>OY743131.1:37500-10037500 GCA_963555685.1 Acrobasis consociella | reverse complement strand
TTTATTAAAAGCATTCGCTATTTCTAGAGGGCATTTCATTAATTTTTTGTTCACTAGGATTTGTTTTATTTCTTCCCTAGGTAAATTGTTCTTTGCTTCATTTATTATTTTCCAAGTCGCCTTTGATTTATTTTTTGAGTTATTAATATAGTATGTGTTTTGAGCCGTTTTAGTCAACTGAACAATTTTTTTAAAACGTTTGGCATATTGTTTAAATTTATTTTTGTTATGAACAGTTGGTTTTAATCTATATTCCCATAGTAATTGTCTTTTCCTTTTACTACATGTTCTTATTCCTCTTGATATCTATTTTTTCTTTTTTCTTAAGTTTATTTTTTTTCTTTCAATTGGGAAACAAAGATCGTACATTAATTTGAATATATCATAAAAATTATTAAATGCCTCATTTGGGTCACTACTTTCATATACGTCAGTGAAATGAAGACTTGAAATACATTCTATAAACTTTTGTATATTATGTTCATTATAATTTCGCTTACTAGTGTACATGAATGAATATTTGTATGAACTACGAATCGGAAATTTTAATGCTACTCCCGAGTGATCGGAAAGTGCCAGTTCAATTACTTTAGTATTGTTTCCTTTAAAATTATGTAAAATATTATCAAGGCATGTTCCACTTGTTGATTGTTTGACTGACGTACTCAACGTCAAAATGACATACTTATGTGAAATTTAATTTGTAATGTGGATTTTGAATAATAAAGATTTGTCTAATTTTATTTAGTCCGTCAACTAGATTATCCAAAAATAAAGGACCCGTATTTTTTCGTTTAGCGAAGTTGTCACAATTTACGAAGATACAGCGCTTCGAAGTTTCGGAGAGGGGGTTATTTACGTCACCGTTGGTTTAAGAGTCCGGCGACCCTAGACTTCTCCATACAAACGTAGTACACGTTTAATTTTGAAACCACATGTCAGATTCCGGTAAAAATTGGTAATTGTAAAGAAATTGCAATTATCTAGGGTTATATTGGGTTTCCTATAGTAAAATTATGAACTGGAAAGAAAATATAACGATTTAGAAGTTTCCCATACTAATGGTCAAAAATGATATAAAACACTATATTCTATTTCAAGTTCATATTTTTATTGCAATATCTTTGAAATTACAAAATTTTGCCCAAATCGGACATGTCGTTTTGAAATAAAACGTAGACTACGTTTGTATGGAAAGTTGTATTTTGGTCTAGGGTCGGGGGACCCTTAAATCGTAGCCAATAGTGACGTCACGCGACGTTTAAAAACGATGTATCTTCGTCATTATTTGCTCTTGAGAGAAAAGAAAAAATACGTATACCACACGTTTCAAAATAAATATTTTTATTTCACCAACTAGAGATCATAATTACATTTATGTGTTAGTACCAGATAGAAATTGAACTTAAAAACTAGTGTTAGTGTACTAAAATTTATGTAGTTTAGAGGTCTTGGTTTTTCAGTATATGAATCATTGAGCAGTGATTCACATACTGAAAATCAAGCCTATTCGCTAGCGTTTTTATGTAAAGAGCCACATCACTATTTATGCGATATTCTAAATTGATAGGTACATATTACAGAAAAAAAGGTATTTATTCATGATAAAAATAAAATAATACAGTAGATTTTAAAAAATTAAAAATAATAAAATAAACTAAACTATACTTTACTATAGATACGCAGAAGACAACTATGGAACTAAAATAATAATTATATATAAACTAAAACTATCATCATCAGGACTTTTGTCTCCACTGCAGGAGCACGACCCTCTCTGTACTACCAGAGCCATACTTGGCCAGAGCTGCCGGAGGACTTGGCCTACCCTCTTCTCACTGGCCAGGGTTGGAGAGGTCTCATTGATGTTTATAAGCTTTGTATAGCTTGTATTACCTAAGTCGCCTACGACATCCACGGGAGGACTTGGAGTGGCGCTATTCTACTCCGCCGGAAACCACACGGCAATGTTTACTGTAATGAGAAACTAAATTTAATGACAACTATGCAGGTATATGTGAGCTAATGAGCTGGAAAATTATAAAATTACCAATTATACTACAAATTGTATAGTTTGTTATCAGTAAGTTTTTTCTGTATAACACGTTGGACTCGCGCAAGAAGGGTTTTGTATCATTATAAAAATCATGTTTGTTGTATGGGAGCCTTACTTAAATATTTATTGTTTTTAGTATTTGTTTGTTAAATACATCGTCTGTGAAAATATTGCTCCAATGCTGGTCTGGGAGAAATAAAAAAAAACTTAGAATGTACCAGCTGCTTCTCTTCCCACGCAGATCGTAAAAGCCGATCGAGGGAATGGGCAAAAATGCAAATTATGTTAACAGGCGATGCGGCTAGCAACCCATCACTGTATTGATTGCTTTTCCATCTTCTCGCCCACCATGACGCTAAAAGCGGCTTTTGGGTCTTGCGGCCCTGGGCTCTGCATAGAACCGCAAGACCCAAAATGCTCTGTCTGCCCCATTAGGGATAAAGACGTGATAGTATGTATGTATGTATTTGTAAATATCAACTGTTTACCTTTTTTTAAACCCCAATTGTACAATTAGGTACTTTAATATTTTAACTATATGTAAGTAGTATCGTCATATACAATGTAATTTTTTATTATGTATAAATATTTTAAGGAGTGATTCAGTCCATCATTTTGAACAACTTTTCCCAATGAATGTATAACGAAATACGAAAAAAAATTATTAGGTTCTCCTACAAATCGAAGTAGCTATCGAATAAAAGTGACAAAATCCATGAAATCCGCCAAACAATTCACGTTGTCGAACGGAGGTGAAGGTTAATGGTAAACCACTGCTTCATAATAAGACATAATACCTGAAAAAGGAAGTAAAAATCTCATATCTTTCATGCAAAAAACTTGAGAGGTGTCAAGGGACACGCGGATGGAACGAAGTTCGAGAGAGAGAGAGACAGACAGATAAACACGCGCACGCCGCACGGCTTACAACTATAGCAAAAAGTGTCGTTACAACTTTTGGTCTTCATTTTTTCCGTCTAGCCCCCTTTCGCTACGCGCGATAAGGAACTTCGTTCCAAAAGCAACATGTACACATAATTCTGTATTTGAATTAATCTTGGAAAGACCACTTTGAAAAAAGAAACAGGAGTTACTCTATTAATAATATGTTAATTGTACGATACCATCATATTTCTATGTCAAACCAGATTAGACTTTATCATCATACATTAGTGCTCAATGTTGCACGACACTGAAACGCGGATACGCAGTAACGGCCGTCTTGCGTACCGCTTTTGGAGTAATCCCCCAAATATCAAGAATGGTCTACTTTTAGGGTTCTGTACCCAAAGGGTAAAATCGGGACTATTACTAAGACATATCTGCATAGAGCCGCAAGACCCAAAATGCTCTGTCTGCCCCATTAGGGATAAAGACGTGATAGTATGTATGTATGTATGTATTACTAAGACTCCACTGTCCGTCCGTTTATCACCAGGCTGTATTACTGTCTAGCCGTCACGGTTCATGAGCCGTGATAGCTAGACAGTCGAAATTTTCACAGATGATGTATTTCTGTTGCCGCTATAACCACAAATACAAAAAATTGAATATAATAAATATTTAACTGCCTCCGTGGTGTAGTGGTTAGAGCGTTCGGCTCATACCCGGAGGTCGCGGGTTCGATTCCCGGCGGGGGCAATGACTTTGTGTTTTGTCCTAGTTTGGTTAGGACATTGTAGGCTGATCACCTGATTGTCCGATAAGTAAAATGATCCGTGCTTCGGAGGGCACGTTAAGCCGTCGGTCCCGGTCACTGTCTTTGACATTGGTCGTTACCTAAAACCATGTCAGAGGCCTTTAAGGCGGTTTAAAAACTCTGACACTAGTGTTAGTCACTAACACACACGAGAAGAAGAAGTGCCTATTGTGGTTTCCGCTAGAGTAAAATAGGACCACTCCCAAGTCTTCCCATGGATTTCGTAGAAGGCGACTTAAGAAATACAAGCTAAACTTAAACATCAATGAGACCTTTCCAACTCGTCTGGCCTGCATGGAGAGTGTAGGCCAAATCTAGCTCTGGTCCAAGTATGGCTCTGGTAGTACAGAGAGGGTCGTGCTCCTGCAGTGGAGACTAACGGGACCTGATGATGATGATGATGATACAACAAACGTGATTTTTTTATAGATAATGGTACGGAAACCTTCAAGCGTGAGTCCGACTCGCATTTAGGAAGTTATTTTTATTCAAGTTAATTTTCGTTAATAAAACACGGTGTCAAAATAATTTTCCAAAACCAACTTCGTCCCAAAACTTAAAGACTTAGAAAATTTCCTTAACTACAGAATAGATTTTGATAAAATTTCTATGAGAAAAGCAAACCCTTTCAAACAAAAAAGTATTTCCAAATCGGTCCAGGCGTGTTCATGTAATCGGTGAACATACAAAATAAAAAATGGCGAGTCGCGACGAATTGATAACCTCCTCCTTTTTTAAAAAAACGGTTAATTAAGAGTCCCCCGACCCTAGACTTCTCCATACAAACGTAGTCTACGTTTAATTTTGAAACCACATGTAAGATTCCGGTAAAAATTGGTAATTGTAAAGAAATTGCAATTATCTAGGGTTATAACTGGTTTCCTATGGTAAAATTATGAACTGGAAAGAAAATATAACGATTTAGAAGTTTCCCATACTAATGGTCAAAAATGATATAAAACACTATATTCTATTTCAAGTTCATATTTTTACTGTAGGAAACTAGTTATAAACCTAGATAATTGCAATATCTTTGAAATTACAAAATTTTGCCCAAATCGGACATGTCGTTTTGAAATAAAACGTAGACTACGTTTGTATGGAAAGTTGTATTTTGGTCTAGGGTAAGTGGGACCCTTAAGAAAATAATCTCTCAATGATTTCTTGTTTCACGTAATTACGTGCATTTGGACATCACTTTGTGTTTGTTACTAAATCGTTCGCAAATCGATTGATCACAGCTCGGCCGAACAATCGGTAACCGGCTGTCGTTGCAGTTTCGAAACGTTACCTTAGATCGATTGGTTACGTCGAAAAATATGATGGATGTAGACTGGGATAAAAATATACTATTTTAAATAATATATACAGGGACAAATTACACAGATTGAGCTAGCTTCAAAGTATGTTCGAGACTCGTGTTATGAGATAGTAACTCGACGATACTATATTTTATAACAAATACATATATAGATAAACATCCAAGATCCAGGGCAATTTAAACAAGGCCATTTTCCAACTTGCCCTCACCGGGGATCGAACCCGAAACCTTTGGGTAGCGGACTAGCATAGCGACCACGACACGGAGGAGGTTTTATTTAGTCCGTCAACTAGATTACCCAAAAAGAAATTACCCATATTTTTTCTTTTAGTAAAATAGTCAAAATTCACGAAGATACAGCGCTTCGGAGTTTCCGAGTGGGGGTGATTTACGTCACGTTTGTTAAAATTGTAGCCAATCGTGACGTCACGCGAAATTTTAATACACTGTATCTTCGACATTATTTACTAATGAGAGAAAATAAAAAAATACTTATAACATACTTTTTAATAATCTATCTAATGAGCAAAATTTTTTTTTTTTTAGATCACATACTATTGACAGGTTTAATTTAATAGATATATAATTTAGTAGATAGTAGTGATTTGTGACATTTGTAGTTAATTATTATTTCAATTTTATTCAAGTATTGTGTGACATTTTTATTGCTATTTAATTGTGTATTTTGTGAACTTCTAATAAGTGTATCATATATGGATCTCTGATATCTGAAATAAATGAATTTATTATATTATTATTAAAAAATGCAAGTGATATTATTAACCCCCGACAAAAAAGTTTGACACTAACGTCTGTCTGTCTGTGGCATCGTACCGCTCGAACGGATGGACTGATTTCAATGCAGTTTTTATTGGGGTTAGCGATTTAAAGTCAGGACTTTCTCTAGCAAATAATAGATGGCGCTAGAGGTATCAAGTCGTATCGGTAGTTCTGCTGCTCATCTAGATGGCTTTCTTGACAGTCGGGGGCTTTTATAATTTAAATTCCCTAGCAAATAAAATGTCAATAAGCATTTTTAGAAAATATTTGGTGAAAAGTATTTTTATTTATTTATTTTACAACTGATTTACAATATTCTTTAAAAAAAATATTAAATACATATAGTGAGTCTAAAACAAACATTTCGTGAACATGTAAAGTAACTAATAAAAAATTCAACAGTGCCTGATTCAATTCATTTCAATTCAAATATATATTTGTTATCATAGGATATTTATCTTCATTGTTTTATTGCACAATTGTTGACGTCAAATAGTTACTTACAGCTAAGTTTACTGCCGCTTCCTAAGCGCTAGCGCTAGTGCCTGGATAGAAACGTCATCAGCTTTGAGCTGTTCGTCTAAAACCCAATAAAAAAAAATTACGACCTTTAGTTATACCTACATCCTAAAGATAAATTGACCATCAACTCAGTAAACGTGAGGCAACAGCTAGTGCCTGAAATAGAAACAATAGCTTACATGCTTGTCCAAAAACCAAAAAAAAAAAATTACGACCTTAAGTTCTACCAACATACAGATAAATTAAAAGACCATCTACTCAGTAAACGTGAGGCAACAGCTAGTGCCTGAAATAGAAACAATAGCTTACATGCTTGTCCAAAAACCAAAAAAAAAAAATTACGACCTTAAGTTCTACCAACATACAGATAAATTAAAAGACCATCTACTCAGTAAACGTGAGGCGACATCTAGTGTCTGAAATAGAAAACATCAACTTACCTGTTTGTCTAAAAATCAATAAAAAAAAACGACCTTAAGTTATACCTACATACAGATAAATTAAAAGACCATCTACTCAGTAAACGTGAGGCAACAGCTAGTGCCTGAAATAGAAACTTCAGCTTACCTGCTTGCCTAAAAATCAATAAAAAAATTAATAAATTACGACCTTTTGTTATACCTACATACTTATAGATAAATTATAAAAGACTACCATCAACTCAGTAAAACGTGAAGCAACAGCTAGTGCCTGAAATAGAAACATCAGCTTACCTGCTTGTCTAAAAATCAATAAAAAAAATAAAAAAATACGACCTTATGTTATACCTACTTACAGATAAATTAAAAGACCATCTACTCAGTAAACGTGAGGCGACATCTAGTGCCTGAAATAGAAACTTCAGCTTACCTGCTTGCCTAAAAACCAAAAAAATTACGACCAAGTTCTACCTACATACAGATAAATTAAAAGACTATCAACTCAGTAAACGTGAGGCAACAGCTAGTGCCTGAATTAGAAACATCAGCTTACCTGCTTGCCTAAAAATCAATAAAAAAAAATTAAAAAATTACGACCTTTTGTTATACCTACATACTTATAGATAAATTATAAAAGACTACCATCGACTCAGTAAAACGTGAGGCAACAGCGCCCACTCCCGCACATCCGAACGTGGGCTGAAATACGAACGCAAATACCCGTCTTCAAAGTACTAATGAGACTAATGAGATGAGACGTTGCAAAACTGAAAGGTCTGCTAGTTTGTTATAATAAGTCAAATCAGATAATTATTACTTCCTTTTACATTTAGGTTTTATTTATTTATCGTTGTTAAAAAGGTCATACTACATTTGTCAAACAGATCAGTCAAAAATACTCTTCAAAGAATTATTACATGTCTATAACGTGTGTGTATTGTAAACATGTAATAATTATCTGATTTAACTGTAATACAACCTAAACAAAGGTTATAAACATCAATGAGACCTCTCCAAGCCGTTTGGCCAGCGCGGAGAGTGTACGCCAAGGCAGCTCTGGCCAAGTTTGGCTCGGGTAGTACAGTACAGAGAGGGTCGTGCTCCTGCAGTGGAGACAAAATTACCTGATGATGATGATGACTGTTTCTTGGGAAAAGTTTTTCAGCATCACAGACTACCAATATTGAGCCAGCAGTTTGCGCGTAAAGAAGTAACAAACAAACGAACACACACACAAACTTTCGCACTTTTAATATTAGTGTGAAAATTATTTTTTCAAAACTATATCACTAAAGAAACCAAAAGAATTTTCCAAATCGGTTAAAGTGTCATCGAGTAATCGGCGAACATTTGAAACCCTTTCAAACGAAAACAGAATGTTCCAAATTGATCAAGGCGTATTGGAATAACCATGAACATTCAAAAAAATATCGCGACGTGTTGTGTTTCCTTCTTTTTGGAAGTGGTTAAAAAGGAGAGTTATTTTTTAGATTACGTGGAAGTTAAGTATGTGAGTTTATTTATTCTGCCATAGCTTTGAAATGCTTAAACAGTGTAAGAATTATTAAATTTAGTAAACGGGCTACTCACGAATAGAGTCAGCTACTGCCGACATGTTTGGACCTCATCCGGAGTCTTCATCAGAGCGAATGTGACTAGAGGCCCGTACACCGCACCGGCTCGCGACACACTCGGTGCGGTGTCCGTGTCCCTAGACACCTCTCAAGTTTTTTTAAATTTAGATATCTAAAAGACCACAGAATCAAAATTCATGAAATAAAACAGTTTTTAATCCCTTCAGGTCCCTTTATACGTAACCACTCACATTTATTTCATCACTCACTTTAAAAAAAAACTTTAATTTCATTTAAGTACGAGATTTTCTGAATCAATCTTTTTTTTTACGCCTGTATTAATCCATTTAATAAGTAGGAAAAAAATTCACATCAAGATGCAAGCCGTTCTAGATCGATCATTTTGGAAATCTTTGGAAGAGGCCTACGGAAAGGCCTATATCCAGCAGTGGACGTTGTGCGGCTGAAATGATGATGATGATGATGAAATTCATATCATCTAGTTATAGATAAAATAACAAGGTAAAATGTAGAATCTTTTGGATTATCCGTCTACTAAGAAGACAATTTTTTACGTTCATGTAATTTTTGACGTCTGCTCAAAGAAGCGGTTAAAAATAACGAACCGTGTCAATACGACGTTGTATAAGGCAGGTGTATATTCGTTTCATATCACTGATACACTATCGGGCAGATAATGGCCCTCGGTTAAGTTGTGCTTAGTTTTGTTTTATCTGTTTAAACATGGGTTGGGATTGTTTGCGATAAAAACAGCTTTATTTTTGTATTTTTATATTTGATGACTAGCTGTTGCCTGCGAATACGTTCGCGTGGAGTTTATGACTCCGGCGTATCTGCATCAGTCCAGTGCAATAAAATAATATTGCGACTATAAATTGAGATGTAAGCTATCCTATCTTTCAAGTTGGATCAAATTGCACAGTGTGCAAATCAAATTTAAAATCGGTTCAGTAGTTTAGGCGTCCATCGCGGACAAACAACGTGACATGTAATTTTTATATTAAATAAAGATAACCATGCTTCAAAATTAAATGATAAAAGAGTCGAGTAAAGGATTGTAATTTAACAATACAATACAATACAAATACTTTTTATTGCACCATAAACAAAAGGAAATACAAAAAAAAACGACGGGTTGCACTCTGGGAGTGCCGGCAGAAGGGGAAATTTGAATATTAACGTTTTTGCATTTTTGATATTTTGGAATGGTTAGGGAATAATTTTGCACGAATTGCTTTAATTATCAGTATAAAATATTTCAAATCTTTTCTGAACCACAGTCTGTCACAGTCACAAATGTCACAAGCATGACCAAATTCATTTTCAACAAAATCATTTTCAAATACACAGCAGTATGGCCACTACCCAGACGGTCGAGCCATCAACTGTCACCATCCATGGATGCGCGTAGCACGCTGTAACATAAACACACACGAACATTCGCGCAAGCGCCCTGCGCCGCCTAAACGAAACAGCAGGCGCAGGCATACATTTTCGCCGCGCCGTAGAAAGAGAGGGGGATACTCCCTCTCCTACGCCGCGCCAGCTGTCTACTCTCCATCCGTCTTACGAATTTTCGATCAGGTCACGTGTCCTGACGCGAGTTTAACATTTTTTACCCATTCCAAAAAAAGTGCACAACGCCGCTAAAGAAGTTTTCACTTCAAAAATACAGAAAAAATGAATAAGACAGAATTATGATACAAAGGCGGACTTATCGCATAGCAATCTCTTCCAGTCAACCTTTGGGTAGTGGGAGATTTTACATAATTATGAAAAATAAAATCTGTAAGTTCAACCATAAATATTTAAGACGCCCAGATAGATGTGACTAGCCAAGTCGAAGTGAATGCTTCTTTTCTTAAAATAATAAATATAAAAAAAATGCGTTATTCAGTTTCACGGACTAAATCTACTCGTAACCATAAAATTATTTCAGTATAGCAGCTACAAATAAGTTTTTTTTTGTTAAATATATTGAAAAAAAATGTAAGGTGTATCAAAATATACTAAAACTAGTTTAAGTTCGAATTCAGTACACGATACTGAACAACTTTACCCAAGGAACAGATGTCGAATTATGAAAAGTTATTTTGGGCGTCTCATACAAGTTGACCGATTAGTTCAGTCTTTCCCAAAGTGGGCGATAACGCCCCCTTGTGGGCGCTGCAGGTCTCAAGGGGGGCGGTAAGAGACCCAGAAAGAAAATGTTTTTTTTTTTTGCTAGGAGCTTTATTTAGCTAGGAGGCCTCTTAAACAACGACTGCAAGAGCTCTCGACTCTCAACAACAACTTGTGAACATCAACTAATATGAATTAAAAGATTGCTCAAACTCGGTTCTATATTTCTCTCCGCGTAGTTCATATATCTGTCCTATTTTATTGAAGTTGCGGGTTATAGTAAAAGTTTCGTTTAGAATTCTCCGTTAATATGTATTCATATATAGGTCACAATAATTAATTAATTTAATTTGAAGTTATAGTGGTTTTTAAATAGGTGAAAAAATGGGGGCGCTAACTAAATATTTATTCTCAAAGTGGGCAGTAGACAAAATAAGTTTGGGAACCACTGGATTAGTTGATCCGAGTTTGTATGGAAAATCAAATTTCGACATATGTTCCTTGGAGAAAGTTGTTCAGTATCACGGACTGAGTTCACCCTTAAAATAGTTTCAGTATATTTTGTTAGATCTAATAAACGTTAGGGGAATACTTTTTTTTTTTTTTTCGTATATTGTGTCTCCCATGCTGGTCTGGGAGAAAAGGAAAAACTTAGAATGTACCAACTGCTTCTCTTCCCGCGCAGATCGTAAGAGCCGATCAAGGGAATGGGCGAAAATTAGAATCGTGTTAATAGGCGATGAGGCTAGTAACCCATCACTATTTTGATTTCTTCATACACCTTCTTGCCCACATCAAGCTAAAAGTGGCCTTTGAGTCTTGCAGCCCTGGGCTCTATCTGCTTAGAGCCGCAAGACCCATTGCTCTGTCTGCCCCATTAGGGATACAGACGTGATAGTATGTATGTATGTATGTTCCTTGGAGAAATTTGTTTAGTATCACCGACTGAGTTCACCCTTAAAATATTTTGAGTATATTTTGTTAGTTTAGGTAAATAACTTCCTTTTGTATTTTTTGTATATTTTGTCAAAAAAGGAGTAACTAAATAGTACTAAAAACTGATATCGCTATCGCCAGTACATACATATATGTAAGTACATACTCTTGTATCTTTTCGCACCCAAAATAATCGGCCATGTTACAAACATAGTTATAAAGCGGTCGTTAGTCGCTGGCCTTCACCTTCGGTTGGACGACGTTTCGCCGACTGCGACGCTCTAAGAGAGGGTATTGTTTTTCTAAATACATTATACATGTGTATAATTAATTTAAATAACATTACCATGGTAATATATCATAACATAACGACTCCCATGCTGGTCTCGGAGAAACGAAAAAACTTAGAATGTACCAGCTGCTTCTCTTCCCGCGCAGATCGTAAAAGCCGATCGAGGGAATGGGCAAAAATGCGAATCATTTTAACAGGCGATGCGGCTAGCAACCCGTCACTGTATTGATTGCTTTTCCATCTTCTCGCCCACCATGACGCTAAAAGTGGCTTTTGAGTCTTGCGGCCCTGGGCTCTGCATAGAGCCGCAAGACCCAAAATGCTCTGTCTGCCCCATTAGGGATAAAGACGTGATAGTATGTATTACCATGGTCAGAAAAATGTATAAAGTATCTGCCTTTTAATATCCGTAGCGCTTAAACTTTGTGTAGCTTCAAAACGCAGTTAAAAGCTCACTATCTATCTAGCTTATGTTTTTTTTTTTTAAATATTCACTTCTCCCACTACCCAAAGGTTGACTGGAAGAGATTGCTATGCGATAAGTCCGCCTTTGTATCATAATTCTGTCTTATTTTTTTTTTTCTGTTTTGTATTTCCTTTTGTTTATGGTGCAATAAAAGGTATTTGTATTGTATTGTATTGTGTATAATGTAAAGAAAAATGACATAACAAACGATGTTCTGTCCACATATTAACCCTTGAAATGTCGGACGCCCGGAGCGGGCGTCTGATGTATTGTTTTACTATTGTGTCTGCTATGACGACGTTTGAAAGGTTAAGTAAATCTCAGATTAAAGAACGAAAAGAATCTGAACTTTAAATATTAATTTAATTGTAATTCGACGTCGTTGGAGAAAATGCTGCAGTGCAGTTTGTTACCGCTTCTTCTGCACTAGCGCTCGGGAAGCCGCAGTAAACTTAGCTGTAAGTAACCATTTGACGTCAACAAGTGTGCTACAAAACAAAGTGACGAGTATTAAGAGATATAAATATCCTATGATAATAAATACTTGAATTGAGGAAATTCGTCATGTTGATTCGAGATTTGAGAAAGGCGTTGCTAAGGAAGTTGATGCTATAGCACAGTTATGGCACTTCATACAAACGGAGCAGCATATATATCTAGTACTACTACAAATGAAACAATCCGTCCGTGCACACGTCAAATGTGTGAGTTAAACAATCAGGGTCGCCACCACAGAATTTGTTGCTTTGCTTACCTGTTTTCATCACTCGGAAATCTATAAAATTTTCGTTATTTATTGTTTTCCGTAGATAAACAATGATAATGTGCGCAGTTTCTCACCGTTATAATTCAATAATCCTAAGTGACTCGCGTAATGTCAACGTGCGACTACCAATAACCCTGTTTTACTGCCGCTTACACCTTACAATAACGGGAGAGGGGTTGCGGGGACACCAGATTGCGGGGGACGGTGCGAGTTTCCGTTCTGTATGTAATACTATTATTAATTCTGTGGCTATGGTACGATTGGGTCGATGGTTACCAAGTTTAGAGTAACCTTCTAAAGTTTAGAAGAATGGTCACGTTCACTGCTGCAGCGTATGTATTTGTTTCACTAAAGGTGAAGCTCATACGGTGTTTTTTTCAGCAGTGAAAGTGTTGTCTTCTTCTTCTTATCGTGTGTGTTAGTGACTAACACTAGTGTCAGAGTTTTTAAACCGCCTTAAAGGCCTCTGACATGATTTATGTGACGACCAATGGTTTGGTTAGGACATTGTAGGCTGATCACCTGACTGTCTGATAAGTAAGATGATCCGTGTTTCGGAGGGCACGTTAAGCCGTCGGTCCCGGTCACTGTCTTTGACATTGGTCGTTACCTAAAACCATGTCAGAGGCCTTTAAGGCGGTTTAATAACTCTGACACTAGTGTTAGTCACTAACACGATAAGAAGAAGAATATCATTGTTGTAAAATATATACTTACTTATTTATATAAATATAATTTCGTTAAATAAAGAATATCTTTTAACAAAATCGTTTTAACGAAGTATATTGTCTCACTGACACATACACATTGTCCCACTATCACAGTGACGGATTACTCCCAAGAGACAGTTAAGACAAGGAAAAATTCCTGAGGAATGTATTAACTCACAATAAGACCTTATTTCCATAGCCTCTAGTGTATTAGCCGTGTGGTTTCCTGCAGAGTAGAATAGGGCCACTCCAAGTCCTCCCGTGGATGTCGTAGAAGGCAACTTAGGAAATACAAGCTAAACAAAGCTTATAAACATGAATGAGATCTCTCCAACCCGTCTGGCCAGAATGGAGAGTGTAGGTCAGTTCCTCTGACTGCTCTGGCCAGGTATGGCTCTGGTTGTACAGAGAAAGTCGTGCTCCTGCAGTGGAGACAAAAAGACCTGATGATGATGACGAAAGTGTATAAATGTTTAGACTTAAGAGTCCCCCGACCCTAGACTTCTCCATACAAACGTAGTCTACGTTTAATTTTGAAACCACATGTCAGATTCCGGTAAAAATTGGTAATTGTAAAGAAATTGCAATTATCTAGGGTTATAACTGGTTTCCTATGGTAAAATTATGAACTGGAAAGAAAATATAACGATTTAGAAGTTTCCCATACTAATGGTCAAAAATGATATAAAACACTATATTCTATTTCAAGTTCATATTTTTACCGTCGGAAACTAGTTATAAACCTAGATAATTGCAATATCTTTGAAATTACAAAATTTTGCCCAAATCGGACATATCGTTTTGAAATAAAACGTAGACTACGTTTGTATGGAAAGTTGTATTTTGGTCTAGGGTCGGGGGACCCTTAACAAAATACTCGCTCCGGTCTTGCGCTGTATGCCAATAGTTAAAACTTTTTGTTTTCGAGGTTATAAAAAATCCTCTCTTCGCTGCGCTCTTCTCTGCCTGAATCAACCCTAATCCTAAGGCGCAGTAGGTCTACTATAGGCCTCCATAGGTCTAGGGCTGCCATTAGGCGTAGTCCTTCATAGATCAAAGTTTTATTGTTTGATTTGAATTTTTACATAGTCTTTTTTTTCACCACATACTTTTCAAGTTGTGCACTACCCCTATCATTCTCCACATCATTTGGTTGGCTGGTAGAAAGGCCTCAGGCTTTAAGTCCGCCATTACACTTGTATTTGTGAATGAAGTTAAATAAATAAATAACATAAACAGTCAACCTTCCTGCTAATCCTACTAAAATTAAAAACGCGAAAGGTTTTAATCATTGGTTTAGGTTGGGATGAAATTTACCATATAGAGCAGTGGTTCCCAAACTTATTTTGTCTACTGCCCACTTTGAGAATAAATATTTTTTTAGCGCCCCCATTTTTTCACCTATTTAAAAACCACTATAACTTCAAATTAAATTAATTAATTATTGTGACCTATATATGTATATTATGTAAATATTTATTCTCAAAGTGGAGGATGATATTTATGTGGTTGTTGTTGAGAGTCGAGAGCTCTTGCAGTCGTTGTTTGAGAGGCCTCCTAGCTAAATAAAGCTCCTAGCAAAAAAAAAACCATTTTCTTTCTGGGTCTCTTACTGCCCCCCTTGAGACCTGCAGCGCCCACAAGGGGGCGTTATCGCCCACTTTGGGAAAGACTGATATAGAGGGCTTAATGCAAGGGGGTTTATCCAAAAGCGGTACGCAAAACGGACGTTACTGTGTATCCACGTTTCAGCGTCAAACAATATTGCGCACTAACGTATGATGATAAAGTCTAATTTGGTTTGACATAGAAATGGAAAGACACTATCGTACAACTAACGTATTATTTTAAGAGTAACCCCCTGGACTAATAGGATACTAAAGTGAGGTACCTGCCAAATACCTATTGAAAACGCGAGCACCGCCGCGGTTAACAGCTAGTACCTTAATACATAAAATATAGTAATTTTAGGATACTAATGTGGGGTACATGCGAAATACCCATTGAAAACGCGAGCAACGCCGTAGTAAACAGCTAGTACCTAATACATATTATTTAGTAATTCGCTTCGTAACACAACTCACGCACCCACGGCCAGAGCCTGTTCGCTACTCGTCAAGTTGAAGGTCGAGATATGATGACGACACGACACACGAACAAACGCAACTTTAATGCGGCGGTTCTTTTGGTTTGAGAAAAAAAATTGAAGTCGAATTAGTAAAAAAAAAATTTACCCTCTTAAAAAAGGAAGAAATTCTCGAATTTATATTTTCTTTTTTTAAAACTGTCCAAACTTTTTAAAATAATAAATAAACTAATACAATATAAAAAAAATTACATAAATGCGAGAATAAACTTAATTAAAACATAATAAAATACAAAAATACATTAAAGAAAAGTAACGAAATAAACTCACAATAACTTAAATAAGAAGGTATATTAATTAATATTTATTTTACAAAATACAAGTTACATAGCAGGCCTAATGCTAAAAGCATTGTCTGTCGGACAGCTCTTGGATTGTTAGAAAACGAAAATGTTCAATAAAATTAAGTTTAGATTGATTTGAAAAAAGGAAAGATTTGTCCCATAAAAAGTTTATCAATATCGATTCGGTGTTCTGTAACCACTTATATAATTTGATAATTGCACATGAATTAATTAGAAATAAAACCTACGATTTCAAACAACAAAAAATGCAGTGTATGCAGCCAAGTCCTGTAATTTGTTTATTTATTTATTTAATCTTTATTGTTCATCAAATACAAATCGTACAGATCAATAGGCGAACTTAACGCTAGAAGCGTTGTCTACCAGTCAACCTTTGGGTTATGCAGATAATCTAAATGTGGGTAAGCTTTGCAAGATAAAAATAGTACATAAAAATAAAGAAGTAAACGATACATATAATTATATATATTTTCCATATACATATATACACACATACATATTTAAATTATATATAAATACATACATAAATACATTACCTATACACATACACATATATAAATAAATAATTAAATAAGTGCAGCAATTTTTAAATCTACTGTTATAGATCTGCCAAGAAGTGTTTAAACACCCGTGTCTTAAAGCTAGCGCGACTAGGAGCGGTTTGAATGGTCTCAGGAAGCGCGTTCCAGAGTCTTACTGCCGTAATGGCGAAAGAGTTGGAAAGTAAACCAGTACGGTGAGAAGGAGGTTTACATAACAATATATTCACAAAAAAGTATTTATTGATTTACCCTCATATTAATAAAAATTAACAACCGTAAACCTAATTTTAGTCAAAACATGATTTGTCCCTTTTCCCGTTTTGAATATTTGACATTGAAAGAACGAGACAAAACATATTTTAACTATTATAGGTTTAGCAAAAGTTTGTAATTTATTGTAAATAAGGGGGTTTGAATATGATACACATGTTTTGAACATTATTTTTACTAAAATGGTCCCACAGACATATTTTCAAGATCGATTTATTAAATTGGATTTATATTATAACAAAAAAAAGTGGTTAGTTGCATATTTAAGGATATATATTTCTTGTCCACAGGCAAAGAGGTCCAGAAGCGATGGCGCTCGATCCGTGACTCGTACACCAAGGCGTTCCGACAGGGCAAGTGCGTCCCCCCCGAGATGTGTCCCCCAGGCAGCCGCAGGTACCAGTACCACAAGCAGATGGCGTTTCTACTGAAGGCATTACAGCATAAGTGAGTTTTTACAGCATTTTAAAAGTTTATTTTTGACATATGTCAAATTTACACGCTGACTTTTTATTGGTTTTGAACAAAAAATGTCGTGTAGTAAATAAATTCCTTTATCCATATAAGTACGTAATCCAAAGTTGCGAATGACATAAGATAAAAAAAGTTGCGAAAATTATTTTCGATCTAGACCACGTGTTACGCTCGTCCAAAACTGCCGCGTGACCTTGATAAACTCCTATCCTATCCTATCCGGCCGGCCGGAGCGCCTAGCGGCGGTATTACTAATTGATCTCACGATTTTACTTTCGAGTTTTAGTCAACATTTTTAGTTTATGAATTTTTATTTTGACTGGTTCATTAGGTCTTACTAACGACCCTTATGAATGGCCTTCGGCTCCAAAGCCAATGAAAAATCACCGTGTATATTACCTACATCCCTATATCCTGAGCCTACATCTTATCTCATTTAAGTAATTTATTTATTATAGACAAGCACAGTGCTGAGAGTCCATAAAGTTCATTAAAACGACACTTTATTTATCCACTGGTCGAGTCTGTTTTAAGTGCATTCTAGAAGGCGTAGTGGCCACTTTTTCTGGTAGTCTTATTTCTATATTTTATAAAGTGCCTAATTGGTGGAAAGTGGAAAGTGTAACTTGCGAATCTTGCGATAAGATTTACCTGTAAGGCGTTACCTCTACAGGCAAAAGAATCGCGAAGTAATGAAAAACTTAACAATTATTCTTAGGCACACGGTAGTGGGTTAGCCAAGGTTTGCTTATTTTATGTTATTGGGTCATCTTTTAATTTACTAAAACACTTTTTAAGCTTTATAATATTATTTCTTCTTTTCAGAAAACCAAGATATTCTCAAGACAAATACGAATCATTCTCCGAAGTTTCCAACTCCCCCTCTCACCCCCCTCCAGAAGACGTCCAGCTCAAAATCCAAAACGAATACATAGACAAACCTCTAGACTTAAAAACCAAGCCAGACATCCCCGAAAAACCAGAGACTATGGACAAATGCACAGCAACCACAGACAACGAAGAGAAAATAGAACTCAAAAATCCCTCTTTAGAAATCAAAATTGATGCAAATTCGATTCTTCCGGAGGATCATTTTGACGATGACAAATTATTTATGAATTCTCTCATACCGTTATTTAAGAAAATGGACGATGATACAAGGTTACTGTGTAGGATTGAAGTGTTGAAAATTATTAGATACGCCTTACAAGGTCATAAGTGTTTTGAAGCATTAAAAATGGCGGAGGATAGTTTTTTCAAGAATAGAATAAGTGGGATACTGGCTAAGGAGGAAGTGAGTGACAGTACCACAAACACGTCGAAGTCTAGCGAGTCCAAATTGTCTATGGTTACGAGGTCAGCAGATGGAACTAGAACTATAAGGAAACGGAGAGTAAGTTAACTTTATAATTATATGTGGGTTTAGTTTTTAGGCAGAATTATGTAGTTTACTAGATTCCTTTTATATACATACTGTGTTTTAGAGTCTGAATTTAGTGATAATTGGGTCTAAGTGTTCTACACAAGTTAAAATAAAGATATAATTAAGTATGCAAACGTTTAAACTAATAAAATCACATATACATTACATTATACATTACATTTTAACTAATATGATAGTGACGATGAAGTTTTAAAATGTAATAGATCATTTTACTGACAATAGTTTTCATTATGTTTCAGGATCGCTCGCCATCCCCTCTTCCTATGCCAACCAAAAAAAGAGGCCCAGGTCGTCCAAGAAAAGTAAGTCTCATATTATGCTATTAGATTAACTGCTACTAGTTGTTCGCTCCACACTATCGGAAGTGCTTGGACCGGTTGGGTTCATGTTCAAACTTAAAAAAACACTTGGCTTACATTCCATCTTTTGGCACGTACAAGCAATAAATTTTCTTTTTTTTAAATTTGGCCTCATATACGAATTCATTGAGCAACTGATCCGAGTTAGTATGGAAAGAATAAATAATGAATGAATGAAAATAATTTTCTTATTTCTATATTTAATATGTTGCTTGGGGAAAGCCATTACGTTTATTAAGTAGAACTGTTTAAAATATCATACACTGTGATATTTCATTCGTTTAGGAGCCAATGACTACTAAATAAAGATCGTTAATAATTAATAAGACCTAATTAGCTAGCCAAAATAAAAATTTAGAAACAAAAAATCTTGACTAAAACTGGAAAGTGAAATCCTGAGATGAATTAGTAGTACTGCCGGCAGGCCGGCCGGTGTTCATCGAGGTCACGCGACAGTTTTTGACGGGCGTAATTACATGGTTTCGATCGAAAATCATTTCCGCAACTTTCTTATCATATGTATAGTGTTGAGTTGACTAGATGGATGGAGGAAATTATTTACTATACGTTTTTTTTAAAACCAATGAAAATTCAGCGTGTACCTAGATTGATCAATGTATACTCATCAACAGATTCGGCCACCCCAATCGGACTCTGATGAGGAGCACCTGTCGAAAAAGCGGCCGAAGCTGAAGGTGCCTCCGATAGTGCCGCGCCTCTCGGAAATGGACGAGTCGCTGAGCAAAGCTACCAGTGTCGCTCAGCTGTCTACGCCACAGTTTATGAAGGTAACACTGGCTAGAAGTAAAACGCTTCTGTTTCGTACACCTTCATCATCCTCGTTTCCTTCCACCATCCTTTGAGAGATAAATCAGCGCTCCTGAATTCGGAAGTATTCTACTATATAACTGCAAATTCTCATAAATGGATAGCATGTACCTCATAGATACTCAATCTACTTAAATACATACAATATCCTTTTTTATTAAGTACAAATATTTTAAGGGGTGATTCAGTCCATCATATGGAACAACTTTTCCCAATAAATGTATATCGAAAAACGAAAAATATTTTTTCGGTTTTCATACAAATCGAAGTAGTCACGTGATATCATTACTATGGAAAATGAAAATTTTCTTTTCCTATTTCGATATACGTTTATTGGGAAAAGTTGTTCCATATGATGGACTGAATCACCTATTAAAATATTTGTACTTAATAAAAAAGGACAATGTATATTTTTATTTATACAGATGACATAAATTTTAATAACTTTCAGATGTACAACCTCGGCCGCTCGAAGCCCGTGCCGTCGCCGCCACCCATGCAGGTGACGATCAAAACTGAACCCGTAGACCCCGCGCCGCAGCCGAGCTAAACTAGTTACTAAGTCAGTACACTATAATAATATGTGTGTCTGGGTGCGTTGGCTCTTGAATGAAGTACGTCATTAAAAAAAGTTTGTGCAAAATTACATGCTTCTAGATCCATAAGGTTAAAAAAATATACTAAGACTATTTTAAAAGTGAATTCAGTCCGTAATAGTGAACAACTTTTCCCAAGAACCGTATGTCGATGTATGAAAAATCATAGTACTCGTATCAAGGACTGAATTCATCCTTAAAATAGTTTCAGTATATTTTTTTTGACCTTATATGTATAGATACCTACACTTGGAATTCATAACCCTCCTTCTGACACAGTGTAGTAAATACAATGTCCTTTTTTATTAAGTACAAATATTTTAAGGGGTGATTCAGACCATCATTTTGAACAACTTTTCCCAATAAATTTATATCGAAAAACGAAAAAAAAATTTTAGGTTTTCTAAGAAATCGAAGTAGTCACGTGATATCATTACTATGAAAAATGAAAATTATGTTTTCGTATTTCGATATACATTTATTGGGAAAAGTTGTTCGAAATGATGGACTGAATCACCCCTTAAAATATTTGTACTTAATAAAAAAGGACATTGTATAGTATCATTGGGTTTGTAGTATCCTCTAATATAATTATATTTTGAGCAAATTAAATTTATTTTTGATCAAAGAAAAAGGCATACTTATATTCAAGAACCAACGCACTTAGATTGTTCATATCAAGTATGTAAGGAATGTAGAGTAACTCTTAGATTGTAAGGAAAATGTGATATAGTATATTATGCTTGGCCATTTATTTTCATTTAGGTTTATTATGCTTTGACGTTAGGAAAAAGGTTTAACACAAGGTCTTACAAATCTGACATTTAAGACATATAAATATTAATAAATCCACATTTTTATATAAGATTTAGAAGAAAAAAAGCAATTCTAATTCGTGACACTCGGTTTTTTTTAATGAAACAAAAACTGACTTTTAATTGAATAAATATCCTCTCGTATATCGCAGGTTGGAAGAAATCCCTCTATAGGATAAGTCCGTCATTGTGTATTTGCTCTTTCTAACTGTTGTAATTTGTTTTTGTTTTTTTGCTACGATAATTTTGTTACAAACAAACAAAACGATATAATAAAAAACATATTTTTGAGTAAAACTTAGGTCGGCAGGAATCGATCAATTTGTATATGAGGTCTAACAAAATATACTGAAACATTTTAATATTTTAAGTGTGACTTTAGTCCGTAATACTGGACAACTTTCCCCAAGGAACATATGTTGAAACATGAAAAAAAATTTTGGCTTTTCATACAAATTCGGATCAGCTGGACGGTCAACTTATCGTATATGAACGGCCAAAAATTACTTTTCATGTTTCGGTCTTTGGAGAAAGTTGTTTAGTATCAAGGACTGAATTCACCCCTAAAATAGTTACAGTATATTTTTTTTAAACCTTTTTATAGTTACATTGTTAAAAATGAAGGTTAACAAATCATTTAAAAAACATGTGGCGTCATCGTTTCAGGCCTACCAACTTAGTTGTTGACCTTTACTTATTTTTAATGTTTTTTTGGACAAAGTTGTTCAGTATCACGCACTTAATTAAAACAGTTTCATTATATTTTGTTTGAAAATTTGTCTTTAAAAGAGAATTGCGAACAATTATTTGTATTTCTTTACTATTGAAATAAGTACATACCTAAAAATATTACCAAACTGAAAAGGTGTTCATATATAGATTATATGAATCGGTTATAGATATAAAGAATAGAAATTAGATAATACTGAGTGTTGGCATTTTTCTAAATGATAAAGTCATATTTATCTTTAAAAAGAGACAATCCTTAAATTTCAAACAAATTGTTAAATTATGTAAGCCTATGTAACTCAGGATTATATAAGGATTCTAACGATGCAAAACAAGGATTCAAAAGATCCAAACCTGTTTAGGCATCTTATAGTTGTGGCAGAATGAAAAAAACTCACATACATACATACATGAGCCCTGAAAACACTCAGTATTTTTCTTATGATATTGATTTAATGGATTACGAAGAAACATAATTTAAGAGTATTTTATTTTAAATAGTTATAAGATGGTTTTAAATCATAATATAAGGGCCGAGCCAGACAAACTAGCGGTAATTTTTATGTCGTAAGTCGCAGAGAATGATTTGCATAAGTTCTATTGAAATTCACGCGAAACAATAAACAAACAGAAATTAACAACTCAAATTCTATCGTCGATTGTCATGAACAGGACTTATTTATAATACAAAATGGCTGTATAAATTGGGCAATTGATTTTCTGCGTCTCTCAACTCAAATAAATACAGTTTTTGTCTAGACCCCTTAATAAACGATATGTTATAAACAGGTGTGATTAAGTTTGTACATTCCAACAAATATTGCTAAGAAAATAAGTGGTATTTTACGAATGTATGACGGTGAAATAAATGATTTTGATAAAATTATTCTTTTTTTTCCCGGCACCATAGTGTATATTTAGGGCTAATATATTAAAACTTTTTTTGTGTCCATTCAGATTCTTTATTGTTAAAAAGTTCATAGAATACATTTTTATATAATTGTTTTAAAAAGTTATATTGCTAATTTACATAGATAAGTACTCAACTTGGCTTGCACACTACCGTGCACCCAAGTTTCATTTTTAATTTGAATGAAGAATATCCTCCGCTGGCGTTCCAAATTTGAAATCACTGAACTTTACCTCCAAACCTTCTCTTTGTGGACTACAGCACATTGGTCCGACAATCAAACCTTGTTCCGATGGCGGGAACTGACATAACCTTAAAAGAATCCAGTCGACGTTGTCTATGGAGTATTTGACGCAAACCACTGGGCCTACTTTGCTGACGCGTATCCAGAATTTTCGAGGATTGCCGGTGAAGACCCCTGGAAATACGAGTATTATTTAGGTTAACATTTTCAAAGAATAAATAATTTTTGGACTCTATAAGCCTTTAACGATTTTATTTACCCCAAGATATTTACCCTTTTAAACTATTTTATGAACTGTTTGCAGTTTAAAATGAGAACGTGAAGCTTTTCTACTCACATTGCGAAAAACGGCTACAGTTGAAAAATATGAAAAAGCCGATTCGCGCTTTGAAGTTCCCAGCAAGGGCTGCAACCGGGAAATGCGAAAATGTGGAAGTTCGTTGTTTACGGTGGGTTAAAAGGGTGAAGGACCGACTGCCTGTTCATTCACACGCAGTCGTAGGACCGACAGACTGCATCTTTTTGACGCAGTCAAAGGACCAATTGCCTGTATCATTTTGACGCAGTCAAAGGACCGACTACCTGCATCATAAGACTATTATGCTAAAACTAGTTAACCAATACTATTTTTAGCCTATATAATTTGGCCATCTTGAAGCTCTTGATCTTACCGGTAGCCCAATCAGAGTAGACATTGGTCATCACGCTGCCGACCATCGGCTGCCCGTCGTTGTACTCTATACCAGCTTTTAGCCAGCGCGTCTCATCTACGTACAGCATAAGCCCGGCCTGGTCATAGAGAGTGGTGAAGTCTGCCTCCACACACACCTGGAGAAAAGATATTATGTTAGTCTTTTGTGTAGTGAAAGGACCACTCCAAGTCTTTTCGTAGATGTCGTAAAACGCGATTTAGGAAATACAAATTAAACAAAGCTTATAAACATCAATGAGACCTCTCCAACCCGTCTGGCAAGTGGAGAGTGTAGGCCAAGTCCTCTGGCTGCTCTGGCCAAGTATGGCTCTAGTAGCACAGAGAGTCGTGCTACTGCAGTAGAGAGTAAAAAAAAAAACCTAAATGTAGTTTTGTGTTTGCAATGCTGGCAGGTGTACCCAGGACTTTACTCCTGTGGCGACCTCTACGCCACTACGAGGAACTACAACCAAAACAACGAAGCGGCAACATAGTTCAGAAGAAGATTATGAGATGGCGCTAATAGTATCAACTAACAATACGGCCTCGAAGATATGGCTCCTCACGCAACACCAAGTTTCGCGGGAAGATTTTCCTCACTCCTTAAAATAAAAGTTTATTTGCCGGGTAAACCCCGATTTTCCAGATCGCCATCTAGTCATTAGTAGCGAAACTACATTCAAAAAAAAGGGGAAATATCTTGAGCTCCCGTGGAAGGCACATCATCATTAGATATTTCTACCAGTATGTAAATAAATTTTTGGAGCAAGTTCTGTCCATCCGCACGAAAAACAATATCCGCCTTTTACAGTTGGGTAAACTTAAATTAGGTACCTACCTATTTTGAGAACAACGAGAGTTTAGTTCAGAGTTTCAGACAGACTTCAATCAATCGAATCCACATTTTTAGCCGACTTCCAAAAAGGGGGAGGCTTGTCGCGAACTTTCATTTGGAAAATTATTTTGTTTGTAAGGGTAGGTATAATAGGTATAAGTACTTCCGAGATGGTCCCATAGAAATTTTATCAAAATCGGTTAAGTAATTTAGGAAGAAGTCGGTTTTTAGTTTCGAAAAATTATAGCCAATTACAAATACAAATTTTTAGGTTATGTTATTAATTTAAAGATAGAAAAAAGGTTTTGTATTTCCTTACCGATAAGCATAAGTCTCCGTGCACGCTTTTCCCAAATAAGTGTCCGGAGTTAGGCTGGAACTTGTACCAAGTTTTTTGCCAAAAATCCGTCTTATTGTCAGTTTTTACAGTTAAAAAATCTTTCGATAATGACCAGGTTGCTGGTTCGTTTACCCATTTGAATAATTTTAATTCTTTTTCGTCTAATGTCTCCATTTTATCCATAGAATTATATTATTACTTAGATATTTTGTGAACAGCTCTACACTAAGTAGGTAAGTAAATCGATATCGACTGTCAATCTACAACTGAGCTGAGTCACAGAATTAATATTATTTAATTATCAGCATGAGAACTCAGATAGGTAGTAAGTGTTTCTAACTAAAAACACTTGACTTCATATCGTAAAGATATCTGATCATGGAGGACGTACTTAATATAAACTGGAAAACAAGTGGACACAAACCAACATAACTTCCATCTCCATTTGAAATTCAACTTTGTTAAAAAGAAAGCGACTGAACTGTCTTTCGGGAGTTTCTTCATGGTTTCTTCCATATCTTTCTTTAGCATATATTTATGGAACAAACTTGTTTTACTCCTTGGGGGAGGCTTATGTCCAGCAGTAGACTTCCTGTAGCTGATATGATGATGATAATGTTGATGATGAACTGGGTAGGTAATATATACTAAAGGCTTTCTTATTTAAAAAAACAGTACCTGGACGACCGATCTTTGCTCGGTTATATCTCAAACATTAATTATTTTTTTTTAAACTTGTCTAAAAACAATGCAAAATAAAAAAAATATATAAACTTAAACATAAAAAAACAAAAGTAAGTCACCGAGTGGGATTCGAACCCGTAACACTCTTTCTAGCGGTCGCTATCCTTAACCACTGAGCTAAATCAAGGCGGTCGCGGCGCGACGAAATTAGCGACCATATTCTGCGTGGAAAGAAAAACGCATGAAAACTCGAAAACACGCGTTTTCCCAAACATAAAACTAATATAGATCGATTATTTACCCCCGAAAACCCCCATATACAAATTTTCAGCGAAATCGTTAGAGCCGTTTTCGAGATCACAGAAATTTATAAATAAATATATATATATACATACATACATACAAGAATTGCTCGTTTAAAGGTATAAGATGATAATCGGTTGTCAAGTAACAAAGATATCGCGTAACATACATGAAAAAAATTGGAAATCCTTGGGGGAGGTTAGTCCAGCAGTGGACTTCCTGTGGCTGATATGATGAACATGATGATGATGATACATAAAAAAGTGGGTCGAATTGATAACCTCCTTTTTAAAGTGGGTTAACAACAAGATAAAAACATTGACTTCTTTCAGCAGTCGGTTAATTTTGCAACATATTTCGCTATGATAGTGGCAATTCCTAATTGCGGTTTTTTTTAATAGCAACACTTAGCTGTCATGTTTCGTCATTGCTGTGTTGCCAGTGTAGCAGTCTTTCCATAACTTAAGGCAACTAACTATGAGGCAGGTTTCCGACAAAAGTATTTTTCCTTCTGATTTCGGTGTCAGACAGAATACGTAACTAAAGTACCGAAGAATCATTATTTAGGGTCAGTTCAGACAGAGAGGAAAAATGCCCAAATTATTTATTAATTCAATCGAAAATAAGACTATAATACGATAGCCTAAAGTGTATAAACGTGGTACATGGTATGGTCTAACACTCTTACAAACCGTCTTTGTTATATTATATTAGACTCGCTGTGCCCGTGGGCCTCGCTTCCCGTGGAAATTTTGCTATAAAAACTATCCTATGTCCTTCCCTGGATATCGAACTATATCCATATCAAACATCTAAATGTTCATTGGTTTATAATAATATAATAATAATAATCATTTAATTCGGCCAATATTCAACCATATTTTTGTTAATAAAAAAAAACTTAGTCTAGTGTTAGTAGTGCGTTTATACATTTCTTCAAAATTAAGTTAGAATTAAATATATACATTAATAAAAATTACAAAAATGCACAATAAATTACCTAATATCTGGTGTGCACACCCCCGGGGACATCCACCACGTCACAGTGCATACGCGTCCAGTGCCACTGGATTGGACAATCCGGCTTATCAGTGATGACTTTCAGAATGCTGTTACGGCTCCCACGTATTCTGCGCCTCAAGGAAACAGTTCTTTTGCGTAATATGGTATAGAAATCATCAGTACGGGCCTGGGCAAACATCGTTGATGCGCTACAGAGTCGCGGGAGCCCCATCAGCATCCTGAAAGCATCATTGTATTGTATACGAAGTGTGTTGTAGGCCCTCTGCGTATATCTAACCCACAGGCTACAGGTGTAAAAAGACTGGCAATATGCCTTAAAAAGAGTAATTTTTAATTTTTAAGCGTGAAGTCGTAACAAACAAACAAACAAATATACAAACTGTCTTTCGCATTTATAATATTAGTAGGATAGTCTACTGATATTACTTAATAACTCTATAAGTTTGTTATAGATTAACCATACTCATCACGGTCCGGTCAATCATCCAGAAATTTAATCTTTACCTTAATATTATCGTGTCATCTTCAACCTTGACATTGGCATAGACATCGTTTTGAAAACTATGAAGCTACAATCTAAGAAAAGAAGAGGAAGAGCAGAGCGTCTATTTCAGCGTATTTTCGGCGAGGTCTACACCTCGCTCACTCAAACACATCCCACAGCCACTAGTAATAGAATAATACAAATTGACCTTATATAATTTTTAAAAACTAAAAACCGATCTTACCTCCATTTTTCACCGTTTATCACGATTTTGATAAAAGAAATATGCGACTACCTGATAAGTATTCAGATTTCAAACTAAAACCCGATTTTTCCAAATCTGTATAGGCGTCTTCGAATAATCGGTGAGCAATGAAAAATAAAGGATCGCGACGAATTGCCTCCTCCTTTTTGGAAGTTGGTTAAAACGTTTTGTACATAGCGCTGTTGAATTTTATATCTATACATACATTTATTTTTACATTTTTTTCTTTTTTTAGAAGATAGAAAACAGGGAGCTTTGGGTTTATCACCTGACAACACAGTCTGTCATTTCAAAATGGCGTCATTTCCGGAGGTAGCAGCGCGGTGGTATGGCTCCGCGCGGCTTATGAAGAAAATAATTTCTATTTTTGTATTTAGATAGTAAAAATACTTGAATTGTTGTGTTTTAAGACCAATATACCGTTTGTGAAATAACCATGGGCAAACCTGGTAAGTTATTCGTTGGCATTCTTCTGTTCTTATAATTTCATAAGGTGAAACCGCATGGTTTTATTTTTATGTGTATTTATGCAATAAAATGTTAGAATTCTGATTAATTAAATCTAATAAGTTAATCATTTGTTTATACTGATAGTAAATTGGTTTAATTAACGTGAACTTTTATGTAAAATTCTCACGCTTTATCAAAGAGGTTAGGTATGTTTGTATTGTACCGCAGTTTCATGGTATTGTGTTTGAAACATTGTTTTTGCAATAGAAACATGGATGTTAATTATTGCAGTATTGTACTGTAGTGTAGCACGTGCATTTATTAGTAAATCCAGTAATAGATTGTTTTCGAGGACAATTTTTTGAGGTTATCTACACGCCGCTTACACTGATAAAACCCCACGCTGTGAATGGTGACCCAAACGTGTCTCTAAGTTTCTACAATATGTACTTAACATCTTTAGGTATTTTGTATCTAAATTGAAAATTTTTACTTAGGTATATCGGAATTTAATTTCAACTTACCTACTTTGAATTTTTAAATTTCCGCTTTTCATTTGTTTGCTCACATGGTTGTCCATTTTTATCTATATTTGTTTGTTGAAAACTTGAAAGATTCCAAAGTGTACTCTCAACCTAAGCAATAAAATTTCATTCATGACATATGGCGCTAAGGGATCAGAATCGGTTTTACTATCCATAAAATGGATCCATCTGTCCGTCTGTATGTCACCAGGCTGTATCTCATGAACCGTGACAACTGGGGAGCTGAAATTTTCATTTTGCGGCTACAACATACATGTTTTTTAAAGATAGAACTCTCCATGTGTGAGTGCAACTCGCACTTGGCGCCGGTTATTAATTACCCACTTGTTCTATGCAAAATCTCGCTTTACTAATGTATCTCATGAACCGTGACAACTGGGCAGCTGAAATTTTCACAGATGATGTATTTTTTTTGCGGCTACAACATACATGTTTTTTAAAGATAATGGTACCAGAACTCTCCATGCGTGAGTGCAACTCGCACTTGGCCGTTTATTAATTACCCACTTGTTCTATGAAAAATCTCGCTTTACTAAATGATGAAACAAAAACAACCCTCTAGTCTGGACCTAACAATTCTAAACGTATAACATTATATTGTATCATTGTATTTGACTGCCTCCGTGGTGTAGTGGTTAGAGCGTTTGGCTCATACCCGGAGGTCGCGGGGTTCGATTCCCGGCGGGGGCAACGACTTTGTGTTAATGTCCTAGTTTGGTTAGGACATTGTAGGCTGATCACCTGATTGTCTGATAAGATGATCCGTGCTTCGGAGGGCATGTTAAGTCTTCGGTCCCGGTCACTGTCTTTGACATTGGTCGTTACCTAAAACCATGTCAGAGGCCTTTAAGGCGGTTTAAAAACTCTGACACTAGTGTTAGTCACTAACACACACGATAAGAAGAAGAAGATTGTATTGTTTGTACTGTAACATAATGTCTATCCAAAATGTCACTTTACTTAATGATGAAACAAACAAACAACCCTCTAGTCTAGACCTATTCGTGAAGACTATGATACCACATACCCACTACTGATTGACTCTAAAGTCTAAACGCACAACATATTATATCATAGCATTGTTCGTACTGTAATTTTGTGATTTGTGTGCAGATTTCAATGGAGGCGGTCGCGGCGGCGGCAGAGGCCGCGGTGGCAGCGGCGGAGGCCGTGGAGGTCGTGGAGGCTTCGGAGGAGGTAAGAATAATTAGAATAATCTGACTTACACAAGTATACAACATACATACTATCACGTCTTTATCCCTAATGGGGCAGACAGAGCATTTTGGGTCTTGCGGTTCTATGCAGAGCCCAGGGCCGCAAGACCCAAAAGCCACTTTTAGCGTCATGGTGGGCGAGAAGATGGAAAAGCAATCAATACAGTGATGGGTTGCTAGCCGCATCGCCTGTTAACATGATTTGCATTTTTGCCCATTCCCTCGATCGGCTTTTACGATCTGCGTGGGAAGAGAAGCAGCTGGTACATTTTAAGTTTTTTTTTATTTCTCCCAGACCAGCATGGGAAAAAAGTATACAAAATTTCAATTAAATCTGTCAAAGGTTAACTGGTTGAAAATTGAGTTGTAAGATTTGACCTAAACAAACATTCATACATACAAGATATATTGCAAGTTAAATAAAAGCTTGTAATAATAAAATAAGGAATGTTAACAAGCTTTTACAACTTGCCTAGCAAATAAAAAGATAATAAACTTTATTGCACAAACTGCTTGTGTAATAAAGTATATCATCATCAGGTCTTTTTGTGTCCACTGCAGGAGCACGACCTGTACTGTATCAGTTCTGTAAGAGCCATACTTGGCCAGAGCAGTCAGAGGATTTGGCCTACACTTACCAAGCTGACCAGACGGATTGCAGAGGCCTCATTGATGTTTATATGCTTTGTTTTGCTTGTATTTCCTAAGTTGCCTGGTCCTATTATACTCTGCCGGATACCACACACGTAATAAAGTTTAATAAATGTTTGTTTTCTCAGGCGGAGGCCGAGGTGGTTTTGGCGGAGGTCGCGGCGGTGGAGGGCGCGGGGGCCCAGGGGGCGGGCGGGGCTTCGGTGGACGCGGAGGGGGTATGTTAATATTATACAATACTTAGTTACAGGTAGTGCACTAAAAGTGCTGACCGTTATTGCACAGAAGTCAAAAATTAGTACTGTACCCGTGCGCAGTATCCCCTCTACATTTCACTCAATCCTCCGTGGTGTAGTGGTTAGAGCGTTCGACTTTGTGTTGTTGCCCTAGTTTGGTTAGGACATTGTAGGCTGATCATCTGATTGTCTGATAAGTAAGATGATCCGTGCTTCGGAGGGCACGTTAAGCCGTCGGTCCCGGTCATTGTCTTTGACATTGGTTGTTACTTAAAACCATGTCAGAGGCCTGTCGGTTTAAAAACTCTGACACTAGTGTTAGTCTCTAACACGATAAGAAGATTTCACTCAATTCAATTCATTCATTGAATTGAATTGAGTAAAATGTACAGGGGATACTACTCAGCGTTAAACTTACGTGCCGCTACTTATTTTTATACAATTTAGAGGAGCTCGGCGGCCCGGCGAGAGTGCGCATTACTAGCGCTTTCGCAAGTAAAGCGACACCAATCGTGGTCCGCACTTGGATGGATGACCACAATTGGCATAAAAATTTTCTCGAGGTCCTCCATGCTTCGGAAGGCATGTTTAAGAGTCCGGCGACCCTAGACTTCTCCATACAAACGTAGTACACGTTTAATTTTGAAACCACATGTCAGATTCCGGTAAAAATTGGTAATTGTAAAGAAATTGCAATTATCTAGGGTTATAACTGGTTTCCTATACTAAAATTATGAACTGGAAAGAAAATATAACGATTTAGAAGTTTCCCATACTAATGGTCAAAAATGATATAAAACACTATATTCTATTTCAAGTTCATATTTTTACTGTCGGAAACTAAATATAAACCTAGATAATTGCAATATCTTTGAAATTACAAAATTTTGCCCAAATCGGACATGTCGTTTTGAAATAAAACGTAGAGTACGTTTGTATGGAAAGTTGTATTTTGGTCTAGGGTCGGGGGACCCTTAAGCCGTTGGTTGGCTGTCATCATTGTATGGCAGTCATATAGAATGGTTTTTATTGCGAAATTCACAGCTAGTATACATATATATTTTCTTTAAAATCCCACTTTTATATGATGAAAACATGGTCCCTCAAATCTCGACCTATTCGTGAAGACTATGATACCACATACCCACTACTGATTGACTGTTATCACACAACATACTGTATGACTATGTTGTTGGTACTATAACATAGTATGTTTTCAAGGTCGCGGGAGAGGGGGGCCGCCCAAACGAGGAGGGGCTGGTTTCAAGGGAGGGAAGCAAGTTATTATTGAGCCACACAGGTTAGTAATTTTTTTACTTTTACATACATACATACATAATATCACGCCTGTTTCCCACAGCGGTAGGCAGATACTATGGACCTTCACTTGCTGCGATCCTGTCAAACCTTTTTTGCTTCATCTAAACTCATCAATCTCTTTACTTTTAAACTACAAAGTAATATTTAAAAAAATGATTCTTGATTACTCGAAGATGCCTGAACTGATTTGAAAATTTATTTTTAACGTTCCATACTCAAAGGGTAAAAATGGGACCCTGTTGCTAAGACTTCGCTGTCCGTCTGTAACCAGGCTGTATCTCATGAACCGTGATAGCTAGACAGTTGAAATTTTTTCAGATGATGATTTTTTTAACGTACAGAACCCTTCGTGCGCGTTTCTGATTCGCACTTGGCCTGTTATCCTAACTAATATTATAAATGCGAAAGTGAGTTTGTTACCTCTTCACGCTTCAACCACTGAACCTATTTAGACGAAATTTGATATGGATATACCTAGTTTGATACCCAGAGAAGGACATAGGATGGTTTTCATCCAGAAATTCCCACGGGGAACGAAGCCCGAGTATCACTTCGATAACTAAACAGGGAGTGCTGGCCTGTCGTCCTCTAAATGATGTTATACAAATAATAACTTTCGTTCTTCTGAAAGCGAACGCTTGAAGCCACAATTATTCTGATAACCACCCCACCATTAATATACATAATTTCACATATATTCCACTAACATATAGTATGTTTCAGACATCCAGGAGTGTTCATAGCGAGAGGGAAAGAAGATGCGTTGGTTACAAAGAATCTGGTGCCCGGATCTGAGGTGTACGGAGAAAAGAGGATTTCTGTAGAGGTTTGTGTGCTTTTGTTTTGTTTATAAAAGTTATTAAGATGTTTTAGGTATGCTATGTGATGGTAAAAAAGATTTGTATTTTTTATGAGATTTGTGACCAGAAAAATATATGTTATTGGTACATCTTTTAGTCTTTTTGAGTATAAAAAATAATATTAAAATACTTGTTTGATTTCATTGCAATGATATTAAAAAATTATATGTAAAAATCTCGACATTGCTTGTTGTAATGTTGTTTTTAGTTTTTATAAGACAAGATCAGATTGTTTTAACCTTTATTCATCAAATACTAATTATACAGAACTTAAACTTTAATATTTATACAAATTTACAACCGTTTTCTAAAACTATTTTAGTAAAAACATGTTTTGTCTCTTCTATCTTTTCATTATTTGATATTAAAAGAATGAGACAATTTTTTTTTAGGTAGGTTAACAAGCTTTTGTTTTTAGGGTTCCGTAGCCAAATGGCAAAAACGGAACCCTTATAGATTCGTCATGTCTGTCTGTCTGTCTGTCTGTCCGTCCGTCCGTCCGTATGTCACAGCCACTTTTTTCCGAAACTTTAAGACCTATACTGTTGAAACTTGGTAAGAAGATGTATTATGTGAACCGCATTAAGGTTTTGACACAAAAATATAAAAAAAAATTAAAAATTTTGGGGGTTCCCCATACTTAGAAATGAAACTCAAAAACTTATTTTTCATCTAACCCATACGTGTGGGGTATCTATGGATAGGTCTTTAAAAATGATATTGAGGTTTCTAATATAATTTTTTTCTAAACCGAATACTTTGCGCGGGAGACACTTCCAAAGTGGAAAAAAATGTGTGTCCCCCCCCCGTAACTTCTAAAATAAGGGAATCATAAAACTAAAAAAAATATATGATGTACATTACCATAAAAACTACCAGCGAAAATTGGTTTGAACGATATCTAGTAAATAGTTTTTTTTTAATACGTCATAAATCATAAACAGTAATTTACCTTTCATTCAATCAACTCAAATATAAAAATTTAAAAAAAAAACATTTTATATTATGTTATTTGCTACTACGGAACCCTTCATGGGCGAGTCCGACTCGCACTTGGCCGCTTTTTTATTTAAGAAATAAAAGTATCAAATTATGTGCATTTAGAGTTATTTTGTAATTTAAAAAAGCAAAACTCAATTGTAACTTGTATTGCAACTGGAATAGAGTCGGTTTTAGATTGATCTGTAAAAGTTGAAAAAATGTAAATTTCAAAACATAGCATACTCATAAAATGATGACAGAATGGTCCCTCTAATCTAGACCTATTCGTGATGACTATACCCATTACCCACTTCTGACCTTTCAAGCCAACCATAGACAATGTTCCCAACTTATAACATTAACTAACCATAGACAATTTGTCTCAGAACGAAGGAGAGAAGGTGGAATACAGGGTGTGGAACCCTTTCCGGTCAAAGTTGGCCGCTGCCATCATGGGTGGAGTGGACGCTATACACATGCCGCCAGGGTCCAGGGTTCTGTACCTGGGAGCCGCCAGCGGGACCACCGTCAGCCATGTCTCGGACATCGTTGGACCGGTGAGTAAAACAGGCTATTTTGTATGTTTTTGGTTGATATTTTATATGCAACTAAAAATAACACTGAAATGACATATTTTTTAAAAACAGCTAGAAAATTGGTTAACTATTCAAATGAATGGTGTTTATACGGCTATATTTTCCTAACATGCTACATAGAAAAGGTATGTTTTTAGCATGTTAGTTTTGATCTGATTCCGAACGCATTGTAAAGTTAACTACGACGTTATTGGTGGATATGGACAAATGAAGTGTCGTAATAGTAGTTTATGATACAAGTGTGGTAAATTGTTCATTACAGTCGAGGCGGGCCGACAAACAAGCTTCGCCCGCGCATTTGTCTATGAAGCCGAGACTTGTGATGAACAATACACACGTGTGCCATACTACGTTTTTCAACACGTTAGTGAGGAAAAAATACACTTCAATAATAAAACAATTTTAATTCTCGCTAAAGAAAATTAGAAATATGGCGCGCTTAGTTTTTTTTTTCAGGCGCATTTTAATACGAGAGAAACAGAAACCAATCCACCAACAGCCAAACGATTATTTTTAAAAATGTTTTATTTTTCAAACAGGGCAGTTTTATAAATTCATTTTAGTGTTGTTACAAGAATTTTACTTATATCCATATAGTAGTCGAACAAAAATAATGGTTAAAAAAAATCACATGTTACTTTCAAATGATGATAAAAACGGGTGCTTATGAACCGTGAAGCCCACAAAATCACTACCTTTCCGTTCTGATGATGCTGCCATACAACGGAAACTCATCTGAACCATACAACAGTATACTAAATGACTTATAACTTTCAGGAAGGTTTGGTGTATGCGGTGGAGTTCTCCCACAGATCGGGAAGAGATCTTTTAAACGTTGCCAAGAAACGGACAAATATTATACCCATCATTGAAGACGCTAGACATCCGTTGAAATATAGGTGAGTTTGTTACAGTTTTAAGCATAAAGTATCTGTTTTTAATTTAAACGAAATTGTTAACTTTGTTAAAAATAAGACCGTCAGCGGTAGAGATTCGTGCCGCTATACAACGCTGTAACCATAGCCAAAGTGTAGAAACGTTTAAACATGACAAAATTCTCGCGTTTTGAAGTAATAATATAATAGTTTAAAGTTTAGTACCTGGACGACCGAGCTTCGCTCGGTTATATCTCAAACATTTTTTTTTAAACTTGTCTAACAACAATAAGAATAAAAATATAAAGATGCACAAAAAAAAAACGAAAGTAAGTCACCGAGTGGGATTCGAACCCGTAACACTCTTTCTAGATGTCCGCGTAGCCGCTGAGCCAGACGGATAGCGCCCGGTAGGACAAAATTAGCGACCATATTCTGCGTGGAAAGAAAATTCATCAAAACTCGAAAACACGCGTTTTCCCAAACATAAGAGTAATCTAGATCGATTGTTTACCCCCGAAAACGTTAGAGCCGTTTCCGAGATCACAGAAATTTATATACATATAAATAAATAAATATACCAGACTTGCTCGTTTAAAGGTATAAGATTTAGAGTGTCATAAAAAAATTCTCTCCACTGCATCTCTCTGTCTGAACCGACACAGAAGGAGGAGTATCCAGAGCCTCAATATAACTTAAAAAAAAAGTGACCTATTCAAACAGACTTATTAGTTTAGTTACTGTATACTGACAAACTGGATCTTAGTCAACTAAAATTAAAGAATTTGATTGAATTGAAAAGTAAAAAGCAAAAAATCTTTTTTATCTTTGGATATTTGTGTCACTTGATAATTGTCAATTTTTCTTTCGATTTCTTATTAGATAGTTGTTGACGTCAGATCATTACTTTCACTTATGTTTATTGGGAACAATATCAGTTCCAACAAGTAACTGTTACATACCGGGCTTTTTTTAAACTTACCTAACATTCTTACTAATTGAGAAAAAATTAAAATATTTGCTTAGTAAATATATATGATGAAGATCCTATGAACTAAATATGTCATGTCGATACAAATTTGAACTCTCTCTCTGACCTTCCCCAAACTCCATATCTTCCTCACGTTCTCCACCAGTTCTGAACATAACACCTCTTTTTCAGAATGCTGCTCGGCATGGTCGACACGATATTCGCTGACGTGGCACAACCCGACCAAGCTAGGATAGTCAGTTTGAACGCTCAACATTTTCTCAAGAACGGAGGGCATTTTGTTATATCAATTAAGGTGAGAGATACTTTATTATCTTAGGAGCGTTGATGCCAGGCAGGTTTCCAGTCGCAAAACCACAACCAAATCGTTTTTAACCGACTTCTAAAAGAGGAGGTTATCAATTGGTCGGAATCTTTTATGTTATTTGTATGTATGATCAACGATTACCCGAAAACGCCTGGACCGATTTGGAAAATTCTTTATTTTTTGTAAGGCATACTTGTCAGGTAGTCTCATAGAATCAAATTCGAAATTCAATTTTAAGGTTTGTGACGTCACAATACAATATCTATAGCTGTGCAATACAATAAAATACAAAATTTTGACTAATAATATGTAAACTTTAAGATATTTCCAGCTTTATCAGTTAAATATTAGAGGCCTCGCTTGCTTGTTTTTTTTTTTTATTAAATAAAAAGTCTACGTGTGACGTCACACTAGGGGATATGGTTTTCGAAATGGTGACCAACTTTATAAAGGAGTCAAAAAGTCATGAAATTCGTGAGACGTGATTTATTGATGGTCCCCTATTACACTTTATGAATGAAAGATAACACCTTTATATAAATCTCCTATGATGAAGAAAAAAATCTAAATATTTCATGTTGAAATTTGAACTCTCTCACTGAGGTCTCCACAACCATAAACTTTGAACTTCCAAAATCAAATATATATATATATACTAACCATAGACAACCCTTCCAGGCTTCCTGCATAGACTCGACGGCGCAACCGGAAGCAGTATTCGCGGCGGAAGTGAAGAAATTACAAGCAGATAAACTAAAACCACAAGAACAGTTAACATTAGAGCCTTACGAAAGAGACCACGCAGTGGTGGTGGGTGTGTTCAGACCTCCTAAAAAAGCATAGACAATGTACATTTAAGGTATAGAATATATTTTTTTGTGTTAAACTCTATGGTGCCACTGTTAAAAGTTGCATTTACTGATGTAATGTTTTAATTTAGATAAATGTCTTAATGAAGGCCAGTTATCGCTAGATGCCTTTGGCAGCTTGCAGTATTGGCCATTAACACGAAAGCTTTGAACCCACCGCGTGTTATACGGGTATAAATATGTTAGTTTCTATTCAACTCTTAATAAAAAAAGTGTTGAATACTAAACTTAGATAAAGATAAAATTCTTATTTGTTTTCTGTATGTATTATTCTTTATTGTACAAAAAGGACACCACAGAAATACAGTAGATAACAATACAAAGGCGGACCTCTTCCAGTCAACCTGACACCAGAGAGGATGCCATAAGTAGGGTGGAACAGTGGTGCTGTATATGTATAAGAAAAATAATTTCGATCACTGGTGGTTGATATTTTTTATTTTAATTAAAAATCTAAATTAAAACATAACATCACTTATTCTCAATAAAATCGTGGCCTTTCCATTCAAAAATCCCAATAAGTACACATTTATTGTACATTTCTCTGTTGGGATCACGTGTATTATACAAATGGTCAGTTAGCAAGTCAATACAGTTCATTGACCTTTCTGATTTTATATGAGAATCTTCTAGAATGCTGTTAAATTCGGTTGATAAATTATATAGGGCAAAAAAGTTATGGGCCTGAAGTAATGACACCATATGGCAGGACCTAGCACCAACTGTTTATTCTGGCACCAACCACCTGGCAGAAAATATACCTACGCTCGGTGATTGAATTGATATTTTGCATACTTGTGTAAATCGGATGACAATACAATGATATGTAGTTAATGAGCTATTCTGATGATAAAGCCGGGAGATACTCGACAGAACTAAGTTATAAAACAACATAACCTTATTAAGTAGGACTCGTTAGATTTGTATTGACGAGCACTTTATGGTAGATGATGCCTAGAGTCTAATTACGAAGACGGAAGGTGGTCGATGGGACTCAGTAATAAAATGACGCAAGTCCATCGAGTTTTGGCTTCTTTCGTCTTAGTATTTCGGCCTCATCATAAAAGCTTGTACAAAAAATTTAATTTTTTCAAAAAACTTAGCAAATGAGATTTATATAAGAGGTCAATGGCCGCTGTTGACTCGCTAACGGGCGCTTTGTATAGTGACCGAAATGTCAAATGACGTATTGAATTGTTTTGTCTATAATATTGTTAAGTGAAGATTTAGCTTTAAGTGAAGACATACGTGATGTATGTTGATATAAATGAGATGAGAATATACTTTGTTGTATGAACGAGCTTCTTTGTTTTATTTATCCTTACAAAAAACAGCAACAATATACACGCTGATTTTTCGTTGGTTTTGGAAAAGAAAATGTCGTATAGTAAATAAATTACTCTATCCATATACGTAATCCAAATTTGCGTATGACATAGGATAAAAAAGTTGCGAAAATGATTTTCGATCGAGACCACGTAGTACTCGTCTAAAACTGTCGCGTGAACTCACTTAACCCCATGAACTCCGGGCGGCCCGCCGGCGAGTGGCGCTTGGCAGTGGCGTGGAGATCAATTAGTAGTTACTAATTGATCTCACGATATCACTTTCGAGTTTTGGTCCAAATTTATTGGTCCTAAATTTTTATTTTGACTAGCTAATCGGGTCTTACTAACGATTCTTATGAAGTGGCCTTTGGCTCCAAAACCAATGAAAAATCACCTCGAAACTCAAAAGTAAAATAGTGAGATCAATAAGTAGTTACGCTGCCAGGGCCGCCGGCCGGCGGCCCGTAGTTCATGGGGTCACGCGAGTTCACGCGACAGTTTTGGACTTGTGTTACTACGTGGTCTCGATCCAAAATCATTTTTGCAACTTTTTTATCTTATGTCATACTCAAATTTGGATTACGTATATGGATAGAGTAATATATTTACTATACGAGTTTTTTTTCCAAAACCAATGAAAAGTCAGCGTGTATAGTACCTACAACACGAAAAACGAAATCGCAATGGAAGCAAATAAAACTACAGTATAAAATTAACAGCTATGTATATTGTCATTCTTCATCGGAATCCGCGTCTTGTTCTTGCCTTTCATTCTCTGAATGTTCTTCCCACGAGTGATCGCTGTCCGACTCCACCTTCTCTACTTCCATATCTTCCTCTGATGACGAATCTGGAAAGAACGTTAACCTATTAAGTCGTAAGACCAAAAAAAATAACCGGCCAAGTGGGAATCGAATTCGCGCACTAAGGGTTCCGTACCATTATCTATAAAAAAATCGCGTTTTTTGTATGGGATTATACCCTTAAATATTTATTTTATTTTGTTTTTAGTATTTTTTGTTATAGCGGCATCAGAAATACATAAATTATAAAAAATTCAACTGTCTAGCTAGAGCGGTTCTTGAGATACAGGCTGGTGACAGACAGACAGACAGACAGCAAAGTCTTAGCAATAGGGTCCCGATTTCATACCAAATGTTTGTTTTGACGTTTAGAAAAAAGTGTCAAATTTGACTTTTCATCTAGCGAATTACCAACTCACCATCGTTGTACTCAAGTACAGCTTCCTGCGAGTCCTGGTTGTCTCGCATCTCCCGTTGCGACATCATGAGGTCCAATCGACCGCGCAGGTTTAAAAGCTGGCACAGGTGTGACCGTCTGCGAAAATAAATATCTTTATACCATTCCACCTCTAAAAAGTTTATTTTATTTACTGAAAACAGTTAATACAGGCTGACTGGTAAATCACCTTGCATATTAAAAGGTAGGTATTGAGTACTAGATTCTTTTTCCAAATATACATTTAAAAAAATGGGTGCTTAAAAGTTGACCAAATTATCCAAAAAAAACAAGAACTGTGTGCACTCGCTAAGCGCGACGAAAGCGATTAGCTAATACAAGCTGAGGTAGTTCCAAACATTAAGGGTCCGGCGACCCTAGACCAAAATACAACTTTCCATACAAACGTAGTCTACGTTTTATTTCAAAACGACATGTCCGATTTGGGCAAAATTTTGTAATTTCAAAGATATTGCAATTATCTAGGTTTATATTAAGTTTCCGACAGTAAAAATATGAACTTGAAATAGAATATAGTGTTTTATATCATTTTTGACCATTAGTATGGGAAACTTCTAAATCGTTATATTTTCTTTCCAGTTCATAATTTTACTATAGGAAACCCAATATAACCCTAGATAATTGCAATTTCTTTACAATTACCAACTTTTACCGGAATCTGACATGTGGTTTCAAAATTAAACGTGTACTACGTTTGTATGGAGAAGTCTAGGGTCGCCGGACTCTTAAGAGAGTTCACGTACTAATTTGATTTTTTTTTGTAATCAATAAGGTTTTTTTGGTTTTACATTTTTTGACGTTATGTGTGATCATTATTTACTATGTCCTTAATTATGACGTGTGATTTACCAGTCAGCATGTATGTAAGTAATAAGTCGTCAGGCTAAAGGTCTTATAGACATAGACAAATTGAATAAGCCCAAAGTCAATGGAGTTGCGTCGTTTTATTACTGAGTTCCATCGACCACCTTCCGTCTTTGAGAACAGACCCTAGGCATCGTCTATCATAAAGTGCTCGCTAAGAAAAACAAACAAGTCCTAATCAATGAGGTTGTGTTGTTTAATAATTAAAATCGTATAGTACGCAACTGAAACCATACAGTATATAACTAAAACCGTACAGTACGCAACTGAAACCATACAGTACACAACTGAAACCGTACAGTACGCAACTGAAACCATACAGTACACAACTGAAACCGTACAGTACGCAACTGAAACCGTACAGTACGCACCTAAAACCGTATAGTGCACAACTGAAACCGTACAGTACGCTTCTGAAATACTTTAAATAACTTACCTATGTGTAAAAACTGCTAGTAGTTGCGATAAGTGTGTATGTGCAGCGTTGGTGGTAGAGCTTGTGGAGGCTAGTAGTAGCGCGGCGTGCGAGCGGATCACCGCGCGAGTCCACGTACACACGGACGCGCATCTGGACAAAAGTAGAGTCATGTTACATCTTTACATGCAGGACTATCGATAGATGACCTTGGAAAATGGCCACAATTTTTTTTATTATAATATTACTTCTTACATTATTATTACAGGTTTCCCCAATGGAATAGAATAGTCACACATTTTATCTATTTTTACATAAAAAATATAATACGGCACGTCGCCTCACGTCTTTATCAAACTCAAAATACATGTAGACATCGATTTTGAGCCAAATCGCAAGCAGTTGACTTCCGGCGGCCATCTTAGATCGCCAAAAATTTTTTTTAAAAAAACGCGGCTCTTTTGGGAGTGGCTTGGGCTTCACCCTCGCCCGCAGCTCGCCCTTCGGGCTCGCATCACTCGGCCTGCGGCCTCGTGAAGGGTTTTGCGGGTTTGTGTCGCTGACAAGGAGGAGTCGCAATGCGCATACACGGTCGAACAGTATATCAAATGCTTCCGTTTTTACCCTTTGGATACGGATCTTTCATAAAACGACTTCACCCCTAAACTACACAACATATCTTATACCTGTAAATGAGCAATTCTTGTATATTTATATGTATATAAATTTATTTCTGTGATCTCGGAAACGGCTCTAACGATTTCGCTGAAATTTGATATATGGGGGTTTTCGGGGGTAAACAATCGATCTAGATTAGTTTTATGTCTTATGTTTGGGAAAACGCGTGTTTGCGAGGTTTCATGCGTTTTTCTTTCCACGCAGAATATGGTCGCTAATTTCGTCCTGCCTGCCACTATTCTTCTGGTCCAGCGGTTTAAGACGCGGACGGCAAGAAAGAGTGATACGGGTTCGAATCCCGCTCGGTGACTGACTTTTGTTTTTTTTTATATGTTCAATTTTATATATAATTTTTATTGTTTTTAGTACTTTTTAGACAAGGTTAAAAACATGTAGTTAATGTTTGAGATATAACCGAGCAAAGCTCGTTCGCCCAGATACTTGTAATAAATTTGGACCATCTGACCAACTATAACCCTCAAACAAAATAACATTTTTCCAAAACTGTCCACGCGGCTTAAGTAGCTGGTTAGGAATAAAAAGATGGACTTTATAGGACTAGTTTCCAGAGCCGTAAAATATTTTATCTACGCACATATCATAAGTGCTCTAAAATGCGTTCAGAAACTATAGGCAATGACCAGCATTACCAACCAGTAGGAATTAACGGAGACAAAATTACCGCCCGAAATCAGTAGGTAATAAGTTTAAATTTGGAACAGCTCTCAAATTCAAATGGGTGTCTATTCTAGTGTCTTTAGATATTAAAACAGTTATCAAGACGAATGCCAAATTCAGTGTATTTTTTAATATAAATCGCACGACATTTGATCTCGAGTGACACAAGAATACCTAGTTTCAGTTCATTTGTTTGTCTATGATTTAAAAAAATGACAGATTCTAATTTTGAAACGCCACCATTCCGAGTTGTCATTTGTTTGTTGATGTTTTACTGTTTACGCTATGATAATTATGTGTGTAGATAAAGAAGTGTATGCAACTATACATAATTAGGCATTACAACCCTCATGTGATGTTATTATGAAATGCCTTGCCTCGTTTCAAAAACCCACATTCGTGTTATAATGCCCTTCATTATGAACAGTCGCATAAATTACTATAAAAAACAGTAATAAGCTTGTGCACTCACTGGTTGGTTCTCCGGTAGGCCTGCTGCAGTAGCTGCTGCAGCAGCGCGGGCACGCAGTCCGCCGGAAGTGACGCCACCGTGCGGTGAGCAACTGCCGCGTTATTCTTTTGCAGCACCATTAATATTAATCTATACATATAATCAAACAGTAAAAAAAGTGTGTCTGTACATTAAATATATTTCCAAAAAAAATATTGGGGGCGATGGAGACATAGTAATAGAGTAAGAATTTAATAAAAAATGTCTGTCTGTTTGTCTGTTTGTACACGCTAATCTCCGGAAATACTGGACGGATTCGAATGAAACTTCTTTTGTTATATAGCTATTAAGCCTGGGCAACATGTAGGGTATAAATGATTTTGGAAAATGGAACAGGTCCAGCTGAACTATAAGAGATATAAAAATGCCGCATTAGTAAGTTGTTCAGCCTGATGAGCATTTTCCAGAGACATAAAGTCCACGCGAACGAAGTCGCGGGCTTCGGCTAGTCTAAAATTAAACAAATAAAAATACATTTTTTGATTTAAACTAACGTGAGATACAATCATTATTATTGATGTACTATTTTTAAAAAAATGTTATTTATTATTATTATATTTAGTAAGCTAAGCTCGCGGGATACGAGTGTGTCGCGAGCCGGTGCGGTGTACGGGCCTGTAGTCACATTCGCCCTGATGAAGACCTCCGGATGAGGTCGAAACATGGCGGCAGTAGCTGACTCTATACGTGAGTAACCCGTTTACTAAACATAATAAAAAGATATATAATTTTTTTTAAATAGTACATTACTACAGAGATGTGCCGTGTGGTTTCCGGCAGAGTAGAATAGCACCACGCCAAGCCCTCCCGTGGATGTCGTAGAAGGCGACTTAGGGAATACAAGCTATACAAAGCTTGTATCAATGATACCTCTCCAACCCGTCTGGCCAGCGAGGAGAGTGTAGGCCAAAGTGCTCTGGCTGCTCTGGCCAAGTATGGCTCTGGTAGAGAGAGAGTCGTGCCCCTGCAGTAATGCCAAACAGCTAGAGTTTTTGAATAACAGCGGATTATACAATCCAACTGCGACATATATAAAAAGAACTCACTCCTTATTTTTAGAATGCAGACCCTGTATCAGTAGCTTGGTCAGGTTCTGGTTAACGGCCGACTTGCTCCGACTCTTGGGGTCTAGCGACAGGTTCTCCAGCCGCGCCTCCATTGGCACTTCTACCTGAAAGACAAAGGGTTGCATAAAAGGTCAAAAAAAAAAGACATTACTGCAGAGGTCGGGAAGTTAGGCATTGCTGGACGAGTAGTTTTCAAAAATATTGACGTGTGTTTAGTGATTTTCTCAATGAATGTGAGAAAATAATTTAAGAAATATGCAAATATTCATGTTTACAGCAAAGAGTATACACGGTGATTTTTCATTGGTTTTGAAGCCGAAGGCCACTTCATAGGCATCGTAAGTAAGACCTAATTAGCTAGTCAAAATAAAAATTTAGAAACAAAAACTGTTGTCTAAAACTCGAAAGTAAAATTGTGAGATCAATTAATTAGTAGTACCGCCGCCATACACCGCCCGCCGGCCGGCCGGGGTCATCGACATTACGCAGCTGTTGGCCGGCGTATAACTACGTGGCAATCGAAAATCATTTACGCAACTTTTTTATCTTATGACATACAGAAATTTGGATTACATATATGGATAGAGGAATTTATTAACTATAAGACATTTTTATTTCCAAAACCAATAAAAAGTCAGCGTGTATAGGTATAACCACTACGTGGTTTATTGAAAATCAATTTGCTTGGCAAACCCAACATAAAAATAAAAGTTAACATAAAAATGTCTCACTAACCTCGCCCCCGGGTACGACCCGTTTCCTGCTGACCTGCCCCCCCATGGGTTCCACATAAGTGACGCCATCGCCGCCATCTTGTTTGCCCTTGCTGACGTCATTCGTGCTGTTCTTTCGACTTTTCTTCGCGCTCTCTCCTCTGATCAGCACTTGCGTTTTGGATTTAAGGTCTGGCGTCTGAAATTATAAATAAACATATTAAAAATATATTAATAAAATATTAAGTATGTCTAACGAGACAGACAAAGCCCAGGGTTGAAGACACGAAGGTCATGTTCCAGCATAGAAGGATGACGTGTGGCGACATCTACGCCACTTCTAAGAACTAACAACAACGAAGCTACAAGTTTATTCGAAAAGAGCATACAAGATGGCGCTACTGTCACATTCTACAACTCGATATCAGAGTTTCTGCGATTGGCTGCATATAAAACCTCCAATAGAACTGAACTTTACAGTTTAAAACACTACGCTATTATTGTGGCAGGTGTGTATGAATATGAAAGAACAAAGATGGTAAAAAGACGATGCGGTCCGCAAACCATCACTATTTTGTCTCCTTCTTTCCCATGCTAGTCCACTACCCAGAGGTTCCGGGTTCGATTCCGGGTCAGGGTCAAATTGTCCTGGGTGTAAGATTTTTATCGATATATGTATTTGTTATAAAATATAGTATCGTTAAGTTAGCACCCCCCTAACAAAAGTCTCGAACTCACTTTGGGGCTAGCTCAAACAGTGTAATTTGTCCCTATACATATATGTATATTTTTTTAATTTAGCATAATTAGTATAAGTTTCTAATATAAGAAGAAGTATAAGTTTATTTTATAGCTTAGTTTTGTTTATCTTTATCTTATCTTATTCCTTTTTTCTCAATAAAACACTACATGGAAAAAAAAAACTTGAGAGGTGTCAAGGGACACCCAGATGGAACGAAGTTCCTTTCGATTAATTAGGAGAGAAAGAGACAGTGTCGTTACAACAAAAAGTGTCGTTACAACTTTTGGTCTTAATTTTTTCCATCTAGCCCCCTTTCGCAACGCGCGATAAGGAACTTCGTTCCAATAGTAATTTCCCACTAACACTTTAAATGTGGCCTTTGGGTCCTTTATAAAAAAAGGTACAGAATGTTTTATGCACCTCCCAAGTTACAAATTGGCAAACCACTATTCAAGAGTACATCAAAAAAGAGGAGGCTCTTGTATTCTTGTAAAAAATGAAATTGAGTACAAGCCATTACAATATACTGGACAAGTATCTTGCGATTCTGTCTTCGAATGCTGCGGAATCGAATTAACAAATTTGAATCTCTTAATCTTTTGTATTTATAGAACTCCAGATTCTAATGTCAATACTTTTTTTGAGAAATTAAATATGCTTCTTAGCAAAGCCACACACAATAATAAGAAACACATTCTAGTCTGTGGTGATTGGAATATAGATGTTTTGAAGGAGTCTACAGAAGCAAAGAAACTTATTTCCTTCCTAAGTAATTATAATATTAATATTCATATAAAGGTACCTACAAGAAAATTAAAAAGCATAGACCAGATTGCCACCAATATTCCATTATCGGACATTAGCAGCAAAACACATAATCTAGCGCTATCCGACCACGATACGGGGCAATCGGTTTCATTCTACATCCCTGAAATTCAGCAAAAAAGAAAAGGACCCGCGTATAATAAATTCTACTTTGAAGAAAAGAGAGATTTTAGTCAAGAAAACATAAACAAATTTTGTGAATGTATAGCGTCTCTATTATTTAACGACGTCCTTGCTGAAAAAGATTGCAATAAATCTTGCGAATTATTTCATGACCATCTCAAGCTATTTTTTGATCTGTGTTTTCCGATTATACGTATCAAAAAACATCTAAAACCTCTTAAAAATAGATGGTTCACAAAAGGAATAAAAAAGTGTTTTATAAAAAAAAGAATACTCTACTACAATTATCAACTAGACCCAAGCAACAAAAAAAACAAAAAACAGGAATACTTAACCTACTCAAAAATATTAAGAAAATGTATTTATACATCTCACCGAATAAATAACAAAAACATGCTAATAAAATCCAAAAATAAATGCAAGGCGGCATGGAATATTATCAAAAATAAGACAACTGACCAAAAATTTGATATAAAAGAAATAAAGACAAATAACAAAAAAGTAACAGAACCAACCGAGATCTGTAAACAGTTTAATGAATATTTTATTAACACATCACAAACAAATAAAAACAATGGTAATAAACCAAATTATTCTTATATAAATAATTTAGCAAATAGTTTATTCCTAAATCCACTAGACCCTTACGACATCATTAAAATAATAAAATCATTAAAAGACACCCACTCTGCTGGTTACGATGAGATTAACACAAAATTAATAAAAAAATGTGCGCTCTATATTGCTCAACCACTGTGTCATATTTTAAACTCTTCATTTGAGCAAGGCGTATTTCCGACAATTTTAAAGAAATCACGTGTCATACCATTATATAAAAAGGGGGATAGAAGTGAAATTAATAATTATAGACCAATAACACTTGTTCCGATTCTATCAAAAATATTTGAAATGGCAATGCGGAACAAAATTTATAATTTTATAGAAAAAAACAAGATACTAGTAGCTAATCAATATGGTTTCCGGAAAAACATGTCAACAGCGGTGGCCTGTTTCTCTTTAGTATATCAGATATCGGAAGCCCTAGACAAAAAAATGTCTGTTGCGGGTGTCTTTCTAGACTTGTCCAAAGCCTTCGATTCCATCTGCCACGATATACTATTAAATAAATTAGATAAATACGGAATTAGAGGCAATGCTAATGACTGGATTAAAAGCTACCTATCTGACCGACAACAATATACAGAAATAGCAAAAATGATTGGCAACACAAAGACTCTTTTTAGATCTCCTATGCAATTTAACAATAGACGGGGTGTACCACAAGGGGGACTGCTCTCTCCGTTGTTGTTCCTACTCTACATAAATGACCTACCCAAATGCCTCAAACACGAGTCTGTTCTATACGCAGATGACACCACCTTATTAATAAAATGTAAAAAGGACGAAGATTTAGATGCGGTTGTAAACCTAGAACTTAAAAATATTGACACCTGGCTAATACAAAATAAACTAAATATTAATGTGGAAAAAACTAAAATAATTAATTTTCATCCTTATAACAATAAAACAATACAATTTAATGCAATCTATAATAATGACAAGCTAAAACAAGTTGACCATATTTTATTTTTAGGTATAAGTATAGACAAAAATCTTAACTGGAAAGAACATATTAATATTTGTGAAAAACTGGAGAGGTTTGTATATGTCCTTCGTAGATTAAAGACGACATCATCTAAAGAAACTGCGCTCTTAGCATACCATGGATATGTGGCATCAGTACTACGCTATGGTCTGATTATATGGGGCAACTCGGTAGAGATCAATAGAGCATTTACTCTTCAAAAAAAATGTATAAGAGTACTGCACGGAGCAGACTATCGCGATCACTGTAAACCATTGTTCAAAAAAGCAAGAATTTTGCCGCTTCCTTGTCTCTATATATTCGAAATATGCCTGTTTGTGAGAAGACAACCACATATTTTCCCCTTACATGACGCGGTAACAAAAAAAGTCAACAGTAGGAACCCAACTAAATTATATATACCAACACATAGAATAAAACTCTACAGTGAGAATGTTTATTGTATGGCAATCAAATTGTACAATAACTTACCGAGGGAAATTAGAGAAATAACTAGCTTTAAAATTTTTAAATCAACGTTATTTAACTGGCTATTAGACAAATGTTTTTACGAAATCGATGAAATGTTTAAATGAAATTTGTAAGATAAAATGTTAAAATTAATAGAGTGAAATATTGACAAATATATAACACTAACTATCATGACTAAATGAACAGAATTAATTTGGATATTTCTTAGACAAAGCTTTTAATAATGTATAAATTTAATTGTAATATTGCTAAAGTTTAATTTAATTTAACTTAACATTCCTACGCCTATTAGGCAGAGTATGTCGCACTTGTACCTGATAACACCATTGTATTACCATATTCTAAGGAATAAATGACATCTATCTATCATCTATCTATCTATCTATCTATCATCTATCTATCTATCTACATCCCTAGGCTCTGCGTACCCCGTAGACACCTAAACAGTACTCACGATCCTCTCGAACAGCGTGGCCGGTCCACTGCTGTATCCCATCACGAGGTCCGTCTGCAGCAGTCTACAGCACTGCACTGGCATCGGCACCGCTTCAGGGGTCGTCACTTGGATGGTCACTGACGGCTTCAGAGGTTTCGCTGAAGCTCTGAAAAGACGAGAAAATAAGGATTAAATTCAAAACTCAAACGTTTAATCAGTTATTTTTTTAACTTTTACACGTCATTAAGTATAATTTACATAACGTGTATTGTTTGAGTGAGAGTATTGCCGTGTGGTTTCCGGCAGAGTAGAATAGGGCCATTCTAAGTCTTCCTGTGGGTGTCGTAGAAGGCGTCTTAGGAATACAAGCTAAACAAAGCTTTTAAACATCAATGAGACCTCTCTAACGCGTCTGGCCAGCGAGGAGAGTGCAGGCCAAAGTCTGGTGCTCTGGCAGGTTTCTGGTTTTTACACAGAGTGACTGCCATCTGACCTCCGCAACCCAAAGGATAGACCAAAACCAATCCTTGGGTAGGTTTGAGCAAACGCTAGAAGGTGTTCGGGACCTACAGTTCAGCCTTTCGAAACACAGAATCATCTTGCTTTTCGGATAATCAGGTAATTCTGATATGGATACAATTTTTCACAAAGCTAATACAACTTTTCCCAGTGGGATTCAAACTCACAACCTCCGCACAAGGTGAACACCTTAACCACTAGACCACGGAGACAATCAACTTACCCGTTTAAGATGTGACTATAATAATGCAGCACACCGCTTCTCGTAGTCGCACTGATGCTTAACGACGTCCCATTTTCTTCTCCCTTCACCATCATGTCCACATATTTGGGAGCATCCTCCAGAACAAAGTTATATGTTGGAGACGATGAGGTGGATATTTTCCGTTGCTTCTTAACCGGTGCATCTCCGTTCACTTGTGGGAGCTGGTCTTCTGTGATCGTTACATCCCAGAATGAGAGAAGGCGCTCATTCCTGCGAAATAAACATTGAATGTTTTAGTTTAAATTTATTCTTTCTCATGAATTAAAAACAACTGGTTTGGTGCAAAAAATAAATTTAACAAAAAAATATTTTTGGCAGTTAATGATTAGTAAAGCCGCCAGCTTCTAGGCCACCCTACTCGTGGGGTATGTTGAATAGGTTTTTCAAAAATATCGTAAGCTTGTCTGCGCCATTTTTTTATTTAGGGATCCGTTTCCGAAATATTTTGTTTTGTAGTGCAAATTTTTGGTAGTCAAGTCCTATCTACTAAACGGTTATATATGGTGATTTTATATTGGTTTTGGAGCCGAAGGCCAATTCATAGGCATCGTTAGTAAGACCTAATTAGCAAGTCTAAATAAAAATTCAGAAACAAAAAATGTTGACTAAAACTCGAAAGTAAAATTGTGAAGTCAATAAACCGCCGCCTTACACCGCCGGCCGGCCGGCTGGGGCCATCGCCATCACGCAGGTGTTTTGGCCGGCGTAACTACGTGGTCTCGATCAAAAATCATATACGCAACTTTTTTATCTTATGACATACTTACAGAAATTTATATTTATGGATAGAGGAATTTATTTACATTTTTTTTTCCAAAACCAATGAAAGGTCAGCGTGTATGTACATGGACACGTGAAAAAATACCTTTTGCAGTTGTATATATAACGAAGTTTAAAGAAAATCTATCAGAGCTAAGTAGGGGTTAGGTAGGTAATTAAAGAGTTATAGGAGACCAACTTGTAAAATTGACCTGCCCAATGAGTTGCTAATATAATTCGTCCAAAATAGTCATGATCACACTTATTTAACGGCTAAAGCATATGAGGGTGTGTGTGTGTGAGTCTGTGTGTATGATTGTTACTTCTTCACTTGCAAACGTTGGCATGCTGGAAGCTGACACCTTGGGTTAACACATAGGCTACTTTAGGCGCGGATAGCACAGGTAGTTTAAAATAAATTAATTAATATATAATTTTATAATAGCGAAACTCCAAAATTAATATAGTCCGACCCTTCTGCCGTCATGGTCGCTGGCAGACTCGACAGTCAAACAAAATAGAAAACAATCGGCCAGCGGTAAAAAAGTAAAGTAAGTCCCGTAATACTAATAACAGTAAATTACTGAGGTATAAAATAAAATAAATCACTTACTGTGACCCAACAACCAGCCAACTCGACTTCTTAAACGAAGTTAACGACAACAATACATGCTGAGTAGTGTTGTGGCCAAGGTTCCGTATTATTGTTGCATTATTGTTGTGCAACCTCCACAGGCAGACCTGCCAGGATGCTGTGATGAGGTATACTGCTTCTGTCTTCTGCAAAATATAAATATTTATTTATTAGCCTATACACTGATACAATACATAGGTACAATATACAGGGTGTAAATCTGTAACCTTGCTATATTCTCAGACGTACCTAAACCGATCATACTGAACAACTTTCCCAAAGGAATGTAGGCCGAAATATGAAAAAAAAATTGGACTTCCCATACTAAATCGATCAGCTGATTAGCATTTTTGTAAGGGTGAACAATTTTTTTTTTCTAATTTCGATCTATGTTTTTTAGGGAAAGTTGTTCAGTATGATCGGTGTAAGTATGTCTGAGAATATGGCAAGGTTACAGATTTACAGCCTGTATAAAAAACAAGATAATTTTTAATCTTTGGCATTAGCGCATCCTTTAAGACGCATAGGCCTCCCCCAACTGATTCCATCTTTCTCTGTCCCCTGTTAGTCTGGACCATAGCGTACCGCGATTTTTTTGAAGTCATCCGACCATTTTATCAAGAACCTGCCCCGTTTTCTGTTTCCTTCACGTGGGGTCCATTGGGATACAAAATATAAGTATATATCAGAATAAGCTTGCAATGATAAAATTAATTAACAATAGTTTACTTTGTATCTCCCAATCTGGCAAAGAAAATCATACAATGTAGAAGGAACATACACATAATTAATATCAATAAAAATCAAACCACAGGCTACACTAAATTATTTAAGCTTTTTTTAACCTGTTTTGTCCCATTGTTGGGCAAAGGTCTCTCCCATCGTCTTCCACTTATTGACCGAGTGAGCGAAGCAAGCGAAGCGTCTCAGTTTCGAGATTAGCCAAAAAATATTTTGTCCGTCTGTCTGTCTGTCTGTTCTCGCCTACAGGTCACATTTCTTAACCGATTCTCATGAAATTTTGTTAGCAGATTTAGCAACTAAGTAGATTTTTTTTGTCGAGACAGTTTTTCGAAATTTTTCAAAATGGCGGAAACATGGGGTTTTAAAATTTTTAAAGTGTCATATATCCGCCATTTCCAAATATTTTCAAAAATGTCATATACATATGACGGATATACAATACAAATCTTCTTACTGAAACTACACAAGGGTGAATTCAGTACGGGTTACTGAACAACTTTCTTAAAAAGGAATATTTTAATACAGACACAGATCGTGTTATACCGGCGCCGGCAGCCAATTCGGCAACCAGCGCCGGCAGCGGAGGCACTCCCTTTGGAATAATATTCGCGAGGTCTAAGTTCGTGGCGAACTACTAGTCTTATATTTAAGTTTAATGAAATTAAAATAACAGTCAATTCCATACAAAAGTAGCCGCAGCTGCCCAGGCTTATTGTATGGGAATGTCGATTTCTTTGTTTTTGGCTGTTATTTTATTATTATTTTACTATAGTGATCTATAGCCTGTGGTTTGATTTATTACGGGTATGTCCCTTCCAAGTTGAATAAAGAAAAAACTGACTGGCTGACATATTGACTGATTGTTCAATCAATGTACAGCTGAAACCACTGGGTCTAGACATGACATTTGCCTTAAACTATGTACGCTGCAGTAAGCAAGGATTTCTAGACATTCATCCAAACTATCATCAGAGGATTTGGCCAACATTCTCCACACTGGCCAAGCAGATTAAAGAGGCCTCATTGATGTTTATAAGCTTTGTTAAGCTTGTAATTCGTATGTCGCCTTCTACAACATCCACAGGAAAAGTTGGAGTGGTTCTATTCTACTCTGCTGGTAACCACACGGCATCGTCAGCGACTAAATAAGTCAATCTATATCAATATCAGACATTGCAAATGCACATGTCTCTTCTATTTTTTTTTTATGTTTTTGCCAGTCAGCCTTTCCCTGCAAACCAGAATAGAAAAAAAAAATAGCAGAAAAATACTCACCAAATTACTAGGTACAATTTTTATAGCACTAACATTGTTTGTTACTTTATTCTTAGAATCAAAAATAACATTAAACTTATTCCTAACTTTGCCCTCACTGACATCCCAATGGTACACTTGACTTGACTTATTACAGCTAAATAAGCCATACTTTCTGTGCCAGTCTATAGTCGTTATAAAAATGTTTGCACTTGCTGACTTCTCATCTTTCAATACATGCTCTATTTTAGCCTGCGTCACAGAGTAAATAAGAATCTTTCCACTGGTTGTCCCTAATGCTATGCATTGCTGCTCGCCTTCCGAAGATTTTCGCTTTGAAACCTTCTGCTGGGAACCCTAAAAACAAAATATTTTTTAGGTTATAGCAAAATAGGTAAACAGTATGTTTATTGCTAGTTTTATTAATTATTAAGGAATAGGAATGATTTATTGAGAAAAAGGACTAGAGTTTTAAAGCAAAATGTGTAGTAAAATATGTTGTAAATGTAAACACTACAGTCAAAAACCACGTGTGGTACTTACGGTGGAAATACCTATAGATATCCATTTTAAACAGGAGGGTGGAGACGTCAAGTGGAGATCTGGAGTGTATTCCTGCTTCAGGACGTTGGCTTCCGTGTCCCATATCCTCAATCGTCCGTCGTGGCTAATATTAGAATAATATTTTCCATCTTCGGAAAACGCGGCCTCCCCCATATTTCATGTCAAATTTCACACTGACTGACAGATACGTTCCAATTCTCAGTACCTATGTTGGATAAAGATTTGCTACGCACGTGACGTTTTCTACAATATTCCAGTGATAAGCATAGCACTAAAAAAGTAATAATATTAATGTTTTTATTTTACTTGTATTAAATAGGTATGTATGTAAAAATTTCCCTATTCTTTTAATTTTTTCGTAGTTACAAACTTTTCTTCCGTAGTGATTATATTATCTTTGCTTTTCTTGATTCTGCGTAAAAATGGATACTATATATTTGACGTTTGCTGAAAAGTGTTGCTACCTTAAATAAATTGTAATAACTAATAGATTTTCTTTTGTTTTTTGTAAATTGCGTATCCCAAATATCTTACTTACCTATCTTATCTGTTACAGAAAAAAGATAAAAGCAGAAAAGTATTCAAGTTTATTTTTTTGATTGTCCAAAATAAAATCAAAAGTAAAGTCGTTTGCTGCAGGTGCTGCTGCTGCATGCAGCCAAGCCACATAAAATTTGCATTGCAGATTGCACAAGCAGGTGTTGCCAGCGAGGCCAAAATTATCATTTCATTTTGACCGTCAGTTTCACTTTGAACGTCACAAACGTCTGTCATGCAATATTTTTGCTCTCGGTTGTCCGTGGTCGCCAAAGTAGGCGGAGTACATTTTTAGTTTTAGTTTATCGTTCTCGATCCACTTTTCGATAATATTCTTTTATTTTCTTACACCGCGAGTGCTGTGCTTTACGCTTTCCTTTGCAAAAGTGATGTGCATTGTAACCAGTGCATTTTTCTGATATGATTTTGTGAATATGATGTCATATTTTTGCTTGGAGCCTTGAAAATGAGTGTTAGTGTAGACGTTGATGTATGCAGTCCCTTGTCTGAGGGGCAGAGCGCTAATTCTGACGGAGTATCCAAGTCTTCCGACAGTTCATCGAAAACTGAAGACGTAGACTGTTCTGAAAGTAAAGATGAGAAATCTGAGCCTGAGACTCCTAAACCTCATCCGATGGCGTTTACCATCGACTTTGGGGAGGCTAAGAAGGTCGATAATCGAAGACTCGAAGAGCTAGCAAAGAAATCTCAAGCGAGACATCAAAGAGTTCAGTCAATGTCTGCAAGCTTGACCAAGCTTGCCCCAACACCACAAAAGACCCCTATGAGCGCTAAACTGCCTAGAAAAGCCCAAGGATATAACTCTGAAGGTTATTTCTCCTCTGATCAAGAAGACAGTGGCTTATCAGGCTCTGTTAAACTCCATAGCAGCCCGTTAGCCCAATCCAATCAAATAACCTCCCCGATCACGTACAGGAATGTAAAATCCCCTGTAATTGACACTTTCCAGCCGAAAAGAACGTCCAAAAGTCCAATTGTTGATAGTATTATGTCAAGAAGCGAGAATTTTACGTCAAGACAAGATTTGAGGCTACCATTGAAAAGTGCAAACTACGTGAGAGATGTCCATAGAACACCTAGTTATGGTAACTTATCTTCTAGTTATCAACCAAAATCAGAGATCGTAGATCAAAGTCCTGATGCCGTAATGCTAACAGATATTTCTAGTCCCGAATTAGATATATTAACTCCCGACAACGGTCTGTCCACTCCAGACCTGTCGAAAAGTCCATTAGTCAGGAAAAACAGAGCGTCTTCAGAAACACCAGATTTGTTTAAAAAATGCATGCCAAAAGTTGAACCGTTGTATATAGATGATGATGTTGATAGAGAATCAAATTCTTCAACTGGCACATATACAATAGAGGGAGACAACTATACAGAAGAACAGAAAGCTCGGATGAGTATTGACCGTACATTTGGTACCAATTTACTGACCGAAGCTATAGAGGAAACTATCAAAAAACAGAATGAAAGAGATCCAGAGTTAGTTTTCGACTTCCCAAGTCAAAGAGTCATAACGAAAGAACCTCGAAGAGATACAGCTTTACGTAGTCCGTTAACAAACAAAACATTTGATTTACCAAAAGTTTCTAAAGATAAAAATGTGTTAGAAATATCTTGCTGTTACGAATCTCCAACAGAAAGTGACTTAGCAGCTCAAACGTCAAAGCAAATTAAGTCAACCAGAAGTTACTTGGAGAAAATCAAGAATAGAGTACGAACAATAACAGAGAAAACCTTCGCAAAATCTCCACCGAAGCACGGTGAAGATGTCGACGTTGGTAGCTTCACATCAGTTACAACATCCGGTGTTCTAAGCTCAAAAATTGCTCCCAAGCCTGAGCTGCCAAGTCGTCGACGTTGCAGCTTAACAAAATCAGAAATAGACCAAACAGACTACATTCACAGACTGTCCAGAGAATCTTCCGTCCCAGTATCTTTACCAAGTGCGAAGTTGCCTGAAGAAAAATACGAAAGTACGGTCATGAAACAGGCACAAAAAGCGATGGCTGGTGCCGATATAACTCCAGAACAGGTGGTTGGAAAGTTGTCATATTTGAGTCTGAATCGGTGCAAAGGGGATAAGACTTGGATACAGGATTGGGCGGAGAGTGTGAAGAAGTACAATAATAATGGATTGGAGGTGGTCTTGGGGGATGAGAGACCACCGATCAGCCCTAGGCATCTTTCTGCGAAACGTAAGTTACTTATTTCTCCCTTAGGTCCCTTGTTTAGCTTTAAGAGCCATTTAATTTTTTAAACTGTGACAATAAAAAGAGGGTTTTCTTTCGAACTTATACTTCGACGCTAATTTTTGTCTATTTGTCTGTCTGTTTGTCTGTGTGTAGCATCATAGCTCTCAAACAGATGAACCGATTCGACGCGGTTTTATTTCAGCAAGTTTCCTTGCGGTGGTTCTTAGCTATGTTTGCCTAAAATCGGTTTAGCGGTTTAAAAGTTATCGGCGTTGAACGCTTGAAAGTCGGGGTATTTTTAATTTGCCTGGCAAATAAACTTGTTTAAATAGTATAGTGGCTTGGCTTATTAACAATGAAGTCCAATAAGAAATAAAATTACCGTGAAGGAGGAGATAAGACTTGTCTGAGCGATATGCGAAGCGACTCCCTAACCACCCTAATGAGCTAGCGTCCAAGCTGGTCAATATTAGATTATATAGAATACTAGCTGTGCCCGCGGGCTTCGCTCCTCGTGGGAATTTCGGGATAAAAATTATCCTTTTTCCTTCCCTTGGGTATCAAGCTATATCCATAAAAAATTCATCTAAATCAGTCAAAAGGTAACAAACAAACAAACAAATATACAAACTCACTTTCGCATTTATAATATTTGTAGGATTTATTACAAAAAGTGTGTAAAAAGACACGATATTCAAGTAAGTTCCAGACAATATAATAAGAAAGGATTGCTGTTGCTGGGCAGCAACCTCTGTAAAAACAAAATTGACACGCAACTCATCCGCTTATAGTCAAGAACTGATCGCAGGTTTAAAAACAAACAAAAATAACCGGCCAACCGTCCCGTTTTCACCCTTTGGGTACGGAACCCTAAAAATAGGATAGGTAACAACAGGACCCGCATAAAACAACTGCGCACGTGAAAGTGTTTATCATGGGCATATAAAACAAACGCATTCGTATCTTATCTAATTTGTGTTTGTTGTCCTGTTTTCGCAATAATATTATATACGTACATATGGACTTGAGTATATAAAGAACAGTTAACGAGGATCGAGCCTGTAGTATGTGAGTACTAGTTATTATTCTGGGCCTACATTAGTGTCGAGCTACAGGTGTAGCCCGTTGTTTGCCGGGTGGTTTCCGGCAGAGTAGAATAGGACCACTCCAAGTCCTCCCGTGGATGTCGTAGAAGGCGACAAACAAAGCTTGTAAACATCAACAAGACCTCTCCAACCTGTCTGGCCAGCGTGGAGAGTGTAGGCCAAGTCTCTGGCTGCTTCGGTCAAGTATGGCTCTGGTAGTACAGAGAGAGTCGTGCTCCTGCAGTGGAGACAAAAAGACCTGATGATGACCCAACCCTCTCGCCGGGCCACCTAGCTCCTCAGAACAGAACCACAGAATAATTACTAATCAGAACGTAGGTAGTTGGTTGTACATACATACATACTATCACGTCTTTGTTCCTAATGGGGCAGACAGAGCATTTTGAGTCTTGCGGCTCTAAGCCCAGGGCTGCAAGACTCAAAGGCCACTTTTAGCTTGATGTGGGCAAGAAGGTGGATGAAGGGATCAAAATAGTGATGGGTTGCTAGCCGCATCGCCTATTAACATGATTCGATTTTTTGCCCTTTCCCTCGATCGGCTCTTACGATCTGCCCAAGAAGAGAAGCAGCTGGTACATTCTAAGTTTTTTCTTTTCTTCCAGACCAGCATGAAGTTGGTTGTAGTAAAGGTTTAAAGACTCCAATCAAACAATCTACCAAACAATGCTATTTTGTTATCAGTTAGTCTATTACACCATCATAGTGTTATCACTAGATTACAAAACTAGATTGATCGTGATAAGAGATGCGATAAGAATGCAAGTTTTGCGTCATGTGTACCTGCCGAGATGCAAGTGGTGACGTTATTGTACAAATAATGTCACCGTCACCCCGTCACGTCACATTCTCATTCCAATGGCTCTCGTAAAGGGTTGACAGTTGGTATGAAACTTCGTAATTTTTAAAGTGAGACACATGAATTTTTCTTTAGCGGCGTTGTGCACTTTTTTTTTTTTCTCACACGTGGCCTGATCGAAAATTCGTAAGACGGCGCAGGGCGCTTGCGCGAATGTTCGTGTGTGTTTATGTTACAGCGTGCTACGCGCATCCATGGATGGTGACAGCTGATGGCTCGACCGTCTGTGTAGTGGCCATACTGCTGAGTATTTGAAAATGATTTTGTTGAAAATGAATTTGGTCACGCTTGTGACATTTGTGACAGACTGTTCAGAAAAGATTTGAAATATTTTATACTGATAATTAAAGCAATTCGTGCAAAATTATTCCCTATCCATTCCAAAATATCAAAAATGCACAACGTTAATATTCAAGTTTTCACTTCTGCCGGCACTCCCAGAGTGCAACCCGTCGTTTTTTTTTAATGTAATTTAGTAACTAGTTAGTAGAAAATGTATTATTAGGTTTTGAAAATTACATCCCTATAGGGGTGAAATAGGGTTCGCAACTTTGTATGAATCTTCGTCACAAAGAAACTGACTGATAGGTGACTGACAGAAATATGAACGCACAGCCCAAACCGCTGGGTCTAGAGACTCCAAATTAAGCACATAGGTTTCTTATGAGGTCTTAAGGTGCACTGACAAAGGATTTTTCAAAACTCACCCCCTAAGGGGTAAAACTGGGTCCAAAGTTTGTATGGAGAAACAAAAGTAGTTTATTCGAAATTTCGCGCATAGGTTTCCTATGAGGTCTTGAGGTGCACTAAGTACTCCTGGCGATAAATGAGTAGGCACGTGTTTGAGGATTTACAAAATTCAACCCTCAGAGAGATGAAATGAGGTGACCTACCACCTAGGCCATGCTAAAGCGTTCCGTCGCTCAAGTCAGGTCGTCGGAAAAGGGAAAGGAAAGATTTTCATAATCCCCTTAAATCCCTACACTATATTCAAACATTTTAACATAATAATTCATCTACACTAATATTATAAAGAGGAAAGATTTGTTTGTTTGTTTGTTTGATTGTATTGAATAGGCTCCGAAACTACTGGATCGATTTTAAAAATTCTTTCACTGTTGGATAGGTATGTTATCCCTGAGTGACATAGGCTATGTATGTACCACGGGCGAAGCCGGGATGGACTGCTAGTATGTTATATATAACAAAATTAATAACAGAAAAACAATTAAAATCCCATTAGAACCATTTTCAACTTCTACGCGGACGAAGTCGCGGGTTACAGCTAGTGTTTTTATATATTTGTATAAACCCTTTTTAGGGAAAAAGGGTGTATTATTATGCCTAACGGGACAGAGTCCAGGGTCGTAAGACCTTTGACGTGTGAGAACTGAGAAACGGTCAGTTTTGAAACCTGACACACCTTGATTGTAAAACAGTATTGTTTTATGAAAAGGTTAGATCTTATCGAAGTACCTTTGTTATGTAGCGTGTGATGATGATGTCATACTATTCATAATATTGTGCGTATGTCTGAGGTGTCGTTAGATTCGCCAAATTAATATTGTCAGAAAGACACGGATTACATCATCATCAGGTCTTTTTGTCTTCACTGCAGGAGCACGACCCTCTGTATTACTAGGGTCGTATTTATTTGATCAGAGCTGCCAGATGATTTGGCCTACACTCTCCACGCTGACCAGACGGGTTGGAGAGGTCTCATTGATGTGTATAAGCTTTGTTTAGCGTATTTCTTGTCACCTTGTACGACATCCACGGGAAGACTTGAAGTGGTCTCTACTACGGGTTACTTAAAAAATTATAATTTTTAAAAACTAAAAACCAACTTAAACCTTAAATTAAACTGCACAACCGATTTTGATAAAATTTCTATGGGACCACCTGACAAGTATATCATTTTAAACATAAAAAGAATTTTCCGAATCGGTTTCCAGGCGTTTTCCAATAATCAGTGAACATACATAAAAAACGGCCAAGTGTGAGTCGGACACGCGCACTGAGAGTTGTGTACCATATGCCACCATATACCATACTAGAGGCAGCGCGCGGCCTCGCCCGCGTTTACCACGCGAGTGAAGTCGCGGGCGTGATGCAATATAGCCTATAGCCTTCCTCGAGAAACGACCTATCTAATACCGAAAGAATTTTTCAAATCGGACCAGTGGTTTCTGAGATTAGCGCGTTCAAACAAACAAATAAACAAACAAACAAACAAACAAACAAACTCTTCAGCTTTTTATATAAGTATGGATACCATATATAATATTGTAAGTTTGTATATTTGTTTGTTTGTTACCTCTTCACGCTTCAACTACTGAACTGATTTGGATGAAATTTGATATGGATATAGTTTGATACCCAGGGAAGGACATAGGATAGTTTTTATCCCGAAATTCCCACGGGGAGCGAAGCCCGCGGGCACAGCTATTTATCTATAAAAATCACGTTCGATGTATGGCTTTCAGCTGTCTAGCTATCACGGTTCATGAGATACAACCTGGTGACAGACAGAGAGAACATGATGAAGCTCGAAGCTAGCTGTACTATAAAATCAAAACCTTGTGTACAAAACTACCTAGATATGTGAAGACATTTAACCAAAATATTATGTAAAACATTAGCATTGTGAAAATGCAAATATTTAGCGCGGCGATTTTTTTCACAATAGCTTCATATTTAAGTAAACAGGTGGTAATACGAATATTTGCATAACCGTCCCACGCTGTAGTGACTCAAGATTTTTCACGGTCACGATAGGGTTGTCACAAGTAATGTACCTACTTTGAAAAGTGACCTAATCGACAACTGAAGACCCTATAAGTTTATTTGCCAGGTGAAATAAAAAAAACCCCGACGACACCATCGGCACCATCTAGTAATGAATGATGGAACTACATATTCTAATCAATGCTAAGTGAGCGTTACCTATCTATTATTTGCCAGGTAAATTAAAAAAATCCGACTTGCAAGCGTTAACCTTATTTAAGAACTCCGCAAGGGAACTTGCTTTCACGTAAAAAACATTATTATAATGCCACAGACATACACACAGTCAGACAGACATATATTAGCGTCAAACTTCTTTCACTTCCCCTCTTTTTTTTTCGGGGGCATTCGGGGGTTTATTGTATGCAACAGGCAAGAAACTTGTAAGTTGTACTGTGTAAATTTTTTCATAAAACATGCGTAACTACAAAAGAATCAGACTTTATTCTTCATCTTCTACCTTACCCTTATCCCTCTATTTATGTAGTATCGGCGTAGTACGTAAGTTCTTTCCACTTTGTTCTATCCCCAGTCAAGCCATCTGTCACCCCTTTCCTACTCCTATCCTTCTTTACACATTCCATTCAACGTTTCTTTGGTCTCCCTCTGTTTCGAACTTTATATCCTAGTTAAATATTTCCGTTGTAAGAAGTTCTGGACGATTATCATGGACAATTTGGCTGGTATTTAAATTTTTGAGCGTCATTGACCACTTTATTGCAAAACAGCCACGTGACTGAAACGCCATTGACGACTAAAGTTGTCTTTTTTACTAGGCTTGGCGTCGGGGGTTAAGTAACATTAAACCCTTTAAGGATACATGAATTTTTCGGGATTATTTAAAAGAAAACGGAGAATATGTATAATTTTGCGAAAAATTGCCACTTTTAGCTAATGTGCGTAGAAAAGCTTCAGACTCTCACTTTAAACTATAAAACAGTAATTCATTAAATAGTTTAAAGGGTTATCTAGGGCTTTTAATTATATATATATATTTTATGATAAAATTTTAAATTATATCAGGCGTGCAAAAGGTTAAGAAGTCAGCAATTGTAAACTGCTAGGTGGCAACCCTAACAATGATTGAGATGGCGTTAGTTTCCGGAATCGCTTGCAAATACATTAGTGTTCAGTATTCTACCTGCAACCTGCGACTTCCACTGAGTTCCACTGGGTATATAGCGTGAGACTTGGCCATGTCTGTTTTATTTAACTTGCAATGTATCTTGTATGTTTGTTTAGGTAAAATCTTGAAACTCAATTTTCAACCAGTTGCTCTCAACCTATTGAGCTGAAATTTTGCATACTTACTTGTGTTAGTCGGATGACAATACGATATAATGGAGTCAGTGAGCTATTCTGATGATGGAGCCGAGAGATATTCGACCGAACTCAGTTATAAAACAATATAACCTCATTGAGTAGGACTCGTTTGATTTGTCATATGATGAGCACTTTGTGGTAGACTACGTCTAGGATCTGATCAGGGAGACGGAAGGTGGTCGATGGAACTCAGTAATAAAATGACACAAATCTATCGAGTTGGGGCTTATTTCATGTATTATTAAGGCCATACCCAAATTTTCCGGGGTCCAGTGGCGCCGCCATTTGAAATAAATCATTTAAAAGGAAACGGAGATATCATTCAAAATTGTGTCTTGGTCAAGCCCTAGATAACCCTTAAAACTATTTTATGAACTACTGTTTATAATTTAAAGTGCGAACGTGAAGCTTTTCTACGCACATTAGCCAAAAGTGGCCGTTTTTCGCAAATGTGCGTAGAAAAGCTTCACGTTCTCACTTTAAACTACAAAAAGTAGTTTAAAAAATACTTTGAATGGGTATCTAGAACTTGACCAAGACACAATTTTGAATGATATCTCCGTTTCCTTTTAAATGATTTATTTCAAATGGCGGCGCCACTGGACCCCGGAAAATTTGGGTATGGCCTTAAGCAATTTGACCTAACAATATAAGCTCTTAGAAAAAATGAAATTTTTCAAAAACCTGTAAGAATAGGAAGGAGGACGGCATATCTACATATGATCACAGGATACATAATAGTACAAGATATGATTTTAATACACGTCATAGCTTTTCTGCTTTACCACAACGCGTCGTAGTCTGTCTGTGTTGGTCGCAACGCGTCGTTAACGTTTTCAGAGCCGTGACACAAAGCGTCGAGCAAATTTTCGCTCAATGAAAAAAATTAAGCGTAACATATATGTACATTGAACATTATAACTATGCATTTTTTATATCAATAACAATACTCTTTTGCCCGCAGCTCGGAGCCCGCTCGGTGGTACCCCCACGAAAATCCCCAGCCCCGTGGGAACCCTACTACATAGGCGAACACCGGTAAGTTTATATTAAAAAGTATAATTAAAGTTTATTTTAAATAATATTTGTATTTCCTCAAAAATAATATTCGTCTTTAGTACATAGCTTTTTCCCTATTTGGGTTCGGCTATGTCAACTCCCTCCATAACCTTCTATAATTTACTATCTCTATTATAATAACCCCCCGACCATATCCGATATCACGCATTCTTCACAACTGAATGACAAGTCATAGGCCTTGTCATTCAGTTGAATCATTTTTTAGGACCGAAACTTATCGTGCAAGGAATGAAAATAAAAACAATCAGTAACCCCCGACACAAAAGGGGTGACGACAGGGTCCGAAAAGTATGATTGTAATTAGTCTTTTAGATTATCCAAAAATAATGGACCCATATTTTTCAGTTTACTAAAAAAGTAAAAATTCACAAAGATACGGAGCGTCAAAATTCCGGATTGCGACGTCACCGCTAAGTAAAAATCGTAGCCAGTCGTGAAGTCATGCGAAAATATGCGCTGTATCTTTGTCATTTTTGGTTTCAGAGAGAAAATATTAAATACGTGTACAATATTTTATAATTATCTAACCAATGGACCAAATATATTTTTCCAGTCGTCTTGCCTATTGTAGCTAAAAACCATCTCTACCACGTCAGCTTTCAAACAAAAAAAAACCGCAGCATAACCGGTCCATTCGTTTAGGAGCTACGATTTAACAGACCGACACATTGACGAACTTGGGTATAACACCCCTATTTGTGCGTCGGGGTTAAATAACCGACCAAGTGCGAGTCGGACTCGCGCACGTAGGGTTCTGTACCATTATCTATAAAAATCACGTTTGTTGTATGGGAGCCCACTTAAATATTTATTTTATTCTGTTTTTAGTATTTGTTGTCATAGCGACAACAGTAATACATCATCTGTAAAAAAATAACTGTCTAGCTATCACTGTTTGTGAGATACAGCCTGGTGACAGACAGACAGACGACAGCGAAGCCTTAGTAATAGGGTCCCGTTTGTAACCTTTAGGTACGGAACCCTAAAAATGAAGTGGAGAAAGGATTTTTACTACTTAATTTTAGTCGAATCTAATATTTATATTGGAAGAGGCATATGTCCAGCTGTGGACGTTATGCGGCTTAAATGATGATTATAATGAATCTAATATTTAAACAATGTTTTAGGACGAACCCAATGAACCTTCGGGAACCTTTCCTAAGGAACCTAAGAAAAGGAAATGTTTTACTATGTTTATACCTATCGATAGTTAAATCAGTGTAAAGTATACTTTGGTATATTATAAATATTTTTAGTTATTTACTATTAAAATCATGAGACATAACTTGGTTGCTTTATTTTTAGTTTCTTTAGTCTCTTATTAGATTTTTAATTTATTCTAATTGGACATAATAAGAATTATACATTACTAACTACGTCCCGTGGTGTTACCTGCGGAAAAAGTAGCCTATGTGTTAATCCAGGGTCCCAGCTTTCTGCATAACAAATTTTATCGATATTGGTCCAGCCGTTCGCGCGTGAAGAAGTAACAAACATACACATAAACTTACAAACTTTCGCCTTTCTAATATTAGTGTGATAAATAGGAATGTTTTACCTAACACTAGAAAAAGTTTTAGCCAATTTTTAAGATTTTCATCCCTAACCCATTTTCTTAATTTAAAAACGGATCCCTAAATCGAAAAATGGTGTTTACTACCTCTCAATATTTTTAAAAGACCTCTTCAACGAGGGGTTCACTTTACATGTATGGGACTCATTTACTTAAATTCAAAATGGTTGCTTTACACATTTGCTGCTTTTCTGAAATTTGTTTTGACTTTATACATTACTAGCTGCGACCCGCGGTGTTATCCGCGGAAAAAGTAGTCTATGTGTTAATCCAGGGTGTCAGCTTCCTGCATGCCAAATTTTATCAAAATTGGTCCAGCCGTTTGCACGTGAAGAAGAAACAAACATACACACACAATTTTTTGCCTACAATATTAGTGTGATATATTTCATTAACATTTCATAGATATGGTAAAACAGTTTTATACAAAGAAAGTCGTATCCAGAAAAATCGTGCAGATTTTTTTTTCAAATTAGATTATATCACACACACTGTTCTGTCTGTGACCGTCAGAGTGCTCTTTTAATTCACATGGCAAGAAGTCTATAAAGTTTACAACACGCTTTTTATTATTATATTAATAGTTTGTAAAGTATTTGTAAGGTAGTGTTGTAAAAACCTTAAAAAGCTAAATAGAATTTTTATGATGGCTACACCAAATGAGTAAACATAGATTTAAACTAGTGTAGGCAGTGTTTTGTTATGAAGGCAACCAATGGATTGATGACCAATAAGGAAGATGTTGCATCATTAATACTGATGATATAAATAAAGTTATGACACCATTCTGATCCTTTTGGGAGTTATTTACATTATTATTCACGACTAGCCGAAGCCCACGACTTCGTTCGCGTGAACTTTGTCTCGGGAAATGCTCATTAGACTGAACAACTCTTTCTAAGGCGTCATTTTTGTGTTTTTTTTATAGTTTAGCTGGACCATTATGGTTCTGCATCAGGTGTTCCATTTTCCAAACTCAATTATACCCTATATGTTGGCTGTACTGTACCCAGGCTTAAGGCAAAATGGTAGCAGTGGTGCGATTTTTCAAACGCGGAGTCACTAAACGAACGGTTTTTTGTATGGAAAAACCATTCGTTTAGGTGACTCCGCGTTTCAAAAATCGCACTTCAGAAGTGGCGCCCTTATTTGAAATCCATATATATCCTAATATGTATATACTTATATATAAAGCTGAAGAGTTTGTTTGTTTGTTTGTTTGAACGCGCTAATCTCAAGAACCACTGGTCCGATTTGAAAAATTATTTCGGTATTAGATAAGTCGTTTATCGAGGAAGGCCATAGGCTATATTGCATCACGCCTGCGACTTCACTCGTGCGGTCAACGCGGGCGAAGACGCGCACTGCCTCTAGTAAATTAATATTATCTTTGACTGAGTAGTTGTGAACCAATGAAAATGAGACAATACCACAGACCTGTATGGCACTTCATAATATCCGGCAAAGTGCGTGTCGGACTCGCGCACCAAGGGTTCCGTAACATTATCTATAAAAATCAAGATTTTTGTATGGGAGCATCTCTTAAATATTTATATTATTTAATTTTTTTAATACAACTGAGTATTTTGTAAATATTTCAAGTGTCTACCTGTTGCCATTATTGATGTCGAGCAAAAAAATCGCGTTTGTATGGGAGACGCCCTTAAATATTTTATTTTGTTTTTAGTATTTGTTGTTATAGCGGCAACAGACATACATAATTTGTGAAAATTTCAACAGTCTAGCTATCGCGGTTCTTAAGATACAGCCTGGTGATAGACAGGCGGACAGACGGACAGACAGCGAAGTCTTAGAATTAGGGTCCCGTTTTTACTCTTTGAGTACAGACGGAACACTAAAAAAAGTATGTACATTGCCATTTGACTTTTGACCCGTATATTTTTTAGTAAAGTAAAGTAATTATAATTATCATTAAAGTAATTCACCTCAACTTAAACAATGAATGATATTTGAATAAAAATAAGATTTTATCTGTTCAGTTGGCATAGAGTTATTGCTGAACAATCATATCGTTAATTTGTAGCGTAACGTAATTAATCATGCTTTTAACCCAATTGCTTAGTAAGGTGGGTAATGTTTTCCGAATTATTGTTAAGATTATTTCTAACTGCAATGAATGACGAAACGAAACTTCGGATTTGGAGACACGTAAAGGGGATACATTAATTTTCAGGGTCCAGTGTCCCCGTTTGAAATAAATTAGATGAAAGGGAACGGAGATATCTGAGTTGCATCCGCTGTAATGCTGTAAAGCCTGGGTTCCACCTTCCGGCTTTAACTTGTCTTGAGTATCCTTGCCTTTGCTATGGTGGAGGCGGCATGGCTATAAATATAAATTTGTTTCGTGTTATGTCATTATCATCAGATCTTTTCTGTCTCCACTGCAGGAACACGACCCTCTCTGTACTACCCGAGACATACTACAGACACAGAGAGCAGCCAGAGGACTTGGCCTACACTCTCCTCGCTGGCAAGATGAGTTGGAGAGGTCTCATTGATGTTTATAAGCTTTGTTTAGCTTGTATTCCCTAAGTTGCCTTGTACGACATCCACGGGAGGACTTGGAGTGGTCTTATTCTACTCTGCCGGAACCAGACGGCAAGTTATGCGCGTTATTCTTATTTTGATGTAAATTGTAAAAAAAATAAAGTTACGAAGTTAATTTTTAAATTTCAAAACTTGAATGAAAGTTATCATACCAAGAGCGCATTTTACAAATTTTATTTAGTAAAGATTATAATTTTGGTCTGATCATGCACTAGGTAACCCTTCAAACAATTTTATGAACTACTGTTTACGGTTTAAAGTGAGAACGTGAAGCTTTTCTACGCACATTAGCGAAAAGTGGCATAGATTTTTTGTTGTAGTTTAAAAAATTATTTAGGTTCAAGTTTCATAATGGCATTGTTTATTTACTACTTCAGTACTACATTCAATGTTCACTCATGTTATCTACTCGTATAACTTCAATTAGGACGTGATTTCCTCTGTTTTAGTACAAATGGACGAATACATCTAAAAACATGCATGTATTCATGTATTGCACCTTAAGTCTTTGTTGTTAAGGTTGAAATTAAGTTATTTGTTGTGATGCGTATAAAAACATGCGTGTATTTTTGGTATTGGACCTTACATCTATGTTGTTAAGGTTGAAATTAGGTTTTTTTTGTGATGAATATAAAATATGCACGTATTTTATGTGCAGAACCTTACAACTTTGTTGTTAAGGTTGAAATTAAATGTGGTTGTGGCGCTCTTTTTAGTTTGTATGTAGACCGGAACAGAATTTCTCTAACGTAAAAGAGATAAAATACATAGTTTCAAAAACTAAAACCCGACTACGGAAAAACTGGCGGCAAAAGCTTATCGCATCACACTTTATCACAGTAATATTATAAAGTTTGTGTGTGTATGTTTGTGACTTCCTCACGCGCAAACGGCTGGACCAATTTTGATAAAATTTGGTACCTATACAGGAAGCTGACACTCTGGTACTTTTACCACGGGCTACGGGGCGCAGTTAGTAATGTATATATTTTTGAAATGTGCTTTTTAAGCCCTCATTTGATATCTCACGGTATGACTCGATGACTACTTTTTTGGCCAATAGAGGGCGCCGTTTTGAATTTATTGTGACGTCACAAAGCTTATAACAGTTATAACCAGCGCACAGCCAAGCCCTTCCAACGATACCTTATTTGTTAAGGTACCGTGTGTATCACAGAAAGAAAAGAAATGAATGAAATATGTCTATCTGTCTCAAATCCTGCAAGTAAAATTTGACCCATTTCTCGCATACGTATATCGCGTGACAATGCAATATTATTTATTTATTTATTTAAACTTTATTGCACAATAAAAAAAAGTACAAGTGGCGGACCTAATGCCATATGGCATTCTCTCCCGGTCAACCATTGGACCAAGCGGAAAATATGTGTGGCTGGCGTGATAAAATACGTGAAAAAGTAAACTAAATGTAGATCATATATTATGATGATGATCAACTCCGGTTGATCTGATGATGGAGCTGGAAGGTGGTCATGGCATCATTTTTGCTTCAGGAGAAGCATTTTCAAAGGCGGGAGTCACAAAACAAATGATTTGCGCGAGCATTTTCAAACAGACATATCTTTGAATCGCTCTGAGTCGTACGCGAAGGATTAGCATCACAACAATACACACAGAAATGCAGACACTAATGTGACTTCACGTCGGTTCCTTTCTATTACATCAGATAAAATATTAAACAGTTAAGAATTACTTTCCACAATGAAAATGACAATCTTACACATTGCTCTAACCAAATGTTTTCCACCGAACGTTTAGTAGCATCGCATATACAATTAGCTCGCTAATCTATCTTATTAGCTAGTGAGGAAGCGATGCTGATTATTCCTGGCTGATTTATATTCGGATTCGTAACTCTTTTTGCTCTAGGAAACGCATTTTTGAAAGCGCGAGTCACACGAATGATTTGCGCGAGCGTTTTCCAACGGGCGCATTTTTGAATCGTTTATACTCGTACGTGAAGGATTTGCAACGAGTGGTCTTACTGACACTGTCTTGTAATAAAGCAGTTTTGGATGAATGCAGATACTTTATCCTCACCTCGTTTTCTTTCTACTTCATCAGATAAACTATCAGATGACAATTACTTGTTACAAATATTGCTATATTATATTTACAATGCTCTCACACATTGCTCTAACCAAATGTTTTTCACCGAACGTTTAGTTGCATCACATACACAATCCGATATTTTCAAACAAGTCAAATCAGATACTTTTTTTTATCCGTCAAAACAAACAGTTTCTATGAGATTTGTATGAAATACAGGCAAATGACGTCATAGTTTCTTGAAGTCAAATAGCGCTCCTAATATCAGTTTTTCTGCAATAACAAATCTAATAACATTGAAAATGGATATGATCATGACAAGATACATAATTTTGTGACGTAACGATGTGTCTTACCATAGAATAGAATAGACGTGGATAGAATGTAATGACAGATATGAAGGAACGAGGGGCTAGTGCTAGTGCACGAAAGTAGAGACGTAAACTGGAAGCCATAATCCTAAATAACAACAAAAGTAATATAAAATGACCTCAAGTAACCCCTGTTTTCCCTACATGATAGCCAACGTCACGATACAATTCCATGGGCTAGTGCAAATATAGTGATTGACAGAAAGAAGTGGAAACAGTTGACATACAGAGCCGACCCCAAATAGGGAAATGGCGAGGAGAATGAGGATGATGTTTTATTTTTGACTCAAGAAAATTCCCAATTAGCTCGCTAATCTATCTTATTAGCTAGTGAGGAAGCGATTCTGGCTATTCCTGGCTGATTATATTCGGATTCGTGGCTCTTTTTGCTCGGACAGTACGTCTGGATTCGCTCACTTGCTATTTGTACTTGGTGAATTATGTGAGTCATTTATTTCGGTGTTCTGTTTAGAACACCTCATACTTAAGAGGATTGTGTCGCTGTTAATATCCATACAAAAAACGATAACATTTTGATATTTGAGATTGATTGAACCAATTTTGATATTTTTTAAATATGTTGTTGTTATATTAGATATGTAGGGCCGTACGTCTTTATTTTAAACAAAAGTTATAAGCATCTCAATATCCATATTTTTAATTAAAAATACCTCGTTTTAATTTATTTAAGTTAAACTAAACCGAACTACTAAAAAGAACAGCCTTAGATTAAGGTGTACCGAATCGAATGATACCAAAATTTCTTTAATTTACATTTCTTTAAGTTGGTGGAAACGTTATCGCCCCAAATCGTGAAGTTTTTCTACGCACATTAGCTAAAAGTGGCCCTTTTTCGCAAATGTGCGTAGAAAAGCTTCACGTTCTCACTATAAACAGTAGTTCATAAAATAGTTAAAAGGGGTTATCTAGGGCTTGGTCAAGACAACATTTTAAATGATATTACCGTTTCCTGCGGCGCCACTGGACCTCGGAAAATTCAGGTAAACCTTAAACTACACAGCAGATTTTGATAAAATTTCTATGGGGACCATATGACAAGTATGCCCTTTCAAACAAAAGAAGAATGTTTAAAATCGGTCCAGGCGTGTTCGAATAATCGTTAAACATACATAAAAAAAGATTCTGACGAATTGATAACATCCTCCTTTGTTGCAGGCGGTTAAGGCCATACCCAAATTTTCCGGGGTCCAGTGGCGCCCCCATTTGAAATAAATCATTTGAAAGGAAACGGAGAAATAATTTAAAATTGTGCCTTGATCAAACCCTAGATAACCCTTCAAACTATTTTATGAACTACTGTTTATAGTCTAAAGTGACAACGTGAAGCTTTTTTACGCACATTAGCCAAAAGTGGCCGTTTTTCGCAAATGTGCGTAGAAAAGCTTCACGTTCTCACTTTAAACTATAAAAAGTAGTTTAAAAAATTACTTTAAATAAGTATCTAGAGCTTGGTCAAGACACAATTTTAAATGATATCTCCGTTTCCTTTTAAATGATTTATTTTAAATGGGGGCGCCACTGGACCCCGGAAAATTCAGGTATGGCCTTAAAAAACGAATTTAAATATTGATGGCTTACTCGCCCCATCCAAGATTCGTAGTTTATTTAGTAAACTATTTAAAGCAACGATCACAATTAATTTTAAATGTCCATAACGCTCGGTTTATGAGTTTCGTAACAGATTTCACGGCCCCGTTCCGTGGTATTTCTAAAGTGCCATTTTTGAAACGCACAGTCACTAAACAAATGTTTTTTCCATACACATAACTATTTGTTGGTGACTCCGCGTTTGAAAAATGGCACCGCTGATCTGACTGTGAAATTAATTATATTTTAACAAGGTTTGGTTACGTCATTTTTTCTCTACGACAAAACTAAAGGATGGTTATAATTTTCTACGTGTATGTATGTTCGTCTGTTTCCTCGGTATTATCAATGATATCCATAATATCTTGACATCATGAGGTGTTAGAATCGTCTTAACTGTCCACTGGGTATAGTGTTGGCTATATCGATATGAAGTCACAGTAAATTAACTATGGCGCCAGCTATACATCTACACTAATTTGTTTGTTTGTTTGTTTGATTGTATTGAATAGGCTCCGAAACTACTAGATCGATTTTAAAAATTCTTTCACTGTTGGATAGGTATGTTATCCCTGAGTGACATAGGCTATGTATGTACCACGGGCGAAGCCGGGATGGACTGCTAGTAGGCCATAAAAGAATGAACTAAAAAATAAAGTAATGAATAAATAAATATTTAGGGCAAATTACATTGATTAAGCTAGCCCAAAGTAAGTTCGAGACTTGTGTTGGAGGTACTAACTCAACGATACCATATTTTGTAACAAATACATATATAGATAAACATCCGAGACCAAGGATAATTAGAAAAAATTCCAACTTGCCCTGACCGGGGATCGAACCCGGAACCTCTGGGTGGCGGACTAGCATGGTGACCACTACGCCACGGAGGTCGAAAGTAATACAATTCATATTTGGTAGCAAATGAAAGGGTTTTCAAAAATATTTTGTACTCATTAGCTGTTAGTGGCTACTGTGCATGTATATGAACTAGATAATCTAAGTATAAATATATATATATAATATAACATTAAAAAAAGTGTGTCTGTACATTAAATATATTTCAAAAAAGAATATTGGGGGCGATAGAGACATAGTAAAAGAGTAAGAATATAAGAAAAATGTCTGTCTGTACACGCTAATCTCCGGAAATACTGGATTAGAATAAAACTTTTTTTGTTGTATATCTGTTAAGCCTGGGCAACATATAGGGTATAAATTATTTTTGAAAATGGAGCACCTAATGCGAAGCTTTAATGGTCCAGCTAAACTATAAAAAATACAAAAATGACTCCTTAGCTAAAGTTGTTCAGCCTAATGAGCATTTTCCAGTCAAATGAAGCCGCGGGCTTCAGCTAGTAATATGTAAACCGTTAAACCGAAGTAACAAATATCTTGTAATAAGTGGAATATCCGTCAAACTCTTCTGGGGCAACTTTCAAAAAGTGTTTAGTGCAAAGTATTTACACAAAAAGTACATTATGCCGTAGATCAAAAGTTGCAAAACGATTACAAAAAATTGCTTTAGCTTAGAACGGAAAACGGCATATGCCTTTGCCTGAAGAATGCGCCGCAGACGCCGCGGCAGTGACTCACCTGTCAAACTTTCGCGGTTATTAAATAGCCGGCCAAGTGCGAGTCGGATGCGCGTTAGGGGTTCCGTACCATTATGTGTATAAATAAATCATATGCGTTGTATGGGAGCCCCCTTAAATACTTATTTTATTTTATTATTGATTTTTAAAGTGAATATACAACTAACTATTCTGTAAATATTTTAAGGAAACAATTTTTTTTTATCTGATGCCATTTTATACATACATATATCGAGCAAAATACCGGCAAAAATCACGTTTGTTGTATGGGAACTCCCTTAAATATTTATTTTATTTTGATTTTAGTATTTGTTGTTATAGCGGCAACAGAAATACACCATCTGTCTGTGTACAGCTGTTCAGCTATCACGGTTCATAAGATACAGCCCTGTGACAGACGGACGGCGGAGTCTTAGCAACAGGGTCCCATTTTACCGGGCACGGAACCCTAAAATGGCGGGAGTACGGTTCTTTCTGATTCACAAGCTTTTTTCCTTGCAAATATACGAGTCGGTATTTTGGGCAGGTCTACTAACGGGTTGTTAATGGAACTAAGTGGTATTAGTTTTATTTTGCGTTGGAAAATGTTTTTAGTTTAACCGACTTCAAAGAAGGAGATTATCAGTTCGAATACATATGTTTCTGTTTTTAATTTATGTATGTTCCTCGATTACTTGAAGTCTCAAAGACGCCTGCTGGGACGCCTGGTACCGATTTGGCAAATCATTTTTCTGTGTGTAAGGGTCTCTTGATCGGTCATTTTGTAAATCTGGGAGAGGCCTATGTCCAGCAGTGGACGTTTTGCGGCTGAAATGATGATGATGGTTAAAAACCATATTAATGAATTGTTACATGAAAATTAGAGGAGGGGAAGTGTCACATAGTACGGGTACCGTACGTTCACTTATTAGCAAGACACTACGTAATATTTTCTCTTATGTGTGCCCAGTCATTCGCGCATTCCATTGTGGTTTTGGCGGTTTTTAGGGTTCCGTGCCCAAAGGATGCCAACGGGACCCTATAACTAAGATTCTGCTGTCTGTCACAGTCGCAGGGCTCTATCTCTTGGCCCGTAGCTAGACACAATTTTCACCGATTAAGTACTTATTGTAATGTGACACTGTATCAACTAATTTTTTTTTCAAAGCTAGAAACCGACTTTACCCCCAAAATAAACTACACAACCGGTTTTGATGAAAATGTTATGGGAACACCCATAGATTTAGAAGGTATAAGATGGATATAGAGTATTATAAAATGTGACCAGAAACGTAATATTTCTGTGTAACTTTTTATGGGTTGTATTTGTACCTACTACACAAACTATAGGTAAAGCAGTACGATACCATCTTTCGAGTATAAGATAACTTATAAATTAACACAGTTTACAATTTGGAAAATCAAATTTTCGTGTAGCGATGTTCGAGCCAGGGTGACAATGGGTGACGTGTTTTGTATGAAAACTTGTCTCATTGTCAAATTGATGCTATCTCTTTTGCTCTTATGAAGATGACACTTATCATATTATCTGTCGCACTGGGCTAGTGTGGTCTTTTTACGCAGTAAAAAAATTCTACTTCTATGGGAACACCTGACAAGTATGCTTTTGCAAATAATAAATGAATTTTCCGAATCCGTCCAGGCGTCTTCGAAAGATCGGACCACGCGCAGTCTAAGGTTCCGTATTTGCGGGTGCCGACTTTGAGTTCACGCCACTAAAATGTCTAAAAACTATATATTTTTTCAAGATTTTACTTTCCCACTTTTTTATTGATATATATAAAAAGACTCCCATGCTGGTCTGGGAGAAATAAAAAAACGTAGAATGTACCAGCTGCTTCTCTTCCCACGCAGATCGTAAAAGCCGATCGAGGGAATGGGCAAAAATGCAAATCATGTTAACAGGCGATGCGGCTAGCAACCCATCACTGTATTGATTGCTTTTCCATCTTCTCGCCCACCATGACGCTAAAAGTGGCTTTTGGGTCTTGCGGCCCTGGGCTCTGCATAGAACCGCAAGACCCAAAATGCTCTGTCTGCCCCATTAGGGATAAAGACGTGATAGTATGTATGTATGTATAAAAAGATCTTGACGAATTGTTAAAAATATAAATTTTAAAGCATTGTACGGAGGCACGAAACACTTCATTTACTAGTCCGTCTCGCTCTTGGCTGGTTTTTTCAATAAATTCTTTTGTAAAGCGCCCCGAAAGTGTCACATCGTCACACTCAATTAACTTTACTGCACTTTTGACACCAAAAGCAACCATTTTGTAGATTGTCTTGACATGGTTGAATGCATTTTTGAATTGGGAGCTCGGTGGCACGGCGGGAGTGCGCATTGCTAGCGCTTTCGCAAGTAAAGCGACGCCGGGCGTGGTCCGCACTTGGATGGGTGACCGCTAGTGGCGTAAAAAATTCTAGACCTCCTCCGTGCTTCGGAAACGTATAAGCCGTTGGTCCCGGCTGTCATCATTGTATGGCAGTCGTCAAGCTGTCAGATGCCTTTAGGCAGCCTGAAAAATCTGACGTGTTGGCCACTTACACACACGAAAAACAAACAAAATGCGGAGTACCTAATAGAACTGCTGATGTGTTTTTTAATTTTTTATTCCATTTTATTCATCATCATCATCATCATCAGTCTGTTTTATTGAAAGTTCTTTTTGTTTAGTTTTTAACCCCAAAAAGAGGGGTGTTATAAGTTTAACTAATGTCTGTCGGTCTGTGTCATCGCAGCGCTCGGATGGACTAATTTCGATGCCGTTTTATTAACGTAAAAGGTTTTTAGCTATGTTTGATGAAGAGTTAAGTTAATGCTTGATATTCAGGTAGTTTGCCCGTAAAATAATCGATTAATTTAGCTATTTAGTTTCTCCGTCCATCACTAAATGCCGTTTATACAGGTTGTTAATCTGTAACCTTGCCATATTCTCAGACGTACCTATACCGATCATCATCATCATCATCATCATTTCAGCCGCATAGCGTCCACTGCTGGACATAGGCCTCTCCCAAAGATTTCCAAAATGACCGATCATACTGAACACCTTTTCCCGAGAGACATAGGTCGAAATATGAATAAAAATTGGACTTCCCATACTCAATCGATCAGCTGATTATTAGTTTTGTATGGGGAACCCTTTTTTTATAATCCTATCGACCTTGTTCTTTGGGGAAAGTTGTTAATCGTGATTATCAGTATAAGAACGTTTGAGAATATGGGAAGGTTACATATTTACACCCTGTATATGTGTAATTCATTTGTTGAATTGGTGTAAAGACCGCGCTCTTATAAAAGTCGATGCCGCTTTATCAACTAATTGACCAAATGGACTACAAAGTATGAGAATTGAACCAACAGCCTCGCAGACGACAGACGTACGTCAAATTATGCAACGCGAAACAATGGCATTTGCTATGAGCAGCGTAACTAGTTTTGACAATGGAGTATGGTATGCGAAATATGCATTAAATTTGCATATTTGTGGATTGAGAGCAAAAGTGTGACAGTAGGATTAATAAATATGTAGTAAGGACAAATGAAACAGATTGAGCTAGCCCTAAAGTAAATCTTTTAGACTACTACACTATATCTTACACCTTTAAACGAGCAATTCTTGTATATTTATATATTTCTGTGATCTCGAAAACGGCTCTAACCATTTCGCAGAAAATTGGTATACGGGGGTTTTCGGGGGTAAACAGTCGATCTAGATTAGTGTTTTCGAGTTTTCATGCGTTTTTCTTTCCACGCAGAATATGATCGCTAATTTCGTCGCGTCGGCCGCTATCCGTTTTGGCTCAGCAGTTTAGGATGCGGACCGCTAGAAAGAGTGTTCGACTCCCACTCGGTGACTTACTTTTGTTTTTTTTTATGTTCAAGTTTATAATTTTTTTTATTTTGTATTGTTATTAGGCAAGTTTAAAATAATGTAGTTAATGCTTGAGATGTAACCGAGCAAAGCTCGGTCGCCCAGGTACTGTAAAGTGAAATGAGGCAGTTTAGGCTGTACTAAGGCTGTACGGAATGCTTTTTTAGTAATTCGGTTTAGTTTGACTTAAATAAATTAAACGCGAGGTTTTATTGAGATGCTTGTATAGTTACACTTGAGATAAGATGAGTTGTAAGTTTGAAAAGCTGAGCAGAGTAGTGTTCCGGTAGATGATGTGAGAAGCTGAGGATAGTTGAAGTGTAGAAAGAAAATCACAAAACCAATCACAGTTGAACCGTAAGTATATTAGTTAAGTAGTTAGTTAAGTATTACAGTTATATGAAAACTTTGGCTTTTCCTTTCCGTATATAGTGCGAATGCACTCCGGTTTAATGCACTACACATACTGAATAATAACAAACAAAATAGGTATGACGCGCGCCTGGTTATAGCCGCGTAAGCATAAAACGTTAGGCAATGTACAGTAGACTGTACATCTTGGCAACGCCAGAAAAGATTGAAAAGCAAAGACATAAAATTTAAAGTTAAATGTTAATTTAGTTAAATCGAGACAGATTGGAAAAGCCATAGCAAAGCAAGGATTTTTTTAATCGAAGTTGAATGCTAGGTTCGGTATTCCTCCGGTGACGTTCCGACGCGATGTTTCCGGTAGAATCTTGATGTTGTGGTCATTTCCTACTCTAGTCTCGTCCGGTCGCTGTATAACTTGCAGCTCTATATCTTCAGTTTTTCGATGAGTGTTGGCGCGTCTCCTGTCCTTTGCAAAGCAATGGGGACAGTGCTTCCTCCCAACCAGCACGAGCGAAAATGTTACAGCTGCCGCCAGTAACGTATAACTAATCACATATTGATGAATATCGTGACTAGAAATTGAAGTAGTTGGCCAACGAGTCTCATGTTTCCTTTGCTCAGCTATACGTTCATCAATCTTGTCGAATTTGAGTTCATATGGGATAGCTCGGTAGGAAGTTAGGTTGACAATCTTGTTAATAGATGAATTCAGATTGAAATCTGGTTCTGTGAGTCCATAATCCATCTTGATGCGACTGCTGTAATGGCTATGGGAAAAGATTGTTAAATCTTTAGATTGCACCAAGCATCCTTGCGGCAGTGTAATTATCCCTGATGATGTCATAATGTAAGATGTGACGTCACTGCCACATATGATTCGAAGTGGACAAGTGGCACAACAAATGATCAACCAGCTGTTTGCCGCGTGTAATTCAATCCACGAGTCCTTGCACTCCGCACGCTCTATGTTGCAGGGCTCGATGTTTTGGTGTGACAGCAGTTTCGCTTCACACGGTGCACTGTTGCTATGCAAATCAAAAACAGGTGGGTTTTTCTTGCAGATAAATTTGTCTGATTTTTGTTCCAAACAGTGTTTGAAGTCTTCTTCATTTAGAAGCACGTAGTTATTTTTCTCGAAATTGACTCCTATATATTTGGAAGTCACGTGTACGTAGCCAAACTCCAAGCCTATTTTCACTGGTAGTGGAATAGTTTTGTAAAAAGTGAACTCTTCATTGGAAATTAGCGGGATGTGCATTTCAAACAGAAAATAATTTTCTGTTATTCGAGCTTTGATGTAAATAAGTTTGTAAATTTCCTTAACATCTTCGTTATAGTTATCGACAGGTAACGATAGTGACTTCGGAATGCTACCTGAGATGTCACTCAGCTGTTGAATTAAATGTGCTGGAGTGACCAAATGCACATCAACATGTCCTTGATACACGTTAGTGAGAGATTCGAATAACATCTCTTGGAACTTTCTCAAGCTGTTAATTAACAGGAAAAGTGTCAGCGATCCTGAGTTGAAGTAAGTTGTGGCCGTAAGTATCTCTATTTCTGTTTCTAGAGAAGCCATATTTTGGTTAGTTTGATTTATGAAGCTGTCTATCATATTATACTGTCGCTGAATATTTTCTTCACTTTTCTTTAAGATTTGGTTCTCCAATTCCACAATAGTTGTCTGATTTTTTATAAGTTCCAAGAGATAGTTGTCGTTGTTTTGAATTGATTGTATATCTTCTTCGTATTTTTCGGCAAATCTTTGATCGAGTATTCCGAATAGGCTGTAAGCTATATATCCCACACCATCAATCAGTCCTCGCTTCTTCCTGTTGGCAGTGAGGTGTGTATGTGGGTTAAGTAATATGTCGTTGTAATGGTGAAGAAGATCCATTTCATGGCCTAATTGTTCGGTTGTTGTTCGACATTGCTGTAAGTTAGATATGTGGCACAAATTTTTTAGGTTTTTAAAGTAGCTGTCAATACGTTGAGTGCCTTCCCAATAAGTTGATAAGTTATAGTACATAATGAGCATCCACTCATTATGCACCATTTGCATCTTGCCGATTGTGTCGTAGTATATGGGTCGCTCGCGTTCCAGCGATGTAATCCGAGCGTCTGATGCCATGGCGTCCTTGTAACCATATGATCCTGATAAGAACGTAAACAATGTCAACACTGTGAGTAGTAGGTTGGATAAAAGTTTAGTTCCCTTTCTTTTACGAGTTTTTCTTTGAGAGCCATTCTTAGTTTCAGGTTCTGGATCAGTGGTTTCGATTTCAGAGTTAGTTGGAAGTGGACATAGCTTGACTACAGGACGCTTGAGAATTCCAGTTTGAGTTTTTATAGTAGTAAATCGAACATATCCGTCCGAACCAGGATGAGTTTCTAATACACGGCCCATAGCCCATTTTCCTGGAGGCAAGTTGTTGTCCTTGACCAGTACAATGTCACCAATGTTTATGTTTTTAGTTGGTCTGTTCCATTTACTGCGCGCTTGTAGTTGTGTTAAGTAATCAGTTGACCAACTTTTCCAATATTGTTGGAACATACGCTCAATGAGTTGCCACTTGCGACGTATGTCGATGTTTCCGTCACTATAGTTAGATAGTGGTAACGATAGTATCGAGCTTCCTGTGAGAAAGTGTCCGGGAGTCAAACAGTTATAGAACTCCTCCGGGTCTTCGGTTAGCGGACACAACGGTCTCGAGTTCAGGCAAGCTTCGATTTTTGCGAGAAGTGTGGTGAACTCCTCGTAAGTTAGTTTCTGGTCACCCAGTACTCGTCGCAGATGATGCTTCATCGACTTCACAGCACTCTCCCATAGGCCACCAGCGTGGGGGCTGCCAGCTACGTTAGTATGCCAAATTACCTCTAATTTGGCTAATTCATTGAAGAAGTCAGTAGATATTATTGTTTTGAATTCCTTGAACTCGCGACGAAGTACCTTTGCCGCGCCGATAAAGTTAGTACCGCAATCCGAGTACATGTGCTTAGGGGTGCCACGCCTGGCACATAAACGTTGAAATGCAGCGATAAATGTTTCCGTGCTGAGATCTGAGACAAGTTCGATATGTACGGCCTTTGTTACCATACATATGAATATAGCGATGTAGCCTTTTGAAGTTTTGGCGCTTCTGCCCTTATTGAGTTTGACTTCTACGGCCCCAGTAAAATCAACCCCACAATGTGTGAAAGGTCGACACGGTGTTACACGTTGAGATGGAAGATCACCCATGAGTTGATGATTTTCAGTTGAGTTATAACGACGACACTGTACACAGTTTCGTAACTGAGTTTTGACAGCCCTATTGCCGCCAACTATCCAGTATCGCTGTCTTATATGAGTCAGCGTTAGGCGAGCCCCGCCATGCAATGTTCGTAAATGCGATTGTTCTATTAATAGTTTCGTAAATCTGCCACTGTAGGGAACGATGATGGGATTCTTCATGTCCACAGGCAAAGTAGAGTTCTTGAGACGTCCGCCGACTCTTATCAGCTTGTCCTCATCTAAATAAGGATTTAGTTTTAAAATTGGACTTTTTTTATTTATGGGTTCCTTTCTCATCAGCTGTTTGTATTCGTCAATGAAATGCATTTGTTGCACATGATTTATTATAAGTTGGTTAGCTTTGTTGAGTTCACTGGCACTTAGGTACGTAGTTTCGGATTTCTTTTTGTTGCGCAAGTTGTTTTTGAATCGTAGTATCCAAGCGGTAATCCGTGTCACTCGAAGTAAGGTACTATATTTTTCCAATAATGTAGTTATAAAATGTTCATCGTCGTTTAGTAAATGAGATGATTTTGAGCAATGATATGTTATGCAACCATAGTTTGTTTGAAAGTTGCAGGATTGCTCCAAGTTGTCGTTAGTTGTTTTTTCAGTTTTCTTTAGGAATTCCGGACCTTTCCACCAGAGGTCGAAATTAAGTAGTTTGCTGGGCAGCATGCCTCTTGAAGCGCAGTCAGCTGGATTTTGTTCGGATCTCACATAACGCCAGTACGTTGCGGGAATTATAGTTTTGATTTTGTTAACTCTGTTGGCTACATACACCTCCCATCTTGATGTGTCGCCTTGAATCCATGCTAATGCAACTTGCGAGTCACACCATGCTGTCATAGTTACGTTGTACTCAAAGAAAGCTTGTTTTATTTTCTCCATAAGTTCCGCCAAAAGCTGAGCCCCGCAAAGTTCAAGTCGAGGCAGTGACAGTTTTTGTGCCAGGGGTGCTACCTTTGTGCGCGACGCTATCAGCGTGATTTTGGGCGTTCCGTCTTGATCAATTATGCGACTGTATACAACGCAAGCGTATGCTTTTTCACTGGCGTCGCAGAATCCACATAACTCTATATTTTTTAAGGTTGTTCCCATCCATCTGACTAAAGTCATAGTTTTAATTGTTGGTAGTTCAGATTCGAGTTTAATCCACTCTCTCTTAATATCCTTGGGTACGTCGTCATCCCAGTCGAGTTTGCTAATCCAAAGTTTCTGGAATAGTAGTTTAGCGGTGACAGTTACGGGAGACAGCCAGCCCAAAGGATCGTAGAACTTTGAAATTTTTGAAAGTAATGATCTTTTAGTTAAAGATCGTGCGTTTTTGTCAACAGGCCAGTTGAAATGGAATGTATCGCTTGAAGGATTCCAAGTCAGCCCTAGTGTTTTTGACGGTTCCTCAGTTTTAAACTCGTAGTTGCTACATGATGAAATCTGCTCTTTGGGCAAATCTTCCAACAAGGCGGAATTGTTGCTGGACCACTTGCGGAGATTCATACCACCACCTTTCAGTAAAGCGATGAGTGACTGTTGTAGTTCTTTAGCTTCAGAAAATGTATTTCGCCCGCAGACCAAGTCATCTACGTAGAAAGCGTTTTTCAAAACCTCCGCAGCAGCTGGGAATTTGTGACCATCATCGTTAGCTAGTTGTAATAAAGTTCTCATTGCAATCCAAGGAGCACATTTTGTCCCATAAGTTAATGTGCACAATTGATACTCTCTAAGTGGTTTGTTAGTTGATTCCCTCCAAATTATTTTTTGCAGGTGTTGATGTTCAGTTGCCATCCATATGCATCGGTACATCATTTGAATGTCAGCGATGAGAGCAAATTTGTATGTTCGCCACTTTATAATAAGAGCTTGGATGTCCTTCTGCAAGTTAGGACCTTTTTCCAGTAGGCTGTTTAGACTATTTCCGTTCGAGTTCTTTTGGGATGCGTTGAACACAACTCTGAGTTTAGTTGTAGCAGCATTTTCTCTTAATACTCCATGGTGAGGCAGATAACAATCAATAGGCGTAGTTTGCGACGACAGCTTCATGTGACCCAAATCAGCGTATTCTTTCATAAAATCCTTATACATAGTTGACAGTTTAGAATTTTTAGTAAGTCGTTTCTCCAGTTGAAGAAATTGAGAAACGGCGATATTCCGCGATTTTCCAAGTTTTGTTTCGTAGTTGGGACAAAGTGGCATTTTGACTATGTATTTGCCATCCGAGTCACGTTGCACAGTTTCCTCATAAAATTGTTCGCATTGGTCATCCTTAGAAATATCTTGAGAGTTTTGAATTTCCTCGGATTCCCAAAATCTAGTTAGTTCCTCCAAGTTTATGAGTGTCACATGACAGTTAAGAGTTCTCATTTTACCGCATAATATCCACCCTAGTTGCGTCTGCTGTGCAACTAGTGATTGCTGACTTCCCTTAAGGACTCCATCCAGTATAATCTGTGAATAGATGTCGGCACCCAGTAGTAGATCGATGGGGCGAGATATGTTAAAGTCAGGATCGGCGAGTTTAAGATTTTCCAGATGCGGCCAGTTGCATTTTTCAAAGGTTGAGTGAGGTAAGTTGTTGGTAAGTTTCTTCATGATGAGAACTTGTGTTTCGAAGGAGAAGTTCGAATGTATTGATTGACAAGATAAGTTGAGTTGTCCCCTACAATCTCCAGACACCGAGCCGATGCCATTTACAGTGGCCGCCATCTTCTTGCGAGGAAGACGTAACAGTTGTGCAGCATTTTCGGTTATTAGGTTTACTTGCGAGCCTTGGTCTAAAAGGGCTCGAAGCGTAAGATAGGTACCATTCATCGATTTTACTTTTAGTTGAATCGTTGTAAGTAAGATTTCTGTATTCGTTTCAGATAAATGATTTGAAATTTGATTCTGAGAAGATGTTGAAGGTTTCTGCTCCCCGTGGTTAGTTTTATTAGGTGTATTTTTCTTGTTAGAATAGTGTAGTAATGTATGATGCTTTAAATTACATTCTTTACAAGTTTTGTTTGACCTACATTCCTCGTTGTGACTATATAGACAGTTTTTGCATAGTTTCAATTTCGCGACAGCACTGTTTCGCTGCGAAGTGTCCATTTCAAGGAATTTGTCACATTGCATAAGAACGTGATTTCCGCTACAATGTGGGCATTTTCCATAACTTGCATGATAGTTATAAGATTTTTTGAAGTCAGAGTTATTTTTATTCGTAAAATGTTTCGATGATTTCCAATTAGATGATGAGCTTGTCGATTTTTCAGATGGTACATTCCCCTTCTTAGTTGATTTTGCAGTTTCGTAAGCCATAAATTTGCATTCCAAAAAATACAAAAAATCTGTTAAATTTTGTATCTCCCTGTGATCACGTATTTCATTCATGTAGTCGTTCAAAGTTGAGGAATCAAGTTTTGGCAACATCAATTGCACAATAATAGGGTCCCAAGTTGAAGTATCTAGACCAATGTTAGACATTCCGTTCATACATTCCTTTATGACGTCATGCATTTTCTTTAAGTTGTTAGAGTCCGGATGCTGAATGTTCGGAAGGTTCATCATAGTGTTAAAGAAAGATGTAAATTGTAAGCGTCGATTATCGTAACGTTGAGTCAGTATTTCCCAACAAGAGATGTAGTTTTCGGCGCTCACAGATAAATGTTGCACCAAGCTCTCAGCTTCGCCTTTTAGTTTAGTTTTGAGATGCCTCATTTTTTGTGCTTGGTTAATAGTAGGGTTATTGTGAATAGTTTCTAGGAAAAGATCTTTGAAAGATATCCACTTACTGTAATTTCCAAAAAAATCCGGAAGTTCCATTTTAGGTGCACATTTTTCGTAGTGTGAATTTGACCAAATCTTAGAGTTGAGTTTCTTACGCAAGTCGTCGCATTGTTCTTCGATTTCAGAAAAAGTTTCATAGTAGTGAGAGTTAGATCCCTTTAGTTGAAAATCTATTTCCCAGTGTAGTTTATCGATAGATTCCCACTTGGATTTCAGGATAGCTAAGTTTTCTTCCAGTTCCCATTTTTCAGATATACGTGAGACGTCGATTTTGTTAATCGCACGCTGGATAGCGTTGAAGTTGCATTCCTGTTTATTTAATAAAAGTTGGACATCAGCAGAAGCTTCGTCGGTTTCCTGAGATTCGTCTCCATAAGCTCCAGTTAAGTCGAACTTTATACCACGAGTTTGATTGGATAACGCGTTCAGTTTGTTGTTCATGTCCATTTTAGTTGAGAGATAAAGTTGCTTAGTTTTCTCGTAGACATCCTCAGCAAAGTAGTTGATAGTTTTATCTTCAATCTCGAGCACCAGAAGAGCGTGCCTCGCCTCGAAGTCCTTCCATTGGTCTTCTAGGGATGCTAGTCGTACGCGGAGATAGTTTTCTGTTTTCCGAGATGAAGAGTCCTTGCGATAGTTGGCACACAAAGACTTGATGTTATCAAAGCAGGCTTGTTGCAGTTCTAGCTTGCTCATGATGTTAGTTTTAGAGATAGCTCAGTTGATCTGACACGTAGTTGACGGTGACAGAAGTAGAGTAATGCTTAGTTCCAGACCCGAAGACCGCTTAGTTGACGGCAGGCTTTGGTCGTTTAAGATCTTAGTGCCCTTGCACTCTATGTACAGTGTATGCGCCTTCTCAATTCAACCGGGGATTCTCGCTTGTGAGAGGCCAGCTGAGCCGATTCGCCACTGCAGTTAGAGACACAAAAAACACCAAGTTCTTACCTTCCTGAAGGACCAAAAAATGTCCTGATGTTGGATTGCTCGAAGGACCAAAAAATGTATAGTTACACTTGAGATAAGATGAGTTGTAAGTTTGAAAAGCTGAGCAGAGTAGTGTTCCGGTAGATGATGTGAGAAGCTGAGGATAGTTGAAGTGTAGAAAGAAAATCACAAAACCAATCACAGTTGAACCGTAAGTATATTAGTTAAGTAGTTAGTTAAGTATTACAGTTATATGAAAACTTTGGCTTTTCCTTTCCGTATATAGTGCGAATGCACTCCGGTTTAATGCACTACACATACTGAATAATAACAAACAAAATAGGTATGACGCGCGCCTGGTTATAGCCGCGTAAGCATAAAACGTTAGGCAATGTACAGTAGACTGTACAATGCTAAATAGTTGTCGTAAGCAATATTTATCGAAAATAAAAACGTATACGCCCTACTACATATCTAGTATATCAACAACACAAAATAAAATTTAGAGGTGTCAAGGGAAATCCGGATGGAACGAAGTTCCTTTCGATTACTTAAAGTGAGAAAGAGAGAGAGACAGACAGAGAAACACGCGCACGCCGCACGGTTTACAACTATAGCAAAAAGTGTCGTTACAACTTTTAGTCTTAATGTTTTTCGTCTTGCCTCCTTTCGCAACGCGCGATAAGGAACTTTGTTCCAAAAACAAAATTGGCCAATTTTTTTAGGGTTTGATTTGTGCGTGGTGTGGGTTTGTGCGTTATCGCTTTTTGAATGGAAATATACAGCTACACAATCCTCATACATAATTACATAACACAATATCACATTTCACCCACCCCTCCGATTAAAGTGTGACGTAGGTAATGAATTTATGAATGGCCCCTAAACAAATTTTCTTTTTTAGAATTCCGTACCCAAAGGTTGAAAACAGGACTCTATTACTAAGACTTCGCTGTCTGTCAGTCTGTCCGTCTTTCTGTCACCAGGCTGTATCTCAAGAACCGCGATTGCTAGACAGTTGTTTTCACAAATTATGTACTTGTATTGCCTATACAAATACTAAAAACAAATATAAAATAAAATAAATATTTAAGGGGGTCACATACCAAACGTGATTTTTTATAGATAATGGTACGAAACCCTTCGTGCGCGAGTCCGACTCGCACTTGACCGTTTCATTTCTTTCTTAAATACAATACAATACAATGGAAACATTTGAGTTAGTTCTTCAGGTTAGTTCACAGCAGGAGAGGGGGCAATGATCTCTATGACTCACATTGTCGAGTGGCGACGGTATAATTTTTTTTTAATTTTGAAAAAAGAACGCTTTACCGCTCCGAATGAGGCGTTGTGCGGAAACCGTTAATTAAGATTAAACCGTCACTTACCACGTCATAGTTTATGAAAGTGTTCCTGTTTACATAGCAATCTGTTTTCAAGGCTTAAGTCCTAGGACAACTATAAATTGGTTTGATTTATGTTATTCTAGTACCTACTACACTTTAAAATTCACAAATAAAATTAATATGTTATTGAAAATTCAGGAATTTTGTAGATATATAGGTACAATTCAATATAGTATCCCTCAAAAACAAAAATGTAGCATAGTAGTTATATATCAAAGAAAGCTTTCATTATGTACTATTTTTGAAAAGTCACCTAAACGAAGGGTTTGTAAAAGGCTCCGCGTTTGAAAAATGGCACCAATGGAGAATCAGTTCTGAGTGATGTTCATGCTGTTTTTTATTCATGGTAAAATTTGTACTATAAAAACAGACATCGTAGTTTTCTGCGTAAAACAATATTATTTTTACCAGCAGCGGTAGTATTACAAATGCAAAAAAATATGGGAAAAAGAACGAGATTTTCCAAAGACGAGTAAAAGCAAAAGAAATTGAGGCCATAGACAATAGTTTACGAGAAACGCTCTATGGCAGATTATTGTCGTGATGGGAATTGTTACATACTATTTTCTACGCCACAGCTCTAGATTCTGCCGATATGATGACAGATAGTTTATCAGACCGTTCGTTTTAGCCCTCGAGTGCCCTCGACTGAAAAAGAAGGGTGTCATTTATTTCACAGTAACGATCATGGTATAATAAAATAAGGTATTCTCTCTCCGTGACAGCTGATGACGTAGGAAGAACTTGACTACGTCATCAGTGTAATATGTTGCCTCTGTGTGAAATTGAATTACCCGAGCGTAATGCATTTTTGAACTTTATATACCAATTTCAAATTAATAATCCATTTTATCAATTTATAAAATTTTGAATTGATGAATGACGCGAGAATCGCGAGATTCTTAATAGCTAAGTTACTTAACATTTTATTTAATATTAATGAACTAATTGAGAAAGTCCTTAAATTTACTGAAAAGAACAATCAGTGGCAACACTTTCGTGACGTAGTCAAGTTCGTTCTCGGACAGAGAATACCTTATTTTATTATACCATGGTAACGATATCACGTGATTAGGTACTTCGGGTACTTTACTGTAATTTTCTTTTTGTATTTCGACATATCTACATTTATTTGGAAAAGTTATTCAAAATGATGGAGTGAAAATATTAAAATATTTAAACTTAATAAAAATGGACTTCGTATATTTATTTTTCAAAAGTGAAAAAAAAAGAAAAGTTGCATATTGTAAAAAAAAAGCATTTTTTGTCGTCGATTTATGTAAGCAAATACATTCACAAGAGTCAGTCTAAAAAAAGCCAACGTATATCACTAACATCAAGACAGACCGAAAAATAGGTCGCTATTGTGATTAGCCAAAATAACATTAACACTGGCTGAATCACAAAGCTTTCAATGTGTAAATTTAAAAAATTAACTCTTTCCGTTCACGAATAAAGTTGCATTCTGGTTGCAACTGGAAACAGGATAAATATTCAACACTTGGGAATTCTCAGAGCGCAATCCAGGGCTGCCGCTTGTTGGATAATAGGACTAGTAGCTTTGTCAGCTGTAGACTTCGCGAGTCACCCCCAACCTGAGTCCCTAACTTGTTGAAGTTTAACGGATAAAAAAAATCGTCGTGGTTAAAACGAAGTTACAAAAATTGATGCTCCTAAAAAACCCCAAAAGACGGATTTTTTCAGCTTTTTTCCCTAGCTCCCATCCGCCAAGTCCGAAAAGTACGTATCTTCCAAAAAGAAACTCCGTTCCAAAAGGTGGTTCAGACAAAAAAGTTACGTCTTAAAAAAAATATGTTTTATGACATATTTGAGGCTGAAACATGATTTAATTAGTTTTCAACCCTCATATCGCCAAAAATACTGTATAATTATTGGACCTGCTCACAAAATTTCTTGAGAATCGGTTGAGAAAAGCGACTTGTAGGCGAGAACAGCCGGACACCCGAACTCATTCGGAATTCGGACATCATCATCAGCATTCGAAAACCCACTGCTGGGCAAAAGGCTCCCTAAAACAAGCAACAATATAGAAAAACCTTTTTTTTGTCCTTTCAAAAATCATTGCATATTACATGCAATGATTTTTGAAAGGACAAAAAAAAGGTGGACATTTTTCTATTTTATCTGATTGACAGCCCTAATAGGTTCACAGTAATGTTTGAGCAGTTGTACAATTTGAATTTCGTGCGCTCAAAATGCATGGGAATGTTCGATAAATTTTGAATATTGATTTGTTATCTGTTACGTTTTGAGCATAGACAATTAGTTTGTTTTCTCAGGCGCCTGGCATAGGAATGTAAGTGTATGCAGCTGAAACTTATGTTTCTTGTGAGATCGTTAGAATAACAATTTTGTTTTAACACGTGGCTAAGTTTTGATATCAAAGTGCTTGGTATTTGAATTTGTGATGTGAAATAGTTTCAAAGATGGTGAAAATACTTATTTGTGCGTAAACTCTTTGATTTAAAGAGTCTGTAAGAGCCTTAGGGTTGAGGTACATCTGGCAGAACGGAACAGCACTTTTCTATGCTCGTTCTAGCAAATTATGGTTCTGTTCTGAGCGACAGAAAAAAATAGCAGCATGCGAAAGTACTGTTCCGTACTGACAGATGTAGTCCAACCCACAAATAAACTAAAGCAGACTCGAATAAGACGAACCTGATTAAAATAGGATGATAGGATTAAAAACTTATAGCTCTTTATCAACATTGAATATTTTATAAACGCACTTTACACTCGACGAAGATTTAGATAAATATCTACTCTTTATTGCACTATATAATTGAAATAAAATGGAATCTTTCAAAACAAAAACCGCTCTCAAGCTACACAACCGATTTAAAAAAAAAGATTACATTGGCAAAAAAAAATTTGGTTCATAAAAGTCGACTTCACCCTCAAACTACATAACCGATTTTGATTTAATTTAAACACAGAAAGAATTTTCCAAAACGGTTCAGTCTTCGAATAATCTTTAAACAAACAATAAAAAAAAGATCGCGACGAATTGATAACCTCCTCTTGGAATATTTCTAACAATAACAACTAATTACTTCATAAGAGTACATTTTGTTTGTTTTGCGACATTTGCGGACGTTGTTAGAGTCGATCGATTCACGTTATTGCACCCGCGTGTGCCAGAAGATATCAATATGTACTGATACTTTGGACATTCTCCAAAGACTGGGACTGTGTGCACGACTGTGCATTCTGCTATCGCAATATTATATGTTGATGTTTTCCCATGCCGAGACCATTTGAAATAGGCATGTGGACTGGGTCATAAATACATTGTTTTATTTAATCCTCCTTACTACTTCATAGAAACGGAGCATCATGTATACCTAGTACTACTACAAACGAAACAATATATCTGTGCACACGTCAAATGTGTCCTTTGCATTCCAGTTTTCATCACGCGGAAATCTTTAAAATTTTCGTTCTTTATTTTTTTCCGCGGATAAACAATGATAATGCGCAGTTTCTCACCAAGGTCCAAAAGCGGGGGAGGTGTTGCGGGGACGCCAGATTGCGGGGTACGGTGCGAGTTTCCGGTCTTTATTTAATACTATTATTATTTCTGTACCTAAATATGGGTCCTTGATGTTTGGATTATCTAGTTGACAGATTATCCAAAAATAAAGGACGATAAGTTCGGTTGAATATCTCTCGGCTCCATCATCAGAACAGCTAATTGACTCCATAATACAGTGCGTTCATCCGACTCGCGCATGTATACAAAATTTCAGCTCAATCGGTTGAGGATAACTGGTTGAAAATTGAGTTGTAAGATTTGACCTAAACATACATACATACATACAAGATACAAAGATGTAAAATTATTGCGGCTTCTGTATGTATAACGTGAAAGTGACGTATCCGTAATAAATCAAATCACAGGATCACTCTAAAAAATTAAAAAAAAAGACACCGCATTTCCATACAGTAGTGTGCACAGTGTGCAGCCGCCCAGGCAATTTGTATGAAGATTTTTTGTATTTGACTGTTTTTTTATTATCATTATAATATAGTGATCGAATATAGTACGTGGCTCGATTTATTACGGGTATGTACCTCGTAAACGTACGTACTTAGGAGACTAAAAATGTGAAACAAAGCAAAACGTTTAACTCATTAAATACTGTATTAGAACGCGGAAACACAGGATTAGCGAAATCGACAGTCGGCGGTTATTTTACAATCGTTCTAATGTTCACTTCCTTCGAATTTTTAAACGACTTTAAATAACCGACCAAGTGCGTGTCGGGCCACGCGCAGTGTAGGCTTCCGTAGTTGCGAATGCCGACTGAGTTCACGCCACTAAAAACGTCAAAAAACTAATTTTCTATTGAATTTGTATGAAATTTTCCTTTTCCGAATACATTTTAAAGTTGGTCACCTATAACTTTTTGATTTATGTAAACCTTACATAACTTTGATAGTTTTTTTAAACTTCGTTATATGGTTTCTTCGTTGTATGTATTGTATATGTTTTTTTACAAGCTTTAATTTAATTTGAATGTTTGTTTAGGTCAAATCTTGCAACTCAATTTTCAACCAGTTATCCTCAAACGGTTAAGGCCATACCCAAATTTTCCGGGGTCCAGTGGCGCCCCCATTTGAAATAAATCATTTGAAAGAAAACGGTGATATCATTTAAAATTTCGTCTTGGTCAAACCCTAGATAACCCTTTTAACTATTCTATGAACTACTGTTTATAATTTAAAGTGCGAACGTGAAGCTTTTCTACGCACATTAGCTAAAAGTGGCCGTTTTTCGCAAATGTGCGTAGAAAAGCTTCACGTTCGCACTTTTAATTATAAACAGTAGTTCATAAAATAGTTAAAAAGGTTATCTAGGGTTTGACCAAGACGAAATTTTTCAATGATATCACCGTTTTCTTTCAAATGATTTATTTTAAATGAGGGCGCCACTGGACCCTGGAAAATTCAGGTAGCCCCTTAAGTTGAAATTTTGCATACTTGTGTTAGTCGGATGACAATACAGTATTATGGAGTCAATGAGCTGTTCTGATTGATGTCTTGACGACAACTTTATGGTTAACAATGTCTAGGGTGTGATTATGGAGACGGTTGGTAGTCGATGGAACTCAGTAATATCATAATCATCAGGTCTTTTTAGTCTCCACTGCATGCAGGAGCACGACCCTCTCTGTACTACCAGAGCCATATTTGGCCAGAGCCTAAGGATTTGGCATACACTCTCCACGCTGGCCAGACGGGTTGGTGAGGTCTCATGATGTTTATAAGCTTTATTTAGCGAACTCAGTAATAAAACGACGCAACTCCATCTAGTTTGGGCTTATTAAATTTGTCTTATGGTCTCACACTATTTTTTTTCAAAAAACTTTTTAGATTGTTATTTTTATTTATTGTTGTATCAAATATATGACATCATAGAGATGTATTAATTAAGAAAACAGTCTAAAACCGCGAGCATCTACTCCGAATTGCATAATACGCGTAACATATGTAAATACCTATTACTTTCTACGTTACGCCATCACCACTAATGAATATCTTTAATGAGATTAAGTTTGGAATGTGTGTGTGTTTAGTTAAAGATGGTAATACCCAAAGGTTGATTGGTAGACAACGCTTCTAGCGTTAAGTCCGCCTATTGTTCTGTACAATTTGAAATTGATGAACAATAAAGATTAAATAAATAAATAAAAACGCAAGGCTGTTGGGTTTTGTTGTAAGTATAATTTTTTTTGTTAATTGTACAACGTGGAAGGGACTTACACGTAATAAATCGAACCACGGGCTATACTAGATCACTATAGTATAATTAAAATAAACCCAACTGGCAAATAATAATGACGCTACGGATATCAATTCCACCTAACACCGGTTGGAATATGTAGTTCCGTCTCTCATCACTAGATGGTGTCGTGGGCTTTTTAATTTGCCTGGCAAATAAACTTGTTCCGTCTTATTATAAAAACAGGATTTACTTTGTTACTAGGTTTAAACCATTATCCACCCAATCAAGTAGACATTAACAACTTGATTATAGGGCGGATAATGGTTTATAACCTAGTAACAAAGTTAGTTCTGTTTTTATATAAGACTGGTTGGGTTAGAATCCGAATCTTAACTTTTTTGGAATCCAAGATGGCGTCCCTCTAGTTTTTGATTGGATATACAATATGAAAAAAAACCCTATCCGATGCATTAAGGTAATGTTAAGTAGCTTGTGTACGTTCCATTTATCGGTTTTTCCGATACCTGAAACCGCAAAAATCTGCAGCTTCATACATTTTGGTACGGGTATTTAAATTCGTATAGATCAGCAGATTTTTTGCCATTTTAGGGATGGGAGAAACCGATAAATAGAACCTACACGAGCTACCCAACATTACATTATAGGATCGGACAGGGTTTTCTTTACATATTGGAAGCTAACTTTTGGCCAAAGGGTGTTGTGTATCGTCGCTTTCGCGGAACGTTCCCCGACACTCAGATGACGCGCAACACGTCTCAGCCTCAACGAGTGCCATAGTTTAAGTTTTATTTTGTATCTTTGTTAGTCTATAAGGTATTATTTATTGTATACAAAAGAGGTCCCAAACTAAAGACTAAAGACCTTTCTGCTATAATAGACAACATATCGGCGATCGTGAATATGTAATTAGCTAATGGAATAAATACACGGCCGCGAATCAAGGTCTCGTGTATAAATAGAGCACATAATGTGCGACCTGATTTCGACCGCTTGGTCGTGAGATTATCTTTTTTGACGCCTTTGCGGTTATCTATGAAATAAAAAGAAAAAAGTGCTAGAGCACGCACTTCCTGTCATTAGGAAAAAAACTGTCCAAGTGCGTGTCGGTCCGCGCGCACTGTAGCGTTCCGTAGTTGCGATTATTGCGAATGTCGACTTTGAGTTAACACCTCACGGTTTAAAAACGAATAACCGGCTAAGTGCGTGTCGGGTCACGGGCAGTGTAGGATTCCGTGATTGCGAATGCCAACTTCAAGTTCATGCCACCAAAAACGTCTAAAAACAAATTTTCTATTGAATTTGTATGAAATTTTAGGGGATCCAAGAATTTTCCGGGGTCCAGTGCTGAACCCATTTAGAATAATTCATTTGAAAGGAAACGGAGATATCATTTAAAATTTGATCAAAGTTTTGATCAAGCCCTAGATAACCATTCAAACTATTTTATGAACTACTGTTTACAGTTTAAAGTGAGAACGTGAAGCTTTTCTTCGCACAATTGCGAAAAACTGCCACTTTTACAAATGTGCGAAGAAATAGTGTGAAGGATTATCTAGGGCTTGGTCAAGTTGGTTTCGCTTGTCCCTTACTTAAATAATTTCTACTCTATGGAAATATCATCATCATCATTTCAGTGATGGAAGTATAGACTATAGACTAATACTATTCTAAATGGTTCAAACAAAGCATATAATTCTAAAAACAAACAAAGGAAATAATTAAAACACGTAATTACGAAAAACTGTTAGACAGTAGCAATAACCTAAAATTCGTGAAGCACGGTCATCGGCCGTTCAGACATAAATTAATTTAATTAACTCGCGTACAACAGGTGAAAAGGAGTGGCGGTAACGCCATCTTGGTTCTGATGTCATGGTTCGCATATACAAAAGAATTTAAACTAAATATACATGTGGATAGAGCAGGAAATTGTTTGTAAGAAAGAACAGGAGTGGCGCGCAATGCAAAGTTCGCGAATGTTTGAAAATGGAATCTTGCGTTCAGAAATTCCAATTTTAGAATAACCTTTCCATGGCATTCTGTTGTTTATGGGCGTTGCATGCTTTGGGGTTTATTAATTTGTTGCACACATCTTTTCAGTGGAAAATTTGTATTGTAATGTAGGTATATGTAAACATTTCATAATAAAGATGATGCATATTTTTGCAAATAGTACGTATTAACAAATGTTTGGCATTGAATGAATAATTGGCCTAAATGCGTGAGGTTTCAGACGAGAAGTTTGATTCATCGTAGTTAAGTAGATCCCACCAAAAACATAAATGTGGAAGCCAAGTTCAGTATCCAACAAAAGAATTGAGATCTAAATTGCTGCCAAGTTCTGTAGAGAATCCTGAAATTTACACTGAGAAAAAAGAATCGTTCTTATAGCAAAATTGTTTGCCATACGTTACCAAAATCGAGTGACTGCAGAACTCAGGGCTACTGCTAGTTAATACTTAGTTGTTTTAATTATAGTTGTCATTTGGGACATGCAACTACATGGTTTTGCTAATTAGAACAGAAGTTTGGCTCTGGTAGTACAGAGAGGGTCGTGTTCCTGCAGTGGAGACCAAAAAAGACCTGATGCCTATGATGATAGATTTCTTCTCCCAGTTGCGTGGTCTTCATCATCTTTGGATGAACAATTATAGGTACATGCATATGATCTTTGTAGAAGAGAAAAGTCGAAAAGCAGCAAAATATACAACCAGCCCTCGTATCATGGCACCGGCGACAGCGTTTGAACGCTTTCACCTATCACTTGGGATGGCATTAGTTCTTCGTGCGATATAAACTTTATCTGGGTTTATCGCACGCCAAGATGAATAAGTAAAGTAAGTAAATACACGGCCTTCAGCTATCCTGCCCTGTGTCACCCTAATATAATATCGGATACTAGAGAAAAACGTATTTTGCTTGTTATGCATCCGTTCTCGTAATTTGGGTAAGATTAGTGCCTACCCTGTCAGAAATATTAGTGCACGTTACTGGTAGAGAAAATGCTATTTTCACAGAAAATTAACTTGTATTGCAGGCGTTATAAAAAATGAGAGGTAAAACGTTGTAACCTAAGGGCATGTATGAAGAGATTGATGAGTGTAGATGAAGCAAAAGAGGTCTGTCAGGACCGTAGCAAGTAGAGGTCCATAGTCTCTGCCTACTGCTGTGTGAAACAGGGGTGATATTATGTATGTATGTATTTATTAACTTGTATAATACAAACTAATTTTCGAGTCGACCTCTAGCTCGGTTACCTTGAATTAAATATCTATGGTTAATTTAATTAGAGAGATTAGGGTAGGTGGGCGGGTTGTGGTCCGTCCCTCGTGTTGTAAAATTCATATCAACACGTAACCGCTTTGCGAATTTGAAAAGCTTTATAATTTTTAACCACCTGCAAAAAAGGGGGTGTAAGTTTGACGTCAATGTCTGTCTGTCTGTGTGGTACCGAAGCTCTCGAACGGATAGATCGATTTCGCGATGAATGCTTGAAAGTCGTTGTTAGGGTTCCGTACAATGAGGTAATTTTCACCCGAAAAAATGATTTTGCTGGCCGTATAAAATGCTCCAGGTATGATTCGCATTTTCGCCCATTCCCTCGATCAGCTTTTACGATCTGCGCGAAATGAGAAGCAGCTGGTACATTCTAAGTTTTTACTTTTCTCCCAGACCAGCATGGAAGTCTCTGGTAGTAAGGTAAAAGCAACAATAACCGGCATGTGCGCGCATTTTGGCCAGTTGCCGAAATGTACGGCTTCCGCTGCAAACATTTTACAATCTCTCATCATCATCATCAGGTCTTTTTGTCTCCACTGCAGAAGCATGACCCTCTCTGTACTACCAGAGCCATACTTGGCCAGAGCAGCCAGAGGACTAGGCCTACACTCTCCTCGCTGGCCAGTCAGGTTGGAGAGGTCTCATTGATGTTTGTAAGCTTTGTTTAGCTTGTATTCCTAAGTCGTCTTCTACGACATCCGCGGGAGGACTTGGAGTGGCCTTATTCTACTCTGCCGGAAACCACACGGTTTATAATCTGTGCTAATACTTAGCGGGTCACGGTCGCGTTTAGCGGATTTAGCGGCACATTTGACAACGGTACATAAACGCTATTTACGTTCGCAACTGAATGACTCATGTAATTGAGTTATTGTGTGTTTTAACCGCCGACATAAAGAATATTATAAGTTTAACGTCTATATTTTTACAAATGAGAAGGTATTAGAGGATGTGAGAGAGAAAAGACAAATAATACAAATTATAGAAAATAGAAGAGGCAAAATGTTCGGTCATCTACTACGCCACGATGCATTCTTTAAAACAATAATGGAAGGAAAAATAGAAGGAAAGAGAGGAGTAGGAAAACCCAGAAGGAAATTTATAGACCAAATAAAAGAAAAATTAAAAGTGAAAACATATAAAGAGGTTAAGAACTTAGCGGAAGGAAGAGAGACATGGAAAGCACTCCACCGACAAGAGCCCAGCTCTTAAATATAAGAAGAAGAACGTCTATATGTAGTATTATGAAACGCAGACTAACTTTGTTACTAGGTTTAGACCATTATCCGACCAAAGCAAGTTGTCATTTTCAAATGAGACAATGGGATATTACTAGATGTCAACTTGGTTTAGTCGGATAATGGTTTAAACCTGGTAACAAAGTTAGTCTGCGTTTTATAATAAGACGGTATGTGTCTGTTTGACGTCGTAGCGCCTAAACCAATGGGCCAAGTTTTTTTATAAGTTGGCTTGATTGCGATGGTTCTTAGCTATGCTTGATGGAAATCAGTTTAGCGGTTTAAAAGTGAAAGGGGGTGAACGCTTAAAAGTCGGGTTTTTTTAATTACCCATAATGTCAGTCATAGGTCTGCCGGCAACGGTTTGTCGCACAACTGTGGTACTTTCCATACATACACACAGATTCACGACGTACTGGCAAGCGAAGCGTAGGACACCCACCCACAAGGTGGTCTGACTACCTGCTAGTCGCTGGAAGGAGATGGATTCAAAGCTCGGTCATTTTGGAAATTTGGAGGTCTAGCAGTGGACGTTATGCGGCTGAAATGATAATGATAAGACACACAGATTCTCAGGTACATAGATACAAAAACACGTAAAATTTATAACATACCTCTTTTTGTATCATGGGTTAAAAAGGATCTACAGAATCATTGATTTGAAACAGCAACTGAAATGAGCTATAAATAGATTTCCTTCGCAATTAGACATTGCAGCCGGTGAGCCAACGTCCGATTTTACAATGGCGGACAATCCGTGCGGTCGAGAAGTGTGCGCCGATAGATAACGGTTAGAATGCAAGTTAATTGGCTAGATGGCTAGGCAAATTAAAAAACCCGTCTGTCAACCCCATCTATGGATGAGTAGCGGAACTACCGATCGATTCGCCTTGATATCCGTGGCCAAAGATAATATAATTACTAACGTAACAGATACCCAACGCCATAGAAACGATTGAAGAGGCCGTAAGCACGCAAAACGGGAGTTGCGGAGCGTCCTCTCAGAGATGGCAGCACACACGACTAGCCAAAAAAGTGACGAAGAAAGTGTTGAATATACTTTTAAAAAATATATTGCATTTCATATAAGTCTTATTTAACTAATTAGAGCACTACTTTATTTAAATAATAGTTATAAAAGATTTTTATGTTTTAATTTTTACTTTAAGCGCCATCTAGTTACAAGGAAAAGAACTAATAATGTTTATATGACGATGGGTAGGCATGCCGTGGCGTTGCCGGCAGCTACTCATCACTAGATGGCGTTCTTAAAAGTCGGGGTTTTTTAATTTGCCTAGCATATAAATTTTTTTTGTACTACCCTTATACATTCAGTCTGTTCTAGAACGTCCAAATTTTCAGAATATTAATAGAAACCGACTTCCAAAAAAGGAGGTTATCAATTCGCCGCGATCTTTTTTAAAATGTATTTTCACCGATTATTCGAAGACGCCTGGACCGATTTGGAAAATTATTTCTTTGTTTGATAGGGTATACTTGCGAGGTTCGCCGTGTGGTTTCCGGCAGAGTGGAATTAGACCACTCCAAGACCTACCGTGGATGTCGTAGAAGGCGACTTAGGGAATACAAGCTAAACAAAGCTTATAGACATCAATGAGACCTCTCCAACCCGCTTGGCCGTGGAGAGTGTAGGCTAAAAACCTCTGGCTGTTCAGGCCAAGTATGGCTCTGGTAGTAAAAGAGGGTCGTGCTCCAGCAGTGGAGACTAAAAAGACGTAAAGATAACTTGCAAGGTAGTCCCTTTGAATTTTTTTCAATCGGTTGTGTAGTTGAGGGCGAAGTCGGTTTTTAGTTTTGAAAAATTATGTCATGTCCATTAACTGCTGTACTATTTACAAAATCAACAAAAGACTACAATGGTGTCTGAACTCTGAACAGCGAACAATCAGTAAAATGACCTAGGTCCAAAAACTAGGAATCTAGAACGAATACAATACCAATTGAAGTTAAATGCTAGACTATAATGTCATTGTTTTACAAATTAAGTAGCTATTTTTATAATGGAATAAGGACACGGACATTGGTATCATGATTTCTGGCTTTGCCTTGGAAGAGAAAAAGTAAAAGTGCCAAGCGGTCATAGCGCGCGGATCATTATACGTAGGTATGCTATTTTACTGTGTATGATTTGGTAAATATTTTTTCTACATCTACAGGATGACTTTTTAACCACCAGCCAAATTTTTAGAGCATGGTCTGACCATGATACTGAACTACTTTCTGGGAAAACAATTAACGAGAACTGAAAATAAAAATTCGGCTTCCTATACATATCAGCGCTCGGCCAAACGAATTTTGTATGGGCGGACGAAACTTTTTTTTGGATTTTTAATAACTTTTTTTTGTGGAAAGTGGTTCAGTATCATGGACTGAACTTGCTTCAAAAATTTGGCTGGTGGGTAAAAAGTCATCCTGTATATCAGGTATTTTTGTCTCCACTGCAGGAAGACGACCCTCTCTGTACTACTAGAGCCTTATTTGGCTAGAGCAGCCAGAGGACTTGGCCTACACTCTCCTTTTTGGCCAGACGGGTTGGAGAGGTATCATTGATGTTTATAAGCTTTGTTTAGCTTGTATTTCCTAAGTCGCCTTCTACGGCATCCACGGGAGGACTTGGAGTGGTCCTATCATACTCTGCCGGAAAGCTACACGGCGTAAATATTTTTTATAAAATTAAAAATAGCACGAAAAGGATTTTTTTTAAACCGCAACAATATTGGTTAATTATTAAAATGTAATTAACATTTTAAATATAAGAGTGGGAACGTGGTGGGGACATCTCATTATATCTTTCGTACGCGCGAGGCCTAATAGTGTGACGTCAAGAGTGCTGTTGCATCCTTTTTTTGTTACTTGAAAGTTTCCCCTTCCATCAGATTTTAAAGGCTTATAACTTACTTATTTTTGGGTAAATTTCTTTTTTTTTTATTCGGCGTAGGATTATGTTACTTATTGAAATGAATAATAAAAATTATTGAGTAACTCAAACCTGAAAAAATATTTTGACGCATGAGATACAGCCTGGTGACAGACAGAGTGACAGACGGACGGACAGACGAACTGCGAAGTTTTGTAATAAAGTCCCGTTTTTACCCTATGGGTACGGAACCCTAAAACTAACTTATCCTGTATAATAAATCTTTCGAAATCCTAAATTGCTTCGTCGCCTTGATCAGCAATCGCGTTAAGGCACATCAAATTGTAAATTGTAATTGCATTGCATTGTCTGTTTGTCTATGCGTCGAAACGTCCGAGACGGCTCGGTTTCACGCCTATCTGGTCACGGCTGCAAGTGTATCCTGTGACATTGTGGCGTAATTGAGAGGCGGCGCGGATTGTTTATAACAAACTAGCTGGTGCCCGCGACTTCGTCTGCGCTATTTATAAATTGTAGCCTATGTGTTATTCTGATGTATAAGCTATATTATGGTAAAGTTTCATTAAAATCCATTCAGTAGTTTTTACGTAAAAGAGTAACAAACATCCATCCATACTTTCAAACTTTCGCGTTTATAATATTGGTAGGATATCCATTTTGAGTTGTTATGTCTACATAAGTAAATCGAAACGTACGTAACTCATGTTATTTAAGGATACAGTAATTTTTTGAGGACCAGTGCCTTTTAAATTATTTAAAAGGAAACGAAGATATCCTTGAAAATTTTGTCTCATGCGGCTCTAGATAACCATTCAAACTATTTTATGAACTACTGTTTACAGTTTATAGTGAGAACGTGAAAGCTTTTTTTTGCATTTTTGCGAAAAACGGCCACCTATGGACACCGAAAATGAATGTATCCCCTTAATATACTAATGTGAGGTATACCTAGCGATTCACCCCCACCCTGTTGAAGTTTATCGGATTAAAAGATGTTCAGACAAAAAGGTTTCGTTTTAATAAGGGTGACAAAGTAGTAATATCACATTTTTTTAAATAATTTCTAAATGGCTGAAATATGATTTCTTTATAAGTTTTCAACCCCTATATTTCCGCCATATTGAAAAAAAATATGCACAGAAAACATCTATATAGTTTTCTATTGAATCTGCTTACAAAATTTCACGTTAATCGGTGGAGAAATGTGACTTGTGTGTGTGAAACAGTCAGACTGCCGACATTTTTTTGACAATCTTGAAACTGAGACGCTTCGCTCGCTCGGCCTAATAAATATAATATATGGTGACAAACATACGAGTGTTCTACCCTTTCAAAAGCTTATAACTTGTACCACTCTAGTGCAGTACCAATGCTAATGTTACCACCACCTGTCGTGACGTCATTTCCGCCTATTGTAGTCGGCCCTTCGTCCCTTACGCACTTTCTTAGTCAAAATTAATTAATATTTGTTCAGCTGTTCACCAAAGAAAATTGTTTTTTTAACAGACTCTCAAAAAGGAGAAGGTTATCAATTCGTCCCTATTTTCTTAGGGTTTTATACCCAAAGTGTAAAAACGGGACCCTATTACTAAGACTTCGCTGTCTGTCCGTCTGTCTGTTACCAGGCTGTATCTCAAGAACCGCAATAGTTAGAATTTTCACAAATTATGTATTTCTGTTGCCGCTATAACAACAAATACTAAAAACAAAATAATATAAATATTTAAGAGGGGCTCCCATACAACAAACGCGATTTTTTATACATAGGTAATGATACGGAACTTTAGTGCGCGAATCCGAATCGCACTTGGCCGGTTTTTTATATCCCAGTGTCACTCTCAGAATTAAGGGTCCCCCGACCCTAGACCAAAATACAACTTTCCATACAAACGTAGTCTACGTTTTATTTCAAAACGACATGTCCGATTTAGGCAAAATTTTGTAATTTCAAAGATATTGCAATTATCTAGGTTTATAACTAGTTTCCTACAGTAAAAATATGAACTTGAAATAGAATATAGTGTTTTATATCATTTTTGACCATTAGTATGGGAAACTTCTAAATCGTTATATTTTCTTTCCAGTTCATAATTTTACCATAGGAAACCAGTTATAACCCTAGATAATTGCAATTTCTTTACAATTACCAATTTTTACCGGAATCTGACATGTGGTTTCAAAATTAAACGTAGACTACGTTTGTATGGAGAAGTCTAGGGTCGGGGGACTCTTAAAACGAATGTAACGACACCTCTCGAGCTTAAATCCATGAAGCCGCTCTTAGGCTGCAGAGCGTCCCAAAGAAATATACATACATACACTCGAAAAACACAACCCTCCTTCTAACACAGTCGGATAAAAATGCAAGTCAGCCCGTACAAGTACAAACTTTCGATAGCGTTGCATGCGTGACAAACCTATTGGCCCACATTTTATTACGTGGTTTCCTGTTGATCAGTTTGGTAAGTGATCAAATCTGAATGTTTGTTAGTCACGAAACTACGGTCAGACAATTGGCGACCTCCGTAGTGGTTCCGGGTTCGATCCCCGGCCAGGGCATGTTGGAGAATGGCCTTTTTCAAATTGTCCTGAGTCTATATACAACGTGGAAGGGTCATACATACTATAAATTGTACCACGGTCTTTATTAGATCACTATAGTATAATGAAATTAAAATAACACTCAAAAATAGTTTAAATAAGCGGCCAAGTTCGAGTCGGACTCGCCCATGAAGGGTTCCGTAGTAGCAAATAACATAATATAAAAGTCTTGTAGTATGTTTTCTTTTAATTTTTATATTTGAGTTGATTAAATGAAAGGTAAATTGCCATTTATGATTTATGACGTATTAAAAAAAAACTACTCACTAGATATCGTTCAAACCAATTTTCGCTGGTAGTTTTTATGGTAATGAACACCATGTATTTTTTTTAGTTTTATAATTCCCTTATTTTAGAAGTTACGGGGGGGGGACACACACTTTTTTCCACTTTGGAAGTGTCTCCCGCGCAAAGTATTCGGTTTAGAAAATAATGATATTAGAAACCTCAATATCATTTTTTAAGACCTATCCATAGATACCCCACCCGTATGGGTTTGATGAAAAATAATTTTTTGAGTTTCAGTTCTAAGTATGGGGAACCCCCAAAATTTATTGTTTTTTTTCTATTTTTGTGTCAAAACCTTAATGCGGTTCACATAATACATCTACTTACCAAGTATAGGTCTTATAGTTTCTGAAAAAAGTGGCTGTGACATACGGACGGACAGACAGACAGACAGACATGACGAATCTATAAGAGTTCCGTTTTTGCCATTTGGCTACGGAACCCTAAAAATCGACATTTCCATACGAAAGTGTGATTCCGCCCGCGCATTTGTACATTTTTTGGGGGTCCCATAACACAAGTTTAAAAACTTACTTTGGGACTACCTCAGTGTGATTTGTCCCAAAATTTTTTTTGAACTGAAACTTTCGTTGAGCATATTTTTGAGATTATAAATTCTATCACAATGCAGGTCGTTGTTCACTTTCACTTGGCCTTGAAGACGTTCATAGAACAATCCAGGTCGTAGGACTATGACCTGGATTGGTGTGACACATAGCTAGGTGTGGTTATGTCTGAATATTTGGCTGTCTACTTTTACACATTAAAGGGATTCATGATAATTTTTCGGGGTCCAGGGCTGCCCCTATTTGAAATAAATTATTTGAAAGAAAACGGAGATATCATTTACCGGTCAAGACCCGCATGACATTAATAAATGCTACGTTCATTGTTTAATATTGTGTCTGGTATTGGCGGTAAAGGAACGATTTCTATAAAATTTAGTTTTGCATTAGATAACCCTTCAAACTATTTTATGAACTACTGTTTACAGTTTAAAGTGAGAACGTGTCTGTCGTGAAGCTTTTATTAGCACATTTGCAAAAAACGGTCACTTTTGTCTAATGTGCGAAGAAAAGCTTCAGAACGTGTGAATTAATTTCAAATAATTTATTTTAAAAGGAGGCTGCACTGGACTTCCAAAAATATCATGTTTCCCCTTATACCTGACTTAATCGGAAAGAAGCTTTTCTTCGAACATTGTCAAATTCGCAAACAAACTCATAAACAATACTTAGTATCAATTAACCCCGTGCTGGTCTGGGAGAAATAAAAAAAACTTAGAATGTACCAGCTGCTTCTCTTCCCACGCAGATCGTAAAAGCCGGTCGAGGGAATGGGCAAAAATGCAAATCATGTTAACAGGCGATGCGGCTAGCAACCCATCACTGTATTGATTGCTTTTCCATCTTCTCGCCCACCATGACGCTAAAAGTGGCTTTTGGGGCTTTGCGCCCTGGGCTCTGCATAGAACCGCAAGACCAAAAATGCTCTGTCTGCCCCATTAGGGATAAAGACGTGATAGTATGTATGTATGTATGTATGTATCAATTAACCTAATCAACTTTACGTGGACGATTAACCTGCAAAGTTCGGAATGTAGTTGTTGGCATACTTCCATAAAAGCCACTGCGACTCGGGCGACTTTGTTCTCCAAAATTGGTAACGGAGCTGGTTTGTTTTACATATAAAGTGACTACTGACTACTATTAATAGAGTTGGTCATGTTTATTGGAACGAAGTTCCTTTCGGACGGTACGGACAGGGGCTAGACGAAAAAGAATGAAAGATTTTTCCGACACGGACTTTTTTTGGAGCTGGTTTTTTTGGGAGTTTTTTTAGGGGCTCAATTTTGTAACTTCGTTCCAGCCGAGTGTGCCACAAAACTAAGTTTTTTTAATTTATTTATTAAACCATTTATCGTTTCACAATTAACAATGGTTGACAATAGGCATGACTAATGGAAATATATTTTTGGTCCATCGGCTAAATTTAAAAAAAAAATATTGTCCACGTGCTTTTTCTTTTCCCTGAAAAACCAAAAATGACAAAGATACAGCGCATTGAAATTTCGCGTGACGTCACGATTTTTACTTAAGTGTGACGTCGCAAGCCCCCACTCCGGAACTTTTACGTATCTTTGTGAATTTTTACTTTTTTGGTAAACTGAAAATACGGGTCCATTATTTTTGGATAATCTAAAGACGGACTAATTACAATCATACTTTTCTGTTCTCTCCCAGTCGATTATAACATTGTTTTAGAAAACCCCAAAATCGGGCATGCCTGAGTTATTTGTATAGTTCGATACTTTCTATTTTAAAATAAAAAGTCCGGGAAAATGCATACAAAATATATACAAAGTGTAAGGGACATACCCGTAATAAATCGAACCACGAGCTATACTAGATCATAATAGTATAATCGAACTAAAATAACAGTAAAAGAACAAAAAAAACTTTTTTTTTTTGCATTTTCATAATAAAGCGCCAGCCACCAGGGCAATTTGTATAGGAATGTCAAAAATTTTTTTTTGGTTTCTTGACTGTTATTTTAATTTTATAATGCTGTAGTGATCTTGTACCTATAGCCCGGTACCGGTATGTCAGTTCCACGTTGTATAATAAACATACATTGATAACCTTCTTTTTCGAAGTCTGTGAAAAACAGATAAAACTTACTGACAAAGAACTTCCAAAGATACATTACGTCAATTTATCTCGTCTCAAGTTCAATAGCAAACCCGTTATGGTGGTGTCAGCCTGAGTCACGCGGTGACTCACGGGTCCGTGACATCATGGCCGTGTACCAGGTGTAGGCACCAATAGGTCTTAGGCCATATGTAGAGCTTTTACCTTACTGAGTCTAATTGATGGTAAAATAATGCAAGTAGGTCTTGGGTCAGCAGGAATGTAAAGTTTAGAAGAAAAATAAACAGAGTCGTGGAACAAGTATTATGTTCCCGATGCTTCTTTTTCCGTGCAGATCATCTTCTTCTTCTTATCGTGTGTGTTAGTGACTAACACTAGTGTCAGAGTTTTTAAACCGCCTTAAAGGCCATGGTTTTAGGTAACGACCAATGTCAAAGACAGTGACCGGGACCGACGGCTTAACGTGCCCTCCGAAGCACGGATCATCTTACTTATCAGACAATCAGGTGATCAGCCTGCAATGTCCTAACCAAACTAGGCCAACAACACAAAGTCGTTGCCCCCGCTGGGAATCGAACCCGCGACCTCCGGGTATGAGCCAAACGCTCCAACCATTACACCACGGAGGCAGTTAGATCATATTATAAGCCGATTGAGGGAATGGGTGAAAATGCGAATCATGGCGATGCTAGCAACCCATTGCTATTTAGGCAGATTGCCTTTTTACCTTCTCGCCCACCATCATGCTAAAAGTGGCCTTTAAGGCTTGCGGCCCTGGGCTCTTGTCTGCTTAAAGCCGAAAGAACCGTAATGCTCTGTCTGTCCTATAAGGGATAAGGACGTACTAGTAAATGTAGTACATGTCTTATACCTTTAAACGAGCAATTCTTGTATATTTATTTATATATATATTTCTGTGATCTCGGAAACGGCTCTAACGATTTCGCTGAAATTTGGTGTATGGTTTTGTATTTGGTAAACAATCGATCTAGATTAGTCTTATGTTTGGGAAAACGCATGTTTTCCGAGTTTTCATGCGTTTTTCTTTCCACGCAGAATATGATCGCTAATTTTGTCGCGCCGACCGCCTTGTTTTTAGCCCAGTGGTCAAGAATAAAGACCGCTAGAAAGAGTGTTACGGGTTCGAATCCCACTCGGTGACTTACTTTTGTTTTTTTTATGTTTAAGTTTATATATAATTTTTTATTTTGCATTGTTTTTAGACAAGTTTAAAAAAATGTAGTTAATATTTGAGATGTAACCGACCGAGCAAAGCTCGGCCACCCAGGTACTGTATGTTTTATCACCCATTCCCAAACTCGGCTTTTACGATGTGCACGGAAAGGGCAGCAACTGGTACTTGAACGTTATCTACTTCTCCAAATCCCAATTGGGTCAGACCACTTTTATTTGTTTTCTAGACGAGTGTATGACATACAAACAAGTCGGAGGCGGTCGTATTAGCATATTCAATTTATTGCTAATAAAAAAAGCACCTGTCTGTTAGTTTGTTTTTATGGCATTATTATGCTGTGAAGTTTGATTGGTTACTTTTTACGGTTCCGTACACAAACGGTAAAAATGAAAACCTATTATAAAGTCTCTACTGTCCGTCTGTCCGTGTCCATCGTAGCTCTCGAACGGATAGACATATTTGGATGCGGTTTTTTGTTTTTTTTTTTGGTTTTTTTGCGGTGGTTTTTAGCTATGTGTGATGAAAATCGGTTCAGCCGTTTAAAGTTATTGGGGAATAATGCTTGAAAGTCGGGGTTTTTTTTAATTTACCTGGCAAATAATAGATGGCGCTACGGATATCGATTCCACTTAACACTGACACTAGAGTCACTAGACGGTGACGTAGAGATTTTTGTTTATTTTTTTAGTTTGCCTGGCAAACAAACTTGTGTGAGACTTTATTGTGGGTACTTGAGAATTGTGTGTTTCATTTGACCTCAAACTAATCCTTTCCTTTCTTTGTTCCAGGATCTCATCCCCGTCCAAGACACAGAAACCTACTTATTAAAAACACAGAACGCGATAAGCAACCTCCAAGCCAAACTACAGTCATCAAGAACCAACAACTTCTCCAACATTCCTCCACAACTCACCTCTTCCCTCATCAGCGAGAAAACAGCCGTGTCCCGGCTCCCAGTGTCCCAACTAAGCAGATCAAACTCACTCAATTATCGCCTACGGAAGAAAGACAACTCGAACGACAGCAGTCCTTTAAGAAGTCCCGGGCACTACGTCATTACTGGCTCTACGAAAATTCCAGAAAGAACTCGAATACTTCTCAATTCCGCTTCGAGATCTCTTGATACGGAGCGGCGGAAGCATGATTCTAATATGAATAGTCCATCTTCCGAAAGAGGACTATTAAGTAACAGTTCAGATGACAAAACACTATCGAATAGGCCTAATTATGACGTTGAAGCTATTTTATCACCACACAGAACGCACTCGCGACACAAATTCGACGCGAAAGCCGAATTTTTCGGACCCGATTTTAGTAACGCTAACAATACTGTGTGTCTTAAAACTGTGTTAAAGAATAACGCCATGGAGACGAAGTATCATCCTAAGATCGACCAAACCCGTTGTCAAGGAGACAAGACTCACCAGAGAGTCTATAGTGAAGGGAAGAAACCAAACTTAGCTTTCGGATCTTCTATAAAAAGATCCAGTTCTTTTAATACTGTAAATAAAAATAATAACTATATAGACACTAGGATAATATCTAGACGATCTAGCGGACATTCTGAGGAATATAAGGATTATATGTCAGATGAATCGGAAGCATCTTTTGATAAGTCACAAGACATAAGGTACAAAAGGGTCCATAGAGGTAGGATAGAATCACCAGACTTGAAATCGATTGCGCCGGCAAATTCTCCTAAATGTCCAAATACTCCAGAGATGCACAGGAAATTCGGGCCGGGATTGGTCAGGAATTCTGTTAGAGTGACCAATAAGGAGAGAGGGTTGAATACGAGGATGTCTGAGCCGCCAATCGCGAGGGAGGAAAGGAAACCGGCAAGTCACCAGAGTAGAAGAATATCCGAACCGACTCGGCAAGCCGTTTTGAACAGGCTAACGAAATCTAGGTCTTCCACGAGAGAGTTCCAGCCTAAAAATCAGGAGAAAGGTAAGTCGCTTTTTTTAAATTTATTGACGGGCAAGCGAAGCGAGTTAATTTCTTCCAAGTCTACTCGAAAAATCCGGCGTTTGTATGTTTGTTCGACGATAACTTGAGTAATTTTTATCGCAGCTTTATGAAATTTGGTAAAGTGTCTACACTTATTGTATACACTTATAGCTAAGAGAATGTTTAAGTTCGAACATGAGCTAAATATGTCAAGGGTATGATGAGATATAGGGTTCGCGAGATCACAGTACGGGCGAACTACTATTAATTTTAACTACCAACAACCAAAAAAGAGGAGGTTATAAATTTTAATGTATATATTCCCCGATTACTCGAAGCGAAGACGACTGGACCTATTTGGGTTTTTTTTTGTTTGAAAGAGATACTTGTCAGGTTTCCTATACAAATTTTATCGAAATCGGTTGTTATGGTACTCGGTTTTTAATTTTGAAAAATTATTCAATTGAAATAATAAATTTTTGGACATTGGACATTTTAGATAAACGTTATTATTCTCTGTCAGTTAGTGAAAGTCTCATTCGCATCGGTCTAGCGGTTTTTGCTTGACACGGACTACAAAAACTAGTATCGTTTGAACTAGTTCGTTCTTAGTAGGTAATGTCATTTGTACACTTCTATACATACATACATACATACATAATATCACGCCTGTTTCCCAAAGGGGTAGGCAGAGACTATAGACCTCCACTTGCTACGATCCCGACAAACCTCTTTTGCTTCATCTAAACTCATCAATCTCTTCATACGTGTACACTTCTATAACAGAATTAATAAAAGTATTACATACTTCTATGTACAGGCACCTCGATAATTTTTAAAACTAAAACCCGACTTCACCCCCAAACTACACAACCGATTTTGATGAATTTTCTTTCGGATCACGTGACAAGAATGCCCTTTCAACAAAAAAATATGTCCAAGTGCATGTAGGGCCACACGCAGTGTAGGTTCCGTAGTTGCGAATGCCAATTTTGAGTTCATGCCACAAAAAACGTCTAAAAACGAATTTTCTATTGAATTTGTATGAAATTTTACTTTTCGAGTTATTTTTTTTTAAATCGGTCCAGGCATCTTGTAGTCATCGGTGAGCATAAATAAAAAAATAAAAAATTCGCTACGAATTGATATTCATATGCATTCGCAAAGGCTTGACGTCACCAGACAGCCGGTTGTGAAACTATAGGCAAATCGTTTAAACTGTTCTGGCTATGTTGACGACCTCCGTGGCGTAGTGGTCACCATGCTAGTCCGCAACCCAGAGGCCCCGAGTTCGATCCCCAGTCAAGGCAAGTTTGAAAATGGCCTTTTTCAAATTGTCCTGGGTCTTGGATGTTTATCTTATACCTTTAAACGAGCAATTCTTGTTTTTTATTTATATGTATATTTCCGTGATCTCGGAAACGGCTCTAACGATTTCGCTGAAATTAAGTATATGAGGGTTTTCGGGGATAAACAACCGATCTAGATTAGTCTTATGTTTGGGAAAACGCGTGTTTTCGAGTTTTCATGCGTTTTCTTTCCACGCAGAATATGATATAACCGAGCAAAGCTCGGTCGCCCAGGTACTCTATATATGATTTGTTATAAAATATAGTATCGTTGAGTTAGTATCCTATAACATAATACAAGTCTCGAACTTACTTCGAGGCTATAAATTCAATCGATGTAATTTGTCCCTATATATTTATTAATTTATTTATATCTCCTCGATTTCGCAAGGCGTTCGGCATCCTTGGGTAACCATGGCCATTGTTTTTCGAGTGTGTAAGTTGCCAACACTAGGTGTCAGACTTTTCAGGTACGATGCCTAAAGGCATCTGGCATAACTTGCCGACTGCCATACTGCCATACAATGATGACGGCTTATATGATCCTTCTGAAGCACGAAGAAGCCCGAGAAATTTTAATTCATTTTATTTATTTACAAAATTCATGTACACAAAATACAAACACAGAAACAAACAAAGTAAGAACATTGAGTACATAGGTACTGCTTATTTCATTTCAAAAAAAAAGATCTTCCAGCAGACCCAGGAGAGGAAAAGAGAAGAAAAAGGTAGTAGGTTTTACTTGTGATCACCCATCCAAGTGTAAATGTCAGCGTGTAAAGTACTAAAACGACAGTAAAATAATAGCGACAGTAAAATAATAGTAGCTTGCAAATCTGACACCAGTGTTGGCCACTCGCACTCACAAATAACAACAAAATCGTACCAAATGCATTTTGTTCAAAGTATGCCAAATATGCCATTGAGTTACACAACACCTTCGGACTACGGTTGTTATAGTAAATCGATTAATTGACCCAAAAACAAAGGCTGTACCGATCGTAACGCTGTATAAACCACGAAAAAGGTTTTATACATGTTTTTTATCGACTTCCAAAAAGGTTATGAATTCGTCGCGATCTTATTTTGTTTTTATGGATGTTCACTGATTATTCGAAGACTCCGCGATTGATTTGGAAAATTGTTTTTTGTTTGGAAGGGCATACTTGTCCCTTGGTCACATAGAATTTTAATCAAAATAGGTGGTGTAGGTTGGGGATGAAGTCGCTTTTTAGTTTTGAGAAACTATTTAATTGAATGAATGTTGAATCCCGCAACGTTCGACTTGACTTCGCTACTGCCGATTATGCAAGTCGGCTTTTGGCAACGAAGATTTCTAGTGTATTGCAAACCGAATTGAGTACTTTCCTGGGCCAAAATTTAATTATTTAGTGCTGTTAAGAAAATAAAACTCAAACTGGCCTAAGGCAGAAGAAGTGTACATGTGAAAGGCGCTATTGGTAAATATAGCCACTGTTGCGAACTTAACCATTATTTCAACCATTACCCTTGAGCATTAGCAATTGGACACAGCTGCAGTTGCAACGCTTTAACAAATATAATAGACTTTTGTACAGTCAAAGCCGTGTGGTATCCGGAAGAGTAGAATAGGGCCACTCCAAGTTCTCCCGTGGATATCGTAGGCGAAACAGGAAAAACAAAGTAAACAAAGCTTATAAACACCAATGAGACTTCTCCAACCCGTCTGGCCAGCATGGAGAGTGTAGGCCAAGTCCTCTGGTTGCTCTGAACAAGTATTACTCTGGTAGTACAGAGAGGGTCGTGCTCCGTCATCATCATCTTCCTCGCCTTATCCCTATTTGGGGTCGGCTCATAGTTGACATACATAAAAGATTTGGCATCGGTTTTTACAATCGGCCGCCAACCAGACATCAACCTACCCATTTTTTTAACCTGGGCTGAGGTACCAAGCTTAGCAGGGTTTGGCAGTAGCCCACCTTACCTTACCTTAGGGTCGTGCTCCGTCAGTGGAGACAAAAAGACCTTATGATGATGAAGCTATGTCAGATGCCTTTAGGCAGCCTGAAAAATCTATCACTGCAGTGTTGGCCACTTTAAGCAACAAAACAACAATGTAGCGATATCACCATGCTAATAATATAATTTACCATCTTGTTAATTTCTTGCGCACTGTTTTGCGCTCATTTTCTAATGATATCGACGTGAACAACCCATCATTACGCAGTAAACGTTATAATGTTGCATTGTGAAAGGCTGTTGACAAACACTAGGAGATATGGCCGCAGACGCATATAAAGCGGCGATTACACTTCACGATCCGTCGGGCCGATGAGCAGGGGCGACAGACAGGGCGTTGTGATTACACTGCACTAGATCGCTCCCTAACTCAGTTGTCAGCCGAACTTGATGTTGAAAGGGTGGCACCTGTGCTTGCCAAAATTCAAATATTGGTCAAGTGCGTGTCGCTTTTGACGCAACTGCAGGTGTAAATGTGAAAAAAAAAGAAAATGCCGGAGTAAAGAGTATCGTTTTAAGAAATATATATGTATTTATTTTAAGTTCATGTCAGAAGTGCCATTTTTGAAACGCGGAGTCACTACACGAACTGTTTTTTGTATGGAAATATCATTCGTTTAGAAGGCTCCGCGTTTCAAAAATGGCACTTCTGAACGCCCTGACTCGTGGACAGCGATTACATCACCCGATTTACTCCCTAAATAGGTAAACAGGGCGGTCGGGAAGCCCCGATCACCCGATATCGGGACACTGTCTCCCTGTCAGCGATTACACTTCCCGATTTAGGGCGCCTGCGTGAAATCGTCCCCGACGAATCGTGAAGTGTAATCGCGGCTTAAGTGCTATATCTAGAGACGTATTTTTGAAATCATTTGTCACATTACGAAGGGTTTGCGCGAGCGTTTCCAAACGGGCGCATTTTTGAATCGGTAGTTTGCGAAGGATTTGCAACGAGTGGTCTTAACAACTCGTAATTTTGACATTTGTAGCGTAGATATGTCATCGAAACCAATCATGGGAAATCCGTTCCATTTCACGTTGCTTTTTTATTCATGTTCGAATTTTTAGAAAAGCATAGACAAATTATCGATATTTTCTGCGTAAAACAATATTGTTTTTCGCTGACACGACGTTTTCAAAAATACGATTAATTTGTATTTTAGGCGAGCGGTGAGTTGGAAAACTACACGTTTTGTGTTTCGCTGAGTCCCTCAATGAAAAATAGCACTCCTGGTCATTGTCCTTCGATATTACGCTGTATCTTTGTGAATTTTTACCACTTTGCTAAACGAAAAAATATGGGTCCTTTATTTTTGGATAATCTATTTGACGGACTAAATAATATTATACTAGCCGAAGCCCGCGATTTCTTTCGCGTAGACATGTTCATCGTCATTATCATTTCAGCCGCTTAACGTCCACTGCTGGACATAGGCTTTTCCTAAAGAAAAAATAAATCAAATATGTCCCCCTCTCCCTTTTTGACTTGTATTTGAATTAAAATTAATATCCAAAGATAAATAATTGATTTTTGAAATCATTTATTTATCTTTGGATATTATTTGTATCACCTGACTTTTTTTCAATTTCATAAAACTACAAATAGTGATCTAGTAGCCCGTCTAGAACCCCGTGGTGTGATTTATTACGGGTATGTTCCTTCCACGTTGTATTGCGCACTGTTTTGCGTTCATTTTCTAATGACATCCACATGAACATTGATCAACCCATCATAACCATAACTCGAAGTGAACGTAAGATTGTGAAACACTCTTGACAAACGCTAGAGGAGACATGGCTGCCGTCTAATGTGCTAATAAAACGTCATTGTCCTTGGTTTAGTATGTTATGTTTGTATGTACTTCGATTTAAAGACCCCTAGACTTGATTCGAATGCTTATGTGAACCCTTTCACCGCGAGACTTTGTATCATTTGTCGTGCCCCTAGCATGTTAGCGAGGCATGGTAAATCCTATCCTATCCTACTTCTTTCTATAATAATATTATAAATGCGAAAGTGAGTTTGTATATTTCTTTGTTTGTTACCTCTTCACGCTTAAACTACTGAACCAATTTGGATGAAATTTGGTATGGATACAGTTTAGGACTCGGGGAAGGACATAGAGTACTCTTTATCCCGAAATTCCCACGGGGAGCTAAGCCCGCGGGTACATCTAGTCTAAAATAAATACCTACAACCAAAAACGGATATGGATACGTAAGTTATGCGTAAGGTTTTTTTTGTCTGAAATATCCCACGTTCGCGGTATGGTCCCGACAATGTTAGTCGGATAAATCCGACGCGGTTAAAGGGCCTTTACTAGTGGCTCTGCGAGCTGTAGACCTCGCAAGTCACTCCGACCCGTCAAAGTTCATCAAAAAGTTGTTCAGACAAAAAGTTGCGTCTTACGAGTTATACTCCCATGCTGGTCTGGGAGAAATAAAAAAAACTTAGAATGTACCAGCTGCTTCTCTTCCCACGCAGATCGTAAAAGCCGATCGAGGGAATGGGCAAAAATACAAATCATGTTAACAGGCGATGCGGCTAGCAACCCATCACTGTATTGATTGCTTTTCCATCTTCTCGCCTACCATGACGCTAAAAGTGGCTTTTGGGTCTTGCGGCCCTGGGCTCTGCATAGAACGGCAAGACCCAAAATGCTCTGTCTGCCCCATTAGGGATAAAGACGTGATAGTATGTATGTATGTTACGAGTTATAAGAGTAACAAAAAAGAATTATGACATTTTTGAAATGACTTAAATATGATAATGTTTAAGTTTTCAACCGCCCAGTTTTTCGAAAATTTTCAAATTGGCGGAAGGCCATTTTTAAATACTTCAAAAAACCAAATCGACAAAAATAATCTTTATAATTTTCGAACCTTCTCACAAAATTTCACGAGAATGGGTTGAGAAATGCGACCTGTAGACGAGAAGACAAAAACAGACGGACAGACAAACTGACAGTCAGACAAAAGCATTTTTGGCCAATCTCAAAACTGAGATGCTTCGTTCGCTTCGCTCGCTCGGTCAATTATCCTCGCTTCCGATCGGTTGTTCTTTACGTAGCTTAGGCCTATGTCCAGCAGTGGACTTCCTGTGGCTAATATGATGATTATCCTTTTGGCGGTTCTTGTAGCATGGTATTTCCTAAATGCTAGACATTTACTCGCTAACCTAAATTCCCTAACATAGTTATTCGAGTATTCGTCGGGCAAACAACTATTGATTTGTTCAAGTAGATTTGGGGACTTGTTAGCTTCATCAAATTCTATAATTTATAGGTGCTTGTGAAAAACTTACGTGAATTTACCAAATTGGTCTAGGCGTCTTCGAGTGTTGGGCTATTGGGATAACTAGCTGATGCCCGCAACTTCGTTCGCGTGGACTTTATGACGTCAGCGTATCTGCATTAGTCCAGTGCAATAAAATAATATTGCGACTGAAAATTGAGATGTAAGCTATCCTATCTTTCAAGTTGGATCAAATTGCACACGGTGTGCAAATCAAATTCAAAATCGGTTCAGTAGTTTAGATGTCCATCGCGGACAAACAACGTGACATGTAATTTTTATATATAGAGATATACATTCAAATTGATAACCTCACCCTTTTTTGAAGCCAGTTAAAAACCTTTTTAATAAATGTCATTTTCAGGTCAAAAGAAACCCAGCCAGCATCGCTCGTCGTCTGCGCTCGCGTCCAAAGAGGCGGAATACACCAACTGGAAGAAGAGGTCTTCTTACGATCCGATGAAGGCTGCCCAGGAGGGAAGGAGACGGCAGATGTTGGCCAAGAGGCAGGATCACAAAGACGACCTCAGCTCGCCAAGGTATACATGGTTATTTTTATTGGTTTTGGAGCCGAAGGCCACTTAATAAGAATCGTTAGTAAGACCTAATTACCTAGTCAAAATAAAAATTCAGAACCAAAAATTTTTACTAAAGCTCGGAAAGTAAAATCTTGGGATCGATTAGTAATTCCGCCGCCGGCCGGCCGCCCGTAGGTCATGGGGTCACGCGAGTTCACGCGACAGCTTTGGACGAGTGTTACTTGTTACCACTTCAAGCTTCAACCACTGAACCTACTTAGATAAAATTTGATGTGGATATAGTTTGACTTGCAGATCTGCAAGTCAAACTTCAACGAAGAGGAGATTTGCAGCGGCAAGGTGCTGCTCTACGACCTGCTCGGGAAGTCCGCGCAGATGCCGAAACGACGGAGGGATGAGAAAGGCGAGAGGAGTCTTCAGGACATTATCTCGCTGTTGAAGACGACCGATCCAGACGATGTGCCCGCTTTCTGTGCAAGACGACTGCGGAGATTACCACCTGTGTCGTTTGATCACGTCGATGTCACCAGGCTGCTAAAGGACATCACGGCCTTGAAGTCCAGTCTGGCCGAGATGCAGTTAAGAGTAGAGGCCTCGGAAAATACGATCTCCGAGCTACGTACCGAATTATTAGTTTTAAAAAGTAATGATTCGGTAACTAGGTCACCCGTAGCCTCTAACATTAACACATGCCGAGGAGGTGCGCAAGATACGTCACTTGGCAGTTTCGAGTCAGCGAAATTCGATGATTCGCCGGCTGCCGCTGTGACACACGTCACACCGCGCCCCGCGCCCCGCTCCACCGCTGCGGTGAACACCACGAGTGCGTTGACCCCGACACGTGCCTACGCTGCGGCGGCAGCTGCCGTCGGCGACACTGCCGTCAACGCTAGTGTCGTCATCGATAAAACTACCCCAGCTGCACCACTGGGTCAACGTCAACCGAAGCGGAGGAAGCAGCAGAAACCCGAGGGAGACAGGAATCGAGTTTCGTCGGTTCCCAGGATCGTTCAGGCAGATGAAGAGGGCTTCGTTAAAGTGGAGCGAAGAAAAAAGAGGCCTTCTTGTCGGAATCAGTGCAGAACTGCACTGACAGGACCAAACCACCTGCTGCGTCCCGCCGTCCCAACGACGCAGCTGTACGTATCCCGGCTCTTCCACTCCACAAAGGCAGAGGAAGTGATGGAGTACGTCCGCGTGAAGACCAACATCACGCTGAGGGTCGTGAAGCTGGAGTCGCGCCACAGTGTGAACTTCACGTCCTTCATGGTGCGAGTCCCGACGGAGAAGCTGGCGACCTTCATGGAAGCTAACTTCTGGCCGAAGGGTGTTGTGTATCGTCGCTTTCGCGGAACGCTACCCGACACTCCGATGACGCGCAACACGTCGCAGCCTCAACGAGTGCCATAGTTTAAGTTATATAATATATATATATATTAGGTTAAGGTATATATTGATATGGGCCTAGATGTTTATTTTTGTAAAATCTTTTGTTGCCTGAAATAAAACAATAAATAAATAAAATAAATAAATAAATAAATATAGTTTGATACCCAGGGAAGGACATAAGATAGTTTTCATCCCGAAATTCCCACGAGCAGCGAAACCCACGGGCACAGCTAATCCTACTAATATTATAAACGCGAAAGTTTGTAAGTTAGATGTTTATTAATCTTTCACGTAAAAACTACTGAATGGATTTTAATGAAACTTTTTTCCCTTTTTCCATTTTAATGAAACAATTATCCCTTCGAATGTCGACATAGCAAACACAATAGTAAAACAATACATTAGACGCCCGCTCCGGGCGTCCGACATTTAAAGGGTTATATAGCTTATAAATCGGAATAACACATAGGCTACAATTTATAAAGATATTTTGTGATAATCCTACGCAGACGAAGTCGCGGGCACCAGCTAGTTTTCAATAAATTCGTATTCAAGATTTTTTTTAAATTCACAGCCACTCATCACCAGTCCATCGCTCGCAGTCCTTCCACACTACCAACATAGCGGACTTGGAAACCCTGGACTACTCGTCAGAAGACGAGCAGTTGGCAACACTGCCAGTAGACCCGATGATTACGTCGACACATTCCGACATCTTGGATTTGAGTCGAAGGCCGATGACGAGCGATGTGGTGCTGTCGAGGGATTATATCACTAATTTCAAGGTAAGTTTGACGGGCTCCGTGGTGTATTGGTTTCCACGTGCGAGTGATGACTGGAACATGTGGGTTCGAATCCCACATCGGGCAAACGCTTTTGATCTTTTTTTTTCTATTCCTGTGCTGTTACAGTCACGGACACTAATATTTTTCTACTCCTGTACTGTAATATGTCTTTTAAATAGTTACGAACACTGATATAAGAACATTGATAATGTAAGCAGCAAAATCTACATGCTGTTAGGGAATTGAATGTAGACTTTCTGACATCATACATTATCAATCTAACGACACATGTGCTTGTAGGGACAAGTATGTGTGTCGTTAGATACAAGATACTCGTAGCCATAGATCTAAATCTATCCTACGGCAAAAATGCGAATCATGTTAACAGACGATGCAACTAGCAACCCATCACTGTATTGATTGCTTTTTCATCTTCTCGCCCACCTTGACGCTAAAAGTGGCTTTAAGATCTTGCGGCTCTGGGCTCTGCATAGAACCGCAAGACCCAAAATGCTCTGTCTGCCCCATTAGGGATAAAGACGTGATAGTATGTATGTATGTATGTTTGACAGGCTCCGTGGTCTATTGGTTTCCACGTGCGACTGATGACTAGAAGATACGGGTTCGAATCCCACCTTGGACAAACGATTTTAGTAAATTTGAGGTTCTAGTTGTGATGTATGAATTTTTCGGGGTCCATTTGAAGGGAAATGGAGATATGGATATCATTTCAAATTGTCTTGATCAAGCCCTAGATAACCCTTCAAACTATTTGATGAACTACTGTTTACAATTCACAGTACAGTACTTATTAGCCAAAAGTGGCCGTTTTTCGCAAATGTGCGTAGAAAAGCTTCACGTTCTCACTTTAAACTGTATACAGTTGTTCATAAAATAGTTTGAAGGGTTATCTACGGATTGATCAAGACAAAAATTTAAATGATATCTCCTCTTCCTTTCAAATAATTTATTTCAAATGGCACTGGACTCTGAAAAATTTAGGTTGCTCCTTGATATGTCTTCCCAAGCACGTGGGAGCAAGAGATATCTTGTTATCCAAATGTGGTCTACCCTCTGGGTTGCTTGACCTGCGTAAGCTGGTATAACATCTTTCGCAAGTAAAGCGACAACGGGCGCGGTCCGCATTTGGATCGGTGACCAAAAGTGACTTAAAAAATTCTCGAGCTCCTCCGGGCTTCGGAAGGCACGTATATGCTACTGGTCCGGGCTGTCATCATTGTATGACAGTCGTCAAGCTATCTCAGATGTCTTTAGGCAGCCTTAAAAAATATGACACCAGTGTTGGCCACTTACTCACACAATAAACAACAAACAAACAACTTAGCTGGGCCATTGAGCTTCTGGGCAGAGCTAGAGAAGGATTAGGTACTACAGTCTACAAAAATAAAGATAGGAAAAATATTTTTATATTTTTTAGTGTTCAGTAATTATTTTCCACCTACACTTTTATATATTTATAAACGTACAGAACAGACAAGCGATTTTTACTGAATTATTATGTGTATGATCATTTATGATTTCAGATAAATCAACTAACAGAAAAACCCAAACGCCACAGTGCGGAGAAAAGAAAAACCTACATTCTAGATGACATCACTCCAACCAAAGAGAATATAGACTTCTTGCCGAAGCATAGAGATGAGGCCATAGACAAGCGGAAAACATTCATTCTGGATAGCGACACGAATTCCACCACAAATGGTAGCAGCCCGAGGAATTCCAGTATATTTAGCCATGAGAAGAATTCTTTGACAACTGGTAAGATTGACTTTTAATTAGGTTTGCAACTTATATGCTATACTTAATGCTACTAATATAAATGGGAAAGTGAGTTTGTATATTTGTTTGTTACCTCTTCACGCTTAAACTACTGAACCGATTTGGATGAAATTTGGTATGGATATAGTTTGAGACTCGAGGAAGGACATAGGGTACTCTTTATCCCGGAATTCCCACGGGGAGCGAAGCCCGCGGGTACAGCTAGTATGCTATAATTTGTATGAACTTGTGAGTTATTCAGCCAGTTAGCGAATCAGATAAACAAAAAATATACTTTTTATTTCTTGTCTCTACGCACGAATGTCTTTTATATGTCTATCTACCTTGCAAATTTTATCTTTGAGCTACCTTTTACCTAATATATATATATATATTTTTTTTCTATAAGTCCTTTGAATTTATAGGCAAAATTTTCTGTATTATTTTCTTTGTCCTTCCAGGCACGAGTGATACGGAGGGAGAGAGCGGGACAGAAAGTGCACCCGTCGTTATGAGGAACCCTGGTGGGAAGAGGACGCCTGCGCAAGCCAAACAGAGGTACAACATTGTATTTTGTCGTATAGTTATTTTAAGTAGAACTTACGAGAAGGACGCAGAATATTCCAGAACAATGTAGCAAGTTCCAAAACAAGGTGGAATGTTGGGGTATGTAGATTAATCTAGAAGGTTGTAGAATGTACTAGAACTATATAGGGTTTTGCCTGCCTGCTTGCTCTTAGTGTGTGTGTGATGTCAAAATATTATAAAGTCAGTGAGCTGTTCTGATGATGGAGCCGGGAGATATTCGACGGAAATCAGTTATAAAACAACATAACCTCATTGAGTAGAACTCGTTTAGTTTGTTTTGACGAGCCCTTTATGGTAGACGATGCCTAGGGTCTGATCACGGAGACGGAAGGTGGTCGATGGATCTCAGTAAAACGACCGCGACTCAATCGAGTTTGGGCTTATTTCATTTGTCTTACTAAGCACTTTGGTACAGAATAACTACTAGAACTCATGAACAGAAGTCCTACTTACCAAAGAATTTAAAGAAATATCTACTCAATGTCGTTAGTGATATAGTTTAATTTAGCACTGCCTCCGTGGTGTAGTGGTTAGAGCGTTCGGCTCATACCCGGAGGTCGCGGGTTCGATTCCCGGCGGGGGCAACGACTTTGTGTTGTTGTCCTAGTTTGGTTAGGACATTGTAGGCTGATCACCTGATTGTCTGATAAGTAAGATGATCCGTGCTTCGGAGGGCACGTTAAGCCGTCGGTCCCGGTCACTGTCTTTGACATTGGTCGTTACCTAAAATCATGTCAGAGGCCTTTAAGGCGGTTTAAAAACTCTGACACTAGTGTTAGCCACTAACACACACGATAAGAAGATTTAGTTTGCGACAGAACTCGGCACCTTTTCGTTTAGAAACCTAGAAGTGCATTGCAAGCCATTTTCATTCTTATTACTCAAACGATTCACGTCACTGAATTTCCCACTCCGGAGTGGTCGCCGCGCGCATAGTAATAATGTAGGTATATTTTCGATGCCTAAACGGGGAGTGACACAGGCCTGCTTTGGCCTCAAAATAAAAGATTATATCAAAATTTTTATTTTTTAAAAACCTTAGATGATTAACACACTTACCAATAATTCTTTGCAGGTACAGCGGTGACTACTCAATGTCATCGTCCACCACCTCTATAGGGCAGAAGCGGGCCAAGGACATCCAGCCACGGTACCTCGACATCTCCAAGTACAAGACGGAGTCCTCAGGAAAGCAGTTCCTGAGGAGGGACCCGAGCAAGACGTACGTGGGAGTGTTGGGAGAGAGGGTCAGCAAAGGAAGCGCGCAGCAGTTAGAAATGGGTGAGTATGTTGCTTCGTATCTTGTTGATAGGAGAAGCGATGTAGACAGAGTCCTCTGGCAAGCAGTTTATTATGGGGAGGGAGAAAGTCGGCAAAAAAGGGAGTAGCAGCTTGAAATGGGTCAGTATGTTGCTTCGTATCTCGTTGATGGCAGAAGCGATGTAGACAGAGTCCTCTGGCAAGCAGTTTGCCTTACGTAACAGCGATACCCAACGCCATAGAAACTATTGGAAATAGTACCTACATAGGCAAAACTGGAGTTGCGATTAGACACACAGAGATGGCAGCACACATGACTAGCAAACAAGTGACAAAAAAGTGTTGAAAATGCTTTAAAAATATTTATTGCACTTCATATAAGTCATATTTAATTAATTAGAGTACTACTTTATTTAAATAATGGGAATAAAAGATTTTAATGTTTTAATTATTAACTTATAGCGCCATCTTGTGACAAATAAGAGAAATAATTATGTTTATAAGGCGATCAGTAAGCATGATATGGGTGTGATAAACGTTCCCTAAGTGTATGTATTGACGACCTCCGTGGCGTAGTGGTCACCATGCTAGTCCGCCACCCAGAGGTCCCGGGTTCGATTCCCGGTCAGGGTAAGTTGGAGAATGGCCTTTTTCAAATTGTCCTGGGTCTTGGATGTTTATCTATACAATGTCCTTTTTAATTAAGTACAAATATTTTAAGGGGTGGTTCAGTCCATAATTTTGAATAACTTTTCCCATTGAAAGTATATCGAAATACGTAAAAAATTTTTTAGGTTTTCATACAAATCGAAGTAGTCACGTGATATCATTACTATCGAAAATGATTTTTTTTTCGTATTTCGATTTACATTTATTGGGAATATTTGTTCGAAATGATGGACTGAATCACCCCTTAAAATATTTGTACTTAATTAAAAAGGACATTGTATATGTAGTTGTTATAAAATATAGTATCGTTTAGTTAGTACCCCATAACACAAGTTTCGAACTTACTTTGGGGCTAGCTCAATCAGTGTAATTTGTCCCTATATATTTATTTATTATTATTATTTATTATGTACGTTGCTGACGTGAATATATTGTTTACAGAACAAAAGAAGCAAGAGTTAGAGAAGTGGAAACGCAGAGCGTCGTACGACCCGCGGAAGGCCGCGGCGCTGGGCAAAACCAACAAGGCGCCGCCCAAAACGGCCAGGTATTTATAAAAAAAAAACAAAAACAAAAAAATATTATAATATGTGGAAGAGACATACCCTTAGTTAGTCGAACCACGGGCTATACAAGATCACTAAAGAATAATAAAATAAATAATAACTGACCAAGTGCGAATCGGATTTGCGCACTAAGGGTTCTGTACCATTATCTATAAAAAATCACGTTTGTTGTATGGAAACCGTACTTAAATATTTATTTTGTTTTGTTTTTAGTATTTGTTTTTAGTTTTTAGTATACCGGTAACAGAAATACATAATTAGTGAAAATTTCAACTGTCTAGCTATCGCGGTTCTTGAGATACAGCCTGGTGACAGACAGACAGACGGACAGACAGTTAAGTCTTAGTAATAGGGTCCCGTTTTAACCCTTTGGGTACGGAACCCTAAAAATACAAATAAAGAAACAAAATTTCCGTCAAATTGCCCGGGCGTTTGCACACTTTTGTATGGAAGTGCCAATTTTTTGTTTGTTTGTAATAACTTTATTGTACCAAAACAAATACATATACAAAGACAGCTTACGAAAGAGCAAATATACAAAGGCGGACTTATCCCATGTAGGGATCTCTTCCAGTCAACCTGCGATAGATTGAGAGGATATTTACTCAATCAAAAGGTAGAAGCAAGTACGTAAAAATTTAACTATAAGATCATATTTACATTGCTACACACATATATACATTAAAAGAGTTCAGTTCATATAGTCTAGATTGTTAATTGTCATAGTTGAAACTACCTACGTCTTGAATGCTCATGGTCGAGGTAGGCAAAACGTCTGAATTGCTTTAAACATAAATAAATATAGCAATACATACACATATACTGATATTTTTTTTACTTATTCTAATTTAATTATGCTATAGTGATCTAGTATAGCCCGTGGTTTAGTTTATTACTTGTATGTCCCTTTTACGTTACGTACGTTTTAATAGAGATCTATTAAATAAAATTTAAAAAAAAAAACGACGCGTTGCACTCTGGGAGTGCCGGCAGAAGTGAAAACACAGCAGTATGGCCACTACACAGACGGTCGAGCCATCAGCTGTCACCATCCATGGATGCGCGTAGCACGCTGTAACATAAACACACACGAACATTCGCGCAAGCGCCCTGCGCCGCCTAAACGAAACAGCAGGCGCAGGCATACATTTTCGCCACGCCGTAGAAAGAGAGGGGGATACTCCCTCTCCTACGCCGCGCCAGCTGTCTACTCTCCATCCGTCTTACGGATTTTCGATTAGGTCACGTGTCCTGACGCGAGTTTAACATTTTTTACCCATTCCAAAAAAAGTGCACAACGCCGCTAAAGAAGTTTTCACTTCAAAAAAACTGTCTTAGTGGCCTGGCCTACTGATTGGATAATAAAATGTATACTTAATTTTTTTTTGGTCATAATTTATTTTAGTTAATATTTCATTTGGAATGTAGTTGTAGATATTTTTCATTACTTTTGTCCATTTTCATTTTTTTTTATCAATAATTTTACCATCTTCCTTCCCGTAATAACAAAAAATAATACCTGATCTTGGAATGTGGGTCTAATATAACTAATACGAAGAAAGAAAAAGAAGATTTAAGCGTGCGTAGAAAGGACAATATTTTATTTTATTGTGTTTAATTTGTAGTAAAATATCGAATTGGTCAGCACGAATTATTTATAACTAGCTTTTACTTGCGACTTCGTCTGCGTATATAAAGTCTACTTTTGTATGGCAAAATAGGATTCTCCATACAAAGTTCCACTTCTCTTTTCATTTCCTTATTACATGATTTTTGGGACAAAAATTATCCTATGTCTGAATTTTAAATTATATCAATGCCAAATTTAATCTGATTCGGTATCACAAGCAAAAACAATTCACAGACAGAGCAAGTGACTTTCGCAATTAATATTATGAAGGATTATTTATCATTTCCGTTAGAAAGTCAATTAGTACGTTATAAAATAAAGAAACATCAACTTTACAAACGTTTACCTACAGTGATCTCTTTATTCATTTGTTATAATAAATAATGTTTTTATGCAAAAAAAAAGATTCTTACTGACCAGATTTTCGATACTTTCTCAAAATTAGTCATAATAACATAAATTTTAAAGAAGCCTCCGTAAGTTTTAACACACAAGAACAAAATTATCCAAAAATGTATTTTGTAAATTTTAGAGCGTGAAAGGTGTCAAAATGCATGCAAATCTGGCCAAAGTGAAACTCGGACAGCCATCTTGTCCCGTAAGGTCAGTCAAAGGGTCAAAGAACTATAAAATATTTTGATCACCATTCATATTGGTGTTATTTCGAAATATTATCACAACGCTTTGGGTGCTTTTCGATTTGCAGCTGCGATATGCCATCTTGGTTTTTCATTTTTTTAATGTTAATTGGCCATTTTGTATAAAGACGTTAATTTTCGTAATTTTATTACTGTATGTGTATGAAAAATCAAGATTATGTAAGATATTCTATCTATATTATGATTTTGTCATTTCCTGGTTACTGTGATTTTTTTTAGTATTACGGGACTTACCGCGATGGGTCATTTTAAGCCAGATATTTCGACGACCCTTCTGCCGTCATGGCCGCTGAAATCCTGTAATATTATGATAAAATAAATGACCTTATATACTTACTTATTTGCTTTTACAATAAAATATTATTCCAAATTGAAAATCTAGTGAAGTACACTTAAGCTAAGAATCAAATTACTGTCTTTTTAATATTATTCTGTTTTTGTGTTTAAATAATATTTAACTTCGCAAAGAAGCGTTAAGTTGTTAAAATTAACGCATTTTTATACGATTATATGAACTTGTACGCTTAGTGGCATTTACTTAAATTAATAAAAAATAAAAAACAAAAAATAAATATTTTTAATAATTTTGAGTAAAACTTCTATGATTATATTTTCGCCTCTTTGCGAATAATCTCACTCTGTAAATAATGCACAAGTCTACCAACGACTAATTCACTCTAATTGTGCTGCATAATTTCTAATAATTGCAAAAAATACACGTGTTTTACAATACTAACCTACATCCTAACTTACATAACAGTATTCACCTAGTCTTACTGTATAAATGCTGCACTATCTGCACTAAATTTGATTGTACACTTGTAAAAGGTATAACTTTTTTTGAGGCAGGGACTTCAAATTAAGAGTAAGATTTTATAAATAGTTATTTATTATCAGGTTACTTACACATACAACGTGTAATTGACATATGCGTAATAAATCCAACCACGTGCAATATAATACTCACTAAATTCGAGAACACTTAAGTATCATCATTATCATATCACCCACAGGAAGTCTACTGCTGGACAAAGGCCTCCCTAAAGATTTCCAAAACGATAACGATAATATAATGAAATTAAAATAATAGGCAGAAAGCAAAAAATCGGCATACCATTTTTTTGCATGTTTTTTTTATTGTCATTCTGATAAAAAAAAATATTGAGTAACAAACATTTTTACAATATTATATTTGCTGGAGCCTCCTTTTAAGCAAGAAGATGCTTGTAACAGGAGCCTCCGCTCTTCTTAGCGCTAAGTTACAAAAAATGTTACCAAAATATCTTCCCCTGTAACAGGAAGTTATTAGTAATATGACTATACAATATCCTCATAATATAGCGATCTAGTATTATAGTATAGTCCGTGTTTCGATTTGTTACGCACATGTCAATGACACGCTGTATACATGCTTAACGTCTAATAATATATACTGAATCTATTTTATGAGTAAATTTTGTCTGTGATACTGAACAATTTTTCCAAAAAAGATACTTGCATCGAAATATGAAAAGAAAATTGATTGCTTTCAATAGGAAATTGGATCATCTGATCGGTAAACATTTATAGGTCATTTTTTCATATTTTGAAATACTGACTGAATTTAGCCTTAAAATTGTTTCAATATATTTTGTTAAACTCTGTATATAGTCTACTCGAGCCAAGCAGATATTTTTATCACCTCAAGTTTAACCAACAAAAAAGATGACTGCAAATGACAGTTATTTGACATTTCCAGTAGCGTCCTCCGCTCCCAGTCGTTCCACGGGCCGGTGCTGGTGTCAACGAGTCTCCGCTACCAGCCGCCGCCTACGCAGATCACCGAGAGCTACGACCATTCGAGCGATAACGACTTTTAAAAAGTTTTCTCAAAGTGACAGATCTGATGGTTTATAACTCTACAGCCAATTTTTTTGAAGACTTTTTTTGAAAAGACAGGTCTAGAGATTAATATCTCTATGCTTATTTATTGTTAGATAAGGGTTTATTTAAAGAGAATTTTGAAATCACCTATTAAAGTTAACAGAGTGCAATAAATATTGGCGTTTATGTAAAGAAAACTTAACTCCCATGAAATGTTTTGTATGTATCTTTTTATTAGTATTTCAAGGAAAATAATTAATTTATAGTAGAAAAGTTTATTTTACTCTTCATTATTAAAATTTAAGAAAAGTTTCCAAATCTGATAACAACTTTTTTCTTATCGTCAAAACAAACATATGGGATTTTTTTTGAAATACCAAACCCTGATGTCTTATTTTTCTGCATTATTAAGATTATTTTGTGACGTTTTCATTTAATTCTCTTAAAAGTACAAAGTAATTTATTTATGACCCAGGAAACTACATTATTGAATAAATTAACTCTCAGATCTGTTACTAAAGAAACATAAAAGACGACGAATTCGATGGCAAATGTGATAATGGAGTGTGAATGTTCTAATTTTTGTGTTGTCTATGGTTAATATATCAATAGAATATAGGTTTTCTGCGCTTATTGTAACTGATTTTGGAATCAGCTGTTTTTGGCTGTTTGCAGAACAGGGTCGTTGCTATTTATTTGACATATGTCAATGTCAGTTTACGCGGCAAAAATGTTGGTATAGAGCGCCAATATTATTGAAATCGGTGGATCGTCGATTATTTTATTATTTTTGACTTTAAATGTGTAATATAACGGAATAGTAAGGATATGGGTCGATGCAATTTTTTTTTAGTTTTATCGTTTTTTTTAATTTTTCACATAGGTACTGATCCTGCACAATATTTTCTACATTTGGGTATTTTGTAAATTCCAATTTAAGTTGATGGATTATGATACGATTTTTCTTATACTTTTGTAAAATTATATCTTCTTGCTAGAATTAAAATATAATTAAATGTGATAATTGTAGAATTATTCAATTAATGTGTCGGTGTCGAAGTTTTTTTTATTTAATTTCCAATTATATGCTTTAATTGCGGTATTATTATGAAATTATCCAAATAGGTATTTGCTCATATCATCCATACATCGATTTAGTGATTTAGATTTTTTTTAGATCTTAGTTTTTTTTTATTTACTCCTTTATTTTTAGTGCAATATATCTATACATCACGCGTTCTGCAATGCATTGTTATAAAAATTGTTAAATTATAGTTATTAATAGCATACAATGGAATTGTAGAAAATTAGTTGTAATAAATATGTATTGTTAATGTCAAAGGTCATAGTAACATAAGATGAACTATATCTGCATCTTACGATACACATAATGGCGTATGAACTAAAAAATATTTTCTTCAAAATTGCTATTTTTGTATTTAAACTTTTCAGATAATACTCAGTATTTTTTTTATATAACTTAATTTGAGTTTGTTATAAAAACGTCAATAGAAAAAGTAAAAATATTCCAAATTAGGAATTTAGTTTTACATGTTCTCTTCATTCATTTTAATTTATTTTCATGATTTTGTAAGCTTTTTTACTATTTGTTTTTCAAATGATTGCTAGGTGCTATGATTGTTTGTCATTTAATAAAACTGTCATATTTAATTAAAAAAGAAAAGTTGCAACATCTATATTGAACATCTCAAATTACAGATTTTTCTTTATTTACAAAATTATTTATCCAAATTTTTGTGATTTCTAGAAGTAAGTACAATTTTACTTTTAAATTTACAACATTTATTTCTAGTTAACAAGAATCCGCGATTTTTTCATAGTTTATCAATGTGTATCGGCCAATGTTAGAATGAACTTGTTTTGTCCAGGCAATATTGCTATTGCCCGTCCTACTAGCTTTGACCGTATCGTTATAGCAAAGCTTATAAGTTGCATTGTATAAAGCTCGATGCGAGCGTAGGTTTGTAAGCCCTATTGATGTTTAGAATTTCGTAAAAAATATTTAACAGAAAATTAATAAAAAAGAATATAAAATGTTTATTGCATTTAATTTCTTACATCTATAACGATTCGCTAATACGCATTCGTTATTTCCATCCTCAAACACTTTTCAGTTCACAGGAAAGCATTAATATATTTTTGGAGTCGAGTAGAATATGTAATGTAAACAAAGGAGATTGAAACTTATCTTAATTCTGATTGAGCTCTCAGGAATAGTTTTCATTGGAAAATCTTAAAATTTACCTTTCAGGATATAAATGCATTGTATCAGAGAGAGGAGTCGGAGAGATTACATTATCTTTGATTGCATAGCAAAAGGAAGTGAAATGGTATAATACATTTTGATAACAGGGAAATCATAATTATAATACCTAACTGGAAACTTGGTGAGATGCTTATTCTATTCTGTACTAAAGAACATGGATATATGATCTTCTGAGCGTATGAATGTACTTATTGGGGAATATCTTATAAGATGGGAGAGATATAAGAAGATAGCCTTTGCCCTGATTTACATATATTATTTTAATGGTGTTTCCTCTAATATAAATCCTAATATAGCTTTGTAAATAAAAACTACACAACGGGTTACAACGAGTAAATACATGAGTCATGTATTCTTCTTCTAATCTGTAAGTTATAATACTTATTTATCATCAAACAATATTTACATATCATGACTGGATGTTGACCATTTGACTATCTACATCTTCATACGTTCCAGTGGAACTTGAACAACAATTATCCTGGAAATTATATTTACTCATGCCGTGCCATTGATTTGGAGATACTTCTACTCTACAGTTACTCATGTACTATTGATGTACTAACTATTTTACATCTGTTAAACATGTTACCTCATGAATATTTATTCTTCCTCGAATATAGCTTTTAAAGCTGGAGTGCTGAAAACTGAATTAACTTCAGAAAGCAATAGCTTCAATTATGTGTTGGCCAACTCTGGTTGACTTGACTGGCTTGTTCAGTGGAATTGATTATTTGTCTTGGAGAAGTCGAGACTATGAAGATGGTTTGGTATTCTATTACCTATATACATACTTACTACATTTGGGCTATCTGGATGGGTTGTGGCAGCACTTTATTGAGTTCTCGCTCATAGGGTACATTACTGCAATGCAAAGGAAGGCCCTCATCTTCGATAGTGTTATGCCACGCTCGTCTGGAAAAGTCTGTAATCGTCGTACGATTCCCTTGGGGCTTAGAGAAGTTGAGCCTGGAATCTAACCTCTACCATGGGGTTATTTTACTTCAATGAATGGAATAAGTAAACCTATTCTGGTTAAAACTGATCCATTGACTTTGATGTCATGCCTACTAAACAAGCTAAGTCTTGAGTATCTACAATGTTCTAAAAACATGGAGAAGTCATGTGGAACTGTTTACCTTCTGACAAAGAGGTATTATTTAAACAACAATATATTGTTTATATGGGAAAGGATCCCAATTACATCATTAACTTATTCAACCAAGAGTTGAGGTTATAGTAACGTAACTTGTGTATTTAAACTGCTATTGCTCTCTGAAATGATACTACTTATTTATGCTTTTGAAACCTTATAATTGATTTATTAATCATTTACTCATCTTATTTCTAGACATCATCGCTTCACCTAACTTTGTCTATCCTATTGTGATATATTTGTACAGACAGACGACTGACAGGACGTACCAGGACATATTTTTGTAGTATGCTTTTCAAGCGTTTAGGATACAGTTGATTGTAAAATAATATTTGCTGCTCAGATCCGGTCTCTGAATAACTTCAGATTCCGAAGCCTCTGTATCCGCTTGCGCAAGTCTATTCTTGCTTCCCTCCTGACAGACACGTCTCCTGCCTGAAAAGGCCTATTAACGTAAAATATTTAGAACGTTCTGAGCATTGCTGCCCCATCGGTGGAAGGAATTCCGTCAGGAGTCGAACCTACAAAGACATGCGGGGCGGGGCATGCTTTATAACCGATACAAAATAATGAACGTTCTTATATTTATATATGTATGTATACCGACTGACATACAGTATTAGATTTACCATAAGATTTCATCTCCGTAATTCAGTAACTCTTGTTTTATTATTTGTTATATAGATATATATTAAGAGATAGTAGAACGGGACGTGCTGCGCCAGAGTCTGAGTTACTGCTCTATACAACTTGGGTCCAGAACTAGAATGAATCATAGCCAATTCTCATGTTCAAGACGTACCAGCGGGTTTAAGATAATAAATTATAGATAGATAGATAATATTTATCTTTTATTTCTTAGGATATATAGATTATTAAAATAGGTAGTTTAGGATTGTTACACATCCCAATATTTTAGTGTGTAAGTGGTCAACACTGATGTCATATTTTTTAAGGCATACCTATGTCATAGCTAGACGACTGCCATGTAGCGATGACAGGCAGGACCAATGGCTTATACGTGCCTTCCGAAGAACAGAGAAGCTCTAGAATTTTATAATCCACTGGTGGTCACCCATCCAAGTGCGGACCATGCTCAGTGTTACATGCTAAAGCGCTAGTAATGTGAATTCTCACCAACCCTACCATCAAAGCCTTGTACTGTACCTATATGTACGCAATCGTATAACCTATATCTATGTGTAACATGTTTTCCTGATCGGACGCAGTTGTCGCTGCGCCGCATTAAAATCAACACATCTCACGCGCACACTTTTATTTAATTAACCTTCATCCCTAAAGTAGTAGTTCTCATAAATTCCCCTTATATATCCTATAACTGGTGACCCCGTGGTTAAGTGTGAGGACTTGTGAAGTGAATTTAACGATATTTTCGTGAACTTTCATACGGTGTTTAGTGACTTTTACTACAAAACATTAATACGGGGCAGTGACAACTCACCACTTAGTGACACGTATACGCGCGATGAGTCAGACATCAGCACCACCAGCGCCGCTGGCGTTCTCGCCGGCGCCCTCTTCGATGCCCTCTCCAGTGCCTCAATATACCATGATAGAGCAGATAACCCTGACCTCAAGGATTCCGCAATTTTGGCCGGATATGCCAAGGGCGTGGTTTAGACGTATGGAGGCTACCATCAATACTCAGAAGCTATCAGATATGGCAAAATATGACCTTGTAATCACAAAACTGGATAAAGAGGTTGTTGCCCAGGTGACGGACATTCTGGATAATCCACCGGAGACAGACAAATATGGATCACTCAAGACGCGCTTGTTAGCGCTGTTCGAGGAGTCTGCCAACAGACAGGTGCAGAAGCTGATTAGCGAGATGGAGCTGGGAGATCAGCGTCCATCGCAGCTGATCGCGTCGCATGCGTGAGCTGGCTAGGGATAAAGTGCCAGACGAGACCCTGAAATTCCTGTGGCAGTCACATTTACCCGGGGCGGTGCGGGCTATTCTCGCAGTCACCGATGCCAAGGACCTGGACGTGTTGGCGGCCGTCGCCGACAAAGTTATGGAGAGTACAGGTGTGGGCAGGATATCGGAGGTGAGGTCGACGCCTGATGTAGCACCTGGAACGACTACGAGCACTGATTCGGAACGAATTTTGGGAGAATTAGCCAAGATTAACGCACGCCTTACCAATCTGGAACGATGTAGATCTCAACAGAGGGGCGGCGATCGTCAAGCTAGAACCAACTCAAGGAACAGATCTCAGAGTAGGAGGAAGAATCCGAACTGGTTATGTTTTTATCATTTCCGTTACCGAGAGAAGGCTACGAAATGCGTGGAGCCCTGCAACTGGAGGAATGGTGATCAGCAGACCGGAAGTACGGGAAACTAAGTGCGGTGCAGACAGAGTCGGCGGGCCCCTGCATCGCTCATAACCGCCTCATAGTATGTGATAAGAACTCAGGAATGCGATTTTTAATAGACACCGGGGCAAATGTGTCGGTAATACCTGGCAATAAAAAATGTATGTATATGAAACGTAATACTAAGTGGGATTATAAACTATGTGGCTAATGGGTCGATTATAGAAACTTACGGTACGATATCCTTAAAAATAGACTTAGGTTTGAGACGTAATTTTGTGTGGACTTTTATTGTAGCCGATGTCTCACGACCAATAATTGGCGCAGATTTTTTGTTACATTATAAATTACTTGTAGATCTAAGTGGAAAAAGGCTGGTTGATCAGATAACTAACTGTAATGTAATAGGATCGGTTGTTGTGTGGAGTGGGCCATCGTTGAACACGATAGATAATAATAACGTATACTTTGACTTGCTTTCTAAATTTCCAAAGATAACCAAACCGATGTGTTTTAAGGAGGAGCCTCCTCACTCGGTGTATCATTACATCGAAACTACAGGACCTCCCGTGCATGCTCGTGCTAGACCCTTAGCGCCGGACAAATATAATAAGGTAAAGGAAGAATTTAGGAAAATGCAAGAGATGGGAATTTGTCGACCGTCTAATAGCGCTTGGTCGAGCTCTTTACATGTAGTGCCGAAAAAGGATGGGCAAATACGTCCTTGTGGCGATTACAGAGCTTTAAACGCTATCACTAAGCCGGATAGGTATCCTATTCCGCGTATACTCGACTTTACCTATAGTATGGAAAATGAGAAAAATTTTTCGAGACTTGACCTTAATAGGGCATATCATAATATATTAATAAATCCAGATGACGTGGAAAAAGCCTCGATAATTGTTCCTTGGGGATTATATGATTTTTTGAGAATGGGGTTCGGCTTGCGTAACGCAGCACAAACATTCCAGCGTTTTATCAACGAATCTGTGTTTGAAGGTTTAGATAAGCAATTTGGTAATTCAGGTGCAGATTCTAACTTTTATTTTGCGTATATTGGTGACGTCATTATTATGAGTAGCAACGAGGAAATTCATAAATTGCACTTAGAAGCTATTTTCGAAAGACTGAACCATTTTGGAATAACAATTAACTTATCAAAATGTGTTTTCGGGCAGAATAAAATTGATTTTCTGGGTTATGAGGTCTCGGCAGAGGGTATTACACCTCTTAAAGAAAAGATTCAAGCTATTATAGATTTTCCGAAACCCAAAACTGTAGATCAGCTTAGGCGTTTCTTAGGGATGTTGAATTTTTACAGATCTAGTTTACCTAGGGCTGCACAATATCAGGCAGAGTTAAATAAATATTTAAAACATGCTAAAAAGAAGGACAAATCTACCATACAGTGGACGGAAAAAGCCGACGCGGCATTCGCAGAATGTAAGTCTAATTTGCAAAACGCAGCTGAACTTTGCTACCCGGCGGGCGACGCTGAGCTCGCTATTATGGCGGACGCATCGAATGACTGCGTGGGCGCCGTGTTGCAAGTAAAGGTAAGTACACACTGGAGACCTTTAGGTTATTTTTCTAAAAAACTTAGCGATACTCAACTTAAGTATAGTACATATGATAGGGAGTTATTAGCAATTTATATGGCGGTACTTCATTTTAAATATATGATTGAAGGTAGACCTTTGACAATCTATACTGATCATAAACCCTTGATATACGCATTCTCGAAGAAACCTAGCGATAAGGAAACTCCGAGACGTATTAGGCAACTTATGTTTATTAGTGAGTTTTGCACAAATATACAACATATTAGCGGTAGTGAAAATACGGTCGCGGACGCACTCTCACGAGTTGAAGCTATCACATTACCAACCACTGTCGATTTAGCGGAATTAGCCATCGCGCAGTACAACGACAGTGAGCTGACTAATAGACCAGTAAATATAGCTGTACCTGGACATAATGCTATAACCGTAAGTTTATTTTTGTATGATATAAAGTAATGTTAGTTATAGTTAAAATAAACCGAATTAAACAATTTAGGGCTCTGCGTCAGTGTAAAAAAACCAAAAAACTGAAAATTGAACAAATTTTGATTTCATAAGTACAGCATAATTAATAACTTTGGAAAACTACCTCTACCATATTATAACGTGTGCATTCCAGTTGAATAAATCTAAATTAAACAAATTAATCAATTAGCACTATCGTTAATAAAGAAGGTTCGGTATGTTACAAATTTTCAGGCTTATCTCACCAGAAATTATAGATTACTGTATTTCAACAATTTATTCTAAATATTATATTATGTGTGTTGATAAATTATTAAAAATTAAACAAATTCATTTTATGCATTTCTACATTTACAAATTTTTGTATTTTTTGTAAAGCCAAAATACATAACTATTTTGAAAGTGTTTAACTTATGCCGTCAACATATTTTTGATACTATAAGGAACAAATCAAACAAAAAATATCTATGATTATAATTTATTTCTATTTTTTTCTTACTTACGTTTTAATATGAACGTTATTTCTTGCACAATAAGGTCGTCATTGGTTTGTGCCTCAACTCCCGACCGTGCTGTAGCGAGTCGCGAGTGATACTCGTGTACAGTAGTTTCGTCGCGTCGTCTTATGCATTTATTTGTAGTCAATGATTGTCAAACTTTTATAAGCACGTGGGAACTTTTACTAACCATGGATCGGCTAGGGTGGAGATTTATTGAAATATTGTGTTTATTAGATTGATAATAACTACATTGTTGAGCTTTTATTGTTTGTTTATAAAGCTTTTTATGGTACATAATAAAGAACACAGACACAAATCAGAAAAGTAACCGTACAACGGCGGACTTATCCCCAGGGTTTGTTACTGGTACCAAATTCACATTTTAAGTACCAGTAACAGAATTTTCATTATGTTAAAATTTTAAGGGTAATACTCATATAGTACGGGTATCGTTTATGTAGTAATAGTAACGTTATAGGTATTGTTAAAATTTAAAGGTAATTTTACCGGTACGTACCTACGCGTTGTTACCGTTCCGCATGAAACTCGACTGCGAAGAGCCACATTCCCGTATCTTACGAGTCGCGATCGCGACGCACAACACTGCGATGACCAGTGTTGCCTCTCGATAATACACTATCGCTAGTCTATCGATAGACTATCTGTATTTTGAATAAAACCAATATTATCGATAGTATTGATTCTGACGACGAACCATCTATCGATAGTATTGCTTTTCTAATAAATAAATAATCGATACTATCGATAGTTTATGAAACGCAATACTATAGATAGTTTATTCGTCATCAGGATCGATACTATCGATAGTATTGTTGGTTATCCATATTGTTGCCCTAAAAGAGGAATTACTATCAATAGTACACAAACTATCGATAGTATTGTTGGTTATTAGAGATGTGTTGTTCCTTTAATCTTTAAGGTCTAAACCAATACTGAACTGTTGTGAGTAGTCGATCCGGTTCTTTTGACCCATTCAATTAATTGATGGGTTTTCTCATGAAAGTTCACGAAACAATCGTTAAAGCCGGGTATTCCTACAAATGTAGATATTTAATGTTGCCCCGGCCGCAATTTGCATCGCGTAGACGCTGCGTCGGTGAGCTCACATGTGACCCCGCCAGCGACACAGTATAGAAATAAGCAGTAGAATAGTTTTATTTTGATTAAACTTTGTTTAAAGTAGTGTTGGATACAGCTACATTATCTTATACTAATGCTGACTGGGTAGTCAGGGCCGTAAGACCCAAAGGTTTAGCGTGATCAAAAAATAAATCAATAGAGATGGGTTGCTAGCCGCATCGCCTATTAACATAATTTGACAGTAGCGATTTATTAATAAACAATTAATAGAAACAAATAACCCTGCAAAGTCGTTATTTAGTGTCTTTGTTTATTTTCAACACCCGACAAAAAGAGGAGTGTTATAAGGTTGACGTGTCAGTATGTCTGTGTATTTAAGTGTCTGTTAATGGCATCGTAAGGCCTGAACGAAGATTTAATTTTTTTGTTTGAAAACTGACTTTTCGTCATAGTTCTAAGCTATATTTATTAGAAAGTGGTTCAGCCGTTCAAAATTTATTAGGAGTAAACACCTCAAAGTCGGTTTTTATTATTTTTCTTGAATATAAACTTATGGGTATTATGTTGTTTTGTTATTTACTATCTACTAGCTGTTGCCCGCGACTTCGTCAGCGTGGACTTTAGTTTATAAGAATCGTTATTTTGATATTTTTAATAAAACCGGTCAAGTGCATATCAGGTCACGCGCAGTGAAGTGTTCCGTAGTTGTGAATTTCGACTTAGAATTAAAACTAAAGATTTCATCATCATCTCAGCCCTTCTTCCGTCCACTGCTGAGAATAGACATGTCTTCGTCGACACATCTTGGTGCTGTGCTGCTCACATCCAGGTGTAACCCGCGACTTTGATTATTTCTTCAACCCATCGCATGGGCTCCGCCAGGCCAGTTGCCCTGCCTAGTGCTACTTTAAGTTCATGACCGTTGCCAAATTACAGCTTCTTGGTACTAATTATCTCTAAGTAAAACCACGGACAGAGAGACAGACAGAAATGGCGAAACTATAAGGGTTCCTTGTTTACTACGATCACACATTATCTCTAGTCACAGTCTAAGTCGATCGGAATTTTGACTATTAATATCGTTTTTTGCCAGATATTTCGACGGCCCTTCTGCCATCATGGTTCTGCCAGCATGGACTGTAAACTACATGTAAACTTACACTGTTACCGAATGTTACTGCTACGCCGTGGGTCTCTCTAATACGAAATACTTATGCAATACGTAGTGACTTTGCTAATATTTCATTCATCTTCCGTCTTTTGGCGTCAGTTTTCACATCACTAATCTGTTGTAGCTCTCTGCAGCGAACTGCTGCCACCGTCTATACGTATCACCCCCTCTCCCCCGCCCTCCTGATGTGGCGGTGCAATGGTAAGCCTTGTCAAACATGTCTTTCGCTAAGCGGGAGATGAAAGTCGAGAAATAAGCATTTCTACTTTAAGTCCCGACGGATGACGGCGTTCCTCAAGTAACCTTAAACATAGGTTTTCTTAAGATCGCCTTAATCATGAGCCGCGTCCGTAGCTGGAAGCGAGAGGAAAGTACTGGATAGACCTTCCCCCGGGCCATCTTCACTATCGTCACCATTCTATTGATGTGGACTTTCAAGCTGAGGCATCTGCCAAACTTTAGATACCTCCAGGTATTTGACGTGCCAGTGTCTCGGCACATTTTACCAGTAGAGATTCAAGGATGGTAGGAAGTTAGTGTTCTCTGAGATCAATGTCTGCTTAGTGTTCACTAAGAACCTCCGTTTGAAGAGTTTCTCGGGTAGGGCGTCCTATACGGCTGTTTAAAGGTTTGGAGAACTGGAAAATGACCATGATCTTTCGTTCCTCAGGGAAGGAGGTCACAATACTAAGTAGTCTTGGTATGGGTGTTCCACACATTTTTATTGCAGTGCCTAACCTAAATTTAACGTAACCTTTTTCCCTAACCTTTCTTCTTACGTGAGGAAAAGGTGCCTTTCGGCCACAGGAAATCGGTCGGTTATGGCTCTCACCCACAAAAAAACTCATGGAGTCTGAGTGGCCTGCGCGGTGGTACATCGGCCTTCATTTTTATCCGCTAGGATAAAGACGCGTGTTGACACCAATGCTCCTTTCAACCTAGAGGACCGTATTTGTGGAGCGACGGAATCCCGTTCCCATCGCCCGACTGGCCCACGTCATGGAGGCAGCAGTTGCTCCTCTTTTGCGCGGGAAAAATCCCTTCGGACTCCTGACTGACTCTGTGTATTTTTAACAGCGCCATCTATCGGTGACCAAAAAAAACTAATAAAAACACTCCGAAAACATCAAAATAGTAAATTTTAGGGTTCCGTATTCCGTACCCGAAGGCTAAAATCGGGACCCTGTTACTCTGACACTAGTGTTAGTCACTAACACACACGATAAAGAAAGAAAGAAGAAAGCAGAGTTGCTCGTGAATATTCAACATTTATCTCGTTCGCGACACTATGTAAGCGCATAACATAATGATACTTAAGTTGCACGGCGCAACTTGCACTCTGTAAATACCTAACTACATTTTAGTACGACAGCATAAAAACTTCGTTATATATTTATGTATTTAATTTTTTCTCATGTTACATCCCATTAATATGCAATGTCATGGGAAACGGAATATTTCAGCAGAGGCCCATTTTTGGAACGGTATTAGTCCAGGGGCTGTCATGTTGTACGGGTTTGCCGTGACAACAAGAGTATTACAAGACTTATATTGTTTTTAGAGTTTTAAATTGTTCATTGTGTCACCACGTTAACCCGTAAAGACCCGGACGGCATTAAAATGCCCACGTTCATCGTCTTTCTATTGTGTCTGGTATTGGCGGTTGCGAATGGGTTAAAGTTCAAAGCACAATCAAAACAATCCTACAATTAGCAAAATTTCATATTTACGAGTTATATGTTTTGTAAGCACACGCCGCGATCGGTTGAAAACACGTATAAACTCGTTCGCAGCCGCGCGCTCACCCGGCTGGTGCCTCGCTCTCTCTCCCCGCACCGCACCGCAATCACCGCAAGCATCCCGCTTCACGACATGTTCTTGCGTATTTTCAATCAAATATTTTTTGTTTTAAGTAAGACGTTAATGTGTTTAATTTTGATGAAAATGTGATTATAGTACACAAAAAGCTATAATTAAACAAAAATAACACAGTTACTATTTCTGGCTACTGAGAAAAACATTAATTTTAAAACATTAAAAAATGATGTTTAATTTTGGTCTTTAATGTCTAAATAGACACAATATAGCTTATAAAGATATAAACATTATGGTTATCATTTTGGCTTAACTAGATATCGAGATCAGGTGAAAACTGTGAAAAAAAATGTATAAACAAAAATGGGGTCAGTTTAATTTTGCTATTAAGTGATCGCATTTGAATGCACCTAAAAATTAAACTAACAAGGTCTTTGGTTACCTATTATGCTTTTAGGGAAAAGTTGAATAGTGTACAAAATCTCACGATTTTTATATAATACGGTTGCGACCGCGGAATTTTTACTTAATATATCTCATTAATATTTGATACACAATATTGATATCCGATAAAATAATAAAAACAACGAGTTTATGATTTATGTCCAGGTAAAGCTATTTTTATTGGTCTATAAGTTGTTATTGGATTCCAATGAGCGATTACAGTTCAAGCGAATTGTTTTTCCAGACTGTGAGAAAGAGATAGTATGTGAGGTATCCACTAATATGAATAGACCATATTTACCAGAACAATTTAGGAAAGTGGCTTTTCATGCAATTCACGATTTATCTCATCCAGGTAACAGGACTACTAGGAAATTAGTTTCATCTAAGTATTATTGGCCGAAAATGAATGTGGATGTAAGAAATTGGTCTAAAATCTGCATTCAATGCCAGAAGTCAAAGGTTATAAGCCATACTGTTTCCGGATTAGGACAGTTTGAGCCTAGCGGTCGCTTCGAAGCTTTAAATATAGATATCGTCGGTCCACTACCTGTTACAGTAGATGGTTATAGGTATTGCTTAACGGTTATTGACAGAGCTACCGGATGGCCTGAGGTTTTTTCTTTGAAAGATATTTATGCTAAGACTGTCGCCAAGGCACTTTATGAGGGATGGATAACTCGATATGGTTGCCCAGTCAAAATAACTACGGATCAAGGGAGGCAGTTTGAAAGTGGATTATTTGGTGAACTAATGAAGCTATTAGGTACCAGGAGGGTGAGAACCACTAGTTACCACCCGCAAAGTAACGGGGTAGCGGAGCGTTTTCATAGGGGTTTAAAAGCAGCCCTTATGGCTAGAAGTGATGGCTCATGGCTTTCTGAATTACCTACCGTTTTACTTGGTTTACGCGCGGCCCCGCGCAGCGATACGGGCGTGAGCGCCGCCGAGCTAACTTTTGGCAAAATGTTGAGGTTACCAGGTGATTTTTACGACGGAACCGTTACTAAAGTTAGTGATTGTTATGACTATGTAGATAATCTCAGAGAAACAATTCATAATTTAAAGCCTAGACCTTCAAAGCAAAGGGATTCGCGAACGATTTTTGTGCATTCTGATTTATCTACATGTTCACATGTTTTTGTGCGTGTCGATTTAGTTAAAAGATCACTTCAGTTACCATATGAAGGGCCTTATCTTGTTTTAAATCGGAATGATAAGTACTTTACATTGCAGATAGCTGGAAAACAAGTCAATGTGTCTATTGATCGGATTAAACCAGCCTATGTTATGAATGATGCGCCTACCACACATATACAGCCACATACAAATATTAATACAGACAAAGAGAGTTCTGATAAAAAATTAGATGTAAGTAATAAAAGTACTAGTAACTGTACAACAGCGAATAGCACTAAACCTACTTCTTATGTCACGAAAAGTGGTAGAAAAGTTAAGAGACCGGTAAGGTTTCTTGTTTCTTAATTGTTCATATTTTATGCGAGTGTAAACGCACCTTTGTATTGCTTACATGTGTATAGGATGGTTGAGTTGAAACGTAATCATAAGCACGTAGCAGGTACCTAATTCAATTGTATCCAATTGGTAATAAATGTAATCAATGTAATTTTGTAGGTCATAGAAATGCAAAATTGAATTTATTGGTTTTACTGTTGTTTTAAACAAAATTAAAATATTCTTTGTTTGCATATTTCTGATTGCTATATATAGGTATACGAATATCAATTTTTATTGTATAAATCAATACTTGACAGCGAATAGTAACTGTAATAACTTCATTTCTTTTTTTAAAAAAATGGGAAATAGTCAAAGTCAACCCCAGCAAAATAATGTGGCTCTCGCACAATCTGTCTCTAATGAAACCATGGGACAAAGGTTGAACCTACTAGAAGTTTGTCTTATTACAATAGCAGTGTTTCTATCGCTACTTACATTGTACTTTCTACGTAATCAATGTACGAATACATTAAGGAAATGGATACGTAAGGAAACCGCCAACGCGGGCTTAACTCAATCCGTGGTGAATGTACATACGGCGCATAGTTCGCAGCCTCCTGCTGCGACTCCGCGCGGTCATGAAGGATATTAGTGTTGTGATTTTACGATAGTGCTATTTGAGTGTTATAAATTGTGAGTAAGAACTTTTCGGAAATCAAAATTTTTATGTTGTAACTTGTAATTTAATTCGGCAACTAAACAATGTAATAGGTATCATACCTGACTAAATGATGTTTTAACTATTAGATTTTTAGCTGTGGGGTTGTGAAAATTTTAATGTTTGTTTAAAAAGGGAGGACTATACTGTAGGGGCACACTGTACCTATATGTACGCAATCGTATAACCTATATCTATGTGTAACATGTTTTCCTGATCGGACGCAGTTGTCGCTGCGCCGCATTAAAATCAACACATCTCACGCGCACGCTTTTATTTAATTAACCTTCATCCCTAAAGTAGTAGTTCTCATAAATTCCCCTTATATATCCTATAGCCTTTCAAAGAGATCTGCAGATGGAGCAGAATAGATGTGTCTACTCCCAGCGGGATCACCTGTCTGGCAGACTGATGACTGATGCAGATAATGCGATCTGGATATGTTCTACTAAATTATGCAGAAAATAAAACTTGTTCCGTATTAAAAACGGAAATATTAACTTTTCTAACTTACCTCCAGCCAGCGGGATATTTACCAAAGTTACGTCCGATGTACTTTAAATTGGTATTAACGTGTTCCTTAGGTAAAATTGTTCAGTATCACGGACTGAATGCGCTCTTGAAACGGTTTCAGTATATTTTGTTAGATCTTATGTATTTACTACAAAATATTGTTGAGATAGTAGGGCAGTTCAGACAGAGATGAAAGATACCCGAGCAAGTTACTAAATCAATTGCAAATAAGTTCTAAGGTCTTTGTCTCCACTGCAGGAGCACGACCCTCTCTGTACTACCAGAGCCATACTTGGCCAGAGCAGCCAGAGGACTTGGCCTACACACACCAAGCTAGCCCATCTGGTCTAGCTTGGAGTGTGTAGGCCTTGTACGACATCCACGGGAAGCCTTAGAGTGGGCCTATTCGACTCTGTCGGAAACCACACGGCAAGCCACAAGGCACGGAAGGCAATTAATAAATAAAACTACAAAATACATTTATTATTCATGATTTTATTCTTGAATCTCAAATACATTCTTGTTTTATTGTTATTTTATAAATTTTACATACGTTTACGTTTAAGTATCATATACAAACGTGTGCTTCTTATTACGTAGCGTATATATATTTATATATACCACACTAAACCTTTGGCTTTACAAAAGGGCTTTCGAAAAAAAACTATACTTATTTGCACAAAAACATAATTTCGCATATATAATAAAATTAAAAATGTTTTATTAATTTTTAAATTTCGTTGTTCAAATTTAATAATAGGTACTCAAGACTTTTTCAAAAATTAACTTAAAATGGAGAATAACATTTCAGAGTCACTCTCTTCAAGGAACTTTCTTTCTTTCGCGTTTCGCTCGTAACTATACTTACGTCACAACCACATCTCATTTTTTATAAAAAAAAATAAAGAGAAGACTATGTTTCTTCTAATTCAAAAAGAATAATTCTAAATTGAGCAACTTTATAGAAGTGACAATCAAATGTTATTCATCAAAGAAAATTTGTTTTTTAAGACATTTGTTATTTATTAATGAAAATGTACAAAAAACTCGAGCCTACTTACATTTTAGTCCTAAAATACTGTTAGGAATAAGAGGAACTTGCAAATATAATAAATTAAAATGTAGCTAAAAATAATTCTCCTTTGACAAAAGAATTTTGGAACGCTTTTTTCATAAAAAGCAAAAAATTATATGTCAAAGAAAGTCAAAGGTCTACATTTAGAAAAAAAATATGGCACGAAAAATTTACTTTAGTTTACATACTGCTAATTTTTAATTAAAAAAGTGAATAATCTTTTCACGCGTGATAGTACTTTCCAAGACATAGATTGACAAAAATCGAACAAAAGAAGTGAAAATTGGCAAGTTTGGAAAATTTGTAGTTTTTGTCCCTACTTACTCAAATGCAAAAATGTTAGAGGTATGGAATTAAAAAAAAATTGATTAGGTAACTACATAGTATTATACGGAAATAGCCATTTATTGCCCGAGGCACTGTCTACTCCGTAAGGTATTAGGACGTGATTAGTAGTGTCATGTGTGTATACAAGCCTTTTGTAAGACAAGTATAATCCAAAAATGACTAACTTAAACCTTGATAAATAAAATAAAATTTCAATCATCCATTGGTTTAAATACGCATACTATCAGGGAATAGACAAAAAAATGTGCCAACAGCACATCGGTATTCGTAACTTTAAATTCGAGATCTAATACAGCGAAATTGATTTCAGGCCTTAAAACCGGCCCAGTGGCGCCTTTTATTTACAGTCCACTATTGGACATTTTCTACTTTTTCAATGAAGAGACAATTTACCTACTTACTATCGACTCGATTGGCTGTACTTTCTTTAATCGCGTTTTACTTTGACGAATAAAAGTAATGCTTCCATGCTGGTCTGGGAGAAAAGAAAAAACGTGGAATGTACCAGCTGCTTCTCTTCCCGCGCAGATCTTAAGAGCCGATCGAGGGAATTGGCGAGATTTGAATCATGGTAATAGGCGATGCGGCTAGCAACCCATCACTATTTTGATTCCTTTTCCATCTTAACGCCCACCACCACGCTAAGCGTGGCCTTTGAGCATAACGGCCCTAGGCTCTGTCTACCTCGTCAGGGATATAGACGTGAAAATGTATCTGTATCTATCTGAATAAAAGTACACGTAAAGGTCTAATTACTGAATAAACATTTGACACTTGGAAGAAGAAAGGAGTCATAAGTTATAATATGTACTCCACCGTACATTCTTTTACTTTGCTCTCTAATCACACGTCTTTATTCAAAATAAATGATTGAATTGTGGAGCAAAGTGATAGTTCACATTTAGATTTTATGACAACTATGCAATTTTTTATTTATTTAATTAAATTGCCTAATTGGGTTTCTGTCAAATTGAGCCGTTTTTCGCAGAAACTCAACAAAATAATGGTCTTTATCGGTTGCCCGTACAATAATTTGAAAAGTTGTCTAAATATAAAGTTCATAAAAGCCAAATAATAATTACTTAACCAATATAAATAATTTAGTTGATTTGGGCGCCACTGGACGAGGTGTAGAGTCTTAGCAAACACTTGTAATAAAGTGTATAATTAAAAAGAGATTTAAGTGTTTATTAATAGAGATGTTAAATGTTTAGTTTAAATTTTTTAGTTTAGTTTGTCCAATATTTTTAGTCAGTTTTAGTGTACAAATAGTTCCTAAATTGATGGCTTCAATCAATTTTCGCTGTATCTCTTCTCTAATATCCATTTTTGTTTAAACATTTGATGACGTTTAACGAAATATACGTTTATACCCTGTCATTTCATGCCCAATCAAAATAAAATAAATGCTTTAATTGAAGAAAAAAATTGGCACTACTCTGATTATAAATAAATTTTGATAAATGAAATAATTTCTTCTATAGTTCCCTTAATCTATCTTATTTTAATTAAAGCATTCCACTTACGTGATAAACACGTTTTAAATTCATATATATGTAATAAAACTATATTTAGTCATATTAGTGTACATTTTCGTGGAGCCATGTTTCTGAACTGAATGGGTCAACAACAAAACAAGTCAGCCAACATACATAAATTTTTTACAACTTAATTTCGACTTACTACTACAAACATAACTTTTATATCATAATATTTTGTATAAACGTTTGGGGCGGAATTACACAAATCACTACATGTTTTTTTTTTAATATTATTTACAAACATTTTAAGCAACTACGTCTTATTAATAAATCTAAATTTTGAGAAGGCTGGATTCTTGTCGCGTTTTGTTTTATTTTCAATCGTAAGTGTTCTTTGTACTTTTTTTTTTAAATTTCGGTTATCGAACAAAGGTTTTAATTAGATAACTCTTGACGTAATGTGATTTTTAAAATGATTTTTCAATAAAATCGAAATAATCTTTACTGTCTGTTGATATGACAAATTTATAAAAAAACGGCCCACGAATTAAAATTTTCTACAAACGCGACACGATACCAGTAAAAAAAACACAACTTTATTCCCGTTAATTCGTTCGATTGCCTTATATTAATTTGAAGATATTCTATAAGCAGATTTTCTTTGCTGTGTGTTTATTTTCATCAATATGTAATACGGGCAAGTTTTCTTTCGATGCCTGTCTTAATAAAACATGCTACCAAGCGAAATACATACTTATAAAATTTACAAACCTCCGTAACTGAGTTAAGAAAATGGCGCCAAATTTGTACATAAAATCATTCGACATTTAAGCTATCTCGTTATTAGGGGTAAAGAAGACCTTTTAAAAAGTTCGTTCCATTTCATATAAAGTTGGCGCCAAAATCGAAAGTAGAAAAACTAACAAATTTTACTATAATTAAACTACATTTCGCAAAACATTTGAGCATATTGAGCAACAATAATCAACTATTTTCGACTACAAGCGTTCAGGAAGCCATCTTTTTTTTATACCACACAAATAAATTTCTACTATTTTTTAATATTCATTATAATAAAACAACTTTTTTGTACAACTGACAAAAATACAAATTTCGAAACGAATAATATATTTCAAAGTCCTCATATTCTATGTATACGCTTACGTTATGTCTAGTTATTAAAATTTAGTATTTACACTTAATTGTAACGTTATTTTCACTAATTAAATAGTCACATATACGGCGGCGGGTTATATTCACTCACAAATCACTCACAGTCTGAAATTCAATAGACGGCGTCGATTTTTTATTCCATCGTAACAGAACGGTGCGCAGAACCAAATTTTTAAATTTCCTTTACGTATTTGCAAAATGTTGCCTTTTTAAGACACACCTTAAAAATTTGTTTAAGTTTGCACCTTATCATTACGATAATTTTAAATGTCTAATTTTGTTATACAATTCTCTGAAATTTGTCATTTAAAATATTAATAAGTATTCAATTCTTTCCCTAAAGATTTTACCCATTATAAATGTAAATTCGTATTATTAGAATTACGATCATACTTCAAATGTTCATCATATTTCAAATGTTCCAAATTCAGCGGCTTGTACAACAAAAGAGTCACAAACATTAAATTAACAACTAATTTCCGAGTCGCCGACGTATTCTCCGCCGCTGCTACCCTGTTTTTTAATACCTTTACTTCTGTCGTTCGCAATCACCACTTCGGTATGGTTCTTTTTATTTTTCTGATTATTTATCACATTCTGTGCGTTACTACCCGAGCTTGACGACGCATTATCACTATCTGCATACGGGACATCCGTCATAGGTCCATTCAACAAGCTAGCGGCAGAGTTAGATTGTTTTAACTTAGTCTTTTCTTCTTTCACTTCTTCTTTGGGAGTTTGGAGATCATCAATAACAGCTTTCTTAGGGTCAATTTGTATGGTTTTAGATTCTGATAGTTTGTTTGGAGTCACAACGTTGATGTACGGTGGTAAAATGTTTAAGTTCATTGTGGTCAAATTGACAGATCCGCTGTTCTTTTTTAGCGCGTTGAGATTTTGTTCTAGCAGTGATGCGTCTAAGCATAGGGGTTTTAATTTCGGCGCTAGGTTTGGTGGTTCTATATTTACCCAGGCGTTGATCCTGGGCGGGTCTGGGGATGCGATGGGGGCAGTCTTCCTCTCTGGCACTAGTGTGTTTTTGTGGTTGGTTTTGTCTATAACATTTGCTTCTATTGCTTTTGACAGAACGTTTTCAGGTGGTTTTGGCGATGTTGGTGTTATGCTTATTAATTTATCGACCTGTGAAAAACAGATTGCTTAAATACAATGAAAATTAATAGACAATGGCATAGTTAAGGACGATGTTGGACTCATAACATAAGATTTAAGTCCTAGTCATTGTATTTTTGAGAATTTTACCATACAATAACATGAACATAGTTGCAGTAAGTAATTGCATTTAAGAGTAATACATAATATTTTTAAAGCATTCATAATAAGTACCTATAACATTTTTCGCACATAATACTAAAATATTAGCTCTTAACAGAAAAAGAAAGAGAAATCTTACAGCAGGTCCATTCTCTCCGTTCTGTTTTCCATTAGCGACGGGTCTCTCAGTGAACGACGTCTCCCAGATAATCGGCTTGTCATCGGTCTCCGAACCAGATTCATCATCCATCGACGTGCCGTCTACTGAACTTAGCAGTCTGAGAAATAAATAAAGGTTGTTAGGTTGAAGACATCGCATAAGACTAGTATCTTGCCACGATACAGTGTTCCTACGACCTTGGTAAAGCACGGCAACTGATTTTGAGTGAATATTTGCATAAACCAAGTACTAACGTTAATCTCCTTTTTTTGGATGGTCTATACAAAAGCTGAACGGCCGACAGATGTTTAGGGTCAGAACTCACCTGTCAGTAGAATTAGACGGCAGAAACTTTGTGGTGGTCCGAGTCTCGGCGGCGGAAGTAGCGGAAGCATCGGCGCGCCTTGCGCCCGCGCCGCTGGCCCCGACCATTGGAATGTTGCCATATTCTTGTGATGCTGTAATGTGAAGGCATAATTAGGAATAATCATTATCTACCCATCCACTATTATGTTGGGAAAAGGTAAGATTTTGCTTTTATGAAGTCGTAAAAGGTAACTTAGGAAATACAAGCTAAACAAAGCTTATAAACATCAGTGAGGCCTCTCCAACCCGTCTGGCCAGCGAGGAGAGTGTAGGCCAAAGCCCTCTGGCTGCTCTGGCCAAGTATGGCTCTGGTAGTACAGAGAGCGACGTGCTCCTGCAGTAGAGACAAAAAGACCTGAAGATGATTTCAAAATTCATTACTGAGCCTATTTACTATCACAGGCTCTATCTTATCTGTTTATATTTATGCTAAATTTTGCTTAGGATATTTTATATTTCGATATTCTCGTAGAATCCTTAAAATGCCTTTCTAATTCTTCTAAATCTTTACACACACTTTTTCATACATTTTCAATGGTAAATGGAACTTGTATGAAATTCCAAACTATGACGTCGGAGTTGCTTAGAGTCAAATATACCTCTGTATCAGTTTTTATAAGATACAGATATGATCGTTGACAAGTAACATTATTTCGCAACGTTTGATTCTCTTATAATTTATTTTTGACCCAGGATACTACTTAAATAAATAAATATTCAGTGTCAAATTACACTAATTGAGCCAGCCCCAAAGAAAGTTTCAGAGTTTACTTGTTCAGCTTGAATGTCTTTATGTATTTACCTTTCAGTAGAGGTTGAAATTGTAAATCCTCCGTTTCTGGTGGGTCCGCCGCCGTTGGCGATTTGCTATGAAGTACCAGCTGATCCGTTGAGCTATAACCAACAAATACTTAAAACGATCCACTCCCTTATCTCTAAACCATAGAGAATTCAAAAATATTCAAGTGAAAAGATTTGTATAATTTTGTGCAGTGTTTTCTTAGTAATGTAGGTATTAAGAGTATTGTTTAATAATCAGTTTTAAGGATCGGAAATGTCAGTTTTTCACTATGCATGCACCACTCTGTCTAAAACGTGGTTTTGAATTGTTATTAATTTATTATTTATTAACTGCTTTTTCAATATACTTTTTACAATGTTTAAAAGACATTATAGTCTATTCATTCAATGGACTGTTCAATGCCGATGACTTTTTCAAAAGCGTGGCCTTTGTGGCACGCCAACGGCGTACATGCCAGTTCAACACATAAACTACTTATAATAGTAAATGATATTTCGGAAAAAGCAGTTGATAAACGGTTAGACGGTTACCGAATCTCGGTTACTATAACAACATCGAATTCTGAAGGGAGTGCCACATATAGAAATAGATTAAATGGAAATTGGTGATATAAAATAACAAAGAATATTGGCAGATATACTTTTGTTAGATATTGCGTATGAATATTAGCAATACCTTATTGAACCAAAATTTGTTTAAAACTTATTTTTTTACGGTAATAAATGTAAAAATGTATGTAGTAAAACAAAGTTTCGGCTTTCTTGTCTCGAGCCAAACCAAATATAATGTCCATACAAAACAGCGAATCGATATGCAAATAAAAGATAACGTTTTGTTTATATGGATGACTTTCTTATGATTTCTCTTTATATATTCTGAACTTGTATGTTCAAGCGTCTAACTTGATCGCTTGTTTAGTTTGCAATAGGTTGGCTTTTAGAACACCATCTTTGGTATTTTTTACCTACACCATACACGCTGATTTTTGTGAGGCTATTAGTGAGATATTGCGCAAAATAGAAAACTGGCGCTTTTTGTATGCCAAGATTTACGCCCGTCATTGTGTAAGCGGAATGAAAGAGTCTTTGGCATTTTACGTTTTAGAAATAAAATCCTACTTACTAATAATATAAACGGACGGATGTTTGTTACTCTTTCACGTAAAAACTACTGAATGGATTTTAAAGAAACTTTACAATAATATGGCTTATACATCAGAATAACATATAGGCTACAATTAACAAAGATATTGTGTGTTAATCCTGCACAGACGAAGTCGCGGGCACCAGCTATTTTGTAATAATTTACTTAAAACGCAAAATAAATTGAGTATATCTGCCAATCGTCCAGAAGTGCTATTTTTGAAACGCGGAGTCACCTAAACAAATGGTTTTTCCATACATAAAATCGTTTGTTTAGTGACTCCGCGTTTGAAAAATAGCACTGGTCCACGTTACCTAGCATCCGGTAGAGGGAGGTCCTGCGGAGACATCGGCACCAGGTAGTCGCAGGCCGGCGCTCGCTGCCAACATGCCACGCTCAGTACAAGGATGCAGGGAGATGGTATGGGCTCTGTAGTCTCTTTGGTGTATTTTATGTTGATTTGTGGTTTTGTGACGTTTAGAAGATTTTGGGTTTTTTTTTCTTTATGAAATGAAATCTGTACCTCGGTGTGTTTGTAAATAAATATATTTTTTTACAAAAAGGTCTATACAATGATAACATTGTTTTTGTTGAAGATTTGCTTGCTTTCCTATTCCATTATCTATTGTATTTCTTTGAACCTTATAAAAGTACACTTTTTTGAATTTAATATTATGGTCCTCAAGGTACTAGCAATGATTTACTTATACTAGATGTGAATCATCTTTATTGGAAGTCTGTTACATACGCTAAATGTTATTAAGTATCGTGTAGTATATAAATGTTACAAATATGGGACTTTGATGCAATTACATCAACACATTCTTTTGACTACTGGTCCCATTCGTGTAGCCAAAGATTATTAACTTTTATTTGTAGCTAAATCTGACTAAGAAAAAGTCGGTTTGGCACTTCATTTGCTTTATTTAAATGTAAGAAATTACTTAAAAAAGACCACAGAAATACTTTATCACATAACCTGTGTCGAATCAGCATCTTCCTGCATCTCTTATTTAAATCTACGCGTGCATATTTCACTGGGTTTTATAAGATTACATTTTATTAGACAATTTATTACAACGATTTTTTTTCATGAAATTTTCCAACCTCGTCGCATCTTAATGTCACCCTTTCAGTTATAAAGGTACTTTAAGTACTTATTAAAGACGGTTTATAACTGTGAATAATATTAATGTTGGAAAAAGGAGTGTCCAAAAAAGGTTGTTCTTACAGGATTACGTACAATTTTAAACAATTTCACCTTTATAAAACCCAGCTAGAAAAGGGCAAAGGTCAAATAAAAGAATAGATATATAGGTATAGATCCTCGCTATAGCTACTAGGCAAGTAAACATTGAGTTTCTGAAGTATTCCGTATAAGAAGAGATTCTTTGAAATGTCCACGATGACGATAAGCAAGATGACGAAATTAAAAATGATGTTTCTGTTAAAAGTTAACACAACATGCAAGGGCAATGAGCCAATGAGATTTTCAATTGAAAATGTCAAATGTAAACATAAAAATTTGACAGTTCATTCAATTGTAAATGTGTTATGTCAAATGATTTTATACATTCCAATGAATCTCTCGCTAACTACAGGGGTACTCTAGAGTTCTACGCGGTTTTTCATTCAGGAGAAGGGGTTATAGAATAAAATGAGAAATAAAATAAAAATGACATGGTAGGTTTTGTCATGCGCCACTCGCAAGCACGGCTTTAACGGATCTAACACTGATAGAAGAAAATAGACCAATTTTATTTTAAAAAAAAAGATTCCAGTTACTTGCTTCTAGTAGCCAGAGCGAAAACATTTGGGAGAAACAAAAAGTTACAAATTAGTAATTTACGTATATTTTTTATTATACTGTTTTATATTGTAATGGGATTTGAGCTAGAGTAGAAATAATTCATCATTAATAGCATTTAAATTTTATAACGGGGTCATAATCAAAGTAAAGACGGGCGTTATTCTATACGATAGTGAAATCAATTTTACTTCAGAAAATTATTACATAGATTTATTATTTTTCGAAGTGTCTGTAATTGAAACCTATCTAGACTTCTTCTTATCGTGTCGACTTAAATTTCTTTTGTTCTTTAAGTACGTTGCCTACGACTATTTTATCTAGACTAAGCATTTCCCTATTATTGTAAATATCAATAACAACTTACTTAGCATAGGTATAATCGCCAGTCTCAACAGAAAATGGATTAGGAATTTACAGGATAAATTTGACAATTGTAAATTTTTTCGACACTGAGTACAACACTTTTGTAGTGACTTTAATTTTTCACGTTCACTTTCCCTTTATTACGTATAGAATAACGCCCATAAACCTATAAAGTACCAAACCAAAGCTGGACATACCTGCGGTCCGTTGGCCGTGGGCTGCACCGCGGGAGGCAGCAACGATCGAACTACAGGTAGGGGGGCGCTCACTATTTCAGGGTCCTGTTGGGAACAATATTAGTTAAACATCAGTTCATCATCATCATCGTCATCATCATCATCATCATCATCGTCAGCTTTTATGAAACCACTGTTGGGCCTAAGCCTCCTCTCTGCGCCACCCTGTTCACCCTCTTGGGTGTCGTTGGCGTCAATCGACCGTTTCCCCATAAAGTGTCACGACCAGCCGTGATTCTGCTTCAATGTCAAAACATATAAGGGAAAGGACCCAAACTACGTGACACATTTTGTCAACTTTTTTACACCTCCCTCCGAGACCTCCTTTATTTTTCACGTAACAATTCAAAATGGAAAAAAAAATGGTTTATATTATATTGTTCATATACGCCAAGAGTGCGTGTATATTTATCATATTTAATTACAAGAGAAAGTGTTTTAAAAAATATTTCTTCGAACAAAATATAAGAAAAAATCTTCCGTTTAAGTGCCGGGTTTTTAAAATGCTGAACGCTGTGCGCTGTAATTTGAATATTGCTCGAAAATTACTGAGATTTCCGTAGACGATATTAACTATGTGACGAAGACCTAAACACAAGGGATTGTGACTTTGTGACCAAGCGTGGTTTTTCAAAGACCTCCATCCTCTGAAAGGATCACGTAGAGTAGGTATGTTCCCTTAGTCTATATCGTCATTTCGTAGTGGTAATGCAGGCATGACTCTGCATTGAGTAAGCCCTAAAAGTCGGACGCGGATATATGGCAGATGACCGTTTTGTGTAAGATAAAGTTTTGTCCAAAAGCCTAAGAACAGTCAAGCATGTCCGACTGAAGCCGGATGAAGGCAACCCTAGTTGCACACCACTGACCTGTAGGAACCTCTGCAGTCTGTCAAACATGTGGGCGAACGCTGGCCGCTCAGTGGGCGTGGGGTTCCAGCACTCGCACATCAGCCTGTATATCTCTTGCGGACAACCTGTCAATATTAGTAGACTGAGTTAGACATTGTTTAAAAAGACAAGCGTTGAACACAGTTTTGTGGTAAAGGCTCGAGGCTGGAACTTTCAATCTTGATCAAAGGACTCAGGTAGACATACTGGTCTACAACTACAAGGGTTGACCTCCCAACAGAAACAGGCAAAGTCGTAACGTACATACTTGATATGACCTTCATCATGTCAATGTTCTTTTATAGGCCGATCTGCTAGGAAATTCGATTTAGGTTTTCAAGCATCGTACTTAAGTCCTCCATCGATTCTGCCATGACAACGATATCGAAGGTGACTAAAATACTGACCAATTCTTTTGCACTTTAGTCCTATGTACCTGGGCGACCGAGCTTTGCTCGGTTACATCTCAAACATTAACGAATTTTTTTTAAACTTGTCTAAAAACAATGCAAAATAAAAAAAATTATATAAACTTAAACATAAAAAAAAAACCAAAAGTAAGTCACCGAGTAAGATTCGAACCCGTAACACTCTTTCTAGCGGTCGGTATCCTTAACCGCTGAGCTAAAAACAAGGCGGTCGGCGCGACGAAATTAGCGACCATATTCTGCGTGGAAAGAAAAACGCATGAAAACTCGAAAACACGCGTTTTCCCAAACATAAAACTAATCTAGATCGATTTTTTACCCCCGAAAACCCCCATATACAATTTTTCTGCGAAATCGTTAGAGCCGTTTTCGAGATCACAGAAATTTATAAATATATATATATACAAGAATTGCTCGTTTAAAGGTATAAGATATTACGCATTTTGTGCCTGTACTACAGTTCCCCTTCTCCCTTACCGTAAGGTTTCTCCAGCCGGCCTCCTCCGGAGACCATCTCCATGACTTCCCGGTTCGCGCACCCGGTGTACGGCATCACGCCCAGTGAGAACACCTCCCAGAGAAGCACGCCGAACGACCTGCAAGATAATTGCAGTTGAGGAAGTTTTAGATCATTGACATGTATTTATGGAGTGAAATAGCTGAAGGTAGATAGAAGTAATTGGAAACAAAGATGGAACACTTTTGTACAACTGTATAAATAGCTTCTTATGAATTGAATTAACACAGAATATTTTTCCAGGAAATTGCGAGATTCCCGTGGTCAAAAATTTGTAATTTATCACTACGGAACATCAATGAAATAAAATAAAAGGGATGGGTGTCGTGGTACATCCGGTGAAAACAAGTTCTTTACTGCAAAATCGGAAGCTTTATGAACATTTAACTAAAAGTTTATTAGATAATAGAATTTAAGAAATAATTTCCAGTTGCCACCTCGGATTCCAAAAAGTTTCGAATCATATTCCGCAACGTAAAGAAACCCTTATTACCATGAAGTTGAGCATCACACGCAATTAAAAATTGGCGGCCATCTTGGATTAATGAAAATAAAGGCTCGGTCTGTTGCCTCGCACATGCAACTCAGCGTTCGGCCTTCGACCTCCTTTAAAGTAAAAATACTTAAAGAAGTGGCCGTTGAAATGAGGGTAACTACTCACCAAACGTCAGTCTTGATAGTAAAGATGCCGTCGATGTAGGCCTCCGGCGGCATCCACTTGATGGGCAGCATGGCCTTGCCGCCCTTCTTGTAGTAGTCGGCGCGGTAGATGTCGCGCGCCATGCCGAAGTCCGCGATCTTGACCACGCGGCCCGGCCCGCGCGACGTCAGCAGGCAGTTGCGGGCCGCTATGTCCCTGGCGAATTATGCATTTTGTGAGATATTGATATATTTAACAATATACAACAAGAACATTAAAATATCAAGTCAGTTCTGGGCTGCTATGACCCTGTGGGTAAATTATGTATACAATGACATGATCATGATAATTCGAAATACTGATTTTTTAACAATAAAACAATAAGAAATAAACCAATAACAATAAAACAATAAGAAATAAACCAATAACAATAAAACAATAAACTGTCAAGGCAGTTGAGGCCGCTATATCAAATAAAGCATTTTGATAATTCGAGATACTGATATATTAAACAATAAACTATATACAATTAATTTTGATGCAAATTCAAGAGTGCTATTTTTCATTGAGGGACTCACCGAAACACAAAACGTGTAGTTTTCCAACTCACCGCTCGCGTAAAATACAATTTAGTCGTATTTTTGATACCATAGTGTCATCGAAAATTAATTTAGTCTTACCTTTTACGCAGAATATTTTGAAAATACGTCTATGGTTTTTTATTTATGATGATATTTTCTAAAAATATCATCATAAATAAAAAAGCAGCGTAAATCGGAACCGATTATCTATGGACGATTTCTTTGATATAACTGCGTTACAAATGTCAAAATTACGAGTGGTCAAGACCATTCGTTGCAAATCCTTCGCATACCTACGACTACGACAGATTAAAAAATGCGCCCGTTTGGAAACGCTCGCGCAAACCCTTCGTAATGTGACAAGTGATTTCAAAAATACGTCCCCAGGACGTAATAAATTTTTTCTCCACTACGTATGGTCTTTTGGAGTTTCCTAGCAAATATCCCTACCTGTGTATGAACCTCTTGACCTCCAGGTACCGGCAGCCCTTGCAGACGTCCAGCGAACACAGCAGCAGGTCCTTCATGGTGAGCGCGCTGGCCCGCTCCGGCTTGGGCCGGCTCTCGCGCAGGAAGTTCTTCAGGTCGCCGCCCGCTAACAGCTCCAGGACTATGAACCTGGTGGCAGGAAGGTGGATTTAAGAACCGGTTAAGTGCTAGTCGGACTCGTGCATGAAGGGTTCCGTAACATTATCTATGAAAATCACGTTTGTTGTATGAAAGCCCCCCTTTAATATTTATTTTATTCTGTTTTTAGTTTTGGTTGCTATAGCGGCAATATATATGTCGCAGTTGGATTGTATAATCCGCTGTTATTCAAAAACTCTAGCTGTTTGGCATTACAGCTCGGTTTTGTAATACAGCTGAAAATCGTTCAGCTAGATCGTCCAATGTTACATTTAACAAAATAGCTAACGTAAGATTGTAGATCGATTAGTTCACGGATTATACAATTCAACTGCGACTTATATACATCGTCTGTGAAAATTTTAGCAGTCTAGCTATCGCGGTTATGAGTTACAGCCTGGTGACAGACAGATCTGTCTGTCTGTCACCAGGCTCTTAGTAATAGAGTCCCGTTTGTACGCTTTGTGCACAGAACCCTAAAAATTTAATGTACATTTTAATGGATATAAAATAGCAGCGTCATACTGTAGTGTAGGCTACAAGATCAAATAGAATCAGGAGAAATAACCGCAATCACAAAAATGTCTATTGAAGTTATTTGCTACTGTTAAAGTTACTGCGTGTCCGCATTTCAGTGTCGAGCAACGTTGATCATTTACGTATGATGATAAAGTCTAATATGTACATCGTGCGTCTTATTTTTATGTCAAACCAAATTTTCACGTCACTATCGTACGATTAAAGTATTATTGGAGTAACCCCCGGAATACACTAAGATGAGAATATTATGACAAATTACCTCGGATGCCGATCAAAGCAGACCCCAATCAGATGCATGATGTTCTGATGATAGAACTTCGCCCAGGAATACACTTAGATGAGAAAATTATGATGACCTGACCAGGGTCGCTGAAAAGCTATTGCAGCTAAAATGATGATGATGATGATGAGAAAATTATGACAAGAGTACCTCGGATGCCGATCAAAGCAGACCCCAATCAGATGCACGATGTTCGGGTGGTTGAACTTGGCCATGATGGCTGCCTCCATGAGGAAGTCGGACTCGGCCTGTCCGGTGGACAGCTCTGGCAGCGTCTTCACGGCCACCGGCATTTCCGCCGTGTCGCCGCTCCGGTGCCGGTAGAGGCCCTGGTAGACTTCACCGAAGGCACCTTGGCCAAGGGCTCTGGAAGAGAGATATTATTACTCTGTGGTAATACATAGATCGAACTTTATTCTCCAATCCGTCTGCCTAGCGAGGAGAGTGTAGGCCAAGTCCTCTGACTGCTCTGGTCAAGTATGGCTCTGGTAGTACAGAGAGGGTCGTGCTCCTGCAGTGGAGACTAAAAGACCTGGCGATGATGATGATGATAAAACTCGTCCAAGTAGACCTTCCAAGAGGCTATCCATTTGGTACGTCACAGTTTTAGATACCAGCGCCATCTACATGGTGATTTTCATTGGTTTTGAAGCTGAAGGCCACTTCATAGGCATCGTTAGTAAGACCTAATTAGCTAGTCAAAATAAAAATTCAGAAACAAAAAATGTTGTCCAAAACTCGAAAGTAAAATTGTGAGATCAATTAGTAGTACCGCCGCCATACACCGCCCGCCGGCCGGCCGGGGTCATTGACATTACACAGCCGGCGGCCGGCGTATAACTACGTGGTCTCGATCGAAAATAATTTACGCAACTTTTTTATTTCATGACATACAGAAATTTGGATTACGTATATGGATACAGGGATTTATTTACTATACAACATTTTTTTTTCCAAAACCAATGAAAAGTCAGCGTGTATATGGCTTGAAATGCATAATCAACATCATATTCGTCAGCTATCAGGGACCCACTTCTAGACATAAGTTCTGTCTGCGCCATCTTGTTCATTTAATTATGATAGTACATTGCATAATGTACTATCACACTTGATGCTAAAGACATCGCATCCTCATAATTGATTTGATTCAACTGCCTCCGTGGTGAAGTCGTTAGAGCGTTTGGCTCATACCCGGAGGTCGCGGGTTCGATTCCCGGCGGGGGCAACGACTTTGTGTTGTTGTCCAAGTTTGGTTAGGACATTGCAGGCCGATCACCTGATTGTCTGATAAGTAAGATGATCCATGTTTCGGAGGGCACGTTTAGCCGTCGGTCCCGGTCACTGTCTTTGACATTGGTCGTTACCTAAAACCATGTCAGAGGCCTTTAAGGCGGTTTAGAAACTCTGACACTAGTGTTAGTTACTAACACACACGACAAGAAGAAAATTGATTCGATTAGATGTCTTCCCCTTTTTTATTGTGCGTTTCAACATCTTGTATCCTTCCCTTGAAAGTTAATGTTCAGAAGTAGACTTTGATACGATGATAATGTAATCTTACTTGACAAGCTTGAGGCTTTCCCTGGAGACTTGTGGCAGCCCCCTCACGTCGATGCCCTGTGGGAGGAAGCTCTCGCTCCCGTAGTGAGGGTTGAAGGCCATGCTCAGGGCATTGTCGGTGCCACCAGGCGCCGTCCGCAGTCGAACAAGCTGTACTTCCTGTTCTAGAAGGCGCTTCTGGCGGAGTTCCGCTTCTTTCTTGCGTTGGTACGAGTTATCTGTTAAATAAAATAAATCTTTATATATAAAAATTACATGTCACTTTGTTTGTCCGCGATGGACTCCCAAACTACTGAACCTATACATATATTTACTAGCTGATGCCCGCGACATCGTTCGCATGGACACTATGACTCCGATCCTATCTTTCATATGAGTTGCACACCGTGTGCAATTTGATCCAACTTGACAAATAAGATCGGAGTAAAAGAGTCCACGCGAACGAAGTCGCGGGCATCAACTAGTAAATATTTAGGGACAAATAACACTAATTGAGCTAGCCCCGAAGTAAGTTCGAGACTTGTGTTATGGGATAATTAACTCAACGATACTATATTTTATAATATAACAAATACTTATATAGATAAACATCCAAGAAGGGAAGGTTTTTTACAAGCTTCTTCCTCAGCCAATTGCTGAAATTTTGTATTGTGTGAATTGGATGACAATACTGTGGAGTCAATGATCTGTTCCGAAGATGGAGGGAGATATTCGACGGAACTCGGTTATTATATTAAACAACATTACCTCGTTGAGTATAGGCACAGAATCAATAATAGTATTACATAGTATAGAGCGTTTGATTTGTCTTGTCTTGACGAGATAATGTGCTCGTCATACATCTAGTAATACGCCAGTATCTCATCTGAAAATGTCAACTTGATTTGGTCGGATAATGGTTTAAACCTAGTAACAAAGTTAGTCTGCTTTTTATAATAAGGTTATACAAGTTTGAACAATACAAGATGATATAAAATGATGACAACATAAAAATTTTACTTTTTTGTATGAATACTTAAAATTAAATATTAGAATATTCAACTTTCTGGTCAGGAAAGCTTATTGTTTCTGGGCCTTTAAAAAAAATCATGCAATGGGCATGATAAATGGAAACAGTTTTTTGCCCATAGGTTAGATTTAAAAAAAATATTGTACACTTATTTTTTCTTTTCTCTGAGAAACCAAAAATGACAAAGATACAGCGCATATAAATTTCGCGTGACGTCACGGTTGGGTACGAGTTTCACTTAAGTGTGACGTCGCAAGCCCCCACTCCGGAACTTTGACGCTCCGTATCTTTGTGAATTTTTACTTTTTTGGTAAACTGAAAAATACCGGTTTATTATTTTTGGATAATCTAAAAGACGGTCTAATGACAATCATACTTTTCGGTTATAATAAAAAAATAAAAGAAAACCATGTGATTTACAATGTGAAATACTCACACAAGTACAGGCACACGCAGATGACGGCCAGCGCGCACACGAACACCGCCACCGACAGCACGATGACCAGCAGCCACGAGATCTGGTGCCACGCGTCCTCCACTGGTGGACAAAAGTACCACATTTACTTTGAAATCTTGAAATCTGAATCAGTATTTCATGATCATCATCATTTCAGCCGCATAACGTCCACTGCACTACGCCACGATGCGTTCTTTAAAACAATAATGGAAGGAAAAATAGAAGGAAAGAGAGGAGTAGGAAAACCCAGAAGAAAATTTATAGACTAAATAAAAGAAAAATTAAACGTGAAAACATATAAAGAGGTTAAGAACTTAGCGGAAGGAAGAGAGACATGGAAAGCACTCCACCGACAAGAGCCCAGCTCTTAAATATAAGAAGAACGTCCACTGCTGGACATAGGCCTCTCCTAAATATTACCAAAATGACCAATCTAGAGCGGCTTGCATCCAGCGCCTTCTAGCGACCTTGGTCAGGTCGTAAGACCAGTATTTAATACAACATAAAAGCAAAAAAACAATTGTTCATCATCGTCATCATCAGCTCTTTTCTGTCTCCATTGCAGGGGCCATACTTGGCTAGAGCACCCAGAGGACTTGGCCTACACTCTTCACGCTTAGCAGATGGGTTGGTGAGGTCGCGCTGATTTTAAACAATTATTGATCGTAAATATTTTTTTCTCCCAAATTTCTTTTAAATAAATTGCTAACTTATTGACTTTACTAAACGCGCGGCCGCTACTTGCCAGTCGCCCTATAAAAGGCAGGGAATTAAATTGGAAGATTTTAAGTAACAAGGTAAAATGAGCTCTATTGTTTGGTAATAAAATCTTATTCAGATTGTAATTTTAGTGAAGTATCTTTTATCAAACTCTCTGTCATTAAATAAATAAAGGTGAAATGAGCTCTATTGTTTGATAATAAAATCTTATTTATATTGTAATATTAGTGAGGTATCTTATATCAAACTCCCTGTTATTAAAGAAAATACAAATCACACGCATCCCGATTGTACTTAGCTGTTTCTGGGCGCCGTAAAGCATTATATTTTTTAACCAGTCAGAAAGTAGCTGCCATTGACTTTATATTACGTTTTTGTATGGACAGTAAATTCAGAACAAAATTTAATAATATCCAAAATCCAAACCAAGTGTTATAGGCAGCATGCTAATAGTAATAAAAAACTCCAAAAAATTTGACAAATGCAAGAAAGTTTCACGATGCGTTTAGTGCCTTTTAAATTTCGGAACACGAACGCACATCTATAATAAGTAATAAAACACTCTCACTCTCATCTACATACAGCACAGTTTTGGCCACAGATCTAGATGTTTTTTGCATTTGTTCGTCTAATATATTTTCTTCTGCCACTTCTCCACTCCTTCACTCCCCACCGCCGTACTAAACTACCTTAAACTTCTTCAAAAAGGAAAAAGACATGATAATTTAAAGACAACTGCGTGTTCCATTTATGTACATTCATCTTACGTTTATATTATCATTAATATAATAAAAATATCATTACGTACTTATATTGATTAAGTCCCCTTATTTGAACCATACTCTTCGCCTTAAGGCGAAATGGTAGCAGAATCCGGCGGAGGTAGGGTCCTCATTTGAAATGGATTTAAAGGTAAATATTTTGCTGATTGGCTATTTGATTTCCAACAATCTCTGGAAGGACGTTTGAATAATTCCATGAACGACCGCTGTATTATTGAGAGTCCGTCTAGTTTTAAAAGGAGTTTTCGCCAAAAGTGACCACTTTACTCTTTCGTTTACTTAACTCGTTTTAAAACTAGACGGAATATCAATAATACTTTCAGCGGACGTTCATGGAATGATTTGAAGGTCTTTCTGGAATTCTTGGAGGTCAAATTGTTGTCACCGTGTTTACTTTTAAACATCATCATCATCATCAGGTATTTTGGTCTCCACTGAAGGAGCACGACCCTCTCTGTACTACCAGAGCCATACTTGGCCAGAGCAGCGAGAAGACTTGGCCTACTCTCTCCACGCTGGCCAGACGGGTTAGAGAGGTCTCATTGATTTTTATATAAGCTTTTAAACAGTTAGTTTCGAATAAGGGGGCGCAACTTCTGCTGGGTTCTGCCTTAAAGAAGCAACTTGAGACACTTACGTATACACTTGGTGGCGTCATGGGCGTCAGTGCTCCATGACGAAGGGCAGTAGCATTTGACCTCACTGCGGTACTCGTTGATAGCCACGCAGCGGTAGTCACAGCCACAGTCCTGATGGAAAGGGCAGAATTTTTAATAATTAAATAAAATAACCAGCCAAGTGCGAATCGAATTCGCGCGCTAAGGGTTCCGTACTATTATCTAGTTTTTAGTATTTGTTATTATAGCGGCCACAGGAATAATTAATTTGTGAAAATTTCAACTGTCTAGCTGTCGCGGTTCTTGAGATACAGCCTGGTGACAGACAGACGGACAGACGGATGGACAAACAGCGAAGTCTTAGTAATGGGGTACCCTTTGGTTATGGAACCCTAAAAACTTCCTCTGTCACTGACCCGTATGAAAGAAACCAGATGCTTTCTTGCTGTTTTCTCAGATGATTGGTTGGCTGGAAAGATTCCTCAATGGGATACGCCAGCCGTTGTACATTTTTATTTTTAATGCATGTGTTTTGTACCTAATTTGTTTATATTTAAATGTGCATTTAAGAGTTAAAACAAACAAACAGACAAAAAAGTGATGGTGACAATTCGGCTGTCGTTACCACGCGCCGAAATTTTAAGACAATTGATCCTAAAATCTTGTGCGGAAGTTAAATATATCATCTAGGTAACTTAAAACACTAAATCTACTTTTTTCTTTTATCCAATCTTTAGCAACCAATTACCACCAATGCTGAAACGGTTTGTTGAAACCAAATGTGACACAATTTTGACTTACATGTATTGCTGGTATTATGAGAACCTCTCCCGGGCCAGTTCGTTGTGCGACCACGACTTCGCTGTATTCACGCATGGCCCTGGATCCGTCGACGTACGACCAGCCGCCGCCACCGTGCTGCCCTTCGCTCTCGTGAGTGTTTCCACCTGAGAATACAAGTAAGGATACAAATAATGACAACACTAAGGACCTTGCTTATGACATCAACGAGTATCTTTCGAGACCCGGATGCAGGTCACATAATAAATCAAGTAGATTTTTTTGTGATCAACTCATCCAAATACGATGTTCTATCCGTTCCTAGTTATCAACCCTAAGCAATCATAAAAAATGATGCTCGAAGAGGAGTGTTATAATTGAGTAATGATCGAATCGATAAAATGATTAGACACCACGTTGGGCGCCACTTTTTGACTGAGTATTTCTCTTTACGTAATTTATGTTTGTTAACTCGCTGAAAAGCATTGCATGTTAAAATTCATCAACATTGTATTATATTAAAAGTATTTATTATTTAAAAAAAGACATTAATAATATGGCAAAGCTCTTCTAGCGAGTAGACGACCAATACTGTGAAAATGAGTTTACTCAGCATTGGCCGCTACGAAGCGCTTTTTTTAATAAATTAAATTATGTTATACTCTACACGTAATGTAAATTATACTTATAGACGTGTAAAAGTGCCTGTAAAGGTATAATTACTTAATAAACATTTGAATCTTTGAATCTTGAATCTTAGCCAACTTTTTTCAATTTTAATATTTGTTTGAAGTATGCCTCACAGTCCTTTATGGACAAGCGCAGGCGGATCAAGCGCAGCAGTTTAACAGCTGCTCTAATAAAGTCTACAATAATTAGTAACTTACCAAGCCATCCTCCCCCTCCGCCCCCCCGCAGGCATCCTCCCCCGCCGCCGCCGAAGCCCCCGTGGGCGCCGCCGACGCATGCAGCGCCTCCCGTACCGCCCTCTTTGACGGCTGCTCCTCGAACTAACTCGAAGCCAGGAGTAGTAGGGCCTGAGCGACCCACCCAACCACCGCCCGCACCTATAAAGGGAGGAATGAATAAATCTCACAATTCATAAGGAAATAAAAAAATCCCACTTATTTTACGTTAAAATGTCTGGATTGTGTTTTAGTCAGGTTGTATTTCGTATTAATTACGAATGCGTTGGTTTTTTCTAAAGTTTGCTATTAATGCTCGCCCGTCTTATTATAAATCGAGGACATATGTACTTGAACTTCTTTTTATATTATTTGGGTAATTATATTTTTAATTAAGTATTGTAACGCAGGGTTTCTAAGTATTAGAACACCACCGCGCGACCGGTCGGTTAAGCTTGTTGCTAGGACGCGGTACGTGTCGCTATCTCTCTCACACACTCCGGCCAAGCGTCGTCGACGCGGCGTGCATACTAGACATGGGTAATCTCGACTCCGAGGTGCGTTTCGGCTCACCTAATCTGAATCCTCATTCGGTACCGACTCATCTTATTGATTCCTACTCCTATACCGACTCCGGCTCCATGATCTGCTAAGTCTCGCTATCGGATCTTGGATCGAAAGAATACACACGTCCGTTTTGGTACCGGTTTCAATATATATTGAAACTGATACCGGGCTCTGTCTGTAGCTGTATTGGAGCAAACAATGTAACAAATATCTGTCTTGTTCTTATTTATAGAAAAAACATTCGCATCTTATTCTATCATAATATCATTTGCCGTTGATTGGCGGCGCACGATGAATAACCGTCCGTCCGATTCCTTCTGAGTCCCGAGTATTTCCGATCTCGACACACGTGACGCGGTTGAGCCGAAACGAATGACTAGCGGATCGCGAGCGACGCAAGCCAAAGAGCGCCGATGAGCTGGCGGGAGGCGGGACTCGACGGGGATCAAATAACTCGCGAGAGTCGGTAACATTTGCTCGGAGCTGATTAAGTTATCGGCTCCTGTTGAGTATTCGGCTCATTTGAATCTTCTAGTCCGGAGTTACCCATGTCTAGTGCATACCCCTCGACAGTCGGCCCCGCGCAAGCCCAACGGGAGGCTGCGATTTGCGCGTAAAAAACCAATCGAAATTTGATGTCGGGAAAGATGATTTTGTAGTCTCTGTTTTCTGTCATTAAATCAGTATAAGTGCACCAGCACCAGAGCTTGTTTTCCTTTCTACGACGTCGTCCCCGTTAAAGTGGCGCCCATCCGTAGTGGCCGAGTCTTAGTGATACCGAGATTCGTTCGAGAAGAATTCACGACCGCCGGCACGTGCCGCCATTTTGTCCCGGCGTCTCCGGCGTTTTTTTCGCGATGAAGACGCGAGCGCAGGCTGCTGGCGCCGGCCCGCCAGAGGCTGGCGAAGGAGCGGCAGCTGCTGAGGGGAGTGACTCCGAGTTCGACGCAGCGGTGGACAACCCGGTGTGTGAGGTTACCACGGGTATGGACAACGCACACACGCGTGCCCACGTGTCGCCGTCGGCGAGTTACGATCCGGAGCGGCTCATCTCGAGGATGATGGAGGAGTTCGCCCGCACCCAGGCGGAGCTGAACCGAAACATCATCGATGCTATTCATTACCGTGGCCATACCACGAGTTTGGAGGAACCGGCCGTTTCGCCGACTCAGCGACCGGCGTCCTTGAGCATGGCGCGTCCCAGCGTGGGATATGCGCATGTACCCGGCGGGAATTTCACCCGCTGTACGGCCCGTTTCGACGGCAGCTCCGCAGACCCGGAGATCCTGGAGGCGTTCTTGGAGTCACTGGAGGTTTACAAGGAGTGTGCAGACGTCTCCGATGATCACGCGTTACGAGGCCTATCCATAGTGCTGGAAGGTGGCGCTCTGGTCTGGTGGCGAGGAGCGCGCGCTGGGATAACGACCTGGAACGAAGCGGTTCGTCGTCTACGCGCGGCCTACGGGACCCCGAAACCGGCGTACAAACTTTTCCGTGAAATATTCGCGGTTGAACAAGGTGAAGAACGTGCTGAAAAGTTCGCGTGCAAAATCCGTGCGATGTTATCACAATTACCGTACGGGTTGCCGGAACCCGCGCAAATTGATATAATATTCGGTTTGTTAGACAGACGTGTGCGAAAACGTCTAGAGCGTGAAAGTGTTCGAAGTGTAGAGCAATTAATTCAAAAGTGTAGAAGTGTTGAAGACGCCATTACAGAGGTATGCACGTCGCAGGCGACAGCAGTAAGTAAATCTACTTTAGTAAAATCCAGTCGCGGAATAAATGATAGCGAGAACGCGGCAAGTACCGCGGCTACGCGACAGAACGCGGTAGCGACCGCGCCGCGTTCGTACAGAACGCGGTGCGTGTTATGTAAGATTCGCGGTCACACGGCTAACGAATGTAAAAGTCGTTTCGTTGAAAAACCCGATACTAAAGTCAGAAGCGATGCGTCTTCGATTCGTTGTTATGGTTGCGGTCGACCGGGGGTGATAAGGTCAAAGTGTGATTTTTGCACGGGTAAAGAAGTAAACAAAGCCGATAGTAAAGTAGGTACTCATAGACAGGAGTCTAGTTTTAACTCTGTTACATTTAGTAGTGTTACATGTAGTAGTGTTACAAGCAGTAGGTATACTCGTAGCTTGAACCATGCAAGTACCGTACGTGGTGGTGTTGCCACCGACGGACAGGGACCGGATACCCCGACTTTAAAGCAGGGACCGAAAAACCCTTTTCCGGGAAATGTCCCGAAATCGGAAATAGGTAAAATTGTTGCACAGCCTTTAGTACATGTAGGTATATTGGGCCATCAAGGTGTGGCCATAGTAGACACGGGGGCCACGCACTGCATCGCTAGCCCCGCGCTTCATGAAATCATGACACGAAATGGTGTTACGTTTGTGGAGGAGTATCCCACAATACGGTTAGCGGACGGCTCGTGTCAGAAGAGACGCATACTCTGCGCCGAGGTGATGGTGGAGATGGGTGATCGCCGACTTCAGGCAGACTTTATGGTCATACCTGGAGGTGACACCAAGACGCTGTTGGGCCTCGACTTCGTCACTAGGGCAGGTATGGTGTTGGATATGGCTGTAGGTACGTGGTGTTTTGCAGATGCTCCACGCAGTGTGTACAATTTCGCTAGTGATGTTGCGGTACATAACGGTGCCTACGAGGGTTCGTTCGAGGCACCGCGCGCAGGGCATGCTCAGCCCAGCGACATTGTTCCCACGCCGCCGGTGAACGAGTGTGCTCGCACCGCGCAGCTGGTGGAAGGTAATACTATAAGTGCGCCGCGAAGAAGGGGGTCCTCTCGCCGCGCGCCCTTTACAGAGAACTGTGCTGACCTCGCGCCGCGGAAGGGTAAAAATGTTCGAGCCGCGCCGCGCGTAGGTATTAGTACGAGTCTCGCGCCGCAGGTGACCGAGTGTGTTGTCGCTGCGCCGCAGAGGATTGGCGAGAACGCCACGCCGCGGGAGGTCGAACGTTTTCGCACCGCGCCGCTGGTAGAAGGTGGTGTATATTCCGAACCTCAAGAGGGTGACCGCTCTCACGCCGCGTTGATGGCGGGTGATGACGCGCCCCATACTCCGCAGGTAAGCGAAGTTGACTGCCGTGCTTTGTCGGATTGCGACGGCGCCCAGCTCGCCTTGCGGGATGATGAAGGTTCTCGGTTGACATCGAATGAGAAACGAGCGCTCGATGATTTTCTCATGAAAAGGAAGGCCCAGTTTAGTGACAGAGGCCCAGCGACGGAGTTTGCCGTCCACAGGATCAAGGTAAAGGAGGGGCAGGAGCCGATTGCCAGCCCTCCGTTCAGGTTATCTCCGAACCGCCGAGATGCGCTTCGGAAGGAGTTAGATCAGCTGTTGGCTGACGATGTTATTGAGGAGTGCGAGTCTCCTTGGGCTTCTAACGTGGTGTTGGTTGCCAAGAAGGATGGCAGTTATCGGGTATGTATAGACTACCGTAAGCTGAACGCGGTGACTGAACCGGACAGATACCCGCTTCCGAGGATTGAGGATGTACTGCACGCGGCGAAGACCAGTGAGTATATGACGACCCTCGATCTAAAATCGGGCTACTTCCAGGTGGCAGTTCATCCCGAGGACCGTGACAAGACCGCGTTTACATCAGCGCACGGGACGTTCCGTTTTAAACGAATGCCGATGGGACTGCGCAACTCCGGCGCTGCTTTTCAGCGTCTTATTGATCGATTCAAGTCAAATCTTAAAGGGGTATCCCTTATGGCCTACCTGGATGACCTGGTAATACTGTCCCCAGGGCCCTTTGAAAGGCATTTGGCAGACCTAGAAGCAGTGTTCGACAGACTGGCCATGTTTGGGTTAAGGGTTAACCGAGCAAAGAGCCACTTTGCACGTAGTTCAGTTAAGTTTCTTGGTCATGTCATTACCCCAGGTGGTCTCCAGGTGGACCCAGAGAAGACGACAGCCATCACAAAGATGCCTGTCCCACGAGATGTCAAGCAGTTGAAATGTTTTCTGCAAACTGCCAACTGGTTTCGCAGGTTTGTACCTAAATACGCGGAAGTTTCAAGGCCACTCACCTGTCTCTTGAAGAAAGACGTCGCCTGGCGGTGGGAGCCGGAACAGCAAGAGGCGTTCGAGAAGATCAAGGGACTGTTGACCTGCGCGCCGATCCTCCGTCAAGCCGACGAGACACTCCCGTTTGTGCTCAGCACTGATGCTAGTGGCTACTGTCTGGGAGCTGTTTTGCTCCAGGGGGAGGGATCGGACGAGCGGCCGGTCGAATATGCCAGTCGCCTTCTCACGAGTGCAGAACGAAACTACTCGACGACAGAACGTGAGGCGCTAGCGGTAGTATGGGCCGTCACGAAATTCCGCGGGTACATAGAAGGGGCTGAGATCATTGTAAGGTCCGACCACCAACCACTGCGATGGCTTATGAGCCTACGATCTCCTAGCGGTCGTCTCGCCAGGTGGGCCTTGACGCTGCAGGAGTACAATCTCAAGATCGAATACGTGCCGGGCCGTGCGAATGCCGTGGCCGACACACTCTCTAGGCTGGTCGACGCCGAGACTACGGATTGTGACATGGGTCTCGCCGTAGTGGATGTGACTGCGCGGAGTTCCGCAGATATCCGTGAAAACCAGATGAAGGATCCAGAGATAGGTAAGATAATAGAAGACATAGAGTCCGACGCTCTATCAAGGGGGAGACCATGGGCTGATCGAGGTTACGTCATCTCTGAAGGAGTGCTATACAGGTATGGATTAGAGGAATGCGATAGTGACGAGGCGAGCTTGGTTGTTCCAGAACACGAGCGCGTTCAGGTCCTCGCAGATCTCCATGATGCACCTACCGCCGGACATCTAGGTGTTGAACGTACGTTGAGCCGCCTCAGGTCACGTTTTTATTGGCCAGGGATGCGCGCGTACGTAGCTGAGTACATAAAGGGTTGTGTGCCCTGTCAAAGGTATAAGGCAGATAATCGGAAGCCGGCAGGTTTGTTGCAAACGCCAGCTATGTCGAGAAGGTTCGAGGTGTTGTCCGTGGACTTGTTCGGACCCCTCGTGGAAACCCCTCGTCACAATAGGTGGGTTCTCATTGTCGAAGATGTAAGTTCAAAGTGGGTCGAGCTGTTCCCTTTAGAAGTCGCAACGAGCTTTGAATGTGCTAAGCTGCTCGTCGAGGAAGTATTTTTAAGGTATGGAGTCCCTCGTCGCCTCATTAGTGACAATGGGGTACAATTTTTCAGTGAGGTGATGCAGCAGGCGTGTCATGTCATGGGTGTTGACCAGGTGCTGACTCCGTTTTACCACCCGGAGGCCAACCCCATTGAGCGTAAAAACAGGGATTTGAAACCCCAGCTGGCCATTCTAGTTGGGAATGACCATGCTGAGTGGGATGTCCATCTAGCCGCGATAAGGTTCGCGATGAATTCGGCTATGACCGCTAGTACAGGTTTTTCGCCCGCTTATCTTACCTTTGGAAGGGAGTTGCGAGCGCCTAACGACGCAACCACGGACATGAGAGCTATTATAGAATCGGACAATTTTGTCCCTAGTGTAACGCCATACCTCAGAGGTTTGGCGAACAAGTTGTACGATGCACGAGACGTGCACGAGAAGGCGCAAGCCGTGCAGAAAAGGTATGCCGACGAGAAGCGTCGGCCTCCACCGCTTTATAAGGTAGGTGACCTCGTGTTGCTGAAAACGCAGGGGGCTAATGATGCAGGGCGAGGCCAAACGGCCAAGTTTATACCCCGTCGAGACGGTCCCTATAGGATAAGGTCAGTGGTGAGCGACACCACGTACGAATTGGAGAGTGTACGTGACGGCACTTGCGTAGGCAAATATCACACCACGAACTTATCACCCTTTGTCGGGCAAGAACAGGCCCCGGTTAGGGAGAAACGCAAACGGGGTAGGCCGCGTAGATATGAATAGTCAGATCGCGGGGGCGCATTGCTCTGACTATAGGGGGAGGATGTAACGCAGGGTTTCTAAGTATTAGAACACCACCGCGCGACCGGTCGGTTAAGCTTGTTGCTAGGACGCGGTACGTGTCGCTATCTCTCTCACACACTCCGGCCAAGCGTCGTCGACGCGGCGTGCATACCCCTCGACAGTCGGCCCCGCGCAAGCCCAACGGGAGGCTGCGATTTGCGCGTAAAAAACCAATCGAAATTTGATGTCGGGAAAGATGATTTTGTAGTCTCTGTTTTCTGTCATTAAATCAGTATAAGTGCACCAGCACCAGAGCTTGTTTTCCTTTCTACGACGTCGTCCCCGTTAAAGTATTTATTTTTAGAAGTAGTTTTATTAATAGTTATATTTAGTTTTTTTACAGGATATTTGTTAATGTTATAAAGGTTATTTATATGTTTATGTGCTAATAAACTTTAATATGTACTTAATGTTTTTTATGGCCATTATTCGGCCAAAGTATGAACACCTTCCGCAATATTGTCACCTTCTCTTTCATCGCTGTCAACTTTATATGGGTCTGCATCGATTTTAATTTCTCTCCAGTCTTCAATGAATTTAATATCTGACAGAAAGACGTACCTAAAGCGCGCCCGGGTCTCACATACATATACCCGTCACCTTTCGCAACACTGTCACCTCCTCTTTTAACACTATCAACTTCGTTTGGGTCTGCATAAATTTTAGTGTTCTTTTAGTCTTCAATGAATCTAAAATCTGGCAAAAAGACTTAGGTTATAAGTACCTGAAGTGCGTCCGGGTCTCCCGTACATATACCCGGATTCGGGCGTGGCATTGGTTTGTGGACGGGCGTGTTGGGAGCCGTCGTCCTTGAAGATCCCCACGGATATGCCACCACCACCACCTCCTACCAATAGCGGGTGCGCTTGCCCTTCTTTGTCCAGCTGCAAAAATGATTAGAATTGTTCAAAAAATTTCAAGACTAAAAAGCTACTTCACACCCAAACTACATACATAACCGATTTTGAAAAAATCTATGAGACCACCTCGCAAATGTACCCTTTCAACCAAAAAAATCTGTCTAGGCGTCATCGAATAATCGGTGAACATACATAAAAATAGCCGGCCAAGTGCGTGTCAAACTCGAGCACGAATGGGCAGAAAATCTCGTTTGTTGTAAGGGACTCCCCCGTAGTTATTTATTTTATTCTGTTTTCTAGTATTTTTTGTAATAGCGGCAACAGAAATACACCATCTGTGACAATTTCAACTGTCTAGCTATCACGGTTCATGAGATACAGCGGCCCCTACTCTAAAAACATACACCGTATCAATGGGCGTACTAAAGGCATGGGTCGACACGTGACCGACAGACGGAGAGACAGTCAGCTGAGTCTAGTAGATTTATTTATAAATAGTTTTTTTGTAATGTCCTGTAAGGTCCTGGTATAAACTTACCAAGAACACGTAGGTAGCTCCACCGCCGCCGCCCCCACCATCAATGACCTGGGTGTTCCTGACTTCATGGGTTTTGCTGGTGAAGATCTGCAAGGAGTCATTCTGCTTCCGAGAGCATTCCTGGCTCTCTTGGGCGGAGAGCGTCTGCAAAAGAAAGAGTATTATATGTCGCAGCCGGCTGGTTAAATTATTAGCCAGCTAACTAGATGCCTAGGCCGTTCTTTGAAGGCCGGCATCCAATTGGATGCTTAGGCCGATAGTTCATCTAATTGTCTTGATTTCCTAAGGAAGATTGCAGAAGTTGTAAACCTACAGTCACATCAAATTGATGGTACCGAAAGTTTTTCTATATTAAGTCAAGTTAAACGTTGGCATGCCTACCCATCGCCATATAAACATAATTATTTCTTTTCCTAGTCACTAGAAAGCGCTTTATGGTAATAATTAAAACATTAAAATATTTTGTTTCTAATACCTATTTAGTTAAATTAGTACTTTAAATAATTAAATAAGACTTCTATTAAATGCAATAAATATTTTTAAAGCATATTCAACACTTCCTTTGTCATTTTTTTGCTAGTCGTGTGTGCTGCCATCTCTGTATGCCTACCCACAACTAAAGTTTTGGCTACTTAGTACCTATGGCGTTGGGTATTTGTTACGTTAGTAATTATATTATCTTTGACGTTGGTATTTCTGATCTACTTCCCCCTGTAGCGGGAGCGAGGTGATATGCTCGACCGCCATAAAGGAAAGATCTGCCCGTCAGGCATAGTGTTGCGCGGGGAACCGCAGCTCTAACGGTGTATCGTCGGAGGTTGTATATATGTATAGTCAGTGGCAACCAGAACTCTGAGATCGAGATTTAGGATACTGCTGGCGCCATCTCGTATGCTTTTTGTGAACTTATTGGTTGTCGCTTCGTCATTTGTGGTTGTAGTTTCTCGGAGAGGCGTAGAGGTCGCCACAACTCCATTAGGACGTACAAATCGACTAACGAAGTCTGCCTGTAAAATAAAGGTATAAAGCTTACCTTCTTGCAGGCGTTGGTCCCCTGCTGGCCGACCAGCATATAGATCTGCTCGGAGCGGTGCAGCTCGAAAAGCGCGCGCGCCTGCGCGCCGTGCGACACGCCCGCCCAGCCCGAGCCCAGCCCGCCCGATGCTCCGGTGGCGATGATTCTGACAGACAGTCAAGGATTTCTTATTGTTTCTGTGTAATCTGTGTTTATAGCTGTAAATCTTCCGAAAATGTAATTAATAAATAAAAATCATATATATAGAGCCACTCCAAGTCCGTGGGTGGATGTCGTAGAAGGCGACTTAAGAAATACAAGCTAAATAAAGCTTATGATCTTCGACATGATCTTCGTCACTCCTTATGATTTTTTTAATAAACATTTGAGTTTAATAAAATCAAATAGAGTTTTTGCAATACATCATTGAGCTGAGCAAAAGTTTTTAATAATTTTAACACGTTTAGTCGTAAAACGCTCCATAATCAATTTGCTGTATCTATACAAAATATTTTTTGTTAAACAAATGTCATATAATTACCATTAAAACAAAATGGCGGCAAAAAAAGTTTTATACCCCCAAGTTGCCCACCCTGTAGTTTCTAAAAAGATAGGCTTGTGGTGTCCAGCAGAGTAAAACAGGATCATTACAAGATTAACAAGTCTTCCCGTGGATGTCCTAAAAGGCGACTTAGGAAATACAAGCTAAATAAACCATAACTAACTTTATAAAACGTAGTACGGAAAGAGTCGAGCTCCTGCGGTGAAGACTAAAAAAGACTTAATGATAATGACTTACGTGTATAATCCCTCGCTAGGCACCTTCCAGACTTGGATGCCCTGGTAGGGCGGATCCTTGATGACGTCCACTGTGACTGGGGTGTTGTTGTAAGCAATGTCACACATGGTCTGGTTGGGGCCAAAGCGACCCGTCGCGCCGCATGTTGAGAAGCGATAATCTGTGAAGAAATTTGAGGGGTTAATGACGGAAATGGCCGTGTGGTTTCCGGCAGAGTAGAATAGGACCACTCCAAGTCCTCCCGTGGATGTCGTAGAAGGCGACATAGGAAATACAAGCTAAACAAAGCTCATAAACACTAATGAGACCTCTCCAACCCGTCTGGCCAGCGAGGAGAGGGTAGGCGAAATCCTCTGGCTGTTCTGGCCAATTATGGCTCTAGTAGCACATCAAGATTGGTGCTCCTGCAGTGGAGACTAAAAAGACTGTAGCGGCGCGTGTGTATATATTTTTGGCTTTGAGTGCCTTTGTGATTTGCCGTTAATGTTGATAATTCGGTGATTAAATTAAAATGCAGTGATCTTTTTAAGAGTTACATGACAAGTGTATTTCGATTTTTAAATTACAAAAGTCATGGATAAAAGGAAGTGGGAACAATTGTTAACCAATAGTACATGCGCAAAAACGGAGTAGGCAGAGCCTCATTGGCTGCCACAGCTGACCGTTTGTCACGTGATGACGATGGGCGGATGATTGCGGTGTTCTTCCGTCAGGGGGCTCCCCAGCAGTTGGGTTGCCATTAGCGTAAACAAAGACCATCAGGTCTTTCATCAGATGTTGATAATTAATGACGGAAAACATTGGATGCTAAAAATACTTAGTGTCACAAATTGACTTTGTACAAAGCCAAGACCAAGCTCGGGGAGTCTCTCTACCTAGTAAGCACGGGATGATGCAAAGGTGGAGTCAAAAGGACGAATTTTCGTAGACAATGCTATAGACGAGGATTTGGCAAGATATCGGTGGCGCCATCAGATTTGGATAGCTGGAATAGTCTGCAGTGATTGTTGTGGACGTTGGTTGCCAGGGTTGCTACTTTACACTTGTTTGGGTATGACACTCGCGACCACGAATTAAAAAAAGCCATAATCGCACATCCAAGGCGGCAAACTTATAGATTCCTATTCTTACTAACTTTGACCACCATTTCGACTTGGAACTCTAAAGATTTTGTCCGTGCGACATGTTACCAAGAACGCTAGCTGCGTTGCCTCTCTGAATAGCTACGTCGTTGAGCAAATAACTTACACAACTCATCAGCAAACGCCGGATGAGGCGTGGTCTTCTCCTCGAACACTGGGTCGTAGTAGTTGTAGTCTCCCAACTCGTCAGGGTCCACGTTTAGGCCGAAGCACTCCGGGGCCATGGAGAAGTCATCTATGGCAGAGTCGGAGTAGATGCGCATGCCCATGCGAGTCTTGAATTGGAGGTAATACCTGTGAAACAGATTATTAATAAATAAATAAATATATTCGGACAACTTACGCTGATTGAGCTAGCCCCAAAGTAAGTTCGAGACTTGTGTTATGGGATACTAACTCAACAATACTATATTTTATAACAAATACATATATAGATAAATATTCAAGACCCAGGACAATTTGAAGGCCATTTCCTAACTTGTCCTGACCGGGGATCGAACCCGGAACCTCTTTGTGGTGACCACTACGCCATGGAGGTCGTCATCATTTGTTACAGTCCTAAATGCCGTTAGAGTTAAAATTGAATGTGTTAGAGTTGCCAGACTTAAGGTGAAACTTTCGAGGTATAGTTATGATATTATTGGTAAACTTTCTGAAAAAAGAGGACTCTTAATGCTAAGAGCATTTTCAACCAGTCAACCAAAGTTCTCGAAATTTGTCTCTTAGATTTATGTCTCTAAAACTTATTTCAAACTTACCTCCTCGTAATATTAGGGAGGAAAATGGCCGCCCTGTACCAGTTCTCTCCCTTATCCTTGGTGGAGAACCAGAGAGACGTGGTGGTGTTGCCTCGTGACGTCAGCTCTACCACGTCAACGCTCATCGAGCCGTAGTTACGACCGTTTTGTTGGTAGTAGAAGCGAATCTGGTTGATAAAGTGACGACCATGTATTTCTGATAAAAACGTTAAGTATCGTATTTTAAATTAAGATAATTTAGGTATTAGAAGTTTTCTCTTCCATGAATGTACCAATTGCTTCATATCCGCGTAGATCATAAAGCCAATCGACTGAAGGAACGAGAATAAGATCTATCTGACGTTATAAGACTTTTTTATTTTGTTTTTGACTGACAAACTTGGTCTGATAAATTAAGGGCCTAATGATTTAAGCCTAGCCGCCAGATGGCAGGGTCAGAAATTATAGATTTTTCCTGTTAGAATATCTCTGACGCCAGAAAACGTATGAGCAGAGAGACTTCAGAGGGTATCAGAAATATTCTAACAAAAAATATTACAAAAGGTATGCTATGCAGCCGGGTAAAATTTTATTTTATCTATATCTATACATATAATAAAACAGTAAAAAAGGTGTGTCTGTACATTAAATATATTTCCAAAAAAAATATGGGGGGCGATGGAGACGTAGTAATAGAGTAAGAATTTAAAAAAAATGTCTGTCTGTTTGTCTGTTTGTCTGTATGTCTGTTTGTACACGCTAATCTCCGGAAATACTGGACGGATTCGAATGAAACTTTTTTTGTTATATAGCTATTAAGCCTGGGCAACATATAGGGTATAAATGATATTGGAAAATGGAACGCCTGATGCAGAACTATAATGGTCCAGCTAAACTATAAGAGATATAAAAATGCCGCCTTAGTAAAAGTTGTTCAGCCTGATGAGCATTTTCCAGAGACATAAAGTCCACGCGAACGAAGTCGCGGGCTTCGGCTAGTTTTTAATAAAACTTTTTAAATATTTCACAGTTAGGTGCCTTGGAATGATTTTTTCTTGTACAGAAGAATAAAATACATTTAGCAACAGCAAAACTTACCATACAACAATTGTAGTAACTCGAGAAGATATTTCCGTGAACTTTAGGCGGCGGATTGAACACGACCGTCTTCATAATAGCTGTAGAGGCAAAGTCTGCTCTCTCCTTATTGGGTCCGGTTACATTCATGTTCACGTAGAAGTAGTATCCGACGCATTGGGTTAGGGAGAAGTTGCGAGGGGATAGTGGAGGCACTATCTGAGTAGGGAAGGGGTCTTGGGGTCCACAGGTGTGGTCGTAGTTAGGACCAGTCTTATCGGTGGGGGTTGGACCGCTGTGCCGAGACCACTTGAGGATTGGTCTGTAAAAAAAATAAGGTGTGAGTCATCATTCATCATCATTTTCAGCCGCATAACGTCCACTGCTGGACATAGGCCTCTCCCAAAGATTTCTATAATGACCGATCTAGAGCGGCTTGCATCATTCATCATCAGGACTTTTTTCCTTCACTGCAGGAGCACAACTCTCTCTATACTACAAGAGCCATACTTGGCCAGAGCAGCCAGAGGACTTGGCCTACACTCTCCTAGCTGGCCAGACAGGTTGGAGAGGTCTCATGATGTTTGTAAACTTGTATTCCCTAAGTCGCCTTCTACGAAATCCACGGGAGGACTTGGAATGGTCCTATTCTACTCTGCCGGAAACCACACGGCAAAGGTGTGAGTACATTACTTCATTTAGTTTGAGTACTTCAAGCATACTTTATCTTGAATGTATAAGAAGAAGCTAACAAACAATGGCCTCAGAAGTAAGATTAATAAAAAAATCTCTGTTAAATATGTATTTTTGTTAGTTGGTTACATAGATGATATTCTATTTTTCACGTGTTCTTAATATGTGTGTCAAAATATTGTAATACTTACTGAGGTATATCTTCAAATCCACAGTTATCCTGTTCAAAATTGCAGTATGACCCATACGGCATTTTGTCTGTAAGAACGAAGAAATATTATCAAACATTGAAATAAAATCAACGCCCAACTTATAGTCTAGTATAGTTTAGTCTCGTTCCATATTTACTATTTAATCAACATAATTTAAGTATTTGGATTTTAATTTACAATTTTACACTATTTTTCACGTTTATAATCTTAAAGATCAGAGGAACGTAGTCAATTAATTATATCCAAAAAAGCCTTATTTTTATTATTTTCGAGCACTCAGAGTTGCCTTAATGCCCTCGGTTTTTTAATACTCCTCATTTTGTCAATTGTTGGGAACCGAATGACCTTTGATAATGATTCTTACTTTGATAGTATTATTTATTATTCTATCTATTCTATGTGCTAACTACTTAATACATACCGCAATTCTGACTTTCGTCGTTACCATCATCGCAGTCCTTGACCAGGTCGCACACTTGCTGCAACTTGATGCAAGATTCCCTCTGCAACAAATTGTAAATGAGAACCGACTAATTGCAAACCATCTGAACGCTGTTTACACGTATTACATTACGGACCTGTTTTTTTTGAATTGATAATACAGCTGATTCGACTATCTATCTGCGACAAAGACCATTAGGTCTATGATGTATATTACTATAGACGTCCAAAACATACTTATCTTAGTTAAATATTAACGTTCTTACAAACTTGCCCGGTTGACCACGACAGGCCTTTGCAGTGGCGGTGGGTGTCGTGTCATGTATGGCTCATTTTCATTAGTGGATAACTAGACTCAGTCCGATATATATGCGGGACTCCCCTTACGCGGGCTAACGACCAATGAAAGCTATAAGTCGATACAGTGGTCGTTACACCGACTGCGGTTATATCGCCTGTACATAATTCTATTGACTATTGAAAACGGGTCCCCGCATGCGTTGCGGAAATCTCTCACAACCCGAATTCGAGCTACTCTGTGAAAACGGTTACCTGCAATACGTGCTCTACGGCATAAGTTTCATAAATCGTGCCTGAACGACTAATGAAAATGAACCTATATGGCTGATCTGCAGTCATAGTTGTATAACAATATAATAGCCTTTTAGACTCACATTCATAATGTTGCACTTCATCTGCCCGGCTTGGCACTCGCCATTGAAGACCGGCGGCTCTGGCAGGCACTCCACCATTCTGATGTTGTCTATGGCGATGTGGGGCAGCGTCTGTGACACGTTGACGAAGCTGGGCCTCGTGATCTCGATCACGATGCGGACCTCTTGCTGGATCTTGCCGATCATCAGGGTCATGGGGTACCATCTAGGAAAAAGGATTAACTTTAACTTGCATCCCGTAAGGTCATTTGGTAAAGGTAATGTGAAATGAAGTTATGCACATAAATCCTTAATTTTCAGCCATCCCGTGTCGCTCTGCTGACCAAGGGCCTAAAGTATAGCTACCTAAATAGTACACAATTTAAAAAAGTCGTCCTAATATAATTCTAATGTGCAATTATAGATACTTATTTATGTAATTGCGTTTATGCTATATAATCTGCCTATCCGTTGTAGTTTTGTTTTACCATATATGCTATGCAAACGAAGAATTCAAAACGTTACAAAGTATTGCAGCCATCTGAGCAGCTTTTGGGGCTGTCTCGCAAGGCTTGACATTAGCATGCCACGCTCAGGAAAGTTTTTGGGGCCTTTCCGTTGTGGTTTTGATTTATTTCATATGCTACGCAAATGAAGATGGCAAAATGCTATGCGAAATGAATTGCAGTCACCTGAGGAGGATGTTTTCACAAGGTTTGACTAAATGACAATTGGCGTCGAAACTCTTGGTCCGTGGGGTCCAAGTACTAGAAAATTTATTAAAAAAATAACTCCTCGGCTTGTCGACGCCGCTGGTGACAAAAGGGCTGGCTCATATCTGGCGCAGAGGATTGCAGTAGCTATTCAGCTCGGGAATGCAGCCAGTGTTCTTGGCACCATGCCACATGATCAAGGTTTAGTTTTTTAATTTGGTTTTATTAATTTAGATTCTAAATATTAAATTAGATTTTTAATTTAGTTTTTATATTTAGTTCAGTAAATATGTAGGTATTTAGATAAATTATATAAGTAATTATCCGCCTTAAATCAGATATTTGAAAAATAATTTAGGCCAACTGTATACTATTTTAATATTGATAAGTATACGACCACACGTCACAAGTAATCATCACATCTTAAGTATATGACTTCACAGTTAACAATATGTTTTCACAAGTTGCAGCAGCGACTTAAGTTATAATATTTTCAAAATTTCTAAAATTGAAAATTTCTTATGATTTGACGAAAGCATTCGACTTCTTTGATCACATAGTATTATAAAATACTACATTTGATGACGCTGAGGATTACACTCTGTTACCTATTTCATCTTTACCTTAATGATAGGAACCCTAAGAGTGAAAATAAATTAAGTAACTTCAACTCCTGCGTCTGTGCGAATGGGTGTTCCACAAGGTTTCATAATTAGTCCATTGCTTTTGTTGACAATTTAAAACAAACAATACAAATTCCTTGGTCCAGGAGACAATATTACTGCTTTATTTGGTCACTAATCATTAAAAGGTCCACTCTTAAAGTTGCTTACCATGAGCTAATACTTACAATTCCAAATTGTTGCCAGTGATCTCCTGTAACACCCACTGCACGTCCTTGGATTCGGAGACGAGGCGTATGCTCGCATTTTGCATCTTGCTCTGATGCAGCTTGGCTTCGAACTGTATGAGCGAAATAGAAGATATATATAATTAATTCAAGATGCCAGAGCAATACAATTATCTACATAGGTGTCATACATGGACTTGCTCTATGAATTAACCTGTTAGTAAAAGAGCAGTTTGTATAGATAAACAAAACATCAAAGATCTAGGATAATCTTCCTCGTCCTCTACGTGTTGGATCTGTATTCCCACACAAGCTTGTCAAAGGACCGGGATGAAAAGATCCGTGAATCTATAGGAGATAATAATAAACACACAATGTGGAAGAAAAAGACATACTGCGCAGACCCCAGATGATAAAATATGGTAAGGCATATGATATGTCCAGTACAGGGTCAGAAAAGTATGATTGTTATCCAAAAATAAATGGAACTATATTTTTCCGTTAAAAAAAACTAAATTTTACAAAGACACGGAGCAATTAAGTTCTGGAGTAGGAACTTGCGACCACTAAGTAAAAATTGTATACATAGCCTGTGTGTAGTACCTATAATGTGAAATTTAAATGCGCTGAATCTTTGCCATTTTTTGTTTATCAGAGATTGTGTACATAATTTTTTAACACATTGCAGGACACTTATGGCTATGGACGTAATTCAATTGTTATTTCTATTGTGTCTGGCCGAGTGTCCTGCAATGTTTTAATAATGTAACCGATAAACCAAAATTATTTTTCCATTCGCCATGCCGAACTAAGCAGAAAGTGACTTACCTTACAGAACTCCCACAGGCCACGGAAGGGCGGCGACTTGATTACCATGTTCTCCATGGTGTCGTCCACCGGAAGGTACAGGAAGTGACCTGGAAGGAACACGTTCGATGAGTACAGGATATGACGGGAATAAAATTAACGAGAGATAAAAAATATCATTGATATTGCCGAAAAAGGAGGTACAGTGAAAACTAAATTAAAACCTCATTTGTACCTTTCTGTACTATACTTATAAATAAGGGCAAAGAGATGCTCCAGCTTGTGTTACTCAGAGGTAACATAAGTTGAGGGCAGAGTTAAGTTTAGACGCCACTCAAATTAAAATAACCGGCCAAGTGCGTGTCGGGCCACGCGCAGTGTAAAGTTCTGAACTAATTTTATTGAAATTGGATGAAGTTTTCATTTCCCGAGTACATTTTATTAGGCAATTTTTTTTTTATATTCTCTTTACACCTATGTAAGAGAATATAAAAAAAATTGTCGTGGTTTACTTTTACCACATTGTCGGCGTGACTGATATACTTAAATACCTATGCCATCAGACAGACGAATCTATAAGGGATTCTTATTTACTACGGAACCCTAAAAACCCCGACTTTCAAGCGTTCACCCCTAATAACTTTTGAACAGCTGAACTGATTTGCATCAAAAATAGCTAGGCAGCACTGCAAGCAAACTTGCTTTCACGTAAAAACCCGCATAGAAATCGGCCCATCCGTTCTAGAGCTACGATGCCACGACGAGACAGACAGACATTCCTTTTTTGAAGTCGGTTATCAAGACTTTTATAATGTATCGTGGGTTAATAATGAGAGAAGACATATTATTTTTTTCACCCATGTATTGTATAACATCTAAAGAATTCGGAGTATATCGCTTTGATAATAAAAAGTATAAATTGGATGTAACGCCCGCCCACCGAGTTTCGACTCGTGTTTTCAATCGCATTTAGCTATTAGCAAATCTTCAACATACATACAAACATTCATGCCAATCACGTGTTTATTCCTATCAGTCAGACAGAGCATAAAGCCATAATACCAAAAAGCTACTTAGAGAGTAATGAAGGCGGAAAAAGGGAATCACAATAGTCCGTGTGGTTTCCAGCAGAGTAGAATAGGGCCACTCCAAGTCCTCCCGTGGATGTCGTAGAAGGCGACTTAGGAAATACGAGCTAAACAGAGCTTAGCAACATCAATGAGACCTCTCCAACCCGTCTGGCCATTGTAGAGAGTGTAGGAAAAGACCTGATGATGATGAAAAGTCATAGGTTGTTAGTCGCATTTCTATAGGGCCCTGTCGACCAACACTCGGGGGGAGGTGCGGGGCGAACAGCAGGGTACCCCGTAGGCTTCTCCATATTTCGACTGACTGGAAAGCGGGGAAAATGATCGCGGAATGTGGGAAGATTTTCATCATCATTTCAGCTGCATAACCTCCGCTGCTGGACGTAGACCTCTCCCAAGAATTTCCAAAATGACCGATCTAGAGCGGCTTGTATCCATCCAGATGATGTATCGTAATGTTGACCAACCATTCATGGACCAATCGAATGTTGGTAAACCGTTTCAGTATCTGCATCCAGTGACCGGGACCGACGGCTTAACGTGCCCTCCGAAGCACGGATCATCTTACTTATCAGACAATCAGGTGATCAGCCTGCAATGTCGTAACCAAAGTAGAACAACAACACAAATTCGTTGCCCCCGCCGGGAATCGAACCCGCGACCCCGCGCTACGTCGGTCCCGGTCACTGTCTTGGACATTGGTCGTTACCTAAAAAACCATGTCAGAGGCCTTTAAGGCGGTTTAAAAACTCTGACACTAGTGTTAGTCACTAACACACACGATAAGAAGAAGATTTGTATCCAGCGCTTTCCAGCGGTATGACTTATCAATGTAGGTTTTATCGGTTTTTAAATTGGTGGATTTATTATGTATGTTTATGTATTTAATTTTTCATTAGGCACAAAATTAAATGTAAAATATCAGTAGTTTAATCACACTTCATCATGAAAAACTATAACAAAACGGCGTTGCTTTGTGTGAGGCTCGAGATCTGACCGAATGAAGTTTATGTATTAGATCTTTTAACTGAATGCATATTTACTAGACTGATGATAGATCCTAAGACACCTTTTTTTAAATTTTAAAACACAATTTTAAAACAAATCTAATATCATGTTGAAAATAGATATGGTCAATTAAAAGTTACTATGTTTTGTTAAGTACTTTTTATTTTATGAACTGTAGACTTACCGAATAATTTATTTTTGATCCAGTCATCTATCTAACTGACGATGACTTCATTAAATCTTTTTGATGTCTGTCCCATTCTAATCTCGTAAATCTGAGGAGCTCGGCGGCCCGGGGGGTGTATGTAAGTAAGCATTACTACCGCTTTCGCAAGGAAAGCGGCACCGGGCGTAGTCCGCACTTAGATGGGACATGACATAAATGGCTTACGATAAAAATCGAGCTCCTCCTTACTTCGAAAAGCTTATGACATTCGTCAAGCTATGTCAGATGCCTTTAGGCAGCTTGAAAAATCTGACACTTTATAGTGTTGGCCACTTACAAAAACAATCTCTTTGCCACGTGGGCACGATTTTTTAGACTAAATAAGTAATTAACTTTTTTCTGTGTGTAAATTTGTAAATATATATTTTTTATCCTTCTTATTTCAATAAAAACCTACCTAACACAACAATCTCGTAAATCGGCAGCTGTCTTCACCGAGTATGAACCCGGTCTATTTCGGTCCACGGCTAAAATAATGGAATCTCAAGACGCCACGTCCCGCCAGTCTAACCACAAATCTACACTAGAATGTTGTACGCATTTTTATTTTTTCAACTTCCTTCTAAATTAGATTAAACTAAAAGCTATACTATAAATTAAAACTATTACTCAAAAGGCACAAGTATATAATTATACATTTTGTCATAACACAGTGAAATAGTATTTACTATACTTTTTCACTGTATTATGACAAAATTTATAATTTTCCTGAATTTATTTTCGGAAAAGAGTTGAGGGACATGATGTTTTTATCCATTCAAATCCGACATTCGCAGTGAAAGGGTTCAGATATCAATATAAGGTATAATTTTTTAAAACTAAAAGCTGACTTCACCCCTAAAATAAGTACATAATTGATTTTGATAGAATTTCTATGAGACCACCTGACAAGTACTGGTCTAGGTGTCTTCGAATCGGTGAACATACATAAAAAAGATTGCAACGAATTGATAACCTCCTCCTTTTTGGAAATTGGTTAAAAATTATCGATGTTTTGGCGGGTGACGCAGTAGTAATGTTTACAACGTCGAAAGTACTGTCTGCATAAATGTACATTTGTAATGATCTTTCATGCTAGTCTGGGATAAAAGAAATAACCGAAACGTACCGGCTGCTTCCCTTACCGCGCAGATCGTAAAAGCCGATCGGTGGAATAGGCTAAAATGGGAATTCAGGTCAACGGATGTATGATCTAAATAAATGTATTTTATTTTATTGTATTTTAATTTATCAATGCGCGACGGATATCAATTCCACATAAGAGTCCCCTTACCCTAGACTTCTCCATACAAACGTAGTCTACGTTTAATTTTGAAACCACATGTCAGATTTCGGTAAAAATTGGTATCTGTAAAGAGGTTGCAATTATCTAGAGTAATAACTAGTTTCCAACATAAAGTTATGAACTGAAAAGAAAATATAACGATTTAGATGTTTCCCATACTGATGGTCAAAAATGATATAAAACACTATATTTTATTTCAAGTTCATATTTTTACATCGGAAACCAGTTATTAGGTACCCTAGATAATTGCAATATCTTTGAAATTATGAAATTTTGTCGAAATTGGACATTTGAGACGTCGTTATGAAATAAAACGTAGACTACGTTTGTATGGAAAGTTGTATTTTGGTCTAGGGTAAGGGGACTCTAATCTTAACATCGGTTGAAATATGTAGTTCCGCCACTCATCACTAGATGGTGTGGTCGGGGTTTTTTTTTTAATTTGCCTGGCAAATAAGCTTGACCAACTTAAAAAACGTTTGAAACTGAGACACTTCGCTCGGTCATGAAATCATTTGATTTATATAGGATATTGCAATGTTTCTTTCTTTTCTTTTCCATAACAAGTCAAGAGATTGCAACTGGTAAGTATTTGCACATGTTTCGATGTTTGCAATTTACAAGGCAATAACACGTGTGTAATTTCTCTTTAGTAAGTGATTTTCATGTGTAGTACAATCTTATGGGATTGATTTGTTTTTAACCGAGTTCTAAAAAAAGAACTTTATCAATTCGTCTCGTTTTTTAGGGTTCCGTAGTAAACAAGGAACCCTTATAGTTTCGCCATGTCTGTCTGTCTGTCTGTCCGTCCGCGGTCCTACTCAGAAACTATATGTACTAGAAAACTGTAATTTGGCATGGATACTTATATCAATCATGACGAAAAAGTCGTAAAATAAAATATGGAAACAATTTTTTTTTTTAGGGTAGCTGCCATACAAGTAAAGAGGAAGTAGTTTATAGGAAAACTATCAGAGCTAAGTAGAGTTAACAAATTAAAAAGTTATAGGCGATCAACTTATAAAATGTACTCGAAAAGGAAAATTTTATACAAATTCAATAGATACTTAGATGTTTTAGTGGCATGAACTCAAAGTTGGCATTTAAAACTACGGAACCCTACACTGCGCGTGGCCCGACACGCACTTGATCAATTATTGGTGTTCTGTATATCTGTGGGTGTTCCCATAGAAGTTATATCAGAATCAGTTGTGTAGTTAAACGTCAAAGTCGGTTGTCAATATTGAAAAATTATAAGGTACTTACTTGTACCTCGTACCTACTCCTTTCGACTTTCGTTCATGCTTAGTAGACAAATAAATTTAAGAATAACTAAGTCCTCCCCAGTTCTAAAATTAGTTTAAGTAACCGTAGAGTTTTCAGTCGCTAATTATCATCACAAACACGCTATAAATAAGTGCAGTTGCAACTTGCAAAGGCGCCATTTTGTTTTGTTGCAAATTCTTAGCTGTAGACACTGAAGCGGTCTATTTTGAAAATCCTCTAGTTTCAAACAAGTCAAATCAGATATTTTCTAAACGTCATAAACCGTGACGTCATAGTTTCTTGTATAAATTGTCCTGAATAAATACATACATACCTATACTATCACGTCTTTATCCCTAATGGGGCAGACAGAGCATTTTGAGTCTTGCGGCTCTAAGCAGATAGAGCCAGGGCTGCAAGACTCATTTTGCCCATATTTTAAATCACTTTGAAAATGGAAGTCATCAATGACAAAGTGACATTATTTAGTGACAGTTTATTAGCTTTTATTTAACTTGCAATGTATCTTGCATGTTTGAGGTCAAAACTTGCAACTCATTTTTCAATCAGTTAATTTCAACCGATTGAGCTGAAATTTTGCATACCTGTGTAAGCTAGATTATAATTAGTTATTATAAAGAAATTAGCTGTTCTGATGATGGAGCCATCTCATGGAGTATGACTCGTTTGATTTGTTTTGACGAGCACTTTATCGTAGACTAGCAGTCCATCCCGGCTTCGCCCGTGGTACATACATAGCCTATGTCACTCAGGGCAGGCCTCCGTCACTCGATCAAGATCGCTCAAAATGTACCTACCGTCTAGCCGTGTTTTCTAACGCCCAAGTGGCAAAGGGGCGCCGCACTCCGGCCTGTGTAGTCGCGTGCATGAGACTTGCTTACTGCGTATTGTTTGTTTGCAATATAAACAAGCGTTTTATTTAACAAAGTCAAGACATTATTGTGCGGTATTCCAATGTCAAAATCAAAGAACCAATAAAGAATTGTCGTTTTTTACCTTGCCAAAAGACGAGGAAAGTAAGTGTTTTTTTTTTCGTTAAAAAGTAGGAAGTCGTATAGAATAGGATTTGGTACTGTCTAGTCCAATCAGATTATTTTGTAGGTATGAAGTTTGACTGTCCTACTGAACGTCGAAAGTTTAACATCAATGTACTGTATCCAGAGAGTACATGTTGTTGTTTTTCGTGTGTGTAAGTGGCCAACACTGGTTTCAGATTTTTCAGGCTGCCTAAAGGCATCTGACATAGCTTAACGACTGCCATACAATATGACAGCCTGGACCAATGGCTTATACGTGCCTTCCGAAGCACAGAGGAGCTCAATTTTTATGCCACTTGTGGTCACCCATCCAAGTGCAGACCACGCCCGATGCCGCTTTACATGCGAAAGTGCTAGTGCGGGCCACCGAGCTCCTCTAGTAAAGTATATAACAACGATTTACGTGAACTAGAAAGTATGCTATAACGAATTACTCAATATCGTATGTTTCTCATTGCGATGTACGGTACATCCACAGTTTATGAAGTTTCTATGAAAATCACACGCTCTTATTACGTCACAACTTTTAAAGTCGAATCATCTATAGATCCTTTTTAATAAAATTTCATTTCATAAATATGTGTCACGTTCATTTTTGTATTTTACAACATTGAGTCAACCCTAAGGTAATCTCACAACGGCCGACGTCATCGCCCGCTGTGCACTTAAAACGCTCCGTTAAGTCAAAGCAGTTAAGCTCATATTTCCTCGCGTCGCTTGACAGCTAGAAAGTTTAGTCACAATATAGATATCATACAGTATTATATCTTCATACAAACGGTCGGAACGCAAGTTATACCTACGCGCCTCGAAGGTCGGTATACACTTGTTCCGTGACTCGGTATACAAACAGCCGAGAATGCGTCGCTGTGGCGAACGGTGTTTTGATGCAAGCAGTAGTCGTGCGTTAATAATATAGCGAAACACAGACAATATTGTGCTGTTTTTGGTTGTTTAAACTCGTCGGCTAAGCACACAGAGATAACATTTTTTAGGCTACCTCAAAACTCCGAAAGGTAAGTAAGACTAATAAAAATAGTTTTTATATGTGTACCTACTAGTATGTTGTTTATTTTTTTAAATAGGTAAGTATTTCCCTTTTTCCACAAATACCTAGATTAAAAAATAAATAAGTGATCATGTTGAAAGACTTAAAACATAACACGACACGAGTAAGCTATCTTACCTATGCTCGCGATAAAAAAAACTAGCTAAGTAGTTGTTTCCTAGGCTACATATCTACTTACTGATGTGGGTACTTAGCTACTTACATATATTATTGAAATAAAATATCATTACAAATGATTATAATGTTATTATAACAATTATTACCTACCTTTTAGTTACCTACCTAGTAAGATTTACGCTAAGTAGAACTACCTATAATTTTTAAGTGAGATTTTGTAGTAGGGTTTTGATTGCTGTAGGAAGCGTATGCGATGATATGGTTAATGTTAAGTTACGTTCGCAGCGTTTCAATATGGGATGGTAAACAAAAAAAAAATTGTTTCGAGTTGCTTCGTGCTGTATGTAGGGATTGTAATCCGACCGGACTGAACAAACCAGAATAACTTACCGTTCCTTTTTAACCGACTTCTAAAAAGGAGGCAATCAATTCGTTGCGATCTTTTTAGGGTTCCGTACCCAAAGGGTAAAAACGGGACCCTATTACTAAGACTTCACTGTCTGTCCGTCTGTCTGTCACCAGGCTGTATCTCAAGAACCGCGATAGCTAGACAGTTGAAATTTTCACAAATTATGTATTCCTGTTGCCGCCATAACAACAAATACTAAAAACAAAACAAAATAAATATTTAAGGGATATTAAATATGATAATAATCAAAAACATAACATGTATTTTTATTTAACGCTATCTTTTTCATTTACCTACCTTACAATCACAAAACTAGTTACTCTAGTAGGTACATGAAATTAACCGTTCCTTTACCGTGCCGTCAATTCCAGACACAATAGTAAGACAATGAACGTGGACATTTATTAATGTCGTGCGGGTCTTGACTGGTTAAAATACTGTAGACGGGCAGCCCTAGCGCACGCGTGGCGTAGCGTAGGTATATTTTTCAAGGACAACGCCGAGTTGCAATACTGTCTGTACTGTGGTTTAGTTAAATAAAGCGTAGGTATTTGGCGTTTGTAGGGAAGTGATGTATCTGTTACGTAGTAACTTATTAGTAATCTGTGCTCAGGGATAACATACCTATCCAACAGTGAAAGAATTTTTAAAATCGATCCAGTAGTTTCGGAGCCTATTCAATACAATCAAACAAACAATTTTTTTCTCTTTATAATATTAGTGTAGATGATGTTTAGGATCTGATCACAGAGACGGATGGTCGATGGAACTCAGTGATAAAACGACGCGACTCCATCGATTTTGGACTTGTTCGACTACAAAAAATGATTTTTTTTTCTTCAAAAATTTAATTTTTTTATCGGTACCGAATACTTGTTATTCCGGCTATTTCTTCTCGATTTCACATGGCCTTCGGTATCCTTGGGTGGCCTTTAACTTTCATATTAAGTATATAGAGTGTAACAAAATACACTGAAACTATTTCAAGGGTGAATTCAGTCATGATACTGAACAACTTTCCCCAAGCAACATACATCGAAATATGAAAAATCATTTTTGGCATTCCGTATGGAAATTATGCTGACCGATCAGCATTGTAATTTCAAGAAACCTGATTTGTTATATGTGCTATCATTAGAATCCTTCGGCGCAGAATGAATATCTTATGTAAGTAGTTGGATCATGCTATCAAGCGAGGGAACGCAGCCAGCGTTCTTGCTACCATGTCACATGGGCAAGATGACATTTATTAAATTTAGTAAACTTTATTTTTTTATACTTCTAGCACATTCAGTTAGTTTAGTAAAGTTTTGTTTATCTATTTCTATAATTATTTCTTTCTTCTTTCTTACCGACTTCCGAAAAGGAGGAGGTTATCAATTCTTCGTGATCTTTATTTTTATGTATGTTCACTGATTATTCGAAAACGCCAGATCGATTTTGAAAATAATTTTTTAGTTTGAAAGGATCTTCCGGTCAAATTTTTATTTAGAATTTTATTAAAATCGGTTGTGAAGTTTGGAGATGAAGTCGGTTTTTAATTTTGAAAAATTATTTCTCAATAAATCTAATTAAAACAATCTAATTATTTATTACAATTTCAATTAATAACTAAATTAAAATCTAAATTATACTCTTAATTATACTCTAAATTAAACTAAACAAATAATAATAATAAATCTAATTAATAATTTCTTTTTGATCAGATTATTTAAGGTTATAGTTTAATGATTGACCGAGCGAGCAAAGCGTCTCAGTTTCGAGATTAGAAAAAAATTATTTTGTCCGTCTGTCTGTCTGTCTGTTCTCGCCTACAGGTCGCATTTCTTAATCGATTCTCATGAAATTTTATAAGCAGTGAACCTGCTTATAAAATTTCAACGAAATATAATTTTTTTGTCGAGCCAGTTTTTCAAAATATTTCAGAATGGCGGAAATATAGGGGATTAAAATTTTAAAACTGTTATATATCCGCCATTTCAAAATATTTTCAAAAATGTCATTAGACTTTTTTGTTGCCATTATAAAAACGCAATTTTTTTATTTGAACAACTTTTTTGTCTAAACAACTTTTTTATACGTTATACTTGAACGGGTTTAGGATGACTCGCAAAGTCTAGCTGACAGAGCCGTGACGGATAGGTATACAATACAAATCTTCCTACTAAATATACTGAAACGGTTTATGGGTGAATTCAGTCCGGGTTACTGAACAACTTTCTTAAAAATGCATGTTTCCGGTGGGAATCAAACCCGCGATTACCGAGTTACAAGGCCAATGTCTGGACCACTATTTTTAAGAAAAGAAGAAAATTGACTAACATTTGTTGCGTACATTCAATACCACTTAATAGTTCACAAAAAAATACAATAGATATCGCAACAAAAATTTTTAAACTCGTAGAACTCGCCATGGTTATTTTTTCATAAGTTTACAAGATTGACTTGATTTTTTCTTAACCGTATAACTTTTCGTTGTCTTGCTTGTTTAAAATTTCGTTTAATTTGTTTGGTCGGTTAATTGTGTTCAATTGTGTCGTGCATTGGATTGCTTGCTTGCTTTGCTTGGTAGTAGAAAATAAGTAATTAAATATGTAATAATCTTTGATTGAACTATAGTCGTTAATTTTGCTGCGCAAATTACCTAAAACCAACTAAACCATGCATTTTGAGACAAAAAAGGGAGGTTACAGTCAATTTTTTAATCGTTTTGATCAACCACAAGAATAATGTTTCGGAATGGCTGTAGATGGTATAATTTATGGCTAAAGTCAAGGTATACTTTTTAAAAATAATGATATCAATTACGTTTTGTATTCAGAGGATCGTTACTATAGGAAATGCTTAGAAAAAATGAGGCACGAGGGAAATTATAACGTACAACTGTGTTCCGATGATCTTCTCTCACCAATCGAAATGCGACAAGGTTGGTTCCCTCGATCATTTATTGTTGAAACTGGGGATATTGCTAACCATATCACAAAAAAAACTTGAGATGGTGTCAAGGGACACCCGGATGGAACGAAGGAAAGACAGACAGAGAAACACGCGCACGCCGCACGGATTACAACTACTTATAGCAAAAAGTGTCGTTACCACTTTTGGTCTTATTTTTTTCCGTCTAGCCTCCTTTCGCAACGCGCGATAAGGAACTTAGTTCCAATTATATACGTCGGGTACTTTGTATATTAAAGCTTTAGAGGCACTTCGGGAAGCATTTGTTGATGAGGGAGGATTTTCTTTCACGACACAAGGGGATGGCAGTGGGTGTTTGAAAGCGAAGCTTAGAGTTTTTTTTTGTTTGACTCTCATAGTGTTGATACTGAACACTGCCGAGTTGATACCCAATTAGGTACGCCATGTCTGTACAGAGTGGAATCAGTTGAAACTCTGTTTATGCTATTATACACGCTGACTTTTTATTGGTTTTGGAAAAAAAATGTCGTACCGTAAATTAATTCCTCTATCCGTATATGTATATGTCATAAGATAAAAAAGTTGCGTAAATGATTTTCGATCGAGACTACGTAGTTATACGCCGGCCGCCGGCTGCGTAATGTCGATGACCCCTGCCGGCCGGCGGGCGATGTATGGCGGCGGAACTACTAATTGATCTCACAATTCTACTTTCGAGTTTTGGGCAACATTTTTTTTCTGAATTTTTATTTTGACTAGCTAATTAGGTCTTACTAACGATGCCTATGAAGTGGCCTTCGGCTTCAAAACCAATGAAAAATTACCGTGTAGATAGGCGGTAGACCTGTCTATTTTCTTCCCAACGGTAGTTTCAAAACCCTCAAGGGGCTTTTGCTAAGCCAGGAAAACGATTAAAATATCGATTATTATATGGTTGTAAAGTTATAAAGGCTCGCGAGGTCTACGGTTCTAACAGAACTACTAGTTTTAGTTTAGGTAGGTTATTTAGATTTTAAACGGCTCTCTGCCCCACCCAGGGGACATACGACAATAAGTCATTTAGTTTTTAGTTAAATTAATTATTTTATGTATTTTTGTGTTTATACCTATAAAAAATATGTGTATTATTTATTAAAGTATCTTTGTATTGCCCTGACTGACCGAGTGAAGCGTATATTCGTTTTAGCTTCAGCAAAAATTCTTTTATTTGTCCGATATCCGGATATCCGGTTTGTCTCGCTTACAGGTCGCATTTCTCAAGCGATTCTTGAGATTTTTTTAAAGTTTGATAATTATACAGCGTAGTGGAAGGGACATATTGGGCTATACATATAGATCACTATAGTATTATATAAAGAAACTAAAATGACAGTCAAAAACAAAAAATATTTCCATACATACATATACATAAAAGTGTCCACAACTCGGGCAATTTGTATGGGAATGTCGTTTTTTTATTGGTATTTCGACTGTTATTTCAATTTTATTATACCATAGTGATCGTAGTATAACCCGTGGCTCGATTTATTACGGGTATGTTCCTTCTCTACGTTTTAAACCTACTTACAATATTTTTTCGATTCAATTATTCGAAATTTTTCATATGTAATGGCGGAAATAAACACTGAAATCTTATAATATTTAGCCATTTCTTTTTTTTTCAAAAATGTCAAAACTTTTTTGTTTCCTTTATATCGATAATCTTCAACGGTGGGAGTGACTTGGGAGGTCTACAGCTCATAGCATCACTAGTTTATGTAAGTACCTATCTTAATGGTAAGTACCTTTTTATACATGACACGTAATGTACACCTATAACTTGTTGACGTGTAAAAAATGACTGAAAGGGACCAATTACTGAATAAACATGATTCTTTGATTCTTCTTTGATCGACATAATTCCTCGCGATTCCCGCCTATTCCCTCGATTGATCTTAACTGCGCGGGAAAAATAAAGCAAGTGGTAGGTTTTTTCTTTTTTTTTCTTTCATGCCATTATGTGAAAGCGTCTTTTAAAGCAACTGGTAGGTTTTGCTTTTTCTTTTTTTTTTTCTTTCATGTCAGTATGTGAAAAGCGTCTTTATGTCTAATGGTAGCACTTCATTTGTATCTTCGTATTTCGAATATTTGTCAAACATTTACCATTGATGTTCGTCAAAAACCGCCACACAGGTTTTTGACGAACATCAATGAGGTTGAATAGGCAAAAGAGAATATGCTCGTATTTTGACGTGATAACGTCTTTAAAATCGTTTTAGTCGGGTGACATGTTCAGAAACTTGTGTCACACCAAAACCTCACGAGCGCGATCGCAGGTATAACGAGATCTCCCGTCTCATCTCGAGCGCTGCCAGTCATTCCGTGAAACGACGTTATCACGTAAACATCTCGATCGTAAACCTACTTTACAAACAACCAATTTTTTTGAAGTGAAAACTTCTTTAGCGGCGTTGTGCACTTTTTTTGGAATGGGTAAAAAATCTTAAACTCGCGTCAGGACCACGTGTCCTGATCGAAAATTCGTAAGACGGCGCAGGGCGCTTGCGCGAATGTTCGTGTGTGTTTATGTTACGTTACGTTCGTGTGTGTAATGTGTCATGCTTGTGACATTTGTGACAGACTGTGGTTCAGAAAAGATTTGAAATATTTTATACTGATAATTAAAGCAATTCGTGCAAAATTATTCCCTAACCATTCCAAAATATCAAAAATGCACAACGTTAATATTCAAGTTTTCACTTCTGCCGGCACTCCCAGAGTGCATGTTATTTTTTTATTTGCCTTTATAGAATCTTACCACAGTAAACAAATATGAAAGAATTTATAAAAAATCTTAGTCAGCGACGAACTTGTGAAACTTTAAAGTTTCAATTAGAAAGATAAGTCCGATATGGACTGGTGACGTCAACGTCCATGTCATCTAAATTATGTCAAAGTTGGATTGTTTAATCCGTTGTTTGACAAAACCTCTAGCTGTTTGGCATTACAGCTCGGTTTTGTAAAACAGCTGAAAATCGTTCAACTGGATTGTCAATGAGTACTTATTCTATGCAAGCCGCTCTAGATTAATCATTTTGGAAATCTTTGGGAGAGCCGCATAACGTCCAGCCGTGGACGTTATGCGGCTGATATGATGATGATGATCTTGACTTACTCTGTGCCCTAATCGAGATAACCTCATTTTTTGAAGTCGTACCTCTTTTGTCCATTTACAGGTTATGGTTTTCTTATTTGTAAAATAATTCTAAAACTGCGTGGGCCGGGCGGGAGCTCCCTGCAGCGTTGCCATCGTGAAGTTACTTAACCTCTGACATTTAATTTATCTGATAAATTGCATTGTTTGTAGATTTTTACCCGATTACGGTGAAGCCAAAAGGAGCAGGGTATGTGTTTCGCCGCTATATATTTTACTGGCTGTGCCCGTGGGCTTCGCTCCTCGTGGAAATTTCGGGATAAAAACTATTCTATGTCCTTCCCTGGGTATCAAACTTTATCCATATTAAATTTCATGTAAGTAGATTTAGCGGTTAAAGCGTTATACAAATACTAGCTGAACTCGCTTTAAATAAAAGCTTGTAAAAGAGAGGTGTTATAAGTTTGACGCCATGTCTGTCTGTCTGTGCCATCTTAGCTCTCGAACTGCTGGAATTCTTGAAAATGGGGGCTTTTTAACCCTTTCACCGCGAGACTTTATATCAGTTGTCGTGCCCCCAGCGCGAGACATGGTAAATCTAACATACCTATCTACAACCAAAAACGGATATGGATACGTAAGTTATGTGCCATACGAGCATTTTTTTTTGTCGCAAATATGCGACCTTCGCCGAATGGGCCCGACAATGTTTGTCACATATATGCGACGCTCGCGGTTAAAGGGTAAGCCTGGCAAATTAACCTATGTTCATAACATAACTGTTTACTCGATCAATCTTTACTTCCACGTAGTTAGTTTTTAAAACTAATAACATGTATACATTTTTTCCTTACTATAAGCATCAACATATTAACATAAATATTTCTCTTTCTTGTCATTAGAGGGCGCTATAGATGATAATTATACTACATTTGGTTAGGTATTTAAATAAATGTTAACAATCTTGACATGTTTTTTTATTGAAATATACACTTTATTAATCAATAATTTTGCTAATTACAAAGTAATTATGTTATAAATTACATAATTACTTTGTAACAAAGGTATTGATTAAAAAAGTGTATATTTCAATAAAAAGACATGTCATGATTGTTAACATTTATTTAAATACCTAACCAAATGGAGTATAGAACATTAAAATCTTTTATTTCTATTATTTAAATAAAGTACTATGAACTCTAATTAATTAAAAAATTACTTATATGAAATAAAATAAATATTTTAAAAGTATATTCAACACTTTCTTTGTAACTTTTTTGCTAGTCGTGTGTGCTGCCATCTCTGTGTGCCAAACCCGCAACTCCAGTTTTGCCTACTTACGGGCCCTTCAATAGTTTCTATTGCGTTGGGTATCTATTACGTTGGTAATTTATTATCTTTGCCAGAAGTTAACTTTAGCTGCTTCTTTGCTCAACGAATTCAGTTCAGCTCAGCTATTCAGAGAGTTAGGCTGCGTTTCGCTTGCTTGAAATCTCCGCTCCGCTTCTATGGAAACAGCGGAGCGGAGATTTCGAGCATTGTGATTGGTCAATTCATGCACCGCTAAGCTTCTCTCCGCTCCGTTCCGCTTCAGTGGAAACGCAGCCGTAAGATTGGCACCATAACGCACGGTCAAAATATTTTAAACCAGGTTTTTATTTTTAACCGACTTTTAAAAAGGAGGAGGTTATCAATTCGTCGCGATCTTTTCTTTATGTATGTTCATCGATTATTCAAAGACGCTGATTCGATTGGAAATATCTTTATTTGTTTGAAAGAGTATACTTGTAAGATGGTACTTAGAAAATATCAGTACTAGAAAGCTGTATAAGCCATAGGTATGTATATTAATCACGCCAAAAAAAATGTTGTACAATATCTTGAAAAATATATTTTTTATTAGTAGCTCCTACCTACAAGTAAAGTTTTTGCTCGACTTTAGGAAAATTTCATATATTAATTAAAAATTTAGTCTTTTAGACGTTTATAGGCGTGTAAACTCGTCGGCATTTGCAGCTACGGAACCCTACACAGTGCGTGGCCCAACACGCAATTGACCGGTTATTTAATTTAGTAGATATATTTAATTATGGCGCCATTGAAGATACCTAAGTGACCTTAAGACATAAGTATATTATTATTACTCTGTGGTATATCTAAGTACCTATCAAATAAGTACATCAGAAAATAACAAGAAGTTTTTATTACGAAGTAAGGTTTTAATACGCAACAAAAGAAAATATCTTTCATTTAAGTATACTTAAATTAATACCGAAAAAGAGTTTGAAAAAGGAAAAAAACGAGCAAAAGAAAAAATAATGTATTTCATAAAAAGACACAAGCACACACAAACACAAGACAAGCACACAAACAAACTAATACACATCTCACCTTGGACGTTGCCATCCGCGTCTTTCTTAGGCCCAGAGAACTTGAGTCTTCTTGTCTGATTCATACGCTTAACATCATCGGCAGTCACCACGTTAAAGCCTAACCGATGTTTGGATATTGTACTATTCCATTGCCACATACAAATGTCCACAAAAGAATCGTTCATTCCATTTTCAAAATTACAAAACACGCCTGTCGCTTGAGACATAAAAGTGTTCTTATTGACAGCTTCGTACGTTGGTCCTTCGCGACGCAAAATCTTTATTTTATCCGTGAGAGTGTTTGAATCGTTTTCAGCAACAGCTTTTTGGTTGATCGTTAGAGATCCTTCGTTATCATTCATCATGTCATCGTGTTTCCTGTTCAGTTGAAATATTTTGTTGAAATTCTTGTTTTTTGTTTTCCTCCTATCATCGGTTCTGTTCATCATTGCTGATAATTTTTGAAGTGAGCCGCGGTCTCTGGGGCTGGCGGAGCGAGCTTGCTCTTTCTCCGCCGCCAGGGCTTTCGTCTCTTTAGTTTCTGCTTTGATTTCATGGTAATCGCTTACCGCGAGTGACACGACAACTAGTATGATAATAAGCTTTCCAAACGCCATTAGGGTGCGATAGCGGCTTTTAGATACAGAATCGGCCGCTTCGCACGGAAGCAAGCATCGAAATATTCGACATTTCGAGAGCTCACGCTGTTATTGTCGATAATATTCATAACAAAAGGCTTCAAACAGAAATCTGCGTCGTCTTAGAGCGATTGCGACCTCTCGCGAACCGATGGCACGGACAGTTCACAACTCGCGGTCGATATAAAGACTGAGTCTGAATGCATGTTCCGAATGTAAAGTTCATCACAACTACACCCACATGACGATGGCGAGCGATGAAGAGCCCGCGGGGCCCACCCGCACGTTTGAATGAAAGCAGGACAAATGGACGACGAAGTGTCCCGTCGATCACACACAAAAACTCGCGTTTATCCGCGCGCGGACGAAACTATTATCACTTTAACAACACTTATCACTGCCACTACACTTGAGGAGCTCAATCCAGGGTACACATCAGCAATTTTTCAATTTACACCACTGATAATACGTTTTAAGTCTATAACAAGGTACATACATCGTCCTGGCCTAGCGCAGCGCTGCGCGGGAATATGCGGAACTAGCGATGTGGACCGAAATAATCATTACTTTTCGCGAGATGTGATCTTGGAACGGCGCTCGCTCGTAGAGATGCTGCGCAGGTGTCGTCTGACTTCAGCGATTCCCGGGTTTCCCGCGCAGGGTATAACCGGATATTACATTGGTCCTATTAGAATCGCTGCTCGCGTAACACGCTTCCGATTGGCTCTCATCTAAAATACTCCATTCTTATTGGTCGTGGAGAAAATTGCCGGGAAAACTCGCCAATCCGCACGCTTACCGGATATTGCATAAAGAAAATTTCCGCAGAAATTTGTTTACGCGAATGGCGGGCAGTCGTTTTTTGCCGATCGCTTGCGGATATTAAATCAGAGGTGTTTTATTAGGCTCCGTGACTGGTTATTTCCTTTAGGAACCGAGCTTTACACCGCCGGTGCAAATGGAAATTCCATTTTTAAACGGCACCGACATCGCAATACAATCATAAACGAAACCAGTGATCGATAAAACTATTGTTGTCTGACTGAGAAGTGTATAGAAATAGAAAATGTCTGGACATTGTATTGACTCGGCTAATTCTGATGAACAGTCGGCTATATGTGGCGAAAATAAATAAAGAAATGTAAGTAAATAAACCGGAACAATGAAATTAGCGAAAAAAAAACAAGAATGACAGAAATTAAGAACGAGCGTTCAGAATAAGAATTTAATTAAACCCATATTTTGTTTTGTATAATTTCATTTATTTTTTACTCATAACCTTGTTTTCTCTGTTTAAAATTATGTTTATATCATCAATTTTGTATTTCTAATATACATAACGCAATTTATAAAATATATCTCTAAAATAAAATTATAAATAACTTCAAATTCTTTGTTTGTGAGTTTGTGACATTTTGACAGATGATTTAAGTTGGCATTTATCTAACTATATTTTGTCAGTGCTTCCGAACGCAACTCCAACCAACCACTCCTTGTAAATTGGTTGTTGTTATTATATTACTATTTATTACGGTAAATACTAGATAATCAAGATTATTACAGTAACTAAATTTGTGATAATTCATTCTAAGTAATATATAATCATTATACTGTGATATATCCGCGGCAGCTTATAGTTTCGCTTTTGTTTACATGGTAAGTCGATAACGTCCCAAATTTAGTGTTTTCTATTTTATCGAACTAATGATAATTGGTGAAAGCAATTGTGCATTTTATCAATGATATAAGAAACAATAAGTATTTTGAAGAAAATCACTAAAATCTAGGTACGGTTTTAGTCTAAATTGAGTTAAAAATGAGTCACTCTAAACGTGCTACTTTTTAATTCACTGTTTTAAAACGTGATATTCTCAATGCGTCAGCAATTCACGCTTAATTTATAAGCGTTGACAAAAAAGAACTATAATAATATAAAATTAACACATATTTTATTCATTTACTTTCATGTAAATCTATGGCATAAAACAGTCTATGTGTAGTACGTACACATTTTATGGAATTCTATTTTTAAAATACTTATCTTTATTTTCCTTTTCATGAGTTCTAAACTTAGAATACATATAGGTTCTAAACAACCTTTTTTTTATTGACTGGCTGGTACAGTGGGATCTTTATTATTGTCACACAATTCTCCTTTCAAGGTAACTTTTTATAGTTAATTTAAGGTGTTTCACAACAAATCTTATTTGTGTTGTATCACCATTGAGTAATACACAGTAAAGTGAACATGAAAAAAGGAAATTGTGATATCAAACAGTTTTATAATGATCTCATTTTCCTGAATTGTTGGGTTTATTTCTAAGGATGGCTCTCAAGCTAACCCATCATGGCTCATTTTGACTGGTTGATAACTCAGTTGATGTACAGCATGCGGGGACTCCCAGTATGCGGGCTACCAACCAATGAAAGCCATAAGTCAATACAGTGGTTGTTACACTATATTGACTGTACAGTTCAGAATCAGAATCAGGAATCATTTATTGCACAACTGTGTTTATAAAGATGTTACATAATTTTTTATTTATTTAAAATCTTTATTGATCTAAAAGCTACAATGTGTGACTTAATGTTAAAGCATTCTCTCCCTGACAACCTTTAGGAAAAAAAAACAGATAAAAAAGTAAGCGGCTAAATAACAGATAAAAGATATAAAGCCAGATACATAAATAATATGTTTGTAAATAAAGTACAATAAGTATGTGCCTACATACGTATACATTATACATATAAATTTGAAATAGAAAGAAATAATGAATACTACTTTTAAAAAGTAAATCATGCACTTATATGTAGTGAAAATGGCGTCCCTGCTTCCCTGCCGGCTTGACTGCATGCGAATTCGGTTACCCACATGTGTGGGCACACATGTGGGTAACCGTTTTCACTGATGGCACTAACTATGGCATGTGTTTCACAGTTTCAGAAATCTCCCACTCCCTCAAATGAGTGCAAGAATTAACAATGCAAATAAGCCTTCAATTATAAATAAGGCTACTAGAGTGCCAAAGGAATAAACATACACACAAAAAAAAATTTAAATCCAAATTAGACCTCTAGACCAGTGGTTCCCAAACTTATTTTGTCTACTGCCCACTTTGAGAATAAATATTTTTTTAGTGCCCCCATTTTTTCACCTATTTAAAAACCATTATAACTTCAAATTAAATTAATTAATTATTGTGACCTATATATGTATATTATGTAAATATTTATTCTCAAAGTGGAGGATGATATTTATGTGGTTGTTGTTGAGAGTCGAGAGCTCTTGCAGTCGTTGTTTAAGAGGCCTCCTAGCTAAATAAAGCTCCTAGCAAAAAAAAAAACATTTTCTTTCTGGGTCTTTTACCGCCCCCCTTGAGACCTGCAGCGCCCACAAGGGGGCGTTATCGCCCACTTTGGGAAAGACTGCTCTAGACTATAGACCTCTCGTATTGCAACGCCTATACTAGGCCCATAATGTTACACTGTATAATGTTATGTCTACAATTGTATGAATATGTGACCTGTAATGTTATGGAGAGCAATAAATGTTTGAATTGAATTAAAAATATTACCCTTCTGGGGTTGTGGAGCAGTCTGGTAAAAACAAGAATATTGTGAGCCATTATAATAGACTAGCTGTGCCTATGGGCTTTACTCCCTGTAGGAATTTTGGGATAAAAACTATCCTATGTCCTGCCCTGGGTATCAAACTATATCCATATCAAATTTCATCTAAACAGGTTCAGCGGTTGAAGCATGAAGTGGTAACAAATAAACAAACCAAAATACAAACTCACTTTCAAATTTATAACATTAGTAAGGAATAATGATTTAGGACTAATTAAAACATTTTTTCACTGACTGTACTGTTTTGGCTTGAACAATAGATATTTTTTTAAATTAATGCATGGTCCCAGTCGCTGGAAGAAAAATATTAAATTTTTTGATTCCGGCGACTGGGACCGCGGCCCGAGTCGACAGCATCCTCAATATTAGTAGGAAGTAGGGAAGTAGGATTTTTGACCATCAGTATGGGATACTTTTACACCCTTATATTTTCTTTTAAGTTCATATTTTGAATTTGAAAACTAGTTAAGTTATATACCTAGATGTATAAATTTTTTTTAAATTATCTACAAAATTTTACTGAAAGCTGACATGTAATTTCAAAATAAAAGCTAGACTATGTTTGTATGAAAATGTCTATAGTAAGGTCTCTTAAGAATTAGAGTAGGCATAACAAAAATCTGTTGTCTGTAGATTAAGTTAAATAATGTAAATACTTAATCGAAATAAAATCTTTCACATTTATCAAATAAATAATTCAAATTTATAAAACCTCTCCCGAATCTTAACTAGATACATCGCAAGTTAAAAACGCTTGTAAAAATCTGCATAAAACAACTGTCCTTAGTATAAGCATGCTCCAATTCATCTAGGACAATGCCTATTGTAGCTGTGGACCCAGATATAGGTCACGCCTAGACAGACTTGTTTTACGGTGTAAGTCTCCATTTTACATTTATCTGATACTGATACAAGAATCGACCATTAATTAAATGAGGCCCGAAAGGGGGGAGGGTTTAAAAAAAAAACACCAAATAAATCACAAAAGGGAGGCGGGTGTAAAGTAACATGTTTATTATTTTGATTTATTGACTACTCGTAATTTTTAAGAATTAAATTAGAATGTTTGCCGTGTGGTTTCCGGCAGAGTAGAATAAGATTACTCCAAGTCCTCCCGTGGATGTCGTAGAAGGCGGCTTAGGAAATACAAGCTAAACAAAGCTTACAAACATCGATGAGACCTCTCCAACCCGTCTGGCCAGCGAGGAGAGTGTGGGCCAAGTCCTCTGGCTGCTCTGGCCAAGTATAGCTTTAGTAGTACGGAGAAGGTCGTGCTCCTGCATTGTAGACTTAAAAGACCTGATGATGTTGATGTTTAAGAATCATATTCTGAAAATAATTAGCATAGGTAGGTACTTTTCACCAAAAAATATACATGTAACTTTGGAGTTTGGGTAGGTGCACAATATACACGGTTATTTTTTATTTGTTTTGGAGCCGAAGGCCACTTAATAAGAATCGTTAGTAAGACCTAATTAGCTAGTCAAAATAAAAATTCAGAACCAAAATTTTTTGACTAAAACTCGAAAGTAAAATCGTGAGATCAATAAGTAATGCCGCCGCCGGCCGGCCGCCGGGGTCACGCGAGTTCACGCGACAGTTTTGGACGAGTGTACTACGTGGTCTCGATCGAAAATCATTTTTGTAACTTTTTTATCTTATGTCATACACAAATTTGGATCACGTATATGGATGGATAGAGTAATTTATATACTATACGACATTTTTTTTTCCAAAAACAATGAAAAGTCAGCGTGTATATGTATATATACCTAAGTATTACATACAGAACGGAATCTCCCCGTCCCCGCACCTCCCCAGGCTGCTGCAGCCGCCCACTCAACACCCGCCACAAGGAGAGAACGGGGGAGAGGTGCGGAGACGGGGAATGGGGAAGCATATTGCGCGGGACATTAGGAGATTCCGTTCTGTATGTAATACTTATTCTGTAGTAGGGGAAGGCTTATAGGCATGACGAATGGAAAAATATTTTTGGTTCATCGGTTAGATTATTAAAAAAGATTGTACACGTATTTTTTTTTTCTCTGAGAAACCAAAAACGACATAGATTTTGAAATTTCGCGTGACGTCACACTTAAGCACGATTTTTACTTAAGTGTGACGTCGCAAGCCCCCACTCCGGAACTTTTGACGCTCCATGAATTTTTACTTTTATGGTAAAATGAAAAATACGGGACCATTATTTTTGAATAATCTAAAATACGGACTAATTACAATCATACTTTTCGGACCTTGTCGTCACCCCTATTCTTGATCTTGAACTTTGAATTACAAGGAGAGGAGAGGGAAAAAAACAAACTATTGTCTGCATATCTGAGAGATGATAACACAATATTTTGCATAAATGCATTCAATCTCATGCAGGACAATGCCTATTGTTGCAGACCCAGATATAGGTCACGCCTAGACTGACTGGCTTGACGTAAGTCTGCATTTTACGTTAAATTGTCTGCTACGGAAGGGAGAGAAAAATAGAGGTAAATACAGGCATATACATATATATGGAGATCAATTTTTTTTTACCCACGACAATAAAGAGGAGTTTTATATGTTTGACTGACGCTGATGTCTGTCTATCAGTGGCATAAGTTCTCGAAAGGATAGACCGATTTCGATGCGGTACATTTTACGCGAAAGCGAGTTCCCTTGCGCTGGTTCTTAGCTATGTTTGGTGAAAATCGGTTTGGCCGTTTAAAAGTTATTGTTAACGCTTGAAAGTTGAGGATTTTTTGATTTCCCTAGCAAATAATAGGTCGCGCTACGGCTATCTTTAAATATGTAGTTCCGCTACTCATCACTAGATGTCGTTTCTGAAAGTCGGGGCTTTTTAATTTACCTAGCAAATAAACTTGAGAGCTAATAGCTTACACTAGTAGTTCGCATCGAACTATGAACTCGTGACGTGGACCCCATATCTCGGCAACTCCTTGACCGATTTGGCTCATGTTAGAACTTAAAAGTTCTATTGGCTACTACTACACCTAGAAGATTTCATAAAGCTCTGATCGAAACTACTCGAGTTATTTTCAAACAAACAAACAAACATACATACATACATACAAACGCAGAATTGTTCAAGTAGACTCAGAACTTCGCTTGCTCTTTCAACTAATGATTACTTGGCTCTGACTACCCCGTTTTTGATGAAGATGTAACCATTAGGCAGAGTAGCCCCAAGTCGATGCGTTGGGACTAAAGGGTCTATTCCCGATAGTTTTTTAACCGACTTCCAAAAAGGAGAAGGTTATCAATTAGTCGGAACCTTTTTTTGAAGTGAAAACTTCTTTAGACGCGTCTGGGCTTGGGCAAGCACGGGAAGCAATTTTTGAGATTGGAAAGAACCATCGATCTCGCGACACCGTTACCGACACCAAGTTTTCACATCTGTCGGAACTCCCGGAGTGTCGCTGTTTATTTTTTATATTCACTGATTATTCGAAGACGCCTGGACAGATATGGAACTTTTGTTGTTGGAAACGACGTATTGTATTTGTCAGGTGGTCCCATAGAAGTTTTTTCAAAATCGGTTGTGTAGTTTGAGGGTGTAGTCGGTTTTTAGTATTAAAAAAATACCCTTTAATCTTATATTAGCGTAAATCCCAACTGCTATAGTCAGATAAACGGTATTACGTATTAAAACTTGATAGCTTATTATTGCCATTATTAGCATATCATATTTAGCTATCTTATCAAGTCGTTTATCAAATAATTTAAATAGCTATCAATACTTAAAAGGCCTATGACTTTTATCGTAATTCACATCACGATTTATTTTTATTTTTTATCATCATTATCAGGTCTGTTTGTCTCCACTGCAGGAGCACGACCTTCTCTGTACTACTAGAGCCATACTTGGCCAGAGCAGCCATAGGACTTGGCCTACACTCTCCTCTCTGGCCAGACGGATTGGAGAGGTCTCATTGATGTTTATAAGCTCTGTTTAGCTTGTATTCCTAAGTCGTCTTCTACGACATCCACGGGAGGACACGGAGTGGCCCTATTCTACTCTGTCGGAAACCACACGGCTAACTCTCCTTTAAGCTTCTGGGATGTCAATTTGTTATTGAATGACAGATGGATAAGTTAATTATCTAATCTCATTTAGTGATTGCGCGCTTAGAATCCGTGGTTCCTGTCATTAAGTAAATAATGAGTGCCAATTTCAAACTTGAATGATTGTCTTTTGTTACCACATGATGTCATAGAATTTTTGTTTTGAAATCATATTTAGTTTTCTATACTAGTGGCTTTGTGAGCTGTAGACCTCGCGATAAATAGAAAAGTATGTACGTTTTTAATTTCCGTCATTTTGAAAAAGATTGAAAAAGATTGATAAATTTCGAACCTGCTGGAAAATTGAACAGAATCGCTCGACTGATAAAGTGAATTTCTGTACGTCATTATTCTAACAACTGTTATTCCTTTGATCAGCTTCGATTAGTACTGGAAGAAAAGCAGCTGGTACATTCTGCCCTTCTTTCATACCAGCATGCAAAAAACGAAGACATTTTACATTTTTGTTCATTTCCTTCACTTTCTTCACTTAATTCTTTATTTATTATTCCCTCACAAAACCGTTAAGGCCATACCCAAATTTTCCGGGGTCCAGTGGCGCCCTCATCTATATCCATACATATAATAAAACAGTAAAAAATGTGTGTCTGTACATTAAATATATTTCCAAAAAAAATTTTGGGGGCGATGAAGACGTTGTAATAGAGTAAGAATTTAAAAAAAAAACTGTCTGTATGTCTGTTTGTCTGTTTGTACACGCTAATCTCCGGAAATACTGGACGGATTCGAACGAAACTTTTTTTGTTATATAGCTATTAAGCCTGGGCAACAACATATAGGGTATAAATGATTTTGGGAAATGGAACGCCTGATGCAGAACCGTAATGGTCCAGCTAAACTATAAGAGATATAAAAATGCCGCCTTAGTAAAAGTTGTTCAGCCTGATGAGCATTTTCCAGAGACATAAAGTCCACGCGAACGAAGTCGCGGGCTTCGGCTAGTTTAAAATAAATCATACGGTGATATCATTTAAAATTTCGTCTTGATCGAATCCTAGATCACCCTTTTAACTATTTTATGAACTACTGTTTATAATTTAAAGTCCGAAGGTGAAGCTATTCTACGCACATTTGCGAAAAACGGCCACTTTTAGCTAATGTGCGTAGAAAAGCTTCACGTTCAGGTAGCGTCAAATTCAGGTAGCCCCTTAATATTAATATATAAATAAAAATAATATAAATTTGTCAACCACAATAAAATATAATTTGTCACAGATAATGCAGTGAGAATGTCTGGAGGCAACTCATCCAAAAACAAGGCTCGCTCCTCCAAACGGCACGAGGGGTGGGAGGAGGCGGGGGGCGAGTTCTACCAGGAGTTGTACCCGGGGGCCGAGCAGGACTTGTTCGAGAATCTGCAGAGAGCTGATGCTGCGAAGTTGGCCACACTTTTACCTTCTAAGCAGGCGCGGAACAGTGAGTAGTTTTAGACTGCGAAAAGTGTGACAAAGTGTGACACTACCTGTTACAACTGGTAGAAGGGGAGTATGTATTAATTATAATAGAGGGGGAGTGTCTAGTGACAATTCATTTAGGAATAAGGATCGTTCCTCCAAACGCCAGGAGGAGAGAGGACGCAAGGGGAAAGTTTTATTAGGAGCTGTGTCCGCGAGCTGAGCATTTGTTTGAGAGTCTGCAGAGAGCTGATGCTGTGAAATTGGAAGCACTTTTACTTTCTAAACAAGCATGGGACAGTCAGTACTTTTAGATTTCAAAAATTGTAACAACGTGTCCGGGCTGGTGTTGGGAGGTGTAGAGAAAACCAGAGTTAGGTGGCGTCACGCTGATAACGACCTTTGCGACTGCGGCGCCATCCAATCAATGGAGAACCTTCTGTCGTGTTCAAGCTGCCCTATGACATGTACAGTCAGCATCAGAGATACCTGACCCCTCCTACATCTTGAATTTTCTCATAAACTGATAATAAAATTATAAACAAAAAAAAAAACAACTGATTTCAATTTCTTTCGGGTTGCCTAGTTTGAATGTCCAGGCTAGGCGTGGCTGATTTAAGAGTCCCCCGACCCTAGACTTCTCCATACAAACGTAGTCTACGTTTAATTTTGAAACCACATGTCAGATTCCGGTAAAAATTGGTAATTGTAAAGAAATTGCAATTATCTAGGGTTATAACTGGTTTCCTATCGTAAAATTATGAACTGGAAAGAAAATATAACGATTTAGAAGTTTCCCATACTAATGGTCAAAAATGATATAAAACCCTATATTCTATTTCAAGTTCATATTTTTAAAACTAGTTATAAACCTAGATAATTGCAATATCTTTGAAATTACAAAATTTTGCCCAAATCGGACATGTCGTTTTGAAATAAAACGTAGACTACGTTTGTATGGAAAGTTGTATTTTGGTCTAGGGTCGGGGGACCCTTAACCAGATGGCTGCGACATATATAAATAAATAATTAAATAAATGCATCAATTTTTAAATCAACTGCTATAGATCGGCCAAGAAGTGTCTAAACACCTTGTTTTACCCCAATAAAGAGAAAAACATGCGCATGCGCTAGTCGCTCCCTCTATCGTCGATCTGTTGTTTCCAGCGACCACGGTGAAGCGCGTTCGCTCACAGAATGAGCGGAGACAGTCTACGTTCGCGCGGACCACGCAGAGCAGGGATATACATCTGTCAATGCTGCCGGATCTCTCAGGTGAGATAACCTATTTCGCTGAACAGTTGAGGAGCTCGGTGGCCCGGTGGGAGTGCGCATTACTAGCGCTTTCGCAAGTAAAGTGACAAAGGGGGTGGTCGGTACTTGGATGGGTGACCACCATAAAAATTTCTCGAGCTCCGTGCTTCGGAACCCGGCTGTTATCATTGTATGGCAGTCGTCAAATTATGTCAGATGCCTTTAGACGGCTTGAAAAATCGAATACTAGTGTTTGCTACTTACTTACATGAAAAACAAACAAACAAACAACTGTACAGTTACTCCATACGACACGACAATCTTCCGATAGTGTCGTTCTACTATAAAACTAAATTTGACTATTCTTTGCTAAAGGCAAATTAAATTATTCTTGTTTTGTGCTTATATGGGTCTAGTAACCCTGAAAGAAACGTATTTTATTTTGTTTTTAATTTTTTATTTATTTAAAAACATACCGCACGACACCATCTTGTGATAACTGGCGGAACTACACAATGTAGTGATATTGTAGCGCCATCTATTATTTGTGTGGTAAATTACCGAACCCCGAATTTGAAGCGTTATCACCCAATAACTTTTAAACGAATGAACCGATTTTCATCAAACATAGCTAAGAACCACTGAAAAGGAAGTTTTCAAAACTAAAAACCGACTACACAACCGATTTTAATAAAAAATTTATGGGACCACCTTAGAATTATACCCTTTCAAACAATAAAAGAATAATCCAAATCGGTCCAGGTGTCATAGAATAATCGGTGAACATACACAAAAAAAAGATCGCGACGCATTGATAACCCCCTCCTTTTTTGAAGGTAGGTTAATAAATGAATATTAAGATAATTAAACTACAATGTCCTTGAACAAAAATGGGTCAATAAACGTACCGATAATTACTAGGGCCAGGCTTATTAGCCCTTGTCGAACTAAATAACGTTAATTTCTTACCGAGAAATAACTCGCCTTAAACTATACCTTATTATTTTATTCAATGAGATTTTTTTAAACATGTGACACTAGATGGCAGCTCTGTGACGTCAGGTTCAACCGACTGCTGTCATTGGACCATCAGTTGACAGGTTCTTTTGCTCCGTCAAATGTATCCAAACACAGTGTGTAAATTGGGAAATGTTGGTCATTATCATTGACTGAATTCACCTTTAAAATAGTTTCAGTATATATTTTATTACACGATAGGTGCCCGAGAAAAAAATGTAAATTTGGTGTTTATCGATTTATTTGGAAACTGCTTAAAACTTAATTAAATTCGCTTTTTAATTATACTTATTTCTTTTTTCGAAGTGAAATACATTAAAAAGTTTAACTACATTCATCCGCGTTAAATACAATGTGTATTTCAAATTTTAAAAATTATGACGCCTTTCATTTGTTGTTTCAAAACTAATTTCCTTTTTTTGCTGGACTGCCACCAGTATTTTTGATTTTACATAGATTATATTCGTGTTCAGTTTTCAAATTGTTTTTGATGAGATTTTCTTCTCAGTCCCGATAAAATCAGCAGTAACTTCATCTCCAAATGTTTGGATCAAAACATCGTCTTTCGAGTAGATGAGATGAAAAAATACTTTTTAAATAATGACTTGTTATTTTTCTTGACCTGGATCTTAAGTAGACTATAACAGTGTTCAGTATACAGTTAGAATGGTAGGTATGGCGAATATCGTTTAATTAGTGTTATCAAGAGTAGAGGGTAATGAACCAATTACTGATGTACTTCCAACAATCTCAGATGGTACAAACTACCGTACTTTCTTACGAATGTGCGTTTGCAATACAATGTTTTTAGTTGAAGAAGAGAAGGTTAACAATTCGAATGTGTAGATACTTTTTACTGCCTTTAAAAAAAAGAGAAGATTGTCAATTCGTCGCGTCCTTTTATTTTTTTGTATGTTCACCAATTATTCGAAGCCGCCTTGGCCGGTTTAAAAATTTATTTTTGTTTGAAAGGGTATACACGCTGACTTTTCATTGGTTTTGGAAAAGAAAATGTCATATAGTAAATAAATTACTCTATCCATATACATAATCCAAATTTGTGTATGACATAAGATAATAAAAGTTACAAAAATTATTTTCGATCGAGACCACGTAGTACACTCGTCCAAAACTGCCGCGTGAAATCGCGTGACCCCGGCGGCCGGCCGGCGGCGGCATTACTTATTGATCTCACGATTTTACTTTCGAGTTTTAGTCAAAAAATTTTGGTTCTGAATTTTTTTTTTTACTAGCTAATTAGGTCTTACTAACGATTCTTATTAAGTGGCCTTCGGCTCCAAAACCAAAAAAACATCACCGTGTATACTGAAGTCAGTTTTTAGTTTTGAAAGATTATTTTTATGTATGTTTACCGATTATTCGAAGACTAACTACGCTTAGACCGATTCGAAAAATTGATTTTTTGTTTAAAAGGGTATACTTGCGAAATGGTGCCATTGAAATTTTATCAAAATCGGTTTTGTAGTTTGAGGGTGAAGTCGGTTTTTAGCTTAATTTTTTTTTAGAAATATATTTCTCATTATTTATTACAATTTCAATTAACAACTAAATTAAAAATTAAATTAAAAACTAAATTAAAATCTAAATTATACTCTAAATTAAACTAAACAAATAATAATAATAAAAAAGAAAAACCTTACAAATAGAAAACGTCTTCCAGATCATTGCCCTGCGGTAGAGTGCCCAAAAGGCTGGCAGCATTACCACGTTGAATGGCAATGCTTATTCATTGGGCGAAATTATTGCTAGCCCTTTGGTCACCCGACACCTCGACTAACTTTTTGTTAAAAAATTTAAAAAGTTTGTGAGTTGATGGTCCCCACAGACCTAAAGTCTCAACCCCAAACGGCTCAAATATGAGGCCATTCCCTAAGCATTCATATTTGCGCCGTTTTAGGGTTTCCGCAGCGGCTGCAGCTGCGCCAGCCTTAGAGCTTGTGCCGTGAAGATGGGAGGCCGCCAGAGTGTCGACACACGTGGCGTCCCACACCAACGGCTTTCCCAACCTCCACGGCACAAGCGTCATTTTTTTTATGTATGTTCACCGATCTTTTCTTTTTTCAAAGGGCATACTTAATGTCAGGTCCCATAGATATTTTATTAAAAATCGGTTGAGTAGTACAAGTGAAATCGATTTGTTAGTTTAAAAAAATAGTACCTGGGCGACCGAGCTTTGCTCGGTTACATCTCTGACAATAACTAAATTTTTTTAAACTTGTCTAAAAACAATACAAAATAAAAAATTATATATAAATTTGAACATAAAACAAAAGTAAGTCTTCGAGTGGGATTCGAATCCGTAACACTCTTTCTAGCGGTCCGCATCATAAACCGCTAAGCCAAAATGGATGGCGGCCGGCGCGACGAAATTAGCAATTATATTTTGCGTGGAAAGAAAATGGCATGAAAACTCGAAAACACGCGTTTTCCTAAACATAAGACTAATCTAGATCGATTGTTTACCCCCGAAAACCCCCATATACCAATTTTCAGCGAAATCGTTAGAGCCGTTTTCGAGATCACAGTAATTTATAAACATATAAATAAATAAATATACAAGAATTGCTCGTTTAAAGGTATAAGATTTGTATGTATGTTCAACGATTATTCGAAGACGCCTGGACCGATTTGGAAAATTCTTTTCTTGTTTCAAAGGGTCCTTGTTCCATAGAAACTTCATTAAAAATCGGTTGTATAGTTTGGTGTTGAAGTCGGTTTTTTTTTATTTTGTATTTTATTTTACAGAAAACCTATCGAACGAAGAACGAACTTGGGAAGAGATCATGCAGATCAAAGCGATGCCTGTACCGATGGGGCAGAAGAGAGAACTCAAGGCGAGATTACAAGTAAGTGCTGTTTATTACTATTAGTATAAAAAAAAAGTTAGTATAAAAAAACTATTAGTATAAACTAGTTCATTATTATAAATAAAATTGGCCAAGTGCGTGTCAGGCCACGCGCAGTGTAGGGTTCCGTAGTTGCGAATGCCAACTTTGAGTTCTTGCCATTAAAAACGTCTAAAAACTAATATCTATTGAATTTGTATGAAAATTTATTTTTTCAAGTACATTTTATAAGTTGATCGCCTATAACTTTTTAATTTGTATACCCTACTTGGCTCTGATAGTTTTCCTTCAAACTACATTATATATACTATAATTGTGATTTTTTTCACGTGGCCATATATAACCGTTTAGCATAGAGGGGGGGGGACACTTGACTCGAACAAAAATTTGAACTTTAAACCCAAATATTTCAGAAACGAATCCCTAAATCGAAAAATGGTGTTAACAAACTAACAATATTTTTGAAAGACCTATTCAACGATACCTCACTCAATGTGTTTGTCGAGAAAAAAAATATTGACTACGTCTTTACTTGTATGGCAGCTAACCTGAAATTTTTTTTTTTCCATATTTTATTTTACGTCTTTTCGCCATAATTCATATACATATCCATGCCAAATTACAGTTTTCTAGTACTTATATTTTCTTTGTAGGACCGTGGACAGACAGACAGACAGACATGGCGAAACTATAAGGGTTCTTTGTTTACTACGGAACCCTAAAAAACTGACCATTATCAAGTGATACAAATATTTAAAATAAATAAATGATTTTTGATTACTAGTTGCGCCCTGCGGTGTTACCCGTGGAAACAGCCTATGTGTTAATCCAGGGTGTCAGCTTCCTGCATACCAAATTTTATCAAAATTCGTCCAACCGTTTACGCGTACACACACACACACAAACTCTATAATATTAGTGTGATTTATCGTAAAAGTCGATTAGAACGAGTGAAAATGTGAATCATGACCCTTTTACCGCGAATGTCGGATTTATACGACAAACATTCTCGTGCCCATTTCGCGAGCGTCGGATATTTCCGACAAAAAAACCTCGATGTATGGTTACGCCTCGAACTTACTCTAGCTCAATCTGTGTATGACTTGTCCGTATACATATTTTATTTATTTTTTCAGAACGCCACAAAACTTCGCCTCCAAGGCTTCGAGCAGATCCATTGGCGGCAGCGGAAATTCTGGCACCGCTTCCGAACTCGCTTCGGCGAGCTGATAGCGAAGCTCGAGCTGTGGCACTCTCCCATGAGGGAGATCGAGGGCAGCTTCGGAACCGGCGTGGTATCGTACTTCCTATTCCTAAGATGGCTCCTATTCCTCAACATCACTATCTCACTAATAATAACACTTTTTCTAATACTTCCAAAAGTATTACTACTCGAAAACGATTATGATTGCAACGATTTCCCTTTAAATTCCACCGTATGCTGTTCCCAAGCGTATTTCGAAAGAAATTCGACGGATACCAATGTAGTTTTCGACGTAATACAAGGTACTGGGTGGATGGAGAAGACTATTCTGTTTTACGGTGTATATTCCGATCAGATTTACGCGTATTTTTTAAGAAACTTATTCGATGCGGAGTTGTATTATAACATGCCGTTAGCGTACGTTTTAGTTCCAATATCTTGGGCTTTATTTTCCTTAGTAGCTATAGTCAGGACGGGAGCTAAAGGTTTTAAAGAGAAACTAGTCGAGAGCGAGGGGCAGTTTTATGTGTATTGCAATTTAGTGTTCGGCGGTTGGGATTTTTGTATTCATAATGAGAAATCAGCTAAAATCAAACACAAAGCGTTGTTTAACGAAGTGAAAGGTTATTTAGAAGAGGAGAGGTTTAAAGAAGAAAAACAAATGCGGACTAGAGAAAGCCAAATAATCATGTATTTGAAAAGGATTTTTGTTAATGTCGTAGTTTTAGCTATTCTAGTTTTGGCCGGTGCGTTGATTTTCGTTACTTTCAATTATTCTATGCATAAACTAAATCCTAATGCGACGTTGTCGTTTTCTGACGTAAAGGAAGAGAATCGTACGGCATCCAGACTGACTTTCAGTCGACTGAGTTTAGATCGAAGCGATTCGTCTAATCGAAACTTCCTAACGCAGTTGGAGAATACTCTACTCGAGTTCCTACCATTCCTATGCATAGTAGTTCTAAACGTTATAGTCCCGGAAATGTTCGGATATTTAATCAAATTTGAGAGTTATAACCCGGCTCATGCGTTATTAATAACTTTACTGCGAACCGTGCTTCTGAGGCTATCATCTTTAGCTGTTTTGTTGAGTCAGATGTATCTATACGTAACGACAAATGGAGTGACGTGTACATTACATAATGATGACCCAAACACTCCAGACTGTTGGGAGACTTACGTCGGTCAACAGTTCTATAAGTTGATTTTAACAGATTTCGTAGTACAGTTCGTTTTTACCTTCCTAATAAATCTGCCTAGAGCGTTCATTGCGAGGCATACAGGAAGCAAATGCCTCAGAATCATCGGAGAGCAAGATTTCTATTTGCCGAAACACGTTTTAGACATAGTTTACATACAAACTTTGATATGGATGGGGTCATTCTTTTGTCCGTTCCTACCAATTATTGGCACGATATTCTACTTCCTAATATTTTATATTAAAAAGTTTACGTGTTTAGTTAATTGTACGCCGTCGCCTGTAGTTGTATACAAGGCGTCGAAATCTAAGTCTTTATTTATGTCAGTGTTATTGCTAGGTTTTGTGATATCCATAGCACCGGTCGCATATTCTATTGCAGAAATATTACCCTCAATCAACTGCGGTCCATACAGAGGGTACGCTTCAGTGTGGTCGTATGTTATAGATACATTTGAAGGATTTCCTTTCATTATTAGGGAGATAGCGTTTCAGTTAGGGACTTCGACGTTTGCCATACCAGCTTTTGCTGTGTTATTGTTCTTTTTATATTATTATTGGGCGGTGGCGACGGCTAACAGGCATATGGTTGGGGTTTTGAAAAATCAACTTGTTTTAGAAGGTCACGATAAACAGTTTTTGTTAAATAGACTCAGTGCGTTTATAAGACAGCATCAGAAGAGATGTGAGAGGAAGAATAGGGCTAGTTTTGCGGATGACGACTCGTCTATTAGACAGAGTTCGAGGTAATCCAGTGAAGTGTACGCGCATACAACCGTCTCGACGTTTATCAGATAGTTTGGTTCGACTCTTAACCCCTTGTATGCCGGAATATCAGATAGTTAAACAATGCATTCTCGCGTAAATCTACGCAACGGCATAAGAGAGGTTCAAACATTTGTTAAACTTATAGTGAGTCATTATTTTATAATGCAACGTTAGATAAATTAATGATTAATTTATTCACGTAACATAGTCCACGGTCGCTGCTCCTAACACTCGCCCTGATAATATTCGAAACTGCGGCGCAGCGCGCATAGATTTTGTGTGCATTAGGGAAGTTCCCAACAACTCAAATCAGATACTTTTTCTAAACGTCAAAAATTTTCAATGGGATTTGTATGAAATAAAGAGGAATGACGTCGTAGTTTCTTTGAATCAAATAGCGTTTTTAATATCAGTTTTTCCGCAATAATAAATCTAAAATCACGTTAAATGGATTCATGACTTTATTTTGTGACGTATTATATTAACAGTACCAAATAATTTACTACGCGTCGCATACGCCGCAGCGGCGATAGGTCGATTTTTGTAACATTAAAAATCAATCCTTAATACAATGAAATAGGGTTAATTTTTAATTGTAACGAACGAAAATGCTTTAAGATTTTATAAACAATCTTATTGCATTGTACTAAGACTTAATTTCTAATGTACTGTTCTGGCTGATCCATATTATTGTATACTGTAATTGTTTTATAAAAAAGTACATAATAGAAATACGTGTATCAATGAAATGCATGAAAATGAGATTAAAATAAGTATAGATAGGTAGCTTTTGTATATTAATTTCGATAAAATTGAAGTCACTTTCGTATTTTTACCTATTTAATTTATATATTATTAATTAGTATTTAAAAAATTATTTATTGCATGTTAAAATTATTAATATATAAGGTCCAACAAAATATTCTGATATTATTTTAAGGGAAAATTCAATAAATAACACTAAAAAAGATTTCTCAAAAAAAAATTCTTTGTTTCGAATTATGTACCTATTGGAAAGTAGATTTTTCAAAATTACTAACAATCAAATGTTAATTCAGTTATTAGGCATTTGCATGCACTTTTACACGTCATTAAGTTTAATAAACTTACATAACGAATAATGACAAGTATAATAATACTCTTTCGAACAAAAAAGATTCAGCCAGCCAGGCGTCTTCGAATAATCTGTGATCAATTGATCATACATTAAAAAAAGATCGTGACGTATTAATAACCTCCTCCTTTTTGGAAGTCGGTTAACCGTTCCTTTACCGCCAATACCAGACACAATAGTAAAACAATGAACGTAGCATTTATTAATGCCACGCGGGTCTTGACCGGTTAAAAATAGTATCAGTATATTTTGTTAGACCATAACATCTTGTCATAAAAATTCGTGTAAATTATTAATATATCTTAATTTAATGTTTATGTAAATAAAACATATGAAATTAATGTGTATGAAATTGGATATCCCGGCCACTTTATTCATAATATACATGTAAAAATATATATAAATAATGTATCCCAGTATATGATAAATCAGCATGGTTTAAGTAATGTAAGTTGAGCAAATTTTACTCTGTTAGCGTAAGATGGGTCACCAAATAGAAATATCACACACTTAATTTTTGTATAGACTTGCCAACACTATAAATGTGTAAAATAGTATAAAATTCTTTAACCGATTTTTTTCTATATTTTTATTGTATGTATTAATTTTATTGAAACTTATAAAATTAAAAAACAAAAAATCATGAAAATTTTAGCATTTTTTATACATTTTTACACTTTTTTTATAAATATTTATGTGTTTGTTCTGTCCAGCTCAAAAATGCTCAATCCAACATTCATAGATCTTCCATTTGTATGTTTGTGGATATTTGTTTACATCCAACAAAATTTAGTAAAATTTACTAAAAATGCACAGGATATTTGTTCCATTGCGCAAATTTTTTAGAAGCGGTGTTTGCTTTTTTTTTTTCGTGTGTTTCATACACACACGAAAAATAAATAAAAAAATAACACTGGTGACAGATTTTTCAGACTGCCTTAAGGCATCTGACATAGATTGATGACTACCACACAATGATGATCTGTCCGACCGATTTCGGGCATGGCGACCCCTTCGACTCCTATCCATTGATTTGGCGCTCATGCGCTCGAAGATGGCTAACGTAGCCTATCTTTGCGGCAAAACACCGTGCACAATGTGGACACTTAAGTACACCGTCCACATAATGATATATTATGGCGGCTGGTGGACGGGCCTTTATATGGTCGCGTTTAGAATCGAGATCAGTTTTACGCTGATCCTCGAACTCGCGTACTTGGCTGTCCACAATCCGACGCCATTCTGGCCGCTGTGCTGCTAAACGTTCCCATTGCGAGGGCTCTATGTTACATCTCTTCATGTGGCGTTTTTGGACGTCCTTGTACCGGAGTAGTTGTCCGCCATGCTTTCGCTTGCCTTCCTCCAGTTCAGAGAAGAAGATACGCTTCGCCACTCGCTCCCCGCCATCCGTGATACGTGACCGCACCACCGAAGCTGACGACGCATTAAATAAGCTTCAATGCCACCAACATTAGCACGTCGCAGGACTTCGGTATTTCGTACTCTATCAGACCATTTGATCTTCATGATCGTACGACGGCATCTTAGGTGGAATCGATCTAGAGCACGAATGTGACGCCGGTATACACACCACGTCTCAGATGAGTATAGGAGGTTCGGCAGAACAATTGCCATATAAACAGAAATTTTTGTGGCTAACTTAAGGTCATGTGAGCAGAAGACCTTGGAATACAGCTTGCCAAATGCTGCAGCTGCCGCACCGACCCTGCTATTGATCTCAGCATCAAGATCACACTTGGATGTTATCGTGCTCCCCAGATAACGAAACTTGTCCACTTGCTTCAGCACATTCTCACCAAAATTTATGGACAGTGTCTCATGACCGTGAGTGTCCAGGGACATCACCTCCGTCTTATTGACGCTGATTTTCAGGCCGAACTTACGACAGGCTTGGTGAAAAACGGACATCAGCTGTTGCAGGCCGTCTGGGGATTCTGCTAAGAAGCACAAATCATCAGCATACATGATCTCAGTGATCAGTGCATGCGAGACTTTGGTGCGAGCCTTAAGTCGAGCCAAATTGAAAAGGCTGCCGTCTGTGCGGAAGCGGATGCGAACTCCTTCGGGAATAGTTTGTAAGACCTCTCTAACCACCACTGCAAAGTATAAGGCGAACAAAGTAGGTGCAAGGACGCATCCTTGCTTCACCCCACAGGTAACAGGGAAGAAGTCCGTCTGTTCACCGTCTACAGCGACGCAGCATTTCATGTCGTCATGCAGGAGTCTAAGTAGTCTTACAAACTTTTCCGTGCATCCAAGCTTTCCTAACACCAACCATAACGCTTCACGCGGCACGCTATCGAAAGCCTTCTCCAGGTCAACAAAGCAGAGGTACAACTTTTGACCTTGTTCTCTGCTCTTTTCCTGCAGTTGACGCACAGAGAAGATCGCTTCGCACGCGCCTCGGTCCGGTCGGAAACCGAACTGAGTTTCGGGCAGGATCTTTTCAGCTAAGTTCTTCAAGCGGTTTAAGAGAATTCTGGCAAAGACCTTTCCAGGGACCGATAAGAGCGAAATTCCACGATAGGAGTTGCAGTCCGAGCGGTCACCTTTATTTTTATAGAGGGCACTAATACGCGATGCCTTAAATGTATCTGGTACTCGCTCCTCCTCCCACATACGTATAAATAGTTCCCACACTAACGTGTGCAGCTCCTCTCCACCGTACTTGATCAGCTCTCCCGGTATAAGGTCAATACCAGCCGCCTTATTATTTTTTTGCTGTCTAATAGCAGCAACAACTTCGTCGCGCAAAAGAGGCTCGTCCAGCTCCGAAGCAGGAGGGAGTTGAGGCAGTAAACTGATGCTTTGCAGATCAGCTGATCGATCCACATTCAACAGTGTATTGAAGTGCTCCGCCCAGCGCTTTAGTACATCCTCCCTACTCGTCAAGAGACACCTACCGTCTGAAGACCTTAAAGGAACCTTTGCATGGTAGGATGTACCTGTCAGCCTACGTACCTCACTGTAAAATTCCCCTAGCTGGTTTGTATCAGAGAGCCATTGCATGTGACAAGCTTTGTCATGCTACCACTTGTCTTTAATTTTTCGGGACATCTTGCGCAATTCAAGGTCACTAGCTTTGACCTCCGCAACGCTTCTACTTCGCCTTCTGTGCTGTCGCAGAAGATTTCTGTGTTTGTCAAGCGCTGCCCGTAGAACACCGTCATTTTCATCAAACCAGTCTTCATTGCGACGGCATTTTTTGCCCAGTGCAGTTGAAGCTGTATCTATGATACGGGATGACAAAGTTTCCCAGGCAGCACTAACGTCACCTACTTCTTTTACTGGCAACAGCTCTTCAGACAACGCTTCCACATATTTCACCTTGACCTCGTGATCCTTCAGCTTCTCCACGTTTAAAGATGCATGCTTTTTTATTGGAGATCTACGAGAGTGTCGGAGGCGGAGTCGCAGCTTAGTGACAATCAGCCGATGGTCAGACCAACAGTGTGCACCACGCATAGCGCGGGTAATTAGCACTTGGCTAAAATCTCTTTGCCTCACGATAGCATAGTCGATCAAATGCCAGTGCTTGGATCTTGGGTGCATCCATGTTGTCTTGTACTTGGCAGCAAGCCTAAACATAGTGTTCGTAATTGCCAGACCGTATTGAGTACAAAGACTGAGCAGTAACTGACCGTTGTCGTTCATGTTACCGACTCCATGTCTACCCAGAACTGCAGGCCAAGCCTCATAGTCCCGACCAACCCTGGCATTGAAATCGCCCAGCAATAGTACCTGCTCTTTGGCGTTTATGTTATCAAGGCAAAGAGACACTTCCTCATAAAATTTGTCCTTAATGTCATCAGGTTTATCTAACGTTGGTGCATAAACACTGATGATATTAAGGTAATTGTCTTTGTCCAGGTGAAGACGCAGTGTGGTAACGCGGTCCGAGATATGTACAGGGTACTCCTGTAAACTTTTCACTAAATGATTTTTGATGGCGAATCCTACGCCTGATTGCCGAGTGTCGGAGGCAGCGGTACCTTTCCAAAAGAAAGTGTAACCTCCACCAATTCTACTTCATCGGCGAGATGTGTTTCGCTGATAGCAGCCACATCCACGCCATACCGATGAAGTTCCCGAGCTACAACGGCGGTCTTGCGTTCAGGGCAAGCATTGCCATCTCGATCTAGAAGCGTTCTCACGTTCCACGCACCAAATGTCATTACAGATGATATTTTTTTATTTATTTTGTACTTTCGACCACGATTTGAGTGATGCGATAGCAGCCGCGGTTACTACCATCTACTAAGTAGGGACGAGCATTTTTTCAGGGCACCTTTTCTAGCCCCCTCCCCGGCTGAGCGAGGAAAGCAGTGCCTTCCTAAATAGGGCTGCTCTGTCATCCCGGGTGCTGCCGAGCCCGCACTGTCGTCCCAAGCGTGCAGTGCAGAAACGACCACAGCATGTACTCACACCCCCGGGACCGCCTGTGTGCAGATATCAGACAAAGCCTAGCTTGCATCACACTAGACTTCTCTACCTCTATCCATCGCCACAGGACTTTCGTGAAAACGGAGTCCATTAACGGAAGCGGTCAAATACGCAGGATATATTAAGGTGCGCAAGCGTTCGCGCTGACGCAGGCGCGGAAAATGTGGTTGGAAAGCTGGGAATTACCCGTTGCAAAAGAGACAAATTGCGAAAATGACGAAGTGCGAATGTGACCAAATTTTCAGCGATCACCATTTTGGAAAAGTGACGAACTGCGTCACAACCTGTGAAATGGAGAAAGCAATTGCAAACCATTCCATTGTGTATGCCGAAAAAGTCATTGGGTAGGTCCCTTTCCACCAAAACTGGACTTGTTGGATGTAAATAAGTAACAAAAACGGCGGAACATTTTTATGGCCAAAAATAATTTTAAACATTGTTTTTAAAATTAATTTCGTTGTAAAAGTTGACCTATTTAAAAATTGTTTGGTTTAAATTTAACTTTAGTGACAAAAAAATGAGGTTTAAAATTATTTAGCCCACAAAAAGTGCTTAAATCATACTAGCCATGTCAGTTCTTCCACTAGTTTATTTAGATTTTTTTAAATATTTTTAACTTTTGAAATGTTTTATTAGATAAGTAGATATCTCTTTTTTAGACAAGTTTTTGAAGTACAATTTCTGAATCTAGTTATCTATTTTAGTTTGTTCCTTTTTACTAGTGAAAAATATAGCTTTAATTTTTATTAAAACAATCACAACAACAATAAAAAGTTGTGATTCAGAGCTATTTTTTTTTCTTTTTTTAAGTATCTAAGATTTTACGAGAGCGTTCAAAAGCATAAACGTACGATTTATTTGCCAAATTTAAAAAAAAAACCTTACTACACTTTTTTTTGTAAAAATGTTATGACAATTTTTTTGATATATCACACAAGCTTGAAATTGTGATAATCAAACTTAAATTAAAATTAACTATTATATGTCTTATTATAATAAAAAGCAGACTAACTTTACTTGTTTAACTTTAAACCCTTATTCGCCCTAAACAAGAAGACCTCTTGCAATATGTTACCTTTTCTTTTAACACTGTCAACTTCATTTGGGTGAATAATTGTTTAAACCTAGTCCTGAAGTTAGTCTGCTTTATTATAAATTATAAGACTGTATAAAACTATTATTTAAACTTAAATTTAAAAACTGATGACTTTTTACCCAACAGTCAAATTTTTAAAGCAAGTTTAGGCCATGATCCTGAACTACTTTCTATAAAAAAAAGTTATATAAGATCTAACAAAATATACTGAAATTATTTTAAGGCTGAATTCAATCCGTGATAGTGAACAACTTTCCCCAAGGTACTTATGTCGAAATATGAAAAATATTTTTTTTTGCTTTTCTTTCAAACTCTGATCAGCTGATTAACTTGTATGGGAGGTCAAAATTACTTTTCATATTTCGATACGTGTTTCTTAGGGAAAGTTGTTCAGTATCATGGACTGAACTCACCCTTAAAATTGTTTCAGTATATTTTGATAGAACCTGTTAGACCTTATATATAAAAAATTTCGTCCTCCCATACAAAAATTTGTCTAAGCGCTGATTTGTATGGCAAGCCCAATATTTTTTGTTTTTCATTAATTTTAATGGAAGGTTGTTCAGTATCATGGACAGAACTTGCTCCAAAAATATGGCTGGTACTTCAAAAGTCACCCTGTATGTATTAAACACATTTCCATATAGTACACGTAAGATATCTCCTAAGCCACACATGACCTATGTAAATCTGTACATAGCATTTACTAGAACGTAAGTAGTCGATTTAGTGATCTCAGTGTATCCACATTAACGTATGTACACCCTCATTCTATGTTCGTTGCCAATTTGCATGTTAATAAAGGTCATTGACGTCACTGTGTCTCTTTCCCTCTTTGTAGATTCCACTAAAACACAGAATACGTTTATAGTACAAAAGTACAGAAGCGTCTCTTTTGGATAGAAAACTTGCTACCTAGTTACAGCGTACTAAAGTTCAATTCAGCTTGCACGCCGCGCAAGCAACCTAAAGAGCTTGGACTTATCAGCTTACCGAATTCATCGAGCCAAAATGAACCTTAAGTCTGCAACGTAATGGTCCAATTTATAGCAAGCGAATTGCCGATTTTTTTTTTAAATTTTACCTTTTTTTGTGAATAAGTACCTACTCAGAGCTTGTTACCTAAATTGCGGTGTGCGCCTTTTAACAGAATAAGTAATACTTACGTATAGTAGTCTTACTCAGCAAAGAAATTCATAGAATTATCTACTCAATGTGGTTAGCGATATGGTTTAATTTAGCTCGCGTCAGAACTCGGCACCTGTTTGTTTAGATACCTAGAAATCTATTGCAAGCCAATTTCATTCTTATTACTCTGGACAAAAGATTCATGACACAGAATTTCCCACTTCGGAGTGGTGGTAATAATACTAATAATGTATTTATATTTTCGATATAAATTTCTATTTTCGATACCTAAACGCAGAGTGTCACAGGCCTGGCCCTACAAAACTGTGGAGCGACTGCTTTGATGAGTTTTCGTCTGCGGGGGAAAGGGGCGCGGGGGTATGACGTCACGCACCTTCCCCGGTCCCCTTAATCATCATATAGCGCATAGGTTAACGACCTTATTTGACAGAATTCTTCCAGCTTAACGTCCTTACTTTAGGTTTAACTCATACCGGAAGAGCAGCGTCGAAAATAGTCACCTTTATTTCTTTCTATGGAAAGCATAGAATAGCTTGAAAAAACTCGGCAGCTTGTTACCGCTAGCAGTCGCGAGGCTTTTGTTTTGTTCAAGCTATACTGTGCATTGAGCAAATAGAAATAAAGGTGAATATGGTTTGAAAATTAAACTGCGTTCCGTTGAGAGTTAATCCTTAGATCTGTTTCTTTCTAAAGTTTGATGTATATTACGAGAAACTGGTACTGTACGTGGACATTTGTAATAACCATTAGATATCATTTAGTTTTTTTATGAATGGAGGCTTGAATGTAAAGATATTACGGTATTGTCACTGATTTTATAAGATTTGGCGAAATTATACAACGTTTAAGTGACCTATGCTATGCGTAATAAAGCAAACAACGGGTTTTATTTTATTAGATAATGACATTAAAATAAAGTCAAAAACAAAACAAAAAAACATAAGTATATAAAAAAAATTACATACTAATTGCCTGGGCGGTTGCACATTTTTGTATGTAAAATCTTTTCACGAACTTTTTTAGGGCCTGGAGATTTTTGGGGGATTTTTAGGTAGCCTTCAATTTTTGTAACTTCGTTTTAACCGAGTGTTATAAAATAAACTTGTACTAAACTAGCTGTGTCCGCGGGCTTCGCTCCCCGTGGGAATTTCGGAATAAATAGTACCCTATGTGTTTTTTTAAGTTTTTTGACTATTATTTTTAATTTAACTATCCTATAGTGATCTAGTATAGCCCGTAGTAAGATTTATTGCGCATACGTCCCTTGCGAGTTGTATAATTATGACTAGCTTAGATCATACTATGACCTAAGTTGTAAAGTATATTAAGTATATAAAAAATAATTTTACGGACAAATACTCAAACGTATTTTATGTAACGAAATCCTAATAACTCATGCTGTTTATATATTATTTAAGCTAGTCAGGGACAGCATTCGATGGATTTCAATACATAAAGGCCACCGCTAAGTTACGCGGGCGGGCTAAGTCTATCTCTGTCACAAACTCCTCCGTGGTGTAGTGGTTAGAGCGTTCGGCTCATACCCGGAGGTCGCGGGTTCGATTCCCGGCGGGGGCAACGACTTTGTGTTGTTGCCCTAGTTTGGTTAGGACATTGTAGGCTGATCACCTGATTGTCTGATAAGTACGATTATCCGTGCTTCGGAGGGCACGTTAAGCCGTCGGTCCCGGTCACTGTCTTTGACATTGGTCGTTACCTAAAACCATGTCAGAGGCCTTTAAGGCGATTTAAAAAACTCTGACACTAGTGTTAGTCACTAACACACACGATAAGAAGAAGACAAACTCTAAATGCGAAAGAGATAGCAGAATCCGTCGCGGGTCACCTGACTCTGTCGAACGTAGCGTTTGTGACAGAGATAGACTGAACCCGCAGCGTGCGCCCGCTTCACTTAGCGGAGGCCCTAAGATGTGTTTGGGTATTTGGCAGTTAAGCACAAAAACAACTTCCATTTGAGCTCAATTTGAGTGTAATGGCAACACAGCAGGCTAGACGTCAAAATTGGGTTTCTATCATCAGTTTTGTGTAGAGTCAAAGAATATGTACTAGTAGACGATACTATCGATAATTGTTTATTTTTTTGATAGTATTGATTATGGTTAAATAGTAATATAACAAGATAATCTCGTTACACAGTTAGTTAGTGTCACTGACACTAATTAAACATGTGTAACTATGTGGGACTAACGTCTAGCGTAAGGTGTTGCCATAAGAGTTTGTAGCCAACCTATAATTTTGCCAATAAATTGGCAAAACGAAATTTAAGTTAAGGATACTACACTGCCATAATACTGTCTAAAATTATTGCATTACATTAAATTATTGTACTGAATACTATGTTTTATTTGTAAAATAAATCCCTTTTTTGCGCTTTCCCTTGTTGTTTACAGCATAGAATAGGACCTAATGCATTTTTTCCTTTGCATATAATTTTTCAAAACTAAAAACCGACTTAGCCCCCAACTTCTAAGGGACCACCTGGCAGATATGCCCTTTCAAACATACAAAGATTTTCTAAATAAGTCCAGGCGTCTTGTAATAATAAAAATATAAAAAATCCGACGAATTGTTAATCTCCTTTTCTGGTGTCCCTTGGGACACCCGGATGGAACGAAGTTTCTTTCGGTTAATTAGTGAAGGAATTTTAATATATTTTTTTATTTTAGTTATAATAATATTTTATTATTTATTATGTACAAAAAACCTGTATACACTCAACAAAAATAATCGTCGCGACACCACACTGTTCAATGAATAGAAAGACGAAACGAAAATAACTGGCTTGCTTTCTATGAGACAGAGAGAGAGAGAGTCAGACAGAGATACACGCGCACGCCGCACGGCTTACAACTATAGCAAAAAGTGTCGTTACAACTTTTGGTTTCATTTTTTTCCGTCTAGCCCCCTTTCGCAACGCGCGATAAGGAACTACGTTCCAAAAAATTAAAAACTTGATAGGTGTCAAGGGACACCCGGATGGAAATAAGTTCCTTTCGATGAGAGAGATATAGACAGAGAAACACGCGCACGCCGCACGGCTTACAACTATAGCAAAAAGTGTCGTTACAACTTTTGTTCTTAATTTTTTCCGTCTGGCCTTTCGCAACGCGCGATTGAGAACTTCGTTCCAAAAATAGTAATAATAAAAAAGTACCTGTGATCTGGGCATTGGTTATAGTGTATTTGTTATTTTATGGATTCAATTCATTGATATGAATGGACATAAGTATAGGTGTTTGACCTTAATTATTAAAATAACAAGAGCGATGATAAACAAGTGGTTTTGTTTAAAACACCTGTGACCTTTAGAACGAATATCAGTAAATCTTGCTTGAATAAGCAGTCATATGTAAAAGATGGAATATGAAAGACATTTTTCTTGTTCTGCAATGTTCTGTGGTTTAGTTTTGACATTTGCTGCATATTTTTAACTCTATCGTTTGTTGAGTACAAGACTACCTACATACACAAGTGTATAGTGTGAACGAAATAAATATTACGCATACTAAATAATAGTTTATCGAAGTTGTGAATTAAAAGCAGGAATAACAATGACGTTTAGTAATCTTTAAAGGTGTATATAGTGGACGTTATAAGGCTGAGATGATGATGAAAGGTGTAAACTTACCTAAAAAGACCTCATTACCCAGCTTCGCCGACAGTCGGATAAATAAATAACACCACAATATTGAAAAAAGAAACAACGAGAACAAACCAATTTTAATACTGGCCACATCGTGCTCGATCGCTATTGGTAACCGCTGTGTCAACAAACTTTTTTGTTTACAAATGTCTAATGGCGACAAATTTGAAGTTGCGTCGCGTTTGTGCTGCGATATCGTGATAAAATTAGCTTTAATTCGCCAAAATAGCGTTTAAAAACAATGGGAAATTGTTTGGCGGGAATATTTCGGCGCCGGCGCGTCCGGCGGCACATAGTTTTGATCCTCATCGGTTTGGACAATGCAGGAAAAACTCAAACAGTGAATAATTTGGCTGGTGAAAAAGATGATAAAATTTTACCCACAGTAGGTTTTAAAGCTGTGAATTTGATACACAGGGATACCCCTGTCACTATTTACGATTTAGGCGGCGGGCCGCACTTTCGCCAAATATGGCCACAATATTACAGTGAAGTTCACGGTGTGATATTTGTGATTGATTCCAGCGATTTTTCGCGTTTGGACGAGTGCAGAGAGGTATTGGAAGAGGTTCTGTCTCATGATAAGATTTCTGGTAAGTTAGTATAAATGTATTTATTGCCATAGCAACGTCATTTTGCAGTTTTGCAGCCATGTGTGACGAATTGCGTTTACGTAGCACACGTGACATGCCCACTTGATTTTTTTAATTAAATTGTTGCGTAATGCTGCGATAAGGTACCTATATCGGTGTTTAAACCGGGAAAAATTTATTACTTCTCGTATGTGGCTAATGCAATAGTGATAAATATGTATTATTTATTTCAACTTTTTTATTTAACCTACGTACATTTCTGTTAATAAAAGTTTGTTGAAAGTGGGTAGATCAATTTTTCTGATGATATCGTAATACCTGCTTAGCTATTGATCCAGGCAATACAATACAATTAACTTTATTGAACCAAAATATAGTCGCACTTTCGTAATACCTACCTTTAAAATTTTCTTCTTATCGTGTGTGTTAGTGACTAACACTAGTGTCAGAGTTTTTAAACCGCCTTAAAGGCCTCTGACATGGTTTTAGGTAACGACCAATGTCAAAGACAGTGACCGGCGGCTTAACGTGCCCTCCGAAGCACGGATCATCTTACTTATCAGACAATCAGGTGATCAGCCTACAATGTCCTAACCAAACTAGGACAACAACACAAAGTCGTTGCCCCCCCCCCCCCCCCCCCCCGGAAATCGAACCCACGACCTCCGGGTATGAGCCGAACGCTCTAACCACTACACCACGGAGGCAGTCATTTAAAATAAGGACAACACACAACATTTAATGAGTTTCGCGTTCGCCCCGGCAGAGTAGAATAGGGCCACTCCAAGTCCTCCCGTGGATGTCGTAGAAGTCCACTTAGAAAATACAAGCTAAACAAGGCTTATAAACATCAGTGTGACCTCTCCAACTCGTCTGACCAGTGAGGAGAGTGTAGGCCAAGTCTTCTCGCTGCTCTGGCCAAGTATGGCTCTGGTAGTACAGAGAGGGTCGTGCTCCTGCAGTGGAGACAAAAACACGTGATGATGATGATATGACGTAGAAGAGGCGGCCATATCGCCGAAAAAATCTCTTACTAGCAAACAAAAAAGAGGAGTGTAATATATATATAATTAGTGAAAAAAAAACCAGCCCTCAAGTATCTGTATATACTTATATATTCTAAGGTACAATACGAGTTTACACGTTACTTTATGTCTCTGGAAAATGCTCATCAAGCTGAACAACTTTTACTAAGACGGCATTTTTATATCTCTTATAGTTTAGCTGGACCATTATGGTTCTGCATTTTCCAAAATCATTTATACCCTATATGTTGCCCAGGCTTAATAGCTATATAACAAAAAAGTTTCATTCGAATCCGTCCAGTATTTCCGGAGATTAGCGTGTACAAACAGACAGACATTTTTTTAAAATTCTTACTCTATTACTATGTCTCCATCGCCCCCAATAATTTTTTTTGGAAATATATTTAATGTACAGAGACACTTTTTTTACTGTTTTATTATATGTATATAGATATATATAGATATAGATTAGTGCAAAAAACCCAGCCCTCAAGTATCTGTATACTAATGTATTCTGAGGTATAAGTCGAGTTTACACGTTACACCGCTGCCTCAGCGGTTTTACATCCTACATACTATAACGTCTTTATCCCTAATGGGGCAGACAGAGCATTTTGGATCTTGCGGCTTTAAGCAGACAGAGCCAGGGCTGCAAGACTCAAAGGCCACTTTTAGCTTGATGTGGGCAAGAAGGTGGATGAAGGAAGATTCCTTAAGTAGTTATATCGCCTATTAACATGATAAAAATTTTCGCCCATTCCCTTGATCGGCTCTTACGATCTGCGCGGAAAGACAAGCAGCTGGTACATTCAAAGTTTTTTACTCCCAGACCAACAAAAGATATTTTAACCCGGGACAAAAAACTGGTGGGTTATAGGTATGAGTTTGACGCTTATGTCTGTGTATCTGTGTCATCGTAGCTCTCGAACAGATGAACCGATATCAATGCAGTTTTTTTTACCTGAAATCAAATTCCCTTGCGGTGGTTCTTAGCTATCTTTAAAGAAAATCATTACAGCAGTTTAAAAGTTATACCGTCTTATTATAAAACGCAGTCTAACTTTGTTTACTAGCTTTAAACCATTATCCGACCAAATCAAGTTAACATCTAGTAGTATGCCACTGTCTCATCTGAAAATGTCAACTTGATTTGGTCGGATAATGGTTTAAACCTAGTAACAAAGTTAGTCTGCGTTTTATGACGACCTCCGTGGCGTAGTGGTCACCATGCTAGTCCGCCACCCAGAGGTCCCGGGTTCGATCCCCGGTCAGGGCAAGTTGGAAAATGGCCTTTTTCAAATTGTCCTGGGTCTTGGATGTTTATCTATATATGTATTTGTTATAAAATATAGTATCGTTGAGTTAGTATCCCATAACACAAGTTTCGAACTTACTTTGGGGCTAGCTCAATCAGTGTAATTTGTCCCTATATATTTATTATTTATCTTATACCTTTAAACGAGCAATTCTTGTATGTATGTATGTATATATATATATTTATTTATAAATTTCTGTGATCTCGAAAACGGCTCTAACGATTTCGCTGAAAATTTGTATATGGGGGTTTTCGGGGGTAAACAATCGATCTAGATTAGTTTTATGTTTGGGAAAACGCGTGTTTTCGAGTTTTCATGCGTTTTTCTTTCCACGCAGAATATGGTCGCTAATTTCGTCGCGCCGCGACCGCCTTGATTTAGCTCAGTGGTTAAGGATGCTGACCGCTAGAAAGAGTGTTACGGGTTCGAATCCCACTCGGTGACTTACTTTTGTTTTTTTTATGTTTAAGTTTATATATTTTATTTTTATTTTGCATTGTTTTTAGACAAGTTTAAAAAAAATTGTTAATGTTTGATATGTAACCGAGCAAAGCTCGGTTGCCCAGGTACTTATATTATTATAATAAGACGGATAGGGGTTACCGCTTGAAGGACGGGGTTTTTTATTTACCTGGCAAATAATACGCTACGGATATCAATTTTATTTGGGTATGTTGTTCCGCCACTTATCACTAGAGGGTGTCGTCGGGGATTTTTAATTTGACTGGCAAATAAATTTGTTTATTATCTGTTTCGCATAATCGATGGCTGCTACCACCGCTTCTAACTCCTCCGTCTACCTAACTCTAACTGCCTCCGTGGTGTAGTGGTTAGAGCGTTCGGCTCATACCCGGAGGTCGCAGGTACGATTCCCGGCGGGGGCAACCACTTGTGTGTTGTTGTCCTAGTTTGGTTAGGACATTGTAGGCTGATCACCTGATTGTCTGATAAGTAAGATGATCCGTGCTTCGGAGGGCACGTTAAGCCGTCGGTCCCGGTCACTGTCTTTGACATTGATCGTTACCTGAAACCATGTCAGAGGCCTTAAGGTTTAAAAACTCTATCACTTGTGTTAGTCACTAACACACACGATAAGAAGAAGACCACCGCTTCGTCATCGAAGTATTTTTCCATCGGCAGGCAAACCAGTACTAGTGTTGGCGAACAAGCAGGACAAGAACGGAGCCCTAGACGATATCGACGTGGTCGAGAAATTGAATATTGAGCCGCTGGTCAACAAGTAAGTATTGGCTACCTTTTGAGCTACGACAGATGCGTAAAGCACAGAATTAAGAGTATTACATACAGAACGGAATCTCCTAAGGTCCGCGCAATATGCGTCCCCGTTCCCCGCCCTGCACCTCTACTTCGTTGTTGCCTTGTCGAGGCGGCCTAAAGCTCAACACCCTCTATGGTATGGTATGGGGTCGAGGCGGCCAGGCGCCCGCAGCCGAAAGCTCAACAACCTATATGGCATGGTATGGTATGGGAGAACGGGAGAGAGGTGCGAGAACGGGGGACGGGGACGCATATTGCGCGGGACCTGAGATTTCCTTCTGTATGTAATACTCTGTGGCAACACTCATATTAATTCTGTGAAAAGGATGCCGAACAACGTGCGAAATCGATAACCTGCCAAGTGCAAGTGGGACTCGCGCACTAAGGGTTCCGTACAATTACCTAAAAAAAACACGTTGTTGCTATGGGAGCACCTCTTAAATATTTATTTAATTCAAAGTATTGTTGTTAAAGCGGCAATAGAGATACATCATCTGTGAAAGTTTTACCTGTCTAGCTATCACGGTTCATGAGATACAGCCTGGTGACAGGCTGACAGACAGGGTCCCGTTATTACCCTTGGGGTACGGAAGTCTAGAAAAGATTTTAGTACGTTTTTTCGCAGTCAGGATTTTTTTCAAAAGTTTATATTTTACACATCTAAATTGATTTACACTATTAATGACAATTATAAACGTCCAGTTCGAAAAACGTCCGATACGATAAATTACCAATACGAAAAATGATAAATTCGAAAAATTACTTATACGAAAAATGTCCAAAACGAAAAATGACTTATTTATTAACCAGACAGTAAAACCATTGATTTGATTTGCAGGTACAGATGTCCCACCCTAGTGGAGTCCTATTCGGCTTTTCCCCAAGAAACGAAGTCAAAAAAGGTCAAAATTGACCCCGGCCTCCGCAAAGGCTACCACTGGCTCCTCAACTTCATCGTCAGACGTTACGGAGACATCAACTTGCGCGTACAAACAGACATTCACGCGGATCTAGAACGCCGCAAGCGCATGATCAAAACTAAATCTTCCCAAACGACTGTTGACGATCTAGTGTCGCAAACGGGATTTGAAAACCCGAATTTCGGCGTCGAGAAAGATCTAGAAAAAGGTCTTATTATAGTAAAACCTATTACAGTAAACCCAAACAGTGGGGACACGACAATAACCATAGAGAGCGTTGAAACTGATAATACGAGTAACAATAATAAACCGAAATTGTCTCCGCTTTTCGGAAGAGCCAGCAACAGTTCGGTTACGGAAACGGTGAGGATAGAGCTGGAACCGAGAAGCGAGTTCCGGAAACTGTCTCCGCTGGTGAGGAACAAGAGTGGCGTGAATCACATCGATTTTCAGAATCGACCGCAGTCCAGTCCCACTTTTAACAAGAAAAATGCGCAGGTGCGTACCTTTTTAAGACATTTTAACATTTTAGAGTCCCCTTACCCTAGACCTGAGAATATATTGTTATTTTATTTAAGAATCCCCTTGCCCTACACTTTTCCATACAAACGTATACGTACGTTTTATTTCGAAACGGACGGATTTCGGCAAAATTTTGTATTTTTTCAAGATATTGCACATATCTAGGCATCTGGTTTAGGAAATAGAATATATAGTGTGTTATATCATTTTTGAACATCAGTATGGGAAACTTCTACATCCTTATATTTTGTTTCCAGTTTATAATTTTACCGTCGGTAACCAATTAAAACCCTACACAGAAAAAAAAGAATTTTTAATTCAAGAAAACTGATTTTCTTGGTATATTTGCTATACTTAAGTAATTTTTACTTAAACTTAGTAATATTTATTTCAACCAAAAACTTGAAGCCGTTAAAAGAAAACTGCGGTTTTATTTGAATTTAAATAATATATTTTTTTAGTTCACAAAAATATTTTCAACTAAAGGAAGATCAAATTCTAAAGTCAAGAAGACAGTATTTTATTAAACTAACTTAAAAAAATGCTAAGATTAATAACTTAAGGATGTTAAATTAATGAAATATTTTCTTGACCAATCGTATTTATTCGACAAAGAAATTATTTTCTGGAATTGAAAAATGTTTAACTCAAAATGAGTAGAGTAGTAAACATATTTAATTACCCAAACTGAAGTTTCTTGTTTTTTAATAAAAGATATTTGTAATTTGTTTAAAGAAATACATTTCCTTTTTTAAGGTAACTTCTTTGAACTAAAAGTTAATTTACTTCAGTAGAAAAACATTTTTCTTGACTTTTGAGTTTGAGCGTGTCAAAACCTGCCTATTTGGTCTGTCTGTGCTCCGCGCCGCGTCCGTCCCATCTTTCAAAGCTTTAAATTGTTTTATAGTTAGGAAAGTGGTTGTTTTATTACGTACGTATTACTACAGTTCGTACCTACATTATTCTTAGTGGTAAGTAGAGTTTTTATTATAATTCCGTGTAGAGAAAAACACGCGCTGAAGACCCGGCGTCAGTGTTAAAGTCAAGTTATTTCGGAATTATAATAAAAACTTTACTTACCACTAAAAATAATGTAGGTACGTTATAAAACTGTAGTAATACGTACGTAATAAAACAACCACTCACCTTACTATAAAACAACTATAAAAAAATAAATCAAAAGAGCTTTGAATTAAGAATCATTAACTTAAAGGAAACATTTTTTAATTGCTTCATCCAAAATACAATATTTCTTCTAAACAACAAATCAAAAGAGCTTTCGTTTAAGATGTTGATTTTCTTAAATCTATAAAACATGTTTGTCTTGACGGAAACCTTATTTTCTTCTTTCAAGTAACACTTATCTTCTTTTAAAAAATGCATTCAAAAGAATCTCTTAGCTATATCCAAGAAAATATTAGTTTCAGTATATATGAGTAAACCATATTCTTGGTTGGATGCAATTTGCTTTCTATTAAGTATTTTTGTCTTATTTTAAGAAGGTCTTTTTTTCTGTGTAAATAATTGCACTTTCTTTAAAATTATTTTTTTAACTAAATCTGAATCTGAATCTGCCTAGATATGTGCAATATCCTTTAAAATTACAAAAGTGTCGAAATCGGGCCTGTCGTTTCAAAATAAAACTTATACTACGTTTGTATGGAAAAGTCTAGGGCAAGGGGATTCTTAAATAAAATAACAATATATTCCCAGTCCACACATCTACTTTTAATATCAGTATAATTGTAAGTTGACGTTTTTGGAGAAAATACTGCAGTATGGTTTGTTACCGCTTCTTCTGTACTTTACTTGGCTGTAAGTAAATGATCTAACATTTACCTATTATATTATGAAATCGAAAGAAGAAGAAAAATTAACAATTATCGGGTGATATAAATATCCAAAGACTAGCCAAAGCCTGCGAATTTGTTCGCGTGGACTTTATGTCTCGCTATTTTTTTTATATTTCTTATAGTTTAGCTGGATCATTATGGTTCTGCATCAGGTGTTCCATACAAACAGACAAACAGACGGACATTTTTTTAAATCCTTACTCTACGTTTCCATCGCCTCAAATATTTTTTTGAAAATATATTTAATGTACAGACATTTTATTGCTTTATTTTACCTAAGTATAGATAAATAAATGATTTTTGACTTGATTTAAACGGCATCGACGTTTCGGTAAGAAGGGTTATATTATATACAACTACATAGTATGTACTTACATAACTTATCTTTATCAAACTTTTTCAGTCAAGTCAAACGAGCCAATCTAGCAGCCATTCTAAATCCTCGTCCATACAAGAGGACGAGAAATCCCTCCACAGCTCGACGGTGTTCCACGGCGATGGGACCCAAACGTATCGCAACCAGACCTGGGACGGGGCCCGGACACCCAAACACCGCGTGCTGGTCAGCGACGCTGAGTTGTCCACGATGCAGAGAGAGATCGTTCTTACTGAGAGAGGTGTGTTATATGTGCGAAGTTTTGTAGGTATTTTTTATTTGTTTCTATTTTTATTTTTATTTATTCATCACAGAATCAACAGCACTTTACAATATTATTATTTTATCTTATAAACTATTACTTACTGCCAATTACAGATCCTCATTTTGTAAGTAAAATATTCAAAAATGATGTTTAAGAAAACAGTATTTAATGACATTTCACACGAAGGACGACCTCCGCGGACGACCACGCTACAGCGTGCTAGTCCGTCACCCAGAGATTCCGGGTTCGATCCCTGGTCAGGCATGTTGGAAAATGGCTTCTGTCAAACTGTCCTGGATCTTGGATGTTTATCTTTATATGTATTTGATATAAAATATAGTAAGTTCCTATCGTTTAGTTAGTATCCCATTACACAAGTCTCGAACTTACTTTGGGGGTAGTTTATTTTGCGTGATTATTGATGAAATATTTTTAACCCCCGATAAAAAAGAGGGGTGTTGTAAATTTGACGTTAATTTGTGCAGTGGCGGCGCAAGATCTAAACTTACCGTGGGCAAGACATCTCGCGAGGTCTATTCATTGTTGGGAATTAGTTTAAATAAAATAAACCTTTTTTCACTTATTTGCTGGGGGAGGGGGTTTGTGCATTAAAGTGGTATTAATCAAGAACAAACTTGTTCGTTCCTCAGTACTCTAAGCATAGACCTATAATTTTTTTTACTGTGTAAGACTGACCGTCTGTTTTATGTATCTACTAGCCGAAGCCCGCGACTTCGTTCGCGTGGACTTTATGTCTCTGGAAAATGCTCATCAGGTTGAACAACTTTTACTAAGGCGACATTTTTATATCTCTTATAGTTTAGCTGGACCATTACGGTTCTTCATCAGGCGTTCTATTTTTCAAAATCATTTATACCCTATATGTTGCCCAGCTTTAATAGCTATATAACAAAAAAAGTTTCATTCGAATCCGTCCATTATTTCCGGAGATTAGCGTGTACAAACAGACAAACAGACAAACAGACAGACATTTTTTTTTAAATTCATACTCTATTACTATGTCTCCATCGCCCCCAATTTTTTTTTTGGAAATATATTTATTGTACAGACACACTTTTTTTACTGTTTTATTATATGTATAGATATAGATTACTCCGTTACTCTATGTTTTGGTGCAATAAAGATTTTAACTCACTTACTAACTAACCGTCTTATTTTAAAACGCAGACTATCTTTGTTACTAGGTTGTAGGTTGTAAACCATTATCCGACGAAATCAAGTTGGCACTTTCAGATGAGACAATGAGGTATTACTAGATGTCAACTTGATTTGGTCGGATAATGGTTTAAACCTAGTAACAAAGATAGTCTGCGTTTTATAATAAGACGGTGAGGGTTCGTTCATTCATGACACTGATACATCGCATAAAACTAAAAAAAAAAGACGTGTGGCACTCGGGGACTGCCGCGGTAAAGCTATTGCAAACAAGGAAGGACGGCAACGTCGCAAACGGACGACGGAGACGAAGCGGCAACCTTCGTGGTACATGGTAGGCGGAGTGGGGAGAGCGTGAGGTTTTTTCGTTACGGAATTTCTGGATTCGATCCCTGCGCTCAAGGCCCGCGATAGAAGCTATGCAATAGCTTAAAAAACTGGCGTAGCATTATATTGTTATGTACCTATTTATTATAAGAAAAACCTTTTGGCATATAGGTACTATTGGATTTTCCCTATTTTTCCAAATTTATTTTCGGCTGTGAGGCGCGGGGCTCTATGGACCGTGAGGCGAGGGCGGCGTGGGCGGCGTAGGCAGTGGCTCACACCGCCCACGCCTTACACCGCCTTTTGAATTTCTGTTTGTGGCATCGGCATCGTAGCGCTCGAATGGATGGACTAATTTCGATGTGTTTTTTCTTTTTGAAAGCAAGATCGAGTTTCGAGATTGACCAAAAATCCTTTTGTCCGGCTGTCCGGTTGTCAGTCTGTCCGGTTGTTTTCGCCTACAGGTCTTATTTCTCAACCGATTTTTGTAAATGTGAAAAGGTTGGAAAGTAAGATATAATTTTTTGTCGATTCAGTTTTTAGACATTTTTCAAAATGGTGGTAATATGGGAATTGATGAAGATAAAAAATATATTATTTCTGTTATTTCGCATAATTATTGAATATGTCCTTAATTTTTTTTGTTACCCTTATTAAGACGCAACTTTTTTGTCTGTACAACTTTTTATTCGATAAAGTTCAATGGGTCGGGTGATTCGCGAGGTAGCTCACAGAGCCACCAGTAGAGGAGGTCTGTGGCCTGGCGGGAGTGCCATTGCTAGCGCTTTGGGTTAGTCTCACTATTCCCATTGAACTTTCCCATTGATGGTAATAGTGATAAAACTTGTATCACTATCCCCATTGCGTTTATATACCGCTACTATTCGCGACCAATAAAACGCTCAATATTATGACGATAAATAAAATTCGACACGGGAATTCTTACTACGGTAAAAAATTATAATGACAGATTTTTTTTGTATATTGGTCAACAAAATAAAAAGTACACTTGTAATATTCTCATTTCTTTTCAGTACCAAATTTATATTCCTGTAAGATTAATTTTCGTGAAAGGTGTTTGAGAATCATGCTTAAGACAATCCACTTTTTAAAATTTGATGAAATAAAAAAATTATAAAAAAAAAATTATATTGCGTAGATTTGTTTTTTTCTGTAGGATAGTATATTATTTTACACCCGAAGTTTAAAAAAAACCGCTCCAAATGGGAATAATGAGACATTTTGTAGGAGAACATAAGTTTCGCTATTACCATTCGGCGTTTCGTAATTCAATGGGAATAGTGAGACTGATTTGAAAAAAAAGTGCAGTCTCAGTATTACCACTGCAATGGGTAATGGGAATAGTGAGATCTACCCAGCGCTTTCGCAAGTAAAGCGACACTGGGGTTGGTCCGCATTTGGATGGGTGACCATAATTGGCATAAAAATTTCTCGAGGTCCTCCGTGTTTCGGAAGGCACGCATAAGCCGTTGGTCCCGGCTGTCATCATTGTATGGCAGTCGTCAAGCTATGTCAGAGGCCTTTAGGCAGCCTAAAAATCGGACACCAGTATTGGCTACTTACACACACGAAAAACAAACACAAAACAAACAATTCGTCTTTTATTCCGGTTAAATTAATTAAAATCCACATGAAAATTTAAACAAATTGCTAAAATTAAATGTGAGGCCTTGTCTACGTATCCGGTTTTCGCCGGACCGGTGTCCGTTTGATCAGTCATGTTATGTGTGAAGCCTGTAGGAGGTGTGTCCGTGTCACGGCGAAAACTTTTCTAAACTTTTCTCTGGCGCTAATTGTTCTAAATCACTGACCTCCATATATACAAGTACGCTGGACCTATGATTAGCCGGGCCATAGTGAGGCGATTTGATTTTCGCCATTTTGGCGCTGATCGTAGGCATTCGTAGCAGTGGGTGGGAACGGAACTAAAAGTTACGTCAGATTTAGCTCTCTTCCCACGCATTGGGGGCGCTTCAAATAGGCACAATAAAGAGCTGTCATTTCTTAGGGTATCATAGGTCCAGCGTACTTGTATATATGGAGGTCAGTGTTCTAAATTCAAACACAAAAATAGTGATCAAAAGCATTTTATTCACAGTTTTCAGTGAATAGTGGTTAGTAGTTAAACATTTCCCCGCCCGCAGACTACACAAGCAAGACGGCGTCGTCCTGTGTGGCGCTGTGTGCGCCGGCGCGGGCGGCGGGCGCGCGGCCCGCCTCCGCGTCGCAGCTCGTGCGGCGACAGCTCGAGCTCTCCGCGCAGCACAAGAGACGGCTCAGCCTGCGATGTGAGTGCAACACATACATACATACATACCTGGGGCAGACAGAGCATTTTGGGTCTTGCAGCTTATTCAGAGAAGCAAGACACAAAAGCCTCTTTTAGCTTCATGGTGAGCGAGAAGATTGAAAAGCAGTCAATACAGTGATGAATTGCTAGCCGCATCACCTGTTTACATGATTCGCATTTTCGCCCATTCCCTCTATCGGCTTTTACGATCTGCGCGAGAAGAGAAGCAGCTACATTCTAAGGTTTTTCTTTTCTCCCTAACCAGCATGAAAGAATTTGACAATATCTGAAATATTCATTTCAGCATCAAAAGAACTTGTTCTAAAGAACATGGTTGGGAGCACCTTGTTAGTATAAATACTAGTATTTATTCTGTGATATTAGGTAATGTCCAAGGTCAAAAATAAATTGATTTTAATGATACGACAATAAAACGTCACAAAATAACGTTACTTATCAGTGATCGCATCTATTTTCAACGTGATTTTATATTTATTATTACAGAAAAACTGATAAAAGGAGCGCTATTTGACTTCAAGAAAGTATGACATCACGACGTGCTATTTGATACAAATCTCACTATTTTTGTTTTGACGTTTAGAAAAAAGTATCTGATTTGATGTATGTATTGGTAAACTTCTCCCTCCCGTTAAAGCGAAATGGTAGCAGAAGTGGCGCCCTCATTTGAAATAAATTGTTTAAAAGTAAATATAATGATAAATATGGCGATAATTAAAAATTTTACTGCCATCAATCTGTAGAAAAACCTATTTGAAAGTCGTTTTTTTTTATTAGCCTGGCAAACAGACTTATATATGTATAAAACAAAGAAGGTGATTTTATGGTGATCGATAGAGACGCTCGGTGACCCCGTACAAGCGCTTTCGGAAGTAAGCGACACCGAGCGTGGTCCACACTTGGACACATATGAATATAACATAGAGAACAGAATATGCATCCCCGTTCCCACCTTGCAGAGGCGACTGCAGGCGCCTGCAACCGCCTGCTCAATACCCTCCACAAGGCGAGAACGTGGGAGAGATGTGAGGACTGGGAACGAGAAAGCATTGTACGGGACTTTAGGCAGGCCCGATCAGTGTCTCAAGTTTCCCCCCAGACCAGATCTGTGGGTATGCACTATGCAGTGTCTCCACAGCCCAGATCTGAATGCGTGCAATGTCTTAACAGACAGACCAGATACCTCTGCAGTACCTCCACAGACCAGGCCCGAGTGTCTTCTGTGTCTCCACAGACTAGCTCAGACTGTCTCAGTGTCTCCACAGACCAGATCTGATTGTCCCCTTCTTCCATCTATAGGACCTTCTTCTTTTCCAGACATGCAGAAGAACAAGACGAGCCCGGAGCGCGTGTCGATGCTGGTGTTCGAGCCGAAGGCGCCGCAGCGGCACCTCGACAAGGGGGACTTCTCGCACGCCAACACGCTCAACTGAACAGGTTTGTGGAGAGTCGTTTAGGGGGATGAGGGATAGAAGGCGCCGCAGCGGCACCTCGACAAGGGGGACTTCTCGCACGCCAACACGCTCAACTGAACAGGTTTGTGGAGAGTCGTTTAGGGGGATGAGGGATAGAAGGCGCCGCAGCGGCACCTCGACAAGGGGGACTTCTCGCACGCCAACACGCTCAACTGAACAGGTTTGTGGAGAGTCGTTTAGGGGGATGAGGGATAGAAGGCGCCGCAGCGGCACCTCGACAAGGGGGACTTCTCGCACGCCAACACGCTCAACTGAACAGGTTTGTGGAGAGTCGTTTAGGGGGATGAGGGATAGAAGGCGCCGCAGCGGCACCTCGACAAGGGGGACTTCTCGCACGCCAACACGCTCAACTGAACAGGTTTGTGGAGAGTCGTTTAGGGGGATGAGGGATAGAAGGCGCCGCAGCGGCACCTCGACAAGGGGGACTTCTCGCACGCCAACACGCTCAACTGAACAGGTTTGTGGAGAGTCGTTTAGGGGGATGAGGGATAGAAGGCGCCGCAGCGGCACCTCGACAAGGGGGACTTCTCGCACGCCAACACGCTCAACTGAACAGGTTTGTGGAGAGTCGTTTAGGGGGATGAGGGATAGAAGGCGCCGCAGCGGCACCTCGACAAGGGGGACTTCTCGCACGCCAACACGCTCAACTGAACAGGTTTGTGGAGAGTCGTTTAGGGGGATGAGGGATAGAAGGCGCCGCAGCGGCACCTCGACAAGGGGGACTTCTCGCACGCCAACACGCTCAACTGAACAGGTTTGTGGAGAGTCGTTTAGGGGGATGAGGGATAGAAGGCGCCGCAGCGGCACCTCGACAAGGGGGACTTCTCGCACGCCAACACGCTCAACTGAACAGGTTTGTGGAGAGTCGTTTAGGGGGATGAGGGATAGAAGGCGCCGCAGCGGCACCTCGACAAGGGGGACTTCTCGCACGCCAACACGCTCAACTGAACAGGTTTGTGGAGAGTCGTTTAGGGGGATGAGGGATAGAAGGCGCCGCAGCGGCACCTCGACAAGGGGGACTTCTCGCACGCCAACACGCTCAACTGAACAGGTTTGTGGAGAGTCGTTTAGGGGGATGAGGGATAGAAGGCGCCGCAGCGGCACCTCGACAAGGGGGACTTCTCGCACGCCAACACGCTCAACTGAACAGGTTTGTGGAGAGTCGTTTAGGGGGATGAGGGATAGAAGGCGCCGCAGCGGCACCTCGACAAGGGGGACTTCTCGCACGCCAACACGCTCAACTGAACAGGTTTGTGGAGAGTCGTTTAGGGGGATGAGGAATAGAAGGCGCCGCAGCGGCACCTCGACAAGGGGGACTTCTCGCACGCCAACACGCTCAACTGAACAGGTTTGTGGAGAGTCGTTTAGGGGGATGAGGGATAGAAGGCGCCGCAGCGGCACCTCGACAAGGGGGACTTCTCGCACGCCAACACGCTCAACTGAACAGGTTTGTGGAGAGTCGTTTAGGGGGATGAGGGATAGAAGGCGCCGCAGCGGCACCTCGACAAGGGGGACTTCTCGCACGCCAACACGCTCAACTGAACAGGTTTGTGGAGAGTCGTTTAGGGGGATGAGGGATAGAAGGCGCCGCAGCGGCACCTCGACAAGGGGGACTTCTCGCACGCCAACACGCTCAACTGAACAGGTTTGTGGAGAGTCGTTTAGGGGGATGAGGATTAGAAGGCGCCGCAGCGGCACCTCGACAAGGGGGACTTCTCGCACGCCAACACGCTCAACTGAACAGGTTTGTGGAGAGTCGTTTAGGGGGATGAGGGATAGAAGGCGCCGCAGCGGCACCTCGACAAGGGGGACTTCTCGCACGCCAACACGCTCAACTGAACAGGTTTGTGGAGAGTCGTTTAGGGGGATGAGGGATAGAAGGCGCCGCAGCGGCACCTCGACAAGGGGGACTTGTCGCACGCCAACACGCTCAACTGAACAGGTTTGTGGAGAGTCGTTTAGGAGGATGAGGGATAGAAGGCGCCGCAGCGGCACCTCGACAAGGGGGACTTCTCGCACGCCAACACGCTCAACTGAACAGGTTTGTGGAGAGTCGTTTAGGGGGATGAGGGATAGAAGGCGCCGCAGCGGCACCTCGACAAGGGGGACTTCTCGCACGCCAACACGCTCAACTGAACAGGTTTGTGGAGAGTCGTTTAGGGGGATGAGGGATAGAAGGCGCCGCAGCGGCACCTCGACAAGGGGGACTTCTCGCACGCCAACACGCTCAACTGAACAGGTTTGTGGAGAGTCGTTTAGGGGGATGAGGGATAGAAGGCGCCGCAGCGGCACCTCGACAAGGGGGACTTCTCGCACGCCAACACGCTCAACTGAACAGGTTTGTGGAGAGTCGTTTAGGGGGATGAAGGATAGAAGGCGCCGCAGCGGCACCTCGACAAGGGGGACTTCTCGCACGCCAACACGCTCAACTGAACAGGTTTGTGGAGAGTCGTTTAGGGGGATGAGGGATAGAAGGCGCCGCAGCGGCACCTCGACAAGGGGGACTTCTCGCACGCCAACACGCTCAACTGAACAGGTTTGTGGAGAGTCGTTTAGGGGGATGAGGAATAGAAGGCGCCGCAGCGGCACCTCGACAAGGGGGACTTCTCGCACGCCAACACGCTCAACTGAACAGGTTTGTGGAGAGTCGTTTAGGGGGTTGAGGGATAGAAGGCGCCGCAGCGGCACCTCGACAAGGGGGACTTCTCGCACGCCAACACGCTCAACTGAACAGGTTTGTGGAGAGTCGTTTAGGGGGATGAGGGATAGAAAGCGCCGCAGCGGCACCTCGACAAGGGGGACTTCTCGCACGCCAACACGCTCAACTGAACAGGTTTGTGGAGAGTCGTTTAGGGGGATGAGGAATAGAAGGCGCCGCAGCGGCACCTCGACAAGGGGGACTTCTCGCACGCCAACACGCTCAACTGAACAGGTTTGTGGAGAGTCGTTTAGGGGGATGAGGGATAGAAGGCGCCGCAGCGGCACCTCGACAAGGGGGACTTCTCGCACGCCAACACGCTCAACTGAACAGGTTTGTGGAGAGTCGTTTAAGGGGATGTGGGATAGAAGGCGCCGCAGCGGCACCTCGACAAGGGGGACTTCTCGCACGCCAACACGCTCAACTGAACAGGTTTGTGGAGAATCGTTTAGGGGGATGAGGGATAGAAGGCGCCGCAGCGGCACCTCGACAAGGGGGACTCCTCGCACGCCAACACGCTCAACTGAACAGGTTTGTGGAGAGTCGTTTAGGGGGATGAGGGAGGGGATGCGGATGCGGAAAGTGCTAAACACAAAGTGTAAGCGGATGATGATATATTTATGAGGAAGGGGAAAAATAAGAGGATGAGAGTAACCTTTTTTTTCTGCAGCTTGTAATCGCTCATCAGATACACACTTCATACCCACAAATAAGTACACTGCACTCTTTTGCATTTTGACTATCTGTCGAATTTATCCGACAAACATTTTCGTGCCTATATCACGAGCGTCGTATATTTCCGACCAAAAATCCCTAATTATTGTAGGTATTTATTTTAAATTTACTCTATTTCTTTATTTATTTATGGCTCGCGCTGGGAGTACCAACTGATATAAAGTCTCGTGGTTAAAGAATTAAATATATTATACAATTTTTTTTAGTACATATTTATAAAATAAACTGTTTTTGTTTCAGACTCCCTATGTACCGCTCTACACAGTAGATGTCCAAGTTCACGTTAGTTGATTTAGTTGTGTATTTATAAACGTTTATTTCGTTGTATCACCTCTTAAGAGAAGCATTTAGTTTTCGTTAATTTAATGTAAATGTAAAAATTGTAAAGGGCTGCGGGTTTCTGTTGGCGGAATCAATGACTGACAAAACTATTAAATATTTTTCAATTTTCAGTAATAAATGACTTGTATGGTTTGCGTTTTGTTTAGACCGTGCAAGTCATTTAAAGTCTGTTCGCAGAGAGTTGATAAATTCAGAGCTTCTCATTAAAAATTGCGGCCTCCTAATTATTTAAAATTTAATAATAACTGTATAAAACAGAAAACAACACGCAAACACCCAAACGATTCGAAGCGCATTACAGAACGGAATTGCAATATGGCCGCCGCATCCGCTCGCCCGTTCGGGCCGCGGTTGACATCAACTCTCTTACGTCGCAAACGGCGAATGCGGGAGACAAGCGACGACCGCCGTACAGTTTGCGATAATCAAGCGACAGTCGCTAGTCTGAGACGAACGAATTATAATATTTATCATCTCTCGGCGAACAGATTGTATTGCTTAGTCAAAAAACTTATGTATAAATGAGCATTCTGTCTCGGCATTTTTACCGTATAGTACATGATAGTACTAGAAGTCAAAAACATAGTCAGTCATAGTTATAAGTTGTTGAAACTTTGAAAGTTTAAACAGGGTATATAATATGTAATATTTAATTATAATAAAAATAAAAGTTGCAGTATAGATATGCATCGAATTTTTAGGCTAGATTTTTACCAAAACTGTTCTAGAAAAATTCACGGAAACTCAAATTAAGACGTTTATATTCATTTATATTTAACTATGACACATATAAAAAAAACGGGCACTCCCTTAATCAGCTACATATATATATATAGAGTAACGCGACTGATTTAAGAAATATACTTTTTTCTCTATATTGCATAAAAATGTCTGTAATTTTTGAATTGGTATATCTGATTTGATTACTAACGGTTACTGTATAACTGATTTAAGATCGTCGATCTTTTATGAATCTATGTGAGTCCATGCATTTTTTCAGTATAGTTTTGGCAAATATCTTAAATTACCTATATCGATTGGTCTGGATTTCTGAAGAGGATAGGTTTGTAGGTGAAGGTTCTGTTTCTGTTAAAAAGTCTTCGTTTAGTAAAAATATTGTAAAGTTTAGCCATGATAATGATTGTTTTCACTGAAACTGAACAAGTAGAATTTTGTTTGACTGACGGAAAGTACCTATATATGAAAAAGATAGATTTAGAGCGTTTATATATGACGCCGCTGCGGCGCCGCGTGTAAATCTTGTATGAGTTTGTTTTGACCCGTACACACGACGCCGCCGCGTCGTCAAAATATAGACATACATGTATTAATTCTGTATGGTACAAAATGCCAAAGAAATTACAAACAAACCTATGCCTCTTCAAGAATCGTGAACTAAGTATAGATATATAGAAACACAAAATAACAGAATTTATACAAATAGTATAGTATAGTTTTGTATTTTGTCTACGTAAATAGGTTTCGTAATAAAAGTTATTGTATGATATTCAGTTTTTTATTTAAATTCCAACCAAACCATAATGTTTTTTTACTAAAAAGTAACTTTGGCCTACAGTAGATATTTTTACCCGACTACGATAAAGCCAAGAGGGTTATGATTTTAGGGGTACATCCCATTTGCATTAGGTGGAGGCCCCCAGTGGTGGGAAATGGGATATACCCGATTTTAGCAGTCTATGTATGTAGAATTGTAGAAGTATGTATAGTAGGTAAGTAAGTTGGTCTAGCTACAAGGACCCTAAAAATAAAACAAGCAACTAAAAATACATATAGGGCTTTTATTTCCGAAAAATTAGGTACGCAATGTATAAATAATTTAGACATAACATTATTTACAAAGCTCGAACGCATCCAATGAAAACCAGTGTTGCCAGAAACAATTTTTAATTTCCAAATTATCTGAATTTAACAAGTACTGTGTCGCCGTTTTTGATTGAGAAAAAACTGAGTTCTTTCATGAGATTGTCGATCCAGATATCTTTTTCCATTTGTTCGTCGACGAGGTATAGTTTAGGGGGTCCGTTCCGTCCGGGTTTTGCGAAGAGCCTTTGAGCTAGGATGACCAGTTTCTGAACGAGCATGGTAGATGGGAACTTCTTTTTGAAGGATTTGCCTGTTTCGTCTTGCAGTGTTATTTCGAGGAGCTGTGAGGTGAGAGTGGTCGTTTTGGGTTGTTTCACGAGTAGACTGTCTTCTGGGATGCCGTATTCTGTGAAAAAGAAAATGTTTTAGTATCTAAATTTTAATAATAAAACATGCGATGACAATTTTTTTCTCAAGTGAGATTCAAACTCACGTTCCTCATCTGTACTGTGAGTGCACTTCCATTTAGGTTTCGGTGCCAAAAATAAGTTACTTGATACTGTTATGAAAATAAAAAGTCGCAAAATGTCATTTGCCATGATCATATCCACGTGATTTTATTAGATTTATTATTGCAGAAAAACTGATGTTAAGGGGCTATCTGAATTTTTCGAGGTCCAGCGCTGCCCCCAATAGAAATAAATCATTTGATAAGAAACGCAGATAATGATCATTTGAAATTGTGTGTTGACCAAGCCCTAGACAACACTTCAAACTATTTTATGAACTACTCGTACACACACACAAACTTTCGCCTCTACACGATGATTTTTTATTGGTTTTGGAGCCAAAGGCCACTTAATAAGAATCATTAGTAAGACCTAATTAGCTAGTCAAAATAAAAATTCAGAACCAAATTTTTTTGACTAAAACTCGAAAGTAAAATCGTGAGATCAATAAGTAATGCCGCCGCCGGCCGGCCGCCGGGGTCACGCGAGTTCACGCGACAGTTTTGGACGAGTGTACGTGGTCTCGATCGAAAATCATTTTTGTAACTTTTTTATCTTATGTCATACACAAATTTGGATTACGTGGATAGAGTAATTTATTTACTATACGACATTTTCTTTTCCAAAACCAATGAAAAGTCAGCGTGTATAACATTAGTGTGACTATTTGTCCACCATTAAAGTCTGTAAAGACGAACGTAACACTCACTCTGTATCAGTTCTTCAAACCGACAGTGCTCTACAGCGAACGCCAGTTTCTTGTCCGGGTCGGTTTGAGCCAGTTTCCACTCCGCGCCATATTGCTTCATGTAGTCGTACTCCGCGCCGCGGCGTTCTTCACGAGATATTATTGTGCCGTTCAGTTCCTGAAAACGTACATCTTAATTAGAAAAACATATTTAAATAATTGAAAGTAAGAATAGGAGGAGGAATGGAAGAACAATTTGCCAAAAAAAAATTTTTTCAATATTTTACTTTACACTTTTTTTGCCATGATTAATATACTCCATCCACTGCTGGACATAGGCCTCTCCCAAAGATTTTTAAAATGACCGATCGAGATCAGCGTGCATCCAGCGCCTTCCAGCGACCTTGTCAGGTATACAATATAATTAGTATTAATATACATACCCATACCAAATTACAGCTTTTTAGTACTTATAGCCAAGTTGGCAATTAGAGGCTAATAAATAAATAAAAAGTTGGGCAGAGCAGCCAGAGGACTTGGTTTACACTCTCTTCGCTGGCCAGACGGGTTGGAGAGGCCTCATTGATGTTTATAAGCTGTGTTTAGCTTGTATTCCCTAAGTCGCCTTCCACGACAACCACGGGAGGTGTATACGGAGGGAGGTGGGTGTCCAAATAAGAGTCACTCGTATAGTGATCTGCTTTATTGGTCCCGAATGAACTGCCGGTACAACATTCTTGGAGGCCTATATGTACGGCGAAAAAATCTCAAGAGCGCGTTTCACAATCTTAACGAATCGCACAACGCCATCTATTGACATAGTTGTTAACTAAAATAAACTACGCGTAAACATACCGCCCACCAAGGACGGCGCTGAAGGTAACGTCCTTAAATTTCGACAAACTGTTATTTAAATATTAGAATCCTTGGTAGGAGATATAACAAATAAACTTATGAACTAAATGTTTCTATAACTTGTTCTTAATTAGAAAACTATTATTATATGATCTAATAATATGACTTTAAGAACTGAGAACTGATAAATCTTATACACATTCGATAGCTTAAATTATAGTAAACTGTATTATTATTAATTTAAATCTTATACTAACTGGTTTCAATAAAAATTGAACTAACTGAACTAAATTAAAGCAAAATGTACCTTAAACACTAAGCATTATAATGAACTTTAACTAATCAATTTTTATTTATGTATTCAGATCTTGAACATCCTAATTTAAAAAATTAGGTGAACATAAATAAAGAAAGATAAGAAACCTTACAATTGAATGACTACACTATGGTTACAATAAGAACTAAAACTAAATATTTGTAAGTTAAATTGTTAATTGCTAAATAACAATTTTATACACTTAAGAATTATACACTGAAAATAAAATAATTAAATCACATTAAATTAAATACGACTTGAACTTACATAAATTGAAGTATTATTGCACAATGAAACTATAACTATCAAAGCATCTATTAGAACATTATTTATCTTGAACTGGTAAAACTATAATTTTCGAAGTTGGTCTCTTTATAGTAGATTTTTCTGTACGTAATGTTACTACCCGTGTTATACCAGCTTCACCTGGATGTTTTTGTTCTATTCTACCCATTAACCAACGACTGGGAGGCATGTCATTTTCCTTTACAAGAACTACGTCACCTAGTTGAGGTTCTGACCGATGATCTGACCATTTATAGCGATGAACTAGTGTTGTCAGATATTCTGTAGACCACCGTTGCCAAAAGTTTTGTAACATTCTTTGTACTAATTGCCAACGACTTAAAAGACTAATTGAAGAAGTTTGGTAGTCAGCATCAGGGACAGCTAGCAACGGACCACCCACCAAGAAATGTCCTGGTGTCAAGGGAGTGGGAGCAGCATTGTCATCAGTGATAACTGTCATCGGTCTGGAATTCAGACATGCTTCAACTTGGGCAAGTAGTGTACTTAACTCTTCGTACGTCAAGGTAGAGTCACCTATGACACGTTTGAGGTGGAACTTTGTAGATTTGACGGCAGCTTCCCACAATCCTCCCATATTCGGTGATTGGGGGGGGATGAAATGCCATTCCGTACCTAAAGACTCCAATTTCTCCACTAAGCTGTTCTGTATAGCAGCTAATTCTTTCAACTCGCGTGCAGCTCCTACAAAATTGGTGCCATTGTCACTCCACATCTGAGCACAATGTCCACGTCTTGATGTGAAACGTCTAAATGCTGCTAGGAAAGCTTGAGTACTCATATCACTCGCAACTTCTAAATGTATAGCTCGAGTGGCCATACAAATGAAAACACATATATAACCCTTTGTACTACGGTGACCTCGACCTTTTGTTGTTCTAATATTTATAGGTCCAGCGTAATCCACCCCGCTTTGGGAAAATGGTCTTGATGGATTACATCTAGGAGATGGGAGCTCGCCCATGAACTGATTACTGACCTTAGCATTATGTCTAATACAAATCACACATTTGCGAACATATTGTTTTACTAAATTTTTGGCACCTAAAATCCAATAGCCTGTTCTTAAATAATTTAACATTAGTTGAGGTCCACCGTGTAGTACACGGTCATGGGCATCTGCAATAATGAGTTGCGTCAGATGATCAGAACGAGGTAAAATCACTGGATGTTTAGTGCGTTCTGGAAGACTAGACCTTTGTAGTCTTCCGCCCACCCTGATTATATCGTCTTTATCAAGGTAAGGGCTTAGTGATTTAATTAAACTTGATTTACCTACACATCCATTATCTCTCAAATTTTTATAATCTTCACAAAAGTTTCTTCTCTGGCAATCCTTTATGATACTACGAAACGCTTCTTCGATCTCGTCATTACGCAAGTACAGAGTTTTGTGTTTCTTTGGGCAAATTAATCTCTTGCAATAGGCTACGACGCGCTTCAATTTGTTTAAAGATGAAAATTTACTCCATGGGGATTCTAAAGGTTGATTTAAATTGTGTACGGTAGCAAATACTTTCACGTTTTCCTCTAATTTTGTTTCTGTTTCTGGTCTATGATATTCTATATCTTTATTTCTCAAAAATTCTGGGCCCTCAAACCATAACTTATGGTCTGCAAGTAAACTAGGTCTGACTCCTCGTGACGCACAATCGGCTGGATTACTTTTAGTGTTGACATGAGCCCATTGATCTGCATCTAGAGTAGTCAAAATCTCAGCTACCCGATTGGCAACGAAAGTTTTCCACTTGGATGGATGACTATTTAACCATGCTAGGACAACAGTTGAGTCTGTCCAAGCATGTATCATGTTTTTGGGAATTTTCATTGCTTTAGCTGTTTCTGCTAACAGGCGTGCAAGTAGCAACGCACCGCAAAGTTCTAAACGAGGAATGCTGACCTGCTTGATTGGCGCAACCTTTGTTCTAGCTACTAACAAAGCAACATGAACATGTCCTGTACTTCTTACTGTTCTTGTATAAACTACTGCCGCATATGCTGTTTTTGATGCGTCACTGAAACCGTGCAATTCGACATATTCATCCTGTTCAGTCATACCTAACCATCTAGGAACACGCACATCTGTAAGACTGGTTAACTCTTTGCGGTAAGCAGTCCATTCTTCCTTTAAAGCGATTGGTACTTCTTCATCCCATGAGACGCCTGCTAACCAGAGTTTTTGAATCATGACCTTAGCTAGTACTATTGTGGGTGCTATCCATCCTAATGGATCGTACAAACGTGCGATATCTGATATGATAGTTCTTTTAGTTTCAGGACCAACTTTGGTAGACATCTGCACGGAGTACTTAAAGACGTCTTCAGATCGAGACCAAGCAAGACCTAATATCTTAGTTGTGTCAAATATGATCTTTTCGTCCTTTTCATTCCTATTCTCACTGTCTTCTTGACCTTTACGTTCTTTTTCATGAAATTCTATTGACCTAAGTAGTTCTTCATTATTACTATTCCACTTCTGTAATTCAAACCCGCCTTTACGTAACAGATCTCTCATTTCTTGATATAATTTTTCTCCTTGTTGTATTGTAGAGCATCCTGTCATTAAATCGTCCATATAAAATGAGCTTGGCACCCTTTTTGCTGCTAGAGGATAGTTGTTTGCTTCATCTATGGCTACCTGATGCAGGGTCTTGATAGCTAAGTAAGGCGCTGATGCAGTACCAAACGTAACGGTGACTAACTCGTAGTCCTTTAATTCGTCTTCTGGGTTTTCTCTCCATACAATTCTTTGGAATTTTGTATGTTCTTCCGCAACTCTTACTTGTCTGTACATTTTTACAATATCTGAAACTATTCCTATTGCATGAGTTCTCCAACGAGATACTATATGACGAAGATCTGACTGTAATGTTGGACCTACTAGCAAGGTGTCATTGAGCGAAATTCCATTCTCATTTTTACAAGACGCGTCAAAGACTACACGAACTTTAGATGTAGACTTGTCTTCTCTAATCACTGCATGATGCGGAAGGTAGACAGATCTCTCTTTTACTCTATCTTCGTTTGGAACTAATTTCATATGTCCTAACTGCAAATATTCATTAATAACTTCACTATATTTTTCCTTAAATTGCTTGTTCTTCTTAAACTTACTCTCTAAAGCTTCAAATCTTTTAACAGCTATAGCTCTTGTATTACCACCTATACAAGTCGGGCCTTCTTCTCGAAATGGCAACTTTACTATGTACCGTCCATCTTCTGATCGCTTTGTTGTAGACGCAAAGAGTTCTTCGCATTTCTGTTCTTCTACAGTTAGTACTTTTTCTTGAGTAACTTTATCTTCTAATTCCCAAAATTGTTTTAGTAAATCATTATCTACAACTTGTGTATGCATCACTGTTATTTTATTTAGTTTTTTATTTTCAGAACTCACTATACCTGATAGAATCCAGCCCAAGCTTGTACGCTGAGCTAACAAAGATCCTGTTGGAGATTTCTTTATTCCTTCTTGCACTATTTTACTATAAATGTCAGCTCCCAATAGCATATCTATCCTATTAGGTTTATCGAACTGTGGGTCTGCTAGTTGAAGTTGTTCTAATTCAACCCAATTTAAAGCTTCTACTGTTTTCTCAGGTAAGTAAGAAGTAATGTTTTTTAAAACGTAAGCCTTTACTTCAATTTCGAATTCGGGATCTGATATAGACTGAATTGTGATAGAGACCATGCAACTAGATTCTACTGTTTTGTCATCTCCTAAACCTGAAACTGTGCTTTTCGTGGGTATTTTTCTTAATTTTAAATATTGTACTGTAGATTCAGTTACAAATGAGGCTTGAGAGCCTTGATCTAATAATGCACGAACTGTTTGGAACTTATTAATGGAGGATCTGGCTTTAATGAGTGCAGTAGCAAGCAGAACTTGTCTGTATCTAATTTCTGTATTTTGTTTAGTTGAAAGACATGATACCACAGGTTGTGAACTACTATTTACTGGAGTTTTATTAATTTGGGTATTATCTTCTTTATTATTGAGTTGTGTTTGATTGTAATTTGCGATTGACGGTGGATGTAGTAATGTATTATGTCTTCTTTTACAGATATGACAACTTGAAGGCTTATTACATTGTAGTGATGTGTGATTAGAGCCAAGGCAGTTGAAGCATATTTTGTTATTCTTTACAAACTCCTGTCTTTGGTTATAATCTAGAGCTATAAATTTATTGCAAAAACATAATTTGTGTATTTCAGTACAATATTCGCACTTAAAGTTGGTAGAGGTTTTTGTATTACGCGCAAGTAATACTTTGGACTTCTGGGTGGGTGGACCGGGCCGAACTGTTGCTCCCTTTGGTTCAATATATTCTAATGCCCTAAACCGGCTTTCCAAAAAGCCTTTGAATTGTTCCAAAGTTGGCAAATCATTATCCTCTGTGCTTGAGATCTGTAATTCCCACTGTTTACGGGACTCTGAATCTAACTTATCGGTTACAATGTATATTATTAATAAATCCCATGTACTAACATCAATCTTTAAGTTACTTAAAGCATTTAGGCAATCGGTGGTAGTATCAAGGAGTTCCTTTAGACCCAAAGCTGATTCGTTAAACATTTTTCTTTGCCCAAAAAACCTTTTAAAAATGCAATTAGCAAGATATTTTTTATTATTGTATCGTTTTTCTAATTTTTCCCAACATTGCTGATAGTTCGTTTCTGTAATAGGAATGTGTCGAATCAACTGTTCTGCTTCGCCAGACAGATGACTTTTTAAGTAATGTAGTTTCTGAACGTTATCTAATGTATTATTATTGTGGACTAATGAGATGAATAAATCTCTAAAAGTTACCCATTCTGAATATTTTCCTGAGAAATTACAAATAGAAATTTTTGGCAAACGAACTAATGAACTATTGTGATTAGCTTTGGAACTAGACTGGTCTACTGATTCATTTTTATTATTATTGTTGAGATTTTTTGGAATTTGTAATTGATTGTGGACTGACTTTAATAAAACCAGGTATTCTAAATATGTGTCTTTTACATTGTTATATATTTCTTTTTGAAAGTATTCGGTTTCTTCTATTTCGTCTGAGTATTCATCTATTAATTTAATGTGGTTATCTCGGAACAAAGACCAGTCTTTTTCCAAATCATCCAAACGTACTTCCACATACTCTAAAGTTATTCTTTGCTTTGGAGACTTATTGTAATTTATTAAAGCTTTTTCTATACAGATTTTTAATTGGAGCTGCACTTTTATGAGACCTTCTGCCATTTTTAATAAGCTGAGATAAAATTAAAGAGCATAAATTTAACACAAGTACAAAAAGTCCTTTGAATTGTCCGATATTCGCTGCTGCTGATAAAGATTGTCGCTTTGCGGAATTGAAATGTACTTACAGTTCTGCTGCACCATTCACATTCACTGTAATTCTTACTGCTACGCACTGCACTAAAACTACCTTTCTTTCTTTATAGCTTTGCACTGATACTTGGGTTTTTCAACCCTGCACTGCTGCACTACACTAGCCTTTGGCGTCTGCGTCCTCTGCACTTTGAAGGCCGAACTTCGCCGTTGGGTTGTGTACTCCGGAAGTCAAAATGTTTTTCTTCACAGTCTTCTATTCCCACGCTCGCCCTCAGCACTCCTGGAGGTCGATGGACTTGTCTTTCCCACGCGGCGAGACGTGTCGTTCTCGCTGTCCAGACGATTTTCCCACGCGTCTAGACAGACCTCGGCTCTACTTGGAGGTCGATGGACTCGTCGTCACGCTGACTCTGTCTGGTCGTCGCGACAGGGTCTGGCCGTCGACCCCAGCTCTCCCGGGGGTCAATGAATTCGTCGTTCTCACGCGGCGGGTCGCGTTCTTCTCGCTGTCCAGACGTTTTTCTCACGCGTCTAGACGAACCTCTGCTCTCTGGCGGTTTCTTGTCTCGCCGCCGCGCCGAGACTGTCTGGCTGTCGGGACAGTGTCTGGCCGTTGACCCCAGCTCTACGGAGGTCGTTGGATCGGCCTTTGAGACTGTCTGTCTAGCCGTCACGTCGGGACGATGACCTCAGCCAGTGGTCTTGAAGATACCCCAGCACTATGGGAGTCGTTGACCCTGGCTGCTTCGACTCACCGCACCTCTTCTCCTTGAACTCACCACCGGGGCGGGGGGCACTGCACTGCAATCCTGTCCTGGCCTGGCACTGCAATCCTGTCCTAGTTGAGCACTAACACTTCACTTCACTACACTGTCACTTCACTTTGTGCACTTTGTAACTCACTAGTGCACTATCACTACACTACTTACTGTCCTGTCCAGCCCCGGGGGTCCGAGCGGTTCCAACCTGCTCAGATTCGCGTATCCGGCTCCGTAGGACTTTGTATACGGAGGGAGGTGGGTGTCCAAATAAGAGTCACTCGTATAGTGATCTGCTTTATTGGTCCCGAATGAACTGCCGGTACAACATTCTTGGAGGCCTATATGTACGGCGAAAAAATCTCAAGAGCGCGTTTCACAATCTTAACGAATCGCACAACGCCATCTATTGACATAGTTGTTAACTAAAATAAACTACGCGTAAACAGGAGGATTTGGAGAGGCCCGCCACTCCAAGTCCTCCTGTGATTCTACTCTGCCGGAAACCACAGGGCATACATAATATTCATACCCATACCAAATTACAGCTCTCTAGTACTTAAAACCGCGGACGGACAGACAGACAGACATGGCGAAACTATAAAAGTACAATACAATACCCTTCATTGCACAAAATAAATAAATACAGCACATAATTATCTTAAAAAACTAGGATAAGCGCAAAAGGCGGCCTTATCGCTAAGCAATTTCTTCCAGGCAACCTATATAGAAATAACGGGCCAAGTGCGAATCGGATTCGCGCACTAAGGGTTCCGTACCATTATCTATAAAAAATCGCGTTTGTTGTGTGGGAGCCCCGTTAAATATTTATTTTATTTTGTTTTTAGTATTTGTTGTTATAGCGGCAACAAAAAATACATAATTTGTGAAAATTTCTACTGTCTAGCTATCGCGGTTCTTGAGATACAGCCTGGTGACAGACAGACAGACAGACGAACAGACAGCGAAGTCTTAGTAATAGGGTCCCGTTTTTACCCTTTGGGTACTGAACCCTAAAAAGGGATGGGTACCTGGTTTTTACGGAACCCTAATAACCTTTTAAATAAGTCAGAATATTACCTGTAGCGAGCCAATCTTAGCAATGATGAGTTGAGAGCAGTTGTCGTACGAGTCGCCGTCGAGGATGGGGTTCCGCAGGAAATACAGTTTCTTGAGCGACCGTAACTTGTCCAGCTCGCTTATCGACCGCCACTGTCGACAAAACAACAATTTTGATAACTTATACTTTAAGTGGCGTAGTGGTCACCATGCTAGTCCGCCACCCAGAAGTTCCGGGTTCGATCCCCGGTCAGGGCAAGTTGGAAAATTGCCTTTTTCAAATTGTCCTGGGTCTTGGATATCTGTATATGTATTTGTTATAAAATATAGTATGGTTGAGTTGGTATCCCATAACACAAGTCTCGAACTTACTTTGGGGCTAACTCAATCAGTGTAATATATTTGTCCCCATATATTTATATTTATTCAAACGAACAACAAGGGCGTCAAAAAATAGCGTTTTATGCAACAGTTGTATAAGAGGGGTCAAAAAATGTGAGCGGCGCAGGTTACGATGCGAGCATCGTAAGAAGACGCAATGGTGCATTTTTGACGTACTTTTACATTGTAAAAGTACGCATTCGTTGCATACAATACCTTTTTACAAAGAAAACTTTTAAAACAAAGAAAAATATGAAAATGTTTGACATGTTTGGCATGTTTTTCATAAACGATTTTATTTTTATTTATGCGTGCCAATCATCTTACAACTGAGGATGCAACGCGGGCAAAGCTGAGATGTGACAGAGAGAAAGAGACAGTGAGAGAAACAATTTGTAGTAATAACTCACATTATCAATCAGATTCCTGTTCAGAAACAGCACCTCTAAATTCTCAAACACGTCCACTTTCATATTGTCCGGGTCATTGTTAAACTTTATCTCCTTTACAACGCAGTCATTCAAACTCAAAGTCTTCAAGCTCTTCATCTTGCCCAAGTTCATCACTTCTCTAAACGAGTCTATCGGGTTCCCATCGAGTCTTAGCACGGTTAAATTCTTCAACATGTCCGGTGGAGTGATTTTCTTTATACGGTTGTGAGCGGCTATGATTTCAGTGATTTTGGGAAACAAGTGGGAGAGAGTTAGGATGTCGTGCCATTCGTAGTTGCAGACGGAGATGTTCAGTTTCTGGAGGCTAGGGAAGTTGATTGAGAGTTGGGAGAGCGTTTCTTCTGACATGTCGACGGCCATGCGATTTTTGCTGCAACAGAATTTGAAGTTTATTTGCTATGTAAATTAAAAACTCCGACTTTTAATCGTTAACCCTCAATAACTTTTGAATATTGAAACGATTTTCATCAAACATGCTTTCAAGTACTCTGTGGGCCCAGTTACACACATTATGAACAAAGGCACGTAACAGGTTATGGGCCCAGTCACATAATAGGCTATGGGCCCAGTCACAACAGGTTATGGGCCCCAGTCACATAATAGGTTATGGGCCCCAGTCACATAATAAGTTATGGGCCCCAGTCACATAATAGGTTATGGGCCCAGTCGCAATCAGGTTATGGGTTTACCTGACGTCCAGCTCTTCAAGGCTCGGCAGCTGAGCGGACAGCTGGATCACCTCGCGCCAGTTGCTGAACAGGTTGCGGGACACGTCCAGGCTGCGCACGTTGGGGCAGAGCGAGGACACGTCGCCCGCCTTGCAGATGTTCTGGTCGTGAACGCACACTTCCAGGAGGCGGTCGAATTTCCTGGAATTGAATTTTGGGATGATGAAATCTGAATCTAATATACAATACAATACAAATTAACTTTATCACACCATGATAAACAAAAAAGGTCGTGCTCCTGCAGTGAAGACAAAAAGACCTGATGATGATGATGATGAAGATGATAAACAAAAAAATTACAACAAGACACAATATAGGCACAAAGGCAGCTGATATCTATTTTCCATGCTGGTCTGGGAGAAAAGAAAAAACTTAGAACGTACAAGCTGCTTCTCTTTCTGAGCAAATTGTAAAAGCTGATCGAGGTAATAGGCAATGCGGCTATCCATCGCTATTTTGATTCCTTGTTCCACGTTCTCGCCCATTGTCTCGCTGAAAGAGGCCTTTGGGTCTTGCGGTCCTGAGCTGTCTGCCTAGAGCTACAAAACCAATAATGATCTGTCTGCCCCATTATGGATAAGACGTGATAGTATACACGCTGACTTTTTATTGGTTTTGGAAAAAAAATGTTGTATAGTATGTAAATAAATTCCTCTATCCATATATGTAATCCAAATTTCTGTAAGTCATAAAATAAAAAAGTTGCGTAAATGATTTTCGATCGAGACCACGTAGTTATACGCCGGCCGCCGGCTGCGTAATGTCGATAACCCCGGCCGGCGGGCGGGCGTTGTATGGCGGCGGTTCTACTAATTGATCTCACAATTTTACTTTCGAGTTGTAGGCAACATTTTTTGTTTTGACTAGCTAATTAGGTCTTATTAACGATGCCTATGAAGTGGCCTTCGATGCCTATTAAGTGGCCTTCGACTTCAAAACCAATGAAAAATCACTGTGTATGTAAGTATGTCATCATCATCAGGTCTTTTTGTCTCCAATGCAGGAGCATGACCCTATCTGTACTACCAGAGTACATGGCCAGCGAGGAGAGTGTAGGCGAAGTGCTCCGGCTGCTCTGAAAAAAAACTAAACAATGATTGAACAACTCACTGTTTCTGGTGGATCTTCTCAAAACCAACCATTTCAATGAACGGGGCTCCCATCTCTCTCTTCCATTCGTTGATGACAGTCCTACGGTGCGCTGCCACTGTTTCATCCTTAGAAAATAAAAAAAATATGCTAAATGTGTTATTTTTTACATACATATCTAAAACTTGCAACTGAGAGCCAATATATTTTGTGTGCATGCTGTTACTTTGGATCTTACTTAGATCATTTCTTAATATTGTAAGAAACGGTTTGCAAACGAAATAAAAAATAAGAAATTAAGATACATACTTGAGGTGTAACAGAAAAGAGTTATTGGTATCTGTGGGAGACCATTGTAACATCATAACATGCATATAATTTTTACCCAACTTCCAAAAAAGAAGTTATAAATTCATCGCAAGCGTTTTTTATGTATTTCATCAATTATGTGAAGACACCTGGACTGATTTAGAAAACTTTTTTTTGTTTAAAAGAGTATACTTCTGAGGTGGTCCCATAGAAATTTTATGAAAATCGTAAAAAAAATATTAAAAAATTTGGGTTTTTAACTTGCGAAAGTGCTAGCAAGGGCCTAGTTACTGAGCCACCAAGCTTCTCTTCATATAATTTTTCAAAACTAAATACCAACTAAACCCCCAAACTACACAAATTCTTGTTAACTTAATTTTTAATATTTATTAAATATTTTTTTTACGATTTTGATGAAATTTCTATGGAATCATCTCGCAAGTACACTCCATCAATAAAAAAAAACTCTAATTGACCCAGGCCTTCAAATAATCAGTGACCATACATAAAAAAAATAAAAGATCCTTTTTGGAAGTTAAAAATAATGCTTACACACAACCTGCTTAAGCTATGGTGCATAATTAGGCTTTGTTTTGATATAAAATTGCCATATTAAATAGCCCGCCCACTCATTTTACAACAATGTAACTTAGCCAATAAAGTACTATTAAAATACATTCTACAGTAAGCTACCTAATTAGGAACATGAGCTACAAAGTTAAACTTATAGTAAATGATAATCAAGAGAGTTTAAAAGGACATTTTATAACAAAAACATTGCTGTCTAGATTCCTTTGACATGACTCACACATTCATAACTTTACACAACTTTAACATGAACAAAATAAGTGTTATTTTAAATAATAAAGTTATATTTACCTCTCGATCCCCATAGTACTTTCTAATGGCATCTGCACAACTCCTGAACGGCGAAATCTTGTTGGGACGAATAAAGGAACCAGCCCCAGGTTTTGATGTCTTGAAATAAGGAACATCGTCCACCGAACCGTCGTGTCTTCCCCGCGCAGGGTCGTCCCATTCGACACCGTACCACACCCCTTTATACCCCTGAACTTCACCAATATACTTCACCGTGCCAAAATCTTCACCACACTTTACCCTACTTCCAATATGAACGTGAAACTCACTATCTTCAGTACCATTGTGACTGTCCATGGTACCGTTGCAAAATTTTGGTATCAAGTTCACAGGCATAGCGCCCACCATTATTTTCGTGTTTTCAAAAAAGGAATCCTAGACGAACACAAAAACAGGCTGTCTTGATCCCGAAAATTTATATTACAACTGTCAGTCAACAAACCTTCAATTTGTCATCGTCCAAACCAAACAATGACGTAGTGTTGTCATATGAAAATTAAGGTAATGAATATGCTTTAACTTTATTTTTGCAGATTTACACTCATATTTTGAAGATTTATTATTTTTCTGTACTAAAATAAAAAAATAGTGATTTAGCATGAAATAAAGTGGTTTATATAATTATTTTATAGCACAGAGAGTACTATGTATACAAAATATGTTGCCATTACAAAAAATATGTCAAAGAAACAGGTGATTGATTACTGCTACTCGTCAAGAGATGCCGCTAGTTGTATCAAATTTTTTGATAATTTTCTTGAAGGTGATTGGTGGTGAACGGTATAATTCGACCAAATATAGAAGTCCCAAGGAAGTCCTGTCAAATAAAGGACGAAAATGCAAATTGATGTTCCGATTCATAGCAGTGAGTACGTAACCAGCAGCGACTTTGGTCATGAACATATTCCTATCGTAGAACTTAGGAGCTTTTGCAGGTAGTGAAATAGACTTTCATTGTGAATTGGAACGTCTGTCTACAATCGCCGGTTCAATGATCCATTTATTTTCATTCGTTGTCTCGGTGCGGTGCTAGCGTCCTCTCGCTCACTACTTTCCGAAATTGGGAATAGGGACGAAAAAGTGTTTTTTTGACAAAAATGGCTACCCTACGAGGTGTCTCAGATGTGTACGTGAGTCGATAATACGGAAATGTCCGCTTGTGTCTGTGAAAATATGCATTTTATAAGTGAACAATTGTTGAGTGCTGTGCATTAGTGCATACGGATTGATCTCGACAAAGGATTCGATCGTCAAAATGAGGTATGTACCGAGAGTTCATCGGACGAGACGAGCTTTGCTTAGCAAAACAAATAAATAATTACTCTATACATGGTACACGCGCTGATCTATTTTAGCCGTGAGATTATTTACTGCATCGGCGAGCATCTGTTTTGCGCCCCATGGTGTTTTTATCGTCATAAATAACGTAAACACACAAGCAAGGCGGACGTCACAAGTCATCGATTATTTGATTACAATCGTAATTATCACGTTTTATGAATGACATTGTATTACAAACTGTTGTAATTACACCGCTTTTGTATACTTTTGAGCTGTATTACTGATATTCAGTTTAATTTCTCGTTGATATCGATTTTTCGGTGCGTTGTCTAAACTGTCCCCCACGTTGGTTACAAAGTTTATTTTCGTGGTATAAAAGGTTCGGAAAGCTATTTAGACATGACCTTGGTGGATCCGACACTAATTTATTGGAATTACCCCCATTTACGCGTCTGTGGGGACATGTTTCGTTTTACTTGGAAGTGGGGTGACCACCCTTCTATATGGGAGTTTATTCTGTATAATTCCATGAAGTTAATGAGTAATAACCACCGCCCTTTGGGGCTTCTTCTCTTTTTTCTAATTATCGTAATGTTTGCATTGATAAAGCTATCTGGAATGCTGATAAGTGATAAGAGGATTAATTCATGACTCAATTTAATTGTGAGTAGGTACCTATATTCAGGGCTACTTTCATACATGTTTTAGAAATATTATAAACCTGGCTTTTAAGCTGGTTGCTAAGCTTTGTGAGATGCCTTTAGGCAGCCTGAAAAATCTGACACCAGTGTTGGCCACTTACACATGAAAAACAAACAGAAATATTGAATTAATTGTTTATACAGTCTATAAAAACTCGAAAGCTTATGAACAGAACGGATTTTAAGTTCAGAATCTGGTTAAAATATTTTATACAGTTCACAGTACATCAAAGTAGGTATTAATTTTTTTTGTTATTCCACCCTTATTTCCTGCATAAAAGTATGTACCTAATAAGTAACTCTGCTGTTGACTGTATAAAACATGAACCTTGTTCTCATCTTCTTACCTTACTGTGACTGAAAAAGGGTTATATTTTTTAAGTGTAGGTATATAAATTTATTTGCAGCCTAATTTTTACATACATACATAATATTTTCACAGCTGTTTCCAATGGGGGTAGGCAGATACTATGACTATTACTACGACCCTTGCAAACCTAATTTTTGTTTTTTATTTGTGTGTTATTGAAAATTTCATAAAAATACATCATGGAAGGAAAAGAGGAAGAGGAAGACCAAGAAGGTTGTTCATGGGTGAAGTAAAAGAAAAGGCAAAATTAAGTCATTTCATATATTTAGCCGAAAATAGAGAGACATGGAAAATACTCCACCAACAAGAACCTAGTTCTTAAATTTATTGATGATGTTGAGAGACAGGAGAGTGTAGGTCAAGTTCTCTGGCAGCTCTGGCCAAGTATGGCTCTGGTAGTACAGAGAGGGTCGTGCTCCTGCAGTGGAGAGAACAAGACCTATTGCAGTGATGATGATGATGATGATGAGTGGCCAACACTGTATCAGGTCTATCAAGTCCCTTTCAGGCATTTTATAAACCTTGATGACTGCCATCTATCCACAAAAATGCAAATGATGAATTCATATCCACTCTATAAGTCATTCTTCAAGGCAATCAGCCAAAAACATTCTTTCCTGCAAAACGAAGCAATAAATAACTGAACACCTGTCTGTTCATCCTTTAATTATATGTCAGAAACTGGTTTGATCATTCTGACGATCAGGAATTATTGAAACTAAGCACCTGTCAATTTGCAATTCAATTTTGCGTTTTCATTCATTTATCTGTGAGCTGTGAGGCAAAAAAAATTGTGTAAGCAGACAACACTTGTCATAATTTTCATGATACATAATGGCATCTTAAAAGGCATAAGTACATAAAATATGTCATTGTTTTGTTCACATTTTTTAGGGTTCCATAGCCAAAAGGTAAAAACAGAACCCTATTACTAAGACTCTCCACTGTCTGTCTGTCTGTCACCGGGCTTTATCTCATGAACCGTGACAGTTGAAATTTTCACAGATGTATTTCTGCTGTCGCTCCAACAAAAAACACTAAAACCAGATCAAATTAAATATTTCGATGGGGCTCCCATACAACAAATATGTTTTTTTTTAAATCTTGTTGTATGTATACTAAACCAGCATGCAAAATCAAACAATAAGTTTCTGAAATATGAATTTTACCCAAAGGGATCGCAGAGTTTACAGTATTAAGCAAACAACTAGTAAGATAATGTTTTAAACACACAGTAACTACTTAATTGAATTGATAAATAAAAAGGTCATGATCTGGACATGACCCATAATTTTTAATTATTTATCATACCATTGAACTTATTCCAAGTAAAATAAATCAACCTCTTGGAAATGATAACATATTGTTTGACCTAATTTGTAATGACATATGTTATTGAATGACGTTTCTTGGAATGTAGGTGACATCATTTTATACCTTATGCATAAGGTAAGCTTTTAGTTTGTGAGTATACTTTTAGTTTTTCTTTTCCTAATTACGTTTTATAATTTTTCTAAACGTAAAACCGACTTCACCCTACTTCAACTACACAACTGATTTTGATAAAATTTCTACAGGACCACCTAACAAGTACACCCTTTCAAAAAAAAATCCAAATCGTACACCGATTTGGATTTTTTTTTGAAAAGCCTCTTCGAATAATCGGTGAACATACATACAAAAAAGATCGCGATGAATTAATAACCTCCTTTTTTTAAGTTGGTTAAAAATATTTACATAAATGACCATTTTATGCATTTTTTCGAATCGTAGGCGAGAAGGCGGAAACAGAAATTAAAATAACTATCCTATCACGGGTTTGTTAGCCACATCGCCTAGTTACCTAGTTAGGTATAACATTATTCGAATTTTCGCTCATGCTCTCGATCGGCTTCTACAATCTGCGCGGGAATAGAAACACATTAGTACATTTCAAGTTTTTTCTTTTCTGCTACATCAACATCACAGAATTAATATATTCCCGGTCCCGCGCAACATGTGTCCCCGTTCCCCGTCCCCGCACCTCTCCCCCGTTCCCGCCTTGTGGATGGCGTTGAGCGGGTGGCTGCAGGCCGGTGCGAGTTACTCTAGTTTCCAACAAGTCAAATTAGATACTTTTTTCGAAACGTCAAAACAAACACTGTAATGGGATTTGTATGAAGTAGCACGTCGGGACGTCATAGTTTCTTGGAGTCAAGTATCACTTCTAATGTCAGTATTTCTGCATTAATAAAGGCCGTAGCAAGATAAGGGAAGAAGATATGCCCTTTTGGAATTCAACGCTGTTTTTTTTTTCTACAATTACTTACATTTAGTAGTACAATTGTGCAAAGTTTTGTCAAAAAAAAACATGTGGTTCAGCTGGAAAAAAATAAAATCCGAAATATTAAAAAAGTATATTTCTCTAAAAGTATTGAACTTTATCATATTATCTTTATTTCATTTTAGTCAACTTAAAAGTAAGTATTTTCTCAGAAAGTATTGAGTCTCTATCTTTATCATTTCTGTAAAAAAACACGTAAGTCAAAATTTCTAAATTTTTTTTTTTAGTTTCGAAGGCGTGACCACTCTAAATGACATTGCTATAAAAACTCTATTTAATGGTTTGTCAGTCATATTAGTTTCACAGCTAAAATCGAAAAGCAACAGTGTCAAAATTAAAAAAATATGTTGGTTGGATTTTGTTACATTTTGCTCTTAAACCATTCTAACACCGCCAAAGAACTTAAAAACAAATCTTCTCTGTAAATACAGTTTACATTAATACTAACTCGACATTTACATGTATAAACTAAAATATCCTTATAGTAATCAATCACTTAATATCCGCCTAGCGTTCCCTTATTTTAGTCACTATCACTATCTTCATTGATTTATTACAATAAAAACAAAATCGAATCGCTTTATTGTCAAAATACTTATGTTTTTTATTTTGTTTTAAAGAGGATTTATGCATAAAGTTCTTTACCGGTGTTAGAATGGTTTAAGAGCAAAATGTAACAAAATCCAACCAACATATTTTTTTAATTTTGACACTGTTGCTTTTCGATTTTAGCTGTGAAACTAATATGACTGACAAACCATTAAATAGAGTTTTTATAGCAATGTCATTTAGAGTGGTCACGCCTTCGAAACTAAAAAAAAAAATTTAGAAATTTTGACTTACGTGTTTTTTTACAGAAATGATAAAGATAGAGACTCAATACTTTCTGAGAAAATACTTACTTTTAAGTTGACTAAAATGAAATAAAGATAATATGATAAAGTAAAATACTTTTAGAGAAATATACTTTTTTAATATTTCGGATTTTATTTTTTTCCAGCTGAACCACATGTTTTTTTTTGACAAAACTTTGCACAATTGTACTACTAAATGTAAGTAATTATAGAAAAAAAAAACAGCGTTGAATTCCAAAAGGGCATATCTTCTTCCCTTATCTTGCTACGGCCTTTAAATTTTATCAATTACACAATGATAATAAATTTGATTAATATCAAATGACATTTGTGACGTTTTATTCTCATATCAGTACAAAATAATTTATCTTTGACCCAGGTTATCCTATTCTGTGCCAACAATGCTAAGATGGATAGTTGTAAAAACTACTCTCATTATATTTACCGAACCTTGGTCCTTCACGTTCAGTTAACGGGCCCTAAACACACTAATTGTCACAAATTGTACATCCGCCGTCGCCGGAAGTAGTTTAATAATGTTTTGACATTACACTGGCGCACCAGAACGCCTGTTTTGGTGTTTGTGTCCAAAATGAATGAGCGCGAAAAGAGTTTTGGATCCGGATTTTTTTCCCGAGCGCGCTACTCCGATTGTCTTAGGCTCATCTCTGCAAGGAAAGAGAAGTTTCATTGTCAAACCATATTCACTTTTATTTCTATACACGCACTGCATAGTATAGCTTGAACAAAACAAAAGCCTCGCCTGCCAGCGACGCCAAGCGGACGAGATTTTTCAAGCAGGTTTTGCATATTTTTAATACATAGCATTCTATGCATTAGAAATAAAGATGAATATGGTTTGTCAATGAAACTTCTCTTCTCTTCCGGTGTCAGTTGAGGCTTAAGGTGAGGTAGGATACCGGCTGACGGGCCGAAAGACTGTTTCACTAAACCAATGTTTCTGATACAGTTTAAAAAAATACATGATATCCTACCTATACATGATAGATAATTGTATTCGTATCTAAGTAATGTGCTAATGTGTTACACAATAGTTGTTCTTTGGTCGATCAAATTAAATGCCGAGAATAAGCTATAACGAATTTATTTTAATAGTAGTTAACTTACTCATTAAGTACAAGGGAGTATGTGCTATTTATTAAAAGTCCATAAATTAATTAGTTATTTAAGATTTATACAAAAAATAATCGATAAAATTTACGTTCCGCGTCATTCTGCGTTCATTCTGCGCTACCCGCTCTCCCGTCTTTTTTAGTAGATAGTAGCCTGCGGGGCATCTCGCGGATCGCCTCTCATCTCATCCCCCTTGAGTTTGGAAAAATCTCACCTATCTTAACTATCGGTTGTCTGTAAGAAATCGCTTTTAGCGATAAGACCCAGTGTACATTTGAATGTTTTTTCTGTGTATATTTGAATTATTTTTATTTTTTTTTGGTTTAAAGTAAAGTATTACTTAACCATTGGCCCGCATCCCGGAAAGTCGTTAGTTCAAATTGATACATTATGCAAGAGTCCCGCCACAAACTAGCTGAACTTTCAGAAGTTTCTGTAAGTTCACAATTTACGACGACTTATCGGTTTAACTTGGTTTGCGCATGCACATTATACATTACTAGAGACAGCGCGCGGCTTCGCCCGCGTTACCACACGTGTGAAGTCGCGGGCGTGATGCAATATAGCCTAAAGCCTTCCTCGGTAAACGATCTATCTAATACCGAAAGAATTTTTCAAATCCAGACGGACCAGTGGTTCCTGAGATTAGCGCGTTCAAACAAACAAACAAACAAACTCTTCAGCTTTATATATAAGTATGGATCATATGCAAACGGCATCATGACTGAAAAAATATTAAACCATTATCTCTTCTAGATCACAAGTTTGTTTCCTAGGCAAATTAAAAAATCCCCGACGGTCCAGAACGCCATCTAGTGATGAGTAGCGAAACTACCTACCTATAGTAGCGATGGATGGATGTAAATGTGTGTATTGAGAAAACACACATATACTTACCTACATAGCTATTACTTATACTAACATGTAAATAGCTGAAGACAAGAACTAAATGATTATGACTTTATGAAGAAAGGAAGTTTTTAAAGGTGGGCGTGAACTTTTAAAAGAGAATTTGGTAGAAATTTCTCTTATGTCAACGGGTACAGCATTCCAGAGATCAATTTTAGTAAATCTAACCATAGATCTAACTAGCTCTATGAATCTCGGATTTAACTTTAGTATGTGGAGTTTGACCGTACGCGAAGCTCTGTCTACCGAATAAGACGTGATATGTAAACATTGCTTCTGTATTTTCGTCGTATGAGCCAAGTCTATTATGAACTGCGTAAAATAAACAAACCTTGTTGCCTAGACTAGATCTAACGTCTTTGTTTAATTTTGCTAGTTAGTTCTAGCTTTCTAGCTATATGCCTACTCTCTGCTCTACTTTTGAAGACCTTCGTAGCCGAGTAGTTATCATGCCAGGCTGTCACACCGGAGGTCCCAGGTTCGATCCCCGGTTGGAACCTAAAAGCCAGGACCTGTCGGCCTCTGTGGCCTTCTTGGTCGTCATGCCACGCTGTTTTACCGAAGGACGGGGTTCGTACCCCGGTCAGGTCAAGATGAAAGATTATTTATCATTACGGAGGCTGTCATCATATAGTACATGTACACATAATTTTTACGCCTGTTTCCCATGGGCGTAGGCAGAGATAATGAATTTTCATTTACTACGATCCTTGCAAACCTCTTTTGCTTCGTCAACACTCATAAAACTTTTCATGTATGCTCTCCGTTAGAGTTGTCACAAATAGTGATTTGGCCGAATACCGAATACCGAATATTCTGCAACGCTGTCGGCCGAAGCGCCGAAGATTCGGCACTAAGTACATGCTTGTCGAACGCGTAAAAAATAATAATACGACAAATCGTGTCGCGACCGGCAATTTGCTAAAGTGTATTTTTCTTCTCCCGGGAGTAGCGTGTATATAGAGAGGTTGTTTTCTGAAGCAGGTATAATTTACGATGAAAAGCGTAATCGTTTGCTACCATCAAATGCTGAAAAGCTTGTTTTTATCCATCACAACTTACCGCTGAATAATTTTACTTATTAAAATGTTGTAATTTGGTAATAAATACAAATCTTGAGTAATATGATGTGCCTTTTTTGTCCATGATTTGGTATTCGGTATTCGGCTGAATATTAAGTAGTACGTACCATAGTAATAAGTACCATAAAAAGTGGCCGCATAGGCCGAACACAGAATAGTAGCCGAATATTCGTGGCAACTCTACTCTCCGGTTATGGGTACTCCTTGCATCACCTTTCTTCAGAACATCTGCTATTTGGTCGCAGAACGTTCGTCGCGGTCGACCCGGCCCGGTTCTACCATCTATCTAAATCCGCACGTATAGGTACGTTGTACGCGTTAGTCATAGCTTATCCAAATGTAGTCAAAGACAATCGCAGCTGTATGGCATTGGCTAGTTTCCGTTAGTATGAATGATATGGATGTAAGCTTCCTGTAGGCATGCCGTGCTTTGTAATATTTGCATGGGTTTTGTATGATTTAATTTATTTTTTAAAGAAAAGCTACCGGTGCCGGCGCTTCGCAACGACCACTGCTAAGAAACACGGAAAGAAACTCATTTTTAAAATATTAGTCACCTACTCGCCAGAAGCGCTTTGTTATAAATAAATAAATTCCTTTATTTCAGGCAATAGCATTGTATTTACAAATTTTGTACAATGCCAGAGACCCATATTATAAATACCTTATAACTAACATACATAATATTTATAATTTCTATCCTAATTTACATCGATGTGTGTGTGTTGTTATATTATCCACTAGTTTTTAACAAGTCAAATCAGATACTTTTTTTAAACTTCAAAATGTACATTGTTTATGAGATTCGTATGGAAATAGCACGACGTAGTCATATATCTTACGAGTCAAATAGCGCTTCTATTACCTATCAGTTTTACTGCAATAATAAACATAAAATCACGTTGAAAATGAATATCTTATTCCTTTAAACGAGCAATTCTTGTATATTTATTTTTATATTTCTGTGATCTCGAAAACGGCTCTAACGATTTCGCTGAAAATTGGTATATGGCGTTTTTCGGGAGTAAACAATCGATCTAGATTAGTCTAATTTGGGAAAACGCGTATTTTCGATGTTTGAGATGTAACCGAGCAAAGCTCGGTCGCCCAGGTACTGATCATTGACAAGTGACATTAAAATTATGTTTGAACCTTGATACTACCCATTATGTCTTATTTAATTAATAAATACTTTTAATGGAACACAATAAATGTAATACTTGCGAAAGAGTTAACAAACATAAAATACGTAATGAGGAATTAAAAAACAAATATATAAAAAAACGTTATAAATCTGAAAATACACTATTAGGCTGCAATCTAAAAAAATAAACTAAGACTATACATAGTAGTAAGCAAACTGCAAATAGGTCAGTGATTCACGAGGTAAACGCTCCTTACTAAAGGTACAGTTTGAAGTTGAGCGGCAGGCGGCAGCGGCAGCAGCGGCGGAAAAAGATTATCTTCCATCTTGACCTGACCAAGGATCCCCCCCCTTAACCCTTGAACCCCACCATACCACAGAGGTCGTCTAACTACTAAAGCATGCCTACCCATCGCCTTATAAACATAATTATTTCTCTTTCTTGTCACTAGATGGCGCTATAAGATAATAATTTAAACGTTAAAATCTTTTATAAGTTTTATTTAAATTAAGTATTAAGTATGTACTCTAATTAATTTAATATGTCTTATATAAATACAATAAATATTTAAAAGCATATTCAACACTTTCTAAGTCACTTTTTTGCTAGTCGTGTGCTGCCATCTCTGTGTGCGTACCCCGCATCTCCAATTTTGCCTACTTACTGGCCGTCCAATAGTTTCTATGGCGTTGGGTATCTGTTACGTTAGTAATTATATTATCTTTGACTATAGTAACTACTAGTGCCGCGGACAGCTGCGGCGAGTGCCGCGCGGCACGTGCATTTGCCGCTGCCGCCTGCCGCCTGCCGCTAAAATTCAAAGTACCTTAAGTAGGTATACGAGTAAGATTGCTAAGTAGCTCCGTAATAGAACATCCGCATGACATTTGATTTACCTAGACCCACATGTTTGATGTACTGTCGCGGCGAAAAGTATATTTAAACTCCCAGTTTAAACTGGTGTTATTACACGAGTTAAAAGTTTTGAGGCGGCCAGACTACAGAATAAGTACTAGTACTTACGTACAGAAGTCTGACTCAGCAAAGGAATTTAAAGAAATATCTACTCAATGTCGTTAGCGATATGGTTTAATTTAGCTCGCGTCAGAACTCGACACCTTTTCGTTTAGATACCTAGAAGTGTATTGCAAGCCAACTTCATTCTTATTAGAAAAACGATTTATGTCACTAAATTTCCCACTTCGGAGTAGTCGCCGCGCGCATAGTAATATTGTAGGTATATTTTCGATACATAAACGGGGAGTGACACACAGAGATGTACAAAATGGTTTTAAAAAAGCATTTAAATACAAAATGCAAAATACTTTTCAGATATTTACTTTTCAGATGCACAATACCAAATAGATTTGCGTTTTGTTTTTCAAATGCTAAATGCAAAATAGGTATTTTCAAAATACTTTTTCAAAATAAAATACCTTTTGATCAAATCTCAGATATTTTTATTTATTTTAGGTATTTATCATGATAAAAAGAGACACAATTCTGAGCCGAAAAAAAATGTCTAATAACATGGCAACTTATGCATGACATTTTGGTCATATTTACCAGTACGCGTATCAATAAATTCTGTTAATATAGAGGTAAATAATAATTTCGTTTGACATTGACACTAATCAGACATAAGGCGCGCACTCTGACCAAAGAAGAAATAACCGTTCCGAAAGGGTCCCGTTTTTACCCTTTGGGTACGGAACCCTAAAAAGAGGAATTTACAGCTACCTCTCTTCCCGCGCGAAACAATATTGTCAAAAACGCTTAGCTAGAGCACGCAAACATTTATCTATCGTTGAATAAGTATAAACACTCAAATCACTGGAGAGTGTTTGCATAGGATCCTTGTTCGGCGCAACAGATAGGGTCGGACCTCGGAAGGGTATTTCTAAAAGTAATATCATTTAGTGACCTTTTATGGGTCAAATAAGACTTTATGATAGTATAATATTATTTAACTAACATGCCATGATAACTATTTCAACGCGGTTTACTTAACTCTTATAGTTAGTCGGTAAAGGCCGACTAGTTTCGATCGGTTTAGACGATCACTCTCAGGGCGAGTGTTAGGAGGAACGGTGACCAAAGCACTGATCTAAAAGGATCTAAACTGATCGAAACTAGTCGGCCTTTTTTAGACTACACTACGTGAGTAAAACATTGTTGGAATGGTTGTCTTGTAACCATGATACTAGTTTTGACTAGTCTTTAAAGTAACTTTAGCAATCAAACAAAATGCAGATGAAAAAATTAATAGAAAAAACAGGATTAAATTCTATTTGGAGCATTTCAATACACGCATATGCCATTTGGTTCGAGAAAATTAAAAATAGTCTTTTTTATCAACAAATAAGTCAAGTGACTTGAGACAGGATTCTTAGATCGGTGCAATAGATTGGATGGGACGTGTAAACCTTAAAAGTAATAACATTCAGTGAACTTTTGTGGTCAAATAAGACGTTATGATACCTAGCTTTGACTTTTCTTTAGAGTAACTTTGATATGAAACTAGTTTTAGTGTAAACTTTGATATTAAGTAGGTACTCAAATTATCTATGTGTACTCTGTTTTTATGAAGCAATAAATTAATTGACAAAGCGGAACTACATATTCCAATTGATATCTGCAGCGTATCTATCATTCGCTAGGCAAACTAAAAATCCCTAACTTTAAGCTTAATAACTTTTAAACGGCTGAAACGATTTTCATCAAACATATCCAAGAAGCACCGCTTAGGATCTTGTTTTCACGTAAAAAAAACGGTCCATCTGTTCGAGAGCTACGATGTTATTAGCGTCGAATATCTAACACCCCTCTTTTTGTCGCGGGTTGAAACTGAAATGTTTTAAGTCGACACATTTCCATGTTTGTGTGTTGTTCGCGAGTGTACATACATGATGCATGTAATGGAGCATTGTCGCCGGCCTAGTTGCGTAACAACCAGCTGCGCCCGAGGATGTATTATGTTATGTTCACTACAGTTGTTACTTCTAACAAAATATACATGGTCTCATCATCATTTCAGCCGCATAACGTCCACTGCTGGACATAAATAAGCCTCTCCCAAGGAGATCTAGAGCGGTGGTGGTCACATGGTCTATAACAAAATACACTGAAACTATATAAAGAGTGAAGGGTGAATCAGTTCATGATGCTAACCAACTGTCCCCCAAAGAACAATATCGAAACACGAAAAATAATTTTTGGTCTCCCATACAATTTGACCGATCGCCGAAAAACCGAATTTGATCCGGGTTTCTATAGAAAACGAAAAAATATTTTTTCCTCTCATCCTTCGAATAATAAATAAATTTAGATCATTTTGTTTGATGCTCCCATGCTGGTCTGGGAGAAATGAAAAAACTTAGAATGTACCAGCTGCTTCTCTTCCCGCGCAGATCGTAAAAGCCGATCGAGGGAATGGGCAAAAATGCGAATCATGTTAACAGGCGATGCGGCTAGCAACCCATCACTGTATTGATTGCTTTTCCATCTTCCCGCCCCCCATGACGCTAAAAGTAGCTTTTGGGTCTTGCGGCCCTGGGCTCTGCATAGAGCCGCAAGACCTAAAATGCTCTGTCTGCCCCATTAGGGATAAAGACGTGATAGTATGTATTGTTTGATGTTATACACATACTTGAAGCTTTGATGCGATACGACTGCGCTTGTATGAATTGTTCCGATTTTCCGTTTTGCCTCGGTGTATATGGTACGGTATACCTATGCTTCACTCTTCTAAGAATCAAGTCTATTGCCTATCATAGCGAATGCACATCAATTCATCAGAAATGGATCTATTCTTCTTGGTATTCAATTCATTTTGCATGCGCACATTTTATATGCCATATACGTTCTTAATGTGTGGTTTTTACTATGTTTACACTTCTATTTCTAGCAGTTGAGGATATCTTTTATTTATTTTTTAGATGTATTTGTTACTTGTTGAAAACGTTCAAGGGAAGGCAACTAGTAGTTAATGAATGAATGAAATCTCTTTTTTGCACACATAAAAAAAAATATACCTAACCAACGGATGGACCAATTTCGATGTGTGTTTTTAACGTAAACCAAGTTCTCTTGCGGTGGTTCTTGGCTATGTTTGATGAAAATTGGTTCAACCGTTTAAAAGTTATTGAGGGTTAACGCTTGAAAGTCAGAGTTTTCCCTAGCAATATGATGCTACGGATATCACTGGAATATCTAATTCAGCTACTCATCACTAGATGGCGGTCTTGAACGTCGGGGATTTTTTTAATTTGCCTAGCAAATAAACTTGTTTGTGCGTGTCGATACCAACAAATAAACATTGTTATAACTACTTTACCATCTCATATTGTTGATACTTTTATTACTGTCCCACCTATTTTTTTACACAGTTTAAGCAATAGGTAAAGAATTTTGAAGGTTGACGTTAAGTACGTATGTAGTTTGACCTAGTAGCATTATGATGTAAACTCATATAATGCTGTGCTATCACAAGATTATATATTATAGACTTTATATTGACATACTAGATAGTTCCCTTCATTGAAAAGGAATCCAAAATTAACGCCCATCACTGTGTTCTTCCACGACAAACACATGCTTGTAATATTATCGAGATGAATCATGAAGTCAGTCAAAAAGTTAATTTGCTATAAATAAAGCACATTCCATATTCTTATTTCCTTTTGTTTCGATGAATCAGAGAGATTGCGGGTAGTTAGTCATCCGAATTTATTTGTGGATGTCTCAATTTAGTTAGGGACAGAGTAAGTAATATTGGACTGCCTTCGTGGCCTAGTGGTCAAGGCTTTTGCCTTTTGACCCGGAGGTCGTGGGTTCGAAACCCACTGGCAAGCATACTCTGTAAAAATGTTGTTTCCAGACATGCTTGAATCACCTGTTTATCCTAAAGAAAGATGATTGTTTCGGAAGGCACGTGTTTTTGGAAGTGAGTCGCGAACGCCATCTAGCGTTTGCTTTCTACCCTTTGGGTTGCGGAGGTCAAACGGCAGTGGCTCTGTATAAAAACCAGTAACCTCGTCAAATCACCTAGGTTAGGTAGCGGACCCCGGGCTCTGAAGCGTTACCGCTGAGGATGCAACCGGGAATACGGGAGGATGATGAACATGATGATAAGTGCAGAGAAAAGAATCCGAATCCAATTAAAACTATTTCCGTCTTTTTATAAAACGCAGACAAACTTTGTTACTAGCTTAAAACCATTATCCGACCAAATCTAGTTGACATCTAGTAATATGCCATCGTCTAATCTGAAAATGTCAACTTGATTTGGTCGGACAATGGTTTTAAGCTAGTAACAAAGTTTGTCTGCGTTTTATAAAAAGACGGAAATAGTTTTAATTGGATTCGGATTCTTTTCTCTGCACTTATCATCATGTTGACACGGTTGATAACGGTTTAAACCTAGTAATAAAGTTAGTCTGGGTTTTAAAATAAGACGGTTTGACTTAAGTTTTAACAATCGTGAACCTGCGGGCTTCAACATTATGAATGCATTTCTCTGTGAATAGTTCAACCGGCATAACCATCATGCAGTTGTGGCATCATTAAAGTCTCAAAGTTCGAATCCAGGGCATGTCAGAAAGAGATCATTAGAAAGGTCGTCGGTTGAACGCTCCCCGATGAATGATGACGTGTAAAAATAGACTGACCTGCTGATAATGACTCTGGCAACAAATTAAACACTGTACAGAAATCATTATCTGGTCTTTTAAGCCTTTACTGTAGGAGCACGACCCTCTCTGTACTGTGAAAGATATACTTGGCCAGAGCAGTTAGAGAATTTGCCTACACTCACCACGCTGACCAGATTGTGTTCCTAAGTCGCTTTTTACGACATCCACGGAAAGACTTAGGCCGGCCCCATACATACGGAATTCCGTACGGAATCCATTCCGTACGGAATCGACTCGGAATTCCGTTCGTCTACCACACACAAACGGTTTTTTCCGTACGGAATGACGCGTCTCAGTCGAGAGCCGCCAGCTATCGAGCGCAGACGTTCTAGTAGCGTGCGGAAATATGAAATTTGAATGAAATTTGACCATGATGTTTTTATAGCGATTGCATTTTTGCTATTTATTGTTAAAAAATATATCTTTATCTTCGTATTGACGAGTTCTTCGAACTAGACATGGGTAATCTCGACTCCGAGGTGCGTTTCGGCTCACCTAATCTGAATCCTCATTTGGTAACGATACCGACTCATCTTATTGATTCCTACTCCCTTACTGACTCCGGCTCCATGATCTGCTAAGTTTCGCTATCGGATCTTGGATTGAAAGAATACACACGTCCGTTTCGGTACCGGTTTCAATATATATTGAAACCGGTACCGAAACGGACGTGTACGGACCCGGTATCGGTTTCAATATATATTGAAACCGATACCGGGCTCTATCTGTAGCTGTATTGGAGCAAACAATGTAAAAAATATCTGTCTTGTTCTTATTTATAGAAAAAATATTCGCATCTTATTCTATCATAATATCGTTGGTTGGCGGCGCACGATGAATAACCGAAGCCTCCGTCCGATTCCTTTCGAGTCCCGAGTATTTCCGATCTCGACACCCGTGACGCGGTTGAGCCGAAATGAATGACTAGCGGATCGCGAGCGATGCGAGCCGAAGAGCGCCGATGAGCTGGCGGGAGGCGGACTAAGTATCTACGGCGGGGATCAAATAACTCGCGAGAGTCGGTAACATTTGCTCGGAGCTGATTAGGTTATCGGCTCCTGTTGAGTATTCGGCTCATTTGAGTCTTCTAGTCCGGAGTTACCCATGTCTACTTCGAACTCCCTTCAACCTATTATGACAATTTCCACAAAATAGTATGCCGGGTATTTATTGTATGGGAAAACAGGTCTAAATATTTGGATACCTAATTATATGTCCTGCCACGGCCTGCAATGGCCTGCCACGCCATTTCCTTAAGGTCTCTGTCGTGGTAACCTTGATTATTAGTGTTCTATAAACATGTGTAAGCTTATACGGATATGATGAGATATTGTATGTCAGACATTGCGCGGGAAATTAAACGTACAATGAAGTTTCAAACTACAACACGTCCGCTCGCTACGGTCGTGCGGCGCACACTGAGCGCATTCCGTACGGAATTTCCGAATGTGTGGTGCGACCCAAACAAAATGTATGGAAGACGTGCATTCGGAACGGTTTTTTTCCGAACGGGATTCCGAACGCACAGGCCTTCATTCGGAATTCCTGACGGAAATAAAAACCGGACGGAATGCTACCGTATGTGTGTGGAACACTCATTGATTTGTATGGATTTGCTGCGTTCGGAATCCTGATTCGGAATTCCGAATCAGGATTTAGAAACGGAATTCCGTATGTATGGGGCCGGCCTTAGAGTGGTCTTATTCTACTCTGCCGAAAACCACACGGCGAGGTACAGGTACTCGCCGTGTGGTTTCCGGCACAGAAATGATTCTGGTACAGAAATGATCCGGTCTTTCTTCACATTTTCTAACCTATTTCGTCTCGTCCCACTGTTGGCAAAGAAAGGGCTGCATCCCTATTTCCTTCCAAGTCTACCCGACGCTATCTCCATCTATCTCTGATTAAATGGAGGGTTATATGTTTTGCTGCTATATGGGCCCATGTATGTTGTATGTTCATCTGTCCCTTGTATCAGTCGTATCTTCAGTAATATCTATGTTACCTTTTACCAAATGTGGTATCGTTGGAAGCGTCTTGGCTGTCAGCTGGTTATAGGTTATATTGTAGTGTAGTAAGATAGGTACGCTAGTTGTAAGTATATATAACGAGAAACTTATTAATAAAGAGAGTCCTAATTTAACCGTGTTTCAATACAGTCGCCTCCTACACCGCAATATGACGTCTCAGTAAATTCAATATGGCGCTTTAAAGTAATGATCTCGATTGAAAAAGCTAAATTAACAACCTTTAAAAGTATACTTATTACCTACATTATTAGCTGTTTTTCTACCGTGCTTTTATTAACCGGATAAACATTATATATATTTTAGCAGAATTTCATATTCCTATAGTTACTAACTTACTAGTAAGTCGGGTTTTAGTTTTTAATCTTATTCTTGTATTCAGAGTGTTTCGAGTTTCATAGCTGTGGTTTCCACATCTGTAAATTCGATATTTGCGCTGTGGCTTTGTAGCTTTGTACAGATTTATTGCGGTGGAGTCAGTGAAGGCATTTTGTATCCAATTTTGGTCTGTCTGTACTGAAAAATATCTTTCGAGTCAACGAAATATTGTCTAACCTAGTTACTTTTGAGCTCTTGTCAGGGTTCCGTACCCAAAGGGTAAAAACGAGACACTATACAAAGACTCCGCTGTCCGTCTGTCTAGCACCAGGCACTGTGATAGCTAGACGGTTAAAATTTTAACAGATGATGTTTTTCTGTTGCCTCTATAACAACAAATACAACAAACAGAATAAAATTAATATTTAGGTCGAGCTCCCATACAACAAACGTGATTTTTTATATACATAGATAATGGTACGGAACCCGTTGCGCGCGATTCCGACTCGCACTTGATCGGTTATCATACCTTTGTGAACCTGGAAACCGACTTAAAAAAAATATTTTTTCTAAACGCATTCATTTGTACCCGGTACGTACTCGATTATACCAACTTTTCGGGGGGTACAAATATGCAGAACCCGACATAGAGGAATCAACTTTTTTTCAATTGTATACGTTTGTACTCTGTATGAACTTGTTTGTACCAATTTTTTTTTCGTTTGTACCTAAAGGCATTGGGAGATATCGGGGGTGCAAAATACGCAGAACCCGACATAAAATGTGAGTAGGTGAGCGTTTCGTCCCATTAATTTTTCGTCCCACTGACGGACGAAAAGCTACTTTGAAATTTGAAAGTGTGTGTTGTGCGATTTGTCCCAATATTTTTATTAATATATTTTTTAATTGATTTTGTACTTGTAATTGATGGTGTAGCAACACAAGCTTAATCAAAATAAAAATAAAAGACAAAATATTGACAACACCTAATAAGTCTAATATATAATAAATCTAATTCGTTTAGGGTTTTTTCTGAAATTACTTTAAAAAATCAATGGGATGAATCGCACACAGAATCCTCAACACTTTTTTGTGTGTGTTTCGTCCCATTGCGATTGGGACGAAAATTTAATGGGACGAAACGCTCACCTACTCTAAAATGTAATACAAATATTATCGAGAGTAAATGTAATACAAAAATTATCGAACCTCACATCTGCTTGCGTGACTGCCTGAAAGTGCAGTAAACATAAACTTTGAAACGTTAGTTACGATCAGACGGAACCGGGTCACGGCGTGTAGCTAACTCTGTAAGGAAAAGTTGGTTAGCTACTGTGCAAAATTATCATGCTGTCTAATTTGAAAGAAAAGAAAGAAAAATACTTGACTAATATATTGTGCCCGTGGGCTTCGCTCCCCGTGGGAATTTCGGAATAAAAACTGTCATGTCCGTCCCTGGGTATCAAACTATATCCATTTTTATTTATTTATTTATTTTACTTTATTACAAATGTAATAGGCGGACTTAAAGCCATACTGTCTTATTATAAAACGCAGACTAACTTTGTTACTAGGTTTAAACCATTATCCGACCAAATCAAGTTGACATCTAGTATTATGCCACTGTCTCATCTGGAAATGTCAACTTGATTTGGTCGGATAATGGTTTAAACCTAGTAACAAAGTTAGTCTGCGTTTTATAATAATTAATAAGACTGATAGGCTTTATCTTCCAGTCAACCCTCTAGTGGTGCCGAGAATAAGAAGTCTTTAGAAGGAGGTGCAAAATAATTCATATAAAATTTCATCTGAATAGGTTCAGTGGTAACAAACAAATATACAAACTCGGAAGTAAGGATTTCATGCCAGGGAGCGAAGCTTCTTAGTTTCGAGATTGGCCAAAAAATGCTTTTGCCCGTTTGTCAGTCAGTCTGTTATCGCGTCAGGTCGCATTTCTCAACCGATTCTCGTGAAATTTTGTGAGCTGAATCGATAATTATTATGTTTTAAAAATCGACAAAAAAAATTCTATCGGCCTACCTTATAGAATTTTGTTGTCGATTCAGTTTCTCCTCCAAATGGCGGAAATATGGGGGTTGAAAACATAAAATAAAAAGTTTTTATGCATTTCGATTTTTTTTAAATGTAATTTTTTGTTTGAAAATGTTTTTGGAACGTTGTCCTTTCTTACAGACTTGGCGGATGGAGTCTAGGCGAAAAAAAGTGTAGGATTTTTCGTCACGAACTTTTTAGTTGCTAGAATTTTTTTTGGAGTTTTTGGAGGTTTTCTTTCTAGGTGCTTCAATTATTGTAACTTCGTTCCAACTGAGTGTTCTACGACTCTTAGTTTTTTAATATCAACTCAAAAAGCATGAAATGAAGATGATGATTTGCAGCCAATTTTTTGTCATCCTTCAATGCACGGCGCCGAACAAATAAATAAGACACAAACCATAAGCGGAAGCGATTCGTAATTTATGGTGCACTTTCGTAATTAAAGTCCTACCTACCAAATGGGAGCCAAGTTCACTATTAAGATGTTATAGTGCACCTAGCTATGCAACGAAAAACCGGATAAGTGCGTGCCGGGCCACGCCGTCAAGTGTTGGTCGCCTAACTCTTTTATTTGTAAACCCTATTGTCCATATACAATAAATAAAAGGGAGGGGGGGCACTTGACTTGGGGGGCTTATTTCAGAAACAGATTCCTAAAGCTAAAAATAGTGTTCACAAGCTCACAATATTGTTAAAAGATCTATTTAACGATCCCGATACGATGAAAAATAAAAATAAAATTTAAGGATGTTAATTCGTCGCGAACTTTTTATTACCATACATAATATTATATTATACAAATTATTATATGAATTATTCGAAGACGGCTCTATCGATTTGAAAAATTCTTTTTTTGTCTAAAATGGTTTACTTATGAGGTGGTCACATCAAGTCAATTTTTAATTTTAAAAACCTATTGAGTAGTAAACAAATTCTAGGTTTCTTCAAGCTTTGTCATCCGCTGTCGTCTATGTTTTGCACCACGAAAGTACAGTTAGGCGCGCACGACCGCATGATTTAATGTGTCCATCCGGCGGACATTATGTTGTCATTTGTACGCTGCCGTGAACGATGTGTACGCGAATGTACTGCTAGCGACATCTAGCGTCATATTCTATAATACATACATACTATCACGTCTTTATCCCTAATGGGGCAGACAGAGCATTTTGGGTCTTGCGGTTCTATGCAGAGCCCAGGGCCGCAAGACCCAAAAGCCACTTTTAGCGTCATGGTGGGCGAGAAGATGGAAAACAATCAATACAGTTATGGGTTGCTAGCCGCATCGCCTGTTAACATGATTTGCATTTTTGCCCATTCCCTCGATCGGCTTTTACGATCTGCGTGGGAAGAGAAGCAGCTGGTACATTCTAAGTTTTTTTTTATTTCTCCCAGACCAGCATGGGAGACATTCTATAATACATCACGTCTAAGTTAAGTAATACTTTATTTTACACGAAAAACACTAAACAATAATAGAGTATCATCATCCGGGCTTTTAGTCTCCACTGCAGGAGCACGAGTAAGACCCTCTCTGTACTACCAGAGCCATACTTGGAAAAATTCAAAAGTAAAGAACCTACTGACAGTGTAAAACAGAATAAAAATTGCTTGAAAAACGAGCGAGATATAACGATTTTACTAAAATTATGTCTATTTCAGTCGCTAAAACTCTGTTTCCTATAGCAAATGTAAAAATGATATGGACGTTGACGTCACCAATATTATGAAACAAATAAAAAAAATACGTGCATACTCCAATTCTTCCCGTGGATGTCGTAGAAGGCGACTTAGGGAATACAAGCTAAACAAAGCTTGTATACATCAAAGAGACCTCTCCAACCCGTCTGGCTTGCGAGGAGAGTATAGGCCAAGTCCTCTGGCTGCTTTGCCCAAGTATGGCTCTGGTAGTACAGAGAGGGTCGTGCTCCTGCAGTGGAGACAAAAAGACTTCATAAAGAAGTCTTTTTGTCGAGAAGAGAAAAAAATAATGATGATGATTTATTTAGAGCAGCATGCATGATAGCTGCCATTTCAGTGAGAATTGATGCTTAGGGGTTTGCACCATATGGGGCTTTTTACTTTCACACCTTCAAAAGGTTTAAATTAAAAAAAACTAAGAATGCCAAACCAGCTGTTGACGAAACATAATACTAACCCAGATGGCGCTATCGTTCAGGTGGAAAATGGAGAACCCATACTAATTCATGAAGACATCTTGCCGAATAGTTTTTGTTTGAAAGGAACAGACCGTGGTGGCTGATGCATTTATGTGAAGATGCGTGGGTTTTTTAACTCCCGTCAAAAAATAGGGGTGTTATAAGTTTAACGCGTCTGACTGTGCGGGTGGACTAATTTCGATGCGGTTCATTTACGTGAAAGAAAGTTCCTTTTTGGTGGTACTTAGTTGTGTTTGATGAAAATTTTGTTTGAAAGTTGCGAGATAGTACTTGAAAGTCAGTTCATAGATGATACTACGAAAATTAAGTCGTGTAGATCTGGTAATACCATCTAGAGGTAGTGATCTAAACGGCGTTCTTGACAGTCCGGGTTATAAACTTGTTCTTTGAATGTGCATACTAGTTAGGTGGTCTCTATAGAAATTTTATCAAAACCAGTTGTGGTGATTGGGGGTGAATTTGGTTTTTAGTTTTGAATTTTTTTTTAAAAAGCAGCGTGTTTAAAGATACTAAAAACTCGATAAAGACGAGAAACTATCAGCAGCTCAGTGCAACGCTATCAATATCCATTTTAATGTGCAGTAACTCCCGGCTGGCGGAAATTACCGGCGCTGCAGAAATGGGGCGGCGCGATGCCCTACATGTGCTATAATGGGACAAGATGTGCTATAATGGGACATTTTACCTTTTAAGTCTTTAAGGCCCTGTATTCCAACGGCCCACTCGGATGATGTGCCGGATGATCTGAGGCACCCCGCAGACTTTTACATATCTCGTCTGACTGGGGAACGGGCAGGGAATGAACGCGAAATGCAGATTTTATTGCTTTTTAATTATTTAAAAGAAAAGGGTAAGAATTATGAAAGGGAACCCTGCGAATTTGTCTTATATATTTAGTGGCTTTAATTGAGCACAAGAATTAAATGTAAAATATCAGTAGTTTAGTCGTAGTTTTAAAATAAATATTACAAAAGGGTTACTTAAGGGAATTTTGTATCTAATATTTTTTTTTATTAAGTCATGTAACTGAATTGGGCAACGAAAAAGAAAGATGAATATAAGATGCATGTGGCTGAGATGCGTATGTTAAGATGGATGTCTGGGGTTACTAAAATGGATAAAATACGGAATGAGTATATTGTAGGGAGTTTAAAAGTGGCGCCTATAGTCGACAAATTAAAAAGCCATCGCCTGACCTGGTATGGCCACGTAACGAGAAGGGATGCCGAACACCTGGCAAAAAAATGGTCGACTTGAGAGTAGACGGGTATAGAGGAAGAGAAAGGCCGAGAAAGACGTGGAAAGAATGCGTAAGATTGGATATGGGGGAGCAGGGGGTCAGTACAGAGATGGCAAAGGATAGAAGGTTATGGAGGGAGTTGACATACAGAGCCGACCCCAAATAGGGAAAAGGCAAGGAAGAAGAAGAAGTAACTGAATGCTAATTTGACTGGACTAGATTCTTAACTAAGACGTCTCTTTTTTTGCCATGTTGAGATGACATCGTCAAAGCAGCTGGTCCACTATGGAACTAAGACATCTCTTTTTTGCCATGTTGAGATGACATCGTCAAAGCAGCTGGTCCACTATGGAACTAAGACATCTCTTTGTTTGCCATGTTGAGATGACATTGTCAAAAGTCAAAGCAGCTGGTCCACTATGGAACTAAGACATCTCTTTTTTTGCCATGTTGAGATGACATCGTAAAAGCAGCTGGTCCACTATGGAAGAGAAAGGCGCAACATCGTCAGGAATGGTGGGCAATCGAGGAGACCTATGTCCTGTAATAAACCTAAGTTATGTGAATTATTGGGTAGTTTCATGGGTCAAAAATAAATTATTATGTACTGTTAATAAAATAAAACGTCACTAAATTATGTCACTTGCCACTGATTTTCAACGTGATTGTAAATATTATATTGCGGATAAACTGACATTAGGAGCGCTATTTGACTTTATTTCATACAAATCCCATTCAAAATCTTTGTTTTGACGTTTAGGAAAAAAGTATCTGATTCGAGTTGTTGGACACTTCCTTATTATTTAGCAACAACTTACTTGTACTAGACTTGCTTCCACACAACAACTTGCTTTCACAATCTTGAAGACAAAATAAAAATATGAAGAACGATCTGTAACACAATCGCCCAAGCATAATAACAATAATTAAACTTTACATATTATACCTGTGTACTTTATCGAAGATATTTTTATCCTGTATTCCAAAAGTATTTCCGGCCTAACTTAGTTTTCTCCCTCACCCAAGATTCGATGACAGACTTCAAAAATCTCGCCAAAACTCCCGTCAAAAGTTTTGCCACTCAGATTAAATATTTTTTAATACTAAATATTTTTAAGAATTTTGTTATAAATTAGAAATTTCGCAGAAATCCTGCAGTGGATAAATTAGGCTGTATACGAAGAAGATAAACATTTCAGAGCTAAATTAATCCTAATAAATACCCTTTATTTCACCTATATCACCCCGCCCGCCCTCTCCCGCCTCCCGTCTGCCTTTGGGCGACCTATTTAATTTTTACTGGCTCGTCTCGGGACTCGAGATCCGAGGCCCGACTGTGTTTGTGAAGTCAGGGGACTGGAAAACCCCTTTGGCCACAGAATCGGACACACAGAAAACATATGTACAAACGTCTTATTTTGAATTCGTTTTTTATAGATAATCGTACGGACCCTTCGTGCGCCAGTCCGACTCGCACTTGGCCGATTATTTTGCAATGCCCAACATGGTTCATGTTGTACCTAATTAAAAACAGTAGTAATGACTTAGAAGTAAGAACTAATGTATGGATATGAATGTAATAAATGAATTAAATCGAAATGGATCGTGTAGTACACACGGTTGCTTTGCTGCGTTGCTAGTTTCTTTCTGTAAACTTGGTTTGACACGCTGCCGTGTCTAGATTCTTTTAAGAAATCTCATCACTCAACCAGAATTTTACAATGAGGCCCATAAAGATTTGAGCCGCGGTGGTTGGATTGTTGAGAACAGTTACTGGAGCACAGGCGAGCTATAGTTTTCAGAGTCCTTTGCCGCCGGGTGCGGTTACATGATAAACGCATGGAATGAAACCGTTGAAAGTTGACCGAGCGAGCGAAGCGATCGAAGCGTCTGTTTCGAGATTGGCCAAAAATTCTTTTGTTCTGTTGTTCTCGCCTACAGGTCGCATTTCTAAACCGATTCTTGTGAAATTTTGTGAGAAGGTTCGATAACATGGAGATTGAAAAATCTCATCACTCAACCAGCATTCCACAATGAGACGCATAAAGATTTGAGCCGCGGTGGTTGGATTGTTGAGCACAGTTACTGGGGCACAGACGAGCTATAGAGTTTTCAGAGTCCTTTGCCGCCGGGTGCGGTTACAATGATAAACGCATGGAATGAAACCGTTGAAAATTGACCGAGCGGGCGAAGCGATCGATTAAGCGTATCAAAAATTCTTTTTTCCGACTGTTCTCGCCTACAGGTCGCATTTCTTAACCGATTCTTCTGAAATTTTGTGGGAAGTTTCGAGAAAAACTTTCATTACATTTTTCGCAGCCGTTTCGAAAAAAAAAATTATTACCTACCCTAATAAAGATGCAACTTTATTGTCTGAACAACTTTTGTATCCAATAAACTTCCACTGGTCGGGGTGACACGCGAGGTCTGCAGCTCTCAGAGCCACTAGTATAATTAAGTATATAAGAACGATAATATGCCATCTCCGTTTCGTTGTGGTTAATAAATGAAGAGATCAATGGAGCTTAGTTTCGTAGCACTGTAAATCTTTATTTAAACAAAATTAATAAAAATATATCTAAGTACATTAGTACAAAATTACAAGAGATTAAAACATAAGGTACATAGTTTAGCATTGTAGTAAACTAGGTTAAAATAATATATCAAAAATAAATCGTATACCGGAATTCTGCCTCGTGGTCCAGTAGTCAAGGTGTGCCTTGTGATCTGGAAGTCGTGGGTTCTAATCCCACTGGGAAGCATACTTTGTGAAAATTTGTTCCCAGTCTGGTGAGTGAGTGACTACCAGTATGCCAAAAAACAACTTATGCCTAAAAACTATTATGACAAAATATTTTATGCCAAACCCAGTATGCCAAAGCATATTAGGACAAAAAAATTATGCATAAAAAAGGGTCTCTCTGGTGAGGTAGGATAGGAAAAGCCATTCGTATACAATATATAATCGAATAGTCCTAGTCCGCTCACATTCTCACTAAGACCTAACCCTTCATAACTAGGTGTACTCTATCTAGGGCAACGTCCCGACGCCCCATTTCTGCACTGCACCGGTTAATATCTTACTTTTCATTACATTTTTCCTGTATCTCATGGATATCTGGTATTATCTAGATATTTTCCCATGCTGGTCTGGGAGAAATAAAAAAACTTAGAATGTACCAGCTGCTTCTCTTCCCACGCAGATCGTAAAAGCCGATCTAGGGAATGGGCAAAAATGCAAATCATGTTAACAGGCGATGCGGCTAGCAACCCATCACTGTATTGATTGCTTTTCCATCTTCTCGCCCACTATGACGCTAAAAGTGGCTTTTGGGTCTTGCGGCCCTGGGCTCTGCATAGAACCGCAAGACCCAAAATGCTCTGTCTGCCCCATTAGGGATAAAGACGTGATAGTATTGTCGCGTAGGACGATAAGTGATAATGACAATGTCAACGTCACAAATTCAAACTAGGAGAATTCATCTAAAGGGAAATTTCGTCACTCACGTCAGCACACGATTGGCCTAGCGGTCTTGGTGTTGGACTGTGAATCCATAGACCCCAGGTTCAAATCACAGTCACGTATAGTGTTTTTGAAGTTTTGTACGAAGTTTCTAGATAACTCTAGATTAAATTAGAATGAAAATACGGGCCAGAAATAAAAGAAGACAAAAGAAAATTTATGACTTAAGTTTAGAACTTTGATGCGATATTGTTCGCATCCGGGGGGTATATAAGCGGAACAAGGCGCGGCCTACGCCAGTTTAGTTTGAAAGTAAAATCCGAAGAAGAAAGAAGGAAGAAGAAAAAGGAAGAAAAGTAAAAGTGAAAGTAGTGAGTAAAAAGTAAAGTGTAATAGTGAGTGAAGTAAAGTGTTCAGTGCAGTAAATACGCGCGAGAGGCGTTTTCGCGCGTGACAGTGCAGTGACGTTTACGCGTGTGACAGTGCAGTGACATTACCGCGCGTGACAGTGCAGTGACGTTTCCACGCGCAAGACAGTGCAGTGACGTTTCCGTGTGTGTGACAGTACAGTGACATTCCCGCGTACGTACCTGTGACAACTGTGAGTACCCTAGAGTCGTAAATAAAGGCACTATTCCATAGGATTGGTGTTTCCTTTCCTATCCCCAACCCACTCTCGTGACAATTGGTGTCAGAAGTGGGATAGGAAAGATGTCGATTGTGCCTAGAAATGAGAAAGGGGTAACCACCCGAGCGGGAGCCGCAGCGGCAGAGGAACAGTCGCTCGAGGTATCCAATACTGGAGGCGCCGCGACCACATCAGCGGCCGTATCACCAGCCGCTCCTTTGGAAATGAACGCGTTCCTGCAGCAGATAACTGTCATGATGCAAGAACAAGCACGCCGTCAGGAGGAGCAAGTGCGTGCACTGCAGGAGGAGCAAGCACGCCGCCAGGAGGAGCAAGCACGCCGCCAGGAGGAGCAAGCACGCCGCCAGGAGGAGCAAGTGCGTGCACTGCAGGAGGAGCAAGCACGCCGCCAGGAGGAGCAAGCACGCCGTCAGGAGGAGCAAGTACACCGCCAGGAGGAGCAAGCACGCCGCCAAGAGGAGCAAATGCGTTCACTGCAGGAGGAGCAAGCACGCCGCCAGGAGGAGCAAGCACGTCGCCGGGAGGAGCAAGCACGCCGCCAGGAGCAGCAAACACGCCGGCAGGAGGAGCTGCTTCAGTCCTTTTTCAAAGATGTTTTCACTGCGCTTCGGACCACCACAGCCCGGATGGATGATTTCGAGAAGGAAGTTGCAGAAGTAAAAGAGGAAATTGCAGTAGTAAAAGGGACGCTTCAACAGCTTGGTAAGGAAGTTAAACTTCTCAAAGTGTCTGGCCCTGCCACTAGCTCTCTGGTCGCCCCTTTTACCAAAAATTTTAAGGTGCCACCTTACGACGGTAAATCCTCCTGGGCTGCCTTTAAACTGCAGGTGGAGACAATCAAAAAGGCCAGCCATTGGAATGAACAAGAGGCACTGACTGCATTGACTCTAGCACTTCGAGATGACGCCCTCTCCGTTTTGGAAGCACTAGGCGCTGGAAAGAAAGAGGTGACCTACGATGAACTCATAGGTGCTCTTGAAGTCAGATACGGAGACAGTCACCTGGAGCATGTATACAGGGCGCAACTCAAAGATCGTTGTCAGCGGTTAAACGAGACCCTACAACAGTGGTCTGTTGAAGTCGAAAGACTGGTACGCAAGGCATATCAATCATCGCCATCCCTCGTGGAGGAGATGCTCTTACAGGTTTTCATTGATGGAATACGGGATTCCGAAGTCAGGGCGGCTGTGCGACTAGGTCATCACACCACTATGAAAAAAGCAGTGGCTCACGCTTTGGAAGTAGAAGCGGTGCGACATGACTCACGAGCTCAGAGGCTACGGGAAGTTGTAGTCACAGAAAACAGTGAACGACGACCCTAAAATCCGATGTGCTATGAATTTGGAGAACGGGATATTCGAAGCACTTGCCCGAAACGTGAACGTACAGCTTTCCTACGTCAGGTGGATGAGGCGGTTTCGACGTCGGAGCAGCCACAGGAAAAACTAGACAGGGCGGCGGGTTCGGCGCTGGCCGGTAGTATTAGAGCCCCAGAAATTCTTGTGAAGCAGACTAGCGACGGAAATACTCTAGTGATAGATGGTTTAGTCAATGGGAAACCTTGCCAGTTGACGTTAGATACTGGAGCTTCACGGACGGTCATCAGCAGCCACAGACTTAGGGACATTGGAGGTCGGTATATTCAAACGAATAATAATGTCACGTTAACAACTGCTACCGGCCAACGAATATCATCTCAAGGAGAAAAGATCGTAGCCATTAAGATCGGGGCAACACTTTATTGGCAAAGAGTGATTATCGCAGGCATCTCCGACGATTGCATTATTGGTTTAGACTTTCTACAAAATCATCAGTGCAATATTGAGTTGAAAAATGGTGTTCTAAAACATGGCAATGATGAAATTCCTATGAAAGGAGGAAATTTTGGTAAGGTGTTATGTTTGAGGGACACTATCCTTAACCCAAGATCCCAGACGACGGTCCCTGTTATACTACCGCCTAATAATGGTAGCGTACCGCGGAGATGTGCCATTATAGATGGAGAAATCTCAGACGCACCATGGATTCCGGCCCGAACCTTAGTGGGAAGTGGCCAAGTTGCGTTGGTACCTGTTCTCAATCCTCATGATGTAGTGCAAACACTGCGAAAGGGAACAGTTATCGGAAACTGTGATGAAGTAGTCTGGTTGAGGAAGTGTGAAGAAGGACAACAGCGAAAAATAACGAATCAGGAAGAAAGTGTAGCAAAGCTGCTGGAGGGTTGTAAGGGCAATCTTACTAAATTGCAACTAATAAAAGCAAGAAATTTCTTGTTGAAATATAGCAATTTATTCTCTAAAAATGATGGAGATATTGGCAGAACCGATTTAGTAAGACATAAAATTGATACCGGAGATACAGCACCCATTCGGCAGAGACCAAGACCTGTTCCTTTTGCCCGTGAGCAGGAAGTTGAGGACATGATCCAAGAGATGGAGAAGAACGGCGTGATAGAACCTTCATCAAGCCCATGGTGCTCTCCGATTGTATTAGTTAAAAAAAAGGATGGATCAACTAGGTTCTGTGTAGACTATCGGCGATTGAATGATGTAACTAAAAAGGACAGTTACCCACTTCCTAGAATTAATGACACTTTGGATTCACTTTGTGGCATGACTTGGTTCTCTACTCTTGATTTAAAAAGTGGGTATTGGCAAGTAGATTTGGATCCTAAGGATAAAGAGAAGACTGCGTTTTCAACCGGCAAGGGTTTATGGCAGTTCAAAACTATGCCATTTGGACTATGTAACGCGCCAGCAACATTTGAAAGGTTGATGGAACATGTGCTGGCAGGTATGCTGGGAGAAACCTGTTTGGTCTATTTAGATGACATCATTATAATGGGAAGAGATTTTGATGATCATCTCAAGAAGCTTGAAAGCGTGTTTTCAAAACTACAGAGTGCAAATTTGAAGCTAAGTCCAAAGAAATGTTCATTTTTTCAACGTCAGGTCAACTACTTGGGTCACGTTATTTCGGAACAAGGTATTGCCACTGACCCGACTAAAATAAGTGCAGTAAAAGATTGGCCAACACCAACAGATAAGACACAGGTGCGAGCATTTTTGGGTCTATGCTCTTACTATCGAAGATTCGTAAGAGGATTTTCCGACATCGCGAAGCCATTACATCGGTTGACAGAAGAGAAACAAGCATTTTCTTGGGATGAAGATTGTGAGCGAGCTTTTCAAGACCTTAAAATGCGTCTATGTGAAACCCCTATCCTTGGATATCCTGACATAGAAGGCAAGTTTATTGTGGACGCTGATGCAAGTAACACCGGTATTGGAGGTGTTCTATCTCAGCAAAGAGGAGATCAGGAAGTAGTAATCGCCTACTTCAGCAAATCTCTTTCAAGGCCAGAGAGAAATTACTGCGTAACTCGCAGAGAATTGTTGGCTGTGGTAAAGACATTGCAACATTTTAAGAAATATTTGCTTGGCCGCAAATTTCTGGTAAGGACTGATCACGCTGCATTGAAATGGTTATTGGAATTCAGAAATCCTGAAGGGCAGGTAGCCAGGTGGATTGAGCTACTCCAAGAGTATGAGTTTGAAATTGAACATCGAGGAGGGAAGAGTCATGGCAATGCGGATGCTCTGTCTCGAAGACCTTGCCTGGAGGACTGCAAACATTGTAATCGGCAGGAAGAGAAGGAAAAAGTAAACATCCGGCTAATCCGTACTGATTCCATAGATGAAAATTGGACTGACGACGCCATGAAAAAGGCTCAGGAAGATGATAAAGATTTTCAACCACTATTGAACTGGCTAAGAAGTGGAACTAAACCAAAATGGTCAGAAGTGGCTAAATACAGTACGGCTACAAAGACTCTTTGGGCGCAATGGGACAGCCTGGTGTTACATGATGGATTACTCTACCGAAAATGGGAAAGTACTCAAGGTAAAGATTGCCATCTACAATTGGTCGTCCCCAGAGAGAAGATAAGGGAGATTTTAAAAACTTTTCATGATGGTACTGCCGGCGGACACCTGGGGATAAGAAGAACCCTCACAAAAATTAAAGAACGTTTCTACTGGTTTCACTGCCGAGATGATGTAGAAGACTGGTGCCGTAAATGTCAGAGTTGTGCGGCAGTTAAGGGACCACAGACTAGAAGCAGAGGAGCTATGAGGTTGTATAATGTCGGAGCTCCTTGGGAACGAGTAGCTCTTGACATAGCCGGACCGTTTCCGACTACGAATGCTGGCAACCGGTACATTTTGGTAGTTATGGACTACTTTACGAAATGGCCTGAAGCATTTGCACTACCTAATCAGGAGGCTACCACCGTAGCGACAAAGCTTGTGAACGAAGTATTCTGTAGATTTGGTGTGCCATTGGAGATGCACAGTGATCAGGGTCGAAACTTTGAATCACAAGTATTCCGAGAAGTCTGTGAAATCATGGGAATCCATAAGACTCGGACGACGCCGTATCACCCGCAGTCAGATGGAATGGTTGAGAGGTTTAACCAAACATTGGAACGGCATCTGGCAAAAGTAGTAGAAAGCCATCAGAAAAACTGGGACGAGTATATTGCGCTATTCCTCTTATCTTATAGGACTGCGGTGCATGAGACCACTACAGTTACTCCAGCATATGCCAATTTTGGAAGAGAATTGAAATTGCCAGCTGATTTGTTATCAAGTTGTCCACCAGATACCCCAAAAGGAATAACCGACTACGCTAATGACCTTCGGATTAAGATGGTTGACGTCTATGAGCAGATTAGAGAGGCTGGGCTTAAAGCTAGTGAACGGATGAAGACTCGTTACGATCGAAGAGCTAATGGCCTCAGCTTCGAGGAAGGAACACTAGTTTGGCTTCATAATCCGGTGAGGAGAAAAGGAAAATCTCCAAAGCTACAACCAAGTTGGGAAGGACCTTACAAAATTGTCACCAGAATTAACGACGTGACTTACCGGATTCAGCGTAATCCTCGCAGTCCTCTCAAAATAGTTCATGTGGATCGATTGGCACGTTATCATGGAAGCAATAATGATCGGGACGATCATGTCTCGAGAGGGGGCAGTGTCGCGTAGGACGATAAGTGATAATGACAATGTCAACGTCACAAATTCAAACTAGGAGAATTCATCTAAAGGGAAATTTCGTCACTCACGTCAGCACACGATTGGCCTAGCGGTCTTGGTGTTGGACTGTGAATCCATAGACCCCAGGTTCAAATCACAGTCACGTATAGTGTTTTTGAAGTTTTGTACGAAGTTTCTAGATAACTCTAGATTAAATTAGAATGAAAATACGGGCCAGAAATAAAAGAAGACAAAAGAAAATTTATGACTTAAGTTTAGAACTTTGATGCGATATTGTTCGCATCCGGGGGGTATATAAGCGGAACAAGGCGCGGCCTACGCCAGTTTAGTTTGAAAGTAAAATCCGAAGAAGAAAGAAGGAAGAAGAAAAAGGAAGAAAAGTAAAAGTGAAAGTAGTGAGTAAAAAGTAAAGTGTAATAGTGAGTGAAGTAAAGTGTTCAGTGCAGTAAATACGCGCGAGAGGCGTTTTCGCGCGTGACAGTGCAGTGACGTTTACGCGTGTGACAGTGCAGTGACATTACCGCGCGTGACAGTGCAGTGACGTTTCCACGCGCAAGACAGTGCAGTGACGTTTCCGTGTGTGTGACAGTACAGTGACATTCCCGCGTACGTACCTGTGACAACTGTGAGTACCCTAGAGTCGTAAATAAAGGCACTATTCCATAGGATTGGTGTTTCCTTTCCTATCCCCAACCCACTCTCGTGACAGTATGTATGTATGTATCTAGATATTTTGTCTCATCTTCACTAGTCGTGTCGTGCTCATTTATTGCTTTGTATGTTTGTTAGGAGGAGGTTATCAATTCGTTGCTATGTTTTTTTATGTAGCATCACCATAATTTCAGCCGCATAACGTCCACTGCTGGACATAGGCCTCAACCAAATATTTCCAAAATGACCGATCTAGAACGGCCTGCATCCAGTATTTTTTATGTATGTTAACCGATTATTGGAGGACGCCTAGACCGGTTTGGAAAATTGTTTTTTTGTTTGAAACGGTATACTTCCGAGGTGGTTCTATAGAATCCCGATTTAATATGTATATAATAATTTGGAAAATTCTTTTTACAAGCTTTTATTTAACTTGCAATGTATGTTTGTTCGGGTGGAATCTTTGAACCCAATTTTCAACCAGTTATCCTCAACCGATTTAGCTGAAATTTTGTATACTCGTGTTAGTCGGATGACAATACAATATTATGAAGCCAATGAGTTGTTCTGATGATGGAGCCGGGAGATATTCGACGGAACTCAGTTATAAAACAACATAACCTCATCGAGTAGGTCTCGTTTGTGTTGTCGTGACGAGTACTTTATGGGAGACGATGCTTAGAGTCTGATCACGCAGACGGGTGGTGGTCGATAGAACTCAGTTATAAAACGACTTAACACAATCGAGTTTGGGCTTATTTCATTTGTCTTGATAAGTACTTTGGCCACACAATGAAAGCTTGTACAAAAATGTAATTTTTTCAAAAAACTTATTTTTTGTTTAAAAAGGCATACCTGTAAGTTGGTTCCACATTTATTAAAATCGGTTGTGTAGTTTGAAATAAGGTCTGTTTTTACTTTCATTTTTTTTGTGTCTTGTTTTACAATCTGCATTCAGTTCGAAGGAGTTTGGAGATATGATGTTGCAACTTGTGATCACAATGTAAACCACTCCTAAGTCTCGCTATCGAACTTCTGAACGAGTATTAAAGGCAACTTAAAAGCTTACCAAAATAGTAGAATAGTAAATTAAAAATGTTGTGTCAGATGAGTTTTCTTTCCAAAGGCATCTTTATTTGATAAATATTTGAGCGGGCGCTAACAGAAAATAAAACGACCTCCGTGGCGTATTGGTCACCATGCTAGTCCGCCACCCAGAGGTCCCGGGTTCGATTCCCGGTCAGTGCAAGTTGGTAAATGGCCTTTTTCAAATTGTCCTGGGTCTTGGATGTTTATCTATATATGTATTTCTTATAAAATATAGTATCGTTGAGTTAGTATCCCATAACACAAGTCTCGAACTTACTTTGGGGCTAGCTCAATCAGTGTAATTTGTCCCTATATATATTTGATTATTTTGTTTAATCACTTAGGTATATAATTTTTCAAAACTAAAAACCGACATCACCCCCAAACTACACAACCGATTTTGGTGAAATTGACATGAATGAATAAAAAAAAAAAAGAATTATCCAAATTGGTCCAGGCGTTTTCGAATAATTGGTGAACATACATAAAAAAAGATCGCGACGTATTGATAACCTCCTTCTTTTTAAAAGTTGGTTAAATAATCTTCTCAAGCTGAAAATGTGAAAATTATGTCAGTAAAAGACAAATTGAACCGCGAAAAGCCAGATGTCCGGAGTATTATTTGTGGAATAGCTTCGCTGACTCGCGGACGCCTGCAAATTTTATGCAGCAAATACGCTTTTCTGTGGTTGCTCATTGTATTATCAGGCGTGAGTACAGAGTTGACAAAAATAAAGATTGGTTCTTACTTCTTAGATATATGTGTGTGTACGTAGATTTAACGTGTCACTGTATTTTAATTTTTAAAACGATTTTTATTGTTTTCACATAATTGCCGTAGGAGGGCAATTTTGTTTGACTTATGTTTTATATCTAGCTATATATTATCTTTCTCCTTTTTAGTAAGCTGTTTCTTCTATTGAACGTATCATAATTTTATTCTTAGTACTAATATATTATTTATTCCTTTTGTTACAGGTAAATTATTGTTTTCGTTGAAAAAAGGACGTGCGGGAGTGTATTTTAAATAGATTGAAGTAAGTGAAGGTGGTACTCAGCTATGTTTGATGAAAATCTGTTCAGCCGTTTAAAAGTTATTGGGGTTAACGCTTGCAAGTCAAGGTTTTCCCTAGCAAATAATAGATGGCGCTACGGATATCAATTAGAATATGTAATTCCGCTACTCATCACTAGATGGCGTTCATGGGAGTCGGGTTTTTTTTAATTTGCCTAGCAAATAAACTTGTAACTCCCATGCTGGTCTGGGAGAAATGAAAAAACTTAGAATGTACCAGCTGCTTCTCTTCCCGCGCAGATCGTAAAAGCCGATCGAGGGAATGGGCAAAAATGCGAATCATATTAACAGGCGATGCGGCTAGCAACCCACTCTCACCTCACTTTATTGATTGCTTTTCCATCTTCTAGCCCACCATGACGCTAAAAGTGGCTTTTTGGTCTTGCGGCCCTGGGTTCTGCATAGAGCCGCAAGACCCAAAACGCTCTGTCTGCCCCATTAGGGATGAAGACGTGATAGTATGTATGTATGTAATAAACTTGTAAATATACCTACTGCTCGTAAGTTATTATTTATTTTCTGCTATCTTTACAGTTTATGATGTAAATTGAATAGACTGTCTTCCTTATCAAGCTGACCCAAATTCTTTAAAACAATAGATTAATACGTCGGTATTTTGAACCTTATTGTTATATTAATAAGGAGTAGGAAATACAATACCAAACAATACTATCCAATGGAGATAGCTTAATCGGTCAAACAATTATATTGTTTTGGTTTAAGATACCTAATTGCATGTACATACAAATCATACAATTGTTTTGAAAGTAGTGGCTGCAGTAATAGCTGTTTTTCTTTATAAAGGTCGACTTTTAAACAATAGATTTTTAAAGTTTTTTTATCTATGTAGGATTTGAACTCTATGTAAGGTAATTTTTTTAGTGCAAAGGCTACAAACTACTAATTGACTGTAAGTCAAAGTCAAATTTTTTTATTCAATGTAGGATTAATTTATCTCTTATTGATTGGTATTTTTTTTCTTTTGTTGGAACTTTTGTAACATTCGGTAAGCAGAACTTTACACATAAACCAATCCAACACTGCGACAATGTATTATTAATCTCATCAGAGGTGTCAGTTTTCCTATCTACGCTAAAACAAGGGAAGTATCATCAGCAAAAAGTACAAACTTACAATATTTTACATAATAATATACACGCTGACTTTTAGTTGGTTTTGGAAAAAAAAATGTCGTTTAGTAAATAAATTCCTCTATCCATATACGTAATCCAAATTTCTGTATGTCATAAGATAGAAAAGTTGCGTAAATGATTTTCGACCGAGACCACGTAGTTATACGCCGGCCAACAGCTGCGTAATGTCGATGACCCCGGCCGGCCGGCGAGCGGTGTATGGCGGCGGTACTGGGTGGATCCTACAAAATTGGTTCTCACCAATCTACCGTCGATTTTCATATGAAATTTTCGTTTTTCTAAATTAATTTTTATTGCATATTATGTGAATTGGTTTATATTATCAAGGTAAGAAAGTCTTACTTGTGTTTTATTTGCATTTAAAAAAATAAATTAAAAAAACTACGCAAAACGTCATTCAGACGTTTGAAGCCAAGCGGTCTCCTTGGCAACATATAATAACAAAAAGAGAAAATAATAAAAAAAACTACTTTTAATAGATGAATGTCTCATTCATTTTTTTGACATGATAATATATAAAAATTAATATTTAAGAAAATAAATGAGTTCAAAGTTTTGTCACTGTAAACCCGTCATTCAGTTCACGATGACAATTCGACATTTGAACGTCTCCAGTTCATGTTTGCTCGTGTCGAGACGCGTCGAAACCCCATGGAACACCCGCCCACCGGCCGGCGTTCATTTACCGCCCGTAGTCAGTGGGAGAAAGACGTGTCTTATTGCTATTTCGTCGACCAAGTTTCGTTCGCAGTGTTTTGTCACACCTTTGCGTCATTCAGCAAAGTGCGTGTAATTTCAAAAGGATCAACCGTAAATAAATTCGGATTTATGCATATGATAGACCCTGGTGGTCAACGATAATTGTGTGTAGTTTTACTCTTTACACACACAATATATTCTTATTACGTTAAAATTAGATATTTTGTAATGACATTATCGTGAACGTAATGACAAAATATTGTGTGATAATATAAGTTCTTGTTATTCGTAGACTATTTACTATTAAACAAACAAGATTTTTTCATACTCATGTGTACTGTATATACTAGCTGCGCCCGCGACATCGTTCTTGTGACGTATTTCGTATATTTCCTTAGGAATCAGATATTTATCTTTAATAAATTTCATATTAAATGTTGACCTCATCATTTAGCTACCAACATCCCAAATATCATAAAAATCTGCCATAAATATAGTTTTTGCGTGATGGGTGAAAAAACATACATATAGACAGACAAAATGTAAAAAAGATATTAAATATATTTAATGGTACAAACAAAGGTTATTTAGTAAGTATATTTGTACTGTATATTGTAAGTTTGAATTATTCTTGATTGGGTAAAAAAATAAGTCAAGGTTGAAATTCAGAAATTTATTTGTTTATTTTTCATTTAACTTGGTGATCTCCTGATGAGACTAATACAAAAAAAAAAATGTTATTCTGATTACTCAATCTTAATTGTAATATTAAGTAATAAAGCAAGTACTGATGTTACTTCGTCTTTTATTTAGTATAACTAATTCTTATGAAGAAAATAAGACCAACACGTATAAATGTCATTACGCTCCTTTAGACGTCATTACGTTCACGATAATTTACATAAAAAATTTTATTACTCAAAATCTATAACGGATAACAAGGTCCAACTACTTGTAAAAAGTTGTTAGTAATGTATACTATAGAATGTATGCCAAAAGCTTGATATTAGAGAGAAATTCCTGTGGAAGATAAAAAATGCATCAAATTAAATCAATTTGTAGGATCCACCCTACTACTAATTGATCTCACAATTTTACTTTCGAGTTTTAGCCAACATTCTTTGTTTCTGAATTTTTATTTTGACTAGCTACTTATGTCTTACTAACGATACCTATGAAGTGGCCTTCGGCTTCAAAACCTTGAAGATCTTTCAAAGGTTGATCCTTCAGATTTTACTGTTTTTAGTATTACGGGACTTACCGTGTTTAATATCGATTTTTGCCAGATATTCCATATTTGCCAGATAGATTGGAATCTAGTGATTGAGCTTTGTAAAAAGAGTGTGCGAATAACTAAAAACAATTCCCGAACGGACACCGTCAGTGTTGTGTGTAAGGACTTATGCAACAAACGACGAAGAAAGAGGGTAGACCGATATGGTTACCCTTGACAGCCGACCATGATGGCAAAAGGGCCGTCGAAATATCTAGCAAAAAACTATATTAATCGCGGTAAGTCCCGTAATACTAATAACAGTTGTGACCGTGAAACTCTATAATCATATATTGATAACCTTTAGATTTTAATTGATTTACACTAAATTTTTTAATTCAGATACTCAAATAAGATTTCATAGATTAAGTCAATGCCAAGGGCCGGCCGCGTTCATCAATGTGTCAACCTAAAGTTTCACATATCACTCAAGCTCCCGCAAATTGATCTCAATAAACAGTATTCAGTTCAGTGTCAACTGTCATGGTGTGGATTAGTTACGAGCAGGAGGGATATTCTTCTAGCCTCTTTATTTTTCTTTAACCTCCCACAAAAAGAGGGGTGTCATAACTTTGACGCCAATGTCTGTCTGTGGGATTGTATTTTAAGAACTGATGGACCGATTTCAATTCAAGGCGGTTCTTTGACGTGACAGCAAGTTCCTTTGCGGTGGTTCTTAGCTATGCTTAATAAAAATTGGTTCAGTTGTTTAAAAGTTGGGGGCGCTTGAAAGTCTCGGCAGTTCCGCTACTCGTCGCTAGATGGCGTTCTAGACAGTCGGGGATTTTCAATTTGCCCAGCAAGTTGCTGGCAGCAACTAATCTTGTATAACATATATGAAAATAGTCACATCACAAATATTATATCAGCTTACAATAACAGTTGCAAGGAGTATCGATATGTCAACAATCCTTTTAGAGACAAACATTTGTAGGCATAAACAAAACCATCTCCACTCCATGATCGCAAGATTTACAAAACATCCGACCAACGTCGAACCAACGAACATCTGTCTACCTCTTTCTTCACGCTACATCCCTCTCTTTCGCACACCATGTTTACAATTTACCCGACCCTACTCTAGTTGCGGTATCGATGTCGCCGCGCGCGCTCGCGCACTGACCGATGATCTATGATCTATAGATCATATTTTTTAATGTCGTGATTGTGATTTGCGCTGACAAAGGGCCATTGTGTCTGCGTATTAGTGCATAATGTGTGTAAATGCATTCCTTGTGTGACGTCCGTTGTATTTCTATTACGGTTTGTTATCCTTGATAAGTTCCTTTAGTATCACTTGCTCGATGATTTAGTCCGACGATCGGAATTATGAGACTTTTTTGTCTGATCATTGGAATACTGAGCCGTTTAGTCTGATGTTTTATACAAAAAAATAGGTACTCCTAATATTAATTTTACACTAGGTTATGATGATGTGACAAACTGAAGTTATTTTTTTTGTTTAGTGACAAGAATTTGTCAAATTATAGTAAAGGTAATGTTGTATAGGTATTCGGGAATAAGTTGTTTACTTCAAAGTCGAAGTCTAACTTTCTTATTGATTGTGGAATCAAATCTGTACCCAAAGGGTGAAAACGGAACCCTCATACTAAGACTCCGTTGTCCGTCCGTCTTTCACAAGACTGTATTGTATCTCATAAACCGTGATAGCTACACAGTTGAAATTTTCGCCGATGATGTAGGTATTTCTGTTGCCGCTATCATACAAAAAACAATAAAATAAATATTCAAGTTAAACTACGTTTGTATGGAAAAGTGTATTTTGGTCTAGGGTAAGGGGACTCTTGAGTTCTATTATAAATACATTTGAACATAATATCACCATTTTGAAGCAAACAACAACATAACTATCAGTATGACCTCATAATACACAGAGTCCCCTTATCATAGCAATGTTTGTATTATACATATTTAATTAACATACAATGTCAAATTGCTAGTAATTGTTTATTAAAACATATAATTTCTGTAGGAAAACAATTTTAAAGTCAAATTTTTGTTAATTTAATTAACAAAACGTTGACTTTAAAATTGTTTTATCTTGTCCAATTGTGTATCTTAAATTTATTAATTAAATTGTGTAAAATTGTGTATCTTATCCAATTCATCAATTCTTTGTCAGTCAGTCAATTTACTGCCAGTCAATAAGGTATAGTCTTATAAGTATCCAATATCATCTCGCTTCGTATTTTATGTTTGTTCTTGACAGTTGTATACTTTATGAGTTGAGTATAGTTCCACTCGTATAAAAGTAGTTATTCGTCTTCATAAAAGAACTGTTATAACCGTCTTATTATAAAACGCAGACTAACTTTGTTTCTAGGTTTAAACCATTATCCGACCAAAACAAATTGACATTTAGTAATATGCCACTGTCTCACCGGAAAATGTCATCGGAAATGATAATGGTTTAAACCTAATAACAAAGTTAGTTTGCGTTTTATAATAAGACGGTAAGACTTCTAAGTGGGTAAGAATTATGGGTACAAATTAATAACTAAGTGCGAATCGGACTCGCGCACGAAGTGTTCCGTACCATTATCTATAAAAAATCACGTTTGTTTTATGATGGGAGCCCCCCCTAAATATTTATTTTATTATGTTTTTAGTATTTGATGTTATACAGGCAACAGCAATTCATCATCTGTAAAAATTTCAATTATCTTAATTATCTAGCTATCACGGTTCATGAGATACAGCCTGGTGACAGACAGACTGACAGCGGAGTCTTAGTAAAAGGGTCCTATTTTTACCCTTTGGGTACGGAACCCTAAAAAGCCGGTGTAGGTATCTACTTTGACACCATTGGACAGAAAATATCACAAATGGAGTCGATCAAGGCAAATATATAAAAAAAATAGAACATCAGCCAAATTTTTGATTTTTGAGCTAAAGTGTTGACGAGAAGTATTCGTAAGTATTTTTCCTGTTCTTTTCGTTACTTAATACATACAAATGAAACGAACGCTGATTGTACAAGTTTTCCATGGCGGAGTGTACCACAATTTGTGTCAATTGATATGGTATGACACAAACAAGTAGGCAAGTGTTTTGGGGATCGGCCCGCGGCGACACCTACCTACCTTATCTGATAAATGGTTCTGAGTTTCAGTTACAGACAAAATTATCACGTCTAGATTTGTTATAAGAACGATATAGCTAAGTTTGTCGAGTCTGTCATGGATTTCAACAATCCGGCGATATTTTTAATTGTAATTATTAACGACTAGCTGTGCCCGTGGGCTTCGTTCTCCATGGGAATTTCGGGATAAAAACTATCCTATATCCTTCCCTTGGTATCAAACTATATAAATCAAATTTCATCTAAAAAGGTTCAGTGGTTTAAGCATGAAGTGGTAACAAACAAACAAATATTTAAATATTTTGATAGTTGAGTAGCTGAGAGTGTTTAGACCATAGAATGTCTATTATTACACTAAGTTCAAACTTTATTCAAATCAGGTTGCGGAGATTTGACATATTCGAGTTTGGAATTGAGTCGCGAGGTGGTCACCACATAAAAAGTCGTTTGTTCCAGGTGTTAAGCCTTTAGGCAGCATCCAAATTTTACATAAGTGTTGGCGACTTGTAAACATAGAAAAAAGTGTTATTAGAAGTTATTCTTTATCTACAGCATCAACAATTGACTGACTATAACAGTTATGCAAAGAAACGCCCAATCTAAGATCTGCAAATGACTTAACACAGTTTAATAGCTAACGCATAAGAAATTCTTCACCGTGGGAACAACAAATTGCTATTGTATGTTTGTACCCACGCGTATTAGCGGCAAAGTGTTACCGGGTTACGTACTTTGCTACTGTATAAAGGTGTAAGTAAATAGGAAAGAGTGTAGTGTCAGTCACATCTTCTAACCCTGTTACTAGTACGGGCTTTAAATGTGCCACACTTGCTTTGCCGACTAGTGTAGTGTCAGTCACATCTTCAAACCCTAATACTAGTACGGGCTTTAGATGTGCTACACTTGCTCTGCCGGCTAGTGTAGTGTGAGTCACATCTTCAAACCCCGATACTAGTACGTGCTTTAGATGTGCTACACTTGCTCTGCCGACTAGTGTTTCAAACCCTGATACTAGTAGGTGCTTTAGATGTGCCACACTTGCTCTGCCGACTAGTGTAGTGTAAGTCATATCTTTAAACCCTGTTACTAGTACGGGCTTTAGATGTGCCACACTTGCTTTGCCGACTAGTGTAGTGTCAGTCACATCTTCAAACCCTAATACTAGTACGGGTTTTAGATGTGCTACACTTGCTCTGCCGACTAGTGTAGTGTGAGTCACATCTACAAACCCTGATACTAGTACGGGCTTTAGATGTGCTACACTTGCTCTGCCGACTAGTGTAGTGTCAGTCACATCTTCAAACCCTGATACTAGTACGTGCTTTAGATGTGCTACACTTGCTCTGCTGACTATTGTTGTGTCAGTCACATCTTCAAACCCTGATACTAGTGCGAGCTTTAGATGTGCTACACTTGCTCTGCCGACTAGTTTTGTGTCAGTCACATCTTCAAACCCTGGTACTAGTACGGACGGGCTTTAGATGTGCTACAATATGCTCTGCCGACTAGTGTAGTGTCAGTCACATCTTGTTTGAAGACGTTACGTTGTTACTGGTATAATCCGCTTATTTAACATCATTTATTATACAGTGATTCAAATGAGCACAATGTTAGGTTTCTGATACCGTGTTTGTGGTTGACTCACCGCATAGCGTGGCGTGACCTTACACTTGGACTGATGTAAGGTATTGCAACTGCAACGGACTTCGTTGCATGCAGCGTAATACCATTTTAATAGGTAAATTGTTTAATGTTATTATTATAGCAAGCGATAGTAAAGTATTATTAATTTGCGATAAAAGGATTACTTACGTAGAAAGTTCTGGCTGACATGTTTTGACCTCATCAGGGCGAATGGACTCGAGATTCGTGCACGAAGTAGCCTTTCAAACAAAAAAAAATTATATTCGATGTCGATATAGAGCTTATACGGCCCAGTACAGCTCCGTCCTACGCATCTGTATATAACAAATAAAATTGTCTGACCCAGAATTTAATTTGTAAAAGTAGTTTGAACAAAATTTCGCCGAGTCAGGTCATTTCCTGTAAATTAACAAAATGTATGCTAGACATACAAGAAGTTCGTAAGGTCCTAACCCACTTTCAATCGCCCACTGTGAACTTTAATTTAACGTGGGTAGGTTAGCGCTATCACCGTTCGAATTTAGAAAGATCAATCATTTGCGCGTTGGCGGCAGAGACGACCGGACGTCCATATACGGTGTTATGGCGAATCAAATTGGTGCGGATTGTGATATTTCTCACTGAATTTATTGCGATAATAAATTGAAATTTTGAAATGTTGGTATCTTATAAGGTCAGATGTTTTGGATTGTCACTGATGTATCACGTCTTTGTTGCTTACGGGATAGACCTTAAGGTACGGCCTTAAGACCCAAAGACCACGCTGAGCGTGTATGTAGAAAGGAGAATAAAAAGGATAACGGATACCTATTGACTGGAGGGTATGAGCGAAAATGTATGGCAAATTTTCAAATCTTACCTCGACTTTACGCTACTTTACGATCTTTGCAGAAAGAGAAGCAGCTGCTAGGCACCGTTATTTCTTTTCTCCCAAACCAACATGTGTATAAACATAGTATCTGTTCGTTTCAATTTTTCACCAACCGAATTCCAAAAAGGAGGAGGTTCTCAATTTGTCGGAATCTTTTTTTATGTATGTTCACCGAGTTTATTCGAAGACGCTTGGACTGATTTGAAGAATCCTTTTTTCTTTCTAAAGGGCATATTTGTCAGGTGTTCCCAAAGCAATTTTATCATAATCGGTTGCGTAGTTTTGGAGTGAAGTGGGTTGTTAGTTTTGAAAAATTAGGTATTTTAATAAAAGTTCACCTCTTGTGTCGCAAGCCGGTGCGGTGTACGGACCTTTAGTCACATTCGCCCTGATAAAGACCTCCGGATGAGGTCAAAACATGTCGGCAGTAGCTGACTCTATACGTGAGTTACCCGTTAACTCATTTTAATAATCGTCAACACTCCTTTTAAGATTTTCAAAACACGTCAATGACCAAAAACAACGTTAGATTAAACACAAAGTTTAAAACGACAAGCATCCAATTAATTTCTATTTAAGGTATGTCAACAAAAAACAGAGAATGGTATGCCCTTGGTGTGGACGGTGATTGACTCCATTGAACCAAAGATAGGACCGTGGCGAATCTGCTATGGTGTCTTGGAAGGATGTGGTGCAAGTAATGAACGATAGACGTTCTTTAATCTGGGATCAACGTTTGTCCGATAAACAAATTACTTTTTTAATGCTTTGATTGTGGTGTTCGGCAGAGTAGAATAGGACCACTCCAAGTCTTCCCGTGGATGTCGTAGAAGGCGACTTAGGAAATACGCTAAACAAAGCTTATATAAACATTATGAGACCTTTGCAACCCGTCTGATTAGCTTGAAAGTGTAGGCCAAATCCTCGGGCTGCTCTGACTAAGTATGGCTCTAGTAGTACAGAGAGAATCGTGCTCCTGCAGTAAAGACTAAAAAGACCCGATGATTACTGCTTGGGCTCAGTGACCCAAAGTGGATCTAGGCCTCCGACACTAGAAGGGCCACTGTTCCCTAATTTGCGCCACAATAATCTCAAGTGACATTAATTTGTGACGTTTTATTTTGCTCTTAACAGTTTTTCAGCAATATAAATCTAAACTGACGTTGAAAATGGATATGATCATGACAAGTGACAATTAATTTGTGACATTTTATTTCACTCTTAATATCAGTTTTACAGCAATATCAATCTAAAATCACGTTGAAAATGAATATGATCTTGACAAGTGACATTCATTTGTAAAGTTTTATTTTCTTAACAGTACCAAATAATTTATTTTTGACTCGAGTTAGCTAAGAATTGTAAAGCTCTTTATTGCGTAAGGTTTTCTTTGAAAAGTTATCTGGGCCACGCAGACGTCATGCAATTATGTTAAGCATGGCGGTAATTGCCCGCCAGCTAGCGACCAGCGTTTATCATTACTGCATTTTAGGCTAAGTATGATAACACTGCTTAGGGTCGTTAAGTGAGATTTGACCGCAAGGAAAGTGATGAGATGTTGCTCTATCTGGTTCTGGAATGAACAAATAATTGTTCAAATACTGATGTCGTGGAGCTCTCGGTTGGAACGAAGTTACAAATATTTAAGCCCCTAAAAAATTACCCTTTAAATTCCAGTTCCAAAAAAAGGTTTGTGACGGAAAAATCTTGCACTTTTTTTCTACATCCGCTAAGTCCGTACTGTCCGAAAAGGAACTTCGTTTTAAAAACAAAAAAAACCGACTCTAATACAAGACCAGTATATATACCTAAGATGCAATCGGGAACACGCTCTAATAAACACAAATAATTTATTTTTTATTTTTATTTCAAGTCAGGTGGTCCCATAGAAATTTAATCTAAATCGGTTGTGTAGTTTAGGGGTGATGTCTGTTTTTAGTTTTAAAAAATTACTTTGTATTTACAAGCTTTTAATAAGTCGCCTGTACTGTTGTTGAAATTCCGCAATTTAGTTTATTTTTAACCGACTTCAAAAAAGTAGGAAGTTATCAATTCGATTGTTTGTTTTTTTTTGTATGTATGTGACGCGATATCTTCGGCAACCGTGGACCGATTTAGATTATTCTTTTTTTATTTCAAAGCCCTTAATCCCAAGTTGGTCTCATATTAATTTGGTAAAGATACGATGAAGAACTTTGGAGTTATGGAAGAAACTCCTGAAAAAAATTGAAGTCGGTTTTTCTTTTTTTTTAAATTTAATTTATTTTTAAAATTCCTCAGTGTCTGTCCCACAAAAAATTGTATTGTATTGTAAATTCTTTATTGTACATAAATAGATACAATTGAAACACAAATAAAACACAACAGTGCAAAGGCGGACTAATCTCTGTCAGGGATCTCTTCCAATCATCCCTACAAGTATAGGAGATAATGACCAAAGAATCTCTCAAACTAAAATCCACCAAGCCGTTTAGGCTAGAAAGATACATTACATACAAGTTGCGTCAAAAATCTAGTAAAAACAAATTGTTAGTTTTCGCCAACTCCATTGCACTTGTACCACCCTCTCAAGTTCCGGGCGACCGCATCCACCGTCTTCGGTTACGCTACAGATGCCTTAACACCCCGACCTTACCCCCTGGACATAAAGGTGACAGTCCCTCAGCAGAATGATGATACTGTTAGTCGGATGCCTTCGTCACCCGCAGAGAATCGGCTTTGATGACTGGTAGTGGGAAGTCATTATAAAATATCTTACTAATGTTTACCTTATTAAATCTACCTGTGCCGTGTGGTTGCCGGCAGAGTAGAATAGGGTCTCTCCAAGTCCTCCCGTGGATGTCGTAGAAGGCGACTTAGGAAATACAAGCTAAACAAAGCTATAAACATCAATGAGACCTCTCCAACCCGTCTGGCCAGCGAGGAGAGTGTAGGCCCATTTGTCTGACTGCTCTGTCCAACTATGGCTCGAGTAGTACAGAGGGTCGTGCCCCTGCAGTGGAGACAAAAAGACCTAATGATGAATACTTATCTACCTTCTTCTTCATGACTGCCGTGGTCTAGTGGTCAAGACGTTCGCCTCGTGATCTGGTCGTGGGTTCGAATCCCACTGGGAAGCATACTTTGTGTAAAGTTGTTTCCAGTGCAGGTCCGGCCTTCAACACCATAATCATCAGGTCATTTCAGCCTCCACTATAGGAGCACGACCCTCTCTGTACTACTAGAGCCATACTTGGCCAGAGCAGCCAGAGGTTTTGGCCTACACTCTTCTTGCTGGCCAGACGGGGATAGGTCCAATTGATTTTTATGGGCTTTGTTTAGCGTAGGCCCGGTCTTAATCTGACTAAATCTAGCTCAAGAATTCAAAAATTGGTGGTATTCAACAGATTATAGATCCGACACTGGAATTACGTTGTGATCCAGGGAATTGCGAAATTACTGCCTTCCGTATTTCTACCGCTTTAAACGGTAGGTCTCTGAAATGTACTTCAAAAATATTTACATACATACATATAACTGCAAAGCAAATGTCCAACCTCCGCTAGTCGACCGTTTGTGTGGGTAACTCTCAGAAGTGTTGCTATGAAAACGATATACATATAAGTACGTACAAAATATCGAGTTACAACTACTACGGTTTTACAACCGGCTCGAAATGATGGTCTACCGTTCTTCAACCACTCTGAAGGGTGTTACAGAGCTATATTAAGAGTCCCCCGACCCTAGACTTCTCCATACAAACGTAGTCTACGTTTAATTTTGAAACCACATGTCAGATTCCGGTAAAAATTGGTAATTGTAAAGAAATTGCAATTATCTAGGGTTATAACTGATTTCCTATGGTAAAATTATGAACTGGAAAGAAAATATAACGATTTAGAAGTTTCCCATACTTATGGTCAAAAATGATATAAAACACTATATTCTATTTCAAGTTCATATTTTTAATGTCGGAAACTAGTTATAATCCTAGATAATTGCAATATCTTTGAAATTACAAAATTTTGCCCAAATCGGACATGTCGTTTTGAAATAAAACGTAGACTACGTTTGTATGGAAAGTGGTATTTTGGTCTAGAATCGGGGGACCCTTAAGGGTCCTACCCGCGCTAGCGACCTCGAAAATATAAAAAAAAAAACTCTTTCTGTAAGTGAGATTATCAGAAACCCTCGTACAACTTTTTAGCTAGTATCCTTAAGTTACATTAGTACCTCGAAAGTCATTGAAATACAATACGCTGTAGTTTCCTTTGCAAAAAATACTAAAAACGGCCACTTTTGACTCTTTTTGTAAAGGTTTCTAAAGCGAATAGTATTTTAATGACTTTCGAGGTTCTAATGAAACTTAAGGATACTAGCTAAAAAGTTGTACGAGTGTTTCTGATAATCTCACTTACAGAAAGAGATTTTTTTTGTGTTTTCAAGGTCGCTAGCGCCGGCGGGTAGAAGCCTTAAGAGGATTGTGTAGTGCCGAGCCGATACTAGTGCCGAATATATTTGTTTTACGTCGCTCTGCCCCCCGTATTGTGCGATTGCATTTTCCCTCTTCTATCTATAATTTGTAGTATTCTGCCCCATCAGGGATGAATACGTGATAGTATTTCCATTACAAACTTTTTATGCACCACCTAACAACATGTCTGCAGAAGAAACCGCTCGTTAAAATGCCTCATCGACAGATTATGTCACAAGATTGTCTGTAATTAGTTAAATGGAGCGGCTGAAAAAAGAAACGCTGCCCACCTGACCGTGGCCACTTTCAATGTACAGTCAGCATCAGAGATACCTGACCCCTCCTCAGAGAGAAAATTCATCTCTCTGAATACACATTTTCATGTAAAATATTATTTTCAGTTTAAAAGAAAATTCAAGATATACATAGATAGAGGAGGGGTCAGGTATCTCTGATGCTGACTGTACCTCTATCATTTCACAGTGAATCCCCAGTATGTCTGAAGGAACAATCCTCACAGTTTTGACGACCTCCGTGGTGCAAAGGTCAACACGCTAGTCCGCCAATCCGGGGTTTAATAATATCGTGTAGGATGTCAAATGAATGGGCTGAATAATTAAATTTTTAACAAAAAAAACAACCGACTTAAATTTATTTCAGGAGTTTCTTCCATATCTCCAAAGTTCTTTATCAGGTCTTTACCAAATTAATATGGGACCAACTTGGTAGTAGAAGTAAGGGCTTTCAAATAAAAAAAGAATCATCAATATCGGTCCACGGTAAACGAAGATATCGCGTCACATATATACAACTAGCAGTCCATCCCGGCTTCGCCCGTGGTACATACATAGCCTATGTCACTCAGGGATAACATACCTATCCAACAGTGAAAGAATTTTTAAAATCGATCCAGTAGTTTCGGAGCCTATTCAATACAATCAAACAAACAAACAAACAAACAAACAAATCTTTCCTCTTTATAATATTAGTGTAGAAAAAAACATACAATAGAATTGATAACCTCCTCCTTTTTTGAAGTCGGTTAATTAGCAAACATTAAACACAGACATTAGCGTCAAACTTATACCCCTCTTTATCGGAGATTAATAAGGTAGCCGACATCTTGGTACATCAACTATTACCAGTCGTTCTACATCAGTTCTATATGCGTTACTAGGAACCCACAATCATTACATTAATCTCACCACAATCTCGGTTGACTCGCTCATAAGGGACTGAGCAGACAACATACTTCTAGTGTTGCGACTGGCAACGAGTATTTTGCGGCTGCCTCAGTACATGAATTCTTCGGGCTCCAGTGCTGCCCATTGAAATAAATTATTTAAAGGAACCGATCATCTAAAATTTTGATCGGATCATGCACTAGATTTTCTTCGCACATTTACGAAATCTGCGATTTTTGGCAAATGTGCGGAATAAAGCTTCACGTTCTCACTTTAACAGTAGTTCATAAAGTTTGAAGGGTGCAAATCTGACCAAAATTTTAAATGATATCTCAGGTTCCTAGAAAATAATTCATTTCAAATGGGTTCAGCACTGGGCCCCGAAAAAATCCCCTGTCGAAAAGAACATTCCATTGACTAATTTTTGTTGGACTAATTGTTGTCGAATAGGTATCTTTATTGTACATAAACAATTACATTCATAGGAACTAACAAACCATTATAAAGTGTAGAGACAGCTACAAGTAGGTGTGGCCGACTTATCCCATAATGGAAACTCTTCCAGTCAATAAAGTATTAGCGAAAGGATACAATAAATTTACAGTTATTATTGTCTCGATTATTACGAACTCCAATGTGCTCGTCGCTAAATGGCTGTCATTGACGTTTGGTTTCCCGCAGAGTAGAATAAGGCCACTCCTAATCCTCCCGTGGATGTCGTAGAAGGCGACTTAGGTAAAACAGGAACAAGCTAAACAAAGCTTATAAACATCAGTGACACTATCCAACCCGTTAGTGAGGCCAGCGAGGAGAGTGAAGGCCAGGTCCTCTGGCTGCTCTGTCCAAGTATGGCTCTGGTAGTATAGAGGGTCGTGCTCCTGCAGTGGAGACAAAAAGACATTATGATGAGGCAGTTACGTCGTAGGTTTATAGGCGCTTATTAAGAGAAATAGTCGCTGATGCTAAAGTAAAGTAGCACGTCTGCTCTGGCCTTCGCCCTATAATGACATGCTGTCCCGCTCTGGCAGCCGCCAAGCAACCTCGCCGGATGTAGAGGTGACGGGAAGAGACCAATCAAGGACTGTCATTGGACGACAATTAATGTACTTGTAATAATGTTTGCTTGACTGTCTGGTAGAAGACCTAATCTGCATTGGTTGCTTTGTTTCCGACGCAGTTGAAAGTTATAGGAACGAAGTTCCTTTTTGAACGGTACGGACTTATCAATTAATCAATTTATTTATTTGTATAAAATTATTACGTAATAGAGATCTTAAAGTTGGCTCTAGGCGGACTAGGAGAAAAATAGTGTAAGACGTTTCCGTCGCTTTTTCCGTCACGAATTGTTTTTGTATAGGGGCTGAATCAGGATCAGGTCGTCAGACCACCTTATGGGTGGGTGTCCTACGCTTCGCTTGCCAGTACGTGGTCGCCATTCGAGAACCTTTTTGCCCCATCAGCCATCGGTTGGTCGCACTATGTGCCCCTCTGACATCTCAACGAGCTAATCCGCTGGACTATATCAGTGACTTTAGTTCTCCAACGAATTTCCTCACATCTGATTTGATCACGTAGAGAAACTCTGAGCATAGCCCTTTCCATAGCGCTACTATGGGTCAACTAAGGGTCGCATAAGAAGCCTCAAGTTCGTGCAACGCGTTAGGGACAGGTCCTTTTAACCGCGAACGCCGGATTTATCCGACTAACATTGTCGGGCCCATTCCGCGAACGTCGGATATTTCCGACAAAAAAATTGCTCGTTTGGCACATAACTTACGTATCCATATCAGTTTTTGGTTTGTAGGTATTTATTTTAGACTAGCCGAAGCCCGCGACTTCGTTCGCGTGGACTTTATGTCTCTGGAAAATGCTCATCAGGCTGAGCAACTTTTACTAAGGCGGCATTTTTATATCTTTTATAGTTTAGCTGGACCATTATAGTTCTGCATCAGGCGTTCCATTTTCCAAAATCATTTATACCCTATATGTTGCCCAGGCTTAATAGCTATATAAAAAAAAATGTTTCATTCGAATCCGTCCAGTATTTCCGGAGATTAGCGTGTACAAACAGACAAACAGACATACAGACAAACAGACAGACATTTTTTTTTTAATTCTTTCTCTATTACTACGTCTCCATCGCCCCCAATATTTTTTTTGGAAATATATTTAATGTACATATGTATATAGATATATAGATTTACCATGCCTCGCGCTGGGTGCACGACAAATTATATAAAGTCTCGCGGTGAAAGGGCTAACTAAACTAAATAAAAATTTGTAAAAATGAAGAATGAAATGAAAAAAACATGACGTGTTATTTTATATTTGTTTTAACTAAAGAAACATAGTATTTAAAGCATGAATAATACAAAACAGTCGCAGCCCGCATACGGTTATCGGTTGCAACATGTAAACTTCCGGCTATGCTACATTTCATGCTGCCGTTATGATAAAAAACAGCGGCAGAGATAACCCTAACAGTAAACATGCAGCGCCCTTGGAACACGTGGCGGTTTTTTTAAACGTGTTTAAAAAAATCTGGAACCAGAGTCAAAGTCACATTTTTTTATTCAGTGTAGGATAAATGTATCTCTTATTGAAGTAATTTTTTTTAATGTTATTTTAGTGCAAAAGCTAAAAACTACTAGCGTTTCGGAACGACCACTGCTGGAAACTACTGGAAAAATTACGCCGAAAGAACCCAGTTTAGTATTGGTCCCTACCCAGCCTGATGTGCTATGTTACAATTACAATACATATTTACTCTTAAGCTATGCATTCACAATTTGCTGTCAACTATTTCCAAGAATTTTGTACCGTGCTGCTGATCAACTCGGTTACGAAATGGTGTCGGTTAGTTAACGTCGCAAATTAATCAGGTACCAGGCTCTGTATACCCCGTTAGGGATATAGAAGTGACGATGTATTTCAAATGAATCATCAAAACTTCTAAAAAGTCTAAAATACTAAGATTTAGACTCCCAAGAAACTATGCCGACAATTGCTTGAGCTTGCAAATTTTTTTAGAAATCCTTGGGAAGATTTTCGAAACGTATCAGATTTGACTATTTGAAAACTAGCTTATTATATTATTATTTTTTCGGCTTTATAATCATACTACACTGTAAATAAACATCTTCGCACACTCGTTCAAATAACTTCAACAACAAACTTCACAACTGATTTTGAAAAAAAATCTATTGGTCCACCTGACAAGGATACTTTCAAACCAAAGACTTTTCCAAATTAGTCCAGGCTTCTTTGAGTAATCGGGGAACATACATAAAAAATGTGTATTTATTTTAAAAGAATTATTTTTGAGTCGGGTAAAATAGCTTGTAAAAAAGCTAACCTTCACTCTCCTAACACACATAATCATAAAAACTAAAATGGCAACACCAGAAGCCATCGGAAGTGTCATTATCATTAATCTATACATATAATAAAACAGTAAAAAAAGTGTGTCTGTACATTAAATATATTTCCAAAAAAAATATTGGGGGCGATGGAGACATAGTAATAGAGTAAGAATTAAAAAAAAAAGTCTGTCTGTTTGTCTGTGTGTCTGTGTGTCTGTATGTCTGTTTGTCTGTTTGTCTGTTTGTACACGCTAATCTCCGGAAATACTGGACGGATTCGAATGCAACTTTTTTTGTTATATAGCTATTAAGCCTGGGCAACATATAGGGTATAAATGATTTTGGAAATTAAAATGCCTGATGCAGAACCATAATGGTCCAGCTAAACTATAAGAGATATAAAAATGTCGCCTTAGTAAAAGTTGTTCAGCCTCATGAGCATTTTCCAGAGACATAAAGTGCACGCGAACGAAGTCGCGGGCTTCAGCTAGTGTACAAATATTTAATGAGATGATAATCACTGGAATAGATTAGCGATTTATCATTGACGACACGGATTTGGTGATTCATTTAACACGTCACTGATTTCCAATAATATAAATGACTTTACGTGTGACGGATCTGGATCTTATGCTACTAGAATTCTTTATACGAGTATTACTTCCTTTTCTAAATCAGATTTTAAATTGTCTCTTTATCGATTGTGTTAAGAATCCCTTTATCCTAGACTTTTCCATACATACGTAGTCTACGTTTATTTCGAAACCACATGTCAGATTTCGGTAAAAAATTGTAATTTTAAAGAAATTGCAATTATCTAGGGTTATAATATATGTGAATGTCTAATAACTATATTATTAATGGATCTCTGACATCTGATATAAATGAATTTATTGTTTATTATTATTATACGAGTATAATTGGTTTCCGACGGTAATGGTTAGGGAGGCGAGGTAGCTAAATGGCGTAATTCAACGGCGCCGTCGAGACCTATCAGAATCGAAAGATAAAATAATTTCGAAAAGAAAAGCTCGTATGGTAAAAACCATTTTAGCGGTGGGTTTGGCGTGTACGGTTTTTCAAAAATGTTAAAAAAAACAGTTACTTGGGCATTCTCGAGCGCGTCAGATATTCATACTACGTATGCCCCAAGTGCCTCTGATAACAACGGCATACTAATCTGCCGGTTTGCGTGGTGGGGGTAGGCATATAAAGTAGTCAAAAATGCAAAAAAAAAATTACTCGAGCGCGTTAGATTTTTGGAAGGGGTGTTAAGAAGGCCCCAAGGAAGCTCCCTTTAAAAAAACTGACGATTTCAGCGTGACGATAAGTTACGATGAATTTTTGAAAATGCAAAAAAAAAAGTTTTTTTGAAATACTCGAGCGCGTCAGATTTTCATAGGGGAGGTTTATCTCGGTATCCTAAAAGCATCTTTTTTTAATCTGACAAAAAAGTTGGTGGGTTCTCTTAATCTGACCTAAAAAGGTTTTTTGGTTTCTTTTTTTTCCTTTCTTTCTCCTTGATAAAACGGGGAATTTAAGAATGACAATAAAGCGATAGATACAACCAACGTAAATGTTTATTAAACTTTTTTTCGTAAAATGTATCGTTCGCGACTTATATGCCGCAACGCGTTCTTAGGAAGACGAAATGGCTCCTCCACACAAGTTCGCGACCCTATAACTCGGCGGCGTCAAGGACTTATCGTCAGATTAGTTAAATTTAGTCTTTAAACACTAAAATCAACCCCCAATATCTTAATGTGACGCGCTCGAGTATTTCAGACTATCGATTTTTTTTACTAATCTGATCGTCTATCCTAGGCGCGCGTCACTACATATAGAGCTAAATACTTTACAAGGTTGTTCTATTAGGTCTAAGGTATCTCTTATATCTTAAACTGCCACGCTCGAGTATTGCAGAAAATTCCCCTATTCGCCTCCCTAACTATAAAATTATGAACTGGAAAAAAAATATAAGGATGTAGAAGTTTTACATACTGATGGTCAAAAATGATCACATCATCATCATTTCAGCCGCATAACGTCCACTGTTGGACATATGCCTCTCCCAAAGATTTCCAAAATGACCGATCTAGAGCGGTAAAAATAATATAACACACTATATTATATTACAAGTTCAGATATGTACAATATCTTTGAAATAACAAAATTTTGCCGAAATCGGAGGTCGACGATGATAGACATACAATCAGTTAGTACTTGCCTCCTTTCGCGGAACCATTAAGGCTCTTCTTTAACGATCATAGTTAATTGAAGCACCGACCTTTTAACTAACACGTATGGAAACAAATCTATGCCAATTGGGGTCGGACAATTATTCATGATGTCATAGATTAGTGCGGTACTATTGTACTTACAGCTTACAGCAATTCGATGAGGTTAGCAAACATTACTTTTTGATTCTTTTTTTGTCTTCTCACCCACATCACGCTAGAGCCTTTGGGATCTTGCGGCTCTGGGCTTTGTCTGCTAAAAGCCGCAAGCCCCAAATTGTGTGTTTGTGTACTTGTGTAGTCAGACCTAGTACTTAATCTTAATCTCTTTTTTATTGCCATTCCTTGGCGAAAGGATCAGCCGATCTGCGTTATCTACAGGCAGTCCACTTATATTCTCCACCTGCTGAGAAACTTCCAGTAGCTGGTGATCTCTTCTGGTGTAAACATGATCTGATGAGATCGAGAGACAATAGATTTCTATTGTTAACAGGTTCACATGTGAACCGTCGGGGTTTGATAGATTAAGAGATGTCATGAAAACCGAGCAAAGTAGGGTTTTTAAAACAACGATTGTTGACCGTGTTCAAACCATGGCTCACCTGCTGTCAAGCCCCAACTGCCCAGCCCCCTGTACAATAGAAGACCTAAACTCTGCTAATGACAGAGGCATAAGTGTGGCCATACATTGGCCCACCCTCGTGAGTCGCGAAGTCTACAACTCACAAAGCTACTAGTATGTATTTGAAGAGAGAAAGTCAGCGGACCCTGAGATTGGACGCAACCTCCTCCCTACATTAGAGTGTACCTGTTCTTGACTCGTATTAAATCACTGAACAGTTCAAAGAATGCCACGACTAAATTGTTTTCATTCAGTTTCAAAGCAATGTCTTGCGGCTCCGAGAGATTTGCTTATAAATATTTTAAGTGCTTGTCTATACCACAGTAGGTATATGTTTACCATAAAGTTAGAGGGTTCTAACCACGAAAGTAGGTACTAACTTCATGATGTCTGTGATGTCTACTGTGTCTATACTCTATGCTACTGTCAGATGTCTTTCTACCATAGACCTAGTTTTTTTTATATGAATTTAGAGTTTCACGGTCACAATTACTGTTATTAGTATTACGGGACTTACCGCGATTAATATCGCTTTTGCCTAGTTTTTTTTTACTGCGTATATAAAGACCACACTACATAATATTGAACTATGCTCCCATTTTCACATATGTTTTTGGTGGGATATCTAAATAATCATATTGCTCTACCATCTACCTACTTTCGAAATAAAAATGTTAAGGTCACTTGCCGCAATAAACCAATAATGTGCCTATCACTATCACTTTCACTTGCATACTATAGTACTTGAATAGGTATCATATATCACTATATACTATTTATTACGGAGGCAGGTGATATTTCGGCGTAATCACTTCGAAATTACATATCTCTATCTACTTTTGAAATCATAATGGTATAAAAATACATTTTATACGTACATTAATTTGACCTGTATAATTTGTAACATAAGTAGGTAAGTAAGTAATTTTAAGTACTCTACTCTAGAAATGTAGAGTGCGTGAAATAGATATTGATGGAAACAAGTGTGGGGCCAATAATGCCTTGACCTTCATATGATTTATCAGATGAGCCGTTAGGAACAAGCACTCAATAAAAAACTATTGTAAATAATGGCGTAGATGAAAGAAGGAGAAATGAGGCAAAAAAGCAAGAAGATGAACAAAAGAAGAAGATATACGAGTACTTACCATATTTATTATCATTACATAGTACTTACACAGTACATACTATATACTATACTATATACAAAAGTTTTTCGTTTTTAAACACAAATGATTATGACACGTCGAGAAAAATCATGATTTACTCATTCCTTTATTTTTAACTTCTATCTAGTTGCGACATTCTGTGAACTAATCGCGGATTCATGGTATTTTGATTGTTACAATATTTGCTTTCCAGTAGCTTCGTAATTCTTACTACAATTATAACTTCTAAAAGTATCAAAATCAGTAGCATCTGTTCCATTTCGCTTACTTTCAAAGTCAAAGATAAGCCATCTGACTATTCCCTAGAAGGTCGCGTCTTGCAACAGAGAGCTCGATAAAAAAAATCGCTTCAGTTTGTCACCGCACGTCGACCCATGCGCACGCGCGTCGTCGATTGCGATTGTGAATTACGTCGTAAGATCGTAACAGTTTCGTGTTTCGAAGGGCGTATGGTGAAATTTTGACTGTGATTCTTTATTTCATGGATGAAAGTTAACAATAGGTTGTGGTCATCTGTTTTATAGATTAAAGTTACGAGCATTGATGTGGTACTTTGTTCTCATGGGTTGAAGTTAGTCAGTGACTTCCCTGTTTTGGAGCATAGTGAGATTGTTAGACGGACTTTATATCTATGGATGAAATTGATTTTAGTGTACTATCATCCATTTTCATGGATTTAAAAGTTAATAGTGGCGTCCCATTCTGAATGTTTGGATTTTAAAGTTAATTTTGGATTATTCCTGCCACTGGAAAACAGGATGCATAACTAAACAGTGAAATAACAGTGAAGTGCCTACAATACTGTGATACTAACATTCCAAATATGCGTCGACAGAAATTCATAGTCGACCCAGACTTAGGAGATTTAGAGGAAATGCTAAACGTCGTTCAAACTCAACTCGAACACGAAATAGACCAAGAGCAGGAATCGAAAATGCCTTCTTTCTCCAACGTGCAAGAGTCACCGAGAATGGTTAAAAGGAATTCTTCGTTCAATCGTGGTGAGACCATGGAGCTTCGAAGACCTCTCCCTAGACCGCCGCTAGCAAGAAATAACAGTGAATATGGAAGCAGATCTTTAAATGGAGATTACAATAATGAGTACGAATACTGCGCCCCTAGTTCAGATTACAACAGAGTAAATTTGAAGCATGAAGAAGACATGGGATCCCAGTCTTCTCTGAAGTCTTTTAGGTCTGAACCTGGGCAAAGGCATTCGGTGTTGAGTTTGCCTGACAAAAGAGGTTCTTCAGCGTCATTGAATGGGAGGGGGAGGACTGCGACACTGCCAAGGGGATACGGGTCAACTAAAGAGAAGAATTGGGAGGAATATTGGGCATAGTAAGTCGTTTTTTTTATTTCTACAAGCTTCTATTCTTGATTTGACATGCAAGGTTCGTATGTGGTAAAAATATCTAAATGCCATTGTAAATTTGTTCCAGTGCGCAAATTTTCATAGCATTTTCAATAAAAATCAATTATTTATCTTTGGATGTCTTTATCACTTGATAATTGTCAATTTCTCTTGCGATTTCCTAATAGTTTGTGACGTCAGATTATTGACATTAGCAAAGTTAATCGCCGCTTTCTAAGCACAAGTGCAGAAGAAGCGGCAACAAACTGCACGGCAGCATTTTCTTCCCTCACAGACGCGCCAGGGACCAAGATTTTTTTTCAAGCAATCTGCCTCACAAGCGAGATTGAAATAATTTCACATTGCGTATAAATCTGAATGTATTAGGCCCAACGCAGACGACAGACTAGACCGCGCCGCACTTTTAGTCTGTGAAAATAGAACCTATGGAATTACATGCAGTAACACACACGACGCACAAAAAGTGCGGCGCACAAAAAATCCGTGTAATTTTGGCAGACCGCGCCGCGCCGCGCCGCGCCACACCGCACTAAAAGTGTGCGAAAAAAATACAACGTATGCTTCAACCCGCGCTAACACAGACGTCGCGCACTTTAGTCTGTGACCTTCACTCGGCTAGTGGTGTACGTGACGTGCGCGGTATTACAGCATGGCGCTAGAGATAGATGTACCGATGTTAATTCATGAAATACAAAACAGACCTGCAATTTATGATACTTCAAAATCCGAGTATCATGCCTAGTATAACCTTTATTCTGGACCAATGCACTTTCTCATTATTGTTTCCGAATGTGTCAAAGTTGGTCTTAAAATGAATAGCAATTCATTAATAATAGAAATTTTATAAAATTTGAAAAAATTGTCCGGATATTGTTTTAGAATTGCATGTTTCATATGGAATTGTCCTTTTAGTAATCTCTCCAAAAGTATAGGATGTACCCAAAATTTTCTATTTCTTCTTCTTTTTCTGTACTTCAAGTATAAAATAATACATCGCAATCTTTGCACTTCCATGGCGTGTAAAACTGTACGTGTCACGTCCCTACAGTTCTGCCGACAGAATGATTCAAAATGTGCGTCGTGTGTGTTGAGTCCGTGAACAATCCGCGAAAGACTTTTTGCGCGCCACGCAGACTATTTGTGCGCCGCAGACTCGATCGGACAAAAAGTCTGTCGTCTGTGTTAGGCCTTACCATTATATTTTATTTTTCATTTTCCTCACATTACCTAGCCATTTTAATTGTTAACTATTCATATTTCTGTAACATAAGGAAAATCGCTTTGAACACATGTTTTATGTACCTGCCAAAGACAAATCATAGAGGTATAGGTTTAAATTTAACAGTACTAGCTAAAACTAATTTAATATTGCAAATTAAGGTGAAGCACCAATTAGTTAATTGTTCGGCTCTTGGGATGCTCCCATTCGATTAATTATGCAAATATTAGTAAGCTATATTCACCTCGACCACGTACTGGCAAGCGAAGCGTAGGACAACCACCCACAAGGTGGTCTGACGACCTGATCAAGGTCGCTGGAAGGCGCTGGATGCAAGCTGCTCTAGATCGGTCATTTTGAAAATCCTTAGGAGAGGTCTGTGTCCAGCAGCGGATGTTATGCGGATGAAATGATGATGATGATTCACCCGGATATTTGTGGATACACTGTTTTAGTGATTATTTTTATCTTTGTACCGTAATTGAACAAGCGTAGTGGGCAAAGTTCTTCGATTAAACTTGGACTTGGGTCTGGGAAGTCTCGACAGATTCAAAATCTCGAGATCCAAGACAACAAGATTTACAAAATTTTACAGGACTTGGAGAGAATAGACGTCCCGGGACGTCTTATATTAATTTTGAGTCGTAACATAATATGTAAATAAATAAATAAATAATAAATATATAGGGACAAATTACACAGATTGAGCTAGCCCCAAAGTAAGTTCGAGACTTGTGTTATGGGATACTAACTCAACGATACTACATATATTTTATAACAAATACATATATAGATAAACATCCAAGACCCAGGACAATTTGAAAAAGGCCATTTTCCAACTTGCCCTGACCGGGGATCGAACCCGGGACCTCTGGGTGGCGGACCAGCATGGTGACCACTACGCCACGGAGGTCGTCAGTCACACAGGTACATATGAATATTATTAAATTTTCAATAATTAAATATAATATGGGAACAAATATTACTGACCAAGCTAGTTCTAATGTAAGCTTAAATTGAAATTGGATGAAACAAGAGTCTTAGACAAAAAAAAATTACGTGAGTTACGAAAATGACCAAATCAAATTTTCGCAAAAGAGATATTCCTTAGGCGTAGACAATAAAACAGAATGTATGTCCTAAAACAAAAATAATAAAAAAGCCTTAACTCGCTTGACCGAACAAAGTTAGTAAGAAAACCCACAACGTATATTTTTGCAAAGACAAAAAAGAACTGTGAAATTGCTAATGAAATTCGTCAAATAAGTACGATTTCTGCAAAGTTTTCTGTATTTTAGCTTAAAAATGTCGTGGTATGAAACAAAACTTGGTAGTTTTTGACTTTTTGGGGTTTCGTACCCATTGTAAGTACATTATACAAACAACGTTTGTTGGAGATTTTTAAACGACTTTAAAAGGAAGAGCTTCTCAATTCGAAAGTACCTACATATGTTTTTTTTTGTATGTTCTTTAATAGACCGAGCGAGCGAATCGTCTCAGATTCGAGATTGGCCAAAAATGCTTTTGTCCGGCTGTCAGTTAGTTTGTCCAGCTGTTTTCGCCTACAGTTTGCATTTCTCAATCGATTTTTGTGAAATTTTGTAAGAAGATCCGAAAATTATATAGATTTTATTGTCGGTTCAGTTTTTCGAAATTTTTAAAAATGGCGGGAATATAAGTGCTGTATACTTTAACAATACCGTATTTCAGCTAATTAAAAAAAAAAGACTAAAATGTCATAAATATTTTTGTTACTCACTAAAACTCGCGAGGTTTACAACTCAGAGAGCCACTAGAAACTTTCCCGTTTTTAAACCGATTTAGAAAATTCTTCTTTATTTTTAAGGGCATTAATGCAAGTTCGTCCCATTTTCACCAGATGACAATCTTATGATGGAATCCTTGAAAAATCAAGGGAACTCTTCAAATGTTCTAAGCACACTTAAGTAGTTATAGCATTTTGATTAGCCGATTTTTGCAAAACACGCAACTTTTGGCAATTTTATAAATTATTGCAATGAAGTATTACAAAAGATACTATGATATGAATGTGATCACAATTTATATGTCATACAATGTCAAAACCTGACGATAAGGCCGTATTGTTATCAATTCTGACACATATTCTGCAAACTGGCTATCTCTTTGCGATATCTGACGTACTATTCGGTTTACAAAACTTTCACACTTCCGAAAGAGATAATTTGTGAATACGATGAATTGAAAAGATCCATTAACTTTGGCATTAACGAGCTCTGATCTTAAAACCCTCCTTACTGTACAGGTAACAAAGAGAAAGATAACCCAAACCAGAGCAATAACAATTGTAACAAATCGTGCGTCTGCGCACTTTAGAAAGTCAAGATGGCCACGTGGGCCGGCGTAAACAATAAAAGGTGTGACGCAAGAAACGCTTTAGTCCATCTCATTGTGGCAAAAGGGCAGTCAGTAAGATCATGATTCGTGATAGATGATTTAGTTATTCGAGTCTACAACTGGATTCCGCCAGACAAAATCTCGATGAACGCTAGACCAACTTCAAAAAAGGAGGAGGTTATCAATAGGGGTGACGATAGGGTCAGAAAAGTATGATTGTAGTTAGTCCGTCTTTTAGATTATCCAAAAATAATGGACCCATATTTTTTTTATTTCATTATCATTATACTATAGTGATCTAGTATAGCCCGTAGTTCGTTTTATTACGGGTATGTCCTTTCCACGTCAGGATTTGTTCATAGCTCGTTATGAAACAGAATCCGCCACCCCCGTTTCTTTCTCAGCCCACACGTGGCCCGCATTTGCCCAGTTTCGCATTTTGCGCACGGCTTTGTTTATTTTATCTATGCGTCCTATTGTTATCTCTTTCTATCGTGTAACTGATTTGTGCTATCCCTTTCTGGAGTTGTGATGGATTTATTTATTCATCATTCATCGTTATTCCATGCTTGTCTGGGGAGAAAAGAAATAACTTAGAATATACCAGCTGTTTCTTTTTCCGTGTAGATTGTGGAAGCCGTTTGAGGGAGTAGGCGAAAATGCTTATATCACTATTTTGATTCCTTTTTCCACCATCACGATAAAAGTAGATTTTGAGTCTTGCAGCCCTGGCCTTTTTTAGTCAAAAATGATTTATTTATCTTTGGATATTTGTATCACTTGATAATAGTCAATTTTTCGATTTCTTAAAAGGTAAATGTTGACGTCAGATCATTCACTTACAGCTAAGTTTACTGCCGCTTGCTAAGCGCTATAGTATAGAAGAAGCGGTAACAAAGTACTGCTGCATTTTCTTCAAAAACGTCAACTTACAATTATACCGATATTAAAATTAGGACTTACACTACTAATGTCCTAATCATAAAAATATCCAAGGTATACATACATACATACATACTTTCACGTCTTTATCCCTAATGGGGCAGACAGAGCATTTTGGGTCTTGCGGTTCTATGCAGAGCCCGGGGCCGCAAGACCCAAAAGCCACTTTTAGCGTCATGGTGGGCGAGAAGATGGAAAAGCAATCAATACAGTGATGGGTTGCTAGCCGCATCGCCTGTTAACATGATTGGCATTTTTGCCCATTCCCTCGATCGGCTTTTACGATCTGCGTGGGAAAAGAAGCAGCTGGTACATTCTAAGTTTTTTTTATTTCTCCCAGACCAGCATGGGAGACCAGCATCATATGTAGACTGAGAATACATTGTTATGTGATAGTCTCTGTCTGCTTAAGGCCTCAAAGCCCAAACAGTTCTATTCTGCCCCATAGGATAAATACTTGATAGTCTATCAATCAAATCATTTATTTAAGGCAACTTAATATGTATACAGTGTACATGTATGTATCAATTAGTTGTAAGTAAAAATATAATGTGTAGTTTGGGGTTGAAGTCGGTTTTTAAACCTTTGATGTTACGGCCCTGAGCTTTCTCAACCCCGCTAGCGATAAAGACGTTATAGTGTTTCTGTAATGAGCCCCCTGGTGGGCCTGTTGCACCATCAAATGTGTGCTATGTGGGCTGATCATAAAATGCCCTTACCTCAATAAACTGGCCTTAGCAAGCAACCAGTGACGTAACAGATTATGCAACGCCCGCCGAAGGTCGCGTCTTGTTGAAACTGAGGATACGAAATTTATCGGTGCTTTAACTCACTTACAGGTGAAGTAACTACAAGAGAATTAAATGAATGTAAATGAATGATAGCTGCATTAACCCCCTATAAAAATGTTTTATGTACCCTCTGATATCAAAAAGTGGCGTATTATTATTACTCCTCTATATCCATGCTAAGAATTACTAAGTCATCATCAGGCCTTTTTGTCTCCACTGCAGGAGCACGACCCTCTCTACTACCAGAGCTATACTTGGCGATAGCAGCCAGAGAACTTGGCCTACACTCTCCACGCTGGCCAGACGGGTTGGAGAGGTCTCATGATGTTTATAAGCTTTGTTTAGCTTGTAATCCCTAAGTCGCCTTCTACGACTTCCACGGGAGGACTTGGAGCGGTCCTATTCTACTCTGCCGGAAACCACACTGCGAGGTATTCATTATTTACATGCAAATCATCTCTGGAGAAGACTTTTTTACATTTAAGAGCCACGTTCTTGTCGGAATCTTGTTTCTGTGCAGTAAGTACCACGTCTACGCGTTAGACAGAGCCAACAGAAAAGTTCCGTTCTATCTAATCCATGCTAAGGTTTCTAAGGTTTAGATAAACTCCTCTAGGGAAATCAATCAAAAGTCACGTCAGTCGAGATAAATTTTGCTATCTTTGCTAGATAAAGTAACACAGTGAACGATCACATTGCTAAACAGCCTTGGTTGAAATTGTGTTAACTACGAACGTCTTATTAAATCCCGACAAGTTTTATTAACATTTTTTAACCCCTAAAAGTTTTATTTCCAGGCAAATTAAAAAAACCCTGACTTATAAATAGTTTCCAAAGAAATTGCACTGTAATTTCTTTGATACTTTCATATGGAAACGCCATCTAGTGAAGGGCGGAGGAAGTAGAATTAATCCGCATGGTCAACGTAACGTCGCGCCATCTATTATTTGACAGGCAAACTACTACGACTTTCAAAAACTTTAAAACGGCTGATCCGGTTTTCATCACACATAGCTACGAACCACCGCAAAGGAACTTGCTTTCACCCTTAAAAAACACATTGAAATTGGTCCACCCGTTCGAGCGCTACGATGGCACAGAAAAACAGACATACATACTTAGCGTCAAACTTATAACAGTTATAACACTACGTTGGAATTGCGTTGAATTTTCCTTCAAACATCCCACTTCTGCCGGCATCCGGTGTGGAAAGGAAAATGTCGCGGCGAAAGTCGCCGTGCCCATTTTTCAGACACAAAAAACCTGTGAGATTGGCAGTTGTGTCAGGCACTTTTGTAGGGTAAATTAAAGATGGGAGAATTGTGTTTGTAGGCGTTGTTATGTTTTGAACCACAGACAAAAAAGAGGAGTGTTATAAACTTATAACTTTATTTCTAATGTCTGTTGGTCTGTCTGTGGCATCGCTCGAACGTATGGACCGATTTCGATGCGATTTTTTACGTGAAGGCAAGTTAACTTGCGGTGGTTCTTAGCTATGTTTGATGAAAATCGAAATCGGTGAACATACATAAAAAAAAGATCGCGACGCATTGACAACCTCCATATTTTTTTAAGGTCGCTTTAAAAAGAGTGTCGGAATTGCGTTGTACTTTTCCTTGAACAGCCCACTTCTGACGGCATCCGGTGTGGAAAGGAAAATGTCGCGGCGAAGGTCGCCTTGCCCATTTTTCAGACACAAAAAAACTGTGATTGACAGTTGTGGCAGGCACTTTTGTGGGGTAAATTAAAGATGGGAGAATTGTGTTCGTAGGCGTTGTTATGTTTTGAACCACAGACAAAAAAGAGGAGTGTTATAAACTTATAACTTTATTGCTAATGTCTGTTGGTCTGTCTGTGGCATCGCTCGAACGTATGGACCGATTTCGATGCGGTTTTTTACGTGAAGGCACGTTAACTTGCGGTGGTTCGCTATGTTTGATGAAAATCGAAATCGGTGAACATACATTAAAAAAAAAGATCGCGGCGAATTGATAACCTCCTTTTCCTAGAAAGTCGCTTAAAAAGAGTGTCGGAATTGCGTTGTACTTTTCCTCGAATACCCCACTTCTGACGGCATCCGGTGTGGAAAGGAAAATGTCGCGGCGAAGGTCGCCCTGCCCATTTTTCAGACGCCCACAAAAAAACTGTGATTGACAGTTGTGCCAGACACTTTGGGATGTAAATTAAAGATGGGAGAATTGTGTTCGGAGGCATTGTTATATTTTGAACCACAGAAAAAAAAAGAGGTGTGTTGTAAACTTATAAGTTTGACGCTAATGTCTGCTGGTCTGTCTGCGGCATCTTAGCGCTCGAACGTAGGGACTGATTTTGATGCGGTTTATTTACGTAAAAGCAAGTTCCCTTGAGGTGGTTCTTAGCTGTGTATGTTTAATGGAAATCGGTTTTGCCGTTTAGAAGTTAACGCTTGAAAGTCCGGTTTTTTTTTTAATTAACTGGCAAATTATAAATGGTGCTACGGATGACGGGAGAATCGTTTATTTCAGCCGCATACCGTCCAAGGCTAAGTATAGGCCTCTCCCAAGGATTTCCCAAATGACCCATCTAGAGCTAACGTCAGGTCGTCTGACCACCTTGTGGTTGGGTGTCCTACGCTTCGCTTGCCAATCCGTGGTCGCCATTCGAGAACCTTTTTACCCCACGGGACATCGCATCGGTTCGTCGCGTTGTGTCCCGCCCACTGCCGCTTCATTTCATAAAGGCAATTCATAATTTTGACACGCTTTCAATTACACGAGGCGCCACGCGTGGGCTGCGAAAAAACAGCGTGGGCAGCGAGTGATGGACGCGTTTGCAACATTTCCTTTGCGATATCAGTCGCTGTAGATGTAGGTAGTTTACGTAGGGGGCGATTATGTAACAGAGCTTGGTGTTAAATAATCATTTTTTGACATAAACTTATTTTGCATACATACACAGACAATATGTTAAAATAATTGGCCAAGTGCGTGTCGGGCCACGCGCAGTGTAGGGTTCCATAGTTGTAAATTTTTTGAGTTCATGCCTCTAAAATCGTCTAAAACGTATCTATTGAATTTGTATGAAATTTTCCTTTTCGAGTATATTTTTTAAGTTGATCCCCTATAACTTTTTAATTTGTTAACCCTATTTAGCTCTGATAGTTTTTCTTTAAACTTAATTATATATACTATAGCTGTGATTTTTTTCACGTGTCCATATATAACCGTTAAGCAGATAGATGGGGGGGGCCACGTGACTTTAACAAAAAAATTCACTTTAAACCTAAATATTTCAGACACGGATCCCTAAATCGAAAAATGATGTTCACAAGCTCACAATATTTTTAAAAGACCGATTCAACGATACCCCACACAATGTGTTTGTAGAGAAAAAAAATATTGACTTCCTCTTTACTTGTATGGCAGCTACCCTAAAAAAAATTATTTCCATATTTTATTTTACGACTTTTTTGCCATGATTGATATACATATCCATGCCTAATTGCAGCTTTCTAGTACTTATAGTTTCTGAGTAGGACCGCGGACGGACAGACAGACAGACAGACATGGTGAAACTATAAAGGTTCCTTGTTTACTACGGAACCCTAAAAAGCCTTGTCCGATCCGATAAGGTAATGTTGGGTAGCTTGTGTAGGTTCTATCTCGCGGTTTCTCCTTACCCTGGAATCGCAAAAAAATCTTCAGCTTCATACATTTTGAAACGTAGGTATTTAATTTTGTGTGGAGCCGCATTTTTTTGCGATTTTTGGGATGGGAGAAACCGGTAAATAACGGATCGGACAGGGTTTTTTTTACATATTGTTTAAGGTCTAACAATATACTGGAACTATTTCTTGGGTGGAAGGATCGCCAGAGACAGGAGGCAATGGAAGTGGTTGGAGGAGGCCTTTGCCAAAAGGCACACTGAACTCAGAGATATCCTATAAGAAACACCAATATAACCCAAGAGTTCAGGATAAAGGGCTTATACAATACATACAATACAAATTTCTTGGGTGAAAAACTTTTCCTAAGCTACATATATCGAAATATGAAAAGTAATTTTTGGCCTACCAACACACTTTTAGTGAAAGCAGGTTTTTAAAGTAGACAGACCAAATTACAATCAAATCAAAAATTTATAAACTTATTTATTTTATTTTTTTAGGAAGACCCAACAATCTCTAAACATCATGTTATCATTTACAATCTGCTCTCAAGAAACTGATAATAAGGTCTATCTAATGCCTAACAATTTGCAAAATGTTAATATTATCACCAGTTTGACAATTAAACTATTTCAAATGAGGTCGCCACTCCTGCCATGTCTTCGCCTTAAATTTTTAGAATACATGTCTAACAGAATTTTTTTGTCTCTTTCCAGCGAGCAATCCATAAGCAGCGCGCGGGCTTCCGTGATGGTGTATGACGACAGCCTGAAACGCTGGGTGCCTTCAGGGTCCAGCTCGGGAATGTCCAAGGTTCACATCTACCACCACACGCAGCACAACACCTTTAGGGTGGTGGGACGGAAGCTCAACGACCATGAGGTTAGTATATGATGGGGTATGATAGCCTAAAACGCAGAGTGCCGTCAAGTCCAGCTCTGGCATGTCCAAAGTGCACATCTACCACCATCCGAAGCACAACACCTTCAGAGTGGTGGGACGAAAGCTCAATGACCATAAGGTTGGTAACATTAGCTACCTTCGGGCAGCTTAAAACACCTAGATGCAAGCCTTATCTACTGGTTGGTTTTATCATCATCATCATATCAGCTACAAGGAGTCCACTGCTTGACACAGAGCTCCTGCAAGGATTCACAAAGCGATATTTTTGGTTGTTTATCATAGCAGTGTCCCTTTATACTAATGGCAGAGCGCTTCGAGAACCTGTATCTGATCTACCTGATGCCAGTGTCGTTCTACTCATTGCAGTGTATAAATTTGTCACTCATCTTCAGGGAACGCCTTCTCTAAACTTATTGTTTCCTTAAAATATGCCTGTAATTACCAGGGATTTCAACAATACTTTTTTAATTCCAGGTCGTGATAAATTGCGGCATAGTCCGCGGCCTAAAGTACAACCAAGCGACCGCGACGTTCCACCAATGGCGGGACGCGCGGCACGTCTACGGCCTCAACTTCTCGTGTCGGGAGGACGCCGACAGTTTCGCGAGAGCCATGATGCATACGCTGGATGTAAGTTATACTTTACTCAGAACGCTCTTAGGCGTTTGACTAGGTAGCTCACTTGATTTTCTCAGTTGAAAATTAGGAAACTTTGTAAAACTGATGATAATTGTGTAAAATAGCGTTGCTTCTGATTTTATTGCACATTTTGGCGTTCAAAAAGCTAAGTTAACCAATATGTTACATTAAAATGCGTTTTTAATACAGGGGTCTCCCAAGGTTGTGTATTTGGTCCAATGTATTTTATTGAAAATATTTGTTTTCTTTTTCAGATCCTAGCCAACAAAGTGAGCAACAACACTGCCCCTCCGCCCCCGCAGCCCCCTAATCCGCCTGTGCCGTACAACGGACACAATAACGCGCACAACAGCTATGATGAAGACATGGGGTACAGGTAACCCATTTAACGGTCATTTAAGTTTTTATTTTTCAAACTCATTTTATGTTTTTGACATCACGACATAGCTTTTGAAGTCTTTTAAATTATTTCTTCTATATTATTGTTTTTCTTATTTATCATTCTTTTCTTTCATTTATCTGTCTATCAATTCATAGTTATGTATGTAGAGTTAGTATCTGTCTGTATTTATATATATTGTGGCAGGTTATATTTAGTGTCTATTTACAGTAAATCTGACATGCCGCCTATTTCTTCAATATTTACTTCTTTCTCTATCCAAAGGTTGACTGGAAGAGATTGCTATGCGATAAGTCCGCCTTTGTATCATAATTATGTCTTCTTAATTTTTTCTATTCTTTGTATTTCCTTTTGTTTATGGTACGATAAAGAGTATTTGTATTGTATAAGTAGCTCCTACATCAAAAATACTTACGTCTTATGATTTATTCCTTTCACAGAACGATGACCCGCGAAGACGCTGCGATGCTTCAACAGCCCCAATACCACGCGCCTCACAACCAGCAAGTCCAGCAACCCCAATATCACGCGGCACCGAGCCAGTACCACGCCCCGCATCAACATCATCAGGTATTTCCTTAAAGTCATTTTAAACTCTCTCTCTTTCAGTTGCATCCTCTTTGTAATGCTGTAAAGCCTGAGAACGATTTTCGGCTATTACTTCCTAACTTATTACGGTATAAAGAAGCTGCAATGCTACAATAGCCCCAATATCACGCCCTTATAATTAGAAACCACTGCCACTGTGGTCTGAAAGTTACTCATCCAAGTGCGGACCACGCTTGGGGTTGTTTAACTTGCGAAAACTCCCACAGGGCCACCTTCTCAATCATCATCATCATTATACAGGAGCATGACCCTCTCTGTACTACCAGAGCAGCCAGAGGACTTGGCCTACGCTCTCCAAGCTGGCCAGACGGGTTGGAGAGGTCTCATTGTATTCCTAAGTCGCCTTCTACGACATCCACGGGAGGACTTGGAGTGGCCCTATTCTAATCTGCCGGAAACCACACGGCTACTCTGCCATCATCAAGTTATTTGTTACTAACCATCGTGTTCTGTGTCAGTCCCCCGCGCCCGCGCCGCCCGCGCCGCCGCCGCACGCCGCGCACCACACGCTGCCGCACCAGCCCAGCCAGCACGCCACGCCCGGACACCACCGCACCAACAGGTCTGTTGCTATATTAATATAGTAGATTATTAACCAAAAGGGGATAAAGCAGACGACTTAAATCGCGAGCGCAACAAAGTACCCGAGGTTCACTCCCGAGCGGAGCGAGGGTGTTAAATACTTAAATCACGAGCGAAGTCAGAGATTTAGGACGAGTAATTGAGTTCAGCGATGGATTTAAGTTCACCCAAGACTAAGACAGCTTTATCACCGAGGAAAATACTGTACTTTTCGTACCATTTGCGAAGAAGTAAGACAATAATAACAAGAGATAGACATTTATTAATTAATTTTTATCTTATGTATTACATAAAAAATACAAAATGTTTTACGTTCTAAATAAATATAGATACGCAGTGGAAAACTAAACAGCTGGTACAAATAATGGCATGACTTGATTTAGCTGTTTATTTTATGAAATTTAAAAGGTTTTGTGGATTTTGCGGATATATGTTGTCGATTCAAAATCGTTATTTTTTACGCTTAACAACATAGAAATGATTTCAGTTCAGTATAAATTTCGGTAAGCATTCCAAACTTAAATCACATTTTCCCTCTAGAGATTAATGAAATTCGGTACAATTTTCTTTTCCTGTTTTTATTCTTGGTCTAGAGGCTGACTGAAGTTCAGTACATTTGTCTTTCCCTGTTTTAGCAGATTAAAAATGACTATTGTTATGTTCGCTTTTTGTACCATAGAATGTGACTATTTTGGGCAAGTGGTACGAAAATATATTTTCGTCATCTACATCATCACGTCATTATAGTCTCCAATGTAGGAGCACAGCCATGTCTTGGCCACAGCCTCTATTTTTGCATTCGTTGTGTCTATTGTTACTAACCCTTTGTATGGATTTTGTTGTCCGAATTAAACGATTATTATTATTGAAAAACTGATGTTACTTGTGTGTGCAGCGCGCCGATGCCGCCGGGGCTGCCGCTGGCGGCGGCGCCGCCCCCGCCGGTGCCGCCGCACCAGAACCTGCCGCCCAACACGCCGCTGCACGCGCAGCACAACGTCAGTACCACACACTAACTACTAGAACTAACGTACAGAAGTCTTACTCAGCAAAGGAATTTAAAGAAATACCTACTCAATGTCGTTAGCGATATGGTATATCTGCCTCCGTGGTGTAGTGGTTAGAGCGTTCGGCTCATACCCGGAGGTCGCGGGTTCGATTCCCGGCGAGGGCAACGACTTTGTGTTGTTGTCTTAGTTTGGTTAGGACATTGCAGGCTGATCACCTGATTGTCTGATGAGTTAGAGGATCCGTGCTTCGGAGGGCACGTAAAGCCGTCGGTCCCGGTCACTGTCTTTGACATTGGTCGTTACCTAAAACCATGTCTGTCTGAGGCCTTTAAGGCGGTTTAAAAACTCTGACACTAGAGTTAGAAACTAACACACACGATAAGAAGAAGAAGCGATACTTTGAAGTTTTGATGAATTATATCAAATCACTTTATTTTTAGGGTCCCGTGGCACCGGCCACGCCCCCAGCCGCACCTCAACCGCCTCCAATGGTAAGTAAAGTAAACATCTTATAGTTTATTTATTTATTTATTCACCAATTTGTGCACACGGAAAATGTATACAGAGAATTAATAAAATAAAAGTTGTACAAAGGCACTACTTATCTCAAAAGAGAGCTCTTGCAGTAGGCCTGTGAGAGATGTTTATGTAAGAGAGGCATACAGGCGTGTTTATACATAGGATTGAGAAAGAAGAAAATTAAAATTACATAAAAGTACACAAACTACAATAAACATTCTTATACATATATTACACATATACTTAAATAAATACATATGTAAATCTAGAAATAAAATATATACTTTAATATTAAAAACATAGGTAACAATTTAGTTATTCTTGAAATCGTATTAGAAGCGGTAGAACGAACGACAGAACATAAAAATGATTTGATTTGATTTGTGGTGGTATAGTGGTTTGAGAGCGCAATCTATGAAAGGTCCCAAGTTCGATACAAGGATTGAATTTACCCTTAGAATAAGAAGCCAGACTATAGTTTAAGTTGGTCTGGGAGAAAAGAAAAACTTTCGAATGTACCAGCTGCTTCTCTTCCCGCGCAAATCGTAAAAGCCGATTTTATTTTATTTATTCAGGTATGTAAAACAGGTTACAATCATTAACACCAATATAAATACTTACTTATGGCGTTAGATATCTGTTACTTTAGTAATTATAATATTTTTCTTCTTGATTATGGCGGTCAAACTTCGTTGAAGCTTATTTTGCCAGTGTCTAGTAATATCTCTTCTTTATTTCTAATCCTAAACCCTTTACTATACAATCAAAGGTTGGTATAGGTCCTTTGATTGCTTCACGGGAGCTTCTGGAGACAAATCTATACGAGTCCACTGGTTTTCATAGCCGATTGACTGGCGGACGCCGCCCAAAGACGCCCACCGCAGTCCGCAAATAAATATCACTACAACCGCACTATGACTGTCCACTTTAAACATTTCACATATTGTCCATGAGAATGAGCATTTATACATACATACTATCACGTCTTTATCCCTAATGGGGCAGACAGAGCATTTTGGGTCTTGCGGTTCTATGCAGAGCCCAGGGCCGCAAGACCCAAAAGCCACTTTTAGCGTCATGGTGGGCGAGAAGATGGAAAAGCAATCAATACAGTGATGGGTTGCTTGCAGCATCGCCTGTTAACATGATTTGCATTTTTGCCCATTCCCTCGATCGGCTTTTACGATCTGCGTGGGAAGAGAAGCAGCTGGTACATTCTAAGTTTTTTTATTTTCTCACAGACCAGCATGAGCATTTATAACACCAAACTAAACCAATTTCATATCATAAAGTCCACTAAAATCAATTTGCAAAACAATTTAAAGCAAACTCCAACTGGACCCCTTGAGTTCCCGCCAAAAAACTTCAATTATAATATTATCTTTGGCTATAGCACAGAATAACTACTAGTACTCACGTACAGAAGTCTTACTCAGCAAAGGAATTCAAAGAAATATCTACTCAATTTCGTTAGCGATATGGTTTAAAGTTTAATTTAGCTTGCGTCAGAACTCGACACATTTTCGTTTAGATACCTAGAAGTGCATTGCAAGCCAATTTCATTCTTAAAACTCTAGAAATACGATTCATGTCGCTGAATTTACCACTCCGGAGTGGTCGCCGCGCTCATAGCAATAATATAGGTATATTTTCGATACCTAAACGGGGAGTGACACAGGCCTGTGTCACCACTACGAAGTGGCAAATTCAGTGACGTGAATCGTATGTCTAGAGTAATAAGTATGAATTTGGTTTGCAATTCACTTTTAGGTATCTAAACGAAGAGATGCCGAGTTCTGACGTGAGCTAAATTAAACCATATCGCTAACAACATTGAGTAGATATTTCTTTGAATTCCTTTGCTGAGTCAGACTTCTGTACGTGAGTGCCAGTACTTATTGTGTGCTATAGTAACAAGCCCATCTCCCCGCAGGCCCCGCAGCCGCCCCCGCAGCCAGCGGCGGGTCCTCCCCCGCCGCCGCCGCCCCCCGCAGCGGGCGCGGCGAGTGCGGGCGGCGCCCCCCCTCCCCCGCCGCCCCCGCCGCAACCCCCCGCGCCCGACCCGCAAGGCCTGGCCGCGCAATTGCAGCAGGCGAGGTTGAAGAAGACAGCCGCCACTGCTAGCAAGGTAATGCTTAATGTTTCTGTCCTTTCCTATTTTTGGGATGAAGTTCCTGTTTGAATGGTACGGACTTGGCGGATGGGGTGTAAGTTATTTCCGTCACGAACTTTTTTTGGGTATCTTTAAGGGGCTTCAATTTTTGTAATTTTGTTTTAACCGAGTGTTCCACGACACTTAGTTTTTTTTACAAGCATAGATATTTTAGTAAGTATTTTTCTAATAGGTAATTTATGAACATGGAAAGTATAATTTGTTTGTATTTGCAAAATGCTATTGATTTTGAGGTAATTTAAGATAATATGCACTATACATTCTTAAAGGCATACTTAAATAGCTTCACGGTCTCACTTTAAACTATAAACAGTAGTTCATAAAAAATATTTGAAGGGTTATCTAAGGGTCAAGTTTTTGTTTTTCATATAATTTATTTCAAATGAGGGCAGCAATGGACCCCGAAGAAATTAGGTAGTTAAACAGTAGTTTATAAAAAATTGTTTCTAAGGCTTGATCATGACAAAATTTTAAATGTATCTCTGTAACCTTTCAAATAATTTATTTCAAATGGACCCCGAAAAATTCAGGTAGAGAGGAGGTCACATTGTTAACAAAGTGATTTTGATTGGTATATCTTTCCAGCCGTCATCGCAAGGCCCCTCAGAAGCGGCGTCCCCCCCCGGCGGCGCGGAACACTCGGGGTCTTCGTCCTCGTCGGGCGGCAGCGCGCGCGCCGGCACGCTGCACTGCATGATGAACGAGATGGCGCGCACGCTGGCAAGGCGCCGGGCGCACTTGGACAAGGCTGAGGTGAGAATAGACACAAGTTTCTAAGTAAACCCTACTTTTGATCTTCATAAGCCCTGCCATAGACGAGCCTCAAATATTTCTGGTTTTAGGGGCTTTAATTAGACGTTTCCCATTCTCACTCTTTTATAATTATCGTATTTTACAGCAGAAGGAAGAGCCATTTTAGGGTTTTAGATTTTGCAGCTCGATTTTGAAAATATAAGGTGGTGTACCACAAGGGTTTATACTTGGACCTTACTTTAAGAGAAAAAATACCTGGTGTTCCACAAGGATCTATACTTGGACCTTACTTTTAGAGTAAATAATAGCCTGGTGGTTTTAGAGCTAAATTAAATAATATTGTAAATTGCTGTGTGGTTTCCGGCAGAGTAGAATATAACCACTCTAAGTCTTTCCGTGGATGTCGTAGAAGGCGACTTAGGAAAAACAAGCTAATCAAAGCTAATAAACATCAATGAGACTTTTCCAACCCGTCTGGCCAGCGTGGAGAATGTAGGCCAAGCCCTCTAACTGCTCTGGACAAGTATGGCTCTGGTAGTATAGAGAAGGTCATGCTCATGCAATGGAGACAAAAATACCTATCATTACATACCTATCATCATCATTGATGATAGACAAGCGTCAATCATCATTAGGTATTTATATTTCTGGTTTTAGGGGCTTTATATATCCTCCACCCTCCTCGCTTATATATAATCATCACATATTACAGCACAAGGAGGAGCCATTTTCAGGTCCTACATTTTGCAATTCGATTTTGAAAATATAGGCTGGTGTACCACAAGGGTTTATACTTGGACCTTACTTTAGAGTAAAAAATACCTGGTGTTCTACAAGGTTATACTTAGACCTTGCTTTTAGAGTAAAAAATAACTCGGTTTTCCACAATGGTCTATAATTGGATTTTAATTTTAGACTAAAAAATAGCCTGGTGTTCCACAAGGATCTAGACTTAGACCTTACTTTTAAAGTCAAAAATAGCCGGATGTATTCCACAAGGGTCTATTCTTGGACCTTACTTTTAGAGTAAAAGATAACCCGGTGTTGTACAATGCAAACTTGGACCTTATTTTTAGAGTAAAAAATAGCCTGGTGTTCTACAAGGGTCTATACTTGGACCTAACCTTTAGAGTCAAAAATAATATGATGTTGCAGAAGGATCTATCTATACTTGGACCTTACTTTTAAAGACAAAAATAGCCTGATGTTCCACAAGGATCTATATTTGGACCTTCCTTTAGAGCTAAATCAAAAATGTATTATATTTTAACGTACTGTGCGTTTTACAGGAAAGCGCAGAGCCAGCGTCCCCTCCGATGAAGACTTGGGAGCGCTCGGCGACGCTTCCGCACCGACTGCCTGCCGCATGTAATGGCTTGCGTGAGTCTGCTTGTCTTGGTTTTACTTTGCGGTGCTCTTTTCATATACACATTTCATGAACCGACTGCCTCTGTAGTCCAGTGGTTAAAACGTTCGCCTTGTGATCCGGAGGTCGTGGGTTCTAATCCTGCTAGAGAATACTTTGTGAAAAGTTGTTTCCAGTCTGATTATCCGAAAAGATAGATGACTCCGTGGGACTTACCCTTCACAAAGTTATTTGAGGAAAATAAGAATCTTCCTTATCTTTTCCGAGTAGTCCGTCGTCCCAACCTCGATTTTCGTACCGATCGTACTTTCTTGGGAGACTATAATATTAATGTGCGCACTTATTAGGGGTCCCTAAATATCGGCGTCTGCCGAGCGAGACAGGAAGCTTTTGGGAGTTATGTCACCTTGAATGGCGCTCCCGTAGCCGAAAAATTACCGATCTTACTTTTGAAAAATTCTTTCTTAGAATCCTTCCTTGTATCATTATGAACAGCTTATACTAAATTCCAGACAATTTACAGGAAGCACTTGCAGAATCAGACGGTTTTTATAGGTGGGATTTTCACCCAAAAAATACCTATCTTACTTTTTGACGAAACTACATTCAGGTGATAGGGCAGCTCTCACACGATCATAAAATCCAAGTCTGCCTCAGATTTTAGGAAGCGTTTGCAAAACCAGACGTTTTGAATGCGTCACTGATCGACGACTCGTACGTATAAAACGTAACAATAATTACGATGGTACTTACTTTATATTCTAATGCCTTCTATTTACGAGTGTAACTAACCAGACTCATCCAGCAGAAAGTAGTAGGTACCTGCCTACTTCACTTAATTACTTTTTTTTATATGAAATCAACACCAAATTTATTAAACACGAAACCAAAATTAGGTTAATTTTGTTTCAAAAAACACCTACCTATACATGCTTTCATCGTAATTAACTAACGAACGTTCACTGCTGGACAAAAGCCTTCTCCAAGAAAAGCATTGTGGTTAATATCCCCTCTAAATGAAATTACCCGCTCTACGTGACGGTGAGTAAATACCCCTTCTAGCCATTTGATGCCAAACGCTATATATATATATGCTTGAAATGCAAGTAGATGTCAATCATTAAAGTATATGAAAACAGCATACTTATCATACATTAAACGTAGACTTCTTTGACTTATTATCATTTTGTTGCTGGGAGGTGTGCGAAGTCATATTTATATGTTAAAATAAGTAAAAAGGCATGTAATACGATAACAACATACTCGTATCAGTACCTCCATACATACTAAGGAGAAGCATTTTCGACTGCCCATTCAAGAGCTAAAACTGCTGATTTCAGCGCTGGTCGTAGAACAAAAGTTATTTGTATTGTCAATTTCTTCAATCCCCCATCAACTTGTTAAAATATTTCCCACAAAATAGTATGCCGGGTATTTATCCTATCATATCATGCTTTCACCGTAATTAACTAACGAACGTTCACTGCTGGACAAAAGCCTTCTCCAAGAAAAGCATTGTGGTTAATATCCCCTCTAAATGAACTTACCCGCTCCATGTGACGGTGAGTAAATACTCCTTCTAGCCATTTGGTGCCAAACGCTGAAACGCTTTAAAGTAGATGTCAAACATTAAAGTATATGAAATAAAGTATAAGTATGCTGTGCTTATCATACATTAAAAATTGGCTTCTTGCGAATTCATATTTATATGTTAAAATAATTAAAAACGTATTAACAACTTCGCTGCCGGCTGAATTCATGGTGCCACGAGTATGGGCAACATTTTTTATTATTATTTCGTTTGCTATTTTGTCAGATATAATAAAACAATTATTAAAATTAACAAATAAAAAAAAACCCGCACATATGGGACGGATTAAATTTTCATCCCTTTGCCAGCCCCGCATATACGCGGAGCTCTAAATTTCACTCTATATTGATGTTTATTTATATAAAAATCACCAAACTATGTATTATTATAATACATGGTTTAGTGCATAGTTTGGTGCAGGCGGGAAAGTGGTATCGTGCTCATGTGGAATAGAAGGTCCAGAAATATTTTAAGTTCGGAGATTGTTACCGGTTACGTCTTTCCATGATTTAATTCTGGAGTGCTCGGCTGTTGAGATTTGCAGTCATTTTGTAGCTTAGAACAAAAGTTATTTGTATTCACAATTTATGCAATCCCTCATCAACTTGTTAAATTTTTAACACAATTTACATTTTTGGTGGCAATTTTTATAGACCTGATTATATGTTAAAATAAGCTAATATACATCTTATGGGATGTCAATATATGGACACGCTAATACAAATAGGAAGAGTAGATTTTTTTGACCACTCATCAAATCTGCTGATTTCGTTGGTTGGCCTCTCATCAACTTGTTATAACATTTCCCACAAAATAGTATGCCAGTTATTTATCCGAACCTACCGGTTGCATCGGAAGATACAAATTGATAGGTCTGAGTTTTCATTTTTTGCTGGCAAATGTTTGTAGACCTAATTATATATTAAATATGTGTTTTTCAGGGTTCAAGAAATCTCCATACAAAATTTCATTCATATCGGTCCGACGGCCGTGAAAGCGTAACAAACAAACCACAATAGTATTTATAATATTAGTAGGGATTTTAGATAGAGCAGGCTTTTATTTTAAAGATAGGTTAAAATTCAACCAGTAGGTCGATGATAATGATAATAAACTACATATTTTAATACTTATCATTTTTTGTAGTACAGGTCGTCGATCACTGACTCATTTTAAAACGTCTGATTTCTAAAACGCTTCCTCAAATCTGAGGCAGACTTGATTTTTATGATTATGTGAGAGCTCCCCCAACACCTGAATGTAGTTTCATCAACAAGTAAAATGGGTAATTTTTGGGTAAAATATCTGCGGCTCAACAGACAAATACAAAAGCCCTTGCGATGCGACATGACATTCGCGCCTTTAATACCAAGTGTATTAAGGAAACGATAGAACAAAACAAAGGTTCCAAAATATTCGTCAGGACCATGTCTACAGGTCAGAGCCAATTGACAAAGCTGAATACGGAGGGCGGTAAAGTGGTGTCGATAAAGGATAGGGATAGATAGGTTTTATGGGCATTTACATACATTCGTTGCAAAACCTAGCGTAAATACGGCTATAGATCCAAATGCCAAGCTAACCCGGCACCATACCGAAGATATCCCGGACATCAGTCTGTACGAGATTAAGCTAGCACTCAAACAGCTCAAAAATAACAAGGCCCTGGGTAAGGACGGAATCACAGTAGAGCTTTTGAAAGCAGTTGGAACGCCGGTACTGATAGTCCTTCAAAGGCTCTTTAATTCCGCCCTACTCGAGGGAGTGACATGTAGAACAGAGGTGTGATAGTTCAAAATGGGTGGCAACACTTATTGAAGAACTAATAGACGCATTACGCTTTTGAATCATGTCTATAATTTGTTTTCGAAAGTCTTCACAAACTGTCTCGCAAATAGATTTTATGCCTTCTAACCTCCCGAATAAGCCGATATAAGATTCCAATGCTACAGTATCATGGACTACATCCACATGCTGCGGCAGTTTATAGAGAAGACGAAGCAAGCAGTATAACTGGCCGTTATGTTTGGGGTTCGTGGACTATGAAAAAGCCTTCAATTTGATCGAAACAATGGTGTGTTCCAGCCTCTCCGGCGAAGCCAAATTAACTATAGGTATATCGAGGTGTTGAAGTGCTTGTACAGCAAAGCCACTATGTTAGTCCGGGTTCAGGAACTCAGTACGAAAGATATTTTACTGCAAAGAGGCGTGAGACAAGGAGAAGTCATATCTCCAAAACTGTTTACCGCTGTTCTGGAAGATGCCTTCAAGCTCCTGGAATGGGAAAAGACTGGGCATTAACATCGATGGCAAGAATGTGACTCACCTTCGATTTGCCTACGATATCGTTGTTTTGGCAGAATTGATGGAGGACTTGAGTACGATGCTTGAAGATCTACATAGAGTTTCCAAACAGGTCGGCCCAAAAATGAATATTGACAAGACGAAGGTCATGTCGAATATCCACGTTACACCTTTACCTGTTTCTGTTGGGAGGGAGCTCTAACCTCATAGTTGTAGACTAGTATGTTTACCTGGGATAATCTCTCAAGAAAGCACGATGGGTATAAATAACCAAATATTACGTATTTTACTTTCTAATTTTTTTTATTTCTTCTTTGTATTATTATTCACATCATATACTAAATTCGAGAATTTACAGGAAGCACTTGCAGAATCAAACGGTTTTTATAGGTTCCCAAAAATACCTATTCCTTTTTGATGAAACCACATTTGGTTGTTGGGGCAGCTCTCACATAATCATAAAAGCCAAGTCTGCCTCAGATTTGAGGAAGCCTTTTAGATATCAGTAGTTTTAAAATGAGTTAGTGATCGATGACCCGTACTACCAAAAATGATGAGTATTATAATATGTAGTTCATTATTATTATCATCGACCTACTGGTTGGATTTTAACCTACCAAAAGCCTGTCTTTATCTAAAATCCCTACTAATATTATAAATACTAATGTGGTTTGTTTGTTACGCTTTCACGGCCGTCGGACTGATTTGAATGAAATTTTGTACGGAGGTTTCTTGAACCCTGAAAAACATATATTTAATATATAATTCGGTCTACAAATATTTGCCAGCAAAAAATGAAAACTCAGACCTATCAATTTGTATTTTCCGATACAACGGGTAGATTCGGATAAATAATCGGTAAGTATACTATTTTGTGGGAAATGTTATAACAAGTTGATGGGAGGCCAACCCCGAAATCAGCAGATTTGGCTATTTAATGAGCGGTAAAAAAAAATCTACTCTTCCTATTTGTATGAGCGTGCTCATATATTGACATCCCATTAGATGTATATTTGCTTATTTTAACATATAATCAGGTCTACAAAAGTTGTCAGCAAAAAATGTGAACTTAGACCAGTCAATTCGTATGTCCCCATACAACGCGTAGATTCGGATAAATACCCGGCATACTATTTTGTGGGAAATATTTTAACAAGTTGATGGGGGATTGAAGAAATTGACAATACAAATAACTTTTGTTCTACGACCAGCGCTGAAATCAGCAGTTTTAGCTCTTGAATGGGCAGTCGAAAATGCTTCTCCTTAGTATGTATGGAGGTACTGATACGAGTATGTTGTTATCGTATTACATGCCTTTTTACTTATTTTAACATATAAATATGACTTCGCACACCTCCCAGCAACAAAATGATAAGTCAAAGAAGTCTACGTTTAATGTATGATAAGTATGCTGTTTTCATATACTTTAATGATTGACATCTACTTGCATTTCAAGCATATATATATATAGCGTTTGGCATCAAATGGCTAGAAGGGGTATTTACTCACCGTCACGTAGAGCGGGTAATTTCATTTAGAGGGGATATTAACCACAATGCTTTTCTTGGAGAAGGCTTTTGTCCAGCAGTGAACGTTCGTTAGTTAATTACGATGAAAGCATGTATAGGTAGGTGTTTTTTGAAACAAAATTAACCTAATTTTGGTTTCGTGTTTAATAAATTTGGTGTTGATTTCATATAAAAAAAAGTAATTAAGTGAAGTAGGCAGGTACCTACTACTTTCTGCTGGATGAGTCTGGTTAGTTACACTCGTAAATAGAAGGCATTAGAATATAAAGTAAGTACCATCGTAATTATTGTTACGTTTTATACGTACGAGTCGTCGATCAGTGACGCATTCAAAACGTCTGGTTTTGCAAACGCTTCCTAAAATCTGAGGCAGACTTGGATTTTATGATCGTGTGAGAGCTGCCCTATCACCTGAATGTAGTTTCGTCAAAAAGTAAGATAGGTATTTTTTGGGTGAAAATCCCACCTATAAAAACCGTCTGATTCTGCAAGTGCTTCCTGTAAATTGTCTGGAATTTAGTATAAGCTGTTCATAATGATACAAGGAAGGATTCTAAGAAATAATTTTTCAAAAGTAAGATCGGTAATTTTTCGGCTACGGGAGCGCCATTCAAGGTGACTTAGCTCCCAAAAGCTTCCTGTCTCGCTCGGCAGACGCCGATATTTAGGGACCCCTAATAAGTGCGCACATTAATATTATAGTCTCCCAAGAAAGTACAATCGGTACGAAAATCGAGGTTGGGACGACGGACTAGAGAGCAATAAAAATGAATGTTGCCTTTGTATTTAGTAGAGGGCCTTTGCTCAACAATGGGATCTAGCGGTCTATAAACAAATAATAAAAATGTATGCTGGCATGCTTTTTATGAATCATTTTGCAGTAGTATTTTTATTTTCTCTTATACATACATATTTACATCGTACTGACGTTGGTCAACAGACTATATGCATATATGTATATGATTTTGTTTTATATGTTTAAAGGTCAACCACTTAGCTTACAGGTCTCACAAGATACAAAGAATAATAAGTTTGACTTCGGCATTATTACAGGACTACAAACTTTGTGGTTGACATTTACAATTAAATAAGTAGTTTTTAATAGTGTAGATAGCAGTTATATTTACAGATATTGTTAATAAATTAAATAATTTCGAATCAAGTTAAGTAATTGCAAATGTAATTAAATAATTGTAAATAGAATTGAACGATTGTAAATTAAATTTGATTTAACAATTGTAAATTTATTATTTCTCTTTTAACAACTGGTTGCGAAAAATTGTTGCCAAAGCGGCTGGAGGGATTCAATTAAATTTAACAATTGGATATTGAATTAAATTAAAAAATTGTATATTAGATGTAATAATTGTAAATTATAATAAGCCATAATTGTTTGCAGCCAATTCCGAGTCCCCGCAGCAGCAGCCGCAGTCGCCGCGCTCCGTGCGCAAGAGGTTCGGCTCGGCCAGCGAGGAGACTATACTCAAGGTATGATTTTGTTTATTATATTTTATTTTTATTTTTCGTTTCTCCCATGCTGGTCTGGGAGAAACGAAAAAACTTAGAATGTACCAGCTGCTTCTCTGCCCGCGCAGATCGTAAAAGCCGATCGAGGAATGGGCAAAAATGCGAATCATTTTAACAAGCGATGCGGCTAGCAACCCGTCACTGTATTGATTGCTTTTCCATCTTCTCGCCCACCATGACGCTAAAAGTGGCTTTTGAGTCTTGCGGCCCTAGGCTCTGCATAGAGCCGCAAGACCCAAATGCTCTGTCTGCCCCATTATTGATAAAGACGTGATAGTATGTATGTATGTATGTATATTTTATTTTCTTAGGAAGATTTACAGCATTCATCATCATCATTATCATTTCAGCCGCATAACGTCCACTGCTGGACATAGGCCTCTCCCAAAGATTTCCAAAATGACCGATCAAGATCGGCTTGCATCCAGCGCTTACAGCATTATTACTATATAACGTGGAAGGATCATACCCGTAATAAATTAAACCGTGGGCTATAATAGATCGCTATAGTGTAATGAAATTAAAATAAATGTCAAAAACTAAAAAAAAATCGTCTTTTTGTATGGAAATGCCGAATTTTGTTTCACTTATTATTAAAAAGACCTACTTGTTATTTTATAGACCTATTTAAAAGAACTACTTGTTGTTTAAAAGACCTATTCAACGATACCCCACACGATGGGTTGATTTGTGTAAGGTCGTCCGCTCATCTCTTTCTTGGTCTTCCTCTCTTTCTTCGACAGTTTGACAGTCCGGAGTCCAGTTTGTGATTATATGTGTCCATCTTTAAAGAATGAAGTAGGACGCATGTGAAGCTACACTAAAAAAATCTTTTTTCAGGATTTTAATTTTCCCTTTTCGGTGTGAATAATATAAATCCATGCCAAATTACAGCTTTCCAGTACTCATAGTCCCTGATTAAAACCGCTGACGGACAGACAGACAGATAGACAGACATAACGAACGCTACGAATTGATAACCTGCTCCTTTTTTGTAAGTCTGTTAAAAATACGGTATTTTAAGAGAAATATGAAAAAATACGGTATTTTAACTGAATGTGAAAAAATACGGTATTTTAACTGAAATGTGAAAAAATACGGTATTTTAACAGCAATGTGAAAAAAATACGGTATTTTAACAGAAATGTGAAATTTTCAGCAAGTGAACGGCGGCGGCGAGGGCGCTTGCGTGTCCGCGGCCGAGTGGGACGCGTTCAAGCAGGAGATGCTGCGCGAGATGCGGCTGCAGCTCGGGCAGCTCAAGAAGGAGATCCTAGACGGTCAGTGTTTACAAGTGATGTGTATCTATACTGCTAGATCTTAGAAGGTCAGTGTGGCTCACAAACGACTCTAGAGAGAGCGAGGAGATATGCTAGACGCCACAAAGGGAAGATCTTCCCGCCAGGCATAGTTTGGTGGGAAACCGCTACTCAACACGTGGTGAGAACGTTAAGCTTTTCTCCGCACATTAGCCCAAAGTTGCCATTTTGTCGCAAATGTGCGTAGAAAAACTTAATGTTCTCACTTTAAACTGTAAATAGTAATTCATAAAATAGCTTGAATTTATCTAGGGCTTGGTCAAGAAAAAAAAATGATATCTCCGTTTGTTTCTAATCATTTATTTCAAATGGGGGCAGCACTGGACCCTGGAAAATTTATGTAGTCTCGGTCGGTTTTTAATTTTTTTATATATTTTGTCCACAGCAATGAGGGCGGAATTTGCGCGCAGATAAAACGTCCGCGCGTCCGCGAGTGATGCTAGTCTACCGAGCCGGTACCTCTGAACACGTGCTTCATGTATACACGCCGTATACGCCACGTAAGAAATACACCTTATGGCTTTATACACGTTTCCGTACAATTCATTTGTTTTAGAATTTATACATGGTGGTATACATCTGATTTGATTGTATACATCGTATGGACGTTTAGTCATTGTATATGTCGCAGCTGTGTTAAAGAAATATTTCATGGTTTTATACACTTCTGGCAATTTGTGTTAAAGTGTAAATGTATACATGTATGTGTCTATACAATACACCAAATAATAAAAACTTTTCGTTACTTTGTCACACGTCATTTGTACATTGCATATCTATTTGTTGTATACACTCGGTATATGTTTGTATACAAATCACAATAGTATATTACTATTTTTATGCCTAATAGAAACAGATCACACCAGGACTGATTGTATACACCACGTACCTAAGATATATCATACATATTGATTATATACACCGTCTAATGAAATTGGAAATTTTCAATACAATTGGTTTTTACATACCTTATTTGTACTCGTTATATATTATGTATACATTTATAATAATTGTATATATAATGTATGACTTGTTTGCTATCTTGGATGTATTTTACAATATTTAGCAGTTTGCTAATTTATCACAAATATATAACGTCTAAAACAATATACTGAAACTATTTTAAGGCTGAATTCAATCCATAATTCTGAACAACTTTCCCCAAGGAACACATATCAAAATATGAAAAAACATTTTTGCTTTCCATACTTTTCTAACTCTGATCAGCTGATCTGACAACTTGTATGAGAGACCAAACATTATTTTTCATATTTTGTTTAACATACATATGTTTCAGTATATTTTTTAGACGATATATGCGAAGCTGTAATTTGTTATAATATTTTCAATTATTTTGTAAAATATAAAAGGCTCTAAATATGTATATGATTTAATTGGTACTAAACATATACAACATTATTTGATTCAAATAATTTACACTTTTTAATATTTAGTATTTTGAAAATATTGCCTAAATTTTTATCCTATAAAGTAGGAAAACATAAATTTAAGTTGGGTACTGTACGTACATATACGTACAATTGATAAATATTTGTGGGAAATTTAGTTCAAATTAATATTACAATTAATGATTTAACTTTCAATTAGTTGTTGGAAATTCTTGATATAGTATTCATAAATATAAAAAATGCTTTATTTTATCTTATAAATAAAAACTTAATTTAAACGGACGAAAAATGTTATAGGTACCGTATTTAATTTATTAAATCGATCTTTGAACAAATCAAAGTATTAACTTCTATAAAAAATAACATTACTACAGATGTTTAAAAGTGTATAATAAAAACACCACTGACATGCAATTATAATGATTTAGTTATTCATATAAAAAAGATATAAGGTCTAATAAAATATATTGACTGTTTACAGGGTGAATTCAGGCCGTGTTAGTGATCAATTTTCCTAAATAAACATTATATCGAATTATGATTTTTTTTCTTTCTTGTATGGAAGAGCTAAAATTATTTTTCATATTTCGATACGTGTTCCTTAGGGAACGTTCACTATTACGGACTGAATTCACCCTTAGAAGAGTTTCAGTGTATTTTGTTAGACCTTACATATTTTAGATTTTTTTTCATTTTCCAGCGCATACTTATATTTAAAAAAAAACTCGTACGCGATTTCAGATTCCTGTATCCATTTTTAAACGCATAATTTTGCTTTGGCTCTGTCTACCCAGTTAAAGACGTGTTATGAAATATCTGTTCACGGGTACCACTTCGGCACTTTGTGATCTAACGACGTATGTTTAAATCCCCGCGCTCCAGCGGTTTGACAACGATATGGCAACATATTCAGTGTTGCTAGTAATTGTCTATTAATTTACCTGAAACCAATCGTTAACTTGTTGATGCACAGAAGGCACGTTAAGTCGGAAATTGTTATAGCCAGATGGACGGTATGTAACTTACGCGAGATTTTCGTCAATTGTAAACTGATTTTTTATTTTATTTGAAAGCTTTTTTTTTTTTGGATAAGATTTAATGAAGAACTTTGCACATATGAATTCGGTTTTTCTTTTTGTAAAACAAATTATAATCATGTCAGGTCCTCCTTAAATAGTTTCAAATAAAATATTAAATTGTGACAGTTCAAATAATAAATTAAAATAATTAGTAGAATCATTAATTAGCCGTGGCACCAAAAGTAGTGTATTGTGGTTATAGTACACGGAAATGCTCGGTTTTGGGTCACGCATTTTGTTATTCGAGACGGACTAACACTTGATATCGATTGAGAGGGAAAAAGAAGAGATGGGAGGGAGAAGTAGAGAGAAAGAGGAAGCAAATAAATGTTTGGTGTCTTTTTAAATCGTTGGAAAGCTTCCGAAAGTTGTTACAAGTCTGTTTTACACTCAATTTACGCAAGAGATGGTTACTTGAATGGAAATTTTTTTGATGATTTTTGATGGATAAATAAAATAATGATTGGTTTCATGTAAAATATATGTGGTTATCAATTTAGAATACAAAAGATGCTAGGATATCGATTGAAACAATTCAATAATAATCCCATGCATCGATTTTAACATTATCGATTATGATTGGACAAATCGAGAATTAGACTTAGCGCACGAATATCGAAGCATAAAAGTTGTGTTTTTTTAATTTTATACTTAAAAAATATTTATTCGGATACGTATTATGAGTAGTTTAAGGATATTTTAACTGTTGCGGGGAACACTATAGGTCATTTAAAAAAATAATATTTTTAGTTATAGCGATGTACATAGTATTTTATTATTTAATCAAAGTGTAATCTATTATTTTCGTAAGATAATTTGGGATTCAAATCGAAGACTTTTTATTTTTATTTTACATTCATTAAAAAAATCTGCGTTCTTAAATCAATTATATAAGGTGTTAGAAAATATAACGGTACAGATTTAAGGGTAGGTTCAGTTTATGATACTGAACAACTTCCCCCATGGAACATATGACGAAATATCCATAGATTCTCGAATAAATTTATTCTTCGAATAAATGTTTTCATAAAACTTGTTCAATTTTTTTATGGAAACATTTATTTTTTATTTTGCTAAATGTAACCCTTAAAATAATTTTTTTATTCATCATCATCATCATCATATCGGTCACAGGAAGTCCACTGTTAGATACTGTTATATTTGTTCATTGAATTAAATTAATTGATACATAACACCGTTTCTTTGTATAGTGTGTCATTTCATTATACATATGGTTTTCTTCTACATTTAAGAGCCAGGCCAATGTCAGTGTCATTGTGTAGAAAAAACGCACATAATAACAATTTGTATGCATAGTATCGTTGAGTTAGTATCCTCTCTGTACCAGAGCCAGACTTGGCCAGAACAGCCAGAGTCGTGCTCCTGCAGTGGAGACAAAGGACCTGATGATGATGAGTTAGTATCCTATAACACAAGTCTCGAACTTACTTAGGGGCTAGCTCGTCAATCTGTGTCATTTTTCCGGCATATTGTAAATTTATTTATAATTATATCAATTATTTATAAAATTATAATTATTTAATTATAATTTAATCTTTTTTTGGCAAAGATAATAATAATGTTATTGTCACATTGAATTTTAATGGATTTAAGAAGCAGATTTTTTTATGAATAACATGTTAAGTGTTTAGTTTTGAAAAGATGACAGTAGTGTTTGTCGCATGCCTACAAATATAAGTGTGTAATATTCATCTAGCGTCAAGTTATGTAACTAGTATATAACTCGATATTTATTGAAGTGTAACGCGTATTTTGTACGCTAAAAGTGTAGTTTAAGAGGTAACTGTTATTTCCCGGTTATATTTGAATTTTTTGAAATATTTTTTAAGTTCTGACAAGATATATTGAAATTGGTTTAAGGTCGAATTCAGTCGCGCTTAGTACCCAAATATATATTTTATATAAGGTCTAACAAAATGTACTGAATTAGTTTAATGGTGAATTCAGTCCTTGATACTGAACAAGTTTCCCTAAGCAACATATGTCGAAATATAATTTTTGGCTTTCCATATAAACTCGGATGAATCTGATCAGTCAACTTGCAAGAGAGGCCAAAAATTACTTTTCATATTTCGGTATATGTTTATTGTGGAAAATAGTTTATTATCATGAATTGAATTCACTTTTAAAATAGTTTCAGTATATTTTGTTTTATACTTTATATATGGCAACAGTCATGTACAAATAATAAAGAACAATGTCGATGCCCTGACTGTACAAAAAATAAAATGCGATAAGTCAACTTGTATGGATTAATATTTTTTTCTGAATTTCGATATATGTTCTTTTGTAACATTAGTAATAAATCGTTTGTTTAACCTGTTTTCCTTAAAACATGTTTTGTCCCTTTCCCTCGTTTCAATATTTGTCATTGAAAGAACGAGACAAAACATGTTTTAATTAAAATAGGTTTAGCAAACGTTTGTTAACATTTTCAGGAATTCATAATTCATAAAAATAATAAAAAGGGTTATACTGAATCAACTCTTAAGATAATTTCAGTATGTTTTGTTAGACCTTATATATTTTTGTTTACATAAGTTCCTAAGAAACTGAAGATATCTCTTTTGTAATATAAAACCTTCTTTTTTTCCAAAAACGTCTAAAATTACATTATTTATTTCACTGTTGAATTTCAAAGAATTCAAATATATACTAAGCGGGAATATACGTCATATAATTGAATGTATGTAATATATATATGCGATTGCGTCTCTTCTCGGGTAAATTAGTCGTCGTCGCCCTTTTTGTGAAGTGAAGACTGCGCGTTCAGAGATATACTATATATGTATATGTGCAAATATATGTATTTTGAACGTGTCGAGTCTACTTAACATTTTGGGTTAAGGGCACCCCTCTCCATATACGAGTCTTCCATAAAACATACAAAATCATGGTCATGTCATTTAAATGCATTAATATGTATAATACGAAAGTACCGACCGAGCTCCGCTCGATGAAAACGCCAAGAAAAAGAGGTTCTTGTAATCTAGGTACATCGAGTTTTCGTCCCCGAAACCCCCTATATACAAATTTTCATCAAAATCGGTGGAGCGGTTTCCAAGATTCTATAATATATATAGGTATATAAGAATTGCTCGTTCAAAGTAAAAGGTGATGAGAATACCGATTTAAAAAGCATTAAATAAGGGTTTTAAAATATAGATGACATTAGGCGGCAGCACAGTGACGTCAGATCCAATCGACTGCTGTCATTGGACCATCAGTTGACAGGTTCTTTTGCTCCGTCAAATGTATCCAATAACAGCAGCTTATTTGAGCTGACGTCACTGTGCTGCCATCTGATTGCCCATATTTTTGAAAACTCTCATTAGCATTAATACAAAATATTCATTCCATAAAATGATCCATTTGTCGGTTGAATAAAATTTTTGAATATAAAAGAAGGAAAAAAATCATGTGTCCATTAATTAAAACTTTTTGAAATACATTTTAACGGGTGTCCAAAATCATTAGCGCAAAATCATAGGCCAAACTAGATAGTAAGTGCTTCATAGATCGCCCTAGATACCTTGCTTGTAGCCTTTACCCGAGGAGAGGCTATATATCCGAACATTTATACTGTATATCGACGGAAAGTACATTAATGTAATGTTATATCGGCCCCGGATCTAGGAGGACCCCCCCCCCCCCCTTACCTCATCACATATTGTCAACGAAGACGCCCTTTTTAGGTTCAATCATTATCTTCCATGCTGGTAAGAAGGGGCTGGGCGAACACGCTTATCATTTTAATAGGCGATGCGGCTAGCAAACCATCACTATTTTGATTCCTTTTTCCACCTTCTCGCCCACCATCACGTTAAAAAGTGGCCTTCGAATCCAGGGCCGCAAGGCTCTGTCTGCCTTGTTCAAAATTCTCGCAAATTTTCAGGACTGCCTCTCCTTTTTCGCCATTATTACTAAATATGATAATATGGTACCATTTTTAGTCTTTATTTTCTCAAAAAAATTCCAGAGAGAGCACGCGGCGACATTTTCATTTTTAACTCCCATCAAAAGTCATTTTTTTTGTTATACAAAGGTACAATTAAATAAATGTTACAATTTTAATTATCATAGTTCGCTAGGTCTTCTTTTCAGGTATTTCTAGATCCGGGGCTGTGTTATCCCCAAATTGTTTGAACAATTTCGGCTTTTTTTAGTTATATAAGAACATACGACTGATAGATCATTCCAGTAAGTGCATTCGGCCTACGGATTTTGTATCGGTACACTGTCGCAGTTTCATACGAATAGATTTTGTACACAACACAGTTTTTGTACTCAGCGCGGCAAGGATTTTATAAAAAAATATGTAATTAGTTACCTATATTATATGTATAAAAATATAAAGGGTTTAACAAAATATACTAAAACTATTTTAAAGGTGAATTCAGTCCATGATACTGGACAACTTTCTCCAAGGAACATATTGCGAAATACGAAAAATGTTTTGCTTCCAATACGAGTTTTCGATATGCCTATTCGAGTTTCTATTGGAAGTTTTTTTTTTCATTTCAATATGCGTTAACTGGGGAAAGTTGTTCAGTTTACTTACTGAGTCTATCTATTTATAATAGTATATTTTGTTAAGACATTATAAAACTTTTAATATGTTTACGTCATTGTATTACCTGTATAACATATTGTATACATAAATTTTAACTACGCAATTTTTTTTATTTCTCATCTTAAAGTTAGTCAATTTCATCACGATCCTTGCTGTGTTGTACTTTTAGGTACCTAATCCTTTTTGGGATTGAACAACACTCTTTTGCTTATCAACTGGTGCTCAACGTCACGGTCCGATTTTTGACTGAGTGTGCATTTATATGTATTTCCTTTCTTTTTCGAAATAATGGCCGTTATTCCAATATTATCTGAACCCGCTACAAAGTGGTTAACACTTAGTGATATTTATTATAACTATTATGATGTAAGATATAAAGTACTAGTATTAACATTTTAACGTAATAAATAACCAAAATTTAGTTGGAATAATTTTATTGAATTATATATTGGTCTCAGTTGATGCTAAAGATCATATTTATTCCTGATAGAAAATGCCATTTTGGTTTAGCAAATTATACTTTTTGTCATTAGTTCATTCAATGCGCTAGTGCTGATTTTTTAATTAAAATTGTCGAAAACTTGGCTTGATGTATGACCGTGCACATTTTCGACGTTGTTCAGTATTTTGATTTAGAACAATATTTTGCTAGATTTTTTGGTGCATATTATTTTTTTCGATGGTTTATTGTGCTGAGCTAGAAGCATATTGGTTATATTATGCAATAACCTAATTTGAACATTACCTTTCAGCCTTGTTCTAGATTTTTTTGTCATGGTTTAATTCCAGCATCAGGTGTATCATTTTTGATAGATCATTCATCTGATAAAGGGTTAAAACAGAGAAAAAGTTGTAGTCTTCTACAAAATGATTTATCTTTTCCAATTATTTCTAAGTTGCGAATGTATACATTTTTTTCTTAAACTAGAAATAGATTTCCTTTGTTTTTTAATATTATATTTTGTTGTCTAAAAATAATCACCGATTTGAAATTATATCCTAGATTTCAATAATAAAGTGAGTACAATTCTCAATTGTCTTATTCAAATGCCGGTATGATTCTAGCTCAGGGTCTAGTGATATGCCTCTAGCCTAGGTTACCACGTTGTATTGACATTAAAATCATTTGTAGTCATTTGAATATTGTAAATATAATTTTGGTATTGAATTATATTTTTTTGTGATCGTATATCTGGTTTTATTAACGAAAGTCCTTATTTTACGTCCCATTTTTACAGGTTTTTCATCTGTGGTGCAAATTTCAGTATTTAAAAAAAAATCCAAAATTCTAAGATTCAAATGTTTATTTCGTTATTAGACGAAAAAATTTAAATTTTTGCACGTCAATAATTATAATTCACATTACGAATAGTGTATATTAATATATTTTTTAAAAGAATAGCTACTGATACCAGCCCTGTAATGACCACTTCTGAGAAGAAACATTTTCAAAGCATTATTATAGTATTGAAGTCCATTACTAAAGATCAGTTAATGACAGCATCCGGAACTTTTTGTTGTGACACAAAATTTTTATATTATAAAAATATTTTTGAATTTGTAATAACTTCAATTTTAGGTCTCTTGAGGCAGCTTGCTAAATCTGACATCAGTTTGGACTAAAAACAACAAATTTCAAATTAAAACAACAGAATAAAAAGGCAATTTTTTTATTTAAAAAAGAGGAAAATAAAATTACAGACAAAAAAACACATTGCGCAACATTTATAAATAATTTACGGAACCACATAAAAGTATGCGTTAACAATCTTAGTAAAAGAGTACAAATACGTTTTTGTCATGTTTAATATTACTTCATTAAGTGAAAATTATTACATAAATTGTGCTACAAACATTTTGTTTGAAAGATCATTGTATATAGTGTTAAATAATAAACATCTAAATCGAAAATATAAATTATTTGTATTTGTATTACACCTACATAATGTCATGTACACATTAATAATTAGTTTCAATGATTATATTACAATAATATATGATTTTAGTATAAGTACATTAAATAAGATGACTTTTGTTGTATAAGAAATCTAAAAAAATTATAGGAACTTTGAAAGAAATCAAGTAAGTATCAAGAATTTCTTACAAAATATTTGTAGCGATAATAATCATAATTTAATCATGTCAGCCACTCATTAGAAACAAAAGTCACTCACTTACATACAAAAGTCTAAATTGGATCGAAAAACTACCAGGTGGTCATTGAAACGGGCAAGTTTTTAACCTTATCCTTTAAATTTCGAAGCTCCAAGCATTATATTAAGTATTTAGTTAAAGTATTGCACTTTAAGATAGATCACTTGTGCAAAAGCACTTAAACTAAAATAAATATATCGAGGAATATCATTAGTTTGGCTAAAAAGCCCACAAAAAGGGAGCGCCACTGTCAAAAGTTATATGGCAACCCTATTTTGACGTTTGTTGTATACAGAAGATAAAATGTTGCCACAAGGAATAAATTTGGTACAGTTTCTGGACTTATTAGCCAAACTTGTAATTTAGATAGATCTTTAAAAAACAACGGTAAGTTTGTGGTAACTATATCTTTTTTACAAAACGTTGTATATTGTCGTAATTCTGAAGAAATGAGGTAGAGATCTTTGTAAAAACCCTCGATTTTCTCGCGTCACAGTCGTTCAAGCACGTGATATTTTCCAGAAAAATCTACATTCCAAAACTTAGCTTGATTTCAAGAATGTTTACATATTTTTAGGGAATTTTATTTATTTCTTATTTATTTTAAATTCTTTTCTAAGACGTAAGGTCTTTTAGAAGAACTTTTCTTTTTTTGGATAACTTTTTTGAGAAACTAAGCAGTATTAATACTTAATGCCATTCTCCTTACTTAATTGTAACGTCCATTTTCGTGACACACATTGTTTTTTTGTTATTTTTACTACTATCGTAGACGTCAAACTAAGTTTTAGAAACTTTAATATATTTAGAAAAATGGCGTGGTGGGCTTCTAGCGATACCTAAACTAACCCTAACGTTTGCCAATTACAGAAAAAGCGGAAAGATTTGAAAATGTTGAATACCAGCGTTTTAGAATCTCTACTTATTCTTAAATCTAGTGTTTAACGTACAATAATTATACATATTTGTAAAAAAGCCTATAACATATACAATGTATATAGCGTACATAATGTTGTACTTAGAGATTTTTATATTATAATTTTAAGTATTCATGGTAATGCAAGTTGCTTTGTGCAGTATTAAGCGTTTTCATTTTTTGAAAAATCACAACATCCTTATGTTTTTGTCGGTGTACGGGGATGAGATGTATGTCCTGTAAAAAGAAAAAAAACAATATTACTTTAATTGTAACATATCTTCTACTTCTTTATAGTCTGGACTTCTGGACTAATATAGGTACTATATATAGACAATATAGTAACAATTTTTAATTTAAATTATGTAATTTTTTTCGGTAGATAATAGCTCTATGTTGCTTTAAAAAGTCATCTGCAAAATAGTTGCTCATTAAATTCATACATCAATTGGTTACACATCAAATATTACATTGCATTTTGAATAACAAAGCTTTAAAATAAACGACCTAGTTATCTGAAAAATAATCATCACACAATAGCTAATCATAATATTTAAAAGTTAAATTAAATTAAAAGTGTGCTGTATATTAATTATATTATCATGCATCTAACTACATTTTAGTATTCTACTTTTTAAATGTAATATTTTCCCAATCACGCTCTCCAAACAACATGCAAAAATCTTCCAGTCAAAAATAGGATAAATCACTAAAACAATTGCGTTTGTTTTTAAAGTGATAAAAAATCGAAAACACTACGAAAAACAGCCATGCTTCAAAAAACCAAACAAAAACCAACTACGTATTTTAATATTGTCTAAGAACCTGGTTATTTGTTCGCATTTATATTATGTTTATATATTTTCTTGCAGTCTTCTCGCTTATCTTGACTATTCGTTTAGCACAGGGAGCATGGATCTAAAATGATACATAATACATACTTTTAATACCCTATAATAATAAATTATGTTTGATATATTTTAAAGTGTTTCTATACAAGCAGATGAATTTATGAATAAATAAGTATATGACTGAAAATAGCATCTAACTAAATGGAATAATACGTATATATTCCAAATGTATTATTGAATGTTGGCTGAATTATACTGTAACCATGAAGTTTTAAGTAAATGCTAATGTAAGAATAATGTATGAGTCAAGCAAATATTAAATAAAGAGCAAGAGATAAAGGAATAATGATTGATAAATATTTTATTTGTAATATAGAAATCTGTAAACTAAATCAACCACGAAATTTATAGACCTCATTCAATGATATATAAGGTGTAACAAAATATACTGAAACTATTTAAAGAGTGAACTCAGTCCATGTTACTGAACAATTTTCGCTAATTAATACGTATCGAAATATGAAAAGTAATTTTTAGCCTCCCATACAAGTTGACCGACCAGTTGATCTGAGTTTGTATGGATAGCCAAAATATATTTTTCATATTTCGGCATATGTTACCAGGGGAAAGTTGTTCACTATCACGGACTGAATGTACTGTTAAAATAGTTATAGTATATTTAGTTAGACCTTGTGTAAGTATACTTCTAGTGTCTAGTGTCACGTCATGAACTAAATGCCGTTGCCAAATTTTCTTAAATACGGCGCGGTCTATAAACTTGGTAAGTAATGATGTTTTATAATTATAAATGTCGATATCGATAAAAAGCATGTCATAAAATGATAAAACTAAGTACCTTCCATTTCCAAAGCTATGGGAATGGGACCTTGGCAGCATTAAAAATAAAAATACATATAAGCAATATAGCATAATATACAAAAATTCATGAGGTTTTTCCAGATTATTCTCTTAATTTTATCTTCTTCTATAAAGCCTCATGAACGTTTTCTAAATAGTTTCTGCCTTTTCCCTGACTTAGCCAATTTAAAAAATGTGTTCTTTTATTTTAAGTACTTATTAAAATTAAACATAAATAGATTTTGATAAAATTTCTATGGGACCACCTGCCAAGTATGCCCTTTCAAACGAAAAAAGAATTTTTCAAATCGGTCCCGGCGTCTTAAAATAATCGGTGAACATACATTAAAAAAAATTGCGACGAATTAATAACCTCTTGCTTTTTGGAAAACGGTTAAAAAAGTCGCTCGTATGATTGGATTCTTAATAAACTAATATGTAATTGTAATATACCAAAATAATAAAAAAATAATCTAATTACTTTTTGTAATTAAATAATTTAATGTCAACAGCATTGAATTATTTAATTGCAAAATAAATATTTTAGGTAGACTAACTGTGTGTATAATTTTTTTAAATTAGATATAATTAATTACTTTTTGGTTTTCTTTTTTCATCATACAGGAAAAAGGCGGACAGTCAAAAAGGTAAATATGAAATAGCTGTAATAAATTAATGCGTTAGTATATTGAATAATAATGTACAAAATCTACTGATATTGTGGGAAATTTAAATGAGTGGCAAGCGTATACTGCTGTCTAATAGAATGCGATCTTGGAATATATTTGTCTAAATATGTTGTTTACCAAACTGAATGATTTATTATTTATTTGTTTATTTTTATTTTAACTTTATTACAAATTTAATAGGCGGACTTAAAGCTATAGGCTTTATCTACCAGTCAACCCACTGGTGATTTCTGTTCCTTCAATTTGGTACTCCTAAAGAAACTTACCCATGAAGAAAATGATGATACGTACTAATGGAATATTTTAATTTAAACTAGGTGCAAATATTTGATCTCAGGTTGTCGCATATTTAAATTTAAGTTACATTTAAAAAAATGATGCCCATAAAATAAGGAAGGGCAGTATTGTTTATTGAACTTGCCGGACAATTATTTGCACTTAATTTATTAGACTGTGAATTTCATATTAGTTTCATAGAATAATGTGAATTAGCATTAAATAAATTTCTAGAAAGTCTCTTTACTTTTCCATAGTATTCTATTGTTCGCTAAACGACTGACATGAGTTATTAGGATGTGGTGGTAAGACTGTGTTATATGTATGTCTGCTAGTCAACCACTGTGTGATATTTTATATTTTTCTTTTTTGTGGGTGATATACTCAAAGTATCTTATACTCTTGTATAAGACACTATATAATATATAAGAGTAAAAGAAAGAGCGGAGTCTTTCATTGGTTATCTTAGAGAAAATGCTGATTCTTTGGTTATCTAAGAGTTTAGGTGGAATGATATGGTGAAATGTGCTCATTTATTGCTTATCGACTTAGGAAATACAAGGTGAACAAAGCTTATAAACATCAATGAGACCTCTCCAACCCGTCAGGCCAGCGTGGAGAGTGTAGGCCAAGTCCTCTGGCTGCTCTGGTTAAGTACGGCTCTAGCAGTACAGAGAGGGTCGTGCTCCTGCAGTGGAGACGAAAAGACCTGATGTTGATTTAACTCACAGCTCCATATTATGCACGGTGGAGTGTGGGCAGGTGCCGGGCACCCGGATGTGGCAGTGCTTGTGGCACTTGAGCTGGCAGTCGCGGCACTCGTAGCCCTGCTTGCCGAGCCGCCGCGCTATCGTCTTGTTGCACACCTCGCATACGGTGCCACTAGAAACAAGTTTATTAAAAATTATATCTAAAATAATAAACTTTAAAGTTTTCCTCAAAGCGAATCAAATGAGTTCATTACAAAATTGCTGTGGTCACCATTATAATCAATCACACTTATATTATAAAGGCGAAAGTTTGTAAGTGTGTCTGTATGTTTGTTACTTCTTCACACGCAAACGGCTGGACCAGTTGTGATAAAATTTGGTACCGGACACCCTGGATTAACACATAGGCTAGTTTAACCCCGGGGTAATACTGCGGGTCGCAGCAAATTAGGTTTTTTTTTTTAACAAGCTCTATATCTTAAACTAGCTGTGCAGTGTAAAATTTCGGGATAAAAACAATCTTATGTCCTGCCCCGAGTCTTAAACGATATCCATATTTTTCATTTAAGTCGGTTCAGCCGTTCAGGCGCGTTAGCGTGACCAAGGGAAATAGGGATTAATTTTATATATATAGATATTGAAAATGAACTTAAAGTGCTCCTCAAGAAGAATCAAACGAGTCCATACTCTATGGGGTTGCCTCGTTTCATTACAGAGTTCCTATAGCCACCTTTCGGCTCCATGGTCAAATCAGATTTTATTACAATACAACGTGGAAGGAACATAGGAGCTATAGTATAATGAAATTAAAATAACAGTAAAATACTTCGAAAAAAATTGACATTTCCGTGCGAAAGTGAGCACCTGCTCTGGCAATTTGTATGGAAATGTCGATTTTTTATTTTTTACTTTTATTTTATTATTATTATACTATACTATAGTGATCTAGTATAGCTCGTGGAACGATTTATTACGGGTATGTCCCTTCCACGTTGTATAATATTGCATTGCAATCTTGCTACAGTCCTAAGATGTTGGTCAAAAATTCTCATTAGACCGTTAGCTGATAATTATAATAATTATTGGAGTAATTTTATAAAAAACACTCACCCACTAAGATGTTTAGCAATAAACGTATGCTCGTTATAAATATGCAGTTTTACGCCCTTCCGCCGCCATCTGGACCTCTGGGCGACTGTCAGAGGCACTAAGTAGTGCTTCTTAATGCCGGCTTCTATCGTCTCCAGCACCAAGGTCGATGCTTCGTGGATGAAGGTCCGGGCTGAAGCTGTGCTGAACCCAGATACTTCGCTAAGGGAGGACCTTTTTCGATTAATGTTTGAATCAAAATAGTTAGTTTTAAAGCGATTTGTGCAAGAATTATTAGATTGAGAGAATATGAATTTGAAAACACCATTTATGTTTAAGTAGGAAAAGGAAATATAAAGATATCATAGCAAGTATATGTGTATATCACACACGCATATATCAAAATGATTATATAATATTTTAAAATATAGAAGAAAAACATGCATAGTAAAATTAATGTGAACCAAATAAAAACCAAGAGTTTTAGATATAAATTAGTATGATACCGGTGTTACCAGATTGCGGTGCGTTACCCCCAGCAGATGTGAGTGTTGCCAGATGGAAAGAAAGAAAATGCGAAATTAATTGTTATTCCATCTTCGAATATATATTTTTATTATATACATATATGGCAAGACAGCATTATTTGCTGTTAAAAAGCGATTAGTTTAATAACTACTGATTAGAATATTTATATGTGATTATTTTTTAATTATTAGCTGTATGTTTTTATAATGGGGTCTTGCCATGCTCTGCAAAACTAACTGATCTTCATTGTTGACTTTAGTTTAATGGTGACTTACACCATTTATCATCATGCACAAAAAATATAAAAAGCCCAACAGTTTTAACCTTTACAAAGACCCCATATTCTCTAACCGGCCCCATGTGTCCAGTCGAAGCAGACGAACCTCAACCTTATTGCATTAACATAAAGTTTCAGTTTAACAAGCTATTTTTGACCTTAAGAATTGAAAGGTTGAAAAATTTATTGGTTTGAGTTATTACATTTTTATATTAAATGTAATAAATAATTTAATTAAATGTAAGTTACAATTAAGTTGTAATTAAATTTGCTTTCTATTGAATTTTATATCAATAATAGAAATGTTTATTTTAGAAGTTATCTACATATTTTATGTTTGTGCAATACTGCTAAATGTGTGCACAGCTTTAGCTCATGTGAATATTTAGTACGTATTATTTTTGTACTATCGATAGGTTCAACAACTATTACAACACACTATCGCTTTTTTAAAGTGTCAACTTGCTGTATTGTATATGTGACTCATATTTGGCAAATAAATCTTTTAATCTTTGAATCTTTGCTATAGATGTATTGTTTTCAAAACTTTCGGCTATTCTCGCCTACAAGTCTCAGTTCACAACCAATTTTCGTAAAATTTTGTGTGCAGCCTCAGAGTATTGCATACAGAACGGAGTCTTTGAAGGTCCCGTGCAATATTCGTCTCTGTTCCCCGTCCCAATACCTCTCCCCCGTTCCCACTTTGTTGTTGGGGGTGTAGAGCTGCTGCAGGCGCCTGCAAACGCCACGACATGGCGACAACAGGTAAAGAGGTGCGGGGCCGAATATTGCGCGGGGCTCTATAAAACGCCGACTACCTTTGTTACTAGGTTTAAAACATTATCCGACCAAATCAAGTTGACATGTAGTAATGCCTTGTCTCATCTGAAAATGTCAACTTGATTTGGTCGGATAATGGTTTAAACCTAGTAACAAAGTTAGTCGGCGTTTCATAATAAAACATTAACTGTCTTATTATAAAACGCAGACTAACTTTGTAGATATCAACTTGATTTGGTCGGATAATGGTTTAAACCACTAGGTTTAAACCATTATCCGACCAAATCAAGTTGATATCTAGTAATATGCCACTGTCCCATCTAAAAATATCAACTTGATTTGGTCGGATATTGGTTTAAACCTAGTAACAAAGTTAATCTGCATTTATAATAAGACGGTAAGAGTTTCCATTCTGTATGTAATACTTATATTAATTCTCTAAAATAGGTTCTTTGTCAAATCAGTTTTTCGATTTTTTAAAAACAAAACTATAAAAACCATATTATTCAATTTTTCGCGAGGTCTACAGCTCACAGAACCGCTATCAAGAAGAATTGTGTCAGTCCCATTAATTCTAATGTGAGTATAGTGCGATGATTGTTCAGTCGGAAATGAACCCCGTACCTTCTGGACGTCCTCGATTCGTCTCCGGACTGCGCGGGCGACGCGCCGGCGGAGTACACGTTTCTGTTGGGGAGGGCTAGGGCTTTGTCTGGAATCATAAGAGAAACCATCATCATCTCTGTGCTGTAAGAGCCGTACTTAGGGTACAACGAACTGAGGGTTAGAAGACAGTTGGCCCTGGTAGTGTACTTATTTAAACTGTTAAGGGGGAAAATTGTCAATCCGGATGTGTTGGGACAGATCGGCCTGTGTGTACCGAACAAGTACGTGTGGCGCCGGCTGCGGCCGCCGCTGCTGGCGGTGCCGTCCGCGCGGACCAAGCGCTGGCAGCAGGCTCCGCTAACGCGGGCGTTGCGCACACTAAACCACGTAGCTACCGAGACCGACCTATTTTGTTGCAGTCTGAGTGAGTTCACAAAGGTATCTTTGAGGATAATTTGTTACAAATATAATTAACTGTAAGGCAAGCATGTCGCATTAGGTTAAAACCTGTAAAGACAGCTGTTTATAAAATAAATAAATACTAAATACTTGGACAGAGAAGCCAGAGAATTTGGCCTACACTCTCCTCGCTGGCCAGACGGGTTGGAGAGGTAATATTGATGTTTATAAGCTTGGCTAGTAACTCCTAAGTCGCCTTCTATGACATCCACGAGAAGACTTGGAGTGGTCTTATTTTACTCTGCCGGTTACTATACGGCATTATAAATCATATTTAAGACCTATTAAATGAGTTTTTTAAATACCTATTTTTGATGGAGTTTATTTTAATAACCCTTGACCAAAAATGCTTCCATGCTGGTCTGAGAGAAAAGAAAAAACTTAGAATGTACCAGCTGCTTCTCTGCCCGGGCAGATCGTAAGAGCCGATCGAGGGAATGGGCAAAAAATCGAATCTTATTAATAGGCGATGCGGCTAGCAACCCATCACTATTTTGATTACTTTATCCACCTTTTTGCCAACATCAAGCTAAAAGTGGCCTTTGAGTCTTGCAGCCCTGAGTTCTATAGTCGCAAGACTCAAAATGCTCTGTCTGCCCCATTAGGGATAAAGACGTGATAGTATGTATGTATGTATGTTGACCAAAAAGAGAGTTGAAGCTTGCGGTGGTTCTTAGCTATGTTTGATTTATGTCATTGGGGAATAACGTTTCAAAATCAGGGCTTTCTCTAGCAAATAATAGATTGATATCTGTAGCGCCATCACTAGATGGTGTTCTTGACAATCCGGGTTTTTTTTTAAATTTGTTCAGACTGAAATTCAAGATTATTTCTAACTCTCTTTCTCTATCTCTCTCTCATCTCAGCGTATTCCCAGTTGCATCCTCAGCTGTAACGTTGCGAAGCCTGGGGTCCGCTTTCCGACTTCTTCTCCACTTCGCACGGTCTTGAGCATCCTTGGTTGTAAGACGATTGGAACGCACATCCTTGACGCCGTCAAGTCAGCACTTGTTGTGTCTACCACGCCTGCCCCGGCGGAGGCGGCATGGCTACATACACGGTGATTTTTCACTGGTTTTGAAGCCGAAGGCCACTTCATAGGCATCGTTAGTAAGACCTAATTAGCTAGTCAAAATAAAAATACAGAAACAAAAAATGTTGTCTAAAACTCTAAAGTAAAATTGTGAGATCAATAAGTAGTACCGCCGCCGTACATCGCCCGCCGGCCGGCCGGGGTCATCGACATTACGTAGCTGTTTGACCGGCGTGTAACTACGTGGTCTCGATCGGAAATCAATTACGCAACTTTTTTATCTTATGACATACAGAAATTTGGATTACGTATATGGATAGAGGAATTTATTTACTATACGACATTTTTTTTCCAAAACCAATAAAAAGTCAGCGTGTATAAATATTGTACAGCGTGTATTGACAGCACTTACCATGACTATTTCTCTCAGCGCTGACGCTCCGGATGTGGCTCTGGTCCGGGTCGGAGTCGGGCAGGTCCAGCGACTGCCCGCGCGTGCGGGACCGACCCAGTCTGCAAGTACATACGTTCTTAGGATCCTAACCGACTTCAAACAAGGAGGAAGTTTTCAATTCGAATGTACAACTTGGAAAGAACCTGGCAGCTGCCCGGGCAATAGGCATGACGAAGCTTTGACGAAAGGAACAATATTTTTGGTCCATCGGTTAGATTATTAAAAAAAATGTGTACACGAATTTTTTTCTTTTTTCTGAGGATCAAAAAATGACAAAGATACTCGTACACAGCTCATTAAAATTTCGCATGACGTCACGGCTGGGTACGATTTTTGATTAGCGGTGAGGTCGCAACTGGGTCGCAAGCCCCCACTCCTGAACTTTGACGCTCCGTATCTTCGTGAATTGTTACTTTTTTGGTAAACTGAAAAATACGAATCCATAATTTTTGGATAATCTTAAATACGGACTAATCACAATCATACTTTGCGGACCCTGTCGTCACCCCTATTAGTATGGAAACGTCGTTTTTTTAAAATAATTTTGACCGTTATTTTAATTTCATTATGCTATAGTGATCTAGTATATAGCCCTTGGTTTGATTTATTACGGGTATGGCCCTTCCTACATCTGGCATCACGAATATCACTTTTCTATGCTGCAATCCTTTTCTGTCGCTCAGAACTGCACCGGCCGTGCGGCCCGTGCGTGCCGAGCGTTCTGTCATTCTATTTCGCTCTAGTTAATGACGTTTCTATGCGATAGAACAGGATGGCAGCGAAGAAAAGTGCTGTTTTGTGCTGATAGATTAGCCCAACCCTTATGTATGTTCCTTAAGAATCCCCTTACCTTAGACTTTTCCATACAAGTAGTCTACGTTTTATTTTGAAACCACATGTCAGATTTCGGTAAAAATTTGTATTTTTTAACAAATTGCAATTATTAAAGATTATAATTGGTTTCTGACACTAAAATTATGAACTGGAAACAAAATATAAGGATGTAGATTTCCCATACTGATGTTCAAAAATGATATAACACACTATATTCTATTTCAAGTTCATATTTTGTCTCTGAAAACCAGATATTATATGCCTAGATATGTGCAATATCCTTTAAAATTACAAAATTGTCGAAATCGGGCATGTCGTTTCGAAATAAAATGTAGACTACGTTCGTATGGAAAAGTGTAGTTTGGTCTAGGGTAAGGGGACATCTTAATTGACGTGCTTAGGAAAGCACGTATAAGCCGTTGGTCCCGGCTGTCATCATTCTATGGCAGTCGTCAAGTTATGTCAGATGCCTTTAGGCAGCCTGAAAAATCTGACACCAGTGTTGGCCACATACATAATATCACGCCTGTTTCCCGCAGGGGTAGGCAGAGACTATGGACCTCCACTTGCTACGATCCTGACAAACCTCTTTTGCTTCATCTAAACGTGTTGGCCACTTACGCGAAAAACAAACAAACAAACTCTTTGAAACTTTTGATATAGGTACCTTCTTTTGATGGTGCCGAAGAAGTCTCTCCTTCTCTTCTGCCGCGGAGCCGGTTCTGGGGCAGCGTTTTCTGGTTTCTGGACGTAGTCTCCCTGCTGGAAGAAATATTCATAAATATTACGACTCGCCCACGAAAAAGTTGTATTTTACAAGCTTTTGGAACGGAGTTCCTTATCGCGCGTTGCGAAAGGAGGCTAGACGGAAAAAATTAAGACCAAAAGTTGTAACGACACTTATTGCTATAGTTGTAAGCCGTGCGGCGTGCGTGTGTTTCTCTGTCTGTCTATCTCTGTCTCTCTCCTAATTAATCAAAAGGAACTTCGTTCCATCCGGGTGTCCCTTGACACCTCTCAAGTTTTTATGTAGTTTCGCGCGTCACGTTGTCTGTCTCTTTGTTTGTAATCAAATCTTGTAAGTTAAGTTAATTAATTTTGCACGCATACGTTTATCGCATGGCTATTTAATTTTATGATGGCAAGGAGTTGATATGATGGAGTTGAAAGATGGTCATGGTACTACTGAGTTAAAAAAAAACATAACGCAGCGAGTTTGTTTGGGCTCGATTGATTCGTCTTTTTAGGGCACTTTACTATTTTAGTGAAACTTGGATTAAAAAAGTTTTTTTAATAAATAGGTAGGTATTACTAGTATCTTTAATATTTTCAAACCATTTTTCCTGTCTAGGATAGACTACATACGGAATGTCGGAATTACTTACTTGGTGAAAATGCATATCCTCAAAGTATACATTATATTTATACAATATACTATATATTTATATTATAGTTATACAATAAAATTGTATAACTTTCAAAATTATTTTTAAAACAGTACAAAACGTAAAAGGTAGGAAAGTACCGATATATAATAATATCAAAGACCCATTAAAGTACAAAGTGAAAGTTTCTTGCTTGTCACATTAAATTTAGTTAAACCAATAAATGGCTTGCAGTGTCTAAACAAATAATTTATTACTTCAATAAAATTGTATGCAAAAGGCAAGATACATGCTTGAAAGCCTTTACGATTACTTTAATAATTGTCATTATTGTTATAACATACATACATACTATCAAGTCTTTATCCCTAATGGGGCAGACAGAGCAATTTGGGTCTTGCGGCTCTAAGCAGATAGAGCCCAGGGCTGCAAGACTCAAAGGCCACTTTTAGCTTGATGTGGGCAAGAAGGTGTATGAAGAAATCAAAATAGTGATGGGTTGCTAGCCTCATCGCCTATTAACACGATTCTAATTTTCGCCCATTCCCTTGATCGGCTCTTACGATCTGCGCGGGAAGAGAAGCAGCTGGTACATTCTAAGTTTTTCCTTTTTTCCCAGACCAGCATGGAAGAGATGGATTATTATAAAACCTGATTAAATTATTAAAATTTATATTTACAAATAACCAGTCAAGGTTATAAAAAAAAGCAAAATATAACATACATACGACAGCAAAAACATCAAAAAACCATTCATGTTAGTAACACTTACCGGTTCACTGTCCCCATTGATTTTGGCGCCATTTTCCTTTATCCTCACACTTTTGGCGGGAGAAGTGTTCGGCGTCGGCGTCTGTGATTTGTCTTTGGACGGTTCTACATTATCGGTGGTTGGTGTAGGCTCAGTTTTTTGGGTTTCCTCGCGTTCCACTTCGATGAATTTGCCGGAATCGGTTAGTTCAACCTAAAGTTAGCGTTAGTTAGACACGACAAACAAACTAATGCATATTTTAGATCATATTTTGTGGTAGGTAAAGCTTTCCATGGAATTGTATGTACATCAACACAGATTAAAATCAATTTAGTAGTGTCTTCAATTAAAACTTTTAAAGTAACAATCTTTATAGTGCTCTACTGCAGATTGTATGCTAAATTGTATAGTGTATAGCCTAAAGTTGTTTAACTTAACAAAAAATTAACTAAGGTTTAAAGTTTGAAGCTTAGTTAATGTGATTTTTTTTAAGGAGAGACCACATTTTCTGGTTTTAACCACAAAATAAGATCTTAAAATAACTAAAACAATCAAAATCATGCTTCTAAATCCTTTTGCATTTGCTAAAACTTATTAAGACAGAGTCAAAACTGTATTTTTACTGTAAAAGTTTTATTAATTTACACAAAATTAAAAAAAAAACTAAAAAAAAATGAATAAAAACTGTCCAATTTGATCAAACACTTTATTATTAAACTCACCTTAATAGACTTCTTGGGCTCCTAAATGTTTAAAAACGGCACAGCAAACGCAGGCGATGAAAAAAAAAACAAAACAAAATCTTGTTAGTCAAAAACCAAAATTTGTACAAGTAGGTTGTTCTAAAAGTGCAATCTCAAACCAAATAGAATCATTTGAAATATTGGAGACTTGGAGTATCGAGTTTTAGTCTGCTACAATATTGTAGTACCCTAATTGTTCTCTTAACTCCCTCTCTCTCTCTCAAAATCTAAAATCTGACTGATGGCTGTAAAAAAATATTATTCGGGGCCTTTTTCAATGCAATAGAACCCTAAAGAATGATTGTTAAGATTTTTGTCTGTGCATTTGCGACGTCGGCTTAACCGATTTGGGTGCGGTTTCTACTAACGTATTGAGATAAGCTTCACATTAAATTTTGTCTTACATCGATTTAAAGAATCAAATCGAACATATGGCTCTGCTGAAATGTGTTTCCCTATCGGCTATATTATTCATAAAAAATTACAAACGTGTGCAAAACCTATTCTAGTTATAATATGTTTTGTCTTGTTCTTTCAATGTCAAATATTGAAAAGAGGAAACGGGACAAAACATGTTTTAACTAAAATAAACTTAAGTAGCAAACGGTTGATATTTTTTATGGATATGAGGGTATGAGTCTTATATGAAGGCTCAAGAAAACTCATTACTAACCAAAAAGTTAGTCGCATGCGAGCCGTCACGGCGAGAGGACGTCCCATAATAAATAACTATTTTATACCAGCTGGTGCCCGCGACTTCGTCTGCGCAGTATCTTTATAAGTTGTAGCCTATGTGTTTTTCTGATGTATAAGTTATAATATTGTAAAGTTTAAATAAAATCCGTTCAGTAGTTTTTACGTGAAAGAGTAACAAACATCCTTTCATCCATACTTACAAACTTTGGCGTTTATAATATTAGTAGGATATATAAACATAGCAGCAGACTAAAACAAGATTTAAATCACAAGCAAAAATCGTACAAAACCAAAATCATCGGTAAAATGTTTAAATAGAATGACCATACCCTTTGCACCGAGTGAATGATGAGGGTAGACTTGTTGGCTGCGCTGGCAGGGCTTAGCTCCAGTTCTCTCAGAGCAGATGCTGTTAGTTGGCTGTTGTCGTGACCTGGGGAATCAATTTGTAAAATTTTAGAAAAAAAAGAAAATATTTTACCCTTGAAAACACAAGAAATCAACGGTTTTTCGGCAGTTAACGTGTAAAACTCGACCAAAGATAATATAATTACTAACGTAACAGATACCCAACGCTATAGAAACTGTTGGAGGGCCCGTAAGTAGGCAAAACTGGTAGTTGCGGGGTAGGCACACAGAGATGGCAGCACACGACTAGCAAAAAGTGACAAAGAAAGTGTTGAATGTGCTATAAAAACATTTATAGCATTTCTTTTAAGTCATATTTAATTAATTAGAGTAATAGAATTACTACTACTAATTACTACTTAGAATTGTAATTTTTAATTAATACCTATAGCGCCATCTAGTGACAAAAAGGATAAATAATTATGTTTATAAGGCGATGGGTAGGCATGATTTGACATTAAACATTTACTCACTTGAATCTTGAACATAAACTATTGTATCATTTGTCATAATTTCAAGTGTTTCAGTATAGATTTCGTTATTAGAAAATGATTCTTTAATCCTTTGATTCCTTAATACTTTGATCTTTTGATTCTTGATTCTTTGATTCATATGAACGACAATTAGGAAAAAAAATGTTACGTCAACTAAGTTCGTCAAACCTTTCACACCTGTTATTTTGTTTCTGATAGCATTCGTTAGTGTATCATCATCATCATGTCAGCCCTTCTTCCGCCCACTGCTGAGCATAGGCCTCTCTTCGTCTACGCCAGCATCTCGGTCCTGTGCTGCTCTCATCCAGATGCGACCCGCGACTTTGACTACATCGTCAACCCATCTCATTGCAGGACGTCCGACGCTTCTTTTACCCGTCTTAGGCCACCTTTTTGTTAATGCCTTACTCCACCGGCCATCACTTCGGCGTGCCAGGTGACCTGCCCAGTTCCATTTGAAGTTCATGTATTATTATTATTTAGTTAGTGTATGTTAAGGCTGCTACCCGCGCTAGCGACCTTGAAAATATAAAAAAAATGAATTTCTCTTTCTGTAAGTGAGATTATCAGAAATCCTCGTATAACTTTTTAGCTAGTATCCTTAAGTTACTTTAGAACCTCGAAAGTCATTGAAATACTATCCGCTTTAAAAACCTTTACAAAAAGAGTCAAAAGTGACCGTTTTTAGTAATTTTTGGAAAGGAAACAGCGTATTTTATTTCAATGACTTTCGTGGTTCTAATGTAACTTACGGATACTAGCTAAAAAGTTGTACGAGGGTTTCTGATAATCTCACTTACAGAAAGAGATTTTTTTTGTATTTTTAAGGTCGCTAGCGCGGGTAGCAAGCTTAAACAAGAAATGGGGAAGTGGTTACCATTTTGTTTGAAGATGGTTTTGTTGATGGTGGTGAGGTGGCCTTGGGGGGAGAGCGTGCGAAGACTCTCCTTGATCTTGACGGGTCTCGAACCCATGTCTGGGATGTCCGCGCCTTCGATGAATAGGAACTGAAATAAATAGTAGAGGTTCGAGTACTCACCCTTGCGGTACGCCTAATTAGTTTAGAAAAGTTACGTCTGAGTCAAAACTTAAATCACTAGAGATCTCGCAGCTAAAGCAGTATATTTGTACTTTGGAACAATAAAGTTTGATAAATAAATAAAGCGACACCGAGCATGGTCCGCACTTGGATGGGTGACCTCAAGTGGTATAAATATTTCTCGAGCTCCTCCGTGCTTCGGAAGGCACTGCTATCAGGCAGCTTGAGGCTCTAGTATTGGTCACCACACTCGAAAAGCAAGGAATACTTAATTATATTCTTTCATAGCACGAAACGGTTATGAAAATTATTGATAGTGCCATGTAACGTCCGCCAAAGTGTAGAGAAAAAGCCACCGGTTTTACAACTTCTTTGTTTGTTCTTTCATAATGCGTTTGGATAACCATAAGGATAACGACACTAAGCAACGCAGGTTGAATCTTTGTGGTATCATTCTTTTAGATGACTCCGCGTTTTAAATATAGCACTTCAGTATCGGGAGTTCCACAAGGATCTATTATGGGTCCGTTATCTTTTGTTCCTGTACTGTTACCTCGACTGTAAGTGTTCCAGAGACGTCGTGTTGCTCCATAGGCCTGGTCTGCAGCGCGATCTGCTGGCGTTGCGATGGTGCTGCCAGCAGCTCGTCTATGCCCACCAGACCTAGACCCAGGAACCTGGAAAAGTAAGACAGATTAAGCAATTATTTCTAACTAGCTGGTGCCCACGACTTCGTCTACGCAGTATCTTTATAAATTGAAGCCTGATGTATAAACTATATTATTGGTTCATAAAAACCTATTCAGTCGTTTTTACTTGAAAGAGTAACAAACATCCATCCACCCATACTTACAAGCTTCGCTTCGCGTTTTAAATATTAGTACGATTTCTATTCCACTATTAAATCTTCGTGGGAAATAATATTTTTTAATAAAATACTTATAATAAATATATATGGCAAGTCACCCTTATTGAGTTAGCCTCAAAGCAAGTTTTAAACTTGTGTTATGGGATACTTACTCAACGATATTATCTTTATAATAAATACGTACAAGGAAAAGCACCCAAGACCCAGAACAATTTTAAAAAGGCAATTTTCTAACTTTTCCTGGCTGCGGATCGACACCAGAATCTCCGGATTGGATTGGACTGGCGTGTTGACCATTACGCCACGGAAGTCGTCTAAATAAAAGTCTTAATGGACTAGTTTTTAAATTATGCACACAAGAGATTTTTTAAATTCCTTTTGAAAGTTATGTATCTGATCGAACATATCGAAGCGCATGGGCGTATGATGATTACGATGATGATGAATTAGTTAATGGATTCAGCCAGTAAAATTTAGATACTTCTAAATCAAAACTACTTTATACTACTCGCCACCAGTTAGTAATTGCTTTGCGGCGCCCACCCACGGCTTATTCGCAAAACGTCTCTTTCGCAAAATGTTCCTTAGTCGTAAAACATCTCTTTCTCATAATGTCTCTTTCGCAGAACGTCTCTTTCGCAGAACGTCTCTGTCGGAGAATATAGTGTACTACTGTTAGTCCCTGCATGCCCGCCACCAACAGAACTGTGTAAAGTGACTGTAAAGGTCTAATTACTGAATGAACATTTGAATCTTTGCATCATTGAATCTTTAAATTTTGAATCTTTGAATCTTTGAATTTTTGAATCTTTGAACCTTTGTACCTTTGAATCTATGAACCTTTGAACCTTTGTACCTTTGAATCTTTGAATCTTTAAATCTTTATTAGACCCGGTTATGGCTGCAGGCAGGACCATTGGATGTGCTAGATTTTGCTTACGCGTTTTACCAATTTAATGTATGAATTATGCCTATGCTGCTGCATCCATCTTCACGCTGCATCATCGTTTGTGATAAGTAGATACTGCATACGGGTTCTTCTTCTTAGCGTGTCGATGGTCAACCCGTTTTCTTTTATATTCTATCAGCCTAATATTGAGCTACTCTGATGGCGTCGTCAGTAGCCACATATAAGTCGTCCAGGGTGCAGGAAGTATACGGGTTGTAATAAGTGTATGAATTCTCACCGATGCTGGGCCGATCCTCCGCCGGGAGAGGGTGGTCCTGTGCGGTCGTACACCTCAAACAGGAGCTCGGCAGTTTGTGGGGACAGGTCGCTGAAACAGATACGCCATTTCAATATTCCTCGAAGAAAGGAATTTTAGAAATAAGTTTTTTTTAATATTCCTCGTAAAAAGGAACTTTAGAAATAAGTTTTATTTAATATTCCTCGAAAAAAAGAGTTTAGAAAAATGATTTTTTTAATATTCCTCGAAAAAAGAGACTTTGAAAATAAGTTTTTTTAATATTCCTCGAAGAAAGTTACTTTAAAAATAAGTATTTTGAATATTCCTCAAAAAAAGGACTTTAGAATAAGTTTTTTTAATATTCCTCGAAAAAAGAGACATTAAAAATAAGTTTTTTTAATATTCCTCGAAGAGAGACCCTTACATATTCCTTTTTGGCGAAACACTAAACCCCTACCTTACTAGGCGAAAATTCTTAGTAATTAATACATGTTTTTCAGTTATTGCGAACAAATCAGGAAGTAACCCGTAATCTTTCCAAAAATATACATGTTGATCTCGTAGTGTCTGATAAACATGTTTTATTATTTATATATTTCTACCAAATAAACATTCCCTCTTATTCTTAATAAATTACAAACGTTTGCTAAACCTGTTTTAGTCAAAATATGGTTTGTCTCGTTCTTTTATTGTCACATGTTTCAACTTAAATAGGTCTAGCAAACAGTTGTTATTCACCTAGGACACCTAAGACCGCGTCGACTGACGAGTGGAGTAAAAAGGGCTGAACCATTTGCCGCGTGGTTTCCGGCAGAGTAGAATAGGGCCACTCCATATCCTCCCGTGGATGTCGTAGAAGGCGACTTAGAAAATACAAGCTAAACAAAGCTTATAAACAACAATGATACCTCTCCAACCCGTCTGGCCTGCGTGGAGAGTGTAGGCCAAGTCCTCTGACTGTTCTGGCCAAGTATGGCTCTGGTATTACAGAGAGGGTCGTGCTCCAGCAGTGGAGACTATAAGACCTGATGATGATGTTGATTGCGAGCAAATCAGGAAGCAACCCGCAATTTTACCAGAGATATGCACGTGCATTTTGGTGGAATATGTGGATCTCGTAGTATCTGATATAAGTACATGTTTTGTTATTTATATTTCTACCAGATAAAAATATTTTTGCGGTTGTTTGACGTTCTGCCTCCATGCTTTTTTTTATTTTTTATTTATTTATCTTAATTACAAAAAGTGTAGCAGGCGGACTTAAGGCCCAGAGCTTTTCTACCAGTCGACCTACAGGCTACAGGTGATGTCGAAAAAAGCTAATTTTGGACGACAAGACTTTTTGGTGCTTTTGTGTGAAGTTTTCCAGTAGGTACTTACAACAAGAAGTGCTCCTCCCACTGCGGGCAGGTGGTGTCCTTCTTGAAGGCCGTCTGGTTCTTCTGCGGCGGCTCGTCCATCTCCACCACGCAGTACGGCGCGAAGCAGCCCGACTTGCCTGCGATGGAAGTTATACATATTTACTGTATCATCATAAGCAGCCTTCCATATCCCACTGTTGGTAATATACCTCTTTCAATGCAGTTTCAACCCGAATATCCTACTAATCCTACTAATATTATAAATGCGAAAGTGAGTTTGTATATTTGTTTGTTTGGTACATTACCTCTTCACGCTTAAAATATTGAACCGATTCGGATGAAATTTGGTATGTATATAGTTTGAGACTAGGGGCAGGACATAGGATACCCTTTATCCCGAAATTCCCACGAGGAGCGAAGCTCGCGGGTTCAGCTAGTTTGCTATTTTCACATTTTGTTGGTAGAACTGAGACGAGCTTACTCTATCAAAACACAGAACAAGTTTAATTGCCAGGCAAATCAAAAAAGACTCCGAAGACACCATCTAGTGATAAGTAGTGGAACTACATATTTCAACCGATGTTAAGTGGAATTGATATCCGTACCCCGACTTTCAAACGTTCACCCCCAATAACTTTAAAACAGCTAAAACAATTTTAATCAAACATAGCTAAGAACCACCGCACTTCAAGTCCTCCCGTGGATGTCGTGAAAGGCAACTTAGGAATTACAAGCTAAACTAAGCTTATAATCATCAATGAGTCCTCTCCAATCCGTCTGGACTGCGTGGAGAGTGTAGGTCAAATCTCTGGCTGCTCCGACCAAGTATGGCTCTGGTACAGAGAGGGTCGTGCTCCAGTGGAGACAAAAAGACCTGATGATGATGAGACGAGGAAAGGTTAGATCAGCTGATATGACACGACGATTTCATAAAAAGCATCATTCGAGGGAAGATAGAATGGAAAAGAGGACCAGGAATATACATACAGGATATATATATCGATAGTTTAATAAAAAAAAACTTTTTCTCTTTGTAAGAATTTGGACGTTGACTACATTATTATGTAGCATTGTAAAGATATTTTTTTTTATTTTATCAAACTTTATTGTTCAAAAGTACAAATATACTCTTAACAAATGGCGGACTTAATGCTAAGAGCATTTTCTCCCAGTCAACCATAGGCATAAACAGAGAAAATTGTGCGGCACAAAAAGCAATACAATATACCTACATTATAAAATATTAATATATAATATAAAATTACATTATTTAAGAACCTATCATATACATATCAGAGTGAATATTTACTAACATATACATACTAATATAACATATAAATCTAATCTACTTATACTACATAATATATAAATATACAAATATACATTGTCCTTTTTTATTAAGTACAAATATTTTAAGGGGTGATTCAGTCCATCATATGGAACAACTTTTCCCAATAAATGTATATCGAAATACGAAAAGAAAATTTTCATTTTCCATAGTAATGATATCACGTGACTACTTCGATTTGTATGAAAACCGAAAAAATATTTTTCGTATTTCGATATACATTTATTGGGAAAAGTTGTTCAAAATGATGGACTGAATCACCCCTTAAAATATTTGTACTTAATAAAAAAGGATATTGTATACACAAATACATAGCTAAGAAGAGAACCATTGATGATGATGACTTTATGAAGAAAGGGAGAAGGTGGGCGTGAACTTTTCTTTTAAAGGAAAATTTTGTAGAAATTTCTCTGATGTCAACGAAAAATGAATGCTGTGTGTGTTTAGATTAGATTTTGTTAGATTAGTAAGTAGTTTAACTTTTACCGTTGATGAAGAATAAGCTAGTAGTAGAAACTTTATTGCGATGTGTAATTTATAAATCATAATAAGTCTATATGAAATATTTAAGCCGGTTTGTTTCTCTCAATAAATAAAATATATCTTTATCGAACTTACCTCCCAGATCTTTAGCGCTGACGACCTTGACCAGCAGTCGCTTCTCCCCAAGCAGCTGCGCTCCGCTAGATGTCGAGTTAGGAGTTGAGGTGTACATCTGCCGGTCGTTTGGTAACTGGAATGGAGCATTTTGTGATTAGAAGCAGTAAGGAGGTACAATAGACTTTCTTGCCTCCATTTAAATATTTACATTTGTAAGGTCTCCCTTGCTGGTCTGGGAGAAATAAAAAAACTTAGAATGTACCAGCTGCTTCTCTTACCACGCAGATCGTAAAAGCCGATCGAGGGAATGGGCAAAAATGCAAATCATGTTAACAGGCGATGCGGCTAGCAACCCATCACTGTATTGATTGCTTTTCCATCTTCTCGCCCACCATGACGCTAAAAGTGGCTTTTGGGTCTTGCGGCCCTGGGTTCTGCATAGAACCGCAAGACCCAAAATGCTCTGTCTGCCCCATTAGGGATAAAGACGTGATAGTATGTATGTATGTATGTATGTACATTTGCAAGGAAACGGAGATATCATATAAATTTTTGTCTTGACCAAGCTCTAGATACCCCTTGAAAGTATTTCTTAACCTACTGTTTATAGTTAAAAGTGATAACCATGGTATAATAAAACAGGTATTGTCTTCCCGAGATGGAACTTGACTACGTCACAAAATGTTGCCACTGATTGTTCTTTTCGGTAAATTTAAGGACTTTCTCAATTAGTTCATGAATATTTAAAAAAATATTAAGTAACTTAGCTATTTAGTATCTCGCGATTCTCGCGTGATTTATCAATTCAATATTTTATAAATTGATATAATGGATTATTAATTCGAAATTGGTATATAAAGTTCAAAAATGCATTACGCTCAGGTAATTCAATTTCACACAGTGGCAACATATCAAACTGATGACGTAGTCAAGTTCCACTTACGTCATCAGCTGTCACGGGAAGAGAATACCTTATTTTATTGTACCATGGTGAGAACATGAAGCTTTTCTAAGCACATTAGCCAAAAGTGACCGTTTTTCGCAAATGTGCGTAGAAAAGCTTCATGTTCTCACTTTAAACTGTAAACAGTAGTTCATAAAATAATTTGAAGCCTAGGTTTATCTAAGGTTTGGTCTAGACAAAATTTTAATTGATATCACCGTTTCCTTTTAAATGATTTATGTCAAATAGGGGCGCCACTGGACCGAAAAAAATTTAGGTAGACCCTTAACGCGTCGGAATGTCTTTTTACCCGACTACGGCAAAGCCAAGAGGAAGGGTAATGATTTTAGCCGTCTATTTATGTATTTATGTCTGTTCCACCGTAACATCCAAACCGCTTATCCAATTTTGACAAATGAGATGTCAATAGATTTTTCAGCAAAATTTTGAATACCTACGTAGTCTCGCGAAGTACAAATCCCATTAAACCGTGGACATTTACCTCACATCCGGGGCTAATTATTTTGCTAATTAATTTCTTGAGTACCTGGGTGACCGAGCTTTGCTCGGTCGGTTACATCTCAAACATTACCTAATCTTTTTTAAACTTGTCTAAAAACAGAACAAAATAAAAAATTATATATAAACTTGAACATAAAAAAAAACAAAAGTAAGTCACCGAGTGGGATTCGAACCCGTAACACTCTTTCTTGCGGTCAGCAGTCTTAACCACTGAGCTAAGCGGATGGCGGCCGGCGCGCCAAAATTAGCGACTATATTCTGCGTGGAAAGAAAAACGAATGAAAACTCAAAAACACGCGTTTTCCCAAACATAACACTAATCTAGATCAATAGTTAGGGAGGCGAATAGGGGAATTTTCTGCAATACTCGAGCGTGGCAGTTTAAGATATGAGAGATACCTTAGACCTAATAGTATAATAAAACAACCTTGTAAAGTATTTAGCTCTATATGTAGTGACGCGCGCCTAGGATAGACGATCAGATTAGTAAAAAAAAATCGATAGTCTGAAATACTCGAGCGCGTCAGATTAAGATATTGGGGGTTGATTTTAGTGTTTAAAGACTAAATTTAACTAATCTGACGATAAGTCCTAGACGCCGCCGAGTTATAGGGTCGCTAACTTGTAAAAAAAAAACGTTAATCCGGCATTCTCGAGCGCGATTTTTTAATGTTTTATTTTGAAGAATATAATCTAAAACTTACTAAAAATACAAAATCTGCCGGTTTCCGCATGACCGGAAGTGTGGAGGAGCCATTTCGTCTTCCTAAGAACGCGTTGCGGCATATAAGTCGCGAACGATACATTTAAAAAAAAGTTTAAATAAACATTTACGTTGGTTGTATCTATCGCTTTATTGTCATTCTTAAATTCCCTGTATTATCAAGGAGAAAGAAAGGAAAAAAAAAGAAACCAAAAACCTTTTTAGGTCAGATTAAGAGAACCCACCAACTTTTTTGTCAGATTAAAAAAATATGCTTTTAGGATACCGAGATAAACCTCCCCTATGAAAATCTGACGCGCTCGAGTATTTCAAAAAAACTTTTTTTTTTGCATTTTCAAAAATTCATCGTAACTTATCGTCACGCCGAAATCGTCAGTTTTTTTAAAGGGAGCTTCCTTGGGGCCTACTTAACACCCCTTCCAAAAATCTGACGCGCTCGAGTAATTTTTTTTTTTTTGCATTTTTGACTACTTTATATGCCTACCCCCACCACGCAAACCGGCAGATTAGTATACCGTTGTTATCAGAGGCACTTGGGGCATACGTAGTATGAATATCTGACGCGCTCGAGAATGCCCAAGTAACTGTTTTTTTTAACATTTTTGAAAAACCGTACACGCCAAACCCACCGCTAAAATGGTTTTTACCATACGAGCTTTTCTTTTCGAAATTATTTTATCTTTCGATTTTGATAGGTCTCGACGGCGCCGTTGAATTACGCCATTTAGCTACCTCGCCTCCCTAACCACAATTGTTTATCCCCAAAAACCCCCATATACCAATTTTCAGCGAAATCGTTAGAGCCGTTTTCGAGATCACAGAAATTTATAAATATATAAATAAATAAATATACAAGAATTGCTCGTTTAAAGGTATAAGATATGATATGATGAATCTTTTATCCAGAGTAATAAGAATTAAATTAGCTTTAATTTCTGATTCTGATTCTGGACTTCTAGGTACCTAAACGAATAGGTGCTGAGTTCTGACGCGAGCGAAATTAAACCATATCGCTAAGCACATAGAGAAGATATTTCTTTGAATTTCTTTGCTGAGTAAGACTTCTGTACGTGAGTACTTATTCTGTGACAATACTTACCATAGAGTCATAGTGCAGTGGCAGCCTAGGACCAGCTGTCTCGAAGTGCCTTCTAAGGCGCGGACACGTCGGGTACTGGGACAGGTTGAACTCTAAATGACTGTTGCGGAGCGCGCTGACCACTATGTCACTGGAATTTAGGAAGGCATATGCTTAGACTCATGGTACAATAAAACAAGGTATTCTCTTCCCGTGACAGCTGATGACGTAGGTGGAACTTGACTACGTCATCAGTTTGATGTGCTGCCACTGTGTGAAATTTAATTACCCGAGCGTAATGCATTTTTGAACTTTTTAAACCAATTTCGAATTAATAATCCATTATATCAATTTATAAAATATTGAATTAATAAATCACGCGAGAATCGCGAGATACTAAATAGCTAAGTTACTTAATTTTTTTTTTTAATATTCGTGAACTAATTGAGAAAGTCCTTAAATTTACTGAAAAGAACAACCAGTGGCAACACTTTCGTGACGTAGTCAAGTTCCATCTCGGGAAAGAGAATACCTTGTTTTATTCTACCATGCTTAGACTATTACAAAGATAATATTAATAACCTAACAGCCAATGCATTGGCTGTAACGTTATTAATCTCCTGTTTAAATTACTGCCGTTATATAGCTTGTTGCAAAGTTGTTTCCACTGATAGTGAAAATTGCCAAATTTTACTCAAAGAAGAATCTTCATCGTGACGTCACTTCCTCAAATAAAAAATCATTTATAGCCATACTATAAGCCACAACACTACAGTAAGAAAAACAGTTGAACAAAACTTTGCAAGTAGGCAAAGGAATGCCTCAGCTTGTGTTACCCATGACCAAAGTAAGAGAGACAGAGGTAACGCTGTTTTTCAGGCATCCCTCCGCTCCCTGTGATGGTGTGCGGGAGTTTATGAAATGGGGCTAAGATTTATACTCTCATTTAATGTTATTACATTTTACTAAAACTAAGGACATTAAATTATGTAAATGAAATAGCTTCTTGTTTGAAAAATTAAAGTTCATTGGGATTATTGCAAATATCTAAATGAGTAAGATCTTATTTTAAAATCTAATTAGAGAAACTTTCTCCTAGAAGTTATTTCTCGAAATGATTTGCGAATTAGATTTTTTTGAATTTTTGTTTCGCGATAGCTGATTGTAATGCCATTATACCTAGGTACAATGGTATCATAATTAAACACATACTTTTTAATTAGTAATTACATAGTTCTTAAGATGTTAATAAAGTATGTATGTTAAATGTACCATAGGCTAAGTTGAAGTTGAAATAAATAAATAAATATTGATATTGATATTGATATTTTTTTGAATTACTTGACAAGCGAATTACCTAACGGCAGTCTGCAGGTTGTTCTCCGTGGCATTAGGTCTCAGCGGACCGACCGGCGCGAGCGCAACTTTGACCTCCGGCCAACCGTCGCACTTCAGCTCGCCCGTCAACTTGTCGGTAATGCACACTACATTGAGGCGGGCTCGGAATCTGAAAATCAGAAGAAAATAGAATAGAGCGCTTTCTTTTTCTTTCTTTTTCCACACTCTGGTCAAAGATAATTTGAAATTGAAGCTACACTGAAACCCTTTCGACTCGTTAAGAGGAAGAAGAGATTTCTTGAGATATTACTATAACCTATTATCCCTATAATTTTTCGCCGTGTGGTTTCCGGCAAAGTAGAATAAGACCACTCCAAGTCTTCCCGTGGATGTCGTAGAAGGCGACTTAGGTAATACAAGCTAAACAAAGCTTATAAACATCAATGAGACCTCTCCAACCCGTCTGACCAGCGTGGAGAGTGTAGGCCAAGTCTGCTCTGGCCTAGTATGGCTCTGGTAGTACAGAGAGGGTCGTGCTCCGGCAGTGGAGACAAAAAGACCTGATGATGCTGAATGATGATGATGATTCGATAAGATCAAGACAGTTGGACACCTACCTGTTAACGTTGACCCTGTAGTGGGAGACTTCCACCTTTTCCCCTCGCTGACTAAAGGCTTTTAGTTGGAAGGCTGGCGTCGCCTCGCAGTCGCACGTGATGGTCTGAAACAGAAATTGTGGGGTAAATATCTCCTTTGGGAATCACGGGTGTTTCACTCCGGTCCTTTAAGAGGAGTTGCGGGGGACACACAGAGATGGCAGCACATACGACTAGCGTCCCCTTACCTAGACCAAACTACACTTTTCCATACAAACGTAGTCTACGTTTTATTTCGAAACGACATGCCCGATTACAGAAAAAAATTTGTAATTTCAAAGATATTGCAATAAACTAGGGTATTCATTGCATTCCTACAGTAAAAATATGATCTTAAAATAGTATATAAGAAGTGCGTTATATCTTTTTTGACCATTAGTATGGGAAACTTCTACATCCTCATATTTTCTTTCCAGTTTATAATTTTACCCTAGATCATTTGCAATTTCTTTAAAATTACAAATTTTAACTGAAATCTTACATGTGGTTTCAAAATAAAACGTAGACTACGTTTGTATGGAGAAGTCTAGGGTAAGGGGATTCTTAAGTGTAAGTGTGTATTGTACCTAATGTAACATAGGTTACATAGGCCATCAGGTTGGGTATAGGGACCAATACTGAACTGGGTTTCTTTCAGCGTAATCTTCCCAGCAGTGGTCGTTCCAAAACGCTAGTAGTTTTGAGCTTTTGCACTAAAATAATATTTTTAAAAATGACATTCAATAAAAGATAAATTTATGATAAATTGAATAAAAAAAATTGACTTTGACTTTAGCAAAGAAGTGACAAAGAAAGGCGAGGTATCAAAGAGAGGCGTGGGGATACAGATGCAACACGCAGAAGCCAAGCCCTTTGGAAAGCCAAGTTTCAAAAAGCTGATTTTTAAAAATTTTCTTTTTGTTTTATGTTACTTTGGCACCAGCTGAAAATCAGCGCTGTAGAAAACTGAAATCAGGACATAGCTGAGCTGGTCGCCCTTTCGGCCATTCATTACATATTTGTATGTTTTATTGTATTTACCTATATGTAAGCTGTAATGGTTTTGATTGCCGAATAAAGCTTTTCTTTCTTTTTTTCAACGACCGCTACGGAAAACAAAACGCCGAAAGCAACTCATTTTACACATATACACACGTGTAAGTAACACAATTGTTTAACTAAGTATAATCCACTTTCATATTATCAAAAATATTCCTTATCGACACTTCCATAATTCCATATCAACCACCCACGTCAATGACTCATTTGTTTTATTCGGAATCTAAATGAGATTTTAGACACGTCAGTCATCAGGGGATATAGCTCAGTGGCAGAGCAATCGACTGCAGATCGATAGGTCCCCGGTTCAAATCCGGGTGTCCCCTATATCTATTTTTGGAACAAAGTTCTTTTTTCGGACGATACGAACTTGGCTAAGCGAAAAAAAGTAAGATTTTTAAGTCACATTTTCCGTCACGAACTTTTTAGAGGCTAGAATGTTTTAGGATTTTTTTCAGGGCTCCAATTTTTGTTACTTAGTTCCAAGTTCCGAAGGAGTATTCCACGACAGTTTTTTTTTCATATTAATGTGGAACTGGCAAATGGCATGCATCATCATCAGATTATTTTTAGTCTTCACAGGAGCCCGAACTTTGCACTACCAGAGCCATTCTTGACCAGAGTAGACAAAGTCTAGACAAAGTCTAGACAAAGTCTGCGCTCGCACTATTGGGTCGCAGACCCCCGCGCTTGCTCTCTCCTCCTGCCACTCGCTCGGAATACACAAAGAACGCGCCTACAATTAGAGCGCTGCAGTTGCTCGGTGATATGCTCGCTCACCAAACCAAATTGTGTTGACATTTTTAATGATTCAATTAACACATTCATTTCTAATTTGATAATGTATTTGAATTCGATCAATTATATAATTTAATGTATTTTATTAATCTTGACCTTTAAATTTTTATTTTATTCAGTATATTTATTTGACAATATTTAATTTTGTAATGTTCTTTTACGTATGCATGAAAATTGTGTGTATTTATAGTGATGTAACTGTAACATTTAGCATGCAGATGTCTTGGTGTAAAACTGTTAGTCTGTATGTTATATTTTAATAAACAATAAACAATAAACAATAAAACATTTGGTCTAGAACTTATTTACTTACGCAACGCCCCGTTCGTTGCTTTATAAGTTCTTGTGTCTACCCTATCTACCGACAGATGGGTTACATAGAACGCTGACTTAAGGCCATACCCAAATTTTCCGAGGTCCAGTGGCGCCGCCATTTGCAATAAATCATTTAAAAGGAAACGGAGATAGCATTCAAAATTGTGTCTTGGTCAAGCCCTAGATAACCCTTAAAACTATTTTATGAACTACTGTTTATAATTTAAAGTGCGAACGTAAAGCTTTTCTACGCACATTAGCTAAAAGTGGCCGTTTTTCGCAAATGTGCGTAGAAAAGCTTCACGTTCTCACTTTAAACTACAAAAAGTAGTTTAAAAAATACTTTGAATGGGTATCTAGAACTTGACCAAGACACAATTTTAAATGATATCTCCGTTTCCTTTTAAATGATTTATTTTAAATGGCGGCGCCACTGGACCCCGGAAAATTTGGGTATGGCCTTAACGCCATCAGAGATGATGATCATGCCCTTCTTCTTCTTTCTTCTTTCTTTATCGTGTGTGTTAGTGACTAACACTAGTGTCAGAGTTTTTAAACCGCCTTAAAGGCCTCTGACATGGTTTTAGGTAACGACCAATGTCAAAGACAGTGACCGGGACCGACGGCTTAACGTGCCCTCCGAAGCACGTCATGCCCTACCATCGAGGATTTCGAAGACTGTGCGAAGTCGAGAACAGACGTCGTTGAAGCGACGAATGTTAAGGTTTGGCGGCTACATCTGTCAGTACGAACAGCGCTTTTCTATGCTGCTATGCTTTTCTGCCGCACAGAACCGTCATTCGCTAGAGCGAGAGAGAGCAACTGGACGCTGAAAAGTGCGTTTCCGTGCAGGAGACGTATTTTTGAAATCACTTGTCACATTACGAAGGGTTTGCGCGAGCGTTTCCAAACGGGTGCATTTTTGAATCGGTAGTTTGCGAAGGACTTGCAACGAGTGGTCTTGACCACTCGTAATTTTGACATTTGTAGCGTAGATATGTCATCGAAACCAATCATGGGAAATCCGTTCCATTTCACGTAGCTTTTTTATTCATGTTCGAATTTTTTGAAAAAGCATTGACAAGTTATCGATGTTTTCTGCGTAAAACAATATCATTTTTCGCTGACACGATGATTTCAAAAATACGATCAATCTGTTTTTTTTCGCGAGCGGTGAGTTGGAAAACTATACGTTTTGTTCTATACTATACTATACTACTTATACGTTTTCATTGAGGGACTCAACGAAACGCTGAGTCCCTCAATGAAAAATAGCAGTCCTGATATGTGTAGCCCAACCATAAAACGACATACCGTTAGAGCAAAAGGTCGTTGTAGCAACAAGACGTTTCAGCTAAAGATCGTTAGAGCGAAAGGTTGTTGTAGCGAAAAGACCTTAGAGTCATCGAGATTTCGTCTGTCCGTATTAAGTGGTAGTCTCAGAGCAAGGATTCCTGGGTGAAGAAAAAGAAGTTACTCACCACGTCATCCTTGGAGTCGCACTCGCAGAAGACGTTGGTCACGCTGGGCGGGTGGCTGTCCAGGGCCCGCACCAGCTCCACGCCGATGCCTTGCTGGAACAATACAGAACTTGTTAATAAATATACACGCTCACTATTCATTGGTTTTGGTAAAAAAAATGTCGTATATATAAATTCCTCTATACTAAATCCAATCTCTGTACCTATGTCATAAGATAAAAAAGTTGCGTAAATGATTTACGATCGAGACCACGTAGTTACGCCGTCCAAAACAGCTGCGTGATGTTCCCGGCCGGCCGGTGGGCGGTGTATGGCGGTGGTACTACTAATTAATCTTACAATTTTACTTTCAAGTTTTAGTCATCATTTTTTGTTTCTGAATTTATATTTTGACTAGCTAATTAGGTCTTACTAACGATGCCTATAAAGTGGCTTCATACAAACATAATATCACGCCTGTTTCCCACAGGTAGGCAGAGACTATGGACCTCCACTTGCTACGATCCTGAAAAACCTCTTTTGCTTCATCTAAACTCATCAATCTCATCAAACACTATAAGATTGAGAGAATTACAAAATACCTAGATTTGTGAAATCTATAAATGAATTTTGTTCACGATTTTTTTTGAACCACGCTAATCCGTATCCCATCTTTTCAGCCGCATAACGTCCACTGCTGGACATAGGCCTCACCCAAATATTTCCAAAGTGCTTAGTGCTTTTGAAAAGTTGTTTAATAGCATGGAATTATTTAGGATAATTTTCACTCTCATGTTCACCCAAGGATGTCGAAGACCTCGTGAAATCGAGAACAAATAGTCAAATCAGTTAAAACTATTTAATATACTTTGTAGGTATGTGTGGTTACCGGCAGAGTAGAATAGGACCACTCCAAGTCCTCCCGTGGATGTCGTAGAAGGCGACTTAGGAAATACAAGCTAAACAAAGCTTATAAACATCAATGAGACCTCTCCAACCCGTCTGGCCGTGGAGAGTGTAGGCCAAATTCTCAAACTGCTTTGACCAAGTATGGCTCTGGTAGTACAGAGAGGGTCGTGCTCCTGCAGTGGAGACTTAAAAACCTGACAATGATAAAGATGTTTTTATGAGTACCTACCTATTGTAATTTTTTTTAACGCAAATTATACCAACTACAAGTCATTATTTATTTGTTTTTACACAATAAATTAAGTCATACAGCACGTGTTACCTTTTATTATCTGTGATACAGCCTACAGAATATGCGATCATCTCATCATTTACATTTATTTGTTTAACTAATAGTATTTAGAGCCTAGTCGAGCCTCATCTAAAGAAATAACCGGCCAAGTGCCAGTCGGACTCGCGCACGGAGGATTCCGTACCGTTATCTATAAAAATCAAGTTTCTTGTATGGGAGTATTTGTTGTTCATGAGATACAGCTTGGTGACAGACAGGTAGACGGTCAGACAGACGGACAGCGGAGCCGTATTAATAGGGTGTCGTTTTTACCCTTTGGGTAAGAAACCATAAAAAATCACGTTTGTTTTTTGTACGGGGGCCCCACTTAAATATTTATTTTATTCTGTTTTTAGTATTTGTGGTTATAGCGGCAACAGAAATACCTACATCATCTGTGAAAATTTCGACTGTCTAGCTTCTTATCACGGTTCATGAGACAAACAGACAGCCTGGTGACAAACAGACGGACGGACGGACGGACAGCGGAGTCTTAGTAATAGGATACCGTTTTTACCCTTTCAGTACGGAACCCTAAAAGGCCTTGCTATGTAAAAAGTTACCTTATTAGATATGGAAGTTTCCATAAGTAAAGAAAAAAACAGTAAGTGATTGAACAAGGTTCTAAATTTATAATTGGTTTGTTGGTTGTTTTTCTAATACGTATTTGTTAATAAAATATAGTATCGTTGAGTTAGTATCCCATAATACAAGTCTCGAACTTACTTTGGGGCTAGCTCAATCACTGTCATTTGTCCCTATATATTTATTTTCGTGTATCTAAGGCCAACATTGGTGCCAAATTTAACTAACGTAGTGTGATGATTTGATGAATCTTATCTTATACCTTTAAACGAGCAATTCTTGTATATTTATTTATTTATGTGTATATAAATTTCTGTGATCTCAAAAACGGCTCTAACGATATCGCTGAAAATTAGTATATGGGGTTTTCAGGGGGTGAGCAATCGATCTAGATTAGTCTTATGTTTGGGAACGCGTGTTTTTGAGTTTTTATGCGTTTTTCTTTCCACGCAGAATATGGTCGCTAATTTCGTCGCGCCGGCCGCTATCCGTTTGGCTCAGCGGTTTCAGATGCAGACAGCTAGAAAGAGTGTTACGGGTTCGAATCCCACTCGGTGACTTACTTTTGTTTTGTTATGTTCAAGTTTATATAAAAAAATTTATATTGTATTGTTTTTAGGCAAGTTTAAAAATGTAGTTAATGAGTGTTTGAGATGTAACCGAGCAAATGCTCGGTCGCCCAGGTACTGCTATCTAATATGCACGGCTAAAACTTTTGAGTTTGTTCTCATGTAAGGTTTATTTCAATTAGCACTACACCGTGGATAAATGAATACACTGTGAGAAAACCTCAAGTGTATAAATTATACACTTGAGGTTTTCTCATTATACAGTATAATAATGATGATAATCCATGCTGGTCTGGGAGAAATAAAAAAAAACTTAGAATGTACCAGCTGCTTCTCTTCCCACGCAGATCGTAAAAGCCGATCGAGGGAATGGGCAAAAATGCAAATCATGTTGACAGGCGATGCGGCTAGCAACCCATCACTGTATTGATTGCTTTTCCATCTTCTCGCCCACCATGTCGCTAAAAGTGGCTTTTGGGTCTTGCGGCCCTGGGCTTTGCATAGAACCGCAAGACCCAAAATGCTCTGTCTACCCCATTAGGGATAAAGACGTGATAGTATGTATGTATGTATAATGATGATAACACTTGTATTAGATGATAAATCATTGAGTTACGTCAGATGTTTTATTTAGCTCGAAAAATCTGATCAATCATCATCATCATCATCCTTTCGGTTGCATCCTCAGCAGTAACGCTTCAGAGCCCGGGGTCCGCTACCTAACCTAGGTGATTTGACGAGGTTACTGGTTTTTACACAGAGCGACTGCCGTCTGACCTCCGCACCACAAAGGGTAATCCAGAACCAATCCTTGGATAGGTTTGAGCAAACGCAAGATTACTTTCGGGACCCACAGTTATACGCGCCTTTCGAAACAAGGAATCAATTTCGTTCAGATAATCAGGTAATTCAAGCGAGTAATATCCTAATCAGACTGGAAACAACTTTTATCAAGTTTTCCCGTAGGATTCGAACCCACGACCTCCGGATCACAATGCGAACGCTGTGACCACTGGATCACGGAGGATGTTAAAAATCTGACACCACCACTCGATAAGAGAGGCCGTCGACTTTGGCATACATAACTTCTCATTAGTTTTTAAAGTTTTCTGAGAAAACGGTGGCTAGGCCTATGGTGCCATTTTTGAAACGCGGAGTCACTAAACCAATGGTTATTTGTATGGAAAAATTAGGTGACTCTGCGTTTCAAAAATGGCACTTCCAATCGATCGCAGACCATTCGCAGGCAGGCGCCAGTCAGACTCAAACCTCAGCCTGCCAAGTAGTTACTCAATGAATACACCAGACAGTCTCCTGGGTGTCAGGATGTCGCATTACTTTTTTCTAGAATACCATTTTTTTTCGCGCCGTTTTTTAGAGAGGCTTCCGTCAGGACTCAGGACTGTCGAGATTGGTGATAGAGATTCAATACGTAGAGAATTTGGTAGTTGACTGGGTAATTAATTGTTCGGTACAGTCAAAGATAATATAATTACTAGTACAGTACATAAAATAAAACTTTACAAAATAGTGTCACTTTTCATTGATCATATCCATTTTCAACAGGATTTTTGAAAACTGATATTAGAGCGCTATTTTATTTCAAAACTCAAAAGTCAAGGTCAAAATCATTTATTTATCTTTGGATATTTGTTTTACTTGATAATTGTTACTTTTTTCTTTCGATTTCTTATATGGTAAATGTTGACGTCAGATCATTTACTTACAGCTAAGTTTACTGCCGCTTCCTAAGCGCAAGTACCTACCGAAGAAACGGTAACAAACTGTACTGCAGCATTTTCTCCAAAAACGTCAACTTACAATTATAATTAGATATGTGGACTGGGAATACATTGTTATGTCATATTTATTAATTAAGCATGATGTCAAGTTTAAAATTAATGACAATTTGTAAATTTTGTACTAAAACGTGTACATAGAATGTTCTTAAATTATAACATTTGTGAATGTACAAATACAAACCTTCAAGAGGGACCCGCACCAAGCTCAAGCCAGACATTTTTGTCTCTAAGGTAATCATCGGTTCAAAAAAACGTCACGCTTTGTTTGTGTCACCAATTAATTACCTATATATTGCCATCATTTCAGGTCCAATAAATTATAAGTTATACCTACACTAACTAACAATTTAAAATCAACTAAGACATATATTTTTAAAATCCTTTATAATAAAATCAAAACATATAAAAAATATTGGGCAACATAAAACTGTAAAAAGATGATTTTTATTGGAAATATATTATACCTAGCTCATTCATAGCAAATGTATATGTATATTTTATATTCATCAAACATATCGACCTGCATGTTGACATTTGACTTACGATAATTTTAATTCTGATGTCATGCTATATTAATAGTTGATTTGTTATAGACATCTTATTAAGTTCGTATTTATAGACTGTGATACAATAAGTACAACTTCATTATTCAATGCTGATTTTTTTTCTACAAACTAAATTTACTATTTATTACTGAGTGAATTTCTTAAAACTTAATTATAATTTAAATTTTAATAAGTTTTAAGAAATTAACCTCAGCATTCAATGCTTATGTATATATATATTTAAGTTTTTGTGTAATGGCCTTGAGATTTTCAGTCTGCAAAAGGATCACTCCATGTCTTTCCTTTCTGTGGATGTCGTGAGAGACATCGTCGGCAGTAGTGGACGACAGGGTCCGAAAAGTATGATTGTTTTTAGTCCGTCTTTTAGATTATCCAAAAATAATGGACCCGTATTTTTCAGTTTACTGAAAAAGTAAAAATTCACAAAGATACGGAGCGTCATAGTTCAGTGGGGGCTTGTGACGTCACCGCTAATAAATCGTACCCAACCGTGACGTCATGCGAAATACATGCGCTGTATCTTTGTCATTTTTGGTTTCTCAGAGAAAAGAAAAAATACGTGTAAGTACAATATTTTTTAATAATCTAACCGATGGACCAAAAATATTTTTCCATTCTTCATGCTTATTGTATGATATCTTTAGTAATTATAATTATTATCCTTGGCTATAATTTCGAGGACTTCGCATGGTGTTTATCGCATTTGGTATACGCAAAAAAGCGCGCGCAAATTAAGTTGACATTGATAAATGAGATGAGATAGTGTTTTAATATCATGAGAGATATTTTTATCTATGTAAACCTTTTTAGGATTTTTAATTTTAATGTTTAAATTAAACCTAGTAATAAAGTTACTTATATATACAACGTGAGAGGGACATACCCGTAATAAATCGTACCACGGGCTGTACTAGATCACTATAGATAATATAACAATAATAAAATAACAGTCAATAAGCAAAAAAAATCGATATTTCCATACAAATAGTAATTGTCCGGGCGGCTGCACATTTTGGTATGATAATGCCGATATTTTAAAAATTTTGACTGTTATTTTATTATCATTATACTATAGTGATCTAGTATAGCGCGTGGTTATTAATATATATGTATAATTAATTACGGGTATACGCGGTTTATTTATATATTTGTTTATTTATTATAAGGTTTATATCGGTATGTAAGTATAGTTACAAATGATTCGCAAAATAAATCAGAGATTGGCGGGGTTAAATATCTTTGATGCATTAGTCAGTACCAATTTGCCTTAGCTCGGTACATTTCATAAATTTTACAACAATGGCGGCTGTCTGGCGTGAAGCCAGCCCAGTGTAAAAATCGTTATGATGTTTGCATCGAGATTAACGGAACAGCTAGATGATTATCACCAATTAGATGTCAATTTACATTTGAGACCTCACCGCAGTACGAAAACATAACATAGTTCAGTCAAAGATAAGATAATTACTAACGTAACAGATACCCAACGCCATAGAAACTATTGGACGGCCAGTAAGTAGGCAAAACTGGAGTTGCGGGGTACGCACACAGAGATGGCAGCACACGACTAGCAAAAAAGTGACAAAGAAAGTGTTCAATATACTTTAAAAATATTTATTGTTTTTCATATAAGTCATTTTTAACTAATTAGAGTACTACTTTATTTAAATAATAGGAATAAAAGATTTTAATGTTTTAATTATTACCTAATAGCCCCATCTAGTGACAAGGAAGAGAAATCATTATGTTTATAAGGCATGTACCAGAAGTGCCATTTTTGAAACGCGGAGTCACCTAAACGAATGGTTTTCCATACAAAAACCGTTTGTTTAGGTGACTTTGCATTTCAAAAATGGCGTTTAAGTTCAACGGAACTTGTTTTGGTTCCAAGTTCCAAATGGTTCCAAGAAAAACAAGTGTTGCTATATGCCTTAGCTGACGATCAGCAACGTATGCTGAGTGGATATTGTGTAGTGACAATATAGTAATCAGCTTTTACGAGGTAAACAAACGAATGGCTCAAAGTCGCCCCTTTCGAGAGAGATGTGCTCGGTGTTTCTCTTCGTCATCGAAGCAGAAATGAGGAGTTTCGTAGAAGAACTAAAGTCACTAACAAACTGACTATTGGGTACTTTCCAAGGTCAAAAATAAATTAAGTATTTGGTAAGTAAGTGGGTGTCTTTTATTTTAGAACTAGCCGAAGCCCGCGACTTCGTTCGCGTGGACTTTATGTCTCTGGAAAATGCTCATCAGGCTGAACAACTTTTACTAAGGCGGCATTTTTATATCTCTTATAGTTAAGCTAGACCATTATGGTTCTGCATTAGGCGTTCCATTTTCCAAAATCATTTATACCCTATATGTTGCCCAGGCTTAATAGCTATATAACAAAAAAAGTTTCATTCGAATCCGTCCAGTATTTCCGGAGATTAGCGTGTACAAACAGACAAACAGACATACAGACATACAGACAAACAGACAAACAGACAAACAGACAGACATTTTTTTTTAAATTCTTACTCTATTTCTACGTCTCCATCGCCCCCAATATTTTTTTTGGAAATATATTTAATGTACAGACACACTTTTTTTACTGTTTTATTAGATGTATAGATTACATTATAATTAATTAACTAAATGCTATTCTATAAATTAAAAATATTACTAAAAATAAAAACATTAATTTATATAAAAAATCGTTCCCAGATCGCCACCGTCAACAGGCAGAGTCCCCAAGAGGCTGGCGGCATTTCCGCGTTGTATTGCAAGGCTAAGCCTTTGGCCGAAATGCGCACCAGCTCTTGGGTCCCCAGAGACGTCGATCAAACGTAAGTAAGTAATGTGAAAATAGAACGTCACAATATAAAGTCACTTTTCATGATTGTATATTATCTATGTATCTTCAATGTGATTTTAGATTTATTATTGCAGAAAATTTGACTCCAAGAAACTATGACGTCATTAGTCTATATTTCATAACTGCCTCCGTGGTGTAGTGGTTAGAGCGTTCGGCTCATACCCGGAGGTCGCGGGTTCGATTCCCGACGGGGGCAATGACTTTGCGTTGTTGTCCTAGTTTGATTAGGACATTGCAGGCTGATAAGTAAGATGATCCGTGCTTTGGAGGGCACGTTAAGCCGTCGGTCCCGGTCACTGTCTTTGACATTGGTCGTTACCTAAAACCATGTCAGAGGCCTTTAAGGCGGTTTAAAAACTCTGACACTAGTGATAGTCACTAACACATACGATAAGAAGAAGAAGAAGTCTATATTTCATACAAATCCTATAGACAATGTTTGTTTTGACGTTTAGAAAAAAAGTACCTTATTTGAGTTTTTGGTAGCACTAGCACGAATAACCGATGGCCGATGCTTTCTTTCTAAATTTAATTTATTGCACTTAAAATCTGAAGATTAGTATAAACAAAAGGTACAACTTAATGCTAAGCATTGTGTACCAGGTCACCTTTGGGACGTAGAAGAAAATATGGTAGTAGTAATCTCAGCAATGTTGGAAAACGTTGGATGCAGGCCGCTTCCAGTCGTTCGTTTTTGAAAGTCTATGTCCAACAGTGGACTTCTTGTAGCTGATATAATGATGATGAAATAAACTATGTTAATGATCTTCTATATTACAAAAAAAAAACTTATCAGTTTTGGAACAGATTACGACTAAATCAAGTCATACAAAATTTACACGGACGGACACTTAACAATTTTTTAGAGCGACACATCAACTAGTAATGTTTGTCCCCTGTCTCCTGGTCTATAAATACCCGGCCAACATGCTCAGAGGTTATTGGCAGAGCCGACAAAAATACGTACATATAAATATATTATATAATGCGCTATTCAATCAATGTCGTCGCTCGCGCATCTCAATTTTTCTTTCAATCAGCTTGTACAGTATTCATTCTTCATACCAGTCAATCTAGTCATAGAATATCGTCTTGTACCTATAATGTGTAAAACTTCTCTACGTGTATTGTCAACATAGGATTGTGAATTGTGAAGTATATACACTTTAGATTTTATTTCTACCCTTTCCTCGTCTTTTCCTTGTTTATACATTATAAAACAGTAAAAAAAAAATGTCTGTACATTGAATATATTTCCAAAAAAAAAAAAATTGGAGCGATGGAGACATTGTAATAGAGTAAGAATAAAAAAACTGTATGTCTGTTTGTCTGTTTGCCGTTTATCTGTTTGTCTTCACGCTAAACTCCTGAAATACTAGACAGATTCGAATAAAACTTTTTTTGTTAAGTAGCTGTTAATCCTGAGCAACATATGATTACATAACAATATATGATTAGATAACATCATAATTTTGGAAAATGGAACTCCTGATGCAGAACCATAATGGTCCAGCTAAACTATGAGAAATATCAAAATGCACCTTTATTGTCAAACTAGCCGAACCCCCGCGACTTCGTTCGCGTGGACCTTATGTCTCTGGAAAATGCTCATCAAGCTGAACAACTTTTACTAAGGCGGCATTTTTATATCTCTTATAGTTTAGCTGGACCATTATGGTTCTGCATCAGGCGTTCCGTTTTCCAAAATCATTTATACCCTATATGTTGCCCAGGCTTAATAGCTATATAACAAAAAAGGTTTCATTCGAATCCGTCCAGTATTTCCGGAGATTAGCGTGTACAAACAGACAAACAGACAAACAGACAAACAGACATACAGACAAACAGACAGACATTTTTTTTAAATTCTTACTCTATTACTACGTCTCCATCGACCCGAATTTTTTTTTGGAAATATGTTTAATGTACAGACACACTTTTTTTACTGTTTTATTATATGTATAGATATCTCTGATCATTTAAATGATCATATATTTAATCCAATATAATATCAAGAAGAAAATGAATCATAAGTCTATATTACATTATCCAATATCATTGAGTCATAGATCTATGATCCAAGATAAATGATAGTGTAATATACCCTTTAGCAAAAGTTATTCAGCCTGATGAGCATTTTCATAGTCTACGCGAACGAAGTCGCAGGCTTCGGCTAGATAAAACATTACAGGGATATTTTATTTTTTATTTAATTCATGTTAAAATTTAAAAAAATATATACAGTCGATTTTACAAATTAATATATACTAAACTAAACTACATATATTAAACTATAAAAAAACGTTTTTTATTTTTACAGCACTAAATGAAGGTTTTTCATTTAAATGTCGGTACTAATCTGTTAGAAAATCAGTCAGCTTGTATGGCAGATCATTTTTACAAGTTTTTAACCCACTTCAAAAAAGGAGGAAGGTTTTTGTTTGAAAAGGCATACTTGTAGTTGGTGGTTTTTAATCATTATCATTTATTTTGTCAAACACAGGTACAATGGGTGTTAGGTACATAAAAAATAAGTATCACTGAGTTGCGCCGTTAGGCATACAAAGTCATATAAATTGTTTGTTAATACATGCTGTCACAAAGATTTCTACTAATATTTAACTTTTAATTTAAATAAATGTTTATGTTACAGTAAAAGAAAAAAATATATAAACAAAAGTGTTGAAATGTCTACAGATTAGAAGTCAGTTGAGATACAAGAGTAATTTTGCTAATAATACAAATAAAATAACTAAATGTCATGTTAGTTTACATAATTCATTGTTACGTATAGTCAATTATTTTCATAGGTTCCATTGAAATTTTATCAAACTCAGTTGTGTAGACTGAGGGTGAAATCGGTTTTTAGTTTTGAAAAATTAATATTTACTTTTAAAAAAATGCATACTCGTGGTAGTCGCATGACAATGCATCATTTTTCTGACAAGAAGCTTATTTGCCGACGGACCGAAAGATTGTCGTAAGAAAACGACGCAACACCATCGAGTTTGGACCTTGGGCTTATTGTATTTGTCTTGATAAGTACTTACTACTCGGTCCATGAGATACAGCCTGGTGACAGACAGACAGACGAACAGACAGAAGGGAGTAATAGAGTCCCGTTTTTACCCTTTGGGTACACAACTCTAAAATAATAATAATAAATAAATAAATATATAGGGACAAATTACACTGATTGAGCTAGCCCCAAAGTAAGTTCGAGACTTGTGTCATGAGATACTAACTCAACGATACTATATTTTATAACAACTACATATATAGATAAACATCCAAGACCGGCCAAAAAAAGGCCATTTTCCAACTTGCCCTGGCTGGGGATCGATCTAGCGTGTTGACCATTACGTCACGGAGATCGTCACAAAAAAGTCGTAAAAAACAGTTTGCAAAAAGTAACTTGATACAACATTTATTCATTACCTAGTCATTATAATATGTGTAAATTAAATAGCAATAAGTATTTGTATACTTAAAACCTATTATACCATAATTGATGGCACATTGCCTACCATATTGACTTTTAATTATGTGTAGCCAATGCCAATCAATATTTACACCTACTTAATGCAAGGTTTCTTAGATAGATTAAAATTTGCATATACATATGTATGTATACAGCCACAAAAGTAATACTTTTTAACACTAACATATTAACACTTTAGTGAAACCATATTTGATTACTACATAATACTTAAATATTTAAATATAAAAGTGTAAATATTTTTCTCGAAAAACTAAAAATGTGGAAAAAGAGCCAGGTCCGATGTCCCCAATCTTTACTGCTTTTTACCTTAATTTATTTTAACTACGAGTTTTGATTAAAATAAAAATATATTAAAATAAGATAGAAACAAATGGACAAAAATTAAAATTAAAATAAATAATATTTTAACAAAAATTGGCATTAGCACAGGTATGGCACTTCATAGAAACAGAGCAGCATATATACCTAGTACTACTACAAACGAAACAATATATCTGTGAACACGTCAAATGTGTGAGTTAAACGATCAGGGTCGCCACCACAGAATTTGTTGCTTTACTTACATGTTTTCAACAATGATAATATGCGCAGTTTTTTACCATTATGAGTCAATTATCCTAAGTAACTCGCGTAACATCAACGTGCGACTAGCAAGAACCCTGTTTTACAGGCGCTTACACGGCCCAATAACGGGAGAGGGGTTGCGGGGACGCCAGATTGCGGGGGACGGTGCGAGTTTCCGTTCTGTATGTAATACTATTATTAATTCTGTGCAGCTAGTTATTTTTTATAAGTATAGGTACGCGGGTCAACTAAGTAGGTCAATATAATTTACACTCGAATTATTGAAATGTGGTATTTTTAAGGATACTACTAAAATATTACTGTTATAATTTGTATACATTTTTACAAAAATAGGTTAAGTAACAAATAAGGTTAGTATTTAATTTTATTCCCTTTTCTATTCAGTCTATTTGGTTTGTACCTTCCAACTTATATTGTATTTTTATTTTATAGAAGGGGGAACCAACAGATGTTAAAAATGGGTCATGGTTATGCTTTGTTCATTTGTAAACCACTCCATAATACACAAAGTCCAAAGAGCCCTGACACTTCTAAACCTCTAATAATGTTATAATTATAATAATATAAACTTCAAGCCTATATTTAGTTCGTAATTATTATGCATAAGGAAAATTTTCATTGTGTATTCAACACGTCTTTATCTGTAAAGGGGCAACAGACAGCCCCTAAGGCCGCAAGACTCAAAGGCCACTATAGTGATGGGTTGCTAGCCGCATCGCCTATTGATGATTCATTCTCGCCCATTCCCTCTGCTTTTATGATCTGCGCGGGAAAAAAAGCAGTTTGCATATTATACGTATTTGAAAAAAACTAGTTAATTGTGTTCCTAGATATTTAAGTACAGTAAGCTAACGAATTGATCCGGTCCTCTTCCTATATTTCGAATTTTCTCCTCAACTGAAAGATTTTAATAAAGTTTTTCTAACTATACATTTTCATGTTAACATTTAGAGTTGAAGAGAAAATTAAAGGTATAGATAGAGGGCCGGCGTAGGTTCGTTGGCCCACTGCACTATTGCTTATGCAGATATTAGAACTGTTCTGGTTTTCCAAATAAAATAATAGTACCTGGGCGACCGAGCTTTGCTCGGTTACATCTCAAACATTAACAAATTTTTTTAAACTTGTCTAAAAACAATGCAAAATAAAAAATTATATATAAACTTAAACATAAAAAAAAACAAAAGTCACCGAGTGGGATTCGAACCCGTAACACTCTTTCTAGCGGTCGCTATCCTTAACCACTGAGCTAAATCAAGGCGGTCGCGGCGCGACGAAATTAGCGACCATATTCTGCGTGGAAAGAAAAACGCATGAAAACTCGAAAACACGCGTTTTCCCAAACATAAAACTAATCTAGATCGATTGTTTACCCCCGAAAACCCCCATATACAAATTTTCAGCGAAATCGTTAGAGCCGTTTTCGAGATCACAGAAATTTATAAATAAATATATATATATACATAAATACATACAAGAATTGCTCGTTTAAAGGTATAAGATATTCCATACAAAGTCCAAAGGGCCCTGACACTTCTAACAACATAAACTTCAAGCCTGTAATTTAGTTCGTCAATATTGTGCTAGCAAATATAAGGAAATCTTGCATTGTTTGCTTAGACAAAGTAAATAATGACTGCGAGAAATAGTATGTTATTATTTTGATTTATTTGCTGTTTTGAAATGAACATCCATAAATCCATCCTCTATACTATGTAAAAGTAACTTTTAGCAATTGTCTGTTTTTATCGTTGTTAGGACATATTTCACGAAGGGATTTTGTAAAAATATTAACATTATGTCGATCTACAATATGGAAGGGAAATCAGCCTAACCACGGGCTATACTAAATCATTATACATTATATATATTATAATAGAATTAAAATAACAAAATTTTAAAAAAGAAATCAGCTTTTGTATGTGAAAGTGTGCAGCCGGGCAGTTTGGCCAGATTTATATTTTTTATAATGACTATATTAATATACACTTGCACCTTGCATATGCGTTGCCTTGATAAGTTGCAAGTTTTTTTTATAATATCTACAAATATGAGATTGACCGGCGCATACTTCATATATTATTTAAAAAATTATTAATCATTACATGCATGACTTAATCAAATGAAACTATAACTATTCTAGTTATTTAGTAAGTAAACTTAACGACTGCAAACGAAAATCGACTTAATAGAACGTTATATTTAACGCTATTAATAGAAAGTTATAGAAAGCAGTTAATCAGACACAGATAACAAAGATCCGCGTTCCAGATTTAAATCGGGAAGCTGACCTACATTCCCGTCCCTACCACAGATACGTAAGAGGTTACTGCATACATAGACAAATATATACAGGAAGTGAATATGCTGAAAGGGATATGAAATAAGCTAACTGCCAGTTTTATGCGGTGTATAAAACTTGGAGGCTCTATTTGGTCTTATCCAATTCATTTAAGGCTCCTCCCTGCGCTAGCGACCTTGAAAACACAAAAAAATTAATTTCTCTTTCTGTAAGTGAGATTATTAGAAACCCTCCTACAACTTTTTAGCTAGTATCCTGAAGTTTCATTAGAACCTCGAAAGTCATTGAAATACTATCCGGTTTAGAAACCTTTACAAAAAGAGTCAAAAATGGCCGTTTTTAGTATTTTTTGCAAAGGAAAATTCAGGGTATTTTATTTCAATGATTTTCGAGGTTCTAATGAAACTTAAGGATACTAGCTAAAAAGTTGTAGGAGGGTTTCTGATAATCTTACTTACAGAAAGAGAAATTAATTTTTTTGTGTTTTCAAGGTCGTTAGCGCAGGGAGGACCCTTAATTATTATTCGCAGCCTCAACGAGTGCCATAGTTTAAATTTTATATTGTATGTATGTTAGTCTATAAGGTATTTATAAATATGGGCCTGTAATGGAAATGTTCATTTCGTTGCCTGAAATAAACGATTATTATGTTGGTACGCTTTTCGGCCACGGGTCCATAGGTACCCGGTCCTTTGAGGCGTTCATGGGGCCGAAGCCAACATGAAGAGGCCTTTTAGTACCTTTTTATCTAATATGTGAGATGGAATTATTATTATATCCTGATATGGTGATCTCTTTTTCATCATTTTTAAGAAATTATTAGTCAGTGACTTAAAACATATAGACATTAACACATATATCTATACTTATAAGAGCTCCCCGAAGACTTGGGTATATTATATAGGTCCTTTAGAGAAGAGGCAAGGTGCTGGACTATTTTTTAAAATTTTTGCATGATAAAGCCTCTAACCTGCTTCGGATAGCAAGTTGAAGGACATACAGGTAGGTAGACCTAAAGAAAAAACCCATGATAAATTAGTTTCTTCAAGATTGCTACGATTTTTTTCTATCCATTATCTGTCTAACTTGTATAACATCCAATTAGGAAAACTGCTAGGACGTTTTCCTACCAGATAGCTCTTCTATTAATACGCTACATCCTTGTACGACTTGTTCCATACGACTGCTTCTCACATTGAACAAGCAGCCCTGTATTTTTAACCTCTGACACGTTTTATCGCATGATACTAATTACACATGTTTACAGCACATTAAATACAAACTTGAGAAAAGAATATGATATATTTTTTGCACTTGAAAAGGTTATCCAGTTTGTATTTTCAAAGTACACGGTTATCACCTCAACATGGATTGTTGTTCCACAAAACCAGTTAAATGATTTAACTTTATTTCTAGATTAATCTGGAGAATGATAAAGTACTATATAGTGCGGGAAGTAGTGTCATAAGGTGCAAATTTTGGTATCGGAAGAATTCACTTGGCACAGATGTAATATACGTAAAGTTAAGCTAATTTAGCCCGGTAGCCATCCCCCACCCCCTGGGGGGTAGATAGGGGGGGCATCCGAAGATACTCGCCGCCGCGCTTCAGAAAAAAAATCATATCAGCTTCTATTTACCTAACACCTCAAGTGTGGTATCATTTTCTGATAAATCAGGCATGAGGAATTCAATTTTGAGTACAATTTCACATTTAATGTAAAGATTAATAGTAAAAAAGGGAAAATATTGACAAAAGTAATAAAATCGGTTCGCATTTTTTTTTTTAACTGATTTATTTTACCGGAATACCTGTATTTTGTGCAACAAAAAATACTATGTTAAAGAATATTTATCTAGCTTTAAAAAAATATATACTTTGATATATATAGCTGTCATACATCTACCTGAAAAAAAATCGGACATGGCACGCGGCGGTGCCTAGGAACTAATCCAACCGTCTCGTCTCACATAATTTGTTGCAAGTATTAAGTTGTTTTTTAATTCAAAATATATAGAATACATACTTTACTTAATTATAGACTGTCGCTTATGGTCTAATATATCAATAGTCGTATTTTAATATTTATATTAGTTCATTTTTCATAACATTTTCCACCACATTGTCATAATTCGGTACATTTTAATAGTTTTCTCATACAGTTGCACCTAACACTGCACCGTGACTTGCACTTGCACCGAATCAGTTGTTCACGACAAGCGGTAGCAGCAACTGGTGCAGTAGTCCACTTCGGTTTCCAATTATTTAGTTCAATTCTATCCTTAATCCGCCGGACTGGAACGATTTTGAATCCGTCGGACTGGAACGATTTTGAATCTGCCCCATAAGTGCACCCCATGGTAAACAGCTCTTAGAAGATGCTGCCGAAAATTCTCTGGCTGTCGGTCTTTTTTTAGAGAACAGCTCCCTCCTGCACTCGTTTAGCGATGTGCACTGACTGGACCTGAAATGAAAATCAGGTAAATAGGTATTGCAGTATTATTTTGGTCAAAATAAAATACAGCTATATATACATGTCATTTATAATATAACCCACGTAGATACAATTTTATTTTATGCTCATTTATCATACATCATACATCGTTACAAATTTTTAAATAATTTGATTAGAGTATCGTTGTGACAATTTTTTAAATAATTTGGTTAGAGTTTTCGACGCATCTGTCAGTGAGCATATTTAATTCACTAGTTGCTGATATAAAAGGATTCCATGCTTTATAAGCGCTGCTAAGAACAGTCACACGCTGTTCTTAACTGCAGCGATCGTTGAAAAAAAAACATCGACCCCTGTAACGACGAAGAAGCTGAATGCTGATACGAGAATAATGGTGCATGTTGCTGACAAAGCATGGAATACTGTACCATCAGCAACTAGTGAATTAATATGCTTGCTAACAGAGACGTAGAAAACTCTAACCAAATTATTTAAAATATTGTCATAACGATGTATGATAAAATTGATAAATGAGCACAAAATAAAATTGTATCTACGTGGTTATAAATTACATAGCTGTATTTTATATTGACCAAAATAATACTGCAATACCTATTTACCTGATTTTTATTTTAGGTCCAGTCAGTGCACATCGCTAAACGAGTGCAGGAGGGAGCTGTTCTCTAAAAAAAGACCCGACAGCCAGAGATTTTTTGGCAGCATCTTCTACGAGACACTGAACTGCGCTCCAGGACCGAAATTTTCGATGTGGGTGTCAAAACGGTAAAGCTGAAGTGGGAGTAGCCCGGACATGTTTGTCGTATAAGACCGGAAAGATGGGCAAGAAAGGCGACGTTATAGGTTCCAGAAGGAACCCGGCGTAGGGGAAGGCCGAGGAAAAGATGGAGGGACGATATTAAAAGCTACATGAGTGGATGGCAGCAAGCTGCCTTGGATCGTGAATCGCGGAAGCATGAAGGGGAGGCCATTGCCCGACAATGGGACACTATATAGGCTTTTAAAACAAATAAAACAAAATCTTCTTCCGAGCTGTTTACCATGGGTTGCACGTATGGGGCTGAGTCAAAATCGTTCCAGTCCGGCGGATTATTAATAGGAAATTGAAGTAAATAATTGGAAACCAAAGTGGACTACTGCACCAGTGGCTGCTACCGCTTGTCGTGAACAACTGATTCGGTGCAAGTGCAAGTCACGGTGCAGTGTTAGGTGTAACTGTCTAAGAAAACTATTAAAATGTACCGAATTATGACAATGTGGTGGAAAATGTTATGAAAAAACTAACTATTATAAATATAAAAATACGACTATTGATACCTTAGACCATAAGCGACAGTCAATTATTAAGTAAAGTATGTATTCTATATATTTTGAATTAAAAAACAACTTAATACTTGCAACAAATTATGTGAGACGACATGGTTGGATTAGTTCCTAGGCACCGCCGCGTGCCATGTTCGATTTTTTTCAGATAGATGTATGACAGCTATATACAATAAAGTATATATTTTTTAAAAGCTAGATAAATATTCTTTAAGATAATATTTTTTGTTGCACAATATACAGGATTTCTGGTAAAATAAATCAGTTAAAATAAAAAAAAATGCGATCCGATTTTAATATTTTCGTCAATATTTTCCCTTTTTTACTATTAATCTTTACATTAAATGTGAAATTGTACTCAAAATTGAATTCCTCATGCTTGATTTATCAGAAAATGACACCACACTTGAGGTGTTAGGTAAATAGAAGCTGATATGATTTTTTTTCTGAAGCGCGGCGGCGAGTAACTTCGAATGCCCCCCCTACCTACCCCCCAGGGGGTGGGGGATAGCTACCGGGCTAAATTAGCTTAACTTTACGTATATTACATCTGTGCCAAGTGAATTCTTCCGATACCAAAATTTGCACCTTCCATACATTGGATGACACTACTTCCCGCACTAATAATCTTATACCTTTAAACGAGCAATTCTTGTATATTTATTTATATATTTCTGTGATCTCGAAAACGGCTCTAACGATTTCGCTGAAAATTGGTATATGGGGGTTTTCGGGGGTAAACAATCGATCTAGATTGGTCTTATATTTGGGAAAACGCGTATTTTCGATGTAACCGAGCAAAGCTCGGTCGCCCAGGTACTGTAATTTAAACACTAAAAAATTTTTTTTTTCATGTTATCACCAAAGTTTAAGAATCGTACCAGTTTTAACTACTTTTTATTATTGCATCAAAGAAATCAGGTTTATACCAAGTTGAACTTCAAAATAATATTCTTTTATTATCAAAGCTGATGTGAGATAAATTCATCGTAAAAATACAGGATTTTACTATTGTATTATGATATGATATAAACTTACATTACCAAAACCTTATAATTATGTATTTATAAGTATCTATCTTACACTTTAAATTCGTCACGATACAAACTTGGGCTCATTTTCCACATTTATGTTTTTAATAGGATTAAAGTACGGCATACTATACTTTATTTGAAGAAATATTGTGCATCAATCAATAATTCAGTCATCATCAGCTTTCAAAAACCCTCTGCTGGTCATAAGCTGTGAGCTGCAGATCGATAGCTGCTGCTAGCGCCTTCTTGTAGTCTATCTTGAGTCTTGAGCTACTCTGTGCTTGAGAAGGCAAGATGGCTATGTATTGGCACTGAATTAATAAAAGTATGTATGTATCAGTGGCGGAGCCTCCTTAGAAGCCGATTCCCATCGAGTTCCCTTAGGGGCTTCTAAGATATATACACTTATTACTAACAACAATTATAACAATATGGTAAGCGCCGCTACGTTTATCGGTATCGGTACTATTTTTATAAGTCGTAAACTAGCAGCATGACTGGATTGCACAACCCGATTGAATATGTATTCAAAATACGAAAATTCTCTCTGATTATTGAAATACACTCACAATGATATATGTATAAACACTCTCTCAGATACATATTACTACTAAGTTAATAAAAATAAGCCGGACATGGAACGGCTTATTAACTTATATATAACCTAATTAAGTAGGTATTTAATTCGTTGCATAGTTTTACAGCTGTACTAGCCCAAATTCTCACCCAACGCCACTGGTATGTATTGGTTACAGTCGTCACGCAATGATTCAATTGCAAACTAGAAAAAACTGACGTGAATAACGTGGTATCATAAATATACCGTGATATGGTACCATATGGTATCTTTCTCAAATTCCTCTCCATCCACTGGTTGTATGGAAGAGATCGCTTTAAGAGGATAGCGCCGCGATAGTAGCGACCTCAATGAAAATAAATTATTTTTGGGAAAACGGAGATGTTATTTCAAATTCTGTCAAGTAAAAATCTAGATAATCTTTTAAAGCATTTATTGCAATATAATATATTGTCTAAGCAGCAACCGTCAAGCCTTAGTTAGCGTTTATGCCAAAAGTGGCCGTTTTTAACATTAATGAATTTTAGAGCAAGACGGTTGCCGCTTATATGATATATTATATTGCAATAAATACTTTAAAGGAGTATTTAGATTTTTACTTGACAGAATTTGAAATAACATCTCCGTTTTCCCAAAAATAATTTATTTTCATTGAGGTCGCTACTATCGCGGCGGTATCCTCTTAAGCGATAAGACAAACCACTAGTATTTATTCTGTGACCGCACATCGTACCATTTCCTAGTTTTTAAGATAATTATATACTGTATTTTATTATGTGCAATAAAGGGTATTGTATTGTATTGTACCCATTTAATGTAAAATGATTTCTTTGTTATTTTTTCTTTCGGTGTTCAATAAAGAGTTATTTATCTATCCATCTATCTAATGAATAACTAAATAAATCCAAAAAAACAATGATAACCACAAATTCCAAGAAACGATCGCTTAATTCTCAGCGATGCGTGTGCGCAAGGAATGTCTTATTGCTGCAACGTCTGTGTCTGCGACCACAGTCACGCTTGCTGCTTCTCTAATTTAATGACCATTATGTGCAATATGTATGTACGGTTTGTTGTATAGTCACAACACAATAGGTGTGTGTGGTTTTTAGAGTTCCGTACAAAGAATGAAAAAACGGAATTCTCATCGTGCGTCGTCTGTCTGTCAGTCCGTCTGTCACAGCCATTTAATTTGCTGTGAATCTATCTACTAGACTGTCTGTCTTTGTCTGTCGGTTAGGCGAAATTTGGTAGGATGTCGTAATCCTATGACCCAAATATATATGTGCAAAGTAAAAATTAAAATAAGGGTCAATTGAAAAAAATTACGTAATCCTAATTACGTAATTTTTTTTAAATATGTGTCCTTATCATATGTCAAATGCAAGGTTAAGAGGATCTCAAATATATTTTTGTTATTATAGTAAGATAAATTGTTTTGATTTTATTCATGAAAACGACTAAAATGAGGATTACTAATGTGATTGAATTGTGATTGTACGGAACCCTCTCCACGTGAGTTCAAGTCGCACTTGGCCGGTTATACTTACATCTTTATGGTGTAGCGGTACTGTGGGTTAGGTATATTTTATTGTCTTTAAATTAAGGGGACGCACCGTGAAAATGGGCATTATCTATTTCTTATTTCTCAGCGAATATCAGAAATTTAAAACTGATACTTGCTAATAGCATACTAGAACGCTTTTCTAGCATAATTGTGGTTGTGGATACACGATTAGCTAATTTTTGTAACACAAACTTGCTCGTCAAAAACACCTCTACCAAAACATATACGGTCTAATTTCTCACAAACGAGAGGGACTTCAGCTTTGAAACTTTTTATGCAGATTAGTAATTATGTAATCTTTAAAATTGTGGTCCAAATTTTTTTTTGTTGCTTTAGTTTTAATTTTAGAGCCATTTTTCTATAATTGATCAGTTTTGCGTGGCTTTAGATTTCAGTCATATAAGCCCTTTTGCCTTCCTGAAAAATATTGTACTTGCCGTCTCGCTTTTTCGTAAGTGTATTTAAATAAACTGTTCTTGTTGCACAGATTTTTGACAGTTATTCATCAAATTGTCAGATGGCCGATGGGCCTCACGAAGCAAGGACGCGTCGCTCTTCACAAAAAATATGACATTTGATTTCGTAAAATTATTGTCACAGTGTAGAATAATATCACGATTATATATGGGTCGAACAGTCTGTAAACAAACGTGCGAGTAACTTTCTTACACTGTGTCACTTGTCATAATGTCAAAGAAAGTGTCAAAGCATAGCGTGGCATAGATTGATTACCTGACAGACATGGTCGGCATAGATTTTTTTTCATACAAGTAATGTACATACAATATCGATTAATAATATTTTATTTTTATTTAATTACCAGTTTTGTGGCAATAAATGATTTTATAATAGCCAAATAAACTTATCTATAAATAATACTCTTCGGATTTATTTACTTTTAGATTTCGAGAAATATACACGTACATACTTTACCACTGACTGACTGGCTGACTGATTGATATGGTTGTTTCATCTGCACTGTAGTGATAGGCGTAAGGATGGAAGCTCACTTGCTTGGTGGGGGAGCAGAGAGGGGGGGGGGGGGCTTTCTGCTTAACCCTCCAAACAAGCAACCAAGTGAAGCCTGAGGCCGAAGGCAGAGGTTACCTACGAGGCCGTAGACCGAGCCACTACCACCAAGTGCAATTTGGCATGGGGCATATTAATCGTTCCAAAAAAATATTATAGTAAAGGAAAATAGGGAAAAAATATTGTAGCTCGCATACAAGATTTTTTTTCTCGACTAACCCATCATGTAAGTTATCGTTAAATAGGTCTTTCAAAATATTTTCAGCTTGTGAACAACATTTTTCGATTTAGGGATCCGTTTCTGATATATTTGGTTTTATTAAAAGTTAAAAGAAAACTATCAATCCTAATTAGGGTACACGAATTAATTAGATTTTAGACTTTCTTAACGATATGGATAGTTGTATCGATATTGTGAAGGTTTTTCGAGATCAATTATCGATAGTCAAATTAAAGATAGAGTTATACTATACAACGCTTGTAGAAATATTTTTAATAAACATATCTTCCTAGGAAATGTATAGATTTCAACTGTCTGTCTATCACAGTTCTCGAGAAAAAGCCTGGTGACGCAGGTAGACAGTGAAATCTTAGTAATAGGGTATCGATTTTACCATTTGGGTACGGAACCCTAAAATGATAAAAGATCTAGTTTAACTTTCAAAGAGTGGGTAAAAATAAAGGACCGAATTACCCTTTCTTGGCACTTGTTTTAAATTTTGTCCATTGTTTACTGTAGCATAACAGCCAAATAAACGTGTATTAAGCGACAAATCTGAATATATAATATTGCTCTCCTAGCATTTACAGTACATAGACGCTCCGCAAATTCGACGTCAGTTTAGAATAAATGTAGTGCCCACAGTAGTGATAATATACAACGTGGAAGGGGCATACCCGTAATAAATCGAACCACGGGCTACACTAGACCACTTGATTATAGTATAATGACAGTCAAAAACTTAAAAAAAATATTCGGCACTTCCATACAAAAGTGTGCAGCCGCCCGGCCGATTTGTATGGGAATGTCGAATTTATTTTTGTTATATTAATATCATTATAATATAGTGATCTTGTATAGCCTGTGGTTCGATTTATTACGGGTATGTCCCTCCCATGTTGTATATTAATTGTTTTTTTTACATACTTGCTCGTAAAGTGGATCTCATTGAATTTCATCGGCTTTAGACATATATAAAGTAGGTCATAAAACACGCTTGCGTTATAAACGCAAATAGTCAATTTATATTATGCAACAGCAATATTTGATTTTTTTTCTCAAATTCCGAACACACCCACTACCTTGTGGCTCCAGCTAGTAATGGTTGGCCAGCCGCGCTGATTTTAATAAGTATTACGGTGGGAAAGCAGCCGTGTGCTTCACAGTTTTATGGTTGAGTTTATTTAACCGTTCCTTTACCGCTAATACCAGACAAAATAGTAATACAATGAACGTGGACATTTATAAATATGGTGCAGGTCTTTACTGGTTAAAATAAAAATTAGTTTAGATATACGTGTGTTGAAAAACGTGCGATATACGTGCCGCCTCCTGTATTATAACCACTATAACGCACATTTTGGTAATATACAGGTAACTGCATTTTTTTTAACTTGTCTAAAATCAAATATAAATTAAAAATGATATATAAACTTGTTCTTAAAAAAAAAAACAAAAGTAGTCACCGAGTGGGATTTGCACCCGTAACACTCTTTCTTGCCGTTTTCGATATTCGTAATCTCAATCTTACAGCATTTGCAGAGATATGGGAGAGCATTTGTCACGGAGTAACGCCATCTATTGTCAATTTCTCTTATAACACAGCTCGTGTGCGCTAGGCGTAGTAGTTAGTTTTTATAGCATTATCCGAGAGATGGCGCCACAAAAACTATCCAAAAAAACTGTGTTTAAAATTAGTATCGGTAAATATTGGTAAATTTTTCGTTTTGCACTATTGCTTCATAAGTCTCAATAAAATAAAAACTCGAAAACATAAATCTTATTCACGTAATCAGTATAGTTAAATGTAAGACATATTTATGAGAAATATATATTGTTATAGTGGACGTCCATAGTCTCTGCCTACCCCTGCGGGAAACAGGCGTGATATTATGTATGTATGTATATATTGTTATCTCAAACATTAATAATTTTTTTTAAACTTGTCTAAAAACAATGCAAAATAAAAAAAATATAGAAACTTGTTCATAAAAAAAAACAAAAGTAAGTCACCGAGTGGGATTCGAACCCGTAACACTCTTTCTAGCGGTCGCTATCCTTAACCACTGAGCTAAATCAAGGCGGTCGCAGCGCGCCGAATTTACCGACCATATTCTGCGTGGAAAGAAAAACGCATGAAAACTCGAAAACACGCGTTTTCCCAAACATAAAACTAATCTAGATCGATTGTTTACCCCCGAAAACCCCCATATTCAAATTTTCAGCGAAATCGTTAGAGCCGTTTTCGAGATCACAGAAATTTATAAATATATATACATACAAGAATTGCTCGTTTAAAGGTATAAGATAAATAAATAAATTTTCCCATTGCGATCGTTTTCTCCATGTGTCGTTGGCTCAAACTAATATTTATTGATCTTTCATTATGAATTTCGAACATTCTAGACTTCCCTCCAGAATGTTAGTCATTGCTCAGATTTCTTATTGAAAGCCAATACCTCTGGTTCATTGATCTATTAGGCTTGATAAGTATCAGTTTCAAAAATATAACGTAACTATTAGATTACGTGACATGACCTTTTTCAATTCTTTACAAAAAAATAACATGTTACAAAAAAAGTAAACATACTAGAGATACTTTTCATTACGTCATGTTTTTCATACTGTGACCTCTATATATTTTTAACTCTATTTGCATTGCGTTTAGACATTACTACAAACCTAGCGGAAAAGAACGGGCAACTTTTGAATCAATTTTGACAGATTTTGAAAAATAAAAGCGTAGAGCCAAGCCTTAAAACAAGGAAGAGATTAGATATTTCAGAAGTTTTTTTATTTGATATTATGTTTATTAGGTACCTCTAAACTCAGTTATTTATCAGATCGACTTGAACAATACTTCTTGTTTCAGAGAAATTTAATAAAAAAAATTGAAGAAGTAGCTTTAACTAGATCAAAAAAAAAATATGTCATCAAAGTATTAAACACATTCTTTGCGTTATTTTCGAATAGGTAAGTATAATAGCTATAAGCTATTATGTAAAAATGTATTCTAGACAAATGGTTTAAAATGTTAAGTTACAGAGAATTCGAAAGTGCTTTGAATAGGTACTTTTCGAGTAAATTATTGCTGACTGTGAAATGTGTATTAACTATGGCTCGACTTGGCGGTAGCACTACCGTGTTTCCAGTTACAACGCTTGACGGAAGTGTGCTTAAAAAACTACAAATCTTAACTAGAAAAAAAGAAATAAATTTTCACAAAGTAATAAATCTTCTAAAAGAAAATTCCCATTTCCATTTTCCACACTTTTCTTTTTCTAGTATGCTAGCCCAGCAACGTTTATAGGTCAACAACCCCATGGAAACAAAACTGCATCCCAACAAAGTCATCGTTCTATTTCTATGCGGCTCACTGCACTGCACCAAACTTAAATAAAAACAAAACTATTTTTGCCACGAAAGTTTTTATATTTACTCGTATTTAGCACCGAAATGTTTTAAACGTTCTGTACCGACATATTAGGTATCATACTACTATACTTAGCATCATAGCGAATGAGTAATTCCTTAGATAGATCGTCTAATTTAAAACTGCTCGCGCGTCTTTTGTCAATCATCATACATTGATTGATCAAAATGTCATACATCCAGGAGTGCTATTTTTCATTAAGGAACTGTAACTAGAAATCGTGTAGTTTTCCAAGTCACCGCTCGCGTAAAATACCATTTGGCCGTATTTTTGATAACCGTTGTGACGAAAAACAATATTGTTTTATGCAGAAAACTTCTAAAATACATCTATGGTTTTCTTTTTTAAATTTCACCATTCAGATTCTGATTCAGATTTTTATTGCAAGTCACAAGTTCGAAGATGTTACATAGAAAAAAAGTACAAGTGACCAGTACAAGTACCATAAAATGTCACAGTGAGTATTTACTCCCAACACATTAATCAACACAGTAATTATAAAGAATAGGTAGATGAAAATCCATTTTTGGGCTAGATGTTCTACGCTTATTACTCTTATTAGTGATCAAACTGTAAATTCTGCGTCAATGAAACTAATTTACAAGATCGCCGAAGCATGCTGACTATTATGTCATGCTTGAGTCAGCTGGCACTGTGTGGTGTTGCTATTTTTAGACCATTTTCTTTTTTTAGGTTCTTTTTGTAAGATTCTTATGTGCTGCTGAGACAACTGCAGCTTGGACCGAAAATACCTATGAAAATTAAGTACACAAGATTTAAATTTCGCAGCACCCTGATTTATCGTTCAAATCTTTTAAATATAAATAAATAAATTAATCTATACGGAAAAATTATACTGATTGAGCTAGCCGCAAAGTAGGTTCGAGACTTGTGTCTCGAACCTACTTTAAACTAACTCAACGATATTGTATTTTATAACAAATGGATGAAAATCCAAGATCAAGAACAGTTTGAAAAAGTCATTTTCCAACTTGCCGTGACCGTAGGTAGGGCCGAACCCGGAACCTCTGGGTGGCGGACTAGTAAGGACTAAGCCACGGAGATCATCGGTCGTCTTTAAAATCTTATCCGATTTAATTTATCTTTCATATAAAAGGAAATATCGTACTTATTAAAGTTGACAAGCAGCCAAAATGCTCTAGTACACGGCCGAAAAGTAAGTTTCCTATAAATCCCATCTTTTATTACCTCCATAACCAACGTAACAACGGAAGTGACGTCACCATCGCTGCCAACTTAGAAAATCTAATTTATCTAGCGAGTCGACGTCGCGGAACGGCTGTCAAGCGTGAACCGTGACTTTATGAGTAGGCGATGTTTGTGCAAACTAGGGAAAGGACGGAAGAAGCTTTTTTTATATATAGGGACAAATTACACTGATTGAGCTACCCCAAAGTAAGTTCTAGACTTGTGTTATGGGATACTAACTCAACGACACTATATGTTATAACAAATACATATATAGATAAACACAGTGTCATAAAAAAGTCCTCACCGCTGCTCTCCTCTCTGTTTCGACGGGGCGCGATGCGAGCTGGTCGTTCTGAATCGGTACATTGTGACTACATCTGTGGGATTGTGCAACCGTTTCTCCACCAAATCATTTACCAAATAATCAAGCCGCCAATCTCACAGCTCCATGACCTAAATGCTCTGTCTGCCCCATTATTGATAAAATCGTGATAGTGTATGTATGTTGTAATCTTGTAATGCAACGATACTTTCGGACACTTTTTGGAGTAAAACCCCATGTTTATTCACGATTGAGTTCTCTATTCTGACTCAGATGTAACACAAGTGGTGCTAGATCTGTTACTATTTTTATTTTATATCGCCCGTATTACTTCAGATCGTATGTTTGAAAAATATTACAACGGCATACGTATTGTAAAACAACGGTATTCTTCATGCAACACATACTAGTATGATAGCACAGATATAGATCAGTAGGTAATTTAAGTCGTCCTCCCGTATTCCCGGTTGCATCTTCAGTGGTAACGCTTCAGAACCCGGGGTCCGCTACCTAACCTAGGTGATTTGACGAGGTTAATGGGGTCCAAGTCCTCCCGTGGATGTCGTAGAAGGCGACTTAGGAAATACAAGCTAAACAAAGCATATGAACCTCTCCAACTCGTCTGGCCAGCGTGGAGAGTGTAGGGCAAGTCTTCTGGCTGCTCTGGCCCAGTATGGCTCTGGTAGTACAGAGAGGGTCGTGCTCCTGCAGTGGAGACAAAAAGATCTGATGATGACTGATGGGGGGTTACTCCATAATTGCCGATATCTTTAACAACAAGTTTCACATCATCCGTGTCGATTCACGTTGTAAGCCTGATAGATAGGATTGAAAGGAATGCGTGAACACGATTCGTCATTTGGCCAGAGCAGCCATAGGACTTGACCTACACTTTCCATGCTGGCCAGACGGGTTGGAATTGATGTTTATACCTAAGCTTTGTTTAGCTTGTTATTCCTAAGTCGCCTTCTACGACATCCACGGAAGACTTGGAGTGGTCCTATTCTACTCTGCCGGAAACCACACGGCATGCCTGATACCCAAGACCGATTGCGATGGAGAAATACTATTGATATTGTCCTCTAGGGCCTTGGGGCCTTAAGTCAGCTCTGACGTCACCACGCGGCAACTACCATTTGTTTTAAGTAAACATATTGAAATGTTTGAGAGTTCATGTAAAGGTGTGAATGAATCACCGCATTCCTTCTGAATTAGGACGGGCAATTCCTGAAATAAGCAAATGACGTCACTGTTGCTGTAAACTGAAGATACGTCGATCGTTATCTTCCATGTTGGTCTGGGAGAAAAGAAAAAGACTTAGAATATATCAGCCTCAGATCAAAGGACGTTCTTTTATGTGAGGTTGCTTCTTTTTACTGCGCGGTTAACATCCAAAGCAATAATTTTTCAAAACTAAAAACCGACTTCACCCTCAAACCACACAACCAATTTCAATAAAATTTCTATGATATGATAAAATTTATATATCCACCTTTGTTTTTGATTTTATTGGATAAGGTACACCAACAGTATTCACATACAACATTCGAGCAGATACACAATTACACACGTAATACTTAAGTTCTAATGTAAATACCAATGACAGGTATACACGACATTGACTAAAAGATCAAAATAAGCTTATCGAGAGTGTTAAGTTTTAAATTTGTGATTTTCAGTCATTAAGAAGATTCAGCACCTTATGTTTAAAGACCTTCAAGCTATCGCAAAATATGTCCACCTTGCAAGTATATATACCCTTTCAAACAAAATAAGAATTTTCCAAATCGTCCCAGCCTTCTTTGAATAATCGCTGAACCGAAACAACTTCCACCGAAACTTGGTTTGAACGAGATCTATATAGTAAGTAGTATTTTTTAATACGTCATAAATTAAAATTAAAATACACTATTATTAAAACATCGATCGGAGTTACAACGAACGACAAGAACCTTTATATTATGTTAATTGCTGCTATGGAACCTTTCATGGGCGAGTCCAACTCGCACTTGGCCGCTTTATTTTGAAGTCGGTTAAAATTACTTTTGATTTTACAAAGTAGCCAAACTCCAACCTATCATTCGTCATGGACATAAAATTCTCCGTGGGTAATAACAAAACAGTAAGTACTTCTTTATTTTAGTACTATTTATATGAACAAATGTACTGGCAAAAACTCTGTGTAAACGTTATGGAATCTTTCTCAAGGTGAAGATAAATATGTATAGTCTGGTCGAGTAAGATTATTTTAGTAATAAGTATTTTCGCAATTATCGTAAAAATGATTATAGGCGATGATTTGACGAAATAAAATATCAAGTCGCGAGTCACACTTGGATGTGAGCAGCACGGGTCTATGCTCAGCAATTAGCAGAAGAAGAGCTACATGGTGATAAATAAATAAATATGAAACAAAAAAATTAATGTTATTATGATGAACTCTCGAAAAGTCCACGCTAACGAAGTCGCGGGCAATAGCTAGTAGTTTCATAAAACTTAAAACCCCACTATGATAAATATAAGTTCTAACAAAATATACTGAAACTATTTTAACGTTGAATTTAGTCCGTCACAGTGAACAACTTTCCCCAAGGAACATATGTCGAAACGGGAAAAATAATTTTTGCCTTCCATACAATTCGGAGCAGCTGATCGGTCAACTTGTATGGGAGGCCAAAAATTACTTTTCACATTTCGATACGTGCTCCTTGGGGAAAGTTGTTCAGTACCATGGACTTAATTCACGCTCAAAATAGTTTCAGTATATTTTGTTAGACCTTATATCCACTATTGCACGCCTCATAAGCGAAGCGTTGAGGTGGGTACTACTGTCACTTCGCGCAAAACATCTGATTTTTCAAACTTAAAATGTCTTTATGTATCATACATTGCACTTGTAAGATAATATATACACACACATATTAAGAAAAAAACACTATTTTTAACACTTATGATATTTTTGATGTCATTTTTGTTATTTAAACTAGTTAAAAAACAGTTTAAAAAAATTCTGTCTTGGACGTCCGTGTGTCTGTATGTGCGGAGGCTTTTCTTGTTAACACGATAACGACCGAAATAATTTACTAATCGAGACTTTTTTTTTCTCTTACGCTTGAGTATGCTCAGGAATAGAACCCTTTCATTTTTCAGGGTCTGATTCGATGTGGTTTAATTGTTATTAAATAAACAAAAAAAAAAATATCGACTCTTCTTCATAGTTTTAGTATATCTATATATATCTTTATTTTTCTATATGCGTAAGAATTAAAAAAAAAATATGGACACTTTGAGGCGTGCTCTTTTGGATTTTCCAAACTTATTTTGAAAATTCTGCCGTCTTACTATGAAATAAATAATTTCCTACCTATAATTAAATACATACCTACATAAATAAACACTATATAAAGAAACAACCCTCGAATACCAGCAAGAGGAAAACACAATATTTAAATAATATTTCAATTTTTGTATCATGTATTAAAGATCCAAGAAAAGTAGACAGAAATCCAAGAAAAGTAGTATTGAGGACAACTGAAAAACCTAATATGAACTTTGAAATTTAATAAAATATTGTATAAATTAAAAAAAGTGACGTATTTCTTATTTTAAAAAGTACGTACATTGGGATAAAAACGATACTAAAAACAAATAACAGTTTAAAACAACTGGTTGACAGCTAATAATCGTTATTTGAAAGAAAGACAGAAAGAAAGAAAGAAAAATACTTTATTTGGTGCAAAAAAGCGAACTTTTAAAAATGGTTTTAAACTATTTTTTATCAGTTGCTAATAGTTTAAGTAGAAAAATAATACGTATGTATTTGTGACTGACATTGGCTTTTGCTTTAACCTTTTAAGTCTAAAAACAACTTGTTAAAAGCCTAAATAATGATGATTACTTATATAATGTACTTTTGAGAGTATTCGTTTGTATAGAGATGGAATACAAAATATTTACATTCAGGTTAAATAACCTTTGATATTTTATCAATGTTATTCTTTAGGTTGGTCATTCGTTTATTAAATACTTCCTATTCTTGATTGTCACTTCCTACCTCATGTTTACTTACCTACCTTCAGCATAGATTAATAAATAAAAAAAGACAATTGTACGTACTAAGTTTGAGGAAAACTATGGTGAAACGCTTGATAATTTCAGAATTTTAAAAAATATACAGTGACAAAAGAGTAATTTTGTAAATGTTATTATTGAAAATGATCATTAACATGTATTCAAGTCAATTCGTGATTCATGAAAGGTTAGGTAAAGATCAATTCAATTCAATTTTAGCCAACTAATTGAGACATTCAAACTTCTGTAGAGGTCAACTTTGATTATGTTTCTAAATTATACATGTAGATAATATGTACACAAATATGTTCTTACATAATTTGTTTTCGTTTATTCATATCTCTACATGTTTTATCCTATTTTATATATTATATTACTAGCTGTTGCCCGTGACTTCGACACAAATATTTACTTACATAATTTGTTTTCGTTAATTCATATCTCTTTATGTTTTATCTATTTTATATATTATTAGCTATCCGACCAGTCTTCACACACATCTATAATAATATGCATCATAAAGTAAACTTTTTCCTTGAAATGCTATACAGTTGGTAAAAATCTTATCAAAAGTGGTCCAGTGGTTTTTGAATGAAATGCGTACAGGCAGACAGTTTATTTGACAATTCCACGGGATACTTACATTTTCCGGGATATTAAGTATGCTATGTATTATTCCAGATAATAAGCTATCTACATGCCAAATTAAATTTTAATCCGTTCAATTTTTTCTAATGAAAACTAACAAAACTTTGTATAATTTTTGGAATTCATGAATTTCATGATTTCATCATATATTCTTACTATAAATAATTTACAAAACCAATTTTGATAAAATTTCTATGGGACCCTTTTAAACAAAAATAAAGAATTTTCCAAATCGGTCCAGGCTTCGAATAATCGGGGAACAATATAAAAAATAATAATAATAAAACATCGTGACAAATAATTGATATCGTCTTCCTGTTTTGGAAGACGATAAAATTAATAAACTGAATTTATCATGTAGCTACGGAATCGGTTACAAACTCGATAGAATCTTATTATTTTATCTCTGATTTTTTGAATTTCCTTTTGTTTTTGGTGCAACAATAAGTATTTGTATTGTATTGTATTGTAAAAAGAAAGTTAATTAGTTTATTTTTTACCCAACTAAGGCAAAGTCTTGGAGGGTAATGAAATGATTTTAGCAGGAATTGTGTGTGTATTTGTATGTATATATTTATGTGTATTACACCGTAGCATCCGAAGTTACTTACTTACCTATCGAATTTTTACAAATGAAACGTAAATCGATTCGTCATTTACGCTCGTCAAAAGCCAACAAAATCATCAATCACGTGAATAATGCCACAGTATTTCCTTACTTATTTTTCTTCCATTTCCCTTCTTTACTAGGTTAACACCCTCGTATCAAGAAATATTCTCTCTATAAAAAATATACTCTCGACAACATTTGACTACTTTTACATCTTCCTGTAACATCTTATACGCACGTTCTTGAGCCAGATTTTAGTCTGACCTATTAATTGACATCAATCATTCCGTCAATTTCACCCATCTATACCTTATCTTCATGCATATAAGGTTCATTACAGTTCATCATTTCGTTTCCTAACCGCATTTGAACTTGGTAGAATCAGGAAATGAATCTTGTTATTCGATTTTGAATCCTAAACCTATTTAATTAGGTTTCGATGTATAATTGTGTTCATTTGAGCTATGTAACTCCGGAAGTATATGTACGAACGAGTATATCAATCAACTGTTCTGTTTGGGTTATTTATAATCGAGCTTCTTTTTCATGAAGATTGTCTGGGTATTTTGTGATGTGGTTTTAAATAGTTTTAATCATTGCATAGATTAGTGAATTCTGTTATCTATAAAATACCAGTTATGTTTACATTTCAAAAGTAAATAAGAAGGTATATACAATTTTCAAATGCTCATTTTCTTTAGATTTCATTGTATGTAAATATGTATTTGAGTAATAAGTAATCATATTTCAAACTTTAAATGCCTTTTACAGAAAAGGATGTTGAAAAACTGCTCAGTCAACAAAAATACTGTCTAAACTGATCTAATTTGGCTTATTTTCAAGTCTGGTTTCCAACATTGCTTACTCATCACGCAAAAAATGTATGAAAAAGTAAAACTGATGAATGATATTGAGTTTTCATTCGTTCCATTTACGTGAAAAGCAAGGAATATATTACTATTCAGAAATAGAAACATGTATGTCTGTACAGTGCTAACCGGTTACCTTTGCATAACACAGATTATAATATTTACTGTCCTTGTTTATTTAATAAAAAATCTTCAGTTTCTTTTTGAGTTTCTTACAAATAACTAGATGGCACTGCAGTAGTTAGACACCATGTGAACGCGACTTAAAAAAGTTACAACAAAATTCTTACCTCCTCGACGGACTTCTTGGAGAATTCGTTCATGGACACAATCCATTGCTGTACAAGTTCATTCACAATAACAAGATCGTTATATAACCACGTCAAGAGATCGTTCACCCACTGCACGCTGGGGCCATCCGAGCCCGTGCAAGTTGGGACCACAATACTCGTGTGTTTTTTTAAAGTCAACTGCTCAGGGCCGGGCGACATGCGGCCTAACCGCCGCTTGTTTGGCGGAGTAGCTGGCACGAAACCACTTGGCTTTGGGGGTTTAGACATAAGAGCACCACTTTTAACTTTAGCACTGGTCGCTAATACACTGTCAGCACTTGAGATTATTTCGTTCGCTGGAGAAAGCTTTTTCTCCTCGGTCGGTTTGGCTGGCTTTGCTTCTTCTACGGTCTTTTTCCCGAAGCGGCCATACGCCCATTTGGCAATGCCAAGGAGGACGATGGAGAAAAGGATCCATATAAATATGAGCATCACTAAGTTATCCATGGCTGTGTCCATATAATCGAAACTGCATATGAGGTCGTCGACTGCTTCGGCTAGGTCAGCCATAGTTTTCCATGGTGTCTGCCACCATGGAGCGGCGTCGTGTCTCGCCGCTTCTCTCTCACTCACTGATTCCGAGCTCAGCATTTTTTTTCTATTTTTGAACGCACTATTTTCGGAACGTAGCTCTGTTCCGCTCTTTCAGTTACGGATGCGTTCGCATAACGAATAGTTGCTAATTTAATAACTGTTATTTCGTTAATAACGTTAATAACGATTAGCCCGTTAGTTATCACTTAATGTTGAACACATTAGGTCCGTTTAGTAGTTTAGAATATTCGTTTCGTTCGTATTCTGTCGTGTTTCTTCGTTAATATTTAGCCATGTCTTCCTGTCTTCACTGCATTATGTATTATCTCTGCAACAAAAGATATTTGCGTTACAAATGGCACTTATTTATGTTGTACAAACACAATGGATTATTAAACTTCTTTGAAACTACTTAGTTTGTGTACACTTAGGTCTTGGTAAGACCTATTTGGCTTGGGTAAATATTGGTATACGGTAGCAAATGAGTAAGGGAATTAAAATTGGAAATGAAATGGGTTTAAGGCAAGAAAGGTTTTAGTTGATGTTGTGTCGTGTAAGGATTTTTACTGAATTTCCAAACTCTTTGAAACGTAAATTATTGATAGTATGTAAGAAAACAAAATACGATTTTTGAGTAGTCCCAATATGCAATATATATAGATGTTGATATTTTCACATTTTTAGGGATCCGCACCCCAAGGGTAAATACGGGACCCTATTACTAAGACTGCACAAACCATGAACCGTAATAGCTAGACAGTTGAAATTTTTGCAGAATTTTCTATTGCCGCTATAACAAGTTACAGATACAGATACATTTTCACGTCTATGTCCCTGACGGGGCAGACAGTGCACAGGGCCGTAAGACCCAAAGGCCACGCTTAACATGATGGTGGGCGTTAAGATGGAAAAGGAATCAAAATAGTAATGGGTTGCTAGCCGCATCGCCTATAACCATGATTCAAGTCTCGCTCATTCCCTCGATCGGCTTTTACAATCTGCGCGGGAAGAGAAGCAGCTGGTACATTCTAAGTTTTTTCTTTTCTCCCAGACCAGCATGGAAGGGTATTATTACTAAAATTAGAAAAAGAAATATTTGGGGCTCCCATACAACGTGATATTTTACAATGGTACAGAACCCTTCGTGTGCGAGTCCGACTCGCGGTTTGTTGTTATTGCTTTTCAAATCTATGGCTATTTTTACTTTTTATGCTACGAAAATAAAACAAATGTACGATCTTATGTCTCTTTTTGTCATTTTGGAAATGATGATAAAGTCTCTTTAAATCGCTGATTAAAATATTAACAATGTAAGTCACTCCCTTGACCCGTACTCGAATTATAATCATTTGCATAATAATATAAGGAAAAGTTTTAAGGAAAACGTTACCAGAAAGGAAAATAGCTAAGTCAACATGTCATTTTACATAAATATGTTTAGGTATTAAAAAGTTATTGGACGTTCAAGCGAAGTTTTCAGAGTCTATTCGAACTATCTAGCATTTGTATAGTGTGAAAGGGACATACCCGTAATAAATCGAACCACGGGCTAAACTAGATCACTATAGCATAATAATAATGACGACCTCCGTGGCGTAGTGGTCACCATGCTAGTCCTCCACCCAGAGGTCCCGGGTTCGATTCCCGGTCAGGGCAAGTTGGAAAATGGCCTTTTTCAAATTGTCCTGGGTCTTGGATGTTTATATATGTATTTGTTATAAAATATAGTATCGTTGAGTTAGTATCCCATAACACAAGTCTCGAACTTACTTTGGGGCTAGCTCAATCAGTGTAATTTGTCCCTATATATTTATTTATTTATTTAATAATAAAGAAACAGTCAAAAAACAAGAAAAAAATGACATTCCTATAATGAATGTAAGTAAAATGAAAGAAATGGTGTTCGAGAGGAATGAATGTGCAACAGAATGCAATATTGTGGTAAATGGGTGTACAGTGGAGCAAGTGGAACATACATACATACATACTATCACGTCTTTATTATTTTAGAGAGTATTTTGGGTCTTGCGGTTCTATGCAGAGCCCAGGGCCGCAAGACCCAAAAGCCACTTTTAGCGTCATGGTGGGCGAGAAGATGGAAAAGCGATCAATACAGTGATGGGTTGCTAGCCGCATCGCCTGTTAACATGGTTTGCATTTTTGCCCATTCCCTCGATCGGCTTTTACGATCTACGTGGGAAGAGAAGCAGCTGGTACATTCTAAGTTTATTTTTATTTTTCTAGACCAGCATGGGAGCAAGTGGAAGAGTCTCTTTATTTGGGATGTAAATTGACAAGAGATGGAAAGCACGAGAGAGAGAGAATGCGGGAAATCAAGTAAATGGGAAAGCATTACTTTATAAACAGCACCAAAGTGTCAAACATAGCACGTCTGTCTGAGGTGCGATTTTTCAATCGGGGAGTCAATAAACGAACGATTTTTTGTATGGAAAACCATACGTTTAGCTGACTCCGCGTTTCTAAAGTGTAAATGTATGGAAGTGAGTGTTGGGTATGACTGAAAAGGCCCGAAACTAGATGCAGTTGAAATGAGAGCGCTGAGGAGTATGTCTGATGTTACTTTGAAAGATCGGATTTAAAATGATGTCATAACATAAGGGACTGAAAGATGTTCAAAAACTGAGAAAGGAATGATGGTTCGGGCATGTAGAAAGGATGGATGAAAGCAGATTTACTAAAAAGGTCTACAACGTAATTCGACGAACGTACCGCGATCAGATTGCAGATGTTTTAAGTAAAGCGGCCAAGTGCGAGTCGGACTCGCCCATGAAGGGTTCCGTAGTAGCAAATAACATAATATAAAAGTATTGTAGTATATATTTTTTTTGATTTTTATATTTGAGTTGATTGAATGAAAGGTAAATTGCCGTTTATGATTTATGACGTATTAAAAAAAAACTACTTACTAGATCTCGTTCAAAGCAATTTTCGCTGGTAGTTTTCATGGTAGTTTCATTTTATTATTTTAGAAGTTACGGGGACACACTTTTTTCCACTTTGGAAGTGTCTCTCGCGCAAAGTATTCGGTTTAGAAAAAAATGATATTAAAAACCTTAATATCATTTTTGAAGACCTTTCCATAGATACCCCACACGTATGGGTTTTATGAAAAATATTTTTTTGAGTTTCAGTTCTAAGTATGGGAAACCCCAAAAATTTATTGTTTTTTTTTCTAATTTTGTGTCAAAACCTTAATGCGGTTTACATAATACATCTACTTACCAAGTTTCAACAGTATAGGTATTATAGTTTCGGAAAAAAGTGGCTGTGACATACGGACCGACAGACAGACAGACAGACAGACAGACAGACATGACGAATCTATAAGGCTTCCGTTTTTGCCATTTGGCTACGGAACCCTAAAAAAGGAGAGGTCGGAAGTACCCGTAACCGGCAGGCATGTATGAAGAGAGTGATGAAGGTAGATGAAGCGAAAGAGATGTCAGGATCGTAGCAAGTGGAGGTCCATTGTCTCTTTCTACTCCTGTGGGAAACAGGCGTGATATGATAATATGTAGTATGTATGTTATATATTAGGTGGTTAGTGATTTGAAACGGAGCATTTTTTGAAACGGAGCACTATTTTCACGAATTTTGATTCTGCAGTCTTTGAGCTTTGTTTTGGTCTAATCAGAATATTTTAATCAATTGTTTGGTTCATCATCAGGTCTTCTTAGTCTCCACTGTAGGACCACGACCCTCTGTATTACTAGAGCCATATTTTGCCAAAGCAGCTAGAGGATTTGGCCTATACTCTCCACGCTGGCCAGACGGGTTGGAGGTCTCATAGATATTTAGCTTGTATTTCCTAAGTCGCCTTCTACGTCATCCACGGGAAGACTGAGTGGTCCTATTCTACTCTGCCGGAAACCACACGGCAAAATTGTTTGGTTAACCACTTACAATTATTCTTGAATGTATATAACATAATTTTCGTTGCAATATAGGTGACGTAATATGACCTGCCTGCTCTATGGCCAGCCATTAATACTGTGTCTATGGTCAGTGAATCACTGGCTGAATTTCAATGCTCGTTCTAGACATGACCTCACACGTGACCTCGGTTACGTCATGTATAATTAAATCACTAGACCACTGAGTCTAACTTTTAGGTTAGTATTTAGGATAGATCACGAAAGTAGAGAAGGATAGATCACGATGCGAAAACATGAAAATGGTCTTTAGTGTCTAAATAGTTTTTTTTGAGTAGATATATTGACTGTATGTTTTCCGAATAAAATAAAATAAACCGAGGGCAAGATGCGTAAGTTCTTAGCCATGTTTGATGAAAATCGGTTCAGTCGTTTACAAGTTACTGGGTAATAATGATAACGCTTCAAATTCAGAGTATTGTAATTTACCTGACAAATAATAGATGGCGTTACGAGAGTATTATGTAGTTCCACCACTTATCACTAGATGGTGTTTTTTTAACTTGTCTATAGCAAATAAACTTTGATCAAACCAAACAAGCCAAGTAGAGCATTGTCAATGGACGTTTATATCCGTGGTCGTCACACTTGATCGACATCGCAAACAATGGAAAACAATTCAAAAATCGGAACGTGCCGAAATGTCTTCGCTACAAGACTAAACTAAGCCAATTCAAGTAATCCTATTGTTATTATGTTTAAGCAAAGATAATATAATATTAATACTTTGCCGTGTGGCTTCCGGCAGAGAAGAATAGGGCCACTCCAAGTCCTCCCGTGGATGTCGTAGAAGGCGACTTAGGGAATACAAGCTAAACAAAGCTTATAAACATCAATGAGATCTCTCCAACCCGTCTGGCCAGCGAGGAGAGTGTAGGCCAAGGCCTCTGGCTGCTCTAGCCAAGTATGGTTCTGGTAGTACAGAGGGGGTCGTACTCCTGCAGTGGAGACAAAAAAGACCTGATGATGATGATGAATATATATACTAACGTAACAGATATCCAACGACATAGAAACTGTTGAGAGCTCGTAAGTAGGCAAAATTGGGAGTTGGGTAGGCACACAGAGATGGCAGCACACACGACTAGCAAAAAAGTGACAAAGGAAGTGTTGAATATGCTTTGAAAATATTTATTGCATTTCGTATATGAAATCTAGATAGGTCATTTTGGAAATCTTTGGGAGAGGCCTATGTCCAGCAGTGGGCGTTATGCGGCTGAAATGATGATGATATATAAGTAGCGGCACGTAAGTTTAGCTATGTAATACTATTAGTAATTCTTTGGTTTAGCGCTGAGTAAAATGTAGAGGGGATACTGCGCACGCACAGTATTAATTTTTGACTTTTGCGCAATAGCGGTCAGTGCTAGAGTTTCGTGCCGCTACCTATTACCTACCTGTTATATTTAATTAATTAGAGTACTTCTTTATTTAAAAAATAGTATTAAAACATTAAAATGTTTTAATTATTACTTATAGCGCCATCTAGTGACAAGAAAGCAAAATAATTATGTTTATAAGGCGAACTCTTCGATGCTGTTTTGGGAGAAAAGAAAAACTTAGAGTGTACCAGCTGCTTCTCTTCCCGCGCAGATCGTAAAAGCCGATCGAGGGAAAGGGCGAAAATGCGAATCATGTTAACAGACGATGCGGCTAGCAACCCATCACTGTATTGATTGCTTGACGCTAAAAGTGGCTATGGGTCTTGCGGCCCTGAGCTCTGCATAGAGGCGCAAGATACAAAGTGCTCTGTCTGCTCCATTAGGGATAAAGACGTGATAGTATTTATGTATGTATGTATGTATAAGGCGATGGCTAGGCATGGTTTAAGCTAGACTTTGTTTGGTATAATAGTTACTATAACCCAACCGACCTACGTTGCTCGCTTATCGCTAAAACTACCTAACATCTAAATGCCAATCCACGATTTGCGAAACCGGTCCGCTCTATCAAAGTCTAGTAAAAAATCGAACAAGTTTATCAAACTAACTTGCACGACGTTATCGCCTAAGTCTAAATCCACTGCGTGTTGTAGCTCAAATCAATATTGTTTACAAATACACAACGCGCAATGGATGTTAATTATTCACAAAAAATTTAATCGTGTCGACTAGGCTTAAATAGTGAGAAACAGCATTTAAAAAGCCACGCCTCGTCTGCCGAAATGACCGCAGAACGAATGTCATAGAATTCGGTGATGGATGCCGTCACGCCATCAAAATTATACCATTTGACTGCGTGCAGTCTTTCAAAGGTGTAATATGACGTCAACAGGTCGTCACGACTAGTAATCGACAAGTAAAAGACAAAAGCTAACGACAAAGGTCGCAAATTGCAAAATACATTTTTTTAAAGACATAATTATAATAAGGCCTCTATTTTTTTTAAACAATAATGTATAAACATGAAATTAGATTATAAGATTTCTGAGTCTACAATACCACAGAAACAAAAAAAATATATATAAAGGCGGACATTGCATCGCATAGCAATCTCTTCCAGTCTGAGATCAAAGCTTCCAGTGAACCTAAATATTTTTCCAATCATACATATGCCTATTTTCCGCAACTCACAACTCAACAGTAAGTTATATAGCTTATGCAATGGAAGAGCTACTTTTTTAAACCATTCGGTTCAAGTTAAAAATCATTTTAGCACGCGCACCAAAGGTGCTATTTTTCAAACGCGGAGTCACTAAACGAACGATTTTTTGTATGGAAAAACCATTCGTTAAGTTGACTCCGCGTTTCAAAAATAGCACTTCAAGTTTGATAAGGATTTCGTAATGATATCATCGCTCGCTCTCAACCTTGCGCGGAGGTCGCCGGGTGACGGGTCACACTGAATTTAAATGCTTTAATTATAATATAATTACACTCTTTTGTAATTATTTTGTAAAGATTACACAATTATTTAATTACTCTGTAATGTAAATTCCAATGGGGTCTGAAAGTTTTTTTACACATTTTACTTCATTGACAAAACGTGTAGATTTCCAACTCACCGCTCGCGTAAATTACCATTTGGTCTATTTTTGAAACTCGTGTCAGAGAAAAGCAATATTGTTTTACGCAGAAAACATTTAAAATTTTTCAAAAAAATTAGCCATGAATAGAGAAATAGCATAATTCGGAACAGTGGTGCCAGTAAACGAGCAGTTTTTGTATGGAAAACCCATTCATTTAGGTGTCTCCGTGTTTCAATAATGGCACTTCAGATTCGCCATGAAAGGATTTTTTGTATGTACATACATACTATCACGTCTTTATCCCTAATGGGGCAGACAGAGCATTTTGGGTCTTGCGGTTCTATGCAGAGCCCAGGGCCGCAAGACAAAAAACCCACTTTTAGCCTCATGGTGGGCGAGAAGATGGAAAAGCAATCAATACAGTGATGGGTTGCTAGCCGCATCGCCTGTTAACATGATTTGCATTTTTGCCCATTCCCTCGATCGGCAATTTCGGATTTTTTGTGGTTTACGCTACAAAAGTCAAAATTACGATTAGTCAAGACCATTCGTTGTAAATCCATCGCCTTCGACCGATTCAAAAATGCGACCGTTTGAAAACGCTCGCGCAAACCAATCATCATCATCATCAAGTCTATTTGTCTCCACTGCAGGAGCACGACCCTCTCTGTACTACCAGAGCCATACTTGGCCAGAGCTGCCAGGAGGACTTTGGCCTACACTCTTCTCGCTGGCCAGACGGTTTGGAGAGGTCCCATTGATGTTTATAAGCTTTGTTTATATCTCGTGTCCTAAGTCGCCTACTACGACATCCAAGGGAGGACTTGGAGTGGCGCTATTCTCCTCTGCTGGAAACCACACGGCACGACAATTCATTCGTAATGTGACAATGACAACAAGTGATTTCAAACATGTGTCAACTGCCTGATTAGAAGAAACTGTTGGAAATGCAACATTAATATTTTTTGTGACGTTGGCTACACTGATTTTTACGTTTCGTCCCTTGTTTTAATACTGTCACTATGCCTATCTCTCGGTGTCGTGTAGAAAGATTCAAGTAGTGTAGATTTGCCACCGAGCGACCTAGGCTATGAGAAAGAAATATCAATGATACTACATATATTTTTTCATGGTCGAGCTATAGGCACACACTTCAAGTTTGACTTCAAGTATTATGAAATTTGAAGTGTGCATATAACCCGACTATGACCAAATGTTCGGTCGGTGATAAGGACAAAACACGGCACATTTTCTTTTTCTTCTTTTAGAAGTCACAATAAGACTATCTCGCTCTATCAAAGCGTGCCAGGCCCTTGCTTGTGGACGTTTGCGTGTCATGGCACAATAAAAACCAAGTGCTTTCAATTCATGAACCAAGTTAACTGCCTCCGTGGTGTAATGGTTAGAGCGTTCGACTCACACCCGGAGGTCGCGGGTTCGATTCCCGGGGGGGCAACGACTTTGTGTTGTTGTCCTAGTTTGGTTAGGACATTGTAGGCTGATCACCTGATTGTCCGGTAAGTAAAATGATCTGTGATTCGGAGGGCACGTTAAGCCGTCGGTCCCGGTCACTGTTTTTGACATTGGTCGTTACCTAAAACCATGTCAGAGGCCTTTAAGGCGGTTTAAAAACTCTGACACTAGTGTTAGTCACTAACACACACGAGAATAAAAAGAACCAAGTTTTATTTACCATACCTTCAACAGAAACACTATCGCTAAAACTAACATTTACCTACACACAATCATAAATCAAACTATGAAAATGAAATACGTCACACATTCCTAGAAATTCGTTATCGGCTACCGTGTAAAGTGCTAACTGAAGGCACGTAAAGGGCGTATTAGCAACGCGTTAACCACGGCAATTAGTTATTGAATACTGGAGCTGTTACGTCTTTCGGCACAGCATCGATAAGTAGGTTACATGGTCGTTAGAAAAATGGAGCAATCAGTGTTCTTGATAATCCGCTGGTTTTCAACAAATATTTATAAAAACCTAAGTCGAAAAAGTAACCCAATCAATAGGGTTACACTATAATTTGGGAAACCATTTTAATTGATTAACATTATGATAGGGTTACCCTATGAATACAGTTATCTAAAAAACGGGGTTTTCCGGTCTCTGCCAACAAGTCAAATCCAGTTAGGGTGAATGGTGTTCGAAATTGTGATAAAAAATATTTTTATTTTTTATAACTAATGACTAGACTGATAAATCCGATATTTATTTACGATTAGCTGCGCCCCGCGGTGCTACTTGCGGCTAAAGAAGTTGTCAGCTTCCTGCTTACGAAATTTTATCAAAATTTGTCCAGCCGTTTGCGCGTAAATAAATAACAAACATAAACACTTACACATACTACTCACAAACTTTCACTTTTATAATATTAGTGTTATAAATAGGAATGTTATTCCTAAGTCCTAACACAAAGAAAAGTTTCAGGCGTTTTTAAATTTTTTATTCCGTTCCCATTGTGGTCACCCATCCAAGTGCGGACCAGCCCAGCAGTCGGCTAATAAGCGGGAAGCGCATCCACGGATCCAAAGCAGTACAGAGAATGCAAACAGAAACGTGCAAAGATAAAGAAAATATCACAGGCTCACCTGTCATCTTGTAAATATTTAAAAATTATAATTTGTCAAAACTAAAAGTCGACTTCACTCCAAACTACGCAAGCGATTTCGACAAAATGTCCATGGGACCACCTGACAAGTATACACTCAAGTAAAAACAAGAATTTTCTAAATCGGTGAACATACAAAAAAGGTCGGGACGAATTGAGAACCTCCTTCTTTTTAGAAGTCAGTCAAAAATTAAGAGTTTAAGTAAATCGCCAAACCCTAAACCTACACCAAAAACAACAAAATTCAACTTACATTCACACTTCAAGTCGTAAAATCGATAAAATTCCATCGATGTAATCGAATCGATTACATGACCGCACACATAGACATTCACGAAAAGACTGACTCATTTTCAAGTTTACATGATTTCATAGTGCAAACATATATTATCGTGTTTGTATGAATTTTATTGCATAAAGTGTGGGAACTTCGTTTATGACTAATTCTTTTATCTTCATACTTTTGTCTAGAGAACTCCAAGGTTTAACAAAATATACTGAAACTATTTGAGTAATAAAAGTGAATCCCTATTTCCCTTGGTTCATCGCGAGTAAACGGCTGGACCGATTTAAATGAAATTTGGTATGGATATCGTTTAAGACCCGAGGAAAGACATAGGAAAGTTTTCATCCCGCAATTCCCACGGAGAGCGAAGCCCGTGGGCACAGCTAGTCGAAATATGAAAAGTAATTTTGGCCTCCCATACGAGTTGACCAATCCTGACCAATGCAAAGCCAAAAATATATATTTCATAAATAAATAATAAATAAATATATAGGGACAAATTACACTGATGACCACTACGCCACGGAGGTCGTCGTCATATTTCTATGTTTCTTGGGGAAAGTTGTTCACTATCACGGACTGATTCACCTTTACGTTAGTTTCAGGGTTTCAGTATATTTTTTTAGACCATAAATAAATGTTCACGAAGTGGCCAAGCCGTTCCCGAAAGAAATACCGTACCCGTTAGTTCGAGAGATTCGAATTTCGATACCTACAGACAGACATTGGCGTCAAACGGTTAAACTTATAACACCCTAAGGTTTGTGTAGTGCCGATACGAGCGGTATTTGCAAAAATTATATTTCAATTTAAAAAAACATGTACATTGAGGGACTATCAACTTTTGTCACAACATCTATGTTGTGAACTTGTGACAATTGGCCTATGTTTAAGAGGGGAAACGCTTTTTGTATGGATATTTACTGCTGAGAAGATACCCCAGAGTATTTTTAAAATTGGAAGATAAGCCAATAGAAAACTCATTTAGACTAAATTCGAAATACAAAAAAGTTTTCTCAAATTCCTAAAAACATCAAAAATCTAATTGCCAGTTACAAAAACACATCAAAAAAATGTGCCGCATTCGCGGTAAGGTGACGTAATCATGACATCATGGCTTAGAAAAAGGCGGGCTGGTGACGTCACAAGGTTGGGGAGGGTTAGTGACCTTTGATTGGCGGATTACATGCCTCAAATGAATTTAAATATGCTTAAGTTTGCAATTTACATACTCGTGTAATTTTGGAGCAAATTAAATATGTAAAATAAAATAAAAATCCTTATTTTTTTTAAACTTTTTTTTATTTGCTTTTATCCGAGATTACCCTTATGGTCAAATAAGTTGTGTACCTAACTAAGTATTTTGAATATTTTGATAATTAACAATACTTTTTCAGAAAAGTAAAATGTAACTAAAAGTAATGTAAAAATTAATGAATATTAATTCTGCCTGCAGCTTTCTACTTAAGATAGGTACCCACTTAAATAACTAAGTGCTAGAATTTATTCCGTGACTTAATTTAATACCAATCTGTTTGTTTTTGCGTGATTGAGTAACAAAAAGACATCAAAAACTTAACTTACACTAAATGAAATTTACATGTTTTATTATTTATAAAACGCTTATATTAAGGATATCGTTTAAGGGGTAATGTACATAAATGTAATAAGGGGATACATGAATTTTCAGGGACTAGTGCTGCCCCCATTTTAAATAAATCATTTGAAAGGAAACGGAGATATCATTTAAAATTTTGTATCATGCGGCCCTTCAAACTATTTTATGTTATAAGCTACTGTTTACAGTTTAAAGTGAGGACGTTAAGCTTTTCTTAATACTTATACCAACTGGACCCCGAAAAATTAATGTATTCCCTTATTACATTTATGTACACGACAAAATGTCTAAGGATATTTAGTGGTAATAATATTTTTCCCGTTTGTATCCAGTTTTAGCAAAATAACAAACCACAGAGGAAGTAGGTACGTAGGTACCACAAATACTAAGTAGGTAACACCTTATCAACCACCGCCACATCACCACAACCTTGAAATGTGAGTTTCCGTGACTACTATTTAATGTTTCAGTTAAAATACATTCGTATAATGGGCAACATTAATTATTTTATTTTTAGCGTACCTTAAAGATTTAAGGCTGTTAAATGACCTAAGAAACAATGTACCGAAAAAAATTCATTTACAAAAGTCCTAAAGTAATTACCTGTAGTCTGTTTAATAATAAATAATAATAAATAAATAATAAATTCCTTTATTTCAGGCAATAGCATTGTACTTACAAATTTTGTACAATGCCAGAGACCCATATTATAAATACCTTATAACTAACATACATAATAATTATCTATCCTAAATCCTAAATAATAAAATAGAAATAGTAAATTTTGGAGCATATATAAGTACAACACCAATCGTTCGCCGTGTGGTTTCCGGCAGAGTAGAATAGGACCCCTCCAAGTCCTCCCGTGGATGTCGTAGAAGGCGACTTAGGAATACAAGCTAAAGAAAGCATAATAAACATCAATAGGACCTCTCCAACACGGTTGGGCCAGCGAAGAGAGTATAGGCCAAATCCTCTCTGGCCAAGTATGGCTCTGGTAGTAAATAAAGGGTGGTGCTCCTGCAGTGGAGACTAAAAAGCTTAGACCTGATGATGATAATTGGCTTGTCAAGTAATTTTCAAAAAGATCTGATTCGCAATCCTTTTCGAGGAATAGCCTCTAGGAGAAGATTTCTCAAATCAGATTTTAAAATAAGGTCTTAACTATTTAGATATTTGCAAAAAACCCATTGACCTTTATTTTCAAGCAAGGTCAAGCTTATTTGAGGAAGTGATGTCACGATGAAGATTTTTTGAGTAAAGTTGGCAATTTCCACTTTCAGTACTGTACTGAAGTGCCATTTTTGAAACGCGATGTCACCTAAATTACTGGTTTTTTCCATACAAAAACCGTTCGTTTAGTGACTCCACGTTTAAAAAATGGCACCCCTGTATTATATGTCACTGTCACTGTCATCTACCAACACAACAATTTGACAACAACCAACATACAGACGGTAATTTAAACAGAAGACATTGACAGTTGACAGATGTCATTGTTTTATTAGCGCTAAATTTAAACTTCGATTGCAGTGTGTCGTCACTTCCGGTGTTTTGTTTAAAATTATATAAAAAAATCCTGATAAAACGTAGAATTTTTATAATCAAATTACTTTCTTAAAATTGTCTATATTTTCGAAAAAATTTCACTTTTAACACTTTCATATTTCTTAGTTGACAAGCTAATTATATTGATACAACACCAAGATACAGAAAATAAAACACTGACAAGTAACAAAATATGCCACCAAAATGGTTTCTCAGCTTTTGTGTCAAAGCTTTTCGGAGCGAAGATGCTGAGTTTCAGAGAAACCAATTGAGCAGGCATAATATATGCTTAAATTTTCATTTTATAATAACAGTTTAATGTTGTGGGAGGAGTCCCTCTGTCAGGGGACTCAGGGGGTGTTAGGGCGCAGAATTAATAATAGTTTAGGGGTAAAAATGTACGTAATTACGTCATAGGTGGCTAACAAAAAAAAAAACAAATTGCTTCATTTTTTAGAAAATTAAAGACGACAAAATTGCATTTTTAATGCTAGATTGCTCCTTATTAATATAATTCGATATTTCGATATATAAGTGTTTTTAGACACTGATATTAAGGCAATTTACCCATATTACAAGCATAATTCGCATGTCATTTACTTAATAGGCACTTAGGAACCAAGGCTGCATGGCAGCACGACCGCACATTTCTTTGCCTTATCAAAGAATAAAAAAAAAACTATAAAACGTTTTTTTAGTGAACGAATCGTGATATTTTCAGCCAGTATTAAATGTTGCGATTTTTAAAACTAGAATTTCTTGTTGTTTGGTGATGTAATCTCTTTTATGTTTATAACCTTGGCGCGAAGGTTGTGACATTTTTGGGACATAATTTTGTTAATTCGCTGACGTGTTTTCTTTCACTGCATGCTCAACAACAGTAAAGGAAGTGCTATTTTTAATAACACTTCCATTTACTGTTGTTTACTAAACTAAACGAACGATTTTTTTGTATGGAAAAACCATTCGTTTAGGCATAGATAAATAAAAAATTATGTACGGTTTAGGGTGACTTCGCGTTTGAAAAATGGCATTTTGGGTTACGTTAGAATATCACAAAAACAAGTATGTAGATAACGATATTTTAAAATTAAAATAAGACGTTCGGGGTGGCCATTTTGTGCCGTGCTAGCCAAGGACAAGGACCAATTATGTCAAGGATATCGATTCATATCGACCCTACTTTTCGAGTATGCAAGCAGACTGCCTATTAGTTTATGTAGAGCTGAATTTAATTGGGGTCAAAATAAATTATCTGGTACTGTTCATAGAATAAAACATCACAAAATAATGTCTCTTGTCATTGATCATGTCCATTTTTAAGGTGATTTTATAGTTATTATTGCAGAAAAACTGATAGTAGACGTGATGAATGGAAAAATATTTTTGGTCCATCGGTTAGATTATTAAAAAATATTGTACACGTATTTTTTCTTTTCTCTGAGAAACCAAAAATGACAAAGATACATCTCGTTAAAGTTTCGCGTGACGTCACACTTAAGCACGATTTTTACTTAAGTGTGACGTCGCAAGCCCCCACTCCGGAACTTTGACGCTCCGTATCTTTGTGAATTTTTACTTTTTTGGTAAACAGAAAAATACGGGTCCATTATTTTTGGATAATCTAAAAGACGGACTAATTACAATCATATTTTTCCGACCCTGTCGTCACCCCTACTATTTGATTTTAAAAAAGTATGACGTCACGTCGCGCAATTTCATACAAATCTCAAGGACAATGTTTGTTTTGACGTTTAAAAAAAAGTATCTGATTTGAATTGTTGGATGGAAACCAGCGGATTCACCCAAAAATCCACTACCACTACCCAAGTTTAATTAATAGTGGTGTATTTATTTCTAAGTTTTATAATATTGACCAAATAAATGTTATCAATTGTAATAAACTATAAACAGCTGTATATGTTCTATGATCTTTTTTATAAAACAAATCATGCAAGCAAGATTAATGATTGTTTTATATCATTACAATGGCCAGAAAAACTTCCTAATTGATAGAATGAAAAAAATTGCCTCGAGTGGGATGGCCATGAGGCATGAGATATGATTTTAGAGGATTTGAGGAAGTGACGTCACCATGAAGATTCTTTGAGTAAAGTTGGCAATTTCCACTTTCAATGGAAACAACTTGACAGCAACCAACATAACGACGGTAATTTAAACAGGAGACATTGATATTTTTTTCAGTGCAGGTATAGGAAAAATGTTAACTTCGATTACTGTGTGTCGTCACTTCCGGTGTAATGTTTAAAATTTCATTAAAAAAATCCTGATAACTCATAGAATTTTTTTATTCAAATTACTTTCTTAACACTTTTAAGTATATTTATTAGCTGACAAGCCAATTCTTGAATTCATCAGTGTCGTACAAGAATGTATAAAATAATAACAAAATTAACTTTCCCTAGCAAAAAAGTTGTTTATTAATCACTTCTTCGTCCTTTACGTGGTAAACACAGTCTAGTCAAAACCCAAAAGGAAACTTTCAGTGTAATAATGGGCTAGCAGGTGGAAAAAATTATCAAAATATCCGACATCATTATTTTGACATTTATATGTGCTTTTGATTTTAATCTTGAGATTTTCCTTTATTTTTTTGTCCCATTTTCTTGGTCGGGTTTTAATTGAGTATTTTCCTAAGCCATAAATAAATTATTTTGTACTGATAACAAAATAAAACGTCGCGAAATAAACAAAATAAGAACGCTATTTGACTTCAAAAAACTATGACGTCATCTGCCTGTATTTCATCCAAAATCCCATAGAAACTGTTTGTTTTGACGTTTAGAAAAAAGTATCTGATTTGACACTGTTGGAAAATAGCGTATTGCGATGTGTAGGGAAGAGAAGCAGCTGGTACATTCAGTTCTTCTTATCTCCCAGTCCAGCCAAAGTTAAAAAAACTTTGCAATTTAATTTTTCTTTACAAAACGCGCAATAATTGATTGGAAAATATAAATCCATTTAAATTTTTACAACCGTGAACAATAAAAAAGCGAACAACTTTTTTATCGACACGCGTCGTCGATTTATGCATTTGGTGCAAGAATTTACCAGTTTTCTCCCCTTTGTTGGCATTTTGTTGTCATTGGTTACTTCACCTATGAATAATTAAAAATGTCTTAGCAAATTGGAAAATACTCGTGGGAAATAAAAGATATTTCGGGGTTTACAGTCCTGTACTTTGTGCCTGTGGTCTTAAAAATGGAAAATTAAGTTGATAGCGAAGTTTCGAAAGGTTCTTCATTTAAAAATTCCTGCTAGATGGCGTTGATTTTAATGTGATTTTAGTATTTTCATTTTATTTTTAATTTCTGCGATATGTGAATTCTCATAAGCAAACATTTTTGGTCAGCGAGCGGTAAACGTACTCTTTTAATTATTGTATGCTTTAGTAAACTTATTTCAGAAAAAGCATAATAAACCCACATGAAGAAGGCTCTATTAGTCTTGGTCTACTAGTTTCTGTTTTCTGAATTCTGGATTGTTCGTTGGAAGAATGTTAGCTGACTAAATCTAAAAAAAAATACCAAGTACATGTGTATAACTAATTTTTTTTCTAAATTACTTAATAATGGACCATAACAAATATAAGTACTTTACTAAATTATAAAATTATCTGCTAAATGAACCTAACGTAAACGTAAATTTTATTTTTATTTTTACCATTTGTTTATAGATGCACCTTAAGGAAGGTTTATTATTATTATTATATAATACCCAGCCATACTTATATATCTACGTTTACATATTCCTAGTCAAAAATTTCTAATAAAAATGGTTTTCACACTTTAGTTTATTCACAGTCAAAAATTAAGTTATTAAATTGTATAGTTTATAGAATGATATAACTTAACAATACTATGATAACTGTGTATAGCACACACACATATCATACAACATATGGCAGATTTCAGTTCTTAATTAAAAAAAAAACAAAAACCAGTGTTGTCAATCGACAATCGATAATCGCTTATTGCTTCTCACCTCTTTTTACCGCCAAAACACATCACTCAAACTAATCACGAAATCACGACGATACGAAAAATGTTATCACGATTTATTGTTTATGTTTTTTTTTTACGAGAAAAAACATGAGGGCCGATCGATAACCGCGGCGTGGAAACGTCCCTCCCGTGTGAATACCGGTGCCGCACTAAGTAAAATACATGTAAAATACCTAAAGGTCTGTGCAAGATGGCGATACGGGTTGGAGTTTGCGCAATCGGCTACCGATTTTGTTTATACAATTCGATTGATGCTGTCAAAGATGTTACACAATTATCTTTTGTCAGAGCACGTAGAGGGCCTCCACGTGATGTTTTATCTGACATTGCCAATGCAACTTTACTATCGTAGAGTAGACAGTACTTTTAAATTTAATCCCGTTAGGAGCACCTTTAAAACCGCATAAGTAGTTACCTAATCGTTTCTATGCTAATGGGTCTCTAACTATAGCATTTAAGTATTAATTAATTTCATAGATTGATTAATTATCAATACAGTAAGTACTCAAAAACTCAAGTCCATAATTGTTAAAACAAACATGAGATGACATACCTACTTAAGTCTAAGTCTTATAACACCATGAGAACCTAAAATCTAGATAAAGAAATCTAACTTAATAAGAAGTCAGACTCAAAATTACTTATTGCACAAGTTTGTTTAAAAATGATAAGAAAGTACAATGGTAATTACCTAGGTAAGTAGGTACATAAGTTTCAAATAGTCAACAAATGATTTTAACAGATTGTACTTTCAGGCAATAGTTACACTAATTTAAACAAGCTTATCTTCAGTTTGTAGACACACTGTAATCTGGAGAATGATAAGTTTTTAAGACTGTTTTAGAAACTAGGCTATTTTTATATTAGACATGATGGATTACAGAGTTCTAGTCCTTCGTGAGCCGGATTATCTTCGTCCATCGTTTATCTTGCTGTAAAACACACTATCGATTTAATGATCGTAAGTGTCAAGACAAGAGAATTAACAATATGTTTATTCAAAGTGCGCCCTTGAGCGTGATGAGGCCAGTGAGGTCGTTTACTTACAGCGCGCGATAACTGAATGTGCTCATTAAACTTAAGGTAAATTGTTTACACTTAATGGAAATGTTTTGTTAAGTACCTCTTAAATACTTGTACGTCGGTCGAGTAAAGATTATACGACAAAAATAAATAATTTCTCTTAATATTCGGTCTTTTAAAAGTAGGAGTACGTAAGTATGTTGATTTTTTGTGACTAAAATATCCGTTTTGAGAAACATTAGGTATTGATTCACTAGTTGACCAGCAAGTGGATAAAAAATTAAAATATATGATGGAATTGCTTTAAACCACACAAACCAGATATTAATTACTTAAGTGTTTTGAACGTCTAAGAGCTCAAACAACTTCTTGCTAAATGCATTAATCTGTTGTTTAAAAAGCAGACTTCAACCGCTCAAGGGTTAAAAAATTAGGTACCTTCATCTATTTTGCTGGATTCAGGACGCTTCCAATCAGTCGGTTTACGAAACCTGGGGAAGGCTGTAGCACAATATAGATATCATACAGTATTGTATCTTCATACAAACGGTCGGAACGCAAGTTATACCTACGCGCCTCGAAGGTCGGTATACACTTGTTCCGTGACTCGGTATACAAACAGCCGAGAATGCGTCGCTGTGGCGAACGGTGTTTTGATGCAAGCAGTAGTCGTGCGTTAATAATATAGCGAAACACAGACAATATTGTGCTGTTTTTGGTTGTTTAAACTCGTCGGTTAAGCACACAGAGATAACATTTTTTAGGTTAGGTACCTCAAAACTCCGAAAGGTAAGTAAGACTAATAAAAATAGTTTTTATATATGTACCTACTAGTATGTTGTTTATTTTTTTAAATAGGTAAGTATTTCCCTTTTTCCACAAATACCTAGATTAAAAAATAAATAAGTGATAATGTTGAAAGACTTAATACATACATAACACGAGTAAGATATCTTACCTATGCTCGCGATAAAAAAAACTAGCTAAGTAGTGGTTTCCTAGGCTACATATCTACTTACTGATGTGGGTACTTAGCTACTTACATATATTATTGAAATAAATATCATTACAAATGATTATAATGTTATTATAACAATTATTACCTACCTTTTAGTTACCTACCTACTAAGATTTACGCTAAGTAGAACTACCTATAATTTTTAAGTGAGATTTTGTAGTGGGGTTTTGATTGCTGTAGTAAGCGTATGCGATGATATGGTTAATTCGCAGCGTTTCAATATGGGAATGTAAACAAAAAAAAAATTGTTTCGAGTTGCTTCGTGCTGTATGTAGGGATTGTAATCCGACCGGACTGAACAAACCAGAATAACTTACCGTTCCTTTTTAACCGACTTCTAAAAAGGAGGCAATCAATTCGTCGCGATCTTTTTAGGGTTCCGTACCCAAAGGGTAAAAACGGGACCCTATTACTAAGACTTCACTGTCTGTCCGTCTGTCTGTCACCAGGCTGTATCTCAAGAACCGCGATAGCTAGACAGTTGAAATTTTCACAAATTATGTATTCCTGTTGCCGCCATAACAACAAATACTAAAAACAAAACAAAATAAATATTTAAGGGATATTAAATATGATAATAATCAAAAACATAACATATATTTTTATTTAACGCTATCTTTTTCATTTACCTTACAATCACAAAACTAGTTACTCTAGTAGGTACATGAAATTAACCGTTCCTTTAACGTGCCGTCAATACCAGACACAATAGTAAGACAATGAACGTGGACATTTATTAATGTCGTGCGGGTCTTGACTGGTTAAAATACTGTAGACGAGCAGCCCTAGCGCACGCGTGGCGTAGGTATATTTTTCAAGGACAACGCCGAGTTGCAATACTGTATGTACTGTGGCTGTAGTGTCCACCAATGGATTTACCGTGGCTGTTACGATCATGATATACCTACATAAAAAAGGTTTTGATGCGCTCAACACTCATACTTGTGATCGTGGTCTCCACCTAGTTACGATAAAATTAAGGCTCCTCCCTGCGCTAACGACCTTGAAAACACAAAAAAATTAATTTCTCTTTCTGTAAGTGAGATTATTAGAAACCCTCCTACAACTTTTTAGCTAGTATCTTGAAGTTTCATTAGAACCTCGAAAGTCATTGAAATACTATCCGGTTTAGAAACCTTTACAAAAAAAGTCAAAAATGGCCGTGTTTAGTATTTTTTGCAAAGGAAAATTCAGGGTATTTTATTTCAATGATTTTCGAGGTTCTAATGAAACTTCAGGATACTAGCTAAAAAGTTGTAGGAGGGTTTCTAATAATCTCACTTACAGAAAGAGAAATTATTTTTTTTGTGTTTTCAAGGTCGTTAGCGCGGGGAGGACCCTTAAGTTAGGTTGCGTTGCGTGCGTGCGTGACTTATACGCATTAGCGTTGCGTAATTTTTAATAGTCGATCCTCGTAAAATTATACTTGACTAGCAGTCCATCCCGGCTTCGCCCGTGGTACATACATAGCCTATGTCACTCAGGGATAACATACCTATCCAACAGTGAAAGAATTTTTAAAATCGATCCAGTAGTTTCGGAGCCTATTCAATACAATCAAACAAACAAACAAACAAATCTTTCCTCTTTATAATATTAGTGTAGACAAAGAAATTCTATTTCCATGCAGAGTTGTATATAAACGCCTGTGAAAATACATTAGCAAATTGGTAAAATAGTTTCATGTTGTTTAAAGGTAAAGTAAGTACATTTTTTTTTAATTTGTAGCTAATTTAGAATTTTTGCAAATTTAAAATATTTCTTTTATGATTTTAATGATTGTTGTAAAATTATCGAAACTAAAATCCATAACAAGACAAGAGTATCGATAAATTGACCTGAATGGCAACACTACAACACAACTATCTGTCGATGGAGTTTTTGGCGGGAAGTCAAGGGGGATTCTAGTGGACTTTATAATATGAAATTGGTGTAGTTTGGTGTTATAAATGCTCATTCTCATGGACAATATGTGAACTGTATAAAGTGGACAGTCATAGTGCGGTTGTAGTGATATTTATTTGCGGACTGCGGTGGTGGGCGTCTTTGGGCGCCGCCCGTGCGCCACTCAATCGGCTATGAAAACCAGTGGACTCGTATAGATTTGTCGCCAGAAGCTCCCGTGAAGCAATCAAAGGACCTATACCCTTTATTATAACCTTTGATTGTTTAGTTAAGGGTTTAGGATTAGGAATAAAGAAGAGATAAATAAAAATTGGCTCTAAAGGACCGGAATCCAGAGCCGTAAATTAATTTAAAAAAAAACTATTTGATGTGTCAATGTCTAAATTGTCAAAGTCACATCGACATTTTGGCGCGATTGAATTTTTGTTTCACGCTCTGTTTTACAACAATCGCATGTTTTTCGAATTTTCTGTAAAATATCTATAATAAATCAAAGTGAAATGGCTGAGAAACTTGAAGACTTGAACCTGCCATTGACCGTCGTCACACGAATCGTGAAAGAAGCGTTACCAGAAGGTGTTTCAATATCGAAAGAAGCTCGTACCGGTCTCGCCAAAGCGGCATCAGTTTTTGTGCTATATGTTACTTCTGCGGCTACAAATATTGTTAAAAATAAGAAGAGAAAGGCTCTCACAGGGCAGGATGTACTTGATGCTATGCGGGACATAGAATTTGATAGATTCGTGGAACCTTTGGGTGAAGCATTGGAACAGTATAAAGTGGCGACTGCGGCTCGAAAATCTGGAGGTGCTAAGAAGAAAGAAGAAGAAGATGTAGAAGCGATAGATTTAGAGTGATGTGATAATAGGTTTAAGAGACTTTATTTAATAAATTTTGTGAATCTTGAGTTGTGTTTGGACGAATTCGCTTTGGACGTATAGATGGGCTGATATTTAGTGCTTTACCTAACTTATTTTTTCATGCATTACACTGTGGAACTTATTTACACAGGCTACTTGGATAACTGTTCTAATTTTTTGTTTTGAGCTGTCAAAATTACTGATGTTGGATTTTTTCCATGGTCTTTCGACAAGACAAACAGTACCAACAGGTTTTCCCATGTAAATATATCTATTTCTTTATCTGTCAACATAAATAAAGACTTGGGCGATTATGTAATACATACAGGGTTCTGTCGAATATGTGAGTCAGCAATGTCACCGCAAATAATGGTCACATGACAAAATTCCATAGGCATCTGGCAAGACCCCTATAGTGTAAAGATGTGAGAGTTTAACTGTATTTAGGTATATTTTTCTTATTTTTAATCTGTCGTATTTTAAAATATAAAACAGACTGACTGCCTGCATGCAGTTGACATTTTCTAATGAAATAGTAAAATTGTATTAGATGTAGAATTGGTTATGGTTTAAACCTAAACCATCTTATTATAAAACATGGACTAACTTTAGTACTTGATTTAAACCATTATCCGCTCAAAATATGACGACCACCCACAATAAGTCACTCTTACGTCACCATCCACTTAATTCGGGTGAATAATGGTTTAAACCAAGTTGTAAAGTTATTTCTTGTGTAATAATAAGACAGAGAGTGTATTTTAATAAGATGCCATAAACGTCTTATAATAAAATGGAATGTATAAAAAATAAAGGTTAATAATAAAATACAACTTTTTCTTCATCAATTTATTCAGGAATAGAATCTGTTCCGAGACCGAATGTTAACATGTAATTTGTTAATTCCTAAAACTAACTACAGCGTATGTACAACTACCCTCAGGATAACGAAAATAAATATCAATATATTCTAATATTTATTCTAAAATCTAATTTATAATTTCAATTTGTTAATCTTTCAAAATTTAAATTTATTGTTACATTTTTTAATGCTATATTTTAAAAGAGAAAATGGAAACGCTACATACATAGATTTAGAAGATTAAAGATATAAGCAAAACGTTTTTAGAACCAAAATTCTTTTGAGAAAATACTCTACTCTTTTGTATTCTATTATAATATGATTATTATCAGACACTAATTCAAAATATACTTTATTGGGTTTGGTCACTTGCCCTATGTCATAAATAATCTTGATACAATTTTTCAAGTGCTGACCTCTACAAACAAGCTATACTATTAGGGGAGCTACTACCAACCAAGAAATACCAGGGGAGGGATGGAGCTAAATGCAGAAAGCGATGACATTTTGACGTGATAACGTCTTTAAAATCGTTTTAGTCGGGTGACATGTTCAGAAACTTGTGTCACACCAAAACCTCACGAGCGCGATCGCAGGTATAACGAGAGAGAGACGGACCGATCTCCCGTCTCATCTCGAGCGCTGCCAGTCATTCCGTGAAACGACGTTATCACGTAAACATCTCGATCGTAAACCTACTTTACAAACAACCAATTTTTTTTTTATCACGTTAGAGCGGGTCACTTGTTAGCGTTGTCGCATTGCCAGCCACAGGCGCTGCGTCATCGCAACATTGCTACTACTTAGTTGCAATTGCAACGAGGTACAAGTACAACCCTCCCACTTCTCGCGGGTTGGAGTCAGTCGTGAGCGAGTTGCGTCGACGCAACGCTGACGTAACACGATGTGTAGACTCGCTCTAAGTATGCATGAATACGCAAGACCATTTACAAAGTAGGGACAAGTAGGTAATATTAAGAGTAGTACTGAAAAGGCATTATATGCTAATTTTAAATCTCTACTTTATTCTTTTAACTTTATAATAGACTTTTCATCCAGACTTTAATTTGAATATATTATTTAAATTCTAGTAAACTCTTATTGCCTTTACACGGACCAAGTTTATACTAGGTTTAAACGATTACCCGCCTAAATCAAATTGTCATCAGCAAACAATGAAATTACAAACAATCTAGAATGCTTAAGACTTTCCCGAAAATACCTAATGTTATCACCGTCCCTTTTTACATGAATACACTGGGAGTTTGCGGGAATAGGGGATGGAGAGAACTCTAGGTATATTTTTTGGGAACGTAAGGTATTTAAACATAAGCATATAAACTAAGTGCGTGGCATCAGGTTTTATTTTCAATGTTATTTTTTTTTTTAAACGAAATTATTACATAGTTATTCCAGTTTGTATGTAATTTCTTTGCCTAAATGAGATAGTGTGTAATTTTACTAGATGTCAACTTGTTTAGGTTGAATAACAGTTTAAACCAAGTTAGTCCGTGTAATAAGGCGGGACATAATACTTATCCAACACTCACATCATCTTCATTTGCTGGCGGGTTGGCTATACGACGAAACAACTTTGATTGTATTATTTATTGTACTTTTTTTAAGTGGCAAACACTGATGTCAGATTTTTCGGGCTGCCTAAAGGCATCTAACACTTGACGACGGCCATACAATGATGACAGCCGGGACCAATGGCTTATACGTGCCTTCCGTAGCACGGACGTGCTCAAATTTTTTTATTCCCCTTGGTCACCCATCCAAGTACGGTCCACGCCCGGTGTCGCATTACTTGTGAATTATTGTACTGTACTAATGATATTGATAAGTACAGCTCCAATAAAGATATAAATAAGGAAACCATACATACATTTGATAGCTGTAATAATGACTGCCAAACAATCAATCAATTTATTTATTTGCATAAATTTTACAAGAGTTTAAATTCTTGCAAAGTTGTTTCTTGGGCTTTCAAAACACATCTATGCAGCTTATTCGAAGCTTTGCAGAGGTAATATGTAATTTTCCAAAACTAAAAACGTACTTCACCTCCAAACTATATTTTTGAATTTAGAATTATTTTAAAAATAAATTGAATAGGTACCTGACAAGTAAACATGCGCTTTCAAACAAAAAAAAGAATTTTCCGAATCCGTCCAGGAGTCTTCAAATAATCGGTATGTAAAGGTCGCGACAAATTAATAATCTCCTTTTTAGAAGTCCGTTAAATAGTTCATCTTGTATGACTGCTTAATTTTGAACGACTTGTCTGTCTACTCATATAGAAAACCTTACCCCTTGGTGTTGATCTCAAGCCTTTCTATACCTAGCGTTAATCAAAGACTATAAATTACCTCTTAAACTACACCAGCTCACCTAGCATGGTACCATGGATAAACCCAGATAAGTTTTATATCGCGCGACGGATTAGTGCCTTCAGCTTGTGCCGTCTTTCCGTAGAGCGAAATAGCGATCGATAAACGCTGTAGTTGGTGCCATGCTTAGGGGCAGGGCTATTCAACCAAAATATACTTAAACAGCCATTATCAGTCAGTTATTGCAAGCTGTCATTTTGATACCATGTTTTAGATAGTCTGAATTTAGTAAATGTTAACAGATAGATCGTTAAATCGAATGACGTTAAATGCGGCAAGAGTTATATTTGAGGTAGACAATTCTCTAAATTAATGAAACTCCTTATGATCGTTCATTCTCAAAGGGGCGCGAGTTTTGATACGCTTTTGAGACGCTAAACGAGCGGTTTTTTGAGCGGTAAAAAAATAATTAATTAATGACTAAGCGTTTCAAAAATGGCTCTCCTGATCTCAACTAGTTGGGGAAAAGTAAACTTGCTTTAACACTGTAAAAAAGGAAATAAAATAATGTAAAGTAACAAAAAAAAAACAAAAGTGTAGAAAATAAACGTTTATTGGGAGTTATAAATAAATGGGATTATTAAGCAAATGATTTGTTACAATCTCCTTCGACGGTAGACTGGCAAATTTGTCAGTCTTTTGGTCTTTGCACACGTCTACGCAACACTGACTCAACTTGAGATAAAAAAAAAACATAATGCTATAATTTCATAGGTACTTTTTGGCAAAAATGCTAAGAAGGCTTTACGTTCTCACTTTAAACTGTAAACGTTCATAAAATAGCTTGAAGGGTTATCTAGCCCTGCACGGCACCCAATTATGTTAACTCCGTTTCCTTTCAAATAATTTATTCCAAATGGCAGCACTGGACCCCGAAAAATTTATGTACCCTTAAAACTCGCGCACTAAGGGTTCCGTACCATTATCTACAAAAAATCGCGTTGTTTTATGGGATTCCCTTCAATATTTATTTCATTTTGTTTTTAGTATTTGTTGTTAAAGAATTACATAATTTGTGAAAATTTCAACTGTCTATCGCAGTTCTTGAGATACAGCCAGCACAAAGATGCAGGACAGACAGCGAAGTCTTAGTAATAGGGTCCCGTTTTAAACCTTTGGGTACGGAAAACTAAAAAAAGAAATACGGTATTTTTTACGCGCAAAAGTTTATATCATTTGTAGCCCATAAAATAAATGATGGTGCGAAATCCATCTACCATAAACAAATTTCATCATGCTTTTCAGTCAGATTTGAGTTGACGTAGCCATGCCAAGACCATATTCGCTACAAAAAAACATTCGTTGCAACACTTTTACAAAACCTATAGTTTCGTAAATTTTGCAATTTCAATTTTGCCAAAAATATCTTCAAACAGAAAAAAACAACTGAGAATAATAACTGGTAAAATTAAACATATAAACACATTTCGAATAGCATTATTTTAAAACAAAAATAATGACAGTGCTTTAAAATATTTTAAAAGGAGCCGTAAGTCAATCTACATAAGAAAATAACAGATGTCTCATTTAGTCACAAACGCAAAATGTCTCATTACGAAATTTATTAACAAGTCATTTTGCGTATCGAAAATTATGACCTAACTAATCCAAATAAAAGTAAGTTTTGCCGATTTTGCCGTGGTTGTTTCTGCCTGATTAAAATATAGTACAGGATCAACGCTGCGTCAACTAGTACACGCAAGCGGATCGCCAAAACAGTAATATAACAACCCTTGTTTTGCTTTGTATAAAGAAACAGGATGTTGCTATTGTAAATATTATTTTTTATAATTTTTGGCCAAGCATCATGTGACACAAACATTGCAAGTTTCAACATTCCATAGCGTTCTAGCGAAAACCACTAACTATAATCCAATTTTTTTTAGTTTAAAAAAATTAAATACATTATTACAATTACTTCACTAGTGATACTATGATACAATTGACTATATCTAATTGGAATAAATTTTAATATTTACAAAAAATACATGAATAATTTTTTTATTTCTTTTTTTTACTAAACCGATGTCTTTTTTAACGTAAACTAACGGATTTTTGCACCAAAGTTTACGCGAAATCACATATTGGTTGTATATTATTTTTATTATATTATTGAATAAATAAATTATATTCATTTAAATATAGGGAAATGCAAAGCAAGGTATATTACGGTGCACACACGTTGTACTTGTTCATTAAAATTTTCGTATATCAAAATGAATGCACCTTAATATGTACTATAAGGTCACCAACTAAGTCAGTGGGCCAGAAATGATGGCGCCACCGGTTTTTTTTAAAATCTGTATGGGCAGTCCCATGTTAAATTTAGTTCCGATTTTTTCCACAATACGGCGAGGCCCACTAACTTATTTGTCAACTTTTACTTAAATGGGATAAACGACAAATCAACTGGCCATTTTCTATTACCAATCTAAACCAAATAAAGTTAACAAGGATGCCAATACAAAAATGACGTGATATTTAACATGCGCCGTTAATGTTATCCCGGTCAAGTGATAAGGTTGATACAAACTTGAAAGATTTTGATACAAAGAAAAATTTACTTTTCCGCAATTTAGGTATAATAAAATAATAATTTAAGTTTCGATATTTCAAATCCATATCAACTATAAACTCATTATTTCATTGAAAAATATAAACGACTCAGAAATTATTATACCATTTGTGTATAAATACTATGTCATTTTGCGTATACTATTACGCGAAAGGTAAAATATTAGGGCATAACGCGAATATAAACGGATAACTACGTAAAAGGTGAAATAATTTCTATGTCTACATTACTTGGCCTTTATTGTATTTTATTAAAAACTGTTAAATGTGAACCGTTATAGTAGTAAACCAGATGAGATTGTCAATAAAGTACTCAGGGTTATTTAGAACCTCTTTGCTATATTCAAGATACTCGGCGAAATAAGAAATACATATCCTGTCATATGTAACTTGGTTCATAATCCGTCTTATTATAAAACGCATACTAACTTTATTACTAGGTTTAAACCATTATCCGACCTAATCAAGTTGACCTTTTCAAATGAGACAATGACATATTACTAGATATTAACATAATTTGGTCGGATAATGGTTTAAACCTAGTAACAAAGTTAGTCTGCGTTCTGTAATAAGACGGAATAAGTTTATTTAAAAGGCAAATTATAATATATATATAATCCCCGACGACACCATCTAGTGATGAGTGGCGGAACTACAAACTCCAACCGATGTTAAGTGGAATTGATATCCGTAGCGCCATCTATTATTTATCAGGTAAATTAAAAATCCGCGACTTACAAGAGTTAAGTCCCAATAACTTTTAAACAGCTGAACCGATTTTCATCAACATAGCTAAAATCCATCGCAAGGGAAAGGCTACTCTGGCAAGTTTAGCTCCGGTAGTATTAAGAGGGTCGAGCTCTTGCAGTGGAGACTTAAAGGACCTGATGAAGATGACGACACAATCAACCTGCTATTCATACACTATCTGGCCTCTACTATAGCGTCACATATATATTGAAAATATATTAATTGTATATTAATTTTAATACGCGTAAATATTGTTTTGTTAATCGAGTCCCTATTGTAAACTCGAATTTATTAGTTTCTTAATTATTAGATTTCAAGTACAGTCAGACCCGTAAAGATTTTTTGAGGTATTTATTTTACTAATTCGTTTTTTTGTTTAAACCTTACGCCGCGGTGGCAATGATTTTTGCTGTCGTGGCATCGCGCGCTTATATTTTGTTCTAGCCCCAGATATGGGGGCAAAATTACCTAAGATAACTCAAAACTGTATCATAAATAATTAAATTTTTGACATAAAAAAAAAAACAACCGACTTCAATTTCTTTTCAGGAGTTTCTTCCATATCTCCAAAGTTCACCAAATTAATATGGGACCAACTTGGGAGTAAGGGCTTTAAAATAAAAAGAGAATCATCAAAATCGGGCCACGGTTGCCAAAAAAAAACATACAATCGAATTGATAACCTCCTCCATTTTTGAAGTCGGTTAAAAATGTTACAACATAATCTCAAAAGGGGCCATTCACGTAATACGTTACAACGTTGGAAAAAGTCGATAACTTTTTTGAAACGAAGTTCGTTTTCAGAAACTTCTAACAAACGTTCCAGGCGACAACGAAAAATGTGTAAGATTTTTTTGTCACTTTATTCCGTCATAAACTTTCTTAGGGGCTGGAATTTTTTGGGGGCTTTTTATAGGGGCTTCAATTTTCGTTACTTTTTTCCAACCGATTATTTCATAATACGTCTTTTCTTGCTAAATATGATAGTACAAATAGTGCAAATATGGTGAATGACAGAAAGAAGTGAAAACCGTTGTCATACAGAGACGACCCCAAAGAGGGAAATGGCGAAGATAATGTTTTGTTTTTCGTGTGTGTAAGTGGCCAACACTGGTGTAAGATTTAGGCTACCTAAAGGCATCTGACATAGCTTGACGACTGCCATACGACCAACGGCTTATACGTGCCTTCCGAAGCACGGAGGAGCTCGGGAAATTTTCATGCCATTTGTGGTCACCCATCCAAGTGCGGACCACGCCCGACGTCGCTTTACTTACGCACTCCAGCCACCGAACTCCTCAGAAGAGAATGATGATGATGATAATGAAATGTGACAGTACCTACATGCTCAAGGGATCAGAAAAAAAGATGTCGGATGGTCAAAATACGCTATTTTCCAACAAGTCAAATCAGATACTTTTTTCTAAACGTCAAAACAAACAGTTTCTATGGGATTTTGTATGAAATACAGGCAGATGACGTCATAGTTTTTTGGAGTCAAATATCGCTTAGATTTATCAGATTTTCTGCAATAATAAATTTAAAATCACGTTAAAATGGATGTGTTTAAAGACAAATGACATTATTTTGCGACGTTTTATTTTATTATCAGTACAAAATAATTTATTTTTCGCTTAGGAAAATACCCAATTCTGCGTGAATATGTAGAACAGTCTACGTATTCACGCTTTATAACTTTACGTGTCCGACTGTACTTTACGAATAATGTCAATACATTTCGCTGTACATTATTGCTCGCGATAAGTGGAATGGGTACAACATGGCAGTGAGGTTATTTGGTGTTTCTTTATTACTTAAAGGTTAAATGCTGAGAAAAACGGGTTCTCTGAAATAAGTACCACCAGATGGCAGCACTCGTCAGGTCCAAACTGACATTTGACTTCAGAAAACCCTCAAAAGCACTGGATAAGAACAAAAAACTCAAAATCAAAAACCTAAATCGCAGCCGGCGAACTTTAATACTATGGAAGAGAAACTTCAAATATTATCAGTGATTTACATAAAAATTGCTGTGTGGTTTCCGGCAAAGTAAAATAGGGCCACTCCAAGTTTTACCGTGGATGTCGTAGAAGGCGACTTAGGAAATACGAGTAAACAAAGCTTATAAACATCAATGAGACCTCTCCAACCCATCTGGCCAGCGTAGAGTAGAGACTGAAGGCTAAGTACTCTGGCTGCTTTGGACAAGTATGGCTCTGGTAGTACAGAGAGGGTCGTACTCCTACAGTGGAGACAAAAAGACCTGATGATGATATAAAACTAGCTTTTACCCGCGTCTTCGTCCGCGTAAATTTAGTACTTTGTAATAAAGGCTACTTTTTATGGCAAAATCGGATTCCCATACAAAGTTCCACTCCCCTTTTCATTCTCTTGGATTTTGGAATAAAAACTATTCTGTCCTTCCCTGGGTAAAAACTACAAAATTTCAAATTTATAATTAATTATAAATCAATTAGGTATATTAATAATTCATGAATTATGTTTATAATTAATAATCAATTTTTAATTAATAATTTATTTCCAAATTTCAGTATTGACGGAAAGAGATTTAGTTTGTAAGTATCGCCTACTTGAATGAACTTTCCGTAGTAAACAAGGAACCCTTACAGTTTCTGTCTGTCTGTCCGTCCGAGGTTTTATTTAACTATCATAATAGTCTCTGAGTAAAACGATGCTAGTTGTAGGGTTATTTGAACCAATGGGAATTGTAATAGAAATCTGAATCTTTTGGGGGAGGATGCGACAATCGAAACCCAAAACAAAAAATTTACCTATTTGTCGACGAATGAAAGATACCGTGTTTCCATTCTAATTTCTCTTTCCATATTATTCTAGTTCGCTTTTTCGGCTTGACGTATCATTTTTGACTAACGTTTATTATTTAGCCTTTTTAGTTTCCTAAACAAAATGAGCCGGAAGTGTTGTACATAAACGACAAAGTATTGCTTTAGGATTAATTATAAAAATATCCGTAATAATTGTTACGTAGCGTCACACTACATTCGATACCGTGGTTTCTCGTATCCACATAACGTGGTTACCATAAAGTTCAATTTCCCACAATTTCCCGAAATCGTGGTCTCTACAAACTCCATAAATGTCCCACGTTTCTCACAAATCGTGGTCACAACGCACTGTTCTCGAAATTCGCGAAGTGTGGTCACCGTTCAGTACGAGGCTTCGTGTCCGGCCAAAATGTAGAGATCGTTGCCATCCTCACCCGACAGCGTGTTGCTCTGTAGCGTGTGTGACTCCAAAACCACCACTCTGGAACAAATTTGAATTTTTTACAAAAATAACCTAAATTGATTTTTATAAAAGTTTTGTACGTGCTTCATCATCATCAGTTACAGGTAGTCCACTGCTGGACATAGGCCCCTACTGCTATTATTATTACTTGAACGTGCTTATCATGTTCCAAAGGCTTTCAATTGATCGAGTAACCTCGACACCATACGCTCCCCAAACGAACGGTGTGTTAGAACGGCAACACAAGACATAGTAACAAAAAATGACGTAATACTAATTTCATAAGTCTTGTACACAAAGCTTATAAACATCATTGAGACCTCTCCAACCCATCTGGTCAGCGTGGAGAGTGTAGGCCCAGTCCTCTGGCTGCTTTGGCCAATTTTTGCTCAGGTAGTGCAGAGAGGGTCGTGCTCCTGCAATGGACACAGAAAAAAAGTATACTAAAAAGTGTACATACTTGTCGTGTCCCAGAAGCCTGTAGACCCTGGACTGGTCAGTGATCTCCTGCGTGACGTCAGCGTTCCGCAGCGAGCGGCCTTGAACGCCGTGCCTATGGAACGCCAGCACCGAGTCTTGGAGACACACTGCAAGAAATAAACACATATTGTTGTGTAAGTGACTAACACTGGTGTCAGATTTTTTAAGCTGCCTGGCTTGACGACTGTCATGCAGTGATAAAAGTCTTTAGTATTTTTTCATGGTCGGCTTATAGGCACACATTAAGTATCCATATTAAACCTTTTTTATGCTCTTCGAAGTATATGCAATTTGAAGTGCGCCTATAACCCGACCACGAACAAATGCTCGGTCGATGATAAGGACAAAACACTTCACTTTCTTTTTCTTCTTACAGAAATCGCAATAAGGCTATCTCGCTCTAACCAAGCGTGTACGGCCCTTGGCCGTGTCTACTCACGTATGCTATCGATGTTGAAGTCGAACTGTATCCTGGATAACTTCGGCCTTTTCCGGTCGTCATCGGAGCGCCAGCGCTCCAGCGAGGGGGGGAGCACGGGGATGATGTCCACTACATTCTCGTGGCACACCAGTACCTGTTTTTTTATAAATAGTTTAATGAGGGTTTTTGAAAAGTATGAGACAGATGCCAAATGTTATTGGATACATTTGACGGAATGAAATAACCTGTCAACTGATGGTCCAATGACAACAATCGATACTATGAGTTTCCAAGACGCTTCCAGCGATATATCATTTGTTAACGTATCGTGGATATAAAATATGGTGGTATAAGAAAATACGAGGGGACAGGTGAATACATACATAGCAGCGAAACACAACCCTCCATTCGGCTTCGCCATAGTCGGGTATAAAGGACCAATAAGGTTTAATGTAGGGATAAAAGCCTATAGTTCTCGAGGACACAGGCAAAGAATTAATATAAGGTACATAATATCCAGCATTGGAAGTTATGCGGCTAAAATGATGATGATGACGATACAGAACTGGATATCCTAAGGTCCCGCACAATGCTTCCCCGTTCATGCAGGGCACCTCTACCCCGTCCTCGCCTTCAGCCGCCCGCTCAGCACCCTAGACAAAGCGAGAACGAGGGATAGGTGCCCCTGCTAGGGGACCGGGGCCCAATATTACCTTCCGAAACGAGATTCTGTTCTGTACATAAATATTATTTATTTATTTAACCTTTATTGTACAAAATACAAATTGTATGGCACAATAGGCGGACTTAATGCTAAAAGCATTATCTAACAGCCAACCTTTGGGTTGTTAGAGAAAGGAGATGGCTAAACGACTGCCCTAAGAATGTATAAAGATTTTGTAGTATCGTATAAAACCGAAATATTCATTAATGAATTATTATGTTTTTATTTTTACCCTAGAACTTCAGTAAAATAATACATAATTATAAGTTTTTTATTTGGGTTTCCTCATTTCCTCCATTGACATCTACCTAAGTGTTGCCAGATTTGAGTTTCTATTTGTTACCTGTACTATGTAAGCCGATTATGAATTTAACTATAATCGAAATAATTAATCATAGGTACCTACCGGTTACCGTTAAGAAACCACTTTATACATTGTAATAAGTAAATAAATAAATATTAGGGACAAATCACTCAGATTGAGCTAGCCCCAAAGTAAGTTCGAGACTTGTGTTACGGATACTAACTCAACGATACTATATTTTATAACAAATACATATATAGATAAACATCCAAGACCCAGGACAATTTGAAAAAGGCCATTTTCCATCTTATCCTGACCGGGGATCGAACCCGGAGTGGTCACCATGCTAGTCCGCTACCCAGAGGGGGTGGCGGACTAGCATGGTGACCACTTAACTACGCCACGGTAAACGCTCGCCGAGAGGTTCGGCCTAGAAGATTCTCGATAAGAGCATACCCGACACCCGTGCGAAAGCCAACTAGACTTTCTTGAACGAGTCCCTTTGACTCGTGTGCAAAAAACCAACAAGCGACCGAGAATATAATAGAATATAGTAGATGTTATAAAAAAATTCAAAAATAAAATCGATAGATAATCGATATTATGCGGGTAATCTAGCAACACTGGTGTTCGTTGTACCGGTTGTGTCAGTTGCGTTTCCAAGTTTTCATAGTACTTTTTTCTTTTTACTTTGACCCTTGTTTGTTTACAAGACTATTCTATGTGATCGACTGCCTACTGACCTTTAGCTATTCTACACGGACTTACCTGCCTATCGAACATGATTAGGAGTTAGCAAAAGCGTTTGTAACCAATCGATCGGGGAAGGGATTGCAATGATTTTATTTTTAAAATTGTTGTCATTTCAAAAGTTCCTGAAACTTTTTTCACATGAAATATTAATATACAGCTATTCAGCATTACAATACACTAGAAGCGATATTTATACATTGCTAGGGCAGTTGCCCATACTTCTATTTAGCCATCTCCTTTAGGTGGGTGTAAAATAATGGGATAAGTAAAATCGAGTGGAATTGGGTAATTCAATAAAAATTAAAATTATAATTCTGTGCTGTGTCCTCGAGGACTATAGGCTTTTATCCCTAAACTAATTAAGATTAATACTAGTATGAATTTTGTGACACGAGTCTCACCCTATCCTTGTCCAACTGATGAACAGCCCTGAGCGTGTGCAGTCGCTCCGCCCGCGGTATGACCGTGGCCGACCCGCCCCGGAACTCCAGCTCGTCCGAATGGAACCACGTCGCTCCTGAAACAACACACATTTTTTAAATGGGGTGCGGGAGATCCGCGAGATGCCCCGCAGGCTATTGCCTGTTGAAAGTGACTGCGGAGGAGGCGAGTTGGAAAATGGTCTTGGGTGTTTATATATGGGTTTTTTGGGGCGATCCGCGAACTACCCCGCAGGTTATTAGCTATTGAAAGTGACTGGGGAGCGACTCGAGGAAAATGGCCTTTTTCAATTGTCCTAGGTCTTGGGTGTTTCTATATATGTATTTGTTATAAAATATAGTATCGTCATACCTACCCGACGCCTTATAAACAATTATTTCTCTTCCTTGTCACTAGATAGCGCTATAGGTAAAATTAGTGCTCTAATTAAGGCGAAATGGTAGCAGAAGTGGCGCCCTTATTAGAAATAAATCGTTTAAAACTAAAATGCTCAAAATGCTCAAAATGCTCATTTATTCATATAAAATACACGTCAATTTGTTACAAACACTTGTCATACATATGGTCATGCACTTCAACTTCAACTACATATGGTAATACATAAAAATTTGATTTGTAAAAAAGTCTAAAAAGACCTTTAAACTATTTTTTGAACCTTTGAAAGTAACATTGGTAGTCCGTCTAGTTTTAAAACGGGTTTTCGCCAAAAGTGGCCAGTTTTGAATCAAGAGAAAGAAAGAATTAAGAATAATTTATTTGCATTAAATATATATAAATATTAAATATAGATATATACAATATATCTCAGTGATGTTAGTAAATGTTAGTATGTACATAGATAAACATCCAATTAGGTTCACGTGTTGTACTATTTCTTCAAATCCCTTCTAGTGAAATTCAATTAATACACCCAGTTTAACATCTCGAATCCTCTAAGTCTCGCCACTGGATCCACCCTCGATGTCAGTGAAATCTGAAGTTACCCAAGTTAGAACAGTTTGGCTTTCAGTTACTGAGGAGAAATTCGTCATAAATAAATTGAGGACTCGGATCTAGAACGTGCCAATTAAACGGTCAATTTGAAGCTTTAGCCACCCAATTTGTAGTGGCGCCGATAAATGTTCCGAAAAAATATGCGGGGAATTTTATAGTTGGTAAGTTTGCTCTCCTCTTGTACAAACAGTCATTTTAAACCACTAATATACTTCTATGTAAAAGTTTTAGGTTAATTGATAGTATTTTTATTACAAGCACACTTTGATTTCACTATTATAACTTGTAGATATGATTTTATTGCATGTTACAAGTAAGATCAAAATAATCAATTTTTACAAATATATCAAAGTTTTTACCATGTCTCGCGCAGGGGGCACGACAACTGATATAAAGTCTCGCGGTGGAAGGGTTACAATGTTTAGAATTAATTATTTGGCGTAAACTCGTTTTAAAAGTAGACGGACTATTAGTAATAATTTCAAAAGTTATTCATAAAATTACTTGTTTTTACCTGAATTGATATTGAGCAGCGTGAGCTTCATAGGTTTGTTGGTGACTCCGATGCAGATGAGCGGGTACTCCAGCTCGGGCGTGATGATCAACTCGAACGCTAGCAGCGGGGACGGCAGACTGCACTCTATGTTCTGGAAACAAGTAAAAAAAATCTTATGTTAGTGACTAACACTAGTGTCAGAGATTTTAAACCGCCTTAAAGGCCTCTGACATGGTTTTAGGTAAAGACCAAAGTCAATGACCGGGCCCGACGGCTTAACGTGCCCTCCGAAGCACGGATCATCTTACTTATCAGACAATCAGGTGATCAGCCTACAATGTCCTAATCAAAGGACAACAACACAAGTCGTTGCCCCCGCCGGGAATCAACCCGCGACCTCCGGGTATGAGCCGAACGCTCTAACCACTACACCACGGAGGCAGTTATCCGTTAGATGACAACAAGTCAATGACTGACCTCCGTGATCCAGTGGTCATGGCATTCGCTTTGTGATCCGAAAGTCGTGCGGTCGAATCCCACTAGGAAGCATACTTTGTGAAAAGTTGTTTCCAGTCTGGTAAGGATAAATAATAATAATAAATAAATAAATAGGTATAATAAATAAATATATAGGGACAAATTGGCTTGTCAAGTAATTTTTAAAAAAGATCTGATTCGCAACCCTTTTTGAGGAATAGCCTCTAGGAGAAGCTTTCTCTAATGAGATTTTAAAATAAGTTCTGACTTATTTAGATATTTGCAAAAATCCCATTGACCTCCATTTTCAAGCAAGGTCAAGCTTATTTGAGGAAGTGATGTCACAATGAAGATTTTTTGAGTAATGTTGGCAATTTCCACTTTCAGTACTGTACTGAAGCGCTATTTTTGAAACGTGTTGTCACCTAAACGACTGCTTATTCCCTACAAAAACCTATCGTTTAGTGACTCCACGTTTCAAAAATAACACCACTGTATTATATGTCACTGTCACTGTCATCTACCAACACAACAACTTGACAACAACCAACATAACGACGGTACTTTAAACAGTAGACATTGACCGTTGACAGATGTCATTGTTTTTTACGGCAGGCATAGATAAAATGTAAATTTCGATTGATGTGTGTCGTCACTTCCGGTGTAATGTTTAAAATTAAATAAAAAAATCCTGATAACACGTAGATTTTTTTTATTCAAATTAGTTTCTTAAAATTGTCTATATTTTCGATTAAAGGCACCTTTTACACTGTTATATATTTTAGTTGACTACCCAATTACACTGATTGAGCTAGCCCCAAAGTAAGTTCGAGACTTGTGTTATGGGTATAGGATACTAACTGAACGATACTATATTTTATAACAAATACATATATAGATAAACATCCAAGACCCAGGACAATTTGAAAAAGGCCGTTTTCCAGCTTGCCCTGACCGGGAATCGAACCCGGGACCTTTGGGTGGCGGACTAGCATGGTGACCACTACGCCACAGAGGTCGTCTAATTGACTACTTGAATTACTGTCCGGGCGTCCAGCCTCTTTACAGACTGACTGACCGGGGATGAATAGACAAAGACTCGCAAGACACTTGACATTAGAAAAAAGACGAATAAGAGAGTGACTGCTTGAATTTTCCTTAAATGCGAGGGTTTTAAAATACAAAAAAAAATGGGTTCTCATACAAATCGAAATAGTCATGTGATATCATTACTAGGGAAAATATTTATTTTTGTAACCTTACTTTGGGGCTAGCTCAACCAGTCTCATTTGTCCCTAAATATTTCTTTATTTTATTAATATATTTTACCTTGAGCAACATGAACTTCCGCAGCGGGTCGTACCACTGCATCAAAAACAGTCCAGCCGGCGTGGCCCCGCACAGGTATTTATACCCGTTGTACGGGTTGCGAGCCACCGCGCAGCGGATGCAACCTGAAAAGAACGAATTTCATCATAATGATGGTGGTTCCGCCACATCTAGCGGAGGTTTAATAAACTGATAAAATAATAATATTCTCTTTAAAACGCGCTCGTGCTTGCCAGGAGGTATAACAGGTCTGGTACTGAAGTGTTTTTTATTGCTGGCAATCTTGTGCCACGAGTGTCAGTGTCAAGTTGACAGGACGATTTTCCCGCTATCTTGCTATCATCTCGTCGCCGCGCATACAGCGTTTTTGAATCGCTCGTCTTTTTTTAACTTATATTTTGGACATTAAATAGCATTCGTTCCCCGGCCGGGTGAAATAAGTGAAGTTTAGTGGTGGTGATCAACAAACATTGTTTTCCAAGCCAGGCGGGCACGTAAGTACCTGACTGCATCTGCCTTTTTTGGTTAACACGAGAAGCGCAATTTGAGTAGTTTTCCCTATTTTTATGAACCAGCGACCTCGCGCATGGTGACGTTCCTGCTGGATACCCTGGTGAAACCATTTTTTCTCGGAAGGCCAGCAAAGGGCGTCAACAGATGGTTTTCAAAAATATGGGCCATCAGATGGCAGTACAGTAAATTTTAAAAATAAAATATAACTTTTTTGTTATTTAATTATATATTTATTTGTAAATTTCATTTTATTCAAATTTCAATAATCGGACTCCCATTTGAATTCAATATATTTTAATTTATTGACTAGGTAAGGCTACATAAATATTTCAAACCACCCGCGTACTTCTGCTTCAGGTTAAAACTGAAAACCGGTGTGTCGCCTCACAGGCTAACCACGCTGAATTCTGAACATTTAATGACTTAGAGATATTTTAAATCCAACGAGACTAGATAAAGCAGTGTATGATACTGCACAGAAACACTTCAACACCCTTGATATGTACACAATTATTTATTACAGTATCGTACACTATTATTTAAAAGAAAAATATCAATATTTGAAGACTTCGAGAGATTTAAAATCAAACGAGACTAGATAAAATAGTGTATGATACTGCACATAACTGCACGGTTATATTAAACACTTCAACATCCTTCATATGACAGTAACATCTTATACCTTTAAATGAGCAATTCTTGTATGTATATTTATATATTTCTGTGATCTCGAAAACGGCTCTAACGATTTCGCTGAAAATTTGTATATGGGGGTTTTCGGGGGTAAACAATCGATCTAGATTAGTTTTATGTTTGGGAAAACGCGTGTTTTCGAGTTTTCATGCGTTTTTCTTTCCACGCAGAATATGGTCGCTAATTTCGTCGCGCCGCGACCGCCTTGATTAAGCTCAGTGGTTAAGGATAGCGACCGCTATAAAGAGTGTTACGGGTTCGAATCCCACTCGGTGACTTACTTTTGTTTTTTTTATTCTTAAGTTTACATATAATTTTTTATTTTGCATTGTTTTTAGACAAGTTAAAAAAAAAATAGTTAATGTTTGAGATGTAACCGAGCATAGCACGGTCGCCCAGGTACTACACTACTATTTAAAATTTGGGTTTTACGTAAAAGAAAATAGAACCACGTTACCTCTGGTATCCGGCTGCCTAGTGCTCGCAAACCTTCTGGGCAGCAATCTGGGAGGTAACACCCTCGACCGACCAGACCTCGCGCTGCCCGCTAGTAATAGCAGTTCATGTCTATACAGGGATGCTGTTTTGCCTGAAATGAAACAAAACGCAAGGTTATTTTATTAATGATACATTTATCATCATCATTTCAGCCGCCTAACGTCCATTGCTGGACATATGTAGGCCACTCCCAAAGATTTCCAAAATGACCGATCTAGAGCGGTCTGCGTCCAGCGCTTTCTAGCGACCTTGGTCAGGTTGTGAGACCACCTTCTGTGTGGCATCCTACGCTTTGCTTGCGAGTAGGTTGCCATTCGCGAACATCTCATCTGCCATCCATTCGTCGCACTGTGTCCCGCCCACTGCCACTTCAACGAGCTTATCCGCTAAGTCAGTGACCATAGTTCGGCTCCAAATTTCCTAATTTCTGATTCGATCGCGTAGAGAACCACGGAAACTTATAAGGTTGTTTACTAGAGAACCCTAAAAACATTTACATCTACCACAGGCTCGGAAGCAGCACAGCTAAAAAAAATTAACAAAATTATTTATATTGTCAAAATAAAAATTCAGAACCAAAAAATTTTAACCAAATCTCGAAAGTAAAATTGTGTGATCAATCAAAGTAGTTCCGCCGCCAAGCGCCGCCGACCGGTCGCTCGTAGTTCAAGGGGTCATGCGAGTTCACGCGACAGTTTTGGACGAGTGTTACCACGAAAATCATTTTCGCAACTTTTTTATCTTATGGCATACTTAAATTTGTTTGCTATACGACATTTCTTTTCCAAAACCAATGAAAAGTCAGCGTGTATATTATAACATACCTGACAGTGACATGAGGACGTCTTTGATGACGTGCAGCCATATCGTCCGCCGGGGACACAGCTGGTCCATCGCAGTCTCGTGAAGCTCGTTCAGGTTTAGCGTGTAGATGCCCTCTTCTGCGCCTGGAATTGGAGATATTTCGTTAAAATTCTAAAGTATTATTGGTTCTGTGAGCTGTATACACGCGGAAAATCAAAGAATAGTTTTAACAACCATATTTACACCATTTTGAAAAAATTACGAAAAGCAGAATCGGAAAATAAATCTACATAATTATTGTTTTCTTAACTAAATTTTACGAAAAAAGGGTAAAAAATGCGACCTGTAGGCGAGAAATTTATTGTAAACACTTCTTTTTCTCGGCAACACCGGTGGTAGACAAAGCCTTAAGTCCGTCTATAACATTTGTAATAAAGTTAAATGAATAAAAATTGACGGAGCAAAAGAACCTGTCAGCTGATGGTGGAGCTGACGTCACTGTGCTGCCATCTGGTGTCACATATTTTTGAAAACCCTCATTTTCAAAATTATTTAACCCGCCAACTTCTTCTTATCGTGTGTGTTAGTGACTAACACTAGTGTCAGAGTTTTTAAACCGCCTTAAAGGCCTCTGACATGGTTTTAGGTAACGACCAATGTCAAAGACAGTGACCGGGACCGACGGCTTAACGTGCCCTCCGAAGCACGGATCATCTAACTTATCAGACAATCAGGTGATCAGCCTGCAATGTCCTAACCAAACTAGAACAACAACACAAAGTCGTTGTTCCCGCTGGGAATCGAACCCGCGACCTCCGGGTATGAGCCAAACGCTCTAACCACTACACCACGGAGGCAGACCCGCCAACAACAGACATAATACTATAACATCTTACGATGCCTTGCGGATCTTGAGAAGACCCCAACAACCCCTGACTTCCCGCCAAAAAGCCTCACAATCTATACATATAATAAAACAGTAAAAAAAGTGTGTCTGTACATTAAATATATATCCAAAAAAAATATTGGGGGCGATGGAGACGTATTAATAGAGTAAGAATTAAAAAAAAATGTCTGTCTGTTTGTCTGTTTGTACACGCTAATCTCCGAAAATACTGGACGGATTCGAATGAAACTTTTTTTGTTAAATAGCTATTAAGCCTAGGCAACATATAGGGTATAAATGATTTTGGAAAATGAAACGCCTGATGCAGAACCATAATGGTCCAGCTTAACTATAAGAGATATAAAAATGCCGCCTTAGTAAAAGTTGTTCAGCCTGATGAGCATTTTCCAGAGACATAAAGCCCACGCGAACAAAGTCGCGGGCTTAGGCTAGTACGTTAGTAAATTCTCTACTAACCTATTAGTATGTGCTGGTCTCTCGTGTCGGGATGAATCCAAGATGCTGTGCAGTTTATCCTTAGAGGACATCCGTTGAACACCTAAATCAAAACATAACTTCTAGATTATAGGGAAGGGATAAAAATTTTGAAAATGCTTAAATATTTTTCTGCGCTTAGGCGATTGGCACACACAGCTCCACACCCTGATGCGTAGCGCGAGGTCGCACTGTATGCAAGTATCTTAGCATACAGTGCGACAAGCGCCAGTAAAACAGGGTTATTGGTAGTCGCACGTTGAAATTACGCGAGTTACTTAGGATTATTGAATTATAATGGTGAGAAACTGCGCACATTATCATTGTTCATCCACGGAAAACAATAAATAACGAAAATTTTATAGATTTCCGAGTGATGAAAACAGGTAAGCAAAGCAACAAATTCTGTGGTGGCGACCCTGATTGTTTAACTCACACATTTGACGTGTGCACGGACGGATCGTTTCGTTTGTAGTAGTACTAGGTATATATGCTGCTCCGTTTGTATGAAGTGCCATACCTGTGACACTGCACTACGTCTCCGCGAGTCGTTTTTGTATGGCGGCCCCGCGCAACGAAGCAGTGTGCCAATCGTCTCGGGAATAACAATCCTCTTTACCATACAAAATATCCGAAAAAAATAGAAAATAATTTATAAACACTTAAATTTAACTCCAGTACTGCTGTCGTCGCCATATATTTTGCCCTGACCGTCTGACGTATTAAAAAACTAAATGTCAGACAACTTAAATGTCATAGGCGAAGTGCGCCTGGCGTAGTAAAAGCTTACCGGCCAAGTGCGAATCGGATTCCCGCACTTAGAGTTCCGTAGCATTATCTATTAAAAATCGTGTTTCTTGTATGGGAGCCCCCTTTAAATATTTATTTTATTTTTATTTAAGTATTTGTTATAAGCGGCAACAGAAATACATCATTTGTGAAAATTTCAACTGTCTAGCTATCGCGGTTCTTGAGATTCAGCCTGGTGACGGACAGACAGGGAAGTCTTAGTAATAGGGTTCCGTTTTACCCTTTGGGTACGGAACCCTAAAAAAAACGACATACCTTGGAGAAACACGCTCCCATATGCACTTTGGGCGTCGGCGGCAGTCCGTTGGGCGCGGGCCGCGGCGGGGTGTGGGCGCGGCGGCCGCGCGACCGCCGGGGCGGCACGGGGGGCGTGCCCACTAGTGGGGGACATGGGATAGTCGGTAAGACGTTATAAAGAATGCTTGCAAGTGTGAACTGATTATCTTTAAGCCTGGTTTACATATTGAGCGAGTGACAAGTGATATCTATGTGTAGCACATTCACCTTAAAACTTTCAACTCCTGGATATAATACTCATTTCTATTCTAACTCTAACAATTTAGGCAGTCAAAGTTTGAAATGTTTTACGTTCTTTTTTATATTCGTAAAGTGCAATCAGTTAAAATCTTCTAAAAAATCTCTTTTAAAAGTTTACGCCTACCTTTTCAACTCACTTTCTTAACACATTCACGGACACTTACGGCTGTGGACGTAATTCAATTGTTATTTCTATTGTGTCTGGCTTAGTGTCCGTGAATGTGTTAACTCATATTCTTGCAATCGTATATTACATAGTAACATTTTATAATGTATTGTGTATTGTATTGCTTTATTGTGCCGCATAATTTTCTCTGTTTTTACCTGACTGGGAGAAAATGCTCTTAGCATAAAGCCTAGTTTACATATTGACAAGTGACTAGTGAGCGTGTGAATAGGCACTGACAAGTGACAAGTGCGTAGATATCACTTGTCACTCGCACTTGTCAATATGTAAACCAGGAGTTAAAAGTATATTTGTACTTTGTAACAATAAAGTTTGATAAAAAGGTATACATCAAATTTACCTAGTATAACAAAATCACTCACCTTTGTTCTCAACTTTCGCCTTATCCCTCTGACTGTCCGACAGACTCCTCTGCCTCTGACTCGACTTAATCTCCTCCTCAGTCAATTCCTTTACAGCACTGTTCTCCTCCGCCCTATTGAAGATCTCATCTACCGACGAAGTCTTTCTCTTTGCGGTGTCAAATTCACACTGACAAAACTGACTCAAGTCTATCCCAGCGGTCACTGAGTCGGAATTGTGCCTATTATGCCTTTTTCTGTGTTCATAATTCTTATCGACCATGTTTAAACTCCTATCGATCTTTCTGCACAAATCTTCGTCTGACGTCGCGCCGTTTTCGACTTTCTCGTCGTCTATTCTTAATCTATTTGCGATCTGCAACGCTCTGAAGTTAGATACGGATATCTTTTGTTTTTTACAGTTTTCACAATAAACTATACCCGAATCCACGTTCTGGTTTGAACAGTTTCTGTAGTAACTTAGAATGTCTCCGTTGGAATTGCACGCGTCGCAAGAACATTTACTTGAAACGGATCTTTGTAAGTCGCTTAATGTATTATTGTCTCTGACTTCCGGTTTAGGACATAAACCACATTCACAATTTGCATTTCTCAATTGCGGTGAGTCTAATACCACGTCGCATTCGTGTTGGTCTACATACATTATATCGTCGCCCATTTTCCGACATAAAGGATCGTCTATGGATATTCTAGACGCGCCAATCGGAGTCAAATTCGTTGCCAGGTTTTGGTAGATATTCGTAGTAGAATTATTTAAGTAATTCTGTTTTAGTTGTATACATTGAGATAGGTGTTGGTCGTGCACGGAAAGTCCAGAGTTCGTCGCTTGCGCCATGTTTGCCGTTTCAGCTGTGAGAGGTAGTGTTGCCCTGTTGGAATAAATTCTACTATTTTGGTAGTTCTTGGTAGTTTTTGTAGAAAGCGCTGTGCGGTGCGGTTATGGTCATTAAAGCATTTGAGTGTTAGATACAGGGGTTTGTTAATTTATAATACAAGCTTTTTGTGTTAAATAACAAGTGGTGCTGGTGGGATATCAAAATTATTTACTTAGATTTATTTATTTTTTTCAACTCTTTATTTAACTCTTATTTATGCAGGGTAGTTAAATGCAAAATTAAGTATGTATCAATTTTTTCTTATCATGCTTCATGCTAAACCTTCAAAACGTTAAGGATACCTCAAAAACTTCTATAATACAGGTGGTACGACGGTACATTTGACATAAAACATGGCAAATATATAATACAAATCAAAACTACATTGTTCGGAATAAATGTTTACTTCAAAAAGCAATTAAAAAAATTACATTTGCAATATTTAAATTTATTTATTATTGATTAGAATGCCTTTGCCAGGCAGGGGACGCAAATCGCTAATAATTTTTTTTTTATATTAGGTAAATAATTTTGCACTGCATTGAAATCTCGATTAATGTTTCCTCTAAGATTGCGCAAAATAACTCAAAACGCACTAAAATCAGTACAAGCAAACCAGATAAATTTTTAAATTTGCAAACTAAAAGTTAAATTAAACGTGTGACATATTATGTCGAACCACAGGCTATACAAGATCAGTATAGTATAATGACATTAAAATAACAGTACAAAAAAAATAAAGACATTTCCATGCAAATTGCCTGAGCGGCTGCACACCATTGTACAAAAATACCAATTTTCTTTGCTTTTGACTGTTTTTTTTTTAATTGTATTATGCAATAGTGTTCTAACAACCCGTGGTTAAATTTATTACTCATATGTCACGTCTCATACCAGGGTAATCAATATTTATTCCGAACATTGCTAACTAACTCTCGAAACCAATCGACAATCCGACGTCCCAAACATTTAAAGCGACACAAACTATGTTCTACACTACCATGCTGTTTACCTTAGCATTAACTCTTCGTCAATATATTGCAAGAGGCTCCTAAAACAAGAGAGACAACGTACAGACCGGTGCTGACACGCCACTCTTTGGTCTAGTGTTGCCATTGTTGAAAATAACTACTATTTTGGTAGAGTTTTTTGTTGAAACTACCATGTTACATGTTTAATGTTTGTGCAACTTCGATCAAGTTTACAAATATCTCGCGTTATTTATAAATTCACAATGGGGCACTTCCCTAAGTCAAAAAAAAATTATTTGAAAAAAAAACGACACACGTCATTATTATATCCATTTTCAATGTGATTTATTATTACATTGAGTTGACATTGATAGATTAACATCGCGTGAAAAATAAACAAACATAAACAACCTCATTGTTGGTTGGTATGTTTGCGCTTTGTTTTTACAAAATAATCTTTTAAAGACCAAAAATAGCTCGTATTTGCAGAAAGAATACTTTCTGTAAAGATTAAAGTCTGTCTATCTAATCTGTTATAAGTATATCAAACGCCTTTTCAGGCAAAAGTGCTATTTTTTGCTTGAAATATTAACATATTTAGCCACCGGACGCAACGACCAGATTAACTAAAAAAATAAACTGCAGTTCATATGGCTCCTTTAACTAAAGAAGAACTTGAGGAGTTTTCGCAAGTAAAGCGACGCCGGGTGTGGTCCACACTTGGATGGGTGACCGCAAGTGGCATAAAAATTTCTGGAGCTCTTCCGTACTTCGGAAGGCACGTATTAGCCGTTGGTCCCGGCCGTCATCATTGTATGCAGTCGTCAAGCCATGTCAGATGCCTTTAGGCAGCCTGAAATATCTGTTACTACTTACACACACGAAAAAAAACAACTTTAACTAAAGAAGTCATGTGGACGTCGCGCTCTTGGCATCTTATCGCTACGACTACTGGTCGTGACTGATTAGTCGCGCGTCGCAGAAAGTCCCTTTCGAAAGAGGGACGCATTTTGCGAGAGGCACATTTTGCGACTAGGATACTTTTTGCGGCTAAGGGACATTTGCGACTAGGCTACATTTTGTGAAAGGGACTTTTTGCAACCAGGAAACATTTTGCGACTTGAGGACATTTTGCGGCTAGGGGACATTTTGCGAAAGGGACATTTTGCGACGAAGCGGGTCTAATGCGCGAGGTGCCAAAAACATTTTGCGCACGACTAGAAACCACATCGAAATGCAATTTCTTTCATTAAATATGTTTATGGTAGTTTCAAAATTTCAACAACAGAACCATAGACCAAGTGAATACATACATTTTTGTTCTCTTCAAGCTTTTTACACATTTTGCTCGACACGATTCACGATTCACACTTCAAAAAATCCTTACCTTTTTCACACAAAGAATATCTCATAAAACACGTTTTAAAACCTTCCACTATCTCATAGACGTACATTAAAAGCCATACACATTTATATGAGGTCCAACAAAATTAACCCAAAACTACGGGCTGGGACGAAAATGAACTCTCTGAAATATAAGTTTGCTAAATGATTTAAAATTTACGTTTTACTAAACCTCTTTTAGTTATAATTTTTCTTCAACTTCAACCCCAATCTACACAACGGATTTTGAAAAAAAATTTCTATCGGATAACCTGACTGACAAGTATGCCTGTTGAAACAAAAAGAATATTTTTCCAAACTGTTCCAGTCAAGTAATTCGAAACATACATTAAAAAAAAACATTCATTTGATTGATAACCTCCTTTTTTGATGTCGGTTTAAATTATGATTTGTCTTATCATATATCATTTTGCAATGTGCAAGCAAAAAAATATCGGTTTAGCAAATGTTTAAAAAAAATATGAATAAGAGGGTAGTGCTATAGGAAATGTTGTTCATATTGTCGGGTCGAGACACCCCGTCATATACTACAATCGCCTCTGTGGTGTAGTGGTTAGAGCGTTCGGCTCATACCCGGAGGTCGCGGGTTCGATTCCCGGCGGGGGCAACGACTTTGTGTTGTTGTCCTAGTTTGGTTAGGACATTGTAGGCTGATCACCTGATTGTCCGATAAGTAAGATGATCCGTTCTTCGGAGGGCACGTTAAGCCGTCGGTCCCGGTCACTGTCTTTGACATTGGTCGTTACCTAAAACCATGTCAGAGGCCTTTAAGGCGGTTCAAAAACTCTGACACTAGTGTTAGTCACTAACAAACACGATAAGAAGAAGACTACAATCGCACTTGAGGCTCTGAAAGACCTGAAAACCCCTTTTTAACCGACTTTTCAAAAGGAGGATATTATCAATTCTGAATACATTTGTTTTTTATGTGTGTTCCCGACTACTCAAAGACGCTTGGACCAAATAAAAAAATCTTTTTTTATTTGCAAAGCGATACTTATCAGGTGTTCCTGAAGACTTTTTTTTTTAAATTTGTAGTTTGGATTTGATTTGAAGTAGGTTTTTAGTGTTGAATAATGTATTGATCTTATAACTAAAAACCTTAGTTTAATTTGTATGACCTCATACATTTTTGCATAGAGACATGCAAAAGTTTCAAAAAAAGTTTTCTTGTTTGCAAGGCCATACTTGTTTTGAAGTCGGTTTTTAGTTTTGTATAATTATTGTATTATTGATCTTACTAATTTTGTATGACCTCATACAATTTTTGCATAGAGACATGCGTATCAAACGTGGCAGTGGTAGCTACCTATCGCTGTGCTCGACCGACACTCAAGTGTCAAAAATGCCATACACACGTTACACAAGTTATATTTTCACTTTTTAATAGGACAGACTGATTGGTAAATCTTTAATGTTTAATATTCTTTGAGAACAAGTTTTATTTTATTTATTTGTTTTTAAGGGCATCCAACAGCTAATACAATAATCAACATAATTTGAATGGATACCACGGATAGATAAATAAATCCGTCGACGTATGTGGCCAAAGTTATATGCCTTTATGCAGCTTTGTAAATCTTTTGCCAGACACTATAGTAAAACAATTGAAGCTATATTTGTACAAAATTAAATTGTCACTATACATATTTAATTTTGTACAAAACGAACCTTGAAAATGCAAAACAAAATATATGCTTCGCATTTTTAAATCACACAGCAAGTATTTGTCAGAATAAAAATTGCTTATCTAACGAGAACTATGACAAATATTTATAACTTTTATTTCGAGATTTTAAACAATAAACCATAGCCAAATCGTTTTGATGAACTGAACTTGTCCTTAAACAATGTCACTTAGTGCACCAATCAGCCTGTTTACAACTCGATATTAAACATCAATATAACTTGCATATCCAAAACGCCTACCTATAAAAAACCTCCACCCAAAAAAATCAAAAAAAGAAAAAACATTTTTTTCATAAAAAAATGTTAGAACTGAAACCTGCGCACCAAATAAAACTGTTTTTTTATACCTCAGACTCATTCCCATAATATCATCACCAGTGATCACCCGACACCACTTGCTATAAAATATAACAGAAATTATACATAAAATATAATATAAATTATAGTAATATCGGTATTTAATCGTTTGAAATCTTTAAATGGTTAAACAGTAATATATAAGTAAATGTATAAGTGACTTTACACTTGCTTTCCAGTCTCTGCCTAGCCTACCCTTGTGGGAAAATGGCGTGGTAATAAGAATTATCATTAAGTATTTTTGTCTCCACTGCAGGAGCACGACCCTCTCTGTACTACCAGAGCCATACTTGGCCAGATCAGCCAGAGGACTTGACCTACACTCTCCACTCTGTCCAGACGGATTGGAGGAGGTCTCATGTTTATAAACTCTGTTTAGCTTGTATTTCCTATGTAACCTTCTACGACATCCACGGGACTTTGAGTGGCCCTATTCTACTCTGCTGGAAACCACACGGCATTGTATACAGGGTGACTTTTAATCGCATCATAATCGGTCCATTCGTTTAGGAGCTACGGCATCGTATATAGAATTGTTACTAATCCTGAGAAATGTTATAAGTTTGACGTGTCTGTGTGTCCGTCTGTGTGGTTTTTTATGTTTGTTTAAAAGCTGACGAAATCGAGATGGTTTCTAGTTTCTTACTGCTAGTAGTTCGCCCTGAACTGAGAACTCGCGAACCCCATATCTCGGCAACCCCTTAAGGGGACGCACCGTGAAAATGGGCATTATCTATTTCTTATTTCTCAGCGAATATCAGAAATTTAGAACTGATACTTGCTAATAGCATACTAGAACGCTTTTTTAGCATAATTGTGGTTGTGGATACATGATTAGTTAATTTTTGTAACACAAACTTGCTCGACAAAAACACCTCTACCAAAACATACATGGTCTAATTTCTCACAAACGAGAGGGACTTCAGCTTTGAAAATTTTTATGCAGATTAGTAATTATGTAATCTTCAAAATTGTGGTACAATTTTTTTTTTAATGCTTTAGTTTTAATTTTAGAGCCATTTTTCTATAATTAATCAGTTTTGCGTGGCTTTAGATTTCAGTCATATAAGCCCTTTTGCCTTCCTGAAAAATATTGTACTTGCCGTCTCGCTTTTTCGTGAGTGTATTTAAATAAACTGTTCTTGTTGCACAGATTATTGACAGTTATACATCAAATTGTCAGATGGCCGATGGGCCTCAAGAAGCAAGGACGCGTCGCTCTTCACAAAAAAAATGACATTTGATTTCGTAAAATTATTGTCACAGTGTAGAATAATATCACGTATATATATGGGTCGAACAGTCTGTAAACAAAGGTGCGAGTAACTTTCTTACACTGTGTCACTTGTCATAATGTCAAAGGAAGTGTCAAAGCATAGCGTGGCATAGATTGATTACCTGACAGACATGGTCGGCATAGATTTTTTTTTCATACAAGTAATGTACATACAATATCGATTAATAATATTTTATTTTTATTTAATTACCAGTTTTGTGGCAATAAATGATTTTATAATAGACAAATAAACTTATCTATAAATAATACTCTTCGGATTTATTTACTTTTAGATTTCGAGAAATATACACGTACATACTTTACCACTGACTGACTGGCTGACTGATTGATATGGTTGTTTGATCTGCACTGTAGTGATAGGATGGAAGATCACTTGCTTGGTGGGGGAGCAGAGAGGGGGGGGGGGGGCTTTCTGCTTAACCCTCCAAACAAGCAACCAAGTGAAGCCTGGGGCCGAAGGCAGAGGTTACCTACGAGGCCGTAGACCGAGCCACTACCACCAAGTGCAATTTGGCATGGGGCATATTAATCATGCCAAAAAAATTAGTAAAGGTAAATAATAAAGTAAATAGTAAAATAAATAGGGAAAAAATATTGTAGCTCCCATACAAGATTTTTTTTCTCGACTAACCCATCGTGTAGGGTATCGTTAAATAGGTCTTTCAAAATATTTTGAGCTTGTGAACAACATTTTTCGATTTAGGGATCCGTTTCTAATATATTTGGTTTTATTAAAGTTAAAAGAAAACTATCAATCCTAATTAGGGTACACGAATTAAAATTAGTTTTTAGACTTTCTAATCGATATGGATAGTTGTATCGATATTGTGAAGGTTTTTCGAGATCAATTATCGATAGCCAAATTAAAGATAGAGTTATACTATACAACACTTGTAGAAATATTTTTAATAGACACATCTTCCTAGGAAATGTATAGATTTCAACTGTCTGTCTATCACAGTTCTCGAGAAAAAGAATGGTGACGCAGATAGACAGTGAAATCTTAGTAATAGGGTATCGATTTTACCATTTGGGTACGGAACCCTAAAATGATAAAAGATCTAGTTTAACTTTCAAAGAGTGGGTAAAAATAAAGGACTGAATTACCCTTTCTTGGCACTTGTTTTAAATTTTGCCCATTGTTTACTGTAGCATAACAGCCAAATAAACGTGTATTAAGCGACAAATCTGAATATATAATATTGCTCTCCTAGCATTTACAGTACATAGACGCTCCGCAAATTCGACGTCAGTTTAGAATAAATGTAGTGCCCACAGTAGTGCCAATATACAACGTGGAAGGGGCATACCCATAATAAATCGAACCACGGGCTAGACCACTTGATTATAGTATAATGACAGTCAAAAACTTTAAAAAAATATTCGGCACTTCCATACAAAGTGTGCAGCCGCCCGGCCGATTTTGTATGGGAATGTCGAATTTATTTTTGTTTCTTGAATGTTATTTTAATAACATTAAAATATAGTGATCTAGTATAGCCTGTGGTTCGATTTATTATGGGTATGTCTCTTCCATGTTGTATATTAATTGTTTTTTCAACATACTTGCTCGTAAAGTGGATCTCATTGTATTTCATCGGCTTTAGACATATATAAAGTAGCTCATAAAACACGCTTGCGTTATAAACGCAAATAGTGAAGTTATATTATGCAACAGCAATATTTTATTTAGTTTTTTAAATTCCGAACACGCCCACTGCCTTGTGGCACCAGCTAGTAATGGTTGGCCAGCCGCTCTGATTTTAATAAGTATTACCGTACGGTGGGAAAGCAGCCGTCTGCTTCACAGTTTTATGGTTGAGTTTATTTAACCGTTCCTTTACCGCTAATACCAGACACAATAGTAAGACAATGAACGTGGACATTTATAAATATGGTACGGGTCTTTACCGGTTAAAATAATAACCAGTTTAGATATACGTGTGTTGAAAAACGTGCGATATACGTGCATATATTGGTTAAACACTCTCGGCTCTATCACGCCCTCGCTTTCGGCTCAGGCACGAAAATTCCGCCTCCTGTGTTATAACCACTATAACGCACATATATGGTAATATACACAACTATTTTTCAATTTAAAAAATATTACTTATTTTAATATAAAGAATTGAATAATGCAGCTCTTTTTTTATAGTTACGTATTTACCCCTTACTTATTTTGTACAACATGCTGACTTTTCATTGGTTTTCGAAAAAAAATCGTATTGTGAATAAATTCCTCGATCCATATACGTAATCCAAATTGGTGTATGACATAAGATAAACAAATCGAGACCACGTAGTTATGTCCGACCAAAACTACCGCATGACCTCGATGAACTCCGGCCGGCCGGACGGAGGCGGTGCCTGGCGGTAGTACTAATGGATCTCACGATTTTACATTGTTTTTAAATTTTTATTTTGACTAGCTAATTAACATATTATTAATTTTACTAACGATACTTATACAGTGGCCCTTGGTCCAAAAAACAATGAGAAATTACCGTGTATATTTTAAAATTTAAATAAATGATTTCTGTTTTATCTAAAGGCTGACCTGTAGACTATGCGTTAGCATTAAGTCCACCTTTTGTACCATTATGGTCATTTAAGACGTAATTAATAAATAAATTTTTCTTCTTTTTCTCCACGTGTCGTTGGCTCAAACTAATAAATATTGATCTTTCATTATGAATTTCGAACATTCTAGACTTCCCTCCAGAATGTTAGTCAATGCTCAGATTTCTTATTGAAAGCTAATACCTCTGGTTCATTAATCTAGTAGGCTTGATAAGTCTCAGTTTCAAAAATATAACGTAACTATTAGATTACGTGACATGACCTTTTTCAATTCTTTACAAAAAAATAATATGTTACAAAAAAAGTAAACATACTAGTGATACTTTTTATTACGTCATGTCTTTCATACTGTAACCTCTATATTTTTTTAACTCTATCTGCATTGCGTTTAGACATTACTGCAAACCTAGCGGAAAAGAACGGACAACTTTTGAATCAATTTTGACAGATTTTGAAAAATAAAAACGTAGAGCCAAGCCTTAACTGATTTCGCTCATGTTCGAACCTAACAATTCTTTTGGCCACATCTACACGCCTAACAAATGAAGCTCCGATCAAAACAATTCGAGTTATGAGATCAGACAAACATATATACAACCGCCGGATTTTTCAAGTAGACTCTGAGAACTTCGCTCACTTGTTCAGTTAAGTAAATCCTACTAATATTATAAATGCGATAGTGAGTATGTAATGTTTTTTTTGTTTGTTTATTTGTAACCACTTCACGCTTCAACCTCTGAACCTATTTAGTAATGGATATAGTTTGATGCCCAGAGAAGGACATAGGGTAGTTTATATCCCGAAATTCCCACGGGGAGCGAAGCCCACGGGCACAGCTAGTTATTTTATAAATGACAGGAAAGCTTTGAGTTACGGTAAAGGTTTCAAACGACCAAATCATCACCTCATACAAGTAAATAAATAAAATAAAAAGCCGACACGGAATTTGAAATTTCAGAGTTACTCACTTTTCGCTCGAGGGCATGGTGTCTGTGGTCATTTCCTGAGAGAGGGGGTTGTGTTTCGGACAGCTCATGAGGGATGCCACGCTCCAGTCTTCACTCGATTGTCTATGGAAAGCTGGAGAAAAAAGAAACCATAAGTCCCAACTAATATAGCGCATGTAATGACAATATTCCACTGCTAAGAGTTTTTCAAAAATATATGACCCCAGATGGCGACATGGTGACGTCAGGTCCGATCGACTGCTGTCATTGGACCATCAGTTGACAGGTTCTTTTGCTCTGTCAAATGTGACCAATAACAGCAGCTTATTGGAGCTGACGTCACTGTGCTGCCATCTGGTGTCACATATTTTTTAAAACCGGAAGAAAAAACTTTAAATGTGTTACCGTTTTTTCTTCCGGTTTAGGTAAAAAGCAAATAACCGGCCAAGTGCAAGTCGGACTCACGCACGAAGGGTTCCGTACCATTTTCTATAAACATCGAGTTTTTTGTATGGGATATATAAATATATAAGATTAAATATTTATTTTATTTTAATTTTTTCATTTACTATTAAAATAAAAATACAACTGAGTATTTTGTGAATAATTCAAGTGCCTACCTGTTGCCAATATTGGGCCATAAAATCGCGTTTGTTGTATGGGAGCCCCCCTTAAATATTTATTTTATTTTGTTTTTAGTATTTGTTGTTACAGCGGCAACAGAAATACATCATTTGTGAAATTTTCAACTGTATAGCTATCGCGGTTCTTGAGATATAGCCTGGTGACAGACAGACATACAGACAGCGAAGTCTTAGTAATAGGGTCCCGTTTTCACCCTTTGGGTACGGAACCCTAAAAAGTAGAATGCCACTAGCTCCTTCGTTCCCTCATTGATCGTATACCTCGATTGGAATAGGCGAAAACCATCACCACTTACCGCAATGAAACAACGACAGTTGCGGCAAGAAGGATTACACTAGGTGTAGGTGGTCAGACGACCTAAGCAAGTAGAACGGGAGGTCACGACAAATTTGGTAACGATAAGGGATATGGCTGACTCTGGTTTTATAGAACAAAGAGCACCTCTCTGATGCTAAATATGTTGGTCTGCCTGCGTGGAGTGGTTGCGTTACTTAGATATGGCGCCTAAAAAGTTGGTTATCGTGACCAAAAAAAAATGATAAGGGATATGGCTGACTCTTGTTTCACAGGATAAAGAGTACCTCTCTGATGCTAAATATGTTGGTCTGCCTGCGTGAAGTGGTTGCGTTACTTAGATATGGCGCCTGAAAAGTTGGTTATCGTGACCAAAAAAAAATGATAAGGGATATGGCTGACTCTTGTTTCACAGAATGAAGAGCACCTCTCTGATGCTAAATATGTTGGTCTGCCTGCGTGAAGTGGTTGCGTTACTTAGATATGGCGCCTGAAAAGTTGGTTAGCGTGACAAATAAATGATAAGGTAAATGGCTGATTCTGGTTTCACATAATGAAGAGCACCTCTCTGATGCTAAATATGTCGATCGGCCTGCATGAAGTGGTTGCGTTACTTAGATAGGGCGCCTGAAAAGTTAGTTACCTAGACAAAAAAAGAAAATTATAAGGTAAATGGCTGACTCTGGTTTCACAGGATTAAGAGCATCTCTCTGATGCCAAATATGTCGGTCTGCCTGCGTGAAGTGGTTGCGTTACTTAGATATGGTGCCTGAAGTTGGTTATCGTGACCAAAAAAAATTATACCTTAATTGACTAACTCTAGTTACACAGGATGAAAAGCACCTCTCTGATGCTAAATATGTCAGTCTTCCCACGTGAAATGGTTACGTAACTTAGATATGATGCCTGAAATGTTGGTTATTGTGAGCAAAAAAATGGTAATGCAAATGGCTGACTCTGGTTTTACAGAATGCAGAGCACCGCTCTTATGCTAAATATATGTCAATCTGCCTGTGTGAAGTGGTTGCGTTACTTAGATAGGGCACCTGAAAAGTTAGTTACCTTAACAAAAAAAGAAAATTATAAGGTAAATGGCTGATTCTGGTTTCACAGGATGAAGAGCACCTCTCTGATGCTAAATATGTTGGTCTGCCTGCGTGGATGCGTTACTTCGATATGTCGCTTGAAAAGTTGGTTATCGTGAGCAAAAGAAAAAATAATATCGTAAATAGCTGTCTCTGGTGTCACAGAACAAAGAGTACCTCTCTGATACAAAATTTGTCGGTGAAGTCTTGTTTGTTTTGTCGGTCTGCCTACGTGAAGTGCTAGTGTTACTTAGATATGGGTATGGCGCCTGAAAAGTATGTTATCGTGATTAAAAGTAAAATTATAAGATAAATGACTGACTCTGAACGGCTGCATATCGAGCAAAATACATCTATCGTTAGTATCCGATATTATATATACATGCCGCAGTTCACAATTGTACTAACAACAGTGTTGTCAACTTTTCAGTAGAGCAAATAATTTAGAAAGTTTTCTAAAGTTTAGTCCAGAACGGCACCAAAATAATTACATAATTTCACGTCTATTCAAGAGTCTAGTCCTTTGACTGCATTATATCCAAAAATTGTGGTATTATAGTAGTCTTATTTCAAAAATAGTAAAATAAACTTTAGTCCATTTGTGCACTAAACCTCATTATGTTAACAGGTAAATATTTTTTCAAAACTAAAAAACACTTCACCCCCAAACTACATTTGTACACGCTACTGTATCCAAGTAACGCAATTACTTCACACAGTCAGACTGACATATTTAGCATCAGAGAAGTACTCTTCACCGTGTGAAACTAGAGTCGGCCATTTACCGTATCATTATTTTTTCATCACGATAACCAACTTTTCAGGCATCATATCTAAGTTTCACAACACAACCATTTCACGCTGGCAGACCGACAAATTTTGTATCAGAGAGGTACTCTTTGTTCTGTGACACTAGAGTCAGCTATTTACGTTATTATTTTTTTCTTATGTTTACGATAACCAACTTTCAAGCGACATATCTTAGTAATGCAACCACTTCACGCAGGCAGACCAACATATTTAGCATCAGAGAGGTGCTCTTCATCCTGTGAAACCAGAATCAGCCATTTACCTTATAATTTTCTTTTTTTGTCTAGGTAATTAACTTTTCAGGCGCCCTATCTAAGTTACGCAACCACTTCATGCAGGCCGATCGACATATTTAGCATCAGAGAGGTGCTTTTCATTATGTGAAACCAGAATCAGCCATTTACCTTATCATTTATTGGTCACGCTAACCAACTTTTCAGGCGCCATATCTAAGTAACGCAACCACTTCACGCAGGCAGACCAACATATTTAGCATCAGAGAGGTGCTCTTCATTCTGTGAAACAAGAGTCAGCCATATCCCTTATCATTTTTTTTTGGTCACGATAACCAACTTTTCAGGCGCCATATCTAAGTAACGCAACCACTTCACGCAGGCAGACCAACATATTTAGCATCAGAGAGGTGCTCTTCATCCTGTGAAACAAGAGTCAGCCATATCCCTTATCATTTTTTTTTGGTCACGATAACCAACTTTTCAGGCGCCATATCTAAGTAACGCAACCACTCCACGCAGGCAGACCAACATATTTAGCATCAGAGAGGTGCTCTTTATTCTATAAAACCAGAGTCAGCCATATCCCTTATCGTTACCAAATTTGTCGTGACCTCCTAATCTAAAGGTTCAGGAAAAATCTAGATGCAGGCTGTTCTCAATAGATGGTTGATACAAAACATCATGTGATGTATATAGTGATGGTGATGATGACTATCACTATCACAGATTGATAATCATCATCATCAATAACCTCGTCTCCCCGTGTTGCCGTCGCATCGTGTCTCCACGATCATCAATCTCGGTTTTCAATAAAATCCTTGCCTAGGGCCTGTGTACAGCAGTGGACTTCATGTGGCCTGTATGATGATGATGATGAAAACATAGGTTTTCAAGAAAATTCTTCAAATCAAATCAAATCAAATCACACCCAACTCAGGTGGTCAGACGACCTTAGCGAGGTTGTGGGAAAAAGCTAGATGCAGGCTGTTTTCAATAGATGGTGTTCATTTAACGTATACACGGTGATTTTTCATTGGTATTGGAGCTGAAGGGTGAATCCTTAGTAAGAACTAATTAGCAAGTCAAAATAAAAATTCAGAACCAATAAATTTTGACTAAAACTCGAAGGTAAAATCGTGAAATCAATTAGTTGTTCAACCGCCAGGCGTCATCGCCGGCCGCTTCCTGAAGTTCATGGGGTCACGCGAGTTCACGCGACAGTTTGGGACGAGTACTACGTGGTCTCGATCGAAAATCATTTTTGTAACTTTTTTGTCTTATGTCATAAGCAAATTTGATTTACGTACATGGATACAGTAATTGATTTACTATACGACATTTTCTTTTCCAAAACCAATAAAAAGTCAGCGTGATGATGGTGATGACGACTGTCACCAACCTTGATTTTCAATAAAATCCTTGACGAGGGCCAATGATCAGCAGTGGACTTCATGTGGCCTTTATTATGATTGTGATAATGATGACCATCACTAACCTCGTCTCCCATCATCATCATATAGGCCACTTGAAGTCCACTGCTGAACATAGGCCGCCACCAAAGATTTTATTGGAAACAGAGATTGATAATCATCATCATCAATAACCTCGTCTCCCCGTGTTGCCGTCGCATCGTGTCTCCACGATCATCAATCTCTGTTTCCAATAAAATCCTTGGTGACGGCCTATGTTCAGCAGTGGACTTCAAGTGGCCTATATGATGATGATAATAATAATGATGATAATGATGACCATCACTAACCTAACCTAACCTTTTTTAAATAAAATCCATGGCGAGGGCCTATGATCAGCAGTGGACTTCATGTAGCCTATATGATGATGATGATGATGATCATCACTAACCTCGTCTCCCCGTGTCGCCGTCGCATCGCGTCTCCGTGAGGTTGGCAGTGAGGTCGTCGGCGTCAAGGTCTATGATGGGAGAATCATCGTACACACCAGATCGTCTACTGCGGTCGCGGCTTAGATCTGAAGGGAGAAAGTAAAACAGTGAAAACACTCAGTGCTCAGCGAACAGCGACATCATCTCGCCGTTCCTGACACTCGCTTTGAAGATGATCGTTTCATCATCATCATCATTTCAGCCGCATAACGTCCACTGCTGGACATAGGCCTTTATAAAATGACCGATCAAGAGCGGCCTGCATCCAGCGCTTTCCAGCGACCCTGGTCAGGTCATCTGAGGGACCCTTTTTTTTTGCATAATTTTTTTGTCCTAATATGCTTTGGCATACTGCGTTTGGCATAAAATATTTTGTCATAATAGTTTTTAGGCATAAGTTGTTTTTTGGCATACTGGTAGTTGGGCATAATTATATTTTAGGCTAATTTGTTACGGCATAATGTTAATTCGCATAATCTCTTTAGGCGTAATAACTATAAGACTAATAGTATTTAGGCATAATATTTTTAAAAATAACAGAAACAAAATTAAGTTATTTAAGTGTTTATTTTTAATTATCATGCAAAAAAAATATGACCACCCAGAACAAATGTGAGAGCAAAAGGGAAGTTAGGTTTAAGTTTTTTTTTTTTTTATCACCTGGAACAACTGTGAGACCGGAAAGGAAGTTAGTTTCAATTTATTAGCAATTAATAAACAATTTATATACAATGAATAAAAATGTTATTCTTAATCATTTTTATGCTTAAAGTAATGTTATGTCTTCATAAATTATGGTTTGATGACATTATGCTTACATCCTTTTATGCTTTAAAATGTTAGGGCTAAATAATGATTATGCTTAGGTACATTATGCTTAAAATTATTATGCATACTCCATTATGCGAAAGGACGTTATGCTTAAAAACGATTGTGCATTAAACCAGTATGCTATGTGATATAATAGCTTAAATTTGTATGCATATAGATAGTGATCCGTCATCTGACCACCTTTTAGGTGGGTGCTTTACGCTTCGCTTGATGATGATCGTTTAAATCGGCCTTTTCCGACTCTCCACCAGGTCTTTTGGTCTCCACTGCAGGAGCACGATTCTCTCTGTACTACCAGAGACATACTTGGCCAGAGTAGCCAGAGGTCTATGGCCTACACTCTCCTTGCTAACCAGACGGGTTGGAGAGGTCTCATCGATGTTAACAAGCTTTTTTTAGCTTGTATTCCCTAAGTCGCCTTCTATGACATCCACGGGAAGACTTGGATTGGCCAGAAACCACACGGCTTTTCCGACTATATTAGGTGAGTAAATCGAGTCTTAAATGATTTGATTAAGAATTAATCAGAGGTTACTTTAATTTCAAAAATGACGTTTTTACAAGCGTTTATACCTAGAATTTATTAAAAAATAACATGTAGATATTTTTTATTTAAATTAATTTCTTAAAATTGTCTTTATTTTCGATTAGCCGAAGCCCACGACTTAGTTTGCGTGCACTGTATATCTCTGGAAAGCCTGATGAGCATATGCTCATCAGGCTGAACAACTTTTGGTAAGGCGTCATTTTTATATTTCTTATAGTTTAGCTGGACCATTATGGTTCTGCCTCAGGTGTTCCATTTGCCTAAATCATTTATACCCTATATGTTGCCTAGAGAAAAGTGGAAAAAAAATCATACTTCACCGACAAGAGCATAGCTCTTAAATAATATAGATAGAGATGTTGCCTAGGCTTAACAGCTATATAACAAAAAAAGGTTTATTCGAATCCGTCCCGTATTTCCGGAGATATGCGTGTACAAACAGACATTTTTTAATTCTTAAGGCCCATTTAGACGGTGCAAGTTTCTTGCGTGTTGCATACAATTTTATTGAAGCAATAAATGATTTGTATGGCTGACATTTCGTTTAGACCATGCAAGTTGTCTATTGCTGCAATAAAATGGCATGCAACGGGCAAGAAACTTGCACCGTCTAAATGGGCCTTTACTCTATTACTATTTCTCTATCGCCCCATTTTTTTTTTGAAATATATGTTTAATGTACAGACGTACTTTTTTACTGTTTTATTATATGTAAACACCTAAAACCTTATATTCTTCTAATTGACAAGCTAATTGAGTATGATGACACTTACCTCCATCCAACAAAGCTACCCTAGCCGCAGTAATGTTCAGGTCGTCCTCCAACAAGCTGGTAGGTCGCGGCGGGTTGTCGGCCAGGCTCCTAGGTCGCAGGTTAGGTCGCGAGCTGGAAGACTGGTCGGCTAGCACGCGACGACCTCTGCCGGTGTGCTTCGACGCTATACGCTGGGGGACGTTTGATACTGCCTGCAAGTTTGAAAATAGTTTATGAAACTGTTGCATAATGAGGGGTATTATACACGAGTGTTTAAAAAATGGGTCATAGCTGAGGTTTTTTCTTAACTTCGTGTAGTTTCTGGTAGAATAGGACCACTCTAACTCTTTCCGTGGATGTCGTAGAAGGCGACTTAGGAAATACAAGCTATACAAAGCTTATAAACATCAGTGCGATTTCTCTAACCCGTCTAGCCAGCGTGGAGCCAAATCCTCTGGCTGCTCTGGCCAAGTATGGCTATGGTAATACAGAGATTGTAACTACTAGAGTGGAGACTAAAAAGACTTAATGATGAGCTATAGTGTTTAAAAGTATGGCAAAAGTATTTTAATAACCAGTTTTATGCAGTATCATACACTACTTTATCTTATCTCATAATTTGAGATCCAAACTACTAACTATAAATGGGGGCCAAACTATGCATTTCACCGTGTTCCGTTTGAAACTACGATCGAAACCACTCGAGTTATCGTCAAACAAACATACACACATATGCACGCTGACTTTTCATTGATTTCGGAAAAAAAATCGTATAGTAACTTAATTTCTCAATCCATACTCCTTTGTGTATGACATAACATAAAAAAGTTGCGATAATGATTTCCGATCAAGACCACATAGTTACGCCCGTCCAAAACTGTCGCGTGACCTCGATGAACTCTGGTCGGCCGGCGACCCCTAGCCTCGAAAGTAAAAGATTTTTATTTTGACTAACTAATTAAGTCTTACTAAAGATCCTTATAAAGTGGCTTTCGGCTCCAAAACCAGTGAAAAATCATCGTGTATACTTACAGACAAACATACAACCGCCAGTTCAAGCAGACTCATAGAACTTCGCTCGTTCAACTAAGTACGTACCCCATCTTCATCCTCCTGGCTGTTGCAGTGGCTCGGCGGGTTGGAGTACTTCTGCAGCAACTCGATGGCTAACCGCTTGTTCATGTCTTGTTGGAAGAACGGGTGCTGTGGACAAGGTTTGTCAGAAACTATAAGTACTAGAAGGCTGTAATTTGGCATAAATATGTATTTTAATCATGGCAAAAAAGTCGTGAAATAAAATCTGGAAAAATATTTTTTTTTTAGGTTAGCTGCCATACAAGTAAATAGGTAGTCAATATTTTTTTTCTCCACAAATACATTGTGTGGGGTGTCGTTGAATAGGTCCTTTAAAATCATTGGAGGCTTTTTTACACCATTTTTCGATTTAGGGATTTGTTTCTGAAATATTTGGGTTTAAAATTTGGGTTGCAAATTTTTGCCCCCTCTATCTGCTAAACGGTTATATATGGCCACGTGAAAAAATTTACAGTTATAGTATATATAATGTAGATTAAAGAAAAAACTATTAAGGGGTTTGTTTCTGAAATATTTGGGTTTAAAGTGCAAATTTTTATTGGAGGCAAGTGTCCCCCCCCCCCTCTATCTGCTAAACGGTTATATATGGCCACGTGAAAAAATTCACAGTTATAGAATATATAATGTAGATTAAAGAAAAAACTATTAAAGCTAAGGAGGGTATACAAATTAAAAAGTTATAGGCGATCAACTTATAAAATGTACTCGGAAAAAGTAATTCCATACAAATTCAAAAATTTAATAGATAATTCGTTTTAAAACGTTTAAAGTGGCATAAACTCAAAGTTGGCATTTGGAACTACGGAACCCTACACTGTGCGTGGCCCGACACGCACTTGGCCAATTATTTTTGTTTTACTTCGTCAATTGAGACATCTATATAAAAGCACAGGTATGGTCCTTCATACAAGCGGAGTAATGGCAGGCCTGTTAGGTATCGAAAATATACCTACATTAATGCTATGCGCTCCGAAGTGGCAAATTCAGGGTCGTGAATCGTATGGCTAGAGTTAAATTGGCTTGCAATGCACTTCTAGGTATCTTAACGTAGAGGTTTCGCGGGCTAAATTAAACCATATGCTAACGACATTGAGTAGATATTTCTTTGAATTCCTTTGCTGAGTAAGACTTCTGTACGTAAGTATTAGTACTTATTCTATGGTAATGCCTACTACTACAAACGAAACTATACATCCATGCACACGTCAATGTGTGAGTCTCAGTGTTTAAATCGACCTAACGCCGTCGAAAACGGGGGAGAGGTGCGGGGACGCAATAATGCGGGAGATTCCGTTCTGTTACATATATTAATTCTTCTATACTCCAGCTTCCTTTAAGCCTCTAAATTTCATCATTCCAATTTTTTTGTTTGCAACAGTTTTCTACGACTTGAACGCAAAGGACGAGCCCTGAATATAAACTTTGTTTAATACTCGTAATCATGTATATTGGCTAATTATCATTACAAGTAATCAATATCCTAAAACTATTTAACGCTAACAAAAATAAAAAAATACACTTTAAGACTTTGCATTCCTAATTCCCACAATCCTTCAAATGTGGAGAATATGGTGGTAGAAAACTAATCTTACCTGCAACAGTTTATCGGCTGTGGGTCGTTTCTTCGGGTTTTTAGTTAAGGCGAGCTTCAGAAACGAGTGGAACACCTGCGACCATCGCTCCCTTTCTTTCAGCTGCGGTGGTTTGAAGCCGGACTTGGACATTAGAAAGAGAACGCGCATCGGATGCAACTCGAACATGGGCGGTTGGAGTTCCGCTAGTTCTGGAAGGAAAATGATTTTTTTAATAGGTTATGGCCCAATTGGCTTTTAAACTCTCGTCTGACAAAAAAATAGACTGGTTTTTTTGTTTTGTCTAAAAAAATAATCTTCCAGTGACTCGACAGTCGTATTGGCGCTCTTTTTTTATTTAGCCATTTAGGAGCTATAGTTCGGCAAAAGCCTTCCAAATTTGATTCCAATTAATTTCATATTCAGCTGTAATGAAACAAAAACGATTTCGTCAAATGCACACTATACCTATCATCATCATCATCATCATTTCAGCCGCACAACGTCCACTGCTGGACTATACCTATATCACAACAAAATTTGCTACTTTCCAACAACTCAAATCAGATACTTTTTAACGTCAAAAAAAGATTTTCTATGAGATTTGTATGAAATATAACTACAAGGTGGGCCAAAAGAAGTCATCCGATGTTGTTTGGCTCTCTTTTATTTTTCTAAATGAAAAACTTCAATTCTGTTTTTGATTATATTTATATAAACCTTTATAATTTTATTGGTCAAGTTGAAAATATTATATCGGCCAGATGGGCGCCGTCACAATTGATTGCCATACGGGCTCGTTTTACGGCATTTTTTCATTACTTCGGCGAGAACTTCGGGCGACAGATTTTCGCACTCATGTCGAATGTTGTCCTTGAGGGATTCCAGAGTTTCGGGCTTGTTCACGTAAACACGGGACTTCAAAAAACCCCACAAAAAAAAGTCTGGAACGCTTAAATCGGGCGATCTAGCGGGCCAGTGTAAATCGCCAAAACGAGAGATGAGGCGACCCGGGAACGCCGCCTTTACAATATCGGTTGTGGCTCGCGCAGTGTGTGCCGTTGCTCCGTCCTGTTGGAACCACGAGTCCTTCAGTCCTAATTCGTCCAATTGCGGCAGAAAAAACTCGGTCAACATGGCCCTATAGCGCGCACCGTCCACTGTTGTCGTTTGGCCAGCGACATTCTCGAAAAAAAATGGCCCGATGACACCTCCAGCGTGAACAGCGCACCATGCAGTCACCTTGAGCGGGTGTAATGGCTCCTCGTGTATCACTCGTGGATTTTCGGTGCCTAAGAAGCGATAGTTTTGCTTGTTCACGTACCCGCTGAGGTGGAAATGAGCCTCATCGCTCATTATGATTTTGGTCGAAAAATCGTCCACTTCTTCCTCGAGATTGAGGATGGCTTGGGCGTAGGTTACGCGCGTTTGGCGGTCGGCAGGCAGCAGCTGATGCACGGACTGGACTTTGTACGGGAACATGCGCAGGTCTTTGACCAAAATTCGCCTTAGGGACGTCCGACTGATGGCTAATTGCGTGGCACGGCGTCTGGTCGATGTTTCCGGCGACAACTCGACATCCTCGGCAACAGCGGCGATATTCTCGGCAAAACGGGCACTCCGGGGCCGACCACTCTTGGCAACGTCTCGCGTGGTCCCATACTCCTCAAGGTTGGTGGCCAAACGGCGCAGTGTTTGCGCAGTCGGTGTCGGACGGCCGGGAAATCGGCGACGGAATTCGCGTTGCGCCAACACCACAGACGAATTGTTACGCAAAAAAATAGACACGATTATTCCGCGTTCTTGGGGAGTGTATCGCTCCATGGCTTGTTCACTTGTATTTTGCATCTGTCTAGTCTACAAATGTCAAAACAGATTTGACATTGGCGGCCATTTGCAAAAATGAGAGCATATTCCAATAGGGTGATTTCTTTTGGCCCACCTTGTAGATACGTCATAATATAGTTGCTTGATATCAAAAGGAGCTTTTTCTGCAATAGTAAATCTAAAATCAAATTGAAAATCGATATGATCATGACAAGTGACATTATTTTGTGACGATTTACCAAATAATGTATTTTAGACCCAGGAAAGTACCCAATTACCTATAGCCGTGATGCCGCACGCCCAAATATCACAGAGTTGGTTGTACCCGCCCTTCCTCTCCACCGCAGCTACCTGAAAACAATATTTTAGGTGTAGTTTGTAACGTGCTTGATTTATACAATATTTTGATTTCATTTACATTTATAAAATAATTCATTCAATATTAGACGTATCAAACTTGCTCGCTCAAATAACCTTCAATATCAGATATAGTGCACGCAGAGCCAACCAAACAGGACTTTTTGTTTTGCAAGTGTATCGAAATAATACGTCATATTACAACCCCCTGGTCAGAATGGCTCGTCAGTGCAATAAAATCGCCTTGGACAACCCAGCTTTTGATATTTTTGTACCTAAACTGGCTTTTTATATAAAAACGCTTAAAGATATCCTTTATCATAAACCGGCAGTCTAAACACTAGTACTCTCGGTTTGTGTAGTGTAGTATAAATACTTATTAGTTTCTTAATAGTAGTATTTATATAGTTTAATTATCACTTGTTTGTAACTCCTCAAGTTAGTTCCTATGTAATCACACTTTTGTGGAATGCAACCTAGGCTGTAACACTTCTGATTTGTTTATATTGTTTTCGAAATGGTTGTAATCTGTTGTGTGTGTCAATAAATAAAATAAAAAAATAAAATATAGACTTCCGTCTTGTAGCACTGAGGTATTTTAGACAAGAATAGACTCCATAACTTCTCTAACACAGCCCGGTTTTATCGAAAGACCTCTTCCTCGAAAGATAAGTGTGACATTGTGTGTCAGGGACATTGTGACGTCACAATGCAAAATCTTTATCTGAGCAATAAAACATATTTCTTTTAACTAATCACACTAATATTATAAAGGGGAATGATGTAAGTATGTGTGTGGGTATGTTTGATACTTCTTCGGCTGGACCAATTTTGATAAAATATGGTATGCAGGAAGCTGACACCCAGGATTTACTTTAGGCGCGGTGGTTAAAATATTACCGGTTCAAATAACTTAGAGTTATTACAAGTATTTAGTAAATACGTAGCTTCACTCGCTTGTTGATTGTATGCTTCATAAAAAATAGATGTAAATAATCTCCAAATATGTGACGTCACTCTAAGGTCTCAAAATTGTGACCAAGTCTGACAAGGAAGCAGAGGGAGTCAAACAACGTCTCTAAGCAGATAGAGCCAAGGGCCTTAATTTGGAAAAAAAAATGTTTCAATGGGCATACTTGTCAGCTAGTCCTATAGAAATGTTATCAAAATCGGTTTTGTAGTTGAGGCCAAGCGTGATGGTGGGCGAAAAGGTGGAAAAAGGAATCAAAATAGTGAAAGTTCGCTAGGTAGTTGCACCGATTAATATAGGATTCGCATTTTCCCCCAGTCCCTCGATCGGCTTCTACGATCTGCACGATAAGAGCAGCTGGAACATTTTTTCCTTTTTTCCAGACTAGCACGGAAGAATAAATAAAAGTTTGTTTATCTTATAATTATACTTAAATTTATATTTCAATATAGCTTCAATTACAAAATTTCAATATGCAAGTATATTTATATTTTTAGGTAACAGTACTTGCTGCTTAAAAATGTTGTGTTCACCTGTAATCGGGTTACATGCTAGAACACAGAACTGATTGTTAATCATAAGGCTTTGCCATGTAACCTGTTGGTGTACCTAATAAATAAAATAAAATCTTCATTACCTCCGGAGCCATCCAGTAAGGAGTTCCAATGAAGGACTTCCTCTTGTTTATGGTCGCCGTGATCTGCGCAGAGACACCGAAGTCTGCCAACTTGACATCTCCACACTCGGTGAGAAGGATGTTTGCCCCTTTGATGTCTCTGAAAGAGAGTATTTTATTTAAAAAATCAAAAGCAGTTATTTAAATAATTGGCCGCAGTAAAATTTATTTTTTTTTTAAATAAAAATGTGTCACTCAGATTGTTGCACGGATTCTAAGGGACACAATGCCGGCGGCAGTGAGTAAATCGAAGAAAAGAAAAAACCGGCCTTTAGATCAACAGATTATATGTGTAGGATTCTAACATCGGCATATTATATGTGTCCCAGGATGATGTACGGATTAGAATCCGTACATCCTAGCTGCTTTAGATCAACAGATTATATGTGTAGAATTCTAACATCGGCATATTATATGTTTCCCAGGATGATGTACGGATTAGAATCCGTAAATCCTAGCTGATTGGTGTTAAAAAATCAACAAATCTTATGTACCTCAAAAATTCAAATTGACGTACGGATTCTAACACCGACACAAAGGCATTCCGGAGTAGTATAAACTAGAACACCTATTTTCATATACACATTATTAATATCATCTTTCATTTTGAATTATATCCACCATCATCATCATTTCATCCGCAAAACCTGCATCCAGCGCTTTGCACTTTGAAATATATTGTTGGATTTACATTTTTATAAAAAGAAAAAACAATAAAATAAAATCTCACCGATGCATCTTGCCCATGCTGTGGAGGTAAGACAGTCCGGTGAGCGTCTCCCGACACATATACGCGATCTGGATCTCAGTTAGCGGGCCTGTCACGTGGTATATGTCCTGAAAAAAAAACAAAGATCATGAAATTGGTCAGTTTTTTCGTGTGTACAAGTAGCCAAACCCGCTCACAGATGTTAGATATAGACATATAAGCTATGTCAGACATAGCTTGAACTGTAAAATACAATAAAGCACGGTCACCCATCCAAGTCCGGACCACGCCCCGCGTCGCTTAACTTGCGAAAGCGCTAGTAATACATAGTCCCGCTAAGCCACAGAGCTTCTCAATCATCATTACGGCTCGTACCTCCCTTTTGAGGTAGTACGCAACTATGTTAGAATGCCGGCAATCTTCCTCATCACATCTTTTGCTGTGGGAGAGAGAGAGATACTGAGAGTGAGAGGTACCTGCAAGCTGCCGCCGCCGGATTACTCCATAGAGATCCACAGCTTGTCTCGACTGAGGTAGAAGCAGTAGTACGCGACTATGTTAGGGTGCCGGCAGTCCTTCATCATCAGATCTCTTGTGGTGGGAGAGAGAGAGACAGAAATGGAGAGGGAGAGGTACCTGCAAGCTGCCGCCGCCGCAGTACTCCATAGAGATCCAGAGCTTGTCTCGTCTGAGGTAGGAGCCGTAGTACGCGACTATGTTGGGGTGCCGGCAGTCCTTCATCATCAGGATCTCCTGCTGGATGATGGCGAAGTCCTCGCCGGGCTCCAGTTTGATCACCTTGATGGCGGCAAGCTCGCCGTTGCCGTTGAGCCTTTTCGCCTGGAAAAAATAAACATTTTTAAAATTATTTATAAGCTTTATAAACTGCCGTGAGGTTTTCCGTTTATTGACCGAGCAAGCGAAGCGAGTGAGGTCTCTAAATCGAGTTGGGGGCGAAAACACATTGTATGTATGTATGTATGTATGTTTGTACCGCGATAGCAGCCGAACCGATGGTTTGATTTTGATGAAACTTGGTAGGCATGTAGGAAACATCAATAGAATTTTCAAGTTCGTTGGGCATCAAAATCGGTTCAGTAGTTTTTGAAATATTAATCAAAATGTCCGCGATTATGTAGCAAACGAAACCATAGCGCGTTCTAACTTTGGATACCGCCATCTAGGGGTTATTTAGGAAACTGAATTGCGAAAAATAATCGCGAGGTCTAAGTTCGCGGCGAACTACTAGTTATTGTTTGATTTGTTTGTTTATTGAATCATGATGATATGCCGTAGAAGGCGACTTAGGAAATACAAGCTAAACAAAGCTTATAAACATCAATGAGACCTCTCCATCCCGTCTTGCCAGCGAGGAGAGTGTAGACAAGTCCTCTGACTGCTCTAGTAGTTCAGAGGGTCGTGCTCTTGCAGTGGAGCCAAAAATACCTGATGATGATGATGAAAACTATTTACAAGCTGGACCGGCTTTACGAAATCATGAAGACAATGAATCAGTTTCTAGAAACAACTGCTGATGTAGCCATACAGAAACTGCACCGAGAAGCAATCCTCGATGAGAAAATTTGAACCAATATCGGTGCTTGCTTGTTGTTTATCATTCGCGAAGGCGTCAAGACAAGTAGTTATAATGTAGTCTTTTAAGTAAACTCTGTATAATCATCGTGATTATGTCGAATAAATCCATATTCTTAATTACGTACTTTAAAAAAAAACCTTCCTTCAGAATCGTAACTTGCTTTATAAACCGCCGTGATGATCTCCGTTTCATTACTTTATTGAATGAAGGAATCAAAATAGTGACGGGTTGCTCTCCGGGTTGGAGAGGTCTCATTGATGTTTATCAGCTTTGTATAGCTTATATTTTCTAAGTCCATGCTGGTCTGGGAGAAATAAAAAAACTTAGAATGTACCAGCTGCTTCTCTTCCCACGCAGATCGTAAAAGCCGATCGAGGGAATGGGCAAAAATGCAAATCATGTTAACAGGCGATGCGGCTAGCAACCCATCACTGTATTGATTGCTTTTCCATCTTCTCGCCCACCATGACGCTAAAAGTGGCTTTTTGGTCTTGCGGCCCTGGGCTGTGCATAGAGCCGCAAGACCCAAAACGCTCTGTCTGCCCCATTAGGGATAAAGACGTGATAGTATGTATGTATTAACACACACGATAATATAGTAGTACATTTGAAACATGTTGTTCAATCTAGCTTCGGAATTCCGGATTGACTCATCTAATAAGCGGCTGTGGCCACAATTCTAACTGCCGCGATGCGTTGACCCCTTTATTACTCACACTCATACCTACTACGTCGTATATTGTAGTACAGACATATGAAAACATTAATTAATTCATAAGATTGATTCTGGAACTAATCAATAAATAGATATGGACTAATCACACTAATTGATCTGGCCCGAAAGTAAGATTAAACTTTTGTTATGAGATAATAACTCATCATTCATCATCATCATTTCAGCCGCATAGCGTCCACTGCTGGACATAGGCCTCTCCCAAAGATTTCCAAAATGACCGATCTAGAGCTGCTTGCATCCAGCGCCTTCCAGCGACCTTGGTTAGGTCGTCAGACCACCTTGTGGGTGGGTGTCCTACGCTTCGCTTGCCTATACGCGGTCGCCATTCGAGAACCCTTTCGCCCCATCGGCCATCGGTTCGTCGCGCTATGTGTCCCGCCCACTGCCATTTCAACGAGCTAATCCGCTGGGCTATGTCAGTGACTTTAGTTCTCCTACGAATCTCCTCATTTCTGATTCGATCACGTAAAGAAACACCGAGCATAGCCCTCTCCATAGCGCGTTGCACGACCTTGAGCCTTCTTATGAGACCCATAGTAAGGGACCATGTTTCAGAGCCATAAGTCATCACTGGTAACACACATTGGTTGTAAACTTTAGTCTTAAGACACTGAGGTATATTTGACGAGAAGACACTTCGTAGCTTCCCGAACGCTGCCCAGCCGAGTCGGATTCGTCTAGAGACCTCTTCCTCGAAGCTGGAACATCCTGCCTGGATCAATTGACCCAGGTAGATATACTGGTCTACAACTTCGAGGGTGGAGCTCCCAACACAAACAGGTAGGGGCGCAACATGGACATTCGACATTACATTCGTTTTGTCCATGTTCATTTTAAGGCCCACTTGTTGGGAAACTCGATTTAGATCTCCGAGCATAGTACTTAGGTCTTCCATCGATTCTGCCATGACAACGATATCGTCGGCAAATCGAAGGTGAGTGATATACTCGCCATTGATGTTGATGCCAAATCCTTCCCATTCCAGAAGCTTGAAGGCATCTTCCAGTGCAACGGTGAACAGTTTCGGAGATATAACGTCTCCCTGTCTTACACCTCTATGCAGTGGAATTGCCCTCGTGCACTGCTCCTGTACTCGGACTGACATAGTGGCATTACTGTATAAGCACTTCAACACTTCGATATACCGATAGTCAATACGGCATCGCTGGAGAGACTGAGTACGGCCCATGTTTCGATCGAATCGAAGGCTTTTTCATAGTCCACGAACCCCAAGCATAACGGCCGGTTATACTCCCTCGTCTTCTCTATAACCTGCCGCAGCGTTTGAATATGGTCCATGGTACTAAAACCTTTACGGAAACCGGCTTGTTCGGGAGGCTGGAAGGCATCGAACCTGTTTGCGAGACGATTCGTAATGACCCTCGAGAACAACTTATATACATGACTCAGAAGCGTGATAGGCCTGTAGTTCTTCAATAGGGTGCTATCTCCCGTTTTGAAGAACAGGACCACCACGCCCCTGCTCCACGCTTCCGGCGTTACGCCCTCGAGCAGAACGGAATTAAAGAGCCTCTGAAGGACTTTCAGTACCGGCGTTCCGCCCGCTTTCAGAAGCTCTGCTGTGATTCCATCCTCGCCCGGCGCCTTGTTGTTTTTAAGCTGTTTGAGGGCCATCCTAATCTCGTACAGGCTGATGTCCGGGATATCTTCGGTATAGTGTCGGGTTAACTTGGCTCTTGGGTCTTCAGCCATTTGTCCGCTGGGTTGTGAAACTGAGGTATACAGCTGTCCATAAAACCTCTCGATCTCCGCCAGAACCCCTTCCTTTGTCGACACCACGCCGCCGTCCTCCGTCTTCAGCTTCATCAATCGGCTTTGCCCAACCGACATAGCTCTTGCGAACACTTTGGAGCCTTTATTCTGCTCTATCGTCTCCTTAATACGCTCAGTATTAAAGGAGCGGATGTCGTGTCGCAAGGACTTTTGTATACGTCTGTTGAGCTGCCGATATGATTCAGCATGATCAGAGGTCTGCAGCGGCCTTGATCGTCGCTCTGCCATTAAGGTAAGGGTCGCAGCAGAGATTTTCTGAGGTCTTTGTTTGGGGCGGGACCTAAACACCTTCGATCCCACCGCTTGGACAGCTTGTATAAACCCTTGGTTTATCTCGTCCACTGTAACGCAATCCTGAAGGCCTTGAAAGCGATTTGATAGTTCAAGCTGGAAACCCTCGGAGTTTTCGATTTGGATCTGCGTCGGTCGGAGCGTCGACTTCATCAGCCGCGATCTTTCGACCTTGAGATCAATATTCACGATGCCTCTTAATATTCGGTGATCGCTCCCGGTTTTGATCCGATTGATCACTGAGACATCGTTGAATATTCGTCTCTTAGTCGTTAAGATGAAGTCGATTTCGTTTTTGACAGGGGGCTGGTTCTTCTTTGCTGGACCTATCCAGGTCCACTTCCTTTGTGGCGGCTTCTTGAAGAAAGAGATAATAACTCAACGATACTATTATCCTAGTAATATTATAAACGCGAAAGTTTGCAAGTATGGATGGATGTTTGTTACTCTTTCACGTTAAAACTTCTGAATGGATTTTAATAAAACTTTACAATAATACAGCTTATACATCAGAAGGACACATAGGCTACAAGTTATAAAGTTATTGTGTGCTCCTGAGCAGACGAAGTCGCGGGCACCAGCTAGTTTTATTATAAATACAATCGGTACATACATTTTGATAAGCAATAAAAATTGAGAACAATTCAAACAAACTTATTTGCTACAATCAACAACACCATCTAGTGATTAAAAGCGGAACTACCGATCCGAATTGATATTCGTAGAGCCATCTATTTTTTGCTAGCGAAAAATACCTCCAAGTTATGGACGAGTATTTATTGTCTCCTAGCCAAAGCCCGCGACTTAGTTCGCGTGGATTTAATGTCTCTGGAAAACGCTCATCAGGCTGAATTGCTAAGGCGTCATTTTTATATTTGTTATAGTTTAGCTGGACCATTATAGTTCTGCATCAGGTGTTCCATTTTCTATAATCGTTTATACCCTATATGTTGCCCAGGCTTAACAGCTATATAACAAAAAAAATTCATTCGAATCCGTCCAGTATTTCCAGAGATTAGCGTGTACAAATAGACAAACAGACGCACAGACAAACAGACATCTTTTTTTTAATTCTTACTATACATACTAATGTCTCCATTTTTTTTTTCGGAAATATATTTATTTTACAGACACACTTTTTTTGCTGTTTTATTATATGTATAGGTTCACACATTTAATTCAGAGCAGGTTCTAAATACAGGTTATAATTACACATTCAGGTCACATATAAAGAACAGCTACTGCCCAAAATCGGCACCGTGCCATTCAGTGACACTGCTACCTAATCTAGTGACGTATGACACGTATTAAGTACTAGCCGAAGCCCGCGACTTCGTTCGCGTGGACTTTATGTCTCTAGAAAATGCTCATCAGGCTGAACAACTTTTACTAAGGCGGCATTTTTATATCTCTTATAGTTTAGCTGGACCATTATGGTCCTGCATCAGACGTCCCATTTTCCAAAATCATTTATACCCTATATGTTGCCCAGGCTTAATAGCTATATAACAAAAAAAGTTTTATTCGAATCCGTCCAGTATTTCCAGAGATTAGCGTGTACAAACAGACAAACAGACAAACATTTTTTTTTAAATTCTTACTCTATTACTACGTCTCCATCGCCCCCAATTTTTTTTTTTGGAAATATATTTAATGTACAGACACACTTTTTTTACTCTTTTATTATATGTATAGATTTTTTTACAAGTTTTTCATCATCATCATCATCAGGTCACTTTTCCTGATTCCCATGTACTAGTTAATGAGCCCCTGATTTTAATAAGTGTGGCATTTCACGACCCTTGAGTCTGATACCCCGTGACTCACGTGAGTGATAAAGTGTTAATAATGTTTGTGTTAGTGGCTAACAATTATGTCCGATTTATTAAATATTGATTTAAAGAAAATGCTGCAGTACAGTTTGTTACCGCTTCTTTGACGACCTCTGTGACGTAGTGGTCACCATGCAACGCCACCCAGAGGTCCCGGGTTCGAACCCCGGTCAGGGCAAGTTGGAAATGGCCATTTTCAAATTGTCCAGGGTCTTGGATGTTTATCCATATATGTATTTGTTATAAAATATAGTATCGTTGAGTAAGTATCCCATAACACAAGTCTCGAAATTATTTTGGGGCTAGCTCAGCCGTGTGATTTGTCCCAATATATTTATTTATTTATTTACTTCTGTACTTGCGCTTAGAAAGCGGCAGTAAACATAGCTGTAAGTAAATGATCTGACGTCAACATTTACCTTTTAAGAAATCGAATGAAATAGAAAAATAAATGACAATTATCAAGTGATACAAATATCTAAGGATAAAAATATGATTTTTGACATCTGAAATTGCTTCAATAGTTAGTGCCTTAATGACACCTTTTAAGATCCATCAACACCAGATACAATAGTAAAACAATGGAAGCTGCATCATATAATCCCGCGCGGGTCTTGACCGGTTCACCGATAACAACCACGATTATAGATTTTACGTGCCTTCTTCTTCTTGGCGAGTCGGAATGGCTTTTTCATAAGGTTATAGAGCAGTGTGTAGCCACACTTACTCCCCTGTCATTAGACCCGTCTTATTATAAAACGCAGACTAACTTTGTTAATAGGTTTAAACCATTATCCGACCAAATTCCGTTGGCATTTTTAGACGAGACAATGGTATATTACTAGATGTCAACTTGATTTGGTTGGATAATGGTTTAAACCTATAGTCTGCGTTTTATAATAAGACGGGACGAGCTTAAATCATCTAATGTACAAGAGGTTGGGCAGTTGAGGCTTGACAGAAGGTGAGCCAAGCTATGAACAGCTCCACATTCACAAAGGTCATTATTTACGTGCCTTTCGAAGCACAAAGGAGATTTTTTACAGCCCTAAGGGCCTCCGCTAAGTGACGCGGGCGCACCGCGGCGGGTTTCGGTCTATCTCTGTCACAAACTCTAAATACGAAAGAGATAGCAGAATCCGTCGCAGGTCACCTATCTCTGTCGCACGTAGCGTTTGTGACAGAGATAGACTAAAGCCGCAGCGTGCGCCCGCGTCACTTAGCGGAGGCCCTACGTGTAAAAACCGCTGAGCACCGTCGAGCCATTAACCTTCTCATTAAGGTTTAAGTGAATCTCGCGTGTTATCTTATCATTTTTATCGCATTTAATCAATTATCGATTGAGTTATTTTTAGTTGAAACAGCGTAATAGTTTCTCATTTAATATTAAATTATAACAATGTTGTTTTCGGTTGTCTGATAGGAAAGACCCTCAATCACATTTTGCAATGGTTTATTTATTTAGTTGCTTATCCTCCCGCGCAGATCGTAAACGCCGATCGAGGGAATGGACAAAACAGGCAAAGTCAAAGCCATTCAGCTTTTTTTCTCAGCAGTGGTCGTTCCGAAGTGTAGCATCGGTAGCTCTTGTTTAAAAAAAAAAAAATTTAATATACACTACACGTAATGTTAGTTATACTTATTGACGTTTAAAAGCGCCTGTAAAGGTCTAGTTGCGGAACAAACATTAGAATTTTAAATTTTAAATCAGAATAGTCGCTATTTTGATTAGACCTTTTTCGATTTTGCGCTAAAAGTCAGTCTTTTCCAGCGTAAAAAGTTTTCAGATCACAAACCACATGTAAATCAAAATCATATAAAAAATTGTTACTCAACGTTCATAATACTACATGTTGTTGAGGATTCCGCTACTTTATAACAACTCAAATCAGAAACTTTTTCTAAACATCAAAACAAACATCGTCTATCATATGGGATTCGTGTGAAATAGCACGTCGTGACGTCAAACTTTCTTAGCGACAAATTGTTAGTTTTTCTGCAATAATAAATCTAAAACTACGTTGAAAATGGATATAATCAATAAATAAATATATACGGACAAATTACACAGATTGAGCTCGCCCCAAAGTAAGTTCGAGACTTGTATTATGTTGGGATACTAACTGAACGATACTATATTTTATAACAAATACTTGGATAAACATCCAAGATCCTGGACAATTTGAAAAATATAATTTTCCAACTTGCCCTTGCCGGGGATCGAACCCGGAAAATGACAAGTGACATTACGGCATTAAGTCCGCCTATTACATTTGTAATAAAGTTAAATAAATAAATAAATTATTTTGTGACTTTTTATTTATTCTCTTATCGGTACAAAATAATTGATTTTTGACCCTGTGCCAACATTTTTATAGCCATGTTCAACCACAACTCACCATTTTCCGAGCAATAAGATAATAACCTGTCACGGTCCTTTGTCTCATCAATTTACAGACAGACAGACGGAAACACACTCCTTGATAAGGTCGACGACTTCAGCTTTAGTAGTCATTTACTTCATTCGAAAATGAGATAAGTATACCCCATTTGGTTGGGAATCTATACACTTAATCAGTCAGTAAAAAATAAAAATGTGTCTGCACATTGAATATTTTTCCAAAAAAAAATATTTCGAGCGATGGAGACATAGTAAAAGAGTAAGAATTTAAAAAAAAATGTTTGTATACGCTTATCTCCGGCAATACTAAACGGATTCGAATAAAACTTTTTTGTTATATAGCTGTTAATCCTGGCCAACATTAGGGTATAATTGATTTTGGAAAATGAAAAACCAAATGCATAACTATAATGGTCCAGCTAAACTATAAGAATAAAAATGTAGCCTTAGAAAAAGTTGTTGTTATAAATAAATATATTTCTGTTTTTTCCTAAAGGCTGACTGATAGAGAATGCATTAGCCTATTATAGAAAACATTGGACTTAATTTGCTTTTGTACCATTATGGTTTTCAATTTTTTTTCAAATTCAAATATATCTTAATTATCATAGGATATTTATAATATCTCTTAATAATCGTCATTGTCAATAAAGACAACAACTTAATAATGAAGTTATTAACTTGTTTAAAAAGCTTGTAAAAAACTTAATAGTGAAGTAAATAAATTTCTTTTTTTCCTAAAGGCTGACTGGTAGAGAACTAACCTATAACAGAAAGCATTTTGTACCATTATGATCAACTAGCTGGTGCCCGCGACTTCGTCTTCGCAGGATCACACAATATCTTTATAATTGTAGCCTATATGTGTTATTCTGTTGCATAAGCTATATTATTGTAAAGTTTCATTAAAATCCATTCACTAGTTTTTAAGTGAAAGTGTAACAAACATCCATCCATACTTACAAACTTTCGCGTTTATAGTATTAGTACCTGGGCGACCGAGCTTTGCTCGGTTACATCTCAAACATTAACTATTTTTTTTAAACTTGTCTAAAAACAATGCAAAATAAAAATTATATATAAACTTAAATATAAAATAAAATAAAAGTAAGTCACCGAGTGGGATTCGAACCCGTAACACTTTTTCTAGCAGTCGGTATCCTTAACCACTGAGCTAAATTCAAGGCGGTCGGCGCGACGAAATTAGCGACCATATTCTGCGTGGAAAGAAAAACGCATGAAAACTCGAAAACACGCGTTTTTCCAAACATAAAACTAATCTAGATCGATTATTTACCCCCGAAAACCCCCATATACAAATTTTCAGCGAAATCGTTAGAGCCGTTTTCGAGATCACAGAAATTTATAAATAAATATATATATATATATATACATACATACAAGAATTGCTCGTTTAAAGGTATAAGATATAGTTAGGATAAAGATTTAACAGAAAAATACATTGCGAGTTAACTTAAAGCTTGTAAAAACTTAATAATGAAGTAAATAGCTTGTTCGCGTGCAGCTCTAATAAATATAATTCTGTTTTTCCTAAAGGCTGACTGGTAGAATATGCAATAGCCTATTATAGAAAGCATTGGACTAAATGTCCTTTTGTACCATTATAATCAACTAGCTGGTGCCCGCGACTTCGTCTGCGCAGGATCACACAATATCGTTATAATGTGTTATTCTGATGTACAAGCTATATTATTATTGTAAAGTTTCATTAAAATCCATTCACTAGTTTTTACGTGAAAGTGTAACAAACATCCATCTATACTTAGAAACTTCGCGTTTATAGTATTATTTATTTATTTATTTAACCTTTATTGTACAAAATACAATTTGTATGGCACAATAGGCGGACTTAATGCTAAAAGCATTATCTAACAGTCAACCTTTGGGTTGTTAGAGAAATTTATGTGGGTGTAAAATAATGGGATAGCAAAAGGAATTCAGATAAATACTTACTAATAATTACTACATAAGATAAACTACTGTATACTACTTACTAAAATAAATATATATAAAAATATGGTACATAAAAATATAATCAAACAAAAGCTAATAATAAATACAATACATATAATACATACAAGTATATACCAGATTATATTGTATACTACTTGAATAATATACATAGATATTACTAAAACTACATAAGCAGCAACTTTACAATTAATTTGACTCAGCAAGCAAATGCTTAAACAGCGAAGTTTTATTATATAATAGGATAAAGATTTAACAAATAAATACATAAAGGCTTGTAAAAAACTTAATAATTAAGTAAATAGCTTGTTCGCGTGCAGCCTGTCGCCGAGTCCATTGACCTAGTTCCAAGCACTTGATCCGCCCCAGCTCTCAAGCTATTTCTGGCCTGACACCACCCATTATAGTAGCTGTACGTTGACATGTTTCAACAAGTACTTATAATTTAATAATAATATGTAATACATACATACATACTATCACGTATTTATCCCTAATGGGGCAGACAGAGCATTTTGGGTCTTGCGGCTCTATGCAGAGCCTAGGGCCGCAAGACTCAAAAGCCACTTTTAGCGTCATGGTGGGCGAGAAGATGGAAAAGCAATCAATACAGTGACGGGTTGCTAGCCGCATCGCCTGTTAAAATGACTCGCATTTTTGCCCATTCCCTCGATCGGCTTTTACGATCTGCGCAGGAAGAGAAGCAGCTGGTACATTCTAAGTTTTTTTGTTACTCCCAGACCAGCATGGGATAATATGTAATAATAAGTAATTAATTTTATCCTTTTGCTCGCCAGCGCCTGTTTAGGTTACTTTACCCCCGACGTTAAGCCTAGTAAATATAGTACAAAGTACAACTAGCTGGTGACCGTGATTTCGTCTGCGCAGTATCTTTATAAATTGTAGCCTATGTGTTATTCTGATGTATAAGCTATATTATTGTAAAGTTTCATTAAAATCCATTCAGTAGTTTTTACGTGAAAGAGTAACAAACATCCATCCATCCATACTCACAAAGTTTTGCGTTTATAATATTAGTAGGATTCAGACAACTTTATTCGTCAATGGCGTGTCAGTAACGCGACCTTTACCAACTAAAGTCGTAGATGGCGCTCAAAATGTTTAAAAAACTCGACTGCATTTTATTTAAACACTAGCCGAAGCCCGCAACTTCGTTCGCGTGGACTTTATGTCTCTGGAAAATGCTCATCAGGCTGAACAACTTTTACTAAGGCGGCATTTTTATATCTCTTATAGTTTAGCTGGACCATTATGGTTCTGCATCAGGCGTTCCATTTTCCAAAATTATTTATACCCTATATGTTGCCCAGGCTTAATAGCTAAATAACAAAAAAAGTTTCATTCGAATCCGTCCAGTATTTCCGGAGATTAGCGTGTACAAACAGACAAACAGACAAACAGACATACAGACAAACAGACAAACAGACAAACAGACAAACAGACAGACATTTTTTTTTTAATTCTTACTCTATTACTACGTCTCCATCGCCGCCAATTTTTTTTTTGGAAATATATTTAATGTACAGACACACTTTTTTTACTGTTTTATTATATGTATAGATTATATTGAATTCTACATAGATTATATTCGTGATCAGTCTTTAAATTGTTTTTAATACCTAGAGATTTTCTTTTTCACTTTTTAGTCCCGAGAGAATCAGCCCATGGAATCAGCAGTAACTTTAGCTCGAAATGGTTTGGTATATTATCGGAGATGACAAAAAAATCTCCCATGCTGGTCTGGGAGAAATGAAAAAACTTAGAATGTACCAGCTGCTTCTCTTCCCGCGCAGATCGTAAATGCCGATCGAGGGAATGGGCAAAAATGCGAATCATGTTAACAGGCGATGCGGCTAGCAACCCATCACTGTATTGATTGCTTTTCCATCTTCTCGCCCACCATGACGCTAAAAGTGGCTTTTGGGTCTTGCGGCCCTGGGTTCTGCATAGAGCCGCAAGACCCAAAATGCTCTGTCTGCCCCATTAGGGATAAAGACGTGATAGTAGGTTTGTATGTATGACAAAAAAATATTTTTGAAATAAAATACAAACTACCTAACAGACCTAAACCATCTTAAAGTATGGTTGAAGTATGCTACTACACAAATCATAGACTGCTCGAGGGTTGTCGTAATATGCGAGGCATATCACGTATTTCATGGGAGAAACCTTAAACAGTTCTAAAATCGTACAGTGCCTTCTAGTTTATCATCATCATCCTCCCGTATACCTGGTGCATCCTCAGCAGTAATGCTTCAGAGCCCGGCAACCGCTACCTAACCTAGGTGATTTGACGAGGTTACTGGTTTTTACACAGAGCGGCTGCCGTCTGACGTCCGTATCCCATAGGGTAAACCAAAATCAATCCTTGGATAGATTTGAGCAAACGCTAGATGGCGTTCGGGACCCTCAGTTTATATTATACGTGCCTTCCGAAACACGGAATCATCTTTCTTTTCGGATATTCAGGTGATTCCAGCCTGTAATATCCTAACCAGACTGGAAACAAATTTTCACAAAGTATGCTTCCCAGTGGGATTTGAACCCACGACCTACAGATCACAAGGCGATCGCCTTGAGCACGGAGTCAGTCTCATACAGCGCCATCTAGTCATTGCGGCTGTACTAAATATGGTAACTTATTTAAAATAGCAAATACAATATATTGAACCCAAAATTTTTTTATAGCGAATACTTGTATGCGTAACTGACTTATTTTTAAAAAATTTTGAGAAAATACCATTTTTCATAACTCATCAAGAGTGGGATTTTCTTTGGGAAAAATTAGTACTAAACTGGCGCCCAACGTGGGGCCAGAAAATCTGTTTGTAACTTTTACATGTTTTCGTCTCACGATGGACTCAAAATAAAAAATAAAAATTATGCAGCCAAAAATTGATTTTTTAGCGAAATTTTTTATTTGCTTCACGGATTATTTATTATTTGCTGAAGTGTAAATAATAGAGAGAGAAATTTTCTTCGGGAAAAATCATTACCAAACTGGCGCCCATCGTGGGACCAGAGAATCTGTATTTCGCGACTTTTACATTTCTGCCCCACGCAGGGCGCCAATCCCGTAGATGACAACAAGTCAAATCAGATATTCTATCTAAACGTCAAAACAAACATTTTCTGTTAGATTAAAAAATACAAAAGCGTGACGAATTTTATTTTATGAACTGTACTAAATAATTTATTTTTGACCCAGTCATCTACCCAATTTGAAAATAATCGTATCTCTTAATTTTTTCTATTTATTATACTTTCAGAGCAACAAAGGTGACGCACATATACGATTTTGCTATAAAAAACTAAGAAACTCGCCATGATAATTCTCTAAATAACTTTACGTCATAACGGCCGGGCACTGCAAGAAGGCAAAAAAAGGCTCAACACATCACCTTATTATTTTTTAAATTTAAAATAGGTGATTACACTGCACCCCGACAAATTCACGTTAACTTAATCTCGACGACTGTAATCGCCGAGATCTCAAAAATTTGTAGCGGTAATCTTATGAAATACAAAGCTAAAACTAGTGCTAATTAGAAATACAATACATAGATTATCGCTGGTTGATTAATGCCTACACCATACCTTGGAGAAACCATAGCGAGTTCTAAAAACGGACAGCGCCATCTATTGAGATTGTTTTTAAATGCTTTAATTTAAAAGGTTAAACATTGTTCAATAGCTTAAAATACAATATATATACATACAATTTTAAATTGGACGTGCGTCAGATTATAATTATTTTCTTAAGAATGTGATTTAAGTTTTCTTTAGTAATCATGAAATTGGCGCCCAACGTGGGACAATTGAATCCATTTTTGACTTTCACATGTTTTTACCCCACTTTGGACGTATTAGTAGACATCTAGTCTAAAAATTAACGCCTCTCCACTTAAAAAATATTTCAATGTAAATTCAATAACAGTTAGAAGATAGACAATTTGTTTATTTTGGTAAAAAGAAAAAAACAAAAATTATAAACAATTTAACATGATATGAGACGATTGGTAACACTTATAATGCTACCAATGGTCTTCGATCAATGTAAATAATCATGAGCGTGCTGCAATTTTTAAATGGAGACTCGTCCGCGGTTTATCCATCAAACCGAGTACTATCATTGTATGGCAAAATGAGCTAAATGTATGAAGCGACAATGTCGCGTGTCTACAGATCTGGCCATCTTGCATTTTGAAGGAATTTGACCAATGACAATTGAGTAAACACCTTTTGGCTTGTGAACGTAAACTGAAGGATAAGGCGAGCAGTTTTAAATTCGATGATCACTATGTCTATGTGACTTCAAAGAAAACTCGTAAACTAGATTTACGTGAATCGAGCTTCCAAGCCCAGAGCTCAGTGAAGCTTACAGGGAAAGTTTGGGAGTCTATCGCGCATGCGCGTAGAATGACCTCAATGCCAATCCGCTGGACTAAACAGTATTCATATTATTAACTGTTCATAAAATTGCTCGTATTTTTAAATTGAATTTTGATTGTCGAGATGCAAAGGCGATACGATTAATTGTAAATCGCAAACAAGGAGAAACAACAGTATTTTATGTAAGTAATAGTATTTTATAAAATATGACCTTTTATATTGCGACCCACAGTTAAATTCTCAGTGTACCTCAAAGGTAGACTGGGAGACAACACTTAGCGTTAAGTTCGTCTATTGTTTCTGTACTATTTACTTAAATAAATAAAATAAAGTTCTCCAATTATTTTATGCGTTTATCAACAAAACGTCCCACCAAACAATTTCGAAGTGTCATTTTTGCAAACTCTGTATTTGCAGTAATATTCCGTCCAGTGAACAGAAATAATTAAAGTCCCTATCCCTGAAAATGGAACACATCCCGTTCGGAAAACCCTCACTAGATGGCGCTGTACAATTTTGAAACAGGCTATGGTTTGTTTTATGGAATACCTTATATACCCCACAATTTTTCACCTGTTTGACGTATTGTTTCTTACGAGACTTTGCACGTATGCTATTTTTGGAATCTCGGCGATCAAACCAAATGTCGTCCGAGATTAAGTTAACCAGCAACTGAAGTTATTACTATAATGATACGGCCTTTTGACCCCCCACGAAAAAAGAAGGTTGTTATAAGTTTGATGTGTCTGTGGAATCGAAGCGCCTAAAAGAATGGGCCGATTTTGAGGCTATGTTTTTTTGCTGACTTGATTGATCGAGATGGTTCTGTTTGATGGAAATCTGTTCAGCGATTGAAAAGTTATCGGGGTGAGCAACCCAAAGTGTGCAAATATGCCTGAGTGGGGTATCAAATGAAAGGGTTCAATTTGTTGTAGATTAAGAAATTTAGAGAAAAGTTAGCCGTTTAATAGTTATTAGGGGTGAACGCTTGAAAGTCGGAGTATTTAGAGTTCCGTGCCCAAAGGGTACATAGGGTCCCTATTACTAAGACTCCACTGTCCGTCTGTCTGTCTGTCACCAGGTATCTCATGAACCGTGATAGCTAGACAGCTGAAATGAAAATTTCACAGATGATGTATTTCTGTTGCCGCTAAACAACAAATACTAAAAATAGAATAAAATAAATATTTAAGTGAGGCTGCCATAAAACAAATGTGATTTTTTTAGATAACTAGCTGTACTCGCGGGCTTCGCTCCCCGTGGGAATTTCGGGATAAAGAGTACCCTATGTCCTTCCCCGAGTCCCGCGGGTACAGCTAGTTTTTATTTATTTATTTAAACTTTATTGCACAATAAAAAAAAAGTACAAGTGGCGGACCTAATGCCATATGGCATTCTCTCCCGGTCAACCATTGGACCTAGTTTTAGTTTTTGTATATTAAGATGATGGAAGAGAAAATTCATGCCCGTGATAGTAGTGTGGGTTGTCATGGTGGTGTGAAACAAGCCTAAACTGCTCGACTATCACAGCTGCGGCAAACATGTGGTAATATTCTTGTAATTATTTTCTTTTTGTAAACGTCACGATTCCGTCCGACCTACGTGGCGCATCGGTTGGACATGTGTACCACATTTTATTATTTTTATCCGACTTTAAAAAAGGAGGAGATTATCAATTCGAACCGTATGTTTTATTTTTTTGTAGGTAAGTATGTTACGCGACGTCTTCGCCACTTGTGAACCGATCTTGATAATTATTTTTTTATTTGAAAGCTTTTAGTGCCAAGTTAGTTTCAAATTAATTTGGTGAAGATATATGATGAAGAATTTTGGTAATATAAAAGAAACTCTGGAAAGTTGTTACTCTCGTTGTTTTTGTTAAAAATTTTAGTTTTAAATAATTAAAAGTAAATAAATATATAGGGACAAATTACACTGATTGAGCTAGCCCCAAAGTAAATTCGAGACTTGTGTTATGGGATACTATATTTTATAACAAATACATATATAGATTAACATCCAAGACCCAGAACAATTTGAAAAAGGCCATTTTCCAACTTGCCTTGACCGGGGTCGAACCCGGGACCTCTGGGTGGCGGACTAGCATGGTGACCACTACGCCACGGAGGACGTTTTAACTAACTTCCAAAAAAATGGGGGTTATCAATTCATCTAGATCTTTATTTACCGATTTAGAAAAATCTTTTTATTTGATAGGGTATATACCTGCCAGGTGGTCCTATACAAACATTATCAAAATCGGTTGTGTAGTGAAAACATATAAAGAGGTTAAGAACTTAGCGGAAGGAAGAGAGACATGGAAAGCACTCCACCGACAAGAGCCCAGCTCTTAAATATAAGGAGAAGTAAAAGTGACACCCTGAATTAACACATAGGCTTTTTAAACCGCGGGTAACACCGGCGCAGGTAGTCTATACCTATTATCTACGCGTCTGCCTCCGTGGGGTAGTGGTTAGAGCGTTTGGCTCATACCCGGAGGTCGCGGGTTCGATTCCCAGCGGGGGCAACGACTTTGTGTTGTTGTCCTAGTTTGGTTAGGACATTGCAGGCTGATCACCTGATTGTCTGATAAGTAAGATGATCCGTGCTTCGGAGGGCACGTTAAGCCGTCGGTCCCGGTCACTGTCTTTGACATTGGTCGTTACCTAAAACCATGTCAGAGGCCTTTAAGGCGGTTTAAAAACTCTGACACTAGTGTTAGTCACTAACACACACGATAAGAAGATCTACGCGTCTTCACACAATAATCTGCAATTTATCATAATCGACTACGTCACTTCACTGAGTCAGCGCAGGTCGACCTTGCATTTCGTCATACAACCAGTCATAGGTAAGACCACAGGACTCTCTTATTGGTTTGTTTGTTCCTTGTGTGTGTAAGTGGCCAACACTAATGTCAGAATACCAATTCCACAGGACTCAACGTCAAACGTCAAAAATCATTTGTTTATCGTTGGATATTGTATCACTTGATAAAAGTCTATTTTTCTTTCAATTTCTTCTTAATAGCTAGTTTGCCAGATCATTTACTTACAGCTAAGTTTATTGCCGCTACCTAAGCGGAAGTATAGAAAAAGCGGCTCTGTTTATTGTCATAAATCTTCGTTTTTGTAAGTGGCCAACACTAATATCAGATTTTTCAAGCTGCCTAAAGGCATCTGACATTGCTTGACCAATTTACAATAATAGCAGGCGGAAACTACGGCTTATACGTGCCTTCCGAAGCACAGCCGAGCATATTCTACTAGGTATACCAGTATTGGTATGTATATCAATACGTATAATACAACAGTAAAAATAGCGTGTCTGTACATTTAATAAATTTATGAAAAAATAAGTGCGGGCGTTAAGTTAATGAACACAAAAAACAAAAAAAATGGTCTGTCTGTATGTATGTTCACGCTAATCTTTGAAACTACTGGGTGGATATATATGCGGTTTTGAATAATACACTAAACTCAACCAGCTCAGAACAACATATAGGCTTTGTTTCATTGAAATGAACCACAGGTCACTATGGTCAACTGTGGGAGACTGGTCATACCTAATCAGTGTGTTTGGATTTATTTTTGGGTTTCTAGTCTGACTCAATTGCAATCTGAGTAAGTGAAGATAACCTAAGAACTATACATTGATTGTGGTAGTCATCAGGTATGTATTTAGATATAGGTAGTTTATAGTTAAGTGTTTTTTTTACTGAAAAAACGTTTAAGTACTTGATTGTTACTGAAAAAGAGTTTGTACTCATTCGCCAAAAAATTATATTGACTTTTCATCTATAGTGACGTCAATAATTTGTCAAGCCCTAGTGTAAACATAAACTTATATATTTTATGCAAAATAGCCCTGAATTCTTTCATTAGGAACACATATTGGGATTGCTCTAAAAGAAAACATGCAACACATTATCTAAACAAGATTTTTGGTGAAGTTCTGAAGAGAATAATGATGAATAGGCAATGTGCGAGTCTGACTTAATTTATTTGTAAAACATGTTATCTCAGGAGTATTGTTCTTTGTTAAAAAACAATTCCTACTGCAGCACAATACCATCTTTCCAAGGTAAGTAAACTTATGAATTAACACAGTATACAATAAGAAAAATTTTCAAAATTTTCAGTTTTCCTGCGTCACAATATATAAGCCCAACTGATACTTATAAAAAAGTTGGCAAGAGCGAGATAGAAGACTGTCCCCGATCTATCCCGGAGCGGCCCGGTCGGGCCTCTCGACACAGGCGAATCTCAACCTTATTACAATAACATAATGTTAATTTGACAGGATATCAACAGAGGGGTAGGTAACAGTGCCGCAAGTTAAATGGGTCTTCCCCATCTCAAAAAATTCTTTCCATGTTGCATATTCTATCTTATACCTTTAAACGAGCAATTCTTGTATGTATGTACATATATATATTTATTTATAAATTTCTGAGATCTCGAAAACGGCTCTAACGATTTCGCTGAAAATTTGTATATGGGGGTTTTTGGGGGGTAAACAATCGATCTAGATTAGTTTTATGTTTGGGAAAACGCGTGTTTTCGAGTTTTTATGCGTTTTTCTTTCCACGCAGAATACTGTCGCTAATTTCGTCGCGCCGACCGCCTTGATTTTAGCTCAGTGGTTAAGGATACCGACCGCTAGAAAAAGTGTTACGGGTTCGAATCTCACTCGGTGACTTACTTTTTTTAAATTTTATGTTTAAGTTTTTCTATAATTTTTTATTTTGCATTGTTTTTAGACAAGTTTAAAAAAAATTAGTTAATGTTTGAGATGTAACCGAGCAAAGTTTCGGTCGCCCAGGTACTATCATTGTTGTTTACGGTTTGTTTCCGTAAACAACATGCCCAACACGCCTAAAGTTTGCACTTCAATAAATATATAGGGACAAATTACACAGACTGAGCCAGCCCAAAAGTATAAGATCAGGTCTATTTGTCTCCACAGCAGGAGCACAACCATAAACTTGTATTATGGGATACGAACTCAACAATGCTATATCTTGAGTTTGTATCCCATTATCTAAATGAGTATCTGATTCGGCTGTTGAAAACAATTTTAATTTCTTTTATAGGCAAAGTAAACAATGGAAGCAACTGAAAGCGCTTTGTTAATTGCCATGAAGGTGAATACTCTGCATATTTTACAAAAGTAGGCTAGTATTACACAAGCTCTTGAATATGTTAACCTGAAATCACCTAGTAAATTTTATAACTAGTGCAATTTTCTTTTAATTTATAGCCATATGTATTTAGTACCTGGGCGACGAGCTTTGCTCGGTTACATCTCAAACATTAACTAATTTTTTTAAAACTTGTCTAAAAACAATGCAAAATAAAAATTATATATATATAAACTTAAACATAAAAAAAACAAAAGTAAGTCACCGAGTGGGATTCGAACCCGTAACACTCTTTCTAGCGGTCGGTATCCTTAACTGCTGAGCTAAAAACAAGGCAGTCGGCGTGACGAAATTAGCGACCATATTTTGCGTGGAAAGAAAAACGCATGAAAACTCGAAAACACGCGTTTTCCCAAACATAATACTAATCTAGATCGATTGTTTACCCCCCAAAAACCCCCATATACAAATTTTCAGCGAAATCGTTAGAGCCGTTTTCGAGATCACAGAAATTTATAAATATATATATATATATACAAGAATTGCTCGTTTAAAGGTATAAGATTTACCAGCCGGCCTAGCCTGAAGCCTGGCACCGGACACACAAAAAGGATGGGCGTCCTGTCTTTTCTGTGTGTTCTGCGATGCAAAGTCTCTACACATTTTGTATGAAACCATCGCTTGCCGTTGCGGAAGAGACATACGTCTGCACCCCATCTGGGTCTTATGTCTTTTCTATGTATCCAGCGCTTAAGAGTCAGCTTGGACAGAAACGCAACGCAACGCAACGCAATGTGACACGAGCAGAGCAAAAGGTTAAGGGACAACCTATCCTTCTGTTTTAAGTTATTATGTTATTTTAGCTTACAACATCATATAGTGACTGTTAAAATAATAAAAATCTTATATGTTTTAATAAATAGAATAACTTAGCAATTACATAAATAATTTCTAAGTCATTTCCACAATTAACACATTCTGGGACACAACAGATGATCCAGTCCATGGACAAGTTATGCTCCACGACTACCGCATGCTGCTTTAGAGATGATCTAATGGAGACCACTTAAAAGGCTATCGATTAAGTAAAATTTTGGGCCAATACAAAATAGACCACAATAATTGCCACTGACAGGATAGACAAGAATATATTAAATACAGATAAATCACACAGATTGTACTTGACCCAAAGTAAGTTGGAGACTTGTGTTATGGGATACTAACTCAACGATAGTATATTTTATAACAAATACATATATAGATCAACATCCATAATGACTGCCTCAGTGGTTAAGTGGTCAAGGCGTTCGCCTTGTGATCCAGAGGTCATGAGTTCAAATCCCACTGGAAAGCATACTTTGTAAAAAGTTGTTTCCAGTCTGGTTAGGATATTGCAGGCTTGAAACACCTCTCTGAAAAGGGACCTACAGAGTAACTGTGTGGCACTAATCTAGACCAAAAGAGGTCATTTTCAGACTAGCCTACTAAATTTTACTTCTTCAAAACATAAAGACTAACTAAAAACAGCTGAAATCATAAAGAAACAACTTCCAATAAAGTGGTGTCAATTGAAATGATTTTCATAACATCTGCATATTGTTATTGTTTGCATTCCTGCTCCCGAGAGACACTATTTGATATGTTTGTGTTGAGAGCAAACGAACGAGTTTCTGATAGACAAAGGTATCAATGTGACATGCATACATAATTAAAAAACAATGGGCGTGATCTACATATCAATTAGTTTTTTATGTTATCGTATCATACATAATAAACAAATACTATGAAACTATAAATAAAAGTATTCAAATAAGGAAGAAACACAAAACAAATTTAGAAAATGAGGAATTTCACCTAATTTTTGCGAAATAACTGTGACGAAATTTGATCGAAATCGCGACGTAAATTAACCTTGTATAACGTGAATCATCGCGTAACGGTATAATTGTGGCTGGAAAGGAAAAATTTAATGTAGAAAGGAAGCATACCTTGTAGACATCGCCATAGGTCCCAGATCCAATTCGTTGAACCAGTTCGTACTCATCTTGTGGATTCTTTCTTGATATATCCGAACTAAGAACACCACCACTATGCGCCATAATCACTATTATACACTATCCTAATATTTATTTACACTTTCATCTCATTATTCACATAATTATTAATACAGAACGTCGACAAATTAGACATTTTTTTTCTATCACAAAATTCGACATCTCCCACTGACATCTGCCACAGTGCCATTTCAGTATTGCCATATAAAATGTAATTTCTACTAAATGGTAGTTTTGCGGAACTTACATAAAGCACCACATAGACGGTCAAACTCGATTTGGATTAATCTCGATTTATACCCACTTTCTCTCGTCAAGCTGTACTATAAAAAGCGAATATCATAAAATGACTATCAACCATACAACCCGGCTCTGCGCTTTGTATGTTCTAAATTGTTCTAAACGGATTTTTTCTCAATATGTTTTTTTTTTTTTTAATTTATTTTTATATATAAGGACAAATTACACTGATTGAGCTAGCCCCAAAGTAAGTTCGAAACTTGTGTTATGGGATACTAACTCAACGATTCTATATTTTATAACAAATACATATATAGATAAACATCCAAGACCCAGGACAATTTGAAAAAGGGCATTTTTCAACTTGCCCTGATCGGGGATCGAACCCGGGACCTCTGGGTGGCGGACTAGCGTGTTGACCACTACGCCACGGAGGTCGTCATGTACGTCATGTACGATGTACTTCGATTCATTAACTTTTGGCTATATAACGTACTTAACTCTACGTAGCCAAAATAAGCAACACATGCTTCTCACACAAACAAATATTTTGTCGTTTTAATAAGTTGTGGCCCGACTGCGTCTTTATCCTAGGAACTAAACTTTTAACGAATGCCAATAACCTCATAGTACAGGGTGCGACTGGGCTGGGCTGGTGCTAGGTCGTCTGGGTTATTCATTCGCAGACTTAGTCCTTTTTAGGGTAAAAGGTACATCGCGCAAGCGTATCACTCCCTAAATACACCAATAGAATATCACTTGTACTTGCGACTTCTTTACCTACTACGCCTCGTTAACTGATTTAAAGGTTAAAATTTAAAAATTGGTTTCAAGTTCCACTGCTGGCCTACTATTCATTAAAGGTTGTCAGTTTTTTACCACATTCCGGGACACTCAGCCAGACAGCTGTAAGTGGAACACTTAAGTTACGTACGGCTGTGGATGTTGAATTACATCCACAGAGTTATCGTGAAACATAAATACATACAAAGGGTACTATCACCTGATCACGTCACGACTTTATTAGTAGAACTACAACTACACTACACTAAAAATTACCATGTATGTTTTATTATGCATGTTTTAGAGACTAGCTGATGCCAAGCACTTAGGGCCGCGCTCCACTGGATTGGCATGGCATGACATCGGAAGCGTCGCGTCATTTCAAAACAAGCTTTATGACAAGTAATATAAGATGCATAACCGCTTGAAAGCGGAGAGCCGGCCGGCGGCCTGTCGCTCACTCTCGCGGAAAAGACGCCCACGGGCGGTTATGCATCTTATATCACTTAAGGGTCCCCCGACCCTAGACCAAAATACAACTTTCCATACAAACGTAGTCTACGTTTTATTTCAAAATGACATGTCCGATTTGGGCAAAATTTTGTAATTTCAAAGATATTGCAATTATCTAGGTTTATAACTAGTTTCCGACACTAAAAATATGAACTTGAAATAGAATATAGTGTTTTATATCATTTTTGACCATTAGTATGGGAAACTTCTAAATCGTTATATTTTCTTTCCAGTTCATAATTTTACTGTAGGAAACCAGTTATAACCCTAGATAATTGCAATTTCTTTACAATTACCAATTTTTACCGGAATCTGACATGTGGTTTCAAAATTAAACGTGTACTACGTTTGTATGGAGAAGTCTAGGGTCGCCGGACTCTTAACATAAAGCTTGTTTTGAAATGACGCGTCGCTTCCGATGCCATGCCATGCCAATCCAATGTAGCGCGGCCTTATTCTGTGCTGATGCCTGCGCCTTCATTCTCGTGGGTAAAATTGCTCGTCAGGCTAAAAAACTTTTGCTAAGGCATTTTTATATTTTTTATAGTTTAGCTGGACCATTATTATTCTGCCTCAGGTGTTTCATTTTCCAAAATCAATTAGACATCAATATATAAAAGTTCCATTCGAAACCGTCTAGTATTTCCGGAAGACAGATTGGAGACCTCTCCAACCCGTCTGGCCAGCGAGGAGAGTGTAGGCCAAAGTCCTCTGGCTGCTCGGGCCAAGTATGGCCTGGTAGTACAGAGGGTCGTGCTTCTGCAGTGGAGTCAAAGATTCCTGATGATGATGATGATGTACAGACTCATTTTTTTACTGTTTAATTATACTTATTTATTTTATTTATTTATTCAAAAAAGCAACAGCTTTTTATGTATAGATTATTATGTATAGATATGAATAAAACCAATAGCAATGTTAAAATGGTATATTTATTACAATCCGATATCTCGGCCGGCATCCTTGTAACGTTACAAAATTTGTTTAACGCCGACTACTCAATACTCTAACACTTTATTATAAAATTATATATCTTTTGGTACATTCCGTTAAGTGCACTTTGACATTACCACGTATTGACGTGAAGGCTTCGCGTTCAAGCATTGGAAATTCCATTTCCCACCGCGCCGTTGAAGAAACGACCGACAGATATAAAGCTGTCTCTATCACTCGTGTAGACTAATATGTGACATGACTTATTCGTCGATCGTTTCTATAAAGGTACGGTTTATAAAAGACCATTGCATAGACATCGACAGTAATACTCGACTCGAAGCATTAAAATATCAACTTTGCAGTACATCCCACTTCTGATTTCAGCAACCAACATCACAATTGGGATCCACTCGTAGACTCAAACTTATTTGAAGGTCTAAAAAGTTTATATTGCAATGTATTCGAGTTAAATCTGAGTCAACGTTATGCTTCGGTCTATAGACTGACACTTCACATATCCCTTACCTAGTTTACACGAATTTGCTGAGTGTAACATCCGTTTAATAACGTTTATTCTTTAATTAATTGTGTAAACTGGTACAAACTAATATCTAACAAATCCAGACATAAAAACCGCACAATATCCTTTTGACATGGTTTTATACGTCGGCGTTAGACATTACGATTCTTATTATAAAAACAGAACTAACTTTGTTACTAAGTATAAACCATTATCCACCCAAATCAAGTTGACATTGACAGATGGGTTAGTTTTACTTTACTAAATGTCAACTTGATTTGGGCGGATAATGGTTTAAACCTTAGAAACAAAGTTGGTCTGGGTTTTATAATAAGACGATATGAGAACAGGGTTACATTTAAGCAAACTATCAGCATTTTATACATATCACGTTTGCCTTGTGTAATTCTTACAACTAACAAAGTGATATTTATTAAGAATATATGCAAAACAATTAGCTTTATCTGATATATTAGCCAAATCTGACAGTTTACTTAATGTTATAGTAGATTTTTCATTCACCAAATGACAATCACCATTTCAGAGTTTTTAACGGCGTCTGACGTAGCATCAACGGCTTTAACATGCCTTCCGAAGCGTGGAGAAAGTTAAGAGTTTTTTTATGCTACTTGTGGTCACCCATCTAAGTGCGGACCACTTACTAAAGGTCACCTGACCTGGTAATTGGTTACCGTAACCTACCGACGCCTAAAACGCCAAGAAATCTTCTTAGGTACCTGGCGGTCTGATGAGACCGGTTTACGCCAGTATAACAAACCTTATTCCCACAGCTTAAAGTCTACTTTTAAATGGCTGCTGACGCCGCTTGGCCATCGAAACCCAATCTGACGAACCTCACCACGATTTTATGTTACAAGATGAATGAAAAATCATACTTGTGAGTGTATACAGTCTTGTTTTGCAGTGTGTGCGCCATATAATTTGATTTTTATTCTCAATCTAGCCGAAGATATCCAATATGATGTAGGAAACCACAGCTATACAATATATTAAGAATATACATTATCTAGAGTAGTTATTGACCGCCATTTAATTATATACCAACAAAAGGAATGTTTAAGAAGATTTCTCAAGGTTTCTCATGTTTCTCGGGTAAGTTCAAGAGTTTCTCGTGGTTTCTCGCTCATCCCTTGATGGGCTTACAAATATAATACAAGTGGCGGTCAATAAGTTCAAGACATTAAGCCTGTATATCTAATTTACAATGAACAGTAAGGATCATGAACAAATTAGAAATATCACATCTTGCATTCGACTGAAAAACTTTACAGTACATTTAAAGGGTCTAGCAAAATATACTGAAACTATTTTAAGGTCAGATTCAGTTCACCGTATTATAAGTTACGAAAAAAAATCAAAAGAGAAAAAAGAGCTAAAAAAATCTGAGTTTTAAAGAAAAACAAATAAAAATCTTATGGAAACATGTTCTTTTGGGAAAAATTGTTCACTATTATAGGCTGAAACAGACCTTAGAATAGTTTCAGTATGTTTCGAAGACCTAATTTCTAAACAGTTTTAATTTCATTTACATATTTGTCTCTTCGATCAATACATATACAATATGGTGACAAATTCACAATATAACTATGTAGATTTATATATTTTTTGTTGTGAAAAGCTTTTTAAGAAGGCATAGTTTACACAGTTTTTTATATAGTGTCCTAAGTTGTGGCTAAGATATTGTATGTTTAGTTCACAAATGATATTATTTTACTACGATATGCAAAATCAAATCTATGTGTTGTTACTTGATACAATTTGTTTAGAAATTTAACATGGAAACATAATAAAGAAAGAAGTTTCAATGAAAAGTAGAAAATGAAGGAAGAGAAAGTTTTTTTAAATTTTATCAAATATAATTTAAATTATGAGCGTGCAAAGTACATTCAAAATTATCATATACTTTAGCCAAATACATCAAAAACAATTCGTTGACAATATTTTTTATTATATCTATCTACAGAAAATCATTTTTTAATTTTTTTGGACAACAATTATATATGTCTGGGTATTTAATTTAGTAACAAAATGTTATATATGATCGATCATGTGATAGTGAATCTAACTATATGTTACTATGATATCTATGTAATTCATTATGCCAAGTATAACATACATCCATATCGTATTTCATAAAATACAGGACCTTTATTCCAGTATTTTTATATAGCAAATTTAGTCCATGATACGATTACATTTCCTAATAATCATATTGCAAAAAAATTCAAAAAAAAAAAGCAATTTTTTAAGTTTTTAACCGAATTTAAAAAAAGTTTTCAATTAGTCGAATTTTTTTTATGTATGTTCACTGATTATTCGGAGATGCCTGGACAGATTTGGAAAATCTTGTTTGAAAGGGCATGCTTGTCAGGTGGTCCCATAGAAGTTTTATCAAATTCGGTTATGTAGTTCGAGACTGAAATCGGTTTTTAGTTTTAAAAAATAATATATGGATGAATTTTCATTCGTATTTTGGCATATATCATAATATTCCATAGGAAGTTTGAACCTAGAAATTAATTAACAATTAATATCAAATATTTGAATCGAAATTTTGAAAGAATTGGTTGTTCATACATTTTTTTAAATCAATTATTTTGAAAAGTCTCCTTTTTTTTCAGATGTTCCGGTAGTCATTTTTCAGCACAATGTTTAAAACAATTTCAATCCGTGATACCTATTCAAATTCCCAAAAACCATAAAACGAAAATTAAAAAGTCGATCTCCCTTACAAACGTAAAATTGGTTATTCAAAACTATGTGAGGCTAGGATTTTTTTCGCATTTCGTCTTATATTTTCTAGGAAATGTAATCAGTATCATTGATCTTTCTGTGAAAAGTCCTGTATACTAAAAAAAATTGGTTGTTTGTAAAGTAGGTTTACGATCGAGATGTTTACGTGATAACGTCTTCTGGCAGCGCTCGAGATGAGACGGGAGATCGGTCCGTCTCTCTCTCGTTATACCTGCGATCGCGCTCGTGAGGTTTTGGTGTGACACAAGTTTCTGAACATGTCACCCGACTAAAACGATTTTAAAGACGTTATCACGTCAAAACATTTTAGTTTCGCCGACAATAATGCCATAGATGATACTGTCTATCAAGTTGTTACGTTTCTTGCCTGTCGCATAAAATGAGGGTTTCCAAAAATAAGCGACACCAGATGGCGAAGTGACGTCAGGTCCAACGTCTCTACTTTCGTGGGTCCAATCGACTGTTGTCATTGGACCATCACTTGACAGTTATTTTGCTCCGTCAAATATCAACATCAACAGCTTATTGGACTTGACGTCACTGTGCTGCCATCTGCTGTCACGTATTTAGAAAACCCTCATGTATTTGAAGTATTAAGAGTCCCCCGACCCTAGACTTCTCCATACAAACGTAGTCTACGTTTAATTTTGAAACCACATGTCAGATTCTTGGTTATAACTGGTTTCCTATACTAAAATTATGAACTGGAAAGAAAATATAACGATTTAGAAGTTTCCCATACTGATGGTCAAAAATGATATAAAACACTATATTCTATTTCAAGTTCATATTTTTACCGTCGGAAACTAGTTATAAACCTAGATAATTGCAATATCTTTGAAATTACAAAATTTTGCCCAAATCGGACATGTCGTTTTGAAATAAAACGTAGACTACGTTTGTATGGAAAGTTGTATTTTGGTCTAGGGTCGGGGGACCCTTAAATGATTTGTATGGTAGCCGTTCTGTTTAGCCCTTAAAAGTCACCTTTGCTTCAATTTAATGGTATGCTAGAGGCAAACTTGCAGTCTGGCCGTCCATTTAGATAGCGTTTCGGTCACTATAACCAAAAATTAGTAGCACTACATTTTTACGTCATGTTTTACCGTGTGTCATCTGATCATCTCTACTATTTAAAGTAAAATAATCAGGCGATAATAGAATACCAGAGTTTTTGCTAAAAGTTTTAACACAAGTATCTCTTTCTGTACGATAAACCAGTCGACGAATACTGCTTGTGCGTAGATGTTAAAGTAAAAAAAAAACTTGACTATCTAATGCCCAAAATCAACGACATCGAAAATGGCATAATGAAAAATTCAGAAAAAAAAAATATTATTTATTGTGGTAAAATTTCTAACTATAAGCTTCCATACGATTTTATATGTAAAGTAGATCCAATCTTTTAATAAAAACTCTGGCAAAAGTCAAACCAAGGCGATGTTCACGTCATATACGATACAAGAAACGCGAGTTGAGATTTTTTTAAATACATACAATTATAAATAATCAATAAATCTTCCACCGATTTTGTACTAAACACTATCCAATAGTATATATTTACAAGGAAATAAAAAACAAACATATTTGGCAAAAGCGCTTTTAAGAAAAAAATTTAGACAAAAAAGTGAAAAGATTTTTTTTTACATAAAGAAATGCTAATATGAAAGCAAGTATGCTTTGGCACTTTCACCATACGTAAATTTACATAAGATATATTATTATATATTTTGAATATATAACTTTTTTATTAGATTTGTGGAAGTTTTAAGAATACCTAATAAAACATTACATATCCGGACATTTACAAATTTAAACTATTAAAATGTTTTATAACAAATATACACACATGAACTAATGGAAAGAGATCCTATGTATGAATTTGTATGGAAACTTGAAAAAAACATCTGTATGGAGAACGGAGTTATTGAAAACGCTATGGAATATTTTTACTGAGATTTTTTTAAAGCCGATTTCTAATAAAATTATATTTTAATCGTATATTTCATAACATTAAAACAAAATCATACCGAAATTTAAATTTTAAATATTCATATTTGATTTTATAAATCGACATTTCATTTTATTTTTTAATGCATTATACAGCCTCTTTTTTTAAGATAGATTATTAGAAACCGGTTTCAAAATTGACAAAAAAGATAATTATATCAATTTTGTCATTTTCTCACTAAAACTATTCCTTTTTTTCTATCTCGGGGCAAAAAGGTATTTTACTCCCATCTCTTTCTACCTCTCTTAGAGCGATAAAGATAGCATGATTTGGAGATGCGACAGATTTTTTTTATTTACCTAAGTGCATTCACACCGAATTAAATTTATTTAACCTAAATTATGTCTAAAATATTAACGTCAAAGGTTCTATTAAAACTAATGGTAATGAGAGGCGCGTAAAGAATTGCTTTGGTTTTTTTATCTCACGTCTTTATTCCGTACAGTGTAGACAAGACCTAGGGTGAACTTTAGTGTTTTTGATCACAAACGGTCATATGATTCGAACCATTGTCAAATACAACACGAAAGTTCTACATCTTTCCCCATTAAGGTATAGACAAAGCCTCGGGCTAACGTCTTAGTTACTTTAAAGCAACCACAGAAACTGCTTTAAAATTTAACTTTTTTCAATATTATTTTAAAACACCTTTTTTGTAATAGAAAACTGCAAACGGCGTTTGAAAAAAAATGTAACAAATCAATACGCGCCTTCAAGAATCTTAAAGTAATAGTAACATTAAATAAACGAATTAAAAAATAAAAACTTGTTAACGACCCGACAAGAACGGGTCACGACGACCTGTACAATACTAGACGTGGCATTCTTAAAAACACAACGCGACGAAAATCTGAAATGTTTCTTACATTAAGAAACGACGTCAGATAAGCGAAAACGTTTGACCGTGATCGATATTTCAATTTCGATTCAAATCTCGGACCGAGATTTTCACTTTAGCTCCAAAATCGACCATAGATGGCGCACACCTAAAGTGTCATATAAATCTATATTTATACCCGTAGTAATCTCGAAAAGAGTTTAATTTTAGAAGGGATAACTTCTTTACACGCGTTGTGCATGCACAAAAACCATTGAACTCGCGACACCGTTACTAACCCGGCTACACCAAGTTTTCACTTCTGTCGGCACTTCCGGAGTGGCAGTTTTTTTTTACTACCATAACACTACGGTAAATTAACAATGACACATTTTTTACAAGTAACCACGTAGATTAGATATTTCGGAACTTTTAAGGTACTAGTGACAGCATGTGATTTTACAGAGCGCCATCTACCGTCAATAATGTAAAGGAATCCTCTCATTTAATTAAACGCCACGTCTAGTGCAAGTCGTAAAGGTCGATTACAGGATATAACTTATATCTTGAATAAATAACTCTTCCCTTTTACACTACGCAATGAGCAAGTGTCCTTATTGCATCACTATTCTGTCACTTTTTGGGTTTTGAGGTTATGTCGTGATACGTCAAAGTTTTCAAAATGGCGCTGTATGCAAGATTTTTGTATCAATTTTATAGAACATTCTTTTACATATTAAATAAATAAAGAGCAAATTTAGATTTTCATCTTCGATGTTTTATTTCAAAAGAGCGTTGAACGCAAACAAGCGTTGAATTTGAGTAAGTGTAGGTAGTTTTGATCAATAGTGTGTATAGATAAACATATGACTTTTTTTATATTTTTTTGCAATATTTTATACAGTAATTATTTTGAACAATCAAAACATGTAAGTCCATACACAACAAGATTGCAAAATCTACCAAAAAAAAATTACAGATGTATTTTGTATAGAAAAGCCTAAGTCCCATTTCAGGACACAGCTACAAACCAACATCAATTGTAATCTTTACTGCGTCCCGCAAGGCATTCAAATTTAAAATTACCAGCTAAGCGTATTAAAAAAACGCAAAATTCATGACATTTTTCATACTGGCAATACTTGACACTCAGCGCCATCTATCTAAGACCCAACGTACTAGACTCACGTACCTTTTCACCTCCGGTTCGCGCGCGAGCGCGTCGCTCTAACGGGCGTTTTCTTAGCTTTAGTCGATTTAGTCGCTTTGGTTTTCTTCTGCTTGTTCGAACGATTGCTTTCGACCGAGTTCATTCTGCGGTCGGATTCGAACGAAAATGCTGGAACTACTGATTTGACTTGTGACGGTGACAGGCTGATTTCTAGTCTACGCCGTCTGGACCTAGTCATGCGCACGTTTGCGTCCGTGTCTATGGTCAACTCTTTGACGTTCTTTTTCGCGCGCGTCACTTTGATAACCTTCCTTTCTGCGACTTCTGAGCTATTTTTGAGCGACGCGCGTCCATTTTGACCCTTTTCTCTCAAAACAGGTTTAGTGATCTCTTCGTATTTCCTCTTCCGTGTGACTCTTGTATTTTTCTCGTTCTCAATCGACTCTTTGGTTGGTCTTTCGTTGCTCTTTCTTAAGTTCCTCTTCGGTTCCGGTTTCGTTCCGTTCTCTACTCGACTACGCAACTGCCTTGTACCGTTCAACTCTGGTTTCTCAACTTTCCTGCGTTTCCTTGGTACTGGGGATTTTGATTTTTTACTGCGCGTGGACTTAGGGAACGCCACTTCTGTGCCATCGAGTCCTTGACTACTTTCAACGTAGATGTAGTCATCTAATTTGGATCTAGATTTGGCGTATGTCTTTTCTACGGGTTTGACTGAGGGTATGTCGTCTTCATCGAACTGAGGTTCACCGTTTTCAGCTATGGGTGTATCTTGTGTGTTCGCTTTGATAAGTTCTACGTCATTCTCTATGGAATTCTTGTTCATTCTGTTCTTTAGGTTGTTGATCGTTTCGATGAGAGATGCCTCCTTAGGTTCGTCGGGATCGAGGATCGGCTCTGTGGAGGTACTAGGTTCGGAGCCGCTGGACTTCCGCTGCTTGTTCTTGCTTCGACGTTTGTATAAGTCAGCTTTGGTCATGTCCTGGAAAGACGGGTATTGTTATTGAAATTTATCATTTTTTTGGTCATGTCCTGGAAAGACGGGTATTGTTATTGAAATTTATCATTTTTTATCGACTTTCGAAAATAATTGTGTTTTTTTTTTTTGAGCCAGGAAAGTTCCCTATTTGACATAATGTCTGTCTTTAGAAGTTCTACCAAAATCAGAAGTGGGATTCAGTAACTTTGAAGATTCGTATACAAAATGGCTACGGCTAACTTAAAAGCGCCATATCTCAACTCCCCCCAAGATGGCGGTACAAGTGTCAAATATTTACGGCTAATTTGAAGGCGCGCTCTCTCTCGACTCCCCCCAGCTCCGTTAACAAACGAGAGCTTAGCCTTCTTTAAGGTTCCATGTGTAACAGCGACGCTACAAGACATTTGCTTTTTCAAAATGGCGGCCAAGAAGTGTCAAATACTGACGGCTAATTTGAAAGCACGCTCTCTCCCGATTCCCCCCAGCTCCGCCAAAAAGCGAGGCCTTAGCCTTCTGGAAGGTTCCATGTCTAACAGCGATGCTAAAAGACATTTGCATTTTCAAGATGGCGGCCAACAAGTGTCAAATACTCACGGCTAATTTAAAAGCGCGCTCTCTCTCGACTCCCCCCAGCTCCGCCAGCAAGCGGGTAGGGCTCGGTCGTCTCGAAGGCTCCACGTTGAGCAAAGAAGCGACTAAACGCTTGCTGTCTGACGACACGTTCGCCCATTCAGGACCTGATGATAGAAATTCTTAATTAGTTGAAAATGTCTGTAAGTTCAGTAGCATTTTAAATATTAATAAAAAATTCCGCGATTATGTAGCAAACGAAACCATAGCGCGTTCTAACTTTGGATAGCGCCATCTAGGTGTTATTTAGGGAACTAAATTGTGTTGGAAATGTCGAAATCAGACCTAAGCAAGCGGTTTTACCATAATAACGCGAATAATAATCGCGAGGTCTAAATTCGCGGCGAACTACTAGTTAGTTAAAAATGTCTTCGAGACAAAAAAAGTGCAAAAATGTTAACTAAATGCTCACATCTTGAAAGTTGATACTTATCAGTAAATATAAACGCTGATTAATATTAATCGTGAACAGTGTAGAGAAATGTTTATGTTGTAATTAGCCTTGTATTGCTGTAAACTGTAATGACGTGTAAGAATGTGTGGTAATAATAACTAAATAAATTATAATATAGGTGACGTTGTTTCTATTGCAATATCACAGCATCAGTCCATCCCAATCTCATTCCATTACCTATAAACCTTTCCCTTTTTCTTGCAATAGATCTTTCTCCTGCCGAAATTAAGTAAGACTATTCAAGGGTACACCTTTCGTAGGTATTTCCAGGAATGGGTTTTCATGCTGGTCTGGGAGAAATAAAAAAAACTTAGAATGTACCAGCTGCTTCTCTTCCCACGCAGATCGTAAAAGCCGATCGAGGGAATGGGCAAAAATGCTAATCATGTTAACAGGCGATGCGGCTAGCAACCCATCACTGTATTGATTGCTTTTCCATCTTCTCGCCCACCATGACGCTAAAAGTGGCTTTTGGGTCTTGCGGCCCTGGGCTCTGCATAGAACCGCAAGACCCAAAATGCTCTGTCTGCCCCATTAGGGATAAAGACGTGATAGTATGTATGTATGTATGGGTTTTGGCTGGAGTGCCACATAACATCAACTTCTCCAAAGGCCTCTACGTGTTGGATCTGTATCCCCACGCAAGCCTCTCAAAGGACCGGGGTGAAAAGGCTCGTGATTTCAAAAGAAATAAATAAAAAAAGAATATATAACTTACCAAGGTCGCTGGAAGGTGCTGCATGCAAGCCGCTCTAGATCGGTCATTTTGGATATCCTTGGGAGAGGCCTATGTCCAGAAAAGGATGTTATGCGGCTGATATAATGATGATTACATAACTTACCGTCCATACTGAAGGCCCCAGTTCGGATCCTGTCCATGAAAGCCGTGACAGGCTCCTTCTTGGACAACGGCTGGAAAGGCGCTTTTCCGCACAGCATGCAGTACTGTAATAAATATTAATTTATAATCCAATTGCAGAGTGGTTTAACGCAGAGTAGAATAGGGGCCACTCCAAGTTCTCCCGTGGATGTCGTAGAAGGCGAATCAGGAAATACAAGCTTATAAACAATGAGACTTCTTGAATCCGTTTGACCAGCGAGGAGAGTGTAGGCCAAGTGCTCTGGCTGCTCTGGCTAAGTATGGCTCTGGTAGTACAGAGAGGGTCGTGCTCCTGCAGTGAAGATAAAAAGACCTGATGATGATGATAATCCACTGGTTTCAATGTTTTTTTTTCGTGTGTGTAAGTGGCCAACACTTTGTTAGATTTTTCAGTCTGCCTGAAAGCATCTTACATATCTTGACGACTGCCATACAATGATGACAGCCGAGACCAACAGCTTATTATAGCCTTCCGAAGCACGGAGCTCAAAAAATTTTTATGCCACTCGTGGCCACCCAACCAACCCTCCTCCCCCAGTATCAGTCAGCCTCCGTGGTGTAGTGGTTAGAGCGTTCGGCTCATACCCGGAGGTCGCGGGTTCGATTCCCGGCGGGGGCAACGACTTTGTGTTGTTGTCCTGGTTTGGTTAGGACATTGCAGGCTGATCACCTGATTGTCTGATAACTAAGATGATCCGTGCTTCGGAGGTGCACTGTCTTTGACTTTGGTCTTCACCTAAAACCATGTCAGAGGCCTTTAAGAGTCCGGCGACCCTAGACTTCTCCATACAAACGTAGTACACGTTTAATTTTAAAACCACATGTCAGATTCCGGTAAAAATTGGTAATTGTAAAGAAATTGCAATTATCTAGGGTTATATTGGGTTTCCTATAGTAAAATTATGAACTGGAAAGAAAATATAACGATTTAGAAGTTTCCCATACTAATGGTCAAAAATGATATAAAACACTATATTCTATTTCAAGTTCATATTTTTACTGTCGGCAACTAAATATAAACCTAGATAATTGCAATATCTTTGAAATTACAAAATTTTGCCCAAATCGGACATGTCGTTTTGAAATAAAACGTAGACTACGTTTGTATGGAAAGTTGTATTTTGGTCTAGGGTCGGGGGACCCTTAAGGCGGTTTAAAAACTCTGACACTAGTGTTAGTCAGTAACACACTCGATAAGAAGAAGCAAGCCACTCACGAAGATGACGCCGAGGCTCCACATGTCGACCCGCGGCGTGTACCCGGGCGCGGCGGCGCTGCGCGCGCGGGACACCACCTCCGGCGCCGCGTACGGCAAGCTGAGGGGAACGAACTTATTTACCAAAAACATTTTCTAAATACATCATTACAAAAGGGATTTGAATTTTAAATAATGGCTCATTATACTTCATTTGGTTAGGTATTTAAATATATGTAAACAATCTTGACATGTCTTTTTATTGAAATATACACTTCAAAGCGCTGTATCTCCGTGAATTTTGACTACTTCGCTTAACGAAAAAATATGGTGAGAGGAGTATATATAAAGATGTTGTTTATCTTAATAAACCAGTATCATATTTGCATTGGTTGTATCATTATTCTCCGCGTCGTCGCCGATCCTACATGGCGACCCTGCCGGCGCGCTTGCGAATCGCGCATGTTTACATTCCGTTCACCATATAAAGACTCACGACATAGTTACATTAATAAAAATGTTGATTCGTCATCTTTGCCCGGGCCTGTGTGGTGATCTAATCGTGTCGAAATATTCCCTGACGTTTTTCCTGAATTTTCCTCATCATGGGCTCTACAAACACTAAGGAGGAGGTCATCCTTGCACAGAATGCAGCAGCAGGCGTAAATAATGCAGATGTTCAACTGTTGGCATTTCACATCAGTACGACAAATATTATACTGCTGATTTTATTATCGTTGGCTGGTTTGGCATTTGTGTACTGCATTTTCAAGATATATCAAAGATGTCACAAGAGATGGATTTTTAATGAGATACACCGTGATGCTGTAAGGCGATCTTTATTCCGGCAAAGGGCGAGACTTACTGATAGACGTAGCCAAATGGACCAGAGGAAGGAATCCGTCGAGATAATATGAAAAGTGCTCCTATTATGTGAAGTGCGCGTATATGCCCGTAGTCGTGAATAGTGCGTAATGTATAATTAACATATTAATTGCGATATACTTATTAGCAGTTAAGAAGGGTATGTATTGTAACCTTTTTTTAAATATTTCTTATGGCAGAAAGAGAAAATTTGACTTTATTGTATAACAGCCTACTAAATATAAGAAGATACCTAATTAAAATAGGTCCAAGTCGTAGAAAAGGCAATGTAATAGTATCAAAGTTAGCCGAGGCTGACGAATTAATAGAAGAGTATAATATAATTTTGAAACATTATAATGAGATAAAAAACAAACTTGAGAATAGTGAATGTATACTTATTGAAAAACTTTGTTCTGATTTTAATAATTTATACGACGAAATATTAGACTTGTGTACTGAAAAAGATTGTAAAAACCCTGAAATCTTAAATATGGCTGGAACTTCTAAGTTTGATTTAAAAACGGCTTTACACTTATTACCAGTTTCTTCTGACGATGAAGGCAGTATAAAACAATTAATAGATGGGATAGAATATTATAAGTCCGAATTAGAGGAATCTTCTCACAATAAATTAATGAATTTCGTTTTGAAAAGTAGACTTTCTCAAGCATCCAAATTAAAATTATCCAAAACTTATAACGATATAGATGATTTTATATCAGATTTAAAATTGCAATTATTACCGAAAAAGTCTGCTACAGCTATTCAGCGTAAGTTACAAAACTTTAGACAAAATAATTTATCAATTGACGACTATGGGAAACAAATCACTGAAATGTTTGTCGAGTTGACGATTACACAATCCGAAGGAAACGATTCAAAATATCAAGTATTAAAACCACTGAACGAAAAACAGGCGATTAAATATTTTTCCGATGGATTGAGAAATCGCCGGCTCAGCACAATCATTACAGCGAGAAATTATCTATCCTTAAAGGATGCTGTCCAGGCGGCTGTCGATGAGGATATCACGTCTTCTACAGTTTCGAGTGATATTTTAACTATGAATTTTAGAGGCAGAGCATCTCGCCGTGGTGCAGGAAGAGGTCGGTACTTCAGAGGTAGGTCACGAGACTTCCAAGGACAACAACGCCAAAATGAGGGACAGTACTCCAGAGGGACGCAGAATGCGCGGCGAACACCGAGGTCATTTTACAGAGGAAGGGGTAAGTTTAATAATAACAGGTTTAACAGGTCCAACTACCCAAATAACCAGGGCATACATACTTTGGCAGGTTCAGAAACTGCACAGGAATCAGATATGGTTAAAGATTCGCATTTAAACTTTTTTCGTGACTAAAAATTGTATTTTGTCGTGTAATAATGGTAATGCAGGTTACGTAAATATCCAGTCACAAAATAATTATTCTTATCACTTATTAGTTGACACCGGAGCTTCCATTTCAGCCATCAAACATAAACATGTTCTGGAACATAACATTCCAATCTATAAGGAGAACATCTTAGTCAACGGAATTGGTGGCAAGATTCAATCCATTGGATACGCATACTTACAATTACGTATTGGTAATCAAACACTTGTTCACAAGTTCTATGTTTTTAATTACTTGCCATTTAAGGCGCATGGAATTCTGGGACAAGACTTCTTGAGCAAGTATAAGTCAGTTTTAAATTACGGTAATCGTACTTTATTGCTTTGGAATAATAACATAAATTTATCTTTGCCTATAATTATGTATAATACACGAATAACTATTCCTTCGAGATCTGAATCCATTCATTTTATTGATACGTGTGAAACAGAAGAATGTGTGGTTAATGCGACAGAATTGCAAAAGGGTATCTTTATTGCGAGTTGTTTGGTCAAACCTGTAAATGGGAAAATACCTATTCGAATTTTGAACACTACTGACTCGAATTTAATATTAGAAGAAGTGTGTCCCACCTTAAATAAAGCAAGTGAATATGAGTTGTGTGCATTTCAGAAATCGTTAACTAAAGCTGACCGTGTGAAAAAATTATTAAACTTATTAAAACTTGAGAATCTTAATAAAGAAGAGCGCGACTCAATTGAATGTGTTTGTGCTAAATACTCGGATATATTCTATCTTCCTGGCGATAAATTAAGTACAACTAAGTTATACGAACATAAAATAACTTTAAAACCCGATGTCACGCCAGTGTATACAAAGCCTTACAGACTTCCTCATGCTCAAAAAAATGAATTAAAGAAACAAGTTGATGACTTATTAAAACAAGGAATTATAGAGCCTTGTAGTAGCGAATGGTCCAGCCCAGTGTTGTTAGTGCCTAAAAAATCTGACTCTAATGGAGAAAAAAAGTGGCGTTTGGTCATAGATTATCGAAAGTTGAACAACTGCATCCAAGATGACAAATTTCCGCTTCCAAATATAACGGAAATATTAGATTCTCTTAGTGGATGTATTTATTTTACCCATTTGGACTTAAATCAAGGATTTTTTAATGTGGGTCTTGACAAAAAAAGCAGGAAATATACATCATTCTGCGCAGGTGGTCAATACCAAATGACTAGAATGCCAATGGGATTAAAAACCAGTCCCAGTTCATTTTCACGTATGATGACCATGGCAATGGCTGGTTTATCTTACGAAAAATGCTTAGTTTATCTAGACGATTTGATAATAATGGGCAGAAATTTAATAGATCATAACAAAAATCTCTTACTTGTTTTTGACAGACTACGTAACGCAAATTTAAAATTAAATCCAGCTAAATGCAATTTTCTAAAAAAGGAATTACTCTATTTAGGTCATATTGTATCGAGTGATGGCGTACTGCCAGATCCAGAAAAAATAAAAATTATTCAAAATTATCCAGTACCAAAAAACGCCGACGAAGTAAAACGATTCATCGCATTCGCTAACTATTATAGGAAATTTATTGATAAATTCGCAGAAAAAACATATCATTTAAATCAATTGTGTAAAAAAAATACTAATTTTGTTTGGGATAGTAACTGCCAAGAAGCTTTTCAAACTTTGAAAAATAATATGACAACCCCTCCCATTCTTCAGTATCCAGATTTTTCGGAAAAAAATGAGTTCATACTGCAAACAGATGCCTCAGGTTACGCTTTAGGTGCTGTTTTGTGTAACATGGATAGGCGACCAATAGCTTTTGCTAGCAGAAATCTTAATAAAGCGGAGAAAAATTATCCAACCATCGAGAAAGAACTCTTAGGCGTGGTTTGGGCTGTTAAACACTTTCGCCCATATCTGTACGGACGTAGATTTAAAATATTGACTGACCACAAACCACTTGTATATCTGTTTAATTTAAAAGATCCTTCTAGCAGGTTGTTCAAGTTTAGATTGGTTTTAGAGGAGTATGATTATGTAATTGAATATGTGCGAGGAAAAGAGAACGTGGCTGCAGACGCGTTATCTAGAGTACGAGTGTCTTCGAAAGAACTGAAAGAGATGAATGAAAATTTGTTTGTCATGACAAGAGCTCAAAGGAAAAAGTTAAGTTTGAATGATGCTTCCCCCGACGAAGATATGATTTCTACAGATGATCGGCCTGATCAACCGAAAATCGTGGAAATTCATATTAAGCCGAAGGATGCAACAGAACTAAGATTTATAGAAAGTAATAATTTAGATAAATTGAGAAAGGAAAATAAGATAACTTGTGAAAGTAAAATATTTATATACGTGTCTCAGAAAATACAATTTTTATAAATCCAGCCTCTCGAACACAAGTTACGCGAGCCGAATTTGTGGGAGAGCTGTGTAATTTCACGAAGAAAATAAATATAAGTGAAATATATTTCATAAAGAATAAATATAGTGAAGAATTTGTAAATAAACTCGCGAGTGAAATAAAAAGAAATGTTAACTGGAAAGGACCCAGGTTATGTATATTAAAAGACGTCGAAAGAATAGATGATAAAGATGACAAAAGAGTCATACTTAATGATTTTCACCTTTTGCCCACGAGTGGCCACGCGGGCATCAAAAGGATGTTAAATAATATTAAACGTTATTATTTCTGGCCTTCTATGGAAGCTGATATCAGAAACTTTGTATTGAAATGTCCCAAATGCCAGAAACACAAGTATACAGTTCAGGTGAAAGAGCCAATGGCCATCACCTCGAGTGCGCACTCTGCATTCGATAAAATTTTTTTAGACTTGGTAGGACCTTTAGATAGAGACAGCTATGACTATTCATATATTCTCACTCTTCAGTGTGAATTAACAAAATATGTATGCGCATTTCCATTACATACTAAATCATCAACTGATGTTGCGCGTAGTTTCGTAAATAATTTTATTTTACAGCATGGTATACCTAGGGAGATAGCTACTGATAGGGGCGCAGAGTTCATGTCCGACACCATGAAACAGGTATGTGAATTACTTAATATAAGTAAATTTAATTCTACAGCATATCATCACCAGAGCGTCGGCGCACTGGAAAATTCCCACAAGCATTTAGGCGCATTTTTACGTATTCAAGCAGAAGGTAAGCCCGAACTCTGGAGCACATGGCTTCCATATTGGTGCTTTGCATATAACACTTCAGTCCACAGATCAACAAAATTTTCTCCCTTTGAACTTGTTTATGGTAGAAAATGCAATTTGCCTAATAACCTCACCAAAATTGTTCAACCCCTATATAATCACGATAGCTATCCCCTCGAATTAAAATATAGACTTCAGATATCACAAGCCGAAGCGCGTAAAAATTTATTAGAAAGTAAATTAATCAGAAAAACTAAATACGATAGTTATATTAACCCAGTGTGTTACAAGCCTAATGATTTAATTCTTATTAAAAACGAAACTGGTAATAAGCTGTCAGATTTATATTCAGGTCCATATACTGTCATAAGAGACCTATCACCAAATGTTGAAGTTAATATTAATGGTAAGAAAGATATAATACATAAAAATAGGACGAAAATGTATCATGTTTAGCTTTAAGAATTATTAAATACTTATAACGCAATTCATTCGATAATCCTACTCTATTGTTCAATACGCAACCCGAATGAGTCATCATTATCATATAGGTATCTAGCGGTATGGTAATAAGAGTCGACTCTCGACCGACAAGATCACGGGTTCGTGTTTTGTGCTCATGTTATTATGATTGTAATAGTTCGTAGTTTATAATTGTTTATCATTTCAATGTATTAACAGGTACATTATAACCTTACAGATTATTTTGAATTTAATCTTACTTTGAATACTAGAAACTTTGTTACATGTGTTATTAATATGTATTCGAAAAGTAATTTTATTATCTTAACATTTAGTAATAAAATAGAAATAATGACTTATTTCATTTTATTTTGTTTAATGGGGAGATGAGAGGAGTATATATAAAGATGTTGTTTATCTTAATAAACCAGTATCATATTTGCATTGGTTGTATCATTATTCTCCGCGTCGTCGCCGATCCTACAATGGGTCCTTTATTTTTGTATTATCTAGTTAACGGACTAAAAAAAAATATATATATATTTAATTGACCCAGTCCACATCCATTCATATAGAATTATAAAGCGTCTAACTCAAAAGTGCACGCCCTACGTTTACGCTCACAAGCAAAATACGTTCAATTTACATTCTCAATACATATCAAAGATTCAAATATTTATTCATTAATTAGAACTTTACATGCACTTTTACAGGTCAATCTTATACCTTTAAACGAGCAATTCTTGTATGTATATATATATATATATTTATTTATAAATTTCTGTGATCTTGAAAACGGCTCTAACGATTTCGCTGAAAATTTGTATATGGGGGTTTTCGGGGGTAAACAATCGATCTAGATTAGTTTTATGTTTGGGAAAACGCGTGTTTTCGAGTTTTCATGCGTTTTTCTTTCCACGCAGAATATGGTCGCTAATTTCGTCGCGCCGCGACCGCCTTGATTTAGTTCAGTGGTTAAGGCTAGCGACCGCTAGAAAGAGTGTTACGGGTTCGAATCCCACTCGGTGACTAACTTTTGTTTTTTTTTATGTTTAAGTTTATATATTTTTTTTATTTTGCATTGTTTTTAGACAAGTTTAAAAAAAATTAGTTAATGTTTGAGATGTAACCGAGCAAAGCTCGGTCGCCCAGGTACTAAGCATAATATATGTACATTACGTTAAATGTATATTAAAATTTAAACAAAAGCCACCTACTCGTATAAGAGCGCTTCCCAACCACTGCTGAGAAGAAACGCGGAAAAAAAACTCATGACTATTTTTCGTAATTGGTCATTAAATTTTTTGACGACCTCCGTGGCATAGTGATCACCACGCTAGTCCACCACCCAGAGGTCCCGGGTTCGATCCCCGGTCAGGGCACGTTGGAAAATGGCCTATTTCAATTTGTCCTGAGTCTTGGATGTTTATCTATATATGTATTTGTTATAAAATATAGTATCGTTGAGTTAGTGTCCCATAACACAAGTCTCAAACTTACTTTGGGGCTAGCTCAATCAGTGTAATTTGTCCCTATATATTTATATATTTATTTATTATTTATTTAAATGCAGCCTTTTCAAAAAGGTAATATCTGCCTGGAAGCCTATAATGCATAAACATATAGGGACAAATCACACATATTGAGCAAGCCCAGTAAGCTTAAACTTGTGTTATGGAATACTGACTCAACAATACTTTATTTTTATGATTGTTACTTGTCAAAATACCCAACAGCCAGATCTTGGGCCCGGTCCGTCTATCGTCAACGCGAGCATGGTTTGAAATGCTTGTTGTTTCATCCAACGCAATGCTAGAAAAAAAAGCAAAGGGATAGGAGAGAGATAGTGCCTGAGTGCTCAGTTTGCATTCTATTGAACGAAATTAGTATTATTATTAACTATACATTGAACGAAAATTAACTATTCATAGGGTGCGGAAATTTCATAAAACTTGTTTCAGCTAATACGTGTTTTTCTGTAAGCCTTACGAGTGTGAGAAATAAATGTTTTTCATTTTGAATCTTCACTACATTTGTAAGGTTTATATAGAAATATTTTCTTTACTTTACAATTCATGAGTACTATATGAACGGCCGAAGTTTAGGTAAAATTTGTACAGACATTTAGAGGCTAATACTGAATTTGTTTCTCCAAATTTTAATTTTTAATTTCGATAAGAACCTAGATATAGCGCACAAGATTCTTGTTAGTTCAAAACTTTCCAAGAAAGATCTGTTACAACGCCATAATCACGTAAGAGCGTTTGTATAAAAAGTAAGAAGAGTTGGGCGGTCTTAACCAACTATTACGTGAATGAAACGAACGAGCAACAGAGCAGACGTGTCATGTTATACATTACGTGTGAACTTCGCCTGACAGTATCCGGATTGATCGCACGATTAGTTGATAGATTAGTTGATTATGCGGACGAGTCCAATCCACAGTAAATTACCTTACTCGCTCAATGAAAATACTAAGTACATAATTGAAACAATACGCTATTTTCCAACTATTCAAATCAGATACTTTTTTCTAAACGTCAAAACAAACAGTTTCTATGGGATTTTGTATGAAATAGTTTTTTGGAGTCAAATAACGCTCTTATTATCAGTTGTTCTGGAAATGGACATTTTCAAAGCCAAGTGACATTATTTTGCGACTTTTCATTTTGTTATCAGTACAAAATAATTTATTTTTGGCTTAGGCAAATACCCAATAATAATTAGCGAAGAGAGTTCGTTTTTATTTGCCGTGTCGTTTCCGGCAGAGTAGAATAGGACTACACCAGGTCCTCCCGTGGATGTCTTAGAAGGCGACTTAGGAAATACAAGCTAAACAAAGCTTATAAACATCAATGAGACCTCTCCAACCCGTCTGGCCAGCGAGGAGAGTGTAGGCCAAAGTCCTCTAGCTGCTCTGGCTAAGTATGGCTCTGGTACAGAGAGGGTCGTGCTCCTGCAGTGGAGACAAAAAGACCTGATGATGATGATAAATCCAAATATTGAATGTTGCATAATTAAAACCAGATACATAAATAAATAAAGCTTACCTAAAGCACGGCGTCATCATACGGGGCCTCTCTTCGCATTCAGGGGTCCGCTTGGCAAATCCGAAATCCACCACCTTGACCCGTGTCTCACTCAGTCTACTGCTGGTCAGTAAGATGTTCTGTGAATAAAGCAAATTTTAAAAATTATTTTTAACGTACATTTGTTTTACATAACGATTGACACACCTAAATCATAATTTCATTCAAATATAACCAATACTTCAGGTGATTAAAAAATATACATAATTGCGGCTTACATCTGGCTAAGGGAAACCCCCGACGTGGCCAGCACTGGTTTCAGGCCTAAAGACATCTGACATAGCTTGACAACTGCCATACAATGATGACAGCCAGGATTAACACACTTTGGACAATTTGGTCAAGTTTTAAGCACCTATTTGTTTATACACGGTTCTTTTTCATTGGTTTTGGAGCCGAAAGCCACTTCATAAGGAAGGATCGCCAGAGACCTAATTAGCTAGTCAAAATAAAAATTCTGAACCAAAAAATGTTGAATAAAACTCGAAAAAATCGTGAGATCAATTAGTAATACCACCACCAGGCGCCGCCGGCCGGCCAGTGTTCATCGGGGTCACACGTCTGTTTTGAACGGGCGTAACTACGTGGTCTCGACAACTTGTTTATCTTATCTCATACACAAATTTAGATAACATATATGGATATAGTAATTAATTTACTATACGATACTTCTTTTCTAAAACCAATAAAAAGTCAGCGTGTATGTATAGATACGACATTTTTTTTTCCAAAATCAATGAAAAGTCAGCGTGTAAACTTGTAACATTTCATCATCATCATCATCATCATCATCGATTGTGTAGTTACGAATCCTTAAATTCTTCGGCCATGTCACTCGCTAAGAAAACTCTATGGAGCGTTTGGTGATTCAGGGTCGAATTGAAGGCAAGCGCTCACGTGGTCGGTCTCCAACGAGGTGGTTGGATCTTATCAAGGCTGTAACACAGTGCCCGGCAACGGAATGCTCCAAAAAAGCCGCAGACAGAGATATGTAGAGAAAAATCGCAAGAGCAGCGGCTATGGACGAACAACCCAATCCATAATCACGACCACTCTGTCAAGAGTGTACGACTAAGAAGAAGAAGAAGAAACTTGTAACGAAAATCGATCACTTTTCATCAACCCTTCAATATGCAAAAGCCACCTCCCCTCACCTCCGGCTTAAGGTCCCTGTGCACGATCCTGTTGGCGTGCATGTGCCGCACGGCCAGCGCCAGCTGCGCCAGCAGCCGCCGCGACAGCCGCTCCTCGATACCGCCCGATATGTGCGCTGCTAGCTCTCCGCCCGTCACCAGCTCCGTTACTATGTACGTGAAGGCCTGCGAAACAAAATGAATATACAGTCAACTTTAAGGTTTCTTTAAGGTTAAATGTTTACAAAGAATTCATAAAAGTTGTTTTGAATTTTGTGTGTGTAAGTTACCAACAATTTTGTGTGTGGAAGGCGCTGGATGCAAGCCGCTCTAGATCTGTCATCTTGGAAATCTGTGGGAGAGATCTATGTCCAGCAGTGGAAGTTATGCGGCTGAAATGATTATGATGATGATAAAGTAACCAGCACTGGTGTCAGATCAACAAAGGCATCTGATATAGCTTGACGATGACAGCCGGGACCAACGGCTTTAAGCGCCTCTTGCGCGTAACGCTTCAGAAGCCCGGGGTCCGCTGCCTAACCTAGGTGATTTGACGAGGTTACTGGTTTCACATAGAGCTACTGCCGTCGGACCTCCGCAACACAAAGATCATCATCTCATCTTTAGGTCTTTAAAGTCTCCACTGCAGTAGCACGACTCTCTCTGTACTACATGAGCCATACTTGGCCAGAGCAGCCAGAGGATTTAGCCTACACTCTCCACGCTGGCCAAAAAGGTTGGAGAAGTCTCATTGATGTTTATATTAGCTTGTATTTCCTAAGTCGCCTTCTAGGACATCCACAGAAAGACTTGAAGTGGTCCAGTTCTATTCTGCCGGAAACCCCACGGCGATTACCACAAAGGTAAACCAGAAGCAATCCTTGGACAGGTTAAAGCAAACGCTAGATTTCTTTAAAAAAAATATATATCGAAAAATACACCCCAGACTCCAAAGCAGATAGGCTAATTATGGACTAATCGACTTACCGAATCTTGGAACACTTCGTGCAGTGTAATGATGTAGGGACATCCCTGACACGCCTTCAAGAGTTCGATCTCTTGCTTCACGTCCTTCTTTTGCGTTGAGATTATCTGAAAGGAAGATATTATTTTTAATTAATTAAATTATATTCTTTAAAGTGGTTGCTATCTTTTTTTGGTACATTTCTTAGGTCTCTAAAAATGCCTTTGGAGTAAAAACATCTAACACTATGTTTAAATCAATTAAATTCAATAAAAGATCCTATAAGTTTAAGTTTCTACCCTTCACAGCACATTATAGGCACTTCCTAGTCTGCCTGTGAATACATTTCCTACAAACGAAGTACGCCCAACAGTGGGGTGATGAGGTCCATGGTATACTTCTAGAAGGGCGAGTCCTTGACGACCCATCCTACCTCACCTACTTTAAGACGGCTGCCACGGCTCCATTCGGTCTATATCAGTTTACAAAAATGCCTTTTGGGTTCCAAAATCTCACTTATTTTAATTTTACCACTTCACGCACTGAGAAGACGTCTACCAGCCAGAGGACGTCCATACTAATCTAGTAAGCTCTACAAGCTTCTATCTAATATCAAGTTTCGTACCTTCACAGCATACTCCTTGCCAGTCTGCCTGTGGATACATTTCCTACAGACGGAGTATGACCCGTCGCCCAGCAGTGGGGTGCTGAGGTCCACGGCATACTTCTGGAAGAAGGGGGAATCCTTGGCGACCCATCCCTTGAGTTTGTCGTGCTTCTGGCCCGTGGCCTGCATCCAGATCTGGTCGGAGATGATGTTCTCGGAGAACAGTATGCTTGGCGCTACGTACGAGTAACCTGGAAAGATAAACAAAAAATAAACAATAAGAATTTAAACGTAGTCTTTTTAGATGTAATATACTTCAACATCCGGTAACTAAGGTACCAGGACAGCAGAGCTCACCAAGAGATACTAAGCTCATACTAATTCCTACTTACTCAGGTGGTATGTCGTACAAAATTACTCCAAGAGACTACACCTAAAGTACCAGGATATAATGCCTCACCAAGCGTAAGCTCATAAAGATTTACCTTCAAATCTTTTTAGTGCAAATTTCCAGTTAGTACCTAAAGTACCAGGGACCAGGACAGCATGACTCGCCAAGAGCTAGCACATAAAAACCTTCTTCTTCAAATCAGCCGATGCAATCTTTTAAAGTGGTCTTTTCACATGTAATATTTCAACAGCCGGTAACTAAGGTAACAGGACAGCGTAACTCACTAATATACTTCCTCTTTAAATCATGTGGTATGTCTAGTATTCTCCAAGACGCTGCACCTAAAGTACCAGGATATCATGCCTCGCCAAGAGCTAGCTCTTATCAGCCGATTTTATCAATGCAAATATTCCAAGAGAGGCACCTAAAGTAGGTCTGCATGACTTACCAACTAGGTCTGCATGACTTACCAAGGAACAGTTTGTCGTGATGCTTCGGCGCCTGCGCAGGTGAGTCCGTGGGCGGCATCCTTGTGAACTCGTCCGCGAAGTTGCTGGTGTCTGTCGGATGGGACAGTTGAGGTACGAACGGCGCTGGGATCTCGCGACGGGCTACTGCCTCCCAGTCGAGGTTCTGAGGAAAGAGAGCAAAGTTTTCGTGAGTTTTAAGTAACTTAGAGCCACAAGTGACTTGCAGGGAAAGTCGTAAGTATACAAGTTTATTTGCTAGGTAAATTAATAAACTCCCGACAACACCATCTAGCGATAAGTGGTGGAATTACATAATATTCTAAACTTTTAAGTGTAATTGATAACCATAGCGCTATCTATTATTTGCCAGGTAAAGGTAAGTGACAAAATCTCCCAACTTCGAAGCGTTACCACTTTTAAACGACTAAACCGATTTTCATCAAACATGGCTAAGAACCAAGGGAAGTTGCTTTCACGTAAAAGACCCCATTGAAATAGGTCCGTCCGTTCGAGCACTACGATGCCACAGACAGACAGACAAACAGACCGACAGACATAAGCGTCAAACTTATAACACCGCTCTTCTTCGTCTGGGGTTACAAATTCTCACTCAGATCACATATGTATGATAGTTTATCCGATCTGAGACATTATTTTATTATTCTCAGGGAAAAATCTACAGCTCTCTTCAGAGAAAATATCTTCGTCAAAAAAATAGAAAAATATTTAGGAAATATTATTGTACTCTTATTTATGTCATGTAAAGCTAACTTCATTGCGTGTAGTTATTACAATTATAATATGTTAGTAGGGTTATGTTTTTAACCAACTCCCAAAAAGGAGAAGGTTATCAATTCATTGTGATCTTTTTTAATCATCATCAGGTCTTTCTGTCTCCACTTCAGGAGCACGACCCTCTCTGTACTACCAGAGCGACACTTGGCCAAAGCAGCCAGAGGACTTGGCCTGCACTCTCCTCGCTGGCCAGACGTGTTGGAGAGGTCTCATTGATGTTTATAAGCTTTGTTTAGCTTGTATTTCCTAAGTCACCTTCTACGACGGGAGGACTTGGAGTGGTCCTATTCTACTTTGCCGGAAACCACACGGCCTTAAACTTTTGAAAGCATTTGCATTTTTGCATACTTATCAGTTGATCTCATATAAATTTTATCAAAATGGGTTGTGTAGTTTGGGGGCGAAGTCTGTTTTGAAAAATTTTATAATGTTAGAAAACTACTAAAAGATTAGATGTTTATTTCCGTTATCTTTAGTAGCGTTACAAAATCAGTTAATTCATGTTAGTGATCAAGATAACATCTCCACACCGCGATAGCAACTGACCTCGGAACCGATATCTAACCTGGAAAAACGGATGCCTTTTGAGCTCTTCCGCGTCTTCTTCACCACCGCCGAGTCTGCGGCGGGGGTCTTTGACCAGGAGCCTGAAAAAAGAGGGTTGTACATTTATCAGACTTAAAAAAAATTAACCTTGTCTATTGCAGGGCAAAGGTCTCCTCATCTCCTTCCAAATATCTCGATCGTGTGCCACTTCCAACCATTCCCTCTCAAACTGTCGCTAGTCGTCACACCAACGCTTCCGTGGCCTACCTCTCTTCCTTAGATCATCTTCGGGAGTCCACCTTGTTACCAACATACATACATACATACATACTATCACGTCTTTATCCCTAATGGGGCAGTCAGAGCATTTTGGGTCTTGCGGTTCTATGCAGAGCCCAGGGCCGCAAGACCCAAAAGCCACTTTTAGCGTCATAGTGGGCGAGAAGATAGAAAAGCAATCAATACAGTGATGGGTTGTTTGTTACCATACTTGTTACCAAAGTAGTAAATATATCAGACTAATCAAAAGAAAACTTTTATATAGTTATATAGTATAGTTGACGTATATCATTCGTTAGTAGTACACAATAAATACATAAATAATAATTTAAATAAATTGTCAAAAACTATAGGTAGCTTAAATATCTACTGTAAGTGAAAAAAACGATTACGTTTCAAGTCTATTTATTTTTCTCCCTTTTACACATACATAATTACATAATACATATACATTACTTATGTACCTTTTGCGCATTTCCTAGTTTTTAAGATAATTATGTGCTGTATTTTATTTTGTGAAATATGTATATAATGGTATTGTATTGTACTTATCTTGCTCACACACAACTGTCACACTTTCTAAGGACTCTTTCACTCATACCATACATTCTGTCTCTTTCTTTCGTAATACGTTCCTTTCCCTTACATCCAAGTATAAAAAGTCATTCATATAGACCGCCTGTTATCGTTTTCCGTGCAAAGGTACCCAAAACGCTGACAGCATTGCCTCACTGGATCGCAATGCCCATCCTTTGCACGAGAAACGGGGAACGAGTTGCAGGTCTCATTGATGTTTTTAAGCTTTGTTTGCAGGTCTCATTGATGTTTTTAAGCTTTGTTTAGCGTCGCCTTTTACGACATCGACTTCAGATCAAGACTTGGAGTGGCCCTATTTTCTGACGGAAACCAAACAGCAAGATGACGCGCTAAGATGACATAAGACTAATGTTACAAAAGTCTAATCCTCTTTTTTTATGAAATAAAACTCACTTTTTAATAAAATCCTGGACCTCAGGGCTGACGTCTGTAGGGACTGGATAGCTGCAGCGTACTATCCTCTTGGTAATTTCTTGTTGGGTGTTCTTCTCACCCTCCACGGTGAAGGGTGACGCGCCGGTCAGCAGCTCATAGGTCAACACACCGACAGACCACCAGTCTACAGCCTGGGGACAAGAGAAATACGCTCTTTAGCAAACAGATCGTCATCGTTGTTTTTAGTGGAAACTTTACTGATGTAAAGTAGTAGTTAAGTTATATCTGTTTGTACAAGGCTATTGTTTGTTTCCCAAATAAAAAAAAAATAAAAAAATCATCATCAGGTCTTTTTGTCTCCACTGCAGGAGCACAACCCTCTCTGTACTACCAGAGCCATACTTGGCCAGAGCAGTGAGAGGACATGGCCTACACTCTCCTCGCTGGCCAGACGGGTTGGAGAGGTCTCACTGATGTTTATAAGCTTTGTTTAGCTTGTATTTACTAAATCGCCTTCAACGACATCCACGGGAGGACTTGGAGTGGCCCTATTCTACTTTTCCGGAAAACACACGGCAGCAAACAGATACACAGATAATACTTCTGTATTGCACCAATCTTGAGATCAACTTATAAGTAAAATTTAAATATAACTTTTTCCAACTTGTCGCCCGCTCCATCACGATTAACGTCGCCTTTAAGAGTCCAAGAGCAAAAATGCTCTGTCTGTCCCGTTAAACTTATATAAAATAAAGTATGAAATATAAATATCTACGTATAAAAGTATTTTTCTTTGAACGAAGTTCCTTTTCAAACGTTCCTTAGGCGAAAAAACGTGTAAGATATTTCCTTTACAAACTTATGTAGGGGCTGGAACTTTTTGGGGGTTTTTAGGGGCTTCAATCTTTGCAACTTCGTTCCAACCGAGTGTTTCACGACACTCAGTTTTTTTAAATAATATTTTTTATATTTTATGCTTGACAAATATTTTCAACAAGTAAAATGTATTTATAAAAGGGTTGTTCTTCATATCTATGTACTTATACTGTTAATATGAATATAATAGAGACAGTTGAAGTCTAGCAAAATGCTCGAACTTGACATTTTGAGAGTAGAGCACTACCTTAACGCTCCGCTTATGAAAGCGAACCAAATTGGTGGCACGGTAGCAAATATTAAATAGGTACTTAGCAATTTATAGCATACTAAGTATGTCTTATTTTGGAAGGCCGACTTTATATAAATATGACTGTAAGAACTTCGCTTTTCAGACACAAATGAACGCAAAAAACTGACCTAGATTCGCATAAACGTCTAAACGTTTGATTAATTTTTACCCGACTGCGGCGAAGCTAAAAGGAGAGTTGTGTTTCGCACCTATGTTTCTATGTTAGAGTACTTCGAACGATATCGTGTTACAAACTAAACAAGAGTATCATAAATCATAATGCAACCATGATCAATAACAATACAATATTTTTCTTTTCCATAATCGATAAACACAAGATAATAACGTTTTCACCTTGGCGAGCCGAGCAGCTCCGAGGATGCCCGAGCGCGCCCGATCTCGCTTCCGTGGCACCTTGGCGACTGCGTTCGGTAAACAACGTATGTTTTTAAGAGAAATTATACGGATTCGTACTAATTAAGCTTGTGGCAATATTTGTGAAGGGGTGAGATTTTGATTGTAGATGTTCAACTCGGATAAATTCCGTCTAAGCTATGAATAAAATACCTACACGACAAGAAAAAGACGAATACTGTTTTTGATAATAAAAAAAATCGGACAAGTCTTCATCGTTGAGCCTAAGTACTTAACTCGATGGGTTTGCGTCGTTTTCTTACAGTCAGTTTCTTGTCATAATAATATTCCATTAATCATCAGGTCATTCTGTCTCCACTGCAGGAGCACGACCATCTCTGTACTGCCACAGCCATATTTGGCCAGAGCAGCCAGAGGACTTGGCCTACACTCTCCTCGCTGGCTAGACGGGTTGTGTCAGTAATACTTTTTAAATAATATTGCACAAGAAAAAGTGTACAAATGGCGGACTTAACTCTTCAATATCTCCAAAGTTCTTACCATTTATCTACACCAAATTCATGCACATGGGTCTAACATGGTACTAAAGACTTTTTAATAATAACTGGCCAAGTGCGATATTGTGACTGATAAGTGCACCATTATCTACAAATAACCGGCTAAGTGCGCGTCGGCCTCGCGCATTAATGGTTCCGTACCCATTTTCTATACATAAAAAAGGTTTTTTTTTCTACTTCCTTAGTGATACGAAACGGTATCTAGGAACAAGACAAATAAACCAAAGGTAATTACTTAAAACGTCAACCTTCATATTTTAGTTTGGACTGTTCATCAGTAATTTCATAATTTCATCACGAATTATCAACAAATATCAGAATCACCTCTTTTACTATTGCACTAAAGTTCAAATTCGTATGCGCTTTGCCGAGAATCGAACCTTGAACGTGATAGGAGCGAGGTCGGCCCGTTGCGGAAGGTTGTTGGTAATGCAAACAATTGTAGTCTTTAAGAGTTTTCTTTAACCCGTATATTTTTTATATTTTTTAGGAATCCAGTATATATTTATTTATTGTTTGTTTGTTCGTTTGTAATAACTTTATTGTACCAAAAAACAAAATAATAATTATTATTATTTATTTATTAAAATCTTTATTGACCACAATGGTACAAAAGGTGAACTTAATGCTAATGCAATAATTACCATCAAGCCAAATCGGATACTGTTTTCCGAACAAACATTCTAGGATTTGTATGAAATACCCATAGATTTATAATTTGCCAAAACTAAAAACCGACTTCACCCCAAACTACACAACTGATTTTAATAAAATTTCAATGGGACCACCTAACAGGCTACATCCTTTCAAGCAAAAAAAGAATTTTTCTAATCGGTCCAGGCGTCTTTGAATAATTGTTGAACATACATGCAAATTAATAATAAAAGATCACGACGAATTGATAACCTCCTCCAGCTCCTCCTTGTACGGAAGGGGGTAAAAAGGACAAATTCTTGGTCTATAGAAATACCACGACGTGACGTCATAGTGTCTTGGAGTCAAATAGAGATTGAACCTCCGACAAAAAAGGAGGGATGTTATATCATAACATACTTATAATAAAATATTTACAACACCCTCTTACCACCTAAGCTAATGTCTATCGGTCTGTCTAGTGGCATTGTAGCACTTGAGTTCTCAGTTCGTGAACTACAATTTACTACGTATTGACTAAGGTCGAGAATTGAATGGCGATAGTTTGTCAATTTTGGCAATACTGCATAGCAACAATATTTCAAGTGTCCATCAGACACGGAGCAAGGCGAGGGGATTTTAGTTATAAAATAAAAGATTTTCATTTGTACGGCGAGATGAATATGCAAATTTAGATGTACAGATGTTCACTCAATGACCTTTGCTTGACAATGTAATATTTAATTGTCTGTAAATTCTGCATTTCATTTGAGCTATTATATATAAACATGGAGTTTGAGAACTTAGCGGAAACAGACATCGGAAGCACTCCACTAGTGTTGCCGAAAAATCACGTTTTAAAATCGATAGTTTCAATCCAAAAATACCAAATTATCGATAGTATCGATAATGTTTTAGAGCAATATCAATCGAAAAATGCTAAAGTATCGATAGTATTGATAGCTGTTTTAGAGCAATACAATTGATAAATTAACAATATTATCGATTGATACATACATACATACATACTATCACGTCTTTATCCCTAATGGGGCAGACAGGGCATTTTGGGTCTTGCGGTTCTATGCAATTATATTAAATATTATCGATTGATGACGACGAGTAAACTATCGATAATATCTATAGTATTGCGTTTCGTATACTAACAATAGTATCAGTAGTTTATGTATTATCGATAGATTTCCCGACGTCATCGTCGATAGTATCGAAAGTTTATTTATTTATTTATTTAACCTTTATTGTACAAAATACAATTTGTATGGCACAATAGGCGGACTTAATGCTAAAAGCATTATCTAACAGTCAACCTTTGAGTTGTTAGAGAAATTTATGTGGGTGTAAAATAATGGGATAGCAAAAGGAATTCAGATAAATACTTACTAATAATTACTACATAAGATAAACTACTGTGTACTACTTACTAAAATAAATATATATAAAAATATGGTACATAAAAATATAATCAAACAAAAGCTAATAATAAATACAATACATATAATACATACAAATATATACCAGACTCTATTGTATACTACTTGAATAATATACATAGATATTACTAAAACTACATAAGCAGCAACTTTACAATTAATTTATGTATTATGAAAAGCAATACTATCGATACTATCGATACTATCGATAGTTTGCTCGTCGTCAGGCAGGATCGCTAGTATCGGTTACCAACTGATACTAATGAAATCATCATCATCAGGTCTTTTAGTCTCGAATCAGGAGCTCTCGCAGGAGCAAGACCCTCTCTGTGCTACCAGAGCCATACCTGGCCAGAGCAGCCAGAGGATACTATCGAAAATGAAGTGCAAAACAAAAATCACGCGTCAGTCAAATCGTGTCTCCGAATCTCGAACGTGGTGTATCTCACTATCCGATTGTTGTGTGTGTTAAGTTTATAATACAATAGTATTAATAGTTTATGTACTATGTATGATCGATAGTATCCATAGATTGCCCGTCGACATAGATCGATACTATCGATTTCGCTAAAATTTGTTCCAAATCATGCATTTTTACTACTTTCTTTCTTTACTATCGAAAATTAAGTGCATAACAAAAATCACGTGTCAGTCAAATCGTGTCTCCGAATCTCGAACGTGGTGTATCTCTTTATTCGATTGTTTTGTGTTATATCGTTACCGACACGTCCGTTCGTTTGGTTATCGAGTTTATCGATTTCCGCATACCTGGCGACAGTACGGACGCTACTCAATGAAACTGAGCTAATAAATACGAAAAACTGTATTCACTTGCCAGTTGGCCGAATAGACTGACTTCATATTGAATAATTTTTTTAAACTAAAAACCGATTTCGACGCCAAACTAGACAACCGATTTTGATAAAATTTCTATGGAACCCCTAGACAAGTACTTTCAAACAAAGATTTTTACAAATAGTGATTTTTACAAAAAATATCACGACGAATTGATAACCTCCTCCTTTTAGGAAGTCGGTTAAAAATATAAGTAAGTACAATGATATTTTCGATTGCAGATCCTCCGAGTTTATTCATATTAATAATTTTTCAAAACTAAAAACCGGCTTCTCCCTTAAAATAAGTAAGTATACTCTTCCAAATAAAATAAAAAAATTCAGATCGAGTTGATAACCTCCTGCTTTTTGGCAGCAGGTTAACAATCTAACTCACTAAGTTCACACAATAGTAAGTGGCACAGTAAGAGTACTAATGTACTATTTCGTAACATCTCCGTATCGATGTAACATTGTGCACTGCATTCTCGAACCTATTGATACAGAAACCTGTAGATGCAGAGCAATAGTGTCAGTAAGAGGAAACACGGCGTTGCCTCCACGGGCGAGAAAATCGCGACGATTTTTACGATTACGAATTGTATACTGATTCTATAATAGTGTTTCCACATGACGATATCATCGCGGTGATTATGTCAACTACCGTATGAAATGATATGATTCTCTCGCCCGTGGAGGCAACGCCGGTCGACAGAATTGAAAAATTGGTATGTATTTGTATATTGCTGTCGCGCTGTGCCCGAACCACCTCTCGCGATGTGCGATAGAGACAACTGCAGCTCGGACCAAAAATACGCATGTGAAAAATAAGTACACAAAATCAAGGATTCAGGCGACTAAGTTTGTATTTCCTACATATAAGGCTTCTTCTTCATTTATTTTTTCCCTTATTTCCTCTTAAAACGTATCGACTCTCGACAAGCAAAATCTTGTACAATAACGCTATCGACAAAAAGATTTGCTAAACCGAACAGCCAAAGCTAGTACAAAAAATTAATTTTTGTTAAAGAACTAGTCAGTTGAACTAGCGATCAAAACAAGCGACGTTCTCCTATCTACTTAAGACATTCAAAGTTTGTATGTCTGTATGTATGTTGGACGATAACTGCCGTTTGAAATTTAACAAAATTCGATAGGTGAGTAGACGAGACCAACAATCCCGCAATGTTTAAGTTCGAGCGTAAGCTAAGTCTAAAAGGTTGCTATCTAATAGCATTCTAAGGGATACAAGAGTTTCGGGCTTATTACTACTACTAAAATTCGTACGTAAAGCTACATCTTGATAAATTATATCATTGCCGTGGATGCAACGTGCCGCACTCACGTGGCGCCGTGTCGCTCGCATCGGTCACGTGACCGCGGGACCTTCGTTTAACTTTTTTTGCGCGGCAAATTAGTCTATGGTTTTATTTATTTGTGGCCAGTACCGCTTGTTTATGGGTCACGTGCGGGAATTGAAAAAAAAACGTGTTTGTGGTAAATTGGGAAAGGGAGAAGGGTCAAACGATTAGATTTAGGTGACAACTAAATTTAAAAATTGAGAAGACTGATCAGATTTTGTATGAAAAGAAAATACCAATGCAAAACGCCTATACATATTCGCAAACGACCGAAGGAGATATTTGTTTGTTTAATTTTCGAGTAAGTGATCAGGATTGATGTTAGATTTTTTTTTAGGAGTAAGGTCCTCAATTGTACCCAAATTATGACACTTGTGATTAATTGATTATACAAACCTTTATTGTGACAGACATGCGCCAGGCTCAAGCCAGACTCTTTTGTCTTTAAGGTAGTCAACGGTCCTTTAATAAGCCTTCTGACGAAGTACTTTCTTTATATAAGCTTTAAATTGTTTGTCAAGTAGTCAAGTTGCTTCAATGAAACTCACAAGAACAAAGGTAAGTTTACTTAACGTTAGCTAACGTTGTACACAGCCTTAGTTCTCTTTAGTTTAGTTTCTCCAGACAACCTTGGCCCTGATATGTTTGGGAGTATGAATAATTGAACAGAATAACGTCGCAAGACTCGTTTATGAATTCGCTTATTTCTTGAGCTAGTGCTAGTGTGTTGAATGTCAAGTGAGTTTTTGTTGACATTTTTTCTATGGATGGCGAAAATTAATCTTTCGATAGAAATAGAGTGATATAGTGTTAGGAAAATTCGAGAAAATTCTACGTCAAAGATTTATTTATTTTATTAATACACACATACGTACTATCACGTCTTTATCAAAAACGGGGCAGACAGAGCATTTGGGGTACTTGCAGCTGTAAGCAGACAGTGCCCTCAAAGGCCACTTTTAGCGTGATGCTGGGCGTGAAGGTGGAAAAAGAAATCAAATAGTGATAGTAATGATTTCGCCTAGTCTCTTGTGGTTTCCGGCAGATTAGAATAGGGCCACTCCAAGTCTTGCCGTGGATGCCGTAGAAGGCGCTATACAAAGCTTACAAAACATTAATAAGACCTCTCCAAACCCGTCTGACCAGCGTGGAGAGTGTAGGCCAAATCTTCTGGCTGCTCTAACCAAATATGGCTCTAAAGAGTAAAGAGGGTCGTGCTCCTGCAGTAGAGACAAAAATACCTGATGATGATGATGAACCTATTAATAATCACAAAACCAAACCATTTCACCTACTTAACGCGAACAATCGTGACTTGACACCGTACGACAAAAGACCAATCGACTATCGATCGCAGCAATCGATCTTCTTGGCCAACCAGTTATTTGACACGACAATAGCGAAAGTTATTGGTTATTGCATTAAAATGCGTTTAGAAATGTTATTAAAGTCTTTTGTTAGGCATAATTGAGAACCGCTACTTATTGACGGCGGTTCTATGGTTGAAGTATGTGAGTGTCGAATTAATAATGGAGTTATAGTAATGAAATTGACCGTAGAAACTAATTTACTGCGGCATGTGAAAGTGTTCATAACATAAATTACTGTGGCATTAACAAAATCAATACACTTAATGTGTGTACTGATATTTAAACGCTTAGCAACAATGGAAACTGTGTACAGGTTTCATAAGTAAATTCGTCCTTAGACATCCCACTTCTGTTGTCGATTGAGTAGGATAAAATGAACATTATTACGAAATTTTACTACGCTACGAGTACAGACCATATTTTTCTAAAATATTTGTAAAATAGCTACAAAAATGCTCATTAATTACAAAATCATTAATAATAACCACTATCCCACTTCTGATGTCAAAATATCCGTCATCGGAAATGGAATATTGGGCCGAATGAAACAACGCATTGTCATTAATACTGAAACAATATGAGGTTACAATCTGCCGATGTCAGCATAATGACATAACAGCTCTCTGCAAGTTCAGGGCTGCGCGGACGGCGGATCCGACACCGCTAGTGGCCCACTGACCGCGTTTCGCGACCTCGCCTCCTCGCGTTGACGTTTAGGTACTACGAGTTATGGTATGAAATTTTAGGATGTGTTGCCTTTCACTATTACTAACCTTCTTCTATTACATTAAAAAGCTACGCTGTTGTCGGTGTCATTCTGTGAATGACGCAAACAATAATGAGTTTTGGTATATTGTACTAACCTAAATAGGTCAAATAAAATCTGGTATTTAGTAGAGAAAGTAAAAAAGAGTGAAAATAATAAAAACGTAAATAAAAATTCAAGACAATGTTAGAGGAAGGTATATTTTTCATTAATTCCTTAAAATGTGTGCAATTTTATGCCTAGTAAATACATATTACCTACTCTACCTAGTAATATGCTAATGGCAACCTTAAAATATCCGAGACAGGGTTTACTTAGTTGCAATTTTATAGTTGACATATTTGCAAAAGATCATAATCTCGTCAAGGTAATCCCACTTTTAAAGCAACACAATATGAGCGACGCACAAGGATTCAAAAACTTTTCATAAATATTATTATGTATCTTACTGTCAAAATTTTGGCATAACCCGTTTTTCTAAAATCATCTGTATTTTAATAAGTTTATTTTTTTACCATTAAACATTTAGAACCTAATGGGTCCATCGGTCAATACCTATTAAGTAAAAAGCCTGTGTCGGCCAAAGCCCACTTCTTATATTTCCCTCATAGTATATGGAGGCCAAAGCCCACTTCTTATATTTCCCTCATAGTATATGGAGGCCAAAGCCCACTTCTTATATTTCCCTCATAGTATATGGAGGCCAAAGCCCACTTCTTATATTTCCCTCATAGTATATGGAGGCCAAAGCCCACTTCTTATATTTCCCTCATAGTATATGGATGGCTATGGCCACTGTTGAACTTGAAAGGGATTTCATTTTATAAAATTTTCATAATGTACTTCATCTATTATAAACATACTAAGAAGATAAAATATAAATGGCTTCATATACGTATACATATAAAAAGATTTATGTGAAAATAATATTACACGAGGCAGAAGATCAAGGAAATAAGTTGCAAGAGGTAAAAAAAATAACCTTCATTGTAACACGTAAGGTCTAACAAGACTGACTGAAACCAGTATTAGGCCAAGTTCAGTTTGAAACGTTGAAACTAAGTAAATCATTAATTATTTATGAAGTTTTGGATCGTAAAGCTGATCAAGAGAATGGGGAAATTCTGAATAATGTTAGACATTCTTCAAGCGTTGAGGCAAGCAAACCCATCATTATTTTGATTTCCTTTTTCACATTTACGCGAAGCATGACGCTTCTTATAGTGTTCATGGTCATTATTGGGCCAACATAAGTCACCCGAGGTGCAAGCCTTAGGGAACCTAAACGTGGTCTTGGGTACTATGGCCTTAGCCCTTACTAAACTAGTACACGCCTTAAGCACTGTCTACTCCCTAAGGGAGACAAAGCATATAATCCGAAGAAAAAAAATGTCTTCCGCAAACGTATTAAGCGACTCGGTACACTCAGTTGACTAAAAATAAACCCGTCATTAGAATATCAACGTGTCTGGACGCCTGTGTGGGTGGGGCTTAAAATATTGGAAAAGAACGTTTGCGACCACCCTAGTGACGTCAGGTCTTGTACATACGTAAATACGTACCTTCAGGGCACGCGGTCTAGCAGACGGTTTTTTTTTACCAAAAACAGGCCACTCTCCCTGATAATCTTTTAAATCGATCATCTTACAATATTCGCAATGAATTTATCTCACTTTCGTTTTATCAATTAATAAACGTACTTTAATATCTACCCCATTTCGCACAGTGCTCGGCATCCTTGGATGACCATTGACAATTGATATCATTATCATAATATTAGCCACAGAGAGTCTATAGCGGAATATACGACTTCCCAAAGGAAATGTATGAAGAGACTAATGTAGATGAAACGAAATATGTCTGTCAGGATCGTAGCAAGTGGAGGTCCATAGTCTCTGCCTACTCATGTTCAGGCGTAATATTTTATAACAGGCCAAGTGAGTTTTTAATATCGAGCAAAAAATCACGTTTGATGTATGTGAGCTCCCTTAATTATTTATTTTAATGTTTTTATATTTGTTATTATAGCGGCAAAAGAAATACATTATCTGCAAAATACATCAGCTGTCTAGCTATCATGGTTTACAGCCTGGTGATAGACGGACAGCGGAGTCTTAGTAGTTTTTACCCTCTGGGTACGGAACCATAATCATGTATGTAAAGGATTTTTTTCAGCTTGGTACGGTACCTCGGTCAACTCGAACCGCACTCGGTGACCGACTGCGCTACATACCTGCCAGTGCGACATAATGGCTCACGATAAGTATAATGGCTTCTCGTTGATTCGTTCTTCATAACTACTTACTAACAAGTTGTCAAGAAGACGTCACGTTAAATATTGCTACCGAGATCCCATCAAAATCAAAGATTCAATGTAGGATGAAAGTCTTAAGAAAATGCCAATTTCAAAACAATTTTTTGATGAAAAGCTACAAACTACAAAAGAATTTAAACGAAATTGAAAGTGAAAACGTTGTAAGAAAAAAAGGGTTAAAATGACAAGAGAGGAGGCCTTTTTCCAACAATAGGACGTCCTAGCCTAACAAAAAAATTAGTTAAGATCACAAAAATCTGTGTAACGCTAGCATTCCCAAGGAGAGTTCACGTTAGGCAGAGTTACAAATAAAAGTAATGCTACTGGTAATACGTTAAGATTGGGGGCAGAGGTTCATCCGAAGTTTCCAGAGATTACGCCCGCCTAGATGAGCGAGGAGGATCAGAATGTATAAATTGAAAATAAAGCCAATTTACTGAATGAGGAAAAGGTCTAGATAGACAAATAGACCAGAACAATGAAAGTAAACCTACTAAGAGCAAAACAAAAAGTAAAAGCTCTACTTATGTACTCCAATAACAAAAAAATCAGGCACCACGAGAAAGTGGCTAAAACCCAACGTCTCAATCCCCAACAAAAAAAAAGAAAAATTCAAAAAAGAAGCACCGAAAATCCGCATTAACCTCTCACATTTCCCGATCGCGATTTTTTACGCCAATCTCGGTCCACTTGCGACATTCTAAATCACCCGTTTCACTTTTGCTCGAGCACTTTCACTGTTAACGGTACGACAAATCCTCAATCAAACCCCAACTTTAACGACCTACAAATAAGATCGAGAATCATTTATAAACATAACTAAACGAGACGCTGTCAAATGGAACGGAAGACTTTAAAGTAATACGAATAGATACGAGATTCAAATAGCGAATCGTGCGAGATGAAATACCGAAGATAGACGAAGTGCACCCGAACGGTTGGCTTGCGCGTGAGTTTGAAAGTATTAAGCATCCCCACTCCTCCCCCCCTTCTGGCGGTACCGTAACGCTTGTGTCATCCGTTATGGCCGGTGAAACTTATTACGTCGACCGCTATGTTATGCCGAAAGGCGATTCAGAGTGAATTTACTTGACATATCGGTGATTTACTATGATATATGATGAGAAAACTAATAGGGTGTTAAGGCTAATGGCAAATAGTTACTCATAGTTGTGCAGTTGGTTTTTGATGGAGATAATTGATCTTGTACTAGAAATATTAATGATGATTATAAATCATTGAAGATTGTTATTGCTTTAATAAAATCTTAACGGTATGGTAGACACGAGCTGTTCCGTGTAGTTTCGTAGAATATGACTGCTGCATCTCTTCCTGTGAATGCCGTAAGAGGTGAAATTAAGGACTAAGCACATACAAAACGTTCTTCTACTGCATTCCCAAGGATAAGATCGGGTGGCAGCCGGTCGTAAAACCATAACTGAATCTTTCTTATTCTTATCCACTTATCCTTAAAGAAGAAAAAGATAGAAATAGGACCCTGATACGTTAATAACTGGTATACTATGCTGAATTAAAAATGCTGACTTTAAAGTTGCCTGTTTTGCAAAATAAGTCAATATTGTATAATTACATATCCAGCTGTGTTTATAAATCAGCATTAGAATTTCAGCATATTTCCAGGCGTATTGTTAGACCTTACATAACAATTTATAATTCAATAACATCATCCATATACCATATACCATGCAAATGTGACTCAAATGGTTCTTATAATTGCCTGTTTACAATCACCAAGATGCCATAAGTTAGTCCAACATGGCCGTTTCCGCATTACGATCCGTATTGCATTCCTTATTGTCCGTAACCCTTTTACGATCCTGGGAAGTTGTAACTTAAGACCTTAAACCTCTATATGATGGCATTGATGCTGTGGCTAAATTAGAAATAGTCATGTGTCTTGTTTATTGCGTGTTATTTATTGAAGAATAGCGAAGCGAACGTAGTTTCTAGTCATTGAAAATATTCGCCACGAGTGGAGTTTGTTTGAACCACCTCTCACATCAACATCAAAGGGTGACCAGACCATTAACGTCTTGAAGACCATCTTGAAGAAGTTGGTGAGCGCTAAAAATGCAACTAGTATATCGTTGAAATGAAAAAATGAGTGAAAAATGATAGGCCACAAGAATTGACCAACTTAGTATTGTTCTATTCAACAATTTTGTAACACAACATTTTAAGTGCAATGCATATTATTCTAAAGAAGGAAGAGCACGACACATTGCACTGAGCACAGGTAAGGATACAAATTAAAAAGAACAAGTTCACAACACACATATTGCCCGATGGGCAGACTTCATGGCAAATGTCAGATTTGCAAATCTTCAGAAACTCATAATGACAAATACGCAAAATACTATTTACATTGAATGTTAGTTAAGAAAAACTATTTGTGAAGAAGTATTTTTGCGTTTAAACTAGTTTTGTGTTGCGACTTGCGAAGTTGTTTCCTACTGCGGGAAGGTCAGTCTCATAGCAAACATAATAACGATCAAAGGTTAAAAAGGCGTCTATGTCATCGCAATAAAGCCTGCGTGAAGGTCGAACTGTTACGCATGATCGGCGGCCGTGTGTACTAGAGAAATGTGCAATTTTAAACAAAGCTTTGGCCATCGATGGTACAAGTGGTCCAGCGGAAGTGCAATCAAGCGCGCAACCTCTTACCGAGAGGTTCATGGTTCGAAATCCACTATACTCAGTCCGACTGCTGATAGATCAATCTCTCTCACACACACGACTTCTTTAACCTATCGTGCTTTTAACATTGTATTCATCATCATCATTTGACTCACATCGTTTACTGCTGGAGATAGGCCTCTTCCAAAGATTTCCAAAATGACAGATTTAGAGCGGCCTGCATCCAGCGCTTTCCAGCGACCTTGGTCATGACTTACTTGTGGGTGGGTGTCCTAAGTTTCGCTTGCCAGTGCGTGGTCGCTATTCGACAACCTTTTTGCATTAACATTGTTTAATAATCTATGACAAATGTCAAAAGACGTAAGACTTCGGACCCCAAACTATGAAGCAGTACAGCCAGGGATGCAACCGGGAACACGCTTAGGTGAGAGTCAGTGGGCGGAAGAATGGAATGAGATGACAATAATAATAATTATGTTAAAGCATTAACGTCATGTGTAGAGGTCAGAACACATGCATACAAAAACCTGTGCGCGGCGCCGCAGCGGCGGCGTAATGTAACACAATTAATATAAGTATTACATACAGAACGGAATCTCCTAAGGTGCCGCACAATATGCGTCCCGTTTCCTGTTCTCGCCTTGACAAAGATGTTGAGCGGGCGAACACACACACACATTGCCGTGTACACGGATGTATAGTTTCGTTTGTAGTAGTAGTAAGCATAAATGATACTCCGCTTCTATGAAATGCCAATGCTAATGTGTAAACACTCTTAGGCACAACAACACGAAAAGAAGAACATATACAACAATTTCGATGAATAGAAAACTATTATATAATTCAAGATCAAGTTGAACGTAGGAATACAGCATGACCTCGGCCCGCTGACCCTGTGACCTAAATGGAAAATGAATTATAGTAGAGCATAACTTGACATCGGCTAGCTCCGGAAAACCGATCACATCCGAAGCGATTTCAAGATGGCAAATTGCGACGACAATAACTTATTGTTAGTGCAAAATATTGATAATGATTACTTCGGGAAACTCCGAGAGACCAGAGGGAGAATTCTGACACCAGTATTGTCGACTTATATATTTGAAGTAGAGAGAGCAAAATAAATAAGTCTTTCGATGGTTCAATGTTAAATTTTCACTACAGCTTTTCCTTTCTTCTTTATAAGTCTATGTCAGTCCACTACTGGAGTAAATGCCTCTTCCAATAAATGGAGAAAATGCCCATAATCATCAGCCTGCTGCCCGTTCTCTATTACCTTTTTCTTATTTAATTTCAGCAACCGAGGAAGCAACATTTTTCAACTCTAGACTTACTGGTTCGTACCTAAAACCAGCTTGATTTAAAATAAAAAACTTGAACTAGATACGCGAGACCTCAATAACTCTAGCAATGCTCTTGTTTAGCAAAATCGTGCAAATGTTATTCGTATACGTTAGAATTTTATAGCGGTATTATATTTATAGCTTTCAGATAAGGAAGCGGTTAAAATATTGAACGGTGAAGATATGATGTTGGAAATCCTTGATCAACAACTTGAACTAGTTTTGCTTAAAGCGTCTGACTGAACTTTATATTTAACCTTACAGTTAACAGCAGAGTCGTAACTATTCGCGTATCTTTATTGAGTGGTAATCATGACGAAATTGACGTTATGCGGCTGAAATGATGATGATGATGAATGACGAAATTGCAATGAAAATCGTAAATATTCCAAATATACTTTTTCACTGGTTTATTTGAACATCATATGGTGCATTATGTTCTAAATATCGGTATATATATGTATAAATATTTGGAATCCTACTGGAATTGCTGACCTACCTAACTTTAGTTACATTAATGTGCAAATGTAAGCTGTGATACATTTCTTAGGACTGGTTTATTGTATATGACATATGTTTGTTTGTTTAACTCTTCTAAATCACGGAAGTCAACACGCGGAACATTCTTTGACGCAGTGTAAAAAAAAACCTGTCCAAAATGTGTTTACTTTTAACACTATCGCCCGTTTGGTTGACTGGTAGATAAGGCCTTAGGGTTTTAGTCCGCCATTACACTTGTATTTGTGTATAAAGTTAAGTAAATAAATAAATATAATTTATTGCATTAGGATCTTCTACAGTTAGATTTAAAATTAGACCTAACTGTGCAACAATTAGATCTTAAAACAGCTTGGAATCACGCAACCTAATTCGCACGACAGAGAAAACAAGCTTACGGGGAAACCCGAGGACAGGCGAAGCAGGTTCGTATGTATCACTGTCTCTTTCGTTTATCACATTACTGACATCAAGTGCGAGAGGGATGGTGGTATATGGAGTAACGGAACTTATCAGTCTATTTATAATTGGTACGATATTGAGTTGACAGTGTCATTTGGGTTGCGGAGTGATAAGCTTTTTGAGTTGTTGGAATTTCTAAACACTGGACTTTCTTTCGATGAATCATTCGAAAACTTTATTAAATTTCTCAAAGATGTTGATGACCTAATGAGCGAGGAATGTATGGGTATATTCGTAGTAGGATGGGATGACCTACTCAGTCCAAGAGGACACCAAAACAAACTTAAAGACATACATCCAACACCTTTTGTTATACATTTTTATTTAACTTGCAATGTATCATCTATATTATGTATGTTTGTTTAGGTCAAATCTTGCTACTCAATTTTCGACCAGTTATCCTCAACCGATTGAGCTAAAATTTTGCATACTTGTGTACGTCGGATGTCAAATATTATTATGAAGTTAATCAGCTGTTCTGATGTTGGCGCCGGAAGATATTCAACAGAACTCAGTTTTAAAACAACACTCGTTTGATTTGTTTTGACGAGCACTTCATGGAAGACGATGTCTAGGGTCTGATCACGGAGACGGCACGCAATTCCATTGAGTTTGGGCTTATTTCATTTGTCTTAACAATTAGTTTGGCCTCACACTTTTCTTTTCAATAAGCTTATGTAGGATAATATCACCAAGAGAGACCAAGAGATACAATTGATAAATTAAAAAAAAACAGATCACTTCTAATGAAGAAGTAATAAAACACAACTTTGGAATAAACTTAGGATACAATGCAGTTATCGTTGCACGATATGTTTGAGTCCTTAAGCTGTGATAAGTCTTACACAGAGGCGGATTTACCAATAGGCTAAATAAGCTAAAGCCTAGGGCGGCACATTTTGGGGGGCGGCAAATTTTAAAGCAATTGCACCCCCCCTCCCCCTACTTTTTCCGTGCATTGCAATTGAGAAGGTAAAAGGGTGCTTTTATAATGATATTTCAAAAAACACAGCTTAGGGGCGGCAAAATATAAATAGCCTTCAAATGTGTAAATCCGGCAGAAGGCTACTTAGGTCTTACAACATCCACAGGAAGAGATTGAGTGGTCCGGTGTTATTCTAGGCCGGAATCAACACGGCACAATGAATGCCCGGTCTATACCGGCCGTCTTTATCTAAACTGGTGATCTAATGTCCGTTCAGCCAAATAATCCTCTAGATGACAACTAGTCAAATCAAACATTTTTTATAAACGTCAAAACAATTTTTTTTGGGATTTGTATGCAATAGTGTGACGTAATGTTTTTTTTTCTTCTGCATTAACAAATCTAAAGTCATGCTGAAAATGAATGTGACAGACAGACGGGCAGACAGACGGACGGACGGACAGTCGGACAACGGAGTCTTAGTAATATGCCCCCTTTTTACGCTTTAGGTACGGAACCCTAAAATTTCTGTTATAAATTAACTTATCCTCGGCAAAAACTTTAGTCGGGTGGATTGGAAAACCGTTATCACCTCAAAACTCATAGGCACGTAGAATATCGTAAGTATTGCAACTGTTTACGAAATGGTCGCAATATAACTCACGGCCATGGGAACACTGCTACAAATTGTTCATAAAGTGTATTCTGCACAGTGACACTTTAACCTCCGACAAAGAAGAGGGGTGTTATAAGTTTGATGCTAATAATTAAACATCCTATTTTCAGACGACTTAATTCATAGAAACGTTACCTAAAATTCATTCAATTAATTAATTAAAATCATTAAACTAAAATAAATTTAATTTAATTAATGTCTGTCGGTCTGTGGCATCGTAGCGCTCGAACGGGTGGACCTATTTAAATGCGGTTTTTTACGTGAAAGGAAGCTTGATGAAAATTGGTAAAACCGTTTAAGTTGCTAGAGTTAAAACGCTTGATGTCGGTGTTTTTTAATTTCCCTAGCAAATAATAAATGGCGCTACGGATATCAATTGAAATATATAGTTCCGTTACTCATCACTAGATGGCTTTCTTTAAGTCGGGGAATTTTTATCTAGCCGCTCATGTCCCACTTCTGTGCAAAGACCCTCTCTATCCTTCATAACTCTCTAGTCCCTGGTCTCAACTTTCCAATCCGTTATTTTTTCAATTCTAATAATTTTCTATGACTAAACTATTTGTGTCCTATAAAGATACACAACAACAAATTAACTTAGAAAATTCTACACAAGTTCCACTTATAATCCTACCCTCATTCACATCACGCGCTACTCTTTCATTTTCATCGCTCGCTGTTTGTGGGAAAATTTCTATAGCCTCATTACTACTAAATGTAACGTCATGGTACACATAATTATTACAGTACAGATACACTGTCACGTCTTAATCTCGTGCGGGGTAAACAGAGCCCTGAGTCGTAACACAAAAAATCAGGTTTAGCATGATGGTGAGCGTCAAGGTGAAAAATGGATCGGCTTTTACGATCTTGGGAAAAGAAGCAGCTAGTGTAATCTCAATTTTTCCTTTTCTCCCAGACCGGAACGTCATGACAGACATAATAATTATGTGTTCTTATATCGGTATGTCTAATTTTAATTATTTATTTTCGCACACGCCCGCTCCCGCGCGGTGTCGCTAAAGGAATGAGGTCGCTGTGTTCCAATTTTAAATTGCAATTGTCAGTGCTGTACTTTCACTGGTTTATTAGGGTTCCGTATTTACAATAGAAACCTTTAGGAGATACAAGTAGCCATGCAAGGTGGTCAATGCGTCATCAAGCAAGTACATCCTGAGTTCTAGAACTCAATAGGTATTGCTCATCTTGTATAATCTCATTTTTTGCATATAAAAATATAATATCGTAAAGGTAACTTTAACTTATTGAATTACAATTACCAAGAGAAGAAAATTCTTTTGATTGTGCAAATATTCGAAGTGATTTAACCAAAAGCTAGCGAGGTAACACAGGATACTATGCAAGTATTTAAGAATGAAGCATAATAGAAATTATACAATCTGTGAGACCCATAACTATGATTGCATCATCATCATCGTCCTCGGTTTCTACCTATTTGGAGTCGCCTCTGTATGTCAACTCCCAACATCGTTTTCTATAATTTACTATCATCACCATGCGCATTTTCCCGGTTGCATCCTCGGCAGTAACGCTTCACGCTAACCAAGGAGATTTAACGAGGTTACTGGTTACACAGAGCGACTGCCGTCTAACCTCCGCAACCCAAAGGGTAAACCAGGACCTACATATCCTTGGGTAGTTTGATGATCAAACGCTAGATGGCGCACGGGACTCACAGTTTATACGTGCGTTCCGAAACGCGGAATCATATTCCTTTTCGGATAATCAGGGAATTAAGCCTGCAATATCCTAACCAGACTGGAAACAACTTTTTACAAAGTATGCTTCCTAGTGGGATTCGAACCCATGACCGGATCACAAGGCGAATGCCTTGACCACTGGACCACGGATGCAGTCAGACTGATTATTATCATTCACTATATTGTGGCTGAATCATAGAATAATGAATTCTATCCATTTATCATGTTATTAGAAAATATGATACAACACAAAATCGGCAAATTCAATTGTGCGTCATTATTAGATATTAGAAAAAAAAACGTAAAAGGAAATGGAAATATTGGCATTTCATGCAACGTCGCGAACGGGGTCAATAGGAGATGCACGGATTCCCACGGACGTGGTTCAATCGGTGCCTATGTATCAAATATTGCCAACTAAATAAAAAGAGCGAGAAAATCAAAACGGTTATCAGAAGAGAAATTTCAAAAATTTTACGATATTCCCGTTCAAAACTTAGAGCCCAATAATCCACATGAAAGTCAGTTATGTCATTGTTCACCCCTAAACTACACAACCGATTTTGATACACCGATTACCCGAAGACGTCTGAACTGTCTGTTACCCGCCTGAACCGATTTGGAATATTCTTTTTATGTTTGAAAGGACACACATACATTTTTCAATACCGGTTGTGTGGTTTGGGGGTGAAGGTTTGAAAAATTACGTGCTGAGATATTGTTAGAAGTTACCTTTGTTATTATAGTTTGCTGGTGTGCCTACTTAGAAATATAAGTAAAAAACTACAAGTGGAAGAACACGGATGTGCGTTAGTGGATGCAGGCAAAAGTCAGCTCCAAAAAGCCACGCTCTGATTACGACGATATTTCGACAACTTTCACCTCTGCACAATTCGCGAACTGGCTATGACAAGGTTTTTTTACTCGCAAAGTGAGTACAAGATTGTGATTGATAGAGCGAGTTGGATATTGAATGTTTTTTAAACAGAAGCAAGAGCGAGTGGGATATATTGGATTATTTTGAGCGAGTGGGAGATTTCGTAGGGATAGGCGAAAATACGAATCATGTTAATAAAGAGCCGTCCCCAAATAAGGAAAAGGCGATGAAAGAAGAAGTTAATGCAGCTAGCTTCACTACTTTAATTCCCCTTCTAGCTCATAGTCACCCTAAACGTAGCCTTGAAATTTTATGATGACCCAAACTACTCCTCTGAACTCTTCCTCTATGCCTACCCTTCTGAACTCTTCCTCTATGCCTAACCACCTGCATAAGGTAACTAGCTTTAGCAACATATAGGTTTGATTCACAGGCACGAAAAGAAGCATCTACTTTTCGCCCTAAGCTAAGCTCCATCTATCTATCTACCCAAAGACGTTACAGTGTATATGTAATAGTAGCAAAAGCGCGTAGTAGGTTATAAAATACTAAAGATGCCTCGACATATTAAAATAACAGGACATGAGTCATTCATTCTACTGCGACTCAGGAATGGTTAGAAGTACACGTAACAGACGGGCATGCAAAAAGAGAGTGATGAGTGTAGGTAAGCGTAAAAGGTCTGTCAGGATCGTAGCAAATGGAGTTCCATAGTCTCTGCCTGCCCTGTAGGAAACAGGCGTGATAATATGTAGGATTGCACATCATTTAGCACAAGCTCTAAGTCAGACTTTATACAAAATAAATTAACGATAAATTCTTTCAAATTGAATTTCCTGTACTAAATTTAAAAAAAAAAGACAAAATACGTCCATCGGATACACAATCAGCTAATTATTGCTTATCCGTTTTAAAAACATCAATATTGTTTCAAAACAGTTTCGATATGACCCAATTCACGCCCTTGCGGCACACCAAAATATTAGTATAATAGGATTAATAAATCTAGAAACGCAACTACTGGTAGTTTCAATATTTGTTATTTTAACTGCAGTCCTTTTCAGCGTAAAAAACACATTTACAGACACTGCTATAAGGCAGAATGTAGATATAACTGGTGCCCGGACCGCGTGATTTACGACTCGATTTAGTTGGTTATTTGAAAATATTACGGGAACCAACTTTTTTCGGGATAAAAAGTATCCTTTGATAATAAGTACGAGTATCTTCATGTCACTTTCATTCCAATTCGTTCAACTGCTTCTGGGCGGCTCAAAAGCGGATTTAAATATGCATCCATACATCCATCCTTTCAAATTTTATAACGTAAGTCGTTCGCATTAATAATAATTAAGGATTTTTTTTATATTCCTCAAACATTATATTACAGTCTGAAGGTCTGAATGAATTCTTCTGAGTTCAAGACGAAAAACAGATGTAAAAATAAGATTTTAATATCATCAATATGACCCAATTTACACCCTTGAGGAACTCCTAAACATAAATTTATCGGCAGTCAAATTTGTTATGTGTGCATTTAAAATCTAATAATAATCGAGTGAAAGTAAATATTCTCCCAGTAGAAAGCTGAACACAAAAATTGCTATAGCATTTATATTCGGTGATGGTTATCAACTTATCATCTTGAAGGCATCAGGAATCGCAATTCGATTTTTTAATTAAATTTAAATTTATCTAGATTTAATGTTCTGGCTAGGAATATAATCATGCCACACACAAGCAAGGATGCCGAAAACCGTGCGAAATGGAGGAAAATAACCGGCCAAGTGCGAGTCGGACTCGTGCACGAAGGGTGCCGTACTACTATCTATATAAAACCACGTTTGTTGTATCGGAGCCCTACTTAAATATTCTATTTTGTTTTTACTGTTGTTATAGCGGCAACAGAAATACACATCTGTGAAAATTACAATTGTCTAGCTATCAGGGTTCATGAGATTCAGCCTGGTGACAGACAGACGGACAGGGGAGTCTTAGTAATAGGGTTCCGCTTTTACCCTATGGCGTTTTACATTCCAGCAAGAATACTTTTTTCTTGAATTGACGTGGAACTTTCATGTAAATATTTCTGCAGCTATACACCAAAACGTCGAAAAGAAATTGTACTAGTTATGAAAAGTAATAAAGTTTCAAGACAGGACAGAAAAATATCTTTTCCTACCACGGAAACAAGAAATTGTAAAAACATATAGAATTGATAGATATATAGGGACAAATTACACTGATTGAGCTAGCCCCAAAGTATAAGTTCGAGACTTGTGTTATGGGATACTAACTCAACGATACTATATTTGACATGATCATACTAATACTGTTTCGATGTTTGTTATTCAATCACGCAGATTTCATTTAGATTGGAATGATATTTGGCGTCTAGATACTTATTAACGAGATAAACACAGGAACTCTTTTCAATCCGCGTCTTATGTGTAATTTGTCCCTATATATTTATTTATTTATTTACTAATCCGGAAAAAATTTAAGGTTCCATTGGAATTACTGAAATAACTGGAATATTGCGGGTATAACTAGTTTCTCATAAAAATGCGAGGAGCTCAGATTTTCAGCCACTCAAATGTGACCGAGAAAATATCAAATTGAAATAATATATCACAAGTAACACGTAATATCCAATAATAACCACGATTTCGTTATAAAAATCGGTAAGAGCGTTGCCTCCGCTCACCGTGACCTAAATCCGCCATTTTGAATACGGCGCGCGCGCCGCTTTTGGTACGACATTTCACGTGAACGAGTTTACTATTTTTTTTTTCATTAAGAATTATACGGAATTATTGGGACGTAGACAGGCAACCCGTCCCCGGTACGTATGGACTCCTTCAATACATGAAAACCTTCTGGAAGAAACACGATACAAATCGCATTTAATTCAAATTTATGTAGTAAGAATTAAGGGTAGGGAAGGGTGTATCTTTTATTCCCCAAAGAATTCCTCGAGAAACAAGGAAAATTATCCCAAGTATGTTCAAAAGCGCTGCCTAACAATTTGCAGATTTTGCAAATCCATGAGCGTTACAGTTTTTATTTTTTTTATATTTATTTAATAAAATTTATGTAATTTTTTTATTGAGTTAGTAATCGATTGATGCTGTCGTTTTGAATCAGTAATACTTGAAAAGGCATAATATGTACAACATCTTAATGATGCTGAAACAAAGATAACAGAAACTGAGAATTGGAAATATTGACCGGTTACAGGTTGCTAGCCCCTTGCTTAGAAGGATCGATTTTCATGAACCTCTTTCATGTTTTATTTGCGCAGGAAGTTTTTTATTTAGACCCAAGAAATGCTCGCTTGACGTCGTCAAGGATAATAAGTGTGCCAATGATCCTACAACCAGGCCGTGTAAAGTGAAGGAGAAAAGTAAAGAAGAAAGAGCCGAAAAGCAGACCCAAGCCTTCACAGCAATGCAGCTGAGTGAAGATGCAACTGGTAAAACGAGAGGTTTTTTATTTGCTCCCAGAGCGGCCTAAAGGAGGAAAGTTGAAAAAAAAAATGTTTTTAAAAATATACATACATACATACATACATACATACTATCACGTCTTTATCCCTAATGGGGCAGACAGAGCATTTTGGGTCTTGCGGTTCTATGCAGAGCCCAGGGCCGCAAGACCCAAAAGCCACTTTTAGCGTCATGGTGGGCAAGAAGATGGAAAAGCAATCAATACAGTGATGGGTTGCTAGCCGCATCGCCTGTTAACATGATTTGCATTTTTGCCCATTCCCTCGATCGGCTTTTACGATCTGCGTGGGAAGAGAAGCAGCTGGTACATTCTAAGTTTTTTATTTCTCCCAGACCAGCATGGGATTTAAAAATATATACGTTCTAAATCATCTTTGTTTTGAAACATTTAATAAATAATTTTCCCGCATTAGTCATGCAAAAAAGCAAAGAAAACTATGTACGTCTAACCTCTTACAATAGTTACAATATCTCAGAAACACATACAAATGCCCACGTAAATCGTCTCGTTTATTAATGTGTCACCTTCAAGTCTGCTTTTAAATAGAGCGGGATGGCGTTATCACGTCGTGTGTTGGGAGAGAGAGAGGGAAAGTTGGGAACGTGCGGATTGATACGGTGACACGTGAAACGATAGTAAAGACTTTGGTATTTTTTGGTATTTAACTTTAGTTTTTTTTTTTTAGTTTGAAATTTGTTCTTTATTAAACAACGTCGAAAGGACATACCCGTAATAAATCAGACCACCATAATATTATTAAAATAAAAGTTAAAAAAATACCATACAAATTGCCCATACCATACAAAGTGTACAGCCGCCCGGCTGTACACTTTAATATGGAAATGCGTTTTTTTTTTTGTTTTTTTTTTACTGTTATTTTTATTCCATTATACTATAGTGATCTAGTATAGCCCGTGGTTCGATTTATTACGGGTATGTCCCTTCCACGTTGTATATTCTAGGAAAAGTTTTTTTTATCAATACTCTTTGACTATGGCGTAATTTTTTATATGTCTGCAAAGCCCATTTATGTTCATCCTTAAGCTATGGCAACAATTATTAAATAGACAGCTTACTAACTTAAGTATTTTCAAAATGAATATTAGTACTATCGTCAATCTAATTTCCAAGCCTTAGCAGTAAGATTACTCGTAATTTTAACCAAATAATAGGCAAATCCTAAAAAATCAAAACAGAATTCCATGAGCCAAATATTTGCCAGAGAATCTCTGGAATATTGAGCCAAATAAATGTAAGTCAGTACAGTGTTGGTTTACGATGAGTCACATCGCCGCGATGGGCTTTGGTACCGTCCAATTTTCGAGGAAAAGGACATTCAAAACATTTCCTGCTAAACAATAATTGATAAACAGAATAAACACATTTGTGTGGAAGTAGGTACTTACTTTTATCGCAATTCAAAATTTTACTGCACTGCTATTTGTTTAGTTCTTTTTTAATATATATTTCAACATTTCACAAGAGGATGTTGTGACAAAAATAGAGAAAGGGATGTTAAGATGGTTTGGGCATATAGAAAGGATGGATGAAAAGAGATTGACGAAAAATATTTATATGACAAATGTGAACTTTCTGCAACCAAATTGTAGACGTTCTAAAAAAAGGAGAGGTAAAAAGTACCCGTAACCGAAGGGCATGTATGAAGAGATTGATAAGTTTAGATGAAGCAAAAGAGGTTTGTCAGGATCGTAGCAAGTGGAGGTCCATAGTCTCTGCCTACCCCTGCGGGAAACAGGCGTGATATTATGTATGTATTCAACATTTTTGAAATATATTTGCACTAGCTGGTGCCCGCGACTTCGTCTGCGCAGGATTATCACACAATATATTTACAAATTGTAGCCTATGTGTTATTCTGATGTATAAGCTATATTATTGTAAAGTTTCATTAAAATCCATTCAGTAGTTTTTACGTGAAAGAGTTACAAACATCCATCAATACTTACAAACTTTCGCGTTTATAAATAAGTAGGATAGGATAGTAGGATATGATCCTCGTCCTTGCTACCACTTCTTCTTTGCGTATCGATGTCCACTCAAATCTTAACATTCTTCTGGGACCAGTATTAAGCGCCTGTACTGCGTTAGGGTTGGCGTTTTACAATGTACAGGTCCTCCAAGGTGCAGTCGTAGGGCACTCTGTGCAGCTCTGCAAGTGTGTCATTGTTTGTATCTCCACAAACGCCACACAGTCAAAGATGTGGTACATCTTCATCTTTAGTCTTTTTAGTCTCCACTGCAAGTGCACGACTTGGCCTACACTCTCCACGATGGCCAGACGGGTTGGAGAGGTCTCATTGATGTTTATAAGCTTTTTTTAGCATATTTCCTAAGTCGACATCCACTTAAGGACTTGGAGTGGTCCTATTCTACTCTTACGGAAACCACACGGCAGCACGATATCGATGGTAATACCTGATATCGCTGTACACTCAAATCTAAACATTACTGCATTAGGCCTGGCGCTGTATAATGTTCAAGTCCTCCAAGGTGCAGTCGTAGGGCACTCTGTGCAGCTCTGCAAGTTTGTCATTGTTTGTATCTCCACAACCTTCATCTTTAGATCTTTTTAGTCTCCACTGCAGGAGCACGACCCTCTTTGTGTCATTAGACCCATACATAGCCAGAGCAGCTAGAGGATTAGACCTACACTCTCTTTGCTGGCCAGACGGGTTGGAGAGGTCTAATTGATGTTTATAAGCTTTGTTTAGCTTGTATATCCTAAATCGCCTTCTACGACATCCACAGCAAGACTTGGAGTTGTCCTATTCTACTCTGCCGGAAACCACACGGCGTTGTTGTCTCTATGTTTCCACTTGCGTGATCCTGTTGCTTCTATTTTACTGTTATCTACATATAGATTTGCCTCTTGCCTTATGCACTACTCTGGTCTTCTATGTTAGAACAAACCTGTCACCTTTTTTTCGGCTCTCAAAAGCGTCATCATTTTTTATTTAATTTACTTATTATGGTAAGGTTATCACTATTTAAAAGTCATTTGTTAATTATTACTAGTGTTTCTAAACGAACCATTACTGAGAAGATATGCCGAAAGATGGATGCAGGCCGCTCTTTATCGGATCTTTATTTTGGAAATCTTTGGGTGAGGCCTATGTCCAGCAGTAAACGTTATGCGGCTGAAATGATGATGAAGATGATGACACCAAAAGAATAATATTTCAGTAGTTAAAGTCAATAATATTAATATATCCGCTCAAAGATGCTAACTAACACAAAATAAAGAGAAACAATAAAATAATTATCGTCCTGAAACAAATACGGTGGGCAATCATGAGGAACACACAAGGAATGTTTTAAACATAGGATGTCGACGACCTCTTCTATTCTATAAAAATAAAGACACTTTAACGCTATGATAATATGGTTTAAAATGGCAGCGAGTGATTTGCCAAAATGTATGCAAAGTGTCATTGAATGAATTAATGAATGATGATACAGTATGTATTTTTTTTTTCTATGTATCGATATATAACAATAAATCCGAATGTCTTGGCAAATGATTTAATCATTGTATGAATAAAGTATTGATGTCACTGTATTATTATATCATGTACTCGCATTGTCTTAAAATTATCCGAATTCACAAAATTGCATGTTTATTTTCTTTCATCCCTTGCGGTGTAGACTACGCCGGACCAATAAAATTATAATGCGATGGATAGGCCTATTTTATGCGTATTTTATGAGTGTTAGCACATCATTTCGAGAAGATTTTAATAGATCTTGACCGATTTCCTACTATATATCACAAATGCAAAAGTTTAGATGTATGATGTATGTATGTTACTCAATAACGCGAAATCCGCTAAATTTCCGCTACATTCAGACGGGACTTAGTTACAAAAATCTCGTTTAACTTAGGTGAATATTTATACCAAAATTTGGTCCTCGATTTGTTTGATTGACGACGAAGTTGCGGCCAAAAAAGCCGGTAAAACTACAGGCAATGCCAATAAACAGTACGAAGTGGCACATTTAGTAACCATTGCACCGCCTTGTCACATAGATTCGCCGCGGTGACTCAACCGAGAGAACGGATTTCATAACAATGCAAAATACAATATTGTTTTCATGCGCTTGTATCAAGTTGTTTAAATTTTAAGTTGATAAAGCGAAGGTTTCCATTTTTTGCTTTAAATTAACATTTTGAACAGTCTGGAGGCAAAGCCCTGCGATGCTTAGCTGTATAATTTTGTTTAGTATTATTTTCATCAGTTTTACAGTGATATTAACTTGTGACGTGTCTCATTCCTGATTCCTCGATCGAAATACAGCTTGTAAAAATACTGTTAATGAATAAACAATTTTTGTTTTTTTTTATTTTTGTATCTAATGTATTGTATAGCAGAGGCTCGTCACATTATCATTCAAGCAAACGACCTGCTGATATGTTTATCTGATAGATAACTTTGGTCTTGAGAATAAATCGGTGCAAGTCCACCGATATAACGAGCTGTGGATAGTGAGGTGCCGTTCCGTGCATTTTGGAAACTGTGGGCAATATTCCCATAACATTCCCAGCAATATTCCTAGCTACATTATGGCCTGGAAATATTCCCGTAAATGTACAGTATATTCCCGTCAATTTGAAATATTTCCTGCGGCACATCTATAGCTGTGGATGTTAGATACAATCCATCTTGCATCCTTAGCTGAGCTGCTTCAGAGTCCGGGGTTAGCCTTTCAGGTTTTTCCTCTTCAAAGAAGATATGCCTGTCAATGATCACCAAAATAATGAGGGCACAAAACCATTACAAGGATTCTACTACCAGAATCGTGCAGTGACTAAAGCTGGACATTATTTCGTGAACAACTGAAATAGGCTACCAGAAGATATGGTCACTGCGCCTTTTGCTACTAAGATTATGATCTTTAATCATAATAGATGATGATGACGTTAAGATTAAGGGGCAGTTCAGACAAGAAGAGCGCCGCGGAGAGGATTTTTTTATGACACTCGAAAATAAGCGTTAACCTATATTAGCATAAACTGCAATACGCGAGTATGCTCGCGCGGTGTTGAGACCGCGCGAGCATTTTGACATGTTTAAATATTTTTACACTAGTATTATTTAGGCTTTGGTAATACGTCCTTTTTTAAGTTACTAGATTGCTCTAGCATTTTATCTCTGTCTGAACTGTTCCTAATTTATTAGACCACAGAACTAATGAGATCTAGACTACAGTACAGATTAACCTAAAAATTACTTCTTTAAAAAAAAAAGGATGAACTAAAGTTACTGTACTAATCTAACATTCATTAAGTATAAATTTAAATGACATTACTGCACATATCAATCTGTCTTTTTCTTGCACGCGCTAACGTGTTGTCTGCTATCTCGCTCGCGCAAACCGTGACCTACTTGCTTGATACTCGGTTGTGCTAATTCGGGTACTATCTCTGCACAGTACGTTAAATTGTATACCTTATTTTTATTGTTGTTAAGGTGTAAAATAGACTGTTATTGATGATTGTGATAAAACGCATTTCCAAGCCGATAGGTTTTTATTGATAGGTAAGTGAAAGTAATTGGGTATCTTTCTTAATGGTATCTTATTCTTCAACCATCAATACATTAAATAGATGTTACGTATATAAGTGAAATTTTCCAAACTAATTTTTGAATTATATGCTAATAAAAAAGAAATCGCACTCAGTGCGATCTAAAAAAGTTAGTACCCATCTTTAAAATTGTAATTAAAAAGTGATTAATAAAAAAACATATATTTTTAAAATTTATCATTTTATTTACAATTATAAAGATGGATATTCAGTTGAATTACAAATATCAACAGAAAAATTGGTTTTCTTAGAAAATACCAAGAAAGTTGTAAAATAAATGTGTTTTGGTTAGTTGCAATTATATCTTTAAAAGATCGCTCATAAAATTTCCAGAAAGTGCATTATTCAACGTTGAAAATAAATACAAATATGTATTTAATGATATTTACTTATGAATTATTACAACATTTCATTTGCATAACGAGAATTCAATGACCTTTGTCATTCGTGTAACTTTAAGTAAAATATAATGTCTAGAGTAATTTTTATCCTCCAAAGTTGACACAGCAGATGCTTGTAGTAGTAGTATTTATTACGATGAATACGTGTGTAAATATATAAGGTCTGTCAAAATATAATGAAACTACTGACTATTTAAAAATTTCATAATAGTTTCACTTTATTTAAATAAATTGCTGTGTGGTATCCGGCAGAGTAGAATAGGGCCACTCCAAGTCCTCCCGTGGATGTCGTAGAAGGCGACTTAGGGATTACAAGCTTAACAAAGCTTATAAACATCAGTGAGACCTCTCCAACCCGTCTGGCCAGCGAGGAGAGTGTAGGCCAAGTCCTCTGGCTGCTCTGGCCAAGTATGGCTTTGGTAGTACAGAGAGGGTCGTGCTCTTGCAGTGGAGACTGAAAGACCTGATGATGATGATGATTTGAAAATAGCTGAGACCTATGTGCAGTAGACAGAAGGAGTGAAATAATGACGATAATATAGAAAGAAGAGCAACCAGTGATTTTTTTATCATATTCCAAAAATCACATTGTTCAGCATACATTTCTAGGCGAGGAATAGCAAAGGCGGAAGTGGCGCAAAGCCAGACTTTACTGCAACATACTCTCAAAAAAATCTTGCTATTTATATAGTCTATTAATAATTATCATCATTTTAGCCGCAGAAACTCCACTGTTGGACATCACCAACCCATCTGCCCAGTTGATTAAGGGCTCCTCACCTTATCCCACTTTACGTGGTCGGGACAAAATGTAAGTCTTTTCCATTTTCCTCTATCCTTTGTTAAGTCCCTTGTCACATTATTTTTATCCATATCATCCTTAACGCAATCCATCCCCCTTTTTCTGGCCGTTCTCTATTTCTACATCCATTAATCTTCAAATGTTGAATATTTTTTGTCAGTGTATTAAATTAAAAATGCAACCACTAAAAGGCATCCTATTTAAGTGCGCTTGAACCGAAGACCGATGGGCCCTCAAAACGTATCCTGTAAAACCAGTTTCAATCAGCTGATCGACCGCGCGGTTGCTACGTACCGTTATCATACCATAACCTCGATGCCCGAATTCTTTGGCCGACGTTTTGGAGCGTACCCGACCGTTTTTAAAACAAATATTGGAGGTATGCGGTCATATTCGTGAATGAAACATTTTGGTTCAAGCATTGTATGTGGCCTTTATGTTATGTAACATTGTGCCTGGAATGTTACCCGCTTTTCTGAACTAGTACAGATTTCCTTACGATGTTTTCCTATACGGAAGCAAGTGTTGTTCAAGGTTCATAATTTGTCAAAACTAAAGCCAACTTCACCCCCAAACTACACTAAGGCACCATCTCGCAAGTATACCTTTTCAAACAAAAAAAAAGAATTTTCCAAATCAGTCCAGGCGTCTTCGAATAATCGATGAACATATATAAAATAGTGACAATAAGATCGCGATGAATTGATAAACTCTTCCTTTTTCGGAAGTCAGTTAAAAACGAACTCGTGCCTTACACACACTGAATAGGTTGGCCACCACCACCACCGTTTCTAGATATAGTAATAAAGTACTCCAACTATTTCCTTAGTTCGTCAGAGAAAAGATACTAGGCGAACATAAATCACAAGCAAGACACTCGACATGCAATGCAATCAGCTGATCGCGCTCCGTTGCCGCACTAGACAAAATGGCGGAGCGTTCGAAATTTCATTGTCACATTGGACGGTTGCCAAGTAGAGGAATACTTTTTGACACTTTTTGTGTTTCTATGTGGCGTAAGTATTTATATTTCTGGATTATTTGATTATTTTATGCCGACTGAAAACACCACACCACAGATTTGGGTTTGAAATAATAATTTAAATTGCGCAGTTTCCTTTCTACAATACTAGGTCACTACGAGCAAAAAATATTTTTGAAAAAAATCATTTTCGAAATTCCATCTAAGTGCACCGACTAGTGTTATAAGAAGAGAAAGGAAAAAATAGAATTAAAATATTTTCCCAAATAATCAACTGGTTCGTAACGTCAAGTGAAGCCTTTGAGCAACCAAAAAACTCAGCATTTAATTTATAAAAATAACAAATAACATAAGTACTCACAACTCAGATCGAAAAACTTTTATAGTTTAAACATTTCCTTATTTCCAATGTGCACAATAATTTTCTCGCTGTGCTGTAATAAACATTGTTTACACAGTATTTTGAATTCAGGGACTTTCCGCGTCCAATAAATATCCTTATATCTGGGGACTTCCCGTACCTATTAAGTTGTTTGGAATTAGGGGCCATCTAGATATTACGTCATAGCGATGGGTGATGCCAAATGTGACAGAACGTGTTCAAGGGATCGGAAAAAGCGTCACAAAGGGGGAGGGGTCCGGAAGTCAAATTATTTGGTAGACGCCCCCTTATTAGACTTCCCGACGGACATAAGCAGGATATACCAAGTAAGTACAAAGAATAGGCTCCTTTTTCGAGCGTTTCGGGTACGCCCCAACAGCTTTTTTAACAAGCTTTGTATGTTTGGCCCAAATGTTTGACCCCTTCAACATTTTCTGTATTTTACTCGTTGTTGTTTGATGTATCAAGTATCAGTATTGGTCATTACAATCATATATGGCGAACGATTTAATCTAAACTGTACAATTACAAATTCAATAATCTCAAAGCAGAATTAAAATGTCTCTTATTTACACTTTTCTTCTAAACACTAATGAAATCAAGGCGTGTATCGCATCGTGCTACATCTTCACTCAACATTACACCGTATTGTCATAGCCAGAGGGTGTATTATCCGATGTTACAAACAAGTGCGGAAAGTGTATCGGCGATACGATGCCACTTTCTATTGAGCCGTTCAATGAACAACAGCTGTTTATTATTATGAATGATGCTTCTAGCAAAAACTTGAACAACTAAACGTCTCACGTATTTAAATCGCGAGCTAATTCACTTAACAATTGCTCTCAATCCGAGATACAATAGTAAAACAATACATTATGACCGGGAGCCGGTAGAGTCACACACAAGGACTGTATTTTCTTTTGTTAAAAATTAAAATTCGAAAACTGGGCCCGTAACTTTTTAAAGTTACTAAGATCTGGACAAATAGAAATAACAATGACATAACCTGATGTAATCAGATATAATAATTCTATGTTTATCACTTCGCAAAGAGTTATAAAGGTAACATAACTGACCATGGTTGATCTAACGATCCGACCAAATTAGGTCATCAAAAATCGATATATTTAACAATTACAATTATTGTTATTTAATATAAAAACTGTGTAATATATTCTACAAGAATTTCAAAAAGTATTTACAATTATAAAGATGGATATTCAGTTGAATTACAAATATCAACAGAAAAATTGGTTTTCTTAGAAAATACCAAGAAAGTTGTAAAATAAATGTGTTTTGGTTAGTTGCAATTATATCTTTAAAAGATCGCTCATAAAATTTCCAGAAAGTGCATTATTCAACGTTGAAAATAAATACAAATATGTATTTAATGATATTTACTTATGAATTATTACAACATTTCATTTGCATAACGAGAATTCAATGACCTTTGTCATTCGTGTAACTTTAAGTAAAATATAATGTCTAGAGTAATTTTTATCCTCCAAAGTTGACACAGCAGATGCTTGTAGTAGTAGTATTTATTACGATGAATACGTGTGTAAATATATAAGGTCTGTCAAAATATAATGAAACTACTGACTATTTAAAAATTTCATAATAGTTTCACTTTATTTAAATAAATTGCTGTGTGGTATCCGGCAGAGTAGAATAGGGCCACTCCAAGTCCTCCCGTGGATGTCGTAGAAGGCGACTTAGGGATTACAAGCTTAACAAAGCTTATAAACATCAGTGAGACCTCTCCAACCCGTCTGGCCAGCGAGGAGAGTGTAGGCCAAGTCCTCTGGCTGCTCTGGCCAAGTATGGCTTTGGTAGTACAGAGAGGGTCGTGCTCTTGCAGTGGAGACTGAAAGACCTGATGATGATGATGATTTGAAAATAGCTGAGACCTATGTGCAGTAGACAGAAGGAGTGAAATAATGACGATAATATAGAAAGAAGAGCAACCAGTGATTTTTTTATCATATTCCAAAAATCACATTGTTCAGCATACATTTCTAGGCGAGGAATAGCAAAGGCGGAAGTGGCGCAAAGCCAGACTTTACTGCAACATACTCTCAAAAAAATCTTGCTATTTATATAGTCTATTAATAATTATCATCATTTTAGCCGCAGAAACTCCACTGTTGGACATCACCAACCCATCTGCCCAGTTGATTAAGGGCTCCTCACCTTATCCCACTTTACGTGGTCGGGACAAAATGTAAGTCTTTTCCATTTTCCTCTATCCTTTGTTAAGTCCCTTGTCACATTATTTTTATCCATATCATCCTTAACGCAATCCATCCCCCTTTTTCTGGCCGTTCTCTATTTCTACATCCATTAATCTTCAAATGTTGAATATTTTTTGTCAGTGTATTAAATTAAAAATGCAACCACTAAAAGGCATCCTATTTAAGTGCGCTTGAACCGAAGACCGATGGGCCCTCAAAACGTATCCTGTAAAACCAGTTTCAATCAGCTGATCGACCGCGCGGTTGCTACGTACCGTTATCATACCATAACCTCGATGCCCGAATTCTTTGGCCGACGTTTTGGAGCGTACCCGACCGTTTTTAAAACAAATATTGGAGGTATGCGGTCATATTCGTGAATGAAACATTTTGGTTCAAGCATTGTATGTGGCCTTTATGTTATGTAACATTGTGCCTGGAATGTTACCCGCTTTTCTGAACTAGTACAGATTTCCTTACGATGTTTTCCTATACGGAAGCAAGTGTTGTTCAAGGTTCATAATTTGTCAAAACTAAAGCCAACTTCACCCCCAAACTACACTAAGGCACCATCTCGCAAGTATACCTTTTCAAACAAAAAAAAAGAATTTTCCAAATCAGTCCAGGCGTCTTCGAATAATCGATGAACATATATAAAATAGTGACAATAAGATCGCGATGAATTGATAAACTCTTCCTTTTTCGGAAGTCAGTTAAAAACGAACTCGTGCCTTACACACACTGAATAGGTTGGCCACCACCACCACCGTTTCTAGATATAGTAATAAAGTACTCCAACTATTTCCTTAGTTCGTCAGAGAAAAGATACTAGGCGAACATAAATCACAAGCAAGACACTCGACATGCAATGCAATCAGCTGATCGCGCTCCGTTGCCGCACTAGACAAAATGGCGGAGCGTTCGAAATTTCATTGTCACATTGGACGGTTGCCAAGTAGAGGAATACTTTTTGACACTTTTTGTGTTTCTATGTGGCGTAAGTATTTATATTTCTGGATTATTTGATTATTTTATGCCGACTGAAAACACCACACCACAGATTTGGGTTTGAAATAATAATTTAAATTGCGCAGTTTCCTTTCTACAATACTAGGTCACTACGAGCAAAAAATATTTTTGAAAAAAATCATTTTCGAAATTCCATCTAAGTGCACCGACTAGTGTTATAAGAAGAGAAAGGAAAAAATAGAATTAAAATATTTTCCCAAATAATCAACTGGTTCGTAACGTCAAGTGAAGCCTTTGAGCAACCAAAAAACTCAGCATTTAATTTATAAAAATAACAAATAACATAAGTACTCACAACTCAGATCGAAAAACTTTTATAGTTTAAACATTTCCTTATTTCCAATGTGCACAATAATTTTCTCGCTGTGCTGTAATAAACATTGTTTACACAGTATTTTGAATTCAGGGACTTTCCGCGTCCAATAAATATCCTTATATCTGGGGACTTCCCGTACCTATTAAGTTGTTTGGAATTAGGGGCCATCTAGATATTACGTCATAGCGATGGGTGATGCCAAATGTGACAGAACGTGTTCAAGGGATCGGAAAAAGCGTCACAAAGGGGGAGGGGTCCGGAAGTCAAATTATTTGGTAGACGCCCCCTTATTAGACTTCCCGACGGACATAAGCAGGATATACCAAGTAAGTACAAAGAATAGGCTCCTTTTTCGAGCGTTTCGGGTACGCCCCAACAGCTTTTTTAACAAGCTTTGTATGTTTGGCCCAAATGTTTGACCCCTTCAACATTTTCTGTATTTTACTCGTTGTTGTTTGATGTATCAAGTATCAGTATTGGTCATTACAATCATATATGGCGAACGATTTAATCTAAACTGTACAATTACAAATTCAATAATCTCAAAGCAGAATTAAAATGTCTCTTATTTACACTTTTCTTCTAAACACTAATGAAATCAAGGCGTGTATCGCATCGTGCTACATCTTCACTCAACATTACACCGTATTGTCATAGCCAGAGGGTGTATTATCCGATGTTACAAACAAGTGCGGAAAGTGTATCGGCGATACGATGCCACTTTCTATTGAGCCGTTCAATGAACAACAGCTGTTTATTATTATGAATGATGCTTCTAGCAAAAACTTGAACAACTAAACGTCTCACGTATTTAAATCGCGAGCTAATTCACTTAACAATTGCTCTCAATCCGAGATACAATAGTAAAACAATACATTATGACCGGGAGCCGGTAGAGTCACACACAAGGACTGTATTTTCTTTTGTTAAAAATTAAAATTCGAAAACTGGGCCCGTAACTTTTTAAAGTTACTAAGATCTGGACAAATAGAAATAACAATGACATAACCTGATGTAATCAGATATAATAATTCTATGTTTATCACTTCGCAAAGAGTTATAAAGGTAACATAACTGACCATGGTTGATCTAACGATCCGACCAAATTAGGTCATCAAAAATCGATATATTTAACAATTACAATTATTGTTATTTAATATAAAAACTGTGTAATATATTCTACAAGAATTTCAAAAAGTAGGAGCCGGAAAGCCGACTCCAGGCTCCGAAGCAGCACAGTTAAATATGCAACCGGGAACGGGCTACGATGAGCAGAACAGTACGGGTCTATATTAGAATTAAATCCTTAATTATTTTAATACTTTTTTAAATTGAACATTATTATTGTTATTCAAATTCATTACGTCAACTCTATAATGCATTTCCAAAATAGGATTACTAATGTTATGCAGTATAAAGGTCCGCCGAACAGTACATCTGCACCGACCCAAAACTTTTTGCAAATTTTATATAAATAATCTTTGCAACTGCATGTTGTCAGTGAACTATTTAAGGAAATACTGTCAGTTATATATAAAACAGGAAAATAGAAAGTTGTAAATTAGGAAAATACGAAACGAGACTTCCTGGTACCGGCAAGAACCATATAAAATTCGACATTGAATGAATCTTTGGATCTAAACATTGCATTTCTTAGTAGAGGAAGTTTCGAATTCCAGGTTAATTTATACAAAGTACGAGTACGGTATTTATTAATATTGAAAGAAGCATATCGTTTGTCGGTCCATGTATAAGATACTAAGGTTTTACTTAGTAATTATATTCAAATCCCTAGAAAGTAGACTCTCAGGGAAGTGGAACTTCAGGGAATAATAGGACCTACAAGAGCTATAAAGTGTCGAAAGGACCCCAATGACCCCATATACCAGGTAATCCTGGCCTTGCACTTCATGCCCAATAGAGACGACACTACTTGAGTACAGTGACTACACAACTTGAGTACAGTGACTACACAACTTGAGTAAAACCGTGGTAGTCACTCTAATACTATAGGGCCAAAGTTTGCGAGTGTGTATTTTTGACATTTTTGCTGACACTCTGGATTAACACATAGGCTACGTTTACCGCGCGTGGTTATACCGCAGCTAGTTATTTCTAATATAAAAAGTAAAGTCACTCACGATAGTAGGCGCGACTCTCGCCGCAGCAGAACTCCTTGGAGAGCCCGAAGTCAGTCAACACGATGTGACCTTACGCGTCGAGAAGTATATATTCGAGCTTGATGTTATTAATGATATTAAAAATAAAGTAACTCACGATATCGTGCCCCTGGCTGCCGCTCCTGACGACCTCGGGCGCCATGTACTCGATGGTGCCGCAGAAGCTGTAGGCGCGACTCTCGCCGCCGCAGAACTCCTTGGAGAGCCCGAAATCAGTCAACACGATGTGACCTTCCGCGTCGAGAAGGATGTTCTCGAGCTTGATGTCGCGGTAGATGATGCCAAGCTGTTGAGAGACAAATTGTTTTTAATTGTTGTAGAATTTGCTACTTTCCAACAAATCAAATCGGATAGTTGTTTCTAAATGTCAAAACAAACAAGTTCAATGAGATTTGTATGAAATATACGCTAATGACGTCATAGTTTCTTGGAGTCAAATAGAGCTCCGAAAGTCTGTCAACACGATGTGACCTTCCACGTCGAGAAGGATGTTCTCGAGCTTGATGTCGCAGTAGATGATGCCAAGCTGTTGGGACAAATTGTATTTTTTAGGTATTGTCGAATACCGCTACTTTACAAATAATTTTCTAAACGTCAAAAGTCAAAACAAACATGTTCCAATTCGCTGCTTTCTAAGAAATCAAATCGGATACTTTTTACCAAACGTCAAAACAAACATGTTCAATGAGATTTGTATGAAATATACGCTAATGACGTCATAGTTTCTTGGAGTCAAATAGAGCTCTGAAAGTCAGTCAATACGATGTGACCTTCCGCGTCGAGCAGGATGTTTTCGAACTTGATGTCGCGGTAGATGATGCCAAGCCGTTGGGGACAAATAGTTTTTTTAGGTATTGACGAAAACCGCTACTTTACAATTAATTTTCTAAACGTCAAAAGTCAAAACAAACATGTTCCAATTCGCTGCTTTCTAAGAAATCAAATCAGATACTTATTTCTAAACGTCAAAACAAACATGTTCTGTGGGATTTGTTGAAACACAGGCTAATGACGTCATAGTTTCTTGGAGTCAAATAGCGCTCTCAGTATCAATTTTTCTGCATTAATAAATCTAAAATCACGTTGAAAATGGATATGATCACTGACAAGTTACATTTTTAATATTTTTAACAGTACCATATAATTTATTTTTGACCTAGGAAATTACCCATTTGGAGAATGCCCGGGATGCGCTTACCCGCTTTTTCTACTCCAAATATAATATGCATGACAACGGTCACCGAAAGATGCCGAAGACCATATGATATCGAGAAGAAATAGCCGAATCAGTTTTGGATCTCTTCATTTTATCTCTTCTTGTGGATGTGATAAGAGAAGACAATAGAAACCTTACACCTTAATTGAAGTAAAGTTTTCCTCCATCGAAAGGTGGGCTAAAAGAGATTGCATTAATAGCGACAAGTCCGCCTTTGTGCCTATATTGTCACTTGTTGTTTTGTTATGTTTGTGCGTTTATTGTGGTGCAATAAAGTTAATATTTATTTGTAGTTTGTATTTGTATAGACACAGCACAAGTATATCGTGCAAAGATTTCATTTAATGGCTACTTTCGTTGACCAACCCAGTGCTCCGAAGCAGTGGTGCCATTTTTCAAATGCGGTGTCACTGAACGAACGGTTTTTTGTATGGAAAAACAATTCGTTGAGGTGAGTCCGCGTTTCGAAAATGGCACTTCAGTACAATGTTGTAAACAGACACTAGTACTTGTACTAGACATTTTTTCAACCAGAAAGACATTGACAGCAACATACAAGTAACGACACATTACAATGAATTTATTATCTCAATCCAAGTAGAAGGTTTACCACTTCAGAGGTCGTTTAACAAAAGTGATAATTTACAACATCATTTAGCGCAGTATTAAGTTTAATCACAACCAAAATGCCTGAATAATGTCCGATTTGGCGTAAAGAGACGGTAATGAGCTTGTAGAAAGCGCGAAAGTGTGAGAACGGGCCACGAAAAAACGTCTCACGTTTGGACTGACCTCTTTTGGGATCTAGCAAGATTAATTTAAAGCACCTGGCTACCGTAATGCTCAAGTTATCCTTATTACAGTTTTGACTTTATCGGAAGCTGGATTGATTTATTAATAGAGACACATTTTTTGTTACTACCGATAATTAAAGAACTTCTTAGGCTAGAACGACCGACGACGTTTATGTTAAATGTGATTTATTGAGTAAAGAAGATATCAGCAAGCAACGTCCTCTGTACATCGACTTTATATCATTTGCTGCGATCATCAACCTGCCTGCCTGCCCAACGTGGTGATAAGCAAATCTTGTCTGTATTTCGAGACTAAAGTCCAGTACTGGACTAATTTAAGCTGTTGAAGAACGAGAAAGATGATATGCAATGAACCAATGTTCAAAGTCCATTTAAATTTATTTACTTCCAGAACTTAAACCCACTTGACAGTTTAATTTATTTTGTCAAAATGACAGGCATGATAGCAAGGGTCCCCAAAATCGTATCCATTGAAACAGTGGACCGATATAGTCTAGAGGAGAAACATAGAAAAGGTATGTTCGAACGTCCTCACCTTATGCAACTGCTCGAGCGCTAAGATGATCTCCGCGATGTATATCCGAACTTCGTTTTCGTTGAAGTGCTCCCGTTGGTACAGATGCGTGAACAGCTCTCCACCGGCAACGTAGTCTGTGGGAGAACGTAATAATTTACTAAAAATAAATAATAAGACACAAATCCCGTAATGGCTGTGAAACAATCAGAGAGACTAACACTGATTATTTAACCCTTTGTAAACCCAGGTACGCAACACTCAAAGGCTGTATACAATTAATAAGTCAGTATGCTCATAGATAGAGAATCAGATACAGTGACAGGCTGCAGCCCATTGCCTATCACAATTGATCCACAGGAACACGCCCATTCCATTAGGCATCCCAATAATGGCCCAAAAAACACGATGAAATCGACAGCATATTGGCTAATCATAAGGTTTAAACTTTGGCAGTCTTATAAAAAAAATCTTCTGGAAGCCGAGTCAGCCCAAGTAATAATATTTTATTACCTCCATTCAAAAACGATATAGCATTAAAATCAAGCACATCGACACACTTAGCATATTTACCGTTCTACTTCTAGTTCCATCGTTACAATTTTTATTGGGGTTACCAGGATACGGCGCGCCTCAGGGCTGCGATTTTGGACCGATATTAATAATTGCTATGTTTAGAGGTTGATTTCAGTCAAATTGCTTGGTATGTGTTTTATTTCAAATGTAACATACAAATGACTACTCTATGTAATTGATATAAATGATCAAGAAATCAATAAAAGCGTGCCATCGGTCTCACAATAACGGATCTCGAAGCCTGCTAAATGAAAAATTAAAAACCTGTAAGCGGACCTGCTGTGTGGTTTTCGGCAGAGTAGAATAGGACACTTCAAGTCCTCCCGTGGATGTCGAAGAAGGCGACTTAGGCAATACAAGCTAAACAAAGCTTATAAACATCGATGAGACCACTCCAACCCGTCTGGCCAGCGAGGAGAGCGTAGGCCAAATCCTCTGGCTGCTCTGGCCAAGAATGGCTCTAGTAGCACAGAGAGTGTAGTGCTCTTGCAGTGGAGACAAAAAGACCTGAAGATGATGATGGTGAAGTGGACCTAAGGTTTCAACCTTCTTTTACTTGCTACCAAAAATAATCAAAACATATTTATTATTATGAATTTTTCACATAGCAAAGAACTGCTCGCTAATAAAGTAACCGATCTAGCTTCAAGTTTGTTTAGAGAAAACGCGATATCTCCACCCATTAAACTCAAGGTTAACCGTGACAACCATTATCACTTAATTGAAGTGATAACTATGGTTAAAACTGTTGTGACAGAAAATGCCTGAGCAGAATTTAATGGTGATATGAATTGAAATTCATTTATCTCAGCTAGAAATTAATAAAGGAGAAAAGAATGCCGTTTATCTTATAGCTAGCCCCATATATTAATTTTTCAAAACTCCAAAACCGATTTCGATAAAATTTGCCCTGGCCACCAGACAAGTTACAAACAAAAAAGAATTTTCCAAATCGGTCCCAAAACCAAAACCACCGCAAGGGACTTTCATTCACGTAAAAACCACATCAAAATTGGGCCATCCGTTTGAGCGCTACGATCTCACAGACAAGACACACAGATAGACAATAGCGTCAAAATTATAACACTCATCGTTTTAGCAGAGGGTTTAAAAGCTGGTTACCAAAAGACTGGCTGCAGACAGACAAGAATGGGAATAGCTCCGAAAAGAGCGTAACTCTAAAAATCAAATGAATGTATAAATAACAGGCATGTATCTCCAAATCTACCTTCATTTGAAGTACGTTCTACGTATACACGTTTATCATCGCAGCCTTCCATTTAGGTCAAAGTCTCAGATATTTCGACCTAGATCTCCTTAATTATGGCACGAGTCTGCTCAAGTTCAATTATATCTACTGTAATTATTATAATTGCGTTATTTTATATACTTGTTTACAGAATTTGCATATTATCTTTGTTTTTTTAACGTAGATCTCGTTTAGATTTCCTTACTTCATTTGTTATTTCGTCGTATTCTATAATAATTTGTTTCCCTTGTTATTTTTTTAATTTTTAATTCTTTCTATGTGGTTCTATTGATATTTTAAAAAAAAATTACGGATGGCCAGTAACTCATTACTATTTTGATTCCTTTCTTCAACTTTGAATCTTGTGGCCCCGGGCTCTGTGTAAACTTCCCAAAATTATCTGTCTGCCCAATTAGGGATAAAGAAGTATATGAATATGGTAAAGAGAAACGACCTTTCACACTAAACTCAATAAACTCAGTGCTACAATACGAGTGAACGTACCTTAAAGCTAAATAAGCATGAATTGTATACTTAGACGACATATTTTTGAAAGTATATTGGTTTTAAAATCAAATTACACGACGGATTTTGATAAAATTCTATGGGACCATTTGAGAAGACTGCCGTTTCAAACCAAAATAAAGATTTTTTTTGATCAGTTCAGGAGTCATCAAGTAATCGGGGACCATAGTATATAAAAATAAAATATTCCGCCCAATTGTTAACCTCTTTTAAAAGTCTAGTAAAATGTATTGGATAAATTAAAAATCAGGACACGGCATAAATAGTCAACATTCAAATAGCACGTGCATTCAGTTTCCCGATAAATACAGAAATGTGCATAGCACGTGCAAGCAACGAGGAGAAAACGCCGGGTCAAGGCGAATTGTGAAATAGCGTAGTTGGGAGATAGTTCTGAAGATCCATATTGTTGCATCGACACTGAGGCTACCCACGACATCTTCAAGTGCATTATTATTGTGTAACTGTTGACGCTGGAATATAACAATGGAAACAGTTTGTAAAATGCCAAATATATATGTATATGATTTTAGAGTTTTGCGGTCACAATTACTGTTATTAGTATTTCCAGATATTTAGAGGAACTTTTGTCGTTATCGTCGCTGGCAGACTGAGGAACTGTGATGGATGTTCGGCTGTCAAGGATAACCATATTGGTCTACTCTCTTTCTTCGTTTTTTTGTTGTATAAGTTCTTACGCACAACACTGACGGTCTTCGTTCTGATATTGTTTTTTGTTGATAACCCCTTGTTTCCCAGATACAATAGTTAAACAATGCATTTCGCGTAGATCTACGCAACGGCGAGATACGAGAGGTTTATCGCGGTAGGCCGTAATACTTATAATTGCCAAATGTATGTTATTTCGATTGAACTGCTATTGACATTGTGGGTCCCTTTAGGCTCGGAATCTTAATAATAATGCATTTGCAAAATCCCTCACTCGACTCCGCGCGTCCATCTGATCTAGTAGGCAGTGTGTCAAGGTGAACAAAAGTAGGTCCCAGTTTGGCAACGCCCGCCGATTGTTGGCGAATATGGACAATTAGTCGGCCTATTGCTTTTAAATATTGTTTATTGGTGCTTTTAGTATTGTTTATGGTGCTTTCATAATTAACTAGCGGCTTGCCCCGGCCTCGGCTTCGCACGGTTATGTTTTTTCAACGCCCGACGAAAAAGAGAGATGTTATAAGTTTTTTGTTTTAGACATTAGCGTCAATCTTATAACACTCCTCTTTTAATCGGGGATTAAAAATATTAAAAACAAGCGTGTTTTGTATTTTATTCTCAAATTCGCAATCTTAACTGATTACAATGAAACAGTAAGTCCACTTCCGTTCCTTCTCTATTTCCGCCGATGTGACCAAAAGCAAAGATAATATAATTACTAACATAACAGATGCCCCATGCCATAGAAACTATCGTAGGGCCCGTAAGTAGGTAAAACTGGAATTGCGGGTAGGCACACAGAGATGGCTGTGCAAGTGTTGAAAATATTAGTTTTATAGTTTTAAAAATATTTATTGCATTTCAAAGTTATATTTAATTAATTAGAGTACTATTTTTTTTAAATAGTAGCAATAAAAGATTTTAATGTTTAATTTTTACCTATAGCGCCATCTAGTGACAAGGATGAGAAATAATTATGTTTTATAAGGCGATGGGTAGGAAATAGGCATGCCAAAAGGTTCTCGAATAGCGAGGTTCTTGAATCCAACATCCAACTGATATTTGGGTTGGTCAATGTCCAACAGTGGACTTCTTATGGCTATGATCGATATTAAACGAAGGCCCATGGGGCACTCAGATGACTGAATGGCGACCACGTACCGGCACGTACAGCGTTGGACAATTGGACATCCATTGCGCACTTACTAGGTCGTCGGACGGCCTAACCAAGGTCTAAGGCAGGAAACCGTTTCCAACCTGTCATTTTGTAAATCCCATACAAGTTTATTTTCTAGGCAATTAAAACAAATCACCGACACTCAACCATTTACCCCCAATAACTTTTAAACAGCTAAACCGATTTCCATCAAACATAGCTAGAGGTAACTCCTAGGGTCACGCGTAATATGCATCCCCGTTTCCCGTCCCCGCACCTCTCCTCCGTTCTCTTCAAGAGCCTCGATAGAAAATGATAATAATTCTGTCTAAACTACAATATAACCTTTCACCCTATCGACTTTAACACCGCGATAAAAGATATAATAGGAAGTAGCACGTACTTAGCACGCAGGTGTCAAAGACGACCAATTAGATAGGCACATAGTTACATACATATACAAGTTTGCATACAATGCGCGGCCTACATAGCGGAAACGGATACGTGAACTCAATATTAGTATTTTAATTTACAGATATTTCAAAATCTAGACTTCGATATATTGTCCATATAATTTTTCAAAATTGAAAACCGACTTTTCCACAAACTACACAACCGATTTTGATAAAACCTGACAAGTGTAGTCTTTCAAACAAAAAAGAACTTTCCTAATCGGTCCAGGCGTCTTTGAATGATTGGTGAACATACAAAAAAAAAAATATCACGACGAAAATTTATAACCTCCTCCTTTTTGGGAGTAGGTTAAAAACAACGGTAATCAAAACATCGTCATCGACAGGCTTAAATAGAGGGTGTTACCTATTTTAGCCTGTCGATGTGTCCACACTGCCAAAGACCTCAATTTTCCATCATATAAAAGAAAAAATAATGATGAAAAAATAAAGTTGGCCTTTATCTTATACCTTTAAACGAGCAATTCTTGTATATTTATAAATTTCTGTGATCTCGAAAACGGCTCTAACGATTTCGCAGAAAATTGGTATATATGGGGGTTTTTGGGGGTAAACAATCGATCTAGATTAGTCTTATGTTTGGGAAAACGCGTGTTTTCGAGTTTTCATGCGTTTTTCTTTCACGCAGAATATGGTCGCTTATTTCGTCGCGCCGGCCGCTATCCGTTTTGGCTCAGCAGTTTAGGATGCGAACCGCTAGAAAGAGTGTTACGGGTTAGAATCCCACTCGGTGACTTACTTTTGTTTTTTTTTATGTTCAAGTTTATATATAATTTTTTATTTTGTATTGTTTTTAGACAAGTTTAAAAAAATGTACTTAATGTTGTAACCGAGCAAAGCTCGGTTGCCCAGGTATTATCATTATTAAACACTCGTGGCGTGACGTTTTCACAAATCTTTCTGATCAAATAAAAACTTAGTGATCATAATTTTCTTAATAATAACATTAGTTAATATTATCGTCCCTTAAAATGGGAGCGTTGCCAGAACTAGACCTTTTTAGGGTTCCGTAGTAAACGAGAAACCTTTATAGGTTCGCCATGTCTGTGTCCGTCCGCGGTTTTACTTACAGACTATTAGTTTAATACTATTAAGCATGGTATGTAAGCAGGCATGGGTATGTATATTAATCACGCCAACAAAGTAGTAAAACAGCAAAACCAAATCTTTTTATTAGGTCTTTTTACTCTCCACTGCAGGAGCACGACCCTCTCTGCACTACTAGAGCCATACGTGGCCAGAGCAGACCGAGGAAATTCAATAGAAGATTATTATAGTTTTTTAGATGTTTTTAGTCCCGTGAACTCAAAGTTGGCATGCGCAACTCCGAAACCCTACATTGCGCGTGACCTGTCGGCCGCTTTATTTTAAAACAAGAAATAAAAATATTGAACCGCAATTTTTATATAAAAAATAGCAATCATTGCATTAAAATAAAAACTTCGTGATCATAATTTCTCGCTTATATTACAGTCAATAAAAATGGCGTATTTAATAAAGTGTGATGCAATGAGTACGACCTTACCACTCAGTAATTGAGCGTTGCCAAAACTAGCCATTTTTATTGCAAACGTCGTTAAGTCAAACGAGATATTGTAAACTGCTTTTTTATTTTATTTTTTGCTACGTACGTACATTATACCGATATCCTTCGTCTGGCAATCTAGATATACTGAAACTATACAACTTTTAAATCGCAGAACCGATTTCCTTCAAACGTATAGCTAAGATATGAAACATCTCAATTAAGTCAGCTTTCAAACAAAAAAACGCATCAAAATCCGCTATTCGTTTACACAGACACGTCAAACATCCCTCTTTTTATAGGGGGTTAAAAGGAAACCAGGCTTCTAAGACACAAAGGCCACTTTCAGCGTGTAGCTAGAAAATGGACTCAAAATAGTGATGGTTTACAGACGCATCGCCTAATGTAATGATGATCTAGATTCTAACCCACTCATTCATTGCGAAGGCAATCAAATAAGTATTCCGAAAAATTTCATTTTTTTTTTACAAGCGTTTATTGTGAAGCCAAAGTACCTACTCGATGGAGTTGCGTAGTTTTTTTAGGGTTCCGTAGTAAACAATTCGCCATGTCTGTCTGTCCGTCCGCGGTTTTACTCATGTATTATTAGTACTAGAAAGCTGTAATTTGGCATAGGTACGTATATTATTCATGACAAGAAAGTGGTAAAATAAAGTAAGGAAATACCGATACCATTTCCATCAACACCTAGCACACAGCTTTACATACCGTGTGAAACAGGGGCTGTTGCATACAACACTAAACCACTGACTTTTATTACAATAGTCATAGAGCAGAGTTTCAGTATAGCTACGCTTGCGCAAACCGGCGCAGCTCCCTTGACCCGCTTAGAATCGAACCCCGAATGGTCTATTAGTCATACAATTGACCGGTTTGATAATCGACTGTGCCTAAAGGTAGAGGGCATGAAATTGTTGATAGGTTTTTAATCAACTGCTGTCAGGGTCCCACCAGCACAGGTTTGGCTCTTCATACTATACTGGGTTTCTTTCGGCGTAATCTTCCCAGCAGTGGTCGTTACGAAACGATAGTAGATTTTAGCTTTTGCACTAAAATGAAATTTTAAAAAAAGACTGACTCATAGAAGCAGCGTATCATTTATGCCTACTAATACAAACGAAACTATACATCCAGTAGATTTTAGCTTTTGCACTAAAATGAAATTTTAAAAAAAGACTGACTCATAGAAGCAGCGTATCATTTATACCTACCAATACAAACGAAACTATACATCCAGTAGATTTTAGCTTTTGCACTAAAATGAAATTTTAAAAAAAGACTGACTCATAGAAGCAGCGTATCATTTATGCCTACTAATACAAACGAAACTATACATCCAGTAGATTTTAGCTTTTGCACTAAAATGAAATTTAAAAAAAAGACTGACTCATAGAAGCAGCGTATCATTTATGCCTACTACTACAAACGAAACTATACATCCGTGCACACGGCAATGTGTGTGTGTTCACTCAACACACGCAACAACGCGAGAACGGGAGAGAGGTGCGAGGACGGGCAACGGGGACGCATATTGCGCGGGACCTTAGAAGATTTCTTTCGGTATGTAATGCTTCTATTAATTCTATGCCACCGGCTAGAGCTACTGGTATACATAAGGATTTTGTTTAACAAATACATGTATAGATAATAAACATTCAAAACCCAGGACAATTTCAACTTGCCCTGACCAGATCGAACCCGGAACCTCTGGGTGGCGGACTAGTATACTGATCACTTCGCAACGTAGGTCGTCATATTATCGATTTTTTAGGCGGACAATAGTAACAACTAGAGCTAGACGAAACTGTGGCAAAGTCAAACAGACTTTGGTGCGTCGACCCGAGCCGTTCCATCCCCTACCTCACAATCATCAACCTTGGAATAAAGCTGAAGCGGGTCAGTCAGTCTGTCCTGTTGTTTAACCGACTTTAAAAAGGAGGAGTTTCAATTTGTCACGTCGCAATATTTAGTTTTTTTTTTATGTACGTTCATCGATTATTTGAAGACGCATGGAACGATTTGGAAAAAATCTTTTTTTGTTTGAAAAGGTATACTTGTCAGGTCCTTCAGCCAAATGCCTGAATTTCTTATACGACACGAGTTCTGTTTTGCCTTTACTTCATCCATGAATATCCTTGCCAAAAAAAAAAATTCCAAATCGGTCCAGGCTTTTTCTAATAATCGGTGAACAATTGAACAAACATAAAAAAGCGACGAAATAACCTTCTCCATTTTGACAGTCGGTTAAAAAAGTGAATGACATTGTACAACTTGAAAACTAAACAGTAAAGTCAAAGACACTAGTGCGTCGACCCAACCCATCCCTTACCTTACATAACATTCGACCTTGAAATCTTACATCAGATTAAGTAGGGCCGCAAACGGGACTGTCTACTGTCTGGGTAAAACATATTCCGTCTTATTATAAAACGCAGACTAACTTTGTTACAAGGTTTAAACCATTATCCGACCTAATAAAGTTGACATCTAGTAATGCCAGTGTCTCATCTGTAAATGTCAATTTTATTAGGTCGGATAATTGTTTAAACCTAGTAACAAAGTTAGTCTGCGTTTTATAATAAGACGGATTTAGTCTTATTGCTGGTGGATCTGTGAGCTGTAGACCTTGGCAAGTCACTCCTGACCCGTGGAAGTTTATCGGATAAATAATTGGCCAAGTGCGTTCGGGCCACGCGCAGAAAAGGGTATCGTAGTTGTAAATGCCAACTTGCAGTCTAAAACGGCTAAGTATTGAATTTTTATGAAATTTTCCTTTTCGAGTACATTTTATAAGTTGATCAATCACCTATAACTTTTTTAATTTGTTAACCCTACTTAGCTCTGATAGTTTTCTTTAAACTACATTATATATACTATATTCACGTGTCCATATATAGCTGTTTAGCAGATAGATGGGGGTGACACGTGACTTTAACAAAAAAATTTACTTGAAACCTAAATATTTCAGACACGGATCCCTAAATTGAAAAATGGTGTTCCCAAGCTCACAATATTTTTGAAAAACCTATTAAACTATACGCCACACAATATGTTTGTAGAGAAAAAAAATATTGACTTCCTCTTTACTTGTATGACAGGTACCCTAAAAAAATTTTTTTTTATTTTTTTTATTTTACGACTTTTTCGCCATGATTGATATACATATCCATGCCAAATTACAGCTTTCTAGTACTGTTAGTTTCTGAGTAGGACCGCGGACGGACAGAACAGACAGACAGACATGGCGAAACTATAAGGGTTGTTTACTACGGAACCCTAAAAAGTTGTTCAGACATCAGACAAAAAGTTGCGTCTTATATGTAGATATGTATGTAAAAATCTTTATTGTACAAAAAGGACACTACAAAAATACAGTAGATAAAAATACAAAGGCGGACTTATCCCTTAAAGGGATCTCTTCCAGTCAACCCAACGCCAGAGGAGAGAAAGAGGCTGAGGCGATAACAACCGAAAAACACGACATTCGGAATTAAATTCGAATTCGAAAAGCCATTTTAAATTCTTTTATTTTTTCTCAGACCAGCAAGGAAGGAACTTTATAAAACGTGAGGATATTATAATTTTTCCAAACTTTGACTGTCTTATTTTAAAACGCAGACAACTTACTACGTTTAACCCATTATCCAACCAAATAAAGTTGACTAGTAATATGCCATCTCATCTGAAAATGTCAACTTAATTTGGTCGCATAATGGTTCGAACTTCAAACCTAGTAACAAAGTTAAGTCTGCGTTTTATAATAAGACTGTAAACATTTCACAACAAAATAGCCAAGAATCCTTGCGTTCAAAGACTAAGGTCAGAAGCAATCCGCAAAGCAGTCGCATTATGTAACTCGAGACTCCAATGTGACCCGGCGGCGGCGCCCGGGCAATGTGTCGACAGCCGGGGACCCGTACCCCGTGACGTAAGGCTAGGGGTCGACGGACCCATGCCTAGCTACATCGAGCCTTGACCCTGAGAGTACTTTTTCACCCCGACGCAAAAAAGTGGGGTGTTATAAGTTTGACGCCAATGTCTCTGTTTATCTGATGGCGTCGTAGGCGTCGTAGCGCCTAATTAATGGGTCGATTTTGATAGCTGGCTTGAACGAGATGGTTCTTAGCTGTTTGATGTAAATCGGTTCAGCGGTTCCAAAGTTACGGGGGGGACTGCTTAAATTTAGTTTGCACCATCAATGGTTCTAGCAATGATGACAAACTTCAAATGAGAAATCGGGCCTTTGATTAAGGGGTAATCAAAAAGGAGATTAGAGTCTTTTCAAAATTTTATTCCACTTATTATTTCAACGACCCTTTGAACTTCTTTGACATTGATACCAAAGGAAAGTTCGAGAACCCGGGTCCTCACCCCCGGACACAAGGTTAGGGGGTCGACGGACCCTAAGCTACTGCGTACACCTAAGTGTAACAAAATTATCTGAAACATCGAGTTCGTTACACCGGTATTTTCCTGTGAGGAACGTAATGGATTTTTCTCTTTCAATAAACATTTAACAAATTAGCGACTCATGCCAGCTTTGTAAGGGTAATTGCTTGTTTGTACTGAACTAAATTTCATCATCAACCACGTCAGTCAAACAAAACTGAAGCCGAGCAATATAATAATAGTAGTACTGATAAAATGATTTGTCGGTCATAAGTATTGTCAACGGTTTGTCGCACAACTGTGGTACTTTCGTGAAACTTTCCCGGTTGCATCCTCAGCAGTAATGCTTCAGAGCCCGGGGTCCGCTATCTAACCAAGGAGATTTGACGACGTGCTGGTTTTTACACAGAGCGACTGCCGTCTGGCCTCCGCAACCCATAGGGTAAACCAGAACCAATCCTTGAGTAAACTAAACAAAATTTCTTATAAAATATTAAAGTGTCCACCCGCCTGGGCAATTAGTATAGAAATGTCGATTTCTTCTTGTTTATTGAATATCATTTTATTATCATTATACTATTCTAGTATAACTCGTGGTTCGATTTATTACCGGTATGTCCTTTCTACGTTGTATAATAAGACGTAAGTCTAAAACAAAAACCTATCATTGACACATCGTGAAATTAATCAACACAAGAATTTCACAAAGAACTTCTCGAAAACAAACCCCGCATTATTAAAAAAATGCTAAAATTAGGCATTCTTTGTTATGTACAGTGGTTGGTAAATCAACTTTGACATTTGGGTAGACGCTATTGGCTTGGAGTACCTTAAAGTTTGATCGTTACGTACCTAAACAAATATGTTTTCCCGAACAGAATCTAAATAAAGATGTTTGCAAATCTATTGTACACAGTACCATTCTATTATTAACTTGGAGACGTAATTCGAAGTTAAAAGAAATGACAGGGCGAAAGTAATGTTTTAGTGGAATAATTTGGTGACGAAAAGTTGTTGGTACACAAGATTTAATGGGAATTATTATAGCTGCTCATTTTTAGAAACTTCTAATGTAACAAATAGAAATAAAGATCTTGTTATTTTTATTAGATACTACATTACATATTATATACCTTTTGCTGTTTTCTATAAATGAGAGAAGATTTTATATATTTTTTTTAAATGTAGTTCCCAAAGAGGAGAAAATATGGTTACAAATTCAATTTTATTTCGATAATTTCTGTAAAATACACAAAAATATAAAGTAGTACTCGTATTGGCATAATTGTACAGAATCTGGACTTTCAGTTTTAGTATAAATACTGATACATTAAATTCATATACCTGAAAGTAGCGCGTCTAACCTATCACTTTCATTTATAGACGCGTTCAAATTGATTACAAACAAAATAGAGCTTTACTTACCTAAAATAAGGTGCAGTTTGGCGTCTGTCTGGAATGCATAATGGAGAGTGACCAGAAAAGGACACGCCCGCACAGCCTCCAGTACCTGTTGAGAATTCCCTAGTTTTTACAACTTATTTTCAGTCGTTGGCCCTAACACGCATCCTTGAGGAACACCTGCTCTTAGCGCGGTAGAAACAGGATTTGATGCCTGGGCATTTATCTTGTATGATAAAAAACGGAGTCTAGTCGTAATTAGAACAGGAATACATCAATCGTATGTATGTCAAACGAACTTTAATGAGTAATATTTGCTATGACGCACTGTAATAAACATTAGGTAAATTATAGTTTTGTAAGACTAAATACTGCTCCAAATGCATTATTCTACTTGAACAAGTCTTTCGAATAAAAAAAGCTTTTCTCAGCTGCGTTGCATACACCGTAGTCTACAAAATCCACAGATATAGTGATTTGTGCAGACCAGAGAAGATAAACTTTGTATCTTGCTGACTTGGATTTCCCTCGACTCGACTCAAGCAACATGGATTTATCGCTTAGTTGAGTACTATAACTTTGTCTCTTTGATTCTAACTACCCTCAGGTTGCCTAGAATTACCTCATTAGATAATGCGGCCGTTTGTATGTTTTTAATTCTTAACTATACCGTAAAATTCTCACATATGAACTATAATCAAATATCATACCTGTCGTTCTGTCCGTGTGTGTTCGGCAGTCTTAAGTTTTTGAACTATCGACGCCTTCTTTAGCACTTTCATTGCGTATAGCTTGCCTTCGTCGACGCCACATCTTTTTCTCACTAGGAACACTTTGCCGTAAGCTGTAACAATAAGAGAAGGGATATTAAAAATAAATACTAACACGTGTTAAGTGATCTCAGACAAACCGGATGTTAACTCCTCTAACGTAACAATTAAGTATAGATTGATCATTACATCACAAGAAATGTGTCCAGCCTAAATTACTAATTACAAGATTTTATTTAGATTGTCATGTCCCGCTGTCTACTATCAAATCTTCTAAATATGACCCACTTTCCGGTGTTAGGTTTAGCCGAATGCATACACATATAAATTAGATGACAATGCAATATAATGATGTCATGGAGTCAGATGATGGACCATGAAGGTAATTGCAATAAAAGCTTTGAAAGCATTATTTAATTGTTACCAAAACACAGACAAATCTGACATTCTTTATATAATAGGCATCGATATTTATGTAAGGAGAACTGTCTAGACCAACGCTAAAAACTTATTGTACCTTTTTAACAAAATATGATTGTTATCTGTTTTGAGTGCTAATAAAGAAATTAACTTAAATGAAATTGAACTGAATTCAAGACAAGAAACAAATTAAATTTATTGAATCAGTTTACAGACCCTAGGAAATAAAAAATTCAATTAAGTAACTCTTGAGTTACTGACGTTAGTAAAAACGTTAAGAAAAAAAATCCTCTCATTACTGTTAAAGAAGTTACTAATATACATATTGCCGACGACGATGCTATATTTAGAATGTAATTAACGATTCTAGATACAGTACAGTACTTATACATAAGACTAATTTCCGTGGCTATTTATAACAGAATAACTTGAAGAGACTTTTTTACAAGCTTTTATTTAACTTGCAATGTATCTTGTACGTATGACAGTATGTTTGTTTAGGTCAAATCGTTCAATTCAATTTTTAAACCAGGTATCCTCAACTGATTGAGCTGAAATTTTGAATACTTTTAAATCGGATGACAATACAATTTTATGGAATCAATGAGCCGTTCTGATGATGGAGCCGGGAGATATTCACCAGAACTTAGCTATAAAACAACATAATCTCATTGAGTAGTAGGACTCTTTCATTTGTCTTGAGAAACAATTTATGGTAGACGATGTCAAGGGTCTGATCACGGAGATGGAAGGTGGTCGATGGAACTCAGTAATCAAAAGACACAAATCCGCCGAGTATGGGCTTATTTTATTTGTCTTAATATATACTTTATCCTCACAATGAAAACTTGGACAAAAATGTTTTTTTTTTTCTTTCTCTCCGTTAGAGCCTACACCATACACATAGTCATCATGACATGAAAAGTCAGCGTGTAAATACCGCCGACTTTTGTCAATTTTGTCAGATAGAATTAGCGCTTTTTTATCACCATTATTATAAATAATACTTCTTTAGATGGCAGTTTTTTAAGCCATTAGCCCTTTCTCATGGCCAATTCGTTGTTCACCAAAAAAATGTGCAGTTAGTTTTTACAGTAAAAAAACAGTAAAGCAGGCAACCTCGGAAGTACCTTTAAGATGTTTTGCGGCATATAAATAGCTATGTTTATTGTGTAACCGAGCGATAACGGCCCGAAGGTCGACTCCTCGATGCCACTGATATTGTACTCGTACGTATTGAACTTAGCAATGTAATGTTTAATGGCTCGATAACCAACTGTGGTTTAATAGGGGAATTATGTTCTGATCGGAGATAAAGGCAGTTGCTTCTTCCGTGATATAGTAGGCAAATGAGCATACGGTCAACCTATTGGTAAGTTACCGTAGCGAGACGCTACAACACCAAGATTGCGTACAAGATGAAGGAGAAATTTAATTCTTATTGTTCGATGTACTTTTTAGGGTTCCGTACCCAAAGGGTAAAACCGGGACCCTATTACTAAAACTCCGTCAATCTCTCTTGTGTCACTAGCCAGGCTTTATATCTCATGGACTGTGATAGCTAGACAGTTAACATTTTCACAGATGATGTATATGTGTTGCCGCTATAACAACAAATACTAAAAACAGAATAAAATAAATATTTAAATTGGGCTTCCATACAACAAACTTGATTTTTTATAGATAATGGTGAGGAAACTTTCGTGCGCGAGTCCAACTCACACTTGGCCGGATATTACTAATAAGTGTTGTATTTTTTGGCAATAAGGAAAATTCTAGTATATTCCCAATTAGGCATTGTCAAAACTTAAGAGAAACTACCAAGAGCACGGAATCAATGTGCGTAAAGTAAACCTTCCATTGATTTGAATTCTTATAAAGCAACGATGCCTTAGGCAATCAGCCATCCACACCGGGCGATCCATAATGGATCACCTCTACAATGTCTACACAATGGTCACCTCTACAAGTTTCCATAACTTCAGTTGTAACTTTCATTTGACCTAATTTTCATTCATTTGCTATAAAAACACAAATGTGAACATTAGCGTAAGTGAAGTTATGACGAATATAGAACTTCATATTCATTTCTTTTGCAATTTTTTTGCATTACCAAAAAATTGTGAGTAAACATTAGCGATTAATAGTCTGGGATGTGTTATTAGTTCGCACCTTGTCCTTCAAGATCATTGTTTCGGATCCCATTGTTACACCTACCTGCAGACCGAAGGTACAACAGCATTGTTAGACGGAAACGAAATCACTATTTTTTATTGCAAACAATGCACTCTCGTTCATGTTAGATTTTACCTTTTTGGTAGTGATTTCAATCTTAGATTATGTAAGTTTTAACAACATTTCTTTGTTCCCATGGCCACCTCAGGTGTGAATACAGCTAGAGATCTTGCACGCAGTGAAAGTTATCGTTCTAAATTAAATACACACGAAGTGAGCGAAGTTCTTAGTTTTTTTGGACAGCCGGAAATTGTATGTTACTTAACTCGACTATCAGTAATGAAAACATTATACTCGCGGCACTAGAATCTCTGACGGATTAAGTTCACGTTCGAAATTCTAGGAGTGCAGCGAAGAGATGAGTAGTGAGAGTGAGAAATATAGACCTACGCAATAAAACAAGTCGTTTAGGGGTTAAGACGGCAACACTTAAGTGAGAGTAAACTGATGAGCTTGAAAAGTCACTCTACTACCAGAAGGGCGCAGGGGTAGACCAAGGAAAAGATGGCAGGTTAACATAGACTCTTTAATGAGTGGATGGCAGCAAACTACTCAAAATAGGGACGTGAGGAAAGAACAGCGGAGGCTTTACAGCGGTGGGATATTACACCAGTCTAATGAAAGTGAAAACGAAAAGTCTCGTGTACTTAGAGACCAGATTTTCGAGTAGCGGGATTTTTTGTTGACATTTAACATCGCCGTGTGGTTTCTGAAAGAGTAGAATGGGCCACTTAAAATCTTTGTCGTGGATGTCGTTGAAGGCGACTTAGAAAATACAAGCTAAACAAAGCTTATAAACATCAATAGGACCTCTCCAACACGTCTGCCAGCGAGGAAAGTGTAGGCCAAATCCTCTGGCTGCTCTGGCCATGTATGTCTCTAGTAGTACAGAGAGGATCGTGCTCCTGCAGTGGAGACAAAAAAGAACTGATGATGAAAATGATATAACATCGAAAAAGCCATTGCCCTAGTAGGGACTGCAAATCTCTTCATGTCGGCAAAAAGATAAAAGGTCGCGTCCTCTTTACATACATTTAATCATATGTAATATACATTTAACACTTGAACTTTAACATATGTCAGTCGCCCGTCTACTTTCTCTTTCAAAATGTTAAATCATAACGCAAACCAAAGTTCAAAGTGATATCATGATATGAAACGGGTTATAGGATTATATTAATTTATGTATAATATATATTACTAGAGGCAGCGCGCGGCTTCGCCCGCGTTAACCACACGTGTAAAGTCGCGGGCGTGATGCAATATAGCCTATAGCCTTCCTCGATAAACGACCTATCTAATACCGAAAGAATTTTTTAAATTGGACCAGTGGTTCCTGAGATTAGCGCGTTCAAACAAACAAACAAACAAACAAACAAACAAACAAACAAACAAACAAACAAACAAACAAACAAACTCTTCAGCTTTATATATAAGTATATGGATATTATAAAGTAACTAGCTGCGCCTCGAGGTGTTACCCGCGCCTAAAAAGTAGCCTATGTGTTAATCCAATGTGTCAGCTTTCTGCATACCAAATTTTATCAAAATTGGTCCCACTGTTTGCGCCTGAACAAACATACACACACACTTACAAACTTACGCCTTTATAATATTAGTGTGATGTGATGTAATATTAAAAGAAACAGTAATTTTATTAAGGCCATACATGAATTTTCCGGGGTCCAGTGGCGCCCCCATTTGAAATGAATCATTTGAAAGGAAACGAAGATAACATTTAAAATTGGGTGTTGACCAATCTCCAGACAACCCTTTAAACTATTTTATTGCTTGCGGTGGTTATTTATTAGCTATGTATGATAGAAATCGGTTCAACTTGTTGATAAAAAATGAGACGAAGATAAAAAACAGAGAAAAAAAGACACCTTCGAAAAGAAGTCTCAAGAAAATATCTGATATTTATTTCTCGGAAAAGCGATGTTTATTCCAAATACATATACTTTTACCACGGTTCATCGGCCGTCCTAGCTGAGGACGTCGAGTACGCGTAACTTATTTCGATGAAACAATTCGGTTCGTTCAACTCTCGTTTCTACGTCGTGATAAGTAAAGGTCGATTATATCTTTGATCAATAGATTGGAGTGAAGATATACGTTTTGATACGAATCTTCATCTCAGTGCGTTCACGGTGGCAAAGATATATAATTACTTACGTTATACATACCAATCGCAATTGAAACTATTGGGGTAGTAAGTAGGCAAAACTATTACGCGAAATTAGTACCAGCTGCTCTCACAGAGATGGCAGCACAAGACTAGCAAAAAAATGAAAGTGTTGAATATGGTTTTTAAAATGTTTATTGCATTTCATATAACTTATATGAAAACTTACTTTCCTCTTTTTTTTTGGGATTCCTAAAATTTATCATTTAATTTCGCATATTCTGCCAATTTTCGTGCATATTTCAAGCATTTTTTATGCATATTTGCATGCATATAACAAGCTTTTTATGTTGCATATAATCCGGTCTCTACATATAAGTCATAGTTAATTATTTATTTATTATTTAGACAACTTTATTGAAATAATAATAGTAATAGTATTTTTTAATGTTTTAGTTAATAGATAGATAGAAATAATCTTATACCTTTAAACGAGCAATTCTTGTATGTATGTATATATGTATATATATATATATATATATATATATATATATTTATAAATTTCTGTGATCTCGAAAACGGCTCTTAACGATTTCGCTGAAAATTTGTATATGGGGGTTTTCGGGGGTAAATAATCGATATAGATTAGTTTTATGTTTGGGAAAACGCGTGTTTTCGAGTTTTCATGCGTTTTTCTTTCCACGCAGAATATGGTCGCTAATTTCGTCGCGCCGATCGCCTTGATTTTAGCTCAGTGGTTAAGGATACCGACCGCTAGAAAAAGTGTTAAAGGTTCGAATCCCACTCGGTGACTTACTTTTTTTTTATTTTATGTTTAAATTTATATATAATTTTTTATTTTGCATTGTTTTTAGACAAGTTTTAAAAAAAAATAGTTTTGAGATGTAACCGAGCAAAGCTCGGTCGCCCAGGTACTAATACTTATACGCCATCTAGTGACGAGGGAAGAGAAATAATTACGTTTATAAGGCGATGGGTATCATTAGCTGGACTACTTCGGCACCCGGGGAGCGCTTACCCGCTTTTTAGGCCAGAAACCACAGAGCCAAACGAAAACCAAAAAAATACTAGTATTTTTAACCACCGACAAAAAAGAGGAGTGTTATAAGTTTGACGCAAATGTTCGCCATTCGTTCGAGCGCTACGATCACACAGACCGACAACGAATGGGCCGATTTCTATGCGGTTTTTTTAATTGAAAGCATGTTCCCTTGCGGAGGTTCTTATTTATGTTTGATTAAAGTTGTATTTTGGTCTAGGGTAAGGGGACTCTTAAGGTGGTTTAAAATCTCTGAAACTAGGGGCTGGATGCAGGTCGTTTTGAAAATCCAGCAGTGGACTTCCAGGAGTGGAAAAACTCTGACACTAGTGTTAGTCACTAACACACACGATAAAAAGAAGAAGACCGAAAATGCTAGACAAAGGACGTCGAAGACACGTTATGTTATGCTGATAATGTTTGCAAACGCAGTTCATTGATCAGAGAACAATAGCACGAAATTTATAGTAAAAAAATGCTTTGTTAGATAAATATTTGAAAATCGGCACAACATTGCACAATCTTTGAGATAATAGTTTTATCAGTAGATGGCCGTGTGGTGACGACAGAATAAAATACGATTTGTCACCACTTCTGTCCTCTCCCACGGATGTCGTAAGAGGCGACTAAAGAAGTTAGTTAAAGGTAACGGAGAAAGGGCAGCAGGACATCTAATGCTAATTTGTCACCACCTCTTGCTTCTCTCACGGGTGTCGTTGCCTCTCTCACGGGTGTCGTAAGAGGCGACTAAAGAAGTGATAGGTAACATAGAACGCAGCAGCGTCCTTTGGGCAACGACTTTATGCCATCTAATGCTAATTGGTCACCACCTCTCTCCTCTTCCGCGGGTATCGTAAGAAACGACTAAGGGAGTTATATGTAACAGAGTACGGGCAGCAGCGTTTTTTGTGCAACGACTTATTGAAATCTAATGCTAATTTGTCACTACCTATTTCTTCTTTTACGGGTGTCATAAAACGCGATTAAGGGGGGTTATAGGTAATAGATAACGGGCAGAAGAGTCCTTTGTGCAACGACTTTATGACATCTAATGCTAATTTGTAACCACCTCTTTCCTCTCCCACGGGTGTCGTAAGAGGCGACTAAGGGGGGTTATAGAAAACAAAAGACAAAGCCACTTCTTCGTCTTATCCTGTGTGTTAGTGACTAACTAGCCACTTACGTGCCCCAGATAAAGGATGCTTTGTTAGATGGGTATTGATTGTAATATTGGCACAACATTGCACAATCGTTTAGATTTTTATATCACTAGATGAATGATAAGAGGTTAATGCCATTATAATATTGCGCATGAAACAATGTAGTATCGCCTCGTGTATGTATAAGAATAAAGAGAATGAGAACGCTAAGCTTCATACATTCTGAGCGGAACTGACACAGAACCGAAAAAACAATGTTCGTACCACGGAACAGAGGTTCGTACACAGACGTCCGTGTGTGAGTAAAATGTAGGGCTACCGTACATTTACACGTTTTATTTACCTGACTGTCTTAAAAGTTGCCTGTCATTATTTATTGTATAGCAGTTGTCTTCAATCTAAAGATTAATCGACACTACTAGATATGCGATACCAGTACTAAAAATCTAAAAAACAACATTAATCCAACGTTAGCTACTTATTCCAAAACAGTTGTATAGACAAACATGCAATATGGGGCCATCCACATATCACGTCACGCAGAATTTAGACTTTTCGAACATTAATCCCTATTTGTAAGGAGTAAGGATGTATGGAGTACCCATAACTGGAGAGCATGCATGAAAAAAGATATGAGTGCTGACAAAGCAAAAGAGATTTGCAAGAAATCCACAGTCTCTGCCTACCCCCATTGGAAAAAGGCGTGGAAATATGTATGTATGTATCCCTATTTTTCTCTTTTTCCCAACAGGTACTTTCTCCTCCCATCTCAGTGACGTAATATATGGATGATCCCGAAGTATAACGTGAACGAATCATACAAAATCGGTGGCGAGGTAAACGTCCCATAGTCGACACATCTGCCTGTTGGCATAAAAAAGGGCCACCTGGCAGCCGAGCGCACACAATGCGACCTTACGACGGGGGAGCGTCCGATTTTGTAGTGAACTAAGTGCGTGGTTCACTACAAAATCGGTCGTGGAAAAGTCTGTCTAATGCCTGTAATATAACTAGTGACTCTGTGAGCTGTAGACCTCGCGTGTCACCCTGATTCGTTAATCGAATGAATAAAAAAATTGTTCCGACAAAAAGTTTTGTCTTAATAAGGGTAACAAAAAAAGATGACATTTTAACAATTTTCTCCGCTACTTTCGAAGTATGGAATTCTGCAGTTTGCTTTTTCGAAAGTACACGATTACGATGTACGTCAGTTCGAAAGTTCACTGTCACGAATTAATACAGTTGCACTTACGCTACTGGGTAAAAAATATATAATTTTATTTAGTCCGTCAACTAGATTATCCAAAAATAAAGGACCCATATTTTTTCGTTTAGCAAAGAAATTAAAATTCACAAACAAACAGCACTTCGAAGTTTTGGAGTTGGATTTTCGTTAGCTTCGGTTAAAAATCGTAGCTGATACTCGTAAGTAGTGACGTTACGCGAAATTTAAATGCGCTGTATTTTCATCATTATTTGCTTATCAGAGAAAAGAAAAAATACATATACCACACTTTTTAATAATCTATCTAATTTGCTAATCAGAGAAAAGAAAAAAGTGGCTGTGACATACGGACGGACAGACAGACAGACATGACGAATCTATAAGGGTCCCGTTTTTGCCATTTGGCTACGGAACCCTAAAAATACATAAACCATACTTTTTAATCTATATAATGAGGCAAAAAAATTTTTTTAGTTTGCATCCCTTTTAACAGATACTGTTATCAAGTGTTTGTTCCACTACAACTGATTCTTAACACTATGGCTTCAAAATTCACTTGAAAATTTATCAAAATTTGCTCTTGATCACGCACGCGAATTTGCAAATCTGCAGACATCCGGCTCGATGCGTGTCAAGTTGACGGCGCGACAACACCTGTGCGACGCCATTATAACATGACCTGCCGCACAATATGGCCGCTGCTTTTTAGAGTTCCGCACCCAAATAAGTCTCTCAATAGACTCCGTGCTGGTGTTGGGAGGTGTAGAGAAAACCGAGTTAGGTGGCGTCACGCTGATAACGATCTTTGCGATTGCGGCGCCATCCAATCAATAGAGCACCTTCTGTCGTGTCCGGGCTGCCCTACGACATGTACCATGGAGGACCTTAACGAGGCTAATGACAGAGGGATCACCGTGGCCACATACTGGTCAAAGACAATTTGAAATTAAAGCTACACTGAAACCATTTCGACTCGATAAGAAGAAGAAGGGTAAAAATGGGACTCTATTACTGTGTGGTTTCCGGCAGAGTAGAATAGGGCCACTCCAAGCCCTCCCGGGGAAGTCGTAGAAGGCGACTTAGGAAATACAGAGCTAAACAAAGCTTATAAACATCAATGAGACCTCTCCAACCCGTCTTGTCTGCGTAGAGAGTGTAGGCCAAATCCTCTGGCTGCACTGGCCAAGTATGGATCTGGTAGTACAGAGAGGGTCATGCTCCTGCAGTGGAGACAAAAAGACCTGATGGTGATGATTACTAAGACTCCGGACGGGGTAATGTGTTCTACTCCGCGACGTTTATATACGTTTTGTATGAAACCGTCGCTTGCCGTCTCGGAAGAAACATATGTCTGCGCCCCGTCTGCGTCTTATGTCTTTTTTACGTGTCCGGCGCTAAAGACTCCGCTGCCCGTCTGCCTATCACCAGGCTGTATCTCATGAACCGTGATACCTAGATTTTTTACAAATGATGTATTACTTATTTACTAGATTTTATGGTGTATTCTGTTGCCGCTATAACAACAAATACTAAAAACAGAATAAAATTAATATTGAAGTGGGGCTCCCATACAATAAACGTGATTTTATTTAGATAGTTACCACTATCTTGGCCGGTAATTGGCTGACTCATTTAATTCTAAGATAATATTTTATTTATGGGTGCTGATGATTAATCTGTGTTTTTAAGTACATTTATATTAACCACTATCCAGGATACTTGTGATAGGCACAATCTGTATAGAATCTAGCCCTCAAACTGTTTAGAACATAAATAGCTGATTTGTAACCAGTTTATTTCCCAAGGAAATTTTAAAACCAGACGTTCCAGAACACCATCTAGTGACGAGTAGCAGAACTACATATTCCAAATGAAATTAAAAAAAAACAACTTTTAAACGTTAACCCCCAATAACTTTTAAACGGCTGAACCGATTTTCGTCAAACATAGCTAAGAACCAACCACGGGAACTTGCTTTCACGTAAAAAAACCGCATTAAAATCGTTACATCAGGTTAGAGAGCTACGATGCCGCAGACAGACAGACATTACCGTCTGTCGGGGGTAAAAATGTTTGGTTATTTCTCTTCTACCTTATTTAATGACTTTTAACTTTGCCTTTTAATAAAGGCATTTAAGTAATTGAGCATGCATTCTACAAACTCCGGATAGCACTAGTAGAAAAACCTTTTTAAAATTATAATTATAATTTGTAAGCTATTATTTAGCTCTATTTACCCTACCAGCTCATGCTCATTATTATCGCGCAGTCTAGCATCAAATAATGCCCACACAAGATTCCCTTTGCTACTAAAACAAAAGGCGACTGGCGACATGCGGGTTGCGTGCCACTGCGCACGTCACACGCAACGGGCTGGTCTTAGTCCGCGTTGGAAGTGTTCGCAAAATGACCTGCTGTAAGAAGACCTTTTATTTTCATCTAGCGGCGCACGCACGTCACAGGGAACGGGATGGTTTTAGTCCGCGTTGGAAGTGTTCGCAAAATGACCTGCTGTAAGAAGACCTTTTATTTTCATCTAGCGGTGCACGCACGTCACAGGGAACGGGCTGGTCTTAGTCCGCGTTGGAAGTGTTCGCAAAATGACCTGCTGTAAGAAGACCTTTTATTTTCATCTAGCGGCGCACGCACGTCACAGGGAACGGGATGGTTTTAGTCCGCGTTGGAAGTGTTCGCAAAATGACCTGCTGTAAGAAGACCTTTTATTTTCATCTAGCGGTGCACGCACGTCACAGGGAACGGGCTGGTCTTAGTCCGCGTTGGAAGTGTTCGCAAAATGACCTGCTGTAAGAAGACCTTTTATTTTCATCTAGCGGCGCACGCACGTCACAGGGAACGGGATTGTTTCAGTCCGCGTTGGAAGTGTTGGCAAAATGACCTGCTGTAAGAAGACCACTAATTTTCATCTAACGGCCCGCCCCAGCTTCGCACAATCATGCAAAATACATGTAAAACTTCTCGGTGAATCCCGCTTTACAGTGTTATTAAAAACGCATCAAAATTGGTTATGTTTTCAAATATGATTTTGTATAAAAAACAGGGTTATTACAGTCCGTCTACTTTCGACGGAAAAATAAAAAAAAATAATTATAAATAATTAAATTAAATAAAAAATGATATGTTTTTTGTATAAAAAACGGGCTTATTACAGTTCGTCTTCTTTCGACGGAAAAGAATAAGTATATAAATTTAAAAATAAAAAAAATTAAAGTTGTCACAATAAAGCGTTATGTCATCTTCATAAAAAAGACAATGCATTTTAGCGAAATCCAGATGGGCCTTTTCTATTGTTCTAAATATGTCTTGCTATATAACTACAAGCCTATATTTAAACCGCATTGCCATTTCAAAGTTTCATGCCATCTTCATAAAAAATAGGCCAAGTACCACGCGTAATGTAGGGTTCCGTAGTTGCGGATGCCGAGTTTGAGTTCTCGTCTCACAGTTTAACGACTAAAGATGGATCTTATGTTGTATGTCTGTCTTGCTCTTGGTAATAGGTCGTTTTGCCGATAGAGTCGTATCGCCGCAACATCGACTAAGCGCATACATAGCACCGGATGTCGGCTTTCGTGCGAATATTATTTAGCATGTCACAATTATCTTTTTAATATAATCACTTTCTCTTCGCATTATAAATAGAAGGAAGGGTTCTTAGGTAGTTACCGGTAAGGCTTCATTAACTTGTAAGTTATGAATATGGCAAAGGTTGTTATAGCATTATTTTAGCAAAATAGAAATCTCAAATCACAGGAATTAAAATTAAGTAAGATGCCACATTCCGGCCTGGAAGGACCAGAATTAAAATTTAAGTATGTGAACTGTATTATAGTGTAATTATCCAATAATAAAGGACCCATATTTTTGCCTTTAGCAAAGTAGTAAAAATTCACAAAGATACAGCAGTTCAAAGTTTCGGAGGGATTTACGTTACCTTTTGTTAAAAATTATATCTGATCGTGACGTCACGCGAAATTTAAACGCGATGTATCTTCTTCATTATTTGTTAATCAGAGAATGAAAAAAAAAAGGTATACTATACGTTTTAATAATCTATCATATGAGCAAAAATTTTTTTTTAGTCCACATCCCTATTGGACAATCAGACATAGAACCGTGAAATGCGACTTTATTAAGTAATACAAAATCACGGCCATGTCTTTACGATGTAGACAAGTCTCCATCCGCAGTTATAAACAAGCCTTCCTAAAATCACGTGATCCACCCCATAAGAGATCACTAACCCGTAGCTCCTTTTTTTTCAAACCACATAAAGGGGCGTAGTGCATTGACACTGTGTCATCCCGGCGGCGATAAGGTTTGAAAGCCACTTCCAAACTATGAGCCAACCTAGTTTTATGGTGTTTCGAGTTTTTTTGTTTCTATATACTTTATTGTACTAAAATAACAAAGTACAAAAAATTAGAAAGAGCAAATATACAAAGGCGGACTTATCCCATGTAGGGATCTCTTACTGTATATGAGTATTGGTTTTAGGAATCGGGACAGCTATGTTAACCCCTGCAAATAATTTATTTTTTGAAAACTATAAACATACACACTTCAGCATTAAACTACACAACCTATTTTGGTAACAATTTAATTGGACTATTTTCCGAGTGGAACTGAAGAACTCAAATCTGGTACTTTTTTCTAAACGTCAAAACAATCACTTTCTATGGTATTTGTATGAAATGACGTCATAGTTTCTTCGAGTCAAATATCGCTCTTAATATAATTTTTTCCGCAATAATAAATCTAAAATTATTCTGAAAATGGATATGATCAATGACAAGATACATTATTTTGTGACGTTATATTCTACTAACAGTACCAAATAATTATTTTTGACTTAGGAAACTTCCTAATTGGTCCAGGCGACTGAGTAATAGGGCAATATACACATTAAAAAAAACATATATACATTCGCATAGATAACCTCCTTTTTTGAAGTCGGTAAATAAGAGGCAAACGATAGACATGTTTACACTGTGTATCTGAGTTTGCCAACCTGTTTTTAATTTTTCTTCAATCCAACCTTTGGGTGCATTTATAGCGATAAGTACCTATATTGTTTCTTGTTGTTTTGTAATTTTGTAAAACTGAAAGTAACTTCAGAGAATAAGTCTCGAATGACGACGTCCGAGGTTCAGGTTATTCTCGGTCGGGGCAAGTTAGAAATGGCCTTTTTCAGATTGTCCTGGGTCTTGGATGTTTTCAATATAAGTATTTGTTATAAAATATAGTATAGCTGAGTTAGTATCCCATAAGACAAGTCTCGAACTTACTTTGGGGCTCGATAAATGTGTGTAATTTGTTATTTAAAAAAAATATGCAAATAGTCTACGTAGAAACTCGTCTAAAACGCAACTCGGAACTCTTTTAAATAGCAACTCGTCTAAGTTGCTAGTAGTCTCAAATGTTATTTTGACTAACTTGCGGCTAGTCCCTTATGTTATTATGTCTACTGCTGAAAGTGGTCAAGACATAAAATATATAAATCTCCAGGTCGTTTTCCTCAAATTGTTTCTATGTAACAACATAAACAAGAATATTTTATGTTAATCTACTTACACAAATCGATTTAAAACATCGACTATACTTGCATTACTAATTTGTTCCGCATAAAATAATGATATCGAGAAACGAAATTTTTTCAAAATCGGTTGTGTAGTGGGGGTGGAGTCAGGTTTTAGTTTTGAAAAAAATATTAATTAATGTTGGCAAACTTGTTGTCCGTTATTTGTGTTGGCTAAGAGAGCAATACCCCCGAAGTTTGGGCGGGGTTTAAGACAAACGTTAAAAAAATGTGACGTAGTTTTATAAATAATAGAAAAACAAATTATAGAACAAAGATAATTTTTCAAAACTGAATACCGACTTTACCCCCAAACTACACAACCGATTAGGACTGAAGAGTACTTACTTACAAGGAACACCTTGTAAGTATACTCTTTCAAACAAAAATTCTCTTCCAAATCGGATCAGACGTCTTCGAATAATCGGTTCGCGACGAATTCATAACCTCCTCCTTTATTTGGATGTCGATCAAGAAGTTCCTATCGCCTTATACAAACTAAATACAAAACAAATAATAAAATAATCATCATGACCAAAGATGTAGACATCGCGCATCATCAACAAGAGGTTTCACTGGCCCTAGGTTGAATATGTAGTTGTATATTAAACATCGCGCATCATCAAGAGGTTTCTTTCTAAGCCCCTAGGTTGAATAGTTGTATTTTTTCTATTAAATTTAGCCTGAAATAATTAGGTAAATAAAATATGTAGCTTTAGGAGTAGATTAATTGGTGAACAAATTAATCATCATTTCATAAATCACGTCTTCATCACCCACGGGGGAAACAGAGCCTTGGGCAGCACCCAAATTTTCATAAAAAGTGCAAAGAAACTAGCCAGCTACCAGGGTAGCATACCATAGTAGGCGGTGCTAGGACGACGTCCGTCGCGTCGGGTCGTCGACCCCCGAAACGTAGCGGTGCCCGGTCGTTACCCGCCCGTCCTTACTCTTGTGACCTTATGTTCACCTGGTATTTGGATTTGGGAACCGTTTTTCTGTTCATACTTTCCTAGAAAAATTAGAATCAATATTCTAATTTTTCTATCTAATTAATGCTTCTTATTAAAGGGAAATCTATTTTTACGTATGTATTTCGTATTTTAGCTATTCCCTCGATCGGCTTCTAAAATATACGAGGGAAGAGAATCAGATGGTATATACTATATACCAGCGTGGAAGAACAAAGACCCAAACACAGGAGCGTAGTGTTTTCAGGGTTCATGTGAGTTCTTTATTCTACCGGAACCGCAGAATTAATATAAGTATTAGGTACAGAACGGAATCTCCTTAGGTCGAGGCGGGTAGGCGCTCGCAGCCGACCACTCAACACCCTCCACAAGGCGAGAACGGGGGACGGGAACGCATACTGCGCGGGACCTTAGGAGATTCTGTTCGTACGTAATACTTGTACGTATTAATTGTGCCATTACTTCGAAAAACCTTACATCACATCTTTACACGGTGTCATCCAGTTGATGGCCATCTTCTGTCATGTCCAAACCGAACTGCCCTACCTTATACTATGTACCATTCAGTCTTCGATAAGCCTATCGATAGAGGGATCACCTTGGCCACATACTGGTCAAAGATCATTTCACAATCGAAACTATATCTTCAGAAGATTATACCGATAGACGGAGCACGATAGTGCGCAAGTCAAGACTAGACAAAGGAAGCGCAGGGCATATTTTGCGTTTCGGAAATCGGCTTCCCAACAAAGCTTGCACGATTTTTTTTTAAATACTTAACTTTTTTTAATATGACTACAACCTACAACCCAGAGATCCAACTCTCCCGATGTAGAAACAAAATGAAAAAGGTCTAATCAACGCCCCACGTGTGATAGCAGCTGTAGGGGTCACCGACCACTGAGCGCCCTGTGGCCAGAGCCGTGCAGTGTGAAGTTTTTTGCAATTATTAATGAATATGTAGGTACTTAATGGATTCAGATGGTATAATGCGGAAGTCAAAGTTACCATGTGTGATCTAAAGTACTTTATATATTTTTAACCGACTGCCAAAAAAGGAGTTATCAATTCGTCGCGAATCTTTTATTTATTTTTGAAGTGAAAACTTCTTTAGCGGCGTTGTGCACTTTTTTTGAAATGTGTAAAAAATGTTAAACTCGCGTCAGGACACGTGAACTGATCGAAAATTCGTAAGAGAGTAGACAGCTGGCGCGGCGTAGGAGAGGGAGTATATCCCCCTCTCTTTCTACGGCGCGGCGAAAATGTATGCCTGCGCCTGCTGTTTCGTATATCAAAAATGCACAACGTTAATATTCAAGTTTTCACTTCTGCCGGCACTCCCAGAGTGCAACCCGTCGTTTTTTATGATTACTGATTATTTGAATATTCCTGGACCGATTTGAAAAATTCTTTTTTTGTTGCAAAGGGTACCTAGCGACTATGGCACCACTCCAAATAATTTTTATCAAATTCGGTTTTGGGATGAAGTTGGTTTTTGGTTTTGAAAAAATATTTTAAAATTCTTACGGATTATATAAGTACATTATTGAAATGATACTGAACCAGGAAAACCTCGCAGGGTTAATCTAGTATTCGATAAGTCGCTATGATCTGGTGGTAAATAATCTTACAAATATTTTAGGATTTTCTTTATACATGTTTCGTAAATCTGTGGGAAGATGTGTGATATATATGCCTTAGTAACAAGTTGTTTAGGCAATTGTTTGTAGGCTCACTCACTAAATAGTGCCGTGTGCTTTCCGGCAGAGTAGAATAGGACTTGGAGTGGCCAAGTCCTCCCGTGGATGTCGTAGAAGGCGACTTAGGGAATACAAGCTGAACAAAGCTTATAAACATCAATGAGACCTCTCCAACCCGTCCGGCCCGCGTGGAGAGTGTAGGCCAAATCCCTGCTCTGACTAAATATGGCTTTAGTAGTACAGAGAAGGGCATGCACCTGCAGTGGAGACTAAAAAGACCTGTTTATGATGATGCTAATCCTGTACATCTCTGTGAGCCTGCTCCACATCTCCAGTTTGCCTACTTATGGACCCTCCAAAAGTTTCTATGGCGTTGCGTATCTGTAATTATCTTTGGTAGCGCCGAAACGAATGGGCCGATTTAAAGCGGTTTTCTTTTATTTGAAAGGTGATTTGATCGAGATGGTTATTAGCTATGTTTGATGGAGATCGGTTCAGCCTTTTAATTTTCCTGGCAAAAAAACTGTTACCTCGGGGGTTTTATAAAATACGTGACACTAAGTGCCAGCACAGTGACGTCAGGTCCGATCGACTGTTATGATTGGATCAACAGTTGACAGGTTCTTTTGCTCCGTCAAATGTATCCAATAACAGCAGCTTATTGGACCTGACGTCACTGTGCTGCCATCTAGTGTCCCATATTTTTAAATACCCAAGGGCCTGACACGCTTTGATAGAGCGAGATAGTCTAATTGTGTCTTCTAACGAAAAAGAAAAAAGTGCCGTGTTTTGTCCTTATCACGTACCGAACATTTGTTCATGGTCGGGTATATACACATTACAAATTGCATACTCGAAGTGCACCTATAGCTTGACCATGAAAAAATATACGTAGTATCATAAATATGTCCTTTTTACCCTCGGTCGCTTAGTGGCAAATCTACACTCCTTGTATACTCTAAATCTTTGTGAAAACCTCACACGTAATTTAGCTTTTGCGATTTTTTTGCGACAGTCATGTAACACAGCCAACCGGTGGTCACTTCCGCAACGGTGCATACGATATGTAATGCAATTATAGCAACCGTTATGCACATCGGATCAGTGAGCACCCTAGGAACGCCATGTGAGCTAGGTCTAGCGTTTGCACGTCATTTTAAACCGACTTCCAAAAAAAAGGAGGTTATCAAGTCGTCGCGATCTTCTTTTACTTTTTTTGGACCGATTTAGACAAATCTTTTTTGTTTGAAAAGGTCAATCAGAAATTTTATCAAAATCGGTTGTGTAGTTTGGGAGTGAAGTCTGCTTTCAATTTAAAAAATATATAGACTCTTGTGACGCCATTTGGAAGTTGATAAGAGTATGTAACTATTGCATTTAACCTCTAAAGGGGGAGGGAGTTATAAATTTGACGTATCTGTGTCTGTCTGTGGTCTCGTAGCGCTATACGCTTTTTTGTTTGAAAGGGCTAGCTTAGGGTCCCATAGAGAATTTAAAAAATCGTTGTGTAGTGTCGATTTAAGTTTTGCAAAATTATATGTCCTAAACACTGAATTATTATACTCACTTCCAATTTTGTTTAGAATGACAAAAAGCCGAATTCATTATTTATTTAGTGTCGAAAAGCTTTTGTTTGAAGAGGTCTAAAGATAAGCGATACTATGAAATCATCGCAGGCCCATCATCGTTATCTCATTTCACTGAGATAGCGACATCTGGACAATGTTAGCCTACAAAACGACTATGTAACTCACATAGTCGTTTTGTACGGTTCCGTACCTAAGGGGTAAAAACTGCACCCTATTACTAAGACTCAGTTGTCCGTCTGCCTGTCACCAGGCCTCATGAACCGTGATAGCTGGATAGTTGAAATTTTCACAGATGATGTGTTTCTGTTGCCGCTGTAACAACAAATACTAAAAACAGAATAAAATAAACGTTTAAGTGGGGCTCCCACACAACAAACGTACATAAAACAAACATATTTTTTTATAGATAATGGTACGGAACCCTGCCTGCGAGAGTCCGACCGCACTTGGCCGGTTTTACTTAAATTATCTGTTACTGGGTCCATGTGGCTCTCGAAAGTTAACTAAGCAGTAGGTAAAACATTGAAATTTAAAACAGGGATAATTTATTTTTAACCTACTTTAAAAAAAGGACGTGGTTTTTTATGTATGTTTCCTGAATTTGAAAAATTCTTTTTTTATTTGCATGGGGATACTTGTCAGGTGATCCTATAGAAAAATCAATTTTTCGGATCCAGTGCTACCCCTGTTTAAAAGAAATTATTTACAAGGAAACGGAGATATCATTTCAAATTCAATGGAGTTATTATAAATATGCCCTAGATAACCCTTCAATACCGTTTACAGTTTGAGAACGTGAAGCTTTTTTACGTCCATTTTCGAAAACGCCACTTTCGGCTAATGCGCGCAGAAAAGCTTTACGTTCTTTCTTACTTTAAACTAGTTTGAAGGGTTCAAAACAAATTTCAAATAATATATTTCAAATAGGGGGAGGCCCTGGACCTCGAAAATTTCAAGTATCCCCGTAAGAAAATGGTATAGCGGAATACCCATTCTGCGTCAAACGCATTTATAGAGCGTTAATTTGATTTGAAATTATTTATTAAGGAAATACATAAGATGCATTTCCTGTATACATTCAATAGATTCACTTCATTTACTTCACACATTTACATTTACAAATAATTAGCATTGCAGGTGTAAATATGTACATGTACTTAGATTTACTATACGTCGTTATGTCACCAAATAGAATACCAAACTGATAATTCGTGACGCACCAAGATTTTTATTTGACATTGCTCCTTAAATACGGTATTTAAAGGATGTATAATAAAATATAACATGTATTTAGCACACATAAATAATTAGAATAAGAATTGCAACCACAAATACTTCAATTTATGTTACGTCGTTATGTCGAATATAATACTGAGTGATAAATTGATGACGCACTGTATACATTGTACTAGCAGTTATGACGTCTGTACATTTACTTCTGGGCTTATCATATGTATATGTAACACGTCATGCGCGAATATCTGTAGAAAATATTATATGTTGCATAACAATGCAAAAAAGAAGTAAACTGAGATTCTACAAAGATGTAAGATAAGATGTATTGAATATCTCTAGGATTGGCTTTTTATATTCTTCATGCTCTTCATCACTCTAAACGTTGCCTTTGGGTCTTACGGCGACCCTAGAGGGTCTACAACGTGGAAGGGATATATCCGTAATAAATCGAACAACGGGCTATACCAGATCACTATAGTTTGGCATTACAATAAAATTCAAAAAACAAAATAAAAAATTCGTCATTTCCATACGACAATGTGTAGCCGCCCGGACAATTTGTGTGGAAATGTTAAAACTATTTTGTTGTTTTTTGACTGTTATTTTATAGACCAAATAAAAGAAAAATTAAACGTGAAAACATTATATTAAATTAACAGAGGTTAAGAACTTAGCGGAAGGAAGAGAGACATGGAAAGCACTCCACCGACAAGAGCCCAGCTCTTAAATATAAGAAGAAGATTTTATTATCATTATAGGAATAGTGATCTAGTATAGTACGTGGCTTGATTTATTACGGGTATGTCCCTTCCACGTTGTATATGAAGTCATCGCAGGCCCATCATTGTTATATCACCGAGATAACCGACATCTAGACAATAACAGAAGCTAAAGATATTATTATAATGATAATTGAAACCGCATGAAAATTAACCAAGCAGTAGATAAAAATTGAAATTCGAAACAGGTATTGCATCTTATTTGACCACTGTGACATCTGTTAATTATCTATTGTAACTTTGACCAAAAGGGTCCTTATTACGATGCAATAAAGGTTCAGGGAAAAGGGCATCAGTTGCATCAAAAAAATAAACCTGTGATGGTTACTGTAGCCTATGGACGACTGCAAGTCCATAGGCATAGAATTAATATTAGTATTACATACAGAAAGGAAACTTCTAGGGACCCGCGCAATATGCGTCCCCGTTTTATTTATTTATTTAACTTTATTACAATACCCCAACGCAGACGACAGACTAAACCGTGCCGCACTTTTTAGTCTGTGAAAATAGAACCCATGGGATCACATGCAGTAACGCACACGACGCGCAAAAAGTCTGGCGCGCATAGTGTGCATTACTGGGTATTATTACATAGGTTCTATTTTCACAGACTATCACAGACTAAAAAGTGCGTCACGGATAGTCTGTCGTCTGCGTTGGGCCTACATGTAATTGGCGGACTTAAGGCCTGAGGCCTTTTCTACCAGTCAACCAACAGGCGATGCTGAGAAAGCAATCTTTTTGAGGTAAGTACAGCAAACAATAAAGAAAATATATTTTTATATCAAAATGTATACATATATATCGAATATAATAAACCTACACAAAAATATACATATGTATAAATTATTCCATAATAAACCACATACATAAACTACATCAATACTTTTTATATAACTACTGGCAGTTTTCGGAGATAGTGTGCACGCAATGCCTTTTTGAACGCGAAACGAGTTTGAGCTTTCCGAATACTGAGTGGGAGAGAGTTTCCCTGCTGCAAGCTCCTGCAGCCGCCTGTACATGGCAAGAACGGGAGAAGTGCAGCTAATATTAAAGTACATAAGTATAATACATTATAATACGCTATTTTTTTCCTATATAGGTTCCCTGAAAGAAATTGCTTAGCGATAAGGCCGCCTTTTGCGCATTTCCTAGTATTTAAGATAATTATGTTCTGTATTTTATTTTGTGCAATAAAGGGTATTGTATTGTATTTTACATTGAAAATGAGAATAGCTCAGGACCGTTGTAAATGGCATTCATTGAATGAGCCTGCGTATGATGATGAGAGTTTAATATTTATTACATTTATTATCGTCAGTTTGAACGTCATGTAATATATAACGAATATACAAATAAAGTAAACAAAGAAGTACGTGTTAGGATACGTAGATCCTATTTGTTGCGTAAACCGTATCGCGATTCGTGACGTGTAAGATACGTGAGCGTGGTAAAACCATAGTACCGAGAACATAGTAAATAGATGCGTAGTGCATACAGAACAATCTGAACATGCTTGGTCTCGCGACTTTGTTTGCTAATGATGTATTTTGTGACTCACAACTCTCAACTCAAAATATTACGCTGGTAAACCTAACCGTCAAATATATGAATGACTATTTAGGGCAATTTACTTATAATTCTGAGTATCCAGCATTTACGCTGCAAGAGCGTGTAAATGAGGTCTACTTTGAAAAGTCACGTTTATAGACCAAAGACGATACGAGTTCCGACGAGTTATCTATTAACTGCCTCCGTGGTGTAGTGGTTAGAGCGTTTGGCTCATACCCGGAGGTCGCGGGTTCGATTCCCGGCGAGGGCAACGACTTTGTGTTGTTGTCCTAGTTTGGTTAGGACATTGTAGGCTGATCCGTGCTTCGGAGGGCACGTTAAGCCGTCGGTCCCGGTCACTGTCTTTGACATTGGTCGTTACCTAAAACCATGTCAGAGGCCTTTAAGGCGGTTTAAAAACTCTGACACTAGTGTTAGTCACTAACACGCACGATAAGAAGAAGTTATCTATTTATCAGTTGAATTAAATCTAGGACGTAACCTACACCTGCACGCTGGAGGACCTGTACCATGCAAGCCCTACCGCAGTACAGGTTGCTCATAACTGGGGGGTTACTCCATAAAATAACCAGTTAGTCGTACGATAGTTACGTCCTATTTGTATGTCAAACCAAATTAAACTTTATTGTTATACATTAGGGCTCAATGTTGCTTAACACTGAAACACGGATACGCAGTAACGTCCGTCTTGCGTACCGCTTTTGGAGTAACCCGCCTGGGCCCAGAGAAATATTTATTTATGCCATCACATGAACATCGCTGCTTACTCCCATGCTGGTCTGGGAGAAATAAAAAACTAAGAATGTACCCGCTGCTTCTCTTCCCACGCACATCGTAAAAGCCGATCGAGGGAATGGGCAAAAACGCAAATCATGTTAACAGGCGATGCGGCTAGCAACCCATCACTGTATTGATTGCTTTTCCATCTTCTCGCCCACCATGACGCTAAAAGTGGCTTTTGGGTCTTGCGGCCCTGGGCTTTGCATAGAACCGCAAGACCCAAAATGCTCTGTCTGCCCCATTAGGGATAAAGACGTGATAGTATGTATGTATGTATGTACATGAACATCGATACGCTAAGAAGAAGAATTAAACGTAGGTTATAATAAGACTCACCTCCAGTGCCAAGCACTTTGAACAAGTCAAAATGTGATATGTCCACTTTAGAAGCGCCGTTTAGGTTAACTGAAAAAGAAAAATAACATTACATTAATAAAATGGACTATATTTATCCTTCTATGCTGGTCTGGGGGAAAAGAAAAAACTTAGAATGTACCAGCTGCTTCCCTTCCAACAGAGATATTAGAAGGTGATCGAGAAAATGGGCGAAATTGCAAATTATGCTTGCATTCCTTTTTCCACACTATCACACTAAGAGTGGTCTTAAGTTTTGCGTCGAGACTTGTTTGCTTAGAACCTTCTTCTTCTTATTAATAAAGAGCTAAGCTATTGTCTGTGGAGCAACTACTGCCTTCCATCTTTCTCTGTTCAAGTCTGCTTAGAGCTGCAAGACCCAAAACGCTTTGCCCGCCTCATCAGGGATAAAGACGTGATATGATATTATGTATGGTTCTCATTATACATATAAATAAGGTTCTTTAAAAATGAAACCTAGCTTTTTTTCATTATTGGGCCCTAAAAACTGAGGTTCATCGAAATCTTTGGGAGTAGTTTTCGAGATCTTCATTGTATATGTACATTTGTAAGAATTGGTCGTTAAAAATACATAATAAAATAAAATAGGAAAGAACAACATACTGCTAAAGTGACATAAAAATTGAATAAAATATCGTTTTATTTTTTAACTAGACTGCCGATTTGATATATTTCCTCAAACTTTCACAAGGAAACTCGCGCATTTATTCTATTTCGGGTGGCATAAACATGTTACGAAATTATGTATGTATGGACTTAACAAACATCAAATGAACAAAGTTTGTTCAACCAAATACTTAGTAATTCGTAAGCAAGGCACAAGAAAAACACCCAGCTATCGAATAACCACTGTTGATAAACAATGATAAACATACTCGGTGGGGTCGTTGACGTGCAAATTTTATTTAACCACGTGTATTACAACGTTTTAGTTGTATGCGCGTACGCATTTCAATCAATCAATCTCGCTATCTCTTTCGTACGCGCGAGATCTAATAGCAGTGACGTCAAGAGGGCTGTATGTGCATCCTTTTTCTGTTATTTGACAGTTTCCATTAGATTTTAAAAACGTATAAGTTACAACTTATTTTTGAGCAGATAAAAATCATTTTGTTTTTGGTTTCATTTTATGTTTTTTTTATTGATATGAATAATAAACATAATTGAGTAAAATACCGTATTAAAGAGGCTCTAAATTAACATAATGGCATAATGTAAGGCCTCTATTTATCTTTACAGCCTTTATCAGACCACTACTTGTATAATGGTAACGGTAGCTTGTCTTTCGTATAAGGGTCGAAACACATGTAGCGTATATTGCGCGACGCATCTTACGTCGTTAATAGAATTTCTACTCATAATGCGACACAAGATGCGTCGTGAAACTCGTGAATCATACGCTACGTGTGATTCGACACTAAATACAAGATTTGGCCACATTCAACACTCAGAGGACCCATTTTTCAAACGCAGTCACTAAACGAACGGTTTTTTGTTTTTGTATGAAAAAACCAATCGTTTAGGGGACTCCGTGTTTGAAAAATGGCACTTCTGAGCAGACGTATTGGTGATCACAGTAGGTGGTATAAAGTCTTTGTACAGAGGTCTTTGATGGAATGGTGGAATGTGCATAGGTGTATATCGATTAAACCTATATATTAAACACCTATATATAATTAGAGGCAATTGCCTCTAATTATATATATATATAATGTTGTTTTTAACCCCGTACAAAAAAGAGGGGTGTTGTATATTTGACGCTTATGTCCGTGGCATCGTAGCTATCGAACGGAATCAGTCTAATTTCAAAGCAAGTTCCCTTGGTTCTTAGCTATGTTTGATGAAAATCAGTTCAGTCGTTTAAAAGTTATTGAGGGGGTTAACGCTTGAAAGTCGGGGTTTTTTTATTTACCAGGCAAATACTAGAGGAGCCATGGATAACAATTAAAAATATTGGTTTTCCATTCCCTTTCAACTGGTACGTAAAACACTGGTCCAAGCAAATACTCGGGTGTGGGCTGTCTCCGTTTGCCTACTTTAGTTAAAAAAAGAAGAAAGAAAGGATAAACTGACCTATTGCCAAGTCCGCCTACAGCCTACGACTGCGCACTATAAGGTCGCCGGTTCGATCCAAGGCGGGACGGTCGACCTACAAATCCTCAGTCCCGTCTGGAGGCGATATCACTTATCATTAATCATTCAGTAAATAAGAAACAAGAATATTTAAACCCTACTTTTTTCCTTCCAACCTTCATGTTGGTTACGGGAGAAAATAAAAAAATAGAACGTACATCAAGCTAATGTAAGGTTCTTCTAAGATTGTGTATTTGTCACAGGCAACACAGAGATCGCTCTAAGCGACAAGACTGGTCATTCTACCTATTTATATATATTTCCAATTGAACATTTTTTTTTTTTTGTATTGGTGCAATAAAGAATTTCTCATTTATATATAACCGCGGGTTGTTACTCGCAGAGACTTTGTCAAGTCATACGTAAGATGCACGATTAGTTTGCTTAGGGATACCGCAACTGAACCGAAAGAACGCACGGTAAAAGATAGCAATCATCACCTTTTCCCATTTTGTTTCGGATTGGCGCAGTTTGTCTTTGATATATCAATCTGTGGTCTCCCGTCATATGCCTCTATTACCAGACATTCTTTTATCCACCCCAAATAAATTCATGCCATGCTAAATGCACTCTAGGTAGTTTCCGGCAGAGTAGAATAGGACCACTCCCAAGTCTTTCCGTGAATGTCGTACTCGTAGAAGGCGACTTAGGAAATACAAGCTAAACAAAGCTTATAAACATCAATGAGACCTCTCCAACCCGTCTGGCCAGTGTGAAGAGTGTAGGCCAAATCCTTTGGCTGCTCTGGCCAAGTATAGCTCGGGTAGTACAGAGAGGTCGTGCTCCTGCAGTGGAGACTTAAAATACCTAAAGATAAATCACACTTAAAATCACAAAAAAATGCATTCTCCGAAAGAACGTGTTGCAAAATATTTTTTACATTCATAATCGTAGGATAACAAAAGAACCTAATAATCCTCTTTAATATAAACAGACACAAATGTCAAATGCAACTAATTATCTTCGACCGACAATGTCATTGGTTTATTGAACTGCAGAAAGGTCGTATCTTACACAACTGTGTATGCAGTTACTCAACATTTCAGTAAGGACTACAGACAGCCTAGAACCTAGGGGGTACAAGCCAGGGCCCATACTCCGGGCTCCTAAAGGGGGGTGGGCAAAATCAGGTGTTCTGTTCTGTTTATTGACTAGCAGAAAAGACGTATATCACGTAACTGTATGCAGTTACTCAACATTTTAGTAAAGACTACAGACCGCCTAGGATTTAGGGGCAAACCACGGCCCGTGCCCTGGGCAGAAAGCTTATCAGGGGTGTACTACTCAGCCCTAATTGACAGCTCGCACGTAACTTAACATTTGACTACCCGTGTGTACGAGACATCAACATTAGTTGGATTGGATACAGAACATTACAAGGGGGTAGAAGAAGTGCAAAATCAAGTATTCCTGTTCCGGCGTATTGACATGCAGAAAGGTCGTTTATTTTTATTTTTTACTAGCCGTTCATGTCCCACTGCTGGGCAAAGGCCTCTTTCCTTCCATAACTCTCTGTCTCTGGTTTTAACTTTTCAATCCTGTTCGAATGCTTTCAAGTCGTCTCGCATCTCGTCTTCGGTCTACCTCTCTTTCTACGTCCATCTGTTGGGATCCAGCCTGTGGATATGTGCGCCCATCTTTCTGGGTGCATATGGCCAACGTGACCCGCCCAATCCCATTTTAGTTAAGCTGATTTCTTGCCCACATCCGTAACTTTTGTGATAGAGCGTAGCATAGTGTTTCTGACTCTATCTGTCTGCAAACCATTTTGCTGCAAACCGTAAGATTACCGGTAAGCTAGAATAGGACCACTCCACAGTCTTTCCGTGGATGTCGTAGAAGGCGACTTAGAAAATACCTACAAGCAAAACAAAGCTTATATACATCAATGAGACCTCTCCAACCCATCAGATCAACGCGGAGAGGCCAAATCCTCTGTCTGCTCTGGTCAAGCATGGCTCTAATAGTGCAGAGAGGGCTGTGCTTCTGCAGTGGCGACTAAAAAGACCTGATGATGAGGAGACAATTCAAAATATAGGTAGAAGGCTTATCCAGGTAGGTATCTAGTTAGCCCACTGTACAAAGAGGGCCTTGCTTCTGCAGTGGCGACTAAAAAGACCTGATAATTTAAAGAATTAAACTTTATAGGTAATTTGTTGCAGTATCAAGATACTGGCAATTATCACTAAAGTATTTATGCCAGTGTGCATTCAATAAACATTGAGCAACCTGTACACAATACGTATCTGGTTCACATTGATGTTTACTCTCTTGTCTCTTGCACTTGTGAAGTGTTTGTATTTTAAAAAATGGGGTCATTTCTAGGGTTCCGTACCCAACGCGAAACGGGACCGGCAAATTCGGACCTAATTGTGGAAATTTTGTCCTCGAGGGAAGTAAGAAGTAGGGTTCCGTACCCAAAGGGTAAAAACGGGACCTTATTACTAAGACGCCGCTGTCCGTCCGTCTGCCTGTCTGTCCGTCACCAGGCTGTATCTCATGAACCGTGATAGCTAGACAGTTGAAATTTTCACAGATGATGGATTTTTGGTTATGATATAGTCATTTATTAAAGTATTTAAAATTGTTGCAGATAAAAAGTGTTATAATGGCGGATTTCACGGATACATGAATTTTCTCGGGGTCCAGTGCTGTCCCCATTTAAAATAAATTGTTTGAATGGAAATGGAGATATGATTTAAAATTTTGGTCTCAAAGACCCAAGATAACCCTTTAAACAATTTTATGAACTACTGTTTACAGTTTTGAGTGAGAACGTGAAGCTTTTCTACGCACATTTGCCAAAAACAGCCACGGCCAATGAACAGAACACCAATTTTATTAATTACAAAAGAATTGCAGAAATGGATGAAATTCGTGCCTATTCCTTTATCAACTTAACCACTGGTGGGAATGTGGTTCTTATCAGTGTTGTTCCGATAACCAACATGGCCATTGACCATAGGGTATGGTTTCTTTGGAATAATTTGTGTTCTACTTAAAAAAAATTAGATCACAATACAATACGATACCCTTTATTGCTCAAAATAAATAAATACAGGACATCATTATCTCAAAAAAAACTAGGAAATGCGCAAAAGGCGGCCTTATCGATACAAACAATGACAACCTTGCTATATAGAAATAACCAGCCAAGGGTTCCGTACAATTATCTATAAAAAATGGCGTTTAAAAGGGATTCCTTAAATATTTATTTTATTTTGTTTGTAGTATATGTTGCTATAGCTGCAACAGAAATACATTATTTGTGAAAATTTCAACGGTCTAGCTATTGCGGTTCTTGAAATAGAGCCTGGTGACAGACGGACGGACAGACAGCGAAGTCTTAGTAATAGGGTCCCGTTTTTACCCTTTGGGTATAGAAGCAAGTGATTGGAAATTAGGCAATGCAGGGGGTTAAATATAATCAATGTAGAGGATAATTCCATGGTTCCACCTAGGATTGGTTAAGTCCCAAATAAGTAAGAAAATAAATAGATTTAGCTAATAATAATAAATATATAGACAAATCACACAGATTAAGCTAGCCCGAAAGTTAGTTCAAGACTTGTGTTATGGAATACAAATACATTAGATAAACATCCAAGACCCAGGTCAATCTGAAAAAAAATGTTTTTCATCTTGACCTGACGAGGGATCAAACCCGGGCTCTCCTGTGTAACAGCGTGGCATGATGCACATCAGGCCACAGAGGTCGTTAAATTTCTTTAGGTACTTATTCTTCTTCTTCTTATCGTGTGTGTTAGTGACTAACACTAGTGTCAGAGTTTTTAAACTGCCTTAAAGGCCTCTGACATGGTTTAAGGTAACGACCAATGTCAAAGACAGTGACCGGGACCGACGGCTTAACGTGCCCTCCGAAGCACAGATCATCTTACTTATCAGACAATCAGGTGATCAGCCTACAATGTCCTAACCAAACTAGGACAACAACACAAAGATGTTGCCGCCGCCGGGAATCGAACCCGCGACCTCCGGGTATAAGCCGAACTCTCTAACCACTATACCACGGAGGCAGTTAGGTACTCATTTTAAAGTAGTGATGGGCTAGCCAAGTATTAAATGGGTTTTTCTATAGTCAATGAGGCGAGGACAACATCAGTATCTTGACATATCCTTTGTCACCATCACCCTAATAATCATTATCATTTCATACGCATCACATCCATGGACATAGGTCTATCCCAACAATTTCCAAAATGACCAATCAAGAGCAGCCTATATGTATGTAACATTTTCTATGTTTTTAATTTCTGTTTGTAATTTTTTAACAGAAAATGGGATAGAAGACAGACAATCTTTTAACAGACCTTTTTTTAAAGGTGGTCCTTAAATTTTATCTAAATATGTTGTGTAGTTTGGTGTTGAAACCGATTTTTGGTTTTCAAAAATGGTCATTCTTCTGATTTTTATCTACCTAGTATAGAACTTTGGGTCTAGCATAGCACCTTTGACAACCTCTGTGGCCTGATCCACCCCTAATGTGGTCATCATCTGCTTTACCTAATCCTATCTGGGTTTGGCACAGTATGTCTTCTCATACATTATAAAACTTTAGCTCCAATTATCCCTCATTTCTTGCATTACATCCATTTCTTTTCAGAAAACCTTACATTTATGTATGGTACACTTCAAAAATGGAGGCATAAACTCTCTTACTAATTGTATAACATATTATGACTACATTTTTGAAGCCAGACTGTACATTCCAGGACATGTACAGTTTTGGGTGTAAATCAATTGAAATTTCTATTGTCTAAAATAACTACACATGCATACTTGCTACCTACAAGATATATACCTACTTACATAAACATTCATAAATATGTATGTATACATAATCTTACATAAGCCTACATAAATATATTACCTTATTCTTTACCTACCCTATTCTTTCTCTTATGAGTCTGTCAAAGTCAATGATGGTGTCTGACTTTTCAAGCTGCCTTAATGTCGTTATCTAGTGACCACAGTCATTATATTTATGATCAGGTCTTTTTAGTCTCCACTGCAGGAGCATGACACTCTCTGTACTACCAGAGCCATATTTGGACAGAGCAGCCAGAGGATTTAGTCTCCACTGCAGTAGCACAACCCTCTCTGTACTACTAAAGCCATAACTGGCCAGAGCAGCCAGAGGATTTGGCCCACACTCTCCATACTGGCCAGTCGTTTTAGAGAGGTCCAATTGATGTTTATAATTATGATTTGTTTAGCTTGTACTTCCTAAGTCACCTTCTACAACATCTAAGGGGGAGCGGTCCTATTCTACTCTGCGGGAAGCTACACGGCCTATTATGTAGTTATTTTGTTTATTATAGAACACACTAGCAGGTTATTAAGCTGATGTGTGTGCGTATTGATGTTTTGAGATGTTGTTTTTGACTAGTGTTTGGAGACGTTGTTTTTGAGTAGTCTATTTTTGAAGCTGTTGGTGTAAATAATTTGCATAATCCAATTAATTAACAAACGACTCACCTTTCCATCTTTTCCTAATTTTACTAGCATCCACAAGATTCCAATCCACTGAGTCCCTGGCTGGAGGAGGCACAGTGCCACCAATCAGCTCCACGGAGCTACTCCTCTTAGTACTCGGCCCGGGCAGCGGAGCAACCTCCTCCACTTTCTTCACATCATTCACTAACGGCACACTTGAACACTCAATAATCTCCACACTACGGTCTGTGTCCACCTGTCCAGTCACCACACTGTGTCCGTTCACTGGAGGATCTATCCTCAACTTCTTCGTCGGCACCTTCGACTTCTTCGGAGCACTGTGTCGCCTCTTCAGCTTCGTGGAGTGAGAGGAATTTCTTGAACTCACAGGAGAGGGGCAACCACACTCCATACTACCCTCCTGGTCGCTGCCTTCGTAATAACCTGACTCGTGCTCCGGCTTTTTGTCAGGTACGTTCATCTCGGCAGTGGCCATGGTTCAGCCCGACACCAAAACCATGTAGACACCACTAAGCTTTCAACTGGTGCCCATGAATTTCTGCTTCAAATCACTCCTCCAAACGAGACCGTGGAGAGGTTGCGTGGAAATGTTGGTATTATTTGTATAAATAACACTAATTGCTAACTAGGTAATGCGCCAAGTTTGCCGTGGAAAGTACAGACACGTAAAGCATTTTTGCGAGTTCAACTCGAGAGTTCGCGCGAACTTCACACTGAACTTTCTTCGCAGATGGCGCTACTGTGCGCTATAGTTCGGCAAAATTGCAAAGTCGTCGACGACGGCACTTTGTCCCGTTCAATATGACTTCGCGTTTTCGTCCAATAATTTTACTATTATATCTACTTTCACGTTGTTGAAACGTCAAATTAATTACAATAAATAATTATCATTGCATTCCATAACAAATCACAGCCTCTTCGTCGTCCAGTTACACCGGGACTGCACTTTCACGGAAATCCCAACACGTATAAAAAATCACTGCACAATGATCCTTCAATTCAACCACGATAAATATGTGTAACCTTTCACTAAGAACTACATACAAATGTCCTTTTTACAAAACGTATCTACTATATAAATAACTTCTAAAATGACTGCGCGAATAAGGTCCGACTCACTCGACGCAATAAAGTAACTGAATTCGAGAAACGCAAAATAGAAACGAACGGTGCGACGTGCGAGGCGCTCCGCGGCGCTTCCCCCACCATGCGATGCGATACGAGGCCAGATAGTGCATGAAAAATTAACAGATGTATCGATAATCGTTAAAAAAATTAAGAATATAATTCGAGTTTGGTAGTATCTTACCTTAGTAGATATTTATTCTTGGTAATAAGTAGAATAGAATAGATTTTTTTTTATTCAGCGATAAATTATACACTTACAAACATTTTATAACTAAACACTGAAAGATAACATGAATAAATGTGTTTACCAAAATAAACCATTTTTCTTTCTTTCTTTCTTTCTAAAGTACATAATAACATGAATAAACTACGATTAAACTATTAATATTAAAATAAACTAGATTCAAGTACTAAAATAAAACCAAATGATCTACATAAAAGCCAGGCTCTTGTCGGTGAGATTATGAAGAAATTGCCGCACCCAAATGATCTTACAATTTTATTTGATATTTTTAGTGGGAAGTTCTAGTTCCTCTTTGGAAAACTGATTTAATATTAACTAGTGGCTCCGTTAGCTTTTAGACCTCGCCAGTAGAACTCGATGTCAATCATATTTTCATACAATCCTTCTCATCAAATTGTAATTCTACTAGAATTATTGTCAAACATATACAAATAAGGCTTTTGCCCAACACCTAAACGGATAATAAAAATATACAAACGCCGCCGAATTGTCCGAATAGACTCTGAAGACTTCACTTATTTCATTTTTCTTGCTCGATCTCCTGGCTAAGAAGCGGCTTTATACTCACGCAACGAGTGTAGAATAGAGTATAGAGTAGAAATACCACGTGCCGAGGGATAAGTGAAACTATTTTCGAGTTTGTAACTACTAGCAACTGAAACTGATTAACATAACATTACACGTTGAAAATATTTTATTAAAAGCTTATTTAAAAATGTATTATAAGAAAATATGCTTCTCCTGCTCAGACCGTAGTAGTCGATTAACGAAATCGGCATTTAGAAATTATCTTAAAGAAAAGATGGGCTTGCAATTATCACAATATCTAATTCCTGTTTCTATCGTACGCCCGCCTATTCCATTTAGCTAAACTTGATCCTTGGTTTCTGCACCTCATGGCAATGGCTCTGTCTATCCCACCCTTAAGTTTTTGAGATCTGCCAATACCAAACAAAATAGTAAAAAAATGTAAGCCGTAGCATATCGTGCCATGCGGGTCTTGACTTGACCGGTGGATACATATGTTTTAGTTTATAATTTATACATGTACAACTATATACATGTTTCATGTCAGTAGCTGCCTTTAGCTTAATTTATTTCGTCTAAAAAATGTAACTTGATCGGCGACAAGAGTAATATTGAATAAAATATAAAATAATTGAGTCGGGGTGTGGTGGGGGTTTATTTTAGTATCGTTAACTGTATGAGAATATGATTTTTTTCGTATTTCGCCATATGCTCTAGTTTTCTTGCAAAAAAAGCTGAATTTGACACACATTTTTATTATTTTAAGTGAAGTCAAAAGTTTAGCTTTTGAAGAGCGTGATTTGTGTTTTATCTGAAATTTAAGCGTATGCTACAAAGTCACCGTTTCACGGACGTAAACAAAGCGAGACAGCGATATTGCTTATCCGTACTAAATGAATGAGATAGAAACAAAGTCAAACGAGACATATGTCTGTCTCTGTTTTCACACCGATTGTTAAGTAGCACAGTTAAAACGAAGATTAAAAATATTTCAATTAGGTAGGTGCATTAAAATCCTTGATTCTCGACAATTTGAATAAAAATTTTATTTCAAGTACCTATCAAAACAAATCTTTTTTCAATTAATAAGTCGATAGTTCATATTTCTATTATTTTCTTTCAGGTCTATTTCAGATTAAAAGCAGTTACGACTATGGATGAGCTTCGCAAAGAAAAATTATTTTAATAAAAATTAGAATGTCTTATCTTTGTGTTAAAAGCGTCAAATACTTAGTATTCGCCATTGTTTCTCGTGTATAATAAACGTAAACGCAAAGAGTAATCGTAGCAGTACATTAAAACTTCACTTAAACCGTTATGGACAGAATTATTAACTTAGCTAACCCTTTTAAGTTTCACTATCACCGCACTTACGATCATTGTGATAATGTCAAGTCATGAACTTATGATTTTCTAAAACTCTTTGTAATTTTCACTTTCAAAAAGTATGCGTTATCTCACAGCCTAACGAGCAAACCAAACGCCTTTTAAGTCAAATCATAAATTATGATTGTGACATAACAGCCTACAAGGAAACAAATCTACTTAGCTCGAGAAACATTATGATGAACACAATAGTAAGGTTTCCTTAGAATTCATGTAGGTACTATTTACTAACACATGTACCTGTATGTCAAGTAGGAAAATACATTACCAGTTGCGACATACGCTCTAGCAATGTGTTAAAAGAATTTCAGTATAAGCATGAATGCCATGATTGTTACAAACAACTGTCATCAAATTGCGAATTTCCATCAAACACATACGAAGTATGTGTCAGTGGTTAACAATTTTCTGCTTACAAAGTGAACTAGTGTGGAGGTTACCTAATAATCACAATGAAGCTGACTGGTAAAAAAATGCATTAGCATTAAGTCCATCTTTTGTACCATTAAGGTCAATAAAGTTTTAATAAATAAACAAGTGGTTGTAGCTGAAAATGACCGTATACGTAGGTCACTCGATAAGTTTTGAGACAAGAAAAAACTGTAAAAGATATTAACAATATTTATTTAACTTTTTTTCGAAATTCTCTCCTTCATTCGCCTAAATTAACTATTAAAACAATTTTGCCAGTCTTGATCCGATAGGTCAGAAATTGCGTCTTCGTCGTCTTTTTAAAGAAATCACAGGGAGTTAAATCAGGACTTCGCGGTGGATGGGGCAAGGTTTCAACACCGGATTCCTCAAGAAACGCTTTTGTTCTGAGGGACGTATGTGACGAACCAATGTCGTTCATTTGTCGTGATGCAGTATGATTTCTCTAAGCCCAGGCTTTGGTCTCTTCTCTCGCAGAGCTTGGAAAAATTTCGGCAATTCTACTCATCATCATCATCATCAGTTCAGCCGCATAACGTCCACGGAAATTCTACTGTTGCATACTATTCCAAATTAACAGATTTTCCAACATTGTTATCGACACATGCCCGCTGCGGGGAAAAAAATACCATTCTTACCAATGTTACGAGGTTTTTGCAGTTTTGTAGGCAAACCTTCTGAAAAGACTCATACTGACGACTATCTCTTATTTTTCAGATCATATTGAAAAATCCTGTATTTTCTGCAGTTACTGCCGTTTGTGGCCAACCACTTCTATGGTCATCTTTGAGGTTTGTTTCACCCCTTTTTTATTCACTGAACTCTCAAATCATCGAACATGTACCTCTTAGACATCAGTGCCTTAACCGAAGATTAAGAAAAGATAATGATAAGCATTTCCAGAATGACCGGATCAGCCTGCAACCAAACTCTTCCTGCAACTTTACTCAGGTAATCTAACCACCTCTTGCTTCGACCCACAATGTGCTCATATTTCACTCAGCCCTTCTTCCGTCCACTGCTGAACATAGTCCTCTCTTCGTTTACGCCACAAACCTCGGTCCTGTGCTGCCCTCATCCAGGTGCAAACCGTGACTTTGACTAAATTGTAAACCCATCTTAATGCAGGACGTCAGACGCCAAATCCCTCATTTAAAAAATACTACCTATTATCCAGAGAGTAGAACTATGTTGTATTATCCAATTTAAGATGGCAACCAGTGCAGAAGAGTTGCCTCACCACGAATTCCCAAAGTTTCACTTTTTCACAAACAGTTTTGCTGAAAACGCTCTGTCAATCGTTTGTTTTCCAACGAGTATGAAGGTCAGCAACGCTTCCGTACCTTGAGGTTACCTTCCGTGTTCTCGTGATCGAATGGTTCTCGCTAATTACTCACAGCCGCGGAATTGAGGCAATTTTCTGAGCATCCCTGATAATTAATTGGAAATTACTGTGACTTGATCACTTTGATTAAACAAATCGCGTGTTTACAAGATCACAATCAGAAATGGCGTTTCAAGAGCTAAATGTCGTGGCGGGAGAATGCTTATACTTGCACATTTAAGCACTTGTTATGTGGTGTAGTTGCATTGAATTAGCGACCATAAGTAGCCTAAAATATTCCGAGCTGACTACTCTGAAAGACACGTTAAGCCGTTGGTTTCGGCTGTCATCATTAGATATGGCAGTTATCAAAACATTTTAAATGCCTTTAGGGTAAATCTAATCTCCAAGCTGCTTTTTGAAACGAAAAACAACAAAAAGTTGGTTGACTGGTACATGTATATTGTAATTTAAACGAAGTTAAATAAATAAACAAACGAATTGATGTTCTGATTTCTACCAGTTTGCACAGGTGGTATAGAACGCTACATGATCCGAAAAAACCTCGTTTAGGTTTCAGATCGTATAGGAATTACCCGTGCAAACTGTTAGAAATCTGTCACTGTGATTAGTATAATTAGGCCACTGACTCTAAGATAGTAACGTCTTCAATAATCATTACTTAAAAGTATGGCTTGAAAATTATTGTAGATTTTACAGCTTCGATAGTTTTTTTTTTGCCTGTGTCATTTATACTTTTTGTGCCATATTGATCTAAAACAACATTTTCAGTTGTCATTTCATCACTCAATCTTTGGAGGTAGGTATCTATCAATTATTACTTATTATAGTTTTTGATTTGCATAGTATGTAGTTATGGATAAGAAAAAGAAAACACAGATTGTTGAGAAAATTAAATACAAGTGCGCCCTTCGGTACACAAACACTACAGTTAATGTAGAAAAGGAGAAATCAATAATACGAAGGCCCGTAGACTACAAAGCTTTTAGCGTGTGCTTTGCGGATTAGAACTTAGAAAATAGTTACTAATTCAGGAGAAATAATTTATTTTATGCTTCAGGTCTGTCGGCGTCACTTTACCGTTGAAAATAGAACTCGAAATTTAAGTAATGTATTCAGTGTTTTAAGCGCTGCTGCTGGACTATATTTATTCAAAAACAAATATTTTCTGACCATAACAAAGATTTAAAGTCGTTTCTCATAATTAATATATATGTCGCAGTTGGATTGTATAATCCGCTGTTATTCAAAAACTCTAGCTATTTGGCATTACAGCTCGTTTTTGTAATATAGCTGAAAATGGGTCAGCTAGATCGTCCAATGTGTTACGTTTAACAAACTAGCTAACGTAAGATTGTACAACGATTAGTTCGGAATTCTGCCACTTTTGGCTTGTGAAGTGTCAGTGTCATAACAACAAATATGGCCTCCCATGAAGTAAATTCTTCGCCGCGTTCCGGGACTAAGCTTTTTTTATCGAGAGACATCGGGGGCACCGTTTGTGATTTCGGAGTGCAAAAGATTGAAAAGAATAAAGCAGACCTTTAGCTTGGATCCCATATTGTTATTTCGTCGCCCGCCTTTCGGCAAGATGGAACGTTCACGTGAATCAATTGGCCGTAAGAAATCGCTGCGCCATTGAGTTGTCGGGTTTACTAAATTTCTATATTTCTAATCCAATTGCATCGAGCTGATTTATCATTCTTCATTGGTGTTTTATGTTGTTGGAGACTGAATTATTTAGTAAGGAGTTGAATTGAGGTTTTATTTCCATCCCACGAGTAATATAAAAATAATAAAGATAAATTAAAAGTGAAAACATATAAATAGGTTAAGAACTTAGCGGAAGGAAGAGAGACATGGAAAGCACTCCACCGACAAGAGCCCAGCTCTTAAATATAAGAAGAAGAAAGAACAACTATTGTCCCCTCATATATTATTTTGTCTGGTAACACAGTTTTATTCAATAATGGTAACCCTATATGCTACTCAACGCTAGCTGTTTTGTTTAACGTAATGACGTAACTCATTGACAATCGAACTGAACTATTTTCAGCTGTTTTACAAAACCGAGCTGTATTGCCAACCAGCTAGATTTTTTAATAACAACGGATTATACAATTCAACTGCGACATATATATACACAGCCATAAGTACACAAAAAGACTAAATTAAACTCAAGTTAGGAGCTTATTGATGAACATAAAATTAGTTAAAAGAACTTCATTTGCAAAAGTTTTACCGGTGTCAAAGACCCTATTTAAATTAATTCCTTTTTTGCATTTATATAAACCTAACAAATGAGGACAATGGGAATGAATCGCCCCATTAAATGCTAATCTCACCGAACTTTATGTTCCGAAGGTTTCAATAGATACGCCAAGGATGCATTTTTATCCATCAAATAATTGTAAATTGGTTAATTCTATGTATTAGACAAACGCAATTAATAGCAAGTAATTAGCTAAAAACTTCAACCTATCGTAATCCGCTTATTTTCTGGTACTGCTAGAAATTATTTGTCAATCATAATGTGAAGTATTGCTTACCCACTGACAACGATTTCACGCTCATTCGCTAATTACCATAATTAGCATTTCTTGTTATTTGTGATTTTGTTTAAGATCGTAATCTTGGCATACTTGAGTTGTTTATATTTTTAAGTTTTACATTTAACGAAAGCAATATTTATACGAAGTTTGAAAGGTGCACCACCACCTTTCTTATTGGAATTGGGTACCTACTACTACAATCTCACTTTTTTAATGATGGCTCAAGATTTTACGATGTACAAAATGTGAAAAGGAAAGACAAAAAAATGAAGTAAAAAGTCTTCTTCTCTTCTTTTTATTAAAGAGCTAAGCTCTTGTCTGTGGAGCACCACCACCTTTCTTATTGGAATTGGGTACCTACTACTACAATCTCACTTTTTTAATGATGGCTCAAGATTTTACGATGTACAAAATGTGAAAAGGAAAGACAAAAAAATGAAGTAAAAAGTCTTCTTCTCTTCTTTTTATTAAAGAGCTAAGCTCTTGTCTGTGGAGCAACCAATGCCTTTCATCTCTCTTCGTCTTAAGTCAACTCCTTAACATCCTTAAAAAGGCAGATCACAACATTTACTACATAAGGTTTATGGGAAGGCATTCATTGTAAAAAAGGGAGTCTTGCTTGCTTTCTGGATATCTTTGTAGCTCAATATATACAAAAATATTACAACAGTTATCTTGTGTTAGTGACAAATTAAAATATCATCGTAGAGGCTGGATAATTCTTTAAGTTCATAAATATAAGTAAACCTTAATTGATATATCTAGCTCAACACAAAACCACAAACGCGTTTGTACTTTAATACTTCGTAGCATTTAATAGAAATTTTAATGGTGTCATAATCATTATATTAAATCCTAAGATAGTTAAAAGTTAATTTAGTTTGTCGACAATCCGTGTGCTGTTCAAATAAACATTTTAATTAATGAGACGTCTACGTCAGAAGCTATTGATAACACACAACATTTTAAAACTGTCGTGCGTAAGTCATATTTGCTAGTTGTGTTGATTCATAATAAATGTAATCAATCTTATTACGCTTGGAGCAATTTAGCTAGACCTACGTATGCGAAAGGTTAAATGTATCAAAGTTAGACCAAATGGCATCTCATTTCGTCACCTGGTAACAAGATATTAATATTTCAACGCAATGAACAGCTACTTTACAAACAGGTTTAAAAATTTGCTTCCCCAGCCCTGAAATCATTGAAAGTAACTTCAGTTATAAAACAATAGCAACAAGAATTTTGAAACAATCACAAGTACGACTGCTTTTAAATAAAAAAGACATTTTGAAGTTATGACAGGATAAAAAAATTCATATAATATCTAAGTAAATCCATCCATACATTAACCCTGAAAACATTACACGATAGCATTATCATTCAAGGTTAAATAACTTACCGAAGATACTTACCATAGGCTATTTCATGTGTGACTGTGTTGGCTTTGACGATGACCGGTGTTTCTTCGTAAGTTTTCTCTGATTTATCTTCAGCGACTGAAGATTTCGGGACATCTTCGAAGTATTCTTCGAAGTTGTTCTTATTGAAGAAATCGAAATCTATAGCAGCTCGTTTCATAGTAGGCGTTGCGCTAGCCCCTGCGTCTATTTCAAATTGCAACATCTTTGCCGGCGACATGACCTCCATTATTGGCGAAGGCCTTACGAAAATCTCATTATCGCTCTTTTTAGTCAGCGACAGTTTTAAAAGAGTCGGTACTTTACGCTCTTCAATTTTCTCCTCAGAAATTTTTGGAGTTTCAATTATTGGTGGAGACTTTTCTTCCACGGGAGTTTGAACATCAGGTGTAGGAAATGGTGTAATTATTTTAAGTTCAGGTGTATCAATATCAGTACTAAAAGTAGCGTTACTATCGATGGATAAATCTCTATTCTCAATAGTAATATTTTCGCCGACATCAGAATAGTTGTTAAAACTTAAGCGGAATGTTTCGTCCGGTAATTCGACGCTATCAGTAAATAAGTTTGACCCTGAAGTCAGTGTAACATTATCAGCGTCTTTATTTCCTAAAGGCGACTCCATGTTGAATAAAACTTGTTTACGTAAACAAAATAATCATATAATTCCAAATGTCAATTAAAACATTGTGTATGTATGTATCATACAGACTCGATTGATGTCCTTGAAATTATCTCGCAAATCGATAAGCTCAAGAATTTTCACATCACTTTCACGCACACATGCGCAATAAGTAGTCTTTGTATGTGTGCAAATGCATTCATGAGCTGTCAAACTTGTTTCGCGGTTTCGTGATCTATCCAGATTTCACAGAAAACAACACAATATGAAATGAAACACAATTTTTTAAGCTTAAAATACTAATTAGAATGTCTGTGGCATACATAAACACGTTAGTAGGCAAGAAAACAGCGTCGTCCCGCCATAGGTCCGTCTAAAAATAGATCAACACTGCACTGATTTCGCTGTCTTTGACCACTCTTTTCACGGTAAACAATTGATAACAAGTCTCACACTGTTATAAGTTCGTAATTTATCTTTCACTGTGCTTGTTATTTGTGAAAAACAGGTACAATTTTAGTAAATTGCGCGGAACAATAATATGATACGGCGTGATGGCGCGGCGTTCGACACAACTACATGATGTAATGTCAACAAACTAGAATTTCCGCACTTTGGTGGCTGCGCGCGAATGTCGAATTCTTAAATTTTATTTCGTATATTCCTCGCTACATATAGGTCCATTTTAAACAATAAAGTAAGATATTTTAGTATAGTTATCAATAGTTTTTTTTGAATTTACTTAATACAATAAGGGCCAATTTCCCGTGGCTCATTTTGACATGTTATTATTTATCTGTCGTGCAATTACAGCTGTCAAAATAGCAGAAAAACATTCCGTTTCATTCAGTTTTGTTCATTATTTATTTAGTATTAAGGTATCTACTTTTTATCCAAATTATAATAAAGGTATATAAAAATATTACAAAAATACCAGTAAGAATCTTATTAGATTATCGAGGACGGTATAAACTTACTATGTTAACGTTAACTGATTTTTGGTCTGCCTCTCCCGTAGCCGATACAATACAACTGTGGTGCCATTTTTCAAACGCGAAGTCACCATATTATTATACAAATGGTTTTTCCATACAAAAATAACCATTCGTTTAGTTTCGTTTAAAAAATGCCACTTTTCTGTGCTTAGAGAGAGGGATAGACGTGATAATAATGTACCATATACCGAACGTCTGTACCTTTACAGGGTTGACAGAGCCTACGGCCATATGTCTCAAGGTCCATTTTTAGAGTCCCAGATACGATTTGGTCTCTGCTTATTTTTAAGCCCCGACAAAAAAGAGGGGTGTTATCAGTTTAACGCTGATTGTCTGACTGTGTTTGTGGCATCGTAGCTATTGAACGGATGGACCTATTTGGATGCGGTTTTTTTTACGTGAAAGCAAGTATCTTTGCGGTGATTCTTAGCTATGTCTGATGAAAATCGGTTCAGTCGTTTAAAAGTTATTAGGTGATAACATTTTTTTTTCTGTTTTGTAGTTTACCTGGCAAGTAACAGATGGCGCTACGGATATTCTGTAGTTATTATATTTCACTTAACATCGGTTACAATATTATATAGTTCCGCCACTTATCACTAGATGGACATCATCTCATTGGGGTTTTTAATTTGCCTAGCAAACAAACTTTTTGTAGGTTTAGAACGAACTAGAAAGCCGTATTTTGCATGGGCATGTATGTATATTAATCACACCTTATCAAGCCACCCACGGCTAACAAATTAAAGAGTTAAACTATTCCACTCTAACTAAAAAAATATACAAGGGAAAAGAAAATTTCATGCCAATTCAATCAAATTAGTTTTTAAGACTTTTTAGTTGCGTGAGGCGTGAACTCGAAGTCGGCATTCGCAACTACGGAACTCTACACTGCACGAGGCTCGATTTAAGCTACTGGCGTACCTACAACAGGCAAATGTCTGACCTGAAGTTCCAACCCAAGAAATTTTCTAAAGCAAATTTTCATATTGGATAAGAAAAGAAAATACAAAAAAATCATCAACATATTTATTCTGACACATCAAAACTTCTTGCGCTTCCCGCCAGCACCGTCCGACTTCCCGCCTTTCCGTTTCCCGCCTTTCTTGTCCGCCATCTTGAAGCCATTTTGTTTTCCACTATGTCCGCCATTTTGTTTAGCAGCATGGCCGCCGCTTTGTTTTCTGAATTTCTTAGGTTTTCCTTTGTTTCCGAGGATTTTCTTGTTGTAACCTTTGATCCACCTATCCCGCTTGTCTTCCCACGCTAGCTGTTTTGTACTGGCGTTGTCCGTGTTGGCTACGGCCTGGCTAGAGCCTTGTTTCTTGTTTGTTGCTGTTTCTTCTAGGAGAGTTGAGAATTCTTCGGCTGACGCGAATAGGGAGCCTAGGTCGTCACCTCCTGTAAAAAAGGAATGTTAAGAACCAAATTGGAGAAAGACAATCAGAAAGACCATTGCTTAGCAGTGTGATAAGCACAGGTTGATTTAAAAAATTGGAAAAGAATTCCAAAATCGGTCATTTTGGAAATCTTTGGGAAAGGTCTATGTCCAGCAGTGGAAATTAATGAATTAAAAAAAGAACCAAAATATAAAAAATCCCTGTTGTATTTGTTGTGTTAGGACCGATATTCATGAAACCATAGCTAAGAACCACCGGAAGGGAACTTGCTTTCACGTAAAAAAACCGCATCAAAATCGGTGCATCCGTTCGAGAGTTACGATGCCACAGACACACATTAGCGACAAACCTTTAACACCCTCCTTTTTTGTCGGGGATAAAAAACAAAGTACCTTTCAGCTTGAGTTTCATCTTGTCTTTGCCGTTGCCCTTCCTTCCTGGTATGTCGATGTGGTCGTCTTCATCGTCACTGCCTTCGAGCATCAACTCTGCAACAAGTTAATAAATAAATAGACAATAAATAATATAGAAAGAAAGAAAGAAAGAAATAAATAAATACGGACATATTACACTGATCGAGCTAGCCCCAAAGTGAGTTTAAACTTGTATTATGGGATAATAACTCAACGATACTATATTTTATAATAGATACACATATTAATAAACAGCCAAGACACAGGACAATTTGAAAAAGGCTATTTTCCAACTTGCACTGGCTGGGGATTGAACCCAGGACCTCCGGATTGGCGGTCTAGCGTGTTGACCATTACGCCACGGAGGTTGTCAAAAAGTTGAATGTTATAAGTTTATTTTAAAAAAAAAATTTTGTACAAGTTTTTATTATAAGGCCAAAAAATTTATTAAAACAAATAAGCCCAAACTCGATGGAGTTGCGTCGTTTTATTACTGAGTTTCATCGACCAACTTCCGTCTCCGTGATCAGGCCCGAGATATCGTCTACCATAAAAAAGTGCTCGTCAAGACAAATCAATCGAGTTCTACTCAATGAGGTTACGTTGTTTTATAACTGAATTCCGTCGAATATCACCCGGCTCCATCATCAGAACAGCTCGTTGACTTTTTGATTATAATACTGTATTGTCATCCGACGTGCACACACATGCAAAATTTCAGCTCAATCGGTTGAAGATAAAATAAAATAAATAAATAAATAAATATATAGGGACAAATTACACTGATTGAGATAACTTTTTGAAACTTGAGTTGGAAGATTTGACCTAAACTTAAGTTTTACCATCATCATTAGGCTTTTTGTCTCCACTGCAGGAGCACGACCCTCTCTGTACTACCAGACCCATTTGGCCAGAGCAGTCAGAGGACTGACCTACACACTCCTCGCTGGCCAGACGGGTTGGAGAGGTCTCATTGATGTTTATAAATTTATAAGCTTTGTTTAGTTTGTATTTCCTAAGTCGCCTTCTACGACATCCACGGGAGGACTTGGAGTGGCCCTATTCTACTCCGCCGGAAACCACATGGCAACCATAACTTTTGATAAATCTGACACCAATGTTGGATATTGCTGCATATACTCACCATCCTCGTCTCCAGACAACGCTGGCTCATCTTCATCACCCGATATATTCAGCTCACCGTCGCTTCCTGACGATACAATACAATTTTTCATTTAATGAGGGTTTTCAAAAATATGTGACACTAGATTGCAGCATAATGACGTCAGGTCCGATCGACTGTTGTGATTGGACCATCAGTTAACAGGTTCTTTTGCTCCGTCAAATGTGACCAATAACAGCGGCTTATTGGAGCTGACGTCACTGTGCTGCCATTTGGTGTCACATATTTTTGAAAACCCTTATCAGTATTCACCCTCGCTTGTCAAGTGATTAAAAAAAATCTAATTTAATAATAGCCTCTAAAAGGTTTCTCTGCTCCGATTTTAAAATAAGGTCTTACTTATTTAGATATTTGCAAGAATCCCAATGACCTTCATTTTCAGCAAAGTCAAGCGTATTTGAGTAAGTGACGTCACGACGAAGATTCTTGGAGTAAAGTTTGCAATTCCCACTTTTGTTACTGTATTGTAACAACTTGACAACAACCAAATAACGAAGGTTATTAAAACAGTAGATATTGACAGTTGACAGATGTTATCATTTTTTAGTGCAGGCATAGGAAAAATGTAAACTTCGTTTGCCGTGTCATCACTTCCGGTGTAAAATTTAAAATTACATAAAATAAACCTGATAACACGTAGATTTTTTTATTCACATTGTTTTCTTAAAACTGTCTTTATTTTCGTTTAAAGGCAACTTTTAAATTCTTTAGTTGACAAATACTCACCTCCATCACCTTCCTCTATTTCCTCATCATCATCATCATCATCGCCCTCATCATCATCATCATCATCACTAACATCATCTGCTTTCTTCGAGCCCCTTTTGCTCTTAGTTGATTCTAGTTCTGCCAGGAAGTCTAATTCTTCATCTGACTCCACTGAGGAAGGAAAATTTATGGTCATATTCATATTTTAGATACATACATTGCCTATTTTCGGTTAAAATTGTATCCTTACAGAACAAGCAATGTATATATGTCGCAGCCATCTGGTTAAATCAGCCATCCAACATGACGCCTAGCCCGGACATTCAAACCAGGCATTCAATTGAATGGCTGAACGACATCTAGCCAAGTCATTGAACGCAACGTTTGGCAACCAGATGGCTAAACGTAGTAAGTATAGTCATTTAGTGAAATTAATTGGATATTGATGAATTTGTTATATGTGGTTAGGGCACAGGTATGGCACTTCATACAAACGGAGTAACAAATATACCTAGTACTACTACCAACGAAACAATATGTCCGTGCACACGTCAAATGTGTGGGTTAAACAATCAGGGTCGCCACCACAGAATTTGTTGCTTTACTTACCTGTTTTCATCACTCGTAAATCTATAAAATGTTTGTTCTTTATTGTTTTCCGTGGATAAACAATGATAATATGCGCTGGTTTTTACCATTATGATTCAATAATTCTAAGTGACTCGCGTAACGTCAACGTGCAACTAGCACCAACCCTGTTTTACAGGCGACAGGGCGGCCCAACGAGGCTCAAAAGCGGAGGAGGTGTTGCGGGGACGCCAGATTGCAGGGGGACGGTGCGAGTTTCCGTTCTGTATGTAATACTATTATTAATTCTGTGGTTAGAGTCTACAATATACCTGTTATTGACGACTACTTTTTACTAATACCTACCACTTAGTAACTAATAATAGACATACATACAACGTGGAAGAGACATATCCGTAATAACTCGATCCATAGGCTACTAGATCACTAGAGTAATGACATCAAAATAGCAGTCAAAAAAATTTGGCATTTCTATACAAAATTGTGCAGCCCGGGCAATTTGTATAGGAAAATCGAAGTTTTGTTTTATTAGCATTACATTTGACCGAGCGAGCCAAGCGAGCGAGGTCTCTAAATCGATTTGGGGGCGAAAACACATTGTATGTATGTATGTATGCATGTTTGTACTAGCGTTGAAAATTCCGAAAGAAACAAATTGTCGGTGAAAGAAACGATATCTCGTTTTTTACCGTTTTATTCGTTTGTTGCTTGAAATATTCCCAAAAAAAGCCTTCGGAATTTTTCGAAAGATATCGAAATTTTTGAAAAAAACGATTGAAATAATCAAGTTTTTATTACTATAATTCCAACAGACAGTATAGTAGTATAGTATTGTGTGCGTGATATGAACTAAAAGTAGGCCGGAAAGTATGACAACAAAAACAAATCATTCTACCCTCCGAAACATAATAAAATTCTGTGAAAAAAACATTAATACTTTTCCGTTTTTTTCCGTTTTATTGATAAAAAACATGAAAAATTCCTTAAATATTTTTCTTGAAACTTTCAAACAAAAGTTGAAAAAAAGGGGGAATTTTCCCGCTTTTTTCAACGCTAGTTTGTACCGCGATAGCTGCCAAACTGATGGTTTGATATTGATGAAATTTGGTAGGCATGTAGGAAATATCAATAGAATTTTCAGTTTGTTGGGCATCAAAATAGGTTAAGTAGTTTTTTTTTTAAAAAAATTTATTCTATTTATTAGGTACATCAACAGGTTACATGACAAAGCCTTCTATTTAACATTCGGTTCTGTGTTCTAGCATGCAACCCAATTACAGGTAAACACAACATTAATATAATTTTAAAAAAAATTAAGCAGCAAGTGCTGTTAAACTAAAAATTTATAAATATACTTACATAAACTAACATGTTAAAATTTAAATTTTTTAATCGAAGCTATATTGAAATATAAAATTAATTTTTTTAATCAAAACACTAAGATTAAATATTGAAATTTATTTAACATGCATTCTCTTTTAGATGGGATGACTGTATTTTAGATTCAAATATAGATAACGAGTCGTGGTAGATATTTTGTGTTCATTTTATTGTAAGTAAAAAGCATTCTCGGTAAGGGCGCGTGCGTGCCAAGGTTTGTTTTTGCTCGTATTCGTAATATTAATAAAAATGTCCGCGATTATGTAACAAACAAAACCATAGCGCGTTCTAACTTTGGATAGCGCCATCTAGGTGATACTAAGGGAATGATTTTATGTTATAATTATAGAATAATAATCGCGAGTTGTAAGTTCGCGGCGAACTACTAGTTATTTCGTTATACTATAAAGATCTAGTATAGCCCGTGGTTAGAATTATTACGGATATGTTTATGTATCGAAATGTTTTAGTTAATAAATAAGCTCTTCCATGCTGGTCTGGAAAAAAAGAAAAAACTTAGAATGTACCAGCTGCTTCTTTTCCCGCGCAGATCGTAAGAGGCGATCGAGGGAATGAGCGAAAATGTGAATCATGATAACAGGCGATGCGGCTAGCAACCCATCATTGTATTGATTGCTTTTCTATCTTCTCGCACACCATGACGCTAAAAGTGGCTTTTGGGTCTTGCGGCCCTGGGCTCTGCATAGAGCCGCAAGACCCAAAATGCTCTGTCTGCCCCATTAGGGATAAAGACGTGATAGTATGTATGTATGTATGTAATAAATAAGTAGCTTACACCGTGCTTTCCCCGTCATACTGTCGAGGTACTGCTCGAAGTCTTCACTGGTGACGGAGTCGTTGTCGCTGTCGTCATCGTCTGACTCTTGTACCTCGCGCCGTTTCTTCAGGAAACTGAAATGGAAAAAGATAAATAAATAAATATATAGAGACAAATTACACAGATTGAGCTAGCCCCAAAGTAAGTTCGAGACTTGTGTTATGGGGTACTAACTCAACGATACTACATTTAACCGGTCAAGACCCGCACGACATTAATAAATGTGCAGCGGGGGCAACGACTTTGTGTTGTTGTCCTAGTTTGGTTAGGACATTGCAGGCTGATCACCTGATTGTCTGATAAGTAACGATGATCCGTGCTTCGGAGGGCACGTTAAGCCGTCGGTCCCGGTCACTGTCCTTGACATTGGTCGTTACCTAAAACCATGTCAGAGGCCTTTAAGGCGGTTTAAAAACTCTGACACTAGTGTTAGTCACTAACACACACGATAAGAAGAAGAAGAATGTCCACGTCCATTGTCTTACTATTGGCGGTAAACGAACGGTTAACCGCAACCAGTCAAGACCCGCATGGCTTCATATGATGCGGCTTTCATTATTTCACTATTGTGTTTGGTATTGACGGATCTCAACGGATGGAACATCTCATTTTTTCGACCTAGCGAGAGAAGCTTCTCAGTTTCTAGACTGGCCAAAAATGCTTTTATATGTCTTTTGCTTTTATATTCGCGTTTTTCCATAGATTTTGACGAAAATTGGCACACAAATTTCTTGATTTATTAATTTAAATTTTAAGTCGATCGCGACGACGGATTTCAATTAAATTTAAGACTTCATTCTACATAAGATTTTGTGAGAAATTCCAAAAGATGAATGGAGGAAGCAAAAGGGAGAAGTTTAACTGCAACGTTAAGTGAAAAGGACATACAACTAAAGGATGAATATTCAAAAACCCCTTCTTAGTGCACACTTACGTCATTTAAGAGTCCCTTTACCCTAGACTTCTTCATACAAACGTAGTCTACGTTTAATTTTGAAACCACATGTCAGATTCCGGTAAAAATTGGTAATTGTAAAGAAATTGCAATTATCTAGGGTTATAACTGGTTTCCCACAGTAAAATTATGAACTGGAAAGAAAATATAACGATTTAGAAGTTTCCCATACTAATGGTCAAAAATGATATAAAACACTATATTCTAATTCAAGTTCATATTTTTACGTCGGAAACCAGTTATAAACCTAGATAATTGCAATATCTTTGAAATTACAAAATTTTGCCCAAATCGGACATGTCGTTTTGGAATAAAACGTAGACTACGTTTGTATGGAAAGTTGTATTTTGGTCTAGGGTCGGGGGACTCTTAAGGAATGTTTGTGCAAAATTTCGTGCTTTTAGAGCCAACGGTTTCGGTGGGCGTAGATCGATTATTCCATATGCAATGTGGAAGTGACATAACCGTAATAAATCGAACCACGGGCTATACTAGATCACTATAGTATAATGATAGTAAAATAACTGTCAAAAGCAAAAAAAATGGACATTCCCATACAAATTGCCTGGGAGGCTGCTTTTTAATGCCGATATAAATGAAATGCCGGAATAAATATTGAAATGCCGTCTTTTTGTTTAAATTTTGACTGTAATTTTAATTTCATGGTTCGATTTATTACGGGTATGTCCTTTTTAATGCCACTATAAATGAAATGCCGGAATAAATATTAAAATGCCGTCTTTTTGTTTAAATTTTGACTGTAATTTTAATTTCATGGTTCGATCTATTACGGGTATGTCCCTTCTACGTTTTGTATGGATGGATGTTACTGAAATGGTTTTGCGAAACCAGGTGGGAATAAATCGTGGATAGTCCATCTTGCTGGAAAGCGGGCGTCGAAATAACTATATGGGAAATAAGCTGAAGGTCTGCTTTATTCTTCTCAATCTTTTGCAGTCCGAAATCACAAACGATGCCCCGATGTCTTTCGATAAAAACAGCTTACTCTCGGAACGCGATGAAGAATTTACTTTATCAGAGGCCATATTTGTTGTTATGACACTGAAAACCACAAGCCACAAGTGGCAGGATTCCGCACTAAAATTTACAATATTACGTTAGCTATTTAGTTAAACGTAACACATTGGACGATCTAGCAGAACGATTTTCAGCTGTTTTACAAAACCGAGCTGTAATGCCAAACAGCTAGAGATTTTGTCAAACAGCGGATTGTACAATCCGCTAGTTTCCAACAAGTCAAAACAAATACTTTTTTCTAAACGTCAAAACAAACAATGTCTATGGGATTAGTATGACATAGCACGCTGTGACGTCATAGTTTCTTAAGGTCAAAAAGCGCTCCTATTACAGAGATATGGGACTAAAGCATAGATATATTGTCAGTTAATCTTTTCAAGATGAATTGACAATACATCGTCTGTCTCGTTTTTTTCAATACCGCAAGCAACGTGTTAAAAAAAGAATAATATAGCTGTGTCTTGTCTGCTTATTTCAAACGTACCACCTTTAAACGTCAAATTGGTTACCATTATGTACTTTTGGTTACCATTATGCTAGCAAATTAAATAGGTTTACAAAATAACAGCTTGTTATGAGCTGCCGTATATATTCGATTTGGTAGTATGTTTGACAAGAGGTTCGCGAGTGTGCCGGTATCAGATATCTCTAATAATTTATGTTTATTTTAATTAATTTAAAGTAAAAGTGCAACTTTTTCAAATAAGTACACTACCGGCATGGCGTGTGTGGTATTGGGCTGTAAATCCCATTCCTCTAGAAAGGAAAATGAAGCAAGTTTTATCAGCTTCAATAGGTAAGTCTTCATTTTGTGTATCTTTAATTGTTTTTTTTCCTTAGTATTTTAAGTTATGAGCAACATAAATAGCAAAATAGCTATAATACTATTTATAAATAGTGTTTTGAGGTGAATAAATCATGGTTATGGCAAAATTATGGCAAATTTAAATCGTGATATCACATTTGATTGTTGTTTTGGTAATAGTGATGGGATTTTCCTTCTATCTCATAGAAAAAGCTATCGATACTTAGTTCGTAGAATAGTTATACTTTTAACCACGCAATAAAAAAGAAAATAAATAAAATGTATTAAATTATAGGTTTGATGCCAATGTATGTGTGTCTGTTTGTTTGTGTGTCTGTATGCGACATCGTAGCTCTCAAATGGATGAACCGATTCCGATAAGTACTTTTTATACGTGAAAGCAAGTTTTCTTGCGTTGGTTTCTAGCTATACCTGACGAAAATCGGTTCAGCCGTTCAAAAGATTTTAGGGGGGTGAACACTTAAAAGTCGGGCTGTCGGGGTTTTACCTGATATCAATGCCACTAAGCATCGGTTGAAATATGTAATAGTTCCACCACTCATCACTAGATGGCGTCGTCGGGGATTTTTTAATTTGTTAGGCTTATAATAAACTTGTATTTTTTGTGTTCGTAGTTATTTTTAATTGTCTATTCCAGATTACCCGATGATAGAATATTAAAACAAATGTGGGTAGACGCAGTGTCAAGGTCAAATTGGTCTTGGCCAAAATCGCGTCGCATTTGCAGCAAGCATTTCGAAAACGACTGCTTCATAGCTAAAGATAGCAAGTGGCGTAGATTGAAGAAAAGTGCGGTACCTTCTCTACGCCTTTGCTCTTTGGTAAGATTTATAATTACAAAAATCTATAGGTATGTAAAGTTAAAACAAATTATTATAACGAAAGATGAACCTGATATCCGGGCGGCAAATTAAAGAATACACATTTTAAAATTAATTTTAATGCTTATTAACAGTATTAATGTGAAAGTACATAATAAACACAAGTTTAAATAAAATTAAAGACCAAAAAGAATCAAATCTGTTTATAAACAGTAACAAATAAGATAAAATAATTGTTTATTAGGTTCATTGTTCGTTAAATTCTTTTATTGTATACAAAATAAGAGTATGTAATAAATAAATGCGTTATATGTTTCAAATTTTTATTACTTTCTACTTGACCTAGCTTGATATGGAAATTATAACGGCTAACAAGAAAGACTATCCTTTTAGATGTTTATTTAAAAAAAAGTATGTAAGTACTTACTAGTTTGAATATTTTTTTTATATCACATATCATGACATAAGAAACTTACAATCTTTGGATATTAGACTTAATTAGTAGTTAACTTTTTACTTTATTTATATTTGTAAATATGTATTTTTTTTATCCTTCTTATTTCAATAAAACTAGTAACATATTACAATAAAAAAAAAAAAACATTGTAAATGTTATGGACCAAGTGATAATAAGACATTATAATGCTTGCTAGACAAAGTAATTGCTTATAGTAACTAAATATTGAGGAATCTATTTTATATTCTTCATTATTATCTCAGAAGCTCACCCATTAATTTTCTGACGTAAGGTAAAATTTAAATGTACTTAAAATGGACTATAGATTAAATAAATAAATAAATATGTAAATACTGACAAATCACACAAATTGAGCTGGCCCCAAAGTAAGTTCGAGACTTGTGTTATGTATGAGATACTAACTCAACGATAGGTACTATATTTTATAACAAATCCATATATAGATAAACATTAATTTACGTTTAGGCTATATTAATATCGACATTTTTATGTGTGTCCCATCCTTATTGATTTTTGCTTTGTTTATGGTACCTATCAAAACTTCTAGTATCTATAGGCAACCTGGTACGATAGTGCAATTTATAGTATATGAGAACACTAAAACTGTCTCTTTCTGCCACAAAGAATTTATCGTAAGAGTAATGAGCACAGCTATTCATGTATTTTAGGCTCCATCTATGCTTTAGTCCCATATCTCTGTCCTATTATCAGTTTTTCTGCAATAATTAATATAAAATCACGTTGAAATGGAAGTGATCACTCACATGTGACAATATTTTGTGACGTTTTATTCCCTTATCGGTACAAAACAATTTATTTTTGACCCGGGATACTCCCCAATTGGCGAAATAACATAACCCTCCGTTTGGCTTTGCCGTATTAGTTTAATAAAGAGAATGCTTACTCATATAAGAATTTTTCGTCCACTGGTATTTTCTTGGCATCTTCATTCAGGTATGTCGATGAGTTTACTGGTATACTTCTCAGGCCTGTAAATTAAAAACACAAAGACAAGTAAGTCATACAATACGTTTAAAATAAGAATAGAATAGATTTTGTGATAACATCCTGTCAAACACGTGTCACAGTCGCTACCACAGAATTTGCTGCTTTGCTTACCTGTTTTCATCACTCGGAAATCTATAAAATTTTCGTTCTTTATTGTTTTCCGTGGATAAACAATGATAATATGCGCAGTTTCTCACCATTATGATTCAATAATCCTAAGTGACTCGCGTAACGTCAACGTGCGACTAGCACCAACCCTGTTTTACAGGCGCTTACACGGCCCAATAACGGGGAAGGGGTCGCAGGGACGCCAGATTGCGGGGGACGGTGCAAGTTTCCGTTCTGTATGTAATACTATTATTAATTCTGTGACAATGGCTAGCAATTGATTTCTAAGTATCTAAACAGGTGCTGAGTTCTGACGCGAGGTAAATTAAGCCGTATCGCTAACCACATTGAGTAGATATTTCTTTGATTTTTTTTGCTCTTCCTTGCTGATTTGGGAGAAAAGAAATAACTTAGAATGTACCAGCTTCTCTTCCCGCGCAGATCGTAAAAGCGGGTCGAGAAAATGAGCGAGATTTGAATCATGGTAATAGGCGATGCGGCTAGCAACCCATCTATTTTGATTCCTTTTCTATCTTAACGGCCACCATCACGCTAAGCGTGGCCTTTGGGTCTTACGGCCTTGGGCGCTGTCTGCCCCGTCACGGATATAGTCGTGAAAATGTATCTATTCTTTGCTGAGTAGGACTTCTGTACGTGAGTACCAGAACTTATGCTTTGTAATTGAAACCAACCTTTAGCAATGTAGTTCTTCCTCACAGCAAACTTAGGGTGTGACCCCTTCACCTTCTTCACGTCACCTTCCTCGTCCTTCTCCGTTCGCTTCTTCGGGTTCTTGAACACGAAGCGGTCGAGGAAACGGATGCCGGAGAAGTCTTTGAGGGGATCGCCGCTGTAGTGGATTATTTGTTCTAAAAATAAAGAAAGAACCTTAATTTATATGAAGCATGTACCAGCTTATTTAATAAAATTGTGCAAATATTATTCAATATTAAAAACCGACTTCACTCTTAAGCTATATAATAGATTTTGATAAAATTTCTATGGGACTCTCTTCAAGTATATAAAAAAAAAATTACAAATCGGTCCTGGCGTCTTTAATTAATCGGTGAATATACATAAAAATAATACATCGAGACGAATTGATAACCTCCTCATTTTTGGAAGTTTTTAAAAACTTTATTGACCCAAATGATACCATAGTTTTTTTTAGCTACAATAATAGTGTGAATTTTAGTCATATTTGTTAATTTGTGTTCATCCGACTGTTGTACAAAACAAAGTTTAGCCAAACTGCTAGGGGTTTTGTCGAACAGCGGTTTTACATTCCAAGTACGATATATGATAAAACTATTTAGAGGTGAACAACTCACCGTTCAACAGCTTGTCAGCGAACAACTTTACAGTGGGGTGGAAGTGCCTCGCTAAAGCGACCAGTTCGAGGTGGGCGGTGCAGTGCGCGCCCGCGAAAGAGGGGTTGCGGGCGAGGGGGTTGTATTCAGTTATCACCTGGAACAACACATTTTGACAAGCTTTTGTTTAGTTTCACCTGTCCCTCTGTTGGTTTGTCTGTCAAATCTTGCAAGTTACATTTGTCGCACTTCCCGGTTTGCGATTGAGCTGAAATTTTGCACGCATGCGTATATCGCGTGACAGTGCAGACGACGAATTGAGTTATTTTGATCATAACTTTATAAAATTTGGTACATATAAAAAGGTAACGAAAAAAATTTATTGAAAAAAATAATTTGTGCGATTTTTTTTAATTGGGTGCAAATAAGAGGCTTAGCCAACTAAGTCAAGAACAAACAGACATTCGTTCCGCATGACTCATGGACCACACTGTAAGATAAATGAAATAAGCCCAAACTCGATGGAGTTGCGCCGTTTTATCACTGAGTTCTTTCGACCACCTTCCGTCTCCATGATCAGACCCTAGGCATCGTCTACCATAAAGTGCTCGTCAAGACAAATCAAACGAGTCCTACTCAATGACTGTTATGTTATTTTATGACTTCTGTCGAATATCTCCCGGCTCCATCATCAGAACAGCTCATTGACACTAACCATTAGCCATGTTTGATGAAAATAAGTTCAGTCGTTTAAAAATTGGATGTTAACGCTTCAATCGGGGAGTTGTAATTTACCTGGCAAATAATAGATGGCGCTATAACAATTCCGCTTAACATCAGTTAGAATATTATTTAGTTTCGATATTTGCCACTAGATGGTGTCGTCGTAAGTTTTTTAATTTGCCTAGCAAATAAACTTTTATATTAGAAGATGACACCTCTCCAACCCGTCTGGCCAGCGTGGAGAGTGTAGGCCAAGTCCTCTGGCTGCTCTGGCCAAGTATGGCTCTAGTAGTACAGAGAAGGTCGTGCGTCCTGCACTGGAGACATGACCCGATGATGATGATGATGAGGAGAAGAAACTTACCCTGTCCATATTAACAGTCTTTCTCAACTGTATTTTTGCGTCTCTCTCTTTATCTTCTTTCTCTTCTTGCACCGTCTCTCCCTCCGCTTTCACTTTAGCGTGGAACCAGCCCGCAACAGCTTTGCTTTTACGTTTCTTCGGCCTTATGTTCCCTTGATCGTCTATTTTCAAGTCCACGTAAGATTCTTCTTCATCATCGTCTGAAAGCAAACAAAAGTGTTATCGCCTGTGTCACTCCCCGTTTAGGTATCGAAAATATTCCTACATCATTGCTATGCGCGCGGCGACCATTCCGGAATGGGAAATTCAGTGAAATGAATCGTATGCATAGAAAAATAAGAATCAAATTGGCTTGCAATGCACTTCTAGGTATCTAAACGAAGGGGTGTAGAGTTCTGACGCGAGCTAAATTAAACCATATCGCTAACGACATTGAGTGGATATTTCTTTGAACTCCTTTGCTGAGTAAGACTTCTGTACGTGAGTACTAGTACTTATTCTGTGGTGTTATTTAATTTTAATAACAATTTGATTTGACAGGAAAAATAAAAAAAACATTCTACTGTCAAGAGTTCATCTCTAATAGCTTTTGAACGGCTGAACCGATTTTAATCAAACATAGTTAAAACCCACCGCAAGGAAACTTGTTTTAGTTGGACGTTTTTAGTCCCGTGAACCCAAGTCTGCATTCGCAACTACGGAATCATACACTGCGCGTGACCCGACACGCACTTGGCCGGGTATTATTTCATTTGTTCTTATAGTTAGTGTAATAAATAAGTTTTTCCTATTACATACCCATTAACAAATCTCTCTTATCTCCTCGCAATAAATCAACCTTCTTCTGTTCTGCGTTCTTCGAGTCTATGGTCTCGTCTACTGCCTCTATTGTCTCTGCTTCTTGTTCTTTTTTTTCCTCTTCTGTTTCTGCCGTTTCAGTTGTTTCTGGTCCTTCTTTTATTTCCTGCAAAAAGAGAGAAATATTATTATTATGACCAAACAAGTAATTATGATATTTTTTTTAAAACATACTGATAACTAAATTTTTCGAAACTAAAAACGGATTTTACCCCCAAACTTCACAGCCGATTTTGAAAATATTTCTATAGGACCACCTGACAAGTATACCCTTTCAAACAAAAAAGAAATCCAAATCAGTCCAGACGTCTTCGAATGATCGGTGAACAGACATAAAGATCGCGACGAATTGATAACCTCCTCTTTTTTTAAAGTCGGTTAAAAATAAAATTAATAAAAAATATTTTCTCTTTACATTTTTGACGAAGCATGTTGCGGATTTGTCATTTTATCTCTAAATTGTTCAAATAAAGGCATGTTTGTTTCTGTTTCATCAATAAAAAAACAAACATCATCATCGTCCACGTCAACTGTTGAACATCGGCCTTTACCAAGGATTTTTGTTAATTAAAAAAAACATAAAAAATAAATAAACAAATTAACCAAATTACAGCAAGAAAACCTACCTCTTTGACTTCCTTCTTGGTCCAAATCAACTTTGCCGCGTCCTTCTTATCGCCGTCCTTCAGAACTTGCGACACTAGGAACAGTGCGCCGCTGGCCTGCGCGGGCGGCGAGTAGCAGCACTGCGCTAGTAGACGCTTTACGAATGCGCATACTCTGAAAAACAAAAACAATCAAGTACATTTTTTGCGACATAAATCACATTGCCTAAACAATAATTAAAAAATAACCGGCCAAGTGCGAGTCGGATTCGCACACTCCAAATAAACTTAGCCGCGTCTTTCTTATCGCCGTCCTTCAACACTTGCGACACTAGGAATAGAGTGTCGCTGGCCTGCGCGGGCGGCGAGTAACAACACTGCGCTAGTAGACGCTTTACGAATGCGCATGCTCTCCTTGAGATTCACCGGTCTTTTCACCACGGTCATTTGAGAGACTTGCGTGGGGATATAGATCAAACACGTAGAGAATGACACGTTGATGTTATTTGGAGAAGTTGATGTTATGTGGTGCTCCCGCCAAAACCCATTCCTGGATAACCTATGAAAGGTGTACCCTTGAATAGGTTTCAAGGGTTCAAAAGTTTCTATTGCATGAACAAAGGAAAGGTCTATGGGTTATGGAATGAGCTTAGGATGTGGGGTTATTGCAATAGAAACGTCACCTGCTATTATCAAGATTACAGACTATTGTATGCAGGTGGTGGCTTGCCGCCCACTAGATGGACCCCTCAAACGCGCCGACAATAGTTGCCGGCAAAGGAGCAACACCGGTGCAGGTTATTATTATTGTTATTGAAAACTTTTTTGTAATTTAACATGGCATTTTTAGTTCACTATCTATGTACTTATTTTATTAATATGTTAATTTAAACAAATGGATTAAATAGTCAAAATATTTGTCAGTCAAAAAATCCGCCCCGAATCGTACCTGCTGCAAAGGTGCCCATGACACTAGCAGCATTCCCCCGCTGTATTGCAAGGGATATGCGTTGCACCAGGTACGACTCGGCGCGGGGGTCAGCACCATTATTTTTGTAATTAAACATTAATTACAAACACAGTCTTACAAATAATGGACTTATCCCGTTAGGGATCTCTTGCAGTCGACCAGAGGAACAAAAAGAAGAGAAACATTATAATCAGGTCCTTTTAGTCTCTGCTGCAGGAGGACGACTCTCTCTGTACTACCAGAGCCATACTTGGCCACAGCAACCAGAGGACTTGGCCTACACTCTCCACGCTGGCCAGACGGGTTGGACAGGTCTCATTGATGTTTATAAGCTTTGTTTAGCTTGTATTCCTTTAGTCGCCTTCTACGACATCCACGGAAGGACTTGGAGTGGCCCTATTCTACTCTGCCGGAAACCACACAGCAACAAACTTCTTCTATCTTCCACACAAAACCAACAAAAAACCAACCTGTTAGTGTTTTTGTCCTGCCTCAACGACTTGTAGATGAGCGAGAAGAGGAGAGCAGAGTGAGAGGTGCTGAAGATGTCTGGGTTCGTCAGTTTGCGGTACAGAGCGGTGTAGTATCTAAAAAGAGAAATTATATAAAAAAAATAAGATTGGACCCAGTACCGTACCTTGAGGTACTCCCATTTCAAAGATGACAGACAATGGTGTCGTTTCTTCTATTGAGAAAATAAAAAAGATAAAAAGTAATTAACAGTATTTAACATTTATCATTATCAGTCGATGATAGTCCGTCTTTCAGATTATCCAAAAATAAAGGTAAAAACAAAAAAATCACAAATATACGGAGCCTACAAGTTCCAGAGTGGGGACTTGTGACGTCACCGCTATGTAAAAAATCGAACGAAGCCGTGAAGTCATGCGAAATATTAATGCGCAAAAAATGACGAAAATACATTTCGTAATTTTTTGTTTCTCAGAAAAAAAAAATACGTGTACTATATTTTTTAATGATCTAACCGATTGGCCACAAATATTTTGTTTTTGCTTTCTCACTCACCGATCCGACGTGCCTTTAGAAGCGCACCTGATATGAAACAGCAGTGCCAAGGCATTGCTGAATTAGTACTCGACAAATGCACTAGTTTATGTATTGCATCTATGTTACTGGGTGTTTCTGTTAAGTCCTTTAGGGTATTAAATGCTTTATATGTGTCATGTGTACGATATTTTTTGCTTTAACACTCACCGATCCGACGTGCCTATAGAAGCTTCGCTGATGTGAAACAGCAGCGTCAAAGCATGTATTGCTAAGTTAGTACTCGACAAATGCACTAGTTTATGTATCGCATCTATGTGGCTGGGTGTTTCTGATAAGTCCTTTAGGGTGTAAGTGCTTTATAATTATAACTGTCATGTGTACGATATTTTGTCACTTACTGATCAGACGTGCTTTTAGAAGCGTCGTTAGCTCTAACTTATGTATTGCGTCTATATGGCTAAGTCTCTAAGTCTTTGAGGGTCTTAAGTGCTTTATATGTGTCATATGTACGAAACTTTCTCACTCACCGATCCGACGTGCCTTTAGAAGCGTCGCTGATATGAAACAGAAGCGCCAAAGCATGTATCGCTATATTAGTACTCGACAAATGCACTAGCTTATGTATCGCACCTATGTGGCTGGGTGTTTCTGTTAAGTCCTTCAGGGTGTTATGTGCTTTATAAGTGTCATGTTTACGATGTTTTTGCTTTCTCACTTACCGATCCGACGTGGCTTTAGAAGCGTTGCTGATGTGAAACAGCAGCGCCAAAGCATGTATTGCTATATTAGTACTCAACAAATGCACTAGTTTATGTATCGCATCTATGTGACTGGGTGTTTCTGTTAAGTCATTCAGGGTATTAAATGCTGTATAAGTGTCATGTGTACGATATTTTTTGCATTGTCACTCACCGATCCGACGTGCCTTTAGAAGCGTCGCTGATGTGAAACAGCAGCGCCAAAGCATGTATTGCTATATTAGTACTCAACAAATGCACTAGTTTATGTATCGCATCTATGTGACTGGGTGTTTCTGTTAAGTCATTCAGGGTATTAAATGCTGTATAAGTGTCATGTGTACGATATTTTTTGCATTGTCACTCACCGATCCGACGTGCCTTTAGAAGCGTCGCTGATGTGAAACAGCAGCGCCAAAGCATGTATTGCTATATTAGTACTCGACAAATGCACTAGCTTATGTATCGTCCTTCAGGGTGTTATGTGCTTTATAAGTGTCATGTGTACGATATTTTTTGCATTGTCACTCACCGATCCGACGTGCCTTTAGAAGCGTCGCTGATGTGAAAAAGTAGCGCCAAAGCATGAATTGCTATATTAGTACTCGACAAATGCACTAGTTTATGTATAGCATCTATGTGGCTGGGTGTTTCTGCGAGGCGGTCCTTGTCCGCGAACGGGTATGCGCGTTTGACTCCCGTGAGGATTGCTGACATGAGGCGGGAGTCGATTTCACCCTGGAAGTTAAATTGGCTTGTCAAGTAATTTTTAAAAAGATCTGATTCGCAATCCTTTTCGAGGAATAGCCTCTAGGAGAAGCTTTCTCTAATCAGATTTTAAAATAAGGTCTAGGAGGGTATTTGCAAAAATCCCTTTGACCTTCATTTTCAAGCAAGGTCAAGCTTATTTGAGGAAGTGATGTCACAATGAAGATTTTTTGAGTAATGTTGACAATTTCCACTTTCAGTACTGTACTGAAGCACCATTTTTGAAACGCGGTGTCACCAAAACGACTGGTTATTCCATACAAAAACCGTTCGTTTAGTGACTCTACGTTTCAAAAATGGCACCACTGTATTATATGTCACTGTCACTGTCATCTACCAACACAACGACTTAACAACAACAAACATAACGACGGTAATTTAAACAGTAGACATTGACAGTTGAGATGTCAGTTTTTTTTACTGCAAGCATAGGAAACATGTAAATTTCGATAGACGTGTGTCGTCACTTCCGGTGTAATGTTTAAAATTAAATAAAAAACTTCTGATAACACTTAGATGTTTTTTATTCAAATTAGTTTCTTAAAATTGTCTATATTTTCGATTAAAGGCATCTTTAACACTTTTATATATTTTAGTTGACTACCCAATTAAAGGTTATACTGGGTGACTTACTAACCACCAGCCAAATTGGGGCACGGTAAGTCCATGATACTGAACTACTTTCAACATTCAACATACTTTCGAGGAGCTCGGTGGCCCGGCGGGAGTGCGCATTACTAGCGCTCTCACAAGTCAAGCGATACCGGCGTGGTCTGTACTTGGATGGGTGAACACAAGTGGCTAAAAATAATTTGGGCTCCTCCGTGCTTCCGAAGGCATGTATAAACCGTTGGTCCCGGCTATCATCGTTGTATGGCAGTCGTCAAGCTATATCAGATGCCTTTAGGCAGCTTGAAAATTTGACACCAGTGTTGGCCACTTGCACACAAGAAAAGCCACTAGCACACTAAAAAAATTGCCTTCACACAGCACTCAGCTAAACATGGAGGGAAAATATTCGATTTTCAGTTTTATTTTATAGAATGTAGTACAGTATCGTTGACTGCACTTGCTTTAAAAATTTGGCTGGTGGTTTAATAAATTACCTGGATAGAGAAACAAATAAAAAAACAGGTCAGGTCACAAGTGTTTGGGTTTTAGGCGTTAAGGAGAATGTAATTAACGTGGCGTCCTCGTTTAAAATATTTTTTTTGTTGTAAATAAGGTGTAATTTTACATTTTGTTAACCGTCAAAATTAAAAAGCCTTTTAATTTATTTAAATGTCGTTTATATTTCGCCCCGAGCAAACACTGAACTCGCGACGCGAACCTCATATCACGGCTATACGTTGACGATTTGGCTCATGTTTGAACTTAAAAATTTCACAAAGAAAATAACTTCGCCCGCTCGTTCTAAAAAGATAGGTTCAAGAACAAATAAATTTTCTTTGTTACCTTTTTGATAGACGCCTTGAAGAACGAGAAGTATATCCTTATCAAGTTCTCAGCCACCCTCGCGTCGTCTTTACCCAAAAAGAACTGATTCAGGAAGCACACTCCGTAATACTGGGCGCGGGAGGAAATGTTTGATCTGAAACAACAAAAAATAAATAAAAAATAAGTTTTTTTTTTTAAATGCTTTAAAAAGTCCAACTTCAATCGAAATACTATAGGAAGTTGAGGAGTTTCTTCCATATCACCTAAAACTAGATTGGTAGTAAAGGCTTTCCAATAAAATAAAATAAACATCAAATTCGGTTCACAACAGGGGTCAGAAAAGTATTATTTTAATTAGTCCGTCTTTTATAGTATCTAAAAGTAATGAACCTATATTTAGTTATTTTTATTATAAAAAAAGTAAAAATTTACAAAGATACTCGTACGTAGCATCTAAGTTAGTTGGGGGCTTGTGACGTCACTGCTTTGTACGAATCGTACGAACTCGTCATACGAAATTTAAAGATAAAGATTTAAAAAATTTTTGTTTTTCAGTGAAAAGAAAAAATACGTGAACAATACTTTTTACTAATCCAACATGGGCCAAAATTCTTTATTCAGGCATCTATCTCATTCCTACAACAACCTGAACAACATCTCTATCTCAGCCAAGACGACCGTCTTCATGTTAGGATGGTTGTACAGCAACTGACACAAATGGTAGATGACCTAAGACGAGTCGGCTTGTTAATTATGTTGTTAGGTTAGAGCACATTACCTGAACAACATCTTCTCTATCTCAGCCAAGACTACAGTCTTCATATTAGGATGGTTGTATAGTAGCTGACACAAGTGGTAGATGACCTTAGACGAGTCGGCTTGTTAATTATGTTGTTAGTTTAGAGCACATTACCTGAACAACATCTTCTCTATCTCAGCCAAGACGACCGTCTTCATGTTAGGATGGTTGTACAGCAACTGACACAAATGGTAGATGACCTTAGACGAGTCGGCTTGTTAATTATGTTGTTAGGTTAGAGCACATTACCTGAACAACATCTTCTCTATCTCAGCCAAGACCACAGTCTTCATATTAGGATGGTTGTATAGTAGCTGACACAAGTGGTAGATGACCTTAGACGAGTCGGCTTGTTAATTATGTTGTTAGGTTAGAGCACATTACCTGAACAACATCTTCTCTATCTCAGCCAAGACGACCGTCTTCATATTAGGATGGTTGTATAGTAGCTGACACAGATGGTAGATGACCTTAGACGAAACAGCTTGCGATGGGTCGCCGAGTTTGTTGATTATATTATTTAGCAGCATCTAAAAGGAAAAAAAATACAATTTCAAAAGAAACGTACTCGTAGAATCGAACCACGGGCTATACTAGACTAATATAGTATAACGAAATTAAAATAACAGTCAAAAACTTAAAAAAAAAACAGCTTTTCCATACAAAACTGTGCAGCCGCCCGTGCTTACATATACTTTATTGATCATATCCATATTAAATGTAATTTTAAATTAATATAAAATTAAACTGATATCAAGAGCGGTATTTGATTCTTAAAAAGCCATGATGTGGTATTTTACACAAACCCCATAGAAACGGTAAGTTTTGAAGTTATAAAAAAGTATCTGATTTGACGTTGGAAACTAGCGGACCCTTACATTCATAAAAAATATCAATAATTTGCTAAATTTATTTAAAATATGTTCGGTCTTGTTTTTACTATGTAAATATTGAAAAGAGAGACAAGGACAAAACATTATAACTAAAATGTTTTAGAAAACGTTTAATATTTTTTATGAATAACGACAGACTTTGAAATATCCCAATCCGTCTGGCCAGTGTGGAGAGTGTAGGTCAAGTCCTCTGGCTGCTCTGGCCAAGTATGGCTCTAGTAGTACAAGAGGGTCGTCCTGCAGTGGAGACTAAAAAGACCTGATAATGATGATGACTGTAAAATATACCTTCTCTCTCTCAGGGTGGTGCATCAGCAGATACGACATGGCGCTGACGGATTTCTCCTTGTTTGCGTCCACAGAGTCGTGGGCGAACTTGTTCAGGGCCTCCACGTATGCTGTAACAACAAATAACAAGTTTATTTTCTAGGCAAATAAAAAAATATCCCGACTTTTATCTAGTTCCATATGTAAACTCCATCTAGTGGTGGGCGGAGGAACTAAATAGTAGAATTAATACGTATTCCCAACGTAACGTATCCGTAGCGCCATCTATTATTTGACAGGCGAACCGTTCCGGTTTTCAAGCGATAACATAATAACTTTTGCACGGTCAAACCGATTTTGTTTGTTTGTAATTACTTTATTGTACCAATAAAAAGTACAAAAAATTTAATTTGGTTAAAATATAGCTAAGAAGGGAAGCAAGGTAACTTGCTTTCACGTGAAAAAAACCTTATCGAAATAGGTCCATCCGTTCGAGCGCTACGAAGCCACAAAAATACAGAGAGCAAATATGCCTGAGCAATTTACTATCTCAATTGAAAATAAGTTAGTTACTTAAAATCTTTATAGCACATAACATAATGTTAAAGAAAATAGATAACATAAAACAGATGCCAACAGGCGGCCTTATCTTTTTAAAGACCGTATTACCATACCCTAAAGTACATAAACGTTTAAATATGACAAAATGCTCGGTCAAAAAGTTTATTTTCGGATGTCATAAAAGTCCTCTTCGCTGCGCTCCTGTCTGAACTGACCCCTGGGCCCTGTTATACCTATCTATTATTATTTATTAAATTATTTATCTAATTTAATTTATCTAATTATTTATTAGATTAAATATAACTAAATATCCTAAGTATATAATGTTACTCATCGTCATCATCACTTATTATATACAAGTCGATCGACCCTTGCAATCATGGGCAGAGAATAACTAAATAAATAACTACCCACCTTGTTTGGTAAAAGCCGTTAGTTGTACCTTATAACTTTAACTTGTAATGCCGCACCTTGATCGCTTATACCATTATAATTATTACACATATCACCACTATGCCTGTGCTTGGCTAGCTTACTCCGGTGTTCGCGATCAGGATGCTGCGTCAAGTCTGACTAACCAGACGGGACCTGAACATGAAATAGCTGGTGTAACATTCCAGGGTTCCTGTACTACCTATTTACGGCTTCTACCCTTGACTCCAGACTACTGCGGTGCTGTCAAGTCGACCAGACCTCGTCAGCCGTGACGTCGAGATTCTCACTACTGCTGGCACCGCCACCACACACCCCTGCCCCTGCTGCCAGTGCTGAAGACCCTACGCTAGCCAGTTATTTTAATTAGGAACTTAATCGTATCGTGCACTCGTTCCCACGTTATCTACCAACCTCGGCTCTTAAGAACGAATAAACAATTTTAAGAAAGTTACTACTTTTATTTTTTCTATCATTAAGAACGCACTAAACGTTTCAGTGGCTGCAGGAGCACAACCCTCTCTGTACTACAAGAGCCATACTTCGCCAGAGCCGCCAGAGGGCTTTGGCCTACAATCTCCTCGCTGGCCAGACGGGTTGGAGAGGTCTTATTGATGTTTACAAGCTTTGTTTAGCGTATTTCCTAAGTCACCTTCTACGACATCCACGAGAGGATATGGAGTGGCCCTATTCTACTCTGCCGGAAACCACACGGCTATGTCTTTTAAGCTTACTAGGTGGGTCCCAGAAATTTGTATAATTCAACTATACTGGCTTAGAAATAAAGATTTTTTTTTATGAGCTTTTATAATGTGACTCACTGCCATACAACTCTTTCAGCTGGTCTTCATAGTACCACAGTTTGAGTATATTTCTCCTCTGCTGTTTGTTGCCTGAGGTCATCTCATCTACGTGCCCTAGAGGGTGCTGGTCGAATGTGCGCAGTTTTACATCCGGAATCAGCAGATCTGATATCAGGAGCTCGGAGAGGGCGTCTGGAAAGATGTTTAATTTTAAAATATATTTATATACACATACATATTTTTTTTTTACTGTAAAACAGTATATGATTTTAGAGTTTCACGGTCACACTTACTGTTATTAGTACCACGGGACTTAATATCTGGCAAAAAACGATATTAATCGCTTTAAGTCCCCCGCTTAAAGCTTTTAGTACTAATAACTGTAAAACAGTGTACATTGAATATATTTCCTTTAAAAAAATTGGGGCGATGTAGATATAGTAATAGAATAAAAATTAAAAAAATATGTCTGTCTGGTAACAAAACAACCTTTCCTTTGATTTTTTTTTTGCTGTTTTACCTTTGATTTCACAAACAAATATTTATTGAAAAACCAAACTTAAAAAAATTTATAATTTCATTTGAAAAATAATTTGGGGCCAGAGGTGCTATTTTTAAAACACGGCATCACAAAACGAACGTTTCAAAAATAGCACTTCTGGATGACTCCACTCCTTTCCTTCCCGAGGGCGCCAGACCTCTAAATCTAGCCCTGACTAATGCTTGCTCTCACCAATGACAATGATGCCATCCTTTTTCTTAGCCGGTTTCACGCTGTTGATCAAGTTCCTTAGAGCTGTCAAGTTGTACACAGGGTTGTCCTGGAAAACAGATTAGTGTTACCATTAATTAAACACCTTAAGAGTCCCCTTACCCTAGACCAAAATACAATTTCCATACAAACGTAGTCTACGTTTTATTTCGAAACGACATGCCCGATTTCGGCAAAATTTTGTAATTTCAAAGATATTGCATATATGCATGCATGATATAAAATTGGTAATTTTATTGCAATTATCTAGGGTAATAACTGGTTTCCGACAAAAAATATGAACTTGAAATAGAATATAGTGTGTTATATCATTTTTGACCATCAGTATGGGAAACTTCTTAATCATTATATTTTCTTTCCAGTTCATAATTTACAGTAGGAAACCAGTGATTACCCTAGATAATTGCAATTTCTTTAAAATTACCAATTTTTACTGAAACCTGACACCTGGTTTCAAAATAAAATGTAGACTACGTTCATATGGACAATTCTAGGGTAAGGGGATTCTTAAGTGGGAGACACTTAACAAAAATCAAATAATAATAACTGTCTGTGGCATTAAATTGTTTATCTGCCTGCGTCAGAAGGAGGCTCATGGTGTTAGAGCAGGGGAGAGGTGCAAGGAAGTGGTATTACATGTCACACCAAAGGTTTTTCTTTGAAAAGTCATTACCTGAATCAATATGGTGGCTGCTGCAACTCTGTCGCCTATGGCACCTTTATTTAACAGGGTTTTTGCCCACTGATGATCTGAAGAACCACTCCTGTTTGTTTCTGAAATAAACCGTCAATACAGTGACTAGTACTATGACTTGGTGCCTAAGTGATCTGTAGAGTAAAGCGATTAACACACTGCAACGCGCCTCGCTGCCTGGTGCAGGGCCGCACTGTATGCAAGTAACTTCATTTGTATAGAAAACACGCATAGGACAACACACCACCGCGTCTATGCGCGTCGTTTTTGTACGGCGGCCCCACACTACGCAGCGGAGCGCGGTGCAGTGGGTTAATCGCCTAATACAGTATATACTAAATAGGTAATAATAGGGTATATGACTGTTGTTTTGGAATATTTTATATGAAACCACAAGTAACAATAACACTAAAAAGAAATCTTTTTCTGATAAAAAAAGAAAGCTTTCATATATTGGTATGAAGAGAAGTGGAATAATGGTGGGGACATAGTATGTGCGAGACCTAATGGCAGTGACGCTACATTGCAGTACCTGCATCCTTTTTCCTTTTCTTGACAGTGCCTGTCAAGAAATAAACCTTTTTTCATTGGGACAGAGAGTCTTCCAGGCATCGATTGCATCCGTTGCACAGTGTATATCAGCTGAAGACATTTTAAGAATTTGCGCACACAAATGTGACACGCTGTGAACGGACGAAAGGAAAGCCGGAAGAGCTATACTAGAAAATTTTCTGATACCGATGCCACCAGATCGAATAGGTAGAGGCTTGAATCCAGGCGCGGTGATCGAGGTTTAAATTTAGAAATTTTTCTAAGGCGTTTTTGAGGGTAGCATCTATGTTTTCCAAAAGGTCTGAGTGCTTCCAGATTGTGGGCATGCTCTTAATATATACGTAAATTATATGTATTTGTTATAAAATATGGTATAGTTGAGTTAGTATCCCATAACACAAGTCTCGAACTTACTTTGGGGCTAGATCAATCTGTGGGATTTAAAAAAAAAACTCACTGGTCTCATAAGCCAACGTGTCCCCGTGCAAAGCACTGTTGGCTTCCTTCCTTATCTCTTCCACTTGTTCTGGTGTTAGTGTCTTCGATATTGTGCTCGGTTCTTCTGGCAACTGGAAATAAATTTTAATTGACTCCTTCTATCTTAGTAGTTCCAATGTCCAGATCCATCATGGATCTAGTGACATTTTTTTCTCAGTAGATATGTTTTCTATGAAACTGTATTAGATGGCCATCATTAGGGTGAGTGTTAGGAGTGGCGCGTAAACCATTTAACAATGTTCATAATACCTTAATGAGTGCCTACCTGTTATAACAGTAAATATTTAGTAGCATTGTTCGCTAAATTTTTTTTTATTATATAAAAAATCGTGTCTTTGTCGCATCTGTCTCACTGGGGGATGGAGGTTTCAAAATTGTGACAAGGAGGGGGGAGTTAAAAAGTCATAAAATTCGTGGAACATTACTTAAATGGATAGTTCCTGTTCTATTTTAATGTGGGAAATGGGGTAATGGCTAACCACTTCACTATTGGTTTGAGTCTGCAAAATCTACGGAATTGCACGAAAGATATTCTTAAATCTGAGTGACTAACACAAGTTACAAATTCAATGTAAACATAACCTTGTTCATGCATGCATATATAAAAGAAAATCACAGGAAAATGGCTTCAAAAGCTTCAGATTACAATAGCAATCTATAAAATATACTCACTTGATGATACCATTTTTTCTTTTCTTCATATTCAAGACTTTCTGCAAAATGTTTTGCAATCCCAGAGCCTTTTTTATTGTCAGCATTTTTGTCAACTTTACTGTAGTTGGTGTATGCTTCGTCGACCAAAATATTTTCCTCGAACCTCTTGTGTTTCATTTTTAGTGCTTTATTGTTCTTATTTGTTACATTTACATTTAATATTTACAAAAATTATAAACACGTGAAAGCAACATGCATTCGCAAATCGCAAATGTCAATATTGTCAAATAATCAAATAATGTCATACCTACATAATTGATAAAATGACAGTGACAGTCTGTTAATAAGGCTTTTTTTCATTCTTTTCTTTCGGTTGGTAAACGTGACCACAGCAGAGGCTATACATTGACGCTCTATTGCACCGAATTATTTATTGTTGCATTGTTGTCTATCCACATCCATTGTTGTCTATGGTATCCTATTTTGACATGTCTCAGCTGTCATCCATCACTGTCAAATAAATAAAGTAAAGTTGTCATTCGGGCGTGTCAACTGGTCCGAAAATTTATTTTTTGTAATAAAAATCGCCGGTTTAATATATTAATTAATATTTAAAACAGCATTATAAACCACAATGGATGATCAAGGAAGAAAAGTTATCGTCTGCGACAACGGCACAGGCGTACGTTAGATGAAAAAAAGTGCAATTTTATCTTATCTTTTGATTGAGATTTTTAAGTGTTTTGTAATGTTTTCAGTTTGTAAAATGTGGCTACGCTGGCAGCAACTTCCCTGCCTTCATATTCCCGTCCATGGTTGGGAGGCCGATCATCCGGGCGGAGAATAAAATTGGCGATATTGACGTCAAGGTAAGTTGGTTGTGATAAAGCTGTGAGTCATAGTGGGGGGCATATAGTATGTCAAAACCGACACTGTATGTCCTGTTACACATATAAGTATAATTAAGAGAATATTGCAATATTTATTCCGGAAATAATGATCATTTTTTACCTGAATATTGGTAAAGTACAGGGAAACATCTTTTGTATTATGAAATATCAAGTATTTGTAGGATGTACAGTCAAGTTTGTATAAACAAGTTTACAATTTACTTCATTGATGTTTAGATAGCTGAAATGAATTTTAACACGCTTTTTACTAGCTTCACTTATTAGTTTATTTGTAAAGGAATCTTGGAATGTTATTTTTAACCACTTCAAAACATGTAGGATTAATTTGTAGTTTTGCACCCTATCGAGGGCCAATGACAATAAATTGTTTTTAGTTTTATAAAACTTTATTTTTTTGTACTAGTAAAATTAAATGATGGTATTATTCAATATATTTCCTGATATTATTCCAGTAAAAAATATATCTAAATAATTGTTTTTATAATATTTTTCAGGATATATGTATTGGTGTAAGTTCTGATAAAATTTAGGCATGAGAAACTAAAAACCCTTAAACTTTATTGATGTTTTCAAAGATTGTGCAGTGTATATATTGACAATGTGTTTTTTCTCCGCAATGACAATGACATGATTTTGGATGTTTGTTTTGATGAGTTCATAACAAAACAACTTTTCATGTGTACTAACAATCCTGAGTAGGCGATGGACTATATACCCATCACTTATATGATTTGCAATTGCACGGACTGATTATATTGATTCAAAAAGGCGGACCAGGATTCTTACACTCTCCCTGAAGATGAATGACAAAATCAATTGAGATCTGGTTCTCCATTCTGACTGTTTTATGTGAGTGAACCATATTTACCAGTTACAATGTGGAAGGGACAAAATGATAATAAAATAACAGTCATGAAACAAATTGCCTAGGCGTACTTTAGTATGGAAAAGCAGATTTTTAAAAAAAAAATTACTTATTTTAATTTAATTTTACTATAGTAATCTAGTAAATCCCGTGGTTCGATTTATTTTGGGGTATGTGTCTCTTCCACATTTATCTGCTCAAAACAAAAATGTAATATGCCATCTTCTCTATTTATCATTGTCAACTTCATTTGGGTGAATAATATTTGAAACCAAGTCCTTGACACCTTGAACTACAGTTGCAGATACAATAGATTTATGATTGTATGGGGGTCACCGGTGACCCCCGTGGCGCTCAAGGTGTTAAGTTAGTCCATGTTGTTTATAGGTTAGACATTAGGTTATTTTACCCAACTACCGAAGGAGGGTAACATTTTTCACATCTATTTACTGCGGATTTAGTAGAGATTGTAACGTTTCATGCTATCCAGACAAGCGAACCAGAATATGTGCAGGTAAAACTAATAAAATTCAAAAATGCACATTTTTGTAAGTAGTTTTTTAGAAAAATAATAAACATAAAAAGGCTTGGCGCTTTTCTTATGTCTCTTTTTTTTATTGTAGCTTGATAATATTGAATTATGGATAGTATAGCATTGTTAATACATGTATAATGTCTAACAAAATATACTGAAACGATTTTAAGGTTGGATTCAATCCATAATACTGAACAACTTTCTCTTAAGAATGCATATCGGAACATGAAAAATAATTTCGGCCATATAAACTCTGCTTTTCCTGATTAGTCAACTTGTATTCAAACCGAAACAATTTAAACATATTTCATTATATGTAAAGGGAAAGTTGTTTAGTATTATGAACTGAATTCACCCTTAAAATAGTTTCAGTATATTTTGTTGGATCCTGTATAGTAACTACACCGCAGATAATATCTATTTTTTTTTTTAGTAAATCATAAAGTATTTGATTGTAAACTTCTTTTTTTTATCAATTTTTATTCCAAATTTGTAGTTTTTGTGATCTCAATGCGATTTACAAAGAAATTATTTTATCGTGTAGCAATCACAAGTATAGTAAGTACTTACCTATTTAGATTAGGGTCACGCCATACTTAACTGAGCAGGAGACCAACATTGAAATTATACCCGAAAATCCACGTGACAATGTGATTCTATCTTTTAAGATGTCCGATAAAAAAATCCGTGTCCACTACTTTAGTGTGGCTAGACCCTTAGTTCTTGTAAATATGCTGTATATTTTTATGACTTGTAAAGAGAATGCTGATTTAATTTGTACAGTTTTATTTGGTCTGAGTTGTACAGAACACTAACACGCATTGTTTTTTTTTTGTTTTTATATTTTCTAATAGTTTTCAGAATCATTGTTATTTGCCCTAAAGCCAAACGTACGTCAGGATAAATTTTCGGTTTTGCTTTTCAACATTTTTCCTTTAAGTACAAATAAATTTTCTATTGATGGTTCTGAAAATGCTCTAACACTGTGCTTAGACCGCAGTTTTTTATTGTAACGACTGATAGCAGAATGTTTACAGATGTATTATTAATTTATTATGTTACACCCTTTTACCGCGCACGTCGGATTTATCTGACAAACATTGACGTGCCCATTTCGCGAGCGTCGAATATTTTCGACAAAAACCACTGCTCGTATTGCACATAACTTAAGTATCCAGTATCAACATCTCTTTTGGTGGTAGGTTTTTTTTACTACGCCTCGCAATGGGTGCAAGCAACTCATATAAAGTCTCGCGGTGAAAGGGTTAAAGGCTATCACCAATTATATTGACTTATCGTCGTCATCGCTCTGTCTCGACATAAAGTATTGAAATTTGAGCTGTATGTCATGATCCCGACGGTCGAAGCTCAAATTTCAATGATTTACTGTCAGTCGAGACAGAATAGCGTCAGCGTCAAATCCCTGTCATAATAATAGCAAAAGTGTATTAAAATTTAATGTTTCAGGACTTGATGGTCGGTGATGAAGCGTCCCAGCTCAGGTCGATGCTGGAAGTCAGCTATCCTATGGAGAATGGAGTAAGTTCTTAACACCTTGCAGTATTGCAGACAGGATAGGTTTATAATTGGTTGTAGGACACGGGTGACCGTCATAGCGTTTAAAGACGTATTTTAAAAATAAAATAAAATTAGTACCCTCACATAAGATAGATAGCGCAGCAATCACATAAATCGATCTGTTAATGTCTAATTTATATAAAATTTTCATGTTTTTGTATTATTTAATATTTTTAAATTATAGTAAAATAATAAAGAACAAATTACTTAATTAGCAAGAATGCTTAATCAATTAAAAATTTATCAAAAGTATTGAACCAAACGGCCTATTCCTTTTTTAACAGAACGATCTCAAACCTAATACGCGCCATCTATTGACAATGTTTTTAACCTCTTTTTTTCACTAGAAAAGGCCTCATTGTAATCTGAGTACTTAAAATCTGAGTACTTCCATCCACTGTAATCTAGCAGACTTCATTCCAACGTCAACCACTTGCGTAATGGAGCGCAGCATAGTGTTTCTGACACAGACGGTTTTTATAAATAGAGAAAAAAAAAATACCCAAACCTCTTTGGATATTTCCAGGTGGTGAGAAACTGGGAGGACATGTGCCACGTGTGGGACTACACGTTTGGGCCCAGCAAAATGAACGTGGACCCCAAGGACACCAAGATTCTTCTGACCGAGCCCCCAATGAACCCCACCAAGAATAGAGAGAAGATGATTGAGGTAATGGGTGATTTAATCCAGCCTTTTTCAAGTTAGTGATCAAACTTTTACTTGCTATGTAACTATGTACGTATTGTTACGAAACTGGGTTCGAGTATTGGAGTAAAACGCCAAAGTTCTTATGAGAGTTTTTATTCACTACGGAACCCAAAAGTTGACACGTGAAGATGGTCTTCCTGATGTCCAAGTCCAAGTCGCGTAGCAGCTGAGGTCCAGGTATCTCGCCAAAGTAGTCGCAGGTACTTCCACTTGTCGCACTGAGGTAGGTTTCCTTCGCTTCGAAGTTATCGCTTTCGTAGCTCGTACTGAACTGGCGGCACGCGCACTCGATCGCCTTTTTATATGCGCTGATACAGAGGTCCACACTTTTCTCGAATATTCGCCTCACTTGACGAATGTATTTCGATTGACGGGAAACATCGAGACGTCGGTATGTATGTGTGAGTGCGACTAAGCCGACGACCATTCAAAGAACTCTAGCCTTTATGCTGTACTGACGTCTTTCTATACGATTCCATTCGCGAATATTCTACATTTATCTCGTTCGCGACAGTATGTTTGTTTAGGTCAAATTCACCTAAGTACTTTGGCCTTACAATAATAGCTTATACAAAAAGTGTTTTTTCATGTGAACTTATAAAACTAGCTGATTCCGTTCCCTTACCCTGAAACTAAACTTGCTGACATGGCTAAATTCGTTTTCTTTTATTTCGCTATGAATGTTTCCATATTTTCTCATAAGTCATAATACAAATCTTCCCTGGATTTCCACAAATGTCAAGCTGCCTAAAGGCATCTGACATAGCTTGACGACTGCCATACAATGATGACATCCGGGACCAACGACTTTTGCGTGCCTTCCGAAGCATGGAGTAGCTCGAGAAATGTTTATGCCACTTGTGGTCACCCATCCAAGTGCGAACTGCGCCCACTATCGCTTTACTTGCGAAAGCGCTAGTAATGCGCACTTGCAGCTGTTAACGTCTAACAAAATATATTGAAACTATTTCAAGGGTTAATTCAGTCCGTGATAGTGAACAACTTTCAACATGTATGGGAGGCCAAAAATTACTTTTCATATTTCGATAGATGTTTCGAAGTTGTTCTGAATCTGAATCATTGACTGAATTCACCCTTTTGAATAGTTTCAGTATTTTTGTTACATACATAAATACATAGGTACATAATATCATGCCTGTTCCTACAGGGGTAGGCAGAGACTATGGACCTCCACTTGCTACGATCCTGACAAACATCTTTTGCTTCATCTGAACTCATCAATTTCTTCATACGGCATGTAGCTGTTTCGGTTGCGGGTACTTTTTACCTCTCCCTTTTTTAGAACGTCTGCAACTGTGTCGCAGAATGTTCGCCGAGGCCGACCCTTTCCTACTGTTCCTTTCAGGCTTTCACATTTTTGTTAGACCATATACCTATATGTTTGTCAACAGGTGATGTTCGAGAAATACGGGTTTGACAGCGCCTACATCGCCATACAAGCTGTGTTGACGCTCTACGCGCAAGGGTTGATCTCAGGGGTGGTCGTGGATTCAGGTAGGTTGCTTTTTTTACCCGACTGCACCAGAAGGAGTTAAGTTTTTCGAGTGTATGTATGTGTATTTCTTTAGCACGCTCTGCAGCCTTAACTTCTTGAAAGATTTTAGCTTGAAAAGTGTCACATTAAAAACATTTCTTTTTTTTTAAGTATTCGAGTGGATTATCAAATGAAAGATCTTGATTAGCACATTTCAAAAATGTATACATTAGATTTTTAGCCGTATATGGCTCCCGTAGTCGGATATTAGTTTTAACGGACACCATATGGTGCAGCTTCCATTGTTTTACTATTGTGTCTGGTATTGGCGGATCTCAAAGACTTAAAAAAGAAAGAAAGAAAGAAAAAAACTTTGTTTTTTTATAAAGCTTTATTATACATAAAAAAACACAGATACAAATCAGAAAAGTTAAATAAACGATTTTTCTTTCTTTCTTTTTTCTTTCAAAAAGTAAACATGAAGCGGCAGACTTATCCCGTATAGGGATCTCTTCCAGTCAACCGGCCAGTGATTGAGAGGAATGTTTACTTATTATGCGTTTGGAGTAGATGTAATAATACAAAGTTACTGAAGGATACTGTACAAATCCTACTAATCCCATCCTACTAATATTATAAATGCGAAAGTGTGTTTTTATATTTGTTTGTTTGTTACCACTTCACGCTTAAACTACTGAACCTATTTAGATGAAATATGATAGGGTTATAGTTTGATACCCAGGGAAGGACATAGGATAGTTTTTATCCCGATATTCCCACGGGGAGCGAAGCCCGCGGGCACAGCTGGTAGTATATAAAATATGTAAACTACACAAATACTACTAAGATAAACTTACACATAAGTAAACATAAATATATACTTTATTTAATGTAAATTTAAAAGAGTTACATTATTTAAACTTAATAATTGAAACTAGATAAAAACCTAATTTTAAAAACCTCTTGATCTGTATACTTTTGTGACAGGTGATGGTGTCACCCATATCTGCCCGGTGTACGAAGAATTTGCCCTACCTCATTTGACCAGAAGGTTGGACATCGCTGGCAGAGATATCACTAGGTATCTTATCAAGGTAAGATTTACAGTTTTATTTTATTGTGCTTTAAGTTTCAAGCTTCGAGCTTCGAAATGATATTTTGTCTCTTTTTTTAAGCGTAAAAGACAAAAATGTATACATTTTTATCGAGTGTTTTTGCTGTGTGTGGTTATGGTAGAGTAGAATAGGGCCACTCCATCCTCCTGTGGATGTCGTAGAAGGCGACTTAGGGAAAACAAGCTAAACAAAGCTTATAAACATCAATGAGACCTCTCCAACCCGTCTGGCCAGCGAGGAGAATGTAGGCCAATGTTCTCTGGCTGCTCTGGCCAAGTACGGGTCTAGTAGTACAAAGAGTCATGCTCCTGCAGTGGAGACAAAAAGACTAGATGATAATGATGACGAGTAAATTTTTGACATAATTCTACTGATATAACTTTTAAAAACCGATTTGAAACGTTGGGGAGTTTATTCCATATCTCCATCATTTATCTTAACCAAAATAAGACGAAACAGATGGTAAAGGATTTGAAAAAAAAAGAATCATCAAAATCGGTTTAGATACAAAAAAAACTCCTCCTTTTTTGAAGTCGAAAAAAAAGTTTCCTTTTACAGTTGCTACTCCTTCGCGGGTACGCTTTCAACCACTCGGCCGACTTCGAGACCGTTCGGATGATGAAAGAGAAGCTGTGCTATATCGGATACAACATCGAGCAAGAACAGAAGTTGGCTTGGGAGACAACTGTGCTGGTTGAACCTTATGTGGTAAGTAATACAGCTCATTTTCCTTTAACATGCTTGAAAGTTGGGAAATTATAAAGTTGAACTTCGCCGTGTGGTTTCCGGCAGAGTAGAATAGGACCACTCCATCTTATTCCCGTGGATGTCGTAGGTGACTTAGGAAATACAAGCTAAACAAAACTTATTAACATCAATGAGACCTCTCCAACCCGTCTGGCCAGCGAGGAGAGTGTAGGCCAAGTCGTCTGCTGTGGCCAAGTATGGCTCTGGTAGTACATAGAGGGTCGAGCTCCTGCAGTGGAGACAAAAGGACCTGATGATGATGTATTGTCTACAGCTTCCCGATGGGCGAGTGATCAAAGTAGGCGGGGAGAGGTTCGAAGCGCCCGAGGCTCTGTTCCAACCGCATCTGATCAACGTTGAAGGCCAAGGCATCGCTGAGCTGGTCTTTAATACGATTCAGGTAAAGTATATATGTATTGATTTTTGTGCCGCATAATTTTCTCTGTTTATCCTACGGACTCTACTGCTACAGATTTCATTTAGCTTGTCAACTAAAGAATATAAAAGTGATGTAGGTAGGTAGGCCTTTATTCGAAAATATAGACAATTTTAGGAAAGTAATTTGTTTAAAAAATTCTATGTGTTATCAGGATCTTTTTATGTAATTTTAAACATTACACCGTAAGTGACGACACTCATCGAGGTTTACATTTTTCATAGGCAGGCACAATTTTTTTTTTAAATTAATTTACGGCTCTGGATACTAGTCCTTTAGAGCCAATCTTTATTTATCTCTTCTTTATTCCTAATCCTAAACCCTTAACTATACAATCAAAGGTTGGTATAGGTCCTTTGATTGCTTCACGGGAGCTTCTGGCGACAAATCTATACGAGTCCACTGGTTTTCATAGCCGATTGAGTGGCGGACGGCACCCAAAGACGCCCACCGCAGTCCGCAAATAAATATCACTACAACCGCACTATGACTGTCCACTTTAAACATTTCATATATTGTCCATGAGAATGAGCATTTATAACACCAAACTACACCAATTTCATATTATAAAGTCCACTAGAATCAATTTGCAAAATAATTTAAAGCAAACTCCAACTGGACCCCTTGACTTCCCGCCAAAAACTCCCGCTGGCACTAAAAAAAACAAAGACATCTGTCAACTCCTGTTTAAATTACCGTCGTGACAGTGACAATACAATACAGTGGTGCCATTTTTAAAACGCGAAGTTACTAAACGAATTGTTTTTTGTATGGAAAACCATTCGTTTAGATGACACCACGTTTCAAAAATGGCACTCCAGTACAGTACTGGCAGTGAAAATTGCCAACTTTCCTCAAAAAAATCTTTATCATGACGTCACTTCCTCAAAAAGCTTGACCTTGCTTGCAAATGAAGGTCATGGGGATTTTTGCAAATATCTAATTATGTAAGACCTTATTTTAAAATCTGATTAGAGAAAGCTTTTCCTAGAGGCTATTCCTCAAAACAGATTGCAAATCAGATTTTTTCAAAAATTACTTGACAAGCCAATTCCGCTTAAGGGTCCGGCGGACCTAGACCAAAATACAACTTTCCATACAAACGTAGTCTACGTTTTATTTCAAAACGACATGTCCGATTTGGGCAAAATTTTGTAATTTCAAAGATATTGCAATTATCTAGGTTTATATTAAGTTTCCTACAGTAAAAATATGAACTTGAAATAGAATATAGTGTTTTATATCATTTTTGACCATTAGTATGGGAAACTTCTAAATCGTTATATTTTCTTTCCAGTTCATAATTTTACTATAGGAAACCTAATATAACCCTAGATAATTGCAATTTCTTTACAATTACCAATTTTTACCGGAATCTGACATGTGGTTTCAAAATTAAACGTGTACTACGTTTGTATGGAGAAGTCTAGGGTCGCCGGACTCTTAACACCTGTTGGAATATTATGTCGCAATTTAAATTTGTGTCAAAAAGCACACTATACAATCCAACTATGACATTAATAAAATACGTTGGTTGGCGGTTAACAATAATAGACAACTTTATTTTCTTTTTCTACAGGAGCACATAGACAAAACAGAGTACATTATGTTTACACGTAAAGATAACAGATGGCGTTAGGTGTATAATTTATTAACATTTTGATAACTTTCTAACAGACATGTTATCTTACAATCTGCTAGTTTCCGACAAGTCAAATCAGATACTTTTTTCTAAACGTCAAAACGAATATTGTCTATGATATTTGTATGAAATAGCACGTCGTGACGTCATAGTTTCTTGGAGTCAAATAGCGCTCCTACTATCAGATTTTCTGCAATAAGTCTAAAATCACGTTGAAAATGCTTGTCTTTAATACTATTTAGGTAAAGAATATGTATTGCTTTTTGTGCCGCACAATTTTCTCTGTTTATCCCTATGGTTGACTGGGAGAAAACGCTCTTAGCATTAAGTCCACCATTTGTTTAAAGTATATTTGTACTTTGGAACAATTGAGTTTGATAAAATAAAATAAAGTATTAATCAATTTAAAAAAAATCTATTATACCTCCATTCGAGCGGATAAGCTCGTTGAAATGGCAGTGGGCATACATACATGCATTGAGTGTCTTAGTTTGTAAGTATTGTACAGCGTTCCACCCCACCTTTAATCAGTATCTCCTCTGCTTGTATCTCTTGTATTGTATTGTATCAGTCTGTTGTTGACTGGAAGAGATCCCTGACAGGGAGTGTTTCATCTATGTTTAAATTGTGTCTATTTATGTACAATACAATACAATACAATACATACCACGACGAACCGATGGCCGATAGGGAGAAAGGTTCTCGAATGGTGACCGCGTACTGTCAAGCGAAGCGTAGGACAAGGTGGTCAAACGACCTGACCAAGATCACTAGGAAACGTTGGATACAAGCCACTCGGTCATTTTGGAAATCCTTGGAAGAGGCCTATGTCCAGCGGTGGACGTTATGCAGATGAAATGAAGATGATGATACTTCCATTCTGTTCTGGGAGAAAAGAAAAAACTTACAATTTTCTTGAACTCTTACTGCGCGCTGATCGAAAAGCCGATCGAGGGAATGGGCGAAAATCTGAATCATGACCTTTTCACCGCGAGCGACCGAGAGACGGATATTTCCGACGAAAATCACAGCTCGTATTGCATATAACTTAAGTATCCACATTCCTTTTTGTTGTAGGTATTTATTTTCGATTTACCACGCCGATGTTTAACGATGATTTAAATTCAGTTTTCCAATGTGTAATTTTTAACATATTTACAAACATTTTAAATTTTTCATAATCTATTGCGTTTTATAATAAGTCTTATAGTTGTATAAAAGCACCGTGAAATGCTATAATGAGAAGCCAGGGCGGGGAGCTAGTATTTTATAAAATGCAACGCTAGATGTCGCTAGTTGTACATTCGCGTGTACATCGTACATTTTTTGATTTGTCTAGTAAATAAACTTGTGTCAAACAGCAGACTATACAATCCAATTGTGATATAATACTAATACTTGTAAGTATGGATGGATGTTTGTTACTCTTTCACGTAATAACTACTGCATGGATTCTAATAAAACTTTTCAATAATATAGCCCAGAAGTCCCGGGTTCGATCCCCGGTCAGGACAAGTTGGACAATGGCCTTTTTAAAATTGTCGTGGTTCTTGGATGTTTATCTATAAATGTATTTGTTATAAAATATAGTATCGTTGAGTTGGTATCCCATAACACGAGTCTCGAACTTACTTTGGGGCTAGCTCAATCTGTGTAATTTGTCCCTATATATTTAATTTATTAAATTGTGTGAAAATCCTGCGCAGACGAGTCGCGGGCTCCAGCTAGTGTATTATATTAACGTGTGAATGTTCTTAGGCGGCCGACATAGACATGCGCAACGAGCTGTACAAGCACATCGTGCTGTCGGGCGGCTCCACCATGTACCCCGGGCTGCCGTCGCGGCTGGAGCGGGAGATCAAGCAGCTGTACCTGGAGCGGGTGCTGCGGAACGACTGCGACAAGCTGGCGGTGAGTCTTGAAACTCCTCTCTCTTTCTCTCTTATCTGGAGCGGGAGATCTGTCTGTGATCTGAGAATGACTGCGACAAGCTAGCGGTGAGGGTTCCATCTTGAATCTCTTCTCTCTCTCTCTCTCTCTCTTTCTTATCTGGAGTGAGAGATCAAGCAGCTGTACCTCGAGCGGGTGCTGCGGAACGACTGCGACAAGCTGGCGGTGAGTTCCGTCTTGAATCTCTTCTCTCTCTCCTCTCACTCTCTCTTCCTCTTATCTAAAGCGGGAGATAAAGCAGCTGTACCCTTTAAAGCATATGGTGGTCCCATAGACATTTTATCAAAAAGTTTGGGTAAAGATAGTTTTTAGTTTTGAAAAAAAATAAGGAAAAAGGTAGCAAAGGATTATATAATTCGAATGTGCCAAGACCGATTTAGATATTTTTTTTGTTTGAAAGGGTTTACTTCCCAGTTGGTCACAAAATCCTGGATCCTGAAGATGATGATGGAATCCTGGAAAAATCGAGTTCAGAGAAATAAACCGTTACGGCTTAGTCTACTGCCGGCCTACAGATGCAATCGATCCATAGTTTATCGATTTAATGCTGTGTCGGTCCAACTGACAGTCGGGGTAGATTTCAGTCGGTATTAACTATTTCGCTTTCGTCTTCTGTCGGTCTAATGCACGAAAAGTTAATGAACTGTTGGTATAGGGTTCACCGAGATTTCGTCCGTCGGCATTGAGTGGTAGACTCGGTAAAATCAGTAATTTGAATAAGTGTGCTTATAACCGTTACATGTATAGACTGTTTATGTTTTCACAGAAATTCAAGATCCGCATCGAAGACCCTCCCCGGCGGAAGGACATGGTGTTTATCGGAGGCGCGGTGCTGGCCGAGGTCTGCAAGAACAGGGACAACTTCTGGCTGTCCAAGAAGGAGTACCAGGAACAGGTAATAACAACGTGAACACAAAAACAACAACCTCTAAGAAATAGTTCACAAAAAGTATACTAGATGGCGCTGGCAGTACTCTAAAGATATAGTGTTCCGGTGGCACGATGCGAAATAGTTCACAGGAAACAGATGGCGCAGGCACACTGACCTCCATATATACAAGTACGCTGGACCTATGATTAGCCGGGCCATAGTGAGGCGATTTGATTTTCGCCATTTTGGCGCTGATCGTGAAGCAAAGTAAAAGTGGGTGGGAATGGAACTAATATTAGAGATGGGACGATGACATCGATAAAAGACATTTCCGAATTAGTTACGTCAGATTTAGTTCTCTTCCCACGCATTGGGGGCGCTTCAAATAGGCACAATAAAGAGCTGTCATTTCTTAGGGTATCATAGGTCCAGCGTACTTGTATATATGGAGGTCAGTGCGCAGGCAGTACCTACATCTCGATATCCGAGTTCTGGTTGCAACTTTGCATATATACAACCTCCGACGATATACCTGTGAAGCCTGGCTAGATTTATTTGTGGCTTTCGAACATATTGCCTCGGCTACAATAGTATTATACAAGGTAGCGATCGAAAAAGGGACTTCTTCCCCGGCGGAAGGACATGGACAGTCTATTTCAACGGAAGGTAAGTCCAGGTGGACACAATATCTATGTGGGCTAGAGGGTTTAAACTCAAGTGGTGGAAAGTCATGGATCAGCGCGAGGTTGGGTACTGACTTATCGTCACATTTTTAATTAGGCCCGCATATTACGCGGCCCTGCTTGCTGTTTTTTTTTCGTCGCGTTATGACTCCCAGAGAGATCAAGCTGGAAAACTCTAATATCGTTAAGTTAGTATCCCATACTAGTTGTAGGCTAACTCAATCAGTGTGTTTTATTTATTGTTTTTGTTCCAGGGTCTGTCCTGTCTAAGAAAATTAGGTCCAAGAGCGAGCTAAGCAAGTCATAGACAATCAATCTATGAAATAATACTTAATAGTTATATTCTACAAGTATATTGACATTCAAAGACTAAAATATTATTGCATTTTATATATTTTTCTTTTTTATTCCTTAAGTCTATTGTTTAAATAATTTTAATGTAATAAACTCTTAAATATTAGGTTTAAATAGACAATTTACCACCTTCGTAATTATTGTATGGATTATTTCAAGGTATTAATTTGTATGTTGTGTATGTCTGTATGGGAATCATGTATTATGGAATGAGAATGAATGAAAATAAATATTTCCTGATTTATACTGAGTTTGATTTTTTATTTTCTTCATTTATTTATATTCTTATAACTAGCTGCAGTTGTAGTTTATAGTAGTGTGGTCTACGTCGATCGAAATTTTAACATTGTAAACAATATGTAAACTCTTACTGAATGTTACTGCTACGCCGTGGGTCTCTCAAAAACTGAATACGCAATAGGCAGTGACTTTTCTAGTACTTCATTCACCTTCCTTTTTACGGGGGGGGGGGGGGAGTTTCTACAGCACTGTTGTAGCTCTCTTCAGCGAAGTGCAGCCGCCACCTATACAACAATTTTCCTTCTCCTGATGTGGCGGTGCAACGGTAAGCCTTGTCGCACATGTCATACGCTATAGGCGGGAGATAAAAATCGAGAAATATGCGTTCCTACTTTAGGTCCCGACGGATGACGGCGTTCCACAAGTAACGCTGAGCCCCATCGGCCCCTCAAACATAGGCTAAGTTTGACTTATTCCCGAGCCGCGTTCGTAGCGGGAAGCGAAAGAAAAATACTGAATAGAGCTTCTCCCGAGCCTTCTTCGCTACCTTCACCATCCTATCGATGTGGGCTTTCAAGCTGAGGCAACTGCCGAATTTTAGCTACTCCCGGGTATTTGAAATGCGTGTGCCTCGGAATATCTTCCCCAAAGAGCTTCAAAGGAGGCAGGATGTTGGTGTTCTCTGAGATCAATGTCTGCTTCTTATTGACTTTCACAAAGAACCTCCAATTGAAAATTTTAAGAGCTTGTCAGGCAGGGCGTCTGAGGCTGTCTGGAGATTATTTGCGGCGTACTTTGAGATTAAACTTCTTATTAATTACAAATAAATGTTTTATCAAATTAGTGCGCAAAGTCTCAGAATGTTTGGAAACCGCGCGCTCCCATCGCGCTCGGTACCTACCTACCTCGTTGTCAACCGCTTCGAACGCGCGTAGCGCGAGTGTCCACACTTCTTGTTTTCATTGGATAATTTGGTCAACTTTTAAGCACCTATTTCTTTATATATATTGGATACGAGAATAGATTGTTGAGTGCCCTTTCAATATGCAAGGTGATTTACCAGTCAGCCTATATATTTATTTATGTTGTATAATGTAATTTGTTTAAATAAGTTAGGCTATATTTTAAATTATTTAATATTTTACTGATATTCGGTCTCTTCACGTCCTTTGCAGAATCTAACGTTAGTCTGGTTTTCTAGAGGGATGGTAGGTAGCATATAAAACAAGTCATAAATAATAATCAATCATTACTTTTATTAAAAAATGGCAAATACTTGCATTTTTCGATTACATGTCCTAAAACTACAATTATTTATAAAAAGATATAAAAAAGTAAAAAGTCAGTCAATATCACATATGTATAAATATTGTAAAAAAAACTAAACTATAAGTACATATAAAATGACTGGAGTATATAAGATAGAGAATCATTTGAATGTAATACAAACTATTATAGTAACTGCCAGTTGGTGAGTGAATATTGCAGATTGACCTACATAACTGGTTTAACTCAGTTTATCAAAGCGAATAACTTTCTCTATGAGATCAAACCAATTCTAAAATCTCTTTTTATCGCAATATGGCAAGGCCCACTAAAAAGTTAATTGTGTACGTTGACCTCTAATGTAGGTTTACAATTTACCTTTTCATTTAGGGGTCAACGTACACTATTGACTCGCTCACTGGCAATAACTATAATTTTTACTCACTATGATTAGAATGCCAATAAAATCCTACAGTATTATACAATTAATATTTAATAAAAGAATACATAATATGGCAGCTGCAGAGAAGATCAAATTTGACTTTTACTAAAACTAAAGGACCATTTACAGGAAGTTGCTTGCCAGTTACGTACAATTTAATTGAAGCATTAAATTATTTGTATGGTTGAGGCTTTGTTTGGACCATTCATCAAGTCATCTATTCATCATTTCAGCCGCATAACGTCCACGGCTGTACATAGGCCTCTCCCAAAGATTTTCAAAACAACCGATCAAGAGCAGCCTGCATCCAGTGCTTTCCAGCAACGCTGGTCAGGTCTTCTGACCACCTTGTAGGTGGATGTCCTATTCTACGCTCGTACGCGGTCGCCATTCGAGAATCTTTTTGCCCCATCGGTTCGTCGCGCTATGTTTCCCGCCCACTGCCACTTCAACGAGCTAATCCGCTGAGTCATCAATTTAAATTGTATGCAACAGACAAGAAAACGCTGTGGGCTTTGACAACATAACTAAATATGAGAATGCGCCACATAGGTACGCATTTGTCAACTCAAAGATAATCATAACGCACTTTAGAAATTAAATGTTGTAGGTTCATATCTAAAGCCTTTTGTAACATTAATCAAAGGGGTTACACCAAAAGCTGTACGCAAGACGTTACTGCGTATCCGCGTTTTAGTGTCAAGCAACATTGACTGTAAACGTATGATGATAAAGTTTAATTTGGTTTGACAAAGAAATAGGACGACACTATCGTACGACTAACGTATATTTATGTAGTAACCCCCCAGGTCGTCTGACCTCAAACAAGTAGCACTCGATAAACATTTAAATACAAGATAAAATCTTATTTTACGGAAGATGGCTGTCGGAAGATATCGATATTTTTGTTCAACATCGAAAAGTGTGTATCAAAAACAGCTCCTTTTTTTATCCCCGACAAAAAGAGGGGTATTGGTTTGACGCTAATGTCTGTCTGTCTGTGGCATCGTAGCTCTCAAATAGATGGACCGATTTTGATGCGTTTTTTTACTGAAAGCAAGTTACCTTGCGGTGGTCCTTAGCTGTGTAATGAAAATCGGTTCAGCTGTTTAAAAAAATTTTAGTGTTAACGCCTGAAAGTCGGGGCTTCTTTAAATTTGCCTGGCAAATAATCTTGTCCGTTAAAATATACTGGTTTAGACAAACAATTAGAAAAGGACATATAAAATCTAATACTCACATTAGATAAAATTGACTAACGACTAAGATATTAAAAATTACGATTATCTGGCACTATGCTAACTAGAAAATCAGTTTAAAACTGATTTCATTCATTTAATCCTACAATAATCGAGTGAAAATAAATATTACGCAAAATGTGCTAAAAACATTTTGCATATCCAACATTTTGCGCCTAAAATGTCGTATTGACGAAAATCCCGACAAAAACACCGAATTTTTATCTTTCAATATTTAAAATAAATTGCTATTTTCACGTCCAGCGTTGGATTAAATATTTACAGGGATAATTAAAAAAGTCTTACGGACTTCGGCCTTACGTCTACATACAAAGCAGTCTTCATAAATAGATGATTCTTAAATAAACTTAGGCCCTCCGCACATTAGGCCACCACTAGTCACCGCGAACATCGAGTAAGACAAGTAACAAAATAGACGGAAACTTTTTTAACCGACTTAAAAAAAAGGATCATTCTCACTAGTACCATCGGCAAATAGTTCCATGGAACTAGTGAGATATTTTTTTTTCTATTTGAACTACTGAGTTAATGGAACTACTGTGAAAAAAACCTTACTAGCTCCATGGAACTAGACTTATAAAAAAGATAGCGACGAATTAATAACCTCCTCCTTTTTAGAAGTCGGTTAAAAAATCGACCTAACGTCACCCATCGCGGCCACTAGTGACCGTCACTAGTTGTGACTAGTTGCTTAACATACAGAGATTTTTAACTACGTGTTAGTATTTATTAATAATTAAATTATCTTATAAATGCATCATCTGGTATCCAATAATGTACATGCGATTTTTTTGCGAATTTAAGAAAAAAACTTGGTTGGAACGAAGTCACAAAAATTGAAACCCCAAAAAAGTTCGTGTCGGAGATATCTTACACTTTTTTTCGCCTAGCCCCATCCGCCAAGTCCATAACGTTCGAAAAGGAACTTAATGATTTGGTTTTGAGACTACAATTAACGACTAATCATTTCTTCTTATATTTAAGAGCTGGGCTCTTGTCGGTGGAGTGCTTTCCATGTCTCTCTTACTTCCGCTAAGTTCTTAAAATCATTATATTTCAAAAAAATCATTATGACAAATCATTGCCTGATCTAAATTTGTAATTGTCGGGCATACTATAAAATTTAAGGCCCAAAAGGGACCAGGGCCGTAATCGTAAAACAAAGGTGTTATAAATAAGTATTTAATTATAATTAGTGCGTAAACACACTTTGCCGAAGTTGCGCTGCTAATTTAATTCTTAGTACAAACGCGACGTAAGTTCGGCATAGTGTGTGCTATAGAAAGTGCATACTATGCCGAAATACGCGACCGAACATCAGCGAAATAGGGATGTAATGTTATTTAGTCCGTCAACTAGATTATCCAAAAATAAAGGACTCACATCTTTTCGTTTAGCAAAGTAGTAAAAATTCGCAAAAGATATAGCGCTTCGAAGTTTCAGAGTGGGTAGATAATACATACTGTTTAATAATATATCTCAGAGCAAAAAAAAACTTTAGTCCACATCTATTACGCCTGCAATGCTTCTAAATTACACAGTACTTATATCTAATTTACGTCGGGTTTTTACGAAGAAATAAGTTAGCCGCGGAACTTCAGCTGCGCAACTTCGGCACGTGTGTTATGACACTTTGAATTCTACTTTTGAATTGTGAATGTCGTTTTTTTATTAAGCATTTCGCGTTATATCCTACTACAGGGAAACCTCCTACAATTTCATATTGACTAATTTAATTTCATAAGGGCGCCACTGTACCGGGTTTCAGGCCTTAAGTCTTAGTTAGTTTAAAAAACAAAAGAAGTACACCGCAATACGCACCAAATCCCTAACGACTAATATAATAGATTAATAAAAAAAGTCTTATATGCAAACTATACTTAGCCTACAATTTCGATTCGATCCGGACGCGAGCATTACGTGACAATTTGGACGACTTTATTAAAATAAGTTCAGCATTTTACAAGGTCTAATAAATATACTTAAACTATTTTTTAAGGGTACATGCAGTCCATGATGCTAAACAACTTTCCCCAAGACACACATGTCGAAAAATGGAAAAGATTGGCCATACATACAAGATCAACTTTCGCTATTATTTCTAGCTGAAATTAGTTCAAGATCAAGAACTGAATCGAACCTTAAAATAGTTTCAGTATATTTTGTTAGACGTTTAATGAGTCTAATCTATAGATAGAGAGAATAATCTAACAAACTATCTACATACTGAAACCGTTTAATATTGATAAATTCAGCTAGGATACTAAACAACTTGTCCCATCCCTACTTATCATCATCATATCAGCGACAGGTATTGTGACTATTCATTCCTTTCCAGTTGCGATTAGAATAATTTATCTTACAATAAAATACAAAATTTTGAGACTAAAATCACGGATTATCTTTATTACTTGGTTAAACCAAGGGCCTGAGACATTTTGATAGAAAGATATAGTCTCATTGCGCCTTCTGAAAGAAGAAAAAAAGTGCAGTGTTTTGTCCCTAATCTTTGTTCATGGTCGGGTTATATGCACACTTCATATTGCATATACTTGAAGTGTACCTATAGCCCGACCATGAAAACAAGTTCGGCTCAAATTAGGGGTCTGTAAGTTTGTTTCCTCTAACTAACCATTGCCCATTGTGGATGGACCAGGGACGAATATTCAAATGTTTGCTCCCCTTGAAAATGGATCGGGCTAGCCCCTTCCTCCCCCTAGATAAGGGTCTAAGTTTTTCCTGAGTAATAAAGTTAGTCCGTATTTATAAATACGACGGTGACAGTTTTGATCGCAACTTTAGTCTATATTCTACAAAATTACACTAACTTTTCTCTAAGATTCTTAATTAATACGAATATTATAATCAGTCTTATACTAAACTATTTACATATGGCAGTATCGTTTAGCTTGTCATTCACTATATTTATAGTTCTATACTAAAGTTTAGCCTAATATATAAAATAGTCTAACTGAGAAGATAAATTGAATAGTATAATCGAAAATCCGGTCGTATAGGAAATTCACATCAATCCAAATGTTTCATGAGGGTTTCTAAAAACATGTGACACTAGATGGCAGCACAGTGACGTCAGCTCCAATAAGCCGCTGTTATTGGATACATTTGACGGAGCAAAAGAACCTGTCAACTGATGGTCCAATCACAACAGTCGATCGGCCTGACGTCACTGTGCTGCCCCATCTGGTGTCACATGTTTTTGAAAATCCATATTTATATGCAATTTTGTTTGTACAGTTAAATTGTTATAATTTATCATACGGTTCCTATTATCTGGCCTTTTTCCTAATGAGTCAGACGGAGTATTTTGAGTTTTGCGGCTGTAAGCAGAGCTGTGTAATAAGGGTCAGATTAGGCCGAGACACGAAGCGACGTGGCGTGCACTTTTGAAGAAATAAAGAACTTGTTTACTACTCAAAAAGGTACAAATTTCAGTGTACTACGCCGCGCTGCGCAGCGGCCTCCCACGCTTCAATCACTAAACGATTTAGATCAATTTTTTACGGATATAGTTTGAAACTTGTAAAAAGACAGGGTAGACTATCAAAAAATAATCCATTAAGGAAATGAAAAGGGGACTGGAAGTTTGTATTGGAAATCCTGTTCTGCCATACAAAACAAAGCACTAAATTAACGCAGACGAATCCGCGGGTAAAAGCTAGTAATTCCATATATATATATATATAGAGATGAGACAGTCATATTAATTTCCAAAATGACTGATTTCGTTTAAAATCATACTATCTTCTTAAATTGAACGATTCTCTAAACATTCAGAGGCACGCTATCTCTTTCACTCGCCAATCATAAGAAGACACAGCTATATCATTAATAATTAAATTTTTAGTTAGAAAATCGCACAATTTAGGCAGACTTTTACCATTTTTAAACCATAACCCATCTGTACATACCCCATATGTTTAGGCACTTACATAAAGGTCTTGACATATCTTTTTATATATAATTGAAATACAATTTATTTATTATTTAAACCGGTTTATACTGGTTTTCGGAACTCGGCCTGAGTCGCAGCACGGCCTTCGCGCGTCATTGCCCTGAGGCGCACTTTCCGCCTTTTCCCGTTAGCAGCTTGACATTCTAGTGTTGTTGTTTAAATTTATTAGTGTTATGTAAACTAACATTAATAATAAATTCACTGAATTCAGGTAAAAGCTAGTAATTCCATATAAATAGAAATGACAGTCATATTCATTTCCAAAATGAGTAATTTCGTATAAAATCGTTCAATAAAGACAATTCACTGAAATAAGTTTATTTTTGTGAGTAAACAAGTTTTATAATTGTCAAAAGTGCGCGTTACTTCTTACTGACCCTTACCCTGTCTACGCTCCGTGATTTTCGGGGCGTTTTCCGAAATGATCTCTTAAAAAACGGCGACCATTCCTTGGGACATCCCTTTCTAACTAATGTATAACTATTATTTATAAATACAAACTTTTTACACTACTATTTCGATCTTACTTCCATGCTATCTCTACATTAATTTTACAATTACTTTAAATTAATATTACAATAGAATTAACGCTTTTGCGTCCTCTCGGGCCAAAGAGCACCTAGTTAGGGTTCCGTATCCAAAAGGACAAAAACGGGATCCTATTAATAAGACTCCACTATCCGTCTGTCTGTTACCTCTTCACGCTTCAACCACTGAACCGATTTAGATGAAATTTGGTATGTATATAGTTTGAGACTTTTGTCCCAAAAATAATCTATTAAGGTAATGAAAAGGAGAGTGGGCCCTTGTATGGGGGATCCTATATTGTAATCAAGAGTCCTATTGCCATTAAAAGTATGGATATGACTAAATTTCCCAGGATTTCTCGAGAATGTTACCTTAGTAACTGATGTGAATACATTACTAAGTTTTCGAATGAAGATTATTTTTTGTAGTATAGGTACACAATCTTAGAAAATCTCTTTAAATTGATAATGTTATGGACTTATTCATATCCATACTTTTAATAGCAATATCACCAGTGATTCCGATCTCTGATTGTAATACAAAAGTAGACTTTCAACGCGTATGAAGTCGCGGGTAAGAGCTAGTACGTCTATAACAGACAAGCGAACCTTGTTTACGCCTTGTCGACGTCCTGCGAGTGTTGGGACGCGCTCTCCGAGGTGATCTCCTGTAGGATGGTGACCATCTCTTCACATATCTCCGTGAATTGCGGCCGGTCGGCGGGGGACTTGCTCCAGCAGCGTTTCTGGAAAAAATGAAGAAGATTCTTACTACACGCGTCATAAGCGGAGCGTTGAGGTAGTGCTCTACTCTCAAAATGTCAGATTACAAAATTTTTCTAACTTAAACTGTCTCTTTTATCTAAGTACCTGGGCGACCGAGCTTTGCTCGGTTAATCTTAAACATCGAAAATACGCGTTTTCCCAAACGTAAGACTAATCTAGATTGATTGTTTACCCCCGAAAACCCCTATATACCAATTTTCAGCAAAATTTTTAGAGCCGTTTTCGAGATCACAGAAATATATAAATAAATATACAAGAATTGCTCGTTTAAAGGTATAAGATATGTACCATAATCTAATATGTACCATAATATAACTAAAGAAATATAAAGAGGAACCTTTTTGTAACAATATAAAGAACAAACAAGAAAATAGTTGTCAAGCATAATACATCCCAAAAAAAAAAAAATATAAATAGAATCAAAGTATTAAACAGAAACATTAAAAAATACATTTATATTAACTGATCCTTCAAAGCCACTTTGCAGAATTTTATCTCAACTTGCAAAATTAGAGGTAACTTTCAGGTTTTTTTCTATCGAGGCAATTAGCATTAATCGTATTTGGCTTAGAAAAACAGAAATATTGGATATTAAACTAAATGAAATTAATTTTCCAAACACGCAAACGTCGGAAGTTTTTCTTTTCTTTTCTGATTCATTTATATCTCAGAACCAGGCGATATGCGTATACTCACAAGTAATGCCGCCAGCGTTTCGGGCACACTGTCTGGCACGGTCCACTCCAGTGTACCACTCTTCAGTCGCTCCAGTACAGAGTTGTCGTTCAACTTTGTGAAGGGAAGTTCCGCTTTTGTGTATATCTGAAAATTAAATGCACTGATATAGCTAAGAATGCCGTGTGGTTTCCGGCAGAGTAGAATAGGGGTACTCCAAGTCTTACCGTGGATGTCGTAGAAGGTGACTTAGGGTATACAAGGTAAACAAAGCTTATAAACATCCATAAGACCTCTCCAACCCGTCTGGCCAGCGTGGAGAGTGTAGGCAAAGTCCTTTGGCTGCTCGGGCCAAGTATGGCTCTGGTAGTACAGAGAAGGTCGTGCCCTGCAGTGGAGACAAAAAGACCCGATGATGATGATAGCTTGGAGAAAATAATAAGTAAACCTACCTCCCACACGGTGGCCGCGAAGCTGTACACATCCGACTTGGTGGAGTAGTCTCCCTCCAACACGGCCTCCGACGGCATCCAGCGCAGGGGAATCACCTGCAACAAGCAAACTTTGTTAAAATATTTTCAAAATCGGTCTAGCCAGGCATTTCTATGAGATCACCTCACAAATATACCCTTCCAAACAAAAAAGAATTTTCCAAATCGGTCTAGCCAGGCATTTCTATGAGATCACCTCACAAATAAACCTTTCCAAACAAAAAAGAATTTTCCAAATCGGTAAAGGCGTCTTTGAATAATCAGTAAAAAAAAGATAGCGACGAATTAATAACCTTCTCTTTTTTGGAAGTCGGATAAAAAAGTTAAGTGTCGCGAAACAGATGGAAGGAGAATATTCGCGAAGAATGTTCCAGAACAGTCTATCAGTAGAAAGCTCTAGAACAACGTGGAATGTTTCTGACGTAGCGGTCCGGCGTATCATCTCGCTCTCGATACAGACTTTATATAACGTTTGCAGAATGAGAGCGAGATATTATATCCATTTATTTTGCACAAAAGGCAGAAGCTAAGCATTTTTTTACCTAAATAGAAAAAAATAACTATAAAAAAGTAATTTAAAAAAATCTAGGATTTATTTAAAACAATGATCTTAAAAGTTTTTTCTACTACTGTACTGTTTATTTTTTAAATGGTTCTGAACACTAATATAAGAACATTGATAATATGATTGCAGAAAAAATTCTACTCTATTCCTCATAATAGTGTCACATAATAGCAAATGTCCACACTTCCTATTTTTATTGGATAATCGATTACCGAGCCCCCTTTCAATATGCAAGGATACCAGTCAGCCTGTAAATCCATGTTTACCTGGTCATGATGTTTATAGTATTCGTGAGAGTTGGGTCCCCTCGTGAGGGCCGGGAAGGACAGCTTCAGCTGAAGGGATGACGTGATCAGGCAGTTGCGAGCGGCGATGTCTCTGCAAAAGATAAACATACATAATATATCACTTCATAATATGAGGAAATGGGCGAAATGTAAATCATGTTGGATACATGAACTTCATGAAGTCCAGTGCTGCCCCCATTTGAAATAGATTATTTAAAAGGAAACGTTTTAAAATGTTGTTTCATACGGCTCTAGATAACCCTTTAAACTATTTTTTGAACTAGTGTTTACAGTTTAAAGTGTGAATGTGAAGCTTTTTTTAAACATATTAGTTTTTCTAAAAGTGGCAACAATGCTAAAAAAACTTTACGTTCTGACATGAGTAGATCAAAAAATATTTTGAAAATTATCTAGGCCCGTACAAGACAAAATTTTAAATGATATTTGTTTCCTTTCAAATAATTTATTTCAAATGGGGGCAGCACCATTTGAAATAAATTATAACCACTCGACCAAGAAAAAATCATGTATCTCTTTAATAGCCAATGTGGCTAACAACCCATCAGTATTTTAAATTCCTTTTTTTATCCTCTCGCAAACTGACTTGAAGTAGTTTATAAATGCACAGAGATGGGTGAATATTGATACTTAGATACCCAACGCCATATATACTATCGGGGAGCCCGTAAGTAGGCAAAACTGGAGTTGTGAGTAGGTACACAGAGATGGCAGCACAAACACCAGGTGTTAGTGATGTCAAAATATGTTACCTGTGTGTAATCCTCTTGCTAGCCAGCCTGCCGGCCGCCGCGGCCAGCTGGGTTGTTATGACGGCGCGGTGCTGCGCTGACAGCGGTACCGCGGGCTTGCGGGGCGCGGGCGCGGGGTGCGCGGGGCCGGCGCGGGACAGGTACTCCGCATTCTCCTCCGGGGAGCGGGTCGCCGTCAGGAAGCTCTTCAGGTCGCCCTGGAAAAATATTTTTCTTAAAGTTTCTTGAACCATTGACAATTCATGCCTGAAGATTGGCAGTTAACTCTTTACATACATACATATTTTCACGCCTGATTACCATGGGGTTAAAAAAATCGGCATACAAAGTGTTTAGCAGCCTGGGCAATTTGTATGGGAAGCTCGTTTTTTTTTTTGTTTTTTGACTGTTATTTTTTTCATCATCAGGTCTTTTAATATCCACTGCAGGAGCACGACCCTCTCTGTACTACTTGAACCATATTTGGTCACAACAGCCAGAGGACTTGGCCTACGCTCTCCTCGCTGCCCAGACGGGTTGGAGAGGTCTCATTGATGATTATATACTTTGTTTAGCTTGTATTTCCTAAGTCGCTACGACATCAACGGGAAGACTTGAGTGGCCCTATTCTACTCTGCCGGAAACGACACAATGTTATTTTATCATCATTATAATATATTGAACTAGTATACGAGTAGCCCATGGTTTGATTTATAACGAGTACGTACCTTCCACGTTGCATATTTTATATTAGCTGTGCCCACGGGCTTCGCTCCCCGTGGGAATTTCGAAATAAAGAGTACCCTTTTCCCCGAGTCTCAAACTATATCCATGCTAAAATTTATCCAAATCGGTACAGTAGTTGAAGCGTGAAGGAGTAACAAACAAATAAACAAACTCACTTTCACAATTTAGTTAAGATATATTAGTGCTAGATGGCGAGATAGTTTTTTTACAGGTACGATTTTACAATAATTTTTTGATGATAGTTTATTTAATTATCTTTCATTTGACACATATTTTATCAAAATCGGTGAGGTAGTTTGGCTTGAAGAAAATTTTAATTAATTTTTAAAGGAAGTGTCGCCATCTCTGTTCCTAAGGGATGAAACTTTCACTGCTGCGAGTGAAATCGCTTATTTTGGTCCCTATCACTGTGCAAAGCGGCTTGCTTTCATCACAAAGTGCAGCTTTTTTTTCATAAGACCTAGTGCTATATAGCAAACTCACCCAGTCGGTGTGTTCCAGCAACATGTAGTGCGGCTCGGTGTCGTTGCACAGCCCGAGCAGGCGCGCGATGCTGTCGTGCCGCACGCGCCCGAACATGTCCAGCTGGCGGCGGAACTCCGCTAGCTGGCACTGTGGGACAACAGGAGTCTTGAAGGCTTTGACTCATTAGCTCAACTGAGGACTGTCTCCATCCAGTGGTCAAGGCGATGGCCTTGTGATCCGGAGGAAGGAAGCTAGTTGTGAAAAGTATTTCCAGTATGGTCAGGATATTGCAGGTTTGAATACCCTAGTAGTTTGTAGATTTTGCACAAAAAATAATTTAAAAAAATAAGTTTCAATATTAGATAAATCACATATTTAATTTTTTTTGTCAAAAAAATTCAGTGTAAATTTTTTTTAAAACGTAGAAATTTAAAAAAAAAAATTAGTATTAAGAAAAACCAATTTAGTATTAAAAAACAAGGTAGTATTAAAAAAAATTGGTTGCCTGTAAAGTCGGTATACGGGCGAAAGTTTTACGTGCCAACGACTTCCACTCGGGCAACGTGAGCGGAGCGTAACGCAGTTTCTTGAAGTGTCACCCGGCAAACCAATTTATAAGACGTCACGTCAAAAAATTCAATGTAGAGTTTTAAAAACATCTATATAGGATTAAAAACACAATGTAGGATTAAAAAACCAATGAAGGATTTTAAAAAAAGCAATAAAGGATTTAAAAAAACAAAGTAGGATTTAAAAAATCAATGTAGGATTTAAAAAATAATAATATAGAATTAAAAAAAATATATGATAAAAATAATAATAAAAGAAGTGTTGAAACAAGCAATGTAGAATTTTAAAAAATCAAAGAAGTATTTAAAAAAATCAATGAAGTTTTTTAAAAATATCAATGTACGATAAAAATAGCAATGTAATACATATTTTTTTAAATACAGGTCGAGCCAAACAAAACCGCCCAAAAGCAACAAACCTCGTCCTTAGCGGTGAGCGCTTTGACCATCACAAGCCTCACGTCGGGCTCCCCGTCCGCCTGCTCCCGCTGCCGCAGCCGCCGCACCTGGCTCATGTCCACTTTGGCCAGGAGTACTTCTCCGAACTCACCGCGACCTGGCGGCCAGAAGTTAAATTTTTAGTGTTCCGTGTGTTAGCATTACCAGAAATCTCCCGTAATTTTATCAATACTGGCAACCCAAAATGGGTCTTTAATGTGAGAAACATGGTAACATCGGCCACGCTGTCAAGTGTCAAGTTTGACATTAGAGGATTGCCGCGTTTTTTGAGGATTGATACTCGCGATGCGAGCGAAGCGAGAGGATTTTAGAGTGTTAATGTTGTGATGTTAGGTGAAGGGATGATCTTAATGAAACACTCTCGTTGTAGGTTCGTAGGTAACTGCTCCTTTATTGTAGAGAACATGGTTTATACACGCTGACTTTTCATTGGTTTTGGAAAAACAAATGTCGTATAGTAAATAAATTCCTCTATCCATATACGTAATCCAAATTTCTGTATGTCATATGATAAAAAAGTTGCGTAAATGATTTTCGATCGCGACCACGTAGTTATACGCCGGCCAACAGCTGCGTAATGTCGATGACCCCGGCCGGCCGGGGCGGGCGGTGTATGGCGGCGGTACTACTAATTGATCTAACAATTTTACTTTCGAGTTTTAGACAACATTTTTTGTTTCTAAATTTTTATTTTGACTAGCTAATTAAGTCTTACTATCGATGCCTATGAAGTGGCCTTCGGCTTCAAAACCAATAAAAAATCACCGTGTATATAGTGTACAAATAGGACATAGATACTTTGATGTCATAAGGTATGGCTGCCTAGATCAAGGATGAATAAACTTGGTGATCTACATAGAAAGGTTACAAGGTCTAAGTGAGACAATAATGAAAGCGTTTGTTGTACTCTTCGCACATACACCACAATGTGTAATTAATACAGATTATACCAGATTTAAAGAGCTTTCCGGTTTTATTTAAAAGTACTTGATGAAGAAGTGATACCCAGACGAGCAGGAGATTCTAACACGTGTTGCGAAGTTGCAATAAGCACCATCCTTCATGTTCTTGCCCAGCTCCTTTCTATCATTTCATTACTTCAAATTTCATTTCTAAATAAAAAATTTAAATTCCAGGCATTCTTTGCTCATCATTTTTGACTCAATGCACTTTCTCTTCTGTTACGAATAACATGTCTCAGCACTTTTAATTTCTTGTAACAGTTATATTGTATAATAAATATATTTATTCTCTGCTTCTATTAATCTCTTGCTCTCTAGGACAGGTGGAGTCCCACAACTGTAGTAAACAAAGAACCCTTATAGTTTCGCCATGTCTGTCTGTTTGTCCATCCGCGGTTTTACTCAGAGACTATAAGTACTAGAAAGCTATAATTTAGTAGGGTACGTATATTAATTATGCTGAAAAAGTGGTAACATAAAATCAACCTGGAACCTTTCAGTCAGTTTGCTCTCACCACACCTTCTATATAGAACTTACCCAATGTAATTTGTTCTACACCTTCCACTTTACCACTACACCTTCTATATAGAACTTACCCAATGTAATTTGTTCTGTAAGTAGTGTCCGCGGCACGGTGAGATGGTCGTACTGTCCGGATTTCTTGGACGCCCGAGACACAGCTGACACTTCCGAGTTGACTGCGTCTGAAAAAAACCCTAATGTTAAACATACTTTTTCAAAACTAAAAACCGACTTCAACTCCAAACTACACGACCGATACTATGGGACCAGCTCGCATGTATGCTGTTTCCAAATTGGTCCAGGCGTCTTCCGAGGAATAGGACTTGGACCAATGTGGAAATCTTTATCCCTGACGGGACAGACGGAGCACTTTGTATCTTACGGCTCTAAGCAGACAGAGATCAAGGCAGCGAGACTCAAAGGCCACTTTTACACTCAATACACTATTAAAATGATTTGCATTTTCGCCCACTCCTTCAAAGCAGCTGGTACATTCTAAGTTTTTCCTTTTCTCCCAGACCAGCATGTAAGACACGGGGGACATATATACATGAAAAAAAAGAATCTGACGAATCGAAAACCTCCTTCTTTTTTGTAGTCTGTTAAAAATGCGAGACCATCATCATCTTCCTCTCCTTATCCCACATTATGTGGGGTCGGGACAACATGTAAGTTTCTTCCATTTTCCCCTATCCTGAGCCAGCTCCGATATTATATTCCGTTTTCCCATATCCTCCCTCACACATTCCAACAACCTTTTCTTTGGCCTCCCTCTATGTATTTTCCCATCAACTTTCATATTCAACACTCTTTTAGTAACATGACTTTCTTCTCTCCTTAATACGTGCCCATACCATCCTAACCTACTACTTCGCAACTTCTCTGTAATTGGGGCTACTTTCACACTTCCTCTTACGTACTCATTTCTTATCTTATCCATTTTAGTCACACCACTCATCCACCTCAACATTCTCATCTCCGCTACATGCAATCGTCTTTCATCCATCACCTTGGTTGCCCAGCACTCAGCACCATACATAATGACAGGTCTTATTATGCTCTTATAGATCTTGCCTTTGAGCCTAAGGGGCATGCGAGAGTCACAAATTACTCCGGTTACCTGTCGCCACTTCATCCATCCTGCGTTTAAAATGCGAGACCATAAACATTATATGTGACAAATAAATATGAGCTTTACCGCTGTCTCTATCTGCATGCAACAGTCTGCCGTTCTGCGGCGCGCCATTGCCAATCTTCGGTTTCTCTTCTTCTCCCTCTTCTACTAACTTCTCCCTGCCTTCTGCCATCTCTAGCTCCATTTTCTCGCCTGGAAAACAAAATAATGATTAATAATAGATAATTGTATACGATAATTAGATATTTGTCTTAATTCAACAAGAGAAGGGAATCAAATCTATATCTTTACATATAATAAAACAGTAAAAAAAATGTGTCTGTACATTAAATATATTTCCAAAAAAAATATTGGGGGCGATGGAGACGTAGTAATAGAGTAAGAATTAAAAAAAAAATCTGTCTGTTTGTCTGTATGTCTGTTTGTCTGTTTGTACACGCTAATCTCCGGAAATACTGGACGGATTCGAATGAAACTTTTTTGGTTATATAGCTATTAAGCCTGGGCAACATATAGGGTATAAATGATTTTGGAAAATGGAACGCCTGATGCAGAACCATAATGGTCCAGCTAAACTATAAGAGATATAAAAATGCCGCCTTAGTAAAAGTTGTTCAGCCTGATGAGCATTTTCCAGAGACATAAAGTCCACGCGAACGAAGTCGCGGGCTTCGGCTAGTATTAAAATAAAGATTTCAATAATACACTTTCCATTTTTTCCCACATTGAATACATATCTCATGTCTCATCTCATCATCAACAGAAAATACGTATTTCGGAATATTATCATCATCATTTCAGCCGCATAACGTCCACTGCTAAACATAGGCCTCTCCCAAAGATTTCCAAAATGACCGATCAAGAAAATATAATTGAAATTTATATTTTCAATTTTGGAATATATTACAGATAATGTCAGATAGGATAAGATAAGATAAAGTCCGCCATTTGTTAAAATTATATTTATACTTTGGAACAATAAAGTTTGATAAAATAAAATAAAATATATAATATTTAGTTTCAGAGACCAATCCTCCAAGATTTTCCTATGCTGCGTTTGCACATGTAGACGTCTTTAGAAATAGAGTTCAATTTCGCTTACCCCTGTCTTTTTCTCAGTCTGCCGTCAACTTTTACTCTACTCCAGTCACTCTTACTTTCCAAACGCTATCGTAATTTTTCATGTGGATTTTATGCACCACTAATAGAGTTCAATTTCGCTTACCCCTCTGTCTCCTGTCAACTCTTACTCAACTTCAGTCATTCTACTTTCCGAAAGATGTCATAATTTTCCAAGTGGACCTTATATACCACTAATAGAGTATAATTTCGCTTACCTCTCTCTCTCTCGTCGACTCTTACTTTACTTCAGCCATTCTATTATCCGAACACTGCCATAACGTTCCGAGTGGACCTTATGCACCACTAATAGACTACAATTTCGCTTACCCCTCTGTCTCCCGTCAACTCTTACTCTATTACAATCATTCTACTTTCCGAACACTGTCATAACGTCCAACTGGACCTTATGCATCACTAATAGAGTACAATTTCGCTTACCCCTCTTTCTCCCGTCAACTCTTACTCTTCTTCAGTCATTCTACTTTCCAAACGCAATCATAACGTTCCAAATGGACTTTATGCACCACTAATAGAGTTCAATTTCGCTTACCCCTCTGTCTCCTGTCAACTCTTACCCAACTTCAGCCATTCTATTATCCCAATGTCATACCGGTCCAAGTGGACCTTATGCACCACTAATAGACTACAATTTCGCTTATCCAGCTGTCTCCCGTCAACTCTTACTCTACTTCAGCCATACTACTTTCCAAACGCCATCATAAATTTCCAAATGGAACTTATGCACCACTAATAGAGTTCAATTTCGCTTACCCCTCTGTCTCTCGTCAACTCTTGCTTTATTACAGTCATTCTACTTTCTAAACGCTATTATAATTTCCCAAGTGGACCTTATGCACCACTAATAGAGTTAAATTTCGCTTAACCATCAATTCCTGTCGCCTCTTACTCTACTACAGCCATTCTATTATCCGAACGCTATCATAATTTCTTAAGTGGACCTTATGATCACTAATAGAGTACAATTTCGCTTACCCCTCTGTCTCCCGTCGACTCTTACTCTATACAGAAAAAAAAAAAAAAATCTACTTTCTAAACATTATCATAACGTTGCAAGTGGACCTTATTCATCACTAATAGAGTTCAATTTTGTTAAACCCTCTGTCTCCCTTCGACTCTTACTAAACTCCAGTCATTCTGCTTTCCGAATCCTATCATAACGTTCCAATTGCACCTTATGCATCAATAATAGAGTTCTATTTGGCTTACCCCTCTGTCTCCTCCTCAGTCTCCTTCTCCGACAGTAGAACATGAGTGCTAACACGAGCAGCATATAAGCGCACGCTACCGATATCGATACGACTACCGCTTTCCCCCCCACCCCCGTCGATTCCGCGGGTGGAACGTCACCTTCTGAAAAGAATTCGAGATAATTGTAAACGGGGCTTAACAAAATATACTAAAGCATGTATTCTATGTTTGTACCGCGATAACTGCCGAACCGATGGTCCGATTTTGATGAATTTTAGTATTCATGTAGGAAATATCAAGTTCGTTGGGCATCAAAATAGGTTCTGTAGTTTTAGAAATATTGATAAAAATGTCCGCGATTATGTAGCAAACGAAACCATAGCGCGTTCTAACTTTGGTTAACGCCATCTAGGTGTTACTTAGGGAACTTAATTATGTTAGAAATGTCGAAAACATACCTAAGGAAGCGGTTGCAGATAATTAATCGCGAGGTAAGTTCTTCGCGAACTACAAGTATCAGATTGTATAATATGATAAGATTTCTTATAGTTCATTTGCTGAATTGGTGTGCAAGCCGAAAAATGCTATGCTACGTTGTTGGCTCGCCGATGTACCGACCAATTGACCGAATGGACTATAGTGTATTCACTTACTGTTGGCAAACCAACATGAATTTTAAATTTTTATTTTTTTTATATGGCAACTTTGTGTTTTCCCGCGCTCTCTCCCTTTTTGCTGTGCCAATAAAAACTGCACGTTGAATTTCATCTCGTGGATTTATTTTAATTACCAGTAACCTTACAACAGTCCATTCAGTTATATACAACATACAAATTACAATTTCCTTCACTTACCTTCGTGCACCGTCAATATAAGTTCATTCCTCGCCAGCCCCGCCGCACTGCCGGCGAGGCAGCCGTAGCGGTCAGAGTCCTCCATAGACACGTTGTGGATTATCAGTGATCCATTGTTGAGCATTACCATCCTGAAAAATAAATATTATTGGAAAACTGTAGTAATTAATTATCATACTAATATTGTAAAGGCGAAAGTTTGTGGGTGTTTGTTACTTCTTCACGCGTTAACGGCTGGGCCAATTTTGATAAAATTTGGTATGCAGGAAGCTGACACCCTGGATTAACACATAGGCTACTTTGACCGCGGCTAACACCGCGGTATTACTAGCTGCCCGCTAGTAATACATAAATAATGTGTTGTATTGGTTTAAAAATCAAACAAATAGGAAAATTAGCAATTTGCTACTTTCCAGCAACTCAAATCAGATATTTTTTTAAACGTCAAAACAAACATTTTCTAATGGATTTGTATGAAATACAGGCTAACGACGTCATAGTTTCTTGGGAATCAAATAGCTTTCCTAATATCAGTTTTCTGCAATAATAAATCTAAAATCTCATTGACAATGCATATGATCAATGACAACTTTTTTATTAAACGTCAAAACAAACTATGGGATTTGTATGAAACACAGGCTAACGACGTCATAGTTTCTTGGGAGTCTAATAGCGCTCTATATTAGTTTTTCTGCAATTATAAATCTAAAATCTCATTGATAATGCATATGATCAATGACAAGTGGCATTATTTTTTGACATTATATTTTTTTAAAATTACCAAATAGTTTAGTTTTATCCAGGAAAGTGTCCAATTTGGGTTTTCAAAAATATTTGACTCTAGATGGCAGCACAGTGACGTCACATATTTTTGGAAACATTTATTACAAACTGCATTATTTACACTTTGATTTTTCCTTACAAACTATAGTTTAGAAACTCTTACCTAGCAAGAAAAAAAAGTTAGATTTACCTAGCAGAAGAAGCGTTAGGGCTGCTTTCCACGTCAACACCAGCTGAAAAGAGAGAAAGATCAATTATAAATTTAAATTACAAAAAAAAATTAAAAAATTTTTTTTTTGGAATTCTCATATTCCAAACTACAGTTAAACATAAACTTTGCATATATTTTGACGTGATAACGTCTTTAAAATCGTTTTAGTCGGGTGACATGTTCAGAAACTTGTGTCACACCAAAACCTCACGAGCGCGATCGCAGGTATAACGAGAGAGAGACGGACCGATCTCCCGTCTCATCTCGAGCGCTGCCAGAAGACGTTATCACGTAAACATCTCGATCGTAAACCTACTTCACAAACAACCAATTTTTTTTTAAATACATTTTTATAAAATCGTTTATTTTAATAAACGACTCCAATAAAAAAAAATTAAGCCGTAATTTGGCGCCAAAGCCACACCATTTTGTTTTTAGTTTTAGGTTTTGCTATACCCAGTGTCACTCTTCCAATCCGCTAATTTCCAACAACTCAAATCAGATATATTTTAAACTGGCTTGCAATGCACTTCTAGGTATCTATCTAAACGAAAAGGTGGCGAGTTCTGACGCGAGCTAAATTAGACCATATCGCTAACGACATTAAGTATATCTACTACTCTTTTTTTTAATTCCTTTGCTGAGTAAGACATCTGTACGTGAATACTCGAGTACTTATGCTTACGTTGCATCGTCAGCTGGGTCCGGTTGCGGTCCCACTGCGTGGTGGGCTGCGGCTCGCCCACGGCGCGGCAGTTCAGCACCACGCTGCGCCCCACCACGGCGGAGCGCTGCTCGTTGGCGGACGGCTCCAATATTCGAGGCGACACTGAAATAACAAACAAATCGTCACGAACTCCTAAATGATAAGTAAGAGACTTCGTCTTAACTAGGTGCAGATCATGGATTTGTACAGCGGCACGAAACTCTAGCGCTGACCGTTACTGCACAGAAGTCAAAAATTAGTACTGTACCCATGCGCTGTATCCCCTCTACATTTAGGTGCGCAGTAGTACGCAGGAAAATACCCAATTATGACCATAATTTCTTCTATCTCCCAGAGTTTCCAGACCAGCGAAGAGTTATAATAAAACTAGCTGTGCTTTTAGGCTTCGCTCCTCGTGGGAATTTCGGGATAGAAACTATCCTATGTCCTTCTCTGGGTATCAAACTATATCCATATCAAATTTCATCTAAATAGATTCAGTGGATGAAGCGTGAAGTGGTTACAAACAAACAAACAAATATACAAACTCACTTTCGCATTTATAATATTAGTAGGAAGCAGGATTATTCAGAAATACATACACAATAAGACGCCGGATAGTCGGCGTTATTTGCCGAATATTCGCCGACTATGGTAGTAGCTGGATAGTCGGCGCTCTTAGCCGAATATTCGCCGACTACAAAAGTGGTCGGATAGTCGGCTTCACCGACGAGTCGCCGACTACTCGGCACATCTCTAATAAATACAAAACAACCTTACCAACGATATCCAGACTGATCTCAGCGCTGATGGTATGGTTCCCGTCTGTAGCTCGGCAGGTGTACTTCCCGGCGTGGTCTCGAGACGCGTCCGTCACGAGGAGAGTCCCGTTCGTCGACGTCAGACCTTCCGGTAGCGGGCCTTCGTCGTTCTGAAAAAAAAAAATACAACATGAAAAGAAAATACAACATTAAAAAAAAATGAAAAAAAAACGAAAAAAAAAAACATACTGCTTTTTAGAAGCTGGTTTCCTTCCGGACTGTGAAAGGTCACTTATAGTCTTATATAGCAGTGATTATGTAGATGGTATTCCTTTAAACTATTTAATGAACTACTGTTTATAGTTCAAAGTGAGAACGTGAAGTTTTTCTACGCAAATTAGCCAAAAGTGGCCGTTTTTCGCAAAGGTGCATAGAAAAGCTTCACGGTGTCAGTATAAACTGTAAACAGAAATTCATATAATTAAGGGCTTGCTCAATACAAAATTTTAAATCATATCTCAATTTCCTTTTAAATAATTTATTTCAAATGGGGGCAGCACTGAACCCCGGGAAAATCAGGTAGCCCCTAGGGACAAAAATGGTAATTATACTCACCAAATACCATTGCACCGTAGGCGCAACCCCTCCAGCGACTTTGCAGTGGATTTTGCCTGTGCTGTTAAGCTCCAATTTCTTGTTGTACGGCTCGGGTTCGAAGCGCAGCTTGCCATCTGTCGGCGAGAGGCGACAACTTTAAATTCATATTTAATACCGCTACTCGTCGATAGATGGCGTTAGTAGTACGGTTATTTTCGCAGCTTGGTGCTAACTTCACTTGTCTGAGCCTGGATTTTCGCCAAGTTTTATGAAGCAGGCATAAAAGCCGGTTACCATATTTCCCTCTCATTTTAGCGCGTTACCAGTTACATTCTTAGCTGTGATCCTGTGATGCTTCGGAGATCGTGTTTATGGTAATAGTCGGGGCTGTGAATTTTCGGTTGTATGAGAATTTCACAATAAAACCTACAGTAGGGATTGTTTCGAAATATCTTAGAATATGCTATTCCAACTGTAAATTACAGGTTTTCCCTCAAAAATGATGAAAGGTTTTTTTTTAAATGCCATTTTTATACTCATATTGTTATATCTTTCGAAGAATAATTTCTACACGGGAGATTTAACATCATATGTTTACTCAATAATAATAAAAGCTAGATTTAAGAAATCTCTCCTAAATAAGAAGAGGAAATATATTTTTCAAAAGAAAATATTTAAAAAAAATCCTGTTCAAACATAAAAAATACGGTATTTGTGATTTTTTGTTATTATTATTATATTATTGTTATGCTCACTATCCAAAATTTTCAAGGGGGTGACATCAGTAGTTTTTTTTAAATTAATATTTAACGGTTTTTTATGCTGACGCATTAATTCTACAGTCAAGGTTTATTCATATTCTTACAAACCATAAAGCTTTGATTCGAGTATAAAAAAAATCCCCGATAAATATTATGAGGAATTCCTGTAATAAAATAAAAACCATACTACGCATTAGCGCGGCGAATCGAGCGTCGCGTAGGTTAGGTAGTTCCACTAGTACCTATGGGCCGCGCTACATTCGATTGGCATCGGAAGCGACGCGTCATTTTAAAACAAGCTTTATGTCAAGTCATATAAGATGCATAACTAGAGATGGGCATTTACCCGGTAAATTTCCGAGACTCGGATATTTATCCATTTATACCCATTTTTTCCCACCCATTCTCAATTAATACCGGGTATAAATTAAATTCAATTAAAATATTTGTATTTACGATATTTTATAATATATCGTTATGATTTATTATGAAATAAAAAGAGTTTAAGCAAATATTCAGTTTCTAAAATAAGTACTGTGTAAAAAATACTTATAAAGTGTACAATTCACGTTTTAGTTTTATATGTTTAATAAATAAATAGATGTTATCGCTGGCCGACGATTAACGGGTTAACCAGGTGCCGGAATTCTATTGAACGGCTAGACCTATCATCGAATCGTCTTAACCAAGCCAGGGTAAAATGAGCTTTATTGTCATTTCGTGTAACCTCTTAATTACTGCGCTAACTCGAACAGTACAGCTGTACTGTTCGAGTCAAGGGCAAGCAACGAAAGGGTAAAAGGGGATAGGGTTATTTTTGTGATAAGGGTTTGCACCCGATGCATTGTCTTAGTTGAGTTAGTTTCTGAGTATAAACGTGTTTTTATGTGATATGCAGTTATTTTGTTGAGGTTATGGGAATTTGTGTATTTTTATGTCGTTATGTGATATTCAGTTAATGTTCAGTTGTTTTGCTGGGATTTTGAGATTCAATCAAACTGATTTATAAGAAACGGTGAGTACAAATTATTTTCAATGTTTATTATTTAACACTGTGTGAAATAAAAATTCCTAGGCGAGGCAGCATCTATGTTAGCAATTCTTATTTTAACTGTTCCATGCTCTTTGGCATATGCATGCATAAACATGGTCATATGCACCAGAGATATGGGACTAAAGCATAGATGGAGCCTAAAATACATGAATAGCTGTGCTCATTACTCTTACGATAAATTCTTTGTGGCAGAAAGAGACAGTTTTAGTGTTCTCATATACTATAAATTGTACTATCGTACCAGGTTGCCCATAGATACTAGAAGTTATGATAGGTACCATAGACAAAGCAAAAATCAATAAGGATGGGACACACATAAAAATGTCGATAATAAAGCCTTCACTTATTTATTGATGTTTATCTATATATGTTTTTGTTGTAAAATATAGTATCGTTGATTTAGTATCCCATACCACAAGTCTCGAACTTACTTTGCAGCTAGCTCAATTTGTGTGATTTGTCCGTATTTAATCTATTTTTATAATCGATTTGTCGTTTTAAGTTCATTCAAATCATACTTTTGAATTTTACACTACGTCTGAAAATTAACATTTTTTGTTTCTGAATTTTAATTTTAATTTTGTTTTAATTTCCATATCAAGCTAGGTCAAGTAGAAAATAATACAAATTTAAAACATATATAAGGCATTTATTTGCTCACTCTTATTTTGTACCATAAAGAATTTTAACGAACAATGAACCTGATAAACGCGCCGTAAATTTAAAAACTAAAAGATTTTTTTATTATTTGTTACTCTTTATAAACAGACTTAATACTTTTTGGTCTTTAATTTTATTTAAACCTGTATTTATTATGTACTTTCACATTAATACTGTTAATAAGCATTCAAATTAATTTAAAAATGTGCATTTTTTGAATTTGCCGCGTGGATATAAATATGAGGTTCATCGTTCATCTTTTGTTACTATAATTTGTTTTAACTTTTCATACTTATAGAAGTTGTTAAGGGTAACAACAAAGTTTTATGACATTTTCGAAATAGCTGAAATGTATATTTTAAGCTTTCAGACCTCATATTTCCGCCATTTTGAAAAATATCAAAAAACTAAATCAAGAAATAAAAATCTATATAATTATATAAAATGATAACTATATAAAATGATACTGCGTCTATCCACATTTGTTTTATTGCCTCGACACTGCGTCTATCCATATTTGTTTTAATATGCAATCTTCGGGTAATCTGGAATAGACAATTAAAAATAACTACAAACGCAAAAAATACAAGTTTATTTGCCAGGCAAATTAAAATATCCCCGACGAGCGACGCTATCTCGTGATGAGTGGTGGAACTATTACATATTCCAATCAATGTTGTGGCATTGATTTGATATCCGTAGCGCTATCTATTTATTTGTCAGGTAAAACCCCGACAGCCCAACTGTTAAGTGTTCACCCCCCCTAAAATCTTATGAACAGCTGAACCGATTTTCCTCAAGCATAGCTAAAAACCACCGCAAGAAAACTTGCTTTTACGTAAAAAAAGTATCTAAATCGGTTTATCCATTTGAGAGCTACGATGACACAGACAGACACACAGACAAACAGACACACACACATTGGCGTCATGTCCATACTTTATGCATTTTATTTTTTTACTTTTTGTTCCGTGGTTAAAAGTAAAATTATTGTACAAACTAAGTATCGATAGCTTTTTCTGTGAGAAAGAAGGAAAATCCCATCACTATTACCAAAACAAACAACAAATGTGATATTATGATTTAAATTTACCATTATTTTACCATAACCATGATTTACTCCCCTCAAAACACTATTTATAAATAGTATTAAGCTATTTTGCTACTACAGTTGCTCGTAACTTAATATACTAGGGAAAATAAACAATTAAAGTTACACAAAGTGGAGACTTACCTATGGAAGCTGATAAAACTCGCTTAATTTTCCTTTTTAGAGGAATGGGATTTACATCCCAATACTACACACGCCATGCCGTTAGAGTACTTATTTTAAAAAGTTGCACTTTTACATTAAATTAATTAAAATAAACATAAATTTTCAGAGATATTTAATACCGAAACACTCGCAAACCTCTTGTCAAACATACTACCAAATCGAATATATCCGGCAGCTCATAACAAGCTGACATTTTGTAAACCTATTTAATTTGGTAGCATAATGGTAACCAAAAGTACATAATGGTAACCAATTTGACGTTTAAAAGTGGTACGCTTGAAATAAGCAGACAAGACACAGCTATATTTTTCTGTTTTTAACACGTTGCTTGCGGTATTGAAAAAAACGAGACAGACGATGGATTGTCAATTCATCTTAAAAAGATTAACTGAGAATATATCTATGCTTTAAGTCCCATATCTCTGATATGCACAAACTAAAAAGAAACCGTTTGACACCAGCCAGAGCTGCTAAACTGACATTTGTGTCATATAATTGGAACTTACTTAATAACTATAATGACTCGAACATGACGAGATGCCTATGCAAGAAACTCATACTGAATTACATTTTGTAACAGACGACGAATGTGAAAATGAAAACAATGTAACTATCAGTACTTCGAATTTGATGTGAAATTTTTGACTGCGGCGGAAGTAGTAATGATGCAGAGATTGTGGACTGAAACAAAATTTAAAAGCATAAGCGATACATACATACATACATAATATCACGCCTGTTTCCCGCAGGGGTAGGCAGAGGCTATAGACCTCCACTTGCTACGATCCTGACAAACCTCTTTTGCTTCATCTAAACTCATCAATCTCTTCATACATGCCCTTCGGTTACGGGTACTTTTTACCTCTCCTTTTTGTAGAACGTCTGCAATTGCAGAAAGTTCGCCGAGGCCGACCTTTTCCTACTGTTCCCTTCACATTTGTCATATAAATATTTTTCGTCAATCTCTTTTCATCCATCCTTTCTATATGCCCAAACCATTTTAACATCCCTTCCTCTATTTTTGTCACAACATCCTCTTTTACTCCACACCGCTCCCTTATGGCATCATTCCGTATTCGATCTTTCAAAGTAACACCACACATACTCCTCAGCGCTCGCATTTCAACTGCATTTATTCTACTTTCATGCTTTCTCTGCCATACCCAACTCTCACTACCGTACATTAAAGTAGGTATCAGTACTCCTTTATGAACAGCGAGACGTGCCTTGTCTGATACCTTCCTGCTGCTCATAAAGGAATGCAACGCTCCATTCACTTGGTTACACGCATTCACTCTTTTTTCAACATCACCCTCGTGCTTAGCATCTTTTGTAAACATACATCCCAAGCATACAAACTCTTTCACTTGCTCAACTTTCACCCCATTTATTAAAATATTGCATTCTGTTGCACTATCGTCCTTTTCAAAAACCATAACTTTGGTTTTACTGACATTAACTTTTATACCCTTTTTCTCTAATGCATCATTCGTAACAGCTATCATCTTCTGTAATTCCTCCTCTGAGTCCGCAAGTATTACTTGGTCATCGGCATAGAGAAGGCATTTGATTAATAACTCATCCATTCTAATTTCATAACCATCTCGCTTAATACCAAACCATCCATTAAAATCACCTAGCATAACTATCTTCTCATTGTCTTTGCAACCACTCAAAACATCATTCACACTATCCCAAAATTCCTTTCTTTCTTCTTTATTTCTTTTAGACTTACCTTCTGTAGGCGCATACGCTCCCAATATGAATTTTCGATTTAACCCAACTTTCATTCTAATTCAGACAAGTCTTGAACTTACAAATTCATACTCACTCACACACTCTGTCATTCTTTTGGAAAGGATGAGGTCAACTCCTTGACAGCCTTTGGCGGTTTCTGGCACTCCTGACCAATATGCCGTGAATGAACCACTCTTAGTGGTTCCGCATCCGTTTCCGTTTCGCCTCATTTACACACAGCACATCAATCCTTCTTTCACTCATCATCTGATATACCTCATCTATTTTACCATTCATTCCTCCTCTTATATTCAAAGTAGCCAAGCGGCTGTTCAAAGACCGCTTTTTGCACCTGCGAGAAACGGGACGCGATGGGTTGCGAACCGATAATAAGCGATATAGTGCCATAATTAATAATTATAATAACGGCTTATGTGAATTTGATTAAAAAACAAATATGTATGTTTTATTTACGTTTTTAAAGTTATTACCATTTTATTGTTGATAAGTAATACGTTTTGTTTAAAAATATTACTACTTTATCTAATGTGTAGACTATAATTTTTTTAGCTAAGACATGTGCTGTGTTTGTTTATCTAAATACCTTTTAAAATCTTAATAAGATGTTATTTTTTCTTGTTAATTCTACTTAAGAAATATCTATATAACGAATATGCATCATATTTTCAACATATTATTTGAATACAAATATTTTTAAATCATGTTGTTGTTTTTTTTTATATTTGACCATTATTACCGACGAGAACAACTACTTATTTATCTTCCTCATAATCAAAACATACCTAATATTTATATTTCAAATAGAATTTTATCACTTTAAAGTGAATAACAGATAATTTACTTCCATTCTAATTTTTACCCGGTGTAAATAAAAAATATCAGGTATAAATGGGTATTAATTAATTTTTACCCATTCTACCCTTTCTTTCCCATTTTTACCTTCCCGATATTTATCCATGCGCCCATCTCTATGCATAACCGCTTGAAGACAGTATCAGTTTTCCTTTAAATTTCATTATATACACTACATCATACTTGTGAATTTTTTCACGTGTCCATTATATAACGAGAAACGGATCCCTAAATCGAAAAACGATGTTCACAAGTTTGCAATATTTTTAAAAGACCTATTCAATAATACCCCACACGATGGGTTAGCCAAGAAGAAAATAATTCACTCTCACTTAAATTTTACAAGAGTTACAAAAAAATTTTTTTTCAATGTTTTACTTTTCTACTTTTTTGCCATGATTTGTAATATATGCCCATACCAAATTACAGCTCTCAAGTACTTATAGCCGCTGAGTAAAACCGCACATACAACCGCACAGACAGACAGACAGACACACAAACAGACATGGCGAAACTATAAGGGATTCTTTGTTTACTACGAAACCCTAAGAGTATACCGTTCGATAGAGTATGATTAATATTACAACTTTTGTTACACTGCTTATACGGACAAAATATTATGATGATATACAGACAAAAAATGTAATGTAAAAAATCTCTTATAACCGAAGTCTGTATGATGAGAGGCAGCCATTTCCGTTTCTAGTAGTTATGACTTCCGGTCTAAGTCCACGTATCTACCGCTTCCGCTAGGCAGTTGGGTCTTGTAACCCAGTTTGTGCGTCATTGGCGTTTTTGAATCAGTAGTAAGTTATATGCAACTGTTATTTGAGGTACATAGCAAATTAAATATTCACGTAGTTAAACCGTAAGTGCTTTGAAGCATTATTTTTTTCTCCGGTTTATTTCGTTAGAGTACTATGCAACGCTGGCCATTTTTAGAAAACATTTGTATCTATCGTTTCTTTTGTGATATCCTTCAGGTAGTTTAATGTATCTTTGTGTAACTACTCGCCCTGACATTTTGTTTGCCGTGTCATATTAAAGTAAATTTAACACTTTTCGTACTGAATTCTACTGGATGTAAAGGTATTAACTAAACATACTACATAAGGTTTCAGAATGCTAAAGATTAATGTTTAGTTATACAAAGTCACGAATCAAAATCCTATTCTTGACGGATATTCTGATGCGAACTGGGCTTCCGATATTGATCGAAAGTCATACACAGGTTATGTGTTAAAATATGGTGGCAATTCGATATCTTGGGGCAGCTTTAAACAGACGTGTTTATCGCTTTCGTACACCGAGGCGGAGTATTATAGTTTGAGCGAAGCAAGCAGAGAAGCGGTGTTCCTGCAAGCTTTAGTTTAGAAATTAATGACGACGACAAGTAGTAAAATTGTATTGTATTGTATTAATAATCAATCTGTTATTCAGCTTGCCACCAATCACATTCTATATAGAAGGAGCAAGCATATTGATAGATTTAATGTCAAAATAATTGTATACATTATGACGAATGAGATGGTTGTAAAAGATTTGTATCTATTTTTTCTATTGTATGTCTGTCCTTATTGTGTCTTATAGCAATCATGTCGCATACAAAATATTAAAAGATATTTATAAGTGCCTGGGCGACCGAGCTTTGCTCGGTTACATCTCAAACATTAACTAAATTTTTGCAAACTTGTCTAAAAACAATGCAAAATAAGAAATTATATATAAACTTAAACATAAGAAAAAACAAAAGTAAGTCACCGAGTGGGATTCGAACCCGTAACACTCTTTCTAGCGGTCGGTATCACAAGACAACTAAAAACAAGGCGGTCGGCGCGACGAAATTAGCGACCATATTCTGCGTGGAAAGAAAAACGCATGAAGACTCAAAAACACGCGTTTTCCTAAACATAAAACTAATCTAGATCGATTGTTTACCCCCGAAAACCCCCATATACAAATTTTCAGCGAAATCGTTAGAACCGTTTTCGAGATCACAGAAATTTATAAATAAATATATATATATATACAAGAATTGCTCGTTTAAAGGTATAAGATTATGACGAGAGAGCGAATATTCCAGTGCATATTTATCTAAACTTCGAGAGGTGGTATTATCCACTGTATGTTACGTACTACCTCGAAGTTTAGGTAAATATGTACTGGAATATCCGATCTTTAATTATGACACAACAATGTATTCTCAGTCCACAATTCCACATAATATCTAATTTTAATATCAGTAAAATTGATTGTAAGTTGCTGTTTTTTGAGAAAATGCTGCAGTACAGTTTGTTACCGCTTATTCTGTACTTGCGCTTAGGAAGCCGCAGTAAACTTAGCTGTAAGCAAATGATCTGACGTAAACATTTACCTTTTAAGAAATCGAAAGAATTAGAAAAAAAATGACAATCATCAAGTGATACAAATATCAAAAGATAAATGATTTTTGACATTTTTTTCTAAATTTTATTTTTATTCAATAAGTTTTATAGCCGGAAAATTAAGGACTAAGCTTCGTAATTAAGTCTATCGATAGAAGACTTAACCCCTGCCATGAGTGTCATGACATCGTCGATATCGTCGGCAAATCGAATCCAGTCCTTCCCATTCCAGGAGCTTGAAGGCATCTTTCAGAGCAGATGTAAAAAAATTTGAAGATTTGGTATCTCCCTGTATCACGCCTAGTTTTAACCCACGAGAAATAAGAGAATGCTGAAATTCCCGAATATAAATACGTGATATATCTAAAAATACTAACTCTTCTTATATTTTTATCATCATCGCATAAGTATACAAACAAAACTGAAAGACTATGTTTATCCACCAAATAAGACATTATGTTACTGTCTGCTTATCGTAATAATTAATTTTGTCAAATTAATCGCTACCTACTTTTATTACATTAGAACATGAATATGTCGATCTACATGAGCTGCCTATTGGATTATTTTTTTATCGCTGGTCCTAACCTGCTTACTTTCTAAGTATAATCACATTAACGTAACTAAGCACTACCAGGCGATAATAAATACGTCTCTCAATAAAATGATATAAGCTTCAAATAACGGTACAGTTAGTTAATCAGCAACATTTAACTGCAAATAAAATGTGTAAAAAAACCTACCTAGTGTCACAAAAGACGATCCAATGACGAACAAACTGGATTACAAAACCTAACTGCCTAGGTGGCGTTCGCTAGTGTCGCGTAGTGGATTACCTGTCATGAAGGCGAATAGGTTTTGGACGAATTTCAATATACCGAAAACGTTTCCAATTTTTTTTACTTTCTATATTTTCATTTGACCGAAAATGCAAGTGACAAATTGCTGAAACAAAATAGTTGTTATTTTTTGAAGCTATATGTTTTGAATTCTAACTTAACGTTGAACCGCAGCTACTACCACTAGATATTTTATTTTCAAAAAAAATGATTTTTTATATTATGAAAGGAATAAGGGAAGAATGACATTTTAATATACCTACACTCCACGGCAAAGTTGTTTTTGTCTATGTTACTTTTGCTCTAAGCTTGAGTCGCTCGCTCGCTCATGTTTTGGTCTCAGGAAACCCAGCAAACCTAACTTACTCTCCACGGCAAAGTTGTTTTTGTGTCTGTGTTACTATCGCCCTAAGCTTGAGTCGCCCGCTCGCGTCGCTCGATCGGTCATTTTTTGGTCAGAGGAAATCTAACAAATGTAACCTACACTCCACGGCAAAATTGTTTTTGTGCCTGTGTTACTTTCGCCCTAAGCTTAAGTCACTCGGTCGCTTGTGTTTTAGTCACAACCTAACGAACCTTACCTACCCACCGTGGTCAAGTTGAAATTCGAGTGGAAAAAAATCGTGAGTATGATAGGTTACACGCGTAGCGGCTGGCGTGGACCTAGACCTGAAGTCTATGTATGTATTTATGACTAGTACTAGAACCGGAAACGCGGTTGCCTCTTTCATTATATAGGCTTAGAATAAGGTAAGTAACTTTATTATACTTTAATTTAATTTGCATGTAAAATGTTGCTATTAATGTGTCACTGTAACTGACTTTTCTTCACTTAATGGTGAATTACAAATAATGCAATGTATATCACGGTCCATATTAACCACACGGTACTGTTTTCGACCCAGCAAATTTTCACTTTCTTAACGCGTCAAAATCTATACACATATTGAAATAGTAAAAAATTGTGTCTGTAGGCGCGGTGTAGCGATGTTACAATAAGTACCATTCTTCTTGTTCTTGTCCACCCCCTTTCTATCATTTCACTATTTTCAAATTTCATTCCTAAATTCAATTTTTAAATTCCAGACATTCCTTGCTCATCATTTTTGACTCATTCCACTTTCACTTCTGATACGAATAACATCTCATCACTTATAATTAATTTTATCAGTTATATTGTATAGAGAATATATTTATTATCTGCTTCAAATAATCTTTTGCTCTACGACCTCTATAACGTGGGAACACACTTTTAATAATAATAAAAAAAATGTTTCTAACCATTTTTATATTTTCTTGTATCTTACATTAGTTTGTATTTAGAAGTAAATATTCGGTGTACAATTTATTCTCGATACAAAAGCAATGAGAGAAACGAAGAATATTCGTTAATTAATTGGTTTCGTATAAGTCACCCTGGTGAAAAGTTACAGACACATTCAAGACTACTTTGTGATCGTATTCCCAAATTGTCACCATTTGTATGATTTTGTAAGTACAAACTTTTTATAGAAAACCTAATTTTTTTTTATGACTGGAATCTCTTATCAAAAACTGGAGAACTTTTATTTATAGGATAGTGATGTCTTATTAATTGATAGTGTACATTAATCTCTACTGTAGATTTTTTTTATACGAGCTAGGCCGTTCAGCACATTTCCCCTAATTCAAAATGCTTTTCGAGAAATGAGACTAAAGCTATACAGGGCTATCTAAAAACATCACAAAAACATTTAGAATAATAAATTTAGACTGTAGGAATTTGTCGATATTTTTTTCTTTATTGACCGGACTTGTGAACAAATGAGCGGTGACACAAAAATAAACAAATCATCAACACCGGCACGCGCCGCTGTATTATATTATTTCTATCCTTTTCACGCACTGCACTGGGCGGGACTGGGAAGCAAGCAGCGAAATCAAGGTCACGCGTGTTAGACATTGATTTTATTACCTACATTTATTAGCAATTAATAATTTTGATTCCTTTTAGTAAAATTAGTGTTATTTTGATATTTATTGGTTCATGTATAAGAAATTACAGATAAAATAAAAACAATAGGTTTAATTGGATTCTGTTTCCTGTTCTATAGTTATTGTACCCACTCTCTACCCTGTGTTGTAAATTGTCCTCTTAATTCAAGGTTGACTGGAAGAGATCCCTATCTGGGATAAGTCCGCCTTTGTACTGATTTCTACTTCTAACATGTATTTTATTGTCTTGTGTTTATGTACAATAAAGATTTAACAAACAAACAAACAAACAATAAAAGAAACGAAGAATATTCGTTAATTAATTGGTTCCGTACAAGTCACGCTGGTGAAAAGTTACAGGCCTGTTCAAGACTACTTTGTGATCGTATTCCCAAATTTTCACCATTTGTATGATTTTGTAAGTACATTTTTTTTACAAAAAAGCTATTTTTTTTTCTATGACGGAAAACTCTTATTAAAAACTGGAGAACTTTTATTTACAGGATAGTGATGTCTTATTAATTGATAGTGTACATTAATCCCTACTGTAGATTTTTTTTTGTACGAGCGAGGCCGTTTAGTATATTTCCCCCCCTATTTCAAAATGCTTCTCGAGAAATGAGACTAAAGCTATACAGGGCTATCTAAAAACATCACAAAAACATTTAGAATAATAAATTTTGACTGTAGGAATTTGTCCATATTTTTTTCTTTAATGACCGGACTATAATTAATTAGTGGATTGTCGGTCTTGGCCGGTCAGGGCAATTTGGAAAATAGCCTTCTTCAAATTGTCCTGGGTCTTGGATTTATATAATAAGTACCTGGGCGACCGAGCTTTGCTAGGTTACATCTCAAACATTAACAATTTTTTTTTAAAGTTTACTAGAAACAATGCAAAATAAAAAATTATATTTAAACTTAAACATAAAAAAAAACAAAAGTAAGTCACCGAGTGGGATTCGAACCCGTAACACTCTTTCTAGCGGTCGGTATCCTTAACCGCTGAGCTAAAACAAGGCGGTCGGCGCGACGAAATTAGCGACCAAATCTGCGTAGAAAGAAAAACGCATGAAAACTAGAAAACACGCGTTTTCCCAAACATAAAACTAATCTAAATCGATTGTTTACCCCCGAAAACCCCCATATACAAATTTTCTGCGAAATCGTTAGAGCCGTTTTCGAGATCACAGAAATTTATAAATATATAAATAAATATATATACAAGAATTGCTCGTTTAAAGGTATAAGATAAGATATGTATTTGTTATAAAATATAGTATCGTTGAGATCGATATCCCATAACACAAGTCTCGAACTTACTTTGGAGCTAGCTCAATCAGTGTAATTTGTCCATATTTACTTATTTATATAAGATGGGCCTTTTCCCGACTTTGACTCTCCTTGGAATTGCTTGTTTTATAAAGGGTAACTTTTTAACCACCAGCAAAAATTTTGGAGCAAGTTCAGTCCATGATGCTAAACCAGTTTCCATAAAAACAACGAGAAACTAAAAAAGAAGCGAGCGAGTTCTTTAAATCGAGTTGGGGGCGAAAACACTTGTATGTATATATGTATATGTACGAGTATGTTTGTTTGTACCGCGAAAACTGCCGAACCGATGGTCAGATTTTAATGAAATTTGGTAGGCAGGTAGGAAATATCAATAAAATTATCAAGTTCGTTGGGCATCAAAATCGGTTCAGTAGTTTTTGAAATATTGATAAAAAATGTCTTGAAGTTTTTTAAAGTGGTTTTGAATAAAGACACTCGCATTCACGGACCCTAAAAACACCCTGAACAACAACAAACAACCCACTCCTTTTTTTTAGCGTTTCGTACCAAAATGGTAAAAGCGGGACCCTATTACTAAGACGCCGCTGTCCGCCTGTCTCTGTCTGTCACCAGGCTGTATCTCATGAGCCGTGATAGCTGAACCTTTTTATTATGCTATAGTGATGTGGTATAGCCCGCGGTTCGATTTATTACGGGTATGTCCCTTCCCCGTTGTATATGATCATGACACGTGACATTGTTTCGTAACATTTTATTTCCTTAACCTAACCTTAACCAAATAATTTATTTTTGACCCAGGACAATACCCAATCCTACATACCATTTGCTGCGCGATGCCTCCTCCCTCCTTTGTGCGAACGAACCCTGTGCGCTAACTGGTGCCCCACCTCTGTAACAAGATACAACTTACATTAGAAAAATCTTATAGTTTTATTTCAGGGAATCTTATAGTATTATCATCATCAGAGATCATCAGAGGCTTTGGCCTACACTCTCCAGGCTGGCCAAACTTGTTGGAGAGGTCTCATTGATGTCTGTAAGCTTTGTTTAGCTTGTATTTCCTTAGTCGCCTTCTATGACATCCACGGGAGGACTTGGAATCAAAATAATGATGCGTTGTTATTCAGTTGATTTACCGTCCTTTTATTTGACCACTCGTGGTAGCAGATAGCAGTCTGTCTGCGACCACGGAAAATGAAACTCCTATTCAAAATGGTAGACCCAACAAAAAAGTATGCAATAATCATGAGTTCAAAACGCGATAGTTTAAACCAAAATATAAAAATATAAGTTAATATTTATAAAGCTCTGAAGCATAACTGCTGAGGATGCAACCAAGAAAATACGCTCGGATGATAAATAAATAAATATATATATAGAGACAAATTACACTGATTGAGCTAGCCGCAAAGTAAGTTCGAGACTTGTGTTATGGGATAATAACTCAACGGTACTATCTTTTATATCAAATACATATTGTATAGATAAACATCCAAGACCCACGACAATTTATAAAAAAGCCAATTTCCAATTCGCTGTGACCGGGGATCGAACCCAGAACCTTTGGGTGGCGGGTGATGATAATGATAAGTTATTTAAAAACCAAAATATGCAGTCTTCTTCTTGGCGTGTCGATGGTCAACCCGTTTTCTTTTATATTCTATCAGCCCAATATTGAGCTACTCTAATGGCGTCGTCAGTAGCCACATATAAGTCGCCCAGGGTGCAGGAAGTAGGAAGTAGAAGGCAGGAAAGCAGGTGCGTCATAGTTTGTGGGGAGAAGCCACACTCGCACACGTTTTGAGAGCTATCAGTTATCTTCCACCTGGACAAAAGCTCTCCACATCGATCTACTTGGGTACGCAGCCTATTGAGCGATTTCCAAGCAGGCCAGGGCAAATCATGTCCAGGTGGCAGTTCCTCTTTTGGTAAAATAAAATTGGGTACAGAAAGGATAAGAAGAAGGGTAAGAAGCCAGGATAAAACTCTGGGAAAGGGGCCACACTGTACCCAATATGCAGTTATAATTTTTCTAAACTAAAATCCGACTTCACCACCCCCAAACTATACAACCGATTTTGATGAAATTTCTGCGGGATAACCTGACAAATATACCCTTTCAAACAAAAACATCCTCCCATCCTTTTTGTGAAGTCGGTTAATTACTTCTATTTAAAACAACGGCCCATTTCATACGAAAGCTATTCCGCCTTTCTTTGATCATCTTTCGACGTTCCCGCATTCGTTATTGTATTTTTGTAACAGTTATGAAAGTTATAACGTTATTGAATAATTTATAGACACAATATTTCTCGTCTATTAGATATTTATAGAGATGGCGCCTGGCGTCTGCTTTGTTTTGAACCGACTTCAAAAAGGAGGTTATACATTCGAATGTAAGTGTATTCGTCTTATTATAAAACGCAGACTAACTCCGACCAAATCAAGTTGACATTTTCAGATAAGACAATGACTAGGTGTCAACTTGATTTGGTCGGATGACGGTTTAAACCTAGTAACAAAGATAGTCTGGGTGTTATAATAAGGCGGTATATGTTTTTTTATGTATGTTCCCTGATTATTCGGAAGAAGCCTACACCAATTTGGAAAATTCTTTGTTTGAAAGGGTTTACTCAGGTGATCCAATAGAAATTTTATCAAAATCGGTTGTGTAGTTTGGGTGGTGAAGTCGGTTTATAACTGAATATTTTGGTTTATATAGAACTTAAATTTTCGTGCCTGTACCGATATCAGTAGTTGAGGTCGGGATCGCCGACCGTGAACCCGAAAGACTAATATTTATCCACTTTCCCGTAACCGTAGGTGCTAACTGATCGGCATCGGCGGAGACTGACACGCTGCAGGCCCGAAACACCGTACCTCCGTATGTTTACATTGTGTACGGTGACCACTTTATAAAACAGTTCTTTTTCATTGTATATGTTACGGCTAAAACCCAAAATGCGGCTACGCCTGCTACGTCTGCACCTAGTTCTAGCCGGAATGATAAAGGCTAAACCTAGTTCTAGCCGAAGATAAGTAGGATACACCTAAGTGTAGCCATCTGAGACCGGCTGCACCTAGTTCTAGTCGGCTAAACGTAGCTGCATTTCGGGTTTTAGCCGTAACATATACACAATACCGAACTGGGTTTCTTTCGGCGTAATCTTTTTAGCAGTGGTCGTTCCGAAACGCCAGTACTTTTTACCTTTTGCACTAAACTAATTACAAAAAATGACCTTCAGTAAGAGATAAATTTATCCTATATTGATTTTTTTTTTACTTTTGACTGACTTTTCAGGTATTTTGATGACCGACATGTTTCGATCTCATCCGCAGGTATGTACAACGTGAGTAACCCCGTTATCTCATTCTAATAATGTCTGTGTCTCTCGTTGGTTTTAGTCATTTGTTTTAATTTTTAATTAAAAACAGTTGCTGAGAAACTAAAAAACCTTTTTTGTTTTTCTAGACTGCCAACATTGTTATTAATACGATACGTCAGAATGCAAATTATTTTAATATATAATAGCATATTCACACAAAAAAAAAAATTTTGCATGTCGTGATATTTTTTCATTCGGATTAGAAAGTGATTTTACTCTACTACGAGTAATTACGGATCAAAACATAGTTTCTTAGTTGTTGTGTACGAATAATTGACATGAAAATATAATTTACATTCACTTGTCCCAATTTTCTCTTAGCATCTGGTGAGCCCACGGGATAAAAGCCGAGAATACCGCGTTTGATGTGCCGACTCGTAAACCAAAGTTTACATTACATCGGTGCGGTGAACGGCCGGTTCTACTACAACTTCTAAACTATCTTAATGCCCAAGGCATTTAGAAATAAGTAATTATTTTTAAAAAGGTAAAACTCGACTACTTGAAACAAATAACAGTTTAGGATAGTGATTGCATTCCCCGTGACGTAAAACTAAAGATAGGCAAAGGCAGAAACTGTGACAACCGTGCAAAAGTTAATGCCATAAAAACATAACTGGCCAGGTGCGAGTCGGACTCGGGCACGACGGGTTCCGTACTATTTTCTACAAAAAAATATTATATTCTGTTTTTAATATTTGTTGCTATATCGGCAACAGAAATACATCGTCTGTGAAAATTTTAACTGTCTAGCTGCATGAGATACAGCCTGGTGACGGACAGATGGATAGACAGACGGACAGCGGAGCCTTAGTACTTAGTATTAGTAGTTTAAAGGGTTATCTAGGGCTTGGCCAAGACAGAATTTAAACGATAACCCCGTTTCCTTTCAAACAATTTATTATAAATGGGGCAAGCACTGGACCCCGGAAAATTCATTCATATTATAGGAAAGTTATAACGTTACTGAATAATGTATGCCGTGCGACAACAGTTATTTCATCTAGTATAATATTGATAGACGTACCGTCGCCTGGCCTGTCTGCTGGTTCCCATAAATAATAACATGAATAATTTAGTTCTCTATTGTTTATCACAAAGATTCAAGTTTTTATTCCTTACGGGATAAACAGTATCTGGGGTCGCGGTGCGCCCAACGGCCCCGCTTAGTTAAAAAACGGAAATCAGAAATAGGTCACTTCAGAGAGTGATTTCCGGTGTTTTTTTATTATTTATTTAATAGTATCAACAAAATACTATACTATACACACACTATCAGTCTATCACGTTTATACCTTGTGAGACAGACATAGCATTTTGTGTGATGGTGGGCGAGAAAATAGATAACCGGGCAAGTGCGAGTCGGATACGCGCACGTAGTGTTCCATCTATAAAAAAATCACGTTTGCTGAATACAACAAACGTCCAATAGGAGCCCACTTAAACATTTATTTTATTATTTTTAGTATTCATTGTTATAGCAGCCACAGAAATATATCAATCTAATCAATCATAGTGGATCAATAAGGTTTTAATAAAATAAAATCATCTGTGAAATCTGGAACATACATGGACATGAGATACAGCCTGGTCACAGACATACAGAAGACAGACGGACGGACAGGGACAGCGGAGTCTTAGTAATAGGGTTTTTGCTCTTTGCGTACGGAACCCTAAAAAAAAGAATCAAAATAGAGACGGGGATATTAAAATTAAAAGAGTTCACTATCTATCTTTATTCTCTGTATTGTACCTCTTTTAATACAATACCGATACGGCAGCGCCGCCGCGGCGTAATCTGGAACTAAGTGCGCATAATGGCCGCGTTGCCATGGCAACGGCTCGTAAAATTTTATGGCGGCGCGGCGCCCTCCGCTTTGAAACGCAACACTGTTAGCTCCTAGATTATAGCCAATTCGGTTTATCGCGATCGCGACCAAATATTTTGATCCTTCTTCAAGTGGGATTGATACGGTTTGGGGTTTATGCTTTGGTAAATAACAACGGACCGAAAGATTCGGCAAATGAATGCGTCAATAGTAGCGCATACACCAGACAAAAAGTTTGTAAGGATGGATGGATGTTTGTTGCGCTTTTAAGTTAAAAAGGCTAAACGAATTGCAATAAAATTTAGCATCATCACCATTTCAGCCGCTTAACGTCAACTGCTGGCTAGTAATAGGGTTCCGCTTTTAACCTCATGGTGCGGAACCTTAACAAAAGGAGTAGGTTGTTTGTTAAATAACTCCACAGTCCCGCTGGACATAGGCCTCTCCCAAAGATTTCCAAAATGACTGATCAAGAGCGGCCTGTATCCAGCGCTTTCCAGCGATCTTGGTCAGGTCATTTGATCTGGGTCGCATTAGGATGAAGATAGCAAATTAAGCATGAAGTTAGCTAACTTTTTTACACAAATGAATTTCAAAAGACATCTCGATTTCGCATAGCCCTCGGCATCTTTGTGTGACCATTGACGTGCATATTATATTTGGTAAAGAAAAAGCGGGAGGACCTGAGGATGCAACCGGGATCGTGGTAAGGATGAAAAATCAGAAGAAGACACCGAGGGGTATGAAGAAAGAAAGTTTCAGACCACAGGATTTTACAGGAATCCGTTTAACCTGGTGAGGACTCTTTAATATGTGAACTGAGGCTTAACACACGTCAGGCCTGAGTCACACTCCGTTTAGGTATCAAGAAAATATGCGCGCGACCACTCTGGAGTGGAAAATAAAGTGACATGAATAATATAATTGTCTAGACTTATAAGAATGAAATTGGCTTGCATGGCACTTCTCGCTGGCAAGCTTGGCCAACACTGGTGTCAGATTTTTTAGGCAGCCTTAAGGCATCTGACCTAGCTTGACGACTTACAATGATGACAGCCGAGACCAACGGTATATACGTGCCTTCCGAAGCACGGTGGAGCTCGAGAAATTTATATGCCACTTGTGGTCACCTATCCAAGTGCGGACCACGCCCGGTGTCGCTTATATCGCTAAAAGGATTGAGTAGATATTTCTTTGACCTTTGCTTAGTAAGACTTCTGTACGTGAGTACTAGTACTTATTCTTCGATCACGTTAAATTATTTAGAATATTGTGACAAATTTTCTAGATCTGCAAACAAAAAAAATACCGCTAACAGTAATAATGTAAAACGCCAAACCTCAAAACTTAATTAGACGGTGGCACTCGAAATAATTAAACTTGCCCCCCACCATAAACTACGCTCAAGTCGTAAAACGTCACGGGTTGATGGAATTCGGACCCCCCCTTAATGTGGCAGCTAGCGGGTTCCGTTTAATGCTGTCATAATTTTTTTACGGCTGACGAGTGAAAATTTTCGGCTGTGGGGTAAGATTATGTGTTTATTTACCCCGGGTGCCAAAGAAGGGTGTAGTTACTGCTTAAGGTCTAAGTTAGTCGCTCTATACATATTTGTCAAAAATTCCGGCTGATATTTAGTCTACTATGCTGGTCGCGAAGCAAAGAACAATTTAGTGTAGTGTTGCCGCTCGATAGTCCACTATCGATAGTCTGTTTTTATTCTAAATAAAACCGATACAATCGATAGTATCGATCCTGAAGACCAACAAACTATCAATAATATCGATAGTTTATTTGTACATAGTTTACCCTTTTAAGATGGCAAATATACTCTCATGTCTTTATCATTTACGAGATAGACAGAGCCAATTAGTGGCTGCAGCTGGTGCACTCTCCTTTTACAATCGACAGTTTCAATACTTTCAATCGATAAATGACAAACTATGTATCGATACTTTGTTCGTCTTCATCGATCGATACCATATCGCTACTATTGTTGGTTATCAATAGTATTCCTCTACAACTATCGATAATCCATTTCGAGTTTAGTTAAATAAAACTACAGTGGATGTTAATCTGTGTTTTTAATACATAACAGATTATAGTTTGTCATTTATCGATTGAAACTATCTATCGATTGTAAAGGAGAGTGCACTAGCTGCAGCTATTGATTGGCTCTGTCTATCTCGTATAGGATAAAGACATGAAAGTATATCTGCCATCCTAAGTTAATCGTTAAACTATGTCAGATGCCTTTAGGTAGTTAGATATACCATATATATAGTTAGATATAGGCGTACCCAGATCAGTTTCAGCGAAGGGTCGGCCCATACAAAAAATTCAAATGGTACTATCAATGGAACACAGTTGTATGTAAACTATCACTTGCGGCAAAAAATTATTCCATAATTAGTTTCTTCGATATTTACATTCGGGTGCTTGGTCGTTTTGCCCCGCGACCTGTTTCGCCCCAAACTCCAAACTTGTCCCCAGTGTAACAATACTAATACGTCTTGAATACAACAAACATCCATTTCCTGTCCGAACTCCGAACAACGTACAAATAATTGGCATCGGCCGACAGACGAAACAATATTGTGTACGTGAGCGGAATGGTGATGGTCGCGGCGCATTAGTATTGAAAACTGAACACGGGAGGCACAAGGTGCGGATACAATTCCGTGGCACAGGGTGTAGACATATTTCAGAAGGGGCAAAGTCTGAATGTATCTAAATCGAATGTATGCTGATCTTTTTTTACCGCGAAATTTCTTATCTACACCATGGTACAATAAAACAAGGTATTCTCTTCCCGTGACAGCTGATGACGTAGGTGGAACTTGACTACGTCATCAGTTTGATGTGTTGCTACTGTGTGAAATAGAAATAGGTGGACGTACCTAATACCAGCCCCGTACCTAATACCAGCCTTTTAACGTTTTTTTAGATAATAAGGTTTCTGTAAATATAACGTGGCAAGAACTTTTTTAAAAAAATATAAACCATTTGGTCCTAAATATTTGTTAAATATGGTGACACTGGACTGAGTACTTCGACGTCAATCGTCAATTAAAGCTAGGCGACTACGGACGGCGGCCATTTTGCTAAAAAAATGATAAGTTCCGGAGTCACTTAAACAAGGTATTTCTCTTATTTCTTCAGCTCTACTGTTCTTGATTTGGTTTTTTTAATATTATGATAAAGTTGTGAATCGATTTCTAAATAATAATTTAGGTTTTGTCTCTCATATCAGCTGAAATTATTGGGCTGTAGTTAGATACATCAAATGTATGAAGTATGTAATTTCAGCCACTCTAGGCCACTCTAGGCTGGTATTAGGTTATATGGAGTACCTAATTCCAGCCACCCTAGGCTGGTATTAGGTTAGATGGAGTACCTAATATCAGCCACCCTATGGGGCTGGTATTAGGTTTAACGGAGTACCTTATTCCAGCCACCTGAGGCTGGTATCACACTAGGCTGATATTCGGTACGTGAAAGGATGGTATTAGATACCGAGAGGCTGTAATTAGAGCCGAAAGGTACTTTTCTATATTTTATTGTTTTAAAAATTTGCAGTTAGATTTATGGTCAATTCAAATGTTAATTATGATTCTCAAATACATAACCTATCAACCTAAAAAAGAAACAATTGATTTCAGCCTAAACTTAAAGCAGTACAATTTTTTAAAGGTGAAATTTGTACCAAAAGGCTGTCATTAGGTACGTTCACCCCGAGCGTAATGCATTTTTGAACTTTATATACCAATTTCGAATTAATAATCTATTATATCAATTTATAAAATATTGAATTGATGAATCACGCGAGAATCGCGAGATACTAGATAGCTAAGTAACTTAATATTTTTTTTAATATTAGTGAACTAATTGAGAAAGTTCTTAAATTTACTGAAAAGAACAATCAGTGGCAACACTTTGTGACGTAGTCAAGTTCCATCTCGGGAAGAGAATACCTGTTTTATTATACTATGATCTAAACCAAGAATGTTCGATCGATGGTTCGGATACGCCGGAATATCATCAGTCTATGACAGACAGACATAGTCCCGTTTTTACCCTTTGGGTACGGAACCCTAAAAAACAGATTCATTTGTACTGTATGTGTAACTTTTGTTCGGGGCATTTCAAGAACCACCACAGCACAGACAAGAACCGCCGCAAGGAAACTTGCTTTCATTTAAAAACCTATCGAAATCGGTTCATCCGTTCGAGACCTACGATGCCACAGACAGACAATAGCTTTAAACAGTTAAAAATGCCATACGACATCGTGATCGAAGTCTAATAACAAAATTTTACTAATATACATTGTCTAGACTAGACATTGCTATGAAGAATCCATTTATATTCCATTTACACGCTATTTCATGAAAGCATACTAGCATTAGCTTTAACAGCGGTAATAAATTCACTATAATTCGATTTAAGAGTCGACGAACCCCGGCGACAACAGCTACTCAGACCCTTCACAAAAGAATTAAAACTTTTAACCAATTCGAAACTAATAAGTTTTTTGAAAAATTACATTTTTTGTACAAGCTTTTATTGTTAGGCCAAAGTACTTACTAAGACATAAGAAATCCATCGGCTCCATCATCAGAACAACTCATTGACTCCATAATTTTGTACTGTCATCCGACTTACACAAGTACACAAAATTTCAGCTCAATCGGTTGAGGATAACTGGTTGAAAATTGAGTTGCAAGATTTGACCTAAACAAACATTTATACATACATACAAGCGATACCTATTGCAAGTTAATAAAAGCTTGTAAAAAAAACTGATAAAGTGTGCAAACACATAGCGCGACGAACCGATGGGGCAAAAAGGTTCTCGAATGGCGACCGGGTACTGGCAAGCGAAGCGTAGGATACTATTATTAATTCTGTGGCGTAGGGCACCCACCTACAAGGTGGTCAGATGACCTGACCACGGTCGCTGGAAAGCGCTGTATGCAGGCCGCTCTTAATCGGTCATTTTGGAAATCTTTGGGTGAGGCCTATGTCCAGCAGTGGACGTTATGCGGCTAACATGATGAATTGATCTTTATATTAAACAAAAGTAGGAACATTAAATAACATTAGGTAATATAACCTATGATCATAGGATCTTTAGATGATTTGATATTATGAAATATATTACACACCCGTATGTAAAATGACTTTTTTCCTTTTTCATCTGTCTTCCTCGAAGGAGCACCGTTTCCAATAGACCCAATGCGTCTGCGCGTATTATTTGGGTCGCTACGTGATCAGACTACACGTGCCCCCTCGATTATTAGAAAAATAGACATTCACGGTACAAGATGGCTTTTTCGACGGCACATTTCAATCGCTTGGCTTTTGCGGCTTTAATTTTAGGGTGCTTAGATATCTTAGAGACACGATCAATTCATTTACAATTATTTACTAGGCAAATTTAACCGTTCCTTTACCGCCAATACCAGACACAATAGTAAGACAATGAACGTGGACATTTATTAATGTCGTCCGGGTCTTTACGGGTTAAAAAAAAACTTCAACTTTTAAACGCCATCTAGTGATGAGTAGCGGAACTACCAATACGACTTGATAACGCCATCAAGCAAGCAGATAAAATTGCTTTCACGTAGAAAAAACCGCATCGAAGTCGGTTCATTCGTTCGAGAACTACGATGCCACAGACAGACACACATACAGATATTAGCGTTCAACTTATCACACTGCTCTTTTTTGTCGGGTGTCAAAAAGATGGCTCAAGAGAGGGAGACATGGAAACTATTCCATCGACAAGAACGTATATATTTCTTAACCTACCTGAATTTTCCAGGGTCCAATAGCGCCCCATTTGAAATAAATAATTTCAAAGGAAATTAAATCACTTAAAATTTTGTCTTGACTCTTGACCAAACCTTTGATAAACCTTTAAACTATTTTATGAACTACTGTTTACAGTTTAAAGTGAGAACGTAAAGCTTGTCTCATTTGCGAAAAACGGCCACTTTTGGGCGATGCGATGCGATGAGTAGGCTGAAAAATATATATATTGCAATGAATATGAGTCATATTTAATTAATTAGAGTACTACATTATTTAAACAATAGCAACAAAAGATTTGTATGTTTTAATTATTACCTTATACCGCCATCTAGTGACAAGGAAGAGAAATAATTATGTTTAAGCGATGTGATGGGTAGGGATGACAAAACTGCACGAGCGATAAAACACGGACTGCAACAAACTTATTTTGTTAGGACCAAACGCAGTGCCGAAAAGCCTGTTTACCGAACTTGTCAAATAACAGACGTTCCATACCAAAAAACGGCAAACAAAAAATTTCTTTTCAATCCTGAAATAGACACAAAAATCTAACTCGGAAATCTATGAAAAGGAAAACTAGGCACTACGCAGACTCGAAAGCAAACACGCAAAACAATAGTCGAATTCGGTAAAAAATCTAATCCACAAATAGGCGTTGACGAAAAAACTTCACAAGTGCGAGTCGGGTGGTAAACGAAGGGTTCCGTAGTAGTTTGTTAAAAATACATAATAAATAAGAAAGAAACTAACTATATAAACTAAATAAGTTAAATTTAGTTTACTTATTTATATAATATTTTATTAATTAAACTAAAATTAACTGGGGACCCAGGTTCGATCCCCGGTCAGGGCAAGTTGCAAAATGGCCTTTTCAAATTGTCTTGGGTCTTGGATGTTTATTATAAGTATTTGTTATAAAATATATGTTGAGTTAGTATCCCATAACACAAGTCTCGAACTTACTTTGGGGCTAGCTCAATCAGTGTGATTTGTTCCTATATATATATTTATTTATAATGCGTACTCTTGCTGGGCCACCCAGCTCCTCTTATGCCCTCAGCCGATGTGACGTCCTTAGGCAGTTGCCTTATGTACAACTCAATAAATAGCCTTAAAAATCCCTAACTGGTTTGTTTGATTGTTACCGTTTCGCTACTCCTGTACGGAACCCTAAAAACGAACGCGACTGCAGAGGACTTATCAATTATTCCGCGCCGGAATTTCGCGTATGGCAACACAATGGGCCATCAATTCGTCCGGGGAACAAAAAAATTGCAACACTAACATTCCCTCGGAACAAAGGCCGGGTAAAAAGCGCGCCAATGCGCCGCCATCTTGGATTCGGAAATTTTTGAACTTTTCGAAAATTGGTGGATGCTGCAGCAACAGACCCGTACATAGTTTTAGTACGGAAGATTCAAAAGGGAGGTGCATGGTTTAAATCGAGTTATTCCTGTCGGATCTCCAAAATCTGTCACCCCTATGATTAGTAACTTATAATAAAACTTTGGAAAAAAGTAAGACGGTCAAGGGAATGGGTGAGAATTTAAATTTAATAAGCAATGCGGCTAGCAACTAGTTACTATTATGATTCCTTGTTTATGTTTCCGTAGTAAACAAGGAACCCCTATCGCATTGTCTGTCTGTCCGCGGTTCTAGTCAGAGACTACAAGAACTAGAAAACTTCGCTATTTTTCAACAAGTCAACAAGATACATTTTTCTAACCGACAAACCAGACTATTTCTTTATGATTTGTATGAAATACAAACAGATAAGGTCATTTCTTCCTTGGAGCAGTTTTCCGCCAGAATAAATCCAAAATCACATTTAAAAATGGATGTGATCATGACAAGTGACATTATTTTGTGACGATTTATGCTACTAACTAATAAAATAGTCTCGGAAAAGAAAAATATTCAAATTCAATAAAAAAAAAATAGTTTTAAGTCACTTTTCGCGTGAACGTGAAGTCGGCATTCGTAACTACGGAACACTACATTGCGATTGGCCTGACATGCACTTGGCCGATTATTTCCATCTTCATGTCCACCGGTACGCTAAAAGTGGTCTTTGGGTTTTACGGCCTTTGGCTTTGTCTACCACGTCAAGGATTAAGACGCGATAGTGTATAAAAAAATAAGGTTTTCCTGTAATCTACAAGCAATCCTACTATCCTATCCTATTCCTACTTTCCTACTAATATGATAAATGCGAAAGTGAGTTTGTATATTTGTTTGTTCTTTTACCTCTTCACGCTTAAACTACTGTGAACCGATTTGGATGAAATTTGGTATGGATATAGTCTGAGACTCGGGGAAGGACATAGGGTACCCTTTATCCTGAAATTCCTACGAGGAGCGAAGCCCGCGGGTACAGCTAGTGAACTATAATTTACGTAGTAACTTATTAGTAATCTGTGCTATAATATTTATTTACTTTGCACATCTTTGTTTCGGTTATAGGATTAATCCATCCTACCAAATTTCATCTGATTTGCCCAGTAGCTTCGGGGCAAATTGACTGTGACTGCCAGACGCACGAGTGATCCTTTAAGAGTTCCGTTTTTTAATTTTTTGTACGGTACCCTAAAACCACGAAGAAATCACGACCATCACCTAAACTACAGGGTGTGTAAAAGGAGGACAAAGTCTCCACTCCACCAATCGATACCAAGTACAGGGTGCTGCATCTGCAATGTGCAATGTGCATCTACAGCTTCAGTTTCAATGCGAGCGTCACTCATCAAGTGGCAGTGTCTATTTCCATGTAGTGACGTCACGCTGCATACGTTTATCGATATCGATTGATTCACGCGTGATCAAATATGTATGGCTCATGCTACTGAATGTTTGAACTGCAGTTTATATTATGTCCGGACATTGCAATTTACGAGTACTTATGTAAATCTGATGACAATACAATATTATGGAGTCAATGAGCTGTTTTGATGATGGAGCCGGGAGGTATCCAAATACTATGGAGTTCGCGAGTTCACAGTTTGAATACTATTTTTTTATGAACTAAGTGCCAAACGACTTATAATAATAATAATAATAATTTACTTGATAGACGTTGCTATTCCTAATACTCACAATCTTACCTCCACCTACACCGAAAAAATAACTAAATATACAGACTTGGCAGTAGAGCTCAAATCACAATGGCGTGTGGATACTGTTAAAACTGTTCCAGTCATTATTTCATCCACCGGCGTTGTACCAAAATCCTTACACAATAGTTTAAAAATGATAGGCATACACCCACTTACATTTATTCTTATGCAAAAAGCAGTTATATTAAATACTTGCCGCACTGTTCGAAAATTTCTCTCTTCTGACTCTTAAACATCCTTTCTAACTGGTTACGTTTGGCCACAAGCCCGCGTAAACAGAAAATACCCCAAAACCATCTCTGGGAGAAAAATAAAAACAAAAATATAAATAATAATAATAATAATAAGCCCGCAGGGCAGCTTGTGGCGAGCTGTTGGTGAGTAACGACACCACGGACCCGAGTGCTCCAGAGAGCCGGTCAGACCCTCGTCCCCGACGCTTCTTCATCGGTCGGGGTTGAGACCCAAGAGGGCTCGCAGGGCTCTCAGCTCTGCATTGCCTTAATTGGCTGTGCAGAGAGGAGTCGTTAGAGCTGTTGCTCCAGGGGTGGAAGTGTTAAAGGGCATAACGACGCGAGTAACTTCGGAGAAAGCGCAGCACACCTCTCGACACCCCTGAGTCGCCCGCACCGGTGTTGCTCCTTTGCCGGCAACTATTGTCGGCGCGTTTGAGGGGCCCATCTAGTGGGCGGCAAGCCACCACCTGCCTACAATAGTCAGTAATCATGATTATGGCAGGTGACGTTTCTATTGCAATATCCCAGTATCAATCCATCCCAAATTCATTCCATAATCCTTAAACCTTTCCCTTTTTCATGCAATAGTTTTTTCTTCTGCCAAAACCTATTCAAGGGTACACCTTTCATAGGTATAGGGTTTCACAGGTAGGGTTTCAAGGGTACACCGCCACATGACAACAACTTCTCCAAAGGGCCTTTACGTGTTGGATCTGTATCCCCACGCAAGCCTCTCAAAGGACCGGGGTGAAAAGACCCGTGATTCTCAAAGGAGATACATAATAATAATAAATTCCTTTATTTCAGGCAATAGCATTGTACTTACAAATTTCGTACAATGCCAGAGACCCATATTGTAAATACCTTATAACTAACATACATAATATTTATAATTTATATCCTAATTTACATTGGCGACGTGTGACGCACGGTGTCGTCGGGCAGCCGACCTCGGAACCTCCGAAATACCACACCCTGCGGCCAGAAGTCCTCCTTCATGAAGGTTGGCAGATGATGCGTCGGCACTCTCACCACATATGAATTAAAATTCGCTTTGTGGCGAGACTGCATCCGTTCAACCCTCAAGGTGAAGTTAGACTTCTTTCGGACGTAGTCCACGACCTCCTCTACCCTCGTAGACCAGTGCAGACGGGACACGTACAGCTGCGTCGATGGTACGGCAGGACGCAGCGGAGAGTCCGGTCCGGGCGGCGCGGTTCCGCAGTTGTTGCGGCTCACGGGCTTCCTCCTCTTCCTTTCCACCTTCACGAAGCCCTCTTCATCGCGCTGGTTCCTCTCGGGACCCGGTGAAACATTCACATTTACTAGAACGGAATCTAATAGGGTCCCGCGCTATATGCATCTACATTCCCGTCCCTCACCTCTCCCCCGTTCTGCCTTGTGAGGGTGATGAGCGGGCGGTTGCAGGTTGCAGGCGCCTCGATAAGACGTGAAAGGGGACGCAATTAGATTCCGTTCTGGTACAAATGAATATTTCATTATAAGAAGTTTGGCACTTGGTTCATAAAAAATTCGTAGTCGAATTGTGAACTCGCGAACTCCATAGTATTTGACCGAATACATGTAAGAAGTAGCTCGTTTAATAATTGGTACGCCACCCAAACGTATGACACATACGTAGGCACCTCATACAAATTGAGGACGATGACCTCCTGAAAAACAATTTAAATTGAGACTGTTCAATTAAATCATTTTATTTATCAGTGCTCTCAGTTCAGTTCATTTAGTCGAGACACGTGAAAATCATTTTAAAATCAACTTTAATATAGCTATGAAATTTGCAGCGTTATATTTAGGCAAATTGATAGTTTCATGTAATCAAGAAGTGAAAAACAAAGATGGACTCTAAAGGACTAGTATCCAGAGCCGTAAAACAATTATATGATGTTGTTCCCCCAAATTATATCAGCGCTGTTTTGATGTTCTCTCTCACAGTCACCTGGACCAATTGGGTATTTTCGGCGATAATCCGAGTTTCCATGACCTTTAACTCATGCATACCAAAAACTCCCTCCCTCCAAAAAAATTCAGCATAGTAGGCTTAAAAGTAAGGTAATCAAGCAGTAGTATTATTTTTTTTTATAAATTTTAAATAACTAAATTAAGAACTTTATAATTTAGCACATTCACCTTAGTACTTCACGAGTAATATCTTTTTCTGTTATTAGTATTACGGGACTTACCGCGATTAATATCGTTTTTTGCCAGATAAGTCCCGTAATACTAATAACAGTAATTGTGACCGTGAAACTCTAATATCATATATTAATATCTTTTTCAGATAAGAATATTTGCAAAATCAATATAGTTTACTGTATGTATAAATTAATATGTAAAAAATAGCTCCTCCAGCCAAACAATGTTTTTGCTTATTCTACCTTGCTATTTTTAATGATACATTCATTATGTAATGAAAACTTACGTAGTTTTTTACATATTCTATCGATATTGTCATCCGTAAAAAGTACGTATATTGTTTACCATCCTTACGTCATCATCATCGACAAGTCTAGTGCTCACGCTCCGTCGCCTCGCCATGAATACGATACACGAGCGATCTTTTGTCAGCCGTCTCGCTCACAATGCGCGCGCTCGAACGAGACGCCGATACGCAAACACCTATCGGCTAATTGCGAGTGTCATATTATTCCCTAAGTAGCCGCGAAATCTGACGAAGTGTCGGGGGAAATGAAAAATTGCCTGATTTTGGTAATAGGCCTAATTTATGTTTTTAATTCCTTAATAAATGTAAATTTGGAAGTATGATTTTATTTATGTATGGCCTGATGAAGGATTTCGATGTTATCTCGATCACAAATACAAATTGTCCTTATTTAGGGAACACGGGTAAAATACTTAGACATAGGTGTTAACAATATAAAAGTGAGTGTAAAATAGGTTCTGTCCTAATAGGACATACATTAGTTATTAGTCTTATAAATTTATTATTATATGCAGCATTTAAATTTTTACAATATATTATATTTTTAATATTAGTCATTTAAATATTCTTTTATGAAATTAAAACATTTTTTTATCAAAAATAAACTTTATATGCGTGCGCTCGAACGAGACGTCGATACGAAAACACCTATTGGCTAATTGTAAGTGTGTTGAGTCATTTTATTCCATAAGTAGCTGGGAAATTTGCAGAGGCATCGTCGGGTGAAATAAAGATGATTTGGGATGCAAAAGTTTAGGAATTGCGTGATTTTGGTAATAGGCACTTTACTCAATTCATTAATGAATGTAAATTCGGAAGCCTGACGAAGGCTTTCGGTGTCATCTCGCTCACACTGCGTGCGCTCAAACGAGACGCCGATACACAAACACCTATCGGCTAATACGGTATTTCAAACAATATTTACTATTGTTTAATAGGTAACACCTTGTTGTAGGTTTTTTACCTATTGAAATATCCGACGCTCGCGAATTAAGCACTACTACAAATGTTCGTCGGATAAATCAACGTTCACGGTGAAAGGTTTAAAGCTATTTTCAGACCCAACAAAAAGTCTCTCCTTAATTAAATTAGCTCGTGCCGTGAAGACAAGCAGACACTGCATTATTTAGTGATACACTTAGACACAGCTTATATGTATGTATACGCCTGAACAGTACAATGCGGTTTTATGTGACCGGCGGCGACCTTACGACCTGCGAGAAACCAATTTACACACTAGAAAAGTCACGTCGTAGTATTCCATAACATAAGTCTTGAACTTACTTAGGGGCTAGCTAAATCTGTGTGTGATTTGTTAATATATATTTATTTATCTGGAAATTGCTCCCATGAATCCCATGCTGGTCTGGGACTCCCATGCTGGTCTGGGAGAAATAAAAAAAAAACTTAGAATGTACCAGCTGCTTCTCTTCCCACGCAGATCGTAAAAGCCGATCGAGGGAATGGGCAAAAATGCAAATCATGTTAACAGGCGATGCGGCTAGCAACCCATCACTGTATTGATTGCTTTTCCATCTTCTCGCCCACCATGACGCTAAAAGTGGCTTTTGGGTCTTGTGGCCCTGGGCTCTGCATAGAACCGCAAGACCCAAAATGCTCTGTCTGCCCCATTAGGGATAAAGACGTGATAGTATGTATGTATGTATCTGGAAATTAGGCAGCCACCAAGGTTTTCCAAAATTGACCGATCGGAAGGGGCCTGCATTCAGCGTTGTTCATTTGTTCTACCTTGCTAAGATCGTCTGACTATCTATCAGGTGGTCCTACGCTGCGCTTACTTCTTGATGCCTTTCGAAAACCTTTCTGCCATATCAGCCATCGCGCTATGTATTCAATAAGCTAATCCGCTTGGCTATGCCATTTTCACATCTTCTAGTATCGTAGATTACTTACCTTCCGATGCACAGAACTCGAAACCTGAAACAAGATTTTTTTTATTAATATTTAAAAAAAGTGATATAAATAATATTTCAAAACTAAAAATCGACTCTTGTAAATTTACACCTAAGAAAGGATTTTTCTTTCTTTCGTTTTTTCTTCACCCTCAAACTACACAACAGATTTTGATAAAATTTCTTTGGGACCAGCTCAAAAGTATACCTTTCAAATAATAAAAAAAAAGAATTTTCGACATCGGTCCAGGCATCTTCGGAAAATCGGAAAACATACAAAAAAATAAAAAAGTAAAAGATCGCGCCGAATTGGCGACCCCCTCCTTTCTGAAATTCTGTTAAAAACCCAAATAACACACATCAAACGTTTAATTGACAGCAAAGCTGCTGCCACACTCGCGGCCGCTGTAATGGAACGTAAAAGCCGAGCGCGCACGAGTACGTTTCAAGAGCGAGCTCGTTACAGGAACGTTATATTGAATAGCCTCCACCGACGCGGATGCGATCCAGCCCAGGAAATATTGTAAAAAAATATATATGTGGAAATGGCAGTGCTGAAATAATTTTCAAAACTAAAAAAAAAAGATCTGACTGCGGCACCAAATTACACAACAGATTGTGATAAAAAACTTAACCTGACAAGTATGACTTTTCAAACAAAAAAAAATCTGAATTGGTCCAGTCGTATTCGAATAATCGGAGAACATACTTACATGAAAATGTATGAATGTATATGTTATGGACTAAAGTTTTTTTTTCTTTTCTTGATTATGGCGGTACAACTTCGTTGAAGCTTATTTTGCCAGTGTCTAGTAATATCTCTTTTTTATTCCTAATCCTAAACCCTTAACTATACAATCAAAGGTTGGTATAGGTCCTTTGATTGCTTCACGGGAGCTTCTGGCGACAAATCTATACGAGTCCACTGGTTTCCATAGCCGATTGAGTGGCGGACGGCGCCCAAAGACGCCCACCGCAGTCCGCAAATACATATCACTACAACCGCACTATGACTGTCCACTTTAAACATTTCACATATTGTCCATGAGAATGAGCATTTATAACACCAAACTACACCAATTTCATATTATAAAGTCCACTAGAATCAATTTGCAAAACAATTTAAAGCAAACTCCAACTGGACCCCTTGACTTCCCGCCAAAAACTCCTGGACTAAGGTTATGGATCAAGTGATAAATTAGGTTTTTTTATAATGCCTGGGATTTATTAACAATAACAAGCTTTCTGGGCCTGGGATTTTGTAACAATAATAAGCTACTTTGGGCCAAGTAATCACAATCATAATATTATACAGGCGAAAGTTTGTGAGTGTGTTTATGTTTGTTAATTATTCACGCGCAAACGGCTGGACCAATTTTGATAAAATTTTGTATGCAGGATGCTGACACTCTGGATTGACACATAGGCATAGGCTAAACCTCGGGTAACACCGCGAAGTCCAGCTAGTTAATTGTAATTTGAACTTCCTTATTTATCACATTGCCATTATGATGATTGTCATGTGGTTTCTGGCCAATAGGGAATTGTTTGCTCAATTGGTAAAAAAAAGTTTGGGGAATAAAGCGAATGGAAATAAAAATAATTTCGGGAAAGCCTTTCTATACCGATGATATAAATAACTATACACATAGCTTTGATTCTTTAACTTAATTTTAGGGTGCCGTACCCAAAGTGTAAAAACGGCACTTTATTACAAGTACTAAGACTCCGCTGTCCGTCAGTCTGTTACCAGGCTGTATCTCATGAAGCGTAAAGCTTGCTAGACAGTTGGAATTTTTACAGATGATGTATTTCTGTTGTCGCTTTACACACGAAAAGCAAACAAATGTTAGTAGCTATTTTATCTTTGCCTAAAGATACTATTATTATTTCTGTGTCTAAAGCACAGAATATGTAAAAGTAATAGTTTTAACCTGTTTTGTCCCATTGTTGGGCAAAGGTCTCTCCCATCGTCTTCCACTTATCTCTTTCCTGTGCTAATAGTAATAGTACAAGAGAAAAATAAAAAAAATATGTTCAAATTATTAAAATAACTATCAAGTTATTAATAATTGATATGCTTCAATAAAAAGAGAAAGAAAATATAATTTCATAGAACCTGGAATGGCGAATAACAAATTCAAAAATATTCATACGGGATAGAGTAAAAACTTCAAGTTTGAGGAGCGGTTTGCTAATTGCAATGTAGACTTTAACTATATGGGATACAGTCCAATTTAGATTGCCGTTAGATAGGTTTAGCTGGAGTTGTTTTGTGGTACAAATAATAAGCGAAAGCGGTGTTCGAGGTCCAATTAAATAAGTACGCAGTATGATCAATGAACAATTTGTAATATTCTTAGCTAATTCCTATGATCTAATAAATTATCTCGATTATTAATAATATTATATTTTTTTTATTGTTAAACTAAATAAAACGGTTTTCATTAATAAGAGTGGTAACTTATACCTAACAAAATATAATATAAATTTTAATATCGTTTTGGTATAAATGTACTTACATTACAGATAAAACTATTTATTTATTACATACAAGTCGATTCACTTTCGTCAAAGTGTAATTTTTGTTTGCACCCATATACAAAGAATCCTTATACTTAAGCTTATTAAATGAGTTACACCACAAGCAAATCCAGGAGTATAGCTTCTGGTCGTAAATATGTCGGGTTTTATTGTTGTACCCTAGCAGAGATGGCTAAAGGTGACGGTTTGATTTTTTGATCCCAGACGCAAAAAGAGGAGTACGAGTAGGCTATGTCTACTCGTACTCCTCTTTAGACATATGTTTATTTGTGTCATCGTAGCTCAAAAACACAAAGTCCAACTTTGATTAGTTTGTGCTTGAAAGACGATGGCTTTATTATAAGAGTCAAGAAACTCTTGAGAAATGGTTTTTAAATTTTAAAATGTAATAAACGAAACCATGGTCATTTATGCTCCCTGTGCTCCCCTCACCTGTATTCGCTGTATGTATGCTGTATTCTTCAAAAGTCAAAGTCAAAAATCATTTATCTATCTTTGGATATTTGTATCACTTTATAATTGTCACTTTTTTTATTTCTTTCGGATTTTTAAAAAGTTAATGTTGACGTCAGATCATTTACTTACTCGTACAGCTAAGTTCTCTCCCGCTCGCTCCTGTGACTTGCGCCCCAAACAAAGGTTGGGGGAAAGCTTCTGCTCGTAAATATGTCGGGGTTTATAGTTGCTTGCGCCCTAGCAGGAGTAGCAGGGGTGGCCGCCGGTGGCTCGCTCCTTTTCATTTTTTGATTGCTTATCCCTCAGACAATGAAATCGCGGCTGACTTCGCGGTGGAGGAAATCTTAATAATTGTATGAATTAAGTTGCGGATTTTTAAATTTTATTTGGAAGATCGACAAATAGGAGATGATGGCGCCACAGATTTTTCTGACGACCTCTGTGGTCTAATGGTCATCATGCCATGCTGTCACATCGGGGGTTCCGGGTTCGATCCCCGGTCAGGTCAAGATGGAAAATGATGTTTTTCAAATTGGTCTGATTATTGGCTGTTTATCTTATATGTTATAAAATTATAGTATCGTTGAGTTAGTATCCTATAACACAAGTCTTGAACTTTGGGGCTAGCTCAATCCGTGTAATTTGTCCGTATATATTTATTTATATTAATTTTTTCTATGTAGGGCGCTCAAATCTGTGTCTGAGGTACGGTTGTTTCATACGAGTCTTGTGAGTCACACACAGCGATAGAAAATGAATGAATCAAAACTCAACGCTTGGCACTTAGCACAGATTACTAATAATTAGGGCTAAGGTAGACGAGCGACAGTGCCGCAAATTTTTGGTGACAGTCGCGCGACACTGTGAAAGCAGTGAGCAATGCGCAAAGAGGGAACCTCATGAAGTTAGAGACCCTCTAACTTCATGGGGCACCCATGAACCCTAGTTCATGCGCGCGACATTTCGTGACAGTAGCGACAATCGGCGACTTATCGCCGATCAGTGGTGCCATTTTCCAAACGCGGAGTCACTAACGAAAGCGAACGGTTTTTTGTATGGATAAACTATTCGTATAGGTGACTCCGCGTTTCAAAAATGGCACTTAAGGATTTCAGGGTTCCGACCTCACGCTGACATTCTGACGATTGTCTGTTAGCGCAGTTTGAACCAGAACATCGCATTAAAAATATCCAGACACGAATTAACGAAAAAACACCAAATTACAACATCACTGCCCTTCATAAATTAACTTTTTTTGATATTAAAACAAAACCGAATCCCGCTGAGCGTAGGCGGGTTCTACGGGCCTACCTGGCCGTAGGGTCAGCAAAAACACGCAGAAACTAATGAGCAAAACGAGAATTTTAATGAATTCCATCTGTATAATTACCAGCCATTTCTTTACCAACAATCTATGGCGGTTGCAGGGAGTGGAATGTATTTAACAATCCTCTTTTAGTGCATAGTTTGAGGCTTCATCGTCAGGTCTTTTTGTCTCCATTGCAGGAGCGCGACCCTCTCTGTACTACTAGAGCCATAGTTGGCCAGAGAAGCAAGAGGACTTGGCCTACGCTCTTCTCGCTGGCCAGACGGGTTGGTCAGGTCTCATGATGTTTATAAGCTTTGTTTAGCTTGTATTTCCTAAGTCGCCTTCTACGACATCCACGAATGGCATCCGTGGATGTCGTTTGAAGCGTAACGTAAACGTATGTAAAGCAGTGGCATTTTATATAAAGCTTTTCCGTGCTTCAGAAGGCACAACAAGCTGTCGGTCCGTTGTGTTATTACTAGATGACAGTCGCTAGTCGTTTAGCTATGCCAGAGCTTATATTTTGTAGTGTTGTAAAAAACTCGAGTCCGGGAGTCTTAATATTCTGACTCGACTGTAAATCACAAGACTCGACTCATAAATAGAGACTCCACTGATCGATGTGTTAGGTTATGCTCCAGCTCCCGTATAGACTCGAGTTCGGTATAAGTGCTCGAGTCTGATTATGGACTGAGTAGCGTTGATAGAATCATTATTGTTTATTTTAAGTTAATAATAATAACAAATATTGTTATTTGTAGTGTACATATGTTAAAGTCAAATAAGGTTTTTAATGATTGTAATGCTTTGTATAACTTGTTGTACCAGTTTTGTTGAGTTGAAGTTGTTTCGAGTTTTGTTTTCGAATTTGTCGAGTTTGCGAATGTAGACTCTCGGACTTGAGTTTTTTACAACACTATTTGACACCCAATCACCCAACACGGGTCATTATAATAAAAAAGCCAGCAAACATACAAGCCAGTTTACAAAGCTTTCGTCTGTATGAACCAGCCTACAACACTTTGGTTCAAAATCCGCTTGATGAACAACTCAAATCAGACAAGTCCCATATCTCTGAATCAGACACTTTTTTCTAAACGTCAAGACAAACATTTTCTATGGAATTTGTGCGAAATACAAGAGTGACGTCATGCTTTTTGGAGTCAAATAGCGCTCTTTATATCAGCTTATCTTTAATATTGATAATTGGGCAAGTGCGTGTCGGGCCACGCGCAGTGTAGGGTTCCGTAGTTGCGAATGCCAACTTTGTTCTTGCCACTAAAAACGTCTAAAAACTAATATCTATTGAATTTGTATGAAAATGTCTTTTTTCAAGTAGGTACATTTTATAAGTTGATCGCCTATAACTTTTTAATTTGTATACCCTACTTGGCTCTGATAGTTTTCCTTCAAACTACTACTTCCTTGTTTACTACGGAACCCTAAAAATGAATACATATATGATCAAAAAAAAAAAATTGTGTCGGTTTATTTTATGAACTGTACCGAAAAATTTATTTTTGACCTAGTCATCCATCCATCGTGCTACGTAAGTACTAGTATATATTCTGTGATCGTGCTATTGGTTGCAGCCGGTGGAATGTATGATATGATGATATGACTGTTGCATAGCATCGCTTGCATTTCGCGAATTGACACGGGTCAAATGTCGCGATATATGAGTCATGCAAACATCGATCGTTCAAAGAAGTGTTGTTGAGTAGGTAGTTATACTTAAGTGAGGTAGACAGTTAGCTTTATCTACACGTGCTAGATACTTGTTTGTGATCATTTAAAAATCATCATCAGGTCTTTTTAGTCTGTACTGCAGGAGCACGACTCTCTCTGTACTCTTAGAGCCATACTTGGCGAGAGCAGCCAGAGGATTTGGCCTACACTCTTGGATGGCCCGCCTGGCCCAATCCTCTTGGCCAGAGGATTGGGCCAGGCGGGTTGGAGAGGTCTAATTGATGTTTATAAGCTTTGTTTAGCTTGTATTCCCTAAGTCGCCTTTTACGACATCCACGGGAGGACTTGGAGTGGTCCTATTCTACTCTACAGGAAACCACACGGCTATATATGTATCTAGCTGTGCCCGCGACTTCGTCTGCGCAGGATTATCACACAATAGCTTTATATTTTATTGTGTTATTCTGACGTGTAAGCTATATTATTGTAGTTTCTTTTTTACGTGAAAGAGTAAAAAAAACATCCATCCATCCATACCTACGTACAAACTTTCGCGTTTATAGTATAAGTAGGATAGTAATATGAAAAAGAAATTCAGAACAGGCCTCTTTTCCATTTTCGTGTAAGAGTTTATTATATTTAAGTATTTGTTTAATTATCACTTCAAGTGATGTTAGGTGTTACCTGCCCACATCTAATGAAAGTATACCTACCTAAAGAGAATACAATTATTGGTCGTTTTCAAAACCTTGGGGGAGGCTTTTGTCCAGCTGAAGACTTCCTGCGGCTGATGATGTTGATGAAAGAGAATACAACACAGTCGGCGCAAAACGTAGTAGCTACCAACCTACTTAGGTTAGGTACCTACCCCACAGGCGACGTCTTTGTCGGGCCGCCGACAAAGTGTGCAAACCATTTGGGTGAACGGTCTGAAGATATCTCCCAAACTATTCACATACAATAGGCACCTACTTATGTGTTCATTTATTTTTAGTTTATGAAGTCAGAATTTTTTCATACTCTTTGATTAACCATTATAACTTTTATAACATACAACACATAGCTTAACCATTCTCCAATAAGAATTTAAATCTAACAACAGTTGGTTGACCGGTATAAAAGGCCCCTGCTCTTAAATATATAGTGACCACATCACTAGGGAAGTTCTGGCCATAGACGAGGGAAGACGTGGAAGAGGACGACCCCCGACCACCTGGATCAGAACCGTCACCGGAGATATGAGGACACTGGGCGGTCATACCCAAATTTTCCGGGGTCCAGTGGCGCCGCCATTTGAAATAAATCATTTGAAAGGAAACGGAGATATCATTCAAAATTGTGTCTTGATCAAGCCCTAGATAACCCTTAAAACTATTTTATGAACTACTGTTTATAGTTTAAAGTGAGAACGTGAAGCTTTTCTACGCACATTAGCCAAAAGTGGCCGTTTTTCGCAAATGTGCGTCGAAAAGCTTCACGTTCTCACTTTAAACTACAAAAAGTAGTTTAAAAAATACTTTGAATGGGTATCTAGAACTTGACCAAGACACAATTTTAAATGATATCTCCGTTTCCTTTTAAATGATTTATTTTAAATGGCGGCGCCACTGGACCCCGGAAAATTTGCCAAGAATGGCGAAAATGTATCAGGAGGGCCGACCCTGCATAGGAAAGAGGCCAGGAGATAGATAGAGATAGGTATATAGATATATATAGATAAACATCCAAGATCCAGGACAATTTGAAAAAGGTAATTTTACAACATGCCCTGGCCGGGAATCGACCCCGGTACCTCTGGGTGGCGGACTAGCATGGTGACTACTACGCCACGGAGGTTGTCAAAACTATGCCATTTACAACCCCAAACCTCGGCAACCCCTTCCTTGCTCCATTACCTACATTTATTTTCAAACTAAAAAAAAGGATAACTACTAGAGTAACCTTAGAACATTCATACAATAGGATTGAAGTAAACTTTAAAAACTTCTCTCGCTCATTCAGTAAATAAATAAATTAAATAAGACAATGATGAAAGACAATAAAACGGATGTGAAGACTTCCTCTCAAAGCCACATTAAAAATACATAACACGGACTGGACAACTTCAAAGTGCCTCCATTCCGAACAAGATCAAAGGCTAACTGGAAATGCAGTGTAAACGACTAAATACCATTAATATCTGCGTCCAATGGCTGGCTAAAAATAGAATACAGGCAAAGGATTCAGGACTAACTTACCGCACAAAAGCAGGCATATCAACGAAGTTCGAAACGCACGCATTTTTACACTTTTCTCACTTAAACACGTAAAATTGTTGTCAAAACTGGTTGTTAGTGTACATTTTTAGTTATTAACACACGTAAGTAGTATCAAAACACATGATTTGTGATAAAAATTCTTGTAAACACCGGCAGGTAAAAATTCTCTAGCGACGCGACCGCGTCCTTTCGTCACACAAACACAACGACAAATTCGTTCTGTCGGAATCGGAATGAAAAAAGCACACAAATCCAGCCAGACAGCAGCTAACTTCATGGCATATTTGACAGTTCATTCACCGCAGACAAACGGAAGCGAATTGGTTACCATTAGTTTATCCTGGATTAACCTAATAATTATATAAAATAAAATAACATATTATTGAAACAAGTAATTTGTTACAAAAATATTGCTAATAATTTCATAACAATCAAAAAGAATAGAATTAAATGTAAATCATTTGACTGTAGTTTACAAAACCTGTTACTAGATGGCGTTAACTTAGTTAAGTTTTTCACCAATAGATGGCATTACAAAATAAAGTATAATTTTTCTACTCGGCAACAGATGGCAGCACTAAGAAAACGTGAAAAGATTATCAATAACATGAAAACTCAAACCAATAAAATAGGAATTACGATTATAAAAAAAAAACGATCGCAATAAAAAATATCATCATCTGCGGAAACAATCATAACAAAGTCTAGTTAGTCTGTGTTTCAAGACTTAGAAGTTAACTCATTCCAGGTCATTTACGGCTGAGGACGTTCTTTTTCCTGGCTGTGTCCCAGTATGTGATAAGATGTTACTACAGATATTTTACTGAAAGGGGAATCTTCTCAGCGAGAGTGTAATAGCTCATTGGTTTGAATCTTTCTTTCAAAGGGTTAAAAATAAAAACCAAACATTAATTTAAACATTCTTTTTATTGCTGAAATGATATTTAGCAAACGTCTGGGCTACGAGTAACGGAAACACGAGCGTTGCATCCGCATACAACTTAACAGGGGTTGCATTCATCCTGATCTTCCCCCAAGAGACTGCCTCGTCAGGCCTCGCCCCAGAGTCACTCCCATCAAACTCACTAGCCGTATTCACGTAAACAGCATAATCTGCTCCGTTCCTCATTAGATTCGCATTATTTATGTGATGTTTAACAACTCCTCCTCCCAATATGATCATACCCGTATTATTTGCTTTAACAGCCATAGTATTAAGCCTTCGTAAGTCTCCTAAAATATCTATTATAAGACCTGGACGTTTGAACGAATGAAAATACATCATATCTCCTAACGACCCATCCGTTAACGCTGGACTGAAGATCGGTATATTATTCCTCCATGCCCAGTAGCAAACGGAACTTTCATCGTTAATTTTCTCTCCTAATTTAGCAATGATTTTTGACGGAGACCAAACTGTGCCCTCTTTTATCTGTTCGTCAAGCATTTCGTCCAGTATCGGTGTCACCCATTCTTCGAAACGGCAGTAATTGTCATTTGGCACTAGTAAATTACCGATTCTGTTTATTCCTCTGGTTCTTAAAACTTTTCCACTGAGGTTGAAGTCACCTACGTAAGTAGGAGCGAGGCATTTGATAAAGTCTTCTTCTACGCCCCCTGCGGTGGTCACAATACAGTCAACAAGCCTGTTTTTTACTAAAAATCTAATCGTATCTCTCAACCCTGATGAAATCATGTTCGAAGTATAGCCTAGGAAGATAGTGCAGTTAGTTTTCTTCTTGATAAACGCATCTTCTTCATATGGGTCGCTTGTTTCTTCAGTCAAAGCTACGGAGCGGCATTTCAGCATTTTGTTGATCTCTGCTACCGCTTTTCCGAAGCTGGTGGCTTGGAAACCAGACCTAGCGTAGCTATCGAGTATTTTGTTGTAATCTGTGCCATTTTCCCAATCGTACCCTGCGACTATAGGCGTTTCTGCAGGCAGCTCCTGACTCGGCACTAAAACTGCACCCACTGCACATTCTGGAGCTTTGGGCTTTTCGAATTTTGCTGTTAAATCCATTTTATGGTATACGTTACTGTAATTTTATTTTCGTATGAAATTTCTTTGTTTTCGTCTTCTTGTCTTGTTCTTCCTGTTTGGTTTGGTTTTCTTCCGTAAAAATGTCACTGTCATCTGTCAGTGTCAAAGTAGAAAAAAAGAATGTACACAAACGTCATATCTTTAGATATGACGTTTGTGTACATTCTCAACAAAAGTATGGCAAAAGAAACATTTTATACAGCCTAATCTCTCTTTATTTTTCTTAGAACGTAGTTTACTTTTAACAAATAAATCAAAAGAAATGCTGTTTTTTTAAGTATAAAATATTTCTTCGCCTTGCTTGTCTTTACAGAACCTCTGCCGTGTGAGTTGGTAGGAATAAAGCAACTTTTTCCGCGTAGAGAGAATTAGCGTATGTTTTGAGGATAACAGACGATGCGATGCGACTGTCACCGGCTAGCATCTTCTTAATTTTATTTCCCTTTTCCACATACAAGTCCAGTCCACTATTAAACCATCAAGCTAAGATTGGTCTAAATTTATGTCGTATAGCCCAAAGGAATTCTAGGTCTCTATGACCTATCCCATCCATCCATACATTATATCTATGAAAAGTACTCGTATGTGTGCCTTTTAGCTCTATCTACTCCGTGGGGAATAATGATATGATTAATTTGCACCATTTTTACAATGCACTCTAAGAAGCAACAAATAAAAAACAATCTTCTCAAAACTACAGATCGTAAACAGATAAAACTTTATTTAATGCCTGCACAACGCCTCTACTTACTTCACAAACTACATCGCTTAGAAAAGTAAGCGAGTTATCTTACAATAACTCTAATTAATCGGCCATTATGTAGCATTTATGGCCTCATATGAAATAAACATGTAATGAAAGCGAGAACAGCTATAAAACGATCAATAGCACTGATTATTCTTAGGTGTTCTGAGATGTTAATTACATAAGACGAATTCAATGAAAGTAGGTACCTATTTTTTTGAGGACTTGAGTATTGGCTCACCTGGGTAGGGTAGGTGAACCAACATTTGAAGATGAATAATATACAAAGTCAGTAATAAGGGTTTGTAAGTCTGTTAAACTAAGATCTTCTTCGCAAAAAAAAATATTTTCTATATATTTTTTTCCCGTCTGGCCAGCGTGGAGAGTGTAGGCCAAGACCTCTGGCAGCTCTGGCCAAGTTTGGCTCGGGTAGTACATAGAGGGTCGTGCTCCTGCAGTGGAGACAAAAAGTCCTGATGATGATGATATATTTTTTAATAAAAAGTAGCTGTATCCTTAGACAGCCAAATTTTTGAAGTTCTGTCCATCTACATTGGACTATGAAGTCTGACTCGCGCACGAAGGGTTCTGTAAGTACCATTAGGTATCTTTACAAAATCACGTTTGTTGTATGGGAGCCCCACTTAAATATTGACTTATATTAAATATTCTGTTTTTACTATTTGTTGTTATAACGGCAACAGAAATACATCATTTCAACTGTCTAGCTATTACGGTTCATGAGATGCAGCCTGGTGACGGACAGACAGATGGACAGACGGACAGCGGTAGTGCTCGGCCAAAAGTGTAGTTAAAGTAGATCAGACCCGCCTTACTTTTCATACAAACGCTCGTACGTGATTATGGCGTTGTAACAGATCTTTCTTGGAAAGTTTTGAACTAACAGGAATCTTGTGCGCTATATCTAGGTTTCTATAGAAATAAAAAATTAAAATTTGGAATAACAAATTCAGTATAAGTCTCCAAAAATCTCTTTTTTGTACAAATTTTACCTGAACTTCGGCCGATCATATAGTACTCATGAATTGTAAAAGTAAAAAAAATATTTGCATAGAAACCTTGCAAATTTAATGAAGATTCTAAATAAAACATTTATTTCACACACTCGTAAGGCTTACTGAAAAACACGTATTACCTGGAACCAGTTTAATGAAATTTCCGCACCCTATGAAAAGTTAATATTTGTTCAATGAATAGTAAATAATAATACTACAATAATAATTCGTACAATATGGAGCAAACTGAGCGCTCAGGTGCTATCTCTCTTTTTTCACTTTGCTTTTTTTTCTATCATTGCGCTGGATGAAACAACAATCATTTTCAACCATGCTCGCGTTGACGATAGACGGACCGGGAAGGGCGCTCTTAACATCAAACATTCAGCAAAATATAATTTTACGAAATTAAAATTTTTATTGTAAATTACGTTTTAGTATGAAAATATGTAAAGTTTTCTTTATTTCATTACTAAATTTTCAGTCGCGCTAACTTTACTACGTGGAAGGGACATCCCCGTAATAAATCGAACCACGAGCTATATTATATCACTACTTATTACAGTTTAATGAAAATATAAATAACAAGCAACTAGTTATTTAAAAAAATCGGCATATCCATAGGGATATAAAAGTGTACACTGTGCAGCCGACCAGGAGTCCGTACAATTTGTACGAAAATGTAATATTTTTGTATTTTTAACTCTTGTTTTGTAATTATTTGTGTACTTACTAGAGGTTCATGGAAAGTAAACATTCAAACGAAAACTTTCAATTTTCAATTAAATTAATGAAAGGCACACCAATGAAAGTAACATAGGTATTACTTTCGTTCATTTTATTTATACCTATCAGAGATCAAAACACTAAACTTGTAACATTAATTTTATTGCAAATAAAAGCTAAGGTAATTGTTTACTTAGTTTTGTTACAGCTTATTGGTCTGATGGGATTTGATTGCGAATTGGTAGCGCTTTCCCAAGTTAAGCAACTCTATGTGTAGTCCGCCGTAGGAACGGCAGGAAAGGGTCGGCCTCGGCGAATATTCTGCGACCAAATTGCAGACGTTCTAAAATAACCGGCCAAGTGCGAATCGGATTCGCGCACTAAGGGTTCGGTATTATCTATAAAAAATCGCGTTTGTTGTATGGGACCCCCCTTAAATATTTCTTTTATTTTGTATTTAGTATTTGTTGTTATAGCGGCAACAGAAATACATAATTTGTGAAAATTTTAACTGTCTAGCTATAGTGGTTCTTGTGCTACAGCCTGGTGACAGACAGACGGACAGTGAAGTCTTAGTAATAGGGTCCCGTTTTTACCCTTTGGGTACGGAACCCTAAAAGGAGAGTTAAAAAGTACCCGTAACCGAAGTGCACATATGAAGAGATTGATGAGTGTAGATGAAGCGAAAGAGGTTTGTCAGGATCGTAACAAGTGGAGGTCCATAGTCTCTGCCTACCCCTGTGGGAAATAGGCGTGATAATATGTATGTATGTATCATCATTTCAGTCGCATACCGTCCACTGCTGGACATAGGCTTCTACCAAGGATTTCTAAAATGACTGATCAGATCGTGACATACTTAACATCACTTCGTGGTGGATTTTCTACGCTTCGCTTGCTAGTACGCGGTCGCAATTTGAAAACATTTTTGCCCCATCGGCCATCGGATCGTCGCTATGTGTCCCACCCACCCACTGCCACTTCAACGACCTAACGCTAGGTTATGTCAGTGACTTTAGTTCTACGAATTTCCTTATTTCTGTTTCGTGTAAAATAATTACATAATAGGTATATTTGAGGCGGATTAGTGTGAGCCCAATAGTAGGGCATAATGTATCTATCGCTATAGTAATAACTAGCCGCTGGCTATTGCTATGGCAGTGACGCAAGTGCAGCCGCGGGCGAAAGTAAGTGGACCGATTTATTTTGTTTATTATTTTCGAATAGGTTTGTAGTATGTGTGCAGAGTTAGAGACAGATAGAAGTGTCTTCGCAGTTATTTTAAAGTATTTTTTGTGGATAGGGATGCGGAATAAAAAATGGCTTAATGATCCATTTTTTATTCCACATCCCTATTCTATCATTCCAAAAAATGGCTCATTAGGTAGATTATTAAAAAGTATGGTATACGTCAAAGTCCTGGGTGCTCTGGCCAAGTATGGCTCTAGTAGTACAGAGAGGGTTGTGCTCCTGCCGTGGAGATGAAAAGACCTGATGATGATGAGGATGGTAAACATATTTTTTCTTTTCTCTAATTAGAAAATAATGACGAAGATACAGCACATTTAGATTTCGTGTGACGTCACGACTGGCTACTATTTTTAATCAACGGTGACGTAAGTCAACGGTAAGTGAAATGGAACACCTGATGCAGAACCATAATGGTCCAGCTAAACTATAAGAAATATAAAAATGACGCCTTAGCAAGAGTTGTTCAGCCTGATGAGCATTTTCCGGAGTCATAAGTCCACGCGAATGAAGTCGCGGGCTTCAGCTAGTTTTTCATAAAAATCCAATTGTATACCATTTGTAACTCTATCCACCTGTAGATAATTAACAAGTCGGTCGCCCGGCGTCGCTCGAGATTATCGGTTACGTAACGAGAAAGTCAACCGGTTTCGTAGTTACGATGCGCTAAACCGCAGCTTAATCTAGGTAATGTGCTTTACATTACTTGAATTGGCTGAGGTTAGTGCTTTTTAAGTTGTTGGCAGAGTGGTGGCGGCAGAGAGGAATATATAGGTAGATGATATCTGAAATGAGATATACTTTTGACTTTGGAAATGTCTTTTCGTTCGCTCCAGTGTAGGCTCCTATTTCACGATCAAGTGAGATCCCCTTAAATCTCGGAGAGTTGTGAAGATATGATGTTCAATAATGGCTTAAAAGACGCGTATTCACGAGAGCGGTAAGATGCAAAAAGAATTACTCGAGAAAAATAAAAAATTAGAAAGTTATGGTCGAAATTGTTAAAAAAAAATTTTTTTTTGAATTTTTGATTTTAGCGCTCGATATTTTGGAAAGGAAGAAAGATATGAAAAATTTGAGATAAAATCCCTTTGGGCCATTTAGTCAGCTCTACAATTTGAGCCCAAAACAAAGACGACTTAATAATTTTTCGGATTCCGTAGAATCATTTCCAAATTTCCAATGAAAAACAATGTGCATTGTTTTTCTAAACGTCAAAACAAACATTTTCTATGGGATATGTATGAAATACGAAAGAGTGACGCTTTTTTGGAGTCAAATAGCGCTCTTTTATCAGTTTTTCTGCAATTAATCTAAAATCATGTTGAAAACCCGCGGGCAGTGGTGTATTTTCCTGCAGGTTGACTAGACTGGGGTGAAACCTAGGGTATCAGATTTAATAAAAGGGGCGGCACATTCAAAGCCAATTCCATATGAACATGTGAGCTAAATTTTAGTGGGAAAAATAAATAAAAAACCGGAACAGGTTAATAAAACTAAACTAGCAATAAAACAAATCTATAATAAACTATGCTAAATAAAAATAATTTATCCTGCCTCCAAGAATGCTGGCTGATAGCAATGGTGATTCGTTGATCGAAAAAAATAATTGTTTTTTTACCCATAAAATAATTAATTATAAAGTTTACTTATATATAAACTTTCCCGAAAAATAAAAACTTATAGTAAGCACATTTTGGGAAAGGTTAGTGAAAATCGCAACAAAATCAGCTTAGTAGTTTCGGAGATTATCAGATACAGAGACGTCGGCAAAAAGTGGAGTGTTGAGAAGTCTGTCTGTTGCATCGTAGCTCTCGAACGGATGGACCGATTTCGATGCCGTTTTTTACGTAAAAGCAACTTCCCTTCAACTTCTTAGCCATGTTTGACGAACAACCGTTTAAAAGTTATTGGGGTATAATTTTTTATTTTTTATTTTACGCTTGAAAGTCGGGGATTTTTTATTTACCTGGTAAATAGATTGCGCTTCTTCTTCTTCTTCTTATCGTGTGTGTTAGTGACTAACACTAGTGTCAGAGTTTTTAAACCGCCTTAAAGGCCTCTGACATGGTTTTAGGTAACGACCAATGTCAAAGACAGTGACCGGGACCGACGGCTTAACGTGCCCTCCGAAGCACGGATCATCATACTTATCAGACAATCAGGTGATCAGCCTACAAATGTCCTAAACAAACTAGGACAACAACACAAAGTCGTTGCCCCCGCCGGGAATCGAACCCACGACCTCCGGGTATGAGCAGAACGCTCTAACCACTACACCACGGAGGCAGTCATAGATTGTCATAGTCATAGATAGATTGCGCTACGGATATCAATTCGATATCCATTCCACTTAACATCGGTTGAAATATGTAATTCCGCCACTCATCATTAGATGGTGTCGTCGAGGGTATTTTTTATTTGCCTGGCAAATAAACTTGTATATTAAGTATGGATGCACTAAAATGTATGGACAGTATACAACGTGGAAGGGACTTGGCCTTAATAAACAGAACCACCGTCTGGACCATACCACAGTCTGTAGATCACTATATTATAAGGATAACCTGTATATATTTTTTTTTGTATAATAATAAACATAATACAACAATAAGGAAAATAAAATAACAGTCAAACAACTAAAACAAAACGACTTTTCCATACAAATTCTTTATATGAAAATTTCGATTATTGTATTATTTCTTTTTGTTTGTAACTATTATTTTAATTTCTTACTATAGTGGTCTAAGTACCTGGGCGACCGAGCTTTGCTCGGTTACATCTCAAACATTAACTATTTTTTTTAAACTTGTCTAAAAACAATGCAAAATTTAAAAAAAATATATAAACTTAAACATAAAAAAAACAAAAGTAAGTCACCGAGTGGGATTCGAACCCGTAACACTCTTTCTAGCGGTCGCTATCCTTAACCACTGAGCTAAATCAAGGCGATCGCGGCGCGACGAAATTAGCGACCATATTCTGCGTGGAAAGAAAAACGCATGAAAACTCGAAAACACGCGTTTTCCCAAACATAAAACTAATCTAGATCGATTGTTTACCCCCGAAAACCCCCATATACAAATTTTCAGCGAAATCGTTAGAGCCGTTTTCGAGATCACAGAAATTTATAAATAAATATATATATATATACATACAAGAATTGCTCGTTTAAAGGTATAAGATATAGCCCGTGGTTCGATTTATTACGAGTATGTCCCTTCCACGTTGTATAGACTGTGGTTTGGATAACCACCGTTTGATACCACAATGGATCAAATGTCTATTAATAACAACAATTATTTCTACTCTATAAACTTTGTATGGCTGGTTTCTCCGGCGGAACCTCGGAAGTGTTTCTAATTGGGTTTGCTATTGTATGGTAGTATCCGTAGCTGATTATTTGATGTATTTACGAGCCGAAGCCCGCGACTTCATTCGCGTGGACTTTATGTCTCTCGAAAGTGCTCTATTACTATGTCTCCATCGCCCCCAATTTTTTTTTTGGAAATATATTTAATGTACATACACATTATTACATTAAATATTATATACATTATACTGTTTTATTATATGTAGGTATAGATTATTATATGTGTAGATGACATTGTATAACCGACTAGCAGTGAAATGGAACAATCGTATGTATTACTTAGAGACAGTGTTATTTGTTGCATCGGCTAAAATATTTTTGTTCAAAAGCAATAAGTATATTATAGTTCTATACGTTAAATTCCTTTCTAACATAAGCTTGAGTTCTTTGTATAGGTAGTTTACATTTTTCTTGCACATTCATTTTCAATGACCTTGTTGTTTTTAAAAAGCATTTTTTTTGTATTATTCATGTTTTGGCTAGTATAGACTCTATACAATAGGGTGTGACTTGTTTGCTTTTGGATAATAATATTTTAGACAAAAAAATAATAACACTAAAAATATACGTCTTTTTCTAAAAACAGCAAGACAATTTGAAATGAATGTGTAAGAAAAGTGTAAAGCGTTATTGACCAAGCGAGCGAAGCGAGCGAAGCGTCTCTGTTTCGAGATTAGCCAAAAATTCTTTTGTCCGTCTGTCTGTCTGTCTGTCTGTTCTCGCCTACAGGTCGCATTTCTTAACCGATTCTCATGAAATTTTGTAAACAGGTTCAGCAAATAAATAGATTTTTTTTGTCGAGCCAGTTTTTCGAAATTTTTCAAAATGGCGGAAATATGGGGGTTTAAATTTTTTAAACTGTCTTATATCCGCCATTTCAAAATATTTTCAAAAATGTCATAAGACTTTTTTGTTTCCATTATAAAAACGATTTTTTTTTATGTGAACAACTTTTTTGTCTGTACAACTTTTTTATACGTTATACTTAAACGGGTATAAGGTGACTCGCGAAGTCTAGCTGACTAAGCCATGATGGATATACAATACAAATCTTTTTACAAAATATACTGAAGCTATTTAAGGATGAATTCAGTCCGGGTTACTGAACAACTTACTTAAAAATACATTGTCTCTCCTGGGGTCCACAAAGTAATTTCTCTGAATAACTATTATGGTTATTATTTTGAGTTTCATAAGTAGTTCTATAAATTTTATCATATTTAACCGACTTTTAAAAAAGGGTTTTGCTTATTTTACGATTTCTTTTTTTCAGTTTTTGCTTATTTTGATTGATTGTTGGCTTGTTTATTAAATTTAGCAATTTTGTTGAGCGAACTTTCGTTCAATCGCAATCGCTGCTGTCTGTGCTTCTGTAGTACTATTAATAATTATGCTACGTAGCTTTACGAAGAGAGTAAGAATCCAATGAACAGCGGCATAGAGCCATGGCAATACAAATAAACATTTAAACGAAAACCCATTAATAGTTTTCTGTTTTTTCCAATAACGAGCTGACTTTGTCATTTTAAAAATGATGGGTCATTTTTCGGTGAAAGACTACTGGTACAGAACTGAATTTCAGCATCACGGTAGACCTCATATCCATGGGATTGTATGGTTGGAAGGTGCTCCTGACATTTCAGAGCTAGATGGAAAGTCATTTGAAAGAAAGGGCTGTGATTGGCAACTATTTTGGAAATTTGGTCACAACCATGAATCCGCATATCGGTAAACCTGCACCGATAATTCATCCAAATCAGTTACATTATTCTGAAATAATAATCGCGAGGTCTAAGTTTGTGGCGAACTACTAGTTAATATCAATTGAGTTTTGGGTTAAATTTTTCAAAAAACTCAAAGACTTCCGACTTAGCTTTACGACTTACACTTAATGATGACAGATGGGACCAACGGCTTAACGTACTTTCCAAAGCACGGAAGAGGAGAGGAAGAGCTTTAAAAATTTTTATGCCACTAGTGGTCTCACATCCAAAACGTTCTACGCTTCTTGTTACTCGACTTGCTAAAGCAGTAGTAATGCTTTCTTCCACCGGACCGGAGCTTCAATGAACTTATTTCACACATAACAGGTCCTCATTTTTAATGTCATAAAAATGTAACATTTCGGGCTATAAAATTGCAGCTTAGACCATTTAAATGTCACATTAAACCATGCAACTATAATTACGAGTGTAGTAACATCCGGGATATTGGGCTAGTATGTGGAGAATGTCGCGTTTGAGTTACTTTGAGTAACATTTACGTAACAAAAGTATTTCGTTGCGGGGGAATGATTTACTAATGTTTTTAACTGACTGTGGGGCCATTCATAAATTACGTCACACGAATTTCATGATTTTTTGACTCCTTTATTTCATAGTTGCTTACAATTTTGAGACTACAGTCGGTCATTTTCCGACGCCAGCTATCCTTGGAAAAGTGACTGTTACCGGTGGTACCCTTGTTAACGGTGGTTAACAAGGGCGGATCCAGGGGTCATAGGGTGATGGGGTCATGACCCACCCCCCCCGGGCTGGGTTCTAGGTACCACTAATTTAAATTGTTAAAAAAATATATTTTCTTTGCCACAATATGTAGTGCAATACAGATTTTATGTAAGTACCTTCAATATAATATTTTGTATAATGGTAAACGCATTATTATGGAACGAACGCATCGAAAATTTGAATTTTACCACCGCCACCTTTCATCTCATGTCATACATTTTGTGTGACACTGACGCTTGCGCGTACTTTGTTTCCACTAACGTCTAGCTAGACCTAACTTCAATCGGAATAAACATACCTACTTTCAACTGTTATTCTCTTATTAGTTAATGAAGTAAGTACTAAGTTAAAAAATGTTATTAAATTAAAGGTATTCTAGGTACAGTTAGTACTTATGTACATACATTAAAAAAATACTGACTATGTACTTGTATCTATTATTATAAAAATTAAATTATAATTTTTTGAGACTTGAACACGACTTAGTGACCCCCCTGGCACCAAAGCTGGATCCGCCCTTGACCTTTAATACATCTTAAGGAAAAGAAAGAGTTTAATCCAATCCAAGGCCGGAAATCACAGCTTACCTTAAATAATAGCGCTCAACTCAATTTAATATAAGACATCAATAACATTTCAACTAACCGAAGCCGACAAGTGATCTAACCGAAGCACGGTGGCGCCACGACTTTCCAACTGGTTTAGTTTTATTAATAACAAGCAAATAAGCGGAAACTGGACATCTTTCTCAGCCCTGTAAACAAAGAGTACTGTCAGTTGTAAAAAAAACATTGATTACTTTTTTACAAGCTTTTATTTATATTTGTCGCAGTTGGATTGTATAATCCGCTGTTATTCAAAAACTCTAGCTTTTTGGCATTACAGCTCGGTTTTGTAATATAGCTGAAAATCGATCAGCTAGATCGTCCAATGTGTTACGTTTAACAAACTAGCTTACGTAAGATTGTAGAACGACTAGTTCCGAATTCTGCCACTTGTGGCTTGTGAAGTGTCAGTGTCATAACAACAAATATGGCCTCCCATAAAGTAATTTCTTCGCCGCGTTCCGGGACTAAGCTGTTTTTATCGAGAGATATTGGGGGCATCGTTTGTGATTTCGGAGTGCAAAAGATTGAAAAGAATAAAGCAGACCTTTAGCTTGGATCCCATATTGTTATTTTGACGCCCGCCTTCCGGCAAGATGGAAAATTCACGTGGATCAACTGGCCGTAAGAAATCGCTGCGCCATTGAGTTGTCGGGTTTACAAAATTTCTATATTTCTAATCCAAATGCATCGAGCTGATTATCACTCTTCATTAGTGTTTTATGGTGTTGGAGACTGAATTATTTAGTAAGGAGTTGAATTGAGGTTTTATTTCCATCCCACGAGTAATATAAAAATAATAAAGAACAACTATTGTCCCCTCATACATTATTTTGTTTGGTAACACAGTTTTATTCAATAATGGTAACCCTATATGATATCTCAACGCTAGCTGTTTTGTTAAACGTATTTACGTAACTCATTGACAATCGAGCTGAACTATTTTCAGCTGTTTTACAAAACCGAGCTGTATTACCAGTTTTTGAATAACAACGGATTATACAATTCAACTGCGACATATATAATTTAAGAGTTTCACGGTCACAATTACTCCTTCGTCATTCCTCAGCCAGCGACCATGATGGCAGAAGGGCCGTCGAAATATCTGGCAAAAAACGATATTAATCGCGGTAAGTCCCGTAATACGAATTTATTAAGTTTCAATACCGTGTGGTTTCCAGCAGAGTAGAATAGGGCCACTCCGAGTCCTCCCGTGGATGTCGTAGACGGCGGCGGCTTAGGGAATACAAGCTAAACAGCTTATAAACATCAATGAGACCTCTCCTACCCGTCTGGCCAGCGAGGAGAGGCCAACTCCTTTGGCCTCTGGCAATCATCATCATCATCAGGTCTTTTTGTCTCCACTGCAGGAGCACGACCGTCTCTGTACTGCCAGATCCATACTTGGCCAGAGCAGCCAGAGGACTGTCCTACACTCTCCTCGTTGGCCAGACGGGTTGGAGAGGTCTCATGATGTTTATAAGCTGTGTTTAACTTGTATTCCTTAAGTCGCCTCCTACGACTTCCACGGGAGGGTTTGGAGTTTCCCTATTCTACTCTGCCGGAAACCACACGGCACCACCATAAAAAAAATTGGCATTTCCATACAAAAGTGTGCAGCCACCCGGGCAATTTGTATGGAAAAGTCGTTTTTTTTTTTTTGACTGTTATTTTATTATCATTATAATACAGTGATCTAGTGCGTTGTTCGATTTATTGTGATATTTCACTTTCACGTTGTGTTTTTGTAAATAATCTTTGTGGACGACTGTACCAACCAGTGAACTCTCTAATCTAATCTAATTTGTCCGTACCAACGTTACACGTCCTCCCCCGAGATAGCAGATCATCGTTGCATCACAAGTTAAGCAACTCCAGTTTTGGGATGGGTGACCGTTTGGTAGAAAGTATCTAGGATCTAGGAAAAACCTAAGGAAGTCCCTGTTACGTCTCTTCAAAGGCAGATCGTAAACGCCGATGTAAGGAATAAAGGAAAATCCATAAAAAAATTGTAAAATATATATTTTTAATTTTCCTCACGCTAACATGACCTGACATCTCTAGGTTTACCCTTTTTTTGTTTTTTTCGTATGTGTAAGTGGCCAACATTGCTGTCAGATTTGTCAAGCTGCCTAAAGGCATCTGACATAGTTTGACGACTGCCATAGAATAATGACAACCGGGACCAACGGCTTATACGCATTTTTCGAAGCACGAAGTTGCTCTAGAACTTTGTGTGCCACTTGTGCTCACCCATCCAAGTGCGAACCACGGCCGGTGTTGCTTAACTTGCGAAAGCGCTAGTAATGCGCACTCCCGCCACGCCACCGAGCTCCTCAGTTGAGTTAATGTAATAGACGTAAACTGTAAGGAATAAATACGTGATATTTGTTTAGATAAAAGTTCATCAAACTATATAGATAGATAGATAACTCTTTATTGCACACCAAAAGAATAACAAATAAGCGGCCAAGTGCGAGTCGGACTTGCCCATTAAGGGTTCCGTAGTAGCAAATAACATAATATAAAAGTCTTGCAGTATGTTTTATTTTTAATTTTTTTATTTGAGTTGATTTCATTCATGAAAGGTAAATTACCGTTTATGATTTATGACGTATTAAAAAGAAACTACTTACTAGATATCGATCAAACCAATTTTCGCTGGTAGTTTTTATGGTAATGAACATCATATATTTTTTTTTAAGTTTTATAATTCCCTTATTTTAGAAGTTACGGGGAGGGGGGGACACACTTTTTTCCACTTTGGAAGTGTCTCCCGCGCAAAGTATTCGGTTTAGAAAAAAATGATATTAGAAACCTGAATATCATTTTTGAAGACCTATCCATAGATACCCCACACGTATGGGATTTGATGAAAAAAAAATTTTTGAGTTTCAGTTCTAAGTATGGGGAACCCCCAAAATTTTTGGTTTTTTTTATTTTTGTGTCAAAACCTTAATGCGGTTCACATAATACATCTACTTACCAAGTTTCAACAGTATAGGTCTTCTAGTTTCGGAAAAAAGTGGCTGTGACATACGGACGGACAGACAGACAGACAGACATGACGAATCTATAAGGGTCCCGTTTTTGCCATTTGGCTACGGAACCCTAAAAACAAAAATTTGAGAGGTGTCAAGGGACACCTAGATGAAACGAAGTTCCTTTCGATTAATTAGGAGAGAGAGAGACAGACAGAGAAACACGCGCACGCCGCACGGCTTACAACTATAGCAAAAAGTGTCGTTACAACTTTTGGTCTTAATTTTTTCCGTCTAGCCTCCTTTCGCAACGCGCGATAAGGAACTTCGTTCCAATAACAAATAAATAAATTAAATAAACCGTTTTTTGCTTGAAAATCAGACGCAGGAATTGCTCACTTACAAAAAACAAACAATTTAATCCACAACCTCAACCAGTTAATTCAGCACATTATATTCTCATTAGGTAAGGCATAGGCAAGCAGAAATCAGCCATAAATAATGACGTTCATCCATTTATTACATAAAGAGGATGTTTTGCATACGGAAGCGCACAAACCTCTCACGTTTCTAATTTGCGGTATCAATATAAGTAGATTAATTTGTTGTATCCGCCGAATCTGCGTAAAAACCAGTAACCTCGTCAAATCACCTAGGTTAGGTAGCGGACACCGGGCTCTGAAGCGTTAGCTGAGGATGCAACCGGGAATACGGGAGGATGATGGAAGATAGATTGTGCAACAAGCCGTGATGCTATGGAACCCCATCCCATTCATATCCTAGCCCCTAGTCGCCAAGCGTTTATGAGTGCTGTGCGCGCTTATTATCTTCACCAACTGTCATAGACTATCTACACTAATATTATAAAAGGAAAGATTTGTTTGTTTGTTTGTTTGTTTGTTTGATTGTATTGAATAGGCTCCGAAACTACTGGATCGATTTTAAAAATTCTTTCACTGTTGGATAGGTATGTTATCCCTGAGTGACATAGGCTATGTATGTACCACGGGCGAAGCCGGGATAGACTGCTAGTTATAAATATTTATGTAGTCTATGTAGGGCTAGCTAGTTTTGCCATTTGGCTACGGAACCCTCAAAACGGGACTTCATTACTAAGACTCCACTGTCCGTTTGTTTGTCTGTCTGTCACCAAGCTGTATCTCATGAACCGTGATAGCTATAGACAGTTGTTTTTTTTTAAATATGTTTTCTTGTTCCACTATAGCAACAAATTCTAAAAACAGATTCAAATAAATATTTAAGTAGTACTCCCATTCCCATACAAGAACGTGATTTTTTATAGACAATGGAAAGGAATTCTACCTCGTCAAATCACCTAGGTGAGGTAGCGGACCCCGGGCTCTGAAGCGTTACCGCTGAGGATGTAACCGGGAATTCGCTCGGATGATGATGATGAATGTGCGAGTCCGACTCGCACTTAGCCGGTTTTAGTTCTCCCGTAGTTTCCTACAACATTCACATTCACTTTAACACTTCGGTTTGATAGCATTGCGGTACAGACTGCAGGGTCAAAGGTCCGAATTAACATATCAATCAATCTCAATTATGCAAGATAGAAAGAGGAATATGTTTTGAAATGTGCATTGACATGTAACATATGTTGTATGATTTTATATGATGTATTGCATAGAACGCACCTGTTGTATTTTACAACACAGTTGTGAAGAAATTGTAAGGAAACGGAGACCTATTTTTAAAAGCAAGAGTTATGATTCTCGCTTTTAAAAATCCTACTAAGATTATAAACGCGAAAGTTTGTAAGTATGAATAGATGTTTGTTACTCTTTCACTTAAAAAGTACTGAATGGATTTTAATGAAACTTTACAATAATATAGTTTATACATCAGAATAACATATAGGCACTTTTTTATTTAATTAAAACAATCTAAATATTTATTACAATTTCAATTATTAACTAAATTAAAAACTAAATTATACTCTAAACTAAACAAATAATAATAATAAAAAAGAAAACCTTACAAATAGAAAACGTCTTCCAGATCATTGCCCTGCGGTAGAGTGCCCAAAAGGCTGGCAGCATTGCCACGTTGGATGGCAATGCTTATTCGTTGGGCGAAATAATTGCCAGCCCTTTGGTCACCCGAAACCTCGACTAACTTTTTGCTAAAAAATTTAAAAAGTTTGTGAGTTACATATAGGCTACAATTTATAAAGATATTGTGTGATAATCCTGCGCAGATGAAGTCGCGGGCACCAGCTAGTACTATATATAGTTTAAAATAGGTTTCCTAAAATAAGGTCTTTTAAAAACAACGATTTACATGAATGATCTCTTTGGAAACGCTTACTAAAGTTGTGTATGGAAACTGGTGCTTTATAAACCGACTTCAAAAAAAGGAGGAGGTTATCAATACGTCGCGATCTTTATTTGTATGTATGTACCGATTATTCGAAGACGCCGGGACCGATTTGGAAAATTCTTTTTTCTTCAAAACTAGTCTGGTCGTCTCTGTGTAAAAAAATGAAGTCAGTTTTTAGTTTTGAAAAATACATACGTATTTAAGCTCTACCCCGTATAATACAAACTACTTATCATCCTCTCTATATCCTCTATCATCCTATCTCTTCCATGCTGGTCTGGGGGAAAACAAAAAACTTTAAATGTACCAGCTGCTTCTCTTCCCGTGCTAATCGTAAAAGCCGATTGAGGGTATGGGCGAAAATTCGAATCAATAGGTGATGCGGCTAGCAACCCATATTTGATTCCTTCATCCACCTTCTTGCCCACATCAAGCTAAAAGTGTCCCTTGAGTCTTGCAGCCCTGGGCTCTATCTGCTTAGCCGCAAGACCCTGTAACGATGTTGCAATAAGCACTATCCTTCATGTCCCACCTCCTTTCTATAATTTAATTATTTTCAAATTTCCTTGCTTATCATTTTTGACTCATTCCACTTTCACTTCTAATACCAATAACATATTTCTTATTATTTCTTGTAAAATTTATCCTACTATCCTACTAATATTATAAATGCGAAAGTGAGTTTGTATATTTGGTTGTTCGTTTGTTACCACTTCACGCTTCAACCACTGAACCTATTTCGATTAAATTTTATATAGTTTGATACCCAGGGAAGGACATAGGATAGTTTTTCCCAAAATTCCCACGGGGAGCGAAGCCAACGGACACAGCTTGTATTGTATAATAAATATATTTATTTTCTGCTTTTATTATATCTCTTGCTCTCCGACCTCTATTTTCATGTAGGAACACACCATTACTAGCTGGGACAGATGGAGTTTCCACAACCGTAAACGCTCTGTCTGCCCCGTTAGGAATAAAGACGTGATAGTATGTACTTACCATCCTCCCCATCCTCCCCATCCTCCCATCCTCCGAATGAAAGGAACCGCTCTAAACACAGTACCGCCGAAGCGAGCGACCGAACCGACCGCGTACACTGCGCGTGCGCATCGCGAGTAACGAGTGCATTGACTGTGTATGTGTTGTATATGTATTGTGAAGATTAGGGATTGCTTTGCGTAAGTTTTATTTCTTACTATATATAAGGATAAACAAAATATACTGAAACTATTTTAAGGGCGAATTCAGTCCATGATATTGAACAAGTTTCCCCAAGGAACACGTATTGAAATATGAAAAATAATTTTTGGCCTCCCATACAAGTTGACAGATCAGCTGATCCGAGTTTGTATGGAAAGCCAAAAAATATTTTTCATATTTCAACACATATTTTATTGGGAAAGTTGTTCACTATCACGGACTGAATTCACCCTTAAAATAGTTTCAGTATATTTTGTTAGACCTTAATAAATAAATAAATATATGGGGATAAATTATACACTGATTGAGCTAGCCCCAAAGTAAGTTCGAGACTTGTGTTATGAGATACTAACTCAACGATACTATATTTTATAACAAATACATATATATATATATATATGTGTATTTGTATATATATATATATATAGATAAACATCCAAGACCCAGGACAATTTTAAAGGCCATTTTCCAACTTGCCCTGACCGGGGCTCGAACCCGGGAACAGATGGCGGACTATCATGGTAACCACTACGCCACGGAGGTCGTCAAAATATATACAACGTGTAAAGGACATAGGTACCCTTAATAAGTCGAACCACGGCCAAGAATAATATTAACTAAATAAAAACCGACCTAAAATTAAAACTAAGTAAAATTAATTAAAAAAAAAATTATATAAAAAATTGAGGCCAAATCGCTGCCATCACAAGCCAAAGAGCCCAAGAGGCTGGCGGCATTTCCGCGTTGTATAACAATACTCAAACGCTGTCCAAAATGCGCGCCTGCCTTTACTAGATCACTATAGTATAATGAAATTAAAATAACAATCAAGTAAAAAATATCGGGATTTCCATCAGTATAAAGGTGTGTAGTCACCTGGGCAATTTGTATGGGAATGTCAATTTGTCAATTTTTGTATATGTATAACCTGCTACACACATGTAATTCAAAATGATTCGAGAATATAATTTATTCAGAAAGTATGTGTACATCTTTAATAGAAAAAATTAAATTTAAATTAAATTCAAACCGAACTAAGTGTTTATTGAAAAAAAAAATTAAATTTAACTTAAATTCAAACTATACAAACTTATTAAAATTTAAATTAAAACTAAAATTAAAACAAATTACAAATTATGTAGTCCCACTAAAACTTATTAATAACCAAACTTATTAAAATTTAAATTAAAAAAGAATTGCATTACAACATTGATTTTTGTACTAATCGTTTTTATTATATTTATCGAAGTTAAATGCTAACCAAAAACTTAAATATTAATAACATGTAGAAATGGTTGCTTTTATTGTTGTTTTTTCTTGTGTGTAAGTGGCCAACACTAATGTACATATAAAAAGGAAAAGAACTACTTACTTTTTTCTTGTTTTACGAGTGTGGAAGTGGCCAACACAGGTGTCAGTTTTTTATCAAATCGAACATCTTTTTTTAAAGTTTCCTAAAGGCATCTGACATAGCTTGAGGACTGACACACAACGGGACCAACAGCTTAACGTGCCTTACGAAGCACGGAGGAGGTAGCCGCTCCTAATTTGGAGGTTCAAAATTATCCTGTATGTTTCCTGGAAAAAATTGTGCAGTTATACGGACGAAGTCTGCTTTTAAATAATTTTTAAAGTTTTAAATAAAATAAAATAAATAGTTGTCATAGAAACGACATCAACGCGCTCTAAAACCTATTCATGGCACATGCATGGCTGCTATATTTTTTCAACATGTTGAATCTCTTTTCCATACACTTCCTACTCTGTAAAAAAGATAATGAGGTACGTGACACCCAGAGACAAAACTTTACGTGCCTTCTGAAGCACGGGCTTCAAGGTATAGTGACACTAGAAGTCACACTCATCCAAGTACAGCCCTACAAAATATATTTATCTGTCGCTTGGTGGGAGCGTCACATAACATCGACTTCTCCAATTGGCCTCTACGTGTTGGATCTGTATCCCCAAGCAAGCCTCTCAAAGGACCGGGAGTGCTATTTTTCATTGAGGGACTCAGCGAAACACAATTCACAAAACGTGTAGTTTTCCAACTCACCGCTCGCTTAAAATACAGATTGATCGTATTTTTGAAACCGTCGTGTCAGCGAAAAGCAATATTGTTTTACGCAGAAAATATCGATAATTTGTCTATGCTTTTCTGAAAATTCGAATACGTGAAATAGAAAGGATTTCCCATGATTGGTTTCGATGACATATCTACGCTACAAATGTCAAAATTACGAGTGGTCAAGACCACTCGTTGCAAATCCTTCGCAAACTATCGATTCAAAAATGCGCCCGTTTGGAAACGCCCGCGCAAACCCTTCGTAATGTGACAAGTGATTTCAAAAATACGTCTCCGGGGTGAAAACACCCGTGATTCTCACAACAAAATAATAAAGTTTGTAATAATAACATTATAAACTTTCCATAACTGCTTATAATTTACTAGGTATAGTACTCAGACAGCAGCCTTCGGCGCTCGTGCTTTCTAGGTACCTAGGTAGCCTATATATTGTAGCTTTTTACGTAACAGTGAAAGCGAGATCTGTTTAACCTTTTTATAGTATATTTTAGTATCTATTCATTTTATTTTAGATCTTAAATTAGGTTTCTGTATATATAATTTTGTAAACTAAAAACCTATTTGACCCCCAAACTACCTACACAACCGATTTTGATAAAATTTATATGGGAACACCTTAAAAGTGCACTCTTTCCAAAAAAATATTCACAATTGATGTAGAAATCTTTGAACATACATGAAAAAAAATTATACAGTCGAACATAGAACCTCTTCCTTTTTTTAAAGTCGTTTAAAAAAAAAGTAATTTATTTAAAACTTTCATCATCTTCCCGCTCTACATATATAACCGCAAGACCCACAATGCTCTGTCTGCCCCATTAGGGATAAAGACGTTATAGTATGTATGTATGTATGTATCATCTTCCCCCGTATTCCCGGTTGCATCCTCAGCAGTAACGCTTCAGAGCCCGGGGTCCGCTACCTAACCTAGGCAATTTGACGAGGTTACCTACTAGTTTTTACACAGAGCGACTGACCTCCGCAAATCAAAGGGTAGACAAGAACTAATCTGTTTCAGGTTCAATCAGGTTTGGTGGCAAACGCTAAATGGCGTTTGATGTTATTTAAAACTATAATTACCAAAAATAAATGGTACAAAAGGCGGACTTAATGCTAATAAAATTCTCTACCAGTAAACCTTCGGGATAAATAGAAATCTAGTATACCTAATTAACTAACGTAGACATGACTCTCAGACATAACGAAAGAGAGGAAGGAAGCGAATCGTAAACTGCAGTTTAGTAATATTTTGAATAAAATATATAGTATTTAGTTTATATAATTAAACTGTAGTTTTAGAATTTTAAGCCAATAAATTTAGAGTAGGTATTATTTGAAGGTACATTTTAATTTAATTGCAAATATATTTATAGAATTATGAAGATACATGAACTTTTCGGGGTCCAGTGCTATAATTTTGAAATAAATATTTGCCATTTATTAAATACTAGAGGCAGCGCGCGGCTTCGCCCGCGTTATCCACTCGAGTGAAGTCGCGGGCGTGATGCAATATAGCCTATAGCCTTCCTCGATAAACGACCTATCTAATACCGAAAGAATTTTTCAAATCAGACCAGTGGTTCCTGAGATTAGCGCGTTCAAACAAACAAACTCTTCAGCTTTATATATAAGTATGGATTACAAAGCCATTTAAAATAAATTATTTAAAAAGAAACGGAGATATCATTTTAAATTTTGTTTTCCATATGTCCTAGATAACCCTTCATACTATTTTCTGAACTACTGTTTAAAGTGAGAACGTGAACCTTTTCTTCGTAACACGTCTAGCGAACGCAAAAGTCACTTTTTGTCCCGGGAGGACGTAAAGTATAAGTATGTTAAAAATTGTCGCATGTTTAGCAAACACTCGCTTGTTATGTTCGGAATTTTGTCTGTTTGTGTAACGGTACGTACTAAACCATCAATTATGTTACGTAAGTATATTGACACTGTTGCAATGTACATAGCAGTTCAATGACCGCTATATACCGACTTTAAAAGAGGAATTCCTACATTTAAGCTTAGTTTGATTTCCGATAGGTTATATAACTGGCATTGTACTGTCGTCTTCATGTTGTTTCTGGAATATTATACAAGCTTTAACTGCCTCCATGGTGTAGTGGTTAGAGCGTTCGGCTCATACCCGGAGGTCGCGGATTCGATTCCCGGCGGGGGCAACGACTTTGTGTTGTTGTCCTAGTTTGGTCAGGACATTGTAGGCTGATCACCTGATTGTCCGATAAGTAAGATGATCCGTGCTTCGGAGGGCACGTTAAGCCGTCGGTCCCGGTCACTGTCTTTGAGATTGGTCGTTACCTAAAACCATGTCAGAGGCCTTTAAGGCGGTTTAAAAACTCTGACACTAGTGTTAGTTACTAACACACACGATAAGAAGAAGAAGAAGATACAAGCTTTTATTTAGTTTCACCTGTCCTGTCTGTAAACAAACCTAGCAAGTTAAAGACACACTTCTCGTTACCCGATTGAGCTGAAATTTTGCACGCATTGTCATCATCATCATTTCGGCCATATATCGTCCACTGCTGGACATAGGCCTCACCCAAAGATTTCCAAAATGACCGATCTAGAGCGTTGTTAGCATGGTTACGTGTTAACAATTTTCAGACCTCAAGGCAATCTGGTTCGATCCTCATCAGGCGCGACTTACAGCTCTGTTTTTAACTCTTTCACGGACACTAAGCCAGACACAATAGAAAAAACTTGATGTGTTCTATAGAAGTCCTACTGTCCATTAACGTGTTAACCGACTTAAAAAAAAGTCGTCTCGGTCTTTTTTATGTATGTTCACCGATTATTAGAAGACGCCAATTTGGAAAATTCTTTTTTTTGTTTGAAAGGGTATATTTCCGAGGTACCATATAAATTTTATCAAAATCGGTTGAGTAGTTTGAGGCTGAAGTCGGTTTTTAGTTTTGAAAAAATATTGTAATCATGGTCCTACGGTACGGTCACATACCTAGAATTTTTTTACTGGTCATTCATCTACCCTCTTGGGAATGCTATGCAAACTATAAGACATAACATACTATCACGTCTTTATCCCTAATGGGGCAGACAGAGCATTTTGGGTCTTGCGGCTCTATGCAGAGCCCTAGGGCCGCAAGACTCAAAAGCCACTTTTAGCGTCATGGTGGGCGAGAAGATGGAAAAGCAATCAATACAGTGACGGGTTGCTAGCCGCATCGCCTGTTAAAATGATTCGCATTTTTGCCCATTCCCTCGATCGGCTTTTACGATCTGCGCGGGCAGAGAAGCAGCTGGTACATTCTAAGTTTTTTCGTTTCTCTCAGACCAGCATGGGAGAGACATAAATAGCTAAGAAAAGTAAAATTACGATTTATATATCTGTTCCAATATTTCTTTTTCTAAATAAATTTAAGCGCATTTATAAAAATAACCGGCCAAGTGCGAATTGGATTAGCGCACTAAGAGTTCCGTACCATTATCTTTAAAAAATCGCGTTTGTTGTATGGGAGCCCCCCTTAAATATTTATTTTATTTTGTTTTTAGTATTTGTTGTTATAGCGGCAACAGAAATACATAATTTGTGAAAATTTCAACTATCTAGCTATCGTGGTTCTTGAGATACAGCCTGGTGACAGACAGACGGACAGACGGACAGACAGCGAAGTCTTAGTAATAGGGTCCCGTTTTTACCCTTTGGGTACGAACCCTAAAAAAAGAAAAACACATTACATAATAATTTGAGCATCGTATCTCTATGCGCAGACTGTAATTGCACTTGCACTACAATGCATCTCGCAGCAGATGAAAACGAGAGTGCGACGATAAACCTGTTGTATAAAGCCGGTCTTACATTGAGTTAGTTAGCTAATTTATTAGATACAGTAATGCAATGTGAAGCTTTTTTACGCACTGGACTTTTTTATTAGTCAACCTATAGGTGGTGCTATAAAAAAGCAATTTTTGGGCGAAAGGACTTAAATAAATATGACTTAATGAAATGCAATAAATCATTTTAAAGCACTTTCTTTGCCACTTTTTGCCTAGAGACGAGTCAATGCCGCAATTCCAGTATTGCCTACTTACGGGCCCTCAAATAGTTTCCATGGCGTTGAGTGTCTGATCTGTCATGTTTTTTTATTTTTTTAATTAACCTTTACTGTCCCACTGCTGGGCAAAGGTCTCTCCCATTTTTTTCCATTCATCTCTATCCAGAGCTGCTTCAGACCAATCACGCTGGAATGCGTCCAAGTCGTCGCGCCAACGCTTTCTAGGCCTACCCCTGCCACGCCGACCATTTTCGGGGATCCACGAAGTTATCCTGTGAGCCCATTTTTCAGGAGACGTTCTGCTAACGTGACCCGCCCAATCCCACTTCAACTTGGCAGTTTTGTGGCCTACATCGGTGATGCCAGTCTTAGAACGGAGTGTGACATTTGGGACTCTGTCCAGTCTTTTCACTCCTAGCACACTTCGTTCCATAGCTCTTTGGCAAATTTTGAGTTTGGACTTCTGATCCTCGGTGAATGACCAGGCCTGAGCGCCGTAAGTCAGGACGGGCAAGATGCACACGTCGATGAGTTTGCGTTTTTGCATCTGTCATGTTAGTAATCAAATTATCTTTGGCAATGCATTCGTTAAGCTACTTCTTCTTATCGTGTGTGTTAGTGACTAACACTAGTGTCAGAGTTTTTAAACCGCCTTAAAGGCCTCTGACATGGTTTTAGGTAACGACCAATGTCAAAGACAGTGACCGGGACCGACGGCTTAACGTGCCCTCCGAAGCACGGATCATCTTACTTATCGGACAATTAGGTGACCAGCCTACAATGTCCTAACCAAACTAGGACAACAACACAAAGTCGTTGCCCCCGCCGGAAATCGAACCCGCGACCTCCGGGTATAAGCCGAACGCTCTAACCACTACACCACGGAGGCAGTTAGCTACAAATGTACAATAATAATTTTCGCTTATTTAATAAATGATTTAAAAACTCATTATTGGACCAACACAAAAAAATACAATTAAAAAAATGCTACATTGGGCTTTTTACTAAGTTGATAGCTACTAATTTCGTGTGAATTATCCATAATAGTGTAAGTAGGAATGTTAGTGTAATTGTAAGTGTTTATCCAGCTAGATTGTGGATGCGATGGTGTTATGCAATTATTGTTAGAATCGTTTTATCTTGGTTAAGTCACATTCACCTGAGGAGACAATAACTCCTATCTTTGATATTTTAAGGGAGAGAACAGACAGCAGCCTTCCATGCAGACGTATACCATCTACGGATCCGTCTGCCCACTGCAGTAATTATGGAAAAATCCTCGATCAAAAATATTAAAATAAGCTTTTTTAAATAAAAAAGTAGTTTCGTACAAGCTTTTATTGTGAGACCAATCTTAGCGAGAAAAATGAAATAAGCCCAAACTCGATGGAGTTGCGTCGTTTAAACCACCTTCCGACTCCGTGATCAGACCTAGACATCGTCTACTATGAAGTGCTTGTCAATATAAATCAAACGAATCCTACTCAATGAGGTTATGTTGTTTTACAACTATGTTCTATCCAATATCTCCCGGCTCCATCATCAGAACAGCTCATCGAATTCATAATATTGTATTGTCATCCGACTTACACAAGTATGCAAAATTTCAACTCAATCGGTTGAGGGTAACTGATTGAAAAATGAGTTGCAAGATTTGACCTAAACAAACAGAAGATACAGGGAGTTAGTCTCGAATTGTCTTAAACGCAAATAGTCCATGAAGAAACTCGTCTAAAACGCAACTCTGAACTCTTTTAAATAGCAACTCGTCTAAGTTACAAGTAGTCTCAAATGTTATTTTGGCTGATTTACAGCTGACGAAGTGGTCTTAATATCAATTCGTACGAAATGCAAGTACCGAGTCTAAAATATTACTTAGCCTAAAGGATTTTTCCACTTAAATCACCTGTCAAAAACAGCCAGTAACTCCACAAAATAGAGTACTTAATTAAAATACCTGAGGTCAGGTTAATTAAATCGACTACTAAATTATGATAAAATTATTATCACTTAAATCACTCTAAAAATCTCGGGTGTATAACTCCACAAAACTGTCAACTAGAATCCCTTGTCTTCCCCAACTAGGGATAAAGACGTTATCTTATACCTTTAAACGAGCAATTTTTGTATATTTATTTATTTATATGTATATAAATTTCTGTGATCTCGGAAACGGCACTAACGATTTTGCTGAACTTTAGTATACGGGGGTTTTCGGCGGTAAACAATCGATCTAGATTAGTCTTATGTTTGGGAAAACGCGTGTTTTCCAGTTTTCATGCGTTTTTCTTTCCACGCAGAATATGGTCGCTAATTTCGTCCTATCGGGCGCTATTCGTCTGGCCCAGCGGTTACGCGGACCGCTAGAAAGTGTGTTACGGGTTCGAATCCCACTCGGTGACTTAATTTTGTTTTTATTTTATGTGCAAGTTTTTTTTTTTTTTTTTAATTTTTATTGTTTTTAGACAAGTTTAAAAAAAAATAGTTAATGTTTGAGATATACCTAACCGAACAAAGCTCGGTCGCCCTGGTACTACCCTAAATTGTAGCTAGTCTAAGTACAGGCATACAAGCTTGCAAGAATGCATGCATACTCTCTATTGTCTATTTGTAACAGTCGAGAAATAAAGACGCTCTTTCAAACTAAACCTTTTATAACATAAGTAAATCGTTTATCGCAAATTCTCAGAAGCTAATTACTAGTAGTCCACATATTACACCACTTTCATAACGCTCTAGGAACCGCCGTGCATCGGCTTCCGATCACAGCGGCAAGGTAATTCACAACCTAGACACTACAAACTGGACACAAATGTGTCCAGTTGCCAAAGTCTTAAAAAATTATCACATTTACAGAGTTAAATTAATGATACGTGATGTTATTTTTAATCATAATCATACGTTATAATCAGATACTTTTTTCTTTACTTTAACAACAAACAAAAAAACTTTATTGGATTTGTATAAAATACCTACCAAACATAGCGCGACGAACCGATGGCCGATGGGGCAAAAAGGTTCTTGAATGGCGACCGCGTACTGGCAAGCGAAGCGTAGGGCACCCACCTACAAGGTGGTTAGGTGACCTGACCAGGGTCGCTGGAAAGCGCTAGATGCAGGCCGCTCTTAATCGGTCATTTTGGAAATCTTTGAGAGAGGCCTATGTCCAGCAGTGGACGTTATGCGGCTGCAATGATGACCTACCAAACGTGAAGTCATCCTTCCTTGGAGTCAAATAGCGCTATTGATATCTGTTTTTCTGCATTAATTAAAAAAACTGAGCATGGTGGAACACTCGGTTGAAACAAAGTTACAAAAGAAACCCTTAAAAAGCCCCCAAAAATTCCAGCTCCTAAAAAAGTTCGTGATAGAAAGAAGTGCCGGAAATTTCTTACACTTTTCTTCACCTAGCCCGCCAAGTCCATATCGTTCGAAAAGGAACTTCGTTTTAAAATCTTAAAAATAAAATAAAATTATACTACCCTATTCTAAAAAGAACCAAAAACAATTAAAATTTCACCAACTGCAAGCAAGCAAAAAAAAACGAACTTTGATACTAGACACTCGTGTGTCCAGCTCATTGTCCAGTCAGAGAATCTCCCCGCATCGCGTGTCTACCGCCCATTACACCTGCTTGAACATTCCGCTGGATTTATCGACGATCGATAACTTACTATTTGGTGAATGAACGATTAACTTAACACTTTCCGGGACGATTACTATTGATTTAAATCAATTGTTCAAAAGCAATGCCATATGCGGTTTCCGGCAAAGTAAAAGTATGCCACTCCTCCGCGACTTAGAAAAAACAAGCTAAACAAAAAGTGAGGAGGTAGTAGGCCAAAGTCCTCTGGCTGCTCTGGCCAAGTATGGCTCTGGTAGTACAGAGAAGGTCATATGACAAAAGACCTGATGATGATGATGGTTTCCGGCCTGGAAAAGGACCTCTCCATCTCTTGCTGAAGATGTATGTCGTAAGACGCGACCAAAGGTTAAATACTTAGAATATCACGTGTGTGTTGGTATCAGTACTATCAGTTGATATATATTAGACATAATCTCCGAGATTTTTGTGTCGGAATTTATTTAAATTACTTTGCAACGTTTTTTTACTTAACTTTACCGTATCCTATATTCAAGAGCTAGGCTCTTGTTTGTGTCATTGTTAGGAAAGATGCACACAATGGCTCTTTTTAATTGACTTCCAAAAGGAGATTATCAATTCGTCGCCATCTTTTTAGGGTTCCGTACCCAAAGGGACGGACCCTATTATTAAGACTTCGCTGTCTGTCCGTCTGTCCGTCTGTCTGTCACAGGCTGTATATCAAGAAACGCGATAGCCAAGCAGTTGAAATTATTACAAAGTATGTATTTCTGTTGCAGCTATAACAACAAATACTAAAAACAAAATAAAATAAATATTTAAGGGGGGCTCCCATACAACAAACGCGATTTTTCATAGATAAAGGTACGGAACCCTTAGTGCGCGAATCCGATTCGCACTTGGCCGATTATTTTATGTGGTTTCACCGTTTATTCCAAGACACCGATTTGGAAAATTTGGTTTGAAAGGCCATACTTGTCAGGACGAAAACGCTTGTGTAGTTTAGGGGCGAAGTTAGTTCCTAGTTTTGAAAAATTATTAGCAAAGATAATTAACCCTTTCACCGCGAGACTTTATATCAGTTGTCGTGCCCCCAGCGCGAGACATGGTAAATCTAACATACCTATCTACAACTAAAAACGGATATGGATACGTAAGTTATGTGCCATAATAGCATTTTTTTTGTCGCAAATATGCGACATTTGCGGAATGGGCAATGTTTGTCGCATATATGCGACGCTCGCGGTGAAAGGGTTAATAGTTTACCGTTGCCTTCTCCATTACACACACTAAAAACTTTATAGTCACTGGTGCATTCATTTGAAGGACACAAAATATAAATAAATTATTATAAAAAGGCACAAATTCCTTTCCTCAAAAATAAACTTTCTTAATAAATGGACAAAAATTGCTAATTCTATTAGGTGGTTAGATAATCCGATAACCTGGTTACTCGTTTCTCATATCCATGCCATATATCTATTAAGTGCGAGTGTGATACGCAAATAGATAGAAAACTAGCCTTTTAATTATTTAATTATAATTCTTACGGAACCTAACAGAGAAATTGAATTGTATAATAAGGGTCCGTACACAAAGTTTTTAATCTTTTTAACCGATTTCCAAAAAAAAAGGAGGCAATTCGTCTTGATCTTTTCTTTTATTTTTATATATTTATATGTTCACCGATTATTCGAAGACGCCTGGACCGATTTGATAAATTCTTTTTTTGCTTGAAAGAGTATAATTGTCATGTGGTACCATAGAAATTTTAGCAAAGTCGGTTGTGTGGTTTGGGGATGACGACGATTTATAGTTTTGAAAAAATATCAACATATCAGATAAATATCATCTTTAGGTTTAGGTTTAATTTAAGGTAAGAAAATAAGCAATGCATAAAATCACTAAGGAAAGAGAAAAAGTGAGGAGAGGGGTCTTCACACATATTATTATCTGTTATCTCAATCCACGCTTCGTATAATCATTATCATCATTTCAGCCGCATAACGTCCTCTGCTGAACATAGGCCTCGCCCATGCAAGCCGCTCTAGATCGATCATTTTGGAAATCCTTGGGAGAGGCCTACGCTTTTTAATATTATGACTGAATTCCGGCTTACTATGACACCAAAGACTAATATTATCGTCTTGGTTTAAAAAACTATCAGCAAAAAAAATTGGTTGTTTGTAAAGAAGGTTTACGATCGAGATGTTTACGTGATAACGTCGTTTCACGGAATGACTGGCAGCGCTCGAGATGAGACGGGAGATCGGTCCGTCTCTCTCTCGTTATACCTGCGATCGCGCTCGTGAGGTTTTGGTGTGACACAAGTTTCTGAACATGTCACCCGACTAAAACGATTTTAAAGACGTTATCACGTCAAAAACTCAAGATGATCACCCGCAATACGCAAACTTTTTTTTTATCACTGTCAACTTTTTTTAGGTGAACAACCGGCCAAGTGCGAGTTGGACAGGCGCACGACGGATTCCGTACAAAAAAAACACGTTTGTTGTATAGGAACCCCACTTAAATGTTTAGTACCTGGGTGACCGAGCTTTGCTCGGTCGGTTACATTACATCTCAAGCATTAACTACATTTTTTTAAACTTGTCTTAAAACAGTACAAAATAAAAAATTGTATATAAACTTGAACATAAAAAAAACAAAAGTAAGTCACCGAGTGGGATTCGATCCCTTAACACTCTTTCTAGCGGTCAGCATCCTTAACCGCTGAGCTAAGCGGATGGCGGCCGGCGCGACGAAATTAGCTACCATATTCTGCGTGGAAAGAAAAACGAATGAAAACTCGAAAACACGCGTTTTCCCAAACATAAGACTAATCTAAATCGATTGTGTACCCCCAAAAACCCCCATATACTTATTTTCGGCGAAATCGTTAAAGCCGTTTTCGAGATCACAGAAATTTATATTTATAAATATATAAAAATACAAGAATTGCTCGTTTAAAGGTTTATGATTTTATTATGTTTTTAGTATTTGTTGCGTTAGCGGTAACAGAAATACATCATCTGTGAAAGTATCAACTGTCTAGCTATCACGGTCCATGACATACAGTTTGGTGACAGACAGACGGACAGACGCACATACGGACGGAGAGACAGACAGACGGACAGCGGAGTCTTTGTTATAGGGTCCCGTTTTTACCCCTTGGGTCATGATCATCATCAGGTCTTTTGGTCTCCCCTGCAGAATTTGGCCTAAACTCTCCACGTTGTTGGAGAGAATATATACCCCTTTAGGCACAGAATCCTAAAAATAGTTTAAATCAAGTCTTAGGCTGCGTTTCCACTAAGGCGGAGCAGAGCGGAGAGGAGCTTAGCGGTGCATAATTGACCAATCACAATGCTCGAAATCTCTGCTCCGCTGTTGCCATTGAAGCGGAGCGGAGATTTCGAGCATTGTGATTGGTTAATTCATGCACCGCTAAGCTCCTCTCCGCTCTTCTCCGCTTTAGTGGAAACGCAGCCTTAAAGTTAGTTCTGCGTGTTTAAATAAGACGGAATGTGTATAAGCCCTTACTAATCTCGAATATATCAGCTCGATTATACTAATTATTATAAACTGCGTAGAAATTGTGAATTAAGGCAGGTTTCCCGCCACCCGACACCGCATTTGATCTGATGCTCTCAAGTGTAAACAGGATCTCTTTCACCGTAACATGATCGCCGCACCTACGTTCTGATGGAACATGATTTCATGGCGGACATTTCATGTTTTAATAATTAGTTTAATCCTACATACATACATACTATCACGTCTTTATCCGCAATGGGGCAGACAGAACATTTTGAGTCTTGCGGCTCTAAGCAGATAGAGCCCAAGCCTGCAAGACTCAAAGGCCACTTTTAGCTTGATGTGGGCGAGGTGGATGAAGAAATCAAAATAGTAATGGTTTGCTAACCGCATGACTCGCATCGCATTTCGCCCATTCCCTCGATCGGTTCTTTGTATCTGCGCGGGAAGAGATGCAGCTGGTACATTCTAAGTATTTCTTTTCTCCCAGACCAGCGTGGAAGCAATATGAAAACAAAAACGAAAAAGGATTTATAGAGATTCTGAGACATCGCTACATGAAAATCCGCTGGTTTCCAACAAATAAATATATGCAGCCAGCGTTCTTGCAACCAAGCCGCATGGACAAGATGACATTTTTATATTGGCATAATTTAGTTTTTTCTCAATAAAACTAGACACTTTGTACTTTTTTCTCAATAAAACTAGACAAATCAGATATTTTTTAGGGTTTGGTAGAGATATTTTTTAGGGTTTGGTAGTAAACAAGAAATCCTTTTAGTATCGCCATGTCAATCTGTCTGTCTATTGGTTCCATCTTTAGGCTTTAACCACTGTATCACCACACATTAACAAAAAATTAATATATTGAACCGATTTAGATAAAATTAAGTATGGATATAGTTTGAGACCCGGGAAAGGACATAGGATAGTTTTTATCCCGAAATACCCGAGGGGAGCGGAGCGATAACATTTGGTATGCAGGAAGCTGACACCCGGGATTAACACAGGACACTCTAGGCGCGGATAACATCGCAGGGCGCAACTAAAGAGTTAATAAATCAAATTTACTGTCTAATTAATTCTAATAAAAATATTTCTTTATCATCATCATCAGGTCTTTTTGTCTCCACTGCAGGAGCATGACCCTCTCTGTACTACCAGAGCCATACTTGTCCAGAGCAGCCAGAGGACTTGGCCTACACTCTCCTCGCTGGCCAGACGGGTTGAAGAGGTCTCATTGATGTTTATAAGCTTTGTTTAGCTCGTATTTCCTATTTATCGTAACTGATTGCACTGTATCCGTCCTTTAAATAATTAAACCTTATATAACAACCAAATTAATAGTATACATAACATATCACACATATCACTCTTCATTAGAACAAAAGAACCCAACAATAGCGGATTCTCACTAAAGTTACATAACTGCGAAGTAACTGTTTTTGAACAATGCATGACATTACTTTTGTTAACTTTCAGAGGCGTGGAGCAAGATTATAGAGATTTGTCGAGAAATCCGCTGCATCAGCTACGTGTAAATCCGCTGGTTTCTAACAAGACAAATCAGATGCTTTTTAGGGCTCCTTACCCAAAGGCTAAAAACGGAACCCTATTACTAACACTGTCTATCTCTCGGTGTGTCTGTCACAAAACAAGTTGTATCTCATGAACCGTGATAGCTAGACAGTAAATTTTTTACAGATGATGTATTTCTTTTACCGCTGTAACAACAAATACTAAAATCAGAACAAAATCAATATTAAAGGGCTCCCAAACAACAAACGTGATTATTTTGCCTATTTTGCTCGATATTAATAAAGGCAACAGGTAGTTATCGAATATTTAGTTGTACATATAAGTACTTAATAATTTTTCAAAACGAAAAACTGACTTCACCCCCGAACTTCATAACCGATTTTTATAAAGTTTCTATAAGACCACCTGATAAGTAATCCCTTCCAAACAAAAAAGATATATTTATACTATTATTAAATTTAGTAACTCACGTATAGAGTCAGCTACTGCCGACATGTTTCGACTTTGTGTGTGTGACATGTAAATGACTCTATACGTGAGTAACCCGTTTACTAAATTTAATAATAGTATACATACATACCATCACGTCTTTATCCCTAATGGGGCAGACAGAGCATTTTTGGTCTTGCGGCTCTATGCAGAAATAATAGTATAATAATATTTTTTTTTGTTTGTAAGGGTATACTTATCAGGTGGTCTTATAGAAACTTTATCAAAATCGGTCCAAGTCTCACGTTAGTTTTAATAAAAAAATAATATTTATACTAGTTTGATTTTATGATAATTTTTTTAAACCATATTGTACATTATAGGATAGTATAGTATCCTGAGAAGGAAATGAACGAGATAAAAATTAATATAAGTAAACTAAATAATTATTGAGAAAAAAGAAATAACAATTAATAAAACTAAACTAAGCTATAAAATAAACTTATATTAAATTACGCTAAATTAAAAAAAATCTCATCTTGTCTATGCGGCATGGTTGCAAGAACGCTGGCTGCGTTTCTTCGTTGGATAGCAATGCTGATCCGTTGAGCGAAAAAGCAGCCAGTACACTTAGATACACTTCACAACAGACATGTGTGTCATGAATTGCTAACTTCATTAAAGCTCTCTAAACCACAGAATATAAGTACTAGTTGTCTAAACCTTTTACGAGCAAGTTAAATTACAGACATCGACAGTTAAGTTTTAACCATACATCATATAAACTAACCATAAAACCACTCTACAAATTGCATAAGTATAACTTACGCAATTAAGTGCTTATATAAGGAAACTCAAGTTTAAGTTGGAAGCTCATTCTAAAATCATCAAGTGATTTAAGTCATTTTCTATTTATGTTAAGGTTTAACGTCCTATCATTAAGTTATCATCTTTATTAGTGTGTTCTCAAGTTATTATTAGCGTATACATTACACAGGATGACTTTTTACCTACGAACCAAATTTTTGAAAAGTCCAGTTCATGTCAGTAATCTACTTTCTACAAAGTAAACTTATTAAAAATCGTTAAAAAAAAATTCATCCTCCCATACATCATCTGTTTGGCCGACCGCTGATTTATTTAGGGAACCGTATACTTATTTATCTACACTTCTACACTAATATTATAAAGAGGAAAGATTTGTTTGTTTGTTTGTTTGATTGTATTGAATAGGCTCCGAAACTACTGGATCGATTTTAAAAATTCTTTCACTGTTGGATAGGTATGTTATCCCTGAGTGACATAGGCTATGTATGTACCACGGGCGAAGCCGGGATGGACTGCTAGTAATAAGTATTTTTAGAATGTAATATTTTTCGTTACTAATTGTTTTTATGGAAAGTATTTCAGTGTCAAAAGTATATATGGCCGCTCTAGATCGGTCATTTTGGAAATCTTTGGGAGAGGCCTATGTCCAGCAGTGGACGTTGTGCGGCTAAAATGATGATGATGATGATGATGATTTCAATGTCATGAACAGATATTGCTCCAAAGACGCTGGTGATAATGACTTTTTAACTTCCATTTACATGATGCAGAATATCCTTCCATTATTCTAAAATAGAAGTAAAGTAGGAGGTACCAGGTGCTTATCTTTCAGCGCAGATCGAGATCGTAAAAGCCGATCGAGAGAATCATATAAATCTAGCATTCTTCCATCTTCAAGCTCGCTATCACGGGGCCCTGATCGCCTATATCTTTTTAATTTGTAAACCCTACTTAGCCCTGATAGTTTTCCATTAAACTTCATTATATATACTACAGCTGTAATTTTTTTACGTGTCCATATATAACGAAGAAAATAGTTTTCTTAGTAGTTGATTTTCCGTCGAAAAGTATGGTTCGGTGGAACATAAAGTTAATCCATATTCCGCAAAATTTTAACTTCGCGTTCATGTTTATTGATAAATCATCGATCGCGAATATACATCATTAGCATTGTATACTAATTGACTTAAAACATTACCCTACTTTTACTGTGCCGGCTAAACACTTCCGATTCTATTAGGAACCTGTTTTTACGTAACTTGTTTTGATTTGAATAAACACATTATATAATGCTTTGGTTTTGTACACTAATTGCTATGGATTTTGATATTGATCAATGACACTATTAATCATAGTAAGTTTAAACTATAACGAACTATTGTTTATAGTTATCTGATAACATTTTACTTTTAAAGCAGGACAGAAAGCTTTTCAAAGATGTATGTGTATGTGTCATTAGAATAAACGGCCAAGTGCGAGTCGGACCTGTGCACGAAAGGTTCCATACCATTATCTATAAAAAATTACGTTTATTGTATGGAATTCCCTCTTTAATATTTATTTCTGTTTTTTGTATTTGTTGTTATAGCGGCAATGGAAATGCATCATCTGTAAAAATTTCAACTGTCTAGCTATCACGATTTTATGTATCTACTTATCTAGGTATCAAACGGACAGACAGACAGACAGACAATCAATGGAGTCTTAGTAATAGGGTCCCGTTTTTACCCCTTGGGTACGGAACCCTAATAACGTAGGTTGTTCTTCCATGGTAGTCCATAGTCTTTGCCTACCCCTGTGGGAAACAGGCGTGACGATTATATGTATGTGGTCGAGGAGAGAAGAAAAAAGTAAAGCTGCTTCTGTCTCTTCTTTTAAGCTCTTCCCAAGTAGAACCTAAAAGCCGATGTAGGGATTGAACAAAAATATCGAGGAATAATGGCAACAGGCGACGCAGCTGCCTAACTGTAGGCAATTCGACACAATTTTGATTCACTTTTTGGAGTTTTGATTTATGACTTTGGGTTCTGTCTACTCCATTAGGTGTTAAGATGTGATCCTGATCAGTAGCGTATGCATGTATCTTGTAATTTTATTTGTTAAGCAAACTAAAAAAACCGACTGTCAAGAATGCCATCTAGTGATGAGTAGCGAAACTAGATATACCAATTGATATCCGCAGCGCCATCAAATTAGGGAAAATCCTAACCTTCAAGCGACCAACAATAACTTTTAAACGGCTTAACAGATTTTTATCAAACATAGTTAAGAACAAACGCAAAGGCCACTGCTTTTACGAAATTGGTTCATCGGTTCGAGCGCTACGATTTAACAGACAGACATACATTAGGGTCAAACTTGTAAAACCCCTTTGTTGTCGGGAGTTAAAAATGGTATTCCCAATCCAAATTGTACGACGAAAACTTTTTGTAAACAGAATTTCTAGTATGTTGACATCTTGAAATGTCGGATTGCTTATTTCATTTCTCTTTGTTACAGATAGTTTCACAGGAGCACTGACAATATTCTTGAAATAGTGGCGTGGTCATCAAATCATGGTAATTATTTTTTTCTGGTCACAACACAATTAAGTAATAATTTTAAAGTGCAAGACAAAGGGACAGACGGACGCATATTTTATAACCTACTATCTGTACCCGTGGGCTTCGCTCCCCGTAGGAAATCCGGGATAAAAACTATCCTATGTCCTTTCCTGGTTATCAAACTATATCCATATTAAATTTTATCTAAATAGGTTCAGTGGTTAAAGCGTGAAGTGGTAACAAACAAACAAATATACAAAATCACTTTCACATCTATAATATTAGTAGGGTTAGAAAGAGTTTCTCCCACACTATCACGGCCCTATCCCTAACGGGGCAGACAGAGCCCAGGGCCGCAAGACTCAAAAGCCACTCGTATGATGGTTAGCGTGTAGGTGGAAACAGGAAATCAAAATAGTGACGGGTTGCTAGCCGCAACGTCTATTGACATGATTCAGATTCTCGCCCATTCCCTCGATTGGCTTGTAAAATCTGCGCTTAAATAGAAGCAGCTGTATAGAAGAAACAGGTCCACAGGTGCAAACTTTAATGAATGAAGAAACACTCTTTAATTGCAGCAATACCAAAGTTACACAAGTTTCATCATTATCATAATCAGGTCTTTTAGTCTCCACTGCAGGAGCACGACCCTCTCTGTACTACCAGAGCCATACTTGGCCAGAGCAGCATTAAACATGTTTATTTGCTTGCTAATTGAAAACCCCGATTGTCAAAAACACCATTTAGTGATGAGTAGCGGTACTACCGAAGTCGTATCGGTGATTCCGCTACTCATTACCATGGTACAATAAAACAAGGTATTCTCTTCCCGTGACAGCTGATGACGTAGGTGGAACTTGACTACGTCATCAGTTTGATATGTTGCCACTATGTGAAATTGAATTACCCGAGCGTAATGCATTTTTGAACTTTATATACCAATTTCGAATTAATAATCCATTATATCAATTTATAAAATATTGAATTGATGAATCACGCGAGAATCGCGAGATACTAAATAGCTAAGTTACTTAATATTTTATTTTATATGCATAAACTAATTGAAAAAGTCCTTAAATTTACTGAAAAGAACAATCAGTGGCAACACTTTCGTGACGTACTCAAGTTCCATCTCGGGAAGAGAATACCTTGTTTTATTATACCATGCTCATTACTAGATCCGTAGCGCCATCAATTATTTGCTAGAGAAAGCCAAGCGTAAGCGTTAATCCCCACCCCAATAACTTATAAACGGCTCAACCGATTGTCATCAAACATAGCTAAGAACCACTGCAAGATAATGTGCTTTAACGCCAAAAACCCCACCGAAATCGGTCCATCTGTTCGAGCGCTATGATGCCACATATAGACAGACCGACGACCGTCAAACTTACAGCACCCCTCTTTTTGACGGGTGTTAAAAAAAAATATACAACTGAAAATGTATGCATAGGCGGACTTATTGCTTTTACAGACTTTAATCCGAAAATTAAATTTTACAAAAACCGGCTACAGAACCAATTTTAATAACATTTACTCACCTGACAAACAAAAAAGAATTAGGTATTATTTTCTTGGTCCAGGTGTCTTCGAGTAAACGGCGAATCTTATACCTTTAAACGAGCAATTCTTGTATATATATATATATATATTTATAAATTGCTGTGATCTCGAAAACGGATCTAACGATTTCGCTAAAAATGTGTATATGGGGGTTTTCGGGGGTAAACAATCGATCTAGATTAGTTTTATGTTTGGGAAAACGCGTGTTTTTGAGTTTTCATGCGTTTTTCTTTCCACGCAGAATATGGTTTCTAATTTTTCCATGCAGAATATTCCACGCAGAATATCTAATTTCGTCGCGCCGACCGCCTTGTTTTTACCTCAGTGGTTAAGGATACCGACCGCTAGAAAGAGTGTTACGGGTTCGAATCCCACTCGGTGACTTACTTTTGTTTTTTTTATGTTTAAGTTTAAATAAAAAAATATATTTTACATTGTTTTTAGACAAGTTTAAAAAAAATAGTTAATGTTTGAGATGTAACCGAGCAAAGCTCGGTCGCCCAGGTACTATACATACTTACTTACAAAAATAGATAAGTACATTCGAATTGAAACCTCCCTTTTTTGAAGTTGGATAAAAAGTCTGCCTTTCTACCTCCAAGTCAATGTAACGTTATTTTATTTATCATCGTTTGTGCTTTGTACATTGTACGAGATGTTTCCCATGTATGTATTGTTATATAAAATCTTTTGTCAATTTGTACGTAACAACAAATTATTTTACACTCTTTGTAAAGAATTATTTTTATTGCAAAGTGTGATTGTGTCAAAAACAGGGCATTTCCGCTGTCTGTGATGTAGTTTACGACATCTGAGGAGTACGGGGGAAGCCCGTATAGGTACGGAAATAAGATGTGTTATATTTATCTATATCTATACGTCTCAAGTTGTGACGTATAAGGAGGTCAAGCATTTAGCAGAAAATAGGGAGACATGGAAAATACTCCACCGACAAGAACCTAGTTCTTAAATTTATTGATGATGATGATACGTCTACCCATAAATTTTGAAGGTACAAGAAGGTTATAGCTTATTGTGACATTATGAATATCGTCACACGGAAATTGTAGATTTCAAATTGTAAACTGTGTTCATTTGTAATATCTTACCTTGGAAAGATGGTATCGCGGTGTGGTTTCCGGCAGAGTAGAATAGGGCCACTCCAAATCCTGCCGTGGATGTCGTAGAAGGCGACTTAGGAAATACAAGCTAAACAAAGCTTATAAACATCAATGAGACCTCTTCAGCGAGGCGAGTGTAGGCCAAGTCCTCTGGCTGCTCTGGCAAAGTACGGCTCTAGTAGTACATAGAGGGTCGTGCTCCTGCAATGGAGACTAAAAGACCTGATGATGATGATGATGATGGTGATGATATGATGGAAAGATGGTATCGTCCTGCTTTACCGATGGTTTGTGAAATAGGTACAAAATACAACCCTTTTAAGGTCAAAAGTATTTCGTTTCTGCGGTCACATTTTACAATACGCTATCCTTCATGTGTTTTGGTACCGCGATTAATATCATAAGAATAACAGTTAGTTATTGTATTATCTGTCGCACTCAACTAGTGTGGTATTTTTACGTAAAGTTAAAGTAAATTCTAGGTCTATGCGTCTACCAAATTTCATATAAATCATTCTCGTATCTTAATAAATTGTAATAAGTGGTATACATAAGCTTTCTAGCTAGTTATTAGATTTGCATACTAGTTGCGGCCCACTGCTCTATATCGGGCTGGGCTGTCCGTCGACACAGATATGGCTTTCTCTTACAAACTTGTGTTTTGGATAATCTGTTTCCTTTTACCATGATAACCTGGGAGAAAATAATACCACATACACTCAAAGATTTAGAATATACAAGTAGTGGAGATTTGTCACCGAGCGACCGGGGGTAAGAGAAAGAGACAGGATTAAGAATATTCCCATTGGAACTACTGTTACGTCACAGCCAATCGGTAGTTCTATTGGACGAAATATCCCAGTAGTCCTACCGGTGGAACAAACTTGGTAGGACTACTGGGACTAGCTCATAGTAAATACTACGAATATTTTTTTCATGGTCAGGCAAGTATATGCAATTTGAAGTGTGCATATAACCCGACCATAAACAAATGTTCAATCGGTGATAAGGACAAAACACGGCACATTTTCTTTTTCTTCTTTTAGAAATCACAATATGACTATCTCGCTCTATCAAAACGTGCCAGGCCCTTGAGTAGTGAAGTAGTGCTAACACTAGTAATTCGTCTCTAACGCGGACCCCAAAGACCCTATACGTATCTGGCAACCTCTTGACCGATTTGGCTCATCATCATCATCATCGAACTACTCATTATTTCTAGTTCTAGATGACCAGCTGTCGAAACGTCTTTGTTTTTTTTCAGTTGCCTGTATTGTATTGTCCACTGCTAGACATAGGCACAGGTATGGCACTTCATAGTAACGGAGTAACAAATATACCTAGTACTACTACAAACGAAATAATATGTCTGTGCACACGTCAAATGTGTAAGTTAAACAATCAGAGTCGCCGCCATCGGAAATCTATAAAATGTTCGTTCTTTATTTTTTCGTTTTGTTTTCCGTGGATGAACAACGATAATATGCGCAGTTTTTCACCATTATGATTCAATAATCTTAAGTGACTCGCGCAACGTCAACGAGCGACTAGCAACAACCCTGTTTTACAGGCAACAGAACAGGCCAACAAGGCCTAAAAGCAGGGAGGGGTTGCGTGGACGCCAGATTGCGGGGGACGGTGCGAGTTTCCGTTTTGTATGTAATACTATTATTAATTCTGTGACATAGGCCTCTCCCAAGGATTTCCAAAATGACCGATCTAGAGCGGCTTGCATGCAGCATCTGTCTGCCTGTCTGTAATCTAAACCTGCAAGTCAAATTTGACCCACTTCTCGGATTCCGATTGAGCTGAAATTTTGCACGAATACGTATGTCGCGTGACAATGCAATATTATGATGACATGGAGCTGATCTGATGATGGAGCAGGAAGGTGGTTAAGGCATCAATGATAAATCGACATAACCCCACCCAGTTTGGGATCGATTGATTCGTCTTGATTTTATGTTATTGTTAAGATAAAAGCTGTTTTTTAATTGTTTTTTTATTAATATTTTTCCCTTTTTTTATTTCAGTGGGTGCGACTGTGGGTGGCGCTAAGTTTATCAGCGCATGCGTGGACGCAACAAACTAGCACGGTAAGATATCTAGAAAAATATTAAAACTAATTACAATAAATTAATTTTTATTTAAAAAAATTAGGATGACAGAATTCAAAATTCAAGTCTATACTGTCTGCGTGCGTGTAGTAATTAGACCACGGAATTATATGTACTTCGTACGAAATTAAGACCTTTATAGGCAATTTTACTCGTCAATAAGTTTATAGTTTACATTACATACGTGTAATATTTATTAAATTTTAATTATTTTAAAGAACAGATACTGATACCAGCCACAATTCTCTAACGTACTCGTACATATAAAATGCAAATTATTGGTAACGGTAGTTATAATCATATATTAAATAAATTCAATTTATTAAATTGAAGAATTTTACATAACTTGCTAATTAATTACTTACGCAAAATATTAATAAGTTACGCAATATATTATGTGTAATTCATACCGATGATTTGGTTCTGATTATTTAAAAATATTAAGGATATCAAGACTGGACTTATACATATATTACGTGTATAGGTATATTTTGAGAATGTAATAAGTACCAGTGAACACAGTGGAGTGTATTGCTAAAAAAATTTTACACTGAAAAATAACTTTCTGTATGTAGGTACTCGACTTCACTAATTTTCTTTGTATGACAGCACTAACACGACGACCTCCGTGGCGTAGTGGTCACCATGCTAGTCCGCCACCCAGAGGTCCCGGGTTCGATCCCCAGTCAGGGCAAGTTGAAAAATGCCCTTTTTCAAATTGTCCTGGGTCTTGGATGTTTATCTATTTATGTATTTGTTATAAAATATAGTATAGTATCCCATAACACAAGTCTCGAACTTACTTTGGGGCTAAATAATCAGTGTAATTCGTCCGTATAAAAAAAATATTTCAAATAATTCACTAAATGACAACAAGTACAATCAGATACATTTTTTCTAAACGTCAAAACAATAATTTTCTATGGGAGTTGTATGAAATATAGACTAATGACGTCATAGTTTTTTGGCTTCAATATCAATGTAAAATTACTTTGAAAATGGATATGGTCATGACAATTGACATTATTTTGTAACGTTTTATTTCATTAACTGTATCAAATAATTTACTTTTGACACAAAAAAGTACCCAATTAACCAATAACTATAAAAATAGCTAAGTATTATAAATTTATTAGCAATAATAAATTAGTATATATTATTATATAAATAAAATCATATTTTGGTTTCTTAAGTAACATAAATCCTCAATTTCCTTATTGTAGTGGTGATTTATAGATTTAAACACGCTATCAACAGCAGACCTAGCCTGCGCGTCAACATTATAAATTCATTGTATGTTTTTCCTCTTCCGGCAAAGTGTTCAACACTACGCTTCACTGCTATAGCTGAAGTTTTGAATTTCTTTTAATTGATTAACCGACTTCCAAAAAGGAGGAGGTTATCAATTCGTCGCGATCTTTTGTTTTGTGTATGTCACCATGCCTTTTGTGTATGTGACATGCTAGTCACGCCACCCAGGGGTACCGGGTTCGAAACAAGTTGGAAAATGACCTTTTTCAAAGTGTCTTTGGTCTTAGATCCTTATCTATACTATATGTATTTGTAGACGTTGAGTTAGTATTCTGATCATAACCCGTAGATCGCAGAGGCCAATCAAGGGAATGCTAGCATCCAATCAAATTACTTCCTTTCATTCGATTCCTTTTTCCACCTTCTCGCTTACCATTACGCTAAAAGGGCTATTTGCTTATCGACATCATCTCCTGTTCAGAAATTAGTTAGGCAGCCCCTTCGAAGAGGAAGTAAAATATTATTTTCTGACAAGGTAAAGTGGTAAATCCCTCACAAAGCTGTTCATTCTGCTAGTATTATAATCGACAAAAGGCGAGAATTTAATATAATTCGTAATATTACACAATAGGAAGTACTTTCACTGAAGCACTTGTCAAAGCTCACTTACGTAAGTAAGGGCTAAGTTATCTCGCAACTTGATGTGCCACTTAAAGAAGGCTGTATAAATATAACTATATAATATTACGCAACTAAATTATATATTTTATTACCCTGTGCAATGCTATTTTATGAAGTTACTGACAAATTACCATTATATAGACGCATAATATAGCACATACACACATTCATTTACAGCCCCTTCCAAAATGGGTTTGTCGAGTTTGAAAGGTTGGTAGATAAAGAGTTGGAACAATATACTTAACTTCCAAAATGGTCTCTAGTTGGATGAAACACAGATGAATGACCATTACCAATTCCATTTATTCATTAAGTTAAAGTGAAAAGTGGCATAGGTACATACCCATCCTAGTGAGTTCGACTTTCTTGAGTTCCTCTGTGCTTCGGAAAGCACGTTAAGCCGTATGTCCCGGCTGTCATCACTGTATGGCAGTCGCCAAGCTATGTCAGATGCCTGCCAGATAAAATATATGACTAGTGTCATTTTTCCGAACCACCGACGAACTCAAACTAGTGTTGGCAACTTATACTCGAGAAACGAAATTTTAATTATAACTATCAATTCATAACAACCAAATGGACCATTCACAAGTAACATATAGACGTGGGAACGAAACATTCAGCGTCTCTAAACAATAGTTTCCGACAGAGAAAGCAGCGGATGCAGTTTCCTGCTATACATTGTTAAAATCGGATTGATGTAAGATATGTAGTATGAACAACGACAAATGGGGTTTCGTGAAACGTTTTACTTTAAGAGCTAGTCTTGTTACAATCGAAAGTATCGTTGGTTATCAATAGTATTGCTCTAAAACAGCTATCGGTACAGTGGGATATACTGTTTACTGCGGAATATTTATTTACACAAGGCGATTGGAAAAATATATAAACACATACATAAAAGCATTTTAATCTGGCTCTGCCTACAGAAAGAATTCTTAGTGGCTAGCATAAAATAAAACTTACTAAAAATATAAACAACTAACTGTACCCGCGGGCTTCGCTTCCCCGAGTCTCAAACTATATCCATACCAAATTTCATCTATATCGGTTTAGTAGTTGAAGCGTGAAGAGGTAACAAACAAACAAATATACAAACTCACTTTCGCATTTATAATATTAGTAGGAAGGAAGTAGTATATAGTAGGAAGTAGGATAGGAAGTAGGATAGTAGACCTCTTTTGTACTTCGCCTACAGATACTATCGATACCAGAGAAATGCCTATCGATGGTTTTGCATTTTTCGATGAAACTATTCTATAGATTTTTGCCATGTTCAAGTTGTTTTTGGCTTAGAATATGATCAGTTTATCTCTTCTTGTGGATGTCAGAAGAGGCGACTAAAGGACTAAACACAAACAATTTGAGCCACAACTGCATTTCCTGGGAATCCTCGGATACTGGCGGGAAGATACCGAGTATGCCAGTATTACTTGTGATGATCATATCCATTTCCAATGTGATTTTAAATTTATTATTGCAGAAAAACAGATGTTAGTTGAATCCAGAAAATATAATTAGCATGTACTTAATTTTTTTATGGAACCCGTTGTTTTTATATCTGTTAAGTCAAGCCAGTAATTAAAAACTTTTAAAATCTGATGGAAGGGAAAACTGTCAAGTAACAGAATAAGCGGCCAAGTGCGAGTCGGACTCGCCCATGAAGGGTTCCATAGTAGCAAATAACAATATAAAAGTCTTGTAGTATGTTTTTTTAATTTTTATATTTGAGTTGATTGAATGAAAGGTAAATTGCCGTTTACGATTTATGACGTATTAAAAAAAAACTACTTACTAGATCTCGTTCAAACCAATTTTCGCTGGTAGTTTTTATGGTAATGAACAAAATATATTTTATTTAGTTTTATCATTCTCTTATTTTAGAAGTTACGGGGGGGGGGGACACACTTTTTTCCACTTTGGAAGTGTCTCTCGCGCAAAGTATTCGGTTTAGAAAAAAATGCTATTAGAAACCTCAATATCATTTTTGAAGACCTATCCATAGATACCCCACACGTATGGGTTTGATGAAAAATAAATTTTTGAGTTTTAGTTCTAAGTATGGGGAACCCCCAAAATTTACTGTTTTTTTTCTATTTTTGTGTCAAAACCTTAATGCGGTTCACATAATACATCTACTTACCAAGTTTCAACAGTATAGGTCTTATAGTTTCGGAAAAAAGTGGCTGTGACATACGGACGGACAGACAGACAGACATGACGAATCTATAAGGGTTCCGTTTTTGCCATTTGGCTACGGAACCCTAAAAAGGATGCACGATTAATGCTCTTGACGTCACTGCTATAAGGTCTCGCGCGTACGAAAGAGATAGTTAAATGTCTCCGCCACGCTCCCACTCTTATATTTCAAATGCTAATTAGTCGAATTACTACATACTTCATTAACTAACCAATTTTCTTGCTGTTTTTGAGAAAATATTTCTATTCAGCGGTATTTTTTGTTTTATTACCATTAACCAACAATATACACAGGAAATTAATAGCCTATTATCTAGACGTCATTTCTTATTAATATTAAAGAGCTAAGCTCTAGTCTGTGGAGCAACCAATGCCTTCCATCTCTCTCTGTCCAAAGTCAACTCCTTATCATCCTTGTAGGTTGAAACATTGATTTGATCCTTTAGTTCTTTTATAAAACTATCTGTAGGTCTTCCTTTGCCTCTTCTTCCTTCTATTTTTCTCTCTAATTAATTAATTCCCTTAATATTACTTTTAAAAATTCATTATGTCGAATTAGTTTTTTATCTAGCTAGACGTAGGGAAGCGTACTAACCTCTCGTTCGGAAGTCCACGTCTCCAGCGAACCATATATGTAGTAAAACCGAACTAGTAGTAAAAGTGGATTGGTCGGAAAAAACGGATGAAAGTGGTCCGGGGCCGATGGATCGAGATATAAACACTTTCCAACGCGATTGTTAGGGTTAAGGAACGGGGCTGGTTTGGGATGGGTGGACTATGACAATGTTTTTTTACAAATCGTGTATTGTACTTACGGTTATACTTGCAAACCTTCATACATACTACATTATTGTTATATTTTGGTGTACAATAAAGTACTGCTTACTGACATACTATCACGTCTTCCCTAACGAGGTAGGCAGAGCCTTTTGGGTCTTGTGACTTTAAGCAGGAGGGCTGCAAGCTGCGAAACTTAAGGGAAGGCCACTTTTAGCGTGATGATTACACTTAAAGTCATCATCATCATCATTTCAGCCGCATAACGTCCACTGCTGGACATAGGCCTCTCCTAAGGATTTCCAAAATGACCGATCTAGAGCGGCTTGCATCCAGCGCCTTCCAGCGACCTTGGTCAGGTCAGGTGGGTGTCCTACGCTTCGCTTGCCAGTATGTTACGTAGTCGCCTTCGAGAACCTTTTTGATCCATCGGCCATCGGTTCGTCGGGCTATAGTGTCCCGCCCACAGCAATTTCAACGAGCTAATCCGTTGACCTATGTCAGTGACTTTAGTTCTTCTACGAATTTCCTCATTTCTGATTCGATCACGTACTATTGAAGTTTAAAGTATGTTTAAGTAATTTTTTTTTTATATTTATCAAATAAAAATATTCTTTTTGCTGCTCGTCACTCAGTTAAACTCGACGACAGCTGTACCGATTTGGCTAATTTTTGTTTTGAATAATTTGTGGAAGCCTATGAAAGGTTTATTAGTGGGATAATAGTGGAACTTGTAAAAAAGAACGAGAACGAGCGGAAGGAAGTTCTCCGCAACTAGTTTAGTTATAAGATAAATTAATGATTTTATTTTTTAATGAAAACGTCTAAAGTAAAAACTGTGAAAAGAAAGTAATGGAGGATAGGCTGAAAATAACGCCTCCATAGTCTTTGGCAGTATTGCATGCATATCATCATCATCATCATTTTAGCCACAGCAATCTCTGAGGGTTTTACACTTTAGTTTTTTCGAGAAAAGGATGGTACTTCCGGCCGGGCCTTTTTTGCTCGACTTGGCGGGTGCACCGACGAGCCTCCAGATGAACAAAATACACTACTGATAATAGTATTAAATACATTCAGAGAGCGTATGTTCCGCATGGACAATTAAAGAGAATCACTAAAACTAATGAATATTACATAAACCGACGCAATCGAGAGAGTGTTATTTTAATGATGTAATTCTAATTAATCGGAACGCAGCTTGCATCTAAAGACTAACAACTACCTGCTATTTACAGCTTACATATGTATGTTATTTATTCTGTGCAAATGCTACATAACATTAATACAAAATTGTACGTTTAAAATTAAACTAGCTTTTCGGGCGCTGCGCGGGCTGCAAGCAGCCCGCGGTTTTTCGTGCGGCTGTTGAGGTGGGCTAAATAACATGTCCAGTTGAAAAAATAGGTAAAAACTGCAGTCAGGAAAGGAAACATCGAAATATGTGTGGGGGCGGCCATCTTGGATCGAAAATCTGATTCCAGTTCCGAGTTCCGCGGGGTGCTTTACCCCTATGTACAAAATTTCAGACCCCTACGAAGTCCCAGTAAGACGTTATAAACGAAATAATTTAAATTGTCTAAAATCCAGACGCCATCTTGGATTCCAAAAAAAATTACAAATTTGAGTTTTTCGGCTCAGAATACATATAGATATCGATTTTCAGCCAAATCGCAAGGAGTTGACTTTCGGCGGCCATCTTGGATATCCAAAAAAAAAAGAAACGCTGCGCTTTGTGATAGTGGCTCGGGCTTCGCCCTCGCCCGCAGCTCGCCCTTCGGGCTCGCATCACTCGGCCTGCGGCCTCGTGAAAATTACTTGTGTGGAGGGGGGTGTCAAAGGGGGGGGGGGGAGAGAGCTCGGGCTTCGCCCTCGCCTTGGGGGCGCTTCGCCTTCGGCCTTCGGCCTCAGGCTTCGCCAACTTGCGAACTTTACTTGGGGGGCCGTTTGTATGAAATTTGTATGGGGAGAAAATGTCCATGTATGGCGGCCATCTTGGATTTTGAAAAAAATAAAAAAACAAATGACGGTCGTCAAATTGCTTATAATCTTCTACATTATGGAAAAAAAATCACACCCCTAACCCTAACCGTTTTCGCAGGCCGTAACCCTTCCACATCAGGTTTCCGCAGATCCTCAAATGTCAGATTTTTCTGGTACTCCAATTAGCACCCTCTATACGACCACACATCAACCTAAACCCTACCAACCCCGCAACAGGGCAAACAACTATGTCAATGAATCAGTCAGTCAATGGTAATGTAGGTTTATATATTATAACTAGCTTTTCGGGCGTTGCGCGGGCTGCAAGCAGCCCGCGGTTTTTCGTGCGGCTGTTGATGTGGGCTAAATAACATGTCCAGTTAAGAAAATGGGTAAAAATTGCAGTCAGTAAAGGAAACATCATAATATGTGTGGGGTCGGCCATCTTGGATTGAAAATCTGAATTCCAGTTCCGAGTTCCGCGGGGTGCTTTACCCCCACATGCAAAATTTCAGACCCCTACGAAGTCCCAGTGAGACGTTATAAACGAAATAAGTTTAATTTTCTAAAATCCAGACGCCATCTTGGATTCCAAAAAAACTGTCAAATTTGGATTTTTCGGCTCAAAATACATATAGATATCGATTTTCAGCCCAATCGCAAGCAGTTGACTTTCGGCGGCCATCTTGGATTTCCAAAAAAAAAAAAAGCATAGCTTGGTGGGAGTGGCTCGGGCTTCGCCTTCGCCCGCAGCTCGCCCTACGGGCTCGCATCACTCGGCCTGCGGCCTCGTGAAAATTACTTGGGGGGGGGGGGTCAAAAAGGGGGGGAGGGGAGCTTGGCCTTTGGCCTCGCTCCGGAGCTCAGCCTGCGGCCTCGCAAGGGGGCTCCGCCTTCGGCTTTCGGCCTCAGGCTGCGTCAAGTTACTTTGGGGGGGCCGTATGTATGATATTTGTATGGAGAACAATTGTCCTTGTATGGCGGCCATCTTGAATTTTGAAAAAAAATTAAAAACAAATGACAGTCGTCAAGTTGCTTACAACCCCCTACATTTTGGGAAAAAAATCACGCCCCTAACCCCAACCGTTTTCGCAGGCCGTACCCCTTCCACATCAGGATCTGGTGATCTTCAAGGTTTCGGATTTTTCTGGTTAGTTTCAAAACACCCTGTATACGATGGTATAACATTTGTGACACCTGTCAGTCGGGAACAGGTCAAACAATTATGTCAATCAGTGAGTCAGTGGTATGTGTAGCTATATATAATATAACTAGCTTTTCGGGCGCTGCGCGGGCTGCAAGCAGCCCGCGGTCTTTCGTGCGGCTGTTGAGGTAGGGTAAGACATGTTTCCAGTTCAGAAAATGGGTAAAAATTGCAGTCAGTAAAGGAAACATCATAATATGTGTGGGGGCGGCCATCTTGGATCCAAAATCGGAATGCAGTTTCGAGTTCCGCGGGGTGCTTTACCCCCACATGCAAAATTTCAGACCCCTACGAAGTCCCAGTGAGACGTTATAAAAGAAAAAATTGAAATTTTCTAAAATCCAGACGCCATCTTGAATTCCAAAAAAAATATTAAATTTGGATTTTTGGGCTCAAACTACATATAGATATCGATTTTCAGCCAAATCGCAAGCAGTTGACTTTCGGCGGCCATCTTGGATTTTCAAAAATTAAAAAAAATTGGACTGCGCTTGGGGAAGTGGCTCGGGCTTCGCCCTCGCCCGCAGCTCGCCCTACGGGCTCGCATCGCTCGGCCTCCGGCCTCGTGAAAATTACTTGGAGGGGGGGGGGGTCAAGGGGGGGGGAGTGGCTCGGGCTTCGCCCTCGCCCGCAGCTCGGCCTGCGGCCTCGCGGTGGAGGGCTTTCCTTTTGGTCTTTGTCCTCTGGCTGCGCCAAGTTACTTGGCAGTTTGTATGAATTTTGTATGGAGGGGAATTGTCCATGTATGGCGGCCATCTTGGATTTTGAAAAAGTCAAAAAACAAATGACGCTCGTCAAATTGCTCACAACCCCCTACATTTTGGAAAAAAAATCACGCCCCTAACCCCAACCGTTTTCGCAGGCCGTACCCCTTCCACATCAGGTTTCTGCAGATCCTCAAATGTCAGATTTTTCTGGTACTCACTGGAGCACCCTCTATACGACCACACATCAACCTAAACCCCACCAACCCCGCAACAGGGCAAACAACCATGTCAATCAGTGAGTCAGTGAGTGGTATTGTAGGTTTATATATTATAACTAGCTTTTCGGGCGCTGCGCGGGCTGCAAGCAGCCCGCGGTTCATCGTGGGGCTGTTGAGATAGGCTAAGATATGTTTCCAGTTCAGAAAATGGGTTAGTTTGTATGGAGGAAAATTGACCTTGTATGGCGGCCATCTTGGATTTTGAAAAAAATCAAAAAACAAATGACGGTCATCAAATTGCTTACAACCCCCTACATTTGGGAAAAAAAATTAAACCCCTAACCTTAACCGTTTTTGCAGGCCGTACCCCTTCCACATCAGGATTTTGCAAATCTTCAAATGTCAGATTTTTCTGGTACTCACTGGAGCACCCTCTATACGACCACACATCAACCTGAACCCCACCAACCCCGCAACAGGGCAAACAACTATGTCAATCAGTGAGTCAGTGAGTCAGTGGTAATGTAGGTTTATATATTATAACTAGCTTTTCGGGCACTGCGCGGGCTGCAAGCAGCCCGCGGTCTTTCGTGCGGCTATTGAGGTAGAGTAAGACATGTTTCCAGTTCTGAAAATGGGTAAAAACTGCAGTCAGTATGGAAAACATCAAAATATGTGTGGGGGCGGCCATCTTGAATCTAAAATTTGATTTCAGTTCCGAGAACCGCGGGGTGCTTTACCCCCACATGCAAAATTTCAGAACCTTACGAAGTCCCAGTGAGACGTTATAAACGAAATAAATTTAATTTTCTAAAATCCAGACGCCATCTTGGATTCCAAAAAAAATATTGAATTAAGGTTTTTGGGGTCAAATTACATATAGATATCGATTTTCAGCCAAATCGCAAGCAGTTGACTTTCGGCGGCCATCTTGGATTTCCAAAAAAAAAAAAAAAAAAAGACGCTGCGCGTTGTGATGGTGGCTCGGGCTTCGCCCTCGCCCGCAGCTCGCCCTTCGGGCTCGCATCACTTGGCCTGTGGCCTCGTGAAAATTGCTGGGGGGGGGGGGTCAAAGGGGGGGGGGAGCTCGGGCTTCGCCCTCGCTCCGCAGCTCGGCCTGCGGCCTCGCGTGTGGGCTTCGCCTTCGGCCTTCGGCCTCAGGCTGCGCCGAGTTGCCGTTTGTATGGAGAGAAATTGTCCATGTATGGCGGCCAACTTGGATTTTGAAAAAAATAAAAAAACAAATGTCTCTCGTCAAATTGCTTACAACCCCCCACATTTTGGCAAAAAAATCACGCCCCTAACCCTAACCGTTTTTGCAGGCCGTACCCCTTCCACATCAGCTTTCCGCAAATCCTCAAATGTCAGATTTTTCTGGTACTCACTGGAGCACCCTCTGAACGACCACACATCAACCTTAACCCTACCAACCCCGCAACAGGGCAAACAACCATGTCAATCAGTGAGTGAGTCAGTGAGTGGTAATGTAGGTTTATATATTATAATATAACTAGCTTTTCGGGCGCTGCGCGGGCTGCAAGCAGCCCGCGGTTTTTCGTGCAGCTGTTGAAGTATGCTAAATAACAAGTCCAGTTGAGAAAATGGGTAAAAATTGCAGTCAGTAAAGGAAACATCATAATATGTGTGGGGCGGCCATCTTGGATCCAAAATCTGATTCAAGTTTCAAGTTTTGCAGGGTGCTTTACCCCCATTTACAAAATTTCAGACCCCTACGAAGTCCCAGTAAGACGTAATGAACGAAATAAGTTAAATGGTCTGAAATCCAGACGCCATCTTGGATTCCAAAAAAAATATTAAATTTGGATTATCTGGCTCAAACTACATATAGATATCGATTTTCAGCCAAATCGCAAGCAGTTGACTTTCGGCGGCCATCTTGGATTTTCAAAAATTAAAAAAATTGAACTGCTCTTGGGGAAGTGGCTCGGGCTTCGCCCTCGCCCGCAGCTCGCCCTTCGGGCTCGCGTCACTCGGCCTCTGGCCTCGTGAAGATTACTTAGCGGGGGGGATCCAAGGGGGAGGGGGGAGTGGCTCGGGCTTCGCCCTCGCCCGCAGCTCGGCCTGCGGCCTCGCGGGGGTGGCCTTTGCTTTTGGCTTTTGGCCTCTGGCTGCGCCTAGTAAGTTGGGGTGGCCGTTTGTATGAAATTTGTATGGAGGAAAATTGTCCATGTATGGCGGCCATCTTGAATATTAAAAAAAATAAAAAAACAAATGACGCTCGTCAAATTGCTTACAACCCCCTACATTTTGGAAAAAAAATCACACCCCTAACCCAAACCGTTTTAGCAGGCCGTACCCCTTCCACATCAGGTTTCTGCAGATCTTCAAATGTCAGATTTTTCTGGTACTCACTGGAGCACCCTCTATACGACCACACATCAACCTAAACCCCACCAACCCCGCAACAGGGCAAACAACTATGTCAGTGAGTGAGTGAGTGGTAATGTAGGTTTATATATTATAATATAACTAGTGTTACGGGTGCTGCGCGTGCTGCAAGCAGCACGCGGTTTTTCGTGCGGCGGTCGTTAGCTAAGAAATGTTTCCAGTTCAAAAAATGGGTGAAAACTGCAGTCAGTTGAGAAAACATAAAAAATGTGAGGGCGGCCATCTTGGTTCCAAAATCTGAATGCAGTTTCGAGTTCCTCGAGGTGCTGTACCCCCACATGCAAAATTTCAGACCCCTACGTAGTCCCAGTGAGACGTTATGAACGAAATAAATTTCATTTTCTAAAATTCAGACGCCATCTTGGATTCCAAAAAAAAATTCAAATTTGGATTTTTCTGCTCAAGAAACATATAGATATTGATTTTCAGCCAAATCGAAGGCATTTGACTTTCGGCGGCCATCTTGGATTTCCAAAAATTGAAAAAAAACCCGGCGCTTACGAGTGTGGCTCGGGCTTCGCCCTCGCCCGCAGCTCGCCCTTCGGGCTCGCGTCACTCGGCCTGCGGCCTCGTGATGGGGGGAAATTACTTGGGGGAGGGGGAGGGGGGGTGAAGGGGGGGGGCTCGGCCTTCGGTCTAGACACGGAGCTCGCCCTTCGGGCTCGCGAGCCGGCTTCGCCCTCTGCCTTCGGCCTCGGGCTGCGCCAAGTTACTTGGGGGGGCCGTTTGTATGAAATTTGTATGGGGGGTTTTTTTTTAATGAAAATTAAAAAAAAATACTGGCTCTGGTAATTGATCAGGTACCCCTTTCATTTTGTCTATGGGGTCAAATCTCCAGGTCCAACCGTTTAGCCAGGCCGTACCTCTTCCACATCAGTTTTCTGCAAATCCTCAAATGTCAGATTTTTCTGGTACTCGACCCCTTCACCCCTATACGTTCCACTATAAACCATTACCCCTACTGTTTGGCAACCGGTCAAACAACTATGTCAATCAGTCAGTCAGTCAGTCAGTGGTAAGTGTAGCTATATATAATATAATAATATAATATAATAATGCTTTCTGATGTTTGTTAATAAATAAATAAAATAAATATATAGAGACAAATTACACTGATTGAGCTAGCCCCCAAGTAAGATCGCGTAATTAGCGTCTTGGCTTCGAAAACCCTAGCATACTACATCAAAGCTGAGAGAAACCATTTTGGTGGCATAATTTAGTCATTGTGTTTTATGTTCTGTATTTTTTGTTGTTGTATATATGCTCCAAATAAAGATTTTTGATTTTCTATTTCTTGTTGTTTATAAAATTGTTTATAAGTCTAATTAGCAAAATGTTAATTCCCACCACAATAACGATAAAACAATTTATTCTATAAATAGTTGATCATCTTTTCTCTCTTATATCTATTTTTATTTAATTCCAGCGTATAACTCAGAATGGCGCCACCTTCGAGTGGGGGTGGCAGCTGCAGCCGGGGGACGGCGCCGGCACGGTCGGACACTACTACGTCAAACTACCACAGGTACTACCACTGTTTGTTATTTTCCCCCTTACCCTATACATACATACATACATAATATCACGCCTGTTTCCCGCAGGGGTAGGCAGAGACTATGGACCTCCACTTGCTACGATCCTGACAAACCTCTTTTGCTTCATCTAAAATCATCAATCTCTTCATACATGCCCTTCGGTTACGGGTACTTTTTACCTCTCCTTTCTTTAGAACGTCTGCAATTTGGTCGCAGAAAGTTCGCCGAGGCCGACCTTTTCCTACTGTTCCCTTCACATTCGTCATATAAATATTTTTCGTCAATCTCTTTTCATCCATCCTTTCTACATGCCCAAACCATCTTAACATCCCTTTCTCTATTTTTGTCACAACATCCTCTTTTACTCCACGCTCCCTTATGGCATCATTCCGTATTCGATCTTTAAAGGTAACACCACACATACTCCTCAGCACTCGCATTTCAACTCTATCTCTCTTATCGAGTGTGTTAATATCTTCCTTACCCCATCTCTCTCTTATCGAGTGTGTTAATATCTTCCTTACCCCATCTCTCTCTTATCGAGTATGTTAATATCTTCCTTACCCCATCTCTCTCTTATCGAGCATTAATATCTTCCTTACCCCACCTCTCTCTTATCGATTGTTAATATCTTCCTTACACCATTTCTCTCTTATCGACCGTTAATATCTTCCTTACCCCATTCCTCTCTTATCGATATGTTAATACTTCCTTACCCGGTTATCTCTTTCTTATCGAGTGTTAATATCTTCCTTACCTCACTCTCTCTTATTGAGAGTGTTAATATCTTACTTACCCCATCTCTCTCTTATCGAGTGTTAATATCTTACTTACCCCATCTCTCTCTTATCGAGTGTTTATATCTCCCTCACCCCATCTCTCTCTTATGGAGTGTTAATATCTTCCTTACCTCAACTCTCTCTTGTTGACTTTTAATATCTTCCTTATCCCATCTCTCTCTTATCGAGTATGTTAATAGCTAACACTTCTTTTAGGCAGCTTGAAATCTAACTCCTGTGTTGGCTTAATTACACACACACACGAAAAAAAGGAATATAGGGTACACCCACGGAAAGTTGAAGTGGTCTTATTCTAGGCGGTTGCCCACAATCCAAAATCTCTTCAACAGAAAAAAGTAAACGCACACATCCTTACGAAAATCTATACGTTTTCAGTCTGAACAGCGAGTGAAGTATGCGGCAGACACCAGTGGCTACCACGGAGCCCTGGCCGTGAATAGCACCGTGCACAGCGCCAAATTTGCTCTTGGAGAGAAAGCGCTGCAGCTTGAAGCTCAACAGGTAAGCAGACGCCCAATATAAGTAGCTTCTTGGGTCAAAAACAAGTTATTTCGTACTGTAGAGAACAGAATGCCAAAAATAAGTTTTGAACGTGATTTTACTCTACTTAAAAACATCTGATGCTTGCTTGTTTCCTAACGAGTTTATGACATTAAACAACTTTATTAGCAAAAATCAACGGGTAACTAACTAAAAAAGTCAGCTACTGATCTTCCTAATTTTAATAATAATTGCCTTCCCCCTAATGAAGACCTCCGGATGAGGTCGAAACATGTCGGCAGTAGCTGAGTCTTTACGTGAGTAACCCGTTAAAACATGCTAATAATGTGTGTGTCTCACGTTAGTTTTAATCAATAAATTAAACAACTTCTTCAGTATAGCACCACGCCTGTTTCCCTCCCACAGGGGTAGGCAGAGACAATGGATCTCCACTCGTTACGATCCTGACAAACTTTTCTTGCTTCACCTACACTCATCACCCTCCTCATGTATGTCCGCCGAATACGGGTCCGTCTGACCACTCTTTTTTTGATAATATCAACTTTTTCATGGGAAAAAAGATCCTTTCTGCAGACGACAATGACAAAATTAAAATTAACCATAAACCTATCTGATTTCAGGCAACTCCAGAAACCTACCAGAATATCCAAGAGCAGAACCCAACTCCACAGCCCGGACAAGTCAGCTCGCCCCAACCCGTAGAGATCTTCCTCTTACAACAGCAGTACCCCGAGCAAGAGCAATTTCAGGTCTTGCCCACTGCCAGCCCCGTGCAGTACACCTCTGTACCATACAGCTTCTATACTACACCTCTGTACAACATACAGACACAACACGCTGAACCCCAAGATTCTAAGGACGAAAGCTCTGAGCCTCTTAGACAAGAGGAACCCAATGAGCAAACGACCTACTCAGAATCGCTCGTAAGAGTCTTCAAGGACCACAATTGCACTGATGATGATGATCACGCTGATAATCTACAGAAAACTACTAAATTAGAAGCTGAAACCCCTAAATATGACGTTTACAATATTAATGGCAATTTTGGTGTGAAGGACCAAGTAACTGAACGTCCATTAACTTATAGAGGAGCCGTACATTTTAAAGTAGAGCCAGCTAGGGCGAACGCGAGAAGCGAAAAGTATTATTATACTACTATTGCTACACCTGTAACTGAAAATTCTATTGAATCTCAAGATGTAGGCGAAACGCAAACTAGCAGTGAATCTCAAGGCGATGGCATATCTAAATTAGTTGCTTCTACTCAAGATCTCATATCAAACGACGATTTATTAAGAATCAATCACGCTGCTGAAAGACATGTGAACATACAGAGTGATGACTTGATTAAACCTAGATTTGGTCTCCGAGCTGAACAATCTAGATACCAAAATTATGACACAAGTAGAAACAGAATCACTGTTCAAGCCAAAATAGAAAATATCTTAAAAAGCGATGTCGAGCATGCGGAAAATGACGATTCAAAGGAAAGAATTCTACAAACTAGTTCAAATGAGTACAAATTCGCATCGCCTATAGTCGTTCAGGATGGGTATGACAGAAACCAAGTTGTTGAAAATATAGTGTCAACTGTAGTCCCTTACTTGCAAGATGGATATGAAATTATGAGTGTGAAGAAGTCTAGTAATGATACAAAACAAGATAATTATAGAGGAGACATTGTTGAAGTAACTCCAAGGCCCATCGGTACTAAATACTTAGCGCCTATAACTGTTGCTTTGAGATTGCTTAATTCTAACGACTCAGACTACAATTCCTTGGAAGACCATACAGGCTCTGACAGCGAGTTTATAGAAGAAACTGTCGAAAGTCCTAAAAGAGAAAAAACAACAGTTGAAATCCAAGAATCTATTCCCGTTTCCATTACTCATATAAATGATGTCGAAGTGCATGAATATTTAGAAGAAGGAAGAAGCAATGATAAAGGACCATTGGATACCGCGAAGAATTTTTATAACAAATATTTGGATGCTTTATCTTCCTCTAAGAAACTTCAAAATAATATGAATCAAATACTTTATAAATTAGGCTTTAAAAATTCGAAGAACATTGACAACGAAAAAGGCGAAGAATATAGTGACTCTAGGGAGAATCTGGAATCTAGTGAAAACATTAGGACTGAAGTTGAGGTAAAACCCGATGACAGCACTAACCACAGAAGTGAATTAGTAAATTACTACAACGAATACGGACAAGGGAATGAAAAAGTTATCCAACCAATTATAATAGAAAAAGAAGTGCCAGTCACCCAATTTGTAAATAGATACATTGAAAAGAAGGTTCCTTATCCAGAACCAGTTCAAGTGATTAAAGAAGTTGACCGGCCTGTTCCTGTGCCAGTGCCGTATGAGAAAATTGTCGAAAGACCAGTAGAAGTTACAAAGTATGTTGATAAACCTTACCCGGTCGAAGTATTACAGCCCTTTCCAGTTCACATCAGAGTTCCTTTTCCTGTCGAACAAAAAGTTTTTATTGATCGACCGATTCACATTCCATTCCCAGTGGAGAAATTGATCGAAAAGCAAATTATACATCAAGTGCCAGTGCCGACGCCTGTAGGCATACCAATCGAAGTACCAGTGGAACAAAAAGTGTTATATCCGATACCTATTGAAACTCCTGTGCCTGTCCCAGTAGAGAAACCAGTGCATATAGAAAAGGTTATACATCAACAAGTGCCTGTACCGTATCCTGTAGAAAGAAAAGTACCTTACCCTGTCCACGTCGAAACTAAAGTACCTGTTCCGTACCCAGTAGAAAAGCCAGTACCTGTGCCAGTAGAAAAAATCATTGAAAAACCTGTGACTGTCACGAAAGTTGTTGAAAAGCCCGTTCATATTCAGGTACCTGTTCCACATCCAGTTCCAGTGGAGGTAAGAGTTCCGCAGCCTTACCCAGTTGAGAGAATAGTAGAAAAGAAGGTGCCATACCCAGTACCCTACGATAGAATAGTCGAAAAGAAGGTGAACGTACCATATCCTGTAGAAACTGTCGTCGAGAAGATCGTTGAAAAACCAGTGGTTGTCACTAAATACGTTGATAAACCGTATCCAGTGGAAAAGCGAGTGCCTTACCCTGTTGAAAGGATTGTAGAAAAGAAAGTACCATACCCTGTTGAGGTGCCTATAGAGGTCAGAGTCCCGTATCCCGTTGAGAAGATAGTTGAAAAAGAAGCCCCCTTAAGTGTTCTATATCACTACGGAAGAGGAAAACATGCAAAATATGGAAACGCATATGGCCACGCTGAGCAATCGCAAAATGTCCCACAAGTCGTAAAATACTACGAGAAGGCAAACACTAAACAGAACTTACAAGAACGGAAACAGAAAGAACTATTACAGGGTCAAATACAACAGAAAATTCAACAACAACAAGAAGTAAATCAACAAATACAACAACAAGAAATAAATCAACACATACAACAGCAACAAGAAATAAATCAACAAATAAAGAATCACCAATTTCAACAACAACAAATAAAGAATCAACAATTGCAACAACAACATCAGCTCGAGCAACAAATACAACAACAAAAACAAATGAACAATCACCAATTGCAACAACAACAAGAAATAAATCAACAAATACAACAACATAAACAAATAGACCAACAAATAAAGAATCACCAAATCCAACAGCAGTTGCAGAGACACGAGAATTCGGCGCAGCAGTACAAAAACTTGAAATTTCTGCCACAATTGGTCCAATCACAGCAGTGGGGCAACCAATACGCGTCTTCATACCAATACATTAACAACACACCGAACTTCGAAATTCAACAAATCAAAACATCGCCAGCTTTAAATAACTACTTATCATACTTAACGAACAACCACAATCCTTACCTTTATTATGGACCTCCGCCGATGAAAAATTACGAAAATTTATGGGAAAAAAATCAAAATCAGGATCCAAATGCTAAATTGAGAAGGACTGATAGGACATTGATAACTAACTTGAGGATTGAGTACGGATTTAAACCGCCACTAATTCCAAGTATAGAAGTAGATTTAGATGGAATACCGATTAAGAAGGAGGGTTGAGAGGCATAGTTTGTATATATTAGCGCCATTTTGTATGTGATTGGTTAATTTTTAATTTAAACTTTTTTGATTTAGGATTGTCGAGTAATGTGCAAGTCACTTTAAGGCTGGTTTCACAACTGTACTGGAAACCCGTACGGTTCGGCCGTAATATGCGCCATGGTAGAATAAAATAAGGTATTCTCTGTCCGAGAACGAACTTGACTACGTCACGAAAGTGTTGCCACTGATTGTTCTTTTCAGTAAATTTAAGGACTTTCTCAATTAGTTCAAAGTAACTTAGCTATTAAGAATCTCGCGATTCTCGCGTCATTCATCAATTCAAAATTTTATAAATTGATAAAATGGATTATTAATTTGAAATTGGTATATAAAGTTCAAAAATGCATTACGCTCGGGTAATTCAATTTCACACAGAGGCAACATATTACACTGATGACGTAGTCAAGTTCTTCCTACGTCATCAGCTGTCACGGAGAGAGAATACCTTATTTTATTATACCATGATATGCGCGACCCGTACGGGAAGCGCCCGCTGTGCTTTGTTCAGTACGATTGACGGATGGCGTGTCTCCGCTCCGTACGGACGACCCGTACGGACCTCCCGTATAGCTGTAAAACCAGCCTAATTGTAAATATGAGATAATACCAGCCTAATACGTTTAATCATCAAACAAGAATGAACAACAAATGTAAAAATAATGCTCACTACTTTTATGCAAAGTATTATATTAACTTTCTAGTGTTTATTTTAAACAAACCTATTTATTTCTATATTAGTACTCTTTTTAGGTATTTGTGTAATTACCTAACCTTTATATTCATAAAAAAAACTGCTTACTAAATCAATCATAGAAAATACTACCAATTAAAAAAGGTCAGACTTTTTTACTATTTAAATTCTATGAATTAATTTATTATAGGCAATAGGCAGAATTCAGAATTCTTAAATCAGTATTATAACTGGTTTAAAAAGTTCAGGTTTTAATAAAAACAAGGGTTAATCATGAATCAGTATTTTATTCTTTTAATTCTTTATTTAATTTTACTGCCATACTATAATGAAATACGTTTATCTACACCGAGAAAACATGGCGTACGCGCATGTCAAACTTGCCAACCGGCAACCATAAAGATTGTTTGCACCTATACCCTATTTGTTTAGTTTAGTCTTTTTATGAAATACAAACTTTACAAATTATTATCATTACACATAACAAACGAAATATGTAATTTACAATTTATAAAATAATTAATTTGTAATCCGCAAAGGTACCTATAGGTATTTCATAATTCAGCCCTGTGGTTTCCAGCAGAGAGAATAGGGCCACTCCAAGTCCTCCCGTGGATGTCGTAAAGGGCGACTTAGGGAATACAAGCTAAACAAAGCTTATAAGCATCAATGAGACCTCTCCAACCCGTTTGGCCAGCGAGAAGAACGTAGGCCAAGGCCAAGTCCTCTGGCTGCTCTGGCCAAGTATGGCTGTGGAGACAAAAAGAGACCTGATGATGATGATCATATTTCAATTAAAAAAAAAACCTTTTCAAAATTGTTTACCTTTATTTTAAATGTACCTAGATTACTAACTTAAGAAATGGGGTATAGATGCCGACCAACATATTCTAAAGATGGCGGCAGAAACCGTTCGATTTGGTGAAGATAAGTCGTAAAAAGATTCTAGGTCTATGAGATAAGTAGATATGTTAAATAAAATGTTTATTACTGTATTTATAAAGTTTTAGTCATTAGCTCTATTTCTAGAATCTCTGTAGTTTGTGTAAGTTGTTACTTTTTGCCAATATTTATAAGGTCTATTGTTATTTATTTATATAACAATTGTAAATATTGATAAACCTTTACTGAATAAATGTCTTTAAAAATATTATTTATTTATTTTACAAACTTAATGATATATATATATATTCTTTTTTACTTAATGCTTGGAGCATTTCCTTCCAGTCAACCAAGGGTTAAGCAGAGAAAATTGTGCGACGCAATAAAGTAATACCTACCTAACACAAACATCCAATATATATTTTTTCTTATGTCATGGGCAAATCCTTTTATTGGGACAAAATAAATACATAAGTTTGTTTGTTTTTTGTGTGTGTAAGTGGCTAACACAGGGGTCAGATTTTTCAGGCTGCCTAAATGCATCTGTCATAGCTTGTCGACTGCCGTACAATGATGACAGCCGGGACCAACAGCTTTTACGTGCCTTCCGAAGCACGTAAAAGCTGTTGGTCCCGGCTGTCATCATTGTACGGCTTAGATTTTTTATGCCACTTGTCACCCATCCAAGTGCGGACCAAGCCCGTTGTCGCTTTACTTACGAAATCGCTAGTAATGCGCTCTTCCGCCGGGCCACCGAGTTCCTCAATAAATAAGTAATCCATAAGGAACTAAAGTGTAATATAATATGTACTAACCCTCCTAATAACTACTTTAATCTTCATTGGGACAAGAATGAAAAAATATACTTAAAGTATAATAAGGACTTCGTCAAAATTTTAGGTTGACGCGTCAACATATAGAGTATAATTGATTTTGGAAAATGGAACACCTGATGCAGAACCAAAATGGTCAGCTGAACTATAAGAAATATATAAAAATGACGCCCATACTAATATTATAAATGCGAAAGTGAGCTTGTATATTTGTTTGTTATCACTTCACGCTTCAACCCCTGAACGTATTTAGATGAAATTTGATATGGATATAACTTGATATCCAGGGAAGGACATAGCATAGTTTCTAATCCGAAATTCCCACGGGGAGCGAAGCTCACGGGCACAACTAGTCCTACTATTCAATCCTTCCTACTAATATTATAAATGCGAAAGTGAGTTTGTATATTTGTTTGTTTGTTAACTCTTCACGCTTCAACTACTGAACCAATTTGGATGAAATTTGGTATGGATATAGTTTGAGACTCGGGGAAGAACATAGCGTACAATTTATCCCGAAATTCCCCAGGGGAGCGAATACCGCGGGTACCGCAAGTATAAAATAAAAACGACATTTGGAATTAAAAATAAAATTTATTTCCACTTGAATCATTTCACAAACTGCGCATCGCGCCACCGGCGTCCGTCGGCTACCCTAATATACCATAAAATAAAGCTCATATATAAATATATTACTACAGTATGTAAACGGGATGTACGGTCGAGTCGCGCCGTCCTACATTTGTATACCAATTTTACAATCCAATTTAAATTCCACTTCATATTCATAAAAAATCTGTCCTGAATCAGTGAGTATACTACCAGTTCAAAGAGTAAAGACGAAAAAACAATGCTTCTTAAATCAGTAGCATTATACTTTAGGATTTCAGATTTTTATAAATACATTTTTAAAGTATAAAAAACGTGTTCGATTTGATTTTATATTTCGATAAATAACCTGATAAACTTGCCACGATAAGTCGTACTATTTACAGAATGTTTTTGCAATTCTTTTCACAACAAAATCAGTCAATGATTCTGATCCACAAGACAAAATGAAATACAATACTAAATTATTTTTATTCATACTACATTAAATCACTTCAACTAGATAGTTTATTTCATATTTCGCCATATTTAGTTAGAAGAATACATCAAGTATAAAGGCCCATTTAGACGGTGCAAATTTTTGTTGCCTAGCACATCATTTTATTGAACCAATAAACGATTTGTTAGACATTTCGTTCAGACCATACAACTCATCTATTCTTTCAATTTTATTTTGTGCAACAGGTAAGAAACTTGTAAATGAGCGTAAACGTGTAAGGCTGGATTTTACCAAACTTTTAGAGAATAACGCTTACTTTCAGATAGTAATGTCAAACTTGTCAAGTTTGACATAACTATCGGAGAGTAAGTCATTCTTGGAATAAAAGTTTAATCGAATCCACCCTAAATGGACTTATATGGATTGAATTTGCTGTAAAAATGTACGCACTGGATAAGAACTTCCAACTTTTGATTTTCTTGTGATTTCTATACATTGTCTCATTCACACAGATGTCAATGTCCCATTACTAAACCCGATATCTTGTCGCTCTGACGTCACTTTTTCGTAGGGATTGAAACTTTTAATTTATCGACCATCGAAATGTCGATGGTATTGTACTTGAGTTTATACATCACTGACAATAACTCTATTCGTTTGATAGTTATGACTTATCATATTTTTTTCCTATGTCCAGCAGTGGACTTCCTGTGGCTGATATGATGATAATACTTTTTCCCCAAGAATTAAAAAAACTGTACATAATTCTACATCGTCCGTGTAATTAAGAAAAGCAGATGTGATCGACTTTGTTCAGTCGTATTAAGCACTTGCCACTTGTCACTTTCACTTGTCACTTTAAACCGGACTTTATTTCCCCAGGGTTTTTGTTGTTACCGCTTTTTTATACATTTTTCCCGCTCTTTTCAATCACCACAGAATTTCATAGGATTGTCGACAATCTACAGTTATCTGATGAAAGGTAATATTTTAAATATAAATAACATATTAATGGTTGGCGATGCGGCTAGCAACCCGTCACTATTTGATTTACTATTCCACCTCCACGCTCAATATCATGCTGAACGTGACCTGGTTTTATGATCGACTTTATACCCATAAGGAAAAAATACATGGTTAATATATAGTATAATTTATTATTATGCGTTTATTGCTTTATTAGAAAAGATCTTAGAGTTTAGAATATCCACTAAAAATCTTTGTAAAAGTATTAAAATATAAAGAGTAAAAATGTATATTTAAAATAAATTTATGGTAAAATTTTAGTTTCACGTTCACATAGTGACGTGCCAGGCAATTTCTTATCGATATCGATGAATAAATATCGATATCTTTTTACATATTGTTTTAAATAATTTAAACGAGTGAAACGAAGTAGGCTATGCATTGGTTTGAGTAGAAAAGATTTATAACAAGCTTTTATTTAGTTAGTTTTACCTTTTCCGTTGCGTGTCTATCTGCATGTGTGTAATCAAATCTTGCAAGTTAAATTTGACCCACTTCCCGGTTTCCGATTGAGCTGAAATTTTGCACGCATACGTATATCGCGTGACAATGCAATATTATGATGACATAGAGCTGATCTGATGATGGAGCTGGAAGGTGGCTATAGGAACTCTGTAATGAAACGACGCAACCCCATCGAGTTTGGGCTCATTTGATTCGTCTTGAGGATTACTTTAAACTTTTAAGTTCATTTTTTGAGATAAAAGCTTGTTTCAATTTTTTTATAATTGCTTACTTATTAAAACCGGTTTCGACAGTTTCTGTAGTGAGCCACACTACAGACTTAATATACTTTTGACACCTATGTGCGAATACTATCACTGAATTTAAAATCTTCATATCTATGCGTGTTTTTTTTTCTAATAACTAGGGTAAACTTCCAATAATGGGACGTTAGCGTCCAATGGTCAGTCATTGGACAAAACACGATAAAACCTTAAAAAATAAGGTTTTAATGTGTTCTGTCCACTACGGCTGGTAGCTTTTTATATTAGCTGCAGTGTTCCCTTTTCGAAAGCGACCTTAATAAAAAGGTTTTGTGTTCTGTCCAATGACTGTTAGCGTCCCATGACTGAAAGTTTACCCTATCCTTTACTCAAGGGGCAGCTTTTATGTAGATTTTCATCTGACGTCAGCAATATTATTACTATTTATTTAAATATGTAAACTGTTTTTTTTATAAATATTTTCGGGCGGACAGCGCGACTTTCACAGTGAGACTTTAGATTTGTGATTTCATGTAAAATTATATACCGCTACACTTATATTAATAATAGAAAATGTTGCGGCCGCGCCACCGCGTAACATCCGACCTATATTAATACATTTATCGCCTAGTATGCGAAATTCACACACGAGTATAGAAAAAACAAAGCATCACACCAAATCACAAAGAAAAAATGTTAATTACAAAAACGAAGGCTGATTATCATAGAAAATAATTATTAACGTTATTGCTATGTACCTACAAAGTCCATAATACTTTGATCACAAATACATTACACATCTAATAAATTATTTAATATATTTTTTTTCAGTGTAATTAACCTACGACGAGTCTATAGTGTTTTCAAATCGTAAATATTACAAAGGACATCTTTATTTGACTTTCTAATCCAGCCTTACATTAGAAAGAATGCAATGGGCGACCGCGGCATCGCCCGACCAATTTAAATCGCCACGCATACCTCACAACTTCTACTAAACAGGTGCAAACTTAAATTGGTCGCACGATCGACTTACAGTACGATAATTATGTCGATATATGAACAGTATATCGCTATTCGACGACAGCCATATGTTTTTGTATATTTATATTTGTCATTGTAATTGGAAAACGATACTAAAATTATAAACTAACGCCTAAATTGTATCTTGAGCGCAAACTCACATTTCACTTTGTACATTATTACACGATTAAAATACGTATTGTAATGTGGTAGGTAAGCATAGCACGAACAAACTATAAGGGACGGTGGCACCGCGCGCCGTCCGTCAACAAAATGTCTTTTAAAAAGATTTCATGAACTTGGATACGTTTAGAACAACTGTTATAAATAAAAACAATAAAAAGAACTGGACGCGCGCGGTGCGACCGCCCGATCAGTCAACTTACATATCTACATAATGGGACAAAGAATTCATGAGTAAAACTATATTACACTGCAGTTGCGTTACATTGAGAGCGATCGCATAATTGAACTAAATTAAGTTAACGGCTTAGCCGTAGGTCGATAGTCCTGACACGATTGGCACATAACACCCAAATGTTCGAATCGATATCGATGCACTCAATACCGTTTACATCACTAAATATACAAATTTAAAAATCGAATCGCTATTCCATTTTTAAATTCACGCAAACTTCATTTCTGTACAATGTTAATATTATCGGAAAGTTGTTTAACTCACCAATATGAACAACTTTTACAGAGATAGCGAAGTGAGCTGAAACTGATTACTTTGACTATTCTAGAGTAAGTTCATATATAAAGGCTCATTTACACGGTGCAAGTTTCTTGCTTGTTTCATACAATTAAATTGAAGCAATAGGTGCACGGTATATACAAAACGTCAACCATACAAATAATTTATAGCTCCAAATAAATTGTATGCGAAAGGCAAGAAACTTGCAGTGTAAATTGGGCTTTACTAAGTTGTTCGTTACAAATACATTGACCTCATAATTTCCGACTAACACTGTACAAATTGGAACATACCATTTCTAAATTCACGCCACGTTTCTCTAATAACAATCCATTGTAGAATTTTCAAAAGTCGAATAGTTCAGGGGGGGGTATAGGGTCCATCGGTAGACAGTCGCAGGGGGGGGAGCGCGCCCTCGCTTGCCGTCGCAACGTGTGCACGCTGTAGGAGTACGACTGGTGAGGCATTTTCGGCCTCAATCGCCTCCCATCGTCCACATCCGCACTGTCCGCCCTTAGAGACAAAGATGACCTCGGTTGGATCTGTACTGATGACGTGGTGGATCGACTGGGAGACAGAGGCGGTCGCAGATAGTCGCTTCTAGCCAGAGACAACTCCGCGGGAGTATACGCTGCTAGGAAATGAGCGAGCGCTCCAGATGGCGTCCTCATACCCCCGTTCGCGACAAAAACCATATCTTCGGCTGATAGTCTTAAGGAATCGCTTCGAGGGGGAGGGGGTGGCGGTAGGGGGGGAGTGTCTCGCTCGTCGGACGACGAGAGCGTTAGCTGAGGGGGCCTGCGTGAGGAGCGCGGGGTGAGGATAGTAGGGGGCGTGAGGGGGGAGTGCGGGGAGTGCGGGGAGCGTGGAGTGTGCGGGGGGGACGCGGGGGACACGGGGCGGCGGCGGCGGCGGCGCGGGGCGGCGGGCAGTCACAGCTTGAGCTCGTTGGCGATCTTGGAGGCAATGTTCTTGAAACCGATGCTGGTGCCTGGAAGGAATGAACAAATTATAATTTGTTTTTGTCTTACTTATTTCAAAAATAATGGCAAATTAAGGCCCAGAAGCTCTTGTCTCATCCATCGTCATCATGTACATTAAGTAAACAAGCAGGGATTTACTTCAAGCTTGAAGTTGCACACCTTAATCTCCAACTCCACCAAAGAGTCCGCGTTACGGTCGCGGTGACCCCCCTTCCCCCTTGGTCTACTAAAACTACATTATCTCACCGGATATCCGCTTGAAGCGCACGCCGTTGAGCGACAGTCTAGGCAGCTTGCACACCTCGATCTCCCACTGCACTAAAGAGTCCGCGTTAGGGTCGCCGTGCACGCACAACAGAAGGAATCGCTCGCGCTGCTCGTAGTCGCAGTTGTTTGCGTCTAGCACCTGGGAGATGAATATATAGGGATTAAGTAAGTAGGTTTAGGTTTAAAGCATTTATTTCTCATAAGAACAGACATTGTTCACTTGAATGAGAACTTACAATTTTATTTTTGCAACAATATCTATTTCTATACATTAGTAAAATTAATTATTTTTTAAATTTATTTCGTGACACATTAAGATGTTTTTAACTGTTCTCAGTAATGAGAACAGACATCATTTTCCAAATATTTCATATTTTGCTATAAGTGATAAATATAAACACGCTTCACTTAGTTTTTTGTATGTAAGATTTAAGCCTCTTTTTGAAAATGGAAGTATGTACTTATATTAGCTTCATTTTTGCAGAAAGTTCAGTCCAAGATACTGAACTACTTTCTATAAAAATAATTATTAAATTTCGATAGAAATGTTTTTTCTTCACATTCAAGTCTTGCGGCCCTGGGCTCTGCATAGAGCCGCAAGACCCAAAATGCTCTGTCTGCCCAATTAGGGATAAAGACGTGATAGTATGTATGTATGTATGTTCACATTCAAAATTCGGGTTTTGTATGGGACGACTGAAAGTAACTTCGTCTTCCCATATGTGGTTTTTTTTTTGTCGTTATTGCATTTTATAGAAAGTCGTTCAGTATAATGAACAGAACTTGCGCCAAAAAAGGATCACTATCTATATGCATACAAATTTAAGCTATAATATCACATAGCATACTGGTTTAATGCACAATCGTTTTTAAGCATAACGTCCTTTCGCATAATGGAGTATGCATAATAATTTTATGCATAATGTACCTAAGCATAATCATTATTTAGCCCTAACATTTTAAAGCATAAAAGGATGTAAGCATAATGTCATCAAACCATAATTTATCAAGACATAACATTACGTTAAGCATAAAAATGATTAAGCTTAACATTTTCATTCATTGTATATAAATTGTTTATTAATTGCTAATAAGTTGAATCTAACTTCCTTTCTGGTCTCACAGTTGTTTCAAGTGAACATAAAAAAAAAACTTAAACCTAACTTCCCTTTTGCCCTCACATTTGTTCTGGGTGGTCATATTTTTTTTTTGCATGATAATTAAAAATAAACACTTAAATAACTTAATTTTGTTTCTGTTATTTTTAAAAATCTTCTTCTTATTATATTTAAGAGCTGGGCTCTTGTCGGTGGAGTAATATTTTTAAAAATATTATGCCTAAATACTATTAGTCTTATAGTTATTACGCCTAAAGAGATTATGCGAATTAACATTATGCCGTAACAAATTAGCCTAAAATATAATTATGCCCAACTTACCAGTATGCCAAAAAACAACTTATGCCTAAAAACTATTATGACAAAATATTTTATGCCAAACCCAGTGTGCCAAAGCATATTGGGACAAAAAAATTATGCAAAAAGAAAAGGGTCCCGCCAAAAAATTGGCCCTTAGTGAAAAAATCGCTCTGAAGTAAGAATGATTGACTTATTTTCCAGAAAGAGTCCTACTCCTGTTAGCAAAACTGGTATGCACGACCTGATTTTTTCACTTTTATTCGTATGAAAGTTTTCGTATCGCATACCTTTCGTATCTCAGCCATGATCTCGTTGGGGTCCCGCGAGGACGTGGTCTTCATGCTCCACGTGAACCGCAGCACGCGCGGCTTCACTTGCTCTTCGTTGCCTTGCCTGTTGCGTAAACGACATCATTAAAACACAAGTGTATTTTTAAGGACAGTTTGGCAAAACGACGATGTGTATTCCCACTATACACGCATGTATGTTTATCTTTATGTATTTATTATAAAATATAGTATAAAATTAGGAACACAAGTCAAGAACTTTCGGGCTAGCCCCACTTGTGTGATTTGTCCATATTTATTTATTTATACCTACTACTAAAGGTACAGTCAGCATCTGAGATACCTGACCCTTCCTCTATCTATATCTTGAATTTTCTCTTAAACTGAAAATCATATTTACATGAAAATGTATGTATTTAAAAAGACTTCATTAAAATCTCTCTGAATACACATTTTTGTGTTAGATAGAGAAGGGGTCAGGTATCTCTGATGCTGACTGTACACTTTGAAATAAAGCGGCAGGCGGCACCGGCAACAGCACGTTAGGCTTAGTTACTTCAGTCGCGCTCTCAGTGAACTGAACTGTGCTTATCGAGCAAAACCAGCCTCGCGGTAACTGTCACTGTGCAGCGTACAGCTGCCGCTCTACTTCAAAGTGTACCTATAGTAGTAGTAGTTTGAGCTAGCCCCAAAGTAAGTTCGAGACGTGTTGCTAACTTAACGATACTATATTTAATAATAAATACATTAAGATAAACAAACATGCGTGTATAGTGGGAACATAAATCATTGATTTGCCAAACTGTCCTTAAAAGTCTCTACCTATATCTTGAAATTTCTCTTAAACTCAACATAATATTAACATAAAAATGTATTTTTAAAAAGACTTCTGAATATACATTTTCATATTAATATTATTTTAAGTTAAAGAGAAAATTATTTTTGATATTTTTTTCTGTAAAATTATACCCAAATATTACTAAAAGTACTATACTGGGCTCTCAAAAAATCACCTTTATGATACAAATTTGAACTGTATTTCCTGCTTCGGATAGAATATTAAACCGTCGATTTGGACTATAAAAAATACGTAGAGATATACCTTTAGGCAGCTTATAAAATCTGACGAAAGTGTTGGTAAGTGTTGGCTAGTTTATTGCATGGGGAAATGTAAACCAGTTTGTACAACTTTTAATTCTTCTATTTTTTAAGACAAAATATTACACCATTTTTTCTTCTTCTGCCAAACTGTATATTAATTGAGTAGCTTAATTTAAATATGTTTATTATAAAATCAAATAACTATATAATCTTTTAGTGCTTTAGTGACACATATTACTTACCTAGTGAGAGATATAAATAGGATCAAAATGTATCTTTTTAATTAAAAAAATCTGCAAAGTGCGACATAAAGAATGCCTCAAAAATTAAATCAAACGTGTTAGTATCGGCAATCAACCAAAAAAAGAAAATAATTCATTTGTAAGAATTCACTGACAGTCGCCACAGATTATGAAAATTGATTAAGTGCCAACGCTGCGTCGAGCGGAGTAAGTGCATTGATCACTTATCTCTTTCACACGCATCGCGCGCTAATGAAACGTCAAGCCGTACTCTTTACACAGGAACTATCTCCAGAGCGCATATTTTGACAGCATTATTCCTTGATATGGCATCGGTAGTATAGTTGCTATTGCTACATTGGATTGAACCTTATGCCTTTGACATAAAGTACATATCCAATGAAAAAAATTATATCTACGGGAAAGGGTTAAGGTCACAGCACACTTATCAACTCGGAAAGGGATCGACACCGAATCGCCTTTCGCCGCGCGGTCAACCAGGCGTCAACCTGACGTAGGCACGTAACCAAACAGGCTCAGCTTCGGTACGTCGACTCGACTACGGCTGGGCGACGCCGCGCTTACCGCTCGCCGGCCGCTTTGGTCTGGCTGGCACTAGATCATTTTAAACGTAATGTGTAGCTCACGGTTATGTCTTGGTTCACAATACGCGAGTTGGCAATCATAGCCACCAATTTTTGTTTATCTACAAATAAATAAAACGCGGGTGTGCGGAAACGGAGAGACGTCAGCTCGCATACGGAGAGGCGTAGGCGCGCGGACGACGAGCCGCAAGCGCGGGGACCGCTAGTTGACCGACCAGCAAAGCGGTTCGTGAGCTGGTCCGACTCGAGGCGAGGCGTTTACGTTACGAATCCGAATAGTGTGCGTTGCAGTAGGAAGTTTCATACAAAGAATACTGAGCTGCTCGAGTTGATACGTTTACGTTCCGTTTACGAGTTGATAAGTGTGCTGTGACCTTTATACTTAAGGCGAAAATGGGGCAAAAGTAATGCCCTTATTTTAAATAAATTGTTTTATCGTAAATGTGGTGATAATTATGCACACTGTTGTTACAATCTTCATGTTAATTATCACCATATTAACGATCAAACAATTTAAATAAAATGAGTGCACCACTTCTACCCCATCTTTTTCTAAATATAATTTAACCCTATATCGTAGGTATAATTATTTCATTGCATATTATATAATATATGACTTTTTTTCAATGCTTCTGCCCTGTCGTGGCCTTAAGTTAAGATGCCACTGGAAAAAACACCCTGCATTCACTAGCACAGTACACGCAAAAATCTTTTATCAACGCAGCGTCAGCGTTAGGACGAAAAAACAAAGGATAAAATGATAATTACCCAAGCAGGGGTTGTGGGCTAGCGCCTACGGCATGCTTCGGAGTGTTTCCTTCGAAAGGCCTAAAAACAGAAAAACATAAACTAACACTAATGAACTAGGGCACGGGGTGTCGTACACATACAAAAAGGATTTTGCAACAAGCCGCCGGCGAATCAAACGAGAACGATCTACTTATAATCTACTAAGAGTCCCCTCACCCTAGACCAAACTATGCTCTTTCGTACAAACGTAGTCTACGTTTTATTTCGAAACGACATGCCCGATTTCGGCAATTTTTTTTAATTTCAAAGATATTGCACATATCTAGGCATATAACTGGTTTTCACAGTCAAAATATGAACTTGAAATAGAATATAGTGTGTTATATCATTTTTGACCATCAGTATGGGAAACTTCTACATCCTAATATTTTCTTTCCAGGTCATAAATTTACCGCCGGAAACCAATTATAACCCTAAATAATTGCAATTTCTTTAAAATTAGATTTTTTTACCGAAATCTGACATTTAGTTTCAAAATAAAATGTAGACTACCTTTGTATGGAAAGTCTAGGGTAAGGGCTTTCTTAATATGCAACGTGGAAGGGTCTAATGTCACTAAAACGGCAGCGGGTGGCAGCGCACTTTCATTGTCAACCAATATTCACCTTTATTTCTATTTGCGAAATGCACAGTATAGCTTGAGAAAAAGCGCTCTCAGAAGAGGCCAAGTCTTTTTTAAGCTATTCTATTGAACAGTGATAGAAATAAAGGTGACTATAGATTAGCGGTGAAAGTGCGTTGCCTGCCGTTTTCGTTTCAGTGGGATTTGGCCTTTAGTAACATATGCGTAATAAATCGAACCACGGGCTATACTAGATCACTATAGCATTATTACATTAAATATCAGTCAAAAACAAAAAAAATCGCCATTTCCACACAAAAGTTCGCAGCTGCCCGGGTAATTTGTATGGGAATGAAGATTTTTTTTATTTTATTAACATTATTCTAATATAGTGATCTATTACGGCTCGTGGTTCGATTTATTACGCATAAGTATATTACTTACACGTTGTCTAACGTCTAACAAAACTAAAAATATTTTAAAGGTAGATTCTGCCTATGATATTCAACAACTTTCCGAATAGAACATAAAGTGAAATAATAAAAAAATAAGCCTCCCATTATCGGTCGGTCCCAAATTATCGGTCAATTTATACCGATAATTTGATATGTTTTCCTTGATCCAAACTACCCTTAAAATAGTTTCAGTATATTTTATTAGATCTTATATTTGAATCCGTGCTAATTTTTAAATTGTAAATATTAACATTAAACACATAAAAAATTGCATTAAAATAATAAAGTGGTTAAGTATTTTGAACTAATCTTAATAAAAAAATACATAAAATTAACAGAAACATATGATAAGTGCCAATTGTTACTAGCATAGACCTAGTTTTTTTACTACTAGCATTTAGCTTGTCATCAAAATCCGATGTCAAAAGTGCATATAATATGCAAACTCGCAAACACAAAAGCACACAAGCCAGTCACACTACACAATCAAATGGCATGCTATTTACTATCTTCTCACAAACTTACCTCATATATAGGTCATTATAAATATTATGTTAAATATTAATATAAATATAATCAATACCTACCGCTTTTGCCTGGACCGGTTATAAACGTGAGTATAAATTATTTGAAATAATATAAAAAAATTATGATTAACAATCCTCTATTCACATACTTACACAAGGAAAAAGTTTTTGTCAAAAATAATGTAAAAAAAACCTTTAGAGCCAAAATGCAAAACACCGTTAGAAAATTAAACAGCAAAAACTCTCATTTTAAATTTCGAAACAGCAAGTAGGTTAAACTTTGTTATTCACGAAACACGAATATTCCATCCAATTTAATACTTGAAGTAAATTTTAAAAAAAGTAGTGTCTGTGTACAATTTATAAAAAAATGTTATAAAACATTTAAAATAAATGTGATTTTTAAGAATCCATTCCAATTGATTTTATAATATTATATTGTCAAATACCAAAATTAAGAATAATTTAAAATAGTTAGGTATTTAATAACCTAATTTATCGGAGCAGGCAATAATGAAAAAATACGTGAGACGTGAAAAACTAAATTAATACAATATAAAATTTTGAAACAAGTATAAATTGGTTGGACTATATTTCATGGAGCACACACAAAACGTTTGGAATTTAATCAAAAATGCTTCAGAGTGTTTAAACGACACGTTTTCTGAGACTTCAAAATTTCAGAGATATATAAAAATTTTAATGTTTTATACAGTTATTATACAGGTACATACATACAAATATTAATTTCATTGTTATCAATTCTATTTTTAAATATCCAGACATCGTATTTTTTATTCTTGTTTCTTGAATGTTACTGATTTAATTTATCAAAAACCTTCAACATTTAATTAATCAAGATATTTTTATACTAATATATTTTTTTTATTAATAAATAAAATAACAAATTTAGGTTTTTAAATCTCCAGAAAAACGCGTCGTTCGAAACACAAAAATCCATAAAAAAATCTCAATTCGAAAAACATGACCGCGCCCCCTACCTCCTTTGTATGTCCAGTGAGGAAAATATACGCGGTTTCTGGCGCCCGGTCGACTCGCCGAGCACGGACAGGCTAAAGGCAATACTCACCGTTACGTCTCGTCCACTAATATTATGAAGCTAATTTAAATTCAGCACAATCATTGTAAGGAGCAGATCAATCTGTGCGTCGTTCTGAATTTTGGTTATTAATGTTTGCAAAATGATGTTCTTTAATTTACACCTTTACATCATAGGTATGAGTTTTTTGGAAAAAAACGTTAAAATAATTAAAGTGCACTTATTGAAATTTTAATTGAAAATAATTAAGAACTAAAACTAAATAAATTACTAAAATATTACCCCTCGGCAGCGTGGTTAAAAGGCTGGCATCACTGCCACTGATTCTTTGAGCCAGATATACCAGCCACCATGGGTTAATTGAAAATATTTGAAAATACTGGTTTAGTATCATTTACCGACTTGCTCTTACAATATTTGCACTTAATTTAAAATCATCTTATCACTACAAGTTTATAATACTCATCAGCAAAATTATATTCAACAATAAATGTACGTAAGTTCCTACTAATACCATTTTTTTAAATCCCATTAACTGATTTAAAATATAATAATGCTGGTAAATACTTTGATAAGCACTATATTACCTAAATACGTCTAAGTAACTCTAGCTTTAGCAACGAATGGAGCTCAAATGTTACTTAATTAGAATCATATATGACGTTACTTAACTATTTTATTTTTATGCGCAACGTGTCGGTCAAATATGTATGTAGTTTTTTTTAATTATTTTTATTTAAAATATCTGGTCGTTATGTGCACAAATGTCTGTTCCTGAATGTCGATAAACAAAAATATGCACATTTTTTTCAAGTTACAGGATTTATGGGAAAAGGTTTGTTGAAATAAAAAACAAGGTATGTTATTGAAATCTGATTATTTGGAAAAGCTCGACGCATACATTTGAATTTTCTCGTATCCACGATACGAAATATCTTTCACGTCATAGGTATATTCGCTTTTATTTGTAACTGTACGTATAATAAATGAAATATAACATATTTATAAAAAATATTATCGAACGCATAGTTTCATATTAAGAAAGAAACAAGTCAAAGCGCATGAATATAGTCTGATTAATATTTTAGAGTACATACTCAAATAATATCAATTTTGATATTTTTAACATCGCGGTCTGACGGGTCTTAACGGGTTATTTATGATATAATTAAAAATATAAACAGGAAGTTAACAAATAAATTTAAATCTTTACACTTATGTATCTATATCTTAACGTTGATGTTTCCACCGTACAGTTACAAAAAATAGTAAATATTGGAATACAATAAAATTAAATGCATCTGAAGGCAATGCCCATCAATTCAAAACCAAAATTTATGACAATCGTATTGACTACTACTCTTTTCTGTGTTTGAAATACATCCAGGTAAATAAACATCCAAAATAAAATCACACTTCTTTAAGTATTTTTTTTCTACTAGTATAATTTTGCTAAATGTTATGTTACACAAATGATTGTAATTTACAAAAAAAAAACTAAAAATTTTACCTCGTCCTGGATGTATTTCATACATCAAAAATCCTAAACAATGATAAGAGAATACAATAATGTCAAATAAAACTCACAATTATGGACGAAGTACGAATCTCTGATAATATTATAATAAAGATTACAAAATACTATTTAAATATCTAACTAAACTATAACTAATTTAGAAGTATTGCATTCCTATTTCTTTAAATGTGTATCAGTATAATTCTAAATAAAAAATGCTTGACGAAAAATGCACTACTAGTGTGCGTATGTACAACATGTAATAAATAAACAAATATAATAATAAACAGGATTTATAGAATTATATACCGAATCATATATTTATATAATCTGGATTTTAAGTAGAAGGATTCCAAAGACACAACTTTAATATATGAGATTTTTGAAATAAAAATTGAGTTGAAATGTATATTTATTTAATTGTTATTATAAACAAACATAGTATAGACATTATTTATATTTTTTTTACTTTCATCATAAATGATTTTTTTGCTAATAAAAAAAAAGATTTTCAAAAATAAACATACAGGAATTTGCATACATTTTTCTGTTTATTTTTTGCTAATATTGCCATTAAGTATGTGAAATTTTGACTTTGTTTCATAAACGCAAGAATAAGAAATATTAAGCACCTAGTCTGAAAAATTTGTTCAATAAATCTATCTAATTAGATATTATACATAATAAAATAAAAATAGACAAAATACTGGATTCACAGTACTATACATACGTATGATCGAACTGAATAAAAGCGAGTTGGTTTCACGCACTGAGGGTTCCGTATCGAATTTATCATTGACATATCGATCGATGTAGTTTTAATACGTTATTTCTAGCTGTGGATGTAAAAAAAAATTATATGTAAATGGTAATCGCACTTTCTACTTATTTTAATCAAATAAACATACCAAGTCAAGTTCGATTAATAAAAGTACGCGTCATTCGAAGATGTAAATTATACAAGTGAAGAATTATATGTACGAAGTGACGTACGACAAATGGACCAACTAACGGAACCCCACAGATAGTTGCATGAAGGTTCGATAGAAACGTCTTTGATTTATTGGCGATTTTGGAAATTCAATATGTCTATTGATATATCAATTTGCCAAAATCATAAAAAGTGAAAGTTTTTCTTCTGATTTTGGATTTAAGAGTATGTTTGTTGGATCAACATCATATAACCATGATTTAAATTAATAATGTTACGGATTTTTAACGGTTTCATACAATATGATTTCTATACTGCATAAACGTTGGAAAACCCGATCAACTTATTTCAGAGAGAAACAGGAAGAGTATAAAATATGACAATGAAAAATCGAATCAAATTAAAAATGTAGATCATAATTTAAATTTTTGCCGATAGATTGCCACTTTATGTTCTTAACGATTTCTCTCATTTAAATATAATTATATATAAGGCCTTGTTAAATTAAGCTAAAATATTTTAAGAGCTACTTCAGTCAATACTACCTAACAACTTGCCTCAATTAACAAAAAACGAAATACCTAACTAGGTCACTTGACAGCTTAACTTGAAAACCTGTGTTTCTTTTTTCTTAATTAGGTATACTTAAGGGAAAGTTGTTCAAAATTGTAGACTGCAAGACTTCGTAAAATATTTGATTTAATTTAAAATCACTTTATATATATTATATATATATATTTCAATAATGAATAGTCAAAACACTGGCATACGTATGTAAAGAGCACACACTCATACAATCACACGCACACGCACGCATATGTACAATCTTTATTTAAAGATTTCGACCAATCTAACACACCTGAGTAATAAGAAAACGTGGAAAATCTTATATTTAGAATATAAACATATATTTAAACAACTTTCTAATTAAAAACGCTATCTGTAGTCAGTTTTTAACATTTATCTTATTGTTTTAGAGCCATTAAGTTACTTTTTTTCACAAAAAGTATAATTTATTGAACAATCTACCCCTGGTGCGACCTACGACGTAAATAAACTCGGAAATATTCAAACTGTGTATTTGCAATTTGTATTGAAAAAATAAAAAAAAAATGAATATATAAAGTAATGTTTACAGAATTACTAATGTAACATTAACCCCGCAAGACTGTATAAGTACATTATATGCAACAACTTTAGTTCTATGACTTTTAGTAAATCTTGATGAATTATCTTTGAAAGATGTTGTATTAAATTCTACTAATATAGCCGGACGAAATTTAATATGTATAATATTCGTATCACCAGCGCTAAATAATAATCAAATCAAACTTGTTTTATTGGAGAATTCGTCTAAGTATATTATATTTTAGTTTCCTGTATACGGGCAGCGTTTTATATAATGAAAAAAATGTAATTGCTATGACATTATGAAGATCATTCAACGCTTTTAAGGAAGAACCGAGCTTTTAATACAGCTGCCAAGAGTGTGTCTTATGGTAACATCTACTGAGTATTTGTACCAAGCTATTAGGATGGGCTGTACCTTAAACACTAACAATCACTTATATTATATACTGATATATCTCACTCACTCCTTAAATAAATTATTTGCATATTTGTGGACCATTCCAGTGTCATAGAATTATCTAGGAAAATATTTTAGTAATACAACAAGAAGACATTGGAAAAATACACCTGTCGTTAGATATAGATTTTTTTAAATGGTCCACGCTTCAACATTCAACAACAGGGAAAAAATGTCACTGAAATATCTAAGTATAGTGTGTATAATAATACAAATATACAAAATATTATTTCTCAGTCGTCGATTTCTTATCATTTTCAAGCAGAGTCCGATCAAGCCGAAATACTAGTCATTACGGCCTGGACAAAGTCACGTGATAAGCGGCACCGTTGGCGTGTTCAGTTTTAAAAATACCGGCCAAGTCCGTGTCGGGCAACGCGCAGTGTAGGGTTCTGTAGTTGCGAATGCCGACTTAGAATTTTATTGAATTTGTATGAAATTTTCAGTTCCCGAATACATTTTACTAATTGGTTGCTTAGCTCTTTTATTTTTAAACCCTACTTAGCTCTGATAGCTTTCCTTTTAAGTTTTTATATATACGATCGCCGTGAATTTTTTTCACGAGTCCATAAACAACCGTTTGCCTGATAGAGAGAGGATATCATAAATTTGTATTTGCAAACCAAATATTTTCCATTAATTGAAAAATGGTATTTACAAACTTACAACATTTTTGAAAGACATATTCAACGACACCCACGCTATGGGTTAGTCGAGAAAATATTTTTTCCACTTTACTAGTTTGGGAGCTACCAAAAAATGGTTTATTACGATTTCATTTTACCTCTTTGTCGGCGTGATTAGTTTTACATACCCATGTCAAATTACAGATTTCTAGTACTTGTAGTAGTAATCTCTGTGTAAGACCGCGGACGGACAGACTGACAGACAGATATGGCGAAACTATAAGGGTTTCTTGTTCACTACAGAACCCTAAATGTTTAAGTATGACACTAGCAATGTATAGCAAACCCACAACACTACCGCTTACGACGCTCACGTGTCCATGGGGTAAAAATAAATTTGTGCATTTTTGTGAACTTAAAAATGAATACATACGCGGAACCCTGGAATGTAGAAAATTCGTTCGAAATACAAGTCGAATTCCTTAAGAGCTAGGATGAAATGCGTTAAGCGACGGGACTAGGTTTCCTCTATGTGTTATTCGTTGAAATAAAGTAGATAGTTCTCTTCGTCCGAACATCGGTTAAAAAATTGTCGTATGAAAATATTTATTGCTCACTTTTTTGTAAAAAAACTGCGAATTGAATATCTGCAAATGGTCGTTGTTACTATACAAAAAAATAGGAGCAAACTTTAACCGTCGCGAATTATGACATCATAAATTATATTTTTTGTACAACATGGGTGATCTCTTTTAAAATTAAGTTATTGTCACTTCTTTATGTAATAGTCACAAAACATATTGCCATTCAAAAATTTTCTTCAAAAATACTAATTTTCATGCTGAAATATTTATTTCAATATAATAACACATAGACAGATTTGGGCGTCGCTAAATTTTTATTACAATTTCAATAAGAATCCAAATAATATAATGTCAATGAAGATGGACTTCCTTCACTATTCATAAACCAATTAAAAAGTTGTTAACACTTATAATTAACTTTATAAACTATAACACATATAAATTGCGCTACTCCCGAGAAAACCTTAATAAAATCCACTCGAAAGAAATGCACATCAATATATGTTAAACGGTATATATTATCTGTTCATTGTTTGTACAAATGTTTCATGAATATGTTCAATATTCCCTTGTTTAAATTTTACAACATTATCATAATTTGACACAATTTTAACACGATTTTTATAGACAAAGGTTTCTATATTCACAACCGAATTTCAATCAAACAAAAATAATTTTTAATTCATAATTTGCCAGACAATCTAGAAAAAAAAAATATACAATATATTTTACAATATATGATTTATCATGATACTACAGTTGCGTGTAAATATCGTCTGATTTTTTGTCTCAGTATCTATCTCGTTCGCACAAATGTCAAATGACATTAGCCAAAACAAGATAGGTATGATTTTACTACACTACACGAACGCTAGCGCGCGTCCCTGTGGTCTTGTATACTAGTATGATAACATACATATAGAACCTGTTTCACATAAGTATACTCTATACTTACACGTTTTTGATAAAAAAACTTTTCAGAATTATCATTCGTAATGCATACAAATTATGAACAGATAATATAAAACGTCGTTCCATTACACTAAGATAAACTCGGAAAACCGGGCGTTCTTCGGACGGCACTGCTCACGGGTTCTGATTCAACCTGCGTACAACGGAACGGGTGAGCGAGACGACTGTATGGTAGCCGAATCGCCGCCCTCTTCTCGCTTCGGCACTTCACTTCGATTCACTTGTTTTGAAAATGGGTTGCCATATTAAAAAATAATAATAAAGAGCGAAAAAAACGAAAAAATTAAATAAAGTCACAAATAGTAAGAGTACTTTTTATGAACAGAACGTTACATATTAAAGTCACATATTCAATTTAAAAAGTAAATAATGTGAAGCGGTGAAATAATTACAATATGTAGATTATACAACATAAATAAATTTAAAAAGAAATATATATTCATATGGCAACCCTAAAATACATTTTCTCGCGCCGAAACAGACACAGATGCACAATACTATACACTTTAACTCCCTCCGTTTGTTTATTTATGTGTTTATGAAAAAAAACCGCCACGTTGCAACACTACCGTTAAAAAGGGTTGTGGATAAGCAAAAATCGATACTAAAAAGAAAATCGGTACTAAAACTCAAAGATATTCGCGACCGTCGACATTAGTAGAAGCGCACGGTTAAGAGTGGGGCAAAGATTGTAAAAAAAAATAGTAAAATTCGTAACACGGGGGATGCACGAGAGATGTTGAATTTTGACGTAAAAAACCCGCACACCTCTCTCGCCGGCGAGGCTAAAACCGATACTTACTTTCGTAACTCTATTTTCAAAATGGTGAGTCACCAAAAGAACGATTTTTAATGACACCTCATTTCGAAAATAAAGTACCTATTTTTCGTTTTCACGTCACTATTCGTTAATAAAAGCACTACGGACAACACTCAAAGCGTACAGGCACGTAGGCCACAGCGGACAATCTTTAGCGAAATTAAAAAAAATAGCATCTCATACTTAAAAAAAGGTAGGGGAATACAACATGCTTAGTACTACTTCACTACAGACGGTCGTACGTTTTAGGTTTAAAAAACACGTGAAAATCGGTTATAAAAATCGAAAGTTAAGAATGTCGCGATCGTATAATATAGTAATAAGATTTAAAAAATTAAGTGCGTACGTCTACTGAAGAGGAGTTTTGGGAGGTTTTAGCATCGTGCATCCCCTGTATTGACGCGAGAAAAAAAAAAGTGAAAAAAAAAAACAAAATGGAGCGCAGAAGTCTTTTGAGGGAGACAATTTTGCCATCATTCGACAGTGAGAAACACACAGAAATGAAACGAGACAACGAATGGGTTAATCCAGTGATAGTTAGAGACAGTGTGTTACGAATGGTGTTGAAGTATTATTTACATAAAATAGGATTTTAACGCCCCTAAATATATTTGGGGAATAGATTTTAGAAAAGTCACCTCAAACAAAAATTGCTTCAAAAACAAAAAAAAAGTTTTTTTTTTTCAATGAAATGACTATTCCAAATCATTTTTTTAATTCAATAAATGGAACTCAATAGTAATAAATTATTTTTTAAATATGAGTCTTATTCCACAACCCTTTTGGACAAAAATAATGTAAAAATAAAGAAGTTGGAGGCTCCAATCGGTCGCCAAAGGACATCGTATGACAACTAGTCTAGATATGACAGATGAACATAGAGGTGCATGGCAAGCCGTGACAGCTAACATAGCGGCAGTGGAAACTCGTTGGCTTTCGTTACTCATACGAAAAGGCATTTTGTAGTTTAAAAAAAAATTAAGTTTATACGGGAAAAGTTAGTCAAAAAAGGTATACCTTTTAGGTCTACGTTAACTATATTTTATTTTTGCAGTTTTGATTAGTATATTTTATGGGAAATGTATACAATGTTGAGTATTTTCTCTTTCATACCTGACTTTATTATTTTAAATTATATTTTTACAAAAAGCCTTTTTTTAATACAAGTCAATGAGTGTGATTCTAATAGAAATAGCTTGAAAGCGTCGCAGCTCATGACATGATGGGATTGTTAAAAAAATATAACATAAAATATTACAAATATATTAATATTTATAGTTAAATGTTTAAATAATAATTTGTGTAGGTTTTTCTGGAAATGATTTCATAGCAAGAATGGATTGTTAAAATAAAAATATAATACAATAAATACTTTTTTTTTTTAAATATGTTCGGAATATATTTAGGAGTGAAAATTCCGTTAGATATAAATAAGATAAAATACCCATCGTGATAATTTATGTCTTGAAAATTTAAAAGGCACTTTTTAGTACCTAAATGAATGTGTGCTACTCTCACTGTTTTACTTAAAGGATTTTTGTCAAAGTTGACAAAATTGGGAATAAATAAGGAATATTAAAATCGAGAAACAAGACCGCAAATCTTGTTTCAATCGATCGATCAGCTGATCAGTTAATATACAAGCTGTTTCGGAAAAGTATAAATTATATTTTCAAAGCATGCTTAATCCGACATATTAAACAGCTTACACAGGAAAAAAAGCAAAATTTATTTTTTATTTTTATTAAATGCTCTATCGGGTTTGCTAAATTATTACGGAGATCCAAAAAAAATCACATTACTTTCTAGTGCAACCTGTTCAATAACACAAACTGGGCATGCTCTTACAACATCATTTCGCATTTCCGAAACATCCTATATATGTTTCGGGAAAGTTATTCAATTAAAAAATAATAGTAACTAATAATATAGAATACATAACTTTTTTAATAAAATTATTTTTTCTTAATTAATTTTTTTTTATTGAAAGATATTCAATTAAAAAAAAATATTTAATGTAATAATTAAATTTAAAAAAAAAATTAAAGAATCACGAGGGGTATTTTAACGAATCGACCAATCAACGATGCAGTGTGTGATGTGATGAAGAAGAAGAACATGTGTGGCACTGACCGTTTGGAGAACCTGGAGGACAGCTTGGAGAAGAAGGACGGGCGCGCCTGGTGCGGGGAGCCGCCGTCGCCGTACGCGCCGCCCGCGCTCGCGCCGCGCGACCGCGTCTGGCCTGCGCACAACGGACGTTCGTAAACAGCTGTACTCAATTATTAGCGTAAGTCGTAGTATGTAGCTTGTCTATGTTATGAAGTCTGTTGGCTCGTGATTAAACGTCAGTCATAAAATAGCAAGCCGTCTTTCATTGTGTTTTCCTATATTTATTACTAACCAAGGTTGCTGGAAGGCGCTGGATGCAGGCCGCTCTTGATCGGTCATTTTGGAAATCTGTGGGAGAGGCCTATGTCTAACAGTGGACGTTATGCGGCTGAAATGATGATGATGGTGATGAACCACGTACCTGAGTGGAAGGTGGACCTCGAGGGCACATTCCTTGGGAACACCATAGGGTTGGGGAAGTCTCTGCGAGCCGCGCCGCCCGCGCCCGCTCCTCCGGAACCGATCGTCGAGTTCAGGCTGAAAATACACAGACATACATACATTTATCATCATCATCACATATTTTTTGCCTCCAATGCAGGTGCACGACCCTCTCTGTACTACCAGAGCAGCCAAAGAATTTCACCTACACTCTTCTCGCTGGCCAGACTACATTTATCATCACCAGGTCTTTTTGTCTCCACTACAGGAGCACGACTTTCTCTGTACTACCAGAGCCATACTTGGACAGAGCAGTCAGAGGATTTGGCCTACACTCTCCTCGCTGGCCAGACGTGTCGGAGAGGTCTCAAAGAGTTTATAAGCTTTGTTTAGCTTGTATTTCCTAAGTCGCCTTCTACGACATCCACGGAATACTTGGGAGTGGTCCTACATATATTATCACATCTTAATACCCAACAATGGACGGACAGGGCCTAAAGCCGTAACCCCCACAGGCCACCGTTAGCTTGATGGTGGGCGCAAATATTAAAAATAGAGAATCAAAACTAATAGTGATAAATCTAATCTATCTTTCAATAATTAAACATTTTTTATTAAATCCTTTATTTTTATTTCATATGTTAAGTCATTTGAATTGAAATAGTAAGTTAATAGAATATACTTTGCAAATTTTTGTGTATTATGGTCACTCATAAAATAGTTTCACTTACATATTTTACATAGTTAAGTTTTTCTTTACGCTTACAAAGCGGCACTAAACTTAGTTATGTGTAAATGATCTGACGTCAACAATTAGTATGACATCGAAAGAAAAAACCGTTCAAGTGCGAGTCAAGAAGGGTTCCCCGTACCATTATCTATAAAACATCCCGTTTGTTGTATGGGAGCCCCACTTAAATATTTATTTTATTCTGTTTTTAGTATTGTTAAAGCATCAACAGAAATACATTATTTGTGAAAATTTCAACTGTCCAGCTATCACGGTTCATGAGATACAGTCTTACAGCAAAGTCTTAGTAATAGGGTCCCATTTCTACTCTTTGGGTACGGAACCGAAAGAGTAAAACGATTTTATAAAAGAAATGTCTATCCAAAAAGATTATGCGATATAAGTATTTTACTGGACATGTACTCGTTATTCTCACTATGTGAAGACGTTTTAGTACCTTGTGCATGAGATATTACTACATTCTGTACACATACAAATATACTATACCTTACACTCTATTACATTTATTTAAAAAAAATACTACCATTTACCATTTTAATAACATCTACTGCTACACGACACGTACCTACAAAATCTACAAATATAAACTATAAAAATACTCTACTTCTAAAATCTATCAAAAAAGATGTGTATTCTAAATATGTATGAATAAATACTATAAAAAATAAAATAATGTTAATAAATTGCAAAGCGATTTAACTACAGCAAAGCAAAATATCAAAACTATAAAATCAGCGTTTGAAATAAACCTCAATTATTAGATTTTTAAGAAAATCCAGCTGAACACTATAATTGAAACAAAAATGTATTCATTTCAAATCATATTACCAAAAAAACGAAGCATTGAACCAATTAAATGCTAGTGCTGTAAAAAGCCTTACCGATTTTCCGTAAATTTTACCGGTAAATTATCAATACTGTCTTTTAGTAAAATTTACGGGTGAATTATAAATACCGATTGTTGGCAAATTTACCGGTAAGGCGACGTAAAAATAAGCGATACACCAGCGTGCGTGTGGGCAGCCCATACCGCTAATTAACCGGCAACAAGCTCTAGGCTGTAGCTTACGCCGCGTACACTCATTGGCGCTACTCAACATCGATTTTCAATTCTGTTGTGACTTGAAGCATATATTTTACTTTATTTTATAGCAGAATTTAACTAAATATCCCTGTACAATGAGAGCTTGGACCAGTTACTAGAGCTAGACTTGGCAAAACTGTTCAAATCACTTTTTGATGTTCGATTTATTTTATTGGATCTTGCTTCATTAAATGAATGTAAGAAAAGAATGCAAAATTTTAAGATATTTTTATTTTAATATCATTGTTTACAAAAGCACAGATCTCTGTAATCTTCCATGTCATTTACAGCTTTAACAACAGTACATAATATGATAGGGACAAATGTCAGTCTCTATTACCTATATTTAATCAAATGCCAATTACCGTTAAATGCTTATCGTTAAGATCTTACAGCATCTTATCATCATTTTATTATGTATTTTTTTTATAAAATCACAACATCACGCCGCAAAGAACTGAAAATCAATGTCGTCATTGGCCAATCGCAAACGCCAGGGGTACCTCGGTCGAGGCTGCGCCAGGTCCCTTGCTGAGGCGTTGTGAGGCGCGGAGTCCGCCCCTAAGGGCGGGGCGCCACTGGCTGACGAGATCGACGCGCTTTTCACGTGCGTTTTACCGGTAGTTCCGGTGCCGTTGGTCGCCCCGTTCTTACTCTCCGTTGTTACCACCGCGCTGACCGACAACATGCTGTTAGTTCCCCGTACATGCGGTTTACCGATTTCTCGGAAAGTTAATCGGAATTTGGATAGATACATTGCGCCTTATTACAAAACGTGTACTAAGTGAAGGTTGGTAAATAATTCTGTAAACGTAGTAACATTGTGAAAAAAAAGATCTTCCTTTTTTTAAATACAGATAAAAACTATTTAATGGCGCCGCGAAATTTAATTTTAATAATAAAATTTCAAGTGAACTAATTTAATTGCCAACTAATATAATTGGTTTAAACAATTAATTACCCAAATCTAGTAAACGTTGAAGAATGGGATAGTAATATTTTGGCAAATGTTAACTTGTTTTTCATAGATAACGATTTAAACCAAGTAATTAAGTTAGATCACGTTTTGTAATAAGACATTGACCAAATAATTCCATCAATCGATATTAATTCTATTGTTATGGAACTACCGTGAATTTCAAGAAAATTAACCATTATTCAATAAAATATCCATTATTAATATAAGATTGAGACGGGAGAATACAATTACCACTTTGATGCAGATAATATAAATATATATTATGATATATAACACCATATGTACTAAACCGCGGTCAAACTGTTTAGTTTTATTTGCTGAATTGATGTACATGCCATCGGCGCGACACAAAGGTCACGTTTTTATAAAAGCTACACCGCCTTTGAAGCGCGCGACGGCATTCAAACCAAATGAACAAATAGTCCCAATAAAATTTTTAAAGGAATTGTCTTAGTTTCGTTTTATTCTTTTAAGCAATACAACTAGCAGTAATTAACACAACAGCTGTCTTGTAGCTAATAGCAATAGCTTACACCGTACCCAAACGAATAGCTGAACTAAAGTACTCGTAAATATAAAAATTAATCCTATTTAAATAACTATGGTGCCTAGCACAAATTTAATATACTTACTAATATTCCACCAATAAGAACATAGTTTTCAAGGTGAAGTTTTTATATATCTATGTATAGATTCATATGAAAAATCTTCAAAAAAAAATTATACAAAATAGTGCTCAATTTTTGACATTAGATAATCAATTATAGATCACAGATTTAATTAGGCGTCCTTGTACAAAACAAAAGTCTGATACTAAAGTATAGAATAGACCTTCATATCTAGATAAAGAAGATATATGTACCTTGATAAAATAAAATATTTACTTTTACCTAATAATTTTTGTGAGTAACTTTGTATAAAAAATCACAGCTTAATCAATCAAAAAATTGATTTTGTACCTAAAGATTTTCATTTTAATATATAATAATTAATTTTTTTTTTTAAATATGTGTTTGTGAAACCGTTTGTTGAACTTATTTTAATCAAAACATGTTTTGTCCCTTTCCCTTTTTTCATTTTTTCAATGTTTGTCATTAAAAGAACGAGACAAAATATATTTTAACTAAAATAGGTTAAGCAAACGTTTTTATAATAGGGATGTGGACTACAAAAAATTTTTTGGTTTATTTGATAGATTATTAAAAAGTATGGTACGTATTTATTCTTTTTTTTTATCTTCAAAAAAATATGAGTCCCTTATTTTTGGATGATCCGGACAAAATGACCCAGTCCACACTTGTATTGTTAGAAATGTGTTTATGTAAGAGGATGGTGTATTTGGAAATGAAGGGCTGCAGAGGTATAGGACGACCGAGGAAGACGTAGACAAAATGTGTTAGGATAGATATGAAGGAACGAGGGGCTAGTGTAAATATGGTGAATGACAGACAGAAGTGGAAACAGTTGATATACAGAGCCGACCCCAAATAGGGAAATGGCGAGGAGAATGAGGATGATGTGTTTATGTATGTATTGTATATATTTTAATTTTAAGGTATAATTTAAAACTTGTTCTTACATCATTTTAATTTTTAATATATTTTTTTAAACATTGAATAATTTTATTAGTTAATACATACTTGAGTCTCGTCAACTTGTTAAGAGAGCAGGGTATTCTAACACAAGTATTCTTTACTTAAAAGAATTCCTTTATCGCAATTTAGATTGTAATAATGCTGTTACTAAATAAACAATACGCATTTTCCAACAAGTCAAATCAGATACTTTTTTCTAAACGTCAAAACAAACAGTGTCTATGGGATTTTGTATGAAATACAGGCAAATGACGTCATAGTTTTTTGGAGTCAAATAGCGCTCTTATTATCATTTTTCTGCAATAATATTTATAAAATCACGTTAATATTTTACGACGTTTTATTTTGTTATAAGTACAAAATAATTAATTTCTCGCTTAGGAAAATACCCAATTCAGAATGTTAGTATGTATGTATGTGTGCGCGGTGTACCTGGGCGCGTCGTGCGGCGGGCTGAGCTTGGGCGGCGCGGGCGCGGCGTCGAAGGTGTGCGTGCGGCGCGCGCCCGCCGCCGCGCGCCGCGGCTCCGCCTTCGGCTGCGCGCTGCTCGGCCGCGCGCTCTGCACCTGACAACGCAGCTAGCATCATCAGCTCTTTTTCTCTCCACTGCAGGAGCACGACCCTCTCTATACTACCAGAGCCATACTTGGCCAGAGCAGCCAGAGGACTTTGGCCTACACTCTCTACGCTGGCCAAACGGTTTGGAGAGGTCCCATTGATGTTTTTAAGCTTCGTTTAGCTTGTATTTCCTAAATCGACATCCACGGGAGGACTTTGAGTAGGCCTATTCTACTCTGCCGTAAACATTACATTCTACAGTGTACGCACATACTAAAATACTATTTGACAATAGTCATTTCGATAATAAGGATCTCCTCGTCCAGTCAACCTTGGATATAAAGAAATAGGTTTTTACGAAACAGCGCTTTTTTTGGTTATTTTTATCGTAAATTTTTAAAAATAAATTTAAAATATATTATGTTTTTCTTGAAAATAATTTCTCAAAACTAAAAACCGTTTCATTATCAAAAAAAAGTTTATAAAATTTATTTGAAACCACCTGTCAAATATAGGATATATTTGTTAAGTTTCAAATAAATTTTATATATTTATATAAAGCTTGTAAATTTGTCAGGTTTCAAATAACGTTGAAAAAAGCGGGAAAATTCCCCGTTTTTTTCAAAGTCCTTCGTTTTTTTATAAAAATATTTAAGGAATTTTTCATGTTTTTTTATCAATAAAACGGAAAAAAACGAAAAATACGGAAAAGTATTGATGTTTTTTTCACAGAATATTTTTTTTAATATTAAAAAAAATATTATTTAGAATATTTTATTTCAATCGTTTTTTTTTTTCAAAAATTCCGATTTCTTTCGAAAAATTCCAAAGGTTTTTTTCGGGAATATTTCAATGCAACAAACGAATAAAACGGTAAAAAACGAGATATGGTTTCTTTCACCGAAAAAAACAATTTGTTTCTTTCGGAATTTTCAACGCTAGTTTCAAACAAAAAAAAATCCATCAGTGAACAAACTTTAAAAAAAAGAGCGCGACGAATTGATAACCCCTCCTTTTTTTAAGAGTGAGTTAAAAGTTTTTTCCTTCCTCAAAAAATTAACACCCCGCAAGAAGTTTTCACTTCAAACATATTGAATCTTACTTAGTTGAGCAAACCTCAGTCACTTTTTATTATAATCAGTTACTAATGACGCTTTCAACAAATGCATACAAAATGCGTGGCGCCCAGCGCCAGCATCAGATATACGATATTTGCCTGAAGTATAATCACATGAAGAGGTGACAATGATATTTTAGTAATGTTGCATACCTGCATTTGGGCGATCCGCGCGGTATTTTCCTTTATAGACGCAGAGTCAATTGTATTCTGAAACAAATTAATTAGTTTTTGTCAAATTATATTAAAATAAAGTATTCTTTTTTGCATTGAAGAAAATCCCATGGATTCATCGAAAAATACCGATTTACCAATGCACCTGAATCTTCAAACTTATGTAGTTAGTCAAACTTTAGAAAAAATACATCAAAAACATTTATTTTCTAAAAACCGGTAAAAGTTGGTTAAAAAAATTTTTTACATAGTGATTTTTACCGGAAAATTGATGTGTAATGTGTCTACATTACACATAAATTTTCCGGTTAAAATCGGTATCGGTAAAATTCGGTATCGGAAATATATTGTTTTTTTTTTTTAATTTTGGCTCGACTTCTTTGCGTATTTAGCCATGCTCAAGTTAATAGAAAGTGGGAAACAACAATTGATGTGAAGTAAATATATATATATATATATATATATATGCAATCAAAGGTTGTTAAGGTCCTTTGATTGCTTTAAGGGAGCTTCTGGCGACAAATCTATACGAGTCCACTGGTTTTCATAGCCGATTGAGTGGCGGACGGCGCCTAAAGACGCCCACCGCAGACCGCAAATAAATATCACTACAGCCGCACTATGATTGTCCACTTTAAACATTTCACATATTGTTCATCAGAATGAGCATTTATAACACCAAACCACACCAATTTCATATTATAAAGTCCACTAGAATCAATTTGCAAAACAATTTAAAGCAAACTCCAACTGAACCCCTTGACTTCCCGCCAAAAACTCTACCGATTTTTTACACATAAACGATTAACGCACCTGTCTTTTAAAGTTAGACGTCGTCGTCGTCGATGTTGACGTCGTGTTGTTGGCCGCGCTGGTCGTCGTTCCGACTGTAACACGCAAAACAGGTTATGCGCTGAAAATATAACCATCGCAACGCTAATTTCTACGAAGTTGGTCAAGTTTCAACTCGTTTTTCCAACGTGTTTATGTAAGCTAGCAGTTCTTATTTTTGCTAGAAACAAAACCGCACGGAGACATTCGCGGTTTTTCGTTCTGAAATGTTGTGTTACTATACTCCATTTGGTTACGTATTTAAATAAATGTAAACCATCTTGACATGTCTTTTTATTGAAATATACACTTTATAAATCAATAATTTTGCTAATCACAAAGTAATTGTGTAATAAATTATAAACTACTTTGTAATTTGTGTTGAAAAACTTGTAAATTCACTAATAAAGTGTATATTTCAATAATAAGACATGTCAAGATTGTTTACGTTTATTTAAATATCTAACCAAAAAAAAAATATTAAAATTGCACGGGTGTACAAATTTTAATAAATTCTAGTATAATTTTAATAGTTTCTAGGAATTTTTAATGTTAATTGACCAACTTCATAAAAAGTGCATAGTGCAAATGACTAATCTCTGTAAACACAACATAACATGCAAGCACATCCACATTAAATCTTACAATTTTGGTAAAACTAGACATTTTGTGCGTAGTAATATATTTCTGTGTGTATTTTTTGCTCACTTCAAATTCACCATCGTGTTTTATATTTTAACATAAACAGGCAGACCAGTTTCTGATATACCTCATAGTAAGTGCTGTATGTGCAGTGCATAGTTAATTGGCATCAACATCACCAAAAGAGGTGCTTAATGTTTACTACAGTAGTTTGTCGGCGCGGTGACTATGGTGGCATAAGTTCCTTCAAAGATAGAGCCTTTGTGTTGCGCCGACAGTCTGCCAACCATTTTAGCGTACGAACTGTACACAACCGTAGTAAAACAGTGCCCCATCAGCCATTTTATATATTTGCAAAGGCAACAGATTTTTTTTTTTACCGTTGTTATTGTGTCCAGGACACCTTACCCAGTATGTGTGGTATTGGGATGACTGTTCAAAAAGTTGCAGATACGCGAAGCAGTGTTATGTTAAAAAGCTTACATGAAAAGCTTGTCATGATGAGAAAGCTTTGTACCAACGTGTTAACGCAATGATAAATGAATAGACGCGTCCAATATAGATCAGTGTTAGTTACTACCAAATACACTTTGCCACAGAAACGTACGTATATGCTCTCCATGTCGGAAATTCTGATCAACTTTTAAGCTTTCTAGTCGTTTTTGCTTCAAAATGTTTACCCGAAAAATTACAATACATAGTGTGACCTATCGGATATATGATTCGGATGAATAAGCTTTTAGATTTTAAATGCTTCAGATTGATCAAATTCAGAGCTAAACTTTTTTTTTTGTCTGAATAAAGTAATTTTTATTTTATTTTATTTATTTTTTAAACTCTTCAAAGGTGATAAAATCTGATTTAACCGAATCAGACTTTATCACTTTTTTATATAGAATTAAATTTAGACAGAGAGAATTGGCTTTTCTACTTAATTCCACTGGTAAGAGTAAGCACTTAAATTACAAGAAGGAGTCTACCGAATAAGAAATTATCGGTAAATTAAAAAAAATACCGATAATTTCTTTACCGCTTTTAATATTTACCGTTTTCTTTTTTAAATCTCTATCGCTTCAATCTATGCATAAAAGATTAGAAAACCTATTAGAGTTCAATCTTGCGAAAAAAACCATTATTTTTTAATTTCGAGTTACAAAAAACTTAAAAATCGATCTCTTTCCCGATATTCCGATGCCAAACCCTAACGGTGTGTGCGGCAGCGGAGACCCACCTTGCGTGCGGAGCACCTCAGCGCCGGAGGAGGCGCGGCGCGAGGCGGCGGGGCGCGCGGTCGCCGAGATCGAGCGCTGCACGCCGCGGTGCGACGGCGAGCCCGCCGCGCCTGCGCCCAACGGCACTTGTAGTGTACGGGGTACGGGGTACGCCGATCACATCTAACTACTCTATTTCTATCCTACTATCCCATCCTAACCTCATCATCATCATCAGGTCTTTTGGTCTCCACTGCAGGAGAACGACCCTCTGTACTACCAGAGCCATACTTGGCAAGAGCAGCCAGAGGACTCGACCCACACTCTCCTCGCTGGCCAGACGGGTTGAAGAGGTCTCACTGATGTTTATAAGCTTTGTTTAGCTTGTTTTTCCTGAGTCGACATCCACGGGAGGACTTGGAGTGGCCCTATTCTACTCTATCGGAAACCACACGGCTATTCACACTCTACTACTCTACTTCAATCCTACTATCCTATCCTACTTCCTACTATTATTACCAATGCGAAAGCCTGTTTAGTTTGTAAGATTGATAACATTTTACTATTTTATGGTTGTTTTGTAATTATATATACCCTATTATAATACACCCTAATTTATTTATTTAGATATACCTACTTGTCTAGTTAAACCCCCATCTATCATCTTTTCTATTAAGTCCTCCCGTGGATGTCGTAGAAGGCGACTTAGGAAATACAAGCTAAACAAAGCTTATAAACATCAATGAGACCTCTCCAACCCGGCCAGCGAGTGTAGGCCAAGTCCTCTGTCTGCTCTGGCCAAGTATGGCTCTGGTAGTACAGAAAGGGTCGTGCACCTGCAGTGGAGACAAAAAGACCTGATGAGGATGATGATCCTATCCTATCCTACTTCCTAGTAATATTATAAATGCAAAAGCCTGTTAAGTTTGTAAGATTGATAACATTACACTGTACTTTGTAACTGTTGGTTGTTGTGTTATAAATGCGAAAGTGAGTTTTTATATTTGTTTGTTACCACTTTACGCTTTAACCACTGAACCTATTTAGATGAAATTTGATATGGATATAGTTTGATACCCAGGGAAGGACACAGGATAGTTTCTATCCCGAAATTCTCACGGGAAGCGAAGCCCACGGGCACAGCTAGTTTACTATATGAGAGAACGGTCGCCGGTTAAACATTTCTTTAAATTTTATAAAATAAAAACCGTATACGCCATAGGCCTTACTTGGTGACCGGCAAACAATTAAAAATCTATTGTTGTATTAACAACGTTTTACTATTATAGCAAATACAATAAATTAAGAGTGTCGAAGCCCCCTCTTTCGTACATAGACTACATAAAATCTTTTTTTTTTTCAAACGGTACCTACCATAATAATATCCTATCTTTTGGCGCTTCAAAACACACTAAACACAAATAAATTCTAGGTTAATTTTATCGGAACTTTTACCGAGAAATCGACACTGCATCCCCGCCTGTCTGTGATCGGCATACGTAACACGTAAAAGCACACAAATACACAATAATATGAAGCTATACGATGACACTATCGCATGATAAACTTTTGATGGTATGATGAAAACCCTGTTAGAAGCTGAAGCCACCCCTGATTTACCTTCAATGAATAATGCCCCAACTACAATATACTTAATATAAAGTTCTTCTAGTTTGTCACAATGGTATATCGTTCGGTACCGTTATACATAACGACTGGAAAAACACTTTAAGCCCATCGGTTAGATAATTCAAAAAAATATTGTACACGTATTTTTTCTTTTATTTGAGAAAGAAAAAATGACAAAGATACAGCGCATTTAAATTTCGTATGTGACGTCATGCGGCGATTTTTACATAGCGGTGACGTCGCAAGCCCTCCCTCTGAACTTTGATGCTTCGTATCTTTGCGGCCTAACTAGAATAATACTTTTCTGACCCTAAATCACACAATTGTTATACCCTACATCGCACGTTTACCAGAAATAGAGGAGAGGAATTTTAAAAAGTAAAATTTAAAAAAATTGTCTTTTTTTCTTGCATACATATTCATTCTGTAGGTCGTGATCAGTGGGTTCTTAAATATGCTCAGTGCTTAAACGTAACCTAACACTAATTTTATAAAGTACGCAAGCTTAAGTAATTAAGCGATTAATTTAAGCATGATATTATTCTTATTTACAAGAATCTACGTTCCGGATTAATGAAGTCATCGATATTTTACGAGTATATCCGTATTGAAAACATATACTTATAGAGTATCTGGGGGCACCGTAGTGACCCCGCCAAGACGAGAATTAAATTCTCTGCACTACTTCATAACCTGTCGTCTGCGCAAAACTGCGAAACAATAGTAAAACAATGCATGTCAGACACATTATGCTCTGTTGCCAGATGAGAGGTTATTATATTTTCTTCTGCATATTATTTATTTCACGTTGATTATCTACAGCAACTGCCTAGGCGTCTTGGTCGAGATGAATTATTTTTTAAAGAGAGTTATATATTCTAAATATATATTAAATATAAAAATGCCTTAGATATTCTAGATCCCGAGCTACGACTGATTTTCCCATATATGTATGATTCACATCATTTATCTTGTTATTTACCATATGGCACTATATGATATAGTTTCATAGATCGTCATCTAAGGGCTCTAACAGACGACCGACATATTGACGCTCGTCCGTGAAAGCCCTGAGCAGACTGGGGAGGAGAGAGAGCTATATTAGTGTATATGAGCAGCCGTGTGTCACCTTGGTGCTGGTTGGGCTGCTGCGGCTGCGCGGGCTGGCCGGGCGCGGCCGCGGTGCGCAGCGACAGCGACGAGCCCGACCGGCTGCCGTCCGACTCCGGCTGCGCCGACAATCATACACGTTAACATCTTCTCTTACAGCCCTACTGATATTAGTACATCAGGATATAGGTGCGTTATGGTGATTATAAGACACGAGGTGGAATTTCAGCCCGAGCCGAAGGCGAGGGCGTAATAGAGCCGAGTGTGTTAAACCAATATGCGCACTTATATCGTCGTACTACGTTTTTCAACATACTTGCGAGGAAAAATACCTAATAAACTGATTTTGCTGATTTTAAATAAACTCAACCGTAAACTGTGATGCACAAAGTTGCTTTCCTGCCGTTTTACTTTTTGAAATCATGGTATATCGTAATGTACTATTAAATCGACATTTAATTATTGTCAAACTTAGTTGGTGCAATAAAGAAAATGTATCTTATCTTATGAGTACATACAATAGCTATTAAGATTTTTTAAGGCTACGTGTAGAGTATACTCACGTCAGTGCTTTTTCTGCCGAGCAGTAGATACGTGGCGAACACATCGTCATACTTCGCCTCGGCCAGCGAACATTCGATGTCTTGTCTGTTGTACCCCAAGCACACTAGCGCCTCTGTCGGGAGAAATGTTCAATTTTAGACGACGCACACATTCAAACACTGAATTTATGACAACCAACCGTTGTATTGAGGAGAAACATGAAGTTTCCGGGGTCCAGAGCTGCCCCAATTAAAAGGAAACGGAGATATCATTTAAAGTTGTGTCTTGACGAAACCCTATATAAAACCCTTTAAACTATTTTGTGAACTATTGTTTATAGTTTAAAGTGAGGACAAGAAGCTTTTCTTCACACATTAGTCAAAAGTGGCTGTGTATACGCAAATGTGCGTATAAAAAGCTTTACGTTCTCACTTTGAACTGTAAAGATTAAGTTCATAAAATATTTTGAACAGTTGTCTAGGGCTTAGTTAGACACAATTTTAAATGATATATTTTTCATTTTAAATTATATATTTCAAATGGGGCCAGCACTTGACCTCGGCAAATTCAGGTAACCCCATCTGCCCTCTTAAATCACCTATGTAGTGAGTAATCTACCAATTTAAGTAGTGCAGCTTTTTTGGAGCGTACGCTGCGTTAAGCGTGACCACGCGGAATATTGAGTCTATCTCTGTCCCAAACTCTACGTGCGACAGAGTCACAGCATCATGCGACGTACTCTGCTATCTCTTAGTTTGTGACAAAGATAAATATATTTTAAAAAGTTTGATTCGTCTTAAGGAGCACTTCAAACTTTTAATTTCCTTGTTTTAGATAAAAGCTTGTTTTAAACATATTTGTTCGATGAATAAGGCGACAAGTCTTCATCCATTACGTGGTGAACAGAGCCACAGAATGAATATGAGTATGTAATACAGAATGGAATCTTCCAAGGTCCTGCGCAATATGCGCACCCGTCCCCCGTTTTCATCTTGTCGAGGCGGCCAGGCGCCCGCAGCCGCCCGGTCAACACCATCGACAAGGCGAGAACGGGGGAGAGGTGCGGGGACGGGTGACGGGGACGCTTATTGCGCGGGACCTTAGGAGATACCGTTCTGTATATTTTATTATACTTATATTAATTCTCTGACAGAGCCACGGGTCGCAAAACTCTTTTGCTGTCTACAAAAAGGGTTAGAGTACACTCTTGGCTGTCCAAGAATAACCCCTGAGAGAGTGAACTCAGCTGCGCTTACTTTGTTTCTGTAAGGGATGCACTTCTAACACTGACATAACCTCTAATCTAACGACTAACAAAACATGCATCTTGTTCATCATTATTATATTCATCTATGAGTTAGAATTCTTAATTTTCAAAATTATGTGAAACCAGATGGCAGCACAGTGACGTCAGGTCCATTAAGCTGCTGTTATTGGATACACTTGACGGAACAAAACCACCTGTCAACTGATGGTCCAAACAATAGTCAATAAGGCGTTTTCCAGTAAAAAAAATTGGTTTAAAACATTCTTAATAGATAGCGCATAATAGTTTTGAGATCGTTCTGTCAAAAAAGGCTCAATCCTTTTAATAAATTTGTAATTGATCATACAATCTTGTATTAAACAACAGTATATTAAAAAAAAAGAAAATATTCCAAAAACATATTATGCCATTTTTTATGAATTAGACATTGACAGGTCGATTTAATTGATTGCTGCGCCATCTTTCTTATGTGTATGTGACAGTACAATTAAAAAAAACCCTCTGTGCCCACCTGGTGTCACATATTTTTAAAAACCCTCATTGTTTTTTCTAAACATTTTACTGTTTAAATCTAATCATCTACGCAAATCTGATATTAAATTAAACGGCACATTAAATTGTTAGTGAACTATTAGCATGCAACATTATTATATTATAGTAATAAAACTTGTTTAAAAATATTTATAAGTATTTTAGGATATTACAAAAACAGATAATTTGAAAACACAAATCACATAAAAATATATTATTTTCATGCAAGCGCTATTTATATTCAATTCAATATACACATCACATAAACATATACAAATATCACGTGACACATAAGCATAAGAATAATCAGTTATGTAATTCTGTCTGATCGAAGTCAATATGTTTAAATAAAATAAAAAATAGGTAAGTAAGTACATAATATATTTAGCGCAAAATCAATTCCAACACAAAATCTTGTTGATATTTATCGCATACATATTTATTGCATCATTTGATATACTGAAGTAATTATTAACAAATTCTACTTTTATGTATGTGAGAAAATTTATTATGTAAATAAATTTATATTCAACATATATTATTTTTATATACAATAATTATAAAAGACGGCCAATAAGACAGAATTTGGTATATAATTTCAGGAAGAATAGTATATAATTTCAATTCTAAAACACATGAGTAGAATGCGTCACGTACCAACTTGCGCTGTGCCAAGGGGAGCAACGCATGGAATACAAAAACTTGTTATATATTTAATTTTAATAATTTATACAACTTGTATACATTGGTGATACATGTCTGCTGTATATAATGACTATCATAATTTTTCAAAACTAAAAACCGACTTAACCGCCGATTTTGATAACATTTCTATGGGACCACCTGCGACAAGTATACCTTTTTAAACAAAAAAGGTATTTTCCAAATCGGTCCACGCGTCTTCGAACAATCGGTAAACATATAAAAAAAAGATCGCGACTTGATAACATGCCCCTTTTATGGAAGTCGGCTAAAATAAAGGGTGAAGTCAGTTCATCAAACTGAACAACTTTCCCCAAGGAACATTTATATTGAAATATGAAAAATAAATTTTGGCTTTCCATACAAACTTGAATGAGTTGATGAACATTCAAGAGAGCAAAAAAATTTCTATATACACATGTTTTCTCGAAATTATACTTTTGTTATCACCAACATATACAATTTATTTGTTAGTATATTGTGTATATTTAGCTTTGTGATCAAGACAGCGGCATATAATCTAAAGAATACGTAGATATTTATATTTTCTCTTATATATCTAGTATTTAAAAGATTTATATTTATTGTTAGCACAGCATTTTATACATTGTATTAGATATCTCATAATAAGGATTTTTTTAAATTTGAATTCAGTGAGTTTTAAAAAGAAATTTAGTAGACTAAACCTTTTATTTCTTCAATGTGAGACACATATCTCAAATCTATATAAAAACATCAAACATAGGTATGTATAAAGCCAAAGATCGTCATCTTCATACCCAGTGTTCATTCACTTCAACCGCTTGCTACGAAAGGTTCTCTATCTCAGTTTAAACACTCACCTATCCGCTTGTGGTCCTTAAAGTCCTGCTGTCTTTATCATTAACAACAGTTTAAACACTCTTCTGTTTGTCTCTCACTCTTCAACTCTCTCACAGTCTCTCTTCAGTTCTGAATATCAGTTAAAACACTCACCTATCCCCTTATAGTCCTTAAAGTCCTTCTGGTTCTCTCTTCAACAGCAGTTAAAATACCCTCCTATTTGTCTCTCACTCTTTAACTCTCTCAGTCTCCTTTCAGTTCTCTCTCTCTTAGTTTAAATACTCACCTATCCGCTTGTGGTCCTTAAAGTCCTGCTGGTCTCTCTTTAACAACAGTTTAAACACTCTCCGATTTGTCTCTCACTCTTCAACTGCCTCTCAGTCTCTCTTCAGTACTCTATCTAAGTTTAAACACTCGCCTATCCGCCTACTGTATCTCTCTTTAACAACAGTTTAAACACTCTTCTATTTGTGTCTCTTTCTTCAACTCTCTCTGCCTCTTCAATTCTCTATCTAAGTTTAAACACTCACCTATTCGCTAGTGGTCCTTAAAGTCCTGTTGCCTCTCTCTCTCTTTAACAACAGTTAAATACTCTCCTATTTGACTCTATCTTCAGTTCCCTATCTTAGTTAAAACACTCACCTATCCGCTTGTGGTCCTTAAAGACACTCCTATTTGTGTCTCTCTCTCCAACTCTCTCTGTCTCTCTTCAGTTCTTATTTTAAACACCTATCTGCTCTTATTTGTGTCTCTCTCTTCACTCGCTTACTGCGGGCGGTTCTCAATCTTAGTTTAAACACTCACCTATCCGCTTGTGGTCCTTAAAATCCTGCTGCGGCTCTATGAAAGGTCTCAGCTCGTCATCTTCGTATCCTGTGTTCATCCACTTGTCCCTCATGATGCTCTCGAGGGACGCTCTCTTCGCCGGGTTGAGTACGAGGAACTTCTTTAGAAGGTTCTCGCAGTCCGTCGACATGTAAAATGGTATTCTGGAATCACATTTTAAATTTTTAGACCAGGGGACCAGATAGAGGCAAATAAATATATATGTATACGGTCATCTCGTATCCTGCGCTAAAGACACAGGTGTGGCACTTCATAGAAGCGGAGTATCATTTATGCCTACTACTACTACAAACGAAACTATATATCCGTGCACACGTCGATGTGTGTGTTCGCCCGCCCAACACACGGGACAACGCGGGAACGGTGAAGAGGTGCGAAAACGGGGGACGGGGACGCATATTGCGCGGGATCTTAGGAGATTCCGTTCTTTATATAATACTTATATTAATCCTCACCGAAATAAACCTTTAAACTCATAAATAAGAAGAAGAATATAGGGACATATCACACTGATTGAACAAGCCCCAAAGTGAGCTTTTCAACTTTTGTAATAGTTCCCGCACCTGTCCCCCGTTTTTGCCTTGTGGAGTGTTTAGAACGGGCGAGAAACGGGGACACATATTGCTCGGGACCTTAATAATTATCATCCATCATCCATTTCAGCCGCACAACGTCCACTGCTGGACATAGGCCTCTCCCAACGATTTCCAAAAATGACCGATCTAGAGCGGCTTGCATCCAGCTCCTTCCAAGGACCTTGGTCAGGTCGTCAGAACACCTTGTGGGTGGGTGTCTTACGCTTCGCTTGCCTGTACGTAGTCGCTATTCGAGAACCTTTTTGCCTCATCGGCCATCGGTTCGTCGCGCTATGTGTCCCGCCCACTGCCATTTCAACGAGCTAATCCGCTGTGCTATGTCAGTGACTGTAGTTATCCTACGGATTTCCTCATTTCTGATTCGATCACGTAGAGAAACACCAAGCATAGCCCTTGAGCCTTCTTATGAGACCCATATAGTAAGAGACCACGTTTCAGAGCAATATGTCATCACTGGTGACATATACAATAACTATACCTACTTATTATAATAATTCTGTAGTATAGTAAGTGACTGACCTATATTTGCCCCGCAGCACTCGCTCCCTCAGCTCCCTGAGGGTGGAGCCGTCGAAGGGCAGCGACCCCGACACTAAAGTGTACAGGATGACCCCCAGCGACCACACGTCCACCTCGGGACCGTCGTATTTCTTTCCTGGAAACAATTCACACAAACTTTAAAATACAAAAGTTGACAACTATGTTAGTGGGACACGCCATATTGCGGAAAAAATTGGAACTAAATTTAACATGGGACCGGCAATAACACAGATTAAGGTGGAACTAGTCGATATTTTTTTATACAAATTATGGGGGGGTTTTACTTTACTGTTAGAGATCGTACATCTAAAATTTAACATATCGTTTTGTTACAATTTTATCTGATATAGAATAGTAAAATAAAAAGCCATTAAAAAGTTTTGAGCCATTAAATATTCGTTTTCCTTTGTAGTTTTTAACGCAACTATCGGCGTAATCACCGGTGGGCGTGGCCAAAAAGCACGCTTTCTCACCTAACAGTGTGGCGGGTGAAAGCAGTGAGGTGAAATACACGACAAACTATAGTAAATCGAGAGCGTAAAAAAACACATGAAGTATTTTAGGAAACGGGGTTATGCATAAACTACTGCATTGATCAATTACAAATAAAGTTTATTGTAATCTTCAATAATTAAGCTGTGTCAGGCAGACTTTGTTTTGGAGATTTTACACTTATTTTATTACTTATTTACACCGAAAGTTGCGTAAAAATTAGCAAGCAAAACGAAAGTGTACCTTGGAACAACTCCGGCGCGGCGTACGGCGGACTCCCGCAGAAGGTGTCCAGCTTCGCCCCCGGCGTGAACTCGTTCGAGAACCCGAAGTCCGCGATCTTTATGTTCATCTCGCCGTCCAGTAGCAGGTTCTCAGCCTGGAAACACCAAAAAGTGTGTCTAAAATACAAATTATACGTTTTTAAATTATAAACTTTAAAAAAAATTGTACTTCGGTATTCGGAGTACGTAAAGTATATCAGTATATATACTGATATACTTTACGTACTCAATACCAAATTTTATTTTTAAAAAAATAAAAATGGAATCTCTTTGCAACTCTTTTTCTGTTACAAAATAATGTCATTTTTTTACCATTAGGATACAGGTATTTCACTTTTTTTAAATTAATAATGGTCATATTGGTTATTTCTCACAAGGAGATCACCACAAATGACAGAGCTCACCATGTTTACGGCATTACAAAAAGTTTTATGAACGGTGGCGCAAGCATATCTAAATCAAATAACATACAATCTTACTTCAATATCTTAGATGCCTTAAAACTTTGATTTTCCTCATATTAAGATCTATAATCTATCTGTTCCCCACCTTGAGATCTCTGTGTATGATCCACTTCGGATGGCAGTATCTACTACACGGCTGAGACGATCTAAACTTCGCCAGAGCTTCCTTCTTCATACGCCCGTGGAGCACCAGATATTCAAACCCTTGACCAGCATGCAAGAAACCCTATTCTACTAATTTCGTTTTTTGTGTGTGTAAAAGCTTGATAAACATAGCTTGACGCCTGCCATACAATGATGACAGCCGGGACCAACGGCTTATACGTGCCTTTCGAAGCACGGAGGAGCTCAAGAAATTTTTATGTCACTGGTCACCCATCCAAGCGCGGACCACGCCCGGTGCCGCTTTACTTGCGAAAACTTGTTTACAACGAGCTCCTCATCACCTATAATCGTTTTGTATCTCACCTTGAGATCTCTGTGTATGATCCGTTTCTGATGGCAGTACTGCACCGCCGAGACGATCTGTCTGAACTTCGCCCGAGCTTCCTTCTCCTTCATACGCCCGTGAAGCACCAGATAGTCGAACACCTGGAATGAGTAACACCAAAATATTGAATTTGCATCCAAAAAATCATATACGTGTTTATAACTGTACAACTTTGATGAGTTTTTCATTCATTCATTCGTCATCATCATTATCAAATAAATCCAGAAGTCAGACAAATGCTCAGCTCGTCTGACCACCAAGCAGGTGGGTTTCCTACGCTGCGCTTTCCGCCATTCGAGAACTTTTCTGCCTTATCGGCCATCGGTTATTCATTCATTCATTTATCCCAAATGGGGCAGACAAATCATTAGCGTGATAGTAGAAAAGGTAATAAAAATTACAGAAGTTAATTTAATTTAAGAAAGGGGAGGCTTTTGCCCAACTATGGGACCTAAATGGCTATTTAAAAAAAATGAATTAAGTCAAGCTTTCATGTATATCAATTGAATCTATGAGAGAACAGACGAACATAAAACTTATTGTGTCCGGCCAAACACATACCGCCTCCTTTAGGCTTCGTCGAAATGGATAAATAATGATATGAATTTAATCACATTCATGCCGGTCCGGCAGCCGTCCGATGTCTACACCCTCCTTGGGAAAGCATTAATTGAAAGCTAGGGCAGGCCGCTACTCAAATAATAATGCCAAAAACTAATTTCAAATAATGTTGCCATAGACAAACAAGGCAGGGGGTCCCTGCCTTGTTTGTCGGCGGGAGTCACACTACTCAATTATGCACGACCTCCGTCATTTTTGCGGCAAACAAAAACCCAATTTTGGTGTTTACACAGATTACGTGTTTGTTGTACAAGAACAACTTCGCTTTGTTTTTATCATTTTTGTATTGCTTATTTGTTGGTTTTAAATTACATATATAAACCACCTGCTAGATGGTCAGATGTATATAGATAACCACCTGTACAAGGTTGCAGAAAGGCGCTGGATGAAGTCCATTTCCGATCGGTCGCTTTGGAAATCCTTGGGGGAGGCCTATGTCCAGCAGTGGACTTCCTGTGGCTAATATGATGATGATGATGATATAAATAAGACCCATGGATAAGACATACTGTGCCGACCCCAAATAGTTCAGGCGGCAGTTCAGTTAATTATTCTAGTTATTAGCAAATTTAACGCTGCGGTTTTAAGGATTAAAGATGACATAACGCAATAGGTGTAAATTTTACCCCATAGCGTTTAAATCGCTGAACCAATTTCCATCAAACATAGCTAATAACTATCTTGATTAAGTTAGCTTTCAAACAAAAAAAAAACACTTTAAAATCGGCCAATTCGTTTTGGAGCTACGATGACACAGACACACATTCTCACAAACACGTCAATTTAAGAAACCACTCTTTTTTGGTCGGGCGTTACAAATAGAACACGGCAAAATATTCCAGAGAGCTGGTCTGTGTACATAAACCCTGACGTTTTATTAGCTTTGAAAAAAAATGTCGTTTAGTAAATAATATCCTCTATTTCCATTGATCTCACGATTTTACTTTCGAGTTTTATTCAACATTTTTTGGTAATTTTTTTTTATTTTGACTAGCTAATTAGGTCTTACTAACGATCCTTATAAAGTGGCCTTCGGCTCCAAAACCAATGAAAAATCACCGTGTATAGATAAACATCCACGACCCAGGACAATTTGTAAAAGGCCATTTTCCAACTTTCCCTGACCGGGGATCGAACCCGAAACCTCTGGGTGGCGGACTAGCATGGTGACCACTACGCCACGGAGGTCGTCAAGGAACCCTTTGATGATGTTACAGATTTAACACGTCGAATGATCCAGACCGCTGGTCTTTGTAGATAAAATGTCGATGGTGAGCACTGACCTCGCCCCCCGACGCGTACTCCATGACCAGGTATAGTGTCTTCTCAGTCTCGATGACCTGGAACAGCTTCACTATGTTCGGGTGGTCCAGCATCTTCATTATCCTCACCTGGAAACACCAAATACAATGTTAGGGGCGATGACAAATCCAAAATAGACAAGACATGGCGAAACTATAAAGCGCTGGACACATAGAAAAGACGTAAGACGCGGACTGGGCGCAGACATAATATCTCTTCCGCGACGGCAAGCGACCGACGGTTTCATACAAAATGTACAAAAATGTCGCTTCGCAGAACACACAGAAAGGTCGGGGCGAGAGAGAGCAACGGAAGGCACGTATAGCGTGCCGTCGCTCTCTCTCTCGCCCTGGCTAATGACAGTTCTGAGCGCCAGAAAAGGATAGCAGCATCAAGTAGCATGCGAAAGTGCTGTTCCGTGCTGAAAGGACCCTGAGGATTTTGTAGTGATCTATACATATAATAAAACAGTAAAAAAAGTGTGTCTGTACATTAAATATATTTCCAAAAAAAATATTGGGGGCGATGGAGACGTAGTAATAGAGTAAGAATTTAAAAAAAAATGTCTGTCTGTTTGTCTGTTTGTCTGTTTGTCTGTTTGTCTGTATGTCTGTTTGTCTGTTTGTACACGCTAATCTCCGGAAATACTGGACGGATTCGAATGAAACTTTTTTTGTTATATAGCTATTAAGCTTGGGCAACATATAGGGTATAAATGATTTTGGAAAATGGAACGCCTGATGCAGAACCATAATGGTCCAGCTAAACTATAAGAGATGTAAAAATGCCGCCTTAGTAAAAGTTGTTCAGCCTGATGAGCATTTTTCAGAGACATAAAGTCCACGCGAACGAAGTCGCGGGCTTCGGCTAGTTAGTGAATAAAACCCCAAGAGTTTTGGTGTTTTACTCAAAATCTTGAACCCCAAATTCATAAAAATACTATAATTATTTACCTCTCTAAAGAGTTTCTGCAGTGAGCCTGGGTTGAGTTGTGTTTTGTCGATGATCTTGATGGCGACCTCCTTGCCCGTGGGGACATGTTTGGCGAGTTTCACTTTGGCGAAGTTGCCTTTGCCGATTGTTTTTAGAAGCTTGTACTTTCCTGGAATTGAGAAAACAACAATGAATAGAGTTAATAGTGAAAATGGTCTTAATATGGAGTTCAATATCCTGGATCTTGGATGTTTATCTATACATATAAGTATTTGTTATAATTATAAAATAAAGTATCGTTGAGTTAGTATCTAATAAAACAAGTATCGAACTTATTTTGGGGCTAGCTCAATCTGAGTTTATAAAAAGCTGAGCGTTTAACTTCCGTTTGTATGGATACAAACGAGCGTAATTGGCAGAGGCATAGGGCCACTCCATGTCCTCCCGTGGATGTCGTAAAAGACAAATTAGGAAATACAAGCTAAACAAAGCTTATAAACATCAATAAGACCTCCAACCCGTCTGGCCAGCGAGGAAAGTGTAGGCCAAACAACACCTCTGGCTGCTCTGGCCAAGTATGGCTCTGGTAGTACAGAGAGGGTCGTGCTCCTGCAGTGGAGACAGATAGACTTGATGATGATGACGATGAAACGTGCGTAAAAATACGTCGTGCCGTCGGCCCGAAGACGCTGAGATAAGAAGATGACCTCAGCGATATGCGGCTCTTCAGACGCCCTGGATAACTTACGTTTAAATTAATACAAACAAGCGGCAAAATAAATCGTGTGGAAGGGCCCTAAGACGCTGAGATAAGAAGATGACCTCAGCAATATGCGGCTCTTCAGACGCCCTGGATAACTTACGTTTAAATTAATACAAACAAGCTTCAAAATAAATCGTGTGGAAGGGCCCTAAGACGCTGAGCTGAGAAGATGACCTCACCAATATGCGGTTCTTCAGACGCCCTGAATAACTTGCGTTTGTATCAATACAAACGAGCGTAAAAATACGACGTGTGGGCCCTAAGGATTGGCGCAAACGGGCCAGCAAAAAACGCGGCCACCGACCTTTCTGTAGTTTTCATACATTTTGTATGGACTAGCCGCACACCTCGACGCCGGTGGCGGCCACTAAATTAGTAGGAAATTGGTCGTTAGCTGCGTTTTGTGGTGGCCCTTTGCGCCGACCCTAAGACGCTAAGGTGAGAAGATGAGCTCACCAATATGCGGCTCTTCAGACGCCCTGGATCGGGAGGAGACGCGCGTGCTGCCGCCCGCCGCGCCGCCGCCCGCGCCTGCCGACGACTCCGACGCACTCTGAAAGAAGATAATTACAAATTATTGCTTGTGAATTAGGTACCAAATAGTTAGTAGTAGTCCCAAATAGTTATTAAAATATTTAAATAAATAAGGTCTAACAAAATATACTGACACTATTTTAAGGTTGAATTCAATCCATGATATTGAACAACTTTCCCCAAGGAACACGTATCGAAATATGAAAAATAATTTTTTGCCTCCCATACAAGTTGACCGATAAGTTGATCAGAGTTTGGCTGGAAAGCCAGAAAATATTTTTTCATATTTCGACACATATTTTTTGGGGAAAGTTGTTCACTATCACGGGCTGAATTCACCGTTAAAATAGTTCAGTATATTTTGTTAGACCTTATACAGTTCGTGTTTTTGACAATAAATTCTAGCTTCCAGTCGTTTAAAATTTAAACGGATTTTAACGACTGAAAGCAACTAATGACGAAAGGTAAAACACTAAATATTTATCCTTTAGTTGCACTGACCTCCATATTAGTCCGTTTTTTAAGGGGAAAAAGTACGCCAATTTTTAGTTCAGCAATGCCACTTGGTACGAATGTTATACACGTCTACCCAAGCCCAAAACGCCCGGGAGCCAGATTGATCTCCGCGTCAGGAGGAGGGGAGGGGGGCCCAAAGAACAGAGCTCCCGGCGCTCAGAAAAAAAATTCTGGCAGATTTTTTTGGACTTTTGAATTAAGTTTGGTGTTGTTTTCAGGTAACCAGATGATGCCTAGTTCATTCCTCATACCAGTTCTTTTAGGGTTCCGTAGCAAAATGCGACGCAATACTTAAAATACTAAACTTTTTGTAGTAACGTAATGTAAACAAACCCTTATATTTTTATATTTTTGTATGAAACTTGGTTTATAAAAAATACTATCCGAGAGCCCGTTTAATGCAAATTATAAAAATATAAACAATAAATATACTTTTATTTATTTTCAATGTAAAATAAAATAATTATTGCTTATACCTAATAGAGCCGCATAGAACGGTTTATCTTCGAACTACTATATGAAACTTTTCATTTGTCCTTTCTGGCTATCACGACTGGTGGCGTTGGATTCCTTGTAACGCTCAAAACCCGAAACTCTCGGTTATAGAGTGCTTAAGGGGCGGAGGGGGGAGGGGGAGGCAATCAAAGATGGCGGAAGAGCAGTTTGGTTTTCACGCCATAATTCCATAAGTACTGGACTGATTTCCAAAATTTAAATGATTTCTCAAAGGTAATCATATGCTCCATGTTTTGTCTATACACATCTTAGATGTATTTATTACAGTTGATGAGTTTTGTTAAATGAAATGTTGAAGCTACAGAATTTTTATTTACATCTAGAAGTGCCCGCGGGCTTTGATCCACATGGGAATTTCAGGATACCACTATCCTATGTCCTTTCCATGGTCTTAAACGATATCCATGCCAAATTTCATTTAAATCGGTTCAGCCGTACACGCGTGATGGCGTGACCAAGGGAAATAGGGATTTATTTATACATACGAGGGGGGGTCAAAAAGTTCGCGGAATGGAGGGGATAGCGGGGGGTGGGGGACCTGCCGCAGGTAGTAACTAATGAGCAACTCTTTGTGAGTATATATGCCAAGTTTGAACCTGATTGTGTCAATAACCTTTGACCTGTCGTCGATCAAACAAGTGAATCCGGAAGAAAAACTTGAACATGGAAAAAATCGAGTTTCGTGCCGTCATAAAGTTCCTCACTAAGCAAGGAAAACCACCTCAGAAAATTTTGGAAGAAATGTTATCAGTATACGGGGACTCTTGCCCTGGGAAAACCATGGTGTACAAGTGGAATAGCCTTTTCAAGCAAGGCAGAGAGTCTCTTGAAGACGACCCTCGCTCAGGACGGCCGATTGAGGCCACCACCTCAAACATCGTTGAAAAAGTGGAGAATCTTATACTGGAGGATACTCGTTTGAAGAAGAAACAACTTGCAGAAATGGTTGGAGTATCACCTACAACCATTTTAAATATTCTACACGACAATCTTGGGATGTCAAAAGTCAGCGCAAGATGGGTGCCAAGAATGCTCACACCACCACAGAAACAGCTGCGCGTCGAGTATTCAAAGGAGTTTTTAGACCTCTGTAGCGCCGACAAGGAAGGAATTTTTGCAAGACTTGTTACTGCAGATGAAACTTGGGTTCATCATTATGAGCCTGAGTCGAAGCAAGAGTCTATGCAGTGGCATAAAAAGGGTCAGCCCCCCCCTAAGAAATACAGGGTGTCACAATCGGCTGGAAAAATCATGGCAACTGTTTTTTGGGATACAGAGGGTATTTTATTAATAGATTATAAAGATAAGGGTGTTTCTATAACGGGAGAATACTACGCTAATCTACTAAGACAATTAAAAGAAGCAATCAAGGAGAAAAGGCGGGGAAAGTTGACAAAGGGTGTGCTGCTTTTGCATGACAACGCACCGGTACACAAGAGCCGCGTTGCGATGGCTGCCCTTCATCACTGTGGCTTCGAAATGTTAAACCATCCTCCCTATAGTCCAGACTTAGCCCCCTGTGATTATTTTTTATTTCCCAAATTAAAAAAAGAGCTTCGGGGGAAGAAATTTTCCGATGATGAAGAAGTCAAGTCGGCGATTTCGGCCTATTTTGAGGACAAAGACAAATCATTTTTTTTCGACGGTATTAATAAGTTAATAGAGAGATCTGAAAAATGTATTCGACTTAAGGGGGAATATATTGAAAAAGAAAAATAGTACAGTATTTTATTTCACCCCCCTTCCCCTCCGTTCCGCGAACTTTTTGACCCCCCCTCGTATATAGATTTCCTCCACAATAAAAACGTGCTAGCGTTTGGAGCGATTACATTTGGTACTGCAAGATTTCAAGCATCTATATCTAATCAATTCTAAGCATGCTTGAGCAGCCATAGGACTTTGGGTCCACAGTGGCACCCAAACTTTTCCTTCTTCTTGCCAACCCCATTCATATGGGTAAGGAATATTCTGATTTTTTATTAGAAAAATAAATCATTATCTACAGTTATGATGAATTCTTTACCCATTCGTAAGTGCTTGTTTACCCATGTTTGAGTCACAATGTGACGACAAAAGATGGTATAGCTCTTCTTTGTTTGATCCTTCACGAAGAAAGTTAGCCTTTTGGAATCCTTGTATGTTCGCTAACTATTGATTGCGTGGTTGTAAGCGTTTGCCAGAACCGCGTTTTTCTCGAGCTGCCATTCTTCAAACTCCAGTCACCAATCACGTCCAGTCTTTTGACATTAGATAGTTCTCTAATCAGAAAGGATGAAACTGCATTGGTAGCATAATCCCCAAATATTTTTGACGGTTATGGGCTCAACATATGAATTAAAGCCGAACCATCTAGTATCTTAGCTGTTACTCGGGGAGCTGTTGGATAAGAAGGACAGGCAAACCGAAAAATTGCCTCCTACAGAGGCTGCTCTCAAACAAAATACCTTAAGGGCAGTTTTACAAGCTGTTTAGGTTTCGGGGCAGTGCTTATGAAAAATCTGAATATTCCTTGCCCATCTAAATGGGGTTGGCAGGGAAAAGGAGAAGTTTGGGTGCCACTGTGGACCCAAAGTCCTATGGCTGCTCAAGCATGCTTAGAATTGATTAGATGTAGATGCTTGAAATCTTGCAGTACCAAATGTAATCGCTCCAAACGCTAGCTTGTTGTTTTTGTGGAGGAAATCTATATATGTATAAATAAATCCCTATTTCCCTTGGTCACTCCATCAAGCGTGTATGACTGGACCGATTTAAATGAAATTTGGCATGGATATCGTTTCAGACCCGGGAAAGGATATAGGATAGTGTTATCCTGAAATTCCCATGTGGATCAAAGCCCGCGGGCACTTCTAGATGTAAATAAAAATTCTGTAGCTTCAACATTTCATTTAACAAAACTCATCAACTGTAATAAATACATCTAAGATGTATATACATATAGACAAAACATGGAGCATATTATTGCCTTTGAGAAATCATTGACCTTTTACCATCAGGAGGCTCGCTTGCTCGTTTGCCGACTTATAACATAAAAAAAAAAAATTAAATTTTGGAAATCAGTCCAGTACTTATGGAATTATGGCGTGAAAACCAAACTGCTCTTCCGCCATCTTTGATTGCCTCCCCCTCCCCCCTCCGCCCCTTAAGCACTCTATAACCGAGAGTTTCGGGTTTTGAGCGTTACAAGGAATCCAACGCCACCAATCGTGATAGCCAGAAAGGACAAATGAAAAGTTTCATATAGTAGTTCGAAGATAAACCGTTCTATGCGGCTCTATTAGGTATAAGCAATAATTATTTTATTTTACATTGGAAATAGATAAAAGTATATTTATTGTTTATATTTTTATAATTTGCATTAAACGGGCTCTCGGATAATATTTTTTATAAACCAAGTTTCATACAAAAATATAAAAATATAAGGGTTTGTTTACATTACGTTACTACAAAAGGTTTAGTATTTTAAGTATTGCGTCATATTTTGCTACGGAACCCTAAAAGAACTGGTATGAGGAATGAACTGGGCATCATCTGGTTACCTGAAAACGAAACCAAACTTAATTCAAATGTCCAAACAATTCCGCCAGAATTTTTTTTCTGAGCGCCGGGAGCTCTGTACTTTGGGCCCCCCTCCCCTCCTCATGACGCGGAGTTCAATCTGGCTCCCGGGCGTTTTGGGCTTGGGTAGACGTGTATAATATTCGTACCAAGTGGCATTGCTGAACTCAGAAAAGTATACCTCTCCTTATAAGAATTCTCTTTAAAAAACGGACTAATATACAATATATGGAGGTCAGTGTTTAGTTGCCTTCCATAAATTACGTAAGCCGTATAAGAGGGGGACGAGATCGAGCTTTCTCATCTTCCATATTATATTTAGAAGGTTAAGGTAAATATAACGTAATTTTTTCCGTAAGAAACGTAAAATTGCTGGGAAATAATATAAAATTATCGCCGCGTGGTTTCCGGCAGAGTAGAATAGGGCAGGGCTATGCGACTTGCAATGGGGACAAATTTTACAAATTCTTTCATGATTGTTTACTGTGGCTAAAAAGGATTTCATTAAGCAAATAAAAAGATACGTTCACATTCTCTATTACCGTATACCGACGTTAATTTAATTTAAGTACATAATTAAGCTCCCAATGTCAATGTGACTACATTGTTGTGGAGATTAGTCCATATTTGGCAAGCAATGCGAGCCTCGAGCGTTGTCCGAGCCAAAACTGATATTGCGAGGAGAATATATCTTTTGTTAAATAGTGGCTTGGTTTTGTCATAGTGCAAAGTTCATGAGTATTATGTGATTTATGAGTCAGGGTATGAAACTTAAATCTATATGGGAATACTCGTAAGTCATTTGTTACTAAGTTACCGAGGGTATGTGACTTAAACACCTTATATAATTTTGAAAACTAAAACCCGTCTTCGGGAAAAATCTTATAACAGGTCATATAGAAAGTACATGTATATTTTTGCCGTGTGGTATCCGGAGAGTATAATAGGACCACTTCAAGTCCTCCAGTAGATGTCGTAGGAGGCGACTTAGGAAATACAAGCTAAACAAAGCTTATAAACAATGGGACCTCTCCAACCCGTCTGGCCAGCGTAGAGAGTGTAGGCCAAGTCCGGCTCCGGCTGCTCTGGCCAAGAATGGCTCTGGTAGTACAGAGAGGGTCGTGCTCCTGCTGTGGAGACAAAGGACCTGATGATGATATATATTTTTGGAATGTGCTAATTAAGCACTTTTATTTGATGTCCGAATATATGATTAAATTTATTTTATTTTTTAGCCTCAGGGCGTGATCGCGTGGGCGTGTCAAGCCAAGTACAAAGAAAGTACAAAAAAAAGGTATGGTCAAATTAATTGACTGACATGGCGAAACTATAAGGGTTGTTTACCACCGAACCCTAAAAACCGTTCTTTAAGTGACTCCGCGTTTAAAAACTGGCGCTTCTGGCCCCTACGTACAAACGACAACATGGTAAGTCCGAGGTAGCGTTAGAAAATCGATTCGCGTCGCTTTCCGCCGCTTCTGAGGTGCACTTTTTCAAACGCGAAGTCACTAAACGAACGGCTTTTTGTGTGGGTAACCCATTCTTTAGGTGACTCCGCGTATCAAAAATGGCACTTCTGACGTCTTTCCTAATACGGCTGTTATAGCTAAAACGTATGTCTATACTGTGTCGAACGCAAGCATAGTCGACGACCTCTACGTGAAGATAAGAACGAATGACGTAGATACTTTGGTAGAATTACGAAAAACTTTCATAGAATTGGTTCGGTGCTTAGTATCCAGATAAGTAAAAAGCGTTAGTTAAACTAATTAGATTTTAACCGTTAGTACTTGGTTTTAACCATTAGTACTAGTACTTATTCTGTGCCACCACCCAAAACAAAAAGACTTCCCGCAATATGCCACCTTCTCTTTTTAATCCCCGACTAAAAAGGGGGGTGTTATTTGACGCTAATGTCTGTCTGTTTGTGCCATCGTAACTCTCATGCCGGATTTACACATTCGCGCGAATCGCGAGGCGAATAACGAACACGTATATGTAAACAGTGAGTTCGCTATTCGCCTCGCGGTTCGCCTCGCGATTCGCGTCTTCGTCCCGCGTTTATACATTCGTTCGAACACGAATGTGTAAATGCGGTATCAAACGAAACCGATTTCGATGCGATTTTTACGTGAAAGGAAGTTCCCGCCTAGCAAATAATAGATGGCGCTACAGATATCAATTAAACTATTTAGTTCTGCTACTCATCACTAGATGGCATTCTTGTAATGTCGAGTTTTCATAATTTGCCTAACAAATAAACGTGTGTCACTGTCAACTACCATTTACTTTCTGTCAGTGTCAATTTAATTTTCCCCTGCAAGCTATATCTGAGTTATCGACCGATGAAAATAAGCCATAGCATAGAATAAATACTAGTACTCACGTACAGAAAGTCTTACTCAGCGAAGCAATTCAAAGAAATATCTACTTAATGTCGTTAGCGATACGGATTAATTTAGCGCGCGTCAGAACTCTGCACCTTTTCGTACCAAAACTGAATTGCAAGCCAATTTCATTCTTATTTATTACTCTAGACATACAATTCATGTCACTGAATTTACCATCGCGCGCATAGTAATAATGTAGGTATATTTTCGCACAGGCCTGCCATTAGAATCTTAGACTGAAGAATTGTTATATTTTGGCGTGTCTAGCACTCAAACCCCATATAAGTCGTTGTAACAACTCTATTTTCGGTTCGATTGTTTACAGCCTATTTCTGTAGAGGTCAACTGATAACATCTATGTACGTTTATATAACTCGTGATTTAGTAGCCTTGGCGTACCCCTTAGTTACCCTAATTCAATGAAACCTTCTAGTATTATACAACGTGGAAGGGCCATACACGTAATTAATCAAACCACGGGCTATACTAGATCACTATAGTATAATGAAATTAAAATAACAGTAGAAAGCAAATAAAGGCATTTCCATACTAGTGTGCAGCCGCCCGGGCAATTTGTATGGAAATGTCAATTTTTTTTTTATCGATTTATTATAGCCCGTGATTTGTTTTATTACGGGTATGTCCCTTCCACGTTGTATAAGCACATGACTTTTCATTTAAATTTTAGTTATTTAAACATGCAATCATTATACTGAATGTTTGGATGGATGGACATACATTTTGAAAAACTGAAACTGTTTGAATTTTTCTGGAACTCATTTGGTGGTGGAATGGACTTCTGATGTGTATATCTTGGTTTCCACACTAAATAGAAAAAATATTAATGTCATAAATATTTCACCAACGAAAATGAAAAGTGTACAAAAATGTTCTGAACTTCAAAGTTCAGTAGGATGTCCTTTTACAGACTTAATTTTCTTTCTGGTTTATATTTTGACTTTGAAAAACCATTTAAAAATCCTCTCTTAACTAACTTGTTCGTTTTTATTTTCAACCCCCGACAGAAAAGACTGTGTTTTAATATAAGTTTGACGCCAGTGTCTGTGACTGTCTATGCCATCGCACCTCTCAAACAGATGCATGAACCGATTTGAATGTGGATTTTTACGTCAGTTTCCTTGCGGTGAAAAGTCTTCGTAAGGTCGTCGTCGTCGGTCTTTGTAAGGCGGGATTTTTTAATTTGCCTAGCAAAACTTGTAAACAATAGAAAGTTACTTAAATTGAACTGGATAGATCAACATGGGAACAAAACAAGTAAAAAAAAAACTTGAAAGCTTGGAACCGCCACTGGCAGTGACTTCTATCGGGTCTAAAAATCTCAGCCAGGAAATTGGCTGCCAGCCTAGAACGTAAATTTTCGTAGGTAGGTACCATCGTCGACACTGAAGATTGAACCTACTCGTATGCGCAAAATGTCAAAAAACCTATTCATTAAAATCCTTCGACTTTGAAAAAAAGGTTGGTTATCAATTCGTCACTATCTTTTTCATAGAGGTTAATAAAAAACGATGTTTTTATGTATGTTCACTGATTACACGAAGACGCGAGCAACGATTTGGTGAATTATATTTTTGTTTCAAAGGGTATACTTTCAAGGTGGTCCCCATACTCATCAAGTCAGGATCTGATTATGGGATCTTGGATAAATCGAGGGAACTCTTCTAATTTTATTTTTAATTTTAGGCACACATATAGCGATTTAGTTATTTTATTGTGACTATAGCATTTGCTCTTAGAAAGCACAATTTCATTAAGCATCAACATAGGTGTGGGGGTGAGGTCGGTTTATAGTTTCAAAAAATTATACTTTTTTTTGTTTAATTAGCTGTTAGGGGCCGTCCATCCGCGTATCGTAGAATTCTAACTATTAAAGTACCCCTCCGAGGCTAGTAGTCGCGTCTTTTGTCACGATTTTTTAATACTGTCACATTTGATATGAGATACAAACTTTAACGTTTAATAATATGAGTCCGATAAAGCAACAGATTTTAACATTATCTTCAGTATTTCAATTACTTAGTATTAATTATCACTATTCGCTGATAACCTACTGCCGACCGTCGGTTGTTTGTTTACCTACTTGAACTATGAGACTGATTTGATGTACTTTTAAACTTTTAAATATTGTATGACAAAAACTTTTAACCTTCTAGTGAACACGAACAGTACTCATAAGCACGAATATTTGCGTCGAAGTATTGTATTTGTATTAACTTCAAATCGAATAGGTAGTTTTACGTAAATATTCGTGCAAGGGTCTTCCTTAAGATATAATTTTTAAAAACTAAAAACAGACTTCACCTTACACAATTCTTACCTCTTACACCTTAAACAATTCGAATTACACAACCGATTTTGATAAAATTTCTATAGGACCACCTCGAAAGTATACCCTTTCAAACAAAAATTTTACAAATGGGTCCAGTCGTCTGCGAATAATCGGTGAACATACATAAAAAACAAGATCGCGACGAAGCGATAACCTCCTCCTTTTATGGAAGTCGGTTAAATTAATATAAAACGAGCCGAGTCAAAGTACCACAAAACATTAGCGAATCGGACATTTTGCGCATCGTACATTCTGCGAATGAGACATTTTACCTACAGTTCGTGTCGGGCATACTACAAAATCTCAGGCCGTCGACCCGACACCTCCTAGACCGAACTGGGTCACCACGTTAGATAACGCAGGGCGGGTTTGGATACATACATACATACATACGAGTACATTTCTGCCACATGTTTAATTTGTGGGATGTGGGAACTCATTTGTCAGGAATGATGGAGCTGTTTTGTTTGTTTGTACACAAGTATGGTTTAATAACTATTATTAGTATTACGGGACTAACCTCGATAAATATAATTTTGAGACAGATATTTCGACGATCCTACTGTCGGCATGGTAAATGATATTAATCGCGGTAAGTAAGTTAAATGGGATCATTTTTTTTCGCATAATTTGTTTTGTCCTAATTGATCTTTGGCATACGGTTTTGGCATTCGGGTAATTTTGTCATAAAAAATGTTATAGGCTAATTTGTTGTAGCATAATTTTAATTCGCATAATCTTTGTTGGCATAATAACTACAAGACTAATAGTATTTAGGAATAATTTTTTAGGAATAACAGAAACACAAAATAAAATTATGCACACCTATATATTTAAATGTATGTAGATGTTTGAAAACATCTGCTACACAAGTTACTAAGTTGTGTCATACAATAAAATGCAAAGTAGTCAATATATACCCCATGCAGTTTATCTATTTGTTTGGCGCGGTGTTTTCTCCGCAACCGGGAGAGGAACATAGGCGGCAGCAGCGGCAGCCGATGACGCATCGTTTGCGGGTTTATGGTGACCACTGTACTTTCGAGCGAGATGTTGAACTTTAACCACACTGTACTTCCAATAGGCAGGTAAGCGCTCTTTCACTATTTTTTAGCTATGTAAAACGAAAAGGGACTATATTCTAACTGAACTAAGAAATGATATAAATTAATTTTGCAAGTTTTCATAAATAAAATTGTCATAATGATCATCATCGAGTTCAATAAAACACATTGGTTGGCGGTTAACAACAGACAACTTTTGCACATAGACAAAACAGATAATTACATTTCGACAACTTTCTAACTCCATTTTATAAAAATATTGGACTTTTCCACAACGCAATAATCCAAAATTTAGGTAAAAACTTTAATTTTCACATATGATGAGACTGAGATGTCTTTGAGTAATTGGTGAAAATACAAAAAAAAAAAAAAAAACATTCCATCGAATCAATAACCTCCTCTCTTTTGAAGTCTGTTTATAAAATAGTAACTAGTTCGCCCCGAACTATAAGCTCGCGAGCCCCATATCTCGAAAACGCTTGACCGATTTCGGTTATGTTCGAGTTTAAAAATTCTGTTAGCTTTAGCTACATGGCTACCAAACTTCATGAAGATCTTGATCAAAGTTACTTGAGTTATCGTAGAACAAACAAACATACATACGCCGGATTGTTCAAGTAGACTAGCAGAACTTCGCTCGATCATTAGTCGATAATTGGAGTAGAAAGAAAAGGGGTTTCCTACGTCATATCGAAAGCCAGTTGATCGATGACAATTCACTGAAAAGCCGATATATCGATTTGCCATTTGCTTGAAATGACGCGAAGTACAAAATCTGAAGTCTGTCCATAATGCGATAAATTCTCTGAAGTTTTGCTCTGAAAGCTCTGATCCACACTATCTTTGTTGGACCCGACTTGAAATTCAAAGCTCGCGGATAGCACATGGTTTGAATAATAAGAGTGGTTTGCCCTTCCACAAGGTTCCCAAAGTATAGGGGTTAACGTTCTTAGCAAAAATGTGTTACAGGCGATGCGGTTAGCAACCCATCACTATTTTGATTCCTTTTTCCACCTTCTCGCTTACCATCATGTTTAAAGTGGCCTTTGAGTCTGGCGGCCCAGGGTCCTGCATGCTTAAACCCGCAAAACCCAAAATGCTCTAAATTAATTAAAATGGATAAAAAAGTCAATATATGAATGTTTGTTGTATTTTATTTTGTTTTTTGGTACAATAAAGTTATTACAAACTAACAAACAATTGCCCTCATATTCATAAAAATTGACAGCTGTTTGCTAAACACCTGTTTCAGTCAACAGATTTTAGCAAACTTTTATGAATATGTTGGAATATAAGGCAAATATTTTTTGATATTATATTTTATTACGAGTATATTAGTTATGATTACGACAGACCCTAAGCCGTGACCCAGTAACCTTTTAAAATTATACATAAAATGATATATAGAAAAATTGTAAAAAAAAGTTTTAAAGTAAATAATTCCATAACAACACAATGTTGTTCTGTAATTGAATGATTTATTTATAGCAAACGTCAAGCCGCAAGGTCGTAAGTATAAATCAATAACCGAATTACTGAACATGGCGTGGAATAGTCATATACAGCGTGAAAGGGTGACACTCGTTACAAATCGAATTACGGGCTATACTATCATCATCATCAATAAATTTAAGAACTAGGTTCTTGTCGGTGGAGTATTTTCCATGTCTCCCTATTTTCTGCTAAATGCTTGACCTCCTTAAACGACACAACAGTACTATAATGAAATGAAAATAACAGTCAAAAAACAAAAAAAAATCGGCATTTCCACACGAAAGTGTGCAGTCGCCCGGGCAATATATTGGGAATGGCGTTTTTTTTTTTGTTATTATTATACTATAGAGATCTAGTATAGCCCACGGTTCGATTTATTACGTGTATGTAGAATGTTGTCATTTTACGGCATATGGATGATACTACCAGCGGAAATAAAATGATAATACAATACAGCATAGCTGACCAGTCAAAAAATGCAGAAATAAATGTCTTGTAACTGACTATTGTTGTATGGAAACCAATGACTATCCTACTGAACATCGAAGTCTAAAACATCGATGTATTTTTTCATGGAGATATATTCAGCGAAAAAAAGAGATAAGCGATTATTCAAAAAAGAACTGAAAAGCAAACAAAACATTGGATTTTAAACCGGCCTTAGCAATTATTAGCCGCCTTAGCAATTATTAGCCGTCTTATCAATTATTAATTACGAGTATTACAACGCGGATATAATTTACTTCATTGATGATGATGACCATTATAACAATTTTAAAACAAGCACTAGCGTAGTAGTAAAATTAAAAAAATATACATTGTTTATTTGTTTACAAACAAAACTTTAACCCTTTAAAACCACAACAGGTCCAGTCGACCGTACGCGAAATTATTACCTTCCCGCTTCACCGAACTAAAACCAAAACAAACAGAAATGTTTTCGGTTGAAATCCCAAAAACCTTTGAAGAATTCCGAAAACCAAAAAGGGCGAATTTATCGTGATTCTTTAAATGCACAGCTTCCGTCCAAAACCGAAGCTGATTGGCCGTCCGAATGTCAGCGGCTCGTTCGAAATTCGAAAACCGCGGCGCGCTTTCGAAAACCAAAATGGCGGATTTCTCGCTTTTCTTTCAGCGTGCACGTCAGTACGAACACCGATGCTTAACTGACTCCGTATCATAGGGTGATTCTATAATAGGAGCAGGTGAAATGAACCACGAAGTGATTCGAGTCGCCAGCGGCTGGGCGTGAAAAATGCGATGAGCGTAATAACCTACATGACTAACCGAATATAAATTGTAAACAAGGCGAAAATATAGGCATTGACAGACAGAAAAGTACACAAATCATCATGATAATCTTCTTATTTAAAAGCTCACTAACAATTGATAAAAGACACACAAGACAAGATACTTTTTCTATTTTGAAATGGAATTTATGATGTAGAATTTTTAAAAACTAAAACCGATTTCACCCCCATAATACACATCCGGTTCGATAAAATTTCTATGGTACCACCTGAAAAGTATGCCCTTGCAAACAAAAAAGAATTTCCTGATTCGGTCCAGGAATCGGTGAACATAAAAAAAAGATTGCGGCGAATTAATAACCTCCTCTTGGCGCTATCGTTATTCGACACTGAATCTTAACCCTAAATAGGTTCGTCACAACTTAAAAAGATATGGTACGTACTCGTATGTCTTTCGCACTCTTATTTTAGAGAGGTACAATGCTCGATATTTAGGGTTCCGTATCCAAAGGGTAAAATGTAGTAAAAACGGGACCCTATATTACTAAAACTCCTCTGTCCGTCCGTCTGTCACCCTGCTGTATCTCATGAACTGTAGATGAAATTTTCACAGATGATGTATTTCTGTTGCCGCTATAACAACAAATACTAAAACCAGAATAAAGTAAGTATTTAAGGGGGACTCCCATACAACAAACGTATTTTTTATAGATAATGGTGATCGTGCGCAAGTCTGAATCGCACTTGGCTGGTTATTCCAAAACTACCAAGTATCAAATGTCCATATCTCTTTAATAACAAAATATATTTTTTTTATTTCTTTGATGGATTTAGAATTAAAAATAAAATTACTAGACCATGTTATAAATGCCCATGAATTATTTCAATTTGTGATAAATCGTAATTGTAATATATTCACATAAATGTGTTTACACGTGAATTGGAAATAAATAAATATAGTATCTTATGTTACAACGTACGGATTCAAGAAGAATTCAAGAAGTAATAAGGTTCCACATAAGTCGTTCATAAGTTAATAATACTTACGTTTACGAAGCCATTAATTAAATTAAAGTCGATACCGTCAACTCGCCAACTTTGCTTACCTGAAACAAGAATAAATAAAACGTTAAAACGTTGCCAAATACATGCATAGGTAACTACCACGGCTAGATATGTAAAATGTATATTATACACGATCTATAGTTACACTGACACAAGCATTGCACACACTTAAGGAAAACTATTAACGCAACAGATACCCAACGCCTTAGAAACTAATGGAGGGCACGTAAGTAGGCAAAACTGGTAGTTGCGGGTAAGCACACAGAGATGGCAGCACACAAGACTAGCTTAATAGTAACAATGAAAGTGTTGAATATACTTTTTAAAATATGGCATTTCATATAAGTCATATTTAATTAATTTACTACTTGATTTAAATAATTGTTTTTTAAATGTTTTAATTATTAGCTATAACGCCATCTAGTGACAAAAAAGAGAAATAATTATGTTTATAAGGCGATGGGTAGGCATCTGGAAAATTTCTATATTTCCATTACATGCTTTGACTGAACATTATTTCATCTATATCCTGTCAGGAGTGTGGGAAATTATCAGGAAAGAGGAAATAACGTCGCGAATAAATATGCGATCTTTCACGTCCGTTTCCGGGACAGAGTAAAAACAGCTTTTATTTTACAACTTCTTAGTGTGCAGTGTGCACAAGATGAAGTTTTAAAACTGAAACTTGGGATATGTTTTCCAACGAAGCTATCTCTCTGTTTACTGCAGTTTTATACATATTTCCATTCCGTTGTTTTTGTTTTCCTTTCTACCTTTATGTACCTCGATTATGCTGAAGTGATCGTCACTTCAACTTTGAAAGCGCCAAACCACAGATATAGATGTAATAGATAATGCCCGTATCAAGATTTGTATCGAAACCAAGCGTGCCAACTTTTTTAATGCCTACTGTGACGTCACAGGCAATTTTAGTGACGGGAAATTCAAACCGATTCAAAGAAACCGCTCGCTACAATTTAAACGATTTATTGAAGATGCACGCCGCCGCCCTGATCGTCTCGCTCATACTCATAGATTTTATATCTGTGGTCTTGCTCGCTCACTCCGCGCTCGCTAACCATACGATCGATTAACATTCAAGTTAATCGATTTATGATAAAAATCACAATCGATTTTCTGATTGACGAATGATATGAAATTGGATAAACAATTGATTTTGTTTGATAATAAAGAATAAATATTTGTACTTAAATAATTTCAATCAAACTATACCAACTTATTAAAATTTAAATTAAAACTAAAATTAAAACTAAAAAATTGAACTTTAAAAATAAAACTATTATTATTCTTAAATAATCGGCCAAGTGCGAGTCGAATTCGCGAACGAAGGGTTCCGTACTATTATCTATAAAAAAACACGTTCGTTGTATGGGATGTATTTATTTTATTCTGTTTTTACCCCGAAGAAAGAGTAGCATCGTAGCACTCGAACGGATGGACCGATTTCAATGCGTTTTTTTTTAACGTTAAAGCAACTTCCCTTGCGGTCGTTCTTAGCCATGTCAGGCTTGTCTCACTCCGCGTAGAGGTATCGAAAATATACCGCTTCAATGGGGGAAATTCAGTAGGGACGACTCACTAACGAGCAGTGAGCAGTGAGTGACGCACGCGCGGTTTTGTTCACCAACGTGTGACCAGTAGTATATGTTCAAAGAGCGACCATATTACATACATGAACTCTGAAAATATTACCCTCGTTTTCTAAAGTGTAAATTAGGAAATGAGCTTGTTTATATCAATATCTATTAAATTGGCTCTTTAATAATAGTTAATATCATTCGTCAGTCCGATATCGATTAAAATCGATTATTGGCATATGTTGTAAAACGAACAACACTAGTTGCTAAATTTTACTGACGAATGAGAAATTGCCGGTACCACGACGTCGTAGCGATGCGCGACAGTATCGCTTATTTCGATATTCATTGCTTCTTAACACACAACGTCGGATCAAACGCGGCAATGTAATGTGAATTGTAGTTTTTAAACCTTAATCTATACTTATTTAGGTATAATCTTGGAATCACCGCTTAGAATGCTTAAAAATTTTTATTTTTAAATAACTTAGCTGTGATAGGAAATATGTCCTTGACTTTGGGCGCTTGCAATTTTTGGGCTGTTGCAGTTTATTATCACGCAACGAGGCATTTTTTTATTTTTCGCTGCCGTCCGGCTGCAATCACAGACACGGGCGGACTGTCAGTAGCGGCGGCCAACCTCGACGCTTTGTCTGAGAACTTACACGCGAAGTAGGTGCATTTAAGTCGTCTATCTATATCTATGTCTGTGCGCCAAACTCAATGTTTAATTTAAGTTTTATTGACCGACTTGCAAAAAAGATAGGTTATCAATTCATCGCGATTTTTTTATGTATGTCTATCATGTATACTTATCATTCAAAGAGGCCTGGACCGATTTGGCAAGTAATTTTTTTGTTTGAAAGGGTATACCTGCGAGGTTGTCTGATAGAAATTTTATCAAAATTAATTGTGTAGTTCGGGAGTGAAGTCCCGAAGAAATATGTTATACGATTTTAATTTTCTCCTTGAAAATGAAACTTGTCTCGTTTCCCAAAGTTGTAATGAACTCGGTCTTTTCTAAGCTGTTCAAGTACAAAAAGCTTAGATTTAACATAGAGCTAGACGATACAACAGGAACTGACGTTACTAACAACACGGAAATGCAGCCGGTTAAGTGGTGCGAGTTAAAAGTAATCGGCGAGACGAAGCCGAAATAACTAGGCGACGACAGTCGACCACACCACACGTAAATCGCAGTTTTGCTTGTATGTTTGTTTTGTGACTTTCATATTGTGAGCGTATGTTTTTTAACCGAAAGAAAGAGGAAATTTATCTATTCGTAGCTTATCATTTCTCCCAACCAGCGTGCAGGGTATATTATCCTATCCTACTAATATCCTACTATCCTACTAATATTATAAATGCGAAAGTGAGTTTGTATATTTGTTTGTTTGTTACCACTTTACGCTTCAACCACTGAACCTATTTAGATGAAATTTGATTCAGACATAGTTTGAAAACCAGGGAAGAACGGGATAGTTTTTATCCCGAAATTTCCACGGGGAGCGAAGCCCGCGGGCACAGCTAGTGCACTATACATTTTTTTAGCAAACATTACCCTCATTCGGGTTTAAAGAAGCTGCAAGTCCAGGATTTAGTGACCTGAATATTTTCGTTCTTGAAAAGTCCACGCGTCCCATATAAGGCGCTTCTTGAGGCATCTCGTCGTCGCGTATATGGAAACCCTTACAGTATTCAGAACAACAGTACTTCTGAGCTGCGTGGAGCTGCTAACATTAATTCACAGAAAGTTTCCTTAAACCATTCCGCTATTCAGAGTTGCGAACAATCTGGATTGGGTATTGTGTTAGGTGTATTCAAGACTTAATGATACATACGCTTCCACTACTTTATGATTATAATGTCAGACATAAGTTTATGCAATTCAAACAATTTTTATTTCGTTATTAATAATATGACAGTATGATATTCATCCTTTCTTTACATAGAAGTCCTTACCGAGCGTATTCTATTAAACCTTTAAGCCAAATTTTACTCTGAGTAGCGCTAGGAATTTATCCATAACGCTGCTTTTGCGTATGTAAAGCCTCCCGCATTACAGAACTAAAAGCAGGGTAGCATTTAAATTTAAAACTATCAAACTGCGCGTTTATGTAATCGCTCTACTGAAATAAATTCCTTTATAAATAAGTAGCACCTATGTACCTACGTTCTAGATCGGTCATTTTGGAAATCTTTGGGAGAGGCCTACGTCCAGCAGTGGACATTGTGCGGCTGAAATGATGAATGTACTATGTTTGCTTTTACAAGGTTTTATGTGTAATAAAGTGTACATGAACCAATAAAATAAAATCATCATCATCATCATCATTGCCTCCACTGCAGGAGCACGACCCCCCTCTGTACTACCAGAGCCATACTTAGCCACAGGAGCCAGAGGACTTGGACTTTAAATAAAATAAATAAATAAATAAGCGGCCGAGTGCGAGTCGGACTCGCCCATGAAGGGTTACGTAGTAGTATTTTTTTTTTAATTTTTATATTTGAGTTGATTGAATGAGAGGTAAATTGCAGTTTATGACATATTAAAAAAAACTTCTTACTAGATCTTGTTTAAACCAATTTTCGCTGGTAGTTTTCATGGTAATGAACATCATATATTTTTTTTAGTTTTACCATTCTCTTATTTTAGAAGTTACGGGGGGGGAACACACTTTTTTCCACTTTGGAAGTGTCTCTCGCGCAAAGTATTCAGTTTAGAATAAAATGATATTAGAAACCTCAATATCATTTCTGAAGACCTATCCATAGATACCCCACACGTATGGGTTTGATGAAAAATATTTTTTTGAGTTTCAGTTCTAAGTATGGGGAACCCCCAAAATTTATTGTTTTTTTTCTATTTTTGTATTAAAACCTTAATGCGGTTCACATAATACATCTACTTACCAAGTTTCAACAGTATAGGTATTATAGTTTCGGAAAAAAGTGGCTGTGACATACGGACGGACAGACAGACAGACAGACAGACATGACGAATCTATAAGGGTTCCGTTTTTGCCATTTGGCTACGGAACCCTAAAAAATGGTTTAAAGGCTTCCACATCTTAAATTCTGAGTACTAGAAGGGTTTTCACATACGCCTCGTCGTCTACAAAATGGAAGCGGGTCGCACCCCGGGGCGCTCGCACCTCGCGAGTACACATATTGACATGACACACCTACGTTTGACGTACACAAGGTCACGTGTCGCCGACATGACGGCTACATTGTATACATACCTACTCAACGAAACGAATACTTACCGCATTTCCATAGTTCGTTAAAAAATTAGTGTAATTAATATTAGTGTAAAAATTTAAAATAGTATACAATGAATGCTAGAGTTTAAAAATGTGACAAAATACTGGCATAAATTTTACTCATTTGAATTGTAAGAAATTTCGAGACACTTTTATGGGAAAGTTGTTCACTATCACGGGCTGAATTCACCCTTAGAATAGTTACAGTATATTTTGTTAGACCTTATATGTATAATGTTTGGTCTGCTTTCCTTTGTACGTCTGTGAGTAAAGGGCGCCACTTGACACGTAGCCTGAACATCAAGTAACGAAAGCAACCCAAAATAGAACAACTTGGCGACGAAGAAGAAGAACCGAACCGACCTAAAGTGGGAGAAGGCAACGACAAAGAAGAAGATTACTTACCGCAATCTTTTTAAACCGACTTCCAAAAAGGAGGACCTATCAATACGTCGCGATCTTTTTTTATATTTGTTCACCGATTATTCGAAGGCCGGACCGATTTGGAAAATATATGATTTGGAAAATTCTTTTTTTATAGAAATTTTATCAAAAACAGTTATGTAGTTTGGGGGTGAAATTGGTTTTTAGTTTAGAAAAATCATTAAAATAAGGCAAAAACCAAACAAAAAAGTTTTATTACAAATTTCACTTTCGCGTTCCACATCCCTGAATCTGAAGTCATCTGTTAACAATATGACGACGGCGCCCGAAAACTTTTTGAATTTCCCGAAAGTTCCTCCAAAAGCTTTCGATGAAATATTCTGATACGAATACTTTTTTATCAAAGTTCATCGTTCAAACTTTTTCAATGACAAATTTTCAAAAGTAGGCCGTCTTCCTTGAGATGATAATGGAACTTTTAATGAGCCATAAATATTACTAATGGGGAAAAACGTTTCACCCCCCATAACTTTTAAACCGCTGAACCAATTTCCATTAAAAATAGCTAAGGACCACCTCGATCAAGTCAGCTTTCAAAGAAAAAAGCTTTAAAATCCGCTCATGTTTAGGCGGTACGATGCCACAGACAGAGATGTCAAACTTATAGCATCCCTCTTTTTCGACGGGGGTTAAATACAAATAAGACCAAGTTGACAAAAGAGTCTCGTTGTTCCTAATCGTCCCAGTCTTTACAGTGGCTCCGATTTCCCGAAGTCAAAGAGTACGTGACATTTTCTCGGAGGATTCTAAAAGGAATGCTTTCTTCAACCCGCTTTGATATTGAACGTATGGTGACAGTGCTAGCGAATGATTACTGTTTTTATTTATTTATTAAACTTTATTACAATACATGTAAATGGCGGACGTAAGGCCTGAGGCCTTTTCTACCAATCAACTAACAAGTGATGCTGAGAAAACTGTGTGTATAGCTACCGGCTCCCGACCAAAATGCATTGTTTTACTGTGTCTGGTGTTCTGAGCAAACGAAGAGTATAAATCAATATAACCGGCCAAATGAGAGTCGGACTCACGCACGAAGGGTTCCTTAACACTATCTATATATAAAAACACGTTTGTTGTATGGGAGCCCCACTTAAATATTTATTTTATGCTGTTTTAGTATATGTTACGTAAGACGAAATTTAAAAGCCGCTATAGGCTTCAAATTTTGTCTTGATCAAGCCCTAGAATAATCCTTTTAACTTTTTTATGAACTACATACAGATTTTTTGTTTAAAATGTAACAGGCGGACTTAAGGCCTTTCCTAGCAGTCAACCTACTTCGCACGTTAGTAATCATCATCATCAGGTCTTTTTGTCTCCACTTCAGGAGCACGACCCTCTCTGTACTAGTGCACCTCTTTTCTTTGATATTGGCCGCCTGCTCCTTACCACATAAACTACAAGGACAAGGTCTTCTTCTTATCGTGTGTGTTAGTGACTAACACTAGTGTCAGAGTTTTTTTAAACCGCCTTTAGGGCCTCTGACATGGTTTTAGGTAACGACCAATGTCAAAGACAGTGACCAGGACCGACGGCTTAGCGTGCCCTCCGAAGCACGGATCATCTAACTTATCAGACAATCAGGTGATCAGCCTACATTGTCCTAACCAAACTAGGACAACAACACAAAGTCGTTGCTCCCGCCGGGAATCGAACCCGCGACCTCCGGGTATGAGCCGAACGCTCTAACCACTACACCAAGGACAAGGTCAAGTTTACATTCTTCCGCTCAGAGTGGCGCCCTACCCCAATCTAAAAATAGCACCCACACGCGCCCTTATTACAGCACACACCACACCTCGCCCTTGGATATACTGTCACCTTTTCATTTATATATTTACTCAGGTACATGTCATACATGAGATATTCTTGTTTTTATATCTCTCTAATTTGCTGGTGTCCGACCAGTCAAATCTTTTTGACGACCTCCGTGGCGTAGTAGTCATCATGCTAGTCCGCCACCCAGAAGATCCGGGTTCGATTCCCGGTCAAGTAAATATAGCTTTTTTCAAATTGTCCTGGGTCTTGGATGTTTATCGATACATGTATTTGTTATAAAATATAGTATCGTTGAGTTAGTATCCCATAACACAAGTCTCGAACTTACTGTGGGGCTAGCTCAATCTGTGTAATTTGACCGTAATATTAGGATTTGTATGAAATGCTAGACTGTTACGCCATAGTTTCTTGAAATCTAGTAGCGCCCTTAATATCAACTTTACTTTTCTGCGTTAATTAATCTAAAATCACGTTTAAAAATGGATGTTTTGATGATGATTGATAATGATAATTTTATTATCAGTACGAAGTAATTATTTTTTACCCAGTACACATCCCTATTTCAATATTTTTAATATAATAATTTCGTCTTTTTAACCAACTTCCAAAAAGAAGAAGGTTATTAATTCATCACGATCTTTTTTAAATGTATTTTCACCGATTAATTAATCTTTTTTTTCCAATTTTATTAAAATCGGTTGAGCAGTTTGAGGGTGAAGTCGGTTTTTAGTTATGAAAAATTACAAGGGACATAATCGTAAAAGCACAGAAATGATAATAGTTGGTAAAAGTAAACGTATCCTAAACACTTGAAATAAAACAACATATATAATGTTATCAGTTGATGAAGTACCCCACTATATTAGTTGGCTGTCGAACCCTCCTCACTCCTGCTCGGGCCTTCAACTCGGCTTAGGGCTCCCCAGAGATGGATTAACATCCTCGGTCATCTTATCTTTTGGCACAAATGTGGACTCAACTTTTATAATGGAAATTATTAAATTGTCTAAGTAAAGATTTTTTGAATGTCATGATATTACCTTTGGATGTTACGGCCCCAGGTTCTGTCTAACCTGTTAGGGATCTACGTGAATCTTTATACATATACGAATAAAAATATTTGTTTATAGTATCTACAGAAATTTTAAATCTTATAGAGGAAAGTTTGATAAACATTTAAATTTTAAATTAAAATCTGACGTCTAAACTACAAAACCGATTTTGATAAAATTTCTACGGGACGATCAGACGGGGAACATTCATATTAAAAAAATATATACATTCGAACTGATATTTTCTCCTTTTTTTTAAGTCCGTCAAAAATACACCAAAACATGCAACACCGACACTGAATCATGCCAAATTGCAAACCATCGCAAAATAATAAAAAAAAACTTCTACAAGAACATAATATGCCATAATAATCGTCACATCATTCAACTAAGAATATGAACATATTCATCATAGTTTACCACAGATTTTAATTTTTAACCCATGCATACTTAGTACATTAAATAAGTCCTTCAATCTTCCCATGAGGCCTATGTACCCTACACGTAGACAACTTCTAATCATCGTCATCGTAATCAGGTCTTTTTTTCTGTCTCCACAGCAGGAGCACGACCCTCTCTGTACTACTAGAGCCATACTTGTGTATCTATCCAAATTAGACCTCCAAGTCCTCCCGTGGAGGTCGTAGAAGGCGTCAATGAGACCTCTCCAACCCGTCTGGCCAGCAAGGAGAGTATAGGCCAAATCCTCTGGCTGCACTGACCAAGTGCGGTTCTGGTACAGAGAGGGTCGTGCTCCTGCAGTGGAGACAAAAAGACCTGATGGCGATGATATAGATGAAATTAGATTAGACCTCTTTGGACGTTGTTCCGTCCATCCTCTTCGCTCCGCCCACACCCTGCAATATCAAAACTAAACATCAAAGCTACACTAACACCAAACAACAACAATATTCACCAGATATCTGCTTTTGACGCCCATCTTCACGGGGATCCAATTCGTCCAATTTCGCTACGCATCCCTTCAATTTCACACGTCATTTCTGTTCGTATTTTGTTACACAGTTACATTATGTACACTACAATACACACAAACTATGGATTTATCATAATATGGACCTACAATTCTGATAGAAGTGCTCTAAGGATTATTTTAAACTAAAAAAAATGTTCTCCCTTCAGTATTATACATCATTTCTGTTCTTTTTGTCACACAATGAAGATACTATAACAAGTATGGTCTACCTAAACATACGATGTACCTATGCGTGGGAATGTAAAAGGTGTAAATAGTGAAAAAATACGGAAATAGCTATCTTATCGGTTGAGACCGCGACTCGTTTCAGTCTCATCAGATGAACAAAACAACCAAAATAATCATAATCTGTGAATCACACAAGAATTAATTTTTCATATTATATGTTCGAGATCTATATCACCAGGTCTACGTTACCCCAACGGAAAACTAAAATACTTGCATTATAATATAAGGTCTAACAAAATATACTGAAACTATTTTATGGGTAAATTCAGTCCGTTTTAGTGATCGACTTTCCCAAGAAACATAATATCGAAATATGAAAAATATTTTTTGGCTTTCCATACGAACTCGGTGACTGATCGGTCAACTTGTATCGAAGGCCACAAATTATTTTTTACATTTCGATATGCGTTTCTTGGGAAAAGTTCTTGAGTATCACGGACTGAATACACCCTTTAAATAGTTTCAGTATATTTTTTTACATCTTATACATGTAGATTGTATGCATATGTAATTTAAAATTTGTAAAAAGCGCCAAATACCCGCCCCAAAGCTACGAGAGATGCAAACGGTCCCTTTGTGTTGAAAAGGGATTACGCGATTCCATTCTTATCTCTAAAAGTCAGGAGTTATTTTTATTTGGAACTCATTTACGTAAACACGCTTTCACGAAAAATAGACGAGGAATATTTTTCGACTTTATATTGTGTCCTTCTTTTTAGGTGACAAATATTTTTTGACGCCGAAAGTTGTTTGGATTCTTCCTGAACAGTAAGAAATTGATGGTGTGGAATTAAAAAGATTATCGTTCTTAACGAAATATAAGAACAAATTATATCAGTATTTAAGGAATTTAACTTTTATTATCTGCCCTAAATGGATCTATTGATATCTTCCATGGTGGTCTGGGAGAAAAGAAAAAACTTAAAATGTACCAGCTGCTAATCTTCCCGCGCAGATTGTACAAGCCGATCGAGGGACAGGGCCAAAATGCAAATTATTTTAATAGGCGATGCGGCTAGCAAACCCTTCATTATTTTTATTCCTTTTTATCACACTAAAAGTGACCTACAAGTTTCGCGGAATTTTCTAAATCAGTCTAGGCGTGTTCGAATAATCAAACAAAGATCGCGACGAATTGATAACCTCCTCCTATTTGGAAGTCTATTAAACGCCATTCTGACTCACCAAGAAGAAGAAAAAGAAGTACATAAAGTAAACATATAAGTTATATTAATACAAGTACTAAAGAAAAACATAAAACAGAGATATATATCAAAGACGACAAATTACAACTTTTTTAATTCAACCTATAACCGGATCCAATTAATTAACCCTGTCCCGTTTATCCGTAAACAATTCCCATCAGAAGGGTTAAACAATTCCCATCGTTCTTACACTAATCTCTCGCCGGTCTTTGTTTTTGTGCAAACTACGCGAGGGTTAAAGTTTAATTAGCGTGAAATATTCAGTCGCAAAAACAAGGTAAAAACTAGTCGTTAAGGTTGTCCCTAGAGGTATATACTGTAATAATTAATGTTTTCAAGGGAAAATCCTTGTTTTTAGTTGACATTGGGCGACTTTTTAAGCAAAATTAACAATAATCAAATTTTTAACAAAAAAAGAGCTGACTTCATTTTTTTCGAGTTTCTTACATATCTGAAATTTTTCTTCGTATCTTTACCAAATTAGTATAAAACCAACTTGTTTAGGCAAATAAAAATGAATCAATCATAATCGATTTACAAGTGGCGGAAAAAGTGAATTTCAGTTTACATCTTAATATTTCAATGCAGTTAAAAAAAATAACTAGACAAACAAAACTAATACAAAACAAATTTTAGGCGTGTAATGATTTTTTAAAACTGTGTGACTAGGAACAGAAAAAAGGTTAAAAGCTTGTAAAACGAGGAAGACTTTTTCCAAGAAAGAGATTTATAATAAAAGGCCTTCTAAGTCGTAAGAAACGTCAGTGCAGCAGCATAACCCTTTTGGCGTCTTCGTAATAGGGTAATTAGATTGTGCCAGCACCGGTATCGATCCGACTGACCTGCGGAAACTAGACTAGGTATCTAGCTCTCGAACAATACCATTTTCATTTATGTTCATTTCTAGTTTGTTTAACTCCTGCCGAAAATGAGGGGTGCTTATAAGTTGACGTGTCAGTCTGTGTCATCGTAGCTCATAAACGAATGAACCGTTTTTTATAACCCCAGACAAAAAAGAGTGTTATAAGTTTGACGTGTCTGTGTGTCTGACTGTGTCATTGTATCTCCTAAACGCATAGGTTCATGATGAGATACAGCCTAGCGGCAGACAGACTAACTAAAAAAATTTTTACATTTCAAAATGTAAAAATTCAGTATTCTGTAACTGAGCAAGACCTACAGAATTTCCATAATATTTTTTTATAACGCAACAACTACGTCGTACTTAGTTTAGTAGGAACTTCATGAATCTTACATAGTAAATAAACTTCATCACGAGTGTCTTCAGTTCAATGCTAACATAGACACCGCAACAATGAACTATCAAAGCATTGTTTCGCTTTCAATGTCGGCACAAGGTGACTGTTCACATGATTTGCGATGAAAGCTTGGAAAAGGGCGATGTATCGATATTTTATGGACACTAAAGTATTGGAAGTAAAACCAGTAACGGCTGGCGAACGAGAGAGGAAATTGGAAGAAAATTCATACTCCACCGACAAGAGCAAAGCTCTTAAATAATTTCATCATCATCAGGTCTATTAGTCTCCACTGCAGGAGCACGACCCTCTTTGTACTACCAGAGCCATTCTTGGCCAGAACAGCCAGAGGACTTGGCCTACATTGTCCTCGCAAGCCAGACGGGTTGGGGAGGTCTTGATGTTTATAAGTATTGTTTAGCTTGTATTTCCTAAGTCGCCTTCTACGACATCCACGGGAGGATTTGGAGTGGCCCTATTCTACTCTACCGGAAACCACACGGCAATCAGTCCATTAAATCGAACAACTTTATCCAAGGTAAGGAATATACAGCAAAATACAGAAAGAAATCTTTTGCCTCCCATACAAGTTGACCGATCAGTCAATGCAAGTTCCTATGTGACGGCAAAAAAATATATTTATGTTAATTGCTTTTTTTTTTGCTTTTTTTTTGATTATTTATATTTTTCGTCATTTTTACTTTGGGTAATTTTCATGATTAGGACATTAAATCATTAAATCAGAGAAAGTTGCCAAAAAGCGAACCCCCACGATGACAGCTGAACATTTTTTAAAGTCTAATAAAATGAGACAGACAAAGGTATTCAAAATGTGCAGGACCGTGTTTTAATGTTTGATTAATTTATTTCTATGCCTCTTTTTGTGCTTTTCGTACTCTAAAGACATGTAATAGAGTGCGGAAAGAAAGAAGTGTTTGAAGGTATTAATTAAGCCATATGATAGAGGCATAAGATAAGGTAAATGGTAAGTAAACGTAAAATAGTTGTTACATCATATCGATTATATACAAACATCTACAATTTACATACATTAGCAAGCACCATATCATTTCCTGAACGTCCATCATTCTATTTCTAAGCGGATTCCTCAACGTCGGATCGCGAGATTGAAAATATTCGACATTTTTCGCGAGAAAGGAAATGACTAATAAATATTTCCTCCTTCTGTAACGAGAAAAAATTACAAACAAAACGTGGAATACTTGAAAAATTCATTTTCTCATATTCGGTGCCAAAAGCGGAACCGACGTTTTTTAATGAATTTGGAATGTTTGCTTTAAAATTGCTCACTTTGTTGTTCTTGTTAGTCTTTCCGAGCATTTAAAAAGTCTTCTTCATAGCTGAGTATAAACCAATTTTCAAAACTAAAAACCGACTACACCTCCAAACTACACAACCATTTAAAATTTCTTTTTTTTTTCCACTCTTATTTTCATCACTACATACACCTTTAAAGGGGCAGAAGACCATTGCAGTGTAAAAGAACTAAACCTTGTGCTGACGGTTTTTAAACATTAAAATATGAATAATTGATTCGGCAGTCTCAAAAATCTTAGGGGACACCTATGTCCAGCAGTGAATTTCATGCGGCTGATGTTGACACCGATTCTTTCAAACATACATATTATCCCTTATAAGAGCCTGAGGCTATAAGGCCCAATCAATTTCTTCGACGTATTGATCTTAACCCCTTCTTGACGCATTAAGATTCTGGATCAAAAATACCGAACCCAAGCCAAAACCAGCCAAGCAAATAATTTTAACACACTGCAATTTCCGCGTAATCAAAGTGCAGACATTACATTTTTTTAAGTTGGCAACCTCTGCAGGCTCGATACGAGAATCCCACTTTTGGCAACGAGTCAGAGATAAGTGAATCGCGAGTGGAGTACGGCCAAACAATGGTGCTTGCAGCAGGCAATAATGCCGGCTTTGAGATGGAAATGATCTCAGAATCTCTATTGGTAAAATAAAAATGCATATTTTGATTTGAGTCATTCGCAAAGCCTCGAATGGAAGACCGAAATTTGAAATTTGAGCCAACGAAACCTACAAGTTTATTGCTTAGCAATTAAAGAAACCCTAGAATAGTAGCAGAACTACCGATACGACTTGATATCCGTAGAACCATCTATTTTTATCTAGGAAACGCCCTGAATTTCAAGCTTTAATCCACAATAACTTTTAAACGGCTGAAGTGATTTCATCAAGGGAAATTGGTTTCACGTAAAAAAAGCGCATCGAAATCGGTCCATCATTTCAAGCACTACGATGCCACAGACAGACCGACAGACATAAGCGTCAAATTTATTACACCCATCTTTTTGTCGGGGGTTAAAAATATTACATTTGAACAGAATATTCACTTGGTCCATTTTTAATATGAGCTTTTATCACACTTAAAGTAAAATTATAATAAGACTTTAGTAAGAAGCACCTACATTTTATAGAAGCATATATATTGACAAGCGAAAAGCGAACGCTCCACGTCTTTATCCTTTGGGTGGACAGAGCCTAGGGCAAGAAGTCCCAAAGGTCATGTTTAGTAAAATGTAAAAAAAAAAACACTTAATAAAGTCAACTTTACTACTATTTCTCACGACAGTTTGATTTAACTTACAACTGTGGGGTGCGGGTTAGAAAGCAATAAACAGAACAAGGTCTATTGTTATTACTGACTAGCGAATAGCGACCGCTTAGGGGTGAAAATGACCCTGGGTGTGCAGCGCAGGTGTTAAACCGATGTATTCGTTTAGCGACCTTTGGTTTTTTTTTAATTTTGTAATTTTGTATTTATGTATGTTTATATTTTGTTCCCTCGTACCTTATTTGATATACATGGCACATTAACAAATGTGATATAGTTGGAAGCGTCTTGGCTGCACGCTGGTTATATGCTATGTAAAGTCAAAATAAATTCAAAATAGCGCCCTCTGTAGGCCAAAAAAAAGTAACTAAAAAAATAAAATAAATCTAATCATACCGTGTGGTTTATCAAATGAAAGGGCTGAAAATGCACATTTCAAAAATATATACATTGTTAGCTTTTGCTTCCAATTTTTCTGTAGTCAGGTTTTAGTTTTGAAACTATATCTTGTTAAAAATTTACATTTGTTTGTTTGAGAGAGCAAAAAAAACAGCAAGGTCATAGCGACACTTAGTGGTCAATATGCTTTAAATTGGGTTCAAATTGAAACCTCTAAAATGAATTAGTCAACTTTTAACTAGATTCCCAACGAGCTTGTGAGACGTATTAATTATTCTGTTTGGCTATAACTATAACCAACACAAACTCGAATCGAAACGAATCATTATAACTTTTAGTTACCTAACAATACTTTTGGATTAGTTTTCAAAGCGATTTGGTATTTGCTTTACTATATAATTCAACTTACTGTTTTAATATTTTAGACTTAATAATAAATTTGTACTATTATGTATTCTGTAATAATACTTCAAAACTAAAAACCGACTTCACGCCCAAACTACGCAACCGATTTTAACTCGCAAGTGCACTATTTCAAACAAAAAAGAATTTTCCGAATCTGTCCAGGCCTTGGGTCCAGGCGTCAACAATTCATGGGTGAACAGACATAAAAAAAGACGCGACGAATTGCTAATAGCATCCTACTTTTCCTCCTTTTTTATACGTCTGTCAGAAATCGTTGACTATAAAACCTTATTGTATTGTATAAATATAAATATTACGTCAATCCATGTTACTGAACATTTCCAAAGGATATACGTTAACACTACTTCCCAAAGAGCTGACTGTTAGTAGATATTTTTATTGCGACATTTATTATACAAGAATGCAATGTTTATACATATAAAAATTCTACACTAGAAGTAAAAAATACCACGTTTGAGAGCATCTACTTATTAATCTTCCCTACAACATTTCCTAATAAAATTCACACGAACACTAAATTCCTTACAAAAACACTTGCGCCTTAAAAATCGCCCTTACCCGTTTCCTAGCCATATCAACACATACACTAAAACATTCTGTATAGTTTGTAAACACTTCCGAAGTGGACGCGACGTCCGCCCACCGCGGCGACCAGCGCGACACTAACCGATCACCAGGGGTAGTTCCACAGTTCCACCCGCCCTACATTCGAACCACCCCGATTTCAAACAGTCCTAAATTACAAAAGCAGAAACCAAATAATTTCGATACTATTCCTCTGTTCACTAAAGCTCATTTTCGCTTGTAACAAATTCAGCTGGAGTCGACGCATTGTGATGTTTATTGCATTTACCTAGCTTTTGGCGTTGCGTCACTGGAGTGTTAAATTACATTTGAAATTTAACTTTGTGACGTTTATAATAAGGATGACTGTAATGTATGAGTTTCATCTTGTAAAATTTACATGTATTCTACTCGGAATATTAAGAAAAGTGACAAAAGTTCAAAGGTCAAACAGTGTGCCTGTTTTATTGAGTATGTATAGGTTTCATATTGTTGCTCATTCATGACAGGTAAATGTTGCTCTTTTGGAAATCATTGCGCAGTTCAAAACTTATAAGATATCACAATAACAACACAAGAAAATAGATACAAATCTGTTTCATTATTACCTAAAACTGTAAAATCCTTCATTTATAATGACCTACATTCGGTGAAACCTAAATAAGCAATTCATGAAGATACTACTATACAGTGTACATAGCTATATTCGCCGGATATCGGATATCCGAGACATGGATTCCTTCAACACATGGATTAGAGATGATTTCTCGCACAATACAATAGGTACAAAGTATGTATTTCAATTACAACCCAAATCTTGTTAAGCGAGAGATGGAACTCAAATGGAATTGGGCAGGCAGGACACCTAGCATCACAAGAAAGGTGATGACAGGTGGAGCAAAATTAACAGAGTGTTGGCCAATAAATGGTTAGCGCAGCGTAGGTCGTCCGTTAGCAAGATGGTTCGACGACATCAGAAAGTTCGCGGGTCGAACGTGGATGAAAGTAATAGAAATTAAGCTTTTTGTAGTGTGGCTTAGTGGCCAATGCTCCCGTCAGATCTTTCAGGTTGCACTTGTTCACTTGAGGATTTTCATTAAATCGCGCCTCCATATTTTTCTCCCATGGGACTTCTTTGGAAAAAGTCTATGAAAAGACCAAACTTGACCTTAAAGCATGTCAAGTACCATTCAACCTGGCTAATTGAAACCCAAGCAACCTTGGTTGTTCTTAGTCTTGGATTATGTAAATATCTTATGTACGTACACTGGTAAATCGCTGGTTGTGACGTAGTGAAGCCTTACAATACGAAGAAGCCAAGTAGCTACCTAATCCTATCCTAGTACATACACGAGACTTTGCCTATGTGGTCATAACCATCTGGTTAAATTAGCCAGATAATTGGACGGCTAGGCTCTTCATGCCGGCACCCAATAAAATTTCTAAAGGACAACTGCTAACCAAGTTATTGAGTACAATGTTTAACCATATTGCTAAACTTTTCGTGTTTTTCGCAGCCGTCTGGTTAAATCAGCAAGACTGGACGCCTAGCCTAGCCCGTTCTGTAATAGCCTGCATCCAATTAAATGGCTGAAAGGCAGACTTGAACGCAACGTTTAACAAGATGACTGAACGTAGTAAGTATAGTCATTTAAATAAATTGGATATTAATGAATTTGTAAAAATTGTTGTGTGCATTCACAAATTTATTAACTAACTACTTTTTACTGATACCTACCGCTAACTAGGTAGTACTAGTAATACAGTAAGATTTAAAAAAATTGTTTTGATGAGTGGTTTGAGCGAAAAATAACATTCACAGTGAAGCCATTTTTGTTTAGGTGACAACTAGCGCTGCACAGAAAAAAAAATCTAACAAAATTTGAATCACTTGGCTAAGTCTTGTCCTTCAAAGAGCTGACTTTCAAAACTTTGAGTTATTCTAGATCAATAATTATCGGCCTAGGCATCCAGGTGGATGCCGGCTTCCAAGAAACGGCCTAGACGTCCAATTAACTGGCTTATTTAACCCGGCTGCGACATAGTTATCAAGTTAAATTGGCCAACTGTCAGCCTATGTCTGCTAAGAAGTAGCTTCTTACCATTTATTGGTATAATTCTAGTCTGGCTGGGAGGATATAAAAATTATTTGACATCTCCGTTTCATTCGTAAAAGTACTAATTTTAATATTTATGTCCCTCTTGCTTGCACTATCAATGTAAAATACAAACAATAAAACTGATATATTATATTACAGAGTAACTATAGCGTGTTTTAAAGGGGTGAATTGGTTTCATAAACACTCGGTAAATATGACCTCATCATGTTGACAGAGGTTCCGTAATGACTGTAGGTTTTGGCAGGATCGACAAGTATTTATTGATATTGTAGGGGTTAAAGATGGGGTTGGGATTTATATTAATCTATTGTTGGTAGTCGTAAAAAAATGAGGAACTAAAATTACTTACTACATTTTAACGTAAAATTACTGCAATAGATGAGATCAATGACATGACAAGTGACATTATTTTGCTACTCTTCAACCAACTTTCAAAAAAGGAGGAGGTTCAAATTCGACGCGAACTTTTTTTTGGATGTTCACCGATTATTCGAATACGCCTCGACCGATTTGGAAAATTCTTCAAAATCCGAAATAATATAAATTTTATTAAAATCCGTCGTGTAGTTTGGGGGTGAAGTCGATTCTTAGTTTTGAAAAAAAATTTTTTTTTTAAATCCAAATGACGAGTTTCTAATAACTATAAGATAAAACATAACAAGACGTTTTTCTCATTCAGGCTGCCAGTCTCGGCCTTGAAAGCTACCAAACGAAAATAGGAATTTGCTAACAGGTAGCGGTATACATTTACCGGCCTCATTTGAATTTGAGATTAGGCGAAAAAAGTTTGGTCGCTAACAGGTTACTTTGAATATAGGTAGCGCAGTTTTGTTTAATTTATTTGGGACATAAATACGATTTTGGTTGTTCTTTTACTTGTGTAAGTGGATAACACTGGTATCAGATTTTTCTAGCTGCCTACATACATAGCTAGGCTGCCATATAATGATGACAACCAGGACTTACTTCTTAATGTGCCCTCTGAAGTAAGAAAGCTCAAGAATTTATCAATGCTTCTTGTAGTCACCCATCCAAGTGCGTCCCACGCCCGGTGATGCTTAACTTTCGAAAGCGCTAGTGATGCGCACTTCCGCCGGGCCACCGAGCTCCTCGGAATAAGGACTTAATTTATACCTATGACTTAGTCACAGGCAGATACAAAGACACGTCAAAATTATATCAACACCCTCTCTTTTCGCATCGTGGGTTGAAAAAAAACAGCACATTATCTCAACTATTCCCTATTTAACAACTTAAACACTTCCGTGTTGTTTACTCCTTTCAAGTTGCAGCGTTGCAAAATCCAAGTTGCTCGTTCGCACCTGGAAATCCTGCATTTTGTGCGCTGAGCACAGACAAGAGCATGCTCGGAGCTGCGGCTTCTAACTCAAATATTCGGAAACTGGGTTATAGTTTTAAAGTAAAACTGTCGTAATCGTTTGCAGAGTATAAATGGGACTAAAATATCTAGAAATGGTAGAAACATCTTGAACCAGTATATTCCAAAGTAACAACTTGAAGTCTTGCATATTTACTCGTAAGTTGCAAAGTTGCAAAATAAAAGTTGCTAGCTAACGCCTGAAAATCCTGCATTTTGCGCGCTAAGTGAAAGCAGAGTATGTTCGGAGCTGCGGCTTCCAACTAAAATATTCGGGAATTGGGTTAGACGGGGAATTTTGTAGATTTATTACCGTAACATACCACCTCACAAGTATATCTTTACAAATAGGTCCAGGCATTTTCGGATAATCAGTGAAAATACTTTTAAAAAAAAATGCGGCTAATTGTTAACCTCCTTTTTGGGAAGTAGTTTTTTTTAGTCGGTCGGCCACAGACAAACAGACCGAAAGTCATTAGCGTCAAACTTATAACATCCCTCTTTTGTCGGGGGTTAAAAATTACCCCAAATGTCTCGATTGTAGGATTTGCGGGCAATGTTAATCAAAAAACCAAAAATGTAAACATGTCTAACATCATTATGAAAAATACTTAGAATAGATGCAAGCAATGCTTCGAAAGGAAACAGTGATAGTTTACTTAACTCACTTACCCATAGCTAAATCTATCAATGTTTCTCCTCATTGTTGGGACAGCTTACCTGAAAATAAAAACTTTTATTAGTACAAAATATTTGTAACAATATACATACACGGTGATTTTTCATTGGTTTTGGAGCCAAAGGCCAGTTCATAAGGATCGTTAGTAAGACCTTATTAGCTAGTCAAAATAAAAATTCAGCTACAAAAATGTTGACTAAAACTCGAAAGTAAAATGACGAAACATATAAGATCAATTAGTAGTACCGCCGCCAGGCGACGCCTGCCAGCCGCCCTGCGTTTATCAGGGGTCACGCGGCTGTTTTGGACGGGTGTAACTACGTGGTCTCGATCGAAAATAATTTTCTTTAAATTTTCTTATGTCATACACAAATTAGGATTACTTATGTGGATAGAGGAATTTATTTACTATAATTTTTTTTACAAAACCAATGAAAAGTCAGCGTGTATGGCACACATATACTTATTATCTAAGAAATAATTGGTTTCCATTGCCATTAACTAAAAAAAAAACTTTAAACAATGCAAAATAAAAATAATGTTTATGTCCCTCATAACAGTTGAATAAGAGAATAAGACAATTATATGATAATAATTATTTATAAGGTTTTGACATCTTCAAAACATAAATATTTTTAATTTAAAGGATTTTAAATATCTGTAAGTTAAACATACAAATCTATCAATCACCATTGTACCATGTCAATTCGTTATTATTTTGTGACGTTTTATTTTAGTACCAAATAATTTATTTTTAACTTAGGGAAGTACCCAAAGTACCTAGTATCGAGTAGACGTCAACTCTGCTTACAATATAACCTTCATTTCTCCTTGTAAGACGAAATCACTATCAAAAAGATACTCATATATCTTTCAGATATAAGATTCCATCTCAATACCCTTATGAAACATTTCATCCGTGTTTTACTCCCTACAACATATACAACTGAGCACATATGCAAACATTCCAATATTACATCCTGAACGTAGGAGAACTTCAAGTTTAGGGCAAGAGCACACTTGAGAAGTGTTTTCAAATATTTCCCGTCTTATTACAAAACGAGGACTAACTTTGTTTGCAGGTTTAAACCATTATCCGTCCAAATGCAGTTGACATTAAGTTACCATTGACAGATGAGCAAGGTTCACTACTTTACTCATCTGTCAATGTCAACTTGATTTAAATGGATAATGGCATAAATCTAGTAACGAAGTTAGTCCTGTTTTTATAATCAGACGGTTTAAGTTTAAAAAAGGTGCTTAACATCTAATAACGTTTAAACTGTTATTTAAACTTACGAGAGATGTCCGAATACACTATACTCCATTTGGTTAGGTATTTAAATAAATGTAAACAATCTTGACATGTCTTTTTATTGAAACATACACTTTATAAATCAATAATTTTGTTAATTACAAAGTAATTATGTTATAAATTAGAAATTACATAATTACTTTGTAATTTGCAAAGGTATTGATTTATAAAGTGTATATTTCAATAAAAATACAGTCAAGATTGTTTACATTTCTTTAAAAACCTAAACAAATGGAGTATAAGTTGGTAAAACCAGTGTTAAACTACCTAACTACGTTTGTCATACAATTCCCATAACTATGCTTTTGAAGAAATAACAGTTGTTATTTTTACACTCTTTAACTGTGAATACGGTGATTATAGTTACCTATAGTAAAATAATGTGTTTCATTGTTGTGTAGGTCTAATAATAAACACAACCATACAATTCTATTAGCATACCTATTTCTGTTAACTTTTTAATGAAGGATTCCAAATTTTACCGCCATCGTCAACTAACGTGACTTATATTAAATCTTACAATTTTACTTGTAACATGAAAAACAAGATTTCACGAATAACTTAAACGATTCCATTAAATTCTGTAAGAACTGAGCCTAAAAAAGGTGGTTGAAATTGGAACGTCTCGAGCGAAACGAGATGAGCTTTATGTTATATGACTTATAACATTTACAATAAAACAAAATTATGTTTACCGTTTCTTATAAATTCTAAAGAAGCTTGCCCAACATTGGAACACCTCGAGGGTACAAGTAGTAATATTATACAACCTACATCATCTATACAACGTAGTCAGGAGACAAACGCGTCATAGGATAGCATAAAACACACTCTACACGCGATTATGACCCCTAATATTAGAACAAAAAGCTCTATTTCCTGAAAGGAAATTGTTATAGGTACAAACAGTTGCCTTCGTTTCATTTGTTGAACGAACATCTCTTTGATTAATGTGACGTCTTTAGATTTACGTTTTCTCTTCAATATATGTGTAACAGTAACAACAAATATATACTAGACACTGTATCAATATATTAACACATATCTATGATTAATGTGACGTCTTTAGATTTACGTTTTTACTTTAATATATGGGTAACAGACTAACAGTAACAAATATATACTAGATACTGTATCATTGACACATTATTGCTATCAGGACTTTATTAGCTTATGCACAAAACAAACACTCAGAAAGTAATAGGTCCAATCAATTTAGAAGGATTCCTAGATTATGGCATAACCTAACATAATGCTTTTAAGGAAAATTAGTCTATTAGTAAAGGCATTATTTTGTAATAACTTTCTTGACTATAGACAAAAAAACTGAATCATTTTCTTTTAGGAGAGAATCATTTCCATATCTCCAAAATTTTTAATCATGTCTTAACCAAATGGATATGAGACCAACTGTGCTCACGGCTTTCCGACGGTGCTCACGGCTTTCAAATAAAAAAAGAATCATCAAAATCGATTTACAAGTGGCGAAGGTATCGCGTAACATACAAAAACATACGGGTCAAATTGATAACCTCCTTATTTTTTGTCGGTTAAAATGCATACACACAAAAAGATAACGAAGATGTGTCATCACAATTCCACGAACAGCTGTGACTGTGAACAAATACACCGATTGTTATCTGTAAAAGGGACGTTCACAATCAATAAATTAATTTATATTTTACCTGAGTGGAAGACCTCGACGATATAGGCGACGTAGGGGTCCTAGGCGACGCTGCGTCAGTCCTGTGCTCAGCTAACACTCTATGCTCATGTTTAGATCCAACCACAGAGTTTTTAACCCTTTCCATTCTAGCCTGAATAGCTTTCCTCGAAATAACTTTAGTTTTTTCATCTTTAGAACCTCCATCAGCCAGTTTTCTGAGCATCCTAGCTGTTGCTGCTACGGAATTCTGTTGTGTATCTGAATTGGTTCTGGCTAGTCTAGTCGCCGGTCTTGGTACAGGAGTAGCACCACCTGTACTACTTCTAGTAGTTTCATTTCTATTGAAAGGAACCACATCGTGTTCCGTATCAGAATCAGCCGGAAGATATCCACCACCACCAACTGAAGATACACCTGTGCGTAAAAGGTTTTCATGCTCAGCGTATCGCACTCTTTCGTCAATAGATACAGTCCCATTCTGAGCTCTTTCTAATCCTCTTTCCATTTCGCCTATTTGGCGTTCTAGTTTGAGTAACACTTCATCTGATGGTGGAACCGGGGCTGTTTCATCTGGAGGCTCAGGGGTTTGGAATGATTTGAGATGTATCGGATGAGCTCTGTTTAGTTCTAAGCGTTTAGGAGCTATCCCTGAAGTGGTAACTTCATATTGGGTCCTCTGTGGTGTTCTTTCGAGCATAGCTAAAGATACTGGGGAAGAGGGCGGTGCACCATTGACGGATTCGGCTTCACGAGCAGGCGAGACTCTTGGAGCGCGGAAGCTCTTTCGCATAAAGTCCTCTCTTGTCAGTTTCCTCTCCATCTTTAAACTTTTAATTCATCTGTGTTACACTTTTAATTCATCTGTAACAACGTTAACAATCACGTTCAGAACCACTATCAGAGAGATAAGTGGTCAAAACGTGATATCAACGAATCCTATATCTATTCTACAAATAGACTTGGATATCGATACGAAACGACCTTGCCCTGTCCAAGAAAACTAAGTGTTCATTATGAATGACGTCATATACATCTAAAATTCAATAGTTGACGCACAAAAGCCGAACGAATTGCCGGTTCCTACGGCGATATGAAATCAATAAAAGATAATTCTTTAATTAACTGTACACGTGTGATATAATCTACGAATGAATTTAATTATGCCACAAATATTAGACACAGAAGTGAATTAAATCCGATACTAATGAAAATACAATATATAATTGTAATGAGAAATAAAGACGAATTAGGTATATTATCACCTACGGAAGAATTTAAGACTACTATAAATATATTTACAAAAATTATAAATGGGTAAAAAACACGGTAACTACTATCAAGAACTAGAAGAAGAATCTAAGAGCAAAAACAGTGAAAATGACTACACTTATTACAAAGATTAATTTCTACTTTTAATATCTTCAAGAAACAATTCTTTCTGACAATATCACTATAGCTTGACAGTGAATCCAGAGATAAATATCTCTTCGAAAGTAATATTCAAGACAAGAGAAATCCATGTTTTGATTGGATTAACCATAGTCAATGAATGTCAGGGAATAAATGCAGATATCACCATCTAGTGTGATCTAATTGGAACAATTATAGCTTCTGACAAAACAGTTGTCGAGTCTGCCGGCGAGCAATGCGATGCTATCTGAAAAGAAAGAGACAAAACAACATTGTTAATCAGTGATGCCTAGGACCATTCACCGAAACCCATTGCACATAAAGCCGTCTCACCGCGCACAGGTAGATCTGAAAAAGATAGCACCATCACCAAAAACACTTGAATCAACAACGACAGTAAGCGACATAAAGATAATAGTACAAAGATATCGATCGAACACGTTTCTGATAATAAGAGTGTTTTATGCAGTTTATACGTAGCATGTATGTAATCTCCGCGATCAATTGATTTTAAATTTTCCATATTTTTATGACATTTCCCTTTGCGTGTTTTCCTTCCTTATTCAAAGAATATTGGCGTGTTTTTTGTGATAGACTAGAAGCTGTTGTAATCCATCAACATAATAGCAAACAATTGAATTAGGTACTATTCTTGAAAACCAAATGGTCTTCCAAGTTTTAAGTCGTGATTTATATACAATTATTATAATATTTAGGTCGTTTTGGAAAACTGTGAAGCCCATGTCGAGCAGTAGACTTCCAGTGGCTGATATGATGATGATAAAAATAATAACTACCTCGACAAACGAGTATATTGTTTCAGAAGAAAAAACGAGAAAGAATTTAGCTAACAGAGTCAAAATTAGTAAAAGCACAAGTACCGTTTAAATAACTAAATCAATTCACTGCTGTGATTGACTAAATTTAACAATAACAATCAAACTATGTTAATATTCCTAATGTAGCCTTTTATACCGGGTCAAAAAATCACATTACAATAGATATTCCTATATGTCATATGACGCAATACACACTTTTTTCGTCCCAATTACATATCCAGCCGCACAATAAGTCAACATTACGACACAATGCACCAGATGGTACAGTGATGTGATGACTCAGTGTGTGTGTGGCATAATTGTAGATTTCGAAGTCAAGGCTTTTGGTATAATGATCTTCACTAGATTTCAAGTCAACCAAATCCGTATTCCGTTAAAATAAAATGTCTTATACGTTAATACTTGTAATAGTTGTTTTGTACAAAATATTTTTTTTACTTACATCAGTTTATAGTAGTACGACGTAAACGTAAACATCTTGACTTTAAAAAAGGCTTGAATGAATTTTTGGGGGTTTGGTTCAACGTTTAACCGTCTCTTAACACTTCTAGAATTCATGGGATGTTACCGCGTCTAGTGCTTCTCAGTCGTCTAGATAATAGGTTTCTAACTGATATTTAATTTTTGTTGGAAACCTATCCTGCGTAAGTAACCCTATATCATAAAATTTTCGCGCATTTCCTCGATCGGCTTCTACGATCTGCGTGGGAAGAAAAGCAGTTTGTACATTGTAAGTTTATTCTTTTATCTTAGACCGCATGGAAGGATCCAATCAGATCATATCAAAATAACCGATTGGTTCCATCCATGAATCGGCGAATGCGCAGGTAAACAAACAAACAATTGGCAAAGTGCTGCGAGTTAAATATAACCCGTACGAAAATAAACCGTCTATTTAAAATCTCGATTACGCAGTGACGCTATTTATAAGATGGTGTTTCTGTTTTCGTTCAGGAATAGAGTAATTGCATCGATTTTATAGGTCATTACTTCTCGGTTTCCTTATTCTTTAATATAATACTCAAAAGCTCTGTCGGTTCTTTTATCTTTCTGGTGTTTTTATTATTTGCGTGACTAGGTTATTTTTTACTGCGATAAACAATCTACTAGATTGGTATTTATGGGGAAGTCCACTCTTTATTGGGATATAAAGGCTTTTAGTCCATTAGAGGACCGACATAGGTTGTACATAAGAATAAGACGGCAATTCTTACGTTTATGAGTAGCTAATACAAGTTTTCTTTTTTCAATTTCTTCCAAATCTATGATATAGCCCCAAAAGTCACATATTAAAACCAATGAAGGTCATCGGTTTAACGTGCTTTTCGAAGCAGGAACTTTTCAATATATAATTTACAACATTTGTGATGCTTCATTTCACATTTCAGTCAAAATCAAACTAAAAAGCAAACATCGAATGCGCAGAATTACGCTATGCTTAATAAATTATAATGAACAATCATAGTAATCATCTTTTGACAAGAATCGGAAAGAAGCAGCTAAAGAACGAAATAACTGCATAATGTATACAACAACAAAGGGAGGCTTTTGCCCAACTATGAAACCTAAATGGCGTAAATAGCTAAAAACAATAATTTCTAACTTACATTCAAGATATACTAAATTCATAGTTAATTTTATTGCCCCCTTGTAAAATTAGTACATCGACGTCGGCTTCAAGTTACTGTAACTCCATCCATTATAACATTAACTAATATAAAATCAATCGAGTCACGTGTTGATAGAGTTCATATTTGATTGCGTCCAGGTTTACTCCAACCACAAACTTCCGCTTGTATTGTATTTTGCAATATGTTGTGGTTTTTGCTTTTTTATTGTAAGATCTGTGACTAAGATATATTTTATTGACGATAAAATGTGACTGATGGATGCTAAAATTAAAGCTGTTTTGATTCGTCGACTGTGATATTTTTAGAAGTCTTTGAGAATCAGTCAAAAGTAATTGAGACATAAATTAAGGCCTAGAAAATTTGCTTATAGTGCAAGTCTATAATCTACCAGTTAGAGATCTGTTTAAAATCTTTGTATAATAAAATATCCTCTACCTAATAGGGTCCACAATCTATGGTAGGCAATTGTGAAATACCAACTTTATTGAAGACCAAAAGATCGGACATACGAATCTGAGCCCATAATCTCAAGATTATGGGCCCAAACCAATTTGAATATGAAATATCAATTTAACATTTGAAAACCCGAACATATTCTGACTTTTGAATATGAATAAAAATATACTCAATTTCGACATTAAAATTTAATAAGTAGTACTAAAACCCAAGTGTTTAAAATACAAATGATTCTAAAGGCCCCAGGGCGATTAGGTAACTTTGTTACTTAGTGACCGCGAGATTAACGCGAGCCCACGCAGAGACGTTCAAGAGGCCTTTTAATGGACACAAATTCGGGGACCCTTGGACTGAAAAAGCTTTCGATGAGAGCAAAAAAGCTTCAGTTGAGTTTTTGCCCTGAGGTTACGTTATATAGAAAGTTATGAACGTTTAAACGGTGTTTTAATCGTATTATAAACTTTAGGAATGTGTTTACGAAAAAATTCTCAAATGCGATCAAATCATGGTCGAACCTTTTTCAAGACATACGATCTATTATGGCATAATTAAGCACAAAGACAGGTCTGCTGCTGATGTCAGAGGGATGTCATCCTTCCTTTCGGATATCATTGATTATGATTATACGACAGCAGAATCTAAGAAACAAAGTATTACTTATCAGAAGGAAGACTAATATGTAAAGGTGACACTTATGACATAAAACATTGCAATTAAATATACTGGCTGTTTTAACAAGGCATTATAGTTATAATTTTAAATGACCATAATTTCAAATACGGAACATCCATAAAACGGCCAGCTATTTTCTCACCATTCATCCTTCGCAAAAACCAGTTTGGTCACTTTTTTTCCTTTTTCAAGAAAATCGCGTCTCGGTCGGTTGGTTTTTAACGAGCAAAGAGGCTCGGACCTAGGGTTGTCGTCTTTCTAATGAGATATAAAAAGACACGAGAAGTGAAGATAGAAATTCCAAACATGTGTCATTTCATCAATAGTATAGACTATAGATCATTTTGGTTGCCTTTATTGCAGAAATGAAGGTCACAACGTCCAATTCAATGTTTATAAATGAACAAAGAAATATCAAAAGAAGTGATAATAGATTTGATGCAGTTGAATAGAGGATAATATACCACTTCAACAGGAAAAGATTGCCTATTGTATTGCTGAAAACGAAGCTATTCTTCTTGCAAAGTAGCTTTACTTAATTCCCAGTTAGCAAATTCGGTTTCAAAAACGGGTTATAGAAATCGTATGACAGCAAGCCGTCATATTTAGAGATTTCCGTTTTTTTGTTCTGTTACCCTGGTGTTCTATAAACAAACTTAGATTCAGATCCCATTCAAACCTTCAAACATGAAAAAAAACAGAAGGTGCAATCGGCAGCCCTACATAAGCCAAGCCACTTTTGAACCGAATCGGCATTTCACTTTGTACAATTATTACACTGAATTGCAAACGTTAAAATGATTCTGAATGCGCATTTTCAGAGATCCTTCAAGCCGTGATTGAAGGATCTCTGAAAATATTGAAAGAAGAAATTCCTACAATGTTTAATCAGCTAATAATCTACACGAAAATGCATAGTTTAACTATTGTTTCTGGTATACCGGCAAACAAAGGATTAACAGGACTCTACAAAATTTAAAATGTTCTCACTCTGAAATTACACATTTTTTAATTTAGATATTGTTTTGAGCGATGAGGACTCTATGTCATTTTAAAACAGTAATTGGTGTTATACAGAAGTAACAATAACAAGCGAAGTAGGAATAGAGGTAGAGAATACATTTTGATAAAATCACCGAAAAACAATGTAAAATCTTTTAGAGAAGAGAAAAAAAAGGAAAAGCGCTCCACTGACAACATAACTTTTAAAAGATATAAAGATAGATGAAACACTAAAATTATTTTTTATTTAGTTTGCGTCAGCAATACGTTCTTTCACGATAATTTAAAAACCAAACGTAGAATGTAGGTATTACAATTTAGAATGGTTATAACCTTACACCATATTTAAGAACCCACATAACACATATTCAGTTCAATGCGGGCAACATTTCGGACATTGTAAACACGACACCAAAATTGGCAATTCAACGTACAATATTCAAACTTTTATCGCGTAACGTAATGAAATACGATACTAAATTGGTCAATACAGGGACTCTGCCATTTTAGCAAAAAAAAAGTGGAATAAACCGGTTTGAAGCGGCTAAATATTCTGACGGACATGACTCATTGCAAATCCAATTTCGCATCATTGATCGAGCATCGACGTTTGAGTGCAAATGGACCAATTCGCAACTAGCCCAAATAGCACTCGTTTGAGTTCGTAATGTCCAAAAGTTGCAAATTCATAGATTTTTTGTTTCAGTCATCCTTGACCACTCTTATGCCGTGTTGCGTAGATCTACGCTAGAATGCATTGTTTAACTATTGTGTCTGATATTCCGGCACACAAGGGGTTAAAAAGTAATTAATAAATATAAAAATAAATCTGTAAATCATTAATCCATTTGATGGCAGCACGTTCTCCCAACAGTTAACTGAGCCACTTTTAATGGCAAATAATATTTTGCCAGCAGTAAGTATTGTCAAAAATATGGTATTAAGTTTTTGGGCCCTATGTCTAACCGAGCAATTTGTTATTTTAAACTCTAATTATCATTTAGTTATCAGTATGACTTTACCGATTTTCTTCCACCTGTACATTACCTCAGTAATAAGAGAGTACATAAACTGGACATACTGCGAATTGGCTCATATGCGATATGTGTAAGATGGGACATGGATCCGCTGGCCAAGCTATTTCTAAATGTGATCGAATATCCACATTGGTCACGTTTAGCAAACATTTGAAGCAACATCCGAGAATTTACACCTAGCGTAGACATATTTGATGAATATTAATTTCAAATGTAAATAGAAAGTAAAAGTTTAACGTTTGCTGTGTATAACATTTCACAGGTGTAGGATTTAATCAATTTACAAGTCTGTTTGATGGTTATCTAAGCAGACATTTTCTATAGCTGTCAGCACACCGAAGAGATGTTAGGTAATTAAATGATCATAAAAAATATTATGATGCAGATATTTAACGTCAAACGGAAATTACAGAGAAACTTGTATTACGAATAACTTCTCATGATAACGCTATCTTTAACATGATATCTAAAATAAAAAACAAAGGTTTCCATCGTCATTTATTTAACTTTATTAAAAATGTAATAGGCGTTCTTAAAGCCAAAGGCTTTATCTTCTAGCCAACTTACTGGTGACGCCAAAAAAAAATTGATGAATGTACAAAATATGTAATTTTAAAAGATCATTCGCAGGCGTTACTTTTTCACAACTAGAAATAGGCCTAGAAATATTAAACATGACGACAGAAGACTAGAAGACATTGCCATGCCAAGATAATATGACGAGAAACAAAAGAATAAGTGAAACGATTCGTTTTGACAAGCAATTTGCCAGTAAAAGGGGGAAAGAGCCTACAAAACCTATACAGGAATATTAATAGTCATACATAAGGCTTACCAACGCATAGTTCCAATGGCATCTACGAGGCTTTAAGGCAAAGAATACGTCACATAACCCCGTCAAAGCGGTCGTCACATGGCGGTGCAAGCGACGAGATTGATAAGGTTACTTTTTAAAATTAAAAACTGATGAAACCTAAAGCCGGTCATGTCTTAACATTATTTTAAAGATGCTCTTTATGTAACAGCAATTTTTGAATAATACTGTGAAATTTATCCACCGGTAAGAGAATGGACATGAAAAAGGGGATCCTGAACGTAAGGATTCACAAAACAAAATCGGACAAATTAATTGGATAAGGCCAGAGATAAAAACCTTAATTTATATCTAATTTGCATTCGCATTAAATAAAAGAGGTTTATTCACAAATTAAAAGCTGCGAATGAAGATGATGAAAATACTTGACACACAACATCATAATCATGCCAGTTTTATAAAGTTGCTCCTGGACGTTACTTTCAAATACATCCATAATAAATTCTTGCAAATAAACTGCTTAAAGGTACTTTGTGCGACCTTGGAACAGGAAGCCTATGGAAACTACAAAATCCGCTGAAGCTTACACCAAACACCGCACAGAGGCTGCGTCGGCGCAGCCGGAGCGTGACTCACGAGCATCGAACCGAGAGCCTGCATTTATCTCGCTCTAAACGAGTATTTTGTATCGCCAACTCGCTCTAGCAGGCCTCGTTCGGGTGATACGGGAGTTAGACGATTAGATTGGCTTTGGAACAGCTTACGCGAAAGTTCTTGTAGTTTGAAAAAAGTATTGAAATATTTTAATCTAAGAAACAAAGATTACGCTGCTGCTGATTCAGATAGGAGTGTGGTTAATCATATTTATGAGACAGACGTAAATGTATTATATTATAACCATTCTTTAGTTATCCCCAAAAAATGTGACTCATTAAACACGATCGACAGGTCGCTAAAGGTGCACATTGGGAATACACGGCAGGATTTTTATATGATGCCGTTTATTCCAGAGCAATTCATTAGATCTTTGAGCGTGAGAGAAAATATTTTAAGTGAAGTCTTTCCTTGATAACGTCATAAAAATTAATGAAGCTATCAAAGTGGCTGATCTACTCATTTATAATTCTAACTATTGACAGGAGAATGAAAAAATAAAAGTGACTGAAAATAGAATTAGGTTTAAAATTCGCAAAATGTAGTTGCGACTAATTTAAAACCCAACTAACAACGTCAAGTAACTATCATTATTTTCAATTTCTACCGCAACTATCGTGACTCGCGTGCTAGACAAAAAGTCGGCGGAAGTGGCACAAACAGACCGACATCCCCTCATTATTCACGTTTAGCCTACATCCCAGTGATTGACCTCATGAGCTGATTGTATTGTTAGAATAATGACATTTAGTACTTGACGAATTTTCTGTCTGCCTGGCTGGGTGCGTCTATGATATAAATATTTGACCCTTTGAGTCTCGTGACCATGTACCTGCTATCGACAAAAACGTGATATTGTGCCTGTAAGTTCTGTAACGACTAAAACTCTTTGTGTCCATAACAACCCCAAGGTAACCTGGAAAACATTGCTGTGCGAATTGCGATAAAGCCGCGTTTTGTATTCTTACATTTATATCCATATATTTTTGTATATAATTTATTTAATTGTGTAGAATAAAAAGTTAAATAAACAAGGTTCAACCAGTCCAGAGCAAACTGTGCCTCACATTGATTTGCAGGTGACAGAAAGTTCCAAAAAAATTTACAGGTTGCTTCAGTTGTTCCCTTGGGTAAATAAGTTGTTCCCTTGCATACCAAAGAAAAGCACAAGGTTTATCTGATATTACTTAACCATAGTAAAAATATCCTTAGTCCCTTAAACCGAGTTAAAAACAGGCTTTAACTAAATGGCCGTGGGCTAAGCTGTGTTCGAAAGCTTCCATAGCTATTGCGTATGACTCATCCTATTTGAAAGACTCTGGGGCGTTTCACTTTTCCAAGATAGTTAAGGCCGTAATTACCATACTTTTGCTGCTTAACAGTGCCTAGTGTTTAATGACAGCTATTTACATAATGTAGGACCACCCATAAGCCAGAGAAAATAAAAATATCAAATTCTATATATTGTCTGTTACGTGGTTATATGCTGGTTATAGAATAATTTTCTAGGGAATATTTTTCATCTTCTAGATGTAAAGTCATTACAGTTCATGATCCGATTATAACGTGGATTTACGCAGTCAATTCACTGTTTCCTTATGCCAAACTACTCAGGAGGTCACTCCATCACCGTTAGAATCAAAGTCATAATCAAGAGATGCAAAAAGAAATCTTTACTCAATATAAGCTTTTTCTCGAATAAAAATACCTAATTCAACCATCTGCCGTCAGCCGGCACGCGCAACAAGCCTACAGCCCTAAACTTTCTACTATCATTCCATTTCATTCCAAAACACCAGATCAAATTGACAATAATTTATAAAATCTTCCAGGTCCAACTAATTCATATCATATAATCATTAAAACAAATAAAGTGATTCACGACAATAGAGAATATGCACGCATTTTTTTTATTTGTTTAATAAAATCTTTATTAACCGCAGTAAACAAATATGAAAAAATTTATAAAATATCTTAATCAGCGACGAACATATGATACTTTAAAGTTTCAATTAGAGAGAGAAGTCCGTTATGTACTGGTGACGTCATAATTACATATCATCAATACATTTACTATAGAAAATAGCGTTTTTGCGAGTGAGATAGACATATTTTCGTAAAATCGCTATATCCCGTTCGTTTTTCCACCAATTTTTATTCTGTTTTCACTGTTAGTACTTTACTTTTGAATATTTACGAATAAACTGGTTAGATTGCACATATTTTTTTCATGCATATTCTCTATTGTGGCAGTTGTCATGAATCTGTTGTTTTAACCTAATCTCAAATCAGATCGCCAAGCAAAAATCAGTCACGTTTTTGACAGAAACAATGCGTGTAATAATACAGTACACACGTCCGTCATATTTCGTATTTTTTGAGAAAAGAACATGAAGATGGAAATTTGCATACTAGAAATATTTGTTGAACACTTAAACCACTGCTTATGTGGATGATTCTATAGATTTATTATAATTCAACGTTTAAGATAAATACATTTATGATTGAATAAATCAGAAGCAGCATTTCAATACGACAATAACATATTATTCACTTTATGCCAAAAGTAAAATGATTTAATTCTCGACACCGAAGTTCATATTATCTAATCGTGGCTAAGCATAGATTTTATTGCAAGTTGCCATGTCATACACGCGATAAAGAAACGTATTCAAAACTGAATAATAAAGAGTATCAACGCGATGACTCAGTAATATTTCAAAGAGAGTTTGAATCAGGATATGTTTGGATTTGTTCATTGAATGGATGTTCATAGCGTTGACACCGACATTTATTAATTGTCATTATTAATTTTAGTTCGTTTTTTATAAATAAGTCGCCAATGTCATATTAATAGTTCGAAGTATATGATGCAATAGCAATCCATAAAGACATTAATGGCAAGCTTCACACCACAGAAAGGATTTCTTGACTAATTTCATATATTTACATTACATTATTTTTTCAATTTGAATTAGTTTGTTTTAAATGTAGTATCTAATAAAGCACTTTCTGCTCTATCTTATTCTCTCTGAAGACAACCTTTTCAATTCCATCACCGAAATCATTGTCATCATCATAATTGCCACAATCATTAACGTTACCAAAACATGTTTTTACGAGATCGCCCCAAAATACTCAACTTTCTTCCTCATTATATCCACCCGCTGCATCAAACACGCCAGTCAGCGTGGGGTGTAAATTCTTTAATCGCCAATCGCCGACATCCAAGTATTTATTCCTTTAACAGGCTTTCATTGCGATCACGAGTTTCACGAGTGATCTTGCATTTTTCACCCTCGCCCTAAGATTACGAAGGAAAAGCATTCGTTTGACGAAATATCTAATTTTCTCTCAGTCAAATCTACGTTGATATAATATTATAAACATTTGTGAATGGAAAACGCTGGTTTTTTGATTATTAAAATTTCACTAGATATTAAAGAAATAGTTGCTTTCTCTAGTGGCATAAAATTCAATCAAGTTTAAACTAGCCCCAAAGTAAGTTGTTAAGTTATGGTTACGGAGATACATTAAAATAGATAATAACCAACAAAAATCAACATTGTGAATAGAAAAAAAAAATAGTATTGTGACGCAATACGATACACATGGTGGACGGTGAAAGTATTACATTGTTTGAGGCCTACTGATGGGATGGATGATGCGTTATGGGAGAATCATGCATATAAATACACAATATTGTATAACACTCGAGAAAACTGAAACTCAAGAGAAACTTTAACTGTTTGCAAGCTTGTATCTTCTAAATTTGTAACTTGTAAATTTTGATGCTTTCTAATCAATTACATTTTTAGAAGAAGCTTGCCCTCCGAATCACGGTGGAGTTCGACACATTTTATGTGGTCACCAACAAATCTAAGCGCGGATCAAACCTATGATTGTTTAACATGATAAAGCTCTAGTATCTACTTCAGCTGGGCCATTGAGCTACGTTAATCTGACTAAAAATCACGTTGGCAAACTTAATTTGAGAAGCCACGACCGCGAAGCGAAACAAGATGGATTCCTGCCATTCTGAGTCGGTTATTAAAATAATTACGTGCAATTAAACCTTGCGGGGAGATTTCTATGGCCATGGCAGCCTTGAATAGCTTCCTGGAGATAGTTATATCGACTGTTAATATTATGACGTTCACAGTATTCATAAAAATATCGTCTTCATAAGTACGCTACTGATTGTAACAACGACATCTCATCCCTTCCTTCGTTCTTTTTATTATTTCTTTCAAAGACGAGAAATAAAACATACGCTCTTAAATGTATTTTTTTTTTGGAATATGTTATAAATGAATTTCACTGTGAGATACTTTTACCGACAGCTTCTGGATTTGAATGAATTAAATGCTAGATTTTAGTATTGTTTGTACCGAAAACAATTTTAGGATTCATCCATACTTATATATAAAGCTGAAGAGTTTGTTTGTTTGTTTGAACGCGCTAATCTCAGAAACCACTGATCCGATTTAAAAAAATCTTTCGGTATTAGATAGGTCGTTTATTAAAGATGGCTATAGGCTATATTGCATCACGCCCGCGACTTCACACGTGTGGTTAACGCGGGCGAAGCCGCGCGCTGCCTCTAGTACATACATAATTTTCACGCCTGTTTCCCATGGGGTTAGATTTCCACTTACTACGATCCTTGCAAACCAAATTTAAAGAAAATTTTAGGATATCCTAAGTTTAATCTACCTTGCCATGTGGTCAAGCATAATTAAAGTGTAACCAACATATTTCACTTAACTGCTTAAACGTCATTCCTTTAAAAGCCTACAGTACGAACCGTGGGCGATATTTAACGTGGGCGGTATATAGATAGCGATATATCAGACCCTTATATTTATCGTGTTAAAGTTCAAAATCACTTGACAAAAACATATACTTACTTACTACTTAAGGTCAATTTAATTTCAAGTTTACATAAAAGTGATAAGATTGAAAATCGAATGGCGATGCAGCATGAGAAATTCCACATTTTGTGAATAAGTAGTTTTCTCAGAACAAACTTACAAGTGTTTAGCCAAATATATATGTTGATAGTTTTGCGCACGGTTTTCTGGGTGGCGTCTATATGTCACAGTCATAGTATGACACATAGACACATTTTTATTTATGTTTAAGATGGTGAGAATTATAAAGATTTTTATAAGCAACTTAAAAAAATTATGTTCAAATACGATATGTAATTTGTTTCATGTTTTCTTCTGTGATTGATTATAATGCGATTATCGGTATAATATAGCCATTTTAACTAATGGACTAGAATAGTAGTTAAAATATAGAAAGTACTATAGTTTATATTATTTTATAATTTTGCTGTTTGTTTGTTTTTAAGTAGTAAATTAATATCTCTACAATTTCAGACCTGCGTATCCAGTACTAAGCTATCTTAATACAGGTAAAAGTTTTGATTAAAAAGAAAGGTAATAAAACAGAAAGTGGATTAGACAAAATCAATTAAACGTGGGCACTTCCATAGAATTCATTATACAAAAAATCTAGTACGACTGCGTTGAGTGTTGAGACATAGAAAGCTAGACCGGACGATACGCAACCTGAGGTACAGTCAGCATACAAAGTCGAAGAAAAGGAAATAAATATTATAGGTATATGAATAAAAGATGATTTCTCGAGTATAGCAAAATTAATTTTACAAGTAAGTCTTGAAAGAATATTCATATATCATGCGAGATTGGCCAAAACATGCTTTTGTCCGTCTATCAGTTAGTGTGCCTACATCTATTTTGTCCGGGAATTTGGGGGTTGAAAACTATTTAAAAAAAACAGGCACACACAAACTTTTTGTTAACTCTATTTTTTGTCTGAACAACTTTTTAATACGATAAACTACAACGGGTCGGGAGTGACTCACGAAGACAACAGCTCACAGAGCCACTAGTTACTTATTAAAAATCTTACTAATAAACCTTTCTCAGGCAAAAAACACTATCATAAAATCCTCTTTTTTCATCTATATTTGAAGACTAAGGATAGTACATATGCAAAAAGACACGAGTAGACAAACATGCAAAACATTATCGTCATAACACATTATCTTAAACGTCGTCTTGTTTGCACTAAGTTCTAAACCCGTTCACATTTGTCTTCATCGAGTGTTTTCACGTACACTGCGTGTATTGAACAACAACCAAAATATGACGTTTAGAATGTTCAATACACGACAGGCAATGTACATAAAATTGCACACGTAAGTAATGTAATAGAAGCTTTAGTCATACACAAAATGTATGAGAGTTTACGTAACCGTTCTCTGTTAGATAAACAAAGGATTTGTACGAATTCCGCTGTTGACATTCTCTTTTAGCACATTCAGTACGGTACTAAAAAGGTGAGTTGTTTTTGTTTAAAGATTTTCAATACAATTTTTTTTATAAAGTTCTTTAAATGCGGTAAATTGTAACACACACATATAACTTTCTTAACGTCTTCTTCTTTACCTTATCCTGACATACATATTCTTAGGGTACATGTCACTCACTTCCATTGTCAAATATTTTTTTCCAAAAAAGTTGCGATTTTAATTTTTTATTAAATATATATAGTTAAATATGGACAAATCTCACTGATTGAGCTCGCCCCAACTCTACTCTAACTCATACTATACTATACAAAATTGTATGATAATGATACATTATTAATTATTTAAAATAATCGTTCAATCAAACGAAAGTCACTTAAATTATTGACGACAACTGTACAACTCATTTTCTTGTCATAAAGCCGTCCCGTCACTTTCGATAAACGACTCAATAAATATATAAGAATCGATTAACAATGAAAGTTTAATTATAAAACTTCGAAACAAATCGATAAATAAATCATTTTAATTACTTAACACCGGTCATTCGTTTATTACTGTTTTAACATTTAAAATATGGCGTCTCATTAATATGAATATTTTAAAGGATTATAAATGTGTGGGCTCAATTGAGACCACTTTTTATGCTACTCGTCTACTTATTCTTTTTTATCAGGTTGATTTATTTATTTCATAAAAGTTGTGATTTATAATGAACTACCAACAATCTGCTATGGAACTATTTATTATTCGATTAATCCGCAACATGTTCGTCAAAATAGTTTCGTTAATATAGTAACATTACAGTGTTGTATAACTACATATTACACTTGACCAACAGATTATATTACAAACTTCATTTAGCATTAAAGTTGTCACAAATAGCATACATCCTACTTACATTATAAACGCGAAAGTTTGTAAGTATGGATGGATGGATATTTGTTACTCTTTCAAGTAAAAACTACTGGTGGTACGCATGGTTTTAATGAAACTTTATAATAATACTAGCTGAAGCCCGCGACTTCGTTCGCGTGGACTTTATGTCTCTGTAAAATGCTCATCAGGCTGAACAACTTTTACTAAGGCGGCATTTTTATATCTCTTATAGTTTAGCTGCACCATTATGGTTCTGCATCAGGCGTTTCATTTTCCAAAATCATTTATACCCTATATGTTGCCCAGGCTTAATAGCTATATAACAAAAAAAGTTTCATTCGAATCCGTCCAGTATTTCCGGAGATTAGCGTGTACAAACAGACAAACAGACAAACAGACATACAGACAAACAGACAGACATTTTTTTTTAAATTCTTACTCTATTACTACGTCTCCATCGCCACCAATATTTTTTTTGGAAATATATTTAATGTACAGACACACTTTTTTACTGTTTTATTATATGTATAGATTTAGCTTATTCATCAGAATAACACATGGGCTACAATTTATAAAGTTATAGTGATCAATGCAATTACTAGAAGAAATAGTATGAAACAATTTACCCGTGACAATCCTAAGTCAACGGTATAGAAACCACAAGAACAGGTTACGCCAAACTGTCGCCCACCGGTTGCTCTACAATCCGAAACGTGGGCGACAGACGTAGCCTAGAATTAGGGTTGCTAAAAGGCTCTCGCAAGAAGTCTGGAGTTTTGGAGTTTTAACCGTAGTAAAAACCGGGTAGAAACGGATTTTACAAGCTTTACTTTACCTTCACCTGTCCCGTTGTCTGTCTGTTTGTAATTAAATCGTGCAAGTTAAATTTAACCCATTTTACGGTTTCCGGTTGAGCTGAAATTTAAAACAAACTGTAGGAGACCAAATCAAGCTAAAGCATGTCCAACTGTTCAAATCGTACTGGACAACCCTAAGCGCGAGTGTGGCCCAGTTTGAGAGATAGATAGTGTGAATGCTGGTTGAGATTTCAAACTGCACGTAAATGTTAAGTAAATAGGTCTCCAAGACAGGATACATACCTAGTCTTGCCATGAATATTGTTCTAGTCTTGCCATATTGTTAGAAAAAAACTTTTTTCGCTATTAATAACTGGCCTCAACTTTAAAAAGACTGTATGCCAATGGAGATCATTTTGAAGGTCGTCGGCCTTTCGATAACAATGTACATTGTAGGTCCTAAACAAATGGACCTATTATGATGTGTTTTTTGTTTCATTTAAAGGCTGATGTGATCGAGAATACTTAAATTTTTCGGGGTCTAGAAAGGCAACGGAGATATCTTTTCAAATTTTGTCTTGACCAAGCCCTAAATAGCCGTTCAAACTATAAAATGAACTACTTTTTATAGTTTAAAGTAAGAACGTAAAGCTTTCTTTGCACATTACCCAAAGTGTCCGTTTTCCGCAAATGTGCGAACAAAAGCTTCACTTTCTCACTTTAAACTGTAAACAGTAGTTCAAAAAATAGTTTGAAGGGGTTATAGAGCTTGATCAAGACAAAATTTTAAATAATATCTCCATTTCCTTTCAAATGGCGACAGCTCTGCACCCCTAAAATCCAGATAGCCTCATAACTACAGATATCTCGGGGGTTACTTAAACTTAATTTAATTTCTTGTCAGCTAATAGCTCAAATATTTTAAGACTAACTTCACAATACTGTTGCTATACCAACCGTCCGAACAAAGATTGACAAGCAAGCGCGATGTTAACAGCTTTTTGCGAGACGAGTAACGGCGACCAATAACGGGACCGAGGTTTAATTGTGACCGAAAACGAAGCCGCATCTCAGTCTTCTTATATTTAAGAGCTGGGCTCTTGTCGGTGGAGTGCTTTCCATGTCTTTCTTTCTTTCGCTAAGTTCTTAAGAGCTGGGCTCTTGTCGGTGGAGTGCTTTCCATGTCTCTCTTTCTTCCGCTAAGTTCTTAACCTCCTTATATGTTTTCACTTTTAATTTTTCTTTTATTTGGTCTATAAATTTTCTTCTGGGTTTTCCTACTCCTCTTTTTCCTTCTATTTCTCCTTCTATTATTGTTTTAAAGAACGCATCGTGACGTAGTAGATGACCGAACATTTTCATTCTTTTATTTTCTATAATTTTTAGTATTGTTCTCTCTTTCATCTCAGTATAGAGTTCATATCAGATTTTAGTCTAGTAATTATGTTACTCAGTGAATACTTGGGGAGCATCTACATGTTACGTCACGGCGCTGGGAAGAGGAGGTCATGCCAAATGTGACAGTTCGTGTTAAAGGGATAGAAAAACATAATCCTCCTTCTGACGCAGTCGGGTAAAAAAGTGATAAGGGGAATTTTAAAAAAGGATGGCAGGCACGGAAAGAAAAGAAATTTATTGTGTGATGTCTCCACACACATGTCATCGTGTGGGAAATTAATACCCCTTGCGCGAAAATCTGTCTGTTTTTGTCTGTACCAAATTTAATGCGGTTTTGAAGTAGCATTAAATGAATTCAATATGGTAATTAAGTTTATACATATAGATACCCACATTTGGAAGAATACGTAATACTACTAAGTAAACATATAAGGACAATATTGCTTTTGAAACTGTTGCGCTTTGACTATTATACTTATACATTTTAAAAGAATAAGGACAAATCACAAACCCAATAAAAAAATGACCCAGTCTCGTTCAAACTGAGCACAAGTACACCAAAAACCACCAAAAACCTCATATTAACTTCACGAATTCAATTCGAACAATCACTCGACCTTGCACGCGAATTCCGCCCTTATTACGAGCGCACGTAACCTCAGAATGGCATTATCTGAACCGACCTTAGTTTTTGCGGCGACGTCAGAGTCATTACGGGCATATTGTGGTTGTAATTACTTGTGTCGCCTTGGCCTTAAGATAATGTGTATGATTGTACGAGTATATAGAAGTAAATAAGGAATGATATCGGATACTTGCTTAGGAAATAAAATTTACAAATAAAGATACATTATCACGTCTTTATCCCTGCTGAGGTAAACAGAGGCCAGGGCCGTAAAACCCTGAAGATTTTTGTATGGAAAAACCATTCGTTTAGGTGCCTCCGCGTTTCGAAAATGGCACTTCAATAGCACCGATTACTAAATAAGTTCGAATTAAGCGTAAATAGATCAAAACCTTTTATTAAAATAACAAAGACGAAAATAAAAATTTACGAAAGTAAATATAAAATGGTAAAATACTTAAATTCGAAACGGCTAGCCAGTTAAAATTATGCAATAATAAGGCAGTACACGGCTGTCTTTGACATACGTACACGTACATTATTTACCTAATTGAACCGACTTTGCAAAAGGCGTGGTGCTGTTTGCCAGACAAACTGGCACAAGAACGACCGGTATAAACTTATAAACCATTGTTTAACGAGCTAACGCGTGTGGCATGCTAAATAGATGCACAGAAATACATAAATTCTTGTGTATTAGGGTGATATTAGATGAAGTAGCGGGCTATCAGCTATGATTAGATCCACTTTAACTTTTTATACTTTTCATTAGAAAACCAACTAGTGGTAGCAGAGCTTAAAATATTTCGTAAAATTGTGGCATTTTTAGCCTAGGACCGGGTAAATGCTGACGGAAGCTGGAGAGTCCGAAAAATGTGGAGTTAGAGGAGCTGGTAAAGAAGCTAAATATAATACGCTATTTTCCAACAGGTTAAACCAGATACTTTTTTCTAAACGTAAAAACAGTTTCTATGGGATTTTGCATGAAATACAGGCAGATGACGTCATAGTTTTTTGGAGTCAAATAGCGCTCCTATTATCAGTTTTTCTGCAATAATAAATTTAAAATCACGTTTAAATGGATATGTTCGAAGACAAGTGGCATTATTATGCGACGATTTATTTTGTTATGTATCGGTACAAAATAATTTATTTTTGGCTTAGGAAAATACCCAATTGGCGTTACTAAAGCGCTGTGAATGAAGGAGGATCGCCGTGGCTTCAAGGCAGCTTATTATGTAATTTAAGTTATTATTTTTAGTTTAGTTTTTAGTTAGTTTTCTTGTCTATTTCATTAATTTATTTGTTGAAAATCTAAATAAAAGTATATTATACATCAACCTTACTTGTCTAATAGCAGTCAAACACAAATTATTCACAAAGTTCACCTACACGATTGTAGTTCAGTTTGCGTTACCAATCGATAGCAGTGTTAATTGAATGTTTTGAATGTACGGTGTCGTGTCGTGCGATCGGCAGGTCACAGTGACCTTCGCACACATACAACAGCGGGCAATACCGATTTTATACAATATTTACATTGATATTAGTTTGTATTTAATTGGCTTGGAAACAAAATCAAATTTAAAATAGGTGCTGGAAAAAAAATCTGCTTATATATTTTCAATTTACACATATCAGAACAATATCTTACAAATAGTGGTCTATGCTGGCTTGTTATTTTGTTCTATCTATCCCGTAAAGTATAAAGAAGTGCCATTATATTGTTTATCAATAGGTCATTTTGTCTCCACTGCAGGAGCACGGCCCTCTCTGTACTACTAGAGCCATACTTGGCCAGAGCAGCCAGAGGACTTTGGGCCTACATTTTCCTCGCTGACAAGGTGGAGAGGTCTCATTGCTGTTTATAAGATTTGTTTTAATTGTATTTCTTAAGTCGCCTTCTACGACATCTACGGGAAGACTGGAGTGGCCCTATTCTACTCTACCGGAAACCACACGGTACCATTTTTATTGCTTATAAAAAAGTATATTTTGTATAGAAAAGTAAACCGTCAATTTAGTAATAAAAATATTTCTTGATTTTCAAGATAAAACAGGAACGCAATGCACGCATGAGGAGAGTGATGATGAGTGCAGATAAAACGAGAGAGGTCTGTTAGGATTGTAACAAGTATAGTCTCTACCTACCCTTGCGGAAGACAAGCTTCATAATATATTAAGTATGTAAAACAAGGAAATAAAAAAAACGTGGAACTCTGTTGGAACGAAGTTACAAAAATTGGAGCCCCTAAAAAAACTCCCAAAAATTTTCGTGACGGAAAAATCTTACACTTTTTTTCGCCTAGCCCCCTTGCGCCAAGTCCTTACCGTCTAAAAAAGAACTTTTGCTTTAAAACTTCTCTCCAATCATAGCAAGTGGAGGTACAGTCCCTGCCTATCCCTCTGGGAAACAGTCATGAAAATACGTATGTAAAACAAGGAAAAGTTTCGCTCCCAACATACACTCCCAACATGTATATGACATCATACCCTTATCACCCGCTATCGCTATCACAGCCGATAGCGCTGATAAACTTATCGCCGCCAAGGAAAGGCGGCTTTACTGCAAACACACTTTTGTTATGTTATTGTAGTATTACTTTGAATACTTTGTAGAAAAATATTTGCACTAATTGTACTTCAGAAGTAAAAGGTATTTATATAAAAAAAATTGCAGCGTATGTAAATATTGTAATAAATAATGTTGCATATGTTTTCAAAGTTACAAACCATACACTTCTTATATTCGTATCTATCTGTGTCTGTGTATACTCAGTAAATTCGGAAACTACGAAACCGATTTCGATGCGGTTCAGAGCAGAGCGTCCGGGAAGGTTCACATGTGTTTAACACAAATAAATTTCTAAAAATGCAAAATCATTGATCAGTTTTTCGAATAAAAACCACTTCTGTTTCAAAAAAAAAGATTCATGCAGAAAGTTTAAGGTTTTCACCATAGAACACTCAATAATAAGTGAGATTGTCTCAAAGAACTTCAAGTACACTTAAATACAAATAAACCCCGAAATAATCCAACGTCAAATAATACAGAGAAGACAATAGGACATTCGGAAACTAATGAAATGAAGATTATTGAGCTAAAGAAATAGAGCGACATTATTATTTTACCCCGAAAAGGTCGAATACGAAACTGTTACGCAAGATACTAAGGACTAATTAGAGATAGACATAGCAAATGTCTTGATATTTTAGGTATAAGCAAGAACCAATTACTAGATTAAACGGAAACTAATAACTAGTAGACAAAAGAGGAACACTTGGCACAAACTTCGTAGATGTAGATGATAAAAGTTATACAATGGGATAGCTTTTCTTAGAGTAATCGGGGTATTTTGGGTATAATCATATGGAACAAAATCTATTCTTATGCAATAAGAGTTTCTTTTAAATATGTAACAGCAGGTAATAATAATAATTAGGTAAGTAAAATAAACTGTGTACCATTGAAAAAGTATGAAGCACTGTCAACATTATTATAAATTACTTTTAAACAAATCTGTGGACTTCACCGATAGGTAAATGAAAGCAATCCCAAAAAGAAATGGCGGGAAGACCCTGACTCTTTCTTGACTCTTTAAGTCCTTGATCGCGAGATTTGGAAGATAGGGAGCGCCTTTGGGGGAAAATGGGATAAATAACAAAAATCCCCTTAAAACCATATTACGAGTATATTAATTTGGACATTATTTTGCCTAAAACGATGGAAAATCTGAACAATGCATATCAGAAATATACATATAATTAATAAATCACTAATTCTATACTTGTAGCGAAAAATATAAGTAGCAATAAACGAAAACAGATAAACAATATTGAAAGATGATAGTAAATTGACATTTATCTAAGAAGGAATAGGCGACAAGGCAATTAAAAATAATAGTAAGCAAATCGACGAACAAGTTGCCAAATGCGACGCCCACGCTTTCCTATTACGAAAGCCATAGAAAGTCCGCCAGAATGGTCTCCCACACGAGCGACAAGATCTCTGTAGTAGGACCGAAATATGTGCAATTGTAAACAATCCTATGACATTAGTATTTCTTTTATGACTAATATATTTATCTTCCGAATGTGAATTTGGCAAAAACAAACGAAGGTTTGTAATGTTATCAAGATGGGTTAAGTTCGTTTAAAACTTACATTTTAGCCTTTAAAACTATTCTAGTTGTCAGGAGACCATGGAAAGTTTAGATTTAAGAAAACTACAAAGCATTGAGCAGCAAATAATTCCACAAATACTTAACTATTGATATTAAGTAAAATTAAATATTTGTATAGTATACAATAATATTAAATTCGACACTAAACTATCACGTGTTTATTCCTTTGGAGAAACCAAAAACAAGACCCAAATTGTAGTTAACTTAAGCGACTGTTTGCTTTTGAACTCCATAAAATGATCGATGTAATCACAGCTATAAATATCGGAGTTAACAATGACAGGGCTGAATCAGACGGAACCGATTTTCATGAAAAAACTGATGCAATAAAGACAATGACAACTTAGGATCGTGAACAAGTACATTGCATTGGCGGACTCGATTTAAACCTCGCGAATTAATCGACTTGATGCAAGTTTCAAGTTAACAGCGGATAGTGTAAATTAGTTCATCGTATACCAAATCATTTGTGTTGTAAAGTGAAAACATTGTAGAAGGGCAAGAAATCCACGATCTAACTAGCTCTTATACCCTTAACTTTTAGCATTGATGGAAAGAATCTATGTTGTCCTATAAACTACCATCTAGCCACTTACGCTCTAGATCTAGCTACAATCGAATTTTAAAAAAGCAGTGCATAGGAATCACGTTTGCTATAATCCTAGAAGCAATATATAGCCTAGACTTAGTCAAAAATATAAAGAGTTGAGCAACACAATTTTTTGTCTGAAACTTTTAACAAGATTTTTACAGCACCAGACACTACATATTCTTTAATCTACCAAAGTTTTGGACAGTAGTTAAAATAATACACAAGTTCTCATTCTAGGTATCAGAATTAGAACCTTTAATTTCACGCGAAATTTTCGTGCACCGAGCCCACAGCCTTTCTGGTTCATCTGGATCATTAGCCATATCTCCAAACCCTACAATTAAAACGACCGCGTCACGACATTCACGTTTATTGTCGTTTTCCGCAATTAGAGGACCCACGTTTTCATATTTCGGCGAAATTTCAAATTGTCACACCGCTCATAAAGAGTGTTGTGAACTTTGACATAGAAATTTAGCACAATTGCCTAAATGGTGTTAAATATTGCAATTGTTGAGTTAATGTATGAAAGTCACGAATTTACTAGGTATTAAACAATATAAACTACAACTAGGTTTAGCTATAAAGCTGAGATTATGGTCATGCTTTTCATTTTGAAATACGTATTATAAACCGTAACTGTAAGAAAGTAAAAAAATAAGATGTTTCTTAACATCTTATTTTTTTACTTTATTACAGTTTTTAATCAAATCTGCAATTAATAAATCTTTCCAAATTAACATTACTTATCAGTTTCGTTTCTAGATCCAGTTTACAGATACATAATTACGTCTTTATTCTTATCGGGGTAGACATAACCTAGGGCCGTAAGACCCAAAGGAAACGTTTAGCTTGATAAGCGTGAAGACGGATATAAAATCAAAAAGTGATGGGTTACTAAGCTGCATTGCCGGTTAACATGACCATTTTATTTCAGACCATCGCCCATTCCCTCGATCGACTCTTACGATCTGCGCAGGAAAAGAATCAGCTGGTACATTCCAAGTTCTTTCCGATCTCCAAAACCAACATGAAAGCCAGTATTATACATACAAATATTAAATAGGCAATATCTTTCAGGGCATTTACTATGAAACCGGATTTCAGCCTATAACTTGAACCGCTGAATGTTGCAACTCCGGACACCAAGGTCTGATTGCTGCCGTTTCACCGCAAAACAAAACCTCCGTGGACCATAAAAAGGGGGGAAACTAGTTCTACGACGATAATCAACTGTATTACAAACTCAATAAGACTGGTATTAAACTGACACACGATTCGATACGACACGGTTCAGTCGGAATGGCTTTTCCAAGTAGTTTTTAATCTTTTAGCGTTAACCTTTATCAAAAATTAAATATTATAAATGGGAAAGTCTGTTGACTTGACTCACTTTTGCGTTAAACATATGACATGAAAATGAATGTTCATTTTTGTACAAGCCAGTATAAGTTAGAAAAAGCATACTGTTACGGAGTAGACGGAGGTAAGGAGAGCAAAACTTAAAAGAAATGCTTGAAGTGTGCATATGGTGGAAATCGGAAACCAGAATAACTGGCAACTTGACACCTTATCATATCGTCTATTTAGGTATGTTCATTACATTGATGATATTCTAAGATCATGAAAAAAAGCAGACCAGCTTTTCAGACAGATAATTTTGGTATGGAGAAAAAAGCCTGTCACACTCTTTGATTTTATACACCCAGGCCCAAACTAGTGTTTAGGGTAGGAAATCTGATACTGATTCCTAATACACAGCTGGTTTTGTTAATACAATTACCGATGACCTATCTTACCAAATAATAAGAAATCTTACGAAATGTAAATAAAATCAGCAACTTCAATTCAGCATAATGGATACCCCTGCCTTAATGCAGCATTTTCAGTCAGTCAAACTTCAACTGGATCAAAAAATCGTCTTAGAAATTACAATGCACAATAACCTCATTTTGTGTTACTCGGTTACTCTCCTTTCACTAAAGCATTATGATTGAATGTTTTAGCACAGCCTTGTATTGTTATAAATGCATTTGCGATGTAAATACTGAGTAAATTTACATCGAGTTTCGACGATTACTGTACTTCCAAATGTACTTTCAATGCTGTGAGTTTAATTATATGTTTCACCTATGTAAATACTTTTGGTAATGAAATGCAAGGTGAAACAAACTTCATATTAATTATTATTGAAAATGGAGAATCACTAATTGAAAATCCAAATTAAAACATGTGGTGAAAAATTTAAAACTCATGGCGAAATTGACATCACATGTTTTAATTTTGATAATAATTGAGCATTATAAAGCTATTTAAAATCCCTTTAAATAAAAAGAAAAACAGCAGTACTGCATGTCTCAAAGACAAAAAATAAAGAGCGTTGTTTATGTCAAAACTTATAATAGCTATGTTAACGTATGTACAGATTCGATTCCATTAGGTTTTAGGTGTGTCCAATTGACCATATCTAATAAGTTTAGTTCCGTTTCTAACTTTGTAACCAATCTATGAAAGTTTTTCCTCAATCATACAAAAAAGAATCTAGGTTACCTATATAAGAAAAATCATTGCCATTTTATGAATCATACGAGAAACTTAGCGCAAATCCAGTTTTAAGTTCTCAGAAACGTCCAAATCCTTGAGTGTCTCTTGAAAGGCGATAATGTGACGAATAGAAACGGAAGTGCAATCGCTAAGAAAGAAATAATCAACAGCAGGAAAACACACGTCGACGATTGAATGCTAATATGTCAATGTGCCAACAATTATGTTAATTTTACAACACAATCTGTAAACAGTACATAAAATTATCACGCATGCAGCTCGCTAATAGAAACACTGGCCAATAATAATACCAATTGCTTATCGCACAAGTGCCGCGATATTGATAACTATCGAAGGATTAAATAGAGATAAAAACAGCAAATGTTACTGCAAACCGAACTGTGGATCGACACGATCGAAACAAAAAACAGAAAAGTTCGGAAATTGAAAGGCGGCTCTGAAACGAAATAAAAAACCAGTCACAGACGATCGATCTACGAAATTTCTATGCAGAGGTAAGCGACCTTTGCTGGTACTGAATCTTAGTACACTATTACACAGTCACTGTATATCCACGTTATTATTTGAACCACCGGAGCGGCACGCAACGGTATCGCTTGTTCCGTGCACAGATGGAATAAATATCACAATCTTACACGAACACTGAAACGTCACTGATACTAAACTCTTCACGTTCAAATCACATCACTGGGGCTATTGTTACTTTTTGGAAATTTGGAATAGAGCGACACGGGTGTCGCTGTCGGCGGTTCGACGCATACTGAGGTGGCATTGGTGCGCAAGCGCTGCCCGCCAGTTTATCAGCCTTCGAGGGGGGAGAGGCCCCGAAGAAAAAGGCTTGCACGTGATATTAGATAAAAAGCCGAGTGAAGATAGAGCTTGTATAACTAATGCCACATTTAAAGGGGATTAATTTGAAAGTTTGTGACTTGATGTCAAGAAAGATGACGAGTTGAGTCATAGATGTCAACCATGTCAATAGCAAATGGAAAGAGGCGATGTTTTGTTAGCAGACGTTGACTTTTCTTCAATTTGCATGAAGATGCATCAATGCATAAACAACCATCAAACCATGAAGCGACATTCAAATATAAACAATGTCATTTAAATAATGGCCACATTAAAATGACTTAAGGCATTGTCCAGTCAGTAAAAACGTATTTTGTAAGGATTTTTTGTCCGTATTGTGTATTTTCTAAGAGGTAAGCAAAAACGTATTTCAATCCAACAAGGAACAAATATCACAATTTTTGTAGAAATCAAAAACTGGCACTATTTTTGTTTTCTATTTTCCATCTTACTACACATGTTGAAATTATTTTTAGAGTTTAGACATAATGTCGTTCGTGGACCTTGGGATTCGTGATCATTAGTAGTGTCTACCCCGTCAAGGAAATACACATAAATGTATGTACGAAGTAAGTAACATCATGTAGACTGGGTAAAATAAACTAGATTATCCAAAAATAAAGGACGCATATTTTTTCGTTTAGCAAAGTAGTAAAAATTCACAAAGATATCGTCTATTAACATGATTCACATTTTTACCCATTCCCTCGATCAGCTTTTACGATCTGCGCAGGAAGATAAACAGCAGGTAAATTCTAAATTTAAATAAAATTCTTTTCTCCCAGGCCAAAATGGAAGCTGATGGATGTTTTAGTTTCATATTACAAAGCAAAGAAATCAAACTACACCAAATAAAGAAAAATAAGTAATTATAGATAGTAATGTCACCTCTACCAAATAAACAAACTACGAGGCCAAAGAGTCACGACACAACAAAACAATCGATACAGAAATAATTACACATAATAAACAATAAGATAGACGTGCTCCCAATTTCGAAGATGTAATAATGAAAATTGAACGCACTGGGCATCAAATTACTGAAATTATACACAAATTACTTGTTTAAGAAATCACTGGGTACGATTCAATTGACCTTTGGGATTTTTCTTTTGATACTTATACTTTACTTTTCTTACGAGATAATAGCGAGCCCCTTAAGCACTGATTACATAGAAAGGAAGGGCGCCAGCTTGCCCCGTCCTTTCTGTGTGTTCTGCGACGCGAAATTTCTGTACATTTTGTATGAAACCGTAGCTTGCCGCCGCGCAAAAGACATACGTCTGCGTCCTCGTCTTACGTCTTTTCTATGAGTCCAGTGTCCAAAGTGTCAAAAATAATGTTGATTATGCTTCAACAATATTTATTGCATTTCATATAAGTAATATTTAGTTAATAAGAGTAGCGCCATCTAGTAACAAGGGAAACAAGGCTTATAAAACCAATGTTTATAGGGCGATAGGTAGGCATGACAATGACTACTGGGTGCTGAGCAAATCAGTAATCGGAAGAAGCACTGAGATGATAATGAATGTGTCACAAACCAACCAAACCGCAAGTACTAACATTTAAGAGAAATTCCTTCCAAAGTGTAATCGCATACAGATACAACAAGCATTAACTCATAGGCGGTTAGTGAATAACACGAAAATACTATGGAAGATGTCAGAACAATGTTGTGGTAATAATTTTTAGACACTGCTGAGCATAATGAACCATTTCATGCCAACTTTTGAGAGAAATTGCCTCCAAAACGTGATCAAATAAAGCAAGCACAACATAAAACAGCATATTCTTTTTTTCTGCAACGTCAGGTGCCAAACCTGTTTCTGGCTTCCTGTGGAGTCTCGGCGTGGTGCATTTTGGCAAGTTTTATAAGTTTATTGTGGAGTGCTTCTTAAAATTAAGAGCTGAGAAAGGCTTCATACCGCCAAGGAACACCAGTTAATTGTACGTGGGCATGCATGCCTATCCATCGCCATATAAACGTAATTATTTCTCTTCCTTGTCACTAGATGATGCTTTTTAATTAAACATGACTTATATAAAATGCAATATTTTAAAAGCATATTCAATTATTCAACACTTCCTTTGTCACTTTTTTGCTAGTCGTGTGTGCTACCATCTGTGTGTGCTTTTGTGTGTGCAAAAAAAAACTTTACCCTGAAAGAAATCTTATAATAATATCTTCTATACTTAGGTAGACGACGGACCAAACTGGAATCTTGACTTTTGAGAACCTCCCCACCTCCCCCCCTAAATAGCAACACTGATGGTTGACTGACGTTCATAGACGGTGGTTGGTCAATATAACAATACCGTCACGGTGTTTGCTTGTGCGTTTCCATTGTCATCATTAAGATTGGTATCAGCATCACGTTTCATGCTAGTCTGGGAGAGAAGAAAAAAGTTAGAATGTACCAGTTGCTACTCTTTCTGCTCATATCGTTAAAACCGATGAAAGGAATGAGCGGCATTCTTAATTATGTTAATAGGCGGCTAGCAACCCTTCACTGTTTTGATTCCCTTTTCCATTTACACGTCTAATAATAGTAAGTGTTAAAGACGTGATAGTACATCGAGACTAATATTATAAAGAGAAAAGATTTGATTGTAAATTTTTGTGTCCGTTTTTAATATAAAGAAAATGGATAGTAAGTTATATCTTAAACAAATACTTATGATCTCCCGTTCCCTGGGAAATATTTATATTGAAACTACTGACTACTGAGACTCACATTTTGTTCTGATCGCATTAGTACCATCAATATATGTAATGATACAAATGCGACTCTATCTGTTGCAGTACTACCATGGCACAAATTTCAATGGTACTAGCATGCCTACCCATCGTCATATAAACATTATTATTTGTTTTCCTTGTAACTAGATGGCGCTTTAAGGTAAAAATTAAAACACAAAAATCTTTTAAAAGTATTATTTAAATAAAGTAGTAGTTTAATTAGTTAAATAAGACTTATATGACATGCAATATATTTTTTAAGAGTATATTCAACACTTTCTTCGTCACCATTTTGGCTAGTCGTGTGTGCTGCCATCTCTAAGAGGCCGCTCCGCAACTCCAGTTTTGCGTGCTTACGGCCTCTCTAATCGTTTCTATGGCGTTGGGTATCTGTTACGTTAGTAATTATATTATCTTTGGTACTAGTAAGAATGAACCATGAAAATGTACCATGGAAACTATATCATCGTGACGTGTCCAACAGTGGACACGTCGCTAAAAAACAGTTACAGATGACTCACAGCAGCGGTGCAATGTCTGGCGTGTCAAAATGACTGACTTGCAGTTTAGATACTTACAGTAATGTTCTGTGCATGGTACATAGAGTGTACTGGCTTTGCCCGCGACTTCGTTCGCGTGCCACAGTATCCTTTAACGCGATAAAATTAAATGACGTCAAAAGGCGCCTTTCTTATTCAATTGTTCAACTGACTGAACTATTTATATGAGAATGTCTAAACTTTTCCAAGCCTACAAAAATAAAAAATAAAAACAACTAACAAAATCTACAAACAACATCAAAAAACACAAGTTTATTTGCCGGGTAATTTCGCTGAGCCCATTTTAATCAAACATAGCTAAGAACCACGTCAAGAAAACTTGCTATTACGTATAAAACCCCCATTGAAATCGGTCCATCCGTCCGAGAGCTACGATGCCACTGACAGACAGACATCAAAGTAATTATATTACCCCTCTTTTTGTAGGGGGTTAAAAGTAGCTCAAAACATTTTGTTCATTTTAAAAAAACCGAACATAACCGGAGACTTCATAAACTAAAATATAACTCTAAACTCATAAAATACTACCACTCAAACGAAAAGACGATAAAACTCATAATATACAAACCCACATACAGATCAGTATTTTTATATTAATTATATCACATTCCGTCAACGGACACCATGTATCAGAAGTTCATTACAAGTGTAACATTTCAACAAATCTCACAAAGGAATGAGAGAACATAAATCTTATTTCTATGCTTATATGCTTTATATTACATGATATACAATTTTAGTTGATATAACAATCAAAGACATGCCTTAACATTATTATAATAGAGTTCAAAAACAATGAATACACTTTTTTTTTAAGAGCATTGGCCTACTAAGACGTGGGAGATACATTGGCATTTAGAGCAAAAAACCTAGTCTACTAGTTTAGATATAATCGTAAAATGTAGTGTGTAGTGTAAAACAGAGCATTAAAATATCAAAATTTATATTTAATCATTATTTATATTATTTATTCAAGAACATATATTAGGTTTTTATAACACATTTATAAAAAATGAAATATATACAAAAACACTCCAAAATATTAACACATTATAAAAACCTAATATAAGGCAGCAGGGGGGTAAGGCCCAAGCTACCGGTGGTTAATAATTTTTATTATTATAATCATGTATAATGTTGACATACATAGGGAGAAGGCGAGGAAGATGATGAGATTTATTTAATAACGTTATCATTTTATATTGAGTTAAAAAGGACTTTTTAGAAATTATGATGTAAAATAAAATAAAAAATAGTTAAGTCAATGAGATTTTTTTTTTCAATTTTCCTGCAAGTCAAAATTAATCGAACAACAACAAAGTTACATCATAATGTATTGTTATTAAGTTCACGATACCTAATAAATCATAAAATGTCGTGCGTGACACATTTATCATGTTATAACTAATTGTTGTCACATATAAATAATACTATCATTTTGATGGAGTCCTTGTTTTCTTACAAGTGGCGCCATCTATCGGGGAATAGCCGAACTAAGTCAAGTTGTGGTTCACTTTTTTACGTTTACCATAAAAACGAAACACAAAGTTGTGAAAACCATAGACCAATAAAAAAATGGCATAGGTAACCGAGATTAGCATACAGTAGATATAAATGAAAAAATTCTTTGTAGTTTGGTAGGTATTTAAAAATAAACATGCTTAGTTTCGCTATTCGCCGCAAGGTGGCCGTACTGGTAGGTTAGAACTGCAAGTAAACTGGTCTATGTTTTTGCTTTTATATTTTGTTATCACGTAATTTTATAAGCTACGAAATTTCAACAAGATCTCTACGATTTTTTTACAAAAAGAACGATTCTATCTGTCAAATCCAGTGAAGTGCAAAGTCTAAATAAAAACCGCATAGATTTTGTATTTTTATTCTTTATTGTTGCGATATTTCGCTTTCTCCTCTCTTGTTAGCTTTTTTGAAGCTAAAAATGCGAGTGACAGTAACGACGTCTGAATGAAATCCTAGGTTTAACTTTCGTGAACATTACTAAAGATGAACGATTTAAAATAAACAAAACACAATTTTTCGTAGAAATTATACCTACACCAAATGTACATACATATTTTCACGCCTGTTTCCCATGGAGGTAGGCAGAGACTATGGGTTTCCACTTACTACGATCCTTGCAAATCTCTTTTGCTTCGTCAACACTCATAACTCTTTTCATGTATGCTCTCCGGTTATGGGTACTCCTTACATCAGCTTTCTTCAAAACCAAACACCAAATGTGCTAATAAAATATACTAAAACTAATTTAAGGGTTGGTTTAGTCGATGATAATAAACATATTTCCCCAACGAACATATAGTCTAGGTCAGTCTTTCCCAAAGTGGGCGATAACGCCCCCTTGTGGGCGCTGCAGGTCTCAAGGGGTAAGAGACCCAGAAAGAAAATGTTTTTTTTTTGCTAGAAGCTTTATTTAGCTAGGAGGCCTCTTAAACAACGACTGCAAGAGCTCTCGACTCTCAACAACAACCACATAAATATCATCCTCCACTTTGAGAATAAATATTTACATAATATACATATATAGGTCACAATAATTAATTAATTTAATTTGAAGTTATAGTGGTTTTTAAATAGGTGAAAAAATGGGGGCGCTAAAAAATTTTTATTCTCAAAATGGGCAGTAGACAAAATAAGTTTGGGAACCACTGGTCTAGGTGGACACTTGTGTCAAATTTATGTTGATAGAGCCGAAGTACATGCAACACAACGCAAGATGCGCGACGCAACTTGTGTCGTTCTTACGTCGTTCCTTGACGACATCTGTGGCGTAGTGGTCACCATGCTAGTCCGCCACCGAGGTTCCGGGTTCGATCACCATTCAGGGCAAATTGGATAAAGCCCTTTTTTAAATTGTCCTGGGACTTGGACGTTTATCTATATGTATTTGTTATAAAATATAGTATTGTTGAGTTAGTATCCCATAACACAAGTCTCAAACTTACTTTGGAGCTAGCTCAATCAGGGTAATTTGTCCTTATATTTCATTAATATATATTTATAAAATTTATATCCTCGAAATTTGCGCGAGGTGTGAACGTTGGATTAAAAATTGTATGAAACGCCATGTGGTACCTTAGGCGACGCCGCAACGACGCACGACTGCGTCGCGTCTGATTCCTCACTTTAAAAATTCATATATATAAATAAACTTTATATGAATTTTTAAAGTATATAAATACATTATTGTAAGATGTTAGTAAATGGCAATGACTGCGTGAGGCTGATAGTTACATAGATAAAAACTGTTTATTTGCCGACGCTCTCCGCTATCGGAACAAATAATAGATAGCGGCTATCAGCGATAAACTTGAATTTTACTCTGTGCTCTGTGAGATACTGTGATGTAAAAGAAGCTATAGGTTTTCCCACTACTTTCATTGTTACCTTTTAAGGTTAAGCCCTAGGGCTGTAGATTCAGAAGACACGTTAAGGGTTATGGTGAAAAAACTTTTGTTACTATCACGCTTAACGTTGATAAATTTTAAAACTAATAATTTTTCAGAACGAAAATTCGACTTCACCCCCGAACTACACTGACGATTTTGATAAAGTTTTTGTTAGACCACTTGAAAAGTATACATACACTTTCAAACAAAAAAAGATTTTTCCGGCGTCTCCGAAAAATAAGATCACGACGAATTGATAGCCTACCTATATAATAGAATAGATAGAAAAGCAGACTTCAATTTTAAACTACACATCTAATTATGATAAAATTTGACCACCTCACAAGTACCCTTTCCAACGAATTATGAAAATTTGACCAGGCGCTTTCGAGTAATTAACCGCATGTAAATAACCGCATCAAAAGGTCCATCTATTCGAGCGCTACGACGCCACAGACAGAGAGATAACACCCCTCTTTTTAGTCGGGGATTAATAAATACAACATCAGCTGATCACGTCTTTAGCATAACTCTTATAAGCAGACTAAAAGAACTCTCCTAAAGCGATTACCCCGTTAGATAAAAAAACCTCTTCTATATCCTTATCAGCGATCTTAACTGCAGCAGTATCGATCCGAAGATAACATCGCTACCGGTATATTGAATATTCTTTGTCTCTTTGACAAGTCGTCCTTGCGTGCCGGTTTTATTTTGCATATTTTACGCTAAAATATGCCATTTAATAAATTGATATTGCGGCCTGTAATTCTTTTTCTTGACATTTTTTTATAGAAAACATTATTTTTCATATACTTAATACTAGCTATACTAAACGTACACAATGTCCGTTTTAAGGGATCCGTCCCAAAGGGATAAACGGGACCTATTACCAAGACTTCGCTGTCCGTCTGTCTGTCTGTCTGTCTAATAAAATGTACGTGTAACAAAACAGTAAAAACAATGTGTCTGTACATTGAATATAGTTCCAAAAAAAAATTTGGGGCATTGGAGACAGTAATAGAGTAAGAATTTAAAATAAAATGTCTGTCTGTTTGTACACGCTAATCTCCGGAAATACTGGACGGATTCAAATAAAACTGAAATGAAAAATGAATGTTATGTAGCTGTTAAGCCTGGGCAACATATAGGGCATAAATGATTTTGAAAAATGGAACACCTGATGCAGAACTATAATGGTCCAGCTAAACTACTTATAAGAAATATAAAAATGACGCCTTAGCAAAAGTTGTTCAACCTGATGAGTATTTTTCAGAGAAACAAAGTCCACGCAAACGAAGTCGCAGGTATCGGCTAGTTTCCTAATAATTCCTTTAAAAACTACATATCTCGTCCACTTTCTATTTTGGTTCACCAAAAAACAAACCGCCGATTACACAAAGCGTTTTAAATTAATCGCCAACGTTTCTTCGAACGGAAGGGGATGTTTAATGTTGTTTACGGGAGCTCTCCGATTTATGGTTTAGGCTGCTCAAACATTTTACGATATATTTTAAAAAATAATTTGGAGAATAGGTAAGGATTTATTCATGACATACCGGTCAAGATCCGCAAAGCATCATATAGCATCAATGAGGAGCCCGACTCTCAAATAAAGAAGAAATCAGATCAAATTGTTTATTTATCTTCGGATCAATTTTACTTTCGGTTACCCAAACCTGTGACAAATGACGTCATAGTTTTTTGAAATCAAATAACGCTCCTTATTAAATTTTTTCTGCATAAATAAATGTAAAATCACATTCAAAATGAATACGATCATGACAAGTGACATTATTTTGTGACGTTTTATTTTCTTAACAGTACCAAATAATTTATTTTTGACCCAGGAAAGTACACAATTGACAATTTTTACCTTTGATTTCATTTCAAAACATGTTCAGTTGTTGACGTTAAATCATTTACTTCCAAGTTTAGTGTTGTAGAAACCAGCAAACTGCATTCACTAGCCGCTATCCGAATGCAGTCGAATCGCCAATGCAGGCCCATAGCTGTGCCCATAGATAGGTCGATCTGTGAGTGTTTCCGCATGCACTGTTGCACAACTATCGTTTGTACGTTTGTACACTGTTCTAATTTCGTCCGCCACGTGTGCGGACCGACTTATTTATAGTTTATTTAGAGTTGAGAGGTTTTTGATCGGAGCGTCTGTGTGTAAAGGTTTGAGGTGAGTAAAAAGTTGTGGTGTTCGGTTCGGTGGCCCGGCGGGGGAGTGGGCATTACAAGCGCGTTCGCAAGTAAAGCGACACCTGGCGCGGTCCGCACTTGGATGGGCGACCACATTTGGCATGAAAATTTCTGAAGCTCTGTACTTTGAAAGGCTTTGTTTTGACTGTCATCATTGTAATTACGTATTACGAAATTGTAAATTACTTTCGATGCAAGTTTTTTTGTATGGGTGTCGGCTATGTCAAGTGCATTTAGTTGGCTTGAAAAATCTTACAGTATTGGTCACTTACACACAAAAAATAAAAAACGTTTGTAATGGTAAGCAAAGGCTCGATGGCCCAGCGAGAGCACGACGCACTTATATTGGGGACATTGGGAAACTCGAAGAGTTCCGTCTATATTTAAAACTATGATGTGTTTGCATCATAGTTTTGTGTTTGTAAGTAGTATATACCTATATTTGTAGCTATTAGTCTCTGACAACCCATTAAGGCACGTTAAGCCGTTGAGCTAAATGACAAATGTTAGGCTATGTCATATGCTCTTAATCAAGAGCTTATGTCTCGTGCTATCTTTTAACATACACAAAAGGAGTCTTTTTGATGATAGAAAAAAATCAGTACTTCTTTAACAATATCACATAAAGACTTACAAGGATATAGGGGCAAATCCTGCAACAACAGACTAAAAAAAAAAATGATTAATCGGTAGCATCGAACATATTTTTGGACAAAAGTTTTTAAGGAGAGCACATGTTTCTTTACACATATAAGTACACTACAAATACAATTAAATAACGAGAAGAAAAAGATAAAAACCATTATCAAATAAAATTTTCCTAATAAACAAAACAGTGACTAACACTAACCAGAAACGAGAAACTTTTTCCTCAAAAGTAGGTCACATGCATTGTGCATAAGCCTGCCCGCTATGAACGGCACGATTTTTCTGGGTGTCGTTTGAAATGGAACATATTTCGAGATACTTTAAACTATTGCTTTCAAGGAAAACGAATTCTTCTTTATTCTTCCCGAAGACCTTGCGTAAACGAGAAGAAAAAGATAACAACCATCATAAAATCGAATTTTCCTAATAAACAAAATAGTAACTAACACTAATCAGAAACAAGTAACTTTTTCCTCAAAAGTAGGTCGTAAAAGTAGGAGATACTTTAAACTATTGCTTTGAAAGAAAAAGAATTCTTCTTTATTCTTCCCGAAGACCATGCGAAAATGAGAAGTAGCCGGTTCAGTTTAAACGATTTGGTTATAGCAAAGAGAATATAATCACTAACATAACAGATACTCAAAGCCATAAAAACTATTGGAGAGCCCGCAAATAGGCAAAACTGAAATTGCGGGGTAAGCACAAAGAGATTGCCATCTCTTTGTTCATCTTTTGTCACACACGACTAGCAAATAAGTAACAAAGGAAGTGTTGAATATGCTTTAAAAATATTTATTGCATGTCATATAAGTCATATTCAATTAATTAAATCACTACTTAATTTAAATAATAGTAATAGAATATTTTAATGATTTAATTATTACCTATAGCGCCACCTAGTGACAAGGAAGAGAATAAGGCGATGGGTAGGCTATAGTTTTACAACCAACCTGCCTGATATCCGTCCTCTTTGGGAATACATTTGTGCGAATATTTGCAATGAAAACAAAGGAAAATAAATAAAGACAGGCCGTAAATTAAACCGTCATATCAAGCAATGCACAGAACGTGTGCAGTTTCATTTCGACCGAGATTTTGCAACTGTTCCGTTTTAGCGATTTTACTTCTCGCGGCGTTCTCGATTCGAATCGGAACTATACTTTATGCGTTTCAGTCGATTACTCGCCTGTACGCGAATTGAATCGGAATTTGAACAAAACTTGAAATAGCTGAAACTTTCGCAATATTTTTTAAATAATTGCTTATTAACTTAAGTTTGAAACAATTTCTCGCTCTATCGGCAGTATCGACTGAATGAAAACTGTGTGATATTCTAGCATTCGTTTTTAGGGTTCCATACCCAAAGGATAAAATTGGGACGGTACTATAACTCCACCGTCCTTCTGTCATTCTGTCACCAGGCTGTAATCTTATAACCTTGATAGCTAGACAGCTGAAATTTTCACAGATGATGTATTTCTGTACTAAAACAATTACTAAAAACAGAATAAAATACATATTTAAGTGGGGCTCCCATACAATACAACGAACGTGTTTTTATAAATAACGGTACAGAAACCTTCATGCGCGAGCCTCGCACTTGGCCGGTTTTTCATATACATATACCTTCCTACAACTAACTTTATAGAATAATCAACTTCTTTTTGGAGAAAAGCGAAAATAAGTCTTCGTGTTATGTGGAAACGAAAATGACTAAATGCGAAAGTGTTGTTTGTTCGTCTTTCACTTACTTTCTCGTCAATTCAATAGTCGTTTAGCAATACGTCGACATAAATCATAAAACCAGACGGAAATAAGTCAAGGTGTTACACGTATAAATAAAGCTAGATGACTGTGCTTCCTGTAGCTCCCTTATGTATGACCTATTTATAACTGATACATGTTTGATTTGACGATTACATCTGAAGCTGTAAACCAGTGCTCTCGAGTGGTATAACGACAATAGCGCGTCCAGTTAACATTTTCGTAACATTTCGCCCATAAACGTAGACTATACCAACTAGACAGTAGACACCCCACAACAACTACAATAACTCTAGGCACTGCATTTTTCTACCGATCATGCGTCACTCTTGACAATTACTCATTATACGAATAGGGCAAAAACCACGTACTTACAGTCGACCATAAATCAAGCGTTACATTGCCGAGCGATTATGCATTTAGCGCACTGTATCTTCATTACATACATACTTACATGGACTGATATAGGTAAAAATAAAAATGTATTTATTGATATATGTAGGTATTTGAACAACTGTTACACAGTAAGTATTTTAATCTATTCTTAACATTAACAACATAGGTAAAGCAAGTTGGTTGGTTCGTAACATAAACTTGTGCGTAACAATGCAATAAATAGGTTAGAGATAAGAATACACTAAACGGGGTAGACAGAGCCTAGGGCAACGCGACCCAAAGGCCACGCAAACTTAGCTAAGACTGCATCAAAGTGGGTCTATTCGCTTAGACGCTACAATGCAAAGACAGACACGGAGATACGCAATTACGCATCCTCGTCAAACTTATAAAATAACACCCCTATTTTTCGTAGGGGGTCCAGAATACCACAGTACAAAGGCACCGAAGTCTCCGTTCCCCGTTGTCGCACCTCTCCCCCGTTCTCGCCTTGTCGAGAGTGTTGAGCGGCGAACACACACACATTGACGCGTGCACGGATGTATAGTTTTGTTTGTAGTAGTAGTAGGCATAAGTGATACTCCGCTTCTATGAAGTGCCATACCTGTGCGTGACAAAGGTTCAAATGTTTCTGTTGACGCGTGGTCTTCTGTACATAATAATACTACTATAGTGGAGATGAGTAACGCACTATAAGTGGATTATAAAAGGATGCGTTTAATATGCAAACAATGATGTCGCTTTAGAGGTAAATAAGCGATAAAAATATAAAGACTCATTTCTCCCCTTTTAAATTCCTTTTGAACCGACTTCCAAAAAGGAGGACGTTATCACGTTGTATGTTCACCGATTATACGGCGCCTGGCCTGGACCGATTTGGACAATTCTTTTTTTTTATCCTAGTTAATCAGAGGTGCAACTTTTTCGACTTTTCTGTTTAAAATATAAGAGTCATCATAATAATCAAACACTTCAAAACAATCATTAATAGAGTACTTAGCGAAAACGACCTATAGTCTGTCGAAACTGGTTTCTATTCCATTTCTTTCTGTATTGTGTAATACGGTAATACCTCAAATTGTAGGTGTATCTACCTCTATCTAATGTGCGTGTGCACGTCCAGTAGTCGTTGATCTAAATATAGCTCACTAACTGGTGTTAATTCGTTTAATAGACGGCGGTTTATAGCCAATTTCGTGTCTTCGAGATTATGTCCTATTATCGTTTGTTAGATAGTAACGTCTATATATTCGTAAATAGATATTGTTTTGGAGAAATGTTAGGATAAAAGGTGGAAAACAGAAAATGACTTTATCGTGGAATAGAGCTCTTAACAAGCCTACGCAAAACCTCATGCTTAAATGATCATCGTATTGTACTTATGGCCCTAGTATGAATGTTTGCTAAAATACAACTCTATTGCACAGTTAAAAACGTACAAGTGGCGGACCTTATGTAATATGTTATAAGTTATTCTCTCCTCGTCAATCATATTTCAGTGTCAATGTTAAAACAAAACTTTAACATCAATTCACTGTTGTTAAAACTAATATATTAGACCAAAAGCTATTAAAACATAATTTTAAAATCTATTAGTTAATTAATATTTTAACCCTAGAAAGGGGTGCGTCTAATAATGTATGATGCCTGGAGCGTTATTTGGGGTTTATTTATTAAATTCTCATCAAAAATTAATTTGGAGAGTTTTAATTAATTTTCATTAAGATTCAAGTCTGCATTATGAACCTCAATAATCAACTTAAATGTACTAAATGAAGTGTAGAAACTATTGCAGACTAATCGACATAGTTAAAATTTAACTCAAACTTTTTCATGACCGCAGACATCTAAAACTTAAGTCGGTACGAGTAGCTATTAGAAAACTATACCCAATTAATCACTTTAATATTTATTGTACATTAAAAGACAAACTTGTTCATATAATTGTAAGGTCCAGTTATACATAACCACTAGTAAATCTAAATACGTAACTTAGAAATTTCGGTACAGTCTTATCACTAAAACCTACCTTATCACGATGCGAATGTCTATGGTGCGTCACCGGCGGAGGATTCTGCTGGTTCTGGCCAGTCACCACCACCGGCAGACCGTCCACTATGGTCACCACCACTCGCTTATCCGACCTCCTCCGATCCATGGTACTCCTTCGACGCCTCTGCTCGTCAGTCACCGGTCTAGCGAAGACCGTACGCCTCTCTATTCTCGGATCTGGCTGGTTCTCCTCCATTCTCGTGGCTGGAGTGTGGCTTTTAGATCGCTTGAGCAGTCTCATCACGTGAGATTTGATGGCGTCAGGCTTGCTCACAGGAGGCGGTAGCTCTGGCTTGTGTTTGTAGGATTGCGAGTGCGCGTGGTGGCGCTGGACTGACACGGTGTGCCCCATGCCTGGTGGTACGACGTTGGACAGGCTCTTAACCGCATACGCAGCATCAACTTTGTTGCCAGCAACGCACGACACTTCGTACATACCGAACGTTAGTTGCAAAACTTTTTTCAGAACATTGTCACTGCAATCCTTGTCAATTAAAAACAAAACACTGCAATCCGTATAGCACTAAATTTCAAACTGATTGAACGTGAAATTTATTTTTTTTATAACACGATTCTTTATTTGTGTTTGTGTAGAGCCGGGAGCGCATCGCACGCGCGCCCTCGTCAAATGTTGATATGCTACTGACGTAGTCAAGTGGCAAGCTAGCAAGTGGGCGATTTGTTAAGTTGTTGAATGACGGACAGACGGACGCGGCGATAACGCCTCGGTATAAGGTCAATAATTCGGATGAAGTCAGCGTTTGATGCAATTTTATAATAAACACCACAATGAGTATAGGATTCAAGTTGTCGCACCGAGTCGACGGAGGTTCGACGGTTTATTTTTAGATTGGACGTTTCGCTTTCATTCATGCTGATTGGGGTATTGTCAGATCGAACAATAATATCAAGGTAAAAAGGCTTAGTGAATTTTAATACTAACTGTTTATTTAGTTGGTTCTACAAAATTCTTAATAAAGCAAGAATAAAATGTAAATTTAACGTGGGGCTTACCTCTTATTTATAGATAAATTTACTTTACGAGCACATTTTTTTCATTTGCAAGTATTACTATTTATTATTATTTTTATTATATTATAAAATAATATGATAAAAATAAATCAAATAAAAACAATAAGTTACATAGATTATTTCCCAATTTTTTTACATACTATCATATTCACAGACTAAGTTGTTCATTATCCTGAATTTTCTCCTTTTTAAATCATTGCAGACAATTTTGTTTTAATAAATTCTATTTCAAAGATTCTCTTCAGTCCCGTGCGTGTATTTACCACAATTATCAGTGAATGAACCGACAAAAACTGCTGAAGATATTCCTGACTATTTAACAACTGTAAAACTGATGTTTAATTAACAGATAAGATTTTCACGTGTTCTCTATGCGTGAGTGACACGTGATACTTAAACAATTATGTTAATAGACATAATAATATGAGAAAACGTGTGTGCACGTTGTTTTTACGGCATGACATGATATAGGAAGATTAACAGTATTATAATCCATATCATAAATAGTATACAATACAAGATGGCGCAGATAGGTACTGTTGAAATTTCAACAGTATACATCGTGAAAGGGACATACCCGTAATAAATCGAACCACAGGCTATACTAGATCACTATAATATCATTATCATCATATGAGCCACAGGAAGTCCACTGCTGGACATAGCCCTCCCCCAAGGATTTCCAAAACGAAATAATAATATATAGTATAATGGAAGCAAAATAACAGTAAAAGAAAAAAATATTCTGTCATATCCATACAAAAGTGTCCAACAGTCCGGGCAATTTGTATGGGAATGTTGTTTTTGTTTTTTGACTGATATTTTATTATAGTGATCTAGTATAGCCTGTGGTTCGATTTATTATGACTATATCCCTTACACGTTGAATATGAACGCTTAGATCTTTACAAGAAATCGTTGCAATTCTTAGAATTCCTTATACACAAGCTCCTTTGCCGAATAGTTGAGTTGGGATGTCGTGGTTCGGATTTTCAGGGGCATTGGAATGTTGAATGTAACCCTACATTTAACATTCCAAGGTAAAAGAGGCCAGATTGTGAGACTGAAATATCTAGACAAAATTGTAAAATGTCGAGATTTTGAGATTATTGGGTAGACCAAGATCAATTTAGTTACGTCTTTATCCTGTGGGTTATTACGGGGTAGATAGAGCTTAGCGCTTAAAGTGGCCTTTAGGATTACGGCCCATACGATCCCAAGGGCAATTTAATAAGTCATCATTATCAGGTCTTTTGTTAGTCTCCAATGCAGGAGCACGACCCCCTCTGTACTACCAGAGACATACCTGGCCAGAGCAACCACAGGTTTTGACCTACACTCCACGTTGGCGGGTTGGAGAGATCTCACTGATGTTTTATAAAGCTTTGTTTAGCTTGTACATATTTCCTAAGTTGCCTCTTACAACATCCACGGGAATACTTCGAGTGATCCTATTCTACTCTGCTACACGGCATCAACATTGTTTATCGATCAAACAGAATTCATTCCACGTTGTGCTACCTACAGCGGTGATATAAATATCTCGCAAATAGCTACTGCACTGTTGACAGGTAATATTATCTATCAAGTAATAATGCTATAATTATCATGTTTGATAAGTTCTTAAATTACTTCTTAGAATACTAACGTCGAACCGCGGTGTCGTTTATGCCTGTTTTTTTTAATTGATTATGTGATCAACAAAATGGTCGAAAGAAATAGACGTTTTATACTTAATACACTCGTAGTTCGGCGCGAACTGTGAACTGACGAACCGCATCATTATGTGGAAAGAGACGCACGGGATGACCATTTTTGACGGATAATATTCTCAAAAATATTATGTTATTAGCGAAAAAAATTTTCGTCTCTCCTATACAAATAAGCGCTCAGCCTTATAGACTTGTAGTTCAAAGCCGTTCATAGCCCGATTTTGCTCAAAAAATATTTAGTGGTTAAAAGTCACCCCATATCGACCGCAAACAAATGGAGCTCAGGAGAGACTCCATCCATCATTAGCCTTATTTCTCCAATATCGATACCAACGCCACTTTCTATCCTCAATCTATGCAAGTTGCGTACGGAATGACTCACGGCGGTCTACTTTTAGTACTTGCTGACTTAGTTATTGATAAGTGGTCGGTAATTAGGACAGGTATTTGTCTGTTGACCGTTTTGTTTACGCCTTTGCTTCACTGGGTTCTTTTCAGGGTATTCATCTCTACTTTTGCATTAAACGTAAGTTTTCACTACATTATCATCGTCATCATCATCATTTCAGCCGCTTAACGTCCACTGCTGGACATAGACCTCACCCAAAGATTTCCAAAATGACCGATCAAGAGCGGCCAGTATCCAGCGCCTTTCAGCGACCCTGGTCAGGTCATCTGACCACCTTGTAGGTGGGTGCCTTTTCACTGCTTAAAAAGCTGAAAAATAGTCAACTATTAAGGCGTATGTAACATAGGCCTTAATAGCTATTTGTTCTTACAATACGAGCTAGTCTTACTCAAGAGATCATTATCCATTGTTTATCTTTCACCATTCAGTTGATTTATGCAATATCACATCTTACGTTTGTAAGAATATTAGGTTAGGTACTAAAACACTCATACGACACGCAAATGTCATCATATCAGTCACAAGAACACAAATTTACATTTGAACCTAAGTATTACTTGTATCATGCTTGAGTGTTGTATGTAAATACTGTTGGTGTACCTTATGATTCTTTTTTATCACACTTTATTTTCCCAAAGTAAAACTAGTGTTAAGCAAAGAAAATTTATATGTTTACTAGTATAAATCCTATTTCGGCCTGCTTCACCGTAGTCGACTTAACAATAACGCTATAAATAAATCTACGAAAATTTCCGCTCAAAAACAAAGCTAATTGAAAAGCCGTATTAAATTTAAAATCGTCTATCAAAGTCAATAGTATACAATGTATTGTATGTAACGTCGTAAATATCGGACGGACAGGCTCTCATGCCAGCTACAATGCTTGTATCGCTTTGTGCCACTTCGCAGTGCCTTGTTTACATGATGTTTCATAGATGCTAAGTATTAACCGGTGTATTATTACATTGTACATGAATCTATCGAATGATGCAAAATATTTAAGTCCACGTCCGAATTCTGTGACATTAGCTTAGCATTTGGTATTATACTGTTATAACATTAATATACAGCACACACACAACTAATACTGCTGTTCAATACGCAATGTCAGCATTAAAGTGACAATTGGTACACCAACGTTATCAAGTCTATAGTCATTCGGTCAATGCCCAACTGCTCATGTATCTATAAATCTAATATAAAAGTATACGGATTTCCCAATGTAGAATATCAACTTTTATATACAAGTTCATTGAATTCGCAACGACCCTTTTGAATCGAGTTATCGAAACGCATAATATATCATCGATCCCTTCATTCCACACTGCTAAACAATACCCGTCACTATTTATGATATCGTATGACAAATCGATGCTTCGTTTATTATCCATTTACTAACTAAAAGCTAGTAGATGGTTTTCTACCTTTTCTACATTTAAGAACCAGGTTCTTGTCGGTCTCCTGAAAGAAACGCTCACAATGACAGCAGATGTGATGCCAAAAAAATCATTGTCATGTGCGTTTGCCTTTGCCTTTGCTTTCTCCATTTAACACTCAATAGTTACTAGTGTGCAATTTTCTTCGGGATGTTTTTCTTTACTGTAAGCAAGTAGTGTAGTTAAAAATGACAGTACGTGCGTACAAACTCTCGAGGTTGTCTCGCCTATTGACGATTAAAATCATGTCGTAAAGACCCAGTGCCTAAATCGCTTAGCCACTACCGTATTTAGGCTTACTAATAATGCCACAAACGAGGCACCGGACACTTCACTGGAACGAGCAAGTCTTGCTTAAAACTTGAACGATAACAAACTTGAGTAGGAATGCAGATATTGTTGTGACTGTGGCTAAAGTAAGCAACTTACTGATACTGTATTCTATTTTGATTCGGCGTGATGAATATGCATTTATTATGCTAAGATGAAGGGGTATAAACTTGATCTTTGATTTTTCTCTTCTAGCTTATAGTCTAATTAAACAGAAGTGTTTCATTCTTCGACTTGAACAATCCGGTGTTAGTGTTACGACTTGAACAATCCAGTGTTAGTTATGTATGTATGTATGATTGTTCGACAACAACTCGGTAGTTTTGATAGGAGCTTCATAAAATTTGGTATGCATGTAGAAGCAATCAATACAATTTTTTAGTTCAAACATGAGGCAAATCTGTCAAGGGGTTGCCGGGATGTGGGATTCGCGAGCTCACAGTTCAAGGCGAACTAAAAGTTTAGTCAGAAGCCATTAGACGACTAAAACACTAGGGCTGCCACACACGAGTTAATTTTCACACCGTGTCACGTAAATAACATTTTGCAGTTTAGATGCGAAGAGAGTTACTGTGTTAAACTACTGAAGGGTACCAAACGAAGCACTATAGGGGTGTGAATCTCACTCTAGCGGTTGTCGTTTCAAGGCTGAGAGGGTGCCGTTGTGAACTTGACGGAGCTACCTACTCGTCTAACAATTAATTTCACTCTGTAAATAGACATTTCACCGTTAATAATGTACAATACATAATGAACAGTGGGATGCCTATTGAATTTAATACGCGTATGGAATGTTCCGTACGTTTGTTTCTATCATACATACAAGAAGTTTCTCAGTGCGTAAATTGTTACAGGCACTTCCTTTCATAAATCTGTGACGTCGCATTTTTGCATCACTGATTTTGCGACACAAAAAGGAAACTCACTTCTCATCATAGGCTGTGTGATTAATTCATCATTACGGTGAGCTTCCCAAAAAGAGGCCTAGGACGCCTTGTCCTGCTACTCGCTCAGGTCGTCTAACCATCTACTTATCTGTATTAAAAACCGGTACTTGACATGACAGTGACTAACAAACAAATTCATATCAAACGAAGCACCAAACAACACCAAACTTTCAAGTTACTACCGGAACTGATGACAGACACATCACAGATAGTGGCAGGATTTTCCGGCGCCGCGCTATTTCGGGAAATTTCGGACACTTTCGGGACAGATCGGGCTCGCTGATAGACCCGTCATTCAGAACTGTTTTGGGGCTTTGACAAGTCGAATGTGATAGATAAAGAATGACGCATGTAAGTTATACGAAGATCGAGTGTCATAGGTCGGATACTGCGTGAGTTTATTGTAAGAAACATACTACGCACTCATTCTTTAACTACACTATTAGATCAGAGGCATAAATCACAGGCAATCTGTATAGCTGATAGGGTAGTGGCAAAACTTAAATATCGTCATAAAATACAAAAAATCTTTTTTACCAAACAAGTTCAGTCAAAAGTATTTCAAGCTTTACAAATTCATTGCAATTTCGTCTTTATTACCGTCGGATAAATGTTTCGTGTAATTAACCATGCTGTTATTGTATTGTACGTCATCACAATTCCTTCCAGCAACATTAAAAAATTGTCCGATATCATTGTAAAAACTAAAACCGAAAGCAAAATATTCTAATAATATTTAAATTTCGCTTTCCAAAAATCTTAACATGCAATTATTTGCATGGGCTTATGCCCATAACCGCGACGCGACGAGAAAAAGGAAAATAATGAAAAATCTCTAACAGACGAAAAATGGTCGGGATTAAAAGGAGAGAAAAGATTAAAAAGATACGGAGAACAAAGGTACCTGTATTTACCTAAAGGGGCGCCGCGACAAGTACAGACTATACTCTGTAAAGCAAGAATAATCAGACCAGATGAATAGTCACCCCTAACAGTGTGAGAAACTACGTTTACATATGTATAACCAATGATACCGTGAAAGCTATGAACTTCGCAATCATTTTCCTATCTCCTGGCCCACCATCACGTATGTCTTTTAGACACTATGGCGCATGACACACTGAAAAGACGTAAGACAAGGACGGGACGCAGACATATATGTCTCTACCGCGACAGCAAGCGACGGTTTCATACAAACACAAAACAGAATACACAGAAAGGATGGGCGCCTCCGTCTTTCTGTGTGTTTGGATCTTGTGGCCAGCCAGTGGCGCCTTCATTTGAAATAAATTGTTTAATCATAAATAAGGTTCTAATTTCAGTTTGGAAATCTTTGCAAGAGGCGTATGTCCAGCAGTGGACGTTATGCAGCTGAAATTATGATAATGAAACTAATTCCAAATGTATGTTCTACGAACTTGATTTATCAATCCGGACAGAACAGCAAGAGTCGCTGTCACAAAATTTGATAAACCTGATTTTTACTTTTTACTCTCAGTTTTGACTATAAAACCATCAACTATTTCAGCCCGTTTATATACTCCCTAGTTGTCGTGGCCGTCGCGTCGACTACACAAAGGGACTGGCCTGGATTGAAATGTCGCCACGCCACTCCACTGAAACTGAAACCACGACGGGCGTGAAACAGAATTTGCATTTGTGCGCCGGAGGCCGGAGGCATGGAGGTCAATTTTAAACACGGGTAGAGAATTGAAATCTCAAATTTATACCTATTGTACTTTCTAAACTTGTATATCACAGTTGGTAGGATAGAGGTGTGTATCGTCCACAATTACAGTTGAATTAATACGAGTAATTAAAAAATAAAAGTGCCTCCGTGGTCCAATGGTCAAGGCGTTCGCCTTGTGATCCGAAGGTTGTGGTTTCGAATCTGGGAAACTTATCCGGAAAGAAAGATGATTCCGTGTTTCGGCAAGCACTTAAAAACTGTAGCTCCCGAACGCCATGTAGCGTTTGCTCAAACCTATCCTATCCAGGATTGGTTCTGGTCTACCTTTGGCTTGCGGAGGTCAGAAGGCTGTCGCTATGTGTAAAAAACAGTAACCTCGTCAAATTACCTAGATTATGGTAGCGAACCCTGGTTCCGCTAAGGATGCAAGCGGTGCAATGCAACGCTGAGATGATAAAAAATATATAAATGCTATTCTAAGTTTCATTCAATACATTTTAGCTTATGTCTGTTGTGTAGGGAAGCTGATGAAGTTAAAGCGTTCTTAAGCGATGGAGACGTGACTATACACTTAATGACTCCATACAACCTATTACGGAGTACCAAGGCAACATACTTAAACACATATATTTCTTACAATACTAACTCAAATCAAACAACTAAAGACTTAACTTCCTGTTGATAAACTCTTCAATTATCCTTCTTATAATGATTAAAATAATGTGCAAATTGCCTTGATCTTTAGTAATGATATGTGTAGTCAACTATGTACTTAGGAAGACGATTATCATGTGGCACAATAGCCAATGGCATTGACCTCGGATTTCGAAGCTATATTTAAAAGCTTTATTTATTTATCGTACTTATATCGGCACCGAGTGTTTTATTTATTGATAAATTCTAGGAATTTTATTGGTGCACCATTATAATGTGTCACAATAAAGCATGGAAACCAATGAGCGAATGGTTCTTGTTCGTCTTGAGCTAAAAGACACTAACAGAAAAGGTTTAGAAAATCTCTATAGGATACCTAACCTATGTCCAGCAATAAACGACGGTTAGACACACAAAGGGACCGATGTTCATCCCTATCCCAGATCCCATTTAATTCTGTTTTTAGTACTTGTTGTTATAACGACAACAGAAATACATCATCTGTGACCTGTGAAAATTTCAATTGTCTAGCTATTACGACTACGGAGTCTGAGTAATAGGTAACCTTAAAAAAGAGTACCCTAACCAGTGGGCATGCATAAACGGAGTGATGCGTGTAGATGAAGCGAAAGAGATGTCAGGTTCGTACCAATTGGAGGTCCATAGTCTTTGCCTACCCCTGTGGGAAACAGGCGTGATGTTATGTATGAATGTATGTAAGTGGGTAAAGAACATGCAGGCTGCCACTATATGGATTTTCCAGCTAGATACTAAACCTGTTAGATTGCACAATCAGCAATAAAAATCTTAACTTTGATCCTATGATTCACTGCTAATGGTCGTTCTATAAGGATTTCCTCATCCCGAGCATATCTGGAGATATTTATGGAGAGCGTTTCAAAGTACGTTCACACCCGGGTGATAAATATTACGAAATGAGACTTTGGAGTGCGGCCAGCACTTATACTGCAAATTGTTAAACCTACGGATAAAACGCTTCGTAATTAAGAGTTGAAATAATATGAGAAAAGCCAGAAAGATTCACATTGATCAGAAACGCGACAACATGAGAAGAAACGAACATGAAATTGGCAAATAAAAAAATATTTGTAGATTTTGTACTATGGCGAGATAGAGGTAAATTCAATTAATACAATTAATAGATATGCACAAATCACACTGATTGAGCAAGCCCAAAAGTAAGCATACAGTTGTGATATGCTATAATTAATAACTCAACAATACTATAAATTATACTAAAGAATCAAGACCTAGGACAATTTGAAAAAGAACTCTTATAAATCTGCCAACTCATACTATTTTTAAGTTGTCTTGAACAAAACGGTTGCAAATTTAAAGGTGACCGAAAAAATTAAACTTGTATTGAATTAACTTCTGTACTCAACTTTGTTTTTTTACTTTCATTCATGGCAGGCAATTTGTTGATTTGGCCACGTAAACGTATTTATAAGGAAATCTACTTAATGCTTAAATGGAAACATATTTTTGTAGTAAATTTCAAGATGTTGTTTACATGTTGCGTTATACAGGTTTTCTTTTCCAAGGTCAAAGATTCGTTGTAACAAGACACCTATACTAGATTTTATCAGACTTTAAACTTTCCGACATAGTACCTAAATCATCAAACATGGAAGAGAGCTGCTTATGCGTGCTTTTTTCTAGATTTGCTCAGTTAAATTATTACTGATGACAGTGTGTGTGGGATGCGAGACATAATCTCTATCGCCCCACCGTCCCCTATTATCCAATTAGATTTGCAAATTGTCCAAAATGATCGTGACAAATAATGTTAGGGGAGACGCTGATATCGTTTCGAAATGTACTTTCATTGCAAAGGTCAAAGACCCAAATTACAAAAAGAAACTTCAAGTCCTCCGTGGATGTCGTAGAAGGCGACGGAAATGCAAGCTAAACAAAGCTAATAAAACATTAGAGACTTTTCCAATCCATCTGACCAGCGAGGAGAGTGTAGACCAAGTCCTTTAGCTGCTCTGGCCAAGTATGGCTCTGGTAGTACAGAGAGGGTCGTGCTCCTGCAGTGGAGACAAACAGACCTGATGATGATAATGGCAAATAGAAACAAGTCGCCAAGCAAACACGCAATACGTACATACTTCATACAGATCACGCCTTCCTCTTTCTCTAAGCAGTCCATATACCTCAACTTGCTTCGATGGTCCTCAGATCTCTTCCGTTTTATCTATATAACTATTACTCTCATCATATAAGTTCTAATATGAAAACTTCTTACCATCGTTTAGCCCAAAAAGGATTTATTCTCCGGACGTACCTACCTAAGCAACGAAATCTAAAGAGGAATTATATTTTATTAAAAAAATAATGTTCACATTTCGTGCAAAGTTACCCAGTCTTATGTTACCAAAAATAAACGACGATCAATGGATGGTCGGTTTAAGCAAATATTGTTACAGATAAAGGTTTTAAATTGAATGTTGTTCGAGCTCCGATTTTCTTGTTTACTAAAATACGCTCAACGAACTCGTCTGTTTAACATTATCCAAAATTTAATGGGTTTTCAAACATCAAATTTCAAACTTTTATCATTTAACCTGAAAGTTTTCAATAGTTTTAGATATTTATTTGTTACAAACAACATAAAAAGGGATGTGATGTAAGTTTGCCGTTTGTTTCGGTTAGTAGATTTCATAGTTGACTAGTAAATAATCTTTGCTTAAAATTTAAAAAAAAACTGTTGCAAAAATGCAAATTGATAGTAGATTCGCGGGCGTGGGTAGTGGTACGGACGGACGGACGCGGTTCTGTTAGCTGACATAAAGGAAACGGAATAAACAATTACCTAATTAAAATTTAAAAAAAGTCGTGATCATATAATGCCATCAAAGGGATTTCGAAGGTCCATTTAGACAGACTGTAACAGTGATTTCTGATCCTACACCCTTTGAATTTTAATTAGAAGGGCCCGGTATTCGCAAGGCCCTAATGAGCATTGACGGCTGTTTTTCAGTTAATACTTAAGAGGATACTTAAGTTTTCCGGTTAAAGTCCGGTCCAGTGCTGCCCCCATTTGCAATAAATTATTTAAAATGAAACGTGTGTTTGAATTTTGCCTTGACCAAGCCCTAGATAACCCTTACAAACTATTTTATACACAACTGTTTACAGTTTAAAGTGAGAACTTGAAGCTTTTCTACGTATATTTGCGAAAAACGGCGCATTCAAAGCTGGTACATCCTACCTTTCATCTATTCTCCCAGATCAGAAAACTGATAAATAGATAATATTAATTTACTTCTTTATAGAGGTTTAGAACTGAGAAGAAATAGCAGGGGTCATATCATATCAAGCGCATAATTCACCGACAAGAGCTACTAAGCTCTTAAATAATAAGACGTTTGCAGTGAGCCTCAGTTGCGAGATTACAAATGCCTGTTGATTTCGGCAGCACACAGACTTTCGTAGGTGACTTTCAACAACAAAAGCCTCTATGCTGCCTGGCCGAAATCAACAAGCATTTGAAATTTGGCGCCTCGTTTGAGCTACATTTTTGTTTCCTCCTAGATCAGCTACAAACTGTATCAAGTCGATTATCCGTCGTGACCCGTCACGAAATCGCAGCGATCACGTATCGCAGCACGAATGTGAAACAGAGCGTCACCGGCATTGTCACTGGATATATCGCGTTCCGTATTGACGCTGAAGTGAACGCTTGCGCACTTCGATTTGTACTCATTTGAGGATTTATTTTATTAAAACTGACGTCAGTTAAATTCATTACTATAGTGAATAGTGACCGAGCGAGCGAATCCTAAGCGTCTCAGTTTCGAAATTTGCCAAAACATGCTTGTAAGTCTATCTGTCTGTTGTCGCCTACAGGACGCATTTTTCAACCGATTGTCGTGAAATTTTCTGAGCCGGTTCGATAATTATTTAGTATTACTTCGTCGATTCGGTTTTTCGACATTTTTCAAAATAGTGGAATTATGAGGGTTAAATATAAAGTCTCACTATATGACTCACGTAATTTAGAGAAAAGAAAGAGCTAGTACATTAGATTTTTTAGGGTTCCGTAGCCAAATGGCAAAAACGGAACCCTTATAGATTCGTCATGTCTGTCTGTCTGTCCGTCCGTATGTCACAGCCACTTTTTTCCGAAACTATAAGACCTATACTGTTAAAACTTGGTAAGTAGATGTATTCTGTGAACCGCATTAAGGTTTTGACACAAAAATAGAAAAAAAACAATAAATTTTGGGGGTTCCCCATACTTAGAACTGAAATTTAAAAAAATATTTTTCATCAAACCCATACGTGTGGGGTATCTATGGATAGGTCTTCAAAAATGATATTGAGGTTTCTAATATCATTTTATTCTAAACCGAATACTTTGCGCGAGAGACACTTCCAAAGTGGAAAAAAGAGTGTCCCCCCCCCGTAACTTCTAAAATAGGAGAATGATAAATCTAAAAAAAATATATGATGTTCATTACCATGAAAACTACCAGCGAAAATTGGTTTGAACCAGATCTAGTAAGAAGTTTTTTTTTAATATGTCATAGACTGCAATTTACCTTTCATTCAATCAACTCAAATATAAAAATTAAAAAAAATACTACTACGGAACCCTTCATGGGCGAGTCCGACTCGCACTTGGCCGCTTATTATTAGTACGAACGAGCATGGAAGATTACTAACTAAACTAATTTGACTCAATGAACACTAACTAGCCCATTCGTAAAATGCCCTATGCAATTAAATAACTAAGTTAACTTTAAATGCAGCGCACCGCGTTTCAAACAGATGAATTATGTCCGAAGTTAAATGGGACTGCAGTTTAGAGCCACAATTTATGACCTAAATAAGGTCTGGGTAAACGAGTTATGGTTATTATCTTGTAGTTTAGTGGTATTACGATTATTGTTCTAACACAATATAGTCGTATACGTTATAACGAGAAAAGAAAACAATGATCATCATTTGAACCGGTTGCATCCTCAGCAGTAATGCTTCAGAGCCCGGGGTCCGCTACCTAACCAAGGAGATTTGACGATGTAACTGGTTTTTACACAATGCGACTATCGTCTGACCTCAGCAACCCAAAAGGTAACCCAGAACCAATCCCTGGGTAGTTTGAAAATCAAACGCTAGATGGCGTTCGGGACCCACAATTTATACGTGCCTTCTGAAACACGGAATCATCTTTCTTTTCGGATAATAAGGTGATTCAAGCCTGCAATATCCTAACCAGACTCCAAAAAACTTTTCACAAAGTATGCTTCCTCATGGGATTCGAACCCATGATCTCGGGATTACAAGGCGAACGCCTTGACCACGGAGGCTATCGAGAAAAGAAAACAATATTGTGAGAAAAATTCTAAACGTGAAGGTCAACGAGAAAAGTAATAGTGGGTGGTCAAAAAAGTGATAGTGTGCGTCAATCAGGGTATGACTAGTAAGGATATACCTTAAGGTTGAGATGACGCATGATAAAGTAATATGGAAGTGACTTTCATGCTGAGCCGACTTCTAAAGTTGGGGTAAGAAAAGCAAGAAGATGCTTACTTAATATAGTAGTAGTAATAGCTGATACGGATACGCTTATTATGTTAGTAGGCATTTGTTCATTATCATTACCATCGATTTCAAACTTTTCTACCTTCACGCGGTATTTAGGTATTGTGGCTCTGTCTACCCCGTAAGATAGGAATTAAATGTCGGACTTTACTTCTCTATGAGTCAAGAATTTGGTTGCTTTTCTTGTTTTTACTATCTAACCTTCACATTCCTTTGAAGATTGTCTCTCAAGTAAAAACATTCTATTGTTTCGACCAGTTTTTCCGATAAATGACGAGTTGACCTCTTTACTGGACAATATCGGTAAATTGGACGTGTCCGCGGTATTCCATCATTGCTGTCATTTGAGTAATTGGGTACAGAAGTACTCTAGATACGTAATTCTTGTCCTTGGATAGACATTCGAAAAACATTTCAATATTGTAATAAACCACTATTTAAGATTTTTTAACGCTGATTAAGAATTTTAGACTGATATGCAAGTAGATGAGCTTGGTTTAGTTGACAAACAGCAATAGTCGAAATCTCCGCTTTTCTTATTGGTCAGTTGCTAACAAAATCTTAAACTAAAATACTGTCTTGCCCAAAAAGCCCAAGTTCCTGCACATTGCAGGACCTTAATGAGGAAAATGACCGGGGAGTCGCCTTGGCCTAACACTGGTCAAAGTTACTATAATTTAAGGTACACTTATAGCCCTTCGACTCGAAAAGAAGAAGAACTGAAATACTCCCGAAAATGTCGAGCGACACTGTTTGCTGGCCAGGGAACAGCCTCTGTCATACTGTCACTTGTCTATAAGACAAAAAAATATATAAGAGCCCTTATCTCATATAACCCTACATATTCCCAAGCCTTCTGAAATAGGTTTCACTCCCAATTATCAACAACCAAAAAACCTATTCCTGTACTAAACTTTTTACTACGAACTCCAATCTCACGCACCAGTGACGTCCTTTGAGACGAGGTTGAGTGACACTATTTCCTTGATGACAACATGAACACCGGCCATTCATTTCCCTTGCATTTAACAGATGTTCAGTGTAAAAACAAGCATTTCATAACAGATTACTAATCTGATTATAAGACAATAAAGGGAGACAATAAAATAAAAAAAATGGGTCACATACCGAATTCTTTAAAAAAAATATGCATTTCATACCTTATACGTAGGAATTAAGAACAATAATTGTGATTTGGACATGAACAAACAAAGCATAACTGCTAATCGTTCTTTAAGTGTTAGCACATTTAAAACTTCAAAGACGTACTTTCTTAATGTTAATAGAATAATTCATTAAGATAAGAAGTAAAGACTGCTTAAAAACTTAAATAAAATCAATGAGAAGGAAAACGTAATCCAAATAAAAAATAAACCTATACTAAATTAAAGTCCTCTAGTCTATGCGGCATGGTGGCTAGAACTCTGGCTGCGTTCCCTCGCTGAATAGCGCTCTTGTCACCAGCGGCAGTCTATCAGTCATGGAGAAATCTCCTTTATTTTTTTGTATATATAGTTTTTGTGGCAATAAACTAATTTCACACTTTGTATGGAAGAAAACTGCCTTTTTTAAACTGTCCTGGGTTTTAGATGTTTATCTATATATGAATTTGTTATAAAATATAGTATCGTTGAGTTAGTATCCTATATAACAAGTCTCGAACTTACTTTGGGGCTAGCTTAATCTGTCCGTACATAATTTATTTATCTACATATCAATTACATTCTGAAAACATATCAGAAAAGTTTTTGATATAATGAACACCGTTCAGATTACCGTTCCAATTTACCAAACGAATCCTACCTTTCTTGCGTAACTGATAGATAACATTCGACATACAATACTCTGAGCCGTTACTTCATCGATTTTACTGACTTCTGTTTAGCAATACGATTATCTTCAAGGTTCGTTAGTCTTTTGATCAGTTCTGCAATCTTAGTATTGATTAGTGATGTGCCGCTACCAAATTACCGTTACCAGTATTTTACTATTTGGGAATATTCCCAGTAAGATTCCATTGTTACCGGTAATATTCCCAAATGCTGGTAATATTGGTCATTAAGTATAGTTTTGTTTATTTCTCTATGTAATTCTGTTTAAAACGCGCACGTGCACTCTTCCAAGCTGTTTCTCTTTCCGCGCAGATCGTAAAAGCCGATCAAGGGAATTGGTGAAAATGCAAACCATATTAATAGGTGATGCGGGTAGCATAGGAACCCATCATTGTTTGATTTCTTATTGGGGTTCCGTGGTAAACAAGAAACCTTTATTTAGCCATTTCTGTCCGCGGTTTTACTCAGAGACTGTTAGTACTAAAAAGTTGTAATTTGGCATGGGTATGTATATTAATCACGTCGCGCTGACAAAGTGGTAAAATAGCTTTTTCTAGATTAGTTTGCCATACATTACATGTAAAGTGTCATTTTTTGACTGTAATTTTTATTACAGTCAAATATCCTATACACCTCTATTGTACGTGGTGGTTGCACACATGAAAAAAATTGCGGCAGTAGGATGTCTAGATGTTAATTCTGTGGTAGTATGTATAACAAAATTAAAAAGAAAACTATCAGAGCTAAGTAGGGTTTACAATACAAAACCCTTTATTGTACAAAATAAAATACAGCACATAATTATCTTAAAAACTAGGAAATGCGCAAAAGGCGGCCTTATCGCAAAGCAATTTCTTCCAGGCAACCTATATAGAAAAAAAATAGTGTAAAAAATAGTCTAATTGCAAATTAAGAATTGTAGACCAGCGATAGAACATTAGATTTTTAGACAATTTTAGATGTTAAATGGCGAGGCATGAATCCAAAATTCGTTTGCGTTACGGTTGTCGGTTCGTGTTACACCCGACACGCACTTGGCAGGTTATTTTTCTATCTTCTCGCCCACCACTACGCTAAAGGTGGCTTTTGAATCCTACGGCCACAGGATCAGTCTGCTTAAAGCCGCAGGGCCCAAAATGCTCTGTCTGCCCCATTAGGAATAGAGACGTTATAGTGTATCATATCTTGCAGCTGCGCACAGCGCACACTTTGCGTTTTGTGTGACTTTTTTTAATGATCATTCTTCTGGCGAGTAGGCGACCAACACTATATAAATGAATTTTTATTAGCGTTTCTTCCGAGCAGTGGTTGTTACAAAGCGCTTTTATCGGTAGCTTTACTTTACACGTAATGTAAACTAAACTTATTGACGTGTAAAAGTGCCTATACAGGTGTAATTACTGAATAAACATTGATTTTTGAATTTTGAAAAGCAGCATTTGTTTTTGAAAGCTTTAGCTTTCTCTTTCACTTTTAGTGGTGGCACTCGTGGCGCCAAATTTAATAAATTTTATTACAAAAATGTTTTTTTTTACTCGTAAACTTACTATTTACATTCCTAGACAGAAGCTTTTCAAGAAATTTACTAAGTGACTTTATAGTAACAATGATAAAATACCCAGAAAGTTACTGTATGGGAAGTTACTCAGTAAGTTTTTGAATAACTTAATAGTAACAATGAGAAAATTCCCGGTAAGTTACTGTATGGGAATATTACTCAGTAAGTTTCTGGAAACTTACTCGGTAAGTTACTAGGAATATTGGGAAAATACTATTAAACATTAAATTTTTGGTTGCATTTAAATTGGACCTAGTAGAAGTCTTATCGAAGCATGGATATTCACAAATAAAATTTAAGACAAAAAAAAATTTTTCCTATGTTACCCTAAATTACCGATTTTTAGAATGTTACTGGTAACGTTACTGGGAAAATACTCGTCTGGAGTAAGTTACCGGTAACGGCACATCACTAGTATTGATCACGATTTCATTAGATAGTAAATCATTCACATTAAATGGTTGTGTCTAATTGACTATTTATACAATTTGGTGAGCTTACTGTAATTTGTCAGATGTCCTTTTTATAAGCGAAAGTAGTCAAAAGATATTTTTCAAAAATGCAATAAATTCTAAGAATACTTAATTACATTTATCATTAGCGATACAAAATAACCTAAGTAAATCATCGTGCTAACCTTTAAAAAAGCTAAAGAAGCGATTCTTTTGATAAACCGGTCAAGACCCGCACGACATTTATAAATGTCCACGTCCATTGTCTTACTATTGTGTCTGGTATTGGCGGTAAAGGAACGGTAAAGAATTGAGAATACTTCAGGATGACATTTTGACATACTATTATTAATTCTGTGATTTTGAAGTGATAATTATTTTTGTTGTTAAAAGCTTGCTCGATAAACACAACAAAAATGAAGGAAATAGATAAAGAAACCAAGAAAAGTGAAGGTACCCAGAATAAAGAGACACAAAACCTTGGTGTTGGTTAGCAGTGTACAGAAATAACAGATAAGGAGATAAAACTGGCAAAGGCCTCGCAAAATTGTCGCTAACTCATTACAAAGCTAAATTACTAGACTCTGTTCAAGGTGCAACGTAGGATTACATTGTAGAAGCATTTGAATAGTCACTAGATCTAAACATAGTTTTGAAATTGAAAAAATTTCAATAACGAACCATAAATTAACTGGAATCCACCGTTACTAAATCAATACATACGAGAATTACTCTAAACGTAAAACATACTTTTTAAGTCAAGCTAAGACCATGTTCTGTGCAAAGATAAAAAAAAATGTATGTTTCGCGTTAATACCCGTATGCATAATTAGGGATCTACAAATAGTGACAGAATTTGCCATCACCCACGGGTGTCCTAAAAGGAGGTCGGGGATGAAAGTGTACAGTGGCATCCTCTGTACAACAACTACATACCATTTTCTGCCTCACCAACCCGCCTGCCCAGCGTGGTGATTATTAGTAAATCCGCCCATTATTGAGAGAGTACTTTAGTCCAACAATGGACTGGCATATTCTGTTAAAGTAAAAACTATTACAAGTTGGGAATACATAAACAGCTCAGCTACGATGCATGCGAAAGCACACTAAGATGAAAATGAGGATTTAGGTTAGGTCAAAGTGCTTTGAGGCCACCAAGGCTACATAGAAACTGAGTGAGGCATCAATCAGGCGATAAAAATTAGTAGTTGAGGTTTCTATTAAGGCTCCTCCTTGCGCTAGCGACCTTGAAAACACAAAAAAATTAATTTCTCTTTCTGTAAGTGAGATTATTCTTTACCCAAAGGTTGGCTGGAAGAAATCACTTTAGTGATAAGTCCGCCTTTGTACCTACTATGTTTAAAATGTACTTTTAATTATTGTCATACTTAGTTGGTGCAATAAAGAAATTTTATCTTATCTTATCTTATTATTAGAAACCCTCGTACAACTTTTTAGCTAGTATCCTGAAGTTTCATTAGAACCTCGAAAGTCATTGAAATACTATCCGGTTTAGAAACCTTTACAAAAAGAGTCAAAAATGGCCGTTTTTAGTATTTTTTGCAAAGGAAAATTCAGGGTATTTTATTTCAATGATTTTCGAGGTTCTAATGAAACTTAAGGATACTAGCTAAAAAGTTGTACGAGGGTTTCTGATAATCTCACTTACAGAAAGAGAATTTTTTTTTTTGTGTTTTCAAGGTCGTTAGCGCGGGGAGGACCCTTAAAGGATTTCGGGGAAACTATATGTTTATTGGAACAATTAACAGCAATTCAAGATCTTTTTTCACCGGTTTAAAAGACGCGTGTCATGTTTCGCCTGCTCATAAGACAAAAACTAGTTGTCTAGTTAATTAGTGAACCGAGACTAACTCGGGCATAATCGATTATCGAGCGGGAAACACCTTTTACTTTCGCACAATTGCAGATTTTGTTTTTGTCGACATTTAAGTGAATAATATTCTAAAAATACACGTAAAAAAGATACAGATCAAGTGACAAACACTATTTAAAGAACTGACTAATTGAAACTAAATACTAGATAGGCTTTATATGCAATCAACTAAAACGTTAATTATCCGGGTGTGTCTGCGTCCACGAAGATTTATCACGTTGGTATCTGTATGAAAGTCAATAATAAGGTCCATTTAAAAAAAAATAAGTTACATTTTAAAAAACTTATCGTAGCTGCTAATATTTGAAGAGGTCAAAAGGTCAGTACACTGATCACTAACACGTACACTCAAGTATTCTCGAGGCATGTACTGTAATCGATGTAATCCTATAGGCGTTACGAAATCCGGCCTCAACACAGATACCGTCTAGAATTCTAACATTCTACGTGATACTAAACGACGCCTACCGCAGGACCGTGGAATTTAAACGGTGTACCAATTTGGTCCGAATATATTGTTTTTGTCAACCAAAACCTTTATTCAAGAAGTACTTTGAATTTAAAAGTTGTAGTAATTGGGTGAGTTATTTGTTTTTATCAATTTGCAAGCAAGCAGCTATCCCATTCCCTAATAAAAACAATCCCAAACTCAAGTTAACGTTTGATTATGATTCAGCTCTCACTCTTACGGCCAAAAATGTCACCCCTAAAAATGCATTACTTATATAAATTGCATAGCATGAACATCCGTAGTATATTTCACTCAAATATATTTTATTTTTAATTTACAGTAAAATGGTATGAATTTGTCTATGAATTTAACTAAGAATGCATTGCAATAACTCCAGACTTGGCTCTTAAATTAAAATGTCCACAATATAGAGGAAGAGTTTATAGAATTTATACGAAGCCATAGAGTATTGAACGAGCATTAATCCTGTTAATGCTATTGATGGTCCGCCTCAAGTTAATTATAAAGCGGAAAGTGCTGTACGCAATAATAGACTTATAACTCACAGGTAAAGAGCAGATATTTCATGAGATAAGCGAATTGATTAGACAAAAGGATATTTAATAGAAAACGAATCACCTTTGTCGAAATTATTTATGACAAAGAAACTTAATCCTAACGTAGAATGCCTTTTGAATACCGAATGAGAACATCAAATTTTCAATTTTTAATCCTCGGAATGTTAAAAGTGTAAAAAGCATCACTTGTTGGTTAACTGGTAGAAAAGGCCTTAAGTCCGCCTTTTCAAGTATATTGTAATGAAGTTAAATAAATAAATAAAAGGAACAATTCTAATCACCGCTAATTTAATAGACATAGCTAGCTTCATTATACGTTTAGTCGTAAACCAGAATGTGTACGATACGAGAGCAAAGTTTGATATAATAGTCGTTTATCTAACCAACACCACAAGTTCCGAGTACCATCATTGTCCTGCTGCTATTGTGCTGCTAGCGATTGTGCGCTGCATTGTACTTGTTTATTGCTCATTGTATATCTGTATCTGAGAGCGGCTCCTGACGAGCTCAGTAGCTCGTCAGGAGCCGCTCTAAGCCACAGTATATCTTTTATAATACTATCAAGCAGATAGTTATTTTGGTTATTTTACAATATTTACACTAGCGTCCCTGCGCGAAATGGAGTGACACACAGATGACTTATAATATATTTCCAAATTTGAAGACCAATCGGTCATTTAGATAGTGTAGGAGAAAACTTGCTTTCTAATATATTAAATCACAACTAAATTCTAACTTCTGGAATCACCTTGTTTATCTAGGAAGATAGATGGAAATCGTTGTATTCTATGCCTCTGTGTTTTGAAACTGTAGTATTTCCTTTTGTAAAATTTCGTTTAATTAATTGCATATCCCTAACATAACTAATTTCGAAATCAAATTTAATACTTTGATTGCTTTTCCAAACGCCAATAACATTTTCCCAATTAGCAGACGGGAAGGTGAATCGTGAAAATCCAATATCAGGTTTCAGCCTGGGAGCAATAGATTGCCGGTACGGACTAACGCGAGCCATGGGAAATGTAATAGGCTTTGCAGGAATCGGTGTACGTAATGGAGGAAATGATAGACGCCGGCATCGTGACGTCTATAAAATTGCATTTTAGAAAGTTGTTAGTCCTCCTTCAATGGGTATTAAATGATGGCACAGACAGAAGGAGGGTTATGCCCAACAGAAGTTTCATTAAGCTGCCGATGGTAATGATGATGATGCTAGGTATGCTTTTAAAAGGATAAAAAAATGTAAGTTTAGGAGAACATAAAATAAGTTTTTTTTTGTAAAACTATCCACAGAATAAACAGAAAATCATATCAAAGTATTCTTAATTTAGGAGAAAAGTAGAAATCGCAAGTCGCAACTTCTTTGAAATCCGACAGTGTTCGAATATTTTTAGAACTGCAAATTGGACGTTGGACGTCAATCGCAAAGTCACGAGATGCGATTTTGGCGACTCCGGTGGGGGACCACAGGCCACAGGATGCGCTGGTCTTGCTAAATTCGAATTTATGTATCCGGTCCATGGCGGATCACGTGGATTTTTGAAACATTCCGATTTAGATCGTGACAACTTGGGAATTATCTCATATGGAAAATATGTAATATTATAAATGCAATTGTTTGTATGGATGTGTGGATATCTGGATGTTTGTTCCGCTTTCACGCCAAAACGGCTAACATATTGGAATAAAATTTTGCATGAATGAACATTTAGGATAACTTTAAATCCAGTAAATATGTGAGGTTCCCGTGTGGTTGTCAAAAATTTTACTAATACGGAACAACCAAAGAAATTATAATTAACATTAATTGTTCAGTATATAAAAACTGAATCTTCAATTTGAAGACTACGCAAGCAGTCATATACGAAGACTGGGACACTAATAGCCACCTACAATTTGTTACACCTATTGATATGCAAACAAATAACGTAGTACGCCTACCCAAACGAGAAAATCATTAGGCGTGGACAAAAACCGAGCAATTGTTTAATTGAACTCTGTTAGAACCAGTTAAGCCATGACATCATAAGCAAGCGGGCGGGCGGTTTGATGGACACCTTTGGATAACCAATGCAATAAGTAACGAAATTCATTTGCCAGGCAAATGAAAAACCACCCCTATTTTCGTTCACCGCCATAACTTTTAGAGTAGGTGTAACGTTGATTGATTTTTAATAAAAACAATAAGAGCACATACATTTTATCGAACTTTTAAACAATTTTTGGTAAGGTAGGGGTAGCGAGTTTGTAGGCACGAGATTCGATGGTCCGGGAGTATGAAAAATTACTCAGCTCTGGTGACGACTGACGACCACAGCCGGGCTTCCAGTAGGAGAAAAGGGACCGGACCGGAGCGGTACCTTTGAATTGGGTACAATTCGGGGTGGTATTTTTGAGATTTCTTTCATATATTGATATTGATGAAACTGTTGTGAATTTTGTATTATTTCTTTTTCAATCAATGATAAAGATTTTGATGAATGTTCTATGGGCCAACCTGACAAGTATGCCCTAATCATGAAAAAAAAAAAACATATACATTCGAATTGACAATCCTCCTTTTTTGAAGTCTGTTAAAAATGATGCCCACGTACTTGCACCATATATATTGTACCTTTGACCGCAATCAAAGAAAAAAATCACCAATTCCATTAGTTTCTGTACTCGACCTCAAAGGAGTCGGAAGTCAATTGATCAATCACATTTATCTCTCTCATTCTCTCAGTCTCATTATTATTTATCTTACGTACATCATCAGCAAAGGCTATGGGATGATGTCATCGAAGACTTAACGTGTCTCATTACTCAAGTGTTCTACTATTAAAATGCTTTGAGGCATGTAATTTTCTTGAAGAATCAAAAATATCAACAAGTTTAGATTCAGTAAACGTGATTCCTTTGTGTCGTAATTCTGCCTTCTTATTTTTTCTGTTTTGTTTTGTATTTCCTTTTGTTTAAAGGGCATTATAGTATTGTATTGTATTCCTTGACACATTGCGAGAAACTCGACCAGATACAATAAAACTAACAATCCGCTAGTTCCCAACAATTCAAATCAGATATTTTTTAAACAAAACATTTTTAGTGGATTTTTATGAAATACCAAACAGTCATAATCACCTGTATTTCTGTATTAATAAGTCTAGAATCACGTTATAAATGGGCATTATTTTGTGACGTTTTATTCTCCAGTTCTATTGTTTTGTGTCAACTTTTAGCTCTAAGCCTAAAACCGTCTTAATAAAAATGAAATAAATTTATTTCAGAAAAGTTTTTAGCAATTATCTTCCTTTAAATTCCTTGTTTTGGTGGCCCTTAAATAAAACACCATAACCTACTGGTCCTTGGAGCCGGATAAACTTTATGCAGTTTATTTATCCTGAGGACCGCACCATAAACCGACCGTATTTATATCCCACATACACTCTTCGGGGAGAATATGGCCTTTATTTACGTCTTAGACTGTATTCTCGACTGATACCGTGAAACAGCTTTTGGTCGTGTTACGGCAAATTGAATTTCTCTGGGATTCTGTGCGGAATACGGGTCGTTGTAAAAGCTACTCGTATTTGTATGTTAGACATAGGTGACAATGCTTAGTTAATTAATTCCCACAGGGTCAAAACATGCAGAATTCTTGGATTAAACAATCAAATACATTCTTACGTCTTTCTGTACGACGTAGATATAGCCAAGTGTCAAAAATACCCAAAAATAAGACCAGAATCGGTCAGTGTTAAGAAAACAAAAGCTTTAAAATAAACATAAATCGCAGTCAGAAATAGATTGCCTAATGTCTATAAGAATGTTCCTAGAAGATGCAAGGAGCCTAAACTGAGTAGTTATCTTTGTTTAAAATTATTGAAGTAATTAGAATAATATAATGGGTTACTCATGTAAAGAGTCAGCTACTGGCCGACATGACTGATTTCGACCTCATCCGGAGGTTTTCATCAGGGCGAATGTGACTAGAGGACGCGCGTGCAAGAAATCGCCTAGAGACACACCTGAGTGTGTCTCGAGACGACTTTGGGTACCCGGATGACATCGATACATCGGCCAATAGTTGATTCTCTTCGTGAGTAACCCGTTTATTTCATGCTTATGTCTGTGTCTCACGATAGTTTTAAACAAAAAATTATTGAAGTCGCAAAAGCAACATCTTCCAAAATAACTCCATTCCATTAACTACTAAACCGACATTTAACTACAACACAATATAACAAAGCCTTTTAGTTCCTAAAAAGCGAAATCCTAACATCCCCCCACGCTCAGTTGATAATTAGTTAATAGCAAAGCAAAAGACTGGCGTTCTGACGAAATTATCTTTTACTTTGAAAGCGAAAAGTTGGAAATCTTTGTTTGGAATTTTATATCAAAGCGATGCTTTTTATGGAGAGTTAACGTTCCTTTGTAGTTACTAAAATAAGTACTGTAATAAGAGGGGAATTATATGGGCGCGGGTTGCGAAGTTAGGGATTGGGCGCGGTGGGAACACTGCCCGAGGGCGTCCGAATAAGGGGCTTGAGGAATTAGGTGTCCGGGCGGGTGTGTTCAGTTCATTGCTAGCACTTTCACAAGGACATTAGGCCGCACTTGGATGGGTGACTGTGACCGTAGGTGTAGATGGCCAACACTGGCGTTAGATTTTCGTGTTTTAAGGGAAAAAAGTGTTTCTTCGTGTTTGCAAAAGGGTTATGATTATGATATAACCATGGTATTTAGCTTTAATGCCGTATACTAGTCAGGTGGTCCAATATAAATGTTATCAATATTGATTGTGTAGTACTGGGGTGAAGACGGTTTTTAGTTTTGAAGAATTATTACATTTTGTGACAAAAGTACGTATTTAATAAAGTTAGGAGAAGACTAGATCCACTTTTATGGTTTTAGAATGCTTTCAGCAGTCTTATTTATACAAACAGGGCGCCTTAGTGACCATGCACAGGGGCACCAATGGTGCTGATACCGTCACTAAGCCCAGGTAACTAATTCCGGCAATTTGTCAACCTAATAACGGTGACTTTTAGAACAAAAATAATTCTTCTAAGTTGGCAGGCTCGGAGGAAAAAGCCAAGAAGGGCGGTAAAGGGAGCCTGCAATATATGAGCGGGCGTGGTTAACACAAATTTTATTTATTACGAAACCGGCGCCGGGATTTCTGTGTGATATTTATATAGAAAGAAAATGGGACATTTTAGGATTTTAATTAAAACGAAATCAAAATTTTGTTACAATAGAATTTCGAAATGATTTTGGGATGATAGTAACAAGACTAACAATTTAGAATACCTCGTGGTCTAGTGGTCTATGCGTTCGCTTTGTGAACTAAAAGTCGTGGCTTCGTATCCCACTTAGAAGCATACTTTGTGAAAAGGCGTTTCCAGTCTGGTTATAATATTGCAGGCTTGAACCACCTGATTATTTTCGGAAGGCACGTATAAACTGTCAAACTGTGGGTCCCGAACGCCATCTACCGTTTGCTCAAACCTATCCAAGGATTAGTTCTAGTATTTTGGGTTTTGCAAATTACAAAGTAATTATGTAATTTATAATTAATAACATAATTACTTTGTATTAAGCAAAATTATTGATTTATAAAGTGTATTTTTCAATAAAAAGACATGTCAAGATTGTTTACATTTATTAACATACCTAACCAAATGGAGTATAGGTTAGGTAGCGGACCCCGGGCTCTGAAGCGTTACCGTTGAGATGAGATGTAATACGGGAGGAAGATGACAAGACTAACAAGCGCTATGAAAAGCGCAAATTGCTGTTGTCACCGCGGAACTTGGTTTTGCTTTTACTTTTATACTTCTGGCTTATCCATGCAGGTTTGTTTGCATAATTACTCGTACATTTAACGTACGTGTGTAAATGCATCCCCCTGCATGAGCCATAGACAAGTGCTCTAGAATTTATGCCGTCACCCCATCGTTAGCGACTCGAGCGAGACTGCGTGCGTTCGCATTATTTGAGTACCATTGTGAAGCGGCTAGAGCAAAATTTTTTTGCTAGTTTTAATTTTTTTTATTCTGACGCATGAAAAAGTCAAAAAAGATTTTTTGACATCAGAAATACATTGTCTATGAAAAAAACTAGCTATTACGATTCATGAGTTACTCTCTGGGGAGGACAGACAGACAGACGGCCGGACGGATAGACAGCGGAGTCTTAGTAATACGGTCCCATTTTTACCCTTTGGGTACGGAACCCTAAAAAGAGGGAAAGATAAACAGTATGACTCACGAGCATACTTTCAAAACTAGACAAGCAGTAAATGTCAATTACACTCGTACTGCGTTCGTAACGTTGCATCAACATCTTACCCAATGGTTAGAGTCGAATACGAATACTTCAACAAATTATAATCATATTACATTATTACCATGTCTTGCATTTAGAAGACATTATCTTAACTTCCATGCTGGTCTAGGAGACCGGAAAAGAAAAAACTTAGAATGTACCAGCTGTTTTCTTCCCGCGCAGATCGTACTTTTTACTTACTTCCGTCGAGGACAAATTTTTCCGCAATTAGGCCCGAAGTTGCCGGTCCCGTTTTGCGTGGGGAGCTGTCACCGGCCTCAGTTCTCAAACCAGCCCAGCTCCTGCAGGAAGCCTAGAACGCCTGTGGGCGCCCTGCACGCTTCCGCCATGGTTCCCGGGTGTTCTAGGAACCTTCTTCTTATGTGTGCGACGCCATCGCACTCCAGGAGGAGATGGCTCGCAGTTTCTTCAGCCTCCATGCATGCTCTGCACAGCGCAGATCGTAAGAGCCGATCGAGAGAATGGGCGAAAATTCGAATCATGTTAATCGGCGATGCAGTTAGCAACTCATCACTATTCCCTTATCCACCTCCTAGCTCACATCAAGCTAAAAGTGGCTTTTGAGACTTGCAGCCCAAGGCTCTATCTGCGCGTAGATCCGCAAGGCCCAAAAATGCTGTCTGCCCCATTAGGGATAAAGACGTGATAGTATGTATGTATCTTTATTTACCGTTATGATAGTACGTGTAGTAAGTATCTACTACTCGAGCTTATAATTTATTTTAGCACTTTTTATCATTTCACAACATAACCTATTCCTGTAAAGTTTAGCCTTGAGATTTGGCGCGAACGGGCAAATAAATGTGTTTTAATATTTTGCCAATAACTTAACCATAAAAAATACCTTGGCAGTCTAAGTAAGTAAATTCTTTATTTTAGTTAAAAATACAAAATATAGTACAAAGGCGGACTGTCAGGGATCCTAATACTACTACGTACTACTCTGAAAAATATTTTTAAGTCACACAGAAAACGCATCAAACATGAAATAATAATCTGACTGTTAATGATATAATCTCTTCCAATTTGTGTTTCTTTCACTTCGATTTCAAACGTAGTTTTATAACAACACCCGAACAAAAGCAAGACAATGGCACAAGTAATAATGAATGTGGAACAACACTCGAAACGTACTCCAAAATAAACGTTTCCAGCTAAGTGGGGCATATCGCAACAGACCATAGTGTTGCCACCGATACCAACAGCAATCTATGCGTGATTATGGTTAACGTGACAGATATACTTACGTAATTCAGACCAGCCACTGGCTTAGTTCTTGACAGACTTCCAAAAAAGGAGGCTGTTATTAATATGCGACGAACCGATGGCCGATGGGGCAAAGATTCTCGAATGGTTCACCTACTGGCAAGCGAAGCGTAGTGGTCTGACGACCTGACCAAGGTCGCTGGAAGGCGCTGGACGCAATCCACTCTAAATCGGTCATTTTGGAAATCCTTGGGAGAGGCTTATGTCCAGCAGTAGACGTTATGCGGCTGAAATTTTATCAAAATCAGTTAAGTAGTTTGGGGGTGTAGTCAAATATATACCGACCATTGCCTGAATCATCTAATCTGACTCAACTATCATCATCATCATCCGAACGTATTCCTGGTTGCATCCTCAGCGGTAACGCCTCAGAGATTCAACGCTAGCTACCTTACCTAAGTGATTTGACGATGTTACTAGTTTTTACACAGTTTGAACCACACTGGCTAAACCATCGATAGAACTTAATGGTTGGTTAACCATAAAAAGAAAGAAAATAGAAAACTTTGATTACGACGAAATTAGAGCAACAGCAAAAAATGCAAAGATAGACGAAACGTGTGTCGCTAACGATACTTTCCATTTCATTTCTTAATTTATGTTTTAAAGTAATATTAAATAAAAAGAAGGAATGTAATAATAACAGACTGATCCAACAGAGGCATATGATGACCTAATAAGCATACAGAATTTAAACAATGTTATCCCAGAATTCCCTGACACAACACAAAGCAACAAAAATAATTGTTCATAACGAAAATCGCGCTTATGCCAAAAATGTTGATAATTTGCAAACGACCCGCAGTAACAAGAGTGACCGTGAAATTTTAATAAACGGTGGGGTACATTGTTCGGGGCATTTAAATACCGCCAGGAATCCCTTTGATTTCGCAACAAAAGGAGGATTGTTAGAGTGAACAGGGTTATTCAATTGGATGATTCAATTAAACGCGGTTAAAATTGATTTGCTAGACAAAGACAAAGCTAAATATGCAAACGGACCGCACTAAGATGAAGCTGATGAAGTAGAAAATGAATCATCAACAAACAACACCAAAAAAAAGAGAAGAACAAATACAAGGAGATCGATAGGCGAATACAGCTTGGATGAGCGGCATTCAAAATACAAGCTAAACAAATCTTATAAACATCATGAACTTCTCCAACCCGTCTGGTCAGCGTGAAGAGCAGCCAAATCCTCTGGCTGCTCTGACCTAGTATGGCTCTAGAGGGTCGTGCTCCTGCAGTGGAGACTAAAAAAATAGACTTAATGATGATAATGCAAAACATACGTCGTGAGCTTGTTCGATATCTTGGAAACCATAATGTATGTCATTCCATAACCGCACCACGTTGACCACTTATTAGACTTGCAACACCACAACTTGCGCGTTGCGTACTTACATGTCTTCCAAGAAACTTAACCAGTATTTTCAAGAATTGACGTTCATTAGTGACTTCGTCATCTCTATTAGGTAAAAACTCAATTACTCAGGATTGGTATTTAAGAGTGCTAATTGCATCCAAGTAATACACTTCTAAAACCCGTTCACCTCCAAGCGAATAGCTTTGCCTTAATGTTATAGTATATGTATGTTATTTCCTTTGTGAAGTACTATCGGATGTTTATATTACTGAGTCTAGAATAGCAAGTACTTCAACACGTGCCTAATGCACTTTGTGCCCTACATAACGATGATTTATTTATTTATTTATTTATTTATTTATTTATTTATTTATTTATTTATTTATTTATTTATTTATTTATTTATTAGAAACACAAACAGATTACAACCAATACATGTTTAAAAGTAACAAAGTTATGATTGTTTTATAATTATGAAAAACATTACTGTTTAGAAACTAAACAACTTTACGACAGTATTATGTGCTTTAACGAAGCTATAGCTTCTGACTTTACGATGAGTTCTGACAATGACCATGACATATAAAGTAATTCAACATCGATGTACATAATATAGGTGATGATGATGTCTACAGCAGTCAAGTTGCTAAGCAGGGCGAACCGCTTACTTTTTAGGGTTCCGAACCCAAAGGGTAAAAAAGAGACCCTATTACTTAGACTTCGCTGTCCGTCTGTTTGTCACCAGGCTGTATCTCATGAACCGTGATAATTAAACAGTTGAAGTTCTCACACATGATGTGTTTATGTTGCCGCTTTAACAACAAATACTAAAAACAGAATAAAATACATATTTGAGTGGGGCTTCCATACAACAAACCTTAGTGCACGAGTCTGACTAGCACTTGACCGGTTATTAAAATTACAACTTCTGTCCCATTCTTAATTAAAACGCACAGTATTAACTCTTCACTGCCCAACTCATCTCATAATCCTGAAATCCTTGACAAAAGAGGATTTGTAGCGAGCAGCAAAAGGTATAATTCCCACAATCCCGTTGACCGCGCTGTGTTCAAAGATTCAGGATGATCTAATTAGGACAGCCAAAGTGTTAATGAAAAAGAGGGTACGACACTGCCTCATCCGATTAAAAAGGTACGTTTGTGAAGCGAAAGCGACGATGGTTATAAGATAAATGGATGACAACATAGTACGACAGAGGATTTGAAATACTTGACAGAGGTTTTAAGAAAAGCTCATCATTATTTTATAATTGTAAACACAGGCGCCGTATAATATATGGGATGCATTGTATTATGTTAGTAATATTATACTATGGTAAGCATCCCTTAGGGATTCGATTAGCCGCCATTAGTTGTCATATTGTATGTACACTACATAAAATATTTATTTTCAATTGACATTTTAAATTTTTTCTTGTGTAACAAATTTTCTATTTTCTCTATTCGATTATTTTTTATGTATATATGGGTCACACTCAGTTACCTAGAATACATTTATTTTATTATTATTACATAAAAACATTTTGTATTTTTCCTCCGCTGTTTAAAGGAGTTTTAGCTATAAGCAAAGCAATTACCTAGAAATAAATAGATATCAATTCCCTCTTTCTCTCGGGCACCTATTTTACAGAATTTTTTTATGATGGAATTTTTAAAAGCGTCTTGCAGAGGAGTTGAGAACGCTGTAAAGTGAAGGAGAAAATGCCGGAAAGCCTGCCTTAGATTTCACAGCAATACAGCTGAGGATGTAACTGTGAATGTGAATACGATGAAAATGTAAGGTAGAAAATGTTACAAGACCTTTGGTGCAACCCCGCCACTGATAAGAAATATGTAAAACACAAAGAAAAAAACAAGTAAATACAAATGTAATAATTGAAATTAAAAGTACACAGACAAACCGAAATAATTAGAAGAAATTAGATTTTATTTCCAAAATTACATTCCAATGCGTTTAACAGAGGTATAAATTGAATCCAAAAGTGTTATTTTTAGTACCAGAGGTACGCTACGAGTTGAGCATAAGAATACCGGTCGGACGACCTTGGTACTCCTTGCAGAGGTCTCCAAGTGACGTCAGTCGTTAAAACGGACACCAGTCCGGTGGGAAAACTGATTTGAGAGATCATTTTCATAATTACACTTTTTGTACATAACTTTAGTACTTGTGTTATGAACTATCATAACCTGGAAGGTCACTCCATTATACCTCTACATAATACGTTAAGTAATACTATATTGTACACCAAAAAAAATAACAAAAATTCAAAGATACACAGATAAAAACATAGTAGAAATGTACCATGGGCGGTCTTATCATATCTTACGTTAGTCGTACGATAGCGACGTCCTATTTCTTTGTCAAACCAAATTAGACTTTATGCTTATAAGTTAGTGGTCAACGTTGCTTGACACTGAAACGCGGATACGCAGTAACGTCCGTCTTGCGTATCACTTTTGAAGTAACCCCCCAGTTATTTATGCCACAACGTAAGAAGATACAATAAAAAATAGGCGACCTTATTGCTAAAAGCCATATCTCTCAGACAACCCTTACAGAGATGGAAACATAGACGTATTCAACTGTCTCACATGTTAGTGTAAACTTCATTTAAGTGGATTTGAACTTAGTACTAACATTAGACCACGTTTGATAAAAAGACGAATACAATACAAAACTGAGTTTTGGCCTTCTTTACGCTACTGCAGCACATACATGTATAATGTAAAGCATCATTTTTTTTTATTGTAATTGTTGCATGTTTATCGTTAAGTACTTATTGTTTATATATTGCTCTGTTCTTGTACCTACTTCGTGTATGTGATGCAGTTTTCGTGAATAAACATTTTATCTACCTATCTATCTATCTACAAAACAGACAGGTGCAAAGAAATCAAACAGCAGACCAACAAACAAGCAGGCACGTTGTAGTCGGACGGGTGTATTAATACCCTGACATTTACATTGATACCGAGCTGGTTCCATCTTTAATATAACTGACCTAGTAGCTGGTACTTACTGGTTTTGTATTGTCAACAACTGTGAGCGTGATACAATTCTATGCTTGGTATAGTTTGGATCTTTAGTGGAACCAGTGTTGCTGTTTTAGCAATTTTGTCGCTTGATCAAGGGGAATTTCAGGCTAGTTAGCAACTTAGGCATGTACTCGTAGACAGCTGGGTAACCCCGCGGCCATTTGCTAGTCCTAGATTAGATTTAAAAAATGTAATAACATAACAAGGACGATTCTTATTTTGTTCTTTTAAAGAAAACACAATTACTGACAAAGCGCATGACAAGCTTAATTTGAATACCAAAATCTTTTAAAAAGTACCTAGATTACGTAAATTCTCTTTGTAAGGTTGAATTCAAATACGATTAATAATAATTATTAAATTAATCAACATTTATTCGCTTCAGATACGTATAAGAAAACTCGATAATAGAACCTCCGACCCACCTTAATGACCACCAGAGATATCATCAAGCGCACGTAAATAAATAAAAATCCACGTTCGCTCGGGTCGTCGACCGATAACGACGTAAGCACTTTTATCTGTACCTACGGGAAGGTCGGGAGTCGGGATGGGTATATTTCCACCTTAGGCTCGGCGCAAACGAGCCACTGAAAAATGCGGCCACCGACCACTTTCCTGTAGTTTTTATACATTTTGTATGGACTCGCCGCACACGGTGACGTCGGTGGCAGCCTCTAAATTAGTATGAAAGTGGTCGGTGGCCGCGTTTTTCGGTGGTCCGTTTGCGCCGAGCCTTAATATACGACGATTGCTTACACATTTGGGACTGAGATAACATGTGCTACATTTACGGTTCTTTTCGTTTCCCGTTTTCTTATCGTGTAATATATAACCTGGGGGTTTTTAGTTAATAGACGATCGACGGCAGCTAAAAGACAAAAATGTTTTTTTATTAAAGTTGCAGAATCGAAAAAAGGCAAAAAAAATACAAGACCGGAAAGAGATCTGCACAATTCATCGAATAGGTATCATCATCAATATATTTAAATACTACGTACTTGTCGGTGGAGTATTTTCCATGTCTCCTGATCTTCAGACAAACGGTTGACTTCCCTATAATACGACACAAATATGTGTATCTCATATTATTTGACTTCAGAAAAGATAAGGATTCTTTTTCTGCAATTATTTGGATAACGTTTACATATTCTACAGTTCACTGGTGTATTGTGTAACTTTATTATTCAAATATAATACAAACTCAGAGAAAAAATAACATTTATTTATAAATCTTACGGATGAAGGATTACACATTGTTGTGTTTTGTTTGGCTATTGAATGAGCAAGATGAATCATTTTACTAAAATGTGTACGTTAACGTGCGAATAAAATACCATCAAACAATTCTTCAAAACTAAAAACCGACTTTACCAACAAACTACACAACCGATTTTGATAAAATTTCTATGGGACCACTTGACAAGTATGCTCTTTCAAACAAAAAAATAATTACCCAAATTGATCCAGGCCCCTCCAAGCAATCGGGGAACATACATAAAAAAATACACATTCGAATTGATAACCTCCTCCTTTTATTGAAGTCAGTTAGTATCTAAATATAATTTGCGGTAAAATTAGAAACTGAATCATTTTAAAACTAGGAAAATTTCAGTTCTCGAAACTGAAATTTTCCTAGTTTTAAAATGATTAATTAACAAATGTACCTAATACGTGAATTCAAATTTAATATCTAGTTATCTTTTTGTAAATCCCAAGGCGAAAGTTATCTACTGGGTTCAGTCAGGCCTGCATCTATAAATAGCTCAAGTCTATCGGGCAATATCCTTATCCAGCGCTTCCGAGTTTCCGATTGGATAATTCGTACAAATTAGCGACACTTACGTGTGTGACGCACGACTGTCATTGTGAATCACATGCGCCCACGCGTGGCAAACGAGAGGAGGTTTAGGTCATTTGTTAAATTCGATGGACTCAACACAAATCATACCAAGTGACGTTGTTTCTGTGATAGTAGATGCTGGTCAGAGGGCACTTCCACGCCAACTTTCTGCATCAACAAATTGAATGTTCAATGATGCTGTTAGGAGTGCAAATATAAAATTATTTAGGCTGAAACGGCATGAGCAAATTTAATTGCATTGTTACAGTTACAACCGTATAGTTAAGCCGTCGATTGAATTGATCCAGTCTCCGTTGCAATATCGACCCAATACACTTCGCAAGAGAGCTGGAAATCGAAACGTCATTCAGTAATGGTCCTGCGCGCCGGACAAAGTTGGGAAACTCAACTTTACAACGAAAGCGTGGACTAAATTTCCCGTACGAGCTTAGGGATTCCGAGTTTCTGTTGCTTTCGAATAAACGTTGGGGGAAAGCTTATTGTGAAAGTTTTTATGTTTTTTTTAATCGTTCTCAACGTACATCCCCCTCTGTTGGGGTAACCCTGCAGTTAACAATAATGAAAAAGTTTTTAAGGGTAATTTTAGACATTATTGTTTGTAATTATTGCAAAAACCTTCAGAAATGTTCGTCATTACAATTTTGCGAATTTTTATCGTGTCGGTAAATAAAAACAAGTTTTAAATAAGATTTACTTTGTTTTAATACATAAGTACATACATACACTAGCACGTTTTTATCCCAAATGTCTGCCCAGACAGAGCATTTTGGGTCTCTAAGCAGACAGAGCTTAGGGCTGCAAGACTCAAAGGCCACTTTTAGCATAACGGTCAGCGAGAAGGTGGAAAAAGGAATCAAAATAGTGATGGTTTTCATTATCATGATTCACATTTTAGCCGATCGAGAGAAAACTTGATCAGCTTTTACTATCTGCGCGAAAATAGAAGCAGATTGTACAAGCGTTTTCTTTTTCTCACGTCACCATTAAAGATTTATTTAAAAAAATAATCTTAAATAAGAATTTCAGTCTTGAGGAAAAACCAATATTTATATAGCAATTCATAAATGAACAGGTGCAAATATGTTTACGATTACTAAGTATGCAAACAAACCCACACAAGAATTCAAAGTCAAAGATGATAAAGTCTGATTGGTTGGACACACACACATACACACACTCGCGTAATGGTGGGCGAAAAGGAGAAAAAGGGTTTTTCTTTGGGATAAAAGCAGCATTATCATTCGATAGCTTAAATGAGACTCTAACACCTAAAATTTGTAATATTTAATGAGTTAAGAAGCTCTGAATCTATTTACTCTCCGCGAACAGTTAACATAACAGTTTAGTTAATGGAAGATCATTACTACTTACTGCCTCCGTGGTGTAGTGGTTAGAGCGTTTGGCTCATGCCCGGAGGTCGCGGGTTCGATTCCCAGCGGGGGCATCGACTTTGTGTTGGTGTCCTAGTTTGGTTAGGCCATTGCAGGCTGATCACCTGATTGTCTGATAAGTAAGATGATCCGTGCTTCGAAAGGGGCACGTTAAGCCGTCGGTCCCGATCACTGTCTTTGACATTGGTCGTTACCTAAAACCATGTCAGAGGCCTTAAAGGCGGTTTAAAAACTCTGACACTAGTGTTAGTCACTAACACACACGATAAGAAGAAGAAGACTGCTTACATAAAAATAAAACATTTTTATTTTATTTATTTAAAAGTATTTTTAACCCCCGATGGAAAAAGCGGAATGGTTTAGCTTTGACGTGTCTGTGTTTGTCTGTTGTGTCGTGGCATAGTAGCTCCTAGACAAATGGACCGATTATGATGAGGTTTCTTTTTTGTTTGAATGCTGAAGTAATCGAGGTGGTTCATAAGTAGAATTTAAATTGGATAATTAATGAGTGGGAATGGTGGGAAGTGGCACACGATCGAGATATTTGGAAGGAGATGGGGGAGACCTTTGCCCAGCAGTGGGACAGTACAGGTTAAGTAAAAAAAAAAAATATATTAGTAAAAATATATATATTTGGTACTGGCAATAGAATAAAAAGTCACCAAATAGTGTTACTTGTCATTGATCGTATCCATTTTCAAACGTGATCTTAGATTTATTTTATTATTGGGCAAAACTGCTATTAAGAGCGCCCTTTGAACAAACTTTGATACAATTTTATAAATTATATTTCATTTGGTATATTTCATACAAAACACATAGAAAATGTTTGTTTTGACGTTTAGAAAAAGTAACTCTGATTGGAGTTTTTGGAAACTTTTGTGTCGGGGGTTATTAAAAAAAAGGAGCCTCCTGGCACAAGATTCTTTGAAAGCTTAAAATAAGACTTATGTAAAATTAAATTACTGAAAAAATATTTAAATTTCACATAACTTAAAATGTTTAATATTATTTCTTGCAAGTAGATAATTATTTTCACAATGTTTGAGAGTCTTCAGAAACATTTGAACAATTTACTGTTCAGCTTCTATTTTGTACTTAAGAGGGATAATTAGAAATGTCTAATTGCTCCCGCTCCCGAGAGCTTAGTTCTTTAGTGAAGAGAAAATTTAATAACGTTAGAAAAAGCTCATAGACAAAACGCAATAAAGAACATAACAGAAAGTCTTAAAAGCGAAATTTAATATCTACCTACGCGCTTCAAAAGCATTCTCGGAGATGTCAAACGTTTCAAAAAAATCCCTTTATTGCGTGTTGTAACTATAGGTAAGGGTTAGGTACAAAAGGTTTAATAAAGGTAAATATGAATATTGTGAAAAATTAAATATATAAAGGTAAATATAGCATATATTTATAAAATTTTAAGGAGTAAATTTCATGTTTTTGAATATCGTTTTCAAAGCTTGATTTTCAATAATAACATTAGTTACACCAGTCAGTAATAGAATCCTTTTTGTATGTAATCTGTTGATGATGAAATGATTTTCAAATCGGTCCAGGCATCTTCGAGTAATCGGTGAACATACATTAAAAAAGATTACGATGAATTAATAACCTGCTCCTTTTTGTAAGCCGGTTAAAAACAATCGTAATCACAGAGATAACCCAAAATCTTCACACTACATAACTGCGCATTACGAGTCTTATGTAGTTACTACATCTGATAACATAGCAACCTTACTATACATCCGTACTACGGTCTTTCAGGGTCATTATCAAATATTTAAGATTCTGATACAGCTCTTTAGTTTAGCTATCTGACGCTTTATTTTATGAATTGTACATGTTTTATTGTGAATTTCTCCCATGCTGGTCGGGGAGAAATAAAAAAAACTTAAAATGTACCAGCTGCTTCTCTTCCCACGCAGATCGTAAAAGCCGATCGTGGGAATGGGCAAAAATGCAAATCATGTTAACAGGCGATGCGGCTAGCAACCCATCACTGTATTGATTCTTCCTGACCATCTTCTCGCCCACCATGACGCTAAAAGTGGCTTTTGGGTCTTGCGGCCCTGGGCTCTGCATAGAACCGCAAGATCCAAAATGCTCTGTCTGCCCCATTAAGGAAAAAGACGTGATAGTATGTATGTATGTATTATTGTGAATTTCGATCGTTTAACTTCTAAAGTATCTTCAATGCTGGTCTGGGAGAAAAGAAAAACTTAGAATGTACCATCTGCTTCTCTTCTCGCAATGCTATCATGTTAAGTGTAAGTAGACTTGGTAGCTATTAGATTGCTCTTAGATTCTCATCAACCTAAATCAACAAGTCTGTGTATTAAGGGCAAGTATTCATCATTCAATATTTATTTAATGTTAATTAATTATTTATATCTCAAATTGAAATGCTGTTAACATATTAATTTATTAATAACTGGCCAGCCTACGTACGAACCGTTTTATACACTCCTTTACATATACAATACTAAACAAATTTTGTAAATTGTCTACATCGTAGTAAAAACAACATCAACCTATCAATAATTTAAAAGCAGTCACACTGAAAGACTGCACAAATATATTTTAGTTTAAAAAAAACTTATTCAAACAAACAATCAAATAAAAATGGTTTGACTCGTAGAAAAGGCCTCAGGCCTTAACACCGACATTTAAATTTATTGTTATAAATAAATAAAAAACAGTACTCTAAGGTCGCAAATACATTATTCAAATGTTTTTCAAAGGTACAAGCTCATTCAATACGCCTTACAATCAAAACCAGCAAAACAGCACACGTCTTTGTCAACATGGAAACTTCCTCAACACATACACAAACAAAACAAATTAATACGCGAGACAAACGTACTCACAGCAATTAATTCGATCCGAGCACGGTATTTGCCTTAGATTAAATTACGTAGACGTGATACTGTATGTTTTATCTATTATCTCGATTAAATAAATTGTTTAATCGCACCAGACGACGTTTACAAATCTATTTCATATTTAACAGACTTCAAAAAAGTAGAAGGTTATCTATCAATTCGAATTTATGTTTTTTTTTATGTATGTTCCCCGATTAATGCTTTCGAGGTGGTCCAATAGAAATTTTATCAAAATCGGTTGTGTGTGTATTTCGGGGGTGAAGTCAGTCTTTAGTTTTTGAAAAAAATATTATTCTCTTAATTGGCAGTTTACCATACTACTAACTTATTTTCGGGCAGATTACATTACGGTTTCGGCTTTTTGTTACGGTACCGATAAATTTACTCTATTTTTACATGTCCTGATGTAGAGGTATCGAATGGTTTTAAAATATGCAGCAAAATAAGAAGGTGAATTGAAGACCATCACAATCCATTTATATAAATAATTTTGATTTCTATTGTTAATTTTACGAACTAAAGGCTTTGATTTGAAAGGTAGGTTTGTCCTCCAAGAGTTCACGGCTGAGTAGGCACGAAACGATTAACTCACTGACTTGTCTGTATTTCTGTTCTATTTAAGGTCAGAAATAATTGCATCCTACGTTAGTCGTTATGTTGAATTATTGAATAACTAATGCTGATTGTGCTTTGTTAATGGAATTTTTACATGTAGTCACAGAATTAATAATAGTATTACATAATGTAGTACCAAACCCTTTATAAAATTAAAATAAACCCTTTGACAAACAAGTGCACTTGCTCCCGAGATTTTTGTTGGGAATTCCACTTTTATATTAGGTACTAGGATGTTTAAAAAAAAACAAAATCAGTTGTTGATTCCGACAAATTTCAAACGTTTAAATTTTTCATGCAATGCTATATCTACTCCATTCGAGCTTCATTTTAGTTTTTCTACTTAGACAATACCATCAGAGACTATAAAATTTGTATGTGTATACTCCATTTAGTTAGGTATTAAAATAAATGAAAACAATCTTGACATGTCTTTTTATTGAAATATCTTATACCTTTAAACGAGCAATTCTTGTATGTATATATATATATTTATTTATAAATTTCTGTGATCTCGAAAACGGCTCTAACGATTTCGCTGAAAATTTGTATATGGGGGTTTTCGGGGGTAAACAATCGATCTAGATTAGTTTTATGTTTGGGAAAACGCGTGTTTTCGAGTTTTCATGCGTTTTTCTTTCCACGCAGAATATGGTCGCTAATTTCGTCGCGCCGCGACCGCCTTGATTTAGCTCAGTTGTTAAGGATAGCGACCGCTAGAAAGAGTGTTACGGGTTCGAATCCCACTCGGTGACTTACTTTTGTTTTTTTTATGTTTAAGTTTATATATTTTATTTTATTTTGCATTGTTTTTAGACAAGTTTAAAAAAAATTAGACAATGTTTTTCTCGGTTACATACCGAGCAAAGCTCGGTCGCCCAGGTACTATACTTTATAAATCAATAATTTTGCTAATTACAAAGTAATTATGTTTTAATTTTTATTTCATAATTACTTTGTAATTTGCAAAGGTATTGATTTACATTATATTTAAATAAAAAGACATGTCAAGATTGTAACAATTATTTAAATACCTAACCAAATGTAGTATAAGTTTATATTAACTCGCGTAGGTATCTCTTTCTGTGGATTTTGTAATACTGAGCGAATTACTGCGTTATTCAATATTCCAAAATACAATTTTTCAAAACTAAAAACCGCCTGGTCCCCAAACCACACAACTGATTTTAATAAAATTTCTATTGGACCAACTCGAGAGGTTACCGTTTCAAACAAAAAAGAATTTTCCAAATCTGTCCAGGCATCTTCGAATAATCAGTGAACATACATAAAAAAAAAGATCACGAAGAATTGATAACCTCCAACCAAAAAGGATTTTTGGAAGTCGGTTCAATACAAAGTCGCCCATAAATTTATCTAGCACCTACGATAGGCGACTTAGTCCGATATTAGTATACAGTTGAACTCCGTGGAACGTACTAAGTACGTGTGTTGCATGGAATACATAATTCTGTCTGTTTATGGCGGTAGGTGACGGTTAGTTGATTGGAATAACGTCCACATTGTAATTAGCTACCGTTGTTTTGAGTGTTAGTGACCAACTGCACTTGTGTCAGGAGCTTTACTATTTAATATAACGCGACAGTTCCATCCCGCCTTATTATAAAAACAGGACTAACGTTGTTACTAGGTTTAAACCATTATCCGACCAAATCAAGTTGGCATCTATTAATATGCTAGTCTGAAAATGTCAACAAGATTTGTTTGGATAATGGTTTAAACCTAGTAACAAAGGTCTGCGTTGCATAATAAGACAGATCGAGTCGTCTTATCTCAATGTCAAAACAAAAAACGGTCAAGTGTTAGTCGGACTCGCACATGAAGGGTTTAAGTACCTCCGTACGGAACCCTTCACTTATTTCGGTACGAAACACTTTCAAGTATCTATAAAGATCTAGTTAATGCTAGAATAAAGATCTAGAGTTGAAAACGCTACATAAAAAACACGTTTCTTGTACGAAGACCCCTTTAATTTAAACTATATCTTATCTTTAGTATTTGTTGTTACAGTGGCCGCAGTAATACATAACATAATCGATGACAATTTCAAGTGTCTAGCTATTACGGTTCAAGAGATAGAGCCCGCGGCAGACGGACGAACAGACTGACATACAGACGGACGGACAGGCAGCGGAATCTCAGTAATAGGGTCCCGTTAGCGCCCTTTGAGCCCTAAAAAAGAAATTAACGCGAGAAAAAACGGGAAGTTCACTCAGGGCACATACATCGGGCTCTAAAGCAACTAGAAACGAGCTAAGATGAAGAAGGGGAAAGGGAAGGAAATAACTTCAAATTGAATTTTTTTATGTAAAAACATTATAATCCGTTTTGAACGTGGAAAATGTTTAGTTCGAGGCGGTGTTATGAAACTTTTGAAAGCTTTTCATGACAGATCCACCAAGGGGCTTTAACAACTTACTTCACCCTTCGTCAGGTTGAAAAGTTTTGTTTTGTATTCTAAAACATGGTAATTTGAAACACGACTATACAGGTGAAAATTCCATACATTAACAGTGAAAATTTGTTTAAACTCCTGATCCTGATAATGATAACATCGGAGAGGTTGCCGCCGCCCGACATCAATTCCTTAGGGACAGTACTTTAGTCGAGTTTTACGACATCGGAAAAGATTTCCCGATTGATCATAATTATTACCACACGGCCAACAAATATTGTCCTTTTAACTGAATTCCAAAACGGAGGAGGTTGTTCGACGCGATCTTTTTTTATGTATGTTCACCGATAAATTATTTTTTATCTTTTCATCAAAATCGGTTGTGTAGTTTGGGGGTGAAGTCGGTTTTTAGTTTGCAAAAATTAAATTCAAAGTTAATTCATCAATTTCGATAATTCGATAATAGTTGTCGAAGTCAGATCTAAATGATCTGACTTCGACAATAGAATCGATAGAAAATGGTCAAATATCAAGTGATGCAAAATATGAAAAGATATGCTAAACTAAGTTAACAGCTAAGTTTATTGCCGCTTTCTTCTTCCATTAAATATGTACCAATTAAAACATCCCTGTTCCTCATTAGCACACCGGTGATGGTAAACATGATTGGACGAAATTGAATGTACTAATATCTTGTAACACGTTTGGCAAATAAATTATCTTTATCTTTATCTCATTCATCACAAATAAAGAATCGTGTACACAAACCAAAGCAGGTAGAAGTAAACATTCGATCTACCTACCAAACCAGTCCCTATACGTCCTGCAAGTCACTTCATACTTCAACCCTCACAGCACGATCTTCCCAGACCAGTGTGGAGGTTACACTATCACACTCAATTCACAAAATTCGTAATTCGAATCGCGAGAGAAACATGCGTTTACATTTGCAATATTTTTGTTGTAACGATACGTCACGACAGACGTGCGTCGTCGCGGCGAAGCAGCGGGCGACTGACGTAGAATACAATACAGTGGGTATGGAATACCACGCCCTGATGTTTTGGTTCTGTTCCGACCACGTTTGCGACCATTCATAATTCGTTGGAATTGGAACATTTGTGCGGTTCATAGCAATGCCGGTGGTTAGAGGCAATAGGATACAAGCAGTAAGTTAGCAGGTGTCGGACGACCTGTGCAAGGTAGCAGGAAGGCGCTGGATGCAGGCCGCTTGCGATCGGTCTTTTTGGAAATCCTTGGGCAGGCCTATGTCCAGCAGTGGCCTGTCTGTGGCTAATATGGTGATGATGATGATTGTTAGTTAACAAATGTGTTTTTTGTAACTTACTTCTTTACCATTCGCAGTTTAGCAGATGTTTTAACTCGGCCTCATGGACTTAACAAAATGAATGAATTCTTAAAAAAAGGAAATAAGTTAAAAATTATGTCTGAAATACACCAAAAACAAATAGGCGCGTGTTTACCGATCGCCTTGGTCGATGGTCGATGCACGATATCTGTCTAATCTGTGTTTACACGTAGGTTTACACCTATTTATCTTGTTACACTTTCTTGTCTGTCTACACTTTAAAATAAGTATGAATAAGGTTTGTCAGAGAGCAATGCAGCGAAGTGTGCTAGGAATAAAAAGGGTAGATAAAATACCAAACGCCATAATTCGCTCAAAAACAGGAGTTGTTGATGTAGGAAATAAAACCGCCATGCTTAAGTGGAATTGGGTAGGGCATGTAAGTAGGATGCACAGAAAGAGATAGGCCAGAATTACAACAGAGTGGTTGCCTAAAGATGGTTACCGTCGCCTGGGTAGGCCAAAAAAGCGCTGGCGAGACGATATCGACGCATTTCAGAAGGGATGGACGAGCCTAGCACAGGAAAGAGATAAGTGGAAGACGGTTGGAGAGACCTTTGCCCAACAATGGGACAAAACAGGTTAGTAAAAAAAAGGCCCACCATGGAAAGAAAAAAAACACGAAGAAACCATACCATCTTAAGGTGCCTATCATAAAATAACATTATGTATCATCTTTTTTTTGTTTTTTGAGATTGTAAGTGAACTGTTAGTCTTACAGACTTCGCTTTGGGCTCTAATAACCGCTTAATGTACTACATCATATTTTCAGTAATCTTTCTTCTTAGGGCAAGTGGTTTAGCCAATATTTCGCTAAATGAGTTAAACCTATTTTCGAGAAAAATTGTTCATTTTCAAAGTGATACTTTTTAAATATGTAAGAGTAGATATGTAAAAGTAAATAGACAGGCAACGGACAAAAACCTGTTTTTTTTTAAATATCATTCAATCGACAAATTCAAACAAACAAGATGGTGATATGAACAACCGAAATAAAAAGTAATAGGTCGTTAGTCCATCCACAAGTATTATTTATGTGTACATTTATGTATAGAATAGCTTGATTTATAATCATTGAAGTTTGGTACCTAACATTAAAAATCACGCATTTGTAAAACCTCCCTTCTCGCCTTAACGACCATTATATAAATTACCATCGATTCATATTCAACAAAGATTAGGTAACTTCAAGCATAACGCGCGCATCAGAAACCTCCCTTTTTCGGCGACTGTTCACCTCCTTTTTTAGAAGTCGGCTAGCCAGGTTCCCAGAATGCTGAATGCATAACCGAATATGCAACGCGACATGCGATCGCATCGTTGCCTCGTCGATATGCACGCTAGGCATTTATGGTTCCCTAATTATATGTGAAAAACCCTTTACTTGGAAAACTGTGGGGGAAACCATGTGTATGTAGAACTAACACGTAACACCATATGTTAAGTAAGTATTGATTCGACAGCAAAATAAAAAGAAAAAGCTTTCTTAATTAAAAAAAAAAAACTTTATTCCCCAAACTTCTTCAATAAATGTAGGACCAACTAGGTAGTAAAGGCTTCCAAACAATAAGGAATCATCAAAATTGGTTCAAGACATCGCGTAAAATACATAAAAAACAGCTTTGGCGGTCAGGGACCACATTTTTTTTAGACATATAGTCGATTTATAAACCTTTTTTTAAATCGGTTAATATATTAAAAAAATAACAAAAAATTTAAGGATAGGAAACAGTCTGCTTGTGATCACTAATAAACGTCAATAAAAAATACTCACTACAAACTCATCGTAAACCTACGGAACAACCATCAATGAATTACACTAGTTAACAACAATATTCATCAATATTGCAATACTTTAAAAGGCACACGGAAGATTTTTTTAAACGTGAACGTAATGATAAATAGCTATTTCACATCAGTTGCCCCAACGTTTTAATTATACTTCGTTTAATGATCATTTAGTTGACTCAATATGTATTTTCATTTATTTAATGATTGCTATAGGCAGCGAATCCATTGGGTGGCAGCTCCTAACACTCGCCCTGATGATGATCGGCAAAAGCGATCGAAACCTGGTAGGTCTTAAACTACATACATTACGCGAATAAACAGTTTAACATATTCATATAAACAGATTTTTATTAAATTACACAATTTCTTCGTAATCAGTGCTTTGCTTACTAAGCTGAGCGCATGAAGGGATACAATAAAAAAAAAACTAAGTACAATTAAGACATTAATGAGTAATTTTCAAAATCACTGTATTGAATCCCATTTTCTAAATTGACGCCCACCATCATTGACGCTTATAGTGGCCTTTGAATCTTGCGGCCCTGGGCTCTGTCTGCTTAGAACCCGCAAGACCTAAAAATATGCTGTGTCTATCTACCCCATTACGGTTAAAAGTACATTATATCTTTCTGAATGAATTCAAGTACAAATCACTACAAGACTTAAGCTTTACGTAATAAAGTCTAAATTCGCCCGAGAATGTAGATGCACCGACGAACATCCCAGCGGGTTTACGAAGCTTTTCCACCCGTCGGATGCATCAGTTGACAGCATTTTCCAATTGAAACACCCTTTAGTGCCGGATCGAATTGATTCGGACTTACTGGTCGTTGCCAGGTTACAGTCTCCCAAACATCAAACGTGACATTGCTGTTCTAAAAAGAACCATATAACTAAGGTAATATCCTTTGAAAACGTTAGACGGATCAGTGGCTAGATCAAACTACATGACAAAGTTAATTGAAACTCCGAACTTTATTGTTTGTCGTTCACAATAGTTGTTCGACTTTATCTGATGTTGTTCAGGAGATGAGAAATTTTAGTGTGATAGATATTTGTTTTACGAGAATAGACGAGGAAAAGATTTTGTGTCATCTGATGCGACACGACAATTGCATAAGAAATATAATTCGCTACTTTGCAACAAATCAAATCTGATATTTTTTTCTAACGTCAAAACAAACATTTTGGGATTTGTATGAAATATAGACTAATAAAATAAATAAATAAATATATAGGGACAAATTACACTGATTGAGCTAGCCCTAAAATAAGTTCGAGACTTGTATGGGATACTAACTCAACGATACTATATTTTATAACAAATACATATATAAATAAACATCCAAGACCCAGGACAATTTGAAAAAGGCCATTTTCCAACTTGCCCTGACCGGGATTCGAACCCGGGACCTCTGGGTGGCGGACAAGCATGGTGACCACTACGCCACGGAGGTCGTTGGTAATGACGTCATAGTTTCTTGGAGTCAAACAGCGCTCTTATTAACAGTTCTTCTGCAATAATAAATCTAAAATCACGTTCAATAGGCATATAATCAATGACAAGTGACATTATTTTTTGACGTTTTATCAAATAATTTATTTTAGACCCAGCCAAGTACCCAATAGAAGAGAAAATAAAAGGGAAAGACCAGGAAGACAGGCATAGAACGAAACGATACAGCACACGAAACAGATAAACGAGAAGATGAACGTCGTGACGTACAGAGAAGTAATACAGCTGGCGGACGAGAGAGGCAAATGGAAGAACATTCATACTCCATCGACCAGACCTCAGCTCGAATAATCGAACTTGTTTTCTCAAGACGTTGTCTCAAGGTTGGTTACGCTTACGCTGTTAACCAGAAACATTTTCATGTAATAACACCAAGCCGATTACTTACTGCTGCAAGGACAAAATCTTTCAGATTTCTAAATTGATAATTTAGACTAGATTTTATTTTAAGGTTTATTAATTGTTTTTTGTATATCTTTCTTTCACCTCCTCTTAATACTTCGACTGCTGAAAACGCACTGTAAGTATTTTTAACTTCTAACAAAAACCAGGTTTGTTATAACTTCGTATCAATGTCTGTATTTCTGTCTCTGGCATGGACAGCTTTCGATGTGATTTTTGTATGTGATAGAAAGTTCCTTTACGGTGGACGTTTCTTGGCAATTATAATCGCTTCAGCCGTTCAAAAGTTATTGGGAATGAACGCTTAAAAATCAAGGGTTTTAATTTGCTTTGCCAAACTTGTCAATTTCACAAAACACATTCACCCTTATTGTAAAACGAAGACTAACTTTGTTACTAGGTTTAAACCATTATCCGACCTAATCAAGTTGACATTTTCAGATGAGATAGTCACATATTAATAGATGTCAACTTGATTTGGTCGGATAATGGTTTAAACCTAGTGAAAAAGATAGTCTGCGTTTTATAATAAGACGGACGGTGTTTTTCAGCAGTCATGTAGTGTAGTAACGACAATTGTAGTGTTTTGCTTCTGACACGAGACATGTTTGGAGTCCCGAACCGTGGTCCACGTAACACGTCAGCCAGACGTCCTGCTGTCAAGGCCAAACGCCGGACACGGCCGATTATCCACTGGAGAGCGACCAGTCACGTACACGACGCGTGGATGACACCAAATTGTACATTATACTACTTTTTAGTGTCCAACGTTACGTGCCTTTACTGCGTTTCTTACAATTTCTATATTACGGGCAATTAGCGCGGGTAGAAAGTCTAGTATCTTACGCTGAGACTGCGTGTGGTTCGACCCCTATCTGCTTATAAACAGTCCACCGCTGCGCCCGTAGCATGGCATCAGCGACACCTTTTATCGAGCGCTATCATCTATCACTGAGCCGTTGGTCCCGGGTCTCCCGGGTGTCTTGATTGTATAGCAGTTGTCCAGCTATGTCCACCTGTTGGCCAGTTACACACACGAAAATCAAACAAACATCTGTCACTACCTCGCACTACGTAATTATAACGATGGCATTAGTCAGTCGCGCGATATAAATTTTATCTGGGTTTATCTATGGTGCCCTGCTACAGGAGCTGGGCTAAAACCTCTCCCAATAAAGGGAGGTTTCGATCATAATCACCACATTTGGCGGACGGGTTGGTGATCGCTGTAGATGGTAATTCGTTGCACAGAAGACGCTACTGCCCGTTACATGTCATCTTTTCGTCATTTACTAACCTATTACGACATCAAGAAGTGAGAAAAGGAGTGGTGACAGGGGATTCTACTTGGCCGTTACCACACGGCGTTACATTACCAAAAAATGTAACATGCGCTGAAGGCAAGGGTGACATATGCGATGGTGGGCGTGAAGATGCAAGCATGCATTAAGAGAGTGATGAGTGTAGATGAAGCGAAAGAACTGACTTTGGGGCTAGCTCACTCTTCAGGTCTTAAGCGCTGGACACATAGAAAAGACGTAGGACGCGGACGGGGCGCAGACATTTGTCTTTTATCTTTCCTGGACGAATGAAAGATTTCTCAGTTATGTCCCGTGGTACAAAAGATAAAAATATCCGGATGACACCGGAAACATGCAGTTATATGTCTCATAACTCTCGTATACCTGTGCTCAAGTGTCGACAAGGTTAAGGGGTCCGCTAACAATAGCAGATTGGAGCCACAGGCATGTAGTTTGCTTTGCACCCACTACATAGTACATACTTTACGCATTTCAGTCATGTTATGTGTAATTTGTCCCTATATATTTATTTATTATAAGATTGTTCCCTGATATTATACTAAGGTAATTTTTCAAAACTAAAAACTTCACCCCCAAACTACATAAACGATTTTGATAAAATTTCTAAGGGACCACTTCGAAAGTTTCTTTATAAAAAAAACGTGACGTATCCACCTCAGAAGTATAATTCTTTCAAAAAAAAAAACATAATTTTCGTGAAGAATTAATAACCTCCTCCTTTTCTGAAAGTCGGTTAAAATACAATTAAGTTGATAAGTGACGACTAGTTTCGACCGATTTAGACGATAATCTTGAGGGCAAAGTGGTGTAAAATTAGTCGACTATTATTACTATCCGTATTAATTCTTTTTTATTAACTAAATCAAAATTCTATATTTTTACGAATTTTCAATGTTTCAACCAAAAAAAAAACCTTTTTTTTATAGGCGTCTGAGTAATTGGTGAACTGAACATACATCTTCTTCTTATCGTGTGTGTTAGTGACTAACACTAGTGTCAGAGTTTTAAAACCGCCTTAAAGGCCTCTGACATGGTTTTAGGTAACGACCAATGTCAAAGACAGTGACCGGGACCGACGGCTTAACGTGCCCTCCGAAGCACGGATCATCTTACTTCTCAGACAATCAGGTGATCAGCCTGCAATGTCCTAACCAAACTAGGACAACAACACAAAGTTGTTGCCCCCGCCGGGAATCGAACCCACGACCTCCGGGTATGAGCCGAACGCTCTAACCACTACACCACGGAGGCAGTTACTGAACATACATAAAAAAAGTACAGACAATAAAAGTTAATAAAAATAAAATAAAACATACGATGCCGACAAATTAAAAACCTTTTTTGAAGTCTGTTAAAAATAGCAGATTAAAAAAACATTAATTGATTCTTGATCTGATTGATTGAAACAAGTAGCAGTCAAAGAACACAGTCATATCATAATCGTCTTAATCGGCCAACGGGGTAAGGTCGCTTTTATCAATTTATCGTAACTAATAGATTATGATATCTGACGTCTAGATGAGTAGGGGTGTCAAATACGGAGATACTGGAATTTTTCGGAGTCCAGCACTGCCCCCATCATCATAATCATCATTTCAACCGCATAACATCTACTGCTGGACATAGGCCTGACCCAAAGATTTCCAAAATGACCGATTAAGAGCGGCCTACATCCAGCGCTTTCCAGCGCTGCTCCCATTTAAAATAAATTATTTGAAAGGAAAGGGAGATATCATTTAAAATTTTGTCTTGACCCAGCTTTAGATAACACTGTTTTTTCCTATATAGGTTGCCTGGAAGAAATTGCTTTGCGATAAGGCCGCCTTTTGCGCATTTCCTAGTTTTTAAGATAATTATGTGCTGTAATTTATTATGTGCAATAAGGGGTATTGTATGTATTGTATTGTATAACCCTTAAAACTACTTTATGAAGTACTGTTTACAGTTTAAAGTGAGAACGTAAAGCTTTTCTTCGCACATTATTATTACATTATATTAATTAATATTTTCTGTTAAACATATAAGGTCTAACAGCTGATCAAAGTTTGTATGTAAAGCAGCCAAAAATTATTTATCATATTTCGATAAATGTTCCAAAGGAAAAAAATTTTACTATCACGGACTGAATCCACCCTTTAAATAGTCTCAGTATATTTAGTTAGACCTTGTACAACAGACAACCCTACGAGGAAAGCGTTCAGTTGACTATTTACAGTAGATTCAAGTAGATAACGCACTGTTTACGTGGCGTGGCTGGAATTTTCCCGATGCGGTTTAGTAATAAATTTAACGCGACAGATGAGGAATGGAGTCGGCGTATCGATGAATAAATTAGAGATAAAAGCCAAAGATAATATAATTGATAACGTAACAGATACCCAAAGCCATAGAAACTATTGGAGGGCCCGTTAGTAGGAAATACTGGTAGTTGCAGGCAGGCAGAGAGAAGAAAGTGTTAAATATTCCTTAAAAATATTTATTGCATTTCATATAAGTCATTTTTAAATAATTAGAGAACTACTTTATTTAAATAATAGAGCAATAAAAGATGTTAATGTTTTAATTATTACCTATAGCGCCATCTAGTGACAAGAAAGAGAAATAGTCATGTTCATAAGGCGATGGGTAGGCACGGTTAGGCTATGTAATACTATTATTAATTCAGTAGCTATGCCTTACAATGAGGGTTTTCATATGTGACACTAGGTGGCGACACAGTGACGTCAGGTCCAATCGACTGTTGTAATTTTTTTTAGTTTTAAAGCTCAGTACCTGGGCGACCGAGCTTTGCTCGGTTACATCTCAAACAATAACTACATTTTTTTAAACTTGTCTTACAACAATACAAAATAAAAAATTATATATATTAATTTTAACATAAAAAAAAACAAAAGTAAGTAACCGAGTGGGATACGAACCCGTAACGCTTTTTCTAGCAGTCCACATCATAAACAGCTGAGCCAAAATAAATGGCGGCCGGCGCGACGAAATTAGCGATCATATTCTGCGTGGAAAGAAAAACGCATGAAAACTCGAAAACACGCGTTTTCCCAAACAAAGACTAATCTAGATCGATTACCCATATACCAATTTTCAGCGAAATCGTTAGAGCCGTTTTCAAGATCACAGAAATTTATATACATATAAATATACAAGAATTGCTCGTTTAAAGTTATAAGATTTACACGATTTAAGTAATCTTGCATGTTGCGTGTAATTTAATTGGAATAAGAACTGATTTGCATTGTCTAAACAGATAAAAAATTTGGCATATTGACAACGTTCGTTTCAAAACTTTTTTTGTGGGAACGGCATTAGGTAGGTATGTACTTTAATTTCTTACGCAAGAGGCGCTCTTCTAAAATATTTAAGTAAAATTCTTTTAATTTTTTTTTTGTTTTTATTCCTTATTATTCGATGTATATATTTTTCTATTTAGTGAGTAAAAATTCAATGAAAAACAATGTAACGTACAATATAACAAACAACGCGTGCCAAACAATGTTCTTGAAAGTAGTTGATTTATTACAGAGGTAGGCAGACACTGAACCTCCACTTGCTACGATCCTGACAGACCTTGTTGAATTGACATGTCACTATCCTGCATGTAACAAGGGTCTACAGGCTCTACGCCTGTCACCAGCCCTAATACAATCTAATTCCGCCATTTCCCATCCCAAGGGACGATATCAATTACCCCGAAACGGTTCGATTCGACGCGCGACGTCTGCCAAAAGTATCAAACAAATAACCAGTAGGAAGTTTGTGGTAAAAACTTCAGGATTATCCGATAACCCCGAGGGATAATCAAGTTAGGCCGTGGAGGTCGACGACCTGAAAGAGGGTTATCAAATTATAAGTTTCCAGGAACTTACTCTTTTTGATAAAATTCCGATTGACATGAAGATGGCAAAATGCAATGCGAAAGTAATTGCAGTCTTTTTTTTTTTAAGGATCATTAATTTTTTTTAATTGTATTCCTACTAATGCTATAAATACGAAAGTTAGTTTGTATATTTGTTTGTTTGTATATTTGTTTGTTTCCAATTCAGCTTCACGCTTCAACCACTGAACTTATTTAGATGAAATTTGATATGGATATAGTTTGATATGCAGGGAAGGGCATAGGATAGGAGTTTTTATCCCGAAATTCCCACAAGGAGCGAAGCCTACGGGCACAGCTAGTTTTAAATAAATTACATAATGAATTAAAACTTTAGTAGGCAACAATATTAACTCTAGCTCTATTTTTATATATATTATTTTGTATTATTAAATATTATTTAGTTTTTTTCAAATGTCACAACATTTGGACACTTTAACTGCTGAAAAACACCTCTATTCCACTCTGATCTTTTGATAAAATCCATTAACGATTTAACACATATAATTTTTCAATACAGTAGAACTCCAATTATCCGAACTCTGACTATCCGAATCGCCGATTATCCGAATCACAAAAAATTGTCCAAAAAAAGTCTAAGTGCGCTATTATTCTTCCCCCCGCGAAGCCAGTGTTTGCGCGTCAAGTCTTGACTTGACTTGTCTTAACTTGCCGTTGTGCCTACACTGACTTCCCCCCGCGAAGTCAGTGTAGGCACAACGGCAAGTTAAGACAAGTTCCGGCGCATTGCAGTCACGGCGCACCTGTCATTGTTTGTTTTGATTAGCCAGTGTGCTATTGACCTTGCTCGAGGACGCTACTCTTTCAGCAGACTCTGCAGCTGCTGAAAATTTTATTGAAAAATTTAAAACTGCATCAGATTCCTATGATCCGGAGTTTGTTTATAATGCCGATGAAACTGGCCTTGTTTGGAAAGCATTACCAAAAACCACTTTGGCTTCTAAAAGGGAATCTAGTGCCCCTGGACATAAGGTCAGACTGTTGACTTAAATGGCATAAAATCGCACGGATCTAATGTTAAGATAGGCGTACCGCAAGGTTCAATTCTTGGACCTTTCCTTTTCTTGGTTTATGTCAATGACTTGCCTTACATGGTTGAGAAGCAGGCTGGCATAGTGCTGTTTGCTGATGACACCTCGCTTATATTCAAACTTGATCGACATGGCACAAACGCTAGCGCGGTGAACAGCACCTTGTCTTCCATTTCTGATTGGTTTTCTGCCAATAATCTCATGTTAAATGCGAAAAAGACTCAATGCGTTCGATTTTCTCTTCCCAATGTGAGACAGGGCTGCGTTGACATAATGATAGATGGTGAAAAACTCGATCTTGTTGAAAGTACTACCTTCTTAGGAATTACAATAGACTCGAAACTTCAATGGGGTGCTCATATAACTAAACTTTCAAATAGGCTTAGTTCTGCGGCTTATGCTGTTAGGAGAATAAGACAATTGACAGATGTAGCAACTGCTAGACTAGTGTACTTTAGTTACTTTCATAGTGTAATGTCTTACGGCATACTCCTGTGGGGGAATGCAGCCGATATTCAGACTATTTTTATTTTACAAAAACGGGCAATTCGTGCTATTTACGGGTTAGGATCTAGAGACTCACTCAAAGAATTATTTAAGAAAATAGATATACTTACCTTAGCATCACAGTATATATTTGAAAACATAATGTATGTAAGGAAAAATATTTCCTCATACAATAAAGTAAGCGATTTTACCGATAGAAACTTACGTAATAAGAATGACTTAGTTGCCCCGTTTTATAGGCTTAAAACAATTAATAAGACGTTTATGGGGAACTGTATACTTTTTTATAATAAACTGCCAAAATCGATCCTTGATATGCCAGACAAAAGATTCAAAACTTATGTAAAGAAAGTACTTTGTGAGAAGGCTTATTATAGGACCGATGACTACCTTAAAGACAAAAAAGTCTGGCGTGAGCTTGACGCGGGTCCCTCTAAAAGTTTGTAATATAGGTACTCGAAAATGTCATAATTTGGTACATTTTGTACAAACTGAATCTACAACTTGACATTACTTTGAAATTTTGACATTCTAAAAATTAAATTTAAATTATGATATGACATAACAAACAAAACAATGTATTCTCTGTCCACATTAACTTTAAGTATTAATTTAATTGTGAGTTGACGTCCTTGGAGAAGAGGTGCAGTGCAGTTTGTTACCGCTTCTTCTGCACTAGCGCTTTGGAAGCGGTAGTAAACTTAGCTGTAAGTAACTATTTGACGTCAACAATTGTGCAACAAAATAATGACGATTGTTAAGAGATATTATAAATATCCTATGATAATAAAGATATATTTGATTTGGATTTGATTTGATTTGGTCAGTAAAGAACGTGTTACAGTGCTTAACTGTGCCAACTCCACTGGAAATCATAAACTGCCACTTCTTTTGATAGGAAAATCAAGAAATCCAAGAGCATTTAAAAAAGTAAAAAAAAAAAATTTTTTTTTAAAAATCCGATTATCCGAATATTTGATTATCCGAATGGGTCCCGGTCCCCATTAATTCGGATAATTGGAGTTCTACTGTACTAAAAACAGACTTCTCCCCCAAACTACTCAACCGATTTTGATAGATATCTATGGGACCACCTGACAAGTATGCCATTAAAAAAAAAAAGAATTTTCCAAAATCGGTACAGGCGTCTTTGTATAATCGGTGAACATAGATTGAAAAAAAGAGTTTTGACGAAATGATAACCTCCTCCATTTTGGAAGTAGGTTAAAAATCGGTCGGAAGCTATTTCTGTCTGTAGATATATCTTTTTCCATAATATTATCAAAACTAGCGTGAGATAAATTCATTACGAATGTTTCACGCGGTTTACTCTCGTATCGTCTAAACCAGTCTTTCCCAAAGTGGGCGATAACGCCCCCTTGTGGGCGCTGCAGGTCTCAAGGGGGGCGGTAAGAGACCCAGAAAGAAAATGTTTTTTTTTTGCTAGGAGCTTTATTTAGCTAGGAGGGCTCTTAAACAACGACTGCAAGAGCTCTTGACTCTCAACAACAACTTGTGAACATCATCTAATATAAATTAAAAGATTGCAAACACAGCAATGTCACCTCAACTGGAAGAAGAACCTATAGAATTGACAACAAACGAGGAAATAAAAATCAAGTTCAAAAATGGTTACTAAGAATTTTGGCTACAAAAACCGATCCCGCAATTGTACCCTGGATTGTGGTCAATCGTTCAACGATTCTTAAAAGCATTCCCATCGTCATATTTGTGTGAACGTGGATTTAGTACTGTGACAACACTGCTTACTAAAAAGAGAAATCGTTTGCTTGTTACCGAACGTGGCGACTTGCGACTGTTCTTGAGTAAATTGGAACCTGATATCAACAAACTTATAAAACAGCATCAGATTCATTCTTCACATTAGTTTTTATATAAGGATTGATTATATTTTTAATAACAGATACTCTGTTTTAATACTATAAAGTTGCGTTTCAATAATCATTCTTATTGGCAGGTGGAGCCCGTAAGAGTAAACTTGAGACCTAAGCGCCGTTGTATGTTACCTACTGCGCTCAGGTTTCAAGTTGCGGGTTATAGTAAAAGTTTCGTTTAGAATTCTCCGTTAATATACATATATTAGGTCACAATAATTAATTAATTTAATTTGAAGTTATAGTGGTTTTTAAATAGGTGAAAAAATGGGGGCGCTAAAAAAATATTTATTCTCAAAGTGGGCAGTAGACAAAATAAGTTTGGGAACCACTGGTCTAAACCGATCCAAACTAGTCGGCCTTTTCCGACTACACTACGTGATTTAACCTTGTTAACTATTATTATTATATTTTTCCTCTACGTTTTGTATAACATAGTTTATTATTACGTAGTCATGCAATAAATTAAAAAATATATAGGGACAAATCACACAGATTGGTAAGTTCAAGACTTGTGTTATGGGATACTCTACTGATCGCAGTTGGTTCTACCAAAGATAACTTAATTACTAACGTACTACAAATACCTTTTACTCAACAACACACTTATTGTACAAGTAATCAAATAAACTATGGCTAAGATAATCTTTTCGAGTTTCAGGAGAATATTAGACTAATTTCTATCAAATCAACTGTTTTTGTAAAAAAAATTTGAGACGAGATGAAATTGTTTATATAATACATAGCTATAAACAATTATAAATACAAATGCTACAATCATATTAAAATGAAACTAACGTACAAATAGTAATTAATATTATAATAATAGTAATTTATAGGTAACATACAAATGCTAACAATTCAATTAATAAATGAAAATATAATTCGATAATACTAATTAAACCGAGCAAAAGTGCAATAACGAACTGGATACATACAAAACGAGATAAAACTCGATTGTGAGCACACACTATCGCAAAACAATCAATATAATATTTGTATGGCGATAGGAAGGATCAATAAGCTCGCATGTTCCGCCGCCTAGCGCCATCTATTATGCAGTAGCGGAACTGTGTTACACTTCTACATGAACCTCTCGAGCGCTCGGGTTCGTGTCGGGGTAAATGAAATATTCAAGCGCCGTTCACAGAGGGCGGCCAATATCTTTGCTCGTATACTATGTGTGTATATAAAATTCATTGTTTATTGATCAGAATTTCAGATATGCAAAGGAGTCTTACCCTAACCGGTCAGACTGTTTTTATTTAAGAATCCCAAGTATCGTATTGTGAAAAATTATATACTTACATTCTAAATAGATTTTTGTATTTTTGGTATGGTTCATAATAAGGATGCCCTTTGTATGCCATTTTTATATACGAATAATATCGCGGTTCTTGAGATACAGCCTGGTGACAGACGGACAGACAGCGAAGTCTTAGTAATAGGTTAGGTAGGTAGGTCCCGTTTTTACCCTTTGGGTACGGAACCCTAAAAATGCGTAACATACGTACAAAAAAAAACTACGGGTCGAATGTCTACTCGAGATGTTTCGTAACTTAACGTAACGCAAGGTTAACTTTTTTAAAATACTTACTCAATACTTGTTTGTTTATAAAGCTTTATTGTACAAAAGAAAGAACACATACAAATCAGAAAAGTAAACATACAACGGCGGACTTATCCCATATAGAGATCTCTTCCAGTCAACCGGCCAATAATTGAGAGGAATGTTTACTTATTATGCGTTATTATAATTTGAGCTTTTGCCGAAACTGGCTCAAATGCTCAATAGACTCAGCAAAACTAGTAGTACTAGTACCAAGCACATCGCAAACCGAAACCAGTTCTTCCCACACTCCCATGAAATACTTAAATATCGGGTATATCGACACGTTACGGCAGGAATACGCGTAAATTCATACCCATGAATTATTTATTTCCATTTAGGGGCAAGTAATATTTAACCGAATAATAAAATGGGGGAGGTTATCAATTCGTCGCGAACATTTTTTATGTAGGTATGTTCAAAGATTATTTGAAGACGCCTGGACAGATTTGGATTTATTTAAGTGGTAGCTCGCGTACCCGTTAAGTGGGAGTAAATTTTTTTTTTGGAATATTTTTGAATAGGTCTTTCAAAAATATTATGTCCTTGTAAACACCGTTTACCGTGTTAGAAATATTTAGTTTTATAGAGAGAATTTTTGTTGGAGTCAAGTGTCCCCCCCTCTTTTTCCTACATGGATATGTAACAAATGTACACGTGAAAAAATAAGGGAAAACTATCAGCGCTAAGTAGGGTTTAAAAAGTTATAGGCGACCAACTTATAAAATGTACTCTGTAAAGGAAAATTTCATACAAATTCAATTGAAAATTTGTTTTTAGACGTTTTTAGTAGCGGCATTCGTAACTATGGAACCCTACACTACACGAGGCCCGACACGCACGTGGCCAGTTATTAGTTTTGAAAAAATATTCCCTTAGTACTTTATTTTCAGCATACATACTTTGTGTTAATTCTGTTCAGTATCCACGTGATAATAGTTTACAAACTCATCTGTTCCCGCGGCTCGAGTTCCGAGCAACTTTGCTAATATCTGTTGTGAAGCAAACAACTCACCCGAGGGAATAAAGCATGGATTTATGCAGTACATGCCAAAGTTTTCACATCATTTGATTAAAAGGTGCATCCACACTGATGTCACTCTTCTTAATCCTTTTTGGAAGGCGGTTAAAAAGAGATAAAATGAACGTAAGAGCAACGCTTAACAATATACATGCATAATATCACACCTGTTTCCCACAGGGGTAGGCAGAGACTATGGACCTCCACTTGCTACGATCCTGACAAACCTCTCTTCCTACATTCATGACTCTCTACATGCAAGCTTTTTATTCCAACATAAGAGCATTCTCGTTAAAACCTACTAATATTATAACTACGAAAGTGAGTTTGTATATTTGTTTGTTTGTTACCTCTTCACGCTTAAACTACTTAACTGATTTAGATGAAATTAGGTATGGATATAGTTTGAGACTCGGGGTAGGACATAGGGTACTTTTTATCCCGAAATTCCCACGGGGAGCGAAGCCCGCGGTACAGCTAGTAACTAATAAATAAATAAATATATATCAACAAATCACACAGGTTGAGATAGCCCCAAAAGTAAGTTCCAGACTTGTGAGGGATACCAAGTCAACGATACTATATTTTAAAACAAATACATATATAGATAAACATCCAAGACCCAGGTCAATCTGAAAAATATCATTATCCATCTTGACCTGACCGGGAATCAAACCCGGAAACTCCAATGTGACAGCGTGGCATGATGATGAGCATTAGGCTACAGTAATCGTCAAATAACGAGTTATAGCTTATGTAAGTTGATACATACTATCACTGTCATACACGCGTGTACCAGTATGATACACATATATATGTGTACGTACACTTGTATTGTTTTGTCTGTATGTCTTGGTAACCGCAACACGACCCTCTGTACTCGGGTTGCGCCCCCACTGTACTAGCGAAGAATGTACGGTTAACAAAATAAGGCTTTTACATTTTATCGAAAAATAACTAATTGACAGTCGTGTGTGCTGCCATCTCTGTGAGGCTACGCCGCCACTTCAGTTTTATCTACTTACGGGCCCTCCAATAGTTTCTATTAAGGCGGCCCTTCCCGGTCCGTCTATCGTCAAAGCGAGCATGGTTGGAAATGCTTGTTGTTTCATCCAGCGCAATGATAGAAAAAAAAAGCAAAGTGAGAAGAGAGACATAGCACCTGAGCGCTCAGTTTGCACTATATTGTACGACTTTAGTATTATTATTTACTATTCATTGAACGAATATTAACTTTTCATAGGGTGCGGAAATTTCATAAAACTTGTTCCAGGTGATACGTGTTTTTCAGTAAGTCTTACGAGTGTGTGAAATAAATGTTTTTCATTTAGAATCTTCATTACATTTGCAAGGTTTCTATGCAAATATTTTCTTTACTTTTACAATTCATGAGGACTATATGATCGGCCGAAGTTCAGGTAAAATATGTACAAAAAAGCAGATTTTTGGAGACTTATACTGAATTTGTTTTTCCAAATTTTAATTTTTAATTTCAATAGAAACCTAGATATAGCGCACAAGATTCCTGTTAGTTCAAAACTTTCCAAGAAAGATCTGTTACAACGCCATAATCACGTACGAGCGTTTGTATGAAAAGTGAGGCGGGTTGGGCGCTCTTAAGGGTGACGACAGGGTCAGAAAAGTATGATTGTAATTACTCGTAGTCCGTCTATTAAATTATCTAAAAATAACCTAATTTTTCAGTTTACCAAAAAAGTAAAAATTCACAGATAGGTACCTACGGAGCATCAAAGTTCTGGAGTGGGGGCTTGCGACACGTCACCGCTAAGTAAAAATCGTACCTATTCGTAACGTCATGCGAAATTTTAATGCAAAAAATATTGTCTGTGAGAAACAAAAAATTACGAAGATACACGTAATTTTTTGTTTCTCACAGACAAAATTTCTCACAGACAATATTTTTTGATAATTTAACCGATGAGCCACAAATATTTTTCCATCCGTGTTGCCCATCTATCTTTGGTTAGAGTCAGTTCAGACAGAGAGGAAAAACGCCCGAGCAATTTATTGATTCAATTGAAAATAATCCGTATTATCATAGCCTAAAGTGTATATGTTGTATAAACTTTTTAACATGACAAAATGATGAGAAACGGGCATGAGACCGGGCATCTTGCACTATATGCCAATAATTTAATTTCAAATGTCATAAAAAAATCCATGTATAGTATATCGGCGGCGCGGCACAAAGTTTGCGTCTTTGAAAGATCCGATGCCACGCTTGTCGGTACGCTGACGATCTGCATACCATTTGGACGAATACCATTTTGCCAGTTTTGGTTGTCGCTTTTGCTAACCGTACAACATCGCAAAGACAAGCAGTGCCGAAAACAAAGTTAGTTGGAACATTTTCTCCTCTGCAGCCCTTTATTCTGTAACGATCTATACACTCGATGGCAAAACTGACAACTCTGTCTCGTCATCAACATTATTCATCATTAAGCCTTTTTAGTCTCAACTGCAGGAGTGTGACCCTCTGTACTTCCAGAGACATAATTGGTCAGAGCAGCTAGAGGCTTTAGCCTCACTCTCCGCGCTCGCCAGAGCTGTTAGAGAGGTCACATGATGTTTTTAAGCTTTATTTAGCTTGTATGTCGCCTTCTACGACATTTACGGGAAGACTTGAATTGTTCCCCCCAAAACTTTTGAACGGCCGAACCAATTTTCATCAAACATAGCTCAGAACCACCGCAAGGAAACTTGTTTACGCTTAAAAAAATCGAATCGAAATCGGTCCACTCGTTCGAGAGCTACAATGACACAACTAAACATTGGCGTCAACCTTATAGCACCCTTCTTTTTTGTCGGGGGTTAAATATAACGTTGACAACATGGTTATCGGTTCCCATCGGTGGGCGTTTCAAGCCGATGAGTCAAATTGTTACGTCGCCGGGTTCATTCATCGCACGCTTATTAGCGAAATGTCAGCCTTAGTAGGGCTGGCACCTGGCACACCAAAGAAAACTTAATTTATTTGCAAGTGGGGTTGGTGAAGATGAGGAGATGGTGGAGGGAAAACATGAGTCATCATCATCACCAGGTCTTTTTAGTTTCTACTACAGGAGCCGCTGTGTTGTGACAGTGATAGCTGTCATGGTTTTTGTTTTTAATCTTTTTGTGTGCCAATGTCCGCGAAAGACAGTAACTGGGCTCCAACAGAAGACCAGCACTGGTGCTTCGTTTACGTAACACCAGCACATGCTGAGTTGTAGGCCAATTTTAAGGGTCGAAGGCACATAGATTTTTTTTTTTACGATCATAAAATGTTAACCTATAAACTGAAAAAAGATGTTGACCTGTAAAACTTACACATTTTTATCTTATTTTACTACCAGTGCCATATTTTTTCAGAGCAGCCAGTGGATTTGGCCTACACTCTCCTCGCTGGCCAGACGGCTTGGAGGTCTGGTTTGGCAGTAGATTACTTCTACACTACGTGAGGGAGATCATTTGACGAAGAAGAGTATATAAGTACGTGTAACTAAGAGTTGGCAGCCCTATCGGCAGCTATTATAGTGTATCATCGCACGCGTTGTCGACCATGAAATTAGATAACGCTGTACTGTTATTGAGATTTTTTTATTAAATCAGCTGATGGAAAGTCGCTGTTTATATGTACATAAGTTTCTAGGTAAACTGTACTTTGGAACTTGGGTGCCTGCAAGATTTTGCTAACCATGTAATATACTCAACAGTGAAACGTATATATATATTTTTTTACTGAAATTTCTATCCTTTATTAATATAAAAATTATTCTTGAGATAATTAGATAATTACAAATAAAAAAAGGAAATTATTATTACAATATCACACCCAAATTGTCTCTGGTTCAAAGGCATTACTAAAAAAAATGGTTTAACATATTAAAATCATCTTAACTATAATCATTTAATAAAAAGTTAAGCAATGTTTTGTAAAATCCCTCATGTACAATCGGTCTACTTTCCCAATCAACTTTCAAAAACAGTCTGTTTCCCCAATGAGCTATATTAATTAATGTGACTATATCATTATTAAATATCAATGATCGTAAGTATAGGTTGCACATTATGGGCTATTAAGGCACGAAGGAGATCGAGTTTGCGTCCTATGAAAGGTCTTATATAAATAAAACACCTTGTATCGATCGAATACATGGTTCACCGCATTTGATGCACCGGAGCTGAAAAAAATATAGACTTGTTCATTAAATTTGTTAAACAATCACAAATATAATGAAAAAGTCTATATTTTGACCCAACACTGGTTAAATTTATTAATATTGCCTCCGTGGTCCAGTGGTCAAGGCGTTCGCCTTGTTATCCGGAGGTCATGGGTCCGAATCTCGCTGGTGAGCACACTTTCTGAAAAGTTGTTTCCAGTCTGGTTAGGATATTGCAGGCTTGAATCACCTGATTATTCGAAAAGAAAGATGATTCCGTGTTTCGGAAGACATGTTTATACAGTGGGTCCCGAACGCCATCTAGCGTTTGAACGTCATACTATCCAAGGATTGGTTTTGGTATACCCTTTGAGTTGCGGAGGTCAGACGGCAGTCGCTCTGTGTAAAAACCAGTAACCTCGTCAAATCCTCCTTGGTTATGTAGTGGACTCCGGGCTCTGAAACATTACTGCTGAGGATGCAACCAGGAAAATACGCCTGGATGACTGGTCAAATTTATTATAATTATATCATACTTAAAGAGCCTCGATCGAGAAGAAGAATAAGAGTAAAGGGTCGCAAGAGCCAAACTAAGCTAGTAGACAACTTTTGGCATTACCTATTTCCTCTGGGTTTAAGGGTTTGCTGAAAGAGATAAGTCCGCCTTTGTACCATGTGTATTTTAACCGACTTCCAACAAGAAGGAGGTTATCAATTCGTCGCAATTTTATTTTGTTTACCGATTATTCGAAGTCAAATACCGATAGCGAACCTTTCGAGTCTGCAACCCGGCGCCCACGTCAGGTTACTCACCTGGCCGATGCGCGGGAGCACGTAGCTGGCTTCCGCGGTGACGTCATACCTCGTCTGATGGTTTGAATATCGAGCTTACGGATTTTCTTTTTGTAATGGAAAAAGTTGCCGGCCAGGTCGATGAGAGATTATTCGCATAGATATTTTACTCATCACTGGTAACACACACATTAGCCGTAGACTTTAGTCTTGCGACACTGGTGATTATTGACGAGATTACAATGCGTAGATTCCCGAACACTGCCCAGCCGAGTCGGTTTCATCGAGAGACCTCTTCCTCGAAGCTGGAACTTCCTGCCTGGACCAATTGACCCAGATAGATCTCATAAGAAGGCTCAAAGTTGAAGGTCGTTCATATCATATACATATATAGTAATGCTACCTACTGAAGCCTAGCAACCTTTGAGGCATTTTATTGGGGGTTTCGGGTAAACATGACCCTACGAGCCAATTTCAGCCCTTGCCGTAATTATGTAAGGGTATTTGGAATTTATTAGACATACGTTAGACCAATTTGATGACCCTTTGGAATTTCTGATTGCCTAGCAAGCCCTAGTATCTCTGGTTTAAGGCCCATTCAGATGGTGCATAGTTCCTAGGCTGTTGCCTGTAAAATAAATTATTTAATCGTGTGGCTGACGGTTCTTTTCGACGATGTAAGCTATCTATTGTTTCAATATAATTTTTCAAAACTGAAAGCCTTCTTCACCCCTAACCGTTCCGTTACCGCCAATACCAGACACAATAGTAAGACAATGGACGTGGACATTTATTAATGTCGTCCGGGTCTTGACCGGCTAAGCTACAAAACCGATTTTGAAAAAAATTCTTGGACTACATGACAAGTATAAATGTCGATGTATAATACCCGTTAAAATCAATTTTTTATATACATAAGTATATACTCGTAAGGAAAATTTTATATAGTCAATATAACAAAAATCTGGCATTTATAGAATCTGACATTTATATATAAGGGTTCCGTTATTTTCAATCAATTTATATAAAAAAAATAGTAAATAAAACGTATTACAAATTAGAAGAGTATTTTAACAATAAAAAAATATTTGAAATTTACACTATAAACTATACCGAACAAACATTGACATTACTTTTATACTTATAACTTGACAATAATTGACTATAGTAACTAATAATACATAACTAACAATCTCGCAGATAAATAAAAAAACAACTATTTAATTATACTTTGTTAACATTTATATTTATAAATTAACTGCATGTCATAAAACTCGCTTGCCGTTCCACTTTTCGGTTGCGATACCCGACAGGATTCATAAAGTAGGTACCTATTAAAAATTATTGGATGTTTATCTATATTTATAATGTATTTGTTACATATAAAATATAGTATCGTTGAGTTAGGTCCAATAACACAAGTCTCGAAATTACTTTGAGGCTAGCTCAATTTGTGTGATTTGTCCGTATATGCTTGTATTTATATATTTATAAGACCTTTGGCAGTGCTTTTTAATTAAGTTCAATAATTGAAGAGATTCAACTGACCATCTTGAAAAACTTTTCCCAATAAATGTATTTTCAAATAATTTAAGGAGTCAGATTTTCTTTTAATAGACAGAGGCGGCCATACTAAAACTGCGTGTGGGAAATGTGGGAATTTTATTTTACGACATGAATATCTATTTTGAATACGGAAATCTCAATGCATTTTTATTTTTATAGCAGTTGTCGTGTCGCTCTGTCATGGGCCCAGATAGCCTCATACATGTTTATGTCAGCTCTGCTCTGAATCAAGTCTTTTAATGTTTCATTTATTGAGAAAATCCGATTTTAGTTTTTGAAATTTTAAAATATAGGGTAAAAAGTAACCTAAGGGTATGTATGAAGATATTGATGAGTGTAGATGATGCACAAGAGGTTTGTCAGGATTGTCCATAACGATTAAAATTCTACGTGACTTCTTAGTGGTGTATCGCAGGGAAGTGTTTTTGACCCGCTGTTATTTATGATATAACTCAAACACCTACAAAAAACTTCAAAAAGATATTTATCATTCTGTAATATAGTATTCCGAGTTTCGGGTAATCACAACCTTCCTAATCATCTTTAAGTATACAGGTGACGGGTATTTTTACCACCGGAAGATCACGGACAGGCCGTTGGCAGATTGCCATAGGAGAACTTGCTCTGATACCCTATCCCTGTCTCTCTGTAACTTATAACATACGTGTGATAGAGACGGGTATAGACGGAGGTAAACATATTATTGCGTATGCCAGCAATTTGATGTAATGTTGATGTGGTTGCATCAATTGCATTTGTTGGTAACAATAATAATGTTGATGTTTGTTACTCAATGAGGTTGAGTACGATACAATTACAATTTAAGATAGGTAACTCAATTCATAATGAGACTTTTATTTTCATTAATTATCTCATGTCAAAGTTTTCCCCCGGACTCTAGCAACGCTTTAAGATGAGAGAAAGACTCAAAAATGACGAAATAAATATATATGAGAAAAATATGAGTTCACGAAAACATTTGACTTTCTTCAATGTTTTTTAATTTTAGCTGTAATTTTTGTTTGTAACCTCAAAACTCCTGTATACTTCCAGAATGGTCCCACAGAAATTTTATCAAAATTCGTTTAGAAGTTTGTTTTAACACCATACTTACTGGAAAAGTATAAGTCTTTTTTATGTTAAAAAATATTTAATCTAGGAGAACCAGGAAAGCAACCAAGTACTAGGGCCGCATAAACGCTAGAAGACTTGCAAATGGCTTTCACAGCCGGGCTCCGCAATTTGCACTCGAAAGCAGTCGTCATTCCATGTGTATAATAGGCTAATTATGCTGACGGCTCTTTGATTACGCTGATCGCCTGGTAGTTTAGTTTGTTTAACGTGAATTTAAGGCTTTGGGTTTCATGATTTGCATTGCTTAGGTTTCGTTTTTCGTGTGTGAGTGGTCAACACCAGTATCACTAAAGGCACAGTAACATTTAAAACCACCTGACGAAGCTTCGTCGACTATCATACAATGATGACAGCCGAGACCAACGGCTAAACGTGCCTTCCGAAGCACCGAGGAGCTCAAACATTTTTTGTATGCTACTTGTACAAGGGTGGACCACGCTCAGTCTCACTTAACTTGCGAAAGCGATAATAATGCGTACCGGGCCATCTCGTTGTTTGGTTTTTTAGGCAGAGATAGGCAAGCAAACTTTGCCATTTCTTTTTACACGAATACACACTCTCATCTCACACTTATAGCCTCGCTTTTATAATTATAGAGTTGATATTTTGATACAGAAAAAAATACCATATCGGTTCAGATATGATGTAGTTCTAACTTAGGTAACAAACATAAAACATATACAAGCGAATTGAGAATCTTTTCTAAAGTCTGTCGAAAAGATTACAAAAAGGACTAATTTAAAAACGTTCTCTTTTAGAAAATTAAAAATGCTAAAGCAGCCTTTATTTAATTAGCGGAACCTTCCAGTTGGATGCCCTGAGTTCCCTGACTGGATAATCCAACTCTTTCCAAGAGGCGAATTTAATCAAATATTTAGGCAGTAGGATCATTGATATATAAATTTGAAGATTCAGCGCGCCGAAAATATTTAGGCCAATGACTGCATCTTTAATCTGGCTAACAATAAGTTTATTTAATGTAGCTGACTCTATACGTGAGTAACCCGTTCACTAAGTATAATAATGTCTGTGTCTCACTTTAGATTTAAGAAAAAAAATAACGTTTTTTTACAATATTTTATTGTGAAGCCAAATCACAAAGACAAATTAAATAAACCAAAACTCGATGGAGTTGCGTCGACTTTCCGAGTTCCATCGACCAGTAAACTTGTGAAACTGAGACGAGATATTAACATACAGAAGTTAGAATAATAAATGCTAGACGGCATAGAATTTTTTATTATATGTTGCGTATCTTGAGGTTGTTAAACATCATTGCCCTGAGACCTTTGAGCCGAAACTTCGGTGCGGTTCAATAAAGAGTTATTACGGCGTACGGGCAAACATCCAGAAGACTTCGCTTCGTATTAAAAGGACTTTCTTTACTTTACAAAAAAAAGGAAAAACTGCGATCGTTTGGAAAACTGAAATAGACAGTCACGGCCTAGGGATGAGGGTACTCGTAAGATCTAAAGGTAATTTTCAGTGTGATGTCGGCCTATCGAGGTGACTCCACGAGACTACTGTATTGAATAACTAACTAATATATAAAAAATAATTTATTTTGCGCCACAACAAACGATGTTGTTTAACAAATGTTTATTGTGGATCAATAAAAAAATTATAAATAAATGACTATTCTTTATTACGAGAAAAAAAGCAGCTAAGTTATTAGATAATGTAACTTCTCTAAATTTGCACCAAATAAGATATTTTTCTTTCTTTCTTTCTTTCAGCTGGTATCTACTTATCCTTTTTATCAGTTTAGTATGTAAGACTGGAATTGACATCCAAAAAGCTCTACATGCTTTATCGGAAATATATATGTAGATTATAGCGAAAAAAAAAGAACATACGTTCTTCGTTCTTATGAAACAATTAGAAAAAAAAGATAACTTTAACGACACCACAGTTACAAGCGGTTACGTAACTACGTAACACAACTGCACCCATTATGTTATGGACTAGATATGGTGAGATAAGTGGCGTAAACGTACTTCTAATTATTTTTTACTCCACTTGCGAAAGAGAAGGAAATACAAGCTAAACAAAGCTTATAAATAGAGCTCTCTCCAATCAGACTGACTAGCGTGGAGAGTGTAGGAAAAATGCTTTGACTGCTCTGGCCAAGTTGATGGCTCTAGTAGTAAGAACAGAGAGGGTTGTTATTCGTACTCCTACAAGCTACGCAGTGTCTTCTCGTCAAACGTACCTCAGTGTTTCAAGACTAAAGTCTACAACCAATGTGCGTTACCAGTGATGACTTATGGCTCTGATACGTTGTCCCTTGCTATGGGTCTCATAAGAAGGCTCAAGGACGCTCAACGCGCTATGGAGAGGGCTATGCTCGGTGTTTGTCTACGTGATCGAATCAGAAATGAGGAAATTCGTAGAACTAAAGTCACTGACTTAGCCCAGCGGATTAGCTCGTTGAAGTGGCAGTGGGCGAGACACATAGCGCGACGAACCAATGGCCGATGGGGCACAAAGGTTCTCGAATGGCGACCACAAGGTGGTCTGACGACTGACCAAGGTCGCTGGAAGGCGCGGGACGCAGGACGCAAGCCGCTCTAGATCGGTCATTTGGAAATTCTTGGGGAAGGCCAATGTCCATCAGTGGACGTTATGCGGCTGAAATGATGATGATTGTTTCCATTGTAAGTCTGTATAAATCAGTAAATAAAGTGAATAATTTGAATAACAGCTGGCAAATCGGCTTAGCACTCTGTGACTAAAGCATAATTCGTAAACAGACGCCATTCATTCCATTAACTCGGACACTGCGAATACACACTTACCTCGTTTGTTTCAAAAATAAATATGGCATCGTGATATTTTTATGACCAACATTATCATTACTTGTGTAATAAAATAAAACAGTGCCTTTGCGAACTATATTAATCGATGTACATTTTAAAAGGTATCCTCTGTGGGATTCTAACAACTGAAGTATGTATATGAACTCTTAAAGTTTTTTAATTAGTTTGATTTATGTGCGTTAATTTGGAATCGAATGTTCACAATTTGAGTAGTTAAATATATATGATCAGTTATTATAACAATATCTCCAATAACATAACGTGGTTACTGTATAATTGTAATAGAGTAATACATAAATAGCTAAATCACGCTGTATCCAAGCTAGAAGAAAAACAAACTCATTTATTATTGTCGTTAAAATTTCAGACTGGCTGGTAACAAACACAATTCCATTTTCGAATTGCGCGCGTTCGCGTTACCTCCCAGTGTACACACAACGGTAGCTCAAGTTACCCTACACGCGTCCTTATGAAGCGGAAATAAAAGCGAATTTGCAATGTGCTTAGTTATTTTTGTTGATGTGGCGCCGTAGGTACACGTCTCGTTTTACGCATAATCTCGTTATTTGCATACATCGGATTCCGCACAGCTATATCGTAACCGAATCGATTTAAAAAAATAACCGATATGACTCATCGACGGTCAAGTACAATTCGTGGGCGGAATCTCTCCACGCCTTATGAGCTAATCAATCGGAAGTTACGATTATTTAATCGAGATACGTTAATCGATTTGATTGTGAATGAAATGGCATCGTAACTCGTTGGAGGAAATTCGCGCTTAAAACATGTTCCTGTCTTATTTATTTTTTAATGTGTTTTTTCAAGCCAATACCGATTTTAGTTATTGTTGCAAAGACTGCAAAAGGCGACATTTGCCCGACAATAGGATCTTGCTAGCTCTAAGAAAAAAATTTCTTTAAGTCCACCATAAATATTTTTTCAAAACTAAAAACTGACTTCGCCCCAAAACTACAGAACCGATTTTGATAAAATTTATATGGGACCACTGACGACTGAGTATACCCTTTCAAACAAAAAAGAATTTTTCAAATTAGCCTAGGTGTCTTTGAGTAATCGGTGAACATACATAAAAAAGATCCTCCTCCTTTTTTGGAAGTTAAAAAATTAAAAACAAAAGTCAAACATGAATATATATATATCCATTTGTTAACGTTTAGAATTTGGATCATTAAATGAATCAAACGAAACAAAATTCAAGTTTGTCTATGGTAGAATGACGTCACAGACTATTGGCAGACGCGGAGACCCTCTACGCCCACCACTGAACTTGACCGTGGGATTAAATCAATTCATTTATAGCCAGATTTCATATTAACTAGCTATAGCTGAATCTACGACCTCAACGAACGTTCTCAAATTGCAGATGTTCTAAAGAAAGATGATGTAAGGAATACCCATTACCGGAGAGCATGCATGAAAAGAGTCATGAGTGTTGACGAAGCAAAAGAGGTTTGCAAGGGTCGTAGTAAGTGGAAATCTATAGTCTCTGCCTACCCCATGTGAAACAGGCGTGAAAATATGTATGTATGTATAGCTGAATCTATTAAATATATACAGAATGCGTGTAAAGTCCATGCCAAACATGTCAATTGGTCACGTAGGACCACATGTTCCTATTTAACAGACTTCAAAAAGTTCTTAATTTCGTTAGAATCCTTTATTGTGTGATACTCTCTACAACCTACATGAACAATCATCACGCTGAAATCGGGTATTACTGCCTCGGGCCGTGGTTTGTGTAGCTCTTTAACAAAAACCTTAAAAGGTCCTTTCCTTACCCTCAAAGAACCTGTCATTATAGTTATGAACTCATAAATCATTATTACGCAAACGAATTTTAAATTATGAACTCAAGTTCAAAGTGATGTCTTTTTCAATATAAAGCAATGTCAAATCAGAGTTTACGGAAGTAGAGGAGGGGAGATGATCATATTTTTGTGACCGTTTGTGACGTAGTGATTATTTTGAAAGAAACAATATTTAAAAAGACCAAACTCTTTAATTTAATTTTTAACAATTATACAATGAGAAATTAGTCACAGATAAGGGTCGTAGGTTCACAGCCACGAGATTCGTTGTTCCAGAAGAGATTTCCAAAAGTACTCGGCTTTGAAGCAGCCCGGCGCCCAGTCGTGGTCGAAAGAGAACGAGGCTCCTCACGCCTTCTTATTTATATGGCCGCGCGGGGTGAAGAGCGGGGTAAGGAGGGAAGCACCAGTATGGACTTCGTGACACGTTTACACCTCAAATTTCAGGGAGAGAGGTGAGGCAAGGGTTCTCATAATTAGGTTTATTGTAATCATCGTTCGCCCAACCTTTTAGATTAATTTTGAATATTTAATAGAAAATGTCTAATAAATCACGAATAATAATTGTCTACCAAAGCGAGGCAGTTTGACAGTTTACGTAAATTTATCTAAACGTAGGTAACTAAACTCGAGGGGCTGCCTGGCCTGATATCGGACAAAACTTTGCGATATCCAGGTCGCAAAAGTTAATAAACACTATTTACTCAAACCTTGTTTACAACTACGAAAACTACTTGCAGCCGACAGAAGAGACCCCCGTATAAAATACAAGGGGGAGAGAAATGACATTTAATAGGCAGATCAAGACTACCAACCTTCAAACAAGTATGCATGGACGTCATGGGACCTTCAAAAGCATCTACAAAAACAGTAAGAATACACTGACTTAATATGCATTTGTTCTTCTTTCGTTATTCCTGAGGTGCTTTCGTCGAACCACGTAATCTGTAAAACATGATATCGTCTAACAATTTATTCTTTGCAGCGTTTTTTCGGCGAACCGTGCTGTCGTTTAAAAACAGTATCGGTTATATTTTTTCATTTTACCGACGTTTATTGAACCATGCTTTCTATGTACATTGCATCGATTAATGGTATTTAAAGTACGGGACTCTGAATGCCGTGGTTTTGTGCTCAGTTTAAGGGAGGTTAAAGCATAGGTAGCCTGTGAAAGTCACATGGTATAACAACAATTTGTTAAGTACTATTTCCGAGCTATTCTTCTGCAGCCCAACATTGTATATCCCTCCTAAATTGGACTTTACCACTCCCATTTATAACCACTTAATTTCGTTTCCCGTCTTATTTGTGTTGGCTAAGAGGATGGGGTGGATTAAGCCCTCCATTCTGGACAAATGGGTAACTCTGTTCTCGAAATTGGGTAAAAGGAGGTTAAAAGAATAATTTACTTAGAGCGTCGGTTGGACACAAATATGGCTATTTAAATTTATGACCAAGACAAAGTTATAAAAAATCCTCATGACTAAGTGAGTAATTATTGGAAACATTAGTAAAGCTATAGGAACGGATCATTTATACATATATTCCCATAATCTAAACTATAAAGATCCTTTTAATTCGTGTCTTATGTTCATAAACTTAAGAATATATTATGTTCTCTCTTCTGTCTTTTATAAAGGACTTTACATCTTTGGTATTGTTACCTTTATATAATTAAAATGGTCGGATCTTTTAACAATCACTTGTTTGCCTTACATAAGCACGTAAACCTTAATATTTAAAATTTTGTCCTTTACGTAGGAAGCTAGTAGGTATCAATCACGACCACCGTGGTGTATTGGTAACCATGCTAGCCCACTTGGAGGTACTGGGTTTGATGATCGATCCCCCAGCCAGGGCAAGTCAGAAATTGAACTTTTCCAAATAGTCATGGGTCTTAAGTGATATACGTAAAATATGAGTACAACGCAACTTAACCAACATTGGGGCAATATCCTTGTGATTTGTCCTTATCTATTTAATATATGATTTATTCTCATTATCAAACAAGCATCAGTTGATAGCTGACGTAATATCGACTTAAGATGCTCACAAAAAGTATCAAAGCCAGTTTTTATACACGACCATCTGATAATAATATGAGAGTACCATTTGGGGCCCCTATTCGGTTCAATGGATCGTCCAATCGATGACTCACAGTCATTTACATGTGCTCATTATTCATTTACAAAAACAATAAAAATTATCGAGAAGCGGTACTAAATTTCTTTCTCTTGATTTACATATTGTTTCGTGACTCACTTCTGAATTTATTTATATATTTGAAGTTAAGACCCCGCCTTATTTCGGAAACTAAATAACACATCATATTGAAATTTTTTTTTTCATTATTATAAAGACTTTGTTGTAAAATGTACAATATAAATGTGCAATCACAAATAACAATAAATGATTTATTTTATTTACAACTCTCATGAAAAACCTTCCTTCCAGCTCTATGCTTTTAGTAAATATACGTTTAAGATCTCTCAAAGAGTCTTCAATGTTGGTAATGCTGAGTATATCGTAGTTTGCAGAAAACTTCGACAAACTTTAGATTAAAGTTACCAAATAACTCGAACAAATTAATACGAACTCGAGCGTCAAATTAATTAACGAAACGAACTGTCACGGAACGAAACACTAGCTTCAATTGAAAGAGCACATAAATACCAATTAAGAGTCTCCGCACATTAAATCCAAAGCGGCCGCGGTAGTAAAAAAAAATAGGTTAGACCTTCCCAATTTTTTTGAAAATATGTAATGCTTCGTCCCTCAATGATAGAACAATGTGAAATAATGGTCTGCACTGCAATGTCACAAGGTCCGAGGCGAGACTAGTGGAGCTTATGCTTCCCTAGAAACACGAATCATATACGAGTATTTGCTTGTAGCTGCGATTAACATCTTATCAGTAAAAGTGGTCGCAATCAGTGTCGTAGAGTCATATTAAACTTTCCGGCAATTAGAAAAAAAGTGTCGGACCCTATGCGTTATAAAAAAGAGAGGACGGAACGAGGCATCATTTCAATAAGACTTTCTTAAATAACAAGTCCACCTGACCAGGGTCGCTGGAAAGCGCTGGATGCAGGCCGCTCTTGATCGGTCATTTTGGAAATCTTTGGGAGAGGCCTATGTCCAGCAGCGGACGTTATGCGGCTGAAATGATGATGAATGATGAAATAACAAGTCACTATTTAAAACAAACCAAGCTTTTATCTAAAACAATGAACTTAAAGTTTAAAGTGCTCCTCAAGACAAATCAAAGGAGCTCAATGAGTTTTGCATTGTTTCGCATAATACGAGAGCGAGCCAAATTTCAGCACTCGGCTCTCAGCTCTCAATCGCACCCGGGAAGACATACAAAGGGACAGGTAAAACTTAATACAAGCTTGTGAAAAGGGAAGCCTCTTAATGCAAAACATATAGAAATACCGGGACGTAACCCGTAATCAGACGCGTACAAACCTCGCCTCGGCCGTCATCCTATCTGGCTTGCCCCTAATGTGCAAAGTCTCTAATCATTAACTTTTTATGACACTAATACCACAGAAATTTGTTGACAGAGGGCGCGGAGATCGTCAATTTGATAAGTAGTAAAAATACTATAAATAATGTTTTTATTAATCTATGGAAAGTGTTGGGAAAGGGTGACCAATCTTTTCTTGCAAATAAAGTCGCCAACTGCTATCGCGAACTGTCGCGCGACGCGAAACGCTGTAGCTCGTCTATCGCTTCCCATAGCACTTACTTATGTATGTTACCCCTCTTTTGACGTCGGAGGGTAGGCTCGTACTCTACGAAAAAACGTTAACATTTCTTTGTAAAGAAAGCGCCTGAAGCAATCAGTCGGTACATTTAAAACCGACCGCGCGAGCACCCCCGGCGAAGCTGAATTTGCATAACTTTATTAGGGTAATGACGTCACCAGGTGCCGTGCCTTAGATCTATCATGGAGTTCGGAAGTACTTCCACTGACTTTACTTATTTATTGAAAAGGGGAATCTTTTATTATTATTTTACAAGATGAAATTGTAAGACCTTAAAAATTATTAAGGACTCATCTAATCGCCCACCAAATATATGAAGTTCCGAATTTCCGATCAAATGCACTCGAGTTATTGACGTAGGCGGGTATTAATAAAAAACTATGGCTATGTTACATACAATTTTTCTATTTTATTTATTTATTAAAACTTTATTGATCTGCAATAACTTGAAGAGCATTCTCTCCCAGTCAACCATAAGGATAAAAAGATAAATTGTTGCGGCGCATTTTTTCGCCTATACACTATCTCGACATAATAGCAGGCCTCCGTCACTCGATCAAGATCGCTCAAAATGTACCTACCGGCTAGCCGTGTTTTCTAACTCCCAAGTGGCAAAGGGGCGCCGCACTCCGGCCTGTGTAGTCGCGTGCATGAGACTTGCTTACTGCGTATTGTTTGTTTACAATATCTTCTTATATTTATATTATATTTACAATATAAACAAGCGTTATATTTAACAATGTCAAGACATTATTGTGCGGTATTCCAATGTCAAAATTAAAGAACCAATAAAAAATTGTCGTTTTTCACATTGCCAAAAGACGAGGAAAGTAAGTGTTTTTTTTTTCGTTAACTGTAGGTAGTCGTATAGAATAGGATTTGGTACTGTCTCGTCCAATCAGATTATTTTGTAGGTATGAAGTTTGATTGTCCTACTGAACGTCGAAAGTTTAACATCGATGTACTGTATCCAGATAGTATATGTTGTTGTTTTTCGTGTGTGTGAGTGGCCAACACTGGTTTCAGATTTTTCAAGCTGCCTAAAGGCATCTGACATAGCTTAATGACTGCCATACAATATGACAGCCGGGACCAATGGCTTATACGTGCCTTCCGAAGCACAGAGGAGCTCAATTTTTATGCCACTTGTGGTCACCCATCCAAGTGCGGACCACGCCCGGTGCCGCTTTACATGCGAAAGTGCTAGTGCGGGCCACCGAGCTCCTCTAGTAAAGTATATAACAACGATTTACGTGGACTAGAAAGTATGCTATAAAGAATTACTCAATATCGTATGTTTCTCATTGCGATGTACGGTAGTACTTACATCCACAGTTAATGAAGTTTCTATGAAAATCACACGCTCTTATAACGTCACAACTTTTAAAGTCAAATCATCTATAGATCCTTTTTAATAAAATTTCTTTTCATAAATATGCGTCACGTTCATTTTTGTATTTTACAACATTGAGTCAACCCTAAGGTAATCTCACAACGGCCGACGTCATCGCCCGCTGTGCACTTAAAACGCTCCGTTGAGTCAAAGCAGTTAGGCTCATATTTCCTCGCGTCGCTTGACAGCTAGAAAGTTTAGTTAAATAAAGCGTAGGTATTTGGCGTTTGTAGGGAAGTGATGTATCTGTTACGTAGTAACTTATTAGTAATCTGTGATAATAGTAACTATCTGTACAGAGACACAGACTTTTTCCGTTTAAATTTTTCACACATTACATACAGCGTGAATCTTGTACTTTAGAAAGTACACCGGCTCTCACGGGCATCCCTTAAAAGGACAGGCCACGCGACTGGTTGCGTCGTAAAAGAGGTTTTACTGCCCGCGCTATGGGAGATGAGAAAATTTAATTTTTAATAAGCGAGACATATGTTATTACTGTTATTAGAGAGCGAGCGACATTGGACTAACTCGAGATTGGGTTTTAACCCCGATGCGAATAAAAGGGGACGTATAAGTTTGTTTTTAACCATTATTTATGACTTATATGTATTACGTTTACTTATTCACAAATTTTATCATACCAGCCCATATTTGCTGCTTGCCAAAATAAATATATGGACAAAACACCGATGGAGCCTGCTTCAAGGCTTAAACTTCTGTTATACTAACTCAACGACACGATACCATATTTTAAGACAAATACTAGCTGCGCCCCGCGGTGTTACCCGCGCTTAAAGTAGCCTATGTGTTAATCCAGGTTATCAGCTTTCTGCGTACCAAAAATTTATCAATATTGGTCCAGCCGTTTGCGCTAGAAAATGTAACAAACATCCCTCCATACTTACAAACTTACGCGTTTATAATATTAGTAGGATAATACACACCTACAGATAAACACCCAAAATGCCATTCGGTCCGCCACTCGTACATTTATTTTCAACTAGCCGGCTTGGCTTCGCCTAGTCGTAGAATAATTAACCCTTAATAACAATAACAAACACATTTCGCAAGACATTGCGTGTTCCTTCATAATAGTCAAGTACTAGTATCTAAGTACCGAGTCAGATCCCTATCACACATCCGGAAACGTCACGTCTGCTTAGTTCACACATCGGCAGGTTTAATTAATTTCAGTTTGAGTTTATATTGCTTTAGACGTTCGTCAAATGTGTTTTAATTAACTCTGAAATTATTTCCTAAAATTGAAACAAAAGCGCCAGAAGCGAATGAGAAGGTAAAGGAACATCAAAGTTCCGGAATGGGGGCTTGCGACGTCACCGATTAGTAAAAACCGTACCTATACGTCATGCGAAATGTATATGCGCTGTATCTTTGTCATTTTTTGTTTCTCCGAGAAAATAAAAAATCGCGTATAATATTTTTTAATAATCTAACCGATGAGCCAAAAATATTTTCTAATTCGTCATTATTTATTTACTAAGCCGCTGCTGGTCGTCCTACATTTTCCATTTCTGGAATACCACTCGGTGACGGTCTTACTCCAACTACCTTCATTCCTTCGAGTTAGGTCTTTTGCCCAGTTCCACTGATATTTTTAGTACAAATGGCAATTTTTATTGAAATCCAATACATTTCGATCAAAGGTTGACTTTGACCTTTCATGTTAGAAATTTTATTGATTACGTTTAGGGATTCAATTTACTAGTCGTCAGAAAACGTTGGACTGTTTTGTATTGCGAACAATTTTTAAAAAATCCCCGACTGTAAAGAAAGAATCCATCTGGTGAAAAGTAGCGAAACTACATAACCGTACCGCCATCTATTATTTGCTACCCCTGAAATCCTTAACTTTCAAACGTAAACACTCAATAGCTTTTAAACGGCTGAACCGAGAACGAACAAAATGGAACCTGCTTTCACTTTAAAAAAACCGCACCGAAATCGATCCATCCGTTCGAGCGCTACGATGCCACAGACAGACAGACAGACATTAGCATTAAAATTATAACAACTTCTTTTTTGGCGGTGGTTACAAAAACTACAACACTTTTATACATTTATAGTATAGTAGCAATACATTTTTATCTGCTAAAATATATTAAACAAACACGCTCAATCGATAGATAACCGATCGACAAGGTTACCCGACACAATCGGTCATAGAAATTGAACTTTACGCTGGATATAATGTCGTATGCTTTAATGTTTTAGCTGCGCCGAGGACTACCGAAAAGGTAGTTCTTAGTTCAATGCTAAGATTTTATCAGATGAATGACTACAGCATAATACCATCCATAAGAAAAAATGAATGGTATTATGCTATAGTCATTCATTTGATTAAATCTAAGCATTGAACTAAGAACTAACTTTTCATCTTAAGAAATACCACATACAACTTTACGCTGGATATAATTTCGTATGACTAGTAGACAAGTGCTTCGGTAGTGCTGAGGATAGCTCTCTTTGCTTAACCAAAAAAGAAGTTGGATGATTTTATGCGATAGTTATCATGGACTCTGAACTAAAAAAGTACATTTGATTCTAACAAAGACGATTATTTAGGCTATATAGAGAAACAAGATACATAAAGAATCAAAATAGAAGGTGCCATCGGAAATAAGGTACAAGTACTTATACAAGAACTAAATTCTATTTGCATGTGTAATTTTAATTTTGTATCGCTTTAATGCACTCTACGCGGCCTGTTACATCTCGCTTAAGCCGATTGCATTGAATTTCAAATTAGCGCACTAAGGGTGGCTCAGGGCTCTATAGCAAATGCCATGATACCACGAACCGCCACGTCGTCTAACTAGCATTACCATGTTCAAGTTAAATCTTTTTAAGTTTTAACCTTATACCACACGTATGGCACTTCATACAAACGGAGTAACTTAAATACCTAGTACTACTACTAACGAAACAATATGTCTGTGCACACGTCAAATGTGTGAGTTAAACAATCAGGGTCGCCACCACACGGAATCAATGTAATACCTATGTACTGACGATGCACATTTACGATTATATCTTTCCATACCGGGAGATTTTCGATTGTTTTATCTTTATTAATTATATTCTTACCTAACGTTTATCTGGAATCCTGGATAGTAAATAAGAACTTTCTTACAAGCATATATGTATTCGCTGAATCCACACATAATAAAACTGGCACAAACACACTATGACGTATAAAATTATTCTAATATATATGTAATTTTACGAAAGAGTCGGAGAGCTACTTAATATCACATCACCTTACACAATAACACACACATCACAAATATTTCTTTAGGTTATTATGTCCATCTCCTGTTCTCCATTGGTTTACTGTTTATTACTGACTAATTTATAATATAACGCACTAAATACACTCTTGTAATTTAGTAATTTGCATGTTCGGCATCAAACGTTACAGTAAATATGATTAAATTCAATAAAACAATAAACAAACGTTTGTTTACATCATCGCGGCGCCGGCGGCCGGCATTTTAGCACTATAATCCGCAAAAAACAAGTTAGCACCCACAAGGTATGTTATTCTCTGCGAGCGAGGTGCCTACTTAACTTTTCCGGTTTGTAGGCGCCATCGTCGTAATGCGCGCGCATCACGTCGAGCATGTGACCTTAGACCGGCGTACATTGCATTGCGGTACCTAATCATTTATCTACACTTTTTTAGATGACTTTATGTGAATTTTACAAAAATATTTAAAATATCTCCGATTATGTATGCTAAGGGAGAGGATAAAAATAAAACTTAATTCTACATAATTTATACATTTATTATTAAGTATTTATACACTTGCATAAAAATAAAATTGTGGTAAAAACTACCATAAGTACTTTTATTTTGTTCGAATATAACATAACGCACATTTCAACAAACTTTATTTCTGTGAAAAGTGTTTGAAGTTTCCATTTAAATATGTATACAAACAGAGCAAAAAAGTGGGTATGGGTTTTAATGGTAGATTGTGCTACAAAGGGTAAAGGTAATAAATAATATTTAACGCGAGGGCGCTACATACTTTGAATCCAGAGTGAGGCGAGGGGTTCATGTATATCGCCCGAGAAAAAAATATTACCGTACTTGAGTAGCACACTCTACTTTTCATCTCCATCTACTATAAACTAGCAAATACAGAACAAAACAAAATAAAAAGAAAAGTAGAACATCTACAATACCTAATCAGAGTTTAACTGACAGAAACTTGCATATCACCAAAATCGTGCTAAAAAGTTGTTTATACAATAAAGTTCCGTCTTAATAAGGGTAACAAAAAAGTGTAAGAGCATTTTTTTTTTCCAAGTGGCTGAATCTTGATTCTTTTTTATGATCTCAAACCTAATATTTTCGCCATTTTGATAAATTTCGAAAAACTTAATCGACTAAAAATTCCTGATAATTATCAAATGTACTAAAAAAAATCACAAGAATCGGTTGGGAATTATGCGAGCTGCAGACAAAAACGGCTGGAAAACTGGGTTTAATACACATGACAGAATTCTTGCCTACGCTAAAATGCAGACTTTCGTTTGTTTTGCCCAATCTATCAATTACTTTGCATGTTCTTTTTCCTTCAGCAATATTACATAAGAACTTTTTTTAAAAATAACAATCAAATTATAAATGTTATATTTGAAACCTGCATACAATCAGAAAAAAAAACCGAAAGACATTCTTAGTTTTCATTTTTCAAATGTGAGATACACTAAAATATTTTCGTTTAAAAGATTTATCTTTAAATCGTCTATTATTAAACTTTATAATATTAAATATCCGAAAACGTACAAACAATTTTTTTAAATATTCATTAGGGAAGCATTCGCAACACTCAATGAAAGATATATCATTTAATTCTTTTAAAATTTTGTTGCCTACATTGAAAATTATATTCTGTTCAAAATAATGTTTCACTCGATTGTCCATTTCTTTTACATAATTAACAAAATTTTTTGGCGGAGTTATCAAAAGGGTAGGATTTCCATTAAAAGATTTCTCCCGGACAAACAGATTTTCTGAAGAAGTTGACGAAAATTTACTTTGTTCTTTTAATTTAGATATTCTAATAAAATCACACATTTTATCACATTTGTGATTGTCGTAACATTTGCGGAGAAGGTAACCACAAATATATACAAATGCGTTTTTCTCCGGCAAATCGAATCTATAATCTACAGTTCCTACTGCAACAGCCAAAGACTCATCAGCAGCTGGAATAGGAATTGTATTTTCGACATTAATATGCGTGGAATCATTGTTATCTTCTCTTATATAATCACTGTTTAGCAAAAGTTGATCAAAATCATCTACACAGTTGGCACTGTCAGACGTTCTTAAAATATTTACCATAAATAATTTGCGGAAAGCCCTACAAAATTGAACTGGGGTTGGTTCCCGACAATTTCCACCTTGTTGTCTTACTGCTCCAAAAAAGTTTTCGAGCGGGTCCTGGTTTAGCCTTCTTGTAAAGAGGAACTTAAAATCTTCTGCTTGTAGCTTCTGTGCAAGTAATTTAATACTTTGCACAGAAATTTTTAAGCCTTTAAGGCATTTTATGGAATTGGTTACGTTTTTTTTCGCTTTGTTTGTGACTGTGACTGTTGATAAAAATGACTCAACTCTATCCAATAGTTCAATTTGGTATTGCAGAAAGGCGAAGGCGTTTTTGTATTTATTGGAGTCATTAACAGTGCACGAATTCAAAACGTCAAAAGCCTTATCTATTAATTCTATTAATGTGACAGTGCCCACTGCCGACGTTTCCAGTTTACCGGTTTCAATTTCTATATTCATACCTGCAGCAACTGTATTGCTAAATACTTGGGTAGCCGTTTTGACCTTCATCTTTTCAAAATTATTCGGATTTATATGGGACTCTGTAAGTTTGGGCGCCAGCCGATGTGACCTTTGAGAATCATGACTGTAGAATGTTTCTATATCTCCCCATTTAGCGGTAAGCTTAGTTTCTTCAGAAATGAATTCAAAATCATATTTTAAGAGGTTGTTCCGAAGCGATTTAATTAAATGGGGCACATCAAAAATGTAGAATAATTTTCTATTATTAATATAAAAATAGGGTTTATCGACAGAAACACCTCGCTCGCTGGCCAAATTTAAAAAGTTTGAACCTTGGTCACTCACGAAGGCTACTACATTAAAACCTATATCAATCAGTTTTGTTATAACGTCATCCAGCCAATCGTTTAGTTCTTTGTAATTTTTACTCTGCGCTAATAGACTGTAACCTATCTGTTGTTTCCAGTTAGAAAATACTCCTCTAGCCATCACGACAAATGCTTGAGACGCAGGCTCTGTTGTTTGACAACCATTGATTTCATGAAACCCTATTATTTTATCCTCATTAATCTGATAATGTAAATTTCGTTTTAATGAAATTTCATCAGCGCAAATGATGCAGTATTTTTCAGCATCGTTCATTTTTTGCACTTTGGAATTTAAACATTTAAGTACATTTGGATGAAGTTTTGTGCCCATGCATATATTGGTTTTCCGCAAAGTCCTTTCACTTGGCAGGCACAACGTTTTTGCCAAGACTCTGTAAGCTAGAGGGCTAGCAAAGTATATATTCATAGCAAATAACTTTAGCTCTTTGCTATATCTATTCCCCTTCCAATTCCGTTTCAATCGATTTTGCATATCAATCAGCTTGCGTAATTCTGGCGATATATAATTTAGCAATGACTGGTTCTCTAATAGTTTCCTTTTTTTACACTCAATCTGCAATTGTTGTTTTAGTTTTCGTTTTCTTGGTGAGTTCGAAGAGAGAATCGATCCGGTTTGTGTTGATTGTGTATTTGAAATGTCCGAATTAACCTGACGCTGTGTACTTGAAATTTCCAAATTAACTTGACATGAAAAATCTTGTGTGAATGTGTCTGTCTGAGAAAATTTATTGTCTGTTGTTCGAATAGTAGATATACTTAAGTTTGGAGATGGAACTGCATTACATTTAAGTCTTCTTTTATAACGATCAGACTCCTTAAAATGCAAATCGCATATGTGATAAGATTTGTTCAACGTTTTATAATTTTTCGACTGCAGATCATCACGCCCAGCTGCTTGAATCCATTGTTGGCATCTGAAAGCATTTACAAACATTTTCTTAAAAATAATAAATCAATTATAATAAAACAAAATCGAAACATAAATCCAATAGCTGCCTAAATAAATAAATTAAGTTATATTTCGTATCAATACAGTACACTGTATTATCAGCAGTATATACCTATGGCTACAAGTACATTACATTCATGCACACACGATAAATATTCAAATTAAACAAGTTGATTTGCTAGGCAAATTAAAAAAACCCGACGACACCATCTAGTGATAAGTGGCGGAACTACATACTATTCTAATCGATGTTAATTGGAATGGATAACTGTTGCGCTATCTATTACTTGCCAGGTGAATTTCAAAATACCAAATTTGTAACGGTAACACCCCAGAAATTTTAAACGACTGAATCGATTTTCATCAAACATGGCTAAGAACCATCGCAAGGGAAGTGCTTTCACGTAAAAAAACCACATTGAAATCGGTCCATTCGTACGGGCGCTACAATGTCACGGACAGACAGACCGACAAACCAACAAACAGACTAAACGCATACCACCCCTCTTTTTTATCGGGGGTTAAAAATGAAAACCATAGCAAAGAAAGTTTTCGATAAAAAAATATATTTAAGTATTGTAAAAGACGCCGCGACAATGTTATATGTTGTGCGCGTCCGTATCTTATGAAATCTTATGATTGTTATTATTACATTAAATTCACTAACATTTATTCCATAAAGGCAGATTATATTGATAGGCAGATGGCAAATCTCTTTTTGATCATCATTGTTTTGCTCCCATTTAACCACAAGATCGCAGAAAAGGTAAATAAAAATGTACGTAACTAGTACTTACCTACATAATAATTTCAATTTATATTGTTGCTTTGCTTACCTGTTTTCATCACTCGGAAATCTGTGAAATGTTCTCTCTTTGTTGTTTCCCGTAGAAAAACAACCAAAATATGCGCAGTTTCTCACCATTATGGTTCAATAATCCCAACCACAAGTGACTCGCGTAACGTCAAGGTGCGACTAGCAATAACCCTGGTTTACGTCCTCCTTCATCTCACAATAACGGGGGAGGAGTTGCGGGGACGCCAGATTGCGGGGGAGGGTGCGAGTTTCCGTTCTGTATGTAATACTATTATTAATTCTGTGCTTATACTTCATTCTATGGTCATTGCATATATTTTTTTTATTACTCTAATGCTTTCTCTACGCGGCCTGTCACATCTCGCATAAGCCGATTGCATTGAATTTCAAATCAGTGCACTTCAAAGGGTGGATCGATGGAAAATGCCATGAAGCCACGAACAACGCGCTGCCAAACTAGCATTTTATTTTACCATTTTCGAATTTAAGTATAAACCTATATCTTATACCTTTAAACGAGCAATTCTTGTATATTTATTTATAAATTTCTGTGATCTCGAAAACGGCTCTAACGATTTCGCTGAAAATTGGTATACGGGGGTTTTCGGGGGTAAACAATCGATCTAGATTAGTCTTATGTTTGGGAAAACGCGTGTTTTCGAGTTTTCATGCGTTTTTCTTTCCACGCAGAATATGATCGCTAATTTTGGCTTAGCGGTTTATGATGCGGACCGCTAGAAAGTGTAACGGGTTCAAATCCCACTCGGTGACTTACTTTTGTTTTTTTTATGTTCAAATTTATATATAATTTTTTATTTTGTATTGTTTTTAGACAAGTTCAAAAAATTTAGTTATTGTTTGAGATGTAACCGAGCAAAGCTCGGTCGCCCACTATAACCTATATAATACACTGAATTCCATTTTTAACCGCTTTTCAAAAAGGAAGAGGTTATCAATTCGCTAATAACGTTATGTTACGCTATATCTTCGTCAAACGTGGGCCGATTGTGATGATTCTTTTTTTTTTATTTGATAAAGTCATAATGAAGAATTTTGGACATATGTAAAAAAACTCCTGGATGAAATTGAAGTCGGTTCTTTTTATGGTGAAAATTGAATTATCATTGTGTGTAATTCTGTATCGATCTACTCCACTCTACGTGGCCATCGTACCGGCTTTCTGAAGACGTTTTTGTTTTTATTAATACAAAAATAATATTTTTTTAGGTGCTTATCAGAAACAAAATAATTGTTTTTTCTTTATAATAACAGCTTTGGTTTCAAAGTGGACTCCTCTCCTGACCTAAAGATTTGCAGGCCCAAGAAGCGTCGGTGTGACAATTAACGACAGTTTAAAAAGGAATGGTCGGAAGCAGCACGCAATCGAGATATCAATAATATAGGGACATATCACACAGATGGAGCTAGCCCCAAAGTAAGTTCGAGACTTGTGTTATGGAATACTAACTCAACGATACTATATTTTAAAACAAATACATAGATAAACATCCCAGACCTAGGACAATTTGAAAAAGGCCATTTCCCAACTTGCCCTGACCGTAGATCGAACCCGGAACCTCTGGGTGGCAGACTAGCACGGTGACCAAGCACGCCACGGAGGTCGTCCAGATGTTTGAAAGATGAGTCTATGCCCAGCAGTGTGGAGATGTTAAAAAGTCCCCGCTTCAGCTACAAAACTAACATTGCGTGTTTCACGCAAACATCTATGTTTCAGCAGAGGACAGTGCGCCCACGCCGATCCCGCTGCGCGCTATATTTAGCTCCTGCATTTCGTGACATAACCGTGTAGTATATTTGGTAACTGCATAACAGTTGAGGGAAACTGTTACTGGATTTTCTTGCTCGCTTCTCTACCCCTAAATGCCGATCGAGGAAACGGGCAGGAACGTGAATCAAGTTGCTATAAACATATATTACTATTTTAATTATCTTTTTGCATCTAACGCCCACCATCAAGATAAACGTGACCGGGGTCTTATGGGCCTGGGCTCCGTCTATACCGTTAGGGTTAAAAACTAAATAATGTTATCTGTATATTCTCGCTGCTTTCCGCTGTCGTCAATACGCTGTAGCTAATTGGTAATTTGTCTACACGTTGAATTAATTAATATTACATATTTTAATTAATTTGTCCTTTCACGGTTTCTTTAGCTATGTGTGTACTGTACAATTTCTAAAAAATTACGAAGTAGACAATTAATTACCAGAAAGATGAATTTACAGGCAACACAATGCTCATCGACCATGTATATTAAAAGGAAAAACACTAATATAGTCACATTAATTTTATAAAGACGAAAGTTTGTGTGTGTATATATTTTGTTTCTTCTTCACGCGCAAACCTCTGGACCAATTTTGTTAAAATTGGGTATGCAGGCAGCTGACACCCTGGATGAACACAGGCTACTTTAGACGCGGGTAACACCGCGGGGCGCAGCTAGTAAATAATGAATCAGAACTGACGCCTATAATTCAGTCTATCTAGATGTCTAGACACTCTAGACGTAATGGATCCGTACAGCCAACACGAACATCACTTATCGGAAACAAATCGGCTTTACCTATTTGAATTCTTCGGTGTTGTTTGTTTTCTTTCGCCTTTTTTTGTGTCGAACCACACGCAGCGCAAGATGCTCGACGTAAATTGCGTCGCGTTACGCCCCTGCATGGGGTTTCATACAATTTCTACCCACCGTTCGCCATGCGCCAGTTACGAAGATAGAAATTGTATGAACTACGCATCTTGCGCTGTGTGTAGTTCGACCCGTTTAACTATAAGTCGGTTTTTTTTCGCCTGTAGCGAATACTCAATCATCGCTAATTACATACATACATAATATCACGTCTTTATCCCTAATGGGGCAGACAGAGCATTACGCGACTAGATATTAATCTAAAAGGGCTGACAGTAAATCTTCAAGGATGAAGTGGCACCTAAAGAAGAATTGGGTATTTTCCTAAGCCAAAAATAAATTATTTTGTACTGATAACAAAATAAAACGTCGCAAAATAATGTCACTTGTCTTTGAACATATCCATTACAACGTGATTTTAAATTTATTATTGCAGAAAAACTGATAATAAGAGCGCTATTTGACCCACAAAACTATGATGTCTTTTGCCTGTATTTCATACAAAATCCCATAGAAACTGTTTGTTTTGACGGCAATGGCGCGATTGCAAAATTTTGTTAGGACCACGCGATGGTCGCATCGCTTATTCGCGCGTTTTCATGTAGGATAACGCTTGATGTGCGATAAATAAACTATGATAATAAATAAATAAAAAATGGGCACTTATTGGCTAATGCCGAAAGGTACCGGAAGGTCCAAGACCCCATGGAGTACACGAATCTGAATCAATTGTTATTCCTATTGCGTTTTGCTGAGCGTCCCGATATAAGTAGGTATTATCCTCTATAGCAGCGGTGCTGGAAGTAGATGAGCAAGATATTCAGTCGTCTCGTCGTCTGGCGGGCAGCAAGGAGAAGCCTGGTCCGATACTGGCAGAAATGAAGTCGAAATTGGCACAAAGCAAGTGGATTACGGCTAGCAAGGAAAAGCGATTAACTGTAGGATCGTTTCTACCCGACGTACCGAAGGAAAAGGCAGACGTAAAAATTTACGTAAGAGAAGCATTAACAAAACATATGAAAACTCTTTTGTATAACACTAAACAAAAACTAGGCAGTTCATTTAAGTTTATATGGATAATAATAAAATAAAGGAGGGAAAAGTATGTGTACGTAAAACAAATGATAGTAAAATTATTTACATTCGATCTGTTCAAGACATTGAACAGATTGATAAGTGAATTATATGTAACCGAGCTTTGTGTATATATATATATATATATATCTAATTAAACTATTTTTGTCCCTTGTATGGAATCATTAAAACCTACGGAATTTTTTAATTGCATATCCATTAATCATTTCTTTCAACAACTGCCTAGTAATAAAAGTTTATCCTTTTCCTGTTTGCATATTAATATTCGATCAATGATTAAAAACTTTCCTAAATTGTTACAACTTATTCATCAGTGTTCATTTCCATTAGACATGATCGTTGTCACAGAGGCTGGCATATCCAATAATATTGTACAGTTATATAACATACCGGACTATAACATGCACTCACAACTTCGTGTAAACAAAAAGGGTGGAGGTATAATTATATACACAAAAAAATATTTAAAATTCACACCCATCACTTATAATAGCTTCACATTTGAAAATTTAACAGGTTCTTTAAAAACAAGTCATCAGGAGATAGTTGTGTGTGCAGTTTACAGGCCGCCATCATCTTCCAATGTTCACAAAAGGTTGTTTATTAGCGAGCTGGGTAACTACGTCTCGAGTTTTGACACTCAACAAAACGCACTTTTAATCGGCGATACAAATATAGACCTAAAAACCATTTCAACCATTTCAGATTCGTACGTAGAAACACTGAACGAGCGCGGACTAATGTGTGGAATCACTGATTATACTAGAATTGAAAAAAGATTAAACATTGTAACAAAATCATGTATCGATCACGCGTTTTGTAGATTCCCCACATTAGATCCGTACTCGGCAGCTATCGACGTCGTACTAGCAGACCACCGTGCAATACTGTTCTCCTGCGTAAGCGATGACTTGCAAATGCAGCGAACACAGGATGTCCACAAAACTTACGTTGATTATAAGTTGTTGTCTGAGGAATTAAAAAAAGTGAATTGGTTGGAAACCAATAATATGAGTTGTCCTAATCAAATATACAATTTCATTTGTAGTTCTTTTAATAACGCTCGTAATTTAGTTACTAGGAATGTGAAATATAAGAAAGACTGTAAACTATATAGGGTGCCCTGGATGAACAATAATATTAATAGGCTGTGTGAGAAACGCAATAAACTTTTTCACTTATGGAAAAAAAATCCTCATAACGCTGAAATAAGATTAGAATACAACAAAACACGTAACAAAGTTCATAAACTCCTAGAATATCATAGAAATTCGTATTATATTAATAAAATAAAAAATAATAATAAAAACTTTAAAAAATTATATCAAATTGTTAATCAAATGCTTGGCCGTATTTCAGTATCTGTAGATGAAGCGGTAATTAAAGCTTTTCAGTCTCAGGGTGTTACTGTGGAGAATATTACCAATAACTTTGCTAATGAATTTAATAAATCTGTCAATAATAATACGACCTGCAATAGTGCCATAATGGACATTAACACATATATTAAACCAGCTGATTCGAGTATTTACTACCAAAAAGCAACAAGTAGTAAAATAAGTAAAATTATTAAAAAGTTAAACTCCAAAAAAGCCCCGGGCATAGACGGTATTCGAGTCTCGGATATTAAAATGGTAGGGAGTGGTGTGTCATTGGCATTAGCTAATCTAATCAATGCGAGCGTACAATCTGGTATTTACCCAAATGAATTAAAAAAAGGATGCGTAAGACCTATTGCCAAGACAGGTAAAACTAATGACTATAGCAATTATCGCCAGATCACGCTTCTCTCTAGCATTGACAAAATTGTAGAAAAATATATCTGTAATCAAATACACAATTACTATAGAGACAATAACATATTATACGAAAATCAATTTGGTTTTCAGCAGGGAAAGGGTACGGAAGAAGTTCTCTCAAAGTTCACTGATGAAGTCAATTCGGCGTTGAATGAAAAAAAACATGTTTTGGTACTTTGCATCGACTTTTCTCGTGCATTTGATACTCTTGGCCATAATATTCTCGTAACTAAGCTCGACACGTGTGGCGTCCGCGGCCCTTTGCTAAGTTGGAATAAAAATTATCTCAGTAACCGATCCTTTGTTGTAAAAATTTCTGATAAACTTAGCAAACCTGTAGACGTTACTGAAGGCACAGCGCAGGGCTCGGTGGCTGGCCCATTACACTTCCTCTCATACATAAATGACATGAGCAACTGCGTCACAAAGTGTACCTGCTACCAGTTTGCTGACGATACGTGCTTAGTGATCAGCGATCGCAATCTAGAGAAAGCCTACGAGTACCTGCAAGCGGATTTTAATGCTATATGCAAGTGGTGTCACGATAACGGCCTTGTACTTAATACAAATAAAACCAAATTACTTCACATAAGATCGCCGTACATAAGGTCCTTTATAGATAATAAAAACTTAAGAGCACATGAGCACGCTTGTTTGCACAGCACAGCGGCTACAGGTACTTGTAGTTGTCCACCTATAGAACTTGTCGATTCTCATACTTACCTTGGGCTCATCATTGATAATAGGTTAAATTGGAAACTCCATATACATTACGTATGTAATAAACTTAGACATTTTCTAGCAAACATGCATATTCTTAGAAACCGCATTCCTTATAGTGTCAAACTTTTACTTTTCAAATCGCTAGCAGAATCTCATGTCATATATGGCCTAAGTAGCTATGGGAGGACATATAACACCCATCTAGATAACGTGTATAGATTACAGTTAAAAATATTAAAAACAATTGTATCTAATAAAATAAAGTTAAAGTACCAAGACAATGAGCTAGGCCTTTTTAAACACTGTGGAGTCTTACCAATTCAGTTAAACGTTAAATTTGCTTTATTAAAACAGAACTTCTTTAACAACGAGTTGCAAACTAAAATTGAACATGCTGTATTCACGCGCGCCATCGCTCAAAACCAGTTGTGCACGGAGCGCGCAAACAACGTCTATGGAAAGAGAACAGCGCGTTATCAGGTACCGCGATTAATCAACTCATTGCCAGGTGACATAAAGAAACAACTTTCCGAAAAAAAACATTAAATTTAAATTAAAAAGATACTTTTTGGAAAACATTAATAAACTAACCTTTAACTTTTGACGTGGTTGCCCAGCTAAAATAATTACATTGTAATATCATAATATATATCAATAATATTTTAAGTGGGTAGGTGATTGTGTTTTAGAATTTACATTGTACGTAGAATAACTTCTAACATTTCACTACAAACCTCAGTGGTTTATGTAAATGTCTTATAATGTTCTGTTGTATCTATTTTTGTAATATGTTAGTTTAATAAATAAAAAAAATAAAAAAAAAAAAAAAAGTTTTAAATTTACTTGTCTTCATTAATCAATTAAAATTTGATGTATTTTTTTTAAATAAATAGATACTAGACGGTAACTAATAAAAAACGTAACAATATCGCACTTTTACCATCACATGCAAGGCACGTGTTTTTGCTATTGAACCCATCAATATTTGCATAATACATAAAACAGCAGTGGGAGAAAAAACGTAAACAATGGCGGGAAAACTAGATAGCGACGCATGGCAACACAACAGTTGCCAATATGTAATGATTCATAATCGAAAAATATACTGTACACTGAAAAATACACAGCATTATTTTGCCAATTTTTTTTCTACAGTTTATGGCCAGTGACATGTCATCATGTCATGTATTGTTTGAAGAAATTTTAATTTATGAACGTCTAAGTCATGTTTAAGTAGATAAATTATTTAAATTATTACTTAAAGTATTATGTAATTGTTTATTTCTAATCTCTTTATTGTACCAAAACATTATAGGAACAGACCAATAAATTATCATAAATTATCGTCATTGCTAGTCGTTTGGACCTATTCCGTTGTTCTCTGAATGAATTCATAAGGGCGGCATATTTTGTTGTTATCAAGGCTAAGAAACTTCTATCGCATTAGGTTATCCTGTAAATCCATACTTATATATAAAGCTAAAGAGTTTGTTTGTTTGTTTGTTTGAACGCGCTAATCTCAGGAACTCCGGGTCCGATTTGAAAAATTCTTTCGGTATTAGATAGGTCGTTTAACGAGGAAGGCTATAGGCTATATATTGCATCACGCTCGCGACTTCACTCATGTGGATAACGCGGGCGAAGCCGCGCGCTGCCTCTAGTATAGATATAAGTTTGTGGAATAAATAAATACCTACTAAATTTGTACATAAGTACACAGGCTTATGGCAGGACGGGATATCTTCTAGCCAATTCTTAGTATGTTTTTCATATATATCTAGCTTTATTTATCGTATAGATTAATTTTATTACATTAAAATCATTAAATTCTAAGACAAATTTGTTAACGAATAGTCGATTGTATAATGGAGATAGAATTCTACCATAGATTAAGCGCTTTTACTTAATAAACTGCTTTCCGATACCCACATTAACAGAACATCACCAGAGATACCTATTTTTTTTATACATATAGGTGCTTAATATTTACATAATGAGCCATAAACTCGAACAAATCGTTTCGCCGCCCCAGTTTTGTTAGCACAATGATAACTAAAATTTCATTTTCATTGGTCAATTTGTAACATTGTCTCAATTTCTGGGCGTACGATCATGTGAGTCATCTCGATCGATTTTTTAGTCAGTACATCCATGTATTTACCGCTCACACAGACAATTGTCGGCTGGTAGATTTTTAATTGAACTATTTGGTACGGAGTTTAAATTAAACGACTAAGGAATTTACCAAACGCTTTATTTATCGAACTAGAATCCTAAATAATCTCAGAGGTTAAATTATTCCATGGTCAAAAATACTGATTTTACTGATTAAACCCCTCTAAAAATAGTATTATAGTGTTTTAATCATTAAAATCAGTATTTTTGACCTTGGAATATAAGCAGTATTGTAGAAATTTGGTCGGTAATGGTAGTCCGTTTCCGATCAAATATCTAGAATACTATTAACCTTACCTTGGCCGGTCAATTTGACATCGAAATACGAATGTTAGTTGCTGTTAATGAAGTATGTTATAATGATGTTGGGAGAAAGTTTGTGGATGATAGTTACTTTTTTTTTTTGTTTGACCTCCAACATCCCTTTATTATTAAAAGGTAACATTAACTTAAAATTAACAATATTAATTTGAACAAAACAATCTATATTGTTTTATTAAATAAATAATTAATATTTTTCTTACATACTGTCAATATATTTTTATCTTCTCTGCCTCTTTATTTTTTTTTTCTTCTGCTTCTTTTTAGTTTGCTAATGTATTAATCATCACGTAGCTTATATTAACGGCGATCATGTCGTAAAAAAATTAAAAATTGGTACTGACTTTACTGACCGTTTATTCGAAAAAACTGACTTTTACTGTCTTTAGCCAAAAATAATCAATCGTACTGACTTTACTGACCATTTTCCACCCGTTGAATAATCCTTACTTATGTAGAAAGGCTTTACTAGTGGGCTAAATAGTTGGGCATTGCTATATATTATAATAAACTTAGTCTCAATATTTTTTAATTTATGTATTATTAATAATTAATCCAAGTTTCTATAGGTATCTAATTATGTTTCCTCATAATACGTTGTTTAATCGTCATAATTTATTTTGAGTTTACTCCTGGCCTGGCGCATTGTTTCATTTATTTATTACATAACAAAAACATTTGTGTTGAAATATCTACAATTAGCCTAAAACTTTCGTCCATGCCTACATATCCTATATCATATCATATTCACATATCCTCCATATATCACGTATCCACATAGTAATGTAGTCACAATCAGCATTAAACCAATTAATGGCCGACGTAAATGTAAAAGAATTAGCTTGCCACCAGCAAATTAGAAATAACTATATTTTCATGTCGGAGGTGGCGTCAGATAGGGAGAAATGTAAAAAGAAAGGGGCCTTGCCCTGCAGTTGGACAATAGTTAAATTTTAAAACGAAAAATATGTAGGTACATTGTTAATATTTTCATTAATCAGTATTCAACAGTGTCAGATTATTTTTAGCCATAGCAACCCTACGCGTATGAAAAACCGCTCATCTGTACACAAAGTCTGTGTAACGCAGTGTATCTAATTGTTTATGCATGAAATGGTGACCGCTTCTGCGGAAACAATGCCCTATAACCTGCCTAACGCGCTTATTTTTGGATATAAAAGAATTATAGGTATTACGAAATTTATTACATGGCTCTTAAAAAAACCCATTTCAAACTGAAAATCTGACAGTTTCGCGTTTTGTATTCTCTATGATACGTTTCTGTAAACATGTAGGTCTCATGTACTCGGATCCAGAACCGTATAATTTTCAGTTCATAAAAAAATTTGGTATGTGTAATTTTGGCGCCAAACTTTTATGGCGAAATCATTAGAGTGTATATTTTGATAATATTGTGCAATGTATCAGTGTTTTTTTCAGTTAATTCGTGTTACGTAAATGGCATGATATTCAACAGAAAATCACATAGTTAAATATCAAACTATTTCACACAATCAACTTAACATATTAATTTTTAGAAGGGTTCATCTAAAACAACGGTACTTACATCAATAAATGTTATAATCGATAATGGTATAACAAGCACCATTTACTCTAGTGGTGACAAGGGTAAACTATATGTAGGATAAACGTTTTACATGATAAAAATATTTAAGTAATCAATACATAACAAAATGAATAAATATTTAGTGTGTTTGAACACCTGTTGAAAATAAACTCGTATCGTATCATTTTGACGCGAAAAATGACAAACCTATAAAAAAAAATAGTAGAAATGGCAACAGTAACAATTGCAAACATAAACAAATGGAGATAAACAATCACAAGAGGCTTGCATTGAAGCAAAAAATAGTAATAATGGCTCTCCTGTCCTTGCTATGGTTAATACTAATAAAACCTAATGTTTGTATTGTTTGATACTAACCAAAAAATGCAAAGTTCTAAGAATGTGTCAGGTACACACTTGTTAAGTTATTTGTACATATATAGAAATCTTATTGGCAATTTGGAAATTGGTATAACGAAAACAAAAAGGTAATGATGATCAGAGATCAGAATCCGGATGCTATTGCTATCAAAAGTATGGATATGACTAAATTTCCCAGGATTTCTCGAGAATCGGTACCTTAGTAACTAATGTGAATACATTACTAAGATTTCAAATGAAGATTATTCTACTGTTTCTAGTATACACAATCTTTCTATTTAAATAAATAATGTTATGGACTTTTAGTCATATCCATACTTTTGATAGCAATAGCACCTGGATTCCGATCTCTGATGATGATGCCCTACAAAAATAGCACAGTGAAAACTGTATTTATTTATTTATTATTTTTAAGAACTTTGTTTTTTACTAAACAGTCTTCTTCAAGTAACTTTACATGGAGTAATTTTTTCCAACTTTCAAAATCTTTTATTCAACCTCTTGCAAATAAAATGTCCTGCAAATTATTGCCCAGAAGACGAATGCATTAGACTAGCAAGTTTGCAACATTGTATATGGCAATATTTTATGTCAAAATATAAATTGTGATACCAGTTATGAAATTCTCCCCAATGTTTTGTCACCTTGTGAAAAGACGGACACTTTAACACTTGAAAAACATACACAATACGCAAACATATTTCATTGCTGACTCATCATCACATGCATTTACATTTAAATACTACTTACAAACATATTTCTTAATGATCATAGAAGTATTAACCACAGTGTAAATTAAGCTTTATCGTAACAAAAACAAAACACAATTTTGTTTGACAAAACAATGTTTATGCAACTTGTAATTTTTATGCTGACCTAGTGAGGTAAATGTAGTCAAATTATACCTTGATTGTAATATGTGAATGATAAATTTTATAATAATCTAAAGTGTAAAGAAGTTTTACCATATGATGCCTTATAGCTGCTAATCTAAATTATTCAGAAACATATTGAAAAATCCATATGGCTGCATTACTTTCCACTGCTGGAAGGTTTAAAGGACCACTTCCAGCAGTTATTGCAGTAGATAAATAGTTGTTGCACAGGAGATGTCTAGACTAGAACGTATAAAATCTACAAATAATAATGACATCACCAAGAGAATCGCAACATCTCATTTAGAATTTATTATCTCTGTTTTGATTTATAAATTTACATAGATGAAGTGTACTCAAATTATTGAAATGAAGTTCCTTTTCGATCAGTACGGACTTGGCGGATGGTGTATAATTATTCCGTCATGAACTTTTTTAGGCTGGAATTTATAACTTTAAACAAGTGTATATTTGTTGAAAGTAACTATTTTTGGGCAAAAATTGACATCATGCTAGCAATAGCAACCAATCACTATATCACTATTTTGACTTTTTTAAAATTTAATGCCCACCATCATGCTGAAAGTGAACTTGGTTTCTTTCAGTGTGATCTTCCCAGCAGTGGTTGTTTTGAAACACTACTTAGTACTTTTAAAAATTACCTTTGTTGATTTCAGCTGCACAACAACCACTGCCGGACACAGGCCTCTTCCGAAGATTTCCAAAATTACCTTCATTATGAGATACATGAACCTTACAATGAATAAAAATTTTTAACTGAAAAGTGCTCTTTGTGTCTTGCTACTTTGAGCTTTGTCTGCCTTATTGGGAATGAAGATTTAATAGTGTATTCATAGTGTCATATAAAAATAGGTATTCCCTGATAGCAAAGGTAAGTTTATTATTATTGCCCATTTCCTTGTTCTATGTATATAATAAAGGCGATTGTTTTGTAGGATGTCTGATGTAGGATAGATTTCTCTAATTTAATAAGGAAGATTAAATAGGCTCACTGGCAAACAACTTAACACGAATTGACCATCAATGTTTTGGTTACATGCTTTGTTATTTAGGTAGTACCTAATTTTTGAAAATCTATTTATTTAATGATACTGAAGCATTATGCTCCAAATGATTATCTTTTTGTAAATGAACCTCACTAGATCAGCATTGGACAGGTGAGCCAAGATCACAGATTACGTTACACCAGCCTGCAATGGCTCTTTTCAACACTTTCGGTTACAACAAAATGTTGCAACTAGTCTTGCAGCACTGGCTCAAGTAATCTTTAGTAACATGAGGACTTACCTTAAAAATGGGCCTGGGATGTCTCGTCTGGGAAGGCGCGGCAGTGGTGGTCGCAGCCGCTGGCGCCGGCGCAGGAGTTGTCACATGGTCCGCCGGCAGCGACTCCGGGACTGTCTGGAGAGTTGGCCGCATCGTCGTCGACATTTTCACCAGTTCACTTTATCAAACACTTTACACCTCGCTAAGCCACCCTCGCCACTCGCATCCCGCCCCAGCCCTTCACCAGCTCGCTTCAGCTCCACCGACAGATCAACAACGCCCATCTAACCGCATTTTCTACCAGAAAAACACATCACGAAGTCCTACGACTTGAACTATGACACGGTACCCGTAACTTCGACACTTTCACGTATATGCTAACGATCTTCGAGATGGAAAACGGAAATAGACACGCAAAAAACTATTAGAAAGCTTACGGTGTCCTCTCCTGTCACATAAACACTAGTAAAGAATTCGGCGTTAGGGCTTTATAGTGCACGCAACGCGCTTTTCTTACAGCGACCCGGTCCAACGAACTGTGAGCAAACGCGCAATTCAGAAATGTTCATCCATTTAATAATAAAATTACTAAAGATATTCACTTAACTCCGATAAAAGTCCTCACATTCTTGAATTCACTCTCAAGATGGCGGATTTTACCTACTCCTCGTAAATGGGCACAAGGCTGACACGAAAACATCAACCGGCTCTCTATCAATCCCTTTCTTTTGGTATGAAATGAAACGAGATAGTAATATGTGAACAAGTTCAACGGCGTTTTGGATACGTCGAGGAGGATACGTCACAAAAAAACTGCCAATAGACATGCGCAAAAATAACGAATGAGATGAACGCACCCACACGTTTTGTTTTTGCAACGATTATATTTTTTGTCACCAACTTACTACGGACTTCGTTAATGATTCAGTCAGTCAGTCAAACAGACAGAAAATCATGGATTATAAAATTGAAATTATTGAAAAGACATAATTATTTGCACAATGGGCATTACTCTCTACCCGACACGACGGCCGGCGGTGACGGCGACAGCGACGGCAGCAGATGTGTTTTTCTGAAGATAGAGGTAAAAAAATCTACTATGTTAAGCGCCGTATTCATTATCCAGCGTGCTGTACAGCGGCTCAAGGTCGCTTTGCTGGATGTAGCGTATTCACGCATCCAGCAAGGCATCCAGCAAGCCAGTATTGCCATCACTAACACTTTTTGCGAGGCAGTGTTGCCCTCTTTTGTTGTTAGTGTCTGTTGACAGTTCTAACCTGATGCTATGAAACTCAGTGAAACCCAGTGGACTCGCTTTGATAGATTTTCCGCCAGAAGCTCCTAGCAATCAAAGGATGTCTATACCAACTTTGGTTAAAACTAGAGGCCTAGGAATAGAGAAAGGAAGGAATAAAAATTGGCTTAAAAAGACTTGTATCCAGAGCCGCAAAATATTCAAGTTTATTTACGTATCCAAAGCCGTAAAAACATCTTTTAAAAAAACGTCTGCTGTACAGCAAGCGTATTCACGATCCATCTGCCCGACGATCGCGGTGGTGGGGGTGCTTGCTGGATCCAGCACGTCCAGCAAGCAACTTCACGTCGGCTATTATTATTAATTGCTTGCTGGACCTGCTGGATCGATTTTGCATCCAGCAAGCACCTCCACCACCGCGAACGTCGGGCAGATGGATCGTGAATACGCTTGCTGTACAGCAGACGTTTTTTTAGAGGGTTTAGCACGCTTTTCCACTAGCTGCCCAGCCGGCGGCAGCGGCCCCGGCACAGCTACGCGCACCGGCGCCGTTACGGCAAATGTCTGTAGGCATTTAAATATCATTATGACTCATTTTTACGGCTTACTGGGTATGAGTTAGAAACTAAGCCTATAAAAAAACGTCGTGCTTTGACGTCAAGCCGCAGGCATGGTCTTAACTTGGGTGGGTATAGGCTAAAAGACTTGTATCCAGAATCCAGAGCCGTAAGACAGTTTACGTGTGCCAAGGCGACGGTGCCGCCGTGCCGCGCTGGCAAGTGGAAAAACGTGGCCAGCGATCGGCGCCGGTGCCGCCGCCGTGCCGTCGCCACACGGCGGGTTAAGGCGGGTCTCCGGGCGCCAGAAATCTCGAAACATTACACAAAAAACATGAAACAAAAATATTATTTTTCATACACAAACCGTCTCCTGCAAATAATTTCTGTTTTGAATGAAACATTTCTTTATGGTTGACTTCATCATGAGGTGCTACTTTTCAAACGCGGAGTAACTAAACGAATGGTTTTTTGTACGGAAAAACCATTCGTTTAGGTGACTCCGCGTTTCAAAAATGACACTTAAGGTACCTAATAATATTTCGAAATTTTAGGTGCAGGAGACCCGCCTTTAGGTAGGCAGTGTCCCGATATCGGGTGAACGGGGCTTCCCGACCGCCCTGTTTCCCTATTTAGGGAGTAAAGCCGCGATTACACTACACGATTCGACGGGGACGATTTCACGCAGGCTTCCTAAATCGGGAAGTGTAATCGCTGACAGGGAGACAGTGTCCCGATATCGGGTGATCGGGGCTTCCCGACCGCCCTGTTTCCCTATTTAGGGCGTAAATCGGGTGATGTAATCGCTGTCCCGAGACAGGGCGTTCAGAAGTGCCATTTTTGAAACGCGGAGTCTCCTAAACGAATGATCTTTCCATACAAAAAACAGTTCGTGTAGTGACTCCGCGTTTCAAAAATGGCACTTCTAATATGAACTTTTATGATATATTTCTTAAAACGAGATACTCTACTCAAGCATTTTCTTTTTTCCTTTTTTTTACATTTACACCCGCAAATTTTTAGGGTTCCGTAGTAAACAAGGAACCCTTATAGTTTCGCCATAGGTATCTGTCTGTATGTCCGTCCGCAGTTTTACTTAGCGGCAATAAGTGCTAGAGAGCTGTAATTCGGTATGGATGGATATGTATACATTGTCCTTTTTTATTAAGTACAAATATTGTAAGGGGTGATTCAGTCCATCATATGGAACAACTTTTCCCAATAAATGTATATCTGTCACCGGAAAATAAAAAGACTCGTAAGTTGATCAATTTTCAAGGTAGTTGATCAACTCCCGGAAAATAATAAACAGCAGTTAAAATGTATTATTTAACGTATGTATTTTAGAAAATTGATTAATTTACGGCGCCTTGTCGTAAGATCATCCGACGAAGGCGAGATGTACGTTGATTGGTTAAAAATTAACATGTAGTAATAAATAAGTGAAATACGAATAAGTACAAATAATAGATATTCAGACTGATTAAACTGACTATAATACTTATTAGGTTAATAAGTGATAATTAATATCTGAGCTCAAGTATCTTTTGTTATTTAAAATATTTTTTCTTTTATTATACTAAGTCATAAAACGGTATGGCTAAATAAAAATAAATATAAAATATAAAAAATGTTGATGATGATGAATGATGATGATGATCTAAGTGTTTGTTAACTCTATGAATAAACACTAGCCAAATGCTTTTAAAATACCCTCGACCAATCAGAGAACAGTGTATTATGTGACGGGTAATAGTATACCGTTAAATAGTACACTGAGCAACGATTGGCCCGTTAGTGGATGATTTTACTTGTGGCACAATCGTAAATTATTAAATTACTGCCAGGTACTGTAAGTTGACCAATTAGCTAAAATGCACTGCGTTAAATAATACATTTCTACTAACGTTTGTTATTTTTCGTCAGTTAATCAACTAACTAGAAAATTGATCAACTTACGATTCTTGCTATTTATCGGTGACATATCGAAATACAAAAAGAAAATTTTCATTTTCCATAGTAATGATATCACGTGACTACTTTGATTTGTATGAAAACCGAAAAAATATTTTTCGTATTTCGATATACATTTATGGGGAAAAGTTGTTCAAAATGATGGACTGAATCACCCCTTAAAATATTTGTACTTAATAAAAAAGGATATTGTATATAACATGGCAAAAAAGTCATAAAGTAAAAGTTTGTAAAAAAATTTTTTTTATTGTCCCTTATAACTGCTAAACGGTTATATACGGATACGTCAAAATATTCACAGCAGTGGTATATATAACGAAGTTTAAAGGAAAACTATTAGGCCGGCCCCATACATACGGAATTCCGTACGGAATCGACTCGGAATTCCGTTCGTCTACCATACACAAACGGTTTTTTCCGTATGGAATGACGCGTCTCAGTCGAGAGCCGCCAGCTATCGAGCACAGACGTTCTAGTAGCGTGCGGAAATATGAAATTTGAATGAAATTTGACTATGATTTTTTTATAGCGATTGCATTTTTGCTATTTATTGTTAAAAAATATATCTTTATCTTCGTATTGACGAGTTCTTCGAACTCCCTTCAACCTATTATGACATTTTCCACAAAATAGTATGCCGGGTATTTATTGTATGGGAAAACAGGTCTAAATATTTGGATACCTAATTATATGTCCTGCCACGGCCTGCAATGGCCTGCCACGCCATTTCCTTAAGGTCTCTGTCGTGGTAACCTTGATTATTAGTGTCCTATAAACATGTGTAAGCTTATACGGATATGATGAGATATTGTATGTCAGACATTGCGCGGGAAATTAAACGTACAATGAAGTTTCAAACTACAACACGTCCGCTCGCTACGGTCGTGCGGCGCACACTGAGCGCATTCCGTACGGAATTTCCGAATGTGTGGTGCGACCCAAACAAAATGTATGGAAGACGTGCATTCGGAACGGTTTTTTTCCGAACGGGATTCCGAACGCACAGGCCTTCATTCGGAATTCCTGACGGAAATAAAAACCGAACGGAATGCTACCGTATGTGTGTGGTACAGTCATTGATTTGTATGGATTTGCTGCGTTCGGATATGTATGGGGCCGGCCTTAAGGCCGGCCCCATACATACGGAATTCCGTTTCTAAATCCTGATTCGGAATTCCGAATCAGGATTCCGAACGCAGCAAATCCATACAAATCAATGACTGTACCACACACATACGGTAGCATTCCGTTCGGTTTTTATTTCCGTCAGGAATTCCGAATGAAGGCCTGTGCGTTCGGAATCCCGTTCGGAAAAAAACCGTTCCGAATGCACGTCTTCCATACATTTTGTTTGGGTCGCACCACACATTCGGAAATTCCGTACGGAATGCGCTCAGTGTGCGCCGCACGACCGTAGCGAGCGGACGTGTTGTAGTTTGTAACTTCATTGTACGTTTAATTTCCCGCGCAATGTCTGACATACAATATCTCATCATATCCGTATAAGCTTACACATGTTTATAGAACACTAATAATCAAGGATACCACGACAGAGACCTTAAGGAAATGGCGTGGCAGGCCATTGCAGGCCGTGGCAGGACATATAATTAGGTATCCAAATATTTGCCATTAAAAAAATTAAACATTTAGACCTGTCAATTCATGTTTTCCCATACAATAAATACCCGGCATACTATTTTGTGGAAAATGTCATAATAGGTTGAAGGGAGTTTGAAGAACTCGTCAATACGAAGATAAAGATATATTTTTTAACAATAAATAGCAAAAATGCAATCGCTATAAAAAAATCATGGTCAAATTCCATTCAAATTTCATATTTCCGCACGCTACTAGAACGTCTGCGCTCGATAGCTGGCGGCTCTCGACTGAGACGCGTCATTCCGTACGGAAAAAACCGTTTGTGTGTGGTAGACGAACGGAATTCCGAGTCGATTCCGTACGGAATGGATTCCGTACGGAATTCCGTGTGTATGGGGCCGGCCTAAACTTAAGTAGGGTTTACAAATTAAAAAGTCACAGTGGTGCTATTTTTCAAACGCGGAGTCATTAAACGAACGATTTTTTGTATGAAAAAACAATTTGTTTAGGTGACTCCGCGTTTCAAAAATAGCATTTCAGGTGACATACTTATAAAATGTACTCGGAAAAGGAAATTTCATACAAATTCAATAGAAAATTAGTTTTTAGACATTTTTTTTACATGCACACATTGCATTAACACGCACTTGGTCAATTATTTGATATTTGGAAAGCACAGGTGCCATCCTTTCGACATCAAGTTCGGCTGACAACTGAGTTAGGGAGGCGATCTAGTGCAGTGTAATCACAACGCCCTGCCTGTCGCCCCTGCTCATCGCCCCGACGGATCGTGAAGTGTAATCGCCGCTTAAATCGGGTGATGTAATCGCTGTCCACGAGTCAGGGCGTTCAGAAGTGCCATTTTTGAAACGCGGAATCTCCTAACCGAATGATATTTCCATACAAAAACAGTTCTTGTAGTGACTCCGCGTTTCAAAAATGGCACTTCTGATATGAACTTAAGCCGCGATTACACTACACGATTCGTCGGGGACGATTTCACGCAGGCTTCCTAAATCGGGAAGTGTAATCGCTGACAGGGAGACAGTGTCCCGATATCGGGTGATCGGGGCTTCCCGACCGCCCTGTTTCCCTATTTAGGGCGTAAATCGGGTGATGTAATCGCTGTCCCGAGACAGGGCGTTCAGAAGTGCCATTTTTGAAACGCGGAGTCTCCTAAACGAATGATCTTTCCATACAAAAAACAGTTCGTGTAGTGACTCCGCGTTTCAAAAATGGCACTTCTGATATGAACTTAAAATAAATACATATATATTTCTTAAAACGGTACTCTTTACTCCGGCACTTTCTTTCTTTTTTTACATTTACACCCGCAGTTGCGTCAAAAGCGACACGCACTTGACCAATATTTGAATTTTGGCAAGCACAGGTGCCACTCTTTCAACATCAAGTTCGGCTGACAACGGAGTTTGGGAGGCGATCTAGTGCAGTGTAATCACAAGTTCACAACGCCCTGTCTGTCGCCCCTGCTCATCGGCCCGCCCGACGGATCGTGAAGTGTAATCGTCGCTTTAGTGTGATGTAGTCGCTGTCCACGAGTCAGGGCGTTCAGAAGTGCCATTTTTGATACGCGGAATCTCCTAAACGAATGATCTTTCCATACAAAAAACAGTCCGTGTAGTGACTCTGCTTTTCAAAAATGGCACTTCTGATATTAACTTATAAACATGTAGTACCTGGGCGACCGAGCTTGCGCCGGCTACATCTCAAACATTAAATACATTTTTTAAACTTGTCTAAAAACAATATTTTTTTTTAAATGATATATAAACTTGAATATAAAAAAAACAAAAGTAAGTCACCGAGTGGGATTCGAACCCATAACACTCTTTCTAGCAGTCCGCGTCTTTAACCGCTGAGCCAGCCGGATAACGCCCGGTGGGACGAAATTTGCGACCATATTCTCCGTGGAAAGAAAAATGCACGAAAACTCGAATACACGAGTTTTCCCAAACATAGCTAGATCGATTGTTTACCCCCGAAAACCTCCATCTACCAATTTTCAACGAAATCGTTAGAGCAGTTTCCGAGATCGAATTGCTCGTTTAAAGGTATAAGATATTTCTTAAAACGAGATACTCTTTACTCCAGATTTTTTTTTCTTTTTTTTTTCACCTTTACATCCGCAGTTGCGTCAAGAGAAATACCAATGTTTAGGGTTCCGTAGTAAACAAAGAACCCTGATAGTTTCGCCATATCTGTCTGCCTGTCTGTCTGTCCGTCCACAGTTTTACTTAGCGACCATAAGTGCTAGAGAGCTATAATTTGGTATGGGTATGTATATTTATCATGGCAAAAAAGTCGTAAAGTAAAAGCGTGAAAAAACATTTTTTTAGAGTCCCCTCTATCTGCAAAACGGTTATAAACGGATACGTCAAAATATTCACAGCAGTGGTATTATAACGAAGTTTCGAGGAAAACTATTAAACCTAAATAGGGTTTACAAATTAAAAAGTTACAGGTGGTGACAGACATTAAAATGTACTCAGAAAAGAAAATTTCATACAAATTCAATAGAAAATTAGTTTTTAGACATTTTTAATTACTTGCACACATTGCATTGACACGAACTTAGCCAATTATTTGATTTTTGGAAAGCACAGGTGCCATCCTTTCGACATCAAGTTCGGCTGACAACTGAGTGAGTTAGGGAGGCGATCAAGTGCAGTTTAATCACAACGCCCTGCTCATCGGCTCGACGGATCGTGTAGTGTAATCGCCGCATTAGACTTCATCGCGGATACTATACACGGTAATTTTTTATTGGTTTTGGAGCCAAAGGCCACTTCATAGGCATCGTTAGTAAGACCTAATTAGCTGGTCAAAATAAAAATTCAGAAACAAAAAATTTTGTCTAAAACTCGAAAGTGAAATTGTGAAATCAATTAGTAGTTCCGCTGCCATACACCGCCCGCCGGCCGGCCGGGGTCATCGACATTACGCAGCCGGCGGCCGGCGTATAACTACGTGGTCTCGATCAAAAATCATTTACGCAACTTTTTTATCTTATGACATACAGAAATTTGGATTACGTATATGGATAGAGGAATTAATTTACTACATGACATTTTTTTTCCAAAACCAATGAAAAGTCAGCGTGTATAACTATTACCATGTATATAGCTCCTAAATCAATTTATTTGTGGTCTCAAACTTGGTCTGAGTTTGTGGTATAATAGAATTACACCTCTACCCCTACTAAACCCGCACATTTTTCCACTTTGGAAGTGTCTCCCGCGCAAACTATTCAGTTTAGAAAAAAATGAATAAACCTAAATATAATTTTTGAAGACCTATCCAGACACGTATGGGTTTGATGAAGAATAAATTTTTTAATTTCAGTTTTAAGTATGGGGAACCCCCAAAACTTATGATTTTTTTTCTATTTTTGTGTGAAAATCTTAATGCGGTTCACAGAATACATCCGCTTACCAAGTTTCAACAGTATAGTTCTTATAGTTTCGGAAAAAAGTGGCTGTGACATACGGACGGACAGACAGACAGACATGTCGAATCTATAAGGGTTCCGTTTTTGGCATTTGGCTACGGAACCCTAAAAATGGCTCTTCGGCACGCGGATGGAGTCGCGTGTAAAACGTTAGAATACAATTTTTGATGTTGGCAACACTATTGGGTTTATCACGATTGGCAACAATTTGAAACGCCATCTTGCAAAAAATGGCTGCCTTGTTGTTGGCGACTGTTGGGTGCTTGTTTGGAAACTAATGTTTATTTCTTTCAATTATTATGAGTTCAGTTGCTTGTTTGTGCGATACAACGTGTAGTTTGTCCTTGTGTTACAATTAGTGGTAAGTTTTAAGTAATATCATCGTTTTATAAGCGAAAACTGTAGTCAAACGTAATAGCTTTTGGTTTGGGCAACGTGAGTTTTTTCAATAACTTACCAATCCTTTGTTTCTGTACAAATATGCCTGTATTAACATAATTTGAGTTCTCGTGTGTAAATTTCGTACATTATTCATTGTTATTAGGATGTTTTGTGGTTATTTACATAAGTGACCTTAGTGTTAACGGCGTACCACTAAAGATTTCACAGCTCTCAATGACTCGTAAGATCTAGATGTTTTGATATTTTCGAGAGTTTGCTGACGAGGATTTTGTATCCAAAAATGTTTTTTAGAATTTGAGGATCCAAAACTACAATGACGATAACACCAACAAATAATAGGTGAATGAACCCTTTACGAATCCATAAATAGTTCAAAACTACCTATTAGTTTTTTTTTATTTACGTAGATATTTTACGCGTCTGGTAAATGTTTTTGTAGCTCGTGGTGTTTTTCGCACTATCCGACTTTCCGGTTAGGGTATACGAAAGGGTGCGCAAATATTTGACCTTGACCTTGACCTCAGTTCATTGACCTTTGACCTCTGGGGGTCAAGGTCATCAACTGGGGTCATTGACCCCAAATGTCAATGACCTCTATCATTCCTGAACTTCACTTTCTTAGTGTAAGACAACACTTTAAAGAAAAGTGTTCTATACAAACGTTGCTCCCTATGACCTTATCTATCCACCCGCGGCATAAAAAGGGGGGGTCATCATGACATCACCACCTCCGAAAAAATTTCAAAGTCCAGTCACCCTCATAATAGCTCAGTCGAGTCGAGACACTTAGAAAATTTTCATCGATTTTTTGATGTCCTATTGAGACCCCATTTTTGTGATGCGAGTGCTTAGGGATCATCATCAGCGTCACTTTAGGTTATATGAAGATTTTTGCCGCGGGCGATAGTTTCAGAGTTTTTGACACTTTGATTTCGACGGGCCCGATTAAGGGATGAAGGGGTGAAGTCAGCACAAAGTGTTTCATACAAACGTTGCTCCCTATGATCCTATCTACCCACCCGTGGCATAAAAAATGGGGGTTATCATGACATCACCACTCCCCATAAAAATTCTAAGTCCTGTGCACCCTTTCGTACTATAAGGCCGTCGAGACGACACTTAGAAAATTTTCATCAATTTTTTGATGTCCTATTGAGACCCCATTTTTGTGATGCGAGGGCTTAGGGATCATCATCAGCGTCACTTTAGGTCATTTGAAGATTTTTGCCGCGGGCGATAGTTTCAGAGTTTTTGACACTTTTATTTCGACAGGCCCGATTAAGGGATGAAGGGGTGAAGTAAGAACAAAGTGTTTCATACAAACGTTACTCTCTATGACCCTATCTACCCACCCGTGGCATAAAAAAGGGGGGCCATCATGACATCACCACCTCCGAAAAAAATTCAAAGTCCTGGGCACCCTTTTGAATGAACCATAACGCCGTCGAGACGACACTTAAAAAATTTTCATCGATTTTTTGATGTCCTATTGAGACCCCCTTTTTGTGATGCGAGTGCTTAGGGATCATCATCAGCGTCACTTTAGGTTATATGAAGATTTTTGCCGCGGGCGATAGTTTCACAGGTTTTGATACTTTTATTTCGACGGGCCCGATTAAGGGATGACGGGGTGAAGTCAGCACAAAGTGTTTCATACAAACGTTGCTCCCTATGACCCTATCTACCCACCCGTGGCATAATAAATGGGGGTTATCATGACATCACCACTCCCTATAAAAATTCTAAGTCCTGTGCACCCTTTCGTATTATAAGGCCGTCGAGACGACACTTAGAAAATTTTCATCAATTTTTTGATGTCCTATTGAGACCCTATTTTTGTGATGCGAGGGCTTAGGGATCATCATCAGCGTCACTTTAGGTCATATGAAGTTTTTTGCCGCGGGCGATAGTTTCAGAGTTTTTGACACTTTGATTTCGACGGGCCCGATTAAGGGATGAAGGGGTGAAGTCAGCACAAAGTGTTTCATACAAACGTTGCTCCCTATGATCCTATCTACCCACCCGTGGCATAAAAAATGGGGGTTATCATGACATCACCACTCCCCATAAAAATTCTAAGTCCTGTGCACCCTTTCGTACTATAAGGCCGTCGAGACGACACTTAGAAAATTTTCATCAATTTTTTGATGTCCTATTGAGACCCCATTTTTGTGATGCGAGGGCTTAGGGATCATCATCAGCGTCACTTTAGGTCATTTGAAGATTTTTGCCGCGGGCGATAGTTTCAGAGTTTTTGACACTTTTATTTCGACAGGCCCGATTAAGGGATGAAGGGGTGAAGTAAGAACAAAGTGTTTCATACAAACGTTACTCTCTATGACCCTATCTACCCACCCGTGGCATAAAAAAGGGGGGCCATCATGACATCACCACCTCCGAAAAAAATTCAAAGTCCTGGGCACCCTTTTGAATGAACCATAACGCCGTCGAGACGACACTTAAAAAATTTTCATCGATTTTTTGATGTCCTATTGAGACCCCCTTTTTGTGATGCGAGTGCTTAGGGATCATCATCAGCGTCACTTTAGGTTATATGAAGATTTTTGCCGCGGGCGATAGTTTCACAGGTTTTGATACTTTTATTTCGACGGGCCCGATTAAGGGATGACGGGGTGAAGTCAGCACAAAGTGTTTCATACAAACGTTGCTCCCTATGACCCTATCTACCCACCCGTGGCATAATAAATGGGGGTTATCATGACATCACCACTCCCTATAAAAATTCTAAGTCCTGTGCACCCTTTCGTATTATAAGGCCGTCGAACGACACTTAGAAAATTTTCATCGATTTTTTGATGTCCTATTGCGACCCTATTTTTTTGATGCGAGGGCTAAGGGATCATCGTCAGCGTCACTTTAGGTTATATGAAGATTTTTGCCGCGGGCGATAGTTTCACAGGTTTTGATACTTTTATTTCGACGGGCCCGATTAAGGGATGAAGGGGTGAAGTAAGAACAAAGTGTTTCATACAAACATTACTCCCTATGACCTTATCTACCCACTTGTGGGATAAAAAAGGGGGGCCATCATGACATCCCCACCTCCGAAAAAAATTCAAAGTCCTGGGCACCCTTTTGTACCATAACGCAGTCGGGTCCATCGGTCAATACCTAATAAGTAAAAAGCCTGTGTCGGCCAAAGCCCACTTCTTATATTTCCCTCATAGTATATGGACATTGTCGGTAAAAGACATCGTAGCAAAATGCCTACTTTTTAAAGAGTACAGTCGTTAAAAAAACACATATTTATAGACACATTATTTAATTAAAACTACTCTCTGGGGGCTAACCAAAAGAGCGACTATTTGACTTTTTCATAGAAACAAAAGATTTTAATTAAAAAAAAGAAAGTAATGTCAACACCCGATTGCCGACAAGAAAAAATATCGCAACGGTCATCGGCGAATTGTAACTGAAGGGCGCTGGCGTGAGTGGATAAAAACAACGTGACGACAACGTTTGACGACCTCCGTGGCGTAATGGTCAACACGCTAGACCGCTAATCCGGAGGTCCTGGGTTCGATCCCCAGCCAGGGCAAGTTGGAAAATGGCCTTTTTCAAATTGTCCTGGGTCTTGGATGTTTATCTATATATGTATTTGTTATAAAATATAGTACCGTTGAGTTAGTATCTCATGACACAAGTCTCGAACTTACTTTGGGGCTAGCTCAATCAGTGTAATTTGTCCCTATATATATATATTTTTTTAAACTTGCGACGGTCCCGGGCCTCTTTTCGCTTACATAATTCGACGTGAACGGACAAAAATACGCATCATTAAAAGTGTTCAAATAATTCATTTGGTGATTTTTGTTACGTAAATTATTTTCCCCTAAAGTGCTTACTTAAATTGATTTAGGTTATTTAGTGATTTTTAACTTTCTGTGTAGAATTTCGATAAATATATAGAAATTCTACACAGAAAGTTATACTTTACCTCCAACTTTAGAGAGACATAAATTAAGTACTGAGGTAGTAACATTTTAATAAGATGTCTTTTGTTTACAGTTAAATGTTTTTGAGCGTATCGTCGTAAAATGTCCCGTTCACAAAATGTCCCCTGGTAGCAAAATGTCCCCTGGTGGCAAAATGGTGGCAAAAATATCACTTTCGCAAAATTTTATGTTTTTTATACAATATGGAAGGAACATACCCGTTATAAATATAAACCATTCTCGAATCCACACAGGATGGAACCGAGAAATACGCTCAGATGGTGATTACAAAACACACTTTACTTTAGAAACACTTTTTTAAACGTATCCCCTATACTCGACGAAAAATCCCTACATGAAAGACGATTACTACGTGAAGCAATGTTGACTGCTGGGAAAGGCGGCAAATATGCTATCATACGCGATGGTAAGTTATTTATCAATGGATAGGAAGAACCACGTGCCCAATCGGCACTATCACAGTCACCAAAACGGCAAGTAAACTCATAATCCGGCTATTTAGACATTGACCTGTACAAGACTGTATCCACATTACACAACACCTCTCCAACTGACATGGACGCAAACACAGAACAAGTAAATAAACACACACTGACTGTTAGCGAAAAACCGATGCGTACATTTCGTCACCCACTTTAAAGTTCTATTCCAAAATATGCGAAGCCTAAAAAATAAACCGCACATACTAGAAAGTTTAATTGACGGTCGGCAATTACTAGCGATATGCTTGACCCAGACTTGGATAGGAGCCCATCAAGCTAACATCATTCAAATAGAAGGCTACAAATTCGCAGCGGCTTACTATCGTCAGGAGCATGGTGGGGGAGGCGCGGCGATTCTGCTACAAGACTAAATTGTATTTATCGAGGCAGGATTTTGCAAATCTATCAAAAGAATTATTAGTAGAATGTAGTGCTGTAGAAATTCCAGAATTCATACATACATACATACTATCACGTCTTTATCCCTAATGGGGCAGACAGAGTATTTTGGGTCTTGCGGTTCTATGCAGAGCCCAGGGCCGCAAGACCCAAAAGCCACTTTTAGCGTCATGGTGGGCGAGAAGATGGAAAAGCAATCAATACAGTGATGGGTTGCTAGCCGCATCGCCTGTTAACATGATTTGCATTTTTGCCCATTCCCTCGATCGGCTTTTACGATCTGCGTGGGAAGAGAAGCAACTGGTACATTCTAAGTTTTTTTTTATTTCTCCCAGACCAGCATGGGATTCAGAATATATAATAATAATATTAAAAGGATGTTGAATTCCAGAATTCAACATACTTTTAATAATAATATATAGGCCAGACCGTGAGATTGAGACATTTTTTACATTTTTAGATAAATTACTTGCAAAAATCAAAATACAAGAATACAAAAAACACATAATTATAGGTGGAGACTTTAATATACACAAAATGCCAAAAACAAAAGAATACGATCGTCTCTCTGATATTATGCTATCATATCATATAACTTGCACCAACTTGTAAACGAGCCGACGAGAGTAGTGGGCAAGAAAAGTTCTTGCATTGACTTTGTTTTTGTAAATAACAAAACTAAATTTAATTTAAAGGTAGAAGAAAATGGTGTTTCAGATCATAGAAGCATAATTTACACGTGCAATAAAATGACAAATAAAAATATGACTAAATACAAAAATAAACGAGTATTAAATGACAAAAATATCAATGACTTTAAACTAGCTATTCAAGAGATCGATTGGACACAAATAATTAAAGATGACAAAGATATAAATACTAACTATAATGAATTCCAAAACCTGCTTACAGAAAAAATGCATGAACATTTACCCAAAAAACGTATAAAATGCACAAATAAAAATAAAACACATGGTTAACAACTGGTCTAAAAAAATCCTGTAAACATAAACGACTACTTAGGAAAATGATAAACCAATCAGAAAACAAAATCTTAAAATTACACTGTAAAAGATACGGTAAGGTACTAAAAAAATGTGTGAACATGTCAAAAAAACTAAGTTATCAACTTGAAATGAAAAAATCTAAAAATGAAAATAGAACAATGTGGAAAATAATTAAAAACATTACTGACAATAAGGTTCAAAATACAAAAAAACATTCAACTAAAAGTTAACGGATCTGTTATAGAATGTCCCTTCTCCGTCGCAAATGCATTCAACGAATATTTTGTATCGGTAGGAGAATCACAGCCACAGCACAAAGATACATTACGTAACGCTGGCGACGGGATCGCAGGGCTGCCAGAATGCGCTCGCGCGGCCCCGACGCAGGTCGTTACGAACACAATGTTGTCGTTACAAACTCAATGTCCTCTCGTATGTTGATGAACGCGAAATTTATAACATCATCAAACGCTTAAAAAATAAGCGCAGTTTCGGACACGACGCACTACCTCCCATACTTATAAAAGAGTGTGCTATAGAATTAACACCTCCTCTAGTAAAACTTATCATTCAATCATTCGATGAAGGATGTTTTCCCGACAAATTGAAAATTTCTATAGTAAAACCAATATTTAAAAAAAGTGGAGATCCTACTAATCCTACAAACTTCAGACTAATATCCCTACCGTCAACAATTTCAAAAATATTTGAACAAGCCATGACGTATAGATTAAATAATTTCCTTGAAATATATCGTATATTTGACGAAAACCAATTTGGTTTTAGGAAAAAACGCAGTACAGCCCTAGCTGTCTATCACTATGTACAAGAACTATTATCGCATATAAATAATAAAAAATACGGTATCGGACTCTTGCTTGATATGACAAAAGCCTATGATAAAGTGTCTCATCCAGTCCTATTACGCAGATTGTATGACGTAGGCATCTGTGGACAAGCACACAAATGGCTGAAATCGTACCTAAGCGACCGAAAACAGTACGTACAAATCGAATACAATAATAAGGACACAAATGAATTGCAATCCATTAAATCTAACAATATCATTACAAATTGTTCAATACCCCAAGGAAGCGTGCTCGGATGTAATCTGTTCCTCGTATACATAAATGACCTGCCCCGATTATTCCCAGATAAAAAAAGCCTATGCATTAGGTTCGCAGACGACATCTCATTATTATTTCAATGCAAAAATAGCGAAGAATCATGCACTGTGCTTAAAGACGCGGTTAACACACTAAGCCATTATCTGGATGCACATAACCTAGAAATCAACTTAAAAAAGACAAAAATAATTCAATTTAGACCCCATCAAAAACAAGCGGTAAACATAAGTTTAGAGAACGAAAGAGAACCGCTCTGGATGTCCACGGCGCTCGGTTATGAATACTATGGGAAAAATCAATCGACATAAAATTCAAAATAACAAATGGAAACCAATTTAAGGCATTCAAAGCAAAACTTGCACAGCATTTTGTCGAACATTATTAACGATAATGACGAATAATATTAATAAAGTTTGAAAATTTATCTTAACTATTCAAAAAGATTCTAATTAAAGCTGATAAAAAAAACCATTATTATTATAACAAGAGTTAGTTTTTAAGGGTGAAAATTTCGCAATTACAATATTAAGTAAATAAGATTTTACTTCAGTAATGTACTATTTAATAGGATAAAAGTTTTTGAAACCAATTTTTACAGTGATTCTGCAATAACGGGGTAGTTTTGAAATACAAAAATATATGCATATACATATATAAAAAAAAAACATATATTGTATCTAAATAAACACAGATACTTAAGCCAGAATAGTTAAATCTGCCTTTTTTTTCCATTTTGACAAAAGAGGTGGATTTTACAAAAGAGGCGTAACAAACAAATAAACAACAAACAGCTCACTTTATAGTAATTGTACAAATTTAATGAAATTTTGGAAAAGGAACCAGGGGACATTTTGCGAAAGGGACGTTTAGAGCAAGGGACATTTTGCAAAAGAGACATTTTACGACTAGGGGACATTTTGCGACTAGGGGACATTTTGCGACGATACCGTTTTTAGTCCTAGAGATTTATTATGGTATGAGCACGACAGGGCAATGTTAGAGGGGAAAATGACGTCGTAGAAGTTGACGAAACCCACCTTTGTACAAACAAGTATCACAGGAGTCTACTTCTGTGTCGTCAGACTTGGTACGAAACGGTAAACCGTTCGAACTAGTGTAGCAGTGACATATGTGTATAATAGTGAAAAATAGTGACAATTGAAAAACAAACACAAAGTGGGGGGCGGCGGCTGGGAGGGTACGAATTACGATAAAACGTAAACGACAGAAAACTTTGTAAACGGCACAGTAAACATAATAGTGCACACCAACATTAAGTAATTTTTCCTGATGGTCCTTAGTACTCCTTAGTCACCAAAAGGTAAACGACACTGTCGGGGAGGGAACGTTCTTCGGGGGTCCGTCATCATGTCAGACATGCATAGGTCTTATTTTGGCTTGCATCTGAGACGGACTTGTCGGAGCCAGCGACTGGGCGGCCACTTCACAGTCAACCATCGGCAAGAATTTGTCAACGGCACAGTGGACATCCCTGGGTCTAATTTAGTAAGAGTTAAGGTGCACACCAACACCATCGAAAGGCAATGGCTAGAATTAAAAAGACACTGTCGGACTTGTCTTAGCCAGCGACGCCTAAAATGGTATATGGGTGAATACATGTACCGGCAAAATGTTTTACGAAGACTTCCGTCAGTGCAGCCCGGTTTCGCGTTTCATCAATGATGGTGTGCCCGTCGCGTGAGTCGCGTCGCTCTACAGGACACAAGCACAACGCGAACGGTCAACGCGCCGCACGGCGACCGCGGCCGCCAATTGGTACCTGTAGCTCTTGATTGTTGTTTTTAAACACTAGACACTTGCAATTTTATTGCAGAGAACGGCAAAGGAAAGAAGTGAACAAACTTACAAAGGATCTTAATTTGATTATTGTCCAAGCGAGCAAAGAGTCTGTTTCAAGATTGGCCAAAAATGCTTTTCCTATTTGTGTCCTATTTTGATAATAAAGGTTCGAAATTTATATAGAATATATTTGTAGATTCAGTATTTCATAATTTTTATTTTTGAAAATGGCGGCAACATGTGGTAGAAAACTTTAAAAATATGATATTTCAGACAATTCGATTTTTTTTTAATGTCATAAATCTTGTTACCATTAAGACGTAACTTTTTCTCTGAACAACTTTTTATCCGATAAACTTCAATGGGTCAGGGCAAAGATAATATAATTACTAACGTAAGTCAGGGTAACTCTACAACTCACAGAGTATAATTAAAGTCTAACAAAATATACTGAAACTATTTTAAGGGTGAATTCAGTCCATGATACTGAACAACTTTCCCCAAGGAACTTATGACGGAATATGAAAAATAATTTTTGGCTTTCCATACAAATTTTTGTTGATCAGTTGATCGGTGAACTTCTGTGTCGTCAGACTTGGTACAACAAGGAAGAAAATGTTGGGATACTTGGGATACAGGTGGCAATGCAAAGTTCAAAACTGGACAAAACGATGGAGAATCAAACTTAATGAATCAAAATTGTTAACGCTCCGTGGTATGTAAGAAACGACAATCTACACCGGGACCTTAATATACAGTTCGTTGACAAAATTATAAAAAAGTACGCCGAAGCACACGAGTTTAGGTATATCAGTTAAAGTGCTATTGTCTGTTGTAAATATTGATAAACAATATTTGATTTATAATAAAACGTATTATACTTGGAATTAACTTGTTATATTTTTACTTTTTATTCACTTAACTTTAGTTAGAAAATATCAAGATTTCCAAAATTTCAAACGCAGGTAGAGGGCTATATGAGTTATATTAATTAAAAAAACGAATTACTACATTTCATTGCTCTTGTCATACTGCAACTTTTGAGATCAGGAAAAAAAATTTTTTTTTTTCAATCAAATCGACCCACCCTACTGTTTATTAACACATCGTAACAATGATGACATCCTTTTTGGGGCTGATGTTTACTCATTTATTATACTTGGCGGAATCGTTAAAAGAGAAGGCTCGAGCCTGACGAATATGGTTTAGAATCCGGATGGCTTGGAATGCTTGACCCCAGCCCACTTCCTTACTGGACGAGCTGGAGTCACTGTTATTGAGACGGCAGAGGATGCAAGGACGAGATGGCATATGACAAACAACTTTTTAAACAGATTTGGAAGATCTAAGTATTTATCGGAACTGAACATAAAAAACAAATGGCGCCAACCGCAAAGAAATATACAAATTGGAGACTTTGTCAAGTTTTTAAATTATTCAAAGTTTTTAATTTATCCATACGAAACCGAAAAACAACCAAATTGTTCGAGAAGCAGCAGCAAGCATGATCAGTCAACATCGTGGACAGGGTCAGTCAACGTCGTGGACATCCCGGGCGGCATTGACAATTTCTGGCTGCAATGCCCCTCCTACGATAACCAGGATACAGTCGGTGAATATCCCTAAGGAGACGGCGAAACCGGGCTGCATCTGACGGAAGTCTTCTTAAAACATTTTGCCGGTACATGTATTCACCCATATACCATTTTAGGCGTCGCTGGCTCCGACAAGTCCGACAGTGTCTTTTTAGTTCTAGCCATTGCCTTTCGATGGTGTTGGTGTGCACCTTAACTCTTACTAAATTAGACCCAGCGACGGGCACACCAAGTGATGGGTGAACAGGGATGTCCACTGTGCCGTTGACAAATTCTTGCCGATGGTTGACTGTGAAGTGGCCGCCCATGTCCAGTCTCAGATGCACGCCGAAATAAGACCTATGCAGGTCTGACATGATGACGGACCCCCGACGAACGTTCCCTGCAATAATGGGGTCGAGGGTCTGTCGGGTCTTATCAGGAATTAATTCGACGTGCACCTGTTTAGTGAGCCGGCTCATACACCCAAACGACCAAGTTTGACGTCGTAGAAGTCGACCTCGATGATATTTATTAGTATATAAATGAGTCTCATCGACTTCTACGACGTCATTTTCGCCCCCCAACATTTCGCGGTCGTGAGCTTCGGCCACTTCACATACCTCCCGCAAATAGTGATAAATTTGAATGGCGGTTTTTTTTGTGACCCCTACATCGCTTGCTGCTTGTGTCACCTTATCTTTTCGAAAAAAGTGAAGTATCAGCCTTAAAGTTGATAAGACTGATACTTTACTTTTTTCAAAAAATGTATTTTTTAGTGGTGACACAATGCTTCCCGAACAAACTCTGCGTCTACAACGCCACCGATATCCTAATTTATACGAAGACCTTCTCTCGACGGCCATTATATGCCCGCAACGCGGACAATTTTCACGATGATGTTCTTCAGGCAACAAAAACCACGCCCTAGCAGCTTCTACAGCTCTCTCTTCGGTTGTCATGTACGCCGCGTAATTCCATAAACTGAAATTACGGGCGTACAACAACTGTCTTGGATTCATTTCGAATTTCGAAAAAACCAACAAACAAACAAACGAATAACAATAACAGCAACAAAAAACAATAACAACGACAAATAACAATAACAGAAACAAATAACAATAACAGAAACAAATAACAAACAAACTTAACAATTAATTTTTACAACGGTGGGGAAGGGGTATTTTGGGGAGTACGACGACGACAACACAAGAGATGCGAAGGACTGACAAACCCAAATTAAATTGATTCGCAAAATGATTACACCTACATAAACGTATTCTAACTCACACATACATAAATGAATTTCGTGAATTTTCGCGCTTCTGGAATCGAACACGTCCTGTGTTCGAATTTGAATCTTATTGTATTCATATTAAAGTTTGATAAAGAAAAAATTGTCTTAAGCGACATCTACCGTTTCGCCATAGTTTCATGTGCCAGGGTTTACAGCATGGGGTTTATTTGCGCAATTCTGGGGTAAAAAATCGATCGTGGGAAAAATTTGCCTATTGGCGATTAAAGACCATCAGAAAAAAATACTAAAAATAAAAATGTCGAATTTATAAAATTGAATTGTCGAAGTTTATTTATGCCGAGATGTAAATATATCTATGACCCAAAAAGTATAAATATAGAAATGTCAATATTTAAAAATGTTATTTCGTCAAGATTGTGATCCAGACAATCTAAGTTTTTTAAAGATTTTATCACACTGCCCTGAGAGGGCATTTTTTAAACTACGCGGACATTTTATAACTAATGTCTTATTAATCACTTGGTCCAAAACATTAATAACCCGCCGTTTTCTAGTATTAATAGTCACTGAGTAAAATCGCGGACGAACGGACAGACATACAGACAGACCGACAGACATGGCAAAACTATAAGGGTTTCTCGTTTACTACGGAACGGAAGCTAGAAGATAAATACAATTTTAGTAGTAATTTTCGCAGTAAGAGTTATTCCGAAGTAGGATTTTAGGTTTTAAACAATATCTTGTTCCTGGATCGGACAAATACGAGGTAACGCGCGTGGAGCGGTGCCGTATTTTGAATTATCTAAATTCCATTTCCCATGTCAATGTGGTTTGGTCCATGACGGTCTTTTGTCATAATTTACTTACATACCTAATAAAAAAAAAACAACATTAATAAAAAAACACGTTAAAATAAAAACATAAATAAATACTTTAAGACTTCGTAAAGGTTTTGCTGACGCTAAAGAATCATTATCTGTAGTATTTTTCCAAAGAGTCTTCTTTTTATCGTGTGTGTTAGTGACTAACACTAGTGTCAGAGTTTTTAAACCACCTTAAAGGCCTCTGACATGGTTTTAGGTAACGACCAATATCAAAGACAGTGACCGGAACCGACGCGACCGCGCCCTCCAAAGCACGGATCAACTTACTTATCAGACAATCAGGTGATCAGCCTACAATGTCCAAACTAGGACAACAACACAAAGTCGTTGCCCCCGCCGGGAATCGAACCCGCGACCTCCGGGTGTGGGCCGAACGCTCTAACCACTACACCACGGTCTGTCTGTCTGTCTGTCTGTCACCAGGCCGTACCTCATGAACCGTGATAGCTAAACAGTTGAAATTTTCACATATGATGTATTTCTGTTGCCGCATAACAACAAATACTAAAACAGAATACAATTAATATTATAAACTAGGTTGCCTAGGCTTAACAACTATATAACAAAAAGTTTCATTCGAATCCGTCCAGTATTTCCGGAGATTAGCGTGTACAAACAGACAAACAGACAGACATTTTTTATAAAATTCTTACTATATTACTATGTCTCCATCGCCACCAATTTTTTTATTAGTTATTTCGAAATGTATTTAATGTATAGACACATTTTTTTACTGTTTTGTTATATGTAAGTATAGATATAGATTAATAAATATCCTATACATAGTGTTTTTTATAGAAAATGGCAAGTGGATGTTGAACAAAAAAATGCCAAGTGCGAGTCGGACTCACGCACAAAGGGGAACACTTGGCCGATTATTTTTAGTTTAGGCTTCAAAACTTTAGGGAATATGCGATCGAATCTTGAGGAATCATATTAATACTCGTAAGCATATTAATATAATAAACGATATGGCTAGCAACGTAAAAAATAAATATAATAAAACTATTCTTAATTAATCTTACGTTACATTAGGCTTAGGTATAATAAGTTTTCTAAAAATTGGGAAAAAAGTTGTAAATCGTATAATATTGGGAGAAAAATTGGGAATATGAAGAGCCATCTAGCGGACGTAGAAAGTATTATGAGCGGTGCGCACTCAGCGCACTGCACAGCGCGTAGAAACATGATTATTATTATTTGTAGATTAGATTGAATTGTATTCTTTCGAGTAGGTAGGTACATAACAAAAAAACTTAATGCACACGACTGACCGATTTAGATGAAATTTGGTATGGATAGAGTTTAAGATCGGGTGGGGACACAGGATAGTTTTTATCCCTAAATTTCCACGGGGAGCAGGGCCCGCGGGCACATCTTTATAGTACTAGGTATATTTATATAATACCTACATCTCTCTAATTTTCTAACTTGACAATATCACGTTGTCTGGTGGTCTTTATGCCGTGTGGTTTCCGGCAGTGTAGAAAAGGACCACTCCAAGTCCTCCCGTGGATGTCGTAAAAGGCGACTTAGGAAATACAAGCTGAACAAAGCTTACAAACATTAATAAGACCTCTCCAAGCCGTCTGGTGGCCAGCGTGGAGAGTGTAGGCCAAGTCCTCTGGCTGCTTAGGCGAAGTATGGCTCTGGTAGTACAGAGAGGGGCGTGCTCCTGCAGTGGAGACAGAAAGATGATGATGATGATGGTCTTCAGTCGCCAAAACGCCTCACGCGAGGTCATACTTCACCACTCTTCTTGAGTCGAAACTAAAAACGCTATCTGTAGAGTTGATGTCAGATCAACCCTCTTTTTAGGGTTCCGTAATAAACAAGGAACCCTTATAGTTTCGCCATGTCTGTCTGTCTGTCTGTCTTTCTGTCTGTCTGTCTGTCTGTCTGTCCGTCAGCGGTCCTACTCAGATACTGTAAATACTAGAAAATATTAATATTCTTGTATTATTGTCCGTGTAATTGGCAAACAATAAGTGAATATCACGTAACCTCTTTCTAGATAGACGTAGGTTAATATTATCTAGGGCATTGACTGTAAACGGAACACCTTATTATTTACGTCATAAGGTTCACAAGATAAATAAATGACTACAAGAATAATCTAGATAGTAAAAACTAGGTTATTAAGTCCCAGGGGGCTATACATAGATATAGATAGTAGTAGGCGTAAAATAATTATATGTATTGTTCCAACACAATCAATCAATCAATAAATGTCGGTTCCACTGACTGAGTTAACTCTTAAGCAGTAGATTGGTCGACTGAACCCTTGGGCTGACTAGACCCTGTAGCGAAAGCGAGTGTTCAACTGAACCCGTGGGCTGACTAGACCCTGTGGCGATAGCGAGTAGTCAACTGAACCCGTGGGTTGAGTTGCCCAGACAGGTGGGATGACTCACCCACAAAAAAAACCGTGTGGGGTGAATGAGCCCGCGGGTCGATTTTTCCGTGGGCCCAGTTGCCCACAGATTGATTCTGTGGGCAACTGGGGTGCCCAGGACTTTGAATTTTTTTGGGGAGTGGTGATGTCATGATAACCCCCATTTTTTATGCCACGGGTGGGTAGATAGGATCATAGGGAGCAACGTTTGTATGGAACACTTTGTGCTGACTTCACCCCTTCATCCCTTAATCGGGCCCGTCGAAATAAAAGTGTCAAAAACTCTGAAACTATCGCCCGCAGCAAAAAACTTCATATGACCTAAAGTGACGCTGATGACGATCCCTAAGCCCTCGCATAACAAAAATAGGGTCTCAATAGGATATCAAAAAATCGATGAAAATTTTCTAAGTGTCTTTCGACGGCCTTATAGTACGAAAGGGTGCACAGGACTTAGAATTTTTATGGGGAGTGGTGATGTCATGATAACCCCCATTTTTTATGCCACGGGTGGGTAGATAGGATCATAGGGAGCAACGTTTGTATGGAACACTTTGTTCTTACTTCACCCCTTCATCTCTTAATCGGGCCCGTCGAAATAAAAGTGTCAAAAACTCTGAAACTATCGCCCGCGGCAAAAAACTTCATATGACCTAAAGTGACGCTGATGACGATCCCTAAGCCCTCGCATAACAAAAATAGGGTCTCAATAGGATATCAAAAAATCGATGAAAATTTTCTAAGTGTCGTTCGACGGCCTTATAGTACGAAAGGGTGCACAGGACTTAGAATTTTTATGGGGAGTGGTGATGTCATGATGGCCCCCCTTTTTTATGCCACGGGTGGGTAGATAGGGTCATAGGGAGCAACGTTTGTATGAAACACTTTGTGCTGACTTCACCCCTTCATCCCTTAATCGGGCCCGTCGAAATCAAAGTGTCAAAAACTCTGAAACTATCGCCCGCGGCAAAAATCTTCATATAACCTAAAGTGACGCTGATGATGATCCCTAAGCACTCGCATCACAAAAATGGGGTCTCAATAGGACATCAAAAAATCGATGAAAATTTTCTAAGTGTCTCGACTCGACTGAGCTATTATGAGGGTGACTGGACTTTGAAATTTTTTCGGAGGTGGTGATGTCATGATGACCCCCCCTTTTTATGCCGCGGGTGGATAGATAAGGTCATAGGGAGCAACGTTTGTATAGAACACTTTTCTCTAAAGTGTTGTCTTACACTAAGAAAGTGAAGTTCAGGAGTGATAGAGGTCATTGACATTTGGGGTCAATGACCCCAGTTGATGACCTTGACCCCCAGAGGTCAAAGGTCAATGAACTGAGGTCAAGGTCAAGGTCAAATATTTGCGCACCCTTTCCGACACTCCGACCGACTTTCCCTTAAGTGTGACCTAGAAACATTTTATCATTTCAATTTGTTGTTATCTAGTAGGCTTTTATAATATAAGGTGATAATATTGTTCTCTCAATACATATCTAAATGCCTATTGTTATTGAGATGTTAGGTAGTTGCAGTTTGTTTGTAGGTACTTAAAAATAAAACAAACATTGTGTGTGTTCCAGCATACACCTTACCAGCCAACAAATGCAAACAAATGTGCTGCATCTTATTTTTGTTATATATAAACAGAAGATATAAAACACATTCATGTTTGTTTGGCTTGGTGGCATTAGGAGACAAATAATTCTTTCAGTGAAACATAATGAATGAATGATGACACTGAAGTTGTTTCCCTTTTTCCGTTTTATTCATTACCCTTAAGGGTCCCCGACCCTAGACCAAAATACAACTTTCCATACAAACATAGTCTACGTTTTATTTCAAAACGACATGTCCGATTTAGGCAAAATTTTGTAATTTCAAAGATATTGCAATTATCTAGGTTTATAACTAGTTTCCGACAGTAAAAATATGAACTTGAAATAGAATATAGTGTTTTATATCATTTTTGACCATTAGTATGGGAAACTTCTAAATCGTTATATTTTCTTTCCAGTTCATAATTTTAGTATAGGAAACCAGTTACAACCCTAGATAATTGCAATTTCTTTACAATTACCAATTTTTACCGGAATCTGACATGTGGTTTCAAAATTAAACGTAGACTATGTTTGTATGGAGAAGTCTACGGTAAGGGGACTCTTAAAACTACATGTGGTTTTTTATTTTTTTATATTTTTTCAAATTTACTATTTAATTGTGTATTGTAAATCTTAATCATATTATTAGGTGATGCAGCTAACAACTCTCACTACTTAGTTTTTTAGGGTTCCGTACCTCAAAAGGAAAAAACGGAACCCTTATAGGATCACTTTGTTGTCCGTCTGTCCGTCCGTCCGTCCGTCTGTCAAGACCCTTTTTCTCAGGAACGCGTGGAGGTATGCAGCTGAAATTTATATCAATTACTCAGGTCTACTGTCCCTTGAAGCTGTGAAAAAATCAAACTTCTAAGCCAACGCAATCAAAAGATACAGCCGTTTATGCTGCAAATTTTCGACACTTGCAAGGGAATCAAAACCTGCAGGGTGCTTCCCGTGAACTCAGAATCTTGAAATTTGGTACGAAGCAACGTCTTATAGCATAGATAAAGGAAAAATTACGAAAACCATAAATTTTTAGTTACATCACATAATATATTTTTTTTAATAATTTTAAACTTACTACCCATTTCCTCATAAACGCGTAGAGGTATTAAATTGAAATTCATACCAAATTCTCGTTTGTACGGAACCCTCGGTGCGCGAGTCCGACTCGCACTTGGCCGGTTTTTTTTTTACTATATACACACTTATCATCACTCTAAAAGTAGCTCTAAGGCCAAAAGACACAAAGGCCACCTAGTGTGGTTACCCAAACAAACAAAGGACAAAGACATGTATGTCACCGAAAACTTACTATTCTGTTATCACCTGAACCACCCATCAACTGCAACAGCTCAAAGTCTACTTGGAAAACTACTCTTTTTTCATTCATCGTTTGATAAAAGGGAAGAAGAATAAATATCCATTTGCTTTTGTCCAGAATATATGATTTTAGGGTCACAATGACTTAATAAAATTTAAGTCCTGTAATAATTATAATGGTCCAGGCAAAATTTCTGATCTATGGAAATACTTTCTGATTATATCATCATCACCATCATCAGCCACAGGAAGTCTACTGCTGGACATAGGCCTAACTGATTGTATAATTTCAAAAATGCTGTAAAAGTCTCTGTTTCGAAAAATATGCACTAGACTATCACATCTTTATCAGAGACAGAACCTAAGGCCACAAGACCCAAAGGCCACTCCAAGTGGCATGAAGGTGGAACAAGGGTGTAGATACATTACAACGACTAAGTATGACACTAACGGGGTAGACAGAGCCCATAGCCATTTGATCCAAAGGCCACTTTACACAGCATTATGCCAGGCATTAAGATAAATGAAAAGTGGAGAAAAAGGGAATCAAAAATAATTCGATTGGCTTTTACAAATGGCACTGGAAAAGAAGCTGCTGGCATATTTTAACTTTTTTTATTCTTTTAATTCAGACCAGCATGGAAAGAATATTGTTTTAACTTTATGGGAAACCGGGTAGTCCTAGAAAACATTAGAGTGATGACATCAGATAATTTATTATTTACAAAATCGGGATACATGCAAGGATATGGGGGAGACCTTTGTCCAGCCAGAGGGACAGTAAAAGGTTTAAGAAAAAAGAACTATGGGACTGTGGTGGATATCCTATCCCAAATAGGGGAATTGGTGTTATAGCCTACCCCAAATAGGGAAGTGGTGGGATTTTTTTTATTATTTTAATCTGTGATTCCAAAAAAGTCCTGGAAGTCATAAATTATTTGAGTAGGTATGCAATTAAGCTCCATGGCGCATTTTTAAATAAAAAAAACGATGGGTTGCACTCTGGGAGTGCCGGCAGAAGTGAAAACTTGAATATTAACGTTGTGCATGTGCATTTTTGATATACGAAACAGCAGGCGCAGGCATACATTTTCGCCGCGCCGTAGAAAGAGAGGGGGATACTCCCTCTCCTACGCCGCGCCAGCTGTCTACTCTCCATCCGTCTTACGAATTTTCGATCAGGTCACGTGTCCTGACGCGAGTTTAACATTTTTTACCCATTCCAAAAAAAGTGCACAACGCCGCTAAAGAAGTTTTCACTTCAAAAATATGTAGAAACGAGTAATTATTTTTAAAACCAGCTGTTATCTTAAACAATTAACTTAAAAAAGTCACAGAGTTCCTATAACCACCTTCAGTTCCATCATCAGATCAGCTCTATATCATCTTAATATTGCATTGTCTGTTGATATATGTATGCATGCAAAATTTCAGCTCAATCGAAAACTGGGAAATGGGGCAAATTTAACATAAGATTTGATCACAGTCAGACAGACAATAGGACAGATGGAACTAAATAAAGCTTGTAAAAGTAAACAGTAAAGACTAGTGTACTAACTTGTGCAGTATTAGACCCAGAATTAAATACAAAACATATGTTTGCCAACCAAAATAACCCCTTAGTTGTTCTTAAGAGGGGAAGTCTATTTAAAGATTGAATTTCAACTCCATTGTTATGTAAAGGGAAGGGCAAAGAGTTTGCTCTTTTTTTGACATTACTTTTGAAATTATTATTTCATAATGTGGCAGACTTATGAGTGCTAAGAACAGAATCTTTCTTTTTAATAATAGCACAAAATAAGTACTAGTTCTCACATACAGAAGTGTTACTCAGCAAACAAATTAAAGAATTATCCAGTCAATGTGGTTAGTGATATAATTTATTGGCTCGTGCCAGAACTCGGCACGTTTTCGTTTAGATTCCATTGCAAGTCAATTTCATTCTTTTTACTCTGGATACTATTTATATATATGTCACTGAATTTCCCACACTGCAGTGAGGTAATAATGTATGTAGGTAGAGTGCTACAGACCTGATAATAGTGATTAATTGGCCTTCAATGGTTCACCTGGACCTTAAGTTACATTTTATAATAAGATGTAAAATATCTTATTATAAAATGCTAACTTTATTACGCATGTATTTTTTTAAGCACTATACAACCAAAACAAGTAGACTCCAGCATATTTCACTTTCTCTTTTCATATTTGTATATATTTTTTTCTTTTTTAACAAATAAGTACCTGGGGACCGGACCGGTCGGTTACATCTCTAACATTAACTAAATTTCTTAACGAATAAAAACTCGAAAACACGCGTTTTCCCAAACATAAGACTAATGAATGACGGAATTCACAAAGGCAGTAATAAATGTTTTGTGTAATAATAGATAAAATGTAAGTGACTATGCTATTGTATTGGGGAAACCTGTAATGATTGTGTAAGATGTAATAAACAAATAAACAAATCTAGATCGATTGTTTACCCCCAAAAATCCCCCTATACCAATTTTCAGCGAAATCGTTAAGAGCCGTTTTCGAGATCACAGAAATTTATAAATATAGAAATAAATAAATATACAAGAATTGCTCGTTTAAAGGTATAAGATTATAATATACAATAACACTAACTAAAACTGATCTACCAGCCAAAAGCGTGTCGGGCCACGTAAACTGTAGGGTTCCATAGTTGCGAATGCCCACTTTGAGTTCACGGGACTAAAAAACTAAATTACTTTCCAATTTGTATGAAATTTTACTTTTCCGAACACATTTTATAAGTTTGTCGCCTATAACTCTTTAATTTGTCAATTCTACTTAGCTCTGATAGTTTTCCTTCAAATTGTACAATCGTTTAGTAGATAAAGGGGGGAGGGACACTTGAGTCGAAATTCCTTAATATTTTACCACTTTGTCGGCATGATTAATAAACACCCATATAAAATTACAGCTTTTAAGTACTTATAGTCTCCGAGTAGAACCGCGGACAGACAGACATGGTGAAACTATAAGAGTTCTTCGTTAACTGAGGAACCATAATCACGCCTGTCCACAGGGGTAGGCATAGCAGACTATGGACCACCACTTGCGACGATCCTGACAGCCCTCTTTCCTTCCCTTCATCTACATTCATCACTCTCTTGATGCGTGCCCGCCGAATTAATTCTATTATTTTGTAGTATTAATAGTTTTTTTTATAATATCTATGAAGTTGTCTTAAATTACTTGAGTTTTGAATACAGCTGTCTGGAAACTGTCATGAAGTAACCAAAATATTTTCTTTGCCAGATCATAGACACCGCGCGGCCCAGCAGTTGCCCTATAGGAGAGCCAGCAAATGCACTTAACCCACCAATAGAATAACAGCCACCATGTCGAAGATGTGGCCAGCGTCGCAGTACTCTCACACCAACCACCAGATGGCGCAGAAGTCCAACGAGCATCAGAACCAGCAGAATCTGAAGACGCTGGGGATGACCTCGGCTATCTCTACCGCTGGTGAGTTTCCCAGGTCCTTTAGACCAAGTTCATGAATCTCTCTCAAACTGATCAAAGTTAATGGAAAATGCTGGCTGAAGCCACTTTAGATCGGTCATTTTAGAAACCTTTTTGTATGGATACGCCGTAATATCAAGTCCAAACAAAAGGGAGTATGCACATATTCCTTTTCAGGGTTCCGTAGTAAACAAGGAACCCTTATAGTTTCGCCATGTCTGTCTGTCTGTCTGTCTTTCCGTCCACGGTCCTACTCAGAAACTATAAGTACTAGAAAGCTGTAATTTGGCATGGATATGTATATCAATCATGGCGAAAAAGTCGTAAAATAAAATATGTAAATATTTTTTTTTTACGTTATCTGCCATACAAGTAAAGAAGAAGTCAATTTTTTTTTTCACTACAAACACATTGTGTGGCGTATGGTTGAATAGGTATTTCAAAAATATTGTGAGCTTATGAACACCATTTTTCGATTTAGGGATCCGTGTCTGAAATATTTAGGTTTAAAGTGAATTTTTTTGTTAAAGTCACGTGTCCCCCCCGTCTATCTGCTAAACGGTTATATATGGACACGTGAAAAAATTCACAGCTATAGTATATATATATATAATGCGATCAACTTATAAAATGTACTCGAAAAGAAAAATTTCATACAAATTTAATAGATACTTATACGTTTTAGACGTTTTTAGTGGCATGGATTAAAAGTTGGCACTTACAACTACGGAACCCTACACTGCGCGTGGCCCGACACGCACTTGGCCAATTATTTATTTGCTTAATAAAATTCTTATAAATTACAGTAAACAATTTTTTTTTCTTAGCCTATACTGGTGTCCCACAGCTGGGCTGTGATACTTTAAAGTTTCAATTAGAAAGAGAAGTCCGATATATACTAGTGACGTCAAAGTCCATATCATCTATACATTTGCCATAGAAAATAGCGTTTCCGTAAAATCGTTATATCTCGTTCGTTTTTCAACCAATTTTTATTCTGTTTTCACTGTTTTGTTTTTCATTCATATTTCGTATTCTTGGTTGACCATTATCCACATTTTTTGTAGGCCCAAAACCAATCGACATAGAAAAGACGAACGAGCTGAAAGAGTCCCTAACACCCTACGGCGTGTTCGAGTCAGAAAATGAGATGCATCACAGGATGGAAGTCCTCGGCTCGCTACACAGACTGGTGCGCCAGTGGATCAGGGACGAGTCGCTGAGGAAAAACATGCCCCTGAGCGTCGCTGAAACGGTGGGGGGAAATATCTACACTTTTGGATCTTATAGACTTGGGGTAAGTGTGTTATAGTTTAGTATAGGAGACTGTAAGAACTGCATCACTGGTGCGCCAGTGGATCAGGGATGAGTCGCTGAGGAAAAACATGCCCCCGAGCGTCGCTGACACGGTGGGGGGAAATATTACACTTTTGGATCTTATAGACTTGGGGTATATTTTTCTTTTTATCAATTTATCAGTGACCAAGATTTATTTCTAATTCCATTTAAAATGTAAAAAGAAGATACTGTCAAAGTGGAGAAGAGGAAGATTTTCCGTTAATTTCAATGGCCTATGAATTTAATGGAAAAACGAGGCAACAAACACCCACAGAAAAAAAATACATTATAGCTCTTTGCGAATTTAAAGGACTTTCGAAAAAGTAGGCTTGTGCCACTGAATAAATTTACATACAGAACGGAATCTCCTAGAGTGCAATATGCGTTCTGCACCCGTTACCCGCCTCCGTATCTCTCCCCCGTTCTCGCCTTGAGGAGTGTGTTAAGCGGCGAACACACACGTTGACGTATGCACGGATATATAGTTTCGTTTGTAGTAGGTAGGCATAAATGATACTCCGCTTCTGTGAAGTCATGTTTTCAAAGAAGAGTTAAAAATATCTTAGCCGCCTGGTATCCAGTAGAGTAAAATAGGAATACTCCCGTTTTCCCGTGGATGTCTTAGAAGGCGACTTAGGAAATACAAGCTAAACAAAGCGTATAAATATCAATGAGGCCTCTCCAACCCGTCCAGCGTGGAGAGTGTAGGCCAAATCCTACTGGCTGTTCTGGCCAAGTATGGCGAAGGTCGTGCTTCAGCCACAGAATTAATAATAGTATTACATATAGAACGGAAACTCGCACAGTCCCCCGCAATCTGGTGTCCCCGCAACCCTTCCCCCGTTATTGTGATGTGTAAGCGCCAGTAAAACAGGGTTATTGGCAGTCGCACGTTGACTTTACGCGAGTCACTTAGGATTATTAAATTATAATAGTGAGAAACTGCGCACATTATCATTGTTTATCCACAGAAAACAATAAATAACGAAAATGTTATAGATTTCCGAGTGATAAAAACAGGTAAGCAAAGCAACAAATTCTGTGGTGGCGACCCTGATGGTTTAACTCACACATTTGACGTGTGCACGGACGGATTGTTTCGTTTGTAGTAGTACTAGGTATATATGCTTCTCCGTTTGTATGAAGTGCCATACCTGTGCTTCTGCTAAGGTGAAGACTAAAAAAGTCCTGATGATAATGAGTTAAAATATTACGTTAGTTATACACACTACTTATGTTCATTATGTTTGGTAACAATACTTAGAGGTATAAGTACTACGTTAATTGTTCAACACAATTTTCGCCCAGTATAATCCCATAAGTACCAACTGCGCAGTAGATACAATAGATTTTTAGAATGATCCAGCCGCGCCCAATTCAGAATTTGCATTTAAATTGGGGATCCTCCCGCACTTAACGAGGGTTGCCTGTTTTAGTTACGATGCGTACTAAACTACCTGGATATCTGGGTAAGTTTTCAAATCGAATGTAAGGTGTAAAATAAAATGAATTTGCTCAATTTACATAAGTGACGAATAAGTAGAATTTCAAAACGATACCTACATTAGACATCTCCACTCACAGGTCTAGTGGAAGAGATCTCTTTTAAAAGTAGTGCCCTTATACTTTTATTTCATGAATTCTTTGCGCTAGTTTATAAAAGTTAAATCAGATACTTTTTGCTAAACGTCAAAATAAACATTGTCTTTGGGATTTGTATGAAATAGCACGTCGTGACTTCATACTTTCTTGAAGTCAAATAGTGCTTCTATTACCAGTTTTCCGCAATAATAAATCTAAAATCACGTTGAATATGGATATGATCAATGACAAGTGATATTATTTTGTGACTTTATTCTATTTATCAGTACAAAATAATTATTTTTGACCCTGGATACTACCCCATTCTCTGTATACATTTTTCGTGTAGGTACATAAATGGGTAAATAAAAAAAATGTGTTTCAGGTCCACCACCGCGGCGCCGACATCGACGCGCTGTGCGTAGCGCCGCGGCACATCGACCGCACGGACTACTTCCTGTCGTTCTACGACCTGCTCAAACAGCAGCCGCAGGTTTGTTTTTGTTTTACGTGTGTGTGGCCAACACTTGTGTCAGGCTTTTTAGGCTGCCAAAGGCATCTGACATCGCTTAACGACTGCAATACAATGATGACAGCCAATGGCTTATACGCCTTCGCCTTCCGTAGCTCGAGAAATTTTTATGCCACTTGTGGTCACCCATCCATGTGCAGACCACGTTTAGTGTCGCCTAACTTGCGAAAGCGCTGATGCGCAGTTCACTGGGCCTCCCGCCAGGCCACCGGGCTCCTCAAACTGGCAGCCGCAGCTTTAGTACATTGCTGCAGAGGGCGGGAAGTAAGGCATTGCCGGATGTGTAATTTTTTAAGGCCGAGCGTCAGCGAGGTTTTTCTTAGGAACGTTGTTGTTGTTCGTAGTAAACAAGGAACCCTTATAGTTTCGGCATGTCTGTCTGTCTTTTCGTCCCGTCGTGTTTCTCAGGTCTTTTCGATTTAGGGACCCGTTTCTGAAATATTTGTCTCAATATGAATAGTTAAGGGGCGATTTACTTGTATAATATGTATGTAGTACTATATTTGTGTATATTTTCAGGTGCGAGACCTTCGCGCGGTGGAAGACGCGTTTGTGCCCGTCATCAAGATGAATTTCGACGGCATCGAAATAGACTTGCTGTTCGCCAGGCTCGCTCTGAAAGAGATACCAGGTCGGTGTGCTTTTTTTCTACATTGTTGTGAGTGAGATACTTGGTTGGACCCCAGGCTTCACAGCATTACAGTCATGCTACTGAAAATACGCGTTTACCTTTTTTGGTTAACACCTGAGGTGAGAGAGACACTTGCGTTTTCCAAATATAATATAAATATTAGTATTAAAGATGAGAGAGACACATAAATAAATAAATAAATAAATATATATAAATATAAATACATATACATGTGTCTCTTAACACTCTCAGACAACCAGTTTTGACCCTGAATAAGAAGAATTTTATCTAACTTCTTATTTAACATCCGACAAACGAGTTCATTTATTAAGTAAAAAAAATTGACGCTGTCCGTTTGTTTTTTATATTTTCCTGTTTGCAGATTCGTTCGACCTCCGCGACGACATGCTGCTCAAGAATCTAGATCAGAAGTGCGTGCGCTCGCTGAACGGCTGCCGCGTCACGGACGAGATACTGCGGCTCGTGCCCAACATTGACAACTTCAGGCTCACGCTGCGAGCCATCAAGCTCTGGGCCAAACGTGAGTATCATTAGACGAGCGGGCGAAATTCTCCCAGTCTACTTAGACTTTGTACTTTTAAGTATGTACGGTCAGTTTCAACACCACATTAAGTTCTGGTTTATACGTGAGTGCCATTGAATGAGCGAGCCAAATTCTGCTCGTCTACTTAGACTTATAATTTAAAGGAAAACGTCGTGCGGATGCACATTAGTGCCTATTATGTCAAACTAATGTGTGAAATTGACACAATGATTATTTGTTGGCAGATATTGATGTTGTATATTTTCTCATTTAGTATGAATGAATAAGATATGGGTGATATTTAAATCATTTTAATGGGCGATGCGGCTAGCAATCCATAACTATTTTTATTTTTACCATCACGCTAAGCGTGACCTTTGGGTCTTACGGCCCTGGGCTATGTCTAACCCGTCAGGTATAAAGACGTGAAAATGCATCTGTATCTCATTTAAAAACAAAAGGCAAATATACAACGTGTATGGGACATACCCATAATAACCCTTCAAACGTCGTCATAGCAGACACAATAGTAAAACAATACATCAGACGCCCGCTCCGGGCGTCCGACATTTAAAGGGATAAATCAAACACAGGCTATAATAGATCACTATAGTATAGTACAATGATAATAAAATAAAAGTCTAAAAATAATTTCTACATTCCCATAAAAATAGGTGACCGCACACTTTCGTATAGAAAGGCAATTTTTTTTATTTATTTTTGACTGTTATTCTAATTTCATTATACTATAGTGATCTAGTATAGCCCGTGGTTCGATTTATTACGGGTATGCCCCTTCCACGTTGTATAGGGTGCCTTTTTACCCACAAGAAAATGTTTGGAACAAGCACAGTTCATGAAACTGAAATACTTTAAAAAAAGTTATTCAAAATCGGTAAAATATTTTCCTCCTCCCATACAAAATTAGCAATGACTGTGTGTTGTTTAGGGCACGGCATCTACTCGAACACGCTGGGCTACCTGGGCGGCGTGTCGTGGGCGATGCTGGTGGCGCGCACGTGCCAGCTGTACCCCAACGCGCTGCCCGCCACGCTGGTGCACAAGTTCTTCCTGGTCTTCAGCCAGTGGAAGTGGCCGCAGCCCGTGCTGCTCAAGCAGCCTGATACTGTCAACCTCGGCTTCCCCGTTTGGGACCCCAGGGTAAGTTTCCGTTTATTAAATAAAAAAATGGCCAAGTGCGTGTCGGGCCACGCGCAGTGTAGGGTTCCGTAGTTCTGAATGCCAACTTTGAGTTTATGCCACACGAAAACGTTTAAAAACTAATTATCTATTGAATTTGTATGAAATTTCTTTTTCCGAGTACATTTTACAAGTTGATCGCCTATAACTTTTTAATTTGTATACCCTACTTAGCTCTGATAGTTTTCCTTTAAACTACATTATATATAATATAGCTGTGAATTTTTTCACGTGGCCATATATAACCGTTTAGCAGATAGAGGGGGGGGACACTTGCCTCCAACAAAAATTTTCACTTTAAACCCAAATATTTCAGAAACGGATCCCTAAATCCAAAAATGGTGTGAACAAGCTCACAATGTTTTTGAAAGACCTATTCAACGACAACCCACACGATGTGTTTGTCGAGAAAAAAAATATTTTTTTAATTTACTTGTATGGCAGCTAACCTAAAAAAAAATATTTTACCAGATTTTATTTTACGACTTTTTCGCCATGATTAATATACATATTCATGCCAACCAGCTTTCTAGTACTTGTAGTTTCTGAGTAGGACCGCGGACAGACAGACAGACATGGCGAAACTATAAGAGTTCCTTGTTTACTACGGAACCCTAAAAATGCCTATTATCATGTAAATGACTATTTATCATCATCTGAGCAAAATTCTTGGAGATAGTTGACTGCAAATTGTAATTGTATAATTTAAATGTATAGCTTAAGTTTAAATATGTATTGTATTTGTTACATAGCCCATCAAGCTGTGTCAGGACCAATACTGAACTGAGTTTCTTTCGGCGTAATCTTCCTAGCAGTGGTGGTTCCGAAACAACATTTAAAACAAATTGCCTTCAATAGGAGAAAAAAATTATCCTACATTGAATAAAAAAAAAAACACTTTGACTCTGACTTTGAATTACTGTAATAAGCAAGTTTGTAATGTAGGTTTTCAAAAATATGTGACGCCAGATTGCAGCACAACAGTGGCGTCAGGTCCAGTCAACCGTTTTCATTGGACCATCAGTTGACATCTTCTTTTGCTCCGTCAAATGCATCCAATAGGAACAGCTTATTGGATCTCACTTGTGCTGCGATCTGGTGTCCCATATTTTTGAAAACCTTTATTGTTGCGAACGGCCACGCTACCAAACTCCGTTTTGCCTAAATTTTTTCCTATGATTTCGTTTTTGGGTTATCGATTTGATTGACAATTGCCTGTCGTTAAGGCAAAAAGGGTAAATTTATATGTTGAATTAAATAAATTGTTTTAAAAATAACTCTGTTTTTCCCCTCGCTTACACATTGTAGATGATACAATATCGTTACATAGAGATTTCTGGTGCTCGTTTTCTGGTTACCCCATACTTATTTTCCCTCGTCGCCTTGTGGCACCCGTGGAAGATAAAACGCTGAATGAATATTCGTGAGTGAAGTCACTGCATACAACTAATATTTTTCAAATCAGTCTCAGTTTTAAACATTGGGAACCTTTCTTTTATACAAATGTTCGATCACAAATGAACAAAAGTTCCACGTAGTTACGCCCGTCCAAAACTGTCGCGTGACCCCGATGAACTCCGGCCGACTGCGCCTGGCAGTAATTATATTATTTTTGGCATGATATTATTCTTCCTCTGTTCGTTTATGGCACATTTTCCCGGCAGGTGAACCTCTCGGACCGTTTCCACCTGATGCCCATCATCACGCCCGCCTACCCGCAACAGAACTCCACCTTCAACGTGTCCGCGTCCACGAGGACAGTCATCATGGAAGAATTCAGACTTGGTGAGTGCTTATGAAGAAACTTACTTTAGCGTACTATCCGCTAGATGGCAACAAGTCAAATTAGTGGAGCCATTTTACAAACGCAGAGTCACTAAACGAACGGTTACTTACTTCTTACTTCCCTCTCGAACAAGGCCCGAATTTGACATGAAAAGATTTCTAGAAGATTCAGAATAGATTTGAATAAACTTGACGGAAGATACAAGACGTTGTGATCCGTGTGTATTATCGGAACATACGTCAATGTCAACGTGATATTGACATGTGTCACGCACGGCCTTTGCCGACTGTTCTGTGGATACTGGATTGTACAGACAGCACTGAGATGTACCCTTGTAAGCTGTCGTAGGAAATATAATTAGTCTTTATCGTGCCACCTACTGTTTCAATCAAAATAAAACCAATACAGTGTGAACTCGGGATTATTCTCAAACATTATACATTCTTCTAAAACATTCCATATTATTTTGAAACTTGCTGGATTGTTCTCGAATATACTACTTTTAGCAACTTCGCGACAATTTGAAACCAGAATTATTGTTGAAAGATAACTAATGTGACGTTTTGTTGCAGGCCTAGCGATAACCGACGAGATAATGCTAAGCAAATGCGGCTGGGAGCGGCTCTTCGAAGCGCCCAACTTCTTCTCGCGCTACAAGCATTTTATCGTGCTATTGGCCTCGTCTGCGAACGGGGACGATCAACTGCAGTGGTGCGGGCTCATTGAGAGCAAGATACGGCACCTCATCAGTGAGTTTGTACTTCTTCATCATCATCATCATCATCAGGTCTTTTAGTCTCTACTGCAGGAGTACGAACCTCTCTGTACTAACAGAGCCATACTTGGCCAGAGCAGCCAGAGGATTTGGCCTACACTCTCCACCCTGGCCAGACGGGTTGGAGAGGTCTCATTGATGTTAATAAGCATTGTTTAGCTTGTAGGTATTTTCTAAGTCGATTTCTACAATATCCACGGAAAGACTTGGAGTGGTCCTATTCTACTCTGCCGGAAACCACATAGCTTACACATTCATATTATCACGCCTGTTTCCCACATGCAAAGAAAATATGCATAATAAATACCCAACGCCATACGAACTATTGGACCGTAAGTAGACAAAACTGGGAGTTGCGAGTAGGCTCACAGATATGACAGCACACACACGTCATATGCTACTCATCACTAGATGGCGTTCTTGACGTTCTTTTTTAATATAAAGTGAGTGGCTCTTCGAAGCGCCTTCGGAGGATGTATCCATTTTGATAGATTGTGTTTTATTAAAAAAAGGACTGACATTTGCATATTTTAATTATTTACTTTTACAAATGTCTCCATTTGCATTATAAATAAAAAAAATATAATAACAAATGTATCGTTTCAGACACGTTGGAGCGCAACCAGCACATAACGATAGCGCACGTGAACCCCGAGTGCTACAACTCGGTGCCGCTCAACACCAACAACGGGCAGCCGCTCGCGTTACCGCCAGGTGGGTGATGATCACTGCTCGGACACTGCACCGCTTTATCATTTTTCATAATTTCAGGCCTCGCCCATGATTTTTTTATTAATAATTATTTATTTACTCGGTCGCTTATTTACTTAAAAATTATTAAGTTACATATAAAGAGTTACATACTTACGAACTTATTTGTAGTTTTCAAATGAAAACTAAAAATAAATACCAAAATAATTAAAAAATATCAGGCTAATTGCCATGTAATTAATGTCGGAGGCCAAGATCCACTTCGGGTCGCTGAGCCAGCGAAGTAAGTAAGGCTAATTGCGTGTCGGACTTGCGCACGAAGGGTTCCGTACCGTTGTTGTATGGGAGCCCCACACAAATATTTATTTTATTCTAGTAGTTGTTGTCGTTTTTTCTGCTTCTAGTATTTGTTGTTATATTTCGATTTTGAAAATTTCAACTGTCTAACTATCACGGTACATGAGATACAGCACGACAGACGGACAGCGGAATCTTAGTAACAGGGTCCTGTTTTCATTCTTTGGGTACAGAACCCTAAAAAACTAAAAATAATACTAACGTTAAGGAATTCCAGAGTGGTGGTTATGTTTTTGAAATACCTTAACTTCCACCTACCTGTTGGTATGATCCGACCAAATGAGACCATATACAATAAGCAAGTTTCCTGGGTCAAAAATAAATTATTTGGCACTGTTAAAAGAATAAAATGTCACAAAATAATGTCACTCGTCATTGATCATATCCATTATCAACGTGATATAAGATTTAATAATACGGAAAAACTGATATTAAGAGCGTTATTTGACTCTAAGAAACTATGACGTCATTCGTTTTTATTTCATACCAATCCCATAGAAAATGCTTGTTTTGACGTTTAGAAAAAAGTGTCTGATTTGATTTGTTGGAAACTTCTTTATTGGACCACCAGACCACAGATCTGTATATCTGACAGTAGTTTATACGTAAACATTGCCATCGCCATATAAGCATAATTGTTTCTCTTCCCTCGTCACCAGATGGCGCTATAGGTATAAATTAAAACATAAAAATTTCATAATACTATTATTTGAATGAAATAGTACTCAAATATGACTAGAAGTGCAATAAATATTTTTAAAGTCACTTTTTTGCTAGTCGTGTGTGCTGCCATCTCTGCCTACCCGCAATTTCAGTATTGCCTAATAATGGGCCCTGGGTTCAGGTATTATTATATTATCTTTGACATAGATATCCTGATTTCAGGAGCACCAGTTCCTACTGATCCCGCGCCGACACTGGAGAAAAATGAAAATGTAAGTCATTATGAACAAGTTACTTCAAATCAAATTAACTTAATACTCTCAAATTTTTTTAGGAACATATAATGCTACATGATTGGATGGCAGCAAGCTTCCTTGGATCGTGAATCGTGTAAGCAAGAAGGGGAGGCCTTTGCCCAACAATGGGATAACATATAGGCTATAAAAAAATAAAAAATAATAATAAATGCTGACATAGGGTTGGCGTGTTTGAGTGAAACTCGTACGATGTATGTGTGAGAATACTACAATCGTTAAACTTAAAAAAATCGATAAACTTTTAGTTCAACCTTTCTATTTCTCCACACAGGGCGAGCTCATACCGAACCACTGCTCGATGTGGTTCATCGGCCTGGTTTTCGAGAAGACAAATGTGAACGTGGACTTGACGTACGACATCTCGTCGTTCACCAAGGCGGTGCACTATCAGGCCGAGCACACCAACATGCTGAGGGAAGGGATGACCATTGAGGTGAGTCGAGCGATGTTTGAAAGAAATCGAGTGATAGGGTTGTAATTTTAATCCAGGGTCAAAGATAAATTTCACACTAGTAAAAAAATCATCACACTAGTAAAAAAATCGAGTGATAATGCTCTAGAGTCAAAAATTAATCTTATTATTTTGTAATCCTACTATATAAATGCGAAAGTGAGTTTGCATATTTGTTTGTTATCTCTTCACGCTTCAACTACTGAACCGATTTGGATGAAATTTGGTATGAATATACTTTGAGACTCGGGGAAGGACATAGGGTACTTTTTATCCCGGAATTCCGGGGAGCGATGCCCGCGGGTACAGCTAGTCATAACATAAAGGTGAAATTATTTATCATCATCTGAGCAAAATTGTTGGAAAAAGTTGGCTGCCAATTTTAATTGTATAATATAATGTACAGCTTAAGTGTAAATCTGTATTGTAATTGTAACATAGCGCATCAGGCTGGGTAGGGACCAATACTGAACTGGGTTTCTTTCGGCGTAATCTTCCCAGCAGTGGTCGTTCAGATACGCTTGTAGTTTTTAGCTTTTACACTAAAATAATTTACTAAACATTTAGACTATTTTTATAACCCAAAGGTAGACAACGCATCTAGCATTAAGTTCACCTATAGTTCTGTACAATTTGTATTTGATGAACAATAAAGATTAAATAAATAAATAATGTCAATATTTTTTCTCAGGCACGTCATGTCCGTCGCAAACAACTACACCAGTACCTCTCTCCGTCGCTCCTCAAGCGGGAACGGACCGCGTCGGGCGCCAAACGCAAGCCTGAGCCACCTACAGCAGCCGCCAACGCGCACCCGGCGCCCAGCAAGAAGACCAAACGAGTGTCCGAGAGTAGCGTGAGTAGCTTTGTGTCTTATGTATGGGACAGTAAGGCTCAGGTTCCTTTGAACCGCGTTGGGCGTCAAACGCAAGCCTGAGCCACCTTCAGCCGCTGCCAACGCGCACCCGGCGCCCAGCAAGAAGACAAAACGAGTGTCCGAGAGCAGCGTGAGTAGCTTTGGGTCTTATGTATAGGAAAGTAAGGCTCAGTTTCCTTTGAACAGCGTTGGGCGCCAAACGCAAGCCTGAGCCACCTACAGCAGCCGCCAACGCGCACCCGGCGCCCAACAAGAAGACAAAACGAGTGTCCGAGAGCAGCGTGAGTAGCTTTGGGTTTTATGTATAGGAAAGTAAGGCTCAGTTTCCTTTGAACCGCGTTGGGCGCCAAACGCAAGCCTGAGCCACCTTTAACCGCCGCCAACGCACATCCGGCGCCCAGCAAGAAGACCAAACGAGTGTCCGAGAGTAGGGTGAGAAGCTTTGTCTCTTATGTATAGGAAAGTAAGGCTCAGTTTCCTTCAAACGGCGTCGTGTGCTAAATGCCTGAGCCACCGCACACAGATTAGCGGGCTGGCACTGTCTGTTCGACAGTATTTGTCGAACAACAAAGCCGACCCGAAGCAAACACCATTACTTCGAAGTTATAAGGACACCAAGAGCTATTCCTAGTAGATTTACTAAGTTAGTTATACAAGTTGGTCTAATGAAATTTTTTGTCCCTATATATTATTTAGAGCCATTTCTCTTGCGCTTTTGCCTGCCAGTCCTTTGAGTAGGCTTCTAAGTCATCGCGCCATCTACGCCTAGTTTTTCCTGGCCGCCGACGTCCGTTCAATGGTTGTTCCAATATAGCCAAAGTCAAAGTCAAATTCATTTATTTATCTTTGAATATTTGTATCACTTGATAATTGTTGCATAGCTGTAGGATAATTAATTAAAACATTCTCCTTCACCACTTTTTACATAGTATTGCCTTAACTTCGCATTTACTTGCAGACGGACGAAGTCAGCATCCTATCATACAACGAAGACTCAAACTCCTCAAACATGTACGAGGTCCAGATCCAGAATGGCACGCACACAGACAAGCAGACAGAGAAGCCGGAGACATCAAGCTCGATAGCTGTTTCGTAGCAGTACGAGACCTGGAGACAGCGGTTCATATACGGAACCGCCAAGAGGAAATGTTGAACGGTTATCCGTGAATTAGACTGAAAAAGTGTAACGGTTCTTTTATGGATCAAGTGCGATGTGAAAAAAGTGTAACGGTTTATAAATGAATCCAACAAGTGCAAATAGACTAAAAAATTAATTGAAAGCGAGGTGACTTGACGCAAAGACCTGATTTATACACTAAATGATTCTTATATGGATTCGGGGTTGATGATAGAAAAGTTTTATACCTGGTGACGAAAAAGTGCGTCTGGTTTAAAAAGGGTTCAAAATCAGACTAGTTTAAAAAGGATGTATGAATATTTCTCTGACGGTGCAGGCCAGTCTTAAGACCTTGGCAACAGGCCGTTTTTCACTGTGCTGTTTTGTACCGGTAGATGTGTCAGTTTTGTCTCGCTTTGACGGTTTAAAACTCAGCTCAATGTGTCAGTTGTGTCTTGTTCAGACTTGATATATTTGTGGAACAAGCGAAATAGTGATAGTGATAAAGTGAAATGTTGACTATGATGAAGTGCAGTGATTTATGTGAATCTATCTGTTTCTATGGCAATTATTGTCTATGGTGAGTATGGTTTGTGTCGGACTATGAAGGTTCTAAATACATATATAAATAATATCACGCCTTCCTACAGGTGTAGGCAGAGATTATGGTTCTGAATTATACTGGTAATAGGGGCTTTGCAAAAGCAACAAGCAATCATGAAGCTACTTGTCCAATGTTGCATTTTGCAGTGTGTCAAGCGAAATTAAGCTTCATAAAATGATGATAAAGCTTAATTTGGTTTGGTGTTGTAATACCGGTCGAAAAACGTTATTTTTCGGAGTAAAGCCCCTGCTATGTAGGATTATGGTAAAAATATTATACAAATGGTCAAATATACCTCATGATTTTATGTCTCACGTAAGGGGACATTAACATGTGTGAATTAGTGTCGAGACACAGTCCTGAGGTTAAAAATAAAGACGTAAATATCGGTTAAATACTACAATGTATTGCACGCTCTATTCCCTACCTGGGAATTAGGGGTTAAAGTTGAGTAACATTAATGTATTAAACTGCACCCTCAGGTTATTTACTTTGTAGTGTCTGAAGGATAATGACTTCTCTTCAAAGTCACTAGTAAAATATAATATATGGGTATAAAGTATATATATAAATATGGGCGATCAGCTGATTATTTCCTCTTAAAGGGCTACACGACGACCAGTGCTACCCTCATTTGAAATACATAATAATTTTCTTGAAAATTGAGATAAAAAATATTTTCTATTGCAAATGTTAACTCCATTTAAATTCGTTTATGAAAAAATATTTCTTCATAAGCACGCGCCACTGTGCTTCGCGTCACATCTCGGTCTGAAGTGAACCTAATAAAACAATCGAAGAATTTGAGAGGTTACGAAATCAAGGAACATTTTTATTAAAAAAAATTACCGTCGTTTTTAAGAAAAATATTTAATTCCAATCCGCGGCAGCACTAGTGTTCGTGTACAGCCTTAACAATGAGCAATACCCGACACAAACAATAAAAAAGATATTTTTTTATTAATTCACAGATTTAATTGTTCTTAGATAGAGACGTCGACATCGTACCTACGTAAGTTTATGTATAGCTATAGTGTGATGCATTTCTATGTGAAAAATAAAAAAAAATTATGTAAATATTATCATAAATTGATTTAATTACGCCCGGATGTGTGCCGGGATTTTTTGGGTCGTTGATTCTGTTTTTGTAATTTTTTTATGTGTGATTTGTAATTGTGTATAGTGAAATCATTTACCGAGCCTCTTAGACAAAAGGGATGAGGACTAGGTCAAAAATAAATTATCGGGTATGTCAGTTAATAAAATAAAACGTCATAAAATGGTGTCACTTTGATCATATGTATTTTTAACCAGATTTAAAATTTATTATTGCATTAATAAATCAGTACGTGTCATTTCATTAATAATCTGTACTGTAATCTACGTGTGCTAAGTGCGTTATTTGACTCCTAAAAACGGGTGACGTCACGGTTGGTGAACATAAAATTACCATAAAAAATGTTTGTTTTGATGTTTAGAAAAAAGTGTCTGATTTGACTAGTTGTCATCTAGCGGATGTAGGGTTTGTTCTTACCAGGGCGAAATGCGACTTACCATACTCTGCGATGAAATACGTCAATATGGTGATGAATGATGTGCGTACTGGATAAAACATTGTGTATTGTTGTGGCTTTTGTCAGTTTTCAGTTAAAATTTTACTTACCCGAGCCTCTTTTGAAACTTTAACTCAGAACTGACAAGGCATTGGAAGAATGGGAAATAAGGTGAATCTTTATGGGTTTACTTTAAAATATAATATATATGTATAGTGTACTGGGTAATATATCAGTTTCCAGTTATATTACTACCCAAGCCTCCTTTAAATCATTATACATATAACAGAAAACTGATATTTTACTGTAAGATACATGTCTCATCGAGTCAAATATTTTTTTTGTATGATTCGATTTAAACATGTATGTCTGGCGTATGTTTAGTTGATTGAAATTTGAACATTTGCTTAGTGATTGAAGTACTAACCTGATATTGGCCGTGACTTTATTGAAAGCTGAGTGAAGATGTGCTGTGTTTTGACAACCAATAAGACAGATATATTATCTCTGTCTCTTTCGATATGTCAATAACTAAATGACATTGCTTGCCCCCGGACTTATCTTATGCCCTTCACCTGGTCTCAAACTATATCCATACCAAATTTCATCTAAATTGGTTCAGTGGCTGAAGTGTGAAGAGGTAACAGACAAAGTGTTACTTTGACATTTATAGTAAGTCCGTCCGTTCAGACGTAGTTATAATCTTATACCTTTAAACGAGCAATTCTTGTATGTATATATATATTTATAAATTTCTGTGATCTTGAAAACGGTTCTAACGATTTCGCTGAAAATTTGTATATGGGGGTTTTCGGGGGTAAACAATCGATCTAGAATAGTCTTATGTTTGGGAAAACGCGTGTTTTCGAGTTTTCATTCGTTTTTCTTTCCACGCAGAATATGGTCGCTAATTTCGTCGCGCCGCGACCGCCTTGATTTAGCTCAGTGGTTAAGGATAGCGACCGCTAGAAAGAGTGTTACGGGTTTGAATCCCACTCGGTGACTTACTTTTGTTTTTTTTTTATGTTTAAGTTTATATTTTTTATTTTATTTTGCATTGTTTTTAGACAAGTTTAAAAAAAATTAGTTAATGTTTGAGATGTAACCGAGCAAAGCTCGGTCGCCCAGGTACTATATATTAATATATTGTGCTATATAATACAGCAATATAATAATATATTTTCACCTTCATTTAGTTCTGCGGTAAAATATATATATTAATATATCTTGCTATATTTGTCCACATGGTGACGTCATAAAAATTGTATATTATAGCAATGTCTGTGGTCGCTCGAAGATTACTATGGAAAATATATCGTAATATATCTTGCAAAACTTGCAAGTCTACTCTTGTATGGGAAAAGACGTCCCACGGTACCTGAGAGAAACATAGCACATCTTTTAGCTTAAAATGGAGTCTTAGCCACAATTTTCTACGTTCTTAAACAGAATTAACGACTCGTCTATGGTTCAAACGGATAGTTTAAGTTTGACGAGCGCTACATACATAAGTATGACATGTTTGTTTGCAGGTCTTTATGGTGGCATGTAAGTTATATATATAACTATTATAATATAACAGTAGGCTGACGGTAAGAGATAAATTGAATCTTGAGATTTCTATGGTTCTACGAAGGTAGATGTTACTTTGTAAGCGCATACGCCACCGATTCACGTATGTGTGCGGCGGTTGATTACTTTTTCCATCTCCCTCACCACACTTAAAGTGGCCTGTGAGCAGTGGCGGATTTACCAATAGGTTGAGTAGGCTAAAGCCTAGGGCGGCACATTTTGGGGGCGGCAAATTTTAGGCCAATTCCCCCTACTTTTTTCGTGCATTCGAGAAGGTAGCCCTAGCTTTTGTAATATTTCAGTGAGCGCAATTTAGGAGCGGCATAATATAAATAGCCTTCTGGCGGCAAATGTGTAAATCGGCTACTGTTTTTGGGTCTTGTGGCCCTGGGCTTTGTCTGCTTAGAACCGCAAGATCCAAAATGCTCTGTATGCACCATTTTAGGTATAGATAGGTAGTGTACTTTAGTGAGCGGCGATCTTCAGCAGAGTCCTTGAAACGAGTGCAAGTGAGAGGGAGATACTCGCGAGCATTGTTACCTCCCGCTATGTTGGTGTGAGTTGAGGATTATTTCAACCTGTGTGCGTAATGTGCGATTCGCATAACGTCCTGTTCGTAAAATATCCTGTTCTCAAGTCTCGCATTATATTATTATATATTCGGTTAGTGAATTGTTTATTTTACTAAATATTCGTATACAAATATCAGCATCGGTTCTGGATGTGCCTCGTGAGACATCATTCATAGAACGGTTCGCGATATCTTATAAAAGACAAGCGGATATTTTGAGAATAGGACGATTTGCTATTTGGACATAAACATTTTGCTTGTCGGTGCTCTTTCTGCGCCGATATCCAAATAATGTTTCGATGATCTATCGTACACTATCTTACTATCTTGAGTTTCCTGAGTGCAATTTGTGATATCTCTTTCGAGTCAGCTATTACTATCCCCCCTGTTTTACTATGACCGTTTGCAAGAAATATTATTTAAGTATTTCACTTTTTTATCGACTGTATTCAACGATGTAAAAATGACCTGAGCTTTTCATACTGGCTGGTTAATAGGTTATCATATTTTAACTTTGTTGCAAAAATAAATAAAAGTACTTATTATTTGTAACCCCATTTTGCTATCACGGATCTTTTCACCCCCAGTTATTTGGGAGGCTTACGTGGGGAATACAGATCCAACACGTAGAGGTCCTTTGGAGAAGTTGATGGAAGTGACGCTCCCACCAAAACCCATTTCTGGATATACTTAATTGTTAACCTATTCAAGTGTACCCTTGAATAGGTTAATTACTTTTTTTTATTTATGAAAAAATAAGCCAGTTATAATAATACAAGGCTCTTTTTTTCTTAATGCATAATGTCTTTTGAGGAAAATTGATCAGCATCATAGAAATTGCCTTGAAGTTAAGTGGTTTACATTTTTAGATTACTTCTAACCAATTTAAATGTTACAGGGTACGAATTTTACTTACAAGTTATAATTAAGTAACGGCACAGGATTATTTTTAAGTAATTCTACGGGGAGATTCGTCGTAAAGCGTGAAATAATATGTTTTAAACCGCGCATGCCCCGAAAAACTGCTAAAATTTAATTTGAATAGCTTTTTAGTATTAAGACAGACTTTTACACAGAATATTAATGTTTAAAATACATTAAAGGCACACGTAGCTTTTAATATTTGACGTATTTAAATATAGATTTTTGTTTGAGATATCATACTTTTTCAAAGTGTCCTATTTTCGAAAATGGCCCAATTTCTCATTCATATAAAATACGGATTAAACAATGTATATGATGCTTGAAAAATTAAGTACATCGACGCTTGTTTTCTAGGGTAGGACGTTTTAAAAAAGGTCATTTCGAGAAAGGGACAATGTGATGGCATAAGGTACACATTAGAAGTGTCTTTTAGTATCTTTTAGTTTCGTTTAAAAAGTGTAAAACTTAAAAGGTGCTGTCAGTTTTCAATATATAAGAGTTCTAACATTTATTGAATTACGTCTAAGGGTAAATTCAGTCCATGATGCTAAACCACGCACCCCTTGAAATTTAGGTATAAAAATAAATAAAAGACAATCTGAAGACAAAGAAAATAAAAAATGTTTCTTCGATATATCTTTAAAAGTTATTCAGTATATTTAATAGACATAACCTAAATATAAAATTTATGTTTCGTGTAATTAAATTATATATAATTCTAGTTTTCATATTACGAAGGATTTGCCACTAAACAAAGTATTATTTTGGCCGTTTGATAATATTTCTTGCAAATAATTGAGGCAGTACAAAGTGGAAGAAATGTCGTTCATGCGTGCAAATGTTTTTTCCACAATTAGTTCTTTTAGCGCTGTTTACTGAATGTTATTGCGTGAATTCGATTAGCTGATCAGGTAATGAGGGTTTTCAAAAATTTGGGCCACCAGGTGACAGCACAGTGACATCAGGTCCAAGCAACTGTTGTGATTAGACCATCAGTTGGCAGGCTCTTTTGCTCCTCTAATTTTATTCATAACAGCAGCTTATTGGACCAGACTTCAGAGCTGCTGTTATTGGATACATTTGACGAAGCAAAATAACCTGTCAGCCCTATGGTCCAATCACAAAATTTTATTGGACCTGACGTCACTGTTCCGCCATCTCATCATCATCATTTCAGCCGCATAACGTCCACTGCTGGACATAGGTTCGTTCGTTCTGTTCCGCCATCTGGTGTCCCACATTTTTTTAAACCCTCATTTGCATTCAATCATTTTCGCAATGCCCTGTTTTTATGACGATTTATTTATGTTTAATTTCTGTTAATTTTGTGTGTTAAATAAAAATTAGATTACGCATTTATTGAAATTATTTTCTTTTTTTTTTGTTATCGGTTTCAAGAAATATTAGATTAACTTGTTCACGAAACGGCTGATATTTCTTCTACTTTCAAAATTGTTTTCTCACTAGTAAATAATTGTATATTCTTGTCTAAGCGTGTGAACACACGGTTTTCTTAGGTCCGTCTGATCTCATTGTTCTTTTCTTAAAAAGATATTTTTTGGAAAATGTGTTTAAGGAAATTATGTTGATTTATTTAAAAAATAAAACTTAAAACATTGGTAGATTCCATAACATATCATATAGTGATCATGAATTTGATATCCCATAACACAAGTTTAGAAAACTTATTTTGGTTCTAGCTCAATCTGTGTAATTCTCCTACCTATCTATGAAGTTTTCGATTTTGTGAATGTGGAAGACATTCCCATAAAAGGTCATTTTGAGAAAAGGTCATTATGAGACAAGACTCATAGAAAGTTAGATTTAAAAAATGATTCCACCTAGTTGTAAGACTCAAATGTAGCGCCAGAACTTCGTACATTTAAGTTGTATATAACGATAGCCAATTGATTATATATAAAAATATATATCTGGAAAAAATAATTTAAAAGTGAACAAAAAAAAGTGAATAAATGTACATACAAAAGAAATTGTTTTTTATTTATAATTTGAAAAAATACCTAGGCGCAGTATTGAACATTTACATTCATAATCTAGAACAGGAGGTCACGACAAATTTGGCTTCACAGCACTCAGAGAGGTGCTCTTCAGTCTGTGAAACCAGTATCATTTTTGGTCACGATAATTTACTTTTCAGGCGCCATATCTATTTATTATACATAATCCATTTACGTTATCGATACCTAATTTGCCGTGAATCTAATCACTGCCGCAGGGCGGCCCTTATTTCATTTTTTACTAGCCTATATCGTCCCACTAATGGGCAAAGGTCTCTTCCAATTACATTACACACGAAAAACTAGTCTGGTTTATTCGCCAAGCAAAAAACCCCTGACTTTTATGAGCGCCATCTAGTGATCAGCAGCAGAACGACATCAATAGCGCTATATATTATTCGATATGAAAATTTAAAAAAAAAACCCCGATTTTCAAGGGTTAACCGCCAATAACTTAAACAGCTGAATCGATTATCAAACCACAGCAAGTGAATATGCTTTAACGTTAAAAAAACCGCAGGCACAGACAGACAGACAGACAATAGCATTAAACTTGAGTCCCCTTTCTCTAGACCAATCAGTTTTTCTCGAATAACTTCGAAAATACAACATGAACACATTTTGCTATAATTGAACAAATTGAGGCTTACTATGAACCAACTATCTGTAATACACTTATTTTTCTAAGGCGCAACATTTTGCTGGGGTTACGCATTCGATCAAACTACACTTTATACCATACAAACGTAGTTTACTTATTTCCAAACGACATGCACGTGCCTGATTTCGGCAAGATATGGGATCGTAAAAGCCGATCGAGGGAATGGGCAAAAATGCAAATCATGTTAACAGGCGATGCGGCTAGCAACCCATCACTGTATTGATTGCTTTTCCATCTTCTCGCCCACCATGACGCTAAAAGTGGCTTTTGGGTCTTGCGGCCCTAGGCTCTGCATAGAACCGCAAGAGCTAGTGATGGGTAATGCTAATAATCCGGATAATATCATTTGGATAATAATCGATTAAATGCAGTTAATAGCCATTAACAGCCAATTATGGATGATAACCCTGCTGTTAATGTTATCCTACTAATTCAAAATTTCTCTTCATGGTTTTCAGGCTTAGGACTGTCAGATTAGATTTTATTTTCATCATCTTTCTCCGTAGGTAATTTATGTGTAATATAAAACTAATCTGGCCCATTTAAAATTTTTCAATTAGCTATTTACATTGACTTTTGATAATTAGAATTTTTATGTACATATTTTTCTTTTTTTTTTAAATTCTTAATCAGTCTTTTACAATTTACATTGATTTTTAGGGTTCCGTAGCCAAATGGCAAAAACGGAACCCTTATAGATTCGTCATGTCTGTCTGTCTGTCCGTCCGTATGTCACAGCCACTTTTTTCTGAAACTATAAGACCTATACTGTTGAAACTTGGTAAGTAGATGTATTATGTGAACCGCATTAAGGTTTTGACACAAAAATAGAAAAAAAACAGTAAATTTTGGGGGTTCCCCATACTTAGAACTGAAACTAAAAAAATTATTTTTCATCAAACCCATACGTGTGGGGTATCTATAGATAGGTCTTCAAAAATGATATTGAGGTCTCTATTAGCATTTTTTTCTAAACCGAATACTTTGCGCGAGAGACACTTCCAAAGTGGAAAAAAGTGTGTCCCCCCCCCCCCCCGTAACTTCTAAAATAAGAGAATGATAAAACTAAATAAAATATATATTGTTCATTACCATGAAAACTACCAGCGAAAATTGGTTTGAACGAGATCTAGTAAGTAGTTTTTTTTTAATACGTCATAAATCGTAAACGGCAATTTATTTACCTTTCATTCAATCAACTCAAATATAAAAATTAAATAAAACATACTACAAGACTTTTATACTACTAAGGAACCCTTCATGGGCGAGTCCGACTCGCACTTGGCCGCTTATTGTTAATTATGTTCTTATTTTACTTTTTTAAAATGCTTAATCAGTCATCTTCAACGGTTTTTGGGAATCAAAGTTGTTTTTTTTTTGTGTCTCATAATCTATGTGGCAATCACTTTTTGTAACCATACTTGTTGTCGGTCTGTTTTCAAAATTCCAATTGTGTGATATAAAGGTTATTTTTTCTGCTCGTTCAGTACTTAATTTATTTCTTTTTTTTGAATGCACATCAGCTTGAGTACTAAATGTCCTTTCCGTAGCTGCTGATGTGTAAGGAGCTGATAAAATAGCAACTGCAATTTGATGAAGCTTAGTAGAACTGCAAATGCCCTTTCACCAGCTAAGGGCATCGGTTTCTTCGACTTGAGACCAAATAAATCGATTCTTCCAAAAGCCATCTTTTGCTTTATAATCGGCCAATTCTTTCATGATATTTATTTTTAAATGTTGGCCCAGTTCATAAATATATTGCATTGCTGTTATATCTTCTTCAGAATTTAATTCTATTCCATGTGAAGCAGGGTTGAGCAAACAAGCAGCCAAATGTATTGGTTCAATAGCCATTGCAGTCCGATTATCAATAAATTTCATAATGGTTTCTTTATCGTCCTTGTCAAGAACTGTAACGTCTGATAAAACAAAGTTTATTTGTGACCTTAAATTCTTGAATATAAGAAATACTTTGTCTATTTTAGCCTTATCACCTTCTAATTTTTTTATAGCATCAGCAATAGGTTCTAAGATGCATGAAATCTGCTTCAATAGGTCCCAAAACGATTCTTCTAGCAAGTTGCTTTTAACATCTGATGGAAGTTGTGCGGCTTTCTCATCTATAGCTAGTGTTTTCAATGCTATTTTTGTGTTCAGTAAGCTTTTTAACAAGGTCAACTACTCCATCTGGTTTTTACTGCTAGTTTAAGTGTTTCTCCGGAACCTTTTCTTTTGATTATGTCCTGAAGAAACGAACTCAAAACTTGATGGTTTTTGATGGAGGTCACAACTTTAGTTGCCGTGTTTATAACTTTTTCTATATTAACAATTTTAATAAAATCATGGCAAAGCAAATTTAGGATGTGAGCTGAGCACCCCAGCGTTGTGATGTGTGGATGTTGCAATTTTACTAGCTGAAAAGCTTTTTGCATGTTCTTGGCATTGTCTCCGATTAGAACAATGAATTTTTTCTCATCAAATTGTTTCATGATTCGAATGATTTGTTGAGAAATATATTCTGCTGTATGACGTGATTGTTCAGTAGGTAAAGATTCCACAAAAGCAGGTTCCGGTGTTGATAAAATAAAATTTATAATATCTTCGTGACGGATATTACTCCATCCATCGCATTGTAAGTGCAAGTATTGGCTAAGGGTTACCTTCTCTTTTATGGACTGCTTCATTTCAGTGTAATAGTTTTCAAGAAGCGTGGTTGGAAGTGTTTTTCTGGTTGGTATTTTATACAATGGGTTTAAATCATCCAAAAACTCTGCCAACTATGATGATGTAAAGATAAAGGACAGTGAGTCACGAATACTGCCTTTGCAAATTTCATGTTCAATCTTGATTTTTTTTCAGTCGTCATGTTTATGTCACAAGAAACATTAGAATTAGTGATTTGTGGTGTTGATATCTGCTGATTTTCACTTAAAATTCACTAAAAATACAATCTTGGGGGTGCGGGGACGTATGCACTAAACCGCTTGGGTATTTTCCATTGTTTATAATTACCTTCCCTAATAAACCTTATTCACAGAAACGAGCTAATAACTTGCATGTGTAGGTATATTTTTACTTATCGGTTAAAGTTTATTTGTAGCTCTCTTTCTTAAGTCAAGTAATGATATAGGTAGGTAAGTTAATTCTCAGCGCGATGTATCAATCGTAATTAAGGTTTTTATAAATTATGTTAGTAACGAAACTGAATTTCCTGAAAAATATGTATTTAAATAAAAAAATATAATACAAAGTGGAAAAATAATAACAATATCAAGAAACGCACTGCGTACGCGCACCCAGTTTTTGTTCACACCCACAGATTTTACAATAAAACAAAATAAAAGCATTTATTTTCTTACAATACATTAATAGCAGGGTTATCATCCATTGCATGGCTATTAATGGACACTTATGGATTATAATCGATGATAATCCAAACCATCCGGCTATTAACCCAACACTACCGCAAGACCCAAAATGCTCTTTCTGCCCCATTAGGGATAAAGACGTGATAGTATGTATGTATTTATGGTACATAATTTCAAAGATATTGCACTTTAAATAGAATATAGTGTCACAGAGTAACAATATACTACGTACAAATAGTGTTATATTATTTTTGACCATTATTATTTGTATAGAAAACTTCTATATCCTTATAGTTTTTCCAGTTCAGAATTTTACTATAGGAAACCAATCATAACCCTAGGACATTGTAACTTCTTAAAAATGACAATGTTTTACCGAAATTTGACATATAATTTCAAAATAAAACGTAGACTACGTTTTATAGAAAAGTCTAGGGTAAGGGGATTAACACCTCTCTTTATGTCAGGGGTTTTTTTTATTAACCTGTTACGTCCCACAGCTGGGCAAAATCTCTTTCATTTCCGAGAAAGAGATAGAGCGACGGCCACGCTTTTCAGTGTGGTTGGTCGGCTATGACAATATCGGGGGTTAAAAAGAAACAAACATGATAAAATTACATAATTTTACTAGTCAATTTAAATAAATATACAGAACTGTACATTTAGTTATCTAACGTTCGCCCGTCATTCATGGATTTAAAGAATTTGGATTTTAAAGGACCTTGCGACATTTTGGTCCAACCCTTCAACAACGTTGAAAGTTATACCAAATGAATGAACAAGGCATGTAAAAAAAACACCATGTTGGCGCTCGATTTCGGCTTGGTGCTAATAGAATGAAATGATCTACACTTCAAATGCTTTCATTTGGCATAGTTTTTATCACTGTTGAGCAAAGTTATTGGTATTTGGACCAGGGTCCATACATTTTTGCGCATGGTCCTTTTATGGGGTCATGATTCTTGTGACCCCTCACACGTCGCACCACGCAGCACGTTTGATTGGACGAGCGAATACATCACGTTCAAGTCCAATTTATATATTTGTAACCTGTAACAGAAAAGTTTCAATGTAAGTATGTGCTAGGATTCGAATTGTGCAATTTTTACTACAAGTAGTTTACTATAGTCAGCACTCAAAATCCAAAGCTTCCTTCTCCGAAGCATGCAGCTCCAGTATCGCGTTCGGTATGAAAATCTTGTCTAGCCCGAATGGCCCCATTAGGCCGATCGACACAGACGAATTTCAACCTTATTACATTAACACAAAGTTCACTTCATCAGGCGAGGTCATTGACCTTGGGTAGTATACTCACAAGCTCTAAAGCCTCCTTCTCCCTAGCCGCCTGTAGTTCCAGTATCTCGTTCTGTATGGACACGCTCAGCTCCTGAATGGGCACCGGCTGGGTATCCCAGAAGACTTGCTGGGGTCGCATGGTGCGGTTTCTGCGCTTGTGGGCTTTCAGATGTACCTGAAAATAGGAGAAAAGTAAAATATTAAACAAATTCAATAGCCTGATTTAAAAAAAAAACAGACTTTCAATAGTTTTGTAGGTAAATGCCATCTAGCTATGAGCGGAGGAACTAAATAGTAGAATAAAGATCCGTAGCGCCATCTATTAACAGACAAAGTACAAAAGTCTTGATTGTCAAGCGTTAACCCCAAATAACTTTTAAAACGCCGAACCGATTTTTTTTCAAACATAGCTAAGAACCACCGTAAAGGAAGTTGCTTTCAAGTGAAAAAAACCGCATTAAAATCGGTCCATCGGACAGACAGCTTAGCGTCAAATACACCCCTATATAGCATTCCTCTTTTTGACGGAGGTACACAGTCTAGTTTTGAATCTTTGGGTCGTTTCGGGAGGCTTTTCAAAAATATAGAACACCAGATGGCAGCACAGTGAAGTCAGGAGGTCCAATAGACTGCTGTTATTGGATACATTTGATGAATCGCGAATTAGCCTTTTTTTAATTGGGTATTTTTTAAGCCATAAATAAATTATTTGTACTGTTTTATCAGTTTTTCTGCAATAAATATTTTTAAATCACGTTAAAATGGATATGTTTAAAGACAAGTGACATTATTTTGCGACGTTTTATTTTGTTATCAATACAAAATAATTCTAATTCAATACATAGGTAGAGGTGTGTTGGGTGACTACCCACCTTCTTGATGTGCGTGTTGACCATGGACCGTAGGTGGAACAGCGCGGGGCACAGCGGGCAGCGCCGCGTGGGCGCCGTGTGCGCGCACAGCGCGTGCTGGTTGCGACGGTTCTCCGACACAAAGCCCTTGCCGCACACCTGCCACCACAAATAAGAAAGTCCTCAAGGCCAGATAGGATCGAGCCTTGTCATCGTCAGTTCATATAGGCTTGTGACATAACCTAGTTGGTTCTGCGTCACCCCTATGAAAACCAGTGGAATCATGTACACACTGAATTTTCATTGGTTTTGGAAAAATATATATAGGTATAGTAAATTGATTCCTCTATCCATACACATAGTCCAAATTCGTGCATGACATAAGATAAATAATTGGGCAAGTGCGTGTCGGGCCACGCGCAGTGTAGGGTTCCGTAGTTGCGAATGCCAACTTTGAGTTCTTGCCACTAAAAACGTCTAAAAACTAATATCTATTGAATTTGTATGAAAATGTCTTTTTTCAAGTACATTTTATAAGTTGATCGCCTATAACTTTTTAATTTTTATACCCTACTTGGCTCTGATAGTTTTCCTTCAAACTACATTATATATACTATAATTGTGATTTTTTTCACGTGGCCATATATAACCGTTTAGCAGATAGAGGGGGGGACACTTGACTCGAACAAAAATTTGAACTTTAAACCCAAATATTTCAGAAACGGATCCCTAAATCGAAAAATGGTGTTCACAAGCTAACAATATTTTTGAAAGATCTATTCAACGATACCCCACTCAATGTGTTTGTCGAGAAAAAAAATATTGACTACGTCTTTACTTGAATGGCAGCTACACTAAAAAAATTTTTTTTTCCATATTTTTTTTTACGAATTTTTTGCCATAGTTAATATACATATCCATGCCAAATTACAGCTTTCTAGTACTTATAGTTTCTCTGTAGGACCGTGGACAGACAGACAGACAGACAGACATGGCGAAACTATAAGGGTTCCTTGTTTACTACGGAACCCTAAAAAGTTGCGAAAATGATTTTCGATCGAGACCACGTAGTTACGCCCGTCCAAAACAGTCGCGAGAGTTCGATGAACTCCGTCGGACAGCCGGCGGCGGTACTACTAATTGATCTCACGATTTTACTTTCGAGTTTAAGTAAATTTTTTTGTTACTGAACTTTTATTTTGACTAGCTAATTAACTAGATCTAATTAACGATTCTTATGAAGCCGCCTTCGGCTCTAAAACCAATGAAAAATCACCGTGTATATGCTTACCCCACAAGCGTAGGGCCGCTCGTTGGTGTGCAGCCGGGTGTGCCACATCAGCGCCCGCTCGCCCAGGAAGCTGCGCCCGCACGTCTCGCACGTAAACCGCTTCGTGTCTTTCTTCGGCTCTTCCATCTCTTTCTTCATTTCTGTCACTCGCTTTTCTGAGTACTTGCGCCTGGAATAAAAATACAAGCAATAATATTAACAAGTAATTATTAAGAGCGCTGTTTGAAACTATGATGTTACTATAGATAGATAGATAACTCTTTATTGTACAACAAAAGAAAGATGTAAAAAATAATTTTACAATAGACAGAGCGATTTGGTGTTTCATACAAATCCCATAGAAAATGACGAGTATCTGATTTGATTTGTCGGACACGAGAAGATTGGACTCCGGATGGCCGAAGGAAAAGAGGACAGCCAAGAAAGACATGGATCGATTGTGGATGATCACTCATTTATCAAGTTCATTTGCCAGGCAAATTAAAAAAATCCCTGACTGTCAAGAACGCCATCTAGTGACCAGTGGCGGAACTACGACCCGTAGCGCAATCTATTATTTGCTAGAGAAATCCCTGACTTTCAAGCGTAACCCCAATAACTTTTAAACGGCTGAACCGATTTTCATCAAACATAGAAACACCGCAAGAGAACTTGCTTTCACGTAGAAAAACCCCGTCAAAATCGGCCCATTCGTTCGAGCGCTTGTCACAGACAGACCGACAGACATTAGCGCCAAACTTAAAACACCCCTATTTTTGACATGGGTTAAAAAAAAAAGACAAGGCAGGAGTTTGTCCAAAACGGGAGTGTAGTAACATGATAATATGCATATACATGCTTATTATACGTGCTTTGGAAGCTACGTGAGATAGGTTTCAATAACAACCTGTGTACGTCAGTAATGGTTACTCTAATTTAGTATATAAGATGTAGTTGTATTTAATAGAGTCGTCACAATGTAGGGAGTAGGTTTAAAAAGATGGAATAAATACAATCAACGGCTCTCGTGTTTCCATCACAACTCCCAACCACAACGCTACCTACAGGACACCAACATATCATTTGTTATTGCAGGAGAAAGAAAACGTAACTGCCTCCGTGGTGTAATGTTGGAGCGTATGGCTCATACCCGGAGGTCGCGGGTTCGATTCCCAGCGGGGGCAACGACTTTGTGTTGTTGTCCTAGTTTGGTTAGGACATTGCAGGCTGATCACCTGATTGTCTGATAAGTAACATGATCCGTGCTTCGGAGGGCACGTTAAGCCGTCGGTCCCGGTCACTGTCTTTGACATTGGTCGTTACCTAAAACCATGTCAGAGGCCTTTAAGGCGGTTTAAAAACTCTGACACTAGTGTTAGTCACTAACACACACGATAAGAAGAAGAAGGAGAAAGAAAAGAAAAAACCTCACTTGATTTCCTTCAACTTGATGTACTTCTCATGTTTGGCGATGTGCTGGTCGAAGCTGAGGCTCCCCTTGTACATCCGCCCGCAGTAGTAGCACGTGTGGTTCTTGTTGTGGTGCACGGTGCAGTGCTCTCTCAACTCCTCCTCGGTTTTAGCTATTGCTCCGCAATCCTACAACATAAATGCGAATAAGACCAATACCAAACCTAATGTTTCCATACAAACGTAGTCTACGTTTTATTTCGAAACCACATGACCGATTTCGGCAAAATTTTGTAATTACAAAGATATTGCAATAGTCTAGGATTATAAGTAGATTCCACGGTAAAAATATATATAGTGTCCCCCAGTGTGTGTGTAATGTTAATTTTTGACCATTAGTATGGGAATCTACTATGTACATCCTTATATTTTATTTCCAGTTCATAATATTTCTGCAGGAAACCAATTATTTCCCTAGATAATTGCAATTTCTTTAATATTACAAATTTTTAATCGACATGTGTTTTCAAAATAAAACGTAGACTACGCTTGTATGGAAATGTAAGGGGATTCTTAAGAGGATTGTGTAGCTGTAAATTTCCATACAAAATGTGATAATGTTCCCACCCCCTTAAACATAGGCCAATTTTGCTATTTTTTAATATGTTGCTGATATATTAGATATGTAGGGCCCTACGTCTTCATTTTAAAGAAACATTGCTTACGACAAAGGTTATTAGCATCTCAATATCCATATTTTTTTAATAAAAAAAACCTCGAGCGTTTTAATTAAACCGAACTGAAAAGAATGACACCATAATCACAGGTATGGCACTTCATAGAAACGGAGTAACAAATATACCTAGTACTACTACAAACGAAACAATTGTCTGTGCAGACGTCAAATGTGTGAGTTAAACAATCAGGGTCGCCACCACAGAATTTGTTGCTTTGCTTAACTGTTTTCATCACTCGAAAATCTATAAAATTTTCGTTCTTTATTATAGTTTCTCACTATTATAATTCAATAATCCTAAGTGACTTGCGTAACGTCAACGAGCAACAACCCTGTTTTACAGGCGCTTACAAGGCCGAAAAGCGGGGGAGGGGTTGCGGGGACGCCAGATTGCGGGGGACAGTGCGAGTTTCTATTATTAATTCTGTGCCACAGGTATGGCATTTGAAAGTGAAGTATAATTTTATGCCTTCTACTACTACTACAAACGAAACTATATATCCATGCACACATCAATGTGTGAGTGTTCATTGCTCAACACCCTCTCCAACGCAAGAACGGGGAGAGGTAAGCGTATTTTGGGTGGGACCTTAGGAGATTCCAACCTGTATGTAATAATCATATTAATTCTGTTCCCTTGCTTAGAGGCTCAACTACCACCACTTCTAATTTGAGAAAGCATTACCTTACAAACGTGATTTCCATTTGCATCTTGGTTTTTCTCATGCCATTTGATGTGAGCGATCATGGTGGCTCGTTTCCGGAACACAGTGTCACACAATTCACACTGGTGGCTGTTGGTGTGCGTTTTCAGATGTTGACGGAACTCTTCCTCATCTTCAATGAGGGCCTGGCATATCTGTAACAGTTTAACCGTTCCTCTAGCCAATGCCAGACAATAGTAAAACAATGAACGTAGTATTTATATTTATATCAGTTGTCGTGTCCCCAGCGCGAGGCATAGTTAATCCAAAATAAATACCTACAACTAAAAGGGATATGGATACGTTAGTTATGTGTCAAAGGAGCATATTTTTTTGTCGGAAATATTCGACATACGCAGTTAATTTTATTGCCATGTGGTCTTGACTGGTTAACATGTATTAAGCATCTTCATCTGAATGTGTGTTTGGAGTTCTGTACCCACAAGGTAAAAACATGACCCTATTGCTAAGACTCCATGGTCTGTCTGTCTGTCTGTCACCATGCTGTATCTCATCCTCACCTTCCGAAGTTTTTAAACACTGCATAGTAACTAGATTTGGCAATGAGACAAAAATAACCAATACATACTTGCACCTACCTTGCATGCATGCAAATTAACACCATGAACGGTTAACATGTGGTCCTTTAACTTAGAAATAAACCGGTACTTGATTGGACAAAGACTACATTGCTTATACAACATTGGTTCTCTTTTCTTCCTTTTTTTCTTCTCCACTTCATTAGGTTGCTTATTCTCCGACACCAAGTGTGCAAGATTCCCATCTGGAAGAATCTTGAAGAATGACTGAGTGCCATCCTCCCCCTTAATAATGACAATATGATCATCTAATTCAGATTTTTCCTTTTCTTCTTCTTGTTTGTTCGAGGTCAGTACTTTTACTAATTCTTCTTTGTTAGGCTGTGTAAGTATCCCCCCTAAACTGTAGTCAAAATCTGGTGTTTTAGGTGTATACTCAGGCAGGGATATTCCTAGAGTGTCATTGAGTACTGTATCTGGTATTGCTATTGCATTTACGTTACTCTCTAGTTCGTTTAGGTAGAACAACAGTATTTCGTTGTTGCGTTTCGTTTTAAGAAAGAAGTTGTATGCATTTGAAGCCTTTACAAAACATTCCGTGCAGACAAAGTAATTATCTGTTTCTTCAAACTGAAAATAAATACATTTTTCTGATAAATTGAAACAAAATTAGATTAATACTTTTCTTTAAAAAAAAGTTGAGGATTTTTTGGAAATTAGTAACTAAAGGTGCTATTGGATTTTGTTTGACTGGTAACGTTAAGTCATTACAATAAGCATTTCTAAAAAAATTGTAAAAAGCCCTTGAGCAGTTGAGGGACTGACCAATAGTCATTGCGGCCACATAACATCCACTGCTGCACATAGGCCTCTACCAAGGACTACAGGTTCTTGGTAGAGGCCTATGTGCATAAGTAATACTATCTATACTGTCCATTTGGGCTTCACTGCAGTTGGCAGATAGGCTTTTTTTATACATGATCCTTGATCAAATGCTCAATCTAAATAATATAAACTGTATGGTGTGTTTATAGTAAAATGCCGTGGCGGTCCGAGTCCGGCAGGGGTAGGAACAAGGCTACCCAGGTCGTCATCCTGCGAAAACCTTGTACTATAGGCATGTGGAACGTGAAGACATTGCTGGATCCCGGCAAATTTGAGGAACTTAAATTAGAAATGAATAGGCTGAAAATAGATATATTAGGATTAGCTGAGACGAGATGGGGGGGTAGTGGAGATTATTGGAGTGATGAGTACAGAGTCATTTATACAGGAGCGGAGAAACAGGGAGAACATGGCACTGCAATTATTTTGATCAGGGAATGGGGATCAAAAGTAGAAAACCCCTTACATGTAAACGAAAGAATAACAGCAATTAAGATAAATGATATGAAAACTAATACATATATAATTCAAGTCTACATGCCCACTGGTACCCACCCTGATGAAGAAATAGAAGAAATGTATGAACAATTAAACACAATAATAGATTTAGTAAAAGAGAAAGATAACTTGATAATAATAGGGGATTTCAATGCAGTAGTAGGAGAGGGTAATGTAGAAAATATAATAGGTAAATATGGATTGGGGAAGAAAAATGAAAGAGGAAAGAGATTAATAGAATTCTGCAAAGAGAACGATTGAATAGTCACTAATACTATGTTTAAACAGCCAAAGAGAAGACGGTACACTTGGAAGATGCCTGGTGATATAGGCCGATTTCAAATTGATTATTGTCGCGAACGAGATAGATGTAGAATATTCGCGAGTAAGAACTTTGCTGGCGAGATAGATTTGGAATGTTCGCGAGTGGAATCATGCAAGCGAAACTAGGCCTTATATTCTTACAGCATAAAGGCTAGAGTTCTTTGAATGGTCGTCGGCTTAGTCGCACTCACACATACATACCGGCGTCTCGATGTTTCCCGTCAATCGAAATACATTCGTCAAGTAATAAGAATATTCGAGAAAAGTGTAGACCTCTGTATCGGCGCATATAAAAAGGCGATCGAGTGCGCGTCCCGCCAGTTCAGTACGAGCTACGAAAGCGATAACTTCGAAGCGAACCGAAGCGAAGGAAACCTACCTCAGTGCGATAAGTGGAAGTACCTGCGACTACTTTGGCGAGATACCTGGACCTCAGCTGCTACGCGACTTGGACTTGGACATCAGGAAGACCATCTTCACGTGTCAACCTTTGGGTTCCGTAGTGAATAAAAAAAACCCTCATACGAACTTTGGCGTTTTACTCCAAATCTCGAACCCAGTTTCGTAACATTTGGTGTCGGAAGTGGATTTGGAGATGCCAGTTCTACCGAGAGAAGAAGAGGATACCACCAGGGAGGGCGTCAGGACCAGGGCCCAGCGTGCCATGGAGGCTCAAGGGGGCGTGGCTCTGGCCACGCCTACTGAACCTCAAGCCACGCCCACTGACCCTGAGGCCACGCCTACCGCCTATCAGGCCACGCCCACCGCCCATCAGGCCCCGCCCACTAGACAACAAGCTCCGCCTACTGGAGCTCAAGCCACGCCCACCAGTCATCAAGCCACGCCTACTGGACCTCAAGCCACGCCCACCATTCGTCAAGCCCCGCCCACTGGACCTCAAGCCACGCCCACCAGACGTCTAGCTCCACCCACTGGCCCCGCCCACCTTGGCCAGACCACGCCCACTGACCACGCCCACCAAACAGTGCCACGTTCATTGGAGACACCAATCGATCCAAGTAACTTAATGACCATATTACAACAAATGCAGAGACAGATACAAGGAACAATTCGGCAAGAGCAAAAAGCGAGCACACAACAACTTCAACGTATAGAAGAGACACAAGATTTACGATTTGCGCGCTTGAGTGAGCAACAGCAAATAGTCTTGGGAAATTTCTGCAAACTCAATCAATTGGTGGAGCAGATCCGTAATGATGTAGACGTTGTCGAAAACCGTGTAACTGATTTGGAAAACAAGGTGGAAAATAGAGTTACCTTTTTGGAAAAAAAAAGTATTGCGTCTAGAGACAGTAGGAACCCCAAGTACATCCGGCTGTGAAACTAAGGGGCCAAGTGTTAAAGTGCCATCTTATGACGGTACCACATCTTGGGCCGCATACAAACAACAATTCCAGACCGTCGCTAGTTTAAACGGTTGGACCGATGAACAGAGCCATACAGCCCTTACTGTTGCTCTGAAAGGCTCAGCCCTATCAGTCCTGGAGGCACTGCCTAGCTCTGGAAGCACCTTTAAAGAATTGATGGAGGCGTTAGAAGCCAGGTATGGGGAACGTCATCTCGAACACGTTTTTCGAGCCCAGCTGCGTGAAAGAGTTCAGCGCCCAGGAGAAGGACTTCAACAGTGGGCATTGGAAATAGAAAAACTAGTGCGTAAAGCCTACTCGTCTGTTGACTCCAAAATGGTCGACACAAACATCCTACAAGCTTTTATTGCTGGAATAAGAGATGTTGAGGTAAGGGCTGCGGTGGGGACTCAACATCACGCGTCCCTAAAAGATGCCTTGGCACATGCTCTAGAGTACGAAGCTTTAAGGCAGGACATGCGCACACATAAGTTGCGAGAAGTCACGGAAGACATAAAGGCAATCAAGAGCCCGCCAAAGAAGACCAATAGCTCTGCGCCTACTTGCTACAGGTGTGGTGAAAGAGGACATTTGCGGCTCTCTTGTCCAGAAAAGCAGGAATTAACCAAATTAAGGGAAGAGCTGAAGGAAATTACGAAAAGGCAGGAGTCCTCGTTTCCTGCAAGAAACCAGGGAAACGAGTAACAGCCAGGACTAAGGGGCGGGTACTGGCTGGCGCAGAGAAAGCCCCAGCAATTGTCATCTTACAAGTAAGCAATAGGAGCAGTTTGACGATATGCGGACAAGTGAATAGGACAGATTGCAAATTGACCATAGACACCGGAGCCTCCAGAACAATAATCAACCCACATCTGGTGAAAGCTGCGATGAAATACAAGAATGTCGATTGTCGGCTTCTGTCTGCCTCTGGCCAGCCAATACCTGTCCTAGGAGAGACGACAGTGACAATATACGTGGGAGATTCACCATACACGCATGATGTCATTGTGGCTGAAATTATGGATGAGTGTATATTGGGCCTAGATTTCATGAAGAAATACAATTGTAAAATCGATGTCGCAAATGGAGTTTTCAAGTGTGGTAATAAGGAAATTTTCATCCTTGGAGGCCCCACCGGAAAAGTGACTTGTTTAAACAAAATCGTCGTACCTGGTCGAACACAAGCACAAATAATGGTGAAACTGCCATCACCTAAAACACACAAGCCAACTAGATGCGTTCTTATTGAGGATACATAAAACAAGCCAACTCAAAGATTCCTGACAGCAAGAACATTAGTCACTGGAAAGGATACTGCAGTAGTGAGAATAGTCAATCTAGAGGACCATGAGATCATCTTAAATGAAGGCGATGTTGTTGGAAGATGCGAGGAAGTTGTCTGGATGAAAAAGTGCCAATTAACACCAAACTCAGATGCATCTAATACGCCAGTTGTTCTACAGTTTACGACCTTCTAAAAGATTGCAAAAGCAACCTAACTTATTCACAGAGCTTGAAGGCAAAGAAGTTGCTGCTGGATTTTGCTGACATTTTCTCTTCCAAGGAAGGTGATCTAGGAAGAACTTCGCTAGTTCAGCACAGAATTGATACTGGAAGCGAAAGACCTATACGTCAGCGAGCTAGAAGAATTCCATATGCTAAGGAAAAGGAAGTACAAGATCTGCTGGAGGACATGAAAAGAAATAAAATCATTGAACCGTCTGCAAGTCCATGGTGCTCCCCGGTTGTTTTAGTTAAGAAGAAAGATGGCAGCACACGATTTTGTGTCGACTATAGACGACTGAACGACGTCACAAAGAAGGACAGCTACCCATTACCAAGAATTGATGACACATTGGACACCCTTAGCGGTATGCAGTGGTTTTCAACCCTAGACTTGAAATCTGGTTACTGGCAGGTGGAAATTCATTCTAAGGATAAAGAAAAGACAGCATTCTCAACAGGAAAAGGTTTATGGCAGTTCAATGTTATGCCTTTTGGATTATGCAACGCCCCCGCCACTTTTGAAAGACTTATGGAGTGTGTACTAGCAGGATTAGTAGGAGACGCCTGCCTAGTTTATCTGGATGACGTAATCATCATGGGTCGACACTTTGAAGATCATCTACGGAATCTGGAGCAAGTCTTGATAAAGATACGGGGTGCCAACTTAAAACTAAATCCAAAGAAATGCAGTCTATTCAGAAACAAAGTGAATTATCTCGGACACGTTATCACCAGCGAGGGCATCCAAACTGATCCTGATAAAGTTGCAGCTGTGAAAAACTGGCCTACCCCCAAAGACAAGACAGAAGTACGAGCATTTATGGGATTATGCTCTTACTATAGGCGATTTGTAAAGGGATTTTCTGAAATCGCTAAACCACTGCATCGTCTGACAGAAGACAAACAGCCTTTTAAATGGGATGATACCTGTGAAAATGCCTTTCTCAAACTAAAAGATTGCCTTTGCAATACTCCAATCTTGGGATACCCGCAAGCTAATGGCGAATTCATCGTTGACACAGACGCTAGCAACACAGCGATCGGAGGGGTACTATCTCAAAAACAGGGTGAAAATGAAATAGTAATTGAATATTTCAGTAAATCTTTGTCAAGGCCTGAAAGGAATTATTGTGTTACAAGAAGAGAACTCTTGGCCGTTGTAAAGACGCTGCAACACTTCAACAAATATCTCATTGGTAGACAGTTCAAACTTCGCACAGACCATGCTGCTTTGAAATGGCTGTTACAATTTAAAAATCCGGAAGGTCAAGTTGCACGTTGGATTGAACAACTCCAAGAATTTGACTTTGTTACTGAGCACCGTAGTGGAAAGGCCCATGGAAATGCTGATGCACTCTCAAGAAGACCATGTGTGGAAGACTGCAAGCATTGCGTTAAACAAGAGACAAAGGAGCTTATGGTTAACATCACAAGGACAATCCCCACAGGGCAATGGGACGACGACAACTTTAGAGAAGCCCAGGAAGACGATGAAGATATAAGGCTCATCATCGCATGGAAAGAACGTTGTGCTGACAAACCTAGATGGGCAGAAGTTGCACCTACGAGCCCCACCACCAAAGCTTATTGGGCTCAATGGGACAGTTTTATCCTGCAGAATGGAATACTTTACCGTAAATGGGAGAAACCAAACGGCAAAGAGTTTCACCTACAGGTTGTTGTTCCAAGAGACAGAGTGAAAGACGTTCTCCGTGAAGTACATGATGGTGTAACAGGTGGACATCTAGGCGTTAAAAGAACGTTAACAAAGATTCGGGAACGATTTTACTGGCTGAATTGTCGGGAAGATGTTCAGGATTGGTGCCGCAAATGTACAACTTGTGCAGCCGTGAAAGGCCCGTCAACAAGAACTCGAGGAAGTCTACAGCTGTACAATGTCGGCGCGCCCTGGGAACGGATTGCAGTAGACATTGCCGGACCATTCCCCGTAACTGAATCAGGAAATAAGTACTTCATGGTTGTCATGGACTATTTTAGCAAGTGGCCAGAAGTATTTGCTATACCTAACCAAGAAGCTTCAACAGTAGCCTCCAAGTTGGTTGAGGAAGTAATCTGCCGGTTTGGTGTACCACTAGAAATCCACTCAGATCAAGGAAGAAACTTCGAGTCGCAACTATTTCAAGAAATCTGCAAACTATTGGGGATGCATAAAACAAGGACCACTCCATATCACCCTCAGTCTGATGGCATGGTGGAGAGATTTAACCAGACTCTGGAAAGACATTTAGCAAAACTGGTTGACAAACATCAGAAAGACTGGGACAAGTACATACCGCTTTTCCTCCTGGCTTATAGGACATCAGAGCACGAAAGCACAAAACTGACCCCAGCTCAGGTGAATTTCGGCAGAGAACTTAGGTTACCTGTGGATCTACTAACGGGGAGGCCACCAGAAGACCCATGCACTGTGCCAGACTACGTCTTCGATCTTCGAGAGCGAATATGGAACATCCATGACTTAGTTCGCGAAAACGGTTTACAAGCAAGTGAAAACATGAAAACTAGATATGACCGAAGAGCGAACTCACGTGGCTTTGAAGAAGGAGTCTTAGTATGGCTTCATAACCCGATTCGCCGGAAAGGAAAATCACCGAAATTACAAATGAGATGGGAAGGTCCATACAAAATCATTACGCGAATAAACGACGTGACTTATCGGATCCAACGTCAACCAAGAGGGGCACTTAAAGTGGTGCACATAGACCGTCTAGCACGTTATCATGGCAGCAATAGTGACGCTCGGGACGCGCGTCTTTAAGAAGGGGGCAGTGTCGCGAACGAGATAGATGTAGAATATTCGCGAGTAAGAACTTTGCTGGCGAGATAGATTTGGAATGTTCGCGAGTGGAATCATGCAAGCGAAACTAGGCCTTATATTCTTACAGCATAAAGGCTAGAGTTCTTTGAATGGTCGTCGGCTTAGTCGCACTCACACATACATACCGGCGTCTCGATGTTTCCCGTCAATCGAAATACATTCGTCAAGTAATGAGAATATTCGAGAAAAGTGTAGACCTCTGTATCGGCGCATATAAAAAGGCGATCGAGTGCGCGTCCCGCCAGTTCAGTACGAGCTACGAAAGCGATAACTTCGAAGCGAACCGAAGCGAAGGAAACCTACCTCAGTGCGATAAGTGGAAGTACCTGCGACTACTTTGGCGAGATACCTGGACCTCAGCTGCTACGCGACTTGGACTTGGACATCAGGAAGACCATCTTCACGTGTCAACCTTTGGGTTCCGTAGTGAATAAAAAAAACCCTCATACGAACTTTGGCGTTTTACTCCAAATCTCGAACCCAGTTTCGTAACATTATATTATAGTACAAAATAAATTTAAGGAAAACGTTAAAATAAGCAAAACTTATCCAGGAGCAGATTTAAGTACAGATCATAATTTGTTAGTTAGCAAAATAACCATGCATATAGGTAAAAAAAGTAGAATAAATAGACCAAAGAAAATAGATCTCACTAAAATAAAAGAAAATTCTAGTCAAAGCGTGCAATATAGTAATAAAGTAGGAGATAAATTAGAATTATACAAAAAGAATAGAAATACAGAAGAAAGTAAAGATGTAGAGAAAAACTGGTGCGCATTAAGAGATATTATAAAAGATAGTGCAGAAGAGCATTTACAAAATAGAAAAATAGTACCGCGGAAGAAATGGCTAAATAACGAAATTCAAGATTTGATGTTGGAACGTAGAACACTCAGAAACAAGAACGATATCAAAAGCATACAAGAATACAAACGATTATCTAATAAAATAACACTGAAATGCTGTCTGCATTTCAGTGTTATTTTATTAGATAATCGTAGATAAAGAGAGAAAGCCATTGAAAAAGACTGCGACGACGTAGAAAGATTTTTAAATAAAGGAAAACCAGACATAGCTTATAGCATCATAAAAAAATTAAAAACAAACCATAAAACAAAAAGTACAGTTATTTTAAATGAAGACAATAGAATATTAATAGACGATAGAGAAATAGTAGAAAGATGGGTTGAATATATAGAAAAACTTTTTGATGGAGAAGGTTTGTGTGATGAGGATATAGAAGATGAAAATAGGGTAGAAGAAAACGAGATAGGGCCTGAAATAACGCGCGAAGAATTTGAATTTGCACTCAATAGTTTACAAAATAACAAGGCCGCTGGAGTAGATGGAATACAAATAGAACTTATTAAATATATTAAATGTCACACACTCATAGACGAGATATTTAAATTAATACAAGAAATATATAAAACAGGAAAAATACCAAATGATTTTAAAATAAGTAGAACCGTTACGATACCAAAAAAACCAAATACGAAAAGATGTGAAGAATATAGAACGATTAGTTTAATTACACAAGCATCAAAAATATTGATAAAAATAATACAAAATAGAATCCGACCTAAAGTAGAAAATATAGTAGGCAACGACCAATATGGTTTTCGCAAAAACAAAGGCACTCGAGAAGCAGTTTTAGCACTTAGAATTATAATAGAAAGAAGATTGGAACTTGGTTTAGAAACACATATTGCGTTTATAGATTTAGAGAAAGCGTTCGATAAAGTAAATTGGATACTAATGATGAAGGCGCTTAAGAATGCTGGCATAGACTATAGAGATAGGAGAATAATCAAAGAACTGTATAAAGAACAAGAGACAATAATAGAAAGTAATAATGAAAAAAGACAGGCTAAAATACGACAGGGAGTGAGGCAGGGTTGTCCACTTTCTCCACTGATATTCAATCTATTTATAGAAGCAGCAATATCTCAAATCAAAGACCAAGATTTAGGAGGAGTTAGTATTAATGGAGAAAAGATACATTTTATAAGATTTGCAGATGACATAGCAGCCCTTGGAAGCAGTTCACAACGGTTAGAAAAGTTAATAGAAGCAATGAATAATATTTTTAAAGAACATAAATTGAGTATAAACATAAATAAAACCAAGTCCTTAATTGTCTCAAAGTCAGGTCCAGTAATTAAAAATATCCAACTTAATAATAAAACAATAGACCAAGTTCAGAGTTTCAAATATTTAGGAACTATTATCAACGAAGAGGCAAGATGCTCAGAAGATATTAAGAAGAGGATTGCTATTGCAAAAAGTACATTTAAGAGTAAAAAATACATATTTTGTTCTGGTATTAAAGAAAGTTTACGTAAAAGATTTATTAAAACATTTATATGGAGCACTGCCTTGTATGGATGTGAAACGTGGACGATGACCAAAAAGGATAGAGATAGATTAGAAGCATTTGAAATGTGGTGCTGGAGGAGAATGAAAAAAATAAGTTGGACAGAAAAAATTACAAATGAGAAGGTATTAGAGGATGTGAGAGAGAAAAGACAAATAATACAAATTATAGAAAATAGAAGAGGCAAAATGTTCGGTCATCTACTACGCCACGATGCATTCTTTAAAACAATCATGGAAGGAAAAATAGAAGGAAAGAGAGGAGTAGGAAAACCCAGAAGGAAATTTATAGACCAAATAAAAGAAAAATTAAAAGTGAAAACATATAAAGAGGTTAAGAACTTAGCGGAAGGAAGAGAGACATGGAAAGCACTCCACCGACAAGAGCCCAGCTCTTAAATATAAGAAGAAGAAGAAGAAGAAGGTGTGTTTATAAAGAGGTGGGAGGTGGAGACCTACATATAGATGGAATAAATATTACAAACTTTATGATGTATGTGGTTATAGGGATGTGGGAGGTAGAGATAAATAGGCGGAAACACTAACCTTATAACCAAACATATCTTCTAGCACATCGGCTATACAATATTCTTGATCCTCCTTACATATCCTTGTGAAAATATTTTCACAATGTTCATTAAAAGGTTGGAAACAAATGCGACATAAATATTCCTCCAAATCACCGTTTACAAGGTGTTTCAAAAGCAATTTTACGTCCAAGGTACTATCCATATTTTGTAGGGTTCATAAGGGCTGCTCCTGAGACAAATAATTAGATATAAAAACACTTTTATAGAAATAAATAACATTGTAAATAAACTCCACTCTGTTTTAATTTTTACCACTGATAGAAATTAAAGATGCGTTCTTCAAAACACAGCGAAATCTTTGGCAGCGATCCTTCCAAAATTATTACGAACGACGCCATGATTTTTCTTCGCTTATCTTGATGGTAGCGGTGGTCCAGCAAAATCAGAAAAATATTATTAAACATTTTAGCGAAATATAACCTTAATCTAAATTAAAATGATTTTTTTAATTCAAGAAACCTAAAAATCAACCTTTTTTCTCAGGAATGGTCCAAAGTCCACAAAATATACTTCAAAATTAAAGGTAATAAAATAAATTGTGGATTTGTTGGCTGTATACTGCATAACGTCAAGATCTCTAATTACTATTTACAAATAAAAAAAAGTACTGTCAAAAATAAAATGGTTGATTGCCGATGGACTGCGACTGCGAAAGTTTAATTGGAATTTTCTTTGGTTTTCCGATTGTAAAATGGATTAAAAAGGTGTGTAAATAATTTCACAACATGGTTTTAATCAGTGTAGTTGTAAAAGGTTTATACAAATTGAGAGACACCTATTTCAATCGGTGCAAAGCTTCGACATTGTCGGCCACTAAGTGGCCACTAATTACTAGCATAAATATTATCCAATTTGCGATGTCTCTGCTGAGTCTTACAGCAAAATGTTATAATTTCGTCATAAGAAACGAAGTAGATTAAAATATTTAAGGGCTTCTATAAAAAACTCTTCTTAGTAGGTACTTATAATCCGGCAATTAGCTACTACCTATCGATAAAACTTGAAGGTGAGGTACCTAGGTACTTACCTTATTCTTAATTAGTAGTAGTACTCCAACGTTTAGTTTGCAAACTTAAATAATTGTGCTATGAAAACCTTTTGTAAGACAAAATTACAAACTTTATCTTGTGCCTTTATTTTGAGGACCTCTGTGCCTTGGAAGGCACGTTAAATTGGTAGGGTATTTACTAAAATAAATGTGTTTGTTTTGGACAATACATTGAACAAAACTGCAAATATTATGTACCAAAGATATATATTTTTTAAAGGGTTGCCTTTAAAATTATAAAAGAAAAAGTTACCTAACATTTACCCACAACTTCATCTGCTTCCCTAGATCTCAATCAATAAATTGAATCTAAATCAGTTCAATAGTTAAAGTGGAAGTGTAATAAGGTACAGTATAGGCAACAAGTGACCTTCAGTAATTTTCTTAAGGCTTTTTATTTGTAATTATATCAGAGGAATCTTATATGTATGAGAAAAAAAGTAGAATGTTGCAGTTCCTTTTCCCATGTAAATTGTCGAAGCCAATCAAGGGAACGGATGAAAATGCGAATCATGTTAATAGGCAATGCAGCTAGCAACCCATCACTATTTTTATTTCGTTTTTCCTTTTTGGGGCATTCCATTATGCTAAAAATGGCTTTGGGCCTTGCCGCCCTGGGCTCTATTTGCCTAGAGCCATAAGAATTAAAATGCTCTGTCTGCACCATTAAGGATAAAGAACCTCATTGGCATGAAATATAGCAATCTCCCCAGGCACGCGTCCCAGGCGCACCCCTGAAGCGCTCAGTTTAATTATATGGAATAGTATGCGAAACATAGCAAGCATCTGAGACGCCACCGCGAAAGGAACGCGCATCGGGCGCGCGTAAATCAACATTTTTTTTTGTTTCTGTCTGCCAGATAACTTCATATTATCCGTGTTAGCATGTTGATGGTTTCAAAAGTCGCGCAGAAGTGTATATCTAGCTTAATCTGTGTGATTTGTCCCTATATATATATTTATTTAGTGTCGTCATCCTCGCGTTGCGTTCGCGACGAACACGCGCAGGCTGCGCCTTCACGCGCGATGCTGTGTTTCGTGCAAGAGTGTAAAGTTTATTTATTGAAATTAAAGTTTAATTTCAGAAATGGCGGGATCCAACCAACCCGTAACAGAATACAACATGGACATCAACATAAAGGAAGAAACAGAAGTCCTCGAAGACATCACTATCCACATCAAATCGGAAATTGAAACGAATGATCACGAAATCACTACTGATCACGATGAAACAACTCCTTCCAATGATACTGGCTTTGAAAATATACCTTTAGAAATCAAAGAGGAATTGATAACACCGAATTTTGAGAAAGATGTGGTTCCATCCCACAGTGATATTATGGTATCTTTGCCAACTGATTTGGAACAGGATATCTCTAAAGATATGGATGTCGAAGGGACGGTTAAAGAGGAGGTGAATGATGATATAGTGACGTATGATTATCCGAACTTTGATGATGGCAGTATGGACACTTCAGAGGCTCAAGCACTAGGGAATGTGGAGGCGTGTTTGCAGGACGATGTTGTTAAGACTGAAGGTGCGCAGGGTGAGGAGGTTATCGATGTGAGTATCAAATTATCATCTTTTTACATAATTTTCATGATTCTTATAAAGAGGTCTGGGAGAAAGCGAATGGCAATAAAAATAGGAGTAAATATCATGTCAGGGTATTCAGTATAGTCGTACGTAGAGTGGTGACGTTCAGGCTGTAGGCTCTGTCTACCACTTTAAGGATAAAGATGTGATAGTGTGTGTATCATTGAAGAGATAGAAAACCTTTTTTTCTCTTCCATGCTGTGTGTAATAATTACCCTAACTTTGATGACGACAGTGTGAAAGCACAGGCTATGTCTATGGTGTAACGGAAAAAGACGTGATAGTATGTATGTATTCTACCTTGGATGATTTCATTTTATTTGTTTGTATTTTACGAGAACATATTCTTTTTATACACCAGCAAAATTTTTGGGGAAGGTTCAGTTTATGATAATAAACTAGTGTAAAATAATATTGAAAATACAAATTAGCGCACAACCAAACGGATTTGTATGGGAATTCGATTTTTTTTCGGTTTTCGATAATTATTCTGATGGAAAATAATTCAGTATCATAGACTGAATTTGCTTTTGTCAGTAAAAATGTTGCTGTTGTTTAAAAATTAACCCTGTATATCAATTATCATAAAGAAATCTTTAATTGACTAAACCCACTTATCATGACATCAGTTTCCTGTTTACACACACTGATTATCCAGTGAAAACTGGTTGCATAGGCAGACTGTTGTAATGTTTTATAGGTCAAAATTAACAGTTTCATCCATGTTGTTTCTGTTAGATAGGTTGGTTGATAACCCATCGTGTGGGTATCGTTGAATAGGACTTTTAAATATATTGTGAGTTTAGGAACACCATTTTTCGATAAAGGGATCGTTTCTGACATATTTGGTGTTATAGTGCAAAATTTTATTAGGTTTAAATGTGTTTTCCTATTTTTTCATACGGTATTTAAAAAAATTTAGTTTTAAGGAAAACTATCAGACCTAAGTAGGGTTTTTGTACAAAATAAAAAGTTATTGATGCCTCTAAGTAGAGAACTTTAGGGTAAACTGTTATTTTTATTTCGTTTGTAGTGTGCGCAGTGTGCAAATAAATGATTATTTCTTTTAAATTATTACAAAAAATAAAAGGTGTACTTGGAATCTTGGAAACTCGTGATAAAACTTAAGGTAAGATGTGCTCTGTGTATCAAGAACCATCACCTTGCCTAATAACGAATCGCTCTTCGGACGGCAGACTCGTTAACAAGTAAAAACTGAACATCTAATCGTGTTCTGAAAGAAACCCACATCATGGTCACAGAATTAATATAAATAATATTTGTATATTATACATACAGAACAAAAACTCCTAAGGTCCCGCGCAACACACACACGTTCCCACTTGCACGGATGTATAGTTTCATTTGTAGTAGTAGCAGGCTTATATGATACTCCGCTTCTATGAAGTGCCACACCTGTGTCGTGGTTTACACTATTGTATGTCACGTACAAACAAGATGAGTGTCGACGTCGTGGTCTTTTAGCTTGTTAAAAGCTTTCGTAGTCAACACCTACTTTGCATTACAGATCACGGGCGATGTAACCCCGACAACCACGTTGGGCGCATTAGCTAACTGGGGACCGCCTCCAGACGAAGAAGAGTTCTTCAGAAACATAGTTCAAGCTCTCGATCGATTCTACCCTGAAGACTGGCGCTCTTGGGTTGTAAACGATGTCTCTTTCGAAGACCTGTTTGGGAAAGCAATATCTTCTGATGAAGAGAATCGCCTAAGATTTGCTATACCGACAGTTCACCTTGCTTCAGCTTTTAAAACTACCGTGTTTAGTGAACGTAAATACAAGCTTATAAAGCGAACTCTTATAAGATGGCCGTTGGGCAGAGCCCTTATATGCTCACCGCTTGCCACGATGGAGCGAATTCACCCAGAGCCTTGTAGTGGCTTCACTCAAAACCTTCCATCTATTAAACAGCATCTAATATCCCGTGCACAGGCCGTCGAAATTATGAAAAGCTACACAGAAAGGCCGACTTCACCCTCTTTAGCGGCCACAAGCCAACCGCACTCACGGAAAAGACCACACAGTCCAGAGCCAGTCACAAGTAAACTTGACTACTTGTTAGACCGTCAGGATAAAATCCTTGAACAACTGTCTAAATTAACAACAGCAATCCAGTCAAGGGATAAAAGAGCTGCCAATCCGGGAAACATGGAAGAGTCAGATTCGGAAGGTGACATCACAGACAACTGGATTCCTCCCGACTTGACTCCCGAACCATCGCCGGAAGGTGAAAGCCCAGGCATATCTGAAGAGAATCTCTTCGATTTCTCACCAGACATTGAAGAATCTGAAGAGCAGGTACCAACAGCCGACGAAGTCTTAGCAAAGCAAGGAAGTCACTGTCAACGCTTTGGAGAGCCATCATGGCGTAACATCAGCTACGAGAACGTACGGAACCAGTTCGAAGCAACACCCGTCTTCACCAGCTTAAAGATTAACAGCATCTTAGCAACAGTGACCCCTAACTGGCAAAGTATTGCCTTTCTCGAAAGAGCAGATGCCTGTCTCGGTGCTATAACACACGGACTATTACAACAAAGAAAGCACTTTCAAGAAATTTACAGAAAGGCCTCTTTGGAGGTGAAATATTACATGAGGAAACATTTCTTGGCGGCTGAATCTCCATTCCGTAAAACATCGGTCTCTTTGCTTCGGTACACGTGTGGGCGACGTGCCGAAATCATTCAACAACGGAGATCAGTGTACAAACCGCCTAATAAAACACTATACGAACTCTTGCATGCGATACCACCATCAGAAACACATCTCTTCTCGGAACCCCAATTGTCAGATCTGATCAAGGAGCATGGTGGAATTGACAAGGTGTTTTCATCTCATCGACGAGCCCAACCTAACACCTCTAAGTCACGACCGCAACGTAAATCCTTTTCTAACGGTAACGGAGAAAGGGACAAAGCAAACGAGAGACAAAATACCTTTAGAGGACCGGAACAGAGAAAGCGAAAATTCGCATCGACCTCCGGTAAATTTAAATAAAAACCAGCTAAGTGCGTGCCGGGCCACGCGTAGTGTAGAGTTCTGTAGTGAGTGTCTACTTGAGTTTACGTACTAAAATGTCAATGCCGTTTTTAATTGAATTTGTATGAAATGTTTCAAATACATTATAAGTTGATCGCCTGTAACTCTTTAATTTGTAAACCCTACTCAGCTCTGATAGTCTTCCTTTAAACTTCGTTATTTATACTACTGCCGTGAATTTTTAACGTCCATATACAATATGTTAAAAAAACCCTGTCCGATCCGTTAAGGTAGGTAATGTTGGGAAGGTTGCCTAGGTTCTAGGTATCTGCAGCTTCATACATTTTGAAACGTAAGTATTTAATTTTGCATGGAGCCGCAAGTTTTGCGATTTCAGGGTTGGGAGAAACCGATAAATCGAACCTACACAAGCTACACAACATTACCCAATATTATCCTTTCCGCTGGTGCTGGGTGGAATGCCACCCGGCTTCCATTGTCTTACTATTGTGTCTGGGTTTTGTCGCATCTTGAATAGTTACCATAATGGATCGGACAGGGTTAACTGTGTAGTAGATAGATTTACCCTATTAAACTAAATATTGCAGAAACGGATTCCTTAATCGAAAAATGGTGGTAGCTCACAATCTTTTTGAAAGACCTATTCAACGATATCCAACAAGATGGGTTACTCAATTTAAAAAAAAATGACTCCTACTACATAAAAGTATAAAAGCTACCGAAAAAAAAAGTATTTTCATGATATTATTTTACCACTGACGGCATGATACCCATGCCAAATTACAGCTTTCTAGTAGGTACTTCTATAGAACGGTGGATGGACAGGCAGACAGGCATAGCGAAACTATAAGGGTTCCATGTTTACTACGGAACCCTAAAAATCTAAACTTAATAGGAAATCTGGATCACAGTCATTTATCTAATGCGTTCGAAGCCGAAGCCCGCTGAAGGTGAGCAAGCATTTGCAAACCTGGACCTTAGGGCCCCAGATGTCATCATATCTATATTATCAGAAACTTAGAGATGTAAAATACCGTATTATGCCAAATGATCAGGTCTTCTTCTTCTCGTGTGTGTTAGTGACTAACACTAGTGTCAGAGTTTTTAAACGCCTTAAAGGCCTCTGACATGGTTTTAGGTAACGACCAATGTCAAAGACAGTGACCGGGACCGACGGCTTAATGTGCCCTCCGAAGCACGGATCATTTTACTTATCGGACAATCAGGTGATCAGCCTGCAATGTCCTAACCAAACTAGGACAACAACACAAAGTCGTTGCCCCCGCCGGGAATCGAACCCGCGACCTCCGGGTATGAGCCAAACGCTCTAACCACTATACCACGGAGGCAGTCAAATGATCAGGTACCCTACTATCTTACTTCCTACAATCCTACTGCGGGCGTGGTCCGCACTTGGATGGGTGACCACAAGTGGCATAAAAAGCCGTAGGTCGCAGCTGTCATCGTTGTATGGCAGTCGTCAAGCTATGTCAGATGCCTTTAGACAGCCTGAAGAAAATCTGACACCAGTGTTGGCCACTTACACACACGAAAAACTAAACAAAATTACTTTCACACTTTTCTAAGGGGTCCAAATATCGTACCAAAACTGCAGCTTTACATCGTGATCTATTTTTTGGCCAAAAGTGTAGATATATACTGGCTTATGAATACGATATAATAAAAAAGGAAAAAAACGCACTTAACATTTAATAAATTTATTAAAAAATTAATGTGGGCGATAAAAAAACGTAACTTAATCTAAATTGCTTGTCTATATGTATATTCACGCTGATCATCTAAACTATTGGAGGAATGTTAACGCGGTTCAATAATAGATAAATCTCAGTTCAGTGCAACATAAAGGCTTTGTTTAATTGAAATCTGGTATCAGGAAAAAAGACTGTCGTCACTTTTAAAATTTTACCCGGACTAAGTTGTGGGCACCATCTTGTATATAATAAATGAAAACTAAAAATCAAATATTTCTATTACAGAACCATCTCAGGCCTGACTATAACAACCTGATTAAACAAGAAACCGACCTGACAGTGACCGAGACCCATCTGATTTCAAACAAACTCATCAACACCACATCGACCATCACCAACCCCCAAGATGGGTTGATAGAGTCCCGAACAACCAATACTCTGGTCATGGAGATACTACCAATGTCATCCATTTCTGAACCGTTGAACAAAATTGGGAACCCAGAAGAAATATTGCCAACAAGCTATTATGAAGACTACGATTCCTTTCAACTCAATTCTATTACGGGCAATGTCCTTTCTCTAGAACAGGAAGCTTATGGCCTTTTAAAAGCGAAGAAAAAGAACAATAAATCCGTTGTAACTTGTCCGAAGTGCCCGAAAACTTTTAATGCTTATTACGCATTGAAACGGCATTTGGGTGTACATGTTTCTATAGAAAATAGAGCTCAAGGTATTGTTAAAGGACTGAAGACGAGGAAAGAAAACCAGCAGAAGAAGTTGGGGTTATTAGTTAAGAAGGAAAAGACGAAATCGAGCGCAAAAGTTAAGTCTCGCATCAAAAAAGAAACGGTAGTAAAAGAGGAACACGGAGTGAGATCTTCGAATGTTAAAAAGGAAGGTTACGAATGTACCTGTGGTCAAGTTTACCAAAGGCGGAGTAGAATGGAAACGTGTCTACGATCTCATAACTTATATTCCGACACAGATAATAAACACCAATGCCTTTCTTGCACGAGACAGTTCAAAGACAAAGAAGAGTTAGCGTTACATCGAAAGAGGTGGCACAGGAAAAAGTTTCCTTGCAAATTCTGCCCGACAGACTACATAACTAGAAAGGAATTGTTCAAACACTTGCAGTTGCACCAAAAAGTTCAACTGATGGAGTATAAAGCTATATCCGAATTCGTGAAACACAAGAAAAAGTTGCGATGTTTAATTTGTTCGAAAAGTTACTCGGAGTTAACAGATTTGAAGAGCCATGTGATGGAAGATCACAAGGAACCGTACATCTGCCCTCTATGCAGCGGTAGTTTTAGTAAAATCTACGATTTTGCTCATCACACGAAGAGTTTTCATCCGGAAATCGAAGGGCAATCCGTCGTGGACGTACTCGAAGCCTTTTCGAAGCTGTGCAAAGCTTGGAAATGTGAGGAATGTCAACTACAATTCCACGAAGCGGATAAACTGGCTTTACATCAAATAGAAAAGCACAGTCCGGACACAAAGCCAGATTTGCAATTCCAGTGTGCGGATTGTAGAAGGGTCTTTATAAGTCAAAAAGGATTAACCTCTCACAGACGAATACACCATAGTACAGAGAGCACTGAGGAACAAGACGTAGTGGAAAAAGGTGTTATGTGTTTGGAATGCCGAAAGATTTGCAAAGACGAAACCGCTTTGACATCCCACATGCGTTTACATTCACCGGAAAGGAAATATCCGTGTAAATTCTGTGATTTCCGCTTCGCTACGCCAGAGAAAAGAAAGGCACATGCGGAAATTCATACGGGAGATCTCAAGTATGTCTGCTTTATATGCGAATACCAATGCAGCTCTGAAAATAGGTTACAAAAGCATAAACTATCCGTAAAACATTCTAGCATGAAGGAGTTTTTGTTAACGGGCAAGCCGTTGATTGAAGAATCTTCTTCTTCTAAAAAGAAGAAAGAGAAGAAGAAGAAAAAAGAAAAGAGTATGGACAGTGATTCTAGTGTAGGCGAAGTGTCTTGTGACATTTGTGGTGAAAAGTTTTCAGATGAAACCGCGATGTCGGAACATAAACTAACACACCCTTTTATAGAGTTCCCGAACGAAGATACACCTAGTAGAATATTCTTTAAGTGAAGTCCTCGCCTTATATGTTTGAGCTAGTAAAATAGATCTTATTGCTGTAGAATTATGGTTCACAATCAATCTGTATGTGTTTAATTTTGTCTGTTTTTTTTACTGCTGGTAAAATAGATCTTATAGTAGTAGTGTTATGGTTCACAATCAATCCTTATCTATTTTAGATTTGTCTATTTTTGTTTTTTCTTATCATAGATTCCACGGTGGCAATAGCAAACCGAACATATAGAAATAGCCGCAAGCAGACTGTTGACAGCTTTATAAATGTTGTCTAATTTCGTTTGCTGATTAAATAGCTCTTATTGCAGTAGTACTATGGTTCACAATCAATTTGTATCTATTTTAGATTTGTCTATTTTTGATTTTGAAAGACATCCGTTTTTTTTTAAATTAAGTGGCCACACGTACGCCTTTTGCGTTCTTTTTGAAATTATGTTATCTGCATTCACTGATAATTCCATTATTCATTCACTAAAAAATTATTTTAAAGAGGGCGCCACTAGTGTCTGCAATATTTAACATTTTTATTTATCATAAAAGATATTATTATTTTTAATTCAAGACATTCTTGTTTCTTTTTAAATATTTTTGTTTTCCACATGCAAATCGTATCTATTATTGTATATCACGACAAGACGTTTTGGATATTAGAAAAATATGTTTAAATATTGTACATATGGTAGAAAAGTATAATTACGTATAGTTTTCCATTATGGAAACAAATATATGTGATTAATTGAATAGCACAAAAACAAATTACAAAACATAGTTATGTATACATTTAAAAGTATAAGGTTGTAGTTTAAAAGTTAAACTGATTAAAGAAGCGAATTATAAAACTATGGAACAGAATCGAGCGTACAAATGACCCCATCAAAAGTGCATTCAAGTAACTGGTACTTTAAGAGCTGAAAACGTTTCCTGAGACAGCCAAGCATTCCAAACAGAGAAACCTCAAACTCTACCTACCTTATTGATAAAAAATAACAAATGTTTGCAAACCTATTTTAGTTTCAATATGTTTTGTCTCGTTATTTCAATGACTTCACGTCACTTTCATCTGGTGTCACATATTTTTGAAATCCCAAATTTTGTGGGGCCATTTTTCGCGAATTTCAAGTTAATGTTTCATAGTATTGTAGTTCGCAGGATTTAAGACATAGGAGTTATAAGAGTAGTTATTGTATTGATCTGTGATTCGAAGGTTTTGTTCCAAATTGCCAGTGCTTACTAGTCCATGGTCTGATGGGGACATGAGGCTTTTTACCTGTTTATGTTTATGTAAGTGGTATTGGACGTGAAAGGGACATACCCGTTATAGAGCCATAGTAAAATAACAGTAAAAAAAACCTTTTTTATACGAATTGCCCGGGTGGCTTCAAATTTCTGTATGGAAATGCCGTCTTTTTTTTTAAATTTTTACTGTAATTTTATTATACTATACCCCTAATGATCTAGTATAGCCCGTGCGCCGTGGTTCGATTTGTTAAGAGTATGTCTCTTCCAGGTTGTATGTAGCTGATATTTTACTTTGTCATATTTACGATTGTAAACAAAAGACCCTATATTTCATAACTTAGATATTTTCTGAATAATGTGATTCAATTGGATATTAATTTAAATGTTTTTTAAAGTAGTTTATTTGAAAAAAAAAAGTGTATCTATAGGGTTGTTTGTTGCGATACTATTTTTTATTAGGTTCGTTTAGGCGAGTATCTTATTTATTTCTCTCGATATCCATATTATTTTATAAGTTTTCTCCATCAGACCGTGATATTTTAGTTTTTAACTGCCACTTTAAATTAGCCTATGAAAAAAAACATATATGTTGATAGAAAATCAGCCGTTCTTTAAATAAAAACTACAAGGAAAGTCGATAATACTTGGACTCGATAAAGGGCCATGTTATATTACTTTCAAGAAACTGGCACTGTGTTCTGGGTTAGGCTACACGGAACAGCACTTTTCTATCTTGCTATCCTTTTCTGTCGCTCAGAACTGTCATTTGCAAGAGCGAGAGAGAGCGACGGAACGCCAGCTGCCAGATGTAGTCCAGCCCTAAGTCTAGCTATAACACAGTCTTTGTATCTGTGCATTCATGTTGCTCTGAGCAACGGCATTTGCTCGTTCTACTAGCTTGGTTTTCGACATTATTGCGGTTTGAAAACTAAAATATATTAATTATAGTTGTTTCAGTGCCTAAATCGGATTATTTCAAGGTTCGGCTCACAATCAGCGGCCGGACCGTGCAATGGTCGCTCTGTATGTAACAAGTTTACTGTTTATGTATGTTTTAATTTGTGTATACTACATTTTAGACAATACTTCTGTGACGTGATTAAGGGCCGCGCTACACTGAATTGGCGCGGCACGGCAGATGCGCGTCCCCTCGCTCCGCCGCGGGCCAACTCGCGGCGGACGCACGCCATGCTTGCAGTGTTGCCACCTCAGTGGAATTTCCAGTAAATCTGACTAACCAAAGTTAGGTTTTACCACTAATTTAGGTGTTTTTGGATCTGCGTTTCCCGCGCAGCGGAAAAGTGTCGATAAATAAATGTTGACTATACCAGATATGTTTATCGATGAATGAAATTTACGATGAACATATCTGGTATATATACTATTACTCTAACTACTCTAGTAGTAAGCTCATCGTCTGCAACACGGACCAACCGCGCGCGCGAAATCGTGACTGTGAAACCAGCTTAACTCCCGTGACAGAAGTATTGTCTAAGCAAACTCCTGCCAAACGATGTTCGGCGAATATATCCCATATTCACCGAACAATCGTCTCTGGTGAAAAAATTGTATACGTCTTTAGCTATTAAGGGTACATTCAGTCCATGATACTGAACAATTTTCCCCAAAGAACAAAAAAACGAATAAGAAGAATTTTACCTATATATGTAAGAAGACCTATCAGCTGATCCGAGCTTCTATGAAAATTTATTTTCCGAATTTCGCTATATGTTCCTTAGGATGGACTGAATACATACTATCACGTCTTTATCCCTAGTTTGGGTCTGGCGGCTCTATGCACAGCCCAGGGCCGCAAGACCAAAAAGCCACTTTTAGCGAAAAGCAATCAATACAGTGATGGGTTGCTAGCCGCATCGCCTGTTAATATGATTCGCATTTCTGCCCATTCCCTCGATCGGCTTTTACGATCTGCGCAAGAAGAGAAGCAGCTGGTACATTCAACATTTTTTAATTTCTCCCAGACCAGCATGGGAGCATGGACTGAATGTACCTTTAAAATAGTTATAGTATATTTTGTTAAACTCTGTAGTACCCACTACCTACCACAGAGGGAAAGTAAGGGAAAATAAATCAGTGTCATTTGTACCATCAGTGGTACTGCCCAAGGGTACCGGTGGTCCGGAGGGCGAAATATTTATTTATATCAGTGCACTTCTGTTTTTTTTTTATAGGTAATACATTTTAAATGTATAAGACACAAATTACAAATTATTAAAAGCAAATAAAACAAAGACAGACTTACTTTTCTTTAAGTGATCTTGTTTCTTTTTTTTTTGACGTGATAACGTCTTTAAAATCGTTTTAGTCGGGTGACATGTTCAGAAACTTGTGTCACACCAAAACCTCACGAGCGCGATCGCAGGTATAACGAGAGAGAGACGGACCGATCTCCCGTCTCATCTCGAGCGCTGCCAGTCATTCCGTGAAACGACGTTATCACGTAAACATCTCGATCGTAAACCTACTTTACAAACAACCAATTTTTTTTTTTTTAGATTCTTGTATAGAGCGGCAAGACTTTGTAGATGTTATATTTATGGGTTAGGAGATTTTTAATGTGCAGTGTTTATTGAAAAAAACACCCAAATTTATGAATACCTACTTTTAAAAAAATATTCGGTTCACAAATGTTAAATCAATTTTTTTCGTAAAGTTATGTTTTTTTAAAACTGACTTGTTAAAATCTTTTGTTTTTACTAGAAGATATTTTATAATTGATTAGAAAAATATCTTTTTACTTTTCGAATAACACTGCACATTGCCCGAATGAAAAAGGATAACATAAATAAAAGAGTGAATTATTAAAATTAGTTTTATTATCACTAGGCATAACAATCCATCCAATACCGTAGGTATTTAAATTCAGTAAAAATACACGAAAACCTTGAAGACATGAAGTAGAAGCGCTGATACAATCTCAATACTTTCACTGACAAACAGGTAAGTGCTTCGGTTTTCAGATAATATAAGCAAACGTTCCGTGAAACGGCAGTGAAAGTGTTAAATTGCAGTTTTACAATATTAAAAACGTTTCTTTACAAAATTGAAAAGTCATTTGCTGTAAATAACTTCAATCATTTCTTAAAAGTTTTTCGAAGTGAAGTAACATTATACAATATGACTTGATTTTTTAAAATACACTGTCGGATAGGTATCTAACAAAAAATATTTTACAAAGTTATTTTTAACCCTTTCACCGCGAGTCTTTATATCATTTGTCGTGCTCCCAGCGCGAGGCATGGTAAATCTAAAATAAAAACCTACAACCAAGACTGATACGTAAGTTATGTGCCAAATGAGCATTTATTTTTGTCGGAAATATCCGACGTTCGCGGAATGGGCCCGACAATGTTAGTCGGATAAATCCGACGCTCGCGGTTAAAGGGTTAAAATATTGTAAACGGGACGCCCGATGGCGTTTGAGTGTTTTCACAGACGATAACTGCCCGACATCGATATCGCGTTACTGGCAGTTTCATACATTTCTATCACACTGTGTCGTTTGTCGTCACCGATGTCGGCACGACACGTCGCCTTGGCAATACGTTCGTTACCCGATATGTAATCCTTTTTCTTACTGTTCCCATGTAGGTACGCGTCCAAATCATCACGCAACGCCTTTTTAACCGTCCTTTCTAAAAGATTTTCATCAATTCACCGCGATCTTATGTTTACTGATTATTCGACCCATTTGAAAATGCTTTTTTTGTTTGAAATGGCAAACTTGTCAGCTGGTGCCATATAAATTTTATCAAAATCGGTTGAGCAGTTTGGGGGTGTAATCAGTTTTTAGTTTTAAAAATCTGCACTCTAATCAAAAGCCGTATAGTTGCTGTTAAATACATCGGCCGATACATTGTCAACGAGCAAAATCATCATTTCACGAAGTTGTGACTGTATATAACAAAATAAAAATGCTAAGTTCGTTTTAGGGTTGGGACTTATCTGGCAGCACGAAACGGAACTTTCGCATGCTGATAACCTTTTCTGTTACTCAGTGACGTCAGTTGCTAGAGCAAGAGAGAGAGAGAGCGACGAACGCATAGGCATGGCCGGTTTCGTGGCTCTCGCTCTAGCAAATGACGGTTCTAAGCGACAGAAAAAGATAGCAGCATAGGAAAGTTGCTATTCCGTGTTGACAGATGAGTCCCAACCCTTACAGTGCAAGGAGCATTAAATAGCCTTTTTTAATTAATATAAATAAAATAGCCTACACGCGTAAAAATTAAAACACATTTGTTTCTTATTTTGATAAATATAACTTTAAATATGACAAAAACTGCATTATGACTAATTGAAGCTTTAATCTATTTGCCTCTCTCTCGTGTATCGTATGCGAGAAAGGGACGCAAATAGACTTCTAATGTATCACCCGTATTTCATTTATTGTCTTATTAGTGAAGACTTGTGTCACATTTTTGTAATATTTAAAGTTATATAGGAACCTTAGCTTATGACATCTGTACTATATCGACCTTATCATTTAATTTAACAATTAAACTATATATTACTGACTGACGTAGACGCACAAAGCCTATAGTAGTTGCCATTTTACGTGTGAACATAGGGCATTGACTCATTGACCAAGTATTGCCTATATCTGTTATAATTCGCATAAAAAAATGCTGTAGTAAGGAACTTTATAGCATTTACACATGTCAAAGAAAATGAGCATCAGAGATAGGTAGATACTAAGTCAATGACCGTTATTGACGCGCTAAATGGCAACAACTATACTTAGGTACATTCAATAATATAATAGGGTATCTTTGATACTCTACACTGGATTTCTACAGTATACTGGTGTTAAAAGTACAAAAACAAACGCCCAAACTGACTAAAATTGTTATTATAATGTATACTTAGTTCGTTCGCTGAAATAGTGTACATACATTTGCCTTTGAAAGAGCCGCCGCCTTTGTATACCAACCATTTGCACGAATGAGGCAAAAAAAATAATGAATTTTGAAAAATCTATTACAAAAAATTGGAACTCGTGATCACCTAAGCCATATTTTTTAACCGAATACTTTCTTGTTGATATTTCTATAGATGTCAAACTAAAGATATTATAACTCTAATGTTGAGTTTTTTTTATTTTAATGAGGTACACATAACAAATTGTCACCAAATTTAAACATTATATACAAATAATATGTTTAAATATAACATTGTTTGGACATCTAAAGACATAAAACACATTACCTTCCTCATTTTATAATGTAGTTAAGAGATTTTTTAGCCAACCGTCATTAAGTTTTAATAAAACAGTGCAAAAATACCTGTCCAGCGCTGAAACTATCACATAAAACCGCTCAGTCAGTAATAGATACCTTTACCTTTAAATTAATAGCTAAAGGTGATCTTCCACGGCTTGGCCATGCTCGCCGCGGGCTTGCGGACCACCAATACGTCGTTACCTGGAACACGCAAAATGAAGTTAAAACTACCCTTAAGAAACCCTAAAAAGTACCATAAAGAAGTATTATATAGTATAATACGCACTCCGTCTTACAAAAAAAGTAGAAGAAAATGTTTTCCCGCTCCTAAATGTTATCTGATCTCAATGATTTTTAGTATGTTATTGGCACAGTAAAATACCATGTTTATAGGTTTTCCTTTTGTCAATATTCCTAATACATTATCATATCAGTCACAGGATTTCCAAACGAAAAGCAGATCGTAAAAGCCGATCGAGGGAATGGGCGAAAATGCGAATCATGTTAACAGGCAATGCGGCTAGCAACCCATGACTGTATTGATTGCTTTTCCATCTTCTCGCCCACCATGACGCTAAAAGTGGCTTTTGGGTTTTGCGGCCCTGGGCTCTGCATAGACCCAAAATGCTCTGTCTGCCCCATTCGGGATAAAGACGTGAAGGTATGTATGTATGTAACTTTTTAAACACAATCACATCTAATCTGACCAATCTTATAGTACTCCAAGCCTACCTTTGTGCAGTGTCATGAGTAAAGCAGTCTGCTTGTCCCCCTGGTGCAGTTTGGCCGTCTTGGGCGGGGACTTGATGCCCGCGATGACGATGCGCTCCACCCACGACCGGGTCGGGTACGACGCTTTCTCGTCGATGAATCTAGACAGAGAAAAGCCCGTTGTTTTTAGGATAAACAAGTTGTTCAGATAAAAAAAGTTATTCAGATAAAAAAGTTGTTCGGACAAAAAAATTGCGTCTCAAGTAAGACGCTTTCTCGTCGATGAATCTAGACACAGCCCAAGAAGCCCGTTGGAGTTTATAGGATAAAAAAGTTGTTCAGACAAAAAAAATACGTATCAGGTACGACGCTTTTTCGTCAATGACTAGACACAGAGAAAAACCCGTTAACGTTTATCGGATACAAAAGTTGGTCAGACGACAAAAATGGGGTCTTAATTAGGGAAAGAAAAGTTTTTTATCTCATCTGCTCGAAAAACTATGTTTTCATCCCAAAACATTTAAAAAACATTTCGCTTCACTCAGGATTTCTTTTCGCTCTGGATTCAATGTAGCGTCCTCGTGTTCAAAGTATTACCTTTACCCCTTGTATTACAATCTACTATTATTAATAGCAGAAAGTTCACAAATGTATTTTAGACATTTTTAGCAATGTTTTGTTTTTGTTTATATAACCCCGTAAAACCCCCTCATATTTATGTCTTTTTGATAAATTCAAAAATCTGACTTAAGGCATGACGAATGGAAAAATATTTTTGGCTCATTGGTTAGATTATTACAAAATATTTCTCTTCTCTAAGAAAAAAAAACACAAAGATACAGCGCATTTTAATTTCGCAGGACGTCACGGCTAGGTACGATTTTCGAGCATATATTTCGCTTATTTAGAATCTTGACCCCCCCCACTATAATGATGAATAAAACCTGCTCACGTGTATGTCATGGTGTCCGGCGTATACTCCAACTTGGCGTAGATGTACTTGTTGCTGCGGTACTCGTACGTCTCGCCGTCGTCGATGTACAGAGAGCCCGTCGCTGTGTTCTGTGGGATTAGTCATCATATTTTAACACACTGCTGGACACTCAACCAGACACAATAGAAATAACAATTTAATTACGTCCACAGCCGTAAGTGTCCTGCAATGTGTTAACATTTAGTTAAAGGGCTACCTGAATTTGAAATAAATTATTTGAAATAAAACGGAGATATAATTTAAAATGTTGTCATGATTAAGCTCTAGATAATCCTTCAAACTGTTCTATGAATTAGTGTTTATATTGTTTAAAGTGAGGACGTGAAGCTTTTCTTCCCAAATGTGCGTGGAAAAACTTCACGTTTTTACTTCAAACTGTAAACATTTCATATTCATATAATAGTTTGAAAAGTCATATAGATTTTTATCATGTCAATTTTTTTAATTATATCTCCGTTCCCTTCCAAATGGGGGCAGCATTATACTCCGAAAAATCAGGTAGTTCTGACGATGGAGCTAGGAGATAGTTGACAAAACTCATTAATAAAACAACATAACCCCATTGAGTAGGACTCGTTTGATTTGTTTTTACGAGCTTAATGGTGCCTTTAGGGTCTGATCACGGAGACGGAAGGTGGTCGATGGAACTCAGTAATAAAAAGACGCAACTCCATCGAGTTTCGGGTTATTATGTTAATAAGTACTTTGGCCTCACAATAAAAGTTTGTATAAAAAATGATATTTAAAAAAAAAAAACTCATAAATTCCTAACACAGCTAGTTTTGAGAAATGCTAATGATTTTAATAGGCGATGGTTAGCAACCCATTGCTATTTGGATTCCTTTTTTCACCATCACGCTAAAAGCGGCCTACGAGTCTTGCAGCCCCGGGCTCTGTCTGCTTAGATCCGCAACTATGTCTGCTTAGATCCGCAACTCTGTCTGCTTAGAGCCGTAACTCTGTCTGCTTAGATCCGCAACTCTGTCTGCTTAGATCCGCAACTCTGTCTGCTTAGATCCGCAACTCTGTCTACTTACATCTGCAACTATGTCTGCTTAAATCCGCAACTCTGTCTGCTTAGAGTCGCAACTCTGTCTGCTTAGAGCCGCAACTCTCGTCTGCTTAGATCCGCAACTCTGCTTAGATCCGCAACTCTGTCTGCTTAGAGCCGCAACTCTCGTCTGCTTAGATCCGCAACTATGTCTGCTAAGATCCGCAACTCTGTCTGCTTAGAGCCGCAACTCTGTCTGCTTAGATCCGCAACTCTGTCTGCTTAGATCCGCAACTCTGTCTGCTTAGAGCCGCAACTCTGTCTGCTTAGATCGTAAGACGTAGTAGAAGTAGATAGTATGTATGTTCGGCGAGGTAAGACTCACGTTAGCGTCCAGAGCGACGACGAGCGTGTAGGGGTCGTCGGCCATGAGCGCGGACGAGCGGCGCACGCGCTCCTTGCGCGGGATGATGCTGCCGCCGCGCTGGAACACCGGGATCTGCGACACATAATGTTACTTCATTTCACTATACTTTTTTCTAAACGTCAAAACAAACATTGTCTATGGGATTGGTATGAAATACAGGCAAATGACGTCATAGTTTTTGAAGTCAAATAGCGCTCTTAATGTGGCTCTGGCATGATGTACCTTCTAAATCATACAGGGTGACTGATTTAAGAGCCAAATTTTTGGAGCAAGTATAATCAATGACACTGAACTACTTTGTATAAAAAAAGTTATTAAAAATAAAAAAAAAGGCGTCCTCAAACGACTATAGCTGAGAATAAACACCACAAGATAGAATGCTCTCAGGACGACTTTTGCATGGATGAAACGCCGCAAGATCGACTGCTCTTAGAACCACTATTGCTGAAAAGAAACACCGCAAGACAGCCTGTTCTCAGAGCTACCATCGCTGAGAAAAAACGCCGAAAGCTCGACTTACCTTCGAGATAGGCGTGTCCTGATTGACGTATCCATTGGCCGCATGAGCTTGGTAGGTGTCGACGTCGTACCAGACGGTCCTGGTGGCCGCTCCCGGGAGGTACACCTTCACGGAGCTCACTCCTGGCTCCACCACCGGTCGGACCAGGAGCTTGTCACCTGACACATAGAAGGTATTGAAAAATAGGTGCCAATAGGGCATCATTAGCTTTATTAGCGCAGCGGATTAGCTCGTTGAAATAGCAATGGGCGGGACACATAGCGCGACGAACTGATGGCCGATGGGGCAAAAAGGTTCTCGAATTGCGACCACGTACAGGCAAGCGAAGCGTAGGACACCCACCCACAAGAAGGTCTGACGACCTAACCAAGGTCGCTGGAAGGCGCTGGATGCAAGCCGCTCTAGATCGGTCATTTTGGAAATCTTTGGGAGAGGCCTATGTCCACCAGTGGACGTTATGCGGCTGAAATGATGATGATAATGTACCAGCTTTTGTCCCCGCGCAGATCGTAAGAGCCGATCGAGGGAATGACCATAATGCTCTGTCCACTCCATTGGATATAAGAGGAGAAGAAGAAACACAAAAAGGTTCACATTGTATGGGAGTTCCCACTTTGACCAAGCGTGGTATTTTAAACCCCCCCTCCCTAAAAGGGTCACATAGGTGTTCCCTAACGTACCGAGCAGGTGCTGGTTGTCGATGGTGAAAACTGCCTCTTCCTGCGGGAACTCCTGGAACAGCGGCCGGAACACCGGCAGCCCGTCGCGGGTGTGCTCGAAGAACAGGGTGTACCTAGGATGCAACAGCAAAACATCATATATTGATTTATATAATATCTAAATTAATTGGCGAAGAAAAGTTTTCACTACGAATGAATTTGAAATCCAACTTACAAACACGAATAGCATTTTTTTTTTGTACTTGTATGGGGTTCAAAACGACTTGTATCTAGGGCCGTATACAATTTAGTATTTACTTAACAATATTTGAAGAATAATTTTCAACAAGTAAGATTTGAATAAAGTATTTTAGTCAGTTATTTTTATTACATATATCAATAAGTAACATAATCCGAAACCGAAAACAAATTAAGAGGAAATCATTCGGCCGTATTTCCATACAAACTTATTCCCCTGATTTCTCGCCGGATAGTGCAAGAAGAGCAATGATTTTTTCCAAAAAAAAACTTTGGATATATTAGCATGTCGCTATGTTTTCGTTTTTTTTATAATATTATTATTAAAGGAGATACGAACCTCCAAAAATCTAAAAAAATGATAAAATTTTCCACTGTGTTCCAACATCTACCAAACAAATATGACGAGTTTATATTAAAAAAGGAAAACATAGAAACACAGTCAAAGCTTTTCTTTAATTTTAAAAGAAAGAATAAATTAAATCGGTTAAGTTTGGGAGGAGAAATCAGGGGAGGACGAAACGTAGATTTTGTGTATTTTTCTTAGGTATTTTCGGTCCGAGCTGCAGTTGTCCCTATCACACCCTACGGGGGAAGGTTTGAGGTTGGGGGGTGGTATAAGGTGTATTACACTTTGTGACGTGACACGCAGTAACTTATTTTATCGATATTCTAGTGTTGTTCACGGATATCGATACTCAAACGTAAACTCAAAAATATTTATTCAATGTTGGATTTTATTTCATGAAGGTAAAAAAGGAACCATCATAGTTTCGCCATGTCTGTCTGTCTGTCTGTGTTATTAGGTTAGCTCACATACATGTAAAGTGGGAGTCAATTTTCTCTCCCATTGTGTGAGATATCGTTGAATAGGTATTTTATAAATTAAAAAGTTATAGACGACCAACTTATGAAATGTACTCGGAAAAGGAAAATTTCATGCAAATAAAAAATTAGTTTTTAGACGTATTTAGTAGCGTGAGCTCAAAGTCGGCATTTGCAATTACGAAACTCTACACTGCGCGTGGCCCCACACGCACTTGGCTAATTTTATTTCAATATTATTTTAGTGCAAAAGCTAAAAACTACTAGCGATTCGGAATGACCACTGCTGGTAAGCAACTATCTGACCAGGCCGGATTCCGGATATAAATAAAATACGAAATACAAAGCTTAGGTAAGTTATTTAGGTATTTATATAAATTCATTTTAAATTGGTACCTTTAAAAAATATCTCTGCTGGAGGACTAGTCACAAAATATTTTTATACGTTTGTTTGTTTGTTGCGTGCACCAAGCAAACAAACATATAAAAATATTTTGTGTATCGTGTCTATATATAATCCGGCTGGGAGATTCTCTCATTTCTCATAAGTATATTAATAATAATACAGTTTGTGATAAGGTCTTAACTTTTTTTATCATAATAATTGTTTCACATAATGTTTATTGTTATAATAGTTCTGTAGCCATAGTCATATTTTATAAAACTGATTTCTTTTCTTCATAAAATGGTTTCTCATTATGGCTTTGTCATATATCTTCTAGCAATAACCATAGTTTAACATAATGTATTTTGTTCATAATATTCTTAAAGACATATATATCTTCTTCTTTCTTCCCTTATCCTATTATAAGTGGTGTTAACTAAAAGATAATAAGAAAGATAGATAGAAAAAAGAACATAATAAAAAAGATAATTTTTAATCTCACAATGTTTTATCCTTTCGGGTATTGTTATAAAGCTTATGAATATTAATTACGATTAAATATGTCAGATGCCTTTAGGCAGCCTGAAAAACCTAACACCAGTGTTGGCCACTTACATTTGGTTGGATATCCAGCAATCCGGCCAGATCACTATCGGTATCGGTTAATAAAAAACGTTTTCTTGTCATTTTTTATTATTATTTTATATGATGATGAACCTATACTATAATTACAGAGCCGACCTCAAATAGGGATAGGGCGAGGAAGATGATGACGATGATGATGATGAACCTATACTATAATACCATTCATTGACTGATTGACATAGTTGCTTAACATATTCCGGGGTGACAGAGTTAATGATTGATATTTACCGTTGTGTAGTAGGTGCTCTACTTATAATATTGCAGACACAGATACATTTTAGGTGGACAAAGCCCTGGGCCGTACCGAACCCGAAAGTCATGTTTAGCATGATGGTGGGCGTTAAGATGGAAAAAGCAATCAAAATAGTTATGAGTTGCTAGCCACATCGCCTAACATGATTTAAATCTCTTCCATTTCCTTTTCGAGCATGGAAGATAGTCTATTCGGTGGCCAAATCCCTTCCTTTCCTCTCTCTTACCGCTATATTCCTAGGGATACGATGATTTCAGGTAAAAGGCAATCATAGTAAAAAGTTTCTAATACGGTTTCCATTCTTTGCCACAATACGTCATCTTCAATATTTTTTTCATAAAGTGAGCTTTTAGAGCTCCACAAAATAAAAAAGTAATAATTATGATTTTTTTCCAATTGTAGTTTATTGTCTTTAAATGTGCAGAAGTCATTTTATGTTCTATTCCTCCTTTAGGAGATATCTCAGAAATTTTGTACGGATATTTCACTTCTACAATAGAATCGTCTCCAACAAGACCATCAGGACTTGCTGCCAAAAACGGTTTTCGTTTTGTCAACGAATAATCCACATTTTGATACCGGCAGTCCCGTTTCTTCAGTGAATTGTTGTATTGCTTTATCTTCCTTTTCTTTACTATAATTCGTGGCCAAAGTGCCTTGAAATTGAGAATACAACAAAGATTTTAATAGTCATTTTACTGATGTTGTTTTTCGTAGTTTATAATGTCGTCCGAAGTTAGATGCTGTCAGACGTTTACATCTTTCAACTGCTCACAAGGTATTCTCACTCTGGCTGACAGTGTTTTGTTCAAGCTTATCAAATTTGGTGTCACTTCACCCAAAAAAAAAATTCAATTTTTTTTATTCAAATATTTCAGGTGGCATGTCTGATTCTAAATCTAATTGACCATAATTCTCGTCAGGTCCAGTAACTTTTTTCTTTTTTATCACTGGTCCTAACCTGCTTACTTTTTAAGTATAATCACATTAACGTAACTAAGCAAAGCACTACCAGGTAATTTGGTTTGTCTTCGCGAAATACAATTTTTCTTTTGCAACACCTTTCTGTATTTTCCTTGCAATATATAATATTGGTATATACAATAATATGGTGACATATACATTTCCTGAATTTAACACATTTCCAATAACATAAATTTAGATATCTAAGAAAACCACCAACCTAGTGATTGAATGCGGTGCGAAACGGATCTGACGTTTAATAGCAAAGTGACATTTTTTTCTTAAGCGGATAAATAAAATCGCTTTTTAGTTCCTTGTTTTTTCGAAGAAGAAGTTCCTTTTCTGTTACCCTATGTAGGTAAAAAGAGTAATCTGAAATAAAAAGATTGGGTACTTATTAGGTGAAGTAGGAAATGGTCTATGAAATTTGTCAAAATAAGTAGGCAAAGATACAGTAAAGAAATTTTTAAAGTGTAGCTGTTGATATTACCACAAGTAATATTGTACTAAAATAACGTTTTTTGACCATAAGAAATTTCTGGCCGGATTGATGGAAATCCGGTCGGATCCGGCCGGATTGGAAAATAGACTGGATAATTTCGCCCGGTCATTAAAGTGTTAGAATATTAATGCAATATATAGTATATACAAGACAAAGATATAGTTGCAAGGTTAAAAAAAGGGGAGGGGATATATTCTTCTACTTCTTCTACTTTGACGTAGATAATGCACCCTAAAATAAATTTTGTAATAAATGAAAAATTACTTACGATTTAGGTAGTTATCCTTATGACGATAAAATCTCAAAATGCAATACACAAGCAGTAAACAATAGCCAGGGTCTTATAAAGAAAGCAGATAAATAATAGAATATGCAAAACAAAACAAACACTCCGCATACGCCAAAATAAATTTGCCGACTACTACATCGGCGAGCGAGCCCGGCGGCCGGGAGGGTGCGGGGTGCGAGGGCGGGGCGCCACACACACGCACGCATCATTGACCAGTTTACTCACACATTGACAGCTCCGTAGTTCGGACACAGCGCGACAGCAATAGATTTTACAAATACCTATTTTTGAATTCTCTCTACCTTAATGTTTCCTCTTAAACAAATAAGCTTTTCTTGAAAATGTCAAGTAAAAGAAAAACGGCACTCTTGACGTCACGCCATTAGGTCTTGCGCGTGCGAAAGAAATAGTAAGATGTTTCCATCATGTTCCCACTCTTATATTTGAAATGCTTATTACTACTTGATTAGTTAACCAATTTTCTTGCTGTTTTCAAAAAAAATATTGTTTTTAGTGGTATTTTTGTTTTATATGAAATATTAACCGAAAACAAAACTGACCAAGTATGGCTCTGGTAGTAAAGAGAGAGTCGTGCTCCTGCAGTGGAGACAAAAAGACCTAATGATGGTGTATAAATGTAGTTCTCACCAGAAGTCGAGCAGGGCGTATCTCCGCCTGTTGGCGTCCCGAATGATTGCTAAAGTGCTGGCGTCGTACAGCCACGGCTCGCGGCGCTTGGTCTCGATGTGCGAGTGCGCGCGGAAGAACGGCTGGTACGCACCCGCCTAAACAGTAACAATACAATGTTATACCACTCGCACTTGACAGGCCGTAGCTGAAAATCAGTGAGCTACTCTTTGAGCAGCACGAATCACTGAGCTATGACCTTTTTGGACTGCTGTAGCACACAGATACAAAGTTGTTGATATATGTCCTCAATACGTTGTTTTTACATGTTTTGTTTTGTAATTTTTGTATCTTTATTCTGTATGTGTGTGACTATAGCCACAAATAAACGTTTTATCTATCTATCTATCTATCTTATACAATAATGTTTGTTATATAATCATTTTACAGAACTTAAAACCGACTTCACCCCCAAACTACACAACCGACTTCGATAAAATTTCTATGGGACCACCTGGCAAGAATACCCTTTAAAATAAATCAAAGAAATTTCCCATTTTCGGTCCAGGCGTCTTCGAATAATCGGTGAAGATACATAAAAAAATCGCTATTAATAAGTTAATTAATAACTTCCTTCTTTCTAAAGAAAAGTAAAACGCACGCGAATTGAGGGCGCATAAACTGAGAATTACCTTTCTCCACCTCACCCTGCAAGAAGGATCTTTGTCCAAAAACCCATTCACCAGTCTACTGACCTGGTAACAAGCCTGGACATGAGCTCGCTCTCCGGGTACTTAAAGAATCCTTCGATCCGTGCCTTCGATGTCTGATCGTTACGTAAAACGCACGCGAATTAGGAAGTTTCCAACATCTCGAATCTGATATTTTAACATCAAAACCAAAATTTCCTACGGGATTTGTATGAAATTAAGACTAATGATGTCATAGTTCCTTGAAGTTAAAAAGTGCTCTTAATATCAGTTTTTCCGCAATAATAAATCTAAAATTACGTTGAAAATGTATATATAAGTTTCGACTTTAAAATTTTATTATTTAATGTAGGATACATTTATCTCTTATTGAAGGTAATTTTTTAAAATATTATTTAAGCGGGAACGACTACTACTGGGAAAATTACTCCGAAAGATATTTTGTAACGTTTTATTCAAATTTCTGACCCAGGAAACTCCCTAATCGAGGATACCTTCCTGCAAAAAGGATCTTTGTCCCACACACCATCGACCAGCACTGACCTGGTACCAGCGGGCCATGAGCTCGCTCTCCGGGTACTTGAAGAAGCCGCCGACGTCGGAGCCGCAGAAGCTGAGGCCGGCCGCGGCCAGCGACAGGCACATGGGCACCGTCGCGGCCAGGAAGCCCCACTCGGCCGCGTTGTCACCAGTCCAGATGGCCGCGTATCTACAATTAAAAAAAAATTGGGTGTCGTGGCGCAGAATTAATAATACATACAGAACGAAAACTCGCACCGTCCCCCGCAATCTGGCGTCCCCGCAACCCCTCCCCTGTTATTGGGCCTTGTAAGCGCCTGTAATACAGGGTTTCTTTTAGTCGCACGTTGACGTTACGCGAGTCACTTAGGATTATTAAAACGTATGGCGAGAAACTGCGCATATTATCATTGTTTATCCAAAAAAATATATAGTATATATATATATATATATATATTTCCGAGTGACGAAAACAGGTAAGCAAAGCAACAAATTCTGTGGTGGCGACCCTGATTGTTTAATTCACACATTTGACGTGTGCACAGACGTATTGTTTCGTTTGTAGTAGTACTAGGTATATATGCTGCACCGTTTCTATGAAGTGCCATACCTGTGGTCATGGTACACCGGGAACGGATGGGAACGAAGTTCGTTACTTCAAAGTCGATAGCTTTATGAACACTTAACTTAAGGTTTAACTAGTCGCGGACTAGAACTCACAGGTGGGCGTGGCCTAAAAATATGCTGTTTCACCTAACATTGTGGCGGGCGAAATCAGTGTGGTGTGGTAAATCGAGCGCGTAAAAAATTGAAGTAATTTGGGAAAAGGGGTTTTATAAAAAAACTACTGCATTAATCAATGACAAATAAAGATTATTAAAATCTTCGATAATTAAGCTGTATCGGTGCCGTCTTGGTTTTGGAGATTGGGATTATTTCATTTGTCTTGGTAAGTAGTTTTGCCTCATATTCAAAGCTTGTTAAAAAATTAAAACTTATTTTGCTTAAAAAATGTCTTGTTTTGTTCTTGCAATGACAAATAAATTAAAAAGAGGGAAAGGGAAAAATCATGTTTTTACTAGAATAGATTTAACAAACGGTTGTTAATTTTTATGAATATGAGGGTACGTTTGTTTTTGAAACGAAGTTCCTTTTCTTTTGACGACCTCCGATGCATAGTGCTCACCATGCTATCACTACCACTACTCAGATGTTTCAGGTTCGATCCCCGATTAGGGCAAGTTTAGAAATGGCCTTTTTCAAATTGTCTATATTAGTGTATTTTCTAGGCAAAAAAAAGATGTAAATTTTTCCGTCACAATCTTTTTTAGGGGCTGGAATTCTTTAGGGGCTTCCATTTTTAACCGACTTCAAAAAAGGAGAAGGTTATCAATTCGATTGTATGTTTTTTTTGTATGTATGTGATGCGATATCTTCGTCAACCGTGGACCGATTTGATGATTCTTTTTTATTTGAAAGCCCTTAGGCCCAAGTTGGTCCCATATTAGTTTGGTGAAGACATGATGAAGAACTTTGGAGATATGGAAGAAACTCCTGAAATAAATTGAAGTCGGGTGTATTTTTTGTCAAAAATTTAGTTATTGTTATTTCGTTCCAACCGACTGTTCCAAGACACTTAGTTTTTTTTACAAGTTTTTATTTAGTTTCAACTATCCCGTTCCCAACTCTCCCATGCTGGTCTGGGAGAAATGAAAAAACTTAGAATGTACCAGCTGCTTCTCTTCCCGCGCAGATCGTAAAAGCCGATCGAGGGAATGGGCAAAAATGCGAATCATGTTAACAGGCGATGCGGCTAGCAACCCATCACTGTATTGATTGCTTTTCCATCTTCTCGCCCACCATGACGCTAAAAGTGGCTTTTGGGTCTTGCGGCCCTGGGTTCTGCATAGAGCCGCAAGACCCAAAATGCTCTGTCTGCCCCATTAGGGATAAAGACGTGATAGTATGTATGTATGTAACTATCCCGTTGTCAGTCTGTAATCAAAAACCCACTTCCCGTTTAAACTTAACATGAATAAGGAGATCAATATTTACCTTTGCGACCCCGCGAATCCAGATCTGGTCAACACGAAAGGCCTGTAGAGGTTGTTCTCGCGGGCCAGCATGCCCTGGTGCGTCGCTTTGATGTGCCACAGGCCATACTCGTTGTGGATGTGTCTGGAGAGAGGTGAATTTATCATTTGGCTGATATTGAAACAAGGTCATCTTTATAGGGTTCCATTAGAGAATAGGGGTGACAACAGGGTCCGAAAAGTATGATTGTAATGAGGCGTTTTCTTAAAAAAATTAGTTCCTTCACGTGACATAGATGCCGCAGCAATCACATAAATAGATCTGTCAATGTATTATTCATATAAAATTTTCATGGTGAGAGTTTGTCTTTGGTATATTTAATATTTTTATTTTTATTAATTTAGTTATAATAAAATATATACAAAATTGGTTAATAAATTACAAATTTATTAAAAGTATTGGACCAAACGGCCTCTTTCATTTTTGACAGAACGATTTACCTCATTTTTTTTCTCTGGAAAACACCTCGTTAGTCCGTCTTTTAAATCATCCAAAAATAATGGACCCGTATTTTTCAGTAAAAAAGGAAAAAAATCACAAAGATACGGAGCATCAAAGTTCCAGAGTGGGGGCTTGCGACGTCACCTTTTTCGGTTGTACACCTTTGACGGTTTCTACGAGAAAAGAATATGTGTACGATATTTTTTAATCATCTAACCGATGGACCAAAAGATTTTCCATTCGTCAAGCCTATTTATACACGGTGATTTTTCATTGGTTTTGGTACGAAAGCCACTTCATTAGGATCGTTAGTAAGACATAATTAGCTATTCAAAATAAAAATTCTGAAACAAAAAATGTTGACTAAAACTCGAAAGTAAAATTGTGACGTCAATTAATAGTACCGCCGCCGGCCGGCCGGCCAGAGTTCATCGAGGTCACGCGGCAGTTTTGGACGGGCGTGACTATGTGGTCTTGATTGAATATAATTTTCGCAACTTTTTATAATTTGGATTACGTATATGGATGGAGAAATGTATTTACCTGTGTTCCCAGAAAGAAGCGATACCCTCAGCGCCATCTTCCGGCTGCTTGTAGTGGCGGCAGTCCTTGGGCATCGTGATTTCGGGTCCGTTGAACACCTGCGACCAAACGGAAATATTCAAGGTCAAGGCGAATTGAGCTTTCAGTATCACGGATTGAATTCACCCTTAAATAGTTTCAGTGTATGTATTTAACACTGAAACTATTTAAGGGTGAATTCAACCCGTGATACACCTTTTATATAGAAAATCAAATTTATTTTATTTATTGTTAACACACAAAACAGATAACAATCAAATAGAGGATCAGTATTTATGCGTCAAAGTATCGTTCTAAATAAAAATCCAAAGGATGTGTGCCTAAAAGCATAGTTACATTTTGACTAAGTATATAATACTAAGGAGCGATGATATGTTGTAAAAATACTTAAGTAAAATCATTCGCTATAATTACATTTTTTTTTAATTTATAAACTAATATAAACTAAAGAGACTAGGTTATTTATACATACATACATACATAATATCACGCCTGTTTCCCGCAGGGGTAGGCAGAGACTATGGACTTCCACTTATAGGTTATTTATTTACCTCCGGAATTGAGACAATGTCATAATTATAAAAAATATCAATTTCTCTGTTAGACGTGAGAATTTCGATATATTGGCGGCACATTCTACCTATTGGGTTATAGTACGATGTATTATTAGAGAAGACGTGGAGGACAAAAATATTATTATTAGGATTACGTGATCTGAATCTAGTGTTAAAATTTAGAAAGGAAAGCGGGTTAGGCGAATCAATGGGACTTTGTATGATTTTTTACAAGCTTTTATTTAACTTGCAATGTATGTATGTATGTTTGTTCGGGTGGAATCTTTGAACTCAATTTTCAACCAGTTATCCTCAACCGATTTAGCTGAAATTTTGTATATTTGTGTAAGTCGGATGAAAATACAATATTATGAAGTCAATGAGCTGTTCTGGTGATGGAACTCAGTTATAAAACAACATAACGTCATCGAGTAGGTCTCGTTTGATTTGTCTTGACGAGTACCTTATGAGACGATGCTTAGGGTCTGATCACGCAGACGGATGGTGGTAGATAGAACTCAGTTATAAAACGACTAAACACAATCGAGTTTGGGCTTATTTCATTTGTCTTGATACGTACTTTGGCCACACAATAAAAGCTGGTACAAAAAATATATTAATTTTTTCAAAATATTATACAGTAGAACAACTCTATTAACTCACACTAGGCTCATTCATATCATTCCAGATATGCACATCTTTGCTGGTTCCCATGAAGTTGTCGTACCGGTAGCGCTCGGCGTAGTACTGGCTCACGGCCGGGTTGAGGAAGTCCAGGTACGAGCTCGACCCGGGCCAGCACCAGCCTGGGAAACGAGGAGTTTGAGTTAGAATCCTGGGTCGATAATAATTTGGTACTGTTCTAAACATCACAAGATAAGGTTACTTGTCATTGATCATACACGGCGATTTTTTATTGGTTTTGGAGCCGAAGGCCACTTCTTAAGGATGGTTAGTCAGATCCCGTGGTCAGACCTAATTAGCTAGACAAAATAAAAATTCAGAAACAAAAAATTATGGCTAAAACTCGGAAGTAAAATCGTGAGATCAATTAGTAGTACCGCCACCAGGCTCCGCAGCCTTGCCGTCCGGCAGGCACGTGCTTTCCATAGAGACTCAAAGACATTGTCTACCCGGAGGTTCCCTAATATATGCGCATTTTTTTATTTAAAAATAAATTATAATAGACTAATATTTTCAAATAAACGCGCGCTTTCCTGTCCATCGCGCCATATGCTGGCTACGTACTCGCTTACTTAGTGTAGGTATACGTATATATACGCAGTACTCTAGGCAGCTACCTAGAAGACAATTCTCCATAGTCTTGATTTACACACATTCACAGTGCACGGATAGGAATTTGCATGTGTAGTGTGATCGTCTACGTATTTCATCGACGCACACACACGCGAAATTTCCGCACACACAACCAATATCTAAGACAAGAGCTTATGCCAGCCATTTTTAAAACGCGTCAGTTATACAAAGCTAATTTTTGTATGGAAAAAACCATTAGGTTAGTGAAATACTGAGTCTCAAAAATGGCCCTTATCTTTAAGCTAGTTCTATCTCAATAATCAACGTTTTTATCTCTTTTCACTTTTGACCAATAAGGAATGATATCGATTTCAAGCCTTTTTATTTGTTCCTTGAAGCATTCCGTGATGAAAAGTAGAAAGTTATTGGTTCTCGCTTGTGTTACGCTACCAATTTAAATACGCGGAATATGTTCGAGGATAAAATGAAATTACGTAAACTTTTGTGTTAGTCGTATATATTTGATATTTTTTCTTGTCCAATGATAATTATTTGCATTGTCGCATTACTAATTACAAGTGATTACGATCTGCTCTGAACTTTGTTTGCTATCACAAATGAAATTAGGAGGAAAACTTTATTACCGCTTTATAACAACGCTTCAATGCAATGGAAAGTTTTTCATGTAAAAGTTGTGCACCAGGTGTTTGTTCTAACTTTTGAGGACAAAAGAGCAATAATCATAAATGGCCGATGCCAGCCTATTTTGGATTTCATTCAAACAAGCGGTAAGTTTAAAAGAACATTTAATAGTATTAAACAATATGACGCGTATAAGTGGCTCTCGGGATGTAAACACACTAATAGGGTCAGTTCGGTCAGAGAGTTTTTTTTTGTCCCACTGCTGGGCAAAGGCCCAACAATTAGTCTATCCTGCAATTATCGGTGATGCACGTCCCTGCCGTCCGGAGTTAATCGAGGTCACGCGGTGGTTTTAGACGGGCGTTACTAAGTGATCTCGATCGAAAAATAGTTAGTTTTTTTTAAAGACATTTTGCCGCCAAATTTCCGCCATTTTGTTTTCGACATAAGCTTACCTTCATAGTCCTTATCGTCCTTGGTCTTGACGTAGTACCCCTTCTCGGTGGCGTCGTCGTGTACAAAGTAACCCGCCTCCCGCTTGATGTGCGGGTCGATGATGACAACCAGCTTGCGGCCAACTGCGGTCAGGTTGGCCACCATCTCGCCCGGGTGCCGGAACTTCTCTAAGTCCCATGTGAAATACCTGTCAAAAGATAATTGTTTTTTTATAAGCCTTTATTTAGTTTCACCTGTCCCCTTGTCTGTCTAATTAAATCTTGCAAGTTCAATTTTACCGATTTTCCGGTTTCCGATTGAGCATGAAGTTTTGCACGCATAGAATAGAATAGAATAGAATTTACTTTTAATTCACAAAAAAAAAATACATCTAACAATAAAATAAGAATGAAATTTCATCATTTTTCTTCTCCTCGTACATTTTGTGCAGCATTGTCATGGCGTGGTGTGGCTTTTTGGCAAAAAGATCCATTCAGCATGTGCCGCGGTCACGATGTGACTGCGACGCTGGTTTTCAATGGACCTTATGTGATGTGACTCACGGGCGAATGTGGTTTGTGGTGTAAATAGTGTAAGTGCGTGTGTCTGTTAAATATGTAAATAGGATACCTATATGTTAAGTAAATATAAATGTGTGATGAAAGCAAAAATAATTAAGAACAGTACTGTAGGATCTATGATAAGTATGTGTAGGTAGTAATCTCGTTGCACCGTGGGCTTTAACGCACAAGCAAATCGTATTTTAATCCCGTAAGATTTTCGTATTCACGTTTTAATCCCGCGAGAATAATCAGTAACTTTAGCTCCAAATGTTTTGGGATGAAAACACCGTTTTTTGAGTAGATGAGATGAAAAATATATAATTACACTATGACTATGTACGGATTATGCTTACTTCTTCCTGTCGGTGTACTCGATGTCCAGCCAGATGACGTCGGCGGGGATGTCGTGAGTGTCGAAGCCCTCGTTGACGGCCGCCACGTCCGCCTCGTCCACGTAGTTCCAGCGGCACTGGTGGTACGCCAGCGAGAATTTCTGGACCAGACCAAAGATCATATTTGTAAGATTTGACATTGGTCGTTATCTAAAACCATGTCAGAGGCCTTCAAGGCGGTTTAAAAACTCTGTTAGTCACTAACACACACGATAAGAAGAAAAAGGATCATATGATTAAAAAACAATTGCACGACTACCCAGATGCTTTCTTCCTGATTTTCCAGATGCTTGGTTGGCTGGAAGAAATTCCTCAATGGGATAAGCCCAGCGTTTTATTTTTAATGAATATCTTTTGTACCTCACTTGTTTATATTTAAAGTGCAATAAAGAGTTCAAACAAACTGGTAAAAACTATTGGAGGGCCCGTAAGAAGGCAAAACTGGAGTTGAGGGTAAGCACACAGCGATGGCAGCACACACGACTGGCAAAAAGTGTTGAATATGCTTTAAAAATATTTATTGCATTTCATATACGTCATATTTAATTAATTAGAATACTACTTAAATAAAAGAATAGAAATAAAAGATTTTGATGTTTAAATTATATAGCGCTATCTAGTAACGAATCAAAAATTTTATAAGTAAATTTGAAAATTATATAAAAAAAATTACGATTCAGTTATTCGATTTTTTTAAATGTTGGAAATATGGATGTTGTAAACACATTTCCCAGGATAAAAAGCATCGTATGTGTTAATCCAGGTAGGTATTGGACTTGTATAGATTTGTCGCCAGAAGGCAATCAAAGGACCTACACCAACTGTATACTTAGGGTTAAGGTTGGGAATAAAGAAGAGAAAAAAATAAAGATTGGCTCTAAGGGACTAGTATTCAGAGCCGTAAAATAATTATATAAAAACTGACGACTTACAGGAGGTAAAGGCGCGACACCGGTAAGAGCGGTGTACTGCCGGAACACGTCTTTAGGCTTGTCACCCATTAGGATGAACACGTCCAGTACTCCAGCTTCGCTCATAAAACTGCAACCAAGTATTGTTAAAATTAAACCTTATATCATTGTGATAAAGTTCAAATTGTGTGTGTCAACTCGTTGCTTCTCTTTCTCTAATGTTTTAAATCTGTCCATAGTAAGTAAATTACTTTAAATTAAACCTTATATCGTGGTGATAAGATTCAACTTACCGTGTGTCCATTCGCCGCTTCTACCCACCAGTGACCGAGCTCACCAGAGACGAGACCACTGTGCTATCGGCGTAGCTCACAACATCCACCCAAGATTATAATAACATTTTAATTCTAAACTTTTATAAGTCTACAGTCAGTAATTTAACTTAAATTAAACCTTATATCGTGGTGATAAAGTTCAACTTGCCGTGTGTCAACTCGCTGCTTCTGCTTCTGCCCACCAATGACCAAGTTCACCAGAGGCGAGACCACTATGCTGTCAGCGTAGTTCACAACATACCCAAGATTCTAATGTTTTATATCTAAACTTTTATAAATCTACATTATGTAAATAAACCTAAATAAAACCTTATATCGTGGTGACAAAAATTAACTTACCGTGTGTCAACTCGCCGTTTCTGCCCACCAGTGACCAAGTTCACAATATATAAGACACCACTGTGCTATCACCGTAGCTTACAAAATCCATCATAATATCTTTTCATTCCTAAAATTGCGTCTAAATTTGCTTAAAATTAAATTTTATTTCGTGGTGATAAAGTTCAACTTACCGTGTATCAACTCGCCGCTTCTGCCCGCCAGTGACCAAGTTCACCAGAGACGAGACCACTGTGCTGTCGGCGTAGTTCACCACATCCACCCATGTTTCGGCCGCGTTGTGCCAGAAAACTCCCACGGTGCGTTTTAATCTGAGACAAAGGGATAAATATAGTTAGTAATATTCATTTTCATCTGACTGCAACAGAAGGGTTATGCTTTACGAGTGTATGTATCATACATACACTTGAAAAGGCCTATGGCCAACAGTAAACGTCCTGGGCTGATATGATAATTGTTTACCTGTATATAACAATGTCCTTTTATGACGTACAAATATTTTTAACTTTTCCCAATAAATGTATATGGAAATACAAAAAAAAATTTGGTTCTCATACGAATCGAAGTAGTCACGTGATATTGTTATTTACTTAATTCTTGTATTTTAGTACGAAAAAGAATAACATGGTCAATTTTCGTCTTCTTTCATGAATAAAATTAATTTTATTTTATATAAAAAATAATAACAAAAATATATTTGAAATCATCATAAAGAGCCCTTTTATTTGATATATGACACAGTAAGGTAGGCAAATCTTTTTTATTCTAATATTTCCCCCGAAAATTATTTTACAAAATATTTGCTTTGCAAATCTGTGTTTGGGTCATAGGATTACACCATCCTACCAATTTTTTTTCGGAGCAAATTGGCTGTGAGGCCTGTGACAGACAGACAGAGGCATGAATGATCCTAAAAGGGTCTGTTCAGACTGAGACGCGACGCGACGTGGTGCGCGCTTTGAAGAAAAATAGAACTTGTTTACTGCACAAAAAGATACAAATTTCAGTGTTACGTACAACGCCGCGCTGCGCAGTGGACTCAATGAAATTGGTATCTTTTTGTGCAGTAAACAAGTTCTATTTTTCTTCGTCGCGTCGCGTCTCAGTCTAAACTGACCCTAAGGGTTCCGTTTTTTTTTACGAAACCCTAAGGGCCTTCGCTAAGTTACGCGGGCGCACGCGTCGGGTTTCGGTCTATCTGTCACAAACTCTAAATGCGAAAGAGATAGCAGAATCCGTCGCGGGTCACCTGTCTCTGTCGCACGTAGCGTTTGTGACAGAGATAGACTGAAGGCCCTAAAATGTAGTAGGTATGAAGAGAGATTAGAGAGAGGACTCACCCATGAGCGTACACCACCGGGATAGAAGCGTAGATGGCCATCCGGCTGTCGAGCTCGTACTCGAACACGTCCAGGTTGTACAGCCGGTAGGGCTCGCCTGAGGTGGTCGTCGCCAGGTTTAGTTTGTCCGTGTGCTCGGGGATGCCTAGGGGGGAGTTTCTTATTAGTACCTGATACCTATACTTCTTATTATTATTATGTATCTCCTTTGAGAATCACGGGTCTTTTCACCCCGGTCCTTTGAGAGGCTTGCGTGGGGATAGAGATCCAACACGTAGAGGCCCTTTGGAGAAGTTGTTGTCATGTGGCGCTCCCGCCAAAACCCATTCCTGGATATACCTATGAAAGGTGTACCCTTGAATAGGTTTTGGCGGAAGATAAAACTATTGCATGAAAAAGGGAAAGGTTTAAGGATTATGGAATGAATTTGGGATGGATTGATGCTGGGATATTGCAATAGAAACGTCACCTGCCATAATCATGATTACTGACTATTGTAGGCAGGTGGTGGCTTGCCGCCCACTAGATGGGCCCCTCAAACGCGCCGACAATAGTTGCCGGCAAAGGAGCAACACCGGTGCGGGCGACTCAGGGGTGTCGAGAGGTGTGCTGCGCTTTCTCCGAAGTTACTCGCGTCGTTATGCCCTTTAACACTTCCACCCCTGGAGCAACAGCTCTGACGACTCCTCTCTGCACAGCCAATTAAGGCAATGCAGAGCTGAGAGCCCTGCGAGCCCTCTTGGGTCTCAACCCCGACCGATGAAGAAGCGTCGGGGACGAGGGTCTGACCGGCTCTCTGGAGCACTCGGGTCCGTGGTGTCGTTACTCACCAACAGCTCGCCACAAGCTGCCCTGCGGATATTATTATTATTATTTTTAGTTAACCTGTTAAACCCACTGCTGGGCAAAGGTCTCTCCTATTTCCTTCCACCACTTCTTATTTACCAATTTTTTATTTATTTGAACGTAGTAGCTTTTTGGACGGTACGATAGTTTAGTGTGTTACTCAATCATTACTACTTTATATAAGGTCTGACAAATAAATTGAAAATGCGCAAACATGTACTCGATGGAGTAGCGTCGTTTTATTACTGAGTTCCATCGACCACCTTCCGTCTCCTTGATCAGACCTTAGGCATCGTCTGCCATAAAGTCTCTTCTAGACAAATCAAGCGAATCCAACTTAATGAGGTTATGTTGTTTTATAACCGAGTTCCGTCGAAGATCTCCCGGCTCCGTAATCAGAACATCTCATTGTATTGTCATTCGACTTATACAAAATTTCAGCTCAATCAGTTGAGGATAACTGGTTAAAATTTAAGTTGCAAGATTTGACCAAAACATACATTCATACATACATACAAGATACATTGCAAGGTAACACATTGCAGGACAGGCTGTGGACGTAATTCAATTGTTATTTCTATTTAGCCTAGCCGAGTGTCCTGCAATGTGCTTTTTTTTATTTTATTTTTTATTTATTTCAATATCTTACAAGCACTTATTATTACAGGTTATATACGTAATGCGATGGCGCCGACATTTTAAAATAGCATGCCAATTTATAAAAAGAGTACCTGGGCGACCGAGCTTTGCTCGGATACATCTCAAACATTAACTAAATTTTTTAAACTTGTCTAAAAACAATACAAAATAAAAAATTATATATAAACTTGACCATAAAAAAAAACAAAAGTAAGTCACTGAGTGGGATTCGAACCCGTAACACTTTTTCTAGCCGTCGATATCCTTAACCACTGAGCTAAAATCAAGGCGGTCGGCGCGCCGAAATTAGCGACCATATTCTGCGTGGAAAGAAAACGCATGAAAACTCGAAAACACGCGTTTTCCCAAACATAAAACTAATCTAGATCGATTATTTACCCCCGAAAACCCCCATATACAAATTTTCAGCGAAATCGTTAGAGCCGTTTTCGAGATCACAGAAATTTATAAATAAATATATATACATACATACATACATACAAGAATTGCTCGTTTAAAGGTATAAGATAAGATATACAATAAAAAAATACACTCGATCTTTAAAGTAACATTCAATAATTTATACTTCCTTTCAAATCAATACAATTACAATTTATTTGCAAATCTAATATAAAAGAAGATATAAGGTGACCTTTGCAAATTCACTCAGTGGACACGAAAATATATCGACACGTTCGTGTACTTCATTTGTAACGTGAATAGCACGCACGAGTGGCATCTATAGTGGTGTTAAATTAAAGCTTGTAAAAAAGAAGTATTAAGCGTGTGCGACCTCACCGTAGACCTGGTCGGCGTCGGGGAAGCCGAAGTCCGCCGAGATGGCCTCGTTGCCGCGCGGCTTGCTGTCGTGGTGAGACTTGAAGTTCTCCCCCCACATCCCTTCCTCCTCCTGCAACAAATACACAAAAAAAACATTTTGACCGACTTCTAAAAGGAAGAGATTATCAATAATACGTTTTTTTAGGGTTTCGTACTCAGAAAGTAAAAAAGGGACCATATTACTAAGGGCTGTCTGTCTGTCACCTGGCTGTATCTCATGATTCGTAACGTGATAGCCTATATTGTTTCATGTTGATGTACATTATGAAATGCAATAAATAATTTGAATTGAATTGAATTCTTGTTGCTGTTGTAATTTTTTTATGTTTATCATGGTGCAATAAAGTTAATTTGTATTTGTATTTGTGATAGCTATACAGTTGAAATTGTATTTAATGACGTATTTCTCTTACAACGTGATTTTTTATAGATAATGGTACGAAACCCTTCGTACGCGAGTGCGACTTGCAATTGACCGGTTATTTTTTATTCACCTACGTTTCCCGACTACTCAAAGACCAATAAAATTATTTTTTACGGTTCCGCAGTAAACAAGGAACCCTTGTTCTCTTGTGTCATTGAAAAGGTCTTTTTAAAATATTTTGAGCTTGTGAACATCATTTTTCGATTTAGCGATCCGATTTTAAAATATTTGGTTTTATAGTGCAAATTTTTGTTAGAGTCAAGTGTCTCCATAGCTGCTAAACGGTTATATATAGATACGTGGAAAAATGCACAGTAGTAATATATATAAAAGAGTTTAAAAGAAATCTATACGAGCTAAGTAGGGTTTACAAATTAAAAAGTTATAGGCGACCAACTTATATACTCAAAAAAGGAAAATTTTATAAAATTTCTGTAGAAAATTAGTTTTTATACGTTTTAAGTGCCGCGAACTTCAAAATCGGCATTCTCAAATGTGTTTTAGTTTAATGTAAGTTAAGAAAGAGCAGGTCTGTCTGGCACAAACATTATTTGCTTAAGCAGTCCTCACAATTATGTTTGTAAACACAATTTTCTGTTAACGAAATAAACATATTGTTTATTTTTTTACTACACTGCGCGTGACCCGACATACACTTGGCTGCTTATTATTTTATAATATTACTAGTATAAGTTAGAAATTATTTACATTTATGTAAACTACGTAGTATATCTACTCTAATACTATATGTCAAGTTAATCAGCTACTTAGGTCGCCTCAAGTAGTTCAAGATATCTCCATTACGACTAATGAGTGTCAACATTCGATATAACACGGCCAGCGGCGGTGATTCATCGACACGTGTTATCAAAACTATTTAACGGTTATGTTCTGCACATTACTGAAATATTAAATGCTTGTTATTTTTTCCATTTGCCGTGTGGTTTCCGGCAGAGTAGAACAGGGCCACTCCAAATCCTCCCGTGGATGTCGTAGAAGGCGACTTAGGAAATACAAGCTTAACAAAGCTTATTAACATCGCTGAGACCTCTCCAACCCGTCTGGCCAGCGAGGAGAGTGTAGGCCAAGTCCTCTGGCTGCTCTAGCCAAGTATGGCTCTGGCAGTACAGAGAGGGTCATGCTCCTGCAGTGGAGACTAAAAGACCTGATGATGATGATATTTTTTCCATGCTGGTTTGGGAGAAAAGAAAAATCTTAGATTGTACCAGATACATAGAAAGATAAATCTTTATTGTACGTACTCAAAAAATAAAAATGTAACACAGAAATAATTTAAAAATATTAAGAGTCTCGTTACTCTAGACCAAACTACAATTTTCCATACAAACGTAGTCTAAGTTTTATTTTGAATGCCCGATTTTGGCAAAAAAAAGTAAAAATTCACAAAGATACGTTCAAATACTCCACTCCGGAACTTTGATAGCATCAAAGTTCCGGAGTGGGGGCTTGCGACGTAACCGCTAACACAGAATTAATAATATGCCGCTAAGTAAAAATCGTACCCAGCCGTGACGTCATGCACACTTTGAATGCGCTGTATCTGTGTAATTTTTTGACTCTCGAGAAAAAAAGGGTAAGGTGTTACGTAAAAGTCATTTAACTAACTACATAACTACCGATTGCATGTTATCGTATCGTTAAAAATCATAACAGCGTAACGCCACTTACTAATCGAATAAAAGGCATTAATGAAAAAACTAAATACATACATACATACAATCACGTCTTTATCCCTAATGGGGCAGACAGAGTATTTTGGGTCTTGCGGTTCTATGCAGAGCCCAGGGCCGCAAGACCCAAAAGCCACTTTTAGCGTCATGAAAAAACTAACGTTTTTAAAATCCTCACTACGACACTTTATTGAATCACGGGCAGAGAATTAATATGAATATTACATACAGAACGGACTCCTAAGTAGTCCTAAGGTCCCGCGCAATTTGCGTCGCAACTCTCCCCCGTTCTCGCCTTGTCGAGGGTGTTGAGGCGCGGGGACAGTGACGCAAAAAGCGCGGGCGGGACCCTAGGAGATTCCTCTCTGTATGTAATACTTATATTAATTTTGTGTTACTGGCATGAAAATTACATTTTAAATACACATTCACGCTGACAATCACACTACTTGCGTGCCTCAGTCAACCTCGTATGGGGTAAAGATGTATTTGTCATCAATGACGTCATCCGCTTTACCACTTCTATGTCATCATCATTATCATCAGGTCTCCACTGCAGGAGCACGACCCTCTCTGAACTACCAGAGCCATACTTGGCCAGAGCAGCCAGAGGATTTCGCCTACACTCTCCACGACAGACGGGTTGGAGAGGTCTCATGATGTTTATAAGCTTTGTTTAGTTTGTATTTCCTAAGTCGCCTTTTACGACATCTACGGGAGGACTTGGACTCGTCCTATTCTACTCTGCCGGAAACGACACGGATGTGATCAGTATATTTTGAAAAGGAAAAACTTGAATGTACCGAGGGGATTGGCAAAAATGTAAATTCTCGTCCCCGTCACGCTAAAAGTGGCTTTTAGGTCTTGCGGCGCCGGGCTCTGTATGTTAAAGCCGTAAGATCCAAAATGCTTAATCTACCCCATATTATGCTGCAACAATATTTAGGAATCCACTTTGTTACCAAAGTGGCCCACCTTTCTGGATACATTCGGCAAAAGTGACCCGCCCAGTCTCACTTTACAATTTAATAATATTCACAAAAAACTAAACCATTGTCTATTGCCAATTTAATATGAGTTGATACATCAAGTCATAAAAACAAGACAACACAAAGATCATCCGATTTCAATACATTTATCAGTCACGTACAGATAATAAAGAGATCAATGACACAACACTCGCTGGGAACTTGAGATATTGGAACAGGGTCAATGGATTATGGCAGATAACATTAGGAAGCGAATAACAATTGAAGACTCTCGGAATAAAAACCGAAATACTAGTAGTTTGCCTCAAATCCCATATCTCGGCAACCCCTTAACCGATTTGGCTCATGTTCAAACTTAAAATTTCTGTTGGCTATTTCTACACATCTACCAAATTTCATCCAATCAAAATTAATCCAGTTATCGTCGAACAAATATACATACAAATAAACGGCGAATTGTTCAAGTAGACTGGGAGAACTCGCTCGTTGAATTATTTTCGATTAAATTTCTGAAAGCGTGGAAGTAAACTACAGATATCGCGAATATTCAAACTGGCCATTCCATGAAATTTTCAGTCTCCTCATAAGAAATTCCCAATTAAAAAGTTTTTGTTTGCATTCCTGGCAGTTGAGTGGATAAATGACAAAAGAGTTTTTTTTTAAATTGGAGGAACTACTCACCACTTCCACGACATTTCCCGTCTCATCATCTCCGGCCTCCTTCCTTTTCCTCAGCGGCTCCATCAACAGTTGAGAGTTCTCGTTCAGCACCACAGCAACCTCTCCGTTCTTGTCATAGAACTCTATCTTCAGCGGGTCGACGTAAACCACCACTTTGTGCCCTTGGGAGTTGGTGAGGATCACTTTGCCGTTGTCTTTGGAGATTAGGTTAATCCTGCGGAAGAACGTTTTGTCAAATAGGCGTTTTGTTTGGCTTGTCTGTTAACCTCGACTTTAACCCTCAAAGCCGCTGAACTGATTTCTATCAACCACAGCTAAGAACCATTTTGATCAAGTCTGCATTCAACCAAAATTTGTTAGTTTAGTAGCTAGATGCCACAAACACGCCAAACTTATACCCATAGACCTAGAATTTATTTTACTTTTTTTTACGTAATCTATGCTTATTACACCCATCTTTTAGGTTATCTTGAACTATAATACTACAGAAGTATAATCCAGCTCCTTAATACTGGAATGTTTAAATGGCTGGAAGTTATAAGCATGAACAATGACACAAATAAATGAATAAACAGGTGTTTGTCACTTTTTTTAACCTATGTTATTCCACAGCTGGGCAAATGTCTCTCCATTTATTTCTAGGTCTCTTAACTAGGCACAATTCTCCCTCCATTGTTTATTAAAGTGGAGGTTGTTACTCCATGTTTTAGGTCTACCAGTTTTACAGCGAACACCTGAATGCTGCAAAGCCTGTTCTCACTGAATACTGCAGAGGTTTTCCACTCAGTCCCATCAAATGGTTCACCTGGTTCGTGGGTTGTTTTCCATGCCTAGGCTGTTCTTTTGAGCCACTTGCACATGAGCATAATAGACGTGGAGTATCATTTATGCCTGCTACTACTACAAATGAAACTATACATCCATGCACACATCAATGTGTGTGTGTTCCCCTTACAATACACTCAACTAGGCGAGAATGGAGGAGAGCTGCAGGGATGGGAAACAGGGATGCATATTGTGCTGGACCCTAGGAGCATCCTTTCTGTATGTAACACACTTATACTCTTTTGTGGACATGTGTAGTTGTTTTCATTTAAGTCAGCCCAGCTCTTGATGAGATGGCAGAGCAATAAAGAACTTACTTATCGGGTTTTGGGGCTTGCTCCAGCGCCAGTTGTGGAACATAGCGCGGGTACAAGGGATCAGCTTCGTCCATCTCGAAGCGGAATGTGCCATCTTGGATCGCTGACAACTTCAGTACGAACTTATGCTGAAAACAAGTTCTAGTTTTACTATTATATTAACCCTTTAACTGTCGGACGCCCGGAGCGGGCGTCTAATGTATTGTTTTACTATTGTGTCTGCTATGTCGACAGTCGAAGGGTTAATAAAAAATCTTCCATGTCGGTCTGGAGGAGAGTAACATAGAATGTAATTATTTTTATTTTTTCAAGTTAATTACATTTTGAAAAAATTTGATAACGGACCTAAAGCCACAGGTATGGTACTTCATAGACTATCAAGAACACTGTTTTACAGGCGCTTACACGGCCCAATAACAGGGGAGGGGTTGCAGGGATGCCAGTTTGCAGGGGACAGTGCGAGTTTCCATTCTGTATGTAATACTATTATTAATTCTGTGCTAAAGCTTTGGGCTTTCCCTACCAGTCCACCAACTGCTGGTGTAGAGACAAGTGAAACCAAAGAAGGAGCAAAAATAACATTAATATTATTTAAAGTTTTGGAGATAATTCAATTTTTTAATTTTAAAATAATCGAAAAAATACCATTTTAATAATTACTTTATTGTACAACGTATACGCTGTAAAAACAAGTATATGCTGCTTCTCTTCCTGTGCAGATTGTAAAAGATGATTGAGGGAACAGGCAGAATCTTATTGTTTTAGGGTAAAGCACTCTGACTGAGCTAGCCCTAAAGAAAGTTTATAGACTAGTGTTTTTATGAAATCTTAACCAGTCAATTCCCTAATGTCAAGAGCCTAGAGTTGTTAAACCCAAAAGCAACTCAAAAAAAAGATTCTGACTAATTGATAACCTCCTCTCTTTACTGAAAGTTGATTCATGGGCATCATATCCCCATAATAAAATTACACCTAGATTAACGCAAGACCAAATTATAGCAGAGTTGGCGAAGCTCCAGATTCCAAATGTAGTCTAATAATCAAATCATAACACAAATAAACTTACCAAGATGTTTCCCTTCTCAGATTCCCGATCGATAGAGTCTATATTTGCGAAAAGATGATTCCCTTTGACCATTACAGACTGGACATCCAACTTATACTGTGATATTTCCGGCTTCTGAGGCCGTAAACGCTTACAAAAGCCCGATTGATCGCAGGACTTAAAATTGTTTCTATCCACAGCAAAACTGCCGTAGATAGCCAAAAATGCCACTAGAAGACAGCACAAGGTCTTCATCCTAAAATAGACACAGGAATTTTAAACATAACTCATATAATAACGAAAATATAGCGTGGTGTTATGACAAAGAAACCGGTGTCAGTAACCTGTAATGTTACCTTTGTAATTTACTATTTAAAAGACTTACCTGGCCGAATTGTAATTTCCTACGATGTAATAATATAGTTTTTAGTATCGCTGATGTTTTTAAACAATCATTTCAGTGACTTATTCGCTTTATTAAATGAGATTTTAGATCAATCGCACGCCAATATTACGTGGAGAAATCCGGTTGACGAGTTGACGTTGGTCGAGCGAGTGACAGATAAAGGGTTGCCAGACTAAACTGAAATTTATCCTATTGCAGAAAAGAGAGGGTTATATTTAATATTAATTAAATATTAGTGTTAGATTACTTAGTTTGAATCAAAATTTTAAATATGTTGATACCTATCTTCCCTTTACTAAACAATTAACAAATATATAAAAAAAATGATATTAACATGAAGGGTAGGATATAAAAATAAATTATTGATAATCAGGGATACAGGTGGATGACAAAACCATTCAATAAAAATCAACTTATCAACGGTTTTCTGTCATTTGATTTGACAGAATCAAAGAAACAAATGACAATATGTCAAATAAAATGACAATAATGACTTTTTATGAAAAGTAAATACTTGATTACCCTTCAAACGTTGTCAGTGCAGACACAATATTAAAACAATACATCAGACGCCCGCTCCGGGCGTCCGACGTTTAAAGGGATAAACATCTTACTTCGGAAATATTATTTATGCAATCATTTAACAAAACACAGATTTCGCAAATGTTTTACTTTGCAAATATTTTAAATGCTAAACCAGACTCTGCCTGCGTCACTCGGTCACTCCCATTTTAAGTATCGAAAATATATCTACGCGCAGTGATTGATGCCAAGGCAGTGCATTCAATAGGGTAGGGAGGGACATTAATACCGGATTTACACATGCGTGTTCGCTATTCGCCTCGTCATTCGACGAAACATTCCACGAACTATTCGTGTACGAATGCCGACGCGAACTGCTGTTTACACATTCGTGTGTTGATTCATTATGAGATTCGCACACGAATATGGAGGACGTGGACATAATGGCGGCATGCACGCTACATTTAAAATTATGTCTTCTACCCGGGTATTAACCCACGCTTAGGTATATACCTGTATGTGGCGGGTAGATTGGGATGTTTATTTAAAACCAGCCGAAGCCGTGTAGCGTGAAGAGATAACAAACAAATATACAAACTCACTTTCGCATTTATAATATTATCCCTTTAACTGTCGGACGCCCGGAGCGGGCGTCTGATGTATTGTTTCACTATTGTGTCTGCTATGCCGACATTCGAAGGGTTAGTAGGATATACATTTACTGAGAGTCCTCTAATTATATGTAGAAATCTATCAAAAGGTCATTTAATGTATAAAACAATGAATATATCTAAAAGAGAAAATAACAAAGATTAAAATCACTGATGCTGTAAGTACTTATTAAATATAGAGATATCATCTTATTTGATGTCTGATTGCCTATTTTAACATATAATTAGGTCTACACACATTTGCCCACAAAAAATGTTAACTTAGACCTTTCAATTCGTATGTTTCCATACAAGTCATACAACGGGTACATATACGTCCTGTTGGGTCGGGCGCTAGCTGCCAACTGCCGGCAGGCGAAAGTGTAAACAGCCAGTTCGTGTTCGCTATTCGTGTCCTTTGATTCGCGTCCGAAAAACCGCCCTCAACGCGAACTCGCGAATCGCGAGGCGAATCACGAGGCGAATAACGAACTGACTGTTTACACATGCTAGTTCGTTATTCGCCTCGTCATTCGCCTCGCGATTCGCGCGAATGTGTAAACGGACTTTGTTAACCCTGTCGATCACTAGTATTGGGCATTAAATCTTTATTTCTCATAAAACACAAATTGTACAGAAATATTTATTATAAAAACGATTTTAAGCAACATGTCTATTAAATTACGTGCGCATTCCGGACTGGACGTCTGTGCCTCTTTGTGACCTGTGCATCTTTGTGATCTGTGACGGCGTACCAAGTATAACGTCGCTCTTCGCGCCGTACAGTAGGTACGGACAAAAATCCAGTCTGGCATAATTTATAAAAATGCATAAAAAGCTAATGTGCATGCCATATTGTGTACATGAATGTTCGTCATTGACACACTACAAACGTAACAAATACACACACAAGGTAATATTGACAGTCTTATAAGTCTATCACTTTAATCGCCATATGTTTTTTGTAAATCGAGATGTGATACTTGAAGACAGTGTCCATTGGACAATGTCTTCAAGTAGCTGCCTAAAGTACTGCGTATACATAATACATACGTACATTCATATACTTAAGCTATTACGTGGCCCGCATATAATGCGATGGGAAACGGATGAGGAAGTACGTGTTTATTTGAAAGTAGTGCCTATTATTATTAAATAAATAAAAATGCGCACATGCGCAAAAAGAATACTATCTTTTTTTTGTAGTAGGTTAAGTAAATTACTTAAAACAATAGCAATACAGTAATGTAAAGACAAGACTTAAATGAAAAAAATATAAACGTCAAATTCGTCAATGTCATTCATAGACAATAAATAAATGTCCTATGATTTTTATAAATTTTCCAAACAAAAATCGAGAAAAATAATAAAATCAGTGCAATAATAATCCTTAAATTGAAATCAGATGTGTTAGTTTACAGTTACCAATCATCAATTACAAAATGAGCGATACAGGTGTATGTAAACCATATGTTTGATAACAAACAATCTGAAAGGTCACTGAACAATTAGTTGAAAATGTCCTCAAATTTGGAAAATGAAGATTTGGAGAACATTCCTCTGGTTCGTATGGAGGACGTGCAACCAGCAAGGGACAGAAATAGCGAGATCTACTGTGTGGAAGAGTGGGATAATGAATTGGAAACTTGTATAGTTGATGATTTGGAGTATGATAATGAATGTATAGTGGACAACGATGAAGACTCCAACGTTGGGAGTATGGTGTCCATACACTCTGAGGAGGTGCAGGAAGACAGTGATAGTGCTGAGATTATAGTGCCTGAACTGTTGGAGTCAAGGAAACAGGTAAATGCCGTTTTTCATATGTTTGCGATATTGACGTGTATAAATAAACCTCTGTGGTCTTCCCATACTTTTGACGAATACCTTAGCACATTGATTAACGCACTTGTCTGTCTTGAAATGACCTGGGTTCAATTCTCAATACGGGTTAAGCTGCTGCTTCTCTTCCCTTGCAGTTAAAGCTGATTGAAGGACTGGGCGAGAACTCGTATTATGTCAATAGACAATGTGTGGCCTATACTGCCACTCCTTTACAGAGTTTCTATGTATATATTTGATGAGATTATTTTTATAGTTTTAAGTATTGTACATATTAATTCAACACACGACATACTATGCGAATACCCCGACATCAATGAAGTGATGTGGGATAGAAAAGAAGTTGAAGCCTAAATACAGTTTATTGACACTTATCATGTCGGGGTCACCAATGTAGTGATAAGTGTAAATAAACTGTAAATAGGCTTCGACTTCTTTTCTATCCCACATCACTTCAAATGCAGCTACCGACCCATTGCTACTTAATTTTTTTTTTACCTCCATGCTCATGCTATGAGTGATCTTTATCTCTAAACCCTGTCTTTATTTAGGAAATAAGGAACCATATATATATTACGTCCCACGAATTTCAAGAATTTTAAGGTCATAATTTTGAAACCCCACCCACTAGTGTGACGTTATGGATTTCGATTTTTTATTTATTTAAAAAAACAAGAGAGAAAGGCTACTAATTATTTAACTGAAAAAGCTGGAAATATACAAAAGTTTGTTTTTTATTTTTTAAATATGGATTTTGTATTGTGACATCAACCATATGACCCCCGACCCACCTCCCACCTCTTGTCACACAATGTCACACTTCACTGACCCCCTCCCTCCCCCTTAATGTGTGATATAATTTATGAATGGTCCCTAAGACATGAGAAGTTAGTTGAAGTAAGTTACCTAGCAATAGGACACTTCACCTATAGGGTGGTATATCTTATTTATTTCTTCCTAGGACAACTTCTACAATTTGGTCCGCCTCATCTTGACCTGTGTAGTGTCATATCTCCTTCAGAAATATCTTATTTACAGATCGAGCCCATAATCGTCACAGCCGAGAAATTCAAAGAGATCAAAGCAGATACAAACCCAGAGAGTTGGCCTACGCTAGAAATACTCCCTGGTGGAGTCATCAAACACTCTGAGAAGAACGACATAGACCTTACAACAATACACCCTAATGATGAATTAAACACTGAGTTGCATGGAGAAAACATGTATGCATGTGCGAAATGCCCTGAGAGCTTCAAGTTTCTGTATTGTCTCGTTAAACATGTACGGTGGCACGAGAACGAGCAAAAGAAACAGGAGATATCAAAAATATGTAAGTACAGTCTTTAATTCCCATTGGCAGGCAGGCAGCTGCTAATATTACTAGGACTCCTTTAAATAATAATAAATATATTGGGACAAATTACACTGATTGAGCTAGCCCCATACCAAAGTAAGTTCGAGACTTGTGTTATGGGATACTTATTTAACGATACTAAATTTTATAACAAATACATATATAGATAAACATCCAAGACCCAGGACAATTTGAAAAAGGCCATTTTCCAACTTGCCGGGGATCGAACCCGAGACCTCTGGGTGGCGGTCTAGCATGGTGACCACTACGCCACGGAGGTCGTCAATCATACAGATTCGTTTTCAATCACACCACACTCCTACGTCCCTGTCTTACTTTCTTTTTTTATAAGTTATGGCTCCATCGTTTAGCCAAAAGATGATTTTGTCAATCTCAAGGTTGAGGATGACACGATTATGTAGACAGGAGAAGTAAATTTAATAACGTATCCACATGTCAAACCCTATTATTCATCTTCTATCTTTTAAAGAGCCAAGGTTTTGCTTTTTTTTTAGCCAAGCGATGTCACTATATTGAAAAATACTTACATTATGCTGGTTTCGAAATAATGAAGTGGATGCCATTACATTGTCCATTTTGTTCACTAGTAAATTGTTATAGTTAAAAGTGTATAGGTTTTCTCATAAAGTTTTCCTTTACTAGATTTTGTTACGATGCTTTCCTCACCAAATTAGGTTTTTAAAAATATGAGATACCGGATGTCAGGTCCAATAAGCTGCTGTTATTGGATACATTTCACAGAGCAAAAGAACCTGTCAACTGATGGTCCAGTGACTTGACATTGGCAAAATCATCGTTTTGGCTAAACAATAGAGCCATTACCTTTTAAAAAAGAAAGAAAGAAAGAACAGTCGATTGGATCTGACGTCACTGTGCTGCCATCTGAGGTGCTATTTTTCAAACGCGAAGTCACAAAACGAACGATTTTTTGTATGGAAAAATTAGGTGACTCCGCGTTTCAAAAATAGCACTTCAGATGTCCTACATTTTTGAAATCCTTCATTTCCCTTCATCCAGTATCCTGTAAAAGTTATTACATTTTTTTTTTCAATTTTCAGGTACAAAAGAATCAAAATATGTATGTTTACATTCTGTCAGTAGTAAAAGTAAACTTATATCAAAAACGCATAAAAGAAGAATACCAATACCAAAGAAGACAAAATCATAGCTTAAGTTATATACAGAGATATATTAAATTGTATATAAGATAATATATTAATATAAAATTTATGTTTCGTTGAATTTTGGGAGTCAATGTTATGAAAAAGGAATTAAGAGATCACGTTTTTATCCTCAAGGGGGTAGACAGAGACCTAGGTATATAATAATGTGCAACATCGAAAGATGTTACACATCATAATGTACAAGAGCTTTAGTTGATGAGGAAAGTTTCCTGAATAGGGATATGGACTGGGTAAAAAACATATTATTTAATCCGTCAGCTAGATTATCTAAAAATAAAGGACCCATATTATTTCGTTTAGCAAAGAAGTAAAAATTTACAAAGATTAAGGCGATATAGAGCTTCGGCGAAAAGCGTAGCCGATCGTGACGTCACGCGAAATTTTTATGCGCTGTTTATTATTTGCTAACCATAGAAAAGAAAAATTCTTCTGCCATTCTTTTTAATAATCTATCTAATGAGCCAAAAACATTTTTCAGTCCATATCCCTATTAGATGCTAATGTATATTGACCTAAACATGAATGAAAACGCACAAAAAGTAACATAAAAACCAATTTAATCTAACAAGCACCAATAATTAAAATAAGGATACCAAATTATTTATAATTTTGTAGACGCATAATTTCGGGAAATGCTTTTTGTGTTTTATGAAATGCAATGCTACCGATTTTAGGAGCGCAGATTTTTCTTTCAAATTCATTATAAGTTTGCACTATCTAAACGGGTAGATTACTTACTATATAATGATTAAACAGTGCAGGGGCATTATTTGAATTTTAGTGACTCTTTGTTTCAAAAATGGTACACCAGTTTTTTTTATAGAAATGGCGGTAGTATTTCCCTACTTTTCGTGATTAAATAATTTTTCAAAACTAAAAGCCGACTTCACCCCCGAACTACAAAACTGATTTTGATTCAGTACATATTCTTATCTATGATTTTGATAAAATTCCTATGGGACCTGACAAATATGCCTTTCCAAATGGTCTAGGCGTCTTTGAATAATGGGTAAACATACATGAGTGTCGCGTGTCGGTAACGGTGTCGCGAGCTCAATCGTTTTTTCCATCTCAATTTTCTTTCCGTGCATGCCCAACGCGCCTAAAGGTTTCACTTTAAAAAAGATTTCGACGAATTAATAACGTCCTCGTTTCATTCGTATGAAATAAATACCGATCAAAAAATGATAAAAGACATATCTCTTAGTTTAGGCATAAGAGGCTTTTATTACCAAGTCTAGGAAAAAGGTAACCTCCTGTAACTATACAGGGTGTAACCTGTAACCTTGCCATATTCTCGAACGTTCCTATACTGATCATACTGAACCACTTTCCCAAAGGAACATTGGTCAAATTATGAAAAAAATTACTAAATCGATCTGCTGATTGCCAGTTTTGTATAGGGAATCTAATTTTGTTTCGTATTTTGACCTATGCTCTTTGGGGAAAGTTGTTCTATAGGACCACTTTATAAGTATGCCCCTTTAAACAAAAACAATTTTTTTTCCTAATCGGTCCAGGCGTCTCCGAATAATCGGTGAACATACATAAAAAATAAGATCGCGATGAGTTGAAAACCTCCTTTTTTCAGAGTCGGTTAAAAAGAACGTCCGAGAATATATAATACGACAAGTTTACTTATGTACAAGACAACAATTAATGTAGATTTGAAATGATGGCGGTACCAAACGTTTGTACCTGGATCACACATGTGAAATGTTCAGAATTTTTCCGCAATATGGCGACATCGACTAACTTATTTGTTTGTAGGTCGAGGTAGGCTTGACTGCCAGTTGACTGGAAAAGATTAAAATCCTTAAGGGAAGCCTATGTCCAGCAATGGACTTCACTGAAAAGATTCGATTTAGGGATAAGTCTGCCGTTGTAAATGTACACTTTCGTCTGTTGCGTATAAATGTGTGTTTTTACAGTACAATAAAGTAATAGCAAAAAAACTGGTTTATTTGAAATGAGGACGCCACTGTGTTACGGTATAGCCTTAGTTAAAAATTGCTGTGAATCGCTATTCATGTTTGATTTAGGTCGACAAGTAAGTTTGTAAAACACAGGCACTTTTAGAATGTTAAGATCTATGTATTTTTAACACCCGACAGAAAGTTATTTTTTAATAATTAAGTTTCAGTTAAGGCAAACTTGTTATCTGTGGTCTACAACAAAGACAATTTGTATTAGTAGAATTAAACATATTGCTAATCACCATAGATTTTTTTCCTTTTGACTTCTAACGTAACGTAACATAAACACACACGAACATTCGCGCAAGCGCCCTGCGCCGTCTTACGAATTTTCGATCAGGACACGTGGTCCTGACGCGAGTTTAAGATTTTTTACCCATTCCAAAAAAATTGCCGCATTACCGGGTACCCAGTCGCAGCGTTGCTACAACGTAGCAAAGCAGTGAGTCATGCGTGCGTCGTGTCGGCGCTGCACATTATGTATCTGTCTATTTATATCTACTATTCTACATTTAAGAGCTTATTTCTTGTCGGTATCGTAAATGGAAAGAGATGCACTCAATGACTATTTTTTGTGTGTACACTCTTCTTTTTATTCTTCCTTGCCTTTTCCCCATTTCAGATCGGCTCTTTATGTCAAGTTATTTGTATGTTAAACGACGCAGCGACAAAGCTACGTCGACGGAACGCGCCCCGTGTCGAGTCGCTCTTAGCTAAAATTAATAAATGTTTACAAGCGAGCGCAATCATTACAGGTCTACAAATTTAGCTGTTGACCTTTACGAAGTTGTAAATAGATTTTAAATTAGATTTTATATAATAGCCGTAGATATGTGTAAGCATGAGTTAAGTATGTCTGTTAAAATTATGTTTACAGATTAGTTTAATTAACATTAAAATGAACTATCGAACGATTGTCGTGACATTTGACAGAGTAAGGCTTAACTCACACCGGAAGAAAAGTCAAGTTTAATTGTCAAACCATATTCACCTTTATTTCTATCCAAGAAATGCATAGAATGGTTTGAAAAAGACTCTGCCCTTTGGCGTAGCTGGCAATCGCGAAGCTTTTGTTTTGTTCAAGCTATACTGTGCATTGTGCGTATAGAAATAAAGGTGAATATGGTTTGACAATGACACTTCTTTTCGCTTCTGTTCCGGCGTGATTTAAGCCAAACGGCCCAAGACATAGAGAAATGAAATAAGATGTTTTTTTCTGTTTGGAATAAATCTTATAGTGCCAAGATTAATGACGATGTTATTTATATATATTCCAGTTTTTTAAGTTTTGTAATGTTATGTTTGTTTAATTGTATGTGTTTATTTTAGTGTTTTAATATTGGTCATATTAACGCCCCTATAGAAACGGTTTCACAAGTGGGATAGTGTTTTTGTTTAGTTAAAATTTTGACACTAATCATATCGGTAAACCGCTCTAAGAGCGTTTTTGCAGTACGTTCGATCCGAATTCAATCCGTAGAACGGTTTCACACTACGTTCGATCCGAATTCAATCCGTAGAGCGGTTTCTCACTACGTTCGATTCGAATTCAATCCGTAGAGCAGTTTCACACTACGTTCGATCCGAATTCAATCCGTAGAGCGGTTTCACACTACGTTCGATCCGAATTCAATCCGCAGAGCGGTTTCGCACTACGTTCGATCCGAATTCAATCCGTAAAGCGGTTTCACACTACGTTCAAACAGAGACAGAAAAACAGACAAGTTGCGATTTGGACGAGTTGCGAATGGGACGATTTGCGTCACACCATAAAATTACAGCTAGCAACTTTTGGTCAATCGTCCATTTGGATTATAAAATTTTGCTAAATAAAACTTTTTAATTTGTTGTTCTTTTGAAATTTTGCTCGATGAAGTTTTGATTTTCTAATATGCAACCGTCAACACACTACTCCTACCGAACTTCCCGAACCGAATTTAGAAATTATTCCACTTGTATGTTCAGTTGATAACGAATAGTGATTGGTCAACTCATGCGCCGCTATCCGCACCTATTCAAATTTGCGTTGAGAAAGTATAAGCTTTAAATAAAATGCACCCTTAATGAAACCGTTTAGCTGTATTCAAAATAATTCTATTCATTTATCGATATATAAAAAATATACTGAAACTATTGTAAGGGTGAATTCAGTCCATGGCACTGAACAACTTTCCCTGAGGAACACATATGGAAAGTAATTTTTGTCCTCACATACTAATTGACCGATCAACTGATCAGTTTGTATGGAAAGTCAAAAATTATTTTTTATATTTCGACGTATGTGTAGCATAAGTTGTTATCTATCACGGACTGACCATTAAAATAGTTTTAGTTTATTTTGTTATAATTATCGAATTTGATTATTTGGTTTTCAGGAATTGACATTTTTAACTAACAAATTAGATCTCTTATGATTAGATGAAATTACACATTTTGATATAAGAAAGTATTATTTTGAAGGGGGCCACTATGTTGTTAGTCAATTATTAGAGTTTTAAAATGGTTTGTTGTGAAAGATTTATTGAGTTTTAACAATAAAAGGTATTGATTTCCCATAAAGTGTATTTTTCTTCTATCATCTACCAAGTTAAAAAACTTTAAAACGTTTATTTGCCAGGCAAATATAAAAAACCCGACTTTTATGTAATAGTTTGATATGTAAACGCCATCTAGTGATGGGCGGAGGAACAAAATAGCATAAATTGGACAGGCAAACTACCCCGACTTTCAAGTGATACCGAACCGATATTCATCAAACATTATAGCTCGGATAAGGGGACGCATTACACCCGGCATTATGCCTCAGGTTGGCGGCTCATGTCCCTGTATTCAAAGAGGTACTTTTATCTTATTTATTGGTAGAGTTAGGTTGATTTAAGGTAGATTAGAACCATTCTTGTTTCATTCTGATTGGCAAAATTACATCCGCCATTCTAATACACACGACTGACTGAGCAACAACCACCAATGACACCCACAATCAACAAATACTAATAAACCTTCACTTAGGTATAGTCATTCCTTCATCTATAATATTCTTCTTCTTCTTATCGTGTGTGTTAGTGACTAACAATAGTGTCAGAGTTTTAAACCGCCTTAAAGGCCTCTGACATGGTTTTAGGTAACGACCAATGTCAAACACAGTGACCGGGACCGACGGCTTAACGTGCCCTCCGAAGCACGGATCATCTTACTTATCAGACAATCAGGTGATCAGCCTACAATGTCCTAACCAAACTAGGACAACAACACAAAGTCGTTACCCCTTCCGGGAATCGAACCCGCGACCTCCGGGTACGAGCCGAACGCACTAACCACTACACCACGGAGGCAGTTCTAATCTATAATCTATAGCATTAGACTATATGTAGACAACATTAAAATTAATCTTATTCAGTAATCATCATCCTCCCTTTGCATCTTCAGCAGACGCTTGAGAACCTGGGGTCCAATACCTAACCTAGGTGATTTGTTGAGTTTACTGGTTTTTCACTGTGTGGTTTCCGGCAGAGTAGAATAGGGCCACTCCAAGTCCTCCCGTGGATATCGTAGAAGGCGACTTAGGAAATACAAGCTACTTGTAAGCAAAGCTTATAAACATCAATAATACCTCTCCAACCCGTCTGGCCAGCTTGGAGAGTGTAGGCCAAGTCCTCTGTCTTCTCTGGCCAAGTATGGCTGGTAGTACAGAGAGGGTCGTCTACTGCAGTGGAGACAAAAAGACCTGATGATGATAACGTGTTTTTACACTGGGCGACTGGCGGCTGACCTCCGCAATTCAAAGGTAGATTACCAAAACCAATCCTTGGATAGGTTGGTGGGCTTACTCAGATTGTAAATAAAATAAAAATTAAACAAAACATGACTTTATTTTTACATGCCATTTGCAAATTTCGTGCATAAACGAAACAATTTCAATAAATACAAAACTATGTACATGATTCAATGCGGCAACAATTTTTTCAAATAATTTAATTCCATCTTCTTGTTTGTCATTTGTTCCCTTTCCATGACTTGCGTCCATTGGGGCACTGTCGTCAAATAATGAGAACTTGATAGTTTCTCTTCTAACTTCGCTAAATTATCTTCCATTTTCTTGATCTTCTTCTCCAATTTCGATTTAGCTGACAATATTGTACTATTAATGTCTTTTCCCACTATTTGTACATTTATTTTTGTATCTGTATCTAATAAAGCTTGAACATAATTATCTTTATTGCCTACGCCAAAATCTAAAACGCCACAACGTGTTAAATTTAAAACTACAGCTTTATTCAGTTCTAAATGTTTAGCTAAAGTTTCATCTTTAGTTTCAATCCTAATCGATGGTTTAAGTTTATTAGAAATGCCGTATAAACCTTTGATTTCTCTGACTAGAGTAAGAGTTTTTAGTATTTTTTCTGTTTCCTTTTCTATGTTCTCGTTTTTCCAAATAAGAAAGTCTTCTGTCATTGGATTGTCTAAACAAGGTTTTGCTGAATCATTGAAATTGTGAATAATATTGGTTTCAAAACCTGGTATTTTGGGAATAAGTTCGTCTGTTAAGTAAACCATAAAAGGTGCGAGACTTCTTAGAGCAGTATTTAATACTGCTGATAGAGTATGCGCATGAGCATAACCAATCTTAGCATTTTCATTGTCAAAACCAGGTTTCGTTGATTCTAAGTAAACATCACAGAATTCACTGTAAATCAATGTTTTTAGAGCCTTTGTAGCTAGATGGAAGTCTCTATTATTCATATGTTTATTAACTTCCTCGACCATATTTGCCAATCGGCTAAGAATCCAGCTATCAAAGAGTGTCAAATCATCACGAGTTATTTCGTCTTTTGTATTTCTCAACTTGTCAAAAGACATTTGCGTATATCTAACGCTTTGCCATATTTTATTACAAAACAATTTGTTTGCATGACATTGGTATACGTCAAAACTAACGAAATGCGATTTTATGTCCTGAGACAGTAATGTAAATCTTAGAGCATCTACACCACACTCTGGGATGCCTTTAGTGCCTGAGAAATTTGATTTGTGATAGTCTAAGGCCTTTTTCACTTCATCTTGACTTAGCAATCCTAGTTTATTCATTTCTTCAGCCTTTTCTTTAAGGTTTTCTAAAGAAATACCATTTATAACATCTATTGGATCTATGACATTCCCTTTACTTTTCGACATTTTTGCTCCTTTGCCATCACAAATGACTCCATGTAAAAACACGTCATTAAATGGTAACCTTCCAGTGAGTTCTAATCCGAGCATAACCATTCTGTGTACCCAAAACCCTAATATATCATGAGCCGTTGCCATAAGTGATAATGGATAATACAATTGATAGTCATGGATTGATGTTTCAGGCCACCCCAGAGCTGCAAAAGGATATATAGCAGAAGAAAACCAAGTGTCTAATACATCTGTATCTCTTTCAGCTTTAATGTGTGCTGGCATTGCCCTCAAGCATTTAGAAGCTTCTCGTTTAGCTGTATTTACATCAGGAGTTGCTATCCATACTTTGTTATCACCTATAGAGCATTCCACAGCAGGTATTTGGTGTCCCCACCACAATTGTCTCGAAATGCACCAATCTCTATCATCTTCCGCCCATTCTAGCCAATTTTTGAGAAATTTATTCGATATTATATTCAACTTGCCACTTTTGAGTGCTTCTGTGGTCCTTTCGTTCATTTCCGTACAAGATAAGAACCACTGTTCTTTGGGTAGATATGTAATAACATCTCCAGTGCGGCTGCAAGTTGGTATAGACATTTCGTGAGGTTTAACGTCTCTAAGAAGACCTAGATCAGTTAAAGCTTTAATTATGCGTTCTCGACATTCATATCTGTTCCTTCTAGCGAACATATGATCACAATTTATCATAATACCATCTTCGCTTATCACTTGGACCACTGGTAAGTGGTATCGCTCACCCACTTCGAAGTCAACCTTGCTGTGAGCCGGAGTGATTTTGACAGCACCTGTTCCGAGTGTCATGTCGACGATATCGTCACCGACGATTGGTATGACAGCCTTTCTGAACGGATGGCGCACCAGTCTGCCGATCAAATTGTTGTACCTGAAAGCAAGATGAGAATATAAGTCATTATGTTACCATGCCAAAGTTGTAACACTAACTTTTTACTTATTTTATACTTAATACTTTACTCAATAGGCAGTGGCGTAACAATAGGGTCGCAGGGCTGGCAAAATGCCACGGGCCCCCGACCCAAAAGGGCCCCGGCCCTATTACCGTTTACAATTGGCGTTCTCCCCAGTCAACCATAGAATACTTCATTTGCGAACTATAGTTTATGCACTGGATACAATCAGACACAAGTCTGAGTGAGTGTCTGGAATTGTAATTTATTTATGTTTATGTGTCAAATTGGGTACTTTCCTAAGTCCAAAATAAATTATTTTGTACAAATAGAAAAATAAAGCGTCGCAAAATAATGCCACTTGTCTTTGAACATATCCATTTTAACGTTATTTTAAATTTATTATTGTAGAAAAACTAATAATAAGAGCGCTATTTGACTCCAAAAATCTATGACGTCACCTGCCTGTATTTCATACAAAATCCCATAGAAACTGTTTGTTTTGACGTTTAGAAAAAAGTTGCTGATTTGACTTGTTGGAAAATAGCGTATTAAGTTTTAACAAACAAACCTCTCATCATGCGGATGTACGGCTATAGCTGTATCCCCCAACATAGTCTCCGGCATAGTTGTAGCAACCACAATCTCCTCCTCACCATCCAAAACCTTGTACGCAATATAGTACATCAAACCAAACTTCACCGGCTTCTCATAACTCGGTAACTTTATCTCTGTAGGCTTTTTAATTTGCACATTGTCAATTTCAATATCGGATATGGTTGAATTCAGTTTCGTACACCAATTCACTAAAGCTTTCTTTCGGTATATCAAACCTCTTTTGAATAACTCTATGAAAGCTGTGTTTACAGCGTCTGAATGTTTTTGATCCATTGTGAACATTTGTCTGGACCAGTCCAATGAACAACCTGAAAAGTAAGAAAGAAACATGATTTATTTGAAAAATAAAAAATGTTTTATTTACGTAAACAGTAATGATCTGACATAACTAGGTGTTCGAGTCTCCTTTTAAGCTATCAAAGATGCCTGTGCCAGGAGGCTCTGTGTACTTACAAATTTATTTGAAATTAAACCTTATTATCCATTACAAAGGGACTTAAATACATAATTTTTTAGGGGACCAGTGCTGCCCCCATTTGTTACATTCCATCATCAGGTCTTTTGTCTCCACTGCAGGAGCACGACCCTCTCTGTCGTGTTACATTATTTGAAAGGAAACCAAAACATCATAGCTTTTTTTCGCACATTAGCTAAAAGTAGCCATTTTACGCAAATGTGCGTAGAAAAGTTTCACGTTCTCACTTTAAACTGTAAAAAGTAGTTCATAAAATAGTTTGAAGGGTTATCAAGGGCTTGATCAAGACAATATTTTAAATTATATTGATATTTCCTTTCACATAATTTATTTCAAATGGGGGCAGCACTGGTCCCCTAAAAATTATTTAAGTTCCTTTGTAATGGATAATAAGGTTCAATTTCAAATAAATTTGTAAATAAATTTCAAATAGCCTCTTAATACAACTTGAAACTAACATAAAACTTAGTAATTAAGTTTTGAAAGAACTAAAAAAACAAAAAAGTTTCACTCAGGTTTTGTCGTTGCTTTCTGCAGTAACGGCATGATTATTCATAGAATAATTCAAAGCACTCACTAACGCCTGACATAATACAAATGTATATTAAACCTCGCCATATCCACAATTAGACAATTTGTTTGAAATGAGGGCGCAGTTCATATTTTATATAAAACAAAAATATTACTAAAAAGAAAAAAGTATATTTTAAAATGGCAAGAAAATTGGTTAATTAACCATACTTCCCTCAAGGACAATTTTCCGGAGTTAGGCCCGAATTTGTAAGTCCCGTTTTCCGTGGGGAAAAAATTGGTTAATTAACCATAATATAAGTGTGGGAGCATAACACGTCTCTTTCGTACGCGCGATACCTAATAGCAGTGACGTCAAGATCGTTGTACGAGTGAACGTGCAACATTTTTTTGTTACTTGACAGTTTTCCTCTCCATCAGATTTTTTAAGCTTCCTTATTTTTGGGCAGATTAAAAAAAAATCATCATGTTTTCGTTTCTGATTATGTTACTTATTGAAATTAATCATAAAATAATTGATTAAAATTAAAATACGTATTGGTAAGTAAGTACCTACCTAAGGTTCTGAGTTGGTCACAGATAGTGTTGCCGTGTTTCTCCTTCCATTTCCACACTTGTTCTATAAACTTCTCCCGGCCGAGCTCCCCACGAGTCATGTTGTGAGTGGTTTGCAGGGTTTTTTCCACTACTCCCTGGAAATTTTACAAAAATATTTTGAATGCCTCCATGGCGACCTCCGTGGCGTAGTGGTCACCATGCTAGTCCGCCACCCAGAGGTCGCGGGAACGATCCCCGGTCAGGGCAAGTTGGAAAATGGCCTTTTTTAAATTGTCCTGGGTCTTGGATGTTTATCTATATGGTATTTGTTATAAAAATATAGTATCGTCGAGTTAGTATCCCATAACAAAAGTCTCGAACTTACTTTGGGGCTAGCTCAATCAGTGTAATTTGTCCCTATATATTTATTTATGTTTCTGGCACTGGTTCATAATGTTTGGATTGGATTCCTTTTCCACCTCGCCCAGGTGCGATCTTTTTCGTCCTTTTCCATCACGCTAAAAGCGGCCTTTGTGTCTTACAGCCTTGGGCACTTGCTTAGAGCTAGTGTTGCCGTGCAATAGTCCACTATCGATAGCCTATTGACAGACTATCAGTATTTTAAATACAACTGATACTCTCTGTATGTACTAAACGTTTTTATATTTATAAGTTGTCAATAATTTTTTTTTATTTTATTTATTTATTAGCCTATACACTGATACAATACATACAATATACATATAAAAAAAAACAACATAATTTTTAGTCTTCGGCATCAGCGCATCCTTTAGACGCATAGGCCTCCCCCAACTGTTTCCATCTTTCTTTGTCCCCTGTTAGTCTGGTCCATAGGGGTCCGGCGATTTTTTTGAAGTCATCCGACCATCTTTTCAAAGGCCTGCCCCGTTTTCTGTTTCCTGCGCGTGGGGTCCATTGGGATACAATTTTGGTCCACTTTCTAATTCTTTCCCGCCACATATGTCCTGTCCAGCTCCATTTTAGTGCTCTACTTTTCTTTGTAACGTCGACCACTCTCGTTACCTTCCGTATGGTTTCAGCACGCTGTCTGTCCCTCCGGACGAATCCGAGCATACTCCTTTCCATGCTTCGTTGACATGTTCTCAATTTGTATACGTCTTTAAGATTGAGAGACCATGTTTGGCAACCATATGTTAGGATTGGAAGTATGCAGATATTAAATACCTTCCTCTTGGCGGACATAGGGTAGTGCCTGCTTTTTAAGAGTTCTTTTAGGGACCAGAATCTGTTCCAGGCATTAGTAATTCTTCGGTCTATCTCTTGTTCTGTCTGTTCTCTAAATGATAAAAGCTGGCCCAAGTAAATGTATGACTGTACATATTCAATTTTATCACCATCTACCACTATGGGTACCTCTTCTCTGTTTGCCATTATATTCGTTTTTGCTTTGTTTATCGTCAGTCCCACTTCTTTACTTTTTGATGTAAGATCTTGTAACATACTTTGCAGTGTGTGGGGGTCCTGCGCAAGAAGCACTAGATCATCAGCAAATCTAAGGTTGTTTAATCTTTCGCCATTTACTTTTATTCCTATATGGTCCCATGACAGGCTTCTAAAGATCTCTTCTAATACTGCAGAGAACAGTTTTGGTGAGAGAGGATCTCCTTGACATACTCCTTTCTGGATTGAGAATGCTTCCCCGACTGATTCCAGCTTCACCTGGGCTTTGCAGTTTGAGTATATCTTTTTGATGATGCTAATATATTTGCTTTCAACTCCTTGGTTTTTCAATGCTGTCCAGATATTATTGTGATTGAGGGAGTCAAATGCTTTATTGTAGTCAATAAAGCCCAGGTATAGTGGGTAGCCATATTCTTGTGTCTTTTCGATTATTTGTTTTAGTGTGTGCATGTGGTCTACTGTAGAGTAGCCTGATCTAAATCCTGCCTGTTCTTTTGGCTGTTCTTCGTCCAGTTTTTTGGATATTCTATTCAGAATTATCTTGGAAAATATTTTGTACACATTAGACATCAGGCTTATGGGACGATAGTTGTTCATATTATCTTTGTCTCCTTTTTTGTGTATGAGTATGATAGTACTAATTGTCCATTGTGTCGGAATAATTTCTTGTTCTAATATAATGTTGAATAACTTAGTTAGTATTTTAGCGTTTTCAACAAGATTACTTTTCAGCTGTTCATTTGTTATGCCGTCTGGTCCTGGTGCTTTGTCATTTTTTTGGGATTTGATTGCATGTATGACTTCACATTCTAGGATAGGTGGTACCAGTTCTTTAGTATTGTTTTGTGGATCCACTATTGTGTTCACCTGTTGTTCTGGGCATGAATACAGTTCTCTGTAAAACTCTGTTGCTGTATTCAGTATTTCCTTTCGCTGTGTAACTTTCTTTCTAGCTTTGTTTGTGACTTTAGGGATCCATTCTTTACTCTCTTTTAACTCTTTTATTGCTTTTCTTATTCCTCCAGTTTTCAAGACCTGTTGTTTAATGTATTCAATTCGTCTTTTAGATTTGTCTTTTTCTATACTTCGACTAATTTCCTTGCTAAGTTTAGAAATCAGTTTCGTATTCTCTTTGTCCTTCTTGTTATTGAATAGTTCTTTCCTTTCTGCTATCAGGTTCTTTGTTTCTTTGCTCAAGGTTTCCTTCTTCTGTGTTTGCAGCGGTGGCAGTTTAGAGATCTTTTCTATTTCTTTGTTGTACAAGTCTTGGAATTCTTGGTTTTCAGCTATCACATACTTTTGCTCATTTTGGGTGTGCAATTGTTTATGTTTAAAGTGAGCTCTTGTTTTCTTATCTTCCTTAAGCTGTAAGACTGCTCTCACCATTCTGTGGTTTGTATAAAAGTTGAATTTATTTATGACAGATGTATCTTGGAATGGTTTTCTATTGTTGGTGGCTATGTAGTCGATTTCGTTACGGTGTATTCCATCGGGGTGTAACCATGTCCACTTTTTGGTGGGCTTTTTCTTGAAGTAACTATTTAAGTAAGATAGTTTGAATTCGTGTGCTAAAGTGATCATGGCTTTTCCATTCTCGCTCCTATCTCCATGGCCATAATTTCCTATTATTGGTTCTTCGCCTTCTTGTTGAGTTCCAATTCTACCGTTGAAGTCACCCATGACTATAACATTTTTGTCGATGCCTTGTAGGGTTTCTGCAAGATCATCATAGAATTTCTTTTTGAGATTTATATCACTGTTTTCCGTTGGTGCATAGACTTGAATAATGGTCCAGTTTTCTTTGAAACCTGGTAATTTCATATTTAGCAAGGCTATTCTTTCTGATATACCTGAAAATTCTACAATGTACTTTTTTAAATGTCTTTTAATCATGAATCCAACTCCATAGTGTCCTTTGGTTTGACCTTTGTGGAATAGGATATAGTTATTGTTGTCTTCTATTTTTTCGCCTAGTCTCCTCACTTCACTCATTCCTAAGATATCCCATTTAATACTTTTAAGTGCTTCTTCTAACTCAATTAGTCTCTCATCTGTTCGAAGTGTGAGGACATTTAGTGTAGCAATATATAACTTTCCGATATTTTGATTTTTGGTTTTGTGATGATTTTTTCTTGTAGTTGGGGGGTGTTGGTCTATCGTAGTGTCAATAATTTACTAATAATAAATAACTAACAATCTGCTGACAACTACAAACAAAAATACATTTTAATTATATTTTATCATTTAAATTTATAAATTAACTGCATATCATAAAACTCGCTTGCCGTTCCACTTTTTGGTTGCGATACCCGACAGGGTTCATAGTGTACCTAATTTAAGACAGTGACTTTTAGTAGTTAGAACTGATGTACATTATGAAATGCAATAAATAATTTGAATTGAATTGAACGTCCAATAAAACCAGTGTGCTAATAGTAGTCGTGTGTTTCAGTCGCTCCTATTGCCCGTATATTTAACACTATCAAACGAAAACCGAGTCTATCAATGTTTCTTTACTGATCAAATCAGAAATGAGGAAATCCGTAAGAGGAAAAAGTCACTGACAGTCGACTCAGCCCGAAGAACCAATGGCCGATGGTACAAAAAGGTTTTCAAATGGCGACCAATTACTGGCAAGCGAAGCCAGAGTGCCCAGAATTACAAATTGGTCAGATGACCAGGACTACTGGTAAACTCTGCATACAGACCAGTTTAGATCTATAATACTTGAGATAGTAATGTCCAGCAGTGGACATAATGCAGCTGAAATGATGACTTACTTGTGTGGAGATTCCTGCATGATCAGTGCCTGGCAGCCAGAGGACATTGAACCCCAGAGACCGCTTCCTTCTTACTATCACATCTTGGATGGTACAGGCTAATGCATGACCTGGAATTAAACGGAATTGTCTGGTAAATAGATAAAAAATTAGGCTGAGTGGTGTGTGTATGACCAGGGCCGGATTTAGAGGTCGAGAGGCTTCGAGGCAACAAAGGAGTGGAGGCCCCCTGGCCCCAAATTATTTTCCAAATAACGTGGACAATTTTTTTCAGTTGAGTTTTTCAATAAATAATTTATTGTGGAACCAAGTATAGATTATTTTATTATTTAACAAACATATAAATATAATAATCGGAAACGAGAAATACCTGAAATTAAATTTTAGCGTTAACGAATGGAATCTTCCGAGCTTTTTTCGTCGAAAAATCGTTGATGATTTCGCTGAAATCCAGTTTTTTTTTTTAAGTCTCCATTGTGGGGGCCCCTCTTTCGTGGAGGCCCCGGGGCTGTAGCCCCGGTTGCCCCCCCCTAAATCCGGCCCTGTGTATGACAGCATTGACAGCAGCCAGTTTTTTTTTTCACTTTATATTTTATCACCAGTCTTGAAAAGGGAAGTTGGTTGGTTCTTGAATAAAACCCCATCCGTCTTGTTATAAAATGTAGACTAACATTGTTACTAGGTTTAAACCATTACCAAATCCAAATCTATTTTCAAATGAGACCGTTTCATGATACTAGCTATCAACGTTGTTTGGTCGGATAATGGTTTAAACCTTGTAACAAAGTTAGTCTGCGTTTTATAATAAGACTGCATAGATCTATTCAAGACCTAACCGACGTCTCGTTTTATTTTGTGATATTGGCCATCTTTAGATTTTTCAATCATATTTACTGATTTCCATACCTATTCTTGATACGACTTCTACAGAGGAAGAGAAGCGGCTAGTATATTCGATATTGTTCCCAGAAACTAACCTAAATAAAAACAGGAAGTTGAAAAGTAAATAGAACTATGATGGTGTGGACATGTAATGAAGAGAGAGGAGAGACATGCTAGGTTCTAAGTAACTAATGTGTCAGTCTATCATAAACTTTACATACAAAAGAGATAGCACAAAAGCTGCTTGATGCTTTGTCTGTTGCATTTAGAGTTTCTGATAGACTGAATTCGTCATAGGAATAAAGAAAGTAAACAAAAAAGTTGGATGTGGAGTGCATGAAGATAAAACTATTGTGACAAGTACCATGATAAAGGAAAGATGGAAATGGGAAAGACACATGCTGACCCGACCCCACATAGAGTGAAGAATTGAGCTAGCCCCAAAGTAAGTTCGAGACCTGTGTTATGGAATACTAACTTAATAATACTTTATTTAATAACAAATATTACAAATGAAAATAAGTAAATAGATAAACATCCAAAACCCAGGACCATTTTTCAACTTGCTCTGACCGGGGATCGAACACGGAACCTCTGGGTGGCAGACGAGCATGGTAACAACTACGTCAAAGAGAAGAAAAACTAACTAACCTAAATGTAATTTTCCTGTAACGTTCGGTGGAGGTAAAACCATGCTGAAGATTGGCTTTTTGCTGCCATTCTGCGCTTCAAACAATCTACTGCGCTCCCATTTATTATATTTATCTTTTTCAACATAACCAGGTTGGTATGCGGCCGCCGCAAGATTTTCTTTGAAAATAATTTGTGTGCTACTCGACATTAACCTTTGGTGTAGTTTTAATGATTTACTGACGTAGTTTAAATGAATAGATTTCATTTTTAGGATTTTTACCTAACTACTAACTTTTAATTTGGAAAATTTCTGAAACTGAAACGAACGAAAGAAAACTTTTGTTTTGTTTGGTTTGGTTAGAATTGGTTAGAATAAAATAAAAATGTCAACGTCAAAATCATCTGGTTGATCTGGTGCATAGAGTAAAAACTAAACATCTTTTTATGGTACCAATCACAGAATGATGTGTGATGTGATGTGAAACAAAACGCAGGCAAATGTCATTTGGTCAACGACCTTGACAGTTCTTGAAGTCAAGTTTGGATGTTTACAACGTTTACAACCTGTGTTTACAACTTACAAGTAGTGCATTTTATTGTGCATAAATCGGAAAGTTCATAATTTTCTGTGTACATAGTGTTAGTGATTTATTGAAGCACAAAACTCTTACTGTATTAGTGTTCAATTAGTTGACTTTCATTTTCAGGGAGCCTTTGATTTATAACCTCTGTTATTCTTATCACTATCAGTAAAGGATAGAATTATCAATCAACATGTATTATCTACCCCCTTATTATAATATAAGGTCCGGTTTCTTCACGGCGATATAGATAAACGACACCATTTGAATTAGAAATTCGAACGCCAACAGTACAATGTCTTTAATCAAATATTTGAATCCATTTTCAATCACAAGAGAATATATTCGTGTGCCTGTCGAAACTTTTGTTTCCCGCCAGTATTTAGGATATAAAAAGAAGACTGAGGATGGTATTACCAGTGCTAAAGAGCTGTTATACAGAGCAGGAATCATAACATTGTTTGTGACTGCAATTTTGTGGATTTCTATATTCATGTATGTTATTTTCTACTACACATACATGCCTAATGTTACTCATGTGAGACCAGTGCATTTACAGTTTAAGTGAGTATACTTTTATGTTTATTTATAGACTAGCTGCAGCAATAGCCTATGTGTTAATCCTGGATGTCAGCTTCCTACATACCAAATTTTATCAAAATTGATTCAGCCGTTTGTGCATGAAGAAGTGACAAACTTACACACACACACTCACAAACTGTCACCCTTATAATATTTGTGTGATGTTACCCCATCCAGAGTGGAGAGTATGGGCCAAATCTTCTGGCTGCTCTATCCTAGTATGGTAATACAGAAAGGACTGTGCTCCTGCAGTGAAGACTAAAAAGAAGGACCTGATGATAATTATTTTTTCTAGCCGGTTCTGTGGTTTTTCTTTCCATCTTCCACTGATCCCTATTGAAAGCAGCTTGCTGCTATTTTTTGGTGATGATGATATAGAATAATATTCACTTTTACCCAAATTGTGACATATTTTGTGACTGTATAAGTGACCTTTTCAGCCCCCATCGCCAAAGGAGAGGTGTTATAAGTTTGACGTGTCTGTGTGTTTGTCTGCAGCATTGTAGCTACTAAACAAATAAACTGATATCAATGTGGATATTTTTGAATCAAAAGCCTTGTTTGTCTTTATGTTTCTTAGCTATGTTTGACGGAAATCAGTTTAACAGTTGAAAAGTTATAGAGGGTGAACACTTGAAAGTCAGGGTAACTTGCCTGGCAAATAAACTTGTTGTCTTTGAGGTAGTCTTCTCTTCTTATATTCAAGAACTGTACTCTTGTCGGAGTGCTTTCCATGTCTCTCTTTCCTCCGCTAAGCTTTTATTGGTCCTGTATTAAACCGTCTTACAAAACCTTTCAGATCATGCGAAGAACACATGGGTATATGTTCGTTCCCATCAGCCCACGTACAACTTACAAAGCGGAGCTCCATGTTAATGTCCACGCAGCCCTACCGGATCAAACTCACTCTGGACATGCCCGAGTCGCAGGTCAACAAAGATTTAGGTAAACTACACTATCGCATATTCAAGCAAAAACTGCTTAATTCCATGCCGGTCTGGGAGAAAAGAAAAAATAAGAATTTTGATAAAGACCTGATAGTATGTATATGTATATGTATCAGTACACATCACTATGTTAATATATTCATGGTCCTTTCGCCATTAAAGATAAAGACGTGATGTCTATCACGTCTTTATCCCTAATGGGGCAGACAGAGCATTTTGGGTCTTGCGGCTCTCAATCAGTACAGTGATGGGTTGCTAGCCGCATCGCCTGTTAACATGATTCGCACTTCCGCCCATTCCCTTGATCGGCTTTTACAATCTGCGCGGGAAGAGAAGCAGCTGGTACATTTTAAGATTTTTGTTTTCTCCAAGAATAGCATGGAACGGACGTAGCTTAAGCACGTGATATCTGTATTTTTAAAATAAAATAACTTTATAAGACTTTGAATATCCATTTACTCTGATGTCATCGTGCGTGTAGTTGTGCTGCGTATTCTATTTCTATTGAGACCTTTCGACCTCACCGTCATAATAACTTCATGGTCACTACACTCATTCCGTTCTGTTGACAAGTGTCTGACTGTGATTTTGCCTTTATCTACATGGTGATCAGGAATAATAACAACAAAAGAGCAAAAAAAGTTATAACAACCTACCTAAAGGGAGTTTTTCATATTATAATAATAACATAAACACACACATATTATCCCTAATAATAAGGCAGAGCATTTTGGATTTTGTAAAAAATGCATTTATTGACAAAATTATGAGACAGTTTTTTATTTTTACTTTTAAAGCGACAGATAAGAGTTTGATATAAGTTCGACGTGTCTGTGTGTCTGTCTCTGGCATCGCAGCGCTCGAACGGAGGGATCGATTTCGATGCGGTTTTTGTATACGGCACAGGCTTCGATTGTACATAATTTTTTTTCGTGAAAGCAAGTTCCCTTTCAGTGTTTCTTAGCCACGTTTGATGAAAATCGGTTCTGCCGTTTAAAAGTTATTGGCAGCTAAGGCTTGAAAGTCAGACGCTACGGATATCAAGTCGTATCGGTAGTTCCGCTACTCATCATTAGATGGCGTTTATAATAGTCGAAATTTTTAAACTTGGTTACCCCCTAGTTCATAAAAAATTACAAACGTGTTGTAATGCAAAACCTGTTTTAGTAAAAATATGTTTTGTCCCTATCACTCTTCAATGTTTGCCATTGCAGAAACAAGACAAAAAATATGGCAAGTATGTCTCAGATAGTACAGAGAGGGTCGTGCTCCTGCAGTGGAGACTAAATGACCTGATGATGAAGGGGATTAGCAAATAAACTAGTAATTTGATTGTCGCAGGTATGTTCATGGTGTGCGCTCAAATGCGCGCAAAAGGCGGGGTGCTTGTGTCCTCGTCGTGTCGGTCGGCCATGCTCCGACACAGGTAAGTTGGTAAATCTATACAACATAACAACATAACAGTCGCGTCGTCATTCTCTACGTGGTATCACTGATTTCATATGAGTAGTACCTGGGTGACCGAGCTTGGCTCGGTCGGTTACATCTCAAACATTAACTATTTTTTTTTAACTTGTCTAAAAACAGTACAAAATAAAAAATTATATATAAACTTAAACATAAAAAAAAACAAAAGTAAGTCACCGAGTGGGATTCGAACCCGTAATACTCTTTCTAGCGGTCAGCATCCTTAACCACTGAGCTAAGCCGATGGCGGCCGGCGCGCCGAAATTAGCGACCATATTCTGCGTGGAAAGAAAAACGCATGAAAACTCAAAAACACGCGTTTTCCCAAACATAAAACTAATCTAGATCGATAGTTTACCCCCAAAAACCGCCATATACAAATTTTCAGCGAAATCGTTAGAGCCGTTTTCGAGATCACAGAAATTTATAAATAAATATATATGTACATACAAGAATTGCTCGTTTAAAGGTATAAAGATAAAGATAAAGATAAAGATAAAGATAATTTATTTGCCAAACATGTGTTACAAGATATTAGTACATTCAATTTCGTCCAATCATGTTTACCATCACCGGTGTGCAAATGTGGACAGAAAGGCTATCATCTATACCTATGCTACCTATATAACTATACTATAATAATATACTTAATCTATGGACCTTATATATAAACTAAAATCAATTCACAATTTATCAGATAAGAAATCCTTAATACTATAATAACATTTGTCTATCAAAAATGACTTAAATTTTTTCTTAAACAAAGTAACATTTAATTCTTTATATTGTTTTGGTATTTTATTATATATTATCGGTGCCATACCTAATACACTATCATGTAATAAAGCAGTTTTGGATGGATGTATGCACAATTTGTCTTCACGTCGGTTTCTTTCTACTCTATCAGATAACTTAGGAAACAGGTGAGGATTACTTTTTACAAATATAGCTGTTTCTATTATATATAATGACGGAAATGTTAGAATCTTATGTTTTTTAAAAAGCGGTTCACAACTATCTGTACTTTGTAGTCCGAACATTGCTCGAATACAGCGCTTTTGCATTTTAAATACTATATCTTTATCGGTGGAATTTCCCCAAAAAATTATACCGTATCTAAGGACTGATTCAACAAGGCCATAGTATGCAGTTATTAGTGTATCAGTATTTACTTCATTAGATAACCTATATAGGGCATAAGATGAACTACTAATCCGTTTACAAAGACTTTCAATTTGTTCTTTCCATTTTAACCTACAGTCGATTATTATTCCCAGAAATCGAGTAGATGGAACATTAGATACAATATTGCCCTGGTATTCTAAGTTAAAATTGTTCGCCTTTTTAGGTCTTTGAGTAAAATGCATAATGTTAGTTTTATCAAGGTTTATTTTTAAATTATTATTATCGAGCCATGTTATTATTGAGGCTAATGTCGAGTTAACGTCGAATTTATATGATTTTTTGTCCGTGCATTTAACTGTTACTGTACTATCATCAGCGAATAATGTTATACTATGTTTAATATTCATAGGAAGATCGTTAATATAGATAATAAAAAGGAGAGGCCCTAAAACACTACCCTGCGGAACTCCATATGATACACATCGTTCATTTGATGTGTAATATTTTTCTGTTTTAGATTTAAAATCAAATTTAGATATTTCTGTTACTTGACGACGATCTGATAAGTATGATTTAATTAATTGTAAGACATTACCTCTAATTCCGTATGCTTCAAGTTTGTCTAATAATATTTTATGATGCACATAGTCAAAAGCTTGCGTCATATCGCAGTTGATAGAACAAACTGGATTTCTTTTGTTAACTTCAGTAATAACATTCAGTAAAAAATCATAAATTGCCATATTAATTGTTTTTTTACGACGAAACCCTTTTTGTTCTTTGCAAAATATTTGTTTCTCTTCAAAGTAGGAGTTTAACTCGTTTGAATAGTATTTCTCAAATATCTTTGAAAATATTGAGTTAAGGGCAATGGGTCTAAAATATTCCATACGTTCCCTGTCCGTTTTTTTAAATAAAGGTTTAACTATAGACAATTTTAAATCTTCTGGAAAAATACCTGTTTGAATACTGAGATTTATAATATGACTGAGATGATGACAAATGTGTTCATTTACGGCTTTAACTATTTTTGTTGCAATTCCATCATAACCAACACTGTTTGTATTTTTAAGATTTTTAATAATTTTATATATATCTTGTGGTGTGCTTGGCGCCATAAACATAGAATTTGATTGGTGTCTAATATTTGACGTAACATTAGTTCCACATCTCTTTACAGGTTTAACCTTATCAATAAAGTAGTTATTAAAAGAATTTGCTATTTCATCGGGGTCTGAAACAATTTTATCATCAATCTTCAGTCGCGTTACTGGTTCATTTGGTAAATTAAATTTGGAGTCATTGATAATTTGCCATGTCGTTTTTGACTTATTTTTTGATGTGCTTATTTTATAATTATTTTGACTCAGTTTTGTCAACTTAATAATTCTTTTGAATAAGTTTGCATAGCGTTTATAATTTATTTTATTAACTTTTGTAGGCCTTAAGTATAAGATTAGTATTATAATTATGTTTATAAGCATGCCTTGTAAACGTTATTATTTCTGTTCCTTGTCACTAGATGGCGCTATGTATTATTGCGTTGATACTCTACGCGGAATCCGCTAGATGACAACAATTCAAATAAGACACTTTTTTCTAAACGTCAAAACAAAATAAATTATAACCAACCGTGACGTCATTCTTTGTTGGAGACAAATAACGCTCTTAACTCTTAATCGGGCATAAGTGCTACTATAATTTCATTGGTTTTGAACTTTATGTCAATGTCACAAGGTTCAATTTAATGTGGGAGCTATTCTCCCTCGGTTTGATGTCAGTTTTTTTGCATTAATTTAAAATTTTGCTGCAAATGGATGTGATCAATGTAAAGTGACAATATTTTGTAACGTTTTATTTTATTAACCGTACCGGATAATTTATTTTTAACCTAGTTGTAAAATAGGTGCCCGAGAGAAAGAGGGAAATTTGGTAAAATTATCGTTTCCTAGCTGTGCCTGAATCGATTGAAGTAGTTGAAGCGTGAAGTGGTAACAAACAAACAAAATAAAAAAATATGCAAACCCACTTTCGCATTTATAATATTATAGTAGGATTAGTAGGATAGGATTTGTAGTTGCACATTTTACAAATACCGTATTATTATAGATCCAAGTTACACCAAGTGATGCGGACGTTGGTGCTGTCTCCGCTCCTGCTGTCAGGAGTGGATGAGGAGAAGCAGCAGCTACAGGTGGAGTTGTTCAGCGATTTCGAGGACGATCAGGTTTGAGCTTAGAATGGCATCATATGTAATGCCAAAGATAATATAACTAGCTAGTGCCCGCGATTTGTCTGCGCAGGATTATCACACAATATCTTAGTAAATTGTAACCTTTGTGTTATTCTGATGTATAAGCTATATCATTGTACAGTTTCATGGAAATCCATTCAGAAGTTTTTACATGAAAGAGTAACAAACATCCATTTATACTGACAAACTTTCGCGTCTATAATATTAGTAGGATTACTAACGATACAGATACCCATTACCATAGAAACTATTGGAGGGAGGATATAGGCAAACAGAGATGGCAGCACACACAACTAGCAAAAAAGTGACAAAGAAAAAGTTGAATATACAAATATTTATTGCATTTCATAGTGTGTGTCGTGCCGAGCCTTAAGCCGATGTCTTACCTACACTTTCTGTGTGCACTCACACAAATGCAAGACTGACTTTATATCTAAAGACCTGTAACAGAGGTCCCGTTACAGGTCTTGAGGTTAAACTCAGTTTTTAAATAAATTTATAAATATGGAGTATGGGGTTTATCTCTCTCAAGCCTAACAAAGTTTATTTTACCCTCCAGTACCTACCAGTGACAGACGCGTACGTAGAGTTGCAGTCCCGCTACGCGCAAGTGTACGGGTGTGAGCTACACATACAAGCGCATTTCACCGGGTTAAGATACTATATGTTCCACTGGCCGAAGATATCTGCCGTTATTGGTGAGTTCAAGCTATATTAATCCTTATTTCAACAGGTTACAGCTGTATTTGCTCTGGCCATAACCGCGTTGCATAAGTTTATTGGTCAGTTTAAGAGAAAATGATTCTTAATACAAGGTACTAAAGATAGTTTTAGTCAAATAGGATCAAGTTTATGTGCTCTTTACATACGAGGGGGGGTCAAAAAGTTCGCGGAATGGAGGGGATAGCGGGGGGTGGGGGACCTGCCGCAGGTAGTAACTAATGAGCAACTCTTTGTGAGTATATATGCCAAGTTTGAACCTGATTGTGTCAATAACCTTTGACCTGTCGTCGATCAAACAAGTGAATCCGGAAGAAAAACTTGAACATGGAAAAAATCGAGTTTCGTGCCGTCATAAAGTTCCTCACTAAGCAAGGAAAACCACCTCAGAAAATTTTGGAAGAAATGTTATCAGTATACGGGGACTCTTGCCCTGGGAAAACCATGGTGTACAAGTGGAATAGCCTTTTCAAGCAAGGCAGAGAGTCTCTTGAAGACGACCCTCGCTCAGGACGGCCGATTGAGGCCACCACCTCAAACATCGTTGAAAAAGTGGAGAATCTTATACTGGAGGATACTCGTTTGAAGAAGAAACAACTTGCAGAAATGGTTGGAGTATCACCTACAACCATTTTAAATATTCTACACGACAATCTTGGGATGTCAAAAGTCAGCGCAAGATGGGTGCCAAGAATGCTCACACCACCACAGAAACAGCTGCGCGTCGAGTATTCAAAGGAGTTTTTAGACCTCTGTAGCGCCGACAAGGAAGGAATTTTTGCAAGACTTGTTACTGCAGATGAAACTTGGGTTCATCATTATGAGCCTGAGTCGAAGCAAGAGTCTATGCAGTGGCATAAAAAGGGTCAGCCCCCCCCTAAGAAATACAGGGTGTCACAATCGGCTGGAAAAATCATGGCAACTGTTTTTTGGGATACAGAGGGTATTTTATTAATAGATTATAAAGATAAGGGTGTTTCTATAACGGGAGAATACTACGCTAATCTACTAAGACAATTAAAAGAAGCAATCAAGGAGAAAAGGCGGGGAAAGTTGACAAAGGGTGTGCTGCTTTTGCATGACAACGCACCGGTACACAAGAGCCGCGTTGCGATGGCTGCCCTTCATCACTGTGGCTTCGAAATGTTAAACCATCCTCCCTATAGTCCAGACTTAGCCCCCTGTGATTATTTTTTATTTCCCAAATTAAAAAAAGAGCTTCGGGGGAAGAAATTTTCCGATGATGAAGAAGTCAAGTCGTCGATTTCGGCCTATTTTGAGGACAAAGACAAATCATTTTTTTTCGACGGTATTAATAAGTTAATAGAGAGATCTGAAAAATGTATTCGACTTAAGGGGGAATATATTGAAAAAGAAAAATAGTACAGTATTTTATTTCACCCCCCTTCCCCTCCGTTCCGCGAACTTTTTGACCCCCCCTCGTACAAGCGCATTTCACCGGGTTAAGATACTATATGTTCCACTGGCCGAAGATATCCGCCGTTATTGGTGAGTTCAAGCTATATTAATCCTTATTTCAACATGGTACAGCTGTATTTGCTCTGGCCATAACCGCGTTGCATAAGTTTATTGGTCAGTTTAAGAGAAAAATATTCTTAATACAAGGTACTAAAGGTAGTTAAAAGGTAGTAAGACTATTACTAAAACTGAAGAAATAGTAAATATTTTTGATGATTTCTTTACTAACATTCCTTTGGAACTTACTTCTAATGTGAATTCTAGCCCCCAGCGTGCTGAAGCCTTGCTTAAGAATAATGTTAGGCCTTGTGATTCTAAATTTAAATTTAAGCATATTGGCCCCAAAGATATAATAGATGCATTTAAACAGTTAAATTTTAAAAAATCTGAAGACCATTGGGGCATGTCAGTTGCTGTAGTAAGCCATATCATAAATATCATAGCTGCTGATTTAGCATTTATATTTAACGAATGTATTGATGAAGGCATATTTCCTAACCTAATGAAATGTAGTAAACTAATCCCCTTATTTAAAAAAGGAGAAAAAACAGATCCTGGCAACTACAGACCTATATCTATCCTGCCAGTTTTGAGTAAGGTGTTCGAAAAGATAATGCTCAATCAAATGCTTCTTCATTTTAAGACCTACAACCTTTTCCATAGCCAACAATTCGGCTTTACTGGCGGGAAATCGACCACCGATGCGGGAGTAGCACTTGTTACTCATATATACGACGCATGGGAGAACAAAAATGATGGAATTGGATCATTTTGTGATCTTTCCAAAGCATTTGATTGCGTAGATCATCCGACACTTTTGCTTAAATTTCGTCAATACGGTTTTGATGATAATTCAATAAAACTTATAGAATCTTATTTAACAGATAGGCATCAGACTGTTAATTTAAATGGCATAAAATCGCACGGATCTAATGTTAAGATAGGCGTACCGCAAGGTTCAATTCTTGGACCTTTCCTTTTCTTGGTTTATGTCAATGACTTGCCTTACATGGTTGAGAAGCAGGCTGGCATAGTGCTGTTTGCTGATGACACCTCGCTTATATTCAAACTTGATCGACATAGCACAAACGCTAGCGCGGTGAACAGCACCTTGTCTTCCATTTCTGATTAGTTTTCTGCCAATAATCTCATGTTAAATGCGAAAAAGACTCAATGCGTTCGATTTTCTCTTCCCAATGTGAGACAGGGCTGCGTTGACATAATGATAGATGGTGAAAAACTCGATCTTGTTGAAAGTACTACCTTCTTAGGAATTACAATAGACTCGAAACTTCAATGGGGTGCTCATATAACTAAACTTTCAAATAGGCTTAGTTCTGCGGCTTATGCTGTTAGGAGAATAAGACAATTGACAGATGTAGCAACTGCTAGACTAGTGTACTTTAGTTATTTTCATAGTGTAATGTCTTACGGCATACTCCTGTGGGGGAATGCAGCCGATATTCAGACTATTTTTATATTACAAAAACGGGCAATTCGTGCTATTTACGGGTTAGGATCTAGAGACTCACTCAGAGAATTATTCAAGAAAATAGATATACTTACCTTAGCATCACAGTATATATTTGAAAACATAATGTATGTAAGGAAAAATATTTCCTCATACAATAAAGTAAGCGATTTTACCGATAGAAACTTACGTAATAAGAATGACTTAGTTGCCCCGTTTTATAGGCTTAAAACAATTAATAAGACATTTATGGGGAACTGTATACTTTTTTATAATAAATTGCCAAAATCGATCCTTGATATGCCAGACAAAAGATTTAAAACTTATGTAAAGAAAGTACTTTGTGAGAAGGCTTATTATAGGACCGATGACTACCTTAAAGACAAAAAAGTCTGGCGTGAGCTTGACGCGGGTCCCTCTAAAAGTTTGTAATATAGGTACTCGAAAATGTCATAATTTGGTACATTTTGTACAAACTGAATCTACAACTTGACATTATTTTAAAATTTTGACATTCTAAAAATTAAATTTAAATTATGATATGACATAACAAACAAAACAATGTATTCTCTGTCCACATTAACTTTAAGTATTAATTTAATTGTGAGTTGACGTCCTTGGAGAAAAGGTGCAGTGCAGTTTGTTACCGCTTCTTCTGCACTAGCGCTTTGGAAGCGGTAGTAAACTTAGCTGTAAGTAACTATTTGACGTCAACAATTGTGCAACAAAATAATGACGATTATTAAGAGATATTTTAAATATCCTATGATAATAAAGATATATTTGATTTGATTTGATTTGAGTTTTAGTCAAATGTGATCAAGTATATGTCGGACATTCATATACTAGCGCATTTCACCGGGTTAAGATAAATATGTTTCATTGGTCAATGAGTTCAGCAGTTATTGATGAGTTCAAGCGATATTGACCCTTATTTTTACGTAGTTAAGCTGTTTTTGCTCTAGCAATTCTGTGCTGCATATTTTTATAGAACGACCAAAGCGGGAAATTATCTGGTACATTCTTAGTTTTTTCTTGATTCCCAGCAAACTTTGCGGGCTAATGTTCACCAAGCCAGGCTGTCACACTGGAGGTCCCGGGTTCGATCTCCGGTCAGGTCAAGATGGAAAATGATCTTTTTCAGATTGACTTGGGTCTTGGATGTTTTTCTGTATACGCATTTGTTAAAAAAAGTCATTAAAATTATTTAAAAAATTACTAAGCAATCATATTTTGAAAGACACTTCATCGTTTTCATAATAACACCTAAGCAAATGAAAAAATGAAAAAACAAAAAAAAAACACAGAAAAAAATATTATCATACGATGCATTAAGGGAACTAGAAAAAAGACATATGTAAGCAATAAATATAATAATAATATATAAAAAAAACCTCTACAAGAGGAGAAAAAAAAAAAACATTTTAAACTTAACAATGGTGTAGATACCCAAAGCTATACACGCTGACTTTTCATTGGTTTTGGAAAAAAAAATGTCATATAGTAAATAAATTCCTCTATCCATATACGTAATCCAAATTTCTGTATGTCATAAGATAAAAAAGTTGCGTAAATGATTTTCGATCGAGACCACGTAGTTATACGCCGGCCGCCTACTGCGTAATGTCGATGACCCGGGCCGGCCGGCGGGCGGTGTATGGCGGCGGTACTACTAATTGACCTCACAATTTTACTTTCGAGTTTTAGTCAACATTTTTTGTTTCTGAATTTTTATTTTGACCAGCTAATTAGGTCTTACTAACGATGCCTATGAAGTGGCCTTCGGCTTCAGAACCAATAAAAAATCACCGTGTATATATATACACATGCATGCCAATCAAATAAATAAATTAACCTATTATAATACAATTATATTATATTTAAATATAATATTAACAAAAAATAATTATAATTATCGAAAATCAATTAATTTAAAATTAACAACAATTAGAAATAATACAATATTAAATAAATAAAAGAAAACAAATGCATTCCTATATCAAAAATTTTACTTTTGACACAAATATTTACAGAAATAATAAATACTATCTAATATTATTTAGCAAATAAATTTAATTAATTTATCGATATCATAATAAATCGAAACAGAATCAAAATCAAAGTCATACCAACGTAACGGTTACTCGCTTTCCGCTCAGCGCCACTTACTATGGCACAGGCCTTATCTACGAAGAGACGCCTCAAGCGCACACAAGTTTTGTTTTTAAAAAATCTACCCTATTTCATTAATATTGATACATGTGATTTGGTTTCGCTCGCCGTCATATTGTTTATATGTTATTTATGTTTCTCTGTAAGTGAATGTTTATTCTTTTGAGAAATAAAGAATCTTTTACCGTAAAAATGGTATGGTCAAAGATAATATAATTACTAACGTAACAGATACCCTAAGCCATAGAAACTATTGGAGGGCCCGTAAGTAGGCAAAACTGAAGTTGCGGGTAGGCACACAGAGATGGCAGCACACAAAGTCACAAAGGAAGTTTTGAATATGCTTTAACAATAATTATTGCATTTCATATAAGACATATTTAATTAATTAGAGTACTACTTTATCAAAATAATGAGAATAAAAGATTTTTATATTTTAATTATTACTATAAAGCGCCATCTAGTGACAAGGAAGAGAAATAACTATGTTTATAAGGCGATGGGTAGGCATAGTGTTGATGAGTTAGTATACCATAACATAAGTCTCGAACTAACATTGGGGCTTAAATTATTATTTATTTTAAATTCGACCATGGAAGCGACCACCTTAGAAGCTCACTTCATTGACGCACGCTTTTTTCCAACACGTCAAATCAGATACATACATATACATACATATTCTAAACGTCAAAACAAACAGTTTCTATGGGATTTTGTATGAAATACAGGCAGATGACGTCATAGTTGTTTGGAGTCAAATAGCGCTCTTATTATCAGTTTTTCTGCAATAATAAATTTAAAATCACGTTAAAGGGATATGTTCAAAGACAAGTGAAATGCTATGGAAAGGGCTGATGCTCGGTGTTTCTCTTCGTGATCGAATTAAAAATGAGGAAATTCGTAGGAAAACTAAAGTCACTGACATATCCCAGCGGATTAGCGTTGAAATGGCAGTGGGCGGGTTCTCGAATGGCGACCACGTACAGGCAAGCGAAGCGTAGGACACCCACCCACAAGGTGGTCTGACGACCTAACCAGGGTCGCTGGAAGGCGCTGGATGCAAGCCGCTCTAGATTGGTCATTTTGGAAATCTTTGGGAGAGGCCTATGTCCAGCAGTGGACGTTATGCGGCTGAAATGATGATGATGATGATGAAAGACAAGTGACTTTATTTTGCGACGTGCTATTTTGTTAACAGTACATTTTTTTTTTTTCGGAAAATACCCAACATTGAAGATATATATTTAACTTTGCAGGTATAAATACGAACCTGTTCTTCGTGTCGCTGGTGTTCATCCTCAGCTGGTATCATCTGCAGGAGGGCTTGCCGCAATTTGTGAAGGTGAGCTTTTTTGTTTAGCTTATACAGCGGTGGCTTTTGATCCATCAGCCACATTTTTGGAGCAAGTTTTGTCCATGATACTGAACTACTTTCGATAAACATGTTCATGCCACCAAAATCTATATACATATAATAAAACAGTAAAAAAAGTGTGTCTGTACATTAAATATATTTAAAAAAATATATTGGGGGCGATGGAGACGATGTAATAGAGTAAGAATTTAAAAAAAAATGTCTGTCTGTTTGTCTGTTTGTACACGCTAATCTCCGGAAATACTGGACGGATTCGAACGAAACTTTTTTTGTTATATAGCTATTAAGCCTGGGCAACATATAGGCTATAAATGATTTTGGGAAATGGAACGCTTGATGCAGAACCATAATGGTCCAGCTAAACTATAAGAGATGTAAAAATGCCGTCTTAGTAAAAGTTGTTCAGCCTGATGAGCATTTTCCAGAGACATAAAGTCCACGCGAACGAAGTCGCGGGCTACGGCTAGTGGTTAATATTATTTGTTATTTTCATGACAATGTTCAAAAGAAAATTCAAGATATAGGTAGAGGGCCGGCCCAAGTGTCTCATCATCCGACTGTTCTATCTATTGAACTACGCAACGTATTTAAGTGCGGTTTTCATCAATAGATTATTTTTGTTGCAGAGTAAATTCGGAGGTGAATCGAAGAATGACAGAGACGACAAAGCATTGTTGGGGAAGATCAAATTGGAGAGACAAGGTATTTACAGTATTTTTAACCGATTCCAAAAATCCTATAAATACACGGTGATTTTTTATTGGTTTTGGAACGAAGGTCACTTCATTAGTAGTACCGCCGCCATACATCGCCCGCCGGCCGGCCAGGGTCATCGACATAACGCAGCTGTTTGGCCGGCGTATAACTACGTGGTCTCGATCGGAAATCATTTACGCAACTTTTTTATCTTATGACATACAGAAATTTGGATTACGTATATAGATAGAGGAATTTATTTACTATACGACATTTTTTTATCCAAAACCAATGAAAAGTCAGCATGTATATATTTTTAAATAAAAACCTACTTCACCGCCAAACTACACAACCGATTTTGATAAAATTTCTATATGACGACCTCGCAAATATATTCAAACAAAAAAAATCGAAACAGGTCCAGGCGTCTTCGAATTATCAGTAAACATACATACATACATATTTTCACGCCTGTTTCCCATGGGGGGAGGCAGAGACTATGGATTTCCACTTAACGATCCTTGCAAACCTCTTTTGCTTCGACAACCCTCATAACTCTTCATGCATGCTCTCCGGTTATGGGTACTCCTTAGTAAACATAAAAAAATCGCGTAGAATTGATAACTTCCCCTTTTTTTGGAAGACTGTTAGTAGATAATAAATTGAATAATTATTTTCTAGATTCCACCACGTTCTACGAAGGGGACATTCTTCTAGAAGAACTGCAGCGCATAGAAGACTCAAAAGAGAAGGACGATAAAGAGAAGAAGAAAACGTAGACACAGAGTAGATACCATAAGGGTTAGTTAGCTAGGGTTTGTAGCCCGCGAAAGGAAAATGGAACAAGTTTATTCGCTAGGCAAATTAAATAACCCCCGACGCCATCTAGTGATGATTGGCGGAACTACATACTAACCGATATTAAGTGGAAATATCCGTAGCGCCATCTATTATTTGCCAGGTAAATTCCCAAACTTCAAGCGTTAACCCCCTATAACTTTAAAAACATAGGTTAAAACTACTCGAGAGACCTGGTCTGCACATAAAAAAAAACGCATCGAATGGTCTATCCTTTTAACCCCCAAAAAAAAGAGGGGTGTTTTCAAATGCCTTCATTGAAAGAGGTTATATATAGAGAAAGGAACTTCTGCAAAAAAAATTGCATCACTTTATACTCGACGCTTTTTTATTCCATGCCCAGTGTTTTTGGCGCAAAGCTTATTATTTCAAGGCTCAAAGCTATTTGAAAGAAAGAAAAAAAAACTTTATTTGGTGCAAATTTTCTGTGTTTTTGGCACAAAGCTATTTCTTCTAAGGCTCAAAGCATTTTGAAAGAAAAAAATCTTTATTTGGTGCAAATTTACAATGTTTTTGGCACAAAGCTATTTCTTCCAAGGCTCAAAGCTATTTTATATAAGTAAGAAAATCTTTATTTGTTGCAAATTTACAGTGTTTTTGACACAAAGCTATTTCTTCTAAGGCTTAAAGCTATTTGGAAGAAAGAAAGAATAATACTTTATGATGCAAATTTGCAATGTTTTTGGCACAAAACTATTTCTTCTAAGGCTCAAATCTATTTCATTCCATGACTGCGTAGATCATATTTTTATAATGTTTTTGATTATTTATATTTTGAAATAATGTATGCATTGATAGTAGTGTAAATTAATAATTATAAATATAAAGGCTGTTACAAGGTGATATAATCCTTGCCATGTTCTAACGCATGCACATTAAGGGGATACATACATTTTTCGGGCTCCAATGCTGCCCATTTGAAATAAATTATTTGAAAGGAAACGGAGATATCATTTAAAATGCTGTCTCATACGGCTCTAGATAACCCTTCAAAATGATCTATGAACTACTGTTTACAGTGTAAAGTGACAACGTGAAGCTTTTCTTAGCATTTTTGCCAAAAAGGGCCGTTTTTCGCAAAATTTTTAACTGTAAACATGTTCAAATAGCTTGAAGGGCTATCTGGACCCGTATTGAACAGCATTTTGGATAATATTTTCGTTTCCTTTAACTGGTTCAGACCCGCATGGCATTAATAAATGGCACATTTATTGTTTTACTATTGTGTCTGGTATTGGCGGTAAAGGAACGGTTAAAATAATTTATTTCAAATGGGGGCAGCACGGGACCCCGAAAAATTATTATATGCCCTTAATATTGCGCACTAAAACGCAGACAAGTAGCTGCGTACGTTTATCGTGTCGGTGTAATTAGAGTAAGGGTCCTGCCTGATTTATCAAGCTTGGTGTCTATTAATATTAAATAGTTATTGTAAGCAATTTGAGACTTATTCACTTTATTTATTATGTTTCTTAGATTAGGTTATTTATAATATATCTATATAACGTGGAAGGAACATACCCGTAATAAATCGAACCACAGGCTCGACTAGATCACTATAGTATAATGAAAACAAAATAACAGTCGAAATACAAAAAAAAATCGACTGTTTCATACACACTTTTGTATGAAAGAGCCAATTTTTTTTTTTTACTGACATTCAAATTTTATGAGGCGTTTTCTTTAAAAAAAATAGTTCATTCACGTGACATAGATGCCGCAGCAATCACATAAATTGTTCTGTCAATTTCAATCACAGAGTACATTATATATACTGATGTCAATCAATCATATAAAATTTTCATGGTGAGACTTTGTCTTTGGAATATTTAATATTTTTATTTTATTAAATTTAGCTTAAAATATATTGTTGTTTGTAAATATGTATTTTTAATATTAAATTACAGTAAAATATAAGATTATAATTAGAAAATTAATAAAAAAACAAATTTATTAAAAATGTTGAATCAAACAGCCTCTTTCATTTTTGACAGAACGATTTAAAACTAATATGCGCCATCTATTGACAATGTTTTTAACCTCATTTTTTTTCACTGGAAAACGCCTCATTATGTAATAGTGATCTAGTATAGTCCGTGGTTTGATTTATTACGGGTATCCACGTTGTATAAAGTAAAATATTCTAAAAAATATAAACATATTATAAAAAACATAACCTAGCGTATCGCTGTCCGCGGAGCGAGGTACTATATTTATACTCATTAAAATGAGATAAGCGAACAAAGTGCAATTTATTTTTATGTTTATGATAGATTTTTACTTTGGGATTTTAAATAAATGTTTTTATAAAATAATGTGTTATTCATTTTACTGGTGGTGCTCCATATTTTGTTCTAAAGTGGCATGATTTTTTTCACATAGGTAGGCATGCCAAAAGATACTGAACTGGGTTTCTTTCGGCGTAATCTTCCCAGCTGTGGTCGTTCCGAAACGCTACTAGTTTTTAGCTTCTAGAGGTAAAATAATTTTTTAAAAATGACCTTTAATAAGAGATAAATTTATCCTTCATTTAATTTCTTTTTACTCTGATTAAATGTCTTTTTTTTCCGTGTTTTTCATCGAGCAAAGCTCGGTCGCCTGTGGGCTAACGAGATGCCTGGGCCGGCCCTTATCTTGAATTTTCTCTTAAACTCATTTAGAAAGACTTCATTTAAAAAAATCTGAGTTTACATTATAGAAAAAAAAATCTATTTGGAGCATATACACAACAACAAAAGGTATAGAACTAAACACTTTTAATTAACAAAATATGCCACAAAAATTATTATTATTTTCATGTTAATATTTAAGGAAAAATTCAAGATATAGGTAGAGGGTAGGCCCAGGTGTCTAACTATGGCCAACTGTTCTATCTACCCTTTCACCGCGAGACTTTATGTCAGTTGTCGTGCCCCCAGCGCGAGACATGGTAAATCTAACATACCTATCTACAACCAAAAACGGATATGGATACGTAAGTTATGTGCCATACGAGCATTTTTTTTGTCGCAAATATGCGACCTTCGCGGAATGGGCCCGACAATGTTTGTCGCATATATGCGACGCTCGCGGTGAAAGGGTTAAACTACGCCACGTATTATAGTGCGCTTTTCATGAATACAGTGATTCAAGAGGAAGTCTTACATATATAAATTGTACAACGTGGAAGGGACATTCCCGTAATAAATCAAACCACGGTCTACACTAGATCACTATAGTGTACTGAATTCAGAACAACAGTCAAAAACAAAAAAAAATCGGCACTTCCATACAAAAGTGTGCAGCCGGGGCATTTTGAATGGGATCATTGATTTTTTTTTTTGTATTTTGACCGTTATTTTAATTTCATTACACTGTAGTGATCTAATCTATTGTAAACCTCGTGGTTTGATTGATCCCTTCCTCGTTGTATAATACATACCTAAGCCACGCCGGGGCGGGCCGCTAGTATATAGATGAATGTAGGATTGCAGAAAATAAATGAACAGCATCAAATGTTAAAACATTTATTAAAACTTGCAACGGCATGCTATCACACTGAGATCTTAACTAATAGACAGGACAGAAGTACAGAACCAAGCTCTTGGCCACTAGAGGGCGGTACTTGGACAAAATGTCAATTTAAGACTCATTTACACAGTGCAAGTTTTCTGCCTGTTGCATACAATTTCATTGAATTAAAACGGCTGACTTTTTTTTGTTTGTTTTTACCTGGCTGACCCAAAAAAGGAGTGTAATTTTTACAGAGCTAATGTAGATTGTGTGGTCTTTATTCGGAGTGCAGTTTTTTTATGAATGTGGAAATCAAACCTTACACAGAATGTAATATATAATTAACTTTTAATTTTACAAATCGAATGTCTTTATGTCTGCAAATACGGGAATAAACTTGAAACATATCTTTTTTTTAATTATTTTGTAATGATGAAACGCGATAGTTTAAAAGTAGAAAAGTAGCTAAGTGTGTACCACACACGTACCTACACCAATTGAAACTCAGGGGTTACTCCGAACGCGGTATGCAAGACGGATGTTAAATTGAAGCGGAGCGGAGATTTCGAGCATTGTGATTGGTCAATTTCTCTCCTCTGCTCCGCTTCCGAGCAGAGCGGAGAGGAAACAGCGGAGCGAAGATTTTGAGCAATGTGATTGATCAATTCATGCACCGCTAAGCTTCAGCGTATCCGCGTTTCAGTGTCAAACGACATTGAGCACTAACGTATGATGATAAGGTCCTATTTGTTTTGACATAAAAATAGGATGTCACTATCGTACGACTAACGTATTATTTTATGGAGTAACTTCCCTTTTCTCAAGAATTTTAACAAATAAATTTTTGTTTAAACGTGTTAAAATTCTTGAGCAAACAAGTATTAATTTCATACAGAAAGTTGATGTGTTCATACAGAAATACTAGTTCACTAGCTTTTGTTCAGTGGCGTTTTAAGTAAAACAGGGCCCGGGGCGCCATTGAAAATTGACGCTCACGGTTTTTTTTTCAGAGAGTAAGAATAGTCTAGTAAATAAAATATTGTTCTTCTATATATTTAAAAGTTTCTATTGGTATATATTTTTATTTACACATATAGGTACATATAAGAAGTTTACTATAGTTTTGTGCTCACCGACTCGGTATCAATATCAATGTTCAATCGAAAAATTGTAAAACTCTACTAACATCCAGTAAAAGTGCATAATTGCGTAGAATATCAAGCATTTTTTTTCAGGAATATGTTCTCTCTACTTCAATCTACGGATTAAAATTTTAATAGAATGAAAATATCAATAGAACTTTTACAGATTACGCCGCTGCGGCAGCAGCTTTTGCCGCTGCGGCGCCGCGCGCTTTGATTTTGTTAGTACTCTTATTTGTCCATCAGCCAACCTTATAGACGCAGTGGCGTCACAAATACTATCAAAATCAAAGCGTGCGTGAAATCTACTCTAATATATTTTTTAAAATTTTCTTATTGTATCACATTTGAGCCTATATGTAGAGTAAGAATCGGTAGATATGTATTTTTTATTGCATTGTATATTTATAACATCAAACATTAAAGGTTGGGTCTCCACTAATTTTAATTAGTACTTTTTAAAACTACGTAATGTATGCTCATTACATGGCATAGGGAAAATGGCAAGGAAAATATAGTTAGATCATACAGATGCTAAGTATTGTATAGATATAATATTTTGTTTTACAAAAGATCAATCTTAATTTTTTTATTATTTTAAAGAAATATGACATTGTATTATATAATATATATTTTCGATAACTTTATTTATATTTTAAACCCATTTAGGCCATCATTCCTCATTTCATTTATTATCTACCTTCCATCATTTACTGAACACTGACCAAAGGCCGAAACTCTTTACAATCCAATTTTATTTATACATTTCATTTTTCCTTTCTTTAACATTGGCATGCCCATCCTTAGCGGCAGTCTGCTTACCACTGGTTGCGAGTCAAAAGGCCACGATATCTACAAAGCCCTTGGATCTAAGTACATTTCGAGACTTCACGGGGCCCCGATTAACCAAGTATTTTTATAAATACACAAAAAAATACAACCCCTGTAAACATAGGACCCCGGGCTCGCACCTCACTTTCCGAAAACCGCCAAACGGTTGACTTCAACCGATACATTTGGAACCTTATTACAATAGACATAGAGTTAGATACTAATAGTGCTGATGGTGTCGGCCGGGGCGGGAGTCACGTTTGGTTGCTGAATGGTCGGGTCCAATAGTGGGATGCTGTCGGTGGTCCTGTGAAAATAATGAAGTTAGATTTTTTGAGAATGTATGTACTATAACGTTAATAAGTTTATTTGCCAGGCACGCCCCTATTTTCAAGCATTCACCCCCATGACTTTGAACAGCTGAACCGATTTCCATCAAACATAGCTAAGATCTAAGAACCATAGCAAGGAAACTTAAAAACCGCATTGAAATTTTGTCCATCATGGACCATGGACCATCTCTGAAAGTGCAAAAAAAATCTGCAGCTCCATACATTTTGGCACGGTAGGCATTTAATTTTGTATAGAGCTACAGATTTTTTTTTGCAATTTCGGGGATGGTCCCATAGTAAAAGTTGTTCACATTCTTCCGGATTGATACCCACTTTCTGCTACACTTTGTATAAATTACGTTCTCCCAGCTCTTATACCACCATTTTGTGCTACCTGCGATTATGTCACGGACAGACAGACTTGACTTGACCGATAAGCGTAAAACCTATAACACATATGATATACAACACATGTTTTTATTCCCAAATATACGACGATTTTGGTGCCCCCTGAAATTGGCGCCCGGGGCTGGTGAGGTTTACTCCCTAGGGCCTAAGCTTACCTGGTGCGCGGCACCTGCGGCTCAGTGACGACCTCCTCGCAGCACGCGGCGCTCTTGTTGCGCACGATGGGCAGCGTCGTGCAGATAGTGGCCGTCAGGTACACGTACTGTTGACAACACATAGTTACTTCCAGTGGCGGATTTACACATTTACCGACAGTAGGCTAATTATATTTTGCCGCCCCTACTTATACTCTTTCGGATCCCTCATGTGCAACTTTTCTGTGGCGAGGAAGTGGAAACAGGTACGTATCAGTCCGCCGCCCTGATTACTTTAAATAAAACCTGGGAGCGCTTGATTATGCCGGCCCTATTCAGGGTAGCGGTGGTGCGATATTGCCGCCCCCAAAATGTGCCGCCCTAGGCTCCAGCCTACTCAGCCTGCTGGTAAATCCGCCACTGTACTTCATCTTCAGCTCTTTAGAACCGGTGGCCCTGGGGGTTAGCGGTACGCAAGACGGCGTATCCGCGTTTTAGTCACCAAGCAACATTGAGCCCTAATGTATGAAGATAAAGTCTAATTTGGTTTGACATAGAAATAGGACGTCACTATCGTATCGGTCGCGGGTTCGATTCCCAGCGGGGGCAACGACTTTGTGTTGTTCTTCTAGTTTGGTTAGGACATTGCAGGCTGATCACCTGATTGTCTGATAAGTAAGATGATCCGTGCTTCGGAGGGCACGTTAAGCCGTTGGTCCCGGTCACTGTCTTTGACATTGGTCGTTACCTAAAACCATGTCAGAGGCCTTTAAGGCGGTTTAAAAACTCTGACACTAGTGTTAGTCACTAACACACACGATAAGAGAGAAGAGAGTCAATATCGTACGACTAACGTATATTTTATGAAGTAACCCCCCTGTTTAAACCTTAACCGACTTATTGTAAAACGCAAACTATCTTTGTTACTAGGTTTAAACCATTAACCGACCAAATCAAGTTGACATCTAGTAATTATGCCTCTGTCTCATATGAAAATGTCTACTTGATTTGGTCGGATAATGGTTTAATCCTAGTAACAAATTTAGTCTGCGTTTTATAGTTAATAAGACGGTAAATGCATAAATTTTTCGATTTTCATAAAACTTAGGTACATCATAGTCCAAATAACATGGGAAAAAATAAAAGATATTTGCTTTGTTTTATGATTCAAATTGAAAAAAAATTGAAAAAAATGTTTTTTTATTACATATAGAACAAAATTTTTATTGTTGTTTTTGTATTTATAATTGTTTTTGTATATATAATAAATAAATACACAATATATATTGTGTATTTATTTATTATATATACAAAAACAATTATAAATACAAAAATAAAAATATGTTTTAAGTACCTACCTAAATATGGATTTTTGGCTCTATTATTAGATATGGTTAATTATGGCAGAAAGTTAACTTGTCATAGGCTAAAAAAACAGAAATTTGGCTATTAAAGTCCCCATATTTTTTATATCAGAAAAATAGTTTAACGACCTAATAAGCGTGTCATGTCATAATCAGTTTTTTTTGTCTCCACTGCAGGAGCACGACCCTCTCTGTACTACCAGAGTTATACTTGGCCAGAGTAGCTAGAGGACTTGGCCTAGACTCTCCACGCTGGCCAGGCGGCACACGTGGCACGCATCTCTGTGTGCCTACCCTACCCGCAAATTCAGTTTTGCCTACTTAGCTCCAATAGTTTATATGGCGTTGGGTATTACTTAAGTTAGTAATATTATCTTTGGTCTTACCATAGCGAAGACAAGGATCAGATAGATGGTGGGCGTGGACCAATGCGCGGCATTCTCGATGGCCACCACACCCATCACCCAGTTGATGGCGAAGAATGGCTCCAGCACCAGACACAGGTTGAGGTACGTCTTCAACTCGTTGCCTTCGGTGTTCCAGCTCCATTTCCAAGAGAGATTGTCCATGTATAACATGTTTAGCAGGCTTTTGTCTTGAATTGTCTTTGCCGGGTTTGTCTGTGAAAAGAACATAAAAACGGATATTTTAATTAAAAATCGACTTTAAACCTATGACTACAGATTTGATATTACCTTATACTACAATCGCTCTGCCTACTGGATTTCCGTTACCAATTTAATCGAAAAAGAAATTACTATACTACCATATTACCTATCAACTGGCAACACTTACTAGGTTTTTTAATTTAACCTATAGTCACAGGTATGGCACTTCATACAAACGGAGCAGCATATTTACCTAGTACTACTACAAGCGAAACAATACATCCGTGCACACGTCAAATGTGTGAGTTAAACAATCAGGGTCGCCACCACAGAATTTGTTGCTTTGCTTACCTGTTTTCATTACTCGGAAATCTATAAAATGTTCGTTCTTTTTTGTTTTCCGTGGATAAAAATTGATAATATGCGCAGTTTCTCACCATTATGATTCAATAATCCTAAGTAACTCGCGTAACGTCAGTGTGCGACTAGCAAGAACCCTGTTTTACAGGCTCTTACACCTCACAATAACGGGGGAGGAGTTGCGGGGACACCAGATTGCGGGGGACGGTGCGAGTTTCCGTTCTGTATGTAATACTATTATTAATTCTGTGCTATAGTGTAGGTACAAAATACATTTAATAATACAATAGGAGCACTTAATGCTAAAAGCATTATCTAACAGCCAACCTTTAAGTTGTTCATGAAATTGAGGTGGTAAGTGGTTGTGTATTATTCAAATAAATATCAACAATCACTACAAGCCTACAACCTCTGTGCTACAACATAAACTAGTTACTGTAGATCTGTAGTTTACTACTTACCTACCTACCTACCTGTCGGGAACGTCAATATTTAGTAGGTACCTATCTACTAAATATTGACGTTCCCGCAGAGACCCAATTTGGATATAAGTACTATATTATTTATGATTTACTTACCTCATTGCCTTCACCGTTCACGTCACCGGTGGAGCCACCGAGATCGTCCTCACTCAATCCGTACTCCTTGTCCAAGGTGTCTGAACTGTCTGTGTTTTTTCTGAAATTTAAATAATGCCCTAATTTCTTTTATTTTATTTTTTTTATTTTATTTATTAAGGTACAATCACAGATATCAGAATGTGGCTAATATATAGTACATTTCTATAGTCAATATAATTCTGAGATCCTACAACATATTGTACACGACAATATAGAGATTATACATGCAGCAAACAATTCAAACAGAACAATAATAAGGAAAAAAAAAGTCTAAGATTAACTACAGTGTATACTATACCTAATACTTACTAATTGTATTGAAAAACAGAGTTTTTAAATTTTGATAAACTATCAGCAAATACATCTAGTTGGACATTAGTACTAATTTTATTATATAATTCACAAATCCTTATCATAGGATTATTATGACCGACATTGTTCCTGGCAGAAGGCACGCTGAACAACTGCGGAACCCTGGCTGAATGATGTGGAATCTTAAATCCCAACTTTTCAAGTAACTGGGAATCCATTGACCCGTTAGCTATTTTATATTTGTAGGTTATGGGTCACCACTGTAGCTTAGGCGGCTAACATATGGTGCTTATAGGTATCTACGGGTGATAAATGATAAGGCGTGTTCGATGCTCCAAAGTAAAATGTCGAATGAATGATTTATTAACAAAGTTCGGGTTTATATACAAGCGTTAGGGACAAACAAATAGCCTAATACGGTTGTGCATGGTATAATAAAATAAGGTATTCTCTTTCCGAGAACGAACTTGACTACGTCACGAAAGTGTTGCCACTGATTGTTCTTTTCAGTAAATTTAAGGACTTTCTCAATTAGTTCATGAATATTAAATAAAATGTTAAGTAACTTAGCTATTAAGAATCTCGCGATTCTCGCGTCATTCATCAATTCAAAATTTTATAAATTGATAAAATCGATTATTAATTTGAAATTGGTATATAAAGTTCAAAAATGCATTACGCTCGGGTAATTCAATTTCACACAGAGGCAACATATTACACTGATGACGTAGTCAAGTTCTTCCTACGTCATCAGCTGTCACGGAGAGAGAATACCTTATTTTATTATACCATGCGGTTGTGTTTTCGTTCCTGCGTTGTGATTGGCTGGCGCGGCGCGCGACGCTTCCTGTGTCCCGATTTATTCCCATATTTGGTTATGGCTGACGGACGGCGCGTGCAAATGCTGGCGTTGTATGGCCAAAAATGGAGATGTTTTGTAGCTACTCGATGTATGCTGTAGTGTGGCTACATATTCTTCCATTCTGTTTTGTTTGTTCGTTTATAAACTTTTATTGTACATGAGGAATAACACAGACATAAATCAGAAAAGTAAGCATACAACGTTGGACTTATCCCGTATAGGGATAGGGATCTCTTCCAGGCAACCGGCCAGTAATTAAGAGGAATATTTATTTATTATACGTATGGGAGAAAAGAAACAACGTAGAATATATCAGCTCTGTGGCTCGATGGGAGCATTACTAGCGCTCTCGCATCACCAGTCGTGGCTCACACTTGGATGGGTACGTACTTAAAATAGTAAAGAAATTACTCGAACTCCTCGTCAAGGGCACGTTAAACCGTTGGTCCCAGCTATCATCATTGTATGGCAGTTATCAAGCTATAAATGATGCCTTTAAGCAGCTGGAAAAATTTTACACTAGAGTTGAGGTCAATCATTTACCTGCTGCTCCCAGGAGTGTAGATATTATCAAGAGTGTCCAAGCTGCCATTCTTATTGTCATCGATTGGCTCGTTCTTCGGCCAGTTCGCTATGTGGTGGTCGACTAGTTCTTGTATCTTCGCCGTTAGCATTTCAGCTTGCTTCTTATTTACGCTCTGGAGGCCGACTATGATAATTCCTGTCAAAGGACATGAAAATAATTTAAGTACTTATTTTTTCAAAAGTATCTTTTAATGATCGAATTTTTTCGATTTTTTCGATGATGATTTTAATCATCGATTAATGATCAAGGTATTGTGCAAAAATCTGAATCATTATTGACCGAGCGAGCGAAGCGAGCAAGGTCTCTAAATCTAGTTGGGGGCAAAAACACATTGTATGTATGTATGTTTGTTTGTACCGCGATAACAGCCGAACCGTTGGTCTGATTTTGATGTTTGGTACGCAAGTAGGAAATATTAGTAGAATTTTCAAGTTCGTTGGGCATCAAAATCGGTTTAGTAGTTTTTAAAATATTACTAAAAATGTTCACGATTATGTAGCAAACGAAACCATAGCGCGTTTTAACATTGGAAAGCGCCATCTAGGTGTTACTTAGGAAATGAATTTATGTTATAATATAGAATAATAATCGCGAGGTCTAAGTTCGCGGCGAACTACTAGTAAGAATGTAGCTAGCAACCTGTCACTATTTTGATTCCCTTCTTCCACCTCACCTTGGACTGTTACTCTATAAAATGACACAACTGCTGTCTGACGCTGCAATTCGGGCACGTAGCTTTGTAGGTATCTCGTGTCAATTCGGTGTAATTTATGTTCTTACACCGGATTAACCAATAAACAGACTGGGTCCAGGGGCTTGCATCGATGGAGTCCGCAAGGGCTCAGGCGTCCCCCGATTATTGTTTTGTAAGTCATTTCTCCTAATGATTTTAAGGTGCACTAATCTAGCTTGTTAAGGGCCCAAAACCAAACACTCTGTTTGTTTACATCATACCTGTGTTTATTACGATGAGAAGCATGGCAGGGGCCATGAAACCCATCACCATCCCTTTCTCGATAGACATCCAGCAGTAATGCTTTATCTCGTAATGTTCCATCGACAAAGCGTAGTTGAACTGAAATAAAATAGTCTCGTATTAAAATATGAATTAAGAGAGCTTTATTAATCAATTCTGTGCTCACTCAGCCAGCGTTTCGCAGTAAGAGCGTTAAAACTAAGTCCATTTTGGAACATGACAGCACTTACAGCAATGGGCTGATATGGGTACTTATCGCCTCCGTTTTACTAGTGCAGCCAAGTCAGACCTTTATGAACCAGCCCTGGCTCGAGAAACCATGATAGCACGTTACGTATGAATAGGGTATTATAAAGCGTGTGGGAGATCGCAGTTTGGGGATGGGAAAGACAGTTGAAGTTTTAATTAAAAGGGCTATTCAAAGTTAGAAATTGAAATGGCTTCGTGTAGTGGCTGAAGAAACAAATATATTTTAAACGACTTCATAAAAAGGACGAGAAATTTCTTCTTCTTGTAGTGCCTTTCCATTACTGGATGTTGGCCTTCAGCTTCCCAAACTCCACTCTTCTATCCATTACTTAGCGGAACAATTTCTCAACTTTGGTAATTCTAGGCCACTCTCTCATGTTCCTCAGCCAACATTTATTATCTCATAACTTCGTTATTTATAAACCGACCATCGGCCTGTTCGGGCTTTGCACGGATGTTCATATAAATTTTCATCCTCAATTTTATCCTAATGGTGCAGTGCAATGTCACTTACCATTACTACGACAGCGGGGACCCCATAAGCCAGTAAGTAGTTATACTTGAGCGGCAGCACAGAATCGCAAGCGCAGTACTCGGTCACAGCGGCTGCTAGCGCCACGATCCACATGGCGCAGGATATGTGGGTATAATGCAGCAGAAGGGCGATCCTTTCGCATTGCGATGGGGAGGACAATCCCTGCAAATGAGATTTATACAATCATGTGTGATAATAATTAATTGCTTTTCTATCGTATTGGTTTACACTGTAATAATAGATTTAAGCTACGTTGAAATGAAATAAAAAATGAATGTCATGGCCAGGACCTTTATTCCAAAAGCGAGCGATACGTACAAAGCCACGAGCGCGGGTTGCGGTAAAATTAATATAGAGTGCGAGAGAAAAGTGATGATATACTTATTCTTATTTTGGTTTGACATTGAAATAGGTTGACAAATACGATGGCTCGACGGACCACTCATGCACGATGCTTGACTGACACTGCAACGCAAATATGAAGCTAATAGCTATACCTATGTTCGTATATCTTAAAACTTTTGGAATAAAGATCCAGGGATTTAACCGTTTGGCAACTAGCACTTAAGAATTTGACTAAATTAGATTTATAAATAAGTTAATAAGTACTAGGTGTAAAACTCACAGTTGCCGAGTGGTTTCCGGCAGAGTAGAATAGAACCAATCCAGGTCTTCCGCTCTAGATCGGTCATTTTGGAAATCTTTGTTTATAAATTGGGAGCAGCCTATGTCCAGCAGTGGATGTTATGCGGCTGAAATGATGAATCCAAGTCTTCCCGTAGATGTCGTAGAAGGCGACTTAAGAAATACAAGCTAAACTAAGCCACAGAATAAGTAAGTACTACAAAGCTTATCAATGTGGCCTCTCCAACCCGTCTGGCCAGCGAGGAGAGTGTAGGTCAAGTCCTCTGGCTGCTCAAGGCCGTGCTCCAGAAGTGGAGATAAAAAGACCTGATGATGATGATGATGAAAACTCACAGTAACGGCCTGCATGTATATCAACGTGCAAACAGCCAAGCAACAGCAGAGGTTTATGTTGATAGGGTACAGCTTGCTGTTGCGTCTGAACTCCGCCGCGTACTCGCTCCACAGGAGCCACATCACCGCTGCCATTAACAGGGCGAATGCTATGCCGCTTGTGATGAAGATCTAAAAAATAAGTTTTGTTAAAAAAATCCGCTTTTTTATGAGACCAAAGAACTTGTCAAGACAAATCATAGACATATAAGCTCAAACACGATAGGCGTCGTTCATAATTACTGAATTCCTATGGCTACCTTCTTTTTCTGTATTGTCGATTTCGATTTAGATTGTATGCATTTCAACTCAATTGCTTGAATATGATACTTAAAAACGAGATCTTCGTGCTCCATATAAATTAATTAAGAGTAAATATCAATATCTTAAAGTAAAAAACGATTAAAAAGTTAAGCGTCTCACCAAAACCAACCACTCGTTCCTGACTCCGTGGCAGCTGTTGAACCCATACACGTACGTCACGCTGTCAATAATATTGTGCTCTTTAAGATCCGCATCAGCCAGAGAGTCGTCAGGAAGCTCCACCTCCGGCTCTGAGGGCTTCACCTCTTGTTGCATTTTGTTTACTGTTGTAGGAAATAGAAAATAGATATTGACTTCAAACGGTACACAAACGGGACTTTTTATTTGTTGAGCCAAATTAAAAGATTCATGGGTTTCTCGTGGTCACAGTCAAAAGGTCCTGGGGGGTTACTTCATAAAATAATACGTTTGTCGTACGTTAGTGACGTCCGATTTCTATATCAAATTAAATTAGACTATATCATCATACGTTAGTACGTTAGTGCTCAGTGTTACTTGACACTGAAACGCAGATACGCAATAACGACCGTCTTGCGTACTGCTTTTAGAGTAACCCCTCTGTTATATACAATTACCCAGTTTATTTACTTTTTGAGAAATAAACTTAAATAGACGTTTTGATAAAGAAATGGGAGGACTACTCTGGATAAGGGGAGAATGGTTTTATAGTAGTGTCCATTCCCTTGATCGGCGCTTATATGTATACATTTCGACATCAGCAGGTAAATATAAATTTTTAAGACGGATACTTACCTTGGTTATTCTTTGACAAGTATTCCGGATTTGGATATAACTGTGGGTTATCATCATATATGGATGACGTGAAATTCGACACGACGCCTCCATACTCAGTATCGTAAGACGTTATATCGTAGTCCGGTCGGTCTTCTTTGGGGTAAGTAGCCTTGTGGTACTTGATCGATACTGGTTGGTAGGACCGATACGATGGCTTCAGCTTGCTGAAGAAAGTGTCATCCACGCTTGAGCGCCTCACATGGTGAGTCTTATTTCCAGCGTTTGCTAAAATAGATATACCTACAGTGGAATAATGATATTTTTTATTGATGATTTAATGAAGTATTATGAAAAGGTAAAAAATAACATGAACTACAAAAGAAAAAAAGAATACTTTAAAAATATGAGCATAGTGTATTAATTACTTTTATGTTTAAAAATAGCATTCCATAACAAAGGCTTCGCGTATACCATCCCGGTGAAATTCTCTACATGTTATTAAAAACTACATCAAAATCGGCCTAGTAGTCTTAGAGTTTATAGGTATAGCACAAATTGATATACGCGACATTATTTTTATACTAGTACTGCATCGTTTAAGGTGATTTAATTAAACTTTTCATTTATTTTAATGAAATGTTTAATGCGTCGTAAATATGTCTACAAATTTCATAGTACATACCTAATTAAAATGTTCTCTTTTCTTAGTCTATAAAAAAATCAGATAAAACTTACCATTTATTTCTAAAATAAAACATTGCAACAAAACTATAATTGCTATTTTGAAAATATTTGAATATATCTTCAACATTTTTGTATGTTGTTCTTCTTAAAAGCTCGCACATTCACAATATTAGGCGTAGTGGAACGATTACATTTTGATTTGTCCAGACGCTTGCACTATCATACTAGCTTAGATATTTATAGTCCATATTTACAAAAAAACACGAGCCATTTTTACATTTTCCGCGAAAAATCAATACTACTTGCTACGTTCCTTTTTTACTATCATTGAATCAAGTCACTGCGTACTTTAAATACAACAATAACTTTGTTATTTATTTAGTTGATTTATAAGTTATATTAATGAGAATATTATTATGTAATTACATTTTTATTTAGTTTCTTAATGATTTAAATTATTTACAGTGTAGTAGAAAACAAAAATCTGTTACGGGCAACTCTCATAATGTCATATCATGTCAGCTTAAATGTCACTGTCATGTTTACCATCAAACAAAAACGCAGTTTTTCACTGAAATGTAATCAGAAATAGTCTAAAAATGAGTGCAATATTAAAATTTATCCGTGAAAACCACATCTTAGCCCTTATCGAACAAGCCATCGTCAAGAAAAAATCAAGGTTAAGCTTAAACGCGTTTGAAATCACAGAAATCCCTGACCTTCTGTACACCTGTTCGGAAGTGCAACATTTGTACTTGCATAAAAACAAAATAGCAACTATTCCAGTGCAGATAACCGAGTTAGTGAACTTAACAACGTTGACGCTAGATTATAACAACATAAAATCGTTGCCTTCGGAGATAGGAAACTTGAAAAACTTGGTAAATTTGAATATAAGTTATAATCCGTTGAATGTTTTAATTCCTGAAATTGGGGAGTTGGAGAATCTCGAGGCGTTCTGGTGTAACAGGATAGGGTTGCGAGAGATCCCGAAGGAGATCGGGAAGTTGGAGAAGTTGGATACTTTCGGCGCGAGAGGCAATGAATTGATAACTATACCTGAAGAAATGACGAAGCTTTCTAAATTAAGGTAAGTTTTTTATGTAATGTGTGAAAAAATGTAATTTCACACTATAGTGTGGGAAGTGATTATAATAGCGTCATCCAATAAATACATATGGTTACAGTTTAATCTGTTGCTTATATGTACATTGGTTTTTAATCCTTAATGGTTATAATATGAACATGTGAAAAAATAAACAGTAGTAGTATATTATAATGTAATTTTTAAAGGAATATATTATAATGTAATTTAAAGGAAAACAGAGCTAAGTAGTGTTTATAAATTAAAAAGTTATAAGCAATCGAGTTATGAAATGTACTGTGAAAAGTTTGGTGGTAGAAATTTCTTGAGTTCCTCTGTGCTTCGGAAGCACGTATAATCAGTTGGTCCCGGCAGTCATCATTGTATGGCAGTCTTCAAGCTATGTCAGATGCGTGTAGGCAGCCTAAAAAATCTGACACCAGTGTTGCCCACTTACACACAAAAAAGGAAAATTTTATACAAAATAATTGAAAATTAGTTTTTAGATGTTAACTGCCGTAAACTCAAATTCTGTATTCTCAAGTACGGCACCCTACACTGCGCGTGACTCGATATGTACTTGGCAGGTCTTTTTTTCTTTGAGTAAATAAATATATTAAATTAAATAATATTCAACATTTTGTTCCTCCCATACAAAACGCCAATTTCATATGTAAGGACTTAATACATTAATTACACTTAAATTATGTTTAAGTATTGCTATCCAACGCGGAAATGCCGCCAGCCTCTTGGGTACTTTGCCCTGTGACGGCAGCGATTTGGCCTCAATTTTTTATATAATGTAATATAAATTATTTTTAATTAGTTTTAGTTAGTTTTAATTTTAGGTTGTATTTATTTAGTTAATATTATATTGTTATATTTTAAAACTTATGTCTTGCATTTACAAAATAAATAATAAAGACATTCATGACGGCAAAAAAAATAGCATTCCATATCATAGGCTTCTTGTAAACCATCCTGGTGAAATTCTCTGAATGTTAGTAAAAACTACATCAAAATAGGCCTTGTAGTCTTAGAGTTTATAGGTATAGTACAGATAGATATAAGCGACATTAATTTTTATAAATAATAAGTATAGATCTAAGTAGTGCGTTGTTTAATTATTATTATTATTTTTACCATTTCAGATGGTTAACCCTAGAAAACAATGAAATAGAGACTTTACCGGCCACCATGGACGGCATGGTAACCCTGGTGCACTGCAACTTGAGGAACAACAAGATCAAGGAGTTCCCCATGTCGGTGCTCAGGTGTCCCGAGCTTATGTTCTTGCAGCTGAATAATAATCAGGTATTTATCTATTCATTTCACAATGAATAGCATCCATGAAAAAGTGGACATCTTTTCATGCCTTTTGAGTGAATTCGCAAAGGTGGCCTTACATATGATTAGTTTTTAGTTTAGTTTTTGGGTTCATGTTATGTTTTGTGTATAAGTGCATTATTTTCCCCTCTAACGCTTCAGGAAAGATCCTGTAAAGTTAGTTGTGTGTAAGAAAAATATAAATAAATAAATTATGGACGGAGCAGCTTGGAGTTAGTGTAGTTAGTTTATTTTACTTTACTATATCAGGACCAAAATATCTAATTTCTACATGTCTGTTTTAGACTGTACTCCGAAACTAAGTGTTTACAGCATGTTCATACATAGTTGCATTATTTAATTTTTATATAAATTTTCAGGAATTTCGGGATAAAAATTATCCTATGCCCTTCCCAAACAAATCTTCTCTTCCAAAAAAAAGTCAAACTATATCCATATCCAATTTTATCTAAAGAGGTTCAGTGGTTGAAGGGTGAAGTGGTAACAAACAAATATACAAACTCACTTTCGCATTTATAATATTAGTAGGATTAAATAAACAAACTAATAAGTGCATTTAATACTTCATAAACGTTAAGGGATCATGAGAATATACATACATGAATGTGTTGTTTGTAACAGAGATAGACCAAATACCTCACAAAAGTTTAATCTTTTAATCGTCATCATATGAGTAACCCGTTTATCGCATGTTTATAACAAAACAAAGTCCGCGACTTCGTTCGCGTGGTTCGTTCCGTCGACGACCTGGCGACCTGTGCATCCGGTCCCGTTTCCGTTCTTTTACCGTTCCTGTTCCCCTTCCAACGTTCTCGTAATTTTTTTAAAAAACAAACAGCCAAATCTGTTCAGCCAGCTGTTCTTGAGCACTAAACAGTATTTATTTATAAAGATTATTCCAGAGATAATTTACTTCTTCTGTTCCAGATATCAACATTGCCAGAAGATTTCGACACCAGCTTTCTGGCTGTTCTAGAAATGATAGATCTGAGAATGAATCCTATTTGCGAACTGACACATCCAGTAAGTATGAATGGTATGCACTGAATCATAGAATCAAATATTTGTCGATCCCCGGTCAAGGCAATTTGGAAAATGGACCATTTCAAATTGTCTTGGGTCTTGGATGTTTATCTATACAACGTGGAATTGACACACCCGTAATAAATCAAACCATGGGCTATACTAGATTACAACAGCATAATAAAATTAAAGGCAAAAAACCTACACTTATTTTCGCCTAGCCAAAAATTTAAAATTAAAGATTTATGTCATAGAAATTATCATAGAAATATATGTGTAAATTAAATATGATAAAAGTTATAAAAATAAACAGACACTCTCATTGTGATTTCTCATTCGTTTTGGAGCCGAGGGCCACTTCATAAGGGTCGTTAGTAAGACCTAATTAGCTAGTCAAACTAATATTCAAAAACAAAAAATGTTGACTAAAACTCAACTAGTAGAACGCCGCCAGGCGCCGCAGGTTAGCCGGCCAGAATTCATCGGGGTCACGCGGCAGTTTTGGACAAGCGTAACTACGTGCTCACGATCAAAAATAATTTTCGCAAATTATGTCATACACAAATTTGGATTACGTTTTATCATCATCAGGTCTTTTTTGTCTTTACTGCAGGAGCACGTCCCTCTCTGTACTACTAGAGCCATATTTGGTCAGAGCAGCCAGAGGATTTAGCCTATACTCTCCACGCTGGCCAGACGGGTTGGAGAGGTCTCATGATTGTATTTCCTAAGTCGCTTTCTACGACATCCACGGAAAGACTTGAAGAGGATTACGTTTATGGATAGGAAAATTTATTTACTATACGACATTTTTTTTTTCCAAAACCAATGGTAGGAGAAAATTTCAGGACCACCCCCTAGTCCGCTACACAGAAGAGCTCCCGACCACGGACGGCCTGCCGCCCGAGCTGGCGTCGCAGGCCTCCGGCAGCAGCCGCCTGCCCGGCAACCTCGAGCGGCTCGCGATCAACGCCACCGCGCTACGGCTGCAGCCGCCGCAGAACGTGAGGCACAACGACCCCATCGTACTAGGTAGGCGGAAGAAAAAATTAAAAATTCGCTAATTTGCAAGTAGTCACTAAAGAAAGGATAATGCCCACTGCTCTAACGTGAGGCACAACGACCCCATCGTGCTAGGTAGGTGGAAGAAAAAATGAAAAATTCGCTAATTTGCAAGTAGTCACTAAAGAAAGGATAATGCCCACTGCTCTAACGTGAGGCACAACGACCCCATAGTGCTAGGTAGGTGGTACAATCCGATAATTTGTAATTTGCAACTAGTCAATAAAGAAAGAATAATGCCCACTGCTCTATGGAGCCCCGTCCCTCATCTATACATATAATAAAACCGGCTCGCGGTCAACGCTACTGCGCTACGGCTGAAGCCGCCGCAGAACGTGAGGCACAACGACCCCATCGTACTAGGTAGGTGGTACAATCCGCTTATTTACAACTATAGTCTGGCCTGTGTCACTCCCCGTTCAGGTATCGAAAATACATACATACATACATACTATCACGTCTTTATTCCTAATGGGGCAGACAGAGCATTTTGGGTCTTGCGGTTCTATGCATCGAAAATATACCTACGTTATTACTATGCACGCGGTGACCCCTCCGGAGTGGTAAATTCAATGACGTGAATCGTATGTCTAGAGTATTAAGAATTAAATTAGCTTGCAATGTACTTCTAGGTATCTAGACGAAGAGGTGCCGAGTTCTGACGCAAACTAAATTAAACCATATTGCTAACGACATTAAGTAGATAATTCTTTGAATTCCTTGGCTGAGTAAGTCTTCTGTACGTTAGTACTAGTATTTATTCTGCTCGCAAAATTACGTTAAAATTGGAAATGAGGAGTGACATCTTGTAACATTTTACTTTGTCATCAATATTTATGTAAGAGATGTGGGGTGAAAGAGAATGTAATAACAAAAATTGAGAAAGGAATGTTAAGGTGCTTTGGACATGTTGAGAGGATGGATGAAAGCAGATTAACAAAAAAGATTTTTCGTGCGGATGTGGATGGGAGAACCGGACCGGGTCGACCGCGACGAACGTTCTGCGACCAAATAGCAGACGTTCTGAAGAAAGGTGATGTAAGGAGTACCCATAACCGGAGAGCATGCATGAAAAGAGTTATGAGTGTTGACGAAGCAACAAAGGTTTGCAAGGATTTTAGTAAGTGGAAATCCATAGTCTCTGCCTACCCCCATGGGAAACAGGCGTGAAAATATGTATGTATGTATCAATATTCATTTTTGACCCTTACTCTTACGCTCCAACTTCATGGACACTGCCCTGTTTGTGTGTCAAAGAGCGTTTTTAAGCGTTGTGTAAATCATGTATCATTCAAATCGTAAAAATTGGGTACCTACTTTCCTGGGTCAAAAATAAATTATTTGAAACGTCACAAAATAGTGTTACTTGTCATGATCTTATCCATTTGAAATGTGATTTAAGATTTATTATTGCAGAAAGACTTATATGAAGATCGCTATTTGACTCCAAGAAACTATGACGTTAGTCTATATTTCGTACAAACCCCATAGAAAATGTTTGTATTAATTAACGTTTAGAAAAAAGTGTCTACTATGAGTTGCTGAAAATTAACGAATAGTAAAATCAACAAGTTGTTCAAAAATTTTTAAAATCTACGTGTTGTTTTAGATATGGACCTAGACGCGTCGTCGGTGGAGTCGTCTGAGGACTGGGAGAACAGCGTCAACAGCTCCGAGCTGGACGTTCAGTACCAGAGCGAGGACGAGCGGGCTGAGAACGAGGTAACGCATCACTTTAAAGGGGCCAGCGTGATCCATCACGCTATGGAGGAAAGCTTTTATTGCGGTTATTATGACATACGGCAACGTAACACATCACTTTAAAAGGTCCAGCGCAATCAATCACGCTATGGAGGAAAGCTTTTATTGTGGTTATTATGACATACGGCAATTGCCGTAAGTTATAATGATAGATATATAATGCCAGTATGTTATAATGATAGATTTCTGTGAAACACTAGGTTTATAACCAGTACAAATGTGAATTAACGATCTTTGAAGGTGCTGTAAGATAGAAAAGATTTAATTAAGATTTTTTTTAAAATATTATGGGACATTCAGTAAGAAACAATAGAAATAACAATTGAATTACGTCTACAGCCGTAAGTGTCCTGGTTTATAATTCATATCTGCTGCCTGTTTCTATAAAGACTTTGCGATTGTATTTACTCAGTCGTGCATCCCATTTCTTCTCATTACTAATTACCTATCGATACATTCTAACAACATGTAAGGCTGTGCACTTCTAAAAAGGGTTACCGTCAAAGCAATCATTGGTTTTGAAAAATGGTTGTTTTTGTATATCTTCCCATTTCATCTAATTACCTATAGATACATCATCGTCCAATCATTCGGTCTATCCATCCCTTGCAACCCATACCCAGTGTATGCTGTTAACGCAGATCGCGCAAACGTTCCAGGCGGTCGGAGCTGCACTGCCCGAGCTGTCGCGATACGCGTCCACCGCGAGCTGAGTACGGACGCCGACTGACAAGTTTGACGGCGGTTTGACGCGGAGTGGGGATGGTGAGGCTTCTGATTACGATACAAGATGTATAATCGGATATTGTATTGATTTTTTAGATACTTAAATTGCAGTGTTACACTATGCCGAACTTCCGTCGCGTTTTGCGCGAAGAAGTTATGCGCCGCGCAACTTCGGCTCAGTGTGTTTAGACAATTAAAGTTTTGAATAGAGACTTTAACAATGACATTGAATCTATGTTTGGTTTATCTGTATGACAAAAAGTTTTGGTCTTCATGATTGAAAATGCTAGCCATTGACAGTGTCACTGCTATTGTTTTTCTAGTCAAAGGCGGATCCAGTCTTCGATTAAGGTGAGGGGGGGGGGGGGGGGTTGAAATGTCACTAGGGTCACTTAATTCAAGTATTTACTCCCCCCGCTCCCCACCAACGGGACAATTCACAGGGTTTGGCTTACCACATAACTCAGGGAGGGGAGGGGGGGGGGGGGTATATCCCCTGGATCCGTGCTTGCTATTGGCCAGAATAACTCACGACCCACTTGATTAATGGGACGTGTATTGAATAGAAAAAGTTTTAAAAAAGTTTAAGTAAGTTTTCTGTACAAATGTTTTTAATAATGATGATAAATAAATGTAAAATGAAAACTTACATAATATATTAGGTTTTGGTGGGGATTGCTCAAGTGTGTGGTTTTACAATACATAAAAAAAGTATTAAAAAAATTGATCTTCTAGCACAAATTTTCCTATAAAGATAAAAATATGTACTCATCTCTTTTCACAGATAAATTTTAATGTTACTTATTAATAAAAAAATGATCGTTCATGAATAAAAAATGAAATATACATTATTTTGGGACCATTTCACTAACAAAGAACGTAAAAATGGTTTTTTTCTCTAAATATTAGTTAAATTATTTTTATGTAACGAATTTTAATAAAAGGGGACGGCAAAAGTGGGCAAAATTTTAATTTCAAAGTTATAATTGTAAAAAAAAAATATTTTTTAAATTTAAAATTATTTAAGTACTAGCTGAATTTATGACACAAAATTAAAGCTTTAAATATCAGGGCCAAATGTTTCTCAATTTTATACTTTAGATTTCTTGTAAATTATAAAAATAATAAATAGTTGTAAAAATAAAAAATGTATTCAGCTGTAAATATGAAAGTATGTTTATTTGGTCGCCCTTGACTTCAAAACCGAGCAAGGGATCGACGTGATTTTTTTGCATACAAATGGAGAGTAACTTTGATGATATTTTATCCTGTACCTACGTTCCCGAAAGATGCACGCGGACAACGTCACGGGTAAATACCATAATTATTATATTCATGTAATAAAATATACCATAATTTATATGTACAATGATTATTATGTAAACATCTCTATATTACTCATAAAAATTACATCTTATTTTGTACACAGATTTTTTGTGTCAATAAATACATTATGTATTTATTATAAATTTTATTTAAAAAGGTAGCACAAACATATTTTTTAGTTCCTATTTTATTAAGTAGGGTAAACCGCCCGATTATTGACACTTGGCAAAACAGCTGTAATTACAATACGTGTGGCGGGCGACTCTTCCGCCACTACGAGGAATTACAACCACAAATAATGAAGCGACAACCGACAACACCATGCATATAGGAACATTATAAATCATGAGCACAGGTACCGTCAAAAAATATAAAACCAACTAAATACTTATTAACTCTCGGTACCTATCTCGGCTCGCTGTCAAGCGCTTTCATCGCGCGTAGCGCGAGTGTCCATATTTTTCGTTTTTATAATTTGGTCAATTTTTAAGCACAATTTTTATATAAGAAAGAGATAGATGTAGAGGAGAAGGGGAGGCCTTTGCCCAGCAGTGGAACACAACATCACACTAATAAAAAATATATATATTTGGAACGAGAATCGATTACTGAATGCCCCCTTCCAATATGCAAGACGATTTACTAGTCAGCCTTTATTTAGCCAGTGCAACCAGATCTCTGAGATCGAGATGTAGGATACTGCTGGCGCCATCTCGTATGCTTCTTGTGAACTATGGTATCGCTTCATTCATTGTTGTTGGTGGTTATAGTTCTTCGTAGTCGCGTAGAGGTCGCCACATACGTAATTCTTAAAACTTATACATGTGCCCAAGTTATTTGTTTAACTAGGTATTATTTTATTTTTTATCAAATGTTAAATATTCAACTCGCAGAAATCAACTTGCCACCTGTGATGTATGCTTTTCTCTTTGAGCACGGTGTCTAGTTAACTTCGGGTCGTACAAATATTTTTCACAATTGACAATAATTAGAGCTTCTAGGGTGTCGATAGTTGGGCGCTTTACCCTACACTTGTTATTTTACAATGTTATTCAATAAATATCTTTAGTTAAATAACTAAGTACTAGCCTTTTTGTTTTTATTCATATTTTTACAATAATTACATGTCATAGTCATAATAAACATATCCATCTCATGAATTTAATGGTTGTAAATAAAATAAACTGTGAAATAAAAACTTTGGTCAATAAATTTGTTTTTTCTTATTTAGCAGAAGTAGTTTGTGCCCTTCCTGTGCCTTTGAAACACGAAAGTCAATTTGAATTCACGACATTTGAATTCATGACAGGTACGTTATTTCGTATTCAACAGTTAATGAGCCTCTCGTCGTACATTCACTTCGTATTATTTTAAAGAGTTATGTAAGTTGTTCGTGATAACTAGTTGCAATACTGTGAAAATAAGTTTATTTCGGCGTTTCTTCTCAGAAGTAGTCGTTGCAGAGCTGGTATCGGTGGCTTCTTAAAAAATATTTTTAATATGCACTAGTCACTACTCGTAATGTATATTATACTTACTGACGTGTAAAAGTGCCTGGGTCTAATTAGGTACTGAATAAATTTCTAATCTTGAATTGCGTGATGCCTTCTCTTTCGCACGCAGTGACAGTAGACGTAATACGTCACGCGCTCACGCTAACGCAGCGCACGCCCTTCAACGGTGAATGAAGGTAGGTACTTAACATTCGCAATAAAACAACTAATTACTTATATCGAGTGTATTCTGGATAAATTGGTTACAAAATACCTATCCAGACCCAAACCGGGCCCGGCAGAAGCTTACGCAAGTTGAATCTCAAACGAATGCATAGTATAAAACCTTTATTTTACATCTAAATAGTACAAAAGCCGTCCTGGTTCAAACGCAACGCTGTATTATATTAAATTTAGTTTGAGCTTAACTTACTCTTTAGTTTATAGGAAAAAAATATATATAATTAGTATAATTTAAATTATTACATAAGATCCTTAGTTGCTATATCGGAGGCAGCCGGAATACAGTTGTACAAGATTCGGCCGCCATTTTGATCTATTTGACAAAGCGCAAGGATGTAAACGATATAAAATAAACCTGTGCTGCGAGCACAACACTAATAATACTGTGAAAACATTACCTCCCTTTGGTAGTTGGGTAATAAAATACAGCCGCTATGCTAGGCGCCAGTTAGGATGAAAATTGGCGGGCGTTGACCTTTGTGTCTGTTGCTCGGTCATATGTAGAAATTTAGTGGCTTTCCTATTCTTATAATTTTGCTTTGATATGTTCTAGAGAAAAATGCACTTAGTTACTGTGTCAGTATATACAGCATATAAAATGGGTTTTGATATTGAAAATGTTAAGTTATCGGTTACGAAGTCACTTCTATGCCAGATAGAAGATACATTTATTTAGCTATTCTCTCATGTCTGAAGACTGAATTGAAATAAAACTAAAAACTGAACAACAAAAACACAAACCCAAGTCAACATCCTCAATTCCCATGCTAATTGGCGTTTGCTATACCATAAGAAAACGTCAAAGTCACGCCTAAACTTGACATCTTTTTCATAAGAATCCTTTGACTTAGTATTTTGACTTGGGGTTTTGAAACTATCCGAACGAAATGCAGCCTTACCGACTCAATTTGGCGATTTAAGTTTACCAACATGACGTTCGGGCCTGAATTTGTTTTAAACCCGGAAAATGGGTTTATCGATGTTCGATATCGATTGTTAGTGTTGTGCGCGCGTCGATACGTGGTTATTATATGAAATGCTGATCTACTGGCGATCCGTGGCGCGGAGTTTCTCCTCGACGGCTTCCTGGGAGGCTTCAGAGAGGTCGGTCGCTTGAATGTACTTCTGTACGCCGACCAGAGATTTCTTCAGCGCGTCGAAGGAGCTGGAAACAACAAATTTATCAATGAGTATGGGCGTTTTATTCAGATTTTTTTGTATTAACTTGTAGAATAATAGAAAAGTATTGATGTCTCACGTCTTCCATACTGGGCAAAGAAAATTTATAGAAAGTACCAGGCCGCTTTTGCGCATTAGTTTTTTTGTGCAATAAAGGGTGGGTATTGTATTGTACCAGCTGCTTCTACTTTCTTTTTGCATAGGAAGAAAATGGGCGTTAATGGTGTTGGGAAAAGCAATGGTCACAATCGGCTCTCGATTTCCATTATCTCTCGTCTCATCATGTATCTAAAGCTGAGGAAGAATTTTGTTCAAAATGTTAATGTTAAAACAATCTTCAATACTTCGTCCCATTGTTCGTTATCTTACAAGATACCATAACCAGTAGATAAGCAATCGCGTAACGATTACAGAATTTACCGGTATCAGTGAAATAATTGATAAAATAATATCGGACGTAAAGGTGGAGTACTTTTTGTTTATGTCATGAGTTGTGGTTTCAGATAAGAAATGTATTTGACATAGCTTGTTTAATCTTTAAAAAGAGAAACAATACAGTTTTAAATACATTAATGAACTATCAAGTCCTTATTCTTAGCGGGTAGACAAAGCCTAGCCATAGAACCCGAAAGTTTCCTTTAACAATAAATTTAAGAACTAGGATTTTGTTGGTGGAGTATTTTCCATGTCTCCTTATTTCCGCATTAATCCCGTAATTAATCAAACCAGGGGCCATACTAGATCACTATATTATAATGATAACAAACAGTCAAAAACAAAAAAAAAAATCGACGTTCTCTTACAAAATGCCCTGGCAATTTGTATAAAAATGCAGTTTTTAAACTTTTTTAACGTCAACTAGATTATCCAAAAATAAAGAACCCTTACTTTTTTCGTTTAGAAAAGTAGTCAAAATTCACGAAGATACAGCGTTTCGAAGTGGGCGTGATTTACGTCACCGTTGGTTACAGATCGTAGCCAATCGTGACGTCACTCGAAATTTAAATGCGCTGTATCTTCGTCATTAATTAGGATGTTTGGCCACCTTGTGCGGCATGACAATTTCATAAAAAACATAATGGAAGGGACAGTGGAAGCCAAGAGAGGAAAAGAAAGACCATAAAGGTCGTTAATGGATGAAGTAAAAGAAAAGGCTAAAGTTGTGTCTTATAGGGTGGTCAAGCAATTAGCGGAAAATAGGGAGACATAGATAATACTCCACCGACAAGAACCTAGTTCTTAAATTGATGATAATGACCCCATTATTTATAGCAAAAGTGAACGCTCACCTAGAGTACAACATCTTCTTCTTAACCTTAGCGGTGTCTGGGCACCATGACATTAGGAACAACTTCTGTTTCTTGCTCGCCTCCGATGTGCCTTGACATTGGTGCGTGTATTCGAAGTCGAAGAGGCCATATCTGAAAACATCAAAATATATGTATGAGCTAAGGGCTAAGATATAATTACAAAGTTAACAGATACCCAACGCAATGGAAACTATTGGAGGAAAGTGGGCAAAACTAGTAGGTGAAATTAGTACCAGCTGCTCTTACAGAGATGGCAGCACACGACTGGCAACAAAGTGACAAAGAAAGTGTTGTGTTAATTATGTGTACTTTTTATTGCATTTCATGTAAGTCCTATTTAATTAATTAGAGTACTACTTTCTTTAAATAATAGTAATAAAAGATTTTAATACTTATAGCGCCATCTAGTAACTAGGTAAGAGAAATAATTATGTTTATAAGGCGATGGGTGTATATTAGGAACATAAATACATATAGCAGTAAAACACACATATTAGGTACCACGTCTTTTTCCCTAATGGGGCAGACAGAGCATTTTGGGTCTTGCGGCTCTAAGCAGTCAGACCCCAGGGCCGCAACAGCAGAAATACTTTTTTTTTTAATAGTTAGATATTATGTCTTACCCACTGCTGTATAATTGTCAAGTAGTCCCATAGACATTTTATCAAAATCGGTTGTGTAGTTTTGGGATGAAGTCGGTTTTTAATGAATAATGGTCCTGAGCAAGATTGCTGGAAAATGCTGGAAGCAGATCGCTTCCAATCGGTCACTTTCAGAAATTTATGTGGCATGCTCCTGTCCATCAGTGGACTTTGTGCGATTGAAAAGATGGACTGTTTGGAATCAAAGCTAACCTGCACTCTCCAGTGCCTCCTCTAACGCATCGTACTCGGCGTTGCGCTCGCCCACGGTCTCGACGTTGATTTGCTTCTTGTTGATTTTGAATCTCCTAATACGTCCTTTTGCAACACAACAACCAACCAGTGTAGGATACTCACCTAGGTCGTCAAGACAACCTCAACAAGATTGTAGGAGAATGATAAAGCAGGTCGCTTCCAATTTCAGAAATTCATAGGGCAGACTCCAGATTATCAGTGGACATCAAGCGACTAAAATAATTAACTGTTTGGAAACAAATCTAACCTGCACTCTCCAGTGCCTCCCTTCTGCAGGTCTTCAAGGAACGCATCGTACTCGGCGTTGCGTTCGCCGACGGTCTCAACGTCGATTTGCTTCTCGTCGCGGATGTAGAACACTACGTAGCGGTGCTTCTTGTCCTTTTTGATCTCCTCATACGTCGTTTTGCAAGCGTCCGATACTGTTACGCCAGACGCCTGGAAGAGTAAGAATTTAAAATTAATAAATCAGTAACATAAATAACAAATCTCAATATTAATAGTTTTTTATTGTTAAACGTTACTGAAGTGGTGATTTCGCATTGTTTATTGTTTATTAAGGCATACACAACATGTAACAGTCTTTTATACTTATATCTAAGATTTCATTGACATCTTGCCCTAAACTGAAACCCAAAGGCGTGTACACACAGCATATCAGGCATGTAAACACTGTTGAGCTCGATGTATTGACCTTTGTTTTCGCCATGTTTCCGTTTTAAAACAATATAAATAGTAAGATTCATACCTGTGATAGTAAAACAATGCTCAGGCAAAAGTGTCTTAATGTTGAATATTTAATGCAAATTACACACAAATTAGCAGAACAGCTACACGTTTTCACGCAAATAAATTAGTGAAAGTGCCTGCTAATGTCTCACTTCGCCCTCAAATAGGTCGCATGCGCAAATTAAATAAGGTTTAAACGGTCGCTGTGGCAATGTTGATAAATAAAAGGTTCCGTGTTAAATTCGATGAACCTTTCATAATAACTTGGAATTATTGCAATTTCAAACGTCTGGACTTAGTTTGTGGTAGTAAGCACATATTTAAATATATAGTATCGTTGAGTTAGTATCCCATAACACAAGTCTCGAACTTACTTCGGGGCTAGCTCAATCAGTGTAATTTGTCCCTATATATTTATTTATTTAGGGTTCTGTAGTAAACGAGGAACACTTATAGTTTCCCGATGTCTGTCTGTCTGTCCGCGGCTTACTTAGAGACAAGTAGTAAGTACTAGAAAGCTGTAATTTGGCATGGATATGAATATAGCTCCCATACATGTAAAATGTCTGGAATATCGTTGCATAGGTCTTTCAAAAATATTGTGAACTTGTGAACATTATTTTTAGATTTAGAGTCCCATTTCTGAAATATGAACTAGGTTATAGGCATGGTATAATAAAACAAGGTATTTTCTTCCAGTGACATCTGATAACGTAGTTGGAACTTGAATACGTCATCAGTTTGATGTGCTGCCACTGTGTGAAATTGAATTATCCGAGCGTAATGCATTTTTGAACTTTATATACCAATTTCGAATTATTAATCCATTATATCAATTTATAAAATATTGAATTGATGAATCACGCGTGATACTTAATAGCTGAGTTACTTAATATTTTATTTAATACTCATGAACTAATTGAGAAAGTCCTTAAATTTACTAAAAAAAAAACAATCAGTGCCAACACATCGTGACGTAGTCAAGTTCCATCTCGGGAAGAGAATACCTTGTTTTATTATACCATGGTTATAGGCTAGGCATAGAGTTATAGGCAACCAACTTTAAAACCCTTGACTAAGCTGAGGACACCGAAACAGGCAAAAAAAAACTAACTTACATTACAATAAGAATTTTTAACTGACTTCAAAAAAGGAGAAGGTTATAAATTCGAATGTATATTTTTTATGTATGTTTCCCGTTCTTTCGAAAACGCCTGGGCCAATTCAGAACATTTCATTCTTATTTTGTTTTCAAGGGCATTCTTGTCAGGTGGTCCCATATAAATTTTATTAAAATAATGTTAATAAGTTGTTAACTTTATTTACAAAAACAGGCAGGTATGATATGGACTCATCTATCTATTTTGATTTAGGTAAGACATACTGATCAAGACTGCATTCTCGTCAAGCCCTCAATTTTTTTGTATATTGGTCAAGATTTTCTCTTGTTAAGAGTCCCCCTTACCCTAGACTTCTCCATACAAACGTAGTCTATGTTTAATTTTGAAACCACATGTCAGATTACGCAAAAAATTGGTAATTGTAAAGAAATTGCAATTATCCAGGTTTATAACTGGTTTCCTACGGTAAAATTATGAACTGGAAAGAAAATATAACGATTTAGAAGTTTCCCATATTGATGGTCAAAAATGATAAATAACACTATATTCTATTTCAAGTTCATATTTTTACCGTTGGAAACCAGTTATTAACCTAGATAATTGCAATATCTTTGAGATTTTTGTCGTAATCGGACATGTCGTTTTGAAATTAAACGTAGACTACGTTTGTATGGAAAGTTGTATTTTGGTCTAGGGTAAGGGGACTCTTAATTCACTTCCGTTTGTCCTTGTCGTCCTACATCGAAGTAATGTTCCTTCTGCAATCTTTATAATTTCATAACACTATACTCCGATTAATTCGTGTCGCGCATCTTACGCGTCTGCCAAAACATTTATATTATAATACATATTATACGTAAGAAGCGTCGTTCCTAAATCTAAATGCAACGCAGCTGTCTCCGCCCCTCAAGCCGCTGCGAACAAGTTATCTAATCGGAGTGATGACTCTTAAGAACGTATAAGTCACGTGTTAGAGTCAAGTTGAACTGAGGTTTGTTTTTAAAATACTCCAGAAAGCAGCGTTCACAAATTATTAAATCAGTTTTTTTTTTCTTGGTAAATATTTACTCTCCTACCCGTCTGGCCAGTGAGGAGAGTGTACGCCAAAGTCCTCTGGCTGCTCTGGCTTAGTATGGCTCTGGTAGTACAGAGAGGGTCGTGCTCTTGCAGTGGAAACAAAAAGATCTGAAGATGATGATGATGTAGTACAGGAGGGTTACACCTTAAAATAATGCGTTAGTCGTACGATAGTGACGTCCTATTTCCATGTCAAACTAAATTAGACTTTATCATTATACGTTAGTGCTCAATTTTGCTTACTGAAACGCGGATACGCAATAACGGTAGCTTGTGTACCCCTTTTGGAGTAGCCCCCCAGTCATCGTTCGGGGCAGTTTACGTATTACTTCACACAAAATATTACTTTTTCAGCCCAACAACCCCTTTTTAGGGTTCCGTAGTAAACAAGGAACCCTTATAGTTTCGCCATGTCTGTCTGTCTGTCCACGGTCCTACAGAGAAACTATAAGTACTAGAAAGCTGTAATTTGGCATGGATATGTATATTAATTATGGCAAAAAAGTCGTAAAATAAAATATGTAAAAAAAAATTTTTTCAATGTAGGTGCCATACAAGTAAAGACGTAGTCAATATTTTTTTTCTCGACAAACACATTGAGTATATATCGTTAAATAGATCTTAAAAAATATTGTTAGCTTGTGAACACTATTTTTCGATTTAGGGATCCGTTTCTGAAATATTTGGGTTTAAAGTTCAAATTTTTGTTCGAGTCAAGTGTCCCCCCCCTCTTTCTGCTAAACGGTTATATATGGCCACGTAAAAAAAAACACAATTATAGCATATATAATGTAGTTTGAAGGAAAACTATCAGAGCCAAGTAGGGTATACAAATTAAAAAATTATAGATCAACTTATAAAATGTACTTGAAAAAAGACATTTTCATACAAATTCAATAGATATTAGTTTTTAAGACGTTTTTAGTGGCAAGAACTTAAAGTTGGCATTCGCAACTACGGAACCCTACACTGCGCGTGGCCCGACACGCACTTGCCCAATTATTTTAGTCTGAAGTTAAAAAACATTATCTATCGTACGAACTTCTTTAATAACTAAGAACACTCCAATCAAATCAAGTCACCTGACCAAAAAGATAGTCAAGAGCTATAAATTTCAGTTATACTGATATCTTATACCTTTAAACGAGCAATTTTTGTATATTTATTTATATATTTATAAATTTCTGTGATCTCGAAAACGGCTTAAACGATTTCGCTGAAAATTGGTATATGAGAGTTTTTGGGGGTAAATATTAGATCTAGATTAGTCTTATGTTTGGGAAAACGCGTGTTTTCGAGTTTTCATGCGTTTTTCTTTCTACGCAGAATATGGTCGCTAATTTCTTCGCTCCGGCCGCCATCTGTTTAGCTTAGCGGTTAAGGATGCGGCCAGCTAGATAGAGTGTTACGGGTTCGAATCCCACTCGGTGACTTACTTTTGTTTTTTTTTATGTTCAAGTTGATATAAAAAAATATAGTATTGTTTTTAGACAAGTTTAAAAAAATGTAGTTAATGTTTAAGATGTAACCGAGCAAAGCTCGGTCACCCAGGTACTGTCAAATTATAACAACACCATCAGAGTCAAATCTGAGTAGTAAGAATAGTCAACAGTTTAGAGCGACATAGTTCGCTCTAAACTTAACTATTACTAGTAATCTAGTTGATCAAGTTTAGTCCCCCAAAGTATATGCGATGATACCATTTAAGAACGAATAATAAACTTCTACAGTGAGACATCGCTGCCATTTGGATTCAATAACACAATATTTTGAAATGCCAATGACTCGGCGAGAATTCCATCTGATATCTGCCGTCACGATGTAACTGTTAATCGTTAAGTTTATTGCTTTTAATACTTTGCTCTTTTATACCTAAACCGATATAAGAAAATGGGCCAAAAACACAGGATATCCACTTATATTCACATCTAGATAAATTAAAAAACATAACGGAGCTCATCACAGTATAATTCCACAATTGTTTTGGTCTGTAATAGGATTGTTTAATCAGGTGCAATATACATATATGCATGTTTTCATTCATTAGAGCAGCTTGAACTGACTCATATTGCATCTCGTTTAGACTCAATCTTAAAGGAATCATTAAGGTCATGAAAATATTCGCCATTCGTGTACTTTGACAAACAAAAACGTAACAAAATCATCAAGGCCTAAGCATTAGAATACTGAAGATGTTATCTCACATCCAAATGGACTGTACAAAGTGAAGAAAAAAAGCTGAAAAGTGGACTCTTTAATCCAAAGGTGCAGAGCTAAATATGCAACATGGTACTCTATTGGAAAGGGCAGGCGGGCCGTTTCTGTCAGTTTTTCGAGACAACATGGTTCTTCGAAAATGGCGTGAAAAGATTTCCTCAGGCATCCGTGGTCCCCGGTGTTACAGATGCTATTAGGCTAAGGTAACTACTAACCATTAGGTAGGCCTTGTAACTAAGCAGAGAAGTATAAAAATCTATCGAACAGTTTGTTGTTACCACAATCATTGTAGCACAATGACCACACACTCCAAATTAACTTTATGCGCATTGCATCATCATTCATCATCACTACCAATTACTATTCGAACACTTCGAACCATGACGCATTTTGTGATTCTTGGAGTGAATAATGAAGAACTTGTGATTCAGAACATTGCTAATCTTAAAGCGGCATGCGTACTGGAATTATAACAGAATGCATCCGGTCTGACCATTTCAGCGGTCATCTTGACATTTAGGAATTACGATAAGCGATATAATGTCGGCGACAGCAGGCGACCCATTGTCGTGTCTGTCGTGCTATGGTCGCTTACTGTTGCCAAAGGTCGTGAACTGGCGGTTGAACACTATTGCGAACTCTTACTTGCTATCGTAACTGCTTCGATAGAGAATAGCTGAATAACGAAGAAATAACTAGGTTTATTTATCAGAAATTTGTAAGCGACGCATGCCTCTTTCGATACAATTACATCGACGAAAGCCTCGTTCTTTGATGTAGTAGTAGTATATCTTTAGGTTCAGTTTAAACTTTACTCTTAAAGATCAATTTTATTGGTTCTCAAACTAAATCCTCGAGTAGCTAACCTTTATTCTAATGAGCAGCTGTATCATACACTCTTGGAATCCAATTAAATAGACTCCTAAAGTCAAATACTTCAGGGCGCACGTGTGTCGACGTCTATTCTTAGCCCGACGGCCAATGTCTTGTCTATTTCGGTGGCGCCACGCGGGAGATACAGATACGCTTGGCGCGATACTTTCACTGTTGCTGGCTTGACATTTACGCGGACGATACGGTGGTCCGATTACGACGAAAGGAGTTTATTGGAGTAAGAATTTAAGTCGGAGGAATGCCGGTTATGTCTTTACAGTTATATTTGGTTGCAGAGGACCAACTTTGCTTCAAAGCAAGGTTTCGTTTTACTTTCAGAATGAACAAAAAATTTTATCAGCTTAAAAGAGCGTTTTGATTTGGATGTTCTCAATCAATATTATCTTTATTAGTATTTTGTGATTTTACCTTCACCGGGAAACCAACGCATCGTTGAAGACGTCCATTTAAGTTATCTTGTTTTTAAACAGACTTCGATGTACACGCAAATGCAAAAGAAGTGAGTTTTAATCAGTACATAGATCCTCAACGGTCCTTCTTGAAACAAGACATAAAAATCGAATCTGCTATGTTTAGTTAAAACATAAATTCATAATCGTAACTGTTGGCCATTAGAACATCGTTATAGCAGTTGTCAAGCCCCACTAAATACGTGAACTGTCGCTATGTTTAACCCGCCGCATGGGGTCTAATGATTGATGTTGTACAGTTTTGGATGTGACAAGGTGATGTGTTGCCTGCCAGTTTATGTTTAAAACGTTGCAAGCGGACAGCTTGGGAAATGTTAAGTGCTGGCCACTTACACGTAATAAAACTATCTTTTAGTACATGACATAGTAGAACTACACAGTGGAGATTTGGAGATTGGAGTATCTGATGCCTTTAAGCAGCTTGAAATATCTCTTCTGTATCCAAAGTCAGATTGCGTTGTTAGATGGATCTAACCACGTCAATTCTTTTTTCTTCTTATCTGACACCAGAAAATAAACAGTTAAGAAAAGTTACCATCCATTGAAATATGTGTGTGTGAGTGATGGCTTTAAAATTATGGTGACATGAAATGATGCATCATTATCGAAGTTTTTTCTATCGAAGACATGTCAACTACGGACTTCTGCTATTATTAAACTTCCGTCGTACGCGGATATGGTATTGTTGGGTTTACGCAACAAATGTTTAAAGAGCAACTACTAATCTCCTCCCTCATTCAAGTCGCGTTGCCGTATCTGTGACGTGGCCATTTTGTTTCAAGCCACGCGATGACTCATATCCTCGAATACTAAAGATAACATGGACATGTTAAGGTTTTATTAGGAAAATAAAAGGAATGATATGATCAATATAAATAGATTTAGAATGTTATGTAAATTACATGTTTGCGATAATAGAAAAAATAGAAATCGACCGCTAATTTGTACAGTTACTAAAACCGCGACAAGTGTTAATACTGAGGCAAAGATTTGATTTAGTATACAACGAGGGTTTTCGATGGCAGTTTGTTGAGATGACGGTTTTTTTTTAGATGGCAGCACCGTTAAGTCAGACTCAGGTCCAATAGACCTGACTTAACAGTGCTGCCATCTAATGTCCAAGCTGCTGCTATTGGAGAAATTTAATGGATCAAATGAACCTGTCAACTATTCCAATCACATCCAATTCTCTGTGCTGCCACCTGGTGTCCCATATTTTTGAAAACCCTCATTGGTCAAACAGCATTGGAATCAGTCAAAATACCAATTAACTGACGACTTCTGTGCTCTAGTTGTCACCAAGCCAGGCTGCCCCTGCGGAGGTCCCGAGTTTGATCCCCGGTCAGGTCAAGGTAGCTGAATCTGCGTGATTTGGCCTTATATATTGTTTATTATTTATTTTAACTCTTTTATGAATATATTAATATGTAGACTTGGACAGTTCTCAATTATTTTAAAGAGACAGGGTAATTTCCTTACATTATTCAGGTTGCCAAGAAAGAAACATAACTCATACGGAATTTACGATTTCCACTCGTGACACAGAAAAAGACATTAACAATTTTAAAGAAACCTTGACTCAAAGGCCGGTGATAAAACTATTATTAGGTCTATCACTGAATTCAGAATGTCATTTCTTCAATTTGGGTCTTGCCAGTAAACATACTAGCAAGTTTAGCGTAGGACACCCACATACAACTGGGTGGTCGGACGACCTTATGAAGGTTGCAGCAAAAACGCTAAATGCTAGCCGATTTGGAAAACCTTAGGGTAAGTGTAATGCGTAGCAACTTTTTGTTGCTGATATGATAATAATTTTGGACACATATACGTGGAAGTCAATGAAGAGAAGAAGAAGAAGTTGTGAGACATAAGTATCATTAGAAAAGGAGTGAGCAGCCGAGGGTCATAAGTGTGAAAGGCATTTTGAGTCAATCATCATCTTCCTTCATAAATAGATATATCACCATGGAATTTATGAGTGTTACATGACAAAATCTCCTAAGACCCCGCGAAATATGCGTCCCCTTGCCCCGTTCCTGCATCTCTTACCCATTCTCGCCTTGTTGAGGCAGGCAGGCGCCCGCAGCCAACCACTCAACAGCCTGTGAGCCTTGTGAGGGCACAAGGCGAGAACGGGGGAGAGGTTCGAGGACGCATACTGCGCGGGACCTTAGAAGATTCCGTTCTGTATGTAATACTTATATTAATTCTGTGCTATCACGTCGATTAGCTCCTTAACAGAGTAAGCAGATCCCGAGGTCGTAATACCCAAAAGCCACTAGGTGATAGGTTACTAGCCGCGTCGCCTTTTGATTTGATTCTCGCCCATTTCTCGGCTTTTACCATCTGCAGGGAGAAGCAGCTCTGGGGGGTTACTCTATAAAATAATACGTTAGACGTACGATAGTCGATCAAATCAGACTTCATGATACGTTACTAGTGCTCAATTTTGCTGACACTGAAACGCAGATACGCAATTACGTCTGTCTTGCGTACTGTTTTGGAGTACCCCGGTACATTCTATGTTTTTCCTTTTCTACCAAGGCCAGCGTTGAAGAATAATCACATGCGTAGTTATTTAGCTAAAACCAATACGCCACAAGAATCAGTTGTGATTTTTTTTGGTTTTAATCGAACATATGATGAAAATAAGTATTTCGATACCGAATAGATTACACGATTCATTAAACAACACAAGTTTGACATACACGTTTTGTATTGGACAACACAAGTCAACATTGAGTACTAACAGATGCAACAACCTATTTATAAACTGAACTAGAATCTAGACCTATCCAGGATGTCAATTGTGCGGTATATCTATTTTGACATCACGTATTCAACATCCAACCCATAGAATGACGGCACCGTCAGTTTAGCATTATGCAAATTTTTCAACGGTTCAAAACCGGCCGCGGCGAAGAACGATAAACGTTAAAATTAACGGGTAAACGAGATGCCAGTTTGTTAATTGATACTTTTCACTTTTGAGAAATTCCATCGGTAGTACTAGAAAGATTCGGCGTGAAAATTGACAATGACGTGTGGTTGACTGGTCAGCATCGTCTGTTGGTTGTCTGGTAAGAAAGGCCCCTGGCTTTAAGTTGGTCACTAAGCGACCTTAAGAAAGGAGGTTATCAATTTGTCCCGATTTTTGTTATATATATTTCACTGATTCAAAGATGCCTTGATAGATTTGGAAAATTCTGTTTTTGTTTGACAGGGCCTAAAAACGACAACGTCCCGATAGGTCAGTTGATTGAAAAGTCACGTCAGGTACGTCAGAATTGGTGAGTTCAAAATTCTACTCGTGGCGTATGATGAACTACAAATTTTCAATTTAAGTATACAACTTATTTTAGTGCAACAAAGGTGAAGTTTCCGCTACCCTCGTTAGTATTTACTCTGATATTTTTTATTAGATACAAGGCCGTCTGTTCTTACGACGAGATCTAGAATTTTGTTTTACTGGTCCTAATGTATCCTTGTCTATTTCAATTAGATGTTTTAGCATCATCATTTCTGTTAAAATTTACACTTTCTGTTAGAACAGTAGAAGATTAAAGTAATTTTCAGTTCTTTGGCACCACATCTCTTGTTATGTTGTTCCCGAGAACGTAATTATACAATAAAGTACAACTATACGTTGTCTACACTGTACAGTATCGTAGATCAAAACAAAATTCACCTTGTGCCCGATGTACAACAATATATTCGGAGCTGCGTGGGCGATCCTTGGCGTCATTTCACCGCGATTTGCCGCTCATTCAGGCAGACTTAAAATTTCATACATATATTTAGAGGATTTATTTTCTCAAAAGAATTTACATAATTCACTAATAGAGAAAATACATCGGTCTGAGTTAATTATAACTAATCTACGACAAATAATTGATCTGAAGATCATATTTATTTATGTCAAAGATTCAAATGTTTATTCAGTAATTAGACCTTTAAAATCACTTTTACACTTCAAATGTATGTACGTATATGCCATCAAGTGTGTGTACTGTGTACATGCCAACTTTGTATACATCTTTTTTTTATAAGCCTACAGTGTCCCATTGCTCAGCAAAGGAAACTTTTCCCTCTAGTTTTCCGAAAACATCATCAGTGGCGAGTTTGCCAGCCCTTTTTATATGCCCTTAGATCGTCTGACCACCGTATTCGAGGAAACAACTTTAACCACAAAAAAACATCAAGTTGTAGCCTCATCATATCATCTCCATCAGGTCTTTTTGGTCTCCATTGCAGAAGCACGACCCTCTCTGTATTACTAAAACCATATTTGGACACAGCAGCCAGAGGATTTGGCCTACGCTCTACTCGATGGCCAGACGCGTTGGAGAGGTCCTATTGATGTTTATATGCTTTTTTTAGCCGTCACTTTCTACGACATCCACGGGAAGACTTGGAGTGGTCCTATTCAACTCTGCCGGAAATCACACGGCAAAAGAAACACACCTCTAAACGACATTTATACTAAACGCCTTTACGTACTTAGATACTATCCGTCTTATTATAAAACGAAGACTTACTTTGTTACAAAGTTTAAACCATTATCCGACAAAATCAATTGCTATTTTTTTAAGATGAGACAGTGGGTGGACATATTACTAGATGTCAACTTGATTTGGTCAAATAATGGTTTAAACCTAGTAACAAAGTTAGACCGCGTTTTATAAAAAGACGTTATGATTCTAAAGATACCCTAATCTGACCATGATATTTAGAAGTTATGATAGTAAAGAATCTCACATATACATATAAATGAACCCTGAACACATGTATGCAATTTTTTTTTGTCATTCGTATAATAAAAAGAAGGTTCCTATTTGTGCTACATCATGAAAGCGTGTTCTAAAATTGCTAGCTATAATGATTGCCGTGTTGTGATGCATTTGCAAAAAGATCTGTTATTGCTTGCACGTTTGTAGGTTTAAAGCAATCAAAATTGTCACGCGAGCGAAATTGTTTCGGCTATTATAAGTTGGCACTTTGTTCATGTTCTACAAGATACACATATTTAAAAATGTGACCAGAAATCAAATGTTTCTGTGCGAACTTAAAAGGGTTTGTACATTCTACACGAACAATCGGTAAAGCAGCACGTAAATTAACAAAGTTAGAAATTTGAAAAATATAATTTTCGGGTAACCTTTTTCATTACCAAGTTTTGTACCAAAACTTTCTCTTTTGCTTTTGTGAGGGTGACAGTTATCGTATTATTTGTCGCACTCTGCTATGGTAAATTTTTTATACAGTAAAAAAATCTAGGTCTGTTTGTTATGAATAACTACGTGGAACGACCATTCATTACCTTTTGATTTTATGGGGATTTTCAAGCCCGCAATGCGTTATCATTCGGCCATTCGACGTAGAAAAGAGTAAGCCGAAAACTGCACCTTGTGCACCGAAGCAACCCAACTGGATGTAAACAGGAACACGTTAAGAGCGGCCGCAAAAGGATGACAAATCGATAGGGTTTTTAGGCCCGCATTGCATCTCGGTTTAGCAGGGTTGAATGACCTCACGGTAATGACGATCAGGTGACTCAGTCTATTGTTCATAGATGTAGACAGCATTGAACTTTAGTTAGTTTGTCCGCGAGATTACTCATTATCTTTAGAATTTTTTGTTGACATTGTTTTTATTTTTGCCTGTCTCCGTGGTTGTGCAGGCGTTTGCTTTGTGATCCTGAGGTCGTGGGTTCGAATCCCACTGGGAAGGATACTTTGTGCAAGTTGTTTCCAGTCTGGTTAGGATATTGCAGGCTTGAATCACCATATTATATGAAAAGAGACGATTTCGTGTTTGGAAAGAATGATAAATTCCGTGTTTCGGAAGGCACGTATAAACTGTGGGTCACGAACGCCTTCTAGCGTTTGCTTAAACCTATCCAAGGATTGGTTCTGGTCTGCCCTTTGGGTTGCGGAGGTCAGACTGTCAGGAGTCACTCTGTGTAAAAACCAGTAACCTCGTCAAATCCGTAAGTTACGTAGCAGAGACCCCGGGTTCTGACGCGTTACGCTGAGGATGCAACCGCACGGAGCAGCTATTTAGCTCCGCCGTGCTTCCGTATATAGTATTTCTCTTTTTTCCAGATACATGTTAATGAGGTCTGGATTAAAATTAAACTAGTGTTTCATAGTTTATTGAGTCCAGACAGATTACAAAATGTATTTATATGGTTTAACAAACCGTACCTTATGCAAAAAAGATTTACTAGTAGGTATCTTAACGAAATGTATACAAAATATTTCTTTTACTATTTAATTTTATGTATTGATTGACTAAACTAACTGATTAGTCATAATTATTGGTTTCAAATTACCTATCATGTTTATGACTAATGTTTGATTTATCATATGTTTATTTTTGTAGATATGACCCTTAGGGTTGGGCTACATAAATTAGCACGGCCGGTGTTGAACCGTTCCGTCGCTCTCTCTCGCTCTAGCGAATGACGGTTCTGAGCGACAGAAAAGGATAGCAGCATAAAAAAAGTCTTTTCCGTGCTGTGAGCTGTCAGATGTAGCCCAACCCTTATTTCACTTCCTAAACATATTTTAACATTTTTAATGTATCATATGTGTTAGTTGCATAGATACATAGCATGAAGCTATGTCTATGTGTAAGATGTTAGATGGCAGTCATCAGACTGCCATACAATGATATCTGGGACCAACAGCTTAAGTGCCTTCTACTTCTTCTTTGCGTGTCGATGGATTTATAAAGTACAAGTTCTAGGGGTGACCCCAGGTGTGTAATCATTTATTTCTAACTAACCCAGGGGCCGGGGTCATTTACGAAGTTGCTAGTAATGCTTTTCCTGTGGGCCACCGAGCTTCTTTTAAACTAATTCAAAAAAGGAGGAGGTTCTCAAATATTAATTCGTCGCGATCTTTTTTTTGGTATGAAATTTTATCAAAATCGGTTGAAAAGTTTAGGGGTGAAGTCAGCTTTTAGTTTTGAAAAATTATTTATAAATTAAATATGACTTTTAATCTCTTTATTAATTGCTGGCTTAATATGAGGAAATAGAATATGACATATGAGGAAATAGTAGGTACATTTGTTGGCAAACTGTAGAAATAGTAATTTAATTAGTCATTTCCATTGCTGGTTACTTAGACCATATTTGTTTGTGAAATGTTACTACATTTATTAAAGGCAACACTTAAAATGGACAAATATACAAATGCGGATCGGATGCAATAGATTGAGAAGATGTTATAAACATTATCCTCTGTATTGCGAACATTTTAACTTTTTTCTCTGTAAGAAAAGCGTTGATATGTTTGAATGAGTTGCAGGTCTATCGGACTTATTTGTTGGTGACACAATAAATAGGTGACAGTTTTTACACATGTCACACTACATGGGCCCAGTTAGAGCATAATACTAAGTATTATCATGACCTGGCTATGATCCTAGCATGTATTGTGGTTAAATATTTAAATGTATGTATGATTGCCTCTGTGGTCAAGTGGTCAAGGCATTCGCCTTTTGATCCAGAGGTTATGGTACTCCTGGGTTTGAATCCCACTGGGAAGCATACTTTGAGAAAAGTTGTTTCCAGTCTGGTATGAACATTGCAGGTTTGAATCACCAGATTTTCCTAAAAGATAGAAGATATCGTGTTTGGAAAGTCATGTATAAACTGTGGGTCCTGAATATCTAGCATTTGCTCTCAAGCCTATCCAAGGATTGGTTCTGGTCTACTCTTTGGGATGCAGAGATCAGAAGGCAGTTGTAAAAACCAGTAACCTAGTTAAATCACCTAGGTTAGGTGGCAGACCCCGGGCTCTGAAGCGTTACTGCTGAGTATGCAACCGGGAATATGTTTGGATTATGATATATTATGTATGTATGGTGGTATGCATAGCCTATTAGATAAATCATACACCTAACTGTATGCTGAATATATTAAGACTTTTGGCTCTAGGCTCTGTCTACCCAATAAGAGATAAAAATGTTATTAGTATGTATTTCATCCATCATTTTATCAGGTATTTTTTTTAGTCTACACTGCAGAAGCACATCCCTCTGTACTACCAAAGTCAAACTTGGCCAGAGCAGCCAGAGCTTATGAGATTGCAGGGCATATAATTGATGTATATACTGTTAATATAATATTGCAATATGTTAACACTATTTGATCAAACCTTTTGCAAGTATTGACCGTAAGTACATTTTCAAAGTGATTCATCAATACTGCATGAATCACCAAAGGTGAATAGCTTGTTCATGTTCATTATTGTAAGCAAATAAGGAAATCTCCTTGCAAGTCTGTGATAAGAACCACTTATAGGATATTACTCATAATACACCTGAAAATAGGGACTATTTTCCCTTGGTAACATTTGACAGGAGTCATAAACGCTAGTTAGCGTATCACAGGTGTATCAGACAAAATGACCTTGGCTTTGAATTTTAGGGGCATTAGCCGACAGAGCATTCGCTACGAGCGACAGGGCGCGCCCAAATAACTGTGCCGGCTCTATTCACCCCGAAATAGATACCAAATGTGAAGTGACAGTGCGACCGCCCGACCGCTATACCATATATGGTCAACAGAATTGCGATTGCGCGGCGTTGCACTACTAGTGAAGTTCGATGCCCCCCGTCCTCCGGCGGTCGCAGATGATCACTTAGAACTGAGAAGCGACCGATAGACACCGTTTTTTCAGCAATAACCGCTCTCATGACAACAAGACTCGTCAAAAAAGGAGGTGCAGGAATAACCTTTCCCAACAGTGAAATCCAACACCGTTATACACACCCTTCGTTTTATCGCGATGGTAGCTACACGTCGACGGGGCTCAACCACACGGATCGCATAACATTAAAAACACAACACGTGGCATAAAATCACTGAACGGTGACAACAATTTTTACAGAAAGGCGTGCAAACTCTGCGGTGGGTTGTGCAGAATATGGCGGCACCGGTGCCATTTGGACGAAATACCTTGTTATTTCGACAATTCCGATAAAAATTCACCACTTCAATAACGCAAACACACAGCACGAACGTTTATCACTTTAATTTATTTTCTTCACTTACCATTTTATGATGTTAAACACGTAAAAATTCCACCACTAAACTTCACCGACACACGACAGCGGCGACCGGAACGACACTGTTCGGAATGTTGGCTACGCGTAAACTGCAGCGACCAATCAGCGCATGTGTCAAAAATTGCGTTGGGAGTCAATACACTGTTTTATTATTTGATTTGGTGATTTTTAATTAAATAATTGATTTATTGAATTAAATTGTGCTTATTTTTCTCGTAATTAGTTTAATTTAATACTCAAATTAACTATGTCAATTTCTTTACATTTATTTGTTTTGAATAGTATTCTGTCAACACGATTCAAGAATGACAACTTGAGGAAAATGTCTACTAGTAGATTCGTTGAATTACGTAGTAAAACTAAATCAATATTCGCGGATATAATTTATTTATACTACTTTGCTCTCAACGCTATAAGATAAAAGAGAACAATCACCTTTTTCAACGGTTGCGATAATACTAGTTTTTGTTGTGTGCTACTGTTAAAATGACTCACTAATGACGACGTTTTGTTAGCCAATCACAATGCAGTATTTGTAAAATGGCCATATAGGGACAGGCGGAAACTAATCAAAATCGGCATTTTACTTTTGAATATTGGCGCGGTTTTGATAAACTAAAGTCTGATTTTTAATTCCGTAGAATTCTGACAGCTGTAATTTTTTGACATATCAGAGATCATAAACCTTTTTGGCTGGGCACATTTTTTTATTAAATTCCAGATTTCAATAAGAGTGTGAACATCTGAGTCTACACATTTTATTTGTAAGTGAATGTAACCATTTAATTTAGTGCGGTGCTTGCTCCAAATCAAAAGGGGATTTACAGCGAGTAATATTTTCAACAGGAACAGTTGAATAACCGACATAAAATACGAACAACTGTGAAAACTATTTGATTTAACAAACATACATACAAATAAATCCAATTAGCTTTCCACCGCGGTCAATTTGTGAGTGAATGGCTTATACGTCCTTTTCAGGTTCTTAAACGATCTCCATATCAAATTTCATCTAAATCAGTTAAGAAAAAGTTTTTTTCAACAAGAAAAAACTTAACAGAAAGATAACAAATATAACAATCAATGTGACAGTCATGACGTGACAGCTGATGGTCGCATACTTTATTTTTTAATTTTTGTGCTTCATGGATTACGAAAAAAAATATTTATTAAGCTTTTGGCCAAAAAGGTTGATGATACATGAGTTAGAAGGGAGTGATGCCAGGTAAAGAAAAATAACCTGCTGACTTAAAATTACTTAAAAATATAACTTTGATAATTCGGTATTAAAAAATGTTATAACATTTTAAATATACCAGAAAGTTTAAAGTGTATCATTATCTTGGTAAAACATTAAAATTTATCAAGAATTAAAATTTTTATCGCCCTTATACGCGTCCCCTTTTTAGTTGGAGAACTTTTTTAGTAGCAACACTTATGAAATGTCAGAATTCTACGGAATAAAAAATTAGACTTTACTTTAATAAAATTATTTCATCAAATTTTCCTTGTTTTTGTGGTTTTTTGACAAGGATTTATTTATAAATCAACCACTGATGATTTGTTGTACTTGACGAGTTTCAGTTTTAATGTTCTCAGTCTTTGTTAGGTAGTTTCGAAGGTGTTTTTCTTTTCTTATACTCATATCTCTACTCATACTCTATCTATTACAATGTTGCTTATTATTCAAAACCGTTTAGCGTGCCTTGAGAAGAGCAAGAAACCTCCGTCATAGATCTCTGTGCTTTACATGCCAGACTAAGGTAGTACTTTGAACTATTAACCTACTTTCTTTCTTCTTTCGTGTGTGTACTACCTAAATTTTAATTTCCTTCAATAGACAAGAAGTCGAATTACGTGCCTTCCGAAGCACGGAGTAAACAGTATACGAAGAACCAAAGAAAAACGACATTCCCATACAAACCCGGGCAGCTGCACACTTTGGGATGGAAATGTCGAAATTTTATTTTGTTCTTCTACTGTTATTTTAATTTTATTATACTATAGTAATCTAGTAAGTTCCTGTCGTTTGATTTATTACGGGTATGTCCCTTCCACGTTGTATAATCAATCACATCGGAAACGGAGGAGAACGAGAATTTTATGCTTCTTTTCACCCATCCTAGTGCAGACCACGCCCGTTGTCGCTAACTTGTAAAAGCGCTACTAATCGTACTTCCGCCAAACCCCAGCTTACGGACCGAGCTCCTTAACTACTTATATGTACTATAATTACTCCCGAACTCCGAGCAGTAGGTACTTAGTAGATTAAAACTCTGTCAGTCAGGGCATGATACTATGGTCAGTGCCAGTTTATCCATCCATTCAGGTTAATCTAGACATGGGGCCTCATTCTTCAATTGCGCGTTTGGAAATGGGAAATCCGGTGCTATAGTCTATGTAAAGATACTCTCGGTGTAAGGTAGGTACGTACTCTAACTTAACCACTTACTACAAATCTGACAAGATACGACAAACAGACGTAGGTAAATAAGCAGAATACAATGACTCTTTACTCTCACGCATTACCTTATAAGGAGGCAAAATAAATATGAGAGTGCCTATAAGGGTCAGTTCAGACAGAGGTTAACTGCCCAAGCATTTACTAACTCAATTGAAAATAGACCTTATTTTCATAGCCTACTAAAGTGTAGAAACGTTTCCTCATCATCATCATCATCAGGTCTTTTTAGTCTCAACTGCAGGAGCACGACCCTCTCCGTACCACTAGAGCCATACTTGGCCAGAGCAGTTAGAGGATTTGGCGCCTACTCTCTCCACGCTGCCGAGACGGGTTGGAGAGGTCTCATTGATGTGGATATGCTTTCGTTAGCTTGAATTTCCTAAGTCGCCTTCTACGACATCTACAGGAAGACTTGGGCCTTCCTAAGTCTTCCTGTGGATGTCGTAGAAGGCGACTTAGGAAGTTCTATTCTTCTCTGCCGGAAACCTCACGGCATGCACGGTAGAAATGTTTAAACACGACGAAAGGCTCACGCGGTTTCGATACAACGCGAGCGTACTCGCGTTTTGCAGTTTATGACAATAGTTTATTTTCGAGTTTCATACTATCATACTATCACGTCTTTATCCCTAATGGGGCAGACAGAGCATTTTGGGTCTTGCGGTTCTATGCAGAGCCCAGGGCCGCAAGACCCAAAAGCCACTTTTAGCGTCATGGTGGGCGAGAAGATGGAAAAGCAATCAATACAGTGATGGGTTGCTAGCCGCATCGCCTGTTAACATGATTTGCATTTTTGCCCATTCCCTCGATCGGCTTTTACGATCTGCGTGGGAAGAGAAGCAGCTGGTACATTCTAAGTTTTTTTTATTTCTCCCAGACCAGCATGGGAGTTTTATTCATGCGTAAATAAACTTGGAAGAAATCCTCTCCGCTGCGTTCCTCTCTGTCTGAACTGACCTTAATCGTCACCACGGTCACGGTAGCTGTATGATGATAATGATAAGTACTTGTAGCTATTCAAGTACTGACAAATTTGTTTTTGTAAGCGCTTTGCCTTTTATGGTCATACATGGAGCATTGTACCTCAATGTTTGTTTGTAATAACTTTATTGATTGTTAACAACTGCCTCCGTGGTGTAGTGGTTAGAGCGTTCGACTCATACCCGGAGGTCGCGGGTTCGATTCCCGGCGGGGGCAACGACTTTGTGTTGTTGTTCTAGTTTGGTCAGGACATTGCAGGCTAATCACCTGATTGTCTGATAAGTAAGATGATCCGTGCTTCGGAGGGCACATTAAGCCATCGGTCCCGGTCACTGTCTTTGACATTGGTCGTTACCTAAAACCATGTCAGAGGCCTTTAAGGCGGTTTAAAAACTCTGACATAGTGTTAGTTACTAACACACACGATAAGAAGAAGAAGATTGATTGTACCAAAAAACAAAATAAGGCGGACTTATCCCATTTAGGAATCTCTTCTAGTCAACCTGCGATGGATTAAGAGGACATTTACTATATCTATATACCTTATTATATTATACAATGTATGACTACAAAAGGCCATTGAGCATTTACCTACTGCCTCCGTGGTCCAGTGTTCGCCTTGTGATCCGGAGGTCGTGGGTTCGAATCCCACTACGAAACATACTTTGTGAAAAGTTGCTTCCAATCTGGTTAGAATATTGCAGACTTGAATCACTTGATTAACTGATAAGATGATTCCGTGTTTTGGAAGGCACGTAAACTGTTTGAATCTATCCAAGGATTGATTTTGGTCTATCTTTAGGCTGCAGAGGTCAGGCGACAGTCGCTCTGTGCATAAACCAGCAACCTCGTCATATCACCTTGGTTAGGTAGCGGACCCCGGGCTCTGAAGCATTACTGCTGAGGATTCAACCGGGAATACTTACTTGATAATTGAGCATTGTAACTATTCCGTCTTATTATAAAACGCAGACTAACTTTGTTACTAGGTTTAAACCATTATTATCCGACTAAATCAAGTTAACAGTAGATTTTGCTCTAGGGTTTGCACAAATAATACATACCCTAGTATAATCTTATACCTTTAAACGAGCAATTCTTGTATGTACCTATATAAAGTTATATCTGTGATCTCGGAAACGGCTCTAACGATTTCGCTGAAATTTGGTATATGGGGTTTTTCGGTGGTAAACAATCGATCTATATCAGACAGATCAAGAGTTTGAAAATCACGCAAAAATAAGAAGAATGCCTCACATTTGTACAGAGAATTAAAACAAACTCTTTCGTCACATCTTTTATTTTCATATCAAACTCAACAACTTTTTCTTCAAAATAACTACAGAACTACGCGTTCCCAGTATACTTATGATATCTCTTATACATGCTATACAAATTCGTCATAGTCATTTGACCGGGCACGCCCACCAAAGCCCTCCTCAGGAAGGCTCCACTATATGTAGTATCACTCGCTTGTATCAACATCGATACAGCATTTTCCAAGTGCTGTCGTATTGCCCTCGGCGGAGCGGTGCGTTCTATGACGGAGCAGACGTCGGCGACGGTGTAAACTGCTATGCGGGATATGTGAACTTTGCGTTTGGATATTGATTGGGTTAATCTGAAAAAAATAATAATATATTAACCACTTTTTTTTTGTTTGCTGTTTACCCCCAAAAGTTTCGTTCTCACCACCTGTAGTTGACTGGTAGAAAAGGCCTTAGGCCTTAAGAGTCCCCTCGCCCTAGACTAAACTACACTTTTCCATACAAACGTAGTCTACGTTTTATTTCGAAACGACATGCCCGATTTTGGCAAAATTTTGTAATTTCAAAGATATTGCAATTACAGGTCTAGCACCTAACTGTGGCAGTTCCTGAGGTATGGGAGCGGTACGGGAGAGGTGTGTTTACGAAACGTCAAACGACGCGTAACTTCAGTCTTACTTCAGTCGGGCGTCAGGCTTGCTGTCGTCAATACGTGTTATTGGGACAGGTCGCTTCAAGTAAAACGCACACGGTATTTACAACCAAAGATTAGTCCTCCAATAAGAACTCAAACGAAACAAGTAGTTTATAAAGTGTAAGAATATTTTAAAACAAGAATATTAAATCGCAATTCTGCAGAGTTTAATATACAAAAAACCATTGTCATGGCTGCAGGATTTCCAGAAAGAAGCGTAATCCGCAGTAAGAAAGGAAATTCCCACGACCAATAAATTAAGAAAAGTTTTAGAGGAAGCTGGATTTATTAAATGTGGTTATACATAAGTACTTTAGACTTTTATTACGTGAATTAGGATTCCGATACAGAAAATGCCAATCAGAGAGGAAAATGTTGATAGAACGCCATTCAATACAGCAATGGGGAGCAAAATACATTACGGCAATAAGAAAATATATATCACAAGATATTTATAATATTTACCTACAAACTTTTAACCTTGGTAGGCGAGCCCGACTCGCACTTGTTCGGTTTTTTTTTGTTATTATTGTCACACGCCTCAATATTGATCTATTTGACTTAGGTACACGCTCGTAAATATCATAAGGATATCGTAAGAGATATCTGCATTAAAATGTATCACGTGTATAGCAAGACAGTTAGGACACGTCATGTCACGTCATTTGTCACCCCTCCCGTACCGGCCTCATACCTCAGGAACTGACTGAGTTAGACGCTAGACCTGTATCTAGGGTTATAATTGGTTTCCGACGTAAATTTATGAACTGAAAAGAAAATATGAGGATGTAGAGGTTTCTTATACTGATGGTCAAAAATGATATAACACTATATTCTATTTCAAGTTCATATTTTTACTGTGAAAACCAGTTATATGCCTGGATAAGTGCAATATCTTTGAAATTACAAAATTTGGCCAAAATAAGGCATGTCTTTTCGAAATAAAACGTAGACTACGTTTGTATGGAAAAGTGTAGTTTGGTCTAGGTTAAGGGGACTCTTAAGTCCGCCATTTACATGTATTGTAATAAAGTTAAATAAATAAAACCCCCGAAAAAAATGAGGGGTGTTGTACGTAAGTTTGACGTTAGTGTTTGTCTGTTCTGTGGCATCGTATGCGGTTTTTTTTACGAGAAAGCACCTTCCCTCTGTTCTTAGCTATGTTTGATGAAAATCGATTCATATTACTAGCCTTTGTGCCAATGCAGAGGGTGTCAGCTTCCTGCGTACTAAATTTTATTGTAATTGGTCCAGCCGTTTGCGCGTGAAAGAGTAACCAACATCCATGCATACTTACAAACTTTCGCGTTTATAATATTAGTAGGATTACTCTGTGATACTATCTAGTTCCGCCACAAAAAGACCTTCAAGGCATTACCTTGCTAAACCACATCACAGGGAATTGGCTTGTCAAGTAATTTTCAAAAAGATCTGATTCGCAATCCTTTTCGAGGAATAGCCTCTAGGAGAAGATTTCTCAAATCAGATTTTAAAATAAGGTCTTACCTATTTAGATATTTGCAAAAAACCCATTGACCTTTATTTTCAAGCAAGGTCAAGCTTATTTGAGGAAGTGATGTCACGATGAAGATTTTTTGAGTAAAGTTGGCAATTTCCACTTTCAGTACTGTACTGAAGTGCCATTTTTGAAACGCGATGTCACCTAAATTATAGGTTTTTTCCATACAAAAACCGTTCGTTTAGTGACTCCACGTTTCAAAAATGGCACCCCTGTATTATATGTCACTGTCACTGTCATCTACCAACACAACAATTTGACAACAACCAACATACAGACGGTAATTTAAACAGTAGACATTGACAGTTGACAGATGTCATTGTTTTATTAGCGCTAAATTTAAACTTCGATTGCAGTGTGTCGTCACTTCCGGTGTTTTGTTTAAAATTATATAAAAAAATCCTGATAAAACGTAGAATTTTTATAATCAAATTACTTTCTTAAAATTGTCTATATTTTCGATTAAAGGCACTTTTAACACTTTCATATTTCTTAGTTGACAAGCTAATTCATATAGAACATGTATACTTACTTCTCAATATGATGCGCAGTTTCAGCTATTTTCTCCTCTATGGCTCTCTCTGGCTGCTCTATGGTCCTTTCGCATAGACAACGAACTAACGCTCTATAGCACTGCATGTAGCATGGCCATCTGTAATAAGGAATAAATGTATTTGAGCTTTCGTATGTTAAGTAACCTCGGGCGTGGACCGCATTTGGATTGATGTCCACAGGTGGGATTAAACACTGTAAACTAGCTGTTGGTCTGATATGACATGAACGGAAGTAGAAGTACTAATCAATATGAACAACTTATACTATGGGACCATCCATGAAATAAAGAAAATCTGCAGCTCAGTACATTTTGGCACAGTAGGTATTTAATTTTGTACAGGTAGCGGCACGAAACTCTAGCGCTGACCGTTATTGCGCAGAAGTCAAAAATTTATACTGTACCCGTGCGCAGTATCCCTTCTACACTTTACTCAGCGCTAAACTTACGCGTCGCTACTTGTATGGAGTTTCAGTTTTTTTTTTGATTTCATGGATGGTCCCATAATAAAAGTGTTTATTTTTTCAGCTGATTAAACGTTGACATCGAACATTAAAATTTATGTTTGTATGTATGTATGTGTTTCGACGATAATTTGAGTAGTTTTCTCATAGCTCTTTTTCATTTAGTCTTGTTTGTTTGTTTGTTTAAAACTAGAAGCCCGCGACTTCGTTCGCGTGAACTTTGTCTCCGGAAAATTCTTATCAGGCTGAAAAACTTTTTCTAAGGCGTAATTTTTATATTTCTTATAGTTTCGCTGGGCCATTACGGTTCTGCATCAGGTATTATATTTTCCAAAATTTATTATATCCTATATGTTGCCCAGGCCTAAGAGCTATATAACAAAAAAAGTTTCAAGAAAAAAAAAGTCGAATCCATCCAGTATTCTCGGAGATTAGCGTGTACAAACAGACAAACATTTTTTAAATTCTTACTCTGTTACTATTTCTGCATTGCACCAATTTTTTTTTAATATATTCAATGTACAGACACAGGTTTTTACTGTTTTATTATACATATGTATAGATAATAACTTGTTCACTTACCTATCCTCCAAAAGTTCCTCTCTAGCTACAAGAAGACTGTTCAAAACACCGATACTCCCTTGACAGAGCCTGAAGAACGCCTGCCAAGAAACTTCGCACCTTACGTTGTTGGTGTTAAGGCCCAAAATCACGTGTACGTGGTTTTGTAGCTCGAATATTGCGTCTAGGAACTTGTAGTCTATGGATATCTGAAAATACATATAAACTCAAGGTTTAGGGTTCCGTAATCATAGGGTAAAAATGGGACCCGAGGACTAAGATCCCACTGTCCGTCTGTCTGTCACCAGGCTGTATCTCATGAACCGTGATATCTAGATAGTTAATTTTTTTACAGATGATGTATTTCTGTTGCCGCTATCAAAACATAATAAAAACAGAATGAAATAAATATTTAAGTGGGCTCCCATACAACAAACGTGACTTTTTAAAGACAATCGTACGGAACCTTTCGTGCGCGAGTCCGACTCGCACTAGGCCGGTTTATTTAGCATTGCTATCCAGCGAGGAGACACAGCCAGCCTTTTGCCTACCATCTAAGGGAAGAATTTTTTTGCCTTCGATCTAAGTGCGGACCACGCCCGATGTCGCTTTACTTGCGAAAGCGCTAGATGCTCACTTCCACCGGGCCACACCAAGTAACTCACTACTACTACAAACGAAACTATACATCCGTGCACACGGCAATGTGTGTGTTCGCCGCCAACATGCGCGACAAGGCGAAAACGGGGGAGAGGTGCGGGGCCGGGGGACGGGGACGCATATTGCACGGGACATTAGGAGATTCCGTTCTGTTTGTAATACTTTGCCGTGTGGTATCCGGCAGAGAAGAATAAGACCACTCCAAGTCTTCCTGTGGATGTCGTAGAAGGCGACTTAGGAATTCCAAGCTAAACAAAGCTTATAAACATCAATGAGGGCTCTCCAACCCGTCTCGCCAGCGTGGAGAGTGTAGGCTAAGTCCTCTGGCTGCTCTGGCCAAGTATGGCACTGGTAGTTCAGAGAGGGTCGTGCTCCTGCAGTGGAGACTAAAATACCTGATGATGGTGATATAACGGGAGCGAGGTGATATGCTCGACCGCCACAAGGGGAAGATCTTCCCGCCAGGCATGGTGTTGCGGGGAACCGCGGCTCCGACGGTGTATCGTCGGAAGTTGTATATATAGTCAGTTGCAACTAGAACTCTGAGATCGAGATGTAGATTCTGCTGGCGCCATCTCGTATGATTCTTGTGAACTATGTAACGTTTCGTTCATGGTTGTTTATGGTTTTTAGTTCTCATAGTGTCGTAGTGGTCGCCACAATGACGTAATACTCATATTAATTGTGTGCCTAAACTGCGCAGTGGTAACTTGGTATTAGTATAGTACATACCTTTTTGGCCGCCATTATTGCTTCCGACAACAATTCCAAGTACATCTTGATCAGTTCACAAGTGTAATCGTCTACTTTCACGCAAACATTCTCTTCGTCTTTAAGTTCGACGGCCATTTTCTTTTTTTTTCTGTAACATTTAAACAAAATGTTATTCACACATATAAAAACAAAATATGGACTTTAATTTCATTCAGGAGTTTTTTCCATATCTCCAAAGTTCTTCATCATGACTTCACCAAAGGAATATGGGACCAACTTGGTAATTAAGGGCTTTCAAATAAAAAAAGTATTATCAAAATCGGCTAACGGTTGACGAAGATATCGCGTAAGATACATACAAAAGAAACATACATTCGAATTAATAACCTCCTCCTTTTTTTAAGTCGGTAAAAAATATACGTACCTTTTTATAACGACGCCATATTGGTAATTTCTGTAGTGTTGCCATACGAAGGTATTCGCGTTCCTACACGATTGGTATACCGACTTGGTCATGGCAACACATTTGGAACCGGTAATGTTCGCTTTGAGACAGTGTTGCCATAGATATTGGCACACCTTTAGAGATATCGGTGTTTTGTGAATATCTTCTTTTTTCCTTTGCTTGGAGTCCTGAAACACAAATTAATAATGTTTCAAAACTAAAAATAGACTTCAACGCTGGATGGGTATTTTACATCCGATTTTGATAAAGAACCTTTCAAACAAAAAAAAAAAGAATTTTCCAAATTGTTCCAGGAGTCTAGTAATCGGGGAACATACATAAACCTCCCTATTGAAGTCATACATAAGCCAACTTTTTGAAGGTGGACTATGCTTCTTCTGATCTTAGTGCGTTTCTAGTAAAAAAAAAACATATTATATGCACTTACTACTTCCTTTTAGTTTTAAATACATCATCATTATCAGGTCTGTTTGTCTCCACTATAGGAGCACGACCCTCTCTGTACTACCAGAGCCATACTTGGCCAGAGAAGCCAGAGGACTTTGGCCTACACTCACCTCGCTGGCCAGACGGGTTGGAGAGAGCTCATTGATGTTTAAAAGCTTTGTTTAGCTTGTTTTTCCTAAGTCGCCTTCTAATACAGGTGTATTCCACTTAACCGAAGGACACAATAACAAGTTTTTATGTATCAATGTTGAAGAAATAAAAGTAAAAAAATGAGGCTGTTTACTCCGTAATAAACAATGAAATAACTCTTACCTCCAAAATAATCAAGCTAGCCAAATCCTGAACAAAATTCCCAAAACAATCAACATCACTGTGCTCACACAGAAACTTCACAGTCACTCCGATATCCTCCAAATTCCCTTTCCCGCCATTTTCGAAGACCATAAACAATCTAGACTTCAAACTCTGCCATATTTGTAGAAGGATTTTGTCTTTGGTCTCGAAGATGTAGTGAGATTCGAGCTTTTTGAAGTGTCGTAGAGTTATGTTTAGAAGTTGGATGGATGTTTCGAGGTGTTGGGGTTTGGTTCCCGGTTTGAGTATTGATTGGATCTGAAAATATAAATAAATAGATAAGGACAAATAATACACATTAAGTTAGCCCCAAACAAAGAATATGGGATACTAATTCGATAAAACATAACAAGTTATTTACTAAGTATTTAATTAAAAAAAAACCCCGACTGTTAAGAACGTCATCTAGTGATGAGTAGCCGAACGACCGGTATGACTTGATATCCGTAGCGCCATCATTTTTAGCTAGGGAAAGCCCGGACTTTCAAGCGTTAACCCCCAATAACTTAAACAGCTGAACCGATTTTTATCAAATATACCACCGCAAAGGCAAGGCAAAACCGCATCTAAATCGGTCCATATGTTCGAGCACTACAATGCCACAGACAGACTGAAAGACGTTAGCTTCAAACTTATAAAACATATCTCTTTTTTGACGAGGGTTAAAAATTGTACTGACATAAATAGATACAAGTCCCTGCTTGTCGAGTTTTTTTTTTAAATTTATAATTATCTACTAGCGGCTTCTCTTCCCGCGCATACCGGGAGAATGGGCGAAAAAGCGGATTATGTTTATAAGTAACCAATCACTATATACATTTCTTCTCCTATCTTCTCGACCGCTAAAAGTGGCTTTTTGGTCTTGCGGCCCTAGGCTCTGCATAATTAGAGCAGCAAAAACCAAAATGCTGTCTGTCCCGTAGGGATAAAGACATGATAGTGTATTTTACGAGAAAAAATATTGTAGTTCTTGCTAATACTTACAGCATTCTGCACAAAATATTCCAAGCCAGACCATAAACAATCCAAATTCTTGATTTCTTCTTTATCTGTGGTTTCACAATACTTCGACAATGTCAACGAATACGCAGCCATAGCATTCAGTATTGCCATATCATTAGAAACTACCATACTGTCATCAGTGTTGCCAGTAACGTCCAAAAAACTACTATCTTTAAAATTTATATTCTTAAACGCTTCCAACATGGGTTTGTGTAACTTCTCTTGCAAATCAGCCAAAATTGATCTATACGCACTGGACGTTAAGACTTTCTTTTGCTTGGCAATCAACGGTAATACAATACAACTTATTTGGAATGCTGTATCACTGAAATACTCGATACTAGTAGCTTTATTAATTGAAGAGAGATTTTTTAATAGGATTTCTACTATATTTATGACCAAATCACTGCTGACTCGAACTCTTTTCACTGCGGATTCGAGAATACTTTTAACTGCTATCAAATTGTCTGACGTTTTACTTTTTAACGTCAATAAATTCAAGATAGTCTTATCTTCGAATGAAAATATATATTCTATAGGAAATATTTTGTACAAATCTGGCGATTGGGAAGTCAATTCGAATACATTATGTAATATACTGTCTATGTTTCTCCTCATTTTCTTGCGACAACACTTTTTCACAGCTAGCAACACGAATATTGCCACTAATTGGTATTTTTCTTCCAAATAGTAGATTTTTAATTCTTTAAGTATATCCAAACAGTTTGTTACTGTAGTATCTTCATCATTTAGAGAAATATTTTCAAAATATTCTTTTATATTATTTTCTTTAGCGAATTCACTCAAATCAAAATCAAGTTTTTTCAAACACTTCGCTAAATCATCTGTATTTTGCAAACATTCTGTCAAGAGTCTACAAGTCTGCATCACCAGTGCATTTAGTAAGTTTCTGTTATACATTATAGTTTCATTGTTAAATATATTTTTTTCCGGATTGCTCATATAAAGTTTTACTAGAGATTTGGAGAGTAGTTTTAGTAGATTTTTGTCTAGATTATAAAAGAGGGTACTAGTTAGATAGTTTTGGGAAACTGATAAGTTTTGTGGAAGCGTAGATATCTGTTTTATGAGATGAGTTTTTGCTGATATTATGTTTTCGTCCTTGACTTGACTATCGCTAAATATCTCTATAACTTTGATTTTAGTGAGCACAAGTTTATCCTGAAATTTTAAAATAATATTTTATGTATGTATAAAAAATTAAATTAAATTCTAAGGACTTGGGACAAATGTCAGGCACTAGGGACCTTCAGGAACTAGGGAGAACTTTTACAGCCACATTCAGATCTTTTTATTGGTCCCGGTAATAAACAACAACTATTTTGATCCTTCTTCCACCTTCTCGCCCACCATCTCACTAAATGTGGCATTTAGGTCTTGCGGCTCTTTCTGATCAGAGCCCCAAAATCCTAAGCCCCATTAGGGATAAAGAAGTGATAGTGTACATTAAAAAGTGAAAAAAAAAATGAATGTAGAACATTCGGTTGGAAAAAAGTTACAAAAATTTAAGCCCCTGTAGAAAAGACCCCTAAAAATTGCAGCCCCTAAAAAGTTGTGACCGAAAAATCTTACACTTTTTTTCGCCAAGCCCTCACCGCCCAAAGAGGAACTTAATTCAAATAATTACAAAAATATTGACTTGACATTTAACTATCATCATCATTATTATATCAGCCACAGGAAGTCCACTGCTGGACATAGGCCTCCCCAAGGAGATTACATTTAACTATAGACTGATCAAATACAGAACTTCCTTCTTAATACGCTATTTTCCAACAAGTCAAATCAGCAACTTTTCTCTAAACGTCAAAACAAACAGTTTCTATGGGATTTTGTATGAAATACAGGCAGATGACGTCATAGATTTTTGTAGTCAAATAGCGTTCTTATTATCAGTTTTTCTACAATAATAAATTTAAAATAACGTTAAAATGGATATGTTTAAAGACAAGTGACATTATTTGGCGACGCTTTATTTTTTTATTAGTACAAAATAATTTATTTTTGACTTAGGAAAGTACCCAATTCAAGTTTTACTTAAAGCAAATGTTTCAAAAACTTACCAATACAATAACACTTTCAACATCTTTCACTGAATTGCCAATATTTATCCATTGTTCATTATCTAAGAATGGAAGCAACACGCTCAGATCAAACACCTCAGTGTTGCCAACTCCAGGCAAGTTTAGCTTAGTGTTGCCATCTTCAAGAAAGTTAAGTTCGGTGTTGCTATATGTTATATTTAGTAGCTTCAGTTGACCGAAGTTAAGACACAGATTCAGGAATGAATGTAGTAGGGAGGAGTCCTAAAAAAATAAGTAAACAGATTTTAATTTCGTAATTTTACCTGACTGCCAAGGAAACCTCTTCCATGGTGATCTGGGAGAAAAGAAAAAACTTAGAATGTACCAGCTGCTTCTCTTCCCGCGCCGATCGTAAAAGCTGATGGAGGAAATGGGCGAGATTTGAATCATGGTATTAGGCGATGCGGCTAGCAACCCATCACTATTTTGATTCCTTTTCCATCTTAACGCCCACCATCACGCTAAGCGTGGCCTTTGGATCTTACAGCCCCGGGCTCTGTCTGCCCCGTCAGGGATATAGACGTTAAAATGTATCTGTATCTGCAACTTTAAAACGGCTGAAGACAGTTATGGTATTGTTAGATTCATATAGTTGTAAGTACATGCCACAAAACCGAAGTCTGCTCAGGCCTCAGGGCCCAGTTCGACTCTGAATGCCACTCCAAAAAAATTATAACTAATTACCGTACCCTTACCTTTTCTTACTCTTTTGGAAATAAAATACCTTTGCTGCATTCAGAGAAAAATATTTAAAAAAAAGAAAAAAAAAACCAAGTAGCCATTCGAATATTATGTCACAGCGATGGAGGAGAATGCCAAATGTGATCGAAAAAAAACTTGACAATAGGGCCTCCCCCTATTGTCAAGTTTTTTTTCGTTTGAGGTTTGAAAAGTCAATATTCTGCATTACGTAATATATCGACGGTCCCTTAATAAAACTTACAAAGTTATGTTTGATCACACATTCTCCAAATGTCTTCAAGCATTCATCTTCGAAGCCTTGGAATGCCTCCCAAAACTCCTTAGCGATACTGAGCGGCACGGTGTGGTCCGCCATTTTGCTGTGATGCAGGAACGTAGACAAGATGGCCGCTAGCACTTCAGTCAGAACTATTGTTGATGGATCTGAAATTATAATACTTTGTTGATTCAGCACATCACATACTAACTGGACGTGTAGATTCAATTAACACTGTACCAGGCCTGTGTCACTCCTCGTTTAGGTATCGCAAATATACCTACATTGTCATTACGCGCGCGGCGATCACTCCGGAGTGGGAAATTCAGTGACATAAATAAATATATATATACATAAATAACACTGATTGAGTCTTGTGTTATGGGATACATAAATCGTATGTTTGAGTTATAAGAATAAATTTAGCTTGCAATGCACTTCTAAGTATCGAAACGAAAAGGTGCCGAGTTTTGACGCGCCTAAATTAAACCATATCGCTAACGACATTGAGTAGATATTTCTTTGAATTCCAGCTTCATTAGTACGTTGGAGTTCTATTTAGACCACTCCATCTCTTCTTGTAGATGTTAATTTCCGGTCAGGGCAAGATGGAAAATGATCTGTTTCAGATTGACCTGGGTCTTGGATGTTTATTTGTATATGTATTTGTTATAAACAGTGATCGGATAATCGGGCGCTTATATACCTTAACTTTATTTTCATGCCTACGAAAGAATAATACGGACATGCCTTTTATCCGCCGGAATCGTTTGAAATTCCTGATTGCTAAAAATGTTACCTGCATACAAAATAAAGTTAGAAAACAATATATTTTCTTTGAATAATGCTTACATTACATACATACCCTCTCGTAATTTAAATTTTTTATGGTGGTTTTGGACAAATAAGGTATTCTATGTCACTCGGGATGACCTAAGGATTCTAACAATATCACACACTTTTAAATCGGTTCAGGCATTTAGAAGTTATCGTAACATAAACATGGAATTACTAATTAATTCAGGAAGGAATATCCATATTATTCTTTTAAGAAAAGAAGTTTAGGTATATAAGCGCCCGATTATCCGATCACTGGTTATAAAATACTAGCAGTCCATCCCGGCTTCGCCCGTGGTACATACATAGCCTATGTCACTCAGGGATAACATACCTATCCAACAGTAAAAGAATTTTTAAAATCGATCCAGTAGTTTCGGAGCCTATTCAATACAATCAAACAAACAAACAAACAAATCTTTCCTCTTTATAATATTAGTGTAGATAGTATCGTTGAGTTAGTATCTCATAATACAAGTCTCAAACTTACTTTACTCCCATGCTGGTCTGGGAGAAACGAAAAAACTTAGAATGTACCAGCTGCTTCTCTTCCCGCGCAGATCGTAAAAGCCGATCGAGGGAATGGGCAAAAATGCGAATCATTTTAACAGGCGATGCGGCTAGCAACCCGTCACTGTATTGATTGCTTTTCCATCTTCTCGCCCACCATGACGCTAAAAGTGGCTTTTGAGTCTTGCGGTCCTGGGCTCTGCATAGAGCCGCAAGACCCAAATGCTCTGTCTGCCCCATTAGGGATAAAGACGTGATAGTATGTATGTATGTATGTAAACTTACTTTGGGTAAAGCTCAATTTGAGTGATTTGTGCGTATATATTTATTCATAACATTTGATTTTTTTATAATTTGGCCATTGCCCAGCATTTTGACTGAAATGGTTTGTTATAATATAATATTTAAAACATAAAAATACAACTATACATACCCAAATTATCTTCTCGAAGTTGTGATAAGCAATAGACCTCAAAATCTTTCTGTAATAGTATCAACAATTCTTTGTTTTGTCTAAACATCAACTCTGAAGTCAATTTTCCATACACTTTCATACATTCTTCCGGAAAAATGTCATTCCACGTAATAATCTTATTCTTTACTTTCTCATATTCTTTACTATCATCTTCCAATTCTTTTATCTTCTTTTTTAACTCCAATTGTTCAGTGTTGCCAGTTTCCAAATTGAGTTTGAGCAATGGTAGAGTTTTATTTAAAAACAGCATCCCTCTACTCAATTTAAACAAAATATCTAGTAGGAAATTCATCATTTCTACGTAAGCTTCTTTAATTCCAACATCACTTTTCTTTGCTGTCATTACAGGTGGAAGAATTTCCTCAATTTTGTTTTCAATTATCGTAGGATCCAATTTCAAAGCTGTATTTATAATTTTTATAGTTATTTTGTCAGGTTTTCCTTCCAATTTCAACTGCCCCATCATTACAGCTTGTAGGAATAAAAGAAATGTTTTTTTAGTTTCCGTTTTCGATATCTTTTCTCCAAATGTATCAGTCAGTCTCACATCAATTTCTACTTCATTTTTCAATAAAATCTCTAACATATTCAAGAATATATTTCTTTTTACTTTGTCTGTATTTTCTTTAATACATATAGGGTTCATTTTTGTCGCTGGTACTATATAATTCTGTGTCATTTCTAACACATTACTAACCATGATGTAGAATGCAAAAATTAATTGACTTTCCTTTTTATAACAACTTACAAACATGTCTATAAAGTTTATTAGAAATTTCGGATCATTTTCAGTTCTCCCTTTAGGAAATTCGAAAAATACATACATTATTTTTAATACAGATTGTATATTATCACCCTTTTCGGCTATTAAGTCATCTATATTATCAGTTCTGATATACGTTTTCAACAGAGTAACAAAGAATGATTTTTTATTAGTTGGAAATAGAACATTTTCACATAATAATACAACAGCTTGTCTGATTTCTGTATTTAAAAAATAAAAAATAGTTTCTATATTGTCCCCGTCTAATAATTTTATGATAAATTCGTATTTCTTTTTGGAATCTTTGTAATAATTGATGAGATTGTTAAGAATTTTGTTGCTCAGAGTAAAATTCGAGGTTTCTTCACTTCTCAAGTATTGGAGTAGAGTTACGTTGATGTAGAGGTACTCATGTACATTTATATTGTTGTCTATGAAAGACAAGATGTTTTGGACATCTTCTTTTTGGATGGGGTTTCTTTGGAGGTATTTTGAGACCACCTGCAATTGCAACAATGAATATTAAGAAACTGGTAAAAATATCTAAAGTTTTCTTAGACTAAATAAATAACAAGGAAAATAGGAGATCTTTCTTGCTAGTCGGAAAGGAAATAAAAAGTAAAGAAAGTACCAGCTGCTTTTCTACCTGCAGTTATTTTATCTATTATTTAACCTAGGCTTCAGTTCACTGGAGAAGGGTAGCGCGCGACAGAAGACAGTGGAAAATGCTAGAGGAGGCCTAGTCCAAGAGGCACACTGAATGACGTGACATTATTTAAAACAAAAACTAAATGTAACAGTGACACACAACATCTAAATATTCAGAATAAAGGGCTTATTATTATCAGTTCACTTGGTGTGACTATACTAGCCTAATGGGGGACACCGGTCACGTAAGGCGGCACACTGGTCACATTCCAGCAATAGTTGTATCGAGTCCTCCTACTTACCATGGTATTATTTACATAAGTCTAATAAGAGAAACTTGTTCAGTGGAACATGACCAGCCCTCACTCTAAATGCACACACAAGATATCTAGCACAGTCAAACCAAGGAACCGAATTGGGTGAACTCAATATATGATGTGGCTAGCAACTCTTAAATTGCAGACATTCTAAAAAAAAGAGGTAAAAAGTACCCGTAACCGAAGGGCATGTATAAAGAGATTGATGAGTTTAGATGAAGAAAAAGAGGTTTGTCAGGATCGTAGCAAGTGGAGGTCCATAGTCTCTGCCTACCCCTGCGGGAAACAGGCATGATATTATGTATGTATGTATGTAGCAACTCTTAATTATTTTGATTTCTTTTTTTCTGCGCCCACTAATGCGCTAAATGTGGTCTTCGGCTTTTAATGGCCTTGGGACTCTGACTATCCCAGATAAGACGTATTAACATAGGTAAAATAAGACATATACCTGAGCTAACTGTGCCTTTAAGTCACGCGTCAGATTTTCTCCACTCAGCCAACCAATAACATTCCTTAACTCCTCAGCAGAAAGTTTGTTTTCCTCTACCAGCCCTTGCAGCCACTCTGCCACCAGGCGTTCCTTAGCAGCCGTCGGGAAGTGGTGGGAGTTTATCACATTCTTGGCCAGGCACAGCCGTTTGGGGAGTGGTGTGGAGTCCTCGACCAATCTTCGTTTTAATTCTGAAGATTTGTGTAATATTTTGGTTAACCGTTCCTTTACCACAATACCAGACACAATAGTAAGACAATGAACGTAGATGTTTATTAATGTCGTGCGGGTATTTACCAGTTAAAAGTAATGTGAGATACAGACAATATGCAAAGCATGCGGAACTTACATAGAAAATCATCTACTGGTTAGGAAATTATTACCTCATTGGGATTTTTTATTAGGGAAAAGAAAAAGAAGAATTTTTTGTGAGTATATTATAAAGGCAAAAGTTTGTGGGTATGTGTAAATGTTTGTTACTTCAACTTAAAGTAAGTTAGACTTCTTAGAAGTTAATTGGAATGGAATATATTGCTTGAAATGAAATTGTGTATTTTCGTACGATAAAAATGGTATAACGAAAGCCCTACTGTAATTGAAAGTAATTCATAAAAACAATAATAATATAATCTAAAAACATAAAACATGAGTACAATAGGTTAGTTTCTATAAATTTATAAAACCACATTGTACTTACCATTCATAGGATTTGTAGACATCTTTATTCTTTTATAAATAAGTTTTGACTACATTTATTACGAAATAATACATAAAAACTTAACAAATTCGCATTCAAATCGCGTGGCCGTGTTGTTTTTGTAAATGACAATGTTGACAACTGACAAGAGCGACAAGGACATTGACAGTGACGTTAGTTTATTTATAATTTTTTATTAATGCAAGTACGGGCAAAAGAATTTGACTTATACAGCCTAGATTTTCTTCCATTATCCGACTTAAAAAGTAGCTTTTGATCTCTGTAAAAATTATTAAGTAATTGGTAAAATTGATACTATTCTGGAGTGTTGTACCAATTTTATTTTGAAAGAAAGCGTACCAAAATATTTACACTTTTAGTGATCAAATACAATTAGGAGTGCTTGATTCTATATATCTGTTTTTCGTTTTAATTTAAACAACGAAAAATACATTCAAGCGAGATCATCCCGCCTACTCGAACGTTGCACATACGATGTCATAAACATTTAAAACACTTTATTTTTGACCCAGACTTTAAAAAGAAATCTAGTCAAGCGAAACTAGTGCGGTAGTCAGATCAATGCTGCCGCCTAGTTAGTGGCGTATTTTGTGACTGGGCTTTAGCTTTGCTTCATTTAATTCTGTCCTTTCAACGAAATTTTAGTTCGTCCCGAACATTTGATTTGCGAACCTTTGTGAGGGAAAGCATTATTATTTTGTGAAGGAAAATATCCTGAGGAAACTTAATACACACCATTTACAGACGAATTCTAGAGTTCCGTGTCAGCTCTATGCTTGTGAACCATTTTTAACCGACTTCACAAAAAAGGAGGAAGTTATCAATTTGACGCGATCTTTTTTTAGGGTTCCGTACCCAAAGGGTAAAAACGGGACCCTATTACTAAGACTTCGCTGTCTGTCCGTCTGTCTGTCACCAGGCTGTGTCTCAAGAACCGCGATAGCTAGACAGTTGAAATTTTCACAAATTATATATTTCTGTTGCCGCTATAACAACAAATACTAAAATCTAAAAACAAAATAAAACAAATATTAAAGGGGGTCCCATACAACAAACGCGATTTTTTATAGATAATGGTACGGAACCCTTAGTGCGCGAATCCGATTCGCACTTGGCCGGGTATATATTTTCGTAGTTAAGTTCACCAATTATTTGAAGTCACCTTGACCGATTTGGAAAATTCTTTTTTTGAATGGGTTAGGTCATCCCATAGAAATTTTATCTTTCTTCATTCATTCATTCTTAGATGTGAGTCTATGTCTGTGACGTCTTCTAAACATTAAATAGCGTTTTTGCGCGTGATATAGACATATTTTCGTAAAATTGATATTATCGTTCGTTTTCTCCCAATTTTTATTCTGTTTTCACTGTTAGTACTTTACTTTGAATATTTATCGATAAACTGGTTAGATAACACATATTTTTCATTCATATATGCCCTATAATGATGTTTCGTCATAGTCATTTAGCCATCCCCCGTAGCCCTGGGGTTCTCTGCTACATACGCCCTTGCAGTACTCACCTACGCTGATTGCCTCCAGAGGTGCTATTTTTCAAACGCGGGGTCACTAAACGAACGGTTTTTTGTATGGAAAAACCGCTCGTTTAGGTGACTCCGCGTTTCAAAAATAGCACTTCAGCGGGGAACCGCTTGGATGGATGAGATGCGGGAATATTGAAACGTTTCTTTTTAGGTACTCAACCACAGAATGACTAGTACGCTAGTACCTACCTTCTGAGTCACTTACACTGTAATCCGGTCATCAATGAGTGCTCAAAAGGGCATGTGGATGAAAAAGTCGAAAGCAGAAAGTTAACTCAGGAACTTCGTTAGGACTAGTTAGGACATAAATATACTAAAAGGCCTTACCCCTCCGAGGTGAGCCCGCGGGGGGAGGGCACAAAGAAGGTCCTGTTTTTTGGTTTTTCGCTTACATCTCAAAAACGATGCATCGTACGAAATATATACTCGTATATAGGGACAAATTACACTGATTGAGCTAGCCCCAAAGTAAGATCGAGACTTGTGTTATGGGATACTAACTCAACGAACGAAATTTTGTTATAAGTACATAATAAAAGTTGTTAAAATTCTCTGTAATTTTGGCACTTTTTACTTAACTTAAATTGTTGATTAGTTATGAAAAATTATCGATTTTTAAAAATGTGTTCTATACTCTAAACGTGTTCGGAGGACAAGCGCACGCCAAGCCCATGCCCAGCGCTTGCCTTTCATTCCTTTTCCATCCCCATAGTTCAGGAGATAGGTCTTGTCCAAGCTAAGCCTGGACCTAATGGCAACTTCCAAAACATAAATGTGAAAATGGTTTGCTACCATTTTCACATTTATTTTGTTACACAAAGACAAAATAAATACATACACCAGTATAGTATAGTGGTGTAACACCACTATGCTACTATAATAATTAGTTCTGTTATACTACTACACTACTATACTATAACACCGTGTTTTAAAATTAGTAATATGTATCTCACGTTAGTTTTAATAATATAATAGATAAATCACGCTCAGAATACACGTGCTATTTCACACAACCTTTGATATATTTCCTGTTTCTTTTTACGGAACCCCCTGTGAGCCTCACATGATTAAAGGCCATCCCAAACCATTTTAGGGTTCCGTAGTAAAGGAAACCTATTCACAATGTCTATCTGTCCGCAGTTTTACTCTAGAGACTATTAGTAGGTACTAGAAAGCTGTAATTTGGCATGGCTATGTATAACAATCACCCCGACAAAGCGGTAAAATAAAGTCTTGTTTTTTTTAGTGTAGCTCTCAATGTAAAGTAGGCATTTTTATCTCGACTAACCCGGGCCAGTGTGAATGGTGTCATTAAATATAGATTTTCAAAAACATTGTGAGTTAGTGAACACTTTTTGACGTGATAACGTCTTTAAAATCGTTTTAGTCGGGTGACATGTTCAGAAACTTGTGTCACACCAAAACCTCACGAGCGCGATCGCAGGTATAACGAGAGAGAGACGGACCGATCTCCCGTCTCATCTTGAGCGCTGCCAGTCATTCCGTGAAACGACGTTATCACGTAAACATCTCGATCGTAAACCTACTTTACAAACAACCAATTTTTTTTTTCAATTTGAACAATTTTAAAATGCTATTCATTTTTCAATCAATACCATCACGCCAAGCGTGGCCTTTGGGTCTTACAGCCCTTGGCTCTGCCTACTCTGTCAGGGATAAAAACGTGAAAATGTGTCTGTATGAAATGCAAATTTTTGTTAGAGTCCACTATCCCCTCCCTCTATCAGCTAAACGCTTGTATGTCATCATCATCATCAGGTCTTTCTTTCTCAACTACAGAAGCACGACCCTCTCTGTACTACCAGAGCCATACTTGGTCAGAGCAGACAGAGGACTTGGCCTACACTCTCCACGCTGGCCAGACGCGTTGGAGAGGTCCTATTGATGTTTATAGATGTTTTGCCGCTATTGTAAGCCCTCCCTCACCCATCGTAGCCCCTGTCTATGTCCCTATTTGCTACACCCGCCCCTGCACTACTCGTCTGCGCTGATTGTCTCCAGCCACCCGGAACCGCTTGGATGGTAGAGATGCGGGATTGAACCGTTTCTATTTACCTGGCTGCAGAATTAATATCGTGCTTCAGCAGCCCGACCAACAATTTTTCGAACAATTTTATTTAAAAGTGGCCTACGACTCTTATGGCCCTGGGCTCTGTCTGCTTAGAGCCTCAAGACCCAAAGTGCCCCGTTAGCGATAAAGACGTGATAGTATTCAAGTCTTTCCGTGGATGTCTTAGAAGGCGACTTAGGAAATACAAGCTAAACAAAGCTTATAAACATCAATGAGACCTTTCCGACCCGTCTGGCCAGCGTGGAGAGTTTAGGCCAAGTCCTCTCGCTGCTCTAGCCAACTATGGCTCTAGTAGCACAGAGAGGGTCGAGCTTCTCATGCTCCTGCAGTAGAGACTTAAAAGACCTAAAGATGAAGAGGAGTATGTATGTTTGTTAACCGTGAGAAATCAAAATTGGCATTCGCAACTACGGAACCCTACAGCGTGCGTGATTAACCCTGTAATAGTCTGAGTTTCTAGAACAATATCGAACGTAAGTACCTAAATTATTAGGTACTTAAACCAAACCCAATTGCCCTTGGAGGTTAGTCACTCCACTCAAATATTCATAAAAAACGCGTCTAGCCATGCACGTTACACTTTCATTGAGTCTTAAATTTTTTAATAATATACCATGCCTTAATGAAGTAACAAAATATTCAATTAGATTGGTTTGGCTTCAGTAGAAATGACAATAAAAATAGTACAGAACACCACGACGCTAACTGATCGAGTGAAGTGAACGAATAGTTTCAGCTTCGGCAGTAATTCTTTTGTCAGAATTCCGGATGTCTAATTTTCCAGCTATGAGTTTGATTTTCTCAACTGTCGTGAATTTTTGTGAGCAGGTTCGATAATCACAAATTATTCCTCCCGCGTAGATTGTAAAAGCCTATCAATACAAGAGAATAGGAGCAAAAATGCAAATCATGTTAATAGGCGATGCGGCTAGCAACCCATCACTATTTTGATTCCTTTTTCCACCGTCTCGCCCTCTCGCTAAATGTGGCCTTTAAGTCTAGTAGACTCGAAAGCCACTTTTAACGAGCCCTGTCTGCTTAGAGCCGCATAACCCCAAAATGCTCTGTCTGCTCCATTAGGGATAAAGACGTGAAAGTATGTATTAGTATTAATCTTTCTCCTTTACATTTCAATGTGTTCTCGGTTGAATTCGAGTTGTGCTGTTTCAGATACCTGGATGCACTTTTTTGCACTCTTTATTTTGTGATCTTGAGTTTTTAATTTAAAGTTTTAACTAGATTAGATTTGAAAGTAACATGTTTTGAGTTGAGAATGCCAAAGTTGTCCAAAGATTCTACTTTTTTAACCGACTTAAAAAAGGAGGAGGTTAAACGACTTGAAACCGAAGTCGGTTGTTTTTTTGTTAAAAAATTATTTATTTATTACGTTACGACTCTGTATATTTACTAAAACATAAATGTGAAAAGGGGGCCAAAGTACACATATCTAACGTTTGAATATACTGGTAATAAATAACCGGCCAAGTGCGTCTGGCTAAGGCGAGCCACGCGCAATGTATAAAATGGGTTCCGTAGTTGCGAATGGCAACTTTCAGTTGACATGACTAAATTTTTGTAGTGAATTTTTATCATGTATGGCATGGCAGCTACCCCAAAAAAATTCATGATATTCTTTAACCATTTTGTCGGCATAATTAAGGTACATAACACACCATAACAAAGTACAGCGTACACCCATGACAAAGTACGTACAGCTTTTTTAGATTAAACTGCGAACAGACAGACATGGCAAAACTAAAATGATTTCTTGTTTACTACGGAATCCTAAAAAAGTCTCGCGTACCCTTGAAAAGAAGGTTTTCTAAAAATATAAGAAAAAATATCCATTATGTACTTAACGAGATATTTGATAGGAATACCATAAATCTTAATATATAAAAAAAAGTCGTGTTAGTTTTACTATTTATAACTCAAGAATGGCTGGACTGATTAAAATAAAATTTTGCATGTATATAGTTTAGGATAAGGATATAGGATAGTTTTTATCTCGAAATTTCCACGGGGAGCGGAGTCAGCGAGCAAAGCTAGTAGAAAATAAATAAGCGGCCAAGTGCGAGTTGGACTCGCCCATGAAGGGTTCCGTAGTAGCAAATAACATAATATAAAAGTCTTGTAGTATGTTTTTTTTTTAATTTTTATATTTGAGTTGATTGACCTTTCAGTAAATTGCCGTTTCTGATTTATGACGTATTAAAAAAAACTACTTACTAGATATCGTTCAAACCAATTTTCGCTGGTAGTTTTTATGGTAATGAACATCATGTATGGGTTTGATGAAAAATATTTTTTTGAGTTTTAGTTCTAAGTATGGGGAACCCCCAAAATTTATTGTTTTTTGTTCTATTTTTGTGTCAAAACCTTAATGCGGTTCACATAATACATCTACTTACCAAGTTTCAACAGTATAGGTCTTAAAGTTTCTGAAAAAAGTGGCTGTGACATACGGACGGACAGACGGACAGACAGACATGACGAATCTATAAGGGTTCCGTTTTTGCCATTTGGCTACGGAACCCTAAAAAGATATAATGCAACAGTTCAGTATAAATTTCAATACTTTAGCTGATCCTTGGCCGGATCATGGACGAATAAGCCGAGCGGATGTAGCCCTGAAATTATCCGCACTGCGTTTTCTGGCACAAGGTCTAGAAGCTAGGCAATATGGCAACTTAGACAGAAAACGAAGCGACCTAAGTCCTATAACTACTTTTTGAACGAGCATGCAGTCTGTAATAGTTTTGCCGGATAATCGATGATCGATTAATCGATTGTGTTTTTTTAAATAATCTAACGTAAGCGATTAATGATCGATACTATCGATGATATCGATAGATATCTGGTTCGTGTCAAAAGTATCGATTATAATCGATTAATCGGTTATAATTTGCAATACCTAGTACGATTATATCGATGGAATCGACATTGGTTATCAATACAATTAAATCGATTAATCGATTTAATCGAAGTATCAGTTTAGATAGTATTGTTAAGTTATATGAGGTTCTGAGGACGGGTCTAGGATAATTAATAAATACGACTGACTGATACAGATAATTAATATTAATTTTTCTGTTCTATCCTCAATATAAATACTGTAAAATAATTTGATTTATCAAGCACTTAGTATCAGTCAGATTGCATGACAATACTATCTAAACCAATAATTCGATATAATCGATCATAATCTATTAATCGATTTAATTGTATCGATAACTAATATCGATACTATCGATATAATCGTTTGCTAGGTATTGCCAATTATAATCGATTATATTGTCACGACATAAAAGTCGATACTATCGATTATATCGATAATATCGATAGTATCGATACATAATCGATAGACTTAAGATTATTTTTTCCACTATCGATTAATCGATTAAGAATCGATGTGCTATCGATTATCCGGCAACATAGTCTGCAGGGGTCATTGTTCATTCGTCACCTTATGATCTAAGTTCGTCACTCTTTTAAATACGTCACCTAAAAACTTTGTCTTATTCGTTACTCGTTGTTTTTTTGTAGTACATTCGTCACCTTTTAATTTTGGGTGTAGTTAATTCGTCAGCTAAGGTTTTTCGTACAGACAGCAACAAAAATGAAACACACAATAAAGTGGATTCAATGTATATATTTCTGTAAAATAACAATGGTTTTAGAATTTCACTTTCGTCTAGTTATATCACAAAAACAAACAAGTTTATTAGCCAGGCAAATTAAGAAAACCCCGACTTTTAAGCGTTCACCCACAATAATCTTTGAACCACTGAACCGATTTTCATCAAACAGCACAGAAACTTGCTTTCACGTAAATAAACCACGTTACAATCGGTCCATCTGATCGATAGCTACGATGCCACAGATAGTCAGACAGATATTTGCGTCTCGCAGGCCCTCTTTTTGAGTCAGGGTTAAAAGAAAAGGAGTACAAGAATTAGCCTGTGCTGGATACTAGAGCCAAGACCTTCAGATCTTAGAAAATTATTGTTTTGTAACCAATACGCCATGGAGGTTGACCAACAAGAATTGGTACAATAAAATATAAATACTCTTATTGCACCATAAACAAAAGGAAATACAAAAATGAAGTTACAACACTTTTCGCTGCTGATGATGAAGAAGAAAAAGTAATAAGACAGAATTATGATACAAAGGCGGACTTATCGCATAGCAATTTCTTTCGGTTAAGCTTTTGATAGAGGGAGATATGAATATTTAAGAGATGCAGTATGTTAGATTAGTTAAATAGAATACAAAATAGAACCTGACATAATATATAAAAATACATACGTACATAACATACCTATGCTATGAATTAATGGTAATATCAACAGTACGGCCAAGTTAGGCAAATAAGTATACGGCCTACCTAATCGTAAGCATATAGGCTTAGTCCTTAGAACATAATGAATTCCTGAAACTGAAGAAATTTTTTCAAACATAATTTAATCAGAAACTTGTGATGTAAATCTTGTAAAGTTAGATATGAAAATATAAAATATTTTCGCAGACATAACGTAACAAAACTGACAGATATATTGTTAGAATCAAAGTTAAGAATAAAAAGCAACAGCTTTCCAGGCTGAAATACCAACCTAAATTTGAATACGCCATCTGTAAAAGAAGCCTTAACGTAAAATTGGTATCAGACCCTAATTATGTTAAGTGAATGACCAAAAATAACAAATGAATGGGTGAAATATGTTCATTCATAAAAAAAATCTGCCATTTTGTTGAAGGCTGTAAGGCCGAAGCGACGCTACTATATGGGCCAAGGCGAAAATTTGCGCATGCGCCAAACAATTGATTTACCTATGACGTCACAACACAAGATGTCCACATTTTGGCCCGATCGCTCAGTATAAAAAGTAAAAATATTAGACATTCCGCAGCTCTCCCTCTAAAAGACTAGATGTTAATAACTTTTAGCCAAATCAACCGGTGATTTACGTAAAAACTATACATTTACGAAGTTTAAATGGTATAAATTGTTAAAAAAAGTGTAGCTTTGCTCTGTAACTAAGGAGTCACAAAATGGTTTTTCGTATATCAGTACGAAATAATTTCTTTACAATGTTAGACGGTACGGTGTTGGCGATGGCGAGGTTGCTGTGTTTATGTGAGTTTTTCTACTTTTTTTCTACAATTTTCTCCCATTTTTTCACACAATGATACAATGAAATTCATTAACTTGGCTCCATCACACACTTTATTACACTTTTCAGAATTTATCGTGCATCGAAAAGTGTTGTAACTTCATTTAGTTTTACTTCAAGCCTTGATGTTCATTTATTTTATTTATTCTCAAGTTTCATCACTGGAAAGAACATATATGTTTGCGTAGTTGCAATTTGTTGGATTTAATTAATACCTGTAGATTACATTGCGTGCTGAAATAAACAAAATACGTGTAAGGTTCACTTAAATTAATTATAAATCCATTAAGTTTGGAGTACATATTTGGCTTGTAAATTGATAGTGGCCTGCTATTACATGTATATAACTCGTGTATATAGCAAAAAGTTATATAGCGTAAATAATGTGTAGCTATTGGTCATGCTACAATTTATTTATCACTTTGGGTCGCTATTTTTAATAATTAAAAATAATTACATCATAATACGTAATAAGTTGTGTAATACGAAAATCTGTTACAGTGCTATCTTTACGTAAAAGATACCCAATTCTATGTAATTCTGAACAGACTTCCAAAAAGAAGGACTTTGTCAATTCGTCACGATCTTTTTCAGGGTTCCATAGTTAACTAGGAACCCTTATACTTTCGCCATGTCTGTCTATCTGTCTGTCCGTCCGCGTCTGTTTTATTAAGAGACTATAAGTACTAGAAAGCTGTAATTTCGCACGAATATGGATATTAACCCCTTTTATGGAATATCGACACAATAGTTAAACAATGCAATCTCGCGTTTGTATGTAATATGTATGTAATGTTTTTGCCAAAATAAACCTCTTGTATGCGTGTGTAGATCTACACGGCATACGAGAGGTTTTTTTTGGCAAAAAAATGATAAAATTAAATCTTCCTCAAGTTTTACCTTTTGCGGAACGGAGCCCTAAAAGAGTCTTATTACGTACTGAAAGGTCAGGCCTTGATTACGATGGTTTATATAAATCACACTGTACTAAAACATTGGGAAACTAATTTAATTAGGAAAATGTCGCGCTCTATAGACTTTATCACCTTTGACAAAGGAAAGTTACGGTAATGTAATCAGGAGGCGACATCATTGTTTTTCGTGAATAAACGTGCGTAGGTATTATTTAACATTTATATACCAAAAATTATAACTGACTTCCAAAGAGCAGGTGGTTTATAATTTGTCGCTATCTTTTTTATGTTTGTTCACCGATTATTCGATGATGGCTGGACCATTCTTTGTTTGAAAGGGCATACTGTTAGGTGGTCTCATAGAAAATTTATCAAAATTGGTTGTGTAGTCTGGGGTGAAGTCGGTTCAACACACAATATTTGCACAATCAGTGGAATTCGATGAAGCGAGAAAAAATATTTGAATGTAGAATGCATTTTTCATTTCTTTCTTTTTAACTGATACTATATGGCCAGTGTTTTTGCGGTTGCAAACTCTTGCCTAAATAAGTATTTGTAAAAAAGTCCATTATGTACCTTTTAATAAATTTGAATTTACCGCGCTTCCCTCGATTCGAATTAGGCGCGCAGAGACAATAAAATAAAGACGATTTGAATAAAACCTCAAATATTTTCAGAGCAAACAATACCGCTTCTTTTCGCTAGGAAAAGTTTTGATAAAACACCATTAGTTATTTATGACTCCCTGAACACTTAAGTAGCTGTAATAATGGCAAAATTACAACGAATTTGGGTAGATTTATGTGCTGGCAGGCTTTATTAATTACTTACAGTTTTATTATAAAACGCAGACTAACTTTGTTACTAGGTTTAAACCAATATCCGACCAAATTAAGTTGACATTTTCAGATAGACCGTGGCATATTAGTAGATGTCATCTTGATTTGATCGGATAATGCTTTAAATCTAGTAATAAAGTTAGTCTGCGTTTTATAATAAGGCGGATATTGTCTTTAGAATATTTTAGATCCTATATAGATCCTGTTACGAAATAACTAGATAACCAGCATGACTTTCAGCATCCATTTTAGCTTTATCAATAAAGCTTACTCATCATCAAACAATGTAGGTGTTACACCTTTCAATGCTTCCTAATTTATTCAATGGCGGATCCAGTCTTCGGGCCAGAGGGGGAGGGGGGTCGCTATTACGTGGGCGGTAGCGTTGCATAACTATCGATAGTTTGACTATCAAAAGTAGCTGTTAAAACCAGTTCACTTGCTAAGATTTTTCTCCCAGACTAGCTGCTTCACCTGCAATATTTACATTTCACAAAAAAGTTACACATAACCATTTAATACGGTATCTTAATCAATTAATTTTATTATCATATCATTAAGATAATAATCAGGAACCGAAAACAAAAAGATTTTTTTAATCTGCCCAACAATGAGTTAATAAGCTTTTAAAATCTGATGGAAAGGGAAATTGTCAAGTAATAGAAAAAGCGCATATAGTATAGCGCTCTTGAAGCACAGCTTGAAGTCACTGCTATTGGGTTTTGCGCGTACGAAAGAGTTAGTGAGATGTCCCCACCACGCTCCACTATATTTAAATAAAATCTTAATTGCTGCTTCATTAATTTACCAATTATCTTGTTGGTTTCAAAAAAAATATTAAATTTTTGTGGACTTTTTTTTAAAAATATTTATATATTTTAAAATATTTAATAAAAACATACGCAGTAAAATAGCCTAATAATGATAGGTACAACTAACAGAACATAAACTCCCAGTGTTTCGCAATACGGCATTCACAGAACTTCTCTCCCTCAGTTTCATGCACAGTTAATTGTGCTTAGGTGCGGTGGCGTATGGGGGAAGATGACAATGTGTGTGTGGGAAAGGAGGAAAGTGGAGACAGGACTTGCTTAGAGATTTTTGTTTGAGTAGATATATTCCTGTGGTGGCCAAAAAAACAAGATGTTTAGCGCGTAATCACTTTTATTAAACAGTACCTGGGCGATCGAGCTTTGCTCGGTTACATCTCAAACATTAATTACATTTTTTTAAACTTGCCTAAAAACAATACAAAATAAAAAATTATATATAAAGTTGAACATAAAAAAAGCAAAAGTAAGTCACCGAGTGGGATTCGAACCCGTAACACTCTTTTTAGCGGTCAGTATCCTTAACCGCTGAGCTAAAAAGAAGGCGACGGCGCGACGAAATTAGCGACCATATTCTGCGTGGAAAGAAAAACGCATGAAAACTCGGAAAACATGCGTTTTCCCAATCATAAGACTAATCTAGATCGATTGTTTACCCCCGAAAACCCCCGTTTACCAAATTTCTGCGAAATCGTTAGAGCCGTTTCCGAGATCACAGAAATATATAAATATACAAGAAGGTATAAGATAAAATAAAACAGTGAAAAAAAGTGTCTAGACTGTCCTGTTTTTCGGAGTCATAAAGTCCACGTGAACAAAGTCACGGGCTAGTAACAAATAAAAAATTCATTTACCGCCAATACCAGACACAATAGTAAGACAATGAACGTGGACATTTATTAATGTCGTGCGGTTCTTGACTGGTATATCTCTATGAAATACACGGCTCTGTGGACAGGACTCAGGAGGGTGGCCGAGGAGGGAAGCTTGATTTACATGTCCTCCGCCTCAGCGGTCCCCCCTGAATCTGGCTGTGGATCTGCCCTTGAATTTGATGTTGACATACCTCCGCCGGTTTTCACCCTTTTCCCGGAAACGCCGATTCATCAGCGGGTCCAAAACGGTCCAGTGAACTTTATTGATTAATGTTAAGTCCAGTTTGTTTGGGAATGTCGGATTTTATATTTGTTCAACACGTTCTTGTAAAAAGGACATGTTTTTGTTCAAAGGATCTTACTATCCTACTTCCTACTAATCCTACTTCCTACTAATATTATAAATGCGAAAGCGAGTTTGTATATTTGTTTGTTTTTTACTTTCACTTCACGCTTCAACCACTTAACCTATTTAGATGAAATTTGATATGGATATAGTTTGATACCCAGGGAAGGACATAGGATAGTTTTTATCCCAAAATTCCCACGGGGAGCGAAGCCCACGGGCACAGTTAGTTAGGAATAAAAATAAATACATAAAGACTTTTTAATTTAACAACCACTTTTACATTTTAAATACAAAAACGGTCTCAGCAAAATTGGCTCCTGGAAAATGCTAATTTAAATATATTCAAAGCCAGCTTCGATATTCTCCATGGAATAGCAATAATGTAGACTGATATTTGAACGGAAAACTCAGTTGCCTAGATAGGGTTGTGAGATAGTCGGAACGATATTTCATGCCGTGTCTAGAGTCCCGATAAGTTGCAATATGTGCTGAGAAACATGATTCCTAATTTGAAATGTTTTTTTTTGTTTTTGTTTTTAGTGTGTGTAAGTGGACAACACGGTGTCAGATTTTTCAGGCTGCCTAAAGGCATTTGACATAGCTTGACAACTGTCATACAATGATGACAGTCGGGACCAACGGCTAATACGTGCCTTCCTAAGCACGGAGGAGTTCGAGAAATTTGTATGTCACTTGTGGTCACCCATCCAAGTGCGGATCACGCCCGGTGTAGCTTTACTTACGTAAGCGCTAGCAATGCGCACATCTGCCGCACCGAGCTCCTCAATTTGATATTGAAATCTGTTTTTGATGGCATTTAGCCTAAAAATGGGTATTTTAGGCTAAAATCACTACCTTACCGTATTTAAGGAGAACGAAAGTCAGCATAACATAGCTCAGCGGGTAAGCTGTTTGAAGTGACATAGTGAGCGCGGGATATATTATATAGCGAGAATAACCCCAAAAATTCCGAATGTTTATTTCTAAAGAGTCTTGTAAGTTTGACGCTAATGTCTGTCGGTTTGTCTGTGGCCTCGTAGAGCTCGAAGGGAAGGACCGATTTCGATGCGGTTTTTACGTGAAAGCAAGTGTCCTTGCTAAGAACCCCTCTTAGCTGTTTGATGAAAATCGGTGGAGCCTTTATAGAGTTATTGGGAGTTAACGCTTAAAATTCAGGGCTTTCTCTAGCAAATAATAGCCCTCTCATCAGTAATACTCATGATTAGATGGCGTTCTTTACAGTTGGGTTTAAATAAACTTGCGTCCATATATTTTCTGGCTTCCCTGGCAGCCCTAAACGACATCGCCGTAGACTTCTCTCATTGATCAGCATAAACAAAGTATTATTCTATTCGTGTTTCACAATTTACTATAGAGGTGCAAAAGTGGTGTATCTGGGGCATGATTTTTAACCCCTGATAAAAAAAGGGGTTCTTGTTTTCGAGCCGAAAATCTGTAAGTTTATTTTAAACTAGCTGGTGCCCGCGACTTCGTCTGCGCAGGATCAATAAATTGTAGCCTTTGTGTTATTCTGATGTATAAGCTATATTATTGTAAAGTTTCATTAAAATCCATTCCGTGGTTTTAACGTGAAAGAGTAACAAATATCCATCCATCCAGACTTACAAACTTTAGTAGGATTATAATAAACTAGCTATAGGCTTCGCTCCCCGTGGGAATTTCGGGATAAAAACTATCCTATGTCCTTCCCTGGGTATCAACCTATACTCTATATATATATATATATATCCGTATCCGTATATATCCGTATCCGTATATCCTATATCCGTATCAAACTTCATCTAAATAGGTTCCGTGGTTGAAGCGTACCTAAAGTAGTAACAAACAAATATACAAACTCACTTTAGCATTTAGTACCTGGGAGACTGAGCTTTGCTCGGTCGGTTACATCTCAAACATTTTCTATTTTTTTTAAACTTGTCTAAAAACAGTACAAAATAAAAAATTATATATAAACTTGAACATAAAAAAAACAAAAGTAAGTCACCGAGTGGGATTCGAACCCGTAACACTCTTTCTAGCCGTCAGCATCCCCACTGAGCTAAGCCGATGGCGGCCGGTGCGCCGAAATTAGCGACCATATTCTGCGTGGAAAGAAAAACGTATGAAAAGTCGAAAACACGCGTTTTCCCAAACATAAAATTAATCTAGATCGATAGTTTACCCCCGAAAACCCCCATTTACAAATTCTCAGCGAAATCGTTAGAGCCGTTTTCGAGATCACAGAAATTTATTAATAAATATATATACATACAAGAATTGCTCGTTTAAAGGTATAAGATAATATTAGTAGGAATAGTTGTGCCCGTGGGCTTCGCTCCCCGTGGGAATGTGGGAATTTCGGGATAAAAATTATCCTATTTCCTTCCCTAGGTAATTTCATCTAAATAGGTTCAGTGGTCGAAGCGTGAATTGGTAACAAACAAACAATTATACCAACTCACTTTCTCATTTATAATATTGTAAGGATAAGGATTTGACCAGTGTTTGGCCAAGGCGACTCGGGTCATTTGCCTCATTTAGGTCCAGCAATGTGCAGGAAGGAGGAAAAAGGAGGTGTTTTAGTTTTTCGCCAATGTCTGTATGTCTGTCTATGACATCGTATAGCTCTCGAACTGACAGCAAGTTTTTTTGCGGTGGTTCTTAGCTATGCCTGATGAAAATCGGTTCAGTCGTTAAAAGTTATTGAAGTTGAACGCTTAAAAGTCGGGGCTTTTTTAAATGGCTTGACAAATAAACTTGTATTGAAAACTAAAATCTTCCGTCTTTGCGACGCCTCGGCATAATATACAACGTGGAAGGGACATACCCGTAGTAAATCGAACCACGAGCTATACCTAGATCACTATAGTATGGATCCCGATATAGAACGACCTTCACCGTCATGCTTATTTGATGAAACGAATTTTATGTTTAATTTAATATGTCAATAAAGATATTGCATATGGATTGCCTAACAAATTTCAGTCCAGGATATGATTAAATAATAATTTAACTTTTTAAAAAATATTTCACCGGTTTCCTTATTGGACAAATTCTATACCAATCCAAAGTATGAAGCCCATAGAATATGAAAACGTTAGGTTGCCTGTTCTTTTCCGGTCACAACTCTTGGGTTGCCAGGTATAAACAGGTAAATCGACAGATCTAGCATTTTGCACCGGTGTGATAACTGAATTAAAATTAAATGAAAATAAAGTTTATTGAAGTGAAAACTTCTTTAGCGGCGTTGTGCACTTTTTTTGGAATGGGTAAAAAATTTTAAACTCGCGTCAGGACACGTGGCCTGATCGAAAATTCGTAAGACGGCGCAGGGCGCTTGCGCGAATGTTCGTGTGTGTTTATGTTACAGCGTGCTACGCGCATCCATGGATGGTGACAGCTGATGGCTCGACCGTCTGTGTAGTGGCCATACTGCTGTGTATTTGAAAATGATTTTGTTGAAAATGAATTTGGTCATTCTTGTGACATTTGTGACAGACTGTGGTTCAGAAAAGATTTGAAATATTTTATACTGATAATTAAAGCAATTTGTGCCAAATTATTCCCTAACCATTCCAAAATATCAAAAATGCACAACGTTAATATTCAAGTTTTCACTTCTGCCGGCACTCCCAGAGTGCAACCCGTCGTTTTTTTTTACTATAAACACGGTTGTATAGGGTTGCCTGCGAAAAATCAGTTCCGAAATATTGCTTCTAGTAATTTTATTTTAATCAAAGTGTGCGACTATAAAAATCGTCATTTTCATACCAATTGCCCGGGCGGCTGCACAATTTTGTATGGAAATGCCGATTTTTTAAATTTTGGACTGTTATTTTAATTCCGTAACACTAAAGTGATCTAGTATAGCCCGTGGCTCGATTTATTACGGGTTTTCACGTTGTATTTCTTCCTTATTCCTTTTTTGTTTGAGGAACCGATGTTATAACCTTTTTGCGAGCATTCGCCTATATTGCTTTTAGTTTGATGTCTGGAAATTGTATATAAAATGTTGTAATAACATCGCGTTGTTTTATTTCTGGAAAGGGAAAAGGAAATTGAAATAGTAAAATATTTTTCTAAGATTATTTTCTATGTGGTTTTTGGCAGAGTAGAATAGCATCACTCCAAGTCCTCCCGTGAACTTAGGAAATACAAGCTAAACAAACTACAACCTCTCCAAACCGTCTGGCCAGCGTGGAGAGTGTAGGCCAAGTCCTCTGGCTGCTCTGGTCAAATATGGCTCTGGTAGTACAGAGAGGGTCGTGCTCCTGCAGTGGAGACCAAAAGACCTTAAGTTAATTCTATGAATTTCTTATATCTATAAAAGTTAATTAGGTTATCTACTTTGTTCGAATTAACTTAAGCGATTAAATTTAGAGAGCGATCAAAGGGTTTTGCAAACACAGTCCTTTCAACAGGAATACGGATTAAAATGATAACCGGCCAAGTCAGACTTACTCACGAAGGGTTTCATACCATCTTTCTACCTACCTATCAATATAGTATTTTATGCAACAGTTGTATAATAACGGTCAAAAAATGCGAGTGGCGCAGGTTACGATGCGAGCCTTGGCGAGCATCGTAAGGAGTCGCCATCGAGCATTTTTTGACGTACTTATACAACGTTGCATACAATACTTTTTCTACGACTATATCTACTTAATAAAATATAAAAACAAACAAAGAAAAATATGAAAATGCTTGACGTTTATTTGGTAGATACCACGAAAGTAGAGACGTAGTAGATACTACAAAGATATATTATGGGACTTAAAAGATACTAAGTAGTACATACATATCTATATCTTTTTATCATTTATCTATACGGTATCTATGGTAAGCTTTATTTTTTTTAAAAGACTTCTTTTTAGTGACCGTCACGAAAGAAGAGACGTAAATTCCATGGTGACCGTATTAAAAAAATGTTTTTCTTATGATGGCAGTATGGTAAATTTATGAAAAAAAAAAAGTTCTAGGTCTATGGCTGGCGTATCATTTTGGCGAAATAACACACATGTACTATACAGAGATAAGGGACTTAAGTCTCATATCTCTGGTGCTATTATGAGGAATAGAGTATAGACTTTTTTCTGAAATCATGTAATCAAGGTTCTTATATAAGTGTTCGGGACCATTTAAAAGACAGATAACAGTACAGGAGTAGAAAAAAGAAATAAACATTAGAGACAAATTACACTGATTAAGCTAGCCCCAAAGTAAGTTCGAGAGTTCAAGACTTGTGTTATGGGATACTTACTCAACGATACTATTATTTCATAACAAATACATCCCATTAATATTATAAATGCGAAAGTTTGTAAGTATGGATGGATGGATGTTTGTTACTCTTTCACGTAAAAACATGAATGGAATTTGATGAATCTTTACAATAATATAGCTTACACATAAGAATAACACATAGATGCACATAGGCTAGAAATACGCGGGCAGTATATAGATAAACATCCAAGACCCAGGACAATTTGAAAAAGGTCATTTTCCAACTTGCCCTGACCGGGGATCGAAACCGGGACCTCTAGGTGGCGGACTAGCATGGTGACCACTACGCCACGGAAGTCGACTAGGGTATGCAACAGGCAAAACTTGCACCGTTTAAATGGGAAATCATTTAAATATTGTACTTACGTTAATATTGAATACCAGAGCATTAAAAATAAATAATCGATATTCCATCCCTGTCTCTCATTACCTATAAGCTATAAAATATTCATTACGGTCTAGTTTCAATTCGAATATTAATTTTCAATATCTCGATTTATTCGAAGCACGATCGCTCAATACATTTCCTTAAGACGTAGGTGGCAGGATCTAATAGTAATTAGTAAATCACTAGATACTTAGTAGATGGATCCGTAGCGCCAAACCGTTCCTTTACCGCCAATACCAGACAATAGTAAGACAATGAACCATTTATTAATGTCGTGCGGGTCTTTACCTGTTAATATTTGCCAGAGAAAGCTCTGACTTTCAAATGTTAATACCCAATAACTTTTGAACGGCTTACCCGTTTTTTTCAAACGCTAAGAACTGTCGCAAGAGAATTTGCTTTCACATAAAAACATCTGCATCTAAATCGGTCCATCCGTTTGAGCGCTACGATGCCACAGACAGACAGACAGACAGACAGACATTAGCGTCAAACTTATAACACCCCTCTTTTTTGTTGGGGGTTAAAAACAAAGGGGAATATATAACTGGATTGATATTAAAGTCATAAATCACCCGTGTGGTTTCCGGCAGAGCAGAATAAGACTACTTCAAGTTCTTCCATGGATGTCGTAGAAGGAAGTCAAGTTACACAAAGCTTTTAAACATCATACCTCCAACCCGTCTGGCTAGCGAGGAGAGTTTAGGCCAAATCCTCTGGCTGCTCTGGTATGGCTCTGGTAGTACAGAGAGGGTCGTGCTCCTGCAGTGGAGACGAAAAGACCTGATCATGATGATGATGAAATGATACTAGTGATTCTAGATATTGTGTTCTTGACATGTGTAGTATATATTTAATTTTAATTTCGTTATACATAATTTTCGTTATACAATTCGTTATACATAATTTTAAAAATCTAAATTAATATCTAAATTACAATCTAAATTAAAAAACTAAATTAAAAATCTAAATCTTGATCATGTGGCATGGTGCCAAGAACACTGGCGGCATTCCCGCGCTGAATAGCTACTGCAATCCTCTGCGCGAGATATGAGCCAGCCCTAATAAAAAAAAAAAGTGTTGTTGGGTACCTAATACCTATTATAATAGTGAACGTTTTCAGGAAAATTTGTACAGAAGAGACGATTTTTTAGAATTAAGTGATGTGATTAGATAGTCAGTATTAAGACTTAAGTCGACCGACTAAAAATTTTTTTATTTTTTTTTATATAGCGTAATAACGTATAGCGTAAATCGAACCATGTGCTATAATAGATCACTATAATATATTGGGATTAAAATAACAGCCATAGAACAAAAAAAAATTGGCATTTCCATACTAAAGTCGAAATGTGGAAATTTTGAAATTTCTTTAGTTATTTTCACGGTATTTTAGTATTATTATGCTATAGTTAAGTGATCTAGTACAGCTTCTGGTTTGATTTATTACTGGTATGTCCCTCCCACGTCGTATAAGAGCCTTTACCTTCTTTATAAGGCCCTTAAAATCCGCCCACTTTTCCAAAAGTTGAACTGTATTCTGAAATACCAATCCGTTTAAGTTTAAAGGTTATCCGATGACATTTCCCGGGTTGCACTGTCTGCTTGGGTCTACATTCGTTTTAATAGTCTCCAGAGGCACAGAGGCGTCGGCTTTTACGATAAGACATTAAAGTTAGACATTTCAAACGCCCACCTACCTGCCTACGTAGGTTTTCTTTTTAAAGAGAGAGAGTAATTATTTTTTTTACAAAAGAAAAACTGTCTTCCTTTTTTTTCAGGATTTTCTTCCATATCTCCAAAGTTCTTATCATGTCTTCACCAAATTTATATGGGACCAATTTGGTAGTAAGGCTTTTAAATAAAAAAAGAATCATCAAATCGGTCTACGGTTGACAAAGATATCGCATAAACAAAACAAAACAAAAACATACAGTCGAGTTGTTAAGCTCCTCCTTTTTTTAAGTCGATTAAAAAAGAAGTGTTATTATTAGTGTCTGTGGCATTGTAGCGCTCGAACAGATGACTCGAAAATGTGTATTCAGAGAAGTCTTTTTGAATATATATTTTCATGTAATATTATTTTCAGTTTAAGAGAAAATTCAAGATATAGATAGAGGAGGATTTAGGTATCTCTGATGCTGACTGTACCTACTCGTCGTGGCATTACCCAACGCGGAAATGTTTTAGTGGTAAAATCTTAATTTGAAAATATAACCATTACACCAATTCAGAAATTGATGAAATTACTACAATTTCAAACACGCAATAGGTGTAAAGAACGATTATAAAGCGATTATTTGCAGAGTATTTTTATTGGAAACACTTTATTACATTGTGTGGGTGTTAAGGACCTCCACACGCAATCTTCCCAGAATTTTCTTTTCACTTGCCTTCAAGGGCGTAGTCTGTAGCCAAATATGGGCATTGCTTCCCCCCTAACTGGGTAATAATGCAAATAAACGTTGTAAAATGTAATGCCTTTTGGCTATGATCGTTGATCATCGTATATGAATCGACACGATTATCGTGCAAGCATCGATCGTCTGTAGTAGTTTGTCGAATTGCTGTCAAACAGCAAGTTTACAAGATGGACGTGGAGTGTGTTGCTGCTGCTGCTATAACATTTTGTCGAATTGCTGTCGAGTAGCAAGCGTACAAGTTGGACATGGAGTGTGTTGCTGCTGCTATAGTAGTTTGTCGAATTGATGTAGAACAGCAAGCGTACAAGATGGACGTGGAGTATGTTGCTGCTGCCATAGTAGTTTGTCGAATTGGTGTCGAGCAGCAAGCGTACAAGTTGGACACGGAGTGTGTTGCTGCTGCTATAGTAGTTTGTCGAATTGATGTAGAACAGCAAGCGTACAAGATGGACGTGGAGTATGTTGCTGCTGCCATAGTAGTTTGTCGAATTGGTGTCGAGCAGCAAGCGTACAAGACGGACGTGGAGTTTTGCTGCTACTATAGTACTGTGTCAAATTGCTGTAGAACAGCATGCGTACAAGATGGACGTGGACTATGTTGCTGCTGCTATAGTAGTTTGTCGTATTGCTTTCAAACAGCAAGCATACAAGACGGACGTGGAGTTTTGCTGCTACTATAGTACTGTGTCGAATTGCTGTAGAACAGCAAGCGTACAAGTTGGACACGGAGTGTGTTGCTGCTGCTATAGTACTGTGTCGAATTGCTGTAGAACAGCAAGCGTGCAAGACGGACGTGGAGTTTTGCTGCTACTATAGTACTGTGTCGAATTGCTGAAGAACAGCAAGCGTACAAGTTGGACACGGAGTGTGTTGCTGCTGCTATAGTAGTTTGTCGAATTGCTGTAGAACAGCAAGCGTGCAAGATGGACGTGGAGTGTGTTGCTGCTGCTATATTAGTTTGTCGAATTACTTTAGAAAAGCAAGCGTAAAAGATTGACGTCGAGTATGTTGCTGCTACTGACATAGTAATTTGTCAAACAGCAAAAGTACAAGATAGACGTGGAGTGCTGCTGCTGTTACCATAGTTTACTTTGTCGAATTGCTGACAAACAGCAAGAGTACAAGAAGTTCAATTTTTACCCAACATAATCACCCAAAATAAACATGGCTACGCCCATCTACGAATTTATGAATGAATAAATCGATACTTCCGAAATAGTTTACGTGACCTGCCCTGGCGTGGGACTAAGCTATTGCCAGCCGTTCTTGTCCACGTCATAGGGATCACGTCACGAATATTTACATATTTATAGCTAAATTCGAACTACAAAAGCTGTTCAGACGCTTATGCCTTAGGTATGATGGATTTCCTTCGTGCAATTTTTCCGCAAATTTCTGGGTTGTATGGAAATTCTACGGATTATACTGTTTGAATTTTTATTTAAATACTTGTGAATAGAAGGCTTATGATTAGGGGATTTTTAGGGTTCCGTAATAAACAAGGAACCCTTATATTTTCGCCATCTGTCTGCCTATCTGTCCGTCCGCGGTTTTACTCAGTTTTAAGTTCTAGAGAGCTGTAACTTGGGATTAATATGTATATTAATTATGGCAAAGAAGTCGTAAAACATTAAGACTATATTTAATACGGAACCCTAAAAAGGTGTCCGTAAAAACAAGTATAAATCTACACTAAAGATTTATAAATGGTTTCACACTTCACAAAGATATCTAGAAAAGCCCTCGTGTTTTTATTGGAAGCATTAGCTAGCTAGACACAATCATGATTTCCATTTTAGATAGCGTGAATCTAGGTTGAAAACAAACAATTGGACGGAAAGATCTTATACGCTATATGTATATTATAAGCAATATTTCAGTAAATACATACATAACATAACTACATTGTATGTACCTGGGCGACCGAGCTTTCCTTGATGTATAAAAAAACTAAAATCCGAATTCACCCCCAAACTCCACAGTCGAATTTGATAAAGTTTCTATGAGACCACCTTGGAAGTATACCCTTTCAAATAAAAAAGAATTTTCCAAATCAGTCCAGGCGTTTTCGGTGAACATACATAAAGATCTTCTTTTTCTAATATATTTATTTCAATATAAAAATACATTACAGACTTTTATAAATAAAATGGAAATTTAACGCGTCGTCGACGCGAGGCAGAGTGCCCAGTAAGCTAGCAGCATTGCCTCTCTGCACTGCAGTAGAAGTTCTTTTGGCCGAAATAACTGCCAGCCCTTGGATCACCCGTTATCTTCCTTTTCTTGGGATTCGCATCCTTGAACTTCTTGACCACTAGACCACGGAGGCTGTCAAAATAGTATACTATAAAATAATTGTATTTTTATATCCTTGATAAAAAAATAATCATCATCAGGTTTTTTTGTCTCCACTGCCCCTCCACCCTCTCTGTATTACCAGAGCCTTATTTGGCCAGAGCAACCAGATGATTTGGCCTCTCGCTGGCCAGCTTTGTTTAGCAAGCTTTGTTTAGCAAGCTTTGTTTAGCTTGTTTTTCCTAAGACGCCTTCTACGACATCCACGGAAGGACATGGAGGTTGAAAAAACAATCATCATCAGGTCTTTCAGTCTCCACTGCTGGAGCACGACCCCTTCTGAACAACTAGAGCCATACTTGGCCAGAGCAGCCAGAGGACTTGGCCTACACTCTCTTCGCTGGCCAGACGGGTTGGAGAGGTCTCACTGATGTTTATAAGCTTTGTTTAGCTTGCATTTCCTAAGTCGCCTTCTACGACATCCACTGACAGGACTTGGAGATTGAAAAAAAACCATAATGAAACCTTTTTCCCACTACGACGGTAAATTCGTGAAAATATACTACGTGAGAGGGAACATTTCGTATTCAGCCATCTGGAATTAATTCGTTGCTCTTTCGGGGTATGTTTTATGTCTAGGTATTAATTTCATTACCGTATAATAGCCTACATTAGAGGGTATAAGCGAGGGTGGTCCAGATGTCTCTAGTGATAAAAGGTTATACTTATTGCTTATAAATTAAACGTAGCTATTTTACCACGAACCTGGGAGACATTTTAGTCTTCTATAAAATGTCGAACCTTTTAGATATCTGTTAGTACTAGAAAGTTGTAATAATTTTTCTTCTTCGAGACTTTAAAAGATTTTGAAAAAGGAGGAGATATCAATTCGAATTTGTATACAATGTGGAAGGGACATAACCGTTATAAACCAAACCACGGGCTACTACTACCCTTGCAAACAAAAAAAGAATTTTCCAAATCAGTCCAGGCGTCTTTAAATAATCGGTAAATATACATAAAAAAAAGATCGCGACGTATTGATAACCTCCTCCTTTTTACAAGTCGGTCAATAAAGTATTCTGGGACGAAACTCACAAAAGTACCTAAATGTACTTTTGTGTATAATAAGTTAGTGGGCCTTGCTCACCATATTGCAAAAAACATCGGAACTTTTAACACATAATTTTTCGAAACTAAAAATCGACTTCACCCGATGTTAATCTGATACCTTTAAACGAGCAATTCTTGTATGTATATATATTTATAAATTTCTGTGATCTCGAAAACGGCTCTAACAATTTCGCTGAAAATTTGTATATTGGGGTTTTCGGGGGTAAACAATCGATCTAGATTAGTTTTATGTTTGGGAAAACGCGTGTTTTCGAGTTTTCATGCGTTTTTCTTTCCACGCAGAATATGGTCGCTAATTTCGTCGCGCCGCGACCGCCGTGATTTAGCTCAGCGGTTAAGGATAGCGACCGCTAGAAAGAGTGTTACGGGTTCGAATCCCACTCGGTGACTTACTTTTGTTTTTTTTATGTTTAAGTTTATATATTTTTTTTTATTTTGCATTTTTTTTAGACAAGTTTAAAAAAAATTTGTTAATTTAATAGTTTGAGATGTAACCGAGCAAAGCTCGGTCGCCCAGGTACTAAAATTTCTATTGGATGACCTCGGTAGTGCACTCTTTCGAAAAAAAAAAGAATTTTGAAAGACGAAGAAATCGGTGAACATATTTAAAAAAATATACAGTCGCATAGAACCTTCTCCTTTTTTGAAGTCGGTTAATAAACAAGGTAGTGGCATCATATCAGGCCCACTAACTTAGTTGTTGACCTTTACTTTCAATCAATGTAATCTCAAGACACCTACAAGAATCATAGATAGGTACTTATTACCTTTATTGTTCAAAAGACATAAAAAGGCGAGGGAGGAATTGCGCAAAAAATAAAATTGTTCAGTACCTACGATGTTCGGAGTTTCAGTTGTAACAGGCAGTAAAAACATGAATTACTCTCTAAGGATTAAGGGTGGTATTCCACTCACGCCATTCGTATGTATATTGTAGATGTAAGTACCTACCTACCTATTAAATCAATAGTAGGTATGTACCTTACAATCAAATGACTTTACAACGTTTGTTGGAATGGTAAATTTTCGCCTAATTTTTAAATTCAAATCTATTTAACTTAAATATATTTGAGATTCTCAAAACAAGCCCTTTTAACCGACTTTAAAAAAAGGAAGAGGTTATCAATTCGTCGCGATTTTTTTTAATGATTGTTGATGTTTGGAAAATTGTTCTTCCGAGGTGTTCCCATAGAAATTTTATCAAAATCAGTTGTATAGTTTAGAGGTGAAGTCGTTTATTTAGTTTTGAAAAATTATATTTGATAATAATATGTTACACGATATAGTTACCAAAATAATTTTTCAAGTTTTTTATTAGACCTCCTAAAAGTGCGTACGTACCACCAACTTATACATATCTATGTGTGTACTGAATTTCAACTCCATAGATTCAGCTTTCGGACGGACAGACAGATGAACAGACAGACAAACACGCGAGTGATTCTATGGTTTACGTTAATTTCTTTTGATGTACGGAACCTAAAAATATACTCAAAAACAAATTGTCCAGTGAGCCGAACATATTTCTATTCAATCAAAGGCTTCATACCATAAACTGTTTGCATAAAAAATTGCACATCACAGTTCCTTACGTGTTACATGCATTGCTGGAAAAGGACCTTTTTAATCCCAAGAGAACTGAGGAATTTCACTCGTGCGGTTTTATTACAACGCCTCATAAATCCTCTTCGCAAATTGGTGGTTTTGCGCCTTAGGTGTTAAAATGTTTGTTGTTTGACCTATTTGCATAGTAGGATTACCTAATTTAAGGATTTTAAGAAGGAACACTCGTTTGCACTCGCAGCATATATATTATCAAGTTTATTTGCTAGCGACTGTAACGAGCGTCATCTAGTTATGAGTAGTGGAAATATCGATATATACGACTTGATATCCGTAGCGCTATTATTAGCATGAGAAAGCCTTGAAGCAGACACTTTTAAACGGCTGAACTGATTTTCATCAAACATAATACAATAGGAACAAATTACACAGATTGAGCTAGCCCCAAAGTAAGTTCGAGACTAACTCAACGATACTATATTTTATAACAAATACATATATAGATAAACATCCAAGACCCAGAACAATTTGAAAAAGGCCATTTTCCAACTTGCCCTGACCGGGAATCGAACCCGGGACCTCTGGGTGGCGGACTAGCATGGTGACCACTACGCCACGGAGGTCGTCAAACTATATTTAAAAAAAAAACCGACTGTAATGAGCGTCATCTAGTTATGAGTAGTGGAAATATCGATACGATTTGACATCCTTGCGCCATCTATTATCTGCTAAGAACAAGCCCTGACTTTCAAGCGGCCCCTAAACCCTTTTAAAAGGCTGAACTCATTTTCATCAAACATAATTCAATATTACTATTTGTTGTAATTAGCAAGTATCTCACGTAAAAAGAATATATTTTTATTTTAATATGCTATAGTGATCTAGTATAGCCCGTGGTTCGATTTATTATGGGTATGATGTCTCTTCCACGTTGTTTAAGTACAGTCAGCATCAGAGATACCTGACCCCTTCTCTAACTACATTTTGAATTATCTCATAAACTGAAAATAATTTTCATATGAAAATTTGTATTCAGAGAGATTTTAATGAAGTCTTTTTGAATCTACATTCAAGATATAGTTAGAGGAAGGGTCAGGTATCTCTGATGCTGACTGTACATAACTTTACGACTGCCGTTTACTGGTGACATTTACAAGTCGGGACCAAAGGCTATTTATACTAATAACGGCTGTTCAATTAACAATTCAAGGGCCGTCTAATTCATAAAGGGTAGCAGAATTTTAATTAATACCTCATTTACAACTGGCTGATGCCCGCGTCTTCTTCCGCGTGAAATTCAGCGCTCGCATTTTTAATCGAGTTCCAAAAAGGAAATTCGTCGTGATTTTTTTTTAGCGAAGACGCTTGACCCTATTCGGAAATATTTTTTTTTGTTCGAACCGGACCGCTTTAATAAAATTTGAATGGGAACACATGACAAGTATGTGTGTTCCCATAGAAATTTTATCAAATCGGTTGTGTATTTTATTATGGGCAAAAATGCAAATCATGTTAACAGGCGATGCGGCTAGCAACCCATCACTGTATTGATTGCTTTTCCATCTCTCGCCCACCATGACGCTAAAAGTGGCTTTTGGGTCTTGCGGCCCTGGGCTCTGCATAGAACCGCAAGACCCAAAATGCTCTGTCTGCCCCATTAGGGATAAAGACGTGATAGTATGTATGTATGTATGTATTGTGTATTTTAAGGGTGAAGTCGGTATTTAGTTCTGAAAATTTATTTAGGAGGTCAATGGCGAGTAATATAAAGACTGATATCTCTGTTACGCTTGTTACTCCTACATTCATCATCATCAGGTCTTTTTGTCTCCACTGCAGGAGCACGACCCTCTCTGTACTACTCGAGCCAAACTTGGCCAGATCAGAGCTGCCAGAGGTCTTGGCCTACCATTCTCCACGCTGGCCAGACGGGTTGGAGAGGTCTCATTGATGTTTATAAACTTTGTTTAGCTTGTATTTCCTAAGTCGCCTTTTACGACATCCACGGGAGGTCTTGGAGTGGCTCTATTCTACTCTGCCGGAAGCCACTCGTACATTACTCAGTAACATTACCAGCAATGTACAAGGAAAAAATATTCTTTGTACAAACCGGGTAATGTACTAAGAAACATTCGTTCCTTGTACATTAGTGGTATCGGCGCCTAAATAATATGAGCACTGCACTGATTCGAACCGTTATTCGTTGTAAAGCGGCCATTATTTTCCATCACAAACATGCTAGTGTGGGGCGCATGACGTGGTAGTAGTTTATCGATATCGATAAATCGTTATAAACTTATACGTTCAGAAATATAATAGTTCGACAGTGAAATAACTAAATATGTGTGTAAAATACAATCGCACTTAGTAGTATTAATTTAATATTCTATTTATACTTACTTTTAAAAGTAAAAGTATTTTATCTAATGCTTTTTAAAAATAAAATGTTCACGATTTTAGGCAATTTTTACCTTTTTTATGGTTAAAACAAAGTAGCAATAATATCAACAGATTTTACTTCTTATGCTTGGGCTACATCTTTCAGCACGATATAGATGCCCAACCCTTACATCCCAAAGTTGTGAAATTACATTTTTTTGTTCAAAAGCTTTATTTATTATTGATGTAAAGGATTTAATACAAATTATAGATTACAAAAAAAATTAATCAAGCGAGGTGATTTACCAGTCACCCTGTAGGGTATCGATATAAAGCTATCTCATATCATATTGCAAAAATATTTGTAGTTGTCATGACACCTAAAGCGCACGAAGAGAAAATGATTTAATGACGCTACCATATTTTTAATTCCGGGGAGAGGAGTTTCTATCAGAGTCTACTTGAGTTTTTTTGTTTGTGGTAATCTCTTTATCGATATAGCAGAGGAACATCGATATAGTCCCATCTCTACTCAAATCATTCGTTTAACTGCATCCATACGATCCAGATGCCTTTGTTCTGTCACAGTACACCGAAGATATCTTTTCCTCAAGTACTTCCCTTTTTCCTCGATGGTGACCCATGTTGTTTGTTCTAGTGTTGGTGATATGCTCAGTGGAGAGTCTGCAGTTAGATGGGGCGTCGACGCGGAGGCCGAGGGTTACGAAGTATAGCAAGACCACGTCGGCGCCGGGAGGTTCCACGGTAAGTGGATTTGAATGAGCAAGCGAAGCGAGCGAAGTTTTTTGAGTCTACTTAAAAATCCAATCAATATTTTTACACTATACTATATGAAAGCACTGGATGCAGGCCGCTCTTGATCGGTCATTTTGGAAATTTTTGGGTGAGGCCTATGACCAGCAGTGGACGTTATGCGGCTGAAATCATGATGATGATGATACAATATCTTCTTTATTCTTTTTTGCCCTTACAATTTAGAAATATTTGTTATTTTATTATTGTGTACATGTTTAGCTATTAAATGAGACCTATTTTATGACTATAGCACCTTTACACGAGTAGTTAAATTATGATTTAATTAGTACAAGAGCCCGTGCCTGAGTTAAAAAAATAAAAAGTGGCTGCTATTTTACTGCAGAAGGAGAAAAAATATTTGAGTGGTGATTTGTCGATAAAAATGCCATATAACATGCCGTTAAAGGCTCTGACACTGATGATGGTAGACATTGTATGTATATGTATGTACATACTAACATAATGCCGGATTTTTTAGTAGACTTATACTAGTAGTAAGCCCCAAACTGCGAACTCGCGAACCCCATAAGTATCTCAGTAACCCCTAGATAGATCTGGCTGATATTCAAACTTAAAAGTTCTATTAGCTGCATCTACATGCCTACCAAACATGAAGCTAATAAAAATACTTGAGTTATTACCGAACAAACAAACATACCAGTGGCGTTGGATGAGAATTTGGGCTAGTACTTACAGCTGTAAAACAATAAAACGAATTAAATGCCTACATAACTAGGTACTATAAAAGTTACTAAGCCGTTCAATGTCCGGCTTATAATTCGCGTATTTTTATTTTTATTGACTTAGTGTGAGCAATATATTTCTGAGCGTGTTTATACAAAATTTATTTGAATAACCAGAGAAAATTTCCGTATTTTAAATATTTGTAGCACATACACAAATATTTAAAATACGAAATTTTTTTCTCCAGACATGTTGCTAGTTAACGGCTTATGAAAATATTAGATGGACATTTTAATGCGGTGCGTCGATTTATGAAAGTTGAATTATAGTTTATTACAAGAAAATAAACTTCCGTTTTCGTAGGAGTTACGAAAAATAGTTACGAAAACGGAATAAGGGGATATACGTACGTTATTGTAGTTATTAATAAATGCGTACATATTAGAAATTAGAAACCCCTAAAGGGAACTCGATGTGAATCGGTTTCTAAGGAGGTCCCGCGATTGAAACATACATACAAACGCCAGATTATTCAAGTAGACTATGAGAACTTCGCTCACTTGTTCAATAATTACCCACTCAACGTCAGTCACATGTCAAGGTGCCTGACCTGTCTTATCTTCGGGCAAGTTTCTCTGCACCGCTTCCTGAGTAGTTACCTTATTAAGGTCGCATAGCTATTGTTGGAACACTATCGTGAATCATCGTTTCAATTTCTCTTTTATGACTTGGTGTCTTGAAATGAGGATGAATATAGATCTTATTTAGGTTTACTAACGTTCAATGTTTGTCCAAAAGCTGTGGTGACAATAGATGGCGTAAGAGTAAGCTAAATCTCGCTATGAGTATTTTTATGTAATTTTAGAGTTTTCAATGGAATGTCTTTAATTCAGCAAAACGCACGCCTTGTGGTTTACAATAGGACCACTCTAAGTCTTCCTGTGGATGTCAAAGAAGGCGATTTAGGAAATACAAGCTAAACAAAGCTTATAAACAATGAGACTTCTCCAACCCGTCCGGCCAGCGTGGAGAGTGTAGGCCAAATCCTCTGTCTGCTCTGACCAAAAATGGCTTTAGTAGCGCAGAGAGGGTCATGTTCCTGCAGTGGAGACTTAAAAGACCTAAAGATGATGATGATAATGCGACAATTAAGTACAAGTGACTGACGGCGCAAACGTAAAGTATTCAATATCCAAGGCTGTTTTACTAATTTTGGACTATAATAGAACTGGGTGATTATGATGACGATGATAATGATGATGATGATAATTTACTCTTAAAGGAACCAGCCACAGAGCGGAGCCTCATGACAGCCACCTACCGGCTGCAGATGTCGGGAGAGACCTGCATCTTGCTCACAGTGGACGCCCTTCTGGACATCTCCTACGTCACTAAACTTAATGAAAGAGCTGTAAGTTATTTTTTTAGTATTTGGGAAAATTTACCTTTCTGTCACGTCTAACTTTATAACCGAAACTACTGAAAACTTTGAAAAAATACCAAAAATTGTTCTTTACCTGTAAATTACTTGAAAAAGAAACATAGGAAATTTCATTTTGCATCAAATTAATATCAATTCATTTAAGTATGGTACGCAAGCTTAAGTGAGCCAGTTAGACACGCACGTTTTTATTCCTTAATTATAATCATCATGTAGTAGCCTAATGTTGCTTGAACGAACAGTCATAATATTGTTATATTTTGTGTTGATGTCATGCAAATCCTAGATTAGTATAAAACAAATAGATCAAAGAAAAATAACACTAATTAAGTTCCAAAAACGATCGACTTCAACAAATTAATATGGGACCAACAAGTTTGAAATCGGCAAAAAAAAAAAATTGGCGTAGAAATCGCGTAACATTCATAAATAATTTCAGTCGATCGAAGTTGGTTCAATAACTTGTTTATTCTATTATTTACAGGACGCAAACACCTTTGTGCCGAACAATGCGGTGGTGAGCGGAGTCTGCAAGGAGGGTGATGCCGAGACCCTCGTACTTACCTTCAAAGATTTCGCGCTGGAGTGGTTCTTTGCTAAGGTGAGCATTTTTGACGTCAGTAACAGTTGAACGCTCAGTCTGCTTGACCATTGCGTGCAGGGTAATATTGTCCTTTAGTCATGTGTATAAGTAGAAAATGGAAACTCGTTTATTGTTATTTCCATGTAGATTACGAATCAAAGAAAAAAGTTAAAATGTTTTATAATTAGCTCCTCCCGGGCAGATCGTAAAAGCCGACTGAGGAAGGACAAAATCTAGGGAATCATGTCTGGTGATGTGGCTTGTTAAACTAGTGCTGTGTGTAAAATCATGATGTGTTGTCATGTCACTATTCGAATTCCCTTTTCCACCTACAAGCTGGCTATCATATTAAACGTGGCATTTGTGCCCTTGGGCCTAATTCTAAACCGACCGAAACATATCTTTTGGATATTTCAGACTCCTGGCGGAGAGCGATGGTACGTCGAAAGCATGAGGTTAAACTACAACTCCAGCGCAAGAATCCTAGAACACGCGGCGAAGCAAGGCCGCAGAGTTAGCCTGAGGACTGATACCAGTGTACTGCTGTTCCCCACGCCGGTCGGGAAGTCGTTCCACTGTCCAGAGGAAACTATAGTCGAGTTAGCGGAGCAGGATGCTAAGTAAGTCTCCTTATGTTGAAAAGCTTTCCAACTAATTCCATTTAGTCCAAGAATACAACTAATAACACAATATTTACAAAAATTAAAATTTTTGCTAGTGTAACAATAGAGTGTAGCAGATCGACATCGATAAAATTTCGATGTTTGCAATCTTATTTCCTTTACATTTATGTTCTGTACCCAATTGGACTAAATGTCAATATTACTAATATTTTTTAGGAAGTTATACTAGTGGTAAAAATACGTAACATTACATGTTTGCCATCGTCAAAACTACATTTTAGGAAATAGCGTGAAATTTTGATGAAAATTGTTAGTATTTTCTTTTTGCTAATACTTCATGTGAATAGACAAAAACCTATCCAACCCGTCTGGCCAGAGTGGAGAGTGTAGGCCAAATCCTCTGGCTGCACTGGCCAAGTATGGCTCTGGCAGTACAGAGAGGGCCGTGCTCCTACAGTGGAGACTAAAAGACCTAAGGATGAATTGAGGAAAATCTTTCTAATAAAATAATTTAAAATCCACAGCCCCGCCACCACCCACCGAGCCAAACTCTACCTCCGCCAAATGAGACTCCAAGCCTTCATGTACAAACGCGATGGCGAATTCGGCCCCCCTTGGCATTGTAGCGACTCTTCCCGTGCGCGATCTGAAGCCGCCCCTGTGGCTGTGGGGGCAGCCCTGGCCATTGCTACCGCCGGCACTCTGGTAGGTTACGCCATCTGGCGCTATTTGAAGGTGAAAAAGGTTCAATACGACACTATGGAGTGAGCGGGATAGGGACGTTCTGAATTCGAAGTTTAATTTCTTTTTGAGTGGCCAGTCTTAGATTCAAGTTTTGTCTTTTGTATAGAGGAATTTCGATTGCCAAATTAGAAAAAAAAAAAAACTGAACAAGAATTATCTCAGTTACATAAATACTTATTATGAATTTATTTAAATAAATTTATTTTTTGATTTATTGTACTTAGCTACTAAAATAAAAAATGATTTATCTTTCCAGACCAAAGTCAAAAGTTTTTTTCTTCATCATAGTATATGCAGAAGTACAGTTTAAGATAATAAGGAATATTAAGAACTAGAATTCTATGCAAAGAAAATTTGTATCTAAGCTAGCTATAGATCGTATTTTTTTTGTTTAGAATATTTATTGAATCAAAGGCCTCAATATGAATAATACGTAGTGTTTTTTATTTTATTTTGCAGATTTTATTTTCAAATTTGTTTGACGCACATCTTTTTTTATCATTCGAGGATGGGTAAATATATTGTGGTAGAAACACAAGACACCTAATCTACCGCGGAACGAATTGGTAAGTAGACAAAAGTGTTTAGTTGGTAAATTAATTTGTAAAGTCAACAAAACCTTATTAAGTTGTATTTACTTACTTCAAAAAGAAAGAAAAGCATGTACGCTACGCTACGCTTCAAAAAAGGTATTTATAATCTCTCATATACGAGTCGAATTGTATGAGAAATTATAACTCCGTTTTTGAAGGCTGACCGTACAAATAACAACAAGATATAGTTTCAAAAACTAAAACTCGACTACGGGAAGTTTCTTAGTGAAAAGTACGTTTATTCCAGTGAATGCAAACACAAAAGTGAGAAACAGCTAGTAATATATATATATTTTTGAAATGGGCTATTTGAGCCCTTTCATTTAATATCAAACACGATATGAGTCTAATTTATTTTATTCTATTACTTGCTTTTTGGCCTTTAGAGGGCGCCATATTGAATGAATTGACTGTGAGATCAAATAACCTATAACCAGGTGACAGTCAAGACGCTTCCAGCGATACCTCATTTGGCAAGTTATCATATATATCTTTGAAGATACGAGGGAACAGATCAACATACATACTACATACATACATAGCGGCGAAGCACATAACCCTCCATTTGACTTCAACGTAGTCGAGTAAAAACATACTTAGGTTTTGTTGACTTTATACTTTAATATCTTTTGCAAATGTTCAAAAGTTTAAAAATATTTTTTAAAGATACTCATCAAATATTTTTACTTTATTTTTAAATAGTTTTAAGAATTCAGAACGAGTTAGTTAAGCTAGTGAGATTCGGATAAATGCCAACACGTTTCATAGAATGTTAGACCAAGTTGTTGTTAATGAAGTGAGATTAATTGAAATTGTATCAGTGAAATTGGAATTTCTAGTGAATTCATTAGTTTATGCTAGCAGCTATAAAATAATTTCATTGTTGAAAGTATCGATATCGATAAACCGTTCCGTTACCGCCAACACCACACAAAGTAAGATAATGAACGTGGACATTTCTAAATGTCGTCCGGGTGGGTCTTTACCGGTAAAAGAAATGCAACATGTCTATTTTATTTTTCGTGATTATTATGCGCACGCAATATTTATGTTAAAATTTTAATTTTATCAAAAATATAGTTGGTAACAAATGTATTCATTTTTCAACCGGCTTTAAAATAATAATTTTCAGTTTTACATATTTTGAGTCCTGCTGATTTAAATTCCATTGAAAACACACATTAGCTGTTTAGCATAAAGTGATGTCATTTAACTAAAATAAAATAATTTGATAGTGTTGCGATAATATCGATAAATACTGCCTGTTTATCTCAAGTGTCAAGTTATTCATTGTACATCATACCGAAAAACCTTAATAATATTAAGGTTAAAAACCTTAATATTATTAAGGTTAATAACCTTAATATTATTAAGGTTTTTCGAAATATGTTAGCTGACTTTTAGTAAGATAATATCTAAAGCTAAAATATTTCAAAATGTTGGAAAATCATACATTTCTATATGTAGCTTTATGAAGTTAATTAAAATGTTCCTCAATTTATCAATATTATGGCAATACCTTTAATGTAATGTCAAAAAATCTCAAAAATGGAAAAAAGAGATTTGAGAAAAATCTCTGAATGGTTATAATGTAAGAAAATGTTTAAGTATACTCAAAAAAAGCACACGAAAATGTTTGATGTGTGCGATTTTGCATGTTTCATATAAAGCGCACTACAGATAAAATATAATTGTTTGATAATGTTGTTGACAGTTGATTATGATGTAAAAATGTATTTAATCCCCATATAACCCCAAATACCCCATAGGCTAGTGTTTTATATTTTCTCTCGTTTAAGAAAATTGGCTTACAGTTTGAAATTGAAGAAAAGGGTTTAATAAATATTTTTGATTTTACAATTTTTTTTTATTACTTCGGATATAATAAAGCGTACAAAAATTATTACGGCGATAAGAGGAGAAATAATAATATAAAAAAGGTTTTCTAAATACACTCCATTACGCCCTTATCTCTACTGGGGTAAACAGAGACCACAGGACTGTAATACAAAAGTTTTTTTAAATACACAAATCTGCAAAAGAAGGAAAAAAAATGGAATCCATGTTTAGCTGATAAAAGAAAGGCGATAATTGAAAACCAAATTTTTGCGCGTTTTATTATTTTAAAATTTATTTTCTTAGCGAGCGTAAGTCAATTGTGGAATATATATCCTGTTAAACATTCTATCATACATATCACATGATAATAATATCATTTAATGGATTATTGTAATTATAAAGATTATTTGAGATTGTTTGCGGTGTAGCGGACACTACGATAAACGTGTACAAGCAATAAGTATTTTTTATCGGATGCCGTCTAAGGACTCTTACATACGAGCGACAAATGTCGGCAAAAACTGTCGCGCGATTGTTGCCGCTAGTCGCCGACAGGTCGCTTGTCTATAAGAGCCCTAAATGACACTAATGGCTGAAATTTGATGTTGTCTTGTGTGCAAAACTTGACGGTTACTAGTGTTTTAGTGTATATTATATTTAGGCAGATTAATTATGTATTATACTTATACGCCATTGTTGTTTGTATATGCATGCCTAATTTTTGTATAAAGTTTTCTTAAATTATATTATGATAGTTACTTTGTATAATTAAACAAAATGTGCGAAATAATATATTTAAAAGTAACGTGACATAAATGCTTGAATTTGTTTCGTGAAATATATTTGTACAGTGCAGAATTTATAGATAAAGATAAAGAAAAGAAAATGAGAACTTGTAACAAGGAAAGAACAATATATTAAGAAGTCTTATTATTTACCAAAATATATACATTACGAAAAATATTGGGCCGCCATGTCTTAATCTCTTTGAATCATCTTTATGATTACTTGTCTCAAAACAAACAATAAAAATCCACCTAAAATACTAATATTTAATTTAATTTTTTAAGAGGCCTTTAAGGCGGTTTAAAAACTCTGACATTAGTGTTAGTCACTAACACACACGATAAGAAGAAAAATTTAATTTTTAAATATTAGGGAGATTATCAAATTACTTTTTTTTACTCTTCTCTTTCTACTAATCGGTTACAATAGGTAACAAACATTAGCAAGAAAATGTAAGCTTTATTTCAATAACTTACTACCTCTTCTGGCTTCCACTACTCTTCAATCATATATTTTGTACTTTCTACTCTAAAACTATAGTTTTACTCTCAACTATATCGAACTGTAAGTAAATTATACCCAATATACAACTCTTTATTTAAAAATAATTATAGTTCAGTTCCATAAAATCTACAAGCAAATATGATATTTTCTTCCAAGAATTTTGTAACTATTATATATTTATACCTTTTTTTTATCAAAACGGCTCCAATCCTATAAAGTCTTTTGAATTTTATGTAACATATTATAGCATTAATTATGTACTTGTAGCGTGAATAGGTGTATATTTTATTCCCGAGGGCGACACTAGTAACCAAGTTTTGCTAGTTAAGGAGCGTTGTGTGTTAACGCTTTCAAATAAGCGGGGCTTTCTCTTTGTTTATTATATACCTAATACTCGTCATTTACTCTAAACATATCGTTTCATATAATCTAAGTTGTACGTGAAATGCGTTTGTGATCACTGTTGTATTGTAAGTAATACCTTATTTGTATGAGGATAGAGTTCTAGCTTAAGTTAGTCATATAGTCCCTTAAATGCTCGCTTTTTGCTGTATATAGATTCAGCTTATGTTTTCGCCGAGTGATACGAGATACTGAGCTGTTTGTGGCTTGTTTTTTATATATGTACTTGGATTTTTCGATATATTTATACATACTACATTGAGCACTCTCTTCTTGATGTAAATAATCTACATCTATACGTAAGCCACTTTTCGGATTTAAATTCAAATTTGCACTATCGTTTTGATCTTGAAATTCGTCTTATACCTATGTCGTTTACATTTTGAACATTTGTTTCAATTCAAGAATTTTATCAAAATTCACAAAATAAAGTAAATATATTTAATAATAAATGGGAAATGACTAGTTAATCGAAATTTACAATTTACCAAAACAGAAAACAGTTATTATTATTCTGTTTTAGAACAAATGTTGGTGAGAACGGCAAATAATAATTCATTTTAAGGGAATCGAATGTTTCTAAAACATTTTCTACTAATTGAGATATAATTCTATTTTCCTAATGTTTTGTATTGACTCCTGTAGTTCCCTCAATAGTTTTGTAGCATTACGTACATCGGTGCATTTAAAATATTGTACTAAAATTATTATATGCCATACAATTTGTCTTCCAGTAATATTGATCTTATAACAATAGTGTAAAGTATTGTAGCTTATTATATACATAATTACGGACATAGTGGTGATGTTATGCCATTATTATTGTGTGGTAAGGTATTTGATTGCAAAATGCATAAAAAGATCCTATTGAAGACACACATATCCTATATTTAGTAGGTGTTTAATATAATCAAATCAGAAATGTAATTATTTGTAAAATATATATATGGTATTGTGGTACTCTTTATTTTATCTTAATACTCATAGCTAACAGCTTATAAATGTAATCCTTTGTCTTGATTTTGATGTGAATCTACTTAAACATACTTTTTGTTCCAAAAATATATTATGGATCTCAATAGATTGTATTTTAAACATGTAAAATAATTGCTTGACGTGTTAAATGTATGTTAAAAGTTTCCTGCTTCAATTATTGATATATAAAATGATAATTTACCTTGAAAAAGTCCTAATCCTTGTTAATTAAGGAGATAATAATCAGTAAACACCAATATACATGATATTGATATTTTAGTAACGACATAACACTCACCATTGACTTATATCTAAGAGACATATCTCAAATTATTGTAATTTAGTGCGTTCATTTATTGAAATTGTCTTTATGAATAAATGACGTCAAAAATGCAATCTTTTTATTCATTTGCCTACAATTATAAATAAAAACTGAAAATAAAATCTTTCACAAATTAACCTAACCATTATTAACACTAATTGTGTGTGTACACACATGTTTGTTACTTCTCCACGCGCAAACGGCTGGACCTATATTGATAAAATATGGTATGCAGGAAGTTGACATCTTGGATTAATTTAATAAATAGGCTACACCTAAAGGTGCAAGTAACACTGCGGGGCGCCGCTAGTAATAGGTAATATATAAGTATTGGTAGATTTCTACTAATGAAATGAATTGAATGGGTGTGTAACTAATGTTTTGAATGAAATTAAATGTTGAAATAATTTTCTACATCATCATTATTTATAAAAATATCAACTTTCACTGATTTTAATAAAAGTTATCGATATAAAATGAAGCGTTGCCCATAACTATATATTTCGATTTAAATGCTGGTGGCTCCATCTACAGAACTTCTGAAAAACTACGTTGAATTGTTTACAGATATTTTAGTTTCTTTATGAAGTAATAGAGGGCGCAACATGCCTGCACGCTTTCTGCATGGCAAAAATCTATACATATATTAAAACAGTAAAAAAAATGTGTGTACAGACTCTACAGACACATTTTTTTTAAATTGAATATATTTCCAAAAGTAAATATTTGTGGCGATGAAGACATAGTAACAGAGTAGGAATTAAAAAAAATGTCTGTGTGTTTGTGTTTGTACACTCTCCGGCAATACTGGACGGATTCGAATGAAACTTTTTTTGTTATATACTTAGTTGTTAAGCCTGAGCACAGCCTGTCACTGTTTTCAGTAAATAAAATAAACTTTTTAGACGGGGAATGGCATGGTATAAACTACGTTTTGCTTAGAGAATTACATAGAGTAGGTATATAAAACTTGCAGTAGGTCGCTCCGACCTGTGAACTCGCGAATCCCTCAAGGAATATCTCTTCAAACTTTTGACAGGTTTGGTTCATGTTCGAACTTAAAGATTCATCATCATCATCATCATTTCAGCCGCATAACGTCCACTGCTGGACATAGGCCTCTCCCAAAGATTTTCAAAATGACCGATCAAGAGCGGCCTGCATCCAGCGCTTTCCAGCGACCCTGGTCAGGTCATCTGACCACCTTGTAGGTGGGTGCCCTACGCTTCGCTTGCCAGTACGCGGTCGCCATTCAAGAACTTTTTTGCCCCATCGTCCATCGGTTCGTCGCGCTATGTGTCCCGCCCACTGCCACTTCAACGAGCTAATCCGCTGGGCTATGTCAGTGACTTTTGTTCTCCTACGGATTTCCTCATTTCTGATTCGATCACGTAGGGAAAAACCGAGCATAGCCCTCTCCGCGCGTTGAGCGACCTTGAGCTTTCTTATGAGACCCATAGTAAGGGACCACGTTTCCTTAAACTTAAAGATTCTGTAAGTCATATCTACACGCCTTCTGAATTTCATGAAGCTCCGATCAAAGTTCGACGACTTGAGTTATCATCGCAGAAACAAATACAAACCTAAACGCGGATACGCAGTATAGGTAACGTCCGTCTTGCGTACCGCTTTTGGAGTAACCCCCCTTGACCCTACGCTTTGCTTGCCAGTACGTGGTCGCCATTAAAGATCTTCTTTTGCTCGCCCAATAGTATTATTAACATACATACATACTATCACGTCTTTATCCCTAATGGGGCAAACAGAGCATTTTGGGTCTTGCGGTTCTATGCAGAGCCCAGGGTCGCAAGACCCAAAAGCCACTTTTAGCGTCATGGTGGGCGAAAAGATGGAAAAGCAATCAATACAGTGATGGGTTGCTAGCCGCATCGCCTGTTAACATGATTTGCATTTTTTGCCCATTACCTCGATCGGCTTTTACAATCTGCGTGGGAAGAGGAGCAGCTGGTACATTCTAAGTTTTTTTTTAATTCTCCCAGAACAGCATGGGATTATTATTAACCCTTTAAAAAAATGGGATTATCAATTCGAATGTATATTTTATGTATGTTCCTGATAACTCGAAGACACGGGACTAATTTGAAATAATAGTGTTCCTATAGATATTTTTAACCAACTTCCAAAAAAAGAGGAGGTTATCAATTCGTCGCGATCGTTTTTTTTTTAAATGTATGTTCACTTGAAGACGCCTGGCTGGACTGATTTGAAAATGTTTAGGGTTACTACTACTGCTTTTTTAGGTTACTAGGGTTAAAAATACTTCCGTGGTAAATGGTTTAATATTAAAAAAAAAACAGTTGTACAGTTTGGTGGTTCAACTCGATTTTTTGTCTTAAAAATATTATTTGTATTTTATGCGGCAGTCCTAAAAATGCTTGTTAAAAATAAAAGCAAACTCAAATTACATGTAATGGGCAATTTGACAACAACACTACAAGGGCGGCACCCCACCCCACCCCTTTGACAGATTACACGCTGTTTAGCCGAGCTTTCTGAATTGGAAATTACGCGGAAAATTCTACTTAATTATGTTATTGTGTTGATTTTATTAGACTGTAGGAGAAGATTCGCATCTGCGGTTATCAGAATTATGCTACCGCCACCTGATGTTCGATATCTGAAACGCGGAGTCAGTAAACGAATGGCTTTTCCATAAAAAAAAATCATACGTTTTGTGACTGCGTTTCAAAAATGGCACCATAAGGGGCACGATAGACGTACCTTACCTACCGTAGTTTGCTGTCCGTATCAAAAGCTAAATTATACCTACCTATTTTTGTTTTTTTCTCGATATCTTAATAGTTGTTGGTAAAAAAAAATAGGTCTGTGGTTGTATCCGTAGACAAAAATTTTGTCCATATTTATTTAACTTCATTACAATATACATGTAAATGGCGGACTTAAGGCCAGGGGCCTTTTCTACCAGTCAACCAACAGGTGATGCTGAGAAAGTAATCTTTTGGGGTAAGTACCTACAACAGCAACTAACTAAAAAAGACAAAAAGAAAGGAGTAAACTTATAATTATTAAGTAAGTAGAGATAGTCGTATAATAAGTATATATCGTGGATAAACCTACACATAAATATACATAAATATTAATCTATACATATAATAAAACAGTAAAAAAAGTGTTTCCAAAAAAAAAAAATTGGCGGCGATGGAGACGTAGTAATAGAGTAAGAATTTAAAAAAAAATGTCTGTCTGTTTGTCTGTTTGTCTGTATGTCTGTTTGTCTGTTTGTCTGTTTGTACACGCTAATCTCCGGAAATACTAGACGGATTCGAATGAAACTTTTTTTGTTATTTAGCTATTAAGCCTGGGCAACATATAGGGTATAAATAATTTTGGAAAATGGAACGCCTTATGCAGAACCATAATGGTCCAGCTAAACTAAGTAAAAGTTGTTCAGCCTGATGAGCATTTTCAAGAGACATAAAGTCCACGCGAACGAAGTTGCGGGCTTCGGCTAGTTCAAAAATAAACCATACATAAACTACATAAATACTACTTATATAGCCGGTGACAGTTTTCGGAGATAATGTGCACGCACTGCTCTCTTAAACGCAAGGCGAGATTCAGCTTTCCGGATACTGACTGGTAAGGCGTTCCAAAGCCGTACAGCTTGAACGACAAATGAATTATTATAGAACGCAGTCCGGGAAAGTGGCATATCAAGATTGCTTGAAGAGCGAAGAGTTCTGACGTGGGAATTACTTAGAAAGGGAAATTTGGTTTTAAGATAAGCCGGAGTTTTAGGATCAAAAAGTATGGAATACAGAGTATTGAGGATATTCAGACTACGCCGCTGTCGAATAAATGCCGCCATATATTTAGCGTAAAAAAGATTTCTTGTTATGACACCTTTTTTCTATTCCGGTGTTTTTTGAACGCGCGTTTTTTATCTACGGCGCTGAAAACGTGCGTCTTCTGCGTATCGTATGCTTAGCGACTTGCTCTCTCGTTCAATTATCGATTTTGGTGGCGTGGCGTTTCAAATTGGCAGAATTCTACCCACAGTTATCAAACCCCATAAAACAGGTGTCAAATGGAGACTTCAAAATGACCCTAAATTATCAGGTCCCAGGAGGGCCAATTAAATTCATTACTGGGATAGTTTGGTACAAGAGGGGATGTGAAGGGATGATTTGTTAAGGGATAAGACGAATCATACAATCAATAGAGGGATAAACGTATTTTTTTAACGCTCGAGCTGAGCGAGCGATGTTCTCCGAGTGTATGTTTTAACAAGCTTCACTTTGACATATTGCTTAAGGTATAAGGTTTTTGAAAAACTAAATGTTTTATACAAGCTTTTATTGTGATGCCGAAGTACTTACTAAGACAAATGAAATAAGCCCAAACTCAACGGAGTTTCGTCGTTTTATTAGGGTTCCGTAGCCAAATGGCAAAAACGGAACCCTTATAGATTCGTCATGTCTGTCTGTCTGTCTGTCCGTCCGTATGTCACAGCCACTTTTTTCCGAAACTATAAAAACTACACTGTTGAAACTTGGTAAGTAGATGTATTCTGTAAACCGCATTAAGATTTTCACACAAAAATAGAAAAAAAAACATAATTTTTTGGGGTTCCTCATACTTCAAACTAAAATTCAAAAATTTATTTTTCATCAAACCCATACGTGTGGGGTATCTATGGATAGGTCTTCAAAAATGATGTTGAAAATTTTATAGATTTCCGAGTGATGAAAACAGGTAAGCAAACCAATAAATTCTGTGGTGGCGACCCTGATTGTTTAACTCACACATTTGACGTGTGCACGGATGTATTCTTTCGTTTGTAGTAGTACTAGGTAAATATGCTGCTCCGTTTCTATGAAGTGCCATACCTGTGGTTGCGTTTTATCAATTACAATTCAAGAATGAGATGTCTATTCTAGAGTAAGCTTGTAGTATTTTTTTTTTTGGAGAAACACTTTTTCAGAAAAATAATAGAGAAATGTTTTTTTTTTAGATCATTTTAACCCCTAACCTTCTAATTAACCCGACACGTTCTGCAGTAGCGTGGCGCTTTGACAGATTTATTGAGATAAAAACACACCCTCTCAAACGATAGGTTAGTATGGACATAACTTTGAAAGCAAAGCAAATAACTTTTTGAAACCATAAATTAATTTAGTATAATTGTTAGGTACACATTATACAGGGTTCCTTTTTAGGGTTCCGTACCCAAAGGGTAAAAACGGGACCCTTTTACTAAGACTTCCGTCTGTCCGTCTGTCTGTCACCAGGCTGTATCTCAAGAACCGCGATAGCTAGATAGTTGAAATTTTCACAAATTTTGTATCACTGTTGCCGCTATGACAACAAATACTAAAAACATTTAAGGGGGGCTCCCATACAACAAACGCGCTTTTTTATAGATAATGGTACGGAACCCTTAGTGCGCGAATCCGATTCGCACTTGGGGCGGTTATTAAACACGAGCAACACTTTTGAAACAAGTTTTCGATAAAAAACTGAACTGAACAACGAAAAAAAATTCAAAAAATATTTTTATGTTTTAATTAATACCTATAGCGCCATGAAATGACGAGGGAAGAGAAATAATTATGTTTATAAGGCGATGGGTAGGCATGTCCATACTAACATATCCTTTCACCGATCTATCAATGAGTCAGCTCTAAAAAACAAGTCACTACCCATAATGAGGTGTCATGTGACGTCAAAAATATACCAAAATGCCACATATAGACTTTTTAAATAAATTCCTTAGGTTTTTTCGCGCAAAACGTGACGAAAAATGTTGAAAATGTGATCTTTACTTGTAAATTTTTTCATGGCAATTTGTCAATTCGTTTTTGCCACTCTGTTTTTGTGAAGACTAAACAGAAGGTCCTGTTTTTCGGTTTTACGTGTGTGAATAAAATGTGTCTTTTTATTGGCTTTTTTTAGTTGACCTCTCTTCCCTTCATCACCATCATCAGGTCTATACTACCAGAGCCATACTTGGCCAGAGCAGCCGGAGGACTTTGGCTTACACTCTCTTCACTGGCCAAACGGGTTGAAGAGATCTCATTGATGTTTATAAGCTTTGTTTAGCTTGAATTTCCTCAGTCGCCTTCTACAACATCCACGGGAGAACTTGGAATGGCCCTATTCTATTCCGCCAAAAACTCTTTCTTTTGCGCTCGTCGGTCGTAAGAAAGAGGACAATATAATAAGATTTAGCATTAGCACAAAGGTAATACGAGTAAAATTAATGTGAACTACCTAAATAGATAGGATCATGTTCGTTTGACAGTCTTATTTCACGGTACGTCAAATGCAACTCAAGCGCAATCCCGGCAGACCACTATAGTTTGTGACTAAAAATACCAATTGATACATAACATAACATAGGAAATGACTAGTATCTTTTTGACCGGCTTCTACAAAGGAAGAGTTTATCTATTCGAATACATATAAGGTCTAACAAAATATACTAAACCTATTTGAAGGCTGAATTCATTCCGTGATAGTAAACAACTTTTCCCAAGAAACATATGTCCAAATATGAAAAATAATTATTGGCTTTCCATACAAACTCGAATCAGCTGATGGGTCAACTTGTATGGGAGGCCAAAAATTACTTTTCAAATTTCAATACGTGTTCCTTGGAGAAAGTTGTTCAGTATCATGGACTGAATTCACCCTTAAAATATATTCAGTATTTTGTTAGACCTTACATAATGTATGTTCCCCGGTTTCTCGAAGACGCCTGGACCAATTTGGAAAAATCATTTTTGTTTTAAAGGGCATACTTATGAGGTGGTCTCATACAAATTTTATCAAAATAGGTTACAATACAATACAACACAATACTATACCCTTTATTGCACATAATAAAATACAGTATATAATTATCTTAAAAACTAGGAAATGCGCAAAAGGCGGCCTTATCGCTAAGCAATTTCTTCCAGGCAAACTATATAGAAAAAAAAACAGTAATGGGAAATTAGGTAGGTATTTAATTAATTAATTAATTTAATTAGGTTGTGTAGTTTTGTGTTGAATCGGTTTTTAATTTTACAAAATTATACACCTCTTTATCCCTAATGGGGCAGACAGAGCATTTCGGGTTTTGCGGCTCTATAAGCGGACAGAGCTGGAAGACCTCTGTAGCCTAGTGGTCATTATGCCAGGCTGTCACACCGGAGGTCCCGGGTTGATCCCCGGTCAGGTCAAGATGGAAAATGATCTTTTTCAGATTGACCTGGGTGTTGGATGTTTATCTATATAGGTATGTTTTTGTTATAAAATATAGCATCGTTGAGTTAAGTATCACATAAAACAAGTCTCGAACTGACTTTGGGGCTAGCTCAGTCTGTGTGATTTGTCTATGAAAATAGTTCAGGGCAGCAAGATTCAAAGGCCACGTTCCACTTTTTTCGACAATAGACGAGGAGGTAAAAACAAAAATCAAAATAATCATGGTTTCGAACGGCTTTTACAATTAGTGAGGGAAGAGAAGTAGCTAGTACACTCCAAGTTTTTCGTTTCCCTCAGACCAGCATAGAAGAAACATTTTAGCACAGACTAATATCATCAGGTCTTTTTTTGTCTCCACTGCAGGAGCACGACCTTCTCTATACTACCAGAGTCAAACTAGGTCTCATTGATGTTTTGTTTAGCTTGCGCTAAATTGCCTTCTACGACATCCATGAGAAGACTTGGAGTGGTCCCTATTCTACTCTGAAGTCAAAACCACACGGCAGATTACAACAAAATGATCAATTCTAAGATCTGGCTGCTTCATATGCATATTTCTATCTATAAAATGTGGAATGAACATGTGGAATGAATCATAAACAAAATATGGGCTGTACAGTGTAATAAAATTAAAATAAAAATTTAAAAAAAAATCGGCGTTTTCTTAAGAAAGTAAGAGCAGGATGTATTTTTTTTACTGTTATTTTAGTATCATCATACTATAGTGATCTAGAATATCCCGTAGTTCGCTTCCACGGGTATATAAGTACTTATGTGCTTAAGTAAAGGCATGAAGTGTTCGTTTCAAAAATTACACTAATTTTATACAGCTCATAAAGGGTGAGCTGAAATTTTGTTCACGAGTACAAAGGTAGGTAATGTAAGCAACTCTACCGTTTATAATATCGCAACCCGACAACTGACAAGTAATCCGAGCTAAGCAAACTAAAACCAAGATGGCACAGTATCATTTGACTTCATTATGTTGGTGCTTAATTTTATTAAGTTACAAGAGTCGGTGTAATACCCTGCCCATACCAGGCCTGTGTCACTCCCCGTTTAGGTATCGAAAATATACCTACAATATTACTATGCGCGCGGCGGCCACTCCGGAGTGGCAAATTCAGTTCATGAATAGTTTGTCCAGATTAATAAGAATGAAATTAGATTGCAATGCCCTTCTGGGTATCTAAACGTAAAGGTGCTGAGTTCTGACGCGAGTTAAATTAAACCATATCGCTAACGACATTGAGTAGATATTTCTTTGAATTCCTTTGCTGAGTAAGACTTCTGTGCGTGAGTATGTACTAGTACTTATTTTGTGCCCATAGTTAGCGATGCCGACGGCTCAGAAGTGCGTACATAGGTACAATACATACAATACAATACAACACCCTTTATCGCACAAAATAAATAAATACAGTAACGTAAGTAAGTAACTATAGTCACAGTCAATTCCCTTAAAAACTATGCTAGAGCCCTTGGGCATACAACAATTTGGGGACAAATATATCCTGACAAATTACACAAATTGAGCTAGCCAAAAGTAAGTTCTAGACTTTTGTTATGGGAATCCAAAGATACCTAATATAATTACTTATGTAACAGATACCCAACGCCATACAAACTATTGGAGGGCTACCCGTAACTCCAGTATTGCCTACTTACAGGCCCTCCAATAGTTTATCTGTTACGTTAGTAATTATACATGACTTTTCATTGGTTTTGGAAAAAGAAATGTCGTATATCTATACATATAATAAAACAGTAAAAAAAGTGTGTCTGTACATTAAATATATTTGCAAAAAAAATATTGGGGGCGATGGAGACATAGTAATAGAGTAAGAATTTAAAAAAAAATGTCTGTCTGTTTGTCTGTTTGTCTGTTTGTACACGCTAATCTCCGGAAATACTGGACGGATTCGAATGAAACTTTTTTTGTTATATAGCTATTAAGCCTGGGCAACATATAGGGTATAAATGATTTTGGAAAATAGAACGCCTGATGCAGAACCATAATGGTCCAGCTAAACTATAAGACATATAAAAATGCCTCCTTAGTAAAAGTTGTTCAGCCTGATGAGCATTTTCCAGAGACACAAAGTCCACGCGAACGAAGTCGCGGGCTTCGGCTAGTAGTGAATAAATTCCTCTATCTTTCTGTATGTCATAAGATAAAAAAGTTGCGTAAATGATTTTCGATCGAGACCACGTAGTAACGCCAGCCCAAACAGCTGCGTGATGGCAATGACCTTCGGCCGGCCGGCTAATTGATCTCACAATTTTACGTTCGAGTTTTGGTCAACATTTTTTGTTTATGAATTTTGATTTTGACTAGCTAATTAGGTCTTACTAACGATGCCTATGTAGTGGCCTTTGGCTCCAAAACCAATGAAAAATCACCGTGTATTATCTTTGGTGATATGGTGTATTATATTTAAGGGGGAGAAAAAAAGCCTTTACGGGAGAGATAGACTCTGTCTATGATGCAAGGGATGGGGACGTGATTCTGTATGACCCTCCCACATTTCATACGTGTCAGGGCTTCCATTATGATGTTCACAACAATTTGACACCGTACAAAAAAGTTGTGCTAATCTTCCCAAATATGTCTGTTTTTGTGCAAACCCTCGATGAATGGTTTTAGGGGTCCGTAGTAAAATACATGTAACGTTAATTGGAATGGAAGTAGATGCGATATGTTTACAATGTTAGCAAAATTTTGTAAGTGCTTCCAATGTTAATATAGTGGGTACCAAAGATAAAATGATTAAATTACTAAGTATGCGATTGTTATGCTATAGAGCTTTACTCAGTGAAAATAACCGGCCAAGTTTGAGTCGGACTCGTGTACGGAGTCTTCCGTACCATTATCTACAAAAAACACGTTTGTTGTATGGGAGATCCCTTTAAATATTTATTTTATTCTGTTTTTAACCGACTTCCAGAAAAGGAAACCTCAAGGTATAAAAAATTCTACGGAACCCATTCAAATTTTTACAAGTCTTAACATTTTATTTTGGATTACGACTATTAAGGGGGCGTTATCCGCCGTGACGCGTTCGAACAATAACTATTGACAAAGTGAACAACTATTGTTGCAGCCACGCAATGGGGCACAGTTGGTTAAATGAGAGCCGTGCAGTTGTAGCTCCGACAAAGAATTAATAATAGTATTACATATAATGGCTACGATTGAGATACAATACAATACAATACAAATTACCTTTATCGCACAATGTAAAACATAAAAATTACAACAACAACAATAAACATTATAGGCACAAAGGATGATGTTCCTGATAGTAGATTATTCTTGAAAGACGTGGTCAAATATTACCACTTTTGGTGTCAGAAAAAAATGTTAGGTGCTTCTTTCACACAAATCATAGAAGTCAACTAAGAAAGGACTAAATCTGCGATCTGATTAATCTTCCAAAATAAATAAATATATAGGGATAAATTACACTGATTGAGCTAGCCCCAAAGTAAGTTCGAGACTTGTGTTATGGGATACTAACTCAACGATGCTATATTTTATAACAAATACATATATAGATAAATTAAAAACCACGATTAATTGAAAACCTCCTCCAAAATGGAGGAGGTTATCAATTAATCGTGATTCAAACGCTAAGTTTGTGAACCTTTTTTTTGTAAATATTTGTATTATTTTGGACCGAATTGAAAAATTTTTTTTTGTTTGCAAGGGCATTGCCATGTGGTACCACACCAATTTTATAAAAATCGGTTTCGTAGTTGGGGGGTAAAGTAGGTTTTAAGTTTTTTTTTAATAGACAGCTGATTAATCGTAGCTTAATATAACAATTTCTGTTAGATAGCTGTTTCAGGGAGCACGTTTATAATTTAAAAAAAGAGAACGTTATACATGTACTTTTGTTTGGATATATATACTCATGTACATATTTATATTTAGTTTACTTATTTATGAGTAAGCATAGTAAGCAATTCATAAAAGAAATTAAAACAGAAACCGTGATTTTGCATGACTTGCTTACTATACAGTACACTGACGATTTCTGTTTTAGAAATTTTATCACCATACTGAGGAAATAAATTTAAAAAATTAACAATCTGTTAATATCACACGTTTCTACATCGAAAAATGTTTTTTTCGAAAAACTGAACTCCTGAGCTTCTGAATTAAACGTAAGCCGAGTTGCAATACTGTTCCACTCAACTGTTCGCTCCCTACAAGAATTGCGCATTTCGCCCCTAGAGCAACAATGAAGTTTTTAATAAAGTCCCGGCTACCAGTGACATAATAGAGATTGTTCGCTTTGTACTTGACTTAATCTAGTGTTAAATTGGAGTAAGTAGGTGCTTGACTAGAATGAAATACTTATCATAGTCTTCATCGATATAGTTTTAGAAAGATTTGTTTATCAATAGTCATTTTTTTGGAAATATTTCCTATCAGAGCAAAGGTAAGATATCGTGAAGGGAAATTAGTGTATTTACTTTTGTAGGGATTATAAGACGTCTGTTCTTATCGGTGGATATGTCGCAGCTATTTGATTACATCAGCCAGCTTCTGTAAAAGCAGACATACAATTAAATGGCTAAAGGACTACTAGCCAAGTCATTGAACACAATACATTTAACAAGATGGCTGAACGTTATAAGTACTAAGGAGTAGCTTTAGGAGTATAGTATCATCTAAATAAAAAAATCACAGGATTACTGTTATTAGTAATACGGGACTTACCGCTTATTACGGGACTTAGTTGTGGACGCTCGTATGTTGGACAGACCAAGAGGTCTATATCTCAACGGGTCAAAGAAGCGGTCAAAAACAGGGATATTGACAAGTCAGCTATCGCGGAGCATCTTTCACAAGCTGGAGTCAATCACTGGATTGAGCTACATCAACCCAAAATACTTGCGACTGAACGCCATTACATACCACACTTAGTTAGAGAGGCGATTGAAATTAAGAAGCATCCCAATTTTAATCGAGAAGATGGCGTCAAGTTGTCAGGCACGTGGAATCCAGTGATTGAGCTTTGTAAAAAGAGTGTGCGAATAACTAAAAACAATTTCCAACCGGACACCGTCAGTGTTGTGTGTAAGGACTTATGCAACAAACGACGAAGAAAGAGGGTAGACCGATATGGTTACCCTTGACAGCCGGACATCCATCGCAGTTCCTCAGTCGGCCAGCGACCATGATGGCAGAAGGGCCGTCGAAATATCTGGCAAAAAACGATATTAATCGCGGTAAGTCCCGTAATACTAATAACAGTAATTGTGACCGTGAAACTCTAAAATCATATAATCACTGGATTATCCGTTTTCACACAGAACCTACTTCAATGCGCGTCAAATACAGAATGCCCTTCGAATAAAAATCTGAACTAAATTTGAATTACTTAGCTGAGTCTTGGTCAGGCATATTCAAAGTGCTGACTTTCAATACGCCAAGTTGATAAAGTGCCGTGTGGTTTCCGGCAGAGTAGAATAGGGCCACTCCAGGACCTCCCGTGGATGTCGTAGAAGGCGACTAATGAAATACAAGCTAAACAAAGCTTATAAACATCAATGAGACCTCTCAAACCCGTCTGGCCAGCGTGGAGAGTTTAGGCCAAGACCTCTGGCAGCTCTGGCCAAGTTTGGCTCGGGTAGTACAGAGAGGGTCGTGCTCCTGAAGTGGAGACAAAAAGACGATCATGAAGTTGTTAAACGTTGAGTGATTCTAGTATATACTCAATATACTCAATGAACGATTGGCCTAGGCGTCCAATAGGCATCACAAATCGAAAAATATTTCTGGTCCATCGGTCAGATTATTAAAAAATATTGTACACGTATTTTTTATTTTCTCTGAGATTTAAAAAAAATGACAAAGATACAGCGCATTGAAATTGTGCATGACGTCACGGCTCGTATCTTTGTAAATTTTTACTTTTTTGGTAAACTGAATACGGGTCCATTATTTTTGGATAATCTAAAAGATGGACTAATTTCAATCATACTTTTCGGAACCGTCACCTCTATTGAATGCCGGCCTTCAAGAAACGGCCTAGGCGTCTAGTTATCCATACACAAATCCACCATAAGAACACATATTTTATAATCCCTACCATAGATAATACTTATCTTTGCTCTGATAGGGAATATTTCCGAAAAATTGCCTATTGATAAACAATCGGTTCATCCCATCTTCGCCACCGATATAAAAAAAATCGCAAATCCGTCCGTGTGAACGCGTCCTAATGCGGTAATCCGCCAGTGAGGACAGGCCCTTATCTGATTGAGATGGCATAACTTGATTTGCTTGGGTTTGTAAACAAATTATTACAAGATTCGATGTTACTAATTTTTCAAAATTAAAAACCGACTTCGCCCCGAAAGTAAACAACCGATTTTGATAAAAATTATGGTACCAGCTCGTAAGTAGAAGCTTTCAAATAAAAAAAAAAGAATTTTTCAAATCGGTCCAAGAGTCTTGGAATAATCGTTGAATGAACTTACTCACTTTTTTCATGTTTGTTGTATGGGAGCTCCCCTTAAATATATGTATTTGTATGGGAGGCCAAAAATTACGTTTCATATTTAGATACGTGTTCCTTGGGGAAATTTGTTCAATATCATGGACTGAATTCATTGTTAAAATAGTTTCAGTATATTTTGATAGACCTTATTATATTTTATTTTACTGACTTTCGAACGGTTAAACCGTTTTCATCAAACATAGCTAAGAACAATGAAAGACAAGGCTTTCGACTAAAAAAAACAGCATCAAAATCGGCCCTTCGATATATGTACGACATTTAGGCACTATGATGGAACAGACAGACTTATAACACCCTCGCCGGGGGTTAAAAAACAGATAAAGCCGCTAAAAATCACTAGTAAAAGTACTTTATACATCCGTTGAAATTCAACACCTTAGAACACCTGACAAACAGAGCTCTGTGATTGGTCAAAATTTCCATAGGGTGAGAAAGCTGGGCTCTCATTGGTCGGCAGCCTTCGGGGCTGGAATGGTGTAGGGTTACTTATTACAGTGGTTCTAGTGATTTAAAGCAGTTAAGGGTTGTTTTGGGATAATTGATTTATTTGCGTCTTGTTTTGGTTAATAATTACATTTTTATATAAAAAAACAAGACTTCATTTTCTTTCTGAAGTTTCTTCCATGTCTACAATTTTTTTATTATGTCTTATATCTTCAAAGTTCTTCATTACGTCTATATTAAAATAAAAGGCATTAAAATTAAAAATAGAAATCAATATCGGTTTACAAATGGCGAGGATGTGGCGTTTCTCACCATAATAAAATACCCGGCCAAGTGCGATGTATAAAAAAAACACGTTTGTTGTATGGTAGCCCCCCTTAAATATTTATTTTATTTTAATTCAATAATTTATTTTGAACGTGAATATTATTATACAACTAATAATTTATTCCCATGCTGGTCTGGTAGAAATAAAAAGAAACTTAGAATGTACCAGCTGCTTCTCTTCCCACGCAGATCGTAAAAGCCGATCGAGGGAATGGGCAAAAATGCAAATCATGTTAACAGACGATGCGGCTAGCAACCCATCACTGTGATTGCTTTTCCATCTTCTCGTCAACCATGACGCTAAAAGTGGCTTTTGGGTCTTGCGGCCCTGGGCTCTGCATAGAACCGCAAGACCCAAAATGCTCTGTCTACCCCATTAGGGATAAAGACGTGATAGTATGTATGTATGTATGTAATAATTTATTTATTTCGATATACTTATCTAATTAAATTTGCACCAAATCTACCATCTTTTCTTCTGCGTCTAAAAGGTGAACTGGCTGGCAACAATGCTTAGCATAAGTTATAATACATTTTGAACTTTATTCTTATTGAATAAAATACATAATAACGTAATATTCTGTGAAGTTTGGGGGTGAAGTCGGTTTTTAGTTATGAAAAATTATGTTTAACTTGCTATTCCTAAGTCGCCTTCTACGATATCCACGGGAAGAGTTGGAGTGGTCCTATTCTACTCTGCCGGAATCCACACGGCAAAAACCCCTTTAAAAATACAACGTGGGAAAGACATACCCGTAATAAATCGAACCACAGGCTATACTAGATCACTACACTGTAATAATAACAAAATAAACATAAAAAAACAAAACAAAAAAATCGTCATACTCATAAACAAATTGCACGGGCGGCTGCACACTTTTGTTTGGAACAGTCTTTTTTTTATATTATTGATACATACATACATACTATCACGTCTTTATCCCTAATGGGGCAGGCAGAGCATTTTGGGTCTTGCGGTTCTATGCAGAGCCACTTTTAGCGTCATGGTGGGCGAGAAGATGGAAAAGCAATCAATACAGTGATGGGTTGCAAGCCGCATCGCCTGTTAACATGATTTGCATTTTTGCCCATTCCCTCGATCGGCTTTTACGATCTGCGTGGGAAGAGAAGCAGCTGGTACATTCTAAGTTTTTTTATTTCTCCCAGACTATGTTATTATAATTTTATTATACTATAGTAATCTAGTATAGGCCGTGGTTCAATTTATTACGACTATGTTTCTTCCATGTTGTATGTATTTAATTTAAAAGCTTCTTGTAGTATATGTAGTCTGGTCTAGGAGAAAAGAAAAAACATAGAATGTACAGCTGCTTCTCTTCCCGCGCAGATCGTAAAAGCCGATCGAGGGAATGGGCGAAAATTTAAATCTTTTAACAGGCGATGCGGCTAGCAACCCATCACTGTGTTAATTGCTTTTCCATCTTCTCGCCTACCATGACGCTAAAAGTGGCTTTTGCGGCCCTGGGCTCTGCTTAGAGCCGCAAGACCCAAAATGCTCTGTCTGCCCCATTAGGGAAGACGTGATAGTATGTATGTATGTAAATGTATGTAAATTTAGTTTTTAGACTGCCCAATTCTTATTTTTTTTTTTAATTTGATATCACGTTCGATATTTTCTGTATAAGTTATAGGAGGAAACTTGATTGGTTTTTGCAATATTTAAGTTTATTACTGTTGAAATTTTGTGTAACTGTTTGTTTCCCAAATAAAATAAATAAATTTGTAGTGTAGGTATTATTAAGCCGGCACAGTGGCGCCTAGGACCTCCCAGATCGAAGTTCGTTCCCTAATTTGGCAAAGCAAGTGATAGGTATAGCTATAGTATGTCAAAGTGGCCGCTATTCAAGTTATTAGTAAACAAATACTTTGTGCTACATGTCACCGGTCATTGCAGTTTTTCGCTCTACATAACTGTAAAGTATAGAAAGTGCAGATGTGTCGTTGTGGTTTACGGCATACATAATTTTAAACAGAAATAATGCAAGTAATTAGTTAAAAAAATAAAACAAGCTTTTATCTGAAATAACTAACATTTACATTTAGTACATAAATAAACATATAGGGACAAATTACACTGATTGAGCTAGCCCCAAAGTAAGTTCGAGACTTGTGTTATGGGATACTAACTCAACGATACTATATTTTTATTTGAAAAAGGCCATTTTCCAACTTGTCCTGACTGGGGATCGAACCCGGGACCTCTGGGTGGCGGAGTAGCATAGTTACCACTACGCCACGGAGGTCGACATAAAAACGACCTAAAAACCGACTTCAGCCCAGAACTATGTAACATATTATCTGATAAATTTCTATGAGACTTCCCGACAAGTATAGTCTACCTGCAAGTACCTACTACCTGACAAGTACCTCTTTCAAACAGATAAAAGATTTTTCTTCAGTTCAGGCATTTTCAAAGAATCGGTGAACAGAGAGCATTTTGGATCTTGCGGCTTTAAACCGACAAGAGCCCAGGGCCGCAAAACCCAAAGGCCACTTTGAACATGATGGTGAGCGAGAAGGTGAAAAAAACAACGCAATAGATGATGATGATGATGATAAAAAGACGGGTCGCTGCTGTCGCTAGCCGCATCGCATTTTCACCATTTCTGTACTATCTTTATTTTGTTAAACAAACAGTAGAATCACAGCTAGAATACTTACGTAAAGTAGGTAGAAGAATCTACCTACTTTATGGGGTAGATAGGACCCAAAGTTGTAGGTAAAAAGAGGAAATATCGATAAAATAATGATGGTAGCGACCCATCATTATTGTTATAATGGGAGCCCCACTTAAATATTTTATTCTGTTTTTATTGTTGTTATAGCGGCAACAAAAATACATCATCTGTCAAAATTTTTGGTTCATGAGATACAGTGTGACATATGCCTCTGAAACGTGGTCCCTTACTATGGGTCTCATAAGAAAGCTCAAGGTCGCTCAACGCGCTATGGAGAGGGCTATGCTCGGTGTTTCCCTACGTGATCGAATCAGAAATGAGGAAATCCGTGGGAGAACAAAAGTCACTGACATAGCCCAGTGGATTAGCTCGTTGAAGTGGCAGTGGGCGGGACACATAGCGCGACGAACCGATGGCCGATGAGGCAAAAAAGGTTCTTGAATGGCGATCGCGTACTGGCAAGCGAAGCGTAGGGCACCCACCTACAAGGGTCAGATGACCTTACCAGGGTCGCTGGAAAGCGCTGGATGCAGGCCGCTCTAGATCGGTCATTTTGGATATCTTTGGGAGAGGCCTATGTCCAGCTGTGGACGTTATGCGGCTGAAATGATGATGATGATGATGAGACAGATGGATGGACAGACGGACAGCGGGTTCTTTATAATTAGGGTCCCGTTTTTACCCATTGGGTACGGAACCCTAAGGAAAGACCGTGACAAATTGATAATCTCCTCCTTTTTTAAGTCTGTTAATAAAGTAGGTAGAAAGATACGTAAGTACATAAACAGTATGGAGTAATAACTTAATACAGATTATGCAAAAACCTCAAGAGTCGTTATCGCTTTGCTGACACCATACAAAAATACTGCGTTCATACAATTCATACATAACACATCGTGGGAAAGTATCTGACTTGGCAGAAAAAAATTACAACTTCGTACAATATATTTACACAACTAGCTGTTGCCGGTGACTTCATCCGCGTGGACTTTATGACATTTTTATTAAACTTATTTTTCAAATCTAAAAACCGAGTTCTATGCCAAACTACTCAACGGATGTTGTTAAATTTTTTATAAAAAAAAAAAAACTGAATTGGTTCAGACTTCAACAAGTGATCGCGAACCTATATAAAAAAACATTAGTACATCGAATTGATAACCTCCTCCATATTTAAAGTAGGAAAACAGAACGTGAACTTTTCAAACATAATCCGATTTTAATGAAATTTAGTATGTATGAAAAATCGATCTAGCTAGGGTACATCTAGGGAATCTCTTTGTATTGGTGTTTTATTTATTTTATTTTTTTAATGTGTGGTGGTCCCATAGGAATTTTATCAGGGTTGAGAAGTTTGGTGTACTATTGATTGATTCAAAACCAAAAACCGATTCGGTTTTTAGATTGGAAAAATGATCAAGAACATCTCTTTTTTGGATCGCCCAGGTACTTACTATATCTTCCATGTGTACATATGTACAGACAGCGTTTACATTTTTATTATTTGCTGACAAAATTGTTTATGAATGACAGAGGAAGTGTGAATGAACGGCCGTATTGTTTTGATCTAGTTTTGTTTTCCTTCAGTTTCTGCTTACGTTTGTAGTCTAATTTTCCAGGGTTAATGTTCTAGATTTGGAGGTTAATTAAAGGTTATAAGAAGTAGGTATGTAAGAGTTTCGCCAACAGTGCGTTCATGGTTGTATCCATTTCCGGTTTTCGGATTTTGGAACAAAAAACTTTTTGGACGGGACGTTCTACCAGAAAAAAACGTTAAAGATTTTTCCGGTGCTTCAATTTTGTAAATTCCTTTCAATGAAAGTACTATGACACTCGGTTTTTTTTCTTATTAATAATATGTATGAGGTCTTTGCCCAGCAGTGGGACACTAGCATAGGCTAATATAAAAAAAGTTAATAATAGTTAATACGTACTTTTTCTGTTATCCAAAAAGAAAGATGATTTCGTGCACGAAAGTCTCGCAAGTAATACAATGCCATGATTCCGTGTTTAGAAAAAAAAACTGTAAGTCCCGAACGCGCTATAGCGTTTGCTCAAACCTATCCAAGGATTGGTTCTGGTCTACCCTTTAGGTTGCGGAGGTCAGACAGCAGTCGCTCCGTTTTAAAACCAGTAACTTTGTCAAATCACCTAGGGTAGGTATATTGGTTCACAATAGTTTGCTTGCCGCGTGACGCCAAGAATGCATAAATATTGATTATCCAATTAGAAGTGATTTTTTAAAATATTTTCTTCTTTTTTCTTGAAAGGTTATATAGCCTAGTATTGGTATGTTCCCTTGCGGGGTAAACATATTATAGCTGGCCAGTAGAGCAGGATAATCATAAAATATTGATTTTATACTAAGTTAGGTTAGGGTTTTTGCTTGTTTGCTGTCAGCTACAAGTACTTAGTGGGTTGCTTGCATAAAAAAATAACAAGATCCTAAAAAACCCATGTCAAAAAAGAAACGTCGCAACAGGTATATTACCAACTATCCTTGTTTTCTTTTCATTTACATACATATTATCACGCCTGTTTCTCACAGGAGTAGACAGAGACTATGGACCTCCACTTGCTACGATCCTGACAAACCTCTTTCGCTTCATCTACACTCATCTTTCTTCATCTACACTCAAACTGCAGACGTTCTAAAAAAAGGAGAGGTAAAAAGTACCCGTAACCGAAGGGCATGTATGAAGAGATTGATGAGTTTAGATGAAGCAAAAGAGGTTTTTCAGGATCGTAACAAGTGGAGGTCCATAGTCTCTGCCTACCCCTGCGGGAAACAGACGTGATATTATGTATGTATGTATGTATGTATGTATCTCTCTTCATGCATGCCCGCCGCCGGTTACGGGACTTCTGACCTCTTCTTTTTCTTTTCATATAATTGAGTATTTTTTTATTTAGCTTCAATTGCGCCAAGGTACCTTGGCGCAATTGAAGTACATTACCTCCACGAATCCATATTCTCATAAGCCCGTTGCCATGTCAGAGTACACTTTTCCATAGTGTCGTATGACTGTTGTTTTACCTGGAAATCGGTTCGTGAGAAACAAACAATCAACATACCGACGGTGTACAGATTTCACAGATTAAACCTTCATTCATTATCTACCTACTCATGTGTACCTACGAGAAGTAGCAAACCAAAACTATAACTTATTTTGTGTGTTGTATGGTTGGAAAGGTCTACTGAACGTTCATTATTTACCTACATACTATTATGTACTTAAGAATACCCCTACCCAAGACTTCTGCGTACAAACGTAGTCTACGTTTTATTTTGAAACCACATGTCAGATTTCTGTATAAATTGAATTGCAACTATCTAGGGTAATAACTGGTTTCCTGGTTAAAATTATGAACTGCCTTGTTAAAATTATGAACTGTAAAGAAATTATAACGATTTAGAAGTTTCATACACTGATGGTCAAAACTCAGGGAAAATCGCTTGAGGTGGTACGGGCATGTAATGCGCCGAGAAGAAGACCACATGACTCGTAAAGTAATGGACATACAGGAGGGGAAGAGAGGAAGAGGACGCAAAACAACAAAAAAAGAAAAAAAACAAAAAAGTCCTTGAGCAAAACGGCACAAGTCGAAAAATAAAAATTTCACGTAACGCTACACCCTTCGGTAAACTCCGCCCATTCGCTGTCTCTTTCGCACATCTCCCGTCCCGTTCGGCATTCAAATCAGACACTGTTATTTGATCCCATATCTTCTAGGAGCGAGGGTGTGTTGTGTAATTTTTTTTTAAAGTGGATTTTGTGATCTTAAAATAGTGTTTATAGTGTTTGTGATGTGAGAGAGGAGTTTTTTTAAGAGGTTAGTACTTAATTTTTATATTTATTAAAAATAAAAGTTAATAAAAAATACCTAAAATGGTTTACTAAAAGGAGATCTCATTTATTAGTACACTATTTTGGGGTCCATCTACCTAATAAGAATTTTGGACTTTTTAAAATGCTTTCAAAAGATTTTAAATTAAATGTAAACAGCAACTAACTACTTATTTTTTTTAAATATGTTATTAAGTAGATATACACAATATTTTAAAATAAATAAGAGGTAGAAATTATTACCTTACACAATTTATAAGGACCGATAGATATTTTCGTCTTAGCTAAAAAGCTTTCAAAATCAGAAGCACAGAAACAAAAGTTCAAATGTACTAAATACGTAATTTACTTAAAATATATATTTGCGTTTAAAAGTACTATGCAAATTTGAATTGCTGCACGGCTTTTGATGTTGTTTTAAGTGTCGCGTACAACTTTTTTTGGGAAAAGTACTCGGTACGGACGAGCGTAGCTTATGTGGGTCGTTAACTAGAAATACTAGAATAATGTTGTGTAAGGGTACAAAGTACATAGGTACCTATTACCTGAGTGTACTATATAGTAGGTACTTACATACCAATCTCGTGAAGACGACCTTAGGCCCTAAACACCCAAAAGCCACGTTTAGCAAGATGGTGGGTGTCTATAATTGATCGAAACATTCGCCTTTCTGGGTATATTACGAGATATAATCGTGTTAATTATTAATATAAAAAACTTAATTTCAAACAACTATCGCATCTTTATCATAGTGTAACATAGCGCGACGAACCGATGGCCGATGGGGCAAAAAGGTTCTTGAATGGCGACCGCGTACTGGCAAGCAAAGCGTAGGGCACCCACCTACAAGGTGGTCAGATGACCTGACCAGGGTCGCTGGAAAGCGCCGGATGCAGGCCGCTCTAGATCGGTCATTTTTGAAATCTTTGGGTGAGGCCTATGTCTAGCAGTGGACGTTATGCGGCTGAAATGATGAATGATGAAGTCTTTATCCTTATAACAGTGCAGACAGAGTCCTGGGCCGAAAGACTCAAACGCCTCGTTTAGGATGGTTGATAGTGGGCGTTAAGTGAAAAAAAAAAAAAAAAATATGGGTAAATTGCCGTGTGGTTTCCGGCAGAGTACAATAGGACCACTCCAAGTCCTCCCGTGGATGTCGTTGAAGACGACTTAAGAAACACAAGCTAAACATAGCTTATAAACATCAATGAGACCTCTCCAACCCGTCTGGCCAGCGTGGAGAGTGTAGGCCAAATCCTCTGGCTGCTCTAGCTAAGTATGGCTCTGTTAGTACAGAGAGGGTCGTGCTCCAGCAGTGGAGACAAAAAGACCCGATGATGATAATATGGGTATAGCCCCATTGTCTTAAAACATCAGATTTTTGCCAATTCCCTCTATCAGCTTTTACGATCTGCACGGGAACGGAAGCAGCTGATACTTTGTAAGTTTTTATGGTCCTAGGCCATTAAAAGGAATTTACGAAGTTTTTTTTTCTCGCAGTCGGGTTTATTGTGTATTTAACCGATTTTAATAAAAGAGGAGGTTATTTATTTGTCGCAATCTTCGGACCACCCGACAATTATATCCATTAAAAAAAAAGATTTGATAACCTCCTCTTTTTTTGGAAATCTAGGAATAGAAAAAAAAACAATGCACCAGCTGCTTCTCTTCCCGTGTAGATCGTAAAAGCCAATCGAAGGATGGGTAAAAATGCGAATGCGGCTGACCCATCATTATTTTGATTCCTTTTCCACTTTCTTTTCTCTCTTACCATCACGCTAAAATAGTAAATGTAACATAAGTAAACAGTAATTGTAACATAGCCCATCAGGCTGGGTAGGGTCCAATACTGAACTGGGTTTCTTTCGGCGCGATCTTCCCAGCAGTGGTCGTTTCGAAACGCTAGTAGTTTTTAGCTTTTGCACTAATATTTAAAAAAATTACCTTCAATAAGAGATAAATTTATTCTATGTTGAATAAATTTTTTGTACTTTGACTCTGACTTTTCTAAAAATGGCCTTTGAGTCTTGCGGCCCTGGCCTTGTCTGCCCCATTAGGGTTAAAGAAGTGATAGAATACAGTCCTTGCTCTGATTGGGAATCGAACCCCTGATCTCCTGACTAGCATACCGGCCTTTTAACCACTTCGCCACGGAGGTCGTGACTTTATTAGAAATGCTCATATTCCACGGCCGCTTGTTTACACAAAGAATGTCCGGTGACATCGGAAACCATGTTTGTGACGGCTGCGAACATTTTTAAATAATATCTGATGCTAGTAGAGTGATAACTTCCACCTATCAGGTGGACAGACCACCTGATTTGCCGCCAATAGAGTCTAGAGTACCTACAATTTGCTTTTGGATCAAACCAACTTGATGTCAGTTCAGTTGAGAATATATAAATTAAAAAAATATAGGGACAAATAGGTAAAAATAAATAAATTAAAAAGATATAGGGACAAATTACACTGATTGAGTTAGCCCCAAAGTAAGTTCGAGACTTGTGTTATGGGCTTATGGGATACTAGCTCAACGATACTATATTTTATAACAAATACGTTATACATATATAGATCAGGGATGTTACGAATGTTAAAATTACTACATTCGCGAAAGCGAATGCAAATACGAATGTTAAGGGTGCGAATGTGCGAATGCGAATGCGAATGTAGTCATCAAGTATTACAAAAAACATACATATGAATGAATAATCAAACATTTTATTAAAAAATTGCCATATTTCACTATTTATTCCCGATGCCATAAGAAAACTGTAGAATTATCCCAAAATATTTTAAAATACAATAAACTATTTGTTTATCTAATGAATAATTACAGCAGATGGCAACTAAAACAAAAGAAACCAAGCAATGACAAAAAACTAACGTGAAATAAACGAAATAATCACGTTATGCGCGAATCCCCGAAACGCAGAGAGATGCGGCGCGGTGACGTGCGTGCTGTAGGGATGTCATGACCTGCACACATTCGCATTCGCAAGACATTCGCACTGATTGATGCGAATGCGAATGTCGATGCGAATGTTTAAAACGATGCGAACCATTCGCATATGCGAATGCGAATGCGAATATTCGTAACATCCCTAATATAGATAAACATCTAACACCCAGAACAATTTAAAAAAAGGCCATTTTCCAACTTGCCCTGACCGGGGATCGAACCCGAGACCTCTGGGTGGCGGACTAGTATGGTAACCAATACGCCACGGAGTTCGTCAAATTATCCGTGTCGTCAAATGGTCGTATTTGTACTATTATATTTTCTGTGAAATAGGGTTAAAAGTTTAACAACAAGTACGTTTGAAAAACGAATACTGGCCTACGGAAGCAAGCCTACATTTATGGCTAATAATGTATATTTTTTAAAAAAGTGCTAATTAAGACCTTTCATTTGATACCCCACAGGAATAAAAAAAATCTTTTTGACTTTTTCATACTTTTGCATGTAACATTCGATATATACATTTATTGCATACAAATTGTAGCTTATGTCATTTAGACAATAATGACAAACCGATTGACATAATTATTTGTGAAAATTGGATAACAGACATAATTAAAATACCCACATACATACAAATGCATACATAGACTGTTAAAATAATTATCCTTCTTTTTGGTTTTGCCGTAGTCGGGTAAAAAACATCACCCGGCTGCGTGAAATATTAAAAAAATTCCACGTTTTTGTTTTTGAGATAAGTACCTATACCCAGTGTCACTCTTACGCTACTCTTAAGCTAAAATCCATCAAGCTAAGAGTGTGTCAAAGAAATACTAACCATAACCCTTCTTCTGTCTAATTTATCGAATTACCTCTTCCTACTAAAACACAATAAATCTTATACCTTTAAACGAGCAATTCTTGTATATTTATTTATATAGTGATCTCGAAAACGGCTCTAACGATTTCGCTGAAAATTGGGATATGGGGGTTTTCGGGGGTAAACAATCGATCTAGATTAGTTTTATGTTTGAGAAAACGCGTATTTTCGATGTTTAAGATGTAACCGAGCAAAGCTCGTTCGCCCAGGTACTAAATATTAAAGTGGGGTCCCATACATACAACAAACGAAATTTTTTATAAATAATGGTAGGGAACCCTACGTGAGCGAGTCCGACGTGCACTTGCTTGACCAATATCTTTTTTCAACGTAGGTAAAGTGTTTGACCTTTACGAAGCCAAAAGACGTAAAAAAGCGGCCAAGTGCGAGTCGGACTCGCTCATGAAGGGTTCCGTAGCAGCAAGTAACATAATATAAAAATCTTGCAGTATGTTTTTTTTTATGTTTGATTTGATTAAATGAAAGGTAAATTGCGGTTTATGATTTATGAAGTATTAAAAAAAAACTACTTTCTAGATCTCGTTCAAACCAATTTTCGCTGGTAGTTTTCATGGTAATGAACATCATATATTTTTTTTAGTTATATCATTCTCTTATTTTAGAAGTTACGGGGGGGGGGGGGGGGGGGGGGCACACTTTTTTCCACTTTGAATGTATCTCTCGCGCAAAGTATTTAGTTTAGAAAAAAATATTTTTTTTAGTTTCAGTTCTAAGTATGGGGACCCCCAAAATTTATTGTTTTTTTTTCTATTTTTGTGTCAAAACCTTAATGCGGTTTACAGAATACATCTACTTACCAAGTTTCAACAGTATAGACAGTCTATGCTGTTGAAACTTGGTAAGTAGATGTAGAACTGAAACTAAAAAAAATATTTTTTATCTAACCCATACGTGTGGGGTATCTATAGATAGGTCTTCAAAAATAATATTGAGGTTTCTAATATCATTTGTCTTATAGTTTCGGAAAAAAGTGGCTGTGACATACGGACGGACAGACAGACAGACAGACTTGACGAATCTATAAGGGTTCCGTTTTTTGCCATTTGGCTACGGAACCCTAAAAAGGGGTAATGTATTCAATCTACGTTAAATTTTTCGAGAAACATTACTTACGTAATTTATATACCTACATATTTAAATAAATACCTAAATAATTTTCAAATTGCTGATGAATATGAAATTCGAGATTTCTGCGGAAGAAGCATAATTTGTTATCTAATTACGGAAAAACACTACCGTTTATTTTTAATTCAATAGGATAGAACCATAGAACGTGTATTGTTGAAAAAAAAACTTAGTCTCAAAGAAGGTTTTTATTGCAGGAGACCAAGAAGTTTTGAATTAAAGAAGATACACAAGGCGGTGTGATGAAATCGACAAACATGGAGGCTTGTTCGGACCGCCTCAGCCCTTCCAGTGAGTCTACAAGTGAATCAGAAACGTCTCTACCACCATTTCCCTACGATAATCAAAACAACTTCTACAACCAAACAGAAATCAACGAAAAACAATATTTCTCATGCAAGCAAAAATCCCCAAGAAACGAAGAAAGAACCAAAGAGGTTTACTTACAGGAAAGCAACAAAATATTTGAAAACTATTTAACACCGCAAAGGAATAAAAAATATGTGAATTTCGAACTCAAACTATCTCAGAACGACAACTTTTTCAACCAAATCGAAGACAGAGGCGGTTATTTCGAAGTGCCCGTCAAGAATTGTATTCAAAATGAGAACAATCCGAATTTGGACGTGAAAATTAACCAGCCAGTATTTGAAAATATGGGTGATAGAGAAAGAGTTACACAATACTTTAGTGAGAATGATAATGGTAATACGAGGAGATGTTTAAACTTCAATTCCGAACAAGTGCAATGTGTATGTGAAGCGTTGCAACAGAAAGGGGATATAGAGAAGTTGGCTGCGTTTCTTTGGAGTCTACCACCTAGTGAGCTGTTAAGGGGAAACGAAACGGTTTTGAGGTGAGGTTCGGTTAAGTAATTATTGTTTACACTGAATTCCCCATATTCGTATTTACATACAGTATTTATATTTTTTTGTTACCTGTTTTCAATCCGCACGTGCAAACATTTAAAAAGGCACCCTGCAACGTTGGCAATACGCGAATCAAAGGTAGGTCAATACAAGTACCTACATATATATCTACACTTTTCATAGGTGTGTCCTGTTTTATTTTTGGTAAAACTAATTAAAAAGAAAAATTAAAAAAATAATTTGTAAGCAGATTTTGATCTTTTAGAACAATTTAGAACGATTTACAAAACGAGATAGAAATAACATAGTTAATAATAATGATAAGATTACAGGGTCAGGCAAAATAAAGCCATGTACCTAGAATCTAGATACTTAAAAAGAAAAATATTTAAATCAACCGAACTTTTTAGTTTTATTCTTTTTTTTCTGAGTGCCAGTATTTCGACCTATCTCGGCAGCGAGTTTGATGTATTCTTATTTTGATTTTTTTTTCTGTCAGGGCTCGGGCACTGGTTGCGTACCATAGAGGCGTATTCCAAGAGTTGTACGCCATATTGGAAGCGCACACTTTCCCGCCAAGGCACCATAACGCTTTGCAGGATCTATGGTTCAAGGCGCACTATGACGAGGCTGAGAAGGTCCGGGGGAGGCCATTAGGTTTGTATTTAAGGACTAAGGAACAGCAATGTTTGGTTTTTGTGTGTGTAAAAGGCCACACGGGTGTCAGATTTTTAAAGCTGCCTAAAGGCATCCACCGACAAGAGCCCAGCTCTTAAATATAAGAAGAAGAAGAAAGGCATCCAACATTTGGCATAGTTTTACTGTATGCCAATCAATGATACAGGTACTAAATAACTATTTAACCAATTTTTGATTCATAGTAACCTAACCAGATCACGTGATTCAATTGTAGTGGATGCAAATTGGTTTTAGTACTTTGATATTAATTTAAAATATATTCTGGGACACTCAGCTAGACAGTATAAATAAATAACCGGCCAAGTGCGAATTGGATTCGCGCACTAAGGGTTCCGTCAGGCTTAAAAGCTATATAACATAATAACTTTTAAAAAAAAATAATAACCGACTTCAAATCGAAATGCACTAAAAAGCAAAAAATAATAATTATTTATATCAGATGACCCTGAAGTTCTGGGTAAAAAATCTCTATAATACTCATTATTTATTTGGAGTCGGTGCCAATCTTCCTGCCTCAGAGTCCAGTTCATGTACGAGTAATACCACGTCGTAGCTCCGTAGCTCCCAAATCGATGAACCGAATTTGATTTTTTCTTGTTACAAAAGTAATTCAATCGAGAGTGTTCTTTGCTATAGAGCTCTTTTTTGAGTTGTTGAGGCTTAGGCAATTTTAAATTAATAATTACTAATGTAATATTATTTGCAGATAAAATGCGTTTTTCACATTATTTCGATTCCCGTGGCGTATTCTAAAGTACTTCAAGAATGATTTCAATGTTAAATAGGTACTTAGATTGGCACCGACTCCAAATAAATAATGAGTATTATAGAGATTTTTTACCCAGAACTTCAGGGTCATCTGATATAAATAATTATTATTTTTTGCTTTTTAGTGCATTTCGATTTGAAGTCGGTTATTATTTTTTTTTAAAAGTTATTATTTCACATATTTTAGCAGGCAGAGAACTAAGCTCATTGCATTTATTTATTGTATGCTGAATGTTTTTTTCTGGAAATAATAAATAAATAGTTATCAAACTAGCCCGAATGGCCCGATCGGATCGCTCGACAAATTTTAACCTTATTATATTAACATTTAAGCAGAGTTCATTTAAGCGGACTGGGTCATTGACCTTGGTCTGCGAGGTTACCAAAAATCACTTAAGCCGGTATGTTGAATGCAATTTGCCTGTCGTGCGCACACCGTTGAAACTGCAACACGTTATGCTACTGTGGTGCGATTTTTCAAATGCGGAGTCACTAAACGAACGGTTTTTTGTATGGAAAAACCATTCGTTTAGGTGACTCCGCGTTTCAAAAATCGCACTTCTGTTCTCTAAGTACCTAGTATCTGTTTCGGTTTAAACTTTCAATGCGTACCTTCTTAACCTACGTTACTTAAAATTTAATATGAACAGCAAGGAAAATGCGTGTGGCTAAATATTTTATAACTTTATAAAGACAAACATATTCTTTAATAAGTTACTAAAATCTTCTGGTTTTAAAAATAACATTATATTCATTGTGATTTTTTTGTAGCCTTCTTTCGTCCAATATCTTCTTTTATTTCTCATAATAGACATTGTAGCAAAATAAAAGATGTCCGTAGATCCAGCGGGACCCTGTAACTGATGTAATTAAGACCTATTTAGTCTAATTAGTACCCATTTCTACCTATCAGTTTGAATATGTTTAAATTTCTACCTCGGTGGATTCACTTTCAAAATAAAACAATCTTCATACAGGGCCCTTTTGCCGATTATAGGGTTATTGTTTTGTTACATATATCTGCAGTTGTCTGTTGAGGAACTTCGGTCTCCAGCTCAAAGATCTTTTCTCCGATCTTAAAAAAAATTACATAGGACCAACCTTGCAATGCATTCTTTAAAAGGACACATATATTTTTAAAATCTGTTCATATTTGACGGAGTTATGAGGTAACATACACAAATATTTTAGCAGCAGTTGTCTGTTAATAAGGAATTTCGGTCTCCAGGTCCAAGACCTTTTCTCCGATCTTAAAAAAAATTTACATGGGACCAACCTTGCAAAGCATTCTTTAAAAGGACACATATATTTTTTTAAATCTGTTCATATTTGACGGAGTTATGAGGTAACATACACAAATATTTGAGCAGCAGTTGTCTGTTAATAAGGAATTTCGGTCTCCAGGTCCAAGACCTTTTCTCTGATCTTAAAAAAAATTTACACGGGACCAACCTTGAAAAGCATTCTTTAAAAGGACACATATATTTTTTAAATCTGTTCGTATTTGACGAAGTTATGAGGTAACATACACAAATATTTGAGCTACAGTTGTCTTTTTTGAGGTATTTCGGTCTCCAGGTCCAAGACCTTTTCTCCAATCTTAAAAAAAATTACATGGGACCAACCTTGCAAAGCATTCTTTAAAAGGACACATATATTTTTTAAATCTGTTCGTATTTGACGAAGTTATGAGGTAACATACACAAATATTTGAGCTACTTTGTCTTTTTTGAGGTATTTCGGTCTCCAGCTCCAAGACCTTTTCTCCGATCTTAAAAAAAATTATATGGGACCAACCTTGCAATGCATTCTTTAAAACGAAACATATTTTTTTAAAATCGGTTCATATTTGACGGAGTTATGAGGTAACATACATAAAACATATATACACGTCGAATTGATAACCTCCTCCTTTTTTTGAAGTCGGTTGAAAATAAGTTTCATTCGAATTCGTTAAGTATTTCCGGAGATTAGCGTGTACAAACAGACGGTTATTTTTTAAATTCTTACTCTATTAATATGTCCCCATCGACAAAAATATTTTTGGAATTATATTCAATGTACAGACACGTTTTTTTACTCTTTTATTTTTGTATGTATAATAAAGGTAGGTACGCACATAACGTACGTACGTTAAATAACTTGATTAATGCATTTATAGGAGCTGTAGACAAATACCGGCTGAGGAAGAAGTACCCGCTGCCGAAGACCATCTGGGACGGAGAAGAAACGGTGTACTGTTTCAAAGAGAAGAGTCGGAACGCTCTGAAGGATTGTTACTATAGAAATAGGTACCATACCAACAGTTACTTACAGAGACATTGTCACATGTTTACTCTGCCACATAATTATAATAAGTATTATATACAGAACGGAATCTCTTAAGAGTTCCCTTACCCGAGACTTCTCCATACAAACGTAGTCTACGTTTAATTTTGAAACCACATGTCAGATTCCGCAAAAAATTGGTAATTGTAAAGAAATTGCAATTATCTAGGTTTATAACTGGTTTCCTAAAGTAAAATTATGAACTGGAAAGAAAATATAACGATTTATAAGTTTCCCATACTGATGGTCAAAAATGATAAATAACATTATATTCTATTTCAAGTTCATATTTTTACCGTTGGAAACCAGTTATTAACCTAGATAATTGCAATATCTTTGAAATTACAAAATTTTGTCGAAATGTCGTTTTGAAATAAAACGTAGACTACGTTTGTATGTAAAGTTGTATTTTGGTCTAGGGTAAGGGGACTCTTAAGGTCACCCTCGACAAGGCGAGAACGGGGGAGAGGTGCGGGGACGGGTGACGGGGATGCTTATTGCGCAGGACCTTAGGAGATTCCGTTCTGTATGTAATACTTATATTTATTCTGTGCTATGACTGCTATGAGAAAGGCCTTAATAAAATTTAAGTATTGTAGGATATGTGTAGAATAGGTAGAGTAGAATAGGACCAGTCCAAGTCTTCCCGTGGACCGTACAAGATGACTCTGGAAATACAAGCTAATCAAAGCTTATATGAACATCAATGAGACCTCTCCAACCCTTCTAGCCAAGCAGCGTGCAGGAGAGTGTAGGCCAAATCCTCTGGCTGCTCTGGCCAAATCGCCAAGTATGGCTCTGGTAGTACAGAGAGGGTCGTGCCCCTGCAGTATAGACAAAAAGACTTGAGGATGATGCTACTAGATAATGATCTGTATTTTTTTGTACACTAAACGGTACTTATTGAATTACCAGGTATCCCACTCCTGATGAAAAGCGAGCATTAGCCAAGAAGACAGGGTTGACTCTGACACAAGTCTCCAACTGGTTCAAGAACAGAAGGCAGAGGGATCGCACGCCGCAACAGCCAAACAGATCGTAAGTTTTTTTGTTAGTAGAAAAATTTAGACATAAAGATCTTTGACTACAGGTATGGCACTTTATAGAAATTTATGCCTACTACTACAAACGACACTATACATCCGTGCACACGTCAATGTGTGTGTGTTCGCCGCTCAACACACTCGACGAGGCGAGAACAGAAGTGCTATTTTTGAAACGCGGAGTCACCTGAACGAATGGTTTTTCCATATAAAAAATCATTCGTTTAGTGACTCCGCGTTTGAAAAATAGCACCTTTTTGAAACGCGGAGTCACCTGAACGAATGGTTTTTCCATATAAAAAATCATTCGTTTAGTGACTCCGCGTTTGAAAAAGAGCACCTCAGGGGAGAGGTGCGGAGATGGGGAACGGGGTATATTGCGCGGGACTCTAGGAGTTTCTGTTTGTATGTAACATACAAACATACATACTGTAATAGTATGTATGTATGAATGTTACATAACGAGCTAACGACGTACCTAAGTTTTTATCCCTAATGGGGCAGACATAACATTTTGGGTCTTGCGTTTCTAAGCAGATAGATTCAGCCACAAAGGCCACTTTTAGCTTGCTGAGGGCGAGAATCCACATCGCCTATTAACTTGATTCGCATTTTAGCCCATCGATCGTCTATTACAATCTGCGCGGGAAGAGAAGCAGCTGGTACATTCTTAGTTCTTTCTTTTGTCCCAGACTAGCATGGATGCTTCTGTATGTAATAAGTATATTAATACTGTGACACAACTATATCTAAGAAGTTTATATATGCGAGTTATTTTTGCCGCGCAAGGCTTTGGCGACCCTTTAAAAGTATGTGGTAAACCGTATACCAACTCGGCTTCTTATCTATCAAGCAACGTTTATAAATCTAAAGCTCCGACACTTGTTACGGTCGCTAAGTAAACAAAACTCAAATATTATAACAAAAGCAGCCTTGAGACAGCCGTAAACTGAAACAATGGGGTCCATACAGTCCATACGGATCGGGTTACACTTTATTGGCTGAAGCGGTCAAAAGTCCCTTGGTTACGTAATTAAAAAAAATAGTTTTGTAAAGGTACGCCGTATGGCGTTTGAATTTGGAACGCTAATTGGCTTGAGACAAGGAAAATGGTAGGTATTGAGATTTTACAAGTGATCTTTGAATTCGGAACGTCTAACGAATCAACGGGATTGGTTTTGGAATAGTGAGGGCGAATTTTTTTTTTAATCAACAACAGCCAGTTTTCGCAGTTGGAAAAATGATAAAACCGTTATTTTAGGACTGAATGAACGGATTAGAGTGAAATTGGCATGTAATTAGCTTGTTATCTTAATAAACACATACCGTCTTTTTATAAAACGCAGACTAATTTTGTTACTAGGTTTAAACCATTATCCGACCAAATCAAGTTGACGTTTTCAGATGAGAGAGTGGCATATTACTAGATATCAACTTGATTTGGTCGGATAATGGTTTAAACCTAGTAACAAAGTTAGTCTGCGTTTTATAATAAGACGGATAGGATACTTTTACCCTAGAATATGTGAGGTTTCCGAGGTTTAATTTTACGAGACGCGGTAACGCCGCGGGAATAAGCTATAGTATTCTATCTTAGCTACTAATATTATAAATTTATATATTTGTTACGAAAGTGAGTTTATATATTTGTTTGTTTGTTACTACCACTTACTCTTCAACCACTGAACCTATTAAGATGAAATTTAATACGGACATAGTTTGATACCCAGGAAAGGACATTAGCATAGTTATATCCCGAAAGTCCCACGGGGAGCGAAGCCCACGGGCACAACTGGTATGTTATAAAACAGACATGCATTTCACACTGGCATCTGTCTGTCACCATAAAATGGGCGGATCACACAAAAAGAATTGACCCCAAACTTTTTTGCCTATAGTCACGGTTAGTCATAATTATGGGCTCATTAATCAAATTGAAGACAATGCCCTTTTCCGAAGTCGGTAAACGGCTAAGCGCACATGTGGGAATAAATGACCATGTGTAAATGCCACCGATTTAAATGAAAAAAGTTTTTTTTTACTTTATTTTTTCTTACGTCCTTATGACCATATGAGGCTTTCGATAGCGGACGGGATGCATTACGCTTACGCACGTTAAGCAACTACGGGCGTGGTCCGCACTGGGATTGGTGACCACAAGTGGCACAAAATATTACGAGTTCAAGCTTTTATTTAACTTGCTATACAACGTGGAAGGGACATACCAGTAATAAATCGAACCACGGGCTATACTTGATCACTATAGTACAATGGTCTCAAAATAACAGTAAAAGAACAAAAAAAAAAACATTTTCATACTAAAGTGGGCAGCCGCCCGGGCAGTTTGTATGGCAATGTCGATTTAGATTAGATTGTTTTAGTCTTTTGGCTGTTATTTTAATTTTATTATGCAACAGTGATCAAGTATAGTCCGTGGTTTGATTTATTACGGGTATGTCCCTTCCACGTTGTATAGCAAGTTAAATAAAAGCTTGTAAAACTACCCCGTACCATACACATGAGATGTCACATGAATGTTTTTCGTGTGTGTAAGTGGCCAAAACTGGTCTCAGATTTTTCAAGCTGCATAAAGGCATCTCACTCAATTCCTATCTAGTAAGTATTGAATGAAGATGCGGAATGAATAACATCAAAACGACTCATTCGAAGCGCATTTCAGAACGGAATGGCAATATATGGCCGCCGCCTCCGCTCGCCCGTTCGTGCCGCGGTTGACATCAACTGCGTGTCTCGCTCATACCACGCAAAGGGCAAAAGCGGGCGACAATCGATGACTACCATACAGTTTGCGATAGTTAAACGACAGTCGCTAGTCTGAGACAAATTATTATTATCATCATCAGGTCTTTTTTAGTCTCCATTGCAGGAGGACGACCCTCTATTTACTACCAAAGCTATATTTGGCCAGAGCTGCCAGAGGATTTGGCCTACACTCTCCACGCTGGCCAGTCGGGTTGGAGAGGTCTGACTGATGTTTATAAGCTCTGTTTAGCTTGTATTCCCTAAGTCGCCTTCTACGACATCCACGGGAAGACTTAGAGCGGTTCTATTCTACTCTGCCGGAAACCACACGGCACTAGACGATATATTTACCAACTCTGGGCGAACAGATTTTATTGCTCTTACGTCAAGCTTGGCGATACCTTTGACCAAAAATTCTTTTTTCAGTGAGATGTTAGTTCCCGCCCAGTACGCTGGTCCTCAGAACGGATTGGCACAGGCGTTGCTCCCCAACGCCTACTACCATCAGCTTCAAGACCCGACACACTATCTACACGGTAACGCGCCGTGAATGATGCCGGTGTTGCCATATACAAGAAGAATGTAGTAATGATAGTTCGGTTGGGAACTCAGGAATTACAGAGATTTTATGTGCCAGTAAATACATTATAAACTATATGTACTTCATTTCGGATTATTTTTATGCGTCATTAAAATAGGCAAATTGTATTTTTTTTGTTGTGACAAAAATAAGGGCAAATCTTTTTTTATTTTTGAAATGAAAATATGTTTTGAAAAACCGAGAGCATTTTTTGACATCGGAAAAGCCAGAGAACTTATAGAAACTAGAAATGTTACTTGGATAAACCATTGAACTCGTGACACTGTTACCGCGGCGACACCAAGTTTTCACTTATGTCGCCATTCCCGGAGTGCCACTGTTATTTTATTTATTTAGCTATTCTTTTCCCACGGCCGGCCAAAACGAACGCAAATCTTTTTACTAATAATGTTATTAACAGCCAAATTTTTCTTACAAGCCTGGAGATGTCACTTAATTCAAAAGGCGCATCTTATTTAACTTCATAGATTGCTGATAATCTGATTTATAACTATTATTTACTTACTTCAAATCGCACTGCATTTGTAACTTTAGTGAAATGTGTACAATATGTGGCAGGGACATACCCGTAATATATAAATCGAAACACGGGCTATACCTACTAGATCACTGTGGTATAATGAAACTATAATAAAAGTCTACAATTAAAAAAAAATCTACATTTCCACACTAAGTGTGCCGCCACCCGGTCAACATTTTTATGGGGATGTAGTTTTTTTTGTTTTTTGATTGTTTTTTATTATCATTATACTATAGTGATCTAGTATAGCTCGTGGTTCGATTTATTACGGGTATGTCCCTTCTTCGTTGTATTTCCTAAAATCGTGTTCCTAATTCGCCAGTATTTAAAAAAAAGACACTAAATATGGACTAGATTAAGCATTACCTATTATTGTAGTAAATATCGTTATTGTATAATTAATTTGAACGTAAGTTTAAGCAATGTAAGTTTACATTACTTGTTTAGTTCAATTTTATCATGCAAGATTTTATTTTTCTGATTTTTTAACGTTTTAGTTTAATTAAGTAGATTCATAAAACATTATGTATGTGTTTCGTGAATGAACAAACGGAACCCTAATATTTTCTTGACATATTTTATTTGATATGAAGATTTTTTGTATCACATATATTTTATTATGTAACATTTTGACTCGAGTATACTACATACTTACCTATTAGATATCTATCTACTAAGATTATTTACGAATTATGATTATGAGACTGTAGATGATTACATATCCATGTAAATATAATTACTTAAGGTGCTGTTCATGTTCAAATGATTGTATTCTAGTCTAAAATGTGAATTAAAGTTCTATGAGAATTAAATTATTGATCTTTTTCTTAAATATGTACCTAGATTCATTTTAAATAAAACATTCAGAAGTAATTTTCCAAAACCAAAAACCTAATACCGAACTACTCAGCCAATTTGATAAAAGGACCATGCGCAAAAATGTATGGACCCTTGTCCAAATACCAATAACTTTGCTCAACAGTGATAAAAACTATGCCAAATGAAAGCATTTGAAGTGTAGATCATTTCATTCTATTAGCACCAAGCCGAAATCGAGCGCCTTTTTTACATGCCTTGTTTCATTTATTACCTATAAAAATGTACTTACTTATTAAAAATGTCAAGTATTTTTGATCGGAGTTTTACCTAGCGATGATATTCTTGAGGCTATCTATATATTACATTATTTTTAGGGTTCCAGCGGAGCAAAAGGGTATATCTTTTAATAAAAAACCGTCATTACATAGTTACCCAATGGCGGGCGGGGTATAGGAGAGGGGAGAGAAAAGGAATGTGCATAGCTGCGGGGTGCGGCAAAAAAGGTAGCGTACGCGAAGGTACACAAAGAATAGAAAATTGCTTTTGTTTACGGTTTGTGATTTTAAGAATGTATGCTTTCTTGGAATCAAATATGCATCGAAACTCCATGTTCGCGCTAGATATCGACTTAGCCGTCATAATATAAAATAAAGTGTATTCCAAAACCTTTCATTTGGTATAACTTTCAACGTTGTTGAGGGGTTGGACCAAAATGTCGCAAGGTCCTTTCTATGGGTCCTGACCACGAGTCCTTGGTCCTGACCACGAGTCCTTGGTCTTGACCACGAGTCCTTGGTCCTGACCACGAGTCCTGACTCCTGACTCCTGTCCACCGTAAGTGTCCACCTGACAAGTAAGTGCGATCTTTTAGATAAAAAAGAATTTTCCAAATCTAGTCTTCGTTAAACATCATAGAGTTAGGATAGTTGTACCTAAACATATCTTCGTAAAAAATATATACTTAATTATTCATAGACCTACGTAGTTTATGCATTCGAATTAGATATGAGTTGAGGTTTTTGCCCAGTGGGCGAAAACTAGGGCCGAATGGGCGGAAATAATTTTCGCCCGATAAACGCCCATTTGCTGGGCCGAAAAAAACTTACTTGTAAATCTCCGTTTCAAGACAGTATAGTCATAATATACTATCTTGAAACGGGTAATAAATCTTTTTAGGATGAGATATGATTGCAGTTATAGCTAGGGGGTCTACTTTTATTCAGAAACAATTTAAAATTCATCATGTGAAATCTATATTTTATTATTTATTTTATCATTAGAGGGTATCCCAGACGCCTGGAGGAAAAGCTTTTTAGTCCCCTTTTACAAGAACAAAGGCGACGTATGACTGTGCGAAAATTATCGGGCGATTAAATTAATCTCTCATACATTCAAAATTTGGGAACGCGTTCTAAATGACAGGCTTCGATCACTCACAACAGTCTCTGAAAACCAATGTGGATTTGTATCCGGGAAATCAACGACCGATGCAATACATACTATCAGGCTACTAATAGAATATCACAGAGACAGCAAAGAAGACCTGCACATGGTGTTTATTGACTTAGAGAAAGCCTTCGATCGCATTCCTAGAGCACTAATATGGCAAGCTTTAAGATCTCAGAAAGTACCCGAAAGCTATATAAAGATCATATCAGACATGTACAACGGGGTCAAAACGAAGGTACGATGTCCAGCCGGAACTAGCGAGGAGTTTGATGTAAGGATAGGGGTTCACCAAGGCTCAGCCCTAAGTCCACTACTTTTTAACCTAGTAATGGACTTCGTAACTGCTGAGATTCAGCAACCCACGCCTTGGAACATTCTCTACGCAGATGATGTAGTCCTGATCGACACAGACCCGATTAAACTCCAACACACCTTGGACATGTGGAGAATAGCGTTAGAAAGATCTGGTCTAAGAATAAATAGACAGAAGACGGAACACATGCACTGCCCTTTCTCTGATGAGAATAACCAAACTACTCTGCATATCCAAGGTACCGCCTTAAAAACTGTGTCCTCCTTTAAATACCTTGGGAGTATGTTGTCCAGCGACGGCACTTTTGATGCCGACATCAAGCACAGAACTAACACAGGGTGGCAGAAATGGAGAGAGCTGACTGGAGTGCTGTGCCATGCCAGAATGCCAATACGCACCAAAGGCAAAGTTTACAAAGTTGCAGTGAGATCCGCAATGACCTATGGAGCTGAATGTTGGCCTCTTAGTAAACAACAAACAAGCATAATGCAAGTGGCAGAAATGCGTATGCTGAGATGGTCGGCGGGGGTCACACTTCGCGACAAAGTGCCCAATCGATATCTCCAAGGAAGTTTTAAAGTAAGACCACTGCCGGACAAGCTGGAAGAGGCACGCCTTCGATGGTACGGCCACGTCATGAGGAGGCCAAACGATCACATGACCAGGAAAGTGATGGACTTTGAGTCGTTCCCAAGACGCCCCGGCAGGCCTCGATTAACATGGATGTCGGTGGTAAACAAGGACCTAAAGAACGTCAACACAGAACCAGTGACGACCCAAAAGAGATATCTTTGGAGAAGGAAGATTAGGAGAGCCGACCCCAACTAAAAATGGGATAAGGCCGGAGGAAGAAGAATGTGAAATCTATATTTTGTCAAGTGATAACTTATATTATAAACGAATATGTTTGCAAAATGACATATTTGTCTTATAATTACTTTTTATAATGTTTTTAAATGATAAGTGAACCGGAAAAAATGAATATGGCATTGACGAACAATGGCAAATGTTAGGTACATAAAAAATACGCTTAATCCTTTCTTGGCAGTCGGGTATAAACAAATTATTTTCATCGGAAATGTACGTTTTTATATTATTTTATCTATAAATATATATTAAGTAGTAATTTTTTTATTTTAGAGTAAACGCCCAGTGAAATGGGCATTTAATGGGCATAAATGTTCGAAAAATCGGGCGTATATTATTTCCGACTTTCCGCCCGGGCCGAAACCCACCTCTTATTCGAATTGATAATATCTTCCTTTTTGAAGTCGGTAAAAAAAAACATAATAAGGGTCAGAAAATAAACTTCGAACTATTGCCATTGCGATATTTTGCAAGACGCGAGTTAACTTCATGAACGCGAGCGAGATGACATACCTATACATGAAGTTAGAGGGTAACTAACTTCTTGCCTTTAAATAATATAACATGACATTTTGCAATGTTTAAAGTTTGTACGCAAGTACATACAATTCCATGGTTTAATAAAATGTGTAAACGTTTAAACTTTAAACGTTTACACATTTTTAGGCTATGGTAATACGGTCCTGAACTGATTTTACGCTCTTTTAGATGCAGACGGATTACACTTTTTTACTTCTTATCCTTAGTTCTTATCATAATATTTTATTTTGCTGCACTCACGCACGCAACAAGTTAAAAAACTTGACTAGCAACACTGGCAAGCTGTCAGTGTCAACGTGGTGATTTTATTTTGTCAATGTCATGTCATGTGATAATGTCATTTCAATCAACACAACATTCAACTTTCAACAAATCTGATTTTTGCCCTGCGCGAAGTTCTTTGTTTTGTAATCTAATAATTTAATTTATGACGCCGTAGTTTAGCAAAACCTATCAAACTGAACGTAATTTCCTTATCGATTACTTTACTTGCTATTATATAGCAGATAAGTGCGTTTTACATGGTGAACTTTAAATGACGCAATAGCGAAAGTGAAACAAGATGAGTGATACAAAATCATTTGTGAATTTCTCGTGTCAGCGGTGCCTACAGCCCTTGAAGTTAGACGAGTCTTTGAACAACCTTGGGGAACACACTATCGCCGACTTAGCGCTACAAATACGAAGAAATAACGAGGTAGATTTGGAACTACAATCGTCGAGTTTAGAACATTATGTGCCCCCTTTTCGCATGACAGAGTCAGGGAATGGAGCTAACGGATTCATGGTCATCTCAGACGGATGGGAGACTACTTCTCTAGGCCACCAGTTACATGTCAAAGCTACTTTATTTGATCTATTGTCAAATAATTCTGATGTAGATCATCCGTTATGTGATGAATGCACAGATACCCTATTAGAGTTAATGGACAATCAATTAAGACAAACAGAAGCCGAATGGAAGGACTACAATGATTATTTAAAGAAGTTAGAGGATGATAAAGAAGATTTAAACCTGGAAGGGCTGGAGAAAGAACTAGATGATTGGAAACAGGAACAAAGTAGGCTATTACAAGAACTGTCAGCGTTACAAAAAGAGGAGAGAGCTATGAAAGAGGAGATAGAAATACAGGAGAGAGAGAAAGAGAGGTTGGAAAACCAACAAGACCTTTATTGGAAGGAGTATACGAAATATCGCAAAGATTTGATGACAACAGAAGATCAAATGAAGTTCTTTGAATGTCAACTAGCATACACACAGACACAGTTAGAGAAATTAAAAAAGACAAATGTATTTAAAGCTACGTTTCACATATCTGATTCAGGACAATTTGGCATCATAAATAACTTCAGATTGGGAAGATTGCCTTCAGCGCCCGTTGATTGGTCAGAAATAAACGCTGCATGGGGTCAAACGGTCTTACTTTTGTCATCGTTGGCCAGGAAAATTAATTTTTCATTCCAACGTTATCGCTTGGTTCCGTATGGTAACCATTCTTACATAGAAGTTTTAGAAGACCAGAAAGTGTTACCGTTATACGGTTCAGGGGGTTTCCGTTTCCTTTGGGACACAAAGTTTGATGCAGCTATGGTAGCTTACTTAGATTGTCTTCAACAGTTCAAAGAGCAAGTCGAGAAAGGAAATACAGGTTTCTGTTTACCATACAGAATAGATAAAGGGAAGATAGAAGATACTGCCTCACCACCTCATGCATATTCTATCAAAATACAGTTTAATTCCGAAGAACATTGGACGAAAGCTTTGAAGTATATGTTGACAAATCTCAAGTGGGCGTTGACTTGGATTTCATCTCAATTCAGCGAAGACAAAAGTGATCAATAATTTTTTTTAACTGTTTCTGTTCTAATTAGCTTCCAGGAAATAAGTTCTCTTTCTAACAAATTATTATTTTTAAATATGTACGTACAGTTGGGGCAAATAAATCTGAACCCCCTGACTTTAAAAAGCCATGTAGTAGAAACTGGCAAGGATAGTATAATTACTGACGTAAAACATACCCGATGGCATATAAACTATTGGAGGGCCTGTAAGTAGGCAAAACTGGAGTTGCGGGTAGGCACACAAAGATGGCAGCACACACGACTAGCAAAAAAGTTAGTGTTGAAATGCTTTAAAAATATTTATTGCATTTCATATCAGTCATATTTAATTAATTAGAGTACTGCTTCATTTAAATAATAATAATAAAAGATTTTAAATGTTTTTATTATTACCTATAGCGCCATCTAGTGACAAGGGAGAGAAATAATGATTTTTATAAGGCAATGGCTAGGCATAGTACTCTGGTCACTTTTATCTGCTTCTAACTGTACTTATCTGCTCCGATTTATTCTCGATTCTTGAGATTTTTATAGGAAAAACATAGTTTATGGTAATTATTTTGGATCAGGAACATTGTTATATAATTTTATTTGTTCTAAATACCTACCTTGAAATTCTAATCTAGTGCTGTGATTCTGTTTAATTATTATAGATATTTGTGAACTTGAATTCATCTATTCAATGTAAATATATAATACCGTAATAGAGAAGTATATTATTAACAAACATACCTTTCTATTATTTCCAGAAATTCGATATTTTAGTGAATTATAATTTTCATACAAGTAACGCCATCTAGCGGTTTTTGTAAACAATATAAAAAGCAAACACGCAAGCAGTCTCATTTCCGAGTAGGTACCGTGCGCTACTGGTTGTGTTTAGCGCAAAAGACAGCCGAGAGATGGCGTTATTGTAAATTTCCAAATCTTATAAGAGTACTAGCTGTGGCCGTGGGCTTCGCTCCCCGTAAGAATTTTGGGATACAAACTATCCAATGTTCTACCCTGGGTATCAAACTATATCCATGTCAAATTTCATCTAATACCTATTTTAATGGTTACCTAACCTACCTAAGTGGTTGAAGCGTGAAGTGTTAACAAACAAACAAATAAATATACAAACTCACTTTCGCATTTATTAGTAAGATACTCTTTTAGTCCAAGAATTTTTCTCTGTACCTAGATTAATTTACGTTGCTTTATATCTATGGGTTTTATATCTTTAGACTCAAGGTACCTACACAATAAATTTAAGTCAAACTTCCTTTCCCCGTAGATTTAGAATAAAAAAAACCTAGGTCTATGCTTGTATATTCCATCATGGGGTCGATGCAATATCCAAAGAACAAAAAGTCTTTTTATTTATCGAGCAATATCATGAAGTAAGAGGCTTTAGCTTCATGTACAATATCATGAAATAAAGGGCAATATCCACTGGTAACGGATATTTTCGACGTAGCTCAGTGACATCTAGATAGTCATTACAATACGGGTCTCTGCTGGAACCCTAAGGGCCTCCGCTAAGTTGACAGAGACAGGTGACCCGCGACGGATTCTGCTATCTCTTTCGCACGTAGCGTTTGTGACAGAGACAGACCGAACCCGCCGCGTGCGCTCGCCTAACTTAGCGGAGGCCCTTAAGCGCTGGACACATAGAAAAGACGTAGGACGCAGACGGGGCGCAGACATTTGTCTTTTCCGCGACGGTTTCATACAAAATGTAGAGGTATAGAAACGTCGCGGAGTAGAACACACAGAAAGGACGGGGCAAGGACGGGTCTTTTCTGTGTGTTCTGCTTTGCGGGTCTCCTGTCTCTGTCGCACGTAGCGTTTGTGACAGAGACAGACTGAACCCGGCGCGTGCGCCCGCTTAACTTAGCGGAGGCCCTAAAAATATCAGCAGAGCACGTTACATAGTAATTATATTATCTTTGGCTGAGCTAAGTTAAGAAGATACCAGAGGCGGATTTACTAATAGGCTGAGTAGGCTAAAGCCTAGGGCGGCACATTTTGGGGGCGGCAAATTTTAGGCCAATTGCACCCCCTTTCCCACTACTTTTTTCTTGCATTGCAATCGAGAACGTAAAAGCCCTTCTACCTTCTTCTACCTGCTTTTTTAATTATATAAGGTCTAACAAATATACTGAAACTGTTTTAAGGGCAAATTCAGTCCATGGTATTGAACAACTTTCCCCAAGGAACATGTATCGAAGTATGAAAAGTAATTTTTGGCTTCCCATACAAGTTGACCGATCAGCTGATCCGAGTTTGTATGAAAAGCCAAAATTTTTTTCATATGTCCCCACATATTTTTTTGAGAAGGTTTTCACTATCATGAGCTGAATTCACCCTTAAAATAGTTTCAGCGTATATTTTGTTGGACTATTTCAATAAACGTAGCTTAGGCAAAATATAAATAGTCTTCTGACGGAAAATGTGTACAATCGCCACTGGTAGGTAACTGTCTCCGTGGTGTAGTGGTTAGAGCGTTCAGCTCAACCCGGAGGTCGCGGGTTCGATTCCCGGCGGGGGCAACGACTTTGTGTTGTTGTCCCAGTTTGGTTAGGACATTGTAGGCCGATCACCTGATTGTCCGATAAGTAAGATGATCCGTGCTTCGGAGGGCACGTTAAGCTGTCGGTCGCGGTCACTGTCTTTAAGATTGGTCGTTACCTAAAACCATGTCAGGGGTCTTAAAGTCAGTTTAAAAATTCTGACACTAATTTTAGTCACTAACACACGATAAGAAGAAGGTACGTAGGTAATCCTTTAAAAAGAAACTGTGCAACATCCAAGATCCGAGCTCCAAACTCTTAAAAGATCAGTTCGTCAGGGTTCCGCATCAAACTAGGGAACTCTGTAATCCTCGCAGTGAGGATCGGAGCACGATCGCCGAATTTGCGATAAGTAGGATACCTAGAACAGGAACATACATACATGCTATCTTACGTCTCCTTCTACTTACGTCTTCATCCCAATATATATAATTCCTCCCAGAACAGCAACGTATATACTTACATGCAGAAGCGTAGCGTACCTTGGCGGGGCCCCGTATAAAAATTTGTTTGGGGGCCCTTAGGAAGGGTAAAGATGTCTCAAAAAAGAAAAAAATGTTTGCATAAAATTAAAAGAAATATTTATTCATCATAATTATCTATCTGTCACATTTTTAAAAACAATTCAAATTAAAAATTAACTCTCCTTGCCTTTTTTTCGGCAAACTGATTAATTAAATCATTCATAGCTGATGATGACTTTAGTTTTTCTAAAGTTTCTGCCTCTATGGACAATAGTGACAGGTCTGACAGGCGTTCCTGTTCCATAGAAGTACTTAAATAATTATTTATTTGGACGCCATTACACTATCTGTATACACTCACACCAATGCAAAGCTCGGTTTCCGCCTCGTAAATGACTTTAACGGGGAAATCCCGCAGCCCACTTTAACCGATGTAGGGTATTGCCAACTTTTGAACGCACGCTTTACTCGGGAAAAAGAAATTGCTCTTTTTTACTTTTCTCATTTCTGAAATTTAAAAAATTTGGGAAGTTTTTATGAATTTTTGCTTACGCACCTTGGGGGCCCCCGTAGGTCGTTATTTCGATAAAAAGATACGCCTAGCCATAGAGCTACAACTTTTTTTCTATAGATTTACCCATGGTATAATAAAACCAGGTATTCTCTTCCCGAGATGGAACTTGACTATGTCACGATAGTGATGCCACTGATTGTACTTTTCAGTAAATTTAAGGACTTTCTCAATTAGGTCATGAATATTAAATAAAATATTCAGTAACTTAGCTATTTAGTGTCTTGCGATTCTCGCGTGATTCATCAATTTAATATTTTATAAATTGATATAATGGATTATTAATTCGAAATTGGTATATAAAGTTCAAAAATGCATTACGCTCAGGTAATTCAATTTCACACAGTGGCAACACATCAAACTGGTGACGTAATCAAGTTCCACCTACGTCATCAGCTGTCACGGGAAGAGAACACCTGGTTTTATTATACCATGGATTTACCTATTTTACCATACTGCCAACATAAGAAAAAATGTTTTTTTAACATAGACACTAAAAAGACGTCAATAAATTATTTTTTTTACCATAAATACCATATAGATCAGTGCTTGTATATTCTAAATTTGATTTACTAAACATACGTCAAACATTTTCATATTTTTCTTTGTTTGTTTTTGCATATTATTTAGTAAATATAGTCGTAGAAAAAGTATTGTATGCAACGTTGTATAAGTACGTCAAAATATGCTCGATGACGTCTCCTTACGATGCTTGCCAAAGCTCGCATCGTAACCTGCGCCACTCGCATTTTTTGACCGTTCTTATACAACTGTTGCATAAAATACTATAACCCTTTCACCGCGAACGTCGGATTTATCCGACAAACAATCCGCCATTTTCCAACAAGTCAAATCTGCTACTTTTTCTAAACGTCAAAACCAACATTTTATACGGGATTTGTATGAAATACAGTCAGATGACGTCATAGTTTTTTGAAGTCAAATAGCGTTCTTAATATTAGTTTTTCTGAAATAATAAATCTAAAAACACATTGATAATGGATATGATCATGACAAGTGACATTACTTTGTGACGGTTTATTTATTAACATACATACATACTATCAGTCTATCACGTCTTTATCCCTAATGGGGCAGACAGAGCATTTTGGGTCTTGCGGTTCTATGCAGAGCCCAGGGCCGCAAGACCCAAAAGCCACTTTTAGCGTCATGGTGGGCGAGAAGATGGAAAAGCAATCAATACAGTGATGGGTTGCTAGCCGCATCGCCTGTTAACATAATTTGCATTTTTGCCCATTCCCTCGATCGGCTTTTACGATCTGCGTGGGAAGAGAAGCAGCTGGTACATTCTAAGTTTTTTTTAGTTCTCCCAGACCAGCATGGGAGGACATTTCTTAACAGTACCCAATAATTTATTATTGACACAGAAAAGTATTCAGTTGGGTCAGAAATAAATTATTCGGTGCACAGTTCATAAAATAAAGCGTCACAAAATATTGTCACTTTTCATCGAGCATTTATTTATTTAAACTTTATTGCACAGTAAAAAAACGTACAAGTGGCGGAGCTAATGCCATATGGCATTCTCTCCCGGTCAACCATTGGACCAAGCGGAAAATATGTGTGGCTGGCGTGATAAAGATCGTGGAAAAGTATACTAAATATATTTATGTTATTGAGCATATTCATTTTCAACATGATTTTAGTTGTATTAATGCAGAAAAACTGATATTAAAACCGCCAAGCTTTCGTATTTCATACTTTTACCATAGAAATGTTTGTTTTGACGTTTTGAAAAAAGTATCAGATTTGACTAGATGTCATCTAGCATACTGTCGTACTGGTCGTACCCATTTCGCGATCGTCAGATATTTCCGACAGAAAACCACTTCTTGTATTGCATATATCCCTGTTTGGTTGTAGGTATTTATTTTAGATTTGCTATGAACCTGAACAGAATACCCGACATAATGCCCAATTAGACAATATGCACGTATTTTTTTTATTTGCTTAATAAAATCCTTATTAACCATAATAAACAAATATGAAAGAATTTATAAAATATCGTAATCAGCGACGAACTTATGATACTTTAAAGTTTCAATTAGAAAGAGAAGTCCGATATGGACTGGTGACGTCAAAGTCCATGTCATTTATACATTTGCCATAGAAAATAGCGTTTTGGCGAGTGAGATCGGCATATTTTGCGCAAAATCGTTATATTTCGTTCCTTTTTCAATTAATTTTAATACTGTTTTTAATGTTAGTACTTTACTTTTGAATATTTATGGATAAACTGGTTAGATAACATATTTTTTTCACGCATTTTCCTTAATGGAACCTAAATAGCTTATTCCAAACATCAAACTACAAATTCATGCAATTTTCTATCACTCGATGCTAATCAACTCACTCCTCGCTCGTGTTCCCATTAACTGACATCTGACGTCACCAGCCAGTACAAACGTGACGTCACAAAGGCTGGGCGGAATTACGCGCCAGTATCAAAGGCATCCGGATTTTTAGACTGGGAGCAAATGCACATTTTGTACGTAAGTTAGTAAGCACATGGGTATCCAGCCGTTTATACTTAATGTTTTAACCGACGACGTCAAAAAGATTATCAATTCGACTGTTGTCTTTTTCCAAGAACGTTGGAGACAGAAGAAACCTAATAAAGAAATAAAAATTCCAAAAAGAAAAATTCTTTAAAAGCTAGTAAATAATTACACAAGCCGGTAAAATACATATGCTATATAATAATTTACATATAATATAATATTTATTTAACCTTTATTGTACATACATACATGTATACATACTATCACGTCTTTATCCGCAATGGGGCAGACAGAACATTTTGAGTCTTGCGGCTCTAAGCAGATAGAGCCCAAGCCTGCAAGACTCAAAGGCCACTTTTAGCTTGATGTGGGCAAGAATGTGGATGTGGGACTCAAAATAGTGATGGGTTGCTAGCCGCATCGCCTATTAACATTATACAATAATAGCACAATAGGCGGATTTAATGCTAAAAGCAATATCTAACAGCCAACCTTTGGGTAATATGTGATATAGGTATAATGTACAGTATAATTTTCATGTCTACTCAATTAAAACCATAAATTGTGCGTAATCTCCGCTTTATTACGGTCCGTGCGAAAATTCATTAAGAAAACGGTAAAATACCTATTTTAATTAACTAACTTTTGTTTATTTTGTAGATTGAAAATTCTACTCGAGTCACGGAGCAATGTTCTTGAAGTTGGAAAATACTTTACGATGTATTTAAATCCGATAGATGACACGTCAAATCAGACACTTTTCTCTAAACGTCAAATTCTATGAGCCGTGTGGTTTCCGGCAGAGTAGAATAGGGCCACTCCAAGTCCTCCCGTGGATATCGTAGAAGGCGACTTAGGAAATACAAGCTGAACATAGACAATAAACACAATGAGACCTCTCCAACCCGTCTGGCCAGCGGGGAGAGTGTAGGCCAAATCCTCTGGCTACTCTGGCCAAGTATGGGTTTGGTAGTACAGAGAGGGTCGTGCTCCTGCAGTGGAGACCAACAAACCTGATGATGATGAAATTCTATGAGATTTGTATGAAATGTAGACAAATGACGTCATACTTTTCAAATCAGCTCTTGTAATCAGTTTTTCTGCATTAATTAATTTTAAATCTTTTTGAAAATAAATATGTTCTATGTAAAGTGCTAATATTTTATGACATTTTATTTAATAAACTGTCCGTTAATAAAATATTGGCGAAAGCCGAATCGCTCTTGGCTGTTTTTAAAGATTTTAGCCCGAGCGTGGCTACGTCATAGCTCTATGCTACGCCATACAGGATGCTACGACGCGACGCCTACGACGTAGACCTTCTACGAAGGTGAAGCAAGAATTCATATAAATAAGGTCAAGTTTGAAAATGATTGTGTTTTTAATTCCCGGCGCAAAAAGAGGGTGTTGTAAGTTTGATGCCAATGTCTGTCTGTCTGTGTGTCTGTCTATACCGTTATCCATAATATGCTGTCCAGACTTCATGTAGAGTGTAAAAAGGTGAGGAAGAATAAGAATTATCCTACAATATGATCATAGTTCCACTAAACACAGAATAGTTAAATTGGGTACTTTTCTGGGTCAAAAATAAAACATTTGGTACTGTTAAGAAAATAAACCGTCACAAAATGATGTCACTTGCCATGATCATATCCATTTTCACCGCGATTTTAGATGTTAAGAGCGCTACTTTGACTCCAATCTCCAAGAAACTATCATTTGTCTACATTTCATACAAATCCCATGCTGGTCTGGGAGAAATAAAAAAACTTAGAATGCCAAGTTCAATTACAAGCTGCTTCTCTTCCCACGCAGATTGTAAAAGCCGATTGAGGGAATGGGCAAAAATGCAAATCATGTTAACAGGCGATGCGGCTAGCAACCCATCACTGTATTGATTGCTTTTCCATCTTCTCGCCCACCATGACGCTAAAAGTGGCTTTTGGGTCTTGCGGCCCTGGGCTCTGCATAGAACCGCAAGACCCAAAATGCTCTGTCTGCCCCATTAGGGATAAAGACGTGATAGTATGTATGTATGTTTGTATGTCATACAAATCCCATAGAAATTTGTTTTGACTTTTAGAAATAACCGGCCAAGTACGAATCGGATTCGCGCACTGGGTTCCGTACCATTATCTATAAAAATCGTGTTTGTTGTATAAGAGCCCCTCTTAAATATTTATTTTATTTTGTTTCAAGTATTTGTTGTTATAGCCGCAACAGAAATACATAATTTGTGAAAATGCAACTGTCTGCATCGCGGTTCTTGAAATACAGCCTGGTGACAGTCAGACGGAAAGACGGACGGACACAGTAGTCTTAGTAATAGGGTCCCGTTTTTATCCTTTAGGTACGGAACCCTAAAAGCATTTGATTTGTTTCTGATTCTGTTAATAGAAAGTAGCAAATTCTAGTTCCATCTTACTGCGTCCCCGTCCCCCGTCCCGCACCTCTCCCGCGTTCTCGCCTTGTTGAGGCGGCCAGGCGCCTGCAGCCGCCTGCTCAATACCCTCGACAAGGCGAGAAGAGGTGAGAGAGAGGCGAGGGAGAGCAGGCGAGAAGATGTGAGAGAGAGGCGGGGAAGAGCAGGCGAGAAGATGTGAGAGAGAGGCGGGGAAGAGCAGGCGAGAAGATGTGAGAGAGATGGGGAAAATGAAAATGAAAAATGTTTTATTTACGTAAACAGTAATGATCATACATAAGGGTTAGCTAGGAATTGGAGTCTCCATTAAAGCTATCAAAGATGTCTGTGCCAGGAGGCTCCGCTCTTCTTTATTTACAATTTTTTTATAGAACTGTAAAAAAACAATAACTTGTTGGTTAAATACTTAAAATTATGATGAAATCGAATTGTTCGTCCACCCAAAGAAAGTGCTTGAACACATTCATATAACACTCATATATTTTTACATCCACACACTCAGTCCAAACACACATTCACTTTGCATGACGCATTTGTTCAATTTATTTGTATTAATCCATATTTTATTTTGTCAACTTTTTTAATTTAGTATAAATTAATTTAATTACTTACATTAATTTAAAAAGTCAAATATGGAAGAGCGGAAAGTCCAAACACAAGTGGACAATACACTTAAATAGAGGTTCCAGACACATTTTGTAACCTTTGTAAAAGATTGAATAAACATTTTTCATTTTTTCATTTTTTTTCATTTTTAGATCGGGGATCGGGACGCACATTGCGCGGCTTTGTGTTGTTGTCCTAGTTTGGTTAGGGGTAGGACATTCTAAGCTGATCACTTGATTGTCTGATAAGTATGATGATCCGTGCTTCGGAGGGCACGTTAAGCCGTCGGTCCCGGTCACTGTCTTTGACATTGGTCGTTACCTAAAACCATGTCAGAGGCCTTTTAGGCGGTTTAAAAACTCAGACACTAGTGTTAGTCCCTAACACACGATAAGAAGAAGAAGATGCATTCCGTGATTTAGTTTCAAATTCTAGGATAGAATGGAACTAGAATTTGTTACATTCCAACAATAGAATAAGAAACAAATCAGATACTTTTGTCTAAACTCATATTAATTCTGGACTAAATGTAAACCAAACCATCCGTCCTGAAAGTAAATTTCACTCGATATTCGTTTCGATGCATTTAAATCGAGTAATTTATTCTCGAGAAGTCTTGTTTGATTAAACAATAGTTTGGTGGAGAGAATTAACATTTGATTGCATGCAAATTTTACCTTTATCGTTATACCAACTGTGTGTAATTAATATTTTATTTTAATTACATATTTTTTAATCTGCTCTCCTTATTTTTTTTATAAATATATGGGTTAATAAAAGGCAAAGTAAAAAAAAAAACCATTATTATGCCAAAACAATGTTCAATTCATATTTCTACTTTGCCATATTTTTGTACTGGCAAGCCCACGACTTCATTCGCGTGAAATTTAAAAATGACAACTTTTTTCTGATATCAGCTTTCAATTAACTTCAACTGTCAAGAACGCTATCCAGTGAACGAAGCGCCATCTATTGTTTGCTATGAGGACCTATATATAGGAAGACCTTTACTTTCAAACGTTAACTCCCAATAACTTTTAAACGGCTGAACCGATTTTCATCAAACATAGCATTCTACCGCAAGAAAATTTAATTTCACGTAAAAAACCTCATCGATATCGGTCTTTCCGTTCGAGCACTACGATGCCACAGACAGACAGACACTAGCATCAATCTTATAACACCTCTTTTTGTCAGGGGTCAAAAATCCATAAATATTTTCCAAAAACTCTCCCATGCTGGTCTGGGAGAAAAGAAAAAACTTTGAATGTACCAGCTGCTTCTCTTCTCGCGCAGATCCTAAAAGCCGATCGAGGGAATGGGCGAGATTTGAATCATGGTAATAGGCGATGCGGCTAGCAACCCATCACTATTTTGATTCCTTTCCCACCATCACGCTAAGTGTGGCCTTTGGGTCTTACGGCCCCGGGCTCTGTCTACCCCGTCAGGGATAAAGACGTGAAAATGTATCTGTATTTTCCAAAAAAAATATTGGTATCATTATTTATTGGGAGACATAGTAATAGAGTAAGAATTTAATAGAAAGCGGCCAAGTGCGAGTTGGACTCGCCCATGAAGGGTTCCGTAGTAGCAAATAACATAATATAAAAGTCTTGTAGTATGTTTTTTTTAATTTTTATATTTGAGTTGATTGAATGAAAGGTACATTGCCGTTTATGCTTTATGACGTATTAAAAAAAAACTACTTACTAGATATCGTTCAAACCAATTTTCCCTGGTAGTTTTCATGGTAATGAACAACATATATTTTATTTAGTTTTATCATTCTCTTATTTTAAAAGTTACGGGGGGGGGGGGGGGGACACACTTTTTTCCACTTTGGAAGTGTCTCCCGCGCAAAGTATTCGGTTTAGAAAAAAATGATTTTAGAAACCTCAATATCATTTTTGAAGACCTATCCATAGATACCCCACACGTATGGGTTTGATGAAAAATAAATTTTTGAGTTTCAGTTCTAAGTATGGGGAACCCCCAAAATTTATTGTTTTTTTTCTATTTTTGTGTCAAAACCTTAATGCGGTTCACATAATACATCTACTTACCAAGTTTCAACAGTATCGGTCTTATAGTTTCTGAAAAAAGTGGCTGTGACATACGGACGGACAGACAGACAGACAGACATGACGAATCTATAAGGGTTCCGTTTTTGCCATTTGGCTACGGAACCCTAAAAAATGACTGTGTTTATCAAGTGTCTGTTTGTTTGTTTGTACACGCTAATCTCCGGAAATACTGGACGGATTTGAATGAAACTCTCTTTTATATATAGCTGTTAAGCCTTGGCAACATATAGGGTATAAATGGTTTTGGAAAATGAAACCCTATGATGCTAAACTACAACAGACCAGCTAAACTATACGAAATATAAAAATGACACCATAGTAAAAGTTGTTCAGCGTGATGAGCATTTTCCAAAGACAAAGTCCACGCGAACGAAGTCGCGGGTTTCGGCTGGTAATCTAAAAAAATTACAAAATATTTGTCCTTTAAAAGTTTGCATATAGAAAACGTTGAACGTCTAACGTCAAAAAGAATGTCTTCATAAGATCATCATCATCATTTCAGCCGCATAACGTCCACTGCTGGACATAGGCCTCTCCCAAAGATTTCCAAAATGACCGATCAAGAGCGGCCTGCATCCAGCGCTTTTCAGCGACCCTGGTCAGGTCATCTGACCACCTTGTAGGTGGGTGCCCTACGCTTCGCTTGCCAGTACGCGGTCGCCATTCAAGAACCTTTTTGCCCCATCGGCCATCGGTTCATCGCGCTATGTGTCCCGCCCACTGCCACTTCAACGAGCTAATCCGCTGGGCTATGTCAGTGACTTTTGTTCTCCCACGGATTTCGTCATCTCTGATTCGATCACGTAGGGAAACACCGAGCATAGCCCTCTTCATAGCGCCTTGAGCGACCTTGAGCCTTCTTATGAGACCCATAGAGAGAGATTCATAAGATCATCTAACGTCAAACGTCAAAAAGAATGTCTTTATAGGATCATCAACGTCACTTGTACCTTACGTAATTTATTATGTTGCGTCCCAGATAATATATTATGTTTAATGTCATGCTGAGCGTATAAATAAGAAAAATGACAGTAGTATCTTTGTCAGAGAACATATCCATCATTATCATAAAATATTGTCAACAAGATAATATACTATAGAAAAAGGTACCTTAATTCAGTTGGGACCCTTTTTTTTTGCATATTTTTTTTGTCCTAATATGCTTTGGCATACTGGGTTTGGCATAAAATATTTTGTCATAATAGTTTTTAGGCATAAGTTGTTTTTTGGCATACTGGTAGTTGGGCATAGTTATATTTTAGGCTAATTTGTTACGGCATAATGTTAATTGGCATAATCTCCATAGGCACAGTAACTATAAGTTTAATAATAAGGAAATGTATTTCTACGAATAAAATGAGTAAACGAGCGACTTAAGCTTAGGGCGAAAATAACACAGACACAAAAAAAATTTTTGCCACAGAGTCAAGGTTAGGTTAGTTAGGTTTCTGTGACCAAAACACGAGCGAGCGAGCGTAGCGAGCGAGCGACTCTAGCTTAGGGCGAAACTAATACATATACAAAAACAACTTACATCCTTTTATGCTTTAAAATGTTAGGGCTAAATAATGATTATGCTTAGGTACATTATGCTTAAAATTATTATGCATACTCCATTATGCGAATGGACGTTATGCTTAAAAACGATTGTGCATTAAACCAGTATGCTATGTGATATTATAGCTTAAATTTGTATGCATATAAATAGTGACCCAATTCAGTTGTGTATTCACTTTAAAAATAACTAAATTATTTTAATTTAATTATATATTTTTAGGGTTCCCTATTTCTTCAAACTTACCTACAAAATATTGCCAAATACTAATTGGCCAAGTGCGTGTCGGGCCACGTGCAATGTATGGTTCCGTAATTGCGAATGCCAACTTTTAATTCGTGCCATTAAAAACATTACGTTTGTACGAAATATAAGCGTTTGAAATGTACTTGGAAAAGGAACTTAGCTACTTACCCTACCCTACGGAGTACGTATCTGATGCCGCATTAACACATTCGCGCGAATCGCGAGGCGAATGACGAGGCGAATAACGATCACGCATATGCCATTAAACTTCGTTATAAATACTACAGCTGTAAATTCATGTGTCAAGTACCTGGGCGACCGAGCTTTGCTCGGTTACATTTCAAACATTAACTAAATTTTTTAAACTTGTCTAAAAACAATGCAGAATAAAAAATTATATATAAAGTTAAACATAAAAAAAAACAAAAGTAAGTCACCGAGTGGGATTCGAACCCGTAACACTCTTTCTAGCGGTCGGTAACCTTAACCGCTGAGCTAAAAACAAGGCGGTCGGCGCGACGAAATTAGCGACCATATTCTGCGTGGAAAGAAAAACGCATGAAAACTCGAAAACACGCGTTTTCCCAAACATAAAAGTAATCTAGATCGATTTTTTTACCTCCGAAAACCCCCATATACCAATTTTCAGCGAAATCGTTAGAAATAAATATACAAGAATTGCTCATTTTAAGATATAAGATATATAACAGTTTAGCAGATAGTGGGGACACACTTTACTCTTAACAAAAATGTTAACTTTAAAAGCAAATATTTTAGAAATGGATCCCTTAATCGGAAAATTGTGTTTACAAGCTCAATATTTTTTAAAAACCTATTCAATGATGCCCCACGTAATGTCAAGAAAAAAAATACCCCCACATTACTTGTGTGGGAGCTACTCTAAAAAAAATTTTTAGGCTGAATTAATACATAATATTATGTAAAACAAATTCTAGTACTAGTCTCTGCGTAAAACCGCGTACGGACAGACAGACTTATCGAAACTATAAGGGTTCCTTGTTTACTACAGACCCCTAAAAAGGGTACGTTAGTATGAAAAAGTTTAGGGTACGTCCTTAAAAACCAGATAAAAGACAACTAGTTAAAGGAACTCACAAAAGTAGGACTACGTAGTTTAAGTCGTTTTAAACGTGAGCTCGTCGACATTACGGAGTCTGAAAGGCTTCCTTTGGCAGATTTATAGAGCACTTACCTGCTTCACTTTCTGTTTATAGAGGGACGTATTTATGCTAGTGCTAAGTGTGACCTCGCCCAGGGCGATAAGGTAACAGGTTTTCAGTTGTTAGTTTTTGACACCGACTCTAAAAGATGGGTGTTATTTTGACGTGTATTTGTGTATCTATGTCTGTAAAACGTAGCTTTAACTGAAATTGAAATTAAAGCTACACTAAAACTATTTCGACTCGATAAGAAGAAGCTTCAAGTGTCGTGTATTTTTTAAATTGTTAGTTGCAGAAAATAAGTTACGAAATTTCTAATGCATTCCGTTTCATCAAAAGTCCTGAAGTGATATTTTTGAATCGCGGAGTTAGCTAAACGAATGGTTTTTTACATGCTAAAACCATTCGTTTAGGTAAATCCACGTTTCAAAAATTGTCAAATTGATAACCCCCTCTTTATTTACAGTCGTTTAAAAATGGTTCCCGTCGGTGTCGGGTGAAGGAAGCTAAGAAAGTGCTGGCGAGACGATCTCAATAAGTATATAATTTGTCTGGTCCTATTTAAAAGCCTTGTTTTAATTTATATTTACCGAGGTAGAAATCTAAATCGGGAAATACCCAGGGTGCCATTTTTCAAAATACGCCACTGTTTATAGGGGGTTAGGGGCGAAATAAAATATATTCACAACCATTAAAATAATGTAGCTGTTAAATGCTTGTGAATGACTTTCTGGCTTTTGTTTTTGGAGAAGTCGCGTGTTTTTAACACTAGACTCTTGCAATATTCACAGATATTTACTTTAAAAATAAATAGTATAATTGAAATAAAACTTCTATACAAAAAAACGTAATTTTAAAAATAATGGTACGGAACCCCTCTCGCGCGAGTCCGACTCGCACTTGGTCGGTTATTTACTTACTTTTCTCTCATAACAATTATATTATTATGAATTCAGTACGTACATTATCTAATTAAAAGAAATGTAGGCTCACACTAACACCCTCTTTGCAGCAAACGTAAAGCCCCTTTGAATTCCAAAATGGCGGACGTGACTAAGTGACGTGTAAACTCCCGCCTTTTTCATGTACGTTCGGATACGAGATTCGTGGATGTTACTATGAATTAAAAAACGTAGACTTTATTTTTAAAGGCTTTTTTACGGAATACGAGTATAGCTAGGAAGTAGGATGATTTTTCGAAATATAGAATATAGGTATGTAGCTGTGCGCTCTCATAATTCTCCACCAACTATTATAGATTATTAGATATATTTATGTAATCTATGTATGTAGGAATTATAAATTTATGCAATATTTGTGTTTTTTTATGTGTGTTTTAATTTTAACCACCTGCGATCGGCTGCACCTAGTTCTAGGATACACTAAGTGTAGCCATCTGAGACCGGTTGCACCTAGTTCTAGCCGGCTAAACTTAGGTGTAGCCGCGTTTCGGGTTTTAGCCGTAACATAGATATATACATAAAATTTTGTTCAAAATTGTTATCGGTACATTTTTAAAGTTAAGTGATTAAATTATATATATCTCTTAGTCACAGTTTCGAGATTTTGGCCAAAAATGCTTTTTTCCGTCTGTCAGTTTGTCTGTCCGTCTGTTCTTGCCTTCAGGTCGCATTTCTCAACCGATTCTCGTGAAGTTTTGTGAACGTCAAGTATCGGTCAAGGTTTCAATCAAAGTACAAATATATTTGTACTTTGATTGAAATACACTTATTACTGATCTGGTCGGTAATGCCGGCTAGTCCCAGCTTAATTTGATTAATAACAAGTAAGTTAACAATATTAGTGTAAGTAGTAATAATTTAGATCTTTGTTTTATGTCTAATATTTAGTACATGTAATGCATTCACGTTTTTGGTTAATGATCTAGATTAGTTCCTATATATTTTGTAAAATTTTATGAAATTGTATGTGATTGTTAACTGTTGTGTTTGCTGAATAAATAAAAAAAAAAAAACGGTTTTATTATTTTTGTCGATTCAGAGTTGGAACCTTACAAAAACACCATATATCAGCCATTTCGGAAAATTTTCAATAATGTCATAAAATTTCATTGTTACCCTTATAAAGACGTAACTTTTTGTTTGAATAACTTTTTATCTGCTATTCTTCAACGGGTTGGGGTGACTTGTGAGGTCTACCAACTACTAGTTACCAAGCTACTAGTTCTATAAATTATAATGTGTAATATCGTGCAATATAAGCTTTTATTTAGTTTTTAGAAAAAGCCATGGATGGGCCTTAACTTAAGTCTTTCTGTTACAATTTTTATAATAACGTTAAATAAATAAATAAAATCATATAAGTGTTGCTTCCATGCTGGTCTGGGAGAAAAGAAAATTTGTAGAATGGATCAGCTGCTTATCTTTCCCCGCAGATCGTAAAAGCCGATCGAGGAAATGGGCGAGATTTGAATCATGTAAGCGATGCGGCTAGCAACCCATTTACTATTTTGTTCCCTTTTTTTGTCCTAACGTACATCATTACTTTAAGCGTGGCCTTTGGTGGGCCCTACGGCCCTGGGCTCTGTCTACCCCGTCCTGGACAAACACGTAAAAATGTATCTGTATGTAAGTGTAAATAAGCATTTTCTTCATCTTAGTCATCCTAAAAACTAGACCTTATTCCATAATACATAAAAACGATATCTTTCGCACCAATAACATCCTTCCGTCTCATTCCAGAACATTTACCACCCAATCACATAAACATCTATATCACAACATAAAAACGCCATGAAACATGAAAATAACTAGTCATAATAAAAACCTATTTTTACTGGTGTTTTTTCGCGCCATAAACTCTGTGTTTTACAACGTTTTTATGACGACAAGACAGTTTTAAGTCGGGTAAATTTAGGAGGGACATTTTCAGAAAGACAAAGCCCTTCTTTTGCCGTGTGGTTTTTGGCAGAGTAGAATAGGACCACTCCAAGTCCTCCCGTGGATGTCGTAGAAGGCGACATAGGAAATACAAGCTAAACAAAGCTTACCTCTATAATAATACATCAATGAGACCTCTCCAACCCGTCTGGTCAGCGAGGCGAGTGTAGGTCAAGTCCTCTGGCTGCTCTGGCCAAGTATGGCTCTGGTAGTACAGAGAGGGTCGTGCTCCTGCAGTGGAGACAAAAAGACCTGATGATGATGATATTTAATATGTAAATGCTCTGGGGTGCCATTTTTGGAAAACTGACTCATTAAACGAGGTATAATCGTACATGATGTTTTAAAAATCTCCTATCCTGTTTTTAAAAATTATTTATTTGTATTTATATGGTAATGCTCCTATAATAACTCCCATGCTGGTCTGGGAGAAATGAAAAAACTTAGAATGTACCAGCTGCTTCTCTTCCCACGCAGATCGTAAAAGCCGATCGAGGGAATGGGCAAAAATGCAAATCATGTTAACAGGCGATGCGGCTAGCAACCCATCACTGTATTGATTGCTTTTCCATCTTCTCGCCCACCATGACGCTAAAAGTGGCTTTTGGGTCTTGCGGCCCTGGGCTCTGCGTAGAGCCGCAAGACCCAAAATGCTCTGTCTGCCCCATTAGGGATAAAGACGTGATAGTATGTATGTATGTATATGGTAATGGTTATTTGTATGAAAAAACCATACGTTTAATGACTCCGCGTTGCAAAAATGGGACTCCGAACCCGATAACATTTTCCCTTCCTACTTTTTTCTTACTACATGCATACAATATGTCGCCTAATACGTTACCTGTGTTGAGTTTTTCGATCAATTTTTCATGCTACAAAATGAAGATGGAAGGCAATTTTCAATCTCCGGCAAGAAAATGTAATTGCCTTCCTATTATGCAGAGGTGTGATGTTTTTTAATGTTCGCATTTAATAGTTGATTCTGGAACATTACTTCGAGTAAGTTTTTGTGAAAACTTCTTTAGGCGCGTTGGGCATGCACGGGAAGAATTTTTTGAAAGGGACACCGGTTCCAACACCATCATCATCATCAGGTCTTTTTGTCTCCACTGCAGGAGCACGAGCTTCTCTGTATTACTAGAGCCATACTTGGCCAGAGCAGCCAGAGGACTTGGCCAACACTCTCCACGCTGGCCAGATGGGTTGGAGAGGTCTCAGTAATGTTTATAAGCTTTGTTTCGCTTGTATTTCCTAAATTTTCCTAAACGTTATCTACAGTAAGTATTTACTAATGTCGGTACTTCCGGAGTGCCACGGTTTTTGACGATTTTGATGTCTCTTGAATCTGGCGCCTGTATTTTTTTTACATTTGTAACTTGAAGGCCCAACGCATAAGACAGACTATCCGTGACGCACTTTTTAGTCTGTGATATAAAAAGTGCGTCACGGATTAGTCTGTCGTCTGCATTGGGCCTAACATCGGCGAAGTTTCATAAATATTTTCAACTCTAATTTTTAACCCCTTAGCCATAAATAAAGGAACCCTTTCTAGTGCTTAACTTCAGTTAATAATCTTTGCATCTCAGGTTGAACTAGCCGCGGGCGCGTACTGACAGGTGGCTGCGACCAAAAAGCACGCTGTCTCACCTAACATTGTGGCGGGCGAAGTATTGAGGTGAAATGCACTACAATTGGGTAGTATCCAGGGTCAAAAATAAATTATTTTGTACTGTTATGGGAATAAAACGTTACAAAATAATGTGCTGGTCGGTGATCATACCAATACTATCTTATACCTTTAAACGAGCAATTCTTGTATATTTATTTATTTATATATTTATATGTATATAAATTTCTGTGATCTCGAAAACGGCTCTAACGATTTCGCTGAATATTGGTACTATGGTATATGGGGATTTTCGGGGGTAAACAATCGATCTAGATTAGTCTTATGTTTGGGAAAACGCGTGTTTTTGAGTTTTCATGCGTTTTTCTGTCCACGCAGAATATGGTCGCTAATTGCGTCGCGCCGGCCGCTGTGCGGACCGCTAGAAAGAGTGTTACGGGTTCGAATCCCACTCGGTGATTTTCTTTTGTTTTTTTTTATGTTCAAGTTTATATATAATTTTTTATTTTGTATTGTTTTCAGACAAGTTTAAAAAAATTTAGTTAATGTTTGAGATGTAACCGAGCAAAGCTCGGTCGCCCAGGTACTAATAATATAATACTCGTACTCTATAACTTTTATATAAATTAATTTCCTAGATTGTACTCCATAGATTTATTTAATTTTTTTTTATACAGGTTTTCACCTGGTATAGTTTGAAAACACTATAGCTTCTATTAAAAAAACATTCCTGCTACACCTCGCAAACGTCTGCTTTAACCCTTTGTGTTTTCAGTGGTGATCTGTATTACAGGTTTCTTACGAAACTTATCACAGATACCACTCTCTTACAATTTATGTTTGCAAAGGTTTATCTGCTTTTGGTAGGTATTCAAACCTACAGTTTTTTTGTACTAGCATATAAGAACAAAATATATTTTCTATGTACAATAATTGTGAAGAGAAAATAAATAAATTTATTATTAAAATTTATTATTATTATCAACGTGATTTTATATTTATTATTGCAGAAAAACTGATAATAGAAGCGCTATTTGACTTCAAGCAAGTATGACGTCACGACGTGCTATTTCATACAAGTCTCATAAACAATGTTCGTTTTACGTTTAGAAAAAGTATCTAATTTGACTTGTTTGAAAGCCGATTCATTATAAACCAAGGGCGTAAAAATATACGTAAAGTCCTTTGAGAAAAGGAGTTTTATGCAAAAACTACTACATTTATCAATTTCAAATAAAGTTTATTAAAATCTTCGATAATTAAGCTGTGTCGGTGTCGACTTTGTTTTGGAGATTTAACACTTCTTTCATTACTTATTTACGCCGAAAGTTGCGTAAAAATTTGCAAGAAAAACGAATCTTTGATGGCTCATAACTTTTTAATGGCTTTTTACTTTAGTATTCTGTATCCGTACGGACAAAATTAATAATGAGACAAAACGATATCACGTTAAACTTTGTATGTACAATGTCAAACAGTGGAGGAAATCCCACCCGAAATTCGTATAAAAAAAGTATCGACTAGTTCCACCAAAAGTCATATGCAAAATTTCACGCTAGATCTAGATTCTAGATTCAGCGATTTCAGCTGTGCGTTGATCAATCAGCAAGTGAATGAGTCAGCCAGTCAGATTCTTCTTATATATACATACTTACCTATATATTTACTACCTACTTATATTCACTACTAAGTAGGTATTAACCATTCAAACTATATATACATACAATAAAATAGTAAAAAATGTGTCTGTACATTGAATATATTTCCAAAAAAAATTTTTGTGTGATTGTGACATTGTAAAAAAGCGAGAAAAAAAAAGTCTTTCTGTTAGTCTGTTTGTACACGCTAACCTCCGGAAATATTGGACGAATTGGAATGAAACTTTTTTTGTTAATAGTTAGCTGCTTAGCCTGGGCAACATATAGGATATAATTGATTTTGAAAAATGGAACACCTGATGCAGAACCATAATGTTCCAGCTAAACTATAAGAAATATAAAAATGACTTAGCAAAAGTTGTTCAGCCTGATGAGCATTTTCCACAGTCATAAAGACCACGCGATCGAAGTCGCGGGCTTCGGCTCGTCATAAATAACATGCGATAAAATCCATTCGTTACATTATGTTGTTTCAATTAATTTAGTGTGATTAGATATCAGTCGAAATGACAAGATGGCTGCTTGTTTGCTGTGTCTGTGTGTTTGCCCAGAGATATCCCAGTTCCTATTATAACAATGGTTTCAAGGTAAAGTATGTTTAGTTTTGCAGTTAAAGCTTTCAAGCTGGTCTGGGAGAAAAGAAAAAACTTAGAATGTACTGCTTCTCTTCCCATTCAGAATGTAAAAACATTAGCCGACTTTCAAAAAGGAGGAGATTATCAATTCGTCACGTTTTTTTCTTTTTTTATGTATGTTTACCGATTATTCGAAGACGCCTGAACCGATTTGGAAAAATTTTTTTTGCTTGAAAGGGTATACTTGCGAGATGGTCCCATAGAAATTTTATCAAAATCAGTTGTGTAGTTTTGGGGTGAAGTCGGTTTTTAGTTATGAAAGTTATTTAAAGCATATTATTCTCGACAATGTAGATATGTTTACAAATCGCTACCTTTAAAACCTTTGTTTATATGTGTAGAAAAATATCAATGTATTTGTTTATACATACCGAATAGAAGGTATAATTATTGCAACTAGCAAGATTTTAATGTTAATTATTTAGTGATGGCAACACTACACAATTCTTCAAATCCTATTGCTTAATCGCAATAAAGACTACAAGTATAGTTTGAATCGCCTTTTTTATTAAAGAAGTCCACACTTCTTCGATGCTGGTTTGGGAGATTATTGTTTGTTTTTCGTGTGTATCATATTTTGAATCGCCTCTTTTATTAAAGAATAAAATCCACACTTCTTCGATGCTGGTTTGGGATAATATTGTTTGTTTTTCGTGTGTATTGGTGCTAGATTTTCAGGCACCCTAAAGGCATGTTTCATAGCTTGACAACTCATGTTATTAGGCGATGCAGTAAGCCATATATTTTGATTTTTTCTCGCCCACCATCACACTAAAAGTGGCCTTTGGGTTAAGTGGCCTTTGGGTTTTGTGGCCCTGGGCTCTGTCTGCTTAGAGCCGCAAGAGCCAAAATGCTCTGTCTGCCCCATTTTTAACAAAGACGTGATAGTATTTACGCACTATTTTGGTCATCATCATCATCAGGTCTTTTTTAGTCTCCACTGCAGGAACACGACCCTCTTTGTACTACCAGAGCCGTACTTGGCCAGAGCTGCCAGAGGACTTTGGCCTTCACTTTCCTCGCTAGCTAGACGTGTTGGAGAGGTCTCATTGATGTTTATAAGCTTTGTTTAGCTTGTACTTCCAACACACTTTATTTTTTAAAATGCTACATTAGGTTACATATAAAAAAAAAACAATAATTAATTATTTTGCACAATGTAACGCTCCTCTCTTATTGCAACTTCACTAAACTAATATGAAAACTCCGGTAATCCACTTTTACCCAGTTTCATCCGGATAAATCCGGTTATAGTTTCGACTTGGCGATTGTGAATCCCTTCTGTACGTGTTTGATGTTTATTTTCATCGTTTATATTTTTATTTATTTACCAACTTATGAACCGATTTTCATTAAACATAGATAAGAATTACCACAAGAAAACTTGCTTTCACGTCAAAAAACCGCATTGAAATCGTTCCGTTCGTTCGAGAGTTACGAAGCCACACTGACAGACTGACAGACAGATCTCAGCGTGCGTATTATATTTAGAATGGCTACCTATGCATCACATGACATAAGTGTACATTATATTTTATTTTAACTATATTTTGATATATTAAACTACCTATATATTGATAGGTTTAGTAAATATTCGGGTGATTAGATTTTTTAGGGGTCCGTAGCCAAATAGCAAAAACGGGACCCTTAAAGATTCGTCATGTCTGTCTGTCTGTCTGTCCGTCCGTATGTCACAGCCACTTTTTTACGAAACTATAAGAACTATACTGTTGACACTTGGTAAATAGATGCATTCTGTGAACCGCATTAAGATTTTTACAGAAGTTACAGGGGGGGGGGGGGGAAGTAACTTCTAAAATAAGAGAATGATCAAACTAAAAAAAAATATATGATGTTCATAACCATGCAAACTACCAGCGAAAATTGGTTTGAACGAGATCTAGCAAGTAGTTTTTTTTTAATAGGTCATAAATCGTAAACCCCGATTTAATTTTCATCTAATCAACTCAAATAAAACATACAATAAGACTTTTATATTATGTAACTTGCTGCTACGGAACCCTTCATCGGCGAGTCCGAGTCGCACTTGGCCGCTTTTTTATTTGAATTCCCTATTTTATACTATAAATTTACTAGAAAATTTGTTTTAGTAAGCATAATTTAGTTTTAGTTTATTTTATAGCTTAGTTTAGTTTATTTCTATTATATCATTCTATAAAAATAAACATCTATTTCAAAATATCTCTTATAATAGCTCAAATATCTCCCATGCTGGTCTGGGAGAAAAGAATAAACGTAGAATGTGGTATATTCTACGTTTTTTCTTCCCTGTTTCTGCTGCTTCTCTTCCCGTGCTGATCGTAAGAGCCGATCGAGGGAATGGGCGAGATTTGAATCATGGTAATAGGCGATGCGGCGAGCAACCCATCGCTATTTTGATTCCTTTTCCATCTTAACGCCCACCACCACGCTAAGCGTGGCCTTTGGGCCTAACGGCGCTGAGCTCTGTCTACCCCGTTAGGGATATAAATGCGAAAATGTATCTGTTTAATGTATAATAGCTCAAAATATATTTAAAATAATACTGTTTTAACTTGAAGAAACTTTATAATAGGAGGTTATAAACTCCGCTAATCCAGTTTTATCTAGCTTAAACTAGTCGGATCTGGTATAAGCCCGTTATAGTTTCGGCTTACGAAAATCCACAGAAGAAAATTAAAAAAAAATTCTAAACGTCTATTCGAAGTATTTCGTGACCAAAGGGCGGGTAATCTGGCTCAAAGAATCAGTATTGTCATACAACGTGGCAATGCTGCCAGCCTTTTGGCCACGTTGCCGAGGGGTAATATTGTAGTAGGACTACATAATTTGTACATTTTTTTAGTATTAGTTCTTATTTTGTTTTAATTCAAAAGTTTTAATAAGATTAGCTTGAATTTAATTCAAATTTTCTTAATTATATAATTTTGACAAATAAATAAATATATAAGGACAAATTACACTGATTAAGCTAGCCCCAAAGTAAGTTCGAAACTTGTGTTATGGGATACTAACTCAACGATTCTAATATTTTGTATTATGGCTCAAACTATAGTTAGAATATAATATTTCATATCTTTAGATTTTATCCTTTTAATCGATTATATTAATTTATTTTTGGATACGTACCTAATACAGACCGGTTGATAATCGCACTAAGTATACAACGTGGAAGGGACAAAAAAAAATGACTTTCCTATACAAATTGCCCGGGCGGCTGCATACTTTTGAATGGAAATGACTATTTTTTGAATTCTTGAATGTGATTTAAATTTCATTAATTATACTAAAATGGTCTGGTATAGCCCGTGGTTCGATTTATCACCGGAGTGTCCCTTCCACGTTGTATATAGTATAAAATCAGGCAAAACTGAGCCTGTCCAAACTTATACAGTATTTCAGTCTAATTTATTAGTTTACCCTGCAGTACAAAAAATAAAGAAACAAATAAAATAAAAAATTTACTCCAAACATTTTTTTATGTATAAATTAAATAGGTACAAATCTTAAATACAATAAGTTTCGCCAGTTATCAACTTATATTAAGGCAACGATAGGGCAGAACTGGCGCCCTCATTTGAAATACATTATTTAAATTGTTTTAACGAAAATGTGGCGATAGATACAATTTTAGGCATTAGATTATTGGTAGTCCATTATGTCGGCCTTGTGAGGTCTGATGCATTTCACAAACAGGGCAATGAAAATCAGACGCTGAGTGTACATCCGTATGTAGCCGTCTCTGGAGTACTAACGCTAGAAGTTTTTAGCTTTAGCATCAATATATTATTTTAAAAACCTTACCTTACCTTCAATAACAGATAAATTTATCCTACATTGAATAAAAAACTTTTTTTCTTTGACATTGACTTTTTGACTTCGACTATTTTTGAAATGTTGAGTCGTACGCTTACGTTATAGGTACGTTTCGCTTTTTCCGTACAAATACAGTTCGTTTAGTGATTCAAAAATGGTGGCTCTGATCCAGTTTTATCCAGTTAAATCCGGTTATAATTTGGACCTGGCGTCGCTGAAGCCCTTCTTGTATAATGTGACGACAACAGCGCCTCCTAAGCCGAGATTGTGTTGAAGCGCTATCTTGGCATTTGGTACCTGTAACAAAAAAAGAAAAAAATATGAACCAACTTTAAAACAGGGGAAGAAAGCTTTCTTATTTTTTAAAACTGGAAACTTAAGGAAACTATGGACAAATTTGCTTATTTGCCTGGCTGTTATATACATATCCATGTCAAATTACAGTTTTCTTGTACTGATAAGTCTCTGAGTAAAACCGCGGACGGACAGACAAAGAGACAGACAGACATGGTGAAACAAGAAGTTACAACCTCCGTGGCGTAGTGGTCACCATACTAGTCCGCCAACTAGAGGGGCCGGGTTCGATCCCCGGTCAGGGCAAGTTTGAAAATGGCCTTTTCAAATTGTCCTTATAGTATCGTCGAGTTAGTATTCCATATGTTATTTGTCTCTATATATGTATTTTTTTAAATTATTTATAAGGGGTCCTCGTTTACTACGGAACCGAGTCTGGGATTTGGTATCAATCAAAAGAATCTTCAGAAGGTACATAAAGCCGTGGCGTTTGTACCAGCTGTTATCATTAGATAAATCACTTGAAAAAAATTCAAAAGTTCACATCTATGCTGGGGGGGGGGGGGGGGGTTACTCCAAAAGCGGTACGCAAGACGGACGTTACTGCGTATCCGAGTTTTAGTGTCAAGCAAAATTGAGCGTTAACGTATGATGATAAAGTCTAATTTGGTTTGACGTAGACATAAGACGTCACTATCGTACGACTAACGTATTTATTGTATCATCTCAACTCACACTGGCGCAGAGTCGAAGCGACGCGACTCGTCATGTTTTTCAGCTATAGAAAATTCATTTCTATTTTCCCATTATTAAGGTATTATACACGCTGACTTTTCATTGGTTTTGGAAAAAAAATGTTGCATAAAATACTATATATAATACTATATGAATATAGTAAATGAATTCCTCTACCCATATAAGTAATCCAAATTTCTGTATGTCATAAGATAAAAAAGTTTCGTAAATGATTTTCGATCGAGACCACGTCGTGGATGTCGATGACCTCCGCCGGCCGGCGGGCGTTATATGGCGGCGGTACTACTAATTAATCTCACAATTTTGCTTTCGAGTTTTAGTCAACATTTTTAGTTTCTGAATTTTTATTTTGACTAGCTAATTAGGTCTTACTAACGATGCCTATGAAGTGGCCTTCGGCTTCAGAACCAATAAAAATTCACCGTGTATAGGTGGGTGGGTAAGGTAAGGTGCTACTCCCGATACGCGTCGATGCGCGAACGCGCGCGACTTCGCGCGCTTACATATTTCCATAATACAAATTTGAACCTTAATAATGGAAAAATAGAGATGAATATGCTGTAGGTAAAAAAACATGACGCGTCGCGTCGCTTCGACTCTGCGCCAGTGTAAGTTGAGCCTTATACGACAAAGAAATAGCGGCAAGTTCCGTACCATCTATAAAAAATCGCATTTGTTGTATGAGAGCTTCACTTTAATATTTATTTTATTCTGTTTTTAATATTTGTTGTTATAGCGGCAACACGAATACATCATCTGTGAAAATTTCGACTGTCTAGCTATCACTGTTCAAGAGATACGGCCTGGTGACAGACATATTTCACTTTTAACCTTTAGGTACAGAACCCTAAAAAAAAAGTGACGATATTTTTATCAAAGTGAAAGTATGTATGTATATGAAATGTTATGTGATACGAAAAATTTAAAAATAAGACTCACGATTGTAATGTGATAATTCTTATACACACTTACACAATATTGATATTTACTAAGGAATATAATCGTTCTTACAAAATTATCTGTACAGATAAAATACCAGTATGTTTTTACCATATTTGATAGCAAAAAGTTGCTATTTATCTTTTTTTATTGCATGTGGACGTTTTTTTTTTAAATTGTAGGTAGTTATTATGTTTTTAGCTGATAGAGGATTACTGGACTCACAAATTTGCAACGCAATTTTGCAAAATATTTCACAAAAAGAGTGATCTGTTTGTGAAATATTTCGCAAAAATTTACAATGTTTTCGAAAGATTGGGTCTTTCAATTTGCACTTTAATTAATAATGACACACATTATGGGTTAGACGAGAAAAAAAAATCCCACGTTACATGTAAAGGGAGCTACCCTAAAAATGTGTTTTTTCAAAATTTTATTTTATAATTTTGTCGGGGTGGTTGATATAACAAATAGTCTTTAAACTATAAGGGTGCCCTGGTTGCCACAGAACCACAAATCCGGTGTCTTATAAAAAAAAACAATAATTTAAAGAAAGATATGTGGATAAAAAAGGTATTTTTTAAGTATAAAAAAATTGTCGCTTTTACCTGTCTTACACCAGCTTCACCACGCAACTGCCAAACCAGTTCAGCACATTGAGCCAGTCCAGTGGCTCCCAAGGGATGTCCCTTAGCAATCAACCCGCCACTAGGATTTACTACGACCCTTCCTCCATACGTGTTGTCTCCTGCATCAACAAACTTCCCTGCTTGACCTTCAGGACACAACTGCAAACCTTCATAAGTAATCAACTCATTTGTAGCGAAGCAATCGTGTAGTTCTACCACATTGACATCCATTGGGGATACACCAGTCTTCTCATACAGACGTTTAGAGGCTAAAGCAGTCATGTGCGATCCTGCAACCTTCATTAGGCTATTATCAGTGAAGAGATCAGATGTGTCAGTAGCCATTTCCATGCCGATAATTTCTACAGCTTTGCTTTGCAATCCAAAACGAATGACAGCATCTTCTGACATCAGAACTGCTGCCCCGGCACCATCACTGGTCGGACAACACATCAGCTTAGTCAAAGGTCCGTAGATCTTTCTAGAATTAAGAACCTCCTCAACGGTGTACTCTCTTTTGCCTTGGGCTCGTGGATTATTCTTTCCGTGCCTGTGATTTTTAGCAGCAATCTTGGCGAAATGAACTTCAGTTGTTCCATATTTCTTCATGTGCTCCAAGCCAGCGTTTCCGAAGTATTGAGGAGTTAACGGTCCTTTAGGGTTAACTTCTGCCATCTCGCCCATTTTCTTCACATGATTAGCCAAAGGGTTTTCTCTGTCTTGAAAGTTTCCGCCGCCTAAAGCACCAGGCGCCATCTTTTCGAATCCTACAGCTAGACCTACATCAATAATTCCAGATTCAATTAACTGCTTAGCCAGAAACAAAGCAGTTGAACCAGTAGAACAGTTGTTATTGACATTATAGATAGGAATACCAGTCATTCCTACTTGATATAAAACTCTTTGGCCGCACGTTGAATCTCCCGCGGCGTATCCACACACAGCTTGTTGAATCACATCGTATTTGACGCCAGCATCAGCTAAAGCATCTTCTACAGCTTTCTTTCCGTATTCAGGATAATCTCCCCCCGTTCCTGGTTTGACGAAATTCGTCATTCCGACCCCAACAACAAAAACTTTGCGGCCCATTGTCACGTATGATTCTGTTGTCGAACAAAATAATACTGAGTGAGATATTGTAAGGAATGTATATTTATTTGTAGATAAGTTATCTCTTTGCACGAACGTTGACCGGTTTTATAACTTTACATTTGTACGTTGAACAAGAACGTCTAAAAACATTCTGTTGAAGACAGCTCATAACTTTGTTATAATCTTATCGATTTTTTGTTTCGTTCGAAGTATTTTTCGACGTTGTTTTGTTAATGTTGTTATCACTTTTGCGATAATACCCTAATAAAAGAAAAAGTCATGTACTTATATCATATGCGATGTGATGTCAAATAGAAAAGATTTTGGCTCAATCTTGCGTGAATATTTCTTGTGATGTCTAAGTGATATCATGACCTTGTTTCCAACGATCTAACAACGGCTTGTCGGATTATCCTTGTTTGAGAATTTGCTACTAGAATAGGCTATGTTACTGTGTATGCTTTTGGTTAATCCTATCCTACTTCCTACTAATATTATAAATGCTTAAAATATTTGTTTGTTTGTTACCAAATCACGCTTCAAATACTGAACTGATTTAAATAAAATTTGATATGGCTATAGTTTGATACCCAGGGAAGGACATAGGATAGCTTATATCCCAAAATCCCTATAGGGAGTGAACCGAGCGAAGCCCACGGGCACTCCTACCTAGTATTTTATATAAAACAAAAAATACAACTGAAAATAAAAATGTTTATGAAAACAGCAAGAAATTGGTGATTAAATAAAGTAGTAATTAATATATAAAAAATGAAGTAGTAATTATGAAGCATTTCAAATATAAGAGTAGGAGCATGGCGTGGACATCTCACTATCTCTTTCGTGTGCACGCGAGATCTAATAGCTGTGACGTCAAGAGCGCTATACGTCCATCCTTTTTTTTTACTTGACAGTTTCCCCTTCCATCAGATTATTACTTATCTTTAGGCAAATTAAACAAGCTTTTTGTTTTCGGTTTCGGATTATGTTACTTATTGATAACAATAATAAAAATTGACTAAAATACCGTATTTAATGTCTGAGGTTATATACGTTGCTATGGCTATACATAGATAAAGACACGTCGCGTAAAGGTACAAGGTACAAGATACACAATTTGTATCACTTAATAATTGTCAATTTTTCTTTCTATTTCATAAATGGCAGTTGTTGACGTCAGATCATTTACTTACAGCTTGCTTTTACAGACAAGCAAAAATCAAAGTCAAACGTCAGAAATCATTTATTTATCTTTGGATATTTGTATCACCTGATGATAATCAATTTTTCTTTCGATTTCATAATAGGTAGTTATTGACGTCAGATCATTTACTTACAAAACAGAATACATAATAGTACAAGGTTACAGCTAAGTTTACTGCCGCTTCCTAAACGCAAGTACAGAAGAAGCGGTAATAAACTGTACTGCAGCAATTTCTTCAAAAACGTCAACTTACAGTTATACTGATATTAAAATTAGACATGTGGATTGAGAATACACTGTTATGTCATAATTATTAATTAAAAGCAACAGTATGACAGTATGAGATAGATAGATAGATAGATATAACATTTATTAGGTAAGATATATAGATAGATAGATAGAATACAGACCTGTGCTCCAAAACTAAGGTTGAAGATGTAAGCGTCAAGACTGCCAGACTCAAATGGGATGGGCCGGGACATGTGTGCCGCATGCAAGCAGATAGATGGGCCCACAGGTTGTGGGTACCAGATGGAAGAAGACGCAGGGGTAGACCAAGGAAGAGATGGCGGGATGACATCGAGGGTTTCTTAAGTGGATGGCAGCACATTGCTCGGGATAGAGATAGATGGAGAGGAAAAGGGGTGGCCTTTGCCCAACAGTGAGACAAAACATCAGGCTAATAAAAAAAGAGTATGACGCGACACCTGTAGTCTGTAAGAGCCCTAAGTGTATTGCCGCTATAAGTAAGATAAATATGTTTATCATCAAACACATTATTTATCATTAAAAAAGTAATCATTTAAGACCTGCAATTTTAGATAAGCGATATAAAAATAATATTACTCAAGAATGGACTTTGTCATTAGAATTTACAGTTTTCAACAGACTTCAAAAATGGAGGAGGTTTTTTGGTTTTCTATATTCCTTTTCTTTTTGCTCAATTAAGATTGTTTTTATTATGTATGTTCCCCCATTACTCGAAGACGCCTGGATTTAGAAAATTCTTTATATGTTTGAAGGGGCCTACTTATCAGGTGGTAACATTTTATCAAAATCTTCGATCTTCGCCGTTGAGGAATTGGCAACCTTAATTGGTTACAACGTCAACGGCGCAACCTGCATATCCTCACAACTCTCTATTCGATTCTTTTTGAACCCGCTACTCCTGCCTACCTCAAGTCTAATTCAGTTTTAGGGTGATACCCATCTCAGAGATCTTCGTTATTCTAACAATCTCAACCTTTTTTTGCCAGTTCACTGGAGAGGGTTCTTTACACATTATTTTATCGTCCAAGCTAAAAAACTATGGAATGAATTGCCAGTGTCTGGCTGGCTAAAACCGCTTTTCATATAAGAAACAGTTTAAGGCACATTTTCTTCAATAACCGTCAGATAGATCATAGTGTATTGATAGGAAGATTACCTATGTTGAGGCGAGGGCAGCGCAACACTAGTTCTACACCACAATCAACACGCGCCCCCCCTAGCGCGGAGAGTTGTCAGTCAGTTGTCCGAGAGTCACCTACCGTTCGCGCCAATTGTTAATCCCCGTGAAAAAGTTAATAAATTAGTTTAAATAATCTAAGAACAGTATTTCTTTATGCTTCATAGTATTTATGTAGTAGTAGGTACTATTTATTTTATAAATATAAGCATATTGCTACGGGATAAGCCCGAGCAAAAAAAAAATGAAATAAAATAAACTACAAGGAAAAAAAGGACAATGTAAAACAAAATAAATTAAAATAAACAACTATATTGTCCTTTCTACAATATAACAATAAAAACACAAAACTAATAATCTAGGGACAGACGCGGGTCCAGCGAAAAAATAGGTAGTCTCGTACAGATGTTGCGTTTACAAATAATAGTATTTTATGCAACAGTTGTATAAGAGGGTTCAAAATATGCGAGTGGCGCAGGTTACGATGCGAGCTTTAGCGAGCATCGTAAGGAGGCGCCATCGAGCATTTTTTGACGTACTTATACAACGTTGCATACAATACTTTTTCTACGACTATATTTACTAAATCAAATACAAAATAGTATTTTATGCAACAGTTGTATAAGAGGGTTCAAAATATGCGAGTGGCGCAGGTTACGATGCGAGCTTTAGCGAGCATCGTAAGAAGACGCCATCGAGCATTTTTTGACGTACTTATACAACGTTGCATACAATACTTTTTCTACGACTATATTTACTAAATAAAATACAAAAATAAACAAAGAAAAATATGAAAATGTATGACATCATTTATGTTTGGTAGATAATAGGCATCTATGGTAAACTTTATTTTTTTTAAATTGACGTCTCCCTAGTGAATATATCACGAATATATTAATAAAACGTTTTTCTTATGTTGGCAGTATGATAGATTCAAAGAAAAAAAAAGGTTCTAAGTCTATGGCTAGGAGTATCGTTTTGGCGAAATAACGATACAAGTGCTGTTATGGGGAATAGACTATAGACTTTCCTAAAGTCATAAATAATCAATGTTCTTATAGTAGTGTTCGTGACTATGTAAAAGGCAGATAACAGTACAGGAGTAGAAAAATAAACAAAAAAAAATATGAAAATGTATGACATCATTTATGTTTGGTAGATAATAAAATAAATAAAAATAAAATAAAATACGTTTATTTCAGGTTACTAGACCCATATAAGTACATTATGAAAATAAAATAAAATAGGCATCTATGGTAAACTTTATTTTTTTTAAATTGACGTCTTCCTAGTGAATATATCACGAATATATTAATAAAACGTTTTTCTTATGTTGGCAGTATGATAGATTCAAAGAAAAAAAAAAGGTTCTAAGTCTATGGCTAGGAGTATCGTTTTGGCGAAATAACGATACACAAGTGCTGTTATGGGGAATAGATTATAGACTTTGCTGAAGTCATAAATAATCAATGTTCTTATAATAGTGTTCGTGACTATGTAAAAGGCAGATAACAGTAGAGGAGTAGAAAAAAAATAAAACAGAACGGTGGTCAGTGGTTCTCGGGCGGAACTTATCTTGGAGAGGGATGAATAAGCACTCCGGGGCAAAACAAAATGGCGGCCGGTTTGACTCGAAGTCGCGCTCAGTTGCAACTTCACCGCAACAAACTTCAGGTCGCACTGTCGTGTAGACGCACCAGGGTAGTCCTGTTTCACCTGGGGTAATGACGCTCTTCACCAAAGGTAATGAAGTTTTTCTTCAGTGGTAACGAAGTTCCTGGAAAATGCCCATATGCATCCGCTGTAGTTAAACGTAATTATTGGACGTCCCAGGGGATCACCGATCGACAAATAATTACAAGGTCCCTAAGGTCGGCGATCCTTTACAAACAAAAACTAAATTTAATTTTAAAATAAAAATTGACAGGAGTCAATAATATCAAATAATAATTAAATTATTATTAATTAAAAGAAAGAAGAAAAAAACTAGTACTGTATATGACATTTTAGCATATACTTTGTAGTGTGTGTGTGTAATATTTGTATGTAGTGTATTGTTTTGATTATGATTTTTACATATGGTCTTTTTTTTACCATATACTTTAAAAGTTGTGTACTACCTCTATAATTTTTCACATCGCCCGTTTGCTTGACTGGTAGATAAGGCCTTAGGCTTTAAGTCTAAATAAATAAATGATAGATAAAACAACTATAATGGAATATTGAAATTAAACTGTTTTTAACTCTTTAGTTTTAACTATAAGTCGGCATTCGCATATAGTGTAGGTTTAATTACGAACCTTTCAAAGCACGTGGCCCGACATACACTTTACCGGTTTTATTAAAATGACAAAATAACGATGCTCATACACTATAGCCCACGCTGACGAAGTCGCGGGCAACAGCTAGTAAATAAATAAAATACATGTACCTTATTTTACTAGTGGCTGTGTAAGCTGTAGACCACTCAAGTCACTCCCAACCCTTTCGTTGATCGGATAAACAAGTTGTTCATATATATTCAGCCATTTCAAAAGAGTTAGTCTCGAATGGTCTATGTAGCAACTCGTCTTAAACGCTAATTGTCTAAAAAGGTTCGAAAATATCATAAAACTTTTTTGTTACTGGCAAAGTCCGAACAACTTTTTTTTCCCAAACCTTTGAATGGGTTGGTTGATTCGCGAAGACTAAAGCTTATGTAGAAAATAGTGATATATTTGTTCTTTTTTTTAGGAATATTACAAACACACAAGAAGAGCCGGAGTTGGACCTACTGCCGGGGTAAGAATAAACATATGTACAGTGGGCTAACGAGATTCATGGGCCCCAGCCAGCCTATATCTTACCTATATCTTGAATTTTCTCAACTCAAAAAAATGTAACATGAAAATGTTTGTTTAGAAATGCTTCATTAAAATCTTTAAGGGAACGAAATACCTGGGCTAGACCTCTACATCTTAAATTTTCTCTTAAACGCAAAATAATATCAACATTAAAAACTATACCTATTTAGAAAGACTTCATTAAAATCTTTCTGAGTATACGTTTTCATGCGAATACTATTTTGAGTTTAAGTGCTTCCACACTGCTGTTAAAAATGTCTACAAAAATCTTTTATTAATTAAATAAATTAACTTATTATTGTAATATTGTTATTATAAGTATTTATCTAATTACACTAATATTATAAAGGCGAAAGTTTGTGAGTGCGTGTGTGTATGTTTGTTACCGTAACTGCCTCCGTGGTGTAGTGGTTAGAGCGTTCGGCTCATACCAGGAGGTCGCGGGTTCAATTCCCGGCGGGGGCAACGACTTTGTGTTGTTGTCCTAGTTTGGTTAGGACATTGTAGGCTGATCACCTGATTGTCCGATAGGTATAATGATCGGTGCTTCGGAGGGCACGTTAAGCCGTCGGTCCCGGTCACTGTCTTTGACATTGGTCGTTACCTAAAACCATGTCAGAGGCCTTTAACGCGGTTTAAAAACTCTGACACTAGTGTTAGTCACTAACACACACGAGAAGAAAAAGACCGTAAGTTGAGTAGTGCTCCTCAAGACGAATCAATCGAGCCCAAACTAGGTGGAGTTATGTTTGTTTTATCACAGAGATGTCACTACTACCTTCCAGCTCCATCATCAGACAAATTCCATGTGATAAACGTACGCGTGCCAAATTTCAGCTCAATCGGAAACCGGGAAGTGGGTCATATTTAGCTTACAAGATTTGATTACAGACAGATAACGGGACAGGTGAAACTAAATAAATGTTTGCAATAAACGTATCTTTGTGGTATAGTGCCCCAAGAACGTCGTACAAAAAGCAGCTTTTGTCACCAGCGGGGAAGATCATTTGCGGAGACAACTCTTTAAGGCGAAATGGTAGCAAAACTCGGCAGAGATGGCGCCCTTGTTTCAAATGGATTGTTTAAAGCTAAATGTTTCATGCCATTTGATTTCCAACAATCTCCCGAAGGGCCTTTTTTGAACGTCCGTTGAAAGTAATTGCTTTATTATATACTAGCAGTCCATCCCGGCTTCGCCCGTGGTACATACATAGCCTATGTCACTCAGGAATAACATACCTATCCAACAGTGAAAGAATTTTTAAAATTGATCCAGTAGTTTCGGAGCCTATTCAATACAATCAAACAAACAAATCTTTCCTCTTTATAATATTAGTGTAGATTATTTAGTGGTGGTTCGTAAATGATTTGAAGGTCTTTCTGGAATTGTTGGAGGTATATAGTTGATTGTCTCCGTGTTTACTTTTAAAAAGTTTGTTTCGAATGAGGGCGCCACTCCTGCTGGGTTTTGCTACCATTTCGCCTTAAGGAGACACCTAGCACCGGGGCCTCACCGCCTGATAGACTCCACGGTTTGAAAATATAGTTATGATAAAAATTATATTTTTAAAATACGGTCATGGAAATTTGTTGAAATAAAATTATACAATTTTTTTTTAAATTTTACTCCCTTGCAAACAAATAATCTGAGTTCTAATGGAGTGCATATTACATAAACAAAGGATGCAACAAAAGCGATGCGGACTGGGTAAAATTTTGTATTATTTAATTTCATCCGTCAACTAGATCATCCAAAAATAAAGGACACATATTTTTTCATTCAGCAAAATTGTCAAAATTCACGAAGATACCTACAACGCTTCGAAGTTTCGGAGTGGGGGTGATTTACGTCACCGTTGGTTAAAAATCGTAGCCAATCGTGCGTAACGCGAAATTTAAAGGCGCTGTTTCTTTGTCATTATTAGCTAATGAGAGAAAAGAAAAATACGAATGCCATAAATTTTAATAATGTTAGAAACATTGAGCCAAAAACATTGTCTACATCCCTATTTATCACCTGGTAGCCGTGTATGAACAGGTAAAAATAACATGTATAATAACTGGTCAAGTGAACTTAGTTATAAAACGACACCATTGACTTTGGGCTTATTTCAGTAATTTGGTCTCACAATAAAACAAATTGTTTGTACTTACAAAAAAAAAAAAACTTTTTTAAAAACTTATCCATAATATGACTTAGATGGAGGGCTACTGGGGAGAATACGAGCCACCACCGATGGACAAGGCACCTAGACCACCGTCAGCAGCGGAATCGGTATCTAGCTTTTCTATTTCTTTTTACAAGCTTTTATCTTTTAAGCTATTGCATAGTTTTTATCGCGGGCTTTGAGCGCGGCTACCGAATCAAGAAATTCCGTAACCAAAATAAAACCTTACACCCCCCACTCCGCCTACCATGTAGGCTTAATGCAATAGCAGTTCCCGAGTGCCACACGTTTTTATTTTTATTTTTTTACTTAGTTTCACCTGTCTCATTGTCTGTCTGTCTGTCGGTAATCAAATCTTGCAAGTTAAATTTGACCCACTTCCAGGTTTCCAATTGAGCTGAATTTTGCACACATACGTATTGCGCGACAATAGAGCTGATCTGTTGATGGAGCTGGAGGATGGCCATAGGAACTCTGAAATAAAACGTCCTAACTCCATCGAGTTTGGACTCGTTTGATTCGTCTTGAGGAGAGTCTTTGGATAAAACTTTGTTTTAAAAAGTATTTTTTTTATAATAACTTGTTTAGTTTCACCAGTCCCGTTATTTTTGTGTCTGTAATCAACAAATCTTGCAAGCTAAAGTGGACCAACTTCCCATTATTCGATTGAGCTGAAACTTCACGTACTTATGTAAGTTGGGTGACATTGACAATGCAATTGTAGAGATGAGGCGACTTAATGAAACGAGTGTTACTTTGATACTCCTCCTTTATTAAACACGTTCATAAAATATATAGGTTCATACACATACACACACTTACATCTATGTTACCACACTACACAATGTTATGGTACCAATGACTTGATCTCGTGATGAAGCTGGAACGTGGTCACTGGTCATGGTATCTCTGTGAAAAACATCATAATCCCACGGAGTTTGGGCTTGATTGATTTGCCTTGAGGAGCACTTTATGGTAGACGATATCTAGGTTCTGATCACGGAGACGGAAGGTGTTCGATGGAACTCAGTAATAAGACGCCACCACTCTATAAAATAATAAAGAAATAAAACATTTAATGTTACAAGCTCAAACTCGAGGGAGGCGACGAAGTACTAAGTAAAATTTTGCCTTAATTAGACTTGTACAAAAAAATAATTTATATCAAATACCTTATTATTTTATTATAGTACAATTCGATGGCCTACTCACCAGGCATGCTAAATCCTATGGTAAGTATTTATTTTTCTCCATTATATGTATAATACGACAGCCGTCCCATAACGCGTCCGATAGCATGTCCTATTTCAATGTCAAACTATAATAGACTATATTGTCATTAAGTAGCGCTCAATATTGCTTGTCCGATTATAAAACTACTTATAGCCAAACCATTTAAACTACAATACCGGATATTTCTTCAAGATTTCTTGTCCACGTGGTCTTTGACAACTCTGGCTGACCATTTTATACATATCATCATCATCATGACCATCGTCATAGTCATCATCGTTATCATCATCATGATCATCGTCATCATTATCGTCATCATCAGTGTACTGAATCTATAAAAACAATTGTTTTCCCATACAATAGGCATTTCGAATTGAAAAATATTTTTCGGTTAAATTATTAAAAAATATTGCAAATTGTATTATTTAATATTGCTTGCTGGATGCAAGCCGCTCTAGATCGGTCCTTTGGAAATCTTTGGGAGAGGCCTATGTCCAGCAGTGGACGTTGTGCGGCTGAAATGATGATGATGATGATTAAAAAATATTGTACACGTATTTTTTCTTTTCTCTGAGCAACCAAAAATGACAAAGATACAGCGCATTGAAATTTCGCGTGACGTCACACTTATGCATGATTTTTACTTAAGTGTGACGTCGCAAGCCCCTACTAAGGAACTTTAAGCTCCGTATCTTTGCGAATTTTTACTTTTAAGGTAAACTGAAAAGTATAAGTCCATTATTTTTGGATAATCTAAAATACGGACTAATTACAATCATACTTTTTCGGATCCTGTCGTCACCCCTATTCCCGCTGACTGAACGCTGAATTGTATGGGGAGCCGAATTTTCTTCGTTTGTCAATAAAAAAATATGGACTATTATCTACTTAAGTAGTGCTTTCCATGTCTCTCTTCCTTCCGCTAAGTTCTTAACCTCTTTATATGTTTTCACGACATGGAAAGCACTCCACCGACAAGAGCCCAGCTTTTATATATTAGAAGAAGAAGATAAAAGTAGTTCAGTATCACAGACTAACCTTGTATTTTGAGCATAAAAAAGTAGTATAAAGTAGTATTTGTATTTGTGTCTTTTTTAGAATCGTGCACGTGCAAAAAAGTTAAATGCGCAAATGGGAGCTGAAAAGGTTGGTACCTACTTATAAATACACGTTTATTTGTGGGGCCAAAAACCCCCAACGATACTATACATATAATATAGTGACTGCCTCCGTGGTGTAGTGGTTAGAGCGTTCGGCTCATACCCGGAGGTCGCGGGTTCGATTCCCGGCGGGGGCAACGACTTTGTGTTGTCCTAGTTTGGTTAGGACATTGCAGGCTGATTACCTGATTGTCTGATAAATAAGATGATCCGTGCTTTGGAGGGCAAGTTAAGCCGTCGGTCCCGGTCACTGTCTTTGACATTGGTCGTTACCTAAAACCATGTCAGAGGCCTTTACGGTGGTTTAAAAACTCTGACACTAGTGTTAGTCACTAACACACACGATAAAAAGAAGATCTAGTGATGAGTTGCGGAGCTACATATTCCACCCGATGTTGATTGGAATTGAAATCCGTAGCGCCATCTAGTGTTTTCCAGGTAAATTAAAAATCCTCAATAACTTTTAAACGCTCTTTTTTAATCAAACATATCTAAGAACCTCTGCAAGGGAACCTGCTTTCCCGAACAGACACCTCATCGAAGTCGGTCTATCTGTTCGAGAGATTTCAAATCACACTAATTAAGCTAGCCCCAAAGTAAGCTGTCTAAGCTTACTTGTACTACTTAAAGATACTATATTTTATTATAAATATGTTTATAGATACAAGTAAATACCCAAGACTCAGGACAGTTTGAAAAAAAACATTTTCCATTTGATATAAATGTTTATAACTTCTACAAAATTCAATATCCAAAATTTGAGGAGCTCGGTGGCCCGGCGCTTTCGCAAGTAAAGCGACACCGGGCGTGGTCTGCACATGGATGGGTGACCACAAGTGGAATAAAAACTTCTCGAGCTCCTCCGTGCTTCGGAAGGCACGTATAAGCCGTTGGTCCCGGCTGTCATCATTGTATGGCAGTCTGAAAAATCTGACACTAGTGTTGGCCACTTACACATACGAAAAACAACAACAACAAAATTCACCCGTCATTATAATATTGCAGGATTACGGACCAAGTATGGTAAGAATTGTTTATTCGTTTATTTCTTCTTACAACTATTTTACAGGAATCTTCCCATTTTATTCGTTGCATTATATTTACCTTATCCTCCTAACATCATAACTTATTGTATATTATACAGTGCTATCTTAGTATATTTATTCAGTGTACAACATACAACGTGGCAGGGACATACCCGTAATAAATCCAACCACGGACTATACTAGATCACTATAGTATAATAAAATTAAAACAATAGTGATAAAAAAAAACTTCGACATTCGCATTCAAAATTGCTCGGGCGGCTGCACAATTTAGTATGGAATTCATTATACTATAATGATTTGATTATATATTTTAATAATTACTTGTTTGTACATACGAATAAATAACATATATATTTCAGGACTATGAAAATATTGAGGTATGAATTTACTTACTGAAATCGTTAATTTATATTCTGACGTTTTGTTTACAAATGTAAAAATGTTTAAATTAATAATTGTATGTAATTAGATTACTTTTCCGCCGTTTTTACTGCCTTGTGGTTTCCGGCAGAGTAGAATAATGCCACTTCAAGTCCTCCCGTGGATGTCGTAGACGGCGACTTAGGAAATACAAGCTAAACAAAGCTTATAAACATGAATGAGACCTCTCCAACTCGTCTGGCCAGCGAGGAGAGTGTAGGCCAAAGTCCTTTGGCTGCTCTGGCCAAGTATGGCTCTGGTAGTACAGAGAGGGTCGTGCTCCTGCAGTGGAGACAAAAAGACCTGATGATGGATGATGATGATGGAGATTACCTTTGCAGTGGGACAGGTTCTGTGGTTTCGTTTAGACTGTGCAAGTTCTCTTTCTATCTCTCATCTCTGCGTATTCCCAGTGGATTCAACTGGGAACAGATTCAGCTGTAACGCTGCGAAGCGCGGGGTCTGCTTTCCAGTTTTTCTTCTTCACTTCGCGCGGTCTTGAGCATCCTTGGTTGTAAGACGATCGGCACGCATATCATCCTTGACGACGTCAAGCGAGCACTTCTTGGGTCTACCACGCCTGCCGGGCCCCGGCGGAAGCAGCATGGCTTAACATTTGTTTTCCACATAACTTGCTGTTTCCGCAAGACGTAACCATAACAGCGTAGGCGACTCTTGCAGTTTGTCTGCTATCACGGACATGAAAGCTATCGCGAGTGCGGGTGTTTCTCACGCGATGAAATGCAAGTTATCTATTGCTAAACAGGGTGACTGGTAAATCACGTTACGAATCCGGATCACTCAATATTTGATTCTCGTTCCAAATATATATTAAACTAGCTGTACCCGCGGGCTTCGCTCCCCTTGGGAACTCCGGGATAAAGAGTACCCTATGTCCTTCCCCGAGTCTCAATATATATCCATGACAAATTTCATTCAATCGGTTTAGTAGTTTAAGCGTGATTCGCATTTAAAATATTAGTAGGATATAGGTGCTTAAAAGTTGACAAAATTATCCAATAAAAACAAGAAGGGTTGACACATCTCTGTGCGCTACACTGACCTCCATATATACAAGTACGCTGGACCTATGATCAGCCGGGCCATAGTGAGGCGATTTGATTTTCGCCATTTTGGCGCTGATCGTAGGCATTTGTAGCAGTGGGTGGGAACGGAACTAATATGACAGATGGGACAATGACATCGATAAAAGTCATTTCCGAATTAGTTATGTCAGATTTAGTTCTCTTCCCACGCATTGGGGGCGCTTCAAATAGGCACAATAAAGAGCTGTCATTTCTAAGGGTATCATAGGTCCAGCGTACTTGTATATATGGAGGTCAGTGGTGCGCTATTATAAGCAGTTTAAAAACGAGCAACAACCCAAGAAGCAGTAGGTACTTAGTATGTACTCTGAGCGCGTAGCGAGCGCGCGGTTTCCCAACATTCCGAGACTTTGCGCACTAATTTGATTAAATTTTTCTTTGTAATAAATGATTATTTTATTGTTTTAATATTTTTTGACGTTACGTGTGATCATAATACAGTATATCCTTAAGTATGAAACGTGATTTACCAGTCAGCCTGTATACCAGGGAGTAAGATACCTGCATCGTCATCGTCTTAATCCACAAATTATGAGGCATGGTAAACCCTGTTTGCAAGAGCGTGAATAATGTGTATTTTCTGAATTTTAGGGCCATGAACAATCGCAAATGGATGCTTTGGGGGAGCAGTTTGGTGGTGGTATGGGTCCACAGGTAAAAATCCATACGCATATCTATACATCTATACATATAATAAAACAGTAAAAAAAGTGTGTCTGTACATTAAATATATTTCCAAAAAAAATATTGGGGGCGATGGAGACGTAGTAATAGAGTAAGAATTAAAAAAAAAAATGACTGTTTGTCTGTTTGTCTGTTTGTCTGTATGTCTGTTTGTCTGTTTGTACACGCTAATCTCCGGAATGAAACTTTTTTTGTTATATAGCTATTAAGCCTGGGCAACATATAGGGTATAAATGATTTTGGAAAATGGAACGCCTGATGCAGAACCATAATGGTCCAGCTAAACTATAGAGATATAAAAATACCGCCTTAGTAAAAGTTGTTCAGCCTGATGAGCATTTTCCAGAGACATAAAGTCCACGCGAACGAAGTCGCGGGCTTCGGCTTGTATTAAATAACACAAAACAAGCTTTTCTTGTGAGGCAAAACGTACTTATTATGGCAAATGAAATAAGACCAAATTAGATGGAGTTGTGTAGTTTATTTAATAACTGAGTTCCATTGACCATGTTCCGTCTTCGTGATCTGACCCTAGACATACCGTAAAGCGCTCGTCAAGACAAATCGAATGAGTGTACTACTCAAAGAGGGTACGTTGATTTACTGCTGAGTTTTGTCAAATATCTCCCAACTACATCATCAAAACAGCTCCATAAAATTATATTGTCATGTGACTTACACAAGCATGCTAAATTTCGGCTTTATCGGTTGAGGATAACTGGTTGAAAATGGAGTTGTTGTTGACCTAAACAAACATACATACATAGAAAATACATTGCAAGTTAAATAAAAGCTAGTAAATGTGTTTGTTTGACAGATTTGCGCTAATTTTAAATCATGTTAAACTTAGATACACGGAAGTGTGTCCAAGTTCAAAGAAATTTGGTGATGCAGCAGCCGTGTAATACGCATACCATTTCCAAGCTGTTTTTGACTGTTTTAAAACTTGAAACCTGTTGAACCTACATACATGAATTTTCGCACATTCATTTAAGCTTGTCTATTCAGCCAGCTAAACTAGCCAGATAATATGTACATGCATACATACTATCACGTCTGAATCCATAACGAAGCAGACAGTGCATTTTAGGTCTAGCGGCTCTTAGCAAATATAGCCTAGGGCCGCAAGACTTAGAGGCAACTTTAGCGTGACGGTGGGGGAGAAGGTGGAAGTAATCAAATAGTGATGGGTTGCTAGCCACATCGCCTAATAACATGATATGTATTTTCGCCCATTTCCTCGATTAGCTCTCGATCTACGCGGGAAGGATCATCTACCAAACCTGCCACTCATTTAGATCATTCTTTTATCGGCGAAACCGAATCCAAGCGAAACGAATATTGGACTTGGCTCCCATTTTTACATTTATGTTTTTGGTGGGATCATCATCATCATCATTTCAGCTGTATAACGTCCACTGGCAATAGGCCTCTCCCAATGATTTCCAAAATGACCGATTTAGAGCGGATTCCATCCATGATTTTGGTGGGATATTGATGTTTATCAACGGTCTGCACAAATGAGCCCGTAACACATACCTTGACATCTTAGTAATATACCTCTGTTTCATCTGAAATTGTCTACTTGATTTGGTCGGATAATGGTTCAAACCTAGTAACAAAGTTAGTCTGCGTTTTGTAATAAGACGGGTAATGTTTGTTCTTTATATTGAATTTTAGGGTGAACCAGGGATGGGGAGTCAGTTTGGTGGTGGAATGGGACCCCAGGTAAGAGGGATTTTTAATTTATTTTATCAAACCATATTGTTCCAAAGTATAAATATAGGTACTTTTAACAATTGGCGGACTTAACCCTTTAACTGCGAACGTCGGATTTATCTGATAAACATTGTCGGGCCCATTCCGCGAACGTCGGATATTTCCGACAAAATAAATATGCTCGTTTGACACATAACTAACGTTACGTATCCATATCCGTTTTAGTTGTAGGTATTTATTTTAGATTTACTATGCATAGCGCTGGGGGCACGACAACTGATATAAAGTCTCGCGGTTAAAGGGTGCTAAGAGCATTTTCTCCCAGTCAACCATAAGGATAAACAGGGAAAGTTATGCGGCACAAAAAGTAAACTCACTATCTAAATTGTTTTTAACTGTCTATTATCAAATTAAGGCATAATAGAAGCAGAAGTGGCGCCATCATTTGAAATAAATTGTTTAAAAATAAATACAGATTATTGTAAGTCAATTTTTTTAATTATCACCATATTTACTTTTAAACAAATAATTTCAAAATTAAATAAGGGCGCCACTTCTGCTACCATTTCACCTTAAGACTTTGTTTATTATATTATAATTATAACGTAAACATGAACGTTTTTGTCATTGAATTTCAGGATCGAGGTATGGGGGGCCAATATGGCGGTGGTATGGGACCTCCGGTAAGAAATCTCTATGCTTACCTGTTATGTTTCAAGTTAATAAACAAATAAATTAAAAAAAAACCTAATGTTAAAATTACAATTATTGAATTTTCTATAGCATTACAATAATCGTATTATTATCCAAATAAAAAAAATGGTAGTGCACTCATGGCTTTGATTAAGACTCACGGCGTTAAATTAAAATATTAGATTTTTTTAACATAAATACATACATACTATCACGTCTTTATCCCTAATGGGGCAGAAAGAGCATTTTGGGTCTTGCGGTTCTATGCAGAGCCCAGGGCCGCAAGACCCAAAAGCCACTTTTAGCGTCATGGTGGGCGAGAAGATGGAAAAGCAATCAATACAGTAATGGGTTGCTAGCCGCATCGCCTGTTAACATGATTTGCATTTTTGCCCATTCCCTCGATCGGCTTTTACGATCTGCGTGGGAAGAGACGCAGCTGGTACATTCTAAGTTTTTTTATTTCTCCCAGACCAGCATGGGAGATTTTTTGAAATTATCCATATTTACAAAAAAAGGGGTTGTTATAAGTTTGACGCCGTCTGTTGGTCTGTCTGTTCGACTGTGGCGTCTTAGCTCTCGAAGGGAATGCACGGAATTCGATGTGGTTTTATTATTTTTACGTGAAAGCAAGTTCCACTGCGGTGGTTCTTAGCTATGCTATGATATACGAAAATAGGTTCAGCCATTCAAAAATTATTGGGAGTTAAGGCTTATAAGTCAGGGTTTTTTAAATTACCTGGTGGCGCTACGGATATTAATTTGTAGTTCGCCACTCATCACTAGATGGTGTTCTCTGGGGTTTTTTAATTTGCCTGTCAAATAAACTGGTAAATAATGATGTTATCTACAGTACGAAGCATTGTCTTCCCCGTGAGCGATAAAGACGTAATGTATGCTCGTTGTGCTGAATTTCAGGGTCGTGGACCAGGAATGGGGGGCCAATTTGGGGGTGGAATGGCACCGCAGGTAAGAGATCTATACAGGGTTACTGGTAACTAACGAAAAATATTATAGATCTGCAAGAAAAATGTCAAAATTTGCCTAATAAAACCTGGGGCTTCTTCTTATCGTGTGTGTTAGTGACTAACACTAGTGTCAGAGTTTTTAAACCGCCTTAAAGGCCTCTGACATGGTTTTACGTAACGACCAATGTCAAAGACAGTGACCGGGACCGACGGCTTAACGTGCCCTTCGAAGCACGGATCATCTTACTTATCAGACAATCAGGTGATCAGCCTGCAATGTCCTAACCAAACTAGAACAACAACACAAAGTCGTTGCCCCCGCTGGGAATCGAACCCGCGGCCTCCGGGTATGAGCCAAACGCTCTAACCACTACACCACGGAGGCAGCTAAACCTGGGGCTTACTCTATTAAATAAAACTAGCTGATGCCCGCGACTTTATTCGCGTGAATTTTATGACTCCGATCCTATCTTTCAAGTTGGATCAAATGCACGCAGAGCGCAAATCAAATTTAAAATCGGTTCAGTAGTTTAGGATTCCATCGCGGATCACGTAATCTTATACCTTTAAACGAGCAATTCTTGTATATTTATTTATTTCTGTGATCTCGAAAACGGCTCTAACGATTTCGCTGAAATTTGGTATATGCGTTTTCGGGGGTAAACAATCGATCTAGATTAGTCTTATGTTTGGGAAAACGCGTGTTTTCGAGTTTTCATGATTTTTTCTTTCCACGCAGAATATGGTCGCTAATTTCCGTTAAGCTTAGCGGTTTAAGATGCGGACCGCTAGAAAGAGTGTTACGGGATCGAATCCCACTCGGTGACTTACTTCTGTTTTTTTTTTATGTTCAAGTTTATATATAATTTTTTATTTTGTATTGTTTTTAGACAAGTATAAAAAAAATGTAGTTAATTTTTGAGATGTGATCGAGCAAAGCTTGGTCGCCCAGGTACTTTTCGAAACCAACTTCAAAAAAAGGAGGAGAGGTATATATGTTTTGTGTATGTTACCTCATAACTCCGTCAAATATGAACCGATTTAAAAAATATATGTTTTGTTTTAAAGAATGCATTGCAAGGTTGGTCCCATGTAAATTTTTTTTAAGATCGGAGTAAAGGTCTTGGAGCTGGAGACCGAGATTCCTTATTAACAGACAACTGCTGCTCAAATATTAATACATTTGCATACCTACTCATAACACTTTCTAATACTAGTAGTTCGCGCTAACTTAGACCTCGCGATTATTATTCTATAATTATAACATAAATTCATTCCCTAAGTAACACCTAGATGGCGCTATCCAAAGTTTGAACGCGTTATGGTTTCGTTTGCTACATAATCGCGGATATTTTTATTAATATTTAAAAAACTACCGAACCGATTTTGATGCCCAACGAACTTGAAAATTATATTAATATTTCCTATATGCCTACCAAATTTCATCAAAATCAGACCATCGGTTCGGCAGTTATCGCGGTACAAACATACATACATACAATGTGTTTTTGCCCCCAACTCGATTTAGAGACCTTGCTCGCTTCGCTCGCTCGGTCAATAAACCGATTCTAATGATTCAATGTTTGTTTGGAATATTCGCTTATAAGATTAGTTTTTTATAATTTGAATGAAGACCTGATGCAGGGTTTTGGATATGTCTTTTATTATTATTAATATTAACTAGTAGTTCGCCGCGAACTTAGATCTCGCGATAATTCGCAATTCAGTTTCCTTATTAACCCCTAGATGGCGCTATCCAAAGTTAGAACGCGATTTGGTTTCGTTCGCTACATAATCGTGGACATTTTTATTAATATTCCAAAAACTACTGAACCGATTTTGATGCCCAACAAACTTGAAAATTCTATTGATATTTCCTACATGCCTTCCCAATTTCATTGAAATTGGATCATCGGTTCGGCATTTATCGCGGTACAAACATACATACATACATACATACATACATACATACATACATACATACATACATACATACATACATACATACATACATACATACATACATACATACATACATACATACATACATACATACATACATACATACATACAATGTGTTTTCGCCCCAACTCGATTTAGAGACCTTGCTCGCTTCGCTCGCTCGGTCAATTAATATTAATACTCAACTGTTCCGTTACCGCCAATACCAGACACAATAGTAAGACAGTGAACGTGGACATTTATTAATGTCGTGTGGGTCTTTACCGGTTAATAAGCACTGAGGCCTCACATTAAAAACTAGTATGAAAAAATATTTTTGTAATAATTACTTTTAGCTAAAGCTTAGTTCTCATCCTGCTAAAAGCAGGGAAAAAAAAAACTTTTTGAAAAAAATAATAACCGACTTCAAATCGAAATGCACTAAAAAGCAAAAAATTATTATTTTTTATATCAGATGTCCCTGAAGATCTGGGTAAAAAATCTCTATAATACTCATTATTTATTTGGAGTCGGTGTCAATCTTCCTGCCTCAGAGTCCAGTTGCAAAGAAGTTTAACATGTACGAGTACGTCGTCGTAGCGCCCAAAATACGGATACGGTCGGTTATTATTTTTTTCAAAAAGTTTTTATTATATATAAAGATGTAAGTCGTACTATAGTGACGTCCTATTTCTATTGAGCTTGGCGTGGGTCCCTCTTAAAGTTTGTAATATAGGTACTCGCAAATGAAATAATTTGGTACATTTTGTACAAATTAAATCTACAACGTGACATTATTTTAAAATTTTGATATTTAAAAATTCAATTAAAATTATGATATGACATAACAAACAATGTATTCTCTGTCCACATTAACTTTAAATATTCTATTGTGAGTTGACGTCTTTGGAGAAAATGCTGCAGTGCAGTTTGTTACCGCTTCTTCTGCACTTGCGCTTTGGAAGCGGTAGTAAACTTAGCTGTAAGTAAACTTTTGACGTCAACAATTGTACAACAAAACAATGACGATTATTAAGAGATATTATAAATATCCTATGACAATAAATATATATTTGAATTGAAATTGAATATGTCAAACCAAATTAGACTTTAACATCATATATTTTCGCTCAATTTTTCTTGACACTGAAACGCGGATACGCAGTCACGTCCGTCTAACGTACCGCTTTTGAAGTAACTGGTCGAGTTTCTATGAAGAATCTAAGTTTTTCTCTTAGATTTTAGATTTTTTTGGAGATCTATATTATGTTAATATTCTAATTATTATGAGGGTTTGCTTTAGTTACCAGTAACGCTGTATAAGGACGATTGTTAAAAGAGTGAGAGATAGAAGTTTCTAGAGATAGTGTTGCCGCTCGATTATCTACTATCTATAGTCTGTCGATAAATGTAGTGTACCACTAACACATTCACTATCACTTTGACACTGGCTCACCTTTACACCAAGACACGTCCACTCTGTACGACATCTACTGTTAGACTGAGCGATCCGACTGCCGCACAACGTACTTATATAACGTACAACTGACGTTTTACCCTCGCTGCTTTTGTCAGTGGGACAGCATATGTATCTATTTATAGACACAGAACACTACAATATAGTATGGAAATTTTAAATAAAAACCGATACTATCCATAGCAAAGACACTATCGATAGTATCGATCCTGAGGACGAATTAAATTTATATTTCGTTTCATAAACTATCAACATGAATTTCAGGGTTATGGACCAGGTATGGGTGGCCAATATGGTGGAATGGGACCTCAGGTGAGAAATTTTAATAACATTTTAACTAATTAAAAACCATTTTAACCGACTTCCAAAAAGGAGGTTATCATTTCGTCCCGAACTTTCTTTTTTATTATATATGTTCACCGAATTATTCGAAGACGCCTGGGCCGATTTGAAAATTATTGTCAGTTTGTAAGGGTATACTTGCCAGGTAGCCCAATAGAAATTTTATCAAAATCGGTAGTGTATTTTGGGATTGTAGTTAGTATTTAATTTAAAAAATATATAATTTATAGAAAAACATTTGAGTACGAGAACTCTAGAACAATCTAGCAAGTTACATTCATTGTTTTAGAAGACTATAGAATAGAATAGAATATTCGAGAAGTATCCCGAGCTCACTCGGGTCACGACGTCATTCCCTCTAGAACATTCAAGGCGAAGGTCACAGAAGGTCAAGTCCCTAAACGTTCTAGAAATGTCTGTAAACTAGACCGGCGTCTAAGTAACTAGCCAGGCCAGTAAAGTTAGCTTTCGAGATAACTTGAAAGTGAATTAACAAGTGGTATCGGAGGGTAACTTATACGACTTTGACTCTCTACGTGATTAACCCTCCGACTTCCAAAAAAGAGGTTATCAATTCTTCACGATCTTTTTTACAAGCTTTTATTTAACTTGCAATGTATCTTGTATGTAGGTATGAATGTTTGTTTAGGTCAAATCTTGCAACTCAATTTTCAAGCAGTTATCTTCAACCGATTTAGATGAAATTTTGCATACTTGTGTAAGTCGGGTGACAATACAATATTATGAAGTCAATGAGCTGTTCTGATGATGGAGCCGGGAAATATTCGACGGAACTCAGTTATAAAACAACATAACCTCATTAAGTAGAATTCGTTTGATTTGTCTTGACGAGCACTTTATGGTAGACGATGCCTAGGGTCTGATCACGGAGACGGACGGTGGTACATAGAACTCAGAAATAAGATGAACCAACTCCAGCGGGTTGGGCTTATTTCATTTGTCTTAATACGTTATTTACCCTCACAATAAAAGTTTGTACAAAAAGTGTTTTTTTTAATTAAAAAAACATATTTTGTTTTATGTTCAAAAATTTTTCGAAGACGCCTTTTGAAAAAAATTTATTTGTTTGAAAGGCGTCCTTGTTGGATAATAACAAATATTTTTTATTGAAATCAGTTGTGCAGACTGAAAGAGAATTCGGTTTTTAGTTTAAAAAAAATATTATAATTCATACTAATAATTTTGGACTGCTTCACGTCTTGTACATCAGACGCAAAGAAGAGAAAATAACCGGACAAGTGCGAGTCGGACTCGCGCGTGAAGGGTTCCGCAACATTCCGTCCCCTTAAATAATTATCAAGGGAGCCCCTTAAATATTTATTTTTAAAGTGAATATACAACTGAATATTATGTGAAGTTTTCAAGCGTCTACCTGTTGACGTTATTAATTTCACGTATTAAAAAAAATGGCAAAAAAATCACGCTTGTTGTATCAGAGCCCTACTTAAATATTTATTATATTCTGTTTTTAGTAATGAAGCGACAACAGAGACACATCATATGTGAAAATTTCAACCGTCTAGCTATCAGGGTTTTTGAAGTACAGCCTTGTGATGTGACAGCCAGATAGACAGACATACAGAGGTCTCGTTTACCCTTTCGGTATGGAACCCTAAAAAGATTTTTATAAGTAAAAAAGGTTAGCTTTTCTCTCCTGTAATCAGGCATTTGTTGGGACACCATTTGTCGATGTTAGAAACCCTTAGGAAATAAATTCCCTAAGAGGAGTGTTGGATAACTGCATTTGTTGTATTGAATTTCAGGGTTATGGACCAGATATGGGGGGCCAATATGGTGGTATGGGACCTCAGGTAAAAAATCCATACATACTAATATTAAGGAAAAGTATGTCGTACGTCATTTACGCCAAAACTAAATATCAAGGTTAAGTACAGATGTTCTGATGTACCCAGAAATTTAATTATAATACATTTTGTCTCGATATACAATTTATTTGGGTAAAAACGTACGGGTAAACCATTAATAAAACTTTTGCTTTTATAAATGTTTATGTTACGAGGTACGTACGAGGCGTTATCTATCTCATAAGCAATAGCGTAACATATGTTTGTTTTATTGAATTTCAGGGTCAATTTGGTGGTGGTATGGGGCCTCAGGTAAAATAATCAATAGATACTTATATTTGTGTGTTTGTCTTTCACGTCAAAACCAAGCATTACATATATTATTTTTCGTATAGAGGTTCTGATACCCGGAAAGTGCCTTATGACATTTAATCCCGGTATACGTTACCATTGGGTAAAACGTACGGGTAAATGCTAGATTTTAATAAATGTATATGTATGTTACGGGATACATACGAGGCGTGATCTGCCTCGTAAGTGATAAAGGAGTAACGCATGTTTGTTTTACTAAATTTCAGGGTCAATTTGGTGGTGGTATGGGGCCTCAGGTAAAATAATCAACAGATACTTAAATTTGTGTGTTTGTCTTTCATTTACGTCAAAACCATGCATCAGATAATATAACATGCATAAATAAGTCAACATCCCAGAGCTGTAAAAACCAATGTACATATTCTGCCTGAACAGGTTTCTAACCTAGTTTTATATGATAGAACAGTGTACATTACAGGCCCAAAACTATATAGTCATTTACCAGACAAATTGAAAGATCTTAACAAAAACCAATTTAAAAATAAACTTAAATCAATATTACTGGAGAAGTGTTATTATAGCATTGAAAAATATTTAGCAGATAAAATAAAGTTTTAATAATGTAACTTTATTGAATGTAAACTATTTATCTTGACCTTTTATAATTAATATTATTGACATGTATAGTTCCTTGATATTGAATAGAATAATGATATTTTGAAATTGCATGATAAAATAATTAATTGTAATAATTGAATTGCATCAAACAATTTTGCACACGTTTCCAAGGTAAAATGTATTGGGAATATGTATATTTTTTAACATCCTATGTATTTACCTACATTTATGCAAATAAAGAATGATTGATTGATTAAAATATACAGATATGTTCTTTTTTGTACAGAGGTTCTGATACCCAGAAAGTGACTTATGACATTTAATCCCGGTAAACGATCCCATTACGTAAAAACGTACGGGTAAACGCTAGATTTAAATAAAACTTTTGCTTTTATGTATATGTATGATACAGGGTACGTACGAGGCGTGGTCTACCTCGTAAGCGATAAAGGCGTAACGCATGTTTGTTTTACTGAATTTCAGGGTCAATTTGGAGGTGGTATGGGGCCTCAGGTACAAAATCCATAGATACTTATATTTGTATGTTTGTCTGTCATTCACGTCAAAACCATACATGAAATATATTATTTTTCGTACAGAGGTTTTGATACTCAGAAAGTGCCTTATGAAAATTATTCCCGGTATACGTTTCCATTGGGTAAAACGTACGGGTAAACGCTAGATTTTAATAAAACTTCTCTTTTTTGTATATGTATATTGCGATGTATGTACGAGACGTGGTCTGCCTCGTAAGTGATAAAGGCGCAACACATGTTTGTTTTACTTAATTTCAGAGTCAATTTGGAGGTATGGGGATGGGGCCGCAGGTAAAAATCCATGGATACTTATATTGTGTGTTTGTTCATCACTCACGTTAAAAACAACAAGCATTAGATTCTCATTTTGCCTACAGAGATCCTTCATACACTATAAAGTGACTAATGGTACATTATATCCCGGTATAAAATTCCATGGGGTAAAAACTTGCTGGGAAACACTGGATTTGATTTTAATAAATATGGGGTGTCGAGGCTTTTCTACTACGTAATTTGTAAACAAAATAGTTAGTAGTCGGGGTACGAACGAGGCGTCGTCTATCTCGTAAGCGATAGAAACGTAATTTATGTTAGTTGTACTGAATTTCAGGGTCAACTTGGAGGTGGTATGAGGCCTCAGGTAAAATAATCTATAAATACTAATAGTAAGTAAAACACAGAATTTATAATAGTATTACATACAGAATGGCAACTCGCACCATCCCCCGCAATCTGGCGTCCCCGCTACCCCTCCCCGCTTTTGTTCCTTGTACGCGCCTGTAAATCAGGGTTGTTGCTAGTCGCACGTTGACGTTACGCGAGTTACTTAGGATTATTGAATCATAATGGTGAGAAACTGTGCATATTATCATTGTTTATCCACGGAAAACAATAAAGAACGAACATTTAATAGATTTCCGAGTCATGAAAACAGGTAAGCAAAGCAACAAATTCTGTGGTGGCGACCCTGATTGTTTAACTTACATATTTGACGTGTGCACAGACATATTGTTTCATTTGTAGTAGTACTAGGTATATTTGTTACTCCGTTTCTATAAAGTGCCATACCTGTGTTAAGGGTCCCCCGACCCTAGACCAAAATACAACTTTCCATACAAACGTAGTCTACGTTTAATTTCAAAACGACATGTCCGATTTGGGCAAAATTTTGTAATTTCAAAGATATTGAAATTATCTAGGTTTATAACTAGTTTCCTACAGTAAAAATTTGAACTTGAAATAGAATATAGTGTTTTATATCATTTTTGACCATTAGTATGGGAAACTTCTAAATCGTTATATTTTCTTTCCAGTTCATAATTTTAGTATATGAAACCAGTTATAACCCTAGATAATTGCAATTTCTTTACAATTACCAATTTTTACCGGAAGCTGACATGTGGTTTCAAAATTAAACGTAGACTACGTTTGTATGGAGAAGTCTAGGGTCGGGGGACTCTTAAAAGTGAGTTTGTCGATTATTTACATCAAAATAAATAAGATAATATTTTTGTTTTGCTCAGGGAGTGGTTCCACCTCCCGGTTATAAACTCAAGGAACTGCGGGTATGTGATTTACTCTCACTTTTTAACTTCCGACAAAAAGAGAGGTGTTATATGTTTGACGCCTATGTCGTCTGTCTGTGGCATCGAAGCTCTTCGATCGAACGGATGGATTGAGTTTGATGAGGTTTTTTTACGTGAAAGTGTTCTTGCAGTGGTTCTTAGCTATGATTGATGATAATTAGTTCAGCCGTTACAAAGTTATTGGGGGTTAACGCTTGAAAGTCAGGTCCTTGCAAAAAATAGATGGCGCTACGGATATCAAGTCGTATCGGTAGTTCTGCACTCGTCACTAGATGAAGTTCTTGACTGTCGGGTTTTTTTTAATATGCCTTGAAAATAAACTTGTTACATATACCTAGTATTTTTTCACAGTTTACCTATTCAAGTTTGAACTACTCCTGTCATTCTCCACATCGCCTTGACTAGTACATAAGGCCTTAGGCTTTAAGTCCGCCATTACACTTTTATTTGTGTATAAAATAAAATAAATAAATAAATTGATCATAGTGATTCCTTGGTCAGGTAGAATAAAATTTAAAATGATCAGGTATGGCTCTGGCAGTACAGGGAAATCCTGGATGAGACTAGTACAAGATTATAAAGAATGGTGCAAAAATGGGAGGCCTATGCCTAAGAGTGGGTTGATGTGTGCTTATATAGAAGAAAGAAAAAGCACAGAGAGGGTCGAGTCTACGTGACTGCAGAGGAGACTAAAAAGGCCTCATGATGATGATAATAATGAAGGTATTTAAATAAACGAAGTTATTATTATGTACTTATCTCTTTTACATTCACGGGTCTTTCCACCCCGGTCCTTTGAGAGGCTTGCGTGGGGATACAGATCCAACACGTAGAGGCCCTTTGGGGAAGTTGTTGTCATGTGGCGCCCCCGCCAAAACCCATTCATGAAAGGTATATCCTTGAATAGGTTTTGGCAGGAAAAAGATCTGCAACAATAATTGATTACTTGATTATTACTGTGTTTTTTTCACGTGTGTTTAGTCTACTAATCGGATATATATGGACAGATAGATAGAGGGGGGGGGGGGGGGGGGACACTTGACTCTAACTAAAAATTGCACTTTAAACCGAAATATTTTAGAAACAGATCCCTAAATCAAGAAATGGTGTTGACAAACTCACAATATTTTTAAAAGACCTATACGATAGGTACCTTGTTTACTATGGAACCCTGAAAAAGGGACAAGGAAGTTCTTCATAGAACTTTCCCTTTTCCATGCAATAGATCTTTCTCCTGCCGAAATAGAATCCCTCTTGGTATTTTTTATCCCAGCATCAGTCCATCCCATTCTCATACCTTAACTCACGTTATGGAATGAGATAGGGATGGACTAATGCTGGGATATGGCAATAGAAACGTCAATAGTTGCTGGCATTTTTATTATTATAAAAACTTTTTTAACAGGTTCCACAGAGTCCTGATTCACCACCACCAGGTTTTATACCAAAACCAAACGGGAAGGCAGGGCGGGTATGTATGTAACTTCGTGACGTCTAACGAAATATACTGAAAATATTTAAAGGAACACGGGAAAAGTGATAGCTGAACCAGTTTCGCTACTTGCAATTTGTTATTAAATACCAAAATGTTTGTTCAAATTAGCTGTTAAAAGTTAGGTAGACTGGACTGTATTGGATTAGGGGCTGGTGATAATAAATAAAAGGTCCGGAGCATGGTATAATAAAACAAGGTATTCTCTTCCCGAGATGGAACTTGACTACGTCACGAAAGTGTTGCCGCTAATCGTTCTTTTCAGTAAATTTAAGGACTTTCTCAATTAGTTCATGAATATTAAATAAAATATTAAGTAACTTAGCTATTTAGTATCTCACGATTCTCGCGTGATTCATCAATTCAATATTTTATAAATTATTATAATGGATTATTAATTCGAAATTGGTATATAAAGTTCAAAAATGCATTACGCTTGGGTAATTCAATTTCACACAGTGGCAACATATCAAACTGATGACGTAGTCAAGTTTCACCTACGTCATCAGCTGTCACGGGAAGAGAATACCTTGTTTTATTGTACCATGGTCCGGAGGTGTTAACGTGAAGACGTGTATTCTGCCATTCATATAGACAAGAAGAAAAAAAAACCACAGATAACACAGATATTTGTAGCGGAAGTATAAACCACAGATAAAATATAAAAATATTGCAATAAAATGTTGGTGTTACTAACATTAGCAGTATGTAGTTTTAACTACTAGTAGTTCAGCAGTCACTCGACTTTGGTAACGTGTAGCAAACATTTTTGCTACTAGAAACCATTTTTTCTCTGTGTATCTTCACTCCATGTACTAAACAACTTTCCCCAAGGAACGTACAACGTGGAACGGACATACCCGTAATAAATCGAACCACAGGCTACAAAAGATCACTATAGTATAATGATAATAAAATAACAGACCAAAAACAAAAAAATTAAAAAATAAAACTAATATGTATAAAAAAATAATTATTTTTCAAAAACTTATGTATTCGTTTTGTAGGATTTCTTACATAGTAACTTATGTGTAATCTGTGCCAGAATTAACAATGTTCTGCTGATATGCACAGTAAAATTCTTACTAATATTATAAATGCGAAAGTGAGTTTGTATAATTGTTTGTTTTTTTGTTGTTACCACTTCACGCTTTAACCACTAGAACCTATTTAGATGAAATTTGATATGGATATAGTTTGATACCCAGGGGAGGACATAGAATAGTTTTTATCCCAAAATTGCGAAGCCCACGGGTACAGTTAGTACAAACAAAATACTGTAGAATGTTCCAGTTGCGTTTCTTCCTGTGAGAATTTCGTTGAGTTTAATACATTTTTGTTTTTTCAGCCGATTCCTCCACCAAGAGGCATCGATGCTGGGGAACTGCCACCATATGTAATTATTAAATAATTTTACTGTCATAATTTCATACCCTTGTCATAAATCAGCCAGAGGAAGTTCACCGCTGGACATAGGCCTCTCCCAAGGACTTCCAAAATACCGATTGGAAGCAACCTGCAACTGCCTCCGTGGTGTAGTGGTTAGAGCGTTCGGCTGATACCCGGAGGTAGCAGGTTCGATTCCCGGTGGGGGCAACGACTTTGTGTTGTTGTCCTAGTTTGGTTAGGACATTGCAGGCTGATCACCTGATTGTCTGATAAGTAAGATGATCCGTGCTTCGGAGGGCACGTTAAGCCGTCGGTTCCGGTCACTTCTTTGACATTGGTCTTTACCTCAAACCATGTCAGAGGCCTTTAAGGCGGTTTAAAAACTCTGACACTAGTATTAGTCACTAACACACACGATAAGAAGAATTTTCCATTGCAAGAGCACGACTCTCTCTACTACCAGAGCCATACTTGGCCAGAGCAGGCAGAGGTCTTGGCCTACCCTCTCCTTGCTGGCCAGACGGGTTGGAGAGGTCTCACTTCAGTATGTGCCATAATGTCACGTTCCTTTAAACTTTATTATATAAAGGTCTAACAAAATATACTGAAACTTTTTAAAGTGAATTTTGAATTCAGTCCGTGACCCTGGACAACTTTCCCGAGGCACACGTATCGAAATAAGAAAAATAATGTTTGGCTTGCCTTTAAAGTTGACCGATCAGCTGATCCGAGTTTGTATGAAAAGACAAAAATGTTAACAAGAGAAAAGAAAGAAGAAAGAATGTTGTGCTCTTTCTCCCTGCTGCGCTTGCATTTACTGGATAAATGTACTTTTCAGCAAGAATCTTCCCTTTTTAGTTTTTAATAAAACTATATCTTGTGTCTCTCTCTATTCTAATTTCTTAAACCAAAAAACTTAAAGTACTTATTGCGCGCCTTATAATCGAAGCGTTGAGGTGGGTACTACTGTCACTTCGCGCAAAACATCTGATTTTTCAAACTTAAAATGTCTTTATGTATCATACATTGCACTTGTAAGATAATATATACACACACATATTAAGAAAAAAACACTATTTTTAACACTCATGATATTTTTGATGTCATTTTTGTTATTTAAACTAGTTAAAAAACAGTTTAAAAACGTTCTGTCTTGGACGTCCGTGTGTCTGCATGTGCGGAGGCTTTTCTTGTTAACACGATAACGACCGAAATACTTTACTAATCGAGTCTTTTTTTTTCTCTTACGCTTGAGTATGCTCAGGAATAGAACCCTTATGCGAAAAAATTAAAAAAAATTATTATGGACCCTTTGAGGCGTGCTCTTTTGGATTTTCCAAACTTATTTATGTATTTTCCAGCAATCTGATCAGCCAGAAGAAGAAACAGAAGGTGTAAGTATATTACATAGTAAAACATTTTTACATTTAAAAAATTAAATTTAAATAATGCCATAACAAACAATGTATTCTCTGTACACATATTAACTTAAAATATTAATTTAATTGTGAATTGAAGTCCTTGAGGAAAATGCTGCAGTGCAGTTTGTTACCGCTTCTTCTGCACTAGCATCTTAGGAAGCGGCAGTATACTTAGCTGTAAGTAACCAAAATAGGTACGACGACAGAGTCCAAAAATAATGGACCCGTATTTTTCAGTTTCAAAAAAAATAATATTCACAAAGATATGGAGCGTCAAAGTTCCGGAGTGGGGGCTTGCGACGTCACCGCTAAGTAAAAATCGTACCCAGCTGTGACGTCATGCACAATTTGAATGCGCTGTATCTTTGTCATTTTTTGATTCTCAAAGAAAAGAAAAAATATGTGTACAATATTTTTTAATAATCTAACTGATGGACCACAATTATTTTTCCATTGTCATGCCTATTGTGCAAATACGTATTCCCGGTTGCATCCTCAGTGGTAACACTTCAGAGCCCTGGGTCCGCTACCTAACCGAGGTGATTTGACGAAGTTACTGATTTTTTCAATAATTATGAATACATAATGTTTTAGCTCGAAATTTCCATTCTGGTCAAAGAAAAAACTTAGAATGCACCAGCTACTTCTATTCCTGCATAGATCGTAATGCGACGCGGTTTGCAACTTATCACTATTTTGATTCCTTTTTCCAACATCACGCTGTAAGAAAATAAAAAGAAAATAAAAAAATAAATATTATATAGGGACAAATTACACTGACTGAGCTAACCCCAAAGTAAGTCCGAGACTTGTTTGTTCGTTCGTTCGTTCGTTCGTTCGTTTGTTTGTTTTACAAAATTAAGTACAAAAAATTCGAAAGAGCAAATATACAAAGGCGGATTTATCCCATGTAGGGATCTCTTCCAGTCAACTTGCGATAGATTGAGAGGACAAGGACAATATTTTAAATTGTGTTATACATTATATAACATACATACATAGATAAACATCTAAGACCCAGGACAATTTGAAAAAGGCCATTTTCCAACTTGCCTTGGGGATCGAACCCGGAACCTCTTGGTGGCGAACAAGCATGGTGACCACGCCACGGAGGTCGACACGGAGGAGGATAAGTGGTCTTTGAGTCTTGAGGCGGGCTTTGCCGCAAGAAGTGGGTTTTTTAAATAAATTTACTTGATATTATCAGGATTCACCACCACCAGAGGGTTTCGGCCAAAGACCAAGATTTATGGGAGGACACGAAGGGCAGGTTTGTATTTATGTACATATAAGTATTTATTATATAGGGTGTAAGAAAAAACCGGCCAAGTGCGAATCGGATTCGCGCACTAAGGTTCTGTACCATTATCTATAAAAAATTGCGTTTGTTGTATGGGAGCGCCCCTTAAATATTTATTTTATTTTGTTTTTAGTATTTGTTAATATAGCGGAAACAGAAATACATAATTTGTGAAAATTTCAACTGTCTAGCTATCGCGGTTCTTGAGATACAACCTGGTGACAGACAGACGGACAGACGGACAGACAGCGAAGTCTTAGTTATTACTAAGACTCGTACGGAACCCAAAAAAAAGGAACATTATGTCGAAATACGAAAAAAAAATTTTCTTCACTATTGTATGGAAATGCCGATTTTTGAAGTGAAAACTTCTTTAGCGGCGTTGTGCACTTTTTTTGGAATGGGTAAAAAATCTTAAACTCGCGTCAGGACACGTGAACTGATCGAAAATTCGTAAGACGGCGCAGGGCGCTTGCGCGAATGTTCGTGTGTGTTTATGTTACGTTACGTTCGTGTGTGTAATGTGTCATGCTTGTGACATTTGTGACAGACTGTGGTTCAGAAAAGATTTGAAATATTTTATACTGATAAATTAAAGCAATTCGTGCAAAATTATTCCCTAACCATTCCAAAATATCAAAAATGCACAACGTTAATATTCAATTTTTTACTTCTGCCGGCACTGTGTGGGGTATCGTTAAAGAGTTCTTTCAAAAATATTCTAAGCTTGAAAACACCATTTTTCGATTTAGGGATCCGTTTCTGAAATATTTGGGTTTAAAGTTCAAATTTTTGTTCGAGTCAAGTGTCCCCCCCCATCTATCTGCTAAACGGTTATATATGGACACGTGAAAAAAATCACAGCTATAGTACATATAATGTAGTTTAAAGGAAAACTATCAGAGCTAAGTAGGGTTAACAAATTAAAAAGTTATAGGCGATCAACTTATAAAATGTACTCGGAAAGCAAAATTTCATACAAATTCAATAGATACTTAGACGTTTTAGACGCTTTTAGTGGCATGAACTCAAAGTTGGCATTTACAACTACGGAACTCTACACTGCGCGTGGCCCGACACGCACTTGGCTAATTATTTGACTGTTATTCTAATTTCTTTATAATTTAGAGATCTAGTATAGCCCGTGGTTCGATTTTTTACGGATATGTTCCTTCCACTTTGTATACAAATATCTTGATTTTTTTTTGGTTTTCAGATGGGACCTCCACCAGATGGCGGCAGCCGTTGGAATCTACCACAATACGTACATATTTAACTGTTTTATTGATATTACCTCATATTTATAAAAAAATATCAAGCGTTTTCTTAATCTATTGGATTAAAGTCGAAAAAGTCGTCTAAAAAAGAACTTCGTTCCAAATTTTGGCCGGTACCACAGAATAAATACGTACAGAAGTCTTACTCAGCAAAGAAATTTAAAGAAATATCTACTCAATGTCGTTAGCGATATGGTTTAATTTAGCTCGCGTCAGAACTCGACACCTCTTCTAGTCAATTTGATTCTTATTACTCTAGATATACGATTCATGTCACTGAATTTGCCACATCGGAGTGGTCGCCGCGGCGCCGGGTTTTTAAATTTACATTAACACTAGGTATTTTAAACTAAGTAAGAACTAAAACTAAATCAAATACAAACTAAAATATCAGCCCTCGGCAGCGTAGCCGAAGCTAATCAGCTACCATGGACCTCATGGAAAAGCTAAAACCAACTTCGAACTGAGGAAGGCCGGTGCAAGCATAATTTAGCCCGGTGGCGAGTAGGTGTTTTATGTATGTTCTGGAACAAGGCAAAATGCGCAGGCAAAGCCAGGCGCTGTAGCATAGTGAATTTTGGTGTGTATGTTGTGGAACAAGGCGAATGGTGCGAGCAAAGCCGTGAGCTGTACGCTAGCGCGTCGTGGCGGAAACGCGGCGGGCAGTGGCGGATCGAGGAGGTGGCGTTGTGGTAAGGTGATAAATAATATTGATACAACTGCAACACAGTGTCAATGTAGTCATAACGACTAGACTATGAGACACTTCCTCTCCTGCCCATCGTGCTCTACCAGCTACACTAAGCGTAACCTATATGAGGTCTTAGACAACCCTGTGAAAAGGGCAACCTGCTGGATGGAAAAAATCTTTTTTTTTTCATTTTTTTTTTCCCTTTCTTAGCGTACCTACTTAGCTAAAATAATTAAGTACGCTAGTAATATTACAATCTAGCCTAAACTCAGACTAATAAGTAATTTAACATTGACCTTGTTTTATATGTTATTGTCTAAGAATGTGTCCATTGGCACTTTTCTTACTGTCTCTATTAAGGGGAAGGCACTTTGTTCTTGTGTCTCTGCTGGCACATCACTGCACTATAAATTCAATGTATTTTTTAAAAACTACACTAGTTCAAAAGGTTTGGTTCTTTTGAGACGTCGCACTATGTCCGTGTTGTCGAGGAGCTGGATCGCTTCGACATTCACATGGTGAAGCAGTCTATACTCATGTGCTTCGGCGTATTTCTTGATAACTTTATCGACGGTCTGCATGTTAAGGTCCCGGTGTAGATCGTCGATTCTTATATACCAGGGCGCATTCACAATGGCCTTCAGTACATTATTTTGAAAGCGTTGAATTATTTCAATATTTCTTTGTTTGGTACAGCCCCATAGCTGTATACCATAAGTCCATACTGGCATGAGGACTTGTTTATAAAGTAGTAATTTGTTATTTACTGACAACGCAGAGTTCCTTCCAAGCAGCCAGTACATCTTTTGAAATCTTATATCAAGTTCCTCTCTTTTCTTTTTGACGTGGGCTTTCCAGCGAAGCTTTGCGTCGAGTGTCATACCTAGGTACTTAGCAGTGTTTTCATATGGCACCTGCTGTCCATCTATATAGACGGGACAGTAGTCATCATATTTATTTGTGAAGTTGACGTGGACAGATGGAAAAAATCAGATTTTATTTTGAGCTGTCGACACGAGAAGTAAAAGAAGCTTGGCCGAAAGGCTGGCAGCGTTGCCACGTTGTATAAAATGCTAATTCTCTGTGCTACTAACAGTATGATTTATTTAGATTTACTTTACAGCACGCTGGATCATCGGGAGATGAATTAATGCAACCAAGTTCGTTTGTAAGTATTTTATAATTGCGTAATAGTTTTCATGCTAGTTCACCATTCGAAGTTCTGGGTACGATCCCCAGCTAGCCCAAGAGGGAAAATAGCCTTTCCCAAATTGTCCTGGGTCTTGGGTGTTTAAACTAGCTGGTGACCGCAATTTTTTTCCCTTGATATTTAAAAATGACGACAACTTTTCTGATATTCGAATATCAGAAAAAAAGTTTGTCATCATTATTAAATTTCAATGCATTCAGTTTTTATTTGCACATAAACATATTAATAACCTTAATAACGTTAACAAATATCCGTTATTAAAAATAAATATAACTATTAATGAAACTACATACAACTAAACTAAATATAAATACTTAATTAAAAATAGAAGTAAATAATATAAAAAATGGACCCCAAATCACTGCGCTCGTGGGTAGGGTGCCCAAGAGGCTGGCGGCATTCCCGCGTTGAATGGCCAAGCTCAACCTTTGGCTTAAATGCGCGCCAGTTCTTGTATCTCCTGAGGCGTTGATGAGGCGTACGGAAATCTCCTTTAACAGCTGACGGGTTTCCGCACCCCAAGTCCCAAAAGTCTCCACGGCAAAAGGCGCAAATATATACAGCTCTCCCAAAGCCGCATATTTACGCCTCTTGTTGGTTTCTGTAGTAGCCGCAGTTGCGCCGGCTTTGCGAGCAGTTGCTCTCACAAGGGATGGGGCAACAGTGTCCACGCACGTGGCATCCCACATATTTATTCAATTAATTTCAATAAAACAAAGCCTATACGTTGCTCTCAGCTGAGCTTTAGATTAAGCTAAGATATTGAAAACCACGTAAATATCCGTCCAGTAGTTTCGAAGGTAATTTAAACATAAATACAGACAGTAAATTTTTAAACATTAATTTTTTCCTAAATTTATTAAATGACACGCGATTTTTTGTTGTTTTACTCCCAAACACAAGTTTAAATTTAAGTAATTTTGGGATGTCTGCTTAGAGCTGCAAGACCAAATGCTCTGTCTGTCACTATATAATGGGAATAGGGGATAAAAACTATTACATTTTTTTTTGTTTTTAGCATCATCGGCCAATGCAAGATATGATGCCTCACGTAAATATGTTATTACATATTTGTCAAATATTTTATATTTTTTAAGTTTCTTGCGAGGATTATTATTTGACGAGGTTACTGATTTTTCACAGTGTGGTTTCCGGCAAAGTAGAATAGAGTCGTCCCGTGGATGTCGTAGAAGGCGACTTAGGTAATACAAGCTCAACAAAGCTTGTAAACATCAGTGAGACCTCTCCGATCCGTCTGGCCAGCGAGAAGAGTGTATGTCAAGTCCTGGCTTCAGTTTTCGTAATACAGAGAGGGTCATGCTCCTGCAGTGGAGTCTGAAAGACCTGATGATGAAGTATCATGTAGATGTAGCCAATAGATTTTATTTATTTTTATTTATTAACATATAAATAGGTACATATCATTACAGGTTGACACCTAATGCGATAGATTTATGTTCGAACATGATTCAAATCGATCAAGGAGTTACTAAGAAATAGGGTTACAACGTACTATTATAAAACGTCTACAAATTTAGCAATTGGTTTAATTTACTTCCAAAACATACATCCCTGAATATATGACCTCTGTCGAGTTAAATTCATCAGTCCATGTACGAACCACGCCCAGGGCTGCATAACTTGCAAAAGATTATAAAGCGTAATCCTGAATGAGTAATAATTTTACAAGCTTTAATTTAACTTGCAATGTATCTTGTATGTTTGTATGTATAAGTCAAGTATTGCAACAAATCAACCTATCCCAGCATGCTTGTGTACGTCGGATGGCAATGAAATATTGTTACGAGTATAGCAAGAAGTTGATCTGACGATGGAGCAGGAAGGTGGCCATAGGAATCCTTTAATAAATCGACGCAACCCCATCGAGTTTGGGCTCATTGCATTTGTCTGATAAGTACTTAGTCCTCACAACAAAAGTTTCGACAATTGTGTTTTTAAATCTAATTGTCTTTCAGGATAAATACCAGAACCAAGGACGCGACGAAGACAACGAAGGATCGGAAATGAGAGGTGTAAGTCTGTTGAAATCAATGTATTTTTTTCAATTTCAATTTCAATTTATTTATTGCTTTTCACATTACACATATATTAGATTACACTACACAGTCACTTCTTAGGTTAGTAGGTACAACATGAACCCTGTTAGGGCATTGCAACAGAAAATAACGGAACGGCATGCGGATTATTTCTTAGTATGTATCAAATTCAATGTTAAAATTATTATGAATAACAATGTAATTTCTTTTTATTGATGTCTTAAAATTTAATTTAATTTTGGTCATATTTTTTATTTAATATTATGAAATGAATAATTTTTACCCAGTTGCAAAGGAACATTTAGGTTTTTCGCGCGTATCTTGTATGTTGGTATATATTTGTGATTTGAATTTCATTATTGCAAGTTCCTTTGCGGTGGTTCTTAGTTAGGTTTGATAAAAATTGGTTCAGCCGTTTAAAAGTTATTGGGGGTTAACGCTTGAAAGTCAGGACTTTCTCTAGCAAATAATAGATGGCGCCACCAAGTATTGTCGGTTCCGTTTCTTATCACTAGATGGCACTGAGAGTCGGTCGGTTTTTTTAAATTTACCTAGAACATAAATTTGTTTGCTAAAAGCTTTTAATAGATATTTTGTTGCTTTTCAGTTTCCACCTAGGGACAAAGGTCAAATGATGGCCATAAATAAAGAATTCAATAGACCATACGTAAGTAACCGGATATTTTTTCAAGTTGACTGTGACTTCAGAATACTAAAATTAGAACGCTTGCGGTGTTGACCATAACAATAAATATTTAAAAAAAAACTAAGACCCAACTACTCGAAGCCTATATGGCCAACAATGTATGTATGTATTTTTTTAATGTCCTTATCAAGACCTTTCATCCGATATTTCACTCGAATAACAAACAAAACATCTTTTTTTTACTTTCCCTTTTTTGTATCTTACATTAGTTATATCCATTTTTTTTTGCATACTTATTGTACCTTATGTCACCCGAGCAATATAGACCAGTCGATTGATATATCATTTGTGAAAATTAGATGAGCGATTTTAATGAAAATCAGGTTCAAAAGCTGTTGCGGGTATCCAGGCTGCACACTTTATTATGGAAATACCATTTTTTTTACTGTTATTTTAATTCTATTATACTAAAGTGATCTAGTATAGCTCATGGTTCTATTCTATTAAGTACGGGTATATCCCTTCCACATTGGATAAGGTCTAACAAAAAATATATTGAAACCATTATAAGAGTTAATTCAGTCCGTGATAGTAAAAAACTTTTCCCCAAGGAACATATGTCGAAATATGAAAAATAATTTTCAGATAAACTTGAAAATTACTTTCCATATTTCTTGGGAAAGTTGTTCAGTATCATGGATTAAATTCACATAACATAGTTTAAGTATATTTTGTTAGACGTTATATACAACGTGGAAGGGACATAACCGTAATAAATCGAACCACGGGCTATACTAGATCACTATAGTATAATGAAATTAAGATAACAGTCAAAAAACAAAAAAAAACTTTGACATTCGGCTGCACACTTTTTCTATGGAAGTGCCGATTTTTTTAAATGTTTTTTGAATCTTTTTCTAATTTTATTACATTGTAGTGATCTAGTACAGCCCGTGGTTTGATTTATTACGGGTATGTCCCTTCCACGTTGTATAATTTTTATTCTGCCTGCCAGTTCCCGAAGATAATGTGCACGCACCTTGTTCTTCAAGTGAAATCTTGCAATCCTTTTATTTTTTATCATTTTTACAGCCAGATGGTTCGCCACCTAAATGGTTAGAGGTAAATACGTATAATTATTTTGTCTTACAAAGACTTATAGGTGAGTAATATTTATTTCAAATGAACAATTTTCTCCTCGACTAAGTTCGTTTATCAACAATATTTTTAACCTGCAAAATTAAGTTAAATAAAGTCTGTTAAATACCGAATTACTATCGTTCATTATAAATCATATACCCAACAGGAGAAGGAGCTCATGGCCTCTCTACATGGCAAAGAATCGCCTCAACCGAACAATGTTGTGAGTATTGTTTTTGTAAACTAGACTCACCATAACGGAGCTATGGAGTGAGTTGAGACAAGACTCACCACAACAGAACAATGGTGTGAGTATTTGTTTTGTAAACTAGACTCACCATAACGGAGCTTTGGAGTGAGTTGAGAACTTGAGACAAGACACCACAACAGAACAATGCTGTGAGTATTGTTTTTGTAAACTAGACTCACCACAACGGAGAAATGGAGTGAGTTGAGACAAGACTCACCACAACAGAACAATGGTGTGAGTATTGTTTTTGTAAACTAGACTCACCACAACGGAGAAATGGAGTAAGTTGAGACAAGACTCACCACAACAGAACAATGGTGTGAGTATTGTTTTTGTAAACTAGACTTACCATAACGGAGCTATGGAGTAAGTTGAGACAAGACTCGCCATAACCGAACAATGCTGTGAGTATTGTTTTTGTAAACTAGACTTACCATAACTGAGCTATGGAGTAAGTTGAGACAAGACTCACCATAACCGAACAATGGTGTGAGTATTGTTTTTGTAAACTAGACTCATCATAACGTAGCTATGGAGTGAGTTTTTTTAATTTGCCTAGCAAATAAATTGGTTGTAAATGTGTGTATCAGTGTTAGCTATTAAAACTCTTGATGTAAAAGAAGCCATGACTTATTTTCTTATTGATAATTATTACTAACGTAACAGATACCCAACGCCATAGAAGCTATATTGAAGGACTGTATGTAGGCAATACGTGTAGGCAAAATTAGTACCAGCTGCTCTCATAGAGATAGCAGCTAGTGATGTGCCGTTCCCAAATTCCCGTTCCCGGGGAACGTTCCTCATTCCCGTTTACGGGAATGTTCCCGGGAACATTCCCAATTTCAGGGGAACGTTCCCGTCTCAATTTTATTTTTTCATCATATGAATGTTTTCTGCTATAGGTAGTTAAGTATTCTTAATATGTATATTCATCAGCAGATCAAATATCAAAATAATTCATTTTTAACCCATAATTTTTAACCTATTACCAAGAAAGTCGGCACGTTCAAAGGGCCAATTTCATATTTTTAAATTCAAATTCAGAATTCAAATATAGCTTTATTAGCATAGGATATTTATAATATCTCTTAATAATCGTCGCTGTTTTGTTGTACAATTGTTGACGTCAAAAGTTTACTTACAGCTAAGTTTACTACCGCTTCCAAAGCGCTAGTGCAGAAGAAGCGGTAACAAAGTGCACTGCAGCATTTTCTCCAAAGACGTCAACTCACAATTCAATTAATATTTAAAGTTAATGTGGACTGAGAATACATTGTTTGTTAAGTCATATCATAATTTAAATTGAATTTTTAAATGTCAAAATTTTAAAATAATGTCAAGTTGTAGATTTAGTTTGTACAAAATGTACCAAATTATGTCATTTGCGAGTACCTATATTACAAACTTTATGAAGGACCCGCGCCAAGCTCATCGGTACTATAATAAGCCGGTCATCGGTACTATAATAAGCCTTCTCACTAAGTACTTTTTTTACATACGTTTTGAATTTATTATCCGGCATATCAAGGACCGATTTTGGCAATTTATTATAAAAAAGTATACAGTTTCCCATAAACGTCTTACTAACTGTTTTGAGCCTAGAAAATAGGGCAACTAAGTCATTCTTATTACGTAGGTTTCTATCGATCAAATCGCTTACTTTACTGTATGAGGAAATATTTTTCCTTACATACATTATGTTTTGAAATATATACTGTGATGATAAGGTAAGTATATCTATTTTCTTGAATAATTCTCTGAGTGAGTCTCTAGATCCTAACCCGTAAATAGCACGAATTGCCCGTTTTTGTAAAATGAAAATAGTCTGAATATCGGCTGCACTCCCCCACAGGAGTATGCCGTAAGACATTACACTATGAGAGTAACTAAAATACACTAGTCTAGCAGTTGCTACATCTGTCAATTGTCTTATTCTCCTAACAGCATAAGCAACAGAGCTAAGCCTATTAGAAAGTTTAGTTATATGAGCACCCCATTGAAGTTTTGAGTCTATTGTAATTCCTAAGAAGGAAGTACTTTCAACAAGATCGAGTTTTTCACCATCTATGATTATGTCAACGTAGGCCTGTCTCACATTAGGAAGAGAAAATCGAATGCATTGGGTCTTTTTCGCATTTAACACGAGGTTATTGGCAGAAAACCAATCAGAAATAGAAGACAAGGTGCTGTTCACCGCGCTAGCGTTTGTGCTATGTCGATCTATTTTGAATATTAGCGAGGTGTCATCAGCAAACAGCACTATGCCAGCCTGCTTCTCAACCATGTAAGGCAAGTTATTAACATAAACTAAGAAAAGGAAAGGTCCAAGAATTAAACCTTGCGGTACGCCTATTTTAACATTAGATCCGTGAGATTTTATGCCATTTAAATCAACTGTCTGATGCCTATCTGTTAAATAAGATTCTATCAGTTAAATTTAATTATCATCAAAACCGTATTGACGAAATTTGAGCAAAAGTGTCGGATGATCTACGCAATCAAATGCTTTGGAGAGATCACAAAATGATCCAATTCCATCATTTTTGTTCTCCCATGCGTCGTATATATGAGTAACGAGTGCTACTCCCGCATCGGTGGTTGATTTCCCGCCAGTAAAGCCGAATTGTTGGCTATGGAACAGTTGGTAGGTCTTGAAGTGAAGCAGCATTTGATTGAGCATTATCTTTTAGAACACCTTACTCAAAACTGGCAGGATAGATATAGGTCTGTAGTTGCCAGGGTCTGTTTTTTCTCCTTTTTTAAATAAGGGGATTAATTTACTACATTTCATTAGGTTAGAAAATATGCCTTCATCAATACATTCGTTAAATATAAAAGCTAAATTAGCAGCTATGATATTTATGATATGGCTTACTACAGCAACTGACATGCCCCAATGAGCTTCAGATTTTTTTTTAATTTAGCTGTTTATATGCATCTATTGTATCTTTGGGGCCAATATGCTTAAATTTAAATTGAGAATCACAAGGCCTCACATTATTCTTAAGCAAGGCTTCAGCACGCTGGGGGTTAGAATTTACATTAGAAGTAAGTTCCAAAGGAATGTTATAGTAAAGAAATCATCAAAAACATTTACTATTTCTTCAGTTTTAGTAATAATCTCACCACTAGATTTGATTTGACAGATATTTTCTTTGGCTTTATTTTTACCTGTTTCTTTATTTATAACATTCCAAGTTTCTTTTATTTTGTTAGGAGCATTATTCATTTTTCTACTAATACGATTTGCTATGGCTTGTCTACAAACTTTTTTAAATATTTTGGAATAATTTTTAACATATTCTACAAAGGAAGGATCAAAATTATATTGTTTTGGGCATATAAGTCGTAAAGCTTGTTCCTACTTATGTAGATGCCAGTAGTAGCCAACTCACTAAACTGTAATTTACTATGCACCACAACTTGTTTTCGTTTCAATGTTTTTGAATATTCTGAAGTAATACAGTTAAATAGTTTATTGTAATGGGCGTCCGGATTTTTTCCTGAATAAACTACTGATAACAATTTGTTATCTAAATTATTTTTAAGTTTTCGTATATTTTTAGAAGTAACGGGCCTACAAAAAGTTTTATCTTTGTTCAAAATACTGGACTTGCTTTTGGACTCATTGACATAAGCTACATATACACCCGAATGATCAGAAGGCAGTTTATTAATAACAGATTTATCAGAATAATGAATATTACTAAAAAAGTATGAAAGATGTATTAATGACCATAAAACAATAAAAATGTTTTTTTTTCTCGATTAATAAGATGTATATCCTATGGAAACAGGTCTCGTTCCCGGCATCAAGGAAACGTTCCCGGCAACAAGGGAACGTTCCCTAGAAATTTGGGAACGTTCCCAGGGAACGTTCCCACATTTTTTGGAAATGTTATGGATTATTGGAAATATTTAAATTATAACCATATTAGGAAATGCTTTTACATAAGTTTAATACATTTGCATTGTTAAAAAAATTGTCTGATAAATAAAATTATAACTTTCCCAGACATTTCCAATTTTTGGGAACGTTCCCGGGAATGATTTTGGAAATCTGGGGAATGTGGGAACGTTCCCGGGAACGGCACATCACTAATAGCAGCACACACGACTGGCAAAAAAGTGGCAGTGTCACAAATATGCTTTAAAAATAATTATTGAATTTCATATAAAGTCATATTTAATAAATTTGAGTACTGTATTTAAATAATAGTAATAAAAGATTTGAATGTTTTAATTAATACCTATATCGCGATCTAGTGACGAGGGAAGAGAAACAATTGCTTTTTTAAAGGCGATGGGTAGGCATGGATTAAGTAATTTATTTATTTTTCTACAGAGGCAAAAACAAATAGACTACTCGAACTTTTTGAAGAGAAAGCAAGAGGTAAGTAAATGTTTGGGTACGTATTAGAACATGTTAAATCAAAATATCAACAGTTAAAATATTACCGTTTTCTACCCCAAAGGGAGGAAAACGATTACAACAACGTTAGGTAGGTATTCAGAAAATCGTGTGCACTGTAAGGTGAATAACAGCGTACTAAGGATCTCGCGGGAATCGCTCTGAGCACTCCCGGCCGCTGCCGCTTCAACTGCGCGGGGGGTCTTTCCCCTCGCCGCACCACTCACTCGTAGACGAAACTCGTAGGTAAGAGGATTTTGTGTGCTGTAGGAATGATAGGCCTAATCTCCGAAAGGTCAAGCCGAAGGCACAGAGTTGAAATAACGAAGTACAAAACCACTAAAATTACGGTACCAAATACTTTCAATACCCTAATGAAGTAACACCGATGTATAAAACCTTAAGAAACTAATATTTTTTTTTATATTTATCATTTTCTAATTTAAGAAGTAAAAAAAAAACATATTTTTCTGATTTTGAGCATTACGACACCTGGACATTAGGTATTGTAAAATTATGTAGTATGAACTTCAATAAAATACTCATTCGACATTTAGAACTTTCATTATTTTGAATTTAGATCTACTAACCTATAGGGATTGTTATTTTAGGGGTTTTGTAATTGGACGTTTTAACTGAAGATATTTTAATTTTACATGTTCTAATGCATACCCAATTTTTTAACTGTTTTAGAGAATTATAATTTATTTTAATAAATATTAATATATGTATTTTAAGACTGACAATGTTTCTTTTTTAGTTGGATGCAATGGATCGTCGAGAGAAAGAAGATAAAAGAGTAAGATTAAGACCAATACTCCATTGATGATGAGCAAGGACATGGTGTGCTTTGATAGTAATGTGCCGTTCACGGAAATCCGTTCGGTCCCTCGATCGGCTTTTACGATCTGCGCGGGAAGAGAAACAGCTAGTACACTCTACGTTTTTTTCCCTACACCAGCGTTGACGATAACTAAATCATCATTTCAGCCGCATAACGTACACTGCTGGACATAGGCCTCTCCCAAAGATTTCCAAAATGACCGATCAAGAGCGGCCTGCGCATCCAGCGCTGTCCAGCGACCCTGGTCAGGTCATCTGACCACCTTGTAGGTGGTTGCCCTACGCTTCGCTTGTCAGTACGCGGTCGCCATTCAAGAACTTTTTTGCCCCATCGGCCATCGGTTCGTCGCGCTATGTGTCCCGCCCATTGCCACTCCAACGAGCTAATTCGCTGGGCTATGTCAGTGACTTTTGTTCTCCCACGTATTTCGTCATTTCTGATTCGATCACGTAGGACGTAGGGAAACACCGAGCATAGCCCTCTCCATAGCGCGTTGAGCGACGTTGAGCGACCTTGATAACTAAATATGAAACCAAACTATGACTCAAAACCAAATATGAGATAAGATGAATCTTCATTATTTATGTCTTTGACTGTCAAAACACAGTATCTCCTTCAACCAACAGCCGTGAATTGAACGTATTGTATTTTATGTAGGTATGCATTTTTTTGTAAGCCGTGTGGTTTCCGGCGGAGCAGAATAAGAGCACTCCAAATCTTCCCGTGGATGTCGTAGAAGGCGACTTAAAAATTACAAGCTCAACAAAGCTTTTAAAGGTCTATAGGACCTCTCTAACCCTCTGGCCAGCGTGAATAGCGTAGGCTAAATGCTCTGGTTTTTCTGGCCAAGTATGGCTCTAGCTAGTAGTATAGAGAGGGTCGTGCTCCTGCAGTGGAGACTAAAAATCCGCCAACCACACATATTTTCCGCTTGGTCCAATGGTTGACTTCACGAGAGAATGCCATTTGGCATTAGGTCCGCCACTTGTAAATAATAAATAAAAAGACCTGGTGACGGTGATGATAAGATGATGTATTTTTTACTTAAATAACATTTATTTTTCCAGATGAATATGTACATGGGATATAACGAGGTGCGTTATATTATACTTTTACTGTGTGTTAACAGTTAACTGCCTCCGTGGTGTAGTGGTTAGAGCGTTCGGCTCATACCCGGAGGTCGCGGGTTCGATTCCCGGGGTTTTAATACAATAAATTGGGGTTACAATAAATTCAATACCCAACGACTTTGTGTTGTTGTCCTAGTTTGGTTAGGACATTGCAGGTTGATTGTCTGAAAAGTAAGACGATCCGTGCTTCGGAGGGCACGTTAAGCCGTCGGTCCCGGTCACAGTCTTTGACATTGGTCGTTACCTAAAATCATGTCAGAGGCCTTTAAGGCGGTTTAAAAACTCTGACACCAGTGTTAGTCACTAACACACACAATAAGAAGAAGAAGAAGACTGTGTGTTATGTATGAGCTAACCTTTGTCGAATTTGTATGTACTATAAGACCTGTCATCATTATCATTCTCTCGTATTCCCAGTTGCATCCTCAGCGGTAACGCTTCAGAGCAAATATTATGGCTCTAGTAGTACAGAGAGGGTCGTGCTCCTGCAGTGGAGACAAAAAAGACCTGATGGTGATGATGACTCAGTTTTTCATTTTATCAAATGTACAGACACCCGATTGTCATTGTTTTATTATATTTATATACAACGTGGAAGGGAAATACCCATAATATATCTCACCACAGTATAATGAAATTTTAAAAAAGTCAAAAACTTTTAAAAATTCCTTTTTTCTTTAAATTTGTATGGGGATGTCGTGTTTTTGTTTTTTGACCGAGCGAGCGAAGCGAGTGAGGTCTCTAAATCGAGTTGGGGACAAAAACATATTGTATGTATGTATATATTTTTGTACCGCGATAACTGCCGAACCGATGGTCCAATTTTAATGAAATTTGGTAGGTATGTAGGAAATATCAATAGAATTTTCAAGTTTGTTGGGCATCAAAATCGGTTTAGTAGTTTTTGAAATATTAATGAAAATGTCCGCAATAATGTAGCAAATGAAACAATAGCGCTTTCTAACTTTTGATACCGCCATCTAGCAGGGGCGTGCATAGAGATTTTTGTTTGGGTAGACTACAATACAACTTACGCGATTTTACGTCCTCCAAAATCAGTGGCCATTTGTGAATATTTATTGGTTTTGATAATAAACAATCACTATTCAGTTTGAACAAGCAATCACTTTGTTATACAACATTCACAAGTAAAACTTTGCACCATTTTAGTAAGTTTTAAATAAAACTTTCATACCTATGCATTTGTAAACAAACTCAGTAACTAAACTAGGTACATAAATATCTATCACCGAACAAACTATAATCCGGCAAAAAAATGTGTAACACATATCAATACAATCTTCGATGAATTACGCGTTTCTAATTTGGAAGCATAGCACGATAAGAAACCCTATTGGTTAATACTACAATTAGCCAATAGGGTTTGTTGTCGTGACCTTCGTGACATCACAGGAACAAATAAAAATATTGATACATTCTAATTGGCCACAGACTCGGTCTAAAAACTTGCTTTGTGTGCATTTGTTACGTGTGTGGTGTGTCCACGAAGGACGTTCATGCACACAAACACAGGCGCAAAAGCCTATTCATACACATTAGCTACCTATGCATGTGTGTAAATTAAGCCATCTAGATATTTGTCTTCGGCGCGTACCTACTTACGTGTGGTGCGCCGCACCGCCGCCGCGCCGGTAGCGACACAGCGACTTTGGAGTTGAACGGCCGGAAAGAGCGCGCAATTTTAAATTTTAAAGACGTGTAAGTAGTAATCGTTTTTATACAATAATATAAAAAATGCGCATATACTAGCGATCGACCGGGTAGACAACGTCTACATGTCTCTATGGAATGCACGGCCCTGCCATCTAGGTGTTAATTAGGGAACTGAATTCAAAAAAGTGAATAATAATCGCGAGGTCTAAGTTCGTGGTGAACTACTAGTTAACTGTTAATTTATTATCATTATAATAAAGTTATCTAGTTAGCCTGTGGTTCGATTTATTACGGGTATGTCCCTTCCACGTTGTATTTATATATACCTCTTTATTATTATTTTAGCGTAAGACCGCATCGGCTACACCATCGGCATCGAAATCTATGAGCGTTGACGAACTTCCGCCGGAAGTAAAGAAATTCAAATCAAATTTGCATTTTTTACCTGCTTCGGAAGCCCTAAAAACACAAGGAGGGACAGGAGTAAGTTAACCTTCTAATTCATCCTTTCACAAAGTAAATATTCAGTAAATAAAAATTAGATTATTATTTAAGTTGGTTTTCCCATATAACTCATGTAATTTTTTATATATAACTACAAGTAGCGGCACATAAGTTTAGCGCTGAGTGGAGTGTAGAGGGGATACTGCGCACGGGTACAGTATTACTTTTTGACTTCTGCGCAGCCAAGGTCAGCGCTAGAGTTTCGTGCCACTACCTGTAGCTGCTCTTCAAAATAATTATTAAAAAACGAACGTTTGGTCTTAACCCGACAAATCCATGCCAATTTATTTACCTTATCGGATGTCTATACGAAAACCGATAAATCCATTGAAATTTTGTGCATTTAACCAAAAGAATGCTTCAAAAGCCGTTATATCCATTTCAAAACTGAGCCTTCAGTTTAAAAATTAAATTATCTGTGGGGATTAAAGTGCATTGCATCCAACCTTAAAAGTTCACATTCGAACTTCGTGAACGCATTCAATTTTGACTTTAGCTGTCAATGTCGCTGTCACTGACATATTTGCCCGCTTTTACATCATTTTCAGAGGAGTTTTTGGCGGGAAGTCAAGGGGTCCAGTTGGAGTTGCTTTAAATTGTTTTGCAAATTGATTCTAGTGGACTTTATAATATGAAATTGGTGTAGTTTGGTGTTATAAATGCTCATTCTCATGGACAATATGTGAAATGTTTAAAGTGGACAGTCATAGTGCGGTTGTAGTGATATTTATTTGCGGACTGCGGTGGGCGTCTTTGGGCGCCGTCCGCCACTTAATCGGCTATGAAAACCAGTGGACTCGTATAGATTTGTCGCCAGAAGCTCCCGTGAAGCAATCAAAGGACCTATACCAACCTTTGATCTACTTCTTGACCTATTCGATCCTTTGAACCGAGTATCTTCATACAAACGGTCGGAACGCAAGTTATACCTACGCGCCTCGAAGGTCGGTATACATTTGTTCCGTGACTCGGTATACAAACAGTCGGGATTGCGCCGCAGTGGCGAACGGTGTTTTGTTGTAAGCAGCGTGCTATTTGTGAACACTTATTAAGAAGGTATATTATTCTTTTTCTTGTGGGATAATACTATGGCAAAACACAGACAATATTGTGCTGTATTTGGTTGTTTGAACTCGTCAGTAAAGTAGTTTTTATAGGAGTACCTACTAGGTAGTACCTACGTCGTTTATTAAGTATTTCAGTTTCTCCACTGAGTAAATTACCTGGATTAAAAATAAATAAGTGATAAGGTTGAATTGAAGACAGACTTAACCCACGACCAGGAGTGAGCTATTTTACCTACGCTCGCGATAAAAAAAAACTAGTAGGTAAGTAGGTAGTAGTTTCCTAGGCTACATGTCTACTTACTACTGTGGGAACTTAGCTACTTACATATACCTATTATTGAAATATGCAATTTATGTTATGTTATATAATAATAAAAAAAATAACACGCTTCCTTTTTCATTCACCTTACAATCACAAAACTAGTCCCTTAAGTAGGTAGATGAAATTAAAATACGGGCAGCCCTAGCGCACGCGTGGCGTAGGTATGTTTTTCAAGGACAGCGCCGAGTTGTTCTACTGTATGATATCTTTACCGTGGTTAAGGGTTTAAGATTAGGACTAAAGAAGAGATAAATAAAGATTGGCTCTAAAGGACTAGTATCCAGAGCCGTAAATTAGTTTAAAAAAAAAAATACATTATTTTCAGTGTTGTGGTACAAAGCTTTACTGAATGATGAAAATGATTATGAGGAGGTAATAATTGAGACTGAAGATGGCCACAATGATAATGTTGATGATAATGAACAATGTGATTGCGTCGATTTCGAAATATTACCAGTTGTGTAATATGTTGGTACGCTTTTCAGCCACGTGTCCATAGGGACCGGGTCCTTTGAGGCGGTCATGGGGCCAAAGCCAACATGAAGAGGCCTTTTAGTACCTTTTTATCTAAAATGTGAGATGGCTGCATCTACGGAGGTCTATCCCTTAATGTACCATTGAGATATTTAAGATGCACTAAGGGACAGTCCTCCATAGTTGCCGAACTATTGCCAGGGAGGGATTGACTTGGTTTGGGCTATGTGGATGGGATATTAGTAATATGTTTCTATTATGAAAAAAATTAATGAATTTGAAAATTATATGACAAATGTGAAGGGAACAGTAGGAAAAGGTCGGCCTCGGCGAACATTCTGCGACCAAATTGCAGACGTTCTAAAAAAAGGAGAAGTAAAAAGTACCCGTAACCGAAGGGCATGCATGAAGAGATTGATGAGTTTAGATGAAGCAAAAGAGGTTTGTCAGGATCGTAGCAAGTGAAGGTCCATAGTCTCTGCCTACCCCTGCGGGAAACAGGCGTGATATTATGTATATATTTATGTATGAAAAAATAATAATGTATAAATATTATTGTTTTTCTCCAATATCCAAAAAATACTTGTTATGTATGTATGAATGTTTTTAAACTGAAAAAGAGCTTAATGACTAAATCTATAAGGTATGTATGTATGTTTGTAACCTGAAAAAGAACTTAATAACTAAATTTATAATGTATGTATGTATGTTTTTAACTTGAGAAAGAGCTTAATAACTAAATGTGTAAAGTATGCATGCATGTTTAACCTGAAAAAGAGCATATAACTGGATGTGATGACAGGTGAATAATCATTATTGAGTTTTACTAAAACCCGATAAATCAAATTCTGATCATTCAAAAACCGATATATCCCATTCTAGTTACGACATAAATCGATATATCCAAATGATCTCGTCAAAATCCGATTTGTCCAAACTTCTTCGCTCAATATCTCGCCAAATTAGGCATCTACCTTCCATTTCTTTTCACACATTAATCTAGGTTATTTTTAACTAAAAATCGACATACTTAATTTTTTTACTATTGCAATATTTGAAAAGATAATTAGTTTTTTCTAATTTGTGACAACTTTGGTAAATTGGATATATCGCTTTTTGTTCCGATGCTCCTCAATTCTTTTTTTTGTTTTAGCCCAAGTCGATACCTAGACCACCTACCCCACCGCCACCGATACCTAGGAGCCTCGACGAACTCCCGCAGGACGCGGAAAGTATGAAATCAGAAGTGGACTTCATGACGTTTTCGGATGCCGAGAAGACACGAGTAAGATATCCTTCATTTAAACCGACTCAAAATAAGGAGGGTATCTATTTGTCGCGATCTTCTATTTATGGAAATTGAGAATATTATACTTTTTTTAACTGACTTACAAAAAAAAAAAAATTATTACGATCATTTTTAAGTTCTTATGTATTACGTTATGTATGTTCACCGATTAATCGAACACGCCTAAAGCGATTTCGAAAATTCTTTTTTGTCTGAAAGAGTTTACTTTTGAGGGAGTCCCATAGATTTTTCATTAAAATCGGTTGTGTAGTTTTGGGGTGATTTCGGTTTTCAGTTTTGAAAAATTATTTAAACCTGGTTGCGAAAGTTAAATGTCATTTTTGCGCTATGTTTGAAACAAGAAAAGGTTTTCTTTTTTAGGCAACTAGATGAGTAAGTATTTAAATCGGTCCAGACGTCTTCGAATAATCAGCAAACATACAATAAAAAATTCTTGGTCGGTCGGTGACGCTTATGTCAGTAGACGTTATGCGGCTGAAATGATGATACATAATGGTGCTCCCACACTGCTGTTAAAAAATGTTTACTAACATTTTCTAACATTTAAATAAAGTAACTTATTGTTGTAATATTGTTATTATAAGTATTTATTATTCATAAATATAATAAGTATTGTAAATGACAGTATCTTATTTTTATATTATTATGCATTTTTATAATGTTAGAAACTGTTAGAAAACATTTTTTAACAGCAGTGTGGGAGCACCATAAAAACATGATCGTGACGAATTGAAAACCTCCTCCTTTTATGGGAAGACGGTTAAAAAAATTGTTTACTTCTGGTTACCGAACAATATTCTCAATTCCCATTTCACAGCTAGCATACCGACACCACGTGACACCTACAATTTCGTAATACGCTATTTTCCAACAAGTCAAATCAGCAACTTTTTTCTAAACGTCAAAACAAACAGTTTCTATGGGATTTTGTATGAAATACAGGCAGGTGACATCGTAGATTTTTGGAGTCAAATAGCGCTCTTATTATCAGTTTTTCTACAATAATAAATTTAAAATAACGTTAAAATGGATATGTTCGAAGACAAGTGACATTATTTTGCGACGCTTTATTTTTTTATTAGTACAAAATAATTTATTTTTGACTTAGGAAAGTACCCAATTCTCTCCGCCCTCCGGGCTGCGGCTTTCGTATCCATAGTAGCCATGAACACGCTCAAACTCATAGAGTTCTATAATATAAGTGAAGAGAGCCATCTCGAGTAACTTGTCTACCAACATTTTAAGCTACAAACGTAGTGTCATCTATTAATGTTATTCGAAAACAAAATAAATAACAAATACATACATACATACTATCACGTCTTTATCCCTAATGGGGCAGACAGAGTGTTTTGGGTCTTGCGGTTCTATGCGCAAAAAGCCACTTTTAGCGTCATGGTGGGCGAGAAGATGGAAAAGCAATCAATACAGTGACGGGTTGCTAGCCGCATCGCCTGTTAATATGATTCGCATTTTTGCCCATTCCCTCGATCGGCTTTTACCATCTGCGCGGGAAGAGAAGCAGCTGGTACATTCTAATTTTTTTCATTTCTCCCAGACCAGCATGGGAGAACAAATAGGTATAAGATATTAAAACTTGCACAATGAATTAGGATTTGAACCTGAGATTCCTGAGTGAGATCTCAGTTTTGTTTCGAATGCGTTAACCGCTGCGCTATTCAGGCTTGGTACCGGATGCGTGAAACTTTAACACAAAATTTACTTATATTAAAACGAATAATAGATTTTTATTTATTTTAGTCTTTGAGATTTGAACATTAGGACTCCCGACTAGTTTCGAACGCGTAAACCATTACGGCTTTGTACTGAGCACGTGAAATTATTGGTTAAACTATACTTTAACATCATGTAATTAGGACTAAGCAAGTAGTGCACCATCTTTATAAATTCTAACAAACTAATAACTTAAAGTGGTTTGATATATAGTCCGGAATAAGATTAATAGATGACGTCTTTCAAACTAGGAACAGTAGGAAAGGGTCGGCCTTGGCGAACATTCTGCAAATTGTAGACGTTCTAAAAAAAGGAGAGGTAAAAAGTACCCGTAACCAAAGGGCATGTATAAAGAGATTGATGAGTTAAGATGAAGCAAAAGAGGTTTGTCAGGATCGTAGCAAGTGGAGGTCCATAGTCTCTGCCTACCCCTGCGGGAAACAAGCGTAATATTATGTATGTATGTATGTCTTTCAAAATGAAAAATTCGCAATGTATGGCACTTCACCCCCCTGCATAAACTCCTCATACAACTCACCTCTATGACCATTTAAGTCGCCATACAAAACGATTGTGATGTGCCACCCCCACGCTTAATGTTGCAGTCTCTTATAATAATGCCTCGCTTTATGACCAGTACCTTGCTTTTCTTTATTAAGCATCAGAATGTATAAAAACAAAAGGAGGCGTTTCCTTTAAAAAAAATTGTGCTGTCACTTAAGATAGATGGCGCAGCAATCATAACACAGAAACAAAAGAAGAACGAATCTCTTGTCATAGTTTTTTTTTTTGTAAACAAGAAGTTCGTATACCTTCTCCTTACTGTAGGGGGATTATACAAAAAAATTTCAATGCCTACACATTTTTTTTTTTGTGTATATACTTACTACTGTTTACATATTAGGTCTTTTTGTCTCCACTGCAGGAGCACCTCTCTGTACTACCAGAGCCATACTTGGCCAGAGCAGACAGAGGACTTGGCCTACACTCTCCACGCTGGCCTGACGGGTTGGAGAGGTCTCTTCGATGTTTATAAGCTCTGTTTAGCTTGTATTTCTTAAGTCGCCTTCTACGCAATCCACGGGAGGACTTGGAGTGATCCTATTCTACTCTGCCGGATACCACACGGCGAACATACATACCTACGTATACATTTAATTAAATTATATCGGCCTATTCCTTTTTTTGACAAATGATTTTAAAACTATTAAGCGCCATATATTGAAAATTTTTTACTCTTTTTTCACTGGAAAACGCCTCATTATACAGTGACTTTTTTTTTCAGCCGAACGTGGAATATACCGAGGTGGGCCACTTAACATTTTCATCAGGGTCGAACTACACGCGTCGTGCATCCTGCTGCATGTGGTTCGACCCTTATTGTTGTGTAAGGGTGCTTACATGCGAGCGACCGTACGTCTGCGATTTTCGTTGGACTTTTTTTTACATACGAGCAACTGGACCGTCGTCGGCAACCGTCGCGCGATAGTTCCTGACAGCAGAGAGGTCGGCGATTATTTGTCGCGGAGTCGCGGGCTGTTGCTCGTCTGTTACGAACAAGCATGATTTTGTTTTTTGGAATAAATACAAAAGGCAAACATGGATTGATTTTAACCCCCATTATTTCTTACCCCTGAGGAAAAAAGGCGCGTTAAACGTTTGACGTATCTGTGTATCTGTCTGTTGCATCGTAGCTCATAAACTAATGGCCCGATTATGATGCGTGATTGTTCGTTTGAAAGCTGCCATGATCGAGATGTTTCTTGGCTAAGTCAGTAGCTAATATAGTTGTTTATTTTAACCGACTTCAAAAAAGGAGAGGTTATCAATTCGACTGTATGTTTTTGTGTATGTATGTTACGGGATTTCTTCGTCTACCGTGGACCGATTTTGATGATTCTTTTTTTTTTGAAAGCCTTTTCTACCAAGTTGGTCTCATATTCATTTGGTGAAGACAAAATTAAGAACTTTGGAGATATGGAAGAAAATCATGAAAAATAAAATGAAGTCGGTTGTTTTTTTGTTAATAAATTTAATTATCTTACGAATTTACTTTGGGGCTAGCTCAATCAGTGTGATTTGTCCCTATATATTTATATTTCATCATCATTTCAGCCGCATAATGTCCATTGGTAGGCCTCTCCCAAAGATTTCCAAAATAACCGAGCGGCTTGCATCCAGCGCCTTCCAGCGACCTTGGTCAGGTCGTCAGCCCACCTTGTGGGTGGGTGTCCTACGCTTCGCTTGCCTGTACGTGGTCGCCATTCGAGAACCTTTTTGCCCCATCGGCCATTGGTTCGTCGCGCTATGTATATTTATTTATTTTTCTTTTTTTTTAGAATAAGCCGCACCCAGCTACGCCAAAGCCACAGTTGCCAGCAATTCCGCAGTCTTCGACCACTCCTTTGATACCGCCGGAGGTAAAAAGTTTAATTAATAACCGGCCAAGTGCGTGCGGGCCACGTTCAGAATACATACATACAATCCTGTTATATTTTTTTTCGCCATTTGTAAACAATATAAACATCCATTGTCTTGCACTTTACAATTAGTGCCCTTAATACTATTTACAAAATTGCCTATTTAGGAATTGGGAACTGGGTTCTGGTTTTATTTTAATTTACATTATACTACAATAAATAAATATTTATTTCTTTATCACTTCAATAAAATTAAAATAACAGTTAAATCTTCTTAATTAACAACTAAATTAAAAACTAAATTAAAATCTAAATTATACTCTAAATTAAACTAAACAAATAATAATAATAAAAAAGAAAAACCTTACAAATAGAAAACGTCTTCCAGATCATTGCCCTGCGGTAGAGTGCCCAAAAGGCTGGCAGCATTGCCACGTTGGATGGCAATGCTTATTCGTTGGGCGAAATAATTGCCAGCCCTTGGGTCACCCGACACCTCGACTAATTTTTTGTTAAAAAATTTAAAAAGTTTGTGAGTTGATGGTCCCCACGGACCTAAAGTCTCAACCCCAAACGGCTCAAATATGAAGCCAATCCCTAAGCATTCATATTTGCGCCGTTTTAGGGTTTCCGCAGCGGCTGCAGCTGCGCCAGCTTTAGAGCTTGTGCCGTGAAGATGGGAGGCCGCCAGAGTGTCGACACACGTAGCGTCCCACACCAACGGCTTTCCCAACCTCCACGGCACAAGCGTCATACCATCCGGTCTCTTGCCATCATCGCGGGCCAAACCATTTGGTTCTAAAATTGCTGGCAACCCGATGGTGACAAGAGCGCGGTGTACTATATTATTTAAATTAGCATGACGTGCCATTCGGCCGGCGCTCTTCGTGCACGAGAGTCCGTGGTGACCGAACTGGTCGACAGTGTCACCGCAAGGGCAAAGATGTGGAACGTTTGTCTTTGCTCCTAAACGTAAGCATGTCGCCAAGCGAAAGGTGTGGTCATCCAGGAAAGTCCCAATGTTCCAGGAAGGCAGAACCTGCAACCACAAGCCAGACTCCCACTCAGCAGTTGCAATGAGACGAGCGCGCTCTACAGAGTTGTTGTCAGAAGATTGTAAGAGATTACTCTGTACAAGTCTGCAAAGCGGCTCGTCCCACTGTCTCTGCGAGGAAGGGTGTTCGGGAAATTTTGAATTTTGGGATGCCTCTGACCAAGCGGTTTTGGCCTCCGTCGCATAGGATATTTCCAAAGTACAATTTTTTATTATTTTGTTAAAAAGTATTTGAACACTATGGACGGAAGACAAAAAGGCAGGCAAAGCGACACTGGAAATTTTGCGGATTCCTAGTCCTCCTAACCTGACTGGCAAGGAGGTTTGAATCCAAACAGACTGTTGATTTAAATCGGTATTCAGAATAGTGGATAATGAATTTTGGATTATGCCGTCTAATTTTGAAAGTAGGTCCGGATATTTCCACAGATGGCTGCACCGTAGGTTGTAAGTAAAATTGGGAACAAAAAGGCAGTGTTTTAGTATGGTAAAAGCAAAATGAGAATGTAAATTCGAAAGTCGTTTGACAGCCAATTCGAAATTTTGAATTTTTGAGTCGATAAAATTTGGAAAAGACTCATCGAAAATTGGGGATCCTAGGAGATGAAGAGTAGATTTATCAATAATTTTGATATTAGGAGCGAGTGCATTGAATTGAGAAATTATTTTTAATTTAGATAGAAGTGGCATTTCATCATCTAGAAATAACTCACATTTAGAAAAATTTAAATTTAGTCCGATTGACTCAAGATCAGTCTTTATAGTGCTTAAATCTGCCAAAACTGTAGGGGCATCTCCTCCTAGGGTTCCGTCATCTAAATAAAAGACGTTAAATTTGGAATTCAGTTTTTCAATTATTGGGTGGATTGCAAGGCTGAAAATGACCGGACCTAAGGGGTCGCCTTGCTGACAACCTATTTCTGAGGACAGATGGTTATTTTGGTACATTAATTTAGAATTTTGGCTGTAACATTGCCAGAGAAAATTGTAAACAGAAGGGATTTTATTTTTTACCTGTGTCAGCATGGGACCCCTAAATACCGAATTAAAAGCATTTTTAATGTCCACCTTCAGCAGGACCCCTCCTTTCTGTGTAGTTAGAAATGTACGCAGAGAATGGACGGCGGCTTCGCAACCACCTTTAGACCCGAACCTTAGCTGTACTGGCTGAAAATAATTATACATATACATACATACTATCACGTCTTTATCCCTAATGGGGCAGACAGAGCATTTTGGGTCTTGCGGTTCTAAGCAAACAGAGCCCAGGGCCGCAAGACCCAAAAGCCACTTTTAGCGTCATGGTGGGCGAGAAGATGGAAAAGCAATCAATACAGTGATGGGTTGCTAGCCGCATCGCCTGTTAACATGATTCGCATTTTTGCCCAAGATACTTATAACTTAGGTAAAAATTGAATTTATTTACAGGATTCTAAAAATTATTCACACTCATATTATGCTTTGGTGGCTAAACTGTACTCGTAAATGTAATATGATAGAATGATAAATGAATTGAAATCACGTCTCTATCCCTAACGGTACAGATAGAGTAATTTGGGTCTTGCGACTCTAAGAAGACAAAGCCCAGGGCGCAAGACTCTAAGGCCACTTTTAGTGTGAAGGTGGAAAAGGGAATTAAAAAAGTTGTTGTTATAGCCGCATCGCCTGTTAAAATTATTGTCATTTTCGCCCAGTCCCTCGATCGGCTTCTACTATCTGCGCGGGAAGACGCTTAATAAGACTCCGCTGTCTGTCAGTCCGTCCGTCTGTCCATCCGTCTGTCTGTCTGTCTGTCACCAGGCTGTATCTCATGAACCGTGATAGCTAGACTAGATAATAGCTAGACAGTTAAAATTTTCACAGATGATGTATTTCTGATGGCACTAAAACTCTAAGCTAAACAACAAATACTAAAAATCACGGAACAGAGAAAAACAGAATAAAATAAATATATAAGTAGAGCTCCCATAAAACAAACGTGATTTGTTATAGATAATGGAACCCTTCGTGCGCGAGTCCGACTCGCTCTTGGCTGGTCGTTTATTTCGCTTACTTGCCTAGAATGTAGCTAATAGGTACATAAACACCCGGTATAGTTCCATTCCCTTAACGCTTTTTCGTACAATCGACCTTTTAAATAAAACTACTACAATAGGGATGTGGCCTAATTTTTTTTTTGGCTCATTTTATTATACATTATTATGTGTACGGTATGGTACACTTATTTATTATTTTCTCTGAGTAGCAAGTAATAACGAAGATAAAGCGCATTAAAATTTTGTGTAACGTCACGATCAGCTACGATTTTTAACCAAAAGTGACGTAAATAACCCCCGCACTCCGAAACTTCGAGGGTCTGTATCTTTGTGAATTTTTTTACCACTTTGCTAAACGAAAAAATATGGATCCCTTATTTTATACTCTCGACAAAAAAAGAGACGTATTATAAATTTGACGCTAACGTCTGTAGCTCTGCCTGTCTGTGGCATCGTACTCGAACAGATGGACCGATTTCGATGCGGTTTTTTACGTAAAAGCAAGTTCCCTTGCGGTGTTTATTAGCCATAAAAATTTGCTTCGTTTAATGAAAATCAGTTCAGACGTGTAAAAGTTATTGCGGGTTAACGCTTGAAAGGGAGGGCTTTTCCTAGCAAAAAATAGATGGCGCTACGGATGTCAAGTCGTATCGGTAGTTCCGCTACTCATCCTTAGATGGCGTTCCTGACAGTCTAGGGTTTTTTTTAATTTACTAAGCAAACAAACTTGTTGGATAATCTAGTAGACGGACTAAATATTTATATAGAAAAATTACGTGTCACGTTGTTTGACCGCGATAAACTCCTAAACTACTGAACCGATTTTAAATTTGATTTGCACCCCGTGTGCAATTTGATCCAACTTGAAAGATAGGATAGCTTACATCTAAAAAGTCCACGCGAATGAAGTCGCGGGCATCAGCTAGAAAATAAATAAAATAATATATCTTTAACCTGGTCCACATCCCTATTCCGCGAATTCAAAATTTCAAACCTTTTGCAAAGCAATTTGTATTGAAGTTTAAGGGCTATAAATGCTATAATATTAATTCAATTTACAGGTGAAGGCGAAGTTTGAGAGATACGCGAACGTGCCTCCGGGGTACGAGCCGCCACCCCCCATGGGGCGAATGGTAAGCAATGGGGTAAAATAAAGACGGTCTAGAATTAACTCAGTCTAACTAGTCTTATTTTTTTTAAACACTGACATTTAATTGGTTTTGAAAAAAAAATTGTATAGTAATAAATTCCTCTATCAATATTCGTAATCCAGTGTGTGACACAATGTGCAAAAGTTGCGAAAATGATTTCCAATCGAGACCTCGTGACCTCGATGAACTCCGGCCAGCCGGCCTAGCGGCGGTAGTACTGATTGATTTCACAATTTTACTTTCCAGTTCTAGTCATTATTTTTTGTTTCTAAATTTTTTATTTTGACCAGCTAAATAGGTCTTACTAACGATCCTTATGAAGTGGCCTTCGGCTCCAAAACCAATGATTAATTACGGTGTATAATACGAGTAGTTACCCAAAAGTGGCTGATTTTTGCAAATGTGCGAAGAAAAACTTTGTTTTCACTTGTAACTGTTAACAGTAAGTAGTTCATAAAATAGTTTAAAGGTTTATCTAAGGCATACTGAAGACAAAATTATAAATTATATATCCGTTTCCTTTGAAATAATTTATTCTATGCTAACCAACTTTAAAATAGAGAAAGTTCATCATTTCTTCGAAATCTTTTTTTATGTATGTTCACTGATTATTCGAAGACGCCTGGAGCGATTTAAAATTTTTTTTTGGTTTGAAAGGGGATACTTGTCAAGTGGTCTCTTAGACATTTTATCGAAATCGGTCGTGCAGTTTGGGGGTGAAGTCGGTTTTTAGTTTTGAAAAATTATATTCGTTTAATAGTTGGGGAAATCCTTGGGGAAGGTCTATGTCCAGTAGAGGACTTCCTGTGGCTAATATGATGATGAATAGCCCAGACAAACAAACAAGATAAAATAAAAAATCAACATGCGCCAGTTCTGCACAATCTTTAATTTAGACAATCATCGGAACATTCCATTAATTAATATTATATAATATTTGTTCGAGAAACGGTTCATGTTGATTTTGGAGGTGTTTTCTTTTGACCGACTGCGAAAAGGGCGGTTATAGCAATATTTATTGGATTGAATATCCAACTCGTTAGGTAAACGTTTTGGTATATTTTTCAATATGTATTTAACAAAACTTACAATAATTTAACCAGTACTATACAAGGTCTAACAAAATATACTAAAATTATTTTAAGGGTGATTTTTTGTCCATGATACTGAACAACTTTCCCCAAGGAACAATTATCGAGATGCCAAAAACTATATTTCATATTTCGACGTATGTTCCTTGGGGAAATTTGTTCACTATCACAGACTGAATTCACCCTTAAAATAGTTTCAGTATATTTTGTTCGACTTAATATAGATAAGTCAATGAACTAAACTAAAATAACAAATTGATTGGATAGCTAAAACTTAAAAAAAAAAACAATTTATTAAAATAAAACGTAACCCAGGTCGCCGCTTTTCACAGGCAAGGTCCAAAAGAGGCTGGCATCTCTTTCAGGCAACCTATTACGAATATATTAGAGGATATTTACTCAATTAAAAGAATTAATATAATAGTTTCTACGTTATGTTGTTCAACATCATCATCAGGTATTTTTATCGCTTCTGCAGAAGCACGACCTTCTTTGTACTACCAGAGCCATACTTGGCCGGAGCAGCTAGAGGACTTGGCCTACACTCTCCTCGCTGGCCAGGAGAGGTCTCATTGATATTTATAAGCTTTGTTTAGCTTGTATTTTCTAAGTTGTCCACATGAAGACTTGGAGTGAAGACTATTCTACTCTGCCGGAAACCACACGGCTCAACAACAGACTAAAATTTATACTATAATTTTTTTCAGCATTTTAGAAAGCGTCCTGGTGCTAATATAACACGGGTAAATACTTTTAGTCTTTTTATAAAACGATGAGGACTAGATTATGACTGGACTTGGTTTAAACTTTAAACCATTGTTCACCCAAATGAAGTTGACAGTGACAAAATAAAGGTGACATATTGCGGGAGGTCTTCTTGATTTTAGCGGGTAATGGTTTAAAATAAAGCTTTCCCAAGTAAAGCGATACCAAGCGTGGTCCGCAGTTGGACACGTGACCACAAGTGGCATCAAATTTTTCTCGAGCTAATCCGTGCTTCCGAAGGCACGTATAAGCCGTTGGTTCCGGCTGTCATCATTGTACGGCGGTCATCAAGCTATGTCAGATGCGTTTAGGCAGCCTGAAAAATTTGACACCAGTGTTAGCCACTTACACACACGACAAACAAACAAAAAGTGTTTCCGAAAAGTCGATAGTTTTACAATCGATAGTTTTAATCGAATAATGTCGAACTATCGATAGGCCTGTATAGATAGAAAGATAGTATTGATAGTTATTTTAGTGTAATAATATAAATAATCAACAATACTATCAATAGTATCAATTGATGATAGACGAATAAATTAAGAAGGAAGAAGGCGCCACTTTGTCTTCACTCTGTTAATTTTTCAGACAAAACTCCAGAATAAAGACAAGTCTACCACTACTTCAGCCTATCCTGTAAAGGTAAGTAATAAATAAATAAATAATAAATAAATATATAGGGACAAATTACACTGATTGAGCTAGCCCCAAAGTAAGTTCGAGTTGTGTTATGGGATACTAACTCAACGATACTATATTTTATAACAAATACATATATAGATAATCCAAGACCCAGGACAATTTGAAAAAGGCCATTTTCCAACTTGCCCTGGCTTGGAATCGAACCCAGGACCTCCGGATTGGCGGTCTAGCGTGTTGACCATTACGCCACGGAGGTCGTCAAAGTATTATAACTGTATAAAATATATATAAAAGAAGAAACTGACTGGCTGACTGACTGATTGATGGACGCAGAGCTGAAACCGCTGGATCTAGAAGCATGACATTTTGCATTTTTGTAAATTCGGGATGAATTTCTAACTGGTTGAAATAACAGATAAAAGTTTGTTTGAAATAAATAAATAAATGAATTAAAACTCTTTATTGCACCAATACGCAAAAAGAAAAAAAAAACATTAAAAAATAGTTTTACAAAAATACATTACGTATAATGGGTGGTCTATAATGGCTTAGAGCGATCTCTTCCAGACAACCGATGGATGGAGTAGGCACGTCAGAAATAACGTCGAATCTCAGCTCAACACGACTGAATAGTGAGAAAATGTACGGTTTTCGTAGAATTGTCAAAAATAAGACCACGCGGGTCATGGATTTCAATAAGTAATAAAATTCGATTGTGTCTGCCTACGTGTTATTATGTACTTACGTGTCTGCAATGGTGGCAAGCAAGGTGTTAAATAATCAGACCAAGATTATATAACACCTCGACCGAATAGCTAGTTGGACAATAATAGTTGACAAAATAGCTCGTTGGCAGACATGCTGTGCAGGTATGCTGGCATTCAAAGTGTTAAAGAATCAGACCAAGATTATTTAGCACCTTGATATAATACCTTGACAAAACCTTGACATAATGGCTGACATAATAACTCATTGGCAGACACAATAGCTGGCAGTCTAAGTGTTAAAGAAGATCAAGATTCTATAACACCTTGACAGAACAGCTCGTCGGACATAATAGCTGACACAATATTTTGGCAGTCAAGGTGTTAAATAATCAGACCAAGATTCTTTAACACCTTGACAGAATATCTCGTTGGACATAATAGCTGACAAAATAGCTCGTTGGCACTCAAAATGCTGGCAGTCAAGGTCTTAAAGAATCAGACCAAGATTCTTTAAAACCTTGAAATAATAGCTAGTTGGACATAATGGCTGACATAATAATTCGTTGGCGGACACAATATGCTGGCAGTCAAGGTGTTAAAGAAGACCAAGAATCTTTAACACCTTGACTGCCAGATTAGATACAACAGATTTTAAATTTTTGTCGGTCACGGGTGCCCGTCATTACGTAATAATTTTTCATATAATTTTTAGTACTTAACCAAACATTGTGAAACACAAATAAATGTTTACGTATGGTTAAGTTTTTTTTTAATTAATGATTATTTTTTAGGATGACTTCGGAAGCCCTATAATGTGGGTCAAACTCTCCTCTGTAAGTTCAACAAATGGTTCAGTTATATAATTAAGTATATTTTAAAGGTAATCCCATGCTGGTCTGGGAGAAATGAAAAAACTTAGAATGTACCAGCTGCTTCTCTTCCCGCGCAGATCGTAAAAGCCGATCGAGGGAATGGGCAAAAATGCGAATCATGTTAACAGGCGATGCGGCTAGCAACCCATCACTGTATTGATTGCTTTTCCATCTTCTCGCCCCCCATGACGCTAAAAGTGGCTTTTGGGTCTTGCGGCCCTGGGTTCTGCATAGAGCCGCAAGACCCAAAATGCTCTGTCTGCCCCATTAGGGATAAAGACATGATAGTATGTTAAAGGTAATTATATAAGTTATTAGGACTGGCCATGCTGCTTAAAAAATTTAACTAAATTTAACATGGCACTGCGCATAAGGCTGCTCACACCCGATAATCGATGACTGATTTTTTGTAGGAGAAAAATAGAACGTACTGATTGCAATAGTGCAACACACACGTCTCTACGAAAAGTAGGTCAGAAATGCATTCAAAACAAAATCGGCCAGACTATCGTTCCTACAAAACGTCTGACGTGGGCGACAGATTAATATTTTTTAAAACTATAGCCGATTTCACCCCCAAACTACACAACCGATTCTGATAGTATTTCAATGGTTTTTTTTTAAATCTTTATTTATTATGGAGTTTTTGTCTTAAGACATGTCAGCTCCATCGAGACAAAACTTTAATTTACTTACATATTAACCTTATATAAATATATATTATACAACCCTAATATTAAATAGAACTTCTAGTACCTGTGTACTTTACTGGAGGTACTCCATCATCGCTGCATCAGAGACAGGGTTGCTCAGAATGCTCTGAACATACCCCATATCCATGCTCTTTACTTCTATGGTATTTGGTACCTCGGAAGTAAACCCTTTCAGACAAAAAGGATTTTCAAACCGGTCCAGGAGTCTTCGAATAATCGGTTAATATATATAACAAAAAAAAAAAAGGATTGTGACGAATTGATAACCTCATCCTTTTCTGGAAGTAGGTTAAAAAGAGTTTGGTAGCACCATCATTTTAGATCCACTTTTATAGTTTCTGACTTATGTGTATATTATGTATAGTTTTCGATCATATTTTTCAGAATGCTACAAGGGATGGCTTAGCAAAAGTAACGGTAAGATAAATAATTTAGTCATCCAAAATGTTTAAGTTGTGGTTCTGAGCTGTATCTGTATTTTTAACGTTGTTCAAATTTATCCTCCCATGCTGGTCTGGGAGAAATAAAAAAAACTTAGAATGTGCCAGCTGCTTCTCTTCCCACGCAGATCGTAAAAGCCGATCGAGGGAATGGGCAAAAATGCTAATCATGTTAACAGGCGATGCGGCTAGCAACCCATCACTGTATTGATTGCTTTTAAATCTTCTCGCCCACCATGACGCTAAAAGTGGCTTTTGGGTCTTGTGGCCCTGGGCTCTGCATAGAATCGCAAGACCCAAAATGCTCTGTCTGCCCCATTAGGGATAAAGACGTGATAGTATGTATGTATGTATGTATGTATGTATGTTCAAAATTTACTAAAAATGGAATAGTCAAAAGATTCCATATAATTAGCGAACATATTTACAAAGTTTCACGACAATCGGTTTGGAAATGCGACCTGAAGCCTAAAGGTCTCAGCACACTTATCAACTCGGAAAGGGATCGACACCGTATCGCCTTTCGCCGCGCAGTCAACCAGGCGTCAACTTGACGTAGGCACGTAACCAAACTGGCACAGCTTCGGTACGTCGACTCGACTACGGCTGTGCGACGCCGCGCTTACCGCTCGCCGGCCGCTCTGGTCTGGCTGGCACTAGGTCATTTTAAACGTAAAGTGTAGCGCACGGTTATGTCTCGGTTCACAATATGCGAGTTGACAATCATAGCCATAAATTTTTGATTATCTACAAATAAATAAAACGCGGGTGTGAGGAAACGGAAAGACGTCAGCTCGCATACGGAGAGGCATAAGCGCGCGGACGACGAGCCGCAAGCGCGGGGACCGCTAGTTGACCGACCAGCAAAGCGGTTCGTGAGCTGGTCCCGAGGCGAGGCGTTTACGTTACGAATCCGAATAGTGTGCGTTGCAGTAGGGAGTTTCATACAAAAAATACTGAGCTGCTCGAGTTGATACGTTTACGTTCCGTTTACGAGTTGATAATTGTGCTGTGACCTTTAAACATCCGGACAGCCGAACAGCCGGATAAATGAACGAAGTTTTGCTTTAGCGGAAACGAAAACGTTTCGCACTCACTTGTCGATCACACCTTCATCATCATTATCCTTCCGTATTTCGGTTGCATCCTCAGCGGTAACATAACGCTTCAGAGCCCGGGGTCCGCTACATAACCTAGGTGATTTGACGAGGTTACTGATTTTTACACCGAGCGACTGCCGTCTGATCTCCGCAACTAAAGATTAGACCAGAAGCAATCCTTGGATAAATTTGAGCAAACGCTAGATGGCGTTCGGGACCCACAGTTTATACGTGCCTTCCAAAAAACAGAATCATCTATTCTTTTTCGGATAATCAGTTGATTCAAGCCTGCAATATCATACATGGACTGGAATCACAAGACTTTTCTTAGTGCGGATTTCATCGTTGAAGTAAAACGCGATCAATTGAAGCTAAACTCGTTTACGCACGTAAACTGGTTCCTTTGGATTTCATCGACAAAAACTAATCGCGTTTGGAGCTAAACGCGTTTAGCAACCTGAACGTCCGATATTGGCCGTTTAACGCTTCTAAACGCGTTCAATCAAACAAATGTCAAGTCAATGCCGAGATTTGACAACTTTGATTGACAATATTGACATAGATAGGTCCATACTTTTTAATTTACGTTCCGTTCGTTCGCGATTCTTTACCGGTTTTAAATCAATGAGTTTTGCTTATCCGTTATTCATATTTTCTGCGTGAAATGAAAACTATCAAATGATTTTTACTGTAATCTGTGCTTTTTTGTCTATGAGTTTAGGTGAACTTCGTTTTCGTAAGCGCGATCAAAAATTCGCTCCGAATTGACGGTGAAATTCTAATCAAACATTTGAACTCAGTTATGTTAAACTCAGTTTTGCTAAACTCGTTTATCAATGAAAACGATGAAATCGGCCCTAATTAAAGTATGCTTCCCAGTGGGATTTTAACCCGCGACCTCCGGATCACAAGGTGAACGCCTTGACCACTGGACCACGGAGGCAGTCCAAGGCAGTCACAGATCATATCTTAATCCATAACGGAGTAAACAGGATCCATGGTCTGTCTGTTATGTATTTCTACTAGCTGTGCCCGGGGGCTTCGCTCCCCATGGGCTTTGCTCCCCGTGAAAATTTCGGGATAAAAACTATCTTATGTCCTTCCCTGGCTTCTTCTTCTTTCTATCGTGTGTGTTAGTGACTAACACTAGTGTCAGAGTTTTTAAACCGCCTTAAAGGCCTCTGACATGGTTTTTAGGTAACGACCAATGTCAAAGACAGTGACCGGGACCGACGGCTTAACGTGCCCTCCGAAGCACGGATCATCTTACTTATCAGACAATCAGGTGATCAGCCTACAATGTCCTTACCAAACTAGGACAACAACACAAAGTCGTTGCCCCCGCCGGGAATCGAACCCGCGACCTCCGGGTACGAGCCGAAAGCTCTAACCACTACACCACGGAGGTAGTTACAGTCCCTGGCTATCAAACTATATCCATACCAAATTTCATCTAAATAGGATAAGATAAGATAAGATTATTAATTATTTCGCCCAACGAATAAGCATTGCCACCCAACGTGGCAATGCTGCCAGCCTTTTGGGCACTCTACCGCAGGGCAATGATCTGGAAGACGTTTTCTATTTGTAAGGTTTATCTTTCTTATTATTATTATTTGTTTAGTTTAATTTAGAGTATAATTTCGATTTTAATTTAGTTGTTAATTGAGGAAGATTAAACTATTATAAATAAATAAAAAAAGTATAAAATCAAGATAAAAAAAAGGTAAGATAAAATTTCTTTATTGCACCAACTAAGTATGACAATAATCAAAGTACGTTAGGAATATACGTGTAGTAGGTACAAAGGCGGACTTATCACCAAAGTGATTTCTTCCAGCCAACCTGTGGGTAAAGAAGACTATAAAAGATGTGGGGGAGTTGGTGCCGTTAGAATATTACAGTGTAGAAGAATACAAGTACCTATACAATTAAAGTATTATTAATTATTATGTTCAGTGGTGGAAGCATGAAATGGTAACAAATAAATATACAAACTCACTTTCGCATTTATACCTAATATTAAGTAGGATATTAAATTTTTTCCCATTCCAGGATCCCAAAACTAAGATGAATTATCAAATCAATATAAATGTAAGTACCAAATCATTTTAATTTTATTGAGGTAGATTGGAATTGAGATTGAGGAGCTACAGGTGAGTTCCTTGAGGTATCCGATCTAGAATGGGACCATTCCATCTAGTTCATTCATAAAGGGAGTTGGCGCTATGAGAGGCTGTTCACCACCAGTCTTCTTCTTTTTGTGTCGTTATTACTATTATATTTTGTCACTCCAGTATCGGGCCACATCGATAGCTTTGTCATTTGCGGCCATCAAGTCTTCCCAAGTGCAGGTGTTTGGGCACCTGGGACACGTGAACGTGCATAGTTTGTGGAGTTAAACCACACTGGCAGATGTTTTGTTAACTGTCTATCATCTTCCACCTGACCAAATTATCTTTACAACGGCCCACCCTCGTTCGTAGTCTGTTTAACGACTTCCAAATGGGTCAGAGCTGATCGTAGCCAGCAGTAAGTTTGGTGTTATAAATGCTCAGTACCTGGGTGACCGAGCTTTGCTCGGTCGGTTACATCTCAAACATTAACTACATTTTTTTAAACTTGTCTAAAAACAGTACAAAATAAAAAATTATATATATATACTTGAACATTAAAAAAAACAAAAGTAAGTCACCGAGTGGGATTCGAACCCGTAACACTCTTTTTAGCGGTCAGCATTCTTAACCACTGAGCTAAGCGGATGGCGGCCGGCGCGGGGAAATTAGCGACCATATTCTGCGTGGAAAGAAAAACGAATGAAAACTCGAAAACACGCGTTTTCCCAAACATAAGACTAATCTAGATCGATTGTTTACCCCCAAAAACCCCCATATACCAATTTTCAGCAAAATCGTTAGAGCCGTTTTCGAGATCACAGAAATTTATAAATAAATATATATATAAATAAATATACAAGAATGGTTACCTATCACAAACTAGAATTCTTTAGTTACGAATTTGAAAATACCAAAAACGTTTCGTAATTTTTTTATTTTCAATATTTTCATTCGACCGAAATCTCTTATTCCATCTGGTTGAAATTCCGATTTTCGATTGTTATATTTTTGAAAGGTATATGCTTTGTATTGCAACCTAACGTTAAACCGATGATACTATTTCTATATGTTTCATAAAGAAAATAATTATTTAACCTAAAAATTATTTTCCCTATTATTAAAATACAACATGACAAATATCAAAAAATTTAAATCATAATTTTGAAATCCAAAATGTTTATATATACAGAGTATATACTTTGTAGTTATGTTCTATTTGTGTTTGTGTGTATTCATGTTGTGCGGCTTGGGGTGGCCCAAAGGCCACCCCGCCGCAACCTGAACCTACCTATAGCGCTCTGTCACAAAGTTTTTGTTTTAATAAGTAAGTTTAAACACATTTGTGTTTGTGTGTATTCATGTTGTGCGGCTTGGGGTGGCCCAAGGGCCACCCCGCCGCAACCTGAACCTACCTATAGCGCTCTGTCACAAAGTTTTTGTTTTAATAAGTAAGTTTAAACACATTTGTGTTTGTGTGTATTCATGTTGTGCGGCTTGGGGTGGCCCAAAGGCCACCCCGCCACAACCTGAACCTACCTATAGCGCTCTGTCACAAAGTTTTTGTTTTAATAAGTAAGTTTAAACACATTTGTGTTTGTGTGTATTCATGTTGTGCGGCTTGGGGTGGCCCAAGGGCCACCCCGCCGCAACCTGAACCTACCTATAGCGCTCTGTCACAAAGTTTTTGTTTTAATAAGTAAGTTTAAACACATTTGTGTTTGTGTGTATTCATGTTGTGCGGCTTGGGGTGGCCCAAGGGCCACCCCGCCGCAACCTGAACCTACCTATAGCGCTCTGTCACAAGATTCAAATGTGATATAGAATTATCCAAAAACGTAATGTTTAAATACATAGTTTATATTATTGTTACTTAAATAAGTGTTATTTATTATAATATATTAATCCTGCATGTACAAAATTACTGTTAATAAAATAAAAGTTATTGAAAATCTGTGTAAAAAATAATTTGGAAGAAGTTATTTCTATCATTAATTCTTCTAGAAAATAAAATTCTTTGGTAACAAATAAATTTTCAAATAAAAATTACATATTTTGATTTTCGGTCGATAGTTTTTATAGAAGACGAAAAATATATTGTCGCGAACGAGATAGATGTAGAATATTCGCGAGTAAGAACTCTGCTGGCGAGATAGACTTGGAATGTTCGCGAGTGGAATCATGCAAGCAAAACTAGGCCTTATATTCTTACAGCATAAAGGCTAGAGTTCTTTGAATGGTCGTCGGCTTAGTCGCACTCACACATACATACCGGCGTCTCGATGTTTCCCGTCAATCGAAATACATTCGTCAAGTGAGGCGAATATTCGAGAAAAGTGTAGACCTCTGTATCGGCGCATATAAAAAGGCGATCGAGTGCGCGTCCCGCCAGTTCAGTACGAGCTACGAAAGCGATAACTTCGAAGCGAACCGAAGCGAAGGAAACCTACCTCAGTGCGACAAGTGGAAGTACCTGCGACAACTTTGGCGATATACCTGGACCTCAGCTGCTACGCGACTTGGACTTGGACATCAGGAAGACCATCTTCACGTGTCAACCTTTGGGTTCCGTAGTGAATAAAAACCCTCATACGAACTTTGGCGTTTTTCTCCAAATCTCGAACCCAGTTTCGTAACATTTGGTGTCGGAAGTGGATTTGGAGATGCCAGTTCTACCAAGAGAAGAAGAGGATACCACCAGGGAGGGCGTCAGGACCAGGGCCCAGCGTGCCATGGAGGCTCAAGAGGGCGTGGCTCAGGCCACGCCTACTGAACCTCAAGCCACGCCCACTGACCCTGAGGCCACGCCTACCGCCTATCAGGCCACGCCCACCACCCATCAGGCTCCGCCCACTGGACAACCAGCCCCGCCTACTGAGCCTCAAGCCACGCCCACCAGTAATCAAGCCACGCCCACTGGACCTCAAGCCACGCCCACCAGACGTCTAGCTCCGCCCACTGGCCCCGCCCACCTTGGCCAGGCCACGCCTACTGACCACGCCCACCAAGCAGTGCCAAGTTCATTAGAGACGCCGAACGATTCAAATAACTTAGTACACATATTAGAACTAATTCAACAACGACTGCACCGTATAGAAGAGACACAAGATTTACGACTTCAACGTATAGAAGAGAAACAAGATTTACGATTTGCACGCTTGAGTGAGCAACAGCAAATAGTCTTGGGAAATTTCTGCAAACTCAACCAATCAGTGGAGCAGATCCGAAATGATGTAGACGTTGTCGAAAACCGTGTGACTGATCTGGAAAACAAGGTGGAAAATAGAGTAACCCTTTTAGAAAAGAAAGTATTGCGTCTAGAGACAGTAGGAACGCCAATTACATCCGGCTGTGGAACCAAGGGGCCAAAGGTAAAAGTGCCATCTTATGACGGTACCACATCTTGGGCTGCATATAAACAGCAATTCCAGACCGTCGCTGGTTTTAACGGTTGGCCGATGAACAGAGCCATACAGCTCTTACTGTTGCTCTGAAAGGCTCAGCCCTATCAGTCCTGGAGGCACTGCCTAGCTCTGGAAGCACCTTTAAAGAATTGATGGAGGCGTTAGAAGCCAGGTATGGAGAACGTCATCTTGAACACGTTTTTCGAGCCCAGCTGCGTGAAAGAGTTCAGCGCCCAGGAGAAGGACTTCAACAGTGGGCATTGGAAATAGAAAAACTAGTGCGTAAAGCCTACTCGTCTCTTGACTCCAAAATGATCGACACATATATTTTACAAGCTTTTATTGATGGAATAAGAGACGTGGACGTAAGAGCTGCAGTGGGGATTCATCATCACACGTCACTTAAAGATGCCTTAGCACATGCTCTTGAGTACGAAGCTTTAAGACAGGACATGCACCCACATAAGTTGCGAGAAGTCACAGAAGACGTTAAGGCAATCAAGAGTCCGCCAAAGAAGACCAATAGATTTGCGCCTACTTGCTACAGGTGTGGTGAAAGAGGACATTTGCAACTCTCCTGTCCAGAAAAAAATGAAATAAAGAAATTACGAGAAGAGCTATCTGCAATTACGAAAAGGCAAGAATCCTCCTTTCTTGCAAGAAATCAGGGGAAACGAGTAACAGCCAAGACTGAGGAGCGGATACTGGCTGACGCAGAGGAAGGCCAAGTTGCACGTCGGATTAAACAACTCCAAGAATTAGACTTTGTTACTGAGCACCGTAGTGGAAAGGCCCATGGAAATGCTGATGCACTCTCAAGAAGACCATGTGTGGAAGACTGCAAGCATTGCGTTAAACAAGAGACAAAAGAGCTTACGGTTAACATCACAAGAACAACCCCTACAGGGCAATGGGACGATGACAACTTTAGAGAAGCCCAGGAAGATGATGAAGATATAAGGCTCATCATCGCATGGAAAGAACGTAGTGCTGACAAACCTAGATGGGCAGAAGTTGCACCTACGAGCCCCACCACCAAAGCTTATTGGGCTCAATGGGACAGTTTTATCCTGCAGAATGGAATACTTTACCGTAAATGGGAGAAACCAAACGGCAAAGAGTTTCACCTACAGGTTGTTGTTCCAAGAGACAGAGTGAAAGACGTTCTCCGTGAAGTGCATGATGGTGTAACAGGTGGACATCTAGGCGTTAAGAGAACGTTAACAAAGATTCGGGAACGGTTTTACTGGCTGAATTGTCGGGAAGATGTTCAGGATTGGTGCCGCAAATGTACAACTTGTGCAGCCGTGAAAGGCCCGTCAACAAGAACTCGAGGAAGTCTACAGCTGTACAATGTCGGCGCGCCCTGGGAACGGATTGCAGTAGACATTGCCGGACCATTCCCCGTAACTGAATCAGGAAATAAGTACTTCATGGTTGTCATGGACTATTTTAGCAAGTGGCCAGAAGTATTTGCCATACCTAACCAAGAAGCTTCGACAGTAGCCTCCAAGTTGGTTGAGGAAGTAATCTGCCGGTTTGGTGTACCACTAGAAATCCACTCAGATCATGGAAGAAACTTCGAGTCGCAACTATTTCAAGAAATCTGCAAACTATTGGGGATGCATAAAACAAGGACCACTCCATATCACCCTCAGTCTGATGGCATGGTGGAGAGATTTAACCAGACTCTGGAAAGACATTTAGCAAAACTGGTTGACAAACATCAGAAAGACTGGGACAAGTACATACCGCTTTTCCTCCTGGCTTATAGGACATCAGAGCACGAAAGCACAAAACTGACCCCAGCTCAGGTGAATTTCGGCAGAGAACTTAGATTACCTGTGGATCTCCTAACGGGGAGGCCACCAGAAGACCCATGTACTGTGCCAGACTACGTCTTCGATCTTCGAGAGCGAATATGGAACATCTATGACTTAGTTCGCGAAAACGGTTTACAAGCAAGTGAAAACATGAAGACTAGATATGACCGAAGAGCGAACTCACGTGGCTTTGAAGAAGGAGTCTTAGTATGGCTTCATAACCCGATTCGCCGAAAAGGAAAATCACCGAAATTACAAACGAGATGGGAAGGCCCATACAAGATCATTACGCGAATAAACGACGTGACCTATCGGATCCAACGTCAACCAAGAGGGGCAATCAAAGTTGTGCACATAGACCGTCTAGCACGTTATCATGGCAGCAATAGTGACGCTCGGGACGCGCGTCTTTAAGAAGGGGGCAGTGTCGCGAACGAGATAGATGTAGAATATTCGCGAGTAAGAACTCTGCTGGCGAGATAGACTTGGAATGTTCGCGAGTGGAATCATGCAAGCGAAACTAGGCCTTATATTCTTACAGCATAAAGGCTAGAGTTCTTTGAATGGTCGTCGGCTTAGTCGCACTCACACATACATACCGGCGTCTCGATGTTTCCCGTCAATCGAAATACATTCGTCAAGTGAGGCGAATATTCGAGAAAAGTGTAGACCTCTGTATCGGCGCATATAAAAAGGCGATCGAGTGCGCGTCCCGCCAGTTCAGTACGAGCTACGAAAGCGATAACTTCGAAGCGAACCGAAGCGAAGGAAACCTACCTCAGTGCGACAAGTGGAAGTACCTGCGACAACTTTGGCGATATACCTGGACCTCAGCTGCTACGCGACTTGGACTTGGACATCAGGAAGACCATCTTCACGTGTCAACCTTTGGGTTCCGTAGTGAATAAAAACCCTCATACGAACTTTGGCGTTTTTCTCCAAATCTCGAACCCAGTTTCGTAACAATATTTATTGAATTTATATAAGCAGAAAATATGGTAAAGAACCCATTTGGCATTTAAAACTTCGTTGTACCGTTTTCGAACAAATAAAAATCGAAGAAAAACAAATCTAGTTTGTGATAGGTTACCGTTGTGGTTATATTTATTTGCGGACTGCGGTGGGCGTCTTTGGGCGCCGTCCGCCACTCAATCGGCTATGAAAACCAGTGGACTCGTATAGATTTGTCGTCAGACGCTCCCGTGAAGCAATCAAAGGACCTATACCAACCTTTGATTGTATAGATTCGGGTTTAGAATTAGGAATAAAGAAGAGATATTACTAGACACTGGCAAAATAAGCTTCAACGAAGTTTGACCGCCATAATCAAGAAAAGAAAAAAAAAAGTAGCCAGCAGTAGCAGCTGCCTGTCATCGGCTTTTAAAATGTATGGCCTATGTGATTCGTCGACGGCTCGCACACCAATTTACAACGACCTCCGTGGCGTAGTGGTCATCATGCTAGTCCGCTACCCAGAGGTCCCGGGTTCGATTCCCGGTCAGGGCAAGTTGGAAAATGGCCTTTTTCAAATTGTCCTGGGTCTTGGATGTTTATCTATACATGTATTTGTTATAAAATATAGTATCGTTGAGTTAGTATCCCATAACACAAGTCTCGAACTTACTTTGGGGCTAGCTCAATCTGTGTAATTTGTCCCTATATATTTATTTATTTATTTACACATGAACTATACCGTTTGTGTGACTCCTCCATATAAATATAGGAAATACAAGTTAAATAATGCTTATAAACATCAATGAGACCTCTCCAACCCGTCTGGCCAGTGATGAGAGTGTAGGCCAAGTCCTCTGGCTGCTCTGGCCAAGTATGGCTCTGGTAGTACAGAGAGGGTCGTGGTCGTGGAGGCAAAAAGACCTGATGATGATGATGATGACCATATAAATATTTCGAAGGCCGCTAATGACTTCTACACAGTTTTTTTAAATTACTGTAGGTATTATCGTTTTTAGTTTTAGTACCGAACCCAAAGGGTAAAATCCCTGTTACTAAGACCGCTGTCTGTCTGTCACCAGGCTGTATCTCACGTGATAGCTGGACAGCTGAAATTTCTCTCACAATTACAGATGATGTATTTCTCATGCCGTTATAACAACAAATACTTAAAACAGAATAAAATAAATATTTAAGTGGGGCCCCCAAAGAATTAACGTAATTTTTTATAGAATATAGTACGGAGCTCTTCTTGCGCTAGTCCGATACGCATTTGCCCGTTTACTTAACGTCAACCTAGAGCGCGACCTATACCTTATACTAGAAGGCTTTTTTTAAAATTAACCTGTACTGTCCCACTGCTGGGCAAAGGTCCCCTATCTCCTTCCAAATATCTCGATCGTGTGCCACTTCCCACCATTCCCTCTTAAATACGCTATTTTCCAACAAGTCAAATCAGCAACTTTTTTCTAAACGTCAAAACAAACAGTTTCTATGGGATTTTGTATGAAATACAGGCAGGTGACGTCATCGATTTTTGGAGTCAAATAGCGCTCTTATTATCAGTTTTTCTACAATAATAAATTTAAAATAACGTTAAAATGGATATGTTCGAAGACAAGTGACATTATTTTGCGACGCTTTATTTTTTTATTAGTACTAAATAATTTATTTTTGACTTAGGAAAGTACCCAATTGCGCAAGTCGTCACACCAACGCTTCCGGGGCTTACCTCTCTTGCTTCGACCATCAAGAAGGTTTTAAGCTCTTGAATTGTTTCCAGGGTTCAATCTACGTACCAGTAGCTGACACTCGTCTTGAACGTTTAGGGTTCTCCGTAAGTAAAGACAATCCATACACCTAACACTACTAATTTGGTTTTAAAAAAGTTTTAATTTGGTTGGTAACGTAGCAAGAAGGGTTTCACAACTTACTCCCATATGCTGTCCAAATGTGGTCTATGTGAAGGTATTAAAATATTAGGAATAAGTCTTGAGCCAATTTACAAGAATACCTACAAGGAAAATTTTATGTAGGTAGTTGAACGAGCAAGCGAGGCGGGTAAAGTTCTCCGAGTCTATTTGAAGAATCCCGCATAGGAATGTATGTAAAGGCAATAGAACTATCAGTCATGTAAACCGCTATGTTTTGGAATGGTTTGTTTGTTGTTAATGTTAATGTTGTTAATTAGCATGTAATTTTAACTAAGCTAATCGAATTTTTAAATTAAAAAACTATTATTAATAATTAGTACGGAGTAAACTAATAATTAGTATTGTAGTTTGCCCCAAATTATGAACTTGCGAATTACACATCTTTTCAACCTCTTGACAGATTTGGCTCATGTTTGACCTTTAAACATGTATATAAGCAACATCTACACGCTCATTAAAATTATGCAAGCTATCGTCATACAAATATACATATACTTCACATACTTGCTTAAATATAAATGCTGGGTAGTTCAAGTTTATCACGATGTGCTCTTCGAGGCCATACCCAAATTTTCCGGGGTCCAGTGTAACCCCCATTTAAAATAAATCATTTGACAGAAAACGGAGATATCATTTAAAATTGTGTCTTGACCAAGCTCTAGATACCCATTCAAAGTATTTTTTAAACTACTTTTTATAGTTTAAAGTGAGAAAGTGAAGCTTTTCTACGCACATTTGCGAAAAACGGCCACTTTCGGCTAATGTGCGTAGAAAAGCTTCACGATCTCATTTTAACTATAAATAGTAGTTCATAAAATAGTTATAAGGGTTATCTAGGGGTTGATCAAGACACAATTTTAAATGATATCTCCGTTTCCTTTTAAATGATTTATTTCAAATGGGCGCGCCACTGGACCCCGGAAAATTTGGGTATGGCCTAATGGAAGGAAAAATAGAACAAAAAAGAGGAGTAGGAAAACCCAGAAGAAAATTTATCTACCAAATAAAAGAAAAATTAAACGTAAACATATAAGGAGGTTAAGAACATAGCTGAAAAAGAAGAAACATGGAAAGCACACCACTGACAAGAGCCCAGCTCTTAAATATAAGAAGAAGAAGTTCAAGATCAAGTTGTCTTAAAGAAACTTAGCTCGCTTTACTTGCTTCTTCAAAAACGGTTTCCTTTTCTTTTATATTTCAGACGAAAGCACCTACTACCAAGGGCATTCCCGAGGTACCAAAGTCAGCTCTAGAAACTATGGCAAACATAATAGACATGAAGACTTTGGAAGAAAAAGACTGGTTAGCCGTCGAGACGGCTATGGGAGGCAGATCGGATGATCCAGAGGTAAGATTAAATATTGAGAAAAAGCAATATATATTTTTATTATGAAGAAAATAAAACGTCATAAAATGACGTCACGCTTACGTATTTCATATAAATCCCAGAAATATTTGTTTTCATCTCCATCATCAGGCCATTTCTATCCACTGCAGGAGCACGACCCTCTATACTACCTACTAGAGCCACTACCAGCCAGAGGATTTGGCCTACACTCTCCACGCTGGCCAGACGGGTTGGAGAGTTACTTTTCTAAGTCGCCTTCTACGACATCCGCGGGAAGACTTGGAGTGGTCCTATTCTACTCTGCTGGAAACCACACGGCGAGCGGCGAAATGTTTGTTTATACATTTGGTAAAAATTATCTAATTTGAGTTGTTGTCATCTAGCGGATTAGTATACTTAACTGACCTCCGTGGCGTAGTGGTCACCATGCTAGTCCGCCACCCAAAGGTCCCGGGTTCGATCCCCGGCCAGGGCAAGTTGGAAAATGGCCTTTTTCAAATTGTCCTGGGTCTTGGATATTTATCTATATATGTATTTGTTATAAAATATAGTATCTTTGAGTTGGTATCCCTTAACACAAGTGTCGAACTTACTTTGGGGCTAACTCAATCAGTGTAATATGTCCCTATATATTTATTAATAAAAAAATCAAACCATACAGAGTTCGGTATCAAATGAAAAGGTTTATACCGTGTGGAAGTGTATTTACACCTAATTAAGTGTACTGATGTGCTGAATAATTCTCAGTTTTATTATATTCACCTGGAACAAAATGTTATCAATATGTAATCTATACATATAATAAAACAGTAAAAAAAGTGTGTCTGTACATTAAATTTATTTCCAAAAAATATATTGGGAGCGATGGAGACGTAGTAATAGAGTAAGGATTAAAAAAAAAGTCTGTCTGTTTGTCTGTATGTCTGTATGTATATTTGTCTGTTTGTCTGTTCGTACACGCTAATCTCCGGAAATATTGGACGGATTCGAATGAAACTTTTTTTTGTTATATAGCTATTAAGCCTGGGCAACATATAGGGTATAAATGATTTTGGAAAATGGAACGCCACGAAGTCGCGGGCTTCGGCTAGTAAACAATATATAGCACAGTTTAGAAATGTACACATGTATTAGCTGTTACTCCCTTCTGAGCTTACATAAACTGGATAAACGTACTTTTGAAATTTTTAAAACTATTTTATCATGTTTCTACATTATATACGTTATTATTTATTTTCAGTGCGACGGGGATACTTGTCAATCTAGGGTACGTTGTTTGTTTTCTTGATATTTATTTTATATTTGTTGCACATATTTTTAAATAGGTATTGGCACAGAGTAATAAATATACTGGTATTGGTCTTTTATAACGGTCATGAGGTATTGAAATAGATTAAAACTTTTTACAATCGTCCAATATACATTTTCTTAAAATCGGCTCAATAGTTTTGTTTTTAAACTTATATACAACGTGGAAGGGAGATTCCTGTATATATCTTTCGTGAACAATAGAGTATTACACCCATTTTTTGAAAAGTATCTAAATTAGATTCCATGGTGCTAATAAACCACTTTAAAAATAAAATTCATCGATAAGTGAAAGATATTAAGTGCCATAGAAATGCATTTAAATTTTATATTTTCAAAGGCACGTAATTACATTGCCAAAAACGTTGGAGCAGTAGATGCAAAATTTCTCTATGGTCATGACGTAAGATATGTATGTAAACAAACTAGCAAGTCAAGGGGTTCAGTTGGAGTTTGCTTTAAATTGTTTTACAAATTGATTCTAGTGGACTTTATAATAAGAAATTGGTGTGGTTTAGTGTTATAAATGCTCATTCTCATGGACAATATGAGAAATGTTTAAAGTGGTCAGTTATAGTGCGGCTGTAGTGATATTTATTTGCGGACTTAAGCGTCCGCCACTCAATCGGCTAAGAAAACCAGTGGACTCGTATAGATTTGTCATCAGAAGCTCCCTTTAAGCAATCAAAAAATCTATACCAACCTTTGATTGTAAAGTTAGTTAGTTATGGTTAGAAATAAAGAAGAGAAAAATAAAGATGGGCTCTAAAGGATTAGTTTCCAGAGCTTTAAAATAATTAAAAAAAAATACACATGCGTACGCATATTTAATACCTAAATATTTCATTTTTTTCTATTAATCTTTCAGTGTATGACTTATGCCTGTGAAACCAAGGTATGTGCTCGTAATCATGTATTTTATCCACTAGGTAATACTATCACATCATTTCAACCATTATTTTATTTATTTTTTTCTTTTAGTGAAGGCATTTCTTAATAAATCTTGTATTTCAGTGTCAGGGTGATACTTGCGCATCGGGAGTGAGTTTTATTTTTATTTCTGAATTAATGAATAAATATTGCTTTTATTTTCATGAAAACGCGTTATTTATGTCTCTTTAATGTATTATTTACTTTCTAGTGCATCGGAAAAAGTTGTTCTGCTTCTGTAAGTAAATCATTGTTGTTATTGGCGAAAACTCGTTTTAAAACTGGACGGACTATCAATAATAATTTCAACGGTCGTTCATGGAATGACTTAATGGTCTTTCTAGAACCTTGTTTGTCACCATGTTTACTTTTAAACAGATACCGTCTTATTATAAAACGCAGACTAAAATTGTTTCTGGGTTTAAACCATTATCCCACCAAATCAAGTTGGCATTTTCAGATGAGACGATGGCATATTACTAGATGTCAACTTGATTCGGTAGGATAATGGTTTAAACCTAGTCTTCTTCTTGTCGTATGTGTTAGTGACTAACACTAGTGTCAGAGTTTTTAAACCGCCTTAAAGGCATCTGACATGGTTTTAGGTAACGACCAATGTCAAAGACAGTGACCGGGGCCGACGGCTTAACGTGCCTTGCGAAGCACGGATCATCTTACTTAGCAGACAATCAGGTGATCGGCCTACAATGTCCTAACCAAACAGGGACAACAACCCAAACTCGTTGCCCCCACTGCGAATCGAACCCGCAACCTCCGGGTGTGAGCCGAACGCTCTAACCACTACACCACGGAGGCAGTTAAGTAGGTTTAAACCTAGTTACAAAGTTAGTCTGCATTTTATAATAAGACTGTTGTTTCGAATGCGGGCGCCACTTTTGTTGGGTTCTGCTACCATTTTGCCTTTAGGTCCCGCCCGAGCAATATACATCCCCGTTTCCCGTCCTTGTCCCTCCCCCGTTCTTGCCTTCTTCCTGTGCTTGCGTGAGAGGATCTCCTCTCATACACTTATTTTATTTTTCAGTGCACTGGCTCTGGATGCATGAGCATGGTAAATAAAGACATTACATTTTCTATTTATATTCATAATATCTTGTTTCTATTAGTTACTAGCTGTTACACATTTTTTTACTGTTTTATTAATGTATAGATTTTATAATAGGGATGTGGGTCAAAATCTCCCATGCTGGTCTGGGAGAAATAAAAAAAAATTAGAATGTACTAGATGCTTCTCTTCCCACGCAGATCGTAAAAGCCGATCGAGGGAATGGGCAAAAATGCAAATCATGTTAACAGGCGATGCGGCTAGCAACCCATCACTGTTTTGATTGCTTTTCCATCTTCTCGCCCACCATGACGCTAAAAGTGGCTTTTGGGTCTTGCGGCCCTGGGCTCTGCATAGAGCCGCAAGACCCAAAATGCTCTGTCTGCCCCGTTAGGGATAAAGACGTGATAGTATGTATGTATGTATATGGGTCAATAATATTCTATTTTATTTAGTCCGTCAACTAGATTATGAAAAAATAGAGGACCAATATTTTTTCATTTAGAAAATTAGTCAAAGTTCACAAAGATACAGCGCTTCGAAGTTTCGGAGTGGGGGTCATTTACGTCACTGTTGGTTAAAAATCGTAGCCAATCCTGACGTCACGCAAAATTTAAATGCGCTGTATCTTCGTCATTATTTGCTAATGAGAGAAAAGTAAAAATACGTATACCACACTTTTTAATAATCTATCTAATGAGCCAAAAAATTTTTTGGAAACATTCCTAGAGCCTCTGGCTTGACCCACTTATGTATTATGTTTTTTATACGATAGCTTGAGTGATTTTGATCGGAGCTTTATAAAATGTTATTAGGTGTGGTGATGTGACCAATAGAACTTTTAAGTTTGAACTTTAGTCAAATCAGACAATGGGTTGCCGAGATATGAGGTCCGCGAGTTCATAGTTCAAGCCGAACTAAACACTGTATTTATTAACTAATTATTTTGATGAATACTTAACGTGTCTTTATCTTTCTCTTATTTTAGTGCATTGGAGAGAGCTGTGAAGTAAAGGTACGTATTATACAACGTCCTTTTTCATTAGGTACAAATATTTTAAGGGGTCAGACCTACAAGATGGTCAGATGACCTGACCAGGGTCGCTGGAAAGCGCTGTATGCAGGCCGCTCTTAATCGGTTATTTTGGAAATCTTTGGGCAAGGCCTATGTCCAGCAGTGGACGTTGTTCGGCTGAAATGATGATAATGATGAACAGTCAAAAATAACAAGTTCGACATTCCTGTACAAATTGCCCGGGCGACTGCATACACACGTAGGGAAGTGCCGATTTAAAAAGACTTTTATTTTAATCTTGCCAACTAGTAATGCTGGCGTATGGCGTATTATGGCCTAACGATACGGTTTCCCGCACAACTGTGAAAACAGCCTTATAATCGGATAAAAATTACCTTAATGTCAATATCAGAAGTGGGATACGGACAGGAAGTCTTTGATCAATAAATTTCTAGATGTAACATCCTTCAAAACGTCAAAAAATTCATTTTCATTAATATTGTGCCGTGTGGTTTCCGGCAGAGAAGGATAGAGCCACTCCAAGTCCTCCCGTGGATGTCGTAGAAGGCAACATAGGAAATACAAGCTAAACGAAGCTTATGAACATCAATGAGACCTCTCCAACTCGTCTGACCAGCGAGGAGAGTGTAAGCCAAGTCCTCTTGCTGCTTTTGACAATTATGGCTCTGCTAGTACAGAGAGGGTCGTGGTCCTGCAGTGGAAATAAAAAGACCTGATGATGGTGATGATGATGAATATCGTCCGGCAAATACAGAGCTAGAAGCGCTCCTTAAATAGATTAGATACTGTTAGGTTGGTAATATGTGCAAAAGCAAATGTACCGGGAATCCAAGGCCTAACATAAGGCAGATTGTCGATGTATAGAAGATTGGGTCTCGAGTGTCTTTGGTCTTTTGTCTTTTGTCTTTTGTCTTTTTTGAGAAATAAATGGTAAATAACCATATGTTATGTTTTATTGCTTAATCCAAGAAAATCTACATTTTTCATAAGTATACAACAACTGGCGACGAGTTACCCACAAAGATGTTTGGCGTTACTTCGAATTTCGGCAATATTTCTAATTTCGATCACCAAATTCATGATTGGAAAACATACAAGTGTAGATTAGAGCAATGGTTTATTGCAAATAATATCGATGAAGATGAAGACAAAGCAGGCGTAAAAAAGAAAGCTATTCTCCTTAGCGCGCTGACGGAAAATACGTACAAGTTAACAGAAAACTTGTTGTTACCTAAAGAACTAACATCCGTTAGTTATGATGACATCAAGAAAACACTTGACGATCATTTCACGCCGAAGCGCTGTGGCTTTGCAGAGAGGTACAAATTTTATGCCGCCACCCAACAAGAAAACGAAGGTTATGCACAATGGGCGGCGAGACTACGTGGGTTGGCAGCTCATTGTGGTTTTAAGAACTTGGAAGATAACCTATTAGATAAATTTGTGATGGGGATGTTGCCAGGACGTGAGCGTGACAAGTTGTTCGCACAGGATACGAAGGAATTGTCGCTGAGCAGGGCCGTCGAAGTGGCGGAAAGCGTGCGCTGTGCGCGCATAGGCGCAGCGGTGACTCCTGTACAGGTTCAAGAATCTGTAGCTGTGTGCAAGGTGTCTCAGAGACAAGCAACACAATCTCGTCAAAAGTGCTCAGTGTGTGGTTTTACCAATCATAGTTCAGCTGACTGTCGTTATGTAGGTTATAAATGTAAACAGTGTAAAGCAAAAGGGCATCTAAAAAGGATGTGTCCGAAAAAATTAAATTACTTGGGTCAGGTTAGTGAAAGTGGTGAAGGTGATGATGGTAAGTGTTTTAACATTCGCTGTGTAAATGGTAGGCCTATGTCCGAAACAGTGTTAATGCATGGGGTTTCGATAAATTGTGAAATTGATAGCGGATCAGCAGTGTCAGTAATTTCAGAACAAACATATAAAAAATATTTTCCATCAGTTCCATTGTCACACGCTACAAAGAATTTAATTACTTATACTGGTAGTTCCTTAAATATAGTTGGCGTTGTAAAAGTAATAGTTGAATATTCAGGCCGGAAATCTGTTTTGTCAGTATATGTGGTTCATAATGGTGGGCCACCACTGCTAGGTCGAGATTTTATACAAAATTTTGGTTTGGAGCTTACACCTATCCATTTCTGTGAGTATGATAATGATGTAGTAGTCAGTTTAATGAAGGAGTTCCCAAATGTATTTTCTGAAAAATTAGGCTGTTTAAAAAATTATAAAGTTAAATTGCCACTAAAGGAAAATACTAAACCGATTTTTATAAAAGCACGGACGGTGCCTTTTGCTTTGAGAGAAAAAGTTAACAATGAGTTAGATCGTATGGTGAGTTCTGGCATTTTGACACCGGTGGCACATTCAGACTATGCCTCTCCTATAGTTCCAGTGTTGAAAAGGGATGGTAGTGTTCGTATTTGTGCAGATTATTCCATTACTATTAATAAGCAATTACATGTTGACAAATATCCACTACCAACAGTTCAGAATTTATTTAGTAAATTACATGGAGGTGAACAGTTCAGCACTTTAGATTTGTCTTCTGCGTACAATCAATGTTGCCTTGATGAGGAGTCGCAGAATGTTACATGCATAAATACTTCAAAAGGTCTTTTTAATTATGCTCGTTTGACGTTTGGTCTATCAAGTGCACCGGCAATTTTTCAAAGAATTATGGAATCCTTAGTTGGGAATATGGAAGGGGTTTTAGTATTCCTCGATGATATTTTAGTCACTGGAGTCGATAAGACACAGCATTTAGACCGTTTAAAAGAGGTATTAAGTCGCTTACAAAACGCAGGGTTAACATTGAACAAGGATAAGTGTGTGTTTTTTAAGAATGAAGTAGCCTACTTAGGATACATCATTGATAAACATGGGATTAAAAAAAAATCCTGATAAAGTAAAAGCTATTATGCAAGCTACTGTTCCTAAAAATGTGTCAGAATTACAGTCATTCTTAGGATTAATAAATTATTATAGATGCTTTGTACCAAATGCATCATCAGTCCTTCATCCTTTGCATTCTTTGTTGCAGAAAGGTATTAAATGGCGTTGGATGAAAGAACATGATGATGCATTCATGTATATTAAAGAACAGTTATCTTCAGATAAAATGTTGGCACATTTTGACCCCAATGCTAAAATCATTTTGACTGTGGATGCATCTCCATTTGGATTAGGTGCAGTGTTATCCCAGATTGATAATGAGGGCAGAGAGAGACCGATATCTTATGCTTCTAGATCATTAAATTCAGCAGAGAAAAAATATGCTCAGATACAAAAGGAGGCCACAGCCATTATTTTTGGAGTAAGGAAATTTCATCAATACTTATATGGCAGATCTGACCCTTTCATTTTACGGACTGACCACAAACCCCTTACTATAATATTTGGTAACCGTAAAGGTATTCCTGAGGTTTCTGCTAACCGTCTGCAGAGATATGCTATATTCTTGAGTGCATATAATTATATTATAGAATATGTAAAAAGTGTAGACAACGTTGCCGATTTTTTATCTCGGGCTTTACCAAAAACAAGCTGTATGTTGGAGCGAAAATTTCCGCAAGCGGAAGATACAGCGGCGTACATTAATTTTGTTGTTGAAGGTTCTTTACCTGTGACTTTAAAGGAATTAGCATGTGAAACTAGCAAAGATAGTGTTCTGAATAAGGTAAAGGAATTTGTACTTAAAGGATGGCCTAGAAAGTTAGTAAATAAAGAGTTGAGGCCTTATTTTTTGTGTAAACATGAGTTAGCATTAGAAAGTGGGGTATTATTGCGAGGTCACAAGACAGTAATACCTTTAGTTTTACGGCAAAAGGTATTAAATGAACTGCATAGTTCCCATTTTGGTATAGTAAAGATGAAAGCTGAAGCCCGTGCCCGTTTTTGGTTTCCAGGTGTAGACAGAGCCTTAGAAGAGTTAGCTAGTTTATGCGTTACATGCGCCCAGTTACGACCAGCTCCACCACGGGTGCCTATTGCTCCATGGCCATACCCTCCAGCAGTTTTTTATAGAATACATATTGACTTTTTAGGTCCTTTTAATAATAAATCATATTTAGTTATCGTGGACGCTTATTCTAAATGGGTAGAATGTTATGATATGAATTTAAATACAACTTCAAAAGCAGTTATCACAAAGTTATGTGATTTTATGTCACGGTTTGGAATGCCTCATACTATTGTAAGTGACAATGGAACTTCTTTTGTTGCTCAGGATTTTAAAGATTTTTGTAAATTGAATGGAATTCAGCATTTATGTTCACCGGTTTACCATCCAGCCAGCAATGGTCAAGCAGAATCTTTTGTAAAGATTATTAAAAGGGGTATTAAAAGTATTTTGATGGAACCTCATAAATCAGCAAATTTTCAAATGCGATTATCAAAATATTTATTTGACTACCGTAATTCCGCTAATAGTACAACTGGAACATCCCCAGCGCAATTAGTTTTCGGACATAAGCTACGTTCGCGTTTAGATTTTGTTACGTTTGAAAACAAGCCTTCTCCACTCTCACTGTCATCTAAAGTTGCATGTAAACAGTCCTCACAGGTTAAACATTTTGGAGGTGTTACGAGAAAAGATTTTAGTGTGGGGGAAAGTGTTTGGGTTAAGCTATATGTAAATAAGTCAAAGTTTTACTGGTCTAAAGGCACTATTAAGCGTAAGTTAGGCAACGTCCTGTATGAAGTAAATTTGGAAGATGACAGGAAAGTAATCTCGCGGCATATAAATCAAATTTATAGACGCCAAGAAGGTGAAAATGAAGACGATGGTTATGACTGGGCGGCTGACGAAGACTTTCCAGCAGTGCCTTCAACTTCTGCTGGTCCAACGTCAGAAACCACTGCGGAGACAGAATCAGAGGTTCCGGTGATTGATTTTGAACCATCAGGAGCGACTGCAACTTCTTCTGGTAATGAAGAGCGACATTCGATTAGCGTATCAGCTGGGCCAGATTGTCATTCTCCAAATGAGAATATTGAAGATCTCCGTTCAGAACCATCGGTAGTGGTTTGTCAACCAGAAGTATCTGTTTCATCTAGATCAAGAAGAGATAGACCTGTAATTGATTACTCTAAGTTTTTCTAATAATGATAATTTAAGAGGGGAGAGATGTTAGGTTGGTAATATGTGCAAAAGCAAATGTACCGGGAATCCAAGGCCTAACATAAGGCAGATTGTCGATGTATAGAAGATTGGGTCTCGAGTGTCTTTGGTCTTTTGTCTTTTGTCTTTTGTCTTTTTTGAGAAATAAATGGTAAATAACCATATGTTATGTTTTATTGCTTAATCCAAGAAAATCTACATTTTTCATAAGTATACAACAGATACATTTTCAGAGATTTGGTTTTGGATTATGATGTGACTTTTATTAGGACTTCTTCTGCATTAGCGCTTAGGAAGCGGTAGTAAACTTAGCTGTAAGTTACCATTTGACGTCAACAATTGTGCACCAAAACAATGACGAAAGATATATTTGAACTGAATTGAATTGAGCTGGGGAGTTAATAAAAGTATTTATTTTATTTTATTCTAAAACAACTGCTAATGACATATTATTACTATTCATACATACATCTAAATTTAGTACAGTAGTGCAAAAAGCATGGCAACACAAGTTTATTTGCCAGGTAAATAAAAAAAAACCCTGACTTTTAAATAATTTCATATGTAAACGCCATCTAGTGCTGTGAGGAACTAAATAACTATAAAAACCCGTACTTCCTTTATAACTTTTAAACAGCCGAACCGATTTTCATGAATTATAGCTAAGATTCACTGCAAGGGATCTCGCTATAACGTAAAATAAGCGGCCAAGTGCGAGTCGGACTCGCTAATGAAGGGTTCCGTAGTAGTAAATAACATAATATAAAAGTCTTGTAGTATTTTTTTTTTAATTTTTATATTTGAGTTGATTGAATGAAAGGTAAATTGCAGTTTATGACATATTAAAAAAAAACTACTTACTAGATCTTGTTCAAACCTATTTTCGCTGGTAGTTTTCATGGTAATGAACATCATATATTTTTTTTAGTTTTATCATTCTCTTATTTTAGAAGTTACGGGGGGGACACACACACTTTTTTCCACTTTGGAAGTGTCTCTCGCGCAAAGTATTCGGTTTAGAATAAAATGATATTAGAAACCTCAATATCATTACTGAAGACCTATCCATAGATACCCCACACGTATGGGTTTGATGAAAAAAATTTTTTTGAGTTTCAGTTCAAAGTATGGGGAACCCCCAAAATTTATTGTTTTTTTTTTTCTATTTTTGTGTCAAAACCTTAATGCGGTTCACATAATACATCTACTTACCAAGTTTCAACAGTATAGGTCTTATAGTTTCGGAAAAAAGTGGCTGTGACATACGGACGGACAGACATACAGACAGACATGACGAATCTATAAGGGTTCCGTTTTTGCCATTTGGCTACGGAACTCTAAAAACCGCATCGAGCTCCGTTCGACCGCTACAATGCCACAGGCGGACAGACAGACATTAGCGTCAAAATTATAACACCCTCTTTTTGTAGGGAATTAAAAATATACTGCAGCATTTTCTCCAAAAACGTCAACTAACATTATGTCATAATTTGAATTGACGAAGAAGAAGGAGAGAGAAGATGTGTTTTTTTTCAAATTTTATGTCAGAAATTTAATTGAATTTAGAATGTAGATTTTTTATTTATTTAATGCGACGTCTTAACTAAGTATAACATCATTGTAATACAGATCAATGTTTACATGCCTTCGCCTGCAGATTCGCTCCTGTGCAAACATGATTGATTGAATTCACCGAACCACGCACAAAATACAGAAATACAGAGAGACGCGTCGGTAAAATGTACTACAATAGGGATGTGGACTGGGTTAAAAATATATTATTTTATTTAGTCCGTCAACTAAATGATCCAAAAATAAAGGACTCATATTTTTTTGTTTAGCAAAGTAGCCAGAATTCACGAAGATACAGCGCCTCGAAGTTTTAGAGTGGGGGTGATTTACAATATCGTTGGTTAAAAATCGTGGCCAATCGTGACGTCACGTGAAATTTAAAGGCGCTGTATCCTCGTCATTGTTTGCTAATGAGAGAAAAGTAAAAATACGTATGCCATACTTTTTAATAATCTATGTAATGAGCCTAAGATTTTTTTCTATATCCTTATTATTAAAATAGTGTTATAAGTTACAAACACTAGATGTTTAATTGAATATACTTTCAATGTAGTGAACGTCATATCACTACATTGACTACCTTAGTGGGCATCATGCCCGGCAGTCTTGGGTTCAATCCCTGGTCAGGTTAAGATAATAAATGATCTTTTTTAGATTGACTTGCTTCTTGTATATTTATCTATTGGTTAATATGTACCCATTTGTTATAAAATATAATATCGTGGAGTTAGTATCCCATAAGCATAACACAAGTCTCGAACTCACTTTCCTGGAACATGTATCAAAATATGAAAAACTTTTTTATTTACTCAAAAAATCAGATCTAAGCAAGCTCGGGCCAAACCATATTTTTCATTATCATTTGAGGAACATACTAAATCAATATGTTACTCACGAACGTTGTCCTGTATCATGGACTGAATTCACTCTTAAAATAGTTTCAGTATATTTTGTTTCACCCTGTATACATATTATTCCTATATTATAAATTAAAAAAATCAACAGTGCCTGAAATAGACTAATCAGCTTCAAGCTGCTCTGTCTTAAAGTCAATAAAGAAATAAAAAGAAAAATTTTATGTATGATGTCAATCAATGATAAAAAAAAGCTCATCAAAATTAACAATACAACTAGATCACTTTGTTATAATGATAATAAAATAACAGTCAAAAAACAAAAAAAGACGACATTCCCATACAAATTGCCCAGGCGGCTGCACACTTAGGTATGGAAATGCAAAAGTGTGCAGGCAATTTATTTTTACGTTATGACTGTTCTTTTAATTATAAGTATAGTGGTCTAGTCTAGTCTGTATTATATATAGCCCGTGGTTCAATTTGATACAGGTTAATAATTGTTAATTTATGTGTCCTTTTCACGTTGTATATTCAATCGAATAGCTCCGTAATCTCTTACAATAAGAATTTTGAGAAAAGATAACTGGTTTTATCGTATTGGATTTGATAGCCAGCCATCTTTGATTTTACAAATTAAAATGGCGGCATTTTGAAATCGCTCACTTACCTTAGTCATATTTCTGCTGCTTTTTTAGTTTATATCACAAGCCCCCCATTCTGCCGAAGTTCGGAGCGTAACATATTATACATGACTACGCAGTTATCGGCTGGCTTATTCTGTAAAACTTACTAATGTCAGTATTTATTTGGTACTAGCCGAAGCCCGCGACTTCGTTCGCGTGAACTTTATGTCTCTGGAAAATGCTCATCAGGCTGAACAACTTTTACTAAGGCGGCATTTTTATATCTCTTATAGTTTAGCTGGACCATCATGGTTCTGCATCAGGCGTTCCATTTTCCAAAATAATTTATACCCTATATGTTGCCCAGGCTTAATAGCTATACATTGTCCTTTTTTATTAAGTACAAATATTTTAAGGGGTGATTCAGTCCATCATATGAAACAACTTTTCCCAATAAATGTATATCGAAATACGAAAAGAAAATTTTCATTTTTCATAGTAATGATATCACGTGACTACTTCTATTTGTATGAAAACCGAAAAAATATTTTTCGTATTTCGATATACATTTATTGGGAAAATTTGTTCAAAATGATGGACTGAATTACCCCTTAAAATATTTGTACTTAATAAAAAAGGATATTGTATAACAAAAAAAGTTTCATTCGAATCCGTCCTGTATTTCCGGAGATTAGCGTGTACAAACAGACAAACAGACAAACAGACAAACATACAAACAGACAAACAGACAAACAGACAAACAGACAAACAGACAAACAGACAAACAGACAAACAGACAAACAGACAAACAGACAAACAGACAAACAGACAAACAGACAAACAGACAAACAGACAAACAGACAAACAGACAAACAGACAAACAGACAAACAGACAAACAGACAAACAGACAAACAGACAAACAGACAAACAGACAAACAGACAAACAGACAAACAGACATACAGACAAACAGACAGACATTTTTTTTAAAATTCTTACTCTATTACTACGTCTCAATTGCCACCAATATTTTTTTTGGAAATATATTTCATGTACAGACACACTTTTTTTACTGTTTTATTATATGTATAGATATAGATTTGATGGCGTTGGACGCGCTGCTTCTGATGATAAAACTGAATAACCGGCTAAGTGCGAATCGTATTCGCGCACTAAGGGTTCCGTATCTATAAAAAATCGCGTTTGTTGTATGGGAATTACGCCCTTAAATATTTATTTTATTTTGTTTTTAGTATTTGTGGTTTTAGCGGCAACAGAAATACATAATTTGTGAAAATTTCAACTGTCTAGCTATCGCGGTTCTTGAGATACAGCCTGGTGACAGACAGACGGACAGGCGGACGCGACAGTCAGACACAGCGAAGCAGAGACAGCGAAGTCTTAGTAATAGGGTCCCGAAATTTCCCGATAAACCCTAAAAACGAAGAAAATTAAACTAAAATGGAAATAAATTAAAATATAAATAGATTTGAAAGTAAATACATAAATACTTAAGTACTCGTTTTCTGCTCCTGTGAACCTGTAATTGAAAATAGTATCAATTAAAGAAGAATTCTGGATGTGCGAGGGAAATAAACATATAATTATATAGTGCCAAAAATCCAAGATACATCTAACCAAGCAGCCGTTTGAAAGATACGAGGTATTAAGAAATTTACAAACAAACATACCAACAAGATACGCATAAAAAAAGTAACCCTCCCTTAGGAGTCGAGTTATAAAAAGCGTAGTGTAGAAAACGGTATAAGAAGAGGAAACTTAAGTAACAGAAAAAGGATGCACATACACCCGCGTGACGTCACTGGCATTAAGTCTCGCGCGTATGAAAAAGATAGCGAGATGTCCCCCAACGCTCCCTGAAGTGCTATTTTTGAAACGCCTAGTCATCTAAACGAATGGTTTTTCCATACAAAAAATCGTTCGTTTAGTGACTCCGCGTTTGAAAAATAGCAAGCTAATTGCTGCCTCGTTTTATAAGCAACCAGCTGTGCCCGTGGGCTTCGCTCCCCGTGGGAATTTCGGGATAAAAACTAGACTATGTTCTTCCCTGGGTATCAAACTATATCCATATCAAATTTCACCTAAATAGGTTCAGTGGTTAAAGTGTGAAGTGGTAACAAACAAATATACAAACTTACTTTCGCATTTATAATATTAGTAAGGATTTAGTTGCTGTTTTTGAAAACAACATTTTGTAGGTGTTATTTGCTGTTCGTATTAAATTTTGTCCAAAAACAAACTTAGTTGAATAGTCTATGGATTGGTTTCCAGAATCATCCTGTTGTATAAGAAATTAACTTGGAAATCAATAATGAAGTTTATACTATGCTTTAATGATTAAAGTTCAACAGACAATATGATTTAACGATCCTTATTGTTTATGACTATAGCATCACAGGTATGGAACTTCATAGAAACGGAGCAACAAATATACCTAGTACTACTACAAACGAAACAATATATATGTGCACACGTCAAATGTGTGAATTAAACAATCAGGGTCGCCACCACAGAATTTGTTGCTTTGCTTATCAGTTTTCATCACTCGGAAATCTTTACAATTTTCGTTCTTTATGGTTTTCCGTGGATAAACAATGATAATATGCGCAGTTTCTCACAATTATGATTCAATTATCCCAAGTGACTTGCGTAACGTCAACGTGCGACTTGCAACAACCCTGTTTTACAGGCGCTTACAAGGCCCAAAAGCGGGGGAGGGGTTGCGGGGACGCCAGATAGCGGGGGACGATGCTAGTTTCCGTTCTGTATGTAATACTATTATTATCTCTGTGCCAACATCTTCAGTTTTTATAAAAATCATTTATAACTGTTTAACTGACACCACAGAACTCCGTTTTCCTTCCCCACACCTCTCCACGGTTCTCGCCTGTGGCCGCCCGCTTAACACCCTCCACAAGGTGAGAACGGGGGAGAGGTGCGGGGACCGAATGGGGACGCATATTGCGCGGGACCTTAGAAGATACCGTTTTGTATTTCTTAAATTAATTCTATGCCATCAAACACGAGAAACTTTTCTATAAAACTTTATTGTGCCTAAAAGTTGTTAAGTAAAAACGTATAACGTAAATTATAACCTGTAAAAGCCTAATTACCTGAATAAACACTTGTTTTTTTTTTAGTAAAATAGAAAGATTTTTTCCTTACTTTCCGCAGCAATGAGCCATAATTGTTAATATAGCAATATATGGCAGACATTTGTAGCACATTTTCGTAGACGTTCGTAGCATGTTTTCGTAGAAGTTCGTAGCATATTGTTGCAAACATTCGTTACCCATCGCCGTAGCGTCGCAGTAGAACGAAATAAAATAAGTGACAAAATAGTAAAATAATGAAGTCAAAAGACCGCTGTATCGCAACTGCAATCTCTTCCAGACAACCGAGATATTTACCTACTTAATTTCGATTGGGTTTTATCGACCATAGTCAATAAGTCACATTAAATAGCGTACAATCAACACCGTAATAATATTTTGCCGTGTGGATCCCTCCAAGTCCTCCCGTGGATGTCGTAGAAGGCGATTGAGGAAATACAAGCTAAACAAATCTTGCAATGAGACCTCTCCAACCCGTCTGACCAGCGTGGAGAGTGTAGGCCAAGTCCTCTGGCCAATTAAGGTGGTGTGACAGAATGTAGAGACAACATTGGAAAAAAGGTTTCTGTTAAAGGAAAAGCTTTGAGATTTTTTCATTAAGTTTACACTATTAATAATCCTAATCTTAATAAGTGTAAATGTAGTTGTAATTTTTATTAAATGAAGCCCTACCTCAATCTCATGTGCATTTTGTAGATTTAAGTTTTAAAATTGTATGTGTACATGAAAACGTGAAAGATATAGTTCGTTTTTTAATTTAGATTTTAATTAAGATTGAAATTTAGTTATTAATTTAGATTTTTAATTTAGTTTTTATATTTAGTTCAATAATTATTACTTGTTTTTAATAAAGTGATCTAATCTGAAAAAAAGAGTACCTATGAATATGAATATTGTGTCTTTACGTATTTACAGCAAATGCATACATTCCCATTAGGAAATCCGGTAAAAACAAACATTAAACCAATAAAAACAAAGCACACTCCGTTACAAATAATGAACGTTAACAGTCCCATATTACATTTACTCGAGTCAACAATGTTGTTATTAAAAACAATGTTTTCAACGCACTTTTGTTTGCATTGAAATAAATAAATAGAGCAGACTGAAATGTTTCATAAAAAAATTACATGTGATTGAAAAGACACTTGGATTCAAAAAATACTACTTACCATAATTATTTATTGAATAATTAATATTATATGTATATAAAGAAAACAACTGTTCAGGCTTGCCATGGACAAATCAAGATTTAAAGAGCCAATCTTCAGGAATGAAGCGGCACCCAAAGAAAAAGATATAAACTAAATCTTTAGCAAATGAAAAGGAAACTATGAACAAAAATTTTAACAGATATGTACATTCAAACCCACTCCTCTGTCTGTTGATGTTGTGAAAGGCGAAACGTACACAAGCACAGATTACTAGTGCGTTGAAAATATATTTGTTGTTGATATAAGAGTTATCGATGGGTCAAATATCGCTTCTACGATCTAGGACGGAAAAGCAATTGATACACAGTGACGTGCACAAATGTTTTGACAGGGTAGGCACTAATCTTACTTAAATTAGAGAACACATACACCCTATCCATACATACATACACACTATCACGTCTTTATCCCTAATGGGACAGACAGCGCATTTTGGGTCTTGCGACTCTATGCAGAGCCCAGGGCCGCAAGACCCAAAAGCCACTTTTAGCGTCATGGAGGGCGAGAAGATTGAAAAGCATTAAATACAGTGATGGGGTTGCTAGCCGCATGCCTCTTAAAATGATTCGCATTTTTGCCCATTCCCTCGATCGGCTTTTACGATCTGCGCGGTAAGAGAAGCAGATGGTACATTCTAAGTTTTTTTTTCGAGACCAGCATGGGAGTTCTTTAGCAACAGAATATTATATAAGGGTAAACAAAATTTTGGAAATCTTTGGGAGAAGCCATGTCCAGCAGTGGACGTTATGCGGCTGAAATGATGATGATGATGAGGGTAAACAAATCTATGTGTATGTATGAAATACACTCTACTGGTGATACATAGGTATAGGTACATCTTCGATCGAATTTAGTTTTCTTGATATAAAAAGTGTCGTCTCTATAACAAATAACTCGGTAGTAAAACTTTTATACTTTGTTATTTTGAATGTTTTTGTTTCAGTGCGACGGGCAGGCGTGCGAAGCGAGGGTATGGAGATGAAGTTTCATTCACTCAGTTCAACCATTCACTCACTCTTAAAACACTTGAAATGTTTTTCAAATCGTCTGTTTTTGACATCTATTTTGACTAGTTTAGTCTGAGTTTAGTTTGTGTTTTTAACTGACTTCCAAAAGGAGAAATAATTTATCAAGTTCTTTTTTATGCTTGTTCACCGATTATTCGATGTCTCTTGGACTGATTCAGAAAATTCTTTTTTTTGTTTGAAAGGGCATACTTGTCACGTGGTTATATATCAAAATCGATACTAAGACGGTTTTAAGTTTTTACTTTACTGCAGAATTCATTTTTTTCCGACTTTAGAAAGGAGGAGGTTATAAATTAGTAGCGATTTGTGTTGAAGTCAGTTTTAAGTTTTGAAAAATTATCATAAAACATCAATGAGTTAATAAGTTTCAATAAAGCTTTCGATTTTGCAGTAAGGAACTTCTTTCCCACGTTACACTTTATCTATAAATAATCTTTTTATTCAATATCCTAAATGATAAATATACATTAATATAGGAATACAAAAATAAATGGTGCCTAGGATGAAAAAACCCTGTTTCAGGATTCACGATAAAATTCCTAGTAATTCCTCTGTATCTTCATACTACATACTCGTATTGATATAATTATATATATTTATTAAGTACATTTTTTATAGTGTCATGGTCCAAATTGCAAAGCTACGGTGAGTACCTAATTAACTCATATACAACTTGGAAGGGACATACCCGTATAAGTCAAACCACGGGCTATATTAGATCATTGTCATCATTTCAGCCGCATAACGTCCACTGCTGGCCATAGGCCTCTCCCAAAGATTTCCAAAATGACCGATCTAGAGCGGCCTGCATCCAGCGCCTTCCAGCGACATTGTCCAGGTCGTCAGATCACCTTGTTGGTATGTCCTACGCTTCGCTTGCCAGTACGTGGTCGCCATTCGAGAACCTTTTTACTAGATCGCTATATAGTATACAATATTAAAATAATAGTAAAAAAAATATCGCCATTTCCATATGAAAGTGTGCCCGGGCAATTTGTATGGGAATGTCGATTTTTTTGGTTTTTTGACTGGTATTTTATTATCATTATACTATAGTGATTCGATTTATTAAGGGAATGTTCCTTCCACGTTGTATTTTGATAACGCATAATGAAAGTCGTGTCGTTTTAGTTGTTTTGCTTACTTTTTGCAAATATTTAGCTGAAAATAGGGAGATGTAGAAAATGTGGCGCCGAAAAGCGGACCCCGAGTTTCGCAGCATTACAGCTGAGGATGCAACTGGGAATACGCTGAGATAAGAGAGTGAGAAAGAGAGGGAGATGTGGAAAATACACCATCATCAGGACTATTTGTCTCCACTGCAGGAGCACGACCTTCTCTGTACTACCAGAGCCATAATTGGCCAGAACAGCCAGAGGATTTGGCCTACACTCTCCTCGCTCGTGTGACGGGTTGGAGAGGTCTCATTGATGTTTGTAAGTTTTGTTTAGCTTGTATTTCCTAAGTCGCCTTCTACGACATCCACGGGAAGACTTTTAATTTCGTTCACTGCTGGGGTGAAAATTTCAACAGGATTATTTCCAAAACGACCAAACTAAAGCCTGTATCTAGCGCTTGCTTAAACTTTTAACCAACTTCCAAAAAGGAGGAGGTTATCAATTCGACGCAACCTTTTTTTATATTTGTTTACCGATTTTTTGAAAATGCCTGGACCGATGTGAAAAATTCTTTTTTATTTCGAAAGAAAATCTGGCATTATTATTACACTTACACACACGAAAAGCTGTTTTTTTTCTTTGTGGAAAAGGTGGCTTAAATAAGCGTGTTCTGAGATATGTTAATCGAAATCGGTTTAGCCATTCACAAGATACAGCTGTATATTTACATTGATTTGGAAAATGGCCTTTTCAAATTGACCTGGACCTTGGATGTTTATCTACATATGTATTTGTTTTAAAACATAGTATCGTTGAGTTAGTGTCCCATAACACAAGTCTCGAACTTATTTGGGACTAGCTCAATCAGAGTAATTTGTCCCTATTTATTTATTTCCAAATTTTCCTTGTATGTTTTCAGTGCACCAGCTTTGGCTGCTCTATATTCGAAAACAACAGCTTTAAGCGCGGAGGAGGTACCTTCGAACAACACTACCCGCAGTATACCGACAACCAAGAAGATAATATACCCAAAGCTCCTAACCCCATAGACTCCTATACCTACTGATTGAATAAACTTTTCGATGTTTCTTTCCATATCTGTTAACTTATTAAAAAAGAGAAAGAAGTGAGCGAAGTCTTCTTATTTTAAATTTCCCATCTCCTATCATCCATTGATTTCCAAAATGACCGATCAAGAGCGGCCTACAACCAGCGCTTTCCAGCGACCCTGGTCAGGTCATCTGAACACCTTGTAGGTGGGTGCCCTACGCTTCGCTTGCCAGTACGTGGTCGCCATTTAAGAACCTTTTTGCCCCACCGGCCATCGGTGTCCCGCCCACTGCCACTTCAACTAGCTAATCCGCTAGGCTACACTACATAAGTGAAGTTTGTTCTCCTACGAATTTCCTCATTTCTGTTTCGATCACGTAGGGAAACAAAGTTTCCCGTCTCCCATCTTCCATCTCCCTATACCTATCTCCCATCTCAGATATCACGTTTCGTCTCCAATTTTTAATCCCCGAAAAGAAAGAAGGGTGTTATAATTTGACGCCAATATTTGTGTGTCGGTCTGCTTGTCTTTCTGTCTGTCTGTCTGCGTGTCTGCTGTGGCATCTCGCGCTCGAACGGATGGATCAATTTGGATGCGGTTTTTTTACGTGTTAGCAGGTTCTCTTGCGGTGGTTCTTAGCTTTTTTTGATGAAACTTGTCGACCTCCGTGGCGTAGCAGTCACCATGCTAGTCCGCCACCCAGAGGTTCCGGGTTCGATCACCGGTCAGGGCAAGTTGGAAAAATGGCCCTTTTTAAATTGTCATGGGTCTTGGATGTTTCTCTATATCTGTCTTTGTTATAAAATATGGTATCGTTGAGTAAGTATCCCATAACACAAGTCTCGAACTTACTTTTATTGGGGCTAGCTTCAGTGTTATTTGTCCTATATATTTATTTATATTTATTAAACTCGGTTCGGCTTTTAAGGCGAAATGGTAGCGGAAGTGGTCCTCTGATTTGAAATAAATTGTTTAAAAGTAAATATGGTATTAAGACTTTCAAAGGTTCATAACATAATTTAAACGTCTTTCTACAAATTGTTGGATGTCAAATTTTTATTATCACCATACTAACCCCTTAATTTCACTTCTATTACACCAGCGTCGGCGCTCCATTTTGAACAGCCAGACATGCTTTTGACACTTTTGTAGTGTTCATACAGGATTGCTGTGCCCCATTCACTTGATTCCCGCATTTACTCTTCGTTCTGTATCACTCTCGTGTTTTCCATCTCTTGTAAACTTACATCTCAAATAAACAAACTCTTCCACTTGCTCTGCTGTACTATCATTTACCGCAGTATCGCATTATGTTACACATTCATCCCTCTTAAATACATTAGTTTTACTTACATTCATTTTGATTCACTTTTTCTCCAAAGCTTCATTCAAAATAGGTACCATTTTCTGTAATTCCTCCACTGAGTCTGCAAGTAATACTTGTTAATCAGGGGAGGCACTTTCTAAGTAACTCATCCATTCTTACACCACATTCAACATCTTTCAGATTTAAAATAAATAAATAAAATAAATAAATATATAGGGACAAATTACACTGATTGAGCTAGCCCCAAAGTAAGTTCGAGACTTGTGTTATGGAATACTAACTCAACGATACTATATTTTATAACAAATACATATATAGATTAACATCCAAGACCCAGGACAATTTGAAAACGGCCATTTTCCAACTTGCCCTGACCGGGGATCGAACCGGGGACCTCTGGATGGCGGACTAGCATGGTGACCACTACGCCACGGAGGTCGTCAAACAACTGTCCATGAATAGGTTAAACAGCCAAGGTGACCCTACACATCCCTGTCTAACACCTTTTCGATATAAAACCAGTCTGTGTATTCGCCATCAATTCTGACCCAAGCACTGGAATCCCTATAAAGAGATTTTAGTACTCGGATCAGCTGACTGTCCATACTCTCTCAGACAGCTACTATTGTCTTATTATTATTGTACTTATGAGAAGCAAGTGGTATTCACGTTTTTTCTTTTCTCTGCTGGTCTCATCATCATCATCATCATCATCAGGTCTTTTTATCTCCACTGCAGGAGCACGACCATCTCTGTACTACCAGAGCCATACTTGTCCAGAGCAGACCGGGGACTTGGCCTATTTCAATTTCAATTTATTTATTGCTTTTCACATTTGACATATATTAGATTACACTACACAGTCACTTCTTAGGTTAGTAGGTACAACATGAACCCTGTTAGGGCATTGCAACAGAAAATAACGGAACGGCATGCGGATTATTTCTTAGTATGTATCAAATTCAATGTTAAAATTATTCTGAATAAAAATGTATTTTCTTTTTATTGATGTCTTAAAATTTAATTTAATTTTGGTCATAGGCCTACAGCCTACTATCCTCGCTGGCCAGACGGGTTGGAGAGGTCTCATTGATGTTTGTAAGCTTTGTTAAGCTTGTATTTCGTAAGTCGCCTACGACATCCACGGGAAGACTTGGAGTGGACCTATTCTACTCTGCTGGAAACCACACGGCAATCTGCTGGTCTGCAGCATGCAAAAACTTGTAGATACTAAGTTTTTGAGTACCTAGTCTGTGAGACAACGATATCGTCGGCAAATCTAATTTCCAATCAAGTTATCGAAATAGAAATTTAATCAGTTGAAATAATTGTTTGGATGATGTAATTGCTAATTTCGCTTCAGTGTAGACAAGATGGCTGCCAAACAGATGTTATTATGTGTGCTGTACATAATTTTAATTACTAATAATGCTTTTGCGGTAATGTTTTTTTCATATTTTTATTAGTAAATTTTGTACATACCTAAATTTTCATATTTTATTAGCATTAAGTCCGCCATTTGATAAAACTATATTTGTATATCAGGACAAAAAAATTTGATAAAATGAAAACTAGATGAATATTCGGATACTTAACAGGAATTTAACAATCTGTTCAAAGTATTTTATGAACTATGCATAATTTTCGTACAATAGGTTTTTTAGAAGTTAATTAGAAGTTTTATCTATATATTCCGCTAGGTCCAATGGTTGACCAGGAGAGAATGCATTAGGTCCGCCACTAACAATCCCAACTAAATGCGAAAGGAGTTTGTATATTTGTTTGTTAGCTCTTCACGCTTCAACCACTGAACCTATTTAGATAAAATTTGGTATGGATATAGTTTCACATTTAGGGAAGGACGTATAGGATAGTTTTCATCTTAAAATTCCCATGGAATGGGGAGCAAAGCCTGCGGGCACAGCTAGTACAATTTAATATAATACCATAAACTTAAAAACTAGGAAATGCGCACAAGGCTTATCGCTAAGCAATTTCTTCCAGGAAGTCTCGCTATGTAGAAAAAAAGTGATTTACCCACTTGCACCTTGAACGTAGATTTCCGATGAGCTGACATTTTTTCAGCTCAATGGGATACCGGGAAGTGGGTCAATTTTAACTTGCAAGATTTGATTACAGACAGACAGACAGACAACGGGACAGGTGAAATAAAAATAAAATAAATAAAAAATGCAAAAGGTGTAAATAAAAGCTTGTAAAAACATAATCTCACCGCAAGTTTGGGCTGGACGTTTCGAGGCGTACTTTACACTTTTTATCCTACTTATTTTTAAGTTAAAAGTTTGTTCTTAATTATTTTTTTAACAAATAACTTGTTTTGTTTTTTCATAGAAATACAGTCGTGAAAAAAGAAAAAGGAAAGAAGGATCTAGTGAAGATTGCATTAAATCTGTAAGTTGATGTTAAAATATTTACCCCTATCAAAAATGATATAATTAATAACGTAACAGTTACCCAATGGGATAGAGACTGTTGGGGAGCCCGCAAGTAGGCAAAACTGGTAAGTACGGGTAGGCACACAGAGATGGCAGCACACACGAATAGCAACAAAAATGACAAAGAAAGTATTAAATATGCTTTAAAAATATTTATTACATTTTTACATAAGTCATATTTAAATAATTAGAGTACTATTTTATTTATATAAAAGTCACGTGTGATCATGATTTATTATGTCGTTAAGAGTTCCCTTACCCTGGAAAGAATCAGAGTTTTCCATACAAATGTATTCTAGCTATTATTTTAAATCGACATGTAATTTCAAAGAAATTTTAAAGAAATATTACTGGTTTTTACAGTTAAAATATGGACTTGGAGGAGAATACATCATTTTTGACCATCAGTATGGGAAACTTCTAAACCCTTAAATTTTCTTTCAAGTATATATTTAGAATTTAAAAACGAATTATATGGCTATATGAAGCAATTTCTTTGAAATTACATGTAATTTCAAAATAAAAGCTAGACTACGTTTGTATGAAAATGTTTATGGTGAGGGGACTCTTACCCATACTCGTATGATTTACCAGTCAGTCTGTAGATGGTATTTTCAGAGCCGCTTTTGGCACTACAAACGCCATGGGCGAGATGTCTACGGTGCCCCTAGTACCTAACTGCAATTAAAACCCATTCGAAACTAGATTTACATTTAAAAAACTAATACCCGACTACGGGAGCCATTTACAGCTAACAATGTATATATTTTTCAAAATCATCATCATCATTTCAGCCGCATAACGTCCACTGTTGGACATAGGCCTCTCCCAAGGATTTCCAAAATTACCGATCTAAAGCGACTTGCATCCAGCGCCTTCCACCGACCTTGGTCATTTAAGGCTCCTCCCTGCGCTAGCGACCTTGAAAACACAAAAAAATTAATTTCTCTTTCTGTAAGTGAGATTATTAGAAACCCTCGTACAACTTTTTAGCTAGTATCCTGAAGTTTCATTAGAACCTCGAAAGTTATTGAAATACTATCCGGTTTAGAAACCTTTACAAAAAGAGTCAAAAATGGCCGTTTTTAGTATTTTTTGCAAAGGAAAATTCAGGGTATTTTATTTTAATGATTTTCGAGGTTCTAATGAAACTTAAGGATACTAGCTAAAAAGTTGTACGAGGGTTTCTGATAATCTCACTTACAGAAAGAGAAATTAATTTTTTGTGTTTTCAAGGTCGCTAGCGCGGGGAGGACCCTTAAACACCAAATCTAATCTAGGGTCAGACCACCTTGTGGGTGGGTGTATATTTTTGAAATTTAGTAAGTAAGAATTGACATCAGTAACAATTGACATTTTTAAAATTAATAGACACGATCTTTTTATTTTGTAATTTATTTTGATTAATTTAATTTCATTTAAAATTTTATGTAGTGATAATAATATAATGTCTGTTTTTTTAAATATTGTACGTCCGACCAAGGACAGGGCATGGTGAGACTGATAAAATCTTATGTGTTACCTTTATATACCTATGTTCAACAATAAAGATATTTGTATTTGTATTTGAAGAATGTATCAATGAGCGAGGGGATATACAGGGGCAGTCGTGGCGCCCCTTATATCGCCCAACCGCGCCCTACCCTAAAATCGCTACTGGGTATTTTAAACAGTATTTTTTTATTTACAGTGTGCGGGAGAATCTTGTGAAGCTACAGTAAGTACTTAGCTATTTCAAGACTACAAACTAATAGCGTTTTAGAAGAACAGCTGCTGAGAAGAAACGTCAAACGAAACTCGTGCAGACAATACTAAGCACAGCTCGAGACTATTCGTCTGAAGAATTAGCAGGTCATTTCTATACACATACATATAAATATTTCCCATTGGGGTAGGCAGAGACTATGGATTTCCATTTACTACGATCCTTGCAAACATACATACATCACTATACATGTGACTTTTTCACAAGTCAAATTTTTGGAGCAAGGCGCAAGGTCGTTGGAAATCATTGGGCTTCCCTAGCATTCAGCAACCTTTGTCCAGCAGTGGACATTCTGTGGCTGATTTGATGATGATGACCATCATCAGGTATTTTTGTCTCCACTGCAGGAGCACGACCCTCTCTGTACTTACTACCCGAGCCAAACTTGGCCCAAGCTGCCAGAGGTCTTAGCCTACACTCCACGCTGGCCAGACGGGTTGGAGAGGTCTCATTGATGTTTATAAGCTTTGTTTAGCTTGTATTCCCTAAGTCGCCTTCTACGACATCCACGGGAGATCTTGGAGTGGCCCTGTTCTACTTTGCCGGAAACCACACGGCAAATTTGATTTGATGATAATGACTATTATATAATTTTCTTTCTTAATTAAAAGGGTTCTTAATTATTTTCAGTGCAAAGGACGAGACAGTAGAACCTGGGTTTGTAATATCCAAACTAATAATTAATAGGTACCTATCATGTGCTACAGAAATATATACAAAGGTAATTTGCTAGGCAGATAAAAAAAAAACTTCAAGTTTCAATTTTTGGCCATTTATAACTTTATAAAGACTAAACCGATTTTCCTTAAAAAAACCGATTTCTTAATTAACAAATTTAACTCTGTAATTAACCGACTTCCAAAAAAGAAGGAGGCTATCAATTTGGCGCGATTTTTTATGTATGTTTACTGATTATTTGAAGGCGCCAGGACCGATTTGTAAAATTCTTTTTGTTTTTCCATTTTAGTCCCATAGAAATTTTATCAAAATCGGTAGTGTAGTTTGGGGATGAAGTCGGATTTGGTATTGAAAAATTATTTAAAAAAAAAATTCTTCCAAATATGCTGATAAATCTCCCGTTGTCCTCTCCGCTCGCTAGCCACCTGCCGCCAGTCACCTGGTAGTCGGCGGTGACATTCAAATAGTCTTTTTCTTATCGTGTGTGTTAGTGACTAATACTAGTGTCAGAGTTTTTAAGGGTCCTCCGAGCCTAGATCAATATAAAACTTTCCATACAAACGTAGTCTACGTTTTATTTCAAAACGACATGTCCGATTTGGGCAAAATTTTGTAATTTCAAAGATATTGCAATTATCTAGGTTTAAAACTAGTTTCCGACCGTAAAAATATGAACTTGAAATAGAATATAGTGTTTTATATCATTTTTGACCATTAGTATGGGAAACTTCTAAATCGTTATATTTTCTTTCCAGTTCATAATTTTAGTATAGGAAACCAGTTATAACTCTCGACCATTGTGTGGTTACAGGTGCTGCAAGGCATTCTGTGCTTAATGCTTCTGTATTGTATGATAATATTTATTGGTCAGATCATATTCCTTTATTAATTAAGTGTGATATAAATAAAATTAGGTGCAACATTGTGGCTCCCACATACTCTTTAAATAAAATTAAATGGGGTGAAAGGGAAACAGAACAAATACTGAAATATACTGATGCTTGTAATAGTAAATTACGCTTAATAGATTTTCCTGCAGATTTTTATGAATGTGCTGACAAAATGTGTTCTAATGTTGACCATAAAGCTAAAATAGCAGCCTTGTATAATGAGATAATATGTATTCTAAAAAACGCATCAGAATGTAGCTACAATAATAAAAAAGTTAGAAAGCATGGGTACATAGCGGGCTGGAATAAGCACGTGAGTGCCGCGCACAGGGAGGCTCGGTTTTGGTATCAGTCTTGGTTGCAATATGGTAAACCGAATTGTGGTTTTATCTATGATAAGATGCACGAAACTAGAAAACTATTTAAAACTAAATTAAAATATTGCCAAAATAATGAAAAACAAATAAAATTAGATATTATTGCACAAAATCATTTTGATAAAAATTTTACAAAATTTTGGAAAAACACTAATAAACTGAATCCGAAATCGAGTCTACCTGCGAGCGTGGATGGCAGGTTCGACCCGACTGACATAGCGAATGCCTTCCGTAAGCACTTTAAGGTGGAATCCTCCGTCCCTCCGGAGTCGCAGGTGTTCGATGCTGGATGTCGCGACGGGGACTTACTCGTAAATGACAGGTTTTCTGCGCGCGAGGTCGCCTCGGTCATAAAAGGCATGGTCAGAGGTAAGTCTCCCGGTCATGATGATCTCAGCATCGAGCATCTGAAATACGCGGGGGTACACTTGCCGCGAGTTTTATCCATGTTTTTTAATTTATGTATAAGCCATTGTTTTTTGCCAGATGAATTGATGTACACCGTTGTGGTGCCTGTTGTAAAAAATAGAACAGGGGATGCCTCAGACTTGTCCAATTATAGGCCTATATCCTTGGCTACGGTTATAGCTAAGGTGCTGGACGGTCTGCTTGATAGAAGATTGGCTGTAAGTATTAAAATCCATGATTTACAGTTTGGTTTTAAACCTGGTCTATCTACTGAAAGTGCTATCTTCTGCCTCAAGCAGACTGTACAGTACTATACAGCAAGAAAAACCCCAGTCTATGCTTGTTTTTTGGACTTGTCGCAGGCTTACGATTTAGTACTTTATAATCTGTTGTGGAAAGAGCTACAGTGTGAAACCAGCCTTCCTCCGGAGGTTATATCAATCTTTAAATATTGGTATGACAACCAGAGGAACTGTGTCAAATGGGCTGACGCGCGGTCGGATGAGTACGGGTTGGAATGCGGCTTGAGGCAGGGGGGGTTGACCTCGCCTAAGCTTTTCAACTTGTACATAAACAAACTGATCGAGGGGCTCAGCAGCACCTACATAGGATGTCATGTAGGTGGAAAGTGCGTCAATAACATAAGCTATTGTGATGATATTGTGCTGCTAAGCCCGTCGATTGGAGCCTTGAGAAAACTTCTACACATGTGTGAAGAATATGCAGTGGCTCATGGGCTCAGATATAACCCGCGCAAAAGCGAGTTTATGGTTTTTAAAGCGGGGGCCTCGAGGAGTCAGCGAGAAGTAATCTGTCCTGCTCTAGGGGGCACCCCCTTGAAAAGAGTTGCGAAATTCAAATATCTGGGTCACTGGGTCACTGAGAACTTGTCAGACACGGTAGATATTGAGAGAGAGCGTAGGGCGTTATCTGTTCGCTGTAATATGTTGATTCACAGATTTGCACGATGTAGTAAACAAGCCAAGCTGACGCTTTTCAGAGCCTACTGTCAATCGTTTTACACGTGCGGTCTGTGGGTTAATTTCACGCAGCGGGCATATAGCGAACTACGCGTACAGTACAATAACGCGTTTAGGATGTTGTTCGGACTGCCGCGTTGTTGCAGCGCGTCAGGTATGTTCGCGGAGGCGCATACTGACTGCTTCTATACCATCATTAGAAAGCGATGCGCCTCGCTGTGGGCGCGCGTGCGTGGCTCGTCGAACGCCATCCTGAACGCGTTGGCCGACCGGTGGGACTCTCCTCTGTTGAGTCGCTGGGTGCAGCTTCACGCTCCTGTTGTTAGCTACCAATATCTGTAGCACAGGAGTTCCATCGGAGGCTAATATTGATTTAATAATTTAAAATTTAAAATTTCCTAAATTACTAACCCTAGAATAAGTTTAAGTGGTACTAACATAATATGGATAAAAAGTCTGAAATAAAATTTTTATTATTATTATTATTATTATAACCCTAGATAATTGCAATTTCTTTACAATTACCAATTTTTACCGGAATCTGACATGTGGTTTCAAAATTAAACGTAGACTACGTTTGTATGGAGAAGTCTAGGGTCGGGGGACTCTTAAACCGCCGTTTTACTATTGTGTCTGGTATAGGCGCATCTCAAAGAGTAAAAGGCCTCTGACATGGTTTTAAGGTAACGACTAAAGACAGTGACCGGGACCGACGGCTTAACGTGCCCTCCGTACTCCGAAACACGGATCATCTTACTTATCAGACAATTAGGTGATCAGCCTGTCACTGTCCTAACCAAACTTGGACTACAACACAAAGTCGTTGCCCCCGCCGGGAATCGAATCCGCGACCTCTGGGTATGAGCTGAACGCTCTAACCACTACACCAGAGACAATTCAAATAGAAGATTTTTATATCTTAGGTTTTTATTTTTTTAGGCTTATTTCTTCCAAAGAGTATCTACCTACTTTCCTTGAATATGGAGAGTTATAGCCTGTACAGCAGTTAAAGCCAATACATCACCAGGTCTTTTTGTCTCCACTGCAGGAGTACGACCCTCTATGTACTACCAGAGCCAAACTTGATCAGAGCAGCCAGAGGATTTGGCCTACACTCTCTTCGCTGGCCAGACGGGTTGGAGAGGTTTCATTATTGTTTATAAGCATTGTTTAGCTTGTATTTCCTAATTTTCCTTCTACGACATCCACGGGAAGACTTGGAGTGGCCCTATTCTACTCTGCTGGAAACCACATGAAAAATATACTAACAATATTATAACCATACATACAACCATATTATTACGCCTGTTTCCCATAAGGGTAGGCAGAGTCTATCGACCTCCACTTGCTAGGATCAATTAAACTCTTCTTTTGGCTTTGCCGTAATCGGGTAAAGAAATTGTATATTTAGTGGTTATATTTTTGCGTGTTCGTATATTTCTTTGAATTTACAATGTACTTATTAACTTTGGTGTTTATTTTACAGTGTGTAGGCGAAAATTGTAAATCTAAGGTTTGTAGAGAACAAATTCAATGTGATATTTTAGTTTTTTATTTTTATTATAATAATATAATTTTTTATTATAATTATAAAAAATGCATAATCTCGTAGGCATAATCCGAAACCGAAAACAAAATGTTTTTTTTTATATGCTAAAAAAATCGATTTCTTTACAGAACTTGGACTACGTTGGTTACGGAACTTTAACTAAACTTTTATCGGATATAGGACTTGGTTTTGGTGGGATTACACAATCATCATCATCATCATTTCAGCCGCATAAAGTCCACTGCTGGACATAGGCCCCTCCCAAAGATTTCCAAAATGACCAATCAAGAGCGGCCTGCATCCAGCGCTTTCCAGCGACCCTGGTCAGGTCATCTGCCCACCTTGTAGGATTACACAATACATACATAAAAATAAATAACCATATTGTTTTACAGTGTGAAGGAAAGAACTGCGTTTCTCAAGTAAGTATGACTGATATATTTTTAGATATAACGAAGCAGTGGTTTGGTTAATGTCCGTGTATGAGGCACTAGTTTGATCTTAGGCGATTAACACACTGCAACGCGCCCCGCTGCGTGGTGCGGGGCCGCACTGTATGCAAGTAACTCCTTTTGTATACAAAACACGCATAGTACCTACAACACACTAACACCGCGTCTACGGCGTCGTTTTTGTATGGCGGCCCCGCACTACGCAGCGGGGCGCGGTGCAGTGTAGTAATCGCCTTACTAGGCGTTTCTTGTATATCTGAGTTTGTAAAACATCGTTTTTTAATATCCTCTATGAGAAAATTGCCACTTATTTACGATACGGTCATTCATAGCGCCACCTGCCGCTTCATTCACAAATTAATAAATCCCCGACTGTCAAGAACGCCATCTAGTAATGAATAGCGGAACTACATATTCTAATTGATAAACGTAGCGCTATCTATTATTTGCTAGGAAAACCCCAGAATTTCTAGCGTATAACTCAATAACTGTTAAACGGTTGAACCGATATCATCAAAGCATCACCGCAAGGAAATTCGGTTTCTTGTAAAAAAATCGCGTCGAAATCGATCCATCCGTTCGAGCGCTACGATGCACAGACAGACACACAGACTCACAGACAGGCAGACTGAGACGCTGACAGTAGCGTAAAACCACTTTTTTATGTCTACTTGTTTTAAATTTTATATACAACTAGATAAGGTCTAATTTAGCTTGCAAGATTTGACAACCGGACGGATAAAACTAAATAAAAGCTGGTGTAATAATATCTTGTAGTACATACTTAGAAACTTAAAGAGAAATCATTTTTTTGCAGTGTCATGGCAATAATTGTAAGTCAACGGTAAGAAAATACGTTTACATAAAAACACGTCTTGATATTTTGGGTGACAACTAGCTTGATTTATCAGTTAGTGCCGTGTGGTTTCCGGCAGAGAATAGCCACTCCAAGTCCTTCCGTAGATGTCATAGAAAGCGACTCAGGAAATACAAGCTAAACAAAGTTTATAAACATCAATGAGACCTCTCCAACCCGTCTGGCCAGCGTGGAGAGAGTAGGCCAAACCCTCTGTCTGCTCTGGCAAAGTATGGCTCTGGTAGCACAGAGAGGGTCGTGCTCCTGCAGTGGAGACAAAAAGACCTGATGATGATGATCAGTTTAGGAGTATACCTAAGTAATCCTAAGACTAAGGGTCGGCGCAAACGGACCACCAGAAAACGCGGCCACCGACCACTTTCGACGACCTCCGTGGCTTAGTGGTCATCATGCTAGTCCGCCACCCAGAGATCCCGGGTTCGATTCCCGGTCAGGGCAAGTTGGAAAATGGTCTTTTTCAAACTGTCCTGGGTCTTGGATGTTTATCTATATATCTATTTGTTATAAAATATATTATCGTTGAGTTAGTATCCCATAACACAAGTCTCAAACTTACTTTGGGGCAAGCTCAATCAGTGTAATTTGTCCCTATATATTTATTTATTTACTTTCATACTAATTTAGCGGCCGCCACCGGCGTCACCGTGTGCGGCGAGTCTATACAAAATGTATGATAACTGCAGGACAGTGGTCGGTGGCGGCGTTTTTTGGTGGCCTGTTTGCGCAGAGCCGAAAGGCCACGCCAAAGATATTAAAATTACTAAAGTAACAGATACTCAACGCCGTAGAAACGATTGAAGGGCCTAACTAGATCGATATTCAGCCCAAAAAGTACAAAAATTTCATACAAATTTTCCTAGAAATCATTTGAGCCGTTTTCCATACTTACTCGGATCAGTTGATCGGTCAACTTGTTGGGGAGGTCAAAAATTATTTTTCATATTTCGACTAATGTTCCTCAGAAAAAGTTGTTCAGTATCGTGGACTGAAGTCAACCTTGAAATACTTTCAGTATATTTTGTGCAATCCTGTATACTTAGTACATAAAATATAGGATGTTCTTTGTTGTGAGGTGTAAGTGGCCAACACTGTGGCAGATGATAATAATTTACATTACAGTGCACCGGGGATGACTGCAAATCAATTGTAAGTACTCTTCATTTTTATCCTTCACCTCGCGCATTAGACGGCCGAAATAAGGATGTTGCGGGAAGGGATAGGATTATAAATGTATACGACATTTTTTTTCCAAAACCAATGAAAGTCAGCGTGATTTTTTTTCCAGAACCAATAAAAAGTCAGCGTGACTTTTCATTGATTTTGGAAAAAAAATGTGGTACAGAAAAATAAATTCCTCTTATATCAGTTTAGCAGGTGACAGTTAGGTTAATCCAAATTTGTGTATAACATAAGATAAAAAAGTTGCGAAAGAGATTTTCGATCGAGACCTCGTAGTTACGCCCGTCCAAAACTGCCACGTGACCCCGGATGAACTCCGGCCGGCCGGCGGCGCTTGGCGGCGGTACTACTACTTGATCTCACGATTTTACTTTCGTGAATGGGTAAACAATTTTTCTTTCAGAATTTTTATTTTGACTAGCTAATTAGGTCTTACTAACGATCCTTTTGAAGTGGCCTTCGGCTCCAAATCCAATAAAAAACCACGAAGAAGAAGTTTAAAGGTAGCACCTATAAACGAAAAAATAAAAAGCAATCGGTTGTCAAGGTTTGGACATGTGATGATAAAAGAGGATCAACATGCAACAAAAAGAACTTTAAATATGAGGGTCAATACAATGGAAATAGGAAAAGGGGAAGACCAAAAAAGAGGTTGATGGAATGCGTAAGGCAAGATAGAGGGTAATAAGAGTAGATGTTGTATGACGGGAAACAGAGGACTGTGGAAGGAGAAGACATACTGCGCCGACCCCAGACAATGCGATAAGGTTTTTTGTTTTGTTTTTCGTGTGTGCAAGTGGCCTACACTGGTATCAGATTTTCAGGCTGCCTAAAGGCATCTGACATAGCTTGACAACTGCCATACAATGATGATAGCCGGGACACGGAGGAGCTCGAAATATTATTATACCACTTGTGGTCACCCATTTAAGTGCGGACCACGCCCGTTGTCGCTTTACTTACTTTAACGGGATAAGATGAGGCAGATGATGACCTTGGCAACGACAAGATCAACTAAAGAAACCATATGCACATCATGCACTTCGCTGCAACTGCCACTGGGCGGTACGACACAACTAATCACTGCTACCAACCTAAGCAAAGTTTTTATGGTGGCCGCAAACTTGGCCGCAGTTTAAGTTTGCCACCAACAGCGGCAGCCTCTGCGACCAAGGTTGCGGCCACGGCCACGACAGGTTGTTGTCAAGTGTGCAAGGTGTCTTAGAGTTGGGCTATATCAGCGCGGAACAGCACTTTCGTATGCTGCTATTATTTTATGTCGCTCCGAACGGTCATTTGCTATAGCGAGAGAAAGAGACAAGATTTCGCGGAAGGAAGAAGAGTGCGACGGAACGCTTCAGTACCAAATGTTGCTCAAGGACACGAAAGACCATGCAAAGAGGAGAACTCCGTCTGAGCCGCGGTTCCCCGCGCAACATCACGCCTGGCGGGAAGATCTTCCCTTTGTAGCGGTCGAGTGTATCACCTCGCTCCCGTTACAAGCATATTGTGTCGTTTGGCAAAGACCTTCCCCTAACACCACTCCTGGTGGTAAGATATTCCTGTTGTGGCGGTCGAGCATATCACCTTGCCTACAAGCCTTTTGTGTTTCACCGTTTGGCAAAGGCCTTTCCTTCTATTCTTTCAGTTATCTCTGTCAGAGGCAATGCAAACGCTGACAGATCGTCTACACTATCGTGGTTTTTGTCTACCTCTTATTCTCCGCCAGTCAGAATTCTACCCATTCCGTAATTATTTTTGCTCACCTTTCCGGTTGCATCTATTTATACAGGGTTACTGGTAAGTAAGTAGACCTGATTCTTTCAGGAGGTATAGGAGGAGGAGGATAGTAGGGGTTTGTACAAACAAATTTTACTATTAGGTTCCCTGATGTTAACCCATTTCGAGTTATGCTACTCTTAAGGTTTTTGTTAAAAAAAGTCACCTTGGAATCAATGTTGATCAATCTTGGGGACAAAATTGAATCCTCTAAAGTCCCCCAAAATATTCCAGCCCCTCAAAAAGTTCGTAACGGGAAAAAGTGACGGAAAAATCTTACACTTTTTTCAGCAAATACGTATATACCGTCCGAAAAGGAATTTTGTTCCGAAATATCTAATATAATTCTTCTTTCTTTCTTCTTTGTCCATCCCTGGTCCCGTTATTTGGGGTCGGGTCTCCTCACTCTACGGCGCCAGGAGAGTCTGTCCTGGGTTGTCGGTTCTGGCAATTGGGCTTTCCTAAGGTCCCTCTCTATGTTTGACCACCAGGTTCTAATAAACAGGATCTAATAAAAATTCTGAATTCAGAAATAAAAATCTGTATATAATTTTTTCTATTCGCAGTGTAACGTTAAGGCTTGCAAGACGAACGAAATTTGGCGTTGGTACTCGAAGAAGGTGAAGAGTACGGAGAAAGGTAGCCGTAAAATCTGGATGAGAAATACCCACAAGCCAGCATACACACATACAGACTTCGACGTCAATTGTGAGATCATATTCCAACATCAGGATTGTAAAAGCAACACACATGAATATACGAACAATACTCGTACGTCATAATAAATCCGTTTATTTCAGTATTTTTTATTTTAATTGACGACAAAAATGTGGGGTGATACAAGTTAGACGCTAATATCTGTCGGTCTGTGGCAACGTACGCTCGAATGGAGGGACCGATTTCGATGCGGTTTTTCGACGTGAAAGCAAGGGAACTTGCGGTAGTTCGAAGCTATGTTATTGGGGGTCAAAGCTTGAAAGTTTTTCCTGGCAATTAAAAGATGGCGCTACTGATATCATGTCATATTGTTAGTTCAGTGAATCATTACTACCTCTTGAGGCGATTAACACACTGCAACGCGCCTCGCAGCGTGGTGCGGGGCCGCACTGTATGCAAGTTAGGTACTCCATTTGTATAGAAAACATACATAGTACAACATACTAACACCGCGTCTACGCGCGTTGTTTTTGTATGGCGGCCCCGCACTACGAAGCGGGGCGCGGTGCAGTGTGTTAATCGCCTTAATCGCCTAACAATCCTAACATCTAAAGGTCTTTTTTGTCTCCACTGCGGGAGCACGATCCTCTCTGTGCTACCAGAATCAGAATAGAGCAGCCAGAGGACTTGGCCTATATTCTCCTCGCTGGCCAGACGGGAGAGGTCTTATTGATGTTATAAGCTTTGTTAAGCTTGTATTTCCTAATTCGCCTTCTACCACATCCACGGAAAGACTTGGAGTGGTCTACTTAGCCGGAAACCACAAGGTTAATAGAGTTCCGTAGCCAAATGGCAAAAACGGAACCCTTATGGATTCGTCATGTCTGTCTGTCTGTCTGTCCGTCCGTTTGTCACAGCCACTTTTTTCCGAAACTATAAGACCTATACTGTTGAAACTTGGTAAGTAGATGTATTATGTGAACCGCATTAAGGTTCTGACACATAAATAGAAAAAAACAGTAGATTTTGGGGTTCCCCATACTTAGAACTGAAACTCAAAAATTTATTTTTCATCAAACCCATACGTGTGGGGTATCTATGGATAGGTCTTCAAAAATTATATTGAGGTTTCTAATTTCATTTTTTCTAAACCGAATACTTTAAAGTGTGTCTCCGTAACTTCTACAATAAGTGAATGATAAAACTAAAAAAAATATATGATGTTCATTACCATGAAAACTACCAGTGAAAATTGGTTTGAAAGAGATCTAGTAAGTAGTTTTTTTCAATACGTCATAAATCATAAACGGCAATTTACCTTTCATTCAGTCAACTCAAATATAAAAATTAAAAAAAACATACTAAAAGACTTTTATATTATGTTATTTGCTACTACGGAACCCTTCATGGGCGAGTCAGACTCGCCCTTGGCCATTTTTTTTTTAATTTTTCTATCACATTTTTGTCACGATTAACCCCTTATATATATGAAGGAATATCAGACACGAATACTCAGGTAGATCTACGCAACGGCAAGAAAGGTTTACCCTTTCACGGTAAACGTCGCATTTATTCGAAGCCGGCGGACCGCCCGTACAAATGCAATTCGAGGCTAGCGCCAGAGTTCGTTAGAAATATCGCTGTCTCCGTCGCCGCGTGCAAGTAGTTCGCAAACCATGCGCCGCGCCGCCCGCGCCCCGCCCTCTCGGTGGTGTGTGAGAGTGTGCGCGCGGCGTCGTTCTTTGTTGCAGCCGTGTTTGTGTGCAACAGTGCCGCAATTTCTTGCCTACTTATAGGTTTTTCATTTATAAGGGTTCCGTAATAAACAAGGAACCCTTATAGTTTCGCCATGTCTGTCTGTCTATCCGTCCGCGGTTTTACACAGATATTGTAAGTACTAGAAAGTTGTAATTTGTCATGGATATGTACCTATATTAATGTCGAGAAAGTGGTAAAATATAATATTGAAAAGATTTTTGTAAAGTTTGTAATTTTTAATATGTTACCTACATATTTGTTGGTACCGCATTATATTAGGGTGGTATTTCCAGATCAGCTCAGTATAATCCGTTTTCAGGGTTCCGTACCCAAAGGGTAAAAACGGGACCCTATTACTAAGACTTCGCTGTCTGTCACCAGGCTGTATCCCAAGAACCGCGATAGCTAGGCAGTTAAAATTTTCACAAACTATGTATTTCTGTTGCCGCTATAACAAAAAAACTAACTAAAAAAAAAATACATATATAAGGGTAGCTCCTATACAACAAACGCGATTTTTTATAGATAAATAAATATATAGGGACAAATTACACTGATTGAGCTAGCCTCAAAGTAAGTTCGAGACTTGTGTTATGGGATACTAACTCAACGATAATGGTACGGAACCCTTCAAAGTCAGTAGAGTGACCATACGACTAGACGAATTATGGACATATCCAGTTTCTTAAAATTTACATAACAAATAACAACATGAAGTACTCGTCGGAGGGAGTTCAAATAAAAAAATATACAATTTATTTGCTTTGACTGGGGTTGCCATCTCTAAAATTTTGCAACCAGGACAAGACGCGTGAAATTCCCTGGATTTTAGAGCCCACAATGAAAATCAATCAAAAAAAATTGCAAGACGGGGGGGGGGGGGGGGGGGGGGTGATTTAGCAATTCGGTTGATCACTTACAATGTTTAATTAAACCCGGACAACAAATGAAGCCCTGCCCGGACGCTCCCGGATCCCCTCTAAACTAGGACAAATAAGGGGAAACCCGGACGGATGGCAACCCTAGCTTTGACTCCTCTTTCGTAATAGGCTGGAAACTTACGTACGGAATATTCAAATTATAACTTTTTAGATTCTTACTTTAAGAACGACGAAAATACCCGTTCTTACATTCAGAATAAGAGTTCTGTTACGTTTCATGCAGCCGAGTGTATCTCAGTTGCGTCCAGACGTCTGTGGAGACTAGTGGAGAGTTGTTAATTTGTATGGGATTCGGTGCGTCCAGAAAAGTTAGAATCGGAATATTCCGTAGTCCATCAGTTTCTGGCCGTAGTCGTGTCCTTCTAGAGTTGCAACGCATATCCGGTCAGTATTCGTAATCCAAAAATGTGTCTGACATAAAATAAAAAAGTTGCCAAAATGATTTTCGATCGAGACCACGTAGTTATGCCCATAGACATAGATTTTTTTATGGTTATGCCCGTCCAAACTGCCGCGTGCGGGCGATGACCCCGGCCGTCCAGCCGGGGCGGTGCCCAGCCACGGCACTACCAATTGACCTGACGATTTTTCTTTCGAGTTTTATTCAGCACTTTTTGTTACTGAATTTTTATTTATACTAGAAAGTTAGCTCTTAACGGGTAAAGACCCGGACGACATTTATAAATGTCCACGTTCATTGTCTTACTATTGTGTCTGGTATTGGCGGTAACGGAACGAAAACTCAAAATAAAAATTGTGATCTAGTAGCACCGCCGCCCGGCCGGCCGGAATTCATCGGGGTCACGCATCAGTTTTGGACGGGCGTAACTACGTAGTCTCGATCGAAAATCAATTTCGCAACTTTTTTATCTATTAACACACATTTAGATTACGTAGGTATAGGTATGCATAGAGGGATTTATTTACTACGCAACATGTTTTTTTCAAAACCAATGAAAAGTCAGCCTGTATTATATAATTATGATTAACGTCCCCACGACATGATATGAAAACCTCCTGAGCTTCTACATTTGGTCAGCACAACTTCGCAGTTTGGATCCGATTTCTTCCCTTTCTTGCAATCCGGGATAAAGCACTGTTGAAAAAATATAAAATATTTCAACATGTCTTTATAATCAAATAAAGTTAGCAACACTTAATAACAATAATTATATAACTTAACTAAATCATACCTACCCATCGCCATATAAACACAATTATTTCTTTTCTTTGCCACTAGATGGCGCTATAAATAATACTTAAAACATTAAAAACTTTTCTTACTATTATTTAAATAGAGTAGTACTCAAATTATTAAAATATGACTTAATTGAAATGCAATAAATATTTTTAATTTTTGCTGGTTGTGTGTGCTGCCATCTCTGTGTGCCTACCGGCAACTCTAGTTTTTGCCTGCTTACGGGCCTTCCAATAGTTTCTATGGCGTTGGGTATCTGTTACGATCATGAAGTTAGTAACTTTATGGTTACGTTGGTAATTACATATATAAACGATGATTTTTTATTGGTTTTGGAGCCGAAGCCCACATCATATGCATCGTTAGTAAGACCTAATAAGCTTGTCAAAATAAAAATTCAGAAACAAAAAATGTTCACTAAAACTCGAAAGTAAAATCGTAAGATCAATTAGCAGTGCCGTCGCTAGGCACCGCCGGCCGGACGGCCGGGGGTCATCGACCGCACGCGGCAGTTAGGACGGGCATAACTACGTGGTCTCGATCGAAAATCATTTTCGTAACTTTTTTATTATAAGTCATACACAAATTTGGATTACGTATATGGATGGAGAAATTTATTTACTATGCATTTATTTTTCCAAAACCAATGAAAAGTTAGCGTGTATATATAGATAGTATAAGTAGAAGACTCCTTGTCACAGTGCATTTTTTTTAAACGACCGAGAATAGAGTGAAATTAATCAGCGAAGTCTATATTGAACAATCCATCGTTGGTAGTATGTATGTTTGTTCGACGATAACTTAAGTATTGTTATAATGAGATCTTTACGAATTATATGGCTGGGCGTGTAGATACGGCCAAAAGGATTTTATATTTGAACATGAGCCAAATCTGTCAAGGGGTTGCCGAAACAACTTGTTTAAATGGAGTTCTCGGACAAGTTTATTTGTCAGGCAAATTAAAAACATCCCCCGATTTCTAACCGTTCACCATAACTTTCGAACCACCGAACCACCGAACTAATTTCTATCAAACATAGCTAAGAACCACGCAAGGAAACTTGCTTTCACTAAAAAAAACAAGCATTTAAATCGGTCCATGCATTCGTGAGCCGCACAGACGCACAGACATACAGATATTGACGTCAAACTTACAATTCTTTCAACACCACTTTTTAACCGCCTTTCAAAAAAGGAGGTTATCAATTTGCATGTTTTTAGGGTTCCGTAGCCAAATGGCAAAAACGGAACCCTTATAGATTCGTCATGTCTGTCTGTCTGTCTGTCCGTCCGTATGTCACAGCCACTTTTTTCCGAAACTATAAGACCTATACTGTTGAAACTTGGTAAGTAGATGTATTGTGTGAACCGCATTAAGGTTTTGATACAAAAATAGAAAAAAAAGAGTAAATTTTGGGGGTTCCCCATACTTAGAACTAAAACTCAAAAATTTAATTTTTATCAAACCCATACGTGTGGGGTATCTATGGATAGGTCTTCAAAAATGATATTGAGGTTTCTAATAGCATTTTTTTCTCAACCGAATACTTTGCGCGAGAGACACTTTCAAAGTGGAAAAAAGTGTGTCCCCCCCCCCCGTAACTTCTAAAATAAGAGAATGATAAAACTAAAAAAAATATATGATGTTCATTACCATAAAAACTACCAGCGAAAATTGGTTTGAACGAGATCTAGTAAGTAGTTTTTTTTTTATACGTCATCATCATAAACGGAAATTTACCTTTCATTCAATCAACTCAAATATAAAAATTTAAAAGAAAAAACATACTACAAGACTTTTATATTATGTTATTTGCTACTACGGAATCCTTCATGGGCGAGTCCGACTCGCACTTGGCCGCTTATTTTATTTGTGTTCACGGATTATTCGGAAACGCTGGCACCGATTTGAAAAATTCTTTTTGTTTGAAAGGGCCTGCTAGTGGTGGTCCCGTGGAAACTTTATCAAAGTCGGTTGTTAGTTTGGGGGTGAGGTCCGTGTATAGCTTTGAAAATTTTTACATTATTTTTGTTTGATGACAACACTAGTATTTCGCCCCAAACAGTAAATTTGCGAACCCCATGTCTCGGCAAAACTTTATTATTTAAAACTTTATTAGTCACATCTGCACGCCTACCGATATCTTGATCCAATCTAAATGACTCAACCAATCTTTGGACAAATATACATACATACGTACAAACATACCCCGGATTGTTCAAACAAACTAGGAGGACTTCGCTCGCTTGTTTAAATAAAAGACACTAATTACTATGCTTGCTTACTTTTGATGTACAATCTGTCCCATTGCACTGAAAAAAAAAATTTTGTATCTAGCCCGAAGTAGTAGTAGAATAGGACCACTCCAAGTCCTCCCGTGGATGTCGTAGAAGGCGACTTAGGAAATACAAGCTAAACAAAGCTTATAAACATCAATGAGGGCTCTCCAACACGTCTTGCCAGCGTGGAGAGAGTAGGCCAAAGACCTCTGGCTGCTCTGGCCAAGTATGGCTCTGGTAGTACAGAGAGGTTCGTGCTCCTGAAGACCTGATGATGATAGCGGTCCGCCCGCCCCTTTGCAAGGATATATATTACTTCCTTTGTGTGATTCCGCCACCAGTAAGTTCATACAAACTATTGCCGGCCGGCGCCCACCCACTACTGTTAGTCCCAGCATACCTGCCACCAGCAGCCCGTGTGCACCCCCCCCCCCCCCCCAAACAGCCGATGCATGATCCCTCATGGGAGGAAGCAGCATGGGCTGCTGCAAGCTGTGGTTATGGGTATGTCGTACACATATGAAACTGACTTCCGCAAAGTAACGCCTGAAGCTATTAACTCACTCTGTCTATCAAAATTCAAATCACAGAAATCCCTCGTAAAGACACTTAACACATTGCCGGACACTCAGCCAGACTTATTAGAAATATCAATTGAATAACGTCCACAGCCGTAAGTGTCCTGCAAAGTGTTAAGGAATCAAAAAGAAAAATTAAAAAAACACAGACCTTTGAGTTACAGTTATTTCCAATGCACTGTAAAAAATGCTTAGTTAAAACAATATATTTTTTAAACTAAAGAACTACGTCAGAAACTTATTGAAGTTTCCCGTGACCAGAAGGCTGGCCTATGTCTAGGTCAGAAAATAAGCATTGCCATACAACGTGGCAATGCAGCCAGCCTTCTGGGCACGTTACCGCAGAGTAAACAATTACCGGGCCTTTTTGATTTGTAAATATTAGTATGTAGTGTATTGTAGTGAGTAGTTTTTAATCTTTATTTTGTTTTTAAGAAAATTTAATGTGTATATATAATTATTGTTCGTCGTAATAAAAAAAATTAAAATATTTCTATTAGACAACTTGACAGGTATGCTCTTTTAAAAAAAAGAATTTTCTGAATTAATCGTGTTGAATTGATACTTAACCTCCTTTTATTTTGAAGTTAGTTAAAAAATATTAGAAAGTGGTTCCTAATCATAAAATGGTAAATTAAGAATCCCCTTACCCTACACTTTTCCATGCAAACGTAGTCTACGTTTTATTTTGAAACCACATGTCAGACTTCGGTATAAATTTGTAATTTTAAAGAAATTGCGATTATCTAGGGTTATACTTGGCATCCGATACTAAAATTATGGACTGGAAAGAAAATTAAAGGATGTAGAAGTTTCCCATACCTAAAAAATGGCATATCATACTTTATTCTATGTCAGGTTCATATTTTGACTGTGAAAACCAGTTATATGCCTAGATATATGCAATATATCTCTGAAATTACAAAATTTTGCCGAAATCAGGCATGTCGTTTCGAAATAAAACGTAGACTACGTTTGTAAGGAAAAGTGTAGTTTGGTCTAGGTTAAGGGGGCTCATAAATCGTATAGTTACTCATATTCCATGCTGGTTTGCGAGAAAAGAACATACATACACTTACATATTATCCTACGCCTATTTTCCGCAGGGGCGAGAAAGAAAACGTTGTAATGTTCAAGCTGCTCTACTTCCTGCGCAGATTGTAATAGGCGAGAATCCGAATCATATTAGTAGGCGATGCGGCTAGCAACCCATCACTATTCAAATTCTCTTTCTCCATTTTCACGCCCACCATCACGGTGAACGCTTTGGCTTCTCGTTCACTTACGCCATATCACCAGTATACAGGACACGGGAAGTTCACAGCTATGTGGGAAATGCGGTAGATCTCCTGCATACCCGTGAACTTCCCGTAAAGCGCTAAAACAAAATTTCGCAGCATCGTGGATCGTTTCGTAAGGAGAGCGCTCGCAACAGGAGCTTTTACCCGTGGTCACAGAATTAATAATAGTATTACATACAGAACGGAAACTCGCACCGTCCCCCGCAATTGGGACGTGGAAGCGCTTGTGAAACAGGGTTATTGGTAGTCGCACGTTCACATTAAGCGAGTTAATTAAGGATTATTGAATTATAATGGTGAGAAACTGCGCACATTATCATTGTTTATCCACGGAAAACAATAAATACTGAAAATTTTATAGATTTCCGAGTGATGAAAACAGGTAAGCAAAGCAACAAATTCTGTGGTAGCGACTCTGATTGTTTAACTCACACATTTGACATGTGCACGGACGGATTGTTTCGTTTGTAGTAGTACTAGGTATATATGCTGCTCCGTTTGTATGAAGTGCCATACCTGTGCCGTGTCCCACTTGTGGGTCCACATGTATTTTTCCCCGTACAGCACCCACTTTGGGTCATTCAGACAGAGGAAAATTGCCCCAGCATTTTATTAACTCAATTTTATTAAAAAAAAGAACGTATACCATGTTACATCCACTAGGTGTCTGGAAGAGATCGTTTAAAGCGCTAAAGCCGACCCAAGCGCCCATTGTACAAAGTCAAAGTAAAAAAAAAAAAATTTCAATGTAGTATAAATTTATCTCTCATTGAAGGTAATTTTTTTAAAATATTATTTTATTGCAAAAGCTAAAAACTACTAGCGTTTCGGAACGACCACTGCTGGAAAGATTACGCCGAAAGAAATCCAGTTCAGTATTGGTCCCTACCCAGCCTGATGGGCTATGTTACAATTACAGATTTTCACTTAAGCTACATTTAAATTATACAATTACAATTATTTATTTGTTACATTTTTCGCTATGCCGTGTCGCGTGTTTATACCTTCTATCTATAATAAAACCACTATTTACATATAACGGTAGTGACTAAACTACTAAGAACGCCTCGAAATGAGAAAGGAAACAAAAAAATAAAATCTTACCTGAGAGTTACAACTTTGTCCTTCGCACTGCAAAAGATTAATATTATTTATCAAAAATATAGTATGTATACAACGTCGAAGGTATACCCTTAATAAATCAAACAACGGGCTACACTAGATCACAAGAGCATAATAAAATTAAAATAACAGACAAAAAACTGTTTTAAAAATTCGATATTTCCATACAAATTGTTATTTTAATTCAATTATACTATAGTTACAAGGTGGTCTGACGACCTAACCAATGTCGCTGGAAGGCGCTGGACGCAAACCGCTCTAGATCGGTCATTTTGAAAATCTTTGGGAGAGGCCTATGTCCAGCAGTGGACGTTATGCGGCTGAAATGATGATGATGATAGTGGTCTAGGGATTTGTCACTTCCACGTGGTGTATGAAAACTTCAGCTGTTTCAGCTTACAGCTCACAGAGCCACCAGAACTGGAACTTAATCAATTTTACATACATACATACATACATCTATGACGTCTTTATCCCTAATGGGGCAGACAGAGCATTTTGGGTCTTGCGGTTCTATGCAGAGCCCAGGGCCGCAAGACCCAAAAGCCACTTTTAGCGTCATGGGCGAGAAGATGGAAAAGCAATCAATACATTGACGGGTTGCTAGCCGCATCGCCTGTTAAAATGATTCGCATTTTTGCCCATTCCCTCGATCGGCTTTTACGATCTGCGCGGGAAGAGAAGCAGCTGGTTCATCCTATTTTTTTTGTTTCTCCCAGACCAGCATGGGAGTCAATCAATTTTATCTATCATAATATTAGAGCGAGGTCTACGGCTCACATGTAGACCTCGCGTATTATCCCCAAATGTTCAGAAATGCTTTTGATCGTTTTTCAGTCGTGTGGTTTCGCCACTTCAAGTCCTCCCGTGGATGTCGTAGAAGGCGACTTAGGAAATACAAGCTAAACAAAGCTTATAAACATCAGCGAGACCTCTCCAACCCATCTGGCCATCGAAGAGGTCAATTCCTCTGGCCAAGTTTGTCTCTGGCAGTACAGAGAGGGTCGTGCTCCTGCAGCGGAGATTAAAATACCTGATGATGGTGATGATGTCTGTCAGCTCTCGCCCACAGGTCGCATTTCGCAACTGATTCTCGTGAAGTTTCGACTTTTTTTGACGCGCTGATTCGTTTCTGATGCAACGCATATCGCTGGCAATACAGCGGGGAAGTGCCGCAAGCGTCTTGGGCACGTTTGCATCAGGTAGGATTCAGGGCGGACTGTTTGACTGACGTACCCAGAATTGATTGACATTTAAGTGAAATTTTTGTCTATCTAGTAAAAAATATTAATATGATATTTATTTTCTTTTCTATTCAGTTTTTAGATTTTTTTTAAATGCCGGAAATATGGGACATGAGAAAACATATTTCAGACAATTCTAAAAACCTTTTTTGTTACCATTATTAACCCCTTGTATACTCGGTAAACATACCTTTTTTGGAAGTCGGTTTAAAGCCACTTAAAAGTAAAACTCGAAGTTCTGTTTACTTTCCGTCTGTAAGGAGCCGAAGTGTCAGATTACTCAAGCTGCCTGAACCCGAATGCAGGCCAGGACCATCGGTGTTCATCTTTCATCTCATCATCATCAGGTCTTTTAGTCTCCACTGCAGGAACACGACCCTCTCTGTACTACCAGAGCCATACTTGCCCAGGGCAGCCATAGGACTCGCCTACACTGTCCACGCTGACCAGACGGGTTGGAGAGGTCTCATTGATATTTACAAGCTTTGTTTAGCTTGTATTTCCTCAGTCGCCTTCTACGACATCCACGTAAAGACTCGGAGTGGTCCTATTCTACTCTGCCGAAAACCACACGGCACGAACGGTGTTCAACTGGGTACTAATTCTTACTGTAGATATACTTTGCGTAAAGTTTATCAGATTAAAATCTTGTTCAGCGAAAAGCTTCGTCTTAAGGGTCCCCCGACCCTAGACTTCTCCATACAAACGTAGTCTACGTTTAATTTTGAAACCACATGTCAGATTCCGGTAAAAATTTATTATTTGTCAAGAAATTGCAATTATCTAGGGTTATAACTGGTTTCCTATACTAAAATTATGAACTGGAAAGAAAATATAACGATTTAGAAGTTTCCCATACTAATGGTCAAAAATGATATAAAACACTATATTCTATTTCAAGTTCATATTTTTACAGTCGGAAACCAGTTATAAACCTAGATAATTGCAATATCTTTAAAATACAAAATTTTGCCCAAATCGGACATGTCGTTTTGAAATAAAACGTAGACTACGTTTGTATGGAAAGTTGTATTTTGGTCTAGGGTCGGGGGACCCTTAACCTCTCGTATGCCTTTGCGTAGATCTACGCGAGAATGCATTGTTTAACTATTGTGTCTGAGGGGTTATCCGGTCAAGACCCGGATGACATTAATAAATGTCAACGTCGATTGTCTTACTATTTTGTCTGGTATTGGCGATAAAGGAACGGTCAATCAAATACGTCTAGACCCTTTAGTCGCATAAAGTCCACTGTGTCAAAATGTCCCTTGTATCAATATGTCACCAGTATCAGAATGACCACTTTAAAATGTCCTATTATCAGAATGTCCACTGTATCAAATTGTCCACTTCATCAAAATGTCAACTGTATCAAAACACCCACTATACCGGTTTGAAAAATTCTTTTTTGTTTGAAAGGGTATACTTGCGAGGTGGTCCCATAGAAATTCATCAAAATCGATTGTGTAGTTTGAAGTCGGGGCGAAGTCAAATTTTAATTTTTAAAAATTATAGAGTATAATTAAGTTCACGCTTACCTGTGCATTACAGTTAACTCCATCACACTACAACAAATAAGGACACGTTACACAGCTGAGCCACAGATTAATGATAATAAAAATAACCCTTAAACCATTCCCTTTTTCATGCAATAGATTTTTCTTCTGCCAAAACCTATTCAAGGGAACACCTTTTATAGGTATATCTAGAATTAGGTTTTGGCGGGAGCGCTACATGCTACATGTAATGATAACAACTTCCCCAAAGGGTCTTCACGTGTTGGATCTGTATCCCCACGCAAACCTCTCAAAGGACCGGGGTGAAAAGACCCGTGATTCTCAAAGGAGATCCAAAATAAAAATGTAGGGTTGGTCAAGGAGTTTAGCAAGTCGCCAATTAGAATATCCAAATGGTTATATTCAGTAACTTACGAAACATGAGTACTTAGGGTAAACGATTACCAGCACGACATATGTTAGCTAGGGTAGTCCCTAGCTAACATATGTCGTGCTGGTAATCGTTTATTATTCCGCTACAAAAGTAATTATTTTTAAGGTAGATTCCGTATCTTACTCCATAACCCAGTTATCCGGTCCATTAACATCCCATCCATATAGCCAAGTCAATCCCTCCTTGGCAATAGTTCGGCAGCTATGGAGGACTGTCCGTTAGTGCATCTCAATGGTACATTAAGGCATAGACCTCCGTAGATGCAGCCATCTCACTTTTTAATTAAAAAGGTAGGTACTAAATGGACTCTTCATCTTGGCTATGGCCCCATGAAAGGACCGGTTTCTTATGGACCCGGAGCTAAATAGCGTTCCAACATAATAAAAATAAATATTTCATGACAAAGAAACGAATAACTGGCCAAGTATAATAACCGGCAAAGTGCGTGTAGGGCGACGCACAGTGTGGTTCCGTAGTTGCGAATGCTGATTTTGAATTCACGTGACTAAAAATGTCCAAAAAGTAATTTTCTATTAAATTTGTTTGAAATGTTCCTTTTCCGAGTACATTTTATAAGTTGGTCGTCTTTAGCTTTTTAATTTGTAAACCCTACTTAGCACTGATAGTTATTTTCCTCTAAACTTCGCTATATAATCTAGACACTTGCCCGTCCTAACCTACGGCGCTCAGACCTGGTCCTTCACCGATCAGAAGTCCAAAGTTTGCCAAAGAGCCATGGAACGAATTATGCTAGGAGTGAAAAGACTGGACAGAGTCCCAAATGTCACACTCCGTTCTAAGACTGGCATCACCGATGTGGGCCCCAAAACTGCCAAGTTGAAGTGGGATTGGGCGGGTCACGTTAGTAGAACGTCCCCTGAAAAATGGCTCACATAATAACTTCCTGGATCTCCGAAAATTGTCGGCGTGGCAAGTGTAGGCGTAGAAAGCGTTGGCGCGATGACTTGGACGCTTTCCAGCGCGATTGGTCAGAAGCAGCTCTGGATAGATATAAATGGAAGAGAATGGGAGAGACCTTTGCCAAGCAGTGGGACAGTAAAGGTAAAAAAAAAACAATTTCATCATACTTTGGCGATGTAGTTTAAGTGATGTGCCGTTCCCGGGAACGTTCCCACATTCCCCAGATCTCCAAAATCATTCCCGGGAACGTTCCCAATAATTGGAAATGTCTGGGAAAGTTATTATTTTATTTATCAGACATTTTTTTTATCAATGCAAATGTATTAAACTTATGTAAAAGCATTTCTTAATTTGATTATAATTCAAATATTTCCAATAATGCATAACATTCCCTTGTTGCCGGGAACGTTTCCATGATGCCGGGAACGAGACCCGTTTCCGTAAAAAACATTTTTATTGTTTTATGGTCTTTAATATGTTATACAATTATTTAAAAATATGAAATTGGCCCTTTGAACGTGCCGACTTTCTTGGTAATAGGTTAAAAATTATGGGTTAAAATGAATTATTTTGATATTTGATCTGCTGATGAATATACATATTAAGAATACTTAACTACCTATAGCAGAAAACATTCATATGATGAAAAAATAAAATTGAGACGGGAACGTTCCCCTGAAATCGGGAATGTTCCCGGGAACATTCCCGTGAACGGGAATGAGGAACGTTCCCCGGAAACGGGAATTTGGGAACGGCACATCACTTCAATAAATCGAACCACGGACCCCGTGGTTCGATTTATTACGGGTATGGCCCTTACACTTTGTATATGTATGTTCATCTGTTTCCTCATATCTTCTATATTATCCTTGGTTCCTCCTCCATCCATCCTTTTTATTTATAAAGTGTAAGGTGTCGTTGGAAGATTGTGTGCTGTTTATAGGCAACGTGACATCTCGAGAAATTCAATATGGCGGCCTTTAATGGCCAAAAAGTAACTATCATACTGTATTTGGTGTAAAATAAGAGAGCTAAATTAGCACATTTCAAAAATACATTACTAGCTGTTTCTCCCTGCTGTGCTTGAATTCAGTGGATAAACGTACTTTCCAGAAAAAAATTCCCGCATTCAGGTTTTAGTTTTTAAAACTATATCTTGTTTATATATAAGCTAAGACCTACCTTTGACTTGCATTGATCCCCATGACACTGAGAAGTGGAATAAAGTTGTAATTAGGTATATAACACACTCACTTCTATTTCCCTGACGGACTTTATCAAACACGCAAGTTTATTTGCCAGAAGTAAGCTCCACACTCATGCATGATTCACAGTGTGAATTCGCGGCGTAATTTTGCAGCGAACTCGGCGCCAAAAACGTGTTTCTCCACATTCACGATCGTTCACAGAAGGGGGATGAAAGTGCCATAAATTGCGAATTTTTCGATTTGAACGACGTCATCTATTTATCTCATTCCGGACTATATATCATAAACACTTTAAGTTAATAGTTTGTTAGAATTTTTTGAGATGTCGCACTAGCATGCTTTCTGTCCTAATTTCACGGTATTAAATTATAGTAGGTATAACCAATAATTTCACGTGCTCAGTACTAAGTCTTAATGGTGCAATGGTTTACGCGTTCGAAACAACGCATGAATTTATGGGTTCAAATCCACTCAAAAGCAAAAAAATACATTATCTTTTATTAGTTTTCTTATAAGTTTTATGTTATAGAATAAGCAAAATTTCGCGCCCAGGGTACCAAGCCTGAATGGCGAAGCGGCTATGGCATTGGAAACAATTCAACTGAGATCTCACTCAGGAATCATAGGTTCAAATCCCACTTAATTGTGCAAGTTATAATATTATATATACCTATATTATTTAATTTGTTTTGGAATAACATTAATAGATGACACTACGTTTGCAGCTTAAAGTGTTAGCAGACAAATTACGCGAGATGGCTCTCTATTTTAGTTATATTATAGTACTCTATGGTTCACAGTCTAGTTCACGCGGTCGTCTAGGATGGACGCCGAAACATGCACTGCTCCTTATTTATTCGCATCCAAGCGTCATGTACTTTCATTTTATTTTTATGATCTTTGTGTCTAGCATACCATAAGATGGTTTCGGCATGGTGGCATTCAATTAAAATTAGTTCCTGCTCGTTTGTCCAAGTAACACTCATTTCACACACGCACCGTCCGTTTGACAGTAAAATACCTACTTGCAAAATACAACCTCACGGCACCGAGTCTCGCGCGATTCTGTTTTCACGCGCGAGTATACACCGATCTCGGGGAACATGGCACAAACCATGGTATAATAAAACAAGGTATTCTCTTCCCGTGACAGCTGATGACGTAGGTGGAACTTGACTACGTCATCAGTCTGATGTATTGCCGCTGTGTGAATTTGATTTACCCGAGCGTAATGCATTTTTGAACTTTATATACCAATTTCGAATTAATGATTCATTAAATCAATTTTTAAAATATTGAATTGATGAATCACGCGAGAATCGCTAGATACTAAATAGCTAAGTTACTTAATTTTGTATTTAATATTCATGAACTAATTGAGAAAGTCCTTAAATTTACTGCAAAGAACAATCAGTGGCAACAATTTCGTGACGTAGTCAAGTTCCATCTCGGGAAGAGAATACCTTGTTTTATTATACCATGGCACAAACAAGCGCGTAGCAAAGAACGGCCGCGAATGCCATCCACATTCAAGGTTCGCGGCGTTCGCGGGTGTTCGCGAATGAAGAGCCTGCTAGACAAATTAAAATAACCGGCCAATTGCGTATTGGGTCACGCGCAGTAGTGTAGGTTTTCGTAGCCACAAATGAAGATGAGCTCACGCGACTAAAAAGTAAAAAAAAAAGGATTTATTTTACCACTTTTTCGGCATAATAATTATATAGAGAGTATTCTTTGACAAATACCAGCTTTCTAGAACTTATTATCTCTCTTAGTAGAAGCGAGGACAGACAGACAGATAGACATGATAAAACCATATTAGGGCTCTTTGTTTACTACAGAACCCTAAAACCCCAAATTTCATTCCTTTATCTTTCAAACGATTCTAGAGGCGGATTTTCTGAAATTAAGTATTTTTTACCCGTTTACATCCCACTGGATTACACTGGATACTGGATTACTGTTTACATTACTCTTCCATGCTGGTCTGGGAGAAAAGGAAAAACTTAGGATGTACCAGCTGCTTCTCTTCCCGCGCAGATCGTAAGAGCCGATCAAGGGAATGGTCGAAAATTAGAATCGTGTTAATAGGCGATGAGGCTAGCAACCCATCACTATTTTGATTTCTTCATACACCTTCTTGCCCACATCAAGCTAACAGTGGCCTTTGAGTCTTGCAGCCCTGGGCTCTATCTGCTTAGAGCCGCAAGACCCAAATTGCTCTGTCTGCCCCATTAGGGATAAAGACGTGATAGTATGTATGTATGTACATCCCACTGCTGGGCAAAGACCTCCCTTCTTTCCCTACATATTGGATTTAGAAATTAAGTATACGTTTATTATTATTTTAACCCATTCCATGATAATAAATTTATTCTTCTTTTTAATCTTTATTTGTAAGCACAATACAAGATATATCTATTCAAAAATGAAAAATTCGATTAATTTCCATTCGCTTTATTTCCTTTTTTACCGATTGAGGCTGAACCGATTTAAATGAAATTTGGTAGGGAAATATATCGTCCTTAAAAGGAATGAAAAGGGAGTGGAACTGTGTAAAGGGAATCCTATTTCGCTATACAAAAGTAGACTTCATTACAAAGTACTAATATTACTTAGGGTCGAAATTAAGGTCGCGGCAAATCTGCTGGTGAAAGTCAGGAATTTCATCTCACAGAAGCTTTGGTTCTGTACGTTTTGCAAGTACCTAGTTATATTTATAATATTTAACCCCCGACAAAAAGTGGGTGTTTCTCACAACACAACTTTTTATGGTAGAATAAAAGAACTTTTTTTTTGGGACAAAAAAAAAATAAAGAATAAAAGAACTGAGTTGCAAGACTTGTTTTTTTTTACAAGTATGTTTTTGATGGCTTAAGTTTGACGCTAAAGCCTGTCTGTGGCATCGTAGCGCTCGAATGGATGGACCGATTTCAATGCGGTTTTTTACTTGAAAGCAAGTTGTTGTAGTACTTACAGTACTACAACAACTTGCTTTCAAGTAAATAATTTCGCTGGCCAATTTTAGAAAACATTTGTATCTATTTTTTCAACTGTGATGTCTGTCAATATTGTTCTTCTGTCCTATTGCTATCATGTGGCATACAAAAGGAGTTTATCAATTCTTTTTTTTTAATTTTATTTGAAAGCTTTTACTCCCATGTCGGTCCCATATTAATCTGGTGAATACAAGATGAGAAACATTGGAGATATTGAAGAGGCTCCTGAAAAAAATTGAAGTCGGTTGTTATATATTTTTTTTTTTGTTACTTTTTTATTCTTTTGTTGGATAGACAAACCAGGTAGGCAGGTATTATTTGATTTAAACGATAACCTGTTAGTGGCTGGCAAACATGGTTATCATGCTCTGCGACCTTGTTTGGCTATTGCATTTGATTAAGTACTGTATTTTTACTATTAAGTACCAAGTTCTTAAATTCTTATACTAGTTTGTTGTAAAGCAAGTGGTGTTCACCTTAGAAGGTGTGCGCATTTTGCGTAAATGTTTAACACTTTAGATTTAAGAATGTAATAATGTAGTACACAATGGTGAACCTAATAAATAAAAAATAAAAAAATAAAATAATTAAAGATATTTATTTATAACTGTTATTTTTATTCCATACTTTAATAACTATATTACGAATAGTTTAATACAAGTTCCCTTACGACAGTTCTTAGCTATGTTTGATGATAATCGGTTCGGCTGTTTCAAACTTATGGGGGGTTAACGATTGATACTGATCAATGGTACTTCTGACATAAAGGGGGAATTCAGGTTTTTGTCGTTTGCTTGTCAAATAATAGATGGCGCTACGGATATTCATTCTACTATTTAGTTCCTCAACCCATCACTAGATGGCGCTTACATATGAAACCATTAGAATTCGGAGCTTTTTAATTAACCTGGCAAATAAACTTGTTCCGCCTTATTATAAAACGCGGACTAACTTTGTTACTAGGTTTAAACCATTATCCGACCAAATCATGTTGACATTTTCAGACAAGACAGTGACATATTAGTAGATGTCAGTTTGAAGCCGGGTTGTGTAAGGGTTTTATCTGCTATCCTTATTTGTCGCTTATAACTGGCTCTCTCTTGCTCTGGAAAAGAAAGCAGCATAAACAGTGAAAAAGTCTTCTTCTTATATTTAATTTTCAGAGCTGGGCTCTTGTCGGTGGAGTGCTTTCCATGTCTCTCTTCCTTCCGCTAAGTTCTTAACCTCTTTATATGTTTTCACGTTTAATTTTTCTTTTATTTGGTCTATAAATTTTCTTCTGGGTTTTCCTACTCCTCTCTTTCCTTCTATTTTTCCTTCCATTATTGTTTTAAAGAACGCATCGTGGCGTAGTAGATGATCGAAAATTTTCCCTCTTCTATTTTCTATAATTTGTATTATTTGTCTTTTCTCTCTCACATCCTCTAGTACCTTCTCATTTTTAATTTTTTCTGTCCAACTTATTTTTTTCATTCTCCTCCAGCACCACATTTCAAATGCTTTTAATCTATCTCTATCTTTTTTGGTCATCGTCCACGTCAAGTGAAAAAGTCAAAAAGTCAAAAATAATTTATTTATCTTTGGATATTTGTATCACTTGATAATTGTTAGTTTTTCTATTTCTTTCGATTTCTTAAAAGTTAAATGTTGACGTCAGATTCATTTACTTACAGCTAGTACAAAAGGAGCGGTAACGAACTGTACTGCAGCATTTTCTCCAAAAACGTCAACTTAGCTGACGAACGAGATGTAACACTATTAAAAAGTCCAAAATATATAGTTTGGTATTAACCTCGGCATTGCAATTTACATTATTGCACTGAAACAAAAAACACAGATAAAATTTTTACAAGCTTTTATTTAACTTGCAAAGTACGTACTTATAAATAAGAAATAAATATAAATATATAGCGACAAATTACACTGATTGAGCTAGCCCCAAAGTAAGTTCGAGACTTATGTTATGGGAATTAAACGATACTATAAGACCCAGGACAATTTGAAAAAGGCCATTTTCCAACTTGCCCTGACCGGGGATCGAACCCGGGTCCTCTGGGTGGCGGACCAGCATGGTGACCACTACGCCACGGAGGTCGTCGTTATGTAATAAGTACTTACTTTAGCTTCATAAAAGCTAGTTAAAAATGATTCATAAAACTTCTTATATAGGTACTGCTACGGATTGGAGAAGCATTGTTTTTTTCAGTCTATTGGATCAAAAAGCCTGTACCTACATAATTCTCAAATAGAAGCATATCTACCTATCTTTCGTTACATATAATAAAACAGTAAAAAAATGTGTCTGTACATTGTATACATTTAAAAAAAAAAATTGAGGCGATGGAGACATAGTAATAAAGTAATAATTAAAAGAAAAATGTCTGTCTATTTGCCTGTATGTCTTCTTATCTATCTGTCTGTCTGTTTGTTTGTAGTGTACACGCTAATCTCTGGAAATGCGGAACAGCGTTTTTTTTGTTATATAGTTAAACCTGTGCAACGTAAGGGGTATTATTGATTTTGGAAAATGGAACCCCTGATGCAGAACCATAACGGTCCAGCTAAACTATAAGAAATATAAAAACGACGCCTTAGTAAAAATTGTTCAGCCTGATGAGCATTTTCCGAAGTCATAAAGTCCACGCGAACGAAGTCGCGGGCTTCGGGTAGTATATACTAAATGACTAATTATTTACTTACATTCCATCAGTAACTTACTTTTGCCGAGCAGGTTGTCTCATTGCACTGTAAGATGATAACCAGTGGTCGGATAACCAAATGCATATTTGCCTAATTTTTGGCTAGGAAATTATGGAAGCAGTTTCTTATAACATATTTTTTAAATACAAATTCCGGGATATAAAAAAAAATCGGGAATGTCGAACTAATCAAATGCATATTTACCTAAAGTTAATTTACACTAGTTTGGTAACCCGCTTTACAAAATTAGCCGGCATCCGATTCCATAGTTAAAAAGCATTAAATTTGATCGGAATCGCGAGATTTTTACAATCAATACAAAAGTGCATTCCATATTAGCCAATACGTGAACGTAAGTAAATATATACCCTACCCGATTTGATTCTATAATCAAAATCCGGTTCAAGATTCCGGAATCCCGGGATTTTTCAGATACAAAAGTGCACTCCATAACTGCCAACATCTCAACTTTAGGTAAGCATCCGATTATCCGACCACTGCATATTGATATGGATGAAATGTAAGGCCTTACACCGGGACGGTAGCGCCGGGTAGCCTACTCTAACTGTCAAACTGTTGCATCATAATCTATGCCTGTTAACTATTACTGGCAACACTTTGTCTCTGGTTCCGTTGACTTCCAGACACAATGTTTTTCCCGGAGTTTTTGGCGGGGTGTCAAGGGGTCCAGTTGGAGTTTGCTTTAAATTGTTTTGCAAATTGATTCTAGTGGACTTTATAATATGAAATTGGTGTAGTTTGGTGTTATAAATGCTCATTCTCATGGACAATATGTGAAATGTTTAAAGTGAACAGTCATAGTGCGGTTGTAGTGATATTTATTTGCGGACTGCGGTGGGCGTCTTTGGGCGCCGTCCGCCACTCAATCAGCTACGAAAACCAGTGGACTCGTATAGATTGGTCACCAGAAGCTCCCGTGAAGCAATCAAAGGACCTATACCAACCTTTGATTGTATATTTAAGGGTTTAGGATTAGGAATAAAGAAGAGATATTACTAGACACTGGCAAAATAAGCTTCAACGAAGTTGGCCGCCATAATCAAGAAAAGAAAAAAAAAATGTTTTTCCCGTCTGTCAAATTATGTGCTATGTGTGTACTTAGTGTTAACCTAGCCTAATGCATTACAATAAATAACAGTTATCTGTTTTTTTCTGTGTCTGATTAATAACACTCCGATGGCCACAAAACAGATATAACACAAGCCATAATCACCTTTATTTTTATTTACGAAATGCATAGAATAGCATGAAAAAAAAATTTACCGGTTGGCGCTGCCGTTGGTCGTGAGGCTTTTGAGTTGTTCAAGGTATACTGAGCATTGTACAAATATAAATAAAGGTCGATATGGTTTGACAGTGCAAGTGCGCCGGGCTCCCGTTCCGGTGCGACCCTCGATCGGCTTTTACGATCTGCGCGGAAAGAGAAGCAGCCGGTATATTGTGTTTTTTATGGATCTAAATATATAAAAAAGACACTAAATGACTGACTTGCTGACTGACATATCAACGCACAGCTCAGACCGCTGGGACTAAAAACTTCAAATTTGGCACGTAGGTTCCTATATGAGGTTTAAGGGTACATACACACTAAGAAAGGATTTTTAAAGCTCAACCCCTAAGGGGATGAAACGGAAACTATACTGTTTCTAGCGGTGAGGACCTTTAATTGGCTCTATTGCTATATTTTCTGTTTTTATTGTAATTACTTGTAGCTGTTGGTCTCTCCATGAAAATAAAATAAATAAAAACTTACCAACCTCTAGAGGGATGAAATGGAATGACTAACCTAACCTAGGCCATGTTAAAGCGTTCCGTCACTCTTTCTCGCTCTACCTAAGGATGGTACTGAGCGACAGAAAAGGATAGCAACATAGTTGTATGCTGACAGATGTAACTCAAACCTCGGTGGCTCGGTAGAAGTGCGCATTACTAGAGCTATCGCAAGTGAAGCGACTCTGGGCGTGGTCTACACTTGGATGGGTGACCACGAGTGGTATACAATTTCTTAAGCTCCTGCGTGCTTCGGAAGGCACGTAATAAGTCTTTGGTTAAAGCCGTCATCATTGTATGGTAGTCGTCAAGCTATATCAGATGCAGTTGGGAGTCTGAAATTCTGGCATCAGTGTTGGCCACTTACACACAAGAAAAGCAAAAAACAACACCAACCATCAAACAGTAAGAAAATGAAAAATAACTTAAGTAACTAATAAAAAATCCAATTAGAACCATTTTAGGCTTTTACGCGGACGAAGTCGCGGGTTAAAGCTAGTTAGGGATAAGGCGTGAGAGTCATAAGTATTTTACTTACCTTGGAATTACAATTAACTGTATCACACTGTTGAAAAAGTTTTTGAAACATATTATAGACTACTTACACTTAGAATCACTACGACGCATCGTTTTTAATTTAGGAACAAATTACATTGGAATAAACATAATTATTTATCTTTCTTGTCACTAGATGGAGCTACAGGTAATAATTAAATCATTTTTTATTACTATTATTAAATAAAGTAGTTCTCTAATAAATGAAATATGACTTTTATGAAATGCAATAAATATTTGAAGCATATTCAACACTTTCTTTGTCACTTTTGCTACATCGTGTGTGCTGCCATCTCTGTAAGCCTACCCTCAACTACCAGTTTTGCCTACTTACTCTCTCCAATAGTCTCTATGGCGTTGGGTATCTGTTACGTTAGTAATTATATCTTTGCCCAAAGATAAAGATAAAGATAAAGATAATTTATTTGCCAAACATGTGTTACAAGATATTAGTACATTCAATTTCGTCCGTCGTCAAAGTAAGTTTAAAGTTGTGTTATGGGATACTTACTCAACGATATTCTATTTTCTTATAAATATTTTTATAGATAAGGACGCATATTGCGCGGTTATTATAAAACGCAGACTAACTTTGTAACTAGGATTAAAACATTATCTGACCATAATAATTTGAAATCTACTCGTAGTATGCCAGTGTCCTAATTGAAAACAACTTGATTTGGTCGAATAATGGTATTTAGTCTGCACTTTATAATAAGAGGGTTCGAGTTTTCGTTCTGTTTCTGTTCTGTAATCTTATATTATTTTACTTAATTTGCTGTAGTTCCTAACTTACATATGATCTGCAGTTCTCTCCATCACACTGTAATTGGAAATAAGTTATTTTAATATTTATAAGTTATTTATTTTATTTTTATTTTACTTTAATAGGCACACAAAACAGACATTTTACAAAGTTGCTTTATAACTAACATTATCTTAATAGATACCTCTATATATTTATGATCTAGTAAAATTGTCCAAAAAATATGTGTACACAGCATGATCTAAGTACTACCTTTTACGTATTTTAGTTTATTTTGCTCATATATTTTTATTTTCTGCTTATCTCTATTTACTGTACTCACTATCGCACTACTCATTTACTAAGTACTATTCCTATTTGCCAATCCTGTCACCTAAAGGTAGCCTGTAAAAGATTGCCTTGGCGATAAGGCCGTCTATATGTACATCTGAATTTATATTCAAATGTTATTTTCGTGTGTTTTGGTGCAATAAGGTGTTTTTACTTACTTACTTACTATTTGACCAAGGGAGACAAAAGAACGAGTTTCTGAATTCGGTAGCCTGTTTCCAGTTCTCTGGTTTTTCTCGCCTATAGGTCGCATTCCTCAACCGATTCTATGGCTCTGTGAGCTGTACACCACGCAAGTCACTCCCGACCTGTTAAACTTTATCCAATAAAAAAGTTGTTTCGACAAAAAAGTTGCGTCTTAATAATACAACAAAAAATAATCATACTTAAAATTTTTTCTTTAATTTGAAATGTCTGAATATGACATTGTATTAAAAATTCGCGATTTTAAAAAAAATACAAAAATCTGAATCGACAAAAAAAATAAAAAATTCGAACCTTCTCACAAAATTTCGGCTCCCTCAATTTTGTACATGGAATTGTATGTACTGCGTTTGTAGAATATTTGTCGAGACAGTTCTTCGAAAATTTTCAAATTGGCGTAGATGATGAAAACCTTAAAAACGTCTGTGAAACAGCCATTTCGAAAAATGTTTAACAATGTCACAAAACAGTTTTTTTCCGAACCCCTATTCATCGGATAAACTTCAACGAGTAAGAGGTGACTCGCAAGGTTTGCAGCTCACAGAACCACTTAACGTCATATGCCTTTCTTCTTCTTACATTTAAGAGCTCTCTTGTCGGTGGAGTGCTTTCCATGTATTTCTTTCTTCCGCCAAGTTCTTAACCTCCTTTAATATGGTCAATAAATTTTCATAATAAAACAAAACATCAACCCCAGAAAATCTCCGGGCTTTGATCTTATACCCGGAGAATTGCTACACAATCTTCCGCGAAAGGCTTTAGTCAAACTAAACAATCTCATAAACGCTGCATTGAGACTTAAATACGTGCCTGATTTATGGAAAGTAGCTGAAGTAATAATGATACCAAAACCGCGAAAACCCCCAAATGAGACGACGTCGTACAGGCCTATTTCATTGTTACCTGTTATGTCAAAGTTATTTGAAAAAATACTGCTAAAAAGACTTAAACCTATCATTTAAGCCAAAAATCTTATCGCACCACATCAATTTGGCTTCAGAGAAAAGCATTCAATTCACAGAATTACAAATATAATTGAAAACACCCTCGAAAATCAAAAAGTCTGCTCTACTGTCTTTCTAGATGTAGCACAAGCTTTTGATAAAGTGTGGCATGAAGGACTCATCATAAAACTTAGTGAAATATTACCCACTAACTTTGTAGATATATTAACATCATATATAACCAATAGAGCATTTAGAGTGCGATAAGAGAATGCGTATTCTGAAATAAAAGCAATAAAAGCTTGAGTGCCTCAAGGAAGTGTACTAGGTCCAGTCCTGTACCTATTACGTTATCTGTTACGTTAATTATTTTCGGTATAATACTTACTTTATTGCTACAGTTTACTCCATTGCACTGAAAAATATATTAATAATTTCGATTATCTCCTTGGTTAATGAGAGGAGATGAAACCTAGAATCTCCGGGTGAGCAGAGCGGTTACTCCAAAGGCGGTACGCAAGACTGACATATGCGTAATAAATCGAACCACCAACTATACTAGATCATTATCTTAAAAAAAAAAAAAAAATTATAGCATAATAAAATTAAAATAAAAGTCAAAATACTTAAGAAAAAAATTGCCCTGAGGCTGCACAACTGTATGGAAATACAATTTTTTTGTGTTTTTTTTTTACTGTTATTTTCATTCTATTTTACTAAAGTGATCTAGTATGGCCCGTGGTTCGATTTATTACGGGTATGTCCCTTCCGTGTTGTATATGTGGCTCTGGGTTCGATCTCTGACAAGGCAACATGGATAGTTTTTCTAAACTAGAAACCGACTTCACCCCCAAACTACTCAACCGATTTTGATAAAATTTCAATGAGACCATCTCAGAAGTATACTCTTTAAAACAAAATTTTCCAAATTGGTCTAGGCGTCTTCGAATAATCGGTGAACATACATAAAAAAAGAACGAATAAAACCTTTTTTGCAAGCCGGTAAAAATGGCTTTTTTCAAATAGTTACTTAAAAAACTTAGTGTACTTAAAAAAACTCACCTTTGAATGGCTGCCCGGTCCAGAGCACTGAAAGAAGAATTAATTGACTGGCCAAGTGCGTGTCGGTGGAAGGGAAAGTGGAAGACAAGAGAGGAAAAGGAAGACCAAGAAGGTCGTTCATGGATGAAGTAAAAGAAAAGGCTAAAGTTGTGTCGTATAAGGAGGTTAAGCATTAAGCGGAAAATAGGGAGACATGGGAAATACTCCACCGACATGAACCTAGTTCTTGAATTTATTGATGATGCTGATGTGCGTGTCGGACCATGCGCAGAGCAAGGTTACACAAAGTTACACTTATAATTTTTCTCTTCTCTACATTTTATACCTGATAAAATTACTATGGGAACTCGTAAGTATGGCTTTATCAATCGAATCGAAAATCATCATCACGTCTTTTCGTCTCCACTGCAGGAGCACGACCCTCTCTGCACTACCAGAGCCATACCTGGCCAGAGCAGCCAGAGCTAATTTTCTCAATTAGTTTAGGCCATCGAGTAAAAGAAGTAAGCACATAAATAAAAAAATATATACATTCTAATTGACAACCTCCTTCTTTTTGGAAGTAGGTTAAAAGTGAGAATATAACGATGATGCAAACGTAATTTTGCAGAAGTACTTTTTTCTTAACGACACAACACACTTTATAAGGGATTTGTATGAAATACGAAAGCGTGACGTCATGCTTTTTAGGGTTCCGTACCCAAAGGGTAAAAACGGGACCCTATTACTAAGACTTCGCTGTCTGTCCGTCTGTCTGTCACCAGGCTGTATCTCATGAACCGCGATAGCTAGACAGTTGAAATTTTCACAAATTATATATTTCTATTGCCGCTATAACAACAAATACTAAAAACAACACAAAATAAATATTTAAGGGGGGCCCCCATACAACAAACGCGATTTTTTATGGATAATGGTACGGAACCCTTAGTGCGCGAATCCGATTTGCATTTGGCCGGTTATTTGAAGTCAAATAGCGCTCTTAATATTATTAGTACCTGGGCGACCGAGCTTTTCTCGGTTATTACTATTTATTGTAATATGGTGGTGTTTAGGTGATAATCTACATTAAAGTAAAATGTGAACTGACAATTAATAAAATTATATATAAACTTGAACATATAAAAAAAAAACAAAAGTAAGTCACCGAGCGGGATTCGAACCCGGCAGGACGAAATTAGCGACCATATGCTGCGTGGAAAGAAAAACGCATGAAAACTCGAAAACACGTATTTTCCCAAACCTTAGAATATGTAATCTAGATTGATTGTTTACCCCCGAAAATCACGAAAATCGTTAGAGCCGTTTCCGAGATCACAGAAATAAATTTATATATATACAAGAATCGCTCGTTTAAAGGTATAAGATATCTGCATTAATAAATCTAAAATCGAGCTAAAATGGATATGATCAATGTAAAGTGCACATAACACAAACAGTACATAAGTACCTACTAATTATTTTTAACCTAAAATTAGTTGGGAATATCTATAGACTATAGACCATCTCTTCCATGCTGGTCTGGGAGAAAAGAAAAAACTTAGAATGTACCAGCTGCTTCTCTTCCCGTAAAAGTCGATCGAGGAAATGGGCGAAAATGCGAATCATGTTAACAGGCGATGCGGCTAGCAACCCATCACTGTATTGATTGCTTTTCCATCTTCTCATCCACCATAACGCTAAAAGTGGCTGAGTCTTGCGGCCCTGGGCTCTGTTTAATTAGAACCGCAAGACCCAAAGTGCTCTGTCTGCCCCATTAGGGATAAAGACGTGATAGTATGTATGTATGTATGTATGTATGTATAGATAGTAAATTCCCTATCACGTTTGGCTGTACTCTTTATCATTACATCGTACGTAGAAAATTTAGATAATAATATGATATTTAAATTTTAATTAAAAGTAAATAATACATACTGATACAGCGCAATTTGTCTTAGTGCACTGAAATATATAAATATTAGTCAATAAAGGGTATTGTATTGTATAAATATTAATCATTATCACCACTATCTTCATCATCAGGTCTTTTTGTCTCCACTGCAGGAGCACGACCCTCTCTGTCATTATCATCATCATCATTTCAGGCGCATCACGTCAACTGCCGGACATGGGCCTCTCCCAAAGATTTCCAAAATGACCGATCTAGAGCGGCTTGCATCCAGCGCCTTCCAGCGACCTTGGTCAGGTCGTCAGACCACCTTGTGGTGGGTGGGTGTTCTACGCTTCGCTTGCCTGTACGTGGTCGCCATTCGAGAACCTTTTTGCCCCATCAGCCATCGGTTCGTCGCGCTATGTGTCCCGCCCACTGCCATTTCAACGAGCTAATCCGCTGGGCTATGTCAGTTACTCTAAATATATTAGTAATTAAAATTTGTAATCATCGTCATCAGGTCTCTACTGCACGAGCACGACCCTCTCTGTACCAGAGCCATACTTGGCCAGATCAGCAAGAGGACTTGGCCTACACTCTGCACGCTGGCCAGATGGGTTGGAGAGATATCATAAATGTTTATAAGCTTTTTTAGGTTGTATTTCCTAAGTCGCCTTTTACGGCATCTACGGGAGGACTTGGAGTGGCCATATTCTACTTTGCCGGAAACCAAAAAATTATAATATTTTTTAAGAACTTATAACTAACTTCACTCTCAAACTACACAACCGATTTTGATAAAATTTCAATGGTACTACCGAACAAGTATGTCCTTTCAAACAAAAAAAGAATTTTCCAAATCGGTCTAAGCGTCTTTGAATAATCGGTAAACTTCGAAGTCGATAACCTCCTCCTTTTTACGAAATCTGATGTATCTTAAGGCTTAGCTTCAATGGAGTTTCATCCAAATAAAGGCAACTTATTGTATTAACTTATATTATGTGTTTAACATATTATATATGAAACTTACTTTGCAAGAATCTGTTCGAAGGTGTTCAATACTTTTTGAAGAACATTCTCCAAGACATTCGTCTTCTAAAGTATCATCCTCCTGAAAGTAAAAGTTAGTTAGTTAGTTAAAATCTTTATTGCACCAAAACATAGAGTAACAGAGTAATAGATACATAAAACAGATGTCAAAAGGCGGCCTTATCGCAACTGCAATCTCTTCCAGGCAACCGAGGTACTTGGAAAAAATAAAGAAAAAATAAATAAATAAAGGGACAAATTAAACTGATTGAGCTAGCCCCAAAGTAAGTTCGAGACTTGTGTTATGGGATATTAACTCAACGATACTACATTTTATAACAAATACATACTTAGATAAACATCCAAGACCCAGGACATTTTGAAAAAGGCCATTTTCCAACTTGCCTTAACCGGGGTTCGAACCCGGGACCTCTGGATGGCGGACTAGCAATGGTGACCACTACGCCACGGAGCAGAGTTGGGCAAAAATTATTCGAATAGCGAATAACGAATAAAATTCTGATTTTTATTCTTTATTCACGAATATTTTATTCGCGAATATCGAATAAATATCAAGATTTTATTCGTTGTTCTAAATAACGAATAAACGTATTTTATTGAAGACTCAACTCACATATTTTAACCTATTGCGTTAGAAAGAGGGTTACATTTTCGAGTGTATGACTGTATTTGAGATTGATTTTAATTACACCTCCTCTTTTGTACTGAAGGTAAAAAAATTGTTTTAAACAATATACATTCAAATCAACAATAGAAATACACACTTGTAGAAATAAGCAGAACCTATATAAATACCATGTCTATTTTAAGTTGTTTTTCTATCGTTGCGGCATTTTTATTGTGTTAGTTATTGTCAGTGGTTGATAATGTGTTTTTTATTATGGTTGTTTGTAATGTGTGTTTGTTTCTCATTAGGTAGTATTTAAGGTTGTTGATTATTGTTGGTGTTATTTGGTGATTTTCGGTGGTTGTTAGTAGTTTTGGTGGTTGCTGAAAGTAACTACAGGTTTTTTTTTGTAGTTTTTGAGGTTAGTGATTGTTGATCATTACTGGTGGTTATTGGTGGTTGTTTTAAGTTTTAGTAGTAGTTGGTAGTTGCTACATATTGTTGATAGTATTTGAGCATTTTGGTGGTTGTTATTTTTGTTTGTTTTTGAACTTATTACCTTTAAAATCGATATCCAGGGGTGACTACGATCTTTCATAATTAATTTATGCTCAAAATTAAAGTGGCCGCTATTTTGAACATTTTCGTTTCTGGAGTCTGGACCAATTGCCTTCAAAATAATGGTTCATGTGTGTGCCACCAAAGAAACAAAGACGAATAAGAACACTTTTTAATCACGAAGTGGCGAAAGAAATATCAAACAATATTAAAGAATCGGAAAAAAGAGTTTCTGCTGACCACGGAAACGCATTTTTTTACTTTGAGTTAGACTCGGGAAGCTATGCTGATTTAGAAGGACAGCAAAGACAATCGCCAAAAACTAGAGCTGACGTAACAGTATCGCAATGTCTCGCAGAGGAAGACCGACATTTAAGAGTTTTAGATTGCTACCTACTGGAAATAAAGGAAATATTTTTTAAATATTTACCATATATCCGCATCTGTAGAACGCATATTTTCATATGCTACTATGATCAATATGAAAAGCAATAAGTATCAATAATGTCAAGACATAATTCTGAGTCATGACAAATGGAAAAAAACGAATTAAGATCAATAAAAACTGATAATCTTTACCTATTCTTCAGTTTGATTTTATTATTTGCCAATTCTATCAAATAAGAGCACCATTTTGAATTACTATCATTTTTATAGGATGACCTGTTATACTTAATTCGGCTGTTTTGTGTAAATTTAAGGCTGTGATATAGTGGTTTAACGTTTTAGTTTTTGCTCTGTGTGTGGTAATAGCAATTGTATCATTGCATTTTTTTTAATGGTCAAGGCTTATTTAAATATTAAAAATATGTATTTTCTACCTATTCAAGTGTGTTGCTAAATCCATTCCATCCTAATTTCCATTTTCTATTATTATCTCTATAATCTACATAAATATGTGCATTCAAAACTACTTTTATCTTCCAACACCAACATAAATCAAACTAAACTACCAAACATACCATCCGAACTATTTACCACCTTAATTTCGTACCATATTAAAGATAAACCTCTAGTACAAAAGTGAAGATGTAATCTGATAGTGTAATCTGATCAACCTAAGTACACCCGTACACTCCAAAATGTACCTAACTTTCTTTTCAAAGCAATTGGTTAAAAAGAGAAGGCTATGCTTAAAAAAAAATTCGTTATTTAGAATAACTAATAAAATCATGATATTTTATTCGTGGCAAAATTATTCGCGGATAAATTTATTTGAGAATAATTCTCCACGAATAAAATTTTATTCGAATAATTACCTAGATAATTTTTTATTCGTATAATGCCCAACTCTGCCACGGAGGTCGTACTTTCCATCTTCGTCCGAGCGTATTTTCCCGGTTGCATCCTCAGCAGTAATGTTTCAGAGCCCGGGGTCCGCTACCTAACCGAGGATCGCCGTGTGACCTCCGCAAGCCAAAGGGTAAGCCAGAACCAATCGAGAAACTCACACTCTTTATAAAATAAAATACCGAAACAATATAAAGAATAAAATTTTACTTTGTTCAAGAAAAAAAATCAGTCATTTTTGATAGATAAATGTTATTATAGTATCAAGGATCAAGGATTTCTTATCTGATAAATTGTAAATTGATTTTGTTTATATAGTAGGTAAACTGTAAAAGGTTCATTGATTTCGAATATTTATTTTTATACCGGAGGGAACCCTCCCGATGGCCCCGATTCCCTTCACGCAGGTTCGCTCCTGGATCAAGAGTCGTATTGGTAAAGAACAGGCTCAATCATGGCAATCCCTCCAGACGTGCCGACAGGTTAAGGAGGCGCTGCCCCAATGGGACAGACGTTTATCCCGACGTCTGTTAGCACTACCAAGGAGGAACCTACGTCGTATGATTGACATCATTACTGGTCACTAAACAAACACCTTTTCACCCTAGGTTTAACTAACAGTCCTCTGTGCAGAGCATGTATGGAGGTTGAAAAAACTGCGAGCCATATCCTCCTGGAGTGCGATGGTGTGTGGTGCGCACACATAAGAAGAAGGTTCCTAAAACACCCGGGAATCATGGCGGAGGCGTGCAGGGCGCCCACAGGCGTTCTAGGCTTCATGCAGGAGCTGTGCTGGTTCGAGAACTGAGGCCGGCGTCAGCTCCCCACGCAAAACGGGGCCGGCAATTTCGGGCCTTATTGCGGAAAATTTGTCCTCGAGGGAAGTAAGAAGTAAGAAGTAGCCTTCTCCTTTTTAAGAAGTCGGTTAAACATAAAAACTCTTGTGGATGACATAAGAAGAGTTTTTATGTTAATCCGACTTAAAAAAAATTGATTGTAAATTTTCATGAAAAATTTTAATGTCGGAAACCTATACTTAAATATTATTATGTACAAACATTTGTAAATAAAAATATACTTAGATAAAACCTCAAACTACAAATATTTAAAATAAATAATACCCCAGAAACATTAATAGTTAAATAAAAGACCAGAAACACGACCGTCGGCTTGGTGTTCATTTTGACACACTTTCATAATTAGAATCTTTAATTAAAAACAATAATTGATTTTGATGGTTTGAAATTAGAAAGAAGATCCCATCAAAACACTGACCTCCATATACAAGTACGCATCAAAAACATTATATTAGAACATGTCCAAAAATACATAAGTGTCACTACCATAGACTTAGATTTTTTTTACTGTGTGTAGTCGCTACGCAGTTCTTGTGTGTAAAAAGTTGTGAAAGCGAATTTAAACCATGTCTAATTTCTTACCTATATACATGCTATACAATGTCCTTTTTAATTAAGTACAAATATTTTAAGGGGTAGTTCAGTCCATCATTTTGAACAAATTTTGCTAATGAATGTATACCGAAATACGAAAAAAAATTTTTAGGTTTTCATACAAATCGAAGTAGTCACGTGATATCATTACTATGGAAAATGATTTTTTTTTCGTATTTCGATATACATTCATTAGGAATAGTTGTTAGGAATGATGGACTGAATCACCTTTTAGAATATTTGTACTTAATTAAAAAGGACATTGTATACAGGCATGTCTATCGCCATATAAACATAATTATTTCAATTCCTTGTCAATTTTGTATGCAGTTTTCCGAAATAATACCATAATCTTCTTCAACTTTTATTTTAAAAAGACACCTGTTATGCAGCTTCAATATAATAATTATAAACAAATAAGTTCAGCAAATTCAAAAGTGCACGCCTCATACACGTACACTCAAAAAAATATCATCATCATCAATCAATACATATAATGAAATCGTAACCCATCGCTGTCTGTACATGGAAGATAAATGAAAAAGAAAATACTGTTGGGAGCTTTAGCCATCGCAATAGAACCTAAAACAATGATTTTTATAATTTTTGTCTGTTTGTCTGTGCGTTTGTGCACTAATCTTAGAAACGGCTTAATTGATTCAGTTGCGGTTTTCACTAATGTGTTGTGATAAGCCTTACTTAAAATTTTGTGTTTGTTTCATTTAAATCCGTTCATAAATAAAAAAGTTATATCAATTTTAAAGAATCACGTCATACATTTTTGTTCGAAAAACTGTGTTTATGCACGCTAATCTCAAAAAAGACTGAACCTATTCAGTTGCCGTTTTCATAATATATTTTGATAAGCTTCCTTTAACATTCATTGTTTATTTAATTTAAATTCATACCTATATAAAACAGTTATATCACTTTAAAGAATCGCGTCAAACATTTATGTTCGAAAAATTGAGTTTATGCACGGTAATCTCAGAAACAGCTAGAACGTTTGGTTGCAGTTTTCACTAATATATTTTGCTAATCTTTAATGGATTTAGATAAAACAAACACTATATTTTAATATAGTGTTTGTTTTATCTAAATCCAGCTTAAAATGAAAAAGTGATGTTAATTTAAAGAATGACGTCAAACATTTTTGTTCGTAAGATTGCTATAAAATAACTGTTCAACAAATAACAGTAAAACTTTTGTTAAATTTATTTTATGGTTTATTATATAGTATGATTTTAATAAATAGTTTTTTTGGACACCGATAGATGGCGCTGTTCATAAATTTTAAATTTAAGTGAGGCTCTGGGCTTAGAGCCTCTGCAGACATAGCCTAGGGCGCAAGACGGGATTCAGTCGCTTGACAAATACTGTCCTACTTGAAAGACGCGTTTGTGTCAACACGCTCCTTTACCTTTGCGGGCAGAATTGAAGGCCGATGGCCACCTCGCAGGCCACTCTGACCCCTCTCGCTAATTGAGAAAGTATCGCGAGTGAGCCCAGCTGATAAGCGGTCGTTGTGCCAGGTCTTTGGATCGAGAGTAGCACAAGAACAGAACCAACTTTTTTTGTGGTTGATGAGAGCTATAACCCGCCGATTCCCCGTGGCCGGTGGTAGGCAAAAAGCACCTTTTCCTTGCGTAAAAAAAAGGTTAGGTTAGGTGTAGGTTGGGTTAGGTAAGGGACTGCAATAACAATGTCTGAAAAACCCATGCGTGCTCTTCTTTCACGAGAACCGAAAGATCACGGTGCCGGTAGCGAACGAAGATGCCAAACTGTCAAAACGCCCTTTGTGTGTTCTCCACGGCGATATGCTTAGTACACCGACGATATACCTGTTTCCGGTTAGGCTCAGTTAGTGTTCTTTGCCGACGATACGGCGCTTTTTGCAGTTAGTTTGAACTTAAAGTACGCCACAAATAACAGTTCCATACGCCCTGCCTGACAAGCTCTTCAGTTAGAGGTTCTTAGTGAACTAGAAGCAGTCATTGGTCTCAGAGAAAATCAACTTCCTGTCACCCCTGAATCTCTTCGGGGAAGAAGTGCCGAGATACTCGCACGTTCAATATGACTTAAAGTAGGAACGATGATTTTTTGACTTTCATCTTCCGCCTAGCAAAGGACATGTATGACAAGGCTTAACGTTGCACCGCCACATCAGGAGGGTGGAAGAAGGGGGAAGATACTTAATTAATATAGGTGGCGGTAGCACTTCGCTGAAGAGAGCTACAATAGTGCTGTGGGAACTCCCGCCGAAAGACGGAAGGTGAATGAAGCGGCCGTTGTGCCAGGTCTTTGGGCCGAGAGTAGCACAAGAACAGTACCAGGCAAAAGTGGTAATGGCGTTGTAACCGTAAGTTTTTTTGTGGGTGAGAGCCATAACCGGCCGGTTCCCCGTGGCCGGCGGTAGACGAAAAGCACCTTTCCCAAACTTGAAAAAAATGGTTAGGTTAGGTGTAGGTTGGGTTTGATTAAATAAATAAAATAAATAAATATGTTATCGTTGAAAATACTGGTGTAGTAAAAGGGAGATATCATGCTAGCGCCTTGAAACCTTATGTAGGGCCGACACCGGTGATTGTTCACCAGCGCCGCCGAGGCCGTCCAGCCAAGCCACGGTCGAGTCGACCTCGTGACTTGGAGGGGGAGGATATAGCGGGGACTATGGATGACCCATTGCGAACCTCTTTGCCTTCAACCCGACGATCCACGCGTGCGCGAAGAGCACCCCAAGTGCTAAGTCTATAATTTGTCTATGATAAGTAGTTGATGGTTTTGTAAAAAAGTGATTGTGAACTCGCGCGCGGGAAATCTAATTTAATTTTAAAAATTGTTAAGGACTGCAATAAAAATGCCTGGAGCCATGCGTGCTTTCTTTAGTAAAAAAGGAACCCTTATAGTTACGTCATGACCATTTGTCTCTTTGACTGTGCTTTTACTTATAAACAATTAGTACCAGAAAGAGTACGTCTAAATTCTTGAAAAAATAAAAAAAAATGTTTACATGTAAAGTGAAAAAGTATTTTTGTCTCTATGCAGACCAGGGCTGTAAGAAAGCCTGATGATGGACGTTAAAATGAAAAAGGCAATCCAAATAATGATTAGTTGCTAGCCGCATCATCTATTAACATGAGTCAAATCTCGCTCATTCTCTCGGTCAGCTTTTACAATCTGCATGTTAATTTTTATTCTTTCTCCCAGACCAGCATGGAAGATAAATAAAATAACTATAATGGAATATTGAAATCAATAAATTGTTTTAAACTCTTTAGTTTTAACTATAAGTCGGCATTCGCATATAGTGTAGGTTTAACACGCTCAGCGCCATGTGTATAATTTTTGCCACTCCTTGATTGTTCTAATATTGTGTCTGGAATCCATGACGGTCAATGGGTTAATTACGGAACCCTTTAAAGCACGTGGCCCGACACACACTTTACCGGTTTTATTAAAAATGCCAAAATAACGATGTTCATAAACTATAGTCCACGCTGACGAAGTCGCGGGCAACAGCTAGTAATAAAAATATTTTTTTTCAAAAATATCACATTTTTGTACAAGCTTTTATTGTCAGGTCAAAGTACTTACTAAGACAAATGAAATAAGCCCAAACTCAATAGATTTGCGTCGTTTTATTACTGAGTTCCATCGACCACATTCCGTCTCCGGGATCAGACCCTAGACGTCTCGTTTATCATAAAGTGCTCGTCATGACAAATTTAACGAGTCCTACTCAATGAGGTTATGTTGTTTTATGACTTAGTTCTGTCGAATATCTCTCGGGTCCATCATTAGAACAGCTCATTAATCATCATCATCATCGTCATCAGGTATTTTTGTCTCCACTGCAGGAGCAAAACCCTCTCTGTACTACCAGAGCCATGCTTGGCCAGAGACTTGGCCTACACTGTCCAGAGGCAGTCCAGACGAGTTGTCGCCTTCTACCATATCTACGGGAGGGCTTGGAGTTGGCCCTATTCTACTCTGCCGGAAACCACACGGCAATCCGCCGGAAACCGCTTATTAACATAATTGTATTGTCATCCGACTGACACAAGTATAAAAAATTTCAGCTATATCGGTTGAAAATATTCATACATACATTGCAATTCCAATAGAAGCTTGTAATTATCGATATATATTGGTGTTTTTATTTATATATTATAACTAGCTGACCCGGCGAACTTCGTACCGCCTAACAGTCAATAAATGTCGTGTTACTTTTTAGCTGAACTAATTTAGGCTTTGATGAACGTAAAACAATGATACAAAATAATATATTTATTTAGATAGAAACAAAAAAGTATTTTATTATGATGAAAGATGATGAATGCCTGAACTTTCGAGACATAGACAATAGCTCAAAGAGTATATAACCACTGCGTATGAATAGCTTATCAAGAAAAATCATAGACAACCTATAAAAAGACATTTACACTTTTGTTAACCTGTAGATTTTTTTCCTTAATCTTATAACCTTTACCAACTGATTTTTTATTCCCTAAATTCCGTTCCTTTCCGATGATTTTATGTTTTTACTGTAGAATAAATCTTAGGTATGTACCGGAACTTTGTAGACATTTTACAAAAAAAAAAATTTCTGAACGCACACATGATGTCCTCAGAAAAAAATAAAGTTGTGGCTTAAAGGTCTCAGCAAACAGGCCATAAGCTCCAAAAAAAAAATAGTTGTTACACTATTTGACAGGATTGGACAACAAATGTTTGACATGTAATAAACAAATCAGCATCTATTGAAATGATTAAGTATTCATTACACATATCGAGTTTTCATTGTTTTTAAGATGTATTCTGCTATTCGGGACGGAAACAAATCCAACAAATCAAAAACCATGGCAATCGGTCCAGCCGTTCTCGAGTTATAAGTGTTGTAACAAACACGACTTTCTTTTATATATACAGATGTTCCCAGTTTAAATGTACAGATGAAGAGCTTTTCTTTTTATTCATTTTTTTTTTATAAACATACTTATTGAAGAAATCACGATGAAGTCACTCGGGCTAACTGCATGCAAAATTGTCTCAATTTGCAATTTCACACCATCTAAATCAATTGCTATTTTTAATTAAGTTGATTTGAAATTGATAATAAAGATGATTTTAAGTGAAAATCGCAAATTTGTACCAGTCTGCCATTATGAATACCGAGCTGGTCGCTTATGACAATAATTATAATGTCTAGGCTGTGATAAGAAAATTTAATTATAATTTATAACTTCACCCAAATTAACTTGTAATTATTCTATCATAATGCCAGGGGTATTATAAAAAATGCCCTGATTTATTACTTGATCCATAACAAGACATGATTACCAACATACAAAAAACAAGGTAGGTAGACAAATAAGAACTGGGTAGGCGACCAGCTCAGTGTTCATTAGGACACACTGGTACAAAATTAACGGTTTTAAGTTCGAATTATCTTTATTACCAATTTCAAACCATACTAATAAAAATAGCAATTGATTTAGACGGTGTGACATTGCAAATTAAGACAATTTTGCATGCAGTTTTCCCGAGCGACTTCATCGTAATTTCTTCAATGATTATGTTTGTTAAAAACAAATTTTAAATTGATGAACATGCATAAAACAAACATATAAGTAAGAAATGAGAAGCTTCACCTTTGTTGAAATTGCAACCCTTATAAGATTACTGGCGTGTTTGTTTGTCTGTCAGTCCTTCGATGCATCAGCCAAAGATTGTGAAACGAGTGTTATGACAATAACTGGTCAAGTGCGTGTCGAGCCAGACGCAGTGTAGTATCATAGTTGCGAATGCCGACTTTAAATTCACATGACGAAATACGTCTAAAAAACTAATTTTCTACTGAATTTGTATAAAATTTTACTTTTCAGAGTACATTTTTTTTAAGTTGGTCGCCTTTTATTATTTAATTTGTAAACCCTACTTAGCTTTGGTAGTTTTCCTTATAAAGGAGATGGCTAAATAGAAGTATGGGCGACTGCCCTAGCAATGTATAAACATGGCTCCTAGTGTATCGTAATGCTGAATAGCTGTATATTAATATTTCATGTGAATAAAGTTTTAGGAACTTTTGAAACGACAACAATTAAAAAATTAAATTATTGAAATCCCTTCCCCAATCGATTGGTTACAAACGCTTTTGCTAACTTTTAATCATGATCGATAGGCAGGCAAGTCCGTGTAGAATAGCTAAAGGTCAAAAGGCAGGCGATCACACACAATAGTCTGGTAAACAAACAAGGGTCAAAGTAAAAAGAAAAAAGTACTTAGAAAACTTGAAAACGCAACAGACGCAACGGTACAACGAACACCAGTGTTGCCAGATTACCCGCATAATATCTATTATTTATCGTTTTTAGTTTTAAATTATTTATAAAATCTACTATATTCTCGGTCGAAAAGTCTCGTGCAAGAAAGTCTCATTGGCTTTCGCACGGGTGTCGGGTATGCTCTCGTTGAGAGTTTAATGCTGGCATTAAAATGTACTCGTATAAAGTGATTTCTTAACGGAAATGCATTAGGTACCTATGATTAATTATTTCGATTAAAGTTAAATTCAATAATCGTTTGACTTACATAGTATAGGTAACAAATAGGAACTCATATCTGGCAACACTTAGATAGATGTCAATGGAGGAAATGAGGAAACCCAAATAAAAAACTTATAATTGGGTATTATTTTACTGAAGTTCTAGGGTAAAAATAAAAACATTAATGAATATTTCGGTTTTACAGGACACTACAAAATCTTTATACATTCTTGGGGCAGTCGTTTAGCCATCTCCTTTCAAGTAATCTACAGTAGGGCGACCCTTTGGCCGGCCATTTTCAGTTTGGCAATCAACCTTCACATCAAACTTTTGTGGTACCTGGATGTCGGGACCATCATTGACGACAAGTCACTTCACCTCCTACGGGCTCCCGGGGGGTTACTTTTGTGGTACCTGGATGACGGGACCATCATTGACGACAAGTCACTTCGCCTCCTAAGGGCTCCTGGGGGGTTAACTTTTGTGGTACCTGGATGACGGGACCATCATTGACGACAAGTCACTTGGCCTCCTAAGGGCTCCTGGGGGGATACTTTTGTGGTACCTGGATGACGGGGCCATCACTGACGACAAGTCACTTCGCCTCCTAAGGGCTCCTGGGGGTTACTTTTGTGGTACCTGGATGACGGGACCATTATTGACGACAAGTCACTTCACCTCCCACGGGCTCCCGGGGGGTTACTTTTGTGGTACCTGGATGACGGGGCCATCACTGACGACTGCACTTCGCCTCCTACGGGCTCCTGGGGGGTTACTCCAAAAAATAATACGATAGTCTTCTGATAATGACGTCCTATGCCTATGTCTAACCAAATAAGACTAACATTATACGTTTGTGGTCAATGTTGCTTGACACAGAAACACCAAATTTCTGTTTTAGAAGAATCCTAGAGCCGTTTAAGTGATATCAATCAACCCACACATGGCCTGTACGATACAATTCTGCATGTTTATACCTAAGAACACCCAATGCTCTTCGGTGCTCTCTACTGTGGGCCCTCGATCATATTTTATCCCTTTTAGACAACACTGTGAAAGAGGCATAAACATTTTTTTTATCATCATCATCATCATCAGGTCTTTTTTCTCCACTGCAGGAGCACGACCATAGACCAGAGCCATACTTGGCCAGAGCAGCCAGAGGACTTGGCCTACACTCTCCTCGCTGGCCCGACGGGTTGGAGAGGTAATTTTTATTTTTATTTTCTGTCCTTATTTAAGGAATTGGGTTCAAGTACGGCAAGGTCTTGGGATAAGAAAAGTTTCGAGCGTGGCACTACCAGCCTTTCTGTCATCGGTCCATGGCAGCCGTAACCTCATCGATAAAATATTAGACCCGTCTCTGTGACGTAGAGGTTGCATGCTTGGCCGAGGCCGAGCTTGGTCTAGTGCGGCCGGTCCAGATAGCCACTACCCATGAACTTGAATAAATAAATAAATATATAGGGACAAATTACACAGATTGAGTTAGCCCCAAAAGTAAGTTCGAGACTTGTGTTATGGGATACTAACTCAACAATACTATATTTTATAACAAATACATAATAGATAAACATCCAAGACCCAGGATAATTTGAAAACGGCCATTTTCCAATTTGCTCTGACCGGGGATCGAACCCGGGACCTCTGGTTGGCGGACTAGCATGGTAACCACTGCGCCACGGAGGTCGTGGACAGATGAAACAATTTTTTAAAAATTTTGTCTACATTGTTGATGTACATTGGATTTTATTCATAAATTATTAAGGTACATTGAACAAACGAGGCATTTCCACTAGTATTTAAGATCTGGCTTACGTGGCTCCACTAAATCGAAGTACATACATTTTCCTTCTGATCTAATGTCCGTTACATAGGCTTAACTCACAGTGGAACGACAATGTCAAACCATACTCGTATTCACCTTTTTTTTATTAAAACTAACGTGAGATACAATCTTTATTATATTTAGTGAACGGGTTACTCACGTATAGAGTCAGCTACTGTCGACATGTTTCACCTCATTCGGAGGTCTTCATCACGGCGAATGTGACTACAGGCCCGTACACCACACCGGCTCGCGACACACTGATGTTAGTTGAGGGCGCGCGCGGGCGACGCGGGCGATCGCCCACTGCGCCCGCAGCAACAATCCAGTAGATGTTGGTGGTTGCTGGTTACTTGCGTCAAGGACTCCCGTGGATGTACTGGGAGCTGTAATTTCTTCTTCATCATCGTCTGCGGCTGATGTCAGCGGCAGTGCGTAAAAAAAGTTTACTGTATCAGAGACTGTCGGCTGTACAATGCATCTATTATGCGTCTCTTGAAGCACCGGTTTCCAGACGGCGGGTAAGCTCCAACCAACATCACGATTAAAGTTAGGACGTCGCCCAATTTCTAGCCTTGCCTCTGGAGTATATATATTGGAGCTAGATCAATATTTAGACCTTTTTGATTTTTTTTAGACCATTTGCATTGAAATAGACACAATAAGTATCGTGCCTCAGTTAGATCATACATTATAGTAGCATAAAAAATATATTTTGTTTTCAAATTTAAATACTACGGGTACTTTATTTTGCCAGACAGCGCAACTTGAGCCTCTCAAGATTCACCCTAAACCTGCATACAAAATTGATTCTGAATGTATTTATCTTGAAATTTTTAATCATGTAAATCGAATCGATTGCTGACGCTCGTTTTGTGCCAGTGTGTAAAAATGAACACCGAGCGGACGGTCGTCTCTCTGGTCTTCTATTTATCTATGAATGTTTTGGCGGTAATATTAGTTTTAGTAAAAACATTTGTAGACAAACAGAAAACCAGAGAGATTTCTTTTTATCTGCAAATGTGTGTACCTTTTGTATTTACAAATAATAGTTTAAATTTTGGCCGCGTGGTGACATTTACTAACTATCCCAAAATATTCATATAGTTAAAAGTTCTTTTAAAAAACTAGAATACTTTAACCTTTATATTATTATTTTTATGTTATAAATAAATGACAGTTAAGGTTCTTCAAAATTTCTCAATTTTTTGACTTATTAATATACTAAAAATAACCCTTGCATTTAGACAAAATGTTACGAAACTGACCAATCTAATAAACAAGTAAGTAATAGTATGTATTTGCGTTAATTACTATACTAAAAGTCATTAAAAGCATATTTCTTATTTAATTTCTAACAGTTGAATTTTTATAACCTTTATATAAATGTATATATAATATATTTTTATAACCTTTGTGATACTTTTGGCCCAATCTATCAATAATATAACATTCAGAAATAAAATAAGATTCTGCACGAAACCATGTAAAATGAATAAAGTTTAATATAATTTATGATAATATGAAGTAAATGAACGTATCCTAAAATAATATTATTTTTTAAGGTATTTTTGTACCCAGCGCTGTTGAACATGAAAATACCCACATATTACACAAATTGAGCTAGCCCCAAAGTAAACAGAAATGGTGCCCTAGTTATAATTACCTAATAAATGTTCCTTCTTATCTAATGGCAAATATAGTATAATTACTAACGTAACAGATACACAATGTCATATAAACTATTGGAGGGCCCGTAAGTAGGCAAAACTGGAATTGCGGGGTAGACTCACAGAGTTGGCAGCACACACGTCTAGCAAAAAAGTGACATAGAACAACCTATTTCACTGTCAAACTATAGCCACCTTTCTTTCTACATAAGAAATGCATATAATAGCTTGTTAAAACTCGGCCGCTTAGCGCCACTGGCAGTCGAGGGCAGTCGCAAGATTTTTGTTTTATTTAAACTATACTTTGCATTGCCCTTATAGAAATAAAGGTGAATATGATTATTATATTCAGTGAAAGGATTTCTCACGTATAGAGTCAGCTACTGCCGACATGTTTCGATCTTAAAACGATATTCCGGCCTCTTACAAAAATCCGAAAGCTTGTGCGTCCCCCAAAAGAAAGCGAGCCACTTAACGTTCCCTGTGTTTCTGAAGTCCCTTGTGATTGTGGAAGGAGCTACGTGGGGGAGACGTGTCGGAATGTGTCTACCAGGTTACAGGAGCACTGGAAATAAGGAGCTTGAAGAACTGGACAGCAACGGGTCAGCCATCGCCGAACATACGAAAGAGACGGACGTCACCATTACATACGCTTCGACAGGGCCAAAGTCTTAGCTAGAGAGAAAGGTTTTGTCCCTTGTAAAATACGAGAAGCAATAGAAATTGGGCGACATCCTAACTTTAATCGTGATGTTGGTTGGAGCTTACCCGCCGCCTGGAAACCGGTGCTTCAAGAGACGCATAATAGATGCATTGTACAGCCGACAGTCTCTGATACAGTGAACTTTTTTTACGCACTGCCACTGTCACCAGCCGCAGACGATGATGAAGAAGAAATTACAGCTCCCAGTACATCCACGGGAGTCCTTGACGCAACTAACCAGCAACCACCAACATCTACTGGATTGTTTTTGCGGGCGCAAAGGGTGATCGCCCGCGCGCTCACTTACTTCTTACTTCCGTCGAGGACAAATTTTTCCGCAATTAGGGCCGAAATTGCCGGTCCCGTTTTGCGTGGGGAGCTGCCACCGGCCTCAGTTCTCGAACCAGCCCAGCTCCTGCAGGAAGCCTAGAACGCCTGTTGGCGCCCTGCACGCTTCCGCCATGGTTCCCGGGTGTTCTAGGAACCTTCTTCTTATGTGTGCGACGCCATCGCACTCCAGGAGGAGATGGCTCGCAGTTTATTCAGCCTTTCTTCAGCCAATTCGACCTTTGATCCAGGAACGAACCTGCGTAAAGGGAATCGGGGCCATCGGAAGGGGACATACTCGATCCCCGACGCGCCAGCTCTTCCGCTGCATCGTTACCCAGTGAGTTACTGTGACCTTTGATCCATTGGAGAGTTACTTTGTTGTACTTACAGAGACTATCCAGGGATCTGTGGCATTCTTGTACTAAGGCAGAGTCCACGTATGCCCTCCTCAGGGCAAGAAGAATTGCTGCGCTGTCTGTCAGGATACGTATGGACAAACCTGATACTTTTCTCCTGGTAATTTCTGTTGCTGCGTGGGTTATGGCTGCACACTCGGCTGAAAAATAGAGTTTTCTTTACCCAAGGCAGCTGCAGAGTGGATGTTGAGATCGTGGGAGAATACACCAGCACCTACACCGTTGTGTGTTTTCGAGCCGTCTGTGTATACTCTCACTTCTTCAGTACCTGAGCTGTCTGATGGTGCTTCATGTAATTGTATTTTGTATTTTTTGTCAAAAATAAATTGTTTGCGGATCATGTCGTTAATAGCACCTATAAGGTGTGATGCCCCGAGGGCTATTGAGAGGATTTGTGTGTGTGGTGCCTTGTCTTTATGTTTCCATAGGCCCAACGTTTGAAGTCTTGCAGCTGCGACTTGTGCTTCTTGTTTTATGTGTAGGTGTAGCGATCTGATATCTAATATTGCCTCTAATGCTGCCGTTGGGCAAGATTTCATGCCGCCTCCTATCGCCAGGCATGCTGTTCTTTGAAATCGCTGTAGTTTCTCTTGTACTGTAATCAAAGTAGTTCGATACCACCATACTATTGCAGCGTATGTGAGTCCTGGTCTGATGACTGTGATGTACAGCCATTTCATGATTTTCGGGGATAGTCCCCAGTGTTTGCCTACTAGTCTTCGGCAGTTCCATAGGTTTATGTAGGCTTTGTTTAGTTTTTCATCAAGATGCGTGCTCCAATTCAGCTTGGAGTCCAGTATTACGCCTAGGTATTTGACCTCTTTCGATAGTGTGAGAGTCCTACCAAAGAGCTTGGGTGGTTCGTAGTTGCCTAGGGCTCTTTTGTTTGTAAACATGACTAGTTCTGTTTTGTTTGCATTTACTGAGGGGTGAAAGTACCCCTCCTTGTGGGCACCCTCTGGTTGCCATTACTTTTGTGGTTTCACTCATGTCTAGTTTTATGTTGCGTAGTTTCAACATGTTGGATATCCAGCCAGTTACAGTGCCCGGCACTTCATGTCTGTTAAGGGCCTCTTGTATGCAATTAAAGTTTGTCTTATCGAACGCTCCTTCTATGTCGATGAAGGTTCCTAGACACAGATGTTTGCTGTGTATAGCATTTTCCAGTATTGTTACAACTTCATGTAACGCTGTTTCTGTTGACTTTCCCGTGCAGTAAGCATGTTGCTTGGGATGTAAGGGATGTTTGAATAATGCCGTATCTCTAAGGTGCCTGTCACATAATCTTTCCAACACCTTGAGAAGAAAGGAAGAAAGGCTTATAGGTCTGAATGATTTAGCATTTGTGTAGTCTGTTTTTCCAGGTTTTGGTATGAATATTACTTTATCTCCCGCCATTGCTGGGGAATGTACCTATGGGCTAGGTAGGCTGTTAGTAGGTGGGTTAAATGTTCCAGTAAGACTTTTCCTCCCCATTTAAGGAGGCTAGGGAAAATGCCGTCCGGTTGTTGGACAGGTTGGACGCTGTTAATAGCCCATTCTACTCTGTGTAATGTAACTATCTCCTGGGCTAAATTCCAGTCTTGTTCTGTAGGATGCGCGCGCCCTCAACTAACATCAGTGTGTCGCGAGCCGGTGTGGTGTACGGGCCTGTAGTCACATTCGCCCTAATGAAGACCTCCTTATGAGGTGAAACATGTCGACAGTAGCTGACTCTATACGTGAGTAACCCGTTCACTAAATATAATAATGATTGTATCTCACGTTAGTTTTAATTTAAAAAAAAGGTGAATACGAGTATGGTTTAACATTGTCGTTCCACTGTAAGTTAAGCCTATGTATCAGAAGGAAAATGTATGTTCTTTGATTTAGTGGAGCCACGTAAGCCAGACCTAAAATACTAGTGGAAATGCCTCGTTTGTTCAATGTACCTCAAGAATTTATGAATAAAATCCAATGTACATCAACAACTCAGACAAAATTTTTAAAAAATTGTCTCATCTGTCCAGCAGGGCTCTCGGTCGTATTACGCCGTTGTTATGTATTTACCAATGTACCCTGCTGGATGGACAGGAGTTTTTTCGCTGAATTTCTTCTGATTTGCTAAAGATTCCTTGTAATTGATATATGAATCGAGAGGTACATTGGATCAGGTTACGATCTGAAATATTTTTAGGTATGTCTAGCGTAATACAACCGAGGGCCCAGCTGAACATTGAATTTTGTTAATAAATTCGTGAGGTTAATTGAACGGACGAGGCATTGTACTTTGGGGCTAGCTTTATATGTGTGCATTTTCTACTTTTTCCCAGTGGAATGAAACTTTAAAAAAGGAATGCATCAAAGAATATCCAGAAAGTATTGAATACCTACGAACACGCAAAGGATCGCAGAGAAAAGTCTGTGCGGTAAGTTAAATAATATGGTGCTCCCACAACCACAACTGTTATAAAATGTTTAAGTATAATCTAAAAGTTAGTTAACAAACATTAAGTTAGCACACATTCGATCACGATGTTAAGAAATGTTTGCATGTTAGGTTACTTTAATTAACATTTTTGAACAAAATTTTTACCTGACATATTGTAAAAAAATAAAAAGACGTGTGGCACTCGGGGACTGCCGCGGTAAAGCTATTGCAAACAAGGAAGGACGGCAACGTCGCAAACGGACGACGGAGACGAAGCGGCAACCTACATGGTAGGCGGAGTGCGGAGCGTGAGGTTTTTTCGTTACGGAATTTCTGGATTCGATCCCCGCGCTCAAGGCCCGCGATAGAAGCTATGCAATAGCTTAAAACATTTATTATCTTTTGTTCATAAATATTTATACTGGTGCACTCATTAGTGAATTTTTTAAACAGGTTTTTATTGAGTGAGCATCAGTAGGCAAAAAAATTTAAAGCTTTTTATTTTATTTAAATTATTTAAATTCTATCGCTCAGCAATTTCTTACCTTTTTATACTTACATGTTTTTAATTAATTATCATATATTTCAGTGCTCCTGGATGAGTTGTGTTGTGGCGGTACGTATTTATGAATTCACGATAACTGGCAGAATCAGGCCCATCGGTTACATTATAAAAAAATATAGTACAAGTTTTTTTTTCTTTTTTCTCAATAACAAAAAATGAACAAGATACAGCGCATTGAAATTTTACATGACGTCACAACTAAGTCATGACGTCGCAATCTCTCTGCGTCTTTGTGAATTTTGACTTTTTTGATAAACAAAAAATATAGGTCTATATTGTTTTAAAAAATCTGTAATACGGACTGTATAACATATATATTTCTCTTAATTTAGTACTATCGTCCAAAATAATCGGTGTTCCGCCCCAGCGCTGCCACAGGCGTTCGTTAGAAATCTTGTCAGGCCAGAATAAATAAATAAATATATAGGGGCAAATTACACTGATTGAGCTAGCCTAAAGTAAGTTCGAAACTTACCACTGGGTGGCGGACTAGCATGGTGACCACTACCCCACGGAGGTCGTAGAAGATAACTAATGTTTGTTTGACAGAAAAGGATAGCAGATATAGAAGTGCTGTTCCTTGCTGACAGAGGTAGCCCAACTTAAACGGTATTCTTTTTTCAGTGCCTTGGGCCGGAAACCAGTGCAATGGTAAGTTATTGAATGGTATAAGAACTCGCGGAGGTGGCGCCTCATTTGAAATGGACTGTTTAAAGATAAATGTGGTGATGATTGGCTATATTATCTTCAACAATCCCTGGAAGAACCTTTGAAGTATTTTATGAACGACCATTGAAAGTATACCAGACCATAATTGTGAGTTGACGTCCTTGGAGAAAATGCTGCAGTGCAGTTTGTTACCGTTTCTTCTGCACTAGCGCTTTGGAAGCGGTAGTAAACTTAGCTGTAAGTAATCATTTGACGTCAACAATTGTGCAACAAAATAATGACGATTATTAAGAGATATTAAAAATATCCTATGATAATAAAGATATATTTGAATTTGAAGTAATTCGCGTTAGTCTTAGTTTAAAAAAAAGTTTTCACCAAAAGTAGCCACTTTTGGCGGAAACAGTCTGTTTTACTAACTCCTAAAAAAAGAACAGTACTCGATTCGACTGTATTACTTGTTTGTTTTTTATATGATATATTTTCTTTATATATTGTGTCGTGTGGTTTCCGGCAGAGGAGACCATTCCAAGTCCTCCCGTGGATATCGTAGAAGGTGACTTAAGAAATACAAGATAAACAAAGCTCATAAACATGAATGAAACCTCTACAACCCGTCTGGACAGCGTGGAGAGTGTAGGTCAATTACTCTGGCTGCTCTGGCCAAGTTTGGCTCTGGTGTTACAGAGAGGGTCATGCTCCTGCAGTGGAGCCAAAAGACCTGATGATATTATATGATATGATATATTTCTCGCTTAATAGAGAATATGCACGTTTTTTTTATTTGCTTGATAAAATCTATATTAACCGCAGTAAATAAATATAAAAGAATTTATAAAATATCTTAATCAGCGACGAACCTATAATACTTTAAAGTTTCAATTGGAGACAGAAGTCCGATATGGACTGGTGACGTCATAACTACATATCATCAATACATTTGCTTCTTTTCTTGTCATTTTCCAACTATTTTTATTCTGTATTTACTGTTAGTACTTTACTTTCGAATATTTACGAATAAACTGGTTAGCTATCACATATATTTTTCATGCATATTCCCTATTGTATAGACAGGGGGGCCCGCACCACAGACTGAGCCTAGGGGTCCATAGTTTTTTAATCCAGACCTGGGTACAAACGTGGCTTGCGAATACGAAATTGTGAAGCGTTGAGTCGACTTGAGCCAAGTTGCTAACTTGACTACCACAAGAAGTATGATTCAAAACTGTGATAAAGAAATATAGAAGTGAAAATTTCAAAGGGTCCTACCCGCGCTAGCGATCTCGAACATACAAAAAAAAAAACTCTTTCTGTAAGTAAGATTATCAGAAGCCCTCGTACAACTTTTTAGCTAGTATCCTTAAGTTACATTAGAACATCGAAAGTCATTGAAATACAAAACGCTTTAGTTTCCTTTGCAAAAAATATTAAAAACGGCTACTTTTGACTCTTTTTGTAAAGGTTTCTAAAGCGGATACTCGTAGTATTTCAATGACTTTCAAGGTTCTAATGTAACTTAAGGATACAAGCAAAAAAGTTGTACGAGGGTTTCTAATAATCTCACTTACAGAAAGAGAAATATATTTTTTTGTATTTTCAAGGTCGCTAGCTAGGAGCCTTATCACAGACGGACAGACAGACGGACGGACAGCGGAGTCTTTGTAATAGGGTTCGTTTTTACCCTTTGGTTACAGAACCCTAAAAAAGCCTAACAAGCTGGACACACAAATAGAGGTCTTTACGTGACGATAATAATTAATGTTTTTTTTTTCAGTGTAATTCCATGAACTGTAATGCAAAGGTACGATACAATAAGATACGAGGTAAAAAAAAGATATGTGAAGAAAAATTGTCGTTTCCGAGATTTAATTTAAGAATTTTGTATAATTCCTAAGTCAGGAGACAGGAAATGTATATGTCGCAGGCATCTAGTTAAATCAGCCAATTAACTGGACGCCTAGGCCGTTCCTTGAAGGCCAGCATTTAACTGAATTGGCTAGAATCACTTAACGTTTATCAACTTGGCGTATTGAAAGTCAGCCCTTTGAATATGACTAAGCAAGACTCAGCCAAGTGATTCAAATTTTGTTCAGATTTTTTCCACTGCGGCAAAGTAGCGTACGAAAACAAATATGGCGTCAACAACGCAAACAGATGTGACTGTAAATGTTATTTTTCATAAACAATTTTTTTCAAATTACATCTATTCTTTCTATTTCTCTATTACTAGTTACTTAGTGGTATCTATTTGTAAAAAGTAGTCGTCAGTAACATGTAAATTGTAAACCTTAACCACATATCAAAAATTCATTACTATTCAATTAATTTAATTAAATGTAGACTTACCACGCCATCTTGTGTAACATCGCGTTCAATGACTTGGGTAGTCGCCTTCAGCTATTTAATTTGATGCCTGCTTTTAAAGAAAGGGCTAGGCAGATAGGTACAAACTAAATAGCGAACAGAAAGGTGTTCAATTGGTCAAATTGATTACTTTCATCACTTTGTCGACGCTTGCTCTTGCGATGTTCACTGTACAACCATTACCCCTACATTCGGGGTAATAAATTATTATCGTATATACCCGTAATAAATCAAACCACAAGCTACAGTAGATCACTACAGCATAATAAAATTAAAATAACAGTCAATAAAACAAAAAGAATCGACATTCCCATACAAATTGCCCGGGCGGCTGCATGTTACTATGAAAATGCCAACATTTTTTTGTTCTTTTATTTTATCTTATTTCCAATATACTATAGACAGGTCTAGAATAGCGCGTGGTTCAATTTATTGCGGGTATGTCCCTTCCACGTTGTAAAATATCGATATCATACATTTCCGATTGATGTTTGAATATTTTACACATGTCCTTAATTTAACATATTTCCGGTAACATAAAAACCTACTATATATATTTAGATGAACAAAACTTGCTCGTTTATCAAAGTCACAGATAGATAGATAGGTAATACTTATTTATTTATTATAAAATTTAATTACAGACCGTGAATGCCCCCTCATCATCATCTAAAGTTAGTACTGAAATAATGCTCAAGAAGAAATTATTTTTAGAAAATATAGATCAAATTATAGATCATTGCTTGTAGATTTTGTAGATGCAGGAAAACCTAGAATTCTATCAATCGAAAATAAAGTGGTAAACACAATATAATACGTTCACTTACGAAATACTTTACTAAACCACCTCGAGACAGCGCTAGTTTTCAAATGTGATTGACTTTGGCATTGTACGGTACACTCTGCGAGTTCAACTCTTGGCTGATTATTTAATTTATTATACCACTTTGTTTTTTACCTAGCCTGTATAAAACATTCTTACATACAAGATACATTGCAAGTTATTACTTGCAATGTATCTTGTTTGTAAGAATGCCTTGAATTTTGTTTGAAGAAGAATGTATACAACATTCTTACAAACAAGATGCATTGCAAGTAATAACTTGCAATGTATGTTGTATGTAAGAATGTTTGTCATGCAACTCAATTTTAAACAGTTATCCCCAATCGATTTGTGCTGAAATTTTGCATACATATGTAAGTCAATTGCAATATTATTATGACAAGAATATGTTCTGGTTATAGAGCCTGGAGGTGGCCATAGAAATCCTGTAGGAAACGATAGAACCCTATCGTAAATACGCAACGGAGGTCGTTATAATTGATATATTTTTCAGTGCAATGGAGTCAACTGCAGAAGTAAAGTAAGTTAGTTATATTAAATTACTTCTAAGTGAGTTATTTTTCGAGCTGCTTGCATCTCATCATCATCATCGTTAGGTCTTTTTGGTCTCCACTCCACAGGAGCACGACCCTCTCTGTACTACGAGAGCCATATTTTGTCAGAGCAGACAGAGGAATTGGCCTACACTCTTCTCGCTGGCAAGACGGGTTGGTGAGGTCTCTTGATGTTTATAAGCTTTGTTTAGCTTGTATTTCCTGAATCGCCTTCTACGAAATCCACGGAATACTTGAATTGGTCCTATTCTACTCTGCCGGAAACCACAGCCTTCATCTGACGTAGCGCAATGCCTGTTTTCTATAGACAACAGTCATTTTAACACACTATCATGGTATAATAAAACAAGGTATTCTCTTCCTGTGACAGCTGATGACGTAGGTGGAACTTGACTACGTCATCAGTTTGATGTGTTGCCACTGTGTGGGATTGAATTACCCGAGCGTAATGCATTTTTGAACTTTATATACCAATTTCGAATTAATAATCCATTGTATCAGTTTATAAAATATTGAATTGATGAATCACGCGAGATACTAAATAGCTAAGTTACTTAATATTTTATTTAATACTAGCCGAAGCCCGCGACTTCGCTCGCGTGGACTTTATGTCTCTGGAAAACGCTCATCAGGCTGAACAATTTTTACTAAGGCAGCATTTTTATATCTCTTATAGTTTAGCTGCACCATTATGGTTCTGCATCAGGAGTTCCATTTTCCAAAATCACTTATACCCTATATGTTGCCCATGCTTAATAGCTTTATATCAAAAAAAGATTCATTCGAATCCGTCCAGTATTTCCGGAGATTAGCGTGTACAAACAGACAAACAGACAAACCGACAAACAGACATACAGACAAACAGACAAACAGACAGACATTTTTTTTTAAATTCTTCCTCTATTACTACGTCTCCATCGCCCCCAATATTTTTTTTGGAAATATATTTAATGTACAGACACACTTTTTTTACTGTTTTATTATATGTATAGATTTATGAACTAATTGAGAAAGTCCTAAAATTTACTGAAAAGAACAATAGTGGCAACACTTATCGTGACGTAGTCAAGTTCCATCTCGGGAAGAGAATACCTTGTTTTGTTATATCATGCCTACCCACCGCTATACAAACATTATTATTTCTCTTCCTTGTCACTAGATGGGCAGGTATAAAAGTGAGATCACAAAACTCACCAACATCTAAACTTGTGCATATTTATAAAAAGTGTTTTTTTACAGTGTAATGGAGACAACTGCAAAACAAAAGTAAGTTAGGTACTTACTTACTTCAGATTAATAGATAGTAATAGAAAGGGAGGTCACGACAAATTTGGTAACGATAAGGGATATGGCTGACTCTGGTTTTATAGAATAAAGAGCAACTCTCTGATGCAAAATATGTTGGTCTACCTGCGTGGAGTGGTTGCGTTACTTAGATATGGCGCCTGAAAAGTTGGTTATCGTGACCAAAAAATGATAAGGGATATGGCTGACTCTGAATTCACAGGATTAAGAGCATCTCTCTGATGCCAAATATGTCGGTCTGCCTGCGTGAAGTGGTTGCGTTACTTAGATATGGCGACTGAAAAGTTGGTTATCGTGACCAAAATTCGCGACATATCTAAGTTACGCAACAACTTCACGCAGGCAGACCAACATATTTAGCATCAGAGAGGTGCTCTTCATTATGTGAAACCAGAATCAGCCATTTACCTTATCATTTATTGGTCACGCTAACCAACTTTTCAAGCGCCATATCTAAGTAACGCAACCACTTCACGCAGGCAGACCAACATATTTAGCATTAGAGAGGTGCTCTTTGTCCTGTGAAACAAGAGTCAGCCATATCTAGAGATGGGCATCTACCCGGGTAATTACCCACGCTTGGGTATTTACCCGATATGCACCGGGTATATACCCGTATCTACCCGTTTGGGTGGGTAGATTGGAATATTTATTTAAAAATTTGTGTGAGTCCACTATTTATGTGTAAAAATGTACAAAAAGGTTATATAATAAATAAAAAAATGAACATCTCTAAAAGAAAAAATATCAAAGATTAAAATCACTGATGCTTTCCATATTAAATATACAGATGTCATCTTATTTGTTCTCTGATTACTTATTTTAACATATAATTAGGTCTACTTACGTTTGCCAGCAAAAAATGTAAACATAGACCTGTCAATTTGTATGTTTCCATACAACGGGTAGATACAGGTAAATACCCGGCATACTATTTTGTGGCAAATGTTATGACAAGTTGATGGGGGATCGAAGAACTCGTCTAAACGAATATGTTTTGTTCCGAGACCAACCCCGAAGTCAGTAGTTTTGGCTCTTAAATTAGCAGTCAAAGATACTTAATCTCTATACATGTATGAGGGTGCTCGTATATTGACATCGCATTTGATGTCTGATTTCACATTTTAACACCTAGCTAGGTTAACAAATATTTGCCTGCAAAAAATATAAACTTAGACCTGTCAATTTGTATGTTCCCATACAACGGGTAGATACGGGTAAATACCCGGCATACTATTTTGTGGGAAATGTTATGACAAGTTGATGGGGGATCGAAGAACTCGTCTAAACGAATATCTTTTGTTCCGAGACCAACCCCGAAGTCAGTAGTTTTGGCTCTTAAATTAGCAGTCACAGATACTTAATCTCTATACATGTATGAGGGTGCTCGTATATTGACATCGCATTTGATGTCTGATTTCACATTTTAACATCTAGCTAGGTCTACAAATATTTGCCTGCAAAAAATATAAAGTTAGACCTGTCAATTTGTATGTTCCCATACAACGGGTAGATACGGGTAAATACCCGGCATACTATTTTGTGGGAAATGTTATGACAATTTGATGGGGGATCGAAGAACTCGTCTAAACGAATATCTTTTGTTCCGAAACCAACCCCGAAATCAGTAGTTTTGGCTTTTAAATTAGCAGTCAAAGATACTTAATCTCTATACATGTATGAGGGTGCTCGTATATTGACATCGCATTTGATGTCTGATTTCACATTTTAAAATCTAGCTAGGTCTACAAATATTTGCCTGCAAAAAATATAAAGTTAGACCTGTCAATTTGTATGTTCCCATACAACGGGTAGATACGGGTAAATACCCGGCATACTATTTTGTGGGAAATGTTCTAACAAGTTGATGGGGAATCGAAGAACTCGTCTATACGAATATCTTTTGTTTCGAGACCAACCCCGAAATCAGTAGTTTTGGCTCTTGGATGAGCAGTCAAAGATACCTACTCTCTATACATGTATGAGGGTGCTCGTATATTAACATCGCATTTGATGTCTGATTGCTCATTTTAACATCTCATTAGGTCTACTTACGTTTGCCAGCAAAAAGTGTAATCTTAGACCTGTTAATTTGTATGTTTCCATACAACGGGTAGATACGGGTAAATACCCGGCATACTATTTTGTGGCAAATGTTATGACAAGTTGATGGGGGATCGAAGAACTCGTCTAAACGAATATCTTTTGTTCCGAGACCAACCCCGAAGTCAGTAGTTTTGGCTATTAAATTAGCAGTCAAAGATACCTAATCTCTATACATGTATGAGGGTGCTCGTATATTGACATCGCATTTGATGTCTGATTTCACATTTTAAAATCTAGCTAGGTCTACAAATATTTGCCTGCAAAAAATATAAAGTTAGACCTGTCAATTTGTATGTTCCCATACAACGGGTAGATACGGGTAAATACCCGGCATACTATTTTGTGGGAAATGTTCTAACAAGTTGATGGGGAATCGAAGAACTCGTCTATACGAATATCTTTTGTTTCGAGACCAACCCCGAAATCAGTAGTTTTGGCTCTTGGATGAGCAGTCAAAGATACCTACTCTCTATACATGTATGAGGGTGCTCGTATATTAACATCGCATTTGATGTCTGATTGCTCATTTTAACATCTCATTAGGTCTACTTACGTTTGCCAGCAAAAAGTGTAATCTTAGACCTGTTAATTTGTATGTTTCCATACAACGGGTAGATACGGGTAAATACCCGGCATACTATTTTGTGGCAAATGTTATGACAAGTTGATGGGGGATCGAAGAACTCGTCTAAACGAATATCTTTTGTTCCGAGACCAACCCCGAAGTCAGTAGTTTTGGCTATTAAATTAGCAGTCAAAGATACCTAATCTCTATACATGTATGAGGGTGCTCGTATATTGACATCGCATTTGATGTCTGATTTCAAATTTTAACATCTAGCTAGGTCTACAAATATTTGCCAGCAAAAAATATAAAGTTAGACCTGTCAATTTGTATGTTCCCATACAACGGGTAGATACGGGTAAATACCCGGCATACTATTTTGTGGGAAATGTTATGACAAGTTGATGGGGGATCGAAGAACTCGTCTAAACGAATATCTTTTGTTCCGAAACCAACCCCGAAATCAGTAGTTTTGGCTCTTAAATTAGCAGTCAAAGATACTTAATCTCTATACATGTATGAGGGTGCTCGTATATTGACATCGCATTTGATGTCTGATTTCACATTTTAACATCTAGCTAGGTTTACAAATATTTGCCTGCAAAAAATATAAAGTTAGACCTGTCAATTTGTATGTTCCCATACAACGGGTAGATACGGGTAAATACCCGGCATACTATTTTGTGGGAAATGTTATGACAAGTTGATGGGGGATCGAAGAACTCGTCTAAACGAATATCTTTTGTTCCGAGACCAACCCCGAAGTCAGTAGTTTTGGCTCTTGGATAAGCAGTCAAAGATACCTACTCTCTATACATGTATGAGGGCGCTCGTATATTAACATCGCATTTAATGTCTGATTGCTCATTTTAACATCTCATTAAGTCTACTTACGTTTGCCAGCAAAAAGAGTAATCTTAGACCTGTTAATTTGTATGTTTCTATACAACGGGTAGATACGGGTAAATACCCGGCATACTATATTGTGGCAAATGTTATGACAAGTTGATGGGGGATCGAAGAACTCGTCTAAACGAATATCTTTTGTTCCGAGACCAACCCCGAAGTCAGTAGTTTTGGCTCTTAAATTAGCAGTCAAAGATACCTAATCCCTATACATGTATGAGGGTGCTCGTATATTGACATCGCATTAGATGTCTGATTGCACATTTCAACATCTAGTTAGGGCTACAAATATTTGTCAGCAAAAAATATAAAGTTAGACCTGTCAATTTGTATGTTCCCATACAACGGGTAGATACGGGTAAATACCCGGCATACTATTTTGTGGGAAATGTTAAAACAAAATGATAGGGGATCGAAGAACTCGTTTACCCGAATATCTTTTGTTCCGAGACCATCCCCGAAATCCGTAGTTTTGGCTCTTGGATGAGCAGTCAAAGATACCTACTCTCTATACATGTATGAGGGTGCTCGTATATTGACATCGCATTTGATGTCTGATTGCTCATTTTAACATCTTATTAGGTCTACTTACGTTTGCCAGCAAAAAATGTAAACTTAGACCTGTAAATTTGTATGTTCCCATACAACGGGTAGATACGGGTAAATACCCGGCATACTATTTTGTTTGAAATGTTATGACAAGTTAATGGGGGATCGAAGAACTCGTCTATCCGAATATCTTTTGTTCCGAGACCATCCCCGAAATCCGTAGTTTTGGCTCTTGAATGAGCAGTCAAAGATACCTACTCTCTATACATGTATGAGGGTGCTCGTATATTGACATCTTGTCATACTTACGTTTGCCAGCAAAAAATGTAAACTTAGACCTGTAAATTTGTATGTTCCCATACAACGGGTAGATACGGGTAAATACCTGGCAAACTATTTTGTGGGAAATGTTATGACAAGTTAATGGGGGATCGAAGAACTCGTCTATCCGAATATCTTTTGTTCCGAGACCATCCCCGAAATTCGTAGTTTTGGCTCTTGAATTAGCAGTCAAAGATACCTACTCTCTATACATGTATGAGGGTGCTCGTATATTGACATCGCATTTGATGTCTGATTGCTCATTTAAACATCTTTTTAGGTCTTCTTACGTTTGCCAATAAAAAATGTAAATTTTGACCTGTTTATTTGTATGTTTCCATACAACGGGTAGATAGGGGTGAATACCCGGCATACTATTTTGTGGGAAATGTTATGAAAAGTTGATGGAGTATCCAAGAACTCGTCTATACGAATATTTCTTGTTCCGAGACCAACCCTGAAATCAGTAGTTTTGGCTCTTGGATGAGCAGTCAAAGATACCTACTCTCTATACATGTATGAGGGTGCCCATATATTGACATCGCATTTTATATCTTCTTACTCATTTAACCACTTTTAAGTATGTCTTTGCGCACCTCCCAACAAAAAAATTATAATAAATCAAAAAAGCCTATTATCAAAGTATGATTAGTATGGTGGTTTCATATACTTTAATGTCAGATTTGACGTCTACCTGCATTTTAAGCATATTACAGCGCTTGCACACACTTTCTGACACGAATTGCGAAGTAATTACTCATAAAATTCAATCTACCCACCAAATGGGTAGATACGAGTATATACCGGGTATTTACCCAATCTACCGGGTATATTCCCAAATGGGTAGATTGGGTATTTACCCGCCGCCCATCTCTAGCCATATCCCTTATCGTTACCAAATTTGTCGTGACCTCCTAATCTATAAGTATATAATACGATAACGGAAATGTTTTAAATTCTTGTTTTTTGAGCATTTCTTTTTTGTAAATTGTAAATTCTTTATTGTACATAAAAAGCCACAAATGTGGGATTGGGAAGTGGGAACTTATCCCTGTTAGGAATCTCCCTTTGCTATTATTTGCTCGGAAATGTGAACATTTCTGTATGTAATGGCGAAAAAAAAAACGACGGGTTGCACTCTGGGAGTGCCGGCAGAAGTGAAAACTTGAATATTAACGTTGTGCATTTTTGATATACGAAACAGCAGGCGCAGGCATACATTTTCTCCGTGCCGTAGAAAGAGAGGGGGATACTTCCTCTCCTACGCCGCGCCAGCTGTCTACTCTCCATCCGTCTAACGAATTTTCGATCAGGTCACGTGTCCTGACGCGAGCGTGTCCTGACGCGAGTTTAAAATTTTTTACCCATTCCAAAAAAAGTGCACAACGCCGCTAAAGAAGTTTTCACTTCAAAATTCAGTCGTATTGTCAGTTTTGGTCACAAGGCCGACGCTCACTCGCTTCACACGCCTGCTCCTGTGATGGTCACTGCACAACCATAACCTAATCTACTTCCTAATTCCGTGACAAATCGGGGCTAATAATTAATAGTACCAACATGGAACAGAAAATAAGAAAATGGAAACGCCGACGCGTCACACTCATCTTAGCACAACTGCACTTAAGGGTTCGGGATTAATCCAACAATAACTATCATCATAATCAGGTTTTTTAGTCTCCACTGCAGGAGCACGACCCTCTCTGTACTACCAGAGCCATACTTGGCGAGAGCAGCCAGAGGACCTAATCTACACTCTCCACGCTGGCCAAACGAGTTGGAGAGGTCACATGAGCTTAGTATTTCCTAAGTCGCCTTCTATGACATCCACGAGTAGACTTTGATTTCAAGGTTTCAAATACCTACGAGCAAAATCATCCTATACTATTTATTTGAATTTATTTTTTGTTTTGTACAAAAAAATGTTCCTCCAAAATTGTAAAAAAGTTCTTTCAAACTATTTAGTTTTAAATACTTTTTATTACAGTGTAATGGAGTTAATTGTGGGACCGAGGTTAGTACAATACCTATTTCATACATTATCACGTTCTATTTATCCCGACAAAAAAGAGGGGAGGAGTTATAAGTTTGAGACTAATGTCTGTCTGTTTGTCTGTCTGTAGCATCGTAGCGCTCGAACGGATGGACCAATTTCAACGTGTTTCCTTTACGTGAAAGAAAGTTCCCTTGCAGTTGGTCTTAGTTACATACATTCATACATACTATCACGTCTTTATCCCTAATGGGGCAGACAGAGCATTTTGGGTCTTGCGGTTCTATGCAGAGCCCAGGGCCGCAAGACCCAAAAGCCACTTTTAGCGTCATGGTGGGCGAGAAGATGGAAAAGCAATCAATACAGTGATGGGTTGCTAGCCGCATCGCCTGTTAACATGATTTGCATTTTTGCCCATTCCCTCGATCGGCTTTTACGATCTGCGTGGGAAGAGAAGCAGCTGGTACATTCTAAGTTTTTTTTATTTCTCCCAGACCAGCATGGGAGATGGTCTTATTTATGGTTGATGAAATTCGGTTTAGCCGTATAAAAGTTATTAGAGGGTAACGCTTTAATATCAGGACTTTTCCTAGCAAAAATAAATGGCATTACGAATATCAAGTTGTGTCGGTAGTTCCGCTACTCATTACTAGATGGCGTTCTTGACAGTCGGGGTATTTTTAATTTGCTTAGCAAATAAACTTATACATACATACATACATACTATCACGTCTTTATCCTTAATGGGGCAGACAGAGCAATTTGGGTCTTGAGGCTCAAATACAAATACAAATACAAATACAAATATCTTTATTGTTGAACATAGGTATATAAAGGTAACACATTAGATTTTATCAGTTTCACCATGCCCTGTCCTTGGTCGGACGTACAATATTTAAAAAAACAGACATTATATTATTATCACTACATAAAATTTTAAATGAAATTAAATTAATCAAAATAAATTACAAAATAAAAAGATCGTGTCTATTAATTTTAAAAATGTCAATTGTTACTGATGTCCTATTCCAAAGTGTCACTTAAGTAATCATTTACAGAATAATAGCATTTATCTAACAATAATAATTTTAGTTTATTTTTAAATGCCACAAGATTTAAGCTTTTAAAGTGATCTGGTAGCTTGTCAAATAATATAGGACCCATTCCAAAAATGCTTTTTTGCAAAAGCGCTTTCTTGTGGTCATCTCTCTCTAACTTATGTCTATATTGTTTTCTTACTTCGTTCACCCTTTTCCTTTTGTCACACCATTTAGGGAATAGATTCGGGTTTGACTTTACAAACACACATGTCTCAAAGATGAATATACATGGAAATGTCAGTATCTTAAGTGACTTAAAATGAGGTACACAGCTATCTTGCGTTTGCAGACCACACATAGACCTTAAGCATCTTTTCTGTGCTTTAAAAATTTTTTCCCTGTCACTTGCGTTACCCCAAAATATAACGCCATAACTCAGTGAAGGTGTAACCAAACCGTGGTATGCTACTAAAGCCACTTTTAATCTAACCTTTTTAGATAGCAGAAACAGCGCATAAGCAGAACTACTTAGTTTCTTGCAAACATTATCAACATGACTAGTCCAAATCAGTTTACTGTCAATTATTAACCCCAAAAATTTATGCGTCTCTACTTTTCCAAGGTGTTGGCCATTGTATTCTAAATTAATATTTTGAGGTCTTATTTTTTGATAAAAATGCATTAGATTAGATTTACTTAAATTAATTTTTAAATTATTTATATCCAACCATTCTATGATATTGCGCAATACATCATTTATGTTATTTTCATATTCTTTAGGATCTTTACATGTCACTATTGCAGTGCTGTCATCAGCAAATAATACCATATGCTGCTTTACATGTTGAGGTAAATCATTAATGTAAATTAGGAATAATAAAGGGCCCAATACACTGCCCTGAGGTACACCATATCTGTTAATCCGATTGTCGGATAGATGGGCTTCCTCTTTATTAGTTTCCGGACATAAACTGGCTATCTCCACAAATTGAACTCGATTATTCAAAAACGACGATATGAGATTTAAGACGTTCCCTCGTATTCCGTATGCATGTAACTTATTATGCAATATCTCAGGATCAACAAAGTCAAACGCCTGCGTCATATCAGTATATAACCCACATACTGGGACCCTTTTATCTACATTATGCATAATTATATCTAAAAATTTATAAATTGCCATATTAATCGATCTGTTCTTCCTAAATCCCATTTGTTCGTCAGCTAGTAAATTATATTTTGTCAAATAGTTGTACAGGGCTTCATTAATATATTTTTCAAAAATCTTTGTGAAAACTGAACCCAGTGCGACTTGTCTGTAATTAGACATATTAAGCTCACTCTCCTTTTTATGTAGTGGCTTAATAACTGTTATTTTCAATACATCAGGATATACACCAGCAGATATGCACATGTTAATTAAATGGCATAAATGATGAGCTATCTCTTCATTAACAAATTTCACAGCCTTTGTGGAGATCTCATCGTAACCAGTACTACTTTTGTTATTTAAAGACTTAATAATTCGTTTTACGTCGTCTGGCGTTATTGGCAGTAGAAACATAGATTGCTGCTGTGTCGGAATATTGACTTTCTTATTTGTTTTAGTAGACAAACTCTCAACTTTTTCAATAAAATGTGAATTAAAGGCATCAGCAATTTTTTTAGGGTTTGTAATAATATGTCCGTCTTTTTCTATCTTTGTTATATATTTTCTAGTCTTTTTTCTTTTATTAATGATTTGCCACGCGGCTTTGGATTTATTTTCTGATTGGTCTATAAAATAAGAATTTTGAGCTTTTTGTGTTAAATTTATAATTTTTTTTAACATTTTGGAATAATTAACTAGATAGAGCTTATTTTGATTCGATGGCGACATTCTATACTTCCAAAGTAGGGCTCTCTTTTTTTTACAGCAACTTTTGATGCCTTTTGATACCCATTTGTTTTGCTTACTAGTCCTAATGGTTATTATTTTCTGTGGAAAACAAAGATTGTATATCATTCGGAAATTTTCTAAGAAATATTCAAATGCCAGATTGGGATTCTCTGTATTATAAATACCCAAAAATGCAAAATCTTATATATATTTTCTAAAAATACTTAAGTATTCCGGCCCTAAATCACGTTTTTTTGTGCGCCAATACTTCAACTTTTTTTCACTTCTTATTGGAATTTCCATTATTTGAGCCGTGTGATCGGACAAAGCTAACTCTAGTACGCGAGTTTTACATTCTACTTGCAAATCATGGGCAAAATTGTCTAAGCAAGTTTTGCTTCTTAATCTAGTTGGCTCTTTTAATTGTAACTTTAATTTGTAACCCGAGAGAAAGTTTTCAAATTCAAAAGTTAATTTATTTCTTTTTAAAATATCAATATTAAAATCACCGCATACCACAATTTGTTTGTTGGAATAGGCACTTAATGTGTTTAAAATTAGTTCTAATCTGTCGTAATATGTGACAAAATCAGATGATGTAGATGGCCTATAAACGCACAAAATTATTAAATTGTGCTGTGTCAACTCTATAGCACAGCATTCTACAGTTCCACTAACAGAATGTTTTGAAATGGCTTTGAGTTCTCTGTACTGATTCTCTTTTTTTACCAAAATACAAGAACCTCCACGAGATACACCTGCCCTTGAGTAACATGCTGCGAGGCAATAATTTTGAATATACAAATGCTCTTTATATCCTGATTGAATAAAATGCTCAGTAATACATAAAACATCAATGTCAACTTTGTTACTTAATAGTTTCTCTAAATGAACAGTAAGGAAGTCAGATTTATTTATTAGTCCTGCAATATTTTGGTGTAATATATATAATTTAGAATTAAAGAAAAAACTGGTGGTTGGGGTTCGTATTGTTTGCCTCAATTGTCTCTTGAGAATTATTTTGGCAATTGTATTATCACGTCTTTCTTTTGTCACTAATTAATTTTTTTAAGTCTTCAAATATTATCTTCATTCCATTGTTATTAATTCTGCCGTGCCGTCTTGAGAACATATCATAATCATATGACAAGTTTAAGTTGGAATCCAATAAATAGGCGTAGTTATGTGTGTGTATATCTAAATATAATAAATTGTTGAAACTCTCCATTCTCCAGTTAAAAATTGTTATATTGTCATCACATATAAATGTCGGTAGACATAATATTATATTTGTATGGGTAATTGACGTTAATGTCTCCCTCAACATCAATACTGTGTCGAAATAATTGTTTGTTTTTTTAAAGTCCTCTTGACCAATAAAAACAATGCAATAATCTTCCTTAGTAAAGTTTTTAAGTTTCACATCTATGTTTCTTTATAAGTTGACTTATTCCGCACTTAGGGTATAGGTAGTGACACATTTCAGAGTTACTAAATGTATTTTTGGCGATCTTTAACATTTTGTTCTCATTATTACTGCTTATCATACACAATTTCATTTTATTTTTTATTTGTTGCTGTAAACACAATGCCTCACTCTCTTGTATCCGTGGGCTTGAGATTTTGTCCTTCTTCTCTGATGTTTTCTTTGTTTTAGATTTATTTGCGTTGTTTTTAATTTTATATTCTGAAATAGTTTTTTTCAATATTTCATTTTCTGCGCTTAATTCCGTAATTTTCTCCGAAGCACATTTTAGTTTATCCATGAGTTGTGATATTGTAAGTTTCAGAGAAATTTTTTGGTCATCTTCTTCACTGTCTGATAATTGTGGCATACTGTCCGTGGTGATACCTAGCGTGGCAGTATCAGACGTTGTAGGCTGAATTGTACTGTCGTTAGCATCAGATTTTTCAAATATGGATAAGTCTAGGTAAACAGGACTACTGTTATTCGCCCCTCGTTTTACTGTGACACCATCAAAGGAAGAACGCACTGGTGTGTTGGTATTATACATTTTAGGCCGCTTGCTTTTACATACTATACATTTCCAAGCATCCTTTTGTTGTTTTGTCATAGTATTATAAAATCGTACTTCAGGGATATTAGCACAAATAAGGTCGTAAAACTCTTGACAACCACTGCATTGTAAATACCGCTTATCTTCAATAACTCCCTTACAGCCACTACAAATATTGGTATCAGACATCCTTTTATTACCTTAATACAGAGGAAGCGACAGTCAGCGACAGTTGTTATCGTTAGATCACTCGGTCTCGTGGTACAGGGTCGATCGCTTAACCGTGCGATGTTGTCGATGATTCATCAAGCGGCGACTCTGCGGGTTGTCGTAGGTCATGGACACCAACGGATAGTTAAATTTTTTGAATTGATTTTGTTTATATCTTTGTTATTTTTGAACTTTTTCTAATAATTATTGCAAAAAAATAATAATCGTAGTCTAATCTTCAGGAATTTAACTTTTCAAACTCAAAATGGACACTAATTTCACTATTAAATAATTAAAATTACGCAGCGTTTAGACTTTTGTGTTTGCCTCTCGCAAATATCGCGGCTCTAAGCAGATAGAGCCCAGGGGCTGCAAGACTCAAAGGCCACTTTTAGCTTGATGTGGGCAAGAAGGTGTAAGAAGAAATCAAAATAGTGATGGGTTGCTAGCCTCAACGCCTATTAACACGATTCTAATTTTCGCCCATTCCCTTGATCGGCTCTTATGATCTGCGAGGGAAGAGAAGCAGCTGGTACATTCTAAGTTTTTCCTTTTCTCCCAGACCAGCATGGAAGAGACATAAACTTATCTCCTCTCAAAATTATATGCATGCATGTTAATTAATTATTATCTTACAGTGTGATGGAAAAATCTGTTCATCAAAAGTAAGTTACTGACCAATGTACGTAAAAATTTAACGACCTTTATGGCCTAGTGGTGATTATGCTAGACAGTCACACCGGAGGACCCGGGTTCGATCCCCAGTCAGGTCAAGATATAAAATTATTTTTTTCAGATTTACCTGAGTCTTGGATGTTTATTTATATAATTGTATTTATTACTTATAAAATATAATATCGTTATGTTAATCCCATAACACAAGTCTCTAACCTACTTTGGGGCTAGCTCATTCTGTGTGATTTGTCCGTATATATGTATTTATTAAAGCATAGTTTGTTGAAGAAAAAAGAAATAACTACAGGAGTATAGATAAATAAAACTAAACTATATATGAATGTTTATCTACATATGTATTTGTCATAAAATATGGTTTCGTTGAGTTAGTATCCCAAACTCAAGTCTTAGTACTTTGGGTCTGACTCAATCAGTATAATTTGCCCGTTTAATTATTTATTTAATATGAATAAATAAAAAAGTAAGTAAAGTTAATTTTTTGAAGGGGTTCAAAATTATTACGTGTTTATTTTCAGTGCAATGGGGTAACTTGCGGAACTGGGGTAAGTGACAATTTTTGTTTTTTGGACATTTGAACCCTCAAGCAGAAACAATTTACGTAGTTACGCCACAGAATTAATAATAGTATTACACCGTCCCCCGCAATCTGGCGTCCCCGCAACCCCTCCCCCGCTTTTGAACCTTGTTGGGCCGCCCTGTCGCCTGTAAAACAGGGTTGTTACACGTTAACGTTACGCGAGTCACTTAGGATTACTGAATCATAATGGTGAGAAACTGCGCATATTATCATTGTTTATCCACGGAAAACAATTAAGAACGAAAATTTTATAGATAAAATCAGGAAAGTAAAGCAACAAATTCTGTGGTGGCGACCCTGATTATTTAACTCACACATTTGACGTGTGCACACACATATTATTTCGTTTGTAGTAGTACTAGGTATATTTGTTACTCCGTATCTATGAAGAGCCACACCTCTGGTAACGCTCAATTATTGTTATAAATTCAAATAAATAAATAACGTACGGAACGGCAGCTTACTCCTTTCCGTGAGATGACGTTCCAGACTCCCTCAAATATATAAAATATTTTTTATTTAATTTCTTAGATTATAATTTTACTACATTTTAAGAACACCCTGTGTTTCAGTCGTTTACAAGTAACACTAAATATACTAATTAAACAACTAGCCGAAGCCCGCGACTTCATTCGCGTGCACTTTGTGACTCCGGAAAATGCTCATCAGGCTGAACAACTTTTGCTAAGGCGTCATTATTATATTTCCTATAGTTTAGCTGGACTATTATGGTCCTGCATCAGGTGTTGCATTTTCTAAAATCAATGATACCCTACATGTTGCTCAGGCTTAAGCTTAACAGCTATCTAACAAAAAAAGGGTCGGCTATGCTACCGACGCAAAAAGAATAAGCATGAAGTGTATGTTTGTGTCTGCCCCTAACATCGTTTCTCCCGAATGGTTGAAGCGATTTTAATATTTTTTCCGTCAGGGACAAAGCTCTCTCTTTCTCTCTTATCGTGTGTGTTAGTGACTAACACTAGTGTCAGAGTTTTTAAACCGCCTTAAAGGCCTCTGACATGGTTTTAGGTAACGACCAATGTCAAAGACAGTGACCGGGACCGACGGCTTAACGTGCCCTCCGAAGCACGAAGCACGAAGCACGAGGGACAAAGCTGTGAATGTGACATAAATAAAATTACAATTTTTTCCACATTTCAGTGTCGTGGAGAGCAATGCAACACAGACGTAAGTTTTTAGTCATATTTGTCTGTATAGTTTTATCAAGACAAGATCTACATTCAAGAAACCCGAGTACAAAAAAATTGGGAACAAAAGCTAACAAGAGAAGGTTTAAGCAAAGGTAATATACTAACGTAACAGATACACAAAGCTTTAGAGAGTATTGAAAAGCCCGTAAGTAGGCAAAACTGCAGTTGCGGGTAGTCACACAGAGATGGCAGCATACACGACTAGCAAAAAAGTGAAGTTTTGAACGTCCTTTAGAAATATTTTTTGCATATCGTATAAGTCATATTTAATTAATTAGAGTACTACTTTATTTAAATAATATGAATAAAATATATTAATGTTTTTAATATTACTATAAAGCACCATCTAGTGACAAAGAAAATAAATAATTATGGTCGCATGGTAATACTAGGTTCTTTTTCTTTCTTATCAAGTTTGTTAAACATTGATGTCAGTTTGTCTGTTAGCCTGTTGCATGGTTTAGGTTTCCAATTGCGAATCGACAACATAAATACGAATCGCATACGGTAAACACATGGCTGCTACGTCGCTAATTCCTCTTTATATGCACTTGGCTGTACACACTTCCGCGTGTCTAAATGTATTTTTGTAACATGCTCGTAATAATAGGTTGGGGGAAAAGTCTTTTCGCATTTTATATGAAAATTCAAAACATTTTTTTTGATTACATTTGATTTACATTTAACTAAAGTAGGTAGGTACCATTTTGTTCGATAACTTTTTGCCATCTTAAAGGTAGGGACATGATCCCATTGCTATAGAAATTTTGGGGCTTCTGATCAAAAAACTGCGTCAAGTAGTTTTAGCAGTCCTCTCGTGATGTTAACCTGACACTGCCTAAAGAATTCTGAAGAGACCAAAACAGGTGGAAATCTGAAGGTGCCAGGTCAGGACTATACGGCGGATGCATTAACACCTCCCAGCCAAACTCTCTTAATTTTTGCTGGGTGGTTAAAGATGTGTGAGGTCTAGCGTTATCATGATGAAAAACCACACCCCTTCTGTCGATTAATTCCGGCCGCTTTCTCTCAACTTCTTACTTTAATCTTATCAGTTGTTCGCAGTAGAGTTCTGAATCGATGGTCCTGCCTGGTGGTAACAGCTCATAATGAATAATGCCCTTCAAATCCCACCACACACACAGCATCACCTTGTTGCGAGTTAACCCGGGTTTCGCCACAGTCTGTGAAGCCTGACCGGCCTTTGACCATAACCTTTTCGCACGTTCTTGTCGTACGTGATCCACTTTTCATCACCAGTTATCAATTTCTTCAAAAATGGTTCGGTCTCATTACGTCGTAATAAAGAATCACAAATGAGTACACGGTTCATTAGGTTTCTTTTAGAGATCTCGTGAGCTACCCAAATATCGAGCTTTTTTGTATACCCTTTTTTTTTCAAATGCGCCAAAACTGTTTTGTAGTCACTTCCCAGTTCTTTAGCTACGTTGTAACTACTGACATGCCGATCTTGCTCCACTTTTTCAAAAGTAGCATCCATTTTATCCGTAACAGGGCGACCAGAGCGACGTGCATCTTTGACATCAAAATTTCCGGATTGAAAACGCTTAAACCAAATTTGTGCTACTCTCACAAACACTGCACTAGGTCCATAAACATCGCAATTTTTTTCGCGGCTTGTGTTGCATTTTTACCTTTTTGGTAGTAAAATTTTAAAATGTATCTAATTTCTTTATTAGATTCACTCATCTTGACGGTAAGAAAAACAAATGAAAATCACGCATTTTCCTAATTTGAATTTGGAATTATCTTCTTTAAAATTTAAACTTTAAAATGATACCAAAACCAGCCAGGTACAAATAGTATAGCCAAAATGGTTTTATTACAAGTTCATACATACTACCTATATGCGAAAAGACTTTTTCCCCAACCTAATATTATTATTTGTCGACCAAAAGTCCTGATGATGATGATGATGATGATATCTAATTACAGTGTAATGGAGTTACCTGTAACTCACAGGTAAGCGGAAATCTAACCTTATTGTCTGTTAACTTTCCGTTTGTGTAAGTGGCCAACACTACTAAATAATATATCGAACTTTTGCAGTGTGAAGGGGGTAATTGTATTTCTGAGGTAAGATTTCTTGATTTCCTCTTGGAAGCTACTTCTAAGTCTCCAAATTTTTGAAGTAAAATCTTCTTTAGACGCGTTGGGCATGCACGGAAAGCATTTTTTAAGATAGGAAAAACCATTAAACTCACAACACTGTTACCGTAATCGTCAGTTCATACAGAGAGGTTTTTGAGGTGACACTCGAAAATCATAAACTGCAAAACGTGAGATCGTGCGAGCACATTTTTGTCATGTTTAAACGATCATACAATATGCTAAAAAACCCTGTCCGATCCGTTAAGGTAATGCCTCCCATCCCGAAAATTGTAAAAAATATCTATACAAAATTAAAAACCACCGTTTCAAAATGTTTGAAGCTGTAGATATTTGCGATTTCAGGGATGGGAGAAACTGATAAATAGAACATTCACAAGCTACCCGAAATTACCAGGGTTTTTTTACCATGTGTACACTTTAGGCTACAGTGATACGGTCGTATTTTCTCTCTCTCTTTCTCACTCTCTCCACTAAGTTTTCACTTCTGTTGGCACTCCCGTGTGCCACCGTTTTTTTATACGTCACCACAGAATTAATCATAGTACTAAAGAACAAGAACTCGCACTGTCTCCCGCAATCTGGCGTCCCCGCAACCCCTCCCCCGCTTTTCGGCCTTTTTGGCCCTGTAGAGGGTTGTTGCTAGTCGCACGTTGACGTTACGCGAGTCACTTAGGATTATAGAATCAAATTGGTGAGAAATTGCACACATTATCATTGTTTATCCACGGAAAACAATAGAACGAAATTGTTTAGATTTCCGAGTGACGAAAACAGGTAAGCAAAGCAACAAATTCTGTGGTGGCGACCCTGACTGTTCAACTCACACATTTGACGTGTGCACAGATTTATTGTTTCGTTCGTAGTACTCCGTACTAGGTATATTTGTTACTCCGTTTCTATGAAGTGCCATCCTGTGACGTCACTTATGACTCCGTATTTTTGATGACACCATGTGCAGTATTTTCAATTGTTGAAGAGGTCGTGAAGATGGAAAAAGGAAATCAAATTCTCTCTCGGTCGGCCCTTACGATCTACGCGAGATGTGAAGCAGCTTGTACATTGTACGTTTTTTGTTTAATTTTTCCCGGACCAGTACCTATAGAAGATAAGCAATTACTACGTTTTATTTTTTAAATTAAAAAATTAAATTGAACTCTAAATTAAACTAAACAAATACTTATAGTAAAAAAAAGAAAAACCTTACAAATAGAAAACTCCTTGCAGATCATTTCCCTACGGTAGAGTGCTCAAAAGGCTGGCAGCATTGCCACGTTGGATGGCGATGCTTATTTCCTCGGCCAGCCCTCGGAAAAGTAAAATTCTATACAAATTCGGTAAAAAAATAGTATTTTAGACGTTTTAAGTCTCATGAACTCATAGTTGACATTCGTAATAGGGGTGACGACAGGGTCCGAAAAGTATGATTGGAATTAGTCCGTCTTTAAGATTATCTGAAAATAATGGACCCGTATTTTTCAGTTTACCAACAGAAAAAATTCACAAAGATACGGAGCGTCAAAGTTCCGGAGTACAAATGGCTAGTTCAGTAAACCAGGGCTGTACACGAGTCATGATTTGCGCCGTTGACATCGATGTCGTGCTGGTAGGAGTCGCTAGTGCGCAAAAAGTGCCTGGGCTAAAGGAGCTATGGGTAGTGGGAAACACAACTAGTACCTGCCTTGACATGGGATAACAAATACTCTTGGTAAAAATTAGTAAGGATTAACCGATTTCACCCTTGCGACGTCATACTTAAGTAAAAATGCTACCCAGCCGTGACGTCATGCGAAATTTATATGCGCTGTATCTTTGTCATTTTTGGTTTCTCAGAGAATAAAAAAAATACGTGTACAATATTTTTTTATAATCTAACCGATGGACCAAAAATATTTTTCCATTCGTCATGCCTACTCCTTACACTGCGCGTCGCCCGACATTCACTTGGCCGGTAATTACTTTTCTGGTTGCTTAACTTTTTAATTTTTTTCTGTTTTTTGACGTGATAACGTCTTTAAAATCGTTTTAGTCGGGTGACATGTTCAGAAACTTGTGTCACACCAAAACCTTGTGATGAAGCGTTTTCGGGGAATCGAACCCCTGGACGCTGTCATCAACATAAATTGAGTAGATCCCTGTTACCACCCTGGTATGACAGGGGTCTGGAAGGTCTAATGAGGAAACCTACCGGGAGGGTGTGTTTAAAACCAACTATACCAACGGTAACAATAATTTATTTACAGGTTCTACAGGTCTTAGTTTAACCTAGACTTAATTAGCACTACCTTAAATCTAGATTCACACTTGGCTTATGGCCGAGCGCCTACGCAATTCCAAAGACGAAACACTATACGGAGTATTCGCGTTCACACAGCTACCAAGGATATTACGAACTATCCAGACTAAAAGAGGTTTCACCCTGAGGGGGTGCGGAACGGGATGCACACGGGGTGCAAAGCGCAGGACGCGCGGAGCGGTAAACGGGGGGCAGGGTACGAACGGACCTGCCGGACGGGACGGTATCGCCTCACGCACACGGGTGCGCGGACGTCGGGAAAAACCACCCTTCTGGGGAGAGGGTGGTAAGGCACTCCGGGGTGCGGGGCGTGGTACGCACACGGGTCACCGGGGCAACAAGGGGTTGCTCCGGCGGACTACCCTGAAGGGGTAAGCGGGACGCGCAGGAGCACGTCGGCGTCGCGGCGCTCCCTCACACGGGGGTGGGAGGGGGTGTCGCGGACGACCACAAATCGGACGGGAACGGAGGGGGATTCGGGAACCCTGACCGTACCTAGATATCTGATCCAAGCGGCCGAGGGGGATGGAAGGGAATTCGGGAACCCTGACCGTACCTAGATATCTGATCCAAGCGGCCGAGGGGGATGGAAGGGAATTCGGGAACCCTGACCGTACCTAGATATCTGATCCAAGCGGCCGAGGGGGATGGAAGGGGATTCGGGAACCCTGACCGTACCTAGATATCTGATCCAAGCGGCCGAGGGGGACGGAAGGGAATTCGGGAACCCTGACCGTACCTAGATATCTGATCCAAGCGGCCGAGGGGGATGGAAGGGAATTCGGGAACCCTGACCGTACCTAGATATCTGATCCAAGCGGCCGAGGGGGATGGAAGGGGATTCGGAAGGGGAGAGGGGGAAGGGAAAACCCGATCGTACCTAGATGTCTGATCCAAGCGACCGAGCCGGATACTCGAGTGAGTATCGGCGTTTAATGGGCTCGCTCTGCGTTATATAGCCGGCCGCCAGCCGGCGCGGAGTGGGGAACGGTGGGGGAAACCAGATCATACCGGTTTTATTACGGAAGCAAGTTTACCAGCGACGTGTATCGTTTGTAGCTGTGTGAGTAATGGAATGTTCGAGAAGGTTCCAGAGGCGTTTGTGCGCGGCGACGTTGGCTTGTCGATCGCTGCGTCACATTCTCCTCCCTCTTTTGGAGATTTTTACCTGGGGGAAAAATCGCCGTCTTAGTGTCATGTATCTTAGAGTCCTCAATATCTCTAGGAATGGACCTCTTTAGAAAAAAATCACTTAATTTAAATCTCTTAAATGTGGAATTGCATGGGCAATGGCTTTACAATACTACAAAAAACAAGTTGTTTACTGTTATAGTATACTGCACTAGTACATACAAAAATTTTATTCTAGGATAGTTATGATCAGTGTAAGGGTCAACTAATTAAACATATTGTAAAAGTTTCACTACAGCCTTATCTATTACGGTAACAAACTATAAGGGTTCTCTTATTAACATGTAAATACACACATCTATCCTTCATATTTGCGGTTAGTTACTAACTTTTAAACTTTCAGTTTTGGAACAAAAATAAAAAATATAAAAACTATAGACATTCTTACTTATGTGCAGCTAGTGAAAAATTTTACACTATGGAACTTTAATATTAAACTCTCTATTAATAGTATTAAGAATTTGAAACTGAACTCTGGAATAATATAGTTATTCGATTAATTCAAAGCTATTACACTACTTGGTACAGCATATTGTCAATAAGGTGACTGGGGCCATCTATCGGTTGTCATTAAACCCAATCGTACAGCCGCGAGGCAGCCTGCGGTAACCTTATCTACGTAGTTAAATTGGGTTATACATATTACTGCATAAATATATCTTTCAATTAACTCTTAAATTAAAATGTTTGTGTACAGTTTAACTCAGTCTTGATTAGGTGGGATGTACTTACTTGTGTTTATACTTAATAATGGAAATACGATATACTAGTTCCTCCTTTGAAAACTTCCCATCGTGTTATCGATTCCGTAATGAACGGTTTATAGTTAACTGGTAGGTAGTGTTGAAAAGATAAAGTTGGGATTAACTAGTTGGTTGACTATGAGACGAGTAATATGTAAAATTTATTTCTATTACTTTTGATTTTAAGTTTAGTTGAACAACCTATTTAGAAAGGTTGATGGGGAATTTCCATTCTTTACTTAGTTTCTCCTTATTTATTCTAATAAAATTAAGTAACAAAACAACCCAAAAAAAAAAAGTCCTATTCCATTGGTACTCTGTCTATCTTAACTTAACAGAAAAAAAATTGCCCCTTCTGGGCGAACAAAATAAACGAAAATATCTTAGAAACAAAAAGAAAATAATAAAAAAAAAGTAAAAACAAAAGTAGGAAAAAAAATTATGTATAAAAGGAATTACTGGCCTTGATCATTTCCCTTCTTGTTGCGGGGCCAGTAGTTCGGTGTGCGCACGATGCCCCTTCTGTTTCCTCGGTTCTTCTTTCTGCCCCGCCTTTTGCGCCGTTTTACATGTGGCGGGGCGGCCGCTGCGGCATGTTGTACCGGGGTCTGCGGTGGTGTGTCCGGCAATGGTGGCTGGTTGGCTATGGGTGGCTCGACTGTCCTCTGCCCAGGACAGCCGGGCTGTGGCTGTGGTGTTTGGTTGGCGGTTGGTCGCCGGAGTGGTTGGGTTGGCGGCTCGTGCCGCGGTAGGTATGCGGTTCTCGGTGTTTTTGGGGGTAAGGTTCTTTGACTCGTTATTTTCGGTGGGGGTCCTTCCACCCTTGTTCCTGTCGGTGGTGGTCTAGGTCGTGTTGGTCTACGATTCCAATGACCTTCCTCCATCAATAGGCTCATTGTGGGTCTTGTTACCAACGTGAGTAAAATGGTGCTTGGGTATCCCCACAGTGTGGTCCACTCCATAGTTTCCCTCTGAATGATGTTTCCCATTCCGCGTCCTCCTATTTTATAAGTGGCATCGACGTGAATTTAGAGTGTAGGTAGTTTTAGTTTACTCTGGTTTAACCTACCCCCACACTGAAATAGCGATGCGTCTGGCCGGAGTTATGTTTTACACTGTTCTTGTCTTGCGTACATTTTCATGTCCTTTACATGAGTTACGTATTTTTTTTGGTTGATTGGGTTTTGTAATACAAATATGACCGGTGATTTTTCTTGTACTACTATGAACGGTCCTGCGTACTTAGGGGCTAGTTTGGCGCAAAAATCCTTATTTGCGTCGGACAGGGGGAATTCTTTTTTGAGTACTAACTCGTTTATTTTTGGTTTCCAATGCCGTCTTTGTTTGTCATAGTGGTATTTTTGTGCATTGGATGCGGAGTTTTGGTGCGTGCGGACTAGTTCATATATTTCTTTCATCTTATTTTGTCCCGCCAAAGCAGGTGTAGGGAAATCGTTGCCGTCGTTAGGTTTCCTTAGTTCTCGGCCAAACATGAGAAATGCGGGTGTGTACCTCGTAGATTCTTGTCGTGACGTATTGAGCGCGAAGTTCAATTCTGGCAGATATTCGTCCCACTTTTTATGGTTGTTTTCAATATATGAGGCGATCATTGTTTCTAGGGTTCTGTTTATTCTTTCGGTAGGATTGCCTTGTGGTGAGTATGGTGCTGTCAACTTATGCTTGATTGCATACTTTTGTAATGTGTTGGTGAACTCCTTGCTAGTAAATTGTCTCCCGTTATCGCTTAACAGTGTTTGTGGGCATCCATACCGTGTGATTATGCATTCTCTGAGTGTTTTTATTATTGTTTTTGATGTTGCGTTTCGTATTCCTTTTATTTCCGTCCATTTGGTAAATTTGTCGTGGTAGACTATTATCCAGTTGAAGCCCTGTGTTGACCTAGGTAATGGTCCTATCAGATCGACCGATACTAATTCCCATGGTTCTTTTGGGTTGTTTATGTGCATTACCCCGGACTTCTTTTCTTGTGACGGTTTTTGTTTCTGGCAAATTTCGCAGCGGTTGACGTATTTTGCTGTGTCCCGGAACATTCCTGGCCAATAATATCGTTGTGCGATTCTGTTCAGTGTTTTTGATATTCCTAAGTGCCCTGCTGTTGGTGAATCGTGGTTCTCTGCCAGTATTGTTTCAACATTGTGTTTAGGTATGCATAACTTCCATTCTGATTCACTCTTAAGTGTTACTCCATATGCTGGGTTACTTATTTTTTTATATAGCTTGCCGTCCTGTATTTTGAATTCCTTTGTGCTGTTTGGGTTCTGGGTTATTTGTTCTTCCTTTTTTGTGTACCAATCTTTTTTGTTAGCTTTTATTGTATTTACGGGGTTCCTTGATAGTTCGTCGGCGATCACGTTTTGTTTCCCACTTCGATACGTTATTTCAAAGTCGTACTGTTGTAGTTCTAGTGCCCACCTGGCTAATCTTCCTGTGGGTTCTTTAACTGTGTTAAGCCATTTTAACGCCTGGTGGTCTGTGATTACTTTGAAATGGTACCCTTCAAGGAATGCTTTCATCTTCTTTATGCCCCAAACAACTGCCAAACATTCTTTTTCTGATGTTGTGTAATTTTTCTCTGCCGGTTGTAAGGATCGACTTGCGTACATAATTACTTTTCGAATGCCATCCTCTTCCTGTGTTAGTACTGCTCCTAGACCTATGTCACTGGCGTCTGTTTCTAGCGTGAACGGTTTTGAGAAATCGGCTCGTGTTAATACTGGTTCGTTGGTCATTATTTCTTTAATTCTTGTGAATGCTTTTTGTTGGTCTTCTCCCCATTGGAACTTCTGATCGTTTTTCAATAATTTTATTAATGGAGACATTGTCTCTGCATATCCTGGTATAAATTTCCTGTACCATGAAGTCATCCCTATGACTCTTCGTACTTCTTTCACATTTGTTGGTGGTTTCAGTTGTTCTATTGCTTGTATCTTTTCCTTGTCCATCTTAATTCCTTCTTTGGTTACTACGTGTCCTAAGTATTGTATTTCTGGTTTGCAGAATTCGCATTTTTTTTCATTTATTTGTAGTCCTGCTCTTCTTATCCGGTCGAAAATTTCTCTTAGATGTTCTAGGTGATCTTCAAAAGATGTGCTACATACGATGACGTCATCTAGATATACGTATGCGTTTGGTTCTAGTTCTGGACCTATCACCTTGTCTAGTAGTCGTTGGAACGTAGCTCCGCTAGAATGTAATCCGAAGGGCATAACCTTAAAATGGAAAAGTCCTTTACCTGGAACTGTAAATGCGGTAGCCTGTTTACTCTCTTCATCTAAAGCCACATTCCAGTATCCATTTTTTAAATCAAATTTTGAGAAGTATTTTGCTTTCCGTAATTTTTCTAAAGTGTGATCTATTTGGGGTATAGGGTATGCATCTTTTTCTGAGATTTCATTGATCTTTCTAAAGTCTATACAAAATCTATGTTCGCCATTATCTTTTTTGGCTAGGACTATTGGTGAGCTGTATGGACTATTTGATCTCTCTATTATTCCGTCCTTGAGCATTTTGTCTACGTGTTCGTTTATGATTTCTTGCATCTTAGGGTTCCGGGGGTAGTATCTTTGTTTGACGGGTTCTTTGTGTTTGAGTTTTATGATATGTTTGGTGTCTTTGTTCCCTTTTGGGGCGGTCTTGCACTTGTCGAATTCTTCTTGAATAAATCTCTCCAGCTGTTCTTGTTGTTTGGCTGACAGGTTATTGTTTCTCTCAATACTGTTTGTAGATTCTTGATTGTTTAATACGGGCTTTTCCCATTCACTTTTGTATCCGCAACGTTGTAATACGTCCATACCGAGAATAACATATGGTGTAGATGGTAATAGAAATACCTCGTTTTTAATCTTGTTGCTGTTTAATTCCATGTTCACTATTCTGCTCTTGTTAATCGGCACCTCAGATCCGTCCGCTAATATGACTGTAGTTCTCTTCGGAGTTTTAATTTCTTCATTTTGTCCCTCGCACTGATCCCAAATTGTTTTGTTTATATATGTGCATGTTGATCCGGTGTCGATCAATGCCTTATATTTTTTTGAGTTTATTGTTGCTGATACGAACATTCTGTTATCTCCTTTTACCTTTTGGTCTACTGTGCATGCTCCCTTTCTTAATGTGTTGGATTGTTTTCGACAGCAATTTCTACTCAGCACGCCCATTTTTCCGCATCCGCTGCAAAACAGTTGTTTTTGTGTTGTACATTCTCTTGAGGCATGGTTTGGTTTTCCACAGTTCCAGCAATGAGTGCTTTCATTGTATTGTGGATGTATCTTCCGGCCTATTTGTGTACTGTCCCCTGATCGATTCTTCTCAAATGTGCTTTTTTGGTAATTATTTTTCGGGTGTTCCTGATTTTGCCCCTGGTTCCTTTTATTTTCCTCCTCCCGTTGGTTATTCCTTTGGTATTTCTTTACTCTGTTTTCTTCGTTGTTTATGTTTTCAAAATCTCCAGCCATCGCTATTAGTTCCCTTACATTTTGGCAATCTTGCCTTTTTATGTAATATTTATATTTGGGGTTCATATTGTTATATATTATTTCAATTGATTCTCTATCGTCCATTTTCCCGTATCTCCTAATTAATGTTTGCATTTGTGTCAGATAGTCTATAAATCGTTCATCTGGCCACTGTTTTCTCGCGGCTATTCTGCTGAGTAGGTTGGATTCGTAATTTCTTGGGAAATAAAATAACTTGAAGTCTTCTTCGAAGTCGTTCCACGTCTTCCAACTTTGACCATTGTTTCTATACCACAGCAGTGCTTTTCCTTTTAATAATTTCGGCACGAATTGTAGTAATTCATCTTTGTTTCTTGAAATAGTGTGTATTAATTCATCAATTCTTTCGAGGTATCTTATATGTTGTATCGAAGCTTACATTCCATTTTGTGAAAATCTTTTCTATGTTTCGAAGGTCTTTAGTGTTGTCCATTTTAGCTGTTTCTGCTTCCTTGTATTCGTCGTCTTCTAGTTGGGAATCTTCCTTCCTATTTTCTTCCTCGTCTGATTTTCCTTCGTCTTCGGCTTCCTCCTCTCTTATTATTTTTATAAGTGTTTTTCTCAACTCTTCTACGGTTTTCTCAGATGTTGTTTTACCTCTCGATTCTAGCTCTTTTAGAAGTTCTTCTTTTTTCAAATTGTACACCCAGGATACTGGCATTCCTGGTTTTCTATATATGTTTATTATTATTTATTTATTTTTTTAACAACGCGGCTATACAGTGGTGTTTATTTACACGGATCGCGGAGATATGTATTTAATTTTAATCTTGAACTGGGGGTTATTTATTTAAATTTATTTGTGATAACGCGGTGATTTATTTTTAGAAAAACGCGGTGTTTTTATAAATGTTTTATTATAATTTACGGTACGGGTTTACTTTTATTTTTAGCGCGGTTTGGTATAGTTGTACGTATGATTTTATTTACGGAAGCCCGATAGGCCTTTAGAATTTCCCGGCCTAGAGTTACTAACAAGAAGGCGATGTGACTAAACAATTGGCCTCTTTTGTGGATCTCCCGAATGATCCTGTGACTCCTTGTGGGTTTTTTAGTTGGGCGCCAATGTGATGAAGCGTTTTCGGGGAATCGAACCCCTGGACGCTGTCATCAACATAAATTGAGTAGATCCCTGTTACCACCCTGGTATGACAGGGGTCTGGAAGGTCTAATGAGGAAACCTACCGGGAGGGTGTGTTTAAAACCAACTATACCAACGGTAACAATAATTTATTTACAGGTTCTACAGGTCTTAGTTTAACCTAGACTTAATTAGCACTACCTTAAATCTAGATTCACACTTGGCTTATGGCCGAGCGCCTACGCAATTCCAAAGACGAAACACTATACGGAGTATTCGCGTTCACACAGCTACCAAGGATATTACGAACTATCCAGACTAAAAGAGGTTTCACCCTGAGGGGGTGCGGAACGGGATGCACACGGGGTGCAAAGCGCAGGACGCGCGGAGCGGTAAACGGGGGGCAGGGTACGAACGGACCTGCCGGACGGGACGGTATCGCCTCACGCACACGGGTGCGCGGACGTCGGGAAAAACCACCCTTCTGGGGAGAGGGTGGTAAGGCACTCCGGGGTGCGGGGCGTGGTACGCACACGGGTCACCGGGGCAACAAGGGGTTGCTCCGGCGGACTACCCTGAAGGGGTAAGCGGGACGCGCAGGAGCACGTCGGCGTCGCGGCGCTCCCTCACACGGGGGTGGGAGGGGGTGTCGCGGACGACCACAAATCGGACGGGAACGGAGGGGGATTCGGGAACCCTGACCGTACCTAGATATCTGATCCAAGCGGCCGAGGGGGATGGAAGGGAATTCGGGAACCCTGACCGTACCTAGATATCTGATCCAAGCGGCCGAGGGGGATGGAAGGGAATTCGGGAACCCTGACCGTACCTAGATATCTGATCCAAGCGGCCGAGGGGGATGGAAGGGGATTCGGGAACCCTGACCGTACCTAGATATCTGATCCAAGCGGCCGAGGGGGACGGAAGGGAATTCGGGAACCCTGACCGTACCTAGATATCTGATCCAAGCGGCCGAGGGGGATGGAAGGGAATTCGGGAACCCTGACCGTACCTAGATATCTGATCCAAGCGGCCGAGGGGGATGGAAGGGGATTCGGAAGGGGAGAGGGGGAAGGGAAAACCCGATCGTACCTAGATGTCTGATCCAAGCGACCGAGCCGGATACTCGAGTGAGTATCGGCGTTTAATGGGCTCGCTCTGCGTTATATAGCCGGCCGCCAGCCGGCGCGGAGTGGGGAACGGTGGGGGAAACCAGATCATACCGGTTTTATTACGGAAGCAAGTTTACCAGCGACGTGTATCGTTTGTAGCTGTGTGAGTAATGGAATGTTCGAGAAGGTTCCAGAGGCGTTTGTGCGCGGCGACGTTGGCTTGTCGATCGCTGCGTCACAACCTCACGAGCGCGATCGCAGGTATAACGAGAGAGAGACGGACCGATCTCCCGTCTCATCTCGAGACGTTAATATACTCACCAATAAGACGTTATCACGTAAACATCTCGATCGTAAACCTACTTTACAAACAACCAATTTTTTTTTTTTACAGTGCCGTGGAGTGGAATGTAACTCAAAGGTAGGTAAAATAATTTGACAACCAGCTAAATTCTCTGAAAGCAAATTCATTTCAGTACTTGTACTCAACATTTGAACCGTTGATCAGATTTAGATAAAAATTAACATTTCACGAGGTAGTAGGTATTACTTTATTTTTTATACACAACGTAGAAATAAATCTTTCACCGCGAGACATGGTAAATCTAACATACCTATCTACAACCAAAAACGGATATGGATACGTAAGTTATGTGCCATAAAAGCATTTTTTTTGTCGCAAATATGCGACCTTCGCGGAATGGGCCCGACAATGTTTGTCGCATGTATGCGACGCTCGCGGTGAAAGGGTTAAAATAAAATTAAAAATACAGTCATAAATTAAAAAAATCGGTATTTCCATACGATTTGCTTTTTGACTGTTCTTTTATTATAATTGTAATCTAGAATAGCCCGTAAATTATATAATACGGGTATGTCCCTTCCACGTTGTACTTATATTGGATATAAAAATTGTTTGACCAATTTTGGAGATATTGAATTGTTTCAGTAAATTTACGTACCTATTTTGGAATAATAATCACGAGGTCTAAGTTCGCGGAAGACCTACATCCGCCGTGTAGGTAGTTTCCAGCATAGTAGAATAGGGCCACTCCAAGTCCTCCCGTGGATGTCGTAGTAGGCGACTTAGGAAGTACAAGCTAAACAAATATATTATATCATCAAGTACCTGGGCGACCGAGCTTTGCTCGGTTACATCTTAGACATTAACTACATTTTTTTTAACTCAATACAAAAAAATATATGTGTAAATATGAAAATAAAAAAATACAAAAGTCACCGAGTGGGATTCGATCCCGTAACACTCTTTCTAGCGGTCCGCATCCTAAACCGCTGAGCGGTTTAGTCGTTTATGACGAAATTAGCGACCATATTCTGCGTGAAAAGAAAAACGCATGAAAACTCGAAAACACGAGTTTTCCTAAACATAAGACTAATCTAGATCGATTGTTTACCCCCGAAAACCCCATGTACCAATTTTCAGCGAAATCGTTAGTCGTTTTCGAGATCACCGAAATTTATAAATATCTAAATATACAAGAATTGTTCGTTTTAAGGTATAAGATGAGACCTCTAACTGGTCTGGCCAGCGTGGAGAGTGTTGGCTAAGTCCTCTGGCTGTTCTGGCCAAGTATGGTTTCTGGTAGTACAGAGAGATTCGTGCTCCTGCAGTGGAGACAAAAAACTTGATGGTGGTGGTGATTTACATGTACCTATGTAATACCTGTGCGAAGCTGGGTCAGGCAGCTAGTTAAATACATTTTTTTTCTTTTACAGTGCACTGGAAAAAATTGTACATCAACAGTAAGCGTAGTTATTTTTTTATATTTATTTTTTGAGTACCAATTCGAAAAAAAAAATTTATTCTTTTGTATTTTTTTTGAAAATATTATCATTAGTTCATGTATATTTTAACATATAACATTTTAATATTTCAACAGTGCTATATCCCGGATTGCGAGGGTGGGAAGAAACAAGATCCAAACTGCCAAGTAGTGCTGACCCAATGTGTCCCTACTAACATTATTCCAAAATTAGGTACAAACACAATAAATAATAGTAATAGCAGTAGTCTTTTTCCATTCCGGCTTCTATGGTAGTGTAACAACATATTAGTATATTAATTAATAATAAATAAAAGAAAAAATGATTTAAAATAAATAAAGAGAATAATAAACGAAAAAAGTATTTTTCTTCCGACCCTCCGAGTGAAATAATACGTTAGTCGTACGTTAGTCGTACGTTAGTGACGTCCTATTACGATGTCAAACCAAATTAGACTTTATCATCGTACGTTAGTGCTCAATGTTGCTTGACACTGAAACGCGGCTACGCAGTAACGTCAGTACCACTTTTGTAGTAACCCCCCTGGCGCCGTCTTCAGCCATCGTCATGTGGAAGTCACAACATCAGACAGTACTTGGTTTATGCTTTTAGTTGTAGTACCAAGGATATTTATTTATTTATAAAAAGTTTATTGATCCACCATATAAAATTGTGTACAATTGGCGAACTTAACGCTAAAAGCCGTCTCTCCCTGTCAACTATAAGGATAAACAGAGATTTGGTACACATGCTGAATGAATGAATTAAATGAGATTGGAGACATGCTTCCTCCTTAGAAAAAACGAGGTTAATTTTAACTTATTAAATATATTTTTTTGAGTGTACGTTTATGAGGCGTGCACTTTTGAATTTGCTAAACTTCTACTTCTTCGCGGAGTCACTAAACGAACGATTTTCTGTATGGAAACATCATTCGGATAGGTAACTCCGCGTTTCAAAAATAGCATTTCAGTTCATTGTTTCGCTAAAAAGGTTTAATTACGTAATCGACGTTACATTTTGGCTGGTGAACACTCGTTTTCATAACGGCCGTTTAAACAGGCGTTACGATTTGATGGTCCTTTTACGGAATCGACTCTTTAGACAAAGTCGGTGAGCTCCAGCCTAAGAGGGCATCACATAGCCAGATATACAACGTGGAAGGGACATACCTTCTAATAAAATATTAGTAAAAAAAAAAACTACATTTCTATACAAATTGCCCGGCCTAACTTGCGAAAGCTCAATGCGCTTTCTCACCAGGCCACCGAGCTTTTCTTTTTGTCATTGAGATGAGATGCAACTTCATACTGGCGGCTGCCTCCTTGGTTCAGTGGTCAAAGCGTTCACCTTGTGACCCGTAGTTTGCGGGTTCGGATCCCACTGGGAAGCATCAGTAGGTGCTTTGCGAAAACTTGTTTCAAGTCTGGTTAGGATACTGCAGGCTTGAATCACCTCCCCCCCGATGTGGTTCCCATCTTGTCGCGATGGGGGGGCTCAGTACCTGCGGTTGCCTCGGCCGCAGGGAAGCTAAGAGGAACCCATTGCCCGGGTTGAGGCTTAGGCCTCCCCGGGCCCGGCGGAGGCCATTCCTGGCTGGAATGGCCTGGCTGTGAGGGAAGGGGGTGACGACGACCCCCTACCATCACAGCCGTGGTAGGGGTCGCGGGGGAAGAGGAGTGTCGGTATGTCGTTGCCGCTCGCCCTATCCTCCGCGACCAAGCGCGGCCGTGGTGCTTGGCACGGCATCGGTGGGGCCGCAGGGGAGGAGGAGTGTCGGTGTTACGTTGCCGCTCTCCCTATCCCCTGCGGTCGGCTGTGTGGGCCCCGGTCGCCGTCAGGTTGACTGGGGCATGGCCTGCTTTAGCAGGCCCCAAATTATGAGGGCTGGTTGGACGGTGGAAACGGGATTCCATCGTCCAACGGACAGCCCTCCGGAGTGGAAGGCAGGCGCGTGTGCGTGTCAGCGCGCCTGTCCTTGGGCCAAGAGGCCAAGGCGGCGGTTGCTCCGGCCCCTCTGATTCAGCAGAGGGTGCCGTGAGGCCGTTGGCGAGCCGGGGCCGCTTAAGTAGCGGCCGGCCGCATGTGGAGCATGAAGAAGCACACGGTCCCGGCCGATAGCGGCTGAGAGGTGACACCGCGGAGTTTTTAGTGGTAACACCACATAACCTTACCGGTGTCCCGTAACCGGTAAGGTATCCGAAGGGATTTTCTCCGCGTCAAAAAAAAAAAAAAAAGGCTTGAATCACCTAATTATCTGAAAAGATGATTCCGTATTTCGAAAGACACGTATTAACTATGAGTCCAAACGCCATCAAACGTTTCCTCAAACCTATCCAAGGATTGGGTCTGGTCTACCTTCAGGGTAAGACGGCAGTCGCTCTGTGTAAAAACCAGTTACCTCGTCAAATCACCTAGGTCAGGTAGCGGACCCCGGGCTCTGAAGCTTTACCGCAGTAGATGCTACCGGCATACGCTCGAATGATGCATCTTTATACTTATGACGAGCACAGAGAGCATATATTGGGCTATTTACACAGGGATAATAACCGGGATGATCCACGAATAACTATACCTATATCCACTAAGACTACTATTGTATATATATCCACTAAGACAATGCAAAGAAAATGCAGTATACGAGAAGTTTGTTGCCGCTTTTTCTGCACTAGCACTTAGGAAGTGGCAGGTGTTGCACGTTTGTAGTATAAATAAAATATCGATAGTCTATCGATCAGTGGCGTTGGGTGAGAATTTGGTACAGCTATAAAACTAAGAAACAAATTAAATACCTACCTAATTAGGTTATATAAAATATAATAAGCCGTTCCATGTCCGGCTAATTTTTATTAACTTAGTGTGAGTAATATGTATCTGAGCGTGTTTATACATTTATCATTGTGAGTGTATTTCAATAACCAGAGAGAATTTTCGTATTTTGAATATGCTGCTAGTTTACGGCTTATGAAAATAGTAAGTGCGCCGATATACGTAGGTTATAATTTTTGTTACTAATATATGCATGTATGTTAGAAGCCCCTAAGGGAACTCGATAGGAATCGGCTTCTAAGGAGGCTCCGCCACTGCTATCGATATTTTGACGGTATTCGAGGTCAACTATCGATAGTTATGCAGCGCTAATAGGGGTGACGACAAGGTTAGGAAAGTATGATTGTATTAGTCCGTCGTTTAGTATTCAAAAGTGATGGACCCGTATTTTTCAGTACGTACCAAAAAAGTGAAAATTCACAAAAATACGGAGCAACAAAGATCCGGAGTTGGGGCTTGCAACGCGCGACGTCCATCGTACCTATCCGTGACGTAATGCGAAAAGTATCAATTTATGACAATGATTCGATGGCTGCTCCCATAACCAATAATTAGATAGGTAGGTACTGAATAAACCTACATCAAAGATAATATGATAGGCATGACGAATGGAAAAATAGCTTTGGTCCATCGGTTAGATTATTAAAATATATTGTACACGTACTTTTTCTTTTCTCTAAGAAACCAAAAATGACAAAGATACAGCGCAAATTTTGCGTGACGTCACGGCTGGGTACGATTGTTAATTAAGTGTGACGTCACAAGCCCCCATTCCGGAACTTTGACGCTACGCATCTTTGTGAATTTTTACTTTTATGGTAAACTAAAAAACTTTACAATAATAGACCTTATACATCAGAATAATACATAGGCTACAATTTATAAAGATACTGTTCACGGGCACCAGCTAGTTGATTATAAGATCACACAACGCTTCTTCTTCAACTTCTGTGAGCACTGGATCAGGCCCTGACTTAAATTTTGTCTATGGATTTTGTAGCTTCAACTGTATACTGCTTCTCGGTACATTAATATTTTTATATACCCCTCTGATGGAGCCCTCGTTATTATTAAAAAATTGTATAGTATTTTTAATTGCTTCTTTAGTATATTGCCTCTTTTTTGACATAATTTAACTTCTTGCACCAAATACATTTAATGAAAACTTCCCATAATAGTTACTGGCCACCTCAATGGCCACCTATGCCAGTTTCTGATAAATGATGATAAAAAGACCTGATTCTTTTTCATATGATAATACGTCCTATGCACAATGCAAATAAGAGTCATTTTTCATCGAATTCGATCATTGACTGTTTTACTAGTAACTGGCATAGTCGGCCAGTAATTAATATTTTGCAATTAAATCTTTGAGTTACTGGCCACCCCCTCAATCTCAACTTTTTATGTATATTTACTATATTTGACATTAAATAAGTGTTGCTTACCATTATAACTTCTATATCAACATAATTCATACACTTGATCTGGCTAAAATTTTCAGAAATTACTATTTTTCAACAAAAATAACCTTAACGATTCATCAAGGAAACACCTTACACGTCGAGACATGAACGGCGAGTGTCAAAAAATAACCGCCAACTTTGGCGCTAACTTCCACAGTGGATTTTTTTGTACTAAAACGATGGCGGGATAACTATTTAGTTCTAAACTAAATACGTAGATTGGGTAAAGTGAATAAAAGACTTATTTTAATCGAAATTAGTACAGAGTGGCCAGTTAGTACACGCGGCTAGTTATACCTCAATTTACCCTACACACAGTAAAAAAATTCTAAGTCTATGGGTAGTGACACATATGTATTTTTGGATATGTTCTAATGTTTTTGATGGGATCTTCATTCTAATTTCAAACCATCAAAATCAATTACTGATTTTAATTGAAGATGCAAATTTTGTGCCAGTGTGTCAAAATGAACACCAAGCCTACGGTCGTGTTTCTGGTCTTGTATTTAACTATTAATGCTTCTGCGGTAATATTTATTTTAAATATTTGTAGTTTGAGGTTTTATCTAAGTATATTTTTATTTACTAACTAGCTGAAGCCCGCGACTTCGTTCGCGTGCACTTTATGTCTCTGGAAAATGCTCATCAGGCTGAACAACTTTTACTAAGGCGACATTTTTATATCTTTTATAGTTTAGCGAGACCATTATGGTTCTGCATCAGGCGTTTCATTTTCCATAATCATTTATACCCTATATGTTGCCCAGGCTTAATAGCTATATAACAAAAAAAGTTGCATTCGAATCCGTCCAGTATTTCCGGAGATTAGCGTGTACAAACAGACAAACAGACATACAGACAAACAGACAAACAGACAAACAGACAAACAGACAAACATACAAACAGACAAACAGAACAACAGACAAACAGACAAACAGACAAACAGACACATTTTTTTAAAATTCTTACTCTATTACTATGTCTCCATCGCCCCCAATATTTTTTTTGGAAATATATTTAATGTACAGACACACTTTTTTTTACTGTTTTATTATATCTATACATATAATAAAACAGTAATGTATAGATATAGATGTTTGTACATAATAGTATTTCAGTTTAGGTTTCGGACATTTAAATTTTCCATGAAAATTTACAAACATGACATTACTACAAGAGTTATTATGTTTAACCGAGTTCCTAAAAAGGAGGAGGCTATCAATTCGACGGAATCATTTTTTTGGGTAACAACGGGACCCTATTACTAGGACTCTGCTGTCCGTCTGTCTGTCCGTCCATTTTTTTCTTAAACAAAGTAAAATTTTATTCTTTATATTGTTTCGGTATTTTCTTATATTATCGACGATAAAGACGTGAAAGAGTTTAATGCTTCTGGATTGGTTCTGGCTTACCCTTTGGGTTATGGAGGTCAGATGGGGCTCGTCGTCTAATCTCCTTGGTTAGGTAGCGGACCCCGGGCTCTGAGGCATTACTGCTGAGAACGCAACCGGGAAAATACGCTCGGACGAAGATGGAAGTTTAATGCTTCTGCTATACGACCTCCGCGGCATAGCCATGCTGGTCCGCCACCCAGAGGATCCGGGTTCGATCCGCGGTCGAGGCAAGTTGGAAAATGGCCTTTTTCAAATGGACCTGGATCTTGGATGTTTATATATATATGTTTTGTTATAAAATTTAGTATCGTTGAGTTAGTATCCCACAACACAAACCTCGAACTTACTTTGGGGCTAGCTCAATCAGTGTAATTTGTCCCTATATATATTAATTTATAATGGCGGGTACTTATTTTAACTTTTCTTTCAGCGGGAATGTCGTGAAGAATGTTGTTCAAAAAGTATTGAACACCTTCGAACACAGTCTTGTAAAGTAAGTTTCTTATCTAATATGTTAAGCACATAATTTAACTAGCAGTAACCCGCGACATCGTCCGCGTAGAAGTCGAAAGTGGTTATAATAAGATTGAATTTTGTAAATCCTATTACTCATTTACCGCCAGAGAACTCCTGCAAAGTTTGGAATAAAATGGTCCCCGCCCCCGTCCCAAATTTGGAGTCTCTAGGCCCAGCGGTTTGGGCTGTGCTTTGATATGTCAGTCAGTCAGTCAGTCAGTCAGTTATTCATTCAGTTTCTTCTTTCATATATATAGATACAATACTTTTTTTTTTCGTATGTTCACCGATTTTTCGAAGACGCTGGGACCGATTTGGGAAATTCTTTTTTGTTTGAAAAGACATACTTGTTCGGTAGTACCATTGAAATTTTATCAAAACCGGTTGTGTAGTTTGAGAGTGAAGTTAGTTATAAGTTCTGAAAAAAAATGATAATTTTTTGGTTTTCGGCAGAGTAGAACAGGGCCACTCCAAGTCCTCCCGTGAATATCGTGAAAACGCGACTTAGGAAATACAAGCTGAAAAATGCTTATCTTATCTTATCTTATACCTTAAAATGAGCAATTCTTGTATATTTATATATATATTTATAAATTTCTATGATCTCGAAAACGGCTCTAACGATTTTGCTGGAAATTCGTATATGGGGGTTTTCGGGGGTAAACAATCGATCTAGATTAGTCTTATGTTTAGGATAACGCGTGTTTTCGAGTTTTCATGCGTTTTTCTTTCCACGCAGAATATAGTTGCTAATTTCATCGCACTGGCCGCTATCCGTTTTGGCTCAGCAGTTTAGGGTGCGGACCGCTGCGCTAGAAAGAGTATTACGGGTTCGAATCTCACTCGGTGACTTACTATTTTTATGTTCAAGTTTATATATAATTTTTTATTTTGTATTGTTTTTAGACAAGTTTAAAAAAATGTAGTTAATGTTTGAGATGTAACCGAGGAAAGCTCGGTCGCCCAGGTACTAAACATTTATGACACCTCTCCAACCAATCTGGCCAGCGTGCAGAGTGTAGACCAAGTCCTCCGGCTGATCCGGCTCCGTTAATACAGAGAGTCGCGCTCCTGCAGTGGAGACAAAAAGACCTGATGACGATGATTATAAATTTTAATTACTAATATATTTAGAAAGAGGTACAGAGAGGGTAAAGTCAGTGACATAGCCCAGCGGATTAGCTCGTTGAAATGGCAGTGGGCTGAACACATAGCGCGACGAACCGATGACCGATGGGGCAAAAAGATTCTCGAATGGCGACCACGTACAGGCAAGCGAAGCGTAGGACACCCACCCACCACAAGGTGGTCTACCAAGGTCGCTGGAAGGCGCTGGATGCAAGCCGCTCTAGATCGGTCATTTTGGAAATCTTTGGGAGAGGCTATGTCCAGCAGTGGACGTTATACGGCTGAAATGATGATGATAATGATAATGATTAATATTTGTACATTAAAATACAATACCCTCTACTACTAATATTTATATATTTCAGTGCAGCTGGATATCTTGTTCTGTATCAGTATGTATTATTTACTTTTAAATAAAATGTTAATAGCATATTATTTTCCAAATTTTCTACGTAAGATGTGATGAAGAATACAGCCAAACGTAATAGGGAATTTACGGTTATAGTCTATAGTTTATTAGCGGAAGGAAGAGAGACATGGAAAGCACTCCACCGACAAGAGCCCAGCTCTTAAATATAAGAAGAAGAGTCTATAGATATTCCCGACTAATTTTGGGTTAAAAATAATTATTATGAACGGTTCATAAAGTAAAACGTAATATAACAAAATAAGTTTAGAAAATCCAAAAGAGCACGCCTCAAAGGGTCCATAAATTTTTTTTTTAATTCTTACGCATATAGAAGTAAAGATATATATAGACATACTAAAACTATGAAGAACAGTCGATATTTTTTTTTGTTTATTTAATAACAATTAAACCACATGAAAAATAAAAGGGTTCTATTCCTGAGCATACTCAAGCGTAAGAGAAAAAAAAAAGACTCGATTAGTAAAGTATTTCGGTCGTTATCGTGTTAACAAGAAAAGCCTCCGCACATACAGACACACGGACTGCCAAGACAGAACGTTTTTAAACTGTTTTTTAACTAGTTTAAATAACAAAAATGACATCAAAAATATCATGAGTGTTAAAAATAGTGTTTTTTTCTTAATATGTGTGTGTATATATTATCTTACAAGTGCAATGTATGATACATAAAGATATTTTAAGTTTGAAAAATCAGATGTTTTGCGCGAAGTGACAGTAGTACCCACCTCAACGCTTCGCTTATAAGGCGTGCAATAGTGTCACTTTTCATTGATCATATCCATTAACAATATGCTGATTTTAGAATTATTAATGCAGATATAATAATATTAAGAGCGCTATTTGACTTTAAAAAAGCATGACGTCACGCTTTCGTATTTCATACAAATCCCATAGAAAGTGCGTTCTGTCGTGTAGAAAAAAGTGTCTGGTTTGAGTTGTTATGATTGTGATATGACATTGATAGCTGTCACTGTCAATGTCAAACTTTTTATTTTATTTTTTATTTTAAATGCAAGCAATAATTGTGTTGTTTCTTTAGCATTGGGTACTTGTATGTGATAAATGTATTGTTATTTTTTATATATATATTTTTTTGTATATGTAGTCATGCGAATGTCCGTGAATGCACCCATTATGGCTCCAACGGAAGATCAGCGCTGGGATCTCGCTAATGCAAATCCTAGCATATGCTGAGTTGGAGACCATTTTGGAGGACAAGTAACTTTATTTTTTATTTGTACTTTAAGAATTTGTTTATGTAATTTTATTGTGTTGTTTTTGTCCTTCGAATAAATGGTATATCTATCTATCTATCTATCTATGACACCAGGTCAAATCACTACGCAACTCATTTTCTTTATACCGAAGATGCGCGAACATACTTCGGCAAAATTACGTTACATTATATTCTCACATTTAACCGTCTTCCAAAAAGAAGGAGGTTGTCAGTTAGAATGTATATATTTTTTTATTTATGTGCTTACATCTTTTACTCTATGACGCCTAAACTTATTAAGAAAATTAGCTCTCGCTGCTCTGGCCAGGCATGGCTCTGGTAGTACAGAGAGGGTCGTGCTCCTGCAGTGGAGACGAAAAGACCTGATGATGATAATGATTTTTTAGGTATGAAAAGCCATACTCACGAGTTCCTATAGTAATTTTATCAGGTATAAAATGTAGTGACCACGAGTAGTGACAAATTACAAGTGTAACTTTGTGTAACCTTACTCTGCGCATGGTCCGACACGCACATCAGCATCATCAATAAATTCAAGAACTAGGTTCATGTCGGTGGAGTATTTTCCATGTCTCCCTATTTTCCGCTAAATGCTTGACCTCCCTAAACGACACAACTTTTGCCTTTTCTTTTACTTCATCCATAAACGACCTTCTTGGTCTTCCTTTTCCTCTCTTGGCTTCCACTTTCCCTTCCACCGACACGCACTTGGCCAGTCAATTAATTCTTCTTTCAGTGCTCTGGACCAGGCAGCCATTCAGAGGTGAGTTTTTTTAAGTACACTAAGTTTTTTAAGTAACTATTTGAAAAAAGCCATTTTTACCGGCTTGCAAAAAAGGTTACCTATATTCGTTCCTTTTTTTTGTAGGTTCACCGATTATTCGAAGACGCTTAGACCAATTTAGAAAATTTTGTTTTAAAGAGTCTTCTGAGATGGTTTCATTGAAATTTTATCAAAATCGGTTGAGTAGTTTGGGGGTGAAGTCGGTTTCTAGTTTAGAAAAACTATCCATGTTGCCTTGTCAGAGATCGAACCCAGAGCCACATATACAGCACGGAAGGGACATACCCGTAATAAATCGAACCACGGGCCATACTAGATCACTATAGTAAAATAGAACGAAAATAACAGTAAAAAAAAACACAAAAAGATGGCATTTCCATACTATAGAGTGCAGCCAGGGCAATCTTTATGAAATTATTAATATTTTTTTCAGTGCTATGGAGTAGACTGCAGCAATAAAGTAAGTTTTCTATTATTAACTACCAAAGATAATTAGTAACGTAACAGATACCAACGTCATAGAAACTATTGGATGGCCCGTAAGCAGGCAAAACTGGAGTTGCGGGGTAGCCTCACATAGATAGCAGCACACACGAGTGACAAAGAAAGCGTTGTATATGTCGCAGTTGGATTGAATAATCCGCTGTTATTCAAAAACTCTAGCTGTTTGGCATTACAGCTCGGTTTTGTAATATAGCTAAAAATTATTCAGCTAGATCGTCCAATGTGTTACGTTTAACAAACTGGCTTACGTTAGATTGTAGAACGATTAGTTCGGAATTCTGCCACTAGTGGCTTGTGAAGTGTCAGTGTCATAACAACAAATATGGCCTCCCATAAAGTAAATTCTTCGCCGCGTTCCGGGACTAAGCTGTTTTTATCGAGAGACATCGGGGGCATCGTTTGTGATTTCGGTGTGCAAAAGATTGAAAAGAATAAAGCAGACCTTTAGCTTGGATCCCATATTGTTATTTCGACGCCCGCCTTCCGGCAAGATGGAAAATTCACATGGATCAATTGGCCGTAAGAAATCGCTGCGCCATTGAGTTGTCGGGCTTACAAAATTTCTATATTTCTAATCCAATTGCATCGACCTGATTATCATTCTTCATTGGTGTTTTATGATGTTGGAGACTGAATTACTTAGTTAGGAGTTGAATTGATATTTTATTTCAATCCCACGAGTAACACTATTGTCTCCTCATATATTATTTCGTTTGGTAACACAGTTTTATTTAATAATGGTAACCCTGTATGCTATCTCAACGCTAGCTGTTTTGTTAAACGTAATTACGTAGCTCATTGACAATCGAGCTGAAATATTTTCAGCTGTTTTACAAAACCGAGCTGTATTGCCAAACAGCTAGAGTTTTTGAATAACAACGGATTATACAATTCAACTGCGACATATATACTTTACAAATATTAATTGCATATCATAAAAGTCATATTTTATTTATTAGAGCACTACTTTACTTAAATAATAGTAATGTTTTAATTATTACCTATAGCGCCATCTGGTAACAAGGAAGAGAAATAATTTTGTTTATAAGGCGACGGGCAGGCAGGCATGGTGTTACTAGGTTTTTTCTTTCTTATCAAGTTTGTTAAACACTGATGTCAGTATTTGTCTGTAAGTCTGTCTGTTTGCCAACACTTGTCAGATTGTTCGAGATGCCTAAAGGCATTTAACGTTAAGTGGCTCTGTGAGCTGCAAACCTCGCGTCGCGAGTCACCTCTTACTCGTTGAAGTTTACCGGATCAAAAAGAGGTTCGGAAAAAACAGTTTAGTGACATTGTTACAATACTTTTTGGTAGTATAAGTAAATGTGTATGTATATGTATGTATTGTATAAGTAAATATACATTCTGATATGTATTTATAATAGGTACTTATATGTAATAATGTAATTTTATATTAATATTTTATTATGTAGGTATATTGTATTGCTTTTATGTGCCGCATAATTTTCTCTGTTTATCCCTATGGTTGACTGGGAGAAAATGCTCTTAGCATTTAGTCCGCCATTTGTTAAAAGTATATTTGTACTTTGGAACTATAAAGTTTGATAAAATAAAATAAATAAAATTGTTAAACATTTTTTCTACTCCTCTACTGTTATTTAAATAGTCACGAACACTAATTTATGAACATAGATAATGTATGAATTCAGAAAAGTCTATAGTCTATTCCAAATAATAGCACATGTGTCGTTATTTCGCCAAAAAGATACTCCTAGCCGCAGACCTAGAACCATGGAATTGTACGTACTTGCGTACCTAGAACCTTTTTTTTCTTTAGATTTACCATACTGCCAACATAAGAAAAACGATCTATTAATGTAATCACCATGGAATTGTATGTACTTGCGTACCTATCACAATAGGAAGACGTCAATTTAAAAAAAGTTTACCATAGATAACTATTATCTACCAAACATACATCAAACACCAAAAGTCAAACATTTTCGAATTTTTCTTTGTTTATTTTTGTACTTTATTTAGTAAATATTATCTTCAGAGTCTTAGAAAAAGTATTGTAAGTATGCGACGTTGTATAAGAACGTCAAAAAATGCTCGATGGCGTCTTCTTAAGATGCTCGCTAAACCTGCACCGCAAAAAAAGGAAGAGGTTATCAATTCGATTGTATGTTTTTTTTTGTATGTATGTGACGCGACATCTTCGTCAACCGTGGACCGATTTTGATGATTCTTTTTTTATTTGAAAGCCCTTACTCCCAAATTGGTCCCATATTAATTTGGTAAAGACATGATGAAGAACTTCGGAGATATGGAAGAAACTCCGGAAATAAATTAAAGTCGGTTGTTTTTTTTTGTTAAAAATTTAATTATGTTGGGTATCCAGATAAGTAATATAGTTTTAATTATAGTTTTAATTGTTGTTTGTGTGTTGGCAACACTAAATTGCAATAAACCAGTCATCGTTCGATTCCTGCCTTTGATTGACGTTCCTATCTGTCACATTGGCGACGAGGTATTTTTCCCGCGTGCAGTTTTGGGGAAAGTAATTAAAAACATATAAAATAAGCAAAAATACATTATCATAATGCCCATTGGAAGTTTAGAACCGTTTGATATTCATTCTAAACAATGGCCGGCATATGTAAGGCGTGTTCAACAGTATATTTTATTAAACCAAATTAAAGATGAACTGAAGGTGCCGTTGTTAATCACTGTCGTCGGCGAGAAAACATATTCATTGATGTGTGATCTGTGCGCCCCAGAGAACCCAGAGGCTAAAAGTTTTGAGACGTTAGTGCAACTTGTAACAAACCATGTTGAACCACAGCGATCTGAGATAGCCGAACGCCATGTTTTCCGGTTGCGTAGGCAGCTTGCCGGAGAATCTATGACAGAATACCTTCAAGAACTAAAGCATCTCGCTACAACATGTAACTTCGGAGTGATGTTAGAGGAAAATTTAAGAGATCAATTTGTTTCGGGTCTATCTAACGTTGCCATGCGTTCTCGAATTTTCGCCGAAAAAGATCTGAAATACAAGGCAGCGGTCGAACTGGCTCTAGCTTTAGAGGCTGCTGAAAAGCATGCTGAAGTAAGCGCGGCGACATCGACTGCGAAATCGACTTTAAGCGTGGGCAGCGAGGCGGGTGAGAGCCTGCACAAAACGGATGTGGCGCGGCCAGGTAGCGGACCACGAGCGGCGCGTGGAAATGGGCGCGGGTCGGCTGCGGGCGGGCGCGGAGCGAGAAACCCCGGCGCTGCCGGGACCTCTCAGCGTTGCTGGCGGTGCGGCAAGGTGCACCGGCCGGATAGGTGCCGTTTTAGCAATTATAACTGTGATGAGTGCAACCAGCGCGGACATTTACGAGTGATGTGCAAGGAAGTACGTAAGTGGCAGAGACGGCAAAATTATGTGTGTGAGGTTAGTGAAGCGTCATCGGGAGAAGAAGACTTTTTTTCCATTCAACTGGCAGCACAAGGTAATAAACCATTTATCATTGGTGTGAACATTGACAATCACGTTATCCAGCGCGAAATAGACACAGGCAGTCAGGCAGCATTTCAGCGATTAGTGAATCCTTTTATAAAAAAATGTTTTCCCATAAAAATATTGAATTAGAAAAGGAGAAAATTCAAATTGGGCCCAAAATCAAAGTTCGAGCTGTCAGGCGGCCATGAAGTCAATAGTTAGTACTACTAATGGCGATCATTTGTTAGTACGGCATGAAACCTGTGGGGTTATTCCACAACTTTTTATATCCATTTAAAGATTTATTTCTTTCATACTTTTTTCCCAAGTGCCGGCCAGATTCCGGCGATGCACTAGGTTGTTAGCACTAGTGACGGTGAGCAATTATTACTATGGCATTAAAAGTGTAGGGTTATTCCACAACGATTTATGGGCTTTTGAAAAGTGAACTTTTCACACATTTAAAAAAAAAGTGCCGGCTTGAAGGCGGCCACAATTCCAATTGTTAGCATTACTAATGGCGATCATTTGTTAGTATGGCATGAAACCTGTGGGGTTATTCCACAACTTTTTATTTCCATTTAAAGATTTATTTCTTTCATACTTTTTTCCCAAGTGCCGGCCAGATTCTGGCGATGCACTAGGTTGTTAGCACTAGTGACGGTGAGCAATTATTACTATGGCATTAAAAGTGTAGGGTTATTCCACAAGGATTTATGGGCTTTTGAAAAGTGAACTTTTCACACATTTAAAAAAAAAGTGCCGGCCAGAAGGCGGCCACAATTCCAATTGTTAGCATTACTAATGGCGATCATTTGTTAGTATGGCATGAAACCTGTGGGGTTGTTCCACAACTTTTTATTTCCATTTAAAGATTTATTTCTTTCATACTTTTTCCCAAGTGCCGGCCAGATTCCGGCGATGCACTAGGTTGTTAGCACTAGTGACGGTGAGCAATTATTACTATGGCATTAAAAGAGTAGGGTTATTCCACAACGATTTATGGGCTTTTGAAAAGTGAACTTTTCACACATTTAAAAAAAAAGTGCCGGCCAGAAGGCGGCCACAATTCCAATTGTTAGCATTACTAATGGCGATCATTTGTTAGTATGGCATGAAACCTGTGGGGTTATTCCACAACTTTTTATTTCCATTTAAAGATTTATTTCTTTCATACTTTTTTCCCAAGTGCCGGCCAGATTCCGGCGATGCACTAGGTTGTTAGCACTTGTGACGGTGAGCAATTATTACTATGGCATTTAAAGTGTAGGGTTATTCCACAACGATTTATGGGCTTTTGAAAAGTGAACTTTTCACACATTTAAAAAAAAAGTGCCGGCCAGAAGGCGGCCACAATTCCAATTGTTAGCATTACTTATGGCGATCATTTGTTAGTATGGCATGAAACCTGTGGGGTTATTCCACAACTTTTTATTTCCATTTAAAGATTTATTTCTTTCATACTTTTTTCCCAAGTGCTGGCCAGATTTCAGCGATGCACTAGGTTGTTAGCATTAGTGACGGTGAGCAATTATTACTACGGCATTAAAAGTGTAGGGTCATTCCACAACGATTTATGGGCTTTTAAATAGTGAACTTTTCATACATTAAAAAAAAAGTGCCGGTCAGAAGGCAGCCACAATTCCAATTGTATCGTAGGGCACCCAACTACAAGGTAGTAAGACGACCTATGCAAGGTTCCAGGAAAACGCTGAACTGAATGTAGTATGTAATGTTTTGGAAATCCTTGGGGGAGACTTATGTCCAGCAGTGGACTTCCTGTGGCTGATATTGTGATGGTGATGAGTGTAGCCCGCTTTTTATCATTATTTTTAAATCTTTGGGGAAGGGCTAAGTAAACGAAGTCTAAACAGCATCTAGTGAAACTATGATGTTCTCTAGGCCTTCGGCTGGTATTTTAATATGAGGCTCATGGCGTGCATACCCCATGTACCACACAACGGTCATTGTATGGGAACAGCAACCTACCGTGCGTTTGCCTATAGGACAGGTGCAGTAATAGTGGGGAATAGCCTGTCTCCCATTTAATATTGGATCGAAGGCAATATAAGTGTAATACGTTTTTGATGAAATATGCCTTGATTGCAGACGGCATCTCAAAATAACTAGGTCCCTTCCGTCCATCTCCTGCACTTCTGATGCCGATAGCCCTCTTGCAAGTTCTATTGTAAATGACCCACTTGGTTGTGGAATAACCCCACAGGTTTCATGCCATACTAACAAATGATCGCCATTAGTAATGCTAACAATTGGAATTGTGGCCGCCTTCTGGCCGGCACTTTTTTTTTAAATGTATGAAAAGTTCACTTTTCAAAAGCCCATAAATCGTTGTGGAATAACCCTACACTTTTAATGTCATAGTAATAATTGCTCACCGTCACTAATGCTAACAACCTAGTGCATCGCCGGAATCTGGCCGGCACTTGGGAAAAAAGTATGAAAGAAATAAATCTTTAAATGGAAATAAAAAGTTGTGGAATAACCCCACAGGTTTCATGCCATACTAACAAATGATCGCCATTAGTAATGCTAACAATTGGAATTGTGGCCGCCTTCTGGCCGGCACTTTTTTTTTAAACGTGTGAAAAGTTCACTTTTCAAAAGCCCATAAATCGTTGTGGAATAACCCTACACTTTTAATGCCATAGTAATAATTTCTCACCGTCACTAGTGCTAATAACCTAGTGCATCGCCGGAGACTGGCCAGCACTTGGAAAAAAAGTATGAAAGAAATAAATCTTTAATTGGAAATAAAAAGTTGTGGAATAACCCCGCAGGTTTCATGCCATACTAACAAATGATCGCCATTAGTAATGCTAACAATTGAAATTGTGGCCGCCTTTTGGCCGGTACTTTTTTTTAAAATGTATGAAAAGTTCACTTTTCAGCGCGTTTGGTATATTTTGGGTACTTCCACAGTGTTATGTCCTATGGAATATTGCTATGGGGTAACGCTGCAGATATAAATACCATATTTGTTTTACAAAAACGCGCTATCAGATTTATATATAAATTAGGTGCTAGAGAGTCTTTGAGGGAACTATTTAAAGACATAAATATTTTGACCCTCCCTTCGCAATTCATCTATGCGAACATTATGTACGTGCGTCAGAATATACACTCATTTAAGAGAAATTGTGATATTCATAGTATTAACACGAGAAATAAAAATAAATTAGCCATCACAGCTTTGCGGTTAGAGAAAACAAAAAAATCTTTTGTGGGTCTCGGCTTGCGCCTCTATAATAAAATTCCAGATGATATAGTAGCATTACCATTATCTAAGTTTAAGACAGCCGTTAAAAATCATTTATTACAAAATGCGTATTATCATGTAAATGACTACTTATCATCATCTGAGAAAAATTCTTGAAAATAGTTGTCTGCAAATTGTAATTGTATAATTTAAATGTATAGCTTAAGTGTAAATCTGTATTGTAATTGTAACATAGCCCATCAGGCTGGGTAGGGACCAATACTGAACTGGGTTTCTTTCGGCGTAATCTTCCCAGCAGTGGTCGTTCCGAAACGCTAGTAGTTTTTAGCTTCTGCACTAAAAAAAAAATATTTAAAAAAAATGACCTTCAATAAGAGATAAATTTATCCTACATTGAATAAAAAAATTTGACTTTTTGACTTTTTGACTTTTTTTTCAAAAGCCCATAAATCGTTGTGGAATAACCCTACACTTTTAATGCCATGGTAATAATTGCTCACCGTCACTAATGCTAACAACCTAGTGCATCGCCGGAATCTGGCCGGCACTTGGGAAAAAAGTATGAAAGAAATAAATCTTTAAATGGAAATAAAAAGTTGTGGAATAACCCCACAGGTTTCATGCCATACTAACAAATGATCGCCATTAGTAATGCTAACAATTGAAATTGTGGCCGCCTTTTGGCCGGCACTTTTTTTTTAAATGTATGAAAAGTTCACTTTTCAAAAGCCCATAAATCGTTGTGGAATAACCCTACACTTTTAATGCCAGAGTAATAATTGCTCACCGTCACTAATGCTAACAACCTAGTGCATCGCCGGAATCTGGCCGGCACTTGGGAAAAAAGTATGAAAGAAATAAATCTTTAAATGGAAATAAAAAGTTGTGGAATAACCCCACAGGTTTCATGCGATACTAACAAATGATCGCCATTAGTAATGCTAACAATTGGAATTGTGGCCGCCTTCTGGCCGGCACTTTTTTTTTAAATGTATGAAAAGTTCACTTTTCAAAAGCCCATAAATCGTTGTGGAATAACCCTACACTTTTAATGCCATAGTAATAATTGCTCAACGTCACTAATGCTAACAACCTAGTGCATCGCCGGAATCTGGCCGGCACTTGGGAAAAAAGTATGAAAGAAATAAATCTTTAAATGGAAATAAAAAGTTGTGGAATAACCCCACAGGTTTCATGCCATACTAACAAATGATCGCCATTAGTAATGCTAACTATTGGAATTGTGGCCGCCTTCTGGCCGGCACTTTTTTTTTAAATGTGTGAAAAGTTCACTTTTCAAAAGCCCATAAATCGTTGTGGAATAACCCTACACTTTTAATGCCATAGTAATAATTGCTCACCGTCACTAGTGCTAATAACCTAGTGCATCGCCGGAGACTGGCCGGCACTTGGAAAAAAAGTATGAAAGAAATAAATCTTTTATTGGAAATAAAAAGTTGTGGAATAACCCCGCAGGTTTCATGCCATACTAACAAATGATCGCCATTAGTAATGCTAACAATTGAAATTGTGGCCGCCTTTTGGCCGGCACTTTTTTTTTAAATGTATGAAAAGGTCACTTTTCAAAAGCCCATAAATCGTTGTGGAATAACCCTACACTTTTAATGCCATAGTAATAATTGCTCACCGTCACTAATGCTAACAACCTAGTGCATCGCCGGAATCTGGCCGGCACTTGGGAAAAAGGTAAGAAAGAAATAAATCTTTAAATGGAAATAAAAAGTTGTGGAATAACCCCACAGGTTTCATGCCATACTAACAAATGATCGCCATTAGTAATGCTAACAATTGAAATTGTGGCCGCCTTTTGGCCGGCACTTTTTTTTTAAATGTATGAAAAGTTCACTTTTCAAAAGCCCATAAATCGTTGTGGAATAACCCTACACTTTTAATGCCATAGTAATAATTGCTCACCGTCACTAATGCTAACAACCTAGTGCATCGCCGGAATCTGGCCGGCACTTGGGAAAAAAGTATGAAAGAAATAAATCTTTAAATGGAAATAAAAAGTTGTGGAATAACCCCACAGGTTTCATGCCATACTAACAAATGATCGCCATTAGTAATGCTAACTATTGGAATTGTGGCCGCGTTCTGGCCGGCACTTTTTTTTTAAATGTGTGAAAAGTTCACTTTTCAAAAGCCCATAAATCGTTGTGGAATAACCCTACACTTTTAATGCCATAGTAATAATTGCTCACCGTCACTAGTGCTAATAACCTAGTGCATCGCCGGAGACTGGCCGGCACTTGGAAAAAAAGTATGAAAGAAATAAATCTTTTATTGGAAATAAAAAGTTGTGGAATAACCCCGCAGGTTTCATGCCATACTAACAAATGATCGCCATTAGTAATGCTAACAATTGAAATTGTGGCCGCCTTTTGGCCGGCACTTTTTTTTTAAATGTATGAAAAGGTCACTTTTCAAAAGCCCATAAATCGTTGTGGAATAACCCTACACTTTTAATGCCATAGTAATAATTGCTCACCGTCACTAATGCTAACAACCTAGTGCATCGCCGGAATCTGGCCGGCACTTGGGAAAAAAGTATGAAAGAAATAAATCTTTAAATGGAAATAAAAAGTTGTGGAATAACCCCACAGGTTTCATGCCATACTAACAAATGATCGCCATTAGTAATGCTAACAATTGGAATTGTGGCCGCCTTCTGGCCGGCACTTTTTTTTTAAATGTGTGAAAAGTTCACTTTTCAAAAGCCCATAAATCGTTGTGGAATAACCCTACACTTTTAATGCCATAGTAATAATTGCTCACCGTCACTAGTGCTAATAACCTAGTGCATCGCCGGAGACTGGCCGGCACTTGGAAAAAAAGTATGAAAGAAATAAATCTTTAATTGGAAATAAAAAGTTGTGGAATAACCCCACAGGTTTCATGCCATACTAACAAATGATCGCCATTAGTAATGCTCACAATTGAAATTGTGGCCGCCTTTTGGCCGGCACTTTTTTTTTAAATGTATGAAAAGTTCACTTTTCAAAAGCCCATAAATCGTTGTGGAATAACCCTACACTTTTAATGCCATAGTAATAATTGCTCACCGTCACTAATGCTAACAACCTAGTGCATCGCCGGAATCTGGCCGGCACTTGGGAAAAAAGTATGAAAGAAATAAATCTTTAAATGGAAATAAAAAGTTGTGGAATAACCCCACAGGTTTCATGCCATACTAACAAATGATCGCCATTAGTAATGCTAACAATTGGAATTGTGGCCGCCTTCTGGCCGGCACTTTTTTTTTAAATGTGTGAAAAGTTCACTTTTCAAAAGCCCATAAATCGTTGTGGAATAACCCTACACTTTTAATGCCATAGTAATAATTGCTCACCGTCACTAGTGCTAACAACCTAGTGCATCGCCGGAGACTGGCCGGCACTTGGAAAAAAAGTATGAAAGAAATAAATCTTTAATTGGAAATAAAAAGTTGTGGAATAACCCCACAGGTTTCATGCCATACTAACAAATGATCGCCATTAGTAGTACTAACAATAGAAATCTTGGCCGCCTCCATAGCCAGAGTTTGACATGTGGACCCAAAAATGTATGGCGCCTGAATGGTCTCCTTTGTTATTGCGTAGTTACTCAGGTACAAGGATCGAAGCGCTGGGTATTATTCGGGTGAATGTTAAACTAGGAAAGGTAGTGGCAAACGACTTAGTCTGTTATGTCATAAGAAACTGGGGTCAGCCATTATTAGGGCGCGATTGGATTAAAGCATTAAATATAAAACAACTAAAATTAATTGAGATTTCTTCTGATCCTTGCATCAATCAGCTAGCTACGGAGTTTCCAGAAGTTTTTACTGATAAGTTGGGAAAGTGTAAAAAATTGATTAAGTTACAGTTACTTGATAAGGAACCTGTGTACATTCGGGCACGACCAGTGCCGCTGGCACTTCGCGCGCGCGTCCAACGGGAGATTGAGCGTCTAGAAAGGGAAGGTACCATTTATAGGGTAGAACATTCTGACTATGGGACTCCAATTGTGCCAGTTATCAAGGCTAACGGCGACATACGAATCTGCGGTGATTATAAGATCACAATAAACCCAAAATTAAAACGGGAACCATACCCACTTCCTCGCATTGAGGAATTGTTTGCTAGTCTTAGTGGGGGGATGGAATTCACCAAAATTGATTTGACAAATGCGTACCAACAGACATTATTAACTGATGACTCACAACCATGCACAGCAATTACAACACACCTAGGCACTTTCGTATATCGCCGCACTCCTTATGGACTCACTTGTATCCCAGAGAAATTTCAAAAGCTAATGGAAGAGACGCTACGTGGAGTGCCAGCCACAGTTGTGTTTTTAGACGATATCTGTATAACTGGAGCTACCAGGGAGACTCATCTTAGTAATTTAAGACAAGTTCTTATAAGATTAAGAGATATGGGACTTACAGTTAAACTTTCGAAATGTTGTTTCATGCAAAAGAGTGTTAAATATTTGGGATTTGTCATTGACCAAGCAGGGTTACACCCTGATAAAGATAAGGTAGATTCCATTATGAAGGCACCAACTCCAACTGATGTTACTCAACTTAAGAGTTTCTTAGGCTTATTAAATTATTATGGAAAATTCATTCCAAATTTAAGCATCTTATTACATCCTTTACATGAACTGCTGAAAAAGGGAGCCAGTTGGAGCTGGAATAAGATATGTGATAAGGCATTTTGTGAAGCCAAGCAAATACTGTGTGGGGATAAGGTATTAGCTCACTATGAGGAGGGACGCCCCCTTGTGTTATCGGTTGACAGCAGCGCATATGGCTTAGGCGCTGTACTTGCACATCGATTTCCAGATGGCAGCGAGCGGCCAGTTAGTTGTGTGTCTCGTACACTTAATAATGCTGAGCGTAATTATAGCCAAATTGATAAGGAGGCACTAGCTATTTTTTATGGGGTTACGAGGCACCATCATAGGTACAACTGTTGCATAAAATACTATTTCAAAATGGCTCTTTCACAGACGTTTTTATAGTTTTCATCATCAACGCCATTTTGAAATTTTTTAAAGAACTGTCTCGACTCGACAAATATCTACATAATTGACCGAGCCGAAATGTTATGAGATGAGAAGGTTCGAAAATTACTAATAACTAAATCCCGACTTTAACACAGAATTACGTTACAGAACTTGTTTTTTGTTTAATTATTTATTCTATACTAGATCACTTTAGTATAATGAAATTAAAATAACAATTAAACACGAAAAAAAAAACTTCGACATTGCACATTTTCGACATACTAAAGTATGCAGCTGCCAAATAAAATTATGGGAATGTCGTTTTTAGGGTTCCGTAGCCAAATGGCAAAAACGGAACCCTTATAGATTCGTCATGTCTGTCTGTCTGTCTGTCCGTCCGTATGTCACAGCCACTTTATTCAGAAACTATAAGACCTATACTGTTGAAACTTGGTAAGTAGATGTATTATGTGAACCGCATTAAGGTTTTGACACAAAAATACAAAAAAAACAGTAAATTTTTGGGGTTCCCCATACTTAGAACTAAAACTCAAAAATTTATTTTTCATCAAACCCATACGTGTGGGGTATCTATGGATAGGTCTTCAAAAATGATATTGAGGTTTCTAATATAATTTTTTTCTAAACCGAATACTTTGCGCGAGAGACACTTCCAAAGTGGAAAAAAGTGTGTCCCCCCCCCCGTAACTTCTAAAATAAGAAAATGATAAAACTAAAAAAAATATATGATGTTCATTACCATAAAAACTACCAGCGAAAATTGGTTTGAACGAGATCTAGTAAGTAGTTTTTTTTTAATACGTCATCATCATAAACGGCAATTTACCTTTCATTCAATCAACTCAAATATAAAAAATAAAAATAAAACATACTACAAGACTTTTATATTATGTTATTTGCTACTACGGAACCCTTCATGGGCGAGTCCGACTCGCACTTGGCCGCTTATTTTAAAGTAGGTATTATTTTATCATCATCATTCTGTAGTGGTATGTCCCTTCTACGTGGTATAGAATTTTATTGCCGATTATTATTTTTTTTTAATGGCCGAATGGCAAAGTACCAAATACTTTGGGTGTTGGAAACTTAAAAAATATATTGTCCCTCTACGACCTCCGTGGCGTAGTGGTCACTATGCTAGTCCGCCACCCAGAGGTCCCGGGTTCAATCCTGGTCAGGGCAAGTTGAAATATGGACTTTTTCAAATTGTCCTGGGTCTTGTTTATCTATACCTATATGTATTTGTTATAAAATATAGTATCATGAGTTAGTATCTTACTGTGGGGCTAGCTCAATCAGTGTAATTTGTTCCTATATATTTACTTATTTACTTTACTTTACCCTTACTAAGACGCAACTAAAAATTTATCGATTTTATGGATAAATTTTAACGGGTCGGGATGGCTTGCGAGTTCTACAGCTCACAAAGTCACTAGAATCGGTTGGGAAATGCGACTTATAGGCGAAAACAACCGAAAAACCCGAAACTGGACATAGGATTTCGGACAGTCAGTGTTTCTGAAACGAAACATTCGTTCTGATCTTCCTCGTCTAATATTAATACATACATACATAATATCACGCCTGTTTCCCGCAGGGGTAGGCAGAGACTATGGACCTCCACTTGCTACGATCCTGACAAACCTCTTTTGCTTTATCTAAACTCATCAATCTCTTCATACACGCCCTTCGGTTACGGGTATAATATAATTTACTAATATTAAAATAACTCATTTCCAAATTACAGTGTGACGGAGAAAACTGCAAAGCGTATGTAAGTTAGGAACGACAGCATATTAAGGGTCCTCCCCGCGCTAACGACCTTGAAAACACAAAAAAATTAATTTCTCTTTCTGTAAGTGAGATTATCAGAAACCCTCGTACAACTTTTTAGCTAGTATCCTTAAGTTTCATTAGAACCTCGAAAATCATTGAAATAAAATACCCTGAATTTTCCTTTGCAAAAAATACTAAAAACGGCCATTTGACTCTTTTTGTAAAGGTTTCTAAACCGGATAGTATTTCAATGACTTTCGAGGTTCTAATGAAACTTCAGGATACTAGCTAAAAAGTTGTACGAGGGTTTCTAATAATCTCACTTACAGAAAGAGAAATTATTTTTTTTGTGTTTTCAAGGTCGTTAGCGCAAGGAGGAGCCTTAAGTAACTAGTGTATTCTTAGTGCTGTGTGGTTCCCGGCAGATTAGAATAGGACCACTCCACGTCTTCCCGTGGATGTCGTAGAAGGCGACTTAGGAAATACTAGCTGAACAAAGCTTATAAACATCAATGAGACCTCTCCAACCCGGCTGGCCAGCGTGGAGAGCGGGCCAAGTACTCTGGCTGCTCTGGCTAAATATAGCTCTAATAGAACAGCAGAGGGTCTTGCTTCTGCAGTGGAGACTAAAAAAGACCTGTTGATCATGATGATGATGATAAGTTTTTTATGATTAAAAATATTTATTGCATTTCATATTAGTCATATTTAATTAATTGGAGTACCTTTGAACCGGGTACAATTCGGAGTGTTATTTTTGACTGATTTCTTTTATAAATTGACGAAATTTGTATAACTTTTCTTTTTCAAAGATAAATAAACTATATGATTAAATTGGAGTACTATTTTATTTTTATAAAAGTTATAAAAGATTGTAATGTTTTAATTATTATCTTTAAATATGTATATGATATATGATTCTAAGTATTTTATTCATTTATGTATCTAGAATTGCTGCCAATGAAATTTTTAAAATTTCATTAAACTTAAAAAAATATTAATTATAATTTTCTTAAGTAGTCTTTATTCAGCTCTTGTATCCTATACCCCCCCCCCCTCTCCCCCGTGAATAACTCGTTGAGTAGGCACTGTCATAGACACGTCTAACATATAACACCCCTCTTGTTTGGTCAGCGGTTAGAACGTACCTTCAAAGTAATTCGTTTCATAAACTTTTTTAACAGGGTGATGGAATTAATAGTGGTACCAAGGTAAGTAAAATACTTATGACTCTCACGCCTCATCCCTAACTAGCTTTAACCCGCGACTTCGTCCGCATAGAAGCCGAAAATGGTTCTAATAGGATTTTCTATTAGTTAACTACGTTATGTTTTACATTGTCTTACTGTTTAAGGATTGGTGTTGTTTTTGTATTTCGAGTGTGTAAGTGGCCGACACTGCAATGGTGTCAGTTTTTCAGGGCACCAAATGCATCTGACATAGATTGACGACTGCCATACAATGATGACGGCCTTAACCAAAGGCTTATTACGTGCCTTCCGAAGCACGGAGGAGCTCAAGCAATTGTATACCATTTGTGGTCACCCATCCAAGTGAAGACCAAGCCCGGAGTCGCTTCGCTTGCTAAAGCTCTAGTAATGCGCACTTCTTCCGAGCCACCGAGGTTTGGGTTACATCTGTCAGCATACAACTATATTGCTATCCTTTTCTGTCACTCAGCACTATCATTTGCTTGAGCGAGAGAGTGATGGAATGTTTCAACATGGCCTAAGTTAGGTTAGTCATTCCAATTTATCCCTCTAGAGGTTGGTAAGTTGGGGTCTCCAGACTTTGGGGCCCCGTTTCATCCCCTTAGGGGTTGAGCTTTATAAATCCTTTCTTAGTGTACCCTTTAACCTCATAGAGACCTATGTGCCCAATTTGGAGTCGCTAGTCCCAGCGGTTTGAGCGGTGCATTGATATGTCAGTCAGTAAGTCAGTCATTCAGTGTCTTCTTTATATATTTAGATCGGGAAAAAAGAAAAAGCTTAGAATGTACCGGCGGCTTCTCTTTTCGCGCAGATCGTAAAAGCCGATCGAGGGTCGCACCGGAACAGGAGCGGGGGGCAGTGCACTTGCATTGTCAAACCATGTTGACCTTTATTTATATTTGCACAATGCACAGTATAGCTTGAACAAATCAAAAGCCTCGCGACTAACAGCAGCTCCAACCGGCAAATTTTTCATGCTATTCTATGCATTTCGTAAATAGAAATAAAGGTGATTATGGTTTGACAGTAAAGTAGGCTACCTGGCGCTACCGTTCCAGTATGTTTTAATTCCATATCAATATGTTATCATCTTACAGTGTTATGGAAAAACCTGCTCTGCAAAAGTAAGTTGCTGATGGAATGTAAGTAAATACTTAGTCATTTAGTATATACTAGCCGAAGCCCGCGACTTAGTTCGCGTGGACTTTATGACTTCGGAAAATGCTCATCAGGCTGAACAACTTTTGCTATGGCGTCATTTTTATATTTCTTATAGTTTAGCTGGACCACTATGGTTCTGCATGCAGTTAATTATATTCTATATGTTACCCAGGCTAACAGCTAGGTATATAACAAAAAAGTTTTATTTGAATCCGTCTTGTATTTCCAAAGATTAGCGTGTGCAAACAGACAAACAGATGAATAGGCAAATAGACGGACATTTTTTTCTTTTAATTATTACTACACAGAAAAAAAGACCTTCTTAAAATAAGACAAAAATACTTAATAGAAAGCAAATTGCATTCAACTAAGAATATGGTTTACTCATATATACTGAAACTAATATTTTCTTGGATATAGATAAGAGATTCTTTTGAATGCATTTTTTCAAAGAAGATAAGTGTTACTTGAAAGAAGAAAATAACTTTTCCGTCAAGACAAACATGTTTCATAGATTTAAAAAAATCAACATCTTAAACGAAAGCTCTTTTGATTTGTTGTTTAGAAGAAATATTGTATTTTGGATGAAGCAATTAAAAAATGTTTCCTTTAAGTTAATGATTCTTAATTCAAAGCTCTTTTGATTTATTTTTTTATAGTTGTTTTATAGTTAGGTAAGTGGTTGTTTTATTACGTACGTATTACTACAGTTTTATAACGTACCTACTAATGTAGGTACGTTCTAAGTGGTAAGTAGAGTTTTTATTATAATTCCGAAATAACTTGACTTTGACACTGACACCGGGTCTTCAGCGCGTGTTTTTCTCTACACGGAATTATAATAAAAACTCTACTTACCACTAAGAATAATGTAGGTACGAACTGTAGTAATACGTATGAAATAAAACAACCACTTTCCTAACTATAAAACAACTCAAAGCTTTGAAAGATGGGACGGACGCGGCGCGGAGCACAGACAGACCAAATAAACAGGTTTTGACACGCTCAAACTCAAAAGTCAAGAAAAATATTTTTCTACTAAAGTAAATTAACTTTTAGTTCAAAGAAGTTACCTTAAAAAAAGGAAATGTATTTCTTTAAACAAATTACAAATATCTTATATTAAAAAACAAGAAACTTCAGTTTGGGTAATTAAATATGTTTACTACTCTACTCATTTTGAGTTAAACATTTTTCAATTCAAGAAAATAATTTCTTTGTCGAATAAAAACGATTGGTCAAGAAAATATTTCATTAATTTAAAATCCTTAGGTTATTAATCTTAGCATTTTTTTTAGTTAGTTTAAAAAAATACTCTCTTCTTGACTTTAGAATTTGATCTTCCTTTAGTTGAAAATATTTTTGTAAACTAAAAAAATATATTATTTAAATTCAAATAAAACCGCAGTTTTCTTTTAACGACTTCAAGTTTTTGGTTGAAATAAATATTACTAAGTTTAAGTAAAAATTACTTAAGTATAGCAAATATACCAAGAAAATCAGTTTTCTTGAATTAAAAATTCTTTTTTTTCTGTGTATGTCTCCATTGCCCCAAATTTTATTTTTAAATGTTTTCAATACTGACACATTTTTTTACTGTTTTATTAAATGTAGGTAGGTATAGAAAGATAGGTAGATATGCTTCTATTTGAGAAGTATGTGGGTACAGGCTTTTTGATCCAATAGACTGAAAAAAACAATGCTTCTCCAATCAGTAACAGTACCTATATAAGAAGTATTATGAATCATTTTTTATCTAGCTTTTATGAAGCTAAAGTAAGTACTTATTAAGACAAATGAAATAAGACGATTGAGTTTCATCGGTTTATCACTGAGTTCCATCGACCACCTTCCGTCTTTGAGATCAGACCCTAGACTACGTAAGTTCTAGTATTTCTTCTGTGCCTAGACATTGTCTACCACAAAGTGCTCGTCAAGTCAAATCAAACGAGTCCATTCAATGAGGTGATGTTGTTTTATAACTGAGTTCTGTCAAATCTCTCCCGGCTCCATCATCAGAACAGCTCTTTGACTCCGTAATATCGTATTGTCATCCTACTTACAAGGGTGTGCAAAGTTTTAGCTAAAATTATACTACTTAATTGAAAATGAAATTGCAAGATTTGACCTATACGTATACAGATACTCGGCGATTTTTCAATGGTTTTGGAGCCGAAGGCCACTTCATAGGCATCGTTAGTATGACGTAATTAGCTAGTCAAAAAAAAAACAAAAACAAAAAATGTTGACTAAAACTCGAAAATAAAATTGTGAGATCAATTAGTAGTACCGTCGCCATACACCGCCCGCCAGCCGGCCGGAGCTTATCGACATCACGCAGCTGTTTAGGCCGGCGTAACTACGTGGTCTCGATCGAAAATCATTTACGCAACTTTTTTATCTTATGACTTACAGAAATTTGGATATGGATAGAGGAATTTATTTATTATACGACATTTTTTTCTTAAACCATTGAAAAGTCAGCCTGTATACGTACAAGATACCTTGCTAGTTAAATAAAAGCTTGTAAAAAATCAAGTATTATCTGTTCCTTTTGTTTCAGGGCCACGGTGTCAATAGCAATGCCGAGGTTAATACCAAATTTTAATAGTTTTCAACCCCGTAGGGTTGGATCTCGTTTGTCAGCTGTATTCACAGTCCACATATCTAATTGTAATATCAGTATAATTGTATCTTGACGTTTTTGGAGAAAATGCTGCAGTACAGTTTGTTACCGCTTCTTCTGTACTAGCTGTAAGTAAATTATGATCTGACGTCAACATTTACCTTATAAAAAATCGAAAGAAAAATAAAAACTGACAATTATCAAGTGATACTAACATCAACCAATAACAATAGTAGGAACTTACATAATCACCTTACAGAAACTCTTACAAACACAGCGGATTGGATGAGCGACCATAATCTGGAAGTAAATTAGTCGAAAACCAAATTAATGATCTTTCACCCATACCAAAAACCACCACTAAACTTAAACGTAACTTTAATGGCATTGACTTGGAGAAAGTAAATATACTTATGTACCTTGTTGGGCGTAGAAATAGATAACCACATAAACTAGAAGCCTCACATTCAAAAACTTTGCGCTAAATTATCCAAGATCGCATACGCGCCTAATCTCCATTTAGTTAGGTATTTAAATCACAAGGATTTAAGGCACAAGGATCGATAGTTGGCCCTATCGAGTACCTATTATATGTAAATGATATGTGTAATATAATTAAAGAGGGTTCTATATACCAATTTGCCGACGATACCTGCATAGTAGTTGCTCATAAACAAATACAGGCCGCGCAAGACCTGATGCAAAAAAACTTTGATATCTTATGTCAATGGGCACATGATGCCGGCTTAATAATTAATGCTCAAAAAACTAAATTATTACATATTTATACATCATATTTAAAATCACCGATAGAACCGACAATAATCGCCCACGAACACCAATGCCTTCACACTTCAACAAAAAAATGTAATTGTAAAAAAATAGAACTAGTAAATGAACTACCTAGGACTTATCATTATCACACCTCATATAAATAGCATTTGTAATAAACTTAGAGCAGTTATGTCTAAATTGTCTATTTTAAAATATAAACTCCCATATCATACTTTGCGAATGTTGTATATGTCATTGGCTGATAGTATAATTAATTATGGTATAAGTAGTTATGGCAGAACATACAAGACACATATAGAAAATATTTACAAATTACAATTAAGCTTACTTAAGACTATTACCCTGAATAAAATAAAAAATAAATATAAGCTTAACGACGCAGACTTATTTAAACATTGTAAAGTTGTAAATGTATATGATAAAGTAAAAGTGGAAATTGTATGTGAAAACTTACACCAAATTAATTCTTTAACACTTCAAACTAGAAGCACTGGATTGCGTAATTTAACATACTTACCTAGATATATCCTACCTTCATTTAACAATGTTCACGGTAAAAGAATGTGGCAGTATTTCCTGCCATCTACTTTAAATGAATATCCTAACAATATTATTGAGAAAATAAGTAATTTAGAAAATAGTAATAATAATAAATAATAATAAAGCCCTTTTATTCAGATCCTTAGCCTAATAACAGAGTATAGTTTTGATTAACATAATTAAGACAAAAAAAAAAACTAAGTTTATTTATTCCAAAATATCATGCTTGCTGATTTTCTGTAGATCTGTTTGCCAATCGGCAAAGGCCTCCTCCAACCTTTTCCATTCTAATCTATCTTGGGCCGTTCTGTTCCACGTTACTCCTGCAATTTGTCTCATGTCGTCATCCCACCTTTTCTGCGGTCTACCTCTCTTCCTTTTACCTTCTCGGGGATACCATCTTGCCACTCTTTTACTCCATTTTTCATGACCTCTTATCATGTGACCTGCCCATCTCCATTTAAGTCTTCTGATTTTCACTGTTACATCGACAGTTTTAGTTTTTCTCCTGATGACACATTTTCTCAATCTGTCTGATTTCTTTACATTCAGCATACTTCTTTCCATTGCATGTTGGCAGGTTGCGAGTTTGTTGGCCGTTTCACGAGTTATAGCTCAAGTTTGGCAGCCATATAAGAACAGGAAGTATGCAGGTGTTGAATAATTTACTTTTTAAGCTCACACGAAGCCTTTCGTCCTTCATAGCCTCTTTCAAGGCCCAGTATCTCTTCCATCCGTTTGTGATTCTTCTGTCTACTTCTTTGCGTCCAGGTTCTTTTTGAGTAATAATCTGTCCCAGGTATATATACTCGTCGGTGTATTCAATTTTAGTGTTTTCTAATTCTATATTGTTTTTTTTACCATTTGTCATGACTCTGGTTTTATCCGGATTCAGTTTTAACCCTACTTTAATTTTTATTAGCTGAAGTTAGTAGGAAACTTTTCTGTGCTTTTAGTTCCTTTAAGAGGCTACGTAAATTTCTACCAGTGGACACCAAAATTATGCTTGCAAACTCCCTTCTTCTTCCTTTCCTTGACTACGCCGATACCTGTTACCTTAATGTCACAGAGGAGCAACTTGACAAACTTGAGCGTCTTCAAAATATGTGCATTAAGTTTATCTACGGTCTTCGTAAGTATGACCACGTCTCTCAATTCCGAACTGAACTCAAGTGGCTACCTATCAGACTTCGCCGAGATTGGCATACCCTTTCCCAGTTATATATCATACTCTTTAGTCCTACGTCTCCTAGGTACTTAAGGGAACGCTTTATTTTTTACAGTGACGCACCATCATCACAAGGTCATAATTTACGTAGTTCTGTAACACTACGTTTAAAAATTCCTACACACTCCACTGAATTTTGTTCAAAATCGTTTACTGTAAGGGCAGTCTTACTCTGGAATGCACTACCACTGTCCATCCGACGTGCTGAAACGCTAGCCAGCTTTAAATCTCAAGTGAAGTCACACTATCTATCCCTAATTTGACGTCTTTTTATATTTTTCATCCTTATCTTATCTTGTTCGGATTATCTTTCTGTGTACATATGTATTTATTTTATGCATATATATATTTATTTATTTATATATGTATATATGTATGTATGTATGTATGTATGTATGTATGTATGTATGTATGTATATTCTAGGTCTTTGTATCTATATATTATGTATGTGTTAGTATATTTACTGATCGTACCTATAGTTCTTATTTTCTTGTCCCTTGCCTATAACTTTGCACCTCACCTGTTTTCGTCAAACATCTCCAAGTACCTCGGTTGCCTGGAAGAGATTGCAGTTGCGATAAGGCCGCCTTTTGACATCTGTTTTATGTATCTATTACTCTGTTACTTTATGTTTTGGTGCAATAAAGATTTTAACTAACTAACTAACTAACTACTTTCACACTTTCTGTTGCTAGCTCTGTTATCATTCTGCTCAGGTCATCTGATGTTTTGGCGAATAGAACTATGTCGTCAGCGAATCGCAAATGCGTCAGCGACACGCCGTCTACATTGATTCCAAGGTGATCCCAATTGAGTCTTCTAAAAATGGATTCAAGCACTGCCGAGAACAGTTTTGGGGATAAGGGGTCACCCTGCCTAACACCTTTCTCTACTCTGAATGGTTCTCCCATCTTTTCTAGTTGGATTCTCGCTGTACTATGTTCGTACACGTTCTTTATTACTCGTATGTATTTATGTTCTATTCCTTGTTGTCTTAGTGCTTCCCATATTGTTTCGTGATGTAGAGAATCGAAAGCTTTGCTGTAGTCAATAAATCCAATGTAATATGTAAGTTGATATTCTGTGCACTTTTCTAAAACTTGTCGCACTACATGAATGTGGTCGATGACTGAGTAATCTTTACGAAATCCTGCTTGCTCGATTGGTTGATGTTCATCTAAGATTCTTTCAATTCTTTTCAAAATGATTTTAGCAAAAATCTTATATATGTGGGACATAAGGCTAATTGGGCGATAATTTCCGATTTCAAACTTGTCTCCTTTTTTATACAACAGGATAATGTTAGACTCTGTCCATTGCTTAGGGATTATTTCTGTGTTTAAGATATCGTTAAACATATCTGTGAGAACAGGTATTAGAACTTCCTTACTTTCCCTTAGGATTTTACTGCTTATGCCGTCAGGTCCAGGGGCTTTATCTTCCTTTTGACTATTTATAGCTTTCTCAACTTCAGCATTAAGAATATTGGGAATGTCTGAGCTTTCCCCACATTCAGTTTCCCTTTGTGTAGTTTTACCTTCATAGAGTTTCTTGTAATACGATGTAGCTATTCCCAATATGTCTGTTCTGCGGTGTTCTGGTCCCCACTGTCTCTTTTCATTTTTGTGATCCATTCCTTTGAATTTGTCAAGTCCTTGTACGCTTTTTTAACTCCACCCGTTTTGGCTATATACTTTTCCATAGTTTCTAATTTGTACTGGTTCTTATCCTTTCTTATACTTACTTTGATATCTTTACTTATTTTGGCTAGGTGCTTTCTTCTGTTCTGTGTATCTCTTGCACTGATTAAGCGGTTTCTTTCTTCCAGTAATTGTAAGGTATTTGTTGTTAACCATTTTTTGGTCTCCGTTTTTGTGTTTCCTACGCGTTGTAACTGTGCTTTAATTGTATTTTCTATCAAGTTATATTTTTCTTGTAGTCCTAAATCCTTAGTTTTATCTTTAAAATCCATGAATTCTTTTTTCAGGCCGATTGTTACCTGTTCTATTTGGTGTTGTCCGAGCTTAAAATTTCCTGGGTCTTGTCTAGGTCTAGGCTTTTTTGGTTGGTTTGCCGTCAGCTCTGCTCTGATTAGTCTATGATTGGTATTAAAGTTTAATTTATTGATGACAGAAAAATTAGTAAAGTAGCTGCTTCTGTTGGTCATTATAAAGTCGATTTCGTTCTTTGTTTTCCCGTCAGGTGTCCAGGTCCACATCTTTTTTTTGTTTTTCTTATACATAGTATTTAGAATGGTCAAATTGTTTTCTTGCGCAAAATCCGTAATTTTTTCTCCATTTCTAGTTCTAGTTTTGTTGCTGTACAAGAAAGGACCAAGTACTGAATTTTCTCCTGGCCGCCTAGCTCCAATTTGGCCATTCCAGTCTCCCAATACTATTAAATTTTTGTGGGCGTGCTCTTGGATTGCTTTATTAAGGTCCAGATAGAATGTGTTTAATGTCTCTAGGTTCGATTGTTCTGTAGGTGAGTACCTATACTATAACAATAATCCAGGGATCTTTGTATGCTGGTATTTTTAAATTCAGCAACGCAATGCGCTCCGAGATTCCTATGAATCCTTCTACATACTGTGCAAATTGTGTTTTGATTATAAATCCAACTCCATATTGACCCTGGGTCTCACCTATATGGTATAGTAGATATTCTGGATGAGAAATAATAATTTCTCCCATTCTTCTCACTTCGCTCAAGCCTACGATGTCCCATTTAACATGTTTCAGAGCACAAGTTAATTCTGTAAGATTTTCTTCATTTTTTAGAGTGAGTACATTGAGGGCTGCGATATAGATTTTAGCTTTTTGCTTTTTTGTTTGATTTCGATTATTGTTGGGTTTGTTGTCATTTGCTTTAGTTTTGATTAGAATGAATTAGAAAATAGTACCAAATGTAAATTAATGCTTAAAAACTGTATAAAATTATAACGAGTAGTGACTCGCCGTACCACGTATAAACCCAAATAGGTTTTTGTCGGTATTGCTTTATGTAAACCATGTAAAAATATTGTAACTTAAATAAATAATTTAAAAAAAAAAAATGTTAACAATCTTGACATGTCTTTTATTGAAATATTCACTTTATAAATCAATACCTTTGCAAATTACACAGTTATTATGTAATTTATAATTCTTCTTCTTATCGTGTGTGTTAGTGACTAACACTAGTGTCAGAGTTTTTAAACCGCCTTAAAGGCCTCTGACATGGTTTTAGGTAATAAAAAATTTATAATTGATAACATAATTATATTATATATTTGTAATTAGCAAAATTATTGATTTATAAAGTGTATATTTCAATAAAAAGACATGTCAAGATTGTTTACATTTATTAAAATACCTAAACAAATGGAGTATAGAGGTAAAAAATCTACAGACATCGAAACGGTACTTGTCACTTACTATGGTTACGCCTACTCGTGACTTAACTATGGCACAGTTGTATGGGGAAGTGGAACTGACTGGGACAGAGCATTAACGCTACAAAAAGACTAGCCCGGTAGATAATGGCCAACGTAAGACAAAGAGATAGTTGCAAACCACATTTCATTACACACAAAATCCTTACAATCTTATACCTTTAAACGAGCAATTCTTGTATGTATGTATGTATATATATATTTATTTATAAATTTCTGTGATCTCGAAAATGGCTCTAACTATTTCGCAGAAAATTGGTATATGGGGGTTTTCGGGGGTAAACAATCGATCTAGATTAGTTTTATGTTTGGGAAAACGCGTGTTTTCGAGTTTTCATGCGTTTTTCTTTCCACGCAGAATATGGTCGCTAATTTCGTCGCGCCGCGACCGCCTTGATTTAGCTCAGCGGTTAAGGATAGCGACCGCTAGAAAGAGTGTTACGGGTTCGAATCCCGCTCGGTGACTTACTTTTGTTTTTTTTTATGTTTAAGTTTATATTTATTTAATATTTTGCATTGTTTTTAGAAAAGTTTAAAAAAAAAAATTGTTAATGTTTGAGATGTAACCGAGCAAAGCTCGGTCGCCCAGGTACTGAAATATGTAAATTCGTCCGTAAACACCCACACTTTTTCGCAACAAGAAAGGACATACATAGTAACTAAATATACACTCCCACATCAGAGTAAGTTACAAGTACCTACTTCGCGCTTAAAACTTCATTCGTCTAGTCCTCTAGCCATGTCTATAAAACTATATAATACACTACCGAAAGCCATTACAGCCATAAAAAACTATAAACATTCTTGAAACCTATTAAAGAATTTTTGTCTGACAAATGTTACTATTCTGTAAACGAATATTTAGAAGACAAAGAGAAATTTACTTAAAAATTGTAGATAATTTCTATTAATCCATAATAAAATGAATATTAAAACTAATTTCAAATAATGACAAAATTACTCGTACCAATAAAAACATATATATAAATATATCAAATAATTACATTTCAAATTTATTTACATTTATGAAAATTTAATGAATAAAGCGAAAAAATTTAAATAAATAAATATTACATTACTGGTATACAAAGCATGCATACACATAATTGAAGCTTTATAATTAAAATGCCCTTCTCCCACTGCAGCGCCCGCCAGGGCCCTTAATTGATCCTTATTTTATTGTAACACCTGTATTGTACTTAAAGGAAGCAATAAATAATTGAGAATTGAGAATGGATACAAATATCCAAAGATGAATAAATATTTTTTCACTTTTTTAGCACGGAACAGCTCGGTTTATGGTGCTATCCTTTCTATCGCTCAGAACCGCCATTTGCCAGAGCGAGAAGGAGTAACGGAACGCCAGCACGGCCAGTTCTGAGCGACAGATAAGGAAAGCAGAATAGAAACTTACAAATGAGATAAAACCCTAACACAACAAGTTTATTTGCCAGGAAAATTAACCCTTTAACATCGAGCGTCGGATATATGCGACAAACATTGTCGGGCCCATTCCGCGAAGGTCGGATATTTGCGACAGAAAAAAAATGCTCGTATGGCATATCACTTACGTATCCATATCCGTTTTTGGTTGTAGATAGGTATATTAGATTCCATGTCTCGCGCTGGGGGCACCACAACTGATATAAAGCCTCGCGGTGAGAGGGTTAAAAAGCTCCGACTTATAATAGTTTTATATGTAAGCGCCATCTAGTGTTGGGTGGAGTAATTTTTTTTAAACTTTTTTTGTCGCGTGGACTTCTCATTGTTGGCATTCGTGGCTACGAAAACTTACCCTGCGCGTGGCCCATTACGCACTTGGCCGGTTATTTTGAATTTGTCTGGCAAATAAACTTGAGTGTTTGATAAACTCCGTCAGGGAAAAAGTCGTGAGTGTGTCATATACCTAATTACAACTTTATTCCACTTCTCAGTGTTATGGGGATCAATGCCAGACCGATGTAAGTCTTATCTAAGTTATATTTGTACAAGACTAGCTGTGCCCGTGGGCTTCGCTTACCGTGGGAAATTACGCGTTTGTGACTTCCTGGGTTTAGAAAAGTTCCAGGTAAAATAAATTTCGTGTTGTGAAGGGGTAAAATTTCTTCGAAATTATTCGTAAATAAACATGTTACGGGTAATGCTAGAAGATAGAGTAAACCTAGGTTTACTCGGGTTTAACAGCGTTTTGGATAAAGTTCGAATGTTTATTTATATTCTTGTATACAATTAAGTTTACCCAATACTGATTGGGTAATGATCGATGTTGGTCTGAATAATAGTTGAAATAAGTTTTATTTGGTACCCATACTCACCTAGGTCTACCCAATATTGGCTGGGTAATGTTGAATATTAAATGAAATTTAAAACCAAGTGCATTTATAGCTTTTGTTTCATTGAATAAACGTACAAAATCATTGATTTTTTTATCATATGACGCTTCGTGTCACGTACGCAAAAATGACGCAGCAGACACCTAACATTACCCAGCTAGCTTTGAGTAGACCTAGGTGAAAACGGGTAAACTACGAATTAAAATTTATTTAAATTATTATTGAGACAAACACTGAACATTACCCAACCAATGTTGGGTAGACTTAGTTGTTACTGGTTAGTGCCGAATACGAATTAAACGTCGGACTTTATTCACAACGCTTGGGTAATCCTAGGTAAACCCGAGTAAACCTAGTGGACGAGCGAGAAAGGAAAGAAGGTTACCTGGCCATACAAGTGATGAAAGGACTTCTCTGCATTGGTTTTCCTTGTGCTCGAACAAGTCAAGTCAAAGTCAAAGTATACATAGTCTTCGAAAGGGGTTGGTTACAAGCACTCACTGATACGAATTACACTCTCTCACAGTAGTCTTTAAACAGTTTTTTTTTTTAATTTCTATTAGAGCGCGTCCGTACGGATATTACATTTTTTCGGCCATCTTGATTTCAGAGAGCAGAGAGACGAAGGAATGAGACGGAGAGAGGCGTGGGAAATCAGTTGATTTGTAGTTGGTTAATTTGTAAAAGAGAGTGTACCTAAATGCGTGTGTTGAATGAGTATGTATATGAAATGAGCAAATGATTTTTTAAAGTAAACTAATAAAATAAATAAATAAAACATTTGGCGAAGACACCTAGGTTTACTCTATCCTCTAGCATTACCCGTGACATACACATAGGTTGGCAAGTCACCAGTTCTCTTTCTTTGAACATGGCTGGACACGCTACCGCGTGGCTAGATTATATAGGGAAGTTTAGAGGAAAACTAACTGTCAGTGCTAAGTAGGGTTTACAAATTAAAAAGTTATAGACAACAAACTTATAAAATGTACTCGGAATAGGAACATTTAATTCAGTAGATAGAAAATTACTTTTTTAGACGGTCTTAGTAGCGTGAATTCAAAATCATGTATTCGCAACTACGGAACCACATTGCGCGTGGCCCTACACGCACTTTGCCGGTTATTATACTTGGCTGATTATTCGTTTCTTTGTCATCAAATCTTTATTTTTATGATATTGGGTCCATTGGGACCCGGTCCTTTGAGGCGTTCATGGGGCCAAATCCAACATGATGAGTCCTTTTAGTACTTTTTTATCTGAAAAGTAAGATGGCTTGGATTGCGACTGATGGTACTGAGATGCACTAACGGAAAGTCCCACTTAGCTGCTGAACTATTGCCAGGGAGGAATTTACTTGGTTTGGGCCACAGAGTTTGGGCCATCTGGATGAGATGTTAATGGACCGGATAACTGGGTTATTGAGTGAGATACGGACATCTACCTTAAATTATTTTATTATTATTAATATGTGGCTCAGCTGTGTAATTTGTCCTTATTTCGTTATTTATTATTATAGTGTAATGGAGTTAGTTGTTCTGCAAAGGTAAGCATGAACTTAATAATACTCTTTAATTTTTCAAAACTAAAAACCGACTTCACCCCTGAACTACACAATCGATTTTGATGAATTTCTATGGGACCACCTCGCAAGTATACCCTTTCAAAGAAAAAAGATTTTTTCAAATTGGTCAAGGCGTCTTTGATTAATCGGTAAACATACCTTTTTTGTAAGTCGGTTAAAAACACTTAAGACTCGAAGTTCTGTTTACTTTTCGTCTGTAAGAAGCCGAAGTGTCAGATTACTCAAGCTGCCTGAATCTGAAGGCAGGCCAGGACCATCAGTGTTCATCTTTCAACTCATCATCATCAGATCTTTTAGTCTCCACTGCAGGAGCACGACCCTCTCTGTACTACCAGAGACAAACTTGGCCAGAGGAATTGACCTCCTCGCTGGCCAGATGGGTTGGAGAGGTCTCGCTGATGTTTATAAGCTTTGTTTAGCTTGTACTTTCTACGTCGCCTTCTACGACATCCACGGGGGAGGACTTGGAGTGGCCCTATTCTACTCTGCTGGAAACCACACGACTGACAGACGATCAAAAGCATTTCTGAACATTTGGGGATGATACGCGAGGTCTACATCTGACCTCGCTCCAATATTATGATAGATAAAATTGATTGAGTGCGGATTTCCAGTTCTAATGACTGTGTAATCTGTGAGCTGTAAGCTGTAACAGCAACAGTTGAAGTTTATCTATCATATATAACGTGGAAGGGATATGCGCATAATGAATAAAACCACGGGCTTTACTAGATCACTAATAGTATAATGAAATTAAAATAACAGTAATAGCCTAAGAGCAACCGTATTCAACCCTACCTCATCGGGTGGCTAAATGTGCCATATGTAGGGTGATGCATATTAAAAAATTATATATCTTAATGTTCAGGGTTGCCCGGGCCTAACCTGGAGCATTTTGTACAGTCAGCAAAAAAGAGATATATTTTTTTTGTCTCATCGAGTAGCAATTAGGTCCGTAGTACATTCGATAGTCCTTATCAAGAAGTGCCAAAATGAATAGGGTAGCCTCACCTAAGCCTGGTACTTTCGTGAGTCAGTCCGATTTTAAGGTGGCAATTCTTTTTTTAAATCCTTCTTCAAATAGCAAAATGAAACACGTGCTATTCGATAGTTCTATTCATCCTCTCAATAATTAATTTAGGTTGCCGGCCCTATACCTGGAGTTTTTCTTAGTCGGACAAGTTTTATGTTCAAAAATAAATTAAATGATGCAAGAACAACGTGGAATTGAGTCCAGTGGATGGTGAATGAGGTTGATAAGATGTGATGACAGATCATATGTTGGTTTATATTATAGACAACCTTGAAGAGGAGAAAATACAAATTGGGCCCAAAGTCAAAGTTCCAGCTATCAGACGGCTATGATTTTTATAGTCAGTACTACTATTGGTTATCATTTGTTAGTATGGCAAGAAACCTGTGGGGTTATTCCACAACTTTTTAAAATAATCACTTTTTTGCTGACTGTAACTACAAAATGCTTCAGGTTAGGCCCAGGCAAACCTGTACATTAAGACATATCTTTTTAATATGCATCACACTACATATGTCACATTTTGCTACTCGATGAGGTAGGGTTGCGGCCTCTTAGTCTATAAAGAAACAAAATAAAATGGCATTTCCAAAGTATGCAGCCGCCCGGGCAATTCGTAAGGAAATGTCGATTTTTTTTCAAGTTTTTTTTACTGTTATTTTAATTTTATTATGCTCTTGTGATCTAGTGTAGCCCGTAGTTTGATTTATTAAGGGTATGTCCCTTCCACGTTGTATACATAATAGATTTTTGATAAATAATATTAAACTTTTGCAGTGCGAAGGACACAGTTGTAACTCTCAGGTAAGATTTTATGTTTTCCTCTTATAGGCTGCTCGAAGGTAAGTCCCTTTTTAACCGACTTCAAAAAAGGAGGAGGTTATCAATTCGACGGTATGTTTTTTTTTTTGTATGTATTTTACGCGATATTTTCGTCAACCGTGGACCGATTTAGATGATTCTTTTTTTATTTGAAAGCCCTTACTCCCAAGTTGGTCCCATATTAATTTGGTGAAGATGTGATGAAGAACTATGGAGATATGGAGAAAACTCCTGAAATAAATTGAATTCGGTTGTTTTTTTTTTGTTAAAAATTTAATTATTTGTTTTCTCTCTCATTTCGAGACGTATTAAGTTCTCACAGTTATAAATAGAGTGTTTTTATTATAGATAGTAGGTATAAACACACGACACGGCATAACGAAAAATGAAACAAATATATAATTTTACATTAAATGAGTACAATGGGCGGTTTTATCGCTTAAGGGTTGGATCTCATTTATCAGCACGGAACATCACTTTTCTATGCTGCTATCCTTTCTGTCGCTCAGTGCCGTCATTAGCCAGAGCGAGAGGCAGCGACGGAATGCTATAGCACAGTCGGTGCTGCCAAGGCCACGGGATGCTATAGCGCGCGCCGGAAAGCGATCGCACACCGTAGGAGCGCATACGCGCGCGTCGGTACGTTGCCGCGCGCTACAGCACGCGAAAGGATGCTATAGCATGCTAAATAGCACCCTTTCGCGTGCGAACGCGCGCTGCAGCACGCCGCGTGCCAACGGTCGTCCGATTCGTTCTCAAAAAAACACCTCACATAATAAATATAATAAATACATACAGTACATACAGTTAATTACACTTTTTTATGATTCAATTAATAAATGATTATATTTAACTTTACTACGGATGAAATTAAACCTAACAATATAAAAGTTGAATAAAAAAACTACATCTCATGGTGGCATTTAACAACGCTAAAATTAATAAAATCAAATATTGTAAAGTATTTTTTCAAAACTACAAACCGACGAAAGAAATTTCATCAAAAAATTTTGCCATTTCAAACAAAAAAAAAAAGAATTTTCCGAATAGTCCAAGCGTCTTTGAATAATTGGTGAACATGAACATACATTAAAAAAGATTCCGACGAATTGATAACCTCCTCCTTTTTAGAAGTGCGCCGCTAGATGTAAGTGTATGTATGTTCTTTTCTCGCAAACCAGCATGGAATATGAGTAACTATATGATTTATCTACTACGTTTTATTTCGAAACGACATGCCTGATTTCGGCAAAATTTTGTAATTTCAGCACATATTTAGGCATATAACTGGTTTTCACATTTAAAATATGAACTTGACATAGAATATAGTATGATATACCATTTTTTACCATCAGTAAGGGAAACTTCTACATCCTTTAATTTTCTTTCCAGTTCATGATTTTAGTATAGGAAACTAAGGATAACCCTAGATAATTGCAATTTCTTTAAAAGTACAAATTTCCACCGAAGTCTGACATGTGAACTAACTTCTAAATAAGATGAGGTCATCAATTCAAATGTATACACGATTAATTAAGAAAATTCTTTTTTTTAAAGAGTGTTCCAACAGGAAAATTGTCAAAATTGATTGTGTCGTTTGGTGATGAAGTAGGTATTTAGTTTAAAAAAAATATTGTTTGAACTAAGCATTTTTTTACAGTGCACTGGGGTGGATTGTGACTCAAAGGTCTGTGTTTTTTTATTTTTCTATTCGGTCCTTATGTGCTTTTTTACGAGGGTTTTCTATGATATATTTTAAATTTTGATGGACAGAGTGAGCTAATAGCTTCAGGTGTTACGCAATAATTTGTATGAACTTACTGGTGGCGGAATCACACAAAGTCATTCAAATCACTAAATAGATATAGTGATTCAAGAGGAAGGTTTAATATTTTATTTACTATATAATGTACATGTGTAATATATAACCGTGCAAAAGGGGTGGGCCGCTATCATCATCAGGTTTTTCTGTCTCCACTGCAGGAGCACGACCCTCTTTGTACTATCAGAGCCATACTTGGTCAGAGCAGCCAGAGGACTTTGGCCTGCTCTCTCCACGCTGGCAAGACGTGTTGGAGAGGCCTCATTGATGATTATAAGCTTAGTGTAGCTTGTGTTTCCTAAATCGCCCTCTACGACATCCACGGGAGGTCTTGGAGTGGTCCTATTCTACTACTACTTCAGGCTAGATACAAATTTTTTTTTTCAGTGCTCTGGGACTGGTTGTACGTCAAAAGTAAGCAAGCATAGTAATTATTGTCTTTTACTTAAACAAGCGAGCGAAGTCCTCCTAGTTTGTTTGAACAAACCGGGGTTTGTTTGTACGTATGTATGTATATTTGTCCAAAGATTGGTTGAGTAATAGATTAGATTGGATCATGATATCGGTAGGCGTGCAGATGTGACCAATAAAGTTTTAAATAATAAAGTTTTGCCAAAACATGGGGTTCGCAAATTTACTGTTTGGGGCGAAATACTAGTGTTGTCATCAAACAAAAATAATGTAAAAATTTTCAAAGCTATACACGGACCTCACCCCCAAACTAACAACCGACTTTGATAAAGTTTCCACGGGACCACCACTAGCAGGCCCTTTCAAACAAAAAGAATTTTTCAAATCGGTGCCAGCGTTTCCGAATAATCCGTGAACACAAATAAAAAAACATGCAAATTGATAACCTCCTTTTTTGAAAGGCGGTTAAAAAGTGGTGTTGAAAGAATTGTAAGTTTGACGTCAATATCTGTATGTCTGTGTGTCTGTGCGGCTCACGAATGCATGGAACGATTTAAATGCTTGTTTTTTTAAGTGAAACCAAGTTTCCATGCGTGGTTCAGTTCACAGTTCAAAAGTTATGGTGAACGGTTAGAAATCGGGGGATGTTTTTAATTTGCCTGACAAATAAACTTGTCCGGGAACTTCATTTAAATCCGTTGTTTCGGCAACCCCTGGACAGATTTGGCTCATGTTAGTGCGGGAAGTAGTGTCACCCAATGTATGGAAGGTGCCAATTTTAGGCGAAAGAATTTTCTTGGCACAGATGTAATATACGTAAGTTAAGCTAATTTAGCCCGGTAGCCATCTCCCACCCCCTGGGAGGTAGGTAGGGGGATTCGAAGTTACTCGCCGCCGCACTTAAGAAGAAAAATCATATCAGCTTCTATTTACCTAACACCTCAAGTGTAGTATCATTTTCTGATAAATCAGGCATGAGGAATTCAATTTTGTGTACAATTTCACATTTAATGTAAAAAAAGAAAATATTGACGAAAATATTAAAATCGGGTCGAATTTTATTTTATTTTAACTGATTTATTTTACCAGAATACCTGTATTTTGTGCCACAAAAAATATAATCTTAAAGAATATTAATCTAGCTTTTAAAACTATATACTTTGTTATATATAGCTGTCATATATCTATCTGAAAAAAATCGAACATGGCACGCGGCGGGGCCTAGGAACTAATCCAACCGTCTCGTTTCACATAATTTGTTGCAAGTATTAAATTGTTTTTTAATTACAAATTTATAGAATACATACTTTACTTGATTATTGACTGTCGCTTATGGTCTAATGCACCAATAGTCGTTTTTTTATATTAATATTAGTTCACTTTTTCATAACATTTTCCACCACATTGACATAATTCGTTGCATTTTAAGAGTTTTTTTATACAGTTACACCTAACACTGCACCGTGACTTGCACTTGCACCGAATCAGTTCACAACAAGCGGTAGCAGCCACTGGTGCAATAGTCTACTTCGGTTTCCTATTATTTAGTTCAATTTCCTATTCCTAATCCGCCGGACTGGGACGATTTTGAATATGCCCCATACGTGCACCCCATGGTGAACAGCTCGAAGAAGATTTTGTTTTATTTTTTTTAATAGCTTATATGTCCTTAGTGTCCCATTGTCGGGCAAAGGCCTCCCCTTCATGCTTCCGCGATTCACGATCCAAGGCAGCTTGCTGCCATCCACTCATGTAGCTTTCAATATCGTCTCTTCATCTTTTGCTCGGCCTTTCTTGCCTTTCTTTCCGGTCTTATACGACAAACATGTCCGGGCCACTCCCACTTCAGTTTCTAATAAAACGACCGCGTTGAGATTCAAACGAGAACTACTTTTATTTTTTTTAATTAACATGACATAGATAATGTATCATAGACAATGCAGTAAGTAGTTTACAAACTATGACGACAGAGGTCATACCAAGTAAATGATTATTTTAGATACATTTTTAACACCCCCACTATCTTAAATAATCATATAACTATTTTATACATCAACAACACCTAACAGTTTCATAAACATATAATGCTTTTTTGCACATAGACTTTTTGTTAGCAAATCAGCGGGCATGTCTGTTGACGGCAAATATTGCAAATTTACTATATTATTTGAAACACATTCTCTGGTAAAATGATATTTCACATCAATGTGTTTAGATTTCTTGTGAAATACTGGATTTGTCGACAGCTTCAGTGCGCTCTAATTGTCATTATATAATGTTAAAGTGTACATTTTATTAGTTATTTCAAATTGCAAAGCTCTTAAGTATATTGCTTCTTTGCAAGCTTCAGATATTCCTATATACTCAGCTTCACAACTTGATAGAGCTACAGTCTTTTGTTTCCTATATTCCCAAGATATGACACCATTAGATAATTAGAAACAAAATCCGGTATAAGACCGCCTATTTAATGTATTATTCGCCCAATCGGCATCCACAAAACCTTCTATATTGGAAATTCCATTTTTACAATACTTGATACCATAAGATTAAGTCTTTTTTAAATATTTTAATACTCTCTTTGCATAACCCTCATCTGTATGACAATTATTATATTGACTAAGATAACTGACTGAATAAGTTATGTCTGGTCTGGTTAAGACAGATAAGTACATTAGACTACCTATAAGCTGTTGTAAAGGTACTTCTTTATTTACTTTTTGACCTATATTGTCATTCAATTTATGCTCCATTGGAGTATCAAAAGTTTTACAATCTGTCAAGTTAAATTTATGCAACAAACTTTCAATATAATGTTCTTGACTTAAGGTGACAGATCCTTCCAACTTATTAAATTTCACATTCATTCCTAGACATTGTTTCACTTGTCCTAAGTCTTTTATTTTAAACCGACTTGCCAACATTTCCTTAAGATTAGCACATTCCTTTTTATCGTTAGAAAATATGAAGAAATCGTCTACATAAACCGTTACAATACTTTTACAATTTTCATTCATTTTTGTATACATACATGGTTTAAGCTTTGATTTTTAGGGTTCCGTAGCCAAATGGCAAAAACGGAACCCTTATAGATTCGTCATGTCTGTCTGTCTGTCTGTCCGTCCGTATGTCACAGCCACTTTTTTCCGAAACTATAAGCCCTATACTGTTGAAACTTGGTAAATAGATGTATTGTGTGAACCGCATTAAGGTTTTGACACAAAAATAGAAAAAAAACAGTAAATTTTGGGGTTCCCCATACTTAGAACTAAAACTCAAAAATTTATTTTTCATCAAACCCATACGTGTGGGGTATCTATGGATAGGTCTTCAAAAATGATATTGAGGTTTCTAATAGTATTTTTTTCTAAACCGAATACTTTGCGCGAGAGACACTTCCAAAGTGGAAAAAAGTGTGTCCCCCCCCCCCGTAACTTCTAAAATAAGAGAATGATAAAACTAAAAAAAATATATGATGTTCATTACCATGAAAACTACCAGCGAAAATTAGTTTGAACGAGATCTAGTAAGTAGTTTTTTTTTTAATTCGTCATAAATCATAAACGGCAATTTTCCTTTCATTCAATCAACTCAAATATAAAAATTAAAATAAGCGGCCAAGTGCGAGTCGGACTCGCCCATGAAGGGTTCCGTAGTAGCAAATAACATAATATAAAAGTCATGTAGTATGTTTTTTTTTTAAATTTTATATTTGAGTTGATTGAATGAAAGGTAAATAGCCGTTTATGATTTATGACGTATTAAAAAAAAACTACTTACTAGATATCGTTCAAACCAATTTTCGCTGGTAGTTTTTATGGTAATGAACATAATGCATTTTTTTAGTTTTATAATTCCCTTATTTTAGAAGTTACGGGGGGGGGGGGGACACACTTTTTTCCACTTTGGAAGTGTCTCCCGCGCAAAGTATTCGGTTTAGAAAAAAATGATATTTGAAACCTCAATATCATTTTTGAAGACCTATCCATAGACACCCCACACGTATGGGTTTGATGAAAAATAAATTTTTGAGTTTCAGTTCTAAATATGGGGAACCCCCAAAATTTATTGTTTTTTTTCTATTTTTGTGTCAAAACCTTAATGCGGTTCACATAATACATCTACTTACCAAGTTTCAACAGTATAGGTCTTATAGTTTCTGAAAAAAGTGGCTGTGACATACGGACGGACAGACAGACAGACATGACGAATCTATAAGGGTTCCGTTTTTGCCATTTGGCTACGGAACCCTAAAAACATACTACAAGACTTTTGTATTATGTTATTTGCTACTACGGAACCCTTCATGGGCGAGTCCGACTCGCACTTGGCCGCTTATTTATAGCCACATTCAAGCAAACAACTATCTAATTTCTTATTCCAGGCTCTTGAGGCCTGCTTCAGACCATAAATGGCCTTTTTTAGTGTTAACACTTTATTTTTGCTACCAGGGGAATCAAAACAATCTGGTTTCTGCATGTATATGGTTTCCTCTAAGTCACCGTTAAGGAAAGCAGTTTTTACGTCTAAATGTGTTACATCAAGTCCTAATTGCACTGATAGTGAAAATAATAAACGTAGGGTTGTGTGTCTAACAACAGGCGAGAAGGTCTTTGTATAATCAACACCTTGTTTTTGTGAAAAACCTTTAGCTACTAGCCTAGCGCGAAACCTTACTTTATTTTCACTATCATACTTTTTTCGCAATACCCATCTACATTGAACTATAGTGCTATTATCAGGTACTTCTGAAAGTTCCCATGCGTTATTGTCCTCAAAACATTGCAACTCATCTCGCACTGCCTCTAACCACTGTTCTCTTTCAGGTCCATTTAAGGCATCTTGTAATGAAAGTTCACTGACATCAATTGTACTATCACCTTCAAAACAAACATTAGAAAAACCATACCTATCTGGCTGCTGTCTGCGCCTCACACACTCCCTTTTTTCAACTACAATGACTACACTTTCACCACTAGAGGAGGAGATCTCATCTTCATCAGGAACATAGGTTTCATCACCATCATGGTACTCTTCACTTTTACTGTCATCTGATATGTCCCTCACTGAATCTAAATGCACCTCAGAGGATTCAGTTTGTGATTGTAGTTCTTCGATCTGAACTGGACTCTCTATTGGTGTAGGTTTTTAAATTATGATCACATCACGGCTAGTTGTGATTACTTTTGTTTTAGGAATATAAATACGATAACCTTTTACATCCTCTGGATAGCCAACTAGTATGCCCTTTTCAGCCTTTTTATCCCATTTCAGCTTTTTTTCTTTTAGGATATGCATCATTACTATACTCCCAAAGACTCTCAAATGGCTTATATCTGGCTTTCTCGATGTCCACATCTCATATGGAGTTTTACCATCTAAAGCTGATGCCATACACAGCAGTATTTGCCGCTTCGGCCCAAAAACTGTAATTTAGACCAGCGTCAAACAATAGGCATCTTGCCTTTTCCACTACTGAACGGTTACAGCGTTCTACGAGTCCGATCTGTTCTGGCGAATATTCCTTTCCGTTATCTGTACGCAACTTCTTATTTTTCTTATTTAGTTGATTCTCAACAACTGACTTATAAATCTTAAAACAATCAAGAGCTGCACTTTTGTTTTTAAGAAAGTGGATGTATATCATGCGGCTATAATCATCCACAAACAAAATATAATATCTTGAGCCGCCAATAGAAACATTGCTAAATGGCCTACATATACAATGTCCTTTTTAATTAAGTACAAATATTTTAAGGGGTGATTCAGACCATCATTTTGAACAACTTTTCCCAATAAATGTATATCGAAATACGAAAAAATTTTTTTAGGTTTTCATGGAAATCGAAGTAGTCACGTGATATCGTTACTATGGAAAATGAAAATGATTTTTTCGTATTTCGATATACATTTATTGGGACAAGTTGTTCGAAATGATGGACTGAATCACCCTTTAAAATATTTGTACTTAATTAAAAAGGACATTGTATAACTGTGAATTAACTGCAGGTGATCATCACTTCTGCTGCCATCCTGTGGAAAAGGCAATCTACTTTGTTTGCCTTCGCAACACACTATGCACGACGACTTCGAAATATCAGCCCTTCTGTCGAGTGTGAGCCCTTCCACGGCATTCTGCATTTTATTCAGATAGGTACTATTGATATGACCTAACCTACGATGCCACATGTCACTTGAAGTCATCACTGCAGCCAAGAACCTTTCAGGCATTTTTAACTTGTAGACACCATTTATCAGACAAGCTGTGGCAACCAACTTGTCAGCTTTATTGTATATTTGACAGCCATCACTAGTGAAAAGCACTCTGTTACCTCTTGCTATTAACTGACTTACTGATAAGAGATTCGTGGTCAAGCTTGGAACGCACAAAACTTCTTCAACAACCACATCATATTCACAGTCATCTGTCAATGTAGCAATATGCACGTCTCCCGAGCACTTAACAGCCACCTTTTCTTTGTTAGCGACAACAATTTCTTTGATAGGATGCTCAGTCGAGACATTTTTTATCCAATTTTCATTTGCGGTTAAGTGAGCACTCGCTCCCGAATCAACATACGAATCATTTTTTGAAAAATTGCCATTTAGGAATACGGCACTGAAGGCATTCGTTTGTTTGCGTTCAAATGTTTTGGTATTTGATGTATCCTTATCAAAATTTGTGCAATGATTTCGATAGTGGCCGGTTTGTTTACATCTGTAACATTTAATTATTTTTGGTTTTGACTTTGACAGATGTCCATTGTCTCTGGTTCCACCAGTGCTGCCAAACTTATTTTTGCAAAAACTCGCAAATGCTCCGCTAACGTCGCCACTGTCTTCCTCCAAGTCCATTAGCTTTGTTTTAATGGCGTCGGCTGTAATTTTGATTCCAGAATGTTCTATCGCCATAATCATTGGCGAATATTTTTCAGATAATCCGGCCAAAAGCAAGGATCCGACCCACTCATCATTGATGTTAAAGCCTGTTCCACTTAATTTTTGACTCGTTTCAATAATCTGCGTTACATACGATGTCATAAATGTACAATTCTCCAGACGGATCGAGATTAAGGTTCTCAACAAGCTGATTCGCCTAGTAAATCCCGAGTCATCGAACAATTGTTTGAGCTTGTCCCATAACTCCTTTGTATTCTTGACTTCCTTGATATGTACATAAAGCGACGAATCTATTGTTAGGATCAATTTTGCTCTGGTTTTCGTATCTGCTGCGGCTTCTTCTGGCTTTGTTTCTAGGATGCAATTAGAAGTCTCTTCCAGCACAAGAGAATTCTCCGCCGCGAAAGCCCACTCTGCATAGTTCTCACGGCCCTTTAACTTAGGCACATTCACAATGTAGTTCGTACTCATTTTCACTAGCACAGTTTAGTCTCAATCTGCGTAAACTTATACAGCACTGATTTGCAAGTTTTCTGCGAGAAATAAACGATAATCCGGGTCCATAACCTCTAATAAAACGACCGCGTTGAGATTCAAACGAGAACTACTTTAATTTTTTTTAATTAACATGACATAGATAATGTATCATAAACAATGCAGTAAGTAGTTTACAAACTATGACGACAGAGGTCATACCAAGTAAATGATTATTTTAGATACATTTTTAACACAGTTTTGCCGTTTTGACACCCACATCGACAATTTCGGTCCTGAAACGCAGTTCAGTGTCTCGTAGAAGATGCTGCCGAAATATCTCTGGCTATCGGGCTTTTTTTAGAGAACAGCTCCCTTCTGCACTCGTTTAGCAATGTGCACTGACTGAACCTAAAATGAAAATCAGGTAAATAGGTATTGCAGTATTATTTTGGTCAAAATAAAATACAGCTATATATACCTGTCATTTATAACCACGTAGATAAAATTTTATTTTGTGCTCATTTATAAATTTTATCCTACATCGTTATGACAATATTTTAAATAATTTAGTTAGTTTTCTACGTTTCTGTTAGCGAGCATATTAATTCACTAGTTGCTGATGGTAAAGTATTCCATGCTTCGTCAGCAACATGCACCACTATACTCGTATCAGCATTCAGCTTCTTCGTCGTTACAGGGGTCGATGTTATTTTTTCAACGATCGCTGCAGCTAAGAACAGCGAGTGACTTAGCAGCGCTTATAAAGCATGGAATACTTTTTCATCAGCAACTAGTGAATTTAATATGCCCACTGACAGAGACGTCGAAAACTCTAACCAAATTATTTAAAAAATGGTCATAACGATACTCTAACCAATTTATTTAAAAAATTGTAACGATGTATGATAAATGAGCACAAAATAAAATTGTATCTACGTGGTTTATATTATAAATGAATGTATATATAGCTGTATTTTATTTTGACCAAAATAATACTGCAATACTTATTTACCTGATTTTCATTTCAGGTCCAGTCAGCGCATATCGCTAAACGAGTGCAGCAGGGAACTGTTCTCTAAAAAAAGTCCGACAGCCAGAGAATTCTAAGAGCTGTTTACCATGGGGTGCACGTATGGGGCAGATTCAAAATCGTCCCAGTCCGGCGGATTGGGGATAGGAAATTAAACGAAATAATTGGAAACCGAAGTGGACTACTGCACCAGTGGCTGCTACCGCTTGTTGTGAATTGATTCGGTGCAAGTGCAAGTCACGGTGCAACTGTATAAGAAAACTATTAAAATGTACCGAATTATGACAATGTGGTGAAAAATGTTATGAAAAAATGAACTAATATAAATATAAAAATACTATTATTAATACATTGGACCATAAGCGACAGTCTATAACTAAGTAAAGTATGTATTCTATATATTTTGAATAAAAAACAACTTAATACTTGCAACAAATTATGTGAGACGAGACGGTTGGATTAGTTCCTAGGCACCGCGCGTGCCATTTTTTTCAGATAGTTACATACTATCACGTCTTTATCCCTAATGGGGCAGACAGAGCGTTTTGAGTATTGCGGTTCTATGCAGAGCCCAGGGCCGCAATACCCAAAAGCCACTTTTAGCGTCATGGTGGGCGAGAAGATGGAAAAGCAATCAATACAGTGATGGGTTGCTAGCTGCATCGCCTGTTAACATGATTTGCATCTTTGCCCATTCTCTCGATCGGCTTTTACGATCTGCGTGGGAAGAGAAGCAGCTGGTACATTCTAAGTTTTTTTATTTCTCCCAGACCAACATGGGAGGACATGACAGATAATAATAAAGTATATATTTTTTTTTTAAGTGTAATTAATATTCTCTAACATAGTATTTTTGTTGCACAAAATACAGGTATTCTGGTAAAATAAATCATTTAAAATAAAAATAAATGCGATCCGATTTTAATATTTTCGTCAATATTTTCCCTTTTTTACTATTAATCTTTACATTAAATGTGAAATTGAACACAAAATTGAATGCCTCATGCCTGATTTATCAGAAAATGATACCACACTTGAGGTGTTAGGTAAATAGAAGCTGATATGATTTTTCTTCTTAAGTGCGGCGGCGAGTAACTTCGAATGCCCCCCCTACCTACCCCCTAGGGGGTGGGGGATGGCTACCGGGCTAAATTAGCTTAACTTTACGTATATTACATCTGTTCCAAGTGAATTCTTTCGATATCAAAATTTGCACCTTAGGACACTACTTCCCGCACTATGTTCAAACTTAAAAATCCTATTGGCCATATCTACACGCCCAGCAATATAATTCGTAAAGATCTCATCATAAAAATAATATTTTAGTTAGTGGAAATCTATAGTCTCTGCCTACCCTATTCAATTTAGTTCAATATAGACTTCGCTGATTAAATTCATTCGCTAATCTCGCTTTAAAAAAGTCTTCTACTATTTTATATATATATATATATAGTAGAAGACTCCTTATATATATATGTATCTATACCGTCTGTTTATAATATACTAACTGTACCCGCGGGCTTCGCTTCCCGTGGGAATTTCGGGATAAAGAGTATTCCCTATGTCATTCCCCGAGTCTCAAACTATACCCATACCAAATTTCATCCAAACTGGTTCATTAGTTTAAGCGTGAAGAGTTAACAAACAAATATACAAACTCACTTTCGCATTTATAATATTAGGTAGTAGGATATATATATATATATATATATATATATATATATATATATATAAACAGACGTTTGGGCACTACGTAGATCCAGCAGTAGTCCTAAACTTAGTAGACTCCACCTTTGGCGGCCGATAACTTGGCTTCCTTCGCATATTCTTCGAGCGGTGTGGCAACGTCGCATTCTAGTAATGGATTCTGTCCAACATATTCCTAGAAATTAAGTTCTACTCGTCATTTTTTGTATTCAACCTCCGAGAAAACTTGGATCCGTAACGGTTATTTTTTGCTAACTAATTCGCACTTGCTGCGTCCACATTTTATTCAAAACCCATGCTTGTGTTGTTCCGTTTTATATATATATCATACGTTTTTGTATGAACTCATTGGTACTTTCTGCCTCCGATTTTACTCAAAACCAATACGTATGTTGTTCCATTTTATATATATAGTGATTGACGGTGAGTTAAGCCATAGCTGAAATTTGAATGCTTGGTTTGATCCAGCAGATTTTATATTCACTAAACTTGTGCGTTTTAAGCTCCTATATACTTTTATGAACTCATCGATACTTTCTAGCTCCGAATTTTATTTAAAACCAATGCTTGTGTGGTTCCATTTCGTATATATTTAATATAACAGTTAGCTTAGGCATGGCAATATATATTTTTAAATCTTATGCCTTGTAAGCTCCAAAAGTGTTGCCAACTTTGAAACCTATTGGGTGATTGTTAAAAAACTACAGTAATTTTTTTCTAAAAAATTTTTATGAAATATTTTAGAATTACCTTGCTTTTTAATGCAAGTAATAAGTCTAAAAAGTCATAACAATAATAAAAACTCATATTTTTATACTGAATATGATAACCTTATTGTTTCGCATTATTTTTATTTTTATTTATTTATTTAATTTATTGCACTTAAAATCTTAAGATTATAGTACAAAAGGTATAACTTAATGCTAAGCATTGTCTATCAGTTTACCTTTGGGACGTAATAGAAAAGATGATAGATGGGGTGCACATTTAACTAGACAAGTAGGTATATCTAAAGAAATAAATTAGGGTGTATTATAAAATAATATTTAATAACAAGAATACATCTAAACATGTTTATGACTTAATGCATACAAAGAAACTTGCTATCTTGCCTCACGCTCTTGCGTAATGGTACTAATGGTGTATAGTACGATTGAAAAAGTACTTTTCAACAAAAGCAATTATGCAAATAATTTTGCACACAACATACAAGCCTACCAATTTCTTTAGAGTCAGTAAATTCAAAATTCAGAAGTCCAGACGCTTTGTTTACGAAATATAATTGCATTTCGAGTTAAGCGGAGTGCTTCACCTCCACATACAAAATTTCAGATCTCTACGAAGTGCCAGCGAGACGTAATGATTGACTATGATTTTTTTTTCATCCAGATGCCAGATCCAGATTTTGGACATAAAAAAAATCAAATTCGGATTAGGCCCAAAAAACCCCTGGATATAGATTTACAACCAAATTGCAAGCAGTTAGTAACTTTCGGCAGCAATCTTAGATTTCTAAAAATTAAAAAGAAACACTTGGTGTGGATGACTTGGGGTTTGCCCTCGCCACGCAGTTTGCCCTGTGGGCTTACATCACTTGACCTGTGATGTGGCCTCGTGAAAATTGCTTAGGGGGAGCGGTAATAAACAGTAGAAGAAGGGGAATGGCTTGGCCTTCAGTACGACATGGCTACGTCGAGTTGCTTGGTGGTGGAATTTGTATGGAGGATGAATATTTTTTCGAAACTTGAAAAGAAAATACCGGCTCTGATGAGATTTACATCGTTTAGATATGGAGCCCTAATTCTATTATGAATATGAAAAACAAACGCACACAACGATATTTAAATTATGCAATACATATAATAGTAAAAAAATTGTCTGTATATTGACTAAATTTCCAAAAAGAAACAACAAGCAGATAGATACACAGTGAAAGAGTAAAATTTTAAAGAGAATGTCTCTCTGTTTGTTTGTCTTTTTGTACACAATAATCTCCGAAAATTCTGGATAGATTTGAATGAAACTTTATTGGTATAAATCTGGGCAACATACAGGGTATAATTGATTTCGGTAAATGGAACACCTGATGCAGAACTATAAATTTTCAGCTAAACTATGAGAAATAATAAAATGACGCCACAGCAAAAGTTGTTTTGTCTGATAAGCATGTTTGTGCACGCGAACGAAGTCATAGGCATTAGTTAGTATAAATACAAATAAATACATCATTAAAAGAATTAAAAATTCTTAGGACAGTTGAGTGACTAATCTATGTTCAAATCTAATGCACAGGGAATTAGGACGAAGGTTGTAAATCATAAAATGGTAGTCTTGTAGGAAGTGTGCATAGTTTGGGTGTGCATTCTTTTACAGACAAAAGTTTTATAGATTTTCGTTATACGGAATATTTATTCCATACTCACAATATTTATTATGAAGAATTTTATAGTAACAAAACTTTCTTACAAATAACATTAATTTTTTCGATGTTAATAATATCATAATATCAAATCAATTTTTTTCAATTCTCAATATATTTAGTCTTCTTTTATACTTATATTGTTATATAACTTCGCTCTAGATCGGTCATTTTGAAAATCTTTGGGAGAGGCCTATGTCCAGCAGTAGACGTTGTGCGGCTGAAATGGATGGATGGATGGGTGGATGTTATATAACTTAACCTACACTCCACGACAAAGTTGATTTTGTGTCTGTGTTAATTTCGTCCTAAGCTTGAGTCGTTCGCTCGCTCGTGTGTTAGTCACAGGAAACCTAACAAACTTAACCCACAACCCACGACAAAGTTGTTTGTGTTTGTGTTACTTTCGCCTTAAGCTTCAGTCACTCGCTCGTGTGTTGGTCACAGGAAACCTAATGAACATAACCTAAAATCCACAACAAAGTTGTTTTTGTGTCTGTGTTACTTTCGGCTTAAGCTTAAATTGTTTACTTTTAATACATAATATAAAACAATTTAAAATATAAAAAGCTTATTCGAAGTGGTTTCCATTGGCTGCAATACAGCCCTTTACACGTTAAGGTCAGTTATCAATAGAAGCATGCACTCTTTCCATGGAAAAATTCTTCACTGCCAATCGTATGGATTGTTTTAGGGACTTCAAATTATCATGGCGTTTAGAGCAAGCCGTACTCTCTAAAACTGACCATAAAACATAATCCAGCGGATTAAGATTGGGATTAGACGACGGCCAGTTTTCAGCTCTGATGAAGTCGGAAACGTTCGATTCCAACTAAGACTGCGTTGACCGAGCTTTGTGACCCGGTGCCGAGTCTTGCTGGAAGAACCATTCTTGGTTATTGAACATAGTGTTGTTAAGGGGCTTAAATACCTTCTCAAGAATGGTATCTTGATACACTTATGCCGATGTTTCGATACCCTTTTCACAAAAGTATGGCTCAGTTACTCCTTCATAGCTAACACCCCACCAAACCATCACTAAAGTCGGCTAATGCCACGCTGCACTCTGTCGACTTATTGGGAAGCTTTCTTAGAGCTTGGGGCATAAATACCTACAGTCATTTTATTTGTTAAAATGTTGCTCAATGATAAAAAAATGGTCATCCGTAAACAATTTTTTTCTGCGACCACCCATTGCGTACCGCTTCAGTAGATTTTTCGATTTTACTACTCTATTCTTTTTTAAATTATCAGTTGTAAAATTACCAGTACGTCTTTTATAGGCAGCAAGTCCTAAGTCATCTTTTAAAATAAGCGACATGGTTCTAGGTGCTATCTTCATCTCCTGTGATAAAATCTTTTGCTTTCGGACAGGATTTCTTCGAATTCTTTCCCTTACTGCTTTCACCACCTTTTTCGTATGAACACTACGTGGACGGCCAGATCTTTTACACAAAGACACAAAGAGGAGGTCTCATTGTACCTATTATAGTCCGGTACCACAGAATTAATAATAGTGTTACATACAGAACGGAAACTCGCACCGTCCCCCGCAATCTGGTGTCCCCGCAACCTTTCCCCTGTTATTGGGACGTGTAAGCGACAGAAAAACAGGGTTATTGGAAGTCGCACGTTGACATTACGCAAGTCACTTAGGATTATTGAATTATAATGGTGAGAAACTGCGCACATTATCATTGTTTATCCACGGATAACAATAAAAAACGTAAATTTTAAAATCATAATCATAATCATAAAAAGTATTTACACGTCATACAAAAATAAAATTGAATAATAAAATAAAATAAATTAAACATACAAATAAACACATTAAATTGGAATTATAAGCGACATTCATAAAATTCTTCTATACTGTAGAATGTACGCTCAAGAAGCCACTTTTTAGCTTGACTTTAAAGCTTGTCAATGTAGTCCCCTGTTTTATATCAGGTGGCAACTTATTAAAGACAGACGGCCCCATTACATGAGTCAGTCTGTCAGTCTTAGCTAGTCTGTGTGGTATCAGGTGCAGTCGGTCAACATCGCGGAGCGCAATGTCGTGCACATCTCTCGGTGTTTGGTACACGTCTTGTGTGCTTTGTGTAAAGCAATCACAGCGATTCGGTTCTCTATATCACCCCACTCCATTTTAATATCGCAAAATATTGTTCAATATATTAGCGCCAAAATAAGAAAAGATAATGAAAAATCATATAAAAGTAACGGATTCCAAATTCAAACGTAATATTTTTTTTTATTTTTAATGGTAACGAGCTTTTTTGTCCACGAAAACGAGGTCAAAGGCATCAGATAGTCACAATTTAACACGTCTTTCAAAAAATGTAAGCACTTCTTAGGAAAGTTGAGTGGCTAATCTATATTCAAATCTAAAACACAGGAATTAAATAGGAAGGTTGTAAATCATAAAATGGTAGTCTCGCGGGAAGTGCGCAGTTTCGTACCGTGTGCGCCTTCGTCATCGACTAATTGTATTTCAAATTTGAACTTAATTATCGAACCTTGCTAATGTAATTGATACATTTAGTCTCGGCTCGAAGGATAGTAAAAAAATAATATCGAAAAATGAAATGGGTTTGGCAAGTTTGTGTTATGCCATTATTAATATTTTTACTGTAGTTTGGCAGTAAACAAGCGAGAAAATCGTTTGGCATGGAAAGTAGTCGCAAACTAGACTGGATTCTTTTTACCGTAATCGATACTAGAAGATAAACTCATCGATACCATTTTTCAGAATTACTTCTTAATACAAAACAACGTTAATAAAATAAAAAACATTGCCCGTGAAAGGTTATGCAATCTTTAAGAAGGTTATATGTATTTTTTGTTTTTAGTTACTAACTTGCAATGTATCAGATATCTACGTACGAATATTGGTTTGGGTCAAATCTTATAGCTCAATTTCCAACCAGCTATTCTCAATCGATTTCGCTGAAATTTTGCATACTTGTCAATACAATATTATGAAGTTAATGAGCTGTTCTGATGATGGAACCGGGAGGTATTCACTAGGACTAAGTTATAAAACAACATAACCTCATGGAGCAGGACTCGTTTGAATTGTCTTAATGAGCACATTAGTGCAGACGATGCCAAGGGTCTTATCTCGGAGGACGGAAGGTGGTCGATGCAATTCAGTAATTAAACGACGCAACTCCATCGAGTTTGGGCTTATTTCATTCGTTTCAATAAGTAGTTTGGCCTCAGAATAAAAAACTTATAACACAAGAAAACTGTTTAATATAGCAATTCTAACGGAGCACTTGCACCGTCCTTTCGATACTTTACAGATTTACGTGATGATCATAATCGAATACGCAACTTACATTATAAATATATTAGATTAGTTGATTTTATACCTTGGCAGAGGGAAACACGCAGGTAAGGCTTATCCTGTAATAAATGATCTAAGGGCTATGTTATTTTATTTACTGAGGGTTGTTGAATTCGTTCCGGTTCCATCATCAGAACGGCTCATTTACTCCATAAGCATTGGATAAGTGTTGCCGCTCGATAGTCCACTATTGACAGTCAATTGACTCACTATCGGTATTTTTAATAAAACCGACAGTGAGTCTTGAGATACTTTTGATTGTTTATCGATACTGCTGATAGTATCGATAGTATCGATTCTGATGACGAACAAACTATCGATAGTATTCCTTTTAATAACACATAAACTATCGATACTATCGATATTACAAAAAATATCGATAGTGTCGATATTTTATGAAACGCATACTATCGATACACATGATAGTTTGATTTTCGTCGGATCGATACTATAAATACCAATTATGGTATTGTTGGTTATCAATAGTATTGCTCTAAAACAGATATCCATACTGATAAACCACTGTCGATAGTTTGGCATTTTTCAATTGAAAAATGATATCTATTGTTTGGCAACACTACATTGATTGCATAAACATTGCAAGTTGAATAGAAGCTTGTAATAATATTATTACTAGCAGATTGTAGCCAATGAGGTCAACGGTGCTCACTGATTGGTTGATTTGAATCGGATGTAACAGTGTTGAATGCCAAAAAGGTGGATTTGTATAAAAATCTCGTAATTATTATTATTACTCTCGTTGACACTTTTGGCTCCAGTTGGAACAACATGCGCATGGCTGACTAGCATTGGATCCAGAAAAGGCACCCGGAGCCAACTATGTAAACGGAACCAACAAATACTAGTCGTACGGCACGATGGATCTGCAAAGTGCCCACGGGTATATCTATATATATATATATATATATATATATATATATATATATATATATATATATATATATATATATATATATATATATAATTACTAACGTAACCATAAAGTTACTAACTTCATGATCGTAACAGATACCCAACGCCATAGAAACTATTGAAAGGCCCGTTAGTAGGCAAAAACTAGAGTTGCCGGTAGGCACACAGAGATGGCAGCACACACAACCAGCAAAAAAGTGGCTTAAGAAGTGTTTTGAATAAAAGTACTTATTGTTAGGAGACTAGCGCCATCTGCGTTTGATCTCCACAAACTCGGGCAAAATTTATCGATTTAACGATAATTTATCGATAGATGCGCCGCGTCCCCATGACTAGGTCAGGACCGCGGCGTAGTCCTCGGTAAAACTCGTTCTCGCCCGGGTGTGGTGCCATAAATTAAGTACTTTATATCCGTAAAAGCAGTGTGTTTTTCGAACGTTTGGTCGATTGCATAGCGTGGCGTTATGTAATCAAGTACAGAGTGTTATAACTTAGTTGCTCGTTTAAAACGGATGTTTTGTTTGAACTAAATCCGAAATAAACTGGTGTTTATGACGTTTGTAAATCTTTACTTGTAAATTGTGATAAACATATAAATCGTTATAAAAGACGTAGCATGGCGTTGCGTCATAACTCGTGTGTTTGGTTATATGTACCTAATTAAAAAACACTAACGTTTGTGAAAACTATTGTGCAGTGGAGTGCTATATCTCGTCATATTCGTTTGGGGGTGACTTAAGGCTCCTCCTTGCGCTAGCGACCTTGAAAACACAAAAAAATTAATTTCTCTTTCTGTAAGTGAGATTATTAGAAACCCTCGTACAACTTTTTAGCTAGTATCCTGAAGTTTCATTAGAACCTCGAAAGTCATTGAAATACTATCCGGTTTAGAAACCTTTACAAAAAGAGTCAAAAATGGCCGTTTTTAGTATTTTTTGCAAAGGAAAATTCAGGGTATTTTATTTTAATGATTTTCGAGGTTCTAATGAAACTTCAGGATACTAGCTAAAAAGTTGTACGAGGGTTTCTAATAATCTCACTTACAGAAAGAGAAATTAATTTTTTTGTGTTTTCAAGGTCGTTAGCGCGGGGAGGACCCTTAAATGAGCTCAGGGTGGTTGATTAGGGACCCAGTTTGTTCACCTCTGTCTTGTGGCCCGTGAAGAGGGCCCTAGACAGTCGCTACCTCGAAAGGCTTCGAGATCACGCTGGACGAGGCCGTCCGACTAATATATGAACTGTTAGTAATAGAAATTAATTCTGCTATTATATGTTATTGGATGTAATTCATTTTAGATATTTTAGTTTTAGGTTATAATTAAGTTAGAAGGTTGTCTTGACCTCATCTAGGCTGGTAGCAGTGCTGCGTTTGTTTGGTTGTACGTTTGTTTGTTGCCAGATGGAATAGTCGGCCGGGCCGATCTCCGCAACATACCGTAGTAGTAGTTTTAAGTCAACAAGAAGTGTTAAATAGACTTTAAGAATGTTTATTGCATTTTATATAAGTCATATTTTAATAATTAGAGTACTATTCTATTTAAATAATAGTAAAAAAAGTTTTAATGTTTTAAATATCATCTATTAGCGCCATCTAGTGGCAATGAAAAGAAATAATTACGTTTATTTGGCAATGGGTAGGCATGATTTTGTTTAGTTGCATAATTATTGTTATTTTAGTGTTGCTAACTTAATTTGATTATAAACCATATTGAAATATTTTATATTATTTCAACAGTGCTATGTCCCGGATTGCACGAACGGGAAGAAATCGGATCCAAACTGCGAAGTTGTGCTGACCAAATGTTTTGATAGCTCTTTTATTTTCAATTTTCCGTGGGGACGTTAATCATAATTATACAATACACGCTGACTTTTCATTGGTATTGGAAAAAAAAATGTCGCATAGCAAATAAATCCCTCTAAGCATACCTATACCTACGTAATCTAATTGTGTGTTAATTGACCGAGCGAGCGAAGCTAGCGAAGCGTCTTATTAATTAATTCTTTTATCCGTCTGTCTGTCTGTTCTTGCCTACAGGTCGCAATTCTTAACCGATTCTCATGAAATTTAGTAAGCAGGTTCAGCAACTAAATAGATTTTTTTTGTCGTGCCAGTTTTTCGAAATTTTTCAAAATGGCGGAAATATGGGGTTTTAAAATTTTAAAACTGTTATATATCCGCCATTTCAAAAATGTCATGAGACTTTTTTGTTGCCATTATGAAAACGATATTTTTTTATTTGATCAACTTTTTTGTCTGAATAACTTTTTTATACGTTCTACTTAAACGGGTTTAGGGTGACTCGCGAAGTCTAGCTGACTAGGCCGTGACGAATATGCAATACAAATCCTCTTACAAAATATACTCAAACTATTTAACGGTGAATTCAGTCCGGGCACTCCGGGCTACTGAACAACTTTCTTAAAAATACATATCTTCCCTGGGGTCCACGAAGTAATTTCTTAACCGACATAAAATAAAAGGGTTTTGCTTATTTTACGATTAGATTTTTTTAAAGTTATTGCTTATTTTGATTGATTGTTGGCTTGTTTATTAAATTTAGCAATTTAGTTGAGCGAACTTTCGTTCAATCGCTATCACTGCTTGTCTGTGCTTCTGTAGTAGTATTAGTAATTATGCTACGAACTAAAAAGAGATCAACAGCAATCAAAGCCCGCGAAGTAGCTTTACGAAGAAAGTAAGAAACCAAAATGAGCAGCGGCATAGAGCCATGGCAATACAAATAAACATTTTAACCTGGTTTTTCCAACAACGAGCTGACTTTGACATTTGAAAAATGATGTGTAATTTTTCGGTGAAAGACTACTGGTACAGAACTGAATTTCAGCATCACGGTAGACCTCATATCCATGGGATTGTATGGTTGGAAGGTGCTCCTGACATTTCAGAGCTAGATCGAAAGTCATTTGAAGAAAGGGCTGTGATTGGCAACTATTTTGGAAATTAGGTCACAACCATGAATTCGCATATCGGTAAACCTGCACCGACAGTAAAATTCATCCAAGTCAGGTACATTATTCTGAAATAATAAACGCGAGATCTAAGTTCGTGGCGAACTACTAGTAGATAAAAAACTTGCGAAATTGATTTTCGATCGAGACTACGTAGATACGCCTATCCAAAACTGATTCGTGACCCCGATGAACTCCGGCCGGCCGAGCGGCGGTGCTACTAGATCACGATTTTTATTCCGAGTTTTAGTCAACATTTTTTGTATCAGAATTTTTATTTGGGGTAATTAGGTCTTAATCGATCCTTATTAAGTGGCCTTCGGCCAGGCCTCCGTCACTTGATCAAAGTCGCGCTATATTTACCTACTGGCTAGCCGTGTGTTGTTTGAACTCAAAAGTGGCAGAGGGACGCCGCACGCGTGAAACCTTAATGCGTATTGTTTCTTTACAATATCAACAAGCGTTTTAACGATGTAGAATTCAAGACATTATTGTGCGGTATTCGAATGTCAAAATCAAAGAATTTCACATTGCCAAAAGACGAGAATTTCAATTCAATTTGTTTATTCAGTAACAATAATACATTGCATTCGAATATAATATGTACACATTAATATCTAATTACTTATTTTAACGATCCAATTTAGAGTGGCAAATCCGTTTTTTAACTAATTAAATAATTACACACACATATATAGAAATAGAAGCAATTAGAACTCTTCAACATTATAGCAGCACTTCTCAAGCAGTAAAATGCCTAAGCGAAAGCTTTCGCTCCGTTTTCAGATCATATGGCAATTTATTAAATAGTACTACAGTCTGATTACGAGGGCAATGCTTCACGATTTCCAGTGCTGGAGCCATTTTGTGTTTCAAATCTTTTCGTCTAGTGCCTTCACGTGCTACCATTTCCTCCTCTGTCTCATATAATGCTCTATTTTTAATGAAGTCTGTCAATATCATGAATATATATAAGGAAGGCACTGTTAAAATTTGCAGCGTTTTAAAGTGTTCTTCACAAGATTCCCTTGGCGATATTCGAACCATGGCACGTATAGCGCTTTTTTGTGCGACAAAAGCCTTATGCATATTGTATTTATAACTATTTCCCCAAAATTTTATACTATAGCGCAGTTTTGATTCCACCATGGAGTAATAGAGAGACTTAAGCTGATCAATTGTAAGTTCGTCACGTAAAGTTCTGAGAGCAAAGCAGGCGCTACTTATACTACTTTCCACATCATGTAATTCGCTTTTCCAATTTAAAAGATTGTCCACTTGAATACCCAAGAATTTCACAACTGGCACCGGATTTATATTTTCATTATTTACTTGAACTTTTAACTTGTCCCTATTGTTGGCAGTTGTTCGAAATAACATCACATTCGTTTTCGCAGTATTTAGTTTAAGATTGTTGGCTGTAAACCATTCGTGAAATAATGTCAAAGTTAAATTTAACTTCCTATTTAGAGCGTCAATATTCTTATCCCATACAACAGCATTCGTGTCGTCTGCAAAAATTACCAATTCAATGTCAGGTTGTGAGTATGTCATATAATTTACTAAATCATTAATAAAAATAATAAACAAAATTGAACCCAAAATTTACCCTTGTGGGACTCCTCTAGAAACTTTATTCATTTTTGAGTGTTTTATAGAATTAAGAACCTCTTCGTTAGCTTCCCTAATCTCAGCAAATTGCTGCCGATTACTCAAATATGATTTTAACAAATTCAAAGTTTTACCATTAACACCACAAAATTCTAATTTCATTGTGAGAATGTTTTGATCAACAAGATCAAAAGCACTGCTGAGGTCCAGGAAAATGCCCCCAACCTTTAATTTTTCATTTAATTTATTAGTCACATCATTTATGATAGTGTCCATTGCGTTGGCTATTCCAATACCTTCTTGGTAACCAAATTGTCGTTGGTTTAGAGAAAAAGTAAGTGTTCCTTTTTCGGTATAATTTTCACTAGAATTCAAAACATCGATGTGCTGTAGAAGGTATATATATGTTGTTTTTCGTGTGTGTAAGTGGCCAACACTAGTTTCAGATTTTTAAGCTGCCCACTTGTGGTCACCCATCCAAGTGCGGACCACGCCCGTCGCCGCTTTACATGTGAAAGCGCTAGTGGCCACCGAGCTCCTCTAGTAAAGTATATAAATACGATTTACGTGAACTAGAAAGTATGCTATAACGAATTACTCATTATCGTATGTTTCTCATTGCGATGTACGGTACATCCACAGTTTATGAAGTTTCTATGAAAATTACACGCTCTTATTACGTCACAACTTTTAAAGTCAAATCATCTATAGAACCTTTTTAATAAAATTTCATTTCATAAATATGTGTCATGTAAATTTTTGTATTTTATATTATAACATTGAGTCAACCCTAAGGTATTCTCACACCGGCCGACGTCGTCGCCCGCTGTGCACTTAAAACGCTCCGTTGAGTCAAAGCAGTTAAGCTCATATTTCCTCGCGTCGCTTGACAGCTAGAAAGTTTAGTTAAATAAAGCGTAGGTATTTGGCGTTTGTGGGGAAGTGATGTATCTGTTACGTGGTAACTTATTAGTAATCTGTGTTTCGGCTCCAAAACCCGTGAAAAATCACCGTGTATACTTAGCACTAATATAGATAATGATTAAACGAATGCCTAAACAATAATGTTTTTATTTGGTTTCCGTTCCTAAGAGTGATACATTTTTAGGGTTCCGTTTGTCCAAAAAAAGTATATTTTTGAAAAGTAATGTCATTATTTTGAGTGGAAAGAAGCATTTGCATAAAATCAAGTGGAGCGACGTATTCAATCTGTTCACACCAAGACGCGACGCGATGCGACAATGCATGAACAGAGCCCTTAGCACGAATATTTGCGACAAAACATTCGAATCGCCTTCGACAAAGTTTTGTATGGAAAAATGAACAGCGCCTCTATCGTGTGTAAAAGGAACTATAACTCGCAGCACGAGTTTTGACACATTACTATCGTATCGACAAGGTATTTGTTGAGGACTGTAGAGTAAAACCACTATTTGCACTTCTTCTCTTCTTTTATTCGTATTTTCCAGAAGTCGAGAACTGAATGCCTTGCTCCCGGGACCTGGTCTGATTTTATAGAAAATTGCAGCCAATGAAAAAATTCGATTTTTTGCATACGGCACCAATATCTCTTTCTTACTTTTTCTTATAGCGCTATCTCTTTCGGCTAAGTTTTTCGGGTTTTTGCCAGGTTTCTCGGGAGTAAAACATAAGTTTTACAAAGTATGAATTTTCCTTAATAGCTAGGCATTTTCTCTACCTAATAATACAAGTTTCATGTAAATACCTTGATTTTTCATGAAGTTATTCGAGAAAAACCCTATGTTGTTCTCGTCAAGGTATTACTTTTACATTTTCCTTTTTGCATCGCTAGCGCCCTCTATTTCTTAGTTCCTAGGCGCCCTCTACAATACTCTTATGAGTCAGGATAAAAGGGGAAATAAACCTAACTAAGTACATTTTTATTCCCTACGCTAAGTATTAAATGATTTATTAAGTCTTAAACTATCGTACTTCTAAGGGAGAAAGAATAAACCTAACTATTTTACATGATTTCCCTAGCTATTAATTAATCAAAATACTTTATTTACACTTAAATATATTATTCGTCGACTGTCCGCATCATTCTCCCCCCGGCGAAGTCTTCTGCGTAGCCTCTATAATGGGGAGGACAGCTATTTTCGTTATTGGTCTTCGGAAGATGCCACCCGTGGTGCGGACGTCTGCAGATCGTACCCCTCCGTCTAGTCCTGTATACACCTTCTCAATGATCCCTCTCGGCCACGTGTTACGAGGCAGCGTCGGGTCCACGATGACGACCAGGTCTCCCGGCTGCAACTGGCGACGTCCTTCGTCTCTGGATTCTCCGCGTGCCACCAGCGTTGGGAGGTATTCTCGTACCCATCGTCTCCAGAATTCGTCTGCGAGAGCTTGGGATGCTCTCCAAGTGCGACGATCAGCTATCTCACAAGGACCAGTGTGAGGTAGGCCAGAGGATGACCCCAGCAGAAAGTGATTGGGAGTTAATGCCTCTGGGTCATCAGGCTCTACCAAAACATGGGTTAAGGGTCTCGCGTTGATGCTATGTTCTGCTTCTGCTATCATTGTTTGCAGAACTTCCTCTTTCGGCGTCTTCTCTTTGAGTACTGCTTGCAGCGCCACCTTGACTGACCGGACGAGCCTTTTCCAGGCTCCCCCCTGGTTTGGAGCCCCTGGTGGTATGAAGCGCCATTCCATTTTGTGTAGCAGGCCGTAGTCTCTCAGCGCGGGGGTCCACTCGGCGTAAGCGTTCTTGAGTTCTACGTCAGCCCCTCGGAAGTTAGTCGCGTTGTCACTATACATAACGGCTGGCTTGCTGCCATTCGACGAAGTGCCATTATGGCAGAGTCAGTAGTGAGGCTTCCCACCAACTCTAAGTGTATTGCCCTTGTCGTCATGCATGTAAACAATGCTCCCCATCTTTTTTCTCTTCGCCTTCCGATGGTGATTGTAATTGGGCCGAAGTAGTCCACCCCACAGTTAGTGAAGGGGCGATAATATGCGTCGATTCTCGCCGCTGGCAGGTCTCCGCAGATAGGCACGCAGGGCTGTGCTTTACGGACTCGACACAGGTAACAATCTCGAGCCACGGCACGCACTGTTGGTCGAAGTTTCAGGATCCAAAATTTCTGTCGAAGTTCGTTGACGACTCGCTCACGACCCGCGTGTCCTGCTTTTACGTGTTCCTGCATCACGATGAGTTTCGTGAGTGGATGTTTTCCGTCCAGGATGATTGGCTTTTTCATGTCTTCGGGCTGTTTTGCTGCGTCTATTCTTTCTCGAATGCGTAATAGTCCGTCTTTTAGCTCTGGATCTAGCTTCTTGAGGCGACTGTTTCGTTGAATGGGCTTATTCTCTCGTAGTCTCATCATCTCATCCGGGAAGCTATCTTCTTGGGCATTTTGCAACAACAATTTCTCTGCCCGGTCCAGATGCGCCTTTGTCATATGTTTTTCCCGACGTCGGCATTTATCGACGAATAACAGGATTGTAGCTGTTGCTCGAAGTAGACGTATGTAACTAGAGAAGCATTCAATCTTCAGTAATGCTTTCTTTTCTGGACTTGAAGTGACGTGATTCACTAATTCTTCATTTTCATCTTGTTTGCCTTCATATTCTTTTGGCCATAGGTCTTCCGTTTCTTTCAGGAAGGTAGGTCCACTGAACCACCAATCGTCAGTATCTACAGGCACATAATTAACTCGGGTGGCTGTGTCAGCTACGTTGAAGTTCGTGGGAACCCATTTCCATTGTTTTGTTTCTGTTCTCTCTGCATTCTCTCTCGTCTCAGGTTTGCTATTTTATTCAATTGTTCCAGCCATTAAAGCAATCCTTCTGCTTGCTCTTCTGGTATAGGTTCATCCCAACCGATGTGAAGTCGCCAAAGGTTTTGAAGGCAGTTTTTCGCGCTTATGGTGAAACAGCTCAATAATCCCAAGGGGTCATATATTGACATAACTGCACTCAAAGCCTCTCGTTTAGTTGGTGCTCGTAGTCTTAGTCGTCCTTCTTCTGGAACCCGTGGCATATTCGTGTTGAAGCCGAGAGTATCTTCTTTGGGATACCATATTAATCCAAGAGTCTTATTACTGTGCCCGAGTTGTGTCGTCGTGCGGGCACGTAGTTCATCAGGAACAGGAACGAGTGCTCCTTCTTTATTTGAATTCCAACTTCGAAGTCTGAAACCAGCTTTGGAATGTACTTCTATCACTTCTCTGATGGTAGTAACAGCTTTTTCTTCTGTATCGTAGCTATTAACCAAATCGTCCATATAATGATTCTCTGTAATAGCCTTTAGTGCTGCCGGATGTGATTGTGCGTGTGCGTGAGCGTTATGATTTCTCACGCTATGAGCGAGAAACGGCGAACATGAAGCTCCGAAGATCATGGATGTCATTTTCATTTTTCGTGGTGGATTCTTGCGATCATTTCCTCGCCAGAGAAACATCTGTGCTGCTTGATCTTCTTCTCGAATCTTAATTCTCAAAAACATTTCTTCTATGTCTGCAGATATAGCAACGGGAAACTCTCTGAATTAGAAGAGAATTCCGAGCAATGAGTGCAGCATATCCGGACCTTCTAGCAGTTTATCGTTTAAGCTTGTCCCATGCGTTACTGCGGCAGCGTCGAAGACTAGACGTACTTTGCCGGGCTTATTTGGATTAGTCACCGCAAAGTGTGGCAAGTACCAGTGATGTGGATACTTTGTTTCAGATCCATCGCATTCTTCAGCGTATCCTTTTTTCATCAAATTCTCAATTTGTGCGCTGTACTCTTTTGCGAAGTCTGGATCTTTATCTATTCTTCTCTCAATATTTCTCAGTCTTTTTCAAAGCATTCTCGTAGCTTGGTGGCATGATGGGATTTTCTTCTTTCCAAGTCAATCCCACTTCATAGCGTCCATTCTCGCATGTGACTGTTTTATTGAAGATCTCAAGTGCTCTTTGATTGACAGGAGACACCTTTGTAGCTAGAGATACTCCCAAAGCGTCGATTCTGAAGTGAGCTTCAATTTGTTCGTGTAATTTTCGGTTTTCGTCGCTTTTTACATGCAGATGTAGAATGGAGGCTTCATCTTGAAATATGATTTTAGGTGTGACTCCATGGATCACCCAACCTAACTGGGTTTTAGAAGCGACAGGCTCGTTTTTTCTGCCGGTTCTCAGTTCACGTGTGACTATCATTTCCCAGTTGTCAGCTCCGATGAGTAGTTTAGGTCTCGCTAGGTCGTAGCTATATCTTGAATTGGCAGATCTCGCAGGTGGTCGTATTTCAACATATGTGTGGAAATGGTCTGACTTGATAATGCCAATCCCTCCACCGTTCTAGCTCCAATTCTCCATACACGATCACCAGTCTTGATTTGAATGTCGACACGTCGGCTGTTATGCTCTTTTCGTGTTGCGTTCACTCCATGTATTTGAAGCGGTGAGACAGGTCCGCGCGCGTCGATCTTGCGCGCCAACTCTGCGTCTGTTAGAGTTGCGGTTGAACCTTCATCCAGAATGTGTTGTTGACTTCACCCCCAGGTCCAGTCACCGTCACTGGGCACACTTTCAGCAGTACCGTTTTCGGATTTGTGCTCGTTCTTACATTCAGCACGGTCCCATCACTAGTTGATGCGGCGTCGGCAACTGTCGGTGATGCGGCAGTGATGTTATAAGCATGAAGTGATGAGTAGTGAGGTTTCGAACAACCGTTGATCCCACAGGATTTGGCTCGACAGCTGTTGCGGCGGTGTGTTTTATTGACGCACTTGAAGCAAATTTTCTTTTCTTTGACCCACTGCCATCGTTAATTCGTTGAGAGAGCTTTATATTTTTCACACTGTGGCACTTTGTGTTGCGCACCACAGTATAAACACTTTTCTTCTTCGTGATTCTCACTCGTGGTAGTGGTATATGTTGTTGCTTTGCGTGTTGCTTCTTGTCATCGCGTTGTGGGTGTATTACTCGTTGTCTTCATGTTTCGAGATGTTGTGATAGTACTCGGCGTGTACGTGTGCTTTAACGCAAGGTCAGCTTCTTTCATCAGAAAATTCGACAACTTCACTATTTGGGGTTCCTTTTGCTTGCAGTTTTCTTCTGCGTAGTGGCTCCATCGAGATCGTAGATGAGGACTCAGCTTCTCGATAACCTCTCTGCATAGCATAGGATTATATAAGTAGTCATGCTGGTCGAGACTGTCGAGTACTTGGATAATATTGAAGCTTCACTGCCAGATTGTTTGATTCTGTTGCGTTAACGCCTGAGCGCGGTAATTTCTTTATATCTTCCATGGCTTGATCTATAATTATCTCAGGCCGTCCTTAACATTGCTCTAGGGTTTTCATGATTTGATCTGGATTGCGGCTTGTGTGTAATAGAGCGCGTACAGCATCACATGCGTCTCCTCTGAGGGCGTTGCGTAGTCTCGCCATATTCTCGACGTCACTAAACTGATAAATGACGGTTGAGTCTCTGAATGCAGCTTTGAAGGGCAGCCATTCACTTTGCGATCCGGAAAATATATTGGTAAGTCTGTCACTTGCTTCGGAGGTACGCGTACTCTTGTCATCTTCGTGATTGCATCGGCCAGTTGTTCTATTCCTCTTCGGACACTATGGTTTCTTTGACGAGTCGGAGTCGGCGAACGCGGACGATATCTCGGCGTGTTATGCCATTCGATGTTCCGCGGTCTGGCTCTATGCTTGTCGACATGCTCTTGCTGAATGACACGCTCCCCCCGTAATGGATGAGCAGTGTGTTCAGCTGGGACATAATCGGCGGCTGAGGTTCGGCGACGATGGCGGCGGCGGCAGTGACAGAAGGAGTCTCCATCTGTTGTAGTGAACTCATATATGTAGGCTCCTGTTCAATTGTTGTCTCGTTCTGACTGAGCTACATATTTACTCGCTCGTTCTGTTGCTCATGTATACTGACAGCATCATTTTCTTCATCTTGAATATTCTCAATCTCAAATGCCAACTTCTTCTGAATAAGTTCAGCTTCTATTTGTAGATCACGACGTTTGATTTCAGCCAGCTTTTCCACGGCGGCGAGCTCGGCTTGTTTGACACCGATGGACAGCTGATGATGTGATCTTTTTTTTTTTTTTTATGTTATATGTCGGCAAACGAGCAAGCGAGCCTCCTGATGGTAAAAGGTCATCGCTGCCCATGGACACATACAACACCGGAGGTGCCATCTATGCGTTGCCGGCCTTTTAGAGTCCTATTAACACACCTTTTGAAGAACCCCATGTTGTAGCGCAAAGGAAACACCTCAGCAGGAAGCTTATTCCACATCTGACACGTCCTGGGGAAAAATGAACGTGATGCCCTAGTGGTTTTTGGATACCAGGCGTCTAAGATATGGGGGTGAGCTCTCTCTCTGTGACGCGAGGTGCGGTGGTAAAATCGTGACGGTGGCATCAAATTGAAAAGTTCCTCAGAACACTCCCCGTTGTAGAGACGATAGAACATACATAAAGAGCCCACGTTTCTCCGGTGTCTTAGTGTTTCTAATCTGTCTGTAAGTTTGGGATCGTCGACAATACGTACAGCCCGACGTTGGATCGAGTCAAGTGGAAGGAGTTGGTATTCTGGTGCTCCAGCCCAGAGAAACGAGCAGTACTCCATGTGTGGTCGGACTTGGGCTTTGTAAAGTAAAAGCCTATGACCCGGTGTAAAGAACGTCTTCGCTCTGTTGAGCACACCAAGTTTTTTAGACTCCAGTTTGGCTTTATTCTCCAAATGACCCCGGTATTGGACTTCGCTCGATATTTCGACACCTAGGATCCCAATACTTTTAGAGATCGTTAGGGGAGTGTTCTGAAATTGAGGCGCTACAGTAAAAGGGGTTTTTTTGGCAGAAAATGCGCAAACTTGTGTCTTAGAAGGGTTAAAGGAGACTAAATTCTCACCACCCCATTCGGAGACTTTCTCGAGGGTGGAATCAATCTCAGACACAAGCTTAGTTCTGCTCTCTGCAGCGGTTGCTGGGGTCATTTTCGCACGACCATTGTAATGTGCATCGCTCGTACTGTCATCCGCATAACAATGAATGTTACCAGAAAGTAAAATGTCATTGATATGCAGAAGGAACAAAGTAGGGGATAACACAGAACCCTGGGAAACGCCAGCATTGATTGGCATAGTTTCAGAGCATAGGCCGTCTACAACGACTTGTATGCTACGCCCAGATAAGAAGCTGGCGATCCAAGTGCATAACCCTTCGGATAGCCCATAGGATGGTAACTTCGATAGAAGTGCCTTATGCCAAACCCGATCGAAGGCCTTGGTGATGTCTAGACTGCCTGCTAATGCTTCCCCCTTACTCTCAATGGCAGCTGCCCATTGGTGTGTGAGATATATCAGAAGGTCACCAGCACCGCGGCCGTGGCGAAAGCCGTACTGACGATAGCTAATAAGCTGGTTTGCTTCTAGATAACCGACAAGCTGCGTATTAATTACGCGCTCCATCACCTTGGAGAGCAAAGAGGTAATAGCAATAGGCCGATAGTTGTATGGGTCTGTGCGATCACCCTTCTTGGGAATAGGATGAACAAAGGCTACCTTCCATGAAGATGGTACTTTTCCGGTTTTATAAGAGAGCAGGAATAGGCGCGTTATAACCGGCGTCAGCTCCGGGGCACAATTACGTAGCACTAAAGTAGGGATACCATCTGGCCCGCTAGACTTGTTGACTTGCCACTGAACATTGTGTAATGCGAATTTCAGGCATGGCGTGTTCACAAATAGGAATGGTTGGTGGTGTCTTTCCCCCGTCGTCGAGCGTAGAATTCGACGCGAAAAGAGAGCCCAAGAGGTCGGCTTTCTCTTTTGCGGAATGAGCTAGTGAGCCATCGGGTTTGCGCAAGGATGGTAAGGAGGTACGACTAAAATTCCCTTGCGCAGCTTTGGCAAGAGACCAAAAAGCACGGCTCCCAGAGGGATGGCTGATTAGTTTCTCGCCAATCCTGCGCGTATGCCTAAACCTCGCTGCGGCAATTACTTTCTTGCATGACCTGGAGGCAGCATTAAATAGCTTCTTTAGTTCAGAAGATGCCGGGTCCTTTGAGTCGCGCGTAGCAGCCCAGGCTTTAAAAGCCGCTTGTTTGAGGTCGGAAGACTCCCGGCAAGATTTATCAAACCAGGGCTGAGACTGGCCGCCCACACGAACTACCGAGCTAGGAATAAAACTTTCCATGCCCTGCAAAATCGTATCGGCTACAGCATTCGCACACCTATCGACATTGTCTGAACTGAAGCATAACTGCCTCCATGGGTAGGACGCGTAAAACTCTCGCAGTCCGTCCCAATCTGCCGACCTATAATGCCAGACACGACGAGTCCCAGAGGGTCGGGTGTATTTAGTCGGACAAATTTGAACCACGGAATGTACCAGACAATGGTCTGATTTTCCCAAAGAAGCCCGACGCGATACTGTGGTACCTTCCGGGTTCGAGGTCAACAGAAGGTCAAGCAGGCCAGGGGTATGACCGTCAACGTCGGGAATCCTAGTAGGTCCATCAACTAGTTGGGTGAGGTCATACGCCGCAGCGAGGTTGAGGGCAGCCTTCCCCGCGTAATCAGTATGGGTCGATCCTAACCATTCGATGTGATGACCATTAAAATCACCGAGGACCGTTACTCCTGCAGATGGAAGCCGCTGGAGAATGTCGTCTATACCTCTTTGAACGTGCCCAAGCAGCCGGTCGGTTTCATTGTCTCCGCTATGGGGCCTGTAGAGGCACGCGTAGATATGAGTGTGGCCTCCAAGGTCTACACGCGCCCAGATTAACGACAGGTCCCTGTCTTCTAGGCTGTCAATACGGTGACAACAAATATCATCCCGGACGAACATGCACACTCCAGCTTTGAACACAAATTTGTCTTCCAAGCTATATCCGGGATACATTAGGTAGGATACGTCGGCCGGGGTTGATATTTGTGTTTCCGTCAGGAAAAATAGGGCCGGCTTTGCCGTCTCAAGATGGTGATGGACGGCATTAAGATTAGAGTGGAGACCCCTAATGTTGCACGAGTCCACAACTAATGTGGAAGGGGATGCCGCTGTACAAACTTTATTCCTTATTTTTCCAATAGCCATGGGTGTGTTTTTAAGGGAATAATGGTTGGATTGTCACAGTCACAACAGCCACACAGGCAAATGCGAGACCGCGGCCTACAAAAAAGCCACCGAGTTATGTGCTTCACTGTCACGGGGGACGGAAGGGCCCCCGATCCGACCCACAGACAGACCGCAGTGTTCCACACCGGCTTCCCAATCCGGCACTACGACCGGTATGCAGGCTTTTAACACTGGTGGCAGGGCAGCCTCCCCAGTAGGGATGTCCCAGGGTTCGAGCCCTCTTCGTACCAGCGGGCGGCCAGCGGACAACCGTTTCATCGGGTCTCCCTGGCCCCAGTGACAGAGAAGCACGCTCAGTGGATTTAAGCGAGCCGCAGGTCATCTCGGACCGATGACTGTTAAGGCTGCGACAATCGTGGGGGGACATGGCTCTCACGTATACAGACGGAACACACCTTACGGTGCTTTGCGGCAGACTCCAACGTGAGGGTGGTCGCCAGCCATACGAGCCAAAGCTCTCCCACCGAACTAAACAGTGTTTGGAAATTACATGAGGCCACCGCCAGACCTCAAAACCCGAAGGAATCAAGTGTTGCTCATTTAGCACTACCCAGGAGTCACGTGCAGGGATCTAGAGTCATGAAGTCCAGAGGGCTTCGCCTGCGGACGCGAGCAACATTAACCCCCATAATTTTGGACAGACTCACAGTTCTACACTGGATCAGGAGAGACGCCATACGCCTTTCATAGCACATCGTCTCGGAGAGATTGCAGAGAGAACAGAACCAAAACAATGGAAATGGGTTCCCACGAACTTCAACGTAGCTGATACAGCAGCCCGAGTTAATTATGTGCCTGTAGATACTGACGACTGGTGGTTCAGTGGACCTACCTTCCTGAAAGAAACGGAAGACCTATGGGCAAAAGAATATGAAGACAAACAAGATGAAAATAAAGAATTAGTGAATCACGTTACTTCAAGTCCAGAAAAGAAAGCATTACTGAAGATTGAACGCTTCTCTAGTTACATACGTCTACTTCGAGCAACAGCTACAATCCTGTTATTCGTCGATAAATGCCGACGTCGGGAAAAACATATGACAGAGGCGCATCTGGACCGGGCAGGGAAATTGTTGTTGCAAGATACCCAAGAAGATAGCTTCCCGGATGAGATGATGAGACTACGAGAGAATAAGCCCATTCAACGAAACAGTCGCCTCAAGAAGCTAGATGCAGAGCTAAAAGACGGACTATTACGCATTCGAGGAAGAAAAGACGCAGCAAAACAGCCCGAAGACATGAAAAAGCCAATCATCCTGGACGGAAAACATCCACTCACGAAACTCATCGTAATGCAGGAACACGTAAAAGCAGGACACGCGGGTCGTGAGCGAGTCGTCAACGAACTTCGAAAGAAATTTTGGATCCTGAAACTTCGACCAACAGTGCGTGCCGTGGCTCGAGATTGTTACCTGTGTCGAGTCCGTAAAGCACAGCCCTGCGTGCCTATCTGCGGAGACCTGCCAGCGGCGAGAATCGACGCATATTATCGCCCCTTCACTAACTGTGGGGTGGACTACTTCGGCCCAATTACAATCACCATCGGAAGGCGAAGAGAAAAAAGATGGGAAGCATTGTTTACATGCATGACGACAAGGGCAATACACTTAGAGTTGGTGGGAAGCATCACTACTGACTCTGCCATAATGGCACTTCGTCGAATGGCAGCAAGCCAGCCGTTATGTATAGTGACAACGCGACTAACTTCCGAGGGGCTGACGTAGAACTCAAGAACGCTTACGCCGAGTGGACCCCCGCGCTGAGAGACTACGGCCTGCTACACAAAATGGAATGGCGCTTCATACCACCAGGGGCTCCAAACCAGGGGGGAGCCTGGGAAAGGCTCGTCCGGTCAGTCAATGTGGCGCTGCAAGCAGTACTCAAAGGGAAGACGCCGAAAGAGGAAGTTCTGCAAACAATGATAGCAGAAGCAGAACATAGCATCAACGCGAGACCCTTAACCCATGTTTTGGTAGAGCCTGATGACCCAGAGGCATTAACTCCCAATCACTTTCTGCTGGGGTCATTCTCTGGTCTACCTCACACTGGTCCTTGTGACATAGCTGATCGTCGCACTTGGAGAGCATCCCAAGCTCTCGCAGACGAATTCTGGAGACGATGGGTACGAGAATACCTCCCAACGCTGGTGGTACGCGGATAATCCAGAGACGAAAAACATCGCCAGTTGCAGCCGGGAGACCTGGTCGTCATCGTGGACCCGACGCTGCCTCGTAACACGTGGCCGAGAGGGATCATTGAGAAGGTGTATACAGGACTAGACGGAGGGGTACGATCTGCAGAAGTCCGCACCCAGGGTGGCATCTTCCGAAGACCAACCACGAAAATAGCTGTCCTCCCCATCATAGAGGCTACGCAGAAGACTTCGCCGGGGGGAGAATGATGCGGACAGTCGACGAATAATATATTTAAGTGTAAATAAAGTATTTTGATTAATTAATAGCTAGGGAAATCATGTAAAAAAGTTAGGTTTATTCTTTCTCCCTTAGAAGTACGATAGTTTAAGACTTAATAAATCATTTAATACTTACCGTAGGGAATAAAAATGTACTTAGTTAGGTTTATTTCCCCTTTTATCCTGACTCATAAGAGTATTGTAGAGGGCGCCTAGAACCTAAGAAATAGAGGGCGCTAGCGATGCAAAAAGGAAAATGTAAAAGTAATACCTTCACGAGAACAACATAGGGTTTTTCTCGAATAACTTCATGAAAAATCAAGGTATTTACATGAAACTTGTATTATTAGGTAGAGAAAATGCCTAGCTATTAAGGAAAATTCATACTTTGTAAAACTTATGTTTTACTCCCGAGAAACCTGGCAAAAACCCGAAAAACTTAGCCGAAAGAGATAGCGCTATAAGAAAAAGTAAGAAAGGGATATTGGTGCCGTGTGCAAAAAATCGAATTTTTAGTGGTTTTACTCTACAGTCCTCAACAGATACCTTGTCGATACGATAGTAATGTGTCAAAACTCGTGCTGCGAGTTATAGTTCCTTTTACGCACGATAGAGGCGCTGTTCATTTTTCCATACAAAACTTTGTCGAAGGCGATTCGAATGTTTTGTCGCAAATATTCGTGCTAAGGGCTCTGTTCATGCATTGTCGCATCGCGTCGCGTCTTGGTGTGAACAGATTGAATACGTCGCTCCACTTGATTTTATGCAAATGCTTCGTTCCACTCAAAATAATGACATTACTTTTCAAAAATATACTTTTTTTGGACAAACGGAACCCTAAAAATGTATCACTCTTAGGAACGGAAACCAAATAAAAACATTATAGTTTAGGCATTTTTTTAATCATTATCTATATTAGTGCTAAGTATACACGGTGATTTTTCACGGGTTTTGGAGCCAAAACACAGATTACTAATAAGTTACCACGTAACAGATACATCACTTCCCTACAAAAGCCAAATACCTACGCTTTATTTAACTAAACTTTCTAGCTGTCAAGCGACGCGAGGTAATATGAGCTTAACTGCTCTCACGCTGACTCAACGGAGCGTTTTAAGTGCACAGCGGGCGACGACGTCGGCCGGTGTGAGAATACCTTAGGGTTGACTCAATGTTATAATATAAAATACAAAAATGTACGTGACACATATTTATGAAATGAAATTTTATTAAAAAGGTTCTATAAATGATTTGACTTTAAAAGTTGTGACGTAATAAGAGCGTGTAATTTTCATAGAAACTTCATAAACTGTGGATGTACCGTACATCGCAATGAGAAACATACGATAGTGAGTAATTCGTTATAGCATACTTTCTAGTTCACGTAAATCGTATTTATATACTTTACTAGAGGAGCTCGGTGGCCCACCGGGAGTGCGCACTAGCGCTTTCACATGTAAAGCGGCGACGGGCGTGGTCCGCACTTGGATGGGTGACCACAAGTGGGCAGCTTAAAAATCTGAAACTAGTGTTGGCCACTTACACACACGAAAAACAACATATATATACCTTCTACAGCACATCGATGTTTTAAATTCTAGTGAAAATTATACCGAAAAAGGAACACTTACTTTTTCTCGTCTTTTGGCAATGTGAAATTCTTTGATTTTGACATTCGAATACCGCACAATAATGTCTTGAATTCTACATCGTTAAAACGCTTGTTGATATTGTAAAGAAACAATACGCATTCACGCGTGCGGAGTCCCTCTGCCACTTTTGCGTTCGAACACACGGCTAGCCAGTAGGTAAATATAGCGCGACTTTGTTCAAGTGACGGAGGCCTGGCCGAAGGCCACTTCATAAGGATTGATTAAGACCTAATTACCCCAAATAAAAATTCTGATACAAAAAATGTTGACTAAAACTCGGAATAAAAATCGTGATCTAGTAGCACCGCCGCTCGGCCGGCCGGAGTTCATCGGGGTCACGAATCAGTTTTGGATAGGCGTATCTACGTAGTCTCGATCGAAAATCAATTTCGCAAGTTTTTTATCTACTAGTAGTTCGCCACGATCTTAGACCTCGCGATTATTATTTCAGAATAATGTACCTGACTTGGATGAATTTTACTGTCGGTGCAGGTTTACCGATATGCGAATTCATGGTTGTGACCTAATTTCCAAAATAGTTGCCAATCACAGCCCTTTCTTCAAATGACTTTCGATCTAGCTCTGAAATGTCAGAAGCACCTTCCAACCATACAATCCCATGGATATGAGGTCTACCGTGATGCTGAAATTCAGTTCTGTACCAGTAGTCTTTCACCGAAAAATTACACATCATTTTTCAAATGTCAAAGTCAGCTCGTTGGTGGAAAAACCAGGTTAAAATGTTTATTTGTATTGCCATGGCTCTATGCCGCTGCTCATTTTGGTTTCTTACTTTCTTCGTAAAGCAACAAGAGATCAACAGCAATCAAAGCCCGCGAAGTATCGCGGGCTTTGATTGCTGTTGATCTCTTGTTTGTTCGTAGCATAATTACTAATACTACTACAGAAGCACAGACAAGCAGTGATAGCGATTGAACGAAAGTTCGCTCAACTAAATTGCTAAATTTAATAAACAAGCCAACATTCAATCAAAATAAGCAATAACTTTAAAAAAATCTAATCGTAAAATAAGCAAAACCCTTTTATTTTATGTCGGATAAGAAATTACTTCGTGGACCCCAGGGAAGATATGTATTTTTAAGAAAGTTGTTCAGTAGCCCGGACTGAATTCACCGTTAAATAGTTTGAGTATATTTTGTAAGAGGATTTGTATTGTATATTCGTCACGGCTTAGGGCGGATTTCATCGTTGAAGTAAAACGCGATCAGTTGTAGCTAAACTCGTTTACGCACGTAAACTGGTTCCTTTGGATTTCATCGACAAAAACTAATCGCGTTTAGGGCTAAACGCGTTTAACAATCTGAACGTCCGATATTGGCCGTTTAACGCTTCTTAACGCGTTCAATCAAACAAATGTCAAGTCAACGACAATATTGACATAGGTAGGTACATACTTTTTAATTTACGTTCCGTTCCTTCGCAATTCTTTACTGGTTTTAAACCAATGAGTTTTGCTCATCCGTTAATCATATTTTCTGCGTGGAATGAAAACTATCATATGATTTTTACTGTAATCTTCGCTTTTTTGTCTATGAGTTTAGGTAAACTTCGTTTTCGTAAACGCGATCAATAATTTGCTCCAAATTGACGGTGAAATTCATTTGAAGTTGATCGAGATCAAATCAAACATTTGAACTCAGTTATGGTAAACTCAGTTTTGCTAAACTCGTTTATCAATGAAAACGATGAAATCGGCCCTTAGTCAGCTAGACTTCGCGAGTCACCCTAAACCCGTTTAAGTAGAACGTATAAAAAAGTTATTCAGACAAAAAAGTTGATCAAATAAAAAAATATCGTTTTCATAATGGCGGATATATAACAGTTTTAAAATTTTAAAACCCCATATTTCCGCCAATTTGAAAAATTTCGAAAAACTGGCACGGCAAAAAAATTATATTTAGTTGCTGAACCTGCTTACTAAATTTCATGAGAATCGGTTAAGAATTGCGACCTGTAGGCAAGAACAGACAGACAGACAGACAGACAGACGGACAAAAGAATTTTTGGCTAGTCTCGAAACTGAGACGCTTCGCTAGCTTCGCTCGCTCGGTCAATTAACACACAATTAGATTACGTAGGTATAGGTATGCTTAGAGGGATTTATTTGCTATGCGACATTTTTTTTTCCAACACCAATGAAAAGTCAGCGTGTATTGTGTAATTACGATTAACGTCCCCACGGTAAATTGAAAATAAAAGAGCTATCAAAACATTCGGTCAGCACAACTTCGCAGTTTGGATCCGATTTCTTCCCCTTCTTGCAATCCGGGACATAGCACTGTTGAAATAATATAAAATATTTCAATATGGTTTATATTCAAATAAAGTTAGCAACACTAAAATAACAATAATTATGCAACTAAACAAAATCATGCCTACCCATTGCCATATAAACGTAATTATTTATTTTCCTTGCCACTAGATGATACTTAAAACATTAAAAAAAAATTACTATTATTTAAATAGAATAGTACTCTAATTATTAAAATATGAATTATATAAAATGCAATAAAAAATTTTAAAGTCTATTTAATTCTTGTTGACTTAAAACTACTACTACGGTATGTTGCGGAGATCGGCCCGGCCGACTATTCCATCTGGCAACAAACAAACGTACAACCAAACAAACGCAGCACTGCTACCAGCCTAGATGAGGTCTAGACAACCTTCTAACCTAATTATAACCTAAAACTAAAATATCTAAAATGAATTACATATAATGGCAGAATTAATTTCTATTACTTACAGTTCATATATTAGTCGGACGGCCTCGTCCAGCGTGATCTCGAAGCCTTTTGAGGTAGCGACTGTCTAGCCAGTTTGGATGAAATTTGGTATGGGTATAGTTTGAGACTCGGGGAATGACATAGGGAATACTCTTTATCCCGAAATTCCCACGGGAAGCGAAGCCCGCGGGTACAGCTAGTATATTATAAACAGACGGTATAGATACATATATATATAAGGAGTCTTCTACTATATATATATATATATATAAAATAGTAGAAGACTTTTTTAAAGCGAGAGTAGCGAATGAATTTAATCAGCGAAGTCTATATTGAACTAAATTGAATAGGGTAGGCAGAGACTATAGATTTCCACTAACTAAAATATTATTTTTATGATGAAATCTTTACGAATTATATTGCTGGGCGTGTAGATATGGCCAATAGGATTTTTAAGTTTGAACATAGTGGGGGAAGTAGTAACACTACTTAAGTTGCAAATTTCGATATCGAAAGAATTCACTTGGCACAGATGTAATATACGTAAAGTTAAGCTAATTTAGCCCGGTAGCCATCCCCCACCCCCTGGGGGGTAGGTTGGGGGGGCATGCGAAGTTACTCGCCGCCGCACTTAAGAAAAAAAATCATATCAGCTTCTATTTACCTAACACCTCAAGTGTGGTATCATTTTCTGATAAATCAGGCATGAGGAATTCAATTTTGTGTTCAATTTCACACTTAATGTAAAGATTAATAGTAAAAAAGGGAAAATATTGACGAAAGTATTAAAATCGGATCGCATTTATTTTTATTTTAAATGATTTATTTTACCAGAATACTTTAAAAATATATATACTTTATTATATATATATCTGTCATACATCTAGCTGAAAAAAAATCGAACATGGCACGCGGCGGTGCCTAGGAACTAATCCAACCGTCTCGTCTCACATAATTTGTTGCAAGTATTAAGTTATTTTTTATTCAAAATATATAGAATACATACTTTACTTAATTATAGACTGTCGCTTATGGTCCAATGTATCAATAATAGTATTTTTATATTTATATTAGTTCATTTTTTCATAACATTTTCCACCACATTGTCATATTTTGGTACATTTCAATAGTTTTCTTATACAGTTGCACCGTGACTTGCACTTGCACCGAATCAGTTCACAACAAGCGGTAGCAGCCACTGGTGCAGTAGTCCACTTCGGTTTTCAATTATTTCGTTCAATTTCCTATACTAATCCGCCAGACTGGGACGATTTTGAATCTGCCCCATACGTGCACCCCATGGTAAACAGCTCTTAGAATTCTTTGGCTGTCGGTCTTTTTTTAGAGAACAGCTCCCTGCTGCACTCGTTTAGCGATATGCGCTGACTGGACCTGAAATGAAAATCAGGTAAATAGGTATTGCAGTATTATTTTGGTCAAAATAAAATACAGCTATATATACATTCATTTATAATATAAACCACGTAGATACAATTTTATTTTGTGCTCATTTATCTTATCATACATAGTTACAAATTTTTAAATAAATTGGTTAGAGTATCGTTATGACCATTTTTTAAATAATTTGGATAGAGTTTTCGACGTCTCTGTCAGTGGGCATATTAAATTCACTAGTTGCTGATGAAAAAGTATTCCATGCTTTATAAGCGCTGCTAAGTCACACGCTGTTCTTAGCTGCAGCGATCGTTGAAAAAATAACATCGACCCCTGTAACGATGAAGAAGCTGAATGCTGATACGAGTATAATGGTGCATGTTGCTGACGAAGCATGGAATACTTTACCATCAGCAACTAGTGAATTAATATGCTGCTAACAGAGACTGCTAACAGAGAAAACTAACCAAATTATTTAAAATATTGTCATAACGATGTAGAATAAAATTGATAAATGAGCACAAAATAAAATTTTATCTACGTGGTTATAAATGACAGGTATATATAGCTGTATTTTATTTTGACCAAAATAATACTGCAATACCTATTTACCTGATTTTCAGTTTAGGTTCAGTCAGTGCACATTGCTAAACGAGTGCAGGAGGGAGCCTGTTCTCTAAAAAAAACCCGATAGCTAGAGATTTTTCGGCAGCATCTTCTACGAGATACTGAACTGCGCTCCAGGACCGAAATTATCGATGTGGGTGTCAAAACGGCAAAACTGAAGTGGGAGTGGCCCGGACATGTTTGTCGTATAAGACCGGAAAGAAAGGCAAGAAAGGCGACCTTATAGGTTCTAGAAGGACGCCGGCGTAGGGGAAGGCCGAGCAAAAGATGGAGGGACGATATTGAAAGCTACATGAGTGGATGGCAGCAAGCTGCCTTGGATCGTGAATCGCGGAAGCATGAAGGGGAGGCCTTTGTCCGACAGTGGGACACTATATAAGCTATTAAAAAAAATAAAACAAAATCTTCTTCGAGCTGTTTACCATGGGGTGCACGTATGGGCCCGATTCAAAATCGTCCCAGTCCGGCGGATTAGGGATAGGAAATTGAACTAAATAATAGGAAACCGAAGTAGACTATTACACCAGTGGCTGTTACCGCTTGTTGTGAACTGATTCGGTGCAAGTGCAAGTCACGGTGCAGTGTTAGGTGTAACTGTCTAAAAAAAACTATTAAAATGCACTGAATTATGACAATGTGGTGGAAAATGTTATGAAAAAATGAACTAATATTAATATAAAAATACGACTATTGATGCATTAGACCATAAGCGACAGTCAATAATTAAGTAAAGTATGTATTCTATATATGTGTAATTAAAAAACAATGTAATACTTGCAACAAATTATGTGAAACGAGACGGTTGGATTAGTTCCTAGGCCCCGCCGCGTGCCATGTCTGTTTTTTTTCAGATAGATGTATGACGGCTATATATAACATAGTATAAATTTTTAAATGCTAGATTAATATTCTTTAAGATAATATTTTTTGTTGCACAAAATACAGGTATTCTGGTAAAATAAATCAGTTAAAATAAAAAAAATGCGACCCGATTTTAATATTTTCGTCAATATTTTCTTTTTTTACTATTAATCTTTACATTAAATGTGAAATTGTACACAAAATTGAATACCTCATGCCTGATTTATCAGAAAATGATACTACACTTGAGGTATTAGGTAAATAGAAGCTGAAATGATTGTTTTTCTGAAGCGCGGTGGCGAGTAACTTCAAATGCCCCCCCTACCTACCCCGCAGGGGGTGGGGGATGGCTACCGGGCTAAATTTGCTTAACTTTACGTATATTAAATCTGTTCCATACATTGGGTGACACTACTTCCTGCACTAACATGAGCCAAATCTGTCAAGGGGTTGCCGAAACAACGGGTTTAAATGAAGTTCTCGGACAAGTTTATCTGTCAGGCAAATTAAAAACATCCCCCGGTTTGTAACCGTTCACCATAACTTTCGAACTGTGAACTGAATTCCATCACACTTAGCTAAGAACCACGCAAGGAAACTTGCTTTCACTTAAAAAAACAAGCATTGAAATCGGTCAATGCATTCGTGAGCCGCACAGACACTCAGACATACAGATATTGACGTCAAACTTACAATTCTTTCAACACCACTTTTTAACCGCCTTTCAAAAAGGAGGTTATCAATTTGCATGTTTTTTTATTTGTGTTCACGGATTATTCGGAAACGCTGGCACCGATTTGAAAAATTATTTTTGTTTGAAAGGGCCTGCTAGTGGTGGTACCGTAGAAATTTTATCAAAATCGGGTGAAGTCCGTGTATAGTTTTGAAAAATTTTACATTATTTTTGTTTGATGACAACACTAGTATTTCGCCCCAAACAGTAAATTTGCGAACCCCATGTCTCGGCAAACCTTTATTATTTAAATCTTTATTGGTCACATCTGCACGCCTACCGATATCATGATCCAAACTAAATTACTCAACCAATCTTTGGACAAATATACATCCATACGTACAAACAAACCCCGGATTGTTCAAACAAACTAGGAGGACTTCGCTCGCTTGTTTAAATATAAGACAATAATTACTATGCTTGCTTACTTTTGACGTACAACCAGTCCCAGAGCACTGAAAAAAAAATTTAGTATCTAGCCTGAAGTAGTAGTAGAATAGGACTACTCCAAGACCTTCCGCGTATGTCGTAGAGGGCGATTTAGGAAACACAAGCTACACTAAGCTTATAATCATCAATGAGGCCTCTCCAACACGTCTTGCCAGCGTGGAGAGAGCAGGCCAAAGTCCTCTGACTGCTCTGACCAATTATGGCTCTGATAGTACAAAGAGGGTCGTGCTCCTGCAGTGGAGACAGAAAAACCTGATGATGATAGCAGCCCACCCCTTTGCACGGTTATATATTACACATGTACATTATATAGTATATAAAATATTAAAACTTCCACTATATCTATTAAGTGATTTGAATGACTTTGTGTGTGACAAATTATTGCGTAACACCTAAACCTATTAGCTCACTCTGTCCATCAAAATTCAAAATATATCATAGAAAACCCTTGTAAAAGCACATAAGGACCGAATAGAAAAATATAAAAACACAGACCTTTGAGTTACACTCCATCCCAGTGCACTGTAAAAAAATGCTTAGTTCTCTAAATTAATCGTGTATACATTTGAATTGATAAACTCCTCTTATTTTGAAGTTAGTTAAAAAAATATTAGGAAGTGGTTCCTAATCATAAAATGGTAAATTAAGAATCCCCTTACCCTACACTTTTCCATGCAAACGTAGTCTAGGTTTTATTTTGAAATCACATGTCAGACTTCGGTGGAAATTTGTAATTTTAAAGAAATTGCAATTATCTAAGGTTATACTTGGTTTCCTATACTAAAATCATGAACTGGAAAGAAAATTAAAGGATGTAGAAGTTTCCCTTACTGATGGTAAAAAATGGTATATCATACTATATTCTATGTCAAGTTCATATTTTGACTGTGAAAACCAGTTATATGCCTAGATATGTGCTGAAATTACACAAATTTTGCCTAAATCGGGCATGTCGTTTCGAAATAAAACTACGTTTGTATGGAAAAGTGTAGTTTGGTCTAGGGTAAGGGGACTCATAAATCATATAGTTCTCATATTCCATGCTGGTTTGCGAGAAAAGAACATACATACACTTACATCTAGCGGCGCACTTCTAAAAAGGAGGAGGTTATCAATTCGTCGGAATCTTTTTCAATGTATGTTCATGTTCACCAATTATTCTAAGACGCTTGGACGATTCGGAAAATTCTTTTTTTTTTTTGTTTGAAAAGGCAAAATTTTTTGATGAAATTTCTTTCGTCGGTTTGTAGTTTTAAAAAAAATACTTTACAATATTTGATTTTATTAATATTAGCGTTGTTAAGTGCCACCATGAGATGTAGTTTTTTTATTCAACTTTTATATTGTTAGGTTTAATTTCATCCGTAGTAAAGTTAAATATAATCATTTAATAATTGAATCATAAAAAAGTGTAATTAACTGTATGTACTGTATGTATTTATTATATTTATTATGTGAGGTGTTTTTTTGAGAACGAATCGGACGACCGTTCGCACGCGGCATGCTGCAGCGCGCGTTCGCTCGCGAAAGGGTGCTATTTAGCATGCTATATCATCCTTTCGCGTGCTAGCGCGCGGCAACGTACCGACGCGCGCGTATGCGCTCCCACGGTGTGCGATCGCTTTCCGGCGCGCGCTATAGCATCCCGTGGCCTTGGCACCACCGACTGTGCTATAGCATTCCGTCGCTGCCTCTCGCTCTGGCTAATGACGGCACTGAGCGACAGAAAGGATAGCAGCATAGAAAAGTGCTGTTCCGTGCTCATAAATGAGATCCAACCCTTAAGCGATAAAACCGCCCATTGTACTCATTTAATGTAAAATTATATATTTGTTTCATTTTTCGTTATGCCGTGTCGTGTGTTTATACCTACTATCTATAATAAAAACACTCTATTTATAACTGTAGTGCTAAGCTACTTAATACGTCTCGAAATGAGAGAGGAAACAAATAATTAAATTTTTAACAAAAAAAAACAACCGACTTCAATTTATTTCAGGAGTTTTCTCCATATCTCCATAGTTCTTCATCACATCTTCACCAAATTAATATGGGACCAACTTGGGAGTAAGGGCTTTCAAATAAAAAAAGAATCATCTAAATCGGTCCACGGTTGACGAAAATATCTCGTAACATACATACAAAAAAAAAAAACATACAGTCGAATTGATAACCTCCTCTTTTTTGAAATCGGTTAAAAAGGGACTTACATACGAGCCTATACCTACGAGGAAAACATAAAATCTTACCTGAGATTTGCAACTGTGTCCTTCGCACTGCAAAAGTTTAATATTATTTATCAAAAATATAGTATGTATACAACGTCGAAGGTATACCCTTAATAAATCAAACTACGGGCTACACTAGATCACAAGAGCATAATAAAATTAAAATAACAGTAAAAAAAAAAAACTTGAAAAAAAATCGACATTTCCTTACGAATTGCCCGGGCGGCTGCATACTTTGGAAATGCCATTTTATTTTGTTTCTTTATAGACTAAGAGGCCGCAACCCTACCTCATCGGGTATCAAAATGTGACATATGTAGTGTGATGCATATTAAAAAGATATGTCTTAATGTACAGGTTTGCCTGGGCCTAACCTGAAGCATTTTGTACAGTCAACAAAAAAGTGATTATTTTAAAAAGTTGTGGAATAACCCCACAGGTTTCTTGCCATACTAACAAATGATAACCAATAGTAGTACTGACTATAAAAATCATAGCCGTCTGATAGCTGGAACTTTGACTTTGGGCCCAATTTGTATTTTCTCCTCTTCAAGGTTGTCTATAATATAAACCAACATATGATCTGTCATCACATCTTATCAACCTCATTCACCATCCACTGGACTCAATTCCACGTTGTTCTTGCATTATTTAATTTATTTTTGAACATAAAACTTGTCCGACTAAGAAAAACTCCAGGTATAGGGCCGGCAACCTAAATTAATTATTGAGAGGATGAATAGAACTATCGAATAGCACGTGTTTCATTTTGCTATTTGAAGAAGGATTGAAAAAAAGAATTGACACCTTAAATCGGACTGACTCACGAAAGTACCAGGATTAGGTGAGGCTACCCTATTCATTTTGGCACTTCTTGATAAGGACTATCGAATGTACTACGGACCTAATTGCTACTCGATGAGACAAAAAAAAATATCTCTTTTTGCTGACTGTACAAAATGCTCCAGGTTAGGCCCGGGCAACCCTGTACATTAAGACATATCTTTTTAATATGCATCACCCTACATATGTCACATTTTGCTGCCCGATGAGGTAGGGTTGCATACGGTTGCTCTTAGGCCATTATTGTTATTTTAATTTCATTATACTTACTATTAGTGATCTAGTAAAGCCCGTGGTTTTATTCATTATGCGCATATCCCTTCCACGTTATATATGATAGATAAACTTCAACTGTTGCTGTTACAGCTTACAGCTCACAGATTACACAGTCATTAGAACTGGAAATCCGCACTCAATCAATTTTATCTATCATAATATTGGAGCGAGGTCAGATGTAGACCTCGCGTATCATCCCCAAATGTTCAGAAATGCTTTTGATCGTCTGTCAGTCGTGTGGTTTCCAGCAGAGTAGAATAAGGCCACTCCAAGTCCTCCCGTGGATGTCGTAGAAGGCGACGTAGAAAGTACAAGCTAAACAAAGCTTATAAACATCAGCGAGACCTCTCCAACCCATCTGGCCATCGAGGAGGTCAATTCCTCTGGCCAAGTTTGTCTCTGGCAGTACAGAGAGGGTCGTGCTCCTGCAGTGGAGACAAAAAGACCTGATGATGATGAGTTGAAAGATGAACACTGATGGTCCTGGCCTGCCTTCAGATTGAGGCAGCTTGAGTAATCTGACACTTCGGCTTCTTACAGACGAAAAGTAAACAGAACTTCGAGTCTTAAGTGTTTTTAACCGACTTACAAAAAAGGTATGTTTACCGATTAATCAAAGACGCCTTGACCAATTTGAAAAAATCTTTTTTCTTTGAAAGGGTATACTTGCGAGGTGGTCCCATAGAAATTCATCAAAATCGATTGTGTAGTTCAGGGGTGAAGTCGATTTTTAGTTTTGAAAAATTAAAAAGTATTATTAAGTTCATGCTTACCTTTGCAGAACAATTAATTCCAGTACACTATAATAATGAATAACGAAATAAGGACAAATTACACAGCTGAGCCACAAATTAATAATAATAAAAATAATTTTTAGGTAGATGTCCGTATCTCACTCCATAACCCAGTTATCCGGTCCATTAACATCTCATCAAGATGGCCCAAACTTTGTGGCCCAAACCAAGTAAATCCCATCCTGGCAATAGTTCAGCAGCTAAGTGGGACTGTCCGTTAGTGCATCTCAGTGCCAACCGTCGCCATCAAAGCAATCTTACTTTTCAGATAAAAAGTACTAAAAGAACTCTTCATGTTGGCTTTGGCCCCATGAACGCCTCAAAGGACCGGGTCCCAATGGACCCAATATAATAAAAATAAAGATTTTATGACAAAGAAACGAATAATCAGCCAAGTATAATAACCGGCAAAGTGCGTGTAGGGCCACGCGCAATGTGGTTCCGTAGTTGCGTATACATGATTTTGAATTCACGCTACTAAGACCGTCTAAAAAAGTAATTTTCTATTTAATAAATGAAATGTTCCTATTCCGAGTACATTTTATAAGTTTGTTGTCTATAACTTTTTAATTTGTAAACCGTACTTAGCACTGACAGTTAGTTTTTCTCTAAACTTCCCTATATAATCTAGCCACGCGGTAGCGTGTCCAGCCATGTTCAAAGAAAGAGAACTGGTGATTTGCCAACCTATGTGTATGTCACGGGTAATGCAAGAGGATAGAGTAAACCTAGGTGTCTTCGCCAAATGTTTTATTTATTTATTTTATTAGTTTACTTTAAAAAATCATTTGCTCATTTCATATTCATACTCATTCAACACACGCATTTAGGTACACTCTCTTTTACAAATTAACCAACTACAAATCAACTGATTTCCCACGCCTCTCTCCGTCTCATTCCTTCTTCTCTCTGCTCTGTGAAATCAAGATGGCCGAAAAAATGTAATATCCGCGCTCTAATAGAAATTTAAAAAAAACTGTTTAAAGATTACTATGAGAGAGTGTAATTCGTATCAGTAAGTGCTTGTAACCAACCCCTTTCGAAGACTATGTATACTTTGACTTGACTTGTTCGAGCACAAGGAAAACCAATGCAGAGGAGTCCTTTCATCACTTGTATGGCCAGGTAACCTTCTTTTCTTTCTCGCTCGTCCACTAGGTTTACTCGGGTTTACCTGGGATTACCCATTACCCAAGCTTTGTGAATAAAGTCCCAATTTTAATTCGTATTCGGCGTTAACCCGTAACAACTAAGTCTACCCACCACTGGTTGGGTAATGTTCAGTGTTTGTCTCAATAATAATTTAAATAAATTTTAATTTGTAGTTTACCCAATACTGATTGGGTAATGATCGATGTTGGTCTGAATAATAGTTAAAATAAGTTTTATTTGGTACCCATACTCACCTAGGTCTACTCAAAGCTAGCTGGGTAATGTTAGGTGTCTGTTGCGTCATTTTTGCGTACGTGACACGAAGCGTCATATGATAAAAAAATCAATGATTTTGTACGTTTATTCAATGAAACAAAAGCTATAAATGCACTTGGTTTTTAATTTCATTTAATGTTCAACATTACCCAGCCAATATTGGGTAGACCTAGGTGAGTATGGGTACCAAATAAAACTTATTTCAACTATTATTATTCAGACCAACATCGATCATTACTTACCCAATCAGTATTGTACCCAATACTGATTGGGTAATGATCGAACTTAATTGTATACAAGAATATAAATAAACATTCGAACTTTATCCAAAACGCTTGGGTAATCCTGTGTAAACCCGAGTAAACCTAGGTTTACTCTATCTTCTAGCATTACCCGTAACATGTTTATTTACACGAATAATTTCGAGGAACTTTTTACCCCTTCACAACACGAAATTTATTTAACCTGGAACTTTTCTAAACCCAGGAAGTCACAAACTCGTAATTTCCCACGGTGAGCGAAGCCCACGGGCACAGCTAGTCTTGTACAAATATAACTTAGCTAAGACTTACATCGGTCTGGCATTGATCCCCATGACACTGAGAAGTGGAATAAAGTTGTAATTAGGTATATTACACACTCACGTCTTTTTCCCTGACGGACTTTATCAAACACTCAAGTTTGCCAGACAAATTCAAAATAACCGGGTAAATGCGTGTTGGGCCACGCGCAGGGTAGGTTTTCGTAGCCACGAATGCCAACAATGAGAAGTCCACGCGACAAAAAATGTTTAAAAAAAATTACTCCACCCAACACTAGATAGCGCTTACATATAAAACTATTATGCTTTGAAAATGCTTTATTGTACATACTATTAAGTTGTTTTTGTACATGGTGTCGGAGAAACCTTTTAGGCGTGAGCCTGTGCTAGGTTACTCCACTCTTTCATCCGTGATGAGATCTTAATAGTAGGCAACATTAGTAACAAAAGGCACATAAATGGTAATTATAAGTCGGAGCTTTTTAATTTTCCTGGCAAATAAACTTGTTGTGTTAGGGTTTTATCTCATTTGTAAGTTTCTATTCTGCTTTCATTATCTGTCGCTCAGAACTGGCCGTGCTGGCGTTCCGTCACTCCCTCTCGCTCTGGCAAAGGCGGTTCTGAGCGATAGAAAAGGATAGCACCATAAACAGTGCTGTTCCGTGTTGAAAAAGTGAAAAAATATTTATTCATCTTTGGATATTTGTATCCATTCTCAATTCTCAATTATTTATTGCTTCCTTTAAGTACAATACAGGTGTTACAATAAAATAAGGATCAATTAAGGGCCCTGGCGGGCGCTGCAATGGGAGAAGGGCATTTTAATTATAAAGCTTCAATTATGTGTATGCATGCTTTGTATACTGATAATGTAATATTTATTTATTTAAATTTTTTCGCTTTATTCATAAAATTTTCATAAATGTAAATAAATTTGAAATGTAATTATTTGATATATTGATATATATGTTTTTATTGGTACGAGTAATTATGTCATTATTTGGAATTAGTTTTAATATTCATTCCATAATAATATGGAATAATAGAAATTATCTACAATTTTTAAGTAAATTTCTCTTTTTCTTCTAAATATTCGTTTACAGAATAGTAACATTTGTCAGACAAAAATTCTTTAATAGGTTTCAAGAATGTTTATAGTTTTTTATGTCTGTAATGGCTTTCGGTAGTGTATTATATAGTTTTATAGACATGGCTAGAGGACTAGACGAATGAAGTTTTAAGCGCGAAGTAGGTACTTGTAACCTACTCTGATGTGGGAGTGTATATTTAGTTACTATGTCCTTTCTTGTTGCGAAAAAGTGTGAGTGTTTACGGACGAATTTACATATTTCATTGTAAGAATTTTGTGTGTAATGAAATGTGGTTTGCAACTATCTCTTTGTCTTACGTTGGCCATTATTCGGACTAGTCTTTTTTGTAGCGTAAATGCTCTGTCCCAGTCAGTTCCACTTCCCCATACAACTGTGCCATAGTTAAGCCACGAGTACGCGTAACCATAGTACAGCGAAGGAAACCTACCTAAGTGCGACAAGTGGAAGTACCTGCGACTACTTTGGCGAGATACCTGGACCTCAGCTGCGACTTGGACTTGGACATCAGGAAGACCATCTTCACGTGTCAACCTTTGGGTTCCGTAGTGAATAATAACTCTCATACGAACTTTGGCGTTTTACTCCAAATCTCGAACCCAGTTTCGTAACATTTGGTCCGTTTGACAAGAACGTGACCGGCATAATATTAAGTTTTAAGAATGCAAAGTAAACAATATCACTTGGCCAGTGAGAGCACTCCTTTACCTAGAATGCTCCATCAAATAAACGTCAGTTTGCCGATCAGCTTCGCACTGAGAGCACGCTTCTCGCAATGAGTGCCGCGTACGCGTCCCGCTATGAGGCGGTCTTTCTTTGTACGCATCCCAAAGGACCTAAAATGTCACGCAATCAGGCCGCCAAATACATGAAAAAGTCTAAGACGTTCGTGACGAAGTGGGTAAAGAGATATTTAGAAAATAAAAGTGTTGATGACCTACCAGAACGTGGCAAAACAAAGAAGACGTCGTCCGCGGAGGATAAACGCATTGTTCAACTGTTTGCCAAAAATCCACGATTATCATTACGATCTGGTCAAGAACAATTGAAGAGAAAGGGTCTTAATATATCTTTAGACACCATTAAAAGACGTTTGTTGGAAAGTGGCATTAAATACCGAAGCACAATTAAGAAACCGCTCCTTTCCGAAAAACACATCGAAAAAAGACTGGTCTGGGCGAGTGAAAACAAAGATCGTGATTGGGGCAAAATCATATTTTCTGATGAAGCTTCATTTTGGGCAGCTGGTTACTCGACTCGGGCCTGGACTGCAGCTGATAACAGATTGGTCGTGCGAACCGTCAAACATCCGATAAAGGTGCATGTCTGGGGCTGTTTTTTAAAAAAAGGGTTTTGGAAATTTGCACTTGTTTACCGGTTCACTGGATACTCCGAAAATGAACAAAATTTATGAGAAAGCATTGTTGCCTTCTGCCAAAAGGATGTTTCCAAGCCAAAATGATTCCTGGATGTTGCAGGAGGATAATGACCCCAAACATCGAAGTCGACTCTGCACTGCTTGGAAAGAAGAACATGGCATCAATGTTTTAGATTGGCCCTCACAGTCACCCGATGCGAATCCGATCGAAAATGTTTGGTCGTGGATGAAGCTCAAACTACGGAGAAAAAATGCAGTGACTGTTGCTGATCTAAGGGTCCCTATGGAGGTCTTTGCCGCGCAACTACGCTTAAATTTGGTCAAAAGTATGCCGCGACGATGCCAGGCGATAATGGACAATGGCGTAGATTGGACGCCATATTAAGAATAAAGCATCAAAGTGTATATTATGAACACCTAAATAAAAGAAAAAAATGTTAACAAACTCTTATTATTTCATAAAATTTTGCCGGTCACGCTCTTATCGTACATAGTGAAAGTGACAAGTTCCGTTTCGATGTCTGTAGATTTTTACCTCTATACTCCATTTTTTTAGGTATTTAAATAAATGTAAACAATCTTGACATGTCTTTTTATTGAAATATACATACATACATACATACTATCACGTCTTTATCCCTAATGGGGCAGACAGAGAAATTTATTATTGAAATATACACTTTATAAATCAATAATTTTGATATTACAAAGTAATTATGTTACAAATTATAAATTACATAATAACTGTGTAATTTGCAAAGGTATTGATTTACGAAGTGTATAATTCAATAAAAAGACATGTCAAGATTGTTAACATTTATTTAAATACCTAACCAAATGGAGTTTAGGCGCGTATGCGATCTTGGATAATTTAGCGCAAAGTTTTTGAATGTGAGGCTTCTAGTTTATGTGGATATCTATTTCTACGCCCAACAAGGTACATAAGTATATTCACTTCCTCCAAGTCAATGCCATTAAAGTTACGTTTAAGTTTAGTGGTGGTTTTTGGTATGGGTGAAAGATCATTAATTTGGTTTTCGACTAATTTACTTCCAGATTATGGTCGCTCATCCAATCCGCTGTGTTTGTGAGAGTTTCTGTAAGGTGATTACGTAAGTTCCTACTATTGTTATTGGTTGATGTTAGTATCACTTGATAATTGTCAGTTTTTATTTTTCTTTCGATTTTTTATAAGGTAAATGTTGACGTCAGATCATAATTTACTTTTAAAGAAGAAGCGGTAACAAACTGTACTGCACCATTTTCTCCAAAAACGTAAACATACAATTATACTTATATTACAATTAGATATGTGGACTGTGAATACAGCTGACAAACGAGATCCAACCCTACGGGGTTGAAAACTATTAAAATGTCCAAAAAATATAATTTGGTATTAACCTCGGCATTGCTATTGATACCCTTGCCCTGAAACAAAAGGCACAGATAATATTTGATTTTTCACAAGCTTTTATTTAACTAGCAAGGTATCTTGTACTTGTATACACGCTGACTTTTCAATGGTTTTAGAAAAAAAATGTCGTATAATAAATAAAATCTTCTATCCATATCCAAATTTCTATAAGTCATAAGATAAAAAAGTTGCGTAAATGATTTTCGATCGAGACCACGTAGTTACGCCGGCCTAAACAGCCGCGTGATGTCGATGAGCTCCGGCCGGCTGGCAAGCGGTGTATGCCGACGGCACTACTAATTGATCTCACAATTTTATTTTCGAGTTTTAGTCAACATTTTTTGTTTTTGTTTTTGACGTGACAACGTCTTATAAATTGGTTTGCCGGGTGACACTTCAAGAAACTGCGTTACGCTCCGCTCACGTTATGCGCTCACAATGAGAGCGAGTGAGAGGCACGCGTCCCTTCCACTCGGGCATGGTTAGCCCGCCTAAGAGCGAGAGAGACGGACATAAAAAGTCGTTGTTACGTAAAACTTTCGCCCGTATACCGACTTTACAGGCAACCAATTTTTTTTTTTTTGACTAGCTAATTACGTCTTACTAACGATGCCTATGAGTGGCCTTCGGCTCCAAAACCAATGAAAAATCGCCGTGTATCTGTATACGTATAGGTCAAATCTTGCAATTTCATTTTCAATTAAGTAGTATAATTTTAGCCAAAACTTTGCACACCCTTGTAAGTAGGATGACAATACAATATTACAGAGTCAAAGAGCTGTGATGATGATGGAGCCGGGAGAGATTTGACAGAACTCAGTTATACAACAACATCACCTCATTGAATGGACTCGTTTGATTTGTCTTGACGAGCACTTTGTGGTAGACGATGTCTAGGCACAGAACAAATACTAGAACTTACGTAGTCTAGGGTCTGATCTCAGAGACGGAAGGTGGTCGATGGAACTCAGTGATAAAACGATGAAACTCAATCGTCTTATTTCATTTTTCTTAATAAGTACTCACTTTAGCTTCATAAAAGCTAGATAAAAAATGATTCATAATACTTCTTATATAGGTACTGTTACTCATTGGAGAAGCATTGTTTTTTCAATCTATTGGATCAAAAAGCCTGTACCCACATACTTCTCAAATAGAATCATATCTACCTATGTTTCTATACTTACCTACATTTAATAAAACAGTAAAAAAATGTGTCAGTATTGAAAACATTAAAAAAAAAAATGGGGCAATGGAGACATAGTAATAATTAAAAGAAAAAAATGTCCGTCTATTTGCCTATTTGTCTGTTTGTACACGCTAATCTTTGGAAATACTAGACGGATTCAAATAAAACTTTTTTTGTTATATAGCTGTTAAGCCTGGGCAACATAAAGAATATAATTAACTTTGAAAAATGGAACCCCTGATGCAGAACCATAGTGGTCCAGCTAAACTATGAGAAATATAAAAATGACGACTTAGCAAAAATTGTTCAGCCTGATGAGCATTTACCGAAGTCATAAAGTCTACGCGAACTAAGTCGCGGGTTCGGCTAGTATATACTAAATGACTTATTATTTACTTACTTTCCATCAGTAACTTACTTTTGCAAAGCAGGTTTTTCCATAACACTGTAAGATGATAACATATTGATATGGAATTAAAAGAAAAAAAAGATAAAGACGTGATAGTATGTATGTATGTATGTATGTATGGAATTAAAATATACTGGAACGGCAGCGCCAGGTAGCCTACTTTACTGTAAAACCATAATCACCTTTATTTCTATTCACGAAATGCATAGAATAGCATGAAAAATTTGCCGGTTGGAGCTGCTGTTAGTCGCGAGGCTTTTGATTTGTTCAGCTATACTGTGCTTTGTGCAAATATTAATAAAGGTCAATATGGTTTGACAATGCAAGTGCACTGTTTGTGATTATCAATAATTTTAATAAAAAAAAAAATTAGTAAAACATTGTTAACTTATATAAATTTTGTTTTCAACAATATAATATTATTAGTACATGGTTCGACATCGTGCGGATCCCTAACGCCAGAGGCATATTTGAACTATTTTGAACCGCTACACGGTCGTACCGCCTATAAAACTACTTGCAGCGGACGGAGCGGCCTCTGTCCTCAAGCAACTCCTGCGCAGTAAACACGTTCTCTTTACCAGATCACTGCAGCGTTTCCCGCGTCAACTCATGTAATATTAATTTAATTCCCCAATTTGGGTAAGTTAAACAGCGATCATTTAATATTTTTAGTGCCTAGCAATAATTGGAATTGCCTAGATTAATTTCTTAATTTTTTCCAGTGTTTCTTTTATTAATAATTTTTATTTAATCTCAGAACAGTAATTGTAGTGTTTAAAATATCAACTTAGTTGTATGCTGATAGGGGAACCCATCACTTTATCCCAATTAACTTCAACGATTTTCATTCCCCATAAAACTATTCGCAAATCTTTTATTACAATATATAACAAATCCTAAAATCTCTTGACATCGAAATTTCATTTACTCGATTATTCGTTATCTACAAACTCAGTCTATCGTTATTTATTTTCTTATTTAATGTATTTTATCGAAATAACGTAACATCAAAGTTTTGTTACCCATAATTTTGTTTCCACGTAAGTTTCAGTTTGCAAAATAGTTGAAACATTTGAAACGAGTGCTAGGAAACTTCTATCCATTTTCTTAGGTTAGGGCAAACCTATAGGTTAGGTTATGTCAGAACTGCGAGCAACACACGCACGACCCGAGCGAGCGAAGCGAGCGTGCCGCGGCAGCGGCCGGCGAGTGCTAGAAAACTACTATACATTTTCCTAGGTTAGGGCAAACCTATAGGTTAGGTTATGTTAGAACTGCGACCAACACACGCACGAGCCGAGCGAGCGAAGCGAGCGTGCCGCGGTAGCGGCCGGCGAGTGCTAAGACACTTATTTCCATTTTCCTAGGTTAGGGCAATCCTATAGGTTAGGTTATGTTAGAACTGCGACCAACACACGCACGAGCCGAGAGAACGAAGCGAGTTATTATGTGTACCGTTACATATTAAAACATGTTTTTATGAACAGTTTTATCGATAACTTAATATTTTATATGAAATGTTAGTTCGATATACCGTTTTTCTATAAAAGAAAACCATTTTAAAATATATATTTTTTTAAATGTTGTTATTATAATATGAAACTGCGATGATTAACTATTCGTTTTATCAAGAAAAAAATGTATTAAAAATCATGGAATAGTTTTCTGGTAAATGAAATTCGATGTCAAAAAAATCTGTATTCTAATAGACACCCCTCCGGGCTTGGTCTTCACTTGGATGGGTGACCACAAATGGTATACAATTTCTTGAGCTCCTCCGTGCTTCGGAAGGCACGTAATAAGCCTTTGGTTAAGGCCGTCATCATTGTATGGCAGTCGTCAATCTATGTCAGATGCATTTGGGAGCCTGAAAAGCTGACACCATTGCAGTGTCGGCCACTTACACACTCGAAATAAACAAAACAATACTAACCCTTAAACAGTAAGACAATGTAAAACATAACGTAGGTAACTAATAAAAAATCCTATTAGAACCATTTTTGGCTTCTATGCGGACGAAGTCGCGGGTTAAAGCTAGTTAGGGATGAGGCGTGAGAGTCATAAGTATTTTACTTACCTTGGTACCACTATTAATTCCATCACCCTGTTAAAAAAGTTTATGAAACGAATTACTTTGAAGGTACGTTCTAACCGCTGACCAAACAAGAGGGGTGTTATATGTTAGACGTGTCTATGACAGTGCCTACTCAACGAGTTATTCACGGGGGAGAGGGGGGGGGGGTATAGGATACAAGAGTAAATAATAAAGACTACTTAAGAAAATTATAATTAATAATAAAGACTTCTTAAGAAAATAATAAATAAAGACTACTTAAGAAAATTATAATTAATAATTTAAGTTGAATGAAATTTTAAAAATTTCATTGGAAGCAGTTCTAGATACATAAATGAATAAAATACTTAGAATCATATATCATATACATATTTATAATTAAAACATTACAATCTTTTATAAAAATAAAATAGTACTCCAATTTAATCATATAGTTTATTTATCTTTGAAAAAAAAAGTTATACAAATTTCGTCAATATATAAAAGAAATCAGTCAAAAATACCACTCCGAATTGTACCCGGTTCAAAGGTACTCCAATTAATTAAATATGCCTAATATGAAATGCAATAAATATTTTTAATCATAAAAAACTTATCATCATGATCAACAGGTCTTTTTTAGTCTCCACTGCAGGAGCAAGACCCTCTGCTGTTCTATTAGAGCTATATTTAGCCAGAGAAGCCAGAGTACTTGGCCCACTCTCCTCGCTGGCCAGCCGGGTTGGAGAGGTCTCATTGATGTTTATAAGCTTTGTTCAGCTAGTATTTCTTAATTTGCCTTTTAAGACATCCACGGGAAGACTTGGAGTGGTCCTATTCTAATCTGCCGGGAACCACACAGCACTAAGAATACACTAGTTACTTAATATGCTGTAGTTCCTAACTTACATACGCTTTGCAGTTTTCTCCGTCACACTGTAATTTGGAAATTAGTTATTTTAATATTAGTAAATTATATTATACCCGTAACCGAAGGGCGTGTATAAAGAGATTGATGAGTTTATATGAAGCAAAAGAGGTTTGTCAGGATCGTAGCAAGTGGAGGTCCATAGTCTCTGCCTACCCCTGCGGGAAACAGGCGTGATATTATTTATGTAAGTATGTATTAATATTAGACGAGGAAGATAAGAACAAAGGTTCCGTTTCAGAAACACTGACTGTCTGAATTCCTATGTCCAGTTTCGGGTTTTTCGGTTGTTCTCGCCTATAAGTCGCATTTTTAAACCGATTCTAGTGACTTTGTGAGCTGTAGAACTCGCAAGCCATCCCGACCCGTTAAAATTTATCCATAAAATCGATAAATTTTTAGTTGCGTCTTAGTAAGGGTAAAGTAAAGTAAATAAGTAAATATATTGGGACAAATTACACTGATTGAGCTAGCCCCAAAGTAAGTCCGAAACTTGTGTTATGGGATACTAACTCAATGATACTATATTTTATAACAAATACATATATAGATAAACATCCAAGACCCAGGACAATTTGAAAAAGTCCATTTTTCAACTTGCCCTGACCGGGGATTGAACCCGGGACCTCTGGGTGGCGGACTAGCATGGTGACCACTACGCCACGGAGGTCGTAGAGGGACAATATATTTTTAAGTTTCCAACACCCAAAGTATTAGGTACTTTGCCACTCCGCCATTAAAAAAAAATTAATCGGCTATAAAATTCTATACCACGTAGAAGGGATAAAATAATACCTACTTTAAAAAAACGACATTCCCATAATTTTACTTGGCAGCTGCATACTTTCGCTTTCAGTTCGAAAGCCATGACCGTGAGCTTCGCTCTAGTCATAATCTTCTTCTTCACCTTCCTTTATTTCGCTCTAATTTTATGTCAAATTCTTTCACTATTCAGGTTACACGACTTTGGAATGCCTTACCCGAAGACATAAAAAGTATCTCAAATAGGTATCTAGTACCTGGGCGACCGAGCTTTGCTCGGTTTCATCTCAAACATTAACTAATTTTTTTAAACTTGTCTAAAAACACTGTTAAATAAAAAATTATATATAAACTTAAACATAAAAAAAAGTAAACCACCGAGTGGGATTCGAACCCGTAACACTTTTTCTAGCGGTCGGTATCCTTAACCACTGAGCTAAAGTCAAGGCGGTCGGCGCGACAAAATTAGCGACCATATTCTGCGTGGAAAGAAAAACGCATGAAAACTCGGAAACACGCGTTTTCCCAAACGTAAAACTAATCTAGATCGATAGTTTACTCCCGAAAACCCCCATATACAAATTTTCAGCGAAATCGTTAGAGCCGTTTTCGAGATCACAGAAATTTATAAATAAATATATATACATATATACATACAAGAATTGCTCGTTTAAAGGTATAAGATTTAAGAAGAAAGTCCACACGCACCTTTTTGCTAATTTGTTGCAGCAGAACTAATCAAATCATTATCTTAAACTGTTTTTATATTTTATAATATGTATATTTGTGTATGTTTATTAATGTATGTATTAATAATGTTTATCTATGTATATGTAAGTTTATTATATATATATATATATATATATATATTAAAGTTTATTATATATATATCTTTACGCGCCTATCGCTAATAAATTTAATTCTGTTTATCCCAAAGGCTGACTGGTAGAGAATGCGTTAGCATTAAGTCCACCTTTTGTACCATTATGGTCAATAAAGATTTAATAAATAAATAAATAAATACTTTAGAATGTCGAAAATGTGCAATGTCGAAGTTTTTTTTTTGGTGTTTAATTGTTATTTTAATTTCATTGTACTTAACTGATCTAGAATAGAATGAATAATCAAACAAAAAACAAGTTCTGTAACGTAATTCTGTGTTAAAGTCGGGATTTAGTTATTAGTAATTTTCGAACCTTCTCATCTCATAACATTTCGGCTCGGTCAATTATGTAGATATTTGTCGAGACGAGACAGTTCCTCAAAAAATTTCAAAATGGCGTTGATGATGAAAACTATAAAAACGTCTGTGAAACAGCCATTTTGAAATAGTATTTTATGCAACAGTTGTACCTATAATTAAATTTTTAGCAAAAAAAACAACCGACTTTAATTTATTTCCGTAGTTTCTTCCATATCTCCGAAGTTCTTCTTCACGTCTTTACCAAATTAATATGGGACCAACTTGGGAGTAAGGGCTTTCAAATAAAAAAAGAATCATCAAAATCGGTCCACGGTTGACGAAGATATCGCGTCACATACATACAAAAAAAAAACATACAATCGAATTGATAACCTCCTCCTTTTTTTGAAGTCGGTTAATAAGGAAGGTCAAAAAATGCGAGCGGTGCAGGTTTAGCGAGCATCGTAAGAAGACGCCATCGAGCATTTTTTGACGTACTTATACAACGTCGCATACTCACAATACTTTTTCTACGACTCTGAAGATTATATTTATTAAAAAGTACAAAAATAAACAAAAAAAAAAAATTCGAAAATGTTTGACTTTTCGTGTTTGATGTATGTTTGGTAGATTATAGTTATCTATGGTAAACTTTTTTAAATTGATTTCTTTCTATTGTGAACCTATCACAATAGAAAGAAATCAATTTAAAAAAACGCAAGTACATAGAATTCCATGGTGATTACCATGGAATTGATTACATTAATAGATCGTTTTTCATATGTTGGCAGTATGGTAAATCTAAAGAAAAAAAATTGGTTGTTTGTAAAGTAGGTTTACGATCGAGATGTTTACGTGATAACGTCGTTTCACGGAATGACTGGCAGCGCTCGAGATGAGACGGGAGATCGGTCCGTCTCTCTCTCGTTATACCTGCGATCGCGCTCGTGAGGTTTTGGTGTGACACAAGTTTCTGAACATGTCACCCGACTAAAACGATTTTAAAGACGTCATCACGTCAAAAAAGGTTCTAGGTACGCAAGTACATACAATTCCATGGTTCTAGGTCTGCGGCTAGGAGTATTTTTTTGGCGAAATAACGACACATGTGCTATTATTTGGAATAGACTATAGACTTTTCTGAAATCATACATTATCTATGTTCTTATATTAATGTTCGTGACTATTTAAAAGACACATAACAGTAGAGGAGTAGAAAAAATGTTTAACAATTTTATTTATTTTATTTTATCAAACTTTATAGTTCCAAAGTACAAATATACTTTTAACAAATGGCGGACTAAATGCTAAGAGCATTTTCTCCCAGTCAACCATAGGGATAAACAGAGAAAATTATGCGGCACATAAAAGCAATACAATATACCTACATAATAAAATATTAATATAAAATTACATTATTTCATATAAGTACCTATTATAAATACATATCAGAATGTATATTTACTTATACAATACATACATATACATACACATTTACTTATACTACCAAAAAGTATTGTAACAATGTCACTAAACTGTTTTTTCCGAACCTCTTTTTGATCCGGTAAACTTCAACGAGTAAGAGGTGACTCGCGACGCGAGGTTTGCAGCTCACAGAGCCAGTTAGCGTTAAATGCCTTTAGGCATCTCGAACAATCTGACAAGTGTTGGCAAACAGACAGACTGACAGACAAATACTGACATCAGTGTTTAACAAACTTGATAAGAAAGAAAAAACCTAGTAACACCATGCCTGCCTGCCCGTCGCCTTATAAACATAATTATTTCTCTTCCCTGTTACCAGATGGCGCTATAGGTAATAATTAAAACATTACTATTATTTAAGTAAAGTAGTGCTCTAATAAATAAAATATGACTTTTATGATATGCAATTAATATTTTTAAAGTATATACAACGCTTTCTTTGTCACTCGTGTGTGCTGCCATCTATGTGAGGCTACCCCGCAACTCCAGTTTTGCCTGCTTACGGGCCATCCAATAGTTTCTATGACGTTGGTATCTGTTACGTTACTAATTATCTTTGGTAGTTAATAATAGAAAACTTACTTTATTGGTGCAGTCTATTCCATAGCACTGAAAAAAATATTAATAATTTCGACTATCTCCTTGGTTAATGAGAGGAGATGGAACCTAGAATCTCCGGGTGAGCAGAGCGGTTACTCCAAAGGCAGTACGCAAGACGGACATACGCGTAACAAATCAAACCACGGGCTATACTAGATCAGTATAGAATAATAAAATTAAAATAACAGTCAAAATACTTACGAAAAAGAAATTGATATTCTCATAGATTGCCCGGGTGGCTGCACTCTATAGTATGGAAATGCCATTTTTTGTGTTTTTTTACTGTTATTTTCATTCTATTTTACTATATAGTGATCTAGTATGGCCCGTGGTTCGATTTATTACGTGTTGTATATGTGGCTCTGGGTTCGATCTCTGATAAGGTAACATGGATAGTTTTTCTAAACTAGAAACCGACTTCACCCCCAAACTACTCAACCGATTTTGATAAAATTTCAATGAGACCATCTCAGAAGTATACTCTTTAAAACAAAATTTTCCAATTAGTCTAGGCGTCTTCGAATAATCGGTGAACGTACATAAAAAAGAAACGAATTTACCCTTTTTGCAAGTCGGTTAAAATGGCTTTTTTTAAATAGTGTAATTAAAAAACTCACCTCTGAAGTGCTGCCCGGTCCAGAGCACTGAAATAAGAATTAATTGACTGGCCAAATGCGTGTCGGTGAAAAGAAAAGTGGAAGCCAAGAGAGATAAAGGAAGACCAAGAAGGATGAAGTAAAAGAAAAGGCAAAAGTTGTGTCGTATAGGGAGGTCAAGCATTTGGCGGAAAATAGGGAGACATGGAAAATACTCCACTGACATGAACCTAGTTCTTAAATGTATTGATGATGCTGATGTGCGTGTCGGACCATGCGCAGAGTAAGGTTACACAAAGTTACTTATAATTTGTCACTACATTTTATACCTGATAAAATTATTGTGGGAACTCGTGAGTATGGCTTTTCAAACAAAAAAATCATCATCATCATCAGGTCTTTTCGTCTCCACTGCAGGAGCACGACCCTCTCTGTACTACCAGAGCCATACCTGGCCAGAGCAGCCAGAGCTAATTTTCTCAATTAGTTTAGGCCATCGAGTAAAAGAAGTAAGCACATAAATAAAAAAATATATACATTCTAATTGAAAACCTTCTTCTTTTAGAAGTTGGTTAAAAGTGAGAATATAACGATAATGCCAACGTAATTTTGTTGAAGTATGTTCGCGCATCTTCGGTATAAAGAAAATGAGTTGCGTAGTGATTTGACCTGGTGTCATATCATAATCAACAACTCAAAGCAGACACTTTTTTCTACACGACAGAACGCACTTTCTATGGGATTTGTATGAAATACGAAAGCGTGACGTCATGCTTTTTTAAAGTCAAATATTATTATATCTGCATTAATAATACTAAAATCAGCATTTTGGTAATGGATATAATCAACGAAAAGTGACACTATTTTGTTATATTACGTTTTACTTTATGAACCGTTCATAATAATTATTTTTAACCCAAAATTAGTCGGGAATATCTATAGACTCTTCTTCTTATATTTAAGAGCTGGGCTCTTGTCGGTGGAGTGCTTTCCATGTCTCTCTTCCTTCCGCTAATAAACTATAGACTATAGACCGTAAATTCCCTATTACGTTTGGCTGTATTCTTCATGACATCTTACGTAGAAAATTTGGAAAATAATATGATATTAACATTTTAATTATAAGTAAATAATACATACTGATACAGAACAAGATATCCAGCTGCACTGAAATATATAAATATTAGTAGTAGAGGGTATTGTATTTTAATGTACAAATATTAATCACTATCATCATCATCATTTCAGCCGCACAACGTCCACTGCTGGACATAGCCTCTCCCAAAGATTTCCAAAATGACCGATCTAGAGCGGCTTGCATCCAGCGCCTTCCAGCGACCTTAGTCAGGTAGTCAGACCACCTTGTGGTGGGTGGGTGTCCTACGCTTCGCTTGCCTGTACGTGGTCGCCATTCGAGAACCTTTTTGCCCCATCGGTCATCGGTTCGTCGCGCTATGTGTTCAGCCCACTGCCATTTCAACGAGCTAATCCGCTGGGCTATGTCAGTGACTTTACCCTCTCTGTACCTCTTTCTAAATATAATAGTAATTAAAATTTATAATCATCGTCATCAGGTCTTTTTGTCTCCACTGCAGGAGCACGACTCTCTCTGTACTACTGGAGCCATGCTTGGCCAGATCAGCCGGAGGACTTGGTCTACACTCTGCACGCTGGCCAGATTGGTTGGAGAGGTGTCATAAATGTTTAGTACCTGGGCGACCGAGCTTTCCTCGGTTACATCTCAAACATTAACTACATTTTTTTAAACTTGTCTAAAAACAATACAAAATAAAAAATTATATATAAACTTGAACATAAAAAAAGTAAGTCACCGAGTGAGATTCGAACCCGTAATACTCTTTCTAGCGCAGCGGTCCGCACCCTAAACTGCTGAGCCAAAACGGATAGCGGCCAGTGCGATGAAATTAGCAACCATATTCTGCGTGGAAAGAAAAACGCATGAAAACTCGAAAACACGCGTTTTCCCAAACATAAGAATAATCTAGATCGATTGTTTACCCCCGAAAACCCCCATATACGAATTTTCAGCAAAATCGTTTGAGCCGTTTTCGAGATCATAGAAATTTATAAATACAGAAATATACAAGAATTGCTCGTTTTTTAAGGTATAAGATAAGATAAGTTAAGCTTTTTTCAGCTTGTATTTCCTAAGTCGCGTTTTCACGATATTCACGGGAGGACTTGGAGTGGCCCTGTTCTACTCTGCTGGAAACTAAAAAATTAGCATTTTTTTTTCAGAAATTATTACTGCCTTCACTCTCAAACTACACAACCGATTTTGATAAAATTTCAATGGTACTACCAAACAAGTATGTCTTTTCAAACAAAAAAGAATTTTCCAAATCGGTCCAAGCGTCTTCGAATAATCGGTGAACATACGAAAAAAAAAGTATTGTATCTATATATATAAAAGAAGAAACTGAATGAATGACTGACTGACTGACTGACTGACTGACTGACATATCAAAGCACAGCCCAAACCGCTGGGCCTAGAGACTTCAAATTTGGGACGGGGACGGGGACCATTTTATTCCAAACTTTGCAGGAGTTCTCTGGCGGTAAATGAGTAATAGGATTTACAAAATTCAATCTTATTATAACCACTTTCGACTTCTACGCGGACGAAGTTGTGGGTTACTGCTAGTTAAATTATGTGTTTAACATATTAGATAAGAAACTTACTTTACAAGACTTTGTTCGAAGGTGTTCAATACTTTTTGAACAACATTCTTCACGACATTCCCGCTGAAAGAAAGTTAAAATAAGTACCCGCCATTATAAATTAATATATAGGGACAAATAACACTGATTGAGCTAGCCCCAAAGTAAGTTCGAGGTTTGTGTTGTGGGATACTAACTCAACGATACTAATTTTTATAACAAAACATATATAGATAAACATCCAAGATCCAGGTCCATTTGAAAAAGGCCATTTTCCAACTTGCCTCGACAGGGGATCGAACCCGGTACCTCTGGGTGGCGGACCAGCATGGCTATGTCGCGGAGGTCGTATAGCAGAAGCATTAAACTTCCATCTTCGTCCGAGCGTATTTTCCCGGTTGCATTCTCAGCAGTAATGCTTCAGAGCCCGGGGTCCGCTACCTAACCAAGGAGATTAGACGACGAGCCCCATCTGACCTCCATAACCCAAAGGGTAAGCCAGAACCAATCCAGAAGCATTAAACTCTTTCACGTCTTTATCGTCGATAATATAAGAAAATACCGAAACAATATAAAGAATAAAATTTTACTTTGTTTAAGAAAATAATGGATGGACAGACAGACGGACAGCGGAGTCGTAGTAATAGGGTCCCGTTGTTACCCAAAAAAATGATTCCGTCGAATTGATAGCCTTTTCCTTTTTAGAAAGTCGGTTAAACATAATAACTCTTGTAGTAATGTCATGTTTGTAAATTTTCATGGAAAATTTAAATGTCCGAAACCTAAACTGAAATATTATTATGTACAAACATCTATATCTATATCTATACATATAATAAAACAGTAAAAAAAAGTGTGTCTGTACATTAAATATATTTCAAAAAAAAATATTGGGGGCGATGGAGACATAGTAATAGAGTAAGAATTAAAAAAAAAATGTCTGTCTGTGTGTCTGTTTGTCTGTATGTCTGTTTGTCTGTTTGTACACGCTAATCTCCGGAAATACTGGACGGATTCGAATGCAACTTTTTTTGTTATATAGCTATTAAGCCTGGGCAACATATAGGGTATAAATGATTTAGGAAAATGAAACGCCTGATGCAGAACCATAATGGTCTCGCTAAACTATAAGAGATATAAAAATGTCGCCTTAGTAAAAGTTGTTCAGCCTGATGAGCATTTTCCAGAGACATAAAGTTCACGCGAACGAAGTCGCGGGCTTCAGCTAGTTAGTAAATAAAAATATACTTAGATAAAACCTCAAACTACAAATATTTAAAATAAATATTACCGCAGAAGCATTAATAGTTAAATACAAGACCAGAAACACGACCGTAGGCTTGGTGTTCATTTTGACACACTGGCACAAAATTTGCATCTTCAATTAAAATCAGTAATTGATTTTGATGGTTTGAAATTAGAATGAAGATCCCATCAAAAACATTAGAACATATCCAAAAATACATATGTGTTACTACCCATAGGCGTCAAAAAATCGTTCGTTTAGTGACTCCGCGTTTGAAAAATAGCACCTCTGTATGCGAAAAGCTATAACTCCAGAAGAAAAACTAAGAGCAACTTTGCGATGCGATCGCTGTCTGCGCGTCGACTGACGCGTGATTGATGAATACGAGTGTCACCTCAAAAACCTCTCTGTATGAACTGACCATTACGGTAACAGTGTCGTGAGTTTAATGGTTTTTCCTATCTTAAAAAATGCTTTCCGTGCATGCCCATTGCGTCTAAAGAAGATTTTACTTCAAAAATTTGGAGACTTACAAGTAGCTTCCAAGAGGAAAGCAACAAATCTTACCTCAGAAATACAATTACCCCCTTCACACTGCAAAAGTTCGATATATTATTAGTAGTGTTGGCCAGAAAAGAAAACAAACAATAGAGTTAGATTTACGCTTACCTGTGAGTTACAGGTAACTCCATTACACTGTAATTAGATATCATCATCATCATCATCATCATCATCAGGACTTTTGGTCGACAAATAATAATATTAGGTTGGGGAAAAAGTCTTTTCGCATATAGTATGTATGAACTTGTAATAAAACCACTTTGGCTATACTATTTGTACCTGGCTGGTTTTGGTATCATTTTAAAGTTTAAATTTTAAAGAAGATAATTCCAAATTCAAATTAGGAAAATGCGTGATTTTCATTTGTTTTTCTTACCGTCAAGATGAGTGAATCTAATAAAGAAATTAGAAGAAATTACCAAAAAGGTAAAAATGCAACGCAAGCCGCGAAAAAAATTGCGATGTTTATGGACCTAGTGCAGTGCTTGTGAGAGTAGCAAAAATTTGGTTTAAGCGTTTTCAATCCGGAAATGTTGATGTCAAAGATGCACGTCGCTCTGGTCGCCCTGTTACGGATAAAATGGATGCTATTTTTGAAAAAGTGGTGCAAGATCGGCATTTCAGTAGTTACGACGTAGCTGAAGAACTGGGAAGTGACCACAAAACTTTTTGTTTTCGTTTTGGCGCATTTGAAAAAAAATGGGTATACAAAAAAGCTTGATATTTGGGTACCTCACGAGCTCTCTGAAAGAAACCTCATTAACCGTGTACTCATTTGTTTATTACGACGTAATAAGACCGAACCATTTTTGAAGAAATTGATAACTGGTGATGAAAAGTGGATCACGTACGACAAGGACGTGCGAAAAAGGTCATGGTCAAAGGCTGGCCAGGCTTCACAGACTGTGGCGAAACCCGGGTTAACTCGCAACAAGGTGATGCTGTGTGTGTGGTGGGATTTGAAGGGCATTATTCATTATGAGCTGTTACCACCAGGCAGGACCATCGATTCAGAACTCTACTGCGAACAACTGATAAGATTAAAGTAAGAAGTAGAGAGAAAGCGGCCGGAAATAATCGACAAAAGGGGTGTGGTTTTTCATCGTGATAACGCTAGACCTCACACATCTTTAACCACTCAGCAAAAATTAAGAGAGTTTGGCTGGGAGGTGTTAATGCATCCGCCGTATAGTTCTGACCTGGCACCTTCAGATTTCCACCTGTTTCGGTCTCTTCAAAATTCTTTAGGCAGTGTCTGGTTAACATCACGAGAGGACTGCTAAAACTACTTGACGCAGTTTTTTGATCAGAAGCCCCAAAATTTCTATAGCAATGGGATTATGTCCCTACCTTTAAGATGGCAAAAAGTTATAGAACAAAATGGTACCTACCTACTTTAGTTAAATGTAAATGAACTATATTAAAAAATGTTTTGAATTTTCATATAAAATGCGAAAAGACTTTTCCCCCAACCTATTATTACGAGCATGTTACAAAAATACATTTATACACGCGGAAGTGTGTACAGCCAAGTGCATATAAAGAGGAATTAGCGACGTAGCAGCCATGTGTTTACCGCATGCGATTCGTATTTATGTTGTCGATTCGCAATTGGACCTAAACCATGCAACAGACTAACAGACAAACTGACATCAGTGTTTAACAAACTTGATAAAAAAAAACCTAGTATTACCATGCAACTAACATGCAACAAAAAACCAAAATAATTATTTATTTTCTTGGTCACTAGATGGTGCTTTATAGTAATATTAAAAACATATTAATGTTATATATTTATATTTTATATATTAATATTTTATTCATATTGTTTAAATCGTTAAAACCTTCCTTTGTCACTTTTTGCTAGTCGTATGTGCTGCCATCTCTGTGTGCCTACCCGCAACTGCAGTTTTGCCTACTTACGGGCTTTTCAATACTCTCTATAGCTTGGTGTATCTGTTACGTTAGTATTTTACCTTTGCTTAAACCTTCTCTTATTAGCTTTTGTTCCCAATTTTTTTGTACTCGGGTTTCTTGAATGTAGATCTTGTCATGATTAAACTATACAGACAAATATGACTAAAAACTTACGTCTGTGTTGCATTGCTCTCCACGACACTAAAATGTGGAAAAAATTGTAATTTTATTTATGTCACATTCACAGCTTTGTCCCTCGTGCTTCGTGCTTCGGAGGGCACGTTAAGCCGTCGGTCCCGGTCACTGTCTTTGACATTGGTCGTTACCTAAAACCATGTCAGAGGCCTTTAAGGCGGTTTAAAAACTCTGACACTAGTGTTAGTCACTAACACACACGATAAGAGAGAAAGAGAGAGCTTTGTCCCTGACGGAAAAAATATCAAAATCGCTTCAACCATTCGGGAGAAACGATGTCAGGGACAGACACAAACTTACACTTCATGCTTGTTCTTTTTGCGTCGGTAGCATAGCCGACCCTTTTATTGTTATATAGCTGTTAAGCTTAAGCCTGAGCAACATATAGGGTATCATTGATTTTAGAAAATGCAACACCTGATGCCGAACCGTAGTGGTCCAGGTAAACTATAGGAAATATAATAATGACGCCATAGCAAAAGTTGTTCAGCCTGATGAGCATTTTCCGGAGTCACAAAGTCCACGCGAATGAAGTCGCGGGCTTCGGCTAGTTGTTTAATTAGTATGTTTAATGTTACTTGTAAACGACTGAAACACAGGGTGTTCTTAAAATGTAGTAAAATTATAATCTAAGAATATGAATAAAAAATATTTTATATATTTGAGGAAGTCTGGAACGTCATCTCACGGAAGAGAGTAAGCTTCCGTTCTGTACGTTATTTATTTATTTGAATTTATTACAATAATTGAGCGTTACCACAGGTGTGGCTCTTCATAGATACGGAGTAACAAATATACCTAGTACTACTACAAACAAAACTATATGTCTGTGCCCACGTCAAATGTGTGAGTTAAACAATCAGGGTCGCCACCACAGAATTTGTTGCTTTACTTTCCTGTTTTTATCTATAAAATTTTCGTTCTTAATTGTTTTCCGTGGATAAACAATGATATAATGCGCAGGTTCTCACCATTATGATTCAATAATCCTAAGTGACTCGCGTAACGTTAACGTGCGACTAGTAACAACCCTGTTTTACAGGCGACAGGGCGGCCCAACAAGGCTCAAAAGCGGGGAGGGGTTGCGGGGACGCCAGATTGCGGGGGACGGTGCGAGTTTCCGTTCTGTATGTAATACTATTATTAATTCTGTGGCGTAACTACGTAAATTGTTTCTGCTTGAGGGTTCAAATGTCCAAAAAACAAATTGTCACTTACCCCAGTTCCGCAAGTTACCCCATTGCACTGAAAATAAACACGTAATAATTTTGAACCCCTTCAAAAACTTAACTTTACTTTTTTTATTTATTCATATTAAATAAATAATTAAATGGGCAAATTACACTGATTGAGTCAGACCCAAAGTACTAAGACTTGAGTTTGGGATACTAACTCAACGAAACCATATTTTATGACAAATACATATGTAGATAAACATTCATATATAGTTTAGTTTTATTTATCTATACTCCTGTAGTTATTTCTTTTTTCTTCAACAAACTATGCTTTAATAAATACATATATACGGACAAATCACACAGAATGAGCTAGCCCCAAAGTAGGTTAGAGACTTGTGTTATGGGATTAACTTAACGATATTATATTTTATAAGTAATAAATACAATTATTTAAATAAACATCCAAGACTCAGGTCAATCTGAAAAAAATAATTTTATATCTTGACCTGACTGGGGATCGAACCCGGGTCCTCCGATGTGACTGTCTAGCATAATGACCACAAGGCCATAAAGGTCGTTAAATTTATTTACGTACATTGGTCAGTAACTTACTTTTGATGAACAGATTTTTCCATCACACTGTAAGATAATTAATTAATTAACATGCATGCATATTATTTTGAGAGAAGACAAGTTTATTTGCTAAGCAAATTAAAAATACCCCGACTGTCAAGAACGCCATCTAGTAATGAGTAGCAGAACTACCGACACAACTTGATATTCGTAATGCCATTTATTTTTGCTAGGAAAAGCCCTGACTTTGAAGCGTTAACCTCCAATAACTTTTAAATGGCTAAACCGATTTTCATCAACCATAACTAAGACCAACTGCAAGGGAACTTTCTTTCACGTAAAGAAAACACGTTGAAATTGGTCCATCCGTTCGAGCGCTACGATGCTACAGACAGGCAAACAGACAGACATTAGTCTCAAACTTATAACTCCTCCCCTCTTTTTTGTCGGGATTAATAGAACGTGATAATGTATGAAGTAGGTATTGTACTAACCTCGGTCCCACAATTAACTCCATTACACTGTAACAAAAAGTATTTAAAACTAAATAGTTTGAAAGAACTTTTACACAATTGTAAAGGAACATTTTTTTTGTACAAAACAAAAAATCAATTCAAATAAAGAGTATAGGATGATTTTGCTCCTAGGTATTTGAAACCTTGAAATCAAAGTCTACTCGTGGATGTCATAGAAGGCGACTTAGGAAATACTAAGCTCATGTGACCTCTCCAACTCGTTTGGCCAGCGTGGAGAGTGTAGATTAGGTCCTCTGGCTGCTCTGGCCAAGTATGGCTCTAGTAGTACAGAGAGGGTCGTGCAGCGTGCTCCTGCAGTGGAGACTAAAGAACCTTATGATAATGATAGTTATTGTTGGATTAATCCCGAACCCTTAAGTGCAGTTGTGCTAAGATGAGTGTGACGCGTCGGCGTTTCCATTTTCTTATTTTCTGTTCCGTGTTGGTACTATTAATTATTAGCCCCGGTTTGTCACGGAATTAGGAAGCAGATTAGGTTATGGTTGTGCAGTGACCATCACAGGAGCAGGCGTGTGAAGCGAGTGAGCGTGACCAAAACTGACAATTCGACTGAATTTTTTTCGCCATTACATAAATGTTCACATTTCCGAGCAAATAATAGCAAAGGGAGATTCCTAACAGGGATAAGTCCATATTTGTTGATTTTTATGTAATAATGTAAGTATGTAATAATGTAATAAAGTAAAAAAATAAATGCTCAAAAAACAAGAATTTAAAACATTTCCGTTATCGTATCATATACTTAGTACCTGGGCGACCGAGCTTTGCTGGGTTACATCTCAAACATTAACTAATTTTTTTTAAACTTGTCTAAAACAATGCAAAATAAAAAATTATATATAAAGTTTATATATAATTTTTAGTTTATATTATAAACTTAAACATAAGAAATAAAAAAGTAAGTCACCGAGTGGGATTCGAACCCGTAACATTTTTTCTAGCGGTCGGTATCCTTAACCACTGAGCTAAAATCAAGGCGGTCGGCGCGTCGAAATTAGCGACCATATTCTGCGTGGAAAGAAAAACGCATGAAAACTCGAAAACACGCGTTTTCCCAAACATAAAACTAATCTAGATCGATTGTTTACCCCCGAAAACCCCCATATACAAATTTTTAGCGAAATCGTTAGAGCCGTTTTCGAGATCACAGAAATTTATAAGTATACACGGTGATTTTTCATTGGTTTTGAAGCCGAGGGCCACTTCATAGGCATCGTTAGTAAGACCTAATTAGCTAGTCAAAATAAAAATTCAGATACAAAAAATATTGTCTAAAACTCGAAAGTAAAATTGTGAGATCAATTAGTAGTACCGCCGCCATACACCGCCCGCCCGCCGCCCAGGGTCATCGACATTACGCAGCCGCCGGCCGGCGTATAACTACGTAGTCTCGATCGAAAATCATTTACGCAACTTTTTTATCTTATGACATACAGAAATTTGGATTACATACATGGATAGAGGAATTTATTTACTATACGACATTTTTTTTTCCAAAACCAATAAAAAGTCAGCGTGTATATATATATATATATATATATATATATACACTTATATAAGTATATATATATATATATACTTATATAAGTATATATATATATATATATACATACAAGAATTGTTCGTTTAAAGGTATAAGATTATCTATTAATCTGAAGTAAGTACCTAACTTACTTTTGTTTTGCAGTTGTCTCCATTACACTGTAAAAAAAACACTTTTTATAAATATGCACAAGTTTAGATGTTGGTGAGTTTTGTGATCTCACTTTTATACATCTGAGCATGCCTGCCCATCTAGTGACAAGGAAGAGAAATAATTATGTTTGTATAGCGGTGGGTAGGCATGATATAACAAAACAAGGTATTCTCTTCCCGAGATGGAACTTGACTACGTCACGATAAGTGTTGCCACTATTGTTCTTTTCAGTTAATTTGAGGACTTTCTAAATTAGTTCATGAATATTAAATAAAATATTAAGTAACTTAGCTATTTAGTATCTCGCGTGATTCATCAATTCAATATTTTTTAAATTTATATAATGGATTATTAATTCGAAATTGGTATATAAAGTTCAAAAATGCATTACGCTCGGGTAATTCAATCTCACACAGTGGCAACACATCAAGCTGATGACGTATTCATGTTCCACCTACTTCATCAGCTGTCATGGGAAGAGAATATCTTGTTTTATTATACCATGATAGTGTGTTAAAATGACTGTTGTCTATAGAAAACAGGCATTGAGCTACGTCAGATGAAGGCTGTAATTTCCGGCAGAGTAGAATAGTACCAATTCAAGTGTTCCGTGGATTTCGTAGAAGGCGATTCAGGAAATACAAGCTAAACAAAGCTTATAAACATCAAGAGACCTCACCAACCCGTCTTGCCAGCGAGAAGAGTGTAGGCCAATTCCTCTGTCTGCTCTGACAAAATATGGCTCTCGTAGTACAGAGAGGGTCGTGCTCCTGTGGAGTGGAGACCAAAAAGACCTAGCGATGATGATGATGAGATGCAAGCAGCTCGAAAAATAACTCACTTAGAAGTAATTTAATATAACTACCTTACTTTACTTCTGCAGTTAACTCCATTGCACTGAAAAATATATCAAATATAACGACCTCCGTTGCGTATTTACGATAGGGTTCTATGGCCACCTCCAGGCTCTATAACCAGAACATATTCTTGTCATAATAATATTGCAATTGACTTACATATGTATGCAAAATTTCAGCACAAATCGATTGGGGATAACTGTTTAAAATTGAGTTGCATGACAAACATTCTTACATACAACATACATTGCAAGTTATTACTTGCAATGTATCTTGTTTGTAAGAATGTTGTATACATTCTTCTTCAAACAAAATTCAAGGCATTCTTACAAACAAGATACATTGCAAGTAATAGCTTGCAATGTATCTTGTATGTAAGAATGTTTTATACAGGCTAGGTAAAAAACAAAGTGGTATAATAAATTAAATAATCAGCCAAGAGTTGAACTCGCAGAGTATACCGTACAAAGCCAAAGTCAATCACATTTGAAAACTAGCGCTGTCTCGAGGTGGTTTAGTAAAGTATTTCGTAAGTGAACGTATTATATTGTGTTTACCACTTTATTTTCGATTGATAGAATTCTAGGTTTTCCTGCATCTACAAAATCTACAAGCAATCATCTATAATTTGATCTATATTTTCTAAAAATAATTTCTTCTTGAGCATTATTTCAGTACTAACTTTAGATGATGATGAGGGGGCATTCACGGTCTGTAATTAAATTTTATAATAAATAAATAAGTATTACCTATCTATCCATCTGTGACTTTAATAAACGAGCAAGTTTTGTTTATATAAATATATATAGTAGGTTTTTATGTTACCGGAAATATGTCAAATTCAGGACATGTGTAAAATTTCCAAACATCAATCGGAAATGTATGATATCGATATTTTACAACGTGGAAGGGACATACCCGCAATAAATTGAACCACGCGCTTTTCTAGACCAGTCTATAGTATATTGGAAATAAGATAAAATAAAAGAACAAAAAAATGTTGGCATTTTCATAGTAACGTGCAGCCGCCCGGGCAATTTGTATGGGAATGTCGATTCTTTTTGTTTTTTTGACTGTTATTTTAATTTTATTATGCTGTAGTGATCTACTGTAGCTTGTGGTTTGATTTATTACGGGTATATGCCTTCCAGGTTGTATTGAAAATAAACATTTTGCGACAATAATAATTTATTACCGCGAATGTAGGGGTAATGGTTGTGCAGTGACCATCGCAAGTGTGAGCGTCGACAAAGTGATGGAAGAGACCATTTTGGCCAATTTAATACCTTTCCGTTCGCTATTTATGATATCTATATGCCTAGCCCTTTCTTTAAAAGCAGGCATCAAATTAAATGGCTGAAGGCGACCAGCCAAGTCATTGAACGCGATGTTACACAAGATGGCTGATCGTGGTAAGTCTACATTTAATTAAATTAATTGAATAGTAATGAATTTTTGATATGTGGTTAAAGGTTTAAAATTTACATATTACTGACGACTACTTTTTACAAAAAGATACCACTAAGTAACTAGTAATAGAGAAATAGAAAAAATAGATGTTATTTGGAAAAAATTGTTTGTTTGTTTGTTTGTAATAACTTTATTGTACTAAAACAAATACATATACAAAGACAGCTTACGAAAGAGCAAATATACAAAGGTGGACGTATCCCATGTATAGATTGAGAGGATATTTACTCAATTAAACGGTAGAAGCAAGTACGTACAAATTTAACTATAAGATCATGCTTACATTGCTACATATACATTATAAACATTAATTGTTTATGAAATATAACATTTACAGTCACAACTGTTTGTGTTGTTGACGCCATATTTGTTTTCGTACGCTACTTCGCCGCAGTGGAAAAAATCTGAACTAAATTTGAATCACTTGGCTGAGTCTTGCTTAGCCATATTCAAAGGGCTGACTTTCAATACGCCAAGTTGATAAACGTTGAGTGATTCTAGCCAAGGCATTCAGTTAAATGCTGCCCTTCAAGAAACGGCCTAGGCGTCCAGTTAACTGGCTGATTTAACTAGATGCCTGCGGCATATACATTTCCTGTCTCCTGACTTAGGAATTATACAAAATTCTTAAATTAAATCTCGGAAACGACAATTTTTCTTTGTTTGTTTGTTTATGCTTTGTTTAGCTTGTATTTATTAAGTCACCTTCTACGATATCCACGGGAGGACTTGAAGTGGTCTCCTCTGCCGGAAACCACACGACACAATATATACATACATACTATCACGTCTTTATCCCTAATGGGGCAGACAGAGCATTTTGGGTCTTGCAGTTCTATGCAGAGCCCAGGGCCGCAAGACCCAAAAGCCACTTTTAGCGTCATGGTGGGCGAGAAAATGGAAAAGCAATCAGTACAGTGATGGGTTGCTAGCCGCATCGCCTGTTAACATGATTTGCATCTTTGCCCATTCTCTCGATCGGCTTTTACGATCTGCGTGGGAAGAGAAGCAGCTGGTACATTCTAATTTTTTTATTTCTCCCAGACCAGCATGGGCGAGTTCTTATCCCATTCAATAACTTACCATTGCACTGGTTTCCGGTCCAAGGCACTGAAAAAAGAATATTAAGGTTTGTTCCTTGCTGACAATGTAGCCACATTGTCAGCAAGGAACAGCACTTCTATATCTGCTATCCTTTTCTGTCAAACAAACATTAGTTGTCTTCTGGCCAGATAAGATTTCTAACGAACGCCTGTGGCAGCGCTGGGGCGGAACACCGATTGTTTTGGACGAAAGTACTAAATTAGGAGAAATATATATGTTATACAGTCCGTATTACAGATTTTTTAAAAAATATATACCTATTTCGGCCTAAGGCTTAGCCTTGCAATACAACGCGGAAATGCCGCCAGCCTCTTGGGGACTCTGCCTGTTGACGGTGGCGATCTGGGAACGATTTTTTATATAAATTAATGTTTTTATTTTTAGTAATATTTTTAATTTATAGAATAGCATTTAGTTAATTAATTATAATGTAATTCTAAAATAAGAAAAAAAAATATATACCTATATTTTTTGTTTATTAAAAAAGTCAAAATTCACAAAGACGCAGAGAGATTGCGACGTCATGACTTAGGTGTGACGTCATGTAAAATTTCAATGCGCTGTATCTTGGTCATTTTTTGTTATTGAGAAAAAATAAAAAAAAACTTGTACTATATTTTTTTATAATGTAACCGATGGGCCTGATTCTGCCAGTTATCGTGAATTCATAAATACGAACCGCCACAACACAACTCATCCAGGAGCACTGAAATATATGATAATTAATTAAAAACATGTAAGTATAAAAAGGTAAAGAATTGCTGAGCGATAGAATTAAAAGAATTTCAATAAAATAAAAAGCTTTCAATTTTTTTGCCTACTGATGCTCACTCAATAAAAACCTGTTTAAAAATTCACTAATAAGTGCACCAGTATAAATATTTATGAACAAAAGATAACAAATGTTTCTTATTTTTATTTTTTAATTAAAGTAACCTAACATGCAAACATTTCTTAGCATCGTGATCGAATGTGTGCTAACTTAATGTTTGTTTACTAACGTTTATATTATACTTAAACCTTTTAAGTTTTAAGTTTTTTAGTTGTGGTTGTGGGAGCACCATACTATTGAACTTACCGCACAGACTTTTTTCTGCGATGCTTTGCGGGTTCGTAGGTATTCAATACTTTCTGGATATTCTTTGATGCATTCCTTTTTTAAAGTTTCATTCCACTGGGAAAAAGTAGAAAATGCCCACATATAAAGCTAACCCCAAAGTACAATGCCTCGTCCGTTTAATGTACCTCACGAATTTATCAACAAAATTTAATGTTCATCAACCATTTGGACAAAAATTAAAAAATATGTCTTATCCGTCCTCTGTCTGCTGGGCCCTCGGTTGTATTACGCTAGACATACCTAAAAATAATTCAGATCGTAACCTGATCCAATGTACCTCTCGATTAATATATCAATTACAAGGAATCTTTAGCAGATCAGAAGAAATTTAGCGAAAAAACTCTTGTCCATCCAGCCACCCTTGGTTATACATAACACGGCGTAATATGACCGAGAGCTCTGCTGGACAGATAAGACAATTTTTTAAAAATTTTGTCTAAGTTCTTGATGTACATTGGATTTTATTCATAAATTCTTGAGGTACATTGAACAAACGAGGCATTTCCCCTAGTATTTAAGGTCTGGCTTACGTGGCCCCACTAAATCGAAGTACATACATTTTCCTTCTGATCTAATGTCGAAAAAAGACAATGTCACCATACTCGTATTCACCTTTTTTTTTAAATTAAAACTAACCTGAGATTCAATCATTATTATATTTAGTGAACGGGTTACTCACGTATAGTGTCAGCTACTGTCGACATGTTTCACCTCATCCGGAGGTCTTCATCAGGGCGAATGTGACTACAGGCCCGTACGCGTCACCGGCTCGCGACACACTGATGTTAGTTAAGGGCGCGCACGGGCGACGCGGGCGATCGCCCTCTGCGCCCGCAGCAACAATCCAGTAGATGTTGGTGGTTGCTGGTTAGTTGCGTCAAGGACTCCCGTGGATGTACTGGGAGCTGTAATTTCTTCTTCATCATCGTCTGCGGCTGGTGACAGCGGCAGTGCGTAAAAAAAGTTTACTGTATCAGAGACTGTCGGCTGTACAATGCATCTATTATGCGTCTCTTGAAGCACCGGTTTCCAGGCGGCGGGTAAGCTCCAACCAACATCACGATTAAAGTTAGGATGTCGCCCAATTTCTATTGCTTCTCGTATTTTACGAGGGACAAAACCTTTCTCTCTAGCTAAGACTTTGGCCCTGTCGAAGCGTATGTAATGGTGACGTCCGTCTCTATCGTATGTTCGGCGGTGGCTGACCCGTTGCTGTCCAGTTCTTCAAGCTTCTTATTTACTTATGTGCTCCTGTAACCTGGTAGACACATTCCGACACGTCTCCCCCACGTAGCTCCTTCCACAATCACAAGGGACTTCAGAAACACCGGGAACGTTAAGTGGCTCGCTTTCTTTTGGGGGACGCACAAGCTGTCGGATTTTTGTAAGAGGCCAGAATATCGTTTTAATGTCAAATTTGAAGACCTCCGGATGAGATCGAAACATGTCGGCAGTAGCTGACTCTATACGTGAGAAACCCGTTCACTGAATATAATAATCATATTCACCTTTATTTCTAGAAGGGCAATGCAAAGTATAGTTTAAATAAAACAAAAATCTTGCGACTGCCCCGACTGCCAGTGGCGCTAAGCGGCCGAGTTTTAACAAGCTATTGTATGCATTTTTTATGTAGAAAGAAGGGTGGCTATAGTTTGACAGTGAAATAGGTTGTTCTATGTCACTTTTTTGCTAGACGTGTGTGCTGCCAACTCTGCGAGTCTACCCCGCAATTCCAGTTTTGCTTACTTACGGGCCCTCCACTGACCTCCATATGTACAAGTACGCTGGACCTATGATTAGCCGGGCTATAGAAGAGGTGATTTGATTTTCGCCATTTTGGCGCTGATCGTAGGCATTCGTAGCAGTGGGTGGGAACGGAACTAAAAGTTACGTCAGATTTAGTTCTCTTCCCACACAATGCGTGGGAAGAGAACTAAATCTGGGGCGCTTCAAATAGGCACAATAAAGAGCTGTCATTTCTTAGGGTATCATAGGTCCAGCGTACTTGTATATATGGAGGTCAGTGGGGCCCTCCAATAGTTTATATGACATTGTGTATCTGTTACGTTAGTAATTATACTATCTTTGCCATTAGATAAAAAGGAAAATTTATTAGGTAATTAAAACTAGGGCACCATTTCTGTTTACTTTGGGGCTAGCTCAATTTTGTAATATGTGGGTATTTTCATGTTCAACAGCGCTGGGTACTAAAATACCTTAAAAAATAATATTATTTTAGGATACATTTATTTACTTCATATTATCATAAATTATATTAAACTTTATTCATTTTACATGGTTTCGTGCAGAATCTTATTTTATTTCTGAATGTTATATTATTGATAGATTGGGCCAAAAGTATCATAAAGGTTATAAAAATATATTATATATACATTTATATAAAGGTTATAAAAATTCAACTGTTAGAAATTAAATGAGAAATATGCTTTTAATGACTTTTAGTATAGCAATTAACGCAAATACATACTATTACTTACTTGGTTATTAGATTGGTCAGTTTCGTAACATTTTGTCTAAATGCAAGGGTTATTTTTAGTATTACTTTATTAATAAGTCAAAAAATGGTGAAATTTTGAAGAATCTCAACTGTCATTTATTTATTACATAAGAATAATAATATAAAGGTTAAATCATTCTAGTTTTTTAAAAGAACTTTTAACTATATGAATATTTTGGGATAGTTAGTAAATATCACCACGCGGCCAAAATTGAAACTATTATTTGTAAATACAAAAGGTACACACATTTGCAGATAAAAAGAAATCTCTCTGGTTTTCTGTTTGTCTACAAATGTTTTTACTAAAACTAATATTACCGCCAAAACATTCATAGATAAATAGAAGACCAGAGAGACGACCGTCCGCTCGGTGTTCATTTTTACACACTGGCACAAAACAAGCGTCAGCAATCGATTCGATTGAGATGATTAAAAATTTCAAAATAAATACATTCAGAATCAATTTTGTATGCAGGTTACCGAACAACTAGAAACAAAATGAAATCATTTTTTTGTAATTTCTCTACAGCTTTGGATAAGAGTCCTTTATACCCTAATTTTATTTCTTGGTTTATTTTTATTAATCCTACAGCTCAATCAAAGAGTGATATGTAGGTCCTTTAGGCCCCTCGCCCACCGCGACGTTTTGTAAATTATCAATTTCAAATCAACTTAATTAAAAATAGCAATTGATTTAGATTATGTGCTAGAAGCGTAACTAATCCCGAAAAATAATTCCACGCGATATGTACCGCGGCGGGCGAGGCTTAAAATAAGAGCCGCGCGGCGCGACAGTTCGCCGTGACACTCGAGTCGTGCGGCTGCGTCGCAAGAAGTTTCCTTTGAGAATATTGCTATGTTTTAGCGATAAAATCAATTCATTCTTCCCCGTCTTGTGCCGTGAAGTGGTGTAGAAGCCATACAAGACATGAAAAACACAGGACACCTTTCATATACAAGGAAATAAACATTGTAATAATCCATACTTGACGTCTGTGGAAAGTTTTATGCAGTAAGGTAAACTGGTACAGTGCGGTAACCTACACAGGTACACTGGCAAAAAGAAAATGAAAACGCCCAATTCAATTGCCCTGTCGACTATCTTATAGTTCTCACTGCAAAAGTGTACGTATAAGTAGTAACTTATACATACTTTAAATTATGTTTAATTCTTTATTTCAATATAACCTGAATTAAACCATGTATGTATGTATGGTATATCAATAAATATTTTACTTCAAATAATTACTTAAATTCATTGTAGTATTTAAGTTATTCAATAAAAAAAAATATGCTTAAACAAGCTAATTTATTTTAGCGTACTGCATAAAACTAAAACCATCCGAGCATTGTACCGTCCCCCACCGGCGACGACGACGTGACCTTGTTGCAACCAATCGCATGTATCTTTGTCTCTGTGTGTGTTTGAGTGTTTCGTTGTCATTACTGTTAGTTTGTTTGCGTAAATGGAATCAGAATCGAAGCGGTGAATGTAGAAGCGTTACATTTCTAGAGAATTATTATTCGTAGGAAATTGCAAATTGAGACAATTTTGCATGCAGTTAGCCCGAGTGACTTCATCGTGATTTCTTCAATAAGTATGTTATAAAAAAAAAACGACGGGTTGCACTCTGGGAGTGCCGGCAGAAGTGAAAACTTGAATATTAAAGTTGTGCATTTTTGATATTTTGGAATGGTTAGGGAATAATTTTGCACGAATTGCTTTAATTATCAGTATAAAATATTTCAAATCTTTTCTGAACCACAGTCTGTCACAAATGTCACAAGCATGACCAAATTTTCAACAAAATCATTTTCAAATACACAGCAGTATGGCCACTACACAGACGGTCGAGCCATCAGCTGTCACCATCCATGGATGCGCGTAGCACGCTGTAACATAAACACACACGAACATTCGCGCAAGCGCCCTGCGCCGCCTAAACGAAACAGCAGGCGCAGGCATACATTTTCGCCGCGCCGTAGAAAGAGAGGGAGATACTCCTTCTCCTACGCCGCGCCAGCTGTCTACTCTCCATCCGTCTTACGAATTTTCGATCAGGTCACGTGTCCTGACGCGAGTTTAACATTTTTTACCCATTCCAAAAAAAGTGCACAACGTCGCTAAAGAAGTTTTCACTTCAAAAATTAATAAAAAAAGCTCTTCATCTGTACATTTAAACTGGGAACATTATAATATATAAATAAAAAGACCAACACAAATCGAAAATAACAAGCTTCTATTGGAATTGCAATGTATGTATGAATATTTTCAACCCATATTAGCTGAAATTTTGCATACTTGTGTAAGTCGGATGACAATATAATTTAGTTAATGAGCGGTTTCCGGCGGACTGCCGTATGGTTTCCGGCAGAGTAGAACAGGGCCAACTCCAAGTCCTCCCGTGGATGTCGTAGAAGGCAACTTAGGAAATACAAACTAAACAAAGCTTATAATCGTCAATGGGACCTCTCCAACTCGTCTGACCAGTGTGGAGAGTGTAGGCCAAGCCCTCTGGCTGCTCTGGCCAAGTGTGACTCTGGTAGTACAAAGAGAGGCAAAAATACCTGATGATGATGATGATGATAATGAAGGAGCTGTTCTGATGATGGACCCGAGAGATATTCGACAGAACTTAGTCATTAAACAACATAACCTCATTGAGTAGGACTCGTTAAATTTGTCATGACGAGCACTTTATGATAAACGAGACGTCTAGGGTCTGATCCCGGAGACGGAATGTGGTCGATGGAACTCAGTAATAAAACGACGCAAATCTATTGAGTTTGGGTTTATTTCATTTGTCTTAGTAAGTACTTACTTTGACCTGACAATAAAAGCTTGTACAAAAATGTGATATTTTCGAAAAAAATATTTTTATAACTAGCTGTTGCCCGCGACTTCGTCAGCGTGAACTATAGTTTATGAGCATCGTTATTTTGGCATTTTTAATAAAACCGGTAAAGTGTATGTCGGGCCTCGTGCTTTAAAGGGTTCCGTAACTAACCCATTGACCGTCATGGATTCCAGACACAATATTAGAACAATCAAGGAGTGGCAAAAATTATACACATGGCGCTGAGCGTGTTAAACCTACACTATATGCGAATGCCGACTTATAGTTAAAACTAAAGAGTTTAAAACAATTTATTAATTTCAATATTCCATTATAGTTGTTTTATTTATCTTCCATGCTGGTCTGGGAGAAAGAAGAAAAATTAACATGCAGATTGTAAAAGCTGACCGACACAATGAGCGAGATTTGACTCATGTTAATAGATGATGCGGCTAGCAACTAATCATTATTTGGATTGCCTTTTTCATTTTAACGTCCATCATCAGGCTTTCTTACAGCCTTGGTCTGCATAGAGACAAAAATACTTTTCCACTTTACATGTAAAAAAACTTTTTTATTTTTTCAAGAATTGAGACGTACTCAACCCTTGCCAAATTACATCTTTCTGGTACTAATTGTTTATAAGTAAAAGCATAGACCGAGAGACAACTGGTCATGACGTAACTATAAGGGTTCCTTTTTTACTAAGGAAAGCACGCATGGTTCCAGGTATTTTTATTGCAGTCCTTAATCAAACCCAACCTACACCTAACCTAACCATTTTTTTCAAGTTTGGAAAAGGTGCTTTTCGTCTACCGCCGGCCACGGGGAACCGGCCGGTTATGGCTCTCACCCACAAAAAAACTTACGGTTACAACGCCATTACCACTTTTGCCTGGTACTGTTCTTGTGCTACTCTCGGCCTAAAGACCTGGCACAACAGCCACATCATTCACCTGCCGTCTTTCGGCGGGAGTTCCCACAGCACTATTTTAGCTCTCTTCAGCGAAGTGCTACCGCCACCTATATAACTTAAGTATCTTCCCCCTTCTTCCACCCTCCTGATGTGGCGGTGCAACGTTAAGCCTTGTCATACATGTCCTTTGCTAGGCGGAAGATGAAAGTCAAAAAATCATCGTTCCTACTTTAAATCCCGACGGATGACGGCATTTCTCAAGTAACCCTTAAGCCCCTAAAACATAGGTTTTCTTAGGTTCGACTTAATGCGGTCCGCAGCGGGAAGCGAAAGATAAGTACTGGATAGAGCTTCCCCCGGGCCATGCATGTTCGCTATCGTCGCCAACCTATCGCTGTGAGCTTTCAAGCTGAGGCATTTGCCGAACTTTAGGTACTCTCAGATATTGAACGTGCGAGTATCTCGGCACTTCTTCCCCGAAGAGATTCAAGGGTGACAGGAGGTTGATTTTCTCTGAGACCAATGACTGCTTCTAGTTCACTAAGAACCTCTAATTGAAGAGCTTGTCAGACAGGGCGTATAGAACTGTGTTCAAGATTCCTACGAAAAACTAAGAGCAATGATGCCATATGTATGATTCGCACTTCTTTTACAAAAGGACAACTATATGTGAAGATTTTGCATGTCACTCATTCAACATTTAATCATCGTCAAATACAGACCGTCCCGGTTAATTCTTATACAAATCATTTTTTAGTTCTAAATTGTTCATACAAGCTTAGAAATTGTAATATACCACGCATTTTGTACCTCTCCTGGTTTTATTTCAACAAGAAGACCTGGGGAGCACTTGTGTCAACAGACATAATTTGGCGACCGTGACAGGACAAGAGTCAATCGCTAATTCCCAGCTGTTGGAGAGAAGCCACGCAGCGTGTCCAGAGTCCTGAGTTAGGACGCCCGTGCAGCCGATCACCGCGACAGCAGCCAGGAGCAGAAGCAGGCAGTCTAGACCGGCCCCGGCCCGAGCAGCGCCAGCACAGTCAGCATCGCCTCGAGCCGCAGCGAGCCATTCAGATAAGTGCCCTTCCTTCCCTAACCATTCTTCTGTCCATCATAGTTCCTCCTTGATTGTTTAGGATTTCATTTGTGTAAATAGTGGTTAATTTCAAGCATACCGTATACCATAGCTACTTGATGACGTAGCATTCCTTTGTTCTCGGAACGTTACAAATCGTTCTGTACCACATTTCTTTCTTCCAGTGTATAATTTTTAAACTGAAATAAAATTAAGGCATATACACTTTACACGCAAATTATCATTATTTAAATAAATCTAATAGACATTTTAATAGTGTAACTACCTCCAAATTTTATTGTGCAGACCATTTGCATACAAATCCCAATTATAACTATTTTATCTTCTTTCTTCACTTACATTTCACGCCGATCATTCCAGGGGATCGCGGGCATCGGCGGGCTAGAATAATTCTGGTGCGTCGCACGTCACGAGCCTCTGCATGAGACGGTAATACGAAGCCGCAAACCAAGACCGGTTTCTGCGTGCTTTCGGTCGGTATTCAATTACTTTCAATTATTATCTATTGGTTGATTTTGCCTGTTTATCCAAAATATTTTAATCACGTCATTTCAAATCTATTTTCCTTGCAGGTTATTCTAATTAAATCAGATTTGTTCGTTTAGATATAATTCAGTATGTCACAAAACGATAATGTTGATGATGCTAAAACACTGTTGTCACTAATGACAAGACGCAGTTCTATCAAAGGTCAAATTACCAGATTCCGTAATTATTTAGATAGGATTTCTCAATTAGAAACTTTAACTTCTACGGACATCACTGAGTTGTCTCTTAAACTGAACAAATTTGAGAACATATCCATCAAGTTTGATGATTTACAAACCCAAATTGAGGTTATAAATTCCCAAAATTTATCCGCTGAATTAGATGAGCGTGATAAAATAGATGAAGATTTCCTCTCTTCTATGGTCATTGCAAAAGGATTACTTGAGAAGTACAGTAAGTCTTCTTCACCTGATTTGGACAATTCTCAAAATGTCAGTACTTGTCATACCGATTGCCATGATCGCGATGAGAGTAGATTGTTGAAATTGCCTTCCTTGAATATAAACAAATTCCGAGGCGAATTTATTCATTGGCCGGAATTCAAGGACACGTTCCTGTCCCTAGTTCACAATAATGCACGAATTAGCCCTGTCAATAAATACCATTATTTGTTATCATACCTAGAGGGCGACGCCGCGAGAATTATATCCGGATTACCAATATCGGCAACTAATTACGAACACGCGTGGAATCTTTTGCTAGATCGCTACGATAACAAAAGATTGTTAACAACTCATCACGTGAATGCACTTTTTAACTTGCAACCTGTCTCGCGCGAATCCGATCGCTCCTTGCGTTATATAATAGATAACGTTGTCAAGAATTTGCGCGCTCTGTCCGGTTTGGGGCAAGATACTGACAAATGGGACTTGCTTATAATTCATCTTGTGTGTTTAAAACTAGACTCTCAAACGCTCGCCAAGTGGGAAGAGTATCGCAATACGTTAGATGACGACATTACATTTAAACAGTTTCAAAAATTCATTTATTATCGGGCCGACGTACTCGAGTCATTAAATAAAAATAAATCAAATAATAACCACTCCGAGTCATTAAATAAAAATAAATCAAATAATAATAACCACTATAAATCGTCTCAAAATAAATCATCACATGTTAAGTCGTTTGCTTGCACTCAGCCGAGTACTTCAAATACCTACACTTACACTTGTGCAACTTGCAAAGGCAGCCACAGGATATACGATTGTCCCTCCTTTAAAAACATGAGTGTTAAGGAACGCATCGCTGAAGTAACTAGGTTGAATCTGTGTGCTAATTGTCTTAGGTCAGGTCATGATGTCAACTCTTGTCGATTGGGACCTTGTCGGGAGTGCAAACGTAAACACAACACTCTTTTGCACATAGTCAGTAACAAGCAGTTAGATAAGCAGCCTGATTCCACTGTTTCAACTTTTTCTAAGCAACCTTTTAATCAAGTTCTTTTATCAACAGCAGTCATTGAGGTAACTAACCCAAATAAAAACATAAAAAAGAGAGCTCGTGCGATTCTGGACTCTGGAAGTCAGTCTTCTTTTATAACCGAATCTCTTGCTCAAATCCTTCAGCTTGACTCTCGTCCTATACAACCCCTCAACCTTATTGGTATAGGCAACAACTCTTCAGGTCAGATTACCAAGAGTTGCATTGCTCAAATCAATTCTATAAACAGCTCATACAGCCTTACCATCAATTTATTACAATTAAAACAATTAACTGGGCAACTTCCTAAAACTCCTGTCCAATGTGACAATTTCGATATACCCCACAATATGTTATTAGCTGATCCAAAGTTCTATGAACCCTCTGATATTGACGTCTTGCTTGGAGCCGATGTATTTTGGGAAATACTAGGTTCACAACAACTTTCTTTAGGCCCAGGATGTCCTAAGTTGCATAACAGTGGGTTCGGTTGGCTTTTATCGGGGCCCATACCTCATACAAATACTAATAATTTATCCCATTTGTCAAATGTCCATTGTCAACATTCTTCTATAGCTAACTCCTCATACGATGATGATCTTCATAATGATTTAATTAAATTCTGGGAAGTCGAAAATATTCCCACTAAATCCTCTCAAAGTTCTATCGAAAAGGAATGTGAAGAACATTTCATATCTAACACTACCCGTCTACCTTCCGGCCGATTTTGTGTCAGACTCCCATTGATTGACTCACCGGACTGCTTAGGCGATACATACACTATCGCAAAAAAACGGTTTTTTAATTTGGAACGTCGGTTTCGTAAAGAACCTGATCTCAAGAATCAGTACATAAATTTTATTCGTGAATACGAAGAGTTAGGCCATTTAAGGGAGTGTCCCACTATAAAGCCACAGCCATCCTATTATTTGACACATCATCCTGTTTACAAACAAGAAAGCGAATCCACTAAATTACGGGTCGTGTTCAATGGTTCACTAAGCACTTCTTCTGGGTTATCAGTTAACCAACTTCAAATGGTCGGTGCCACTATGCAAGACTCACTCTTTTCTATTTTAATTCGCTCAAGGCAGCATCAGTACATTCTCGTGGCTGACATAGCTAAAATGTACCGCCAAATCGAATTGCACGAGGATGATTGTAATCTGCAATTAATATTATGGCGCGAGAGTGAGCACCTACCCTTACGCACTTTACAGTTACGCACCGTTACCTACGGGTTCGCCAGCGCCAGCTATCTCAGTACGCGTTGTTTGTGGCAGCTGGGCGAAGAATGCGATGATCCTATGATTCGCGAAATCATACAACACGACATGTACGTCGACGATTTAATTACGTCATCAGATTCCGAGTCTGAATTAAAATATATACAGAAATCTGTTTCTCAAGCGCTTGCCTCTGGTTGTTTTCCTCTGAGAAAATATAAATCAAATTCTCAGAATGTTCTCCAGTCTCTTTCCATTGACGCAAACGAAAACTTAGCTCTTAGCAGTGCTTCCAGCACCCTAGGTTTGGGCTGGAACCCAGATTCAGATGAGTTATATTTTTCAATTAATTTCGACTGCCAGGGACCGGATACCACTGTAACAAAACGAATTATTTTATCCACTTCTTTTAAAATCTTTGATCCTTTGGGACTTCTTAGTCCATGTGTCATCATTCCCAAAATGCTTTTGCAACAGCTATGGCTTGCAAAGGTGGATTGGGATGAGCCCGTACCCAAAGAAATAAAACAGTCTTGGCTTAAATTCACAACCCATGTTTCGTCTTTAAATAACGTGCGCATACCTAGGCACGTCTTATGCAAATCTGCTCGCAAAGTAGAAATCCATGTTTTTTGTGACGCGTCACAAAAGGCATACGGTTCCTGTGTATACATGACCTCCGAGGATGACTCAGGAAGAGTTTACGCTCGTCTTTTGTGTTCCAAGTCAAAATTAGCTCCAATTCGACCTAACACATCCACCATCCCCAGATTGGAACTGGCCTCAGGGTTACTAGGCGCAAGGCTCTGTCAGTCCGTAATTGAGTCACTGAGAGATCCAGTTCATCGTATCATATATTGGTCCGACTCGAGCGTCGTTCTAGGTTGGTTACGCACAAGCCCGAGGAATCTCAAAACGTTCGTAGCCAATCGAGTTTCTGAGATATGCGAACTTACAAATGCAAACAGTTGGAGGCACGTACCCACTAGCGAGAATCCGGCTGACTTGATAACCCGCGGTGTAAATCCCGACGAAATACACCAAAAATCCTTATGGTGGTTTGGTCCTAAATTTTTAACACAACCTGAATCGTCTTGGCCTGTATTACGTAACAAAATATCAGAATCGGACTTACCCGAAACTAAATGTAACACAAATATTTCGCTACCTTCTGCAAACTTTATTTCTTTCGAACGATTTTCTTCTATAACTAAATTAAAACATGTCTATGCATATGTACTTCGCTTCATAAACAATTTGAAAAATGCTAAAAATAATTCCAAAATTACGGGAAATCTTACTTTAACTGAATTAAAACAATCATTCTATTTATTATGTTCTACTTCTCAACAAGAATCCTTTCCGGATGAATTTAATCAATTACGTTCTGGTAAACAATTATCAAACAAATCTAAAATTTTATGTTTAGCACCATTTTTTGAATCCAAAACTAATCTTATTCGAGTAGGTGGACGTTTACATGCCTCCGAATATACTTACGAGCAAAAACATCCCATATTGCTACACTCATCTCATTACCTTACTAAGTTATATTTTAAATACGAACACTTGCGTAATCTGCATGCCGGCCCACAGCTGTTACTGGCTTGCGTGCGCCAGAGTGTGTGGCCAGTGAACGGTAGGCATTTAGCGCGACGCACTGTGCATCAATGCACTTTGTGCCGGCGCGCGGCAGGTAGAACGTTAGTCCCTATGATGGGCAACCTACCTTCTCAGCGCGTTTCTCCCGATTTTACATATAAAGCTATTGGCACCGATTTTGGTGGCCCGTTCTATATATTAAACCGCAAAGGGCGCGGTGCTACTGTTATAAAAGCATATTTATGCATTTTTGTATGTCTACGCTATAAATGTGTGCATCTCGAGTTGGTTAGCGATCTTTCAAAGGATGCATTCATTCTTACGCTTAGAAGATTTATTTCTCGCCGCGGCAAACCTTCAGACATTTATTGCGATAATGGGCGCAACTACGTAGCCGCCGCTAAGGAAATTGGTTGTTTCATTAAAGGCATTTCCACATCTCTATCCGACTTTGCAAATGAGGAACATGTTAATTTTCACTTTTCCCCAATTTCTGCACCCCATTTTAATGGATTATTCGAAGCCACAATAAAGTCAGCCAAATTTCACGTCAAGCGCGTCATGGGTAACACCCACCTCACATATGAGGAACTTTCAACCTTATTTGCACAAGTGGAAGCCGTATTAAACAGTCGTCCACTGTGCCCCATGTCCTCCGATCCTAACGACCTCCTTTTCCTCACTCCAGGTCACTATCTGATCGGCCGCCCACTCACCGCGTTGCCGCCGCCGCCTTCCATCGAGGACGCCCGCACCACATCACTTCAGCGCTATGCAAGACTGGAGCAAATTCGTCTTCACTTCTGGAGGAGATGGCAGCACGAATACCTGCACGAACTTCAGTCTCGAAGCAAGTGGACGAAGAATTGCTCAAAATTATCAGTGGGAGACATGGTCATCGTACATGAAGAGAACTGCCCTCCCCTGTCTTGGAAAATGGGACGTGTTTATCAGCTGTTTCCTGGACCCGATGGCATATCCAGAGTAGCCGATGTACGGACGATACGAGGAATCCAGAGGAGGCCTCTGACCCGATTGAGTCCTCTACCCATGACTGACAGCGAAGAATGATGATTGATTAGTCAGTTTAAAGCTTCAATGGACGCTTTAAACGCGGGGGAATATGTTCAAGATTCCTACGAAAAACTAAGAGCAATGATGCCATATGTATGATTCGCACTTCTTTTACAAAAGGACAACTATATGTGAAGATTTTGCATGTCACTCATTCAACATTTAATCATCGTCAAATACAGACCGTCCCGGTTAATTCTTATACAAATCATTTTTTAGTTCTAAATTGTTCATACAAGCTTAGAAATTGTAATATACCACGCATTTTGTACCTCTCCTGGTTTTATTTCAACAAGAAGACCTGGGGAGCACTTGTGTCAACAGACAAACTGTTATTTGTGGCGTACTTTAAGTTCAAACTAACTGCAAAAAGCGCCGTATCGTCGGCAAAGAACACCAACTGAGCCTAACCGGTAACAGGTATATCGTCGGTGTACTACGCATATCGCCGTGGAGAACATCAGCTCACACATAGAGCGTTTTGACAGTTTGGCATCTTCGTCAGCCACCGGCACCATGATCTTTCAGTTCTAGTGAAAGAAGAGCGCGCATGGGTTTTCCAGACATTGTTATTGCAGTCCCTTACCTAACCCAACCCACACCTAACCTTTTTTTTTACGCGAGGAAAAATGCTTTTTGCCTACCACCGGCCACGGGGAATCGGCGTGTTATAGCTCTCATCAACCACAAAAAAAGTCACGGTTTCAACGCCATTACCGCTTTTGCCTGGTTCTGTTCTTGTGCTACTCTCAATCCAAAGACCTGGCACAACGACTGCTTATCAGCTGGGCTCACTCGCGATACCTTCCCAATTAGCGAGAGAGGTCAGAGTAGCCTGCGAGGTGGCCCATCGGCCTACAATTCTACCCGCAAAGGTAAAGGCGCGTGTTGACACAAACGCGCCTTTCAACTAGTAGGACAGTATCTGTCAAGCGACTGAATCCCGTCTTGCGCCCTAGGCTCTGTTTGCAGAGGCTCTAAGCCCAGAGCCTCACTTAAATTTAAAATTTATGAACAGCGCCATCTATCGGTGTCCAATAAAACTATTTATTAAAATCATACTATACAATAAACCATAAAATAAATTTAACAAAAGTTTTACTGTTATTTGTTGAACAGTTATTTTATAGCAATCTTTCGAACAAAAATGTTTGACGTCATTCTTTAAATTAACATCACTTTTTCATTTTAAGTAGGATTTAAATAAAACAAACACTATATTTTAATTAAAGGTTAGCAAAATATATTAGTGAAAACTGCAACCGAATCGGTTTAGCTGTTTCTGAGATTACCGTGCATAAACACAATTTTTCGAACAAAAATGTATGACGTGATTCTTTAAAATTGATAAAACTTTTTTATTTGTGAACGGATTTAAATGAAACAAACACAAAATTTTAAGTAAGGCTTATCACAACACATTAGTGAAAACCGCAACTGAATCAATAAAGCCGTTTCTAAGATTAGTTCACAAACGCACAGACAAACAGACAAAAATTCTAAAAATCATTGTTTTGTGTTCTATTGCGATGGCTAAAGCTCCCAACAGTATTTTCTTTTTCATTTATCTTCCATGTACAGACAGCGATGGGTTACGATTTTATTATATGTATTGATGTATTGATTGATGATTGTTTAATGAACTTCTTGAACTCGGGATAAAATGGGAGATAACTGAAACTACACTTGAGCTTATAAATAAATAAATAAATAAATAAATAATAAATATATAGGGACAAATTACACTGATTGAGCTAGCCCCAAAGTAAGTTCGAGACTTGTGTTATGGGATACTTACTCAACGATACTATATTTTATAACCAATACATATATAGATAAACATCCAAGACCCAGGACAATTTGAAATAGGCCATTTTCCAACTTGCCCTGACCGGGAATCGAACCCAGGACCTCTGGGTGGCGGACTAGCATGGTGACCACTACGCCACGGAGGTCGTCTTGAACCCGGGACCTCTAGGTGGAGGAAAACGTAACACTGTATTAAATGTACATGAACTTAAATATCAATCTGATATCTGAACTCGAAACAATAACATCCAAAAATTACCGCGGCACACTATTTTCCCGTTTCCTTCTTTTTTAATTATAGAAAAGAGTACACGCACAGATGTCATATCGCATACAGCCATAACTTTTTAAACAATGATTGATGATGATGATATTTTTTTGAGTGTACGTTTATGAAGCGTGCACTTTTGAATTTGCTGAACTTATTTGTTTATAATTATTATTTTGAAGCTGCATAACAGGTCTCTTTTTAAAATAAAAGTTGAAGAAGATTATGGTATTATTTCGAAAAACTGCATACAAAATTGACAAGGAAGTGAAATTATTATGTTTATATGGCGATAGACATGCCTGTATACAATGTCCTTTTTAATTTAGTACAAATATTCTAAGAGGTGATTCAGTCCATCATTCCTAACAACTATTCCCAATGAATGTATATCGAAATACGAAAAAAAAATCATTTTCCATAGTAATGATATCACGTGACTACTTCGATTTGTATGAAAACCTAAAATTTTTTTTTCGTATTTCGATATACATTCATTAGCAAAATTTGTTCAAAATGATGGACTGAACTACCCCTTAAAATATTTGTACTTAATTAAAAAGGACATTGTATAGCATGTATATAGGTAAGAAATTAGACATGGTTTACATTCGATTTCACAACTTTTTACATAGAAGAACTGCGTAGCGACTACACACAGTAAAAAAATTCTAAGTCTATGGTAGTGACACTTATGTATTTTTGGACATGTTCTAATATAATGTTTTTCATGTGTACTTGTATATATGGAGGTCAGTGTTTTGATGGGATCTTCTTTCTAATTTCAAACCATCAAAATCAATTATTGTTTTTAATTGAAGATTCTAATTATGCCAGTGTGTCAAAATGAACACCCAGCCGACGTTCGTGTTTCTGGTCTTGTATTTAACTATTAATGTTTCTGGGGTAATATTTATTTTAAATATTTGTAGTTTGAGGTTTTATCTAAGTATATTTTTATTTACAAATGTTTGTACATAATAATATTTAAGTATAGGTTTCCGACATTAAAATTTTTCATGAAAATTTACAAACAATTTTTTTTAAGTCGGTTTATCATAAAAACTCTTCTTATGTCATCCACAAGAGTTTTTATGTTTAACCGACTTCTTAAAAAGGAGAAGGCTACTTCTTACTTCCCTCGAGGACCAATTTTCCGCAATTAGGCCCGAAATTGCCGGCCCCGTTTTGCGTGGGGAGCTGACGCCGGCCTCAGTTCTCGAACCAGCCCAGCTCTTGCATGAAGCCCTAAATGCCTATTGGCGCCCTCCGCCATGGTTCCCGGGTTTTCTAGGAACCTTCTTCTCATGTGTGCGCATCACACACCATCGCACTCCAGGAGGAGATGGCTCGCAGTTTCTTCAGCCTCCATACATGCTCTGCACAGAGGACTGTTGGTTAAACTTAGGGTGAAAAGGTGTTTGTTTAGTGCACAATGACCAGTAATGATGTTAATCATACGGCGTAGGTTCCTCCTTGGTAGTGCTAACAGTCGTCGGGATAAACGTCTGTCCCATTGGGGCAGCGCCTGCTTAGCCTGTCGGCACGTCTGGAGGGATTGCCATGATTGAGCCTGTTCTTCACCAATACGACTCTTGATCCAGGAGCGAACCTGCGTGAAGGGAATCGGAGGGAAGTAGCATATGAAAATATGCGTTCTACAGATGCGGATATACGAGTATGGTAAATATTTAAAAAATATTTCCTTTATTTCCGGGTAGGTAGCAATCTAAAACTCTTAAATTTCGGTCTTCCTCTGCGAGACATTGCAATACTGTCACGTCAGCTCTAGTTTTTGGCGATTGTCTTTGCTGTCCTTCTAAATCAGCACAGCTGCCCGAGTCTAACTCAAAGTAAAAAAATGCGTTTCGTTTCCGTGGTCACCAGAAACTCTTTTTTCCGATTCTTTAATATTGTTTGATAGTTCTTTCGCCACTTCGTTATTAAAAAGTGTTTTTATTCGTCTTTGTTTCTGGTGGCACACACGTGAACCATTATTTTGAAGGCAATCGGTCCAGACTCTAGAAACGATAATGTTCAAAATAGCGGCTACTTCAATTTTGAGCATAGATTAATTATGAAAGATCGTAGGCATCCCTAGATATCGATTTTAAAAGTAATAAGTCCAAAAACAAACAAAAAATAACAATCACCAAAATGCTCAAATACTACCAACAATATGTAGCAACTATCAACTACTACTAAAACTAAAAACAACCACCAACAACCACCAGTAATGATCAACCACCCAACTTCAAAAACTACAAAAAAAACCTGTAGTAACTTTCAGCAACCACCAAAACTACTAACAACCACCGAAAATCACCAAATAACACCAACAATAATCAACAACCTTAAATACCACCTAATGAGAAACAAACACACATTACAAACAACCATAATAAAAAACACATTATCAACCACTGTCAATAACTAACACAATAAAAATGCCGCAACGATAGAAAAACAACTTAAAATAGACATGGTATTTATATAGGTTTTGCTTATTTCTACAAGTGTGTATTTCTATTGTTGATTTGAATGTATAGTGTTTTAAACAAATTTTGTATCTCCAGTACAAAAGAGAAGGTGTAATTCGAAATCAATCTCAAATACAGTCATACACTCGAAAATGTAACCCTCTTTCCAACGCAATAGGTTAAAATGTGTGAGTTGAGTTTTCAATAAAATACGTTTATTCGTTATTTAGAACAACTAAGCTCTCATGCTGGTCTGGGAGAAATAAAAAAAAAAAAAAAAAAAAAAAAACTTAGAATGTACCAGCTGCTTCTCTTCCCACGCAGATCGTAAAAGCCGATCGAGGGAATGGGCAAAAATGCAAATCATGTTAACAGGCGATGCGGCTAGCAACCCATCACTGTATTGATTGCTTTTCCATCTTTTCGCCCACCATGACGCTAAAAGTGGCTTTTGGGTCTTGCGGCCCTGGGCTCTGCATAGAGCCGCAAGACCCAAAATGCTCTGTCTGCCCCATTAGGGATAAAGACGTGATAGTATGTATGTATGTATGTAGAACAACTAATAAAATCATGACATTTATTCGTGGCAAAATAATTATTCGCGAATGAATTATTAGTGAATAACGAATAAAATCAGAATTTTATTTGTTATTCGCTGTTCGAATAGTTTTTGCCCAACTCTGCTCCGTGGCATAGTGGTCACCATTGCTAGTCCGCCATCCAGAGGTCCCGGGTTCGAACCCTGGTTAAAGCAAGTTGGAAAATGGCCTTTTTCAAAATGTTCTGGGTCTTGGATGTTTATCTAAGTATGTATTTGTTATAAAATGTAGTATTGTTGAGTTAATATCCCGTAACACAAGTCTCGAACTTACTTTGGGGCTAGCTCAATCAGTTTAATTTGTCCCTTTATTTATTTATTTTTTCTTTATTTTTTCCAAGTACCTCGGTTGCCTGGAAGAGATTGCAGTTGCGATAAGGCCGCCTTTTGACATCTGTTTTATGTATCTATTACTCTGTCTATGTTTTTGTGCAATAAAGATTTTAACTAACTAACTAACTAACTTTTACTTTCAGGAGGATGATACTTTAGAAGACGAATGTCTTGAATGTTCTTCAAAAAGTATTGAACACCTTCGAACAGATTCTTGTAAAGTAAGTTTCATATCTAATATGTTAAACACTTAATATAAGTTAGTACAATAAGTTGTCTTTTTTTGGACGAAACTCCATTGAAGCTAAGCCTAAAGTACATCAGATTTAAAAAAAAGGTGGAGGGTATCGACTCGTCGCTATCTTTTTTTTTCGCATGATTATTCGAAGACGCTTGGCCGATTTAGAAAATTCTTTTTTGTTTGATAGGACATACTTGTTTGGTAGTACCCTTGAAATTTTATCAAAATCGGTTGTGTAGTTTAAGAGTGAAGGCAGTTATAAGTTCTTAAAAAATATTATAAGTTTTTGGTTTCCGGCAAAGTAGAATATGGCCACTCCAAGTCCTCCCGTAGATGTCGTAAAAGCCGACTTAGGAAATACAACCTGAAAAAAAGCTTATAAACATTTATGATACCTCTCCAACCCATCTGGCCAGCGTGCAGAGTGTAGGCCAAGTCCTCTTGCTGATCTGGCCAAGTATGGCTCTGGTAGTACAGAGAGGGTCGTGCTCCTGCAGTAGTCCTGATGACGATGATTACAAATTTTAATTACTAATATATTTAATTAAGAGAGAGGTACAGAGAGGGTAAAGTCACTGGCATAGCAAAGCGGATTAGCTCGTGGAAATGGCAGTGGGCGGGACACATAGCGCGATGAACCGATGGCTGATGGGGCAAAAAGGTTCTCGAATGGCGACTACGTACAGGCAAGCGAAGCGTAGAACACCCACCCACCACAAGGTGCTCTGACGACCTGACCAAGGTCGCTGGAAGGCGCTGGATGCAAGCTGCATAGATCGGTCATTTTGGAAATCATTGGGAGAGGCCCATGTCCATCAGTGGACGTTATGCGCCTGAAATGATGATGATGATAATGACAGAGAGGGTCGTGCTCCTGCAGTGGAGACAAAAAGACCTGATGATGAGGATAGTGGTGATAATGATTAATATTTATACAATACAATACCCTTTATTGACTAATATTTATATATTTCAGTGCACTAAGTCAAATTGCGCTGTATCAGTATGTATTATTTACTTTTAATTAAAATTTAAATATCATATTATTTTCTAAATTTTCTACGTACGATGTAATGATAAAGAGTACAGCCAAACGTGATAGGGAATTTACGGTCTATACATACATACATACTATCACGTCTTTATCCCTAATGGGACAGACAGAGCACTTTGGGTCTTGCGGTTCTAAGCAAACAGAGCCCAGGGCCGCAAAACTTAGCCACTTTTAGCGTTATAGTGGACGAGAAGATGGAAAAGCAATCAATACAGTGATGGGTTGCTAGCCGCATCGCCTGTTAACATGATTCGCATTTTCGCCCATTTCCTCGATCGACTTTTACGGAAAGAGAAGCAGCTGGTACATTCTAAGCTTTTTTTTGTCTCCCAGACCAGCATGGAAGAGATTGTCTATAGTCTATAGATATTCCCAACTAATTTTGGGTTAAAAATAATTATTAGGTACTTATGTACGGTTCGTAAAGGAAAACGTCACAACATAGTCTCACTTTTCATTGATATATCCATTTTTAACTCGATTGTAGATTTATTAATGCAGATATCTTATACCTTTAAACGAGCAATTCTTGTATATTTATATATAAATTTATTTCTGTGATCTCGGAAACGGCTCTAACGATTTCGCTGAAATTTGGTTTAAGGTGATTTTCGGGGGTAAACAATCGATCTAGATTACATATTGTAATGTTTGGGAAAATACGTGTTTTTGAGTTTTCATGCGTTTTTCTTTTCACGCAGCATATGGTCGCTTATTTCGTCCTGCCGGGTTCAAATTTCGCTCGGTGACTTACTTTTGTTTTTTTTTATATGTTTAAGTTTATATATAATTTTAATAATTGTCAGTTCACAGTTTATGTAGATTATCACCTAAACACCACCATATTACAATACATAGTAATAACCGAGCAAAGATCAGTCGCCCAAGTACTAATAATATTAAGAGCGCTATTCGACTCCAAAAAAGCATGACGTCACGCTTTCGTATTTCATACAAATCCCATAGAAAGTGTGTTCTGTCGTGTAGAAAAAAGTGTCTGCTTTGAGTTGTTACGATTATGATATGACACCAGGTCAAATCACTACGCAACTCATTTTCTTTATACCGAAGATGCGCGAACATACTTCGGCAAAATTACGTTGGCATTATCGTTATATTCTCACTTTTAACCAACTTCCAAAAATAAGGTTGAAGGTTGTCAGTTAGAATGTATATATTTTTTTATTTATGTGCTTACTTTTTTTACTCGACGACGCCTAAACTAATTAAGAAAATCAGCTCTCGCTGCTCTGGCCAGGTATGGCTCTGGTAGTACAGAGAGGGTCGTGCTCCTGCAGTGGAGACGAAAAGACCTGATGATGATAATGATGATGATTTTCTTGTTTGAAAAGTCATACTTACGAGTTCCCACAGTAATTTTATCAGGTATGAAATGTAGAGAAAAATTATAAGTGTAACTTTGTGTAACCTTGCTCTGCGCATGGTCCGACACGCACATCAGCATCATCAATAAATTTAAGAACTAGGTTCTTGTCGGTGGAGTATTTTCCATGTCTCCCTATTTTCCGCTAAATGCTTGACCTCCCTATACGACACAACTTTTGCCTTTTCTTTTATTTCATCCATAAACGACCTTCTTGGTCTTCCTTTTCCTCTCTTGGCTTCCACTTTCCCTTCCACCGACACGCACTTGGCCAGTCAATTAATTCTTCTTTCAGTGCTCTGGACCAGGCAGCCATTCAGAGGTGAGTTTTTTTAAGTACACTAAGTTTTTTAAGTAACTATTTGAAAAAAGCCATTTTTACCGGCTTGCAAAAAAGGTTACCTATATTCGTTCCTTTTTTTGTAGGTTCACCGATTATTCGAAGACGCTTAGACCAATTTAGAAAATTTTGTTTTAAAGAGTCTTCTTAGATGGTTTCATTGAAATTTTATCAAAATCGGTTGAGTAGTTTGGAGGTGAAGTCGGTTTCTAGTTTTGAAAACTATCCATGTTGCCTTGTCAGAGATCGAACCCAGAGCCACATATACAACACTGCAGGGACATACCCGTAATAAATCGAACCACGGGCCATACTAGATCACTATAGTAAAATAGAATGAAAATAACAGTAAAAAAAACACAAAAAAATTGTATTTCCTTACTATAGTGTGCAGCCTCAGGGCAATTTTTTTCTTAAGTATTTTGACTTTTATTTTAATTTTATTATGCTACACTGATCTAGTATAGCTCGTGGTTCGATTTATTACGCGTATGTCCGTCTTGCGTTCCGCCTTTGGAGTAACCGCTCTGCTCACCCGGAGATTCTAGGTTTCATCTCCTTTCATTAACCAAGGAGATAATCGAAATTATTAATATTTTTTTCAGTGCAATGGAGTAAACTGTAGCAATAAAGTAAGTATTATACCAAAAATAATTAACGTAACAGATACCCAACGCCAAAGTAGGCAAAACTGGAGTTGCGGGGTCTCACAGAGATGGCGGCACACACGACTAGCAAAAAGGTGACAAAGAAATCGTTGAATATACTTTTAAAATATTTATTGCATATTATAAAAGTTATATTTTATTATTTGGGTAATTCTTTACTTTAATATTAATGATAAATAAACAAACGATTTTAATGTTTTAATTGTTACCTATAGTGCCTGCTACGGGATAAACCCAAGCAAAAAATAATGATAAAAACAAACTACTGGGAAGAGACAATAAAAAAACAAATTGAATTAATATAAACAACTATATTGTCCTTTCCAACAATAAAACAAATATTAAACACACAAAACTAATAATCTAGGGACCGACGCGGGTCCAGTGAAAAAAAAAAGGTAGTCCCATATAGGTGTCGCGTTTACAAATAAAAATAAAAATAAATGTGGTCGATGGGTCCCGGTGCGGAACTTAGCTAGGTATGTGAGGGATGACGTCAGGTACTCGGAGCAATGCAAAATGGCGGCCGCTTCCAGCTCGACTCGAAGGACACGCTCGGCCGCAAATTCAGCGCAGCAAAACGAGGGATAGCATCCGCAGCGGAGCTCTTTAGTTGCCCTGAAGTTTTTCAGTTGTAACGTAGTTCTTCAGTCTCCAGGTGTAACGTAGTTCTTCAGTCTCCGGGTGTAACATAGTTCCTGGAAAATGCCCATATGCATCCGCTGTAGTCATTCGTAATTATCCGTCCCAGTGGATCACCGATCGACAAACAATTACATAGTCCCTAAGGTCGGTGAAATTTCACAAACAAAAACTAAATTTAATTTTAAAATAAAAATTGGCAGGTGTCAATAATATTACAAGTACATTAATAATTAAATAATTGTTAAATAAAAGAAAGAAAAAAAACTATTTACTGTTATTTACAAAATTAAATCATCACGGCTTTTTCCGATGGGACAGATAAAAAATAACTGACGGACAACTCAGCCGCATAAGTTAAGACAAATTATTTAGGTTCGTAGCCGAAGCGAGCCACAATTTGTAAATGATCGATCACTGAGGTTTTTCGATCTACAACCGCAAAGATGTAGGTAGATTGATCAAACTATCAATTTTGTGATACCTGAAATCTACTCAAAAATTAACTTTTGTCTATTATCGAAGGTTCTAGAAAATCAGAGATAATAGAAAAATAAAAATGTTTAAAAGAGTTTATCAGTTTAATATGGATTCTTGATTAATAAAATGAATGAATGATTTTTAATAATCAACATTATATTGAATTATTTTTTAAACTGGGAATGACCTTGACATTAACTATCTGTCAATGTCATCTTAAGTCATTTAGGTAGAATTAACTACCGTAAACAAAAAATAAACAGAACCAACCTATTTGTATGAGTTTATTTCTGAAAATTATAATTACTTCTTATTAAAATGTAATGGAATACATACTTTTGTAAAAGAAATTAGCAATACCTATTTATAGAAAACAAAAGATGACCAATTGGTGAGTGATATTGTGAATATTCATTGTTACACGCCATCTGGTAACAAGGAAGAGAAATAATGTTATGGTATTACTAGGTTTTTTTCTTTTTTATCAAGTTTGTTAAACACTGATGTCAGTTTGTCTGTCAGTCTGTTTGCCAACACTTGTGTCAAGTTGTGTCAGATTGTTCGAGCTGCGTAAGGACATATCCTTAAAACAATAATGGAAGGAAAAATAAAAGGAAAACGAGGAGTAGGAAAACACAGAAGATTTTTTTTTTCACTTCCTTAACGATTTCCTACATACTAAAAATAATTGAATAAGTACGCTACTATTATAACAATCTAGCCTATTAACTTAGACTAATTAGTAATTTTACATTGACCTAGTTTTATAAGCAACAGTATAAGATTGTGTCCATCGGCACTTTTGTTACTGTCTCTATTAAGGGGAAGGCACTCTGTTCGTGTGTCTTTAGTTATTGCACTATAACTGCACTATTATTTTATTAATTTTCACTACACTAGTTCGAACGGTTTAGTTCGTTTAAGTCTTCTCACTATGTCCGTGTTGTCGAGGAGCTGGATTGCCTCAACGTTCACATGATGAAGCAATCGATACTCATGTGCTTCTGCATATTTTTTTATAACTTTATCGACGAACTGCATGTTAAAGTCCCGGTGTAGATCAGCATTTCTTATGTACCAGGGTGCATTGACAATACTCCTAAGTACTTTGTTCTGAAATGTTTGGATCATATCAATATTACTCTGTTTGGTACAGCCCCACAGTTGTATACCATAAGTCCATACTGGCATTAGGACTTGTTTATACAAAAGTATTTTGTTGTGTACTGACAAGGCAGAGTTTCTCCCAAGCAGCCAATGCATCTTTTGAAACCGTATTTCAAGCTCTTCTCTTTTCTTCTTGACGTGCGCTTTCCAGCGCAGCTTCGCGTCCAGAGTCCCTATGTATTTGGCTGTATTTTCATATTGAACTTGCTGTCCATTTATATATACGGGACAAAATTGTTCATGCTTATTCGTTAACTTTGATTCATTTAGCTTGATTCGCCATTTCTTTGTCCATTCAATAACTTTATTAACTGCTGTTTGAACCTTTTCCGCTGCTTCTTCATGTGTTCTTCCGACAGCCATTATAGCAGTGTCATCAGCAAAGGTCGCCATAGTATTGTCGTCAATATCAAGAATGTCCGAGGTGTATAATAGGTACAGGACCGGGCCTAGTACACTTCCTTGAGGCACACTCTAAATGCTCTATTGGTTATATATGATGTTAATATATCTACAAAGTTAGTGGGTAATATTTCACTAAGTTTTATGATGAGTCCTTCATGCCACACTTTATCAAAAGCTTGTGCTACATCTAGAAAGACAGTAGAGCAGACTTTTTGATTTTCGAGGGTGTTTTCAATTATATTTGTAATTCTGTGAATTGAATGCTTTTCTCTGAAGCCAAATTGGTGTGGTGCGATAAGATTTTTGGCTTAAATGATAGGTTTTAGTCTTTTTAGCAGTATTTTTTCAAATAACTTTGACATAACAGGTAACAATGAAATAGGCCTGTACGACGTCGTCTCATTTGGGGGTTTTCCCGGTTTTGGTATCATTATTACTTCAGCTACTTTCCATAAATCAGGCACGTATTTAAGTCTCAATGCAGCGTTTATGAGATTGTTTAGTTTGACTAAAGCCCTTCGCGGAAGATTGTGTAGCAATTCTCCGTGTATAAGATCAAAGCCCGGAGATTTTCTAGGGTTGACGTTCTGTTTTATTATGAAAATTTATTGACCTAATGAAAGACAAATTAAAGGAGGTTAAGAACTTGGCGGAAGAAAGAAATACATGGAAAGCACTCCACCGACAAGAGAGCTCTTAAATATAAGAAGAAGAAAGGCGTATGACGTTAAGTGGTTCTGTGAGCTGAAAACCTTGCAAGTCACCTCTTACTCGTTGAAGTTTATCCGATGAATAGGGGTTCGGAAAAAAACTGTTTTGTGACATTGTTAAACATTTTTCGAAATGGCTGTTTCACAGACGTTTTTAAGGTTATCATCATCTACGCCAATTTGAAAATTTTCGAAGAACTGTCTCGACAAATATTCTACAAACGCAGTACATACAATTCCATGTACAAAATTGACGGAGCCGAAATTTTGTGAGAAGGTTCGAAATTATATAGTTTTTTTTGTCGATTCAGATTTTTGTATTTTTTTTTAATCGCGAATTTTTAATACAATATCATATTCAGACATTTCAAATTAAAGAAAAAATGTTAAGTATGATTATTTTTTGTTGTATTATTAAGACGCAACTTTTTTGTCGAAACAACTTTTTTATTGGATAAAGTTTAACAGGTCGGGAGTGGCTTGCGTGGTGTACAGCTCACAGAGCCACTAGAATCGGTTGAGGAATGCGACCTATAGGCGAGAAAAACCAGAAAACTGGAAACAGGCTACCGAATTCAGAAACTCGTTCTTTTGTCTCCCTCGGTCAAATAGTAAGTAAGTAAAAACACTTTATTGCACCAAAACACACGAAAATAACATTTAAATATAAATTCAGATGTACATATAGACGGCCTTATCGCCAAGGCAATCTCATACAGGCCACCTTTGGGTGACAGGATTGGCAAATAGGAATAGTAGTAAATGAGTGGTGCGATAGTGAGTATAGTACTAACTTAATTTTATCGTGATTCGTGATATGACAGCGAAAATAAAAATATATGAGTAAAATAAACTAAAATACGTAAAAGGTAGTACTTAGATCATGCTGTGTACACGTATTTTTGGACAATTTTACTAGATCATAAATATATAGAAGTATCTATTAAGATAATGTTAGTTAAAATGCAACTTTGTAAAATGTCAGTTTTGTGTGCCTATTAAAGTAAAATAAAAATAAAATAAATAACTTATAAATATTAAAATAACTTATTGCCAATTACAGTGTGATGGAGAGAACTGCAGATCATATGTAAGTTAGGAACTACAGCAAATTAAGTAAAATAATATAAGATTACAGAACAGAAACATAACGAAAACTCGAACCCTCTTATTATAAAATGCAGACTAAATACCATTATTCGACCAAATCAAGTTGTTTTCAATTAGGACACTGGCATACTACGAGTAGATTTCAAATTATTATGGTCAGATAATGTTACAAAGTACAAGTACCTAGTTACAAAGTTAGTCTGCGTTTTATAATAACCGCGCAATATGCGTCCTTATCTATATAAATATTTATAAGAAAATAGAATATCGTTGAGTAAGTATCCCATAACACAACTTTAAACTTACTTTGGGCAAAGATATAATTACTAACGTAACAGATACCCAACGCCATAGAGACTATTGGAGAGAGTAAGTAGGCAAAACTGGTAGTTGAGGGTAGGCTTACAGAGATGGCAGCACACACGATGTAGCAAAAGTGACAAAGAAAGTGTTGAATATGCTTCAAATATTTATTGCATTTCATAAAAGTCATATTTCATTTATTAGAGTACTACTTTATTTAATAATAGTAATAAAAAAATGTTTTAATTATTACCTGTAGCTCCATCTAGTGACAAGAAAGATAAATAATTATGTTTATTCCAGTGTAATTTGTTCCTAAATTAAAAAACGATGCCTCGTAGTGATTCTAAGTGTAAGTAGTCTATAATAAGTTTCAAAAACTTTTTCAACAGTGTGATACAGTTAATTGTAGTTCCAAGGTAAGTAAAATACTTATGACTCTCACGCCTTATCCCTTACTAGCTTTAACCCGCGACTTCGTCCGCGTAAAAGCCGAAAATGGTTCTAATAGGATTTTTATTAGAAACTTAAGTTATTTTTTCATTTTCTTATTGTTTAAGGGTTGGTGTTGTTTTTTGCTTTTCTTGTGTGTAAGTGGCCAACACTGGTGTCAGAATTTCAGACTCCCAACTGCATCTGATATAGCTTGACGACTACCATACAATGATGACGGCCTTAACCAAAGACTTATTACGTGCCTTCCGAAGCACGGAGGAGCTCAAGAAATTGTATACCACTTGTGGTCACCCATCAAAGTGTAGACCACGCCCCGAGTCGCTTCACTTGCGATAGCTCTAGTAATGCGCACTTCTACCGAGCCACCGAGGTTGAGGTTACATCTGTCAGCATACAACTATGTTGCTATCCTTTTCTGTCGCTCAGCACTATCCTTAGGTAGAGCGAGAAAGAGTGACGGAACGCTTTAACATGGCCTAGGTTAGGTTAGTCATTCCATTTCATCCCTCTAGAGGTTGGTAAGTTTTTATTTATTTTATTTTATTTTATTTACATGGTGAGACCAACAGCTACAAGTAATTACAATAAAAACAGAAAATATAGCAATAATAGAGCCAATTAAAGGTCCTCACCGCTAGAAACAGTATAGAGTTGGGGTCTCTATATAAACTTTGGGGGCCTCGTTTCATCCCCTTAGGGGTTGAGCTATAAAAATCCTTTCTTAGTGTACCCTTAAACCTCATATAGGAACCTACGTGCCAAATTTGAAGTTTTTAGACCCAGCGGTTTGAGCTGTGCATTGATATGTCAGTCATTCAGTGTCTTCTTTATATATTTAGATCCATAAAAACAAAACAGAATATACCGGCTGCTTCTCTTTCCACGCAGATCATAAAAGCCGATCAAGGGTCGCACCGGAACGGGAGCCCGGCGCACTTGCACTGTCAAACCATATCGACCTTTATTTATATTTGCACAATGCACAGTATAGCTTGAACAACTCAAAAGCCTCACGACCAACAGCAGCGCCAACCGGCAAATTATTTTTCATGCTATTCTATGCATTTCGTAAATAAAAATAAAGGTGATTATGGTTTGTGTTATATCTGTTTTGTGGCCATCGGAGTGTAATTAATTAATACACAGAAAAAAACAGATAACTATCATTTATTGTAATGCATTAGGCTAGGTTAACACTAAGTACACACATAGCACATATTTGACAGACGGGAAAATCAATTTTTTTTCTTTTCTTGATTATGGCGGTCAAACTTCATTGAAGCTTATTTTGCCAGTGTCTAGTAATATCTCTTCTTTATTCCTAATCCTAAACCCTTAACTATACAATCAAAGGTTGGTATAGGTCCTTTGATTGCTTCACGGAAGCTTCTGGCGACCAATCTATACGAGTCCACTGGTTTTCATAGCTGATTGAGTGGCGGATGGCGCCCAAAGACGCCCACCGCAGTCCGCAAATAAATACTTTATTACTGTGTGTACACTATGACTGTTCACTTTAAACATTTCACATATTTTTCATGAGAATGAGCATTTATAATATAACACTAAACTACACCAATTTCATATTATAAAGTCCACTAGAATCAATTTGCAAAACAATTTAAAGCAAACTCCAACTGGACCCCTTGACTTCCCACCAAAAACTCCGGGAAAAACATTGTGTCTGGAAGTCAACGGAACCAGAGACAAAGTGTTGCCAGTAATAGTTAACAGGCATAGATTATGATGCAACAGTTTGACAGTTAGAGTAGGCTACCCGGCGCTACCGTCCCGGTGTAAGGCCTTAAATTTCATCCATATCAATATGTTATCATCAGTGGTCGGATAATCGGATGCATATTTACCTAAAGTTGAGATGTTGGCAGTTATGGAGTGCACTTTTGTATCTGAAAAATCCCGGGATTCCGGAATCTTGAACCGGATTTTGATTATATAATTAAATCGGGTAGGGTGTATATTTACTTACGTTCACGTGTTGGCTAATATGGAATACACTTTTGTATTGATTTATTTACAAATTTAATGCTTTTTAACTATGGAATCGGATGCCAAACTAGTGTAAATTTACTTTAGGTAAATATGCATCTGATTAGTTCGACATTCCCGATTTTTTTTTATATCCTGGAATTTGTATTTAAAAAATATGTTATAAGAAGCCGCTTCCATAATTTCCTAGCCAAAAATTAGGCAAATATGCATTTGGTTATCCGACCACTGGTTATCATCTTACAGTGCAATGGGACAACCTGCTCGGCAAAAGTAAGTTACTGATGGAATGTAAGTAAATAATTAGTCATTTAGTATATACTAGCCGAAGCCCGCGACTTCTTTCGCGTGGACTTTATGACTTCGGAAAATGCTCATCAGGCTGAACAATTTTTACTAAGGCGTCGTTTTTATATTTCTTTGCACAGGTTTAACTATATAAAAAAAAAAACCGTCCCGCATTTCCAAAGATTAGCGTGTACACTACAAACAAACAGACAGACAGATAAGAAGACATACAGGCAAATAGACAGACATTTTTGTTTTAATTATTACTTTATTACTATGTCTCCATCGCCTCAAATTTTTGTTTTGAAATGTATACAATGTACAGACACATTTTTTTACTGGTTTATTATATGTATAGAAAGATAGGTAGATATGCTTCTATTTGAGAAGTATGTAGGTACAGGCTTTTTGATCCAATAGACTGAAAAAAACAATGCTTCTCCAATGCTTCTCCAATAGCAGTACCTATATAAGAAGTTTTATGAATCATTTTTAACTAGCTTTTATGAAGCTAAAGTAAGTACTTATTACTACCTACATAACGACGACCTCCGTGGCGTAGTGGTCACTATGCTGGTCCGCCACCCAGAGGACCCGGGTTCGATCCCCGGTCAGGGCAAGTTGGAAAATGGCCTTTTTCAAATTGTCCTGGGTCTTATAGTATCGTTGAATTCCCATAACATAAGTCTCGAACTTACTTTGGGGCTAGCTCAATCAGTGTAATTTGTCCCTATATATTTATATTTATTTATTATTTATAAGTACGTACTTTGCAAGTTAAATAAAAGCTTGTAAAAATGTTATCTGTGTTTTTTGTTTCAGTGCAAGGGTGTAAATTGCAAAACCGAGGTTAATACCAAACTATATATTTTGGACTTTTTAATAGTGTTACATCTCGTTCGTCAGCTAAGTTGACGATTTTGGAGAAAATGCTGCAGTACAGTTCGTTACCGCTCCTTTTGTACTAGCTGTAAGTAAATGAATCTGACGTCAACATTGAACTTTTAAGAAATCGAAAGAAATAGAAAAACTAACAATTATCAAGTGATACAAATATCCAAAGATAAATAAATTATTTTTGACTTTTTGACTTTTTCACTTGACGTGGACGATGACCAAAAAAGATAGAGATAGATTAGAAGCATTTGAAATGTGGTGCTGGAGGAGAATGAAAAAAATAAGTTGGACAGAAAAAATTAAAAATGAGAAGGTACTAGAGGATGTGAGAGAGAAAAGACAAATAATACAAATTATAGAAAATAGAAGAGGGAAAATGTTCGGTCATCTACTACGCCACGATGCGTTCTTTAAAACAATAATGGAAGGAAAAATAGAAGGAAAGAGAGGAGTAAGAAAACCCAGAAGAAAATTTATAGACCAAATAAAAGAAAAATTAAACGTGAAAACATATAAAGAGGTTAAGAACTTAGCGGAAGGAAGAGAGACATGGAAAGCACTCCACCGACAAGAGCCCAGCTCTTAAAATTAAATATAAGAAGAAGACTTTTTCACTGTTTATGCTGCTTTCTTTTCCAGAGCAAGAGAGAGCCAGTTATAAGCGACAAATAAGGATAGCAGATAAAACCCTTACACAACCCGCCTTCAAACTGACATCTACTAATATGTCACTGTCTTGTCTGAAAATGTCAACATGATTTGGTCGGATAATGGTTTAAACCTAGTAACAAAGTTAGTCCGCGTTTTATAATAAGGCGGAACAAGTTTATTTGCCAGGAAAATTAAAAAGCTCCGAATTCTAATAGTTTCATATGTAAGCGCCATCTAGTGATGGGTTGAGGAACTAAATAGTAGAATGAATATCCGTAGCGCCATCTATTATTTGACAAGCAAACGACAAAAACCTGAATTCCCCCTTTATGTCAGAAGTACCATTGATCAGTATCAATCGTTAACCCCCAATAAGTTTGAAACAGCCGAACCGTGAACGCGAACGTATCTACATTCGCGCGTGAAAACAGAATCGCGCGAGACTCGGTGCCGTGAGGTCATGCCTACCCATCGTCATATAAACATTATTATTTCTTTTCCTTGTAACTAGATGGCGCTTTAATGTAAAAATTAAAACACAAAAATATTTTATAACTAGTATTTAAATAAAGTATTACTCTAATTAGTTAAATAAGACTTATATGAAATGCAATATATTTTTTAAAAGTATATTCAACACTTCCTTCGTCAAATTTTTGGCTAGTCGTGTGTGCGCTGCCATCTCTGAGAGGCCGCTCCGCAACTCCCGTTTTGCGTGCTTACGGGCTCTCCAATCGTTTGTATGGCGTAGGGTATCTGTTACGTTAGTAATTATATTATCTTTGGTGAGGTTGTATTTTGCAAGTAGGTATTTTACTGTAAAACGGACGGTGCGTGTGTGTAATGAGTGTTACTTGGACAAACGAGCAGAAACTAATTTTAATTGAATGCTACCATGCCGAACCCATCTTATGGTATGCTAGACACAAAGATCATAAAAATAAAATGAAAGTACATGACGCTTGGATGCGAATAAATAAGGAGCAGTGCATGTTTCGGCGTCCATCCTAGACGACCGCGCGAACTAGACTGTGAACCATAGAGTACTATAATATAACTAAAATAGAGAGCCATCTCGCGTAATTTGTCTGCCAACACTTTAAGCTGAAAACGTAGTGTCATCTATTAATGTTATTCCAAAACAAATTAAATAATATATATATATAATATTTTAACTTGCACAATTAAGTGGGATTTGAACCTATGATTCCTGAGTGAGATCTCAGTTGAATTGTTTCCAATGCCTTAACCGCTTCGTCATTTAGGCTTGGTACCCTGGACGCGAAATTTTTCTTATACTTTAACATAAAACTTATGGGAAAACGAATAAAAGATAATGTATTTTTTTGCTTTGGAGGGGATTTTAACCCATAAATTCATGCGTTGTTTCGAACGCGTAAACCATTACACCATTAAGACTTAGTACTGAGCACGTGAAATTATTGGTTATACTATAATTTAATACCGTGAAATTAGGACAGAAAGCATGCTAGTGCGACATCTCTAAAAATTCTAACAAACTATTAAGGGTCCGGCGACCCTAGACCAAAATACAACTTTCCATACAAACGTAGTCTACGTTTTATTTCAAAACGACATGTCCGATTTGGGCAAAATTTTGTAATTTCAAAGATATTGCAATTATCTAGGTTTATATTAAGTTTCCGACGGTAAAAATATGAACTTGAAATAGAATATAGTGTTTTATATCATTTTTGACCATTAGTATGGGAAACTTCTAAATCGTTATATTTTCTTTCCAGTTCATAATTTTACTATGGAAACCCAATATAACCCTAGATAATTGCAATTTCTTTACAATTACCAATTTTTACCGGAATCTGACATGTGGTTTCAAAATTAAACGTGTACTACGTTTGTATGGAGAAGTCTAGGGTCGCCGGACTCTTAACTTAAAGTGTTTGTGATATATAGTCCGGAATGAGATAAATAGATGACGTCGTTCAAATCCCCCTTCTGTGAACGATCGTGAATGTGGAGAGACACGTTTTTGGCGCCGAGTTCGCGGCAAAATCACGCCGCGAATTCACACTGTGAGTCACGCATGAGTGTGGAGCTCGCTTCTGGCAAATAAACTTGCGTGTTTGATAAAGTCCGTCAGGGAAAAAGACGTGAGTGTGTCATATACCTAATTACAACTTTATTCCACTTCTCAGTGTCATGGGGATCAATGCAAGTCAAAGGTAAGTCTTAGCTTATATATAAACAAGAGTACCTGGGCGACCGAGCTTTGCTCGGTTACATCTCAAACATTAACTATTTTTTTTAAACTTGTCTAAAAACAATGCAAAATAAAAAAAATATATAAACTTAAACATAAAAAAAACAAAAGTAAGTCACCGAGTGGGATTCGAACCCGTAACACTCTTTCTAGCGGTCGCTATCCTTAACCACGGAGCTAAATCAAGACGGTCGCGGCGCGACGAAATTAGCGACCATATTCTGCGTGGAAAGAAAAACGCATGAAAACTCGAAAACACGCGTTTTCCCAAACATAAAACTAATCTAGATCGATTGTTTACCCCCGAAAACCCCCATATACAAATTTTCAGCGAAATCGTTAGAGCCGTTTTCGAGATCACAGAAATTTATAAATAAATATATATACATACAAGAATTGCTCGTTTAAAGGTATAAGATATAGTTTTAATAACCTAAAACCTGAAAGCGGGAAATTTTTTTTCGGCACAGCAGGGAGTAACAGCTAGTAATGTATTTTTGAAATGTGCTAATTTAGCTTTCTTATTTTACACCAAATACGGTATGATTCGATTTATTTTATTTTTGGCTATTAAAGGCCGCCATATTGAATTTATCTAGATGTCACGTTGCCTATAAACAGCACACAATCTTCCAACGACACCTTATAAATAAAAAAGATGGATGGTTTTTGGCGGGAAGTCAAGGGGTTCAGTTGGAGTTTGCTTTAAATTGTTTTGCAAATTGATTTTAATGGACTTTATAATATGAAATTGGTGTAGTTTGGTGTTATAAACGATCATTCTCATGGGCAATATGTTAAATGTTTAAAGTGAACAGTCATAGTGCGTCAGCCAAAATAAAAAAATAAAAAAAGGTAATAATATGAGGAAACAGATGAACATACATACATATACAACGTGTAAGGGTCATACCCGTAATAAATCGAACCACGGGCTAAACTACATCGCCAAAGTATGATGAAGTTGTTTTTTTTTTATCTTTACTGTCCCACTGCTTGGCAAAGGTCTCTCCCATTCCCTTCCATTTATCTCACGACCGAAATCGATGTCGATATCCTCGGATTAAGATTAGCGCTATTGAAGAAAGCAATTAATAGCAGATTTTTTCTTGCTTGAACAAGTTTAGTGCACCTTATTATTATATTATTATTCTATTAATTTCTGATAAAATGTGTATTTTCTCAGCTTCACTCTCTTTTCTTACTAACAAAATTAATGTAAAATAATCAACATTTAGTTGTAGTAGTTATCGATGTATCTAGCGTGTTTACCATTTATCTTAGTAGTCATATTGTTGCCAACTTATCGGTTCTATTATTGCTTATTAGTATTATAATACTATAAGTGAAGATTTGTAAATGACTTCTTGTTTTATAGATTGTATCTACATAAATTGTTAAATGTCGATAATCTTCCAAAAAAATAAAATAAAATAAAAAATCTCTATCCAGAGCTGCTTCTGACCAATCACGCTGGAAAGCGTCCAAGTCATCGCGCCAACGCTTTCTACGCCTACACTTGCCACGCCGACCATTTTCGGAGATCCAGGAAGTTATTATGTGAGCCATTTTTCAGGGGACGTTCTACTAACGTGACCCGCCCAATCCCACTTCAACTTGGCAGTTTTGGGGCCCACATCGGTGATGCCAGTCTTAGATCTTTTCACTCCTAGCATAATTTGTTCCATGGCTCTTTGGCAAACTTTGGACTTCTGATCCTCGGTGAAGGACCAGGTCTGAGCGCCGTAAAAAGTGAATTCAAAATCAGCATTCGCAACTACGTAACCACACTGTGCGTCGCCCTACACGCACTTTGCCGGTTATTATACTTGGCCAGTTATTCGTTTCTTTGTCATGAAATATTTATTTTTATTATGTTGGTACGCTTTTCAGCTCTGGGTCCATAGGAAACCGGTCCTTTCATTGGGCCATAGCCAAGATGAAGAGTCCTTTTAGTACTTGCCTTTTAACTGCCTCCGTGGTGTAGTGGTTAGAGCGTTCGGCTCATACCCGGAGGTCGCGGGTTCGATTCCCGGCGGGGACAACGACTTTGTGTTGTTGTCCTAGTTTGGTTAGGACATTGTAGGCTGATCACCTAATTGTCTGATAAATAAGATGATCCGTGCTTCGGAGGGCACGTTAAGCCGTCGGTCCCGGTCAATGTCTTTGACATTGGACGTTACCTTAAACCATGTCAGAGGCCTTTAGGGCGGTTTAAACTCTGACACTAGTGTTAGTCACTAACACACACGATAAGAAGAAGAAGAAGTACCTGCCTTTTAATTAAAAAGTGAGATGGCTGCATCTACGGAGGTCTATCCCTTAATGTACTTACTTACCATCGAGATGCACTAACGGACAGTCCTCCATAGCTGCCGAACTATTGCCAAGGAGGGATTGACTTGGCTATATGGATGGGATGTTAATGGACCGGATAACTGGGTTATGGAGTAAGATACGGACATCTACCTTAAAAATAATTATTTTTGTAGCGGAATCATAAACGATTACCAGCACGACATATTTATGTTAGCTAGGGTAGTCCTAAGTACTCATGTTTCGTAAGTTACTGAATATAACCATTTGGAGATTCTAATTAGCGACTTACAAAACTCCTTGACCAACCCTACATTTTTATTTTGGATCTCCTTTGAGAATCACGGGTCTTTTCACCTCGGTCCTTTAAGAGGTTTGCGTGGGGATACAGATCCAACACGTGGAGACCCTTTGGGGAAGTTGTTATCATGTAGCGCTCCCGCCAAAACCTATTTCTGGATATACCTATGAAAGGTGTTCCCTTGAATAGGTTTTGGCAGAAGAAAAATCTATTGCATGAAAAAGGGAATGGTTTAAGGGTTATTTTTATTATTATTAATCTGTGGCTCAGCTGTGTAATGTGTCCTTATTTGTTGTAGTGTGATGGAGTTAACTGTAATGCACAGGTAAGCGTGAACTTAATTATACTCTTTAATTTTAAAAAATTAAAAACCGACTTCACCCCTAAACTACACAATTGATTTTGATGAATTTCTATGGGACCACCTCGCAAGTATAAGGTATTCAAACAAAAAAGAATTTTTCAAATCGGTCTAGACGTTTTTGATTGACCGTTCCTTTATCGCCAATACCAGACAAAATAGTAAGACAATCGACGTTAACATTTATTAATGTCGTCCGGGTCTTGACCGGATAACCCCTCAGACACAATAGTTAAACAATGCATTCTCGCATAGATCTACGCAAAGGCATACGAGAGGTTAAGACGAAGCTTTTCGCTGAACAAGTTTTTAATCTGATAAACTTTATCTCAAGGTATACTCGTATATAAAGTAAGAATTAGTATATTAGTTTGTGCCGTGTGGTTTTCGGCAGAGTAGAATAGGACCACTCCGAGTCTTTACGTGGATGTCGTAGAAGGCGACTGAGGAAATACAAGCTAAACAAAGCTTATAAATATCAATGAGACCTCTCCAACCCGTCTGGCCAGCGTGGACAGTGTAGGCGAGTCCTATGGCTGCCCTGGGCAAGTATGGCTCTGGTAGTACAGAGAGGGTCGTGCTCCTGCAGTGGAGACTAAAAGACCTGATGATGATGAGATGAAAGATGAACACCGATGGTCCTGGCCTGCCTTTAGATTTAGGCAGCTTGAGTAATCTGACACTTCGGCTCCTTACAGACGAAAAGTGAACAGAACTTCGAGTTTTACTTTTAAGTGGTTTTAAACCGACTTCCAAAAAAGGTATGTTTACCGATTAATAATGGTAACAAAAAAGGTTTTTAGAATTGTCTGAAATATGTTTTCTCAAGTCCCATATTTCCGGCATTTAAAAAAAAAAACTAAAAACTGAATAGAAAAGAAAATAAATATCATATTAATATTTTTTACTAGATAGACAAAAATTTCATTTAAATGTCAATCAATTCTGACGTTGACGTCGACGTTGAGTATGTCAGTCAAAAAGTCCGCCCTGAATCCTATTCCTACCTGATGCAAACGTGCCCAAGACGCTTGCGGCACTTCCCCGCTGTATTGCCAGCGATATGCGTTGCATCAGAAACGAATCAGCGCGTCAAAAAAATTCGAAACTTCACGAGAATCAGTTGCGAAATGCGACCTGTGGGCGAGAGCTGACAGACATCATCACCATCATCAGGTATTTTAATCTCTGCTGCAGGAGCACGACCCTCTCTGTACTGCCAGAGACAAACTTGGCCAGAGGAATTGACCTCCTCGATGGGCAGATGGGTTGGAGAGGTCTCGCTGATGTTTATAAGCTTTGTTTAGCTTGTACTTCCTAAGTCGCCTTCTACGACATCCACGGGAGGACTTGAAGTGGCGAAACCAAACGACTGGCAAACGATCCAAGCATTTCTGAACATTTGGGGATAATACGCGAGGTCTACATGTGAGCCGTAGACCTTGCTCTAATATTATCTACACTAATATTATAAAGAGGAAAGATTTGTTTGTTTGTTTGTTTGATTGTATTGAATAGGCTCCGAAACTACTGGATCGATTTTGAAAATTCTTTCACTGTTGGATAGGTATGTTATCCCTGAGTGTCATAGGCTATGTATGTACCACGGGCGAAGCCGGGATGGACTGCTAGTGATAGATAAAATTGATTGAGTTCCAGTTTCGGTGACTCTGTGAGCTGTAAGCTGAAACAGCTGAAGTTTATCTTTCATACACCACGTGTAAGTGACAAATCCCTAGACCACTATCATCATCATCATTGCAGCCGCATAACGTCCACTGCTGGACATAGACCTCTTCCAAAGATTTCCAAAATGACCGATCTAGAGCGGCTTGCGTCCAGCGCCTTCCAGCGACATTGGTTAGGTCGTCAGACCACCTTGTAACTATAGTATAATTGAATTAAAATAACAATTTGTGAAAATATCGAAATTTTAAAACAGTTTTTTGTCTGTTATTTTAATTTTATTATGCTCTAGTGATCTAGTGTAGCCCGTAGTTTGATTTATTAAGGGTATACCTTCGACGTTGTATACATACTATATTTTTGATAAATAATATTAAACTTTTGCAGTGCGAAGGACACAGTTGTAACTCTCAGGTAAGATTTTATGTTTTCCTCTTAAAAGCTTCTCGTAGGTACTTTTTTGTTTCCTCTCTCATTTCGAGGCGTTCTTAGTAGTTTAGTCACTACCGTTATAAATAGTGATTTTATTATAGATAGAAGGTATAAACACGCGACACGGCATAGCGAAAAATGTAACAAATAAATAATTGTAATTGTATAATTTAAATAAATAAATATAAATATATAGGGACAAATGTAGCTTAAGTGAAAATCTGTATTGTATCATAGCCCATCAGGCTGAGTAGGCACCAATACTGAACTGGATTTCTTTCGGCGTAATCTTTCCAGCAGTGGTCGTTCCGAAACGCTAGTAGTTTTTAGCTTTTGACTAAAATATTTGGTTTTTTTTTAAATTACCTTCAATAAATTTATCCTACATTGAATAATTTTTTTGGCCTTTGACTTTTGACTTTAAATGTGTACTAATCTATAAAGTTTTCGTAATTTATTGTTTTCCGTGGATAAACAATGATAATGTGCGCAGTTTCTCACCATTATAATTTAATAATCCTAAATAACTCGCGTAATGTGAACGTGCGACTACCAATACGCTTCCACGTCCCAATAACGGGGGAAGGGTTGCGGGGACACCAGATTGCGGACGGTGCGAGTTTCCGTTCTTAATACTATTATTGCAAAATTTTGTAATTTCAGAGATATATTGCACATATCTAGGCATATAACTGGTTTTCACAGTCAAAATATGAACCTGACATAGAATATAGCATATATGCCATTTTTTAGGTATGTGAAACTTCTACATCCTTTAATTTTCTTTTCAGTCCATAATTTTAGTATCGGAAACCAAGTATAACCCTAGATAATTGCATTTTTTTTAAAATTACAAATTTATACCGAAGTCTGACATGTGGTTTCAAAATAAAACGTAGACTACGTTTGCATGGAAAGTGTAGGGTAAGGGGATTCTTAATTTACCATTTTATGATTAGGAACCACTTTCTAATATTTTTTTAACTAACTTCAAAATAAAAGGAGGTTATTCAACACGATTAATTTAGAAAATTCCTTTTTTTTAAAAGAGCATACTTGTCAAGTTGTCTAATAGAAATATATTTTTTTTTTATTACGACGAAAAATAATTATATATACACATTAAATTTTCTTAAAAACTAAAATAAAGATTAAAAAACTACTCACTACAATACACTACATACTAATATTTACAAATAAAAAAGGCCCGGTAATTGTTTACTCTGCGGTAACGTGCCCAGAAGGCTGGCTGCATTGCCACATTGTATGGCAATGCTTATTTTCTGACCTAGATAATATGAGGAGCTCCGGAACAAAAGCCGATAAATTCACTTTACGTTTTTTTTCAGGAAATAAAAAAGATTGATTTACGTAAGAATGATTGTTGTTTTTTAAACTAATTTAGCATATATTTGGCTTGTAGCAAGGGCTTTTAAATAGTTAAGATTTAAAAAATCTAGTGTTTTTAGTTTCCCCACAATTTCGGTTTCAGAAATGGAATTATCGGGTTTTAGTCCGGCCATAGTGTAATTATCGGTATTTGAACGGCTATATTGTAATTATCGGGTTATGTCCCGGTACTTCCGTAATAACCTAATAACCGTCTTTTTGCAGTTACAAGTTTTTAGGGTTCCGTAGCCAAATGGCAAAAACGGAACCCTTATAGATTCGTCATGTCTGTCTGTCTGTCTGTCCGTCCGTATGTCACAGCCACTTTTTTCAGAAACTATAAGACCTATACTGTTGAAACTTGGTAAGTAGATGTATTATGTGAACCGCATTAAGGTTTTGACACAAAAATAGGAAAAAAACAATAAATTTTGGGGGTTCCCCATACTTAGAACTTAAAATCAAAAATTTATTTTTCATCTAACCCATACGTGTAGGGTATCTATGGATAGGTCTTCAAAAATGATATTGAGGTTTCTAATATATTTTTTTTCTAAACCGAATACTTTGCGCGCGAGACACTTCCAAAGTGGAAAAAAGTGTGTCCCCCCCGTAACTTCTAAAATAAGGGAATTATAAAACTAAAAAAAATACATGATGATCATTACCATAAAAACTACCAGCGAAAATTGGTTTGAACGATATCTAGTAAGTAGTTTTTTTTTAATACGTCATAAATCATAAACGGCAATTTACCTTTCATTCAATCAACTCAAATATAAAAATTTAAAAAAAACATACTACAAGACGTTTATATTATATTATTTGCTACTACGGAACCCTTCATGGGCGAGTCCGACTCGCACTTGGCCGCTTATTTATGGATATGTAAGTTAGTATACAATACATGTTTGTTTTCTCTAATCATTATAATGTCGTTTTATTAAGTATTGAAAAATTACAAATTCCTACACTAAAATATTGCTTGATTCTTCTTAATTACAGTCACATAAATTTTCTTCATCTTCAGGTTTCTTCTCATGTTGGTTTTCATTTTGTATTAAATCTTTGTACCACTTAAATTCCTCATTTATACTTACTCCAACTATCACCAAATTGTTTTTTCATTAAGTGATTAACGTCTTGTTTTTTAGCTGCATTCAGAAATTTAAAGTTGTTTTTATTTGAATAATATGATATGTTGGGTGTATAAAATATAATGGGTTCTGTTTGCCTCTTTTAAGCAGACAAAATGGTTTACGCTCTTCGTCTGATTTGTTCCTGAAAATTTTGTAGGCTTTGATCAAATACTGTGTTATTGTTTCCATTCTTCTGCCTTTTTCCGCAACTAAATGTTTTTTAACACTATCCTCTTTATGTTTCTCAATCCTTCAACTTTCTTGTAGTATTCTTCTAATGATTTTATGTCCATTGTTTTAGGACTTTTGTGTCAAATCAAGTGTTGTGCTACCACAAAAGTAGTGTTTTCGTTCTAAAAAATAGAAAAGTAAAAGAAAAATTCATTTGTCGGTTATTGGTCTGAACAGGATTTTTTTAAAAGAATTTGTAAAGGATTTGTCGGTAATAGATCCGAAAATTTTAAGAAATCTAGAAATACATGTATATGTCGGGATTAGGTCCGGTTGCCCATCTTTAGAAATTTATTTAGTACGTTTTTAACTAGATCTGCTGCGACCTGTTTGATGTATGTTATGTATAAGTACTAGGACTATCAGAAAAAAAAATAAAAAAATATCAGGCCTAAAATGGATTTATCGGCTTTTGTTCCGGAGCTCCTCATATATAGACCAGCCTTCTGGTTACGGGAAACTTCAATAAGTTTCCTTGAGATAGCGCCGTATAATTTGTGAGCTGATGGCCAGGGTAGAAATATTAACAAATTCGACTGTGTAGTTTGGAGATGACGTAGTTTTTTAGTTTAAAAAATATATTGTTTTAACTAAGCATTTTTTACAGTGCATTGGAAATAACTGTAACTCAAAGGTCTGTGTTTTTTTAATTTTTCTTTTTGGTTCCTTAACACTTCGCAGGACACTCTGTGGACGTTATTCAATTGATTTCTAATAAGTCTGCCTGAGTGTCCGGCAATGTGTTAAGTGTCTTTACGAGGGATTTCTGTGATTTTAATTTTGATGGACAGAGTGAGTTAATAGCTTCAGGCGTTACTTTGCGGAAGTCAGTTTCATATGTGTACGACATACCCATAACCACAGCGGATGCAGCAGCCCATGCTGCTTCCTCCCATGAGGGATCATGCATCGGCTGTTTGGGGGGGGGAGGGCGTGCACACGGGCTGTTGGTATGCTGGTACGGATGGCAGGTATGCTGGGACTAACAGTAGTTGGTGGGCGCCGGCCGTATATAGTTTGTATGAACTTACTGGTGGCGGAATCACACAAAGGAAGTAATATATATCCTTGCAAAGGGGCGGGCGGGCCGCTATCATCATCAGGTCTTCAGGAGCACGAACCTCTCTGTACTACCAGAGTCATACTTGGCCAGAGCAGCCAGAGGTCTTTGGCCTACTCTCTCCACGCTGGCAAGACGTGTTGGAGAGCCCTCATTGATGTTTATAAGCTTTGTTTAGCTTTTATTTCCTAAGTCGCCTTCTACGACATCCACGAGAGGACTTGGAGAGGTCCTATTCTACTACTACTTCGGGCTAGATAGTAAATTATTATTTTTTTCAGTGCAATGGGACAGATTGTACATCAAAAGTAAGCAAGCATAGTAATTTTTGTCTTATATTTAAACAAGCGAGCGAAGTCCTCCTTGTTTATTTGAACAATCTGGGGTTTGTTGGTACGTATGTATGTACATACATACATAATATCACGCCTGTTTCCTATTGGGGTAGGCAGTGAATATGGACCTCCACTGGCTACGAACCTGACAAACCTCTTTTGCTTCATCTAAACTCATCAATCTCTTCATACATGCCCTTCGGTTACGGGTACTTTTTACCTCTCCTTTTGTACGTGTGTTTATATTTGCCCAAAGATTGGTTGAGTAATTTAGATTGGGTCATGGTATCAGTAGGCGTGCAGAAGTAACTGTCGAAGGGTTGCCGAGATATGGGGTTGAGTTCACAGTTCGGGGCGAAATACTAGATTGTGTTGTGATCAAACTGAAGAGATTTTTATCAAAAATAATGTAATTTTTTTCAAAACTATAAACGAACTTCACCCCCAAACTAACAACCGTATTTGATAAAATTGGGTGCGCATTGTCTTACATAACTTTTTAACTCATATCATCGGAAGTCCGAAAATATTTCTCATACCATTTAAATCATAATGATCATTCTTCATAAAAAATTTAAATACTACTGATTTTAAACTATAATCATTGGAATTCATAATATCACTAATCATACACTTCTACACTACACACTACACTTCTTTTTAATAATATTTGTTTTCATATATTTGTTAATACTAATGATCTAAACTCCTAATCATTCGAATTAATAACTATTATATTCATACATTTGTTTTTCCTAATATATTTTTTTATAAATTTCTTAATCATAAGTGTTTTATCCATATTGTTGAAAATGATTATATCTATAATCAAGCATTTGTTTTATACTAATATATTTACTTTTATACAGTTATCTAAATTAAAATAATCACAAGTGTAAATGAAATGGAATAGGTAACAATCATTCATTAAATGAAAGTAGATAGACGCACTGACAGATAAGTTAAACTTATAAAACCCTATCATTTTTGGTCGAGCGTTAAAAGTAATGGATTTACTTTTATTGTTTGATAAAACGAATTGCTGCCAGAAAAGTAGGTTAGGTTAGGTTAGAACTGTGACCCCAACAGCGCGCGAGCCGAGCGAGCGAAGCGAACGTGCCGCGGTAGCGGCCGGCGAAGCGCCAGAAACTAATTTTTGTTTGAAAAATAGACAGACACACTGACAAATACGTCAAACTTATAAAACCCATCTTATTTTTGGTCGAAGTCATCCATTTCTATGCGTTACAAAGACAAATCTACGTTAAAAATTTTTTTAGCAAAAAGTAAACTATTCTAAACAACGACGTTATGAGTTGTTATACGTTATTAGTAAAAACATTATTAATAAAAACAATTTGATAATTGAATGTTATGAAGAAAAAAGTTCTTTAAAGAAAAATTATAAATTTAAACTTGTTCTTGGTAGCAACAGTATTAATAAAAAAATTATGGTCACTAAATGTTATGAGCTCCGATGATAGTAATAAAAATGTATGATTAAAAAAAGTATGAAGAATAAAATTATGAAGAGTGATGATTATGAACACAAATCGGTAGTAAGATAAAGAATATGATTTAGAATTTTATGAGAGCCAATATGGACCCGATAAAATTTCTAGAGGATCACCTGTCTAGTAGGCCCTTTCATTCAAAAAAAGAATTTTTCAAATCGGTGTAGGCGTTTTCCAATCATCCGAGAAATTACACAAAAAAGATCGCGACGTATTGATTACCCCCTTTTTTTTAAAGGCGGTTAAAGCGGTGTTGAAAGAATTGTAAGTTTGACGTCAATATCTGTATGTCTGTGTCTGTGCGGCTCACGAATGCATTGACCGATTTAAATGCTTGTTTTTTTAAGTGAAAGCAAGTTTCCTTGCGTGGTTCTTAGCTATGTTTGATGGAAATCAGTTCAGCGGTTCGAAAGTTATGGTGAACGGTTAGAAATCGGGGGATGTTTTTAATTTGCCTGACAAATAAACTTGTCCGAGAACTCCATTTAAACCCGTTGTTTCGGCAACCCCTTGACAGATTTGGCTCATGTTCAAATATAAAATCCTTTTGGCCGTATCTACACGCCCAGCCATATAATTCGTAAAGATCTCATCATAACAAAACTTAAGTTATCGTCGAACAAACATACATACTACCAACGATGGATTGTTCAATATAGACTTCGCTGATTAAATTCACTGTACTCTCGCTCGTTTAAAAAAAAATGCACTGTGACAAGGAGTCTTCTACTATATATACTATCTATATATACACGCTGATTTTTCATTGGTTTTGGAAAAATAAATGATGCATAATAAATAAATTTCTCCATCCATATACGTAATCCAAATTTGTGTATGACTTATAATAAAAAAGTTACGAAAATGATTTTCGATCGAGACCACGTAGTTATGCCCGTCCTAACTGCCGCGTGCGGTCGATGACCCCCGGCCGTCCGGCCGGCGGTGCCTACTGACGGCACTGCTAATTGATCTTACGATTTTACTTTCGAGTTTTAGTGAAAATTTTTTGTTTCTGAATTTTTATTTTGTCTAGCTTATTAGGTCTTACTAACGATCCTTATGATGTGGGCTTCGGCGCCAAAACCAATAAAAAAATCACCGTGTATATATGTAATTACTAACGTAACCATAAAGTTACTAACTTCATGATCGTAACAGATACCCAACGCCATAGAAACTATTGGAAGGCTCGTAAGCAGGCAAAAACTAGAGTTGCCGGTAGGCACACAGAGATGGCAGCACACACAACCAGCAAAAATTAAAAATATTTATTGTATTTCAATTAAGTCATATTTTAATAATTTGAGTACTACTCTATTTAAATAATAGTAAGAAAAGTTTTTAATGTTTTGAGTATTATTTATAGCGCCATCTAGTGGCAAAGAAAAGAAATAATTGTGTTTATATGGCGATGGGTAGGTATGATTCAGTTAAGTTATAATTATTGTTATTTAAGTGTTGCTAACTTTATTTAATTATATAGACATGTTGAAATATTTTATATTATTTCAACAGTGCTTTATCCCGGATTGCAAGAAAGGGAAGAAATCGGATCCAAACTGCGAAGTTGTGCTGACCAAATGTATTCTTAGCTCAGGAGGTTTTCTTATCAATTTGCCGTGGGGACGTTAATCATAATTATACAATACAGGCTGACTTTCCATTGGTTTTGAAAAAAAATGTCGCATAGTAAATAAATCCCTCTATGCATACCTATACCTACGTAATCTAAATGTGTGTTAATAGATAAAAAAGTTGCGAAATTGATTTTCGATCGAGACTACTTATTTACGCCCGTCCAAAACTGATGCGTGACCCCGATGAATTCCGGCCGGCCGGGCGGCGGTGCTACTAGATCACTATTTTTATTTTGAGTTTTCGTTCCGTTACCGCCAATACCAGACACAATAGTAAGACAATGAACCTGGACATTTATAAATGTCGTCCGGGTCTTTACCCGTTAAGAGCTAATTTTCTAGTATAGTAGTCTCGATCGAAAAAGTCTACAAATTCAAGATGTTTGCGAGTAGGGTAGTTTATTATCAATGCAAATCCCGGTTAGTGATATTATGTTAATCACATTTGCGTAAAGAAAAAATGTGCATTTATTAAATTTATTCTTACAAGAACAAAAAGTTTTGTTGCAAAGATACCACCACCACTTTGAAGATGCAGGTAGGTAATTTAAATGCTATTTGTTTGAATAAAACATAATTTTAAATTGATATGCACATTTATTCTTATCAATATCGGAAATGCAAATATTCTTTACGCAAATGTGATTAACACAATATCACTAACCGGGATTTGCATTGATAATAACCTACCCTACTCGTAAACACCTTGAATTTGTAGACTTTTTTGTAGTCTACCCACATAATAGATTTTAAATTGTATAGGTATTTTTAATTTAATAATTTTAAGGCAAGATGTGCGAATAGGTAATTTAAGTAAAATTATAGTTGTAAATAGTTTATATTTTATTAATTTAGTGTAAAAGTTACAAAAATAATGTGATTATGAGGAAAAGTCCGCTGGCTGGAGGTTTCTTTGCAGCTTGATTGTGGCTGAAGTAAGGACGTTAGAAAAATGGTTTTTGTTTTAGTGAACATAACAATCACAGATCAAAAATTTAATACCAATTTAAATTTCATCGGACGTAACGTTGGTAAATATCCCGCTAGCTGGAGGTAAGTTAGAAAAGTTAATATTTCCGTTTTTAATACGGAACAAATTAAAAACATAATTTTATATATTTTAAAGATTTAATTAGATTTAGATTGGTATCACAAAACTAATTACTGATTGATTAAATTTAATAAATGCACATTTATTTATTCTTATCAATATCGGAAATGCAAATATTCTTTACGCAAATGTGATTAACACAATATCACTAACCAGGATTTGCATTGATAATAAACTACCCTACACGTAAACACCTTGATTTGTACGAGTTTGTAGACTTTTTTGTATTCTACCCACATAATAGCTTTCAAATTGTATAGGTACTTTTAAAACATTACTTTTTTAAAACATTACAGTTTGTTTCAATAAAATCCGTCTATTAAAAAAAAACTCAAGGCATGAGTTTGCCTGCAGATATATAGCAATCGGGGCTACCTGAATTTTCCGAGGTCCCAGTGGCGCCCTCATTTAAAATAAATCATTGGAAAGGAAACGGTGATATTATTTAAAATTTCGTCTTGACCAAACCCTAGATAACCCTTTTAATTATTTTATAAACTACTGTTTATAATTTTAAAGTGCGAACGCGAAGCTTTTCTACGCACATTTGCGAAAAACGGCTACTTTTAGCTAATGTGCGTAGAAAAGATTCCTTTCAAATGATTTATTTCAAATGGGGGCGCCACTGGACCCCGGAAAATTTGGTATGGCCTTAAATAAGTTACATAGAAAATTTTAAATCCGAAATTAATTTATCATCATTATACGACAGCATTATACTTATAAAAATAAAAATATAAGCGAAAATCGTTTTTTCTTTAAGTTGTTTATGGCTCTGAAACATGGTCCCTTACTATGGGTCTCATAAGAAGGCTCAAGGTCGTGCAACGCGCTATAGAAAGGGCTATGCTCAGTGTTTCTCTACGTGATTGAATCAGAAATGAGGGAATTCGTAGGAGAACTAAAGTCACTGACATAGCCCAGCGGATTAGCTCGTTGAAATGGCAGTGGGCGGGACACATAGCGCGACAAACCGATGGCCGATGGGGCAAAAAGGTTCTCGAATGGCGACCACGTACAGGCAAGCGCAGCGTAGGACACCCACCCACGAGGTGGTCTGACGACCTAACCAAGGTCGCTGGAAGGCGCTGGATGCAAGCCGCTCTAGATCGGTCATTTTGGAAATCTTTGGGAGAGGCCTATGTCCAGCAGTGGAAGTTGTGCGGCTGAAATGATGATGATGATGATGGTTTTTATTTTTGTTTCTTTGATAACATCTTGGTTTTGCCGCAAATAAAATGCCTATTAATTCTTCAAGAATCCGCTAGATGGTGATGTTTCATTTAATCAATTTTTACAACGCGCATAAGCTAATAATGTCGTATAGAAATAATTTCTTTGAGTTTACTTTACCTCAAAGAATTGCTTTATAGACCAAAAATATTTTACTCGATAAGGTCACTTATATCATTTAAGTAAGTATTTCATGTATTAGTATGATTTGTATATTGATGGGTCAGGGGTGCCATTCCTAAATTACCAGTCCGGTAGTTTAATGGATATGTCATACGGGTACGCGGACCCGGCCTCCCGAGCTGCTATGGACTCACTCCTTTTGTCTTCCGAGTCAGTAGTATCCCTTAACCTTTTGTCCTATCCCAATCCCAATTAATCCTGTCCTTATATATTTATATCTCTTTATATGTTACTTTCTCCCTGCCTTCTTTTTCCATGCCAATCCAAGGTCTGCCGTGCCGAGGGATGCGTGGCTAGGGGCGAGCCTAGTCTCGAGCGTGCTGTTTTACCCTGGGGTCGGGCGCCCCCAGAACAAGGCTAGCCTTCGCCTGACAAGGGGCTCTGTCAGGTGTGACCGAATAGATCCCCATTACTCGTGGGAACGCAATGATCCAGAAACATTTAAGCAATCAGTATGGCGGCGACGCGGTTCGCAACCCGTCACGTCCCGTTTCCCGCAGGTGCGAAAAGCGGTCTTTGGACAGCCGCTTGGCTACTTTGAATATAAGAGGAGGAATGAATGGTAAAATAGATGAGGTATATCAGATGATGAGTGAAAGAAAGATTGATGTGCTGTGTGTAAATGAGACGAAACGTAAAGGATGCGGAACCACTGAGAGTGGTTCATTTACGGCATATTGGTCAGGAGTACCAGAAACCGCCAAAGGCTGTCAAGGAGTTGGCCTCATCCTTTCCAAAAGAATGACAGAGTGTGTGAGTGAGTATGAATTTGTAAGTTCAAGACTTGTCTGGATTAGAATGAAAGTTGGGTTGAATCGAATATTTATATTGGGAGCGTATGCGCCTACAGAAGGTAAGTCTAAAAGAAATAAAGAAGAAAGAAAGGAATTTTGGGATAGTGTGAATGATGTTTTGAGTGGTTGCAAAGACAATGAGAAGATAGTTATGCTAGGTGATTTTAATGGATGGGTTGGTATTAAGCGAGATGGTTATGAAAAGGTATTGGGTTTGTTTGGCGATGAAAGGGAAAATGAAAATGGGAAAAGTTTGCTTGAGGTATGTCTGCAAAAGAATCTTTGTGTGACAAACACTATGTTTGATCACAAAAAGATTCACATGTACACAAGGGAGGAAAACGGAGTGAAGAGTATGATTGATTTTATAATAGTGGACGAAAGAATGAACAAGAATGTGACTGATACAAGGTCTTACCGTGGAGTAGGGATTTCTACAGATCATTATTTGGTAATCTGTAAAACTAGAAACATTTTTAAAAAATGGCGAAATTTTATATCTAACCCCTCCAACAGGTTGGAACGGATAAAAGTTGAGAAATTACAAGAGGAAGATGCAAAAAAGAAATATAAATCAATACTAATAGAAAAATTTAAAGGAATAGAGGACGAATGTGAGATAGAAAACGTGTGGACAGTATTAAAAGAGGGAATGATTGATACCGCTATTGATGTATGCGGTATGACAAAAAGAAGAAAAGGCAAGGATGTGGTAAATGTATGGTGGGACAAGGAAGTACAAGACGCTGTAAAAAAGAAGAAGAAAGCATGGAAGGATTGGTTGTCAGTACGAGCTGATCGAAGAAATCAGAATGCAAGGGATAGTGATGTATTTGCAGCAAAGCAAGAATATAAGAGGATGAATGTGATTGTGAAAGAGATAGTAAAAGAGAAGAAAAAAGAACAAAAGGATGATTTTGATATAAGGTTGTCTCAAGACTTTAAAAGTAATATTAAATATTTTTGGAAGAGCGTTAAAACAGCTAGAGGTAAAAATACGACCTCTGAGTTAAACAAGATCAGAGACAAGAATGGAAGATTATTAGTTGGGTTACAGAGTGTAGTAGATAGATGGAAGGAATATTTTGAAGGACTGTTTGAAAAAGATGAAATGAGAGTACCGGAGCCTGAAAATAACGCACAAGAGAGTGATATGCAAAATTATGATGAGGAAATAAGTGTGGATGAAGTAGTGAAAGCATTAAATAGTATGAAAATGGGAAAAGCTGGAGGGTATGATAGGATTACTGTCGAAATGCTGAAGGCTGGACAGGGCATAGTAGCAAGTCAGTTGTGTCACCTTTTCAATCTTTGTTTTAAAAACTGTGTGGTGCCAAAAGATTGGTGCAATGCGGTAATTGTACCGCTGTATAAAGGAAAAGGTTCACAGCAAGACTGTAAAAATTATCGAGGCATTAGTCTTCTCAGCGTTGTCGGCAAATTGTATGCAAAGGTCTTGATAGAAAGGGTGGTGAAAAATACCGAAGAGAAGTTATGGGATGTACAAGCGGGATTTAGAAAGGGTATGGGATGCACGGATCAGGTCTTTTCTTTAAGATGCATTTTAGAGAAGCTTTTGGCCAAAGGTCGAAAAGTCTATTGCATCTTCGTAGATTTAGAAAAGGCCTATGACAGAGTGGTGAGAAATGAATTGTGGTCAACATTGTCTGCGTATGGGCTGAGCAGCCATCTGATCCGAGCACTGAAATCTCTTTATAGGAATTCCAGTGCTTGTGTCAGAATTGACGGCGAATACACAGACTGGTTTAACATCGAAAAAGGTGTTAGACAGGGATGTGTAGCGTCGCCTTGGCTGTTCAACTTATTCATGGACAGTTGTTTGACAGATTTGAAAGATGATGAATGTGGTGTTAGAATGGATGAGTTATTAATCAAATGCCTTCTCTATGCCGATGACCAAGTAATACTTGCGGACTCAGAGGAGGAATTACAGAAGATGATAGCTGTTACGAATGATGCATTAGAGAAAAAGGGTATGAAAGTTAATGTCAGTAAAACCAAAGTTATGGTGTTTGAAAAGGACGATAGTGCAACAGAATGCAATATTTTAATAAATGGGGTGAAAGTTGAGCAAGTGAAAGAGTTTGTATACTTGGGATGTATGTTTACAAGGGATGGTAAGCACGAGGGTGATGTTGAAAAAAGAGTGAATGCGGGTAACCAAGTGAATGGAGCGTTGCATTCCTTTATGAGCAGTAGGAAGGTATCAGACAAGGCACGTCTCGCTGTTCATAAAGGAGTACTGATACCTACTTTAATGTACGGTAGTGAGAGTTGGGTATGGCAGAGAAAGCATGAAAGTAGAATAAATGCAGTTGAAATGCGAGCGCTGAGGAGTATGTGTGGTGTTACTTTGAAAGATCGAATACGGAATGATGCCATAAGGGAGCGGTGTGGAGTAAAAGAGGATGTTGTGACAAAAATAGAGAAAGGGATGTTAAGATGGTTTGGGCATATAGAAAGGATGGATGAAAAGAGATTGACGAAAAATATTTATATGACGAATGTGAAGGGAACAGTAGGAAAAGGTCGGCCTCGGCGAACTTTCTGCGACCAAATTGCAGACGTTCTAAAAAAAGGAGAGGTAAAAAGTACCCGTAACCGAAGGGCATGTATGAAGAGATTGATGAGTTTAGATGAAGCAAAAGAGGTTTGTCAGGATCGTAGCAAGTGGAAGTCCATAGTCTCTGCCTACCCCTGCGGGAAACAGGCGTGATATTATGTATGTATGTATGTTGTATATTGATTTATTTTATTACGCGGACGAAGCCGCGGGCAACAGCTTAATCTAATAAATGAGTATGCTATATGAAATATAGTAATACTATCTCGTGAAATGATAAGTTTCATCCAAATCTGATCAACGGTTTGAAAGTTATATAGCAATATTTATTTTTACCAAAATGCGTATATCTCAAAAACGGCTGAACCGATTTTGATGCCCAACGAACTCAAAAATTCTGTGAATAGTTGCTACACGCATTCTTAATTTCGTCAAAATCAGTTCAACGGTTCGAGAGTTATCGCGGAACATACATACATACATACAGACAAACATACATACAAACAATGTGTTTTAGGCCCCAACTTGAATTGTAGACCTCGCTCGCTTCGCTCGCTCGGTCAAATAGCAAATGATTTAGATGGTATGAAATTACAAATTGAGACAATTTTGCATGCAGTTAGCCCGAGTGACTTCATCGTGATTTCTTCAATAAGTATGTTATAAAAAAATAATTAAAAAAGCTTTTCATCTGTACGTTTAAACTTGGTACATATATAACCACACCTATACAAATCGACTTTACTTATAAGCTTTTATTATATATATAGCTGAAATTACAATATTTCAGCTATATATATAGCTGAAATTACATTATTTCAGCTTTATCGGTTGAGGATATTCTACATACAACTATACGTACAAATATTTGTGTAAGTCGGATGACAATACAATAAGTTAATGAGCGGTTTCCGGCGTAATGCCGTGTGGTTTCCGGCAAAGTAGAACCAGGCCAACTCCAAGCCCTCCCGTGGATGTCGTAGAAGGCGACTTAGGAAATCAAAGCTTATAATCATCAATAGGACCTCTCCAACTCGTCTGGACAGTGTAGGCCAAGGCTCTGGCCAAGATGGCTCGGGTATTACAGAGAGGGTTGTGCTGTAGTAGAGACAAAATACCTGATGATGATGATGATGATTAATGAGCTGTTATGATGATGGATCCTAGAGACACTAGAGATATTCGACAGAACTTAGTCATAAAATAACATAACCTTATTGAGTAGGACTCGTTAGATTTGTTTTGACGAGCACTTTAAGGTAAACGAGACGTCTAAGGGTCTGATCCCGGAGACAGAATGTGGTCGATGGAACTCAGTAATAAAACGACTCAACTCCATAGAGTTTAGGCTTATTTCATTTGTTTTAGTAAGTAGTTTGGCCTGACAATAAAAGTTTGTACAAAAAATGAAATATTTTGAAAAAAAAACAACTTATAATGTCAATACAATCTAAGAATGAAGCCATCTTATGTTACGCCTGGCGGTGTGAACTGGATATAACCGGGTATATCTGGTTATCGCCGGCACAACACGGCTCTAATTCGATCGACAAATGCGCCCCTATTGGAAGTTACCTCATGCTGCGAGAGTAGACATACAGTCAACTGGATGTGATCATGACACTTTGCAAGCAATATTGATGAAGTTCCTTTCTTTGAGATTACGCGCGTCAAAAAAAAATTATTTAACAAATAAAAATCGACTTCAATTTCCTGTTTATAAATTATACTTCACCTTACTTGACGACCTTCGTGGCGTAGTGGTCTCTATGCTAGTTCGCCACCCAGAGGTCCCGGGTTCGATCCCCGGTCGGGGCAAGTTGGTAAATGGCCTTTTTCAAATTTCAAATTGTCCTGGGTCTTGGATGTTTATCTATATATGTATTTGTTATAAAATATAGTATTGTTAGTGTCCCATAACACAAGTCTCGAACTAACTTTGGGGCTAGCTCAATCAGTGTAATTTGTCCCTATTTATTTATGTATTTATTGATTAACCAATACACACTCCTTGAATGCAAATGTTTGATTTATTGACAACTAGCCGAAGCCCACAACTTAGTACGCGTGGACTTTATGACTCCGAAAAATGCTCATCAGGCTGAACAACTTTTCTAAGGCGCCTTTCTAGCTGGACCTCTGAGGCTGGACATTATGGTTCTGCATCAGGTGTTCCATTTTCCAGAATGTATTTTACCCTATATGTTGCCCAGGCTTAACAGCTATACAATGTCCTTTTTAAACCACCACCTCTTAACTCACCTCTCTTGAACCACCTCTTAAAATATTTGTACTTAATTAAAAAGGACATTGTATAACGAAAAAGTTTCATTTGAATCCGTTCAGTATTTCCAGAGATTAGCGTGTACAAACAGACAAACAGACATTTTTAGGGTTCCGTAGTAAACAAGGAACCCTTATAGTTTCGCCAAGTCTGTCTGTCTGTCTGGCCGTCCGCGGTCTTACTCAGAAAGTATAAGTACTGGAAAGCTGTAATTTGGCGTGGATATGTATATTAATCATGGCGAAAAAGTCGTAAAATAAAATCTGGATTTTTTTTTTACAGTAACTTCCATACAAGTAAAGAGGTAGTCATTTTTTTTTCGAGAAACAGATTGTGTGTGATATCGTTGAACAGGTCTTTAAAAAATATAGTAAGCTTGTAAATACCATTTTTCGATTTAGGGATCCGTTTCTGAAATATTTGGGTTTGAAGTGCAAAATTTTATTGGTGTCACGTTTGTCCCCCCCCCCCCCCCTCTATCTACTAAACGGTTATATACGGCCACGTAAAAAAAAATAGGTAACGTAAAATAAAACTATCAGAGCTAAGTAGGGTATATAAATCAAAAAGTTATAGGCGATCTTATAAAATGTACTCGGAAAAATAAAATTTCATACAAATTCAATAGATTATTCGTTTTTAGACGTTTTTAGTGGCATGAACTCAAAGTTGGCATTCGCAACTACGTAACCCTACACTGCGCGTGGCCCGACACGCACTTGGCCAATTATTTTTTTAAATTCGTACTATGTCTCTTCCTGTCGTAAATTCGTACTATGTCCATTGTGTGATAAATGTAATTGGTGTAAATCGTTTTTATCACAACAAACAAACAGCCCGAAAAATTTTTTTGGAAATACATTCAATTAAATAAATTAAAACAGTAAAAAAATGTGTCTGTAACACATTTTTTTTAAATTATAGACAATAACAAGTTTATTTGCAAGGCAAATAAAAAAAAACAACTGTCAACATCGCCATCTAGTGACGAGTATCCATAACTGCATATTCCAATCTATATTATCATTCATTATTTCTAATTTATTCGTCATTAGGGCACGGTAAGTTTTTCATTTTGTATGGTGCTAGAGATTCTTTTCATCTTGGATCTTTAGGACAAACGAAATAAGCCCAAACTTGATGGAGTTGCGTCGTTTTATTACTGAGTTCCATCAACCACCTGCCGTCTCCTTGATCAGACCCTAGACATTGCCTACTATAAAGTGCTTGTCAAGTCAAATCAGACAAGTCCTGCTCAATGAAGTTAAGTTGTTTTATAACAGCAAGTTGTTTTATAAGCATTATAACAGCCTCCGTGGTGTAGTGGTTAGAGCGTTCGGCTCATACCCGGAGGTCGCGGGTTCGATTCCCGGCGGGGGCAACGACTTTGTGTTGTTGTCCTGGTTTGGTTAGGACATTGCAGGCTGATCACCTGATTGTCTGATAAGTAAGATGATCCGTGCTTCGGAGGGCACGTTAAGCCGTCGGTCCCGGTCACTGTCTTTGACATTGGTCGTTACCTAAAACCATGTCAGAGGCCTTTAAGGCGGTTTAAAAACTCTGACACTAGTGTTAGTCACTAACACACTCGATAAGAAGAAGAAGTTGTTTTATACTAGAGTTCTGTCGAATATCTTCCGGCTTCATCATCAGAAAAGCTTATTAAATCCATAATATTGTATTGTCATCCGAGTTACACAAGTGTGTAAAATTTCAGCTCAATCGGCTGAGGATGTTGTTGAAAATTAAGTGGCAAGATTTGACCTAAACAAACATATATAATACAGTACCTAGGCGACCGAGCTTTGCTCGGTTACATCATGAAAACTCGGAAACACGCGTTTTCCCAAATATAAGACTAATCTAGATCGATTGTTTACCCCCGAAAACCCCCATATACCAATTTTCAGCGAAATCGTTAAAGCCGTTTTCGAGATCACCGAAATTTATAAATAATTATACAAGAATTGCTCGTTTAAAGGTATAAGAATAAGATACAAGTTAAATAAAAGCTTATATTATTTTTTTTAATTCAAAACCTACTTCACCCTTAAAATACACTACCGATTTTGATAAAATTTCTATAGGACCACTTCCCAAGTATACCCTTTTAAACAAAAATAAAGAATTTTTCAAATCGGTCCACGCGTCTTTAATAATCGATGAAATAACGTAAAAAAAAGATCGCGTAGACCCAATTACGTTCTCTTTATTTGGAAGTCGGTTAAAATAGTTTTAGTATATTTCGTTACTTTCTGTGAATCTAGAGTTTTATATCTTTGTAAATGTGATCTTACGCGGTAGATAAGTTTACATTCAATTTGGATTATGGCAATCCTTTGTCACAAAATGAATATATGTGCTAAGGCATGGTTGGCCGAATTTTTGAGTTTTTAAAACCATCTGAGATATGGAAAATCGTGTTTTAAGAAGCTGACAAAAAGTAATGTCTGAGTTAAGGATCAAGTATAGTCAAATTCGTATTTAGTTACATGATCTAACAAACTTCACTCGATAAAAAAAATCCTAAAGTATCTTTTTGTAATATTTTTTTAAAACTATGACCAAATTACTGATTTTACATTTAATTCTTATGCTCTTCGCTTCCCGTGGGAATTTCGGGATAAAGCGTACCCTACGTCCTTCCCCGAGTCTCAAACCACATCTATACCAAATTTCATCCAAATCGATTCAGTAGTTCGGTAACAAACAAACAAATATACAAACTCACTTTCACATTTATAATATTAGTAGGATAGTAGGATAGAATTAAAGCCATTCAATATTTATAGACAAATTTGCAGACTAACATTCTTAACCCCTTTAAAAAAAAAACGACGGGTTGCACTCTGGGAGTGCCGGCAGAAGTGAAAACTTGAATATTAACGTTGTGCATTTTTGATATTTTGGAATGGTTAGGGAATAATTTTGCACGAATTGCTTTAATTATCAGTATAAAATATTTCAAATCTTTTCTGAACCACAGTCTGTCACAAATGTCACAAGCATGACACATTACACACACGAACTTAACGTAACATAAACACACACGAACATTCGCGCAAGCGCCCTGCGCCGTCTTACGAATTTTCGATCAGGACACGTGGTCCTGACGCGAATTTAAGATTTTTTACCCATTCCAAAAAAAGTGCACAACGCCGCTAAAGAAGTTTTCACTTCAAAAACCGATATAATCTACATTCCGCGTAATTTCGCGTTTATTCCGCCCCCGTTCCCCAGTCAGACGAGATATGTAAAAGTCTGCGGGGTGCCTCACAGAACACCTTGCACCTCATCCGAGTGGGCCGTTGGAATACAGGGCCTTAACTTAAGAGTCCCCCGACCCTAGACTTCTCCATACAAACGTAGTCTACGTTTAATTTTGAAACCACATGTCAGATTCCGGTAAAAATTGGTAATTGTAAAGAAATTGCAATTATCTAGGGTTATAACTGGTTTCATATACTAAAATTATGAACTGGAAATAAAATATAACGATTTAGAAATTTCCCATACTAATGGTCAAAAATGATATAAAACACTATATTCTATTTCAAGTTCATATTTTTACAGTCGGAAACTAGTTATAAACCTAGATAATTGCAATATCTTTGAAATTACAAAATTTTGCCCAAATCGGACATGTCGTTTTGAAATAAAACGTAGACTACGTTTGTATGGAAAGTTGTATTTTGGTCTAGGGTCGGGGGACCCTTAAGGGAACTTCCAACTCCCTGCTATATGGAGCCCCGCACCTCACCCCCGTTCTCAGGTGTGTTTGATGGCTTTAAACACTGACCGTCTTATTATAAAACGCAGACTAACTTTATTACTAGGTTTAAACAATTATCCAACCAAATAAAGTTGACATGTAATAATATGCCAGTGTCTCATCTGAAAACGTCAACTTAATTTGGTCGGATAATGGTTTAAACCTAGTAACATAGTTAGTCTGCGTTTTATAATGACGGTGAAAGTTACACACTGACGTATGCACGGATGTATAGTTTCGTTTGTTGTAGGCATAAATGTTACTCCACTTATATGAAACGTCATACCTGTTATACATACATACATACATACTATCACGTCTTTATCCCTAATGGGGCAGACAGAGCATTTTGGGTCTTGCGGTTCTATGCAGAGCCCAGGGCCGCAAGACCCAAAAGCCACTTTTAGCGTCATGGTGGGCGGGAAGATGGAAAAGCAATCAATACAGTGATGGGCTGCTAACCGCATCGCCTGTTAACATGATTCGCATTTTGCCCATTCCCTCGATCGGCTTTTACGATCTGCGCGGGAAGAGAAGCAGCTGGTACATTCTAAGTTTTTCATTTCTCCCAGACCGGCATGGGAGAAATTTTATATACTTATATAAATTGTTTAGTTATGTTCATCATCATCATCATCATCATCATCAGGTCTTACTGTCTCCACTGCAGGAGCACGAGCCTCTCTGTACTGCCTGAGCCAGAGGACTTGGCCTATGCGCTCCCCGCTGACCAGACGGGTTGGAGAGGTCTCATTGATGTTTATAGGCTTTGTTTTTAGTTATGTTATCTAATTTTATTTCTTATTTAAAAGCCAAAGTCAAAAATCACTTTAATCCTTGTCAAAGTCAAAGTCAAAGTCAAAATTTTTTTTTCAATGTAGGTTAAATTTATCTCTTATTGAAGGTCATTTTTTTTTAAATATTATTTTAGAGCAAAAGTATGTAATACTATTATTAATTCTGTGGCAAAAGCTAAAAACTACTAGCGTTTCGGAACGACCACTGCTGGGAAGATTACGCCGAAAGAAACCCAGTTCAGTATTGGTCCCTACCCAGCCTGATGGGCTATGTTACGATTACAATACAGATTTACACTTAAGCTATACATTTAAATTATACAATTACAATTTGCAGACAACTATTTCCAAGAATTTTTCTTAGATGATGATAAGTAGTCATTTACATGATAATACGCATTTTGTAATAAATGATTTTTAACGGCTGTCTTAAACTTAGATAATGGTAATGCTACTATATCATCTGGAATTTTATTATAGAGGCGCAAGCCAAGACCCACAAAAGATTTTTTTGTTTTCTCTAACCGCAAAGCTGTGATGGCTAATTTATTTTTATTTCTCGTGTTAATACTATGAATATCACAATTTCTCTTAAATGAGTGTATATTCTGACGCACGTACATAATGTTCGCATAGATGAATTGCGAAGGGAGGGTCAAAATATTTATGTCTTTAAATAGTTCCCTCAAAGACTCTCCTAGCACCTAATTTATATATAAATCTGATAGCGCGTTTTTGTAAAACAAATATGGTATTTATATCTGCAGCGTTACCCCATAGCAATATTCCATAGGACATAACACTGTGGAAGTACCCAAAATATACCAAACGCGCTGTATCAACGTCAGTCATTTGCCTAATTCTTCTAACCGCATAGGCCGCAGAGCTAAGTTTTCCAGCTAATTTTTGAATATGGGCACCCCATTGCAACCCTGAATCGAGCGTTATTCCCAAAAATGTTGTGTTATCAACCATATCTACTGCTTCCTTATCAATAAATAATCGTGTTGGAACTTTTGTAACATTCGGTAAGCAGAACTTTACACATTTCGTTTTTTTTGCATTTAATACTAAATTATTTGCTGTAAACCAATCCAACACTTGCGACAATATATTATTCATCTCATCAGAGGTGTCAATTTTCCTATCTACGCTGAAAACAAGGGAAGTGTCAGCAAAAAGTACAGCCTTACATACAATCTTTTACATAATATGGTAAATCATTAATATAGATCAGGAACAACAAAGGACCCAAGATAGAACCCTGGGGCACACCCATCACTACGGTTGATCCTTCAGATTTTACTTGATTTACACTAACTTTTTGAATTCGGCTACTCAAATAAGATTTAATCAATTCAAGAGCCTTCCCTTTTATTCCGTAGTGCTCAAGTTTGGATAGAAGGGTTTTGTGGTCTACACAATCAAAGGCTTTGGAGAGGTCACAAAAGACACCAATTGCATTCTGACAACACTCCCAAGCATCATAGATGTTTTGTAAAAGTGCAACACCTGCATCCGTTGTTGATCGACCCTTAGAAAATCCATACTGATCACCATGGAACAGACTATTTTTGTTGAAAAAATCTAATAATTGGTTAAAAATTATCTTTTTGAATATTTTGCTCAATGCTGGCAGAATAGAAATGGGACGGTAATTTGTTGGATCATTTCTGTCACCAGTCTTAAATAGAGGGATAACTTTACTTAACTTCATCATGTCAGGGAAAGATCCCGCGTCTACACATTTATTAAATATGGAAGCTAAGTAAGGCGCAATTACATCTATAATATTACTTATAACGGATACAGAAATGTCCCACAAATCACCAGTTTTTTTATTATTTAAGCTTTTAAAAGTATCAATGATATTTTCAGGTGTGACGTATTTGAATATTAGCCTATCTTTACATTTAGGTACGCAATTGGTTAATAGCTTTTTTGATTTCCTAGATGAGGACATTAGTGGGGCAGTTGTATTTAAGGGAATGTTTGTGAAAAAGTCCTCAAAGTATTGTGCGACATATTCACTAGTGTCTAGAACCTTATTGTTAATGTTTAACTCAATTTTATTAACTCGTTGCTTGTTTTTCCCGGTTTCAGTGTTAATAATATTCCAGGTTGTCTTTATTTTATCTTTAGAATCTAGAATAGCTTTCCTGGTGTATAACGACTTCGCGCATAAACATACTTTTTAAAAAAGCTTTGAGTAAGTTCTAACGTAATTAATGAAATTAGGTGTTTGGTTATAAGCTTTCATAGCTATAGCCTATTCCTACTAATATGAATCCCTGTGGTAGCCCATTCGCTAAACTTTTTACGATTACGTTTCTTTCAATCTGATTCAATCACCCCGAACATTTTATTATACAAAATATTCGGATCATCCCGAGTTTCTTCAATTAACGGTAATTTTTTCGAAACTGTATCCCTAAATTTTTTAATTTTATCTTTAGTAATAGCTCTGTAGGTTATTTCAGGTAATTCTACTTCTACTGCGTTGTTGGCAAATTTCACGAACTGACCAAAATGATCAGAAGTTATATTTTTAATTATAGCTTTATCAACAGCAGTGCAATCACAGAAAACATTAGATATTAGATACTTGGATATTTGGGTCACTTGATAATTGTAGAGAATGCGTTAGCATTAAGTCCACCTTTTGTACCATTATGGTCAATAAAGATTTAATAAATAAATAAATAATTGTTAATATTCTCGTATAATTTATTATTTCATGTACCTGTCTGTATGTAAATTAATAATGATTTATATAAAGTGTATAATCATTTTTCAAAACTAAAACATCGATTTCACCCCATAACGTCTGAACCGATTTTAATAAAATGTCTATAATAACTTACTGGGTTTCGAACAAAATATTTTTGAGAAATGGTCCAGGCGGGTTCTGATAATCGATAAAAATAATAAAAATATAAAAGATTACGACGAATTGTTAATCTTCTCCTGAAAGTCCCTAAACACATAGCGACGAAACACATAACCCTCCATTCGGCTCACTGTAGTCGGATAAAAATAGACAACAGGAAAAATAACATTGTAAAAATAAATGATAAAATGAAAACGGAAGGAGTTTGAAATCGGTTTATAAATTACGAAGTTGTGAAGTAATAGACATAAAAAGAATAAAAAAAACCGCCCAAGTGCGAATCGGATTCGCGAACTAAGGGTTCCGTACCATTATCTATAAAAAATCGCGTTTGTTGTATAGGAGCCCCCCTTAAATATTTATTTTATTTTGTTTTTTGTATTTTCTGTTATGTAGCGGCAACAGAAATATATAATTTGTGAAAATTACAACTGTCTAGCTATCGCGGTTCTTGAGATACAGCCTGGTGACAGGCAGACGGACAGACGAATGGACAGGCAGCGAAGTCTTAGTAATAGGGTTTCGTTTTTACCCTTTGGGTACGGAACCCTAAAAACTAAAGAATTTGAAATCGGTTTATAAATAACAAAGTTGGGAAGTAACGAACATAAAAATAATACAACCCAATCAATAACTTCATCCTTTTCCAAGTCGGTTGAAAGTAGTTTCATGGTCAATCTCATTGTTTATTTTCTTACAAAACAGTATTTTCACTTGGCCTCTTCAGTATGTAGTAAACACTTACTATTCAGAAAAATTCCGCCCCCCCATTATCGGACAATAAAATTCTGGATATGACTAGCTTTTGTTCGCGGCGTTACCTACATTAATAACCGGCCAAGTGCGTGTCGGGCCACGTGCAGTATATGATTCCGTAGTTGCAAATGCTAAGTTTGAATTCATGCCACTAAAACTTCTTAAATATAATTATGTATTGAATTCTGATAGTTTTCCTTTAAACTTCGATATATACTATCGCTGTAATTTTTTTATGTTTCTATTCGAGGGACACTTGACTCTAACCAAAAGCTCACAATATTTTTCAATGACCTATCCAATGATACTACCACGATGCCCCTCCCCCCCCTCTTTCGTCCAGGACTCTCCCATTTCCTTCCATCTGTCTCTGGTCACAAATATCATACCAGGTAATAAACTAATCTATCTACAGGAAATCTCCAGGAACTACATATTCCAATTGATATCCATAGCGCCATCTAATATTTGCTAGTAATTTTAAAACAGCTGAACCGATTATCATCAAACACAATTAAGAACTAACTTTCACGTAAAAAGAAACCTCATCTAAATGGTTCATCCGTTCGAGAGCTACGATGGCACAGACAGAAACACATACGGACTGACAAGGAGATGTTAGCGTCAAACTTTTAACACCCCTTTTTTTGTCGGTGGTTAATAAACGATTTCTACCCCTAGTAGTGGTATCGAGCGATCTAGTCACTCACTTTGATGAGTGACTAGGCTTCACACTGTACGATTAAATATTTTCGATACCAAGCCTACCCAATGCCTTATAAACATCATTATTTCTCTTCATTGTCACTAGATGGTGCTATAGGTTATAACTAAAACATTACAATCTTTTATTACTATTATTTACATTAAGTAGTACTCAAATTAATTAAATATGAGTTAAATAGCATATTAAACAATGTCAAGGGGCTACCTGAATTTTTCGGGGTCCAGTCCAGTGCTGCATTTGAAATAAATTATTTGAAAGGAAACGGAGATATCATTTACAATAGTGTCTAGCCAAGCTCTAGATAACATTTCAAACTATTTAATGAATTACTGTCCACAGTAAAAAGTGATAACATGAAGCTTTTCTGTTATTTGTATTACGGGACTTATCGCGATTAATTAATCGCGGTAAGTCCCGTAATACAAATAACAGTAATTGTGACAGTGAAACTCTAAAATCATATAATGAAGCTTTTCTTCGCACATTTGCAAAAAAGGCCCACTTTTGGCAAATGTGTGAATAAAAGCTTTACGTTTTCATATTAATGTTTGAAAATTTTTCAAAATGAAGGGGTTGAAATCTTTTCATACAAGAAAAAATTTCAAAAGAGTCATAATTTTTGAAGTGAAAACTTCTTTAGCGGCGTTGTGCACTTTTTTTGGAATGGGTAAAAAATGTTAAACTCGCGTCAGGACACGTGACCTGATCGAAAATTCGTAAGACTGTGATGGAGAGTAGACAGCTGGCGCGGCGTAGAGAGGGAGTATCCCCCTCTCTTTCTACGGCGCGGCGAAAATGTATGCCTGCGCCTGCTGATTCGTTTAGGCGGCGCAGGGCGCTTGCGCGAATGTTCGTGTGTGTTTATGTTACAGCGTGCTACGCGCATCCATGGATGGTGACAGCTGATGGCTCGACCGTCTGTGTAGTGGCCATACTGCTGTGTTTTCACTTCTGCCGGCACTCCCAGAGTGCAACCCGTCGTTTTTTTTTTGTTACATTTATTAAGATGCATCTTATTTATCCGATAAACTTTAACGGGTCGGGTTGACTCGTGAGGTCTACCTCACGCACAGAATAAGTACTAGTTCTCACGTACAGAAGTCTTACACAGCAAATGAATGCAAACTAATATCTACTCAATGTCGTTAGCGGTATGGTTTAATTTAGCTTGCGTCAGAACTCTACACCTTTTCGTTTAGATACCTAGTAGTGCATTGTAAGCCAATTCCATTCTTATTACAGGCAAATAAACGAGGAGTGACACAGGCCTGCTTTAGGTATCAAAAATATACCTACACTAGCCTACGCCCGCGAAGAATTTACCTCACCGGAGGCCATATTTGTTATTATGACATTGACAGCCACAAGTAGCAGAAATCCGAACTAAAATGTACAATCTTACGTTAGCTATTTTGTTGAACGTAACGCATTGGACAATCTAGCTGAACGATTTTCAGCTGTTTTACAGAACCGGGCTGCAATGCCAAAATCCTAGAGTTTTGTCAAACAACGGATTATGCAATCCAACTGCGACATATACAATGTCCTTTTTTATTAAGTACAAATATTTTAAGGGGTGATTCAGACCATCATTTAAACAACTTTTCCCAGTAAATGTATATAGAAATACGAAAAAAAATTTTTAGGTTTTCATAAAAATCGAAGTAGTCACTAATGATATCATTACTAGGAAAAATGAAAACTATTTTTTGTATTTCGATATACATTTATTGGGAAAAGTTGTTCGAAATGATGGACTGAATCACCCCTTAAAATATTTGTACTTGTAAAAGGACATTGTTTAAATATATACAGTTTAATTAAGGTTACAAAGTCGTCACAAGATCGTATGGTGTAAGGGTGTCTCTGGCACTTGTTTAATTTCCTTGACACGAGGGCGCGTCGTGACTATCACGTGGACGGAGATCTCGCAATAGGAACGAGCTCTGTGGATGGCTTTTTAACCGACTTCCAAAAAGGAGGAGGTTCACAAATTATGTATTTCTGTGGCCGCCATAACAACAAATACTAAAAACAAAAAATAAAATAAATATTTAAGGGGGCTCCCATTCAACAAACGCGGTTTTTTGCTGCATAATGACCGCTGCACTGGACATAGGTTCTTCCCAAGGATTTCCAAAATGACCAATCTAAATCGGCTTGCATCCAACGCCTTTTAGCGCCTTTTTTATGTATGTTCACCGATTTTTCGAAGATGCCTGGAACGATTTGGAAAATTCTTTTTTTTTAAACGTTTATTACTTGTCATGTGCTCCAATTGCAATTTTATCAAAATTTGTTATGCAGTGTGAAGCTAAAGTCAATTTTTAATTTTGAACAATTTTTGGAATGAACTACATAAACACTTGGGAAAGGCCTATGTCCAGCAGTGGACGTTATGTGGCTGATATTAATGATAGTATGAATGATATGATGAATATTGGAGGCGAAGGAGACATAGTATTAGAGTAAGAATAAAAAATAAGTCTGCCTGTCTGTTAGCACACGCTAATCTCCGGAAATACTGGACGGATTCAAATGAAACTTTATTGTTGTATAGCTGTTACACCTGGGCAACATATAGGGTATTATGATTGTTTTTGGAAAATGGAACACCTGATGCAGAACCGTATGGCTCAGCTAAACTATAAGAAATATAAATAAGCGGCCAAGTGCGCCGGACTCGCCCATCAAGGATTCCGTAGCAGCAAGTATAAGTCAACATAATATAAGTCTTGTAGTATGTTTTATTTTATTTTTCTATGTGAGTTGATGTAATGAAAGGTAATTTGCGCTTTATGATTCATGACGTGTTTTAAAAAAAACTACTGACTAGATCTCGTTCAAACCAATTTTAGCTGGTAGTTTACATGGCATGGATGTATGATAAAACTAAAAAAATATATGATGTTCTAATGAACATCATATTTTTTTTTAGTTTTATCATTCTCTTATTTTAGAAGTTACAGGGGTTACACATTTTTCCAATTTGGAAGTGTCTGCCGCGCAAACTCTTCAGTTTAGAAAAAAATGATACTAGAAACCTCAATATCATTTTTATTGACCTATCCATACCCCCACGTATGGGATTGATGAATTTTTTTTTAAAATTTCAGTTTTAAGTATGGGGAACCCCCAAAAATTATGGTTTGTTTTTCTATTTTTGTGTGAAAATCTTAATGCGGTTCACAGAATACATCTACTTACCAAATTTCAACAGTATAGTTCTTATAGTTTCGGAAAAAAAGTGGCTGTGACATACGGACGGACAGACAGACAGACCGACAGACATGACGAATCTATAAGGGTTCCGTTTTTGCCATTTTGCTACGGAACCCTAAAAAGACGCCTTAGCAAAAGTTGTTCAGTCTGACGAGCATTTTCCGGAGTCATAAAGTCCACGCGAACGAAGTCGCGGGCTTCCGCTAATTTTAAAATAAAAATTTCATAATACCAAGTTTGAAACTGCCACCGTTTAAGAAACGTTAAACCCTCACATTCTTGTTAGTAGCTGGAGCTTAAAGCTGGCTAAGCTTCGACGTCGACGCTTTTATGTCGGGGCTTAAAGCTCAGCGCGTTTATGATAATGTGAGATCTAAAGCTTCCGATGTGGAAGTTGGAAAGCACACCAATAAAATTTTACCCGTGTCTTCGGGTGCGTAAATTTAGTTTTTTTTTTTTAAATCTACTTTGGTACGGTAAAATAGAATACTTTTGAATTGATGGCTCGATGATCTCCGTGGCGTAGTGGTCACCATGCTAGTCCGCCACCCAGAAGTTCCGGGTTCGATCCCCGGTCAGGGCAAGTTGGAAAATAGCCTTTTTCAATTTGTCCTGGGTCTTGGATATTTATCTATATATGTATTTATTATACAATATAGTATCGTTGAGTTAGTATCCCATAACAGAAGTCTCGAACTTACTTTGGGGCTAGCTCAATTAGTGTTATTTGTCGCTATATATTTATATTTATTTAAAAATTAACCTATGTCTTTCCTAAAATTTGATCTAAATCAGTTTAGTGGTTGAATTGGTTTAGCGTCTTTAGGCGTCGCATCGTCCGTCTCTAAATCGGCTGAAAACCAGGAGACTCGTATAGATTTTTCGCCAGAAGCACCCTTGAAGCAATCAAAGGACCAACAACCTTTGATTGAACTGTAGGATTAAGATTAGGGGTAAAGGATTTTATTTTATGAATTCTCTGTATACATTTTGTGTGTAAGTACATACATTGGTAAATAATTAAAAAAAAAAAAAACAAAAAAATAAAGATGAAACAGATACGCTCTAAACGACTATTAACCAAAGCCGTAAAATAATTATAATTTATTTGGTTAAATTTATTTATAGTGAGGACAGTAGGGCAAAACTTAGCTAATCGGTGATGGTTTAGTTTGTTTGTTAAATCTTTATCGTACATAAACACAAGACACAAAAATACAAGTTACAAGTAGAAAACAGTACAAAGGCGGACTTATCCCAGGGTAAAGAGTGGGTACAATACACAGGCATAGAACATAAAACAGAATCCAATTAAACCTAACTACTTTTCTACACTAAAAACAATTGGTTTGGTTATTTGATCACAGAACATTATTGCGCTCACTGTCGATTTTGCAATTTTACTAAGTGAAAGTCTGGTAATTTGTTTACAATAATAGAAAATATATAAGAATATTACCACTACTAAACTGACTATATAAATAGATTTCATTATCAAGACAAAAGTAATAAGCTCAAACTCGATGGAGTTGCGTCGTTTAATTACAGAATTCCTATGCCACCTTCCAGCTCCATCATCGGATCAGATTAGTGTCATCACAATATTGCATTGTCACGCGATATACGTATGCGTGCAAAATTTCAGCTCAATCGAAAATCGGGAAGTGGGTCAAATTTGTGAAATTTAACTTACAAGATTTGATTACAGACAGACAGACAACGGAATAGGTGAACGATTTCGTTCCTAACACTACTATCGAGCACATTGGAAATAATTCTACAGGATTTGAAAATAATTCGCCAAGTGCGTGTCGGGCCACGCGCAGTGTAAGGTTCCGTAGTTGTAAATGCCAACTTTGAGTTCATACCACTAAAAAGTCTAAGTATCTATTGAATTTGTATGAAATTTTCCTTTTCGAGTACATTTTATAAGTTGATCGCCTATAACTTTTTAATTTGTTAACCCTACTTAGCTCTGATAGTTTTCCTATGAACTACATTATGTATACTATAGCTGTGATTTTTTTCACGTGTCCATATATAACCGTTTAGCAGATAGATGGGGGGACACGTGATTTTAACAAAAAAATTCACTTTAAACCTAAATATTTCAGACACGGATCCTTAAATCGTAAAATGGTGTTCCCAAGCTCACAATATTTTTGAAAGACCAATTCAACGATACCCCTCACAATGTGATTGTAGAGAAAAAAAATATTGACTTCCTCTTTACATGTATGGCAGCTACCCTAAAAAAAAAACTGTTTCCATATTTTATTTGACGACTTTTTTGCCATGATTGATATACATATCCATGCTAAATTACAGCTTTCTAGTACTTATAGTTTCTGAGTAGGACCGTGGACGGACAAACAGACAGACAGACAGACATGGCGAAACTATAAAGGTTCCTTGTTTACTACGGAACCCTAAAAAACGTCGTTCTGACTTTTTGACCTTTTTCTACTAGGTTAGGCTACGTGTAGTGTTGCAAGCAATAGAACAAAATTTATGATAGTCTATCGATACTATCGTGACCTTGTAAAATGGTAACAATATCGATAGGAGTATAGAAAGTATCGATAGTTACTACTCCCTTTAACCGCGAGCGTCGCATATATGTGACAAACATTGTCGGGCCCATTCCGCGAAGGTCGCATATCTGCGAGAAAAAAAATGCTCGTATGGCACATAACTTACGTATCCATATCCGTTTTTGGTTGTAGATAGGTATGTTAGATTTACCATGTCTCGCGCTGGGGGCACGACAACTGATATAAAGTCTCGCGGTGAAAGGGTTAAAAGTTACCTTTTGAGATCCGCCAATAACGTGCTTCACAATATGATGCCATACGGTATACGGGTCTTGCCTGTTTGCCTGTCAAATTATAGATGGCGCTACGGATACTTTAATTAGTCGATGCGAATTAATTCTACTGTTTAGTTCCTCCGCCCATCACTAGATGGTGTTTACATATTAAACTATACTGTATGTAATTTATTTGGAAACTATTTAAAAATTCGTTGTTTTAATTTGCCTAGAAAATAAACTTGTTATCTACGTTCTTTCAAGATAAATTCTTCTGAGAAGACACTGACTAAGAAGATTATAACAACAATTCTGTTAAGGCATTTCAGTTATTTTTGTAGACAAAGAAATTGTTTCTTAATTAATAGATTTTGTGTTCAAGCAAGAAATCTTCTAAATGTTCTGAGAGCTTTTGGGATAAAAGTATCAATTGTTTCTCTCTATTTAAAGGTATTCCATTGTTTTATATTTATTTTTATACACGGTTATTTTTTTATCGTTTTGGAGCTAAATGCCACTTCGTAGGGATCGTTATTAAGACCTAAATAGCTTGTAAAAAAATAACTAAGAATCAAAAAATGTTGTCTAAAACTTGAAAAAAATTCTTGAGATTAATTAGTAGTAGACCGCAGCTAATGAAAAGTCAGCGTGTATGCTGATACAGAGTTTTACTGGTAGCGGAATAAGAAAAACAAGAAAAATTGGCTTTATAAAAACGAAAAAAGGTAATCTGACGAACTCTGATATCAAGATGTAAGATACTGCTAACGCCATCTTGTATGCTTTTTGGGAACTATATTGTTGCTTCGTTGATGTTGTTGTAGTTCCTCATCGTAGCGTAGAGGTCGCTACAAAAAAAAAACGACAGGTTGCACTCTGGGAGTGCCGGCAGAAGTGAAAACTTGAATATTAACGTTGTGCGACGAATTGCTTTAATTATCAGTATAAAAGTACTGTCCTTTATGTGGTAGAATACAATATTTATTTATTGGGCTATCGTACACAAACATGACATTTTATTAGCACGCTGTAACATAAACACACACGAACATTCGCGCAAGCGCCCTGCGCCGTCTTACGAATTTTCGATCAGGGTCACGTGTCCTGACGCGAGTTTTAGATTTTTTACCCATTCCAAAAAAAGTGCACAACGCCGCTAAAGAAGTTTTCACTTCAAAAAGGAAGAATTAGATGTAACGTAAGCTAATCAAATAAAGCCACGAATCTACATATAAATATATACACCAACACTAACCCAAAGCAAACGGAATAATATTCCCATATTTTGACTATTCATTGGGACCCTATGGTCCCGGGGGTTGAATTTATGTTAATGTGGATAGATTTGACCTCTTGCTTACGGAAATACTGACTATTTGGTCTGAACCTTCATACATTAAATAATAAAACTTTCGTAAATATAGTCCATGTGTAATAATAATTAACCGAGCGAGCGGAGCGTCTCTATTTAGGTTCAAGACAAAATCTTTACTATGCCTAGACTAAATTCTGTATTACTACTAAGCAGCGTGGCTAGCATGGTTTTATATCTAAGAGATATATATCTACATATCTTCCCTTTATAAAAATTTACATAAGATAAAATTCATGAATGAAACGTAGTAAAATCAGTCGTCACACGCAGGCATTTTTTTTTCATAAGAAAATAGTATAATTTTAAAATTTAACTCCCGTTTTGTAAAATATGTTAGATTATGGAATTATAGAAATACGTAATAATTACTAGAAATAATATTGCAACTAAATAATGATGTATTAATATACATTTATACATAGCAGCAAAACACATAACCCTCTATTCGCTTCACCCTAGTCGGGTCATACTAAAAAAGCTCAAATTCAGGTGTTTGAGTCCACATACGTCATATATACGGAGCATGAAACCAATTTGAGTGGTGAATAGACTCGTTGAGACTATTTGCCGACTGAAATTCGGCATCGAATGAACCCAGCCATGCGTTGAGCTGCGCTCTCTATCTACTCGTGAAATTCGTGAAATTCGGTTTGTGACACGTGTAAAAACCTTTTCAATACAAAGGTTTTTCTGAATTTTGCTGTTATATAAGGTCTTCTTCTTATCGTGTGTGTTAGTGACTAACACTAGTGTCAGAGTTTTTAAACCGCCTTAAAGGCCTCTGACATGGTTTTAGGTAACGGCCAATGCCAAAGACAGTGACCGGGACCGACGGCTTAACGTGCCCTCCGAAGCACGGATCATCTTATTTATCAGACAATCAGGTGATCAGCCTGCAATTAAGAAAATAAAAGTAAACAACACAAGAAATCGACATTCCCATACAAATTTCCCGGACGGCTGCCCACTTTTGTATGGAAATGCCAATTTGTTTAAGTTTTTGACTGTTATTTTAAATCCATTATACTTATTATTATTTAAAACGTATTATTTATATAAATTAAATTTAAATATAATAATTGGTCAAGTGCGTGTCGGGCCACGCGTAGTGAAGGCCGTTCCGTAATTACGAATGCTATCTTTGAATTCTTAAGGCCCAACACAGACGACAGACTTTTTGTCCGATCGAGTCTGCGGCGCACAAATAGTCTGCGTGGCGCGCAAAAAGTCTTTCGCGGATTGTTCACGGACTCAACACACACGACGCACATTTTGAATCATTCTGTCGGCAGAACTGTAGGGACGGGACACGTACAGTTTTACACGCCATGGAAGTGCAAAGATTGTGATGTATTATTTTATACTTGAAGTACAGAAAAATAAGAAGAAATAGAAAATTTTGGGTACATCCTATACTTTCGGAGAGATTACATTTAAAAGGACAATTCCATATGAAACATGCAATTCCAAAACAATATCCGGACAATTTTTTCAAATTTTATAAAATTTCTATTAATACTTTTAATCAGTTGCTATTCATTTTAAGACCAACTTTGACACATTCGGAAACAATAATGAGAAAGTGCATTGGTCCAGAAGAAAGGTATACTAGGCATGATACTCGGATTTTGAAGTATCATAAATTGCAGGTCTGTTTTGTATTTCATGAATTAACATCGGTACATCTATCTCTAGCGCCATGCTGTAATACCGCGCACGTCACGTCCACCACTAGCCGAGTGAAGGTCACAGACTAAAGTGCGCGACGTCTGTGTTAGCGCGAATTGAAGCATACGTTGTATTTTTTTCGCACACTTTTTGTGCGGTGTGGCGCGGCGCGGTCTGCCAAAATTACACGGATTTTTTGTGCGCCGCACTTTTTGTGCGTCGTGTGTGTTACTGCATGTAATTCCATAGGTTCTATTTTCACAGACTAAAAGTGCGGCGCGGTCTAGTCTGTCGTCTGCGTTGGGCCTAAAAGTCCTCTAATACATCGAATTTTATATTGAATTTGTATGAAATTTTCCTTTTTCAAGTACATTTTATAAGTTGATTGCCTATAATTTTTTAATTTGTCAACCTTTTTGATCGAGGCTACATTTGATTCTAACAAAAATTTACTCTTTAAAATCAAGTATTTTAGAAAGGGATCCCTAAATCGAAAAATGGTGTTCACAAGCTCATATTTTTTTTAAAGACCTATTCAACGATATCGCGTCCGGACAGAATAGTCAAAAAAAATTACTCCTACTTAATATGTATACGCAAAAAAAATTGTTTTCACGATTTTCTTCTACCACTTTTTTTACATAATTAATATAAGGTCTAACAAAATATACTGAAACTATTTATTTATATTCAGTTCACGATACTGAACAACTTTTTCCATGGAAAACGTATCGAAATATGAAAAATAATGAAGTATTTAGACTAAATTAAATTATCCTGAACTAAACTAGTATATATCCTGACATGCTCAGGATCAACCGATTAGGCTTGTAACATAAAAAAAAAACTATATTATACTGGTACACTCCTTTTTAGTTAGTTAAAAAGCATTTTGCTCGCTTTAGCTCGACGTTTTCGTTATTTTGTTTTATCAAGTTAAGTATAACTTTACTTTAAAACTCCTGACAAATCAACAATCGTAACCTTTCGAGACACTTTTGAGACAAAATTAGGGGAACCAAATGATTCTCCGATCACAATAAAGAAATATTAGTCGAACAGCACCCAAGAGTCGTTTATCATAACTTCGCTGCCAAGACAAATAGGCCCAAGTTTTGAGGAAATATTTTCTTGTTGAACATTCTTCAACTGGGAATTCGTGTTTTTACTACATTATTACGTCTTTATCCCTGACGGGGAAAGCATACCCGTGGAAGGGACATACCCGTAATAAATCGAACCACGGGCTATACTAGATCACTATAGTATAATGGTATTAAAATAACAGTAAAAGATTTTTAAAAAAATGGCATTTTCATACTAAAGTGTGCAGCTGCCTGGACAAAGCGTAGCCTACTAACAGAAGTCTTACTCAGCAAAGAAATTCAAAGAAATATCTACTCAATGTCGTTAGCGATATGGTTTAATTTAGCTCGCGTCAGAACTCGGCACATTTTCGTTTTCGCACCTAGAAGTGCATTGCAAACCAATGTCATTCTTATAACTCTAGGCATACGATTCATGTCACTGAATTTTCTACGCCAGAGTGGTCGCCGCGCGCATAGTAATAATGTAGGTATATTTTCGATACCTAAACGGGGAGTGGCACAGGCCTGTCAGAGCTGTCAGACTCAAAGGCCACAATCAGCGTGAAGGTGGGCGTTAAGATATATAAGGCTGATTAAAACATCAGACTACGTTTGAAATAAATGACTAGGTTGAATGACTAGATAAGAGTTTATTTGCCAGGCAAATTAAAAAAGCCCCCGATGATACCATCTAGTGATAAGTGGCGGAACTACGCATTCTAACCGATGTTAAGTGGAATTGATACCTAGCGCCATCTTTTATTTTAAAGATAAAAGAAAAATACTTTACTTAACCATTTACGTTAGGTACATAACCATTTGCTAGACATACTATTTAAAAAAACCGACTTTCAAGCGTTTACCCCCAATAACTTTGTAACAGATAATCATCAAATATAGCTAAATTACTGCAAGGGAACTGACTTTAACGTGAAAGAAACCTCATCGAAATTGGTGTATCCGTTCGCGAGCTACGATGCCACAGACAGGCAAACAGACAGACATCAAGCTTATAACACGCCTTTTTTACCGGTGGTTAAAAAAGCCGAGCTCAGTACCTCCAGAGTAGCGGAATATCGTGTCCATCAATTTTCCAACTTGCCCTGGCTGAGGTTTGAACTTTGAATCCACAACGCATATGATTAAATAATGGTTAATGTACTCACGCAAGCCCCCTTAGCATAGCCCGGTAGATAAACCTAGACATATTTTATATCCCGTGACGGACTAGTACCATTCCGCTCGTTATTATTACGTAGAGCGAGATAATAATAGATGTCTATGCTGCCAAAGATAGTACAATTGCTAATGTAACCTAATGCCATAAAAACTCTTAGAGGTAAGTAGGCAAAACTAGTAGTTGCGGATAGGCACACAGAGATGGCAGCACACACGACTAGCATAAAAAGTGAGAAAGAAAGTGTTGAATATGCTTAAAAAATATTTATTGCGTTTCATATAAGTCATAAATAATAATAATAGAAGATTTTAAAGTTTTAATTATTACCTATAGCGCCATCTAGTGACAAGAAAGAGAAATAATTATGTTTATAAGGCGATAGGTAGGTATGGTGCTGCTAAGAGGGCAGGAGGTTATCGATAAAGATACGATACAATAAACTTCAGACATAATTTACCCTGCTTTCACGAAATATACTAAAAGTGTTGACAGTTTTCCCGACTCCAAAAGTTAGGGGAGTAATTTTCCCAAAACTTTGTAACTCTTTCGGGATGGTCGGTTTTTGTTCATCTGTGATGTAAATCATTTATCAAGTAAAGAAAGTCAAAGAGCAAATTTAAAAGCGAACCTTTTATCATGTAAAAGAAAAATGTAAATTTTAATAACCGGCCAAGTGTGAATCGGATTCGCGCACTAAGGGTTCCGTACCATTATCTATAAAAATCGCGTTTTTTGTATGGGAGCCCCCCTTAAATATTTATTTTATTTTGTTTTTAGTATTTGTTGTTATAGCGGCAATAGAAATACATAATTTAAAAAAAAATTCAACTGTCTAGCTTTCGCGGTTCTTGAGGCACAGCATGGTGACAGACAGACGGACAGGCGGAAAGACGGACAGATAGCGAAGTCTTAGTAATAGGGTCCCGTTTTTACCCTTTGGGTACGGAACCCTAAAATGCGAACCATTCATCAAGTAAAGAAAGTAAAAGAGTAAATTTTAAAAAGCGGCCAACTACGTGTCGTCCTACTCGCGAATGCGGAATTTGAGTTCATGCAACTGAAAACGTCTTAAAACTAATTTTCTTTCTAATTTGTATGAAATTTGTCTTTTCCAAGTACATTTTATAAGTTGGTCTATAACTTTTTAATTTGTAAATCTTACTTAGATTTGATAGATTTTCTTTAAACTTCGTTATAATGTACTACTGCCGTATTTTTTTAGGGTTCCGTAGTAAACAAGAGCTTATAGTTTCGCCATGTCTGTCTGTCTGTCCGTCCACGGTCCTACTCAGAAACTATAAGTACTAGAAAGCTGTAATTTAGCATGGATACGAGTATGTATATCAATCATGGCAAAAAAGTCGTAAAATAAAATATGGAGACTTTTTTTTTCAATTTCAGAGGAAGTCAATATTTTTTTTCTCTACAAACACATTGTGTGGGGTGTCGTTGAATTGGTCTTTCAAAAATATTGTGAGCTTGGAAACACCATTTTACGATTTAGGGATCCGTATCTGAAATATTTAGGTATAAAGTAATTTTTTTTGTTAAAGTCACGTGTCCCCCCCATCTATCTGCTAAACGGTTATATATGGACACGTGAAAAAAATCACAGCTATAGTATATATAATGTAGTTTATAGGAAAACTATCAGAGCTAAGTAGGGTTAACAAATTAAAAAGTTATAGGCGATCAACTTATAAAATGTACTCGAAAAGGAAAATTTCATACAAATTCAATAGATACTTAGACTTTTAAGTGGCATGAACTCATTGGCATTTACAACCCTACACTGCGCGTGGCCCGACACGCACTTGGCAAATTATTTTTCTATATAATCGTTTAGCGATTAGGGACTTAGGGACGGGGCGACTAACAAAACTGCACTATAAAACCAAATATTTTAGAACAGGATCAGTAAATGAAAAAATGGTGTTCACTCTCACTAGTTCACAATATGTTTGAAAGACATATTCGACAATACCCCATACGATGGGTTAGTCAAGAAAAAAATATTTTATTTTAGTACTTTTTCTGTATGTTCCTTCCATGTTGTATATTTTAACAACGTGGAAGGGACATACCCGTAATAAATCGTACCATGGGCTGTTTTAGACCACTATAGCATAATTAAATTATAATTATAGTTAAAAACTAAAAAAAAACTTCACTTTCATACAGAACTGTGCAACGGCCCGGGCAATTTGTGTAGGAATGTAGTTTTATTTTTATTTTTTGGCTGTTATTTTATGATCATTATAATAAAGTGATCTAGTATAGTCTGTGGTTCGATTAATTACGAGCATGCCCCTTCCGCGTTGTATATCAATGCCAAATTACAGCTTTCTAGTACTTAAAGTCTCTGAATAAAACCCCAGACGACAGACAGACGGACGGATGGCAAAAGTATAAGGGTTCCTTATTAACTACGGAACCCTAAAATGTCTCTTTCAGTGAGCAAGCGAAACGAGAGAAGAAATACCCTTTGGGTATTTAATACAGTTCATTCCACAACCTTAAGGTAAATAAAGGTAAGTATACCATTTTGGGTAAGGGTATTTGCACACAAAGCCCTCAAAAATACCTTTCTATATTCTGCTTTGTTACTGGATTCCCGCAAAACTTTGCTCCTCCCAAATTAGGTGATTATGACCTGATTATGGCTCTGTAGCCGGATAATCTGGTGTAATGAAGGTCATCGTAACTTTGAGGATCAGGAAGAATATGTAGTGTAGTAAGATAGGTATGCTAGTTGCAAGTATATATGTATAATGAGAAACTTATTAATAAAGAGAGTCCTAATCCAACCGTGTTTCAATACAGTCGCCTCCTACACCACAAATATGAATTAGTTTTGAAGTAGTTTATTCAAAGAAATACACATACAAAATAATACTTATAAATTAAAATAAAAAAATAACAAAATATTAATAATAATTTTTAAAAAAGCAACAAATACATATTAATCAAAAATCCCACCCCGAATTGTACATGACTCAAAAGTACCCATTACGCTTGCTGCGTTTCCTTTTTGAATGGCAATGGATATCTTTTGAGCCAGGTGCCACCCAGAGCGTTGGTCATATCCTCGATCCCGCTAGCGGCGCCCTATCTCATTAATCAAGAAGAGAAGAGAAGAGAGAGAGCTTCTTTGTGCTTCCTAAGCCAGTGGTCCCGGCTGTCATCATTGTGTGGCAGTCGTCATGCTATGTCAAAAAAATCTGACACTAGTGTTAGCCACTTAGGCCGGCCCCATACATACGGAATTCCGTTTCTAAATCCTGATTCGGAATTCCGAATCAGGATTCCGAACGCAGCAAATCCATACAAATCAATGACTGTACCACACACATACGGTAGCATTCCGTTCGGTTTTTATTTCCGTCAGGAATTCCGAATGAAGGCCTGTGCGTTCGGAATCCCGTTCGGAAAAAAACCGTTCCGAATGCACGTCTTCCATACATTTTGTTTGGGTCGCACCACACATTCAGAAATTCCGTACGGAATGCGCTCAGTGTGCGCCGCACAACCGTAGCGAGCGGACGTGTTGTAGTTTGAAACTTCATTGTACGTTTAATTTCCCGCGCAATGTCTGACATACAATATCTCATCATATCCGTATAAGCTTACACATGTTTATAGAACACTAATAATCAAGGTTACCACGACAGAGACCCTAAGGAAATGGCGTGGCAGGCCATTGCAGGCCGTGGCAGGACATATAATTAGGTATCCAAATATTTGCCATTAAAAAAATTAAACATTTGGCCCTTTCAATTCATGTTTTCCCATACAATAAATACCCGGCATACTGTTTTGTGGAAAATGTCATAATAGGTTGAAGGGAGTTCGAAGAACTCGTCAATACGAAGATAAAGATATATTTTTTAACAATAAATAGCAAAAATGCAATCGCTATAAAAAAATCATGGTCAAATTTCATTCAAATTTCATATTTCTGCACGCTACTAGAACGTCTGCGCTCGATAGCTGGCGGCTCTCAACTGAGACGCGTCATTCCGTACGGAAAAAACCGTTTGTGTGTGGTAGACGAACGGAATTCCGAGTCGATTCCGTACGGAATGGATTCCGTACGGAATTCCGTATGTATGGGGCCGGCCTTATATATACGAAAAAAAACAACTATCATTACCGAACTACCTTACAAACTAATTGAACGCAGTCTTCTTGAATGATCTGGCGTTTGTAGTATGTTTGCTCGAGTAGTCTCAAAACTATTCAGGTAGACTCAGAGAACTTAGTATGCTTCGCTCGCTCGTACAATAATTTTATTTTTTATAGTAACGCAAATGTTATACCCAAGGGCCTTTCACAAAACGTATTTTTTAAACGTTGACTGTGCGTTTTTATCGCGTTTTGGCAGATTTTACACTTTTTTGCCCTAAATGAAACGCGCTGTAAGCGCGCGTTTGTATCGCAATAAGCGCGCACTTACATAGCGTTTCATTGCACGTCGAAGAAAAGGCGTAGGCGCCGATCAATAACAAGGCACGCTATAAAAACGCGCGCTTACAGCGCTTTCTCGCGTTCGAGAAACGTTTGTATCGATATAAATGCAGTGCAAAGGTTAAAATATGCCAGCTTCCTTGCGTTAGCTAAGCGTTCAACTTGCGTTTGTATATAAGTCGTGTGGAAGGGCCCTAAGCATAAACATGTCTGTGTATCATAATCGAGAACTTATCGACCAACCACAACCTTGGTCTCCGAACAACTGCATGTATTCAAATTGATACAAGATCAGGTAACAAAGGAAATATATATCATAATATAAAGCACAATGCGAATCATAGCAACGCGGCTAGCAACCTATCACTATTTTGATTTCTTTTTCATGTTACCTTCTCGCCTTTTAGTACGCTAAAATCCATTGGCTCTAAGCAAACAGAGCCCACCCAGGATAGAAAGTGTCTGTTCCATTACCAGGAGGTGTGCACCATACAAAGAAGCGTTTTTACACGCGCCGCAGCAGCCACGTTAATCAACAGCAATTGGATTCTTGTTTTTTAAAGTTTATTACGTCATGACTCCGCCATTTATGCATCGATTAAAATAAATGATTTCTTTTTAAAGGGATGTACTTATAATCGTTTCAGCAGCTTGATTTTTTTAACAACAATAACTGAAAAATATGCCATCTAAGTAAACAATTGTTGCGTATTATCTTATCTTTGACTGTCACTGGTATTGAATTTGGTTTATTGTTTTGAAAAACGGAGTCGCGCAGTAAGGGTTCCGTACCATTTTCTGTACAAAAAACACGTTTTTATGCCCCACTTAATATTTATTTAATCTATTTTTTGTCATAGCTACAACATTAATATACCTACCATCTGTGAAAATTTCAACTCTGTAGCTATCACGGTTCACAAGATATAGCCTAGTGACAGACAGACAGACGGACAGTGGAGTCTTAGATCGAAAGAAAACGGAACCCTATTGGGTTCAGTTTTGTTTTGATACGGAACCCTAAAAATGACACCTTACATCTCCTCTTTTCCCTGATCCTCGTTTCTACCATTTGGCACAGATTACATGATTCCGTATGAATTGTTCGTAGAATGGGATTCATATGACTGGTGTAATATAACTTTGCACATTAGGGTACATACGAAAATACAAGTATAACGAGTGTTGCCAAACTCATAATAAATGAGCTGATAAAGTTTTGCTTATTTAATATTACGTAGTCTAAACCAATGTTATTTTGTAAAATGTTGGCTAAGTTTGTGTCGGGCCACGCGCTTCCGTGTTTACGCATGCCGACTTTGAGATCATGCCACTCAAAACATCTAAAAAGTAATTTTCTACTGATTTTGTTTGAAATTTACATTTTCCGAGTACATTTTATAAGTTATACTCCATTTGGTTAGATATTTAAATAAATGTAAACAGTCTTGACATGTCTTTTTATTGAAATATACGCTTTATAAATCAATACCATTGCAAATTACGAAGTAATTATGTAATTTATAATTTATAACATAATTACTTTGTTATTAGCAAAATTATTGATTTATAAAGTGTATATTTCAATAAAAAGACATGTTAAGATTGTTTACATTTATTTAAAATACCTAACCAAATGGATTATAGTCGCATATAACTTTTTGATTTGTAAATCCTTTTTTTCTTTAAACTTCGTTATATATTGCTATGATTTTTAAATGTGTCCCTAAACAACCTTTTAGTAGATAGGTGAAACACTTTACTCTAATTTCACTTTAGCAGAACAATGTAGTTTTAATTAAAACACATTTTAACTTAGTAGGTTCAAGTTATTTTTTGTTGTGTGGTTTCCGGCAGAGTAGAATATAATAGGGCCACTCCCAGTCCTCCCGTGGATGTCGTAGAAGGCGACTTAGGAAATACAAGCTAAACTAAGCTTATAAATTAACATCAGTGAGACCTCTCCAACCCGTTTGGCCAATGAGGAGAGTGTATACCAGAGAGTATATAGTCCTTTGACTGCTCTGGCCAAGTATGGCTATGGTAGTACAAATAGGGTCGTGCTCGTACTGGAGACAAAAAGACCTGATGTTGATACACACACTCACAAACTTTCGCCTATATAATGTAGTGTGATCAGTTGGAAAGTTGGAATTCAGGAGAATAGATTTTTATAAATGGTAAGAACTCCTCCGCTTGTTAAATAACTAGTAGATACTCTCAACTAAACGATACAGGGACAGTCCAGCATTCCAATCAGACTTTAAGAACGCAATAACTGCGCTGCAAACATCACGGAACACCAGGTCTTAAGGCCTGTACACATGTACCAGTCCAACTTTAATGCGTTTCAGCCCCGGCTTTCCATTGGTGGATTATTTTTTTACCCTCAACCACCTCATATATGTATTGACAAATTTTAGGGCTCGACGAGATCTTCATTTCGGATGACAGATGTCAAAATTGAGACGGCAATATCTCGGAAACTATCCATCCAAGCCTACTGGTGTGTAGGGACAAATCGTAGAATAATTACTAGTACTAACTCGATAATAATAAAGCTTACAGACCGCGCGTTTATCTTTGAAATGTACCATAGAAAAATATCTATAACAAGTAGGTGCCATTGAAGAGCACCATGGTATAGAACCATTTCGACTCGATAAGATTAACTGCCTCCGTGATGTAGTGGTTAGAGCGTTCGGCTCATGCCCGGAGGTCGCGGGTTCGATTCCCGGCGGGGGCAACGACTTTGTGTTGTCCTAGTTTGGTTAGGACATTGCACCGGTCACTGTCTTTGACATTGATCGTTACCTAAAACCATGTCAGAGGCCTTTAAGGCGGTTTAAAAACTTTGACACTTGTGTTAGTCACTAACACACACGATAAGAAAGAAAGAAAGACTCGATAAGATGAAATTTAACTTTAAGAAGCAATAATTTAAAAAGAAAATATATTTTAAAGCAACCTTTTAAACCTTAAAGAGAGCTTCTTTGTGCTTCCTAAGCCAGTGGTCCCGGCTGTCATCATTGTATGGCAGTCTTCATGCTATGTCAGAAAAACCTGACACTAGTGATTTATATATACGAAAAAAAAAACAACTATCATTACCGAACTACCTTACAAACTAATTGAACGCAGTCTTCTTGAATGATCCAGCGTTTGTTGTATGTTTGCTTGAGTAGTCTCAAAACTATTCACGTAGACTCAGAGAACTTAGGTATGCTTCGCTCGCTCGTACAATAATTTTATTTTTTATAGTTACGAAATTATACCCAAGGGCCTTTCACAAGACGTATTTTTTAAACGTTGACTGTGCGTTTTTATCGCGTTTTGGCAGATTTTACACGTTTTTGTCGTAAATAAAACGCGCTGTAAGCTCGCGTTTGTATCGCAATAAGCGCGCACTTACATAGCGTTTCATTGCACATCGAAGAAAAGGCGTAGGCGCCGATCTATAACAACAACGCGGGCTATACAACGTCCCTTTTAATTAACTACAAATACTTTAACTGCTGCTTCATTTAAGGTGGAACAACAGTTTTGTCGCATAAAATAAAAAATCCGCAGGTTAGTTTTCTTTTTCGCTTTTTCTAACAAAAATATTAAATTATTTACGCGAACCTCCTGTATGTGGTCTACTAAAATTCATTCATACTTCTAAACACTTATAGGCACCGCCCATCGCTATCTATCTCTCTTACTATAGTAGAGTGTGTGTGATAGACCGAGTCATTAATGACTTTCACTTTCTAGGTAACTACATACACCTTTAGTTAGTAATAAACAATAAGAAATAAGTAGTAGGTACATACCTGTTACAAATTCAGAAAACCTCAAGCAGACGCATGAGTCATGACTCAAATCGCGAGCGGCTGGAGCTACTTGTTAGGTCTATTCCGTCAAATGGACCATGTGGTATCATGCAACTGCGCTTTTCACCTGGGCTTACACTCACATTTACACTGACACTTTAACACCAAACGAGTGGTGGCATTCAAGCACTCAAAAACACTTCAAACGCCTGAAATTTAACTAACGCACTGCACTGTGGTAGGTACCTACCAATACGTACATTATCTACGAATATTTAGAATCCCCTGCACTCTGGTAACACTACACTGTGCACTGTACTTTTATAATTTTTTGTGACGCAATTTAGATAGCTACTGTTATCCTAAATAGGTAAATACTTATCACTACGCAGTGTACGAACAACTTCTGAAAAGCTGCGAATAGAAATTTTACCAATTTCATGACGGAAATTGCCGGTTCCAATTAAAAAATGGTTAAAACATTTCACCTACGCGCTTTTGTTATTAATTATTTAATTACATGCCACCTAGATAGGCCATGGACTCAAACAGACTGAACGAATCGAACCGAAAGCCGGCGGGTCTAGGCTAGGTAAGTACATAGCGATTTCGGCGACACGAGGCTAGAGTGAGATGCGACACAAAGTAAGAGTGAGATAAAAGACTATCTGTACACGTGTGTCGGTAATGTCGGCGAATGTTTAAAGAATTACAAAGATACCGCTTTCGTTTACGATTGCCGCGGCCGGCTATTAGAAAAGCACAAAGAAGTGCCGCAATTGCAAAGAGTTCGTACAGTACAGATGTGACACTTGTTAATATTGCAATGAATACAAACAAATGAAAGTCTATTTTTTATCTTTTAAAATGTTTACGATTTAAGATGTACTTAGTAGGTTAACAAATTATACGATGGTAATGTCTTTAAGTATGTGATGTGTGACCCACCTACTAGATGGTCAGACGACCTGCGCAATGTTGCAGGAAGGCGCTGGATGCCGGCCGCTTCCGATCGGTCGTTTTGGAAATCTTTGGGGGAGGCCTATGACCAACAGTGGACTGATATGATGATGATGATGATGTGCGAAACTTGTATTAAAGGTTTTCGCATGTGCTGAATCGCTAAGAGTACGATATTTCTCACAACAGGGTGTCTAATCGCAGTGATGACCTAAACTAACTAAGGTGTTTAGTCAGAATGATATTATGATTCACTATGAATGTGTTCGTACTACAATGGCAACGCTAATGGAACGAACTGTCTGTATTTCAACTTATCTATGACCGTAGCTTCGAACAGCTGAAAGTTTGATGACCGTAGGTATTGAATGGATTTCGGATGGTGATATTTTTAAAATTTATGAATGAATTTGCGTAATAGGGGCGTGTACAACGTAATGTTATAGTATAAACAAATAGTACGCAATACGCAATATCTTCTACAGGATGTTGTTTGTGTCTCTTTAAGGAAATTTTGTAAGTGAAGTTATCTCGAAAACTAACCTGCGGATTTTTTATTTTATGCGTCAAAACTGTTGTTCCTCCCTAAATGAAGCAGCAGTTAAAGTATTTGTAGTTAATTAAAAGGGACGTTATATAAACGCGATGCAAACGCGAAACAAACGCGCGCTTACAGAGGTGCTATTTTTCAAACGCTGAGTCACTAAACGAACAATTTTTTGTATGGAAAAACCATTCGTTTAGATGACTCGGCGTTTCAAAAATGGCACTTCTGGGCGCGTTTGAGAAATGTGGCGTTTGAATCGATATACGCAAGGATCGTGTGTAAAGGTTAAAATTTGCCGGCTTCCTTTAGCTGAGCGGTCAACTTGCGTTGTATCGATATAAACGATTGTATAAAATACGTCGTGTGGAAGGGCCCTAAGCATAAACATGACTGTGTATCATAATCGAGAACTTATCGACCAACCACAACCTTGGTCTCCGAACAACTGCATGTATTCAAATTGATACAAGATCAGGTAACAAAGGAAATATATATCTATATCTATACATATAATAAAACAGTAAAAAAAGTGTGTCTGTACATTAAATATATTTCCAAAAAAAATATTGGGGGCGATGGAGACGTAGTAATAGAGTAAGAATTAAAAAAAAAATGTCTGTCTGTTTGTCTGTTTGTTTGTTTGTCTGTATGTCTGTTTGTCTGTTTGTCTGTTTGTACACGCTAATCTCCGGAAATGCTGGAAGGATTCGAATGAAACTTTTTTTGTTATATAGCTATTAAGCCTGGGCAACATATAGGGTATAAATGATTTTGGAAAATGGAACGCCTGATGCAGAACCATAATGGTCCAGCTAAACTATAAGAGATATAAAAATGCCGCCTTAGTAAAAGTTGTTCAGCCTGATGAGCATTTTCCAGAGACATAAAGTCCACGCGAACGAAGTCGCGAGCTTCGGCTAGTCATAATATAAAGCACAATGCGAATCATAGCAACGCGGCTAGCAACCTATCACTATTTTGATTTCTTTTTCATGTTACCTTCTCGCCTTTTAGTACGCTAAAATCCATTGGCTCTAAGCAAACAGAGCCCACCCAGGATAGAAAGTGTCTGTTCCATTACCAGGAGGTGTGCTCCATACAAAGAAGCGTTTTTACACACGCCGCAGCAGCCACGTTAATCAACAGCAATTGGATTCTTGTTTTTTAAAGTTTATTACATCATGACTCCGCCATTTATGCATCGATTAAAATAAATGATTTCTTTTTAAAGGGATATACTTATAATCGTTTCAGCAGCTTGATTTTTTTAACAACAATAACTGAAAAATATGTCATCTAAGTAAACAATTGTTGCGTATTACCTTATATTTGACTGTCACTGGTATTGAATTCGGTTTATTGTTTTGAAAAACGGAGTCACGCAGTAAGGGCTCCGTACCATTTTCTGTACAAAAAACACGTTTTTATGCCCCACTTAATATTTATTTAATCTATTTTTTGTCATAGCTACAACATTAATATACCTACCATCTGTGAAAATTTCAACTCTGTAGCTATCACGGTTCATAAGATATAGCCTAGTGACAGACAGACAGACGGACAGTGGAGTCTTAGATCGAAAGAAAACGGAACCCTATTGGGTTCAGTTTTGTTTTGGTACGGAACCCTAAAAATGACACCTTACATCTCCTCTTTTCCCTGATCCCCGTTTCTACCATTACCATTTGGCACAGATTACATGATTTCGTATGAATTGTTCGTAGAATGGGATTCGTATGACTGGTGTAATATAACTTTGCACATTAGGGTACATACGAAAATACAAGTATAACGAGTGTTGCCAAACTCATAATAAATGAGCTGATAAAGTTTTGCTTATTTAATATTACGTAGTCTAAACCAATGTTATTTTGTAAAATGTTGGCTAAGTTTGTGTCGGGCCACGCGCTTCCGTGTTTGCGCATGCCGACTTTGAGATCATGGCACTCAAAACATCTAAAAAGTAGTTTTCTACTGATTTTGTTTGAAATTTACATTTTCCAAATACATTTTATAAGTTATACTCCATTTGGTTAGATAATTAAATAAATGTAAACAATCTTGACATGTCTTTTTATTTGTTGTAAAATTAGCAAGCACTAGCTTCGCGCTCTACCTACTTTGCGATAGTGCAGTCTGTCCTGCAGTTTGGCCTAGAGGTCTGGGGGTGCGCCGCGGAATGGCAACGAGCGTTTCGTATGCAAAAGCGAGCAGTCCGCGCGATAGTACACGTGTCACGGCGAACAACCGTCAGACCATACTTTAAAAGCCTTGGAATCCTCACGCTGCCATCCCTTCTCATCTTACAGGTAGCCACATATGTCTTTAGCAACCAAGACGAGTACCAAAGACCGAGAGATGTGCACGACATTGCGCTCCGCGATGTTGACCGACTGCACCTGATATCACACAGACTAGCTAAGACTGACAGACTGACTCATGTAATGGGGCCGTCTGTCTTTAATAAGTTACCACCTGATCTACATTGACAAGCTTTAAAGTCAAGCTAAAAAAGTGGCTTCTTGAGCGTACATTCTACAGTATAAAAGAATTTTATGAATGTCGCTTATAATTCCAATTCAATGTGATAATTTTTATTTGATTATTTTGTAATTATATGATTATTATTAGTTATGTATGTGTATGCGTAATTTATTTAATTGTATGTTTATTTTATTTTAGTATTCAATTTTATTTTTGTATGACGTGTAAATACTTTTTATGAATAAATATGATTATGATTATGATTATGATTAATACCATTGCAAATTACAAAGTAATTATGTAATTTATAATTTATAACATAATTACTTTGTTATTAGCAAAATTATTGATTTATAAAGTGTATATTTCAATAAAAAGACATGTTAAGATTGTTTACATTTATTTAAAATACATAACCAAATGGATTATAGTCGCATATAACTTTTTGATTTGTAAATCCTTTTTTTCTTTAAACTTCGTTATATATTGCTATGATTTTTAAATGTGTCCCTAAACAACCTTTTAGTAGATAGGTGAAACACTTTACTCTAATTTCACTTTAGCAGAACAATGTAGTTTTAATTAAAACACATTTTAACTTAGTAGGTTCAAGTTATTTTTTGTTGTGTGGTTTCCGGCAGAGTAGAATATAATAGGGCCACTCCCAGTCCTCCCGTGGATGTCGTAGAAGGCGACTTAGGAAATACAAGCTAAACTAAGCTTATAAATTAACATCAGTGAGACCTCTCCAACCCGTTTGGCCAATGAGGAGAGTGTATACCAGAGAGTATATAGTCCTTTGACTGCTCTGGCCAAGTATGGCTATGGTAGTACAAATAGGGTCGTGCTCGTACTGGAGACAAAAAGACCTGATGTTGATACACACACTCACAAACTTTCGCCTATATAATGTAGTGTGATCAGTTGGAAAGTTGGAATTCAGGAGAATAGATTTTTATAAATGGTAAGAACTCCTCCGCTTGTTAAATAACTAGTAGATACTCTCAACTAAACGATACAGGGACAGTCCAGCATTCCAATCAGACTTTAAGAACGCAATAACTGCGCTGCAAACATCACGGAACACCAGGTCTTAAGGCCTGTACACATGTACCAGTCCAACTTTAATGCGTTTCAGCCCCGGCTTTCCATTGGTGGATTATTTTTTTACCCTCAACCACCTCATATATGTATTGACAAATTTTAGGGCTCGACGAGATCTTCATTTCGGATGACAGATGTCAAAATTGAGACGGCAATATCTCGGAAACTATCCATCCAAGCCTACTGGTGTGTAGGGACAAATCGTAGAATAATTACTAGTACTAACTCGATAATAATAAAGCTTACAGACCGCGCGTTTATCTTTGAAATGTACCATAGAAAAATATCTATAACAAGTAGGTGCCATTGAAGAGCACCATGGTATAGAACCATTTCGACTCGATAAGATTAACTGCCTCCGTGATGTAGTGGTTAGAGCGTTCGGCTCATGCCCGGAGGTCGCGGGTTCGATTCCCGGCGGGGGCAACGACTTTGTGTTGTCCTAGTTTGGTTAGGACATTGCACCGGTCACTGTCTTTGACATTGATCGTTACCTAAAACCATGTCAGAGGCCTTTAAGGCGGTTTAAAAACTTTGACACTTGTGTTAGTCACTAACACACACGATAAGAAAGAAAGAAAGACTCGATAAGATGAAATTTAACTTTAAGAAGCAATAATTTAAAAAGAAAATATATTTTAAAGCAACCTTTTAAACCTTAAAGAGAGCTTCTTTGTACTTCCTAAGCCAGTGGTCCCGGCTGTCATCATTGTATGGCAGTCTTCATGCTATGTCAGAAAAACCTGACACTAGTGATTTATATATACGAAAAAAAAAACAACTATCATTACCGAACTACCTTACAAACTAATTGAACGCAGTCTTCTTGAATGATCCAGCGTTTGTTGTATGTTTGCTTGAGTAGTCTCAAAACTATTCACGTAGACTCAGAGAACTTAGGTATGCTTCGCTCGCTCGTACAATAATTTTATTTTTTATAGTTACGAAATTATACCCAAGGGCCTTTCACAAGACGTATTTTTTAAACGTTGACTGTGCGTTTTTATCGCGTTTTGGCAGATTTTACACGTTTTTGTCGTAAATAAAACGCGCTGTAAGCTCGCGTTTGTATCGCAATAAGCGCGCACTTACATAGCGTTTCATTGCACATCGAAGAAAAGGCGTAGGCGCCGATCTATAACAACAACGCGGGCTATACAACGTCCCTTTTAATTAACTACAAATACTTTAACTGCTGCTTCATTTAAGGTGGAACAACAGTTTTGTCGCATAAAATAAAAAATCCGCAGGTTAGTTTTCTTTTTCGCTTTTTCTAACAAAAATATTAAATTATTTACGCGAACCTCCTGTATGTGGTCTACTAAAATTCATTCATACTTCTAAACACTTATAGGCACCGCCCATCGCTATCTATCTCTCTTACTATAGTAGAGTGTGTGTGATAGACCGAGTCATTAATGACTTTCACTTTCTAGGTAACTACATACACCTTTAGTTAGTAATAAACAATAAGAAATAAGTAGTAGGTACATACCTGTTACAAATTCAGAAAACCTCAAGCAGACGCATGAGTCATGACTCAAATCGCGAGCGGCTGGAGCTACTTGTTAGGTCTATTCCGTCAAATGGACCATGTGGTATCATGCAACTGCGCTTTTCACCTGGGCTTACACTCACATTTACACTGACACTTTAACACCAAACGAGTGGTGGCATTCAAGCACTCAAAAACACTTCAAACGCCTGAAATTTAACTAACGCACTGCACTGTGGTAGGTACCTACCAATACGTACATTATCTACGAATATTTAGAATCCCCTGCACTCTGGTAACACTACACTGTGCACTGTACTTTTATAATTTTTTGTGACGCAATTTAGATAGCTACTGTTATCCTAAATAGGTAAATACTTATCACTACGCAGTGTACGAACAACTTCTGAAAAGCTGCGAATAGAAATTTTACCAATTTCATGACGGAAATTGCCGGTTCCAATTAAAAAATGGTTAAAACATTTCACCTACGCGCTTTTGTTATTAATTATTTAATTACATGCCACCTAGATAGGCCATGGACTCAAACAGACTGAACGAATCGAACCGAAAGCCGGCGGGTCTAGGCTAGGTAAGTACATAGCGATTTCGGCGACACGAGGCTAGAGTGAGATGCGACACAAAGTAAGAGTGAGATAAAAGACTATCTGTACACGTGTGTCGGTAATGTCGGCGAATGTTTAAAGAATTACAAAGATACCGCTTTCGTTTACGATTGCCGCGGCCGGCTATTAGAAAAGCACAAAGAAGTGCCGCAATTGCAAAGAGTTCGTACAGTACAGATGTGACACTTGTTAATATTGCAATGAATACAAACAAATGAAAGTCTATTTTTTATCTTTTAAAATGTTTACGATTTAAGATGTACTTAGTAGGTTAACAAATTATACGATGGTAATGTCTTTAAGTATGTGATGTGTGACCCACCTACTAGATGGTCAGACGACCTGCGCAATGTTGCAGGAAGGCGCTGGATGCCGGCCGCTTCCGATCGGTCGTTTTGGAAATCTTTGGGGGAGGCCTATGACCAACAGTGGACTGATATGATGATGATGATGATGTGCGAAACTTGTATTAAAGGTTTTCGCATGTGCTGAATCGCTAAGAGTACGATATTTCTCACAACAGGGTGTCTAATCGCAGTGATGACCTAAACTAACTAAGGTGTTTAGTCAGAATGATATTATGATTCACTATGAATGTGTTCGTACTACAATGGCAACGCTAATGGAACGAACTGTCTGTATTTCAACTTATCTATGACCGTAGCTTCGAACAGCTGAAAGTTTGATGACCGTAGGTATTGAATGGATTTCGGATGGTGATATTTTTAAAATTTATGAATGAATTTGCGTAATAGGGGCGTGTACAACGTAATGTTATAGTATAAACAAATAGTACGCAATACGCAATATCTTCTACAGGATGTTGTTTGTGTCTCTTTAAGGAAATTTTGTAAGTGAAGTTATCTCGAAAACTAACCTGCGGATTTTTTATTTTATGCGTCAAAACTGTTGTTCCTCCCTAAATGAAGCAGCAGTTAAAGTATTTGTAGTTAATTAAAAGGGACGTTATATAAACGCGATGCAAACGCGAAACAAACGCGCGCTTACAGAGGTGCTATTTTTCAAACGCTGAGTCACTAAACGAACAATTTTTTGTATGGAAAAACCATTCGTTTAGATGACTCGGCGTTTCAAAAATGGCACTTCTGGGCGCGTTTGAGAAATGTGGCGTTTGAATCGATATACGCAAGGATCGTGTGTAAAGGTTAAAATTTGCCGGCTTCCTTTAGCTGAGCGGTCAACTTGCGTTGTATCGATATAAACGATTGTATAAAATACGTCGTGTGGAAGGGCCCTAAGCATAAACATGACTGTGTATCATAATCGAGAACTTATCGACCAACCACAACCTTGGTCTCCGAACAACTGCATGTATTCAAATTGATACAAGATCAGGTAACAAAGGAAATATATATCTATATCTATACATATAATAAAACAGTAAAAAAAGTGTGTCTGTACATTAAATATATTTCCAAAAAAAATATTGGGGGCGATGGAGACGTAGTAATAGAGTAAGAATTAAAAAAAAAATGTCTGTCTGTTTGTCTGTTTGTTTGTTTGTCTGTATGTCTGTTTGTCTGTTTGTCTGTTTGTACACGCTAATCTCCGGAAATGCTGGAAGGATTCGAATGAAACTTTTTTTGTTATATAGCTATTAAGCCTGGGCAACATATAGGGTATAAATGATTTTGGAAAATGGAACGCCTGATGCAGAACCATAATGGTCCAGCTAAACTATAAGAGATATAAAAATGCCGCCTTAGTAAAAGTTGTTCAGCCTGATGAGCATTTTCCAGAGACATAAAGTCCACGCGAACGAAGTCGCGAGCTTCGGCTAGTCATAATATAAAGCACAATGCGAATCATAGCAACGCGGCTAGCAACCTATCACTATTTTGATTTCTTTTTCATGTTACCTTCTCGCCTTTTAGTACGCTAAAATCCATTGGCTCTAAGCAAACAGAGCCCACCCAGGATAGAAAGTGTCTGTTCCATTACCAGGAGGTGTGCTCCATACAAAGAAGCGTTTTTACACACGCCGCAGCAGCCACGTTAATCAACAGCAATTGGATTCTTGTTTTTTAAAGTTTATTACATCATGACTCCGCCATTTATGCATCGATTAAAATAAATGATTTCTTTTTAAAGGGATATACTTATAATCGTTTCAGCAGCTTGATTTTTTTAACAACAATAACTGAAAAATATGTCATCTAAGTAAACAATTGTTGCGTATTACCTTATATTTGACTGTCACTGGTATTGAATTCGGTTTATTGTTTTGAAAAACGGAGTCACGCAGTAAGGGCTCCGTACCATTTTCTGTACAAAAAACACGTTTTTATGCCCCACTTAATATTTATTTAATCTATTTTTTGTCATAGCTACAACATTAATATACCTACCATCTGTGAAAATTTCAACTCTGTAGCTATCACGGTTCATAAGATATAGCCTAGTGACAGACAGACAGACGGACAGTGGAGTCTTAGATCGAAAGAAAACGGAACCCTATTGGGTTCAGTTTTGTTTTGGTACGGAACCCTAAAAATGACACCTTACATCTCCTCTTTTCCCTGATCCCCGTTTCTACCATTACCATTTGGCACAGATTACATGATTTCGTATGAATTGTTCGTAGAATGGGATTCGTATGACTGGTGTAATATAACTTTGCACATTAGGGTACATACGAAAATACAAGTATAACGAGTGTTGCCGAACTCATAATAAATGAGCTGATAAAGTTTTGCTTATTTAATATTACGTAGTCTAAACCAATGTTATTTTGTAAAATGTTGGCTAAGTTTGTGTCGGGCCACGCGCTTCCGTGTTTGCGCATGCCGACTTTGAGATCATGCCACTCAAAACATCTAAAAAGTAATTTTCTACTGATTTTGTAAGAAATTTTCCTTTTCCGAGTACATTTTATAAGTTATACTCCATTTAGTTAGATAATTAAATAAATGTAAACAATCTTGACATGTCTTTTATTTAAATATACACTTTATAAATCGTACTTAATACGAGCAAAACTAAATATCTGCACTTTAGTCTTGGAGGGAAACGTCCGAGACAATTATCTGTTGTTACACAAGGAACAACTATCGAACAGGTGAATGACATTACCTTCCTGGGAATACAACTGGATAGTGCCCTTACCTGGGAAACACAGGTTGATAAAGTGTGCGCTAAATTGGCAAGCACTAGCTTCGCGCTCAGACGACTATCGGATGTGGTACCTAGGGAGGTGGTGAGGTCTACCTACTTTGCGATAGTGCAGTCTGTCCTGCAGTATGGCCTAGAGGTCTGGGGGTGCGCCGCGGAATGGCAACGAGCGTTTCGTATGCAAAAGCGAGCAGTCCGCGCGATAGTCCACGTGTCACGGCGAACAACCGTCAGACCATACTTTAAAAGCCTTGGAATCCTCACGCTGCCATCCCTTCTCATCTTACAGATAGCCACATATGTCTTTAGCAACCAAGACGAGTACCAAAGACCGAGAGATGTGCACCACATTGCGCTCCGCGATGTTGACCGACTGCACCTGATATCACACAGACTAGCTAAGACTGACTCATGTAATGGGGCCGTCTGTCTTTAATAAGTTACCACCTGATCTACATTGACAAGCTTTAAAGTCAAGCTAAAAAAGTGGCTTCTTGAGCGTACATTCTACAGTATAAAAGAATTTTATGAATGTCGCTTATAATTCCAATTCAATGTGATAATTTTTATTTGATTATTTTGTAATTATATGATTATTATTAGTTACGTATGTGTATGCGTAATTTATTTAATTGTATGTTTATTTTATTTTAGTATTCAATTTTATTTTTGTATGACGTGTAAATACTTTTTATGAATAAATATGATTATGATTATGATTATGATTAATACCATTGCAAATTACAAAGTAATTATGTAGTTTAAAATTTATAACATAATTACTTTGTAATTAGCAAAATTATTGATTTATAAAGTGTATATTTCAATAAAAACGACATGTTAAGATTGTTTACATTTATTTAAATACCTAACCAAATTGATTATAGTCGCATATAACTTTTTGATTTGTAAATCCTTCTTATCCCTGATAGTTTTTCTTTAAACTTCGTTATATATTGCTATGATTTTTAAATGTGTCCCTAAACAACCTTTTAGTAGATAGGTGAAACACTTTACTCTAATTTCACTTTAGCAGAACAATGTAGTTTTAATTAAAACACATTTTAACTACTAGTAGGTTCAAGTTATTTTTTGTTGTGTGGTTTCCGGCAGAGTAGAATATAATAGGGTCACTTCAAGTCCTCCTGTGGATGTCGTAGAAGGCGACTTAGGAAATACAAGCTAAACAAAGCTTATAAACATCAATCAGACCTCTCCAACCCATCTGGCCAGCGAGGAGAGTGTATACCAAGTCCTATGACTGCTCTGGCCAAGTATGGCTTTGGTAGTACAAATAGGGTCGTGCTCGTACTGGAGACAAAAAGACCTGATGTTGATACACACACTCACAAACTTTCGCCTATATAATGTAGTGTGATCAGTTGGAAAGTTAGGATTCAGGAGAATAGATTTTTATAAATGGTAAGAACTCCCCCGCTTGTTAAATAACTAGTAGATACTCTCAACTAAACGATACAGGGACAGTCCAGCATTCCAATCAGACTTTAAGAACGCAATAACTGCGCTGCAAACATCACGGAACACCAGGTCTTAAGGCCTGTACACATGTACCAGTTCAACTTTAATTCGTTTAGGTTAGGTTTCCGTCGGTGGAAAACTTATTTTTTACCCTCTATCACAGAATAAGAACTCACCTCAACGATGTTTAAATTGATCGATAACAACAAAACATACAGACCACGCTTTTATTTATGAAATGTACTATAAAAAATATCTTTTACATGAAGGTACCATTGAAAAGTACCATGGAATAGTACCATTTCAAATCGATAAGAAGAAAAGTACCTTTAACCCTTATACCGCGAGACTTTATATCTTTTGTCCCCAGCGCGAGGCATGGTAAATCTAAAATAAATAAAGCTACAACCAAAAAACGGATATAGATACGTAAGTTTTGTGACAAACGAGCATTTTTTACTGTCGGAAATATTCGACGTTCGTGAAATGGGCCCGACTATGTTAGTCGGATAAATCCGACGTTCGCGGTTATAGGGTTAAACAGTAGCATAGATTGCATAAATATGATTGAATTAACTTTGTAACGAAATTGACAATGTTTTTTCAAATCAGGGTCTGAAATAGTCCGAATACCAGATTGTAAGACTGCTATTCTGCACGCGCCTTAACCGAATTGCATGAAATTTTTCCAACCACGCGCTGAAGGGGGGAGGAAGCGCGAACGGTTTTCAGACAGCTGGTTTAGTTTGCGCCGGTCGCTCGAACGAGACGGGTGTATTATTCGTATTCCGAATCTGTGCTCCAAATTGCTCGTGGTCTGTGCCCTGTGTTTTCCAAATCGAAAGTCGTGTTCGAATTTTAAATTTCTTGTTTTTTCCTGCCAGTGTGTGTTATTTTTTTTTGTTTTTAGTGTTGTGTTTTGAGGTAAGTTTTTCTTTAAATTGATTTAGAATAAGGATAGGGGTGAACAACCCTGTTTTCAGGGACTTTTAAAGGGTCTTCCTTGACCTTCTGAGTTTAATTGGTCGTATACTTATACGTGGAAATGTTAAGGGTCTCTTCATTAAATATTTGATACAAGGCTGTTTCCGCCTACGTGGCAATTTTTCTCTTCCCGTCAATCCCTTTTTATACCCTTATGCATTAAATTTTCAATATATCCGTAATATTAAAGAAAATATTAGACATTCAAAGAAGGATGTTAGATGTCCGCATATTTACCTAATTATTTATCGTTCCTGTATATTTGGCCACCTACGTTCGTTGTTTATTTTTTAAATACATAAATATTGTACCAATGTAATATACAAATAGGTAGGTAGGTGAAAGCATAAAGGTACGAGTACATAATATCTTTAACTATTCAACAATTTGCAGGAATAGAAACTTACCTACTAGGAAAGTATCAGTGTTGGGCAAAAATAAATTATTTAAATTATGTATATTTATTTATTATTATTTAAACAAAATTAACAATTAAAGGTAATTGTTAAAACTCGCAACTAACAATTAATTAATTTTAATTGTAAAAACTCGTAGCTAATACTAGATCAATGCAGTTTATTAAAATGAGTAAAAAAAAAATTGGCATTTCCATATGATAGTCTGTAGCCACCGCCCGGACTATTTGCATGGGAATGTAGACTTTTTTAAATTTCGGGCCATTTGCATGGGAATTTAAGTAGTTTTATTTTTTATTTTTTTACTGTTATTTTATAATCATTATAGTGATTTAGTGAAATGAAAGGAAATGAAATAAAATGAAATTTATTTGACAAAGTTACATAAAAGTTACACTGTTGGCCCCACACTAGGCAACATGCCTGTCCTGTGGTGGCCAGTTTGAAATTCCAATTTTCGTTAAAATGTGCCGACAATTAGGTTTAGAAGAATTGCAATTAATAAAGACTTACACTCAACTAATAGCCAATTCCTTTTTATTAATAAATAAAAACACGTGAGATGCTTACATACATACTATCACGTCTTTATCCCTAATGGGGCAGACAGAGCATTTTGGGTCTTGCGGTTCTATGCAGAGCCCAGGGCCGCAAGACCCAAAAGCCACTTTTAGCGTCATGGTGGGCGAGAAGATGGAAAAGCAATCAATACAGTGATGGGTTGCTAGCCGCATCGCCTGTTAACATGATTCGCATTTTTGCCCATTCTAAATAAATAAATAAACTTACTTAATATAAATGTTTTAATTTAATAGTATAACCCATAGTTTGATTTATAATGTTTATGTCCGTCCCGCATTGTATTTGATTTTTATGTATGCTCCACGATTACTCAACTTAGGTCTAGACCAATTTGAATAAGTTTTCTGATGTCTGAAATATACTTGTCAAAATATGCCATATAATTTTTACCAAAATCAGTTGTGTAGTTTTGTATTGAAGACGTTTTTTATTTACGACTAGCCGAAGCCGGTGACTTTGTTCGTGTGGACTTTATGTCTCCGGAAAAATCTTTTCAGGCTGAACAACTTTTTCTAAGGCGTCATTTTTATATTTCTTATAGTTTAGCTACACCATTATGGCTCAAAATCAGGTGTTCCATTTTCCAAAATCATTTATACCCTATATGCTGCCCAGGCTTAGCAGCTATATAACAAAAAAAGTTTCATTCGAATCCGTCCAGTTTTTCCAGAGATTAGCGTGTACAACATTAATATATTCTATATTAAAATATATATATATATATATATATATATATATATATTTTAATATATTCTATATGAAAAGTTTTTTACTGTTTTTTATTTATTTACGATAAATAGGCATGTTCTTCCTAACACCAGAAAAAGTTTTGAAATCTTTTTATTCCTGAGGAAATTCCTTACAGTCGTAATGAAAAGATACACGCAGCCATTACTAGGGCTGTTGTTTCAATAAAAGTCGACCCCAATCACTCTGTCTGTCAGTCTGTCTACACCTTCCAAACTAGAGGTTATTGTGATGGACGATCGAAGAAAGCTTTTGTGATTTCACCGGGAACACCTCTTAACATGCAGGTCTTGTAATAAAGAAACATATTTTTTATTTTTTAACTCAATCGCTCTAGTTCCAGTAGTTTTGAAGCAATGGCCGTGACAGACAGACAAGCCAGTGCTCCTTTAAGGATTTTTACCTTTTGAGATACGGGATCCTAAACAATTATATGAAAAAATTAAAATATTTTATTTGACACAGTTTTATAGGGACTATACACGTTTTTTTTAATTAAAAAAATACTACTGATACTATAAAGTCCAACATACAGTTTAAAACAAGATCAACTACAATCTTCGAACCAAAAATAAACTTAACCTCGCTATACCACGGATTAATTACGGAAAAAAGACAATACTCTTTGAGGGCGCACAGCTGTATATCATCATAAGATATCTTTGACTCCACTGCAGAAGCACGACCCTCTCTGTACTACCTGAGCCATACTTGGCCAGAGCAGCCAGAGAACTTGACTTACACTCTTCTCGCTAGCCAGACGGGTTGGAGAGGTCTCATGTTTATAAGCTTTGAAACATTTTACTTTATTTGTGAAATCCTTTTATTAAAAAAATCAAATCAATTTGACGTAGCCCCGTTTAATATTATATCACAGCTTACGAAAAAAATTAAATTGAACAAATGTTTTTATAAGAAATTTTCCTTGTTTGGTACAATAAAAGTAGCTTACACGGTTTTTTACTTTTTATATTTAGGAGAAAAACAAATTTTATTGGATGGCACATAGGTAACTTACAAAATGTATAGATACATTTCTCTCTTTCTAATCTAGCCTTTATTTTAAAACAATACGTCAGATTTTAGATATTTCTAAAATTTTAAAATAATTGCTTAGTGTGGTGCCTCATTAGTGCGTTGCGTTGCGTTGCGTTGCGTCATCGCTGGCTCGTTTCCCACATGTTTTTGTGTCATAATAAAACTAACCCTTAAAGCTGCAGTCTGCAGTGTTGTTTAGAAACAACAAAAAAGCATCGTGTGCCACGACTGTGTTGCGTCGTCGTTACTGCGCTATCGGAGCTCCTGCACAGAATTAATTTAATTAATAAACCCTCCAAAAGAGCGGGGGAGAGGTGCCGGGACGGGGGACGGGGACGCATATTGCGCAGGACCTTAGGAGATACCGTTCTGTATGTAATACTCATATTAAAGTTATGGCTCCCGTCAAAGAAATTACATACAAACTACAACAACTACGATAAATATTTTCGCACAAAAAGAATATTGAAAATTAAACCTAATATCACGATCTTAAAGTTTATATTTCCTTAATGCTTATGTTTAAATACCTAAAATTTCCATAAAATATACCTAGAGTTCCCCCATCTTTTTTACACAAACTGCCAGTGTATGTAGAAAGGGACGGTGATAACTTCAGGTAATTCTCTCAGGAACGGCGTAAGCATTCTAGATTGTTTGTTATCTCTTTATCTCCGGTGCAAAGATGGGCACTGAGGTGGTCGTCAGTGCGTTATCTTAGCACAGTTGTGGCATGCAATGCGTTGATCTGTTGCGACGCAACGCAATAACGACGCAGCACATTAGCTGGTTTTCTAAAGTATTTTTTCACGTGGATGTTATTACGTCTGTAACCTTTCCGGGGTATTCAAAACCTAGGGCTGTAGAACCCAAAGCTCACGTTTAGTCTGTTGCGCGAGGAAAAGAAAACTAGAATAATTGCTAGCATTGTCGATAGAGATTTTCTCCCATACCCTCGATCGGCGTTGGATTACAAAATGTAATAAGAAAATAAAATACTGGAAGAGATCCCTACATGGGATAAGTCCGCCTTTGTATATTCGCTCTTTCGTAAGTTGTCTTTGTTCATGTATTTCTTTTGGTACAACAAAGTTATTACAAACAAACAAACAAAGCTGTCAAAAAGCAAAGCCGAACTGACAAGTCCATGATAGCATCACCAGTCTTTGTTCGTATTATTTGCAAGAAATGTAATTTTTTAATACAATCTTATTTGTTTTATCTGGACTCTTTGAGTCTCAAGAGAGATTCCTGTCACCCCTCGTTAGACCTTCGTCCATCATTTAAGGTGACATGGAGACTAATGTGCTGACATTGTTTACTTTGCAACTTTGAATAATATTTTGTAAGCGTATTATGTGGATGTTTGTTTCGGTTTAAAGCCTTAAACGGCGGTTCTTACAGCTTTTATCGTGAGACCAAAGTACCTACTACCTCACTAATATAATAAAGACGAAAGTTCGTGAGTGTGTGTATATTTGTTACTTCTTCACGTGCAAACGGCTGGACCAATTTTGATAAAAAATGGTATTTTACGTGAACATCAAACACTACTGGCATTCACGTGCGAGGATTGTCAGTAGCGTTGTTGTTTTAGCTCACAAAAATTGTACTTCAAAGATTGTACACAAAGAAAATTTTCAATATAACTATTGAAATTTTTCTTTTACGAAAAATTGAAAATCCATAATAATAAAAATAAAAATTTGCCAAGTGCGTGTTGGGCCACGCGCAGTGTAGGGTTCCGTAGTTGTAAATGCCAACTTTGAGTTCATACCACTAAAAAGTCTAAGTATCTATTGAATTTGTATGAAATTTTCCTTTTCGAGTACATTTTATAAGTTGATCGCCTATAACTTTTTAATTTGTTAACCCTATTTAGCTTTGATAGTTTTCCTATGAACTACATTATGTATACTATAGCTGTGATTTTTTTCACGTGTCCATATATAACCGTTTAGCAGATAGATGAGGGGACACGTGACTTTCACTTTAAACCTAAATATCTCAGACACGGATCCCTAAATCGTAAAATGGTGTTCCCAAGCTCACAATATTTTTGAAAGACCAATTCAACGATACCCACACAATGTGCTTGTAGAGAAAAAAAATATTGACTTCCTCTTTACATGTATGGCAGCTAACCTAAAAAAAATTTGTTTCCATATTTTATTTTACAACTTTTTCGCCATGATTGATATACATATCCATGCCAAATTACAGCTTTCTAGTACTTTTAGTTTCTGAGTAGGACCGTGGACGGACAGACAGACAGACAGACAGACAGACATGGCGAAACTATAAGGGTTCCTTGTTTACTACGGAACCCTAAAAATGCAAAAACGGAAAAGGCATGTAACTAAATTACTTTTTTCTTTATTTCCACGCGGACGAAATCGCGGGCACAACTAGTAAATAAATACAAGTAAAGTGGTCCTATCCTAGGCTGAAAATCACACGGATGTGATGTGCCGTTCCCGGGAAATTTGGAAGCTTTGGGCAATAAACCCGTTAATTTTCTCGACAATATTACTAGAAATTGACGTTTTGGTAAATATTTGCAGAAATATTGGGAATATTGTGCACAATCCAATAACACAATGGGAATATTCCCCAAATTTCCCGAATATTTCCAACGGCACATGACATTCGTACATTTCCACGCAACATTTTCTTCGGGAAACGCGTCCATGAAAATGATTGACATACCTCTACACAATCACGCAAAAACTAATAACTTAAAGGCGATAGCGCCACTATTAATCGCCGTTGACCTACATATCGCCCATTCGATGCTGATCCCTCTCCACCCTTTAGTGTTAGGTTGGAAATACACTGTTCTGAATTATTTAAATGATCTGACGTGAACATTTACCATATAAGAAATCGAAAGAAAAATGACAATTATCAAGTGATACAAATATCCAAAGATAAATAAATTACTTTGACTTTGACTTTGAGATGCTGATTTCATCATTAGATAAATAAATAAATATATAGGGACAAATTACACAGATTGAGCACAAAGTAAGTTTGAGACTTGTGTTATGATACTAAATTTTAAATATCCAAGATGAAGGAGAATTTAAAAAAAAGGCCATTTTCCAACTTGCCCTGACCGGGGATCGAACCCGGAGCTTCTGTGTGGTGAACTAGCATGGTGATCACTACGCCACGGAGGTCGTCAAATTGTCGGTCGGTCAATAGATATCACTGGAGATATCGGTTGATATCGAAAGAACTGAGTTCTATCGAATATCTTTCGGGTCCATCATTAGAACAGCTCAATCGGTTAAGGAAAACTGGTCAAAACTTGAGTTGATTTGACCTAAATAAGATGCTTTCAACTTAAATAAAAGCTTGTAATAAAAAATAATCAGTCTTTGATTTCGTGCATATCGCGCGGCGAAATGTAAATATTATATTAAAATTTACATTGGATGTATGTTTTTGGGTTTAAAAAAATTATATGAACGGCAGTCGTATTTCGTAATAGAAAAAAATTATGTATCTGCTTTGGTTCAAAGTTATAAGCAATCAAATAGTCAAAATCTCATTATCAGTAGTGTCCCTGTTCCAGATTTTAGCATATTTTCTCATTTTATTACAAAACGGGGTTTAATAAAAAGTAAAAAAGTAGTTTATTTACTCCATGCAATAGTACAATACAGAAAGAAAGAAAAAAATTAAAATTAATTTAATAACTAGACTGCTATTCTTATAAAACAGTCGTGCGTTGGTGTTTTAATTCAGCACTTTTTAGACGCACGATGCTTTTAAAACGACGCAACGACAATGCTACGTCGACGCAACGCAACGCATCGTGTGGACTAGCTCTTAGCAGCGGGAAACAATCAGCGAGGGTCAAGACACGCTGGTCTGCGACTCTGAGCAAGACATTAATAGGCAGATTTCCTGCAATCAACTTTTTGTGACTACCCAATTTTTTTTCCAAAATGCATAGTTATAAATATATAAGTTTTTTGAAAAAATAACATCTAAGGTCCAAAAGATCAAACAAAATAAGTACCTACTATGACAATCTCTAAAAGTAATTTCGTAACAAAAATTTTAACAATTCCGTCTTTTGCTCGTCAAAGTAAGTAACTTTGACACCTAACCTTAAAGTTATTCCAATAATACAATAGACAATTATTTCTTGGGGTTCGAAAGAAAAGAATTTGGAAAGATGAAAAGCTTTTGGTTATAATTGCGAAGTTAAATGGTTGCTGTAGCAAATGCGAAGCCCAGGGTGACAAACTTTATGATGCCCCATTTGCTCTTTCCCTGAATAAATGTATCAAAATTGTATTTCATCATCATCGGTCTTTCTGTTCTCACTGCAGGAGCACGACCCTCTCTGTACTACCAGAGTCATACTAGGCAAGAGCAGAGAGGACCTGGTCTACATTCTCCTCGCTGGCCAGACGGGTTGAAGAGGTCTTATTGATGTTTATATAAGCGTTTTTTAGCTTGTATTTGCCTAAGCCGCCTTCTACGACATCCACGGGAGGACTGAAAGTGGCCCTATTCTACTCTGCCGCCACATGGTAAAATTATACACAGGTTATTAGCCGAACCTTAGACAACTTCAAATCTCATTTTATTTGAGACTAGCTGTACCCGCGGGCTTCGCTCCCCGTGGGAATTTCGGGATAAAGAGTACGCTATGTCCTTCCCCGAGTCTCAAACTATATCCATGCCAAATTTCATCTAAATCGGTTCCGTAGTTTAAGCGTGAAGAGGTAACAAACAAACAAACAAATAAATATACAAACTGTCGCATTTATAATATAAGTAGGAAGTAGGAAAAATTTGAAGTCCCGTTACAAATCTATTCTTAAATAAAGAAGGAAAATTTTCGCCCAATGTTTCCACAAACATTGATAGAAGGTTCATTTAACCATCTTCCAAAAAAGGAGGAGGTTATTTTCGTCACGATTTTTTATTAGGTATGTATGTTTACTCATTATTTCAAGACACCTGAACCGATTTGGAAAATTCTTTCTTGGTTTGAATGGTTATACTTGCCAGGTGGTATATGTACAGATATTTTATCAAAATCGGTTTCATAGATTGCGAGAGAAGTCGGCTTTTAGTTTTTAAAAATTATATGATATTTACATTTTGGCTTTCCCCAAGTCGAATAAAAGACTATTATGAGTTTATTTATCATCTTGAATAACGTTATTTACTTTTCTGTAATCTACAACCAATCTCCACTTTTTAACATTATTATTACTCTTTTTGGGGACTAAAAGAATTGGGCTATTCCAATCGCTACTGGTAGGTTCTATAATATCGTCTTCTAACATTTTTTTAATTTGATTGTTTATTTCCGGTTTCAACGATTGTGGCAAACGATATGGTTTTACATAAATTGGCTTGGTATTAGGTTTAAGTGTGATAGACTGTTTGCCTATATTAGTAGTACCCAACTTATCTCCGTCTAAATAAAAGATATCTGAATATTTTACGCAAATCGATTCTATTTGTTTTCTTTCATGAGAGGATAAATGATTTAAATTTATAATATTTAATATTTTTTTAGCTCTATCTACGTTATTGTGTGTTTGCTCAAAGTTACAAATATCATAATTATTTAGAGTTTCTACTTCCGGCCTAAATATAGGTAATTTAGTTTCTTCTTCGTTAATATTTAGAATTCTAAGTGGGATCACCCCTTCTTTAGCTCTTACTATTGACCCTGCTAAGAATATATTTCGGATAATTGTTTAGGAAAAATAACGTAATCATTGTTTGAAATCATCAAAGAAGAATCAGTTTTAATAAAATGTATAGACTCACTTCGGGGTGGTAGATTTAGGTATATGTTACTTGAGTTACTCGTGTGAATGGGAATAACAACGTTCGTGGTATTCAATTGCAGAGTAAGTTTATTCGAATGTAAGTTTATGTTAGCGCTATAATTTCTTAGAAAGTCCAGACCGATAATACCGTCCGTTGTGCACGGCATGTTATCTAATACGTGGAACGTGTGTGGGAACAAAGAAGTATTATGACTCAAATGTAACTTTACAATGTAGTTTGAATAAATTTTTCCACCTATTCCATTAATAACAGTATTATTATTAATTAATTTAGAATTTAGGGGTAATTTACTTTTACTTATCGCCGATAAACTAGCACCTGAATCTAATAAAAAAGTAAACTTTTGTCCGTTTATGAATAAAATTATATGATTAAGTCCGTTACATGTAAATATTTTATGCACGAAAAAATTCGGACAAATTAACCTCCTCTTTGCTCTCCTTCTCTTCCCGCAGCAAAGGTTGTCCACCACTATGATATGTAAATGCTCGTTGTGTTATGTATCGAGGCGCACCAGCTCTACCTCTATCGTTACGTGAACCCTGTCGTCCTCGTTGAGTAGCTCGTCGTCCTATCCACGTAGCTCTCAGTCCCCGGTATGGAGAATATTCATACTGCATCCCGCGAGACCTGTTATTATAGTAAAAATTGTTACCTGGATAATAGTTTTTGTAAAATCCTCGGTAGTCGCCTCTGCCGAACGGCCTTGAATTTGCACGTCCAGCACCCTGTCTGCCTCTGAAATTCCTACCTCGCATATTAAACATCGTTCCTGATGTCGATGGCTGGGACAGGACCTCATCTTTGGCAGCTTGTATGGCATCTTTCAGCTGGCTGTAGTTCCTGGCTGCGATGATAGTGCTGATGCGTTTATTTCTTAGGCCATCTGCAAACTTTTTAATAGCTAAGTTTTCATTTATTGGTTTTAAGACTTCGCAGACCTCCTTATTATAATCGGACTGCGCGATGGTGAGACCAGCCAGTAAATTTTCAATCTTTTCTCCATACTCTGGTATAGATAGGTCTTTCTGTGAAATGTTATTCAATTGTAATAACAAAGAATTTGCTGATTCTTTCGTTAATAGATATTTTTTTATATCCGTAATAAGTTGTTCAACTGTTTCGTACTTTGATTTTAATTTAAGTCTTGAGTTTTTATCTAATCTAGTTTTTAATACGAAGGCGATCAGCAATTTTTTGTTATCATTTTCAGTTAAAATACCATCTAACATCTCGACGCCCTCTATTAATCTTTCAATTGTTTCCTGTTTCCCGTCTAGAACTGGTATAAGGCACGAAGCCTCCTTAATATTGAATTTCTCAGCCATTGGTTCTCTTTTCCCTAAACTTATATTTTCTAGAGATATATCTGAATCACTATACTTAGATATTTCTTTATAAGTCGACTCTATATATTCTGACAATATTTCAATAACATAATGTTGATATTCCTCTGTAACAACATATATATTCCTAATTAAATTCTTATATAATAAGTATAACCTCTTAGCTTCCTCTATTTTATTTTTACCTAACTGAGATTTTCTTCTCTCAGGACCCAATTTTCGTAAATCTATTCTTATTTGTTTTAACTGTTCATATATTTTATTTATTTCTGTTTCCATATCATTTTAAATTGAAATGTAACAAGCCCTTTTTTTATATGTATGTATATTAAAGCATCTTATTTACTTAATTATTTTTCTTATATAAGAATGTTAATTCTAAGATTTTCTTAACATAATACAAATGTTATATAATACGTACGTTTTTCACTTTATATCGCACTTTCCACTTCACTTTTACTCACTATTATACTTCCTCTTCTGCACCCTGCTCCAGATTCTTTCCATCATCTCGGCGGCGGCCAGAAAGACGAAGTTGCACCCTTCTAAACATTTCTTGTCGGATTTCCTTTCTCAACCATCTTTGGTGGCATTTCTTATAATTTTTATAAATGATGAAAATGATTCCCAGACCAGCAATTGCCAATATTGTAGTCAATAAAATATTGTTGGTTTCGATTTTTTCTGCAACAATTCCTGAGGACGGTGCGGCTGCATTATTGTTACCGGCGGCGTTTTGATTTATCACTACCTCTTTGTTATCTTGCTTGGAATAATTTTGCCCCATTTTCACAAACGGATAGTTTAATATTGATTACGAATATAGAGTTCATCAAGTATAGAGTTCATTGTGCACTATTTTTTGATTAATTTTTGCAAACGATATACGCGCCATACAGAGTTCACTTCGTACTGTCCTTTACAAGTTGGTTAAAAGTGTTCATTCACTGTGCACTTATCGCTGTGGCCGAGAGCGCGACGCGGACTCGGGAATTCGCTGACGGCGCGTCGCGTTCCCTGGCTCGGGTCGCCATGTGGTATGGGAGGTTATACGTGTGAATCAAACAAACGTTAGTTGAAGACTGGTTTATTGGGATCCCAACCACACATACATGATATGCTTATAACTAAGTATGAAGTACGTCACATTACACCACACAGGTACTCCTAAACAATCTTCGCGCTACTGCCAAAAGATAAAGTGCAAAAGGAAATCTTTTAAACTTTTTTGAGGCCTTGAGCAAGGGTCACAGTTTTCATTAATTCATTGAAATACGTGTAGATCGAGATCTAACAACGGAGTTTTTAAAAGCTTCTATTTACACATAGACATAGAATTTTTGTACTGCGTTAAATCTATGGTTTCAGCTGTCCCGTTGTCTGTCAATCTCATTATCATCATCATTTCAGCCGCATAACGTCCACTGCTGGACATAGGCCTCACTGAAAGATTTCCAAAATGACCGATCAAGAGCGGCCTGCATGCCTGCATCCAGCGCTTTCCAGTCTGTCAATCTGTCAGTAATCAAAACTTTCAAGTTGAATTTGACCCACTTCCCGATTTCGGATTGAGCTGAAATTTATCACACATACGTATATCGCTTGACAATGCAATATTGTGATGACATGGAGCTGATCTGATGATGGAGCCGGATGGTGGCCATAGGAACTCTGTAATGAAAGGATGCAACCCCATCGAGTCTGGGCTCGTTTGATTCGTCTTAAAGAGCACTTAAATTTTTAAGTTAAGAGTCCGGCGACCCTAGACTTCTCCATACAAAGGTAGTCTACGTTTAATTTTGAAACCACATGTCAGAATCCGGTAAAAATTGGTAATTGTAAAGAAATTGCAATTATCTAGGGTTATAACTGGTTTCCTATACTAAAATTATGAACTGGAAAGAAAATATAACGATTTAGAAGTTTCCCATACTAATGGTCAAAAATGATATAAAACACTATATTCTATTTCAAGTTCATATTTTTACAGTCGGAAACTAGTTATAAACTTAGATAATTGCAATATCTTTGAAATTACAAAATTTTGCCCAAATCGGACATGTCGTTTTGAAATAAAACGTAGACTACGTTTGTATGGAAAGTTGTATTTTGGTCTAGGGTCGGGGGACCCTTAATTGATTTAGATAAAAGTTTGGAAAAAAAACGAATAGTTACTTCTTTTTTAAAACTTTGCCTCGTCTATAAACCTAATGAGGGCAATAGAGCTCTATGGGGTTGCGGAGTCTAAGACACACTCAGGGCCCCAACAAAGGCCACTTTTACCGTAATGGTAAATAAAAGGTGGAAAAAGGAATCAAAATAGTGCGGGGTTGCTAGCCGTGCCGCCTATTAGTGAAGAGCTAAGCAAATCTTTTTTCAAACTTTACCCTTAACTACATATCTAAATTAAATAACATTTTGATATAATAGGGACCACCTTACAAGTATGTCCTTTCCAACAACAAAGAAATTTTTAAATCGATCCAGGCGTTTTCGAATAATTTGGTGAACGCATAAAAAAAAGATAAATAAAATAAATAAATATATAGGGACAAATTACACTGATTGAGTTAGCCCCAAAGTTAGTTCGAGACTTGTGTTATGGGATACTAACTCAACGATACTATGTTGTATAACAAATACATATATAGATAAACATCCAAGACCCAGGACAATTTGAAAAAGGCCATTTTCCAACTTGCCCTGACCGGGTATCGAACCCGGGACCTCTGGGTGGCGGACTAGCATGGTGACCACTACGCCACGGAGGTCGTCAAAACTCAACAAAAAAAAAGATCGCGGCAAGTTGATTGAAACTTCCTTTTTTAAAAGCCTGTTTAAAATAGAAACAGCTGCTTTTAATTATTTTCTTTTCTTCCAGACCAGCATGAAAGATACCTACAACTTTTAAAACATGGAGTAAGAGGTAATCTCACAGATAATTTATGAAAGAACATTTTTGATCGTAGTACATTTAAATACTTGCGTCATTTTCACCATGAGCAGCTTAATGATAGCGTTACATTACTATCGATAGTTGATGAAATCAGTCACAATATCGTTCTATCGATTGTATCAATACTATCGATATTTTAAACTGTTGCTTGCAACACCACTCAATGAGGAGGACTAGAAGAGTCCAGACGTATCTACACGGTTATTCTTTTATTGGTTTTGAAGCCGAAGGCCACTTCATAGGCATCGTTAGTAAGACCTAATTAGCTAGTCAAAATAAAAATTCAGGAACAAAAAATGTTGTCTAAAACTCGAAAGTAAAATTGTGAGATCAATTAGTATTACCGCCGCCATACAACGCCCGCCGGCCGGCCGGGGTCATCGACACCCATGCAGCTGTTTTGGCCGGCTAACTACGTGGTCTCGATAGAAAATCATTTACGCAACTTTTTTATCTTATGACATACAGAAATTTGGATTACGTATATGGATAGAGGAATTTATTTACTATACGACATTTTTTTTCCAAAACCAATGACAAGTCAGCGTGTATAATACCATGACATGATCCATTTATTATTTTATTTGTGACATAGACTGTTAACTAATTTGAAAACTGTTTATTAAATATTTGCATGCTATTGTTAACTGCTGATTAACTAGGTGTTACTTTGTGACTACTATTGAGTCCTAATTATGTATCCTTTTTCAAATGCAAATAAATTATATTCTATTCAGAGCTGCTACCTGCAAGTCACAAAATGCCTTGTCCACCCCGGCAGGTAAAGGACGTGGATAGAATTTATATGTATGTATATATGTATGTTGAGTAACCTTTTGCTATTTTAACTGCAGTAGTAAAAGGCACACCTATCTCATAGATTATGTACACACTGCTACTGCACGCAATCGACAATGTACAAACTAACAAACAAACAGAAATAACACTTAAGAATCCAAATAATACATGTGATGAAAAGTTTGCCATGTGTCATCAAATCCGAGCATTGCAATCGTATTAAAAAATATAGGCCATTTGTATGAGTACATAAATGAAAAGGGCCTATATATATTTTTTTCTAAATAAGCGATTTTACTATGTATGTTTTTGGTTAATATTTTATATAAAACAAAAAATAACCCTGAAAAGATTTTTGTTAATTAATCGAGTAGTAATAAGCATTTTAAATATAAGTGGGAGCGTGTGGGGACATATCACTATCTCTTTCGTACACGCGGGAGTGCTGTACATGCATCCTTTTTCAGTTACTTGACAGTTTCCTCTTCCATCAGAATGTAAAGGCTTATAACTTACTCATTTTTGGACAGATTAAAACAACTCTTTTTGTTTTCGGTTTCGGATTATGTTACTTATTGATATGAATAATAAAAATAATTTATTAAAATACCGTATTGTTGATCTGTGTCCATTTTAACATAAACGCATCTGCTTCAAATTTACACCAGTTAACTTTATTTTTATTTTTTTTATTTAATTTATTGCACTTAAAATCTTAAGATTTTAGTACAAAAGGTACAAGTACAGCTTTGGGACGTAATAGAAAAGATGATAGATGGGGTGCAAATTTAACTAGACAAGTAGGTATATCTAAAGAAATAAATTAGGGTGTATTATAATATGAACTTCTATGCGCTCCATGATTTGTGTTATTTGAAACTAGGGCAGGGCTAAAAATGAACTTGTTTGTACTTACTGCAAGTTCTGTACGTCTTACCAGTCGATATTATATTTCTTGCCTACTTTTTAACTCACGAAAAAAAAGAGGGGTGTTGTAAGTTTGACGTTTTGATCTGTCTATCTGTGGCATTATATCGTTCGAACGGATGAATCAATTTGATGTGGTTTTTTAGAGTTACAGCAAGTTCTTTTGTGGTAGTTCTAAGCTATATTTGAAGCGGTTCGGCCGTTCAAAAGTTATTATGTTATCGCTTGAAAGTCGGGCAATATCCCAGCATCAGTCCATCCAAATCTTGTTTCATAACCTTTCCCTTTTTATTGCAATAGATTTTGCACCTGTCGAAACCTATTGAAGGATATACCCAGGCAAGGGTATACTTTCATAGGTATATCCAGGAATGGATTTTGGCGGGAGCGCCACATATCAACTTCTCCAAAGGGCCTCTACGTGTTGGATCTGTATCCATACGTAAGTCTCTTAAACGACCGGGGTGAAAAGACCCGTGAATCTAAAAAAAAAATTAAATACCGTCTTACAAATCATTTCTAATTTATACATAATTTACGAGAAGTTAGTTCTTAGTTCTTTAGTCGCCTCTTACGTCGTCATCAGGAAGAAGTGGAGTAGTCCTATTCTAGGCCAAAAGCCATACGGCTAATGTAAGGAGGACATTGAAAGAAGGACACCAGTCAAGTTCAATCGACTGTTGTCATTGGACCATCATCGGTTAACAGGTTCTTCTGCTTCTGCATCAAATGTATCCTCTCCTAGGGATTTCCAAAATAACCGATCTATAGCAGCTTATTGGACCTGACATCACTGTACAGCTATCTGATGTCCCATATTTTTGAAGATTCATTGCTGTTACAATAGATATTGCTGGTCCATTTCTTCCAGTCAATATAATCTACCGTCCATTTAACATTAAAACTCGTCAGGGCTCAGACGGCTCATTTACATTTTAATTGCGCGAGCAATTAAGCTTTACAAACGTGTCATTTTGTAGTCATATCAAGGGGATACATCATAAGTACTTATATTATATTTATTTATGTATATAGGTCGGTATATAACGTCTAACAATATATACTGAAACTATTTTAAGGGTGAATTCAGGAAGGAACACGTATGTAAATATGAAAAATAATTTTAGGCCCCTCATACAAGTTGACCGATCAACTGATTCGAGTTTCTGTGTAATGCAAAAAAATATTTTCATATTTCGAAATATGTTCCTTGGGAAAAGTTGTTCACTATCACGGACTGAATTCACCCTTAAAATAGTTTCAGAATATTTTGTTAGACCTTATATATTTACTAATATTATTCAATCGATTTTATGCCTGTGACAGCTCCATTTGAAATACTTGCATGAACATTTTCTTGAAAAGGGTGAAAATATAAATTTATTTTACCCGACTGCATCAGACGGAGGGTTCTTTTTGGCGTGATTGATTTTATCTTGTCAGGTGTCGATTCGTCTTAATTCTCGGAGTGACACTGATTGGTGGATTTTTGGCGCCAAATTACAAATTAGACAGAGAGAGCCATAATATCTCTTTATTTTTTCGAAATCTTGAGGAACCCTAAAATGTTCCAGAAAAGGATTACATACTTCTACAAGCCATATAAACACACGTACGCTATGAAAGAGGTATAAAATAAATGTTTTACGTCTGCAATGAGGTTTTATTCGCTATCAAGGTGTTGCCAAATTGCGAATACTCGTGTGTTGCCATGTCATTGCCGGTTAATAAACTTGTTTAACGAATTGGAAAAAGGTAGGATAATTCTTGTTTATTTTTAAATTTTGCTTGTAGAGGAGATTAAATGCTCAATCGTTAACAGAAGGGATACAAAGATATAGGATGATTTTAGGAAGACGTGAAAAGAGAAGCAGTTGGTAGATTCTAAGATTTCCTCTTCTCCCATTTCAGCATTGAAGAAAATACAATAGAAGACGATTTAACCCTTTCACCGCGAGACTATATATTAGTTGTCGTGCCGCCAGCGTGAGACATGGTAAATCTAACATACCTATCTACAACCAAAAACGGATATGGATACCTAAGTTATGTGCCATAAGAGCATTTTTTTTCTGTCGCAAATATGCGACCTTCGCGGAATGGGCCCGACAATGTTTGTCGCATATATGCGACGCTAGCGGTGAAAGGGTTAATTTAAGGGGCTATCTGAGTTTTTCGGGGTGAAATGCTCATTTGAAATAAATTATTTAAAGGAAACGGAGAAACCTATCATTTAAAATTGGTTTCACGATGCTTTGATAACCATTCAAACTATTTTATAAACTACTGTTTACAGTTGAAAGTAAGAACGTGAAACTTTTCTTCGCACATTTTCGAAAAACGACCACTTATGCCTAGTGTGCAAAGAAAAACTTTACGTCAGCACTATACCCCAAAAATAGACTAGTTTACGGTGTATGTTTTTCGTAAATATTTTATTAAAAAAAGATAAAAACCACTGTAAAGAGATATTTTTTTTAAACAAAGAAAATTGGTTATCTGTTTGAATATTAATTAACATTTCAATTATAAGAGTAAGATTGTTGTGGGCACGCGTGACGTCAAGAGAGCTGTATGTGCATCATTTTTCGGTTACCTGATAATTTCCTCTTCCCTTAGATTTTAAAAGCTTATAAGTACTTACTTATAACTTACTTATTTTTGTGCAGATTAAATAAATCATTTTGTTGTCAGTTTCGGATTGTGTTACTTTTAATATGATTAGTAAAAATAATTGAGTAAAATACCATATTGAAAAACCCTTTTGTCAGGGTAGACTCTGTCTCGAAGGATAAGTTAGATATACGATACAAGGAAGTACCCTAATTTATCTTTGACTGACATCCATCAACGCCTACCAAATTAAACACTTCGTGGGGAGTTGGATAATAAATTATTCTACAGTTTATTATGATACAAAGTTCACTTGACACTTTGGTGCATGGTTTGGGGATGGCGGCCTAGGTAGTGATGTACAAGACTCGAGTCCTAGAGTCGTAATTTTAAAGACTCAAGTTGGTTTTGCAGGGCTCTATGAGCTCAATAGGTTTGGAGTTCCGAGACTAGGCGAGCGCGTGCTCTCTGAGCAACGACTCGAGCCTTTATAAGAACTCGAGTCTTAGAATGAACGTGAGGTGTTCTTGAAAGCTTAGGACTCGAGGCGTGATGAATTTTAATTATCCAACCAAACATTCTGTTAACTGCTATTGTAATCAATCATATTTTATTTCTCATTGACAGATCAGTTTTATAAATAACAAATCATTGCTTTTTTCAAAAACATAACCCTCCCTCTTAACAGTCAGGTAAAAGACGTGGGCGCAAAAAAAGGCTCAGGTGCAGAAAGAGAGCTTGAGCTCTAACCTCATGCTCCAAGGCTAACTTAAAAATCCCCTTACCCTAGATTTCTCCAAACGTAGTCTACGTTTAATTTTGAAACCACAGCTCAGATTTCGGTGAAAATCGGCAATCGTGAAGAAATTGCAATTATCTAGGGTAATAACTGGGTTCCTGCGTAAAATTATGAACTGGAAAGAAAATATCATGATTTAGAAGTTTCCTATACCGATAGTAAAAAATGATTTAACACACTATATTTTATTTCTAGTTCATATTTTTACGGTCGGAAACCAGTTATTACCCCAAATTTTTGGAATATCTTTGAAATCACAAAATTTTGCCGAAATAGGGCAAATTGAAAATAGTTTTTTGGTCGACGGTAAGGGGACTTTAGCTCAAAGAGTCGAGCCCTGTAAACGACTCCAAGTCCTAAGTAAAAGGACTCGGAGGACTCGAGTCTTGTACATCACTAGGCCTAGGTGCATGGGGGATGGGGGATGGCAGTCTATAAAGTAATTTGTAACACGAGCGCTTGATAATAAATTTGTAACTGTAATATTTTTGATCCTTTAATATTGATAGATAGACAAATATTTTAATGAACCATATTGTTTATACAACGAATTGAAAGGGACATACCCGTAATAAATCGAATTAAGGGCTATACTAGATCACTATTAGTATATTGATAATAAAATAACGGTCAAAATATCATAAAAAAATTCGACGTTCCTATACAAAATGCCGGGGCGGCTGCACGCTTTTTTTTGTATGGGAAGTACCGAAATTTTATTTTGTTTTTTGACTGATATTTTAATTGCATTATACTAAAGTGATCTGGTATAGCTCGTGGTTTGATTTATTACGGGTATGTCCCTTCCACCATGTATTTGAAAACTCCATTTACAAGTTTATTTGCTGGACAAATGAAAAAACTGCCAAGAACGCCATCTAGTGATGAGTAGCAGAATTACTGATACGTCTTGATATTCGTAGCGCTATCTATTATTTGCTAGAGAAAGCCCCGACTTTCAAGTTAACCCACAATAACTTAAACGGCTAAACCGATTTTCATCAAACATAGCTAAGAACAACCGCAAAGAATTTTTCTTTCACGTAAAAATCGGTCCATCCGTTCAAGCATTACGATGGAACAGACAGATGGACATACATCAGCGTTAATCTTATCATCATCATCATCATCATTTCAGCCACATGACGTCCACTGCTGGACATAGGCCTCTAGACGGTTAATCTTATACCACCCCTCTTTTTGGGTGTTTTCGGGGGTTAAAAACAAACATTAACCCTACATAAAGCTCCCTGAAAAAAAGTATCCGTTTATAAAATAACCTGAAAGAATAAAGTTTAGTACTCTCTTGGGGTAGACCTCAAATATAAACTTGATTAAAAGTTTTAATTAGTGATGTATAAGATAAAAAATATGATTTCTTAGCCTGTTGGGACGTTGTTTGGACCTACTTATTAGATTTCCATACAAAAAGCGATGATGTCCCCCCCCCCCCCCCCCTTTAAACATAGGCCAATTTAGATATTTTTTTGTAAATTTCCATACAAAAAGCGATAACGTTACCTCTCCCCGCCTTTTATATTGGCAACAGGAGTACATCGTCTGCGATAATTGCAACTGATGTCTAGCAATCACGGCTAGGTGAGATAGAGACTGTTGACAGACATACAGACAGACAGATAGATGGACGGAGAGCGGAGTCTTAGTAACAGGGTTCCGTTTTTACCCTTTAGGTACGGAACCCTAAAACACTGGGAGTTGTTTTAATTAAAAATAGCAAGGAGCAAGTTTTAGGACCGTGACCCACAGGGGAAACTTAAAAAGTAGAGTAGAAAAATGCAGATATTAAGGCCCAGAAGGTGATTTGAAATATTTCGAATTGCACCTCACACGCCTTATGTAAAAGCGCCGTTTGAGAAAGATCTCAATGCAACCGTCTGAAATAAAATATGTACTTTTAGCAGTAGATAAAACACGCACGCCCAAAGCTCCTTAGCCCCATGAGCTCCATTAATTTTAATAATCTGGAACCTTAAACGTGAGAAGTATCCATCAACAAAATAAATCTTACTATCAGACGCTTATTACGTTCCGTTTATCAAGTTCATACGAAAAATAATAGGTATAATAATACATTTACCTATATTGATTTTGGACATGTTAGTACTTACTCCGTACGAATAAAAACATCTGCCTTACGAAGTCGGACTTATAGTGGGTATGCAAACATAAAGGAGTGTCGACATTTTAATTAAATTGACATTAATGAAAACAGTATCCTCAAATTAATAATATACAACGTGGAAGGGACATACCCGTAAAAAAGCGAACCACAGGATATACTAGATCACTATATAATAATGATAACAAAATTTAAATGATATCTCTGTTTTCTTTTAAATGATTTATTAATGGAGGCAGCATTGGACCCCGAAACATTCAGGAGGAAAGAAACATTAAGACACGCAAAGATTAAGGAACTTGATAAATTTACTATTTATAGGTTATCTATATTATAACTTATATAGTTCACCGTAAAGTGGTAAAATATTAGATAAAAGAACAGAGGACTAAGAAAAAGTAGATGGAGTGCCTTAAGGACGATATGGATAAAAAGAATGTTACAAGTGCCTTGACAACTGATAGTGGTACATGGAAAGACTCACATGCCGTCTCGACACCACGTAAAATGGGTGCTGAGGAAGAACAAGAAGAACAGAAAAGTACAAGTATAAAGCTTAATATTTAAATGAGTGAACGGGTTACTTACGTATACAGTCAGCTTCTTATAAAGGTCGGCCTCGGCGCAGATTCTGCGACCAAATTGCAGACGTTCTAAAAAAGGAGGGGTAAAAAGTACCCGTAACCGAAGGGCATGTATGAAGAGATTGATGAGTTTAGATGAAGCAAAAGAGGTTTGTAAGAATCGTAGCAAGTGGAGGTCTATAATCTCTGCCTACCCCTGTGGGAAACAGCCGTGATATTATGTATGTATGTATAGTCAGCTGCTGCCGACATGTTAAATAATGTTTGTGTCTCACGGTAGTTTTAATAAAAAAAAATAAAGCTTATTCTCTCCATTTATGTACTCTATGGCGTTTCTGACTGAGAACTCTGAGAAGGGTCAGTTTGAGTTGTGAAATAGAACTTTGTTGAGGTCAAAAAGTACTTACATCAGTAGGTTAGGTACTACTTTACATAGGTACCTACTTTTTTATCCCTGATGGAGTAGACAGGGCCTAGGGCTGTAAGACACAAAGGCCACGCTTTGCGAGTCGGCGTCAAGATGAAAAAAAGAATCAAAGTAGTGATGGGTTGCTAGCCGCATCGCCTATTAACATGATTCAAATCTTGCCCAATCCTTCGATCGGCTTTTACTAATTGATCTCACGATTTAACTTTCGAGTTTTAGTCAACATTTTTTTTCTGAATTTTTTGTCTAGCTTATTAGGTCTTACTAACGATCCCTATGAAGTGGCCTTCGGCTCCAAAACCAATGAAAAGTCACCGTGTATATTGCAAATTTGATCGCAACTCAACCTTTGTGACTAAGGTACCGGCCACACTAGTCCTGGTCGTACGTAGGTGGAAATCACTCAAACCTCAAAGAACAACATAACTCATCATTTTTTGTTTCAGAATTTTTATTGTGACTAGCTAATTAAGTAAATGTTGCGCTGGATATGCGGTGTATCACGAAGAGATCGTGTGAGAAACACCCGCATCCGCGGCAGCCTTCATGTCCGTGACATAGCAGACAAACTGCAAGAAAGTCGCCTTTGCTGGTACGGTCACGTCTTGCGGAAGCCGGCAAGTTACGTGGGAAACAAATGTATAGCCATGCCGCCTCCGCCGGGGCCCGGCAAGCGTGGTAGACCCAAGAAGTGCTGGCTTGACGTCGTCAAGGATGATATGCGTGCCAATCGTCTTACAACCAAGGATGCTCAAGACCGTGCGAAGTGGAAAAGAAAAAGTCGGAAAGCGGACCCCGGGCTTCTCAGCATTGCAACTGAGGATGCAACTGGGAAAACGCTCAGATGAGAGAGAGAGAGAGCTAATTAAGTCTTTCTAACGACCTTATAAAGTGACTTTCGGCTCCAAAACCAATGAAAAATCATAGTGCATATATAGTGGCCGCAAATTAGATCGTAACCCAACCTTTGCGACTAAGGTACCTGCCATACGACTAGTCCTAAAGCGCCATTTTCGAAATGCGGAGTCACCTAAACGAATGGTTTTTCCATACAAAAAACCGTTCGTTTAGTGACTCCGCGTTTGAAAAACCCCCCCATGGTCGTACGTAGGTAGAAATCACTCAAACCTCAAACAACATAACTCCAGAACTAGATCCCGAGGGAGCAAATACTATGAATAAGCAAACAGCAAGCTATTACACGGGTTTCAGTTAGTGTTTGTAGTTCTACTGGGAATACTTGCATTATACTTGTAAGTTGTGACTAATATGTTAATCTATATCTATACATATAATAAAACAGTAAAAAAAGTGTGTCTGTACATTAAATATATTTCCAAAAAAAATATTGGGGAGACGTAGTAAGAGTAAGAATTTAAAAAAAAATGTCTGTCTGTTTGTCTGTTTGTCTGTATGTCTGTTTGTCTGTTTGTCTGTTTGTCTGTTTGTCTGTTTGTCTGTTTGTCTGTTTGTCTGTTTGTCTGTTTGTCTGTTTGTCTGTTTGTCTGTTTGTCTGTTTGTCTGTTTGTCTGTTTGTCTGTTTGTCTGTTTGTCTGTTTGTCTGTTTGTCTGTTTGTCTGTTTGTCTGTTTGTCTGTTTGTCTGTTTGTCTGTTTGTCTGTTTGTCTGTTTGTCTGTTGTCTGTTTGTCTGTTTGTCTGTTTGTACACGCTAATCTCCGGAAATACTGGACGGATTCGAATGAAACTTTTTTTGTTATATAGTTATTAAGCCTGGGCAACATATAGGGTATAAATGATTTTGGAAAATGGAACGCCTGGTGCAGAACCATAATGGTCCAGCTAAACTATAAGAGATATAAAAATGCCGCCGTAGTAAAATTTGTTCAGCCTGATGAGCATTTTCCAGAGACATAAAGTCCACGCGAACGAAGTCGCTTCGGCTAGTTTATAATAAACGTATAGTATATTAGAGTTGTAGACTGCCTCCGTGTTCTAGTAGTTAAGGCTTTCGCCTTGTGATTCGCAGGTCATAGGTACGAATCCCACTGGGAAGCTTACTTTGTTAAAAGTTGTTTCCAGTCTGGTTAGGATATTTTCTATTAGGATTCTCTTTTTTCCAACTCTTCCATGCTGGTCTGGGAGAAAAGAAAAAACTAAGAATGTATCAGCTGCTTCTTTTTCCGCGCAGATCGTAAAAGCCGATCGAGGGAATGAGCGAAAATGCGAATCATATTAACAGGCGATGCGGCTAGCAACCCATCACTGTATTGATTGCTTTTCCATCTTCTCGCTCACCATGACGCTAAAAGTGGCTTTTGGATCTTGCGGCCCTGGGCTCTGCATAGAGCCGCATGACCCAAAATACTCTGTCTGCCCCATTAGGGATAAAGACGTGATAGTATGTATGTATGTATGTTTTCCCACCTCTACTTCTACCATCACGCTTAATATTGCACTGGAATCTTACGGATCTGCGCTCTACCTACCTCGCCAGGGATAAAGACGTGATGCTCACAACGTAAATATTTTTTCAATCCTACTAATTTTGTAAATGCGAAAGTGAGTTTGTATATTTGTTTGTTTGTTGTCTCTTCACGCTTAACTTACTGAACCGATTTGAATGTAATTTGATATGAATATAGTTTGAGACTCGAGGAAGAACATAGAGTACGTACTCTTTATCCCGAAATTCCTACGGGAGCGAGGCCCACGGGTACAGCTAGTACTTAACAACTTCACCGTCCCATGAGTCATATATGAACAAATCAATTGTTGTACTATTGTTGTACTTTTACTAACAGACAGTGAAGTTGTTAATATATAATACGACATCATCACCAAACTTCACAACCGTTTTGATAAGATTTCTATGTACCTATGCCCTTTCAAACAATAAATTTTTCCAAATTGGTCAAGGGGGGTTACTCCAAAAGCGGTACGCAAGACGGTCGTTACTGCGTATCCGCGTTTCAGTATCAAGAAACATTGATCACTACGTATGATGATAAAGTCTTATTTAGTTTGACTTAGAAAATAGGACGTCACAGTGCAACTTACATATTAATTTATGGAGTAACCACCCAGGCGTCTTCGAGTAATAGGAGAACATAATCACAGAATTAATAATAGTATTACATACAGAATGGAAACTCGCACCGTCCCCCGCAATATGGCGTCCCCGCAACCCTTACCCCGTTATTGGGACTTGTAAGCGCCTGTAAAACAGGGTTATTCGTAGTCGCACGTTGACATTACGTGAGTCAGTTTTGAATTATAATGGTGAGAAACTGCGCACATTATCATTGTTTATCCACGGAAAACAATAAATAACGAAAATGTTATAGATTTCAGAGTGATGAAAACAGGTAAGCAAAGCAACAAATTCTGTGGTGGCGACCCTGATTGTTTAACTCACACATTTGACGTGTGCACGGATGTATTGTTTCGTTTGTAATAGTAGTACTAGGTATATATTCTGCTCCGTTTCTATGATGTGCCATACCTGTGACATAATGTAGGTAACAAGTTTATTTGTGAGGCAAATTAAAAAAACCTGACTACCAAGAACGCCATAAAGTGATTAGTAGCGGAACTACCGACAAGACTTGATATCCGTAGCGCCATCTTTTATTAGCTAGAGAAAGTCCTGACTTTCAAGCGTCAATCCCCAATAGTAACTTTTGAAAACGGGTTAACGGATTTTTATCAAATATACTTAGCTACAAATCACCGCAAGGAAACTTGCTTTCTCGTAAAAAAACCCGCATCAAAATCGGTCCATCCGGAGCGCTACGAAGCCACAGAAAGACTGACATTAGCGTTAAACTTATAACATCTGTCTAAGACATACTTATCTATATTCGATTTGATAACCTCGTTTTGTAAATTCGGCAAAAAAGTCCAGGTAAATAATGCTTTTTCGTCCATTGTTTGATATCATAAACTTCCGAACAAAGCACCAGAATATCTTATTGCTGTATTTCGCGAGTTTAGTGAGGTCGCTCACTTTGTTTATTAGATTTGGTATTGTTTTTCCTCGGTCCGCAATGTTTTTAGGCTTCTTTTGTAAAGGTTTTATCTTTTCATATTTACTTTCTTCTGTACTGGTTTGGGAGTTTTGTATTTGCTTTGTACCTTCTCTCTTTTACCACAATGTGGCTTAATAAATTGAATTGACCGAGCGAGCGAAGCGTCTCAGTTTCGAGTTTGGTCAACATGTTTGTTTGCTATGCAAATTTAAAAACCCTGACTGGCAAAAACGCCATCTAGTGATGAGTAGCTGAATTACCAATACGACTGTGCAAGTGTTGGATTGGTTTACAGCAAATAATTTAGTATTAAATGCAAAAAAAACGAAATGTGTAAAGTTCTGCTTACCGAATGTTACAAAAGTTCCAACACGATTATTTATTGATAAGGAAGCAGTAGATATGGTTGATAACACAACATTTTTGGGAATAACGCTTGATTCAGGGTTGCAATGGGGTGCCCATATTAAAAAATTAGCTGGAAAACTTAGCTCTGCGGCCTATGCGGTTAGAAGAATTAGGCAAATGACTGACGTTGATACAGCGCGTTTGGTATATTTTGGGTACTTCCACAGTGTTATGTCCTATGGAATATTGCTATGGGGTAACGCTGCAGATATAAATACCATATTTGTTTTACAAAAACGCGCTATCAGATTTATATATAAATTAGGTGCTAGAGAGTCTTTGAGGGAACTATTTAAAGACATAAATATTTTGACCCTCCCTTCGCAATTCATCTATGCGAACATTATGTACGTGCGTCAGAATATACACTCATTTAAGAGAAATTGTGACATTCATAGTATTAACACGAGAAATAAAAATAAATTAGCCATCACAGCTTTGCGGTTAGAGAAAACAAAAAAATCTTTTGTGGGTCTCGGCTTGCGCCTCTATAATAAAATTCCAGATGATATAGTAGCATTACCATTATCTAAGTTTAAGACAGCCGTTAAAAATCATTTATTACAAAATGCGTATTATCATGTAAATGACTACTTATCATCATCTGAGAAAAATTCTTGGAAATAGTTGTCTGCAAATGGTAATTGTATAATTTAAATGTATAGCTTAAGTGTAAATCTGTATTGTAATTGTAACATAGCCCATCAGGCTGGGTAGGGACCAATACTGAACTGGGTTTCTTTCGGCGTAATCTTCCCAGCAGTGGTCGTTCCGAAACGCTAGTAGTTTTTAGCTTATGCACTAAAATAATATTTAAAAAAAATGACCTTCAATAAGAGATAAATTTATCCTACATTGAATAAAAATTTTTGACTTTGACTTTGACTTTGACTGAATTCCAATTGTATCTGAAAACTCCATTAACAAGTTTAATTGATAAACAAATTTAAAAAACCTGCCAAGTACGCCATCTAGTGCTGAGTAGCAGAACTAAACCGATACGTCTACATATCCGTAGCGCCATCTATTATATGCTAGGAAAAGCCTGACTTTCAAGGGTAAACCCCTAATAACTTTTAAACGGCTGAACCGATTTTCATCAAACATAGCTAAGAACCACCATAAGGGAACTTGCTATCACGTCAAAATAACTGCATCGAAATCGGTCCATCCATTCGAGCGCTACGATGCCACGGACAGACAGACCGACACACAGCGTCAAACTTGAGACACTCCTCTTTTTTGTCGGGGCTTCAAAAGAGCTTATCTCGTAAATTTGTAAAGAGAAGAAAATGGACAGCCAATTCCAAAGGGGACTCTAGTCAGTATAATCGGGAAGGGCACCTTATTTATTATTGTCAGTGATAACGCCTCAGGGATTTTATTAAAATAAATTTTGTCCCATTTCCTCGTTGTGATATTGGTGGTCTTTATTTGGGGCGGATCCAGGATTTCTTTTTGGGAGGGGCACAAGGGGTAAGTGTTGGTTTTTATGTGTGAGATTAACAAAAATAAAAAATTTATTATGGATAATTTCTTGGAAAATGACAGTCCTGTTCATTAGGATTTAGACAAGGTATAGGTTTGAAAAACTAAAAGACGACTGCAGGTATTTGATTTATTTAATTTATTATTTAATTACTAATGAGCGCCATGTTGAATTTAGTCGTATTGTGACGTCACATATCCTATAACCACCGGACAGCCAAAAAGCTTCCAACGATACTTCATTGGTCGGTTAATAATACACATAGTAAAACAGTGAAAAAAATGTGTCCGTTTATTGAACATATTTCCAAAAAAAAATCGGGCGATGGAGATGAAGTAATAGAATGAGAATTTTAAAAACATGTCTGTTTGTACACGCTGAACTCTAGAAATACTGGACGGATTCGAATGAAACTTTTTTGTTACATAGTTGTTAAGCCTGATCAACATATAGGGTATAATTAATTTGGAAAATGGAACACCTGATGCAGAATAAAAATAACGCCTTAGCAAGCATTTTCCGAATTCATAAAGCCGATGCGACCAAAACCCTAGACACAGATTACTAATAAGTTTGCCCTAGATAACCTCCTTTTTGCTTCGCCGTAGTCGGGTAATTTAGCTTTATCTTTTTATTTATTATTTGTAATTTCTCCAAGGGGGTGCAACTTACCTCCGTGGCCCGGCCTTACCTCCATCCCTGTTACTATAAGCTATTCCCCGAGGTCTCGCGGTGATTATTCAAATTAGGTAGCAGATGTTTCGTATTTAAGTTGGCTTGTGTTAGGGAAGAATTTTCAGTACACAAATATTTGGACAGAGTGAATTGAGAATACGTTTTTTTTATTTACTTAATAAAATCCTTATTAACCACAATAAACAAATATAAATGATATTATAATATATATTAATAATCAGTGACGTACTTGTGATACTTTAAAGTTTCAATTAGAAATAGAAGTCCGATATGGACTGGTGACGACAAAGTCCGTATCGTCTATACATTTGCCATAGAAAATAGCGTTTTTGCGAGTGAGATAGACATATTATCGTAAAATCGTTATATCTCGTTCGTTTTATTCTGTTTTCATTCAGTACTTAATTTTTGAATATTTATGGATAAACTGGTTAGATAACACATTTTTTTCATGCATATTCCCTATTGTATCATTAAACAAGATCGTGCTTCAGAAGAAAGTTAAATGAATTATAGCCAAATAGTTAAATAATCATATTACAGATTTTTTTCGTTTTAAACCCCGACATAGAGGAGTGATAAAAGTTTGACATGAATGCCTGTCTATGTCATCGCAGCTCGCGAACGAATAGACCGAATTTGATGCGGTTTTTTATGTGAAAGGATGTTTAAAGGTAGTTATTGTTTTTGGCTGAGTTTGGTGAAAATCCTTGAGTGGTTCAACAGTTTTTAAGGGAAAACACATAAAAATTGGAGTTTTTTTTTTATATGCCTGGCAAATAATCCTGGTAAAAAAGAGTAATTTCAGCATCTTTTTCTCTACTTCGTACGGTCTTTAGCAGCTGCAAGACCAACGGGACCCTGTTACAGAGACTCCGTTGTCTGTTTGTACGTCCATCCGTTTGTCACAGGGTTCTTTCTTGAACCGTAATAGCTAGACACTTTAAATTTTCACCGATTTTGTATGTATTACTGTGACCGCTAGAGCAACAAATACTAAATATGATCAGGGCTTTTTGTCTCCACTGCAGGACGACCCTCTCTGTACTACCAAAACCATACTTGGCCAGAGCAACCAGAGGACTTTGGCCTACACTCTCCTCGCTGGCCAGACGGGTTGGAAAGGTCTCACTGATGTTTATAAGCTTTGTTTAGCTTGTATTCCCTAAGTTGCCTTCTAAGACGTCCACGGAAAGACTTGGAGTGGCCTTATTCTATTCTGCAAGCCAAACGGCACAAGTAAAATGTTATTGGAATTTGAAATTTGACCTAAATTCGGAAAGTCAAACCTTAAATTCCCAGACCTTATCACTCGATCATAATATACGCGGTGAATCAAGTGGAACTGTAATTAGCCAAATCCCTGGAGATAAGCTGATAAGGAGACAGTGGAAAACGGATAACAACAGTACAGGCAGCGACAAAAGTGCTGGTCATTTAGAATAGCTTTTGCTTATATTCCATGATGTTAAGGAAGAATTATGAAACTGATCACACATGAACAGACATAGCTGATCTGTTTAATACACTGATTGTAAACGCTCAATGGAATAAACGAGAATTAGAATCATATCAATACAACTACTCATCACTATTTTGAAATCCCTTCCACGTTCACGTGTCCTTTAAATCTTGCGGCCATAAGCTCTATCTATATACCCTGTACGGAATAAAGACACAATTTATATCTTGCATTATCATCATCGTCATCAGGTCTTTTTGTCTCGACTGCAGGAGCACGACCGTCTCTGTACAACCGGAGTCGTACTTGGCCAGAGCAGGAAGATTTGGCCTACACTCTCTATGCTGGCCAGACGGGTTGAGAGTCTTATATTCTAAACATAATACACTTTTCTACTAGTCAGTATATGATAAAACGGTAGAAATAATCGACGAGTTCCAAATTAATCTGTGTGAGACACAGCAAACAGTGTTATCTGATATTGAACCTGACACTTCTCAGATTTGGACCTAGACGAGACAAAGGCATGTATGTACAAGAGTATAAGAATATTTAAAAGACGTAAACAAGATAATGAATAGGCTATTTCACGGTGTATGTTTTTGGTTAATCACACTAATAATAAAAAGTTTGTGAGTGTGTGTGTGTGTGTTTGTAACATTTTCACGTGCAAACGGCTGGACCAATTTTGATAAAATTTGGTATGCAGGAAACTGACTCACTGGATAAAGACATAGGCCACATTTTTAGCGGATAACACCGCGGAGCGCAGCTATTTTGTATAAAACAAAATACACTGGAAAGGATAATAAGAAAATTCGTTTTTTAATTTAGACATTAATTTAGATTTTCAATTTTGTTTTTATATTTAGATCAATAATTATTACTTGTTTTCACATAAGAAAATTGATCATTTATGAAGTAGCTTTTCAAATATAAGAGTGGGAGCGTGGCAGGGACATTCTCACTATCTCTCTCGTACGCACGAGACCTAATAGCAGTGACGTCAAGAGCGGTGAACGTTCATTTTTTTTCTGTTACTTGACAGTTTCCCCTTTCATCAGATTTTATTAGCATAAAATCTAATTTTTAGGCAGATAAAAAAACGGTCATAACGGACAAATTTTGACGTATACGGATTGAATTCGAGTCGCACGTAGTCCGAAACCGCTCTAAGAGTTTCATGTCCGTCGGTCCGTCCGCGGCTTAGCTTATCACGTCTTTACTAAATAATGAACGAAATCTAGGCTGATTCTTCATAATCTGTTTACATACTTACATATTTCCACGCCTGTTTCCCATGGGGGTAGGCAGAGACTATGGACCTCCACTTACTACGATCCTTGCAAACATTCTTCACTATTACTGTTATTAGTATTACGGGACTTACCGCGATTAATATCATTTTTTAATTGGGACCGTGAAACTCTAAAATCATATATTCTTCACTATAAATAATGAACGAAGTCTAGGCTGATTCTTTATAATCTGTTTACATACATACATATTTCCACGCCTGTTGCCTAAGGCAGAGACTATGGATCTCGACTCACTACGATCCTACCAAACCTTTTTGCTTCGACAACACTCATTACTCTTTTCACGCATATTCTCGGGTTATGGGTCTTTACTTACAGAAACAAAGCATTACTTATTTCATACGGATGCAAACACTACGACCCCATTTTGCAGTCTTATTTACACAAACATTTAATGAAATCTAGAATTATGCAAACTTTTCATGGCGGACTACCATTATTTAGCATTTGCATAACTTGTTCCGTATATTAAGTTATTCAGCAGGGCTCCTCAGATAACTTGATTTTCTCATATCTTGGTTTATTTTTGTTTAACTTATTTCTCTGGTTGCTCTGGCCAAGTATAGCTCTAGTAGTACAGAGAGTGTCGTGCTCCTGCAGTGGAGACAAAAAGACCTGCTGATGATGATGATTTTCACCCCCGATAGAAAAGAGGGTAGTTATAAGTTTGACGCTACTGTCTGTCTTTGTCTCTCTCTCTGTCTGTGTCTTCGTAGCGGTAAAACGAATGAACCGATTTCAATGCAGTTTTTCACGTGAAAGGAAATTCTTTTGGGGTGGTACTCAGCTATGTTTGATGAAAATCGGTATGGCTGGTAAAAAGTTATTGGGGGATAAAATTAGAATTTGGGATTTTGTAATTTACCTGACAAATAATAGATGGCGCTACGATATCAATATATTATTTAGTTCCGTCACTTATCACTAGATGGTTTTTTTTAATTTGCCTAGCAAATAACTTATTTTTTAACTTCTTCTTTGGGAGCCCCCTTAAGTTTTTGTTTTATTCTGTTTTTAGTCTTAGAAATACATAACCTGTGAACATTTTAACTGTGTAGCTATCATAGTTTATTAGACATAGCCTGGTGACAGATGTACAGACCGTCAGACGGACAGACCGACAGACGGACAGCAGCGTCTTAGTAATTTGCCTTTAGAGTACCGAACCCTAAAAACATATTTACATTCAAATTGATAACCTCCTTCTTTTATGAAGTCAGTTAAACATAAAACATGTTAATTAGTCAAAGCACTCGTGCTTACACAACAAGAAGTACCTTTTCAGGTACCGTCATCAATAAATGGGCAAAAGAAAAATAAAATCAGGTAAATGCTTGAAAAAACCGAGGACCACTGGGAAGCAAATTATAAAAGTTCCCAAAAATAATTGGCCGCAGATTTTGTTTTGCTCGTAAGGGCATCCGTACGGGTAGACGTGACGTTTTTATGCCTTACTTATTTCTAATTTTGACGTTTGTACGCCTTACTTATTTCAAATTTTGATGACCTCCGTGGCGTAGTGGCACAGAATTAATAATAGTATTACATAGTAGTGGTCACCATGCTAGTTCGCCACCCAGTGGTCCCGGGTTCGATTCCCGGTCAGGGCAAGTTGGAAAATGTCTTGTCTTGTTGAAATGGTCTTGGATGTTTATCTATATATGTATTTGTTATAAAATATAGTATCTTTGAGTTAGTATCCCATAACACAAGTCTTGAACTTACTTTGGGGCTAGCTCAATCAGTGTAATTTGTCCCTATATATTTATTTATTTATTTATAATAAACAAGTAAATATTTAAAAAAGAAAATTTAGATTTCCAATTCGTCACGATTTTATTTATTTTTAGTTTTCTTTATATGTCACCGATTATTCGAAGACGCCTAGACCGATTTGAAAAATTCTTTTTTTGTTTAAAAGGGTATAGTTTCGAGGTGGTGAAATTTCATCAAAATCAGCTGTGTAGTTTGTTCGGTCGGTTTTAAGTTTTGAAAAATTATTAAAACAAGCTTTTTTTTAAAGTGCTCCTTAAAACGATTCAAACGATCCCAAACTCGATGAGGTCATGTTGTTTCATTACAGAGTTCCTTTGGCTCCATCGTTAAATCAGCTCCACGTCATCATAATTTTGCATTGTCACGTGATATACGTATGCGTGCAAAGTTTCAGCTCAATCTGAAACCGGGAAGTGGGTCAACTTAAATTTCAAGATTTGATTACAGACAGACCGACAGAGAACAGACAGATGAAACTAAATAAAAGCTTGTAAAAAATTCTGCACTCTACGGAATGATTTTGCACTTCTGAAATCTTGGAACCATTATCACTAATAGAACAAAAAAAAAAACAAAAAACATTTTTTTTTTAAGTTTTTGTTTCTTAAATATATTATGGTCCTGATAAGGCTCTCAGATAAGCGACAGTATGTCCAAGTCTGCTGTCAGTGACCATCGCCGACAAATGACGCGCGATAATCGGCGACCATCGGCAACAGATGGTGACCGTCGCGCGACAGTTTTTGACAGAAGTAAAAGCCTTACGATTAAAATTTGACGCGTCCTTTTAGTCCGCTTTAATCGCTGATGCTAAAAGTATCTCGTGTGCCTGCACCCTAATATGATGAACGTTTATTCTGCAAATTGAAATTGCTATTGGAGTTTGATTCATGTACACTTCGTTTACGCTGGCTTGAATTAGATCACATTTTATTTGTTGAATGTAGGGGCGTATTTTCATTTTAATTAGTATTTTTCTCTCTTATATAAGAACATTGTTTTAAGGCTGATGCAAGTCAAGCAACCTTATCGTATCACAGATTAATATACGTATTACATACAGAAAGATATCTCCTAAGGTCCCGCGCTTAAGAGACTCTGTATCTTATACCTTTAAACGAGCCATTCTTGTATATTTATATAATATAAATTTATTTCTGTGATCTCGGAAACGGCTCTATCGATTTCGCTGAAATTTGGTATATGGGGGTTTTCAGGGGTTTAGTTTCATGTTTGTGAAAACGCGTGTTTTCGAGTTTCCATGCGTTTTTCTTTCCACACAGAATATGATAGCCCAGGTACTGTACTGTTACACTTATATTAATTCTGTAGTATTGTAAATACAGCATAATTCGAAAGATCGTAACGCAACGTTTGGCGTCTATTTTCAATGGGAAATGTCGCCAACTAGAGTCGCTTGTCTCTTGAAAGCCCCAAACGTATGTATAAGACATTTCTCTGGATTGATGAGATATTAATTGACCAGTTGCTTAAACATTCACTAGAACAATTAATTACTATTTTCTGGATAAATTAATATTCTTTACCGACTCTTTATACTTCACAACTTTAGAATATTTATGTATTTACTTCTTTAACTTTTTTACAAAAATTGCAACAGGCGGACATAAGGCCCAGGGCCTTTTCTACCAGGCAACCTACAGGTGACGCCGAAAAAAGCTAATTTAGGACGATATGGCACTTCTTAATTTAATGTTTAAAATTGTACGAAAACAGATTTAACTATAAATTTTATAATATATCTGAGAATACTCATCTAGAATATAAAAATAACAATACATATAAACAACAATTATTTCAAAAAGTGTTATAGGATGATTTGACTCTACTAAGAATAAACTGAAATGGACCAACCCCAAGCTTCACAGCAATACTGCCGAAACTGCAACTGAGTATAAGCTGAGATGATAGGGAGATTAATAAACAGTTGTGGCTCTGACGTTGTCATGTTAAATGTTGTTGTCTTCTGCGAATCTTATTTGACATGGAAATAGGCACAATATCTCCAAGAGCTCTTATTTGAGAGTCCTCAGACGTCCTTTGTTACTTCGACTTAATTTGTCTCATCTTAATCTCTAGAAACCTTTTCGGAATGTCCGTATTATCCGTGCTCTTTTGTTATTTTTGCAGAGATCTAATATGACATTTGTCTGACACACAGAAACAGAAAAATGGAAAGCTTACCACTAGACCTGACTTTGACAAATTTTACATTTTAACATTCTGGTGTTGATTGCGGTGGCCCCATGTACGTACATAAAATATGTGACTGAATTACGTACCTCATTTTTTTGATTGTTGTAAATCTATTCATCTCAATCTATATACTTAATAATCTTTACTTAACCGTTACTATCGTTTTATAAGATTCTTAGCATAGAATTTAGAAGTTTGTAACCATAATAAATAGATAATACATATTTAGTCATTTTATTTGATCGGTCATTTTAGAAATCTTTGGGTGAGGCCTATGTCCAGCAGTGGACGTTATGCGCTGAATCGATGATGATGATGAAGTAATTAATTACATGTAATTTTATGTGTAATAAAGAAATTACAAACAAACAAACATCGACACAATTTAAGTCTTCATCTTTTTCAATCTTATTGACATGGAAATAGGCAAAATATCGTGAAAAGCTAAGATTTGAGAGTTCTCAGCCTCCCTTTGTTAACTCGACCTAATTTGTCTCATTTTAATGTCCAGAACCTTTTCAGAGTCGTTTTGTTAAATTGTGGACCTTTTATATTTCCAGAGTAAACTAATGTTGAATTTTCTTAAGAATGGTTTCAAGTTATATTTATGTATCTTGTTTAGGTATTTATTTTTGTATTGTACAATATACACGCCAATTACCACTTTCCGCCCATTTCCTCTCGCGGGTCTGCTCGAAGAAATTTCTTTATAAATAAGTAGCACCTTTGTACTATATTTACTTTTATATGGTTTTATTTACTTTATTTTATTTATATAAACCAATATATTAAAATAAATAAGCTGGAGGTCCTGGGTTCGATCCCCAGCCAGGGCAAGCTGTAAAACGGCCTTTTTCAAATTATCCTAGGTTTTGGGTATTTATGTGTATATATTATAAAATATAGTATCATTAAGTTAGTATCCCTTAATACAAGTTTAAACTTACTTTGGGGCTAGCTCAATCCGTGTAATTTGTTCGGCATATATTTATTTATCCAATACTGATTTTTATTTTCGCTTATTTCAGATATCGTGTCATCAATTGAATTCTTCAAGATCTCCTAAACCAGGTATGTCATTTTTAATAGACACCGTGTGGTTTCTGGGGATACATATTTGAAATCACTTGTCACTTTAATTAATCCAAGAACAGGATTACTCCACCTCCTTCCTATTACATTCCTCTCCATTCACTAGTTGTCTGGAAGAGATAAGACCGCATTTAATGTAAAAATAATTAAAAAAAAAGTTTATTTGGTAGGTAACTACATTGTTTACAATATTTTTTGTTGCTGAAGGCTCCTTTCAAGTAAAAAATATGCTTGTTATTTGCTAGGCAAAATAAAAAAAAACCGTACTGTCAAAAACGCTATCTAGTGATGACTAGCGGAACTACATTATACCAAGCGCTGTCCATAGCGCCATCTAGTATTTGCTAAGGAAACCCCGACTTTCAAGCGCTAACTCCAATAACTTTTAAAAAGGCTAAACCGATTTTCATTAAAAAAAAGCTAAGAACCAAGGTAAAAGTCACTGCTTTCTCGTAAAAAAAAATCCATCGGTTGGTCCATCCACAGACAGACAGACAATAGCCAAACTTTTAACATTCCTCTTTTTATTTTATTTATTGCACTTAACTTTGGGACGTTGAAGAAAATATGGTAGATAGGGTGCAAATTTAACTAGATAAGTTAATATATAAAGAAATACATTTTGTCGGGGTTAAAATGAAGATCACCAATACCTATATCATTTTCTAACTACACGCAATTTCATATCTCTCTTGCAGTGTCACTAGTGAAAAAGTAATGGAACACACTTTCTTGACAGTTTTGATAGAGTGTTATTGCGATGTTGTTGCACTTGCTACCAACTAATCAGCTAAGTGACGTGAAATTATACATCTTCTAGTGTACATTGCATTAACGATGACATACTTGATCAGGCTTGATAATTCAAGCCTGATTATTCAGAAGTTATGTCATCTTATTGTGGTTGATGGAACTCAGTGATAAAACGACGCAATTCCATTGAGTTTGGGCTTATTTCATTTGTCTTAATAAGTACTTTGGCCTCTCAGTAAGAGTTCGTACAAAAAATGTTTTTTTGAAGTGAAAACTTCTTTAGCGGCGTTGTGCACTTTTTTTGGAATGGGTAAAAAATCTTAAACTCGCTTCAGGACCACGTGTCCTGATCGAAAATTCGTAAGATGGCGCAGGGCGCTTGCGCGAATGTTCGTGTGTGTTTATGTTACGTTACGTTCGTGTGTGTAATGTGTCATGCTTGTGACATTTGTGACAGACTGTGGTTCAGAAAAGATTTGAAATATTTTATACTGATAATTAAAGCAATTCGTGCAAAATTATTCCCTAACTATTCCAAAATATCAAAAATGCACAACGTTAATATTCAAGTTTTCACTTCTGCCGGCACTCCCAGAGTGCAAACCGTCGTTTTTTTTTTAAACTTGTTACTAATAGGAATGTGGACCATTTTTTTTGCTCTATACGATAAATTATTAAAAAATATGGTATACGTATTTTATCTTTTCTCTGATTAGCAAATAGTCACAAAGATACAGCGCATTTAAATTTCGCGTGACGTCACAATCAGTTACGTTTTTTAACCAAACGTGACGTAATTCACATCAATGAGACCTCTCCAACCCGTGGAGAGTGTAGGCAAATTCTCTGGCTACTCTGGCCAATTATGTTTCTAGTAGTACAGAGAGGGTCGTGATGGTGCAGTGGAGGCAAACAGACTTGACAATTAAGATGATGTTAATTCTTATATTAATTCTGTAACTCAGAAATATCATTAGTATATGAAAGGTCTGTACATTACTTGTTTATAGCTTTCTTGCTTTAATAGCAGCTATAAACAAAGGCCGTATTTCTCTATTACGTCACAGAAGTAAGATTAATGCTCTTGTTGTCGGACCTAACTTGGCCGTGTTTTGCCGACAAATATCTAGATCCCAGGTAACCTAGATCATTTTTGTTTTGGGGTTGTCTTCACACTGTTCCCTTTTACCGCAAACGTCGGATTTGGGTATCTGACAAACGTGACCGTTCGCGAGCGTCGGATATGTCCGACAAAAAACGCTCGTATAGCACATAACTAAAGTATCATCATCAGGTCCTCTTGTCTCCACTGCAGGAGCACGACCCTCTCTGTACTAACGGAGCCTTACTTGGCCAGAGCAGCCACAGGACTTGGCCTACACTCTCCTTGCTGGCCAGACGAGTTAGAGAGGTCTCATTGATGTTTATAAGCTTTGTTTAGCTTGGATTCCTAAGTCGCCTTCTACGACATCCACGGGAGGACTTGGAGTGGCCCTATTCTACTCTGCCGAAAACCACACGGCAAAGACTTGATAATTATGATGATGATGATGTTAATTCTGTGACTCAGAAATATCATTAGTGTATGAAAGGTCTAAGTGCATTACTTGTTTATAGCTTTCTTGCTTTAATAGCAGCCATAAACAAAGGCCGTATTTCTCTATTACGTCACAGAAGTAAGATTAATGCTTTTGTTGTCGGACCTAACTTGGCTGTGTTTTGCCGACAAATATCTAGATTTCAGGTAACCTAGATCATTTTTGTTTTGGGGTTGTCTTTACACTGTTCCCTTTCACCGCGAACGTCAGATTTGGGAATCCGACAAACGTTTAATTGTGTAAATGTCCTCTCAATCTATCGCAGGTTGACTGGAAGAGATCCCTACGTGGGATAAGTCCGCCTTTGTATATTTGCTCTTTCGAATTTTTTTTACTTTATTTTGGGTTTTTGGTACAATAAAGTTATTACAAACAAACAAACGTTTTCGCGAGCGTCGGATATTTCGGACAAAAACCTCTGCTCGTACTGCAAATAACATTTTATTGTTCTGTGAAAGTTGTATGTATTAAGTAAGATGTATATGTATATGTATATGTATTTTTATTATTGAACACAAGTATATTTATTAATATTGCCGCACTACCTAATTTCCCATCACTTTTTTTCTATATAGTTTGCCTGGAAGTAATTTCTTAGCGATAAGGCCGCCTTTTGCGCATTTACTTGTTTTGAAGATAATTATGTGCTGTATTTATTATTTTGTGCAATAAAGGGTATTGTATTGTATCGTATAACTTAAGTATCCACATCCATTTTTGATTGTTGGTATTTATTTTAGATTTACTATGTAATGCCTTGCGCTGGGGGCACGACAACTGGTATAAAGTCTCGCGGTGAAGAGTTCAAGTGCTCTCCTATTAAAGTATAAATTTTATCTTTTTATAAGTAGGTACCTAATCGGAGAATCAAACCAATAGTGTTGCAAAAAAAAATCATTTACAAGCTGTGCCCGTGGGCCTCGCTCCCCGTAGGAATTTCGGCATAAAGAGTACCCTACGTCCTTCCTTGAGCCTCGAATTATATCCATACCTTTCATCCAAATCGGTTCAGTAGTTTAAGCGTGAAGAGGTAACAAACAAGAAATATACAAACTCACTTTTGCATTTATAATATTATAGTAGGATGGAACCCTTCTTGCTCGAGTCCGACTCGCACTTTGCCGACTATTTTCAAAATACGTTTATTGTTTGCTTATAAATGCCTGTCTATCACCGTCAGCAAACTAAAATAGTATTGAAGTCGTCATAGAATACACACAAAACGTGGGCTGAAACAAAGAATGTTTTGTTTTACTCGCTTCTGAAACACAGGCTTTCAGGCATAGAATCAAAATGGATTTTTTAGGTTTGTGCTGCATATAACGTGGAAGGGACATACCTGTAATATATATTTTCTTTTATGTTATAATTCGGCAAACGAGCAAGCGAGCCTCTGATGGTAAAAGGTCATCGCTGCCCATGGACACATACAACACCATGCTGCCCATGGACAAATAATTATATACTAGACCACTATAGAATAAAAACTTCAAAAAATTCGGCATTTCCATACAAAATTGTGCAGCCGAACGGGCAATTTGTACAGGAATGTCGCCTTTTTTGTTTTTTGTCTCTTATTTTATTATCAGTATAATAAAGTGATCTAGTTTAGCCTGTGGATCGATTTTCACGGGTATGTCCCTTCCACGTTGTGTAGATTATATTTTTAGACAAACATATAGCAGATATTTAATCTATTACCTATGTCTAATTTTAAAGATAAGTTGCAAGGAAAATCGATGAAGCTAGAGAATCTTCTGTACTTCTGCCTTCCTATTAATAACTGTCCTTTGTTCCTCTTGTCGACTGAAAGAGATCCCTTCTGGGATAAGTCCATCGTTTGTATCACTGTGTTTGTTATTAAGGGTCCTCCCCGCGCTAACGACCTTGAAAACACAAAAAAATTAATTTCTCTTTCTGTAAGTGAGATTATCAGAAACCCTCGTACAACTTTTTAGCTAGTATCCATAAGTTTCATTAGAACCTCGAAAATCATTGAAATAAAATACCCTGAATTTTCTTTTGCAAAAAATACTAAAAACGGCCTATTTTGACTCTTTTTGTAAAGGTTTCTAAACCGGATAGTATTTCAATGACTTTCGAGGTTTTAATGAAACTTCAGGATACTAGCTAAAAAGTTGTACGAGGGTTTCTAATAATCTCACTTACAGAAAGAGAAATTAATTTTTTTGTGTTTTCAAGGTCGCTAGCGCGGGGAGGAGCCTTAATGTTTGTTAGGGTCGGAGTATAGCAAAGGGTTCGCAAGGTGAAGAGAGTTTAAAAAATGAAAAAAAAATTGGGGTCTTTTTTTTATTGTGTACTAGCCGAAGCCCGTGAGTCGAGAACTGATGTCTCATAAAAACTTATGACTTTTTATATTTCTTATAGTTTATCTGTTTATAAGCTATATATAGCTGATTGTCCCAATGTAACTTTTTTGTTATATAGCTGCTAAGCCTGGGGAACTTATAGGGTATATTAGTAGGATAATTGATTTTGGAAAATGGACTACCTGATGCAGAACCATAATGGCCCAGCTTAACTATAAGAACTATAAATATGACGCCTTAGCAAAAGTTAAATTATCATAAAGTCTAATTTTTAAGTTAAAACCAACTTCACACAGTGTGAACGCAGCCTTTTGTCAAATTCCACTTTTTTCACGGAAACATATTTTTACCTGGGCAAAGAGAAATATAACGCACATTTTGATGTGATTTTATTGTTCCCTTGTGGTATTCGTTTGTCTCTTAAATAAAGAACGATGAATATATCTATATGTATATGAGAATATCTGTGATATATCACAGATGTAAATTTATCTAGATTGAACTTAGTCACATTTTATATTTTTGGCCTTTTTAGGGTTAGGTCCAAAGGGTAAAAAGAGGACCCTATTACTATTACTCCGCTGTCTGTCTGTCCGTCCGTCTGTCCGTCTGTCTGTAGCTCATATGATAGCTAAACAGTTGAAATTTTCACAGATGATGTAGTTCTGTTGCCGCTATAACAACAAATACTTACTAAAAAACAGATAGTGGTACGACGAAACCCTTTGTGCGCGAGTCCGAGTCGCGCTTGGCCAATTATTTTATTTATTGTTTGTCATAGCTGGATGGTCATTTTTACCAACTTCAAAAAAGGTTATCAATTCGTCGGAATCTTTTTTTTATGTATATTTACCGATTAATTGGTAGACGCCTGGAGTGATTTGTAAAATTATTTTTTTGTTTGAAAAAATTATACTTGTCAGGTGGTCCCATAGAAATTTTATCAAAATCGGTTGTGTAGTTTGTGGGTAAAGTCGGTATTTAGTTTTGAAAAATTATCATTTTGAAAATGATTGTACTCGTAAGTTTCCAGAATAATAACATAGCAGTTGGTCGTCCGAACATAATAAAAACAAAACGTAGGTAACACAAATTATGCTAAAGGCTCATACGTATGATTTTCGCAATTTCCGGGAACATTCTGTTGCATGAATAAAACATATTCTAATCTCATGGACGCACACTGAAATCTACCTGAGGCGAAAACCAATGCTTTTGTCAAAGACCTATTTACATCGTGGAAGGAACATACTGGTAATAAATCGAACCACGGTCTATACTAGATCACTATAGTATAGTGATAACGAAATAACAGTCAAAAATAAAAAATAAAACTTGAGAAGTGTCAAGGGACACCCGGTTGGAACGAAGTTCCTTTCAATTAATTAGGAGGGAGAGACAGACAGAAACACGCGCACGCCGCACGGCTTACAACTATAGCAAAACGTGTCGTTACAACTTTTGGTCTTAATTTTTTCCGTCTAGCCTCCTTTCGCAACGCGCGATAAGGAACTTCTTTCCAATAATCGGTATTTCTATACTGTGCATCCGCCCGAACAATTTATAGGGGAACGTCGATTTTTTTAAAAAAAATCAAACTTATATTATAAATGCGAGTGAGTTTGTATATTTGTTTGTTTGTTTGTTACTACTTCACGCTTCAACCACTGAATCTACTTAGATGAAATTTAAAATGGATATAGTTTGATACCCAGGGAAGGACATAGGATAGTTTTTATCCCGAAATTCGCACGAGGAGCGAAGCCCACGGGCACAGCTAGTTTTATAATTCCATGTGGTTCGATTTATTACGGGTATTTTCCACTTTGTATGTACTAAAATGCAATACTACAATGCAATACTAAAATGTATGGGCAAAAATGCAAATCATGTTAACAGGCGATGCGGCTAGCAACCCATCACTGTTTTGATTGCTTTTCCATCTTCTCGCCCACCATGACGCTAAAAGTGGCTTTTGGGTCTTGCGGCCCTGGGCTCTGCATAGAACCGCAAGACCCAAAATGTTCTGTCTGCCCCATTAGGGATAAAGACGTGATAGTATGTATGTATGTATGTACTAAAGTACTAGACAAGACACCACATATCATTGTTTTTAAGCCTAGACAACAACTTCTATTATCTCATCATCATTATCAGGTCTTTCTGTCTCCACTGCAGGAGCACGACCCTCTCTGTACTACCAGAGCCATACTCGCAAAACTTAAAACACCCCTCTTTTTTGTCAGGGGTTAAATAACAGAGGCTAATCTTTGAGATGGCTGGTCTATATAATCTATATCAATGTCTTTTAACGTTTCTCGTTTACATTTCCGGAATGCAATTTCTATTTTTTCCTTATGTATATAACTGCTTTTTCTTTTTTCTGTAAGGAAATTGAGAGGTTTGAGCAAATATCTAAAGCCTCACGGCTTAAGGTACAGTGTACTTGAAAAATTGAGTCATAATCTCTCATACTTTCATTAAAGTAAAGTTTGTTCAAACCTTCAATTGGTTCTGGTCTACGCTTTGGGTTGCGGAGGTCAGACGGCAGTCGCTCTGTGTAAAAACCATAAAAACCAGTAACCTCGTCAAATTACCTAGGTTAGTGGAGTACTCTGAAGAGTTACTGCTATGGATGCAACCGAGAATACCTTCAGATGATAATCATGATGACGAGACTGTACGTACAGGGTCTAACAAAATATACTTAAACTATTTTAAGGGTGAATTCAGTCCGTCATACAGAACAACTCTCCACAAAGAACATATGTCAAAATATGAAAAATTATTTTTGCTTTCCATACAAACTACTCCCATGCTGGTCTGGGAGAAACGAAAAAACTTAGAATGTACCAGCTGCTTCTCTTCCCGCGTAGATCGTAAAAGCCGATCGAGGGAATGGGCAAAAATGCGAATCATTTTAACAGGCGATGCGGCTAGCAACCCGTCACTGTATTGATTGCTTTTCCATCTTCTCGCCCACCATGACCCAAAATGCTCTGTCTGCCCCATTAGTGATAAAGACGTGATAGTATGTATGTATGTATACAAACTAGGATCAGCTGATTGGTCAACTAGTATGGGAAGCCCAAAATTACTTTTTATATTTCGATACTTGTTTCTTGGGGAAAATTGTTCTGTATGATGGACTGCATTCACTCTTAAAATAGTTTCAGTATATTTCGTTAAACGTTATATAATAACGAACTAACCGCTAACTAGTTTATCTTAACCCCGACGATAGTTTAACTTAATTAAAAGCGACATAAAGGCTGCGCCTAGTTTTAAATAACTTGACCCGAAAGGCCTGTTACTGACGAGAATAGAAATAGAAACGGAAAGTGGTGTAGAAAAGGTTGTTTCGGACATACAAACATATACACGCTGACTTTTCATTGGTTTTATAAAAAAAAATTGTCGTATAGAGTCTGGCTAACTAAAGCGCGACCTGAGAAAACGCGGCAAATTAAAAAAAAATACATATGGTAACCCTGGGTATAGTAGGAGAAAACTGATTTGATACTTGAATATTTTCTTAAATAATTTGTATACCATGTAGTTATGGTTTAAAAAACAAATTTAGGTCATTCAAATCTCGTGCATCGAAAGGCACGCTAAGTCAGATGTCTTTCTTAAGGCAGCTTAAAAAATCTTAGAATAGTGTTGGCCACTTACAAACACGAAAAACAAACAACATCACATACAAAACCAATGAAGTTATATAAAACTAGCCTCCCGCCCCGGATTCGCTTGAGGTACATACTTAACGTATGTAACCCGCAGATATTATCCGACGGCGAAAGAACTTTTTTAATCGGTCCAGTAGTTTTGGAGCCTGTTCGATACAATCAAAGAAACAAAAAGAAAAAGAAAGAAGGAAAGAAAAATACAAACAAATCTTTCCTTTTTATAATAGTGAATGTAATTTAAGATAAAAGCCATATTGTACTATGAGGTTAACATCGTATTTCTAAATGTTATTTATTAGGTTTGTTAGGCAACATTCGGTGTTTAGGAAACTAGAATGGATGTAAGAAAAGAAAAGCGATTATGGATTACATACGTAAGAAAGGCAATATTGGATACATATTTTACTGCAAAATATTAATTTGAATGATATGCTCGATACACGTTATTACTCGCCAACGACCATGATGGCAGAAAGGCCGTCGAAATATCTAAAAACTTAGCCTGAGTATCTATTAACGATTTTTTCTCCAAATCTCTCAACGTTTTAACAAAGTTCTTAATTTTGCTGAGTCCTTCAATATCTCCAAGGTTATCTATAAATATATAAAAATATCACTATATTGTAAATGTATGTAGGTAATTATCACAGCAAGTATCAAGATTACAAACCCGTACTAACCTAAAAATTCGAAGATAGCATCTAAACATTGCTGTTTTTCTTGGAAAACAACTTCTTTCTCTTCTTGTTTTTGTTGAAACTTATTGATCATTGTATGTAGCAGTTGTCGCACGTTACTTTTAATCGTTTTACCCATATTTGTAGTAATTATTGCATAAAATAACAGAAGCAAACTGAAATTCGCAAAATAATTCCTGACGTTGACAGGCCTATGACAAATGAAAATAATATTGCCATGTTATTTTTTTAAAGAAAAATCCAGGTCACGCTTTCATTAGACAAACTCTAGTAAATAAATTCCTCTATCTATATACGTAATCCAAATTTCTGTATGTCATAAGATAAAAAAATTGCGTAAATGATTTTCGATTGAGACCACGTAGTTATACGCCGGCCGCCGGCTGCGTAATGTCGATGACCCCGGCCGGCCGGCGGGCGGTGTATGGCGGCGGTACCACTAATTGATCTCACAATTTTACTTTCGAGTTTTAGACAACATTTTTTGTTTCTGAATTTTTATTTTGACTAGCTAATTAGGTCTTCCGATCGGTCGATTTGGAAATCCTTGGGGGAGGCCTATGTCCAGCAGTGGACTTCCTGTGGCTGATATGATGATGATGATGAATTAGGTCTTACTAACGATGCCTATGAAGTGGCCTTCGGCTCCAAAACCAATAAAAAATCATCGTGTATAAGGTCTGACAAAATATACTGAAACTGTTTTAAGGGTGAATTCAGTCCGTGATAGTGAACAACTTTCCACAAGGAACTTATGTCGAATAATAAAAAATATTTTTGCATTTCGTACAAACTCTCATCAGCTGATCGGCCAACTTGTATGGGAAGTCACAAATTACTCTTTATATATTCTAACAATTTCAACCTTTTTTTTGCCAGTTCACCGGAGTGGGTTCTTTACAAATTCTTTTATCGTCCAAGCTATAAAACTATGGAACGAACTACCAGTTGATGTCCGGAAGGCTAAAACCCGTTTTTCATGTAAGAAACGGGTGAAGGCACATTTTCTTCAAAAACTGTCAGATATATCATAGTGTATTTATGTAGTATATGTAGGTATTGTTTATTTTAGCATGTACTTTATAGTGTGTATTATTTGCATGTAGTTTATTGTTTTGATTATTATTTTTACATATAGTCTTTTTTTTCCACCATATAGTTTTCAAGTTCTGCACCTATCAATCTCTACATCACCCGTTTGGTTGACTGGTAGATAAAGCCATACCGTCTTATTATAAAACGTAGACTAAATTTGTTACTAGGTTTAAACCTTTATCCGACCAAATCGAGTTGACATCAAGTAATATGCCACTGTCTCATCTGAAAATGTCAACTTGATTTGGTCGGATAACGGTTTAAACCTAGTAACAAAGTTAGTCTGCGTTTTTTAATAAGACGGTTAGGCTTTAAGTGCACCATTACACTTGTATTTTGTGTATGAAGTTAAAAAAATAAAATAAGTAAATAAACGGAATAGGCCATTCGCATGTATTGTAATGAATTTAAATAAATAAATAAGAAATGCGTCAGTGTCATAGAAAACTCTGTGAGAACGAAGTTACTTTCTGAATAAGTTAAGTTATACGCTGTTCCTGTAGCCATGGAAATCTTTGAGAGTGCCGGGGAGGAGTGAAAGGAAACGCAGCCAAATATCGCCTGTCCAAGTCTCAATCAATATTTTCACAATTTACATCAATGAAGTGTCAGTTTACAGTTTGCGCCCTCTATCGGTTCTACCAGGAATCAAATGCAATACAAACAAACTAAGAGCATAGGTACTTGTCTGTGGAAGCTAGCTATTGCAGGAAGATAGTAACTATTTTTTTTAGTATCGAACATACGCAGTTAAATTTTAGCTAATTAGTTTTAGTATAGTATTTCTATCAGTCATAACGTAAACAATTAAAAAATAAAATTAATCTAATCATACCGTATGGAGTGTCAAAAAGGTCTTTAAAAGAATATTTAAAAAAACAAAATATATTACTAGCTTTTGCTCTCTGCTACGCTTGCATTAACTGGATAAACGCACTTTTCTGTAAGAATTTTTCCGTAGTCGGGTTTTTAAAACTGTATCTCGTAAAGATTTTGTTTATGTTACCAGTTTTGAAACCGTAAAACCAAATAGAATAATAAATATGATGCCTTTGTAGTCTATAAGTATTATTGGTCTATGGTCTAGTCTACTAATTCTAAACTATTTATGATCATGAGGTTTGGTTTGGCATTATTCCAAATTCTCGGTCCGTCAGCCTGTGTATGAGCATGATGTCTAGTTTATGTTTATTTAGTAGTTTACTATAGTTATAACACTAAATTAGGTTCAGTTAGGTTTTCATTCATTTATCTACCTATTTGAATTCTTTTATTTTATTTAAACTTTATTGCTTGTTTATAACTGGAAACAACAAGGGGAGGCCCTTGCCTGACTATGGGACAAAAGTTGGTAATTAAAAAATTTTTATTGCACAGTTTAAAAAATGTACAAATGAGTGCTGATCAACTGAAGACTGGTAAGTCCATTTTTTTCATTTTTCGACCTTTTCCTTGGGTAAAATCATTCAATACATACATACTATCACGTCTTTATCCCTAATGGGGCAGACAGAGCATTTTGGGTCTTGCGGTTCTATGCAGAGCCCAGGGCCGCAAGACCCAAAAGCCACTTTTAGCGTTATGGTGGGCGAGAAGATGGAAAAGCAATCAATACAGTGATGGGTTGCTAGCCGCATCGCCTGTTAACATGATTCGCATTTTTGCCCATTCCCTCGATCGGCTTTTACGATCTGCGCGGATAGAGAAGCAGCTGTACCATCCTAAGTTTTTTTATTTCTCCCAGACCAGCATGGGAGTCATTCAATGTGATCAGTAAATCTACGTTCGAAAATATGGCAAGGTTACACTTTATATCGAAGGACATCTTCAGACCTGGGAAGTCGGTAGTAGGGATATGTGACTTGGTCTTCTTCTTATCGTGTGTGTTAGTGACTAACACTAGTGTCAGAGTTTTTAAACCGCCTTAAAGGCCTCTGACATGGTTTTAGGTAACGACCAATGTCAAAGACAGTGACCGGGACCGACGGCTTAACGTGCCCTCCGAAGCACGGATCATCTTACTTATCAGACAATCGGGTGATCAGCCTGCAATGTCCTAACCAAACTAGGACAACAACACAAAGTCGTTGCCCCCGCTGGGAATCGAACCCGCGACCTCCGGGTGTGAGCCAAACGCTCCAACCATTACACCACGGAAGCAGTGTGACTTGGTAAAAAATATATTATTTTTTCTACTCCTCTAATTCGATGGCTCCAAAGTATACTAGGTCAACTATACTTCTAATAACTTAACAGTACGGCTATAAACAGAGCGAATGGTTATATTTCAAATATCAATACAATTAAGAAAAAATAACTAATCATAAAAAAAAATAATATAATAAGGTCTTTAAACTGTGCAAAGTAAATTTAATATTATTTTATTTATTTATGAGATAATGTAGATAGACTAGTATACATAGATTAAATGTATGTTAAAAATGGACTAACTACCACTTATATTTTTATACGTCGTATTATTAAATCTACGTTTTTGGGATATATTACTTACTAAGAATGATAAAAAATATTTTTATATACTTATTAGATTTCATATGTATTATAATTTGTATCGTTTATTTATATTTTGTCAACATATAATAAGTTGACTCATTATACATGGACATAATTTTAAATTTGACCTATCATTATATTGAATCAGGTGAGTATCAAAATAGGCAAAATAATTAAAAACACCTTTAACTGTTTAAACATTTTATTCTTATTAAAGAAATCTCAAGAAATTATAGGTAGGTAACATAAACAAAACTTTAGAATTTCTATTTAATAAACAAAAAATACAAAATTCTAGACAACAATTACAAAGACTTAGGTAGGTCTTAGGTAAAAAAAAATAGAAAATAATCGTAATTATCAAGTGCACGTTTCAGTTTTCTTTTTCGAAAAATAGAAGATAATATTAGTATTAATTATTCATGAAATGCTCAAAATCACAATATTTTAGGAACATTCATCTTAATTACTTATAAAGAAAAAAACAGTAAGTATTCTATTCTTAATATCACTGATACTTAGTAATTATTTATGAAAATAAAATCAGTTTTTATTGTCTATTATATTATCCTTCTTTTTTCCTTAAATTAAGGTTTAAGAACTCTCAATAATTAACTTAATAGGTAAGGTAAAAATTATCTAGCAAAAAAAAAGAAAATTATGTTTTTACTTATTCTGAATCGCTTTCAACTCTATTACTGTCACTTTGAATCAAATTAGAAAAAAAACAAATGATATTCCTTAGGTATTACCAGTTTGTGGCACATGTCCATTAAATCTTTATATTTTTTTTTATCTATTGGGATTGGCCTATCGTAAGCAGGGCGAAGATCACTAAAATCTATATTAGGGATCGTTTTGTTACGTGTTACTTTAGGTTTGTTAGCACAATCAATCCAGCTATAAGATTCTTCCATGTAACTAGTTTTATAATATAATTTGTAAGGATTTTCTGCTTTAATTTTTATTTCGGTTAGTTTATTCCATGCCATTTTAGATCCGTCACAGGCATAAGTCCAATTGTTTACTCTTTTAAGCACTCCTTTGAAGTTCATTACAATATATTGAGACACTTCAGTGACCTTGTAAGGTTTATCATCTGTTTTAGCAAATTGAAATGCCATATACCATTGAGCAGGTGTATAAAGTATTTTGTCTTTTGTCTGTCTTTCTATAAGTGCATGCATACTGTCTCCCTCGTTTTGTGTGTGACCAACAATCAAAAAACGATGACTAATATCAATTTTGTATTTATAATTTGCCATCATATACATTAAAAAAACGATCTTATTCCGATTCTGACCACCGCTGTTATCAGACCAGAATCTATAATCTTTTATACCTGCTTTAACAGTTTGGTCAATAAATTTATACACACAGCTAGCAATTTCATTTGCTCCTCTTTTAGCAGTTTGTTGGTACCAGGAAAAGCAATAACCCTGACGAGATCCTATATCAAAAATAGTAAAATTATAAACGGAAAGTTTTCTTTTATAATAAAATGTGTTAACATTCCCATGAGGTACATTTAAGCACTTTTGGAGATCATAAGCTGCTGTTAGGATTTCAGGTTTTTGTTGAGATAATTCTTTGTCTTCTGCTTTCAACTTTCTTGCCAAGTCTTTTTGTTTCAAGTGCAGTTCCTGCTTTGCTGTTTATTCATCTGTATGCTGTTTATTGTTTTCAAAAATGTGACATTCTTCACACACATCTTTTTTCGGCTTGTGGAAACTAATGTTTATGTTTTTATTGATTATATCACGATATTGCCGCACGCTAGTTACTTTATTCGTATACTTATCGGGATCAAACCATTCTTCATACAATTTAAACATTTTAGGAAACGATAGAGATCCATCAATATAATGTTTGCTGGAATCTTTACGAGCATGATGTGATACCACAGGCGAAAAACTTTCAACATGATCAAGTACACTACGTTTCATGTCATCAGTAATTTTTTTCAGATGGTGAACATGCTTTCCTCGCTGATCAGACTGTATAGATCCTTGACCTTCTTCTAGTTTTAATAAAGCTGTATATAAAAAATTAAAACTTATAGACAACGTATTTAAAAAAACCGGAATATTCCTTATAACAACGTTGTCCGTTTCATAAATAGGTAAAGTGTAAGAAATAGAACTCAGTCTTCTAGAATTTTCTTTATCTGTTGTTATCCTTTTCTTCAAATCTTTCGTAGCATCTCGTCAAGAAGTCCCACTGCCTGGAATGATCTCCAATGTCCCAAAACATTTTAAATATCTTAGATCTGGTCTCTTCGGATATTTTTTCATAACATTTCTTTCTACACGTTGTAGGACATGGAGATTTTATTAGTTTTTTATTATGCACTTTTCCATTTCTACTAATATATTGTAAGCCTCTGTTGACATTCCGTTTTCTTACTTCATCCCTCACTCCACCTTTCTTTTCTTTAATTTCCGAAATTCGTTTGCGGCTCCTACATGTTGGAGTAGTTACTGGAGAGTCTGTGTCGTAAATATTAGTTGCAGGTGTAGAGATAGGACTCTCAAGACAAAAGGCGTCAACAAAAGTAGGTGAAGAACAAAAATCAACGCAAGGGATGGCATTGGAGTATCATCGTAATTTTTTTCAAAACTGTTACTGGTACTAGCCTTTTCTTTAATATTTGATTCATCTTTATTTTTATAATAAATGTATGCATTAGGTGTGTTTGGTCGAGAATCTTCAATTATTGATGGCGATGAAGAGGTGGTAGGTAGCAAAGTCCCAGTTTTATTACAAAGTTCTTCATTGTTAGTTGTTAGTGTAAGATCGGGAATATCGTTCGGAAAAATAGAAGAGTTGATTGGTAGATTATGTAAGATATCAGTGTCTTCCAAATCAATGTCATTTAATATTGATAACTCTTTGTGGGTAAAATTTGCACCTGAAGGCAAAGGAGAATCTGAAAGAAAAACATATATTTTATACAATAATATACAGATACAAATACACAATCACGTCAATTAGAATTCATAAAAATCTGTATAAAGAAACCAGTAAAATGAGTCAAGTTAATACTTCGTTAACATTGTTTATTGTATACTGATCTATCTACAGTTATACCATTATACGCGGTTACACATTTAAAATAGCATAATTATAAAATAAATTACGCAGTAACTATTTTTATAAGCTTATAAATAATTATTTCAATATACTTACGTCTTTCCGATTCATTTTGAACATTATCACAAACTTTAGAAGCATTTTCCTTGTTACCCATACAGCAATCATATTTTTCATTCACTAAATTAATAATTTTTCGAGACCTAGTACTCATCACCATTTTATATTTAGTTATGGTTCTAAATTGAAACAAATATAACCCAAGAAAAACTACTATTTACTGATAACAAAAAGTACACAATTACATCCGCACGCCGCGACTTTTCGACGTATACTGAGCTAGTTTCAACTTGTACCAAAATGACCGCATTCGTGTCCCGCGTATACTGGTACGGTACACTTGACTCAGTGTACTATGTGCAAATTAAATAAATCGTTTACTTGATCTAGTATACGCCAGTTTTTCTTAGTTATTTATTGACTTATAATTTTTTTAACACCGGTAATTAAAAAAATGCTATTTAATTGTTGTTAATATACTAAAAAGTAAAATTGTGGAAATTTGTTAGTTGACTCAGTATACTTAGGAGCCATAGTACTGTTATCTGCCTTTTACATAGTCACGAACACTATTATAAGAACATTGATTATTTATGACTTCAGGAAAGTCTATAGTCTATTCCCCATAACAGCACTTGTATTGTTATTTCGCCAAAACGATACTCCTAGCCATAGACTTAGAACCTTTTTTTTTTCTTTGAATCTATCATACTGCCAACATAAGAAAAACGTTTTATAATATATTCGTGATATATTCACTAGGGAGACGTCAATTTAAAAAAAATAAAGTTTACCATAGATGCCTATTAACTACCAAACATAAATGATGTCATACATTTTCATATTTTTCTTTGTTTATTTTTGTATTTTATTTAGTAAATATAGTCGTAGAAAAAGTATTGTATGCAACGTTGTATAAGTACGTCAAAAAATGCTCGATGGCGTCTTCTTACGATGCTCGCTAAAGCTCGCATCGTAACCTGCGCTACTCGCATATTTTGAACCCTCTTATACAACTGTTGCATAAAATACTATTATTTATTCCGTCAACTAGATTAACCAAAAATAAAGGACCCATACTTTTTCGTTCAGCAGCGTAGTTAAAATTGGCGAAGATACAGCGCTTCGAAGTTTCGGAGTCACCTTTGGTAAAAATCGTAGCCAGTCGTGACGTCACGCGAAATTTAAATGCGCTGTATCTTCGTTATTACATATACCATACTTTTTAATAATCTATCTAATGAGCAAATAAAATTTTTAGTCTACATCCATTTTGATTGTAGTTCAAACAACTGACTGAGTTCCATTCGACTGTTGATTGTGTAGATGGGGAAACTTTCCAACTCGTTAAAACTAGAATAATACTCAGTTTTTCCTGATAAACTATTTGTTTTCGCTATTTGCTTTGTTTAACAACTCTTTTAATAAAGCGAAGTACAAAATATAGTTTTATTAAGCGGCCAAGTGCGAGTGGGACTCGCGCACTAAGGGTTCCGTACCATTATCTATAAAAATCAAGTTTTTTGTGTGGGAGCCCCCCTTAAATATTTTATTTATTTTAATGTTTTTATTTATTATTAAAATAAAAATGCAACTGAGTATTTTGTAAGTATTTCAAGTGCCTACCTGTTGCCATTATTGATATCGAGCAAAATAGGACAAAAAAATCGCGTTTGTTGTATGGGAGCCCTCCGTAAATATTTATTTTATTTTGTTTTTAGTATTTGTTATTATAGCGGCTGCAGAAATACATAATTTGTGAAAATTTCAACTGTCTGTATTGCGGTTCTTGAGAAACAGCCTGGTGACAGACAGACGGACAGACGGACAGACAGGGAAGTCTTAGTAATAGGGTCCCGTTTTTACCCTTTGGGTACGGAACCCTAAAAACTAAAGCCCGAAGATTCTTCATGACAAGTATGTTATCTAGTTAAGGCAAGCACAGCAGCGAAAGTTTGTAAGTATGGATGGATGTTTGTTACTTTTTCACGTAAAAACTACTTAATGGATTGTAATGAAACTTTACAATAATATAGCTTATACATCAAAATAACACAGGCTACAATTTATAAAGATATTGTGTGATAATCCTGCGCAGACGAAGTCGCGGGCATTAGCTAGTATAAAACAGTAATGTATACAATATTGAAGGCACATACCCGTAATTAATCGAACCACAGGCTATAACAGACCACTGTAGTACAACAAAATCAAAATAAAAGTCGAAGATTAACAAAAAAAACTTGAGAGGTGTCAAGGGACACCCGGATGGAACGAAGTTCGAGAGAGAGAGAGACAGAAAAACGCGCGCACGCCGCGCGGCTTACAACTATAGCAAAAAGTGTCGTTTCAACTTTTGGTCTTAATTTTTTTCGTCCACCCCCCTTTCGCAACGCGCGATAAGGAACCAAGGTCTAAAAAAATTAAGGTTTCGATACTAAAGTGTGCAGCCCAGGCAATTTGTATGGGGACGTCGATTTTTTGTTTTTGGTTACTTGACAGTTATTTCAATTTTATTTATTTCACGAACTTAAAAATTATATTATCTGCTTCTATCAATAAATCAATAAAGAACTAAGTTCTTGTCTACTTGTACGTACAAAAGGAGAAGAGTTAGGTGCCGACGAAATAACCAAACTCCACGAGTGCTGTTTGTACACTGAATTTATTGTTAAAATTAGGTAAAGGAATGCATCGCAGTGCAAGCAGATTGCAATATTTGCAATTATGCACAACACACTCATACATATATATCATAGTGATTTGGCGTTTGAGTGTAACATGTATTACGAAAATGCATGTACTTTGTACACTACTATTTTCACAAAACTACCAAATTTTATCTGGTCCTTCCATGCTGGTCTGGGAGAAATAAAAAAATTTAGAATGTACCAGCTGCCTCTCTTCCCACGCAAATCGTAAAAGCCGATCGAGGGAATGGGCAAAAATCCAAATCATGTTAACAGGCGATGCGGCTAGCAACCCATCACTGTATTGATTGCTTTTCCATCTTCTCGCCCACCATGACGCTAAAAGTGGCTTTTGGGTCTTGCGGCCCTGGGCTCTGTATAGAACCGCAAGACCCAAAATGCTCTGTCTGCCCCGTTAGGGATAAAGACGTAATAGTATGTATGTACCAAATTTTATGAAGTTAATAATTGTGCAAAATAGCAGATATATATATTTTTAAATATTTAGCGAGCCTCAATTCATACATGTAATAAAATTGGATGCAGGCCGCTTCCGATCGGTTGTTTTTGAAATCCTTGGGGGAGGCCTATGTCCAGCTGTGACTGATACCTATGATGATGTTTTTTTTTATGTTATAAGTCGGCAAACGAGCAAGCGAGCCTCCTGATGGTAAAAGGTCATCGCTGCCCATGGACACATACAACACCGGAGGTGCCATCTATGCGTTGCCGGCCTTTTAGAGTCCTATTAACACACCTTTTGAAGAACCCCATGTTGTAGCGCAAAGGAAACACTTATTCCACATCTGACACGTCCTGGGGAAAAATGAACGTGATGCCCTAGTGGTTTTTGGATACCAGGCGTGATGATGATGTAATACATAACATGTAATGGTTTAAACTTATTGACGAGTGCCTGAATTGGCGTTATTACTAAAAAAACAATCTTCTGTACAATTTTATTAACAATAAAGAAATATTAAATATTTGATTCGATTTGTAGTTGTTCACTTTGTGTGCTTGTTCAACAAATATAGTAATAGTAACAGACGGACAAATATAGTAGTAGTTGTTCGCTTTGTCTGCTTGTTCAACAAATACAGTAATAGTAACATCACATGCAGAATATCCGTACAAACATTTGTCATGCGCAGATGTTTTGATATGAAACTGTATGAGGTTGGCTTTGACCTTTTATGTTTAGAGTAGCTACATATAGAGATATAGCGGGTATCGTGGTCATAAAGAGTTCAAGAAGCGGCACGGCAAGTATAGTTGTCTGCCTCCGTGGTGTAGTGATTAGAGCGTTCGGCTCATACCCGGAGGTCGCGGGTTCGATTCCCAGCGTGGGCAACGACTTGTGTTGTTGTCCTAGTTTGGTTAAGAAAACATTGTAGGCTGATCACCGGATTGTCTGATAAGTAAGATGATCCGTGCTTCGGAGAGCACGTTAAGCCGTCGGTCCCGGTCACTGTCTTTGACATTGGTCGTTACCTAAAACCATGTCAGAGGCCTTTAAGGCGGTTTAAAAACTCTGACACTAGTGTTAGTCACTATCACACACGATAAGAAGAAGTGAAGTATAGAGGGGCAGTAACCCTATACACTTAATAATTTTTGACTCCTGCGCAATAACTGTCAGCGCTAGTTTCGTGCCACTACCTGTATATTCATCTAAACAACCGAGCTACTAATAATATTGTATACTCAGTTTTACCACGTATGTTTATTTATTTACACACAAGCGATATCTCCCAGCACTGTGCGCAAGCTATTATTTTCAAGCGTTATTCATTAACCCCCGCCTTCGATCGTAATAACATTCTTGACATCCCCACTTTCTCCTCTCGAGCTTATGCTAAGTCTTTTGCTGTCATGGCTGCTCATTTATGGGATGAACTACCACCTATTATTAAAGCGCCGACTTCTTTATATTCCTTTAAAGCTAGGGTCAAAAACTTTTATGAAGACTCCTAACCTGGATTGAGTTGTATGTATTTATTATGTTACAAATTTATTTATATATTTATGTATATGTTTATGTTTATACACATTTACAAGGTTTTTGTTTATATTTTAGCTTGAAAGTATTGAAGAGTGTTCCACCCTAATTAATAGCATTCTCTCCTCTGGCGTTGGGTTGACTGGAAGAGATTCCTTAAAGGGATAAGACCGCCTTTGTATTGTTATCTACTGTATTTTTTTAGTGTCCTTTTTTGAACAATAAAGAATTTACATACATATTAGGTACGTAGTCGTATTTAGCATTCATGGGCAGCCGCGGAGAAGACAGGGGAAAAACGCCAGTGACACGGCAGTGATTTCATAGCGAGCGGCTGGGCGCCAGTATTTATTTTTCATCATCATCATCAGGTCTTTTTGTCTCCACTGCAGGAGCACGACCCTCTCTGTACTACCCGAGCCAAACTTGGCCAGAGCTGCCAGAGGTCTTGGCCTACACTCTCCACGCTGGCCAGTCGGGTTGGAGAGGTCTCATATGTTTATAAGCTTTGTATAGCTTGTATTCCCTAAGTCGCCTTCTACGACATCCACGGGAGGTCTTGGAGTGGCCCTATTCTACTCTGTCGAAAACCACACGGCAATTTATGTTTTACGTCGTGTTTAATTTATATTCAGTGTAATTAGTACATTTTAAAAAAAGGTAGATGGTCGTTCCTGCCTTAGTATGCCTTCAAACGTCGTCATAGCAGACAAAATAGTAAAACAATACATCAGACGCCCGCTTCGGGCGTCCGACATTTAAAAGGGTATTAGTATCTACACATAATCTACTCTAACCTCAGTTCCGGAGGGACGAGCCATCCTCAGCAAAACATATTAGCAATGTTTGTTTTGCAATCAAGAGGTCACTCGTGCGAATAAAGGAACCTTTTTGCGGAACCCATTTGATAAATTGTTTTATGACTTGGTTGGCTTGCTTTTTGTCCATTGTGTATTTAAACCGAAGATAAAGACATAATTACTAACGTAACAGATACTCAACGGCATATAAACTATTGGAGGGCCCGTAAGTAAGCAAAACTGGTAGTTGCGGGTAGGCACATAGAGATGGCAGCACACGAAATTAGCAAAAAAGTGACATAGTGTTGAATATGCTTTAAAAATATTAATTGCATTTCACACAAGTCATATTTAATCAATTAGAGTTCTACTTTATTTAAATAATAGCAATAAAAGATTTTAATGTTTTAATTATTACCTATAGCGCCATCTAGTGGGCTAAGAAGGGAAATAATTATGTTTATAAAACGATGGGTAGGCGTGACATTGGTTAGTAATATCGTAATCTTTTATTTTTATATATGTTACCCGATAAAGTAAAGATACATTCTTTAGTCACATTCGCCCTGATGAAGACCTTCGTTCAAAACATCTGACTGTACGTAAGTAACCCATTCTCATAACGGCTTGACCGATTCGGAAAATTCTTTTTTTGTTTAAAAGGGCACACTTGCACGGTGGTCACATAGAAATTTTATTTAAATCGGTTGTGTAGTTTGGCGTTGAAGTCGGATTATAGTTTTTTTTTTTCATAAATAGACCTAAAAATTTCTGTTATCTTTCAAAACATCAAATTACTTTCAATGTAAGTACCACAGGTAAAATAAAAAAAATCGAAACTAAAAATCGACTTCACCTCCAAACTACAGACCTTACTTTGATAAAATGTCTATATGACCACCTGACAAATATACCCATTTAAACAAAAAAGAATTTTCCAAATCTTTCCAGGCGTCTTCGAATATTCAGTGAAGATACAAAAAAAAAAGATCGAGATGAATTGTTATCCTCCATTTTTGGAAGTCGGTTAAGAATAACAAGTCAAAATATCCACTTAATTAACAAAAGTGTACTTTCCATTCGTTTTGTATACTAATTTATATCAAAAAAGGCAAATTTACAAAGGAAATATTTTTCGACTGGAACGAAGTGGGACCGTAGTGTCATCAATTTGTTGGAACCCTTGGGGTATCTTGCTTACAATTACTTCGTAACAAAAACCGGTTAAGAGCGAGTTGCATTAGCGTTCTAAGGGTTCCGTACCACGATACAATATATAATAAGGGGGTATTTAAAAGCCGAAAGTTTATGAGTGTGTGTGTGTATGTTGATTACTTCTTAACGTGCAAACGGCTGGACTAATTTTGATAAAATTTGGTATGCAGGAAGATAACACCCTCGATTAACACATAGGCTACTGTAGGCGCGGGTAACACAGAGGCGCGCAGCTAGTTTGAAATAAATTATCTAAAGGTAAACGGATATTATTTAAATTTTGTCTTGATTGAAGAAGCCCTAGAAAATTTTTCTTTTCTTCTTTTTCTTAAACTATTTTATGAAGTACGGTTTCTTCGCATATAAGCTAAAAGTGGACTATTTTTTGCAAATGTGCATAGAAATTACATACAATAATTCTTCCAGTCAACCTGCGAATATAAGAAAATAGGACAATTACTCACAACCAGGAATTTGGGTATTAGTACAGATCCCTAAAAATTAATATCAATAAAGGAAGACTTAACATTATTTTATGATAAAAGTAATTGAATTACCTTACTTCCCTTTGTACCATATATCTTTGCAAATTATTGCGAATTTTTTTCTTTTTTTCTGTATTTCCGTACAATTTTCTTAAACAACTGGGATTTGTAATTTAGCAGGATTGGATACAACCATTCCGGGTTACTTAACTTAAATAAGCGTTTTATTATAGAAAAGATAATTAAAGCAAGACGTTTTATTGTTAATTGTTTATTAAAATATAACATACAGACTAACAGTTTTACACCAAGACATCTGCATGCTAGATGTTACAGTTACATCACTATAAATAGACACAATTTTCTTGCATACGTAAAAAACCATTACAAAATTAAATATTGTCAAATAAATATACTTATTAAAATAAAAAAATTAAACATCAAGATTATTTTTATTATAGGAAAGATAATTAAAGCAGAAAGAAAAATAGAAGAGGGAAAATGTTCGGTCATCAAATACGCCACGATGCGTTTTTTAAAACAATAATGGAAGGAAAACTAGAAGGAAAGAGAGGAGTAGGAAAACCCAGAAGAAAATTAATAGACCAAATAAAAGAAAAATTAAACGTGAAAACATATAAAGAGGTTAAGAACTTAGCGGAAGGAAGAGAGACATGGAAAGCACTCCACCGACAAGAGCCCAGCTCTTAAATATAAGAAGAGAAGAAGAAAAATTAAAGCAAGATCAAACAGTCAGTATTTGGTTTATTAACCGAAGCGAGCGAAGCGTCTTCAAAACAAAAAACCGACTTGAACACCACACTACACAACCGATATTGATAAAATTTCTACAGAACCACCTGACAAGTATGCCAATACAAACAAAAAAATCCAAATTGATCCCGGCGTCTCCGAGTTTGTGTTTACAAACTCGGAGACGTACATAAAACTCTCTCGTAACATCAACTCGTACATAAAAAAAGCAATGACTCTCCGGGAGTGCCGACAGAAGTAAAAATTGGTGTCGGTAATAGTGTCGGGAGATCAGTGGTTTTTTTCCATCTCAAAAGATGCTTTCGTACATGCCGAACGCGACTAACGAAGTTTTCACTTTAAATAAAACATAATGTACATTTAAATTTATAATATCCTTTTTTGAAGTCTATTTCGTATAATTTGTCCTGGGTCTTGGATGTTTATGTATTTGTTATAAAATATAGTATCGTTGAGTTAGTATCCCATAACACAAGTCTCGAACTTACTTTGGGGCTAGCTCAATCAGTGTAACTTGTCCCTATATATTTATTTATTATCTGATGATGTCCAGTTTCCTGTTGTTCCAACTTACAGGTCACGCCCACACACGCATGCAATAGAATAGAAAGTTATATTAATAAGAGAACATCACGTTTTAATAAAAACATACTAATTAAGTGACAAACTGAGACAATGGGCCAAGGTCTGTCTGTCACATAGGATGTCACGACTCACGATTTCTGACTCATACTCATATTTGGTCTGAGCTCACGACATTAAAAATGGTACGGCTTTCATATATTTAAAACGTTGGAGCTGGAACCATCCTCTGCGAAAATATACAACGTGGAAGTATATATATACTATAATACAAATCTATTAATTATACCTTTAAATACCTATAAATTATTCTATTCAACAATAAAGATATTTGTGTTTATAACATACAAAAATTAAAAAAGAAAATCGGCATTTCCATACGAGTCTGTGTAGCCTTCCGGGCAATTTTATTATCGAATTAAATTCAATTTAGAACTTATAATAACGATTTAACAATGGCTTGTCAACTAAAAGATATTAAAGTGTTATAGGTGTACTTAATCCAAAAAATAGTCAATTTTAAGAAAGTAATTTGAATAAAAAAATTCTTCGTGTGATCAGGATTTTTAATGTAATTTTAAACATTATATCGGAAGTGACATCACACAGCAATAAAAGTTTTCATTTTTTCTATGCCTGCACTAAAAAACAATGACATCTGTCAACTGTCAATGTCTCCTGTTTAAATTACCGTCGTGACAGTGACAATACAATACAGTGGTGCCATTTTTGAAAGGCGAAGTCACTAAACGAACAGTTTTTTGTATGGAAAAGCCATTCGTTTAGGTGACACTGCGTTTCAAAAATGGCACTTGAAGACAGTACAGGAAGTGGAAATTGCCAACTTTACTCAAAAAATCTTCATCGTGACGTCACTTCGTCAAAAAGCTTGACCTTGCTTGAAAATAAAGGTCAATGGTATTTTTGCAAATATCTAATTAAGTAAGACCTTATTTTAAAATCTGATTAGAGAAACCTTTTCCTAGAGGCTATTCCTCGAAACGGATAGAAAATCAGATTTTTTTTTTAATTACTTGACAAGCCAATTACCATCCTAAATTCAAACCTACTTACTATTTTAAAAGGGTTTTGAAATAGAAATAAACGAAATAACCTTTTCGACCAATTTCGGTACCGCAACAAAAACTCAATTCCTAAAACCCTTTCCCATTAAAAAAGGTTAACAAGACAAAACCTCAATTGACTTTCGCAACATTTTAGATATCTGGGGTGCTACTTCGAAACTTTTCACTTTTGTTATTCTCGATGTCGTATTATTGTTAACTTTAGGTTTTTTCAGTCTTCATGCAGGAGCACGACCCCCTTTGTGCTACTAGAGCCATACTTGAACAAGGTAGCCAGATGATTTGGCCTACACTCTGCGCGCTGGCCAGACGGGTTGGAGAGGTCCTATTGGTGTCTATAAGCTTTGTTTAGCTTGTATTTCCTAAATCGCCTTTTATGACGTCCGCACGGAGAGACTTTGCCGTGTGGTTACCGGCTAAGTAGAATAGGGGCACTCGAAGTCTTTCTGTATTATTGTTAAAGGCATAGAAAATCGAATCGTCTCTCTTTTGGTTTAAGCAAAAATTTATGTCCGGCTATCTAATTGTTTTCCTCTACAAGTCGCTTTCTAAACACATACCCGTAATAAATCGAACCATGGGCTATTATACTAGATTATTAGAATAATGAAATTAAAATAACAGTCAAAGACTAAAAAAGAATTGGCATTTGCATACTAAAGTGTGCAACTACCAGGGCAATTTGTTTGGGAATGTCGAATTTTATTTTTGTTTCTTTTTTTTAAAATTTAATTTTACTACCATTATAAATATAGTGATCTAGAATAGATATGTCCCTGCTACGTTGTATATAAATTATTTATGTGTAAGCGCGATAATTTAAAAACCAATACTTTCGTTTCGTAGTACACACCCAACCATCTGAAACAATTGTGTCAGAATTGGCGCACGGATAAGCCCAAACAAAACAAAAAACGTTTGTAAACCGGTATATTTGAATTGAACGGAGTGGATTGACACTGAAAACTTTATGGGCAAGGATTTGATTGCTGACTTTTCAACGATTGGTAGAATGGTGGACGAGTGAATCAGCTAGCGTAGCTAGGTACTAAATTGATCTAGTTTACTTGAACAATCCCGCTTTGTACGAATATATATTGATGTAGAACATTTTGATTAAAGCTTTATATATAAAATGTTTGCTGGGTGGTTTCCGATTGCCGTGTGGTCTCTGAAAGAGTAGAAAAGGGTCTCTCCAAGTCCTCCCGTGGATGTCGTAGAAGGTGACTTAGGAAATACAAGCTATACAATGTTCATAAACATCATGACCATCACCTCTCTAACTCGTCTGGCCAGCTAGGAGAGTGTAGGCCAAAGTCCTTTGGCTGCTCTGGCCAAGTATGACAAAATAAACATTTTGTATGGGATTTGCATGAATTATAAACTAATGACGTTATAGTTCAAATAGCGCTCTTAATATCAGTTTTTCTGCAATAATGAATCTAAAATCCTTTGAAAATGGATATGAAGATGGCCAAATATTTTTTTTGACCCAAGAAAGAACCTAATGTGTCAAGTAATTATTAAAAAGAATATTTCTTAAAAAAATTTTTTAACAAAAATTAACAATGAACTTTAAAGTTTAAAGTGCTCCTCAAAACTTGATCGAGTCCAAACTCGGTGGGGTTAAGATTCTTCAAAATTAAATAAAGTTTAACTGAGGTGGCGTTAGACAAGAAAGGCTTTTTATATTGAAAGTTAAATTTTTGAAGAGACTCAGATGTTCAATCACAATGAATGTAAAAAATTCAACGACTCTTCATTCCGATTGAAGTACGGTAAACGGCAAGACAAGCGTAACACTTTGTCATAAAATGGAACGTTTCGTGCAAGGTGCTTGTCTGATTCTTTATTTGTCCTAAAGATATTTTATCCATAAAATACAAGGACTTATAATAGTTTTTTCCATAATAAGTCATGTGTTCGTATGATGACCAACCCTAACTTAAAGTTACATAATACCACGTGCCCTAAAGATATAAAATCTAAAAACCATTTTTTTGTATATTTGATATTTCGTTAGTTGTCTTTGTATATGCATTTGTTTTGGTACAATAAAGTTATTACAAAGAAACAAACAAAAATTGCTTTATTAGAATCCATAATATTAACAAGACAGTAAATGCTTTTATTTATCAGTTATAATCCTACTAAAATTATAAATGCGAAAGTGAGTTTGTATATTTGTTTATTACCTCTTCACTCATAAACTACTGAACCGATTTGGACGAAATTTAGTATGGATATAGTTTGAGACTCGGTGAAGAACATAGGGTACTCTTTACCCCGAAATTCTTACGGGGAGCGAAGCCCGCGGGTACAGCTAGTCCTAACCTACTTCCTATTTAATATTATAAATGCGAAAGTAAGTTTGTATATTTTTTTGATTGTCTGTTTCTTTGATACCTCTTCACGCTTAAACTACGGAACCAATTTTGATGAAATTTGGTATGGATATAGCTTGAGACTCGGTGAAGGACATAGGGTACTTTTTATTCCCAAATTCCCACGGGGAGCGAAGCCCGCGAGTACAGCTAGTAGCTAATAAATGTTTAGGTTTATAGTTCGAAATTGATTAAATATTATTTGATTGTATAATAAATGTTTTATTATTTCACCAAAATCCAACTGTACAATACTAAGTATGCATGCAGCATGCAAGCCATAAGAATGATCAAGCAAAATTATAAATTTATGACATGTCATTTTTTTTCATGAAAGTTTAAAAAATCCAATTAATAAAGTACACGATGTTATGATATAGAGCAGATATTCGAACATTATGGTTACTGAATAGCAAATAAGTAATGGTTAATGACAATCAGACATAAGATGTCATGAAAAGACATGGGGTACCGTGCTTGCCTACCCGGTTACGAAAAAAGACATGAAAATTTAACTTTATGGTTACTAATCTAAGTCCACCTACCCGCCCAGGGTTGTCTAACGGGCATGGGCTTTAAATTAGTATTTCGCATATTATAATTTAGAAAAAAAAAATCATGAAAAATCCATTCGGCTATTGCCAGATTAAAATTAACGATAACTTTAACAAATCACAACCCAGAACAGAACGGAATGGTCATTTCGATAAGAATTACCGAAAAACGTCAAGATAGAAGTGATACATTACTGATGTTCCGTAGATTTTTTAAACTTTTCTACGACACGGTTTTTTTGTGGTAATACACTTAATTAAATCAGGCCCTTTTGAAATTTTATTATTGCACCCAAATGTACCATTGATTTATAATATACATACTATCACGTCTTTATCCCTAATGGGGCAGACAGAGCATTTTGGGTCTTGCGGTTCTATGCAGAGCCCAGAGCCGAAAGACCCAAAAGCCACTTTTAGCGTCATGGTGGGCGAGAAGATGGAAAAGCAATCAATACAGTGATGGGTTGCTAGCCGCATCGCCTGTTAACATGATTTGCATTTTTGCCCATTCCCTCGGTCGGCTTTTACTATCTGCGTGGGAAGAGAAGCAGCTGGTACATTCTAAGTTTTTTTTTATTTCTCCCAGACCAGCATGGGATTTATAAGGACAGGACAAAAGGCTACACAGCAATCTCTTCCATAAAATAATACGTTAGTCGTAGGATAGTGACGTCATATTTCTATGTCAAACCAAATTAGACTTTATTGTCATACGATAGTGCTCAATTTTCCTAGATACTGAAACGCGGATACGCAGTAAGTCCGTCTTGCGTACTGCTTTCGGAGTAACCCCCTGGCTACCTGAGGGTAGGTCCTTAATGGAGATACATACATTTTTCGGGCACTATTTGAAATAAAATACTTATAAGGAAACAGAGATATCATTTAAAATTTTGTCTTTACCAAGCCTCAGATAACCATTCAAACTATTTTATAAAGTCAAATAAAAATATGAGAACGTGGAGCTTTTCTTTGCCCATTTGCCAAAATGGCCGTTTTTCGCAAAGTTATAGATAATTAAATATTGAACGAAAATATAATAAAAAATATAGCTACAGTACTAAAAGAGAGTTATCGTCGAACATACTAATATACCTACTTACATCAACTGGCCAAATAGACTCGGAAAGAACATGTCAAAAAATTTTTTAACAAAATCCACGCTAAATTCCATTACCGTTAACGAGTTTTAAACACGCATTTCCATTTACCTAAGCCGATTAAAAGATAATGAAATCATTTTGTCAATTTATGCGTAACCACAAATGTTGCGCATAAAACTGAAATGTCCCCAATTAGAACCCTAATATGAGAAAAGCTACAATAAAAAGTTAGTATACCATAATGAACTGGTAATAGACCCTTCATTTAGATTAATGAAAAGATTGCGCCTAAATTATGATGTGGTGATTCAGTACCGGATTGCGGGACCCTAAATGGTACATAATGATGTTTTCGTTTGGCACTGATGTTAATGAGCACGACCCTATTTTTAGCACAATTTTTAGGGTTCCGTAGCCAAATGGCAAAAACGGAACCCTTATAGATTCGTCATGTCTGTCTGTCTGTCTGTCCGTCCGTATGTCACAGCCACTTTTTTTCTAAACTATAAGACCTATACTGTTGAAACTTGGTAAGTAGATGTATTGTGTGAACCGCATTAAGGTTTTGACACAAAAATAGAAAAAAAACAGTAAATTTTGGGGGTTCCCCATACTTAGAACTAAAACTCAAAAATATATTTTTCATCAAACCCATACGTGTGGGGTGTCTATGGATAGGTCTTCAAAAATGATATTGAGGTTTCTAATAGCATTTTTTTCTAAACCGAATACTTTGCGCGAGAGACACTTCCAAAGTGGAAAAAAGTGTGTCCTCCCCCCCCCCGTAACTTCTAAAATAAGAGAATGATAAAACTAAAAAAAATATATGATGTTCATTACTATAAAAACTACCAGCGAAAATTGGTTTGAACGGGATCTAGTAAGTAGTTTTTTTTTAATACGTCATCATCATAAACGGCAATTTACCTTTCATTCAATCAACTCAAATAAAAAATTTAAAAAAAACATACTACAAGACTTTTATATTATGTTATTTGCTACTACGGAACCCTTCATGGGCGAGTCCGCCTCGCACTTGGCCGCTTATTATTTTTTGTTTTGTTTGGGCCATATAACGTACAATGTCCTTTTTTGACACAGGTATGCAGGCACTTCATAGAAACGGAGCAGCATATATACCTAGTACTACTACAAACGAAACAATCCGTCCGTGCACACGTCAAACAATCAGGGTCGCCACCACAGAATTTGTTGCTTTGCTTATCTGTTTTCATCACTCGGAAATCTATAAAATTTTCGTTCTTTATTGTTTTCCGTGGATAAACAATAATAATGAGCGCAGTTTCTCACCATAATGATTCAATAATCCTGTGACTCGCGTATTGTATTTAATTTATTAATTCCTAATAAACAAAAAAAAATTTGGTTCTCATACAAATGGATGTAGTCGCGTATGATATCGCTAATATAGAAAATAAATGTATTTTTCTTTATTCGATATACATTCCTCGGAAAAAGTGGTTCTAAATGATGGATTGATTAGCTCCTTGTTATATTTGTACTTAATAAAAAAGGATATTGAATAAATAAAGGTATCTATTAAATAAAATATTAGTATTTAAATAAAAATAGCTATTACTTGAATAAGAAAATGTAGGTAAAACACTGACTGTCTAAAAGCAAATTGACATTATCTTAACAACTTTCAGACGAATTGATCTTTATTCAGTTACTTCCATATTTTATCCTACTAATATTATAAACGCGGAAGTTTATAAGTATGGATGGATGGATGTTTGTTACTCTTTCACGTATAAACTACTTACTGAATGGATTTTAATAAAACTTTACAAATATAATTTTATGCATCAGAATAACGCATAGGCTAAAATTAATTAAGATATTGTGTGATAATCCTGCGCAGACGAAGTCACGGGCACCACCTAGTATATAATATACTAACAAAAATCTGCTTGCCTCTCCATTGTTTTCTGTTGCAATGCCCTATCAGAGTTCACTTTGTACATACTAATTAAAGAAGTGACTATGTGATAAAGTGTAATATATATACAATGTGAAAAACAATAAATAAATTTAAATGTATTCAAAGTTCTCATTACTTAGGTAAAGATTCTAAGAGCAAGCTTAGACAACGATTCTGTTCAATATTCTCCCAATGAACTTATATAAGAAAGGAAAATTAAGAGGAAAATGGTTTATGATGCTGAAAATAATTGCTCCTGAAAATGTTTGTATTAACTTCAAACATAATAGAAATGTATATAAATAAAGGTGCTTAGTAACAATGTTCTTAATAATTAATAATAATACAACGATAACAGAATTAATAAGGGACTATAATAAATTAATTCCATCGTATTATTTATCGGGTTTAGAAGCCCACGTCTCAAAACGATTATGTTCAGATGACGAAAAACAGAACGACAAGGGAATTTCTACGCCATTTTGGTTCTGAATTTTCCTCTAGTGATGTGAGTTTAATTTAATCGAAATATTTCGATATTATTTTTTCCGTTGACATTGACTTCTAAACATTTTTAACTTCTGACAAAAAAGATGAGTGTTATAAGTTTGAAGCCAATGTCTGTCTGTGGCATCGTAGCCCTCAAACGGATGGACCGATTTCGATGCGGTTTTTAAGAACTAAGCTAAGCTAAACTAAGCTATAAGAACCAAAGCAAGTTTCCTTGCGGTGGTTCTTAGCTTTGCTATATTTGATAAAAATTCGTTTAGAATGTTAAATGTTGGGGGTTATGGCTTGAAAGAGAGACAAAAAATATTCGTGAAACACGAAAAAATACAATTAAAGAAAAATAATATTTTATTTCAGGGTTTCTGAGTGTTCGACATCCATATACCTAAACAAATATAAATATTCTGAATGTGCCAATTTAATATCGATACACAGTTTCTTAAATAAAAACTGTAGGAGCAAACATAGATCAACGTTTGTGTTTATTGATATCGATATTACGTAAAACTTTATAATATCATCACAACACTACGCCCGTTTAAGTAGATCGCTGTTTCCTATCCCTAAGGGTCTGTGGGGACAGTTCTGTGTTTTTGATCATTATCGGTACATCAAGGACTTGACACATTAGGTACAAATCGTGGTGTTAATAAATAGAGATTTACTAGAAAATCGTCATATAAAGGTCTTCGCACATTATAACAACTCACCGGCGACTCGACTCTATGCTAGACATTGAAATTTAAGCCCTGTATCGTATGTTCAAGGTTCAATTTCAAAAAATGATTATAAAGTATCTAGTGTACGATGCGTAGGCCACTCGTTGTACACTACTTTATAATCATTTTTTGAAATTGAACCTTGAACATACGATACAGGGCTTAAATTTCAATGTCTAGCATAGAGTCGAGTCGCCGGTGAGTTGTTATAATGTGCGAAGACCTTTATGTTCTAGTGGCTTATCATTATGAGAGAAACTGTTATTATACTTGAAAAATATGTCATCATCATCATCCGGTCTTTTGTCTCCACTGCAGGAGCACGACCCTCGCCAGACTTGGCCAGAGCAGCTAGAGGGATTGGCCTACACTCTTCTCGCTGGACAGACGAGTTAGAGTGATCCTATTGGTGTTTATAAGCTTTGTTTAGTTTGTATGTCCTAAGTCGCTGATTTGTTTATATTGTCTTCGATATGGTTGTAATCTGTAGTGTGTGTCAATAAATAAAATAAAATAAAAATAAAAATAAGTTGTCTTTTACGACATCCGCGGGAAGATTTAAAGTGATCCTATTTTACTATGCCGGAAACCACACGGCAAATATGTATATAGGCAAAACTTTACATGACTTGTACAGCTTTTCCCGGTTTTTACTGTTGATACTTCAACTCTTCCGATCAAATGTATCAGCTGTACTTTTCTTCCTGCGTAAATTTTAAAAGCCTATCGAGTAATGGGCTAACGTCGATATCATGGCGATCTAGCACCACATCACTATTATTATACACTTTTAATGATTTTTAAACTTGGAGAATTTTCGAAAAAATTTAATTTTTTGTAAAATCTTTTATTGTGAGGCCAAAGTACTTATTATAACAAAAATATAAGACCAAACTCGACGAAGTTGTATTACTGAGTTCCATCGACCACCTTCCGTCTCTGTGATCAGACCTAGACATCGTCTACCATAGGGTTCTTGTCAAGAGAAACCAAACAAGTCCTACTTAATGAAACTATGTTGTTTTATAACCTAGTTCCGTCGAACATCTCCCGGCTCCATCATCAGAACAGCTCATTCACCATAATATTGTACTGTCATCCAACTTGCACGAGTATGCAAAATTTGAGCTCAATCGGTTGAGGGTAACTGGATGAAAATCGAGTTGCAAGATTTCACCTAATCATACATACATACCAGATACATGCAACTTAAATAAAGTCTTGTAAAAAGTGACATTAATGTTTATTTACCATCATCAACTTTTTTTCTCTCCCATGCTGGTCTGGGAGAAATAAAAAAAAACTTAGAATGTACCAGCTGCTTCTCTTCCCATGCAGACCGTAAAAGCCGATCGAGGGAATGGGCAAAAATGCAAATCATGTTAACAGGCGATGCGGCTAGCAACCCATTACTGTATTGATTGCTTTTCCATCTTCTCGCCCACCATGACGCTAAAAGTGGCTTTTGGGTCTTGCGGCCCTGGGCTCTGCATAGAACCGCAAGACCCAAAATGCTATGTCTGCCCCATTAGGGATAAAGACGTGATAGTATGTATGTATGTATCAACTTTTTGCTCCACTACAGGAGCACGACCCTCTCTGTACTAAAAGAGCCATACGTACTGTGGCCATACGCCAAAGCAGCCGAAGGACTTGGCCTACACTCTCCTCGCTAACCAGATGTGTAGGAGAGGTATTGATGTTTATTAAATACTCTTAAATGACGCCTCTAGGACTCAAGGTCGAATGTCAAACCAATTATTTAGAAATCTGTTTGTTGGCTTAACATTTTAACTCAGAATTGCTGATTTCAATGTCAATACGCGGAGCGTGACATTTCAATGTGTCAAAAATGTGTCAATTAGGAAGCCATTACTGTTATAAACATGACGGTTCGGGTTTTACTCGACTGCGAAGAAGAGTTGTGTTTTTAGGTTTACTTTTGTGTTTCTGATATTTCAGTTCATTTTTGGAATTGAATCTTTGTATCTGCTTATATTTCGATTTTAGGCTACTAATGTACCTAACTAATCTATTTAAAAACTAAAATAATAGACTTTCTAAAACTTTAAAAAAAAGGTAAAATAAAGAATTAATCTTATTATACTTAACCAGAACATAAATAAATAATAAAATAAGTACATTAAGAAAAAAAAATTTTTTTCACAGACATGTTTCTTTATTAAATGTAACTATTGCAAATTTTAAATAACAATAAGTTTTTTTTTTAACTGTACAATATAACAAAACGTCTCACTTGGTCGTCCCAAAACGCTGGTAGTTTTTAGCTATCGCGCTAATTTAAAAAAAAATACCTTCAATAAGAGATAAATTTAAGCAACATTGAAAAAAAATTGTCTTTGAAAAAAAGCAAAAAAAGAAAGGAATAGAAACCAGTAATTTGAAGAGACGTAATTTTCACGCGAAACCAAAGGCGAGGTCGTAATAAAAGTCGCAGATCTGAATATCCGCCTGTTTCAGAGAAAGGCTTTCTTATCTCGCCGGGAATTTGATTGTGCCGACTCGTCTAACATAGTCCAAGAGACAGGATAGATAATAAAGTGGTTGACTTTACCGATAAAAACTTATACTGCGATGAAGGGACATACCCGTAATAAATCGAACCACAGGTCACTAGATCACACTAGAAAACGATTTACTTTTAGAACTAGATCACTATTTTATAATGACAATAAAATAACAGTCAAAAAACAAAAAGAAACTTCGACATTACCATTCAAATTGCCGAGCTGCTGCACACTTTTGTAGGGAAAGTCCGATCTTTTAAAAGTTTTTTTATGTAATTTTAATATAATTGTTTTCAATATCATCAATATGACATTAAATACTTAATTCTAGTGTAACTTTGTAACTAGGTTTAAACCATTTTCCGACCAAATCAAGTTGACATTTTCAAATGAGACAGCAGCATATAACTAGATGTCAACTTGATTTGGTCGCATACCGGTTTAAAAATCTAGTAGTCTAAAAACAAAGTTTGTCTGCGACAGCATGTATACATACATAATATGTATTAACAAACAATTTATATGATTTTGTATGCCTAACGGCGCAACACAGTGATGCTTAATTTTTATGTACTTAACACCCATTGTACCTGTGATTGACAAAATAAATGATTATGATTATGCGTTTATAATAAGACGGCGTGAATCTTTTTTTGCATAGCCCCTCCGATACTGACCCTATAAAGTTTATCGGAAGAAAATGCTGCGTTTTAATAAAAGTTTTATTACATATTTGAATATTGTTAGAGTTTGTGACAGAAACAGATTAATCATGTCACACGTTACGCTTTTATACGTTTGCATATAGCTAGGATTAAAATTTTCGAACACTTAAATACCGAGACTTTTTTTGCACATGGATGTTACTGATGTACTACACCGGAATTTTTTTTTTTTTTATATTAACCTGTACTGTCCCACTGCTGTGCAAAGGTCTCCCCCGTCTACTTAAAACATATCTCTGACAAATGAAAGAAGTTAACTTTTTTCAATTGTTTTTCCTATGTCCCTTAGACTATGAGGATGATGCGTGTCGAGTTTTCGGCGTATTTTTGGCGTAGGGGATTGGAAACGGGTTAAGGTATCAAATGTATTGTCACATTTTAAGGGAAATTACTCGACTGCGGTAAGAGATTGCGACTTTTGTGTCACTTCTCATTCTTTAAAAGGTTTACAAAATACATTGCGACTTCGGAATTTCGTTGAATGAACGAGGAAGTTTTTCGGGTCTTTTTGAATGTGGCGTTTGTATGTATGTATTTATGTTTGTTCGATGTAAAACTTGAGGATGAGCTTCATGAAATTTGGTATGCCTGGGCTTACAGAATTTATAGGATCGAACAGTAGCCAAATCAGTTATGGATTTGCCGAGATATGGGGTTTTCGGAGTTCCCAGTTCTCACAGTTTAATTGAACAATCCGGTGTTTTATAATAATATGTATGTTTTGTACGGCACCCTAAAAAAGATTCCGTCAAATTGATAACTTCCTCCTTTTTTGGAAATCGATTAAACAAAAGAACTTAAGTAAAACTATGTCAATTGCTCCTTGTTTGTTCTAATTACCCCGAATTTAATTTTAACTTTCGCGACTTTTTTCCTAGAAATAATTTAAACCCATAAAAAAGTTCCTAACCCCGAAAAAGTACACCAACGTGTCATTTTTTAAATTTAAACTTTCGCTACTTTTTCCTAGAAATGAAGGTTACCCCACAACATTGTCTAACTCCGAAATAGTAAGAGAAAATTTTAATTTAAAGTCTTTATAGTTTTTATTAAATTATCTTTTGCTACCAGACAATAAATAACGCTCGCGTACGGAGGGTTCCCTACAATCCTTATCCTTACTTCCTTACTAATATTATAAACTCAAAAGTGAGTTTGTTTTTGTTTGTTTGTTTGTTACCACTTCACGCTTCAACCACTGAACCTATTTACATGAAATTTGATATGGATATAGTTTGATACCCAGGGAAGGACATAGGATAGTTTTTATCCCGAAATTCCCACAGCAAGCAGAGCCCACGGCCCGTGGGCTACTAGTTGAGCCCATGTGACACGGGCTTAGCTAGTTATCTATAAAAAATCGCGTTTGTTGTGTGGGAGCCCCCCTTAAATTTTTTTATTTTTTTATTTTAGTACCTATTTGTGGTTAAAACGGCACCAGAAATACATCATCTGTAATAATTTCAACTGTCTATCTATGACGGTTCATAACATACAGTCTGATGACAGACGGACAGACAGACAGACAGACGGACGGACAGCTAATAAGTCTTAGTAATAGCGTTCCGTTTTTACTCTTTGAATAAGGAACCTTAAAAAGTCTTGACTATAAATTCAAATTTATAATCCAATAGATGAGAAAAGTGGCCGTAATAATTTACAGATATCGAATCGCCCTAGGCATTTCATAACCGGACTAAGCGGGTCTATGGAAGTTTGCCAACTGCAAGTATGCTTTGATAAAGCTATATCTAGGTTATAGTGTTCATAAAGGTGCAATATAGTGTTATTGAGAGGATATGTGCTGAATGGACGTTTTAGACGTTAGCTAGATTATGTAATACTGCTCACTATCGCTAACTTTTCTGTTTTATTATAAAAGGTAGACTAAATCTATTCCTCCTCACCTTATCCCACTTTACGTGGGGTTGGGACAGCATGTGAATCTTTTTTATTTTCCTTTATCCTTTGTCAAGGCACCTGTCATCATTATCATCATTTCAGCCGCATAACGTCCACTGCTGGACATAGGGCTCTCCCAAAGATTTCCAAAATGACCAATCTAGAGCAGCATTTGTATTTTTTTTTAAATCTAGGTATATTGTCCTTAACGCACTCCATCCACCTTTTCTTTGGCCGTCCTCTGTTTCTATATCCATTAATCTTCAAATTAAAAAAATAAAAAGCGGCCAAATGCGAGTCGGACTCGCCCATGAAGGGTTCCGTAGCAGCAAGTAACATAATATAAGTCTTGTAGTATGTTTTTTTAAATATTTTTCTATTTGAGTTGATTAAATGAAAGGTAATTTGCGGTTTACGATTTATGACGTAATAAAAAAAACTACTTACGTTCTCGTTCAAACCAATTTTCGCTGGTAGTTTTCATGGTAATGAACATTATATATTTTTATGAGTTTTATCATTCTATTATTTTACAAGTTACAGGGGGGAGGGGGACACACTTTTTTCCGCTTTGGAAGTGTCTCTCGCGCCAAGTATTCGGTTTAGAAAAAAATTATATTAGAAACCTCAATATCATTTTGGATAGAAACCCCACACAAATGGGTTTGATAAAAAATAAATTTTTGAGTTACAGTTCTAATTATGGGGAACCCCCAAAATTTATTGTTTTTTTTTTCTATTTTTGTGTCAAAACCTTAATGCGGTTCACAGAATACATCTACTTACCAAGTTTCAGCACTATAGGTCTTATAGTTTCGGAAAAAAGTGGCTGTGACATACGGACGGACAGACATACAGATAGACAGACATGACGAATCTATAAGATTTCCGTTTTTGCTATTTGGCTACGGAACCCTAAAAAAGGTAGACTAAATGTTAGTTTGCAAAATAGGGGTGACGACGGGGTCAGAAAAGTATGATTGTAGAGTCCGTCTTTTAGATTATTCAAACATAATGGACCCCATTGTTCAGTTTGCCAAAAAAATAAACATTCACAAAGATTAAGTTCCAGAGGGCCTTGTGTAAATGTTACCGTGATAGCTAGACAGTTGAAATTTTCACAGACGATGTATTTCTGTTGCCTAGATATATAACAAGAAATGCTAAAAACAGAATAAAACAAATATTTAAGTTGGGTTCCCGTGCAACAAACTGATTGTTACACAAAACAATTGTACAACAAACAGAGTGATTTTAATATAGATAGTGGTACAAAACACGTCGAAAGTCCGACTCGCACTTGGCCGGTAAAGCAATTAGCTTTATTTAAAAGACTAAATTGTAAAAAACTCTTATTAAGCAAATAAAGAAATAAATGGAATTTTTTACAATTATGTTTAAGAAAATAAGTATCTTTATTTTGAAACCCAAGACTTACATCAAGATATTCAGACAGCGCGTCGTAAAATCTCACATTTTACTCAGAATTTGATCATCCGAACAAAAGTAACGGCTGAGCTACGAATAAATCACTTTACGACGGATTGTTCTGAAATGATAAACGGTTTCGACTTATTTTCTTTCAATCCATTTGCTTATTGTTTCTAGAACTTGTTTTACGGTGTCTTAACATTTTTATTTTGTCAAAATTAATTGAGTTTCGTTGGTAAGAAAACAATTGATCATGTCTATGAGATTGATTGAATTGGTAAAACCTAATTTTGTGACTGAAAACCAATTTTTTGGATAAGCTTATTTAATTTAGTAGAGACGGCATTTATTATATTATGTAGGTACTTGTATATGATTATTACTTGACCTCTGCAGTCCAACCACCATAAAAATGTTTAAATTTATGTGAATCAGTGTCCCCCAATTAAATCATGTATCGAGTAAAGAGATTTTTAGTCATTTTTTATCTTTAGTATTTTTTGGGCATTTTTATTTTTGGACATTTTTATTTCTTGGCATTTTTTCATTTTGTCTTTTTTTACAAAGTACTAAATTAACGCACCGGTTGCCGTGTGGTATCCAGCAGAGTAGAATAGGGCCACTCCAAGTCCCCCCGTGGATGTTGTAGAAGGCGACTTAGGAAATACAAGCTAAACAAAGCTTATAAACATCAATGAGACCTCTCCATTGGAGAGTCTCCAACCCGTCTGGCCAGTGAGGAGAGTGTTGGCCAAGTCCTGGCTGCTCTGGCCAATTACGTCTGTGGTAGTATGGACAGGTTCGTGCTCCTACGTGGGCGACAAAAAGACCTGATAATGATAATGAAATTGTCTGCGATAAAAGCCCGTAATTTGTTCTATTATCTTTTGCTCCATGGTTCAGTAGGTATAGGCTTATCTGACAGACAGTAACGAAGTAGAGCATAAATATTCGGAGGTGTCCAGTCGAGTGTGAACAGACAGAAATCAAATTTAGCCAAGTGCGAGTTGTACTTGCTTTAAGAGGTTCTGTACAGTGTTACCAAACCATTTTTTACGAAAACAGAAATATATTAAAATCTATTTAGAGCGATTCATTTTTGAAACAAGTTATTTGAAAAAACACGACTGCCTTCTCATGTACCCAGTGTCACTCTAAGAATGAAGGGATGAACATTTTAAAACTTTTTCTACTATTTGCCCGTCTCGTCTGACATATAAATAATGTATTATGACAGTTGACAACTTTACTACCACTGTCATATAACAGCTTAACTATCAATTAACTATCATAGTTGTCAAAATAGTGTTCCTTTTTGGTACGCAATGGTAAAAAAATCTATGTAGGCAATGGCAGTTTAGTTGTCAACTGACACAACATTATTTTTTATACGTCAGAGGCGATGGGCAAAAGAAATGGCGGCGTTAAGATGAGTGGTGAACGAAAATTGGATTAAAAATATTTTTATTTTTAAAATTAACTGGACCCAATTTATAAATAAATAGACTGTAGACTGAACTGAACGAAATATTTGATATTTATTTACGATAATACTCCTCATTACTATTCAGAAATCTCTCATGCCTGAATCCATCGAGCCATTTAAGGCCTATATCTTATACCTTTAAACGAGCAATTCTTGTATATTTATATATTTATAAATTTCTGTGATCTCGAAAACGGCTCTAACGATTTCGCAGAAAATTGGTATATAGGGGTTTTTTGGGGTAACAATCGATCTAGATTAGTCTTATGTTTGGGAAAACGCATGTTTTCAAGTTTTTATTCGTTTTTCTTTCCACGCAGAATATGGTCGCTAATTTCGTCGCGCCGGCCGCCATCCGCTTAGCTTAGCGGTTAAGGATGCTGGCCGCTAGAAAGAGTGTTACGGGTTCAAATTCCCACTCGGTGACTTACTTTTGTTTTTTTTATGTTTAAGTTTATATATAATTTTTTATTTTGTACTGTTTTTAGACAAGTTTAAAAAAAATTAGTTAATGTTTGAGATGTAACCGACCGAGCAAAGCTCGGTCACCCAGGTACTAGGTAATATATGTATGTTATTTTGGGATAACATTTATTTGGGATCGGTCTGTATCCGAAAGATAAGGCTGCTGAGCATTCCAAACAAACATACATTCATACATACTCTCGAAAAACATAACCGCTTGTTGTAATAAACAGTTACGGTCATTTCAGACAGAGAGGAAAAAACCTTACAAATTATTATCTCAATTGAAAATAAGACCGTATTAAAAGCCCTAGAACAAAATACATTTTTCCATACAAACGTAGCCTACGTTTTATTTCGGAACGACGTGCCCGATTTCAGCAAAATTTTGTAATTTCAAAGCACCATCTAGGCATATAACTGGTTTTCACAGTCAATATCAATATCTTAAAATAGAATATACATACTAATGTTTTGACCATCAATATGGGAAAATTCTACATCCTTATATTTTCTGTCCAGTTCGTAATTTTACCGTCGGAAACCAATTATAACCCTAGATAATTGTATTGTAATTTCTTTAAAATTACAATTTTCTACTGAAATCTGACATGTGGTTTCAAAATAAAACAGACTACATTTTGTAGGAAAAGTCTAGGGTAAGGGGATTCTTATGTGTCGAAACCGCACGAGCAATAATGATCTATATCTATACTCCATTTGTATACATACAAATACATTAATTCAATAATTTATAATTAGCTATTATAAATTATTGAATTATTTATAATTAAATTATTGATTTATAAAGTATATATTTCAATAAAAAGACATGTCAAGATTGTTTACATTTATTTAAATACCTAACCAAATGGAGAATAATCTTCCAAGGATATTTCTGTCAACCGTTGTTAGCACCATTGTAAGTGTAAAACCAAAACTTTTCTCGACATTTAAGTAAGGCACCCTAAAAGCTGGGAGGAGATTGACAAGAAAAAGAAACTTAGCAAATACATGTTTTATTCCGAACATTTGTTAGAAAAATATGAAATATATCATTGCTTTTTTAACGCGCGTGGATTCCCACAGGAAGGCTACGTTTTCCGGGAAAAGAGACATCCTATTCTACGTGAACGTACAAGAATGCAAACAATGAACTGTTAGAATTGTACTTATTTTTATGTGATGCGGTTTTTTAGGGTTCAAACGGGACCCTATTACTAAAATTCGCTGTCTGTCCGTCTGTCCGTCTGTCCGCCTGTCCGTCTGTACGTCTGTCCGTCTATCCATCTGACCGTCTGTTAGTCTGTCTGTCACCCAGCTCTATCTCAAGAACCGAGATAGCTAAACAGTTGAAATTTTTACACATTGTGTATTTCTCTTGCCGCTATAACAACAAATACTAAAAATAAAATAAAATAAATATTGAAGGGGGAAGGGAAGGGAATCCGATTCGCACTTGGCTGGTTATTTACATGAACGCAAGTTTTCTTGCAGTGGTTTTTAGCTATATTTGATGAAAATTAGGTAGCTGTTCAGATGTTATGGGGGAGAAAGCTTAGAAGTTGTCATTTTTTTTTTAAATTTTCCTGGCAAATAAACTTTAATCTTACTAGCTAATGTAAAACATAATAATTAAATACTTCTTTATAGAAACTAATTCGCGATATTTTGCAACACTGGTCGCCGACTGTTGCCGACAAAAGTCTACATCTGTAGCTGTCACTTTGTTGCTCGTTTGTAAGAGCCCTACTAAGCGTGATGTCATTACCTTGGCCTCAGCGGAAAACGACATAATTATGTAAATGTACCTACTTTTGTACATTCCGTGCGTAGCCTTTCAGATTTCAAGGTTGATATAGTGGGGTAGTAAGTTAAGTGTGGTATACAACGTGGAAGGGATGTACCCGTAATAAATTGAACTACGGGCTATACTAGATCACTATAGTATAATGAAATTAACGTAACAGTTCATGACTAAAAAAAAATTTGGCATTTCCATACAAAAGTGTGTTTGTGTCGAAATTTTGTTTTGTTTTTTGACTGTTATTTTATTATCATTTTTTTAACTATTTATCTTCTTTCTTCCACGCTGGTCTGGGAGAAAAGAAAAATCTTAGAATGTACCAGCTGCTTCTCTTCCCGGGCAGATCGTAAGAGCCGATCGAGGGAAAGGGCAAAAAAAATTGAATCATGTTAGTAGGCGATGCGGCTAGCAACCCATAACTATTTTGATTTCTTCATTCACCTTCTTACCCACATCAAGCTAAAAGTGGCCTATTAGTATTGCAGCCCTGGACTCTATCTGCTTAGAACCGCAAGACCTAAAATGCTCGGTCTGCCCCATTAGGGATAAAGACGTGATAGTATGTATGTATGTATGTATCTATTTATTTATATTTTCTTACACACAACTAACTTTACAGGATCATTCCTAAAGCGTTAGAGGGTAACATAATGCATTATACACAAAACATATCATGAACACAAAAAATGAAACTAAAAACTTATCATATGTAAGGCCACCTTTGCGAATTCACTCAAAGGGCATGAAAAGATGTCCAAATTTTTCATGGGTGCTATTATTTGTGAATCGTGAATGGCATCTTTTTATGCAGATTTGTCTAAGCCGCTGGTACTGCTTGTATCATAATACTAGTATAGGCTATCGTTCGATTTATTACGGGTATGTCCCTTCCACGTTATATATTCTCCTCCTGCCTCCTCTGCCTCCGTGGTGTAGTGGTTAGAGCGTTCAGCTCATACCCGGAGGTCGCGGGTTCGATTCCCGGCGGGGGCAACGACTCTGTGTTGTTGTCCTAGTTTGGTTAGGGCATTGTAGGCTGATCACCTGATTGTCTGATAAGTAAGATGATCCGTGCTTCGGAGGGCACGTTAAGCCGACGGTCCCGGTCACTGTCTTTGACATTGGTCGTTACCTAAAACCATGTCAGAGGCCTTTAAGGCGGTTAGAAAACTCTGACACTAGTGTTAGTCACTAACACACACGAAAAGAAGAAGACGTTATATATGTAATGTAAGGTTACCAAAACAATGTTGGCCCTCAACTATGACCTTACAAACTCCATAGTTACTGTTAGTATTTTCTAGAAAGGGACTTGTTCCCTGAACAAATTTAATGTGGAAAGACTTACCCTGACTCACCTCATCAATGGCTTATGTTCGAAATCTAATCAACCAGTCTCCTCGAAAATGCCGGGTCGTCTCTCTCTCTGACTCGATGAAAAAAATGTTTTTTTTTTTTAATTTTTGTATTTGTATTTATATATATACACGCTGTCTTTTCATTGGTTTTGGAAAAAAAAATGTCAATGCAAAAAGTCCTATAGTAAATAAATTCCTCTACCCATATACGTAATCCAAATTTCTGTATGTCATAAGATAAAAAAGTTTCGTAAATGATTTTCGATCGAGACCACATAGTTATGCCGGACAAAACAGCTGCGTGGATGTCAATGACCTCCGCCGGCCGGCGGGCGGTGTATGGCGGCGGTACTACTAATTGATCTCACAATTTTGCTTTCGAGTTTTAGTCAACATTTTTTGTTTCTGAATTTTTATTTTGACTAGCTAATAAGGTCTTACTAACGATGCCTTCGGCTTCAGAACTAATAAAAAATCACCGGGTAGAACATTTTTTTATTAACTTCAAAAAACGACGCGTGGAGAAGTTTATCATTCGACGATTCTTTTAACCGACTTTGATCGGCGACGGTCAGCGACCAGAAGTGCCATTTTTGAAACGCGGAGTCACCAAAACGAATGGTTTTTCCATACAAAAAACCGTTAGTTTAGTGACTCCGCGTTTAAAAAATAGCACTTCAGAGGCTGTCAACTTTCTGTGACAAACTGTCGCTCGTCTATCTGAGCTTAAAAGCTTTCGAGCTTTCAAGGTTGCTGAAATGGGGTAGTAAGTATATATTACAAACTAAAAGCACCAAAGTTTACGCATCTGTTAAACGACTTGTCGTACAAACGTACCTACACATAATTGGTATACACATATAATTGATCGTGTTTCTAGTTATTACTAACTCAACTTTGTAGTTTTGATGTCGAACATTATGCTACGGAGTTGCTAATATAAGCACAAGCTATCAAACTAGTAACTTACATTAAGTATAACTTTACTACTTTATTTTCATAAGCATTGGGTTGGTGCCGTATTATAAGTTCTGCGTTAATTGGGTTCCGTACCCAAAGGGTAAGAAGGGGACTCGATTAGAACTATTACTAAGACTCCGCTGCCTATCCGTCCGTTTGTCTGTCTGTCTGTCACCAAGCTGTATCTCACGAACCGTGATAGCTAGACTGTTGAAATTTTTACAGATAATGTATTTCTTTTGCCGCTATAACAATACTAAAAACACAATAAAATAAATATTTAAGGGAAGCTTCCATTCAACAAACGTGTTTTTTTATAGATAGTAAGGAACCCTTGGTGCTCGAGTCCGAATCACTCTTGGCCGAAAAAAATTTCAAGTTACCCTTAGAAAAGTTTATCCGATAAACTTTAACGGATCGGGCTGACTAGCGACGTCTACAGCTCACAGAGCAACTAGTTATTTCGCCCCAAGTAGCTTGTCATTATTTATAAATAAATAAATATATAGGGACAAATTTCACTGTTTGAGCTAGCGCCACCAAAGTAAGTTCGAGACTTGTGTTATAGTTTACTAACTTAACGACCTATATTTGATAACAAATACATATGTATATAGATAAACATCTAAGACCCAGAATAATTCGAAAAGGCCATTTTTCAACTTGGCCTGACCGGGAATCGATCCCGGGACCTCTGGGTGGCGGACTAGTACGTATGGTGACACGGAGGTCGTCAAAATGCCCAAACATTAAAAAAAGACCCAATTAATCTCTTGGTCTATAACATATATATTGTTTATATATGTATATGCACATTGCACGTAGGTATATAGCATGCTGACCGTGTTTATTGGAACCGACCGCGAAGGTCAATGCGAGCGAACGTGATTGACGGACAGACGACTATTACGTATGTGTTTTAACTGCTCCCTAATAAATGGAGTTTTCATGTACTTACCTATTATTCAGAGGTGCTATTTTTCAAACGCGGAGTCACTAAACGAACGATTTTTTGTATGGAAAACCCATTTGTGTAGGTGACTCCGTGTTTCAAAAATAGCACTTCTGTTCTTGTACCAACTCATACTTTGTTTAAAACGCGATGCTATTGGCAGATCGAAATGTGACGTCACCGTGTACTGTCAACGTCATATTATTTAGAGAACTTCGTTTAGAAATGAGCCATTCTTCGTATGTGAATCGTAGTGGTAATTTTTTTTTTCAAAATAAAGCTACGATAATAAATTAACTTTTATTTTGGACTAGCCGTGCCCGTGGGCTTCGCTCCCCGTGGGAATTTCGGAATAAAAACTATCCTTTATCCTTTCCTGGGTATCAAACTATATGCATATAAAATTTCATCTAGGTGCAGTAGTTGAAGCGTAAAGTGGTAACGAACAAACAAATATACAAACTCACTTTCGAATGTATAATATTAGTAAGATTTAAACAAACCTGGGCTTATAATATTCATAAAATATTACTAGTTACTTATGAACAAATAAAATCAGTGACAAAACAAACTAAAATCGTTGAATGCCCCCCCCCGTCCTTCACGCGGAAAATGTAGCAGTTTAAAACTACATGTTCATCAAACGTCAAAAAAGAAAATGGCCGCCGTGAGTCGTGACGTGTTCACGGTCGGCGGCGTCTGCACCGATTTTCCGCGCAATTTGACGCTTGCGAGCCCGCTCTAAAGAGCTTTTCAAAGAGCAGCCTGTAGAGTCTTTTTTATTAGCAAACTACAAGGCAAAGCATTAGTATATGGTAGCGTATATAACCGTACATATCTATTACTAGCTGCACCCCGCGGCGTTACCCGCGCCTAAAGTAACCTGTGTAAATCCAGGGTCAGCCTTGTGCATACCAAATTTTATCAAAATTGGTCCAGCCGTTTGCGCGTGAAGAAGAAACAAACATCCACACTCTTACAAACTTTCGCCTTTATAATAGAAACGTGATACAAGCTTTTATTAAACGACTTGAAAAAGGAAGAGCTTATCAATTCGTCTCAATCTTTTGTTTTTTAATGTATGTTTACTAATTAGTCGAAAACGCTTGAACCAATATGGAAAAATCTTGTCAGTAAGTTTATTTCACAAACACTGGAACGCCAAACTTCTAGCAGTGTCAAAGCTAAAGGTGAAGGCGGAAATTGCGCGGTAGAGAAATGCCACACGGGTCGTGCCGCGCCTCAGGCTGAGTTTCAAAAACCAGTATGAACCGGTGCCTCAAGCCAATGTCTCAATTACACTTATCTGTGTATCGAAGTCAGAGGTCAATAACCGTCGTTGTTTTAGCCCCTAAAGGGTAAAAGTCATAGGTTTAGGAAGCAGGTGTGATAATCCGACCCGTGTCATCACGTGTCACGAATTTATATGCGGCACGCGGCCCTCTTAACCTCAACTCATGTTAAGGTCACTTGAAGTATGACAGGTTGACCTTATATGCAATTTATATGTAGTCACTGAGAGTTAATTTGGTTTGGTTTCACAGACGTACAGGTTTGGCAGCTTTCCGTCTGTAAGACATTTTGATCTTAGAAGGCGCCACATAAACAATATGTAAAAAAAACCCCGTCCGATCCGTTAAGGTAATGTTGGGTAGCTTGTGTAGGTTCTATTTATCGGTTTCTCCAATCAATATGCGTCTCCATACAAAATTATATACCTACCTTTTCAAAATGTATGAAGCTGCAGTTTTTTTTTGCGATTTCAGGGGGCGTGGCGCGCGTGACTCAATCCCGACAAAATATTGCGATGCAAATTAAGACCCTATATCAGTCGTACTTAAGTTCATAATTGCTTCTTATGAATATAACGCCATCTATGGTTAAGAACCATTTTTTTTCGTAAAGTAACTACAGATTGGTAAACATAGTAAGTACGTTTTAAGCCGTCGCAAAATAAATCTTATTAATGCTAAAACTAAAGGCTATTAGGCCTAACACAGACGACAGACTAAACCCTGCCGCACTTTTTAGTCTGTGAAAATAGAACCTATGAAATCACATGCAGTAACGCACACGACGCGCAAAAAGTCCGGCGCGCATCGCGTGCGTTACTGCGTATGATTCCATAGGTTCTATTTTCACAGATTATGACAGACTAAAAAGTGCGTCACGGATAGTCTGTCGTCTGCGTTGGGCCTTATTGATATAAATAAAAACGACCACCAAACAAATTGTTGGTATGTACCTAACGCAAAGTGATAAGTGGTTTATTTGTGTGAGTTTGACGACAACGGTTCCTATACTAATTTTGTCAATAGCAATTCCACTAGCTTTTTCTACTTATGTGTGTGTGTGTGTGTGTTAGCCCGCTCAACACCCTCGTCAAGGTGACAACGGGGGAGAGTTGGAAGGACGGGGAACAAGGACGCATATTGCGCGGGACCATAAGAGATTTCGTTCTGTATGTAATACTTTATTAATTACAGAACTGTGAACTCGGAAACCCGATATCTCGGCAACCCCTTGACTGATTTGGCTCATGTTCAAACTTAAAAATTCTAATGGTACCATCTCCACGCTAACTAAATTTCGTGAAGCTCCGATCAAAGATACTCAAGTCATTGTCGAACAAATATACATACACTAGAGGCAGCGCGCGGCTTCGCCCGCGTTTACCACACGAGTGAAGTCGCGCGCGTGATGCAATATAGCCTATAGCCTTTCTCGATAAACGACCTATCTAATACCGAAAGAATTTTTTAAATCGGACCAGTAGTTCCTGAGATTAGCGCGTCCAAACAAACAAACAAACTCTTCAGCTTTATATATAAGTATGGATGGATAAAAACGCTGGATTATTCGTGTAAACTCTGAGAACTTCCCTCGCTTCGCTCGCTTGTTTAATGAAAGTTACGTAAAGGCAGAATAATGAAAGATCACATTATTATATCATCGTTAGTTCATCAAAGCTTCAATGCTGCCAAGAATTTCTTTTGATCAAGACAACGTTGTAAAATTAAATATAGTTTGCAATAACGAATGAAATGTTTACGTATTGTCTTGGGATTTTCTTTGTTCGCTTATTAAAGCGATCGAGCAACGTCGCTGGGCGAAGCAAGGGATGTTTTAGTGGCTACCTCTACCAAATTTCAGGAAGCTTCGATTTAAACTCCTCCATTTATCGTCAAACGAACATACATAAGAGGATTGTGTAGCTGTAAATTTCAATATAAATAGCGATAACGTTGTTCCCGCTTAAACATAGGCCAATTTTTATACATTTTTTATATATTATTAATATGTTGGATAAGTAGGGCCGTACGTTTTTATTTTAAAGAAATATTGCTTACAACAAAATTTATTAGTAGAGATGCGCCAAATATTCGTTTATTATTCGGTATTCGGCGTATTCGGCCAAATTATTTGGTTTTACAGCCGAATATATTCCGCTCAAGTTTTTTTTTTTTTTCAATTAAAAAACGTAAATTCTGTTAAATGTATTTCTTAAATTATAGTTATTAACTAAAGCTAAACTAAAAAAAGCCTTAAAGCCTTAGACTGAGGTGTACCAAATCGAATGACACCAAAATTGCCTAGGACGTCTGGGAACGTTATCGCCCGAAGTAATATTTCAGAAGCAAAAAAGCAGTCGCATCTAGCACTTGCAACTCTCTCTATCGCGGTCTCAATACGGGTCAGGAAGCAGAGCGGTGTGAAACAGATATATTTCTTGCAAATACCTACTTGTAATGCGTATCGGCACTACACAATCCTTATAAGTACATACAATACATACATACAAAAGTCGGATTGTTCAAATAGACTCTTAGAATTTCGCTCACTTTGCTTGCTCGTTCAATAACAGAAAGATTGCAAGAAAACGCTGGATATAGGCCGCTTCCAATCGGTGTTTTTAGAAATGGGGGGGTCCTATGTCCAGTAGTGGACTTCTGTAACTGATATTATGATGTGATATGTCACCAGACAAAAATAAAGAGAGTAGGCCTTTGCCCAGAAGTGGGACACATAACTTGTTGCTCCTTTGCCAGCAACTAGTGTCGTCGCATTGGAGGGGCCCATCTAGTGGGCGGCAGGCCACCACCTGCCTACAATAGTCAGTAATCATGATTACAGCAGGTGACGTTGTTTTTATTGCAATATCCCAGCATCAGTCCATTCCATCGTCATTCCATAACCTATAAATCTTTAACTTCTTTTTCCAATTTTCCAATAGACCTTTTTCCTGCCGGAACCAATTCAAGGGTACACTTTTCTTAGGTATATTCAGAAATGGGTTTTGGTGGGAGCGCCACGTAACAACAACTTCTCCAAAGGGCTTCTACGTGTTGGATCTGTATCCCCACGCAAGCCTCTCAAAGGACCGGGATAAAAAGACCCGTGAATCTAAAAAATATGATAATAATAATGTCCCCAGACACAAAACAATGATTTTCATAGACAGACGCAACTAAGTGTCCCGGAAACGGTTAAAACTCAATTACTGAGCTCCCCCAGCGAGATTAAAGTGGCCATCTGTTTACCATCGTTATGGTCGATATCAATAAAGTCTGTCGATCTGTTTCCTTTAGAATGGTCGTTTCATATAATAGGTTGTATAATGACTCAGATGGACTAATTTTTTAACCAACTGCTAAAATTTTTGCAGTCACGTTTAGAGAATATAAAACTCAACCAAAAACGTAAGTGTTTTAGTTTTAGCTTACTAGTCTGTTTACAGATACATTTTCACGTCTATATCCCTGACGGGGTAGACAGAGCCCGGGGCCGCTAGGCCCAAAGGCCACGCTTAGCGTGGTGGTGAGCGTAAAAATGGAAAAGGAATCAAAATAGTGATGGGTTGCTAGCCGCATCGCCTATTACCATGATTCAAATCTCGCCCATTCCCTAGATCGGCTCTTACGATCTGCGCGGGTAGAGAAGCAGCTGGTACATTCTAAGTCATTCATTTATATTTTGATTATCAACTTATCATCTATATGGGTACAGTATACATGTAGTCAAGAAATTGTTTTTACATGGGGGGAGGGAATTTTTTCAGTTTGACGCTAATGTCTGATGGTCTATCTATCGGTCTGTGGCATCCCAGCGGTCGAACGGATGGACCAATTTCGATGCGATTTTCTTTACGTGAAAGCAAGTTCCCTTGCAGTCTGCGCTTGCAGTGGCTATTAGCTATGTATGAATAAAATCGGTCCAGCCGAATATTAAGATAAAACTGTTCTTGTTTCAGGTAATTTGCTACATAATAAACCAACCAGTGAAGCTATGTGCATAATGTAATACGTGGAAACAGGTAAGTGACAGGAACTAAGTAGCGAACTTGGAGGCACTTATAAAGTAGTTACTCTAGGAAGGCTCTGAAGCAACGCAACTGACTGATACATCGGGAACACGCAAAGATGGGTAAACATACATAATAATGTCTTTTTCCTTAACAGAGTTGACAGAGGTAGCTTCTATTGTATAAGCTATATTGTTGTAAAGTTTTTTACGTGAAAGAATAACAAACATCCATCCATCCATACTTACAAACTTTCGCGTTTATAATATTAGTAGGATCTATCACATTTGAGGAAAAATGATGTCACTTATCACTGATCATATCCATTTTCAACGTAATTTATAAAACTTAAAGTAGAACTAACTGATAACGGAAAGGCTATTTGACTCCAAGAAACTATGACGTCACGACGTGCTATTCCGTGCAAATCCAATAATGTTTAAAAAAAAAAGGATCTGATTTGAATTGTTGGAAACTAGCGGATTTTTTTCAATCTTCTTCTTATCGTGTGTGTTAGTGACTAACACTAGTGTCAGAGTTTTTAAACCGCCTTAAAGGCCTATGACATGGTTTTAGGTAACGACCAATGTCAAAGACAATGACCGGGACCGACGGCTTAACGTGCCCTCCGAAGCACGGATCATCTTACTTATCAGACAATCAGGTGATCAGCCTACAATATCCTAACCAAACTAGGACAACAACACAAAGTCGTTGCCCCCGCCGGGAATCGAACCCGCGACCTCCGGGTATGAGCCGAACGCTCTAACCACTACACCACGGAGGCAGTTCAATTTCTGTATTATAGAATGCCTGATAGAGTTAACCGATAACAATGTAGACTAGACATCCTTACCTAACCTTCTATTACGTTATGTTTATTTTATTCACAATAAATGTCTCGTAGAACGTTCTATTATTCCAGAGGTGCGCTGCATTCATTTACAACGTGATTCCGTATTCAAATTGCGATCTAGTTTGATCTGGTATTTACCAGTGATTACCGGTTCAGACTGGTTATTTGCGGTTCCAACTGGGATTTTGTTAAACGTTTATTTAAATTAAAGCGATTCAATATATTGTTACGTGTAGGATTTGTTAAATGCTGTAAAATTTTTCAGGCTGTTATCAATACTCTATGATCTTGGGCAAATCGTCTGATTGATCTAGGATATTCACTATTTGAGAACCTTTATATTGTACTACTTTTACCCCTAATGCATATAACTGAACATTCCTCTCAATTACTGGTAGGTTGAATGAAAGAGATCCATATACGGGATAAGTCCGCCGTTGTATGTTTACTTTTCTGATTTGTATCTGTGTTTATTCTTATGTACAATAAAGCTTCATAAACAAACAAATAAACAGACTTTTACATCCCAACGACCATCGGTTCATGTCACTATTTGTCCCTACCATTTACCATTTCAACGAGCTAATCCGCTGGAGTTATCAGTGACTTTGGTTTTCCCACGAATTTCCTCATTTCTGATACGATCACGTAGCGAAACAGCGAGCATAACCCTCTAAATAGCCCGTTGAGCAATCTTGAGCCTTCTAATGAGATCCATAATAAGGGACCACGTTTTAGAGCTACAAGTCATTACTGGTACTGGTTTTATATTTGATGGTATTTAACACTAAAATAACCAGCAATTATCGCAAGACATCATCATCGTCAATATATTAGAACGAGCGAGCAAAGTTTTCCGAGTCTACATCAACAATCCAGCTTTTATTGGTGTTTATGTTTGTTTATTCAACTATAACTCGAGTAATTTTGATCGGAGCTTCATGGAAGGCAGACGTGTAGAAGTAGCTGTGGCAACCTCTCCGCCACTATGGGGAACTACAACCACAAAAAAAAAAGATGAACTTAGCGACAACATAGTTCACAAGAAGAATACGAAATGGCGCCAGCAGTATCCTACATCTCGATCTCAGAGTTCTGGTTGTAACTGACTATACATCAACCTTCGACGATACACCGTCAGAGCAGAGGTTCTCCAGACACAAAACAATGCCTGGCGGGAAGATATTCCCTTCTAAAGTTGACCTATAATCTCGCTCCCGCTACACAGCTAATAGATATTTAAGTTCAAATATGAGCCAAATCGGTCCAGGGGTTACTGAGATATGAGGTCCTTGAGTTCACAGTTCGGGGCAAACTACTAGTTAATCTCAGTTTATGAAACATCCAAAAATAAACGCCTTTGTTTACCAACGCCACCAGACCACGCATCAATATAAACGAAGAAAAAATAAAGCCGGAAAGCAATAAATGACCTTAACGATTGGGAAGATATACTGGATCGGTCCTTAGAGACTGGGGATCGCTGTTTCTTTCCAACTGCAGTATCGTTAATACACCTGTCTCACTCTAATGTGTTTTGTTGTGGGATGTTCTTTTTATTAACATCCTATAGAAGACAATTGCAATGAACACAGTTCGCGTGAAAAGACAAGGAAGTCATTTTGGTAATGGGTGTTTTCTTTATTTTGCATTTTTATTTGTGACTAGCCGAAGCCCGCGACTTGGTTCGCGTGGACTTTATGTCTCAGGATAACGCTCATCAGACCGAACAGCTTAAAGCGTCATTTTTATGTTTCTTATAGTTTAGCTGGACCATTATGGTTCAGCATCAGTAGTTCCATTTTCCAAAATCAATTATACCCTATATGTTGCCCAGGCTTAACAGCTATATAACAAAAAAAGTTTCATTCGAATCCGTCCAGTATTTCCGGAGATTAGCGTGTACAAACAGACAGGCATTTTTTTAAAATTCCTATTACTATTTCTGCATCGCCCCTTTTTTCCGAAATATGTTCTATGTACAGACACATTTTTTTTACTGTTTTATTATATGTATAAATGTAACATCAAAGTAACATCACACTTCAAAAAGATGTATTATCCTGCTTGTGTGAGTTTCCTTTGTCATGTTTTTTCAACAATGAAGTTAATTTAGTGATAAACTACAAATCTTTCGTCAAAAGACTACATTAATGATATGTCACGTTGATCTAAAGACCCCAAACGTTCCTTGTACACAGTTAACGTCTGTATACAAACTTGTATATTCTGCGGTTTTGTTTGATGTGGGGTGTCTTAGGCGTAGCTTGTTGTCCCAAAATTTTGCAAATTATTAGGTACTAATGACGATGAGAAGGATATCTGTAAGCTTAGCATTGAATTTGGCTGTATTTGATACTTGTAACACATTTTTGTTAAACGAATTATTTTTATCTTTTTGACCGCTCTACAAGCCCATTGATGCGCGGGTGATAGGGACTAGCGCTTACTTGGTTGATTAGGAAATATAAATGATGACATTTTAATTTTTAGAGTTTCATACCCAAGACTCCATTGTCCGAAGGTCTGTCCGTCTATCTCCAGGCTATTTTGCATAAACCGTGTTAGCTAGATCGTTAGAACTTCCACAGATGATGTATTTCTGTTGACGCAATAAAAAAAAATACCAAAAACAAAATAAAATTAATATTTAAGTGAGGCTTCCATGGTACGGAACTCTTAGTGTGCGAGTCCGCCACGCACTTGGCCGATATATTTTTTGTATTTATTATGCGAAAAGTATTATTTGTCTTTTTCCTTACCTAAATCAATAATTTATTTAAGCATAAATAGAGTCAAGAGTTTCATTTAAGTCAAAATCCACGTGGATTTATCACTGCGATGTAAAGATCTCCAAATGTTCCTTGTACACTGTAAATGTCTGTTTACGTTTGTATACAAACTTGTATATTCTGCGGTTTTGTTTGATGTGGCTGTCTTACGAGTAACTGACAGTCTAAACATTTGGCTAATTCTCGAGTAAAACCAATTTAGCTTATGTTCTTCTGAACTTGATCCGGCTTGTGAAAATCGAAGTTAAATTTTAGCATAATATAATCGTTATTAAGAGTTCATTAATCATTTCACTAGCCCCTAATTTGAAATAAGTTATGTATGTTAGTTGTAAACAATGAGGTTAATGACATTTCTGCTTTTATGAACTTGTCAAATAACGTGTTGAGTGAACTTTTTAGCAAATTCAATAGTTCGATATTAAATTTAGGACGTCAGAGTAAAATGCATTTTGTTATTATTCTTTACCTCTGTGGTCTAGGGTCATCATACCAGGTTGTTATACTGGACGTCCCGGGTTCAATCCCCGGAGCTTTACTTAAATATTAATTTTATTGTTTTTAAGGTTTGTTGTTATAGAGCAACAGAAATACATCATCTGTAAAGAATTTAACTGCATAGCTAGCACGGTTCATGAGATACAGCCTGATGACAGACGGACAGACCGGGCGGTCGGACAGCGGAGTCTTAGTATAGGGTCCCGTTTTTACCCTTTAGGTACAAAACCCTAAAAATACTTAAGAGGATTGTGTAGCTGTAAATTTCCTTACAAAAAGCGATAACGTTTCCCCCTTAAACATAGGCCAATTTTGATATGTTTTTATGTGTTGTTGATATGTTACACACTACGCAATCCTCGTATGGGAAATGTTCAAAAAGCCTGCATTTTTCTTGCTAACAACTAAGTGCTGAATTGCACTGGCTTTGAAAGCAGCCACTTGATCGCGTCGCTAGTTTTCAACAACAAAATAGAAGGACGGCAAAGTTAGAAACGTCCTTGGAAATTGTTCGATGTTCTGAGCAAACTGTCCTTTATTTTCTACAATACAATGTATTAATTTTAACATACATTAATATACTACCACGTCTTTATCCCTAAGGGGGTAGACAGAGCCTAAGGAAGTAAACCGAACATTTACTAGATGGATGTGTGACTTGAATAATGTGATGGAGTGAGTGAAAAAATACCCTTCGGGTATAGAACCCTAAAAACCCCCGACACAATCTAGAGGTTGTTATATTGACATATATTATTTGCCAAGTAAATTAAAAACCTCAAACTTTCAAGCGTCAATCCCCAATAAATTTTACACGACAGAACCGTTTTTCATCAAACATGGCGAATAACCACCGCATGTGAACTTGCTTTTAAGTAAAAACCCTGCATCGAAATCGATAAGAGCTACGATGACACAGACAGACAGACAATAGAATCAAACTTATTACGCCCCCCTTTTTAAAAAAAATACTTTATTTATTTATAAAAATAAGTGCCAATGTAGTAATTCTTAAAGAGTTTTAGCTTTCTATAGGTGAAATTTTTGTGGTATATATCCAAAGAGGTTATTTTCTAACAAAAAAATATAATATCCGCCCCAGTTCCGCCCTGTGTATAGCGATTAGGTCCGTTGTTATCTGGCGCTCCGTGTAAATCATAGCTTAGAGTTCACTGCCAGAAATATTCCGCTAGGGTTGTCGTCTCAAAAAAGTTTTACTCCTAATATCAAAAATAAGGTTAACATCATAACATAAGGTACATGTAGATTGATTGGCCAACGATTTTTTAATGTGCAATAAAGTTTAAATAAATAAATAGATAGATAGATACATAAAACATTTATTCGAAGGACAAAAAACACAATTATTACAAACAAATTATAAAAAGTACAAATAAAGAATTTACAATACAATACAATACAATAAAATAAAGATATTTATCCCCCAACTCAGCATGTGCTTTGCGCTAGCGAAATCTCAGCTCTGATCTTCCGTTGGTTCAATCACAGAATTCAGAGTCAGAAAAGTCGACCTATTGCACTATTGCTGGCCGAATGTTCGGCGGCAGATATTCGGCTGTCACATCCAATAGTCAGGCCGATCATTTGATATCCAGAATGCGTGCGAGCGAAGCGTCTCAAAATGGGCCAAAAAATGCTTTTGTCCGTTTGTCTATCTGTTTTCACCTACAAGTCGCATTTCTCAACCGATTCTCGTGAAATTTTGTCAGCAGGGTCTGATAATTATTATAACTATTTTGTTAAAATGGCACTATTAAATACGGGGGTTTAAAACTTAAAAAGAATAACAATTCGGCCATTCCATTTTTTTTTTCGAAAATAACAAAATATATTTTTGTATTAAGACGCAACTTTTTTTCTAAACAACTTTTTTATTCGATTAACTTTAACGGTGATGTCTTGTGGGGTCTACAGAGCTCTTAGTGATAAATTTGACACCCCTATTCAAGGCCAAGATTGGGGGCTACCGTACATTTTTCCCAAACATGAGGGCCTATTGAGTGACACATTGCGATATAAACTTACGAAGGCTTCTAAGCTTCAGAAGCTTATCTACAAGCACCGGCCCGTGAAATATTTCTACGAAAAAGAGGGATTTACTTTTCGAGGTTCGGTTTCCTTGCTTCAATGGCGTCGAGCCATTTTTAAAAAAAGAGGGGTGTTATTATGTTTGACGCTATTGTCTCCCTGTCTGTCTTTTAGTGGAAGATGAAATTAAAGAACCCTGACTTTCAAGAACCGATTTTCATCAAACAGATCCAAAACTTACTTTAATTACTTTCATGCTGGTCTGGGAGAAAAGCAAAAACTTTAATGTACCAGCTGCTTCTCTTCCTGGGCTGATCGTAAAGAGCCGATCGAGGGAATGGGCAAAAAATCGAACCATGTTAATAGGCGATGCGGCTAGCAACCCGTCACTATTTTGATTCCTTCATCCACTTTCTTGCTGACATCAAGCTAAAAGTGGCCTTTGAGTCTTGCAGCCCTGGGCTCTATCTGCTTAGAGCCGCAAGACTTAAAATGCTCTGTTTGCCCCATTAGGGACAAAGACGTGATAGTACGTATGTATGTAGATCTAAAAACTTTCTTTCATTTAAAATAAACGGCACTGAAATCAGTCCATCCGTTCTAGCGCTTCGACGCCACAGACAAACAGTCAACACCTTTTATTGGTCAGGGTTAAAAACACATTAATCCCAATCAAAACGAAGATCTTTCCTCGATCAAATACTCTAATCCGATCAAACTTACCTTACACTCAAACCTAAGAGGATTGGATACGTCCTAAACATACACGGTGAGGACTTAGTAATTTGTTGAACGATCAATGAATCGATGACTCTAGTGGTCAGAGATATATAGATAGTTAAGGTCAAATCATACATAACGACCTACTACTAAATACGTTTTGCACTTGTATTTTTGACAAAAGCTTAAACATCAATGAGGCCTCTCCAACCCGTCTGGCCAGCGAGGAGAGGGTAGGTCTCTGGGCGATCTAGCCAAGTAAGTATTGCTCTGATAGTTCAGAGAGGGTCGTGCTTCTGCAGTGGAGACAAAATTAACTGATGATTGATGATGATTACTTTTAAATTCAACATGTCTAATAAGGCGTCCTAACATTTTCCCTCTCCTATTAGAATTTATAGTTTGTAAAGTTCGCGTTTCTCTCCAACAAGTTCCAACACCTTCTCATCAATTTTCTTTTCTGCCCAGCTAATGTCTTCCATTCGCCGCCAGTCTAATATCATCATCATCATTTCAGCCGCATAATGTCCACTGCTGGACATAGGCCTCACCCAAAGATTTCCAAAACGACTGATCAAGAGCGGCCTGCATCAAGCGTTTTCCAGCGAGCCTGGTCAGGTCATCTGACTTGTAGATGGTCCTACGCTTCGCTTGTCCTACGCTTCCAATATAACTGTACTGTATCCTTCTTTTACATTATATTTACTTATTTTTATACACAAATACAAGTGTAATGGCGGACTTTAGAGCCTAAAGATTTATCTACCAGTCAACCAAATGGGTGATGTGGAAAATGACAGGGGTATTGCTCAACTGGAATAAGTATGCTGGAAAAATAATATATGTAAAAATAATAATCAAAACAATAAACTACATACAAATAATACATACTATGAAGCAGATGCTATAATATACAATACCTACATAAATCTTACAGTTGTTGAAGAAAATGTGCCTTCACCTGTTTCTTATTTAGTAGGTATACTAAGTACTTAAATAGGTAGTAACAAAAAAGGTATTCAGTTATACTTCGTATTTTCTAATATGAAATATGTAACATGAAACTCTTTAAAAATATCGAGTTAAATACATTTTAGAGGCTGCATCCCTTTGTAAATGAAGCCTATTATTTAATACAAGCGGCGTTTCTTTGTAATTGAGCTTATTTTCACCTTATATAATTATTATTTATACACATATGTAAATACCTAGTATTTAAGGGAGTAAACGTTAAAATATGTCTTCTTCTTCTTATCGTGTGTTAGTGACTAACACTAATGTCAGAGTTTTTAAACCGCCTTAAAGGCCTCTGACATAGTTTTAGGTAACGACCAATGTCAAAGACAGTAACCGGGACCGACGGCTTAAGGGTCCCCCGACCCTAGACTTCTCCATACAAACGTAGTCTACGTTTAATTTTGAAACCACATGTCAGATTCCGGTAAAAATTGGTAATTGTAAAGAAATTGCAATTATCTAGGGTTATAACTGGTTTCCTATAGTAAAATTATAAACTGGAAAGAAAATATAACGATTTAGAAGTTTCCCATACTAATGGTCAAAAATGATATAAAACACTATATTCTATTTCAAGTTCATATTTTTACTGTAGAAAACTAGTTATAAACCTAGATAATTGCAATATCTTTAAAATTACAAAATTTTGCCCAAATCGGACATGTCGTTTTGAAATAAAACGTAGACTACGTTTGTATGGAAAGTTGTATTTTGGTCTAGGGTCGGGGGACCCTTAACGTGCCCTCCGAACCGAAGTACGGATCATCTTACTTATCACACAATAAAATATGTAAAGACAGTATTATTCTATCTCTCGTTGGTTTCATTCACTTCGCGTAGTCCCAATAATACAAATAAATTAAAAAGGTTTCAGCCTTCAGGACATGATTGTCTATGATTCGCAACTATATAGGGCCATGCTCCAAATATATGACGACCTCCGTGGCGTAGTTCTCCCATGCTAGTCTGCCACCCAGAGGTCCCGGGTTCGGTCCCCGGTCAGGGCAAGTTGGAAAATGGCCTTTTTCAAATTGTCCTGGGTCTTGGATGTTTATCTATATACGTATTTGTTATAAAATATAGTATCGTTGAATTAGTATCCCATAACGCAAGCCTCGAAATTACTTTGTGGCTAGCTCATCAGTGTTTCCTTCAATTGGTTGGTCCCTATATGTTTATTTATTATTTATTTATTTATTTATATACTAGTTAGAAAGGCTACAGCCGAAGGGTGCAAAAAAAAACCAAAAGATTTCTTATGAATTTAATTAAGATAAAATTACGAGTTACAATAAAATACGTCACTAAATTACATAGGTGACGACCGTTCGATATGAGAACAAGAAGTGTCGAGATTTGGGGAAAAATCACGGGCGCGAACCTCGCAAGGCGGGCGGTCTGGTGAATCATGCGCAGGTGTGCGCTTTTCGGAACTCGCGGGAGTCGCGGGGCAGCGCGGCGACGACGGTGGTCCGTGACGTATGCGATGCACCGATAATACGAAGCTATCATTGAACTAGAGCTGCGTAACTCCTCCCTCCATAGAACGGCAACTATTCGCAGAGGATGTTGCCGTGATGTTGCAGGTGTTGATCTTCACGTCTTTTGGTCTAATGCATTTCAGTTCCTTCAATTCAGCTACGCATGAACGGCTTCCGTCAGGTTCAGCAGTCTGAGTCGTTATGGTTCTCATGCGGATGCTTCGAAGTTTCCGGTATAGTGCAATAGTGAGAGATAGTGCACAGATACCAAGTATGATAGAGTAGATCGGTATGGTTGTATGATAGAGACTACCGCTGTTCACCTTTTGTAGTCTTACTGGGTGTTGAAGTGATATCTTCGTGTTGGTCTCATGTAGGTACTTGAGATTAATAGAGTTAAGCTTCACAGTAGGCTGATGGTGAGATAGCAATGGTTCGATTGGTGGAAGTTCGGCTATCTGCACAGCGTGACCTTTGATGTGGTTTCGAATGTTCGCAATGGTGAATTCAGGTGTCTTCAGGATACAGTTCGTTGGGATAGATACTAGATAGCTACCTCGGAGAGTCTTGTACTGCTCATGTTCACAGGATATATGCACCTTTGTGGAAATAGGTAGGCTGAGCGCGTAGTGCTGGTCATCGAGTTTCTCCAGAGCTGAGCTAGTTAAATTAACGTATGTAAATTGGCATGAAGAGGCGACATGTTGATCTAGTATCAGGCGGTGAATGCAATCTCCAGTATCCGGTATCTCGTACTGCTGCTTTTCCTCGCAAAGGTACCACTCGCTTACCTTCGGGCATTCAGCCTCTATGTATCTAGAACCTGTTCTCTGAATTGCTATGAAGGGTTGGAAAGGAACGATTATCTGATTGTGTTGATTAGGGATGATAGATAATTTATAAAGGATAAAGGTTATAGGATTGGCAATCGGTACCATAAAAACTATAACTAATTTATTTCCTACGTAATAAGATCCTGTCTTAATAACGTCAAAATAATCTCTTAGGTCTAAATCTAAAATCTCATCTTTAAGATAAAGTGATCTGAGTTTAGATAACGTGCTATTAAGTGCATTTATATCTAACATATAATGTGCAGTGCTCTTATTCTTAATAAAAGCTAACATATTCTCTAAGTTATATAGTTCCTCAGATAAGCTATTCGTGTTATCCGTTAAAATCATTAGGTATTGAGATAGATGAGCATATTTTATCATTTCATTGTCCCTATCAGTGTCTGAATTTAAAATAAAGTCAATTATACTACTTATGTTCTTCTGATTTTCCACTATGCTGTCTAAAATTAACGAATGCTGAGCTATCCATTCTTTACCCAGACTTATGTGCTCATTTACCTCAGTCTCCAACTGATTTTGATTAGATTGAAGGGCTTTTATAGCGCTGTCATACTTTATGGCATCTGTATAATCAAGATTGCCAGATATGCTCTTAATAACAGAACCGAGACCATCTATAAGTCCTCTTTTACTACGACTTTGTTGGAAAGAATGCAACTGGTCACGAATGTCATCTAATTTATTGTAGAGATGTAAAAGGTGAGGTTCATATAGAGAAAAAGTTTTATTATTTAGTTCGGATCTGAACTTGTCTATCTGAGATTGGGCTGTACTAATTTTGAGGGATATGTCATCTAGGTCAATGTAGTATAGGAAAGAATGGTAATGGGAAATAAGTTTAGTCGCTCCAAGTTTGAAAGGAAGTATTCCTGGTCCATTATCGAGACTGTCAAGTGTTACGTCTTGCGTCAGGGTCTGATGGAGGATGGCCGTCAGTACCAGTATCCTGCAACAATGACTTAGTTTTAGGGGTACGCTTAAGGCGCGCTTTAGCAACGGGGCCTTTTTTCTTTTTAGTGTATATATGTATGGGTAGATCTGATAAAACGACATCTTGAGTAAAACGAGGGGCTAGCTTTTGCCTACTGGCCATAGGGTTCCGAATGAAGACCTGCTGATCTGGTGCATATTCTTTTTCGGGCTCGCGATCTTTATTTCTGGCTTCTGTGAGTTCAGTGCGGTTATTTAAAGATACTTCGTTCAACAAATCATAGACCTTAGCCATGCGTCGCCTATGATCTATCACATATTGTTGAAAGAGGTGCTCATTCATATTCATACTGACTGGATCACGCGGATCGAAGTGACCTGTGATAATATCAAGTGGTCTGCATTTGGTAAAACTATGAATAGAGCTGTTGTATGCAAGTACCGCATAGGGCATGAGATTGGTAGCTAGATCAGTACGGTGTTCGATCTTTAAGATACGTATGTGCTCTAGGATAGTGGAGTGGAAACGCTCTACTATTCCATTACTATTAGGATTATGAGCCAAAACCTTATGGTGATGAATTTTGTGAAGCCTAGTAAATTCTGCGAAGACCTGATTTGCGAACTCAGGACCTTGGTCCGAAACTATAGTGATAGGAACACCATGATGTGTAAAATATTTTAACAGAGCTTGTACTACGCTAAGAGATGTACCGTCACGAAGATGGTAAGCCTGTGCATATTTCGAAAATGCGTCGACTAGTGTTAAGTACTTTTCATATTCAACGGTAAGAAGATCTATGTGCAGTGTTTCAAATGGTTTAGTTGGTGGTGGTACAATAGATAGCCTTTGGTTTATAGGGTTACGGTCGTACTTAGCCATACCACAGATACTACATTCGTTAATGTACTTTGAGATGTGTTCTCGCATCTTAGGCCAAAAATATCTATGTGATAATGCTAGGTAACATTCAGTAGTACCTCGATGATTGGTTTTACCTTCGTGGTACTTCCTAATGATATCTTGCTGACGTAGATAGTCTTTAACATCTTCAAGTACAGTTTTCGTTAAAGTTAGGTCCATGGCTGAGCTCTTAAAGTTCTCCTGAATGATTGGTATAATTTTATACATAGCTAGTGTGGGGTATATAATTAGACCTGTTTTAACTTTGGGGTTAACGTATTCTTTAATTGCATCAATAGTATCTTGCTGAAGATTTGATTCTGAGAGTTGTATGTTAGTACGTATATGAGACTCAAAGGGCTTACTAACTACGGGGCGTTTCTTAATATCTCCTACTACGGTTAAGCATATCTGTTTACTAAATTTATTTAGGGGTTCGTCCGATATGGGTATCTCTAAAATAGGATGCTCTTCGCTAGTATGAGCTGTGGCTGTGCTAGATCGGTTAACAGATTGGGGTCTCTCAGTGGGCTGAACAATTACAGAGCTATTGTCAAGAATGGAGGGTTCTTCACTTATGGGGGCTGTAAGTGTACTAGATCCAGCAGTGGATGGTGGTCTTTCAACGGGTTGTTCGACTAAGGGGTTAACATCTTCGTTATGTATCTCTACTCTAGAAAGAGCGTCTGCGTTGAGATTACATTTTCCTGACTTATATATAACTGTAAAGTTATACTCGCTCAACTTTAACCGCCATCTAGTTAGTCTAGAGCTTGGCTCTTTTAAGCTCATGACCCATTGTAAGGGCTTATGATCGGTGACTATTTTAAATTTCCTGCCGAATAAATATGGGCGGAAGTACTTGGTAGCCCAAACGATCGCTAACAGTTCCTTCTCGATAGTACTGTAATTTGTCTCGCTGGTATTAAGCGTTCGAGAAGCATAAGCTATGGGCTTGTCTGAGCCAATAGTGCCCTGAGATAGTACGGCACCTATAGCAAGGTTAGATGCATCGGTTGTGAGTATAAACTCCTTATTAAAATCAGGGTACTGAAGTATGGGGTCATTTGTAAGGAGGGTTTTACAATGTTCGAAGCAATTTATGTACTCTTGGTTATTAGTAGGGATTTTAGAACCTTTCTTGAGACATTGAGTCATAGGTTTAGTAAGTCGAGCAAAATCTGGAATGAATTTCCTATAGTACCCCAGCAAACCAAGGAAACGCTTGATTTCCGTTGCAGTGCGGGGTAGTGGGAACTTTTTTATAGCCGTAATTTTATCAGGATTGGGTTTTATCCCATCTTTGCTTATAATATGGCCCAGATATGCAGTCTCTAGCTTTAAAAACTCAGATTTATCCATCTGGATTTTAAAGTTAGATTCTCGCAGGCGTATGAACACTTTTTCTAGATTAAGCATGTGCTCCTGTAAGGACGTACTAAACACTATTATGTCATCTAGGTACACTAGACAAACGGTATTTTGGAGATCTTTAAGCACATTATCCATTACGCGCTGAAATGTAGAAGGGGAATTCTTCAAACCCATCGGCATGCGAAGGAATTCGAAGTGTCCATTCTCTACATTAAAGGCTGTTTTGGGAATGTCCTCAGGACTCATTTCCACTTGATAAAACCCAGAGGCTAGATCAAGAGTGGTAAAGTATTGGCAGTTACCTAGTTTGTCTAGGACGTCCGGTTAGGTATCGGATATTTGTCGTCAATTGTCTTCTCATTGACCTTTCTAAAATCCACTACGATACGCCATTTTGTCTTGCCAGAGGCATCAGCCTTTTTGGGTACAACCCAGATAGGAGAGCTCCAGGCAGACTCTGAGGGTCGGATGATATCTTGTTCTAACATTTTACTAATTTGATCACGTACCTCCTGTCTATGCACAAAAGGATACCTGTAGCTTTTTGTATAGACTGGTATTTCATCAGTGGTACGGACATGGTGTTTGATTTTATTAGTAAAAGTTAGGGGTTCTCCCTCTATATAAAATACGTCCGCATATTGAGTACATAAATTTTCTAAGTTAATACGTTCCTCATCATTAAGGTGGTCTGTACGTAATTTAGAGAGAACTTGTGTTACACGCGAGGGATCATGTGGAATAGTGCGCTGGCACTCAGCTGTAAAATGTTCTGCGTTAACTGGCCTATCCATGGAGAATATGACGTCATTACTAGTGGGGTTAATAATCTCAACTATACCACGATTTTTATGGACCTTAGTAATACATTCGCGTATCAAACAGTTAGATAGTACTTGCTCGGGGATGACTACGTCACCATTACGTGTATTTATAGGGACTTTAATTAACTTTGAAGAGTTAGCTGGTACTATGTCCTCATACCAATTACAGTTACGTGAGTCATACATGTAGATAGGGTTAGTCGTATTTTTAGTTCTTAAGCGCTTAGTCTTTAAGTCGATATTAGCCTCCCACTTAGTAAGTAAGTCAAGGCCTATAAGTCCATCGAAAAAGTCATGAAATTTGTATAGTAGCAAAGTCATGTCGTCATTGTCTTGAAATTCAGGAAAACAGGGTAACGTCACAGAGTAGTCGTTACGTGAAGTTGCGTGTACGCTGGTTACTTCGAAGGGGTCGTAGTTCCAGGGTACATGTGGATAGTATCGTTTTAAAATTTCAGGATTTATGAAAGACTGGTTAGCGCCAGTGTCTATTAATAATTTAACAGGGGGATTCGATATCTGAATATAAGGAAGTTGCCGTTGCGTCTGGAGGTTTACTTCTATCTTTGTGTGCCTAATGTCTCGTCCTTCTGAAAATTCTGCTGGGAACTATCCTGATTGTTCTCGGTAACGTCAGTAACAACAGGTGGCTGGTAACTTTCGGGATCAGGCATATAAGTACTATCAGGATTTTCTATATAGTAGTCTGTATAGTCGTAATATTCGGGTTGGTAACAGTAAGTGTCGTCAGAAGTGTCATAGTAAGGGTAGTCGTAACATTCAGTTACATTCATCTCTCTTGATTTAAAGTAATTAGTCGGGGGTGGATTACCATGCTTTCTCCAGTCATGCCCAGAAGGGGGTAGTACTTTTGGTACAAAGTGGCTAACACCGCTCATTGGACGCGGGGTATTATTAAAATTATGTGGCCGTGGAGGTAAGCCAAATACGTTACTACGAGGGTGGTAATTTGGAGGGGTAGCTCCAAAAATCTGCTGGGTCCGCGTTGGGCCATGGAACTGACTATTCTGATTCCCAGGAAAGTTAGGCTTCCACATCACAGGTGGTGGAGGGCGTGGCGCTAGGTACATAGGCTGTGGGCGAGAAGGCCCAGGCATAGGCATAGGCATGTTAAAAGTAAAGCCTTTTGGTGGTGGATGCTGAAAGGACTTACCTGCAAGGATGTTGGGCGATTGAGGGTTGATTTTCTTTTCAGGCAACCCTTCGTTGCGGCGTTGGAGATAGAGGGTGTTCATCTCTTCATGAACAAACTCGAGTGCTTTTTCAATTGTTTCAGGTCTCATACATCTAATTCTTGACCCTAGAGGGTCCCTAAGACCACGTACGTATGCTTGCAATGTTAACTTCTTATATAACTCTCGTTTTGATTCAATAGTGGATTTTACTGTCTCGTGCAAAGATAGATATGTTATTATAGTACTATAAAGGTTCTGACATTTTTCGTAAAATTCCTGAGGGGTGCATGAGCCCTGAGTCAATAGTGCGAGGTCATTATATAGAGAGGTCTCGTCTCTTTGGTCCGCAAAATTATTAATGAGAGCATTTCTGATTCCTTCCCAACTGCTAGGCACGCCATTTGCGTTGATAAGGCGCGCTGCGGGGCCTGTTACTTTGTTGAGTATACCATTAAGTAAGGCAGAACTCAGCAACGGGGTTTCCTCTTTTACATATTCTTGTACTAGATGGTCACATAAATCTATGAATCTAGTGAGAACGTTGACATTTCCGTCGAAATCAGGCACCAATCGAAGGGCCTTCCATATGGAATCTAAATTAGCATTTACGGCCATATTCGCTGGCAGTAAATTAACGCTATCGCTATCACTATCACTATAACTACCAGGTTCAATATTCCTATTTAAATCTATATCCCTACTTCTACCACTAACACTAAGGGACCTCGATTGCCTAGGATGGAAAATCTTGGATATTTTGTATGGAAAATATGGAAAAACTTATAAGGAAAGCAACTCTAGATCGATTCTAGGTACTTACATGAACATCTTTGGCTTCTTTGCGGTATCAATGTCTGGATACTCCTTCAGCTGCAGCTTCCGTAGATTCCGCGAATTGCACTCACTGATTCTAGTTTTAACAATCCGCTCCGACTGCGCCAGTTAGAAAGGCTACAGCCGAAGGGTGCAAAAAAAAACCAAAAGATTTCTTATGAATTTAATTAAGATAAAATTACGAGTTACAATAAAATACGTCACTAAATTACATAGGTGACGACCGTTCGATATGAGAACAAGAAGTGTCGAGATTTGGGGAAAAATCACGGGCGCGAACCTCGCAAGGCGGGCGGTCTGGTGAATCATGCGCAGGTGTGCGCTTTTCGGAACTCGCGGGAGTCGCGGGGCAGCGCGGCGACGACGGTGGTCCGTGACGTATGCGATGCACCGATAATACGAAGCTATCATTGAACTAGAGCTGCGTAACTTACTTTTATCAGTCGTTTTCTCAGTGTTTTAGAATATTTTCAATAAAACAGTGACTTTTTGAAATAAATAATAGAAGGATTTAATAAAAATTTCAAAACAAGAAAAAGTTTGACTGAGAGCGTGTAAACGCTATAAACTAGCTTTCTCGAGACAATTTGCCCCATCTGCACTTATTAAACAAAACAAACACCAACTTTGCACTATTACTGAAAGTAGTTTATTTGTTTGTTTCTAAAGCTTTATTGTCTACTAGCCAAAGCCCGCGACTTTGTTCACGTGGACTTTATGTCTCTGGAAAATGCTCATCAGGCTGAACAACTTTTTGATATTCCAAGTATAGTTTAGTAATAACGTGACGTGACTCATTGACATTCAGCTGTTTTACAAAACCAAGCTGTAATGACAAACAGCTAGAGGTTTTGTCCAACACCGGATTATACAATCCAACTGCGACATAATCGGGAAACGTCTTTAAAAAAATACTTTGGTAATATTGATAACCTTCACTTGTTTGGGGATCATACATAAAAAAAAATACTTTTGAATTGTCTAATATTGATAACCTCCTCTTGTTTGGAAGTAGGTTAAAAAGTTGATCTTATCTCATGCGTAGTTTTACAATATACTTAGAATGTACTAACTACTTCTCTTCCCGCGAACCAGGGAATGGGCGAAAATGCTACTAGCAACCTATCACTGTTTTACACTATCACCACAGAATTACTATCACGCTAAAAGTGGCTTTTGATTCTTGCGGTCCTAGGCTCTGTCTCCTTAGAGCTGCTAGACCCAAAATGCTCTGTCTGCATTTTTAGGGATTATGTCGTAATAGGTACGTAAACTAAACATTTCCATTACACGTGTTAAACAATGTTACATCCTACATAATGGCATTCTCTCCTCTGGCGTTTGGTTGACTGGAAGAGATCCCTTAAAGGGATAAATAAGTCCGCCTTTGTATTGTTATCTACTGTATTTTTTGGTGTCCTTTTTGAATAATAAGGTATTTACATACATACATAAATAAGCCGTGTGGTTTCCGGCAGAGTAGAATAGGGCCACTCTAATTACTCCTGTGGATGTCGTAGAAGGTGACTTAGGAAATACAATCTAAACAAAATTTATGAACATCAGTGAAACCTCTACAAACCGTCTAGCCAGCGAGGAGAGTGTAAGCCAAGTCCTCTGTCTGCTCTGGCCAAGACAAGTGCGGATCCACCGTTGTGGGCACGATGGGCATGCCCACAACCTTAATAGACTTGTAACGTCAAACTTTTTTGGACTATTGATATCGATAGACTGATAATAATAAACGATATGCCTTATTAAAATTTAAAAAAACACAATCAATCATGATACGTGCGTGATTCGGAACGCAGCAAAGAGCCATAGACGATACGCTGACATGTTATGGCTTATGTCACATTTTGACATTTTTGTCAACTTATTGCCGTGCCGCCAAAACTTCCGAGCCGCGTAGCAAGGGGTGCGTGGCGCTACTTAACTGGCGCTGGCCGACTTTACTTAGTACCTACTTTTGTTTGTGCTGTGAAACGTAAGCAACCTAGCATAACCTAAAAAAGATTACTTATAAAGAGTAAATTACTTTGATTATTTTTTGAACATAATATATATTGTTGTATCATGGTAAGTTATTTTAATGAAATTATTGCACACCCCGCGGGGTGTGCCTTATTATTAAAAACGTCAATTCAATAATAACATAACCCAAAAACTGTATTTTAAAATTATTATAAATTGTGATCTAACGATACTTGTTATGAAGTTTTATTAATCAATGAAATAATCGAAAAATGTGACAGTCAATTCCCTGAGATTGCTTATGTCAATTAAAGATTGACGCTTCATAATATCTACTCGGAATTTCTTTCTATAGATATTGCTTCTACTTCTGATCAGTATACGTCTATAGCTTTAACTGCATCATCATCATCATCTATACCTAGTGGCGGCTTGTCCTTGAACTCTGAATTTGCTTCAGATATTGGAAACTATATTTCTAAAAAAAACATGCATGAATTACCTGATGCAACTAAAGCTGCACTACTAGAAAAACATTGGGTGCCTTCACCTAACTATGACTTTCCGCACCAAGTTTTGCAAAAACACGGAAAAACCTACAGAAAATATGTCAAAAAATCACATCTTGAAAAATTCCATTGGCTTGTGCTGTCACATAAAGATCAGGGACTCTATTGCAAATATTGTGCCTTATTTATCACTCAATCTGCTACTGATTTCGTTAGATCGAACCCTGGACGTCTTGTGACAAAACCATTGAAAGCCTTTAACAACTTATTAGGCGAAGGCGGGTTATTACTGCAACATCAACGCAATCATTATCATAAGGTAGCCGTTGAAAGTGGGAAGAATTTTTTGGCGTGTTATTATAAACCTGAGATCGATATTGCTAACCAGATTTCTACTCAAAGGAAGGCTCAAGTGGCAGAAAACAGAGATCGTTTACGACCAATTATAAAAACTATAATATTGTGTGGTCGTCAAAATATACCATTACGTGGCCACAGAGACGATGGCCAGATTTTAAGCACGAACACCGATCATAGTGACGTCTCCTCTGCAGAAGGAAATTTTCGAGCTCTGTTGAAATTTAGAATAGATGCAGGCGACTCAGTTCTCAAACGCCATTTATCATCAACAAGTTCTACAGCGACTTACATAAGCAAAACTGTCCAGAACGAACTTATCGATATTTGTAAAGAACAGATTCAGAAAACTATTTTACAAAACGTGAAAAAAGCTAAGTTTTTCGCTATTATTTTTGACGAAACTACAGATATATCTCATACCGAACAGATGAGTCTATCATTCAGATATTTTAATGATGGATTTATTAAGGAAGATTTTTTATGCTTCTGTGACGCGTATGAAATGCTTCAATTTGAAGAAACAGATACCTCACACGGCACAAAAGAATTACGGTTAACAGGAATCGCATTAGCGAAAATCGTGGAAAATCTTTGCTACAAATTTGATATAGATTTAGCTTTTTGTGTAGGAATAGGAACTGACAGCTGTTCAGTAATGGCATCCGACGCTAAAGGTGCTGTTCAGGAACTATCTAAAAAAGCCATCCACGCAAAACGTTGTCCTTGTAGCAATCATGTTTTAAATAACTCCTTGGCCAAGTCATCAAACGTCGCTTCGTGTAGAAACACAACTGGGACAATGAAAAAAATCGTAGCGTTTGCTAACGCTTCTGCAAAACGCCATAGCGTATTCTCAGAAGAGCTTGATGGTACGGCTATTCAAAGTATATGCGAGACACGATGGGTTGAAAGACACGACGGTCATTTACAATTCCAGGGTGATAATTTGGTTAAAATTTGTAACGCACTGGAGAGAATATCGACATGGCAAGGCAAACTTCAAGTGACGCTCACTGTCTCTTACAAACACTACGTAGCTCTGACTTTATTATATCTTCGATATGCCTAAGCGATATTCTAGGTAAGAAAGCAAAACAATACAAATCGATCTATATGTAAGCTTTTATTTCTTTAAAATATATATACCTTTATTTATATTTTAGGAACTACAGTTTCGTTGAGCCGATTCTTGCAAACTACATCGGTTGACATCAAAAGAGCCATCGATGCAGTGAAGGATGTCATGGAAGTATTACGATCGAAACGCCAAAACGCTGAGTCTGTATTCAAGCAATTATTTTCAGAGGCGACAGAGCAAGCAAAAGAGCTGGATGTTATATTAAAATCCCCACGTACAGTTCAAAGACAAACAAACAGGTCCAATTATGAGGCAAAATCGGTGGAAGAGTACTTTCGGAAATCAATCTACATACCTCTATTAGATTCCATAATTAATGATTTGGAGGAGAGATTGTCTCCGGAGGTACTCGACCTATTTCATTTGGGAGTTTTTCTACCAAACCCTAATGTGAGTATCAGGGACTGGGATATCGATAACGAGATAGTGAAAGTGAAAAAAGTGGTCCAGATGTATACCGCCTATTCATTAACGATAGTGAGTCAACTGTCATAAATGAATACCGACTCTGGATGACCAAATGGAAAAGAGAATATAAGAACAATTCGGCCATACCAGACTCGGTAGCTCATCTCATTGAAGCATGCGACCAAGATTTGTACCCTAACATAAAAATTTTCTTACAAATACTGGCAACTCTTCCGGTCAGCGTAGCTACCGCAGAGAGATCTTTTTCTACTCTTCGCAGAATAAAATCTTGGTTGCGTGCCTCAATGGCACAGGAAAGATTATCCGGGCTAGCTCTCCTACATATACACAAAGATGTGAACCTGGATATCGATGACATTATCAACGTTTTCGCAAAAAAGAAACGTAAGCTTGAATTTGTAATTTAAGTAACTACCTAAATAAAGTTATTTAATGTAAAATGTACCCAGCATTTAATTTAATTTGATATTCGTAGAAAATGTAAAAAATAATCAAAATCTCGCCTGGTGGATTTCACTTGCTGATCTCACTTACATTACTTCTGATACAACTATTTACCCAGTCTAGTGACCCGATATTGGCTTACAGGCTACTAGAAAAAAAGAAAAAAAATATAAGATATTGATTGAAATAGGTTTGGATCGAAACTGACTATTTAATTTGAAGAAATCGGGTCCGACTTCCTCCTAAGTTTATATCCATTCCTAAGGCCAAAGTCCTGATGCTCAGAAAAAAGGAAATAATCTAATTCAAAAGTTCATAAACGACTTGCATGATTGTTAATGAGCATGTTCATGCTCCGACTCGTACTTAGCCGATTTTCTAGTAGCTGTGACCACAACCTTTTTTGAGGGCTGGATCCGCGCTTGGCCAAGTATGGCTCTGGTAGTACAGAGAGGGTCGTGCTCCTGCAGTGGAGACAAAAAGACCTAATGATGATGATGACATAGGTACATACATACATTGCCTCCATTTTGAATCGCTCCAAAAGCAGACACAACAAGAGTCTACCTATAAATCTATTAGCCCGTAGATTTGTTTAGTGAAGATCTATAGTTCTCAATTACAGGTGTTCGTTCGGAAAACCGAAACTAATTGCTTGTTATTAGTATTATGGGACTTACCGCGATGAATATCGTTTTTTGCTAGATATTTCGACGACCCTTCTGCCGTCATAAGTCGGCCAGCGACTATGACGGCAGAGATAAGTTCCTTTCTGAACCGCTTCTCGTGAAATTTTATGAGCCTGTTTGACAATTATATACCTATAGAAAATTATAATCGATTTAGTTATTCGATTTTTCAAAATGGTGGAATATGTGGGCTGAAAACTTCAAAGAATCATATTTCAGACATTTTTTATTAACTTTATTAATACTAACTTTTTTTCGGAACAACTTCTTCATCCGATATACTTCAAAGGGTTGGGGGTGACTCGCCATAACAGCTCACAGAGCTACTAATCTACATTGCTTAAAAACACTAATTTCAAAGTAAAAGAAGTTTATTTATAAGATTTTTATTCCGGTTACCTAAACTAAGTAAATCTAAAACGTAACGCACAAATATCAAACAATCCTCATAAAGATAACCTAAACAAAAACCCAGGCTGAGTTTATTTCAGACCCTTCTAAACCTTATCAAGTTTCGCGTAAAAATCACAGTGACTTTCCCCTATTATGTTACCCTTCCCAACGATTCCCGATACGATATTCGCCCCAAATACTTCAGATTATGGGGCTGATTGGAACTACCCCCAGTGGGTTAACCCAGTGACGTAGCGTGGGTGGCTACCGCCCGGGGCGCGAAAAACGTTGCCACCCACCCTTTTTTAAGATATTTTAATTTAAGAGACGAATTCATACATTATAATAACTTTTCAAACTGACTTCACTCCCAAACTACACAACCGATTTTGATAAAATTTCAATGGGACCACGTGACAAGTATGCCCTTCCAAACAAGTCAGTCCAGGCATCTTCGAATAAAAGGTGAGTATACATAAAAAAAATAAAAAGGTCACGACGAATTGATAACCTCCTCCTTTTTGGAAGTCAGTTAATAAATGCGAAAGTAACTCTGTCTGTCTATCTGGTACCTCTTCACGCTTCAAACACTAAACCGAATAGAAATTTGGTGTGGATTGGATATCATTTAAGACCCGGGAAAGGACCAAGAATAGTTTTTATCCCGTAATTCCCACGGAAAACGGAGTCCGCGAGCAAAACGTAAAAAACAATGTCTTTAAATTTCTTTAAAAAAAATTGGGGTAAGGACTGTCATTAAAAACACAGGTTACAAATAAAAAAGTCAAGTCTGAAATGTTTAACAACATAATAATCAAATTTATTACATGCGACAAAATACGACTTGGTTTAAATTTTAACGTTATTCCACTTTATTTATTTTTATTGCTAGCCTAGTTTTTACAAAATATTTATAAAAAATAAAATATAAATCCTAACATAGCTGTCCACTGGTAGCTAGGCAAGGCCCAAGCTACCGGTGGCGCAGATAAAGAAACCTGACAATGCATGCCGTATCCAGGAGTGCTGCCTTCTGTATCTGACATTTAACCCAGCTATTTATTAAGAGAGTCTCAGATGTTGCTCAAGACAAGTTCGCTTTTAGCTACGAGTATAAGACCGTTCGCTGATACGACTATCGGAACAATGATCGTCGAATCCACATCCCACATTAGTAGTTACCTCGTGGGCCAAATCTTTCTGCCTTCCGATTACCTCATAAACATAATTATTTCTTTTGTTTGTCACTAGATGGCGCTATAAGATAATAACTAAAACGAAAAAAAATTTACCTTTCTTTAGTAATTATATTTGGCCAAGTTATTATGCAAGCCGCTCTAGATCGGTCTTTTTAGAAATATTTGGAGAGGCCTATGTCCAGCAGTGGACGTTATGCGGCTGAAATGATCATGATGATGATGAAGATATTATTATTTTTTCTAAAACTTCGCCCCCTAAAGCGTCGCCCGGGGGCGGCTGCTGCAGCTCCCTCTACGTACGCCACTGTAGAAAGTACATTATTTTCGATGTGATATCGGGTCCCCTGGAGATTATAGACAATTTACAGTAACTAAGTCAGATAAGGGTGGTACGGCTAAGTTGTTTTAGTTGTCAAATTGTGTAGTTGCCACTATCAATAATAAATTAGTTCGGAGTTATTGAATTTGGGATGTAGCCACTCATTTATTAACCGATTGCTAGAGGGAGAGTTATGTTTTTTGAGTTTATGAAGGTAGTTTGTACGAATATATAAGTTCTAACAAAATAAACTGAAACTATGTTATGAGTGATAGAGCGTGATAGAGAATTCCCCGAGAAAAGTATAGCAATATAAACAGTTATTTTTGGCTTTCCATACAAACTCGGATCAGCTGATCAGTCAACTTGTATGGGAGGCCAATAATTACTTTTGAATTTCATTTCGGAATCCTAAGTTACTTCGAGCTACCTAATAACTTTAATGTTTTTTTTAATAGTTTATATTATATATTAGGTATATAAATATATATTTTAGGCATATTTTGTATATATATATTTATGTATCCTTATATGTAAGTTTATCTTAGTTGTATTTGTGTAGTTTACATTTATATATTATTTTTACAGTACCATTCTGTTTTATATTGTACCACTTCTACCCCAAACGCTTAATAAGTAAACATTCCTCTCAATTACTGGCTGGTTGACTGAAAGAGATCCCTATACGGGATAAGTCCGCCGTTGTATGTTTACTTTTGTGATTTGTTTGTGTTCTTTCTTTTGTACAATAAAGCTTTATAAACAAACAAACAAACAAACAAACAAACAAACAAACAAATAACTTTTTATATTTCGATATGTGTTCTTTAGGGAAAATTGTTCAGTATGACGGACTGAATTCACTTTTAAAATAGTTTTAGTATATTTTGTTAGACCTTATATATTAGGTGTCGTTAGCAAGTGACACTGGGAACTTAAATTAAATCTTTAAAAAAAGTGATTGTCGTGAAACACTCGGTAAGAACGAAGTTACAAAAATTGAAGACCCTAAAATAACTCCCAATAAATTCCAGACCCTAAAAATGTTCGTGACGGAAAAAAGTGACGGAAAAATCTTACATTTTTTTAACGCTGACGCGATAAAATTGTGTTTGTTAAAAACAGGAATTTATTCCGAAATCACATACAATACCTACTATTACGTCTTTATTCTAAACAAGCTGAAGCCCGCGATTTCGTTCATCTCTGAAAATTACTCATCAAGAGGAACAACTTTTAGCTGGGCCATTTTGGTTCTGCATCAGGTGTTTCGTTTTCCAAAATCAATCTATATGTTGGTCAGGCTTAACAACTATATAACAAAAAAGTTTCATTCGAATCCGTTTAGTAATTCCGGAGATTGGCCTTTACAAACAGACAAACAGACAGTCATTTATTTTTAATATCTTACTCTATTACTATGTCGCCTTCGTTCCAAATATTTTTTTGAATATATATTCTATGTACAGACACTGGCTGGAAGAGATCCTCTATACGGGATAAGTCCGCCATTGTATGTTTACTTTTCTGATTTGTATGTGTTCTTTCTTTGCACAATAAAGCTTTATAAACAAACAAACAAACAAACAACCTCTGCTTTTTATTAATTTATTATATGTGTAGATAGATATAGATGAAACAGACAGAGCACTTTGGGCACAGAATTATTAATAATAATATACTATTTCTTTGTTTCTTGCGGCTCTAAGCAGAGCTTAGAAATCACGAATACAATACAACGTATACACGAATGTTATTTATGTCAATAGATTTAGCATTTGACTTCGTACACCGATCACGACCCCACATAAACTTAAGAATACGCAAACCAACATAATCGTAAACCAAGTATATCCGACAATATTCGTATCGAAAAACGTTTTATCCACTCAAAGTGAGAAAGGGTTGTCGCGCGTACAGTCACTCTGATTTTTAACCCTAGACAAAAAGAGGGGGTTTTTAAGCATATCACACACTTTAAAATACTTTAACCTCTCATATGCCGTTGCGTAGATCTACGCAAGTTTGCATTGTTCTATTATGTGTGATATTCCGGCAAACAAGGGGTTAAATATTTAGAGCATATAGTCACAGAGAACATGAATGATGACCTAGATGTAGAAAGGGAACGCAAAGTTCGCTGATAACAGGCTCGCAGGTTTGCAAGATGCACAGCTGATGTGAAGGTTAGGTTATTGTTCATTCGTCACCCTTGTAAATTCGTCACCTACTTAAAATTCCATATAATCAAAGTTAATTCGTCACTGTGGGCTGGCTGTTTTTTCGCACAACGAATCAGTATTGCAATCCAACGCGGAAATGCGGCCAGCGTTCTGGGCACTACGCCACGACTTTTTAGACTAAATTAATAGTTAACTTTATTTCTGTGTGTATATTTGTAAATATGTAATTTTTTTTCTTTTTTATTTTCTATTAAATTTGTATGAAAGATTCGTCACTTGTATAAAAAGTATATGTTGATTCTTCAGCTGTACCTTATTGTTGTAGTAAATAAACAAAACAAACCTTAGGCGGCTACATGCGGCATACGGCTATAATGCTACGGAACCCTTAAGAGCGCCCAACACGCCTTACTTTTCATACAAACGCTCGTATGTGATTATGGCGTTGTAACAGAACTTTCTTAGAAACTTTTGAAATAACTTGAATGTTGTGCGCTATTTCTAAGTTTCCATCGAAATTAAAAATTAAAATTTGGAAAAACAAATTCAGTATAAGTCTCCAAAAATCTGCTTTTTTGTACAAATTTTACCTGAACTTCGGCCGATCATATAGTACTCATGAATTGTAAAAGTAAAGAAAATATTTGCATATAAATCTTGCAAATGTAATGAATATTTTAAATAAAAAACCTTTATTTCACACACTCGTAAGGCTTACTGAAAAACACGTATCACCTGGAACAAGTTTTATGACATTTCCGCACCCTATGAAAAGTTAATATTCGTTCAATGCATAGTTAATAATAATACTAATTTCGTACAATATAATGCAAACTGAGCGCTTATGTGCAATCTCTCTCTTTTCACTTTGCTTTTTTTTCTATCATTGTGCTGGGTGAAACAACAAGGTTTTCCAACCATGCTCGCGTTGACGATAGACGGACCAGGAAGGGCCCTCTTAATGCGCGAGTCCGTCTCGCACTTGGCCGATTATTTAAACTCTAAGTCAACAATAAGTAAACTTTTTTACCAGGTTTTTGTTTCAAGTTTTTCTAATATTTTAGCACAGAAAATTATTATAAAAATACCTATATAGACATGATGTTTCTGTTTAAACATTATTTGGTATCATATCCAAGTAATAAATAAACTTTATTTCTTTTTTGACTTTGAAAAATATTCTTACGCCCGGAAATTGATCCTAGAAAAAGCAAATTCCTTTTTAGATAGAAAACTTTCACGAGCGGCTCGAGTAGATAAGCTTCGGAAGCCCGAAAGCTTTCGTGAGGTTATATCGTGATGTGTCACTCAAAAAGCTCTGGTATTTGGGAAAAATGTAGGCATAGTTTCCCTTACCAAGTGACCTTGAATAGGGGTGGTCACTTTTAGTTTTTATATGTATTTTAATTATGTATTTAATGTATGTTTGTTCAACTTTCACGCCTAAACGGCTGCACATTTTGAAATTTTCTTTGGAAAATAGATATTATATTTTTTTTATGTTTATCATGGTGCAATAAAGTTAATTTGTATTGTATTGTATTGTATTACCTGGAACAAAATTTCTCCGAAACAAAATGTTTCCTATATATTTAATATAGGAAACATTTTATTTCGGAGAAATGTCCGGTACCCGAAGGATTATCTAAACAAAAAATCGCTTGATTGCTGTGCTTTTTGCACAGTATAATAGAAATTTTGAATAATTCGCTCGGCATTTATCACTTAAATCAGTCTACATACTACATAACTTATACTATCACGTCTTTTTAGGCATAGCAGACAAAGCATTTTTGCTCTTGCGGCTTTAAGTAAACAGAGCCTAGGGCCACAAGACTCAAAGGCCACTTTAGTAGACTCAAAAGACAATGACCAACAACATCTCATAAATCTTAATCTATAAAACCATTTCGAAGTTACTGTAAAAAAAACTCACATTTAAAATCTTACACTGTTTTTTGCCTAGCCCCCATCCGCCAAGTCCGTACCGTCCCAAAAGGAACTTCTCGGACGGTACGGACAACAAAAGGAAATGGCAATTTTTCGACTGTTATTTTAATATCATCCGATGACCCTAGCTAGCTATTTCGGCCAGTAAACCCTGAGGGATGATTCACACGAGGCGCCAGATAACAACGGACCTAATGGCCGAACACAGCGGTACTGGGGCGGAAATTATATATTTTTCATAATAGAAAGCATTTGAGAAGATGACGGTTTTGGCACCTGGGTCCTTGCTATTGTTTCAAATTCATCAACAGTACGTGGGTTCTGTAATGGTTTTAATAAATACTTTTTAGGGTTCCCTACCCTATGGGTAAAATAAGGCATCTTATTACTAATACTCCGCTGTCCGTCTGTCTGTCAACAGGCGTATGTCATGAACCGTGATAGCTGCACACAGTATACTACAGTTGAAATTTTGAGATAATGTATTACTGTTGCTGCTATGACAACAGACACTAAAAACAGAATAAAATGAATATTTCAATACTATATAAAAATCACATTTGCTGTACGGGAGCCCCCTTTAAATATTTATTTTTTTCTGTTTATAGTATTTGTTGTTATGGCGGCCAAAGAAACACATTTTTTTTTAGTCTCTAGTCTTCCACAAACTTCTATCAGTGGCGATGGTTTTCCAGTTCTTTTCATGGGCTCTTAGTTCGTCTGACCACCGTGTTCGAGGGCGGCCTCTTTTTCGTCGCAAACGAAACAAATAACTAGTAAAATTTTTAACTGTCTAGCTTTCACTGTTTATCAGATACAGCCTGATAATAGACAAACAAACTGTCACACAAATAGACAAACAGACAGACGGACAGCGGAGTCATATTAATAGGGACCCGTGTTTACTATTAGTACTAGGATTCTAGTAATAAAATGACAACAAAGTAAGTGTGTTACTTTAGAATAAACTTTAGATAACGAAAATAATTATGCGAGTACATACTAGTTAAGAATCTCAAAGCTCTGAGAGCTCGCGACTCACTTTCAAGCGTGCTTCTGCCGTGAAATACTAAATTAAATCTAGTTCCAGTTCTTTGAATATATTCACTGAGTCTGATTTTTAGTTTTAAACTACAAGTTTCTTTGCCTAGCAAATTAAAAATAACCGACAACACCATCTAGTGATGAGTAGCCGAACTATATATTCTAAATATCTATAGCGCCATCTATTATTGATGGATAGTGATATAGATATATAGAGATAGTGAATCACTTTTCCCTAGAAACATGTATTGAAATATGAAAAATAAGTTATGGCTTTCCATACAAGCTCAGATCAGCTGATTGGTCAATTGTATGGGAGGCAAAAAATTACTTTTCATATTTCAATACGTGTTCCTTGGTTAATATAATGGACTGAATTCACCCTTAAATTAGTTTCAGTATATTTTGTTAAACCTTATAGACGTATTATAATTCTCAAGTCTCATACATAAATAACAATATTACTTAATACAATACAATACAATACAATACAAAAAACTTTATTGCACCAAAAGAAATTTACAATTTTGGAACACTTATTAAATAATAACATGTAGTGGGGTACAAGAGGCGGCCTTATCGCCGAAGCAATCTCTTACAGCCAACCAAAAAGTGAAGGAATGTGAAAATATATAATAAGATAACAGGTGGCGCATTTAGATTTTTATATACTCAATTAATATAGTAATAAATACAATAACCAGTTGATATTCTAAATATACATAATATATAGCACAATATATAACTAGGTACACACATATATATACTATATAAATATAAACGTACATATATAAATATATATATAATACATATATATATATATATATAAATAAATAAGTATCACAATGATGCAAATTAAACCGGTACTGTACACGAGTAGGGAGGGAGAGGGAAGATATGGTAGGAGAAAGAAATTAGTTACTAAACAAAGGTAAGAAAGTGATTTTTAGTCAAGGTCTTAAAGTTGTTCAACGTTTTGGCGTCTCGAACAGATAGAGGCAGGGCATTCCAAAGACGAGCAGCATAGACAGTGAAGGAGTATTTATAGAAAGTAGTCGAGTAAACTGGAGCATCAAGAAGAAGTTTATCTGCACTACGAATAGGTCTAGAAAACGTTTTGAAGAAAAAACGTTCCTTGAGGTACCTAGGGTATGTAGGATTATAGAGGATGGAGTATAGGAGAGAAAGAATATGCCAATCACGACGTAGACGGATAGGGAGCCACTTGAGTTGAATACGAAATTGCGAAATGTGGTCATATTTACGAAGCCCAAATATGAACCGTATACATAAATTTTGGAGGCGTTCAAGTTTGTCTAATTGCTCCTCAGTAATATCAAGATAACAAGTGTCAGCATAGTCTAGGATAGGAAGCAATAAGGAGTGAGCAAGCGCAATCTTGGTATCCATCGGCAGAAATTTAATCAATTTTCTTAAGGAGCTTGCAGCTGCAAACATCTTCCTGCTGACTTCGGAGATCTGAGTGCGCCAAGAGAGAGTATTGTCGAAGTACACGCCGAGATTTTTTACAGATTTACTGTATTCGATAGTAACCCCATCAAATATGATTTTAGGAATTGCGTCAAAGTCAATTCTGCTGTAGAACCACGAACTTCCTATAATGATCGCCTGGGTTTTACCAGGATTTACAGTGAGACCATAGTTTTTACTCCAGACAGATATGCGATGAAGGTCACTATTGATATAATCAATCGCAGAGGAAAGGTTATCTAAGGACGATCGTGTGTAAATTTGTAGATCATCTGCATAAAGGTGGTAGGAAGTACGAAGTTGTAATGTAATGGAATTAATAAATAGTGCGAATAAAAGGGGAGATAACACGCCACCCTGCGGTACGCCGACAGATGTGCTGGACCAGAACGAGTAGCAATCCTCAATCTTAACTCGCTGACGACGCCCATACAGGTAAGAACGAAACCAGTCAATAACCTTAGGAGATATGTTAATAGAATGCAACACTTCCAGAAGGATGTCAAAGTCTACGGTATTAAAAGCGTTGCTAAAATCTAGTAACGTTAACACCGTAAGCTCCTTGCTGTCCATACCCAGACGAATGTCATCAGAAATCTTAAGTAGCTATGCCCCGGACTGAAACCAGATTGCAGTGGATTGAGAAGGTTATTCTGGATCAGGAATTCATTCAGTTGTTGCTGGACTATGCGTTCTAAGACTTTAGACAAAAATGGGAGAATGGATATAGGACGATAGTCGGAAGGAGCTACAGGGTTACGGTTTTTAGGAATTGGGGTGATATTTGCGTCTTTCCACGCTGCTGGAAATACACCGGAGTAAAGGGAGGTGTTCAGGATTGAGGTAATTATGGGGAGTAGGATGTCAAGGAGAGGGATGATCATATCACGACCAATACTATCATTGCCGACGGCATTCGAGGATATGGAAAGTATTGCTTTCTCAACATCACTGTCGGTAGTTTGACTAAACTGAAACATAGGAAAATCAATCATAATTATTACACAATAAAACTAAAACTAACTAAAATTAATTAGTCTTCTTCTTCTCGTGTGTGTTAGTGACTAACACTAGAGTCAAGTTTCGTTATTATCATGTACTTTCAGTGAATATTTAGCCTTTCCAGATATCTCTGTATGTATGTTTGAGGTGCCTAAATTGAATCTCAAGACCGCGTCCAGTCTTCAACGTTAACGTAGACCGTAATTTCCTAGAACAACAAACCAATTTGAACCGGTCTAAACTGGTTAGAGCTTAGAGCTAGATTTAGACGTCTATCGAATTATAGACTATATAGACATAGATTCTTTTAATGTTACTTCTATTTATTTCGGTATTTAAATAGGGTTACGTTTTTTTATTGAAATATATATACATTATACAAATTAATATATTATTTACAAATCAATTATGGAATCTATACATGCAATAAAACAGTAAAAAAAGTGTCTGTATATTGAATATATTTCCCAAAAAAAAATATTGGAGGCGATGGAGACATTGCAATAGAGTAAGAATTAAAAATAATGTCTGTCTGTTTGTATGTTGTACACGCTAATCTTCGAAAATACTGGACGGATTCGAATGAAACTATTCTGTTATATAGCTGTTAAGCCTGGGCAACATACAGGGCATAAATGATGTCGGAAAATGGAACACCTGATGCAGAACTATAGTGGTCCAGCTAAACTATAAGAAATGACGCCTTAGCAAAAGTTGTTCAGCCAAATTAATGAGCATTTTCCAGAGACACAAAGTCCACGCGAACAAAGTAGCGGGCTTCGGCTAGTTTATAAAATATTTAATTTGTAGTTAGCAAAGGATTTACAAAGTGTATCCTACTATCCTACTTCCTACTAATATTATAAATGCGAAAGTGAGTTTGTATATTTGTTTGTTTGTTTGTTACCTCTTCACGCTTAAACTACTGAACCGATTTGGATGAGATTTGGTATGGATATAGTTTGAGACGGAGAAGGACATAGGGTACAATTTATCCCGAAATTCCCACGGGGAGCGAAGCCCGCGGGTACAGCTAGTATTTCAATAAAAATACATGTCAAGTTTGTTTACTTTATAAACCTAAGATATTATAGATATCAAGAAATGGGCATCCTAGTATGATTTTGTATAATTAATCTTTTTAATAAAAAAAATAGTGTAGATGAAGCAAAATAGGTTTGACAGGATCGTCGCAAATGGAGGTTTATCTGCCTACGCCTTTGGGAAACAGGCGTGATATTACGTATGTAAAAAAAAAGGAACAAAAATGTCATAATTTTTTTTGTTACCCTTATTGAGACGCAACTTCTTTTTCTGAACAACTTTTTTATCCGATAAACTTCAACGGATTGAAGTGACTTGCGAGGTCTATTATAGCTCACAGAGACACTAGTTTACCATGCTGAGATATTTAGAAACCAAATTCCTCAGTAAAGCTATCAAATTAAACGAGAGTTGCGTTTAGACGAGTTTTTACATAGACTATTTGCATTAAGACCATTCGAGACCTCACTCTATAGACAGCGCAAATCTTTGGAAGCCGTCCAGGGCGTATTTAACACGAAGTTTGTTAAATTACCGTTCAATTAAATCTGTGATCCGAAACTAAAACAGAGTTTTCGGCAAAGCGGACTAACTTTGACACGATGTTTGAAACGCTAGTAGGAAATAAAAAGAAAACAAAAAATATTTTTTATAAAATAATTACTATATCAATATATTATGTAGTTTCGAAACTTACAAATCTCACTACATGTGTAAAATATTCATTCAAAATATTTATGTATGTATGTCGATTCTTTACTGTACAAAAATACAGTAGATAACAACACAAAGGCTGTAGATAAAAATACTCTATGCAGCACAGAAATTGGAATCAATTTTAGTGTCGGCTACTAGAATACAAATGTCCGTTTCTCTGTTTGTTTTTTGTCTTATGTGTAAATAACCATAGCTAGCACTGGTGCCAGATTTTTAAGCGCTAAAAGGCATTGATCTAACTTCATTACTGCCATACAATGATAACAGCCGGGACACAGAGGAGCACGTGAATTTTTTATGCCTTTCGAGGTCACCCGTCGAAGTACGGACACCTGAGGTTACTTACGAAAGCGCTAGCACTGGACTACTCCCATTGGACGAACGACCTCCTTGGTTATCCGTTCCTCAATTATTCCTATCGTTTTAATATAGAAACGGTTTGCCAAAGGGGCACGTCTGTGAACCAGCGTTACTACGCTTTGGTCAATTTGCATTTCTATAGCCTCCAATATTCGGGTTAATCTTTGATTTTGAAATTGGGTTTGATTAAGTTTCTTAATGTTTGTTTTGGAGCTGGATAATCACTTTGAATAGTCGAGGAAGCTGATTGCGGCATTTAAGGGGATTGTTATGATGATTTGTCTTTTTAACTTCTACAATGGTTGACCGGGAGAGAATGCCACACGGCATTAGGTCCGCCACTTGTACTTTTTTATTGTGCAATGAAGTTTAAATAAATAAATAAAAAAGAGGGGTGTTATATGTTTGACGTCATTGTCTGTCTGTCCATCTTTCTGTGTCTATCTATGGCATCGTAGCTCTCGAACCATCTGTTCGAGATCTACCGACTGATTTTGATGCGGTTTTTTACGTAAATACATACTTGTATTAAATTTATTTTGTGGTAAAAGTAAGTTTCCTTTCGGTGGATCATAAATATAATAAATATTTGTATATTTATTATTACAGTTTACTTGCCATGTAATTAAATAAATAAACCGATTTTTAAGGGTTCGCCCCCATAATTTAAACTACTGAACCGATTTCTATGAAACATAGCTGAGAACCATATTAATCAAGTCAGCCTTGTGATTTCGAAAACAATATTTCTTAACATTGCTGAGCCGCGACCTGTTCACCCACTGGCTTTACCCACCAGTGGGACCACGGGGAAACCGAAAGGCTTATTATTCAAATTGGGATGTTAATATAAAAAAAAGTATAAAGCTCCCTAGGTAAAATGTTCAAAATATTGTAAAGGTACGTGTATTTTCTTTTCTTTGATGAGCAAATAATGAAGAACATACAGCTCATTTTAATTTCGCATGACGTTTTTACTAGAAGTGACGTAATGACACCCCCAATCCGAAACTTCGGTACGGGAACGAAAACATATGGGTCAATTACTTTTGTCTCTAATTGACGGAAAATAATATATTTTTTACCCATTTGACAGCCCTATTATGAGCAATCTAAAGGAAAAGTCAAACAGAATTCCCTCATAAATTAATTAATAAGTCTAATTGCTAAAAAAGGAGTCTCGTCGCCTGCGATAAATTTAATTTGTAACTTCACTTCAGGTTTGACTTTGAGGAAATTTTAATGAGGGTTTAAAGGTGAAAATTATAATATTTAACCTCCTTCCAAAAAGGAGTTTGATATCAATTGGTCGCGATCTTTTTTAGGGTTCCGTACCTAACAGTGACGGGCACAACTATTTTTTAGGTCCGTACCTAACAGTGACGTGCACAACTATTTTTTTAGGTCCGTACCTAACAGTGAAATGCACAACTATTTTTTTAGGTCCGAACCTAACAGTGACGTGCACAACTGTTTTTTAGGTCCGAACCTAACAGTGACGTGCACAACTATTTTTTTAGGTCCGAACCTAACAGTGACGTGCACAACATTTTTTTAGGTCCGTACGGTACCTAACAGTGACGTGCACAACTGTTTTTTAGGTCCGTACTCAACAGTGACGTGCACAACTATTTTTTATAAGGTAGCCACTAATCTTACTTCAAAAAACTTAAAAAAAGGAGAAGGTTATAGGCCCGCATAATTTTTTTTCTACATTTTTGTGTGTATGTTACGATATCTTCGAAACTTATGAACTGATTTTGATAATTCTTTTTTTAAAGCCTTAACTACCAAGTTGGTTTGATGTTAATTTGGTGAAGATATGATGAATAACTTTGGAGATATAGAAAAAACTCTAAAGGAAAAATTAATCGTCTTTTTGTTAACTATTTAATTATGTTAACTCAACTTACTGTAAGTAAGAACCATCTCGATAACGTCAGCTTTCACACAAAAAAAACCGCATCATAATCGGTCAATTCGTTTAGGAGCCGACAGACACACAGACACGTCAAACTTATAACACCCCTCTTTATGCGTCGATCAAAAATTTAAACTTTTGAATAAATAATAATTAATATTAATTAAGTCCCTAAGTACTAGTTACGTCATAAGAAAATTCATGCTGGTAAAATCACAGGGTACGACCATTTTGTATTTACTCTCCGAATCTTAAGTAGGTACCACAATTCAACCCAAAGTCCGAAATACAATTACGAATGTAAATAACAGAATTAACTTACCCATCCTGTTTAAACAGTAAAATTGTTACGTCTGACCTGCTTTTCAAAATAAAAATACAACAAAACTGTAACTTTAAATAATTCTTTAATTTTATCTCCGTCAGTTGTTTTCAAAGGCCTGACACGCTTTGATAGAGCGAGATAGTTTTACTGCGACTTCTAAAAGAAGAAAAAGAAAAATGTGCCATATTTTCACACTCAAGATTAAAGAAAAAAAATCTCTTTTGTTCCAAAGGGCATGCTTGTCAGGTGATCCCACGGAAATTTTATCAAAATTGGTTGTGTAGTTTGGGGGTGAAGTTGGTTTTTAGTTTTGAAAAACTATAACATTGCTTTGCCATGTGGTTTCCGGCAAAGTAGAATAGGGCCACTCTAAGTCTTGCTGTGGATGTCGTAGAAGGCGACTAAGGAAAGACAAGCTAAACAAAGCTTCTATAACCAAACCATCAATGAGACCTCTCCAACTCGTCTAGTCAGCGAGGAGAGTGTAGGCCTTTAGTAGCTCTGGTTAAATATGGCTCTGGTAGTACAGAGAGGGGTCGTGCTTCTGTACTAAACATATTTCAGTAGGAGGGAGGGCCCCGCTAGGTATAGTTACATGTGCTCCTGCAGTGGAGACAAAAAGACCTGATAAATAAATAAATAAATAAATATATAGGGACAAATTACACATTACATTATTAAATGACGACCTCCGTGACGTAATGGTCAATACGTTAGACCGCTAATCCGGAGGTCCTGGGTTCGATTCCCAGCCAGGGCAAGTTGGAAAATGGCCTTTTTCAAATTGTCCTGGGTCTTGGATGTTTATCTATATATGTATTTGTTATAAAATACAGTATCGTTGAGTTAGTATCTCATGACACAAGTCTCGAACTTACTTTGGGGCTAGCTCAATCAGTGTAATTTGTCCCTATATATCTATTATATTTATTTATTTATTATTAAATTGATGATGATGATGAATGACTTTAAAAGTTCAAAGTGTTTTAAGATAAATCAAACGAGCAAAAGCTCGATGGGGTTACGTCAATTATTACAGAATTCCTATGGTCACCTTCCGACTCCATTACCAAATCAGCTCCATGTCATCATAATATTGCATTGTCACGCGATATACGTACGCGTGCCAAGTTTTAGCTCAATCGGATATCAGGTAGGAGTCATATTTAACTTGCAAGATGCGGTAGTTTTTGACAATTTGTGCCCTATTGACGCCTTTTATGACATTCACAGAAGAGAAAATGATCCTATTCTAAGTCTGAAGCCACACGACCTAGCTTCTGTAACCTTTATATTGTAGTGCAATTCCGCTTGACCTAATCTTAAGATGTAAATTGCGCCCCGACTCCACAACCTGGTCGGAGAACCACCGCAAGGGCTATCTTAATTCTGTAAGGGTCTACTCATTAAGTGGGATGCTAGTTGGAAATTACGGCAAATTATTTGTTAAGTTCAATTTGTAGCTTGTTGTGTTATATTTAACAGTGACAACTTTGTCTCCTTTTGGAATGAAAGGTATTTTATCGCTAGTTTAAGGGATTGCTAGTTTGACGACCTCCGTGGCGTAGTGGTCACCATGCTAGTCCGCCACCCAGAGGTCCCGGGTTCGATTCCCGGTCAGGGCAGATTGGAAAATGGCCTTTTTCAAATTGCCCTGGGTCTTGGATGTTTATCTATATATGTATTTGTTATAAAATATAGTATCGTTGAGTAAGTATCCCATAACACAAGTCTCAAACTTACTTTGGGGCTAGCTCAATCAGTGTAATTTGTCCCTATATATTTATTTATTTATTGCGTGAGGACACAGATCGAACGCTTATTTTTGTTACATAGATATAATGTCATATATCCTGTGTAAGTACACACTTCTAACCCTTCTTGTAAGTAATTATCATAAGTATATTCTTGTTCGCCGGTTGATTGAAAAAGATTCCATTATGGGATAAGTCCGCCGTTTTAAATTTACTCTGTTGTTATTGTATGTAATTGTGTTTTTTCATCTATTTCCTAAGTCGCCTCCTACGACATCCACAGGAGGACTTGGAGTGGTACTGTTCTAGTCTGCCGGAAATCACACGACATGCCGTGTGGTTTTTAGTTCTTATTTAAATTTTTTGACGTGATAACGTCTTTAAAATAGTTTTAGTCGGGTGACATGTTCAGAAACTTGTGTCACACCAAAACCTCACGAGCGCGATCGCAGGTATAACGAGAGAGAGACGGACCGATCTCCCGTCTCATCTCGAGCGCTGCCAGAAGACGTTATCACGTAAACATCTCGATCGTAAACCTACTTTACAAACAACCAATTTTTTAAATAAATATAGAATTTAAATGTTATTTTTTTCAACTAAATGAACGAACAGGGTCCCCCCCTTTATAGCAGAACTTTTTGTGCTATAATATTATTATGCATAATAGCAGAAACGTCATTTCGTAGAAAATTATTTGGCATCTACTCATTTATCATAGATTCAAAACCAATAATGTTAAAAATCAGAGTCTCTTAGTGCATAAATTTTATAGCCATAATAATATAAAAGTAGAGTCATTATATCACAGAAAGTTCACAGTCACAATCGCCTTTTGGCATTTAATTCAGACGTGTAGTCATTTTAATGCAGAATTATTATTGTCAATTATTTTGGCCCTAAGCTTGAGTCCCTCGCTCGCTCGTGTTTTGGTCACAGGAAACCAAACTATGTTCGACGGCAAAGTTGTTTTTATGTCTGTGTTACTTTTCCCCTAAACTTGCGTCGCGCGCTCGCTTCGCTCGCTCGCTCATGTTGTGGTCATAGGAAACCTAACGAACCTAACCTATATTCGACGGCACAGTTGTTTTTATGTCTGTCTTACTTTCCCCCTAAACTTGAGTGGCTCGCTCGCTTCGCTCGCTCATGTTTTGGTCACAGGAAACCTTACGAACCTAACCTATATTCGACGGCACAATTGTTTTTATGTCTGTGTTACTTTCCCCTTAAACTTAAGTCGCTCGCTCGCTCATGTTTTGGTCACAGAAACCCTAACGAACCTAACCCGTATTCGACGGCACAGTTGTTTTCATGACTGTGTTACTTTCCCCCTGAACTTGAGTCGCTCGCTCGCTCATGTCTTGGTCACAGGAAACCTTACGAACCTAACCTATATTCGACGACACAGTTGTTTTTATGTCTGTGTTACTTTCTTCCACTCATTGTAGTCAAGTTGTTTCTGTGGTCATAAAATTCGTGAATATAATAGGTTACCCTAATTAAACATTATTCTAAAACAAATTATGCGAAGCTTAATTTATGTAAAAGATAATTGTACTAAATGAAATTCTGATATCTCAAAAGTATGCTACTGTACATTCGGACATATGAAAATTCGGCCAAACAACAATTATATAAAATATTTTGCATGCATTTGAAATGTTATTTTAAACAAGATTCTTCCAAGTGTGTTATGCCAAATGAAATTCGGAGCATCAAGATTCTGCCAGATAGAGGGAACCCGAACGAACAATAAATTGCTCCGAAGTTAGAAAAAAACCAGTAAACCTTGTGTATTTCGTTTCAAACGTTATTTAAATCTGACAGGAGGGAATCTGAGGGAGCGGGTACAAGGCAAACGTCAATTTACGTCAGTTTCCGACGAGGATCAGGACAGATGCAAGGGATGACCCACATTTCTGATTTGCGAAATGATTGCTGCTAATTCTCTTTGTGGACTCGAAAAAATGAACGCGCAATCGAAAACTGTAGGCTTTTAAAATAATTTATAAAATTTCGCCCCTAGTTGACAGCCAAACGACCCCATATCTCGGCAAACCTTGACCGTTTTGACTCATATTTGAATTTGAACATTTTATTGGTTTATTATATCTACACGTTTCATAACTACCAAATCTCATGAAGCTCCGATCAAAGATACTCAAGCTAAGTCGAACAATACATACATACAAACGCCGGATAGTTCCAGAGGACTCGGAGAACTTTGCTCGCTTCGTTTGCTCGTTCAATTGTGGAGTAAAATAGTGTATCTATATTTATGTGCAGGTCACCTGAACCGTTATAAAAAAACGTCACGAAATTTCTTTTTAAATCAGTTTAAAAATCAAATACTTTTTAACCGACTTAAAAAAGAAGGTTATCAATTCGATTGTGATTTAATACAGGTATTTTAAATCTTCACTGAACCAGGAAATAATGGATATGTAAAGCCTGTCGATCCACGTCATGTCACTCCGTGACAGTTCTTAAAGGAGCTAAGGATTTATTCCGATGAGACCCGTGTCAAACTAGATCCCACTGATCCGGTGGAAGTTGTTCGAATAAATCATTTATGCAACCTTTCTGTGAAAGACATTCAAATATCGTACTCAATATTTTTTTATAAATATACTCCATTTGTTTAGATATTAAGGTAACGGTAAACAATAAAGTAGGTTCTAACAACTCTGATAAGATGCTTTTCTACCATAATAAAAAAACTAAGCAGTCAAAAGAGTTTACTTTTTGAACAGCATAAAAATATCGATGAATTAGGTTAACTAACCGTCACTTTTTTGATTTACTTTACCATCATTATCATCATCATCATCAGGTCTTTTTTTTCACTGCAGGAGCACGACCCTCTCTGTACTACCAGAGCCATACTTGGCCAGGGCAGACAGAGGACTTGACTTACTCTCTCCTCGCTGGCCAAACGGGTTGGAGAGGTCTCATTGATGTTTAGCTTGTATTTCCTAAGTCGCCTTCTACGACATCCACGGGAGGACTTGGAGTGGCCCTGTTCTACTCTGCCGGAAACCACACGGCAGTGACAGCACTTTACCACTTACACGCCTTTTGTATTATGGGAGTCCCAAACTGTATATCTACAAACCGTGTTACGACATTATCATACGTAACTGATACATCGTTATAGCATTACCATGTACTGTCGTCTCAAAGGGAAAACGTTAATTAAACATTTTGTGAGCGGACTTTGTACGTTAGATAGGATGCGATGTAGTTTGCGAACACTATTAGCTACATCCGGGGATGTAGAACCCGATTTTAAGCATAATTATAAATATTTTGTAGCTCTTTGAGCTGTAGAGCTTGTCAAAGTCAAAGTCAAAGTCAAAAAAAAATTATTCAATGTAGGATAAATTTATCTCTTATTGAAGGTCATTTTTTAAATATTATTTTAGTGCAAAAGCTAAAAACTACTTGCGTTTCGGAACGACCACTGCTGGGAAGATTACGCCGAAAGAAACCCAGTTCAATAATGGTCCCTACCCAGCCTGATGGGCTATGTTACAATTACAATACATATTTACACTTAAGCTATACATTTAAATTATACAATTACAATTTGCAGTCAACTATTTCCAAGAAATTTTCTCAGATGATGATAAGTAGTCATTTACATGATAATACGCATTTTGTAATAACTTGGGAGTCTATTTTTAGTTTTCTTTTTTGTAGTCTGACTAAAAAAAGAAGGTTATCAATTCACCAATTCTTCGGAAACGCCAGGACCGATTTTGAATAATCTTTTATTGTTTGAAAGGGCATTCTTGTCAGGTAAGAAAGAGCGACAGGACGCTTCAGCACCAGCCCTGCTGAAGCGTTCCATCGCTTTCTCTCGCTCTAGCAAAAGACGGTTCAGAGCGCCAGAAAAGGATAGCTGCCTGCGAAAGTGCTGTTCCGTGCTGATATATGTAGACAAACCCTCAAGAGAGCGAAGCTCTCAAAATCTACTGGGAAAATCTTTGTAGTTCTTCTTAACGTGTGTGTTAGTGACTAACACTAGTGTCAGAGTTTTTAAACCGCCTTAAAAGCCTCTGACATGGTTTTAGGTAACGACCAGTGTCAAAGACAGTGACCGGGACCGACGGCTTAACGTGCCCTCCGAAGCACGGATCATCTTACTTATCAGACAATCAGGTGATCAGCCTGCAATGTCCTCATCAAACTAGGACAACAACACAAAGTCGTTGCCCCCGCCGGGAATCGAACCCGCGACCTCCGGGTATGAGCCGAACGCTCTAACTACTACACCACGGAGCCAGGCATCTTTGTAGTATGAAGGTAAATACGTCTGTTTGTCCGACATTAACTTTATTATGTTTGATCGGAATTTCATGAAATGTGGGCGAGTACGTGGAACGAAGATAATGTGATTACTTGACTCGAGATTATGGGGTTACCGAGATATGACGTTTAGTTAGATTGAAACTTGTTTAAACTATATATTTAATGTTTTAAAAAGCTTTTATTTAACTTGCTATCAGTGACGGAGCCTCCTTAGAAGCCGATTCCCATCGAGTTCCCTTAGTGGCTTCTAACACGCTCAGATACATATTACTTACATATTACTCAGTAATGATACATATATATATTACTGACACCAAGTTAATAAAAATAAATCGGACATGGAAGGGCTTATTAACTTTTATATAACCTAATTAGGTAGGTATTTAATTCGTTTCATAGTTTTATAGCTGTACTTGCCCAAATTCTCACCCAACGCCACTGCTTGCTATGTATCTCATATGTATGTATAAATGTTTGTTTAGGTCAAATCTTTCAACTCAATGTTCAACCAGTTATCCTCAACCGATTTTTAAATAATATATTTTATCATAATATTTTTTTTTTATTTAAAAAATGTGTAATGTGATTGGTTGGAAAGAAGCGAATTCAGAAATGCCATATTTAAATATAAGCGGAATAATGTTTCTTTTTTTTAATCATGACAAAAGCATCTGGTACATTCCAAGTTGGAGTTTTCGGCGGGAAGTCAAGGGACTTAGTTTGGATTTGCTTTAGATTGTTCTGCAAATTGATTCTAGTAGACTTTAAACTATTAAATTCGTGTGGTTTGGTGTTATAAATGCTTATTCTCATGGACAATATGTGAAATTTTTAAATTGGACAGTCATAGTGCGATTGTAGTGATATTTATTTGTGGACACTAGTCTTAAAGCACCGTCCGCCACTCAATCGGCTATGAAAACCAGTAGGCTCGTATAGATTTGTCGCCAGAAACTCCCTTGAAGCAATCAAAGGACCTACCTTTGATTGTTTAAATTAGAAAAACATTGTAAAAAATATTGATATTTGGCTAAGCTGAAACTATGGCGTTACTGCAAAACGTATCAACTTATTACGCTGATGGAACGTTTAAGTGCTGCTGCAGACCCTTTAGTCAACTCTACGTTATCTATGGTGACTTTGGCAGTACAGAAAAAGCAACAAACATTTTTCCCGTATTTATTTGCCTTTTACCTAATAAATCAGAAACGACTTATCAAAGACTATTTACGTTGCTAAGAAGAGAAATACCACAATTTCAAATCAAACATTTAAAAATTTATTACGAAAGCGGAGTAATTAGTGCTTTCCATAAGTACTTCCCAGCTGTATCGGTAACCGGTTGCTATTTTCATTTTTGCCAAGCAGTGAAGAAAAAATCAAAAACTTTAAAGATGAATAATTTCAAGCTTATTCAATAAAGTACTTCTCTGGCCTTATTGCCTCAAAATCATATAGAGAGCGGTAGGAATTATATAAAAGAAAAGCACTGCAGTGAACTACCTAGCATTTTAAAATTAAAGAATGATTTTAAACAGATTTATTTTTAATCACATCTCGCTCTTCCCTATTACTTTTGAAAAAAATTATGATGACGACTTTAAATATTTAGTAAATCTATAGTCTATCGAAGAGATCCCGAAACGCAACCACTGCAATAATGTAATAGTTAAAGTGAAAAAATAAAGATTGGCTCTAAAGCAGAAATCCAGAGCCATTAAAGAATTGTAAAAAAAAAACATTCTTAGTTTTTTTTTTTCTTCCAGGCCTAAACAGAAAAAATGAGAAAATCTGAAGGAAAATAAACCTCACAAATCCCATCGGATTAGTACATTGGAATGACAGTGAGCGAAGCAAACATCGTGACGCACAGATGATTGATGGAGCAGAAAGGTTTTGAAAGGAGATCACGTACTCTCTCATCTCAGCGTATTCCCAGTTGCATCCTCAGCTGTAAAGCTGCGAAGCCCGGGGTCCGCTTTCCGGCTTTTTGTTCTCGACTTCGCACGGTTTTGAGCAAACTTAGTTGTAAGTCAATTAAAGGAACACGTGCGTACAATACAAAACCAATTTCTAACAAGTTTATCTGCCAGGCCAATTTAAATAATCCCCTTACAAGTGTTCATCTACAAAAAAATTATCGGCCAATTTTCATCCGCTTGTATGCCGTTGCGAGAATGCATTGTTTAACTATTGTGTCTGATACTCTGGCATACGAGGGGTTAAATATAGCTAAGAACCACTGCAATTAAACTTGCTTTTACGTAAAAGAAACCACATCGAAATTGGTTCATCCGTTGTTGTCTTGTTGTTGTTTTTCGTGTGTGTAAATGGCCAACATTGGTGTCATGTTTTTCAGGCTGCCTTAAGGCATCTGAGATAGCTTGACGACTGCCGTACAATGACAGCCGGGACCAACGGCTTAAACGTGCCTTCCGAAGCACGGAGGAGCTCGAGAAATTTTTATGCCACTTGTGGTCACCCATCTAAGTGCGGACCACGTCCAGTGTCGCTTTACTTGCGTATGCGCTAGCAATGCGCACTCCCGCCGGGCCAACGAGCTAATTCATTTAAAAGGTACTATATGACAGATAGACACACAGGCAGACATTGGCGTCAAAATGTTTGCATCAGGGGTTAAAAAATCTTATACAGGGTGGTCAACTTGGAGGTATACAACTTTTTTTTTGCCGCCATTTTATTTTGGCGGTAAATATGACAGTTGTTGCATGAACATTGTTTTGTGTAGATACGGCAAATTTATTATGGAGCGTTTTACGAAGGAACAACGTGTTTTAATTATTAAAACGTTTAACTAAACATTAAAAAGAATGTTTCCCGGTCGATTAATTTCGTGAAACGGTTACATTGATTGGTTCCCAAAATCGCCTGATTTAACAGCTCCTGACTTTTTTCTGTGGGGCTATCTAAAGGGACGTCTATGCTAACAGGCCAATGAACCTTCAGCAATTAAATCAAAATATTTGAGACACAGTCACTGAGATAACGTAGGAAATGTGTAAAAATGTGATAAAAAACGCGATGAAAAGGGTTCACATCTGTGATGCTGCTAGAGGTGGACATGTCTGACATTATTTTCCACGTTTAACTGCCGGCCCTAAATATTATATTTAACAAGGAACACTTGATATATTTTATATTTCATAGAATAAAAAAACAAAACTAAAGTGTATACCTCTTATTTGGCCACCCTGTACAACAAAATTACAATATCTGAACCATACGGTCTATCGTTCGTTACTACTTGTACAAGTTTATCTGAGAAATTAGCATTGGTACCCCGACGTCTATATCTGACCGCTAACCCCAAGACCTTACATCAGACCAATAAACCCCTAAGCTAAGAGTGGGGTCCAAGTGAAGAGAAACAGTTTCGAGTTAAATTAACTAACTTTTAAATAACCTAATAATAATATACCATTTGAGTAACGACACCACGAACCCGAGTGCTCCAGAGAGCCGGTCAGATCCCTCGTCCCCGACGCGTTTTCATCGGTCGGGGTGAGACCCAAGAGGGCTCGCAGGGCACTCAGCTCTGCATTACCTTAAATTGGCTGTGCAGGGAGGAGTCGTTAGAGCTGTTGCTCCAGGGGTGGAAGTGTTAAAGGGCATAACGACGCGAGTAACTTCGGAGAAAGCGCAGCACACCTCTCGACACCCCTGAGTCGCCCGCACCGGTGTTGCTCCTTTGCCGGCAACTACTGTCGGTGCGTTTGAGGGGTCCATCTAGTGAGCGGCAAGCCACCACCTGCCTATAGTCAGTAATCATGATTATGGCAGGTGACGTTTCTATTGAAATTACCCAGCATCATTCCATCCCAAATTCATTCCATATAACCCTTAAACCTTTTACCTTTTTCATGCAATAGATTTTGCTTCTGCCAAATCCTATTCAGGGGTACACCTTTCATAGGTATATCCAGAAATAGGTTTTGGTGGGAGCGCCACGTAACAACAACTTCTCCAAAGGGCCTCTACGTGTTGGATCTGTATCCCCACGCAAGCCACTTAAAGGACCGGGGTGAAAAGACCCGTGATTCTCAAAGGATATACCATTTAATTAGTATACTATAATTTATTGATAATCATATATATTAAGTAAATCAATTATATTATACTCGCCGATATTAGCGGCAATTTTGACAGTTTGTAGAACTTATTAACTTAGTACTTAATCATGTACCGTTAGCTAATACTATTCGCCCAGAGGTCGCGGGTTCGATTCCCGACGGGGGCAACGACTTTGGTTAGGACATTGTAGGCTGATCGCCTAATTGTCTGATAAGTAAGATGATCCGTGCTTCGGAGGACACGTTAAGCCGTCGGTCCCGGTGACTAACTTTGACATTGGTCGTTACCTAAAACCATGTCAGAGGCCTTTAAGGCGGTTTGAAAACTCTGACACTAGTGTTACTCACTAACACACACAATAAAAAGAACAAGAAGCTAATAATAATAAATCTCTTTATTGCACCAACTAAGTATGACAATAATTTTTAATCGCCAGATAAAATCTTATGCATATCAGAATTATACCTATGAGTCCCAGCTCAGCTTTGTGCTGCAGTGTGAACCACGGCGCTGGTTCTGGTGACCGATTAACATGTGTCACACGACGCTTTTGACAGTTAAAACCCCGATGACGTGGTAATGTATATATATATATACTAGCTGACCCGGCGAACTTCGTACCGCCTCCTGAATGTCACGAGGTCCGCACTGGCCTTCCTTCCTTACCCCGCTCTCCACCCCGCGCGGCCCATATAAATACGGAGGCGTGAGGAGTCTCGTCCTCTTTCGACCACGACTGGACGCCGGGCTGCTTCAAAGCTGAGTACTTTTGGAAATCTCTTCTGGAACAACGAATCTCGTGGCTGTGAACCTACGACCCTTACCTGTGACTACTTTCGGCACTCATTGTATAATTGTTAAAAATTAAATTAAAGAGTTTGGTATTTTTAAATATTGTTTCTTTCAAAATAATTTCAACGTCACATGAATTTTCTTTGCATAAACCTCACGGAGCCCGAGACCTTTCCAACGAATGCAAAACCGTGGAAATCGGTTCGTGCGTTCTGGAGTTATAGCGTCAGGAAGAAAAACCCGACTTATTTTTATATAGTAGATATCTGTATCTAAAAATTAAATTAAAATCTTTTTTGCTTTGTTTCAGATTGCAGCAGTAATAGACACGCAGCAAAAATTTAATACTCATATATATTTGCAGTTAAAGATGTAAGGTAAATAAGTTCATTTTAAATTTTATTTTCTGTACCAAACATAGACATAGATTTTTTTTACAAACATAGTCTATTCTTCATTAAAAGTTTTATTTCGCTTCGCTCGCTCGTTTGACAGAAGTGACTTTTAACCATTTATGGATAGTTGTTTTTTACCGACTTACACAAAGAGGAGGTTATCAATTTGTCGTGACCTTTTTTTTAGGCATGTTTACTTATAATATAATATAATATTAGGTCCTTACATATGAAATTGCCGATTTTCAATACTGGCAACTTTAAAATCAAATATCTTGCGTTTCATTAGGAATTCCAAATTCAAATTTATTTCGAAATAAAGCCAGAAAAATATTGTTTTAAAATTCGTATTTCATTTGTTTTAACATCATTTGTTTGAGTTTCAACATTGCTATAACAACAACTATGGACCAATTGAAAATTCGCGGTATTTACGAATACGAGTTCCACCGTGGCACCAGTACTGCAGAAGCGACTCGAAGAATTAACGACGTGTATGGACCAGGCACCGCTAACGAACGAACGGTGCGTTTTTGGTTTCAACGTTTCCGTTCTGGAAATTTCGATTTACACAATGAGCCTCGTGGACGACCTGATACTCAAGTGAATAACGAAGAATTGAAGGCGATAGTGGAAGCGGATCCATCTCAAACCACTTCTGAATTAGCAGCAGCCTTCGGCGTAAGTGACAAAACGATACTTATCCACTTGCGCCAAATCGGAAAAATTAAAAAACTCGAAAAGTGGGTACCGCACGAATTGACTGAAGCAAACCAACAAACACGCGTTGCTTGCTGCGTTTCTTTGCGCCACAATAATGAGGGGATTTTGAACCGTATCGTAACTTGTGATGAGAAATGGATCCTATACGACCATCGGAAGCGATCATCACAATGGCTTGACCCTGGAGAACCGGCAAAACCTTGCCCTAAGCGAAAACTGACCAAAAAGAAGATTCTGGTTAGTGTTTGGTGGACCAGTGCTGGTGTTATCCACTACAGCTTCTTGAGATCAGGCCAGACGATTACTGCAGACTTGTATTGCCAACAATTGCAAACAATAATGGAAAAGCTTGCCATTAAACAACCGAGACTGATGAATTGCTCTAGCCCACTGCTCCTTCAGGATAACGCTAGACCACACACTGCACATCAAACGATCGCCAAGTTAGAGGAGCTGCGACTGGAACCTCTGCGTCACCCACCATACTCTCCAGATCTTGCCCCAACCGATTACCACTTTTTTCAAAATTTTGATAACTATTTACAAGGAAAAAATTTCAAATCTGATGAGGCAGTCAAAACCGCCTTCAAACAGTTCATAGACTCTCGCTCCCAGGATTTTTTTTCCAAAGGTATCAATGATCTGCCTATAAAATGGCGGAAGTGTATCGATAACAACGGCGCATACTTCGATTGATTAAATAATAATTTCATTAAAAAAAACTTGTTTCACTTTTTTGATACTGAACGGCAATTTCATATGTAAGGTCCTAATATTATATTATATTATATTATTCAAAGACCAATTTGGAAAGTTCTTTTTTGTTTAAAAGGGTATATATACTTACGAGGTGGTCTCACAGAAATTTTATCAAAATCAGTTGTGTAATTCAAGAGGTTATTATTATTATCGGAGGAGATTTTATTTTTAGTTTTACAAATTCTATGTCTATGCGTAGCGTAGCGTAATGCCGCATTTACACTTTCGCGCGAATCGCAAGGCGAATGACGAGGCGAATAACGAACTCTCATGTGTAAACAGTGAGTTCGCTATTCGCCTCGTGGTTCACCTCGCGATTCATGTCTTCGCGTTTACATATTCGTGCGAATCGCGAGGCGAATAACGAACACAAATGTGTAAATGCGGTATAAGCGTAGTAAAGCCATAGCTTTACTTCGCGAAAAGGTTTAAAACTATGTTGAAGAAAAACGCTACCTCTTTTGATATAGACAACACCTCTGAAACCGGCGTTTTATGACTGCCCACACATCCTTGTGGCTAGATAATGCTTACCATTTCGTACGAATGTTATTTGGATAACGTTAGATTTGCCCTAGTCTGCGATTTATATTATTTTGCCATCAATTATCATCATCATCAGGTCTTTTTGTCTCCACTGCAGGAGCACGACCAGAGACATACTTGGCCAGAGCAGCCAGAGGACTTGGCCTACGCTCTCCTCACTGGCCAGACGGGTTGGAGAAGTCTCATTGATGTTTATAAGCTTTGTTTAGCTTGTATTTCCTAAGTCGCCGTCTAGGAAATCTACGGGAGGACTTGGAGTTGCCCTACTCTACTCTGCCGGAAACCACTTGGCCTATCAATACACAAGTTTATTTGCTAGACAAATTAAAAACAACCCGATGATTTTAAGACGCCATCTAGTGATTATTAGCGCTACTGCATATTTCAATTAATATCCGTAGCTCCATCTTTTATTTGTTAGGCAAACTAAGACCCCCGCTGGCAAGCTTTATCCCCCAATATTTTTAAATGGCTGAACCAATTTTCATTTAATTTTGTAAGAAATCAAAAAATCGCATCAAAATTGGTCTATCGGTTCGAAAGCTATTGCCTCAGACGGACAAAAATATAAAGTCGCCAGATTTTACACAAAGCGGAAGATCGTGATGAAGAATTAGAAATAGAAACAAAAAACTTTTTTTTTACCAGAAAAAATACAAAACGTGCCGAAGAAATATGCCTATCCTTGGTTAGCCGCAGCTATCCAAGGAACTATGGTGTAACACTATTATTACCATGTTAACTGACCCTGTTTTCGTTTTTATGTGGGACTCTACGGACAGTCTGGATGTGCAACTGGAAATATCCCAAATTCACGGGAATATTCCCATTGTAAATTTTCGGGAATATTCAGAAAATTTCCAAAATTCCCGGAAGCGGCACATCACTGATTGTGACGCGCTTCGATGCACGCACAGCACTTTGTATGGTGTAACTTTTATCATACAGTGATATAAACTTGTATAAACCCTCCTGACGCAATAGGGTAAAAAAAAGCAAAAGAAACTGAAAAGAAAACATTTTAGAAAATTATAAAAATACATGATTCAAACATACTGTTTTAATTGTTCATGAATTTTAATGTCTCGCCCATCTAAATGGCTTTCATGGGAAAAATTGGCGTAACTTTGGAATAAAGTAACTTATTACAAGCGTACTTCGCAACGTTTGTATGTACTTGTGTAACTAAGACTTCTTTTAACTCAAATCATTTTTTGAAACGAAGTTCCTTATCGCGCATTGCGAAAGGGGGCTGGACGGAAAAAATTAAGACCAAAAGTTGTAACGACACTTTTTGCTATAGTTGTAAGCCGTGCGGCGTGCGCGTGTTTCTCTGTCTATCTCTCTTTCTCTCTCTCTCTCTCTCTCTCTCATTAATAGAAAGGAACTTCGTGCCATCCTGGTGTCCCTTGACACCTCTCAAGTTTTTGGAACGAAGTTCCTTATCGCGCTTTGCGAAAGGGGGCTGGACGGAAAAAATTAAGACCAAAAGTTATAACGACTTTTTTGCTATAGTTGGAAAAATTAAATTTTATTACAATTCCTTCACTAATTAATCGAATGAACTTTGTTCCATCCGGGTGTCCCTTGACACCTCTCAAGTTTTTTTTATAGCTGTTTTAGTCCCATACTTGGGCAAAGGCCTCCCTTTGTTGTTTCCAGCTACTTCATTCTTTAACTACTTCTTTCCACTTGGGTTTTTCTTTTTCATTCTTAGATTAGGTTTTATTTTAATACATTTAAAAAATGTAAAATATAAAACATACTTATAGTTCGGCTAATAATCTATTATTTTCTTTAAATTTATCATCTTCTATTGAATGGCCGTCTGGCTAGCGAGGAGAGTGTAGGCCAAGTCCTCTGGCTGCTCTGGCCAAGTATGGGTCTGGTAGTAGAGAGGGTTGTGCTCCTGCAGTGGAGACAAAAAGACCTGATGATGATAATGATGATTAAATTATACCAAAACCTCCCACCATCAGAAACTTCCTATTTAAGAAAGACAGATAATATCATTAAAAATAAAAATAAATAAATAAATATATATATAGGGACAAATTACACTGATTGAGCTAGCCCCAATGTAAGTTCGAGACTTGTGTTTTGGGATACTAACTCAACGATACTATATTTTATAACAAATACATATAGATAAACATCCAAGACCCAGGACAATTTGAAAAAGGCAATTTTCCAACTTGCCCTGACCGGGATTCGAACCCGTGACCTCTAGGTGGCGGACTAGCATGGTGACCACTACGCCAAGGAGGTCGTCGTCGTCTTAAAAATAATATCTACAACTTCATTAGGTATCTAAAAAAAACTTTAAAATAAAAATCGTCATGCAGATCATTGCCCTGCGCTGAGTGTACCTAAAACCGTGCAAAAACTAACATCGAAACTGAGCTTCGAAATTCAATTATGAATTAAATGAAAAAGCCTATTCTTCAAAAACTTTTTATGTCAACCTAGACTGTACTTGACATCTTCAAATTCTTTTTAAGTTTTTAATAAGGCTTCACTGAGAGAATATTAAATATCTATTACGTACTGAAAACGTAATTTAGAAGATTTGAATCAAAATATCCAAAGCTTTTAACATTATTAACAGCTTTATTATTCTGTTTGTATATTATGTTCGTGTAATATTTGCTGATGTACAGTAAAATTTTAATTAATGAATAAATAAATCAAAGATCGTTAATTTTTTACCGACTTTAAAAAAAGAGGTGTGAGGAGTGTATATGCCAATAACGAATGCAGTTTTTTTTACTCACTTTATAAATTTTGGTTTTCGTGTGTGTAAGTTGCCAACATTATTGTCAGATTTTTCAAGCTGTCTGAAGGCATCTGAGATAGCTTGACGATTGCCATACAATGACGACAGCCGGTATCAACGGCTTATACGTGCCTTCCAAAGCACGGAGAAGTTCGAGAAATTGTTAGGTACCTATGTTACTTGTGATCACTCATCCAAGTGCAGACCTCACCCGGTGTCGATTAACTAATAAATAAATGAATGTGGGGGGGTGGTGAATGAAAGCAATTTCTAAAAATATTTTGTTTTATTTCTTAAGCTCACACGTCTTCATCGAGTCGTCGTAATCGTCGTTAGCCATCTTGTATTTTTAATTATATCTACTTACTTCCTTTCATCCCTCTCTTTCACACCTGTACACTTAACCTATTTGCCTCTCTCATTCTTCTAACAATATTTATCCTTTTCTATTTATTCGCAAATATATACGGACATTTCACACAAATGAGCTATAAGCCCCAAAGTAAGTTCGAGACTTGTGTTACGGGATACTATTTAATGATATTATAATTTTATAACAAATAAATATATAGATTAACAACCAAAACCCAGAGGGGTTACTCCATAAAAGAATACGATAGTCGTCCTATAGTGACGTCTTATTTCTATGTCAAACTAAATAAGACTTTATCATCGTACATTAGTGCTCAATGTTGCATGACACTGAAACGTGGATACGCAGTAACGTCCGTCTTGCGTACCACTTTTGGAACCCCCAGGTCAATCCGAAAAAGATCATTTTCCATCTTGACCTCACCAGGGATCGAACTCGGGACCTCCGGTGTGACAGCGTGGCATGATGACCACTAGGGACCCTGTTTATTTGCATAATTTTTTTGTCCTAATATGCTTTGGCATACTGGGTTTGGCATAAAATATTTTGTCATAATAGTTTTTAGGCATAAGTTGTTTTTTGGCATACTGGTAAGTTGGGCATACTTATATTTTAGGCTAATTTGTTACGGCATAATGTTAATATAATCTCTTTAGGCGTAATAACTATAAGACTAATAGTGTTTAGGCATAATATTTTTAAAAATAACAGAAACATAATTAAGGTATTTAAGTGTTTATTTTTAATTATCATGCAAAAAAAAAAATATGACCACCCAGAACAAATGTGAGGGCAAAAGGGAAGTTAGGTTTAAGTTCTTTTTTTTATGAACAACTGTGAGACCAGAAAGGAAGTTAGATTCAAATTATTAGCAATTAATAAACAATTTATATACAATGAATAAAAATGTTATGCTTAATCATTTTTATGCTTAAAGTAATGTTATGTCTTGATAAATTATGGTTTGTTGACATTATGCTTACATCCTTTTATGCTTTAAAATGTTAGGGCTAAATAATGATTATGCTTAGGTACATTATGCTTAAAATTATTATGCATACTCCATTATGCGAAAGGACGTTATGCTTAAAAACGATTGTGCATTAAACCAGTATGCTATGTGATATTATAGCTTAAATTTGTATGCATATAGATAGTGATCCTGACCACTAGACCACAGAGGTAGTTGCTTGTACTAGCATGAGTAACGTACACCCCGCTAGCCACTTTATAGAAAGTGGGATCGATCGATGCCCTAAGACTTATGACTCTCATTTACCACGGCGCTGGCAATTTGTCCTGATTCCACTGTGCAGGATCTTTAGGGGTCACAGGTTCAAAACTTACTTGGTACTTTATGAAAGGGTAAAAGGTGGTGGCCCGGCGGGAGTGCGCATTGCTAGAGCTTTCGCAAGTAAAGCGACACCAGGCGTGGTCCACACTTGGATGGGTGACCACACGTGGCATAAAAAATTCTCGAGCTCCTCCGTGCTTTGAAAGGCACATTTAAGCCGTTGGTCTTGGCTGCCATCATTGTATGGCAAAGGTCAAGCTGTATCAGATGCCTTTAGGCAGCCTTAAAAATCTGATACATATGAAAACAAAAAAAAAGAAAGGGTATATATGGACTGGGTCCAGAAAATTTATTGTATACAGGGTTACTTTTTAAACGTCGGCAACACTTTTCGGAGTGGGGGTGACTTACGTCATCGTACAGTGAAAATCGTATACTTGATCGTGACGTGTGCGAAATTTAAACACGCTGTATCGTCATTATTTGCTAATCAGAGAATAAAAAAACTTACGCCAATCTATGCCAACGTTTTTAGAGTTTCGTAGGGTAAAAACGGGACCCTATTACTTCTCCACTATCCGTCTGTCTGTCTGTCTGTCTGACTGTCGGTCACCAGGCTATATCTTAAATGCCGTGATAGCTGAACAGTTGAAATTTTTACAGATGATATATTTCTGTAGCCGCTATAACAAATACTAAAAACAAATTAAAATATGTAAGTGAAGCCCTCACACAAACAAACGTGATTTTTTATAGATAATAAAAATCTTTAGTGTGCGTCCGCATTTGAATTGAAACAACTGTCCAAATTTCACGTTTCTATCATAAGCGGTTACGGCTGTGCGTGCGTCTTATGTCAGTCAGTCAGTGGAAACTTCTCCTTATATACACGCTGACTTTTAATTGGTTTGGGAAAAAAAATGTCGTATGGTAAATAAATTCCTCTATCCATGTACGTAATCCAAATTTCTGTATGTCATAAGATAAAAAAGTTGCGTAAATGATTTTCGATCGAGACCACGTAGTTGTACGCCGGCCAACAGCTGCGTAATGTCGATGACCCCGGCCGGCCGGCGGGCGGTGTATGGCGGCGATACTACTAATGGATCTCACAATTTTACTTTCGAGTTTTAGACAACATTTTTTGTTTCTGAATTTTTATTTTGACTAGCTAGTTATGTCTTACTAACGATGCCTATGAAGTGGCCTTCCGCTTCAAAACCAATGAAAAATCACCGTGTATGGTACGGAACCCTTAATCACCTGCCAAAACTAACCGGCCAAGTGCGAGTCAGACTCATACTTGGCGGGTTATTTTTGACAGAGTACGTAAGTAGTATTAACAAAACAATAGATACAAATAATCCTCTCACAGACCTACTGGAAGAGATCTCTTTTGAGATAAGTAGTGCCTTTGTACAACTTTCATTTTATGAATTCTCTGTATTCATTTTCCGTGTGCATAAATTGGTAAAGAAATAAATAAATGAATAAATAATAAAAACATCTCTTTGCATTAAGAAAATAAAATTTTCATAATGCAAAGAGTACTTAGAGTTTCTGTATTTACATTTGAACCCCTATTGTTAGATAAGTTTATTTTTACCATCTTTGTACTCCCAACTCTTGAGTTTCAAACGAGGAATCGAATTTTTAATGAGGGTTCGTTTTACAAAGATATTTTATTTGAAAGAACTTCCTTTCTTTTTACTTTTGAAATGTCGTTGAATTTTCAGATGCAATGGTTAATCCGCTAAATGACAAGTCAAAGGTGCTGTAAAAATTGACAAAAATATTCTCTACATTTTTATCATGAGCCGAAATGAAATAAAAAGGAGAGGTTAAAAATACCCGTAACCGAAGGGCATGTATGTAGAGATTGATGAGTTTAGATGAAGCAAAAGAGGTTTGTCAGGATCGTAGCAAGTGGAGGTCCATAGACTCTGCCTACCCCTGTGGGAAACAGGCGTGATATTATGTATGTATGTACGAACTTTTCCCCAATTTTTTCACACCACGTAAAATAACTCTTTCAGAGTAAACTAGAGGTAGAAAAGTTTATCAAAGCTATTTTAAACCCGGCTGATTTAGTGTAAAACGGAACGTAAAGCTGGTCGTTACTAAAAATATATGGTGCAGATGCCACGAGCGGCCGTTAAAAACTCAATATTTGAAACAGGGAATTTCTTCGAATTACAATGAATGAAGGTAAAATTGTAAGCCGTGTGGTTTCCGGCAGAGTAGAATAGGGCCACTCCAACTCTCCCGTGACTTCTTCAACCCGTCTGGCCAGCCAGAAGAGTGAAGGCCAAGTCCTCTAGCTGCTTTGGCCAAAAATGGCGCTGGCAGTACAGAGAGGGTCGTGCTCCTGCAGTGGAGACAAAAAGACTTGATAATGATGATGATAGTAAAGGTAAAATCAAATCAAATGGTAATAATTGGGCAAGTGCGTGTCGGGCCACGCGCAGTGTAGGGTTCCGTAGTTGCGAATGCCAACTTTGAGTTCTTGCCACTAAAAACGTCTAAAAACTAATATTTATTGAATTTGTATGAAAATGTCTTTTTTTCAAGTACATTTTATAAGTTGATCGCCTATAACTTTTTAATTTGTATACCCTACTTGGCTCTGATAGTTTTCCTTCAAACTACATTATATATGCTATAATTGTGATTTTTTTCACGTGGCCATATATAACCGTTAAGCAGATAGAGGGGGGGGACACTTGACTCGAACAAAAATTTGAACTTTAAACCCAAATATTTCAGAAACGGATCCCTAAATCGAAAAATGGTGTTCAAAAGCTAACAATATTTTTGAAAGATCTATTCAACGATACCCCACTCAATGTGTTTGTCGAGAAAAAAAATATTGACTATGTCTTTACTTGTATGGCAGCTACACTGAAATTTTTTTTTTACATATTTTATTTTACGACTTTTTCGCCATAATTAATATACATATCCATGCCAAATTACAGCTTTCTAGTACTTATAGTTTCTCTGTAGGACCGTGGACAGACATACAGATAGACAGACATGGCGAAACTATAAGGGTTCCTTGTTTACCACGGAACCCTAAAAACGGGCCCCAATTACTAAGAATCCACTGTCCGTGTCTGTCTGTCACCAGGCCTTATCTCATGAACCGTGAACCTAAATACTACGTACGATGTCGGGTGCTTTTGATGTAATTAGTAGCATGGAATACCTATAATAATAAAACAATTCATTTTTACGAAAATTATTGATCCACACTTTCATAATTTGCTTACGCGATATAATCCGAGCGGGTCAGCTGATTCAAAAGTAGGTATGCAATACTTCAAAACACATGTTCCAGCGCAGACGCAATAAAAATGTTAATTTACTTGCTGACTACGTTTCGTAAACGAAAATATTTGTTTAAAAGTTTAAAATAGATGCGTTATGAAACTGGGAAACTTTTTGAATGAAGTCAGGGTTAGGAATATGTGAGGCTAAACCTTTTAATTTTTTTGTAAATTTTATGTAGTTGAATAGTCAGATAGAGTAGTTATTAAATGGCATTCCTGAAATGTCATGGGTACAAATACTAGGTATTACTAAAGAGCTAAAAAACCTTTTTTTAGTTTTTGGAGAACTTAGCTCAAGGCTGGGGATGGTGAATATTATTATTTTAAGTGATGTGACTTTAGCTATAATTGATATCTGTAATATCGGTATTAAGGAGGGTTCGATAGTAGAAAACAGATTTCTTACTAAATTATATATCCAACCAATCAAACGAGTTAGTATTTCATACAGTGTGGAAGGGACATACCCGTAATAAATCTATAGCAATCTAGTTATAGCCCGTTGTTCGATTTATATACATAAGTATACAGACATTCATGACTGTTTACTTATATATTGATTGATTATATTGACGACCTCCGTGGCGTAGTGGTCACCATGCTAGTCCGCCACCCAGAGGTCCCGGGTTCGATTCCCGGTCAGGGTAAGTTGGAAAATGGCCTTTTTCAAATTGTCCTGGGTCTTAGATGTTTATCTATATATGTATTTGTTATAAAATATAGTATCGTTGAGTTATTATCCCATAACACAAGTCTCGTACTTACTTTTAATCAGTGTAATTTGTCCCTATTTATTTATTTTTTTATTTACTGTTATTTTAATTCCATTATAGTAAAGTGATCTATAGCATGTGGTTCCATTTATTACGGGGATATGCCTTCCACGTTGTATATTACTTTTTAAAAAAATACCTAAATACCGAAAAATACGTCCCCAGACACGCCATTTTAAGAAACAATAATAACATGTTGAAAATTTAGAATGACATACCAAATTGCAATTTATTACATTCATTCAAGAGAAAACCCTTTTATTAGATTTCGCAGTAATACAGCCAGGTCCACGCAATAAATAAAATTTGTACTTTCAAAGGTCAAATCAAAATTATATATGAGTATATTTATTACAACTAGTGTCTTTGACCTTTGTGAGCTGTGGATTGAGTTCATTTTTACCTTTTTTAACTAAGGGCCTGACGCTTTGATAGAGCGAGATAGTCTTATTGCAATTTCTATATGAGGAAATATAAATAAAGTGTTTTGTCTTTATCACCGACCGAGCATTTTTTCATGGTCGGGTTATAGGCATACTTGAAGTGTGCATATAACCTGACCAAAATAAATAAAAAATCATAAAAAGGAAATCAAAATCGGTTGAGATTTTAACCAAAATTTCTGAATAAATGTATCGTCTTGAAGTCGGTTTTCAGTTTTTAAAAATATTAAAGAAAATTTGTGACCCGTACGTTTACAAACATCCTTCCTTCACATCGCGGAGGCAATATTTTAACGCGAAATCTAATAAATTCTCTCAACCCATCGAACGTTAAAGTTAACTTTATATGCCTTTAACCAACCAATTCGTAGAGCCTCGCCCTTCAATGGAAATTCAGAGAAAAAACGCCGTCTACAGCTCTTTTCAATTCGGTCGCGACATAAAATGGTAGGTTACCGAAGTGTATGCCTACTCGCTTTGTTGGTTTATTCATATCTGTATTTTATTACTAAACAAATAATATTTAAAATCCAATCTCTGTTTGTTTTGCAAAAAAATATGGATCGGCGTTATGTTCCAAATTTTTTGTAAAAACAAAAGCGATTTATGCATGCTTTTTTATCGAATAAATCATGATTTCGTTTTTAACGCACTGTTGTTTCTGATGAATAATTGGCTTGATTTATAAGATTTGGAGTAGGTTTTTGTCATATTAATTTTAAGTTATTTCGTTGAAATAAAGAAGTGGAGGTTATCAATTCGCTGCGGTCTTTTTTACTATATATGTTCACCAATTATTCAAAAACGCCTGGACTGATTTGAAAAATTCTTTTTTTGTTTGTAAGGGTATACTTTCAAGATGATCTTCAACTCAATTCTGGATATTGGGACGATAGGTAGCAATTAGATTACTACCTATCGTCCCAATATCCAGAATTTTTAAAGCATAAAATAAAAACCTTTAAACTTAAACCAATCTATTCCCGAACTACCAAAATCAATCTCAAATGTGCAGTCACAGAAAATGATGTCCTCGTGTCGAAAAAGCCCGGATTCGAGTTTCAGCGACGTGTCAGCTTTCGCTTCACTGGATTTACAAATGGCGATGAGGTGCATGAGTAAAGAGTAGACTTTAGATATGTATCTTGTAAGCTTTAGGAGAATATTTGATAGCAATGACATCTACTCATTTATCATAATTTCAGCCGCATAACGTCCACTGCAGCTGGACATAGGCCTCTCCCAAAGATTTCCAAAATGACTGATCTAGAGCGGCTTGTATCCAGCGCCTTCCAGCGACTTTGGTTCTACTCAATTCGTCTTAAATACTTTTATCTACCAAATTTCATTCAAAGTCAAAAGTTAAAGACAAAAATCATATTTATCCTTGGATATTTGTATCAATTTTCATTCGATTTCATAATAGTTGTTGATGTCATATCATTTACTTACAGCTAAGTTTAATGCCGCTTCCTAAGTGGAAAGACTTAACTCCTGACTCCCTAAGCGCAAATACAGAAAAAGCGGCAACAAACTGTACCGCAGCATTTTCTTCAAAAAAATCAACTAACAATTACATTGAATATTAAAAAAATATATGTGGACTGAGAATACAATAAGAATGATGTCATATTTTGAATTAATGTCAATTTGTAATTTACTGAATATACCATAAATCTTATACCTTTAAACGAGCAATTCTTGTATATTTATTTATTTATATATTTATAAATTTCTGTGATCTTGAAAACGGCTCTAACGATTTCGCTTAAAATTGGTATATGGGGGTTTTTGGGGGTAAACAATCGATCTAGATTAGTCTTATGTTTGGGAAAATGCGTGTTTTTGAGGTTTCATTCGTTTTTCTTTCCACGCAGAATATGGTCGCTAATTTCGTCGCGCCGAGCGCCATCCGCTTAGCTCAGCGGTTAAGGATGCTGACCGCTAGAAAGAGTGTTACGGGTTCGAATCTCACTCGGTGACTTACTTTTGTTTTTTTTATGTTTAAGTTGATATATTTTTTATTTTGTACTGTTTTTAGACAAGTTTAAAAAATGTAGTTAATGTTTGAGATGTAACCGTCACCCAGGTACTATAACATGTGTGAGTGTAGAAATACAAACCTTTAAGAGGGATCCGCGCCACGCTTACGCCAGACTTTTTTGTCTCTAAGGTAATCATGAGGAGCTCGGTGGCGCATTACTAGCGCTTTCGCAAGTAAAGCGACACCAGGCGTGGTCCGCACTTAGATGGGTGACCACAAGTGGCATAAATTCTCGAGCACCTGCGTGCTTCGGAAGGCACGTATACGCCGTCGATCCCGGCTATCATCATTGTATGGCAGTCGTCTAACTGTGTCAGATGCCTTAAGGCAGCCTGAAAAATCTGACACCAGTGTTAGCCACTTTCATACACGAAAAACAACAAAAGAAATCTTTTTCGTAAAAGCCATCTCACAAAGTACTTTCTTTAAATAAGTTTAAAATTTTCTATCTGGTATATCAAGGACCGGCGGATCTGGGAATTTACTATAAAACTTTATACATTTTAATTGGGTTTGTAACAAACGTTTTCAACACACCGCAACGGTCTCGCAGACAAAAATTTGGTCGCTTCGCTAGGTCGTCCAATATAAAATCCTACCCAATCATCAGTTTCTCAAACACACGAAAGAAAAACAATGAAACTGTCTCTCTAACTTAGTATTCACTCATGTACTCAGACGAACGTAATACATATCACCTTGCAAAGATAAATTTCTCTAATTCAGACTAAATAATGGTCGGTGGCTGAGCGCTATCTCAAAAGACATAAATATGGTAGCTCAGACCAAGCAAAGATCTGGAGTTATATTTTTAAAATGCTGAGTCACATTTGGAATCATTTTTGAGTCCTTTTCAAAGTGAGTTTTAAATCGCTTTTTGTCGAAGAAATCAACGAGCGGTATTGTTATTACCGCTACGAATTTCAAAGAAACATTCATTTTACTTTCATGTATGTTTTGTTCAGCTTTACGCTGCTTTTCTTATTGACCAAGCGAGCGAAGCTTATCCATTTCAGCTTCTTTCATGTGTCCGAATTTCGGATAAGAGTAGATAGGACCATTCCATGTCTTCCCGTGAATGTCGTAGAAGGCGAATTAGGAAATACAAGCTAAACAAATTCCAGGTGTAGGCCAAATTCTTTTTTCTGCTCTGGCCAAGTATGACTTTGGTAGTATAGAGAGGGTCGTGCTCCTGCAGAGGAGACTAAAGACCTGATGATGGTGATGATGATGGATGTCATTGAAATTTTATGAGATTATTATACAAAATTTGATGTCACACTGTTCATGTTGTTGTGACTTAGTTTTTGAATTTTTTCAGAAATGCACTTATCTTATACCTTTAAACGAGCAATTCTATATATATATAAATAAATATATATGTATATATATATATATATATATATATATATATATATATTTATTTATAAATTTCTGTGATCTCGAAAACGGCTCTAACGATTTCGCTGAAAATTTGTATATGGGGGTTTTCGGGGGTAAACAATCGATCTAGATTAGTTTTATGTTTGGAAAAACGCGTGTTTTCGAGTTTTCATGCGTTTTTCTTTCCACGCAAAATATGGTCGCTAATTTCATCGCGCCGCGACCGCCTTGATTTAGGTCAGTGGTTAAGGATAGCGACCGCTAGAAAGAGTGTTACGGGTTCGAATCCCACTCGGTGACTTACTTTTGTTTTTTTTTATGTTTAAGTTTATATTTTTTTTTATTTTGCATTGTTTTTAGACAATTTTAAAAAAAATTAGTTAATGTTTGAGATGTAACCGAGCAAAGCTCGGTCGCCCAGGTACTACGTCTTTTAAATAATTTTTATATCTAAAAACTGACTTCACCCCCAAACTACACAACAATTTTGATAAAATTTCTGTAGAGCTCTATTAAGCAAGCCCTTTAAAACAAAAAAAATCGAATCGGTCTAGCGTCTGTGTAATCGGTGAATATACATGAAAAAAAAAGATCGCGACGATAACCTCCTCCTTTTTAGAAGTCGGTTAAAAAACGAATTTGACAACTTCAAAAAACCTTGTTTTACTTCACGCGTAGTATACTCCAGCTCACAGAGCCAGTAGTTAAAAATTGTTCTTACTTTCTTACACAATCAAGTTGAAGGGGTGTTCACAGGCCTCAAATTTCTATGAGAAAAGTATACCATGACCTACGGCTGTACCTTTGTTTACTTTTTGCTTGACTTGACAGGGGCACTGCCGAGCTCCCAGATTTCTATTTTACTGTGACAGTGGAAGAAACACACATAATATTCAACACACACACTCAATTTTTTATATAATTTGATGTTTTTTATTGTTTTTATATCATTTATAGATATATTTAGTTTTTAGGTATTTAGTTTAATCTTAGTATAATATTTGTATTATAGAAGGTTAAATTTATCTTTTCGCAAGAAAATGATGTCTATAATAATATTATATTGGGATTCTCATCTTCAAAGTGGTTGAGTGTGACGAAAATAGATCTTTTAGACGCTATTTCGATATAATATATTCTAAGTACGTAAATTGCCGATAAGCTCTGTTAGGCAAAGCCTTTTCTTACCAGTATTTATTTCTATCAAACAAATTCAGTGCTATTTTTACCCGACTACAGTGAAGCTAAGAGACCGTACCCAAAGGGTAAAAACGGGGCCTGTTACTAAGCCTCCGCTGTCTATCAGTCTGCTTGTCTATCTTTCAACAGGCTGTATCTTATGAACCGTGATAACTTAACAGTTGAAATTTTCACAGGTAGGTAATTTATTTCTGTTGCCGCTATAGTAATAAATATGATAAAATATAATAAAATAAATATAAAAGGGGGACCCCATACAACAAACCCGATTTTTTTGCCGTTTTTTGCTTGACAGGCGCTTGAAATATTTACAGATATTCAGTTGTTTATTCACGTTAAAAACAATTTTTTATAGATATACGGAACCTTTCGTGCGCGAGTCCGACTCGCACTTGGCCGGTTATAATTTTTTTTTGTCTTGTTTATATAAATGTAAGTCTTTGAGGAAAAATAATATGTTATTTTTTACTGGAAACTCGGGACAATATTGGTTGCCTTCCCGCCAAAATGTCTGTCATACCTTTATCTCTTATATTTTTTATGAAATTTCCGCCGCAAAAGCAAAGCTTTTATAAGTTCTACGTCAGTCAACAATATATTGCCTACAAGACGGGAGCAAGGTCATAAATCATAATACATTTTGAATTACTGCATAGGGCGTGATTTATGGAACCGGAACTATGTAATGTATTTAGACTACTTGCATTTTGTACGAATTGAAATTTAGACTACTTGCAACTTAGACGAGTTTCTACATTTAGGCTTAAGGCTGCGTTTCCACTGAAGCGGAGCAGAGCGGGGAGGAGAGAAATTGACCAATCACAATGTTCGAAATCTCCGCTCCGCTGTTTGAATTGAAACGGAGCGGAGATTTTTAACATTGTGATCGGTCAATTTCTCTCCTCTCCGCTCTGCTTTGATACTAAATCTTTGTTCGGATGTTTTTGTTTAAGTGTGTTGATATAGGGTTGTAGATGGGTCGCAAGTTTACAGTTTGATAATCTTTGACAAGCTGTAATTTAGGCTAAGTAGCATTTTAGAGTCCTGCCGTGCATGTCGTAGAAGGCGACTTAGGAAATACAAGCTCAACAAAGCTTAAAAACCTCAATGAGACCTCTCCAATCCGTCTAGCCAGCGAGGAGAGTGTAGGCCAAGTCCTCTGGCTGCTTTGGCCAATTATTTCTCTGGTAAGACAGAGAGGGTCGTGCTCCTGCAGTGGAGACAAAATAACCTCATGATCATGATGATGATGATGACGATGAGTGATGATATGGCTTAGCGGCGCGAACACGTTGTGTTAAAAAACAGCCTTCTTGTCACCGGTGGCGGAAATCAGTACTGAGACCTTTCACCAGGGCTCCGGGGTCCCAAGACCCGGTCTCCACGCCAAACGGCCTTTCCAATCCTATAACATTCAGATTAACCAAACTCCAACATAAGTTAGAACAAAAGATGTGCTCGACGTAATTCCGTCTCAAGATTCCACGTCCGTAATCTGCTTAATTCAGACATTTGCATTTTGAGAACTGGAGCTTGAAGTGCAAATTATAAAGCAGTCAGTAGTAGCTAGGTTCAAATCTAACCTTCCAGTTTAAAGTTGATAGACGTATCCGGTATATTCGGTATATTGACCGAATTGTCAAAGCATACTTTGACGACCTCGATGCTAGTCCGCCACCCAGAGGTTCGGGTTTCGATCCCCGGTCAGAGCAAGTTGGAAAATGGCCTTTTTCAAATTGCCCTGGGTCTTGGTTGTTTATCTATATATGTATCTGTTATAAAATATAGTATTGTTGAGTTAGTATCCCATAATACAAGTCTCGAACTTACTTTTGGGTTAGCTCAATCAGTGTAATTTGTCCCTATATATTTATAAAGTTTGATAGAAGTATCCTCGAAATACCGAATTGTCAAAGCATACTTGTAGAACTTCGCTCAGACTTCGCCCACTTGATTCAACCTTGATCTGTCTCAGTGCCATAGAATTAATATAAGTTTTACATACAGAACGGAATCTCCTAAGGCCTCGCAATATGCGTCCCCGTGCCCTTCCCCCGCACCTCTCCCCCGCTCTCGCTTCGTCGAGGATGTTGAGCGAACACACACACATTGTCGCGTGCACGGATATATAGTTTCGTTTGTAGTAGTGGGCATGAATGATACTCCGCTTCTATGAAGACACTAAATGACATGTAGGTAGGGAATCAAACCATTTCGTTACAGTTTATAAATAAATAAATATAAATCCTATACATAAATAATAATAATAATTTGTACACAATACTACAGCTTTACAAATAAAAACTTTTTTCTACTTCTATACTTTTCTTAGTCTTATTTTTGATGTCAGGCAAGTTTATTCCTCATAACAACACATGTGTCGTTATTTCGCCAAAAAGTTACGCCTGGCCATAGTCTTACAACTTTTTCTTTAGATCCACCATACTACCAACATGAGAAAAAGATTTTTAACATAGTCACTAGGAAGACGTCAAATAAAAAAAAAGTTTACCTAGTATCTACCAAACATTTGTCAGCATTTTTATAATTTTCTTTGTTTATATTTGTACTTTATTTAGTAAATATAGTCGTAGAAAAAGTATTGTAAGTATGCAACGTTGTATAAGTACGTCAAAAAATGCACGATGGCGTCTCCTTACGACCTACCTGCGCCACTCGCATTTTTTTAAAACCTCTATTATATAGACAACTTTTCTTCGTCTTAAGCTAAAATGGTTACCGATCAGGATCCGCCGTAATATCCATATTCTCTCCCTCCTATTCAACTCCCTTTTTAACCCTTCCTCCCCTGATTTAGCAAATTTAGCTTTCGAAATGTGGATAATCGTTTGCGTTCAGCCGGCAGCCTCGTTCTTGAGATTCCATCCCATTCGTCGCAGTCGTACTCCAAGTCTTTCGCAGTTATGGCGGCTAGGCTTTGGAACTCGCTTCCTGCTGATGTAAGAATGGCACCATCGCTTGATTCATTTAAGGTTAGATTATCCAAATCTTCTCTGGTGGCGTCACACTTGAGCTAATTAAGTACTTAGTCTACATAATTGTATGTATAATAAGTATATATATGTATTTCTATGTAAGTTTATATGTATCTTATACCTTTAAACGAGCAATTCTTGTATGTATATATATTTATTTATACATTTCTGTAATCTCGAAAACGGCTCTAACGATTTCGCTGAAAATTTGTATATGGGGGTTTTCGGGGGTAAACAATCGATCTAGATTAGTTTTATTTTTGGGAAAACGCGTGTTTTCGAGTTTTCATGCGTTTTTCTTTCCACGCAGAATATGGTCGCTAATTTCGTTGCGCCGACCGCTTTGTTTTTAGCTCAGATGTTAAGGATACCGACTGATAGAAAGATTGTTACGGGTTCGAATCCCACTCGGTGACTTACTTTTGTCTTTTTTTTAATGTTTAAGTTTATATATAATTTTTTATTTTGCATTGTTTTTAGACAAGTTAAAAAAAAATTAATTAATGTTTGAGATAACAATATATATCTATACTGATTACGTGAATAAGATTTATGATTTCGAGTTTTTATTTTATTGAGACTTATGAAGCATTAGTGCAAAACGAAAAATTTACCAATATTTACCGATACAAATTTTTAACACAGTTTTTGAATAGTTTTTGTGGCGCCATCTCTCGGATAATGCTATAAAACTAACTACTACGCCTAGCGCACACGAGCTGTGTAATAAGAGAAATTGACAATAGATGGCGTTACTCCGTGACAAATGCTCTCCCATATCTCTGCAAATGCTGTAAGATTGAGATTACGAATATCGAAAACGGCAAGAAAGAGTGTTACGGGTTCAAAAGTGCTATTTTTGAAACGCGGAATCACCTAAACGAATGGTTTTTCCATACAAAAAATCGTTCTTTTAGTGACTCCGCGTTTGAAAAATAGCACCTCAAATCCCACTCGGTGACTACTTTTGTTTTTTTTTTTATATAAACAAGTTTATATATCATTTTTAATTTATATTTGATTTTAGACAAGTTTAAAAAAATGTAGTTTGGGGGCTACTCTAACAATATATATTTCTCATAAATATGTCTTACATTTAACTATACTGATGACGTGAATGAGATTTATGCTTTCGAGTTTTGTTTTTTTTTTATGTTCAAGTTTATATATATTTTTTTATTTTGTATTGTTTAACTTCATTTTTTTAAACTTGTCTAAGTTTAAAAAAATGAAGTAAATGTTTAAGATGTAACCGAGCAAAGCTCGGTCGCCCAGGTACTACAGTATTATATGTGTATTTGTAAGTAAGTTTATGAATATAAAATATATGTGCTTGCGTATGTGTATGTAATGTAGTTATTATATATGTATAATCTTTTAAGGTATCTAGTTCGTACTTACTTCTACCTTTTAATTGAGTAAATGTCCTCTCAATCTATTGCAGGTTGACTGGAAGAGATCCCTACATGGGATAAGTCCGCCTTTGTATATTTGCTCTTTCGAATTTTTTGTACTTTATTTTGTTTTTTGGTACAATAAAGTTATTACAAACAAACAAACAAACAAACTTTTGCTCTAAATACTATAAAATATGGATACATTACCACAAATAGAGTTCCGTCGCTCTCTCTCGCTCTAGTTAATGACGTTTCTGAGCGGTAGAAAAAGATAGCAGTACAGAAAATCCCAACCCTAATTGGGTTATCATTCTGCACTCACGATAACTTATGTCGGAGGCTTGAATACGAATGCTGGGCATAGTTATCATGACAAAAGATAAGGAAACGTTACCAATGTACTGTGAAATTAACTTACTTCCTACCCGACTGCCAGAAGAATAGTCATGTTTACCTGAGGGGTTACGCATGACAATGAAGTTCAGAAGTCTTATTTAGTTTCAATAACTTTGTAACTTTTTTGTCGAGTGAGCTAAATAGCTCCTGGTTTCATTTTTTCGAGGTGCCTTAATGCATCTAACTGTCATCATGTAACAGACTGCCTCCGTGGTCCAATGGTCAAGGCGTTCGCCTTATGATCCAGAGGTCATGGGTTCGAATCCCACTGGGAAGCATAACTTGTGAAAAGTTGTTTCCAGTTTGGTTAGGATATTGCAGGCTTGAATGACCTTTCCGTGTTTCAGGCACGAGTATACGCTGTGGGTCCCAAACGCCATCTAGCGTTTGATCATCTAACTACCCAAGGATTGGTTCCGGTTTACCCTTTGGGTTGCGGAGGTCAGACAAACAAGTAACCTCGTCAAATATCTTTGGTTGGGTAGTAGCTAAGGATGCAACAGGGAAGTAATAACAAAAAAATACACGCTATTGAACTAGAGGTTTCTTCATAATGTTTTCTTTTACCTGAAGTAACTAGAAGTATTACAATACAATAACCTGGGCAATAACACTCAGTAGTTCCAACACTTTCACCTTCCTTACTGGCCTTTTACGACACCAGTGTGTGTAGACGAAAGGGGTATTAAAAATAAATTAACAAGCTATTGTCTAAAATAATTGGCCAAGTGCGTGTCAGGCCACGCGCAGTGTAGGGTTCCGTAGTTGCGAATGCCAACTTTGAGTTCTTGCCACTAAAAACGTCTAAAAACTAATATCTATTGAATTTGTATGAAAATTTATTTTTTCAAGTAAATTTTATAAGTTGATCGCCTATAACTTTTTAATTTGTATACCCTACTTGGCTCTGATAGTTTTCCTTCAAACTACATTATATATACTATACCTAATTGTGATTCGCGGTCGCGGTGAGTCGCGGGTTCGATTCCTGGCGGGGGCAACGACTTTGTGTTGTTGTCCTAGTTTGGTTAGGACATTGTAGGCTGATCACCTGATTGTCTGATAAGTAAGATGATCCGTGCTTCGGAGGGCACGTTAAGCCGTCGGTCCCGGTCACTGTCTTTGACATTGGTCGTTACCTAAAACCATGTCAGAGGCCTTTAAGGCGGTTTAAAAAACTCTGACACTAGTGTTAGTCACTAACACACACGATAAGAAGAAGATTAAATACAAGCTTAATAAAAGATATAAACCTCAATGAGACCTCTATAACCCGTCTGGCTGCGTAGAAGAGTAGACCAAATCCTTTAACTGCTCTGACCGTGTATGGCTCTAGCAGTACAGAGAGCGGGTCGTGCCCCTGCAGTGAAGACTAAAAATACCTGATGATGGTGATGATGATATGAATTAAAAAAAGGTTAAATACAGTATTGTATTCCATTTCAATTGTTCCTAAGATAATATCTCACATCCAGTCAAGCCACTTAAAGATAAATTATGCATGTGAGAATCCACGAAGTGTTCAAATCGCGTAATCTGATATTCACATTTGAGAATCAATTTGTGTTCATCAAACATCCATGTTTACATCAGAAATACATACTAATGTGATACACTTGACATTATATTTGAAGGGTAATTTAGTTTGGTTTTATATGAACAATATTTATGGAAACATCTAAAAAAAATCACTGTTATTAGTATTACGGGACTTACCGCGATCAATATCGTAATACGCGGTAAGTCCCGTAATACTTATTACAGTAATTGTTACTGCGAGACTCTAAAATCATATATACCAAAGGTCCCGAGTTCGATCCCCGGACAGGACAAGTTGGAAAATGGCCTTTTTCAAATTGTCCTGGGTCTTGGATGTTTATCTATATATGTATTTGTTATAAAATATAGTACAGTTGAGTTAGTATCCCATAACACAAGTCTCGAACTTACTTTGGGGCTAGCTCAATCAGTGTAATTTGTCACTATATGTCGATATTTATTATTATTATTATCTCAAAAAAATAAAAATATCTCATTCGTCGTTTGACTCTTTACGCTTTTAAGGGCAGTAACTTTATTAACGAAACGGCCGTCATGTTCCTTCTCTTGAAAAATTCGAAATATGGTTCGACAAAAAATCTGCTCACAAAATTTTGCGAGAATGGGAAAAATCCCAAAACAAGTAAGCCTAAATCGTTTATTACCTAACTTCATATCATTCCTAATACTGATTTGGCAGCCAAGTTTGTAGGGCGTAATAACTTGGAAAAGTGCGAACGTGACCGGAAAACTCGGATGAAATTGATTCGACCAATGTCAAACTTTTTAGTAATATCTTTTCAGTTATTATTTTGTTGGTACGCTTTTCAGCCACGGGTCCATGGGGACCCGGTCCTTTGAGGCGTTCATGGGGCCAAAGCCAACATGAAGAGGCCTTTTAGTACCTTTTAATCTACAATGTGAGATGGCTGCATCTACAGAGGTCTATCCCTTAATGTGCCATTGAGATACACTAACGGACAGTCCTCCAAAGCTGCCGAACTATTGCCAGGGAGGGATTGACTTGGTTTGGGCTATGTGGATGGGATGTTAGTGGACCGGATAACAGGGTTATGTAGTGAGATACGGACATCTACCTAAAAATCTCAAAATTTTAACCTGGTAGATGGTGACTTGCTGCTCGTTGGCTACACTGCCTAATAAGCCACGAAAATGCAGCCAGGGCGCAACACAATGTGAGCAGCTGAGGGTGTCGAGAGGTGCGGCTCCGGTTTCACCTTCACGGGTACTTACCCCCGAGAGCGGGTTTCCCCGTTATTACGCCATTACGTGCAATACACTTCCACCCTGGAGCGTATGTCCTGCGCTTGCGACTCCACTCTGGCCGGCCAGTCAATGCAAGACAGAGGCGGGGGGTGTGTAACTGTGTGTATGTGTGTGTAAGCGCATGTGTGTATTGTCCCCCTGGAGCTAGGGTACGCGGTGTCGCCACTCACCATCAGCTCGCCAGAAGCTGCCCTGCGTTGACTGACTGCACTGGGAATCCAGTGGGCGATGGGGTCGTCACGTCCCGACGCCGTTTTATTTTTATTATTATCGAACTAGACATCCTGAAGAAACTTATCATTGACCGGAGGCTTCTCAGAGTCTCCAGAGAGTTCTTCAATATAGTCATACGGCCAGAAAACCATCCAATAACCTGGAGAAACATAATAGTGACCAGAGAAAAAGATCTAGGGGCCTTAGCCATTCGATAGCACAGAATTAATATAATTATTATTACAGAATAATACTCGTACTCACGTACAGATATTAATAAAAATGGTACCAATTAAAAAAAAAATTGAAAAATCCCGAGTGATAATATATTATAATGAACCAAACGTCCGCCTTTGTCATAATTAAGGTAAATTTATGTAGGCTCCACAAGGTTTTGGCTTTTTAAAAGGATTTAATTTAATGAGACATGTTTAATTAATTTAATGAACCTTCCGTTACTTGTACAATTGTTTAGACTAACTTTTTATTAAACGTACGTACTACCACGTATTTCTTATAACGTCATTTATATTTGTAAAGTCGTTTGCATACATTACACTTATAATGATGGCTTCGATAGCTTTTCTTTTAAAAAAATTAATAAAATTTTAATATTTATACATGTATGTATAAATATTAAAATTTTCACGCCTGTTTTCCATGGGGGTAGGCAGAGACTATAGATTTCAACTTACTACGATCCTTGCAAACCTTTTTGCTTCGACAACACTCATTACTCTTTTCATGCATGCTCTCTAGTTAAGGGAACTCCTTACATCACCTTTCTGCATCTGCACGTAATGTAGTGCCATGTGGATTCCGGCAGAGTAGAGTAGGGCCACTCCAAGTCCTCCCGTGGATGTCGTAGAAGGCGACTGAGGAATTACAAGCTAAACAAAGCTTATAAACATCAATGAGACCTCTCCAACCCGTCAGGCCAGTGTGGAGAGTGTAAGCTAAGTCCTCTGGCTGCTTTGGCCAAGTATGGCTCTGGTAATACACAGGGTCGTGCTCCTGCAGTGGAGACCTGATGAGGATGATGACAACGTGTTAAAGTTGTTTTTATCTTTTGATTATGGCAGACCAAAATAGAATGAGCTTTTTATCTTTTATATAAAAAATGCTTAAATGTCAAAGTAGGTTATTATGATTGCAAAATCTTGAATACCATCACATAATGGAACAAACATCCGCTTTTACCACAGTTAAGTCGGAATAAATGTCGTCTCCAGAAGATTTCTGCTTTTTTAAAGGATTTAATTTAATTTGACGTCTTTAATAAAGTTAATGAAGCCTCGAGGCGCGTTCCTTGTACAATTCTTGTCTTGCTTATTTTTATTTTAATAAAAATGCTAAAATATGAATGCCTTCTCTGGATTTTTATGAAGGAATTTTCCCTTGTTTTTGGACTTTATTAGTACGAAAATGTACCAACAAATATGTCGGAAACTTTTCCTTTTCAATTTTTACGTATCAACAACAACTAAGTAGACCTAAAACGATAGAGCCACCGGTCGTTTTTAACGTTAAAAAAGAGGGTTGTTATAAGTTAGACGACAATGATTGTCTGTGTGTCTGTTTATCCAACTGTCTGTCTGTGTGTAGATGCACCAATTACAATGTGTTTTATTTACGTGAAGCAAAGTTTACTTGCGCGTGGTTCTTAGCTGTTTGATGAAAATCGGTGCAGCCGTTCAAAAGTTATTATACGTGAATGCTTGAGAGTCGGGTTTTTAATTTATATGGGCAAATAATAGATGCCGCTATAGATATTATTCCACTTTACGTCGGTTTAAATATGTATAAAGTCGGGGTTTTTTTTTTTGCCTGGCTAATAAACTTGGTTACAAGCTTTTACTTGACTTGCAATGAATATGGGTCAAATCTTACAACTTGTACAAAAACTTGATGACATTGCAATATTATTATGACAAGAACCTGATCTGACGATGAAGCTGGAAGGTGGCCATAGGAACCCTATAAAAAACAACGAAAACACACCGAATTTGGGCTTATTACATTTATGTTGATAAAATAATAAGGCTCTAAATTTAAAAAAATGTGTTTGGGTTATAGGATATTACACCATCCTATTAAAATACATCTGATTTGGTGCAGTAAATTCGGAGCAAAATTGGATGTGACAGACGGACGGACAGACAGACGCACAAATGATCCTTTAAGGATTCCTTCTTTAATTTTTTGCACTGAACCCTTTAAAAAGAAAAACTTGTTATTTTTGTCAAAAAACTTATTACTTATTTCAAAATAACAAGGGTACTATTAAAAACTATTTAACATTTTTTTTTGTTTTCAACATGGTAAAGCTATTAATTGAAAAACGCTATAAATCTGTCAGTTTACCCAACTGCGTATAAAATATATTATGTATTTGGGATACGCTCAAACCGAGATTTAGCATTCGGTTTCTTGACACAATTTATGGCTACCCGAGGATAACACTCCACATAAATTATATTTGGGATATTTATTTTGAACAGATCTGAGGTTTTGAGTGATTTATTTCGAACCTATCGCGCAAAATACGAGTAAGTGGTCAAAATTTATGTGGCGACATCTACGCCACTACTAGGAACTACAACCACAACAACGAAGTGACAATATAGTTCACAAGAAAGCTACGAGTAGGCGCTAGCAGTATTCTACATCTCGATCTCAAAGTTATGGTTGCAACTGTATGTATAAACAAATATAGGTATGTCAAAGTTGGATTCATATAGCATTGCTCTAACCTATCCAAGGATTGTCCCTTTGGGTTGCGGAGATCAGACGGCAGTCGCTCTGTGTAAAAACCAGTAATCTCGTCAAATCACCTAGGTTATGTAGCGGACCCCGGGCTCTGAAGCATTACCGCTGAGGTTGCAACCGGGAATACGCTCAAATGATGATGATAAATAAACATAAGAGAGACCGCTCTAATGAAGAGTGTAGGTGAAATCCTCTGTCTACTCTGGCCAAGCATAACAGAGTAGTACAGAGAGGGTCGTGCTCCTGCAGCGGAGACTAAAAAAAGACCTGATGATGATGATGACGATAGTAAAGAGTTATGTATTAAATTGATTGCTGAAAAACAATTAATTACATTAAATAAACCAGCAGAGAACTTTCTGATTTCCTCTTGACTTGAATTAAAGTTGAAAAAGTCATATTTCTTCCTCGCTCCATTTGCTAAGAGTCTATTTTTCGCAAGTTCGCAATTCTAGCGTTACTTTGCATAAAAGACTTAGTTTAAGACACAGATTCGAACGAGGACTATTCCTCCTTATTTTCTAAGTATGACCACCAACTAAAACAAAATACTGAGCACTTGCTGACTGTGGAGAAAGTGATTAGCGACAGCAAGTACAATCAAGAAACCCTTGATTTATTAGCTAAGCAATGTACTTGCGGGCAGCTCAACCAGCCCACCATCAGTGTCCCCACACCAGAGCTCGCTAATACACCTCGCTAATATTCAAAATAGATCGACATAGCACAAACGCTAGCGCGGTGAACAGCACCTTGTCTTCTATTTCTGATTGGTTTTCTGCCAATAACCTCATGTTAAATGCGAAAAAGACCCAATCCATTCGATTTTCTCTTCCTAATGTGAGACAGGCCTGCGTTGACATAATGATAGATGGTGAAAAACTCGATCTTGTTGAAAGTACTACCTTCTTAGGAATTACAATAGACTCAAAACTTCAATGGGGTGCTCATATAACTAAACTTTCAAATAGGCTTAGTTCTGCGGCTTATGCTGTTAGGAGAATAAGACAATTGACAGATGTAGCAACTGCTAGACTAGTGTACTTTAGTTACTTTCATAGTGTAATGTCTTACGGCATACTCCTGTGGGGGAATGCAGCCGATATTCAGACTATTTTTATTTTACAAAAACGGGCAATTCGTGCTATTTACGGGTTAGGATCTAGAGACTCACTCAGAGAATTATTCAAGAAAATAGATATACTTACCTTAGCATCACAGTATATATTTGAAAACATAATGTATGTAAGGAAAAATATTTCCTCATACAATAAAGTAAGCGATTTTACCGATAGAAACTTACGTAATAAGAATGACTTAGTTTCCCCGTTTTATAGGCTTAAAACAATTAATAAGACATTTATGGGGAACTGTATACTTTTTTATAATAAATTGCCAAAATCGATCCTTGATATGCCAGACAAAAGATTCAAAACTTATGTAAAGAATGTACTTTGTGAGAAGGCTTATTATAGGACCGATGACTACCTTAAAGACAAAAAAGTCTGGCGTGAGCTTGACGCGGGTCCCTCTTAAAGTTTGTAATATAGGTACTCGAAAATGTCATAATTTGGTACATTTTGTACAAACTGAATCTACAACTTGACATTACTTTAAAATTTTGACATTCTAAAAATTAAATTTAAATTATGATATGACATAACAAACAAAACAATGTATTCTCTGTCCACATTAACTTTAAGTATTAATTTAATTGTGAGTTGACGTCCTTGGAGAAAAGGTGCAGTGCAGTTTGTTACCGCTTCTTCTGCACTAGCGCTTTGGAAGCGGTAGTAAACTTAGCTGTAAGTAACTATTTGACGTCAACAATTGTGCAACAAAATAATGACGAATATCCTATGATAAAAAAAAAAAAAAAAAAAGTTATATAAAATTCGAATATAAAACAGAAAACCTAATGTAGGGAGATGAGAGGGTTTTTATATTGTTTTTATTGACCGAGTGAGTGAGAGGGGAACATCGTGGCTGAATAATTTATGCCAATAAATAAATAAATATATAGGGACAAATCACACTGATTGAGCTAGCCCCAAAGTAAGTTCGAGACTTGTGTTATGGGATACTTACTCAATGATACTATATTTGATAACAAATACACATAAAGATAAACATCCAAGACCCAGGACAATTTGAAAAAGGCCATTTTCCAACTTGGCCTGACCGGGGATCGAACCCGGGACCTCAATGATACAACAAAGTGTCTCAAAAGTGCAGCAACGTCGATTGGAGACCTTCGTTGAAGGTGACAATGGAAGAAGAAGCAGATCGAGTGAGTGAAGCGAAAGAAAGTTTACGTTTCAGCTTCGGCAAAAATTGAAGTTATGAAGGTCGCATGTCTCAACCGATTCTCGTGAAATTGTGTAGGCAGATTCGATAATTATGTATAAAAATTTTTTATCGAACCAGTTTTTCGAAATTTCTCAAAAGGCGGAAAGACTGGGTTTCAAAACTTCAAAAAAATCATATTTCAGCAACTTTTAAAATATTTAGGGTAACGACAGAGACGCAACTTTTTTGTCTGAACCACATTTTTATCCGATAAACTTAAACGGCTATAAAATAAAACTAGGCTGTCTGTCACCAGGCTGTATCTCACGAACCGTGATAGCTAGACAGTTAAATTTTTTACAGATGATCTATTTCTGTTGCCGCTATAACAACAAATACTAAAATCAGAATAAAATAAATATTTAACCCATTGCAACCCATGCAACAAACGTGACTTTTTATAGATAACTAGCTGTGCCTGTGGGCTTCGCTCCCCGTGAGAATTTCGGAATAAAAATTATCCTATGTCCTTCCCTGGGTATCAAACTATATCCATATTAAATTTCATCTAAATAGGTTCTGTGGTTAAAGCGTGAAGTGTTAACAAACAAACAAATATACAAACTCACTTTCGCATTTATAATATTAGTAGGAAGTAGGATGATGCCCCTTCGTGCGCAAGGCCGACTCACACTTGGCCGGTTATTTAAGAATGTCTGCAATTTGGTCGCGGTATGTTTAACGACCGACGACGACCCTGCCCTGGCTAACTCTTCCACTCACAATCGCTTTGTAGACCCTTTTAGTGAATCTCCTTTCATCTATTCACTTACTAGCTTATAGAATACTAGCCGAAGGCCGCGACTTCGTTCGCACGGACTTTATGTTCCCTGAAAATGGTAAACAACTTTTTCTGAGGCGTCAATTTTATATTTCTTATAGTTTAGCTGAACCTTATGGATCTGCATGAAGTCATCAGGTGTTCCATTTTCCAAAATTTATGATACCCTTTATGTTGCCCAGGCTTAACAGCTTGATAACAAAAAAAGTTTCGTTCAAATCAGTACAGTATTTAGCGTATACAGACAGACGGATTTTTTATTAAAATTCTTACTCTATTAGTATGTCCGCGTAGCCCCTAGTTTTTTTTTGGAATTATATTCAATATACAGACCAATTTTTAATTGTTTTATTATATGTATAAATAGATTAGCAAATAGTATCTACATATTATTTACAGTCTACGTTACACATTATCCACAATACATATTTCCTTACAAACCTCCCCAACACGACATGCTCAAAGGCTCGTCACAAAAGAAAACCGAACAGAAGTACATTAGTCAAGGAGTAAGATTTATAGGTTTACACTCGAGCCCACGAAAATGTACACACCACGCAATCACAAAATACAAGAACTAACAGAAGAGTATCACTAAAATGGTAAAACTATCTTGTAATATTCTTCCTGTAATTTAACCTCTCGTATGCCGTTGCATAGATCTACGCGAGATTGCATTGTTTAACTATTGTGTCTAATATTCCGGCATACAAGGGTTTAAGAGCACACTCTTATCGGTGAAGTTAATGGAGATGCCTGCGTTCCTCTCTTCTCTCTGCCATCATTTTAATGTCTTGGTGGTAGAACCCAAAACCTAGTTTTTGTTGGAAAATATATATTATACAATATCGTAACATATCAAATACTTTTATGCAACGCGCGTTTTTATAATACCACATCTAAAACCACTATTATTATATAAACTCAACTCAACATACTTTTAGTTCGCAACACCCTGTCAGGGTTCATGTACTTATTAACCTACTAACCATGTAATGTATGAGTGCATGTAAGCGAAAATAAAGAAATAAAGAAATACCCAAAAAAATAATAACATAAATTATATACTATCATAAACATAATATCATAAATTTAAATTATATTAATTAACCTTTTACCTTTATTTATTCCGTAAAACATACGGGATGTATTATTGAGTATATGTGATTGCTTCCGATTCTATATTTCATAATAATACATACATAAATAGATGAACACCCAAGACGAAGCACAATTTGAATAATTTTTTGAAAAAAATATTCTTTCTTATGAGGCCAGTACTTCGTAAAACAAATCCTTCGACCACCATCCGTCTGCGCCGTCAGACCCTAGACATCATACTACATACACTTTGCAAAATTTCAGCTCAGTTAGTTGAGGATCACTGATTGAAAATTGAGTTTCTAGATTAGACCTAAACAAACATACAAGATACGTAAAAGATACGTATAAGATACGTACAAGATGCTTACAAGATACATTGCAAGTTAAATAAAAGCTTGTAGAAAGGTAATTTTTAATTTTCCTTGGCTGAGTATCATACCCAGAATCATCATGGTGGCGGATTGGCATGTTAACCACTACGCCACGGTGGTCATTAAAACCTTTCTTATGTTATGAGACCACATCTATAACATTTTCTATTTTACAACGCAATTTCCAGGCTGCTTGAAAATAAAACACTATTTTTGAAATTTATCGCCGAGTGTGCAGTCATTTTGCAAGTTCCGAATATTTATATGTTAGTCCACGGTTAGTTCGCATTCAAATGGAGTAAGTTTACTGTCACAAACAGTGTATTTGTGTTGTGTTGTTATTTTTATTCGGAAACTTTGAATTTCAGTGTTTGTTCAAAGATGTTTATTTTATAGTTGAAGGCTCGGTTTTAAACAAAAATATTTGAAAAGGAACAGTAGAAAAGGGTCGGTCTTGGCGAACATTCTGCGACCAAATTGCAGACGTTCTAAAAAAAGGAGAGTTAAAAGTACCCGTAACCGAAGGGCATGTATGAAGAGATTGATGAGTGTATGAAGCGAAAGAGGTTTGTCAGGATCGTAGCAAGTGAAGGTCCATAATTCCTGCCTACCACTGTGGGAAACAGGCGTGATATTATGTATGTACCTATGTATGTATATTTGAAGAGGTCAATAAAGTTTATTTAAATAAGGTAGATGTATATAATTTTTTATTTATTAAAGATTATTACACATACGGTTGCCATCCGTCCGGGTTTCCCCGGATTTGTCCTAGTTTAGATGGCATCCGGGGAGCGTCCAGGCAGGGTTTCATTTGTTGTCCGGGTTTATACATTTTAAGTCTTCCCCCCCTACCCCTCCGCGCCCTTCCGCGGACACCCGCGGCACTGTGCCCGCACGCCGCAATCAACCTCGCTCTCGCTAAATCCCCCCCCCCCCCCCAAAGTTGCAGTTTAAAAAAACTTGTCGACATGTCCGGGTTGTGGGCTCTAAAATCCAGGGATTTCACGCGTCTTGTCCTGGTTGCAAAATGTTAGAGATGGCAACCCTAATTACACACAATCTTAAGACGGATTGATAACAATGGGTCACTGCAAATTACATTGCCTAAATGTGGCGCCACCTCCGTGGCGTAGTGGTCACCATGCTAGTCCGCCACCCAGAGGTTCCGGGTTTGATCCCCGGTCAGGGCATGTTGGGAAATAGTCATTTTGTATGTATTCATTATAAAAATATAGTATCGTTGAGTTAGTATCCCATAACACAAGTCTCGAACTTGCTTTGGGGCTGCCTCAATCAGGTAATTTGACCCTGTATATTGATTTATTACTATTTATCATCTGCGAAATTTTCAACTGTCAAGCTATCGCGGTTCATGAAATACAGCCTGGTGGGAGACAGACAGACAGCGGAGTTTTAGAAGTAGGGTCCCGATTTTACCCTTTGGATAAAAACCCTAAAAACATTATTTCCTACAAAATTCCCTTAATAGACCCTCCTAATGCTACAACAATCCTTTACATTTCCATATCATTTGTACAAGCTGAAAAACTGCCAAGTCTCTGGAATTGATGCGGCTATTACTCAAAGAAAGCGGTTAATTTGGGGGTCGCGGTTTGCATGTAAATATGTGCGCCAGTGTACGTTTTTATAAATAGTCACATTATCCAGTAAGATGTGGGTTTCAATAAGATTCGTGTTTATGTTTTACTTGTGGCATATTATTATATTGTTGTTATATTAGTATATTATTATATTATATTGTTGTAAGAATTCTTCATCTACAAGTTTATCGAATTTTATATAGAATATACAATAATAATATAAATAATCAGTCAATCCCTCCCTGGAAATAGTTCAGCAGCTATGGAGGACTATCCGTTAGTGTATCTCAATGGTGCATTAAGGGATAGACCTCCGTAGATGCAGCCATCTCACGTTTTAGATAAAAAGGTACTAAGGCCTCTTCATGTTGGCTTTGGCCCCATGAACGCCTCAAAGGACCGGGTCCCCATGGGCCCGTGGCTGAAAAGCGTACCAATATAAATATATAATATAGAATATTATTATAAAATAAACTTTATTACACAATAAACTTCCTGTGGTTGATGTAATGATGATGATGACACAAGAAATAAGTGTACAAATGGCAGACCTAACGCCATATGGCGTTCTCTGTCAGTCAACCACTGGACCAAGTAGAATAATTTGGGTGCTGCGACAGAATGCACAGAACTACACAGAAAAGTATAAATTAAATACCTACAAATTTTAAATTTAAAATAATTTTTAATATTTGTCCTGCTAACAGGCTGCCATTCTGGGTTTTATCCCCGGTTAGGTTAAGATTCAAAATAATCTTGTTCAGATTAGCCTGGGTCTTAAATGTTTATCTGTTTGTCTATTTGTTATAAAATATAGTATCGTTGAGCTAATATCCAGTAACACAAGTCTCGAACTTACTTTGGAACAAGCTCAATCTGTGTGATTTGTAATATTTATTTTTTACGTAACAATTAACAACTGTTTGCTAAACATATTTTAGTCAAAACATGTTTTGTATATATTTATTTATTCGTTAAGGAGCTACGATGATATAGACGGACATACAGACATGCCAAACTTATATATCACGTTATCACCCTTCTTTAAGTCGGGTGTCAAAAATAGGATTCTTTTTATCAATTCAAAAATGTGTTTCCTTTTACAACCCGAAATATCTGAAGCCAGTTACAAATGAAATTGCATTTGCGATTCGCGACTGAAGTTACCTTTTCGCCATACGGTCGACTTTTCAAAGGAAATACCTAAGTAAAAGGTCCTTCTAGCACAAAGAATTTCACGGACAGTGATTATAGTACCTTTTGAGAACGTGGATCGTTGATATGTCCAGAAGATTTCTTAAATAGTAAGTATGTAGGTTAGGTATGTTAACTTAGGGTTCAGTTGAGCGCCCCCCCGATGTGGTTCCCATCTTGTCGCGATGGGGGGGCTCAGTACCTGCGGTTGCCTCGGCCGCAGGGAAGTTAAGAGGAACCCATTGCCCGGGTTGAGGCTTAGGCCTCCCCGGGCCCGGCGGAGGCCATTCCTGGCAGGAATGGCCTGGCTGTGAGGGAAGGGGGTGGCAACGACCCCCCTTCCATCACAGCCGTAGTAGGGGTTGCGGGGGAAGAGGTGTGTCGTTGCCGCTTGCCCTATCCTCCGCGACCAAGCACGGCCGTGGCGCTTGGCACGGCATCGGTGGGGCCGCAGGGGAAGAGGAGTGTCGGTGTTACGTTGCCGCTCTCCCTATCCCCTGCGGCCGGCTGTGTGGGCCCCGGTCGCCGACAGGTTGACTGGGGCAGGGCCTGCTTTCGCAGGCCCCAAATTATGAGGGCTGGTTGGACGGTGGAAACGGGATTCCATCGTCCAACGGACAGCCCTCCGGAGTGGAAGGCAGGCGCGTGTACGTGTCAGCGCGCCTGTCCTTGGGCCAAGAGGCCAAGGCGGCGGTTGCTCCGGCCCCTCTGATTCAACAGAGGGTGCCGTGAGGCCGTTGGCGAGCCGGGGCCGCTTAAGTAGCGGCCGGCCGCGCCGGGGCTGTGGAGCATGAAGAAGCACACGGTCCCGGCCGATAGCGGCTGAGAGGTGACACCGCGGAGTTTTTAGTGGTAACACCACATAACCTTACCGGTGTCCCGTAACCGGTAAGGTATCCGAAGGGATTTTCTCCGCGTCAAAAAAAAAAAATGATTCAGTTGAGCGACGGTATACCTGCGAAATCTGTCGATGTCATCTCTTGACAGATCGAAAATTTCACGGATAGAAATTACCTAACAGTCCTTTTGAAAATGTGACTCGTAGGTATGTCCAGAAGATTTCTTAAATAGTGAGTAAAGTAGGTATGTTAACTTAGGGCTTAGATGAGCGACAGTATTGGAACGAAGTTCCTTATCGCGCGTTGCGAAAAGGGATTAGAAGGAAAAAATAAGACCAAAAGTTGCAACGACACTTGTAAGCCGTGCGGCGTGCGCGTGTTTCTCTGTATGTCTCTCTCTCTCTCTCTCTCTCTCTGTCTCGAACTTCTTTCCATCCGGGTGTCCCTTGACACCTCTCAATTTTTATTATTATTTATTGTAGAACACACTAACAGCTTATTTAACTGATGCGTCTTCATGTTTGAAAATGTTGTTTTTGTCTAGTCTATTTTTGAAGCTGTTCACAGAGGGTGCAGTCTGTGACCACTCGATTGGAGAGAAAATTATGAATTGCTTTTTTTTCCCATTGACGTAGAATTTTTACTACCATTTTCCTTTTCCAGTATACCTGCGAAACCTGTCGATGACATCTCTTGACAGATCTAAACAGACTGAAATGTGTCGCGCGACCGTCGACGACTTTAAAACTATAAAATGACTTCAGCTCCAAACTTCACAACTGATTTTGATAACATTTCTATGGAACCACCTGACGAGTATACTGTTTGAAATATAAAAAGATTTTTCCAAATCAGTTCAGGCTTCTTCGAATAATCGGTGAAAATGTATAAAAAAAGATCGCAACTAATTGAGAATCTCCTCCTTTTTGGAAGGCGGTTAATAACAACATAATGACATAAAGTTATTCGTGTATAAAGTACGCTATTGTTTTCGGCAGTATAAAATAGGGCCACTCCAAGTCCTCCCGTGGATGTCGTAGAAGGCGACTTAAGGAATACAAGCCAAACAATGCTTAAAAACATCAGTGAGGCCTCTCCAACACGTCTCGCCAACGAGGAGAGTGTTAGCCAAGTCCTCTGCTCTGGCCAAGTATGGCTGTGGTAGTACAGAGAGGGTCGTGCTCCTGCAGTGGAGACACAAAGACCTGATAATGATGATTCGTGTATAACTTTATGTTATTAACCTAATGAATGAAAGCTATAATTTAATTATATATAGTTTATCTTCAATATCGTAGGTGGCAAGTTAGCAAACTCTATTAACAACGTACGTCCAGATAATTAAAAGTAGCTCGAGTCAAGGGTACTCCACGCTCAACCTGATTGTGCAACGGCGTATTTGACAAGAAAAAGCGATTTTAACAAGGGAAGGACGACCTCCGTGGCGTAGGGTCACCATGCTAGTCCGCCACCCAGAGGTTACGGGTTTGATCCCCGGTCAGGGCAAGTTAAAAATGGCCTTTTTCAAATGGTCCTGGGTCTTGGATGTTCATCTATTTATTTATTTATTATCGAACTTACTTTGGAGCTAGCTCAATCAGTGTAATTTGCCGGTAAAAAAATCGGAATAGGCCAATACCTTTTTACCGCTATATCTTACAAATTACAACCAACAAAATCAAAGAGTGTGCCCGCTCTTAAACTTGGCAAAGTAAATGTTAGCCTTCAATTTGGTATGTTTTCTTTGTATCGCGTTACGCCCTATAAATATTACCGGGGTTTCGTAGAAACCGTGCGATTTTTGGGGAAAGAAATAGATGTTTTGCTCCTATTTACGAGGGATTATTTTTTGTACGGTTTTTAGGGTACTACCCAAAGGGACCTAAACGGGATCAGGGGAACACACGGTTGCAACAAAGTTACAGAAATTCAAGACCCTAAAGAGTTTGTGAAGAAAAAAGTGCGGGTCAAATCTTACACTTTTTTCACCTAGCTCCCATCTGCCAAGCCCCCAACACTACTAAACAGCTAAAAACAGTCGTTAGTCAAAAAAAATCCGCGTCATTATCGGTCCATTCGTTTAGGAGCTATGCCCAGACAGTGTCAAACTTATAGTACCCTTCTTTCTACGTCAAAGGTTACGTACTTTCCATTAAATTAGCGAGAATTCACAACTATAAAACCAGGCTATAAACTATGTTATCAAGGGGAGCAATAAAAAAGGCGATTTAAAAAATAGCGTGTCCTACAGTTTAATAAAGGTGTCTGAGATGTTATCGACGCCCTGACAAGGGGAATAAAAGTTTTATATCGGTACAACGGTTGTAAAATAACGAAAATACAGAAACGGTTTCGTATTTTTAACCGACTTCCAAAATGGAGGAGAAGGTAATTAATTCATTTTTTTATGAATGTTCACCGATTATTCGAAGATGGCTGTATCGATTTGGAAAATTCTTCTTTTATTGGATGTACTTTTGGATGGACAGGTAGTCAGGATATCATCATTTTCATAATTTCAGCCGCATAACGTCTACTACTGGACAAAGGCTTCTCTCAAGGATTTCAATGTGACCAATCCAGAACGACCTGCATGCAGTGCTTTCAGCGACGTTCAACAGGTCGCCTGACCACCTTCTAGGGTTTTCTAGGCTTCGCAACAGATGACTTGCATGGTCTAAACAAAACTCCAACCAAACAAGTAATTTATTCATTTTATTTTATTCAAGAAGGAGACGGCCTTTATGCACTACAATTTATCATTAAAATTTTATTTAAACTTAATTGTACTATTAACAAGTTTATTTGCTAATTAAATTAAAAAACCGCGACTGTGAAAAACGCCATCTAGTAATGAGTAGCGGAACTACCGATATGACTTACGCCATCTTTTTTTGCTAGAGAAAGCCCTGACATAGAGCTTAAACCCTCGATAACTTTTAAAACACTGAACCAATTTTCATAAAACATAGCTAAGAACCACCACAAGGAAACATACTTTCACGTAAAAAAACCACATCGAAATCGACCCAACCGTTCGAGCGCTACGATGCCACAGACAGATAGACAATAGTGTCGAATTTATATTAAGTACCTCTCTTTTTGTTAGGGGATAAAAATTAGAGGATTATTGTTCCGCACTCTCGTTTTTTTGTGATGGGATACAAAAGCCCTAACTAAAGATTAGCAGGTCAGCTGTAAAGTTAAACTGCGTTTTAACTCTTGTTTCGGTCATTGTACTTCGGAACCACTCGTAAAACAAGCTGTATCATAACCAAGAGAATTTGAGTTAAACTTTGACACTTAGCTTTTGTTAACCAAATTGCCTTGTTGTACCCGGCAGAGTAGAATAGGATCACTCCAAGTCCTCCCGTGGATGTCGTAGAAAGCGACTTAGGAAATTACAAGCTAAACAAAGCTTATAAACATCAATGAGGCCTCTCCAATCCGTCTGGCCAACGTGGAGAGTGTATGTCAAATCCCCTGGCTGGTAAGGCCAAGTATGCCACTATGCCACGAAATATAAAAAAATTTCGTAAGTTAGTCGTCAAAATCATCATCATCATCAGGTCTTTTTTAGTTCTTACTGCGGGAGAACCACTCTTTCTGAACTACCAGTCATACTTGGCCAGAGCAGCCAGAGGTCTTGGCCTACACTCTCCTTGCTGGCCAGGCGGGTTGGAGAGGTCTCATTGAGCTTTGTTTAGCTTGTATTTCCCAAGTCGCCTTCTACAACATCTACAAGAGGACTTGAAGTGGCCCAATTCTACACTGCCTTAAACCACACGACAATGACCCAAGTGCTTAGAGACTATTATTAGTAGGTGGGCGAGAAAGTAAAAAAACGAATCAAAATAGTTATGGGTTTGCTATAGCGGCATCGCCCTATTCCCTCGATCGACTTTTACGATCTGCACGGGATGAGATAACAGCTGGTACATTCTAAGTTTTCTCTTTTGTCCCAGAACAACATGGTATAATGCACCTATGTACTATGTTTACATTTATAAGGATTTATTTGCTTTTTTTTTCAAGTGTAGGTACATGAACAAATAAAATAAAAATAAATAAATGGAAGATTTATGAATATTAATTTAAAGTATATATAGTTTATAATAAGTAATTCTTTTTTGTTACAGGTAAGTGCGCCGGTTTCTTCATCTGTTACAGAATGATAAGATAAAGAAGTAATATGGCTCTGTGAGCTGCAGATCAGGTAAATAAACGCTCATGGATCGGTCACTTTTCATTGATCACATCCATATTCAACCTGATTTTAAACTTATTTTAGCAGTTTTTTTTTGCACTAATCAATTGAAATTAAGAGCTCTTTTTGACTCCAAAAACTATGATGTCATCTGCCTGTATTTCATACAAAACCCATAGAAAATGATAGTTTTAACGTTTCGAAAAAGTATCTAATTTGACTTCTTGTTAAATAGTAGATTATCTTAAGAGGTCGGATAATCATACACATATTTACGTAAAGTTATTTTTTGGCTATCAAATTATGGAAGCAGCTTCTTGAAAATATTTTTATGTTTAATTTTCAAGTAAATAATTTTATTAAGATTTTTGATAATATGAATAAATTACAAAGAAAACTAAACTAATAATTTGATTAATCAAAAATTCCCGAGATTCCGGAATCGCTTAAATAATCGGATATATTTTTGATTTCCCAACGTGTGTATGTAAGATGTAAGGAAAAGTATTCCGGGACTGCGGATTTTTTCCATAACAAAGTGCTTTCCATAATAGTCAACATCTCCACTTTAGGTAAATATGCATCCAAATATTTGATCTTAATCATAAACCACACTGCCAAGCTTGATTAGTACTGTGGTTTATGATTTAGATCGCAGATATAGATAGTATAAAGTTCTTGTACAGAGTACGCTGCTACCTGTTCCCTTACCTTAATGGATGTGAACTGGGTCAAAAATATATTATTTTATTTCGTCCGTCATCTAGATTACCGAAAAATAAAGAAACCCATATTTTCTTTTTTGTTTAGATACATGGGGATTACCTACTCCAAAAGCGGTACGAAACACGGACGTTATTCCGGATAGCGTTTCAGTGTTAAGCAACATTAAGTATTAACGTATGATGATAAAGGCTAATTTAGTTTGACATAGAAATAGTTCGTCACAATCGTACAACTAACGTATGATTTTATGGAGTAACCCCTCAGCGCTTCAAAGTTTCGGAGTGGGGGTAAACTACGTCACCCTTGTTTAAAAATCGTAGCTGATTGTCACGCGAAAATTAAATGCGCTGTATCTTCTTTATTATTTGCTAGTCAGATATAAGAAAAAATACATACCTATTTACTTTTTAATAATCTATCTAATGAGCCAATAACTGCCTCCGTGGTGTAATGGTTGGAGCTTTTGGCTCATACCCGGAGGTCGCGGGTTCGATTCCCAGCGGGGGCAACGACTTTGTGTTGTTGTCCTAGTTTGGTTAGGACATTGCAGGCTGATCACCTGATTGTCTGATAAGTAAGATGATCCGTGCTTCGGAGGGCACGTTAAGCCGTCGGTCCCGGTCACTGTCTTTGACATTGCTCGTTACCTAAAACCATGTCAGAGGCCTTTAAGGCGGTTTAAAAACTCTGACACTAGTGTTAGTCACTAACACACACGATAAGAAGAAGAAGATGAGCCAAAAATTAATCCACATCCATATTAACCGTGCAGCATCATTGTCGTCATTTTTCGACCAACTGTAATATTTGATATCACCTCTATGTTTCCTGAGCTCTACGTTCTCTATTTGTCTTCGAGTAGTTCGGTCATAACATCCCAAGGTATTAATCCGAGATAAAGTAACACTGGAGTTTAGAGATGTCTATAACCATTTTTTTAATTAGGTACTTAGATTTCACTTAGGCAAAAGCACCCCTCCTGCTTTTAAATTAATATAAGTATTACATACAGAAAGGATTCTTCTAAAGTTCTACGCAATATGCATGACCATTCCCAGTCTTCGCACCTCTCCCCCGTTCTCGCCTCTTTATGTTCCAAAAACTTTATTGCCGCCTCTAATGTTCTTAGCTCTATGTTCTTTATTTGCCTTCTAGTTCGGCCTCACAATCCCAAGACACTAATCAAGCCGAGACGAGACTCGAGTATAAAGATGCCTGTAATCAATTTATATTTAATTATATTTTGACAAGCATGTTCTGAATACTACTTATAAACTTGGTGATGATACACTGTAACCTTTAAATAGATGAATCCTAGTATAGTTATATGACAAATCTTAAATTATTTTGCATGAAGTGCACTGTGTGTGTGTAAGATATCAAATTGAAATAATTTTGTATTATAAAACATGTTTTTATTTCTTAAGTTTTTATACTGCTTAAAAAATAATATCTATACTTTTTAGTTTGCAAATATGTAAGTCAATTATTTACATAACTATGCAAATTTAGTTCAATCGGATGAGGCTAACCTTATGAAAATTGAGTAACAAGATATGATCAAACCAACAAGATAAACAAGTTACATTGCAAGTTTAAAGAATGGAAATGATCAATGACAACTGATATTTTCTTGTGACGATTTATTCTCATATAGAATATATATCAGTACAAAAAAACCACATAAAAAAATCTTCCCAAACTTGAGTAGTCTGTTATTATAGAACTAACTTATTATTCTGGGTCTTGGACGTTTATCTATATATGTATTTGTTATAAAATATAGTATCGTTTAGTTAGCATCCCATAACACAAGTCTCGAACTTACTTTGGGGCTAGGTAAATCTGTGTAATTTGTCCCTATATATTAATTTATTTATTCAAAAAACTACTAAATTGTATTTTTGCCGCCTCTACCTTTACTAAGTCTGTGTTACCACGTCGAGTTCGGACAGTCTCAAGGTATTAATCAAGACAGACATGACATGACTCAAGTACATAGAGGCCTAAACATCATGTATAGCTATTGTCTTGAGCTATTGCTCTACACTATCATATTGTTGTCTCTAATGGACTAGTCATAACATAGGACCTCAAGGCCCAAAGTCACTCTGAACATGATTTTTGACCCCCGACAAAAATGAGCGGTGTTATAAGTTTGACGCTAGTTTCTGAACGTCTGTCTGTTTGTGTACCTGTCTGTGACATCGTAGCGCTCGAACAGATGAACCAATACCGATGATTTTTTTACGTGAACAATAAAATAATTGTCACTGAATAAATTTATTAAAATTATTTATTTTTGATTGCCACTTCTACACTACATTTACTCTGCATCGTCTGAAAATTTTAAATTATATCTCCGTTTCCTTTTAAATAATTTATTTCAAATGGGTGTCGCACTGAACTCTTGAATTTTTCGGGGCCCAGTGCGGCTTGATTTAAGTGTGGAATTATACACCAATTTTTCGAAATCGTTTTAATTCTGTGTCTCTGACACGCAGCATGTAATGCGCGACGCATTTTGCTTCGTATTACGTGCCTATATTGCGCACGCGCAAATTACGCTAATAGAAATTTTATGAACAACGAAAGATGCGTCGCGCTGGTCGCGCATCATACGCTGCGTGAGGTTCGAGCCTCAAATAAATATAAAAAAAACGGTTATAAGAACTTTTTAATATTTGTTAGCCAAAATACTTTAGACGATCTCTGTGGCCTAGTGGTTATCATGCCAGGCAGTCACACCGGAGGTCCCGGGTTTGATCCCCGGTCAGGTCAAGGTGAAAAATTATCTTTTTCAGATTGACCTGGGTCTTGGATGTTTAACATCGTCATAAAGTCTCCAACTCTCCAACTTACTTTGGGGCTAGCTCAATCTGTGTGATTTGTCCGTATACATTTTTATTTATTTATTTTATTACTGTTGCCGCATCTACTCTTCTTAAGTCTGTGAAGTTCGGACTGGTCGTCTCTAGGTATTAATCAGGGAAGACAGGACATGACTCGAGTACAAAGGCGGGTAATCTTGAGGGATTCGGGACCAGCACATTTTTCTGCATGTACTAAAAGATTTTTCGTTAAAATGACGGCAACTTTTTCATATTATTATATTATGGAGTCTGTGTTAGTTTATTTATCAACCTGGTTTTTGCCTGCGACTTTATCTTCGCAAATGAAGTGTAAAAATGATTTGCCACCGACCCAAACGTTTTTGTTCAATTGATTGGTAAACTATAAAGAATATGAAAGTGTTGTAGGTGCCTTTATTCGAAAATAAAGACAATTTTAAGAAAATAATTTGAATAAAAAATTCTACGTGTTATCAGGATTTTTTATATAATTTTAAACATTACTCCGGAAGTGACTACACACGACTACAACTTTACTTATAGAATCTTCATCGTGACGTCACGTCCTCAAATAACCTTGCTTGAAAATGAAGGTCATTGGGATTTTAGCAAATATCTAAACAATTAAGATATTATTTTACAATCTGATCAAAGAAACCTTCTCGTAGAGGTTATTTCTCGAAATATTTAGTAATATTAATAAGTTGTATAAGTTCAGTTATTTTTAACCCCGTGACTAAAACGAGGGGTTTTATTAATTTGACGCTAATGTCTGTCTGTCTGTCTGTGTATAGCGCTCGAACGGATGGACCAATTTCGATGCGTTTTTTTACGTTAAAGCCAGTTTCTTAGCTGTGGTTCTTAGCTGCGTTTGATGAAAATCAAATCAGCCGTTTAAAAGTTATTGGGGGTTAACGCTTGAAAGTTGAGGTTTCTTAATTTACTTGGCAAATATTGATGGTGCTACGGATATCAATTCCAATTATCATCAGTTAGAATGTCGGGGTTTTTTTTAAAGGTCTGGAAAATAAACTTATTTAGATTTGTTGTTAAAGCGTACAGTAAAATAGAATCAGTGAAAATAAGTATCGATGTAGTTATTATGGTGTCAGAGATAAAGCCCTGTGACAGACGGACATACGGACAGACAGCGGAGTCTCAGTAATAGGGTCCTGTTGGCACCCTTTGGGCACGGAACCCTAAAAATAAAGTGAACTTTATGAACTACTAGCTGTACCCGCGGGCTTCGCTCCCCGGGGGAATTATAGGATAAAGAGTAGTACCCTATGTCCTTCCCCGAGTCTCAAACTATATCCACACCAAATTTCTCCAAATCGGTTCAGTAGTTTAAGGGAACAAGCAAACAAATATACAAACTCACTATCGCATTTATAATATTAGTAGGATAAGATAGTAGGAAGCAGGACTAGTTATTTTCCATGTTTTTCCTCCACCAGTTTGAAATCCGCAAATCTCCTTGAATCAGACCTATTTCGGTTACCATAATATTGACGCCATATATTTAATCAGATCTTGCCCTATATACTCGTACGTCGTGTAAACATACTAAACTAAATCCGATTTGGTATATTATAACTCATAAACTCGTGGCGGTAAGGTTAGTTTAACCTCCGATAAAAAAGAGGAGGTGTTCTAAGTTTGATGCTAATGTCTGTAGAATTGTAGCTCTCGAAAGGATGGCCGATTTCGATGCTGTTTTCTCACTTATCACTAGACGGTGTCGGGGTTTTTTAATTTGTCGCAATGGACTACAGATCCCTTCTAGCAAGAAGGCGACCAATATATACATATAAAAAAATAGTAGTAAAAGATATGACTGCTTACATTGATTATACTTCTACAAAAATATTTGGGGCGATGCAGACTAATCTCCGAAAATACTGGACGTATTCGAATAAAACTTTTCTTAATATAAAGCTGTTAAGCCTGGGCAACATATAGGGTAAAATTGATTTTGGATAATGGAACAATTGATGCAGAACCATAATGGTCAAGCTAAACTATAAGAGGTATAAAAATAACGGCTTAAAAAAAGTTGTTCAGACAGATAAGCATTTTCCGGAGACATAAAGTCCACGCGAACGAATTCGCAGGCTTCCGCTAGTAAAAAATAGAGTAGAATTTAAAAAAATATCCATTCGTGTAACATTGAAACGCCAAATTCATAACAGGTTCCCCCTCATAATGTGCTATAAAGAACTTCATTCAAAAATGCCTCTAGGTCCGTCTCCCGTACCATCCCCGTAAATGGGAGGGCTTTCAATCGCGAGGTGAAATAAATATCACACGTCGCGTCTCCTACATTCCGGTGTAACATTTTATTTGCGTCCCACTTATTTATTTGGCACTTTGATCCCTCACTTACACTTTGTAGATCCCAATTCTAGATATGTCAATACATGTTTGCGACAGAGCTTTCCGGAGTATTCCACTGTGAACGTGATATTCGATCGAGGGAGTGGATGAGAACCCTACCTATTGATAATTTTTCAAAACTAAAAACCGGCTTCCTCCCGTACTACAAGTCCAATTTTGATGAAATTAGGGAAACCTTGACTTTTAAGCGCTAGCTCCCAATAACTTTTAAAACGGTTGAACCGATTTTCATCAAACATAGCTAAGAACCACCGCAAATGAACTTGCTTTCATGTGTAAAATCCACGTCGAAATTAGTCCGTCCGTTCGAACGCTACGGATGCCACAGACAGACACACAGACATAATTAGCGACAAGCTTATAACACCCCTCTTTTTTGCCGGTGGTCTAAATTGTGTGTATGATTTTAATCATTCTTACCATTTTATAACGACCGACACACACAACACACCCAACACAAGACCACTAAAGTTGTGTCTTACGGTAAATCGGCCAGTTATGACGTGTGGACAAAAAGAGAATAAACCTAAAGTATCGAGTATCGAGAATAATCGAATATCGATGTTCCACCTGTTTACAGACACACAGATTGGAAATAAATCTGCAAACCTAAACTCAAGAAGGGACTCTCTCATAGACCAAGATTTTTTATTAAAATTCCATCTCTTTGCAAGTCTTTCAGACTAGGAGACTAGACTTTCGGAAATTAGTTTCTAGAAACCCATTTCGACTCATTGGACACCTCGATGGCGTAGTGGTACCCACGCTAGTCCGCCACCCAGAGATTCCGGGTTCGATCCCCGGTCAGGGCAAGTTTGAAAATGGCCTTTTTCAAATTGTCCTGGGTCTTGGATGTTTATCTATATATACATTTGTTATAAAACATATTATAATTGAGTGAGTATCCTTGTCACAAGTCTCGAACTTACTTTGGAGCTAGCTCAATCAGTGTTATCTGTCCCTATATATTTATTTATTGTTTATTATTCCGAGATCGCTTTTTTATTTAAAACTAGCCGAAGCCCGCGACTTCGTTCGCGTGGACTTTATGTCTCTGGAAAATGCTCATCAGGCTGAAAAATTTTTACTAAGGCGGCATTTTTATATCTCTTATAGTTTAGCTGGACCATTATGGTTCTGCATCAGGCGTTCCATTTTCCAAAATCATTTTTACTCTATATGTTGCCCAGGCTTAATAGCTATATAACAAAAAAAGTTTCATTCGAATCCGTCTAGTATTTCCGGAGATTAGCGTGTACAAACAGACATACAGACAAACAGACAAACAGACAAACAGACAAACAGACAGACATTTTTTTTTTAATTTTTACTCTATTACTACGTCTTTATCGCCCCCAATATTTTTTTTGGGAAATATATTTAATGTACAGACACACGTTTTTTACTGTTTTATTATATGTATAGATAGATTAAATCTTGTAGAATTGGTATGAATGGCGGGGCTGAGCAACCCAAAGTATGCAAATATGCCTGAGTAGGATATCAAATACGTGCTGAGTAGGATATCATTGAGTGCTACATCCATCTGCCACGCCCGGCAGGTGGATGTAGCACTTAATGAAACATGCCGGATAATAAATGGTTGTTTGATGCCAACTCCGCTTGACATGTTATATCCGCTTGCCGGCGTGGCCCCACCTTGTGTCCGCAGAGAGGCTACCTGTGCCGCTGAACGAGGAAAGCAGGAGTTAGATTCCCGACACCCACTCTACCAGCATGAACCAGCCCCTAAAAGACTAAAAAGCCGCCATAGTTTTTGCAAAGCACAAAGTCCCTGGACTGTGATATCAGAGAAGCCAGGATAAAACTCTGGGAAAGGGGCCACACTGTACCCATTTTTATTTTACCAAAAGAGGAACTGCCACCTGGATATGATTTGCCCTGGCCTGCTTGGAAATCGCTCAAAAGGCTGCGTACCCAAGTAGGTCGATGTGGAGAGCTTTTGTCCAGGTGGAAGATAACTGATAGCTCTCAAAACGTGTGCGAGTGTGGCTTCTTCCCACAAACTATGGCGCACCTGCTTTCCTGCCCCGGGTGCCCTACTTCCTGCACCCTGGACGACTTATATGTGTCTACTGACGACGCCATCAGAGTAGCTCAATATTGGGCTGATAGAATATAAAAAAAACGGGTTGACCATCGACACGCCAAGAAGAAGAAGATATCAAATGAAATGGTTAAATTTAGAGATTAGGAAATCGGTCTTTTAATAAATGTCGGTTCAGCCGTTCAAAAGTTATAGGGGGTGAACGCTTGAAAGTCGGGGATTTTTTAATTTGCCTGGCAAATAAACTCGTGTGATAAGACGTAAGCATATGTAATACAACTTATTAGTAATCTGTGGTAATACTATTATTAATTCTGTAAGTCAAACTTAATCCTTTCATTTGGTATGGCTTTAGGTATGTTCATCCATTATTAGAAAAAGCCTGGACCGATCAGGAATTATTATTTTTGTTTGAATGAGTATACTTAAGAGGTTATTGTGTAGTTCGGGAGAAAAGTTAGTTTTAAGTTTAAAAAAATTTCAACTACTTATTAGAATGTATTTAAACATATATAATTTTTCAAAACTAAAAACCGAATTCACTCCCAAACTATTCAACCGATTTTAATAAAATTTCTATGGGACCACCTCACACCTACACGTCGCATGACCCAACATCCACTTGACCGATTATTATTATGTTGGTACGCTTTTCAGCCACGGGTCCAAGGGGACCCGGTCTTTTGAGGCGTTCATGGGGCCAAAGCCAATATGTAGAGGCCTTTTAGTACCTTTTTATCTAAAATGTGAGATGGCTGCATCTACGGAGGTCTATCCCTTAATGTAGCATTGAGATACATTAACGGACAGTCTACCATAGCTGCCGAACTATTGCCAGGGAGGGATTGACTTGGTTTGGGCTATGTGGATGGGATATTAGAGTACCGGATAACTGGGTTATGGAGTGAGATACGGACATCTACCTTAAAATCTCTCACAATAATTTTAGGCTGGTAGATAGTGACTTGCTGCTTGTTGGCTACACAGCCTGTGGGCACCCTAATAAGCCACGAAAATGCGGCCAGGGTGCGACACAATGTGAGCAGCTGAGGGTGTCGAGAGGTGCAGCTCCGGTTTCACCATCACGGGACTTACCCCCAAGAGTTTCTCCTTATTACCCTTCTCGTTATTACGCCATTACGAGCAATACACTTCCACCCTGGAGCGTATGTCCTGCTCTTGCGACTCCACTCTGGCCGGCCAGTTAAGGCAAGACAGAGGCGGGGGTTGTGTTACTGTGTGTATGTGTTTGTGTAAGCGCATGTGTGTATGGTCCCCCTGGAGGTAGGGTGCGTGGTGTCGCCACTCACCATCAGCTCGCCACAAGCTGCCCTGCGTTAACTGACTGCACTGGGAATCCAATGGGCGATGGGGTCGTCACGTTCTGACGTCGTTATTATTATTATTGGAAAGCCTTCAAATAATATCTACTTTATCCCATATAAGGTCCGGCATGCTTCAACGCTATACCAGTTTATTAATACCTATGATTAATAGGAATTCCTCAGTGTAATAAAATAAACAAGCCAACATTCCTGTAAAAAGATTCAAACTGCGCCACAATAAACATATTCTGGGAAATCACATAAACAAGTCGATTGATTCCAACTATTCGATACTCGAGTTTCAAATCGATATACTACGTATTCGACCTTTCCATTTCAATGGATTTCCATTTAATTTTCACGTGAACAGACGCCTAAACTAAACACAGTAATACGAGTAAGTTATTTGAAAAAATTATCAATTTTTTACAAGATTTTATTGTTAGGTCAAAGTTATACCCTGCATATTGGGGTGGAAGGGTCATGTTTGGAGTTGCAGCATCAGGCACGGTGCTGCTAAAGAGCTGGTGGCGGAAGAGACTTCAGGAGTCCAACGGCAGCACTACTAGTCCTAGGAAGGATTAGTGTCTTGGCGTCAGGTGGCAACCGGCTGTAAATTTCCTTGTCCAAATGAAAGTACACAATAGAAATAGAACGTAAAATAATTCATGGATAAAAAGTTTAAATTGAGTTGTAAGATTTGACATGAGCACACATACTTACATACAAGATACATTGCAAGTTATATAAAACTTATCTATCTTAACTAAAAAATGTAAGTTTATGCTATTGACTGACATGTTTCGACCACATCCGGGGGTTTTTATCACAGCGAATGTGACTAGCGGACGCGCGCTCATGATGTCGCCTCGAGACACATTGATGGGTGAAACGCGTGTTGGTGCGTCCTCTATACATTCGCTCTGATGAAGACCTCCGGATGAGGTCGAAACTTGTCAGTCAGTAGCTGACTCTATATGTGAGGGACCCGTTTAATTCACGCTAATCGATGAACACACAAAAAAATAATCACGACGAACTGATAACCTCCTCTATTTTTAGAAATTGGCTAAAAATTGTTATTTATATATTTAACTGACTTCCGGAAAGGAGGTTATCGTATCGCAATTCGTCGCTACCTTTTTTATGTATGTTCAACCGATAATTCGAAGACGCCTGGAGCTATATGGAAAATTCTTTTTTATTTGAAAGGGCATACTTTTCAGTTGGTTCAATCGAATTTTATCAAAATCGGATGTGTAGTTCGGGAGTAAAGCGGGTTTTTAGTTTTGAAAAATTATGTTTGACGGGTAACGGGAAATTCATACAGAACAACTCATTCTAACATACTCCTCTTAATAAATAAATGTTAAATTGTTTTGCTTATCAGAAAGATTATTAAAGAGTATGGTATAACTTTTTCTTTTCTTTTCTCTCATTAGCAAGTAATGATGAATATACAGCACATTTAAATTTCATGTGACGTCACGATTGGCTAAGATTTTTAACCAACGGTGACGTAAATCACCCCCACTCCGAAACTTCAAAGCGCTGTATCTTCATGAATTTTGTCTACTTTGCTGAACGATGGGTTCTTTACTTTTGGATAATCTAGTTGACGGACTAAATAAAACAATATATCTGTGACCCAGTCTATATCCCAAAAATAGATTATTACATACAGAACTACTTATTCTAACATACATCTCTTAATAAATCTACGTTAAATAGTTAAAGTTTAAACACACAATGTAAAGCCAGACTGTAATTATTATGTGCCTGCGTTAGTGAGTAGTCTAGACCTCACTTAGTCAATTTAATGAGGGTTGGGAAGGTAAAAGTACCTCCTAAGTTTACACTCATTTGTTGAGAGTAAATAAGAGCAGAGTAATGTTACTATAAAGGCGGGTCTTAATTGTAATTTAAGAGCTTACTCTTGTCGGTGAAGTTAAGTGGAGATGACTCCGTTCCTCTCTTCTTTCTGCCATCTTTTAATGCCCTGGTAGGATCTTACAAGTATTTCTTTAATTTGTTGAAAAATCTTCATCCTCGTTCTTCATTGAGGGAAGATAATTGGACATCTAATACGATATGACAATCTCTTCATAATAATAGTAGAAGGAAAAATAGAAGAAGACAAGGAAAAGAAAAGACAGGTATAACTTTACAAGATTACAATTACAACTTTAAAAGATTGATAAAGTTGCCATAGTATTTTGTGAAGTGTAAGCTTATGCCTTGCCGTGTGGTTTCCGGCAAAGTAGAATAGGGTCACTCCAAGTCCTCCCGTGAGTGTCGTAGAAGGCGACTTACGATACCAGCTGAACAAAGCTTATAAACATCAAGGAGACCACTCCAACCCATCTTGCCAGCGTGGAGAGTGTAGGTCAAGTCCTTTGGCTGCTCTGGCCAAGTATGGCTCGGGTAGTACGAAGAGGATCGTGCTCCTGCGCAGTGGAGACAAAAAGACCTGACCAGGATGATGATGATGATAATGAAGCTCTTTTTAAGGTGATTTAAACATTTAATGCTCAAAAGTTCAAGTAGTTATGGAAAAGTATTTTAACTAGACAATTTATACCATCAAATCCTTGCCAAATTTCACAGAAAATAAAAATTATTTTAAACAGGTTTAAAAAAAAAAATCTTCTCAAAAAGTATCATTATTTGACATTTCAATATTCATAATGAAGGTTCAATTTACACAAAAACTCCGTACCCTTTCTCCGACATCCCAAAAGGTATGTTCAGAGGGACGCATAACTAATTTCATCCGAAAGTTTGGTGATTTATTTTCAATTGTAGGGTCTTATGGCCCATTGATTCTTCACGGGTTATAAAATGTTAATACAATGTCTATATTATGCATTATTCGCGACTTTTGGCCATTTTCAACGTCAGCAATAACTTTATTCATATTACTTACAGTTAATTTTTGGGTCGGAACATACTCGTAGACATCGTCTAGCCCAGTGGTTCCCAAAGTGGGCGATAACTCCCCCTTGTGGGCGCTGCAGGTCTCAAGGGGGGCGGTAAGAGACCCAGAAAGAAAATGTTTTTTTTTTGCTAGGAGCTTTATTTAGCTAGGAGGCCTCTTAAACAACGACTGCAAGAGCTCTCGACTCTCAGCAACAACTTGTGAACATCAACTAATATGAATTAAAAGATTGCTCAAACTCGGTTCTATATTTCTCTCCGCGTAGTTCATATATCTGTCCTATTTTATTGAATATAGAAAAAATGAAAATCATGTCAATCGGTCGCTCCGTTTCGTAATGAAAGTAGACACAAACAAACAAATAAAAAGGCAACAGACACACTTTCGCATTTTAATAGTTATTAGTACTCGTAGATATCTATCATGTTTTAACAAGTTTTTGTTAAATAACCCGAATTGTGCATTCCTGTATCAGTTGGCTGGTTTTTAAATAGGTGAAAAAATGGGGGCGCTAAAAAAATATTTATTCTCAAAGTGGGCAGTAGACAAAATAAGTTTGGGAACCACTGGTCTAGCCCAAAAATGCACTCCACACTACTATCTCGCTTGGAAGAATAAAAGGTGTTTATTTTCTATATTTTTTTTTCCAGCAGTGGACGTAATTCGGCTGAAATGATGGGGATGATGTTGATGATTTTCAATACATACAAACATTTTTCGTCCTAAATTATTTAGTGTCAGTTTGTCAAAATCTCGAAAGGTCATTGAAGACGAGTGACTATTTACGTTTGCGACCATTTGATTCTACTTATCCTATCCAGACTATGGATTTCCACCTAATACATAACAAGATAAATGTCAGTTATTCCATATCAAGATACTCGACATTTATGCATATACATTTTCTGCGCACCCCGCCATACAATGGCAGTACGCGGATTGATCATTCGATTAGTTGATAGATTCGAGACCGCGGACGAGTCCAATCAACAGTAAAATTGCCTCAGGCACTCAATTACAATGTCACAATTAATATTTACTACCCCTCATTAATCCCACTAATATTAGAAATGCGAAGGTTTGTCGATACAATGTTAAGTTTGTTCTGCTTTTACGCTAAAACAACTGAATGGATTGGATTGAAATTTGGCATGTAGATTGCTTTTTACCTGGACTAGCACGTCTTCATCATCACCATCAAGTCTGTTTTACTCTCCACTGCAAGAGCACGACTCTCTCTGTACTACCAAAGTAATAATTTGCCAGAACAGCCAGAGGATTCGGCCTACACTCTCCACGCCAGACAGATTGGAGGGGCCTTTTACGACATCCACGGGAAGACTTGGAGTGGTACTATTCTACTCTGCCGGAAACCACACGACTAAAAACGGATTAGCACGTATCAGGGACGTGCTGTCCATAGAGACGCAAAGACATTGACTACCCGGAGCTTCCCTAATATATCCGCATTTTTTATATTATAATAAATTATAAATAGGCCCTATTTTCAAATAAACGCGCGCTTCCCCGTCCGTTTCCCATCGCGCCATATGCAGGCCACCGCCACGTACTACCTTACTTAGGTTATACGTATATACGCTCATGTACTCTAGGGGCCACCTACCTAAAAGACAATTGTTCATCGTGTCTCGATTTGCACACATTCACAACGCATGGATAAGGATTTGCGTCTGTAGTATGATCGTCAACGTACTTCACCCACGCACACAAACATGAAGAATACGCGCACACAACTAATATTTTAGACTTTGGCTGATGAATGCCATTTTTGAAACGCATTAGTAACAAACAAAGCTAATTTTTGTATGGAAAAAAGCATTAGGTTAGTGAAACGCTGATTTCAAAAATGGTCCTTATCTTTAAGCTATAGTTCTATCTCAATAATCAACGTTTTTTATCTCTTTTCACTTTTGACCAATAAGGAATGATATCGATTTTAGGCCTATTCATTTGTTCAATGATGCGTACCGAGATAAAATCTAGAATGTTATTGGTTCTCGCTTGTGTTATGCTACCAATTTAAATACGCCGAAGATGTTTGAGGATAAAACGGAACACGAAGATTTTTGTGTTAGTCGTATATATTTGATATTTTTTCTTGTCCAATGATAATTATTTGCATTGTCGCATTACAAATGATTACGTGTTGCGCTCTGCTCTGAACTTTGTTTTGTTTGCGATAACAGATGAAATTAGGAGAAGTTTCTTATTTTTCTTTTCTATTATTACCTCTTTAAAACAGTTTGCAATGGAAAGGTTTCCATGTGAAAGTTGTGCGCCAGGTGTTTTTTTTTGCTAAAACTGAGAAGTTACGCGTTTAACCATTTAAATTTTGAGGAAAAAAGTGCAATAATCATATATGGCCGATGCCAGCCTATTTTGGATTACCTAAGTTCAAACAAGCGGTAAGCTAAAAGGAACATTTATTAATATTAAACAATATGACGCGTATAAGTGGCTCTCAGGATGTAAACACACTAATAGGGTCAGTTTAGTCAGAGAGCTTTATTTTTGTCCCACTGCTGGGCAAAGGCCCCACAATTAGTCTACCCTGCAATAATCGGTGATGCACGTCCCTGGCACGTATTTTATTTTCAAAAAAAATAAGATTCCCGTAGAATTGTTAGAAGTTCTACCACGCGGGCAACTTTGCGGCATCAGCTAGTATAATCCTGATTGGTGGAGGGGCGAGCATTTTTGCTTAGACAATGTCTACCTACGTCTACCCGTCGTACACGCAACGCTGCCTTTCAATTTGTCGTATAAATTTTCCTCGTGCGTGACTGTTTTTAATTCAGAAAATACGCGCAGATATTTTTAAGTCAAATTGTAACTCGGCATGAAAAGGCGCGGGAAGTAGATTTCTCATGAAGTTAGAGGCTAACTTTATGAGGTTTCAACATCGAATGAGGTTATGTCAGCTAAAATTTTACTAGAAAAAAATATGTTTCTATGTGTTAATGGTTCTAGCTCTGACAAATTTTGTAAAACCCTCAGGTAAATCTCTTATGTGAAATACTCTCCACGCTTACTTTGTTTTTGAAGTAAAAACGTTTTTCTGCACAAAAGCATTTTTTGAGATGGGCAAAAACCATTAAACTTACGTCACCGTTACTGACAACAAGTTTTCACTTCTGTCGGCACTCCCAGAGTGCCACTGTTTTTTTATTTATTTAATTGATTGCTTGTTAGTATCTTATTTATTAAATTTATTACATGATACAATTTGACATATTCTATCGTACTGTATATAAAGTGTTGTTCATGATCTACCTACATATAAATTAAAGTATAATAATAAAGTTTTTATGTTTTTATTTCGAAAAATAATTATATATACACATTAAATTTTCTTAAATACTAAAATAAAGATTATAAAACTACTCACTACAATACACTACAAACTAATATTTACAAATAAAAAAGGCCCGGTAATTGTTTACCCTGCGGTAACGTGCCCAGAAGGCTGGCTGCATTGCCACGTTGTATGGCAATGCTTATTTTCTAATAATAAATATATGGTTTTCAAATAAAATATCACCCAAACGCAAGAGAGACTTTTAAAAATGTTAGATACATAGAGACTAACTACCTAATCGAAAGTATACTTACTTAGCCCATATTACATGTGATCAGACGATCTATTCAATTCGTCGCAGTTATGTCATGCTGAGCTAACAACCATCCCAGCAATATCGCGCAGAAAAATGTTTTAGACTTTCATTGTGCCTTTTTAGGGTTCCGTAGTAAACAAGGAACCCTTATAGTTTCGCCATGTCTGTCTGTCTGTCTGTCTGTCCACGGTCCTACAAAGAAACTATAAGTACTAGAAAGCTGTAATTTGGCATGGATAGGTATATTAATTAGGGCGAAAAAGTCGTAAAATAAAATATGGAAAAAAATGTTTTTTCAGTGCAGCTGCCATACAAGTAAAGACGTAGTCAATTTTTTTTTTCTTGACAAACACATTGAGTGGGGTATCGTTGAATAGATCTTTTAAAAATATTGTGCTAATCGAAAAATGGTGTTCCTTTTTCGATTTAGGGATCCGTTTCTGAAATATTTGGGTTCAAAGTTAAAATTTTTGTTCGAGTCAAGTGTCTCCCCCCTCTATCTGCTAAACGGTTATATATGGCCACGTGAAAAAAATCACAATTATAGCATATATAATGTAGTTTGAAGGAAAACTATCAGAGCCAAGTAGGGTATACAAATTAAAAAGTTATAGGCGATCAACTTATAAAATGTACTTGAAAAAAGACATTTTCATACAAATTCAATAGATATTAGTTTTTAGACGTTTTTAGTGGCAAGAACTCAAAGTTGGCATTCGCAACTACGGAACCCTACACTGCGCGTGGCCCGACACGCACTTGCCCAATTATTAATATAGAGTAATGATTTTAGCAATCCATGTATGTTTGTATGTGGATATCTATGTGTGTTTCACCGTAGCATCCGAACTGCTTATCCAATTTTCACAAATGAGATGTCAATCGATTTGTCATTATTACCCGGGTGACGTAGGCTGTAATTTGTATGGAATTCATTTATACAAAGAATATTACATACAAAAAAGAGGGAGTCAAAAAATATATTTTGATATCGAGTGGGGTATCAAATGAAAGTTCTTAATTAGCACATTTCAAAAATATATACATTGTTAGCCGTAAATAACTCGCAAAGATTTACGTTTATAGCTAATACTCGACGTATTAGCTTTTTTTTTATTAGTTATAATAGGTCCCATCGTTGGGCAAAAGCCTCCCCTCTTTGTTTCCATCTATCGCGGTCTCTAGACGTGATTTGCCATTCTTTTTCAAACTGTGTAAGGTCTTATTATTATTAGCTTATAAAAGTAAAACTTGTATTTCGAGAGCATTCAGGAAAAGAGTTAGGAGTGTTAACGAAACAAAAGAGGTTTGCAAGGATCGCTGTTAGTAGAGATCCATAGTCTCTGCAATGCCTACCCCCATGGGAAACAGGCGTGAAAATATGTATGTATGTTATTTTGTACTTAAATCTTTATCTACACCCATGCTTTAAATCCTCTATAAAAGGTTCTGAAACCTTAAGTTTATAGCCAATATTAAAACTAGTGTCGTAGTAACCTAATATCTTCCAAACAAGTGTTATAATGTTGTGCTGAATGTTATTACGCAAAGCGAACTCGATCCCTTCCTTAAGGCCATACCCAAATTTTCCGGGGTCCAGTGGCGCCGCCATTTAAAATAAATCATTTAAAAGGAAACGGAGAAATCATTTAAAATTGTGTCTTGGTCAAGTTCTAGATACCCATTCAAAGTATTTTTTAAACTACTTTTTGTAGTTTAAAGTGAGAACGTGAAGCTTTTCTACGCACATTTGCGAAAAACGGCCACTTTTAGCTAATGTGCGTAGAAAAGCTTCACGTTCGCACTTTAAATTATAAACAGTAGTTCATAAAATAGTTTTAAGGGTTATCTAGGGCTTGACCAAGACACAATTTTGAATGATATCTCCGTTTCCTTTTAAAATTATTTATTTTAAATGGCGGCGCCACTGGACCCCGGAAAATTTGGGTATGGCCTTAAGCGTTTAACACACTGCACCGCGCTCCGCTGGGTAATGCGGGACCGCCATACAAATACGACGCGCGTAGACGCGGTGTTGGTGTGTTGTAATAAGCGTGTTTTCTATACAAAGGGAGTTACTTGCATACAGTGCGGCCCCGCACCACGCAGCGGGGCGCGTTTCAGTGTGTTAATCGCCTTACTCATTAAATATTCACATTCAGCGTGGCCCTTAGGCAATATGCCTGGGCTCTGTCTGCCCCGTGATGGACAGGGACGAGGTATTGTACTTCAAAATACAAATTGGCTTTAGATTTAAAGGGACTAATTACTTGATTGGTCATTTTGGAAATGTTTGGGAGAGGCCTCCAGCCATGTCCAGCAGTGGACGTTATGCGGCTGAAATGATGATGATGATGGACTAATTACACTGATTGAGCCCCAAAGTAAATTAGAGATTGGTGTTATGCGATACTAACTCAACGATACTATATTTTATACCTAACAATTAATAGATAAACATATAACTCAGGTCAATCTGAAAAAGATTATTTTCCATCTTGACCTGATTGGGGATCGAAGCCAAAACCTCCAGTGCGACAGAGTAAAAAATAGTTGAAAAAGGCACATATGTTGTAAAACAAAAAATTATGAAACAACGTATAACAGAATGTCTATTTTTATTTCGCTTAAAATGTACTTTTCTAGACATTATTTTAGAAAAGTACATTTTAAGTGAAATATTTTTTTTTATAGCTAGGCTTTATAATCACATAATCACACTTTATTTATGTATTTAGTGATGTATACATATTATGTCATCAACGTCCCTCAAGAAAAGTACTTTTCTAGAAATTATTCTAGAAAAGTACATTTTAAGCGAAATAAAAAATTTTATAGCTAGGTTTTATAATCACATAATCACACTTTATATATGTAGTTAGTGATGTATACATATTATGTGATCAACGTCCTATTCAATTTGTCTCGGCTATGTCATGCTGTGCTTACAACTAGCTCAGTACTGTCGCACAGAAATGTTTCTAGATTTTCATGGTGAGTGGGTTTTTACCCAACTACGGTGAAGCCAAAAGGTAGGGTAATGATCTTACAGGCTATGTATGTATACACAGTTGATGGGACATACTCGTAATTAATCAAACCACGGGCTATACTAGATCACTATATCATAATGAAATAAGAATAACAGTAAAAAAATCGGCACTTCCATGTCACATGGAATGTCGATTTTTTGGTTTTTTTATTAAACTTAGTACAAATTTTTTTAGTCGGACTTAAAGCCCAATACCTTTTCTACCAGCCAACCTTTCCATACGTACATTTTTGAGCCGCAACTCAAAGGCCACCTTTGAAGCAGACACCTTTGCTATACATAGCTAAGAACCACCGCAAAGAAGCTTGCTTCCACGTAAAAAAACCGCATGGAAATCGGACCATCCGTTCGAGTGCTACGCCGCCGCAGATGGAAAGACATTAGCCTCAAACTTATAAGATGTCATTTAAAAAAGTCTTTTCGTTCGCTCCACTGTAGGCTCCGACTTCACGAAAAAGTGCAATCTCCTTATATCTCTAAGAGTTGTGAAGATATAATATTGAAAGAAGGCTTAAAAGACGCGTATTTACAAGGGCTCTAAGGTTCAGAAAGGATTATTCAAAAACTCAAAAACGAAGAAAGTTCTGGCCCTAATAGTAATTTTTTTTTTCGTATTTTTAAACGAAGAACGCTATCAAAAATTTGAGAAAAACTTCTTAAGAAAATTTTGTTAGCTACAATTTAAGCCTAAAATAAAGACGATCGGGTTAAGGGTTTGCCCTGTAGCCTAACCTTTTTAAAAAGTCAAAAAGTCAGTACATTTCATATTCAACGTTGTAGTTGTATTTTGTAACCTTTTCCTTATCCTGGCTTTCTCGTCACTCAGCGACAATATTTTTTCGAATTCCGTAGATTCATTTCCAATGCCCTCAAATTCACAGATTTTGTGCCTCACACTCCTATTGAGTCAATAGGCGTGTGAAACACGAAGTCTGTGCATTTTTTGTCATGAGTTAAACATGCGAGTAAGTAAGTACGTATATTTACTGGAAACCTACTCATGTCTATCATGGAAAGCACACCCAATGTTAATAAAATATTAGACATTCCCTTTCCTCCTATAACATATTCAAACAAAAACCACGATTGCGATTTCGCCGAAAAAATGTAACAGGGTTGGATTTGAGCGGCACTGGCAATGGAAGGTTATTCAGTCATACTTGTGTTCAATATTTTATTTGATCATATGGGTAGGGAGTAGGAATTGTGAACAATTTTCCTGGTTTAGTTTTTACGTAGAATGCTGTTTTTCTTCCTGGCAAGACCGCAGAGAATTCCCTATTTTTTATTTGTGGTAGATTCATGACAAAAATCTGCGTAGTGCGAGTCTGAGTCGCACACGAAGGGTTCTGTACCATACGTATCTATGAAAAATCACGTTTGTTGTATGGGATCAGTGGGAGTAATTTTTTTTTATTCTAGACTAACCCATCGTATGGGGTATCGTTGAATAGGTATTTCAAGAATATTGCGATTGGGTACGGAACCCTAAAAAGGTGTACTCTTCTAATTTCGACGTTCCAGAATACCTAAAGTGGTCGGGCCTGATAGAAACTTTCTGGTACGACCACGCAAGATTATCATGATTAATTAAAGGATACTTAGCTGTACAAACTATAGGCAAATTTAAAAAAAATCCCCGACTGTCAAGAACGCCATCTAGTTATGAGTTGCGGAACTTTTCAACTTTAATTGGTCACTTTGTCACAGGTATGGCTCTTCATACAAACGGAGCAGCATATATACCTAGTACTACTACAAACGAAACAATCCGTCCGTGCACACGTCAAATGTGTGAGTTAAACAATCAAGGTTGCCACCACAGAATTTGTTGCTTTGCTTACCTGTTTTCATCACTCGGAAATCTATAAAATTTTCGTTATTTATTGTTTTCCGTCGATTAACAATGATAATGTGCGCAGTTTCTCACCATTACAATTCAATAATCCTAAGTGACTCGCATAATGTCAACGTGCAACTACCAATAACCCTGTTTTACTGCCAGTTACACCTCACAATAACGGGGGAAGGGTTGCGGGGACACCAGATTGCGGGGGACGGTGCGAGTTTCCGTTCTGTATGTAATACTATTATTAATTCTGTGACTTTGTTAGCGTACGCTGTGTACGTAATATAACATTACAGCTTTTTATTACCAAGGGTTTCTGAGCCAAGCCACGGACGAAATTATAATAAAAGTTCCTCGTAGGTATTTGAAACCCTAAAAACATACGGCGAAAAAAAACAACCTCCTTTTTTAAGAAGTCGGTTGGAAAGCTTAAAAAATTGTTCAAAACTTCTTCTATTCTTCAGGAATAATAAAAATATTCTGTCGGTCCCTTAAATTAATACTTAGTTAGCCAAAACTCGAAGTTAAAATAAACTTTTTTCGGTGTGAATTTTACGCTAAAAGTTGCGTCGTTATCTTTCATTAAAGATTAAACAGTGTAAAAAGGTTTAAGTTACAGGTTTTTGTATTCTTTTGTACTTTATGGCCATTAGGAGGAAACCCTGAGGTCGAGAGAATTTATAATTTTTCAAAACTAAAAACCGTCTTTGATTATGTCTATGGGACCACCTGACAAGTAGGCCCTTTCAAAAAAAAATCCAAATAGGTCCAGACGTCTTTGAATAGTCGTTGAACATACATAAAGAAATCATACATAAAGAATTACATCATCATCAGGTCTTTTTAATCTCCACTTCAGGAGCACAACCGCTCCCTGCACTGCCAGAGCCATATTTGACCAGAGGCCACTCTCCACGCTGGCCAGACGTGTTGAAGAGATCTCATTGATGTTTATAGGCTTTGTTAAGCTTTTCCTAAGTCGCCTAATACGATGACATTCACGAGGACTTGGAGTGGTCCTATTCTATTCTGCCGGATACCACACGGCAATTAATCAAATCAATCACCTGTCGACCTCCATGGCGTAATAGTCAACAAGCTAATCCGCCAATCCAGAGGTTCTGGGTTCGATCCCCAGCCAGGGCAAGTTGGAAAATTGCTTTTTCAAATTGTCATAAGGCTTGGGTGTTTATCTATACAATTTATTAAAAATAACCTGTCCGATCCGTTAAGGCAGGCCTCCGTCACTCGATCAAGATCGCTCAAAATGTACCTACCGGCTAGCCGTGTTTTCTAACGCCCAAGTGGCAAAGGGGCGCCGCACTCCGGCCTGTGTAGTCGCGTGCATGAGACTTGCTTACTGCGTATTGTTTGTTTACAATATCTTCTTATATTTATATTATATTTACAATATAAACAAGCGTTATATTTAACAATGTCAAGACATTATTGTGCGGTATTCCAATGTCAAAATCAAAGAACCAATAAAGAATTGTCGTTTTTCACATTGCCAAAAGACGAGGAAAGTAAGTGTTTTTTTTTCGTTAAAAAGTAGGTAGTCGTATAGAATAGGATTTGGTACTGTCTTGTCCAGTCAGATTATTTTGTAAGTATGAAGTTTGATTGTCCTACTGAACGTCGAAAGTTTAACATCGATGTACTGTATTCAGATAGTACATGTTGTTGTTTTTCGTGTGTGTAAGTGGCCAACACTGGTTTCAGATTTTTCAAGCTGCCTAAAGGCATCTGACAAAGCTTAACGACTGCCATACAATATGACAGCCGGGACCAATGGCTTATACGTGCCTTCCGAAGCACAGAGGAGCTCAATTTTTATGCCACTTGTGGTCACCCATCCAAGTGCGGACCACGCCCGGTGCCGCTTTACATGCGAAAGTGCTAGTGCGGGCCACCGAGCTCCTCTAGTAAAGTATATAACAACGATTTACGTGAACTAGAAAGTATGCTATAAAGAATTACTCAATATCGTATGTTTCTCATTGCGATGTACGGTACATCCACAGTTAATGAAGTTTCTATGAAAATCACACGCTCTTATTACGTCACAACTTTTAAATTCAAATCATCTATAGATCCTTTTTAATAAAATTTCTTTTCATAAATATGCGTCACGTTCATTTTTGTATTTTACAACATTGAGTCAACCCTAAGGTAATCTCACAACGGCCGACGTCATCGCCCGCTGTGCACTTAAAACGCTCCGTTGAGTCAAAGCAGTTAGGCTCATATTTCCTCGCGTCGCTTGACAGCTAGAAAGTTTAGTTAAATAAAGCGTAGGTATTTGGCGTTTGTAGGGAAGTAATGTATCTGTTACGTAGTAACTTATTAGTAATCTGTGGTTAAGGTAAAATTGGGTAGCTGGTGTAGGTTCTATTTATCGGTTTCCCCATCCCTGAAATTGTAACAGTTTTTTTAACATATCGTATATGTATCTATTTATTATAAAATATTAGTTGGGTTAGTATCCCATACCACAAGTTAAAAACTTACTTTAGGCCCAATCGGTGTAATTTGTTCCTTTAAAAAAACCCAATTAAAAATCGTCAGTTTTCAAAGGTCACAATCTTTTGGACTGAATCCAGAACTGTGTTTCAACTGCCAATAGCGATACAGGTCAAGATACGAGGCTTTTTTAGCCAAACAGTGAAATAGCAAGCTGGTAAAACCTTTTTTATGACTCGAAGAGCTTAGGTAGCTTCACTCTAACAAAATGATTTGTGCATTTAGTGCAAGCGAGCGAGCAAAGCAGTAGCACCATCTATTTCTCGCTAGGGAAAGCCCTGTATTTCAAGCTTTAACCCCCAATAACTAAACGGCTTAACCGATTTTCATCACATATAGTAAAGAATCACCGCAAGAGAACCGGCTTTCACGTAAACAACCGCATCGAAATAGGTTCTAGCTCAACTATGCCACAGACAAACAGACAGACTGTTGGAAAGACCAACAGACGTTAGTTAGACTGATATACAACTTCCTTTATTCTGGGAGTTTCTTTTATATCTCCAATATGGGAGCAATTTAGTCCTAAAACCTTTAAAATAAAATAAAACATCAAAATCGGTTTATTATTACAAGAGGCGATAATATCGCGTAACATATATATTTTTTAATAACGTGTATAATGTAAGCAAAAATATTTTTAGGGTTCCGTAGTAAACAAGGAACCCTTAAAATTTTGCCATGTCTGTCTGTCTGTCTGTCCGCGGTCCTACTCAGAAACTACAAGTACTAGAAAGCTGTAATTTGGCATGGATATGTATATTAATCATGGCAAAAAAGTCGTTAAATAAAATCTGGAAAAATATATTTTTTTAGGTTAGCTGCCATACAAGTAAAGAGGAAGTCAATATTTTTTTTCTCGACAAACACATTGTGTGGGGTGTCGTTAAACAGGTCTTTCATAAACATTGTGAGCTTGTTAACATCATTTTTGGATTTAGGGATCCGTTTCTGAAATATTTGGGTTTAAAGTGAAAATTTTTGTTGGAGGCAAGTGTCCTCCCCCTCTATCTGCTAAACGGTTATATATGGCCACGTGAAAAAATTCACAGCTATAGTATATATAATGTAGTTTAAAGGAAAACTATCAGAGCTAAGTAGGGTATACAAATTACAAAGTTATAGGCGATCAACTTATAAAATGTACTCGGAAAAAGGAAATTTCATACAAATTCAATAGATAATTCGTTTTTAAACGTTTTTAGTGGCATAAACTCAAAGTTGGCATTCGGAACTACGGAACCCTACACTGCGCGTGGCCCGACACGCACTTGGCCAATTATTTAATTATTGTTCCCACAGGAAAGTTTCTTCATATTAACGGGATGAGTAATTCCTTCAAATACAATGTCCTTTTTTATTAAGTACAAATATTTTAAGGGGTGATTCAGTCCATAATTTTGAACAACTTTTCCCAGTAAATTTTTATCGAAATACGAAAAAATAATTTTCATTTTCCATAGTAATGATATCACGTGACTACTTCGATTTCTATGAAAACCTAAATTTTTTTTTCCTATTTTGATATACATTTATTGGGAAAAGTTGTTCAAAATGATGGTCTGATTCACCGCTTAAAATATTTGTACTTAATAAAAAAGGACATTGTATAAACGAAACATTTATCCCCTATATATTTGAAGATACTCCACATCAATATCGATGCCATAAAGAAAATGGAACCGAGGTCTAAATTGGAGATAATAAAAATATACGATACGATATGGACACTCGAGGGGGATGAAAATGAATTGCTGGATCCATTTTGATCAATTTGGTTACCTATTAGTTATTGCTGGTCTGGGAGAGAATGTACCAGCTGCTTCTCTTCCCGCGTAAGTGGTAAAAGCCGGTCGAGGAAATAGGCGTTTTTAATTATGCCGATGCGTTTAGCAGCTGTTTACTATTTTCCAGACTGTGCGTTTTTCATGTGAATACAACGTGGAAGGAACGTACCCGTAATAAAAATGATATTCTTATTTTTTATTTTATTTTAGATATTCTTACCCAGTGACACTTTCGAAATAATTTTAACCACACCTCTCAAAATTAAATAACAGACAAAAACTAAAAAAAACGACATTTCCATACGAATGTGTGAAGCCACTCGGGCAATTTGTATGGAAATTTTGATAATTTTAAAAAGCATGTGGTGTGGTTAAAATAGTTCTGAAAGTGACACTTGGAAAGAATATAAAAAATAAAATTTGAAAGTAAAAACAAAATGGCGGATTTTTTCCTATTTTATAGTCACTACGAGTATTTTTTTATAAATATATACATACGTGTGTATTTTCATGATATTTAACATGACGCCTGTCAGCTGATACAGCAAACAGGTTGAACATAAAGTAGAATAAAATGTGGGTTTTTTCTCTTTCATGTCAACCCTGTTTGCTCGATTCGTAAACACCACCCCTAGCTTCAATTTCGTGATCAAATAAAGGTTGTTTGTCTAATTAACTTAGATATACCCTTGTTTTGTACCTATATTTCGATTTCAGATTAAAAACTACTACGGTGTAATTGGTTGAGCAAGCGAAGTCACTGAATACCGTTTAACAACTGAACAGATTGCTATGAAATTCAGTGCTTCGGAAGGCACGTACAAGCCGTTAGTCCTCGCTTTCATCATTGTATGGCAATCGTCAAGCTATGTCAGATGCCTTTAGGCAGCCTGAAAAATCTGACACCAGTGTTAGCCACTTAAACACACGAAAACAAAACAATAAAATTTACATTAAAATACACAAATCACATGGCTGTCTCTGCTCCACTACTCCGCTACGCTCTACTCTGTTACTCCGCTCCGCATCTATGTACGTACAACTCCACTCCGCCACTCCGCATATTCTCTTGCACCGCTCTACAACTCTGCTCTGCGTCTACGGACAGACACAGTCCGCAACTCCACTCCGCATTAGGTACTTTCTCGCACCGCTCTGCAACTCCGCTCTGCTTTATTGGACTGGCACCCCTATGCCGGAAAAATGAGAAATTGCGTGGAAACATCTAGTTGTAAATTATTTTTCATCTCATGTACTCGAAAAACGATGTTTTCATTCTAAAATATTTGGAGCTAAAGTTACTGCTATGCGATTCTCCCGGGATTGAAAAGTGAAAAAAAAAACACAATTTAAAAACTTTACACAGACGTAATCTATGTAGAATCAAAAATAATGTTGGCAGTCCCGTAAAAAAAAGAAGAATTTAGTTTTAAACAATAAATAAAGGGCAAAGACGTTGCAATTTTTTAAATTTCGGATACGTATTGTCGTCAACTTGGATGTATGTAGGTTAATAGTTATTATTATTATAACCTAAAAAATTTTTGCCTTTTATTCAAAGTAATTACAGAAGTTTTTGGTTAATATTGTATTGATATGTAATTATTTGTGTAAATTTGAATACTTTTTCGTAAATTTAAGCCGATAGTAAAAACAAAGTTTACAAAATAAAAAGAAATGAAGGATCATGCAAACAAAGTCATGAGTATGGGTGAAAAATTTATAAGAAATTGCCCTTTAATATTATTCTTAGTATTTCTGGAATGAAAACAACACCTAATAATGGTTAGTATCTGTCAGTTGAACTCTAATTAGGTACCTATATGTCGGTGTTCTACTTTTCCAAAATTCTTTAAAATATCTTAAATGAATTCCTAAATTGACTCATTTGCTCCCATTTGCTCTCAAACGCTCCATGTTTACACCAATTGCTTTTACTTCCTGCAAGGGAGAATTTTATGAGCGTGCATTCAAACAAGTATAGTATACAAACAAACAGAAGGTAATCTTATCGAAGATCGATACCATCCGCCGTAAGTGTACCTAAGCCTGTGTTTCGGAGGGGGAACTACAAAAAAGAACGCTAAAATAATTAAGACAGAAAGAACAACCTTATTTTTGAAGACTCGCCTGAATCTTCGCATTCGTTTGAAGCATTAGCAGTCCGGCTTTCTCACTTTTTGCCCGATTTCTCCAGAAGATAACGATATTTAGCTTGAAGTGAATTAATCGGGGTAAAACGTTGGCTTGGAAGATTTTAGTAAAGGTAAAAAAGATAAAGATCATTTATTATAGTAGATTTGTTTTTATTGTCAGAGTAGCTCAGTGCGACAATATTTAAAAATAAATTATACTTATATCAAAAATTTTAAGAAAATAGATGGCACATATTTATGCATGTTTTCACGAAGTCGCGGATGCCAGCAAGGCCTCGCGTCCACATGCGGCAGAGTTCTTTTTTCAAGCTATTCCATGCATTTCATTGTTAGAAATAAAGGTGACAATGGTTTGACAGTAAAGTAGGCTGCCTACCGCTGCCTTTGCCGAAGAGAGTTAAGTAAGCGTTATAAATTATAGTATGTCTTCTGTTTTATTTCTACTACGGTCTCATTTTACACCTGTTTAATGATGTGCTCGTACACATTTCGGTATTTCCCGTGAAATACGAGTATGCTCACATTTACGGCAGTTTATAATCTTTTTATGCCTTTTTCTTAATAATAATATTCCACCCGGAAAATATGACGGCGTTCAACAAAGCATTGTATAAAAGGTGAATGCATTTAAGGGCTATAATCTGCTATAGTACTGCCATCATCGGATGATGATGAAGGTTGCATCCTCAGCAGTAACGCTTCAGAGCCCGGGGTCCGCTACCGAACCTAGGTAAATCACCGAGGTACTGTAGCGGACCCCGGGTTTACAAGTTTACACAGAGTGATTGCTGTCTCATCTCCATTGGGAGACCAGAATCGACAAAAAAATCTATATCATTTTCGACTTTTTTCAAAAATGTTTACGAAAATTACTTAGTTGAGAAATGCTACCTGTAGACGGGAATAGCGGGAAAACTGACAGATAGCCGAACAAAAGCATAGGCCAATCTCGAAACTGAGACGCTTCGCTCGCTCGATCAGTAATGTTGATAGACATTTACTAACATCCAAAATGTACATTTCAAGATTTTACCGAAACTAAATTCAACCCAACCGAATCGGTCCTACGAGAAACTTAAAACCTTATTAATTTTACCCCGAATACCGTTGTAACTGACAGAAGCCTGCGGCTATACAAGTAAAGGACGGAAAATGAACTTCAACTAATAATTTACAGATAGACTTTGCAAGAAATCATTTTCATAGTCAATTTATGTTCTAAACGATATTATTATTAATAGCCATCAATGTCCCAGTATTGGGCAAATGCCTCTCTCTCACTACTCCATGACTCTCGATTTTGTGCTATTGATTGCCAGTTTTTATTGTATTTATTAAGGGTCCTAGACCTTGACAATACAAAAAAAAATAATTTCTCTTTCTGTAAGTGAGATTATCAGAATCCCTCGTACAGCTTTTTAGCTAGTATCCTTCAACTACCGGAATCGCAGACACAATAGATTTCTATTGTTTAGCGGTTCACATGTGAACCGTCGGGGTTTGATAGAGTTACATTAGAACCTCGAAAGTCATTGAAATACAATACGCTGTAGTTTCCTTTGCAAAAAATACTAAAAACGGCCACTTTTGACTCTTTTTGTAAAGGTTTCTAAAGCAGATAGTATTTCAATGACTTTCGAGGTTCTAATGAAACTTAAGGATACTAGCTAAAAAGTTGTACGAGGGTTTCTGAAAATCTCACTTACAGAAAGAGAAATATTTTTTTTTTGTATTTTCAAGGGCGCTAGCGCGGGTTGGAGCCTTAAGGTCGTCGCACCAACGTGTCCGAGGGCGGCCGCGGTGTCGCTTGCCATTTGGGATCCAATTGGTTACCCTTTTTGCCCATTGTTCTTGGCACATCCTGGCTACGTGTCCAACCCAGTCCCACTTCAAATTAGCTGCTTTTTCTGCAACATCTATTATTTTGGTTTTTGAGCGCAGAGTGGTGTTTCGCGGTCTGAGAGTTTAAACCCCGAGTATACTACGCTCCATACTTCGCTAAACGATATAAGTAACACTAATTGTTAAATAATGTAACCTTTTTATTACACTGTCTATTTAAAAAAATACTTATATTATTAATCATATTTATAAAATGTATTTAATAAATACTCGATCAACAATTGATGATAAATGATCCAGATGTTTATCTATACATCTATTTGTTATAAAATATCAGGGACGTGCTGACCATAGAGACGCAAAGACATTGGCTACCCGGAGCTTCCCTAATATATCCGCATTTTTTATATTATAATAAATTATAAATAGAAATATATTTTCAAATAAACGCGCGCTTCCCCGTCCGTTTCCCATCGCGCCATATGCAGGCCACCGCCACGTACTACCTTACTTAGGTTATACGTATATACGCTCATGTACTCTAGGGGCTACCTACCTAAAAGACAATTGTTCATCGTGTCTCGATTTGCACACATTCACAACGCATGGATAAGGATTTGCGTCTGTAGTATGATCGTCAACGTACTTCACCCACGCACACAAACATGAAGTATTCGCGCACACAACTAATATTTTAGACTTTGGCTGATGAATGCCATTTTTGAAACGCATTAGTAACAATTAAAGCAAATTTTTGTATGGAAAAAAGCATTAGGTTAGTGAAACGCTGATTTCAAAAATGGTCCTTATCTTTAAGCTAGTTCTATCTCAATAATCAACGTTTTTTATCTCTTTTCACTTTTGACCAATAAGGAATGATATCGATTTTAGGCCTATTCATTTGTTCAGAGATGCGTACCGAGATGAAATCTAGAATGTTATTGGTTCTCGCTTGTGTTATGCTACCAATTTAAATACACGGAAGATGTTCGAGGATAAAACGGAACACGAAGATTTTTGTGTTAGTCGTATATATTTGATATTTTTTCTTGTCCAATGATAATTATTTGCATTGTCGCATTACAAATCTCTGAACTCTGAACTTTGTTTTGTTTGCGATAACAGATGAAATTAGGAGAAGTTTCTTATTTTTCTTTTCTATTATTACCTCTTTAAAACAGTTTGCAATGGAAAGGTTTCCATGTGAAAGTGGTGCGCCAGGTGTTTTTTTGCTAAAACTGAGAAGTTACGCGTTTAACCATTTAACTTTTGAGGAAAAAAGTGCAATAATCATAAATGGCCGATGCCAGCCTATTTTGGATTAAGTTCAAACAAGCGGTAAGCTAAAAGGAACATTTATTAATATTAAACATTATGACGCGTATAAGTGGCTCTCAGGATGTAAACACACTAATAGGGTCAGTTTAGTCAGAACTTTATTTTTGTCCCACTGCTGGGCAAAGGCCCCACAATTAGTCTACCCTGCAATAATCGGTGATGCACGTCCCTGTAAAATATAGTATCGTTAAGTTAGAATCCCATAACACAGGTCTCGAACTTACTTTGGGGCTAGGTCGTTTATTTTTTTTTCATATTTTTTTTCATTTTTGTTAAATGAATAATTAGAATATAACTGTGAGATGGTGACCAATAGTCCTGCGGTATCCTGAGTAGTGAAGTAGAGATCAAGAAAACCGGCGTATTCCGGACTGTTCGATACCAGTCACAACCCACTTAATATTACCCACCACCATTTGTTATTCTATTACCCTCAAACATTACAATAACAATGTTAATACATTATAACATGTAAATGCTTGCGAACGAGTTGACAAACATACATACATACATAATATCACGCCTGTTTCCCACAGGGGTAGGCAGAGACTATGGACCTCCACTTGCTACGATCCTGACAAACTTCTTTTGCTTCATCTAAACTCATCAATCTCTTCATACATGCCCTTCGGTTGCGGGTACTTTTTACCTCTCCCTTTTTTAGAACGTCTGCAACTTTGACAAACATAATTACTAATAAAGAAATGCTAAGTAATCAAAAAAGACAGAGATAAAAAAGACAGACAGTCATGGCAAAATTGGTGTTCCTTGTTTACTACGGAACCTTAAACATCATCAGATAATAGTGAAAAACATTATCTTCATGTGCTTTTTTTGTACAGACGGAGCGCATGCTTTAGCGCCGATACGCGTCGCGAGTAGGTATTTGAACATTATCGCTTTTTGTATGGAAATTTACAGCTACACAATCCTCCTAAGAGATAAAAAAGGTATCAAATTAGTGATGGGTTGCTAGCCGCAAGACAGTAGAAGATATTCGCATCGTAATATTCAAAGTACACTTTGCCAAAGTTTACGAACGCGGCGCATTAAAACTTCCAAAGCTCTTTGTATCATTGTAACTTCTAAACCACTTTATACACAACCTTTGATCTCCGCGGTACATTTAACAAATTGACAATCTTTAGCTGGAGAGATATTGTACGTATTGAGGTTTTATTAGTATAGAATTGACAGACGTTTTTAAGGTTATTAATTTGAATGTATACTTTTTATGTTCATTTCCTGATTACTCAAAGACTTCCGGACCTATTTGAAAAAAAATATTTTCTGTTTCAAAGTGCATACTAATTTACAGGTAGTCCCATAGAAATTTTATAACAATCGGTTGTGTGGTTTGGTGATGATGTCTGTTTTAATTTTGAAAAAAATCTATCGTATATATTTATTTTTAGGCATTATCATCTGGTGGTCCCATAAAAAAATATCAAAAACACTTGTGTAGGTTGATGTTAAAATAGTTTTTAGTTTTAAAAAACTGTGCATTTTAATTTACATAAAAAACTTTGAGGGCTTGAAAAGAATGCAGTCTTTGTATTGTTGTAAATCATTTTTAGGGTTCCATACCCAAAGGGTAAAAACGGGACTCTATTACTAACACTTCACTGTCCGTCTGTTTGTCTGTTTGAATGTCTAGCTGTATCTCATAAACCGTCATAGCTACATAGTTAAAATTTCACAGATGTATTTCTGTTGCTGCTATAACAACAAATATTAAAAACAGGATAAAATAAAATATTTAAGTGGGGCTCCCATACAACAATCTTGATTTTTCAATAATGGTACGGAACAGTTCATGCGCGAGTCTGCCTCGTACTTGGCCAGGTTTACAGTTTCGTGACGTCACAAGCCCCACTTCGGAACTTCAATGTTTTGTATCTCTGTGAATGTTTACTATTTACTTGATAAATCGAAACGTATGGGACCATTTGTTTTGATTGGTCTAACAACGATAGGACGAAATAGAATAATAAATTTCCGACCCCTGACACATCGCTATTATGAATATGTCGCTTCCATGATTTGCATATCAATGGCGCTAATATAATTTCGATGAAAATCCAACAACAGAGTTCGGAAGTTGCTTTCAAGAAAGCTTTCAATATTTACAAGAAATTAAAGCTGAATTTGTACTAAAGATAAATCTATTACGACCTGCCAAGTTAAGGCTATTGTGTTTAAACTTCATGCCTAAAATAAGAAATGCTTAGAGTAATTTAAAAAAATATATACTTTAAAAACTAAATCCGAACTACAGGAAAATTCTTACTTACCGAAAACTACGATTATCCAGTTCTTTAGGGGAATACATAAATTTTCCGGGGTCCAGTGCTGCATTTGAGGTAAATCATTTGAAAGGAAATGGAGATATTATTTAAAATTGTGTCTTGACCGAGCACTAGATAGGTTACCCTTGAAACTATTTTAGCTAAAAGTCGCCGTTTTTCGCATATGTGCGTAGAAAAGTTTCACGTTCACTCACTTCAAACTATTATTTTTTTAGTTTTAATTAAAATAAGTTTGTAAAAATTGAATTTAAGTTAAATTTAATTTTTTTCCAATAGATCTTCTTATCGTGTGCGTTAGTGACTAACACTAGTGTCAGAGTTTTTAAACCGCCTTAAAGGCCTCTGACTGGTTTTAGGTAACGACCAATGTCAAAGACAGTGACCGGGACCGACGGCTTAACGTGCCCTCCGAAGCACGGATCATCTTACTTTATCAGACAACCAGGCGATCAGCCTACAATGTCCTAACCAAACTAGGACAACAACACAAAGCCGTTGCCCCCGCTGGGAATCGAACCCGCGACCTCCGGGTATGAGCAGAACGCTCTAACCACTACACCACGGAAGCAGATCCAATAAATAAGGCGTTATCATTAACGGGTAGTTCATAAAATAGTTTGAAGGGTTATCTAGAGCTTGGCCAAAACACAACTTTAAATGATATCTCCATTTCCTTTCAAATGGAAGCAGTAATGGACCCCGAAATATTTTTCTGCAAGTACAACAGGAAGTCATGTATACTTTTTTGAAAATATGATTTACTTTTAGAAAGCATTAACAAGTAAATAAATAATAAATATATAGGGACAAATTACACTGATTGAGCTAGCCCCAAAGTAAGTTCAAGACTTGTGTTATGGGATACTAACTCAACGACACTATATTTTATAACAAATACATATATAGATAAACATCCAAGACCCAGTACGATTTGAAAAAGGCCATTTTCCAACTTGCCCTGGCTGGGGATCGAACCCAGGACCTCCGGATTGGCAGTCTAGCGTGTTGACCATTACGCCACGGAGGTCGTCGAATAGCAACATTCATCGATTTTTACTATTGTCCATAAATATGTATAGGTATGTTATCATCATCATCATTTCAGCCGCATAACGTCCACTGCTGGACATAGGCCTCTCCCAAACATTTCCAAAATGACCGATCAAGAGCGGCCTGCATCCAGCGCCTTCCAGCGACCTTGGTTAGGTCGTCAGACCACCTTGTGGGTGGGTGTCCTACGCTCAACACCTTCCAAAAAAATATTATTTTGCTTTCCTAATTCTGATCGGTCAAGTCAAGAAACTCTGTTTCTAACGAAATCAAAATTATTTTTCATATTTCGATATGTGTTCCTTGGAGAAAGTTGTTCAGTATCATGTACATGAGTTTAGCCTTGAAATAGTTTCAATATAATTTGTTACACGTTTCTGCTAATTTGATTCAGCGAATGCGTAGTGGACTGTAATAGGTAATGAGTGATAAATGGAGGCCTGTTCACCTGATAAGAAACACGCACTCGATCTGATCTGATCGCAACATCGGCGCGCAAAACATCCGCAACGCTCAATAAATAAAAGTGTAAGGCTGCAGCCTGAAAGTTCCAGTGCGTGTTTCTTATCAGGTGAACAGGCCTACATTTATCACTCATTACCTATTACAGTCCACTACGCATTCGCTGAATCAAATCAGGACCTCCGGATTGGCAGTCTAGCGTGTTGACCATTACGCCACGGAGGTCGTCGAATAGCAACATTCATCGATTTTTACTATTGTCCATAAATATGTATAGGTATGTTATCATCATCATCATTTCAGCCGCATAACGTCCACTGCTGGACATAGGCCTCTCCCAAACATTTCCAAAATGACCGATCAAGAGCGGCCTGCATCCAGCCCTTTCCAGCGACCCTGGTCGGGTCATCTGACCACCTTGTAGGTGGGTGCCCTACGCTTCGCTTGCCAGTACGCGGTCGCCATACAAGAACCTTTTTGCCTCATCGGCCATCGGTTCGTCGCGCTATGTGTCCCGCCCACTGCCACTTCAACGCATATACAATGTCCTTTTTAATTAAGTACAAATATTTTAAGGGGTAATTCAGTCCATCATTTTGAACAACTTTTCCCAATGAATGTATTTCGAAATACGAAAAAAATATTTTAGGTTTTCATACAAATCGACGTAGTCACGTGGTATCATTACTATGGAAAATGAATTTTTTTTTTCGTGTTTCGAGTAAAATTTATTGGGAATAGTTGTTAGGAATGATGGACTGAATCACCCCTTAAAATATTTGTAATTATTAGTAAGTATTATTATATTTTACTTATACTTATTTTATTTATATGATGTATTTATATTGTATTTATGATTATTTTATAGCAATTATGATACATCATCATCATCAGGTCTTTTTGTCTCCACTGCAGGAGCACGAACCTCTATGACAACCAGAGCCATAATTGGCCAGAGCAGCCAGAGGACTTGGCCTACACTCTCCTCGCTGGCCAGATGGGTTGGAGAGGTCTCATTGATGTTTATAAGCTTTGTTGAGCTTGTATTCCCTAAGTCGCCTTCTACGAGTTTCACGGGAGGACTGGAGTAGCCCTATTCTACTCTGCCGAAAACCACATGGCTATTACACCAATTATTTCGCCCAACGAATAAGCATTGCCATCCAACGTGGCAATGCTGCCAGCCTTTTGGGCACTCTACCGCAGGACAAAGATCTGGAAGACGTTTTCTATTTGTAAGGTTTTTCTTTTTTAATATTATCATTTGTTTAGTTTAATTTAGATTTTAACTGAAATTGTAATTCCTTATATATACCGAAACACATAGCTTACCCACCTACACCTCAGTTGCCGATATGTCAATATTAATTAACAGGTACACAATGTAATCAGAGCATGTTGAAGATACATGCATTAATGAAGGTCATTGATCTCTGACACTTGTCTGACACGCTTGTAATTATCTGACAAGTTTTGTAAGTATATTTGTCAACCTCCGTGGCGTAGTGGTCACCATGCTAGTCTGCCAGCCAGAGGTTCCGGGTTTGATCTTCGGTCAGGGCATGTTGGGAAAATAGCCTTTTTAGAGTAAAAACGGGACCCTATTACTAGACTTCGCTGTCTGTCCGTCTGTCCGTCTATCTGTCACCAGCCTGTATCTAATGAACCGCAATAGATAGACAGTTCAAAATTTTCACAAATTATATATTTCTGTTGCCTCTATAACAACAAATACATAGGTACTAAAAACAAATATTTAAAGGTGGCTCCCATACAACAAACGCGATTTTTGTATAGATAATGGTACAGAACCCTTAGTGCACGAATCCGTTTTGCATTCGACCGGGTATTTAAATTGTCCTGGGTCTTGGATGTTATCTATAGCAGTATTTGTAAAAAAATATATTATCGTTGAGTTAGTATCCCATAACACAAGTCTTGAATTTACTGTGGGGCTAGCTGAATCGTGTGTGATTTCTCCCGTTACATTTAATGTTATTTTATTAAAAGCTTGTAAACATCAATGAGACCTCTCCAACACGTCTAGCCAGCGAGGAGAGTGTAGGCCAAAGTCCTCTAGCTGCTCTGGCCAAGTATGGCTCTGGTAGTACAGAGAGGGTCGTGCTCTTGCAGTGGAGACAAAAAGACCTGATGATGGAGACTCAACATATAAGAATAAATTATTCAATTTGCCAGACGTGGGCAAGGCATGTGCGTGTTGTCTGAACGCACCCTAACCGTTCTGAAATAGATAATATCTATCAGACACATTTCGACTCACTTCCCATTGCCTATTGAATACTGTAATCTTCAAATCCAGCGAACCCTACCCTCTCTGGCATTTCCAGTTTAATCCATACTATGAACGAAAAGCGATTAGCATAACGATTTCTATTCACTGCTTGATAGATAAACTAACAGCTACTTTATGGTTACATAATATAGGGCCTTCTTGTGGGTCTATTTATATTATACACGGTGACTTTTAATTGGTTTTGGAGCCGAAGGCCACTTTATAGGCATCGTTAGAAAGACCTAATTAGCTAGTCAAAATAAAAATTCAGAAACAAAAAAATGTTGACTAAAACTCGAAAGTAAATTTGTGAGATCAATTAGTAGTACCGCCACGCCGCCATACACCGCCCGCTGGCCAGGATCATCGGCATCACGGAGATGTTTTGGCCGGCGTAACTACGTGGTCTCGATCGAAAATCATTTACGCAACTTTTTTATCTTATGACATACAGAAATTTTGATTACGTATATGGATAGAGGAATTTATTTACTATACGACTTTTTTTCCAAAACCAATGAAAAGTCAGCGTGTATATACTCGTAGTATATAATAATATAGTATAGTTGAGTTATTCGTCCGTTGAATTGTTCGTTCCATAAAATAAGTCTAAAACTTACTTCGGACTAGAAGATTGAGTCCGAAGTAAGTTTTAGACTATTTTACTAAATAAGATTAACTAGCTGGTGCCCGCGACTTTGTCTGCACATGATTATCACAGAATATCTATATAAGTTGTAGCCTGTGTGTTATTCTGATGAATAAGATATATTATTGTAATATTTCATTAAAATCCATTAAGTAGTTTTTACGTGAAAGAGTAACAAACATCCATCACGTGAAAGAGTAACAAACATCCATCCGTACTTACAAACTTTCCCATTTATAATATTAGTAGTAAGTAGGATGTAATTTTTCGTTCAAACGTTCTGCTACCAAATCATAGATGTTCTGAAGAAAGGTGATGTATAAAGAGTACCCATAACCGGAGAGCATGCATTAAAAGAGTTATGTTGTTGACGAAGTAAATAATTTTTCAAAACTAAAAACCGACTGCACCCCCAGACTACACATACACAGCCGATTTTGATAAAATTTCTATGGAACCACCTAACTAGTATAACCTTTCAAACAAAAAATAATAATTTTCCAAATCGGTCCAGGCGTCTTCGAATAATCGGTAAAAATACATTTAAAAAAAGACCGCGACGAATTGATAACCTCCTCCTTTTTTGAAGTCGGCTAAAGAGGTTTGCAAGGATAGTAGTAAGTGGACATCTACAGTCTCTGCCTACGAGAAACAGGCGTGAAAATATACACGCTGACTTTTCATTGATTTTAGAAAAGAAAATTTCGTATAGTAAATAAACGACTCCATCCATATACGTAATCCAAATTTGTGTATGACATAAGATAAAAACGTTACAAAATGATTTTCGATCGAGACCACGTAGTACACTCGTCCAAAACTGTCGCGTAAACTCGCGTGACCCCGGCGGCCGGCCGGCGGCGGCATTACTTATAGATCTCACGATTTTACTTTCGAGTTTTATTCAAAAAATGTTGGTTCTAAATTTTTTTTTTGACTAGCTAATTAGGTCTTACTAACGATTCTTATTAAGTGGCCTTCGGCTCCAAAACCAATAAATAATTACCGTGTATACATAGGTATGTTTTGTAATGTTTGTGTTCAGCTCCTCATAAAAACATCGAATATTGCTGTGAGTTTATTAATAATTTTATCCTATTTTTCGAATACGCCAAACATGTCGCCGATTTTCCGCATCGCGTAATCCGCCCATAATTATTGCGATATAATCCCGTCTCATCCCGGATTTAGTCCTTGTTCATAAATTTTAATTAACCTAATATTTCTGGGGAAAAATGTGGCAGTTTTATTTTCGGGGCTTTAATTTCAACCCCTGTTGTTATCACTGAATTATTGTGGTTTTATTTTTATTACGCAAAAAGATAAAAAACAAATTGTTTAAAAATAAACGGAGTGTCATCTCGGTTAGAATGTCGAAGTTACAAAAATTGAAGCCCCTAAAAAAACCCATAAAAAAATTGACCCAAATTCATGACGGAAAAAAGTGACGAAAAAATCTTATACATTTTTTCGCCTTGTCTCCGTACCGTATAAAAGGAACTGCAGTCCAAAAAAACCGGATACGTGCGAGTCGGAATCGCTCACCTAGTGTTCCGTACTCTTTTTAAGCTTTTGAAAGCCCAATGAAGCCCTTCATACGATATCCCACATGACATTGTTACTCACTTCAAAATTTGGATGCCCATCTTTGCATAAATACCCTGTTTTTTAGGGTTCCGTAGTAAACAAGGAACCCTTATAGTTTCGCCATGTCTGTCTGTCTGTCTGTCCGCGGTCCTACTCAGAAACTACAAGTACTAGAAAGCTGTATGATTTTAGAGTTTCACGGTCACAATTACTGTTATTAGTATTACGGGACTTACCGCGATTAATATCGTTTTTTGCCAGATATTTCGACGGCCCTTCTGCCATCATGGTCGCTGGCCGACTGAGGAACTGCGATGGATGTCCGGCTGTCAAGGGTAACCATATCGGTCTACCCTCTTTCTTCGTCGTTTGTTGCATAAGTCCTTACACACAACACTGACGGTGTCCGTTCGGGAATTGTTTTTAGTTATTCGCACACTCTTTTTACAAAGCTCAATCACTGGATTCCACGTGCCCGACAACTTGAAGCCATCTTCTCGATTAAAATTGGGATGCTTCTTAATTTTAATCGCCTCTCTAACTAAGCGTGGTATGTAATGGCGTTCAGTCGCAAGTATTTTGGGTTGATGTAGCTCAATCCAGTGATTGACTCCAGCTTGTGAAAGATGCTCCGCGATAGCTGACTTGTCAATATCCCTGTTTTTGACTGCTGTTATGTGCTCTTTGACCCGTTGAGATATAGACCTCTTGATCTGTCCAACATACGAGCGTCCACAACTACAGTCAATCTTGTAAACACCCGATTTTTCTAAGGGCGAGCTGTCCTTAGGTGATCGCATATAGCTTGCGATTTTCCTCCCCGGAGTAAACGTGGCTTTTATGGAGTACTTTCCTAATAGTCTGCCGATTTTATCTGTTACTCCTTTGACATAAGGTAGGTACGCTGCTTGCCTATCTACCGTTGGCGCTCGCTCTCGCCTTGATGTTGGCGGCCTTATCCTACCATCAAATCCATTGCGTTTTAAAACCGCTTGTACATGCTCCAGCTCTCCTGGTAGATGTTCCTGATCACACAGATCATAAGCCCTTCGTGTGAGGGAGGTTGTGACTGACTGGAGATGTGTAGGATGATGGTGTGAAGTCGCGTGGAGGTACTTGTCAGTGTGAGTTGGCTTTCTATACACCGTATGACTAAGCGAGCCGTCCTGACGTATAGATATTTTGACGTCTAAAAAGGGCAAAGTCCTCTCAGATTCCATCTCGATTCTGCAAAACGCGAGTGTCAAGTTGTTGCATAGGATTATACGCAACAATAGGTACATGTTGGACAAAGTGCAATGTGAGTTATACAAATTACATCTGGAGTGCGGGGCAGTGTTTACTATTGAAGATTTTAACACTTGTGATAGAATAACATTTCGCCAAGCCGCATACATTGGGGAGTTGTGCGCGCAGACCCACGAGAATAAATTGCGACGGCTGATACAGCGCAAAAATGCGGGTAGTGGTGGCGAATGTCGACCCGAGATACGTACGGTGGTAAATCTGTCACAGTCTCAATTAAGTGAAACAACTCTTAACGTACTAGAAAAAGGGTTGAATTTTGCACCTGCGCCGACACGTATACCGTATGAAAATATAATTGGTAACATTGAGGAGACAATTAAGAGGAATAATTTGCCGCAAAGAGATGCAGACACACTAAGGCAAGATGTAGCAGTCATTCTTCGTAAGTCTAAACCTCCGAAAAGCAACATCTCGCGCGATGAACGATCTGCCATATTGGAACTCAGAAAAAACAGTGAGTTACTTGTATTAAAAGCCGATAAAGGGAACGCGACTGTTGTGATAAATGCTACTGATTATATCAGTAAAATGAATAACTTGCTCAATGACGCGACAACGTATAAAAAGGTAGACTACAATCCTACAGCTCGGATTACACGTCGAACAAGGGCGTTGATCCAAAGTAAGCAGCATATTCTCTCGGATTCGGAAAGACGACAGCTGTTGGCTCCAAGAAATATACAGCCGCCGAAATTGTACGGTTTGCCTAAAGTACATAAACCAGGGGCCCCCCTCCGTCCCATAGTGAGTCAGATAGACTCGCCCACTTACGAGTTGGCGAAGTATGTTTCTAAGATACTAACTCCTTTAACAGGCAAGTCGACATCGTATGTTAAGGACTCTCGACACTTTATTGATATAATTGGCGAAACCAGGATTGAGAGTGACGAAGTAATGGTAAGCTTCGATGTTGAATCGCTATTTACCAATGTCCCGATTTCTGAGTGCTTAAATGTCATAAAGGAGAAACTTATTGAGAACGATATTTCGACGGATATTCTTTCCTTACTCGAGCATTGTTTAACATCAAGCTATTTTATATACAATGGTCAGTACTACCTTCAGATAGATGGTGTAGCTATGGGTAGCCCTGTCGCCCCAGTCGTTGCAAACTTATGGATGGAACACGTGGAAGAGATAGCGTTGCGCTCGGTTCCTACTACTATAAAAATCTGGAAAAGGTATGTCGATGACATCTATTGTGTACTTGTAGATAGCGAGAATGGGGCTCAACGTTGCCTTGACTATTTAAACTCCATACATGAGAAGTTAAGGTTTACACTCGAGATGGAATCTGAGAGGACTTTGCCCTTTTTAGACGTCAAAATATCTATACGTCAGGACGGCTCGCTTAGTCATACGGTGTATAGAAAGCCAACTCACACTGACAAGTACCTCCACGGGACTTCACACCATCATCCTACACATCTCCAGTCAGTCACAACCTCCCTCACACGAAGGGCTTATGATCTGTGTGATCAGGAACATCTACCAGGAGAGCTGGAGCATGTACAAGCGGTTTTAAAACGCAATGGATTTGATGGTAGGATAAGGCCGCCAACATCAAGGCGAGAGCGAGCGCCAACGGTAGATAGGCAAGCAGCGTACCTACCTTATGTCAAAGGAGTAACAGATAAAATCGGCAGACTATTAGGAAAGTACTCCATAAAAGCCACGTTTACTCCGGGGAGGAAAATCGCAAGCTATATGCGATCACCTAAGGACAGCTCGCCCTTAGAAAAATCGGGTGTTTACAAGATTGACTGTAGTTGTGGACGCTCGTATGTTGGACAGATCAAGAGGTCTATATCTCAACGGGTCAAAGAGCACATAACAGCAGTCAAAAACAGGGATATTGACAAGTCAGCTATCGCGGAGCATCTTTCACAAGCTGGAGTCAATCACTGGATTGAGCTACATCAACCCAAAATACTTGCGACTGAACGCCATTACATACCACGCTTAGTTAGAGAGGCGATTAAAATTAAGAAGCATCCCAATTTTAATCGAGAAGATGGCTTCAAGTTGTCGGGCACGTGGAATCCAGTGATTGAGCTTTGTAAAAAGAGTGTGCGAATAACTAAAAACAATTCCCGAACGGACACCGTCAGTGTTGTGTGTAAGGACTTATGCAACAAACGACGAAGAAAGAGGGTAGACCGATATGGTTACCCTTGACAGCCGGACATCCATCGCAGTTCCTCAGTCGGCCAGCGACCATGATGGCAGAAGGGCCGTCGAAATATCTGGCAAAAAACGATATTAATCGCGGTAAGTCCCGTAATACTAATAACAGTAGAAAGCTGTAATTTGGCATGGATATGTATATTAATCATGGCAAAAATCTCATAAAATAAAATCTGGAAAAATATATTTTGTTAGGTTAGCTGCCATACTAGTAAAGAGGTAGTCAATATTTTTTTCTCGACAAATACATTGTGTGGGGTGTCGTTAAATAGGTCTTTCAAAAACATTGTGAGCTTGTTAACACCATTTTTGGATTTAGTGATCCGTTTCTGAAATATTTGGGTTTAAAGTGAAATTTTTTGTTGGAGGCAAGTGTCCCCCCCCCTCTATCTGCTAAACGGTTATATATGGCCACGTGAAAAAATTCACAGCTATAGTATATATAATTTAATTGAAAGGAAAACTATCAGAGCTAAGTAGGGTATACAAATTAAAAAGTTATAGGAGATCAACTTATAAAATGTACTCGGAATAAGAAATTTCATACAAATTCAATAGATAATTAGTTTTTAAACGTTTTTAGTGGCATAAACTCAAAGTTGGCATTCGGAACTACGGAACCCTACCACAGGTATGGCACTTCATACAAACGGAGCAGCATATATAACTAGTACTACTACAAACGAAACAATCCGTCCGTGCAGTCGTCACATGTGTGAGTTAAACAATCAGGGTTGCCACCACAGAATTTGTTGCTTTGCTTACCTGTTTTTATAACTCGGAAATCTATAAAATTTCGTTATTTATTGTTTTCCGTGAATAAACAATGATAATGTGCGCAGTTCTAACCATTATAATTCAATAATCCTAAGTGACTCGCGTAATGTCAACGTGCGACTACCAATAACCCTGTTTTACCGGCGCTTACACCTCACAATAACGGAGGAAGGGTTGCGGGGACACCAGATTGCGGGGGACGGTGCAAGTTTCCGTTCTGTATGTAATACTATTATTAATTCTGTGACCCTACACTGGGAGAGGCCCGACACGCACTTGGCTAATTATTTATTTTTGTGTTGTATTACAAATGTATAATTTTCACATTTTTACTGTACTTGCTTGTGTCCATCGAAATTTTATCCCATAGAAATTTTATCAAAATTAGTTGTGTAGTTTGGTACAGAAGTCAGTTTAATTTTTTTTTAATTATCACCCATTCCCTCGATCGGGTTTTCAGATCTGCACAAGAGGAGAAGCAACTGGCACATTTTTTTTCTGTCTCCCAAATTAATATGAAAGAACCAATAAGGTATTTATTAACATATTTGAAAGGACTTAAATTAAATTCTTCGAGCTAAAAATAACAAGCTTTCTAATCTCATTTTCACAATAAAAAATAAAGAAATCATAAAAATATTAAATTCATGCAAAGTTATTGAAAACAAGGCAATATTTTAGCACTTGAGAGTAAACGGGGAGTTTTATGGCGTATTGATAAAGAAAGCTGTAGATGTAGCACCACGTTAAAATGCCTTGACGAACGAGTGCTATGGAAACTTCATTATGTTAGATTAGTGTTGCCGAAAAATCGATAGTTTCAATAGAAAAATGCCAAACCATCGATAAGCCTATCGGTAGTATCGATAGTATCAATTTCAATTGCAGTTTTAGAGCAATACTACTGATAACCAACAATAACATCGATAGTATCGATGACGATGAGCCAACTATCGGTAGGCACTATCGATAGTATCGATGACGATGAGCCAACTATCGGTAGGCACTATCGATAGTATCGATGACGATGAGCCAACTATCGGTAGGCACTATCAATAGTATCGATGACGATGAGCCAACTATCGGTAGGCACTATCGATAGTTTCGATAGTATTGCGTTTCATAAACTATTTTATTTTTTATAATTAAAAGTTATCCCCATGCACTTAAAGTTTCCCAAAGCGTACACGTGAGTCAAAAGCTATGAAACTTAAATAACAATTGCAAATATTAACAAATTTTATTTTATTGGTAGTATCGATGGTTTATGTACTATTGATATTAATGATAGTTTATGTATAATGAAAAGCAATACTATCGATAGTATCCATAGGCTATCGAGCAGCAACACTAATTTAGATTTACTGATTCACCCCAAACTGTAAACTTGCGACCCGTTTTACAAGTTCAAGGGCTCTTGTTTGCCTTGCCGTGTGGTTTACGGCAGGGTAGAATAGGACCACTCTAATTACTCCCGTAGATGTCGTAGAAGGCGACTTAGGGAATATAAGCTAAACAAAGCTTATAAACATCAAAGAGACCTCTCCAACTCATCTGGCCAGCGAGGAGAGTGTAAGCCAAAGTCCTTTGGCTGCTCTGGCCAAGTATGGCTCTGGCAATACAGAGAGGGTCGTGCTCCTGCAGTGGAGACAAAAAGACCTGATGATTATGATTCATCTTGCCTGAGTGTTCGATCAAAGACATACAAATTATCGAACAAACGTAGGTTATATGCAAACACCAGACTTCAATTAAGTTGGCTTTTACAACTACCGAGGAGTATTTAGGCACGAAACATGGCAAGTAGCACGGTCGCCGCCCGCGGCACTCAATTAAATTAATAGGAATAGTATGTAACGAAACATAGCCTGGGGCGCTTTAATATGTTTCTTGCTTAAGAATACTTCTTCATTAATTAAGCTATTTAATCAATACTTTGGTTTGGATGATGCTAAATAGTTGAAAATGTCAAAATATAATTACACCAATACAATTATTAGACACACAAAGTTTGAATGTCGTAGCTATTATACTCTAGATTTTTTTAATATATGAAAACCCCCGATTTTGTCACTGATTCACTCACTGACTCACTCACTGATCATCAAAATTCTTAAGGTACTTCCTGAAGTCCTAGAACGCTGAAATTTGGTGTGTAAGCTAAAATCACTACAAAGACAACAAAAAAATTAAAATAAGTTTGGAAAATCCAAAAGAGCACGCCTCAAAGGGTCCATATTTTTTTTTTAATTCGTACGCATATAGAAAAATAAAGATATATATAGATATACTAAAACTATGAAGAACAGTCGTTTTTTTTTTCTTTATTTAATAACAATTAAACCACATCGAATCAGACCCTGAAAAATGAAAGGTTTCTATTCCTGAGCATACTCAAGCGTAAGAGAAAAAAAAAGACTCGATTAGTAAAGTATTTCGGTCGTTATCGTGTTAACAAGAAAAGCCTCCGCACATACAGACACACGGACGTCCAAGACAGAACTTTTTTAAACTGTTTTTTAACTAGTTTAAATAACAAAAATGACATCAAAAATATCATGAGTGTTAAAAATTGTGTTTTTTTCTTAATATGTGTGTGTATATATTATCTTACAAGTGCAATGTATGATACATAAAGACATTTTAAGTTTGAAAAATCAGATGTTTTGCGCGAAGTGACAGTAGTACCCACCTCAACGCTTCGCTTATGAGGCGTGCAAAACCAAACCTTTTTTTTTTTTTTTTTTTTTTTATCGCGGAGAAAATCCCTTCGGATACCTTACCAGTTACGGGAGACCAGTAAGGTTATGTGGTGTTACCACTAAAAACTCCGCGGTGTCACCTCTCAGCCGCTGTGGGCCGGGGCCGTGTGCTATTCGCGCTCCATAGCCCCGGCGCGGCGACCGCTTTGGCGGTCTCTGCTCGCTCTGGGGGTGCCTCTCATTGTGAGAGGTTGTCAGAGCGAGCCTGTGGGGGGGGCCTTTCGGCCTCCATCTCCACCCGAAAGGGTTAAGGCGTAGTGACACACGACGCCTTACACCCGGAGGGCCGTTAAGTCGAGCAACGGAATCCCGTTTCCGCCACTCGACCGACCCTTACTGTGGGGGCTGCAGTTGCAGGCCATAGGCCCGCCTCCTGCGCCCAGTGCGCCGGCGGCGGATGGCGTGGTCGGTGGTATCCTCACGCATTCTCTCCGCCGCCTCTTTGCGGAGCATAACCTGCTCCGCAAAGGCCTGCACCGCATTCCACGACGTCTCGCTGTCGACCATGACCTTGATCAAGGTCGGCAGAGAGAGGTCGTCCCCCACGATCGCACACATGTCGGCGCGCTCTTCCGCCCAGGCTGGGCAGCACTCCAGAGTGTGTTGGGCATCCTCGTCCGCACACCCGTCACAGTGGTGGCATATGGCGGTCGGCTCCCTACCCGCTCTGCGACACAGGTACCCTCCGAAACAACCGTGTCCGGATAGCACCTGCGTCAAACGGAAGGGGAGTCGGCCATGTTGCCTCGCCAACCACTGGCTCAAGACTGGGCGGACAGCCTCAACAGTTCGGATTCCGAAACTGGGCTGCTCCAGCCTATAGGCCCACTCCTCGATAGAGCGCTGACGCAGCTCACTGCGACGTCCCTCTACCTCCCTCGGTGCCGGTCGGTGACCCCGGGCCAGCGCCTCCTCACGCCAATAGAACAGTGACGCGAGGGCACTCGCTTCTATGTCCCAGGGTATGGAACCGGCCAGTAGACTGGCGGCCTCAAATGAGATCGTGCGGTATCCCCGGATGACCCTTATCGCCATCAACCTCTGCGGTCTGCGCAGCAGGGTGATGTTCTGGCGATTAAGGGCCTCATCCCACACGGGGGCGCCGTAGAGCGCCATCGACCGCACGACTCCCATATAGAGGCGCCTGCAGGACGCCTCGGGTCCTCCGAGGTTCGGCAGGAGCTGCGTCAGCGCTGTCGCCGCCGACATGAGCCGCGGAACCAGCGCCTCGAAGTGGGCGCCGAAATTCCATTTGCCATCAAGGACGATGCCCAAGTAGCGCATCGTCGGCTTGATGGCAATGTGGGTTCCACCCACTATCAGACTGGCGTCTGGAGGAGGCGCCTTCCAAGGGCTATGAAAACATAGCGCCTCGGATTTATGGAGCGCAACCTCCAGACCCAGCCGCCGGATTCGGCGCACCACCTCGGCGACCGCGGCCGTGGCGAGGATTGACGCCTCACGAAACGAGGTGCCGCGGGATACCACCAGGGTGTCATCGGCGTAACACACCAACTCCACACCTGGCAGATTAGTCCCCCGCAGCACCCAGTCGTAGCCGATGTTCCACAGGAGTGGTCCTAAGACAGACCCCTGTGGAACACCGCGCGTCACCTCCTTCTCTTTCCACCCGCTTTGCGCAGGGAAGATGACCCTCCTTCCTGAGAGGTAATCACCGATGAAGCGGCGCAGGTATGTTGGCACCCCATGAAAGCGGAGTGCCTCCATAATGCAAGCCCATGGGAGGGAGTTGAAGGCGTTGGTGATGTCTAGAGACACCACCACGACGAACCCCCCCTGGGAAACCGCTTCCTGCGCCACTGACTTCACTCTCAGGATGGCGTGGATTGTGGACCTGCTCCGACGGAACCCGTACTGGCAATCCGCCAGGTTCGGGCCAGCCGTCTCCAGGTGCTTGACCAGGCGATCGGCAGTGACTCGTTCCAGCAGTTTGCCGGCCTCATCAAGCACCACTAGGGGACGGTAGCCAGACGGAGAATCCGCCGGTCGTCCCTCCTTTCTGAGCAGGACCATCCGTCCCGTTTTCCACGCCGTTGGGAACCTTCCCTGCGCCAAGCAGGCGTTAAACAGCCCCCTAAGCTGCTCCTCCAGAACATCCAGAGCGAGGACAAGAGCTCGACCCGGGATGCCATCCGGACCAGGGGCGGTGTTTTTGGCACGCAACCTAAGGGTGGCGGCGCCCAACTCGCCCCCGGTTATCTCGGGGATCTCCTCAGAGATGTTCTCGCTCTGTTCCACCGACGGAGGAGTCATGCTAGGAGGCTGAAACTCCGGACACTGCTGCGGGAAAAGAGCGGCCACCACGTCGTCCAGGAGCTGCGGCTCCAGACTCTGCGTGAGGGGGACGGCATGCGGCAGGAACTTCTTCCTGACCAGCCGATACGGACGTCCCCACGGGTCGCTGTCTAGAGTCGACAACAGCTCCTCCCTAGCCGCTTCTTTTGCCGCAGCAATGGCGACGCTTAGCGCGCTCTTCGCCTCCACGAGCCTCCTGCACAGGGCAGCCTCTTCGTCTTCGTTCCGGCGCCGTCTTCTGCGGTAGCGGGCATATTGGCGTCTTGCCGCAATGCACGACTCCCGGAGCCGAGTTAACTCCGGGGTCCACCAATATACCCACCGTCTGGGAGGGCGAGTACTGGCCCGGGGCATCGCAGCATCACACACAGCTGTCATCGCACCCCGGAACCTTTCGGTCTCACCCTCAACCTCCACGCTCACTGGCGCCTTGAACCAGTCCTGGACTATGGCCGCCTCATACAGGAGCTCCTTGTCGAGACACTTTAGCTGCCATCTCGGGCCGAGTTCACTCGGGATCCAGCTTGGACCACTCGGAGCGACTGCGGACGCGGAGAGATCAAACCGCACGTAGCGGTGATTGGACAGGTTCTCCACGTCCACCAGCACGCTCCAGTCTTGAACACGCGCTGCAATGGCAGGGCTGGCGAACGATACGTCCACTATAGAACCACCGCCCTGCCAGCTTAGGCACGTGTTGACCGAACCCCGGTTGAGGACAGTCAGCCCGAGAGTGATGAGCCACTCCTCCACCGCTAAACCCCGCGGATCTGATGCGGGAGATCCCCAGGCCATAGATTTAGCGTTGAGATCCCCCGCAACTATCACGGGATGAGGGCGACTCCTGAGCACTAGTGTCTCGACATCGGTCAGGAACGCCTCGAACTCGCAGAGCGGCCGATTGGGGGAGAAGTACACCCCAATCACGACCACACCGCCCAGCAGAGCAGAGGCGATTCCATGACCCCGCACAATGTTCGTGGGAGGCGAAGAGCGCGCCGACACAATCAGTGTCACCAGGCCGTCCCGGTCTGACACCCAGTTATGAGCACCCGGCGGGACAAAATACGGCTCGGCGACAACCGCGACATCAATCAACCACTCCGCCATGCTCTGGCAAAGTAAATCCTGAGCTCTGGCACAGTGGTTGATGTTCGCCTGGAGGAATTTTTGGGCCATACTTATGCGATGGCCCCAACCTCCATCTCCTCCGAGGCGCTCGGTTGCGCCGGCCGGGCAGGCTGTGGCTGGGCCGTAGCCCCAGCTGCAGCGCGCCGTCCGCGTCGTTTGCTGGGTCGGGAGGCAGAACATGCCTTGTTCCCGACCCTGTGTCCCGCAGGTTTGCCCTGTCCCGCGCAGAGGACGCAGTGTGGGGCGTCCTTACATTGCCCGGCTTTGTGACCAGGCTTGCCACACCGAAGGCACAATGCGCTCCTGTCGGTTCCCGCAGTGCATGACTGACCGACGTGGCCAATCTCGAAGCAGCGGTAGCACTGCAGTGGTCTCGGCGGCAGGATTACTACCTGCGCCATGGACCAGCCGACACGGAGGCGTGCACCTCCGGCGGTGAGTCGTCTGGCGGCCGCCACCGGGCATCGGACGAGGACCGACCGAGTACCGGAGTGGTCCTCCTTGATTACCCCGACTTTGATGTCGCCCTCTGCGCACTTGCTCTCTTTTGCCACGGCCGAACGGACTTCCTCGACCGTGACCGAGTCGTCCAGCTCCCGGACCCGGAACTCAGTGGCCTTTTGGGGTCTGGATACCTCTACAAGTAGAGGGTCCAGAGCCTCTCTAAGCTTGGAGGCGAGGGCGTCAGCTTTTTCGTCCCTCCCCTCCCCAGAGACCTCCAAGATTCGGGCGCCGGTTGCTGCCCGCCTCACTTTCACCCCAGTAATATCCAGGCTCCCGATATCTACCTTTTCTCGGGGTGCAAAACCAAACCTAACCTAACCCATCCCCTCGGAATAGGAGGTGGAAGTTTGTAGACGTGTGGCTTGGCCGTTTTATTTCACACACGAATCACACGATGAACGAATGCCTATGAAAACGGCCAAGCATCACGGTTTGAAAATCTAGAGTATGTGAAGTTAAGCCTGGTAAAGTAAGGGCGCATAGATCGAGAATCTTGGCTCTACATGAGATCTGACCCCTTTTTATAGATTTTGATTAAGGTGTAGTGTAGAGCTTGTAGGTTTAGAGCGTGTAGTCTTTAGAGCTTGGTTTTATATAAGATCCGATAACTTTTTCACAGGGTAAGCTATGTAGACTCATCTTGGCAACATTTTTACATAAAAAGGTCTTTGGTGGGATTCTTTTTTTTTTACTAGCCTATACTGTCCCACTGCTGGGCAAAGGCCTCCCCTCTAGTACGCCACTGTTCTCTGTCATTTATTTTCGACTTTCAGGTCTTGTCAAAAAGCACCAGATCATCGCACCACCTTGTCCTTGGGCTACCTCTTTTTCGACGCCAGCCTACCGGCACCCATTCTGTAGCGATCTTGGCCCACCTATCTGGGTGCATCCTACACACATGCCCAGCCCAGTCCCATTTCAGTTCGGCTGCTTTCCTCCCCACGTCTATTATTTTGGTTTTGGAACGAATGCTGGTGTTACGTACACGGTCTGTTAGTTTTATTCCTAGTATACTTCGTTCCATGGCTCGTTGGCAAACCCCGAGTTTGAACTTTTGAGACAAGGTCAATGACCAAATCTGTGCTCCATAAGTCAGAACGGGCAGGATACACATGTCGACTAATTTACGTTTGTAAGTGGGATTCTATTTTGGAATAATGATCGCGAGGTCTTAGTTCGCGGCGAACCACTAGTCAATAATAAGTAGAATTTTGGCATTAAAATCAAACAAGTTAGAGATACTTAATCTGTGTATTTAGTTGACCTCTGTAGCCTAGTCGTCATCATGCCGCTGACATACCGGAGGTCCCGGGTTCGATCCCCGGTCAGTTTAAGATGGAAAATTGTATTTTTCATATTGGCCTAGGGCTTAGATATTTATCTATATATGTATTTGTTATAAAATATAGTATCGTTGAGTTAGTATACCATAACACAAGTCTCAAACCTACTTTTTTTGTTGTTAGATATGTCCAAAAAAAAATTATCTGTCGTTTATTAGGAATCCTGTTACACACACTATAGCGACATGTAAATCCCGCTTGAATAATAAAGAGAACTTTTTACATTTTGAAATACATTTATATGGAAAAGTATTCAAAATGATGTACTGAATCACCCCTTAAAATATTTTGACATTGTATAATCGGTATAAATCCGAAGTTCCTGACGTTTTTCTCCGTGCTATAATGCGACATCTAGAGTAAACAACAGGATCGTATCTCCGCTATTCTTATTTCATTTCCCTAAAATATTGGTCTGCATAAACAGGAAAACAAGGAAAATTGCTATTTTTCTTGTTTACAATACCGTTGCAATACTGAAATGTTTTCAATAAACAACCTTTTTAGGTTAATCAAAAAGTAATTTGGTATATTGAATTGTTGCATGGCGTTTCATTTGTTCGATTACGGATTGGTTTTCATACTTCATTAATAAGATGGATTGGCGAATTTGTAGCTTTATTTGTGTAGTAATTTCATTTATTTTGTGAATAACTGCATCAAATTCAGCAGAACAAATATTTATAAAAAGATTCTAGTTAGCAGTTCAGTTTTGCTGGTTTCCTCACGATTCAAAAATTCTAAATTCAGCGAATTAAACAGCTTTGTCACCACCACAGCCTAGGAGGCTTTTTCTCTAAAAAGCGATGATTCATCTTCTTTCAAGTCGTTGGCTATGTGAAAATTTAAATATTTTATTAAAAGGAGGTATATACTATGATACTGAGGATAAAAGATGATTTTCATTGTTATTTATTTTAATTTATTAAATTGTTTTTTAAGAAAACTGTGTAACAAAGGCTTGGAGAGGCATATATATCACGTCTTTATCCCTTTTGGGGCAGCATTACCTTTTAGCTATGCTGCTGATAACAGCTAGGGCTGTAAAACCCATAGGCCATTTTTAGCGTGTGCTGGGTGAGAAAATAAAAAAGAAAATAGAGAATTAAAATAAAATAGTACTTAATATATTAATAAATAATTGAGGTAAATTTATTAATATTTACCTATAGGTAAAAAATGCTCTCAAAACATCAAATTTCTTAAGTAAGTACGCTTCAATCCAAAATTGGTGCAATAATTTTCCCATTATTCAATTTTCCTTCGGATGACTTAGCAAATGGAACATTTTCGCAGATTTCTTTTCGCTTGCAAAAAATAAAGTAATTTTTTTGCCTGTGTCTCGGCTGTGGTTAATCACCAGAGTGGCTTGGATTGAGGAGCCCCTATATTATGTTTTTGTTGATTTGGACAATTGATTTTTGCGTAGTATTTTTTAGGGTTCCGTAGCCAAATGGCAAAAACGGAACCCTTATAGATTCGTCATGTCTGTCTGTCCGTCCGTATGTCACAGCCACTTTTTTCCGAAACTATAAGACCTATACTGTTGAAACTTGGTAAGTAGATGTATTATGTGAACCGCATTAAGGTTTTGACACAAAAATAGAAAAAAAAAACAATAAATTTTGGGGGTTCCCCATACTTAGAACTTAAACTCAAAAAAAAATATTTTTCATCAATCCATACGTGTGGGATATCTATGGATAGGTCTTCAGAAATGATATTGAGGTTTCTAATATCATTTTATTCTTCTTCTTTTATTCTAAACCGAATACTTTGCGCGAGAGACACTTCCAAAGTGGAAAAAAGTGTGTCCCCCCCCCCCCCCCCCCCCCCCCGTAACTTCTAAAATAAGAGAATGATAAAACTAAAAACAATATATGATGTTCATTACCATGAAAACTACCAGCGAAAATTGGTTTGAACAAGATCTAGTATGTAGTTTTTTTTTAAATGTCATAAACTGCAATTTACCTTTCATTCAATCAACTCAAATATAAAAATTAAAAAACATACTACAAGACTTTTATATTATGTTATTTGCTACTACGAGGCGAGTCCTACTCGCACTTGGCCGCTTATTTATTTGCTTCTCAGCATGCCTACGCATCACCAACACATAATTATTTCTCTTCACTGGCACTAGATGGCGCTGTAAGGTAATAATTAAAACATTAAAATCTTTTATTCATCATCATCTTCATGTCTTTTTGTCTTCACTGCAGGAGCACGACCCTCTCTGTACTACCAGAGCAATACATGGCCAGAGCAGCCAGAGGACTTGGCCTACACTCTTCTCGCTGGCCAGACGGGCTGGAGAGGTCTCATTGATGTTTATAAGCTTTGTTTAGCTTGTATTCCTAAGTCGCCTTCTACGAAATCCACGGGAGAACTTGGAGTGGCCCTATTCTACTCTGCTGAAAACCATACGGCTTATCTTATAAAATCTTTTATTACTGTTATTTAAATAGTAGTATACTAATTAATTCAAAATGACTTAAACGAAATGCAACAAATATTTTTAAAGTATATTCAATACTTTCTTTGTCACATTTTTGCTAGTCGTGTCTACTGCCATCTCTGTGAGCCTACCCCGCAACTCCAGTTTTGCCTACTTAGAAGGGCTCGTATAGTTTATATGGTAATACGGGAAAGAAAATCATCAAGTAGTTTCATGTTATTTAAATTTATTATTCATTTTAACGCGTGTCGCACCCAATTAAGGGTGTCATTATAAAGACCCCGGTAGTGGGTTCGGATGCATAATGGCTGTTATTAAACTGCTACATATGGGTATTATCTTTCGTATTATGCGTTGGGCCTAAAATCTCTTGCATGCTGCTTAGGAAAATAAGTTTATTTGCAAGGTAAATAAAAAAAAAACACCCGAGTTTAAATAGTTACATATGTAAATGCCATCTAGTGTTGAACGGAGGAACTAAATAGTAAAATATACGTAGCGCCATCTATTATTTGCCAGACAAACAACGAAAACCCTGACTTTCAAGCGTAAACCGCCAATAACTTTTAAACGGCCGAACCGATTTTCATCAAACATAGGTAAGGACCACCGCAAGGAAACTTGCTTTTACGCATATATAACTGCATCCAAATCGACCCATTTGTTTGGGCACTACGATCCCACAGATATACAAATAAACAGATACACACACACATATACACGTCAAACTTCTAACACCTCTCTTTTTCTCGCGGGGGTTAAAAATACATGCAAACAATTTTCAACCGCGGCATTTGCAAATATATTGGCTCTCAACACCGCCGTCTGGCAGTTCGATTTCAGATCACACATCTCATACATACATTTGTATGATAAAGGCGTTTAAAGTTCCTGAACACACAATATGGCTCAACAGTCAACATAAATAGAAACTAATAAAAATACAAAAATATGAGAACAGGTTTTACTAATACTACATGACTTTTTCTGGATCCCGTGCTGTTTCTTTTCAAATGATTATTTCAAACAGGGGATTTAAAATAAATTATTTGAAACGAAGATACCATTTCAGATTCTTTCTTGATCAAGCCCTAGATAACCGTTCAAACTATTTTTAGAACAACAATTATAGTTTGAAGTGAGAACGTAACGCTTTTCTACGCACATCAGCTTAAAGAGGCTGTGTTTTGCAAATGGGGGTAGAAAAGCTTAACGTTCTCACTTAACTGTAAACAGTAGTTCATAAAATAGTTTGAAGGGTTATCTAGGGCTTGATTAAGATAAAACTTTAAATAATTATATCTCCGTTTCCTTTCAAATAATTTATTTCAAATAGGGTCAGCACTATTCCCCGAAAAATTCAAGTACTTATCCCCATAAGACTAGAATATATTAATTTTATTTTAAAATACGATAAAACACTCGAATAGATCAAGTCCCCGTGTTTGTGTAAAAGGTTAACACTGGCAACACATATTACACATTTGTAAAATAACGTTTAGAAATTTGGGTTTTATTCTACGCAGGGCGGCTGGTTTTACAAATATGCATGTAATATATACGTTATATAATTCCTTAGTTAGAGGTCATCTTGAATGCAATGCTCTGATTTGGAATCCCCACGAGATGAAATACAGACTTATGCTAAAAAAGATACAGAATAAGTTCTTGAGGTATTTATATTGGAGACAGTACGGAGTGTATCCTTTGTATCCTCTGATGTATCCTACATTGTTTGTGTTGGGTATGGTGGGATATTATGAACAGGGTAAGAAGGGAGCTTAGTATGGTTACCTATATTTTTAAGTTGATTCGTGGTGTAATAAATAATACGGAAATGCTTAAAATGGTGGAGTTCAGTGTTCCGAATAGATACGTGGAGCGCCGAAGGCAGCCGTGCCTTTCGGTGGCACCGCACGGGCGGACTAACTTGGTGAACAAGTCTCCGCTGGCACGCGCGATACACACTCTGAATTTGATCGCAGACAGGATAGATATCTTTCAGTGTACTCTGTGTGAATTTACAAGATTGCCGTGTACATAATAAGTTATGTTGTAAATAATTGATAAATATTAACGTGCTTTTCTATTGTATTAGGTACAAACCTGTAAAAATAGAATAAGTAGAGAATAAATAAATACTAAATACTAAACAATGGTGTCAGATTTTTAAAGCTGCCTCAAGAAATTAGACCCCGAATCAGGCATATCTTGACGTATACGTTACAATGATGACAGCAGATTTGTGTGACACTTGTGGTCATCCACCCATGTGTGACCACGCTTGGAGTTGCTTAACTCGCGAAAGTGCTAGTATTGCGTACTCTCGCTGGGCCACCGAGCTCTTCTCTAAGCCTCTTCAAACACGTTGACATTAAACAAATCGTCCCTTTACCGTCGCGTCGGCCATTTTGAACTATTTGCGCGCTCGACGACGGAACTAATTTGTAGGGACCGTAACATAAACAGGAGAAGTGACAGAAGGATAAACATAGATAAATAGATCAAAAAAATATTTGGACAAAAGGTCAAAAAACAATAATAACATGAACAAATCCTGAAAAAATACAAATAAAATAAAATGTGAATTATCCCCCAAAATGGTCTTCAACACACCATGTGAAAGGTTTTGCATTAGCGAAGCCTCTGCGCTGATCCTCCGTTGGAGCCATAATTGGTGCTTTCACAGACATTCGCACGACTAAGTAACTAAGATATATTGTAGTTTATGTATTTATTTATTATATTATTTATAGATGTAGTTTGTTTTGAATATATTATAAGTTTATGTGTTATACGTAGGAATATATGTTTATTTTTGTAATAAATATAAGTTATTCCGATATGTACACTTTGACTTCTACCCGTTATGCCCATTTATTGTATCCTTTCGCTGATATTTGGTTGACTGGAAGACATCCCATTATGGGATAAGTCCGCCTTTGTACCTACACATTTTATGGTTTGTTATTGTTCCTATGTTTGTAATGTTTATGTACAATAAAGATATATACAACAACAGCAACAACTAAGTACATTCACAGATTTACGCACATCTGCTCCACCAACACACATTTATTTTAAAGTTATGCGCTTGAGCAGTTTTTCAGCAGTAAGATTCGAGACGGACTTTATATCTGACATAGTTGAAACTCGTACGTTGTAATTCAGAATTTAATTTTTTACAAACGACTCAGTTTTAAGTGTGACTAATAATGTTTTTGTCCGGCTGTCAGGTTCTGGTCATCTGTTCTACAGGTCGCATTTCTCAATAGACTCTCGTAAAATTTAGAAAGAAGGTTCGAAAATTATTAAGATTTTTTTGTCGATTTCGTTTCTCAGAATATTTCGAAATGGCGATAATATGGGGGTCGAAAACTTATCATATTTAAGCTATTACAAAAACATTTTTAAACTGGCATACAATTTCTTTATTTCTCTTATTAAGACGCAACTTTTTTGTCTGAACAACTTTCATCATGACTGATAAACTTCAACGGGTCGGAAGTGGCTCGCGAAGTCTACAGCTTGCAGAGCCACTAGTATTAGTGAGAAACGTATATTTTGCTAGTGTTTCTTTCTGTACTCTCCATATTTTATAGACACGGAAAGCCTACGCTCCTAATAGTGCAATTAAATGTCTCTGTGTGCGAGATTAGGATTATAATGACATGTTTTGTTTAAGAGATCTCGGATTCACAGTTAAGGATTCTAATGGTTATTACTTAAGGCCATACCCAAATTTTCCGGGGTCCAGTGGCGCCACCATTTAAAAGGAAACGGAGATATCATTTAAAATTGTGTCTTGGTCAAGTTCTAGATACCCATTCAAAGTATTTTTTAAACTACTTTTTGTAGTTTAAAGTGAGAACGTGAAGCTTTTCTACGCACATTTGCGAAAAACGGCCACTTTTGGCTAATGTGCGTAGAAAAGGTTCACGTTCTCACTTTAAACTATAAACAGTAGTTCATAAAATAGTTTAAAGGGTTATCTAGGGCTTGACCAAGACACAATTTTAAATGATATTTCCGTTTCCTTTTAAATGATTTATTTTAAATGGCGGCGCCACTGGACCCCGGAAAATTTGGGTATGGCCTTAACTTTTATACTCATTTTTCGAAAACTTAAGTTAAATAAACTCTAATTGGCTTCTGCTGTCGCCGCAGCTGTACCCGCCTTGCGAGCAGTCGCTTGTATATATGATGGGGCAACTTTATCCACGCATGTTGCTTTACTTACTAGTTAGTTTTGATAAAAACGGAAAGAATATACAGCGTGTGTTCACGCCATATCGCCCTTTTTACATCATATACTCTTTCGTTCATCTCATTCTCATCTATGGCCTGCTTGTCAAGAAGAAAGAAGAGTTTTAGTCTGATCAAAATGATTCAGCGAATGCGTAGTGGACTGTAATAGGTAATGAGTGATAAATGTAGGCCTGTTCACCTGATAAGAAACACGCACTGGAACTTTCAGGCTGCAGCCTTACACTTTTATTTATTGAGCGTTGCGGATGTTTTGCGCGCCGATGTTGCGATCAGATCAGATCGAGTGCGTGTTCTTATCAGGTGAGCAGGCCTACATTTATCACTCATTACCTATTACAGTCCACTACGCATTCGCTGGATCAGCGTGTAACAAATAATATTGAAACTATTTCAAGGATCTCAGTACATGATACTGAACCACTTTCTCCAAGGAACATCGAAATATGAAAAATAATTTTGATTTCGTTAGGAACAGAGTTTCTTGACTTGACTGATCAGAATTAGGAAAGCAAAATAATATTTTTTTGGAAGGTGTTGAACGTAGGACACCCACCCACAAGGTGGTCTGACGACCTAACCAAGGTCGCTGGAAGGCGCTGGATGCAAGCCGCTCTAGATCGGTCATTTTGGAAATCTTTGGGAGAGGCCTATGTCCAGCAGTGGACGTTGTGCGGCTGAAATGATGAGTGGTCGGCTCCGGGCGCCTAGCAGCCTCGACAGGGCGAGAATGGGGGAGAGGTGCGGGGACGATGGACAGGGACGCATATAGCGCGGGACCTTAGGATATTCCGTTCTGTATGTAATACAATAAATTAATTATTCTGTGGTATAAGTCAGGTAGTATTTACAACTTAAAAAGTCACAGGTGACCAACTTAAACATGAAAAAAAAGTCCGTACAAATCGGATAGCAAATTAGTTTTTAAACATTTTTAGTCGGCATTCGCGACTACGCAACCCTACACTGCGCATGGCCCGACACGCACTTGACCAGTTATTGTCCTATTCGTAAAGCTTCGTATTTAATTAAAAATTACACTGTCATTACTATGCGCCCTTCGTAGCCATAACACCTAGGCGATAATAAATCCTTTTCTGTCCTCCCTTTACGTCCAATCGTAATGTTTTACGACCGTCTCAAAAGAAGTTTTTTATTAGCTAAACACAAACCATCGATTGACTAGAAAGGAAAAAGAAAACTACGTAAAAGCGGATCTATAGGGTCTACGCGGACGTCGCGTCATTTCAGATGCATTACCGCAGAGCGTTGCTTCTTCTTCTTATCGTGTATGTTAGTGACTAACACTAGTGTCAGAGTTTTTAAACAGCCTTAAAGGCCTCTGACATGGTTTTAGGTAACGACCAATGTCAAAGACAGTGACCGGGACCGACGGCTTAACGTGCCCTCCGAAGCACGGATCGTCTTACTTACCGGACAATTAGGTGATCAGCCCACAATGTCCTAACCAAACTAGGACAACAACACAAAGTCGTTGCCCCCGCCGGGAATCGAACCCGCGACCTCCAGGTATGAGCCAAACGCTCTAACCACGGAGGCAGTTACTACAACGTTGCTACAACGTTGCGTCATCGTAGCGTTGCTACAACGTAGTTGCAATTAGTTTAATCAGACAGAGTTTTAAGTCTCTTTTATTTTCCAAGTTCTCGGTTGCATCCCGAACTGCGCTAATTTGAAGCTTCTGAATAAACACTACGAACCCTACTTTAAATAATGCGAAAATGTAGTTATTGAAAACAAGTAGTTATATTTTGCCAGGTGAATTAAAAAAACTCCAACTTTCAAGCGTTTACTCTGAAACAACTTTTGAACAGCTGAACCATCTCAATAAAGTCGGGTTTCAAACAAAAAAAAACTCATAAAAATAGTCCCATTCGTTCAGGCATTACGATTACACAGAGAGAGAGAGAGAGAGAGAGAGAGAGGGACATTGACGAACACGTTAAACTTATAACACCTCCTTTTTAGGGTTCCGTAGCCAAATGGCAAAAACGGGACCCTTATAGATTCGTCATGTCTGTCTGTCTGTCCGTCCGTATGTCACAGCCACTTTTGTCCGAAACTATAAGATCTATACTGTCGAAACTTGGTAAGAAGATGTATTATGTGAACCGCAATAAGGTTTTGACACAAAAATAAAAGAAAAACAAAAAATTTTGGGGGTTCCCCATACTTAGAACTGAAACTCAAAAATTTATTTTTCATCGAACCCATACGTGTGGGGTATCTATGGATAGGTCTTCAAAAATGATATTCAGGTTTCTAATATCATTTTTTTCTAAACCGAATACTTTGCGCGGGAGACACTTTCAAAGTGGAAAAAAGTGTGTCCCCCCCCCGTAACTTCTAAAATAAGGGAATTATAAAACTAAAAAAAATATATGATGTTCATTACCATAAAAACTACCAGCGAAAATTGGTTTGAACGATATCTAGTAAGTAGTTTTTTTTTTAATACGTCATAAATCATAAACGGTAATTTACCTTTCATTCAATCAACTTAAATATAAAAATTAAAAAAAAACATACTGCAAGACTTTTATGTCATGTTATTTGCTACTACGGAACCCTTCATGGGCGAGTCCGACTCGCACTTGGCCGCTTTTATTTCCTCTGGGGTTAAAATACAAAAAGAAAAAGAAGCAGCTTATATCTATTCTGTCGTTAGTTTGCAAGAAACCTTTTATTACTAAATAATACAGCTGAGATGAATTCCACGTCTAGCCGCCATGAAAATGTTATTGAAAAGGTTTTTTTTTAGTTTTATTGCTTTGAAAAACTAATTAAGTGGTTATACAACGTTTGAAAAACTAATTAAAGGTTATATAATAACCAAGTTTCAAACGTTATTAAAAAATAAAGTGAGGACTGCGTTGGCAATTCGGTAATAATAAAGTAGACAAGTTTATTTGTCAGGCAAATGAAAAATACCCCGACTTTTAACTGCTGAACCGATTTTCATTAAACATAGCTAAGAATGGTGATTCTTAGCTATGTTTAATGAAAATCGGTTTCGGCAATTCGGCAAGAAAAAAATATATGTAAACCAAACTGAAATTGGTCCATCCGTTCGAGAGTTACGATGACAGACAGACATACAATGGAATAAAACTTATTCCACCCCTCTTTTTGCTTGGGGGGTTAAAAATGAGAAGTAAGGAGTAGGTATGTAGTTAAGTTCTTACACGTAAGGCCACTTGCCGGCTGGTTTCCAAGAGAGTAGAATATAACCACTCCAAATCCTCCCGTGAATGTCGTATAAAACGACTAAAGAAATAAAAGCTGAATAAAGCTTATAAACATCAGTGAGACCTCTCCAACCCGTCTGGCCAGCCAGAAGAGTTCTCTGGCTGCTCTGGCCAAGAATGGCTCTGGTAGTACAGAGAGGGTCGTGCTCCCTGATGATGAAGGCCACTTAGGGTTGGGCTACATCTATCAGCATGGAACAGCACTTTTCTATGTTGCTATCCTGTTCTGTCGCTCAGAACCGCCATTTGCTAGAGCGAAAGACAGCGATAGAACGCTTATGCATGGCCGTTCATCTTTCGTCGCTTTCTCTCGTTTTAGCAATTGACGGTTCTGAGCAAGAACGGGGGAGAGGTGTAGGGACGGGGGACGGGGACGCATATTAAATAAATAAAAATAAAATAAATATATAGGGACAAATTACACTGATTGAGCTAGCCCCAAAGTAAGTTCGAGGCTTGTGTTATAGGATACTAACTCAACGATACTATATTTTATAACAAATACATATATATAAAAATCTAAGACCCCAGGACAATTTAAAAAAGGCCATTTTCCAACTTGACCTGGCTGGGGATCGAACCCAGGACCTCCGGATTGGCGGTCTAGCGTGTTGACCATTACGCCACGGAGGTTATATTGCGCGGGACCTTAGAAGACTCCGTTCTGTATGTAATACTCATATTGAGAAGCTCGGTGGCCCGGTGGAAGTGCGTATTACTAACTCTTTCGCAAGTAAAGCGACACCGATTATGGTCCGCACTTGGATGGGTGACCACAAGTGGTATAAAATTTTTCGCGGGCTCCTCCCTGCTTCGGAAGGCACGTATTAGCCGTTGGTCCCGGCTGTCATCATTGTATAGCAGTCGTCAAGCTATGTCAGATGCCTCGAAAGAAAAATCTGACATCAGTGTTGGCCACTTACACCCACGAAAAAACTCATTAATATGCTATTTTCCAACAAGTCAAATCAAATACTTTTTTTTAAACGTCAAAACAAATATATTCTATGGGATTTTGTATGAAATACAGGCAGATGACGTCATAAATTTTGGAGTCAAATAGCGCTCTTATTATCAGTTTTTTGCAATAATAAATATAAAATCACGTTAAAATTGATATGATATAAAGACAACATACATACATACATACATAATATCACGCCTGTTTCCCGCAGGGGTAGGCAGAGACTATGGACCTCCACTTGCTACGATCCTGACAAACCTCTTTTGCTTCATCTAAGCTCATCAATCTCTTCATACATACCCTTCGGTTACGGGTACTTTTTACCTCCCCTTTTTTAGAACGTCTGCAATTTGGTCGCAGAGTGTTCGCCGAGGCCGACCCTTTTCTACTGTTCCTTTCACATTTACTTATATAAAGACAAGTGACATTATTTTGACAAGTTTTATTTTGTTATCAGTACAAAATAATTTATTTTTAGCTTAGGAAAATATCCAATTCTGTGACTAAGATAAACTAGTTTGGCCTGAAATTGGGTTCGGCCGATAACATATACAAAGGGCACGAAGGACATTGTGAGCTATGTTTATTTGTGTTCGTTTGCAGGGACAGTTCCGGGTGACGACATAACCTTCATTGTGTGTTTAGTTCGCGGGCAAATAGCTGTGACCTTGCGTGCAATTTACCTTTGATTAAAGGTCAAAGGAAGGTCTAATAAGGTCAAAACAGATGTTCAAAACCGGGTATTTACTAACGAGAAGACCTAAAAGATGAATAGATTGATAAGGATAAATTAAGAGAGAAGTATAGCTCGCAAAATGCTCTGTCTGCCCCATTAGGGATAAAGACGTGATAGTATGTATGTATGTATGTATGTATAGCTCGCAAAGATAAATTAATAGATTGATAAGATTATAAAGGGTATGCGCGCTCCGTTCATACAAAATAAAAGAAGCCAAGAGCGTGTCGGGCCACACAGTGTAGGGTTACTTACAAATTGCCCGAGCGGCTGCACAATTTCTTATGGAAATGTCGTTTTTTTTCAGGTTTTGATTGTTATTTTAATTTCATTATTCTTTTATAATGTAGTATAGCCACTATTTCGATTTATTACGTGTGTGTCCCTTCCACCGTGTATATAGATAAACATCCATGAGCCAGGTCAATCTGAAGAAGATCATTTTCCATCTTGACCTTACCGGGGTTTGAACCCGATACCTCCGGTGTGACAGCCTGGCTTGGTGAAAATAATTATGAGCTCGATCGGCTTTTAAGAAACGTGGAAGAGAAGCAGCTGGTACATTTTAAGATTTTCTTTTCTCCCAGACCAGCATGAAAAATAAGTGCCGAAAACCTCAAGGCAAAGTTTGATGCAATCTGTCATTACTATCGTCATCAAGTCTTTTAGTCTCCACTGCAGGAGCACGACCCTCTCTGTACTAACAGAGCCATACTTGGCCAGAGCAACCAGAGGATTTGGCCTACGCTCTCCACGCTGGCCAGACGGGTTGGGGAGGTCTTATGGATGTTTTTATGCTTTGTTTAGTTTATATTACCTAAGACGCCTTCTACGACATCCACGGAGACCTGGAGTGGTCCTATTCTACTCTGCCGGAAACCACACGGCAACTTTACTATAACATTTAGTATTGGATCCGCACCACACATCTCCTCAGGTCACAGCTGAAAATCTGTGTATTGCTCCCGGGCAATATAACCACTGAGCTGTGGCCTTTTTGTATTGCTGTAACACACACATAAAGTTATGCAAGTAGGTTTATATATAGTTTTTTTTTGTGTTTGCGTTTTATTTTTGTGTTTTGTATAGTTTTTGTATTTATGTGTGTTATAGCTGCAAATAATTGAATTTATCTATCTATCTATCTAACTTATATCGGCGTCATTACTATCAGTACTAATTAATGTTGAAGTACAAACAACGTAATTTGCTGGAGTTATGTAGGTCAAACCGCTAGGGGTATATGTTTACTTAAGGGCGGTATTTGTGTTTCATTTGCGTACAATATTATACGTAAAAGTAATACAGACAGATATACTGTGTACAAGCTAAACAAAGCTTATGAACATCATGAGACCTCTCCAACCCGTCAGCGTGGAGAGTGTAGGCCAAGTACTCCGGCTGCTCTGGCTAAGTATGGCTATGGTAGTACAGAGAGGGTCGTGCTCCTGCAATGGAGACAAAATTACCTGATGATAATGATAATGATAATACTGTGTATTTTGATTTTTAGAAGAACTCCAGAGGTGCCATTTTTAAAACGCGCAGTCCCTAAATGAATTTTCGTATGTAAAAACAATTTTAAATTTAGTGACTCCGGATTCAAAAATGGCACTTCAGTCTTTTATCTTCGCTATTGATCCAATATTCGTGACTTTTCTAATAATATTGCGTATTCATTTTTTAATTCTTGAAGAATTACGTCAGATGCCTTTAGGCAGCTCGAGACATCTGACACTAGTGTCAGCTATTGACTCAATCAATAAGCTAGAAATGCTTGAAATCTCTAAGAAAACAAACTTTTTAGAAAAATTAAACAAACTTAAATCGATATTTCGGCCCTTCATTATCATCATCAGGTCTTTTTGTCAGGAGCACGACCCTCTCTCTACTATCAAAGCCATACTTGGCCAGAGCAATCATAGGACTTGGCCTACAGTCTTCTGGCTGGCCAGACGGGTTGGACAGGTCTCATTGATATTTATAAGCCTTGTATAGCACGTTCCTTAAAGGGTCCCCCGAACCTAGACCAAAATACAACTTTCCATACAAACGTAGTCTACGTTTTATTTCAAAACGACATGTCCGATTTGGGCAAAATTTTGTAATTTCAAAGATATTGCAATTATCTAGGTTTATAACTAGTTTCCGACATTAAAAATATGAACTTGAAATAGAATATAGTGTTTTATATCATTGTTGACCATTAATTAGTATGGGAAACTTCTAAATCGTTATATTTTCTTTCCAGATCATAATTTTACCATAGGAAACCAGTTATAACCCTAGATAATTGCAATTTCTTTACAATTACCATTTTTACCGGAATCTGACATGTGGTTTCAAAATTAAACGTAGACTACGTTTGTATGGAGAAGTCTAGGGTCGGGGGACTCTTAAGTGGCTTTCTACGACATCCACGGGAGGACTTGGAGTGGCCCTATTCTACTCTGCCGGAAACCACACTGCAACAAAAGTTAGAGCAACTTTTGTGGTGCTAAAATCCTACTAATATTATATACATGAAAGTTTGTAAGTATGGATGGATGGATGTTTAATACTCTTTCACGGAAAAGGTACTGAATGGATTTTAATGAAACTTTACAATAATATCGCATTGTACTACTACAATTTATAAAGATATTGTGTGATCCTGCGCAGACGAAGTCGCGGGCACCAGCTAGTCTTCTTCATCTTATCGTGTGTGTTAGTGACTAACACTAGTGTCAGAGTTTTTAAACCGACTTAAAGGCCTCTGACATGGTTTTAGGCAACGACCAATGTCAAAGACAGTGACCGGGACCGACGGCTTAACGTACCCTCCGAAGCACGGATCATCTTACTTATCGGAACAATCAGGTGATCAGCCTACAATGTCCTAATAAAACTTGGACAACAACACAAAGTCGTTGCCCCCGCCGGGAATCGAACCCGCGACCTCCGGGTATGAGTCGAACGCTTTAACCACTACACCACAGAGGCAGTTAATAAATAATACAGAAAGTAGACATACTTATACTACAATCTTGACCAGAATCGCTTCAATAAGTTATTACTTGACCGAGCGAGCAAAGCGTCATTCATCAAAAGCGATTTCAGCTGCGGCAAAAATTCTTTCGTGTATCCAAATTCTGGATGTCCGAATTCGAGTTATTTAGCTATTCTCCTACAGGTCGCATTTCTCAACCGATTCTCGTGAAATGTTGTAAGCAGGTTCAGTATTTATATAAAATTTGTTTGTCGATTCAGTTTTTCGGAATTTCGTCGCACAATGGTGGAAATATAGGGGTTGAAAACATCAAAACAACAAGCTTTTTCGATTTTTTTTCAAAAATGTAAGAATAGTTTTTTGTCACCCTTTTAGGAAGTAAATTTTTGTCTGAACAACTTTCTTAACCGTAAAACTTCAACGGATTGGGAACTCGCGAGGTCAGCTTCAGCTCACAGTCATTTCAGCCGCACAACGTCCACTGCTGGACATAGGCCTCTCCCAAAGATTTCCAAAATGAGCGATCTAGAGCTGCTTGCATCCAGCGCCTTCCAGCGACCTTGAATCACAGAGACATAGTTACAATTATTATTCACCGCAAATAAAACCTCCTTTCTAATAGCAAAATAGCGATTACTCATAGTCCCTTAAATTTCAAACCTTTTATTCGGCCGATTGAAAATTCAAAGCAATAAAACTCCACTTGGGGCTTATTCAATAGATATTAAGCCAACCAATTGAATTGGAATCAATCGTCTGGGTTTAGAATATTCATCGCTATTCCACACCGCGAATGTACTTTTTGAATCTAAATGCATACTGAATTATAGAGTTTTGAAAGTATTTTTTTCGGTACGCATTTATATTCCCAAGATTGTATTTTTTTTTTCAGCTTTATTACCTAGCAAAACCATTTAATAAAAAATTTCAAAATAGAATAAAAATTTTCTTCTAACGCACCACATTGAGGCAACGTACCCAGAACACTGGCGACGTTTCCTCGCTGGATCGCAATACCTATGTGCTGAGCGATATAACTGCCAGCACCTATGGTCACCAGCTATCTCCATGAGGTGGTAATGATGATTGTAATGTTCTTAACATATTGCAAGACATTTACGGCTGTGGACGTAATTCAATTATTATTTCTTTTGTGAGTGTCTTAAGTGTATTAAGAAATAATTTAGCATCAGGACCTTAAAAGCTCAAGCTATTAAAATTGCAAAGCGCACAACAATAGACCGAAATAACCTTGGTCGAATAACTGTTTAACACAAAACCGTTCTTCACTGTTTCGTTCAAATAATTACACTTCGACGAGTAACGGTTGGCCGAGAGCACTGTTTTTCGAGCGACTAGCAACGCTTTTCCATGCTGGCCTGATTATTAGCTGTTTTTTTTTTTTGGCTCGACGCAGTTGCTTATTTAGCCATGCACAAGTTAATAAAACATGGGTAACTATTATATAACGCAAAAAAATAAAAGCTAAGGTAGTAGGAAAGCCGGAGAATGAATAAAAACAATATTACGTCATAAATTATTAAGCTGTAACTCTATCCTGTGCTTGCATAAGGCTGTTCATTTAAGCGGAGAGGAGAAAAGAGCAGCGGAGCTGTGGCAAAATGAACCAATCGAATGGCATAAAATATCTGCTCCACTTTAGTAAACAGGGATTAGAACTGGTTTTAAAATTCATACAAACAAAAGCAGAGCGGGGAATCGGAATGGAGAAGTGGCGCGAAAAAGCGAGGCGGAAAAGCGGAGCGGAGACACGGAGCAGAGAAAAGGAGCGGACCGGAGAAGCAAAGCGGAGAAACGGAAATCTCCTCGAGTGCTCGCGGCCCAGCTACCTGTATGAAAAAACATAGTCCGTGACACTACTCCGCAACTCCGCTCCGCATTACTTTCTCGCTTCTCCACTATCTAGCTTCTCTTCAGTAGGCAGGCAACCTAAAGTGGCAAAATGTACTTTTTAGTTAGGTTTTAGTTTTAGATACATAAATGTTTTAACGTGGAAAACTTGCGAAGTTACCCTTCTTCCATTATTTAGCGATACAAGGAAAATGTGCCAACGTATTTCAGTGTATCGCGTTACCACAAAGCCACATTTTGAGGGTAGTTATTCATAGACCCGTTTGAGGTTTCGCTACGTTCAGAATGGGTACGTAATTGACTCATTAAAAATAATTAGATATTTACACATTTTGCAGGAAAAGAAAAGTGAGAAAAGTTATTTAAATGTACATATAAAAAAACAGTAAAAAATATGTCTGTACATTTAATATACTTTCAAAAAAAAATTTGGGGCCATGGAGACATAGTAATAGACTAAGAATTAAAAAAAAACACTTTGTGTTTGTGTGTTTGTACACGCATATCTTCGGAAATACTGAACTGATTCAAATGAAACGGGAAAAAAACGGGAACGGGAACGGGAACGTCATCGATCATATCCATTTTCAACGTGATTTTAATTTATTATTACGGAAAAACTGATATTAAGAATGCTATTTGACTCCTAGAAACTATGACATCATTATCTTTATTTCATACCAAAGAAAATGTTTGTTTGGATGTTAGGAAAATAACCGGCCAAAAAAGAATATAAAAAGAATAAAAGCGCACTAAGGGTTCCGTACCATTATCTATAAAAAATCGCGTATGTTGTATGGGAGCCCCCCTTCAATATTTATTTTATTTTACTTTTAGTATTTTTGTTATTATAGCGGCAACAAAAATACATACTTTGTGAAAGTTTCAACTGTCTAGCTATCGCGGTTCTTGAGATACAGCCTGGTGACAGACAGACGGACAAAGGGACAGGCGGACAAAACAGACAGCGAAATCTTAATAATAAGGTCCCGTTTTTACCCTTTAGGTACTGAACCCTCAAAACTATCTGAATTGAGTTGTTGGAAACTTCCTTATTTAGGCCAATAAATAAATATGTATTACTATATAAGGTTGTGTAGAATTTAGACGTTAATATCTGATATATGATACATTACCATATACATACACCACCATTATATCTCGACAACGGTGTATCAAGGCAACAAAAGGCACCCTTATTAACTCCTGATGCTCGTAACTCCTCGTATATGTAGCTATCGACTGATGATTGAGCAGCCCCAGGGTATGACACACTTGTAGAGCTACTAGATGTGGCTAGCAAACATGTCACTTGAGGTCTATCAGACAGATTTTGCAGCAAGATTTATTTGCAACAACAAATCTATACATATAAATCTATATCTATATCTATACATATAATAAAACAGTAAAAAAAGTGTCTGTACATTAAATATTTTTCCAAAAAAAATATTGGGGGCGATGGAGACGTAGTAATAGAGTAAGAATTAAAAAAAAAATGTCTGTCTGTTTGTCTGTATGTCTGTTTGTACACTCTAATCTCCGGAAATACTGGACGGATTCGAATAAAACTTTTTTTGTTAGATAGCTATTAAGCCTGGGCAACATATAGGGTATAAATAATTTTGGAAAATGGAACGCCTGATGCAGAACCATAATGGTCTAGCTAAACTATAAGAGATATAAAAATGCCCCTTAGTAAAAGTTGTTCAGCCTGATGAGCATTTTCCAGAGACATAAAGTCCACGCGAACGAAGTCGCGGGCTTCGGCTAGTAAAAAATAAAACAAAACTAAAAAACTTTGTTATATATACTGCGACCGTTTAGTAGATAGAGAGAGAGAGGGACAGTACTTGACTCGAAGAAAAAAATTCACAACAAAACCAAATATTTCAGAAATGGATCCCTAATTTAGAAAATGATGTCCTCAAGCTTAGATAGAGAGAGAGAGGTCGGTAGACTCGAACAAAAATTTGTACTACAAAACCAAATATTTCAGAAATAGATCCCTAAATCTTTAAGTTAAGTTCACAATAGTTTAAAAAACCGAACGATTCAAGGACAGACATTTGTTTCACGATTTTATTTTACCAATGACTGACTAATGTACTACTGTATACGTACCCATGCCAAATTACAGCTTTCCAGTACTTACAGGCTCTGAGTAGAACCGCGGACAGGCAGACAGACTGACAAAGCGAAACTATAAGGGTTCCTTATTTACTACGGAACCATAAAAGAACAAAATAAAGATTGGCACATCCAGTACTCGTATGCTTTCACACCTGAAGGACTCGAAATTGCTGAGAGCGCTCTGTTATATCGAGTTACCCAAGTACTTATCAAATGGCTTGTCAATAGCTAAGACGCAAATGTAAGAGCCATAAAAGCCGTTGTCGCTTTAGTGTCAAGAATGCCCTCGTCCAAAGAGCAAAAAAATTAAGCCAATTAAATCTAAGTCGACCTTTGTCTGTCCCTTTTACATTTTTACGCACCCTTTCTTTAAAATCTTTAAGTTTGTTGAAAACCTTTGGTAATGTTGGTATTCATTCTGCGTATTTTAGGGGTCCGTACCCAAAGGGTAAATGGTATCCTATTACTGAGACTCCTCTGTCCGTCCGTCCGTCCATCCGTCTGTCAGTCTGTCTGTCTGTCACCAGGCATGTATCTCATGAACCGTGATAGCTAGACAGCTGAAATTTTTAGATGATATATTTCTGTTGCCGCTATAACAACTAAAAGCGGCAGAATGGTATTTGGTTTTGATCTTCAAAACCAAATACCATTCTGACTTGATTAAAAAATTAGAAATGCACTTTTTTTTGGAACGAAGTTCCTTATCGCGCGTTGCGAAAGGGGGCTAGACTTAATAAAATTAAGACCAAAAGTTGTAACGACACTTTTTGCTATAGTTGTAAGCCGTGCGGCGTGCGCGTGTTTCTCTGCCTGTCTCTCTCTCTCCTAATTAATCGAACGGAACTTCGTTCTATACGGTCGTCCCTTGACACCTCTCAAGTTTTTTTTTGTTTCTTTGACTCCCCATTCTAGGGTCCAGTTTGATGTCTGTTACATATATACTAGTTGAAAGGAACATACCCGTATTAAATCGAATCACGAGCTATATAAGACCACGCCCGGGCAATTTGTATGGGGATGTCGATTTTTTTTTGTTTTTTGACTGTTATTTTATTATCATTATAATATAGTGATCTTAATCTGTGGTTCGATTTATTCCACGTTGTATGCCCACCCAAAAGTGTCTGTTCCATTGCTATAAATCTGTAAACATTGCGTGAAAGCAATGTAATGTTACAGTGGAATAGTTTGATCAAAACTAAAATTGAAATTTAGGGTAGGAGTTACTCTTGAATGGTCTTAACGCGAATTTACGCGAAGATTATTCGAAAACGCCTGGACCGATTCGAAAAATTCTTTTTTTTTAAGGTTAAGTATACTTGTCAGGTGGTCCCATAGAAATTTTATCAAAATCGATTGTGTAGTTTCGGTGTGATGTCGGTTTTTAGTTGTTGAAATATGTTTTGTTTCGTAATGACAAATATTGAAAACATGTTTTGAACACAATAAGTAGAGGGCTATTTTTCTTTTTAGATTTTTATTTTGTTCTTCTTCTCGTGTGTGTTATTGACTAACACTAGTGTCAGAGTTTTTAAACCGCCTTAAAGGCTCTGACATGGTTTTAGGTAACGACCAATGTCAAAGACAGTGACCGGGACCGACGGCTTAACGTGCCCTCCGAAGCACGGATCATCATAAGATGATCTGATATAAATAATTAGAAGACAATCAGGTAATCAGCCTGCAATGTCCTAACCAAACTAGGAGAACAACACAAAGTCGTTGCCTCCGCCGGGAATCGAACCCGCGACCTCCGGGTATAAGCCGAACGCTCTAACCACTACACCACGGAGGCAGTTTTATTTTGTTGATAATAAGAAAAAAATATAACCGTCTTTTATTTATATGTAATACTTACTAATAATACACAATCAATAATAATCACAATAGCATTTTTATGCTGAATTTATTTTATTTGTGAGTAAGTATTATGTAAATATCAACAAAAAAAAACCTTAAACCTAAATATAACTAAATAGTATATTTATAACTTAACTATTCCTAAAATTAAACCTTATTTAATTAGAACATCTCATCAAAAGCGCCGCATTATTAAGAATTTGAGGGTACGATAACCGCCATTGCCAGATATTGGTTTTTATTTCAATAAACATTAAAGTTTCTAGTCTGAACACTAGATAATTTATTCATAAGAATGTCTAGGCAAGCGTGGTAAGCTGAAATCTAGCGGTTTATGCATTTGCGTGTTGAAGTTTGGGGGAGAACAACATTTAAAGGTAACTGACAAAAAGCGTCGGATTAATAAAGTGCAGATGAAAATATGGACCTTTTTACACAAATATTAAATTCAACTATTTATTACAAAAACGTAATAACATATAATACTTATTAGAAAAACGTATTATTAGCTTATTATTACAGTATTTATTAGAACAACGTAATACATATTCCAAGTGTTTAATCTATATCTATACATACTTACATATGTTGGGGATTTAAAAGGAAAAGCTATAGGTATAAGGTACAATCCAGGTCGATATGTATAACTAACCGAAGCCCGCGACTTCGTTCGCGTGGTCTTTATGACTCCGGAAAATGCTCATCAGGCTGAACAACTTTTATAAAGGCGTCATTTTTATATTTCTTATAGTTTAGCTGGCTGTTCAATTTTCCAAAATTAATACCCTATACGTTGCTCAGGCTTAATCACTATATAACAAAAAAAGTTTAATTCGAATCCATCCAGTATTTCAGAATATTTTAAGACATTAGACTTATTACCATGTCTACATTGCCGCAATTATTTTTTTAATAATTCAGTGCACAGACACATTTTTTTACTGTTTTATTATATGTACAGATGACTCGCATTTACAAAATGTAGTGGAAAAAGGAAATAGTTTCCGTCACTTGATTTCGTTAAGGCTGAGTGAAATTAATTGTTCTTCTTGTGACTCCCAAATTTCACAAGTTTCGAGATGTCGAGCAGTTTTTGTTCCGATTTTCTCCGAGATAAATTGCAAGAGCGATTTTTCGTGACTAGTCTGAAATAAGTGACTTAAGCTAAATCACGGACTAAACTAACTTACGTCATTTTAAATCCGACTTTAAAAAAAGAGAAGGTCATTAATTCGAACCGTAAGTTTTTTTTACATTTTTATGTATGTTACGCAATATCTTGGCCACCAGAGAACCGATTTTGATAATTCTTGGTTATTTTTAAGCCTTTTACACCAAATCCATCATCATCATCAGGTCTTTTTGTCTCTACTGCACGAGCACGACCCTCTTTGTACTACCAGAGCCATACTTGGCCAGAGCAGCCAGACGACTTGGCCTACACTCTCCTCGCTGGCCAGAGGTGTTGGAGAAGTCTCACTGATGTTTATAAGCTTTGTTTAGCTTGTATTCCCTAAGTCGCCTACGACATCCACGGGGGACTTGGAGTAGCCCAATTCTACTCTGCCAGAAACCACAAAGTCACACTCTATCATTGTCATCTGTAAATTAAATCACAGAACAAAAGTGGCAAAGTCAACAGTAAAATTTTTAATTATCACATATTTATTTTTAAACAATTTACTTTAAATGAGGGCGGCATTTCTGCTACCATTTCGCTTAAAGGGAAAGTTAAAAATGTATCGACGATGCCAGTTTCCTCTGTAGCCACAGATGTCCTCGTAATTGTTCGCCGGCAGCAAACCCGCCAAAAGCCGGAGAAAATGCTGCCAATTTAAAAATGTGCAGAGCTATGGGTAATCTGGATTTATGCGATCCTGTCACTTGATAACTAAGGGTGTACTGAATTTTGTCGAATTAAAATTTCAGTAGAGTCAAAGTCAATTTTTTTTCAATATAGGATAAATTTATCTGTTATTGAAGGTGATTTAAAAAAAATATTATTTTAATGCAAAAGCTAAAAACTACTAGCGTTTCGCTATGACCACTGCTGGGAAGATTACGCCAAAAGAAACTCAGTTCAGTATTGGTCCCTACCCAGCCTGATGGGCTATGTTACAATTACAATACAGATTTACACTTAAGCTATACATTTAAATTATACAATTACACTTTGCAGTCAACTATTTCCAAAAATTTTGCTTAGATGATGATAATTAGTTTTTTACATGATAATACGATTCTTTAATAAATGATTTTAGCGCATTTTTTCTTTAGTATTTGAAACTCTAACTGAAAAATAAAGATCGAACTCTTGCCTCAACGATGCCCAACCAGGGCTTAAACCGCTTAGCCCCCACAGTTTCTTTTCACAAGAAGTAAGTGATAATATTTTAATCTGTATAAAGTGTTTATCCGTCTGCGTCGCGTTGTCTAGACGAGTTTACGACACCCAACTAGAATATAAATGGCGTCTTCAAACTTCGTCGTGTGGAGATTGGACCTTCGATTTATTTACCTAGCGCTGACAGTTTTAGAAAGCTCCAAAAGTTTGAAACTATTGTAAAAAGAAAAAGAAATACTTATTTGAGTTCTTCTAAATCGAAAGTTAATTATGAATTGGGTTGTTGAGTTTTTGGCGGGAAGTCTACGGGTTAAGTTGGGGATTGTTTTAAATTGTTTTGTGAAAAAAGAATTTTTCAAATAGGCTTATTTAGATAAAATATTTTTTTTAAATTACGTTTTTTGTACAAGCTTTTATTGTTAGGCCAAACAACTTACTCAGGCAAACAAAATAAGCCCAAACTCTATATATAGTTGCGTCGTTTTATTGCTGAGTTCCATCGACCACCTTCCGTCTCTTTGATCAGATCCTAGGCATCTATCACCATAAAGTGCTCATCAAGATAAATCAAACGTGTCCTTCTCAATGAGGTTATGTTATTTTATAACTCAGTTCCGTCGAATATCTCCCGGCTCCATCACCGAAACAGCTCATAGACTTCATACCATTCTATTGTCATCCGACTCACACAAGTGTACAAATTTTCAGCTAAATCAGATAAGGAAAGCTGGTTGAAAATTGAGTTGCAAGATTTGACCTAAAACATTCATACATACAAGATGATTTGCAAGTTAAATAAAAGCTTGTAATAATAAGTTCTTTGTAAAAAAAAACATTTTAACCGACTTCAAAAAAGGAGGAGGTTATCAATTCGATTGTATGTTTTTTTTTGTATGTATGTGACGCGATATCTTCGTCAACCGTGAACCGATTAGATGATTCTTTTTTTATTTGAAAGCCCTTACTCCCAAGTTGGTCCCATATTAATTTGGTGAAGATATGATGAAGAACTTCGGAGATTTAGAGGAAACTCCTGAAATAAATTAAAGTCGGTTGTTTCTTTTGTTAAAAATTATTATACAAGATTATAATGTGAGGCCAAAGTAAAGACAAATGAAATAAGCCCAAACTCAACGGAGTGGCGTTGTTTTATAACTGAGTTACATCGAATATCTTCGGGCTCCATCATTAGATCAGCTCATTGACTTAGTAATATTGTATTGTTATCCGACTCACACAAGTGTAAAAAAATTTAGCTAAATCAGTTGAGGAAAACTGGTTGAAAATTGAGTTGCAAGTTTTGACCTAAACAAACATTCATACAAGATGAATTGTAAGTTTAAAATAAGCGGCCAAGTGCGAGTCGGACTCGCCCATGAAGGGTTCCGTAGTTGCAAATAACATAATATAAAAGTCTTGTAGTTGTTTTTTTTTTAATTTTATATTTGAGTTGATTGAATGAAAGGTAAATTGCCGTTTATGATTTATGACGTATTAAAAAAAAACTACTTACTAGATATCGTTCAAACCAATTTTCGCTAGTAGTTTTTATGGTAATGAACATCATGTATTTTTTTTAGTTTTATAATTCCTTTATTTTAGAAGTTACGGGGGGGGGGGACACACTTTTTTCCACTTTGGAAGTGTCTCTCGCGCAAAGTATTCGGTTTAGAAAAAAATGATATTAGAAACCTCAATATCATTTTTGAAGACCTATCCATAGATACCCCACACGTATGGGTTTGATAAAAAATAAATTTTTCAGTTTCAGTTCTAAGTATGGGGAACCCCCAAAATTTATTGTTTTTTTTCTATTTTTGTGTCAAAACCTTAATGCGGTTCACATAATACATCTACTTACCAAGTTTCAACAGTATAGGTCTTATAGTTTCTGAAAAAAGTGGCTGTGACATACGGACGGACAGACAGACAGACAGACATGACGAATCTATAAGGGTTCCGTTTTTGCCATTTGGCTACGGAACCCTAAAAAGCTTGTAACAAAGATCGCGGCAAATTGATTACCTACCTTCTCCTTTTTTGGAATTACCTACTCCTTTATTTAAAAGTCGGTAAAAAGCGTCACCTCAGAAATGAACCAGGTCGGACGAATGAAGCAGTTTAGCAATCCGCATCTCGTTAACCTCTCCGACTCATTTTGGCGGCAAACGAACGCCGCGAGCAATTTGCCGCCTAAGTGTTGTAATTCGTTAGATTGGAACAGAGTTAGTCGAGCTTGGCAGCTCAAAAAGAGAATATCAAATCGACTTTTTTTATTTTATTTTATAAGTTAAATCATATATTACACTAGTGGCTCTGTGAGCTGTAGACCTCGCAAGTCACGCCAACCCGTTGATATTTATAAGATTAAAAAGTAGTTTAACAAAAAATATGTTACTTTTTTTCAACATATTTTTATGTTTTCTACACATTTTTACGAAAAATTTAGCAAAACAGACCAGAACGAAAAATTTTACATAATTTTCGAACCTGCGTACAAAATTTCAAGAATCGGTTGAGAAATGCAACCAGACGGACAGAAAGACTGACAGACAAAAGCATTTTTGGCCAATCTCAAAACTGAGACGCTTCGCTTGCCAATCTTGAAGCTGAGACGCCTCGCTCGCTCCGCTCCCTCAGTGAATTATAAGGTGGGTACAACATAAACCCTAATATCGCAACGTAAACAAATTAAGCGGATTTTAGGACAACGATTTCTGACGCGTTTTATTTGCAGGCAGAACTTTTTATCTGTTTTCAAAAACTACTATTAGCCACAAGTTTCAGTATCATGCAAATATAAATCATCATTATCATCATCATCAGGTTTTTTTTGTTTCCACAGCAGGCACGACCCTCTCTGTATTACTAGAGCCATACTTAACCAGAGCAGCCAGAAGACTTTGGCCTACACTCTTCTCGCTGACCAGACGGGTTGGAGAGGTCTCATTGATGTTTAAGCTTTGTATAGCTTGTTTTTCCTATGTCGCCTTCTAAGAAATTAACGGGAGGACTTTGAGTATACTACAATACAACCTAATACCTACTCTAAATCATTCCTCATCAAGTGATCACATATCAATTTAATTAATTTAGATCGAGAGCGATTAGGTTAGGTATCCTTTGTCACCGGACACTTTGATGTTCAGACATGTTCACTTACATATTAAGTACTTGTGTTTGAGTATTCCATATACCGGCTATTAGTAATATTTAAGATTTTGTACTTAATTACGAAATTTGTATAGTTACACTGTTTGTTAATCCTATGTACAATAAATTTTAAAAAAAAACGACGGGTTGCACTCTGGGAGTGCCGGCAGAAGTGAAAACTTGAATATTAACGTTGTGCATTTTTGATATTTTGGAATGGTTTGGGAATAATTTTGCACGAATTGCTTTAATTATCAGTATAAAATATTTCAAATCTTTTCTGAACCACAGTCTGTCACAAATGTCACAAGCATGACCAAATTCATTTTCAACAAAATCATTTTTAAATACACAGCAGTATGGCCACTACACAGACGGTCGAGCCATCAGCTGTCACCATCCATGAATGCGCGTAGCACGCTGTAACATAAACACACAAGAACATTCGCGCAAGCGCCCTGCGCCGTCTTACGAATTTTCGATCAGGTCACATGTCCTGACGCGAGTTTAAGATTTTTTACCCATTCCAAAAAAAGTGCACAACGCCGCTAAAGAAGTTTTCACTTCAAAAACCTATGTATCCTATCCTACTTGCTACTAATATTATAAATGCGAAAGTGAGTTTGTATATTTGTTTGTTTGTTTGTTACCAATTCACGCTTTAACCAGTGAACCTATTTAGATGAAATTTGATATGGATATAGTTTGATAACCAGGCAAAGACATAGCATAGTTTTTATCCCAAAATTTTCATGGGGAGCTAAGCTCGCGGGTACAGCTACGAGTAGTAATCTATAAATGTGAGGTACAAGATACATATAGCGTAATGAAAAATGCGACCAGAAATGAAACGTTTTGTGTAACTTTTTGTAGGACCGATTTTCTCTTGTATGGATTTCTGACCTACTTTTCGTAGGGACGTGTGCGTTGCACTGTTGCAATCAGTACGTTCTGTTATTCTCCTACGAAAAACCGGTCACCGGTTATCGGATGTGGTTGGGCAGCCTAATGCAGGACGCGACTATATCCCCAAGGTAAGGTAACTAACAGATTAACAAAGTTTACAATTTGAAAAATCACACCAGACCGACAAGGCTTTGCACTCATCCTATAATAGCCAAATAACATTTAACTGAATATTTTTCTTATATATATGAAAAAGTTACATGATACGAAACCGAAAAACCAAAATAATTATTTTAGTTGCAAGAGGAAACTTTCGAGTAACAAAAAAGGATGAACGTACACCAACGTGACACTGCCATTAGATTTCGTGCGTACAAAAGATATAGCGCGATAAAACTATATTAGTGTTATTTATTGTTCAAATAAAATATTTTCTAAATACGTCCTTGGTCGAATAGCCTATTACTTTAATCGCTATCTCTTTTTATCTCGTCATCATAGTCTTGCAGTTTAAAAAATCTCGATCTATGGTATTTAGAGGTAGCTGCCTCCGTGGTGTAGTGGTTAGAGCGTTCGGCTCATACCCGGAGGTCGCGGCTTCGATTCCCGGCGGGGGCAACGACTTTGTGTTGTTGTCCTAGTCTGGTTAGAACATTGCAGGCTGATCACCTGATTGTCTGATAAATAAGATGATCCGTGTTTCGGAGGGCACGTTAAGCCGTCGGTCCCGGTCACTGTCTTTGACATTGGTCGTTACCTAAAACCATTTGAGAGGCCTTTAAGGTGTTTTAAAAACTCTGACACTAGTGTTAGTCACTAACACACACGATAAGAAGAAGAGGTAGACGTAAGTAAGTACACTTATGTCTACCATGTTAAAAATTCTTTTCACCTCTAGTTTTATATTTTTAGCCTTCTTATATTAAATTTCGAGAAACATAAACAATTTTTAACTGAAAAATAAATGGACATCAACAAATAGCCATCGGAGTAAACAAGTCGAAAATACGAAAAAGCCGGTTTCTGCGAAAAAATCAAACACGCTGAATCAATTTGCGCTTTTTAGGAATAAACAACGAAATTAATTGAATTTTCTTGGTGGGGCTGAAAATATAGGGTAAGGCTATTCTTTTCAATCACTATATCATCATCATCATTCATAATTAAGCCGTATAAAGTTCACTGTTTAAAAGGAAAAGAAAGGCGCGAACAGTAGACGAGTTTGGATGTATGTATATAGTGATCGCAATTACCCGGCCGTGTGAGTGTGCAAAAAAAAACGATATATACATCTATACAGTATGTTAAAAAAATCCCTGGATAATGTCGGGTAGCTTGTGTAGGTTCTATTTATCAGTTTCTCTTATCCCTGAAATCGCAAAAAAAAACTGCGGCTCCATACAAAATTAAATACCTACCGTGTCAGATTGTCTGCAGCTGAGTTCCGTCGAATATCTCTCGGCTTCATCATCAGAACAGCTCATTGACTTCATAATATTGTATTCCTACATAAACAAGTATACAAAATTTCAGCTAAATCAGTTGAAGATAACTGGTTTAAAATTGAGTTACAAGTTTTGACCTAAAAAATCAATTATACATACATACATACATACAAGATACATTGCAAGTTAAATATAAGCTTGTAAAAAGGAAAAATATTAACTGATGTATGACGAAACCGCTGGGTTTAGACTCAAAATTTGGCACATGGGTTTCATAAGGTCTAGGTGTGCACTAAGAAAGGATTTTTCGAACTCCCTTTCAGTACCAGTCCAAAGTTTGCATGGAGGAACAAGATAAGTTAGATCATTTTATTCGAAACTTTGCAGGAGTACTCCTGGCAGTAAATGAGGAAGTACGCGTTTTCCAAAATTCAGTCCCTAGGGGAAGAAATGGGGGGAAACCTACCAACCAAAGGTACCGGGAAAAGGAAAAGCGGTACAAAGTTCTTCGGGTCTGCTAGGCCTTTAAATCTCTATCTTATAATAAAGATGTTATAAGTTCTTAGTATTCAAACATTTTAACATAATAATTCATGTCATAACAAAATTAATAACATAAAAACCAACAAAAAATCATATTAGAACCATTTTCGATTTCTACGCGGATGAAGTCGCGGGTTTAAGCTAGTCTTACATAGACGAGTATACTAGCTTACAAATGCCATGTTATCCGAAAAAAACAGATTAAAGACGTATCCTCGATAAAAAAAAACGAAACGACCACTAAACCAAAATTATTGAAATTTGGAATAAGATTACATTGAAATCAAATCCAAAGAAGCAAATTAAATTCCACCATCAAAGAGATTTTAAAGGCATGTTAAAATTATTTCCTTTGTACCGACCAATATTTGTCATTCTTATTTTTAACAATTATTTCCTTCCGGGGATTTAACTTAATATGAAACATTTAACTTCAATAAATTATAATTCACGCTTGGATTGGGGGCTACAAAGATTGTTGTCGTCAAGTTTATTAAACGTCCAACGTCTTTTTCCCTAATTTTGGGTAGGCAGTGTATTTTGAGGAGCCCTGGACCGCAAAACACAGTCTCTGTAAGCGTACTGAGGCCGAGTATGTGGAAAAATAATACTTTTATTAATTCTGCGAAAAAGAAAAAAAAACAGATAAGATGATTAATACCAAACATAGGCACGGAAAAAATATTATATGAATATTAGATACAGCCGTGTGCGATGTGGTTTTCGGCAGTGTAGAATAGGACCACTCCAAGTCTTTCCGTGGATGACGTAGAAGGCGACTTAGGAAATACAAGCTAAACAAAGCTTTTAAACATCATGAGACCTCTCCAACCCGTCTGGTTAGCGTGAAGAATGTAGGCCAAGCTGGCTGCTCTAACTAAGGATAGCTCTAGTAGTACAGAGACGGTCGTGCTCCTGCAGTGGAGACTAAAAAGACCTGATGATGATGATGAATATATATAGAACGAAATCTCTTTAGGTCCCGCACATGCGTCCTCGTCCCCCGTCCCCGCACTTCCTCCGTTCTCGCCTTGTCAAGGCACCTGCAGCCGACCACTCAACACCCTCGAAGAAGACCTTAAACGATATCGTTCTATATGTAATACTCATATTATTTCTATAGCTTAGGGCCGTAAAACCAAAAGACCACATTCAGTGTGATAATGGGAGTGAAAGTGAAAAAATGGCATCAAAAAAGCCACATCACCGTGGTGAAGAATTGTATTCTACCACTCCATTAGCGCACGGAGTGTATGACGTAGAAGGTACATACCCGATCCTTTTTCAAGATTTTCAAAGTTTGATAAACATCAGTCTGTTAATTTCCTGCCAGCAGTCTTCTAACAAGGTCGCAAGTTAATTCCAACAACATAATTAGTTTCTTTGCTTATTATGAAGTAAAATTTAGCCCGGTCTTTGATAATATTTTGATGGGATTCGTAAAAACAGATTCACAAAATTAGTTTGGTTACCAAGTTATTAAACATTTTGTTTTGTTTAGGAATTTACAGAATGTTTAATTAATCGTTAAAGTTTATATTGTTTCTATTGTATTCCTTTGTTCTTTAACACATTGAAATGTCCAGTGGGTTAGCTAATAGACTTGTGGCAACGAATGTGGTTTGAATGTTCTCACCAACATTGTATAAAATGTAATTATAATTACATACATAAGATTCATTCTCTTAAAGAGAAAATGTAATATTTTCTTTGAGAAATAAAGATTCTTTAACCACAATGGACGGGGTATATAGTTTTTTCTAACCGAGTGTGTCAGATTTTTTCGAGTTTACTAAAAGCATGACGTAGCTCAATGGCTGTCATTTAGTAATAACAGACCTTTTTAATCACTAGGGAACTAAATGTTCGACCTTACTAGACACAACTTGTATAGAGGTATCTATACAATACAAAACAAATTAACTTTATTGCAGTAAATAAACACATAAAAATTACTAAACAACAACAGACAATATAGGCGCAAAGGCGCACGGCGGATTGACTGGAAGAGATTGCAATAATAGCTAATCGCTATTAATGGTCCAAGTCCTCCCATGGATGTCGTAGAAGGCGACTTAGGACTACAAGCTAAACAAAGCTTATAAACCTCTCCAACCCGTCTGGCCAGCGAAGAGAGTGTAAGCCAAATCCTCTGGTTGCTCTGGTTAAATATTCTCTTGTAGTACAGAAAGGGTCGTGCTCATAGTGCGAGACAAAAATACCTGATGATGATGATGATGTTGGTAAAGTAAAACAAAATAGTGACAGCTTTAAACAGATCAAATTTGACATGATTATAGAGATTTTTACCCTTTCCCAAGCAGCTGGTCAGTTTGGCTTCGCTTTTTTGTCCAAGTACATAATTCTTACTTGTAAAATTGTGTGTGATTTTTATATATAATCGTACGAAGACTTGTTGCGCGAGCCCGACTCGCCCTTCTCCGTTTATTGTATTTTCTTTTATTTGTGCAATAAAAAGTATTTGTATTGTAATTGTATTGTATGTCTTGCTTTATGTATGCACATATTAGGTGACCTAATCAAAATATAGATCTGTAATGAACTCTATACTACGGTCGCAAATGAAATTAATAATATTCAAAGTCTCAATCACTCTACCCCAATTAGTGTGATTAAAAGGTTCTCAAACTGAGAATCTCATGAATTGTTTCAAACTTGGTCCAACTTTAATTAGGTTTGCTTGTCAACTTGTAATTTGTGGAACCCTTTGTGCAGCGCTGAGTCGAGATCTGAAAGTAATTATGACTATTAAGATAAAAGGCAATTATTAAACTCGGAATTTATATGATTTTTAAATGAAAAAATAAAAAATGTAACTAAATCTAAGCTAATAGTTAACTAAGGAATTGGTTTTGAGTTTTTGAAACCATTTGAGATATAAAAAAATAGTGTTTTTAAATCTGGAAAAAAATGTGACTTGGTTAAGGATCTAGTCTCGTCAAATTTATTTAGTTACATGATCTAACATATTAAAACGTAATTCGTACGCATATAGATAACCTCCTCTTTTCGGAATTCCGTTAAAAATGAAAAGGTTAGAAAATAAATTCCGCGCCCCTCTGTAAGGATAAAACAAATTAATTAATATCTACCGTCCAATTAATTCGCATTTCCCTGATTTACGCTTCAGTACTTTGTGAATTTTTAATGGCTTCACATTTTGTAATACGAGTTTTATTTTTAAACCGGTTTAACAAAGAAAAGCTTTTTAAAAAAAAAGTATGTCTGCTATGTGGTTTCCGGTAGAGTAGAATAGGGCCACTCCAATTCCTTCCGTGGATGTCGTAGAAGGCGACTTAGGAAATACAAGCTAAACAAAGCTTATAAACATCAATGATACCTCTCCAACCCGTCTGGCCAGCGAGGAGAGTGTAGACCAAATCCTCTGACTGCTCTGGCCAAGTATGGCTCTGGTAGTACAGAGAGGGTCGTGCTCCTGCAGTGGAGACGGGAAACCCTTATGATGAAAAAGGAGTATATTATTTTTTTATGTATCTTTCCCGATTACTCGAAGACGTTCGGACCGATTTTGAAAATTCTTTTTATTTGAAAGGTATGATTGTAATTAGTCCGTCTTTTAGATTATTCAAAAATCATGGACCCATACTTTTCAGTTTACCAAAAAAGTAAAAATTCAGAAAGATACGGAGCGTCAAACAAAAAAATGTCAATTCCCATACAAATTGCCCGGGCGGCTGCGCAATTTCTTATAGAAAAGTCGATTTTTTTGTTTTTGACTATTATTTTATTATCGTTATCCTATAGTGATTTAGTAAAGCCCGTAGTTTGATTTATTACGGGTATGTCCCTTCCACGTTGTATAAAATAAATATTTTACGTAGGTATTTTAAATTCTAGACTAGTGCCTTGATAATTTTAGCTCTTTCGGAATCTTATTCATTCTAGGAGCGTCCCAAACTCGCGAACAGCTAAGTGATTCAGTTTGTTGTCGACGACCCTAAATTGTTTTAAAGTTAGTAGCACTAAAAAGCTGGATAGTAAAGGTTTTTTCTAAAATGCAATTTACAAAATTTGATTTATTACCCCCGACAAAAAAGGGGTGTAATAGGTTTGACGCTTGGTTTCTGGCAGATCGCCGTGTGGTTTCCAGCAGAGTAGAATAGGACTACTCCAAGTCTTCCCGTGGATGTCGTAGAAGGCGACAATACAATACAATACAAATACTCTTTATTGCACCATAAACAAAAGGAAATACAAACCAGAAAAAAAGCATAAGACAGAATTATGATACAAAGGCGGACTTATCGCATAGCAATCTCTTCCAGTCAACCTTTGAGTAGTGGGAGAAGTGAATATTTAAGAGACTTAGGATATACAAGCTAAGCAAAGCTTTCAAACATCAATGAAACCTCTCCAACCCGTCTCGCCAGCGAGGAGAGTGTAGGCCAAGTCCTCTGGCTGCTCTGGCCAAGTATGGCTCTAGTAGCACAGAGAGGGTCGTGCTCCTGCTGTGGAGACTAAAAAGACCTGAAGATGAAGATGAGGTTTGACGCTAATGTTTGTCTCTCTGTCTGTCTGTCTGTATGCCCCTTTGAACGTTAGTTAGACCTTATATACAACGTGGAAGGGACACACGTTATAAATTAAACTACGGGCTATACTATATTACTAAAGTACGAATATAATAAAATAAAATAACAGCCAGAACACACAAAAAAGTTTCTTCATGTCCATACAAGTGTGCAGCCGGGTAATTTGTATGGAAATTCTTGTTTTTTGGTTGTTATTTTAATTTCATTATACTATTGTAATTAGCCCGTGGCTCCCTTCCACGTTGTATTGATGGTACTAATACAACTAAAACAAAATTGCAAGTATCAATAGTTCTATTATCAATAATTTCCAAGGAACAGAAGGGTGTAGGTATTAAAGAAATGGTTCTGGGTTGTTCTGTTCTCTCTCTCTCTCTCAACAAATTATTTTACTTATATCTCACTTTATTGTTTCAGATGTCCTGACTTCAATATTTTAATCAGGTAAGCACAGTTTGCTTTTATTCGCTTCTTCGCTTTTCGGTAAGCGAGAAATCTCTTACATATCACGCCCGTTTCTCACAGGGGTAGGCAGAGACTACGGACCCCCACTTGCTACGATCCTGCCAAACCTCTTTCGCTTCATCTAAACTCATCAATATCTTCATACATGCCCTTCGGTTACGGGTACTTTTTACCCCTCCTTTTTTTAGAACGTCTGCAATTTGGTCGCAGAATTTTCGCCGAGGCCGACCCTTTCCTACTGTTCCTTTCACATTTGTCATATAAATATTTTTTGTCAATCTCTTTTCATCCATCCTTTCTACATGCCGAACCATGTTAACATCCCTTTCTCTATTTTTGTCACAACGTCCTCTTTTACTCCACACCGCTCCCTTATGACATCATCATAAGAAATCTCTTAAATTTAAATATCTGTATTCGGGTAGAATATTAATACTGGTGGCGACTACACAATGGAATCAGTTTGTCCTGACGTCTACTGAATAAGTTATTTCGAAGTAACGATGCCCATGTTTACAAAGTTTGGGAAGCTTCATGTACTTGAACTTTTTAGACCTCATGCTTTTAGACCTCCTTTTCAGCTTGGGCAAAAATCCTAATTCCGGACTGTCTAGTTTTTCGGGTGTCTAGCCTTCATTTCTAAACCAATTTTTAGGAAATTTTGTGAGCAGGTTCGATAATTATGTAAAAAAAATTGCCTAGCAAATTATTCGAAAAATTTACGAACTTTTTTGTTATTCTCATTAAGACGCAACTTTATTGTCTAAACAACTTTTTATCTGATAAACTTCAACGGGTTGGAAGCGAGGTCTAAAGCTCACAGAGCCAATTCACCTCTTTATCATCTACCTAGTTAAGGGTCCAACAGTCACCGCTCGAAACTTCAAGCACGTGTGGTTCCCAGTCATCTAAAGAACCCAAAAATGTCCTGTTGAGGCTTATAGGATCCTTACATATATTGGTCCTGAAAGAAGATTGGTGTTGCTACTTCTTATCGAGTCGAAATGGCTCAAATTAAATATAGTTATACCAGAAGCTAGCCACAGCAACCGCCACACTCAGACCTGCCTTAGTACAAGGAGTCGGACAGTTGTGAAATGACAAAAGATGGTGAATTGAGTGACCCCACTGTTACTAATGCCGTGTGTTTTCCGGATGCCGTGTGATTTCCGACAGAATAGAATAGGACCACTCCTATTCCTCCCGTGGATATCGTAGAAGGCGACTTAGGAAATACAAGCTGAAGAAAGCTTTTAAACATCAATGGACCTTTCCAACCCGTCTGGCCAGCGAGGAGAGTGTAAGCCAAGTCCTCTGGCTGCTCTGGCCAAGTATAGCTCTGGTAGTACAGAGAGGGTTGTGCTTATGCAGTGGAAACAGAAAGACCTGATGATGATGATGACAGTCACACAAACTATCATCAGAGAAACCCCATTTGGCTCCGCTCTCTCGGCATCTCCCTGTACCAGATCTGAGTCGGTTCAAAGACTTCCAAACAGCCCAGGAGATATCCTCACCGGGGAGCAGCTTCTCGTTGCTACGTCTTATCGTCATCATCATCAGGTCGTTTTGCCTCCACTGAAGGAGCACGACCCTCACTCTACTACCAGAGCCATACTTGGCCAGAGCAGTCACAGGATTTGGCCTACACTCTCCACGCTGGACAGACAGGTTGGAGAGGTCTCATTGATGTTTATAAGCTATATTCAGCTTGTATTTCCTAAGTCGCCTTCTACGAAATCCACGGGAGGACTAAGAGTGGCCCTATTCTACTCTTCCGGAAACCACACGGCGTTGTTACGTCTAGGTATAACAACTTAGGCTTTGCTTCATCTAGATATAACAAGCATAAACGTTACTACGTCTAGGTAAAACAAGAATTCTGATTCTTGGGTATAAAATATGCTATTTATGGCGCCGGGTCCCAAACGTGACCTATGCCGGCAGTGAATATAAAATGGGGAGCACAGCTGCGCTATGAGGGCTATAACTACGTCACAAAATTAAGAGGCTGTAGAAGGATCTCTGTTTATCCTTATGGTTGACTGGGAGAAACCGCTTTTAGCTTTATGTCCGCCAATTGTAAAAAATTGTATATTGCGGATCAATAAAGCTTTTTTAAATAAATAAATATGGACATAGATGATAGACAAAGATGAATAAATGATTTATTTGTTGTCTGAAACACACAATACACGGTGGTTTCTCATTGATTTTAGAGCCGAAGGCCACTTCATAAGGTCCATTCTTCATAGTCATTAGTGAGACCTATTAGCTAGTCAAAACAAAAATTCTGAAACAAAACTGTTGAGTAAAAGTCGAAAGTAAAATCGTGAGATCACGTGGAATTTTCGGACGGGCGTAACTCTCACAGCTTGAAATCGTAAATCCAAAATTAACCCCTATTTTTATTTATTAATAATCATTAAAAATGTGGGCTAATTTATATAGTAAAAAAACAGATATTTATGCACTTTTAAATTTACTTAATCTAGTATCTGCTATGAGGAAAGTACTATACACGTATAGAGCCACTTCGACTCCCTCGATTTTTACGCCTAAAGTGTCACTTCAAATTTGCTGAATAAGTTATAAATAGTGAGGGAAAGTTTCCGTATATTTCAGAATATCTGAGCATTAGTTAGTCCGTAGGACGTGCTGGGCACGTTTAATCTTAGTTCGTGGGTTGATTATTTATTCACACGAGTTTATTTAATTTTATTTTAGCCAGTATCACACAAACACACATTTTTGAACAACCAGTAGAGAACCAGTAGAGTCTGTCTTGAAAGTATATAATAAATAATAATAATAGATATATAGGGGCAAATTACACTGATTGGGCTACGACGATCAATGATACTTTATTTTATAACAAATACGTATATAGATAAACATCCAAGACCCAGGACAATTTGAAAAAGGCCATTTTCTAACTTGCCCTGACCGGGAATCGAACCCTGGACCTCTGGGTGGCGGACTAGCACAGTGACCACTACGCCACGGAGGTCGTCAAAAAGTGTAATGATTTTATAAATTCGTGAACTACCATCTTCTGTATTTAAAAACTGTTTGCCTTTCACTACTTGTATATTCTAAATCTATGTTGCCTTTACTGTTCCTATTAGTCTTTACTCAATGTATCTTTAATTTAGTAAAAACCTTATTATTTAAAAAACAATATTAATGTATTTTTATTACGAAATATTTGAAGCTTTCTGTTAAAATTGGATACCGATGTATTTATTTATACTTCTAGCACAAAACTACGTGTTTTTTTAGAAGTAGTATAATCTAAGTGTTATTAAACTTACTTTATAAATAAAAGGGACTTTCTGCGAAAGAGACTTTTTGCAAATGAGGCATTACGAGAAAGGGTCTTTTTATGACTAAAGGACATTTTGCGAAAGAGACGTTTTGAGCATGAGCCTTAATTGGCTTTAAATATAATTCACATTGGTATAGGGTTTGTATAGATTTGTCAATTAAATATGTAGTTAAAAGTGGCTGTGTGGTGACGGTAGATTAGAATACGATTGTCATTCCCCTTCCCCCCCCCCCCCCCCACACTTATATCAAACTTTACATACACTAAATAAGTGAATTTAACAGCAACTCTAAAAAAATACATGCAGAAAGAAAAAAACTTGAAAGGTGTCAAGTTCGAGAGAGAGAGAGAGACAGACAGAGAAACACGCACGCCGCACGGCTTACAACTATAGCAAAAAGTGTCGTTCAACTTTTGGTCTTAATTTTTTCCGTCTAGCCTCCTTTCGCAACGCGCAATAAGGAACTTCGTTCCAAAACGTTAAGTTAGATTGTCATAATCTAGATTGGATAACTAAGAGAAACTGGTATAAACCCTTTGCAATGTTTAAACTAAACACACATTGGTAGTTAAATAGAAGCTAGCACGAGTTTTACTACTGTGCTACATTGTTTCAATCATAGGGGAATAACTATATTACTGCCTGTTCTCAAAAACATGGGAACTTGGCATTGGTAGGAATATATCATTTATTCAGCATAGCATGGCACCGTAGATAAACTTATATACAGTTTACATCGCATGACGGTCTAAATTTAGTACTTGAACATGTACAAAATGTACTCAAATTATGACATTTGTGAATGTACAAATACAAAGCAATATCTTTTTTTAAAGATTCACGGATCTTTTCACCCTGGGAAGATTGATACTGGGCTATTGCAATAGAGACTCTGGCACCTACCATAATCAGTATATTTTCATATAGAGCGAGTATAGTGAGAGAAGATGGCGCTTGATAAATACTGTGCCATGCTACGGGGCCAGGTTTGACGTGACATTTAAGCACAGAAGAGTCACGTCAGAGCAGTAACTCTCGAAGCGTGACATTCTTTATTTTGCACAAAAACAGATTTTATGTCGCAAACAGTGTTATTTTCATAGACGTAAATGGCCAAATTAGAATCAAAACAAGCAGTCTACAAACATTTGGCTAACTTAACGACTACTATCTAAAGATGACGAGACCGATAGCGTAATGTGCTTACCGAAGAACAGAGGAGCTCGAGTCATTTTGTGTCGGGAGTACTTAATAAAACGTTTGTGTATTATGATTTAACTCTACCTATTTATTGCAAGAAGAGGAGAAGAATATGTGTGGATTTGAGAAAATGTTGAAATAGCTGAATGAAAAATTAGAGGAAACCAAACTAAAAAAATCGTAATTTAGTGGTAGCCTTACATTTTAAGCGAAATAAAATACATGTTGGAAATTTAATAAAAGCTAACACGAGTATAACTACAGGGTTACATTGTTTCAATCCTTAGGGAATAACTGTAACAAGACCTATTCTAAAATGCAGGGAAACTTGGCAGGTATATATCACTTATTCAGGTTTGACGTGACACTTTAGCGGCGAGGCGTCACGCTAGCAGAGCTGTAACTCTCGAGGCGTGACATTCGTTTATTTTGCACAAACAGGTTTTATGTCACAAAAAGTGTTATTTTTTTGTTAATGGTTAAATTAGAATCTTAAACAAGCAGCCTTTCAGCATCTAGCTAATTTGAGGACTGCCGTGCTTACCAAAGAACGGAGGAGCTGGAGTCATTTTGTGTCGGGAGCACTTATTATATCGTTTGGGTATGGGTATTGTGATTTAACTCTGTCTACACATTTATTGACAGAGAGGTGAATATGTGTGGGTTTGGAAAAGAGTAAACAAAACTTAATGAAAAATTAGAGGACACCAAACTAAAAAAAAAACGAGGTGTAGTCTTAAATTTTCAGCGAAATAAAATACATACTGGAAGTTAAGTAAAAGCTAACACGAGTATAACTACACGGCTACATTGTTTCAATCCTTAGGGAATAACTGTAACGCTACCTATTCTAAAATGCAGGGAAACTTGGCAGGAATATATCACTTATTCAGGTTTGACGTGACACTTTAGCGGCGAGGCGTCACGCTAGCAGAGCTGTAACTCTCGAAGTGTGACATTCGTTTATTTTGCTTAAAAAAGAGGTTTTTGCTGCGAATGTTTTTCTTTAATATGGCATTTGGGTCATGTTATTAAGATTCTGTCTCAATATTTAATTGAAGTAGTTTTATTTATCATCCATGCTTGTCTGGGAGAAAGAAAAAATCTTACCACGCATATTGTAAAAGCCGGTGGAGAGAATAGGCGAGATTTGAAATATGTTATGGGGTGATGCGGCTAGCAACCCATCAATCACTATTTAGATTCCCGTTTTCAACTTAACCTTCTGGAGGGAAAAAATCTGATTATATTTTGAGCTTAGAAGTTCTGTCTCCCCGGTAAAGGATTAATCTCGATGTGATTTTGCGTTTAGAACTTTCTAAATACAGCTACAAAATAAATTTGATCATATATTATAGGAGAAGTTTGGTTCTTATATAATATCTACACGCCACTTTTTTTGCTACCCTTGTTGTTAATACGATCACGACAATGACTAAGATCACACACAATTTATCAATCTCACATACGAGTACGACTAAGTTTAATGATAGGTGACATTTTATTTCACCGACACCCAGTGCATACTAGTAGTTTGTCCCGAACTGTGAACTCGCGAACTCCACATCTCGGCAAACCCTTGACTGATATAGCTCCTGTTCGAACTTAAGAATTCTATTCAAATCAAATCATTTTATTTCAGGCAACGAACTTTACATAATATGTTACAATATTTAAGGGCCAGAGAATAAATATCTTACAGACTAGCGTAAATAAAATTATATAACCATTAGGTTATATAATTTTAATATATATCTTTTATAAATTTACTATTTATTGTTTTTTTATTGCTATATCCACTCGCCTACCAAATTTCATGAAGCTCCAATCAAAGATACTCAGTTATCGTTCAATAAACAAACAAACAAACATACATACATACAAACGCTCGATTGTTTAGGTAGATTCGAAGAACGTCACTTACCTGCTGCGTCGCTCGTTCAATTACCACGCCTGTTTCCCATGGGGATAGTGAGAGACTATGGAACTCCAAACTACTACGATGTTTGCATTCCTCTTTCGTTTCATCATTATTACAAGCTTTTATTTAGTTTCCCCTGTCCCGTTGTCTGTCGTTCTGTCTGTAATCAAATCTAACAAGTAAAACTTGAGCTGAAATTTTGCACACATACGTATATCGCGTGACAATGCAATATTATGATGACATGGAGCTGATCTGATGATGGAACTGGAGGATAGCTATAAGAACTCTGTAATGAAACGACGTAATTCCATCGAGTTTGGACTCATTCGCATTGAGGAGAGTTTTTAGATAAAAGCTAGTTTTTTTTATAATTACTTGTTTTATTTATTTTAAATGCATGCTCTCTGGTTTATGAAACTTCTTCCTTGTATAATCTACAATTATAAACTTCTTGGTTTGAGTTTAATAACAGTGGGACCAACTGCAGTGTGAATTCATCACTTATTCAGCAACAGCGATGTGGTTTCACGTCAACTGAGTGTACTAAACTCCGGGAGCGTGACGAGAGCGTGACAGCCGAAATTTGGGCCAAATAGAAACAAAGGCCACAGCCGTCTGTCTATCACAGTTCATGAGATACAGCCTGGTGACAGACAGATGGACAGACGAACGGACAGCGGAGTCTTAATAATAGGGTCCATAAAATGTCGGATTATGTAGGTAAATTCATAGAACCTCCCTCACTTATAAATAAAATTTATTGTACTTATAATTCGACATTTTTAGTTTTAACATTTTTAGACATTTCTATACCCAAGGGGAAAAAACTTGTGGTTGTAGTTCCTCGTAGCTGCACAGAGGTCGCCACAGGACCCAGAACCTCCCGAGTGGTGCAAACGTGTGAAACATTACGCCACGGAAGTCGACAAGCCTATGGGAATAAAAGAAAACATTTCCAAGGCTTTTCTCCGAAATTAATACATTAAAAACAACCCGAAATTACTTTCGACATGTTAGATCCAATTCCCATCAAAAAAACATGTTTTGAATACATAATTAATTATAAGATTCGCGAAGGCTTCGCTTGGGAATCCGTACAAAGGAATGATGAAGTGAATTAATTTGGGAGATACGGGTTTTTGAGATTCCTTTTTATCCGACTGCGGTGACGTAAAAGGTTGTGTGTTCCGCCGGTTAGGCGTGTTCATCTATTCTATCGTATCTTCCATTATCTTTGGTATATTGGAAAATAAGGTCTTGCTGGAAGCGTCTTGGCTTTCCATTATAGGCTATAATGACGGCCGTTAGAAAAATTCTGTCTATGACGTCACACTAAATACAGTATTTTACTCAATTATTTTTATTTGATATTTATATCAATAAGTTACATAATCATATCAATAAGTAACAAAGGATTAGCCTTTAAATCTCGATGGGAAGGGAAACTGTCAAGTAACAGAAAAAGGATGCACGTACAGCTTTCTTGACGTCACGTTATGAGGTCTCGCGCGTACGAAAGAGATAGTGAGATGTCCCCGCCACGCTCCCACTCTCATATTTGAAATGTTAATTACTCTTGTTTTCAAAAAAATATTTATTTTCAGTGGTATTTTTTGTTTTATATAAAATATTCACTAAAACATACACAGTAAATAGCCTATTCAATCAAATGACCTGGCTTCACTGTGCTGCTATCTGTTGTCCCAAATATTTGAAAACCCTCATTGCTCATAAAACCGAAGTAAATTTCTTCATCAATAAACCGGTTTAGTAACTTTCTAGCTGATCCCCACTTGGATAGATAAACAGCTCTTTGGAAATGCAAGTGGAACTCTGAAACTGAGGATAAACAGGCTTTATCTCGGTAAAGTTGGCAATCTTCGCTACTGAGTGCCGGCGACCATGGATACTACTGGTGCACTGAAGCGAGAATAACGTACAGCCTTCCTATTACATATAATATAACTAGCCAATGCCTGCGACTTCGTTCGCGTAGACTTTTTAGATGTAAGCTATCCTATCTTTCAAGTTGGATCGAATTGTACACGGTGTGCAAATTAAATTTAAAATCGGTTCAGTAGTTTAAGAGTCCATCGCGGACAAAAATGACTCGTAATTTTTATATATAAAGATTAGATACACCGTCAATGGAAACAGCTATTTGTAAAAAGAAATCCTTACCTGTTTCCTTAATTATCTGATAGAGTAGAAATAAAACGACGTGAGGACAAACTAAGCAAACGTTGATCCAAAACTGCTTTGTTACGTGATACTGTATTAGGTATGGCACCGATAATATACCATGTGGAAGAGACATATCAGTAATAAATTAAACCAAGGGCTATAATAGATCACTATAGCATAATAAAACTTAAGAGCAGTCAAGAAACAAAAAAAATAAATAATAAAACTTAAGAGCAGTCAAGAAACAAAAAAAATCTAACTTCCCATACAAATTCCTCGGGCGGCTGCACACTTTGTTATGAAAATACCAACTTTTTATATGTTCTCTTACTGTTATTTTAATTCCATTATACTGTAGTGATCTATATTAAGCCCGTGGTTCAATTTATTATGGATATGTCCGTTCCAAGTTGTGAAATAAAATACCGAAATAATATAAAGAAATTAATTTGCCTTTGTTTAAAAAGAAAATTAAGTCATTTTGATACATAAATGTTACAACAGCGTTAGGACTTCTTGTCTTAACAATGTAAATTTACTTTTTTTTTATAGTAAACTGTAAAAATTTCGTAAATTCAGCATATTTTTATAATAAAGGTTTTATGATAGATGAAGGCCTTTCTGACTAAATTCGCACACCGGTGTTGGTAAACGTGATTGAAGAAAACTGAATTTAATATCTCGTAACACCTGTTTAGCAAAAAAATATCTTTGTATTTATCTTAGCTTTTTCACGAGTCAACCTGACTATGTTCGTTTTGGATCTCCACTTGCTACTATCTTTACAAACCTCTTTTGCTCATCTACACTTATCAATTCATACATGCCCTTCGGTTACGGGTACTTTTTACCTCTCCTTCCTGTATAAACATCTATTACGAGCCGTACTGTTGAAAAGCCCATATTTCAAGGAACTACGGCCATAAGTTCGCGACTGAATCTCGAAACAGATAACTGAGAACCCGCCAGAAACTTATAGGATAAACCGTCTTTATCTCACTTAGTTGGAAATACGCTGCAGCTTAATGAAGGATAAATGCCTGTTGAATATTCATAAAAATATCAAACGGTTTCTATACCTATTTTAGTTATCTGTTTTGTCACGATACTCGAGAAAAATGGTCGATGGAACTCAGTAATAAAACGATGAAACTCCATCGAGTTTGAGCCGTACAATAAAAGCTTGTACGAAAAATGTAATTTTTTCAAAAAGCTTATTTTAATACTAGTCTACTACTAATTGAAAGTGGTGTCATAGGTATAGCACTTCAAAGAAGCGGAGTATCATTTATGCCTACTACTACTACAAACGAAACTACACATCCGTGCACGCGGCAATGTGTGTGTGTTCACCCGCCAACACACTCGACAAAGCGAGAACGGGGGAGAGGTGCGGGGACGGGCAACGGGGACGTATATTGCGGGGGACCTTAGGAGATTATAATAATATAGAAATGAAATAATTATATTAATGAAATAACACGAATTTTGATAAATTTTCTATAGCACCCACCTGACAGGTACTTATATGCCCTTTTAAACCAAAAGAATTTTCTTAATAGGTCCAGACGTCAGCGAATAATCGGTAAACATTCATAAAACATTAAAAAAGACCGCGACGTATTAACACCTCCTTTTGGGAAGTCGGTAAAAAAGTAAAATATTTCACTGGTCCTTCAAACAACACTGGCAGTGGACAATACAAAATATCACAAATAAACAATAAAGCAAAACTGTAGAGAAGTTGGGTGTGAAGTTGAACAACACTATCTTATTGTTCACAAGTTCTAGTTCTGGGGCACAAATGGAGCCATAGATAGAGTTAAAAAATGAACAGAACTAGAGGTAAGTTTTTAGGCACTTATCAAAATTTTATTTTATCTCAAAAACATCTCTAGGATATGCCGAATTTTTATTTTTATTGTTTTCTGTTAATTTATTATCATTATGCCAGTGATCTAATATAGCCCGTGGTCCGATTTATTACGGGTACGTCCCTTTCACATTGTACTGAGTCCAATAAAGTTGAATACAATCAGACATTTATTTAGTGATATCGACACACGAAAATTAGACTTCATACTTCCCATATCGTAAATGACAAATATTCAATATCTTATACCTTTAAACGAGCAATTCTTGTATGTATATATATTTATTTATAAATTTCTGTGATCTCGAAAACGGCTCTAACGATTTTGCTGAAAATTTGTATATGGGGGTTTTCGGGGGTAAACAATCGATCTAGATTAGTTTTATGTTTGGGACAACGCGTGTTTTCGAGTTTTCATGCGTTTTTCTTTCCACGCAGAATATGGTCGCTAATTTCGTCGCGCCGCGACCGTCTTGATTTAGCTCAGTGGTTAAGGATAGCGACCGCTAGAAAGAGTGTTACGGGTTCGAATCCCACTCGGTGACTTACTTTTGTTTTTTTTTTATGTTTAAGTTTATATATTTTTTTTTATTTTGCATTGTTTTTAGACAAGTTTAAAAAAAATTGTTAATGTTTGAAATGTAACCGAGCAAAGCTCGGTCGCCCAGGTACTGATTTTAAATAAAGAGTTATTGTTATAAGAAGAAGAGTACCTGGGCGACCGAGCTTTGCTCGGTTACATCTTAAACATTAACCCCCATTTACAAATTTTCAGCGAAATCGTTAAAGCCGTTTTCGAGATTACAGAAATTTATAAATAAATATATATATATATATACATACAAGAATTGCTCGTTTAAAGGTATAAGATTTAGAAGTTAATAACAAAATAATACTAATACTAGTACCCCGTAGGATTATAAAATAACAATCAATTTATTTTTATCAAGCTAATTAAATCTACGTTAATATTTGTAAACCCTGATTTTACAAATTTAACTTAAACTAAATTGGAATATGTAGGATATATTTCGAATAAACATAACTATACCGAACAGAAGCAATAAATGATTTCCTTTCAAATAATAGTTTTTAGAATCACTTTCTTTGTGATGTCCTTAATTAAAATAAAGATGAAAGAGGAAATGAATCACTCATCTGAAATCCACTGTTCAAAGTTTGAACTACGCTCTGTAATCTTTTTCTGGATTGACACACGTAGGTGACATTACGTGGGCAAGTCGACAAAACTGACATTTCGTTTAACACGTTCACGTGGGCTAAAGCTAAATGCCACTTCTACCTTTTACAAACTCTATGACATTTTGCAAAGTTTAGAAATGGTAGGTCTATTGTGTTGTGAGTGATATCAATACCTAAAAGTTATGGTTTACAAAAGTTGGTGTTGTCTTAAAATTCTACCTTTTGGAGCTGTACCTAGTAGGGAAACGGCTTTTTTTTGCTCATGTTTTCTGGAGTTTTGTAAACGTACACTTACACTATCTGGTGTGTGATTTCTTAGACTTGGTTATTTGGATACCTAAATACCTTTGTGCTATATAAAGATACTCTTTGTTGAACACCATAAAGAAAAATGTAACTCAAAGAAATAAAATATTATTCATTTACATATACATTGACGACTGACCATGCTTTAGTCCTCCACCCAGAGGTTTCGAGTTCGATCCCCGGTCAGGGCAAGTCGGAAATGGACTTTTTCAAATTTTCCTGGTTCTTGGATATTTATATGTATAATGTATTTGTTATAAGATATAGTATTGTTGAGTTAGTATCCCATACAACAAGTCTCGAACTTACTTTGGGGCTAGCTCAATCAGTGTAATTTGTCCTTATATATTTATTTATTTACGTATAATACATATTACTAGTGGATCTGTGAGCTTTAGACCTCACGTCGCGAGTCACCCCTAACCGTTGAAGTTTATCGGACATAAAAGTTGCGACTTATTAAATATATGACGGAGCAGGAGATGACCTGCTCCGAACTCACAAAAAGTGTGACGATAAATACAGCGCTCCGCCTCGCGCTGTATCATGGATTCCAACCACATGTGTCTGAATACCCCTGGCCCACACAGTTATTGAATCTGTGTCCACCTGGGCTTATCGTCTAGCTGAAACAACTATCATTGTAATAAATCGGTTTACCAAATCCTCATCTATTACAACAATCACATTAAAGAAGTTATGGCCAAGCCCACAGCACACTACACAAAGGAGATGTTCACAGTACGGCGGTCCGCACAAGACTGAGCCGCTCGTCGCTAGGGCGACCGCTTTTATACTTGTCGAAACATTTGAAATTATAACAGTTATGTTTTGAAGTAAACAACTTTCTGTTTGCACAACTTAACCAATAATAAAGTGGATTATATTGAACTCGCCGACATATATATTTTTAAGTTTTTAATCCCTATATATAGGCCATTTAAAAAAAATCAATAAAACTAACTCGACAAAAAAATCTACGTAATTATCAAAACTGAATCCAAAATTTTACGAGCGGTCGAGAAATGCGACCTGTAGGCGAGAACAGCCGGACAATCTGACAAACTGACATACGGACAAAAGCATTTTAGGCCAATCTCGAAATTGAGACGCTTTGCTTACCATACATACATAAAATGGTTGCCTATTCGTCAGCGTTGCCGGCTGCATATTCTCACAACCCTCTTTTCCATTCTTTTTGACCAAAAAACTCTGTCATATCTCAAATCAAAATTCATTCATTCAAAAAATCTTCGCTCTTCTAGCAATCTCCGTCTTGATATACCATTTCACCGGAGTGGGTTCTTTGAACGTTCGTTTGCTGTTCAAGCGGTAAAGCTTTGGAACGCCCTTCCAATCAAGATCCAGAAGGCTCGCACTCGTGTAGCGTTTAAAAGTGCAGTGCGTGCACATTATCTTCAGGAACTGTCAGATAGAATACAAATAATATATATGTAGTATATGTATCGGTTATTACATCTATCTATGTATATTTTGAATGTAAGTTTATTGATATATATTATTTTGTTTATTAAATATATGTTTTTATTTATATTACTAAATATTAGTAAATCTTTCAAAATTACGTATTTTGCACCTCCTTCTAAAGACTTCTTATTCTCGGCACCACCACAGTGGGTTGACTGGTAGATAAAGCCTATGGCTTTAAGTCCGCCTATTACATTAGTAATAAAGTTAAATAAAAAAATAATAAGTAGCATTTAAATCTTTTTTTAACAAAACTTATATTTATTTATTAATTTACCTGATTAAAAAAATATACACGTAAGTATCATCATTTCAGCCGCGTAACGTCCACTACTGGACATGGGCCTCTCCCAATAACAATCAATAGATTTCCAAAATGTACAATGTAAATGTACAAAACAATTACCAATTCTTAACATAAAATTGATCCAAGTTTCAAATAACGCAGAATTAAGTTCCTTTATTCAGTGTAACAACACTTTGACTCGGTCATGGGGTATTGAAAAATTTGAATAAACCTGAAATAACCCATTAGGGTTCCTTTCAGAGCCGCCCTAAAATAACAGTAGCATTTTCTTTCATCTTTGTAGTTGAGAGGTTTATTGCAAGTTTGTATTGTGAATGGTTTAATTATTTAGGAATTGAAAATGTGCGTTTCTTTTAGCTATTTTTAACCTTTGGAATTTTACACAATTTATAAATTGGAATCGATTTGGAAAAGTCTTTTTTGTTTGTAAAGCCCTGTCAAGTCCCACATAATTTTTTACAAAATCGGCTGTGTAGTTTGAGAGTGAAATCAGTATTTAGTTTTTAAAAATTAGGTAGTATTTTTTATATTTCATTAGTATATTCTCATCACATAGTCAATATAAATAAACATGTGATAACATTATAAAGATGTGATGGCGTGACTCTATTTCTTACAAATACAAGTTTCTTTATTGTTAAACATAGGTATTTATAGGTAACTCATTCGATTTTATTTGTCTCATTGTTTTTACTGTATTTTTTTTCTTTTGTGTATTGGTGCAATAAAGATTTTTCATTCATTTATTATTTGAGCATAGTTCTCTTATGGTAAAGTATGTAAGTGAACAGCTTTGATAAGCCGAGTGGTTTCCGGCGGTGATTAGGGCCACTCCAAGTCCTCCCGTGGATGTCGTAGAAGGTGACTTAGGAAATACAAGCTAAACAAAGCTTATAAACATCAATAAGACCTCTCCAACCTGTCTGGCCAGCGTGGAGAGTGTAGGCCAAGTCCTCTGGCTGCTTTGGCCATGTTTGGCTCTGGTAGTACAGAGAAGATCGTGCTCCTGTAGTGGAGTCTAAAAGATCTGATGATGATGATGCACGGCTTCGATGAAAACACCGACAAAAAGAGGTCCTCGAAAAATAAAACGATTTTTCATCCCCGAAAACTATTTTGATGATATTTACTATGTAAGGGGTTACATAGTAAATATTATTAAAATAATTTAAACTGTTTCCGAGATTTTCTCTTTATGTACATAAATATGATAAAGTTTGTTTGTGTTTTTGTCTATAAATCTATATTATATATCTATATTATACATAAACACAGGACAAAAGACATTTAGTGATCTTCGATCACAAGTTAGAAGTTAGTATGATTTTTTACAGCATGGCATTTTATCTTCAGATCATAAAGAAGGAGTCTTCTTCTAAGGATAATTTATACTCTATTAAGCAGGATAATAGCCATTATAAAACACGTTACAGTCTGTTCGCCATTTTATGACGTACTTTACCTATTTCTAAATTATAGCTCTAGCATATTTACATCTTCTTCATCTTAACACTTTCCCGGTTGCGTCCTCAGTTCTGGGTGGTAACGTGATGATATGCAGATTAGTTGCATATCATAGAAACGCGATATGCAGATTAGTTGCATATCATGAAAACGCGAAAATATATGATACGTCATAGTACGGTACATCAATTATTTGGATGGGTGACCACAAGTGGCATAAAATTTCGAGCTCCTTCGTGCTTCGGAAGGCACGTATAAGCCGTTGGTCCCGGCTAATCATTGTATGAGTCGTCAAGCTATGTCAAGCTAAAAATATTTACTATCCACATCTACTTACATGAATTCGAATAAATGATTTGATTGATTGATTGATCTGTCAGATGCCTTTAACCTTTGGCAGCCTGAAAAATCTGACATCAGGGTTGGCCACTTACAGACACGAAAATCGACAACAATTGTTCTTATGATACAAAATAACTTTTTTATTAAAAATTATTTACAAACTATGATCACGAATTAACTACTCGTAAATATATATGTACAGTTAATCTTCTTATCGTGTGTGTTAGTGACTAACACTAGTGTCAGAGTTTTTAAACCGCCTTAAAGGCCTCTGACATGGTTTTAGTTACCGACCAATGTCAAACAGTGACCGGGACCGTCGGCTTCACGTGCCCTCCGAAACATGTATCATCTTACTTATCAGACAATCAGGTGATCAGCCTACAATGTCCTAACTAAACTAGGACAACAACTCAAAGTCCTTGCCCCCGCCGGGAATCGAACCCGCGACCTCCGGGTATGAGCCAAACGCTCTAACCACTACACCACGGAGACAGTCCCGTAGTTCCGTAGTCCCGGAGCAGTCGTGTAGAGTTAATGTTAATGATCGAGTTAATTCGTAGTCATAGTGGGTAAAAAAAAGGAGTTGAAATAAAAAAGTTTTATTTATAAATACTTCTGAGACTGTTCAGTAGACAGCCTATAAGTTCAGTTCACTTAAAAACCACTTAGCTTTAAAACTTCAAACAAAACATTAACTACTTCGATCCATTTTCACCTTTACGATTTAGCTTAAAATACTTATCTAAGTAGATTAGACAAGAGTTTGCCGTTGAAGATTTTCCTTCGAAATATTGAGCTAGTCCCAGTAGTCCTACCAAGTTTGTTCTACCAGTAGGACTACTGTTATGTTTCATCCCAATAGATCTACCGGTTGGCTGTAAAGTAACAGTAGCTCTAATGGGAATATTCTTAATCCCAAAAGACTTACTTACTAGAGATTTTTTGGGTATTTTAGAGGAGTGTAAGTAGTGGTTTTGGGGAGTATTGGGGATGTGTTTGGACTGGTTTTGGATTGTGTTGTTAGACTGGTTTTAGGAGTGTCTGAACAAGGAAATGTTTGAGTTAAGAAAATCAAAGCTCAAAGTTCAAATAATTTGTCACAAAATTAAAGAAACGAAGAATCAATTATTAGGTAATATTATCGAACAAACTCATTTTATAAATAATAGAAATCCTTCCTTGTATAAATGCTTACTGAAACTTAAATATAAAATAACAACTATATAATTTAATTTTTTTTTCCAACATGTCTAGAGCAGAAATCTTTATGCCATAAATGTATTAAGGCATTTAAAAGAATAGAATCAGACAAGGATCTCTTTGTTTGAAAGGTAATCTCATTTTTCCTACGATTTCATGTTTTATCTTTTAATAGAACCTTTTAAGATTATGACATGTATTATTTATTATTTCATCAATCCTTTCGACTTAACCCACAGTCACTTTAATGGTTTATCCACATATCGTTTCAAAGGGTCTGAGTTTCGTTTGCAAATTTGTCGTATGTGAGCATTTTTATCTGCTCATTAAAAAGCCAAATAAGATGTGTCTACTGTATAATTTAAAAAAAATTAAAAGTTTACTTCACCTTTAAACTATACAACCGATTTTGATAAAATTTCTTTGGAACCACCTGGCAGGTATCTTCTTCTTCTTATATTTAAGAGCTGGGCGCTCTTGTCGGTGGAGTGCTTTCCATGTCTCTCTTCCTTCCGCTAAGTTCTTAACCTCTTTATATGTTTATATGTTATGCTGGCAGGTATACCCTTTAAAAAAAAGAATTTCTCAAATCGGTAAGGCATCTTCGAATAATCGGTGAACATACATAAAATAACCGGCATAATGCGAATCGAATTCGCGCACTAAGGGTTCCGTACCATTATCTATAAAAAAAAATGTGTTTATTGTATGGGTAAGTATTTATAAATTATTTTATTTTGTTTTTAGTATTTGTTGTTATAGCGGCAACAGAAATACATAATTTGTGAAAATGTCAACTGTCTAGCTATCGCGGTTCAGATCAGCCTGGTGATAGACAGACGGACAGGCGGATAGACGGACGGACAGACAGCGAAGTCTTAGTAATAGGGTCCTGTTTTTACCCTTTGGGTACGGAACCCTTACAAAGATCGCGACGAATTGATAACCTAATTTTTTTGGAAGTCAGTTAAATAGCCAAATAAGATGTTTCTGCTATAAAATGAAATTTCTAAGATTCAGCCATTAAAGAATCCTTTACAAAGTCGTGCATTTAAAACCTCGCCGTCAGTCCCAGTGTCGTAATAAAGAGAGATATGAAGTTATTTCATAAAGTAGGTTTCTTTGTGTGTCGACACAAGTGCCGAGTCGGCATCTGTGTCAAAAGCAAGGTTTTAAAAGATATTTCTCGACGCTATTCGCTAGTTTCCCACAAGTCAAATCAAATACTGTTTCCTAACATCAAAACAATAATTCTTTGGGATTTATAGGAAACTACTGTCTGCGCAGGATTATCACACAATATCTTTATAAATTGTAGCTTATGTGTTATTCTGATATATAAGCTATATTATTCATTCAGTAGTTTTCACGTGAAAGAGTAACAAACATCCATCCATCCATACTTACAAACTTTTGCATTTATAACATTAGTAGGATAATAGGACTAGCTGCACCCCGCGGTGTTACCAGCGGTTAAAGTCGATTTTTTATCAAAATTGGTCCAGCCGTTTGCGCGTGGAGAAGCGACAAACATACACACACACACGCAAACTTTCGCTTTTATAATATTAGTGTGATACGGGATTGTGACGTCATTGTTTCTTGAAGGCTTTTTGACTTGCTCATATCAGTTCTGATGTATTAATAAATTTTCTAGTCTAAAAACCGACTTCATCCCCAAAATACACAATCGACTTTGATAAAATTTCAATTTTAAGACAAGTATGTATTACAAACAAAAAAGAATTTTCCAAATCGGCCGAGGCTTCTTCGAAATCGGTGAATATACATTAAAAAACTCCTAATTTTTTTTATTAGAAAGGATATACTTGTTAGCTGGTCCCATTAAAATTTTATTAAAATTGGTTGTGTAGTTTGAGGGTAAAATGGGTTTTAACTTTCAAAAAATTACTTATACATTATTTTTGTTTTTGAAATCTTATAATCAGAAACACCGTAATTATTTTCACACAAAATATCAATAAACGTATGCTCTTGCTTTATTAAAACTTCTTTCACATCTCCAATCCAATTTCCTCCAAACCAGCAAATGTAATATACATGTTCGCGAATTGAAAAATGATATTAACGGAGGGTTATTTAATTTAGTCGGGTAATGAGGCTTACTTCGCCATTAGCGGATAATGGAGGCGGTATAATGTGACATGTTGTTAATGTGGAAGCACAACATACGTTATATCACCTATATTCGTATGTTTGAGAGATATATATGTCGCAGTTGAATTGTATAATCCGTTGTTATTCAAAAACTCTAGCTGTTTGGCATTACAGCTCGGTTTTGCAAAACAGCTGAAAATAGTTTAGCTCGATTGTCAATGGGTTACGTAATTACGTTTAACAAAACAGCTAGCTTTGAGATGGCATATAGGGTTACTATGATTGAATAAAACTGTGTTACCAAAGATAATAATATATGAGGGGACAATAGTTGTTCTATATTATTTTTATATTACTCGTGGGATGGAAATTAAACCTCAATTCAACTCCTTACTAATTAATTCAGTCTCCAATATCATAAAACACCAATGGAGAATGATAATCAGCTCGATGCAATTGGATATTGAATTTTTTTAAACCCGACATCTCAATGGCGTAGAGATATCTTACGGCCAATTGATCCACGTGAATTTTCCATTTTACCTTACGTTAGCTATTTTGGTAAACGTAACACATTGGACGATCTAGCTGAACGACAGCTAGATTTTTTTAATAACAGCAGACTATACAATACAACTGCGACATATACATATACTTTACGTCTTGATCGCTTAAATTCTAGACAATACACTATATGTGTAATTATTATTGGCCGTGCCAATAATCTTTACATATAATAAAACAGTAAAAATATTTTGTCTGTACATTTAGTATTTTTGACTGAAATGGGACACTTAAAAAAATAATATAAAGCAAAAAATTTTTATTTTTATTTTTTGTCTGTCTGTATGTATAATCACGCTAATCCCCGGAAATACTGGACAGATTCGAATAAAACTTTTTTGTTATATAGCTGTAAAGCCTGTGCAACATATCCTACTAATATAATAAATGCGAAAGTGAGTTTGTATATTTGTTTGTTTGTCCTGTACTTGTTCATGCTTCAACTACTGAACCGATTTGAATGAAATTTTGTATGGATATAGTTTGAGACTCGGGGGAGGACGCAGGGTACTCTTTATTCCTAATTACTCACGGGGAGCGAAGCCCGCGGGCACATCTAGTAGGGTAATAAATTATTTTAGAAAATGGAACACCTGACGCAGGACTTTAAGGGTCCAGCTTAACTATAAGAAATATAAAAATAACGCCATAGTAAAAGTTTTTCAGCCTGATAAGCATTTTCCAGAGATATAAAGTCCGCGCGAACGAAGTCGCGGGTTTCGGCTAGTTAGGAATAAAGAAGCAATACACTTTATTTACTAAAAGATGGAATAGGGAGTAAAAACCCGAGAAGCCACGTCCAATTAGGAAGCAGTTTTGCAGAAAATACTTTCCCGTCTCTGTAGCGCAGTGACATTTATACGTTTTAGAAAAGGAAATAAATAATTGTGTTTAGAATCTGCGGGGTACTAAAATTATACTAGAATAAACACTAGAACTAGAAAAAAGAGGAGCTCGGTGGCCTGGCGTAATCATTACTAGCGCTTTCGCAAGTCAAGCGACACCGGGCGTGGTCCGCTCTTGGATGGGACCACAAGAGGCATAAAAATTTATTGAGCTCCTCCGTGCTTCGGAAAGCACGTATAAGCCGTTGGTCTCGGCTGTCATCATTATATGTCAGTCGTTTAGCTATGTCAGTTGCCTTTAAGCAACTTGAAAAATCTGATACCAGTGTTGGCCACTTACACGCGAAACCTCCACTAGAATAAAACATTACTAGCATCCGGTCTCCGATAGACTAGTTTTTTACCCGAACGTGAACTAAAAACTGTAAAAAGCCGATTGTGGGACTTTTTTTACCACACAGCATTAATTAGATACACTATCTTCGTGGATAAAGCCGAGGTTGGCAAGACCCAAAGGCTGTTTACCAGGGCATCAAAATAGTGATGGGTTTTTCGTCCACTCCCTTGATCGGCTTTTACGATCTGCGCGAGAGGAGAAGCTGGTACATTCTAAGTTTTTTCTTTTCTCCCAAACCAGCATGGAAGCTTGTAAAAATTAATATAAAATGTTGCACAAAGTAAAAGTCAACACACATCCACCAAAATGATTATTCCACAACTCACAAAAGAGAAAGTTATTGGAAGGCGCTGTTGCAAGAACAATATTTGTATTTCCCTGCATACAAGATGGCCGACAAAACGATATAATATCTTGCCCCGTTCCGATCCGTTGAACGTAAGTGGCCATTTTGGGACATAATAGCCTTTTATGAGAAACTGAAACTGTTTTTGGGTGAAACTAGTTTTAACCGACTTCAAATAAGGAAAACTTCTTTAGCGGCGTTGTGCACTTTTTTTGGAATGGGTAAAAAATGTTAAACTCGCGTCAGGACACGTGACCTGATCGAAAATTCGTAAGACGGATGGAGAGTAGACAGCTGGCGCGGCGTAGGAGAGGGAGTATCCCCCTCTCTTTCTACGGCGCGGCGAAAAATGTATGCCTGCGCCTGCTGTTTCGTATATCAAAAATGCACAACGTTAATATTCAAGTTTTCACTTCTGCCGGCACTCCCAGAGTGCAACCCGTCGTTTTTTTATTAAAATCGGTTGTGTATTTTGGTGTTGAAGTCGGTTTTTTGTTTTAAAAAGTCTTTAGTATTAATATTATTTTATAATATTGTTATTGTATTTATCTTCTTTTTTTGGAATTCACCTCGGTTCTTTAAGAGATTTGCGTAGAATATAGATTAAACACGTAGAGACCCTGACATGAGGTGCAAGGTGGAGCGCTTGCGCTGACCTATGAGAAACTACCTTTGGAAACCACACGAATTCTCTAGCCCACATAGTTATCCAGTATAACTATGCGGGCTAGAGTATCCTGTGCCTATCAGGGCTTACAATCCAGCTAAAATAGACTGTCATTATAAGAAATAAATAATAATAATAAATAAACATATAAAGACAAATTACACTGATTGAGCTAACCCCAAAGTAAGTTCAAGACTCGTGTTATGGGATACTAACTCAAGGGTACTATATTTTATAACAAATACATATATAAATTAACATCCAAGACTCAGGACAATTTGAAAAAGGTCATTTTCCAACTTGCCCTGACCGGGGATCGAACCCGGAACCGGACTAGCATGGTGACCACTACGCCACGGAGGTCGTCAAATAGGTCATGTGATCCGCATCCATTATGATAATCGTAATTCAATGAGACATAGCTAAACCCTAGTCCACCATTAACTACGAATTGTGGACCGCATCACAGCTGAGCTAAGTCTTATGTTAGCGCTTTACTGGCGCTAACACTTGCAACACCGTGCGGCGGACGGCAACATCGAGACGTAGCTGGCAACCCTATCAGATGAGGAGCGCGGGTGGTGTGACACACGCCCGGTCTTCGGTCTTCTTGGTTCAACGCTCGCCGCTTATGGTTGTGTCGGTCCATATATTGTAACATATTAGTACTGAATTTATAAAACATAGATTATAGATTATGATTGTTTGAAGTAATAATTAGATCATAACAGTCTATTTAGCCAAAATAATTATGTATTATGTATAACTGTGTCTAATATTTATTTTCTTGATACGTACGACTATTTTTTTTTTAATTGACGTACATAGGTTGCCTCAAAGGGCATTTCCTACGTCACCGGACCAGGTTCAAGTTTACTATTTTGTCTTAAACTTGTAAAACACCTACATAGCGCCTCACGCACGCCATGTGTTAACAACTATTCCGTCATCGTCATCATCATCAGGTCTTTTTGTCTCCACTGCAGGAGCATGACCCTCTCTTGACTACCAGAGCCATTGGTCAGAGCAACCTGAGGACTTGGCCTACACTCTCCTCGCTGGCCAGATGGGTTGGAGAGGTTTTTTTGATTTTTATAAGCTTTTATTAGCATGTACCTAAGTTGCCTTCTAAGACATCCACGGTAAGACTTGGGGCCCTATTCTGCTCTGCTGGATACCAAACGCCGATTCCGACATATTTATCATAATACAAGTTTCAAACTTACTTTGAAGCTAGTTCAATCAGTGTGATTTGTCTCTATATAGGCATTTATTTATCATGTATGTAAACAAAAAAGCATTTTTCTTAGAAAAGTAAACACTTTTTTTACCAGTACCTATTCAGGTTCTAGCAAAATTCAATATATCATTTCAGCAGCATTTTAGCTGTCCAGTCCTCTATTCCATTTAGCTCTGGACAGATGCATTGTTTTTACCAGGTTTTTACCTTGTTTTTACCCAGTTTATGCTCGGTTGTCACTCGCAGGAGGTTTTTACACGGCGGCGATTATTCTGCGTAGATATTGTGTATTTTTAGATTAATTGGGGTCTCCGTTTTTGTGTCTATTGTGTTTCGGAAGTTGAAATATCTTTGTGTATATTTTATTCATTTCTTTGACCAAAGATATTCAGTGCTGGTATAAATTATTACAATAAACTGAAATTTTTGGGTTCCGTAGTTTCTATTTCTTTTTTAAACGGTACGCAAAAATTGCAACTATTTATGTCCTGATTGCTGAGAAATTATTGACATCATCATTTTATCACAACGTCCACTGCTGGACATAGGCCTCACCCAAAGATTTCCAAAATGACCGACCATTTAGGCAATGTACCCAATCAATTTTTTAATTTACTTTTTACAGTAATTATAGGATTTAATACAAAGTACTGCTAATTAAAATCTTTCGTAGCCAACATTAACTCACTGCTAGGCATAGTCCACCCTTTAGTCACCCTTTTTTAAGTCCTAAAATAATGGATAAATACTTAAAAATTACCAAAACAATAGCTGAAATGTAAGCAATATCACAAAGAATTCATTCCATACCTTTCTTGAAGAATGTAAGCATACCTAGATATTAACGTAACGCGGAAGGAATGTTCTTCTATATCTTTTTATAGGAAATATAAAATAACGTATTGTGACAGATCGACGATAAAAATATATTACTTCGTATCGGAAGCCGTATGAAAGAAATATTTCGTCCTCCAGCACCTATCTATTTTCCTTGCAAGTGTCAAGGAAGTTTCCTATGTTATTTGTAGTCGTTACCGCTATTACGTGTTATGAAAGATAATACAAATATTTTTTCAAAACTCAAAACGACTGACCCCCAGACTACACAACCAATTTTTATAAAATTTCTATGAGTCATTTTTCAATTAAAAAAAAATTTTCAAATCGGTCCAGGCGTCTCTTATAAATAGAGGTTATTTCTGACGTGCCTACATTTCCTCTCCATCCATCAGTTGTCTGGAAGAGATCGCTCTAAGCGATAAGACCGCCCATTCTACCTAATGTTTTTTTGTATAACTATTTTTTACTGTTTTTTTTCCTTTTGTGTATTGGTGCAATAAAGAGTTTTTTTTTTTTTGTTTTTTTTTTTATTCATAATATACGAGACACCGATGGTATTGTTGCACGCGTCCCAGTGAATCTCGAGGTGGTGGCTGAAAATCAGTGGTTTGTTCTACGAGCAAACGTATCGCTGAGCCCACAACCCTTTGGTATCGCTGTGGCACACACGCACTACTACGCATAGGTTTTTTCTTTGCTTTGTACTATTAGCTATAGTATTTTTATTTTTTATGATTTATTTGCCCTGGATAAGTTAAGTGTGTTGTGTGTCTTTTTGATTCTAATAAAACGATTATCTATCTATCTATCTAACATACTCGTAACTCTCTTGCCATCTTCTTAATAGTTTCTTTGTAGATACGTAATGAAATCCGTCGTATCGAGTTTGATGGATGATGAGAGACGTTGCGTCGAGGGTGTAACAAGTATGGGTCAGGTATCCGGAGGTATATAGGTTAGGTACTTAAATTCTTTTTTCTTTTTCAACTTTATACCAACTGTAGCAAAGTCGAAACTTTCATGTGCCTTAGCAAATGAGTCGATATTGATGCGGTTTCTTTGTTTAAAACCTGACTTGATCGAGATGGGTCTTCGCTATCGGGGGTGAACCCTTGAAAGTCGGTTTTTTTGTTGTAACGAAGTTCCTCATCGGACGGTTCGGACTTTGCGGATGGGGTTAGCGAAAAAAGTGTAATTTTTTTTCGTCACAATCGTTATAGGGGCTGGAATTTTTGGGGGTTTTTAGGGGCTTAAATACTCGGTTTTTCTTACCTCGCATATAAACTTGTTCCATCTTCATACGCAAATAACCTTTTGGCCCAGCGTACTAGATACATAATTATTTGGTTTGGTCCATGTTCATATTCCACTTAGTTACCTAGTTAATTAAAATCTTTATTGCACCAAAACATAAAGTTACATAGTAAAAAAATACAGAAAACAGATGTCAAAAGGCGGCCTTATCGCAACTGCAATCTCTTCGAGGCAACCGAGACTAAACTTTTTCGCAAAATGTCCTATCCAGAATTCACAGAATGTCCATGAATGTATATCATTATCATCATTATTTCGGCCGCATAACGTCCACTGCTAGACATAGGCTTCTCCCAAGGATTTCCAAGATGACCGATCTAGAGCGGCCTGCATCCAGCGCTCCCCAGTGATCTTGGTCAGGTCGTCAGACCACCTTGGTTGGTGTCCTACTCTTCGGGTGCCAGTACGTAGTCGCCATTCGAGAACCTTCTTGCCCCATCGGCCATCGGTTCATCGCGCTATACTTACCCGTAGAATGTCTCCCATCCATAGTATCCTTCCCCGTAAAATATCCCCTATCCATAGTATATCACTGTCCCTTCCCGCAGAACGTCCCTATTCATAGTATATTACCGACCTCTTCCATAATAATTTTCCCTCAACTTACCGTGCCGTATATTTTATAGCTAGTTCAAACTTGTCCAGTGAAATGGGCGAGCTTTAACGAATTCTAAATTCTGTTTTTAAAATTATAAATTAGTTACTATCTTAATTATAAATTAAATAATTATCTTAATTATAAATTAATTCATTATTTTTTGTTTTGTTATTCGATTTATTAAGGGTATGTCCCTTCTACATTATGTCGTACGTCAATGTTCATTAATTGATCCATTAATGCGACTAGCGGAGGAATCCTGTCTACATCTTGTCGGTGCCATTGTGTGGAAAGAGAATCACACAATAAAGATTTTGTCCAGAGATAATGGAGTGGTGCAAGTGTGCAGGTTTCCTTACGATGTTTTGTCTTTCAACGAGAGTGCATTGAAACTTTCAAGTGCTGATTAATGGGAGCTTGGAAAAAGTAGTCAGAACTCATTAGTTCTACTTCTAAGCACATTTGCTTAAATTATTGAATTTATTGAATAATGTATCAAAGATTGTCTTACAACGTTTTGCCCATTAACATTTTATATCTGACTGCGACTAATTTTGACTAACATACATACAAACATACTATCACGTTCAAGAGCGGGCAGTTTTTTCGCCCAACGGGTTAGCTTAACTATCCAGCGGGGGAATGCTGCCAGCATTTTGGGCATGTTGCCTCGGTGCGGCGCTTTTCATGTATTTTTATTTATTTATAAGTTGTTTTAATTGGCCGAGCGAGCGAAGCGAGCGAAGCGTCTCAGTTTCGAGATTAGCCAAAAATTCTTTTGTCCGTCTGTCTGTCTGTCTGTCTGTCTGTCTGTCTGTCGGTCTGTCTGTTCTCGCCTACAGGTCGCATTTCTTAACCGATTCTCATGAAATTTTGTAAGCAGGTTCAGCAACCTAATAGAATTTTTTTGTCGAGCCAGTTTTTAGAATTTTTTCAAAATGGCGGAAATATGGGGGTTTAAAATTTTAAAACTGTCATATATCCGCCATTTCAAAATATTTTCAAAAATGTCATTAGACTTTTTTGTTGCCATTATGAAAACGATTTTTTTTTATTTGAACAACTTTTTTATCTGAACAACTTTTTTATACGTTATACTTAAACGGGTTTAGGGTTACTCGCGAAGTCTAGCTGACTAAGCCGTGACGGATATACAATACAAATCTTCTTACAATATATACTGAAACTATTTAAGAGTGAATTCAGTCCGGGTTGGTCCGGGTTACTTAACAACTTTCTTAAAAATACATTTTCCCCATGGGGTCCACGAAGTAATTTCTCTGAATGACTATTATGGTTATTATTTTGAGTTTTTAAGTAGTTCTATAAATTTTATCATATTTAACCGACTTAAAATGAAAGGGTTTTGTTTATTTTATAATTAGTTTTTTTTTCAGTTTTTGCTTATTTTGATTGATTCTTGGCTTGTTTATTAAATTTAGCAATTTTGTTGAGCGAACTTTCTTTCAATCGCTATCGTTGCTTGTCTGTGCTTCTGTAGTAGTATTAGTAATTATGCTATGAACTAACAAGAGATCAACATCAACCAAAGCTCGCGAAGTAGCTTTACGAAGAGAGTAAGAAACCAATGAGCAGCGGCATAGGGCCATGGCAATACAAATAAACATTTAAACGAAAACCCATTAATAGTTTTATAGTTTTTCCAACAACGAGCTGACTTTGTCATTTGAAAAATGATGGGTCATTTTTCGGTGAAAGACTACTGGTACAGAACTGAATTTCAGAATCACGGTAGACCTCATTTCCATAGGATTGTATGGTTGGAATGCTCCTTACATTTTAGAGCTAGATCGAAAGTCATTTGAAGAAAGGGCTATGATTGGCAATTATTTTGAAAATTTGGTCACAACCATGAATCCGCATACCTATCGGTAAACCTACACTTCATCCAAATCAGGTACATTATTCTAAAATAATAATCGCGAGGTCTAAGTTCGTGGCGAACTACTAGTTTTAAGAATAGTTTTAAGTTTTAGATATAGTTTAGTTTTAGTTCGTTATTTTCCTTTTTTTTATAATGTTTCTTTTTACTTTTGGAAGAAACATATTTAATTATTTATTATAGTCTTTATCCCTAATTTGCATTTAAGGTCTTGCTGTTTTAATTTTGACATGATATTTCTGTGAAAGCATTAAATAATTATTTACTTACTTACTATCCTGGCTCAGCTACCCAAGGTGAGTCTTGGTACAGAGTACTATACATATATTAGCGTTAGTCTTGACCTCCAGCACAAGAGCACGCAAGCGCTCTTGGTCCTGTGCTAGCTCTTGTGCTGGAGGCCAAGACTCACCTAGTATTTATTACAACAAACTCTCCCAATGTGAACTTCTGTCGTTTATTTTAAAGGAAATTCTGCTGACTCTCTCAGCGCCATCCATCTTATAGTTGTCATAGAGCTCGAGATTTTACCGCGTTTTAAGAGTTACCGCAGTTTCTTACATCATATTTTACATAAATACATTTTAAACAGCCACCTTTTGCTTCTTCTTGTATAAAAGACTAGCTGTGCCCGTGGGCTTCGCTCCCCGTGTGAATTTCGGGATAAAAACTATCCTATGCCTTCCTTGGGTATCAAACTATGCACATATCAAATTTCATATAAATAGGTTCAGTGGTTGAAGCGTGAGGTGGTAACAAACGACCAAACGAACAAACAAACAATTGTAAAAACTCACTTTCGCATTTATAATATTAGTAGGTTAGGATAGTAGGAAGTAGGATAGAATAGGATATATTAAGTATATATGGGACTGGTAGGCTCGGTTTCGCTTTTTTATTAAACGGTTTTATTTAGCTTGCCCCGTTTGTTTATTTATTTATTTGTTTGGGTCAAATCTAGTAATTTAAATTACACCCCCTTCCTGTTGACAGATTGTTCTGAAATTTGGCACACACATTTCATTCTGATGACAATACAATAGATATATTTTGTATCATTTTAAATCCAAGATGGCCGCCAGTACAAAATGGAGGATTACATTATCTTTCACATCTACCTCAATATGGGTATCAAATGAAAGGGCTTAGATAGAAGAATAAAGTTCGCTATTTAAAAAAACAAAAAATTAAATATGGCCGCCCACAAAATGGCGGATAGTATCAATATGGGTACCAAATGGAAGAGCTTTGATACAAGCATGAATGTCCCATGTCGAGGACTGTGTGGCGTTAGGGTGGCTAAGATCAAAGAATCAAATAGAATGAGAAGTATAATTTAACAAAAGAATAAAAAACTAAAAACTTAAAAATAAAATAAGTAAAAAACATTTTTAAGTTAAACGGTTTTATTTCAAAGTAAGACAATAATGATGTACTAAAAGCTAGAAAATAATTCGGTAGGTCCTAGCTACCACTCATCACACCACTCTCGTCATCAATCTAGGGCATTAATCAGACAAAAAAATAAAATCGTTGGGCGCGTGATATTTCTATCAAGTCAATCGTTATACATATCAATGCTATTTACTTACATATTTTCTCAGGTTACATTACGCCCAACGATTTTTTTTTTGTTTGATTAATGCCCTAGATTGATGACGAGAGTGGTGTGATGAGTGGTAGCTAGGACCTACCGAATTATTTTCTAGCTTTTAGTACATCATTATTGTCTTACTTTCAAATAAAACCGTTTAACTTAAAAATGTTTTTTACTTATTTTATTGACTACTTAGTTTTTCTTACTACGTAATTTATGTTTGTTAACTCGTTCCCAAGCATTACATGTTATAATGTTGTCATCATCATCAGGTCTTTTTGTCTCCACTGCAAGAACATGACCCTCTATGTTCTACCAGAGCCATACTTGACCAGAGCAGACATAGGACTTTGGCTTACGCTCTCTCCCCGCTGGCCAGACGGGTTGGAGAGGTCTTATTGATGACTTTGTATAAGACGTTAGAAAATTATATGATATTTTTTGTTCTCTAATAAACGATATCACACTTCTTCTTCTTCTTCTTATCGTGTGTGTTAGTGACTAACACTAGTGTCAGAGTTTTTAAACCGCCTTAAAGGCCTCTGACATGGTTTTAAGTAACGACCAATGTCAAAGACAGTGACCGGGACTGACGGCTTAACGTGCCCTCCGTTATCACACTGCGTAATCTAATTTTATCTATGCTCCTTGACACGGTAAAAAGGTTAGTGCTTCTCAGAATTTTGCCTTGGGTTATCTGAGCTAATATTTTTTGTCTGAGCTTCCCCGAAAATGCGTTTGAGTAATGAAATATTTATTTTCTCACGTTGTTCTTTTCAATATTTTTCATTTCTTTTCCTTCGTTCCGGTTTTACACAAAAGAAGTGATTTTCTTTTCAAAATTTACATTTTTGTAAAAGCTTTTGTTCTTTCCAATGTCCCTAACTTTGGGACTATCTCAATATATTGTATTTGTAGTTGTCTTTATCGAAGTATTTATTTCGCCGTGTGGTTTACTTCAGAGTAGAATAGGACCAATCCAAGTCTTCCCGTGGATGTCGTAGAAGGCGACTTAGGAATTACAAGCTAATCAAAGCATATAAACATCAATGAGACCTTTGCAACCCGTCTGGCCAGCGTAAAGAGTGTAGGCCAAGTCCTCTGGCTGCTCTGGCCAAGTATGGCTCTAGCAGTACAGTGAAAACTAAAAAGACCTGATTAATGAGTATTTATTTAGTTTTAGGATTAAACATGAAGTAGGAAGAAGGATAAAGGGATTTGTTTAATTTTCTCTTAACAACATAACAAACTAAGATGAACTAAGTTATGTACGCCACACATATAAGTTAAGCTGTAACATTCAACTTAGCATGTACGATGCTGGGCTTTAACTGGCTTAGAAACAGATTTAGCTTTAGATCACTATAAACTACTAACTACGGTAGTTAGATAACTATATGTACACTACTAACTAAAATGGACTAATAAGACATTGCCACTAGTGTCTAAGGTCTTTTACGCTACGCTAAATCGAAGTACATGACTACAGAAGTGTTATCCTATCCTAATATTATAAATGCGAAAGTGAGTTTGTATATTTGTTTGTTACCTCTTTATGCTTAAAATACTGAAGCGATTTGCATGAAATTTGGTATGGATATAGTTTTAGACTCGGGGAAGGACATAAGGTACTCTTTATCCCGAAATTCCCACGGGGAACGAAGCCCTCGGGTACAGCTAGTTTTAAATATAAGGTCCAACAAAATATACTAAAACAATTTTAAGGGTTAATTCAGTCCATGACACCGAACAACTTTCCCAAAGGAACACGTATCGAGATATGAAAAGTAATTTTTGGCTTCAATACAAGTTAACCGAAGCTGATCAGAGTTTTTATGGAAGCCATCTTCGTAATCCACCTTTTGTGAAAGTCGGGTTAAAAAGAAACAAATCCACAGCAAGATTATTCAATTTCGCAAACTGATAACAGGGCCGAGATAAGAAACACTCATTATTCACCGGATATAAAAGAGTTTTCCTTATTTTTCCTCGTACTATAAAAGCCCGGTAAAATTCTTTAGACAAGTATTTTGCATAGGATTATAATAAGAAATTTTGTTTTTAAAATTACATTTTTGTAAAAGGTTTTATTGTTCAGATTTTTACTTAGATTCTTTTCTATCAATATCTTACTACCCATCTTCGACAAGGATGGTTCTGTTTAACAAGTGTATGTATTATATTTTTTTGGCATTCAGACTAATTTTTTATCCAAAATTTCTTATAAATGGCCTTTTGACTTCACTATAAGTGCGCGCGGCCGCTGCTACCTGTCATTTGGCCGGTAGTGAGTGTCCGTCTGTCTATCACCAGGTTGTATCACAAAATTATCACAGATTATGTGTTTCTGATGCCGCTGTAACAACAAATACTAAAAACAGAATAAAATAAATATTAAAGTGGTTTCTCTCATACAACAAATACTTTTTTATAGATCATGGTACGGAACCCTTCGTGCGTGAGTCCAACTCGCACTTGGCCGGTGATTTTTATAATATCGCGCTGGAAACCCATGGTCATATACGATTCTATTTATTTATTTCATAATTTAGTTAATTACTTTATAATAACCTACTAGCTGTACCCGCGGGCTTCGCTCCCCGTGGGAATTTCGTGATAAAGAGTACCCTATGTCCTTCCCCGAGTCTCAAACTATATTCATACCAAATTTCATCCAAATCGGTTTATGAGTTAAGGCGTGAAGAGGTAACAAACAAACAAACTCCGTGGAGTAGTGGTCACCATGCTAGTCCGCCACCCAGAGTTCCCGGGTTCAATCACCGGTCAGGACAACTGGGTCTTGGATACATACATAATACCACGCCTGTTTCCCACAGGGGTAGGCAGAGACTATGGACCTCCACTTGCTACTATCCTGACAAACCTCTTTTGCTTCATCTAAAATTCTAAACTCATCAATCTCTTTATACATGCCCATCGGTTACGAGTACTTTTTACCTCTCCTTTTTTTAGAACGTCTGCAATTTGGTCGCAGAATGTTCGCCGAGGCCGACCCTTTTCTACTGTTCCTTTCACATTTGTCATATAAATATTTTTAGTTAATCTCTTTTCATCCATCCTTTCTATATGCCCAAACCATCTTAACATCCCTTTCTCTATTTTTGTCACAACATCCTCTTTTACTCCACACCGCTCCCTTATGGCATCATTCCGTATTCGATCTTTCAAGGTACACATACTCCTCAGCGCTCGCATTTCAACTGCATTTATTCTACTTTCATGCTTTCTCTGCCATACCCAACTCTCACTACCGTACATTAAAGTAGGTATCAGTCTTGGATGTTTATCTATATATGTATTTGTTATAAAATATAGTATCGTTGAGTTAGTATCCCATAACACAAGACTCGAACTTACTTTGGGGCTAGCTCAATCAGTATGATTTGTCGCTACCTATATATTTATTTTTATTTATTTAAACTAACAAATACTCGTATACAAACTCAATTTCGCATTTATTATATAAGTAGGATAGGATAGGATGATAGGATAGAGAGCGCCATGTTGAATTTACAGATGACGTCACTAATAGACAGCTAAGATAACGATTTCTCATTTGACATGGTATCATGCATTGAAGATACCGGAATACATTTTATACATATTTCGCAGAAGCAGGCATCCAATTAAATAGCTGAAGGACGAGTAGTCAAATCATTGAACGCGACAAGATGGCTACCAACACGTAGAAATTTTAGTCTTAAAGGTAATTAAATTCATTGGATATTGATAAATTTGTGATATGTGGTTAGGGCCTACAATTTACACATTACTACTATTTACTAATACCTACCACTAATTACTTAACTAGTTATAGAGAAATATTATAAGATTTGATCTGTGAATGAAAAATAACATTCACAGTTACAGCTGTTTGCGTTTTTGACGCCATATTTGTTTTCGTGCGCTACTACGCCGCAGTGGAAAAAATCTGAACTAAATTTGAATCACTTGGATGAGTAGTGGTCAGTCAAATTCCAAAGGCTTACTTTCAATACGCCAAGTTGTTAAACATTGATCAGGCTGGGTAGGGTAGGGACCAATACTGAACTGGGTTTCTTTCGGCGTAATCCCAGCAGTGGTCGTTCCGAAACGCTAGTAGTTTTTAGCTTTTGCACTAAAATAATATAAAAAATGACCTTCAATAAGAGATAAATTTATACTACATTGAATAATATTTTTTGACTCTTGTCTTTGACTTTAAGTGATTCTAGACCAATGAACGATCGGCCTAGGCATCTAACTGGATGCCTTCAGAGAACGGCCTAGGCGTCCAATTAACTGGCTAATTTAATCAGATGACTGCTACACATACATGCAAAGCGGCGAAAATCATGATAATCCTCCTTTTAGCTTCGCCGTCGGATAAAAATAACAACCTAAACTTGTCAAAGGAAGTCAGGTAACTCGTTTAACCGACGTAGCAGAAATTAGTTATGTTAGAGCGTTCGCTTTGAGAGTTAACCACGTTATGCCTGTTTTTCAAGAGTATTGATAACTTAGTTTCGCAGACGTGGCAAAGTTTGACTCGATTTTGTCGCGAGCTTGCTACGTGTAGCTAAGTGTAAATAAGTTTATTATCTAGCTTAGGTTTTGCATTTTAATGTTAAAATGTTTTTTTTTAGGGTCCCTAAAGAAAAGACAGTATTTGTAACCGACTTCCAAAAATGAAGGAGGTTTGGTTTTTTTTTGTTTAAATTTGCCATAATTGTTAGGTGGTCCCATAGAAATTTTATCAAAATCGGTTGTGTAGTAGTCAAATACAAAGTCGGTTTTTAGTTTTGGAAAATTATAGATAATGCATCAAAACAGATGTGAGCGAGTCAAATAGCCTTCAAGAAACTCAAGTGGCTCCCTATTAGACTTCGTCGTAATTATCACATCCTCTCCCTTTTATACTCCATACTATTCACACCTTCTTCTCCCAGCTATCTAAAAGAGCGATTCATGTTTTTAACTGATGTCTCCAATCGCAACTTACGCAGCTTCTACAATCTCCGCCTTCAAGTCCCCCTCCACTCTACCACATACTACTCTAAGTCCTTCTCCGTTCAAGCTGTTCGTCTGTGGAACTCTCTCCCTTATAATATCCGTAGCGCTAAAACTTTGTGCAGCTTCAAAACGCATTTAAAAGCTCACTATCTATCTAGCTTATGATTTTTTTTTTGTGAATTCTTTCGCATTATGGTCATATTTAATTATTATTATAATATACATTATATGTATATTTGTATGTCTATCAATTCATATGTATGTATGTAGTGTAAGTATCTGTATGTATTTTTATAAATATACATATATTATATATTTATTGCGGCAGGTTCTATTTTTTATTCTATTTACAGTATATCTGACATACTGCACCGCCTCTCTTAAATATTCACTTCTCCCACTACCCAAAGGTTGACTGTAAGAGATTGCTATGCGATAAGTCCGCCTTTGTATCATAATTCTGTCTTATTTATTTTTTTCTGTTTTGTTTATGGTGCAATAAAGAGTATTTGTATTGTATTGTATTGTATTGTAAGAAACATTGAAGTTCCGGAGCTAACCTGAAAAATGTTTTAAATATTTTATTTTACAGCTTTTTCGGCATGATAAACATACATACCAGTGGCGGAGCCTCCTTAGAAGCCGATTCCCATCGACTTACCTTAGGGGCTTCTAAACATACATGCATTTATTACTAAGAACCGACGATTTACCTACGTATATCGGCGCACTTATTGTTTTTATAAGTCGTAAACTAGCAGCAGCATGACTGGATTGCTAACATCCACATATTCAAAATACGAAAATTCTCTCTGGTTATTGAAATAAAGTCACAATGATAAATGTATAAACACGTTCAGATACATATTAACTACTCACACTAAGTTAATAAAAATAAGCCGGACATGGGTGGGCTTATTAAGTTTTGTATAGCCTAATTAGGTAGGTATTTAATTCCTTCCATAGTTTTATAGCTGTACTAGCCCAAATTCTCACACAACGCCACGCCACTGATACATACCCATCCCAAAATTACAATAGCTTTCTAGTACTTAAAGTCTCTGAGTAGAGACAGACAGATTGACATGGAGAAACAATAAGAGTTCCATGTTTAATAGAACCCTAAAAATCATATTTTTCCACGCGTAAAGTCGTTAATAAATATTAAGTATATTCGCGAGGTCTGCAGCTCACAGAGCCACTAGTATAAACTTATTTTACTCTGCAAAGCACAATAAGGCATAACTTAGCCATAGATAAAACATTTTATGCTTCCAAAGCAGCAAAACTTTGTATAGCTTTCCCCAGAGTCGTATAAATTTAACAATTTTTACAAAGTTGCGTTTATCATACTGTTTGCTGTTTTAAAGTTCTAGAAGGTTCTCGTAGTCTATCTTAATTTCAGAAGTTCCTTAATTGGGTAAATGACTCACATACCTCCCTCTAACTTCATGCTCACATGTTAGTAAAGAAAATAGAGTCACTTTTTATTGATAATATCAATTTTCAAAGTGATTTTAGATTTATTAATGCAGAAAACTGATATTAAGAGCGCTTTTCGATTCCCAAAAAGTCAAGACGACTTTTGTATTTCATACAAATCACATTAAAAATGTTTGTTTAGACGTTTAGAACAAGTGTTTCATTTGACGAGTTGTTATCTAGCGGATTATTAGGCGCTTCGCACACTAGAAGGCCCCGACCAAGACCTGGCCGCAATGACCAAACTAAGGAAACTATATGAACGTCGCGCACTTGGCCGTATCGGCCACTGGCCGCAAACTGCCCGGCACGACTGCAATCGTTGTGACAAACTTACGAATAGTTTTTATAGTGGCCACAACCTTGATCGCAGAAGCTGCGATTAGTTAGACTGCAGCCTAGTTTGCGGTCATGGCCACAACTGGTCGTGGTCATAGCCGTTTAGTGTGCGAGGTGCCTTATGCTTAGCTTTTTACTTCTCTAAAAGACGTTTAAAGTCTTTTAAAAACAAGGATCGTCGTTCATCGTTCTCCCATTCCCAAAAGTAAATGACTTTTTAGGGTTCCGTACCCAAAGGGTGCCAACGTGACCCCGTCACTGAAACTTTGCTGTCTGTCTGTCCGTATGCAACAAGGCTCTTATCTGTTGAACACTTGAAATTTTCAACGAATATGTATTACTGTGGCCGCTATAACAACAAATACTATATAAAAAAAAAAACATTGTAAGGAGGCATAAAATCGTTCATGTACAAATCTTGATTTTCCTCTTTACTCAAAATAATATTAACATGAAAATGTAAATTGCGAAAGATTTTAATGAAGTCTTTCTAAATATACATTTTCTTGTTATATTATTTTGTGTTTAAGAGAAAATTCAAGATACAGGTAGAGGGCCGCCCAGGTAACTCGTTGGCTCACTATACGAGTCCGACCCGCGCTTGGCCGGTTTTTAATTACAGCTTGTACGCTGGTATTTTTGGCATGAATACTACTTGTATATTTTAGAATCAAACGAACTTACCTTGTGAAGTTTGATATCTAATTATACGAGTGTCTTGACCAAAGATGATTACATTTACGTGCAGCAGTATGCGAGATGATACCGTCCTCACCACACTTATAAAGCTATGTATTTTAAAAAGATAAAATAAAATTAATAAAGTGTATTGACTCATTTCCGGCGTCTATACACCCCGCCACCTCATTCGCCCGTTACTTTCATTATTTAGAGCAAATTTTTTCGAACTATTTGGGTGTATTAGGGCCGGGCGGGATCGTAATCATCTTTGGTCAAGACACTCGTATAATTAGATATCAAACTTCACAAGGTAAGTTCGTTTGATTCTAAATTATACTTCATGTCTCTCCCAAAGATGATTACATTTACGTGCAGATGTTTAGAGTTTCGAAAAAATTAAAATCGAGCAAGATATCAGGAAAATCATATATTAACAAAAATAAAAAACATTATTTTTAACAAAATACGACGATTTGTACAAAATAATCACATTTGTTAAACAAACAGAAAAAAACACGATTATTTCTCAACATTAAGGAACAGAGAATCAGCGAAAGCACTATCTGTGGTATTGCAGATTTCTTTGTTATAGTATTTCAAAAATACTCTAGAGGATTCAGTCCACCCTGCGGCTTTCCGAATTGCTTCTAAGTTTACACCTGACCTGTGAGCCGCAGAGGTAGAAGCGTGGCGCGTGCTATGCGCACTGTATATATTGATGTCTATGCCACTCTTCTCTAATATGTATTTAACCCAGTGAGATAATGTTTGACTAGTTACCTTTTTATGAGGTTTTTGATGGCTAAGAAAAAGATATTCATCTTTGCGTAATTCACTAGTTCTATCAATATAAGATTTTAACGTTAATGCTGGGCATATTTTAGGATTCTCATGAATATACGGTAAGGTTATTAAAGGTTGGTAAGATCCAGGCCTGGAGGTCTTAATCAGGTCTTCGATTCTAATTTGTATTTTATCAGGATGAAATGAAATATTTTTAATACGAATCAGGCTTAGTGTTTGCATTCGTTGTGCAGATGCAAGGGCAAGAAGACTAATGCATTTCAAAGACAGTTCTTTTAGTGTAATCGAGTGATTTGGAAAATAATTGGAAATATAACTTAATACTTGATTTGGATCCCAAGTACTGTCGTACTTGGGAGTCGGAGGCCTAAGGCGATATATTCCTTTGAAAAAACGTTTTATATAATCACTGGCAGTAATATCCTGAGCCAATAATATGGATAACGCCGAACGGTGGCTATTAAGCGTGCTGTAGCTAGCACCAGCGTTAAATTTTTCCGTCAAATATTCCATTAATTGAGTTATATTTGCATTAAAGAAATCTATATTTCTATCATTGCAGTACAGCCACCAAGATTTTATATAAGAGTTATATTGATTAAGTGTATTAGCTGCAAACGAGGACATTACAATTTGAAGCGAGGCATCGGGAACTCCACGCTTCAACAGCGACAGCCTGATAATTTCCCTGCCATCAGGGTGAGGTCCCCGTGCAGCGGGTGTTCGGCTCTGAAAGGCGAAATTAAAAGGTCACTATTGGGCTCAAAGTAAATCACTTCAGACACTAGCATTTTAGACCATAGTGGGTACCAAGGCTGCGTGGGCCAGCATGGTACTACTACAATGCCCTCAGCCTGATCATTTCTTATCTTATGCAGAACTTTGGGTATTAAACTGAATGGCGGGAAGGCGTAAAACTTAAGATTGTTCCAGCTAAAAGTAAAGGAATCAATAATTTCGGAATTTGGGTCTAGTTTCCAAGATGCATATCTTGCACATTTATGATTTTGGATACTAGCAAATAAATCAAACTCTGGAAGGCCAAATGAAGATGTAATTTGTTTGAAAGCGTAATCTGCTAACTCCCATTCAGTATCAATATTGGTTTGACGAGACTCGTAATCAGCAACAGCATTTTCTTTAGATTGGATATATGAAGCGAAAACGTGAATATTGCGTTTTTCGCACCAATTCCAAATTTCACGTGCAATATTATTTAAATGGCAATGTTGTATTCCGCCCATTTTATTAATATATGCAATAGCTGTGGTATTGTCCACCCGTAATAAGATGTTGCAATTTTGGAGATGGGAGGCGAATATCTTGAGTCCATAGAAAGCGGCTAATAACTCGAGAGTGTTTATATGGTACGAAAGTTGTGTATGATTCCAATTCCCGTTAGCGGTCTCGTTATTGCAAGCCGCACCCCAACCAGTGGTTGACGAGTCGGTAAATATAACAAGAGAATAATCGCTTTGTTGAAAGGGACAAAATGCTGAATCAATGTTATCCCGCCACCATACTAAATCTTCTTTTAAATGATCTTTTAATACCATATATTTATTGTAATTAATTGAATAATTAAGGGCCAAAAACTTCTCCCTCTCTAAAAATTTTGTATAAACCCATCCGTATTTTACAGCTGGGCACGCTGAAGTCAATAAACCTAAAAATCTGGCAAGCTCACGAATAGTTATACGAGTATTTTTTGTTTTTAAAAGTCTACTAGCAAAAGATTTTATACGGGTTTTCTTTTCAGAGGGTAACGACAACTGCATATTTCTTGTATCAAAGTTAAATCCTAAGAATGTACACTTTTGGGTAGGTTGAAGTCGACTTTTCTTTTCATTTATAATAAAGCCTAGCTCAATTAAGGTATCTCTAGTTATTTTAATATTTTTTAAACATTCGTTATACGAGCTCCCTATACAAAGAAAATCGTCCAAATAAATGACGGACAAATGGCCCAAAGAACGTAAATAATGTGATACAGGCTTTAATAATTTAGTGAATACATAGGGCGCAGTACACAGTCCAAAAGGCAAAACATTAAATTCAAATAATTGATTCTTAAAGGAAGGTGAATTCCAAAAAAATCGAAGCCAAACCCTATCACTCTCATTGATAGGTAGCAAAAAATAGGCATCTTTTAAATCTAAGGTTGCCATATAATCATTATAGTGTAGTAATTTTATAGCAGTGCGGTAGTCTTCCATTTTAAAATGGTCAACAGAAATAAATTTATTTAATTCCTTTAAATTCAGAATAAAACGATGACTACCATCAGGTTTTGGAACTGTAAAGATAGGTGAAATGAATTGTTTTTCACTGGGTGAACACGGTGATATATACCCCGATTGTAATAAATCATAAATACAATTGTCAATAATGGTCAATTCCTTGGATGTGTATGACCTATTTTTAGGCAAAGAATTTTGCCATGGTTCACAATAAAAAGGAATTTTATAACCTGAAATCCAGGACAAAATTGTATCATCATTTGTAATATGTAGCCATTCGTGAATGTTATTTTTAAGTCTACCAGCAATGTTGCCTACCTCCCCTGAGTCAGCTACTGTTTTCGATGTTGCTGGCGGTTGTTGGTGGGGCGCGCGCTGTTCGGCTCGCGCCGACGGTCCCGCGTCGTCGGCGGTGGCTGGCGCCGAGCGGTAACTCCGGGGTTCACTCGCTGCTCGGCGGCTGGTGCTCGCGGTGCCCCCCTCGCGTTTAAAGAGTCCGGGCGACGATACCCTGACGTGCTTGCCTGCGCCTGAGCAGGTGGCTTGGTGAACTTGAGTTCTGAAGCGGATTTTGCTATAGCCTTAGATGTTTTAAGGTGTTCGGAGAGATCGGAGCCAAATAACAGTTCATCCATTTTAGTGTTTTTTATGACATCCCGCTTCTGCTTGCTTATAGAGTTTATTATAATGTATCTTCTTGACAGAGATTCTCTGTAGTGTGTATCACACAACAATCTCCCAGCGTCGCTCAAGGTTTTAACTATATCTTGGGAGATATTCCCGGTATGGGTCAAGGCCAAATTCAGTGCCTTACCAATAGCAGAGATACAGCTCGCCATTTGATTTTGTTTCTGTTCACTATATGAATCTCTCTTGCAGCTTGATTCACCAAGGGCTGATTTTAATTCAGGGTTTAATTTGGGTGGTTTCATAAAACTGCAATTCTCCGCGGGTAGGTATCTCTTCATTATCTCGACTTTGTCTTCCTTGGGTAAGCCGTTTACTAAAATATGTTTCCACCTTATGGCTAGGTCTTTATGCAGATTATCACCGTAACTTTTATCTAAGGTAGGGTCAGCGCCCAATAATTCTAAAATATCAGGGACCAAAACGAATAATGAAAGTAACGGGCGAATGAGGTGGCGGGGTGTATAGACGCCGGAAATGAGTCAATACACTTTATTAATTTTATTTTATCTTTTTAAAATACATAGCTTTATAAGTGTGGTGAGGACGGTATCATCTCGCATACTGCTGCACGTAAATGTAATCATCTTTGGGAGAGACATGAAGTATAATTCCACATATGCCTTGTATTTATATTTTCTCTGAATTTATAATATGTCCCTATTTCATAATACTTTTCAATTTGTCTATATTCAATATTCAATTCAAAGCCCAGACTTAGCTGAGCAATAAGAAAACAACTTTTTCTCAAACGAATTTACGCCCTGTTGTGTTGTATTAAGGGTTAATATTGAGTAAGGAGTGTATAATAAAGTTAAGGTGCCAAGTTTCACATTTCAATCGTTATGGAGAAAAACATGATTATAGGGTGACTAGATACGTTATCATCATCATCATCATCAGGCCTTTTAATCTCCATTGCAGGAGCATGACCCTCTTTGTACTACCAGAGCCACACTTGGCCAGAGCAGCCAGAGGACTTGGCCTGCACTCTCCACGGGCCCAAACGGGTTGGAGAGGTCCTATTGGTGTTTATAAGCTTTGCTTACCTTGTGTTTCCTAAGTCGCCTTCTACGACATCCACGGGAAGAATTTGAGTGAATTTATTCTACTCTGCTGGATACCACACAGCGTGACACGATAGATAATTTTTCAAAACTCAAAAACTTCAACACCGATAAAATTTCTAAGGGACCGTCTGACAAGTATGCCCTTGGGCCCTTACAAACGAAAAAATAATTCTCTAAACTGGTTCAGGCGTCTTTGAGTTACCTGGGAACATTGAATTAATGAGTGAATAAAAAACTCTCTCGTGCCTCAATACAAATACTTTAAAAAAATCTAATTGAAAATATACAACGTGGAAGGGACATACCCGTAATAAATCAAACTACGGGCTATACTAGATCACTATAGCAATTAAAATAACAGTCAAAACACCAAAAAAATTTTGACATTCCCATTCCCATTCAAATTGTCCTGGTGGCTGCACAATTTACATTATATTTTTTTTCTTTTTCTGTTATATTAATTCCATTATAATATAGGGATCTAGTATAGACCGTGGTTCAATTTATTACAGGTATGTCCCTTTCACGTCTGTCTGTCTGTCTGTTGCATCGTAGCGGTCGTACGAATGAACTAATTTAGGGTTTCTTTACGTGAAAGCAACTTCCTGGGCGGTGGTTCTTAGCTATGTTTGATGAAAATCGGTTCAGTCATTTAAAAGTTTCAAATTCGGGGCTTCACCTGACGAATACAAGATAGCGCTACGATATCAAAATATATATTTTTTTATTTTATTTGCCTATAAGCAAATAAACTTGTCTTCCCATATTATTAAAAGTCTGGACACTATAAATTGGACGAATACTCATTATTCAACAAAACTGTTTGAAGGGGCAGTCACATCCAGTCCTGTAGATCATTGAGATATCGATACTTAGAACTGGGAACCCCCCCTGCCGCCCTTCACCCCTCACCTTCAAACTCTTGTGACATCGGAGGAAGTTGGTATTTATTATAAAAGAAAATAATAACGTCTAAAGACCTTGTCTCCTTCATTTTTACCCCTGTTTAAAACAGGCTTATTCTTAAAAGATTTTACTTTTACCTGTCGCGTTATCTGTCTTTCCGTAATTAAATCTTGCAAGTAAATTTGACCCACTTCCCGGTTTCCGATTGAGCTGAAAAGTGGTCCACATACTTATCATCATCATCAGGTTTCACCCTTTCTGTACTACCGGAACCAATCTTGGCCAGAGCTGCCAGAGATCTCATTGGAGTTTATAAGCTTTGCTTAGCTTGTATTTCCTATGTCGCCGTCTACGACATCCACGGGAGGACTTGGAGTGGTCCTATTCTACTCTGCCGGAATCCACACGGAAATACGTATATCGCATGACAATGCAATATTATAATTACATGGAGCTGATGTGGAGTAAAAGAGGATGTTGTGACAAAAATAGAGAAAGGGATGTTAAGATGGTTTGGGCATATAGAAAGGATGGATGAAAAGAGATTGACGAAAAATATTTATATGACAAATGTGAAGGGAACAGTAAGAAAAGGTCGGCCTCGGCGAACTTCCTGCGACCAAATTGCAGACGTTCTAAAAAAAGGAGAGGTAAAAAGTACCCGTAACCGAAGGGCATGTATGAAGAGATTGATGAGTTTAGATGAAGCAAAAGAGGTTTGTCAGGATCGTAGCAAGTGGAGGTCCATAGTCTCTGCCTACCCCTGCGGGAAACAGGCGTGATATTATGTATTATGTATGTATGGAGCTGATCTGATGATCAGAGATCGGAATAAGGTGTGTGAAAATACCTAAAGTTTGCAGCGGGACATCATATGGAGCTGTTACAACCACTTAAGTTAAACCGGTTTTGGATTTAAATCCAAAACCGGTTTAACTTAAGTGGTTGTAACAGCTCCATATTATGTCCCGCTGCAAACTTTAGGTATTTTCACACACCTAATTCCGATCTCTGCTGATGATGGAGCTTGAAGTTGGCCATAGGAACTCTGTAATGAAACGACGCAACCCCGTCAAGTTTGGGCTCGTTTGATACGTCTTGAGCAATTTAAAAATTTAAGTTAATCGTTTTATAGATACAAGCTTGTTTTAAAATATCTATTTTTTAATAACTTTTTATTTATTTATGTATTGAACCAGGCGAGTTCTTTATGAAATAAAATTATACAACTTGGAAGGGACATACCCGTAATAAATTTAACCTCAGGCTATACTAGACCACTATAGCATAATCGAATCTAAACAACAGTAAAAGAACAAAAAAAATTGGCATTTCCATACAAAATTGTGCAGCCGCCCGAGCAATTTGTATGGGAATGGCGAATTTACTTTTCGACTGTTATTTTATTATCATTATAATAAAGTGATCTAGTTATAGCTTGTGGTTCGATTTATTACAGGTATGCCCCTTTACGTTGTATATTAGTATAAAAATACATTGAAAAAAAAACATCTATTTTCACGCTAAAACGGGAGGTAATGTGATAATATATGGTAAGGACGAAAATATCGTGTTTGTATGAATAGGGCCAAGGCTTTGTGGTACATCCTGACGGCAAAAATATGTCGTGAGGGAATGAAAACATACGCGTGTGTGTTCTCGACGTTCCTGCTTTGTAGAATTTAGCCTATAAGCAGCAATTTTCTTAAAGAAAAAGAAAAAAGCTAGCAAAGTTATTACATTTATTTAGATTGTTTGTTGGAATAGGACCAAGGTTTTGCCGCACATCCAGCCGATAAAACAATGTCGTGGCGCATTACGTTTATAAAAGTTGTAACTAAATGTAGAAACGTTTGTAAAATCGCATTTATAAACGTTTTAAATTTTAAAGCTTTTACATTTGCAATGACATTTCGGTATGAAGATAAATATCAACTTATTTGCTTGACCATTGCTGAGAAGATACGCCGAAACTCGACTCTGCGTGAGATGTCACAACTTGATACAGTAGATAGTTGATTTATTTATTTAACTTTATTACAAAAAAATTAACAGGCGGACTTAAGGCCCAGGGCCTTTTCTACTAGTCAACCTACATTTGATGCTGAAAAAAGCTAATTTTGGACGAAAAGACACATTCTAATTGAATCCTTAAAATCGTTCCGAAAACATATTTAACTATGTATAATTTTATTTTTATTATCAAGTATAATATAATTACATTATTAAGTTTTCATTGTCAGTTTACAGTTTATTATTATTTGGCGTTTTAAAACTGCCCAACTCAATCAATGGACCGAATCTGCCCCCGTATATTTCAATCTGCTGTAGATACTATATTAGACATCTTGATAAGCTAATGGTTCTGTGACTTGCAATGAAATTAATGTCCGTAATTAATATAAAGGAGATGAATTAATGGCCTTTAGCTGGGACTCTGATTGGGGATGAAAGATAACTGTCTGTTACAATCTGTGATCTAATTTACGTTAGATAAACTTGTTTACCCAAAGACGACTTTCTTATACAAAAGTGTTCAGCAAAGCAAGGAATGTCGTTTTTTTTATATTTTTTATTTGGTCATTGATATAATAAACTTCTATCTAGGTCTGAAAAAAAAAAGAAAGAAACCAAAAGAATTTCGTACCAGCTAGACAGCTGAAATTTTTACAGACTATGTACAACAAGCAAGTACAAATACTAAAAACAGAAAAAATAAAAATCCCATGCAAAAAACGTGTTTTTTCATAGATAATGGTACGGAACCCTTCGTGAGGGAGTCCGTCTCGCACTTGGCCGGTTATTTAACCCCCTAATGTGTCTGTGTGTTTTTTGTTTGTCTGTGGCATCAAAGCGCCTAAACGAAGTCGTCGATTTTGATGCCGTGTTGCGTTGTGTGCTTCGGGTTTGAAAGCTGACTTGATCGAGATGGTTCATAGCTACATATTTAATTTGGAAGGGTCACTTGCCCGTACCTACTAAATCAAACCACCAGCTATACTAGATCACTATAGCATAGTAAAATTAAAATATAAATAAATAAATATATAGGGACAAATTACACTGATTGAGTTAGCCCCAAAGTAAGTTCGAGACTTGTATTATACTAACTCAACGATACTATATTTTATATCAAATACATAAATACGTCCAAGACCCAGGACAATTTGAAAAAGGCCATTTTCCAACTTGCCCTAACCGGGAATCGCACCCGGGACCTCAATACACGGGGTATCAGTCAAGAAACCAAAAAAAAAATCGATAATACCATACAAATGGTTTTTTTTTTGTTCTTCTGTTATTTTAATTCCATTATTCTTTAGTGATCTGGTATAGCCCGTAGTTTGATTTGTTACGGGCATGTTCCTCCTACTTTGTATGTTTGATGGAAATCAGTTCACCGGTTCAAAAGTTATTAGAGGCAAACGCTACAAAGTCGGGGATTTTTTCAATTTTCCTGGCAAACAAATCAGTGTGTTATTAGTATTACGGGATATTTCGACGACCCTTCTGCCGTCATGGTCGCTGGCCGACTGAGTGTATAATCTCATTCGTCTAGATTATCCAGCAATTAGTCTGCATTAGTGACGTCATTTGTCACGAATTCACAGCCGATTTTTTGTGACAATCACCTTCACGAATCGGCTGAGTAAGCCTGGATTAAAAGCGATTTTTTGCTGACTTTTTACTTTCGATCTAGCTTTTATCGTGTTCATTTGTATGCAGGTTGGATCGGCACGTACAAACGTGATTTATTGCAGTTATCCATTTAAATCAGTGAGTTTTGTCACCGATTTATAGCCGGGCAAGTGCGAGTCGAAATCGCGCGGTCACTCGGATAAAGGGTTCCGTACCATTATCTATAAAAAATCACTTTTGTTCTGTTTTAGTACTTAGTACCTGGGTGACCGAGCTTTGCTCGGTTACATCTCACACATTAACTACATTTTTTTAAACTTGCCTTAAAACAATACAAAATAAAAAATTATATATAAACTTGAACATAAAAAACGCATGAAAACTCGAAAACACGCGTTTTTCCAAACATAAGACTAATCTACATCGATTATTTACCCCCGAAAACCCCCGTATACCAATTTTCTGCGAAATCGTTAGAGCCGTTTTCGAGATTACAGAAATTTATAAATATATAAATAAATAGACAAGAATTGCTCGTTTAAAGGTATAACATTTGTTGTTATAGCGGCAACAGAAATACATCATCTGGGAAAATTTCAACTGTGTAGCTATTACGGTTCATGAGATAAAGCCTGGTAACAAATAGATGGACAGACAGACGGACGGATAGACAGACAGACGGCCAGCGAAGTTTTAGTAACAGGGTGCTTTTACCCTATGGGTACGAAATCCTTAAAAGATGTTCTATTTTGTTTTGACGATAATTTGTCACTTCAATTTCAATTTATTGCTTTTCACATTATACATGTATTAGATTACACTACACAGTCACTTCTTAGGTTAGTAGATACAACATGAACCCTGTTAGGGCATCTACTTTTGCTAGGAACTGCCTTCGAAAAGGATTATTTCGAAATTAATTTGGCAGAATAAAGAAACTTACATAATATGAACCATAATATTAAAGTCCTTTTTAGGGCTATCATAAAAAGAAAAAACTCAGAATGTACCAGCTGCTTCTCTTCCCACGTAGATCGTAGAAGCCGATCGAGCGAATGGGCGAAAATGCGAATCATGTTGATACGAGATGCAGCTACATAGCAACCTATAACTATATTGATTTCTTTTTCCACCTTATCTTCCACCATTACGCCAAAAGATTGCTTTCTCAGCATCACCTGTTGGTTGACTGGTAGAAAAGGCCTCAGGCCTTAAGACCGCCATTTACATGTATTGTAATAAAGTTAAATAAATAAAATCACGCTAAAAGCAAGGCTAAATGATTTGTTTAATCCTGTTAAAAGTCTACGTCGCTCGGATAAACTTTATATAACACCGACCAAAACTGATTTTTTACACAATAGTATTTTATGCAACAGTTGTATAATAACGGTCAAAAAATGCGAGTGGCGCAGGATACAAGTACTGATCTATATAGTATCTATGGTAAACTTTTTTAATTGACGTCTTTTTAGTGACTATGTGAAAAAACATTTTTTTCTTATGTTGGCAGTATGGTAAATGTATAGAAAAAAAAGTTCTACGTCTATGGCTAGACGTATCGTTTTAGTGAAATAACGACACATGTGCTATTATGAGGCATAGAGTAAAGACTTTTTTCTGCAATCATATTATCAATGTTCTTATAGTAGTGTTCAGAACCATTTAAAAGACAGATAACAGTACTGGAGTAGAAAAAAGTATTTATGCAATGGCCCCTGAACTATATAATGAACTACCCACACAAATAAGACGGTGCAGTGAAAATAAATTTAAACGCTTATTGTTTGACTTTTTACTAAATAAAGCATATTATTCCATAGATGAATACTTGTGTGATAAAAAAAACAATTAAAAAATAATTGACTATACGTAACAATTAATTAAGTAAACTAACTTGACATTTGAGGGTGACATATTCTTTTTAGATAAAACCCTCTTTAATAAACAAAGATTTAAAAAAAAAACTAACTTGACATTTAGTTATTTTTTAGCAAAATTACTCTTGTCTCTCAACTGACTTCTAATCTGTAGACATTTTAACACTTTTTTTATATATTTTTTTTTCTTTTACTGTAACTTATAAACATTTAAATTACAAGTAAATATTAGTAGAAATCTTTGTGACAGCATGTATTAACAAACAATTTATATGACTTTGTATGCCTAACGGCGCAACACAGTAATTTTTATGTACCTAACACCCATTGTACCTGTGATTGACAAAATAAATGATTATGATGATGATTAAAAGTTTGAATCTTGCGGCCCTAGGCTCTCTTCTTCTTCTTCTCGTGTGTGTTAGTGACTAACACTAGTGTCAGAGTTTTTAAACCGCCTTAAAGGCCTCTGACATGGTTTTAGGTAACGACCAATGTCAAAGACAATGACTGGGACCGACGGCTTAACGTGCCCTCCGAAGCATTGATCATTTTACTTATCGGACAATTAGGTGATCAGCCTACAATGTCCTAACCAAACTAGGACAACAACACATAGTCGTTGCCCCCGCCGGGAATCGAACCCGTGACCTCCGGGTATGAGCCGAACGTTCTAACCACTACACGGAGGCAGTCCTAGGCTCTGTCTGCCCCGTTAGGGATAAAGACATGACCCCTATTCAAATACCTCCTCCCTTACAAACTTAAAGACATATGCTATATCCATTATATATATTACATATATCCACCCCTTGTACATCCAAAACCACATATGAGTGACACGATCCTTGCCCGAAGCCTTATATTAATTAGGAATATTAAACTTCACATATAACTATATGTAAAGTTACATATCTACTAACTAGTTTCAGTGGGTCTGTTGTGTACTATGCTTATAACTTAAAAGGGTAAACTTTACGTCTTGTGATAAAACTTAACACATTGTGACTTAGAATGTACCAGCTGCTTCCATCCCACGCAGATCGTAAAAGCCGATCGAGGGAATGGGCAAAAATGCAAATCATGTTAACAGGCGATGCGGCCAGTAACCCATCACTGTATTGATTGCTTTTGCATCTTCTCGCCCACCATGACGCTAAAAGTGGCTTTTGGGTCTTGCGGCCCTGGGCTCTGCATAGAACCGCAAGACCCAAAATGCTCTGTCTGCCCCATTAGGGATAAAGACGTGATAGTATGTATGTATGTATGTATTGTCACTTTGATCGTTTGCTCTTGTTAATGACAGTTATCGTATTGATTGCCGTGGTCCAGTGGTCAAGACTTTCGCCTTGTGATCCGGAGGTCATGGGTTCAAATCCCACTGGAACTTTGTGAAGAGTTGTTTCCAGTCTGGTCACGATATTTCAGGCTTGTAACACCTCATTATCTGAAAATAAACATGATTCCATGTTTCGGAAGGCACGTATAAACTGTGGGTCTCGAACGCCATCTAGCTATCGATTGGTTCTGGCTGCTATTTTGCTATTGTTTAGTTTTTAGACACTCAGCTTGCTCTCAAAATTTTAAAAAGTTCAGACGAATCTAAGGACACCTCTCAAGCTTAAATCCATCAAGCAGTTCAAACTGCAAAGCGTTTCATGGAAATACATACACATACTGGAAAACAGCCCTCTGTGTACCGCAATCGGGTAAAAAATTGTATGTCTTCGTAGATCATAGAGCCTGCGAATGGCTCCTTCGATTATTTTTAACCTACGACGGAAAAGAGGGGTTTTATAAGTGTATCTGTATCTATGTGTCTATGGTATCGTAGCCTAAGGGCGTCCGCTAAATGACGCGGGCGCACGCAGCGGGTTCAGTCTATCTCTGTCAGTCTTATCTCTGACACAAACGCTACGTGAGACAGAGACAGGTGACCCGCGGCGGATTCTTCTATCTCTTTCGCATTTAGAGTTTGTGACAGAGATAGTCCGAAACCCGCCGTGTGCTTCCGGGTCACTTAGCGGAGGCCCTAAACGAATAGGTCGATCTTGAAGTGGTTTTTTGTTTGTTTATAAGCTTACTTAATCGATGTGGTTCTTAGTTTCATCATCATCTGAACCTTCTTCTGAGGTTTTGAGGGGTGAAAGTGGGGATGAGCAACCCAAAGTATACAAATATGCTTGAGTAGATTGAGTTATAGTTATGATTTTATATGCAGTGGACGTTAGAGGACAAAAATGCGAATCATTTTAACAGGCGATGCGGCTAGCAACCCGTTACTGTATTGATTGGTTTTCCATCTTCTCGTCCACCATGACGCTAAAAGTGGCTTTTGAGTTTTGCGGCCCTAGGCTCTGCATAGCGCCGCAAGACCCAAAATGCTCTGTCTGCCCCATTAGGGATAAAGACGTGATAGTATGTATGTATGTATTGTATTGTATTGTATGTATGTGGACGTTATGCTGAAATGATGAATGATGATGATGTCTGAGTAGGTATAAATTTTTAAGTGCGGCTCCAATACCACAAATTATAGACAAATAGTACGGAACCCTTAGTGCGTGAGTCCGACACGCACTTGGCTGGTTATTTTCGAATTGCCTTGCTTAAATATATATATGTCGCAGTTGAATTGTATAATCCGTTGTTATTCAAAAACTCTAGCTGTTTGGCAATACGGCTCGGTTTTGTAAAACATCTGAAAATAGTTCAGCTCGATTGTCAATGAGTTACGTAATTACGTTTATCAAAACAGCTAGCATTGAGCTGGCATACAGGGTTACCATTATTGAATAAAACTGTGTTACCAAACGAAATAAGATATGAGGAGACAATAGTTGTTCTTTATTAATTTTATATTACTCGTGGGATGGAAATAAAACCTCAATTCAACTCCTTACTAAATGATTCAGTTTTCAACATCATAAAACACCAATAAAGAATGATAATCAGCTCGATGCAATTGGATTAGAGATATAGAAATGTTGTAAACCCGACAACTCAATGCCGCAGCGATTTCTTACGGCCAATTGATCCAGGTGAATTTTCCATCTTGCCGGAAGGCGGGCGTCGAAATAACAATATGGGATCCAAGCTAAAGGTCTGCTTTATTCTTTTCAATCTGTTGCACTCCGAAATCACAAACGATGCCCCCGATGTCTCTCGATAAAAACAGCTTAGTCCCGGAACGCGGCAAATAATTTACTTGTTGTTATGACACTGACACTTCACAAACCACAAGTGGCAGAATTCCGAACTAATCGTTCTACAATCTTACGTTAGCTAGTTTGTTAAACGTAACACATTGGACGATCTAGCTGACCGATTTTCAGCTATATTACAAAACCGAGCTGTAATGCCAAATAGCTAGAGTTTTTGAATAACAGTGGATTATACAATCCATCTGCGACATATACAACATGGAAGGGACATACCCGTAATAAATCGAACCACAGGCCATACTAGACCACTATAGTATAATGAAAAAAAATGACAGTCAAAAACTTTAAAAAAATTAGGCATTTACATACAAAAGTGTGCAGCCGCCCGGGCAATTTATACGGGAATGTAATTTTTTTTTGTTATTACATAGGTATATGTCCCTTCCACGTTGTATATATAAATAAACTTGATTCCATAGAGACACGGCCCATCCCCCCGACTTTGCCCATTCCTTCAGCTACGCTACAAATATCGGGTGTCCAACTAAGTAATTTACAGCTTAATTAATTCAATCTTTCTCCCGCACGTGCCTAGCAAATTAACGGCCATTTTGGATTTGTGGTATGGAAAGCGATTTCACCGTGCCACGTGGATAAATCTATACATATAATAAAACAGTAAAAAAGTGTGCTGCGGATTAAATATATTTCCAAAAAATTATTGGGGTGATAGAGACATAGTAATAGTAAATTTAAAAAAAATATGTGTGTCTGTCTTGTCTGTGTGTCTGTTTGTCTGTCTTTCTCCGGAAGCAATGGACAGATTCCAACAAAACTTTTTTGTTATGATAGCTGTTAAACCTGGGCATCATATAGGGTACAAATGATGATGAAAAATGAAGTAGTTTCTTTAGGAGTTTCTTATATAATTACAATTTTTATTAAACTAAGAAGACTTAAAGTTGGTTGGTTGTAAAACTTTTTCGCACACATTCATGCACCGCACACATGCATCGAGTGGTCTTAGTGGCAATACAAGTAATTCACAGATATCAACCAACTTCAAAAAAAGGTGGAGCTTATCAATTCGGCCATTAAAACTTTTTGGCTTTGGTTTGAACTTTGAAGCGATGCAGCTGGCACATTCTCTTTTTTTTCTTCCAAACCATTATAGAAAACTTCTAAGTAAATTTTAAATTTAAACCGTACCTTCATTCCAAGCCCCAAAGTTCGGTCGAGTCCAAAATTTTAATTAATAATTGAGTCAACACAGGGCGGAACAAGATTTTAATAAGACGCCTTTGTTCTGAGATTTCCCATTAACATTTTCACCTCTTCGGTCGTGGCGTAGCCAAAGATTAGCTCCTGTTCAAACCTCCCCTACCGCGTCACACTTCGACTGCTTGAAAACGCAACTGTGTGTTTTTTTTAAACTCATGCAGTGCGTTTTCCCGCAGTCGAAGTTTTGAAAGCCGCAACAGCGTTTCGAGTCAGCGTAGCTTACCTCCTATAGTCAGTAAGTCTCGAAAACTAAACTCACACTGTTAGTAACAAAATACATGACAATCCACCTGACGAGAAACTGGGCTGCCCCGGGCTGTTTGTAAATCTTTCAAGTTTTCAGTGTTCAATGTTTCAAGGGTAAATATAAAACTGCTTTGCTAAAAAGACAACTTGCTGCAGAGAATTTGAAACGTGCTTTCTGTTTAAGGAGTTAAGATTAAAAGATTTCTTTTAAACATCCATATAAAATTACCCTTTCAATGATATACACACACATACACACACACACACACACACATACATACATACATACATACATACACACACATACATACCCAAACATATATAAATTAAATGTATTGCCTATTTAAAGACTGTTCATACCATAGCTTACAAAAAATAAGTTGTTGGCACTTGTTTTTAGAAACAAATTTATATTAATAAGTTGTTTGTAACGTAGATATAATCTTTAGCCCCATATTACAACATAGCCTTCCGCACAAGATCTCAGGGAGATGAGGGGTGCCCGTAAAACAGCGTTACCTCGAGCCTTGGTTCGAGGTAACACAAGCTGAGGTACTCCTTTGCCCTAAATTACGATAAGTGAATAGTATAGAAAGGTAGAATAAGGTTTTTAATTAAGTTTGCTCTGTATCTCCTTTTTTTTGGCAATAAATGATTTTTTATTTATTATTTATTTATTATTTAAATCTTTAAATATACTCCAATCTGGTACAGGAAGATACTGACGACAGTTTGTGTGACTGTGGGGTCACTCAACCCATGGACCATCTTTTGTCATGTCCCAACTGCCCGACTCCTTGTACTAAGGCAAATCTGAATGTGGCCAATGACAAGGCGATGGCCGTGGCTAGGTTCTGGTCTAAAAAAATTTAATTTGAGCTATTTTGTCTCGATAAAAAGGTGTTTGCTGTGGGAACAATAGTGAACTAAACAAGCCAGAAACAACGACAATCTATTAACTACACTTATATGCATAATTACCAAACAACGTTTGAAGCGAACCTTAAGTTTTATTAACTAATTAGAAAAATAATTTGATAAATTTTGTTAGTTGTTTATAAAAATAGTTTTAAGATTTAGATAATGTTTAGTATTAGTTTGTTATTTTTTATTTTTTATTTATAATATTCACTTATAAAAAAATATTAATTCAAAACGGTCTGCGCGGAAAGATATGTAACTGGTACATTCTAATTTTTTCTTCTCCTAGACTAGCATGAAAGAACCGAGTTAGTATAAGTAAACCCAAATAATTGTATTCAACACTTACATTATTTATCACATAAGATTTTTTTTCCATCACAGCCCACCCTAACTCGCTTCCCCCTGTCTACGCCTATTCTCTTCGGGCAATGCGGGCGGTTTTGTGTTTTTTATGCCGTTGTCCAGAGTTGGCGCTGATGGAAAAACAAACTTTTCGACAGAAATAGCTTTTAAAAACACGAAACATGCGCTATATTACATTAAACCTGACCAGAGGTTTTTAATCTGGAGCCAGTTTTTTTTTATTGCATGTACAAAGCAGAATAAACGGATTTTACCACAGGCATAGTCATTCTAAAACGTTTTTTTTTTGTTTTGTAATAAATGCGGTTTTTTAGATTCTAGTGTAAGTTTTTCTAAGTTCTTTTAATCTATTTTTGAATTTAAACTGTTAATAAAAAGTTGAGTAAGCAGTAATATTTTGAATATTTTCTATATTTTTATTTTATCAAACTTTATTGTTCCAAAGTACAAATATACTTTTTACAAATCGCGGACTTCTAAGAGCATTTTCTCCAGTCAACCATAGGGATATATCATCTTTGACGTAACAGTACCCAATACCAATCCAATCCATTTTAGTAGTACTTATAAAAAATGCTGAAACAAAAATATACCACTATTAAGACGATACCACAAAAATTATGTACCTCATTTGTGGGCGGAGCTAGACGTTTCGTGTCGATTGCGCGAGGGGGCGCTTTCCTTGATATTATACACACGCGCACTGCCGAGAACATGTTCATGAACTCGGGAGCTTAGAACGTATGGAGATAGCAGACAGATATGTTTACAATAATATTTTTAATTCAGTAGATACAAATATGTTAAAAGAGGTGATTCAGTCCATCAATTTGAACAACTTATAGCAGTACATGTATATTGAAATACGAAAAAAAATAACGTTCTCAAACAAATCGAAGTTGTCACGTCATCTAGTTACTATGGTCTTTATGTATGGTATTTTTTTCATACAATAAAGTTAACAACTTTTATGTTGCTTTCGCCAAGAAATCAAAAGACAAAATATATAAATATAGTTACAAATTGACCGGTCGGCTGATCAGAAAATATTGTTCTTTATATATATATTTCGATACAATAATAAGGTCTTTGGGGAAAATTACACACATTAAAACAGAATAAGAATTTCTGTTTTCCTACAGGTTGACTGGTAGAGAATGCATTAGCATTAAGTTCACCTTTTGTACCGTTGTGGTCAATAAAGATTTTAATAAATAAATAAATAAATAAAACATAGGTATGGAATATGTAAAAGAAAAATATTCAGTATATTTCGTAAAATAGTTTCAATGTATTTATATATGTCGCAGTTAATTGTATAATCCGCTGTTATTCAAAAACTCTAGCTGTTTGGCATTACAGCTCGGTTTTGTAATATAGCTGAAAATCATTCAGCTAGACCGTCCAATGTGTTACGTTTAACAAACTAGCTAACGTAAGATTGTAGAACGATTAGTTCGGAATTCTGCCACTTGTGGCTTGATCTTGTGGTCGAGAGACATCGGGGGCATCGTTTGTGATTTCAGAGTGCAAAAGATTGAAAAGAATAAAGCAGACTTTTAGGTTGGATCCCATGATGTTATTTCGACGCCCGCCTTCCGGCAAGATGGAAAATTCACTTGAATCAGTTGGCCGTAAGAAATCGCTGCGCCATTGAGTTGTCGGGTTTACAAAATTTCTTTATTCCTAATCCAATTGCATCGAGCTGATTATCATTCTTTATTGGTGTTTTATGATTTTGAAGCTGAATTATTTAGTAAGGAGTTGAATTGAGGTTTTATTTCTATCCCACGAGTAATATAAAAATAATAAAGAACAACTATTGTCTCCTCATATATTATTTCGTTTGTTAACACAGTTTTATTCAATAATGGTAACCCTGTATGCCATCTCAACGCTAGCTTTTTTGTTAAACGTAATTACGTAACTCATTGACAATCCAGCTGAACTATTTTCAGCTGTTTTACAAAACCGAGCTGTATTGCCAAACAGCTAGAGTTTTTGATTAACAACGGATTATACAATTCAACTGCGACATATATATAGGTGTACAAAATAAAAATATAAAACAATTTTTCATAGATTTATTGCTAAACATATACAATAAAAATAGCATAATAACAATAATAATTGATATCTTTTGATTATACGATGAGACTGATGTATTAAACATAAAAAATAAAAAGCATCCTAAGTAATATAATAATCTTGATAAAGTTTGAACTGGACAATCAACTGCTAATAAGATTACATTATGTTCAAAGAATCAGAAAAATATTTATTGCCCAATACAGCAGTATTTATTTTTCACACACATAAAGAGCACTTGTGTAAATCGCCTCCCTATCATAGTTGCAGCACCAGACAGAGCGGAGTAATTTCTCTCAAGAGTCTCTTTCACCAGCAACCATCCAGTATAAAATCAATTATGGCATTGCCATTTTTATCTATTTTACCTCTTCAATCGCAGCAGCTTTTTCTCTTTGTCCAGCTTTTTTCATTTCGTCCTAAGCTGTGGTCCCTCAGTTTTCGCATATTTTGTCATGTGCACGGTTGTAAATGCGCTCAGACATAATTGATATATCTAAGGAGGCAGGCACTAATTTGTTTGAGTTGGGGGTGACCACAACCTGCTACCATAGCTCCTGCTACTCCATCTTTATTAACATCCTGCAATGTATTCTTTATTGTAAATTGTTCGTTGCAAATGGAGCATGATAAAAAGCAATTTGATGTTATTCCCGTACATTTTTCTGATACAATATTGATGGTATTTAACCCACAATCACAAAGCGACTGGTGGCTATTTTCTTTAAATCTTTAAAGAAGTACTTGATGTTCACTATACGATGTCCACAAATATTTTCATTAAATTCATCCTGAAACAAATACCATATTGTAATTTTTATTTCATGCTATTAGGTATACATATGCAAAACTATATAGATAAAGGTAATTTCAGACCGCAATACTGAAAGAACTTCGATGTCACAGACAAACAGACATAGGCATCATACTTTTAACACCCCTCTTACTGTCTGTCTGTCCGTCCGTCCGTCTATCTGCGACCAAGCGAAATGCCCGTTTACGAGATTAAAAAATAACTTAAAATATTGTCATATTTGAAAGTATGTATTCTATTAAGTTCTATTTAAAATACACACCTTTCCATTCCACCTGTAGTGATCCTGACGAAATATTTTGATCCATAATTTTTAAATCCGACTCCATATCAATTACACCTCCTTGTTCTTCTTGCGGCGGCGTAGACGAACGAAGCGGACAAAGAGTCATCAAACTCTGATAAAAGAGGATTTTTTTTTTGGCCTGAAAACAGTAGTACTTTTATATTGGCGGATTTACTTCGAAGTTATTCGGTAGGTGCATATTATCCAAAATGTTAGTTGGGTAGAATAAGTTGTAACTTGTAACAGTAGAATAAGACAAAAAGGTAGATACGTATGAAAATAACATAAGTAGGTAATTATGGTTTGAAAGTAGGACAGTACCGTGCCATCTCAGTATGATACAACTTATACCTAGTAGGTACCTATATTTTGACTGGTCAGTAAGATTGGTAGGCACTTATTGACATACCTACTCCCTTTCTTACAAACTTTACATATTTTATCAATATAAGCCACTTATTTAGAATCATTGAGGTAGGTAAGTACTTACCATCTATTAAATTTTTGTCTCATCAGGCTTGCTTTTTCCTTGAGAAATCAGGAATGTTCCCGTTTTCTATTTTACCTATTATTATTATACTTATGTACACAATCACAATGTAAAACAGTAAATGAAAATAGGGTTCTATTTTCACAGACCAAAAAGTGCGGCTCGGATTAGTCTGTCGTCTGCGTTGGGCCTAAAACTTAATTTTAACAAATAAAAGATCGATCATTCGAAACGTTGGGATGTGCGGACGACTGGCACAGGTCTTACGTCCAAGGAATCCATACGCAGACTGAGCAAGAGATAGCGCTCGGCGAGTTGACCCGCCAGTGTTGCCAACCTTACTTAGGCAAAAAGCAGCACATCCAACTTAAAAAAACAGCAGAAAACAGTAAAATAGTAATTTAAAAACATTGAATCTACTGTCTCAAAAACCTTTCGTAATATTGTTAGATTTGCATAAATGCAATAAAAAACAAGTAGGAAATAAAGAGTATTTATTATTATTAAAAATATTCTTACAATAAAATATTATTTATTTTCAATTTCTCTATCTTCAAAATTTTCAGCCTCATTTTTTTGTTAAAATCTTACATGTTTTTATTAAATTTTTTCATGTGCTTTTCAGTCGAATCTTAATGAATGATTTCTGATTTTGTATGCAATGCGCCTTGTATGGTTGTCGTAGACATTTTATTTCTTAATTTAGTTTAAAAAAAAGAATAGTTTTAAGAAAATACTTAATTTAGTTATAAGAAATAAAAAACAATAAACAGCTATCCTTTGTACACTTATTAAACTATCAATTAACTATCCTGTTTTACTATGAGTAAAAAGCATTGTCTATGAGCATGGGGAATACCCAAGATCGTAGTTCCATAATGTATGGAAATCCCCTAAGTAAAAGCGCGCAACACGTGCAAAAATCATCTTTATTACTTTGACTTAAAGACTATTTTCGTTTGTAATTTTTTTCTTGGGATCCAATAGATACCGAAAAACAGTAGAAATTTGTATTAAAACAGAAAACAGGGATGCCACTGCTAAAACAGTAAATCTCCTGTTAAAACAGTAGGGTTGGCAACACTGTGACCCGCGTGGGGCTGAGAGAGGTATACGGTGGGTGTGTTCAATTGGGGTTCCAATCCACATGAACGAATAGGTCATAACCGCCAAAACCTTTATTAATAATTTACAGCAAAATTAAATGATCAATCAAAATTTCATCTTGTTATTATTAAAAATGTCTGAAAATCTTACTTATAGTTCAAACGGTTTCTTTTAAGTCGTCCTATTCGAGCGATAATATTGACAAGTTTGCTAAGTAAGACCATATTTCGAAAAATATTTCTATCGAGATTTTTCTTTTCAATCATGTTTTCATCTTATCAATAAACTAAGAAAAGAGTAAAAAATCATATCCTTAAATTTCAAATTTATATTTCAAATACTTTGCGAGATAAATTAGACTCAACACAACCTTTTTTGCGGAGGTATCGTCTTAAAGGAATATCTCACGAAACCGAACCGACGGCAACGGTTTTTGTACGGTTAAGGTGAGGACGAAAACGAATACTTTTACTGTTTTATTTTTAACCTGACTACGGCAAAGTCAAACGGATTTTAGAAGTATATGTATGTATGCCTGGTTCAATGAAGAAGTTTCCAACAAGTCAAATCAGATTCTTTTTTCTAAACGTAAAACAAACAGGTCCGGCTGGTACCTGGTTCAAAGGATATCCATTGCTATTCAGAGAGGAAATCATTCATCATTTCAGCCGTCCACTGCTGGACATAGGCCTCTCCCAAAGATTTCCAAAATGACCGATCAAGAGCGGCCTGCATCCAGCGCTTTCCAGCGACCCTGGTCAGGTCATCTGACTACCTTGTAGGTGGATGTCCTACGCTTCGCTTGCCAGTACGCGGTTGCTATTCAAGAACCTTTTTGCCCCATCGGCCATCTGTTCGTCGCGCTATGTACAGAGAGGAAATGTAGCTAGCATAATGGGTACCTTTGAGCCGGGTACAATAAGCATTTTTGTTTGATAAAGTTGTATTATTTTAATTTATGATATATAAAGTTTGCTATCCCCTGTGGTACATGTATGAAATAACGACGACGTCATAGTTTCTTGGAGGCAATAGCGCTCTAAATATCAATTTTTCCGCAATAATACATCTAAAATGACGTTGAAAATGGATATGATCAATGAGAAGTGACATTATTTTTCGACGTTCTATTCTATTAATAGTACCAAACAATTTATTTTTGACCCAGGAAACTTCCTATCCAGGCAGGAAGTTCCAGCTTCGAGAAAGAAAAGAAAGAAAAGCTCTATTCGGCAATCAAAACCATTACAGCTTACATATAGGTAAATACAATTAAACATACAAATACGAATTGCCGAAAAGGCGACCAGCTCAGCTATGTGCTGATGGCGGTTTGCCACAGCGCTGATTTTCAGCTGGTGCCAAAATAAGGAAGTGAATCCGAATCGGCTGGGCAACGTTCGGGAAGCTACGCATTGTCTTCTCGTCCAAAACACTTCTATCTATGTCTCAAGACTAAAGTCTACAACCGATGTGTGTTACCAGTGGTGACTTATGGCTCTGAAACGTGGTTCCTTACTATGGGTCTCTTAAGTAGGCTCAATCCATCAACGCGCTATGATCGATGTTTCTTTGCGTGATCAAATCAGAAATGAGGAAATTCAAATAAAGGAGAACAAATGTATATTACGAATGTTACTTGTACAAAAAAGTGTGACTCAAAAAAAATTATTGATGCAATATCCAGGATCAAAAAAAGGTCTTAATTAGCACATTTCAAAAATATATAGATTGTTAGCCGTAAATGTCTCCCGCAGTTAAGCCCGCAGTAAAACTTAAGGCTAATTTAGACGATATCTATATCTATATCTATATCTATATCTATATCTATATCTATATCTATACATATTATAATAAAACAGTAAAAAAAGTGTGTCTGTACATTAACCTGTCAACGTCCGACGGTTCACATGTGAACCCGTTAACAATAGAAATCTATTGTGTCTGCGATTCCGGACGTTGACAGGTTAAATATATTTCCAAAAAAAATATTGGGGGCGATGGAGACATAGTAATAGAGTAAGATTTTTTTAAAAAATGTCTGTCTGTTTGTCTGTTTGTCTGTTTGTCTGTTTGTACACGCTAATCTCCCGAAATACTGGACGGATTCGAATGAAACTTTTTTTGTTATATAGCTATTAAGCCTGGGCAACATATAGGGTATAAATGATTTTGGAAAATAGAACGCCTGATGCAGAACCGTAATGGACCAGCTAAACTATAAGAGATATAAAAATGTCGCCTTAGTAAAAGTTGTTCAACCTGATGAGCATTTTCCAGAGACATAAAGTTTACGCGAACGAAGTCGCGGGCTTCGGCTAGTATTTAATAAATGTATATTTTGTCAGTGTATATACTTTAGAAAAAGAGGGACTTCCCTAACTGTTAACTGGTAATTATTTATATGTTAACTATATTGGGAAATAAATAAAATAACTGTAATTCATAGGACTGATATACTAAGAAGGAAGACTATAAAGAAAAGGTTTATGAGCCATTAGGTGTATGTGAATAAAGGAAATCAATTTGAATTTATTTGAAGTTTCGCCTCGGTGTTGCCCGCGTAGGAATTGCGTTTTGTTTAATTTAATTAGGCGTTTTGTTATCTTAACATGCTTTATCAATCTTTCTAACTGAATTCATCTTATTAAATTCACGCCCCTCCATAACACCACCAATATTAATAAAACAATAGCGAAACGATAAGATTTAAAACGGTATTGCCAAACTTTGGCCATTCGTCCGCCATTAATATTACTGGTGAATATTCATAGGAATGCTCGGGAAATAACATGGAGATCGTAACGCGGAGTAGACATATCTTTATGGGGCTAATTCAAAGTAAAAAAAAAAAATCAATGTAGGATAAATTTGTCTCCTAGTGAAGGTAATTTTTAAATATTATTTTAGTGCAAAAGGTAAAAACTACTAGCGTTTCGGAACGACTGCTGCTGGGAAGAATGTTTTCTGCCATTTATTCTTCCCAGCACTTCCAGCTTGAAATGCTGGTCTGGGAGAAAAGAAATATGTATGTACAAAACATCACGTCTTTATCCCTAATGGGGCAGACAGAGCATTTTGGGTCTTGCTGCTCTAAGCAGGCCGAGCCCAGGGCCGCAAACCTCTGTCTCTCTGCGGCTAGCAATCTTTCACTATTTTGATTTCTTTTTCCGCCTTCTCACCCACCACCACGCTAAAAATGGCCTTTGAATCTTGTGTCTGCTTAGAGCCGGAAGATCGAAAATGCACTGTCCATCACATTAGAGATTCTTCTTCTAATCGTGTATGTTAGTGACTAACACTAGTGTCAGAGTTTTTTTTAAACCGCCTTAAGGGCCTCTGACATGGTTTTAAGTAACGACAAATGTCAAAGACAGTGACCGAGACCGACGGCTTAACGTGCCCTAAGAAGCACGGATCATCTTATTTATATCAGACAATCAGGTGATCAGCCTGCAATGTCCTGACCAAACTAGATCAACAACACAAAGTCGCTGCCCCAGCCGGGAATCGAACCCGCGACCTCCGGGTATGAGTCGAACGCTCTAACCACTAGACCACGGAGGCAGTTGATTAGAGATAAAGACGTGACAGTATGTTTAAACGACTTCCAAAAAGGAGAAGGTTAGCTATTCGTTCGTCCCCATCTTTAATTTTTTTTTAAGTATATTCACCGATTATTTGAAGACGTCTGGATCGATTTGGAAAATTCTTTTTTCGTTTGAAAATACTTACAAGAGGGACCATAAATTTAATCAAAATCGGTTCTGTAGTTTGAGGGTGAAGTCGGTTTTTAGTTCTGAAAAATTAATATTTTCTATGTCAGTTCCTGCTTTAAACATCCATTTAAAACGGTTCACGATTCTATAACGCAACTTTCAAACCCTCTGGGTGGTTTTGTCGATCAATCATTTGTTTTCATTATGTGTTTTTGATGAAAACTATACTTTTGTTTGATTATTGTGATTAAGAAAAGTTATTTTAACTCCATTCCTAATAATCTGCGCGGGAAAATAATTAGGTAGTTGGCTGTGTTTGATTTTGTACAATATTGTTTTACGAAACATCATCTAATTGTTGACGAGCAGCAATTTTCCAGGATTTTTTTAGAAATTAAACTCCGCAGATACACCTTAATACTCTTAGTTTATTTCTCTTCGAAAATCAAAACAAGAATGACCCCTCTCTTACAATGTTGGCACTTATATAGGCGCCATTTCTTTGAGGTGGGGCAACTGTCATGACGTTTACAATCGTTTAACGGATATTTGATAATGAAATATATTTTAGTAAAATAAAAATATTACTAATAATTATTATAAAATATAATTAATTAATTAATAACAAAAGAAATATTTATTACCTATTTTTATGTAGAAAGTAATGTATGTTATCGAATGTCGGTACAATGTAAACAATTGGAAAACCATTAATACAAAAATGTAAATAAGCATTTGTAAATATGTATAAATATGTAACGTTACATTAATATAATAAAAGTAAATGCCAAATTCTTATATTCGGCCTTCCTGACAATCAGTTTGTCCTCAAACTAGTTACATTAAACAAACATCAAATTATTAATTCTAATAATAAAAAATAACCCTTTGTATGTAGGAATATCAGACAACAAAGCATTCTCGCGTAGATCTACGCACTGGTTTGATCAACAATATGCAATTTAATTTACTTTCATTCCTTACATTGATGAATCAATTTCAATCACAATAATAACATTATCTATTAATCTAATATACAAATGACCTGGTATAACTTCAGGTATTACCTGGAACAACTTCAGGTGATTTCATTGCCTGGTACATCTTCAGGCTTTAATCATGAATATAATTTTACTTATCTTTTCCAGTTTTACTTATCTTTTCCAATTTTACTTATCTTTTCCAATTTTACTTATCTTTTCCAATTTTACTTAGCTTTTCCAATTTTACTTAGCTTTTTCAATTTTACTTATCTTTTTTTTTTGTCTGAAACTTTGTTAGACAAACTCTTCAAAAAGGTCAGAAATAGTCCGTGAACCACAGCTATACATATGAACAGTAATGCCATAAGTATTACAATTCCACCTCGCTGTCAGAATTAGAGCTAACATCATTGACATGAACATTGATCCAGGGTTGAATTTGATCAACAGCCCATACGTTGCAATAATGTCTTTTTCCTGCATGTGTTCCTTCAATACTCGATACCTCATATCTATCATTGCCAAGAATCTTAGTTATTTTATATGGTCCTGAGAAAACAGGCAATAACTTTTTGCTCGTCCCATCATTTGACTTTAATTGTTTTTTAATTTTGACTAAGTCTCCTAGAGAGTATGAATTAGGTGGTTTTCGTTTTTTGTCAAATCGCGATTTTTGCTTTACCTGGTCGTTTTTTATGTGTTCTGAAATTTCAGATCTTATCGACGTAATATTTGGCACCTGACTTCTTGTTTCTGTAAATACGTTACTAAATGCATTTTCACTACTATTTGATAATGAACGACCGAATAATGCTTCAGAAGGAGTTTTGCCGATTCCTTTATTTAGGGTATTATTAAGACCCCATTGTACTTTCCCTAGCTCCTGATCCCATTTAGATTCACCTAATTTATCTGTATATGCAGAAAGAGCATCTAATACCGTGCGATTATATCGATCTACCTGTCCATTGGCTCTTGGTGAAGCAATTGCGTTAAGAATATGTTTAATGTGAGAGGATTCGCAGAACTTTTCGAATTCTTTGGAAGTAAAGCTAGAACCTCTATCAGAAATTAGTCGCACTGGAGACCCAAAAGTAGAGAATAAATCTGTCAATGCCTTTATTGTAGGATTTGATTTTAAATTACGTAGAGGTTTAATAATACAAAACTTTGTGAACCCATCTACTATTAATAGGAAATACATATTGCCGCGGCTACTTTTAACAAAGGGTCCCAGGTGATCTATATGAATCGTATGACATGGTATATCAATTTTTGGGATAGGATGTAAGAAACCTTCCTTTTTAGTAGTTGTGTCTTTACCGTAAGCACAACTAATGCAAGATTTTACATATTTATTTATAAACTTATTCATTTTCGGAAAATCTTTTTTAATTTTTGATAAAGTCTTCTCTACTGAAAAATGACCGATGTCATCGTGGTTTTGACGGCATATTTGCCATCTAGCTCCTTTCGGTACAACCCATTTTAATTCATCATTTTCTACTCTTCGAAACAATTTATTATCTTTAATAACAAAATTCTGTTTAATGTCTACTGTATCGGAATATTTAGGATCTTCTAAAACCTCACGTATGTGACATAGTTTAGGATCAGTTAATTGTAAACTCAAAAGCCAATCATTCTGTGTTATATTTAATACTCGAGGTGTTTCAAAATCAGACTGAAAGGAACTAGATGGTATAGGATTTCGGCTAAGGGCATCTACGTGAGTCATTTTAGTATTAGGACGATGTATTATATTACAGTCATATTCTTGTAAAACAAGCCACCAACGGGCTATTCTAGGTAAAATATCCCTTTTTGCAAAAGTTGCACGTAAGGCATTACAATCCGTAACTATTGTAAAGTTTGTGCCCAATAGATAAACTCTAAATCTGTTTAGAGACGTAACGACAGCCAAAGTTTCTAAATCATAAGCATGAAATTTTTGTTCGTCAATTGTTGTTTTACGGCTAAAAAATGCTACCGGCTTTAGACTCGCATTGTCAGTTTCTTTTTGTAGTAATATACCTGCTAATCCAATTTTGCTAGCATCGGTGTGAAGTTCAGTGATATGTTTTGGATCATAGATTGTAAGGACCGGGCGTTGAATAAGCTTTTCTTTAAGCGTACTAAAAGCATTGTTCTCCTTATCACCCAATTGCCATGGATTATCCTTTTTGGTAAGATCGGTCAAAGGACGTGCTATCAAAGCGAAATTTTGGATGAACTTGCGGAAATAACTTGCCAAGCCAATGAATTGTCGGACTTCATGCACATTTCTTGGAGATAGAAAATTTTGGACAGCTTCTATCTTTGCTTTACCAGGACGAACACCTTCTGAACTAATATCATAGCCAAGATAATCAATACTTTCTTGGAAGAAATTACATTTTTTGAGATTTAATGTTAAATTGGCTCTATTTAGTAAGCCAATTGTTTCTTCTAATTTTAATAGGCCTTCATCAAAATCCTTTGACGTTACTATAAGATCATCCATATATGCTAAAGCCGGTTTCGCAAGACTTCCGCAAGTTCCAGAACTATTGAGAGAAAGAGCCTTTACTATGGTCCTCTGAAATACTGCAGGAGCATTAACGAGCCCAAATGGCAATCTTTTGAACTGATACAGACCATCTGGAGTTATAAAAGATGTTAAATATCGACATTCTGGCTTTATGGGAATCTGATAGTAACCACTGGTTAGATCAAGACTCGTAAAATACTTGCTACCACTCAACTGGTCTATTTGGTCTTCAATACGGGGTAGAGGGAAATGTTCTTTAACGGTTTTGCTGTTTAGGGCCCGATAATCGATACACAGACGTTGTCCACCAGTTTTCTTTGATACTAGCAAAATAGGGCTGGCATATGATGATGTAGATTCTTCTACTATGTCATTTTGAATGAGTTCACTAACCATATCTTTGACCGTTTCGCGTTCCTTATAACTTAGCCTATACGGTCTATACACAACTGGAGTTTTATCAGTAAGTTGAATATCCATTTCAGTCAAATCCGTACAGCCTAATTCTGAAAGATTTTGTGCAAAAGCTTTCCGATGTTTATCAATTAGGTCGTATACTTTTTTAACTTCATTTACTGGGAGATTAGGATTTATTCTAACTTCGGTTTTATCAATAGGTTCGTTACTTGTTTGAATATTATAGCAGTGTGTTTCAGCCTGGACATTTGCAAATGTATAAATTTTATTTGCTCGAGAGATTAATGTGTGCCTTTTCATTTTAATAGATTTTAAAGGAGTAGAGATAACAAGAAAAGTAGTGCTATCAGTAACTTTATAAATACCTTCTTGGACCCAGTATTCATTTCCACAAAAATTTCTGTAACTACCAGGTACAAAGACGTCGCCATTATAAGTATCATTTGTATAACAGAGTACTTTAGAGTTCTTGTTAATATCGGCTTCTTCATGCTCAATTTGAGGTAACTCTGTTGGTAAATTACGATCCAATATATGAAGTGTCTCATTAGTTTTTATAACTAAAATGTGAGGTAGTTCAGTAAAGTTTTGACCAACAAGAATAGGGACATGCAACTGTTCAGGCCGAACAACGTATGCCATAATAGAAGCTTTAGTGTATTCAATACATAAATTAAATTGCGTTTTACCTATTGGGGAAATGCATGATTCACCTACACCTTTTATTAGAGGAATGTTGTTGTTTTCAATTGTTACGTTATATTTGCGAGCTATATCAGTGGTAATCAAAGAACAATCACTTCCAAAATCAATAAAGCATAAAATACATTCGGAAGAATTATTAATCTTAACATCTTTATAAAATTTAGTTTTAAAATCAGTATTTGTAGTTTCAGCAATTAAGACTCGTTTATCAGAAACTGGCTTCGTTGTACTTTTATTGGTATTATTATTTTTGTTAAATAAACATTCATCAGATTTATGGCCTACTTTATGGCAATTGTCGCATTTATTTATTGGTAGACTGCATTGGGACATTCTGTGCCCATTGTTTGCAATTATAACATAAGTTAGTTCTACATTGTTTAAAATTATGGCCTGGTTTTTTGCAAATGTTACAAACTACATCACTATTTGATAGGGATTGGGATTGTTTATTACGCAAAAACCTATAGCTGTTTGGTGGATGATCACGACACATATCTTTAAGGTACCCTAATAAATCTTCAGGGTTGGCGAAACGAGCAGATGATGCGCTAGCCCGAATTGTTCTATCGTCAAGTCCATGTATAATACAATCAACTGCTTTTTTTTCTTTTATATCGCAAGCATTAATAAGTACCATCTTTTCGTAATAATAATCATCTAAAGACTCTCCCGGTTTATAACGTCTCGCTAACATTTCAGATAAGAGAACACCGTAATTACTTTCTGATGGAAATGCACGCTTCAAGCTGTCTTGCCATTCGGACCAAGTACGGTTAATAGAGTGCAACCCCTCGTACCATTTTTTGGCATGACCTACTAGACGTGGTAAAGCAAAATGGGAAGTCTGTTGCTCAGACCAGTTATATATTTTGGCACATTCATTAACTTTACTAATCCAATTTTCAATTCTATGGTTTTTTACTGACTGGTTAAACTCTGGGATCATATTTTTGTCGTAATGTAATTTATGGAATTGTTCACGTTTAGCAAAACTGCTCATAAATTGCATAAAATGTTTGAAGGAATCGTTTTTATCAGGACTATTAACAGATCTCGACTTACTGGCATGGCTATCTGCGCGGTGCTGTTTTCTTGAGTGGCTGCGTCGAAGCTCAGGATTTCGGCTGCGGTGGGGACTGCGGCTGCGGCGGCAATGCTGATGTAGCTCAGGCTCACGATTGCGGCTGCGGCTGTGATGCTGATGTGGCTCAGGCTCTCGGTTGCAGCTGCGACTGCGATGCTCACGTTCATGGTTGTGGCTGCGATGCTGATGTAGTACAGACTCATGGGTGCGGCTGCGGCTGCGGCGTTGGTCTTGAATTCGTTCCGTAGTAGATCTGAAATATCCACGCAATGAGTTACGGCATGATTGAGGCTGCCCTGCAGCATTACCAATTTGCAGGTGAGATAGTGGTAAAATAGGGCTTCTGCTTCTTGTTTTTCTGCTTGGTCTGCCTTGACTACAGCGATCACGGCTGCGGTCATGTCGAGTTGAACTGTGTCGCTCGTGGAAGCTTCTCTCACGATTGCGGGACAGGCGCTTGGTAGACTTTTCGGCAGTTGGTGATGGAGTTTCCAAGCGTCGCTCACGATTCATGTCCGTTTCGGTGACAAAATCTGAAAAATAAAATAACACGAACAGTTTTTCTTCACCTGGGTCTATTCTATAAGTGGGTATGAATTTTAAAGAGCTAATTGTGAAGGCTTAATGACTCAGATTAAAAGGAACTTAAAACAGTGTGATAGTACACCAGAACTACTCTTATATTACTCAGGGAAATCTAAAATGTTTAAAAACTCAATGTACTAGTCAAGATGGATTAAATAAGTTCAAATACGACAAGTTTCTCTGGCAACCTTATGGCTCTATCGTCAAAGTAGCTATAAGGGATTATTCTATTGTATTGACATAATAGGTAAGTATAATAAATTCACGCTACGATTTTATGTCATTTTACTATATGTATGGCCAACGTTAAAAATAAAAAAAAAATACAAAGAGAAGAAAAGAAAAAGAAAGAGAAAAAAGTACTCACATGTAGGCAAAGATATCCTCCACTTCTGATTGTTGACGAGCAGCAATTTTCCAGGATTTTTTTAGAAATTAAACTCCGCAGATACACCTTAATACTCTTAGTTTATTTCTCTTCGAAAATCAAAACAAGAATGACCCCTCTCTTACAATGTTGGCACTTATATAGGCGCCATTTCTTTGAGGTGGGGCAACTGTCATGACGTTTACAATCGTTTAACGGATATTTGATAATGAAATATATTTTAGTAAAATAAAAATATTACTAATAATTATTATAAAATATAATTAATTAATTAATAACAAAAGAAATATTTATTACCTATTTTTATGTAGAAAGTAATGTATGTTATCGAATGTCGGTACAATGTAAACAATTGGAAAACCATTAATACAAAAATGTAAATAAGCATTTGTAAATATGTATAAATATGTAACGTTACATTAATATAATAAAAGTAAATGCCAAATTCTTATTTAATACAGATTTTTTTTCGGAAAACTATAAGGTTTGTTGTGAAAAGTAACAAGCATTTCAAAGATTAGTATCAAGGAAAGTGGGAGCGTGGCACTAGGGAAATCTCGCTATTCTTTCGTATGCACGAAACCTAATGGCAGTGACGTCACACTTCTATACATGCATCCTTTTTCTGTTACTTGACAATAACTTCTCTTATTTTAAAGTAGATTAAAAAAAATCTTTTTGGTTTCGATTTCGAATTATGTTATTTATTGATATGAATAAAGAGTAGAATACGGTATAATACTTAATTATTTTTGATGAAATAAAATACCGTATTCTACTCTACCGTAATCACACGGCTTTTCATATGTGCTTTTTGAAAATGTATTAGTGCCAACCCTAACATAATAGCGCACGTTCGCAATCAATTAACGACCTTATCCATTAAGCCGTAAATTCCAAATCACAGTGGCGGGGCGTAGGCTAGGCAGACATTAGCTGATTAGGCGCCCTAGCATTAATTAGTGTTAGACAAAGATCTCTTCGCTTTACGATTTTACTGGACATTTTTAAATTTTACAACATTTAAGCCTACATATTCATAAAAATTTACAACCGTTTACTAAACCTATTTTAGGTGAAATATGTTCTGTTTCAATATCACATATTGATAAGAGAGAAAAAAGAGGGAAAAGAGGGACAAAACAAGTTTAAGGTAGGTAATCTGTACAGTATCTTTATTAAACAAAAAACAATATTACATTCAAAATAAATAAATATATAGAGACAAATTACACTGATTGAGCTAGCCCCAAAGTAAGTTCGAGACGTGTGTTATGGCATACTAACTCAACGATACTATATTTTATAACAAATACATATATAGAAAGACCCAGGACAATTTGAAAAAGGCCATTTTCCAACTTGCCCTGACAGGGGATCGAGACCTCTGGGTGGCGGACTAGCGTGGTGACCACTACGCCACGGAGGTCGTCTTTCCCAAGTCCCAAGGATTTCCAAAACGTCCGATCGGAAGCGGCTTGCATCCAGCGCCAATAAACAAAAAAAAACAATAAATAAACAATATCACATTCAAAATAAATAGGTTATAAAAAAATATTTCTTCCAACGCACCAGATTGTAGGAGAGGTAGGTTGGTAATTAGGTTAAAGGTCAACTTAGGTGTCAACCTGTAATGATATGTACCTTTGTATGTGTTAATAAAAAAATAAAATAAAAATAAATAGGTTAAGAAATCGTTTGGTTTTTTTTAAGCGTGAGGGTGTTACTAAATTGATTTGTTGAGGTTCTACACAGAGCGACTGCCAAAATACAAAGTGTAGCCCAGAACGAATCCTTGGAAATGTTTGAGCAAACCCTAGATGGCTTTTGGGACCTAGTACAGTTTCTACGTAACTTCAGGATCAATCTAATCTAGTAATCTTTCTTTTCGGATAATCAGGTGATTCAAGCCTGCAATATCCTAACCAGACTGAAAACAACTTTTTGCAAAGTTTGCTTCCCAGTGGGATTCGAACCTACAACCTGCGGATCACAAGGCGAACGCCATAACCACTGAACCAAGAGGCAATCTACGTTATCATCTAGCGGATTAGCCTGAATTTTTGATTGAAGACTTTAAATAAATGTTTCGTAAAATTGATTAAAAATAGAGTTTGTTTTGTTTGGCTTTATTATTGAGAGAGATCTTTTATAGCTAATCCAGTGCATCTTCGTAAAGGTCGTTCAGAGTATTTAACATAGCTATTTAAGCTGTATGATCTTCAATACAGGGCTCCCATTAATTATGTAATGTTTAATGTGTTAGAACAGATTAAAATTAATCATGTTTAATTACATAGGAGTTCGAAAATGAAAATTACAATTTGTAATTACAAGTTTATTAGCTATTGGCAAATTAAAAAATACAACACCATCTAGTGATAAGTGGCGGAAATACATAATATATTGATATCGTAGCTCCATCTATTATTTGTCAGGTAATTTTACAAAACCCGGAATTTGAAGTGTTATTACCCAATTTTTATAAATGATAGAACCGATTTTCATCAAACAAGGCTAAGGACCACCTCAAGAGAAGTTGCTTTGACGTAAAGAGCTGCATCGAAATTGGTTCATCCGTTCGAGCGCTATGTTGCCACAGACAGACAGACAGACATTAGCGTCTAACTTATAAAACCCCATTTTTGTTGGGGATTCAAAATAGAGTCGGTCGAAGAAAGAGAGGAAAGCAAAGAAAGAGATCGACCTTACATAGTTTGAAAAAGAAAGGCAGATTACGTCTAGAGGTCGCGTAAGATGGAAACAGAGAGGGGAGGCGTTCGCCCAACGATGGGACCTTTAATAATTACCAAAAAATATGTTTTTTTTAATCGGTTTGGGCGTCTTCGAAAAGTCGTTAAACATACATAAAAAAAAAAGGTTGACAACATCCTCCCTTTGAAGTCGGTTAAAAATAATATAAGGCTTGAAAAGATAGATTTAAACAATGAAATATTAGTTTACGCAAAGGTAGGTCGATCCAGTCAATTTAAATTACGGGTAAAGTGTTTACGTCGAATTTAATATTCACCAATGCGATAAATTGACAAGGACGGCCGTGGGAAAATAATATGAAAGTGACGTGTAAATATTTTAAATACTGTTGTTAAAAATGCGTTTCAACATGATTGGAACAATAGCAATACATATAAAACCGTGTATTTAGTCGTCCTGTATTAATTTTTTATGCAATAAAGGGTAATGGGCGTATTGTATTGTATTATTTTAACCCATACCTAAAATTAATTTTTCGATTGTCATAATATACTTTTGCTGCTTGTTTAACGTTAGTGATAGTTTATTCCATAACAAGAAATTTATAAAAAACTGATTTAACACCAAACTACACAACCAATTTTGATAAAATATTATACTCTTTATTATTCTTGAATGGCAACCGCGTACTGGCAAGCGAAGCGTAGTGCACCACCCACAAGGTGGTCAGATGACCTGACCAGGCTCGCTGAAAAGCGCTGGATGCAGGCCGCTCTTGATCGGTCATTTTGCATATCTTTAGGCGAAGCCTATGTCCAGCAGTGGACGTTATGCGGCTAAAATAATGATCATACGGCAAAAGCTTAAGGTAAAAGCTCTCACAATCTAATGTAATAATGACTGAGGAATTATAAAAAGCTATAAATAGGCTCTAATGGAGCGGTCTCTGAAATAATTCATTAAAAAGAAAAATTATCGCAAATTATACGTCAACTAGCATGAACCCTTATTAGAAGTACCTTCGTGCGTAAATTCCGTTCATATTTTTTACCGATTTCAATAAATCTATATTTATTTCAATGCTCGGGTGGCCTGTAAGAGATTGCGTAAGCAAAAAAGCCGCCGTGTATTGTAGACCTTGATAGTGACATTTTTATTTTATTGTATGGTAGTAGGTGCAAAGGATTTTATAAACAACAACTAGCTTTTCGGGCGCTGCGCGGGCTGCAAGCAGCCCGCGATTCATCGTGGGGCTGTTGAGATAGGCTAAGATATGTTTCCAGTTCAGAAAATGGGTAAGTTTGTATGGAGGAAAATTGTCCTTGTATGGCGGCCATCTTGGATTTTGAAAAAAAATAAAAAACAAATGACGATCGTCAAATTGCTTACAACCCCCTACATTTTGGTAAAAAAATCACACCCCTAACCCTAACCGTTTTTGCAGGCCGTACCCCTTCCACATCAGGTTTCTGCAGATCTTCAAATGTCAGATTTTTCTGGTACTCACTGGAGCACCCTCTATACGACCACACAACAACCTTAACCCCACCAACCCCGCAACAGGGCAAACAACTATGTCAATCAGTCAGTCAGTGAGTGGTAATGTAGGTTTATATATTATAACTAGCTTTTCGGGCGCTGCGCGGGCTGCAAGCAGCCCGCGGTTTTTCGTGCGGCTGTTGAGGCGGGCCAAAGAACATGTCCAGTTGAGAAAATGGGTAAAAACTGCAGTCAGTAAAGGAAACATCAAAATATGTGTGGGGGCGGCCATCTTGGACCGAAAATCTGATTCCAGTTCCGAGTTCCGCGGGGTGCTTTACCCCCACATGCAAAATTTCAGACCCCTACGAAGTCCCAGTGAGACGTTATAAACGAAATAAGTTTAATTTTCTAAAATCCAGACGCCATCTTGGATTCCAAAAAAAATATTGAATTTGGGTTTTTGGGGTCAAATTACATATAGATATCGATTTTCAGCCAAATCGCAAGCAGTTGACTTTCGGCAGCCATCTTGGATTTCCAAACAAAAAAAAAAAGACGCTGCGCTTTGTGATAGTGGCTCGGGCTTCGCCCTCGCCCGCAGCTCGCCCTTCGGGCTCGCATCACTCGGCCTACGGCCTCGTGAAAATTACTTGTGGGGGTGGGTTAAAAGGGGGGGGGGAAGGGGGGAGCTCGGGCTTCGCCCTCGCTCGACAGCTCGGCCTGCGGCCTCGCGGGGGCGCTTCGCCTTCGGCCTTCGGCCTCAGGCTTCGCCAAGTTACTTGGGGGGCCGTTTGTATGAAATTTGTATGGAGGGAAATTGTCCATGTATGGCGGCCATCTTGAATTTCGAATAAAAACAAAAAACAAATGACGGTCGTCAAATTGCTTATAATCTTCTAAATTATGGAAAAAAAATCACACCCTTAACCCCAACCGTTTTCGCAGGCCGTACCCCTTCCACATCAGGTTTCCGCAGATCCTCAAATGTCAGATTTTTCTGGTACTCACTGGAGCACCCTCTATACGACCGCACATCAACCTAAACCCCACCAACCCCGCAACAGGGCAAACAACTCTGTCAGTGAGTGAGTGAGTCAGTGGTAATGTAGGTTTATATATTATAAAACATGCAACTTTATCGTTAAGAGTGATAAGAACATAGTCGCACCTAACTGATCTCCAGGGATTAAAAGCAATTTGAAAACTGAACACTAATATAATACTAGCTTTTCGGGCGCTGCGCGGGCTGCAAGCAGCCCGCGGTTTTTCGTGCGGCTGTTGAGGTGGGCTAAGGAATATGTCCAGTTAAGAAAATGGGTAAAAACTGCAGTCAGTAAAGGAAACATCAAAGAATGTGTGGGGGCGGCCATCTTGGATCGAAAATCTGATTCCAGTTCCGAGTTCCGCGGGGCGCTTTACCCCCACATGCAAAATTTCAGACCCCTACGAAGTCCCAGTGAGACGTTATAAACGAAATAAGTTTAATTTTCTAAAATCCAGACGCCATCTTGGATTCCAAAAAAACTGTCAAATTTGGATTTTTCGGCTCAAAATACATATAGATATCGATTTTCAGCCCAATCGCAAGCAGTTGACTTTCGGCGGCCATCTTGGATTTCCAAAATTAAAAAAAAAAAGCGGCGCTTGTGGGAATGGCTCGGGCTTCTCCCTCGCCCGCAGCTCGCCCTACGGGCTCGCATCACTCTGCCTGCGGCCTCGTGAAAATTACTTGGAGGGGGGGGGGGGATCAAGGGGGGGGGGGGGAGTGGCTCGGGCTTCGCCCTCGCCCGCAGCTCGGCCTGCGGCCTCGCGGTGGAGGGGTTTCCTTTTGGTCCTTGGCCTCTGGCTGCGCCAAGTTACTTGGGGGGCCGTTTGTATGAATTTTGTATGGAGGGGAATTGTCCATGTATGGCGGCCATCTTGGATTTTGAAAAAAATCAAAAAACAAATGACGCTCGTCAAATTGCTCACAACCCCCTACATTTTGGAAAAAAAATCACGCCCCTAACCCCAACCGTTTTCGCAGGCCGTACCCCTTCCACATCAGGTTTCTGCAGATCCTCAAATGTCAGATTTTTCTGGTACTCACTGGAGCACCCTCTATACGACCACACATCAACCTAAACCCCACCAACCCCGCAACAGGGCAAACAACCATGTCAATCAGTCAGTGAGTGAGTGGTATTGTAGGTTTATATATTATAACTAGCTTTTCGGGCGCTGCGCGGGCTGCAAGCAGCCCGCGGTTCATCGTGGGGCTGTTGAGGTAGGCTAAGATATGTTTCCAGTTCAGAAAATGGGTAAGTTTGTATGGAGGAAAATTGTCCTTGTATGGCGGCCATCTTGGATTTTGAAAAAAATTAAAAAAGAAATGACGGTCGTCAAATTGCTTATAATCTTCTACATTATGGAAAAAAAATCACGCCCCTAACCTTAAACGTTTTTGCAGGCCGTACCCCTTCCACGTCAGGTTTCTGCAGATCCTCAAATGTCAGATTTTTCTGGTACTCACTGGAGCACCCTCTATACGACCACACATCAACCTAAACCCCACCAACCCCGCAACAGGGCAAACAACTATGTCAATCAGTCAGTGAGTCAGTGGTATTGTAGGTTTATATATTATAACTAGCTTTTCGGGCGCTGCGCGGGCTGCAAGCAGCCCGCGGTTCATCGTGGGGCTGTTGAGGTAGGCTAAGATATGTTTCCAGTTCAGAAAATGGGTAAGTTTGTATGGAGGAAAATTGTCCTTGTATGGCGGCCATCTTGGATTTTGAAAAAATTAAAAAAACAAATGACGCTTGTCAAATCGCTTACAACCCCCTACATTTTGAAAAAAAATCACACCCCTAACCTTAACCGTTTTCGCAGGCCGTACCCCTTTCACATCAGGTTTCTGCAGATCCTCAAATGTCAGATTTTTCTGGTACTCACTGGAGCACCCACTATACGACCACACATCAACCTAAACCCCACCCACCCTGCAACAGGGCAAACAACTATGTCAATCAGTCAGTCAGTGAGTGGTAATGTAGGTTTATATATTATAATATACTAGCTTTTCGGGCGCTGCGCGGGCTGCAAGCAGCCCGCGGTCTTTCGTGCGGCTGTTGAGGTAGGCTAAATAACCTGTCCAGTTGAGAAAATGGGTAAACACTGCAGTCAGTAAGGAAAACATAAAAAATGTGTGGGCGGCCATCTTGGATACAAAATACGATTGCAGTTTCAAGTTCCGCGGGGTGCTTTACCCCTACATGCGAAATTTCAGAGCCCTAAAAAGTCCAAATAAGACGTTATAAACGAAATAAGTTTAATTTTTTAAAAGCCAGACGCCATCTTGGATTCCAAAAAAAATGTCATATTTGGATTTTTCGGCTCAAAATACATATAGATATCGATTTTCAGCCCAATCGCAAGCAGTTGACTTTCGGCGGCCATCTTGGATTTCCAAAATTTAAAAAAAAAGCGTCGCTTTTTCGTGCGGTTTTTCGTGCGGCTGTTGAGGTGGGCTAAGGAACATGTCCAGTTGAGAAAATGGGTAAAAACTGCAGTCAGTAAAGGAAACATCAAAATATGTGTGGGGGCGGCCATCTTGGATCGAAAATCTGATTCCAGTTCCGAGTTCCGCGGGGTGCTTTACCCCCACATGCAAAATTTCAGACCACTACGAAGTCCCAGTGAGACGTTATAAACGAAATAAGTTTAATTTTCTAAAATCCAGACGCCATCTTGGACTCCAAAAAAAATATTGAATTTGGGTTTTTGGGGTCAAATTACATATAGATATCGATTTTCAGCCAAATCGCAAGCAGTTGACTTTCGGCGGCCATCTTGGATTCCCAAAAAAAAAAAAAAGACGCTGCGCTTTGTGATTGTGGCTCGGGCTTCGCCCTCGCCTGCAGCTCGCCCTTCGGGCTCGCATCACTCGGCCTGCGGCCTCGTGAAAATTGCTTGAGGGGGGGTCAAAGGGGGGGGGGGGGGGAGCTCGGGCTTCGCCCTCGCTCCGCAGCTCGGCCTGCGGCCTCGCGTGTGGGCTTCGCCTTCGGCCTTCGGCCTCAGGCTGCGCCGAGTTGTAGTTTGTATGAAATTTGTATGGATGGGAATTGTCCATGTATGGCGGCTATCTTGGATTTAGACAAAAATCAAAAAACAAATGACGGTCGTCGAATCGCTCATAATCTTCTACATTATGGAAAAAAAATGACGCCCCTAACCTCAACCGTTTTTGCAGGCCGTACCCCTTCCACATCAGGTTTCTGCAAATCCTCAAATGTCAGATTTTTCTGGTACTCACTGGAGCACTCTCTATACGACCACACATCAACCTAAAACCCACCAACCCCGCAACAGGGCAAACAACTATGTCAATCAGTGAGTGAGTCAGTGAGTGGTATTGTAGGTTTATATATTATAATATAACTAGCTTTTCGGGCGCTGCGCGGGCTGCAAGCAGCCCGCGGTTCATCGTGGGGCTGTTGAGATAGGCTAAGATACGTTTCCAGTTCAGAAAATGGGTAAGTTTGTATGGAGGACAATTGTCGTTGTATGGCGGCCATCTTGAATTTTGAAAAAAATAAAAAAACAAATGACGGTCGTCAAATTGCTTACAACCCCCTACATTTTGGAAAAAAAATCACACCCCTAACCCTAACCGTTTTCGCAGGCCGTACCCCTTCCACATCAGGTTTCTGCAAATCCTCAAATGTCAGATTTTTCTGGTACTCACTGGAGCACCCTCTATACGACCACACATCAACCTAAACCCCACCAACCCCGCAACAGGGCAAACAACTCTGTCAGTGAGTGAGTGAGTGAGTGGTAATGTAGGTTTATATATTATAATAATATAACTAGCTTTTCGGGCGCTGCGCGGGCTGCAAGCAGCCCGCGGTTCATCGTGGGGCTGTTGAAGTTCAAAAAATGGGTAAGTTTGTATTGAGGAAAATTGTCCTTGTATGGCGGCCATCTTGGATTTTGAAAAAAATCAAAAAACAAATGACGCTCGTCAAATTGCTTATGACCCCCTACATTTAAGAAAAAAAATCACGCCCTTAACCCCAACCGTTTTTGCAGGCCGTACCTTTCCACATCAGATTTGCGCAGATCCTCAAATGTCAGATTTTTCTGGTACTCCATTTAGCACCCTCTACACAACCATACATCAACCTAAACCCCACCAACCCCGCAACAGGGCAAACAACTATGTCAATGAGTCAGTCAGTGAGTGGTAATGTAGGTTTATATATTATAACTAGCTTTTCGGGCGCTGCGCGGGCTGCAAGCAGCCCGCGGTTCATCGTGGGGCTGTTGAGGTAGGCTAAGATATGTTTCCAGTTTAGAAAATGGGTAAGTTTGTATGCAGGAAAATTGTCCTTGTATGGCGGCCATCTTGAATTTCGAAAAAAATAAAAAAACAAATGATGCTCGTCCCGCGGTCTTTCGTGCGGCTGTTAAGGTAGGGTAAGACATGTTTCCAGTTCAGAAAATGGGTAAAAATTGCAGTCAGTAAAGGAAACATCATAATATGTGTGGGGGCGGCCATCTTGGATCCAAAATCGGAATGCAGTTTCGAGTTCCGCGGGGTGCTTTACCCCCACATGTAAAAATTCAGACCCCTACTAAGTTCCAGAGAGACGTTATGAACGAAATAAATTTAATTTTCCAAAATCCAGACGCCATCTTGAATTCCAAAAAAAATTACAAATTTGGATTTTTCGGCTCAAAGTACACATAGAAATCGATTCTTAGCCAAATCGGGGGCAGTAGACTTTCGGCGGCCATCTTGGATTTCCAAAAATAAAAAATAAAAACGTGCCGCTTGTGTGTTGGCTCGGGCTTCGCCCTCGCCCGCAGCTCGCCCTTCGGGCTCGCGTCACTCGGCCTCCGGCCTCGTGAAAATTACTTGCGGGGGGGGGTAAAAAGGGGGGGTGGCTGTGGGAGTGGCTCGGGCTTCGCCCTCGCCCGCAGCTCGCCCTATGGGCTCGCATCGCTCGGCCTCCGGCCTCGTGAAGACTACTTAGGGGGGGGGGAGCCAAGGGGGAGGGGGAGTGGCTCGGGCTTCGCCCTCGCCCGCAGCTCGGACTGCGGCCTCGCGGGGGTGGCCTTTGCTTTTGGCTTTTGGCCTCTGGCTTCGCCTATTTACTTGGGGTGGCCGTTTGTATGAAATTTGTATGGACGAAAATTGTCCTAGTATGGCGGCCATCTTGAATTTTAAAAAAAATAAAAAAACAAATGACGCTCGTCAAATTGCTTACAACCCCCTACATTCTGGAAAAAAAATCACGCCCCCAACCCCAACCGTCTTTGCAGGCCGTACCCCTTCCACATCAGGTTTCCGCAGATCCTAAAATGTCAGATTTTTCTGGTACTCACTGGAGCACCCTCTATACAACCGCACATCAACCTAAACCCCACCAACCCCGCAACAGGGCAAACAACTATGTCAGTCAGTCAGTCAGTGGTAATGTAGGTTTATATATTATAACTAGCTTTTCGGGCGCTGCGCGGGCTGCAAGCAGCCCGCGGTTCATCTTGGGGCTGTTGAGGTAGGCTAAGATATGTTTCCAGTTCAGAAAATGGGTAAGTTTGTATGGAGGAAAATTGTCCTTGTATGGCGGCCATCTTGGATTTTGAAAAAAAATAAAAAACAAATGACGATCGTCAAATTGCTTGTTATCTTCTACATTATGGAAAAAAAATCACGCCCCTAACTTTAACCGTTTTAGCAGGCTATATCCCTTCCACATCAGGTTTCCGCAGATCCTCAAATGTCAGATTTTTCTGGTACTCACTGGAGCACCCTCTATACGACCGCACATCAACCTAAACCCCACCAACCCCGCAACAGGGCAAACAACTATGTCAATCAGTCAGTCAGTGAGTGGTAATGTAGGTTTATATATTATAACTAGCTTTTCGGGCGCTGCGCGGGCTGCAAGCAGCCCGCGGTTCATCGTGGGGCTGTTGAGGTAGGCTAAGATATGTTTCCAGTTCAGAAAATGGGTAAGTTTGTATGGAGGAAAATTGTCCTTGTATGGCGGCCATCTTGGATTTTGAAAAAAATCAAAAAACAAGTGACGCTCGTCAAATTGCTTACAACCCCCTACATTTTGGAAAAAAAATCACGCCCCTAACCCCAACCGTCTTTGCAGGCCGTACCCCTTCCACATCAGGTTTCTGCAAATCCTCAAATGTCAGATTTTTCTGGTACTCACTGGAGCACCCTCTATACAACCACACATCAACCTAAACCCCACCAACCCCGCAACAGGGCAAACAACTATGTCAGTGAGTCAGTGAGTGGTAATGTAGGTTTATATATTATAACTAGCTTTTCGGGCGCTGCGCGGGCTGCAAGCAGCCCGCGGTTCATCGTGGGGCTGTTGAGATAGGCTAAGATATGTTTCCAGTTCAGAAAATGGGTAAGTTTGTATGGAGGACAATTGTCGTTGTATGGCGGCCATCTTGAATTTTGTAAAAAATAAAAAAACAAATGACGGTCGTCAAATTGCTTAAGACCCCCTACATTTTGGAAAAAAAATCACACCCGTAACCCTTACCGTTTTCGCAGGCCGTACCCCTTCCACATCAGGTTTCTGCAAATCCTCAAATGTCAGATTTTTCTGGTACTCACTGGAGCACCCTCTATACGACCGCACATCAACCTAAACCCCACCAAACCCGCAACAGGGCAAACAACTCTGTCAGTGAGTGAGTGAGTGAGTGGTAATGTAGGTTTATATATTATATATATAATATAACTAGCTTTTCGGGCGCTGCGCGGGCTGCAAGCAGCCCGCGGTTCATCGTGGGGCTGTTGAGGTGGGCTAAGATATGTTTCCAGTTCAGAAAATGGGTAAGTTTGTATGGAGGAAAAATGTCATTGTATGGCGGCCATCTTGGATTTTGAAAAAAAATAAAAGACAAATGACGATCGTCAAATTGCTAATAATCTTCTACATTATGGAAAAAAAATCACGCCCCTAACCTTATCCGTTTTTGCAGGCCATACGCCTTCCACATCAGGTTTCCGCAGATCCTCAAATGTCAGATTTTTCTGGTACTCACTGGAGCACCCTCTATACGACCACACATCAACCTAAACCCCACCAATCCCGCAACAGGGCAAACAACTATGTCAATCAGTCAGTCAGTGAGTGGTAATGTAGGTTTATATATTATAACTAGCTTTTCGGGCGCTGCGCGGGCTGCAAGCAGCCCGCGGTTTTTCGTGCGGCTGTTGAGGTAGGTTAAGACATGTTTGCAGTTCAGAAAATGGGTAAAAATTGCAGTCAGTAAAAAAAACATCAAAATATGTGTGGGGCTGGCCATCTTGGATCGAAAATCTGATTCCAGTTCCGAGTTCCGCGGGGTGCTTTACCCCCACATGCAAAATTTCAGACCGCTACGAAGTCCCAGTGAGACGTTATAAACGAAATAAGTTTAATTTTTTAAAATCCAGACGCCATCTTGGATTCCAAAAAAAATATTAAATTTGGATTTTTGGGGTCAAATTACATATAGATATCGATTTTCAGCCAAATCGCAAGCAGTTGACTTTCGGCGGCCATCTTGGATTTCCAAAAAAAAAAAGACGCTGCGCTTTGTGATAGTGGCTCGGGCTTCGCCCTCGCCCGCAGCTCGCCCTTCGGGCTCGCATCACTCGGCCTACGGCCTCGTGAAAATTGCTTGAGGGAGGGTGGGGGGGGGGGGAAAAGGGGGGGGGAGCTCGGGCTTCGCCCTCGCTCCGCAGCTCGGCCTGCGGCCTCGCGTGTGGGCTAAGCCTTCGGCCTTCGGCCTCAGGCTGCGCCGAGTTGCCGTTTGTATGAAATTTGTATGGAGGGGAATTGTCCATGTATGGCGGCCATCTTGGATTTTGAAAAAAAACAAAAAACAAAAGACGGTTGTCAAATTGCTTATAATCTTCTACATTATGGAAAAAAAATCACACCCCTAACCCCAACCGTCTTCGCAGGCCGTACCCCTTCCACATCAGGTTTCTGCAAATCCTCAAATGTCAGATTTTTCTGGTACTCACTGGAGCACCCTCTATACGACCGCACATCAACCTAAACCCCACCAACCCCGCAACAGGGCAAACAACTATGTCAATCAGTGAGTGAGTCAGTGGTATTGTAGGTTTATATATTATAACTAGCTTTTCGGGCGCTGCGCGGGCTGCAAGCAGCCCGCGGTTCATCGTGGGGCTGTTGAGGTAGGCTAAGATATGTTTCCAGTTCAGAAATTGGGTAAGTTTGTATGGAGGAAAATTGTCCTTGTATGGCGGCCATCTTGGATTTTAAAAAAAATCAAAAAACAAATGACGGTCGTCAAATTGCTTATAATCTTCTACATTATGGAAAAAAAATCACACCCCTTACCTTAACCGTTTTCGCAGGCCGTACCCCTTCCACATCAGGTTTCTGCAGATCCTCAAATGTCAGATTTTTCTGGTACTCACTGGAGCACCCTCTATACGACAGCACATCAACCCAAACCCCACCAACCCCGCAACTGGGCAAACAACTATGTCAATCAGTCAGTGAGTCAGTCAGTGGTAATGTAGGTTTATATATTATAATATAATAATACAGAGAAATAAGTAACATGATCGATCTATATATATAATAAAATTATTTGGAGTTATGGAGACATAGTAATAGAGTAAGAGTTAAAAAAATGTCTTTTTGTTGGACTGTTTGTACACGCAAATTTTCTTTTTTTGTTATATAGCTGTTAAGCCTGGGCAACATATAGGGTATTGATTTTGTAAAATGTAACACCTGATGCAGAACCATAATGGTCTGTGTGTTAGCCTGACTTGGTCCTTCCTCGTTAACTAATAACAATTGTATTTATATTTATCATAAGTGTATTAATTTTTCCTTTCTCTTGTCCACAGATAATCACCAACCAAATAAAAAAATAAACATGACAGAGACCAGATAGTCAAAATGGCGACGCAAGAAAGAGATTGGACGGTGGACTATTTTGAAAATGGAACGAAAAATCTGACGGATAACTCAGAACGAGTCAGCAATTATACGTTTTACGACAACCAGACTTATGTTCCAGAATATTCCAATTTCACGACAGATGACTATTGTAAATCGAATCATTCTCACGTCTATTTGAATGTCACTTGTGAGTTCCCTATTAGTTATGCGGAGCCTATGTATGGGTAAGTTTCTTTTTTTATTATTTCAAATACGAGACTTAAACTAGTTTTCATACTCGGATGTATTAGACAAGCTTGTTTAGAAACCTGTAATAATATTTTAAAGGCATGTCCAGTCTGTGATATTAAAAAAGGAAAAAAAAACTTTCTTTTTCTTTTACGTAGATACTTGATTGCCAGTTTGAAACCCTCTGTGTAATTTTATAGGTTTTTAAAAAAAGCAGAAACTATTCTTATAACAATCGCAATCCTACTTCTTACTAATACTTATTACAAATATCTTTAGATGTTTGTTACTCAATCACGCAAAAAGTTCTGAACGGATTGGAATTAAATTTGATAGATAGTTTATATTAATATTTGGAAAACAACGTTGTGAGAAACGTTCCAAATATGAAGGTAAACGGGAACAGACATCAGGACATGACAAGTAAGCATGTAACTTTTGAGACGACTATGGATCGAGTAAAATGCAAACAACTTACAATTTGTGCCGACTACACCTAGAGTAGAAAGAAAAAGAGGATAAAGAAAGATATAGTTATATAGTTTATTACTTGGAAATTGGCAGCATCCTCAGGTTGGCAGTACATACAATTCCATGGGTTGGTCCTTGTCAAAGAATAGTTCATTATTGGTCAAATTTATTATTACGGGACTTATCGCGCTTAATATCGTTTTTTGCATCGAACATCCATCGCAGTTCCTCAGTCCGCCAGCGACCATGACGGCAGAAGGGTCGTCGAAATATCAGGCAAAACAAACGTCATTATTTTTTTTTTTTTTCCATATGTTAACGTATCTATATTGTAAATAAACACGCTAATAATATTACGATCTAGCCTAAACTCAGACTAATGAGTAATTTTACATTGACCTAGTTTTATAAAGTACTTATTTTATAAGAATGTGTCCATCGGCACTTTTCTTACTGTCTCTATTAAGGGGAAGGCACTATGTTCGTGTGTCTTTTGTTTTCATTGTCACTATTTTTCACTATTATACACATGTGTCACTGCTACACTAGTTCGAACGGTTTAGTTCTTTTAAGTCTTCGCACAATGTCTGTGTTGTCGAGGAGCTGGATCGCCTCAACGTTCACATGGTGAAGCAACCTAAACTCGTGTGCTTCGGCGTACTTTTTTATAATTTTGTCAACGAACTGTATATTAAGGTCCCGGTGTAGATCGTCGTTTCTTACATACCACGGAGCGTTAACAATATCCCGTAGCACTTTATTTTGGAATCGTTGGATGATATCGATGTTGCTTTGTTTGGTACAGCCCCACAGCTGTATGCCATAAGTCCATACTGGCATAAGGACTTGTTTATACAAGAGTAGTTTATTTTTAATTGACAAGGTAGAGTGTCTTCCATTGCATTTTCTGATACCGTATGTCAAGTTCTCCTCTTTTTTTCTTGACATGAGCTTTCCAGCGCAACTTTGCGTCAAGTGTCATACCTAAATACTTTGCTGTGTCTTCGTATGGTATTTGTTTTTCATTTATGTATACAGGGTGGTATTTGTCTTGCTTGTTTGTAAAGTTCACGTGAATTGATTTTGATTCATTAAGTTTGATTCTCCATCGTTTTGTCCAGTTTTGAACTTTATTAACAGCTACTTGAACCTTTTTTGCAGCTTCCGCATGGGAACTTCCGACTGCCATTATAGCCGTGTCATCGGCAAAAGTCGCAATAGTGTTGTTTTCTAGAATTGGAATATCACAGGTGTATAGAAGGTACAGGACCGGACCCAAAACACTTCCCTGAGGTACTCCAGCTTTTATTTTCTTAAGTTCGGAATAAGCATTTTCTTGCCGCACTCTGAAAACTCTATCTGATAAATATGATGTTATAATGTCAACATAGTTTCTGGGGAGCATTTTCTTAAGTTTTATGATAAGGCCTTCATGCCATACTTTGTCGAAGGCTTGTGCTACATCTAAGAAAACTGTACAGCAGACATGGTTGTCTTCAAGGGTCTTTTCAATTATATTTGTAATCCTATGTACTTGGTCAATTGTTGAGTGTTTTTCTCTGAAGCCAAATTGATGTTCTGGTACAAGGTTCTTGGCTTTAATAATTGGATTTAACCTCTTTAGCAACAGTTTTTCGAACAATTTCGACATTACAGGCAATAATGAAATAGGCCTGTAGGACGTAGCTTCATTAGGTGGTTTTCCAGGTTTCGCTATCATTATTATTTCTGCAACTTTCCACAAGTCTGGTACGTATTTAAGTCTTAGTGCAGCATTGATGAGATTTGTCAGCTTTACTAAAGCCTTGCGCGAGAGATTATGAAGTAGTTCTCCTGATATGAGATCAAAACCAGGTGATTTTCTGCGGTTGATATTTTTTTTAATTTCCCATTGGACTTCTCTTGGCGTAACAAGCTTTATATTTACTTGGTTGTCAATATAATCATCGGGCTCTTCACCTATTGTCTCATCATTTATTTGACTTTCGTTCGGGTTAAATATATCCTCTAAATTTTCAGCAAATCTTAAAGCTTTCTGTTCATTGCTAATTGCCCATTTTCCAGGTTCAATTTTAATTGGTGGGATTTGGTCCATTGGCCTTTTCATGGATTTGGTGGCTTTCCAGAGTGAGTAATCAGTACTACAATCATTAGTTAGTTTTTGGAACTGGGTGTTTCTACTCTCGTCAAGATGTTTTTGTATTACTCTTCTGAGTTGTTTAGTGAGATTATTAAACTTTTTCTTATCTTCTGGGGATCTAGATTGGTGCCATAATTTTCTCTGCCTCCTTTTTTCGATGATTAAATCTCTAATTGCTCTCGGGTACCTATTTTTGACTGTTCTTTTGATACTTTTAGGAGTGTTGTTCCAAGCGGTTTGTTGAATTATAGTAATGAATTTTTCTAAGTCTATATTTAATTGCTCGGGGGTCTTTAGAGGTACTCTCAAGTCGATATGACTATCTAATTCTATTCTAAAACTTTCCCAGTCAGTATTTTTATTAGTTAAAGAAGGTCTAGTTTCCTTATTTATTATTTTCTCGCTTAATTCTAAGTATATTGCTGAGTGATCCGAGCTCATGTCATAACTCTGATCAGTTCTCATGTAGTTTGAAGATACATTTTTATATATAAAGAAATCAATGAGATCTGGAATTTTAAGTGGATCTGTAGGCCAGTATGTAGGAGATCTTGTTGATGCAACATCACATTTATTTTCTCGGATGGCATACAAAAGTTCTTTTCCTTTTTTGTTGTTAAGACGGGAACCCCAATAAGTATTTTTAGCATTGAAGTCACCTCCTAGTATGAATCTTTCACCGAGTGTTTGTAAAATATTCAAATACATATTTCTAAGTATTTTATGTTTAGGTGGGCTGTATATTGCAGCCACAGTGAGTGGACAATTTTTTGTTGTTAATCTGACTGCCGTACATTGCACCTGAGGAGATTCATGTTTAATCTGTTCATAGTGCTCTATATTTTCTTTCATGATAACAGCACTTCCACCTCTTCCTTTGTTTGCGGGGTGTAGTGCGTGATACACTTTATAGCCCTTAAATTTGATGTAGCTTTGTTTAGTGAAGTGTGTTTCTGAAACCAAGCACACGTCAATATTTTCTATATCTAGGACAACTTGCATTTCATTCTTATGGTTAAGTAGTCCGTTACAGTTCCATGCCATTATTTTTAGGTTACCTATCATTTTTGGTTTTGAGAAATAGCTATATTCTTGCTATTTTCTATTTTCTTTAGTCGCTCGTCGAATGATGCCATTAGTTTGAGAATTTCATCCAGCTTACTCTCATTTGTGTTAGTTTTGTCTTTCCTTTGTGAGCTCATAGAATTTTTTGCTGCAGTCTGGGCATAAGATACATTAACGCTTATGGCAGAAGTAGGTTTATTTACTGGTTTAGTTGGTTTATTTTCGTGGCTAGGAACAGATTTTTTAATATTTTTATTTCGCATTTTCTGCATTTCCTTTGCAACCATGCACCCTCTATAATTAGCTGGATGTGCTTCTCCGCAATGTACACACTTAGCCTTATCCGTAACTGGTTTTTTACAATCTTTAGTCAGGTGTTTCCCTGTGCACTTTACACACCTTGGTTCTTTAGAACAATACATGTGGGTATGTCCGTATGCCTGGCACCTTTTACATTGGGGAATAAGTTTAGAAGATTTCAGGGGTTGTATATCAACGATGCACCCTAAAATCGATTTAATTTCATAGACTTTAGCTATTTCTTCCTTGTTGTTAAAAGTCAGCATGAACATGTTAAGCGGCTCCTTACTTTTCCAGCTAAGCTTGTTCACTGCTCCTTCAATCTTTAGACCTTTCGATTTGAGGTCTTCAATTATCCTATCTGGCATGCAGGTAGAAGGCAATTTTTTTGCCATTACTCTGATTGGCCTCTCTTGTTTATTCTCATAAGAATGCCAATGACAATTGTTGGTTGACAAAATCTTTGTGATAGCTCTGTATGATTCCTCATTACAGGCATTTATCTTCACGCTATTACCATTTAACATTTTAATGTTGAAGGTGTTAGCAGACTGGTCCTGTGACAAAAAGTCGAAGAAATTTTGGTAGTTGTCAACACCATCTACAATAATAGGCGGTGGTGGAGGAGGTTTCTTTACTTTTTCTATCTTAGGGCTTTCCTTTTCCTGTGGCGAGAGTGTGGGTGATGTATTCATTTTTCTTTTTTTCCTTGATTTTGCTCGTATCCACTCAGTTTCCTTTGCCAGTTCTTCCTCGTCAGTGCCGTATTCGGCATGCGGTGTAGATGTCTCCATGTTTGGAGCTATTGGGGCTGCTTTGGACTCTACGGTACATAGCAGTTGTTGTTGAAGAATATCAATTTGCTTCTTGAGGTCTTCAATAAGGCTTTGCTGTTTTAGCCGCTCTTCTTTTTCTTCTTTATACAGGTCATAAAGATACCGTTCAGTTTCAGTTTTAATCTGAATTGTTTTGGACGGTGTATTCATTGTTAAGGCAGTATAGAGCGTCCCCTTAACAATTTTTCGTCGTACGTAAACATACCGTGTGCAATGACTCACCGATCTAGGTCATCGCGGCCGGCTGAAGTTACGTGACGACGATGTGATTCGTTAGCACTTTGCACTGATGTTGCGCGTGTTATCTAGGAACACAGCTGTTCTAGTCGAAGATTGAACGATCACTGTCATTATGACCGCGTAACTTTTCACAAATTGTCAAATCTATACATATATAACAAAACATTAAAAAAATATGTGTCTGTACATTGAATAAATTTCCAAAAAGGGGCAATGCAGACATAGTAATAGAGTGCGAATTATTAAAAAAAAATTCTGTCTGTTTCGTATTTTCGGACAGATTCGAATGAAACTTTTTTTGTTATATAGATAAGTATAGCTATTTAGCCTGGGCAACACCCAGCTAAAGACATATAAGAATTATGCTTTAAAAAGTGTTTCCGCCACATGAGCATTTTCCGGAGACATAAAGTCCACGCGAACGAAGACGCGGGCTTCGTCTAGTAGACAAATAATAGACTATTCTTTGACCAGGCGGGCATTATCAAAACTAGCAAAATTTTAAACCAATCCTGTCCGCAATTATTTTTAAATTGGAACCATAAAGCGAAATCTCAAGGCGTGCATCTGACGTAAATGATAGATGACCCTTTAAAATAAATTTAATTGGGTTAGGATTTTTAATGGCTGCCCATTTAGGTAAAAGAGGTTTGATGAGAAATTCATTATTCGGGAGTGCAGTCCTCTAAAAGCCATTATTAAAGTTACTTTTAAAATTAACGTCAGATTTAATTGATATTCAATTCACTCTAACTTCATCATCAGGTCTTTTTGTCTCCACAGCAGGAGCACGACCCTCTCTGTACTACCCGAGCCAAACTTGGCCAGAGCTGCCGGAGGTCTTGGCCTACACTCTCCACGCTGTCCAGACGGGTTGGAGAGGTCTCATTGATGTTTACAAGCTTTGTTTAGCTTGTATTCCCTAAGTCGCCTTCTACGACATCCACGGAGGTCTTGGAGTGGCCCTATTCTACTCTGCCGGAAACCACACGGCAAACTCTAACTTTATGACTATGTACCTATATAATATGTTTAGTTCAAGGTTCGACTCCGTAGGTCGTTTAAATTTATAAAGGTCGCCCTTCAAGGAATAATTTTAACCGAAAGTGAACTGCGAGACCGAAGCCCGATAGATATTGACAAAAAAGATTATTATTTTTTGTTGTAAGGCAGTGATGTGATTAGTATGTATCCATACTTCCATACTTATATATAAAGCTGAAAAGTTTGTTTGTTTGTTTGAACGCGCTAATCTCAGAAACCACTGGTCCGATTTGAAAAATTCTTTCGGTATTAGATAGGTCGTTAATCGAGGAAGGCTATAGGCTATATTGCATCACGCCCGCGACTTTACTCGCGTGGTTACCGCGGGTGAAGCCGCGCGCTGCCTCTAGTGTGTAATATAATTACTAACGTAACAAATACCCAACGTCATAGAATATATTTCAGTAAAGACCCGTTAGTAGGCAAAATTGATAGTTGCGGGTAGGCACACCGCACACAGAGATGGCAGCACACACGACTAGCAAATAAAGTGTTGAAACATGCTTCAAAGATATTTATTGCATTTTATATAAGTCAAATTTAATTAATTAGAGTACTACTTTATTTCAATAATAGTAATAAAAGATTTTAATGTTTTAACTATTACCTATAGCGCCATCTAGTGACAAGGAAGAGAAATAATTATGTTCATAAGGCGATGGGTAGGCATAACAGCGCCTAAGTTTTAATCTCATTTCTTGTTTCAGCTACATCGCGCCCTTCCTCCTGGCAACAACGATCATAGCCAACACCCTGATCGTGGTAGTACTCTCGCGACGTCACATGCGAACCCCCACGAACGTGGTACTAATGGCGATGGCGCTGTGTGACATGTTCACCATGCTGTTTCCAGCACCGTGGCTGTTCTACATGTATACCTTTGGCAACCATTACAAGCCGCTGAGTCCGGTACGCGCCTGTCAAGCCTGGAACTATATGAACGAGGTGAGTTACAGAAAAGAAAGATAGATGGCGCTGAGATGAAATATCCTGCATCGCGCTATGAGAGTTTCTAGGGTCGACTGCATAAATATCACCTCCTACAGAACATGCAAACAAAACGAAGGGTTCCGTACCATCCTAATAATACTACTATACTACTAATATTATAAATGCGAAAGTGAGTTTGTATATTTGTTTGTTGCCATCACGCTTAAACTACTGAACAGATTTTGATGAAATTTGGTATGGATGTAATTTGAGACTCGTGGAAGGACATAGGGTACTATTTATCCCGAAATTCCCACAGGGAGCGAAGCCCGTGGGTACGGCTAGTTATCTATAAAAAACATGTGTTTTTAGTATTTGCTGTTATAGCGGCAACAGAAATACATTATGTTTGAAAATTTCAACTATCTAGCTATCACGGTTTATGAGATACAGCCTGGTGATACATGCGCGGACAGTACTTTGGCCTCACAATAAATGATTGTAAATTATATTTTTTTCAGAAATCTTATTTTTATTTTATTGTTTCGGGTATTACGGCCTTAGATCCGTTTAACCCCGTTAGGGTTTAAGCCGTGTTAGTGATACTGTATCTGTATCGGTAAACGCGAACGCAATAGCATCAAATATTTACTCAGGCAAAGCCAGGGCCACCAGTTTATGCAGCCGCGCTGAACCATGAACTTTCCAGTGTCCAGTTCGTCGAAAGCACAAATAAAAGATAGTAACAGAAGCGTTCTTATCCTACTAGCTATGTGACCCGCGAATCCTACTAGCCTATATGTTCATCCAGGGTGTCAGCTTCTTGCATACCATTTCATTCACTTTGGTTCATCATCTTTCAATTTCATCAAAATTGGTCCAGCCGTTTGCGCGTGAAGAAGAAACAAACATACATACACACACTCACCAAATTTAGCTTTTGTAATGTTAGTGTGATTAATTAAGTACTATTGAATTTTTCGGGGACCAGTGCTGAAATATAATTTAAAATTTTATCTTTTCTTAAACAAGCCCTAGCTAGTTCAACTATTTTATGAATTCTGTTTATAGTTTAAGGGAAAGCGTGAAGCTTTTCTTCGCACATTAGCTTAAAAGAGGCCGTTTTACGCAGATGTGCGTAGAAAAGCTTCACGTTCTGACTTAAACTATATAAAACAGTAGTTCATAAAATAGTTTGAAAGGTTATCTAGGGCTTGGTCAAGGCACAATTTTAAATTATATCTCTCTTTCGTATCAAATAATTTATTTTGAATGCGGGCAACTCTAGACCCCGAGAAAATTTTGTATCCACTTAAATTATAAGGTACTTACCTAATTTTTTAGCCGAGCGTTCGACGCGAGCGAGGACTATAATTCAAGTTGCGGCGAAAAAACATTGTATGTCCTCGTATGTAAGGTATTTGGTAGTTGGATATTCAAATTATTTAACCAGTTTTGGAGATATTGAGTAAATTAGTTCAGTGAATTTACGTCCTCGTATTTTGGAATAATAATCGCGAGGCCTAAGTTCGCGGCGAAGTTTATCATGTGGATTAACGCAGGATACTTTTTATCTAAGAAAATGCTAGAAAAATGTTAAAGTACCGTGGGATCGTCAAATAACCTTTGATAACGCGGACAACGCCGCGGGCAACAGCTCGTCTATAGGTCGGTAAAATTCCAGATGTGACAGGGTTTATCCTTCTGTAGCCGTTTTATTTTATGTGGAAAAGGTCAAATTACATTGTCCGGCGTTGCATAAATCACTGAAATCTGCAGTCGATAGACTACATTTATTTTATACTCGTATTTAAAAGGGAATTCATAAATTGTTTATTTTTAACACCCGACAAAGCCGTGTGGTTTTCTGCAGAGTAGAATAGGGCCACTCCAAGTCGTCCCGTGGATGTCTTAAAAGGCGACTTAGGAAATACAAGCTAAACAAAGCTTATAAACATCAGTGAGACCTCTCCAACCCGTCTGGCCAGCGAGGAGAGTGTAGGCCAAGACCTCTGGCAGCTCTGGCCAAGTATGGCTCTGGTAGTACAGAGAGGGTCGTGCTCCTGCAGTGGAGACCAAAAGATCTGATGATGATGAACCCCAGACAAAAAAGACGGGGGTTATAAGTTTGACGCTAATGACTGTCAGTGGGTAATTCTTGAACAGATGGACCAATTTCGATGCGGTTTTTTTAAGAGAAAGCAAATTCCCTTACGGTTATTTCTAGCTATGTTTGATGAAAATCAGTTCAGCCGTTTAAAATTTATTGAGGTTACGGTTGAAAGCCGGAGTTTTTTAGTTTGCCTAGCAAATAATAGAGTGCGGTACGGATATAAATTGAAATGTGCAGTTCCGCTTCTCATCACTAGATGGCGTTCTTGAAAATCGAGAATATTTAATTTGCCTTGCAAGTAAACTTGTATTAAAATTAAAAAGTGGCGCTCTTGTCTGTTGAGTTCCTGTTGATTAAATTGTTAATTTCATCATAAATTGTTTAAAGCTGGCAATGAATCTTGTACAGGGTTTTTCATTAAGAGCGCTCGAACTTTGAAATGGTATAAAACAACCTGTTTAAGTGATATTGACACAATTTTCTCGCACACTATCCCGTACGGCAACAATATTTTCCGAAGATCTTGCGCTTCTTTGACGTACAGGCACTGCTTCTTCCAAACCGACCCGGTTGTTTCAAATTTATTAATTGAACGACAGATTGTGGACTGCAGGACCATGAATACCATAAATTGGACGCAACGCACAGAACGTAAGGCGAACAGAGCACTGATGTTGATAATGTTTTTTTTTTTTTCAATTTCTACGCGTTATTGAAATGTCATGAATAAATATATATTTCCCCCAAATTTTAGAGCTATCGCTTTTTCAGTATGTCCACTATCAACTTTCATAGTTCGAGCGTCTCTATTGAAAAACCCTGTTGGTTTGAGTCAATTCTTGCATCTCAATTTTAAACCAGTTATCCTCATCTGATTTAACAGATTTTTTTTGTATAACTAAGACGACAATGCATATTATTTTGACAACAATCTGATCTGATAATGGAGATGGAAGGTGACCATAGGAACCCTATAAGAAAACGACGCAACTCCATCGAGTTTGAACTTATTACATATGTCTTGATAAATATCGGATTTATAACCTCTTCCTTTTTTGGATTTGGTAAAAAGTACCCATTCTAAACCTAATAACTTTAATAAATTCAATTCAATTGTAAAGTTTATTTTACAAATAGCATAATATATTTGCGTACTACAATAGTTTCGGAAAAAAAATATTAGGTATTTTAAATCCGTACCGTACAAAGGAATTTTTTAAATTATAAAACGTATATTGTAATATCTGCTTTCATTTTCCAACGAAACTTATTTGGAACATGCATTTGGTTCAATGGTCGCGTTTTGTTTTACATTTTCAAAGGCTTGTGAAATTGGTCCAGTTTTTATTAGAGAAATGAAATACGCTGTTGTACACAGAGCTTATATTTTCTATTTGAATATTTTCCTAGCAGACAGAGCCCAGGGCCACTACATCCAAAGGCCACTTTTAGCGTGATAATGAACGGGATAAAGGGAGTTAAATAAATATATATAGGGTCAAATATATATAGGGATAAAGGGAGTTGCTAGCTCCATCCTCTAATAATATGATTTGCATTTTCGTTACCTTTTCTTTTTTCTTTATTTATATATGTATTTGCTATTAAATATAGTATCGTTGAGTTAGTATCCCATAACACAAGTCTCGAACTTACTTTGAGGCTAGCTCGATCAGTGTAATTTGTGCCTATATTTTTTTTTCGCCCATACCATCGTTCGGCTTTTACAATCTGGAAGAGAAACAGCTGGTACATTAAGTACGATTTTTTTTCTCTAAGAGCAGCATTAAAGAACATATTAAAAATATTTTTTATCACATTTTTATCGTCAAAGTAAAATTAAAAAATATTAAATTACACTAATATTATAAATGCAAAAGTTTGTGAGTGTTTGTGTGTGTGTGTGTATGTTTATTACTTCTTCACGCGCAAACGCCTGGACCTATTTTGACAACATTTGGTGTGCATGTAGCTGACCCTGGATTAACAACATAGACTACTTTATATATTATATACCGCGGGTAGCACCGCGGGTCACAGCTAGTATAAATTTATCTCTTACTAGCTGTGCCCGTGGGCTTCGCTCCCCCTGGGAATTTCGGGAAAAAAACTATCCTCTGTCCTTCCCTGGGTATCAAACTATATTCATATCTAATTTCATCTAAATAGGTTCAGTGGTTGAAACGTGAAGTGGTAACAAAGAAACTAATATACAAACTCACTTTCGCATTTATAATATTAGTAGGATAGTAGGATAGGATAGGATAATGTAAAACCTTTTTTTAAATTACGTGTAATCAAACTGCCACAAACTACTAGCTAAGTGTTGAAAAAAACATAAAAGCAAATTAGATTTTCGAACATTAAGTAATTACATTGTATGAAAGGGTACTGTTTCTAGTGACTTTGCCCCATTTCCTTTGTAAGGAGGAGTTAGGAGGAAATTGCGACGTCTCGTACACGTAGGTTCGTACCTACTTGCTAGGTACGTTGAAATTACTTCTAATCTGGTCTGAGAGACATGAGGAACAATTTATACGTTCCTCGTGTCTCTTACACCAGCCTTATAGTTAAGCACTTCATAAATTTTGAAAAATACACAAGTTATTAGAATGAAGAGCAATACTCTGACCAAGTATTGTTCTGGTAGTACAGAGAGGGTCGTGCTGCAGTGAAGACTTAAAAGACTTAATGATGATAATTATAATAAACAGTACTTTACATTTCTTTTATAGAAAGTATTTTAATGTATATTCACCATTTCGAAGACGCCTGGAAAAGTCTTTTTTGTTTAAAAGGGTATAGTTGTTAGGTGCTCCCATAGAAATTTTATCAAAATCGGTTTTAAAGTTTGGGGACAAAGTAGTATTGAAAAATTATGTGCTTAGGAACTGAACCTTTTAGAAGTGGATCAGAAAGATTAACAGGCGACAACTATGTTTTTAGACCTTACCAGATCATCATCAGGTCTTTTAAGTCTCCACTGCAGGAGCACGACCCTCTCTGTACTACTACAGCCATATTTGCCTAGAGTATAGGTACAGAGAACTTTGCCTACACTCTCCTCGCTGGCAAGGCGGTTGGAGAGGTCTCATGATGTTTAAAAGCTTTTTTCAGCTTGTATTTCCTAAGTCGCCTTCTACGACATCCACGGGAAGCTTAAAGTGGTTCTATTCTACTCTGCTGGAAACCACATGGCCGTGACCCTACCACATTGCAGCAAAATATAATACACATTTAATTTAGGGTTTTCCCTAAGGTCCACTAGGCGCGGGCCTTGGGCAATCAATTAATCAAAAGGCCGAGGCAACTCCCCCCCCCTCCCCTACCAAGTCTGTCGGGGCCGGCGATGCATTGCAGTAATCAACGCTACAGTTTGACTAAGTACCAATGGAAAGTTCTTTCATGCCAGTTTTAAAATAAGATATGAAAAAAATTACTACTTTTTTTTAAATTTTAATATGCAATGTATCATGTATGTATGTATGAATGTTTGTTTAGGTCAAATCTTGCAACTCAATTTTCAACCAGTTTTCCTCAACCGATTTAGCTGAAATTTTGCATACTTGTGTAAGTCGGGTGACAATACAATATTATGAAGTCAATGACCTGTTCTGGTGATGAAGTTGCGAGATATTCGGCGAAACTTAGTTATAAAACAACATAACATATAGATATAGTTTGAGACTCTGGAAAGGGCATAGAATAGTTTTTATCCCGAAATTCCCACGGGGAGCGAAGCCCACGGGCACAGCTAGTATTGTGTAAATGTCATAATTTTGGTACATTTCGTATACACTGAATCTACAACTTGACATTATTTTAAATTTTTGACATTCTGAATTTAAATTTAAATTTGATATGACATAACAAACAATGTATTCTCTGTCCACATTAATTTAATTGTGAGTTGACGTCCTTTGAGAAAATGCTGCAGTGCAGTTTGTTACTGCTTCTTCTGCACTAGCGCTTAGGAAGCGGTAGTAAACTTAGTTTTCTTTACATATTGTATATATAAATATGGAATGTCCGGAATAAATTAAATATTGATGGGTCTTCCATCCGCAGGTCATCCCAGCGATGTTCCACACGGCCAGCATCTGGCTGACCCTGGCACTGGCGGTGCAGAGGTACATCTACGTGTGCCACGCCCCGGTCGCACGCACCTGGTGAGTAAGCTTCTTCTCGAGTGAAACTCCCACTAATATTAATAACGCAAAAGTTTGTAAGTATGGATGGATGCGCCCGTTTGGGATGTTGACTTTTTAGGAGATTCAGATTTTACTTTGAAATAAAGGCATGTATAATAATATGGTAACATTTTGTATCTGAATATCCTAACCGTCTTTCATCAGTGGACGAACTCTGTTGGAAAGGAAAAATCTCTTATTTCCGGGAACAAGCAAGCGCCTTCAATCCTGCTGTATTAAAGCTAACCTCAGTCTTCATTATCTTAACTGTTGATTGCATTGCCCTCTCACTGTATCCACACGTTGAAATGAGGATCTGCATTGGAGTAAATACGTTTCTTAAACAAAGAATTAAAACCTTATTTTATGTCTCCTCGCACTAAAACGAAACACTTAACGAAATGTCATGGACATAAAATGAAATATCTATACACACCAAAAGCGATAGTTAACAAGTTTATTTGTCAAATTAAAAAGAAAACCCGACTTTCAAGCGTACACTCCCATTCGAGTCGGTTCAGCGTATGGCGACCGACCGAACCGATTTCCATCAAACATTGCTAAGAACAAATACCGGCAAGCGCAGCGTAGGACACCCTCCTGCTAGACGTCAGACGACCTATGCAAGGTCGCAGGAAGGCGCTGGATGCAGGCCGCTTCCGATCGGTCGTTTTTTAAATCTTTGGGAGAGGCCCTTGTCCAGCAGTGGACTTCCTGTGGCTAATATGAAGATGATGGTTTACGTGAAAGTTAAGTTTAAGTTTTTTAAAAATAACGAAATCGATCCATCAGTTTAAGAGCTACAGATATTAGCTTCAAATTTATAACACCCTAACAACCACCGCAAGAAAACTAGCTTTCAAATAAAAAAACCGCATCGAAATCGGTCCATGCCACAGACAGACAATAGCGTCAAACTTACACTTCATCAACATCTTCATCAGGACTATTTAGTCTCCACTGCTGGAGCGCGACCCTCTCTATACTACAAGAGCCATACTTGGCCAGGGCAGCCAGAGGACTTTAGCCTACACTCTCCACGCTGGCCAAACGGGTTGGAGAGGTGTCATCGATGTTTATGAGCTTTGTTTAGCTTGTATTTCCTAAGTCATTAGGACCACTCCAAAAGATTTGGAGTGGTCCTATTCTATTCTGCCGGAGACCACGCGGCAAACACAAACTAATATACTTAACACCCCTTTTTTGTCGGGTGTTAAAATAGACTAAATGAGGCATAATGTTCCCACCTACTAACAGAAAGTGTAAATGGATCCGCCGTGATGGCTGCAATCAGTCACGGTTTGGTTTCTACGCCGAAATTAATTGAACGGAATCGGGCGCATTTGTAAGTTCTTGTCGAGATTAGTTTTTACTGTCGACCTCCGTAGTGATCACCACCCAGAGGTTCCGGGTTCGATACCCGGTCAGGGCAAGTTGGAAATGGCCTTTTTCAAATTGTCCTGGGTCTGGGATGTTTATCTATATATGTATTTGTTATAAAATATATTATCGTTGAGTTAGTATCCCATAACGGAAATCTCGACCTTACTTTGGGCTAGCTCAATCAGTTTAATTTGCCCCTATATATTATATAGCTGTACCCGCGGGCTTTGCTCCCCGTGGGAATTTCCAGAAAAAGAGTACCTAGACTATGTCCTTCCTCCAGTCTTAAACTATATCCATATCAATTATCATCCAAATCGGTTCAGTGGTTTAAGCGTGAAGTGGTAACAAACAAACAAACAAATATACAAACTCACTTTCGCATTTATAATATTAATAATAATAAATAATATAGTAGGATTATTTATGTATTTAGTTGTATTTACCTCTTTGGTGTTTTGGTTACTACGCTGGTCTGTCACCCAAAAATCCTAGGTTTGGTTGCCAACCCGGGAAAACGTTTGTACTAATTTAAACGGGAGATTTTATGTGATTTTAAAATGCTAATTTTCATCAATCGATACAAACTTATTGATTAATACAGATCTTTCATCGATGATATTATGATTATCATGATATTTTATTTTACAATCTGATAATAACGACCAAGGTTACAGATTATAAACAAATAAAGTACAAAAGATTTTTTTACTGTAAAATAGTTCTCTTCTATGAAAAGTTAAGCGTCAAGACGTGGCGCTTAACGTGTTAAGCATTTCTTCTCACTTAGTATGTAAAGCAATAGTCACAAACTAAAATAGTAGCGTTTTGGAAATAAATCAAAACAAACTTGATTCTTGCAAAAGTCATGCAGTACTTACAAGACTTGCAAATACAGTAAAACAGTCTGTATATCTAACCAGTACAAACAGTCAAACAAGATATTAGTACAAATGTAGTTAGGTATGTCACAAGCGGTCCAAAACGCAGTGCAACGCTTGGTATTCAGAATATCTCTGAAATGCGATGTCTGTGTACGGGTTTATGTTATAATTCTTAATATATGCCTGACCTTTTGCGTACAGCGTATTGTATATATCAACATGTATTATACCTATCTTAATGCATTTAAAGATGCAGAACTTAAATACTTATACAAGTCGTAAGGCAATAATTAATCCTTATCCTTATCCTTACTATCCTACTAATATTATAAATGTGAAAGTGAGTTTGTATATTTGTTTGTTTGTTAGTTACCACTTCACGCTTTAACCACTGACCCTTTTTAGATTGAATTTGATATGGGTATAGTTTGATACCCAGGGTAGGACATAGGATAGTTTTTATTTTGAAATTCCCTCGGGGAGCGAAGCCCGCGGGCACAGCTAGTATTATATATTTTTCAGATATTTTACTTAAGTACTTAAGTATACAGTAAGATGTAGTTCTTAAGTACTTATAATGAAAGTAACGAAACAAGGTTTGGTGAATAGGTTTGTTTACCAAAAATATCTATATTTTTTTAAATATTGTGGTAAAATATCACACTAACATATAGAACATAACATTTAATTACATTTATCACAGTTCACGTAGTACTCTGCATTTCTTGCAAGTTAATTAATTTTTGCTAAAAAACTTCTAGCTTTTTCACCAACTTCAATATTCTGAATATCAAATGAATCTCTAGAACTCGTCACAACTGCGTGAATCTTTGATGTGCGTCTTCCTCCGTTCATAAAGTACACTATTCTTTGTGTTCTCAGCAAAATTGGAAAACTTTCTTCGCCAATTTGTAGTTTGGGGCGAACGCCCAAATATTGAGACAAGTTTGAGAAAAGTAGCTTCAGTCACACGAAAAGGACAAAGAAAAGTTAACTGTACCTATTTGAAGGTTAACTAAAATCAGAATTAGTTAATATTTTTAAAAAAAATGAGGTCGACTTATTAAAAATGTAACTTAACTAAATTAAAAATAATTTGTAATCTCACTAAAATATTACACCTCGATAACTTGCCCTCAAAAAGGCTGGCAGCATTGCCACGTTGAATGGCAATCTAAATATTTGAGCCAGATACCAGCCCTTTGGTGACGCGATACCTCGAACAGACGTTTAGAAATAAATTTAAATAAATTATGGGCTGAAGGATCCCACGGGCCAATTAATTCACTAATTCATTTAATTGAATTCGTTTACAAAAAAAATATCTGTGTTTATATAGGTTACATAATAAAGAACATACATAACAAAACACAATACACACACTAGACATAGAAATACAACTTAAAATTCCTCTAACGAATACAATCATTTTTCCAAAATATAAAGTAATACTTTATTGTACACTAAAAAAATAACAATAATTCAAATATACACAGAAAAAACATACAAATGTACAATGGGTGGTCCTATCGCTAAGCCTTCACTTTGTAACTAAATAAGTCTTATTATTTATATATTATTTTTAACTCTATAATATTGTTGAACTTGTTTAACAAAAGCACACATTGCGTTGTCACTACACACAAATTAAAGTCTGAGAAAAATTAATAATTCATTCAAAACATAAAAAATTAATTAAAAAAAAATAACTTTTTTCTACGGAACCCTAAAAATCAGTATGCGAAAAATGATTCATGAATATTAAAAATGAAGATGAAAGAAATATTGGTACCACATCTTGTAAACATGTTTACCTACGCAGGATTCTGTTAACGTGTGTACTGAGCTATGATTTAAAAATATAGATGCAACACCGGTGCTCAAAAATATCACGTGAATCGAGAGTAAAGTGCACTTACTGAGAACAAGCACATGTTTATTCAACTTGTATAAACTTTAAACATTGAAAAATTACTACACTATTAACATACTAAACTATTTTCTGAAAAAATAGGCCTCCCATACATTTGGTTGAACGTTGATTAATTGAGCTAGCCCCAAACTAAGTTTAAACTTGTATTATGAGATACTAACTCAACGATATTATATTATAAGAACATACTTAGAAAGAAAACACCAAAGATCAAAACAATTTGAAATTTGGATATTGAAAGGCAAAAATTGAATAAATGAATATTAATATCTGGAGTGAAATTGTATTTTTGGGGAATGAAGTCGACTTTAAAACAATCATTAACTTTATTGAGTGTAAAACATTTTAAAACTTAGGACTTTTATGTTTATAAAACTTCACATTTTTTACGAAAAAAAATAAAATTCTTTCTTTTTTAAATTTTCGTACAAAAAATTAAAAAATGGGACCCATAGGATCACTCGTGCGCCTGTCTGTCTCTCCGTCTGTCTGTCCAGCCAATTTGCTTCGGATTACTGGACCAAATCAGTGGTAGGATGGTAAAGTTTAAAGGAAAACTATAAGAGCTAAGTAGCGTTTACAAATTAATAAATTATAGGCGACCTACATATAAATTGTACTCGGAAAAGGAAAATTTCGTACAAATTCAAAGGTAAATTAGTTTGTTTGATGTTTTTTCGCGTAATTTCATAGTCGGCATTCGTAACTACGAAACCCTACACTGCGCGTGGTCCGACAGTCCGACACACTTTTACCCGGTTTTTATTAATATTTATAGGATAAATGAATCTCAAGCCGTGTGGTTTTCGGTAGCCGTGTGGCTTTCGGCAGAGTAGAATAGGGCCACTTTAAGTCCTCCCGTGGATGTCGTAGAAGACGACTTAGGAAACACAAGCTAAACAAAACTATAAATATCAAAGAGATCTCTCCAACCCGTCTGGCCAGCGTCGAGAGTGTAGTGTAGACCAAGTCCTCTGGCTGCTCTGGTAGTACAGAGAGGGTCGTGCTCCTGCAGTGGAGACAAAAAGACCTGATGATGATGATGAAATAACTCTCCATTCTGACTAGTCGGAGCGTGGAAAGCATGGGCCAAATCCTCTGGCTGTTCAGGCCAAGTACGGCTCGAATAACACAGTAGTGCTCTTGCAATGGAGGCAAAAAAAGACTTGATAATGATGATAGGATAGATATATATACCATACCAAAGATAATATAATTACTAACGTAGCACATACCCAACGTCATAGAAACCATGGAGGGGCCCTTAAGTAGGCAAAACTGGTAGATGCGGGTAGGCAAACACAGATAGATGGCAGCACACACGACTAGCAAAAAAGTAACAAAGTGTTGAATATGCTTTAACAATATTGATTGCATTTCATATAAGCCATATTTAATTAATTATAGTACTACTTTATTTAAATAATAGTAATAAAAGATTTTGTAGTTTTAATTATTAAATATAGCGCCATCTAGTGACAATGAGGAGAAATAATTATGTTTATAAGGCGATGGGTAAGCATGCCCATACTATGTTTGTATCGTGTGTCCGTCGCAAATACAAAAACTTCACTGATGAATCTTCACACTAATTCATCTACGATGAGACTTACGCGGAATATTTATTACGTTGGGTATACTTAGAACAGGCCTAAAAGCTAAGACCCAGCGTCACGTAAAAATAATTTGCGGCGGCCATATTGGATTATCGTATTTCGTGAAGGGATGTAATAAAATGGTTTATTACGATTTGGGGTATAGGGATGAATATCCCTTTGAAAGAATGAGTAAGAGGTTTTTGGGAAAAGGAATTTTTTTATTACCTGAACGATCATAGAGACAGTATCGGATGACTAACATTATATATACATATACAATGGAAATCACTGAGGAAAATTTCTGGTTGGTAAACTACAGACTTTGTTTTTAGGGTTCTCCATCCAAAGGGTACAAAACGGGACCCTTTTACTAAGTCTCCGCTGTCCGCCTGCCCGTCTGTCTGTCACCAGGCTTATCTCATGATTCATGATAGCTAGACAGTTGAAATTTTCACAGATGATGTACGAGTATAAATGTCTGTTACCGCTATAACAACACAGAATAAAATAAATATTTAAGTGGGGTTCCCATACAACAAATGTGATTATTTTTAGATAATTTTATTTATTTATTAAATCTTTATTGACCATAATGGTACAAAAGGAGGACTTAATGCTAATGCTTTTTCTACCAGTGAGCCTTTAAAAAAAACAGCAATAAATTTATTAGCGATAGGCTTAAAGATACATAATAAACATACATAAAAAAATACACATACATATTATTAATACATACATTTATGCACATACATAAAAACATAATATAAAATAAAACTGTTTAAGATAATGGTACGGAATCCTTTGTGCGCGAGTTTGACTCGAACTTGGCCAGTTATTATTTATTCCCTCTCGCCTCACCATTTATTTAAAAAAAATCCTGTATGATTTCTCTCTTATCGTGGTTGTCATCCTTTTTAGGGTTCCATAGTAAATAAGGATCTAAGTACTATTAATACTAGAAAGCTGTAATTCCAAATTAAAGGAGTAACTTTAGACTGTTTTTTTATTTATAAATGTATGATAATTTTGAGCATATAATAACAAAAAAAAATATTTTCCTTAATTTTTTACCCGACTTTTGAAAAGCTGAGGAAACAGAGATCTTTTTGTTTTTATTTGTACAAAATTATGACATACATTTTTTACCCTTGCAAAGCTGAGGAAACAGAGTTTTCTTGTTATTATTGCACAAAATAGTGTCATACATTTTTTAAATAAAGAAATACGGGTCTAATGTTTCCCCTTGCATTCCCCCATGTGTGTACATATACATTAATTTTATTTATTTATAATCGAATACGACAATATCCACGAAATTCTCTGAGGTAAGTATATAAAAACTTCCATAAAATAATAAAGGAATTCTTCCAAAGAAATTAGCTGATGTTAAGACGAACAGCGAAAAACGTTTACGACCTAATAAAAACCGCTGAATAAAATATGAAGCCATTCGTTGGGGTCCACTAGCCACACTTTCTTGTAGCCGTTAAACGTTAAGGTAGCTTAAATATATATGTATATATATATATATATATAGGTCGCCATTGGATTGTATGCGTAATCTGTTGTTTGACAAAACCTCTAGCTGTATGGCATTACAGCTCGGTTTTGTAAAACAGCTGAAAATCATTATCTCTCGATGAAACAGCTTACTCTTGGAACGCGGTGAAGATACACGGCCGCCATATTTGTTGTTATGACACTAACAACCACAAACCACAACTGGCAGAATTCCGGACTAAAAAAAATCTTACGTTAGCCATTTTGTTAAACGTTACACATTGGACGATCTAGCTGGACGAATTTTAGCTGTTTTACAAAACCGAGCTGTAATGCCAAACAGCTAGAGTTTTTGTCAAACTGTGGATTATACAATTACAATCCAACTGCGATTATATTATTTACTTGCAACTTTACTTACGTTGCTTTTCAAAGCTAAAATATATTGTTTCTATTCGGATCTGTAGTTTTTGGGTTAATTTAATTTTTTTTCTTTAAAGCGGAAATAAATTTCAGCTTAATCTATAACCACCTGGGGTTATAGATTGAGCTGCAATTTATTTCCGCTTGTTTATCGCGTGACAATGCAATATTATGATGACATAAAGATGATCTGATGATGTAGTTGGAAAGTGGTCATGGCATCTCTGTCATAAAACAACGTAGCCCCACCGAGGCTTGATTGATTCGTCTTGAGCAGCACTTTAACCTTCTTATGTCCTTGTTATAAGTAAATTAATATTACTAAAAACTTTTTTAAATATTTTTTTTCTTTATAATTTATTTTCCAACAATCTCAAAGTAAATTTACAAGAAATGGTGAAAAAAATATCATCGCAAGGAACATTTGAACCTACAGCCTCCATGTCAGAAAGTATGGCATAACTTAATTTTTCGGTAAATTTCAGCAAAAATCTTTTACAGCTTCATAAAAATTACCCAATAAAATGCGAAAGCGTTCGCGACATTTACACGGTATCCGAGTAAGGCGCAGTTGCGTATTTATCTTTGAAAAGAGTAATGAAATATATTTTACGGGCTTCCTACGGACGTCGTTCCTTGGGAAATACACCGTTTCTCGTTTCGACTTGACTGTCGACTGTGCAATGTATACTAGAACTTCACTCGCTCGTTCAAAAAATGTTTTATAACATTAGTTCCGTTATTTGTTAAAAGTATATTATTATTTGACTTTATTATTTGACTTTACAATTGGAAATTTGAAAAATGGAACACCTGATGCGGAACCATAATAGTCCAGCTTAACTATAAGAAATTTGAAAATGACGCCTTAGCAGAAGTAGTTTAGCCTGATGAGTATTTTTAACCACGTGAATGAATATTCACAATAGGAGATTATTGATAAAAATTTGTCGGCTGATATATTTAGTTTTTATTATAAAACAAGGTACATAAGAATATGACTGAATATATATTTTCTTTTTATTTAGTTTCACCTGTCCCTTTGTCTGTATGTCTGTAACCAAATCTTGCAAATTAAATTTTTCCCACTTCCTGATTTCCGATTGAGCTGAAATTTTGCATACATACGTATATCGCGTGACAATGTAATATTATGATGAAAAAGAACTGATCTGATGATGGAGCCATAGGGTGGCCTTAGGAACTCTACAATAAAACGACGCAACCCCATAGAGTTTGGGCTCGTTTGATTTGTCTTGAGTTTCAAACTTTTAAGTAGTAATAGATAAAATTAAGCTTGTGTTAAAAAAATACTAGAGTACTGTCCTTGAATATAGCTACAAGGTTTAAAATCACGGGTCTAATTATGGATTTGTAGACCTATCCCTTAAACCTAATCGTATGATTTACTAAACGCTTGGACAGATTTAAACCGTTTTCCTCTTTTTAGTTGCGGTTAAAATAAACTGAAAAAAGAAAGGGTAACGGAATCTAATAAAGAAACCAATAACAATCCAACGCGTTCAATTTTAAAACTGTCTGGGATTGTTTTTCCGATCGGAATTCTATCGCAGTGTTTGCGGCATAAAGGCAATATTTGCATTCTCAAGGAGAATTGAAGGCGGAAATGCTTTTTGCGAGAATTTCAGAAAATATTCAGTCCTTCCATGTAAGTCTGGAACCTGGGAGAAACGAAACATGAATGTACCAGCTGCTTTTTATCCCATGCAAATCATAATAGATAATGGAGAGAATGGAAAAGAAATTTAAAACTGAGCCATGTTTTTAGGCGATACGGCTAGGACTATTTGGACTCCCTTTTTTACCTTCACGCCCACCACAAAGTGGCCTTTGGGTCTTGCGGGCCTCTTTTAGGAATCCTCAAAAATAGCTTGAAATGGTTCGTGTAAATATACACACGACTGCATTGGCTGGATACGCTCTGCCGCGCGTCTAGATACCGGAGTAGTTAGAGTCTATTGCCTCACAAAAATACTGCACCAAAACAGCTTCAAACAAGCATAACTGCATCAATCACGGGCCAAAAACATTTCGTTATAAATACTTTAAACCAACCAATAAAGTATTTTAATACTTGCCAATAAACGTGGTAACGTTAACACTCCACAATTTCCCGGTCTCGCCGCAGGATATTAAAAACGTGTTAAATTTTGTATATATTCTGTTTATTTTGGGGTTACACTGACCTAAAAAGTGCTGTATGCTGGACTTGTTTAGTAAAAATTGTTCCTTATATTGACAATAAGTACATAATCGCTGTGTGGTATCAGGCCCGGCAGAGAAGAATAGGGCCACTCCAAGTCTCCCCGTAGATGTCGTAGAAGGCGACTTAGGAAATACAAGCTAAACAAAGTTTATAAACATCAATGAGACCTCCCTCTCCAACACGTCTGGCCAGCGAAGAGAGTGTAGAGTCAGAGGACTTGTCCTCTGACTGCTCTGACCAAATATGTCACTAGTAGTACTAAAAGGGTCGTGCTCCTACAGTGGAGACTAGAAGGACCTGATGATGATGATATTTGTTCTGTTGTTGCGACGCCCGTGTCGACCGGCTATAACAGTTTTAGTATAAGTATATATATATGCAAATGGGCATGGATTGGCCACATCCTCAGAAGGGATCCTCACTCACATTTCAAGGCAGGCCCTGGAATGGACTACTCAAGGCAAGAGGAAGCGTGGTCGGCCTAAGCAGACCTGGCGACGGTCGGTAACAGCGGAAATGAAGGCAATTGGGCTATCCTGGCCTGAAGTGAACCGCGTTGCTCAAGACAGAACGAGATGGAGAAGTACTGTAGCGGGCCTCTGCCCCACCCAAGGGGCATAGGACAATAAGTCATATATATTATATATTTATCTATATACGTATTTGTTATAAAATATGCTATCGTTGAGTTAGTATACCATAACACAAGTCTCGAATACTTACTTTGGGGCTAGCTCTGTGTGATTTGTCCGTATATACATACATACATACATACTATCACGTCTTTATCCCTAATGGGGCAGACAGAGCATTTTGGGTCTTGCGGCTCTATGCAGAACCCAGGGCCGCAAGACCCAAAAGCCACTTTTAGCGTCATGGTGGGCGAGAAGATGGAAAAGCAATCAATACAGTGATGGGTTGCTAGCCGCATCGCCTGTTAACATGATTCGCATTTTTGCCCATTCCCTCGATCGGCTTTTACGATCTGCGCGGGAAGAGAAGCAGCTGGTACATTCTAAGTTTTTTTATTTCTCCCAGACCAGCATGGAAGTTGTCCGTATATATTTATTTAATATACAGATATATGTCGTCTAACGTTTTTATGTCAGTGGATTTAATTTTGTGGGTTTCGTGATAATATTTCGACATGTTCTCTGGTCCAGTACCGAATGTGGTTACTGAAAATGTACTCCATGTTTATTCTGAGATTTGTGGTAAGATTTGCGCTTGAATGAATTCGACAACGTTAAAAGTCCGTCATAAATGGTTTGAGAAATGGATTGAAATTTCCGTACAGGAATTGGGTAGTTCCTGGATCTAAAATAAATTATTTTGTACTGGTAAAAGAATAAAACGTAATAAAATAATGTCACTTGCATTGATCATATCCATTTTAAACGTGATTTTAGAAATATTATTTAAAAAAAATTACTTCAACAAACTATAACGTCATTAGAAAATATTTCAATTAAATTTAAATATGTCTTTATACATACATACATAATATCACGCTTGTTTCCCGCAGGGGTAGGCAGAGACTATGGACCTCCACTTGCTACGATCCTGACAAACCTCTTTTGCTTATTCAAAGTAGCCAAGCGGCTGTCCAAAGACCGCTTTTCGACAAATATGTCTTTATTATCATAGAATATTTATAAAATCTCTTAATAATCGTCACTGTTTTGTTTCACACTTGTTGACGTCAAATGGTTACTTACAGCTAAGTTTACTACCGCTTCCTAAGCGCTAGTGCAGAAGAAGCGGTAACAAACTGCACTGCAGCAAAAAATATCGGATTTGACTTGTTGTAAAGTAGCGAATTGCCATAGATTATATAAGATAGGTCCCTGCTCTATGACACTGACAGTTTTTTTTTGGTACGGTGCGTGAAAATAGCGGAGCAATAACCCCTTTATTCATAAAAAATTATAAACATTTGCTAAACCTATTTTGGCTAAAATATGTTTTATCTCGATCATTCTATTTCAAATATTGAAAAGGTGAATGGACAAAACACGTTTTAACTAAAATACGTATAGCGAACGCTTGATAATATTTATGAACAGAGTATCTGTAGACTTGGTACATAATATATACGTTGCGATGGAGCTCATAAGAGATGGCGCTATGGAATGTAGTTCCGCCATTTATCACTAGATGGTGTCGTCGTAGTTTTTTTAATTTGCCTAGCAAAAAACTTGTATTAAACTGTATATTGTCCTCAGGTGCACCATGCCTCGCGTGATGAAATGCCTCATCTACATCGGCATCGCTGCCTTCCTGCACCAACTGCCTCGGTTCTTTGACCGGCAGTATGTTCCACACCTCACCTTCTGGAGAGGGCACTTTGAGCACGTGTGTCGGGTAAGTTGTTCAATCAAACATACCTGTAGGATCGGGGGAGCCGAAGGAAAATGCCTGGCAACTCTTGGACTCGTTTATATGTTTAATATTTACAACAAACTATATCAATCGCCATCTTAGGGCCTTCGCTAAGTGACGCGGGCGCACGCGTCGGGTTTCGGTCTATCTCTGTCACAAACTCTAAAACGAAAGAGATAGCAGAATCCGTTGCGGGTCACCTGTCTCTGTCGCACGTAGCGTTTGTGACAGAGATAGACTGAACCCGTCGCGTGCGCCCGCGTAACTCAGCGAAGGCCCTTATCTTATGTCTATCTATCTAGCTCTTTCAGTCGTCACGCTCTTACTCACTCTTTCGTTGGATCCTACATACCTTTTACTCCGAATTCTTTGAGTGATACTGGAGAAACGTTACCTTCTAAGTGGTAGTTTAGTATCATCATTTCAGCCGCATAAAATCCATTCCTGGACATAGGCATCGCTTCAAAGGATTTCCAAAATGACTTACCCAGAGCGGCCTGCATCTAACGCCTTCCAGTGACCATGGTCAACTTGTCAGACCACCTTTTGGGTGGTATCCTACGCTTTGCCAAATCAATTACCACTATCCTTAGAAGATAAAGTTTCTTTCTTTGAGAGATCTTCCTCTAAACTTTAGAGAATATAGTAGTTTATTTCTGGTTAAAACTGCATAATTTTCTAGTTCTAGAATAATGTCTAGACTCAAACAACACTCGCTGAATTGATTGAGTCAAGGACTGAGTTGCCACCGTTTCCTCTGTTTGATCTGAATAATATCAAGTCCCTTTTCTAACTGATGAAAGTCAAATGACAGAATGAATTATACAACAGAAAATATTAGATGTATTCTGAAACCGTTGCCGCCGAAGTTGTAATAGTTTCAATGTTTGACGATTAATCTACGTCAAACAAAACGCGACGGATCACAATAACTTTACAGACAAAAGAGTCGTTTCGATACTATTTAGTATCTGATTTGAAGGACTAAAGGCGTTCTTCAAGGTGTATTTTTTTAGTTACCATTTTTAGAGTAATTTAGGGTTGAGACTGACTAACATTTAGAATTAATTGTAAGGTATATTTAGTTTAATTTAGATTTCAATTTATTTTTTAGTTTAACAGTCATTTATTAGGTTTTCCCAGTTATTATTTTTTATTTTATTTTATTTTATCAAACTTTGTTGTTCCAAAGTACAAATATACTTTTAACAAATGGCGGACTTAATGCTAAAAGCATTTTCTCCAAGTCAACCATAGGGATAAACAGAGAAAACTATGCGGCACAAAAAAGCAATACAATATAGGTACATATGTACATTCTAAAATATTACTAAATAATATTATGTACCTACTATATAAACTTTATATAAATATCAGAATATAACGGTTATTTAGAAATGAAATAGCAATGTAATTCTTATTATTTGCGAATGATTTTCTAAAATATGCAGCAAATGGAAGACTGTCAATCTATTTAGTAAAGTCGCTATCGGCTTCGTTTATATTCCGAATTTCAACCTCAAAGTTTAGGCAAGAGACAGTAAGATGTTAACTTACTCAGAGTATTTTCTCACCATGACTTTGGTTAATTTTTAATGTTATCTTCACATCAATTTAAATTTGATACACAAATCATTATTCAAAACTATAAACCGACGTCAACCCTGAACTACACAACCGATTTTGATAAAGTTTATATGGAACACCTGACAAGTATGCCCTTTCAAACAAAAGAATTTTACAAACCGATCTAGGGTCTTCGAGTAATGAACATACATAAAAATAGATCGCGACGAATTGATAATCTCTTTGAAGTCGGTTAAATAGTTTGATGATCCTACATACATACATACATACTATCACGCCTTTATCTCTAATGGGGCAGTCAGAGCATTTCGGCTCTATGCAGAGCCCAGGGCCGCAAGACCCAAAAGCCACTTTGATGATCCTACTTCCTACTAATATTATAAACGCGAAAGTTTGTAAGTATAGATGGATGTTTGTTAATATTTCACGTAACAACCACTGAATGGATTTTAATGAAACTTTGCAATAATATAGCATACACATCAGAATAACACATTGGCTACAATTTATAAAGATATTGTGTGATAATCCTGCGCAGACGAAGTCACAGGCCACAGCTAGTAAAATAATAAAATCGTAACATTGTTTCCTCAGATGCAAATGGCGCCGTGGGTGCAGACTCTCTCAATGGACGCGTACTTCATTTCTTACTTCGGCTTCCGGGTCCTGTTCGTGCATCTGATCCCGTGCACCTCCCTGGTGGTACTCAACGTCCTCCTCTTCAGAGCCATGAGGACCGCCCAGATCAACCGTCAGAAACTCTTCAAGGAAAACAGAAAATCGGAATGCAAGAAACTTAGAGACTCAAACTGCACAACCCTAATGTTAATAGTCGTTGTCACCGTCTTCCTTTTGGTCGAAATACCAGTCGCAGTCGTCACTATACTTCACATTATATCCAGCACTATAGTCGAGATACTAGACTACCATATTGCCAACATACTAATATTGATCACCAATTTTTTCATCATAGTTTCTTACCCCATCAATTTTGCTATATACTGTGGTATGTCGCGGCAGTTTAGGGAAACTTTCAAAGAATTGTTCATTAGGGGAGCTGTTACTAGTAGGAAAAATGGCGGGTCTAGTAGATATTCACTAGTAAACGGCCCTAGGACTTGCACAAATGAAACCGTGCTTTAAATGTTTTATATATATAAAAGTTTGTAAATATATATTTTATACTTATGCAACTTTTTGAATAGATTGTCTTTTTGTATAATTTTGTAGACATATCAATATATTTGATATTTACATGAACTGCAGTTAATGTTAATGCCTAACTATATTTTAAAACTTTTAAAACGAAGTAGTGAGATAAATAAATGTCGCTTTTGTTACTTTATCGCTGTTAGAATATATTTTGAGGTACTTTTTGACGACCGTGCGGTTACCTGATCATGCTTATTATATAAGATATATATAGATTTGTTGTTTAATTATATATTTTAATTGATTAGCTAATCACACGGCCTCCAAATGGTGAGCCCCCATTTGGGAAAAGTATCAATTTTATTATAGTTATAAAATATTTTGTAAATATAATAATAATATAATAGTTTCGTTTTAAGCGTGCTTAAGATATACTCTACTTTTGTAAATAAAACAAATTGTGTAAAACGAAATTAGTTAGTTGGATGTGTAAAATATATGTAGTAAGTCAGAGGTACTAATATATTTAAAATTGTTATAAAAGTAAGATTAATTTTCATTTATATAGTATATGTGTTTGTATTGTCATTTAATTATCGAATTCATTCAATTCAAAATAAACTTTTAATTGACAGATTTCATGTAAATGATGAACAAAAAATAATTGCTTTTATCTTTGTCAAGTTTTGTGCATAATATTTATCTGTGACTTGGACCATGGCAAATGAAATAAATTGTTAGAATCATATTTATCATAATAAAAATATTTAAATATAAACTGAATCTTTATACTTACTAAATTACAAGCCCTTACATGGCGCGACGAACCGATGGCCGATGGAGCAAAAAGGTTCTCGAATGGCGACCATGTACTGGCAAGCGAAGCGTAGGACACCTTCCTACAAGGTGGTTAGATGACCTGACCAGGGTCGCTGGAAAGCGCTGGATGCAGGCCGCTTTTGTTCGGTCATTTTGGAAATCTTTGGGTGAGGCCTATGTCCAGTAGTGGACGATATTCGGTTGAAATGATGGTGATGATGAATCCCTTACAGGCTACTTTAGAGTTTAAAGAATATCCACAAATTACGTCACATATTAAGGACGAGGAGACAATAACGTGTGACACTGTGTAACAAGGGGTGGAAGGGGTCATAAGGTTCGTAACGTCACAATTCATAATCTATATCTAAGCAATAAAATACAAAATTTTAACTATTATATAAAATAAACTTTTAAATATTTCCATCTTTATCAGTTAAATAGTAGCTTTACCAGATTGTTTAGTTTTACAGTGGAAGCAAAAAGACCTGATGATGATGATGATGATAAAAAAAATCGGTTTCTGGGACGTCACACTATGGGGTGGGGGACTCAAAATTGTAACCAATTGTGACTAAGAAGTGGAAAAATAAAAATATAAAAATTGGTGTAATTTATGAATGGTCTCTTAGCATAATGGTGGGCGAGAAGGTGGAAAAAGGAAACCAAAATAGAGACGGCCTACTAGCAGCTCCTCCTATTAATATGCTTCAGATTCTCACCCATCCCTTGATCAGTTTTTACGATTGCCGAAGGCAGAGAAGCAGCTGATACAGTTTACCCCTTTTTATTTCAACCCAGACCAGCCTGAAAGCAAAACAATTACAATAAATAAAGGAATTTTCACTTCAAATGTCAATTTCTAAAATTTCGAGCTTCAATAAAAACCGCAGGTAAAAACCTAGCAGACTGATTGAAATTGACATAAAAGAAAACAGAAAATTGAACGAAAAAGCCTGGATTTGGTGAAAACTAAAAGCCTATTGAATTCATAAAACGTGTACGCGAGGTTTTTAGTAAAAGCCTGCCTGTAATATATTTAGGTACAAACTGTTTCAATTTCCAACCTTTTTTTACTTCCCTTTATTTATGAACAAGTTTATATGCCGGTTAAGTTAAAAAAATCCCGACTTTTAAATAGTTTCATATGTAAACGCCATCTAGTGATGGGTGAAACAACTAAATAGTAAAACTAATCAGTATCGCCAAAGTAACGTATCCGTAGCGCCATCTGTTATTTGACAGGCAAACCCCGACTTTCAAGCGTTAACCCCCAAAAATTTTTGAACGGCTGAACCGATTTTCATCAAACATAGCTAAGAATCACCGCAAGGGAACTTGCTCTTACATTAAAAAACCGCAGCGAAATTGGTCCATTCGTTCGAGCGTTACGATACCACAAAAAGACAGACAAACATTAACGTCAAACTAATAACACGCCTCTTTTTTGTCGGGAGTAAAAAAGCAAAGTGACTATTTTATTTCTGAGATAAACATCCAATGATATTTGTAATAAAGATATATTTGAATTTATGTCCCTTTTTTGCACAACAATACTTATTATCGAAAATAAAACTTAATGAAGTAGAAATAAATAATATTCAATCTCACGTACAGACATAAAGAGATCGTAAATAGTCGGCCATTTTATGTCGCCTGTAATGAAATGGCCGCGGTGATTTGGCGCCGTTTTGTTTCCTTGACACGTATTAATTACTTTTGTAGGTACATGGGAGGATGCTTTTGTACTGATACAAAACATGTTGCAGAAGAAGAAAAACATTGGTAATCATGGAATGATAAGTCTATGAATCTGTTATTTAAAAAAAAAATTGTAACTCTGTGAAAAATAAAAATAAATTGTGTCGTGGACCACTCTGTTGGAACGAAGCCCTTAAAAACCCCCCAAAAAATTCCAGTCCTAAAAAAGTTTGTGACGGAAAAATCTTACACTTTCTTTCCTTCAAGACTTCTATATTTGCAAAAAACTTATCAAGTCGGGTTGCATTTAATTATGTTTGTTACCTCTGAACTAAGTCATTTATTGAACGATTTGAAAAATCTTTCTTTTCTTAAAAGGATTGGAAATTTCATCAAAATCGTTTCAGTAATTTTGTTTATAAGCTTTTTCGTGAGGTCTACTTTTCATTGGTCGTTCTGGAACGCAGTCGGGATGCGGAAATCTCTGAAACGCATGCCACAGGGCACGCATGCGAGTAACCATTTTCACTAGTTGATGTAGCTCGAATTCGGGGTGCAAGAGATTTCCGTAATGCATGCGGGGAGGTGTTTTCACTAGTCCATAGAGTACTATGGACTAGCGAAAACGCCACGATGTACAGTCTATGTATATCGACTGTACATTACTATGTACAGTCGATATACGACGTAAAACCACTGTTACGACCTATAGCTTTCATTGGTCACTAGGCCACTCACGGGGAGTCCCCGCACGTGGCAGTATATCGACCAACTTATCGACAAATGAAAATGAGCCATAATAGATACGACCAACATTTCCTCCTTGAACAAACTTCTAATAAACTCGACATGCAGTGTAGAAAGTTGACTGACGCAAGGATGAAGTCATGCACAATTAAGCCCGCCGGGCGCGGCGTTTTATCGCACACACACCCATACACACCCATAAACACCCATACACACCCATACACGCCGCACAAGTGGATTGATCACTCGGGTTCATATCGCGCCGTAACGAAGTGTTTATTGGCTGGTATTAATATTGTTTTAGGGGTTGGGTCATTGTTTTTAGGGCTGTCTGTTGTGGAAAAGTAGTTTTTTCTAACGTTTGGTCTTGGAGTAAAGAATTACATAAATGCCTCCAATGCAGCAGACAGTGCACTTTAGGGCCTGCTATCCTGAGCAGACCAAAGCTCTTTTTGAAACACCTTCACCAGGTATTTTTGTCTCCACTGCAGGAGCACGACCCTCTCTGTACTACCAGAGCCGTACATGGCCAGAGCCAGAGGACTTGGCCTACACTCTCCTCGCTGGCCAAACAGATTTGAGAGGTCTCATTGATGATTTATACGCTTCGTTTAGCTTGTATTCCCTAAGTCGCCTTCTACGACATCCACGGGAGGACTTGGAGTGGCCCTATTCTATACCAGAAACCACACGGCCAATATCTATTATATTTTTGAGACAATATCTATCTACTTTTTGCACTTTAGGACGGTCATTTGTTTATCTCCGTAATATAAAAATAGTGCTAGTCGCATAATTTTGGCCCATTCAATCAATCTTTTACAATCTACGCGTAAAGAGGAGCAATTGGTACATTCTAAGTTTTTTGTATTCTACAAAAGCAGCGTTAAATACCGGTTGACTAGAAGAAAAAACTGGCCTTTAATTAGCCATTTACATCTATGGAAATAAAGTTTAATAAAAAAATAAACAAGGTATGTAAGAGTATGATATATAGTTTCTATATTGGGCAGGTATACTAGTATACTAGTCAGCTATTGTAGCCAGTTTATAAGTTGTCGTAAAATATGTTATTAAAAGATATACGATTCTTTCTAGGTTAGGAAAAGTAGGTTAATTTCATTTAGGGTTGTCACCCACACATAGTGGGCGGTGTTTCTTTGTTATGAAGTGTTTTAATACATGAATATGTAGAGAAAATGCAATTAAGCTAGACCCAAAAAAAGTTACTTTTTCTTGTAATATGGGATACTAACTTATCCATACTATAGGTTATGATTAATACATATACCTATATAAGCTGACTGGAATCACGCGTCATATTTAAGCCAAAAGTGGCCCTTTTTCTCTAATGTGCGTAGAAAACCTACGACCTTTAAGTAGTAGGTCATAAAATAGTTTTAATAATCTAGGACTTGATCACAACATGTTAAACTAATTTTTTTTATTACTTTTTAAAATGAGGACAGGAACGAAGTCAGAAAGATTCAGGTAGATATGTTTTCGACATCCTTATCTAGGTGAAAGTAAAACCCAGTCTCCTATCCTAAAGCGCTGAGATGAGAGAAATCACTTATTTCTACAGTCTGTAGAGGCTCTACATCGTAGCCTTTAGTAGCTACAAAGGCTACGAGGCTCTCTCGTAGCATATGTATAAAGCTACACTCATTGCTACAGATTCTACGAGACCTCGTAGCACGGTGTAGCATTAGCTACGCTGTTGTCTACGAAGATCTACGAAGTAGCATTATTATTTTGTAGTATATTAACTTTATCCATACTAATGATCATAGTCCTTGGGGAAGGCCTATGTTCAGTAGGGGACTTTCGGTGGGAAATAATGGCATTTTTGTTGGTAGTTTAACCGTTGATAGTAATTTTTAACTGACATTCCAAAAAAGGAGGGTATTGATTCATCGCGATTTTTTTATATATGTTCACCATACTTCACGTGGTCCCATAGAAATTTTATCAAAATCGATTGTGTAGTTTAGAGGTGAAGTCGGTTTTTAGTTTAAAAAAATGATTGCTAAAGTGCTAGAAAAAAAATCAACGTTCTTACTTACTAAGAGGGCACTTTGAAGTATTAAGAAACAACCACCTGTTTTTTGTCTGTAGACTTGAGAGCTTGTGAACTCGCAAAGTTATTTTGAAGTTAGAATTTAAGCTCTTCAAATAATTTGCACCGATGTTTAAGTTTTAAACGCAGAGCTAAGGTGATGGTTGGCGAGATGAAAATTAAAAGAAAGACGTGTTATGTGTCAAAATTATATCATACAAGTATACATACATACTATCACGTCCTTATCCCTAATGGGGCTGACACAGCATTTTGGATCTCGCGGCTCTAAGCAGATAAAGACCAGGGCCGCAAGACTCAAAGGCTACTTTTAGCTTGATGTGGGCAAGAAGGTGGATAAAGAAATCAAGTAGTGATGGGTTGCTAGCCGCATCGCCTATTAACATGATCCGACTTTTTGCCTATTCCCTCGATCGGGTCTTTTCGATCTGCGCGAGAAGAGAAGCACCTGGTACCTATATTCGCTGGTATATAGGCTTCTATATATAAAATACATACCTAATTGATATAAATAAGTAGTTACAAAATATGTATAGTATAGGTAAAGAAGGATACTTTTACAGGTAACCTTTGTTACAGGATTAGTTATGACTGGTTCTACAATAAAGTGTTCGGTACAGTTCACAAATTAAAACGTTACAAAATACACTTTTTACTGATCATATCGTCAAAAAATGACGTCACTCTTTTGTATTTCATACAAATCTCACAGAAAATGTTTTTTTTTTTTGACGTTTAGAAAAACGTGTCTGATTTAACATGTCATCTAGCGGATTGTGATAAAAAAATAAAAGGTGAAGCAATGAAAGGACATAAATAGTTATAATTAACAACTTCACTATTCCATGAGTCATATATGAACAAATCAAATCAAATTGTATTACTATTGTTCTTTTATTAACTGACAGAGAAGTTGTTAAGAGAGACTTACAGGGCAACATTTTCTCCCTTAAAAAAGTACTTTTACTAAATGACGACAGTTCATTTACAACTTGGCCTCCCTGATTTATATTCGAATTAAAAAACATTACAATTTCTGATCTGTTATAAACGTAACCCTACTCATTTTTACCTAATCGAGTTATCGTCGAACAACATTCAAGCGCCGGACAGTCAAAGTAAAATCGGGAACTACACTCGCTTCGTAAAGATACGCGTCCTAAAATTTTTCCTCTTCGCCATGTCGTTACTGTAATAGAATTTGGCGCCAAATAATTTACAATTTACCTAAATTCAATTTATCTCAAGAAATACTTTCAGTTTTTGATATGTTAGATTTTGTATGTACCTACTTATTTACTTTCTTAAATTATCATAATGAGAATTTCTTTAAAAAAACTTGGTTTTCGTTTAGCTTAGTAAATTATATAAATAAATAATACAGAAAAATTACACAGATTGAGCTGGACCCGAAGTAAGTTTGAGACTTGTGTTATGGGATACCTATAATATTTTATTTTATTATTTATTTTATTTTCTTAGGAAGATTTACAGCATTATTACTATATAACATACTCTTAAATACTAAGTGCCAATTACAAAACTTCACTTTTAAAATAATAAACTGAACTTTAAAATATGAGATGGTACATCAATCAAAAATAAATGCCAGACTTACGGAAAACTAATACTTAAAAGTTTAGAATTTAGACAAAGCACTCGATCATACCAATTATAGTAAAATTAACAAAATTTTGGAATAAGTAGTAATAAAATGTAAGTATTAAATTATCTATACAGTAATTAAGTTATTGGTCAAAAAACCCATTAGCCAATACTCGCTTTTTACGAGGTATGCTGGTACAAAATAAATCAAAATCGCATTCGGTTATGTAGCTATTAAAAGTCTTACAACCTCTCAATAAAAATGCGTTACGCCTGTAGTTCGTGAGCACCGGGGGCACGTGCAGCAGGGGACAGTGTCTCAAGCCTGCGGTGTTTGTGCGGAGCGACAATTTACCCAGCAGCTCAGGGCAGTCCACAGAGCCATTGGCAATGGCGGACAGGTAGCAGGTATCAGCTATTTGACGACGGGTTTTGAGAGGCAGAAAATGATATCTCCTACAGCAGTCGTAATAATCACTAGATCTCTGGCGTGTCCTAGGAATCTCATAAACCGTTTTTGAATATTTTCTATTCGAGTAATATAAATCTGGTATTGTGGGTTCCAGACTTGGGATGCATATTCAAGATGACTTGACATAAGCGCAATATAATATTTTGATAGATTTGATTAACTGGAAGTCAGATGCCATCCTAAATATAAATCCCAATGCTTAAGAAGCTCTGTTTACTACATGACTAACGTGTTGATCAAACAACAAGTCTATCAACATCCGACGAATCATTTACATTTTTAAACAAGCAAACAGAATTATTTTGGAGTTTTGGAAACAAGAGCTGATGTCCATGATGAAGATAATAAATATAAGTGGGCCTAGGATTGAACCTTGGGGCACACCCGAAGGAATTGTAGTCCAGTTAGAAGTAAAGCCCCCAAGAACCACTGCCTGACTACGATTCCTTATATACGACACAAACCATCGATACAAGTCTCCATGCACGCCAACTGCGTGCATTTTATATTTTTATATTGCATTTTATAACATACTTAAAACGTGAAATGATAATAACCTATAACTTTTTTATTATTAAACTAGCTGCGCCCCGCGGTTAAACTAGCCTTTGTGGTAATCCATTTTATGTCGGAAACCAATTACCCTAGATAATGGCAATTTCTTTAAAAGTACAAAGTTTTACCGAAATCTGACATATGGTTTCAAAATAAAACGTAGATAGACTACGTTTGTATTGAAACGTTCATAGGTTACGCATAAACGTTCCGTGGAAACGTTTGGTATATAAATAGATCTAAGAGCCCGTAACATACCGATCTAACAAGAACTAAACAATGTTAGCACTTATCAGGTGTGACCTTTAGCGGCTAAGGTTGATGAGCAAAGTTCGATATCGACGAAGTTTGAGACCGCCCGCTTTATCACATACTTCGATGATCCTCAGACCAAAAAAAAAGATGATCTATAAAACATGACCTGACCATTGGCAGTTGGAAATACACTAGATGACAACAGGTCAAATCAGACACTTTTTTCTAAAAGTCATACCATTGCTTTTCTATGGAAATTGTATAAAATAACGAACCGTGACGTCATACTGTCTTATTTTGAATTCAACAGTTTTTCTGCTGTAATAAATCTAAAACCTTGTCCAAAATAGATATCATTAATGTAAAGTGATACTATTTAGTGACGTTTTATTTTATCTGTAACGAATAATTTATTTCACATAGTTTGTAAACATATTGCAGTCTTGAAGACGATTTCCCAATGTAACAAATCTGGCTCAAGTTACATACGAATATCTTATTATATAGCATTCTTGCAAAAACTATCTTCTTACTGCGTCAATTTTAACCTTAAACGCATATCGAAAAAACATTTTTATTTATTTTATTTTATATCTTAAGTAGGTTAATTTTGTACTTTATGTGGTAATATTAGTGAATATTACTACATAAAGTACAAAATTAACCTAGTTGGATATTATCTATATCTATACATATAATAAAACAGTAAAAAAAGTGTGTCTGTACATTAAATATATTTCCAAAAAAAATATTGGGGGCGATGGAGACGTAGTAATAGAGTAAGAATTAAAAAAAAAATGTCTGTCTGTTTGTCTGTTTGTCTGTTTGTCTGTATGTCTGTATGTCTGTTTGTCCGTTTGTACACGCTAATCTCCGGAAATACTTAGCGGATTCGAATAAAACTTTTTTTGTTATATAGCTATTAAGCCTGGGCAACATATAGGGTATAAATGATTTTGGAAAATGGAACGCCTGATGCAGAACCATAATGGTCCAGCTAAACTATAAGAGATATAAAAATGCCGCCTTAGTAAAAGTTGTTCAGCCTGATGAGCATTTTCCAGAGACATAAAGTCCACGCGAACGAAGTCGCGGGCTTCGGCTAGTATTAAATAAGATGGAACGGCCAGCGAGTGTTCTATTTCAAATTTGATAAATTCATTTCAAAATGTTTCCAACAACTCAAATCAGATACTTTTTACTAAACGAAAAACAAACATTTTCTATGGGATTTGTATGTAATAAAGACTAATGACGTCATAGTTTCTTAGAGTCAAATAGCGATCTTAATATCAGTTTTTCTGCAATAATAAATCTAAAATCACATTGAAAATGGATATGATCATGGCAAGTAAAATTATTTTGTAACGTTTTATTTATTTAACAGTACCAAAACAAATATTTTTGACCCAGGATAGTACCCAATTTTTTTTATGTGAGGCGCGATTAACTAACCTTATTTTCAAATTTTAAAAAGGACCTAAATTGACCAAGGCATTGTCGAGATATACCTAGGACTTTAGGAGTTCGGGAGTTCATAATCTGGGACGGACCACTACTTTGTGAGATTGAAGCGTAAGTAAGTAATAACAAGAACTAAAACAGTGTTACAGGTGACCTTTAAAGGCTACCTCGCTGCACCGGCGGCTTGATGAGCAAAGTTCCGTATTGACGAAGTTTGCCTCGGAAGCCCCACAATATTCGCCCACTTAAAGATGCATACCTGTGTGTAGTTCAGGGCTATTTATAACGACCAATAACTTTATATCTCGGCAAGTCCTGGACAGATTTGGCTCTTGTTTGAACTTAAATTTCTATTAAGGTAGACTTTCGAAGTGAGCGTCTATGGCTTCAGTGGCGCCGCGTCTGTGACGCCGCGACAGAGCGACAGATATATATTCTGTGCAAAGGTATGAAATTTATGGGAACATCATTAGAGCGCAGCGACACTGCCGCGGCGTCACTGCCGCTGTGACCGCGTTGTTAGACGCCCGCGACTGTCGCTCGGCCGCGCTTGCAGTGTCGCTGTATTTTGAGGTTACTTTGAAAACAAATGGCAATTGTTGAGATTTTTAAGCGGCGAAAGTGATGCGACTGTGCGTCTGTCGTGGGTATCCAAAGTCACCAAAGTGTCACTGACGCAGCGTTAGTGACGCGGCGTCGGTGCGACGGTGACGCTAAAGACGCTTCGTCTTTAGCGTCGCTCGTCGGGCTCGAAAGTCTACCTTTAGCTACACACACATTTCATAAAGCTACCATCGAAATTACTACTTGGCCAGAGCAGCCAGAGGACTTGGCATACACTCTCTTCACTGGCCAGACGGGTTGGAGAGGTCCATTCAAGATTTTGTCTTGATCAAGCCCTAGATTACTCTTCAAACTATTTTATGAACTACTTTTTATATTCAAAGTGAGAACACTAGTTAAAAGTGGCCGTTTTGCGCAAATATGCGTAGAAAAGCAAGGCACTGAAACCCGTAGAATTCAGATACCCCGTTAACCTCTTTTCTTTTCAACTGAGAATGCGACTAGCAAACTTTTCACTATTTCTTAATTGACCGAGCGAGCAAAGCGTCTCAGCTTCGAGATTGTCCAAAAAATTTTTTTTCTGTTGTCTGTTTGTTCTTGCTTCCAGGTTGCATGTCTCAACCGATTGTCGTGAAATTTTATGTGCAGTTATATTGAATTGTTTTACCTATCGATTGAGTTTTGCGATTTTTTTATGTTTTAGTAAAACTTTTTTGTCTGAACTTTTTTATCCAATAAACTTCTAAGGGTTGGAGGGTGACATAACGTATAATAAGTAGGTTATATAAGGTCTAACAAAATATACTGAAACTATTTTAAGGGTGAATACAGTTAATGGTACTGAACAGCAAGGTCCAAGGAACACGTATCGAAATATGAAAAGTAATTTGTGGCCTCCCATACAAGTTGACCGATCAGCTGATCCGAGTTCGTATGGAAAGTCAAAAATTATTTTTCATATTTCGACATATGTTCCTCGGGGTAAGTTGTTCTCTGTAACAGACTGAATTCACCTTTTAAATAGTTTCAGTATATTTTGTGAGACCTTATATACATTGCTTTTAATATGCAATATTTTACTTAAATATTCTCTGAAGTCTTCAGAGAGTAAAACTTCGCATAAAAATTCAGTAAAAACATTTAGTACAGTAAAACAGTACCTACGCTTAGTTATTCATAAGTTACCTAATACTGTTACCTTTCACCGTCGAAAGAACACCTGCGCCTTGTAAATAATGACAGCACTTCAGACGCCCGTTGCGTTGAGAATATAATGGCGATGACATATTTACAGCCGTTTCAGAACATTTTAGGCTATAAAAAGTAGTCGTTAGCCGGGACTACGAAACGATGATCTTTTAGAACCTGCTTAGATCAGCTGTTTGCTTAAAGAGGAAGTTTCTTAAGTTAAAAATAATTTAGGCCAGGTATTATCATTATCATCAGGTATTTTTGTCTCCACTGCACTACCAGAGCCATACATAACCAGAGCAGCCAGAGGCCTACACTCTCCACGCTGGCCGGACGGGTTGGAGAGGTCTCATTGATGTTTATAAGCTTTATTCAGCTTGTATTTCCTAAGTCGCTTTCTACGACATCCACGGGAGGATTTAAAATGGCTCTATTCTACTCTGCCGGAAACCACACGGCAAGCGTATAACCGTCATTTGACAGCATTTGACTTTATTACAATATGGCAAGTATGAAACGAGAATTTTTAATTCCGATTTTCACATGTCCGTAGATCCAGCGGGACCCTATGCCTGAATGAATTAAGAACTAGTCTTATTTAATTTATTTTATCTAAGTCTAATTACCTAGTATCCATTTCTACCTATCGATTTGTATATTTTTAAATTCCTACCTCCCTCGATGGATTCACTGTCAAAAAAAAAAAATTCTTCATACAGTCAGCGGGGCCCTTTTGCCCGTTATAGGGTTATTGATTTGTTAGTTAAATTTTTCAAGAGCCTTTTATTTCTTCCCTTAAAAAATTATATTTTTTTAATCAAGAAGAAAATAGTTTACGTGATATTTACGAAAAAAGTTTTAAACTTAGCGGACAGTCAGCTGGGTCCTTTGCTATTCAGTTTACGATCATAAGTCATAACTACCAGAATGTGTATAACCCTAGAACTGAAATTCAGCATTTAGGTAAATCAACGAAAATCAATATGAAATAACAAAATGCCCATACGAGATATAACAAAAGTTGAAATATAGATTTTCAGAATGACGAATAGATAGTAAAATCCCGAATAATAAATGTCGATACTTACTTACTTTACACGTTAACGTATTTTATTATTCTGTACGCCTTCAATTCACGAGGGGCCCCGCTGGAAGTAAAGAAATCATTTCGCCGTTTTTTGGGGAAATCTGTTGGGGTAGCTATATAATAGTACATAACCCTGAAGGTAGATTTAAAAGGCTCATGAAAAATATATTTAACAAATCAATAACCCTATAATCGGCAAAAGGGCCCCGCTGACTGTATGAAGAAATCTTTTTTTTTATTTTGACAGTGAATCCATCGAGGTAGAAATTTAAACATATACAAATCGATAGGTAGAAATGGATTCTAATTAGACTAAACTGTACCCGCGGGCTTCGCTCCCCGTGGGAATTTCGGGATAAAGAGTACTCTATGTCCTTCCCCGAGTCTCAAACTATATCCATACCAAATTTCATCCAAATTGGTTCAATAGTTTGAGCGTGAAGAGATAACAAACAAACAAACAAATATACAAACTCACTTTCGCATTTATAATATTAGTAGGAAGTAGAATAGGTCTTCATTCAAACAGGCATAGGGTCCCGCTGGATCTACGGACATGATTTTCACTATCACGATTTTTATAACACTCCCGACCTGTTAAGTTTCAAATGGTATCAAATTCTTAATATAACAAATCCGATAGGATCATTTTCAAAAACACTAAATTACAAATTAGCTAACGTTTATATGTGAGTAAGACTTCGGCTCTAGCTAGTCTCACGCGCGGCCTCCGCTTTCTTGTGACAACCACTAAAATGAACTTCTTACCATCTCACTTGTTACATAAATTATTACCTAATATACAATGTGCCGTATGGTTTCCGGCAGAGTAGAATAGGACCACTCCAAGTCCTCCCGTGGATGTCGTAGAAGGCGACTTAGGGAATACAAGCTAAACAAAGCTTATAAACATCAATGAGACCTCTCCAACCCGTCTGGCCAGCGAGGAGAGTGTAGGCCAAATCCTCTGGCTGCTCTGGTAGTACAGAGGGTTGTGCTCCTGCAGTGGAGACTAAAAAGACCTGATGATGATACAATGTGGAAGGAACATATCCGTAATTAATCAAACCACGGGCTATACTAGATCACTATAGTATAATGTAATTAGAATAAGTCAAAATACAAAAAAAAACGACATTCCTATACAAATTGCCCGGGCGGCTGCACACTTTTGTATCGAAGTGCCGAAATTTATTTTTGTTTTCAAACTGTTATTCTAATTTCATCACACTATAGTGATCTTCTTCTTATCGTGTGTGTTAGTGACTAACACTAGTGTCAGAATTTTTATAGTGATATAGCCCGTGGATTGATTTATTAAAAGCACGTCCCTTCCACGTCGTATATATAATTTGACTTTTCTTCATATTTATCCGTATTTATTTTTTTCCTAGGAAAACTGTAAAATACAGAGACAGGCTTGCGCAGTAAAAATAATCTAGGCCTATGGAGACAGGACTGTATAGGGCAACAACAGAGATGGTGACCCTAAAGTGATGGGCTCACTAAACTTGCAATTTTAAATCCGTCCGATGCCATGTATTTCGTTTCGATATCATCCGCTTTATGTGATTGATACTATGGCAACGTTCACTAACTTATTTGTTATGTATACTACGCAATCATAAATTTAGGAAATAGAAATAGATGGAGAGCTGGCTACGGAAATAGGTATACAATTTATAGAGCAACGAAATCCCTCTAGTTAGTATGCCATACTATCATTATTTACGAATTCGTAGCCAGCTCTTAGTCCAAAATCATCATCATCATGTCAGCCACATAACGTCCACTGCTGGACACAGGCCTCTCATAAACCTATTCCAAAATGACCAAGCGTACACGTAACATAGAAATAAAACATTGCAATACAAATAAAATAAAATTTATTTCAAAATCCAATATTACGATTGTCATAAATTGCAAAATAAAATAAAAATGCGACATCAATGCAAAAAATGCTTGTTCTTCCAATAACAATTGATAAATAAAAAATTAGAGATTTGTTGAGATTACACAGATAAATAAGCTGATATAAATAAAGGCTAAATTCGCACAGTAACTAAATAACTGGTGGGAAGACCGTTGGCCGTACGCCTAGTTGGTCAAAGTTGATCAAATTTAAACATTGACCAAATATTTGATCAAAACTTTGTTTTAAAATCTTTGTTTGTGTAAAATCGACCATTATATTGGAATGAAAAATCGGTGGATTGAAAATACTGTTAAATCAGAAAAATAACAAAATTATGCTAAAAATAATAACACAGCGTGGATTTGTATAAAAAATTTAGAAAATTTTAAAATAACATTTAGAAGTATTAGGCCGCTTTGATCGCCTAAAAATATTGTGACCTATAAAAATCTTACATCAAAACATACTGAACATATAAAATAGGGTGTAGCCACATGTGTTGTAACTTCGCAAGCAAAGTTCTCTCTTATCTTCATTCGTGTCCTGATGGCATCCTCAGTTAGGCTGCTTCGGAGCCCGAAGTGTGCTTTCGCGCTTTTATTCTACTCCAAATATACGCAATTTAATAAGCATTATAATAAACAATTACTATTTTATTTGCACAGGCAAATATATGGTAATGGGTTATTTTTTTTGTTAACATCTAATATTTTGTATAAAACTGATTAATCTATGTATCTAAGTTTGTATTTTTTTGCCTGTTGGGGGCTGGTGGTCTGACGTACAGGCTCACGCCTAGTGCAGATACTAGACTCCTCACAGGGACTTATTCCTGTGATGAGTAAAAAATAAAAAAGTTAAAAATAAAATATTGGTGACCCATGGATGCCGAATACCATGCGAAAATATAGTTCAATAATTCACAGTAACACTCGTTAGCGACTTAATTTGCGTAAAGAAAACAGTATAAAAGCAACTGATGTCAATTTAGCTCACCTTATATTTATAAACTGGTGTTTCACTGGAGAAGCAAATATCCTTACGGATTATTTGATCGAATTAATTCAGCTACGTCAGATGCCTTTAGGCAGCTCAAATATCTGACACTAGCACTAGTAATAAATAACTCACTCGCCCAGAAAGAATTACAAACTTGTCGAATCGACCTTCTCTGAAAGTTCCACAAGTGTGGCGAGACCCTTATAATAACTTTAAAAAGTTAAAATTTGATGATTAAACGAGGTTGAATTTAGAATTAGTTATCAAATAGAAATGATTAAATACCCGTATTTAGAATTAATATACAAGGCAATTTTTAATTCAGTACAAATATTTTTAAAGGTGTGTGTCCAGTCTGTCATTTTGAACAACTTTTCCCAATTAATGTAGTTTTTATATGTCTCATACAAATCGAAGCGGTCACGTGATCTAGTTACTATTGGATGTGATTTTTTTTCGTATTTCGATAAACATATTTCTTGAGTAGTTGTTCAAAACTATGAACTGAATCACCTTTTGAAATAAATATTTATAATATATTATACTGAATTGAAAATATTAGATAGTATACAAAATAATGACATTAATTTATAAGGTTATGACTTACAATACATTATAATCTCATAAGATTTTTTATAATTACAATATCTTAAATTATGTATTTTATGTAAAAATGTATTGAGGCTTCATATATGTTTGTAGAATTTTTTTTTTTTCAATTGCTAGCAAATTCTATGAAATGGACGTCATTTTCTATTGTACAGTATATACTTATTCATTTGGATGTACTTTAAGAGATATAATGTGTAGTTGTATCTCAGAAGCTCGATTTTTGAGTTTCAACGCGATCACCAAAGTCACAAATTTTATTTTCGATATTTTTTCTATAATATCTGATTGTCAAAAATTTCATATACCAAGTTAGTTTGGTCGGTGCTAAAATATTGTAAATAGGTATGTTTAGCAAAAGTTTGTTTTATTTTGTTCTGGCATATTTCTTAGTACTATCAACTCATACTTAATAATAAGTTGACTTTGCCAGCAACCTAGCATTCGAATACTTAATAAATACAAGAAATGTGACCGTTTGCCTTTGCAATTACATTTAATTTAATCAGTGATCCGAACGTGATTGAAAAATTATTCGTATGAAATTCAAAATTCAAGTTCCACCTGTTAATATATTGGCCTAATCTTAATATACAAGGTAAAACAAGCGTTTAACAGTCATTCGTGTGAAATTCAAAAATCGAGTTCCATATATGTGTATGTGTATAGGCCTAATCTTAACATACAAGGCATGACAGGCGTTTAACATCTAGTAAACTGTGCGATTTAGCCAATCTTCCAACGAGAACGTGGCGTAACCACCACCCGAAGACCTCGCTTCGAAGGTTTCTGGAAACATACAAACATATATTAGAATCATTGTGTATATATGTCGCGGAAACATCGAGTTAGTATTAGAAAAGCATGTGCTTTGGCATTTTACAAATAAATTCGTATTTGTAACTTATGATTTGAATATTTCAAAAAAAGATTTTATTGATATAGAAATAAATTATATTCATTTGTAAAATACCGAAATGTGAAGAGAAATGTACCATTTGCACTCAGTATTTCTTATAAAATTGTCTCGAAAAATTTTGAAATAATTAAGCAAATATGAAATTTTTAACTATCAGCTATACACACCGTTGCAAATGGTATTATGAAAAAAACGCATATGGGAGTCATTTTGTGTAATAAATTTCGTACTCAGTTCGGTCATAAAATGCAATCTTAACACGTGATCTAAAACATAACGGATATAAATTGCACAGTCGACATATAGGTACTTCTAGGGGGGAGAGGAGGGGGGATAGTTTCTCCAATATGAACTTTTTTTATAGGACTAATGATAGCATGGAGAAAAACATGCGTATGTTTAATGCAATAAATGTCTAGCTAATTTGTATGAGAATCACTCTTTTTAATTTTCTGCGCTTGTCCTCGAAGTTTTTTTTTATTTTTTCAATATAGGCAAAAGAGGTTGCCTAGGGATAAGGTGGTGTAGTGATCTAGCGCTTTTTGACATGTCCTAGCAGTCCATTGCGCAAGATAGAGAGCGTACTAGAGCAGGCCTTTGCCCAGCAGTGGGACAGAATATACTATAATAAAAAAAGAGGGATTTATCATCAATTGAACTTTCTCCAAAGTAAGTTAATAAACTTCTGTTTTGGCATACTACATGTAATACTCTAACTGCGCCAACTCCCCTACATCTTTTATAGTTTTCTTTACCCAAAGGTTTGCTGGAGGAAATCGCTTTAGTGATAAGCCCGCCTTTATACCTACTATTTTAAATGTATACTTAGTTGGTGCTTTATGATAAACACCTAAGTCCTAAAACGATTTAAAAAGCATATTCAACTTGCCCTGACCTGGGATCGAACTCAGAACCTACGAGGGGTGTAGTTATTCATATTGATTCATTAAGTCAACCGTACAAATTATATCCTCTATGTCATCATCATCAGTGACTGTAGCATGTGGATAAACATGATTGATATTTGATGTTCACGCGAAAATAACCCGTATGACTCCGTCCATACGTTCCAAAGTGCCATGTATCGCTGAATCACAGTTGTCCGGTATACTTGAGTGAACATGTCGGGTTCCGGCGTCCGCTCACGGGTTCCACTGCAGGTCTCTCTCAAGGTTTTCCAGCGGTTCGTTCTTCTCTGTTAGTTCATCAAATATAAATGAATACATGGTCTGCCCATATTTGAGAGACAGCTCTCGTAGGTGTCATTGTATTTGTTTATCAAATATAAATGTCCGTCTATATTTGAGAGCCGGGCTCTTATTTTGAAGGAGCTCCATGGCCCGGTAAGAGTGCGCGTTGCTAGCGCTCTCGCAAGTAAAGCCACTACGGCAGTGGTCTGCACTTGGATGGGCGAACACAAGTCGCTTAAAAATGTCTTGAGCCCATGGATGGCACGTATAAGACATTTGTTCCGGCAGTTGCAAAACTATGTCAGATGCCTTTAGGCAGCCTGAAAAATCTGACACTAGTGTTGGCTACTTACACACACGAAAAGCAAGCAAGCATTTTAATGATTACATGGTCTGTCTGCATTTGAGAGCCGGCTTTCGTCGGTGTCGTTGTTTTTGTTCATCAAATTTAAATATTAAGCATAATAGCATTAAGTCTTTGTCATCAAAACAATAAAGTATGATAAAATAAAATATATTTATACATGGTCTGTCTACATTTGAGAGCCAAGCTCTCATCGGTGTCATTGTATTTTCTTCATTTTATATAAATAAATACAAGGTCCGTCTACATTTGAGAGCCAGACTATTCTCGGTGTTTATGAAAAGAGGTGTGTCTCTGTCTTTCGCTCAATAACTAGTTGGCAGAAATAATAGTTGTTTGCCATTGCCTTCACCATTAAAAAAGGACTCAAAAGGCTACTTTGACAAACAAATACCTACTTACAATGTCTTATAATTTACTTACTCCTTGGGAATCGATATTTACTATAGATTATGTTACTTTATAGTTACTTATTCGAATTGCTTCTAACTTCAGAAAATTGCGCCCAAAAATCGACTTAAAAACTCAACTCTGATTAAGGTAATATTTTGCAAACAGGCGACTCACCAATCATGGTCTTTAGCCGCACCGAGCACATGATGAAGTCGTCGAACTGGATGTAGCCGTTGGGGGAGCCGTATCTAAGAAATCAAAGTAGTAACATTTAAAAAAATTACATGTTAAAAATTCAAAAAGAAACATATTTACTATTGGGTGTAGCAAAATATACTGAAACTATTTTAAGGGTGGATTCAGTCCATGATACTAAACAACTTTTCCCAGAGAACATATATCAAAACATAAAAAATATTTTTTTTTTCTGGCATCCTATACAAGTTTATCAGCTGATCAGATATTCTATGGAAAACAAAAAATATACACGTTTCGATATATATTCCTTAGGGGAAAATGTTCAGTATTATGGAGTGAATCTACCTTAAAATAGTTTGAGTAAATGATGTAACACGTCATAGTAATGGTCAGATACGATTTCATTGCTTTAACGTCGCACTGGAAAATTTCCTTAGTAAGTCATGTCGAAAAAACGCTTTGTCGCAGTACAGTAATGTCGGACTTAAGATATTTCAAACTAAACTATTGCTGAAATCGCATCGGAGTTCCATATTGTCGAAATAAAATGTTGTCCTAATACTGTATATCGAAGTTCGGTTTGGGACTCCTTTAAAATTAATGTGACGTCATAAAGCCTGTAACCAGTGGACATCCAAAACGTTTTCAACCAACGATACTTCATTTATCAATGAATATCCTTGAAGTCGAGGGAACAGATGAACATACATATACAATACACACAGCGGTAAAACACATAACCCTCCTATTGGCTTCGCCGCAGTCGGGTAAACAGAAGACATACGCACCTGTGCGCGAGTACGTTAAGGATGTGTGCGTTGACGGTGTAGCCGGCCGAGTGCAGCGCGTCCCGCAGGTGGTACGCGGGGATGGCGCCGCGGCCTTCTGTGTCGTACAGGCGGAATACCTCCTGTTGGCAAACACAAACCACCAAAATGTAATATGCCTGACAAAATTTGCTAAAAAAGAATTTTAAATTATGTTCCTAAAAATTTTTACGTCAGAATTTTTTTCCCCTAATTTTTTTGTTATTTATATCAATAAGTAACATAATCTGGAACAGAAAACGAAATGTTTCTTTTTAAACTGCCCGAAAATAAGTAAGTTATAAGCTTTTAAAATCTGATGGAAGGGAAAACTGACAAGTAACAGAAAAAGGATGCACTACTGACAGGTCTCGCGGCTCGCACGTACAAAAGAGATAGTGAGATGTCCCTACCACGCTACCACCCTTATATTTGAAATGTTAATAGTAGGTACTTCATTAACCAACATTCTTAGTGTTTTAAAAAAATCTTTTTTTCAGTATTTTTTGTTTTATATAAATCATTAACCAAAAACATACATAGTAAAATAGTTTATTCAATCCATGATACTAAACAACTTTACCAAGCAATTTAAAGCGAGATATAAAAAAGTTTTTTTTGTTTTAATATAACCTCGGATCAGCTGATCGGTCAACTTGTTTGAAAGAAAAAAAATATTCTTTTATCTATACCTACACGTTCCTCGGGAAAAGTTGTTCAGTATCGTTGACTGAATGCACCATTAAATCATTATCAGTATATTTCGAATTGAAAAATAGTTTCAGTATATTTAAAATTGATAACCTCTTTTTTTAAGGGATCACTTACCCTCCACTTCCTCAGGTCGATCCACAGAGTCTTGAACTCTTCAAAGCCGAGCCCGCCCGAGTTGTCTTTGTCAAGCATGGAGATCATACTCCTGCACACATCTTCTGAGAAGCCCTGGCCTTTTAGTTCTGAAAGATTGGGTTTTGTTTAGTGATTTTGTATGGGGAAGACGGTAGGGTAATCAAGTAAGCCTGCATTGATTTTACGTAATTTTTAAATCTCCTTTGAGAATCACGGGTTTGCTCATCCCAATCCTTTGAGAGGCTTGCGTGGGGATACAGATCCAACACGTAAAGGCCCCTTAAAGAAGTTGATGTCATGTGACGCTCCCGCCAAAACCCATTCCTGGATATACTAGAAAAGTGTACCCTTAAATAGGTTTCGGCAGAAGAAAGATCTATTGCAAAAAGAGGAGAACGATTTATGGATTAAGTAATGGAATGAGGTTGGGATGGACTGATGCTGAGATATTGCAATAGAAACGTCACCTGCCGTAATCATGATTACTGACTATTGTAGGCAGGTGGTGGCTTGCCGCCCACTAGATGGGCCTCTTAGTTATGTTTGTACATCATTAAGTCAATAAAGAAAGTTAACTAAACCTTCTTTAAACATTTTTTCAACTTTACTTCTTTATGCTTAGTTACATGTACGCCACCATTTTAAAATCAGCTAATATGTTTTATTTATTCATTAAGGTACATAAAATAAATGCAAGCTTCAAACATCTTAACTAACACCTTAAAACTACATTTTTATGGAAATGGAGGTGACAAAATGTACAAAAAATAAAAGTAAAAAAATAATAATTAAGTACAGTATAATATTTTAAAATGCCCATTTTTGAAACTTGCCGTTGAAAATAAAACATGCATGAAGCGAAAAATGTAAACATTACCAAATATATTGATAATGTTTACATTTTCATATGTAAGGTTAGGAGCGAAGCAATATTTTGTAAAATAATGCTTTATTTTTTTCATACACTAACTATACAATCGCTAAACTAAAATAAAACTAGAAAATAGATAAAATGCTTCAAAAAATTGTGAAAATTTAAAACAATTTTCACAATTTGACAAAAAAATATATGCAGAAAATAAACATAAAACATTATTTCACATACACACACATTTAATACCACATATATTACATTATAATCACATAATAAAACAATACAAAAACAGACATTTTCTTATACAAAATCCTCCATTTCTATAAAAAAAAAAAGAAATAAGAACACGCAGCGTCGTTGCCGGATCCTGTAAAAACTTCCAACATTAGTCTTAATTATGTAAATAAACACGAGTATTTTTTTCTGAAGCGAATTCTCAACTATCAACCACACTCACACGGTCAAGGAATTGATTGTTTGTTTGTAATAACTTTATTGTACCAAGAGACCAAATAAAGTACAAAAAATTCGAAAGAGCAAATATACAAAGGAGTTGACTTCCAGGGATACGGAGCAGTTGTATGTTTTATATGTTTCACGTATACAGAATCATCATTTTAGCCGCATGCAATTCACAGCCGAACATAGGCCTCTCAAGTTCCAAAATGGCCGATACGAATCAGCCCGCATCCAGCGATAGAGAATAGAAACAAAGATTTGCAAGGCAACTCCAAGTCATCATCATCATAATTTCAGCCGCATAACGCGCCATCCAGCGACCTTGGTCAGGTCGTCAGACAAGAAAAAAAAAGAAATAACCCCAAATGAGTTCCAACCCAATACCTGTGTTCGCCTGCGGCTGGGTCAAGTGCACCTGATCGGGCCCTTGCTGCAACTGTTGGGGGTCGACCCCCAGCTCTTTGCAGATGGGCCCGCACAGCGCACACAGCAATTGTTCGAGGCAGCCCTGCTCCGGCGGAGCTGCCCCCCCGCCCGGCCCGCCGCCGTCGTACGCCCCCCCGCCGTGGTACACGCCCCCTCCGCCCCCGCCGCGCATGGCGAGCTCTGTCCGAGATATTGCCCTTATAGCCCATTTGCACGCATAATCACGCTAATAAACTAATTAAAAAGACGAAAGTTTGTGTGAGGGTGCGTATGTGCGTGTTGGGTTGTGTGAGGGTATGTGTGTTACTTCTACCCACGCAAACGGCTGGACCTATTCAGCTAGTCGTTAATAAATCTAGTGTGCCGCAATATTCGGATTATTCATTGTTCCATTTTGCGTATATGAGTATTTTGAGAATGGCAAATTATGCGTGCAAATTGTTTTAAAAATAAATTATTTTAAAGTCAAAGTCAAAGTCAAAGTCAAAAATTTTTATTCAATGTAGGATAAATTTATCTCTTATTGAAGGTCATTTTTTTTTTAATATTTTTTTTTAGTGCAGAAGCTAAAAACTACTAGCGTTTCGGAACGACCACTGCTGGGAAGATTACGCCGAAAGAAACCCAGTTCAGTATTGGTCCCTACCCAGCCTGATGGGCTATGTTACAATTACAATACAGATTTACACTTAAGCTATACATTTAAATTATACAATTACAATTTGCAGACAACTATTTCCAAGAATTTTTCTCAGATGATGATAAGTAGTCATTTACATGATAATACGCATTTTGTAATAAATATAAAATAATATAAAACAAAAAAGGCCAAAATTACACGTTTCATGATATTTTTTTCGTCTTATCTCTCTTCTTCTTCGTCTCATTGCAAGTCAATTTTCTTCACTAACATATTTTACCAATTTTTTTTTTTATTCCAATTATGGTGCAATCAGCGTATATAATATATTTATTCAAAACTAAAAACCGACTTCAACCCCAATCTACACAACTGATTTTGATAAAACAAAATAAAAATAAGACCACTTGACAAGTTTGCCCTTTTAAACAAAACAAAAAAAGAATTTTCCAAATCTAGATCTAGGCAATATTTATAAAAAGATTCCGACGAATTGATAACCTCCTCCTAGTTTGAAGTCGGTTAAAAAACTCTTAAGTGAGCATTTCCTACAGAAAGCATAATAATGTGCGTTAATTGGCACTTACATACAAATATTTTGTAACTTGCAAATAAATCCATAACAATTTAAAAAAAAAAAAAGTAGATAAAATAAAGATATAATAATAAAAGTTTCATAATTATAAATTTTCCATGTTGCTGCATATAAATAAATACTACTCTCAGCTAAAAACAAACATTCAAATATGAGTCTTAATTCACGTTGTTTTGGTGTACTTAAGGCCCTACGCAGACGACAGACTATCCGTGACGCAGTTTTTAGTCTGTGATAGTCTGTGAAAATAGGACCTTTGGAATCATACGAAGTAACGCACACGACGCGCGCCGGACTTTTTGCGCGTCGTGTGCGTTACTGCATGTAATTACATGGGTTCTATTTTCACAGACTAAAAAGTGCGGCACAATTTAGTCTGTCGTCTGCGTTGGGCCTTAGAGTGGCATGACAAGGTCGCTCCGCCTGATAAGCGAAGTGAGCTTGCCCCTCTAAGTCGATATAAAATGTATCTATTATGTTCGACTTAAGATCCATATTTCAATGTCTATTTTACGACTCTCAAATTAGAATACAGTGCAATGCAAAAAAAACATCTACTTTTAAACTACTAAATAATTTATATACTAATACTTACATACAATATATCTTCGCACGGAGAGCAAACGAAACCACAAAAGCTGCATTATATCGGCACATAAGCGTTACGACATCGAAAGCTCAAAAATGGGCATCAAAAATACTGCTGTGTGTATTTTTTGGACTTTTCGTCAGCCTTTATAACTTACACCAAGCCGAAAAGGGATCAAAGTACCTATCGATACGAAAATATGTGACACTAGGGGGCACCACAATCGCAATGACGTCAGATCCAATCGACTGCTGTAATTGGACAATCAGTTGACAGGTTCTTTTGCTCCTTCAAATGTATCCAATAACAGCATCCTATGTATGAACACGCCTGTACGCCTCTCTTACATAAACATCTCGTCTCACAGGCCTACTGGAAGAGATCTCTTTTGAGATAAGTAGTGCCTTTGTACAACTTTTATTTTATGAATTCTCTGTATACATTTTCCGTGTGCACAAATTGGTAAATAAATAAACAGCAGCTAATTGGACCTAACGTCACTGTGCTGCCATCTGCAGTCCCCATTATTTTCACCTTCATTATAAAACAGGGCAGACCTCGCAAATAAATTCACTGTATCCTTAGCACGAATATTTGCGTCAAAGTATTCGTGTGGCCTTCATCTATGCTTTGTATCTAAAAACGAAAGTTCCTTTGATAGAGATAGATAGAGGTGCTGTTCATGTTTTCATACCATTTAACGTAGACGAAGGCGATACGATTATTTTGTCGCAAATATTCGTGTACACAAATACACTATTCACGCTAGCTGTTTTGGAGAGGTCCTATTAATGTTTATATGCTTTGTTTAGCTTGTATTTAAGACGTTCAAGTCGCCTTCTACGATATCCTCGGGAGGGCTTGGAGTAGCCTTTTCCAATTTGGCTTTTTGGTCCATACATTTTGTTGACCAATTATTTGATTTGTATGAAACAGCTGATTTCTCTGCGAGGTCGATGCTATCCCCATAGTAAAACTTGTTGGTATATCTAACGATTAGGTTTGAACCCTTTCCGCCTATCGATATATTATAATAAGTTAAACATTTTAATTTTTTATAAAAACAATACCATTATCTCAGCCTAACATGATTAACACAATAGTGTAATAATAATGGAAAAATAAAATAATTAATATAAAAATAAACAAAGCTTATTAGTTTGGTATTATTGTGAATTAAAAACGATTATTATAAACCCCTAGTCAAAAGAATTACACCAGATAGTGTTTCAAATCTGGCTATTAAGCAATTTCATTCCCACGGTAATGTGCGTGTGAAAGAGACGGAACATGGCTATCGATTAACAAACAAACAATTTATATTTTTCAACTTAAAATAAAATTACAATTTTAGAGCTTCACTTGAAATATTCGTGAATCAATATCATTAGGTCTTTTTAGTTTCCACTGCAGGAGCTCGACCCTCTTTATACTACCAGAGCCATACTTGGCCAGAGCAGCCAGAAGACTTGGAATACACTCTCCTCGCTGGCCAGACGGGTTGGAGGTCCTATTGATGTTTATAAGCTTTGTTTAGCTTGTATCGTCAATGGCTTTTTTTTTTGATAAATCCGAAATTCGCGGTGAAAGAGTTGATATTATTTACCCCGCTCCCTATAGTATCGTCACCATACGCACCTTCCCTCATAGCGTAGTCCAGTATCTCCTTAAGCTCTTTCCAGTCCACCTCCCCGTCTGTACCGGCGAGTCGGTTGAAGAATTGGCGCACGGGGTCAGCTGGTTCGGGGTTGGGTAGGACGTCCTTTACCTAATGCAAAGATAATATAATTACTAACTTAACAGAGTGACGTGAGGAACTCGGTGGTCCGGCGGAAATGCGCATTGCTAGCGCTTTCGCAAGTAAAGCGACACCGGGCGTGGTCCGCACTTGGATGGGTCACCACAAGTGGCATAAAAAAATCTCAAGCTTCTCAGTGCTTGAGAAGGCACGTATAAGCCGTTGGGCCCGGCTGTCATCATTGTATGGCAGTCGTTAAGCTATATCAGCTCCTTTAGGCAGCCTGAAAAATCTGACACCAGTGTTGGCAACTTACACGAAAAACAAAAAAAACAAAACAATGTAACAGATACCCAACGCCATAGAAACTATGGAGGGCCGGTAACTAGGCAAAACTGGAGTTGCGAGTAAGCACACAGAGATGGAAGCACACACAACTAGAAAAAATGTGTCAATCTGTTAATCATATGCTTTAAAGATAGTTATTGCATTTCATATAAGTCATATTTATTAGAGTACTACTTTATTTAAATAATAGTCATAAAAGTTTTAATGTTTTAATTAAAATACCTTATAGCGCCATCTAGTGACAAGAGATATAATTATGTTTCTAACGCAATGGGTAGGCATGCTTAAGTACAGAGTTACGAGTATGTATAATTACTAGAAAGGTTTGTATAAGATGTGAGAGAATCATCATCATTTCAGCCGCACAACGTCTACTGCTGGACATAGGCCTCCCCCGAAGATTGCCAAAATGACCAATGTAGAGCGGCTTGCTTCCAGCGCCTTCCAGGGACCTGGTTAGGCCGTCTGACCACCTTGTGGGTGGGTGTCCTACGCTTCGCTTGCCAGTGCGTGGTTAAACTAGAGAATTCGAGAACCTACATCGAAAAATGTGTCATTTTTATGCCCTTTATATATAGGATATAGAATATGTAGGATATAATTGCAGTGCAGTTGAAATAAAAAAGCTTTTTTACTTACTCTATCGTCAATTTCGCCCATTCCAACGCTTTCGTCATTTTCACTAAAACAAAACAAAAACAAATTAATTACCTCTGCGGCCCACATCCTAGTCAAATATTCAAAAAATAATAATTTGAATAACCCTTTCGACTAGACAGGAAGTATAACGTAAAAGGGAAATACTCGTAATAAATCAAACCACGTACAGCAGTAAAAAAAATCGGCACTTCAATATAAAAAAAAACAAATTAAAACAAAAATACAAAAAAGAATTTTCCAAATTGGTCCAGGCGTCGTCGAATAATCGGTTAACATTTATAAAAAAAATGATCGCGACGAATTGATAACCTCCTCCTTTTCGGAAGTCGGTTAAAAATGAACAACCATTTGGACTAGACAGGAAGTATAAAACTGAAGTAATACGTACGCCATATTATTGCATTTCTCTGAGAACACACGTAGCAAGAACTCTCCTTCTTCGTCAGGCTCAAAGGTGGACGGCACTATAACGTAACTGCCTGGTTCTAACTTGAATCTGCAAAAAAATTAACAATATTTTTTCATCATCATCATCATCATTCATATTTTTCGATCCCCGGTCAGGGCAAGTTGGAAAATGGCCTTTTTCAAATTGTCCTGGGTCTTGGATGTGTATCTATATATATAGATATAAATAGTATTTGTTATAAAATATAGTATCCATAACACAAGTCTCGAACTTACTTTGGGACTAGCTCAATCAGTGTAATTTGTCCCTATATATTTATTTATTTATTTATCATTATCAGGTCTTTTAATCTCCACTGCAGGAGCACGACTCTCTTTGTACTACCAGAGCCATACTTGGCCAGAGCAGCCGGAGGACTTGGCCTACACTCTCCTCGCTGGCCAGACGGGTTAAAGAGGTCTCACTGATGTTTATTTATAAACCCTAAGTCGCCTTCTACGACATCCACGGGAGGACTTGGAGTGGCCCTATTCTACTCTGCCGGAAACCACACGGCTGTACAAGCTTATTTCTTACAAGCTTTTTTTGGTTTCACCTGTCCCGTTGCCTGTCTGACTGTAATCAACTTGCAAGTTAAATTTGACCCACTTTCCGGTTTCCGATTGTGCTGAAATTTTATATGTAATTATAATGACATGGAGCTGATCTGATGATGGAGCCGGAGGACGGCCATAAGAACTCTGTAATGAATTGACGCAATTCTATCAACTTTGGGCTCGTTTGACTCGTCTTGAAAGTCATAAAAAAGAAAGAGTCATAAGAAATTTTACATAAAAAATATCGCGACAGATGGCTAACCTTCTTTTTGGATTTCGGTTAAAAAGGGCGACCGCACACGTAGTTTTTCTTACCTAGCGCTGACTTCTCTCAAGTTGATGAAGGCTTGCGACCGTCCCACGGACGCGTTGTATTTGAAGAAGTTGAGGTCCAAAGGTTTGGGCACGTGGCCGTAATCAGGTAGCCTGTAGATCGCGAATCCTATCGTGAGGCACTCGAGACCCTGGTGCCTTTGGGAGCGGCGGTTCTTTTGCATGAGGGCTACGATTATCTGGAAGAGAGATAGAAAATTATCTATATACTTACTAATGTATAAGTTAATTAGGCAGCTTAAAAATCTTACAACATACTAAGATTATAATTTTTTTTTTCATACAGTGAAAGGATGCTACTTTTTATTACTTTTTTACGTTTCTGGATACTTGTCCTTTAGAGCACATCTTTATTTTTTCACTTTAATTCATAACCACCTCTTACTATACAATCAAAGGTTGGTATAGGTCCTTTGATTGCTTCAAGGGAGCTTCTGGCGACAAATCTATACGAGTCCACTGGTTTTCAGCCGTTTGAGCGGCGGACGGCGCCCAAAGACGCCCACCGCAGTCCGCAAATAAATATCACCACAGCTGCACTATGACTGTCCATTTTAAACATTTCACACATTGTCCATGAGAATGAGCATTTATAGCACCAAACTACACCAAATTCATATTATAAAGTCCACTAGAGTCAATTTGCAGAACAATCTAAGGCAATCTCCAACTGAACCCCTTGGCTTCCCGCCAAAAGCCATGACATTATGCTATATCGCATACAGAACAACTGTATTCGCTTCATATTCGGCTTACGGAAGTACGACCATGTGTCGGCTTACCGATCTCAGTTAAAATGGTTACCTATCCGACAGCGGCGTAGTCTGCATATCCTTACTACTTTGTTTTCTGTACTTTTTGATCCTAAGACTCCGGCTTATCTCAAGACCAAATTTACCTTTCTTGGTGATACTCACGTCAGAAATCTTCGCTCTTCTAGCAATCTTCTTCTTACAATGCCACATTATCGGAGTGGATTCTATAAAGATTCATTTGTCGTACAAGCTGTGCGGCTTTGGAACTCTCTCCCACTCAGTATTCGGAAAGCTCAAACTCGTTTCGCGTTCAAAAAGGCAGTGCGTGCACACTATCTCCGAGAACTGTCAGTAGTTATATAAAAAGTATTTATGTAGTATATGTATGTGGTTTATTAGGGAATATTGTATATATGTATATTTTTGTGTAGGTTTATTATATTCGATATATATATGTATACATTTTGATATAACAAATTTTCTTTTCTTTATTGGTTGCTGTACTTACCCCCAAAAGATTGCTTTCTCAGCATCACCTGTTGGTTGACTGGTAGAAAAGGCCTCAGGCCTTAAGTCCGCCATTTACATGTATTGTAATAAAGATAAACAAATAAAAAAAAAAAAATATATACACACAAACACGTCAAACTTATAACACCCCTCTTTATGCATCAAGGGTTAAAACGAGCATTCCACTCGCACTTGCAACTCAGAAGAAGGTCTAAGCAGTTGTTTGCACGTTTTCAAATGTCGGTATTACTGCTAAGGTAATGCAATCATAATAATTTTAACATTGAATTTGATACATACTAAGAAATAATCCGCATGCCGTTCCGTTATTTTCTGTTGCAATGCCCTGACAGGGTTAATCTAATATATGTATAATGTTAAAAGCAAAAAATAAATTGAATTGAATCAAACTAATATTATAAGAGCGAAATTTTGTGTTTGTGTGTGTATATTTGTTCCTTCTTCACGCGCAAACGGGTGGATCAATTTTGATAAAATTTGGTATGCAGGAAGCTGACACCCTGGATTAGCACATAGAATACTTTAGGCGCGGGTAACACCGCAGGGCGCAGCTTGTTTGTTACACTTCATACACAAATACACTTACAGTACACTTGTTTTCATCGTCTCCTTCGTCCACGTCCTTTAAGGTGACGTTGTATTGAGGGTTGCGCCAGAAACTCTCCAAGTAATTCCTGCACCCACCGGCGGTTACACCTGGAACCAAATTAAACAAATATTTTTATGACCTCGGGCCTAAAAATGATATTTTGCGCTCCTGGACCAAAAAGTGGTATTTTGCGCTACGCTATTTTATAACCTGGGGATGAGGTTTATGACTTCTCTTCTTTTATCGCCCTCGATGTATTAATCTTCTATTACGTTCCCGTGTGTAAAAAAAAAGCGTTTTAAACTCTTGTTTTTTTTTTGCACCATAGCGCATATATTTTATCTATTTAAACTTGAGCCGAAAGCTACAATAGGTATAATTAATGTTGTGCTTCAGCATTCTATCCTTGTCAACTCTCAGGAAATGAAAAACATACAAGAAAGTTGGCGGCATATGTTTCATATTTAATGTCATTTTGTTTTTAATTTAGTATCCAAATATAAATTTTTATGCCAATGGAAAATATAAATAATCTATAGGTGTAGAAAATATTTATTTAGATACTAAATGAACTTTTAATTAATAAACTAAATTACCTTCTAGGATTGTGTAACGTACCTCTGACCCATTCTCCTTCAAACACAGACATCTCCCACTTCTTGGTACATCCCTCTGGACATTCTTCAGGGTCCAGAGAATCGGGATTCAAGTTGCAGATCTCTACCCTGAAATATGTTGAATTATGGCGTTAGCTTAGCAAGATAATGGGAGGTTACACTATCAGGTTTTTATTGACGTCAGTCTCTTGGAGCTGAAGAACCGCGAGCTAAAGATGAAGATCAGGAGGTTGGAGAAAGAACTCGCTGACAAGGTTGGTATATGAAATTACAGTTATGTTCTGTCTCGTTTTTAAAGTTTATTAACAAAACAGGAATCAAAAACAGTGACAGGTTGAAAGGCTATTCTAATCTAGTCTAAAAGAATCTTCGTGTAACCAAACGATGTTTATAAGGGTTTTAGTGAGTAAAAGAAGTCGATGTCCCGTGTGGCATCCGGTAGAGTAGAATAGGGACACTCCAAGTCCTTCCGTGGATGTCGTAGAAAGCGACTTAGGAAATAAAAGCCAAACAAAGCTTATAAACATCAATGAGACCTCTCCACCCCGTCTGGCCAGCGAGGAGAGTGTAGACCAAGTCCTCGTGCTGCTCTGGACAAGTATACACTGGCTCTGGTAGTACAGAGAGGGTCGTGCTCCTGCAGTGTAGACTAAAAGACCTGATGATGAAGAAGTCGATATCAATAAGTCGATAAATTAAAAGTATTAATTTCTACAAAACAGTAATGTCAATGCGAAAAGATAACAAGGTCTACTCATTACAGAGCTCAGAGCATAAAAGTCAAAGTCAAAGTATTTTTTTTTAATTCAATGTAGAATAAATGTAAATCTTACTGAAGATCTTTTTTTTAAATATTATTTTAGTGCAGAAGCTGAAAACTACTAGCGTTTCGGAACGACCACTTCTGGGAAGATTGCGCCATAAGAAACCCAGTTCAGTAAGTTTAGTGCAACCTACACTCACCTAGAGAAGTGTTGCACGAAATCCTTGAACGACATCCAGAACTCTCCATCGTCATCAAACGTCAGCCCCAGCTCCTCTTTCTCGGACTCGGGGATGAAGCGCCACTCAGGTGACCTGACGAATAAAAATCAACTGTCAAAAAAACACCTTTTTCATACAAATCAGCGCTTAGCGGATTTCGGGAGGACTATCGATTTACAATAACTTTTTTTTGTAGAAAGTAATTAGGTATCGAGAACTGTCCTTGCTCCATAATTTGACTGGTAGTAAAAGAGCTGTAGAGCTCGCCAGTCTGTTTTTGCATAGAATTCACATACATACACACTTGTTAGGACAAAAAGTTTTATGACATTTTTGAATATTTTACGAAAGCGCGAAAAAAAAAATATTTTTAATTTTCAACCTCCCCATTTTCGCCTAGTAGAAAAAAACAAATTGAAAAAAAATCTCTGCTGACAAAATTTCCCGAGAATCGGTTAAAAAATGCTTCTACTGATTGACTAACAAGCCGCAAGAACAGATTGACAAAAAGACAAAAGCATTTGTTGGCCAATCTCGAAACTGAGACGCTTCGCACGCTCAAAGATTCAAATGTTTATTTAGTAATTAGATCTTTACGCACTTTTACACATCAATAAATATAATTAACATTTATATTATAATTTTGTTTATACGTGTATTATATATTAAAATTTAATTTTTAAAGACAAGCTCCCGATACCAGCGCTTCGCAACGACCACTGTTAAGAAGAACGCCGAAAGAAACTCACTACGGTCGCCTACTCGCCACAAGGGCTTTGCCATAATATTATTTTCTTTTTTTAAATAATAAATCGGCAAATAACACTCACTTGTCGCTCCAAGGCCCGTTCCACTCCGCCTCGTTCCCCCACGGGTTGCGCAGACGCAACAGCGGGATCTTGCCCGCGCGGCCCGGCGTTTCGATGTCGACGTATTTGACCCGGGTCACTGAGTACGCGTGACCTCGGATTAGACCGGCCGGCGTTTCCGCTTCTGTGATGTGCGGGTCGGGCTGAAATTAATATTCATTAACTGATTTTGTATGGTGTTGTTTGTTCCAATATTGATGGTTGCTATTCCAGTTCTAGCGTTACTATTCCAGATCTAGCGTAACTATTCTAGATCTAGCGTAACTAATACAGATCTAGCGTAACAGCTTCAGATATAGCGTTACTATTCCAGATCTAGCATAAATACACGGCTTTAACATAAATAGATTACATGTTGACAGATACCTGTTCCAAAATATATGATTCCTAGGCTGTTTCAGATTATGTATACTTATGCCACGTTTGACGATACCTATCTCAGTATTTATGCAATCAATACTCAAACAATCAATCAATACTGTTTCACGACTTTAGCATAAATACCTGTTACATGTGGAAAGATACCTATTCCAAAATATATGATTCCTGTTCCGGATTATACTTAATCCACAATTCAATTTAAATAATATATCATACAATTAGCATAGATACCTGTTACAACATACCTACTCTAAAATATATGATTCCTGTTCCGAATTTTGTGATGTTAATTCCACGTTTGACTATACCTTTTCCAGTATATGCGATACCCGTTCCAGAATACGCGATACCTGTTCCAGGATACGCGATACCTGGTCCATTATATGCAATAACTGTTCCAGATTCTGTGATACCTACCTCAATACTGCACCCCATGAGCGAGTTCCTCTCGTAAGCCTTAAGCAGTATCGTGTAGAAGTTGGGCGGCAGTTCTGTCATGTCGTACATTTCTGTCACTCCGCCGGTGAAGTCCTCCATAGCTTCACATGTTGAACCCCCTTTTAAGGCTTCGTACGAGCCGTGCAATCTGAAACAAATGTCAATCAAATCATTAGATGTAACAAAATTAGCATAAACATCTGTTACATGTTGACAGATACCTGTTCTAAAATAATAATCCTGTTCCGGATTATGTGATACTTTATCCACGTTTGACGATACCTGTTCCAGTATATGCGATATCTGGACACGGCAGCGTCGCCACGGCAGTCGTACCACTGAGGTAATAACATACTCCGTCCGTACCACACTTTTCTCAAACCTTTTTGAGGCATTAGCATTCTTGTAACTTCATAGTAAAATAATCTGAAGTCTTAATTTTCACTGACTGATAATATAAATATAGGTAGATAACTAACTACTATGAATATTCCCATAATATGACTAGTTTTTCTTTTATAACATATCTGGACGCAAACGAGATATTATCGTTTTACTATCTCCCGCCACAATCAAAGTAGCTCATGACATAACTGAATAATGTCTGCCATATACCACAAATTATTAAATCTCACCATGTCTAGGATACGATATATTTTTCATATCTCGCATTTTGTTCTAAGTGTAACGTTATACTTGCTAATACATTTGTTTGAAAACAATACACTACATACATACATTTACTTTACCTACGGAACGTGGTGCATCATTAAGTCTTTTTAGATTCAACTGCAGGAGCACGACTCTCTGTACTACCAGAACCATACTTGGCTAAAGCAGCCAGAGGACTTAGCCTACACTCGTACCTACCATACGCCTACATATAAATTGCAAATTCATTATTTGCTTTACTGGTTGAATTTACATTCAACTATGGCAAGCGTGCAAAATTTAGAAACTAAAAAAAATATTTGAGGTGTCAAGGGACACCCGGATGGAACGAAATTCCTTTCGATTAATTAGTGAGAGAGAGAGAGAGACAGGCAGAGAAACACGCGCACGCCGCACGGCTTACAACTATAGCAAAAAGTGTCGTTACAACTTTTGGTCTTCATTTTTTCCGTATAGTCTCCTTTCGCAACGAGCGATAAGGAACTTCGTTCCAAAAACTTGAATATTAACTTACTTAGCATAAGCCTTTTCCAGCAACGCGCTCCAGAACTCATTCCGCTCTGACGAGTGCAAGAACACCAACTTTCCGCGGTACGTGGGCAAGCGGTCGTCGATCACCACGTCCACCCAGCGACCGTACTGCCAAAACCTAAAAATAACAATACAATTTTTTAATTAATAGGCATTTGACCAAAAACAAACAGTCAATTCCAATTTTATAGTGTTTGCCACTTAGGGAGTAAATAACGGTCATTGACCTATTTACATTTAAAGTCACTTACAAACTAAATACTTATTGAATGTTATGGTTTGGTATACAATTTGTTACAGTTATTATGATAATAAAAATTAAAAATACTTACCGGAAATGGAAGACACCAGCATAATCCTCGTCGAAGCTCTGGTCATCCGGCACTACTTGGAAGAACAATCTGAAAAGAACATATAAAGTAAACTTGAAAATTCTTGCAATCAAAAGACATTGCAAATGTGGATTAAACTCGAACATTCTGAATGATGACGTAAGGAAGGAGAGACGTAAAGACCAAAAATGTAACTCTCCAGTTTTGCTTGCCTTGATGACGATGGTCTAAACTGATCGAAACTAGTCGGTTTTTTCCGACTACACAACGTTAGTTAACCGTGTTTGAATAGACGTAATAAGAGAACCAGTTTTTTATCGAAGTAAGCAGCACATACTCACTTTCTGTGCAGGGTGAGGTTGGCGACAGCGGCCAGAAGCCAGCAGTCTCCCAGCTCGCCCTGCTGGACGTCGAAGCGACTGTACCCTTCCACGAACAGCTGCGGATCGTCGCATATTTCCTGAAAATAACATAAATAATAATAATAAAGTCAAGAGTTAGATTCAGATGGCAGTACTACGCAGGATACGGCACGCATTGTCAGGTTTCTCTCTCTGCGGCACTAACCGCCGGTAGCTTGGGCCTTGCCTCGTTGTCAGCGGGCAGCTAGGTTAGTTTTTTATGTTTATTTTTTTTATAATTGTATATTAATAAAGTCTATACATATCCTCTCATTCGTCACATACATACATTGAACAATATGTGTGAAGCGGCACTACAAAAATGGAGACAGAAATCGATTATGTGATAAGGGCAATGCCCTGTATTGCCAAGACCATTGACAAGTTCTATAGTCACCTTCGAATAATTTGATTGAAACCTACGTAACTCTATTGAGTCTTAGACTAAAAGTATGCTTACATCAGGCCTTAGCCAAGTGATGGGTCTAACCAAACTCTCATTGTAATACAAGCTCCGGACTTCATCATCATCATCATCAGGTATTTTTGTATCCACTGCAGGAGCACGACCCTCTCTGTACTACCAAAACCATAGTTAGCTAGAGCAGCTAAAGAACTTACTACACTCTCCTTGCTGGCCAGACGGGTTTTAGAGGTCTCATTGATGTTCATAAGCTTTGTTTAGCTTGTATTTCCTAAGTCGCCTTCTACGACACCCACGGAAGGACTTGGAGTGGCCCTATTATACTCTGCCGGAAACCATACGGCATTTAAAGACTTTGTAAGTACATTATCCTTTAGTATTCAACAGATTTTCACGAGTTATCGAACTCACCCCAGGTCTCAACCAAGTGATCGGTCTATCCAAGCTCTCCTTGAAGTACAAGCTGCGGTCTACGGCCGGGAACTCCGGGTCTTCGAACAGACGTCCGTCCGACAGGCATCTCGACCTGATGTCTTTGAAGTCTTGGTAGGTCGCCGGGCCAAAAGAAGACGGTCTGGTCTCGCCAAGCTGTGAAGAAAATGGGTACATTTATACATACATAATATCACGCCTGTTTCCCACAAGGGTAGGCACAGACTATGGACCTCCACTTGACCTACATTTATAGTTCTAGTACATTTATAAAAGGAATTTTGGAAACAAATAGTAGCCATCTATACTTATTTTATACATGGAAATAATTTATAATATTTTAAATCAGGAAAACACTATAATTTCTATAAAATCATATAGATTTTAAAGGTTTATGACAACTATGTATCGATATACAAAAGTTTATTTGTGTAATACAATGAATGTGGTTAAACTCTGTTTAAATTATTAACATTACTGTATGTATTTATTAAACTTTTTCACTCATTTAACATTTGTCTTATAGTCTGCATGTAAGCAAGTTGGAAAATTACTTTTTCAAATTGTCCTGGGTCTTGGATGTCCTGTTTATCTATATGTGTTTATCTTATAATATGGTATCGTTGGGTTATGACACAAGCTTACTTTGGGGTTAGCTCAATATGTGTGATTTGTCCAGTATATAATTATTTGTTGTATATATTTAAAACATAATATATAGTAGACTAAAAAACAAGGCATTATCTATCAGACAAAACTAGTGCCGAAAAAAACCTACATTTTACTTATTGCTTATATTCGGTATAGTTATACCGAATATAAGCAATGTGTACCTAACCTTTTTACACATTAGACCAAATATATTCAACTTTTTATACTTATATAAAAATTGTTATATCCCAAATCATGTCCTTGAAAAATAAGTTGATGCGCGTGCACGTGTAGTTTTTATAGTTGTTATTAAGTTTAGTTGTGATTATGTAAAAACTAAATAAATGATTGTATTTACTTTTTAATGTTCCGTAGCCAAATGGCAAAAAACGGAACCCTTATGGATTCGTCATATCTGTCTGTCTGTCGTGTTATCTATGGATTGGTCTTCAAAAATGATATTGAGGTTTCTAATATAATTTTTTTCTAAAATGAATAGTTTGCGCGAGAGACTTCCAAAGCGGAAAAATGTGTGTCGTCGCCCCCCCCGTAACTTCTTAAATAAGATAATGATAAAACTAAAAAAAATATACGATGTTCATTACCATGCAAACTACCAGCGAAAATTGGTTTAAACGAGATCTAGTAAGTAATTTTTTCAAGACTACTTACAAGATCTCATTCAAATCAATTTTCGCTTAAAACTAAATTTATAAAAAATCGGTAGGTAAAAGTTACAATGAACTAGGTATAAGAACTTTTATATTAAGTTACTTGCTGCTACGGAACCCTTCATGGGCGAGTCCGACTCTCGTACTTGACCGCTTTTTATTGATAATACTTTTTGTCGTTATTGTATATAAGTACCATAAATGCAAACTGATAAACGAATCGCTCATCTGTCTAAAAGGAAGGTCATGCAAGGCATTGTAAAAAAAACTTATTTACTTATAGAATTTACAAGAATATATACTAATATCTAATTTAATAAAGGAAGGATAAAAAAAATCAAAATAACATTTGAATTATTTATATATCTGAATTTTTTAACTGATTATTCCGACTCTATGCAACGATACTGACTTCGATCGATGTGGTTTTCACTAAAATTTAGATCATTTGCCTGTATAATACCTACCAGTGATGGGCACAAATATTTTTAACAGGGTAGAAACTAATCTTACCTAAATTATGAAAATTGCAGTATATCAAGCATCATCATCATCAGGTCTTTTTGTTTCCACTGCAGGAGCACGAACCTCTCTGTACTACCAAAACCATACTTGACCAGAGCAGACAGAGGACTTGGGCTACACTCTCCACGCTGGCCAGACAGGTTGGAGAGGTCTCATTGATGTTTATTAACTTTGTTTAGCTTGTATTCCCTAAGTCGCCTTCTACTACATCCACGGGAGGTCTTGGAGTGGCCCTTTTCTACTCTACCGGAAACCACACGGCAAGTAGGTATATCAAGCAAAATACATTTTTCGCTAGTATCCGATATTGTATTAGGGCGGCACAGGGTAGACAAAGTCTAGGTCTGTATAAAATGCACGCTACTGATACTGCTACCTACCCGTGCGAAGACGGGGCAGGTCACACGTTTATGATAAATGAAAAATGTAACACAATTTACGTTATCTACAACATATTGTTTAGTTTTACGCTTTTTTACATTACATCTAATCGTTGACCCGCTGCATTGATAAATGCAACATGTTGACACAATAGTGCGCGTTATGCATTAGAGCTATTAAATATTAAAGATTACTATAAGTCATGGTATAGTTCAGTAACTACAAGTATAAACATTCGCTTAGCGTCGTTACGCTATTTTATTGCATAACGGGCCTGTTTTGTAAATCAGCTAGCGATTATACAAATGCGCTGAGATATAAATCCATCTGGAATACATCGTACACATGCCAATATTGAAAATCGAAACGAAGAGTGCAGTCCAAATCGTAAGATTTTTTGTAAAATTGTATACTTGTAAACAAAGGTACCTTAAGTATTTTAGACAGATCTTTTAAATAGTTTAAGAGAATATTTTTTTAAATATAAAACCCTCCACCAAACTACACAACCGATTTTTATAAAATTTCTATGGGGACCTTCAAACAAAAAAGTTTTTTTTTTCAAATAATTCGCGTAATTGAGAACATACATATAAAAATATAACTCCTTCTTTTTGAAGTCGGTTAAAAAATTCGTGTTTTGTGTTTCTGCCAAAAGAAGAACAGTCGGTTTGAATATTTTGAAGAGTTATCGAATTAATCCATAGACCTAGATTTTTTTTAAATTAATCAATTAATCGCTGTAGATCGGTCATTTTAGAAATTTTTGGAGAAGCCTATGTCCAGCAGTGGACATTATGCGGCTGAAATGATGATGATGATGCGAGTGGAACTTTTGGCTTAAATACCTTTTATTTAATACCTAATATTTTACAAATTTTTTTTATAGACAATTTATTTCAAACGACCACCACTGCAACCTCTTCCTAAATTAAAGTTTACAAAACTAGAAAACAACTGACAACTGACCCAGAACACTTGTTCGCCCGTGGGCATAAAATTCTTGCTGCCGGCGTAACTCAGCGGAACCCTCAGCTTATACACGTCATGACTGTCAACATTAGACACCACTCTCTTAGGAGAATCCCTTAACTTCTCACTCAATTTCACTTTCGGAGCTTTAACTTCTTTCTCGAAAACTAAAACCTTATTCGTGATAATATTATCTCCTTTCTTCAGAACAAACGATTCTTTGTAAGTCGACGTATGCGTTTTACGTTTTTCAGTTCCGGATTTTGCTGGACCGCTATATAAATTTGTTGATTTGAGTCTAGTTTTAGGCGACACATTCTTTGCCCAATCTTTTTGAGACTCTTCATCTTTTATTGCTGTATTTTTGAAGTCATCTAATATTTTAGTTAAGCTATCTTGTGGTTTCACTTTGTTAGTAGATTTCGGGGAAATTATTTTAACAGATTTGTTCTTGAATATTTCTGCGGCTAGAGTTAATTTAGATGTAGCATAGAATGCTTTTAGATGACCAACGTCTTCCTTCTTAACTTTATTGAACACTTCTTCTGTCACTATGTTTGCCATTATTCTTTTTTCTTCTACTTTTCACTTATTGATATCACTTGCGTGTTTATCATAAAATATTTAGGTAGTATATTTGGGTTAATATCCCATAACACAAGTTTAGGCTAAGTCATATTTTTATTTATTTACTTTTACAATTTTTTATATCACTAATTTAGATTTTCACATAATGTTAGCATATTTTTGTTGTTTTCTTAATCCGTTTATGGACAGAGATGAACTAAACGATTATCCGGTAGAATTAGCGAAATAGCCCTTATATACATCCTAATTTTAGATCGTTAACTTAATAGTTTTAACCCAGATTAATTCAAGGTCGTTCGTACAAATAGCGCATACGGTAATGCAGTCTTGTGATCTTTTATACTTTCTGGTAATGATTCAACAGTCGTGTTTCCTATTATTATACATATAGTATTTAGTTATACTTGTTTCCTATATTAATGTAATTAAACTACCTATCATGTTAGTATGAATATTGATTTGAACTCAGTACATTTTTTATGATATATGCAGGTACCCGGCTAAGAACTATACATGTATCAAGACCAAAATCGCTGGGTTCAAGTCCCGCTCACATGGTAAATGTCTCGCGGGTCTACTGGAAGATTTTCTTAGAAATAAGTAGCACCTATGTACCATGTTTTCTTTTATAAGGTTTTATTTGTAACTTTTTCAAGTACATGAACCAATAAAATAAAATAAAATAAATAGTATTTTTTCACCATTTCTTATATCATTATTAAGTAAGTATAGCATCTTGAAAGCCTTGAAAAACGTATAAAATAAGAAAATACATTTTGATAGAAATTCATGTTCTGCGATAGAAAAAGTCCGCATTAAAAAATACGTAGTTAATCAAAAAATTCGTAATAATCATGATATTAAAATCTTCATCGCGTAACTAATCTATCACAAATAACGACACGGTTGTTAAAACGGCCTTCGACATATCGATTTCGAAATATTTTTAGTCTATATCTTTGTAATGTTTAGGTACAAATTTTAATATTTTCGAAAATAATTATTTAAGATTTACTGTATTTTACTTTTAAAAAATCAACGTTCAAAATAACGCATGTCTAAAAAATTACCAAAAGTATTCGAAATTTTTTATTTACTGATTAGTACAATTAATATTAATAGATTTGTAAAATTGTTTTATAATTATAAAATATTTTATTGCAATATTGATTTATATTCTATTGCAATACTTTAAGAATTCACCGATTAGTTTTCAACCCAAACTTTTACCACTAAATTAAAATAGTTTATAAAATTCACTTTTCAATACTACACTTGACCACTCGGACTTAACTTAAAATATTGACTAACTAATGGCTGATAACACCTATATATACATGGCGTGTTTACATGTAGGTATGTAATTTGTACGTCCCTATGGAGGATAACCGATGTGGCGGTTACACTGGCAGATAGCAACTCGTTTAATACGAATATGCCAGGCTAAAATAAACTCAATAGGTAGAGTATTTTTTGAGAACCTATGTTAATTTCTACAAAAAAAATCGGTCTTTACGAGTATTGTATGGAACATGAATAGAAAGTGAGCCATATACCAACAGTGATACCAGGTTTATACAAAGTAGAATTGTTTATTGTAATAAATCAAGCGCTGGAAATACATATATCTTATATTTGTTACTAGTCGAAGACCGCGACTTCATTCGCTATGACTCCGAAAAAATGCTCATTAGGCGAAACAACTTTTGCTAAGGCGTCATTTTTATATGTCTTATAGTTTAGCTCACAGATATAGATGTAATAGATAACGCATGTATCAAGATTTGTATGGAAACCAAGCGTGACAACTTTTTTAATGCCTACTGTGACGTCAGACGCAATTTTAGTGATGGGAAATTCAAACCGATTCAAAGAAACCGCTCACTACGATTTAAACGATTTATTGAAGACGCACGCCGCCGCCATGATCGTCTCGCTCATACTCATCGATTTTATATCTGTGGTCTCGCTCGCTCACTCCGCGCTCGCTAACCATACGATCGATTAACATTTAAGTTAATCGATTTGTGATAAAATTCACAATCGATTTTCTGATTGACGAATGATATGAAATTGGATAAACAAATGATTCTAAACGGAAAATTGTTTGATAATAAAGAATAAATATTTGTACTCAAATTATTTCAATTTAACTAAAATTTAAACTATACCAACTTATTAAAATTTAAATTAAAACTAAAAATTACAAATAATGTAAATATTTTAATTGAAATTTAAAAATAAAACTATTATTATTCTTAAATAACCGGCCAAGTGCGAGTCGAATTCTCTAATTTTCTAATCTCTAATTTAATTATCTATAAAAAAACACGTTTTTACCGATTTCAATGCGTTTTTTAAATGTTGAAGCAACTTCCCTTGCGGTCGTTCTTAGCCATGTCAGGCTTGTCTCACATACCGCTTCAATGGGGGAAATGCAGTATGGACGACTCACTAACGAGCAATGAGCAGTGACGCACGCGCGGTTTTGTTCACCAACGTGTGACCAGTAGTTCAAAGAGCGACCATATTATATACATGAACTCTGAAAATATTACCCTCGTTTTCTAAAGTGTAAATTAGGAAATTAGCTTGTTTATAATCTATTAAATTGGCTCTTTAATAATAGTTTATATCATTCGTCAGTCCGATATCGATTAAAATCGATTATTGGTATATGTTGTAGAACGAACAACACTAGTCGCTAAATTTTACTGACGAATGAGAAATTGCCGGTACCACGACGTCGTAGCGATGCGCGACAGTATCGCTTGTTTCGATATACATTGCTTCTTAACACACAACGTCGGATCAAACGCTCAAAGATAACGCGGCAATGTAATGTGAATGTAGTTTTTAAACCTTAATCTATACTTATTTAGGTATAATCTTGGAATCACCGCTCGGAATGCTTAAAAAATTGTTTTAAAATGAATTTACGCATATTTTTCTTTTTAAATAACTTAGCTGTGATAGGAAATATGTCCTTGACTTTGGGCGCTTGCAATTTTTGGGCTGTTGCAGTTTATTATCACGCTACGAGGCATTTTTTTATTTTTCGCTGCCGTCCGGCTGCAATCACAGACGCGCGCGGACTGTCAGTAGCGGCGGCCAACCTCGACGCTTTGTCTGAGAACTTACACGCGAAGTAGGTGCATTTAAGTCGTCTATCTATATCTATGTCTGTGGTTTAGCTGGACCATCATGGTTCTGCATCAGGTGTTCTATCCTCCATCGCCCCAAATATTTTTTTGGAAATATATTCAATGTGTAAGTACATGTACAGACACGTTTTTTTTTTACTGTTTTATTATATGTATTGATTTTTATCGCTATGACCTTTGGACAGCTTACAAAAAATACTTTCGAAAAATAACCGCGCCCGTACGTCGAAAATTGTAATCGACAGAGAAGCATTGTATTTTGTATTCAATAAAAGTTACTTAACAAATATCATGTGTTCATTTATCTAAACATTGAAGTATTGCTAATGCTAGCACCTAAAAAGTCCACATTGATGACGTAAGGTAATTTTTTATCTAGAACCCAAGAAACACCCTTGCGGTACTCCGTCACATTGGGCGTGGTAATTGAATTGTACTCATTCTTTATCACTTGAGTACCACAGGTGACATAAAAAAATAATTGCTTTCAAGGCGCGTTACAGTACGGCTTTTAAGCTAATGTCATTAGTTTAATGAAAGGATGACTTCAGTATCCAAGCCATTTGTTGATTCTATTAGATATCGTAGTGAGGTATTAACAAGCTATTGGTTCTTTTTATTTGCTTCGATATGTCATCGGCTACTAATATGAATAGGCAAGTTTTGTTATATGTTAGGTATAGGTACTCTGGACGAATTATATGTTAAGATTCCTTCCTGTATAGTACCTATATCACCGCGTATATTAAGTTTATCTTAATGCCTTAGTTCAGCTGTACAAATGTAGAGAAAAGATCACGCTTTTATGACATTTACACAATTTTTCTTATCTTAGCGCATTCCCGATTGCATCCTTACGCTTCAACCCCGAGCTACATCTTTCAGTTTTTTCTTCTCCAAAGATATTAATCATGTCATCATCAGGACTTTCTATGCTGCTATCTTTTTCTGTTAATCTCTCTCGCTCTGACTGTTAAGTGCTGACAAATAAGATCCAACCCTACGGATGCCAAAGAGCGTGCCAAGCGACAAAGCAAAAGCCGACAATGTTTGAACAATTAACAGATTTATCATTTTAAAAATTAAAAATAACGATGTGTTATGTTCGACGTCATTAGTAATTTTAATAACATATATTATGTATTATGATTTATGAACGATAGTATATTTTTATCACTGAGTTGTTAACAACACAGTAATGACTGTTTCAATTAACTTTACCCTCTGAAAATATATCAATTTTGTAATCCATATCAGTATTTATTTTACTAAGGTATTTTGATAATTTGTAAGTAGGTAATTTAATTATAAACTGTCTAAAATGAACCAATATGTATTTCAAGTGTTTGTTCGTTTGTAAGTACGTTAGATGACGTCTGTATTAAATTTACTTCATTGGCAAATTTATACATATTTTTTTTAGGATTAAAAATTACATGTGTCTAGATATGACTAAAAGATTTCTTTATCGTCCTATATTGTTAAAAAGGGAGCGGATTTGATTAGATATACTAAATTTGCACTAAATGACAAAGCATTTGCAATAATTTGCATACAGATATGTATGTTTATTATGACAACAGACATATCAGTGCAACCTTCGCCGTTATCATTCCTACCCACGATACTCATCCTGTATTTTGAGGGTCAGGCCCTACTGTTGCTATAGTGCAGTCGTAGATTGATACAGGGCTCCGTACATCGAATAACGAAACTTATTATAGGATTACTCAGTGTCTGTTTGTCTGTCACAGCAAATTCGCTCCGAATTTATTGTACCGATAAGTTGAAATCTATCTACACTTATAAAAACATGTACGTATAACCTACCTCTATAATAAAATCAGTGGTTGGCGTAATTTATGTATGTGGGCAAATAGGCATGTATACCACCTGATTGTAAGTGGTTAGGGGTTAGGAGTTGGGACTCATTAGCACGGAATAGCACATTTCTATGCTGCTATCCTTTTCTGTCATTTCTAGATCGATGCCGAAATACAGATTACTAATAAGTTACTAACCGAACTCAGAACCATCATTTGCTATGTATTCTCAGTCCACATATCTAATTTTAATACCATTATAATTGTAAGTTGACGTTATTGGAGAAAATGCTGCAGTACAGTTTGTTACCGTTTATTCTGTACTTGCGCTTAGGAAGCGGCAGTAAACTTAGCTATAAGTAAATTATCTGACGTCAACATTTACCTTATAAGAAGTCGAAAGAAAAAAATGTGACATTATCAAGTGATACAAATATCCAAAGATAAACAAATGATTTTGACTTTGACTTTGACTTTGCTAGATCGATAGAGAGCGACGCTACGCTTCAGCACCGTCCGTGCTGAATTGACAGTTCTGAGCGACAGAAAAAGATAGCAGCATGCGAAAATTCCGTTCCGTGCTGGCTGACAGATGAGACCCTAAGTGGTAGCCCACTGTCAACTTTTTATTTTTGACTAGAAATTTTACAAATTCACTCGACTGAAAAAATGTCTCCAATCATAGTTAAGAACGGCGACGAGAAATTCACCTCTCAAGCAACTTTTTTGAGTCGATAAAAGAAGCTAACAGATGAGATCCAAACCTAAGTGTTAGCCTACTATCATCTTTTTATTTCTGATTAGGGCTTCTTGTCTTTTACAAAATTACTTGACAGAAAAATGTCTTCAATCATAGCTAAGAACAGTCGCTTAAAAATCACCTTCCAAGCAACTTCTTAGCGTCGATAAAAAACTCAAACCATAGGCTACCTTTCGCCTTTTGTGTCCTATCCTACAATAGCGTGCATTTCATACAGACACATAGAATTTGTATACCTTACTCTGATATGAAAAAATAATAAATAAATATATAATTACACTGATTAAGCTAGCCCCAAAGTAAGTTCGAGACTTGTGTTATGGGATACTAACTCAACGATACTGTATTTTATAACAAATACATATATTATAAAGATAAACATCCAAGACCCAGAACAATTTGATATAATATCGGATACTCGCGAAAAATGTATTTTACTTGATATGTAGCCATTCTCATAATTTAGGTTAAATTAGTGCGTGCCTATCCCTTATGAAAAAGCCATTCCGACTCGCGAAGAAGAAGTGTGCCTAGTATCAAAAATATTTGTGCACGTCACTGCTAAACCTACTTACTTAAGTCCACTCATTGGTTAAAAGTATATTTGTACTTTGAAACAATAAAGTTTGATAAACGAACTGCTATCCAATCAATATTACCCAGACCCCTCCGAGGTCGTTAACAGTCTCGTGTCTAGACAAGGGTCTAACCTAGACAAGTCAGACATGAGAGCTACATTAGATACACCAGCTTCCTGCTGGGAGCTAGAACTCAGTCGGAGGCCGGCTAAGTATTAGTTGTATAAAAAGCTGTAGCTAATCGTTGCATAAAAGCCACAATGTCTATTTTTTTATCGCTGTAAGTAGTCATTTATGTAGTGAAACCTTTTTAATGTCAAACAAAAATCAAACTAGATTCAGAATAGAAATGGGCGAATGAGCTTAATTATTAATTTTACGATAATTTTTCAGAACTAAAATCCAACTTCATCCCCAAACTCCACAAGCGATTTTGAAATTTCTATGGGACTACCTGACAAGTATGCCGTTCTAAAAGAATTTTACAAATCGGTCCAGGGGGGTTATTCCAAAAGCGGTACGCAAGACGAACATTACTACGTATCCGTGTTTCAGTGTCATGCAACATTGAGCACTAACGTGTGATTATAAAGTCTTATTTGGTTTGACATAGAAATACACTCACTGTCGTATGACTAACGTACTATTGTATGGAGTAACCCCCCAGGCGTCATCGAATAATCGTTTACTAAGTATGACGTATGTGTATATTTTTGCCCAACTTCTAAAAGGACGAGGATATCAATTCACCGCGTCATCTTTTTTTTAAGCTCGACAGCAGAAAATTCAAAAATATGCTATAACCGAGTGTTCCGTGATGCAAACAAATGGAATGGTGACGTTAATTCTTCTAATGAGTTCACCGAAACTTCACATGTGTTAGATAAAACTTCGTATGATTACAGCAACATCAAATTGGCAGCGGGAACGTAAACACGATACGGTTGGGAAGCTGAAATGGATCTCGGATCAATCGTGAATGTGGGCTTCTTAACACGAATGTGACATTTGTTTTGATTTACAAATGTTTTATGTTCAATGTGACGATCTCTGAATTCGAATACGACTACGAATTTTTAAGGAATTTTTCCTGATTATTTCCGAGTAGGTACTTACGTTGGTCGACTACTTATAACTTTTTTATTTGTAAACCCTCTTTACCTCTGATATTAATCCTTTAAACTTCGTTATATATATTACGGCTGTGAATTTTTTCACAAAATATTTCAGAAACTGATCTCTTAATTGAAAAATTATGCTCACAAAGTCACAAAATTTTTGAAATACCCATTCAACGAAAACCACGATGGGTAAGTCGAGAAAAAAAAAACACCTACTTTACTTAGGGAGCTAACCTATAAAATTGTTTTCAAGATTTTATTTTACCACTTTTTCGACTTGATTAATATGAGTATACCATAATATCCACACAAAATTACAGCTGTCTAATACTTATAATCTGCCTAAAAATGATAAAACACAGCCGTGAAGCATACCGCGTCAAGGAACAAAGTTATTTGGGGTGATTAACACACGGCTTCCTAAAATAAGGGCCGAAGACGAATGAGAATTCCAGGAATTTTATTTTCATCTCTCCGCGTGCCATCTTCTCAGGAAAGAAATAAAGGAAAGAATGATCATATTATTATGCTGTTAATAATTAATAATATTTCATCATCATCATATCAGAAGCTAGAATATAGAGACTAGCCCTTCCGTGTTTGTAACAATAAAATCAAATCGATACGAAAAAGGCAATAATTATTGTTTTACATTATTACTATACATACATTTATTTTGTTTGCTTTTTAAGAGAATGAAATGTTTCATTCTCACAAAAAGCAAACAAAATAAATGTATGATCAAAATATTGGCTTTATAGTGACGTAAGATTATGATGATGGCTTTAAACTCTATAATTCTTTCAATTTGCAGCAACATGGAATTAACCACATCAAAGGCAATAATTACTTCATTACATCAAGCAAGAATAGAACTTATTACATTTTAACAATCTGTGACGTAGTACCTAAATCTTATTTATATTTTCTAACTATTGAAATCAATTTAATTTAATGTTTAATTTATGTATGTTAATTCTTTTTATCTTACATACTTAAATATAATACTATTAATATAATATTATATAAACCCAAATACGTACCTATAAGTTCGCAACACCCTGCCAGGATTCATGTACCTACTTACTGTCTAGCCATCTTCCGTGTGAGTGCATTTTTTTTATTTCTTTAAGTTTATTGCACACAGCACACAATCATATGTTCGCCTTTGGGACATGTTGAGACATTGGAACAGGGGTGCAAATGTAGCAAGCCAACTTGTAATATTGCATTATATCGCATTGTAATATTGCACGTAAGCGATAAATAAAGAAATAATCGTCATTGACATTAAGATGCACGATACAAATCAATAGGTGACAATCAATATTACATACACCGAAGAACTAACAAACCCATACACTGGTAAGGTGGTGACCTGATGACTAATAAATTTGTCCTTGACTCCGCCCCACATCGGACAATTGCCTGCAATGTGCAATTGGCTCGTCGCTATGCTCGGATTACAAGACCAGCAATCTAAGATTATGCGCATGAGCATGAAGCACGTAATCCTCTATTTAGTCATACTGACGATGATCTGCTGCATTATCACGTCTTTATCTCTAACACGGTAAACAGAGCCAAGGGCCGTAAAACCTAAAGGCTACGTATATCGTAATGGTGGACGGAAAAATGGTGAAGGGTTGCTAGCCGCATAGCCAATACGGAATGCCAAAACCTCGTGAGGATGGAAAACTTTCCGTTCTCGCTTCTGGTTAGGAATCTCTTTTAAGTTTACTAGTATAAAAATGAAGAAGGCAATGGCGAACCGATCCATGCATCATCATCATCAGGTCTTTTAGTCTCCACTGCAGGAGCACGACCCTCCCTGTACTACCTGAGCAATACTTGGCCAGAGCAGGCAGAGGACTTGGCATACACTCTCCACACTGGCCAGATGGGTTGGAGAGGTCTCATTGATGTTTATAAGCGTTGTTTAGCTTGTATTTCCTAAGTCGCCTTCTACGACATCCACGAGAGAACTTGGAGTGGCCCTATTCTACTGTGCCGGAAACCACACGGCGACTTTAAAAAATAGCATAAATAGCATTAAGAACATTACATTTTTCTGGATAATTACTGCCTGGAATATCCTATGTGAGATTTCAATACTATTATTAGATCACTAATTGCAACAGACAGTGATAAAGGTAAAATGGTTATAAACAGGGAAAACTTTTAAATGGAAAAACCAAACATTATTCTCCTCCGAAAGACCAGTATGTTTGGAAGGAATAACAAACAAGTAACCTTTACCGTCTTATTACAAAACGCAGACTAACTTTGTTACTAGGTTTAAACCATTATCCGACCAAATCATGTGTTGATATCTAGTAATATGTCATTGTCTCATCTGAAAAGGTCAACTTGATTTGGTCGGATAATGGTTTAAACCTAGTAACAAAGTTAGTCTGCGTTTTAAAATAAGACGGTTATAGTTTCATGTCTGTCTGCCTGTTTATCGGCGGTTCTACTCATAGACTATGTCTCGACGAACCCATCAAAAAATTCACGGCAGTAATATTGTCGCGAACGAGATAGATGTAGAATATTCGCGAGTAAGAACTCTGCTGGCGAGATAGACTTGGAATGTTCGCGAGTGGAATCATGCAAGCGAAACTAGGCCTTATATTCTTACAGCATAAAGGCTAGAGTTCTTTGAATGGTCGTCGGCTTAGTCGCACTCACACATACATACCGGCGTCTCGATGTTTCCCGTCAATCGAAATACATTCGTCAAGTAATGAGAATATTCGGGAAAAGTGTAGACCTCTGTATCGGCCCATATAAAAAGGCGATCGAGTGCGCGTCCCGCCAGTTCAGTACGAGCTACGAAAGCGATAACTTCGAAGCGAACCGAAGCGAAGGAAACCTACCTCATTGCGATAAGTGGAAGTACCTGCGACTACTTTGGCGAGATACCTGAACCTCAGCTGCTACGCGACTTGGACTTGGACATCAGGAAGACCATCTTCACGTGTCAACCTTTGGGTTCCGTAGTGAATAAAAACCCTCATACGAACTTTGGCGTTTTACTCCAAATCTCGAACCCAGTTTCGTAACAATATTAACGAAGTTAAAAGGAACACTATCAGAGCTAAGTATAAAATGTACTCGAAAAAGTAAAATTTCATACAAATTTGTTTTTTTTTTTAAATCAAACTTTATTGTTCCAATGTACAAATATACTTTTAACAAATGGCTGACTTAATGCTGAGAGCATTTTCTCCCAGTCAAGTTAAATTTTTCAGTTTTTAATCGCGTCAACTTAAAGTCGGCATTCGCAACTACATAACCCTACACTGCGCGTGGCAGGACACGCACTTGGCCGGTAATTTAATAAATTTCGATAGAAATGAATATCCTCTGTACAAAGTGGTCACACTTAACACAATCGATAATGACATAAGTACGTACTAACCTAAGTACACATTTATTAATAAAAACTACGGGACATGGAATATAAAACACAAAACAAGCTAGAATAATGAAAACACGACAAAAACACACAAAAACTTGAAAAAGGCAAATAGCAAACGATTGTGTATAACAATGTAAAATTAAAAACATGTAAAATATGCACATATTAATCACAATATGCCTATTAGCGTACTGGGTAAAATCCAAATATACAATTGGTAGTACAAAACTATTCCAAAATTCAAGCCAAAAATAAAACCGTTTAAAAATAACTTTCGCAAAATGGTATTTTTTTATTTATTTAATACATACTAACTACTCAGGGTAACATATTAGCTCATAAAAGTTAAGCAAGTTTTTAAAAAAAAAGTAAAAAAAATAGTTATAAAACGGTAAATTCAAAAATCCAACCTTTCCTCCTCTTGACTCCAACTGTAAAATAGTTTTTTAATTAATAAAATATCTGACAAAAAGTATTTATGGAATTTTAAATATACACGTAAGAATTCTTTACACTCTTTGACTATATCTACATCGTCAATTTGGAAAAGATATTAATATTTTGCGCCCAAACAATAATTACTATAGGGTCAGGAAAGTATGATTGTAATTAGTCCGTCTTTTAGATTATCCAAAAATAATGGACGCATATTTTTCAGTTATACCAAAATGGTAAAAATTTACAAAAAATACGGAGCATCAAAGTTTCGGGGTGGTTGTGACCTCATCTGAATCGTAATTTTTTGTTTCTCAGAGAAAAGAAAAAATACGTGTACAATATTTTTTTATAAGCGTTTTTAAAAAAATATTGTACACGTCATGCCTATTGGTAATTTTGAGATTGTAAAAATTATGATGTTTTAAGGCTACCGAATAGCAATTTTTTTTTAACTAACCTGCTTCCTGAATTTTTCGGATTCCAATGACACGAAAAACGGCCACTACTGGCTAATGTGCGAAAAAAGCTTTGATCAAGTTCTCACTTTAAACTATAAACAGTATATTCATAAAATAGTTAACTAGGGTTATCTAGGGCTTGATTAAGACATTTTAAATGATATCTCCGTTTCCTTTCACATAATTTATTTCAAATGGGCCCCATTTGCACTGAATCCTGAAGAATTCAGGTATCCCCTTAATAGTTAAGACAATCAAATGCATTAAAAACCTTGCTGGACTTTAAATATATGCGTAGACGCCGAAGGCATTGAACTGCGCATGCGCCGATTTGATGATCTTACAAAATAGTTAACTAGGGTTATCTAGGGCTTGATTAAGACATTTTAAATGATATCTCCGTTTCATTACACATAATTTATTTTAAATGGGCCCCATTTGCACTGGATCCTGAAGAATTCAAGTATCCCCTTAATAGTTAAGACAATCAAATGCATTAAAAACCTTGCTGGACTTTAAATATATGCGTAGACGCCGAAGGCATTGAACTGCGCATGCGCCGATTTGATGATCTTACAGACTCCCACACCCACATCAAGTTCGTGTTGAGGTTACATCGATGAATTTAATGAGATGTTGGCGTCATAGAACGACACTTTCATGCAGATTTCGTTAATACTCGTAAATGTATTTAAATAAGCTATTATTTAAATACTAGTAAGCCTGAACGTAACGAACGAGAAAAAGAGATAGTTTTGTACTTATTTTTCCTTAACATAAGCAAATCCACAATAAACATTTGTAATAAACGTATAAAAAAAATATTTTGTGAGGCTCGAGACAAATGCAATACGCCTTAATTCTAAAGAGTTTCATTACAGAGTTTCTCAGTCCAGCTTCCAGCTTTATTATCAGATTAGCTGCAAGTCATCATAATATTGCATTGTCACGCGATATAAAACGTTTAGTATACGTATGCGTGCACAATTTCAGCTCAATCGGAAACCGGAGAGTGAGTCAAATTTAACTCGCAAGATTTGATTACAGACAGACAGGCAACTGGACAGGTAAAAATAAATAAGTTTATAAAAAAGCTTGTAAAAAAGGAATGTTAATTTGTTACAAAATATTAGTAACCTACAGCACAATAAAATGACATATTTTAACATAAAACAGATAGGTAATCTTCTTTGACATTTTATTTATTTAATGTATTATTACGTACATCGCCAAATTAGGAACCATTGTTTGTCTATTACCGATGACGATATCTTTGCGTTTACACACTAGTATGTAATACCTACCTACTTCCTACCAAATTCAATAAATTACCAACCGCCAACATATCCAACCAGTATAATTATACTTCGATGACGAAATATTTATAGTGTATTATTAAAGTTTTGAACATGTGAATCATAAAGTTTGTAAGTAAATTTTATTTTATATTAATAAATTGTTTGGAAAATAATCTATGAAATATATTTACTTCTGATTTAATTAATTTATTTGTCATACTTTTTTGTTTTATAATAAAAATGTAAAATATGCTAAGGCTCAATTTACACTGCGGCGGAATAGAAGCGAAGCAATAAAATCGTGCATAGCATTATGAACTTTAATATGAGCGCGTAAAGTGCCGAAGTCAAGCGATTGGGCGCGCGAGTCGCCGCCGGTCACACTATAGTTTGAACATTATACGATTGACATAAAGTTCATTATGCTATGTCCGATTTCGTCGCTTCCCTTCGATTCCGCCGCAGTGTAAACTAAGCCTAAGAGCATTTTCTCACAGTCTACTTTATAGTTGAACAGACAAAACAGGTTTTATTCGCCACAGGTACCCACAAAATTTAAAGATGGATGCTAAGGGTTGGATCTCATTTGTCTTGTCAGCATGGAACAGCACTGTTGTCTTTCTCGCTCAAGCAAATGACGGTTCTAAGCGGCCGATAAAGAGAGCAGCATATAAAGTGCTGTTCAGTGCTGACAATGAGTTCAAACTCCCAACCCTAACACATTCACTATTGGCAGAAACTTTTGCTGTTTTACTCTGTCAAATGCTGAAAACCGAATGCAATAGACATAACTATGACACCGTATATACCTATAGCAGCTACTGATTTAGCAGACAATAATAATTAAAATAAACAGTCTGATACCATTAAATTAAAGAGGAAATAACGTTATTTGTATGATTACTTAAAAATAATTCAGTCATCACATAACGATGTAATCGAAAAGTATTTATGTACAGAACTTGGCATATGTCATGTTATCGTGATTGTACTTATAATACCCGAAGTCATACTTACTCTGACTGTACGATTTACAAAAACTGGTATAATACCGAAGACGTGCCGTTTATTATTCGCAAATTTTAATAGAAAACATTTTCGAATTTTCGTGGATGGTTACATTTTCACGTATTATAAAATGCTTGAGATTTAAACATGTCTATAATCATCCCAGAAACAAAGCCGCATTTTTGTGCTTTTTTAACGGACTCCATCAGAGTAGATAGTTGTACCAACAGCCTATCAAACTTAATTTAATAAAAATCTCATTGCCCCTCGCTTAGAGGAACAAACTACATAAAGCCCGCAGGGTACAACACAATAAAGATCAGAAATGCTAGGCATCTCTTGATTTATTTCACCGGGAACGGTAACTATACCTACTAAAACCTGCTAAGCAGCTGAATACTTCTTACAATCGCAAAAAAAATACGCACCACTTTATAGTTCTTGATGCTTGGCAGAAACCTCTTCTGTTCAACCTCCTTCTTTTGGAAGACCTCATTGATGATGTTGCCAAGGGCCTGGGCGCCATATTGCATTAACGCCTGCCCCCCCTGGTTCAGCAGTTGCCGTCCTGCCCCTTGCAAGAGCGCGCCAAAATCTGCCCCCCCATTCTGCCCCATTTTGAGGCCACTCACTACACTTTAGATTTTCTTACACAACCACTAAGACATTTTCGCGTATACTGAAAATTTTTATTGTTTTTTTAACTTGATCTTACACTGTAGTTCTGTGCATTTCATCGAAAATTCACTCCGTAAGCAATGCAGACGTGATTCTATATCTAGACTTGATCACTAAAAATACCCAAAAAACTAATTCGAGACAAACAAGCTCCAGATTCACCAAACTGGTCCATCGAACTACCAATTCCACCTTGACTTTTATGAATTAAAAAAAAACAAGTTTTTTCCGTCAGAGACAAAACATGCCCACAACTGATGTGATGACAATATGATGAGAATGAATCTGAGGCCGGCAGAGGCCGTGGAATTACGTCATTATGGAAATAAAGGCCGTGAATACACTGGTGGAATTTGATTCACCTGTAGTATTTACCTGTTGTTTCCGGCCTACGTTCTATGGGAAAATTACTTACAATGTTTTTAATATGGTTCAATGATACAACAAAATAATAATAATTAATGCTCCGAAAACACTATGCTACACTCCATCACTCAAGTGGTCGACGTGTGAAGGAAGAGTGCCAGACTGAAATGGCACGTTTGCCGAATGGTGCCAGATAGATAGGCTCACATAACGACCATGTGGATTCCAGGAGACGGAAAATGATCAAGGGAAATGCCTGAAATGAGATGTAGTAACGACCTGTTTGCATTTGACAAGGATTAGAAAAAAGTAGCTTAAGATCGAAATAGCTGGAAACAACAAGGGGAGGCTTTTGCCCAACTACGATAGCTAAGGAAAAAAAATGCTCCGAGAGAATTTGTAGAACAACTGAAGTCGGTACGAACATACATTTTTTAAATAAAACTTATGGACACTCACCTTTACACCTCAATTAATAGTGCTAATTAAACACGGCAAGCCTTCCTGCATTAACGTTTTTTAACATGAGTGATAAGAACAGAGAACAGCGGACTTATTACCCTTGTCTGGCTGTCTAATGACATGTTTTTTTAATGCTCAATGAAACGTTTGTTGTATCTGTCTGTGTGTATATCTGTGGCATAGTAGCTCCTAATAGTCCGTCGTCCCAACCTCGATTTTCGTACCGATCGTACTTTCTTGGGAGACTATAATATTAATGTGCGCACTTATTAGGGGTCCCTAAATATCGGCGTCTGCCGAGCGAGACAGGAAGCTTTTGGGAGTTATGGCACCTTGAATGGTGCTCCCGTAGCCGAAAAATTACCGATCTTACTTTTGAAAAATTCTTTCTTAGAATCCTTCCTTGTATCATTATGAACAGCTTATACTAAATTCCAGACAATTTACAGGAAGCACTTGCAGAATCAGACGGTTTTTATAGGTGGGATTTTCACCCAAAAAATACCTATCTTACTTTTTGACGAAACTACATTCAGGTGATAGGGCAGCTCTCACACGATCATAAAATCCAAGTCTGCCTCAGATTTTAGGAAGCGTTTGCAAAACCAGACGTTTTGAATGCGTCACTGATAGACGACTCGTACGTATAAAACGTAACAATAATAACGTTGGTACTTACTTTATATTCTAATGCCTTCTATTTACGAGTGTAACTAACCAGACTCTTCCAGCAGAAAAGAAGTAGGTACCTGCCTACTTCACTTAATTACTTTTTTTTATATGAAATCAACACCAAATTTTTAAACAAGAAACCAAAATTAGGTTAATTTAATTTCAAGAAACTACCTATACATGCTTTCACCGTAATTAACTAACGAACGTTCACTACTGGACAAAAGCCTTCTCCAAGAAAAGCATTGTGGTTAGTATCTAAATGAACTTACCCGCTCCATGTGACGGTGAGTAAATACCCCTGCTAGCCATTTGATGCCAAACGCTATAATATGCTTGAAATGCAAGTAGATGTCAAACATTAAAGTATATGAAAACAGCATACTTATCATACATTAAACGTAGACTCATTTGACTTATTATCATTTTGTTGCTGGGAGGTGTGCGAAGTCATATTTATATGTTAAAATAAGTAAAAAAGGAAATACGATAACAACATACTCGTATCAGTACCTTTATACATACTAAGGAGAAGCATTTTCGACTGCCCATTCAAGAGCTAAACCTGCTGATTTCAGGGCTGGTCGTAAAACACAAGTTATTTGTATTGTCAATTTCTTCAATCCCCCATCAACTTGTTAAAATATTTCCCACAAAATAGTATGCCGGGTATTTATCCGAATCTACGCGTTGTATGGGGACATACGAATTGACTGGTCTAAGTTCACATTTTTTGCTAACAACTTTTGTAGACCTGATTATATGTTAAAATAAGCAAATATACATCTAACTAATGGGATGTGAATATATGAGCACGCTCATACAAATAGGAAGAGTAGATTTTTTTTCATCGCTCATTAAATAGCCAAATCTGCTGATTTCAGGGTTGGCCTCCCCCCATCAACTTGTTATAACATTTCCCACAAAATAGTATACCGATTATTTATCCGAATCTACCCGTTATATCGGAAAATACAAATTGATAGGTCTGAGTTTTCATTTTTTGCTGGCAAATATTTGTAGACTGAATTATATATTAAATATATGTTTTTCAGGGTTCAAGAAACCTCCATACAAAATTTAATTCAAATCGGTCCGACGGCCGTGAAAGCGTAACAAACAAACCACATTAGTATTTATAATATTAGTAGGGATTTTAGATAAAGACAGGCTTTTGGTAGGTTAAAATCCAACCAGTAGGTCGATGATAATAATAATGAACTACATATTATAATACTCATCATTTTTGGTAGTACGGGTCATCGATCACTAACTCATTTTAAAACTACTGATATCTAAAAGGCTTCCTCAAATCTGAGGCAGACTTGGCTTTTATGATTATGTGAGAGCTGCCCCAACAACCGAAAGTGGTTTCATCAAAAAGTAAAATAGGTATTTTTGGGAACCTATAAAAACCGTTTGATTCTGCAAGTGCTTCCTGTAAATTCTCGAATTTAGTATATGATGTGAAAAATAATACAAAGAAGAAATAAAAAAAATTAGAAAGTAAAATACGTAATTTTTGGTTATTTATACTCATCGTGCTTTCTTGAGAGATTATCCCAGGTAAACATACTAGTCTACAACTATGAGGTTGGACCTCCCAACAGAAACGGGTAAAGGTGTAACGTGGATATTCGACATGACCTTCGTCTTGTCAATATTTATTTTTGGGCCGACCTGTTTGGAAACTCTATGTAGATCTTCAAGCATCGTACTCAAGTCCTCAATCAATTCTGCCAAAACAACGATATCGTAGGCAAATCGAAGGTGAGTCACATTCTTGCCATCGATGTTAATGCCCAGTCTTTTCCCATTCCAGGAGCTTGAAGGCATCTTCCAGAACAGCGGTAAACAGTTTTGGAGATATGACTTCTCCTTGTCTCACGCCTCTTTGCAGTAAAATATCTTTCGTACTGAGTTCCTGAACCCGGACTAACATAGTGGCTTTGCTGTACAAGCACTTCAACACCTCGATATACCTATAGTTAATATGGCTTCGCCGGAGAGACTGGAACACAGCTATTGTTTCAATCAAATCGAAGGCTTTTTCATAGTCCACGAACCCCAAACATAACGGCCAGTTATACTGCTTGCTTCGGCTTCTCTATAAACTGCCGCAGCGTGTGGATGTAGTCCATGATACTGTAGAATCTCAAATCTGTTAGCGAGACAGTTCGTGAAGACTCTCGAAAACAACTTATAGACATGACTCAAAAGCGTAATGCGTCTATTAGTTCTTCAATAAGTGTTGCCACCCATTTTGAACTACCACACCTCTGTTCTACATGTCATTCTTCGAGTAGGGCGGAATTAAAGAGCCTTTGAAGGACTTTCAGTACCGGCGTTCCAACCGCTTTCAAAAGCTCTACTGTGATTCCGTCCTTACCCAGGGCCTTGTTATTTTTGAGCTGTTTGAGTGCTAGCTTAATCTCGTACAGACTGATGTCCGGGATATCTTCGGTATGGTGCCGGGTTAGCTTGGCATTTGGATCTGTAGCCGTATTTACGCTAGGTTTTGCAACGAATGTATGTAAATGCCCATAAAACCTATCTATCCCTATCCTTTATTGACACCACTTTACCGCCCTCCGTATTCAGCTTTGTCAATTGGCTCTGACCTGTAGACATGGTCCTGACGAATATTTTGGAACCTTTGTTTTGTTCTATCGTTTCCTTAATACACTTGGTATTAAAGGCGCGAATGTCATGTCGCATCGCAAGGGCTTTTGTATTTGAATGTTGAGCCGCAGATATTTTACCCAAAAATTACCCATTTTACTTGTTGATGAAACTACATTCAGGTGTTGGGGGAGCTCTCACATAATCATAAAAGCCAAGTCTGCCTCAGATTTGAGGAAGCGTTTTAGAAATCAGACGTTTTAAAATGAGTCAGTGATCGACGACCCGTACTACAAAAAATGATAAGTATTAAAATATGTAGTTTATTATCATTATCATCGACCTACTGGTTGAATTTTAACCTATCTTTAAAATAAAAGCCTGCTCTATCTAAAATCCCTACTAATATTATAAATACTATTTGTGGTTTGTTTGTTACGCTTTCACGGCCGTCTTTTTATGGAGATTTTGTATGGAGATTTCTTGAACCCTGAAAAACACATATAATATATAATTAGGTCTACAAACATTTGCCAAAATGAAAATTCAGACCTATCAATTTGTATTTTCCGATACAACGGGTAGGTTCGGATAAATAAACGGCATACTATTTTGTGGGAAATGTTATAACAAGTTGATGGGAGGCCAACCAACGAAATCAGCAGATTTGATGAGTGGTCAAAAAAATCTACTCTTCCTATTTGTATGAGCGTGTTCATATATTGACATCCCATTAGATGTATATTTGATTATTTTAACATATAATCAGGTCTATAAAGATTGCCACCAAAACTGTGAATTTTGTGGTAAATATTTTAACAAGTTGATGGGGGATTGCATAAATTGTCAATACAAATAACTTTTGTTCTAAGCTGCAAAATGACTGCAAATCTCAATAGCCGAGCACTCCAGAATTAAATCATGGAAAGACGTAACCGGTAACAATCTCCGAACTTAAAATATTCCTGGACCTCCTATTCCACATGAGCACGATACCACTTTCCCGCCTGCACCAAACTATGCACTAAACCATGTATTATAATAATACATATTTTGGTGATTTTTATATAAATAAACATCAATATAGAGTGAAATTTAGAGCTCCGCATATATGCGAGCTGGCACAGGGATGAAAATTTAATCCCTCCCATATGTGCGGGTTTTTTTTTTATTTGTTAATTTTAATGATTATTTTATTATATCTGACAAAATAGCAAACGTAATAATAATAAAAAATGTTGCCCATACTCGTGGCACCAAGAATTCAGCCGGCAGCGAAGTTGTTAATACCTTTTTTATTATTTTAACATATAAATATGACTTCGCAAGAAGCCTATTTTTAATGTATGATAAGCACAGCATACTTATACTTTATTTCATATACTTAAATGTTTGACATCTACTTCCATTTTAAGCATATTATAGCGTTTGGCATCAAATGGCTAGCAGGGGTATTTACTCACCGTCACATGGAGCGGGTAAGTTCATTTAGATACTAACCACAATGCTTTTCTTGGAGAAGGCTTTTGTCCAGTAGTGAACGTTCGTTAGTTAATTACGGTGAAAGCATGTATAGGTAGTTTTTTGAAATTAAATTAACCTAATTTTGGTTTCTTGTTTAAAAATTTGGTGTTGATTTCATATAAAAAAAGTAATTAAGTGAAGTAGGCAGGTACCTACTTCTTTTCTGCTGGATGAGTCTGGTTAGTTACACTCGTATATAGAAGGCATTAGAATATAAAGTAAGTACCAACGTTATTATTGTTACGTTTTATACGTACGAGTCGTCTATCAGTGACGCATTCAAAACGTCTGGTTTTGCAAACGCTTCCTAAAATCTGAGGCAGACTTGGATTTTATGATCGTGTGAGAGCTGCCCTATCACCTGAATGTAATTTCGTCAAAAAGTAAGATAGGTATTTTTTGGGTGAAAATCCCACCTATAAAAACCGTCTGATTCTGCAAGTGCTTCCTGTAAATTGTCTGGAATTTAGTATAAGCTGTTCATAATGATACAAGGAAGGATTCTAAGAAAGAATTTTTCAAAAGTAAGATCGGTAATTTTTCGGCTACGGGAGCACCATTCAAGGTGCCATAACTCCCAAAAGCTTCCTGTCTCGCTCGGCAGACGCCGATATTTAGGGACCCCTAATAAGTGCGCACATTAATATTATAGTCTCCCAAGAAAGTACGATCGGTACGAAAATCGAGGTTGGGACGACGGACTATAAAGTATAACTATTTTGAGTTTGATTCAAGCCTAAGACAAGGCGGTTTTTATGGCTAGGGTCGGTCTTATAATATAATTTTACACCTTTTTACTTTATTTAAATAATATGTAAGTATTTTTGAAATGATTCTTGATTGAGATTGTTTTTTTAAGAGCAAACATAAAGTTCTCACAGAGTACTTGAACAATTTAATGTTTAATGTTTGATAATTACTCTCAATAAATAATAAATAAATAAATAAATAGGGACAAATTACACTGATTGAGCTAGCCCAAAGTAAGTTCGAGACTTGTGTTATGGGATACTAACTCAACGATACTATATTTTATAACAAATACATATATAGATAAACATCCAAGACCCAGGACAATTTGAAAAAGGCCATTTTCCAACTTGCCCTAGCTGGGGATCTAACCCAGGACCTCGGGATTGGCGGTCTAGCGTGTTGACCATTACGCCACGGAGGTCGTCGACTAGACTAGAATCTTTAATCAGAACTTCATGAATTTTGTCAGTGTGCAGAAGAAACAGAATGGAACTAATAACATTGTCTAACATGAGCCAAACTGGTCAAGGGTTTTCTAAGGCAGTAAAAAAATCTTGCAAGTTTACAGTTTGAAGCACTGGAGAGCAAACCTTATAGTTTATGTTATCAATAGAAGAGTTTTATCTATGAGACATGTTCCAAATACGTTCTAATGAACTGTGTCAAACATTTAACAAGATAACACAACTGTTTTCTCCACATGTAAAGTTTAGAGTTTAACAAATTAGTGCTGCTATTAGTGAGTTTTTATCTTGATCTAATTCATGCTTTTGGAAGGCAAGTTAAGCTGCTGGATGCTGGTCTCAGTTGTTATTTATGGCTACATGATCTTTTACTTCTTGAGATATGCACTTTGAGTAGTTACATTGCAAGACCAGATTTCAGATTTTTTTGCAGACTAATCACACAGAATATGCTAGCTCCAAAGAAAGTTCTAGTCTAGTCTAGTTATGGGATAGTACCTCAACAATACTATATTTTTATCACAAATAAATAGGTATAAGAATAGATAAACATCCAAGACTCAGGTCAATCTGAAAAAGATAATTTTTCATCTTGACCTGACTGGAGATTGAACCTGGGACCTGCAGTGTGACTGAATGGAAAGATGATCATTAGGTTTCAGCGGTTGTCAAAGGCCACAGGGGATGCAGATGTAGCAAAATACATACTTTTAAAAAGTAATAATTTGCCTATAGACATTACTACCTATGTTTTAGGAATTCAAATAAGAACGGTCCTGGAATACCCGGGAACCATGGTGGAAGCATTCAGGTCGCCAGCAAGCGTTCTAAAATTCCTGCAGGAGCTGGGCTGGGTCGAGAATAAGGCAGGCGTCTACTCCCGATGGGGGGGGGATGGGTCCTGAATGGGACCGGCAAATTCAGGCCTAATTGAAGGAAGTAAGTAAAATGTAGGAATTCAAATCAAATTTTAGTTAAATGTGAACTACGATGGGTTTGACTCAGTGTAACGGCTCAGAGTCAAATAAATACAATATATTTGTTTGTAATTAAACCCAAACCAAAATGATTCAAGTTTTATGGTTCAATGCCATGCAAATTGTTTTCCATCGAAAACTAATTTATTATATTAGCATCTTACTGTGTAGTAAGATGCTAAATAATAATGTATGTGGCCTAAGTAGGTTTTATCTATATAGTTCCGTAAATAACTTATAAAAGTCAAAAACAACATGTAAAAATACAGCAAATATCGCAAAAGTGTCACTAAACTTAAATTTTACAAGGAAACATCAGTGGTTTATGATAATGAGGACAAAATAATAAAATATGTACCTGCCAAATAGATAGGAATCTAGAAAGTTTACATTCTTGAGAAGAATATAGGTCATTAGTTCGACGTCGAAATTGTACACAAATACTTTACACAGAACGTTTCAACTGCTGAAAACTTGCGAAGCAGTAAACATGGGCACGTAAAATGATTTCGTGAAGGTTATAAACAATTTAAACTCATGAGATCATCAATCCAAAGTAAGGAATCACCAAAACCTGACGACGACATTCGACACCATATTTCACAAGATATAGGTACACCATTTTAAACTAAAAACACCTCATAGCACAGAACTTCAGTATAAAATACAAATATATACTCAATTGCACTATTATTAAATATTTAAACGCGAGAAATAAAGATTTAAAAATTCACACCGTCCGCTCCTCACAAGATTCCAACGAGAAAATGACAGCAGAGCAACCGATTAAATTTAGAAGCTAACTATACGTTTGCTCGCTTGCCTATCACAGTGACCTCGTGAATTTAGTAGTGTAACGCAAGATTGCCAGAACGAGGTGACGTCAGCTGCTCTAAAAAAAACAAGCATCGATTTTTTTTGTTTAAGTACCTAGCTAGGTAAATTATGTACATTATGACAAAAGTATTTTTATCTCATTTTATTAATAAAAATCGTTATAAAATAGGTATAGGTTTTTCTATAAATATGTTAAAAAACCAAAGGTATCGTGTCGCGTCGCGTCACTCGCGTCAGAAACTTGATTTATAAACTTTTTTAAATAACAGAACTGGATATTGAGGATAATTTGATTGTACCTAATGAAAATCTGGGAGCGCGGCATATATTGCAGCTGACTGTTATTTTTTAAATTGACAATTAAAACTGACTTTGCTGCCCCCTAATTTAGACAGCCGGGGCCGAGGACCCGGCTTCTAACTTTTCAGATTCGGAATGGCTTTTTTACCTTATCCCTTAACCCACAAACAGATGAATCGATTTTGAAATTAAAATACAGATATAAGTATATACTTAATATATTACAAATAGATATAGTAATGGATACTAATTAGACTTAATAGGTACTCTTAATTCAATCAGGCATAGGGTCCCGCTGGATTTACGGACATGATATAGTACCCGTAACCGGCGGGCACGCATGAAAAGAGCGAGAGTGATAAGATGATTAGTATAGTTATGAGTACTTTTACAAAGAGGGGAGGCTTTTGCCCAACGATGGGACCTATTATAGCTATAAAAAAAAAAAAAAAACAATGAGTACTTTGCTTACCTCTGTAGAATTAATAATAGTACCTACATACCTCTGTGGCAAACAGACGTGATAATATGTACCTATGTATGTACAGTACAGTGTACACTACTTACCTTATAAAATAACAAAAAACATTTTACAAACCTTACTGTGTCATATAACTCATATATCAATGGGTTTGTTATGAGGATCTCAAATATTTTTGTTATTATTGTAAAATAAATACCTACTTTTGATTTTATTCATGCAAGTAAAGCAAAAGCTGCCACTCCCCCCCCCCCCCCCCCCCCCCCGATCATAAGGCAATGTTTATATTTTTTTTTACATGTTTTTGATATATTAGATAAGTAGGGCCGTACGTTTTTATTTTATAGAAATGTTGCTTGCACGTTTTTTCGACGTTTTTCGTCCCGTGAACTCAAATTCGTCATTCGCAATTACGGAACCCTACGCTGCGCGTGGTTCGACACGCACTTGGGCGGTTTTTATTCTAGTAAGTCCTACCTACGTAACATCATGCGCATATAAATAAGGAAATACAGTTTTCAGGCTTCACAACATGCACTGATAAGTACTTGAGTAGGTATACATACATACATAACGACTGGCATTGGCGTATATGTGGATAATTATGTAAAACAACGACTCGCAGTTGACCGTGAAATGCATTTATCACTGTAATAAAATTATCGTTTTACCTACTTCAGCTTGTTTCAGATAAAGATAAAGATAAAGGTTACCTATTTGTAACTATAGTGTAACTATGTAACAACATAGAGCTAGCCTCCCCCAACTAGCCAGCCCAAAAATAAAGAGAATATAACCGGCAAAGTGCGTGTACCACGCGCAGTGTAGAGTTCCGTAGATGCGAATGCCGATTTTGAATTCACGGGACTAAAACATCTAAAAAAACTAATTTTCTATTGAATGTTTATAAAATTTTCCTTTTCCAAGTACATTTTATAAGTTTGCTGCCTATAACTTTTTAATTTGTAAACTCTGAGTGAGAGTTTTCCTTCAGCTCAATGGTCGCAACATGTTGAAAAAACCAAGCAAGACTAATTTGGAGTGCTTTCCAAACCAAGGAGGTGCTAATGATAAATTTCCGTCATCCGTTAGGTAAATCAGAAGCGAATGCACGGCTGAGCCGTCGAACTCTTCAGTCCAATCAGTCCTCGGACCAACGATTAATCTGTTGTCTACACATTGAGCAAGTTAATTGTAAATTGTAGTACTGCCTCCGTCGATTGTTATCAAATGAGTACAATGCCATGTTACCGACAAAGGGGCCAGTTCTTTGAATATACGTGACCTATCTCGTTGGTTGAGGGATTTGCTGGTCTTTCATTATTTTAAAATCAGACACTGATTGTTGATGATGACTGAAAGTGACGCGACGGTCCTGAGGGGTAACTCCAAAAGTAGTACGCAAGATGGACGTTACTGCGTATCCGTGTTTCAGTGTCAAGCAACATTGAGCACTAACATATGATGTTAAAGTCTCATTTGATTTGACATAGAAATGGGACGTCACTATCGGACGACTATCGTATTATTTTATAGAGTAGCCCCCCTGAGGTAGAGACACTTTTTGAACGAGCAAGTAAAGTTTTTGGAGTCTTCTTGACCAATCCGGCATTTGTATGTGTGTTAGTTTGACGATAACTCGATTGTCTTTGATCGGAACTTCATAAAATTTGGTAGGCGTGTAAAGAAGTTCAGCTCTAGGTTTTTTTTTAATTCGAATAAAAGTCAAATCGGTCCAGGAGTTCATCATCAGGTATTATTGTCTCTACTGCAGGAAAACAACCCCTCTGACCAAAGCTTTACTTTTTTTTACATCCAGGATTTCATATTCAGAGCAAATGTAAGTAGATGCATTTAAGTGGTCTTCCACCTCAAGCCACACCTGTCTGTAACTAACTACAGTACTCGTAAAATGTTGTTCAATGACACAGTTAATTTCGTACCAGTGAACCAACCTTCGCCAAACATGGCGAGGCGATTGTGACCCGTCGCGTCGTAAATCGTAAAAGTTGCTTGCTCCCCAAAACGGGCAGTCGGAACGGGTTGTCTGACTAATGCGAAAGCTTTTTAATTTAATACAAGCATTTATTTGGTCTTGCTTGCCAGAGAGTTACCTTTGTAGCGGAAAATGAAAATAGGTAGATACTTACCTAACCTACCACTGGACAGTTCGGTTACATGCCTAGGGCACCGTTATAAATGTAGCCCCCTAAACTGTTCATTGAGTGTTGATAAATATTATATTTCTTCGCTGATTAGCGACTGTCGCTTTTCTTCCGCTTTCCCCATCTTCGTAGTATGAGGCGCGTAGTTGCCATCAACCGCAGCCCGAAAGGGCGAGCGGACGCAGCAGCCACATATTGCCATTCCATTAAGAAGCACTTCGAGTGAGTCGTTTGGGTGTTTGCGTGTTGTATTCAGTTGGTTATTGTTTAATCGAATAAATACCCTTTGGTTAATGTCAGGGCGTTACTGACTAGACCTAATTATCGATCAATACTTCAATACCGCAGTAACAGTCACAGAAAAGCTAAATACGCAATAATTGCTTACTTAGACGTTCGTCAGTTATTTTGTTTTATAGTTCAGTTGTTGAATTGGCCTTTGAAAAAGAGGATACCGATTAGCACTCCAGCGCATCAACCAATTGACTGAATAGACTATAAATTAAACCACTGAACTGGTTTTAAGAAAGACTGGACCGCTACCCTACAATGGACTTTGTAGGTGAAATCAAAAAGCACCTTTTGGTTTGTGACCAAATCAAATTCCTAAAAACATAGTTCATAGGGCCAGCAGTCACCACATTTCCCAACATTCCTTCGCAACTGTCTGGCTTGTAGCCAAGACCAACGTTTTGATGTATTCGGTTCTAGTGGATATCATGACAATAACTTGACTGACGGCATACTGTTCTGTTTACTGTACTATAGTTATAGTGAAAAATCAAAGCAAGTTCAGCTCGTTATACAACGCTTTTAACCCCTAACAAAAAGAGGGGTATCTAATGTCTGTCTGTGTGTTTGTCTATGGCATCGTAGCACTCGAACCAATAACGAGTTTTTTTACGTAAAATCAAGTTTCGTTGTGGTAATTCTTAGCTATGTTTGATGAAAATCGGTTCGGTCGTTTAAAAGTTACTAATTTATCGCTTGAAAGTCGGTGTTTTGTAGTTTGCCTGTCATATAATAGATGGCACTACGGATATTAATTTTACTATTTAGTTCCTCCGCACATCAAAAGATGGCGTTTACATATGAAAATTAAGTCGAGAATTTTTTATTTGCCTGGCAAATTAGCTGTTATATGATTTTGAGGGATAACTGAATGCAAATACTGACGAAGATAAAAACAAAAATGGAGAAGCTCCACCGACATCTTTGAAATAAAATGAACTTGGGCATAAGTTCATTTTATTTCAAATATGTCGGTGGAGCTTCTCCGTAGACCCAGTTCACACAGTAGTTCACCCCGAACTTTGCAGTCCATTATCTCGAAAACCCTTGACCAATTTGGCTCAAGTTTAATTGTACTACAGTTAGTCATACCAATTTTCATAGAGTACCGATCAAGGATATTAGAGTTGTGGTTCAACATCGCAGATCTTCGCTCGTTGAATGATGATTATGAGTATGACCAGCAAAGAATACGTGAGAAAGTATGACGCAAACAAATTATAGCATTTGAAAGCTAATTATAAACAGGTGAATTAGAAATAATTTTCAAAACTAAAAACCGACATTTCCCCCAAACTACAAGACCGATTTAGATAAAATGTCTATAAGATCACCTGACAAGTATATTTTACAAGTAGGTGTATGCTTCTTCGAATAATTGGTGAACATAATACTTATTATATTATACTATACACAGATTACTAATAAGTTACTACGTAATGTGCTTAAAAAAGATCGCAACAAATTGATAAACTACTCCTTTTTTTGGAAGACGAGTAAAAATAATCTTTTACAAACTGTTTACACTACCGATCGTTTTCGGCGGTGTAGTTACTAAGTGAGTGCGGTGTGAGTTTATATTTAGTTCGCCTTGAACTGCCGGTCTATATCGAGAGGAAACCACACGTAGGGGCGCGTAGATTGACGTAGAATAGCATTCCCTACTTTGTCTAATTTTTATTTTGGTCATCAATTTATCAATTCATTACAAGTCACATTATTAAATGACATCAGCTTATTTTTTGTAAAAAGAAATGTTACCCAAACGTTACCCAATAATTGCATAAATATTATTATAAGATTATTGATATGTCATCATAAATTATAACTTGTCACAGATTTACAATTAAATTTGACAAAATCCCTTATTCGAAGCTAACTCAATTAGTTCTTAAATTTGGTTTAAATACTCAATTATCATGAACTGTGATTATGAATCTGATTTATAATGCATCACAATATTTTATAATATTATACTAAAACATGATATATTGAATAAACACCGTAAATTTGTATATATGGAAAAGAAAATGTCGGAAAGCGGACCCCGGGCTTCTCAGCATTGCAACTGAGGATGCAACTGATGAGAGAGAGACCGTAAATTTGTATATAATAATTATGTTTTACGGGTTGTACCTACCTCCATTATTCATCGTAGTTCATTTAATGTAATGTTGTTTTAGTTTTCATAGGGCAAGCGTTATTACTTTAATTCATTATGTCATGCCATTGCCATGCCTTGGAGAATCACGACACGCAATGAGTATGAATAATAAAATAAATATTTTGTAGGTTATAGTTGCTTTGTTAGGCTTTATTCATTTAGGTTTTAATTATGAAACAAAAAAATTTTAGCGAAAACTCATTTGTAAAATTTAAATCAAAGAATATACTTACCTGTATACTAATTGTGATATTCGTCTAGACTCTAACCAGTCTCGTTTCATGTTTAAATTCAAATTTAAACAAGAAAAAGTATTATGTGGTTAATACTTAAATACTACATAACGACTTTAGATCTTAGTTCAAATTCCATGAGTTAATCTTGAAAGGAAAAGAGACTTTGCAACTGAGGGTGGAAAGTGGTACCCTGGTAACTGGTTTAATGTAACACAGGGTAGAAACTGGGTTCATCACAGATAGGTAGAATAGAACATCAAATTCTTTTTCACATTAGTTTTATTTGTTGTTATTTCTTTTTCCTCAATAAATGTTATTTGATAAAACAGTTCACATGTTTATTGTTTTTATATCTAGTTTAGTTTTTATCAATAGTTAGTAATATTTAGTTTTTAGTTATTTTGTGTGTAATTAAATAAAGTATGTTCACATGTAAATAGTTTTAAAATTAATTTTTTTAGCGGTGCTTAGTGGAGGCGGCAATGTAAAACATGACGGTGACAAATCTAAGAAGCTAGATCAATGCACTATAGGTTCAGGGTTAATGTACCCTGTTAACTTGTAACTGACGCCTTCACACCTGGACTCCTTTAAAGGTTCCATTAGTTATACTCTATCTGTCAATCAAATCAGTCATGTAGTGGATGAAATAAATACAACAAACGCGCATACCTAATAAGTAAACATTTCTCTCAATTTACTGGCCAGTTGACTGAAATAGATCCCCATATTGGATAAGTTCGACGCTGTATGTTTACTTTTCGGATTTGCATCTGTGTTATTTCTTATGTGCTATAAAGCTTTAAAAACAACGCTCCTTAAATAAGTATCATTCTGATTTAAGAGTATAGATTTTGAGTCGGACCTTTAGAATATGTACTTATACCTGATAACCTGATACTGCCATCATCTTAAGCTGCTGACTCACAGCTATGACGAAATGCATTCATTGCATACTTGTACTGCATACGCATTAGGAAGTAGGTAGGTTATGTTGACGCATACTATAGACATAGATAAAGATTATTTGCCTGATTAATTACTGTTACTCGTGGTCTTATTCCACTAAACATAACATATTAGCGATTAGCCCCCAAACTGTTAACTCGCGCATTCGCAATTCTTTTAATTACGTACAACTTCGAACCTCTAATAGACCTCAAACTCCTTGACAAATTTGGTTCATGTTCTCCTTGAACTGTGAACTTGCAAAATTCTAATCAAAGTTACTAGATTAATCGTCGCATACTTCTCAAATGCCGGATTTATTCGAGTAGACTTGCATAATTTTACTCGCTGATTCAACTATGTACCTAAAAAACTAACCAACGAAAGACCGGTTGGCCACTCTATAGGATGTATATTTTGTAATATTTACTAGAATTTATAATAACACCCACCATTTATCCTTAACTTATGTGCCCTGGGCTTATAACTCTAATTACAGCGCAGCGTGAGTCTCGTCAAAATTAGACTGATTTAATTTGTGCGAAGGCGTAATTTGGGAAACTGATCAAGATCTACGTCACCGCGTGATTCAGAATAAAACCCTGATTATAATGACTAATCAAATCAGCAATCATAGTAAATAGTCATCTAATTTTATTTTATACTGATTACCAGTAAAATAAATAGCATTTTTAGTAATAGTTTTGATTTATAGAATAGCTTTTTAATTTATACATACATACATACATACTATCACGTCTTTATCCCTAATGGGGCAGACAGAGCATTTTGGGTCTTGCGGTTCTATGCAGAGCCCAGGGCCGCAAGACCAAAAGCCACTTTGAGCGTCATGGTGGGCGAGAAGATGGAAAAGCAATCAGTACAGTGATGGGTTGCTAGCCGCATCGCCTTTTAACATGATTTGCATTTTTGCCCATTCCCTCGATCGGCTTTTACGATCTGCGTGGGAAGAGAAGCAGCTAGTACATTCTAAGTTTTTTTTTAATTTATAGAATAATTTCATCTAATTTCTTTACAAATGTTTATGTACTCTAATCTAAAAAAGTAATTATTTTTTATGAAACAATAAATAAAATAGCAAGTAAATAAACTTAGATAAAATATCTGAACGATACGATATTGCATATCTGACAATTATTTATTTATTTTATAATATGCTTTTTTTAAAGAGATAAATGATTAAGTACTCATTTCCACTCTTGTTTTGTAATCTGAAGCAGTTTTGTATTCGAGATAAATAAAATTAACAATAATCGGCAAGGTGGGTTTAGATATAAAATAATAATTTTTGAATATTAGTGGTGGCTTTTTTTCATTTTAATATTAATTAATTTTAATGTATAAAAAATGTGTAATTTTTGTTATAAAAAAACATTAAAAAAAATATTTTTATAAATAGCCAAACTATAAAGTTTGGCTATAATAAATAACTATGTGGTTGGATCATTATTTATACGGATTGTAGAATGCTCGACATAGGTATGTCAATATTATATTGCTCCACGATAATCTACTTTGCAGCAACGGAGCAATGCTCTAAATTACGATCGTGGAAGACACAAATACATCAGCAGTGTGCTTCAATATTAAATTTAGAATACTTGCATCTTCGCGAGCGTTAAAATTTGATGACCGTCTTTTATATGCACTTTGTTTATTTACGTTTTCAGCAAGTGGTCACTTTGCACAGATGTTTTATATATAGAAGGTAATTTATGATTATAATTTTTCATGGATTTTATGTAGCCTAGCAACATATAAGTAAAACTAATTTATAAGACGAATAAAAATAATTATATAGAACTGTACAAGAAACCGAACAGCGTACATTAGCATATAGCCTAGTCACAAAAGACACTGCACTCCTTGTGACCTTAGTTTTCTTTTTACAAATTGCTACATTCTTTGTATGAAACCCAAGATAATATAATTACAAACGCCATAAGTGTGGTACATTAGTGTAGTCGTCGGTAATTTATAAATATAATATGCTCACCATTTGGGCAAGAAAAGAACATTTACTATGACCGTCAGTATAATGTACATTAACAGCCTTGTGTTTATGCAAAATTATTACGCCTTGTGTATATGTATAGGTACTTAAATAAATTTTTTTCAAGAAAAAACATAGAACGATTGAATGAAATCAAATGGTAATAGGACAACGTGACGAAAAAGACAGATAATTAATTTAATTTCTTATAACTAGCGAAGGTGATAGATAATTTTATTTCTTACAGAATGTTCACATAGGTACCAAAAATACTTAAATACATATACCAATATGTATGAGCATAAGACGTTAAACGAAGATCGTAGATATGGCGCCAATCTGTTATGGTTGGTCAACTTTTGACTATCCCACGTTTTTACGCAAGGTCGCCGTGTAGTCAATGTCAAGGCTATTAACCGTCCAAACGGATATGCTGGTAGTCGCTCGCTACCTACTAGCTCACTTCAACAAAAAATATTATCAGTTTCAAAGTGGTCAGGTAAGTATATTATTTATGTTTGCAAAATTTTAGAAATGGGTTCCAAAAAAAGTTCTAGTATAGTACTGGTGTGGGCATGATGCTAATACTTACTAATATGGTACTAAACTCTCAAATATCTACTAATACAGGTCATGAGTTGAATGACTTGGCATGGTTAAATTTTGGCAATTTTGCGCCCCCCAAAACATGCGCCCCGTGCCTAGTCCCCGCTTGTACGTACTCCTCCGTTTTATTTTCCCTATTTCATTTAATTCCTATAATCAGCCATGCGCTTGTATTGATTACCAAAAAAAAACTAGTAAGTTAAACTGTTGTTTCTTATTTTAAAACAATAAACTGAAATAGCGTCAAAAAAAGGTCATATCCGGAACGAATAATAATCTAATCTTTCACCGTATGTATCAGTGACATAAGACATTGATAACATCTCTAAACATCACTAAAGATAAAACCTTTACAATAAACTTGGCTGAATAATAAAAGACGCATTAATTAAAAACAAACTCACCTCCGCGCTAACTTTGACAGCAGCGCAATCATTTTCAATAACCTCCTCAACCGCACCACTTTCGTACTCCTCCACTGGCAGAGCAGGGTATAACTTTACTCCAGAAAATCCAGAATCATCTTGACTAGGCAGTTTAGGGTACAACCCTCCAATCAGCGGCTCTGAACTTCCGTTTCCTTTCCCGCGCTCACCATCCAAAAACCCGGCAACCGCTTTCGCGTTACTAGCGCCACGATGCCAACCCCAGCCGTGCGCGCGAAAATTTTTCGGGTAATAATTCAACATTTTCTCTTTCTTTATCACACGTGCGCACAGAAAGGCGGTTCAACACAGACTGGCTATCTGTAACAAGATTTGGGCATCTAGATTATTTACGTACAGACAGACAGTGATTCAGTGGGAGAGATGAAAGGTTTAATTTTCTGTTTATTCTGATTCATCATATATGATTGTTTTCCTTTGTTCGCACACTGAATGTACAGAAACAAACAAATGAGCAGGCACTTGCAGTTCGATTTACTGCGATCGGCAAACAAGTGCTTTGATTTGGGATTCCGCTATTACTCAAGGAAATATCCACAATACATACAAACCTGCTTCTGAGGACATTCAGATAGACATGATAAGGTATAAAAAAGTTAACAAGACTTATAATAGAATGCCTTGTTCAAGCTTGGATGAACGGACTTTTTGTTTAATTGCGCTCCATAATATAATAAAACTAAAACCGACTTCAATCCCAAAAGTACAGAACTGATTTTGATAAAATTTCCGAAGAAAATTGAAAGACTTTTCCAAATAAGTCCAGGCGTCTTCGAATAATCGTGAGTATCGTGACGAATAGTTAACCTCCTTTTTTTGGAAGTCAGTTAAAACTATTGAAACATTGGTTAGCTAAAAAAAGTCCTACACTAAAATTGATGTTTTATGGAGATATAGACTATTCTTTAGAAATAAGAGGCCGGCGGGAGTGTAGTTAATGAGTGTGAACGACCCTTGGCAAGGTGTCACAGTCTGGCAGACGTCTACAATATAAATCTACCTAGGAAATCATAAAGGTATAATTAGGAAGGGAAGAGTCGTCTCATGATGATAATGTAAAAGACCAAGACCAGACCAAGGGCAAATCGAGGCACTTATCCCGGTCTCAAAGTTTTGAGGGGCCAAAATTGGACCAACATCAAGCATTCCGATACCTCCTCCAATCATATTCACCACACATTCACTCGAAAGAAGTCTGTACTAACAGCAGGAAAATAATATACACACCTAAATTAAGTTTTGGGTTTTAACACAGGTTTTTATTAGGTTTTTGATTTACTTCAAATGCGGCGTGGGCGCTGCCAAATACGGGGCAAACTAAACTTTTCTTACACGATAACAAGTCGCGGTGAGTCAGTCTGTCTGTGACGTCATGAGGAAAAGTTAACAGCAGTCCGACTGACACAAGGTCTGCCTGACTTCTGTGGATGTGTGGAACAATGCTGATTAGTCGTTATGCTGATTGCTGAAAGATACCGACCGACACTTTTGGAATCAAGAAATAAAATACCTGTAAGTAATACGTGCAATACATGTCTATAATTTATTATACTACAAAGGGAATATAGCCAAGCCCAAAGGTAGGTCAAATTTCGTCACCGACCTTCGATATGTGACTTTAATTACACGAAATAGGTCAAACAGGCTTGGCGGTTAGTTTAGGGATGGGCTCCTATGACGAAATCCCGTGGTAGGTGCGGGATAAAGGAGCTAAGTAAGTATAACTACAAATTGTACTAAATTAGTAATGATGTATGTATAATTTAAAAAAAAAACATCCTTCAACACCTAACTACAAAACCGATTTTAATAAATTTCTTTATCCTATTATAGTATATTCTATTATAAACCAACTGACAAAATATTTTGAAAGAAAAAAAATTTAAATTAGTCCAGGCGTCTTCAAATAATCGAAGAACATCGAATTAATCGAATTGATTACCGCCTCTTTTATAGGTCGGTTAAAAAAACAAATTATTTCAAACTTTCGTAATACTTTTGTTTTGATCAATGTTTTTTAATGCGGTCGAGAGCGAGCTTGTCCAAGTTCAAAGGACTCAAGGGAGAACAACACAACGCACCATAAAAAAGAACGAATGAAATAAGTATTAGCCAATTACATAAAAAGATGATATTCTGTTTGATGCTCATCCTTTTTTTCATTCAGTAGTTAATCAGCAAATATTTGGCTTTGTACATTAAGTATTACAGAAAGTTATTTTAGAAAATCCTTCAAGCGAATTTTACTTCGTTATACTAGTAAATAATTAAGTCTATGGTTCTTCTAGTAAATAATTTATTTAATAAATACCTAATTCTGTTGTGATGTGATTGTGATAAATACTGATGATATCATAACTTTGTAGGTAATTAAGAACTTTATTTTATTACTTACATAGGTATTTATGACTAACAGTAGGACAGATAGTTATGGTTAATTACTGGATTTTAGTCTGAGAAACGCCCTCGTTAGGAAGCAGTTTGCTGAGCCTACCAATGTAAATGCATACGATGTGTGCAGAATATGTTTACATCAACTAATAAACCATTGCAATACACTCGAGTCTCAAGGGCGCTCAAAACCAGATGTTGAAAGGTATAGCTATAAGCCGATGATACGTTGGACTGTGCTTGTAAATTATTTCAAGGATAAAATTAAATATTAAAGTAATTTTCAGTCATTAATGACAAGAAAACTTTCTATATCTATGTTAATAAAATGTACAAATTATAAAAGCAAATTAGATAAACTCACCCAAGTCGCTCTCGACCGCGAGATAAACACGAATGAAATGAATGAAAGAATGATTAGGATGTAGTGAATGAAATAGTTTACGGCAAAAGTAAAGAAACAAAATAAAATCAAAGACAACCACATTGCGGTGCTAAATGGGTACGATTTTTATGAAATATATGTTTCCTTAGTTAATTTCAAGTATTTTTTCTGCTAATACTACTTTTTATGGTGACGTTGGAGCAATGGCTGTATGATTCCTATTCTTTAATTAAGAAATATAAAAAAAAATGCGTTTTGTCTCAGTGTTGCTAGCCTAAAATAATTTCCAGTTGTTAAGGGGAAATACTTTTTCAATGTTCATGTTGGCCTTGTTAAAATAAAGGTCTTGTTGAAAAAAAAAGTAGATCTCATTAAGGGAATGGGTAAAACTCAGAATCATATTATGTGACTAACAATCCCTCCCTATATTTATTTCCTTTCACCTTCTAGTTCCCCAATTATAATACTTAAAGTCTTGCCATATTGTAGAAAAAACCGGATCTAAATTAAACATGAGATCCAAAACAACCCCATAACTCCCATGCTGGTCTGGGAGATATAAAAAAAACGTAGAATGTACCAGCTGCTTCTCTTCCCACGCAGATCGTAAAAGCCGATCGAGGGAATGGGCAAAAATGCAAATCATGTTAACAGGCGATGCGGCTAGCAACCCATCACTGTATTGATTGCTTTTCCATCTTCTCGCCCACCATGACGCTAAAAGTGGCTTTTGGTTCTTGCGGCCCTGGGTTCTGCATAGAGCCGCAAGTCCCAAAATGCTCTGTCTGCCCCATTAGGGATAAAGACGTGATAGTATGTATGTATGTATCCATAACAAAGATTAAACCATTTTTCAAAACTAAAAACCGACTTAACGACCAAAATACACAACCGATTTTCTTGTAGTATACAAGTATGCGCGACGAATTGATAACCTCCTTCTTTTTTTTGAAATTGTAATGGTTTTATTTTAATAAAAACAGGTGATGGCACGACGAAGACTTTTATTATTTATTTTTCACACACGAGTCACAATCACAAGACAGGTTACCAGGAGACGTATTTTTGAAACCACTTGTCACATTACGAAGAGTTTGCGCGAGCGTTTCCAAACGGGCGCATTTTTGAATCGGTAGTTTGCGAAGGATTTGCAACGAGTGGTCTTGACCACTCGTGATTTTGACATTTGTAGCGTAGATATGTCATCGAAACCAATCATGGGAAATCCGTTCCATTTTACGTTGCTTTTTCATTTATGTTCGAATTTTTAGAAAAGCATAGACAAATTATCGATGTTTTCTGCGTAAAACAATATTGTTTTTCGTTGACACGACGGTTTCAAAAATACGATCAATTTGTATTTTACGCGAGCGGTGAGTTAGAAAACTACACGTTTTGTGTTTCGCTGAGTCCCTCAATGAAAAATAGCACTCCAGGCTTGTTCGAATAGTTGATTACACATAAAAAAAGATCGCGACGAATTGATAACCTCCTTCCTTTTCTGGAAGCCGGTTAAAAACAACCGGTGGCGGGTGGGTAACTGGTGCTAGTGCTGGAGTGCTATTTTTCATTGAGGGACTCAGCGAAACACCAAACGTGTAGTTTTGCAACTCACCGCTCGCGTAAAATACAAATTGATTGTATTTTTGTTTTTGTTAATATTGTTTTACGCAGAAAATATCGATAATTTGTCTATGCTTTTCTAAAAATTCGAACATGAATAAAAAAGCAACGTGAAATGGAACGGATATACCATGATTGGTTTCGATGACATATCTACGCTACAAATGTCAAAATTACGAGTGGTCAAGACCACTCGTGCAAAACCTTCGCAAACTACCGATTCAAAAATGCGCCCGTTTTGAAACACTCGCGCAAACCCTTCGTAATGTGACAAGTGATTTCAAAAATACGTCTCCTGGCTAGTTGCCAGCTTATGGGGGTAATTAAGCTATTAGATTTGGCAACACTGTTACTTGATAGTTGTTAGGCTGTCACTGTCAATCAACGTCATTTTGGTCTGTCAAAGTCAAATTCACGTTGCATTTTCGGTAATTTCGGTTTCGCACGTGTTACTGTTTTGTTTTCAAATAATTAATTAAATAAAATATAGGAAATAAACCACCATGAAAGTCCTATCCGAAGAAAGAACAAGAATACTATTTGAAAAACTAACAAAATAGTAAGTTATCATGATTCTTTCCCAAGTATTTTACATTTAAAAAATCTTAAGACTTGTGTTATTTTTATGTACTAAAATCTTTAAAATTTTCAGCATTGGCGTAAATGTGAAGCTTCTTATAGACAGACCCGATGGCACATACTGTTTTCGAGAGAAAAAGGACAGAGTTTACTACATTTCCGAAAGACTTTTACAACTAGCCCAAACTGTGAAGCCTGACCATTTGATATCTGCAGGGACCTGCTTCGGAAAGTTCACCAAGACAAACAAGTTCAGGTTACATATAACGGCGTTGACGTATATCGCGCCGTACGCCCCGTTCAAGATATGGGTAAAGCCTTCAGCGGAGCAACAGTTTTTATATGGACATCATGTTATCAAAAGTGGTGAGTATTCTGTTATTTGAAGAGGCGTTGCTCATGCTCATTTGACTGAACAAGATGGAGAACAATAGCGGCTCTGTCCAACCCAGGGACATAGAAAAATAAGTCATTCCATAATTTATTTTCACTTATAATAGAAAATTATGTATTTACTACTAAGCTATGTATATTAATTAATATTCAAATTATATACTTACACAATATCCTCATTTACTAATGCTTAACACATTGTTGGACACACTATGTCTATAGATGTACATCAATTGTTATTTCTATTGTGTCTGGAAAAACATATTTTTTGTACAAGCTTTCAAAAGTACTTATTAAGACTAATTAAATAAGCCCAAACTTGATAAAGTTGCATCGTTGTATTACTAAGTTCCATCGACCATATGTCTTCGTGATTAGACCCAAGACATCTACAGTAAAATGCTTGTCAATACAAACAGTCACACAAAGAGTCCTACTTAATGAGGTTACATTGTTTAATTACTGACTTCTGTTAAATATCTCTTGGATCTGATCATCAGAACATCTCATTGACTCCATTAAATTGTATTGTCATCTGACTTGTACAAGTTCGCAAAATTTCAGCTCAATTAGTTGTGGATAACTGGAAACTGATGTTATCTTCAAGAAATAAAAAAAAAACTCCTCAAAATTTCTATAACGAGTATAGTGATTTTAATGTATTTGCCACTAAATCAAGCATTTGCATTCAAAATATGTGTCTAGGTGAAGTGGAACTGATGATGTAGATCAAAAACTGAAGTGCCTTTTGTTTAACATGATAGAATCAGAATCAGAAATCATTTATTGCACAACTGTGACATGTTTATAAAGATTGACATCTATCGATTTCTTCACATCCAATTGAAGCAAATATTCTTATTTTCAGGTTTAGGGCGTATAACAGAAAACACGCCCAAGCACCAAGGAGTGGTGATACACACCATGTCAGACATCCCCATCGGCTTCGGAGTAGCCGCGCGGTCCACCACGGAATGCAGACATGCGGACCCTCTGGCCACCATCGCCTTCCACCAGGCAGATGTTGGTGAATACATTCGCTCGGAAGATACATTGACGTAGAATAAATAGTTTATATTGACGAGATTTATTTCTTTAACCTCTTGCCTCATATACATAATATCACGCCTGTTTCCTACAAGGGTAGGCAGAGACTATGGACTTTCACTTGCTACGATCTTGACCAACTGCTTTTGCTTTATCTAATCTACACATCAATCTCTTCATACATGCCCTTCAGTTATGGTCTGCCCTTAGTCGCAGAATATTCGCCGAGGCCGGCCCCTTTCCTACTGTTCTTGCCTCATGAGTGTTTATGACTCTGAGAATAAGGTTTTTTATGCAATGGCGGGGTCAGGTCGCATGCGACCGCTTAGTGCCTGTGTGGCCGGCAGTGGAGTTCCCTGGGCTGAGGAGTGACGATATGTGGCCAATTGAAGATTGTTAGTATTCTTCTGCTATATTTCTATGCTGCTATCCTGTCATCTGAGAAAAGCGAGAAAGAGCGACGAAACGCATCAGCACCAATGAGTTCTGTCGCTCTCTCTCACTCTAGCTAATGACTGTTCTGAGCGACAGAAAAGGATAGCACCATAGAAAACTACCGTTCCGTGCTGCCAGATATGACCCAACCCTAACGGCCTATAGGGATGTGGTAACAAGAATATTAAAAATGAAAGTCAAAAGAAATGTCTTTATTTCCTTTTCTTATGTCTATTCTCAACTTATCATTATAAGTCATTCACTTCACTCGCATACACTTTACTCGGGTAAGTAATATAAGACAGAACAACAATATATATATTATTTTGAATAAATACCAACGAAATGTATAATTTTGGTCGGTATAATTATCAAGAAAGATAAAAATCATAAATCATACTTTTCTAACCCATAAAATCGTTTAAATAATAATTATTTAACCTAACAAACCTTTCGTATACATTTAAAGTCGTATAAAATTCTTGAAATCTATTTACGTTATGTATAATAAACTTTCTGTAGATATATTATTAAGCATAATAATCATTGCGTATATAAATCGATTAGTAGAAGATTCTTTATATATAATCATCATTAGATATAACAAACTTTTGATATAGCGCCTGGCAGTATGTTGCGGATAATTTTATTAAGACAAGCCAATGCAGAAGGGTTGTAAATAATATATCAATAAGTCGCAATCACATAATTTAATTACTGATTACGTATTAACATTAATAGATAATTTCCTTCCTCAAATTTTCGTTTGTTAGCCATAAATAAAAAATAAGTGCAAAACGTTTAAAAGTACGAAATATTGTTATTTATGAACTCTTATAATGTGATACTCTTACAATGAAAATAGACAAATCAATAATAAGTGAAATTAAATCTATATCATACATATAATAAAACAGTAAAAAAGTGTCTGTACATTAGATATATTTAAAAAAAAATATTAGGTCGAAGGAGATATAGTAATGGAGTAAGCATTTAAAAAAAGTCTGTCTGTTTGTCTATGTGTCTGTTTGTCTGTTATTACACGCTAATCTCCGGAAATGCTGGACGAATTCAAATTAAAATTTTTTAGTTATATAGCTGTAAGCCTGGGCAACATACAGGGTATAAATAATTTTGGAAGAACACCTGATGCAGAACTATACTGGTCTAGCTAAACTATAAGAGATATAAAAATGGTGCCTTAGTAAAAGTTGTTCAGCCTGGTGAGCATTTTCAAGAGACATAAAGTCCACGCGAGCGAAGTCGCGGGCTTCGGTTCGTAAAAAATAAGTTAGTTATTTTTTTATTTCTTTCATACCTTGGGCCTGGGGCGAAAAATTTGGTTACACATTCAAAATGCGCGCGCATTTTGTATGTGTAACCAAATTTTTAATACCTTGGGGCTTGGGCGGAAAATTTGGTTACACGTACAAAATGCGCGCGCATTTTGTACGTGTAACCAAATTTTTCATACCTTGGGGCTTGGGCGGAAAATTTTGGTTACACATACAAAATGCGCGCGCATTTTGTATGTGTAACCAAATTTTTCATACCTTGAGGCTTGGGTGAAAAATTTGTTTTCATAGCTTGGCTATTGGCAAGATTTGTTTGTTAATAAAAAAATTGGTTAGTTTTTGTAGCCTTTATGTTATGACTTCTTTTTTTACTATTTTCTAGTCAGATTTTTTTACTAATCTAATCGTTTACTGACAAATTTAGATATTTTATTTTTATGTTTGCCCCCACTTTTGGGTATCTTATTCACAGTTTCTTTTATGTTATAAAATATCTTAATGGACATTGCCTACTTCTTTGTTTAAACTTTGCACCTTTATAAACCTATCCTATACCTTGAGTTTTTTTTATAAGAAAATTAAAATTAAGTTTATGAGATTTCCCAAATTTGAATTATTTTCGTCTGCCTGTCTATACTTTTTAGATGGTATGGTTTTTAAGTCATATATCTTCTAAACAATATGATTTTGATAGTTATATGTTTTGAATGATATGTCTTTTCAACAATATACATTTTGAATGATATACTTTTTGTCCTGTATACCGCACAAGTTGTATAACAGGTGATGTTTAGTGTACATAAACGTTATATAAATGATTTTATGCTTTTTAAAATGAAAATGTAATGAATATTATAGCTATTAAAAATATATACCTTAATGATTATGTCAAATTAACATTATATCTTATGAACGTTATTAAAATGTAAATATATAAAATGTAATTATATCAAGCAAAACGCACCCACTTTACTCCCAAGGGTCGTTCCAGTTGTCCGGCGTAGCCTCGTGCGGGGGATGCTCTTGCGCCTGTAATACAACAATGTTCTCAACATTTTGCATTGTGTTTGGACGTTTCTGTATCTGTGTCGTCATAACTCGGGGATGATTTTGATTAAAAAAAAAATTTATCATAAGTCCGAGATGGAGGAAGTGATTTTGATGGTTTTTTATCTATTTTAAAGGTGAATTGGCCGTATTCACTGTTCATAGCTTTTGATACATACATACTATTACATCTTTTTCCCTACAGTTGACGTTTGATCAACTTCTATAGAGTTTACAAAATGGACGAAACTAGCAAATGTTGGTAAAAACTAATATTTTTGAACAAGCAAAAGTTCTGACTCTACTTGAACAATCCGGCGTTTCTGTGCAGAGTTCTGACGCGAGCTAAATACTAGTACTTATTCTGTGCTAAAGTTGTTTGAGTACTTTCTTGCCTTTTTTACTTTTTTTTGAGTCGTGCGTGCTGCCATCTCTGTGTGCCTACCTGCAACTCCAGTTTTGCCTACTTACTCCAAAAGTTTCTACAGCGTTGGGTATCTGTTACGTTAGTAATTATATCATCTTTGGTATAGCATTACCTCCTCTTTCTTGTCTTGGCCAGCGGGTTTGTACCCGACGGCGACGGCTTGCCGCATCTCCTTCACGAAGCTGTCGGGGATCTTGTACATGGCTTGCTCCGAGGGGCGGATCACGAGCTTGGCACCGCCTGCGATACAAAGGAGTACATACAAAAGCATTGCTGCTATAGCACAGAATTATAGCATTACATACAGAACGGATACTCGCACTGTCCCCCGCAGTCTGGCGTCCCCGCAACCCCTCCCCCGCTTTTGGACCTTGTAAGCGTCTGTAAAACAGGGTTGTTGCTAGTCGCACGTTGACGTTACGCAAGTCACTTAGGATTATTGAATCATCATGGTGAGAAACTGCGCACATTATCATTATTTATCCGCGGAAAACAATAAAGAACGAACATTTTATAGATTTCAGAGTGATGAAAACAGGTAAGCAAAGCAACAAATTCTGTGGTGGCGACCCTGATTGTTTAACTCACACATTTGACGTGTGCACGGACATATTGTTTCGTTAGTAGAAGTACTAGGTATATTTGTTACTCCGTTTCTATGAAGTGCCATACCTGTGGCAATAGTATGGACTATTGATAGCATTGTGTCCCTAAAAAATAATTAATCTATTTTTTATAAAATACAGTATCGTTGAGTTAGGCCGCTTCCGATCGGTCGTTTTGGAAATCCTTGGGGGAGGCCTATGTCCAGCAGTGGACTTCCTGTGGCTGATATGATGATGAGTTAGAATCATCCCGTAACACAAGTCGCGAACTTAAATGAGTACATTTATTTATTTGTTTATTGTGATAAAAACGAGTTACACCAATTAAATACAATAGCGTTGCAGCTATAAGTACGGACTATCGATGGCGTTGTGTCGTTGAAAAATAGTCAATGATATTGCTTCGGTCTGGGATGTTTTATATTTCATAGTAAATCTTACAGATAATGTTTGTTTTAACGTTTAGGAAAAAGTTCATTCACGAAGTTATAATTGTAGATGCCTGTGTTTTCATCAAAATAGTTATGTTATTTTCTACTTTTCTATATGAATGACCGATAGACAATAGAGAACGCTATATGAGCTTAGGTCTACCAATCGTGTATTTTTGTGCAATAAATAAAGATAATGTTTTATAGGGTTTCTAAGCATTCAAGATGTAGTACAAAAGTAAACTCAAACTACAAAATGAAATAAGACATGATGAAAAAATACCTTGGGACCTTGTCAAGCAAGCAAAACCAAGCGCTCTTGATATTGAAATGTCAAATTTAGGATTATTTTTAAAATGGAACGCGATGAAGCTCTGGAGTTAGGGGCCATTTGTATGCTTATATTTAATAGTTTTATATAAGTACGATATTACAAAAAATAATGTATGAAACTACACATAAGTTGGTATTAAAATGTGTGATTACCTATAACAGTGCCGTCCATAGCCATAATGCTGCCAAAGTTGGCCAGAGAGATGTAAAACCGGAGCAGGTTGAACATGCGGTCCGAACGGTTAACTTTGACCGGCTTGTAGCGCCTGAGGAACGGCTCCATAGTCTCTTTTGGAGGTAGGAATGGTTCTCCGTATATCTGGAAATAAAATGGTGGTTTTCAATAATAAGGGGTTGCTACCCACAGTTGTTTCCCCCCTAAGGAGCCATCCACATATTACGTGACAGCGTTTAGAGGGTCATGCCAAACGGGGCATTACGTGTTAAAGGAATAGAAAATAAGCGTAACTAGAATCTACATGGGGAAAAGCCTTCAAGTCAAGATTCTGCATGACATAATGTGGATGACCCCTAAAGGGAAACTAGACATGCTTATCTCATTCAATGAGCAGTACCGCTGCCCGTCGGTCTTCTACGAATCTAATTTTTTATTTTTTTTCACCACGGATGTCGTAAGAGGCGACTAAACGAAGCATAGGTCAGAGAACGAGCAAAACAAGCCCTCTGAGCCATGTTAAGCCTTCTTTTGGGATTATTCTATTCATAAATAGTTGCTAGACTCGTTGTATAAAATCTCTGGAACTTCTTCGGAATTTAAACCACGATGGATACTGCTATTTTTATTGCAGTTGCTTTGCTAGCTTTATTTTGTTCGAACTGCACAAATAATATAAAAATATTTATATTCAGCTCTATCATTGTACATGGCCATCAATTTATAGAGCAACCAATTCCGTTCATACTTACTCTGAATTTATGGAACGGAGACCTCTCTGGTACGAAGTTGTCCGTTATCACTTCCCTGATTATCTGAAAACAGAACGCATCTTATTTAATACTATCTGTGCCCGCGGGCTTCGCTCCCCGTGGGAATTTCGGGATAAATAGTACCCTATGTCCTTTCCCGAGTCTCAAATTATATCCATGCCAAATTTCATCCAAATCAGTTCAGTAGTTGAAGCGTGAAGAGATAACAGACAAACAAATATACAAACTCACTTTCGCATTTATAATATTAGTAGGATAGTAGGATTATAAATGTGTAAGTTTGTATGTTGGTGCAGTTTTCAATCCAAAATGGCTGCACGGATTGGAATGAAGCTTGGCATTGGGATAGTAGTAATATATAACAAAATATTCATCATCATCATCATTTCAGCCGCAAAACGTCCACTGCTGGACATAGGCCTCTCCCAAACATTTCCAAAATCACCGATCTAGAGAAATAAATTGTGTTTCAGAAATTATTAAACAAGTGTATTTGCTAAACATTAATGAGATGTCTCCAACTCGTCTGGCTACCGTGAAGAGTGCAGGCCAAGTCCTCTGGCTGCTCTGGCCAAGTATGGCTCTGTAAGTACATAGAGTCGTGCTCCTGCAGTGGAGACAAAAAGACCTGATGATTGATTTGCAAGGTAAATTAAAAAACTCCCGACTGTCAAGAACGCCATCTAGTGATGAATAGTGGAACTACCGATACGACTTGATATTCGTAGCGCCATCTATTATCTTGTAGTTCGTCACGACCTTACTTTTTATGTATGTTCGCAGATTATTCAAAGACGCCTGAGGGTATACTTTCGAGGTTCCATATAAATTTAAACAAAATAGGTTGTGTATTTTGGTGTTAAGTGAAGTCGGTTTCTAGTTTTCAAAAATTATTTAATAACACCTATCTTAGATCGCTTGTGTTTTTAAGACGAATCCAATCCATCCAGCCTGTTGGAACATACATACATACTATCACGTCTTTATCCCTAATGGGCAGACAGAGCATTTTGGGTCTTGCGGCACTAAGCAGATAGAGCCTAGGGCTGCAAGACTCAAAGGCCACTTTGAGCTTGAGAGGGGCGAGACGGTGGATGATGGAATTAAAATAGTGATGGGTTGCTAGCCGCATCGCCTCTTGAAGATACGAAACAATAAAATATACACTACTAAATATAACCCTCCTTGGCAGTCGGGTAAAAACGACATAGAAACCTTACCGTAGGCAGATAGGGCTCTAGTTTCTTCAGTTCACCCCGCACCTTCTTCCTCGCTATCTCCTCTTCCGTGTCCGTACCAGTCCGTATGTCGCTGTCAAGTGATCTCACATGCTCTGACACCTGTAAGAAATTGTTAAAAAAATTTGCCGGCTTCGTCATAGAAGGAGATTATCAATTCGACCTCCGTGGCGTAGTGGTCACTATGCTAGTCCGCCACCCAGAGTTTCCGGGTTCGATTCCCGTTCAGGGCAAGTTGGAAAATGGCCTTTTTCAATTTGTCCTGGGTCTTGGATGTTTATCTATGTATGTATTTGTTATAAAATATAGTATCGTTGAGTATGCCATAATACAAGTCTCGAACTTACTTTGGGGCTAACTCAATCAGTGTAATTTGTCCCTATACTTATACTTAATTCTAATGTATATATGTTTTTTAAAGTATGTTGCCCGATTACTCGAAGACACCTAGACCAGTTTTAAAAATTCTTTCTTTGTTTGAAAGGGCATACTTGTTAGGTGGTTTCATAAAAAATTTGTTATCAAAATCGGTTCAGTAATTTGGTGTTGAGGTCTGATTTTAGTTTTGTTTTTATTTTTCAGCTCCCTATGCTGGTCTGACTGTAGAGGAGAATTCCCCGAAATTGGGCAAAAGCCTCCCTCTACGATTCCAATCACCTCTGTTATTCGCTTATTCCTTTCAATCTCCTTCAAAATTTCGCAGCTTATCCGACCACCTATTTCAATTTCAATTTATTTATTGCTTTTCACATTATACATATATTAGATTACACTACACAGTCACTTCTTAGGTTAGTAGGTACAACATGAACCCTGTTAGGGCATTGCAACAGAAAATAACGGAACGGCATGCGGATTATTTCTTAGTATATATCAAATTCAATGTTAAAATTATTATGAATAAAAATGTAATTTCTTTTTATTGATCACGCTAGAGGGCGCTGCACAGTAAACATTTAGCTCTGTATACTTTATTTGTTAAAATTATTTAAAGTTAATATTTAGTACTTGAAGTGACTTAAATAAAGACTATATACTGTGACTCCTAAGTGGAAGTGTTTGTGACCAAAACTTATAAGAGAAACTATTATAAATTACGGACCAAGTTTAGTACTTTAGTTACCAAGAAAAATATATAATAAACTAGACAGTGAAGTGCCGATTTAAAAAACAAATGTGTTGGAAGTGTAAATATTCTACGTTAAATGAAAGAAATAATGAAATTATACGAAAACGTAATGTAAATCTCTTTGTTCACTAGTTCGCCAATGAATTCAAAGTTATATGACTCATCATTTAACGCTCGTAGGTACTGCGCGCACAAACCAATAAAGAAATTCGCATAGTTAAGCTATCTAATATTGGCGCAGTGGTTAAGGCAACTGTCCGCTAACGTGGAACCCACCGGATCGAACCACAGCGGCGACATATAGTTTTTTACATAGAGAAAACAAAAAATGAATTTCTTCGACAATATTACGTTTAGACGACCACGAGCACAATCTGAGACGGAACATAGCAGCAACAGTAGCCAAAATAATGATGTTATGAAGTCCAATGAAAACACGCTAGATGGCACCACTAGTAGCTTGCCAGATGTATCACGTAATAGTTGCAGATGTGCTAACGATGAGACAGCGGAACTAAAGCAACGCATAGATAAATTAACATTGGAATTATATACTGCAAATCAAAAAAATAAACAACTAGAAAATATTATTGCTGATTTAAAAGCAGAACTAAACCTGCAAAATAAAGAGAAGTCTTCAACTCCCGTGAGGAATGATGTAAAATCATCTACACCTAAGCCTAAGAAACGGACCCGAAAATCAAAACAAAAGTCATCGCCTATTATTCATGCTGAAGGACAATCCACGCAACAACCAGCTACTAATACTTCACCACAAAACCAGCAAAATATACGTCAAAAGAGAAATAAACTATGCTTAATCAGCAGCAACAAGATCAACCCTGTATTAAAAATAGCGCAAAACAAACTAGAAAATGACTTTGAAATCTGCCATTATCTGACACCAAACGCAAATTTTACCTATCTTCTAAAGGACCTGAATAAAAAAATCGAGAATTACACAAAAAAGGACTTCTGTGTACTAATGGTTGGTGAAGAGGATTTTAACAAAACAAAAATCTATCATAAAATGATAATGGAGATTAGGAATAATTTACAGTCTATGACACACACGAACATAATTATTTGCTTGCCGACTTATAAATGTAATGATTATGCAACAATGTTTAACTGGAGGATAGAAACTTTTAATAACCTACTTTACTTGGATTCAGAATCTTTTCATCACGCCTATATTCTTGACTCAAACTCTGTGTTGTCCTACGAATATGACATGTTTACAAGAGGAAAAGGAACAATAAACAAACTTGGAATGAATAAGGTATTTGACCTACTGAATCTAATAATAAAAGAGATTGCATACACTGAAGACGATTACGAATCATCTTACCCCCCGGCTCAGACACAAACCACCCAACTATTACAACAAGGGACGAACAAGGATACAAAAAAGGATTCGTTTTTTCTCGGCCAATAGCCTAAATATTATGCATCAAAACATAGCTGGTTTGATAAATAAGACGAAAACGCTGATAGTACATATAGACTCCTTATCAAGTACTAATAGATCTCCTGACGTACTCTGCATAACAGAACATAATGTACGGTCCGGAGAAGAAGACCTTGTAGCTGTCCCAAATTATCAACTCACTGCATCTTACTGTCGAAGCACCAAAAGGAAGGGTGGAGCCTGTATCCTCGTGAAAAACGGCTTACAATATCAAGAGTTACCAGAGATTTCCAAGCATTCGGTTCCAAATTGTTTTGAATGTAGTGGTATTAAGTTAACTTCCCATGATATTGTTATTTTATGCGTCTATAGACCGCCTTATGCCTGGAACCTTAATATGTTCTATGAAAAGTTTGAAGTAGTACTTAAACAACTGCATGGCAAGAAATATAAAAATATTGTAATCTGTGGAGACTTTAACATTGATAGATTAAAAAGAAACAACTTATCTTTAGACTTCGAATATTTCCTTTTAAGTTATGATTTGACATTAATAATAAATCAACCAACACGATTATCTAGTGGAACTTGTTTAGATAACTTTGCACATAATATGAATAAAAATTGTAAACATGATGTACTTAACTATGGAATGTCCGATCACACTGCGCAACTTTTGACAATTCCAGTTAGACGAGCGTGCCAAATTAAATCATGGCGGACAAAAAAACGCGATCTATCCAAAGAAAACTTATTGAACTTCAAAAAACACATTGAGAGTCTTACATTTTCAGAAATGTATGATATGAAAGATGCTAATGATGCCTATAACTATTTTATACACTACTTCCGCTTGCTATATGATCTCTGTTTTCCTTACAAAACCGTAACAATTAAAGTAAACAAGAAAGTGAAATGGTTGTCTAGAGGTGTGAAATTATGTGGGAAAAAACAACGTCATCTTTTGTGGCAATACCGACATTCTCCTACTACGACAAATAAAATCAAATTAAAAAACTATTCAAAACTTTTTAAAAAGATAATAAACTTGACCGAAAAATCTCAAAATAGTTACCATATCAATACTGCCCAAAACAAAAGTAAAGCTACCTGGCAAGCCATAAACAAATGCAAAGCAAAAAAACCAAAAGATCAAATTTCACAAATTAGATTTGATAATGTGTTTATAACAGACCCACAAAAAATTGCAAACACATTTAATAATCATTTTATAGACCAAATAAAAGTTAAGACAATAAACAATACAAATAATGATGCAGTAAGACCTAAAAAATATAATTTACATTCTATGTTTATGCAGCCAATCACACCGGACGATATTAAGAAAGCTATAAAAAGTCTTAAAAACACTAACAGTGTTGGCTTTGATGATGTCTCAACTAAAGTTGTAAAATTTGTTGAAAACACTCTAGCTATACCTCTCAGTCATATATTAAACTTATGCATAGAACAAGGTGTGTACCCTGATGCTTTAAAAAAAACTATCATAAAACCCGTATTTAAAAAAAATGATAGAGAAGATGTAAATAATTTTAGACCCATTGCCCTTATACCTATTTTTTCAAAGATATTTGAGAAGTGTATACATGAAGCCATAACTAGTTTTTTAAATAAATTTGATATCCTTTGCCAAGAACAAAAAGGATTCAGAAAAAATAAAAGTATAAACATGGCGATTTATGATCTACTCAAATTAGTTCTTACAAATGTAGATAGAAAGAAACCAATAAGCTGCTGCTTTGCTGACTTAACCAAAGCATTTGACCACGTAGACCACCCAATTTTGCTCAGCACACTTGAGGCCTATGGTATAAGGGGCAATGTGCTCAATCTAATAAAATCATATTTGAGTGATAGAAAACAAGTTACGGAAATTACAAGGGTCTGCCCTGAGAAAAAAATTGAAATAAAATACACCTCAGATGAAAGGAATGTTGTATGTGGAGTTCCCCAAGGAAGTGTATTGGGACCATTGCTTTTCATACTTTACATCAATGATCTGCCTAGTGTTTCAAACCAACCAATGGTACTCTTCGCAGATGACAGCACCATATGTGTAAAAAGTAACGATATAGTTGACCATGAAAGAAATTTAAATGACGCAGTGAATGACATAGTAAAATGGCTTGATAGGAATAAATTGATAATTAATTTAAAAAAAACTAGCATAATGCACTTCAAGCCTGTACATACGGCATCAAACATGAATATTAAATATGGAAACACTAATCTAGAAACTGTTAAAAAAGCTAAATTTCTAGGACTCACTATAGATGACCGTCTTAAGTGGAGAGAACAAGCAGACGATATATGCAAAAACTAAGCAAATCGGCATTTGCCTTGCATCAACTAAATAAAACTGCAACAACAGACGCGATGCTTACAGCCTATCATGGTCTTGTCGCGTCAGTGCTTAGGTACGGAATCATCTTTTGGGGTAACTGCGTTGACAGAGAAAATATATTCAAGGCACAGAAACGATGTATTCGGTCTATGTTCGGTCTAAGCACAACAGACAGTTGCGAACCAATTTTTAAACAATTTAAAATATTGACATTTCCTGCAATGTACATATTTGAAATGGCTCTATTTGTAAAAATGAATTCAGAATTATTTGTAAAGTTATCTGAAGTAAAAAAGAATCCTACAAGATCACAGGATAGGCATACTTTATGCACACACAAATATAGGCTTGCTCTAGTCAGGAAAAGCATTCTAGGTATGGCTATAAAAATGTACAATAAACTGCCTAATGAATTAAAAGATTTAAATTTTAAAATGTTTAAGAAACGTCTCTTTACACTTCTTATAGATAAATCCTACTATTCTGTAAAAGAATTTCTAAAAGACGACAAGATTTAGATTTGATAATATTATTATTCGACAATTATAGATTAAATTATAGACTACCTTTTTTATGGCATGACATTACTATTATTATACCAATTTCCTTGACATTTAAGTAAAGTATGTACCTATTTTTAATTTTTTATAAATATTTGTATGCTAAATATGGCAAGACATAGCGAACTATTATATAATATTGTAACATCTCGTCTGTATCATGCATGTATCATCATGTATCATTGTACCTATGTTTGACAAATAAATGATTGATTGATTGATTGATTGATTGATGTCTTAAAATTTAATTTAATTTTGGTCATATTTTTTATTTTATTTAATGTGTCGATACTATACTATAATATTTAATAACGTCCAAATGTTGTTTTAATTTAAATGTCAATTATATTAAATGTCAATGCAGATTATGTTATTCGTCATTATCATTTATTGTATATTTTGTCAAATCTTTATCATTAAAAAACTCGTCCAATGTATAATAATTTTTATCTATAAGCAGGGCTTTTAATCTTTTAATAAAAATCGAATTCTTCTCCTCTGCTCTAAGCAGGTCTGGGAGGGCATTATAGACTTTAATTGTCATTGCAAGCGGCCCAGAATTAAATATTTCTAAATTACGAGTGTTATTCGGCCTCGCTAACATATTCTTCTTCCTTGTGGGATAGCGTCGCGGTAAATCGTCTTTTTTCGTGTAATATTGGGGATATTTTCTCATAAATTTACTAGTTTCTAAAATGTATATGCATGGCAATGTCAGTATTTTTAAATTTTTAAAATATGGCCTACAGCTTTCTCTGTCTTTAATATTTTCTATGATACGTATGCATTTCTTTTGAAGAATTAGCAATCTATTCGCGTCGGTCCTATTTCCCCAGAGTATAACCCCATATGTAAGCCACGAATATGCATATGCATAGTAAGCTGTTATCGCCGTTTTGTTATTCGTGGATTTTTTGAGTTCCCGAAGTGCGTATGTAAATGTTTGTAATTTGTTTACTATTTTGTCAACGTGATCTTTCCAATTCATATTTGTGTCTAGTACCATTCCCAGTAATTGAAAGGATTTGACAGTCTCGATATCTTTTCCATTATAGCTAAATTTTATATTTAAAGATTCTTTTTGATGTGGTCTAAATTCAATTATTTTCGTTTTATTAAAATTTATTTCTAGATTATGATCAGTTAACCACGATGTTACTTTGTCCATATTTTCGGTAAGCATATTGTTTAAATTATAAGGTTTTGAGTAAGGTATCAGTAGTGATACGTCGTCCGCGAACAGTACACTGGTCTGAGTCATTGTTTTAGGTAAGTCATTGATGTAGATGAGGAATAATAAACATCCGATAACGCTCCCTTCTAGGTCTGCCTTTCGTCCTTTTGCAATCTGTCTTTTTTAGGGTTCCTTACAAAAAATGAAACTCTTATAGGATCACTCGTTCGTCTTTTTGTCCGTCCATCTGTCACAACCAATTTGCTTCGAATCTACTGGACCAAATCAGGTGAAATTTGGTAGGATGGTGTAATCCTATGATCCCAAACACAGATGTGCAAAGTAGCTCCCCGCCTGATCTCCGAAACTACTGAGCCTACAATTTTGAAAAAATACAAAATATAGTTACATTTGCTTGTAGATTACAGGAAAACCTATAATAATTATATCAATTGAAAATGAAGTGTTAAACTCAATACATTATAATACGTTCACATATGGAAAATTCACTACAACACTGGTAATCAACTCGCGTCTTACGGAGAAGATTTCAAATGTGATTGACTTTGGCATTGTACGGAACCCTCTCCACGCGAGTTTAACTCGCACTTGGCCGGTTTATATCAAATAAAAGTTATTATGTGAAAATGTGTTTTATAATAAACGCGTGTCTCAAATACTATGTAACTTTGGAGGCACACAGTTCTTTTTTTTGCTAAAGCTTTTTTCATTTGAAAGGCATTCAAAAATACATACATTTTTGACGATGGTGTTGGAGAATTTTTCGCAGGCCGCTTTCACCTTGTTGTACGGGATGTTGCCAATCACTGAAAAAATAAAGCTTTTGTCAACCACGCCAAAGATAATAAATAACTTCCGTAACAGATACCCAACGCCATAGAAACTAGGGGAGGCCCCGAAAGTAGGCAAAACTAGTAGGCGAAATTAGTACCAGCTGCTCTCACAGAGATGGCAGCACACACGACTGGCAAGAAGTGACAAAGAAAGAAAGTTTTATCAGTAGTTTTTACGTGAAAGAGTAACAAACATCCATCTATCCATACTTACAAACTTTCACGTTTAGAATAAATAATAATAAAACTATTTATTAGGTAACAAACATTTTAACAATATTGTAGTTGCTGGAGCCTCCTTTTAAGCAAGAAGATGAATATGAGTAGGAAGTAGGATATGTGCTAAATCACTCACTGTTAGGTTGCTTGACGACAATACAGATCTCTTGCTCTGTGATTGGCGTCCGCGGGACTCCGGCCGCGTCCTGCACCTTCTCCAGCGTGGACAGTATCAGCTGGAAGTCGCCGAAGTGGGGGAAGCTGCGCCGATAGCCCTGGGTGAGGAAGAAAACGGAGGTGCCTTGGCGGTCGTTCGCGTCCATTATGGTTTTGAGGCGTTCGAAGACTGTCTGTTGGAGAAATAGTATATTGAGAGTCAAGCGTTCAATGTAAAGTTCCCTTTTTTTTTAATTTTAAAATTAAATGTGCTAAGAGAAAGTTGTTTACTACAAAATGCAACGGTTGGATTTTCAAATAGCATGTTAGCAACAAGTAATAAAACCGGTTACCTTTACGACAGTGACACACTCTTGTTCGAGCGGCCGTACTGTGTACAACTTGTTTGTGTCGTTTACTGTGACTTGGCCATGAATGACTCTTTTAATTGTAAGTACCTGGGTGACCGAGCTTTGCTCGGTTACATCTTAAACATTAGCTACATTTTTTTAAACTTGTCTAAAAACAATACAAAATAACAAATTATATATAAACTTGAACATAAAAAAACAAAAGTAAGTCACCGAGTGGGATTCGAACCCGTAACACTCTTTCTAGCGGTCTGCATCCTTAATCGCTGAGCCAAATGAATGGCGGCCGACACGATGAAATTAGCGACCATATTCTGCGTGGAAATAAAAACGCATGAAAACTCGAAAACACGCGTTTTCCCAAACAAAAGACTAATCTAGATCGATTGTATACCCCCAAAAAAACCCATATACCAATTTTCAGCGAAATCGTTAGAGCCGTTTTCGAGATCACAGAAATATATAAATAAATATACAATAATTGCTCGTTTAAAGGTATAAGATTACTGTAATAGATGTGGATTGCAGGGGTGGAAACTGATTCCATGGCCAAAAATATTGATTTTACTGACAAAAACCCTCTAAAATACTGACCATTTACTGACCAAATCTCTACAACACTTACTGTCCCTAGGTCGGTCAATTTAACATCGAAATACGAATGTTAGTTGCTGTTAGTCAAGTATGTTAATAATATATCGAGAATGTTTATGAATAAATGAATATTTTTGTGTTTTGCCTCATAACATAACCCTCCACCATCCCCATACCTAAGACATACTTTTTAGGGTTCCTTATCAAACAAGGAACCCTTATGGTTTCGCCATGTCTGTCTGTCTCTTTTTATTCTTATTTTACTCAAAGGCGCATGGGTAGATAAATAGATCAATCACGCCGACAAAGTGGTAAAATATTTTTTTAGCTCCCGTACATGTAATATTGGGAATATTCTTTTTTCTAACCCATGGTGAAGGATATCGTTGAATAGGTCTTTCAAAAATATTGTACGTTTGTACATATCTTTCAATGTAGGGATCCGTTTGTAAAATATTTAGTATTAAAGTGCAAATTTTGTTTTGTGAGTCCAGTGTGTCGTCGTCGTCGTCCCACCCTCTTTCAGCTAGTCGTTAAACCTAGAGGCGTGAATTCAAAGTCGGAATTCGCAACTACGGAACTCTTTCCAAAAAAAAGGAAATAAAAAAAAAATATACATTTGAAAATAATAGAAATACTGACTTTACTGATCATTTCTCGAAAAAACTGACTTTTATTGACCTTAGCCAAAAATACTGACTTTTACTGACTTTACTGACCATTTTCCACCCCTGGGATAGGTAAACCGATTTATTACACCATCATCATCCGAGCGTATTTTCCGGTTGCATCCTCGGCAGTAATGCTTCAGAGCCCGGGTCCGCTACCTAACCAAGGAGATTTGACGAGGTTACTGGGTTGACTCCCGCCAGGCCACCGAGCACTTCACCTCCTCACCACATTCACCAAGTAACATGGTAAAACTTAACCTTAAAGTAATTGTATGAACACTGGAAAAGCTCTGGAACAAAATTTTTTAATTACAAATATTACATTACTTACGACTCCGTGGCGTAATGGTCAACACGCTAGACCGCCAATCTGGAGGTCCTGGGTTCAATCTCCGGTGAGGGCAAGTTGGAAAATGGCCTTTTTCAAATTGTCCTGGGTCTTGGATGTTTACCTATACATGTATTTGTTATAAAATATAGTATTGTTGAGTTAGTATCCCATAACACAAGTCCCGAACTAACTACTAGCTCAATCACTGTAATTTGTCCCTATATATTTATTTATTATTACTTACATGTGTGATCTCCTCCAAGAGAGTATGTCCATTCTGCTTGCTGAGCTCGTACAAGCCAGTGTACTTGTACTGCATCTCACTCATGATCTCTCCGTGGGCCAGCGTTAGGATCTGAAACACATTACAGATTTGATTTAATTTAAAGGAGGTTATCAATTCATCATGATTTTTTTTTATGTGTGTTCACCAATTATTTGAAGACGCCTGGACTGATTTGGAAAATTCTTTATTTGTTTTAAAGTGCATTACTTAAGAAGTGATCACATAGAAATTTTATCAAAATTGGTTGTGTAGACTTTGGGCGTGTAGTTTGTTTTTAGTTTTGAAAACATATATTTAAACATAGACTTATTTAGTGATGTACTATTCCAAGGTATTTTAGAAACTTTAAGCAATGTTCTCGTAAACACTCCCAGCAATATTCCTAGCTGGAAACTTTGAGAAATATTTACAGGAATATTCCTAACATCTGTAAATATTTCCTGAAATTTCCAGGCAATTCCAATTTGGAATATTTCCAGCGACACGACAACTTACATCTTCAGGTTTGTCAATGACAGTCTGCTTCATCCTCATGACCTTCTGCTTCTTAACCACAAGCTTCTTGCCTTTGGTTGATGTAGCAAGAGGTAACTGAAAATTAATTATTTACTTATACATCATAAAATATGCCATGTGGTTTTGGCAGAGTAGATTAGGACCACAAGAATTCCTGTGGATATTGTAAAAGGCGACCAGGAAATACAAGCTAAACAAAGCTTATAAACGTTAGTGAGACCTCTCCAACCCATCAGGCCAGTAAGGAGAGTGTAGACCAAATCTCTTGGCAGCTCTGACCAAGTATGGCTCTTGTAGTGCAGAGAGGGTCCTGCTCCTGCAGTGGACTAAAAAGACTTGATTATGTTGAAGACGTCATGAAAAACCTCTACAATAGAAAAAAAGTGCAAGTGGAGGTCCATAGTCTCTGCCTATCCCTGCGGGAAACAGGCGTGATATTATGTATGTATGTATAGAAAAAAAGCCAAAGTGACTGCCTTTTTCCCTCTCATGGGTGTCGTAAGAGGCGATTTAGGGAAATATAGGTGATAGAATAGGGACAATAAAGGAACAACAACAACTAACCACATGTCAAAGGGCCATGGAAAGGAGTATGGCTAGGGTTTACAAAAAGAGACAGGAAAAGAGCTGGAGGACATAAGACGCATAACAAAGGTTGAAGATGAACCAACAAAAACTAGAAAACTTAAATGGAGATGGACAGGCCACATGCTCAGAGAGAATAAAAATAAATGGACCAAGGATTTAACAGAATGGACACCGAGATTCCAAACAAAAAGGAAAAAGGGAAGACAAAAGAAGCGGTGGTCTGATGACAAAAAAGATTGGGGGCCCATTATGGCAGAGAACGGCAAGATCTAGGGAGGCTTGGAAGAAGCTGGAGGAAGCCTTTGTGACTCAAGACACGCCAACCAAAAGTTGTCAATTAGAGGCTAATAAATAAAATAAATAAGGTGATAGAATAGGCAGTTAGCAGGTAGTCAATTTCGAAGATGGACAGACGAAATAAAGACCATAGCAAGAAAAACATGGACTAGGAAAGAAATAAACAGAACAGAAAAAGTAATGGAGGAGGCCTTTGCCAAGGTTGGGCAAACAAACCAGGTTGTCGGTGTCACCGACTCGTCAGAGTCGTTAGGAAAAGTGGAAAATAATGTAAAAAAAAAGAATATAAAGGCTTAAATTATGATATAATTTTATTAGGTGATAGAATAGGCAGTTATGTGCAAAAATCTCTGCAGTCACCAAACCACTATGGTGATTATGAGCACAGAGACTTTTATTGGGCAAGGCCTTTCAGGCAACTCATATATGATCCTAGGAAGAAGTAAGAAAAATAATAAACTATTATTTCTCACACTTGCGGAAGAGTTTTGTAAGAGTTGGAAGTTACAGTTTCTAAATTAACTTGATACTTACATCAGGTACATGACTAGGTATAAATGCTCGGAGTTTAACGCCTTGTATTATTCTATTAGAATTGATGCTTTCCAGCACGACCTGTGGGTCTAACTTCTCAGACAACCGGAGGTACAGGGTTTTCGTAAACTGGTTGTTAGCTTGCCGCTTCTGGTCGAAGTTGAGGGCTTCGAAAGGGCCCTTGATGACCTTCACGAGATTCTTTACCGTTCCTTTTAAGTTCCACTAAAATCATATTAATACGGTTTGTAAACATTCAGCAGTAAAATAAAGAAGTGATGATTCGACAGCAGATTATTATTTTTTAACTTACTCTGATAGGGATATCGCTTATGGCTATTATAGACATTCTGTTAATTTATTTTAGTACCTACTAGGTGTCAATATTTATCCTGAAATGGTAAAATAAAAAACCAAATACAATAAAATCGACGCTAAAATAGCCGAAGCGGTTCAGATTTTGTTTGTAAAGCGGCGATTACACTTCACGATCCGTCGGGCCGATGAGCAGGGGCGACAGACAGGGCGTTGTGATTACACTGCACCATCACTGCACTAGATCGCCTCCCTAACTCAGTTGTCATCCGAACTTGATGTCGAAAGGATGGCACCTGTGCTTTCCAAATATCAAATAATTGGACAAGTGCGTATCAATGCAATGTGTGCATGTAAATATAAAAATGTCTAAAAACTAATTTTCTATTGAATTTGTATGAAACTTCATTTTCCGAGTACATTTTATAAGTATGTCACCTGAAGTGCTATTTTTGAAACGCGGAGTCACCTAAACGAATTGTTTTTCCATACAAAAAATCGTTCGTTTAGTGACTCCGCGTTTGAAAAATAGCACCACTGTAACTTTTTAATTTGTAAACCTTAATAGTTTTCCTTTAGACTTCTGTAAATGTAAAAAAAGGAAAAAAGAAAATGCTGGAGTAGAGTATCTCGTTTTAAGAAATATATCTTATATGTTCATATCAAAAGTGCCATTTTTGAAACGCGGAGTCACTACACGAACTGTTTTTTGTATGGAAAGATCATTCGTTTAGGAGACTCCGCGTTTCAAAGATGGCACTTCTGAACGCCCTGTCTCGGGACAGCGATTACATCACCCAATTTACGCCCTAAATAGGGAAACAGGGCGGTCGGGAAGCCCCGATCATCCGATATCGGGACACTGTCTCCCTGTCAGCGATTACACTTCCCGATTTAGGAAGCCTGCGTGAAATCGTCCCCGACGAATCGTGTAGTGTAATCGCGGCTTAAAAGGCAAAGATCTGTGGGCAAAGATTTTTGACAAATGACAGCTGGCTGCTGACACCAAAGAGAATCACTACCATCTGTCTAATCTGTGGCACAGATTAGACAGATTGTCACTACCTACGTCTGACACCACTGACCTCCATATAATACAAGTACGCTGGCTGGACCTATGATAGCCTTAGAAATGACAGCTCTTTATTGTTGTGTTATTTGAAGCGCCCCCAATGCGTGGGAAGAGAACTAAATCTGACATAACTAATTCGGAAATGACTTTTATCGATGTCATTGTCCCATCTGTCATATTAGTTCCGTTCCCACCCACTGCTACGAATGCCTACGATCAGCGCCAAAATGGCGAAAATCAAATCGCCTCACTATGGCCCGGCTAATCATAGGTCCAGCCAAAGAATTTGAACCCTAGAGGCATCATCATTCATTATCTCTTATCTCTGGGTCCAGCGTACTTGTATATATGGAGGTCAGTGTCTGACACAGACAGCTTTTTTTCTTAGTGTTGCCACAGCAAACCACTGTGAGAAAGGCGTTCTTTTTATCCCTTAGCGCAAAGATAGGTAATAATTTTGACGTGTCTGTGTGTCTGTTTCATATCGCCTAAACAAATGGACCAATTTCAATGCAGTTTTTTTAATCGAAAGCCTAACTATTGAGATCCGGGATTGTTCTTAGCCAAGTTTGATGTAAATCGGTTCAGCCGTTCTCAAAAGTTGTGGAGGGTTTCTTGTCGCTTGAAAGTCAGATGTTTTTTTTTATCGGCCTGGTAAATAAACTTGTTTATGGAGAAGCTTTACGTAAAACTAGTTTTTAATTATTATGGATAATTTAACTCCTGTTTTGAACCAAATAAAGTACTTTTCTTTCTTTCTTTCTAAAAAATTTAAATTTTTAGAAAATTTCTCAGGATATTTTATATTTTACTACATCGTCGTACATACGGCATACCTATACAATATATCCTGGTTATCAGTAAAGGTTAAGAGTGCAAGTGCAACATAAAACACCAAAAATTATTGCCATGTTTTTATTTTAAAAAGTCAATAATAAAATTATTACAAATAATTCAAATAGATATGTACTTATATTTAAACAATAAATTACTTATGTACTACAAGATTAATATTTTGATTATAATTAAGCTTTGTTCTACAAATAAGTCATACAACTTAAATAAAGATGTCTAATTATAAATATAATATACCTAGGTATTGCTAATATTGCCATTTTTTTTGTACGAGTAAATATTACAAGACAAAATTTTCTAAGAATTATAAAGTATAAAGTGGTAACAAAATAATATTGATGAGCAGAGAAACGGGTTAAGTGTAAGCACATGAAATCTTTGCTTCGCAATTGCTTCTCCGGAACGCCTCTGCTTAATACTTAGGTAGGCATAAGATTCAACCTAGAATAGTGATTATATTCTTTTTGCTAGAATATTGCCGTGGCCTTCGTAACATGTCAAGCGGCGATTACACTTCACGATCCGTCGGGCCGATGAGCAGGGGCGACAGACAGGGCGTTGTGATTACACTGCACTAGATCGCTTCCCTAACTCAGTTGTCAGCCGAACTTGATGTCGAAAGGATGGCACCTGTGCTTTCCAAATATCAAATAATTGGCCAAGTGCGTGTCAATGCAATGTGTGCATGTAAATATAAAAATGTCTAAAAACTAATTTTCTATTGAATTTGTATGAAATTTCCTTTTCCGAGTACATTTTATAAGTATGTCACCTGAAGTGCTATTTTTGAAATGCGGAGTCACCTAAACGAATTGTTTTTCCATACAAAAAATCGTTCGTTTAGTGACTCCGCTTTTGAAAAATAGCACCACTGTACCTTTTTAATTTTTAAACCTTAATAGTTTTCCTTTAGACTTCTGTAAATGTAAAAAAAAGGAAAAAGAAAATGCTGGAGTAGAGTATCTCGTTTTAAGAAATAGTACCTGGGCGACCGAGCTTTGCTCGGTTACATCTCAAACATTAACAATTTTTTTTTAAACTTGTCTTAAAACAATGCAAAATAAAAAAAATATATATAAACTTAAACATAAAAAAAAACAAAAGTAAGTCACCGAGTGCGATTCGAACCCGTAACACTCTTTCTAGCGGTCGCTATCCTTAACCACTGAGCTAAATCAAGGCGGTCGCGACGAAATTAGCGACCATATTCTGCGTGGAAAGAAAAACGCATGAAAACTCGAAAACACGCGTTTTCCCAAACATAAAACTAATCTAGATTGATTGTTTACCCCCGAAAACCCCCATATACAAATTTTCTGCGAAATCGTTAGAGCCGTTTTCGAGATCACAGAAATTTATAAATAAATATATATATATACATACATACATACAAGAATTGCTCGTTTAAAGGTAGAAGATATCTTATATGTTCATATCAAAAGTGCCATTTTTGAAACGCGGAGTCACTACACGAACTGTTTTTTGTATGGAAAGATCATTCGTTTAGGAGACTCCGCGTTTCAAAAATGGCACTTCTGAACGCCCTGTCTCGGGACAGCGATTACATCACCCGATTTACGCCCTAAATAGGGAAACAGGGCGGTCGGGAAGCCCCGATCACCCGATATCGGGACACTGTCTCCCTGTCAGCGATTACACTTCCCGATTTAGGAAGCCTGCGTGAAATCGTCCCCGACGAATCGTGTAGTGTAATCGCGGCTTCAGATCGATATAAATGTTTTAACAACTATATAATATACAAATTAACAAATAATTGAAGTACTTTACTTCGTCATATTGCCGAAAGAATCAAAGTTATTGCTTGTTCGAGGCACAGGTTCGAGGTATATCAACCAGAAATATATTATCATGACTAGAAACACTAGTTAAGCTAGAAGTATATAAACTTTACCATGATTTTTGAGACAATAACTCAACTTGTCAAAATGAACCACTTTCTGTATGGACCTTTACTTTATCTAACATTATCCTCATAGGTACCATCAGCTGAGAGGGTAATTTATATTGGGGTTGTTGAACAATTCAAGATTTCTGAGCTAGTCCTATTAATAACACAAGTGGTTCATAATCATGGTCTGAATCACTACATATTGTGTATTTAAAATGTAGGTATACTTAATACTAGGTACTATTCCTGTATATTGTAAAATTTGTATAAAAGTTTTATAGACATGACTTGGGGCTGCCCTAAGTCCCTGTTTTCTGTCTTAAATTCTGGATAAACCGGATTTTACAAGAAGATAGACGGCGAATATATGTAAACAACCTCTCGAAACATAAGAGAGTTCTAAAATGGTACAAAGGGTTTAACAGTGTTAAATTTTTTACAGCATGCGTCAGACCAATCTACGAAACGGTCTTTTAAGGCTACTGCGCATTCTAATAACATCATGCAATCTGCCTCAGCCCTGTGAGCATTAACCACTTTCTTATTCAACAAACGCTTGTATACTGTTGTTAAAGTATATGATTCAGTATGCCGACTACTCTTATCTTCTACTATTCCTCTGCGGTTGATATCACCGGACGAATTAGCATTGCTACCACAAGTCATGCTAGCAAGAGACGTACTGAGCTTGTCAATTTCACTCAAATCTTCATCGGTAATATTTAAAGCCGGAAATTCTTCATCTTCGTCGTCAGTAAGAATAGCATCATCAGCGACGCCAACACTTGAGTTTAAGCTTCTATAATCAACCGGATTTTCTTTGAGAATTCTCCGGAAGGCTTGTAGTGAATCTACGCATAATAGATTGGGGGGCAGACTTCGTTTAGCATTATTAAATTCAGTTAATAAAATCTTAAAATCAAAAGAGTTCCCGTTGTGAGCAACCAGACAAACTGGTGTTTCTAAATCTTCTAGAAAAGAAAGGATCGTTTCTACTTTTTGGTCAAATGTAGGACAATTGTTCAGGTATTCTCTTGATAGTCCGGTCATGTGCTCGGCGATAGGTTGCAGGTCTCTCTCGGGGTTAAACATCAGGCATAATTTCTGACATGGCGGTATGACACCATATTTCGTACCAAAAATATCATACCTTCCAACTGCAATGAAACAAAGCTCAGTTATTTTGGTACAATTTCTTTCTGCTTTTGGTAATCCTGTTGTTTCCAGATCGAAAAACACAAAGGTTTTAATAGTCATGGTGTTCCTGAAAAAAAACAAGCTAAGTATTAAAAAGATTAATCAAAATTATTAGTACTCTTTAAAACAAACAGAATACAGCTCAAACAAATACCCTCTCTTTTTAAGTCGGTCAAAAATGTTTTGCAACTAGCAACACTTGCACCTTGCCAAAGAAGAAGGGAATCCCATTTTTTTTTCAACGAAACAGAAATATAAAATATCACCTCTGTTTCTTTGAAAACAAAAAAAAATAAATACTACACGTATTTATCACCAAACGTACAAAAATAATAGATCACACACAACTAGAGATGGGCATCTACCCGGGTATTTACCCACGCTTGGGTATTTACCCGATATGCACCGGGTATATACCCGTATCTACCCGTTTGGGTGGGTAGATTGGAATATTTATTTAAAAAAGAGTGTGAGTCCACTATTTATGTGTAGAAATGTACAAAAAGGTTATATAATGTATAAAACAATGAATATCTGTAAAAGAAAAAATAACAAAGATTAAAATCACTGATGCTATCCATATTAAATATACAGATGCCTTCTTATTTGTTATCTGATTGCTTATTTTAACATATGATTAGGTCTACTTACGTTTGCCAGCAAAAAAGGTAAACATAAACCTGTCAATTTGTATGTTCCCATACAACGGGTAGATACGGGTAAATACCCGGCATAGTTTTTTGTGGGAAATGTTCTGACAAGTTAATGGGGGATCGAAACACTCATCTAAACGAATATCTTTTGTTCCGAGACCAACCCCGAAAACAGTAGTTTTGGCTCTTGAATGAGCAGTCAAAGATACCTACTCTCTATACATGTATGAGGGTGCTCGTATATTGACATCGCATTTGATGTCTGATTGCTCATTTTAACATCTTATTAGGTCTACTTACGTTTGCCAACAAAAAATGTAAACTTAGACCTCTTAATTTGTATGTTTCCATACAACGGGTAGATACGGGTAAATACCCGGCATACTATTTTGTAGGAAATGTTATGACAAGTTAATGGGGGATCGAAGAACTCGTCTAAACGAATATCTTTTGTTCCGAGACCAACCCCGAAATCAGTAGTTTTAGCTCTTAAATGAGTAGTCAAAGATACCTACTCTATACATGTATGAGAGTGCTCGTATATTGACATCGCATTTGATGTCTGATTGCTCATTTTAACATCTTATTAGGTCTTCTTACGTTTTCCAGCAAAAACTGTAAACTTAGACCTGTAAATTTGTATGTTCCCATACAACGGGTAGATACGGGTAAATACCCGGCATACTATTTTGTGAAAAATGTTATGACAAGTTGATGGGGGATCGAAGAACTCGTCTAAACAAAAACCTTTTGTTCCGAGACCAAACCCGAAATCAGTAGTTTTGGCTCTTGAATGAGCAGTCAAAGATACCTACTCTCTGTACGTGTATGAGGGTGCTCGTATATTGACATCGCATTTGATGTCTGATTGCTCATTTTAACATCTTATTAGGTCTTATTACGTTTGCTAGCAAAAAATGTAAACTTAGAACTCTTAATTTGTATGTTTCCATACAACGGGTAGATACGGGTAAATACCCGGCATACTATTTTGTGGGAAATGTTATGACAAGTTATTGGGGGATCGAAGAACTCGTCTAAACGAATATCTTTTGTTCCGAAACCAACCCCGAAATCAGTAGTTTTGGCTCTTGAATGAGCAGTCAAAGATACCTACTCTCTATACATGTATGAGGGTGCTCGTATATTGACATCGCATTTGATGTCTGATTGCTCATTTTAACATCTTATTAGGTCTTCTTACGTTTGCCAGCAAAAAATGAAAACTTTGAACTCTTAATTTGTATGTTTCCATACAACGGGTAGATACAGGTAAATACCCGGCATACTATTTTGTGGGAAATGTTATGACAAGTTGATATGGGTTCGAAGAACTTGTCTAAACGAATATCTTTTGTTCCGAGACCAACCCCGAAATCAGTAGTTTTGGCTCTTAAATGAGTAGTCAAAGATACCTACTCTCTATACATGTATGAGAGTGCTCGTATATTGACATCGCATTTGATGTCTGATTGCTCATTTTAACATCTTATTAGGTCTACTTACGTTTGCCAGCAAAAACTGTAAACTTACACCTGTAAATTTGTATGTTCCCATACAACGGGTAGATACGGGTAAATACCCGGCATACTATTTTGTGGGAAATGTTATGACAAGTTAATGGGGCATCGAAGAACTCATCTAAACGAATATCTTTTGTTCCGAGACCAACCCCGAAATCAGTAGTTTTAGCTCTTGAATGAGCAGTCAAAGATACCTACTCTCTATACATGTATGAGGGTGCTCGTATATTGACATCGCATTTGATGTCTGATTGCTCATTTTAACATCTTATTAGGTCTACTTACGTTTGCCAGCAAAAACTGTAAACTTACACCTGTAAATTTGTATGTTCCCATACAACGGGTAGATACGGGTAAATACCCGGCATACTATTTTGTGGGAAATGTTATGACAAGTTAATGGGGGATCGAAGAACTCGTCTAAACGAATATCTTTTGTTCCGAGACCAACCCCGAAATCAGTAGTTTTGGCTCTTGAATGAGCAGTCAAAGATACCTACTCTCTATACATGTATGAGGGTGCTCGTATATTGACATCGCATTTGATGTCTGATTGCTCATTTTAACATCTTATTAGGTCTACTTACGTTTGCCAACAAAAAATGTAAACTTACACCTGTAAATTTGTATGTTTCCATACAACGGGTAGATACGGGTAAATACCCGGCATACTATTTTGTGGGAAATGTTATGACAAGTTAATGGGGGATCGAAGAACTCGTCTAAACGAATATCTTTTGTTCCGAGACCAACCCCGAAATCAGTAGTTTTGGCTCTTGAATGAGCAGTCAAAGATACCTACTCTCTATACATGTATGAGGGTGCTCGTATATTGACATCGCATTTGATGTCTGATTGCTCATTTTAACATCTTATTAGGTCTACTTACGTTTGCTAGCAAAAAATGTAAACTTAGAACTCTTAATTTGTATGTTCCCATACAACGGGTAGATACGGGTAAATACCCGGCATACTATTTTGTGGGAAATGTTATGACAAGTTAATGGGGGATCGAAGAACTCGTCTAAACGAATATCTTTTGTTCCGAGACCAACCCCGAAATCAGTAGTTTTGGCTCTTGAATGAGCAGTCAAAGATACCTACTCTCTATACATGTATGAGGGTGCTCGTATATTGACATCGCATTTGATGTCTGATTGCTCATTTTAACATCTTATTAGGTCTACTTACGTTTGCCAACAAAAAATGTAAACTTACACCTGTAAATTTGTATGTTTCCATACAACGGGTAGATACGGGTAAATACCCGGCATACTATTTTGTGGGAAATGTTATGACAAGTTGATAGGGGATCAAAGAGCTTGTCTAAACGAAAACCTTTTGTTCCGAGACCAACCCCGAAATCAGTAGTTTTGGCTCTTGAATGAGCAGTCAAAGATACCATCTCTCTATACATGTATGAGGGTGCTCGTATATTGACATCGCATTTGATGCTTGATTGCTCATTTTAACATCTTATTAGGTCTTCTTACGTTTGCCAGCAAAAAATATAAACTTAAACCTCTTAATTTGTATTTTTCCATACAACGGGTAGATACGGGTAAATACCCGGCATACTATTTTGTGGGAAATGTTATGACAAGTTGATTGGGGATCGAAGAACTCGTCTAAACGAATATTTTTTGTTACGAGACCAACCCCGAAATCAGTAGTTTTGGCTCTTGAATGAGCAGTCAAAGATACCTACTCTCTATACATGTATGAGGGTGCTCGTATATTGACATCGCATTTGATGTCTGATTGCTCATTTTAACATTTTATTAGGTCTACTTACGTTTGCCAGCAAAAACTGTAAACTTAAACCTGTAAATTTGTATGTTCCCATACAACGGGTAGATACGGGTAAATACCCGGCATACTATTTTGTGGGAAATGTTATGACAAGTTGATGGGGATCAAAGAACTTGTCTAAACGAAAACCTTTTGTTCCAAGACCAACCCCGAAATCAGTAGTTTTGGCTCTTGAATGAGCAGTCAAAGATACCTTCTCTCTATACATGTATGAGGGTGCTCGTATATTGACATCGCATTTGATGGCTGATTGCTCATTTTACCATCTTTTTAGGTCTACTTACGTTTGCCAACAAAAAATGTAAACTTAGACCTCTTAATTTGTATGTTTCCATACAACACTTGATACGGGTAAATACCCGGCATACTATTTTGTGGGAAATGTTATGACAAGTTGATGGGGGATCGAAGAACTCGTCTAAACGAAAACCTTTTGTTGCGAGACCAACCCCGAAATCAGTAGTTTTGGCTCTTGAATGAGCAGTCAAAGATACCTTCTCTTTATACAAGTATGAGGGTGCTCGTATATTGACATCGCATTTGATGTCTGATTGCTCATTTTAACATCTTATTAGGTCTACTTACGTTTGCCAGCAAACCGTGTAAACTAAGACCTGTTAATTTGTATGATCCCATACAACGGGTAGATACAGGTAAATACCCGGCATACTATTTTGCGGGAAATGTTATAATAAGTTGACGGGAAATCAAAGAACTCATTGATATGAATATCTTTTGTTCCGGGACCAACCCCAAAATCAGTAGTTTTGGCTTTTATATGAGCAGTCAAAGATACCTACTCTCTATATATGTATGAGAGTGCTCGTATATTCACATCGCATTTGATGTCTGATTGCTTATTTTACTATATAATTAGGTCCACAAACATTTGCCAGCAAAAAATATAAACTTAGACCTGTTAATTTGTATGTTTCCATACAACAGGTAGATACAGGTAAATACCCGGCATACTATTTTGCGGGAAATGTTATAATAAGTTGATGGGGGATCAAAGAACTCATTGATATGAATATCTTTTTTTCCGAGGCCCACCCCGAAATCAATAGTTTTGGGTCTTTTATGAGCAGTCAAAGATACCTACTCTCTATATATGTATAAGAGTGCTCGTATATTGACATCGCATTTGATGTCTGATTGCTTATTTTACTATATAATTAGGTCTACAAACATTTGCCAGCAAAAAATATAAACTTAGACCTGTTAATTTATATGTTCCCATACAACGGGTAGATACAGGTAAATACCCGGCATACTATTTTGCGGGAAATGTTATAATATTTTAATGGGAGATCAAAGAACTCATTAATACGAATATCTTTTGTTCCGAGACCAACCCCGAAATCAGTCGTTTTGCCTTTTTTTTGAGCAGTCAAAGATACCTACTCTCTATATATGTATGAGGGTGCTTATATATTTACATCGCATTTGATGTCTGATTGCTCATTGAAACACTTATAAGTATGTAACTGCGCACCTCCAAGCAAAAAAATTATAATAAATCAAAGAAGCCTACTTTCAAAGTATGATTAGTATGGTGGTTTCATATACTTTAATGTCAGATTTGACGTCTACCTGCATTATAAGCATTTTAAAGTCTGATTTTTAATTCCGTAGAATTCTGACAGCTGTCATTTTTTGACATATCAGAGATCATAAACCTTTTTGGCCGGGCTCTTTTTTTAATAAATTCCAGATTTCAATAAGAATGTGAACATCTGAGTCTACACATTTTATTTGTTAGTAAATGTAACCATTTACTTTAGTGCGGTGCTCCAAATCAAAAGGGGATTTACAGCGAGTAATATTTTCATCAGCAACAGTTGAATAACCGAAATAAAATACGAACAACTGTGAAAACTATTTGATTTAACAAACATACATACAAATAAATCCAATTAGCTTTCCACCGCGGTCAATTTGTGGGTGAATGGCTTATACGTCCTTTCCAGGTTCTTAAACTATCTCCATATCAAATTTAATCTAAATCAGTTAAGAAAAAAGTTTTTTTCAACAAGAAAACCCTTAACAGAAACATTACAAATGTAACAATCAATGTGACAGTCGTGACGTGACAGCTGATGGCCGAATACTTTATTTTTTAATTTTTGTGCTTCATGGATTACGAAAAAAAATATTTATTAAGCTTTTGGCCAAAAAGGTTGATGATACATGAGTTAGTAGGGAGTGATGCCAGGGAAAGAAAAATAACCTGCTGACTTAAAATTACTTAAAAATATAACTTTGATAATTCGGTATTAAAAAATGTTATAACATTTTAAATATACCAGAAAATTTAAAGTGTATCATTATCTTGGTAAAACATTAAAATTAATCAAGAATTAAATTTTTTATCGCCCTTATACGCGTTCCCTTTTTAGTTGGAGAACTTTTTTAGTAGCAACACTTATGAAATGTCAGAATTCTACGGAATAAAAAATTTGACTTTAGAGCCCTTGCACACACGTTCGGACACGAATTGCGAAGTAATTACTCATAAAATTCAATCTACCCACCAAACGGGTAGATACGGGTATTTACCGGGTATTTACCCAATCTACCGGGTATATTCCCAAATGGGTAGATTGGGTATATACCCACCGCCCATCTCTACACACAACACAACACAGCACAACACAATAAAAAAAAATCCTTACGTTGATTTTGTGTAAGCACAGAGTAAGTAATCACTTTATTTTGCTAAGGCTGTATTCATTGCCGTGTACTTTTAAAAAAAGTAACTAATATTATGATACGGTTCTTGACTTGAGATCCAATTCAAACAACCCTACTCAAGTTAATGTTGATAAATTAGCGATGATTAAACTGAATTATTTTTAGCCGCGCTATGAGTAATCGAACGACCTTCAACTTTGTACGCAATGATTTGTTTTGCGATAAAAATGAGTCAAACTCACGTAGATGTACATTCGCACTACAAAGAAAGCCGAAACAAGTAGGTTGTTCCAACGCGGATACCTTGAATTTTACCAACTGTGAAAAAAAATTGGTAAGAAAAAAGTTGGTGCTGGGCTGGTTTGGGAAACAGATTAATTGAGAAGATGCATCATATTCTGTACTCTACAGCATAAACTCGTTCGCGAAATGAGTTTTGCATTACAAATAAATATTGCATGTCCCCCTTAAACTAAATGGTGGCGCTAGTATCTTTGTCAATTTATTGGAAACAAAAACATTCTGAATGGGGCGTCGGCTATGTATGCGTACCATGGAAGTATACATAGAAAATATACATTATCTTTATGTGTACCATGGAAGTATTAGAAATATATATATGTGACGGAGCAGGAGATGACCTACGCCGAACTCACTAAAAGTGTGACGATAAATACAGCGCTCCGCATCGCGCTGTATCATGGATTCCAACCATATGTGTCTGAATACCCCTGGCCCACACAGTTATTGAATCTGTGTCCACCTGGGCTTATCGTCTTGCTGAAACAACTATCATTGTAATAAATCGGTTTACCAAATCCTCATCTATTACAACAATCACAATTAAAGAAGTTATGGCCAAGCCCACAGCACACTACACAAAGGAGATGTTCACAGTACGGCGGTCCGCGCAAGACTGAGCCGCTCGTCGCTAGGGCGACCGCTTTTATACTTGTTGCAACATTTGAAAATGTAGCAGTTATGTTTTGTAGTAAACAACTTTCTGTTTGCACATCGAAAACAATAATAAATGGGATTATCTTGAACTCGCCGACATATGCTTGAACTGAAGATCATTTTTATTTGATAGTAAAATAAAATAAAACACCCGTCTGTCAAGAACACTAGTGATTAGTAGGGGAACTACCGATGCGACTTGATATCCGTAGCGCCACCTATTATTTGCTAGAGAAAGCCTGGACTTTCAAGCGTTAACCCCCAATTACTTTCATCGGCTGGTCTGATTTTCATCAAAAATTGCTAAAAACCACCGCAAGCGAACTTGCTTACGTAAAAAACCCACATCGCGTTCGAGCGCTACGAAGCCACAGACAAATTGACGACCTGTCAGGTGGTAAAATTTATTACTTTTGTTTTATTTCTCTCTCTACCAAAAGACAAGTGAAACCATTTTCGTTGTTCTTTCCTACGTTCCGTCTACCAAATAACATCATCATATCAGCTACAGGAAGTCCACAGCTGGAATGGCTCTCCAAAACGACCGATCGGAAGCGGCGTGCATCCAGCGCCTTCCTGCAACCAGGTCGTCTGACCATCTAGCAGGTGGGTGTCTTACGCTGCGCTCAGTATATACAATATTCATCTATGGCTGCGCTTGTTACCGGTTCTTCGCGCTATGTGCCCCGCCCACTGCCACTTCAATTGGCTAATCCGCTTGGCTATGTCAGTGACCATCGTTCTTCTACAAATCTCCTCAATTCTGATTCAATCGCGTAGAGAAACACCGAACATAGTTGTCTCCATAGTTAGTTGAGCGATTTATACTCCCTAGTCTTCTACATAATCAACTATCATGTGACGACCCCTTTGTGTCTGTTTACTTTTCCAGGTCGACTGGAAGAGAATATTGTGGCTATTTGCTCAATGTATCAAAAAATATAAATAGTTTTCTGAGGAATATGGGATGCGAAAAAACAACACGTAATGTTTTCAAAATGTATTCGTTTTTACATACTATATTACAACAAAGGAAAACTTATGAAAACAACTTTTGAAGTTTATTTATTACTTCACTGTTGCATGCAAAGTACATATACAACTACATAGGTACATAAATACTTACGTCGTGAAATATTTTATCGAATTTCATGTCTTAACAAGTACTTTTGTTGTAAATGACATTCAGAATACAGACAGTAAAGTATTTTACAAAAAAAATCTAGGATTTCCTCTTGCTAGCGGTCGCATGAAACCGCTCATCTCACTCGGCTTTTGAGCCTTATTCCTAAAACTTAAGCCGTTTTATTATAAAACGAAGACTAACTTTGTCACTAGGTTAAAGTTTAAACCATAATCTCATCATGCTAACTTGATTTGGTCGGATAGTGGTTTGAACCTTACCCAAGTTAGTCTGCGTTATATAAGTCTGATAGTGAGTGCAGGTTTTGTTTTTTGACTGTTATTTTATCATCACTACCATAGTGATCTAGTATAGCCCGTGGTTCGATTTATTACGGGTATGTCCCTTCCACATTGTATAGTAACATAGAGTAAGTTTGTACCTTCATAATTACACAAGTTACTATGGGGCTAGCTCAATCAGTGAGATTTGTCCCTACTTATTCATTATTCTTAGATGTCCTACTATCAATAATCCTCCAAATCATCTTCCCGTATCTCCACCTCGTCAATCTCCACCACCGAATCTCCAACCTCCTCTTCTATGGCCGCACTCATTTCCTCATCAACCGCTTCATCTCCTCCCTTAGTCAAATCTACTGTTTTCTCTTTACTAGCTTCACTTTTATTCACTTTAGCTTCTTTTATACCGACTTTTCCTTCATCGGTTTCTTCCTTTGGAACGTTTAATGTAGATTCGTCGCCGCTTAGCTCGATCACTTCATGGTCTTTGGTAACTTCGATGACGTCATCATCTTCATCGTCCTGCAAATCGTCATCATCATCGTCGTCACCATCGCCTGGGAAATTGAAAAATACGTTTTATTACATTTAACTTTTACCCGCGACTTCGGCCGCGTTAATATAGTCAACATCATCATCAGCTCTTTTTGTTTCCACTGCAGGAGCACGACCCTCTTTGTACTACCTGAGCAGTCAGAGGATTTGGCCTACAGTCTCCTCACTGGCCAGACGGGTTGAAGAGGTCTCATTAATGTTTATAAGCTTTGTTTAGCTTGTATTTCCTAAGTAAGCCTTCTAGGACATCCAAGGGAGGACTTGGAGTGGCCCTATTCTACTCTGCCGGAAACCACACGGCAGAATATAGTACTCTGTAATATAGTCTACTTTTGTATGGCAAAACAGGATTCCCCATAAAAACTTCCAATCCCCTATTCATTTCCTTAATGGATTAATTCTGGGATTTAAACGATATGATTATCCGGGTCTCAAACTATATTCATAACAATTTTCATTAATATCGGTTCAGTGATTAAAGTGTAAAAGAAGTCAAGTGAAAGAGTTACTTTCGCAAGACTGTCCTATTTACGCATACATCATACACTATCGTATCTTTATCTACCTCCATCTCCTGCAAAGTGTTCGTTGTCGTCATAGTCTCCTGTCAAGTCCGCGTACTTCTTCTCGCGCAGCAGGCGGCGGAACTTGTAGGGGATAATGAGGTGAAGCGGCTTGGCGGTTATGGTGCTGGTACCTGGAAATCATCAGGTCTTTTAGTCTCCACTCCTTATCGTATGTGTTAGTGACTATAACTAGTGTCGGAGTTTTTAAACCGCCAATGTCAAAGACAGTGACCGGGGCCGACGGCTTAACGTATGGATGCCTAATATCTGAAATAAACATTATTACATCTTACTTATCAGACAATCAGGTGATCAGCCTGCAATGTCCTAACCAAACTAGGACAACAACACAAGGTCGTTGCCCTCGCCGGGAATCGAACCCGCGACCTCCGGGTACGAGCCGAACGCTCTAACCACTACATCACGGAGGCACCTAGTCCCACTGCAGGAGCACGACCCTCTCTGTACTACCAGAGCCATACTTGGCCAGAGCAGCCCGATGTTATAGCATAATATACTACGGACCATAGACCTAAAATTTTTTACAGCGTAAAAATAAGACCATACTAGCCGAGTGCGACAAATAATGTAATAACTGTCACCCTCACAAGAGCAAAAGAGCAGTGTGACAAATTTTGATACAAAGCCATGAGCGGCCTGGCACGATAATAGACACACGAGAATTCATCAACATCTGGTCTTTCTGTCTCCACTGCAGGAGCACGACCCTCTATGTACTACCAGAGCCATACATGGCCAGAGCAGCCAGAGAACTTGGCCTGCACTCTCCTCGCTGGCCAGACGGGTTGGAGAGTTCTCATTATTGTTTATAAGCTTTGTTTAGCTGTTAAGAATGGTTCCTGGAAGTATGCTTCCATTTAAACTCCGATAATAAAGAGAGGTGTTATCAGTTTGACAACATCGTCTGTCTGTGGTATCGGAGCTCTCTAACGGATGGACCGATTGTTGATTTGAAAAAGCTTGAAAACTCACCATACTTTCCCAGGGCCAGAATGCCTGGTGAATTTCACGTCTAGGTTTTCCTAGCCAGTATGCCCCCCCCTAGTTAACAGTATAAAAAATGCCTGTCAACTCACCATACTTCCCCGGAACCGGAATGCCCGGTGAATTACACAGCTTGTCATAATTGTAGTAAGTCTTGACGCCGGCCATGAACATCTGCGTCTTGGCTTGCGTGCTGGCCTTCAGGTTGAGGACGCCGTAGGGCTTCAGCGCGTTCTCCACGTTCTCTTTGGTCGCCTTGCCGCCGTGCACGAAGATGCGCAGGAGCAGGGTCGACGTGATATTCAACATGCGCTTTATCGTGTGGAGACGCACCATCTGGGAGACATTTTTTATTTTTTTAAACCGAATTCCAAAAAATCGATCCCTTTCTAAAATATCATATACGAGTATATTTGGTTTTATATACATACGAAGCTGAAACGGAGACGCTTTGCTGGCTAAGTGAGTATTTGGGGGAGTTAAAAAAGGTACTCCATTTCTTATCCTAAAATGTTATGTCCGAATGTCAAAATCCATAACAAGTTTGCTATAATCTTCAAAATCCATAATGTTTAAATATCCGTTATTTTGATTTACCTAATTATCTTGAATCATAACACTTTTGTGCCATAATATTAATTGCTATAATAATTGAATATTCTAATTTTGGATGCTATAGAGACACATGTCCTCGTTGTTATATTCTATAATGTTTGTTAGTCGAAATGTTAATTTGTAATAAGATTATTAGCTCAAAACACTAGGTCAAAATAAGGAGTTTAGGTTAGTTTCGTTAGGTTTCCTGTGATCAAGACACGAGCGAGCAAGCGACTCAAGCTTAGGGCGAAAGTAAGACAGACACAAAACCACTTTGCCGTGAAGTGTACTATAGATTAGGTTTTCTGTATTATAGCAAAGGAATTTATTGGTTTTTTATGATTATCGTTTGTTCGAAATTAGGACACGTGACAATTATGGGAAAAAAGAATAGAGTTAAAAAAGGTACTCCATTTCTTATCCTAAAATGTTATGTCCGAATGTCAAAATCCATAACAAGTTTGCTATAATCTTCAAAATCCATAATGTTCAAATATCCGTAATTTTGATTTACCTAATTATCTTGAATCATAACACTTTTGTGCCATAATATGAATTGCTATAATAATTGAATATTCTAATTTTGGATGCTATAGAGACACATGTCCTAGTTTTTGTATTCTATAATGTTTGTTAGTCGAAATGTTAATTTGTAATGAGATTATTAGCTCAAAACACTAGGTCAAAATTAGGAGTTTAGGTTAGTTTCGTTAGGTTTCCTGTGATCAAGACACGAGCGAGCGAGCGACTCAAGCTTAGGGCGAAAGTAAGACAGACACAAAACCACTTTGCCGTGAAGTGTACTGTAAATTAGGTTCATTAAGTTTTCTGTATTATAGCAAAGGAATTTATTGTTTTTTTTTATGATTATCGTTTGTTCGAAATTAGGACACGTGATAATTATGGGAAAAAAGAATAGAGGTTTTGAATATTATGGATCATAATATTTATAGCAAAAAAGTTATAGCATATTTCGGGATTACAACTTTCGGACACGTGATATTTTGCGATATTATGTTAGGGCTAAGCATCATTCGGACATATGATTTTTATGGAAAAAAAATATTATGAGATCTTAAATTATGGATAAAAAATTTATGAGACAAAATAGAGGACCGTTAAAAAAGAGTGGAGAGTGTACCCACCGCTCTGAATTCAGGACCAGCCTTCTCTTTGATGCTGGCCCCGACCAACTTCTCATCTGCGTTGGTGGTCGGGTGTTCGTCGATGGCGGCGTTGAACTGAAAAAAAAAACAAAAAAGGTTTCTTACTAAACTTGTAAACAACAAGTGCGCCCCGCGGTGTTACCCGCAGTTAAAGTATGTGTTAATCCAGGGTGTCAGCTTCCTGCACACCAAATTTTATCAAAATTGGTTTGCGCTAGAAGAATTAACAAACACACACACACTAACAATTTTCGGCTTTAAAATATTAGTGTGATAGATTACGACTCAAAAATTTATAAGTATAAAAGAGTCCCCTTACCCTAGACTTCTCCCTACAAACGTAGTCTACGTTTAATTTTGGAACCACATGTCAGATTTTGGTAAAAATTGGTAATCGTAAAGAAATTGCAATTATCTAGGGTAATAACTGGTTTCCTACACTAAAATTATGAACTGGAAAGAAAATATAACGATTTAGAAGTTTCCCATACTGATGGTCAAAAATGATAAATAACACTATATTCTATTTCAAGTTCATATTTTTACGGTCGGAAACCAGTTATAAACCTAGATAATTGCAATATCTTTGAAATTACAAAAGTTTGCCGAAATCGGACATGTCGTTTTGATATAAAACGTAGACTACGTTTGTATGGAAAGTTGTATTTTGGTCTAGGGTAAGGGGACTCTGAAGCACAGAATAAGTAAGTAAGTAAGTCTCACTTAGCAAAGAAACTCTCTCGCATTTGTACACGTTTCAGGAACTCTTTGGCTAACTGTGTGTAACTGTTCTGGAGAAACAAAAGTTAAACTAACTGAAGGTGATACATACCACGTTAGTGAGCTCGTCCAGTATATCGTTGAGAGCCTTCTCCTGCGCAGGAGTCTTGCATTTGTACAGGTTTTCTTCCAAGAACTCCTTCTTGGCTAACTTTCTTTGTTCTGAAAAAAAACGAAACATTAAGATTTTAGTGTCTCTCTTTAGTGATTCACACATGCCTTTGTTCGTGACAAACGCAACGTAAATTCGGCACAGTGAGTTGCTAGTAACTCAAACAGCATCATAATTAGCATTGATTTCGCTGAAGTTCGGCCGCGCTAAAATGTATCTACATGGTAATAATATGGTCTTTAAAAAAACCTAAAATATTAAGCTTCAAAACAATAATTGTTAAGGAATACCCGTCAAAATGCAGTTATTTCCACTATAAAAAATATGTTTATCGATAAAAATAAAAATATTATTTTTTTACTTACCAGTCCGCAGCCGCTTTTCTGCAAAATAAAATTATTTATTTTAAATAAAAATAAAAGTTAGTATTATACAACATTGAAGAGACATACCCGTAATAAATCGAATCATGGGCTGTAATACTAGACCACTATGGCATAAAAAAAAATTTCTACTCCTGTACTGTTATCTGTCTTTTAAATGGTTCTGAACACTAATATAAGAACATTAATAATATGACTGCAGAAAAAAGTCTATACTCTATGCCTCATAATAGCACATGTGTCGTTATTTCACTAAAACGATACTGCTAGCCATAGACCAAGAACATTTTTTTCTATAGATTTACCATACTGCCAACATAAGAAAAAAATGTTTTTTTAACATAGTCACTAAAAAGCCGTTAATTAAAAAAAAAGTTTACCATAGATACCATATAGATCAGTACTTGTATATTCTAAATCTGATTTACCAAACATGTAAGTCAAACATTTTCATGTTTTCTTTGTTTGGTTTTGTATTTTATTTAGTAAATATAGTCGTAGAAAAAGTATTGTATGCCACGTTGTATAAGTACGTCAAAAAATGCTCGATGGCGCTAAAGCTCGCATCGTAACTTGCGCCACTCGCATATTTTGAACCCTCTTATACAACTGTTGCATAAAATACTATAAAATAACAGTCAAAAACTAAAAAAGCATTTCCGTACAAAAGTGAGCAGGGAATGTTGATTTTTTTGTTTTTTGATTGTTATTTTATTATCATTATAATATAGAGATCTATACTCCGTTTGGTTGATAATCACAAAAAACTGATAAAAAAAATGGAATAAATAACGACGGGGAAATAATAATAAAAATGCAATGCAAAAAGGGCGTTCGTTAGTTATGAATTTATGACATCATAATTTTCCTGCAATAATTACAAAAATCTGTATACAATTACTACATAAGAAGTCGATATCAATAAGTCGATAAATACAAAAATGTGACGTCAGCGCGACAAGATAACGGGGTCTAGTAATTATGTAAATACATACATATTTTCACGCCTGTTTCCCATGGGGGTAGGCAGAGACTATGGATTTCCACTTACTACGATCCTTGCAAACCTCTTTTGCTTCGTCAACACTCATAACTCTTTCCATGCATGGCCCTCCGGTTATGGGTACTCCTTACATCACCTTTCTTCAGAACGTCTGCTATTTGGTCGCAGAACGTTTGTCGCGGTCGACCCGGTCCGTTTCTCCCATCCACATGAGCACGATGAATCTATTTTGTCAATCTTCTATCATCCATCCTTTTAACATTGACGACCTCCATGGCGCAGTGGTCACCATGCTAGTCCGCCACCCAGAGGTGCCGGGTTCGATCCCCGGTCAGGTTAAGTTGGAAAATGGCCTTTTTCAAATTTTCATCGGTCTTGGGTGTTAATCTATATATGTATTTGTTATAAATTATAGTATCGTCGAGTTAGTATCCCACAATATAAGTCTCGAACTTACTTTGGTGCTAGCTCAATCTGTGCTAGCTCAATATATATATTTTTTAACATCAATGAAGTACATACCAACGTTGTACGGCTTGGGCTTCTTCTTATGCGCGTTGGGGCCCACCATGAGCTTGTGAGGGTACGGCGCGACCCACGGCCGCGGCTTCTCCGGCTGCACTTGCAGCACTTGCGGAGGCAGCAAGTCTAGAAAATAACAAAGATATAATGCTTCAAATCTCCGTGGCGTAGTGATCACTGTTTAATATAATGTAGGTAGGTACCTAAGATTTTTATACTTAATAATAAATACATTCTGCATGCTATATGATTAGCTAAAAAGTTAGTATCCCATAACATAAGTCTCGAACTTACTTTTTACTACTCAATCAGTATAATTTGCCCTATATATTTATTTCAAAACTAAAAACCGACTTTACCCCCAAACTACACAACCGATTTTGATAAAAAAAATTATAGGACCACCTGACAAAAATATCCTTTTAACCAAAAAAATATCCCCAAATCGGTCTTAAGTCATCAACCGGAATAATCGGTGAACATACAAGTAGCAGCACGTAAGTTTAGCGCTGAGTGAAATGTAGAGGGGATACTGCGCATGGGTAAAGTACTCGGCGCTAGTTTAGTGCCGCTACCTGTACATAAACGAACGAACGAAATACATAAACGAGTTAAAAATCTCCTTTTTGAAAGTCGGTTAAAAACACTTTGCAGTAAAATATTTTGATGACTCATTCGCAACAGGCTTTGTCAATGAGTTACAGAAAAGAATCCGCTACGTGCTTTGTCTAAAGGTAACAAAAAGAGTCCGCCTAGTTGCGGATTCTTGTTGTCGAATGACTTCATTTTTCACTGACGACCCGTTAGTCTTCACATAGGGCACCTTAGTGTTGCTCAGCAGGCCCATTAGGTACACTGGTTGCAGTTACTACCATACTAATACCCAAACAATAAGATGCCTTCATCACTTGCCAACGTAGGTTTGTCGAATGCCTTTACTGTTACTTTGGTCTTCACATGGAGCACCTTAGTGTTGCTCGGAAGGCCCATTAGTTGCACACTGGTTGCAGTCACAACCATACTAATACACTAACAATAAGATGCCTTCATTACCTGTTAACGTAGGTTTGTTGAATGCCTTCACTAGTACTTTGGGCTTCACTGGCGACTCGTTGGTCTTCGCATGTGGCACCTTAGTGTTACTCGGAAGGCCCATTAGTTGCACACTGGTTGCAGTTACCACCATACTAATACCCTAACAATAAGATGCCTTCATTACCTGCCAACGTAGGTTTGTCGAATACCTTCACTAGTACTTTGGGCTTCACTGACGACCCGTTGGTCTTCACATGCGGCACCTTAGTGTTGCTTGGAAGGCCCATTAGTTGCACACTGGTTGCAGTTACTACCATACTAATACCCAAACAATAAGATGCCTTCATCACGTCCTGCCAACGTAGGTTTGTCGAATGCCTTTACTGGTACTTTGGTCTTCACATGGAGCACCTTAGTGTTGCTCGGAAGGCCCATTAGTTACACACTGGTTGAAGTTACTACCATACTAATACCCTAACATAAGATGCCTTCATTCACTGCCAACGTAGGTTTGTCGAATACCTTCACTGGTACTGTGGGCTTCACTGGCGACCCGTTGGTCTCCACAAGCACCTTAGTGTATACTAATAAACTAAGAGCCGCACGAATCAAAATGCTCTGTCTGCCACATTAGGGATAAAGACGTGATTGTATGTATGTATGTATGTAATAAACTAACAATAAGTTGACTTCATTACCTGCCAAAGTAGGTTTGTCGAATGCCTTCACTGGTACTGTGGGCTTCACTGGTACTGTGGGCTTCACTGGCGACCCGTTGGTCTTCACATGGGGCACCTTAGTGTTGCTCGGCGGGCCCATTAGTTTAGCGCCTATCGCGGCTACGTTCGGTTTCATGTCGTCACAGGCCGCTAACAATGCTGTAATATAATTATCATCGCCAACGAGTTTTCCAAAAAGTTCTATTATCATTTTGGGTCGAAATTAAGAAGAAGGGTACATACAACGTGAGATATATGTACCATATGTACCTATACATTATTAATTAATACATTAGTCGTATCATAGAGACGTCTTATTTCTGTGTCAAACTAAATCAGACTTTATCATCATACGTTAGTGCTCAATGTTGCCTGACACTGAAACGCGTCCGCCTAGCGTACCGCTTTTGAAGTACCTGGTTATAACGTTTTTTAACTCATACTATTGAGTAATCATCCCTGTATTTTGCTCTCCCCGCCTCAACCTTTATTTGGGTACTTACCCGTTATGAGCAACCCCCTTAGCATGGCACCGTAAATAAACCCCGATAAAGTTTACATCGAGCGACGGACTAATACCAATCTCGCTCGTTATTATTCCGTAGAGCGAGATAAGTTATAGATGATAGCGTTCGATAAACGCTGCACTGTCGCTGGTGCCCTGCTATGGCGGCAGGAATTTGTACGTCTTACTAAGGTACATTTTTGGTAAGAAAGATTAACAGTAGATACAAAGATTACCTACAAAACGTGTACACCCAAGCTTTGGGTAAATACCTACTTGAAGTGTTAGGTTAGGTTCAATCAAACCCAAGAAACAAATAGGTATCATACATAACTCAGGAAATATTTTTAACCCACGAGTTAGATTATTAAAATATATATCTTGTAGACTTATTTTTTCTTTTCTTGGACTAAAACCATCGAAGATGCAACGTATTGAAATATCCCACGACATCTCAGTTTCGTTCGATATTCGAACGATGGTGACGTCACAAGCCCCCACTCCCAAACACAGATGCGCTGTATCTTTGTAAAAGTCTTCGCACTCAGAATATGACATGGCGCCAAGTCACGGTTACAAGAAAATTACAAGCAAACGTATGTCCGTCTCTTAGCGATATAACTCGCGGCGATCACTTCTTGCATTTATCATTCATGAACGCGATCGACAGCATACACGCTAAAATGTGTAGGCGATAGCACTCGATAAACGCTGTCCGGTGCCATGCTATGAGAACAGGATTTGAAATATGTCGCCGAACACTTACCTTCCACTGATGGGTCCTCGAACACTAATTTGAACAATTTGTGGTCTTCTCTTTCATGATGATGTTCTCTGTATAACCCCACAATCTCACGATCAGTCAGAACAGGGTATGGGTTTCCGGGGTACTTCTGTTTTAATATCGCATCCAATTGCTCATTTATTATATTCTTTAAACGCTTTAAAGCTAAATGGTACAAATTCTTTCCATGTATAAACTCTTTTTTTGGGAGTATATCCTTCGCAATCAAGGAGACGCCCTGGCCGCGCCAAGATGTCACTTTGTTAATTAACTTCGTGTCGAAGTTGTATTCTTTCACGGCTACTTTCATAGCTGGCTCGACTTTGGCCCGCTTCGGGGGCGGATTTTTTACTGGGGAGCTTTGGGACAGTGGTGGGCCGGGGTTACGATTCCACTGTAGACGGCCTGTAGGACCTTTATTGAAATCGGGTTTATCGCTGCCATGAGGTCTCGGCTGCGAATTGGACCACGAAGGCACAGGCACTTCAAGCAACGGTTTCGGCGCTGGGTTCGCTGGATGTCTGTCACGGGATGGGCCCGCACGGTTGAAGTCGCGCGACTCCCTGCCAAAGCCTCTGCTTTGATTGCCTTCGAACCCTGAGTTTGACTGGAAACCCTCTCTGCTATTGCCCCGGTAATTGTTACCTCGCTCAGGGCTGAACCGACGTTTTCTATCCTCGTCCGTGCCGCGGGCTCTATCGCCGTCCCAGTCACGCGGCATGTCGCGAGGCCTATCGAATCCGCGGTCTCGGCTTTGTCCCCAAGAATCTTGGGACAAGTCTCTAGTTTCTCTCTGAGTATTCCCCGTGTAAGGTTGACCCCCAAATCCCCTGGATTCCTTTTGATTTCCTGAGCCAAACCGATCTTTGTCGAAGTCTCCCGAGGTGTAGCCACTCCGGTTGCTGCCAAGGAGAGGCTGTGGAGAGCGACGACCCCTGTCTTCTTGCTGAGAGCGCCCCCAAGAAGGTTGAGCCCCGCGATCTCTATCATCTTGCCGAGAGCCTCCTAAGAACCCTTGAGAGCCAGATCCTCTATCTTTTTGAGTATTTGCGTAAGATTGCTGAGAGCTATACCCCATTTCGTTCCGGTTGCCAGAGCCATACCCTGTTTCATACCGGTTTTTGCCTGATGAAAACCCTGTTTCATTCTGCCTTGAGTTTGTATACCCTCTATCATTCTGCCTGTCGCTTGAATACCCTCTTTCAACTGGTCTGTTGCCCGAAGTATACCCATACCCAGATTCTTTCTGCGACCCCATTGGTTGAGCCCCTGCTCCGCTGCCCTCAAACTGACCCTGAGTTGTGGAGTACTGCGATCCCTGTTGCCCTTGTTGGTTTCCGTAGCCCATAACATTGCTCTGTGAATTAGGATATTTTAATAACAAACAGTGTTAGCATAAACTCTATACAGCGCCATCTACCGCAAACTAAACTACTGACGTTCATTGATGTGAAAAAAGATTGAGACAGGCAACGGCTGCGTTTTGCTCTTTACCAGCATCTCTCAAGATTCCCGCAAATACAGGAACAAATAGATAAAACTATAATATATATATATATATAAAAATATGTGTGTAGATTTTAGACAAATATAACAAGTAAGTTGGCCACATTTGTCGTACATTCTACACAACACACGAACAATGGCGGATTAACCAGTAGGCCTAGGGCACGTATTAAGGGGCCGCAAAAACAAATATTCCCATCCCTCCCAGCACCCCCGCTTCCTCATTGACGGCCAAATCAAACCTTCCTTGGTTTTATATTCATACTTCGTACCAACAGAAAAAGCTAGTTGTGCTACACTGTGGGTAGCGGCGGCGAATGTGTAAATCCGCCACTGGTATAAATCCGCTATTGCAAACGCACAAAACGGTACATCACCACCACAGAACAAAGCGATCAGAACGGCCATGAAAGCATGTATGCGCTTCGCACGTGGAATCCCAACCGACATGAATAATTGTACGGCAATTTTGTGCAGCAATCACAGAAGTCAAAAATCTAGTTTGACCAATGTGAAAATGACTATTCTCCAATAAGTCCTGAAATTTTGTAATTATAATCTGAAGAAGTGGGAACAAAGTGGATTTCATACAAATTCCGTGGATCACCATCCTTATATCTTAAAAGATAAGGATAAGCGATAGTGGGCCTACCATCACGCCAAAAGTGGCCTTTGGGTTTTGCGGCTTTGCGGCCCGCAAGTCCCAAAATGCTTTGCCCAACCCATAAGGGGTAAAGATGTGCATATATAGCCGTGTGGTTTCCGGCAGAGTAGAATAGGGCCACACCAAGTCCTCCTGTGAATGTCGTAGAAGGCGACTTACAAAATACAAGCTAAATACCGCTCATAAACATCAATGAGACCTCTTCACCCAGCAAAGAGAGTGTAAGCAAAGTCCTCTGGCTGCTCTAGCCAAGTATGGCTCTGGTAGTACAGAGACGGTCGTGCTCCTGCAGTGAAGACAAAAAGACCTGATGATGATGATGATTTTATAAATCATCAACTTCATAATTTTACCGACAGGAATTTCACAGTTGGTTGGTTTTGCATCCAGCAAGCACCCCCACCACCGCGAACATCGGGCAGATGGATCGTCAATACGCTTGCTGTACAGCAGACGTTTTTTTAAATTATGTTTTTACGGCCTTGGATACGTAAATAAACTTGAATATTTTGCGGCTCTGGATACTAGCCTTTTTAAGCCTATTTTTATTTCTTCGTTTCTCTATTCCTAGGCCTCTAGTTTCAACCAAAGTTGGTGTAGACATCCTTTGATTGCTAGGAGCTTCTGGTGGAAAATCTATCTAAGCGAGTCCACTGGGTTTCATAGCATCAGGTTAGAACTGTCAAAAGACAAGAACAACAAAAGAGGGCAACACTGGCTCGCAAAATGTGTGACTAACGGCAACACTTCCTTGCTGGATGCTTTGCTGGATGCGTGAATACGCTACATCCAGCAAAGCGACCTTGAGCCGCTGTACAGCACGCTGGATAATGAATACGGCGCTTAACTAAAAAGTGTCGCTGCAGTCTAGCTTGAATACCATACGAGTTAGTTTTATTCCAGAAGCAATAGATGGCACCACCACCTCCACAACTACATACGAATAATATTTCGTAGACGTCTACACACACGCACCGACTATTATAATCTTTTTAGTACATGTAGCGGCAGGAAACTAGCGCTGACCTTGCTTGCGCAGTAGGCAAAAATCCCCTCTACATTTCACTTAGCGCTAAACTTACGTGCCGCTACTTGTAGATAAGTACAAAAGAACACATTTAGCCGTAGCCATTTCGTGTTCAAAACTAATCAAAAGTCCGCAAGTTCAAATCCCCTCAATGGCTAAAAATTTAAAATCTTTTATACTTTATTCTATAAATTTTTGTGTTAAAGTATAAGCAAAAATTTCACGCACTTAGTACGAAGCCGAATTGGCGAAGCGGCGCAGTCGAAATAATTCAAATTAAGATTAAGGAATCGCAGGTTTAAATCCCACTTCATTGCGAAAAAATTATATATTTTTAATTTGTCTTTTTTTTATTTTTATTTTGGAATAACATTATATGACACTACATTTACATGTTATGTAACTTAAATTTTTGGCAAAAAAATTAGGCGAGATGGCTCTCTATTTCAGTTATATTATAGAATTATAGTACTCTATGGCCACAGCATTCGAGACAAAATAGAAAACATATCTAATAGACCACTAACAAAACATCTGTATCTAGTGGCTCTGTAGTCTGCTCTGTGAGCTGGTAGGGTAGACCTCTCGAATCTGACTTTGCATTTTCCAACTCCTGATCCTTTGAAGTTTATCGGATAAAAGTTTTCAGATAAAAAAGCTGCGTCCCTAAAAAATCTTATGATATTTTCAAATATTTTTTTATATTTTCAACCCCCATTTTTCCGTCATTATGAACTTTTTTTACGTGATAGACCAGTAAAAATAGCGTAACCTGGACATAATGCTATAACCGTAAGTTTATTTTTGTATGATATAAAGTAAAGTTAGTTATAGTTAAAATAAACCGAATTAAACAATTTAGGGCTCTGCGTCAGTGTAAAAAAACCAAAAAACTGAAAATTGAACAAATTTTGATTTTATAAGTACAGCATAATTAATAACTTTGGAAAACTACCTTTTCCATATTATAACGTGTGCATTCCAGTTGAATAAATCTAAATTAAACAAATTAATCAATTAGCACTATCGTTAATAAAGAAGGTTCGGTATGTTACAAATTTTCAGGCTTATCTCACCAGAAATTATAGATTACTGTATTTCAACAATTTATTCTAAATATTATATTATGTGTGTTGATAAATTATTAAAAATTAAACAAATTCATTTTATGCATTTCTACATTTACAAATTTTTGTATTTTTTGCAAAGCCAAAATACATAACTATTTTGAAAGTGTTTAACTTATGCCGTCAACATATTTTTGATACTATAAGGAACAAATCAAACAAAAAATATCTACGATTATAATTTATTTCTATTTTTTTCTTACTTACGTTTTAATATGAACGTTATTTCTTGCACAATAAGGTCGTCATTGGTTTGTGCCTCAACTCCCGACCGTGCTGTAGCGAGTCGCGAGTGATTCTCGTGTACAGTAGTTTCGTCGCGTCGTCTTATGCATTTATTTGTAGTCAATGTTTGTCAAACTTTTATAAGCACGTGGGAACTTTTACTAACCATGGATCGGCTAGGGTGGAGATTTATTGAAATATTGTGTTTATTAGATTGATAATAACTACATTGTTGAGCTTTTATTGTTTGTTTATGAAGCTTATTATGGTACATAATAAAGAACACAGACACAAATCAGAAAAGTAAACGTACAACTGCGGACTTATCCCCAGGGTTTGTTACTGGTACCAAATTCACATTTTAAGTACGAGTAACAGAATTTTCATTATGTTAAAATTTTAAGGGTAATACTTGTATAGTTCGGGTATCGTTTATATATTAATAGTAACATTATAGGTATTGTTAAAATTTCAAGGTAATTTTACCGGTACGTAGCGGTAGCGGTAGTTTCATGCGGGTGCAACAACGCGTAGGTTGTTACCGTTCCGCATGAAATTTGACTGCGAAGAGCCACATTCCTGTACCTAACGAGTCGCGATCGCGACGCACAACACTGCGATGACCAGTGTTGCCTCTCGATAATACACTATCGCTAGTATAAATAAATAAATAAATATATAGGGACCAATTACACTGATTGAGCTAGCCCCAAAGTAAGTTCGAGACTTGTGTTATGGGATACTAACTCAACGATACTATATTTTATAACAAATACATATATAGATAAACATCCAAGACCCAGGAAAATTTGAAAAAGGCTATTTCACAACTTTCCCTGGCTGGGGATCGAACCTAGGATATCGACAGACTATCTGTATTTTGAATAAAACCAATATTATCGATAGTATTGATTCTGACGACGAACCAACTATCGATAGTATTGCTTTTCTAATAAATAAATAATCGATACTATCGATAGTTTATGAAACGCAATACTATAGATAGTTTATTCGTCATCAGGATCGATACTATCGATAGTATTGTTGGTTATCCATATTGTTGCCCTAAAACAGGAATTACTATCAATAGTACACAAACTATCGATAGTATTGTTGGTTATTAGAGATGTGTTGTTCCTTTAATCTTTAAGGTCTAAACCAATACTGAACTGTTGTGAGTAGTCGATCCGGTTCTTTTGACCCATTCAATTAATTGATGGGTTTTCTCATGAAAGTTCACGAAACAATCGTTAAAGCCGGGTATTCCTACAAATGTAGATATTTAATGTTGCCCCGGCCGCAATTTGGGGTGTGTAATATATGTTATAATAACAGATAATTTAACTTCAATTGCAATAACGTTCAAATGATATAATTTTCAATTTATATAAAAACTCACTACCTAATTTCATTTCACCTAATATTTCATATCATATAACCATCATGTGCTCTAATTACTTTTAGTTTGATGTTCGTCTTATATAATTATCACTTGTCCAAATACTCTTTTTATATAACATGAATTTGTTATAATCTTCTTTTATATAATTATTACTTGTCCAAATACTCTTTTTATACAACGTTAATTTACTAAAATACACTAATTAATAATTGGTTACCATAATAATATAGGGGATTTATATTTTTTTAAAACGTTAGTATATGGGTATTCATTTTTTAAAGAAAATCATAAATAATCTGTATCAATTACAACAGTAATGATTATTTACCTAACCTTATTTAAATGTATTTATCCATGTATGGATTTATGTTCGTCTGTTCCCTCGATATTAAAAATAATATTGTTATTTTTTTACAAAAATGGACTGACTTATTTCTATATCATAATATTTCTTTTACCTGCTCGCTCAATATTAAAAATAATGTTGAAATATAATTTGTACCTATGTAATAATATTTTTTTATAGCGCCCTCGATATTAAAAGTAATATTTAAATAATATGTACAAAAATTTAAATATAAAAATAATCTTTAAAGATGATTCGTACCTATATAATAATATTTTTTTATAATGCGCCTTCGATATTCAAAATAAAATTGTAATACGTACAAAAAATAAAAAAAAAATAAAAAAATTTTGGTTAGACATAGAAAATGCGCGGCGCATTTTTATGTCTAACCAAATTTTTTTTAATTTTTTTTTTTAATTTTAAATCTTTCAAGATAATTCGTACCTATATAATAACATTTTTAGTATAATGCGCCCTCGATATTTAAAATAAAATTTAAATACGTACAAAAAATTTTTAAAAAAATTTAAAAAAATTTGGTTACACATAGAAAATGCGCCGCGCATTTTCTATGTCTAACCAAATTTTTTTTTAATTTTTTCTTCATATCTTTGTATAAAAAAATTGGTTACACATACAAAATGCGCGCGCATTTTGCATGTGTAACGATTTTTTATATATTTTTTTACTATATAATATTTAAATATTTTTTTTTAACATCGAGGGAGAAGATGAAAAAAATATAATTGAATACATAATAAATACAAATGGGGCGGACAGAGCATTTGAATCTTGCGGCTCTAAGCAGAAAGAGGCCAGGGTTGCAAGACTCAAAGGCCACTTTTAGCTTAATGTGGACAAGGTTGGATGAAGAAATCAAAATAGTGATGGGCTGCTAGCCGCATCGCCTATTAACATGATTCGATTTTTTGCCCATGCCCTCGATTGGCTCTTACGATCTGCCCGGGAAGTGAAACAGCTGGTACATTCTAAGTTCTTTTTTGTCCCAGACCTGCATGCAAGCTATTATACATATTATTACATAGGTATATATTATTGAATTGTTTTTTATATATTATTTTTGTAATTTAAAAAAATGGTTACACAAACACATAAAAAATGCGCGCGAATTTTGTTTGTTAAATCAATTTTTTTTTATAACATAACATAATAACATATTTTATGTATAGATTATAATTATTATTAGAGTAAAAAATATTATAGTTAGTAAATATTAATGTAAATGTTAAATATATAAAATATTCATTATACCACATAAAATTAGGTCAAATGAAATTATATAAACAATACAGTATAACAATTGAACTTTATATTAAACAAAAGTATATAATATAACATTAGGTAGTATAATCATTAGAGGAATTGTTGTTATTACATATATTACACACCCCGCAATTTGCATCGCGTGGACGCTGCGTCGGTGAGCTCACATGTGACCCCGCCAGCGACACAGTATAGAAATAAGCAGTAGAATAGTTTTATTTTGATTAAACTTTGTTTAAAGTAGTGTTGGATACAGCTACATTATCTTATATTAATGCTGACGGGGTAGTCAGGGCCGTAAGACCCAAAGGTTTAGCGTGATCAAAAAATAAATCAATAGTGATGGGTTGCTAGCCGCATCGCCTATTAACATAATTTGACAGTAGCGATTTATTAATAAACAATTAATAGAAACAAATAACCCTGCAAAGTCGTTATTTAGTGTCTTTGTTTATTTTCAACCCCCGACAAAAAGAGGAGTGTTATAAGGTTGACGTGTCGGTATGTCTGTGTATCTAGGTGTCTGTTAATGGCATCGTAAGGCCTGAACGAAGATTTAATTTTTTTGTTTGAAAACTGACTTTTCGTCATAGTTAGCTATATTTATTAGAAATTGGTTCAGCCGTTCAAAATTTATTAGGAGTAAACACCTCAAAGTCGGTTTTTATTATTTTTCTTGAATATAAACTTTATGGGTATTATGTTGTTTTGTTATTTACTATCTATGATACAACACTGAACCTAAAAAACATGGGTCTCACCTAGATCCCAGTATTTTTCACACGACTTGCAAAGAAGGATATTACGAATATACATTGTCCTTTTTTATTAAGTACAAATATTTTAAGGGGTGATTCAGTCCATCATATGGAACAAATTTTCCCAATAAATGTATCTCGAAATACGAAAAGAAAATTTTCATTTTTTATAGTAATGATATCACGTGACTACTTCGAATTGTATGAAAACCGAAAAAATATTTTTCGTATTTCGATATACATTTATTGGGAAAAGTTGTTCAAAATGATGGACTGAATCACCCCTTAAAATATTTGTACTTAATAAAAAAGGATATTGTATAGTCTATAGGGTGCAATTGAAATCATTAGCATTGATTTAACTTATCATCATACTCACCTAAAGGATATTTTGCATGGTAACAATACTGCAATTAATGCAGTAATTAAAAAGTATCAAAAAGTAAGAAAAATGAATAAAGTATCAAAACACTTCAAGTCGTGCGCGCGTACTGATACCTACGTGCCGCAAGGTCAAAGACCTTGGACGGATACAGCAAAACGGCGCGACCGACCGGCATACAAAAGTAGACCTTAATTTAGGTAAATAAGGTTTGAAGTCGAATGGGGACGGGTCGTGTCACACGAAAGCTTGAGGACAATAGGTACGTTTGAAGTAGGAACGAATGTTAGGGTACCAAGTCGCAACGAAATTGATACTATTATAATTAATTTATTTTTCGTATTAGTTTTTTTTTTATAATTGCAGTAGAGGTATCTATCAAAGAGTCTGACGCATGTTTAGAGGTTTTCTTGAATATGAAAATGACGACTTTTGATTGAAGTTTTATTAGTCTTAAATTACTTTGTATCATGGGTATAGTAGATACTTAAAATATTGCCAACGAATTCAATTCCACCCTGTATATGCATGTATGTATGTTGAATGTATTTGATTTTCTTTATTCCTTAATGTCGCCACGGATTTGAATGTATGGCCACAGAGCAGATAATAGTATTACATAAAGAACGGAAACTCGCACGTTTTTGGACCTTGTAAGCGCCTGTAAAATAGGGTTGTTGTTAGTCGCACGTTGACGTTCCCCGAGTCATTTAGGGTAATTGAAATAATATTGGTGAGAAACTGATCATATTATTATTGCTTTTCCACGAAAAACAACAAAGAACGAAAATTTTATAGATTTCCGAGTGATGAAAACGGTAAGCAAATACTACTTCATAGATATATTATTTCGTTTGTAGTAGTACTCGGTATATTTGTTACTTCGTTTCTATGAAGTGCCATACCTGTGGAATGGCGTTTCGTTAGAATCCTTACATTTCAAAGTGACATGAGCTAAAAAGTCTTTTTATTGTTTCGTACCTAAAGGTTAGAAATTAGCCCAAACTCGATTTAGTTAAGTTGTTTTATAACTGAGTTCTATTGACCACCATCCGTCTGCGTAATCAGATCCTACATAATCATCGTCTTCCAAAAAGTACTCGTCAAGACAAATCAAACGAGACCTACTCGATGAGGTTCAAACTGAGTTCCGTCGAATATCTCCCGGTCCCCATTGACATCATAATATTGTATTATCATCCGACTTACAAAAGTATACAAAATTTCAGCTAATTTGGTTGAGGATAACTGGTTGAAAATTGAGTTCGAAGATTCCACCCGAACAAACATACTTACATTTATACATACATTGCAAATAAAATAAAAGCTTGTAAAAACATGTAGCGATCTTTAGTTGTTTTATTGGTCCAATTTTAGTAAGCGCTAGCACGCGTCTAATCGGACCTGCCGAGTTCAAGACGTCGCGCTCGCGAATTTCATATAATTATTAAGAAAATAATTATATCAAGTCAAACTCAGCGAATTTATGTGTAAATATTAAGTGGCTTTAATTAAGTACAATTTTTTATGTAAAATATCAGTATTTTACTCGTAGTTTTGAAAAAATATCACAAAAAAGGGTTACTTTGGGATTTTTTCCAACCGAATGAAGTTTATAGGATCTTGTAACTGAATGCGAATTTGACGAGCCTGGATACTTAACTTATACATACCTTTTTTTAAGAGTTTAATAGTAGATTGTGCTACAAGGCGTAAAGGTAATACTTTTAAGTCGAGTGCGTTACTTTGAATCCAGAGCAAAATGAAGGATTCCTCAGTTGAATCACGAGCGTAGCGAGTGATTCTACGATGGAATCTTGAGTGAAGCGAGGGATTCGTGTATAACGCCCGGGACAAAAATATTACCGTACGCAAGTAGCACACATTACATCGCCATCCATGAGAAAAACTAGCAAAAAGATACAAAACAGAATATGGAGAAAGTAGAACAACTTATAACTTTATTTAGTGTCGTTTTCATCCAATAAATACTAAGAAATAATTTTTAAGAACCAACTTCTAAAAAAAATGTTTGTTTACTCATAAACTCGTAACTTTGTTTGCGTGGACCTACATATTTTAAGATTTTTATAATAACAATAAATTTAATGTGCACTATCGGCTTAAACTTACGAAAAAGGATTTAAATTTACACAAAATAATTAATTTTAACACAATATAACCTAAAACATCTGTAATTACTTTGAATCGAAGACAAAAATTGCGCTAATTATTCTTTTTTCCTTTTTCGAAGCAAGGAACATAAACATTTTTACCTACATTCACGATGACATGTATTCCAAATTTAAAAAAATACGAAGTCTGTTCCATTTATTTATTGTATTAAAACTTAATTCTTTTGTTTTTAGCTGATTTTACATAGCATAACATCGTGTTCAATTTTCAAATTGTGTTTTAATCCGTTAAGATTTACTTTTTCACTTTTTGATCCCGAGAGAACTAGCAGTAACTTTAGCTCCAAATGTTTTGGGATGAAACCATCGTTTTTTGAGCAGATGGGATGAAAAAAACACTTTTGTCTATGCCTCAAAAGGTTTTCAAAAACTCTAAAGCACGGCCTCTGCGGGAATACCTAGCCTTAAATGTGTCCATCGCTCTCGTCATTTTTGGTCCAAACCCAATAATTATTTTACTGAAATAATTAATTTTTATGTGACTGTAATTGTACTTTTTTTAACTAAAAAAACTCATTGAACCTCATTACATGATACCTAGATGAACCACGCTAGGAATTAATTGGCCATGTGATGAAGTCATACTGAACAAGCTGGCCAGTCGATACTTAGTGACTAGTGTCGTGTAGTGGTTTGAAAATAGTATTTTATACACATAAAAATTAAAGTGTGGTTTTCGTTTTGGTTTTTACTGATTATATTTATGCATTAAAAAGCAACAACTGAGTTTAACTTCCATAGCGCTTATTATAATACGACATAATAAATAGTAATAATACTTTATTGAATACAAAAAAAATAATATTTAAAATGTACATAGCACACAGAAAAAGACATTAAAATGTCCAATGGGCGTGGGTGGTCTTATAGCTAATAGCGATAATTTCTTTCAGACAGCTGATGTAGAGAAGTGAAATGCTGCCATTTCCCATAGAAGTCTGATAGACAAGGTCTATGTTAAAAATAAGTCTATCTATGTCAAACATTTTAGTCCTGCTCTCTAACTCTACATGGCCTCTGTGCGGGCACTTGCGAGCGCGTGTGCAGTGCGAATTGCGTTGAGACGTAACTTGGGCGTTGCATCGTGTGAACGGTGGGTAGAAATTGTGTAAAATGCTATTGTTACGAAACTGGGTTCGAGATTTGGAGAAAAACGCCAAAGTTCGTATGAGGGTTTTTATTCACTACGGAACCCAAAGGTTGACACGTGAAGATGGTCTTCCTGATGTCCAAGTCCAAGTCGCGTAGCATCTGAGGTCCAGGTATCTCGCCAAATTAGTCGCAGGTACTTCCACTTGTCGTACTGAGGTTTCCTTCACTTTGGTTCGCTTCGAAGTTATCGCTTTCGTAGCTCATACTGAACTGGCGGGACGTGCACTCGATCGCCTTTTTATAAGCGCCGATACAGCGGTCTACATTGTTCTCGAATATTCTCATATCTTGACGAATGTATTTTGATTGACGGGAAACATCGAGACGCCGGTATGTGTGTGTGAGTGCGACTAAGCCGACGACCATTCAAAGAACTCTAGCCTTTATGCCATAAGAATATAAGGCCTAGTTTCGCTTGCATTATCCTGACGTCTTTTTTATACCATTCCGCTCGCGAACATTCCGAGTATATCTCGCCAGCAGAGTTCTTGCTCGTGAATATTCTACATTTATCTCGTTCGCGACACTATGTAAGCGCATAACATAATGAAACTTTAGTTGCACGGCGCAACTTGCACTCTGTAAATACCCAACTACATTTTAGTACGACAGCATAAAAACTTCGTTATATATTTATGTATTTAATTTTTTCTCATGTTACATCCCATTGCAATGTCATGGGAAACGGAATATTTCAGCAGGGGCCCATTTTTGGAACGGTATTAGTCCAGGGGCTGTCATGTTGTACGGGTTTGCCGTGACAACAAGAGTATTACAAGACTTATATTGTTTTTAGAGTTTTAAATTGTTCATTGTGTTACCACGTTAACCCGTAAAGACCCGGACGGCATTAAAATGCCCACGTTCATCGTCTTTCTATTGTGTCTGGTATTGGCGGTTGCGAATGGGTTAAAGTTCAAGGCACAATCAAAACAATCCTACAATTAGCAAAATTCCATATTTACGAGTTATATGTTTTGTAAGCACACGGCGCGATCGATTGAAAACACGTATAAACTCGTTCGCAGCCGCGCGCTCACCCGGCTGGTGCCTCGCTCTCTCTCCCCGCACTGCACCGCAATCACCGCAAGCATCCCGCTTCACGACATGTTCTCGCGTATTTCCAATCAAATATTTTTTGTTTTAAGTAAGACGTTAATGTGTTTAATTTTGATGAAAATGTGATTATAGTACACAAAAAGCTATAATTAAACAAAAATAACACAGTTACTATTTCTGGCTACTGAGAAAAACATTAATTTTAAAACATTAAAAAATGATGTTTAATTTTGGTCTTTACTGTCTAAAAGGACACAATATAGCTTATAAAGATATAAACATTATGGTTATCATTTTGGCTTAACTAGATATCGAGATCAGGTGAAAACTGTGAAAAAAAATGTATAAACAAAAATGGGGTCAGTTTAATTTTGCTATTAAGTGATCGCATTTGAATGCACCTAAAAGTTAAACTAACAAGGTCTTTGGTTACCTATTATGCTTTTAGGGAAAAGTTGAGTAGTGTACAAAATCTCACGATTTTTATATAATACGGTTGTGACCGCGGATTTTTTACTTAATATATCTCATTAATATTTGATACACAATATTGATATCCGATTAAATAATAAAAACAACGAGTTTATGATTTATGTCCAGGTAAAGCTCTTTTTATTGGTCTATGATTGATTATAAATAAAGCTGAAGCAGAGAGCAAACATTGTAATTTTATTATTAATGCTGTAGGTTGCAATAAATAGAATACATCAAAAGGACTGTTCAATACACAAAAATACACAAGAAAACGTAACCCGTTTTTGTGTGTATTTTTGTGTATTCAACAATCCAAATCGCATCCCTCGATTAACAGGCCACCGCCAAGACCACTAGGCCAATCTTGTTCTGACGAAAGCGATGAAATTTCCCTTTATATGAATTCTTTTTAGTTTGAATTTGTGACGTTGACATTGTCGTTTATCGTCCTAGTAATTTACCGTGGATTATTAGTTTATTAAAATAATATTTTGAAATTTCTTAGCATTTGCATACATATTATGATAGTTATATGCATGAAAATGAACCATTGAATAAAAATTACAGGAATTGCGCCATCTGGTGATATGTGTGGTACTACTTCGTGGTCACGCGAGGTTTGCTTTGATGGTTCTAATTTTTACGAGAAATATTGACAAAATAATTGAGATTGATACCGGTAGCGATATCTAGTTAGTCAAGGAAAATAACTGGCCAAATGTGTATACGGCCATGCGCAATGAGTAAATAACATACTAAAAAACCATTAAGATCATATACCATTTAGGAGTCAAAAACTATGCATGCTCAACTTCCTTCCCTCCATCCCATAAGTCTATGGTGGACTAGCCTGACAGATGGGTGGTGAGGAAAAAGTAGTCTTTCGGTGCGTGAACGTGTTTTTAGAAAACCTTGCAGAAATAGGTATAAAGCTTTCAACTTATCCCTTACATTTTTAGATTAGTCTAAAAGCAATTAATGCCAGTCCAAGGCGTCATTGCACGGCACGCGGACGACACATATCACATGCACAAAAAAAATATCAATTATTATTCCAAGGCTTCCTTCACTTGGTGACACTATGCCATTCTCGTGGAAGAACTTGATTAAGTAGTATCTAACTTCTGTGCAACATCACAGCTCGCAAGAAAAAGATTGCTTCTGCCACCTTGACGCACAGAAAATAGAGCAAACTTCAAATAAGTATACATATAAACAAAAATTACCTGCATCTCAGAGGCATTACCAGAAGTCATCCAGGCGCTATAACCTTGCATCATTTGTGGGTTCATCCCAGTCTGGTAGGCCGTAGCCTGGTCTGGCATACCATATGCATACATTTGCATGTTCCAAGCATTTTGGTTGTTCAATTGTGGGTAGCTTGCCATCATTTGGTTTTGATTGTTCTGAGGTGGTTCATAGGTTGTATATGCATCCATGTCAATGGGCATGTTTGAATTGTTGGCAGACTGAAACAGAAAAAACTTTTAATACTTATTATTTTTTACAAGCCGATGCCTGCGACTTTGTTTGACTTTGTTCGGAAAATGCTTATCAGGCTAAACAACCTTTATTAAGGCATCATTTTAATATTTCTTATAGTTAACTTGGACCATTATGGTTCTGCATCAGGTGTTCGATTTTCCTAAATTAATTATAAAACGTTGGCCAGGCTCAACAGCTATCTAAATAATTTAAAAAATCAATAGAATCCATCCAGTATTTTCGGAGATTAGCATGTACAAACAGACAAACCAACAAAGAAACAGACAGACATTTTTTATTTAACTCTTCTTACTCTATAACTATGTCGCCATCGCCCCAAATTTTTGGAAATATATTCAATGTAAAGACACATTTTTTTACTGTTTTATTATATGTACAGATATACTTTTTTAACTTTTGGACTTCAGATACAATTTCAATCAAACATTGCTAAGAACCATCTCGATCAGGACAGCTTTCAAACATGAACGGCTTTCTGTATGGAAAAACCATTCATTTAGGTGACACTGCGTTTCAAAAATAGCACTTCTAGGCTAAAACATATTATTCTCTACCTGACTCTTCTTTACAGTTTCAACAAATATCTGCTGTCCCTCAACGTAAGTCCCGTTCATCCTGTGGAGGATCCTTGTGGCGTCTTCCTCCTTGGCTACTCCGACAGTCACCTTCTTGCTTGTCGCCCCTTCCTTCACTAGCTTATCCAGAATTATGTCTCCAACAAAACATTTCTTTTCGATAAGCGACTTTATGTCAGCATATTTTATCTGTGGAAATTTTAAGTATTAACTATGTCAAGTCAAGTCAAAAATCATTTATTTATAATGTCATTTTTTTTCTTATAAGGTAAATGTTGACATCAGATCATTTACTTATAGCTAAGGTTACTGCCGCTTCCAAAGCGCAAGTACAGAAGAAACGGTAACAAACTGTACTGCAGCATTTTCTCCAAAAACGTCAACTTACAATTATACTGATACTAAAATTAGATATGTGGACTGAGAATACATTGTTATGTCATAATTTTTTAATTAAGCATGATGTCAAGTTTAAAATTAATGTCAATTTGTAAATTTTGTCGGGGTAACAACAGTACATATCGGTGTTCCATCTATTATATAGGTTAAACCCGAAGGCCACATCGCCAAAGGGCAACGAAATTTGCAATGCCTTATAATTATAAGACAGAGAAGAAGAAAAGAAGTTCTAGATATTTTACTTCACTTGGACTAATAGTATTATATTTGTTTGGATCATTGGTGGCCAAAAATGTTGATCTTTGTGTGTTATAATATTTGCAGATGAAATTGAAAACACTGGTGCAAAGCCGGGGCTGGTCGCTGTATCGTCATATAGCAAAATATTAGACTTCTCCAATCAATAGACGCAAACTCATTGATTAATTAAAATTTAAGCGAATATATACCTACATTCTAAAACATTAAATATGGTTTATTAATTTACTTACATTTGAAGGCAAATTATGTATAACCAGCAACATGGCGAAGTCTTGTTTAGCTGTGTTTGGCGCTTTTTACTAAAACCTATTAGTATTATATTATTGTGTGTTTTAGCACTGAGATAACGTAAACTTTATTTTACATATTTAACGACAATTTCTGAAGATTAATAGGTACCTAATCAAACAGAAATGGAACAACTTAAAACAAAGAGAATATAGGTACCTAATGGTACCTAATCACTAGGTACGTCAGTTACAATAGTGTTGCAAGCAATAGTATAAAATATCGATAGACTATCGATACTATCGTGACCTTGGAAAACAGTAACAATATCGATAGGACTATCGATAGTATCGATTCTCAATAGTTTGCAATACTTTTGATGAAAGGTAAAACTATCGATACTATCGATACTATTGAATTCGATGGTTTTTAATTGATACTATTGATAGTATCGATAGTAAAGGTACTATTTGTAAGAAATCTATCGATAGTATTGTAATAGCACCGTTTTCCCCCCGAAGGGTAGAAAACGGATATTTAGGTTCCGGCCGAAGCTTGACCCACTTTGTGAGATTACCCCTTGGATTTTCCGTGTGGCAACACTGTTTTTATCATAAAGCGCCCTCTAGCGCCCCGCTGGGACACTACGTCCCCACCACCTCTCTTGTGCGGACGCGGCGACAGGCGCCCGCGCTTCGTCAGTACTCACAAGCCAGCAAGAACCTTAGTTCTTAGTGGGTCAAGCTTCGGCCGGAACCTAAATATCCGTTTTCTACCCTTCGGGGGGAAAACGGTGCTATTTAGGTGTCCGGTCCTTCACTTGACCCACTTTGTGAGAAGTGTTTATTCTCTGCTGGCGCTGCGGCCGCGAGGTACTGTGATAGAGGTTTAGGGCGCTATGGGCACTAAGTGCAGGAAGGTAACGAACATTCAAATGTCAAACGAATGGATACTATAATCAAGAGCGTTTATTGGAATGTTCTTTTAATTGTGAACGAATAAAGATAACAATTGTAATAAAGAAAAGGAGAGAACATAAAAAAAAAAAAAAAAAAAAAAAAAAACAAGTTATTATTTCAGTCGAGTCACAAAATCAAATAGGCGAGAAAGAATTTATAAGGTCATTAGCATCGACGGACCTTCTATTTGGACGCCTGTCAATTTGTTTAAAGTAATGTTTCAAGAAAGTGTTTTTGCTTTTCCAGTTGCCTCGTTTTAATATTTCCTCTAAATCCATATTATATTTTTCCCAGTTAGCGCTGTTTACAGCAGATCTGAAGCTTCCTGGGGAATCATAAATTTGGGCATCCTTAAGGATTGTTCGTATCCAGCCTGCTATAACTGTGCGACTCGCGGAACGAACTTTTCCGCGTGTGGTTATAAATAAGCTGGTGAGGTTATTTTGGCCTGCTCTTCGGGCTGCTGAAACTGTAATTAGGGTCTGAATCCACTGAACGAGGTTTAATTGTTCCGTTTCATTTCGGGATAATTTCCATCCTGACTGGCGATGGACTGAATTGTCCGTCTTTGACCCGAATTTAGGCCATAGAATGAGGTGGTCCTCACCTACTTCTAGAGAGTCTGAGCTTATGTCAAGAAGAGTAAGGTCATGTATTCTACGCCCGGATACAAGGAGTAATAGAGCTGCTACGTGGCGTGATACCTGGAACAGACTGTTCACGTCGACCTCATAGCTTTGTAGATGTTTAATTAATATTTCGACGTCCCATATGTTGGGCTTCTGAGCGGGAGGCTTGCGCAGGGTGACGGCTTTCAAGGCATAGCGGACTAGAGGATGTTTACTGAGCTTACTTGTTTTCGTAGGATTTGCAAACATTGTTACAACTGACTTGTGTACTGCTATTGTACGAGGTGCGAGTCCAACGTCTTTATGTAAGTAACAGATAAATCTAGCGACGTCCCCTGCCTCTGGGTCGTTTGTATTGCAGTGTTTCTTGGACCACTGTTGCCATCTTTCCCAAGCGGGTTTGTATGTCTTTAATGTACTTTTGCGCCACGCTGATTCTAAAATGTTTATATTTTCATCCGACCAGGATGATGTTAGTTCAGACCAGCCCGAATTTTCCATACCTGCAAAGATAGCTTGTTTACCGCTACTGGGGGCCTGCCGGTTTTCAGGTCGATCAGATGCTTGTGAATGTGCCAGATTTTCATTGGAGTGCACAGAGCACGTTGTCTGAGCTCCGCTTTCCAGAACGTCTTCTCCCATTTGGGTACGACAAATAGGTAGACTCCTGTGCTCTTTTCGAGATGGCGGAGGATGCGAGGTATGAGGGCTGGAGGTGGAAAGATCCAACCCAGGTTGAAATGCCATGGTCGACTGAATGCATCTACGAACACGCAGTTCCGATCGGTTGAGTTCTCGCTGACGTATTTCGGTACCACCGCTGATCGGCTGCTTGCAAAAAGATCTATTGAGGGTGTTCCGAACTTCCGGAAGATCACTTTCAGAATATCTTCTGATAAGGTCCATTCTGGTAGCTGGTTGTTCCTGGATAGTCTGTCGGCGACCAGGTTGTATCGTCCTGGTAGATAACGCGCTATGAGATGTATTTGATATTTTTTCGCCAGTTGGAATATTCTGAATGTTGTCTGAAGAAGTCGTAGTGACTTGGTCCCTCCTTCCCTTGTTATATAAGCGACTACTGTTTTGTTGTCTGTTTGCACCATAATTGTCTGGTTCTTCAGCTCTTGGCCTTTTATTTTCAGAACCTCTAGGACCGTCTACAATTCTTTTTGGTTGCTGTGCCATTTGCGTTGCCTCGGATTCCATAGTCCGCTTAATTTCAGTCCATTTATCGTAGCTCCCCAGCCATTGTCGGCTGCGTCCGTGGTCACGAAAATAGTAGGGTCTTTGTGGTGAATTGGGGACCTTTTGGCTACATTCGATTTCCACCACTTGAGCTCTTTTATGACTTCCTCCTGTATAGGAAATGATTTGTGGCGGTTCTCTTTCGGGAGCTTGTTTGCCTGGATTTGGATCTGCCGACAGTGGAGGGGGCCGTGCGGTACCACAGAGGAAGCAAAATTTATGTTTCCTAGTAGCACTTTTCCGCTTTGCCATGTCCACTTCTTCTTCTTCAGGGTATTTTCTATTAAATCTAAGTTTTTGGAGATTTTGCACTTTGTTAAAGACTTGGTATTGTTGTGCGTGTCCCATATCAATCCAAGATATTCTATGTTTGTTGTTGGCGTCAGTACCGACTTTTCCTTGTTCACGCACCATCCTAATTTCTCTAATTGATATAGGACATACTGCGTTTGGGTGTTTAGAACGTCTGGGTCCGAGTTCATCAGCAAGAAGTCGTCCAGGTAGACAATTATCCGGATTGACTTCTTCCTGAAACAATTAGCCAACCAATTGGTGACATTAGCAAATGCACATGGGGCTGTTGCTAGACCGAAAGGCAGGCAGGTCATCTCATATGTGATTCCTTCGTATACTAGAGCTAAATATCTTCTATGGGCCTTGGTAATAGGAATATGAAAGTAGGCTTGTGACAAGTCTATTTTAGTCATGTAATCAGTCAAATTAAGGCACCCTGGCACCTTATGTTGATTTATTAAACGGAATCTAGGGGGTTTTAGATGAAGATTTAACTGTCGAAGGTCAAATATGGGTCTGAATGACCCGTCTGTCTTTCGCCGCAGGAACATTTGTGAAATAAGGCCAGTTTTACTCTGACATTTGCGTATTGCACCTATTTGTTTCAGTTTACCGATTTGTGCCGACATTTCCGTGGAGGCTTTCGTGTGGTATCGGTTGCAAGTGTCTTTATCGAACCTGTATGATGGTGGCCGTTTTACAAATGGAATTCGATAACCAGATATAATAGACAGTATGCATGACGGAGCGCCGAAGGCTTCCCATTCGCTTATTTTGTTACTAACCTGGCCAGCTGTGAATTCAATGTTTCTTGTTGTCATATCTTTTCTTGTTATTTTTGGCGGACTGTTTCTGATGAGGACGCGCCGGTTTTTCTGAATGGCGATAAGTTTTCAAAAGGACTGCTGTCTTTCTTTAGAGTCGTATTTGGTTTTAGTTTTTGAACTATATGTATATTTTTTGCCTTTTCCAGGGAACACTCTCGACACACCTCCTTGTTCTTTGATAAAATCAGACAATTGTTGTTCGGCAAACAAGTGCGTAGATGAAGGTGGGATTGCGTGCATGAGCTCGTTTATCGTTTTGTTAGCCGGTTTGTAGAGCGCACGTCTAAGCTCTATGATTTCGGCCCTTCTTCCGCAGGTGTACTGCAGGAGAGCGTCTGAGATAGTGCGGAATGGGTCTTTGTCCTTTCTCAAGAAATGATTACTAATATATGCTTTTATTTCTGGTGGTGCGTTTGCGTAAGTTTCATCAAAGGCCGCCCGTTGTTGCAGGAGTCCGTGAGAGATGGCCGCTAGAGTCAGATCTGTCTTTTCGAGCGTGGTGACTAGTTGCCACGAGGGTGTGGCTGACGCCAGATGGCTATTTACTTTGAGAGCTGTGAATACGGGTGTGGCTTGGAATGTTTTCTGTACATCGGCATATCGGATATTTTGCCAGCGTTCAGTGCCAAGTTTTTGACAGAAGATTCCTTGTTCCACTAGCTTGTCAGCGGCCGTGCTAATTTTTCCCGCCGTTTCTTTGGTCTCGGGAGCGAAATTCAGAAGGAGTTCAGGTTCGTCATTTGGTACAATTTCTCCTTCCTCGACCAGGGATGGAGCTCTCCAGGATTGTTCGCTAGCCTCGCTGTTTGAACGCAGTGATACTACTTCTGACCCTGAATGGTTGCGACTCAACGGTGGTGGCAATGTTGGCGTTTGCTGCGTAAGACCGTAAGTAATCTCACAAAGTCTTCCTAAGATTTCATTTTGTTGTCGCATATACTCAGTAAGTGAATTTGTTGAAGGAGTATCAGCCACTATTTTTGGTCTTTTAGAATTAGGGCCAGGACCTGCGGTGTGTGGTCGTTTTGATGGCATAGATGTGCACGATGTTTCGGACTCTTTCTCTTCAGAGGTTTCCGCCTCTAAGACCGCTGATGCCTCCTTTCGAGACAGTAAGTGTTGCTTAAGGGATGGCAGCATGGCATCAAATCCATTTTCTGGACCACTGATGTGGACTTTTATCATTAAGGAGAGAGGCTGGTATATGAGAGCGAGGCCAATGGGCCACTCTAGCAGTTTTCTTTTTAGCTTTCTATACCGTCGTTCGCTTAGTGATTTTTTGCAGCCGAAGATCCTAGCTAAACGAATTGTAGGTACAGCGAACCGTAATCGAGCCTCGGTATCTGGGCCAATGGCTTCACCGAAAAGATCCTTGTAGTTAACGTCCTTAACAATCCAGTTTTTCCACCCCTCTGGGTAGATACCTTCCAGCGTAAAGACGAGGTTGTTGTAGCAAATTTCATCGGCCGCTGGTGGCTGCCACTGAATTAATTGTCCCATAGTCGTTGTCATCTGTAAGCAGACAAGTGCGACCTTAGTGATAATGACAAGCATGGAGCGATGCCTATGTCGTCTGTTGACAAAGACGATACTATCTTGACGATTAATGTCGTCTGAACAGTCGACTTCGTCTAAAGAGCAGTCGACGTCGTTCGGAAAGCAGTCGACGTCGACTGGAGCTCAGTCGACGTTGCCGCGTCGTCTGTGGGACAGTAATACTGTCGTCTGCGCAGTCGACGTCGTCTGTTGGCATAGGCGACATGACGTCTGCTTCGTGTCGGTTAAACATAGTGACCGAGACGAACTGAGCTAGCTAGGGCTTTCCTAGCGTTTCGAATTAAACAGCCAAGCTTGAGATAGTACAAGCTATTAAGGTGTTTAGCTACGGGGCTTTCCCGTATAGGTCAATTACTTGGAAGAAAAGCAGGGCTTTCCTGCGATTCTAATAATGTAAAATCTTACCTTGTAGTAACAATATAGTTATATTTTTCGTTCACTTTTAGGTTACTTTTTCACAGTGTTACACGTTGAAAAAACCAAGACGTACTGACGAAGCGCGGGCGCCTGTCGCCGCGTCCGCACAAGAGAGGTGGTGGGGACGTAGTGTCCCAGCGGGGCGCTAGAGGGCGCTTTATGATAAAAACAGTGTTGCCACACGGAAAATCCAAGGGGTAATCTCACAAAGTGGGTCAAGTGAAGGACCGGACACCTAAATATTGATATTATAAGAAGCAATAGTATTTATCTTAACAGGTTCCCTGTCCCCCATGAATCATACTTGAAAATCAATTGTTTGTTCTACTACATATCGCTCTTTATTTACGAACAGCGAATGTGTTAAATAGAATGTGTCGCGTGGATCAATTATGTCACACATCCATATACAGGGTAACTTCTTAAATACCAGAACATTTTTGGAGCAAGATCAATCCATGATACTGAATAAATTTTTATAAAAACCATCGACGAAAAAAAATCGCCTTTCCATACAAATTAGCGCTCAGCGAAATGAATTTTGTACGGAAGAACGGATTTTTTAATCTATTTCTAGTAGGAAAATTTATAAAAAAAATTCAATAGGTACTCAATCATTTATTGCATCTCATGTCTCTCCATATAGTAGTTTTATGATACACGTGTGGTAAAATGTTCATTACAGTCGAGGTGGGTTGACAAACTAGCGCGTGCATTTGTCTATGGAGCCGAGACTTGTAATGGACAATAAGTACCACACGTGTGCCATACTACGTTTTTCAACACATTAGTGAGGAAAAATTAACTTCAATAATAAAACAATTTTAAATCACGCTGAAGGAAATTTAAAATATGACGCGCTTATTTTTTCTTTCTCTAGGCACATTAGGTAGTGATACGAGAGACACATAAATCAATCCACCAACAGCCAAACGATTATTTAAAAAAAAGGTTTTTTTTTTCAAACGGGGCAGAATTATAAATTCATTTTACTGTTGTTTTGTTACGAGTATTTTACTCACCTTCTAGGATATAAAATGGAATAATTTGAGTAAAACAAGGTTTCGGTATGAGTCTAGCTAGGCTGGCTGCATACAGAGATTTTATGTTTCAAAAATAATATTCGGTATTTTGGATTTATAGAATCTTATTCCGTAAACATTTAAAAAACACTTTACCTCACTTGATATTTACCACACGATTTCGAATGTGTGCGTAATGAATGGTATTACATAAGTAAATTCAGTGTGGTTGTTGGATATTGCCATTATTATCTTTTTTATTTAATTAGTTATTAAATTTATTCATATATGCATACGACAAAATGACAACCAGTGTTGTACTGGTTGTCATTTTGTCGTATGGCAACTCAGTGTTTCGTCCGTCACTTCACTTATCTTTCGGTTTCGCTATCGTCGCGTGGTAAAAACCACGTTTTGTCGTAATGGAGATGAAATAGTCGTTCAATCTCTAATTTTCGTGTTAAATACTTTTCGTGCACAAGGCAGTGTATCAAGATACCATAAATTCATAAGATACTGTCGATTGTATCGATAGTATCGATTGTTGTTTCAATATTCAGAACCAATAGTATCGATACTAGCGAAACTATCGATACTATTAATAGTACATTCAATATTGAGCTTCGATAGTATCGATACTATCGATGGTATTGCTGTGTCGATAGTATTTAAATTTACGGGGCAATCGATACTATCAATAGTATCGATAGGCCTATCGATATTATAGATGACTAGCTGTGCCCGCGGGCTTCGCTCCCCGCGGGAAGCGATAAATAGTACCCTATGTCCTTCGGGATAAATAGTACCCTATGTCCTTCCCCGAGTCTCAAACTATATCCATACCAAATTTCATCCAAATCGATTCAGTAGTTTAAGCGTGAAGAGGTAACAAACAAACAAAAAACAAATATACAAACTCATTACTGCATTTATAATATTAATATGATTTCCGAGGTCAACTATCGATAGCCAAACTATCGATAGTTCGGCAACACTGCTACAGCACAAATTATAAAGATTGCTCTACATGTATGTTTTTTGTATGTAATTTTTTCTTAAAACAATAAATTGAATTTTATTGCACAAAATAAACAAATACAGGACATAATAATATCTAAATGCCTAACGATTTTTTTCGCTAAGTAGTTCTTCGTTATTTTTTGTATTTCGCGCATTGGGTCTCGCTGTCTGTCACCATTTTTGTCTTTGACCGGAAGCGATTTTGTTTTTTTTTGTTTATTTTGTCTGACAGTGACAGCCAGCAGGTTTGCGTCCCGTGATCCCGTCCCTGTCTTTGACGGGAAAATAAAATAACACGGAAAAGAAGAATGTCGTGAATTGTCGTGCTTGTTTCCATAATTTTATCTTAGTTGTGCTGTAACTCGCTGATTGCCTGTTCCAAATAAAATATTATTCATGAATGTTGTAAATGTATAAACCGTATTCAAAATGATGCTCACAATCCATGGCCTCCCGCCGGTGGTAAGCTATCTTGAACATTTGTTGGTTACATGGATGGTCGCCATACATAATAAAAATTTGCCAATTTTACGACATACCTAATTGCTTTCACTGCGTTTCATGCTGTGCCTTTGCGCTGTGAGTGACGAGGTTTGTTTAGAACCTGCGGCATTGCGGCATTCATATAGCGGTGGAAGGGGGAGGTGTGGAAGCCCCCCTAAATGGGAGAGTTGCGGAAACTCATATTATTTTTCCAGATATACATTACACACCAAAATAAAAATCGATGTACGAGAAAGTCATCGATGTATAGTCGTTAATTTCAATCGGTCGCTTATAAAAAGTCGTCCACTAGTAATGGATAGAACTAAACTAGCACTCACTGGCTGAATAATAAATACTGATTACATACTGATACAAATTATGATGTCAGCTATGTATCAGAGGCCAAGAATGAATGGTTTGGCATTTGTCAAAATTCAAAAGTACCAGATTTTCCTTCCTCGCAAAGGCAATGGGATGGGCCGCTTTGCAGGTTAGTTCAGATTAGTTTAATTGATTCATCTAGCGATTCTGCAGAGCGCGCCCGCCTTCTAGCCGTGGCTGAGTGGGAATCCGGACTTTGGCTACAAGCGCTCCCTTCTGCCAACTTGGGAACACTCCTCAATGACGCCTCTTTCAGAATGGCAACATCTTTAAGGCTCGGTGCTATATGCAACATTCCACATTGTTGCCCCTGCGGCGATAGCGTCGATCAATTAGGACACCACGGTCTCTCCCGCCGTAAAAATGCCCGTTTAGGGCGACATGCAGCCCTTAATAATATAATACATCGGGCTCTTGCCACCTTACATTTGCCGGCTGTCTTGGAACCAAGCGGTTTGGCGCGGGATGATGGCAAGAGACCCAATGGTAAGACCCTTGTGCCCTGGAAGATGGGTCGGCCGCTTGTGTGGGACGCTACTTGCGTTGACACACTGGCGCCGTCTCATTTTTCAGTCACAGATGCTAAAGTGGGCTCAGCAGCGGCATCAGCTGAAAACCTCAAACGACGCAAATATGAAAGTATTGGAAATTACTACATATTTGAGCCGTTTGGGGTTGAAACTTTAGGACCATGGGGGCCATCTGCTCATAAATTATGCGGCGCTATCTCTAGGAAACTTATTGAAGTTTCCCGTGACCAGAAGGCTGGCCTATATCCAGGTCAAAAAATAAGCATTGCCATACAATGTGGCAATGCAGCCAGCCTTCTGGGCACGTTACCGCAGGGTAAACAATTAAGGGGCCTTTTTTATTTGTAAATTTGTTTTAATTTGTAGTGTATTGTAGTGAGTAGTTTTTTTAATCTTTATTTTAGTTTTTAAGAAAATTTAATTTGTACATATAATTTAGTTTTCGTCTAAATAAAAACCATTTTATAGAAATACTTCGTCTGAGCTTCCAGGTCTCCAATTTAAACACGCTTTATTATATGTATATCATCAAATCAAGTGCCTACCTAACACAAACATTGGCCTCATATTAGCTTACTAAGTTATCAGAAATTAGATAATCCTATCTAACTCATTATTGTAATGAGGGTTTCACAACTTGTATTCCTAAGTTCTGTATTTGAATCAAATGTTTGTTAAAGGAAAAATATTTGTGAGCTAAACATAATGTTAAGCAATTCACTGTCGCAAATAATAGCCAAAGCCATCTACTTTTTTCTACAAGCTGTGATGGTGCCCAGAAGTTATATAATACTTAATTGAAGTCCCTCATGAGGCTGGCATAGTCACACCAAGTGAACTGAAGCCTTGGTAAAATAAAAGATTAAAAAAAAAAACATTTGCAGCAAAGCATAGGTACCGAAAAAAAAATTAAGATAATGCATATATCTGGACTCAAGTGTCTGTTCTGATTGCCAGGCCACATACCAAGATGTGAGAACCCTTCTCCAGCGGGAGTGCAATTTAGGCGACTTCATTTTGGACAACTTGGTTAGTGAGAAGAATGGCAAGAGTGTCCGGATCGGAGTTGCGGACGAAATGGAGGGAGCCCACGTGATCAAGTGCCTCGATGGCTTCCGGTGTGCAGGGAAAGTGCTGTGGGTTATTCCTGTTGGGAAGTCGGTAAGGATTCAGCTCTGAGTATTATCCATATTCTGATAAGTCAATGTATTGATTGAGTAGGTACAGAGATGGGCAAAATTTATTTGAATGATGAATAATGAATGAGTTTCAGAATAAATTATTTGCAAATGAATTATTCCAGAATGAATTATTCGACGCAAATCACCCCCGCTCTGAAACTTTGAAGCACTTATCTTTGTAATTTTTTTTCTACTTTGCACGAAGTAATAAATGCCAAGCCAATCTTGAGTCATAAGATCAGCTTGGCATCTTAAGATGCTTCTTCCTTTGTTTTATTGTGTCTGCTATTGGTGGATTTTGAATTACTAGTAGTTCGCCGCGAACTTAGACCTCGCGATTATTTTTCGCAATTCAGTTTCCTAAATAACCCCTAGATGGCGGTATCCAAAGTTAGAACGCGCTATGGTTTCGTTTGCTACATAATCGCGGACATTTTTATTAATATTTCAAAAACTACTGAACCAATTTTGATGCCCAACGAACTTGAAAATTCTATTGATGTTTCCTACATGCCTACCAAGTTTCATCAAAATCAAACCATCGGTTCGGCTGCTATAGCGGTACAAACATACATACATACATACATACATACATACATACATACATACAATGTGTTTTCGCCCCCAACTCGATTTAGAGACCTCACTCGCTTCGCTCGCTCGGTCAATTAATTTTTATAAGTTTTTTTGTAACTTTTTACTATCTTCCTTCTTCGTTTCTCAGCGCGGGCAAGTACCGCCAAATGCACAACAACCAACTTTCGAACCCTACCCCGCACAAGGCAACCAATACGGCCCGAATCAGATGGGCCCTGGACCTGGCCCGGGAACATGGAATATGGGCCCTGGGAACTCAGATCTAGGGCCCAACCAGTGGGGTCCGAACCAACCTCAGAATATGGGTGGTTTTCAGCAAAACTATCAACAGAATGTACCTTATCAACAACAACAGGTATGAATATAATACATAGTTTATTTCTTGCTTTTCCTCACCTTTTTAACTAACTTCCAAAAATTACGAGGTTATCAATTTGTCAAAACCATTTCTTTTTTTTTTTATGTTCACTGATTATTCGAAGAAGCCTGGACTGATTTGGAAAATTCTTTTTTTTTTGAAAGGCATACTTGTCAGCTGGTCTCATAGAAATTTTATCAAAATCAGCTGTGTAGTGGGTTGAAATCGGTTTTTAGTTTAGAAAAATTACCACTCAGTAGGTCCAACCCTATTAAGCGGTAAGCAACCTAAGCAAGATTGTAGGCTTGCAGGATGCTGGCCGTTTCTAGCAGTAATTTTTTACCGATTTCCTAAAACAGAAGTAGGATATTAATTCGTTGCGATGTTAAATTTTGTTTGAAGACACCTGGTCCGATTTTAAAATTTCTTTTTTGCTCAAATGTGCACCTTGTCAGGTAGAGGGAAGCTTATGTCTAGCCGTGGATGCCCTGTGTGATAACTTATCATGAAATTGTAGCAAAACTCCCATGCTGGTCTGAGAGAACTAAAAAAACTTAGAATGTACCAGCTGCTTCTCTTCCCACGCAGATCGTAAAAGCCGATCGAGGGAATGGGCAAAAATGCAAATCATGTTAACAGGCGATGCGACTAGCAACCCATCACTGTATTGATTGAATTTCCATCTTCTCGCCCACCACACCACTCACATGACGCTAAAAGTGGCTTTTGGGTCTTGCGGCCCTGGGCTCTGCATAGAACCGCAAGACCCAAAATGCTCTGTCTGCCCCATTAGGGATAAAGACGTGATAGTATATGTATGTATGTAGCAAAACAACTTGGTCCAAATCACAGATAAATGTATTATGAATTTATGAAGGAAGCTAGTAGCCAAAAGAGGGGTGTTAAAACTTTGATGCCAGTGTCTGTATGTCTGTCTGTGGCATCGTGGCTCTCGAATGTATGAACCGATTTCGATGCTTTTTTTTAGGGGAAAGCAAGGTTCTTAGCTATGTTTGCTAAAAATCGGTTTAGCCGCTCAAGCCTTGAAAGTCGGGGTTAATGAGGGTTATTTAATTCGACTGGTAAATAAAGTTGTATTGCTTTTGTCAGTCTGTATCAGGCCTGTGTTACTCCCCGTTTAGGTATCGAAAATATACCTACATTATTTACCACTCCGGAGTGGTAAATTCAGTGTCAGGAATCGTATCTATACAGTAATAAGATTGAAATTGGCTTGCAATGCACTTCTAGGTATCTAAACGAAAAGGTGCCGAGTACTGACGCAAGCTAAATTAAACCATAGTGCTAACGACATTGAGTGGATATTTCTTTGAATTCCTTCCCTGAGTAAGACTCAAGACTTCTGTACGTGAGTACTAGACTTATTCTGTGTCTGTACGAAAACAAACTCATCTGTTGGTATTCTTTTAGCCAGTGCTGCAAAGACCGCTGAACCAGCGGGAGCTGATGTTGCAGAACTCAAGGGAGCCTTTTCAGGGCTCTCCCGGGGGAGTTCCTCAACAGAACATCCATCCAGTAAGTTGCCAAAACATATAACAACTATACGAAAGTCTCTGTTGACCTATTTAAGGATTAAAGAGGACCCTTTATCTTACCATTTGTCACAGCTTAACAGCTCAAGGACTCTGTGCGTGCCTAATCTCAGAATATACCCTTTCACCGCGAGACTTTATATCGTTTGTCGTGCCCCCAGCGCGGGGCATAGTAAATCCATATATACTTATATATAAAGCTGAAAAGTTTGTTTGTTTGTTTGTTTGTTTGAACGCGCTAATCTCAGAAACCACTGGTCCGATTTGAAAAATTCTTATATATAAAGCTGAAAAATTTTTTGTTTTTTTGAACGCGCTAATCTCAGGAACCACTGGTCCGATTTGAAAAATTCTTTCGGTATTAGATAGGTCGTTTATCAAGGAAGGCTATAGGCTATATTGCATCACGCCCGCGACTTCACTCGTGTGGTTAACGCGGGCAAAGCCGCGCGCTGCCTCTAGTCTAAAATAAATACCTACAACTAAAAACGGATATGGATACGTTAGTTATGTGTCAAACGAGCATATTTTTTTGTCGGAAATATCCGACGTTCGCGGAATGGGACAACGTATACATACATACATACATACTATCACGTCTTTATCCCTAATGGGGCAGACAGAGCATTTTGGGTGCTGCGGCTCTATGCAGAGCCCAGGGCCGCAAGACCCAAAAGCCAACAACGTATATAGGTATATTTATAATGTTTGTAGGATAAATCCGACGTTCGCGGTTAAAGGGTTAATCGTACCAAGGTATAAATTAGGAAACTTGCAAAATTAAACCCTGTTACAATATACTAAAGTTCTATTTAGTTTGCATGCAACCTAAGCGATCTGAATTTATCAACCAAGCGAGCGACGTTGGGCTTGCAACAAGCCAAACTGTACTTTAGGTCTGCAAAGCGACGGTCCGTATCCCTGTCTTTAGCAGGCTTTCAATTCAGAATTTTCAATAATTTTAGTATTGTGTTTGTGAATAATCCGCGGTTTGAGCTTAACACCGAAAATCCGCGGTTTGAGCTTAACACCGAAAACAACCTAAGGTCACAGGTATGGCACTTCATACAAACGGAGCAGCATAAATACCTAGTACTACTACAAACGAAACAATCCGTCTGTGCACACGTCAAATGTGTGAGTTAAACAATCAGGGTCGCCACCACAGAATTCGTTGCTTCGCTTACCTGTTTTCATCACTCGGAAATCTATAAAATTTTCGTTATTTATTGTTTTCCGTGGATAAACAATGATAATGTGCGTAGTTTCTCACAAGTATAATTCAATAATCCTAAGTGACTCGCGTAATGTCAACGTGCGACTACTAATAACCCTGTTTTACTGGCGCTTACACCTCACAATAACGGGGGAAGGGTTGCGGGGACACCAGATTGCAGGGGACGGTGCGAGTTTCCGTTCTGTATGTAATACTATTATTAATTCTGTGCTAAAGGTTGGGCTAAAACTGGCAGCACGTAACAGTACTTGTATGCTTTTATCCTGTCGCTCAGAATCAGAACGGTCATTTGCTAAAGCGAGAGAGAGCACAGAAGGAAGTTTCCTGGGTCAAAAATAAATTATTTGGTACTGTTAATAGAATAATACGTCGCAAAATAATGTCACGTATCCATTTTCAATGATTTTAGACTTATTATTGCGAAAAACGTGCGCTATTTGACTCCAATAAACTATGACGTGATAAGTCTTTATTTCATGCAAACCTCATAGAATGTTTGTTTTGTTTAGAAAAAAGTATCAGCTTCAAATAATACAAAAAAATTACTTTCTTTCAGCAACAACAGTCGAGAGGCGCGCTTCGCAGCATCGAAACGGTGGACTTGCCGAAAACGGGTCCAGGGCGCTACCAAGATTACGAACAGCCCAAACCGGTGAGTTATGTTCGAACTAATAACCGGCTAAGTGCGAGTCGGACTCGCGTACGAAGAGTTCCGTACCATTATCTATATAAAAATATGTTTGTTGTATGGGAGCCCCACTTAAATATTAATGTTATTCTTTTTTAGTATTTGTTATAGCGGCAACAGAAATATATCATCTGTGAAAATCCAGCTATCACGGTTCATGAGATACAGCCTGGTGACAGTCAGGCAGACGGACGGACGGACAGCGGAGTCTTAGTAATAGTCATTAGTCTTAGTAATAATAGATTTTTTACCCTTTGAGTATGGAACCCTAAAAAAGTCTTAACAGAGTTCATTCAACCCCAACAGCGGCGACCTTTTGAAAAGAAGTAGATTCCAGTCTGGTTAGGATATTGCAGGCTTGAATCACATGATTATCCGAAAAGAAAAATGATTGCGTGCCTCGGAAGGCACGTATAAATTGTGGGTCCCGTAGGCTATCTTGTGATTGCTCAAACCTATCCAAGGATTGGTTCTGGTCTACCTTTGGGTTGTGGAGGTCAGACGGCAGTCGCTCTTTGTAAAACCAGTAACCTCGTCAAATCACCTAGGTTAGCGGACCCCGGGCTCTGAAGCGTTGCCGCTGAGGATTCAAACGGGAATACGGGATGATGACCGCGGTGATTTGGATCATATAATAACAATAATAAATATATAGGGACAAATTACACAGATTGAGCTAGCCCCAAAGTAAGTTCGAGACTTGTTTTATGGGATACTAACTTAACAACTATATTTTAAAACTATACATATATAGATAAATAAACATCCAAGATTCAGGACAGTTTGAAAAAGGTCATTTTCCAACTTGCCCTAACCGGGGATCAAACCCGTAACCTCTGAGTGGCGGACTCCCATGGTCACCACTACGCCACGGAACTTAAAAAACGATTTTCCAGATAACAATAAAGAAGGACAATTTCATGGGACCAGATTCGAATCCTGCTACATATCAAGGCTCTGCGACGCCCTGGCAAGTAAGTATTTATCTTTAACTGAATAATAACAGCCAGTGTATGTTACTGCATTTTAGGTGGTCGTCTTTAAGGGTAAGAGAAGAAGTCGTCTGTCTGTCTGTCTGTCTGTCCGTCCGTCCGTCCGTCTGTTCGTCCGTCCGTCCGCGGTTCTATTCAGAGACGATAAACTAGATAGAAAGCTGTAATTTGGCAAGGGTGTGTATATTAATCATGCTAAATACATGTAAAAATAAAATCTAGAAAAAAACCTGTTATGGTTGCTCCCATACATTTAACTTTTTTCTCGAATAACCCTTGGTATGGGATATCACGGACTGTGGTGGGCGTCGAATCGAATATTATAACCAATGGATTCGTACAGATTTGTCGCCTCAAGCTCCCTTGAAGCAATCAAAGGACCTACACCTACCTTTGATTGTATAGTTAGGGTAAAGTTAGGAATTTAGAAATAAAGAAGTGAAAAAATAAAGATGGGCTCTAAATAAATTGTAAAAAAAAAAACACATATTCAAAGATAACTAAATGATCTTGACATTTGTCCTTCTAAAAATGCACTTCTATTCTTTACACTATGGTTCACATAAACAATAAGACGCTTTTATTTTTATAGAGTACCCAAAAACCACCGAGTTTCGAAAAACCCAACCAACCATATCAAGACGACAAAAAATACAATCAACCCAAACCGGGAATATTGAAAACACCAATGCCAGATCGTGGCAGAGAGAATTACAAAGAACCTCGCTTTTCTCCGAGACGGGACTCGTCTGGTGGGAGGAGGGCGTCGCCAGGGAGACACGTATCGCCTGGACGCAGGATGCCAGGTGATCAGAGAATGCCACCAGGTGACCACAGAATTCCACCTGGCGAACACAGGATGCCATCTGGCGATCATAGAATGTCATCTGGCGATCACAGGATGCCACCTGGTGACCACAGAATGCCACCTGGTGACCACAGAATGCCACCTGGCGATCACAGGATGCCACCAGGCGATCATAGAATTCCATCAAGTGATCAGAGAATGCATCGAGACAGAATGCCTGATAGTAGGATGGGGCCAAACGACAGGATGCCTATTGATGACCGTAGGATGCCAATAAATGATAATAGAATGGGCCCTAGTGACCGTAGAATGCCAATTGACGACCGAATGGGTCCAAACGACCGTAGAATTGCACCTGGTATGGGACCAATGGATCGTAGGCCACCGATCGACGACCGAATGGGACCAAATGACCGGAGAATGCCACCTGTTACAGGTCCAATAGACCGTAGGCCGCCTATTGACGACCGAATGGGTCCAAATGATCGTAGAATGCCACCAGCCACGGGTCCAATAAACCACAGAGCTCCGATAGAAGACCGAATGGGTCCAAATGACCGGAAAATGCCGTTAAAAGATGACCGATTAGGTCCTAATGAACTAAGAATGCCGCATGACAGAAGAATGTCCCCTGGCAGGAGAATTTCCCCACCAGGAAGGCGTATCTCCCCATCCGGTAGAAGAGATGCTATGGGCAAGCATATTTCACCTCCCGGTCGTCGCGTTTCTCCGTCTGGTCGCCGGTTTTCTCCAGTCCGTCGTATTTCTCCTTCCGACCGTCGCGTTTCACCATCGGGCCGTAGAGTTTCACCATCAGGCCGTCGAGTTTCTCCAACAGGAAGGCGAATGTCGCCACCCGGAAGACGGATGTCCCCATCTGAGAAAAGGAGGTCACCAGGTAAGAATTGAGTTTTATTTACAAGATATGGTGAATTTTTTAGTTTTTGGGATCTCGGAACTTCGGATCACGGATTCTACATTCTCATAAAAATCGAATACTTTAGATTTTTGTATGAGGAAATTGCACTATCGCGTTTTTATCCCTAACGGGGCATGTAGAATCCAGGGCTGTAAAGATCAAAGGCCATGGTGAAGATGCGAATTGTATCTTTTTGTATAAGTATGTATGTAGAAGTGTTTGTTGTCTAATTTTTAAATTCGTGCATGTTACAACTTATCTAAGAAGGTTTAATTGCCATAATCTCACTGTTTTGGCAAAATCTAAAAGATCAAAGATCTAAATGGAAATAAATGGAAGAGGCATAATATGTCCAGCAGTGGATGCAACATGCTGAGAAAAACAGAATAAGTATATTACAAGCCTTTATTTAGTTTTACCTGTCTCGTCTGTCTGTCTGTAATCAAATCTTGCAAGCTAAATTTGACCCGGTTTCCGGTTATGCTGAAATTTTGCACGCATACGTATATCGCGTGACAATGCAATATTGTGATAACATGAATCTGATCTGAAGATGGAGCTGGAATATGGTCATGGCATCGCTGTGATAAAAAAAACATAACCCAACCGAGTTCGGGCTCGATTGATTCATCTTTCGGAGCACTTTAATTTTTAGGTCTTTGTTATAGATAAAAGCTTGCTTAAAATATATTTTCTTAAATAATTACTGGTTTTACAGGGCGGATGCACTCTCCCGGAAGAAGATCTCCTAATAGACGAATGTCACCGGATAGGCCAATGAGGTAATACTTCTTCTATTAAATTATTATTTTTCACCCGACTACGGCGAATCCAAAAGGAGGGTTACGTGGTTCGCCAATATGTTTGTGTTGCAATTGGATTGCACATTGGACGATCTAGCTGAACGATTTTCAGCTGTTTTACAAAACCGAGCTGTAATGCCAAACAGCTAGAGTTTTTGTCGAACAGCGGATTATACAATCCAACTGCGACATTTCGTTCATCTGTTCCCCCGTTTCTTCAATAATATCCATAACCCTTTGACAAATTTGGAAGCGTCTTTGCTGTCCGCTGGTTATATGGTATGTGACGTCACAGTAAATTTACCAGGACGCCCTCTATAGGCCGCAAAGTAATGAACTAAACAAATTTATTTGCTTAGAAAATTAAAAAACCATTACTGTCAAGAACGCCTTCTAGTGATTAGTAGCGGAACTACCGATACGATACCATTATATCCGTAGCGCCATCTATTATTTGCTAGAGAAAGCCCTGTTTTACAAGCGTTAACATCCAATAACTTTTAAACGGCTGAACCGATTTTCGTCCACACAGCTAAGGGAACTTGCTTCACGTAAAAAAACGCATCAAAATCGGATCATCCGTTCGAGCGCTACGATGCCACAGACAGACCGACAGACGTTAGCGTAAAACTGATACTCATATCCTTTTAGTCAGGGGTTAAAAAAATTATTTTCTAACACAGGTTTTCGCCCGTCCGTCACCCGGATAAAGATCGTCTGAAGCAGATCCGGCCGGCCTACGAACCGGAAGCGAAGGTAAGTGCAACACATACGCGCCTTACGACGACACATGACTCTTGTATTTGCGTGAGATATACTGTCTTTCTTGCCGTGTGGTTTCCGGCAGAGTAGAATAGGGCCACTCCAAGTCCTCTCGTGGATGTCGTAGGAGGCGACTTAGGAAATACAAGCTAAACAAAGCTTATAAACATCAGTGAGACCTCTTCAACCCGTCTGGCCAGTGAGGAGAGTGTAGGCCAAGTCCTCTGGCTGCTCTGGCCACGTTCCTGCAGTGAAGACAAAAAGACCTGAAGATGATACTATCTCTTTCGGCAAAGTTTCGTCGTGTAATACGTATATCGAATTCTTCGAATAATCGGTGAACATACGTAAAAAAATATTCTGACGAATTGATAACCTCCTCTTTTTGGAAGTAGGTTCAAAACAGTTTCTATGAAATGAAACCTAAATGCATATGTATTGTCTGTACAAGTAGTATAAGTGGTTTTGGCTTCGCTTTTACCATTTGACACGGTAATAAATAAGAGCATAGTATACACGCCGACTTTTCAATGGTTTTTGAAAAAATGGTATTTGAAATAAACTCCTCTATCCATATACGTATTCCAAATTTGTGTATGACGTAAGATAAAAAAGTTGCGATAGTGATTTTCGATCGAGACCACGTAGTTACGCCCGTCCAAAACTGCCGCGTGACCAGCGTGACCCCGAATGAAGTCCGGCCGGCCGGCGGTGCCTGGCGGCGGTACTACTAATTGGTCTCAAGATTTTACTTTCGAGTTTTAGTCAACATTTTTTGTTTCAGAATTTTTATTTTCATTAGCTAATTAGGTTTTACTAACGATCCTTAAGAAGTGGCCTTCGGCTCCAAAGCCAGTTAACGTCACCGTGTATTTACTCACTCACATTACTATACTCACGCAAATATGTCATGTGTCGTTGTAAGAATAAAATGGAATCTTGCACTTTAAACAGTAGTCTAGATGCCATTAACAATAGGAGCTTCGAAAATGATTTACGTGATTTTTTTCGTTGGATCACTTACTACGAAACTTAATTATTCTCAGTTCTTGTGACTTTTCGAGAGAAAAATAATAAATTGCTACTAGGAAAGAGATGCAGATTTGAAGAAACATGTTTATATTCCCCTGACCGTTTTTGGTTATGTAGTCTTTGATTAACGCATAAAATTAAATGTTACTTTATTCAAGGCGTCGTTCATTTGAAGAAAAATGTATTTTCATTCAATGATTCGATATCGATGGATCAACAAGGAAGACTGCGAAGTTTACAGGAGAATGTGGACAACACTCAACGGCCTGCAGATTCAAAGCTTTAAAGGCGAGAATATCGTCGTCATGCCATCTGGTTGTAGTGGAGAGTGTTGGACAGACCCTCTGGCTGCTCTGGCCAAGTATGGCTCTGGCAGAAAGGGGGTAGTACTCCTGCAGTGGAGACTGAAAGGACCTAATGATGATGATTTGACTGTGACAAAATTTACCGTATCATCTACCGTTGGTGAACCTGATAAAATATAAAATATAAAATGGTACAACAATCTATGGGGAAGACATGTCAAAAGGCTATTTCCTCCTCGCGATGTATAGAAAAAAGATAATTCGTCAACATTTTACCAACATTTTGTAGCTGGTGCCTAAAAGCAATGAACACAATGAAACTTACGCATCACAGCCGAATCCCTCGATGAATATCTTTTAAAATGAACACTTGCTGATAAAATAACTGAGTCACGCTTTACGAGGAACAATCTCTGAAGCGGGACATGAAGGAAAGGGGGTTAGTACAGAAAAATAAATCATAGAAAGCTATGGTGGGAGTTGACATACAGACCCAACCCCAAATAGGGAGGAAGTGAAGATGATAGTGAACTCTGCAGCATCAGAAGACGATCCAGCAAAACTGTTTTAGGGGATAAAGGTCAGTGAAACGAGCTACAGTAAAACGTTTGAATTAAATCACAAGCTAGATCAGGTTTACGATGAGCGTAATTTCTATAAAATAAGCGTAATCCAAAAACAGCGGGATACATTAGCCGGAGCAAAAGAACCTGTCAACTGATAGTCAATGACAACAATCGATTGGACCTGACGTCACTGCGCTTTCATGTGGCATCCCATATTTTTCTCATTAGACACCTTCAATGGGCAGGACGAGAATGAACGAGGCCAAAATAAGCCGAAGCAGATAGTTGTAACGGCTGGATGGTACCGAACAGGCACAGGGTGTCAAAAACGGTAGATACAAAGCCCGAATAAAAACTATTTGCATAAATGTACCTGGTTTGTAGGACTAGACTAATATCACCCCTTGAGTGTATCAACGTTCAAAGTTACGATTCGCACCAAAAGGTTGTCATTACCGTTTGGATCTACGGAGTCCTGAATAATCAACTTTCCAGGCTGCACCAGCATTTGCTTACGTTCCCCGTTGGCAGGATGAACCAACTATTGTTCAAAGTAAAGAAAACATACATTCAATTCTCAGAAAAGAATCTTCATCCCGGCTGTTATTGCAGGTAGATACGAGGGCCACACCGAAAACATCGGGAATAGAAAAAAGTACTAAGATAATATAATAATGTTTACTTTTATTGTTTTTCGAAGTATTCTCCGTGACAGTCAATGCACTTTTGCATTCGATCAAACCAATTATTGAAACAGTAATTCCAGTCTGAAGTGGATACAGTCAAAACAGCTGATTTGTAAGCTTCGACCGCCTCTTCCGGGCCGTGAAACCGTTGACCACGTAGCATATCTTTAATTCTTGGGAATGTAAAATAATCATTGGGGCTCAGGTCAGGGCTATACGGAGGATGGTCCATCAACTCCACGTTTTCCAGATTTAAAAACGCGCTTGTTTTGCGTGCGTTATGTGAGCTCGCATTATCGTGGTGAAGGATTATACGACGATTCGGATTAATTTTACGAAGTTCTCTTATGATTTCCGGCAAACAAACTGTTGTGTACCAATCAGCAGTAACCGTCCTTCGTTCTTGTAAAGGAATCGTAGCCACATGACCAGTTTTCGATACAAACGAAGCGACCATTTTTTTCGACACGCTGCGTGAGCGAATAACTTTTGTTGGCTTGACCTCACCCTCGAAGACCCAAACTGCCGATTGATGTTTTCTTTCGGGCTCATATGAATAAATCCACGATTCATCCCCAGAGACGATATTGTAAACTGACACACAAACATTTGAATTCCCTCCATTGAACCGTTGCAGAGCAGACCGACACCAATTAACACAAGCCGACTTTTGTTCCTCGGTCAAACGGTGGGGCACCCAGCGTGGAACTAACTTCTTGACACCCAGTTCATCATGTAAAATGGTCTGAATGGCTGTCATACCAATGCTGAGAGAAACCCGAATCTGCTCGTATGTCACATGTCTATCTTCTTTTATTAATTGGCGTACAGCATCGATGTTATCTTGTGTTACCGCTGTTTTTGGCCGGCCAGTAGAAGGGACTGTGGTAAGAGAGGAACGTCCACGACGAAACTCAGAATACCAACGATATATAGTCGTTTTACTAGGTGCTTCAAGTTCATAAATAGAAACAAGCTCGGCGAGACATTGCTCTTGAGATAAACCTCGACGAAAGTTATGAAAAATTATTGCACGAAAATGTTCCCGCGTAAGCTCCATTTTTCTTACCGACTTGTCAAATTCAAATGGTCAATACTCTTTTCTTTTTTAATTTATTTAAAATTCAAAAATGGAGTTGTGTTCGAAATAATACTACATTTCAAACACCAAAAAGGTTTTACTCTAATTTATTCCTAAGTATTCTATTCCCGATCTTTTCGGTGTGGCCCTCGTATGCAGGCCGTCCGTCGGCCCTTGAAAAAGGTGAACCAAGCAATGTTCTATGGCAGCTTGATAAATGTGATATGATGACACCAGGGTTGCCTAACACATTTGTGAGAGAGAGAGAAAGAGAGAAAATCGGCGAAGCGTACGTCCGGAATAGATGTGCCACGTCACCCGGATGCGTTACTTGTTTTGGTGTTATTTCCAACAGTTTAATAATTGCCAGCATTGCAGACAATACATTTTTAATTGTTTGACAGTCATGGCGTTAAAGACACCCCGAAATTCATAAAAAATACAAACGTTTGATATACCTCTTCTGGTTGAAATGTTTTGTCTCGTTCTTACTATGTCAAATATTGAAAAGTGGGGAAGGGACAAAATAGTTTATGTTTATTTATTTTATGAATACAGAGGTTAATTTGGAGAATAAAAAGCATGAGAATACTTGTGATATACTATGTTAGGCTTGTAACGGACGGCACGCAGGACGAATGTATCTTTATCCCTAAAGGTGTAGATAGAGCCCAGGGTATCCATCCTAAAGAAACCCAAAAGACGTTCCTGAGAACCTTTCTTCAGAGAGCACTTTGATACGGTCGTATAGCTACGAAACCAAAAACTTGGAGAAACGAGTAGAAAAAATCACCAGAACTAAGACCTCCAAGGCACTGGAACAGGCGAAATATTATCATAAATAGAGGAATCTGAATCAGTTTCCCAACACTCGATTCCTCCACGAACCGTTGCTCAACATTTTGAAAGCACTAACTTTTTACCCAGGAACGTTTCTCCAACACAATTTTACGTCGGTGAATGCTTAACCAAAAACGTCTTCATTTGCGCACTGTAAAAGCGAAACACGAAGTGGTCAAATGCAGAAATGGTTGCATTAAGAAACAGTTGTAACTAGAAGTAGTCAAACCCAGAACCAGACAAATCCTGCAATTGTCACTATAAGTGGTCTTTGACAGTCAAAGCCAGCTGAAGAGATTATAAAGAAGCGGTGTCGTCTAATCAGCGCTCATCAGCGATCGAAGATCAGACAACAGAAGAGCACGCCAAATGGCTACTTGCCATCGAAGAGTAGCTTTAAGGATGTAACATCTTCATCATTGGAAGGATTGTATAAGCTACAGTGTTATATTAAACTGCCGACTATATAACTAAGGAACCATAAAAAGTGCCTACAATATTAGTCAATTCAGAATCATTAAATTTTATTATAAGTCCCTGTCGCGACATTTTGCGAAAGAGACATTCTGCAATTGAAACTTTCTGCGAAAGAGACATTCTACGAAAGAAACCTGCGAAAGAGGCATTATGAGAAAGAGATGTTTTACGACTAGGGGACATTTTGCAAAAGAGACCTTTTACGCATGAGCCGCGGATTTATTCAATGATATATCCTTTTCAGAAGGTCTTACACAAGCAATAATATCAGCGACTATGATGGATTTCCTTAAACTAACATCTGTGAAAGTGCCCATCATGTGCCGAGATCAATTCTACTCTGGCTGCAGCAAGAACCAATCACCAGTTGCGTAAACTTGTGACACCAAACAAATGTAAGCTCTATTAAGTCGTAAATGAGCCTAGATTGGCCTGTGCTTTTTTCCCGACGACATTTTTGGATGACAAGTAATATATGTGAAAGTTGACGCCTTACACGGTTAATGTTGCCCAATATTTGGCATTTTCGTTACATAATTAAACATCAACTCTCAAATAAGATTCGTTAGTTAATGCATTTATTGAGGAGTGAGATAGCGACTCGGATTGATTTATACAACAAGAAATGCGACATAAAAATAGTTCAAATTGGCATGGATTACGTCTGACATGTAGTTTTAAAGAATGCTAGAATATTTTGAAGACATTAATCCGTTTCCCAGAAAATAAAAATACGCTTAAATGAGGCTAACGACAGAGGGATCGCCGTGGCCACACATACTGGTCAAATATCATTTGAAATAGTTGTTAGAGAAAATTGTCTTACACCACCACACGGTTTCACCTAAATACCAAACCGACTTGCAACAGATTTTGAGCTTGTATTAAAATGTAAACATTCCAAACAGATTCGTAGACAAATGCCTCACATATAAACAGAAAAAGATTTTAATATTATCTCTCAATTACACGTGAAGACACGGAAAGTGGCATATTATCAACGAATTGAGAATACTGAAAGGTGACCCAAAACTAAACAAACAAATAGTTTTTAAATAGAACAACGCGAAGATACTACTTCCGGACGTCGGCGGATGATCTACTGCGGTCGATTAATCCGCAACCAGCCGCTAACTCTTTGGAAAACCGCCAAAGACATTTACGCGTCTGTTCGAAGCAAAAACGGAACTTACAACACTTTTAAAATAAGATTTTGATTGTAAACTCTCCATTTTTTAAGAACTAGCGGGTTTATGTAAGTTTTTAATAGGAATTGAGATATTGTTGTCTCTTTCAGAAAGTATGCCAAACGAGCGAGAGGTCGCATGTTACAATAGTGAAGTTTGTGACAATCGAACTCGCGCCTTTGTTTCTTATTTCGAGGGCAAGTTTATTTACTTAGGTGTTGTTAGATTAGGTCACTGTCACGTATACATAATGTGTGTTTTGCAAATAAAGTTTACATTTCCAGGCAGCGAACCAAGCTCTATACTCAGGTGGTTACCGTCCGAATATCCAACCACCGGCTCAGTTCCCCATCGTACTTGGCGCCGAGAGGGTTTCACCCTGGCAGGACAGGAACCAGGAGAAATTTGTCAAGAAGGAAGAAGACAGAAGGGACAGAATGGTGTCCAGATTGTCAGATCATGGAGAAAAGAGGGTTTCCCCTCGTGAGTCTCGGTCGCCGGGCGCCCGTGACCGATCTCCGCTACGGGACCGCTATAGAAGTTACTCTCCGTCACCGAGGTCGCCTCGACGGTCGTGGGCGCTCGAGAAACGCCGCAGTCCCGAACACGACCCCCCGCCACCGCCAGTCTGGCCCGGACAAGCACAAGAAGAATATCAAAGATCAAGCCGACCCGACAGAGAAAAAGAAAAGGCTAAACCGCCCGTCTGGGACACGTTTGCCAAAGACGAACGAGATAGAGCTCCAGATTTCCCGAGTGATACGAGAGTTCGCAAAGATATCGGAGCGAGGGATTTAGGACCGGCCCGCAGAGAACCGTCACCGCATCGCTACAAGCAAGACGACAGGTTCCGAGAGCCTAAATTCGAACGTGACTACCCAGATCGCCGTTTCCCGGATGACAGAAAGAAGTATCCAGACAGAGACGAGTTCATAGCAAGAAGCGAACGCGCGCACGATGAGTACGCGAAGAAAGAAGACATGCTGCCGAAACATCAGGGGCCCAGGGCGGAGGCGTACCGCAAAAAGCACGAGCAGTTCGATGAGGAATTCCAAGAGATATACCATAGAGCTGTCGACTTCGCAAAAAAAGCTCAAGAGCTACGGAAACGCGACGATTATAAGAAAGAACCCGAAGACCTTAGACGAGACGACAGGGAGAGACACGGTCGCGATGGAAGGGAGTACTTCAGACACGAAGAAGAAAGACCCAGGTCTCGCCACTCAGATGAATACCGACACAAAAGGGAACCAGAATGGAACGTTGACCCTAGAAAGCGACTGGAGCCTTACGTTCTAGAGAAGAGAGACAAAGCTGTCGCAGAAATTTCCAGAAGGATATCTTCAAAGTTTATCGCTAAAGTGGAGCCGGAAATGAAGAATAAAGTCATCGATGAGATAAAGGATCGTCTGTTCGATATGATGTACGAAATGTATGGAGACAATGATGTTTCATACATAGAGTTGATCATCAAGTTTAACAGCAAATTCGACGCGCGCGCAGAAGAGAAGATTTTTAACGAGGCGGCGTCGAAGTATTCGGTTCAGTATAGAGGGATGAAAAGACCGGCTTCAGGTGAGATTTTGATGTATACTTTTATGTATTTATCTGTTTCTTATTTATTATAAGCGTACATATGTCAGCGTCGCGAAATTTTTAATTTTATATAGGAATTTTCGAACGGAAGAATTTTAACGTTTTTACGGTATTTTTACTAAAGTATTACGTCTATTTTTAAAATGTTGTTATTTTGATCGTTCCCATTTGTATCGAATCAAAATTTTAATTAGGTTTCAGTACCCTTAGCACGAATATTTGCGATCAAGTATTCGTATCGCCTTCGTCTAGTTTTGTATGCGAAAATGAAAGTTCCTTTTACATAAGATAGAGGCGCTGTTAATTTTTAGGGTTCAGACACAGAATAAATATAAGTATTACATGATATACAGAACCGAATTTTCTAAGGTGAAGAATGGGACGGTTGCAAGGGACTTAGGAGGTTCCGTTCTGTATGTTTATTACACTAGATGCCAGTCAGCGTGTCAAAAATGGCCATTTACCACAGATGACATATCTTCAAAGTTTGTAAACATTACAAGAACGTCAACGTACGCTATTGTAATTTTATTATAGTTATAGTTAGTTTCGGGTTTTGGTATTGCATCATACTTAATTCTATTTTTATATCGGGTTAACTCAGGTACTCTGTAACGAATATTATGTACATATATTATTATGTATTTTGTCAAATAATTTTTAACTATGTTTTTAATAAAAATTGAGCCGTTAGCCATTCTTTTTTAAATACATTTTTTTATACTATCTTTATTTTAAATCAAACATCAACTATTATTAATCATTATAACAATGTATATAACGTTTCAGGTTCGTCTGAAATACCAGCGAAAAGTGCTAGGCGAACTCCAGAATCTGACCTGAAAGGAGGTGAGTTAATGATTTTTTATAAAAAAAATCTTTTAATAGATTACCTTACCGATTTTAGGAGCAAGCTTTTCCGTCAAACTCATTAAAAGTCGGCACTCCTTAAATTGTTAGCCTTCTCAATGAGACTGATTTAAGATTTTTATGCAAAATCAAACAGCAGTTAGCCTTCACACAACACCAATGAAGTGATAACATATTTCATCTCAAATCTTATCAGAAAGTATAGTTTTGTATGGATTTGAATATTTTCCTTTTATCCTAAAATAATTCAGAGCATTTTGCAAAAGTATTTTTGTGTTACGTAGATTCCCCTGTGTTACATAAGATAGACGCATTTATTTATAGGTAACTGACTTTAGGGCCGTTGGTTTGACATATATTTACACTTATTTCTTGCATATCTCTCCGTTTTTTCCTACTTTGTTCTCACGATTGCAGCATGTGCAGTGACAAGGTCAATGTGCGATATTGACTCGCTTGTTGGCTCTTACTATAATTCAACAATGTGGATATCGTCGATGTCGACTTAGGAAACAAGCTAAACAAAGCGTATTAACATCAATGAGACCTCTCCAATCCGTCTGGCCAGCGTGGAAAGTGTAGGCCAAATCCTCTGGCTGTTCTGGCCAAGTTTGGCTCTAGTAGTACAGAGAGGGAAGTGCTCCTGCAGTGGAGACAAAAAGACCTATTGATGATGATGCTTCAACAAAGCCAATTAAGTAAAGATAGTCTAATTTAAGTGTTCATTCCGTTCCTCGGTTTACGCTTAAGCAATATAGGTGTTCTCAATACAAAAGTTTCTTTTTATCATTGATCATTTAAAGGTTAGGTTGCTTGTTAAAATCCCGAACCGACAGATCTGTTGGCCAACAAATGCATAAATGACACGACCGTGCGACAGAGCGAGTTAATTTTTAGGCTAGACTAACTACACTATGTTGCGAGGAAAATTATTCCTATAAATGTGTTACGAATAGTTTAGAATGTATTTTTTTTAAAACAGGTTTGTTTATAATGTCAAAATCTATTTTGTCTTCTTTACAGTTGCTAAGCCGTCCGGAACTATAAGTAAGTACATACAACCATTATCTTATTAGTCTAGTAGATATAGTATCAAATGTATTTCTACGTTGTTCATAAATAGTTTCAGATTGGAAACCCAACCCCGTTGATTTCGCGAATCAAATGGCCATGCAGCAGCTTCTCATGAACCCATTCGTTCCTACGGTAGTGCCAACATTGCCCATAGCGGCGCCGGTGCCGCCGGTCGATCAGGTGTACCAATCGAACCGAACGTACGACGAAATCGACGGATTCCATTTATACTTGTGCAAAGACAATTTCAACGCGTTCCGTAGCGACGAAGTCGGTGATTTGAAAGAGTTTGTCGTGTCAGAGATTTTTAATACTACAGCTACTTCGAACTGGTCACCCTCGTTCATTTTTAAGGGACTACAGACTCCATGTAGGTATGAATTAGTTACACAGGATCCGAATTCTAGAAATTGGTTACTTGCTTTAAATTTCAGTGCGTTTGAAAAGTTCAATGTCCTAGTTTACACTGGCGAAGAGTTGTGGTATGAGAGAGTCGCGATCTGGCTGCCGGGTCACTCTAAGTGCAGGTACATTGACCCATTCGCGAAGCTGCAGTTACAGAATAGGAAGGTAGAGGGCGTCGATATGGGTAAGTGGAAGTTCGTCAAAAGTATAGTTACTGTTAAAGGGACGAGGTTGTACGCCGACGTGCCGCCCTCTGTGGCGCGCGTGCTCGAGACAAAGAAGACTTTGAGCTACGAGTTGCAGCAAGTTAATGTGTTTCTCAAAGCAGTCGCTGTGGATAAACAGGTTTTCGATATGGGACTCGCCGAACCGTCATTGACCGACGAGAAAGCGATCATAACCGCGATCCAAAGCTCCCCCATGCCAACGCTGAAAAACGAGCTCGATATGGTCAAAATCACGATCAAAGGCTACAAAACCTTATCCGTTTCAGACGCGAGGAAAATCAAGGACATGTTAGTGTTTGAGATTTATAAGTATTTGAGGAATGAAGGTCAGAGCAGTACAGATTTCATTAAGTACGGCCTTTGTTTGCCGAATTATTTTGGCGTTGTGCCTGCCAACACTGAATCTAAGAAGTGGTTGACGCAACTGAACATGGGCAACTTATATCGTAGGCCAATCATCGTTATGGGAGAAGAGGAACAGGTGAAGCGTATTCCGCTGAGAGTGTACATAAATAACGCTCGACCTACCAATAATATGACGTATGTTTTCGAGCGCTTGAAGCAGAGTAACAGAGGGGTAAAAGGTATACATTTTAATCTATGGAAGCCGTTGAACTTAGGGCACGAAACGGATAACTTGATACTGAAAGTTATGATCGATATGGAGTCGGTTGAAACTATAGCTGATTTAAAATTCTCTTTAGATTACTTAGATGAACATTACGATAAAGAGGTGAAGACAGTGAGAGTGAGATCGGATGAAGGAGAGAAGAGATTGTTAGAGATAATAAAAGAGTATAAAAGAGAACAGAGTGACAGTTACGTGGTGTCGAATATGGATATCGAGTCGTCGGAAACTGATGACGATATTATATGCTTAGGAGAGGCTGACCACAACAAGATAGATTTAAGCGAGTGAGGTCATTTTAACCCGGTTTAAAATATATTACTTGTACTGCAATATTCATAAAAAACCGGTCAAGTGCAAGTCGGACTTGAACGTAATGGGTTCCGTACCCCCTTACAATGTTTTTTTAAGTATCTAGTTAATACTATTATAAAGATCCAGTTAAAACGCTGGAAACACAAGTTTCTTGTATGACGACCCCTTTAATTTTAAACTTTATAATCGGTGAAAATTTCAATATCTAGCTATAACGGTTTTAGTGTTTTTTATTACGGTATCAGAGCGACACGCACTTTGGCACCTATTGGGTACGGAACCCTAAAAACTGCCTTCCTAAATCAGTTATATAGTAAGTACTTAGACCATATAATGATCCAAGAATGAGTATGCTACCAATTTGATTTTATGAAATTATTGGAAAAAAACAATGATTCCTGAATGAGTACCGTTATACCATATAACTGATTAGAGTGCAGGCTTTTTATGGATACAAGGATTAGACAGTAACTAATGTCGCGAACGAGATAGATGTAGAATGTTCGCGAGTGGAATCGTATAGAAAGACGTCAGGATAGTGCAAGCGAAACTAGGCCTTATATTCTTACAGCATAAAGGCTAGAGTTCTTTGAATGGTCGTCGGCTTAGTCGCACTCACACATACATACCGGCGTCTCGATGTTTCCCGTCAATCGAAATACATTCGTCACGTGATGAGAATATTCGAGAAAAGTGTAGACCTCTGTATCGGCACATATAAAAAGGCGATCGAGTGCGCGTCCCGCCAGTTCAGTACGAGCTACGGAAGCGATAACTTCGAAGCGAACCGAAGCGAAGGAAACCTACCTCAGTGCGAAAAGTGGAAGTACCTGCGACTACTTTGGCGAGATACCTGGACCTCAGCTGCTACGCGACTTGGACTTGGACATCAGGAAGACTATCTTCACGTGTCAACCTTTGGGTTCCGTAGTGAATAAAAACTCTCATACGAACTTTGGCGTTTTTCTCCAAATCTCGAACCCAGTTTCGTAACATTTGGTGTCAGAAGTGGGATTTGGAGATGCCAGTTCTACCGAGAGAAGAAGAGGATACCACCAGGGAAGGTGTCAGGACCAGGGCCCAACGTGCCATGGAGGCTCAAGGGGGCGTGGCTCAGGCCACGCCTACTGAACCTCAAGCCACGCCCACTTACCCTGAGGCCACGCCCACCGCCCATCAGGCTCCGCCCACTGAAGAACAAGCCCCACCCACTGGACCTCAAGCCACGCCCACCAGTCATCAAGCCACGCCCACTGGACCTCAAGCCACGCCTACCAGCCGTCAAGCCCCGCCCACTGGACCTCAAGCCACGCCCACCAGACGTCTAGCTCCACCCACTGGCCCCGCCCACCTCAGCCAGACCACGCCTACTGACCACGCCCACCAAACAGTGCCGCGTTTATTGGAGACGCCAATTGATTCAAATAGTTTATTGCACGTATTAGAACTAATTCGGCAAGAACAACAAGCACAACTTCAACGTATAGAAGAGACACTAGATTTACGATTTGCACGCTTGAGTGAGCAACAACAAATGATCATGGGAAATTTCTGCAAACTCAACCAATCAGTGGAGCAGATTCGTAATGATGTAGACGTTGTTGAAAACCGTGTGACTGATCTGGAAAACAAGGTGGAAAATAGAGTAACCGATTTGGAAACTAATTTCGCCGGTCTCCAAAAGAAAGTATTGCGTCTAGAAACAGTAGGAACGCCAAGTACATCCGGCTGTGAAACTAAGGGGCCAAAAGTAAAAGTGCCATCTTATGACGGTACCACATCTTGGGCCGCATACAAACAACAATTCCAGACCGTCGCTAGTTTAAACGGTTGGACCGATGAACAGAGCCATACAGCCCTTACTGTTGCCCTGAAAGGCTCAGCACTATCAGTCCTGGAGGCACTGCCTAGCTCTGGAAGCACCTTTAAAGAATTGATGGAGGCGTTAGAAGCCAGGTATGGGGAACGTCATCTAGAACACGTTTTTCGAGCCCAGCTGCGTGAAAGAGTTCAGCGCCCAGGAGAAGGACTTCAACAGTGGGCATTGGAAATAGAAAAACTAGTCCGTAAAGCCTACTCGTCTGTTGACTCCAAAATGGTCGACACGAACATTTTACAAGCATTTATTGCTGGAATTAGAGATGTTGAGGTAAGGGCTGCAGTGGGGACTCAACATCACGCGTCACTAAAAGATGCCTTAGCACATGCTCTTGAGTACGAAGCTTTAAGACAGGACATGCGCCCACATAAGTTGCGAGAAGTCACAGAAGACGTTAAGGCAATCAAGAGTCCGCCAAAGAAGACCAATAGATTTGCGCCTACTTGCTACAGGTGTGGTGAAAGAGGACATTTACAACTCTCCTGTCCAGAAAAGCATGAAATAAAGAAATTACGAGAAGAGCTAACTGCAATTACAAAAAGGCAAGAATCCTTCTTTCCTTCAAGAAATCAGGGGAAAAGAGTAACAGCCAAGACTGAGGAACGGGTACTGGCTGACGCAGAGGAAGGCCAAGTTGCACGTCGGATTGAACAACTCCAAGAATTTGACTTTGTTACTGAGCACCGTAGTGGAAAGGCCCATGGAAATGCTGATGCACTCTCAAGAAGACCATGTGTGGAAGACTGCAAGCATTGCGTTAAACAAGAGACAAAGGAGCTTATGGTTAACATCACAAGGACAATCCCCACAGGGCAATGGGACGATGACAACTTTAGAGAAGCCCAAGAAGACGATGAAGATATAAGGCTCATCATCGCCTGGAAAGAACGTTGTGCTGACAAACCTAGATGGGCAGAAGTTGCACCTACGAGCCCCACCACCAAAGCTTATTGGGCTCAATGGGACAGTTTTATCCTGCAGAATGGAATACTTTACCGTAAATGGGAGAAACCAAACGGCAAAGAGTTTCACCTACAGGTTGTTGTTCCAAGAGACAGAGTGAAAGACGTTCTCCGTGAAGTACATGATGGTGTAACAGGTGGACATCTAGGCGTTAAAAGAACGTTAACAAAGATTCGGGAACGATTTTACTGGCTGAATTGTCGGGAAGATGTTCAGGATTGGTGTCGCAAATGTACAACTTGTGCAGCCGTGAAAGGCCCGTCAACAAGAACTCGAGGAAGTCTACAGCTGTACAATGTCGGCGCGCCCTGGGAACGGATTGCAGTAGACATTGCCGGACCATTCCCCGTAACTGAATCAGGAAATAAGTACTTCATGGTTGTCATGGACTATTTTAGCAAGTGGCCAGAAGTATTTGCTATACCTAACCAAGAAGCTTCAACAGTAGCCTCCAAGTTGGTTGAGGAAGTAATCTGCCGGTTTGGTGTACCACTAGAAATCCACTCAGATCAAGGAAGAAACTTCGAGTCGCAACTATTTCAAGAAATCTGCAAACTTCTGGGGATTCATAAAACAAGGACCACTCCATATCACCCTCAGTCTGATGGCATGGTGGAGAGATTTAACCAGACTCTAGAGAGACATCTAGCGAAACTGGTTGACAAACATCAGAAAGACTGGGACAAATACATACCGCTTTTTCTCCTGGCTTATAGGACATCGGAGCATGAAAGCACAAAACTTACCCCAGCTCAGGTGAATTTCGGCAGAGAACTTAGATTACCTGTAGATCTCCTAACAGGGAGGCCACCAGAAGACCCATGTACTGTGCCAGACTACGTCTTCGATCTTCGAGAGCGAATATGGAACATCTATGACTTAGTTCGCGAAAATGGTTTACACGCAAGTGAAAACATGAAGACTAGATATGACCGAAGAGCGAACTCACGTGGCTTTGAAGAAGGAGTCTTAGTATGGCTTCATAACCCGATTCGCCGGAAAGGAAAATCACCGAAATTACAAACGAGATGGGAAGGCCCATACAAGATCATTACGCGAATAAACGACGTGACCTATCGGATCCAACGTCAACCAAGAGGGGCACTCCAAAGTGGTGCACATAGACCGTCTAGCACGTTATCATGGCAGCAATAGTGACGCTCGGGACGCGCGTCTTTAAGAAGGGGGCAGTGTCGCGAACGAGATAGATGTAGAATGTTCGCGAGTGGAATCGTATAGAAAGACGTCAGGATAGTGCAAGCGAAACTAGGCCTTATATTCTTACAGCATAAAGGCTAGAGTTCTTTGAATGGTCGTCGGCTTAGTCGCACTCACACATACATACCGGCGTCTCGATGTTTCCCGTCAATCGAAATACATTCGTCACGTGATGAGAATATTCGAGAAAAGTGTAGACCTCTGTATCGGCACATATAAAAAGGCGATCGAGTGCGCGTCCCGCCAGTTCAGTACGAGCTACGGAAGCGATAACTTCGAAGCGAACCGAAGCGAAGGAAACCTACCTCAGTGCGAAAAGTGGAAGTACCTGCGACTACTTTGGCGAGATACCTGGACCTCAGCTGCTACGCGACTTGGACTTGGACATCAGGAAGACTATCTTCACGTGTCAACCTTTGGGTTCCGTAGTGAATAAAAACTCTCATACGAACTTTGGCGTTTTTCTCCAAATCTCGAACCCAGTTTCGTAACACTAACATAGAGTTTGTTGATGAAGAATGTGTTAGAATTAAGAACTTATCTTTTAAGACTTAGCTTTTAATTTGACTCAACTAATTAAGAATCGTAACTTATACAAGTTATGTTATACGACTACTTTCATTACATTTAACTATGTATCTAAGTTTTCTGGTGTTATCTGGTTGGTGTGTTTAATAAAGTATAATTGTATATAAAAAATTTAACACTTTTATTATTTTATACATGGCTTTTTACAGTGCAGAGATTAAATAAACATAAATCATGCAATATCGCACGTTTTGGAAATCCTTGGGGGAGGCCTATGACCAGCAGTGGACTTCCTGCTGATATGATGATGATGTAACTGTAATTTTATGCGCAAATAATTGGCTAAGTGCGTGTCGGGCCACGCGCAGTGTAGGGTTCCGTAGTTGCGAATGCCAACTTTGAGTTCTTGCCACTAAAAACGTCTTAAAACTAATATCTATTGAATTTGTATGAAAATGTCTTTTTTCAAGTACATTTTATAAGTTGATCGCCTATAACTTTTTAAATTGTATATCCTACTTGGCTCTGATAGTTTTCCTTCAAATTACATTATATACTATAATTATGATTTTTTTCACGTGGCCATATATAACCGTTTAGCAGATAGAGGGGGGGGGGACACTTGACTCGAACAAAAAATTGAACTTTAAACCCAAATATTTCAGAAACGGATCCCTAAATCGAAAAATGGTGTTCACAAGCTAACAATATTTTTGAAAGACCTATTCAACGATATCCCATTCAATGTGTTTGTCGAGAAAAAAAATATTGACTACGTCTTTACTTGTATGGCAGCTAACCTGAAAAAATTTTTTTTTCCATATTTATTTTACGACTTTTTCGCTATAATTAATGTACATATCCATGCCAAATTACAGCTTTCTAGTACTTATAGTTTCTCTGTAGGACCGTGGACAGACAGACAGACATGGCGAAACTATAAGGGTTCCTTGTTTACTACGGAACCCTAAAAAGACAGAATACATATTTTTAACTAAAAAAAACCATTAATGTAATTATTTGTCCACTTGCACACACGAAAAATAAACAAGTCACAGTTTACAAGTTAAGAATAAGTACATTTTTTAACAAAGAAAAAAACAACCGACTTCATTTTCTTCAGGAGTTTCTTCCTGATCTCCAAAGTTCTTTATCATATCTTACGTCTAACTAAACTTTTTTTTAAATAACTAAATCGGTTCACAAGTGGCGAAGGTATCGCTTAACATACTTAAAAAAAACACTAGTCGAATTGATAACGTCCTTATTTTTTGAAGTCGGTTAAAAAATGTATTGACACTTCGGATTTTGATCGATTTATTTTTTATTATTTAATTTTTTTTTAATATCTGATTATATTCGATTGTTAAATCATTAGCTAAGATTTTACTATTTTATAAATATATATAAGATTTCATAGTGTAAAAATGTATCGATTGTTTGAAGTTTGACGGTAAGTTTAGTTTAAATCATTTAATTCATATAATTTGTATAAATAACCAACCTTTTTTAATACTATATAAAAGTTTGTTTCCAGCCATTTTGAGAGTTTCAGATCACATTCAACAGAAAATTTTCAGCGTGGTGCTTGATTGCATTTTCAAATGGGAGAAACTCCAGTCTTACAGATACAACATCTCGTCCTCTGCCTCCACGGGATTGACAAAGTCCAACGCTGCAGAAACCAAACCGTCTGTGCCTAAAACCACAGTCCCAGGAATGGTCTCAAAAGGAAATATTTTAATAAGGTAAGGTTTTATGTTCTACGTAACGTACTCGTTTTTTACAGCATTTGTAATATCTGCTTTCGACTATCAGACTGTTTATCATCGAGTTGAGGTTCCTTGAATCCAGCTATGCTATGTCATCCCTAAAAAAGGTGGGTTAACCTCAATGAGAACTCTTTACACGAATATTTGCGTCAAAGTATTCGAATCGCAAAAATGAAAGTTGCTTTTACGTACGATAGAAGCACTTTTCATTAGGGTTCCTTGGCCAAAGATTGCTGTCTGTCCGTCTATCTGTTACCAGGCTATATCTCATTATCATGTGATAGCTAGACAGTTTAAATTTTCACAGATGATGTATTTCTGTTGCTGCTATAACAACAGATACTAAAAATAGAATAAAATAAATATTTAAGTGGGGCTCCCATATCCCAAGCGTGTTTTTTTTTAGATAATGGTACATAACCCTTCGTGCGCGAGTCCAACTCGCACTTGGCCGTTTCTTTTTGCATACAAAACGTAGACGAAGGTGATGCGAATACTTTGACGCAAATATTCGTGCTAAGGGCACAGGTACGGATTTCGTGCACCTACATTGCCACGAGTAGGTCGTAAAAGGTATGTTATAATATAACAAATTTAATATATGTTACTTTTTCCAAAGAGCAACCTGTCGTCTGCAATATTTTCGATTACCGGTCCTATTGACCTGGGTCTTGGATGTTTATCTACATTATGTATTTGTTCTAAAATATAGTATCGTTGAGTTAGTATCCCATATCACAAGTCTCAAACTTACCTTGGGGCTAGCTCAATCTGTGTGATTTTTCTGTATATATTTATTTATTTAACTTTATTTGTACACAAAGCCCTTTTTTCATCGAAATACTAGGTCTAAATGTGTGTGAGGATTATAAGCAAGCAGCTTTTTACAAAGCACTGTGGGACTCAGGATTCTAAAGCAGGTAAAGTAGATTTGAACAATGTTTATATTACAGATAAGGGGACTATCACCTCAAATGGTTTGTTATTTATTACAATATGTACTTCACCTCTAGGTTATAGGTATATTATTTTATTCTCATACACATTTCCTTGATCGGCGCACGTTTCAACCTTTTACGTATTGACTTGGATGAACTTACTTCAGGTATCTATTGCACTCTTTTGTTTCTTCTAAGTTTTAGTAACCTCCGACGTAAAAGGGGTGTTAGAAGTTTAACGTGCTTGTTGGTCCGTGGAAACATAACTCCTAAACGAAGTGACCGATTATGGAGCGTTTTTCCAGAACGGAATGGCAATATATGGCTGCCGCGCCCAGTCGCCCTTTCGGGCTGCGGTTGACATCAACTGCATGTTTCGTACCACGCAAATGGCGAAAGCGGTAGGCAAGCGATGGCCGCCATACAGCTTGCGATAAGCAAGCGACAGTCGCTCGCCGGAGACGAATTGTAATATTTATCAACTTTCGCCGAACAGACTTTAGTGAAAATGAACGATAGAGTTGGTTTTAGCTACAGTTGTGTCGGGTTGCTTAAATATTTTTCTTCTTTCAGTTTGTTTTATGGCTGTTTTATAATTGTTTATATATTTGTCAGGCACATAAGCATCGGATCGGGGAACTAGACGTATACCTGCTAGCAATGGATTTCAGGATTTACAAAAAAGGTGGCCATATTTTAATTTTATTGTACTCTAGTGATCTAGTATAGCCCGTTGGTTCGATTTATTACGGGTATGTCACTTATGACGTCACGCAGAATTTTGAATTTTAGCGGTCTCTTTAACATGTATTGTCATTTGTCGCATTTGGCAAAATCCCGTCCCCTCCCCTCCTTCGCTCCGACGTTGAAAGTGCATTGCTCCTTTCTATTTGTGGTGAGTAATACAAGGCTTTGTTTCTTTTTGTAGCCTGCCAAGCTCAATTGATGCAGCTGACTAAGCCCTAACCTTGCTCGGTAATCCTGTAGTACTTTGGGCGTCGTAGTCGTTTAGTAGATTAACTGAGTCTTGGACTAACCGAGTCAATTTCAGACTTACAAATGATGCTGTTTATGTATTACAGACTTCGTCATCATCATCGATAAGTTTTAGAAATAGGTTATATGTAATTCTTGTCATTACATACAAGATAACATTTAGTCGGTATAAGTGCCTCTTGTAAGAAGCATGCTTGACTCTGTTTTGGAAAACATGTACTTTTCTGAGTAAGCATGTAGGGCATAGGGCATGTGTTGGATGATCGCACCCTAGTCACAGTTTGGTGATTTTCATTCCATTTCCTCGTATTGTATACCTATATAGTATCTCCATTCTCCATAGTTTTTTCTGCTCTACAATATTAGTGCTTAGAGATATAGTTATTAGGTCTAATTTTCGTTTGGGACATGGTCTTCTTGCAATCATCGCCATCAATACCAACTTGATAGAGGGAAAGTAACTCGAAAAATTACATTGATTAGAATAGGAGTTAGATTACAAGTTTATAAAAATTGTGTGTTTTAGCCTTTAGATGGACTTTTTGACATGTTTAGGCAGGGCGTTAAGATACCGCCTTACACAACTCATTTGCAGACAAGTTTTACTTAAGGTGAAGTATATACATAAGTGGAATTTGGAATAAATTGTTTCATTGCAAACAGGGTGACAGAGGGGGATTGTAGAATTGATTAGTCCGTTCGCTGAAATACTGTGCATATGCTGTGGTGCTCTAAGACTTCGTTGCAAGAGTCGATGCCGCCTTTGTCGGCGCGCCGACGGCATGCCAATCATTTGAAGGAAAGAACTTTACTATACATGGGTATAACCATCAGAATAGTAATTATATTATCTTTGCCATTAGGTATTAGGAAGCCTTTTGAGATCCGCCAATACCAGACAATAGTAAACCAATGAAAGCCGCATCATATGATGCCATGATTGTCTTGATTGGTTCAGTTATTGACATACATATACATACATACTATCACGTCTTTATCTATAATGAAGCATACAGAGCACTTTGTATCTTCTCGTGCAGACAGAGCCTGGGGCCGCAAGACTCAAAAGCCACTTTTAGCATTATGGTAGACAAGAAGATGGAAAAGCAATCAATACAGTGATGGGTTGCTAGCCGCATCGCCTGTTAACATGATTCGCATTTTCGCCCATTCCCTCGATCGGCTTTTACGATCTGCGCGGGAAGAGAAGCAGCTGGTACATTCTAAGTTTATTTTCTTTTCTCGTAGACCAGAATGGAAGAGTTCTTCATTTACTAAAAAAGTAGTTATTCGCTATATTGTTTACGCTAACATTTGTTGGTTACAGGGACTCGGCAGCGAGTGCTGAGAGAAGTCCCCAACTTCAGCCTCGATGAATTCAAAACGCCCAGGAAGAGGGCACGGCGCATCGTCACTTTGCAGGCCCCAGGTACGGATAAGGAATCTAGATAAATCATACATCTTGTTTTTTTTAAATATGTGAAGAGACCGCCGATTGCGACAGACAATACGATAGTGAAGAGACAAGATACGAGAAAGAGAGCGATCAAAGTGACATGTAGCAAGTTTTGTTCAAACGAGTATGATCATTTACAAGCAGAGATCGGAATCACGGGTGCTATTGCTATCAAAAGTATGGATATGACCAAAAGTCCATAACATCATTCATTTAAAGGGAAATATTGTGTATACTACAAGCAGTAGAATAATCTTCATTCAAAATCTTAGTAAGGTAATTACATCCATTACTAAGGTACGATTCTAGAGAAATCCTGAAAATTTTAGTCATATCCATACTTTTGATAGCAATAGCACCCGTAATTCCGCTCTCTATTTATGTCAGGTAACCGTCCGCGACAAATACACATGTAGGAGGAAAAGTCATTAGAAATATGTAGCAACAATTTGCTAGTTGCTTCATCTAGTGTGACCCATTACCGATCGATTTTAGCATCAATTCGGGAACATGAAGTGAAGCAGTTGGTACGTTCCACTTTATTTTATTCTCTCCCAGATGAACATTAAGTTCTGCGGAGTAATAATACATAAATTTTGTAGCGTCGGAAAAGGCGTCCGATTCGTCCACTGCCGCTCCCCAGCCGTCCGAGGGTCTGTACGAGCTGAACCCACTCATGACGAGGATGATCAACGCGGAACTGCAAGACATCATGATCAAGGTGTGTATATAGCCGAACTGTTAAGCGAGAATTCATCGATTGGGATCATCGCTAACTTTCGTTGTATTTTTCACATCTCTATTGTTTAACTAGTATGCTTTGGGCCTCCGGGTAGTTCTCAAAGTGATCTGTCTTCTTCTTATTATTATTATTATTAAAGAGCTAAGCTCTGGTCTGTGGAGCAACCAATGCCTTCCATCTCTCTCTGTCTAAAGTCAACTCCTTAATATCCTTGTATGTTGAAACATTAATCTGATTCTTTAGTTGTTTTGGAAAACTATCTCCAGGTCTTCCTTTGCCTCTTCTTCCTTCTATTTTCCCCTCCAATATTGGAGGGGAATAAAAAGTAATCTGTACTTAAATAAATATACATATTTCTTTATAAAAAAAAAACAGACAAGCCGTTTATATAGGTATACTGCCGTTTCTTAAATCGCCTTAACTTTATTCTAGGTGTGGCAATCGATACCGGTCGAGCCGACCTCGGACGCTGAGAGACTCGTAGCGGAGAAGTTCCGAAACGACGGCGGCGACAACTTGAGAGATGTGAGTCTCCAAACCAGACATTACTTTGTACCTGATTTACTTAATTTGCTTATTCCGTGTGGTTTCCGGCAGAGTAGAATAGGGCCACTCAAAGTCCTCCCGTGGATGTCGTAGAAGGCGACTTAGGAATACAAGCTAAACAAAGCCTACAAACATCAAATAGCCCTCTGCAACCTGTCTGGCCAGCGTGGAAAGTGTAGGCCAAATCCTTTGGTTGCTCTGATCTAGTATGGCTCTAGTACAGACAGGGTCGTGCTCCTTCAGTGGAGATAAAAAAACCTGATGATGATTGACTTAACCACGGCGACCACGTACTGGCAAGCGAAGCGTAGGACACCCACCCACAAGGTGGTCTGACGACCTGACCAAGGTCGCTGGAAGGCGCTGAATGCAAGCCTAGATCTAGATCGGTCATTTTGGAAATCCTTGGAAGCTGTGTGTAATTACATATACATTATAGGTAATGTAATACACTTTATAAGGGTAGAAAACATTGTTCGCAGAAATTGATGTGAGCCTAATCGCAGCTTTGTTGACTACATAATAAGCCAAGCCAAAAAGTTTAAAGATGACAATTTTTCTCGAAAATTGAAATTTTCAGGTTTTACTCATTTTTCGCAAAATATTGGCAAAACCATTTGCCCTCCGAAGAAATGTTACTGAAAATATTTTGTAGTAAGTTTTATTTAGCTTTTATTAGTCTGTGAGACTAATAACAGTTAACATAAACTAAAAAAAAAACTAAAACAAGGTAAAATGGGGAACTCTTCAATACTCGATAGATTCTTTAATAAGACGCAGCACATATTTGACCAATCTGGGCGGCCAAAATTATTTTTAGGGTTTTGATTATTTTAAATTTATTTTTTAGTTAACACAACGTGTTCTTGTTATAAAAAAATCATTTATTAAAAAAAAATATTATCAAAAAATTCCTCATACAACTATATACCTATTATGTATTTTTAAAAATATTATTTAAATTGTTCCATAATACTTTATTTAACTAAAATTCTTCTTCAGAATCATCTTCTTCCTCACTTTCCATTGACATCAGTTTTGGCTAAAGATTTAGCTGCGTTTTTAACATAGCTGATCTCTTCTTCGGTGATATCCGTGGTTTCTTTTAAGAAACGGAATCTTATCGGCCTGCAAAATCGGGGAGAAGATGGTGTGGGATTTTGCCAAACAATTCGCTCAGAAATATATTTGCGTCAGAATCTGCATCGTTCTCAAACTTTTGTTTGAATTGTGATTGTTAGGATCCATCACAATCCCATTTACAAATTAGTTTTAGGGATTTTTTTTTAGATTCATTCAAAGTTATGAGAACCTCATTCAGGTACTTGCATAAACGTGTAACTTTGTGATCAATTAGGGTTTGCAGGTTAGTTTCAGCGCAAGTACTTGTTACACGGTAGGTTTCCTTGGGTGGATAGCAATCTTGTTTAGATTTTTGCAAAACGCTATAGCATGGATACATTTTTTTATTTGTGCTCCTAATAACTTCGTATTAACGCCTAGTTAAGTAAAACCGCCTAGTTTAGTTAAACCGCTTCTACAAACATTGACAAAGCCTGTTCAGGTCTTGTACGATTTTATCTTGTGTTGTTTGAGAATATGCTCTTTTGTACTTTGTCGCACGTGTTGGAGAACTTGTGATCTCGTTCATAATTTGTGAAGCATCTCTTTTGCCACTAGTTTGTTATTTCAACTTCGCAGCATAGATCATTACTTCGTCATCTATGGTAGCGCGAATGTCTTCTGTTTTTCTTCTTTTAATTCGCTCGCTTGATTCCTCAAACGATTTACTTGGCCTGCCTGGTCGACTTTGTATTACAGGAATTTCGAAAGTACCATTCAACCAAGACTCGTTATTTTTAAAAAATATTTCTCCTTTTCTAACGGCTTTCAACCACCTTTGTTTCATTTCGGACTTTAAATATGAAAATTTATGTTTCATATCATTAATTTGCGTCTCTGTATACCCCTCGCACGACAAAAGATGATTTTCCAAATGTTTTAGTTTTTGTTCGAAACTAGATAAGTTTTGTTGTTGCATTTGAAGAAACAAGTACTTACGAGTTACAAGGTTCATCCCTGAACTATCCGGTGAACCTATAACAAATAAAAACTTATTATACCCAACGTTATAAATAATTGATAATTTTACTTATATTTTCCATTTTTTTTAAATCCTCCCTAATTTCCAAAATCGCGGGTAGGAGCAGCTACTTTTTTGTTATTTAACAAAAGAAAGATCTAAATTATTAGTATCTTAAAGAATTACGGCCGGGACGAACCCGGAAGTACAACAAAACCTCGATTATCTAATTTAAATATTTAAAAATATGTTTATGTAACAGGGTATATTTAAAATTAAAAATTAAATAGAAGTAATTAAATTTATTCACAAAAATGTATTGTAATATATTATGTCTTACCTGATTTATCAGAATCCATCACAAAACCTTTCAAAATAAACTCCGAAAAATAAATATAAATTGTCAAAATGATAACAAATCGAGCGTGTCGAAAACAAGAACGTACTAGCTGTCGCAAGATCAAATTCCGACTAACAATACTCGAGGAAATTCAGTATGTGCGGGCGCAAAAGCGCTTGTTTAATGTTGCCAGACTTATCTTTTAGTTCGTACGATTAATTTTTATTACGTGCAATAATATTTGAAAAATTGACTTTTGGCCGCCCAGATTGGTCAAATACCCGTTCGTGCGCAGTACACGTTCAGTTTCATGTAATGAACCGACTGTGGCGTACTTTTGTCTATACTTTTAACATTATAATGTATTTTTTGCGTGTTCTTGTTACAGGTCCTAGGCCTGAATGTTGCCCAGCGACTGCTGCAAATATTCAACAAGTTAATACTGAGAGTGAGTAAACTTTCTTTTTTTTTACCTCTTTTTTTATTTATTTTTTTAACCTTTTTTTCTTTTTGTTTTTGTCGAAATATATTTTTTATTTATTTATTTACATAATGTTCAAGAGTTGGGGAAAAATCTTTGTCAGTATTAGGAACAATTTTATGACAGAAATAACCAAAGTTTCGTTAATAATCTAACCGATGAGCCCAAAATATTTTACCATTAAGTGACACTGTTTTGTGACATTTTATTCTATGAACTGTATACCGAATAGTTTATTTTTGAGGCAGTCATTTACCAATTCTGTACGGAACTAGGGATTTCGCTAGCGATGTGGTGACGAGCACGTTTGCCCGCAGAAACAGGTATGGCACTTCATAGAAACAAAGTAACTTCTACAAACGAAACAATATATCTGTGCACTCGTCAAATGTGTGAGTTAAACAATCAGGGTCGCCACCACAGAATTTATTGCTTTGCTTACCTGTTTTCATCACTCGGAAATCTATAAAATGTTCGTTCTTTATTGTTTTCCGTGGATAAATCTTATACCTTTAAACGAGCAATTCTTGTATGTATATATATTTATTTATAATTTTCTGTGATCTCGAAAACGGCTCTAACGATTTCGCTGAAAATTTGTATATAGGGGTTTTCGGGGGTAAACAATCGATCTAGATAAGTTTTATGTTTGGGAAAACGCGTGTTTTTCGAGTTTTCATGCGTTTTTCTTTCCACGCAGAATATGGTCGCTAATTTCGTCGCGCCGCGACCGCCTTGATTTAGCTCAGTGGTTAAGGATAGCGACCGCTAGAAAGAGTGTTACGGGTTCGAATCCCACTCGGTGACTTACTTTTGTTTTTTTTATGTTTAAGTTTATATATTATTATTTTTTTGCATTGTTTTTAGACAAGTTTAAAAAAAATTAGTTAATGTTTGATATGTAACCGAGCAAAGCTCGGTCGCCCAGGTGCTAATGATAATGTGCGCAGTTTCTCATCATGATGGTTCAATTATACTAAGTGGCTCGCGTAACGTCAACGTGCGACTAGGAACAACCCTGTTTTACAGGCGCTTACAAGGTCCAAAAGCGGGGAGGAGTTGCGGGGACGCCAGATTGCGGGGAACAGTGCGAGTTTCCGTTTTGTATGTAATACTATTATTAATTCTGTGACCCTGTTTTACAGGCGCTTATAAGGCCCAAAAGCGGGGGAGGGGTTGCGGGGGACGGTGCGAGTTTCCGTTCTGCATGTAATGCTATAATTAATTCCGTGCCGCAGATCCAGTTCTCGTCCCCGCCGCACAGCGCCAGCCTGCGCACGTTCCTGCGCCGCTACAGCTTCGTGGCGTTCAAGCGCGTGGAGGGCACCGCGCGCACCTTCGTGGCGCACCTCAAGCACGTGCAGGACTACGACACGCTCTGCAGCTCCAGGGACCTGCGCTGCGGTGAGTTCAGTTACACTACGTGCAGGACTACGAAACGCTCTGCATCTTGAGGAAAGTTGTTCACTATCACGGACGGAATTCACCCTTAAAATAGTTTCAGTATATTTTTGTATGACTTATATTCCTATAAAAATTATATTTAACGTCATCTACTTACTTAGTTAAAGCGAGAGGTCTGTCAGGATCGTAGCAAGTGTAGGTCCATAGTCCCTGCCTACCGCTGAGGGAAACAGGCGTGATAATATGTGTGTATGTTTGAATAAGATAATCTCGTTTCTGGTTACCTACGTCTAACGAACTTTTCTTATTTTACAGGCCCGGCTAAAGTGGTGATAACCCCATTATACAAGTTCAGCCAGTGTCCGGAGAAACTCAAACCCACCTCCTTTGACAAAACCAGACCTCATGAAATCAAAAAAGTACAAAAAGTAGAAAAGCAGGACACCAATGTCGCAAAACTACAAAAGAATGAAGACACAAAAGTAACTCAAGTCAAAACTGATATGCAAGTCAAGCCAGCTACAACAAATACTACAGCCAAGCCTGTACAGACCAAGCCAAACACGCCAGTAAACTCAGCACAAACAACACCAAAAACACAATCTGCTATTCAAGTCAAACCTTCGCAAGCCAAACCACAGGCCACGCAAACCCAGGCTAAAACCACTACGCCAGCCAAGCCACAGGCCACGCCAACGCAGGCTAAAGCGAATATTACACAAACTAAACCACAGGTCACGCCAACGCAATCTAAAACCACTACGCAAGCCAAGCCACAGGTCACGCCAACGCAGGCTCAAGCCAATACTACGCAAGCCAAACCTAATACCCAAGCCACACCTACACAAGCTAAGACAAATACTCAAGTCACACCAACACAAGCTAAGACAAATCAAGCAGCGTCGCAGACCAAGCCAAATACGCCGGTCGTATCTCAAGCCAATCCAGCTAATTCTCAAGCCAAACCCAATACAGCTGCTGCGTCCCAAGCTAAAGCCAATGTACCCGCTACTCAAGCTAAGCCTACACAAGCAAAACCGGTTACTCCAGCTCAAGCCAAAACGAATACACAAGCAAAAACTGCACAGCAAACACCTAATACGCAATCAAAGCCGGCTCAAGCCAAGCCAACACCAGTTCCTAAAACCCAAAACAAACCGATTCAGACTAAACCAGCAACACCAAAAACCCAAGCCAAACCGGCCCAGGCCAAGCCGAAACCCGCTACACCCAAAACCCAAATCAAACCACAAGCTAAAACAAAAATATCGCCTAAAACTAAGAGCGCTAAGAAATTCGAAGAAATGGGTGATTTTGATGAATTGGACGACCACGATATCTTGGCGTTAATGTCCGGTGGGATTGTTTTGGACGAATGCATCGGGTCCGATGAAGAATAGGAATGTATAGCCTACAGTATGAAAAGGTGGAGACAGAAGTAAAGAATAACATGAGTATGGACAATTAGGAAGTTTCCTGGCTCAAAAATAAATTATTTGATACTGTTAATAGAATAAACGTCACAAAAATTCACTTGTCATTAATCATATCCATTTCCCATTGAATATGTTTGTTTTGACGTTAAGAAAAAAGTAGATATCAGATTTGAGTCGCTGGAAACTTTCTTATTGGTCATAACATAAAAGAAGTATCAATAGGTACTAATAAAAGAGATACTAACCGATTCCAAAAGTAGGATAAGGTCAAAGTTGATTTCACAGCTGTGCGGGGGAACGGGAAGCATCCGCAGTGCTGTAAAACGAGATTTCGGTACTATTGTACGAGTGGATAGCAATTAGTCAAGTACGGGCGCTATCGTCGCTGTGAAACGATGTTCTAGTGCCTCACTTGTGACTGCCCTCCGGCAGCCCGTGCGGACGAACCGTACGGGTCTCTCGCATAGGTGCGAAACCAGCCTAAAGAGAAGAAGTAACGAATGCCGTATTCTGTGCTGTTTAGCCAAATAAAAATGGTGGCGGCACTATCTCATTATAAATAATGTTGTTTTCTAGATTTAAGTAAATGTAAACGACTTTTATTTTTCATGTAACGGTTAGTTAGTCAGGTATTTTCTGCACGATTTAGTATGTTTCAAAGTAATGGAGTTATTGTATAGTTTTGACTCATGTATTTCCATTGAATAATATTTTATTTTATTTGTCTTTGAAACTTGCGCATAGAAAATTAGGAACCAAGTTATTTACTTATGTATAGCTTTAAAAATAGTATAGGTATTTGGCCACAAGGTGGTCTGACGACCTGACCAAGGTCGCTGGGAGTCATCATTTTGGAAATCCTTGGGAGAGGCCTTTGTCCAGCAGTGGACGTTATGCGGCTGAAATGATGATAGGTATTATTTGTACTTAGGTACTTTCTGAAACCATATTCTAACGTTGTAATTGTAAAATGAATAAAGGAATAAAGGAATAAAAGAAATTATACGGTACTAGGTATATAAACAAAATATACTAAAACTATTTTAATTTTCAGACAAGTCAGATCAGCTGATGCGAGTTTGTATGGAAAGCAAAAAAATATTTTTCATATTTCGATATATGTTCCTTGGGAAGAGTTCATGGACTGAATTCACCCTGAAAATAGTTTCAGTATATTTTGTCAGACTTTATATACCGTTAAGTTTGATATAGACAAAGATAACATGATATAAAAGACAAATAAATTAGGGAAAGAATTTAGTTTATTTCGTCACAATTTAAAATAAATAAAGGGAATAAAGAATCTAATTTTGAGTGTTTTTATTATAATTTTCTACAGTGAGTATTCAGTATGAGTATTTAATGTTTTCAATGAAACAACAATTTATTTTGGAGGCTCCGTAGTTTCTGCAACTTCTTCCTCTACCTGAAAAAAGATATTAATTTCATTGATAAATAAGTAAAGACCAGCCAAGTGCGAGTCGTACTCGCGCAGTAACTTCTTCCGACAGTAGTAGACGAGAAACAGTTCCTACAAATCACGTTTGTTGTATGGGAGCCCCATTTAAATATTTATTGTATTTTGTTTTTAGTAATAAAATAGAAATAGGTACATCATCTGTGAAAATGTTATCTGTCTAGCTATCACGGTTCAAGAGATACAGCCTGGTGACCATCAGACGGTCCCGTTTTTACCCTTTGGGTACGGAACCCACACTGAAAAACTTCTTGAGGCACCCGTCGCAGATCCACTCCAGATTTTTGGTTTTAACTTTAACGCAACTACATATTCTAAATTTGGACCATTATTTTTATAGTCTAAGGAAAAAGGTGGTGAGTTTCTACATACATGATTTACTTACGTCATACCTACCGATCGCCGCTGCCTCAAAATGTAATTATATTATCTTTGCTTAGGTATAATAGCGAGACTAAGCTAAGCACCAACCTTTTTGTCATGAGTTCAGACGCCGAAAGTTGTGTGTTCTTTACCACGTGTAAATCATAAATTAAATTTGAATTTAGCAGACAATCTTTCACCGTTCGTAACCAAAAGAGAACAATTAAGAGGTCTGAAGCGCGGCGCTCATAGAAAAATAAATATTTTAGACGAGGCGACGCCTCTTTGGAGCTGCCGCTTCCAATCGCTTCCTCTCCGCTTCCATCTCATCGGCAACGTTGTATACCTCTTTGGACGCCACCTGCGAGGATAGGAAAGGATTAGGGAAGGAAGGTAGGGTAGGTAAGGGGTTTTGCAGTTTGGCCTAGTCCTCCTAATGGCCAGTAATGTCTCGTATCAAATTGCGAGACTTGGAGACTGAAAACCTCAAACGGAAAAAAATGGCCAGTACTAGACTTCAAGCTTCGCCAAGGCATTCCTGTTGTACAAATATAGAACGGGCGGAGTAAAGAGAGCGTGTAATATATGAATTGTAAAATAATGAAAATAACCGTAAAAATCTGAATTATAAAGATTACCTACACCTACACTAGTAGGTACCTTCTTTACAGACGAGACGACTGTTTTTTATATGGCATTATTTACATAGTGATTTTGGCCATGGCATGGATTTTGGGATTTTGGTGATGTTTATCTTTTGAGGGAAAAATGGGGAAAACCCATGAAGAGGGTAAAATAACCATAAAGAACTTCATGAGAGAACACTTTAGCTTCATGATGTTTGTATTGTCTATGGCCGCTTCCATCCGGTCATCAGTCAACTGTCTGTCTGTCACTGTCAGTACTGTCACTCTGACAACCGAATTTGATTTGGTGTGGAGCGTTTGTCGGCACTCCTCGGCATTTAACTTTTTCAATTTTAATACATTAACAAAGCTATTTGCGATTATTTACTGTTATTTATTAACTCATGATGCGTCCTTTCAACCACAATTCGAACATGGGTAGAGGCGGCGGCAGCGGTCCCCTACTAACGGAACATCTTCGCGTAAGTTTCGTCACCAATCAATAATGGCTTTCTCCATTTTGTTTTCAACAATTACCACGAAAATATGCTGACAAACCTCTTTATTCGCGTCATTCTATCTTTCCTTGCACTCTTTTTATGTTTGTTCATAACAAAAAATATTATGCCGAGTTGGTATTAAACTCGAGTCACCTGTCATGACCTAGGTAGGTACCTATTTAATTTTCGATATACCACGCGATTATACATCGCGTGGTATATCGAAAATTAAATAGGTACCACAAATAAAAAATGATGACGAATCATTTTACTGATTCATGTATTTTTATTTTATTGTATAAACTTGTTTTGTCTTTATTCACCTCAATTACTATCTTGGATTGCACTTCGTAAAAAAATTCAATGCATAGGTAGGTATTATCCAACCTATGCAGACAATCAATCATCTTTTTCTTCATCTTGTTTCAAAAAGTGACAATAATAGTCCTTTTGTTTGCTTTGAAAAATTTTTTGCATCACTATTTACGATGGTTGAAATGTTACCATTTCAGCTGCACAATGTTCACTGCTGGACATTGGCCTCTCCCAAAAATTACCAAAAGACTGATCTAGAGCGGCTTGCTTGTTAAAATGTCACATTACTTATTTATTAAAAATACTAAGTTATATCCAACCTATTTTTTTCCTACTACATAGTAGCCTTATCGTAGCATTAGTAAATTAATTTCTGATTTTCCTAAATGCTTTGATTCCTAAATGATTGGCTCCATGTTTGGTACCATTGTGATCAATAAAGTTTTAATAAATAAAAACAGGTTCGATTTTCTTAGTAGAAGCTTTGTCCAAAACCTTACAGTTATCAGAAATAAGAATTGCTTTTTATTTTATTTCTTGTCAAAATTCTGAATGAAGCTATCATTAGCATTTCAGTATCCAAATCAAATTTTAGAGGTTTAACTTTGACAACTGGAGAGCATGCATGAAAAGAGTTAGGTATAAGTGTTAAAAGCAAAAGAGGTTCGTAGCAAGTAGAGATCCATCCAGTCCCTGCCTTAGGTGTGGAAATATGTATGTTTGTATTTTAACTGTTATGAAACTAAATGTTGCAACCTATGTTAAATAGATATTGTTCCTGAAAGTAGAGGTTATATTTCTCAGGACTTGGACCTTGAGCTGGAGTTGTTGAAACGCAAGCGTGAGATGATTGAGAAGCAGCAAAGTTTGTTGAACCAGCAACAAGCTTTCAACCTGCAGGTAAGTCTAGATATGTTTGGAGGAGCAGATTTTTCTAATCAATAATGAATTTGTGTAAGAAAGTGTAACAATTCCTCTCCAAACTATAGTGTCGTAATTGGGATGTGAACTAGGATAAAAATCAACATAATAGTGCCACTTTTCAACGATAATATCCATTTTAAACAAGATTTTAGATTTATTCATACAGAAAAACATTATTATATATTAAGTTACGATATTAAGAGCGTTATCAAAACTCCAAAAAAGAATGACGTCATAGTTGGTTATTTCATATAATTCCTACAGAATTTTTTTGTTTTGACATTTAGAAAAAAGTTTCTGTATTGATTTGTTGTCATCTAGCGGATTCTTGCTAAAACAGAAATTGCATTATTAGCTGAGCAGCTGCAGAGACTGGAGTAAAGATGGAAGAAGAAGAAGAAAAAGTTGTGCTTTGCAGCTTTTTCTGCTGAGCAAATGGGACATGTCAACAGTTACCTAAAAATGCAGACAACTTTGTGAACTGAAATAAATTATAAGTACATCGTTTTTTTGGCCAAAAAATTCTGAATGTTTATTCATTAATTAGAACTTTACAGGCACTTTTAAGCAATAAGTATAATTTACATTATGTTTTGTGTATATTAAAACTTTTATTTTTTAAGAAAAAAGAGACTTACGAAGATATGAGACTTCTAGATTCATACTGAACCTAATAAACTTCCAAACTCCTCTCTAGCTCCTTCTCTTGCTGTGCAAGCATATCCAGATTATAAAATGTCTGTCAAGCTTTTTTAGTATAATAAGTGGAGGTGTCTTTTCTATTTCATCACCTCTGCAGAAGCAGTCCCCTCATATGTTATTGTATGTTATATCACATATGGCAGGTATATAATTAACCTCTTGGTTGTGTGGCTATACCAGCTCCTGGCTTAAATGCATTATTTTACTATGGTGACTGGTATTGTGCACAAACAAGGGGATCTGTGGACAAAGTTTATACTGCGCAACATAATACAATCTCACGCGTTATTACGTCAAGAGGTTGCTAGTTTGTAGCGCTAGATAAACAATGCCAACTTACCATGCTGCCTCTTATAGTGGGTTATACATATGACTGTTATTATTATAATCAAATACTTGTATTTTTAATGAGCTTCAACATTAAATACTAATAAAAATTGTAAACACATTATAACACTAATACTTATTGTACACATAATATGTTTTGTACATATGGTATGTGTGCATAAATAATGTGTATTCATATTCAAAACATGCATGTATGTTAAAAATAGTCTTAAAGCTCATTTGAGTATGGGCTCAACTATAATCACATTTTTATATCCCATTTCAGAGCTATAGTTATGAGCAGCCCCAATACAGGGACTCCTACGACGATGGACCACAGTTCTCCGGCTCGAACCGCGTCTACACGAGCGCGGGTCGCGATTTCACCCAACTCTACAACGAGCCGCAACAGTCCCGTGAGCGCTTCCCTCGGCAGTCCGCCAAGAAGCGCCTCGGGGACTACGTGTGGTCCGACCCGCCGTTCAAAAAGTCCTATGGCGGCCCACCGAGCAAATTTGGCTCAGGCCCACCTCAAAAATTCTCCTCCGGCTCGTCAAATAAGTTTTTCTCTGGCCCGTCAAACAAATTTGGCGGTAGCACCCCGAACAAGTTTGGCGGTGGCCAGGGGAAGCCTTTTAACACAGGTCCGAGTCCTAAGCAATCGAAATATGTGCCTCCCGCTGAACGGTTTCCAAAGAACCAAGGCAAACCTAAGCCCAGCCAACGGTTCAAGGAGCAAGAAAGACCTGCGAATCCTAAACCTAACGACTTTAAGCCGAAAAAAGTGACTAAAGCTAAAGCGAATGTAGCGAACAAAGTACCTACAAATATTCCTAAACATGCGCTTGCTGAAAAAGTGGTAGAAACATCAACCACGAACAACCCGATTCTCAAACCTGACGAGGTTCCGTCGCAGCAAGTGGCCGGCCGCTTGGAGCTGGCTTTAGGGAACATACTGAAGGTTATAAAGGATAAATTCGGCAAACAAGCGGGGTACTCGGAATTTTTCGCGGACATTAGCTCTACAAGGGAAATGAAGCAGGCGATCCGCGAACGCATCCGTAGCGTAATGCTGAACAAACCCGTCGGTAACATCGTGCAAATCATGCTAATGTACCGCAAAGTATACCCCGATCATACAGATAAGGAAATCTTGGAGATCGGCATGAGGAAGAAGGGCATTGCCAAAGCCACCACATTCAATTTTGTCGCCTCAGGTAGTTTTCCGTTTTTCTCTATCAAAAGTTTTCGTTGCGACGTTGGTTGGTACCGGTGGACACTCGCCATTCTAGTCTGACGATGGGCGACCGACTTGTTTTAATTAGGAATACTAGTTACTGATTCTGTTGGAAGATTCAAATTCTAGTATTCGACAGGCGCCTGTATATTCTCGCCAATTGATGTGGCCTTGAACAAAGCTAACCACTGCGTGAAGACTTTTCGGTATGTACGTATTGTACACACCCGTTGAATGATATCACGCTAAATTGTGTTGGCTTTCGAACAAGGCGTTCGAAACTCGGCGACAATGTTAGGGCGCCACAAATGAAACTTTTGATTGAGTTATTCCCAATATTTTGTTATTACCATACCAGTGCTCATTTTTAAAACTTGTGCAAATTGGCAAAGGATCTTGAACATTTCTGTTGAAATTTTAGTTCCTTTAACAAAAAAGTTATAAATATTTCGGCGGATATTGAAAAACACTAATTACATTGCTCTATTCTCTGTTTTCGTAAACAAAAACTTGCAATTTTTAATTGTCATATTTATCTCAGCATTGTCAACAATAACAACTCTTTATATTTTCAGATTATGTCAATCCATATATATACTTCAGAAAGAATTTCGTTCGGCTGATGTCTGTTTCGCTGAACAAAATGTTCGATAAGGTAAATTACATTTGTTTTTTTTTGTATTTTACTTGCTATGCCCTACCTTACTAAATTGTAGCCACAAACTGTAACATACAGGCAGCATACTGGAAAAAATGTTTTTAAACCAAAAACATAGTATGAGCAGAAAGATTTATACTTTTTTCCTTTCAGATCGAAACTGTTTACAAAGAAGAGGCGTCGTCTCTCAAAGAGCAGTCTGAAGATAAAGACAAAACTGCTACAAGTGAAGGGGCAACAGCAGAAGCTGATAAAACAGGACTTTCTGACACCAGCATTCCTGAAGAACCTACTGTAGACTTGACTGATTCAGAAAAAACTGAAGCAGATGCAGATATGGCTGAAAAACCGGAAGGAACTGAGGAAGTGTCTATAAATGCTAAAGGAAATGGTGAAGCTTCTGAAAATGCTGAAGGAAATGGTGAAGCTTCTGAAAATGCTAAAGGAAATGGTGAGGCTTCTAAAAATGTCGACGGAAGTGATGAAGTATCTGAAAAAGTCGAAGGAAATGATGAAGTTTCTGAAACACCGGAAGAAAATACGGCAGACGCAGTTGCTGAAAAAACCGGCGAAGACGTTACTGAAAAGCCTAAAGAAGGAGAGTCTGCTTCTGATAAGCCTAATGAAGAAGATGATTTTGTGCAAAGGAAGTACCAGATTGCGACTGTGCGTAAGAGGTACGAGAAGATGATGGACGAGATGATTCCGCCGAAGCTCGCCTATTGGATGCCTAGGCTCAAATCGGTATGTATGTCTTAAAATGTTAAGCCAGGTTTCTTGGTAATTTGAAAAGACTGACACTTATGTCGGTAATTTACCCTTTGCAATCGCATGTTCACCAATTCAACAATGCATTGCAGCTTTATACTGGGTCACACAATGATTATTCTATTTTTTCTGACTTCAAAAAAGGAGGAGGTTATCAATTTGTCGTGTTTTTTTTTTTAAATGTCTATTCACCGTTTAATAGAAGACACCTGGACCGATTTGAAGGGGCATACTTGTCAGATGGTCCCATATTTTTTTTATAAAAATCGGTTGTGTTGTTTGGGGTTGAAGTCGATGTTTACTTTTGAAAAATTATTAACTGACTAGGCTAGGCTAGGTAGACTTTAATGTATAGATCTGTCAAAACCTTTTCTTTTTTATAAAAAAGTGTCAAAATAAACCGGTCAAAACTCGCATTTTAATAATTAAGGTCTATCAAAATATATTGAAACTATTTTAAGGGTAAATTCATTCCATATTATGATACTGAACAACTTTCCCCAAAGAACACGTATCGAAACATGAAAGTAATTTTTGGCCTCCCAAGCAAGTTGACCAATCAGCTGATCCAAGTTTGTATGAAAAGCCAATTTTTTTTTTTAAATTTCGACAGTTATTTTTGGGGGAAGTTGTTCACTATCACGGACGGAATTCACCCTTAAATATTTCACTATATTTTGTTACACCTTATACCATTGTTTTAATATTGTGTCTGGTATTGGCGGATCTCAAAAGGTTATCGCTCCCTGATGCCCGTTTTCGTCAATGAATAACAAGTTGACACTTACTCTTACACAAGCAGCGATATGCTCAAGACAATCTCTGCAGACCTTATTTCATGCTCATTTGACATGGAAAACATTTAAATGAACTATCGCTTCTTAACCGTTCCTTTACCGCCAATATCAGACACTATAGTAAAACGATGAACGCTTTTATTAATGCCATGCGGGTCTTGACCGGTTGACCCTTAAGAGGATTCATAGCATTATTATCTTTGCAGCTGATCATGAAAACTCTAGTTGCGGACGTGTCGTTCCAAACGGCTCGTAAAGAACTCTTAGAGAAGACGGAATCCATGATCAAGCAACGGCAGGCTGAGAGAGATGAGAAGGAAAAGCCTAAGCCTGCCGAGGGCAAAAAAGAGCGACTCAAGTACTACGTTAAGGTGAGTAAAGAGTACAAATATAGATTAAAAAATGTTGGGTAGCTTGTTTACGTGCAATTTACCGGTTTTTCCCACCCCCGAAATCGCAAATAAAAAATCGGCAGCGTCATAAAACTCATAAACTATGAAAAGTAATAAGCGGCCAAGTGCGAGTCGGACTCGCCCATGAAGGGTTCCTTAGTAGTATAAAAGTCTTGTAGTATGTTTTTTTTAATTTTTATATTTGAGTTGATTGAATGAAAGGTAAATTGCCGTTTACGATTTATGACGTATTAAAAAAAAACTACTTACTAGATCTCGTTCAAACCAATTTTCGCTGGTAGTTTTCATGGTAATGAACAACATATATTTTATTTAGTTTTATCATTCTCTTATTTTAGAAGTTACGGGGGGGGGGGGGACACACTTTTTTCCACTTTGGAAGTGTCTCTCGCGCAAAGTATTCGGTTTAGAAAAAAATGCTAATAGAGACCTCAATATCATTTTTGAAGACCTATCTATAGATACCCCACACGTATGGGTTTGATGAAAAATAAATTTTTGAGTTTCAGTTCTAAGTATGGGGAACCCCCAAAATTTACTGTTTTTTTTCTGTTTTTGTGTCAAAACCTCAATGCGGTTCACATAATACATCTACTTACCAAGTTTCAACAGTATAGGTCTTATAGTTTCGGAAAAAAGTGGCTGTGACATACGGACGGACAGACAGACAGACAGACATGACGAATCTATAAGGGTTCCGTTTTTGCCATTTGGCTACGGAACCCTAAAAAGATATTTAATTTTGTATGGAGCTGCAGATTTTTTTAGCAATCGCTTCTTTGGAGTATCTTTATAGGGTCTTTTACCGCTATGGTCTAGGCCAAAAAGGAGGTTATCAATTCGTCGCGATTTTTTAAAATGTATGTTCACGTGGCTTGGACCTATTTGGAATTTTTTTTTTGTTTCAATGTGTATAGGTACTTGCGAGAAATTTATCAAAATCGGTTTTGTAGTTTGGGAGTTAAGTCGAACGAATTTTATAGTTTTGAAAAACTATTGCGTCAGAATGGAGCTAACAAACAGTACCCTATGTGCTAACGAAAAAAATTGCAATTCCAGATCCAAGGCCGGCCGTCGCTGCCAAACAAGTCCCTGATGAAGCAGTACTTGGAGCAGTTCAACCCGAAGATAGTGAAGAAGATCAAGAATCTGCGCAACTTGCTGTTTGTCGGATTCGAGAACAAGGCAGACTTCGACCGGATGGTGGCGGCCAACGGCGCTATGGTTGGTGAGTATGACGTCCATCAACATTTAGTACTCATAACTTATGAACTTGAGAGTGCCTCCGCTGCCGGCGCTGGTATAACACGATCTGTGTTTGTGTTACTTTCGCCCTTAGCTTGAGTCGCTCGCACGTGTTTTAGTCACAGGAAACCTAACGAACCTAACCTACACTTCAGGAGTGGTGGCGCCGGCAATCGGTGTTTTAAATCTCGGCTGCCGGCAGTATAACCGCCGGTTCCCAATTGTGATATTTTAAGAGCCGGCAGCGATGGCACTTTCCATGAACTTTAGCTATCGAGTAAGCTTGATATAGGTGACAGGGTTGGTCGCAGCAAATCGAGGCACTTGCTCTCAAGGCATTGACTTGGCTGTAGTTTAAGAATTCATTTGTACAAAAGTTTTGTAACTTGCCGCCGCCCGACGTTTACCTCCTTGGGAATGCAATTGTAGCACGAGATGTTTGTGACTTGTCCTTAAGTCGCCTCTCAGGACATCCACGGGAAGAGATAGAGGGGGCATCCTTATTACGTATATTCGTATACGTCATAAAGATCCTTCCTTGATCGAGTTCTGTGATCTACGCCACAGAATAAGTACTAGTACTCACGTACAGAAGTCTTACTCAGCAAAGGAATTCAAAGAAATATCTACTCAATGACGTTAGCGATATGGTTTAATTTAGCTCGCGGCACCTTTTCGTTTAGATACCTAGAAGTGCATTACAAGACATTTTCATTCTTAATACTCCAGACATATGATTCATGTCACTGAATTTACCAGTCTTAATGGAATATACGGTATATTTTTGATACCTAAACGGGAAGTAACACAGCTCTATCTACGGGCGGGAAACAGCTACTAAATTTAGTACATTTTCTTTGCTCTCAAATTGAAAATTTTCTTTCAATAAACTAACTAAATATTTTAATATTTACAGGAAATGACAAGATAATTGTCAAGATCAGCCAATGGGTGACAAACGAAGCCCTGAACGAGCCCAGTAACGCCACAAGCACGCCCAACACATCAGCTCTCTCCGAAGGAGATGTCACCATGAAAGATGGTATTGGAGAAAACGAAATACTAAATGAAACGCTCGATAACCAAATAGACGAGCTGCTAACGTCCATAAGGAAAGAGGACGAAGAAGGAGAAAACACCGAAGCTGCTACTAATGATAATGAAAACCAAGATGGCGGCGAAAATAAAACTGAACAAGTGGAGAACGAGAATGCTGCTACTAATGATAATGAAAACCAAGATGGCGGCGAAAATGAAGCTGAACAAGTGGAGAACGAGAATGAAGAAGCTCTGTTAGAGGAGAATAATGAAAACGAAACTGAAGAAGCTGGAAATGACGAAGGAAATGAAAAAGAGGAGGGATCTAATGAAAATGTCGAGGCCGCCGAAACGAAAGATAAGGTTGAAGAGCTAAAGAGTGACGTAAAGGAAACTGGAAGAGCCACGCCTACTCGGGCCTCTAGTAGGTTGGCTAGTACGCCGAGCACTATTCGAACTAGGCGCGCGAGCAAGCTTGCACAGAACTAAACTTGACCTAAAATAGGTAATAGAAGTAGCTATGAGTTGGTTCGACCATTTTCCTATCGCCATGTGGAAATGGCCGTTTGACGTGTAAAGTTATGACAGCGGATAGTAGCTACTATTAATTTTTTAAATGATCGATGATGATGATTTACTTATAATATACAAACCTTAAATAAAAACCTAAAATAACCTAAAATTTCTTAATTTTAAAGAATGGTTTGATGCTACATATTAGACTTCAAGAGCCGAACTCAACGGAGAAAAACATTGGTATGCACATTTTATTTATCAAATAAGATTTAGTTAACAAATAACGTGGACTGTTGATTTTACTGGATACAATTGATTTTAAACCACATTTTAGTGATAACTCATAAATCTAAGACATTTTTAGCTACATAAGGTAGTATTATTTTGATTTTAATCCTAATTAGACCATTGATTTAGGGACCCTAAATTTAATGTATTTTAAGTATCAAATAAATAATTTGTAAATGTTAACTGTCTTTTTCTCGAAACATCTCACTCGCATTGGATTTCAAGTCATTAGATTACTAATCAACGCGTAATCGTGGCCGCGTCCCAGTGTCAAATAAAATGTTTGCTTTTCGCAAAGAAACTGTTGTAAGTACCCAACAGATTTTCAGGCTGCCTTAACATCTGACATAGCTTGACGACTGCCATGATGACAGCCGGGATCAACGACTTTTACGTGCCTCGATCGATAGAAATTTTATGCCGCTTGGGGTCACCCAGCCAAGTGCAGACGACGCCCGGTGTCATCTTACTTGCGAAAGCGCTAGTAATGCGCACATAGTCTAATTTGGTTTCGCGTTGATATCGCGTGACCATATGTGACCATACTGTCAGCCGAAAGTGTAACGTATTATTTTAGCCCCGCTGCTGTGACGACTGATCTTTATCGAATAAGATACTTTTCTGCCAGGGGAACGCAACATCGGTCTCTATGATGAAGTCCTAGAGGGAATATGCATATAGAAATCCCTATAGATAAGAGGTGACGACAAGGTGATAAGTATTATTCTAATATTAGTCCGTCTTTTAAATCCTTTCGACCCAAAAAGTCCTCTCTCCCAAATCGCCCACTTCCTAAAATATTCACTAATATTATCCAAAAATAATGGACCCATATAATTCAGTTAAAAACATATAAATTCACAAAGATGTACGGAGCTCTTTTATGCTGGTCTAGGATAAAAGAAAAAACTTAGAATTTACCAGCTGCTTTCATATGCTAGGTCGTAAAAGCCGATCGAGGGAATGGGCAAGATCATGGTAATAGGCGATGCGGCTAGCAACCCATTACTATATTGATTCCTTTTCCATCTTAACGCCCACCATCATGCTAAGCGTGGCCTTTGGGTTTTACGGCCCCGGGCTCTATCTGCCCATTAGGGATATAGACGTGAAAATGTATCTGTATCATTCATTTAAGTTCCAGAGTAGGGCTTGCAACGTCACCGCTATGTAAAAATCGTACTTAGCCCTGACGTCATGCGAATTTTTAATGCGCTGTATAATATTTTTTAATAATCTAACCGGTGGGCCAATCATATTTTTCCAGTCATGCTGTAGTGCTTGACAGGTTGAAGACTGCCGATAATGACGAAAGTCCTAGATTATTAAAAAATTATAAAATTAGGTCTTATCAGATGTGGAAGCTATATTAGCGGATTTACAGATTTGCCGCCAGTAGACTATTCATACTTCGCCGCTAGTACCTACTTGAAATAGTTCGCCTCCCTGTTTACTGAATATCATACTAAAACCTCGGAAAGCTTGATCATGTCGGCCCTACCTAATCAAGGTACGGGGTAAGCGGAAGGGGTGGGAAATTTTCGATTTAGCCGCCCCCTGAGATGTGCCGCCCTAGACTCCAGCCTAGTCAGCCTGCTGGTCAATCCGCCACTGAGTAGCTAGCACCGTTGTCATATTTAACAAGGTGCTTGACTAGCAGATTCCTTCACCGAGAGCAAGCAGTTGCTGAAAATGCCCATACAATGCAATACTACAATACGCACCATTAGCTGGTTGATGTAGAATTCGTAGGTGATGGTGTCGGTCACTGGGTCCAAAGCAGTCTGCATCATCTCGTCGAACTCCTCCTACGACGGGCATGACATGAATTAGGACAATTAAGAAACAGTTAAGATTTGGAATAAACTTTGGTGCTTATTTTGATACCACATTTACATAAGTGTCTTCGTTATTCGCCTCTTCATTAGCCTCGCGATTCGCACGAATGTGTAAATGCGGCACGAAGACGCAAATCGCGAGGCGAATAGCGAACTCACTGTTTACGTGTTCGTTATTCGCTTCGCGATTCGCGCGAATGTGTAAATGCGGCACGAAAATGCAAATCGCGAGGCGAATAGCGAACTCACTGTTTACTTGTTCGTTATTCGCCTATATATATTATTTCTGTCGAAACCACAGAATATAATAAAAAAAGTTGGCTATTTTACTAAAAAATACCCCTCAATACAATTTTTTTTAAACGGCAAGAAAATTGCTTTCTTAATGCAGTAATAATTAGCTTTTGAAATATAAGAGTGCATGGGAGTGTGGCGGCGGGGACATCTCACTATCTCATTCGTACGCGTGAGACCTAATATCAGTGACGTAAAGGGCGCTGTACGTGCATCCTTTTTCTGTTACTTGACAGTTTCCCCTTCAATCAGATTTTAAAAGCTTCAAATCAAATCAAATCAAAACATCTTTATTGTGGAAACACAGGTTACAAAAGGATCTTAAAATATATACATGTGCCACTGTGACCTGCCCTTGATGGACATACAATAAATATAATATATGGTCAAATTTATAGGCAAAACAATAATTATAAATCAAATTAAATGAGTAATTAAATAACATTATAAAAATTCTAAATCAATAATAATAATAAAAAAATAAAAAATTAAATCAAGTTGTCTTTTAAATAGTCTTTTACACTGTAGAAACATTTCTTAGTCAATAGTAATTTTAATTTATTTTTAAATGTCCTATGATCTAAAGTCTTAAAATTATCTGGTAATTTATTGTAAATAATGGGAGCCATACTAATTACATTATTTTTCGTCAAAGCAGTATGGAATCCGCCCGTTACCAACACATGTTGTAAGTATGGTAGTAAGCTTCAATTGCGGTGGACGCGTGCAATTTATCCGACTCAGAAAGTGCAGCGACTCGTGTGTCGCGCGTGCGATCGCATCTAAATACGATTACGTAACCTACTCGGTTTTAATTCACTATCTAAGCTCGAAGAGTAAATAACGTTGTCAACATTTTTACCTGCAAACTTACGTAGTTAAACATTAACGACGCGTACCATTTCCCGTTGGTAGTAAATATTTGCCGGTGATTGGTTTGGTTAAACAATAAAAATGAGTGTAAAAAGAAGCCCCATTAAATCTCAAACTAATTCCCCGAAGCCGGAGGTTCCTGGAAACAGGAAGAGGAAAGACCGGGAATGTGAGTGCAACATGCAAGAAATGTTCGAGAAATATCAAAGCGACATTTTCAAACGAATAGATAAGGTAATTGACAACCAAAACGCCACATTCCACAAATTCCAGGAGGATTTGAATGGGTTTAAGGAGCAATTGATGGACATTAAGTTATCTAATGAGAAGATCATGAGCGAACATCACAAAATGAAGAATGACGTCAAGGGCTTGAAGAACTCCTATGAAGAAACTCGATCACAAGTAGAAATTTTGAAAAAGGGTCTCGAATCAAACGACAAAGCTATTTTATCCCTGACCGAACAACTACACATTAAGGACCAGCAAGGGAGGATGAACAATTTGGAGATCTCAGGGATACCATCAAAAAAGGGTGAAAATTTAGTCAGTATCCTGAGTCATATCGCGTCAAAAATCGGTTTTGACTTATTTCCACATGATGTTGATTACATTCACCGTGTCCGTAGATTCAACTCTCAATCAAACTCGAGTGACGCCCAGTTGCAGTTACCGCCAAACATAATTGTTAGGTTCGCACAGCGCCAGCGAAAAAATGACATGCTCGCGGCGGTACGTGCGCGCCGTGGCCTGACAACAGCTGACGCCGGCCTAGATGGACCCGCGACGCCGGTCTTCGTGAATGACCATCTCACGCCCAACAATAAACTACTTCACAGATGCGCTAGACAGGCTGGCAAGGAAAAGGGGTACAAATACATCTGGATTACTGACTGCAAGATATTTGTTCGCAAAAATGATACTTCCAAAGCCATAATTATTCAGAGCAAAAATGACTTGAACAAAATAAAGTGACTAAATCGGCACATTCATTTTCTTTTATCGACTTGTTATTGTAAATTAGGTATAAGTGTTCATTGCATTTGCAAAAAAATACAAGGAAATTCACACCAACTTAAGGTTGATATATGCATGGTTATTATCAGTAAGCTATACGTACTAGTGATTATTTTGATATTGCTTTTTATTCATTTCGATTATATCCATGTTTTTACACAAAACCCCAATAGAACATGTAAAAGAACGATGAACCATAAAGGGAACAAACTGAATATCTGCACTATTTTGTTAATTTATATTAAAAATAATAAAGTACGAGGTGTTGCAAACATTTATCTCATTATTTCGTGTATTAATACATATCTTTAATGATTGACAAAAATAATTTATGTATTTATTATCAGAACGTGCAAGGCTTACGCACCAAAGCAACCGAATTTTTAAGTAATATTTTATGTTCAAATTACGATGTAATTTGTATTACGGAGTCTTGGCTAAATGATTCTTTTTTTAGCGCAGAATACTTTGATTCTCGATACCATGTTTTTCGTTGTAACCGTAATGTAGAAACAAGCATACACGAGCGAGGGGGAGGGGTAGCCATTGCTGTGCGCCGTGAGCTATGTGCAACGGCCCGTCCCGAATGGTACTTAAATTCGCAATTTATAGACAATTCTTTCGTTCTTATGCCAGAACAAGTATGGGTAAGTATCCCTATCGTGCCTCAAGGTAGGTCTGTTTCCCTGTTACCAGAGTCAATGTCGTCACAGTCTCAGTCGGCTCGAACTGACCCTTCGCACGTAAACATCGGATGCATATACATACCTCACAGCACATCACACGAGACTATACTAACTCAGTACTATAATAAAGTGAATGAATTGATGCTTAAAAATCCGCACGACGTATTTCTTATCATGGGTGATTTTAATGTCACTTATGCCGATTGGTATTTTGATAAAGAAATTGACAGTATGAATATTCTTACTAATAATAATAAATTAGCCATATTAACAGCCGAGTTCATGAATTTAGCGTCCATCTCACAGTATAATACAGCTTTTAATGTAAATAATAGGTTACTAGACTTGGTATTCTGTAATCGCAAGTGTAAAGTAGAAATAAGTAACTGGCCGCTTACTAAAGAAGATCCACACCATAAGTCGATTGAGATTGATTTAAGTGTTCGTCTACCCCGTCCATTAAGTAGTAATTCATCTCTAAATTACATGTTTTTTAAAGCTGATTATACAAGTATGAAACAAGAACTTTCAAAAATAGATTGGCATGGGAATCTTTCTCAATACACTGATGTTGAGGACATGGTTGCACGGTTTTACGAAATTCTAAACTCTTTAATTGACAGGTATGTACCTAAAAAAAATATGAATCAAAATAACCCATACCCGCCATGGTTTACGATACCTTTAATAAAACTTAGTAAGGAAAAGCGTAAATTTCATACTAAATGGAAGAAATATGGTAACCGTATGGATTATTTGACATTTTCTACACTAAGGGCCAGATTTCGTACGATGGAGACTGAGTGTTATCAAAATTACATTCGGTTTACTGAGGAAAAAATATTAGAAAATCCTAAACATTTTTGGCGCTATGTGAAATCTAAAAAAATGTGTGGAGATATTCCGGATAGGATGCTATATAACGAATCCTATCTCACTAATGGCACTGATATCTGTGAAGCCTTTAACACATATTTTCACTCGGTATTTGAAGAGAATGGGCAATGTTCGTCATCCTCTATACCTCAGTGTGAACCAAGTACTCACTCTGTCGATATGACTGAAATTTATTTAGACAAAGATATGGTGTTGAAGGAATTACAGTCAGTAAATGTGAATAAGGGACCAGGAGCTGATTCGATCCACCCAGTTCTTATCCGAAATTGTGCTGACGAACTGGTTACTCCTATTTATATTATTTTCAAAACCTCATTAATGACAGGTGTTTTTCCTTCTCTCTGGAAGAAGGCTTTGATAACACCAATACCTAAAAGTATTAGAACAGACTTAGTGACTGAATATAGAGGAATATCTAAATTATGTATCTTTGGAAAAATTTTGGAAAAGATTGTGACTAGTCAAATATCATACGTAACACGACATTCAATAAATGAAAATCAGCATGGTTTTTTCAAGGGCCGTGGTGTTGAAACAAATATGGTACAATTTACAGATGTTCTAGCGAAAGCCATGGAAGATAATATTCAAGTAGATGTCATTAATACGGACTTTTCAAAGGCCTTCGATAAAATAAATCACGATTTACTTATAAAAAGACTGATGGAGATAGGTATACATGGTACACTTTTAAGATGGATAGAATCGTATATAGGAAATCGTAGTCAGGCAGTTTGTCTAAAAGGTTATTGCTCTGAATATCGGTCTATCCCGTCAGGTATTCCCCAAGGATCCCATTTAGGGCCACTACTTTTTACTCTGTATGTTAATGATTTAGCTAAAAACATTAACAACAGTATGATACTTATGTATGCTGACGATGCAAAAATATTAAGACCAGTAAAATCCATACAAGATTGCCAGTTACTACAGTTAGACCTCAATGCATTGGCATCCTACTGCGATTATACCCAAATGTTTCTGAATGTTGGAAAATGCAATGTAATAACATTCACCCGGAAAAAGAACCCCATTAAACATTGCTATACGATCAATAATAGTCCCCTGAAAAGAGTAAATCACACACGTGACTTAGGCATAGTAATGGATGACAAATTATCTTTTAATCTTCATATAGACTCCATTACACAGAAAGCTTTTAGGAATTTTGGTTTCATCAACAGAGTTACCAAGCCTTTCGCTAATACAACTACTCTTATGGTTCTTTACTTTTCTTTAGTTAGATCCATATTGGACTTTGGGTGCGTGGTATGGTCCCCATGTTACCAGCTTCATGTGGATCGAATCGAAAAAATTCAAAAAAAGTTTGTCAAAACGTTAAATTTTCGCAATAATGTTCAAAAAGGCTACTCGGACTCTCTTAATCTTTATAAACTACTGAGCCTACAAGACCGTCGTAAATTTTTTGATATCTTGTTTATATATAAGTTACTTAACAATAAGATACACTCATCATCACTATTAGCATCAGTGTACTTAAACGCATCAAAACGAAGACCGTTTCGCCATGCACGACCTAGTGAGCCTTTGTTTGCACCTCCTCACTTTATAAAAAATTACACTAATAATACTTTTTTCCCTCGTTCACTTAACTGTTATAATAAAGAATTATCTGAACTTGATCTATTTAGTTCCTCCATGTTTGGTTTTAAGAAATCATTGTTCCTGAAATTGTTTGAAAACAATAATGAATAAGTAGTATTTTTTTCTTTTTCTTTTAATACAATCTGTAAGTAATGTACGTGTATATCTACTAATGTTTTACTCTAATAATTTTTAACATTTATTTCTTTTATAGTCTTATTATTAGCGATCAACTTTAAAACCTATTTGAAGCTACATCAGTAAAAATTGTTTTATGAATAGTTAAGTTTCGACACTCAATGTCTACATAATGTATAAATTTGTTAGTTATTAAGATATTTTCTGTAATGACTGTTTGTGTCACAATAAAGAGAAAAAAAAAAAAAAAAAAAAAAACATGTTCGTATTGGGACCTTACGTTATTTGTCCTCATTCTTGTTTCAATGAATTTGGGAAACAAGTGTGGATTCGATTTGACAAATAAGCTTATTAGCTTACTTATTTTTGGGTAGATAAAAAAATTGATATACTTAATTACGATAAAAAGAATTAAATAAAATACCGTATTACTATCACTTTTGTTCTTTACCCTATATAGATTTCCCTGTACAGGGCCAAGGCTCGCAATTTAAGACGCAACATAATGTAAATGACCAATACTGAAGTTTTAGGTAGCTTGAAACATTGTTGGTCATTTACATTGCGTCTTAAATTGCTGTAGTATAGTGATGACTGGGATCAACGGGTTAAAGAGCCATCCAAAGCACGGAGAAGCTCGATAAAATTTTATGTCACTTGAAGGAAGTTTAACCACAAGGTGGTCTGACGACCTAACCAAGGTCGCTGGAAGGCGCTGGATGCAAGCCGCTCTAGATCGGTCATTTTGGAAATCTTTGGGAGAGGCCTATGTCCAGCAGTGGACGTTGTGCGGCTGAAATGATGATGAGATGAAGGAAGTTTCCTGGGTAATGTCATAATATTGGTCATATCCATTTCCAACATGTTTTTACATTTATTATTCCGGAAAATCTAAGAAACTATGACGTCATTAGTTTTATTTCATACAAATCCCATGCAACATTTTTGTTTTGATGTTTAGAAAAAAGTATATGATTTAAGTTGTTGGAAACTTCCTTTATTATTCATATCCACTGAGCCACGGAGCACCCCTATATAGCCGGGACTAGACATCTACTGACCTGCGTGAACGGCTCCCCCTCTTCTAGCATGAGCTTCGTGAACCGCTCCTTGGTGAGGTACCCGCGGTTCTCCGGGTCAAAGTACCTGAACGCGGCTAGTAGCATCTCCGCACTGGCCGGGTAGAATCTGAATAACGCGTCTCAATCAAGGGGTTACTCCATCAGATAATACGTATTATATTGTAGTCGATGTGCACCCAAGGTCATTTAGTTTCCAAAACCTTATCCGTAAAGGTACGTCGTACGATAGTGACGTGTGGTTTGAGTAGATTAGGGCCACTCCAAATCCTCCCATGGATGTCGCAGAAGGTGACTTAGGAAATACAAGCCAAACAAAGCTTATCAACATCAGTGAGACCTCTCCAACCCAGCGTGGGAGTGTAGGCCAAGTCCTCTGGCTGCTATAGCCAAGCATGGCTCTAGTGGTACAGAGAGGGTCGTGCTCCTGCAGTGACGTCCTATTTCTATGTCAAACCAAATTAGACTTATCATTATACGTTAGTACTTAATTTTGTTTGATACTAAAACGGCGTAACGCCAGTACATCCGTCTTGTGTACCGCATTTGGAGTAACACCGCAGGACCCTTACTCCGTTAAATAATACGACAGCCGTCCGATAGTGTGGTTCCTATTACAATGTTTAAACTTTAGCATCATATCATCGTCATCCTTCCGTATTCTCGGTTGCATCCTCAGCGGTAACGCTTCAGAGCCCGGGGTCCGCTACCTAAACTAAGAGATTTGACGAGGTTACTGCCGCCTGACCTCTGCAAGCCAAAGGTAGACCAGAACCAATCCTTGGATAGGTTTGATGAGCCAACGGTAGGTGGCGTTCGGCACCCACTGTTTATACGTGCCTTCCGAAAAACGAAATTCATGTTTTTTTTTCCGGATAATTAGGTGATAGTCAAGTCAGTGCCCTTACCAGAGGACATTGCAGACAAACACAAAGTGAGCTTTCCGGTGGGAATCGAACCCACGACTCCGGATCACACGGCGAACGCCTTGACAACTGGATCATAGAATTCACAGAGGCAGACTTTAGCATCACATCTTTTGACCCTGCAACGCGGTCACTTAGCTACGTAGTATGCACGTATATCGTGTCGCTTTGTATTCTTCATGGACAGTGAAATATTGTTGGTCACAAAAATACTTGGAAGAAAGAAAAATATACTTTTGTAAGTACACACCTATGCTCTATAATAACTTTGCACATGTAGGGTAAGAAATTAACTAATGGTACGTTTCCAGTGGCCTCCTTATTCTCAGTAGCCAGGATCACTTCTTGGATTTCGGCTTCTGTTGGACAACAACCTAAAATAAGCGCCAACCACGGTTAGTAACGTCTTTCACTTTGTGTTATCTTTTTGCGCGAAATTAAAGATGATTATATTTACTTGCCTAAAGAACGTAGAATGGTACCAATTTCTCGGACATCAACTACCTGCTTCCCTGAGTGGTCGAAGACTTCAAAAGCCTCGATGATCTTTTTTTCAAGATCATTGTTTGGATGAACTGTAAACAAAGTTTATTTTTATATCAAAAAAGGAAGTTCACTAGTAAACATTATTTATAAACTGACATATAGGTACTTTTATGGTCTTCTTTTCGAGCCATTTTAATGAGATTCTAAACTAATATCAGTATAAATATAGAAAGAGTAATAGTTTAATATAAAATTAATCAAACATTATTTCGTATCATAGCGACAAACCCGCCAAAAATTCAATAACATTCTGCAATATAAGTCGACTAAATTAAATATTTATTGTAAACTTGAATTAGTAAACAAAACGTTGCCATCTTAAATTTTACGCTTAACACTAGTCTATTATAGACCTAATTTCCGGTGTAGTAGAACTGTGGTTAGATGCGAATGGTGCGATTTTTAATCGACTTCCAAAAAGAAGGGTGTTCAATAGATAGATAGATAGATAACTCTTTATTGTACACCAAAAGAATAACAAAGAAATAAATTTTACATTAAATGAGTCAATTCATCGCTTTCTTTTTTTCTATGTATACGCACTGCTTATTCAAAGACGCCTGGCTGGACCTATTTGGAAAATTCTTTTTTGTTTGAAAGGGTATACTTCGGAGGTGGAATCATAGAAATTTCATTAAAATCGGTGGTGTAATTTGGGCGTGAAGTCGGTTTTTTTAAGGCCCAACGCAGACGACAGACTAGACCGCGCCGCACTTTTAGTCTGTGAAAATAGAACCTATGGAATTACATGCAGTAACACACACGACGCACAAAAAGTGCGGCGCACAAAAAATCCGTGTAATTTTGGCAGACCGCGCCGCGCCGCGCCGCGCCACACCGCACAAAAAGTGTGCGAAAAAAATACAACGTATGCTTCAATTCGCGCTAACACAGACGTCGCGCACTTTAGTCTGTGACCTTCACTCGGCTAGTGGTGGACGTGACGTGCGCGGTATTATAGCATGGCGCTAGAGATAGATGTACCGATGTTAATTCATGAAATACAAAACAGACCTGCAATTTATGATACTTCAAAATCCGAGTATCATGCCTAGTATAACCTTTCTTCTGGACCAATGCACTTTCTCATTATTGTTTCCGAATGTGTCAAAGTTGGTCTTAAAATAAATAGTAACTCATTAAAAGTATTAATAGAAATTTTATAAAATTTGAAAAAATTGTCCGGATATTGTTTTGGAATTGCATGTTTCATATGGAATTGTCCTTTTAGTAATCTCTCCGAAAGTATAGGATGTACCCAAAATTTTATATTTCTTCTTCTTTTTCTGTACTTCAAGTATAAAATAATACATCACAATCTTTGCACTTCCATGGCGTGTAAAACTGTACGTGTCCCGTCCCTACAGTTCTGCCGACAGAATGATTCAAAATGTGCGTCGTGTGTGTTGAGTCCGTGAACAATCCGCGAAAGACTTTTTGCGCGCCACGCAGACTATTTGTGCGCCGCAGACTCGATCGGACAAAAAGTCTGTCGTCTGTGTTGGGCCTAATTTGAAAAATGAAAGCTACCCGCTACTATTCATATCATATGTGAGTTAAACCTATTATACTCTTTGTTTTTTGCATCCAGTTCAACCCATGGAGCTAAAGGGTTGCCTCATGGTTGCCTCTAAATTCATGGTCCAGCTGCAGTCAGTAGAAGAAGAAGAAGTTGTCGTTCAGTGAATCGAGTTGATTCAAAGATGCTTCAAATGAAAGTCATTTTTGCATAGCAAAGTTAACTTGTCATTTTTTTATGGGTACCTAGTGGCAACATTTATAGGCGCCAATAATTGTCTATGGTAAATTAAATTAAAAAAAAAAACTTCTTCCGGCTGCCGCCATATTGATTTGGCTTGGCGCTTTCTTGATTATAATTTTTGCAAGTGATGTGTGAATTTACGTGATTTGTTATTTTAGTGCCCAATTTAGACAATAATTGACTGTGTTTGTTCTAAGAAATAAGAACTAGTGACAAAATGGATCCTGCAAAAATGAAAGTAGTGGATCTAAGGTCCGAGCTTGGGGCTCTAGGTTTGGACACGAAGGGCAACAAGCCGGCTTTAGTCGAACGCTTGAAGAAAGCACTTGAATCTAAAACAGGAAAACGTAAGTAACTCTGTACTCAGCTTTCATTACATATTTGGTTATGGCTTTGTATTATTAGCATCTAAATTCATGCATCAAGCATTCAAATTCACTATCGAATGTCAACACAGCACGTGTATTTATTTGAAATTCTGGAAATGTTTGTAGATGATTATGCTTGGTAACGTTACTAATTCAAGCAAACATTTCAAAGCAAGCATAGCGTATCTAGATAATGTTATTTACTACGAGAACCTATAGTTGCCCAGTAATTACCTTTGCTTTGTATGCCGTAATAATACTAATAATATTGAGTGACGTCAGTGTTTGAAGACAATATTGGCGTCCCACTATTGGGTAACATATTCAGCAAAAATTGAACTTTGGTTATTATCCTCATTCCTAATTTAGAATTTTGGTTGTCCTCTTTCCGCATTTGTTTTATTGAAAACAACCTACTAGGTTAACTTAGTGGTTACAAAAACAGCAGTCTATGTATGCTCTTCCAATACCTAACTGTACACCCCTTTTATTTTTTTTTGTAATGGGTAATTGCTGTCCCAACAAGAATGTAAATAGACAATACGGCTAGCAATCCATCACTATGTCGATTGCGCACATGTCACTAAAATCAATTTATCCTCGAAAGTGAAATCACTGGCAACGCGTGCCCCAGTCAGCCAAGGCATGAATGTTTAGCATGGACTGTGTTCAAATACAAAATATTGAAGAGAATTAGCTTGGTCTTATTTTGCTAATGTTTGCACTGGGAAAGCATTTAATGAGATTGGAAAAAACTATTGAACTCACAACACTTATACTGACACCAAGTTTTCATTTCTGTAGGCACTCCCACAGTGCCCCTGTTGTTTTATTTAGCTACTCACTACTGGGCAAAAGCCTCTCCTTCCTTCCACAATTCTCTGTCCTGGATCTTTTTCCCTCCAATCCTTGTCATAACTTATGGAGTCATCTGACATATTCTACATAGGTAATTTTTTTGCCAACAGTACTTCCTGATACATCAATCTTGGACACAACCAACGAAGATTCTGATGAGGTGTCTACTCCGCGGAAACCTGGGCCTGCAGCTAGGACGAGAAGGTCATCATCTACTAGGCTCGCCCAGACACCTGCCAAGGTTTGTTATGTGCTTTATCCCTTCAAATGTCAACATAGCAGACACAATAGTAAAACAATACATCAGACGCCCGTTCGGGGCGTCCAACATTTAAAGGTTTATTTAAATTATAAAATCATGTCACAAGAAGTCCACTTCTAAACAGGCCTTCCTTCAGGATTTCTTCAGCCAGCATTTCAGTGACAATAGATTTTTAATTGTTTGTTACACCAGATCACCCTTACAACGTTTAAGGGCTTTAAAAACCCCTACTGTCAAGAACGACATCTAGTGATGAGTAGTGGAACTAACGATACGACTTGATATCCTTAGCGCCATCTAGTATTTGATAGAGAAAGCTCTGACTTTCAAGCGTTAACCCTCAATAACTTTTAAATGGCTAAACTGATTTTAATCAAGTGTAGCTAAGAATTGTGACGTTGTGTCGTTACACTACACCAAATCCAGTCAGAGTAAAAGTAAAAGCACAGAACATACCTATATAATACGTAATGAAGGTTAAAGTATGCTATATAAAAACATTCTAATAAACTTGGAAATCTTTGGGAGAGGCCTATGTCCAGCAGAGGATGTTGTGCGGCTGAAATGATGATGATGATGGTGAAACCTTATATCATCAAATAGTAGTGTTATTCCAGATTTATTTTCTGTTTACTGTAGTTCATCAGTATTTAGAATTTTATGACCCTCAACTTTGTTTGTCCAATAATAATTAGTTAATGGCTTTGGCCTTTGGGGTCTTATGGCCTTAGGCTCTGACTGTCCAGTTAGGGATTAGACGTGATAATGTAATTAGTTAATTATGCTAAATAGTAAAAGGAATATAATTTGGTAAACCTAATAAGGAGGATATCAAGGCGAAGGGTGTCGTGTTTCGGGAGATATCTTGCATGATTACCTGACACCAGTAAAAAGTGCATTGTGTCACAAAGACAACATTGTGTTTTAAGTTTTTATATTTTAAATGTATGTTAATCTGTTAGGTATTTAAAAATGGGCCATTAATATTTTAATATTATGTCGCCTGAAATAAATAGTTTATTATTATTTACCTCTACAAATACCTACTTTTTTAAATTATTGTAATACTAAAATAAATATAGAAATACTTTCAGACAATACCCTACACACTGAAATTTCCAAAAAAAGCCCAGTAATTATTTACCCTGTGATAACGTGCCCAGAAGGCTGGCTTGAGTGAGTTGAGGAAACTTGAGTTTCCTTGAGATAGCAGCGTATAATTTGTAATTAACTACATGCTGTATGTAAATAAACAGTTTATGTACCTACATCCATTCCACAAATGCTCTAAGCAATACCACAAAATACCTATAGTAAAAACACATTGATTAGGCGCCTTATCTCTCGCTGATTAGCGTCGCCGCATGCCGTAAAGTCGACTAGTTTTTTCAATACATTACGCCGGCTGACGTGTCTGTAAGACTGTTTGGCTAACCTATATGTCGGTATTAAAATGATTGAAAACTCAGTGTAATATCATTTATTATGATGCCAGTAAGTATTGGGTTTTAATGATTTTTATGCATATTAAATACAAAATTACAAAAAATAAAATAAATGTAAGCATTTTTGTTTTTTGTGTTATATTAAATTGATGTACAAGTGAAAGAAGGTCAGTCACTAGTAGCATTGTTAAGGAAATAGAAGGTTAAAAATGTAAATGTTAATTTTGTACGCACTTTTCTACTTTCTTTTTCGAAAAATCCAGCATTTATATTAGATAGGTATTGCCTTTTTTGGTATATTTGAATTTCGTTCCTTTATCGACGTGATGATGTGTCGGGGGCAGAGGGCATCCATTGTTTATTTAAATCTGGCTTTTCCCACAGAAGTTCTTCACTTCATAACAGTTAACCCTTCGAATGTCGGCATAGCAGACACAATAGTAAAACAATACATCAGACGCCCGCTCCGGGCGTCCGACATTTAAAGGGATAATAGTAAAACAATGCATTTTGACCGGGAGCTAGTATTACCACACACAATGAGATAAGCATGTCATAAATGTTATATCTATCTATCATGTCTTGAATTCAAGCCGAGAAAGACTTGTTCTTGACAGAAAATAAATCTTCTAATTAAAGAAAAAAAAAATAACACAAGTCTGCCATCTTTTTTTAAATCCAATTTATTTTCTTGTTCCAAACAGCAACCTCGTCTGGAAGAGCCACCTGAGCCTATCGAAGAAGATGAGCCGTCGAAGCCCGAGCCTAAAACGCCGTCGCCGGTCAAAGCGCCGGAGCCGGTAAAAGCGCCGGAGCCGGTCAAAGCGCCGGAACCGGTCAAAGCGCCAGAACCGGTACCAGCGCCGAAGCCCGTGCCTGCGCCCGAGCCAGCTAACGTGCCTGATGATGACGTCTACAGTGTAGATGATGAAAAGTGAGTTGTTTAATTTTAGCAAACTAATTTAGTTAGTACTTTGGGGCCATCCGCATACTACGTCACGGCGATCGGGGACGGTTGCTAAATTTTATATTAAGTGTCAAAAGGATTAAGTTGTAGTTGGACTCATGGGTAATTTATTTTTTTATTTGTTTGACTTTGTACAAAATACAATTGGTATATCACAAATCACAATAGATTTATATCCAAGAAAACGTGAGGATTTCGTGGGATTGTTAAATACCCTTTGACCAATATAATAGTTAGTCCGTACTGTCTATACTTTTATACTAATAGTATAACAGTAACTCTGTCTGTTATCTCTGGCCTCTGCTTCAAACACTTAACCGATTTAGATAAAATTTGGTATGGATATAATTTGTCACCCTGGGAGGACATAGGATAATTGTTAACCCAAAAATCATCCATTAATAAAATCATAAGGGTACTGGAACTTTGTATGGGGAATCCTATTTTGCCATACAAAAGTAGACTTTATTACAAAGCAACTACTAAATTTACGCAGTCGAAATCGGGGATTAAAGCTAGCTTTCTAGTTGTGGTCGGCTCTCCTAATCTTTCTTCTCCAATGAGATCTCCTTTTGGCTCGACAACTCCCTGCTTCGGAAGGCACGTATAAGCCGTTGGTCCCGGCTGTCATCATTGTATGGCAGTCGTCAAGCTTTGTCAGATGACTTTAAGCAATCTGAAAAATCTGAAATCAGTGACACGAAAAACAAACAAATTCGAAATCAAGTTAAAAAGGGTCAATGCTCTGGTCACTCTCAACGTTGTAAAACAAACCACTTTATCGCATTTGGCCGAGCAATATATAAACTTCGCACGGCAAAATCAATGCTCATAAAATATCCATACGAACTTATTACCGTGCGCTAAGTTTTGACGAGAAACAGCTGTGAAAATGAATGTTTTCTCTTTCAGAAGCCAGTCGCCGATCCAGATTAAAGATGACGAAGATCAAGGTGAGTGCATTAGACTATTTTAAATAGACTATTTCACAATATAGTCTAAATCAAACTGTTTGAAAATAAGAATAATACTTTATTGTGAGTAGAGGGTTTCGGTATGAAAGGATGTTTTATCCGCGTTCAAGCTAAGTCGGCTGAACGGATGTAGATAGCTTATTGACTGTATAAACGAGGCATTTAATTAAAAACTACTCTTGCTTTGACTATGCGGGTAAACGTTATTTAGAAATAGTTATAGTGAAAATATTTGTTGGTTGTGTACACGAAATACCGTGAATTATTCTGATAAGGATCTCAATGCCATCGGCGCTCACTGATTGCACATTCAAAACGACTACGTTATTATCATTCGTGGAAAATTGAACATGTCATTAGTTACTAAGGTGATTTTGTGTTTGTAAATTGAGAATGTCATGTGTATAATTTTTCAAAACTAAAAATCACCTTCTCCTCCTACCTACTCAACCGACTTTGATAATACTTATAACCATCGCACAAGTATACCCTTCCAAACAAAAAAAAAAGTGTTGAATAATCGGTGAACATACATAAAAAAAAGATTGCGACGAATTGATAACCTCCTCCTTTTCTTGGAAGTTGTATGTACTCAATATTGTTGCTACCATGTTATAATAACACTTATAACTTAAATTATACTTCGCATCCTACCACTATTATGATTTACTTTTTCCAACTCCACGTCCAACATCACTCTTAATGTGGCTTTAAGATCTTCCGGCCCTTTTGTTCTGTCCACCCCATTGGGGATCTTGTCGAGTCGAAATGTCTCAAATTAAATATTGTTGGACCAGAACCTAGCCACGGCGATCGCATGTCATTGGCCCCATTTAGATCTCCCTCTCACAGGCTCCCGTACGAAAAACGCGATTTTTTTATAGATAATGATACGGAACCCTTAGTGCGCGAATCATCTGATTCGCACTTGGCCGGTTATTTATTTCATCTTTGCGTATTCCTGGTCTGGTCAGCCTTACCATGTACCCTTATCACGAACATTTGCTCAAAGTATTCGAATAGCCATCAGCAGCTAAAATGAACAGCGTCTCTGTGGGTACGTAAAAGGAACTTTCATTTTCGCATAAAAAACATAGACGGCAATACGAATACTGGACGCAAATACTCGTGCTGAGTACTGCTTTCGCTGCGCTGTTTTTTCTCTAAACACGATAGGATAATGATCATAGAGTTGCGCAAAACATTTCACTGAAGTGAAATGAATCATGTCTCATGTCACCTAAAGAAGATACATTTCTCTAAACTATGTCCCATATCCCACATCATCTCCCGAACGATTGTTATATTTCGCGTGTTGTGATATGCGTAGGCAAATACACGGATTTCTTTAACAACAGTTTTACACTAAACCATATCTTATATCCCATAATATGATGCTCCGAACGAGTGTTATGAACTAATGAGTAATATTTCGCGTGTTGTAATAGGTGCGCTAGTTACATCTCGTATGTAATATTAATTACGTTTAATGAATCACTGTCTGATATGTTTTCGAATTTTATGATATAACGTATCGACATACGTTCGACTACTCCGAGCTCGGCCGAGCACGCACGAACAGACCCGAATAGTGCATGGTGCAAGCAAGAGATAAGACATGGTTGGTGACATGAGAAATGGTAGAAACTATCGCGTAATGTGAAATGGTACATTTCCTGTCTGGGAAACATGTCCTGAGATTCATTTCTCACATTTCCTACCCAAGTCTAATGGTCAATCAAGGATGCCGAAGACCATATATACCCAAGTACTAGAAAAATTACTAAGAAACATCTAACAATGATATTTCTCAAAGATAATAACGGATTGTATTATTGCTTCAGAAGAAATGGAAGTTCAAGAACAGCCTGAGGGTGGCCAGAAGCCAGCCAGCCCCAAGAAGGAGAAGGAAGCCGGTGGCGAAGACGACGCTGAGAAGAAAAATGAAGAGGTATGTAGTTAAATTAGTTTCCATCATCACAGCCATATATAATTGCATAAGCCGGGAACAAGAAGCAAAGGTAGCAGAAGAAAGCCAAGCGGTCTTGAGACTGGCTGTACGTCTGCGAGGCACGATCTGATTGTCATTATGCAAGTTTGTACTTAACTGCTGCTAGGCAAAGACCTCCCTCTCTTCTTTCCACACGTCCCTATTTCAGCAGTGGGACACCAGAATAGGCTAAAAAAATAATAACCGCTGCGCTCGTGTCGCGTACGGGCGTAAACTGCGTCAACCAGATCCACGCAAAATCTTCAGTCTATCTCTGTCACAAGCTACGTGCGACAAAGACGATATTACGCGACGTATACTGCTATTTCTTTTAAGTTTACACCCGAACGTGACGTTTCACACGTTCGAAGAACGCGCACGCCCAATGAAGCCTAAATTTACGTGTTGTTATATAAATACAAATACAAATACAAATAGTTTTTATTGTGGAACACAGGTCTTAAATTATATACATAGGTCTTAAATCTATAAAAGTGCCTCCATGTTCTGTCCTAAGAGGACATACAATAATTATTATTACCTAATATAAATTGCTTAATATATTATTATGTACTCGTAAGTCAGCATTCACATGTATACAAATATAAATTATAATTAAAATCAATAATATTATTCATTTAAATATTCTTTTATGGAATAATAACATTTATTTATCAAAAATTGTTTAACTTTATATTTAAATGTCTTTAAATGTAATTCCTTAAAACTATCAGGTAATTTATTATATATTATAGGTGCCATGCAAATTACACTATTTCCCAAGAGTGCTGTATTATGTCTGACATTGACTAATTGATGTTTGTATTGTGTCCTAATATGTTCTGGTCTTTTACTTGATTGGCGTAGAGTTGTAAATAATTGTGGATTCGATTTAACGAATACACATATTTCTAATATGTATATGCATGGAAAAGTTAATAGTTTGAGGGATTTGAACACTGGAACACAGCTATCTCTAGGTTTCAAACCACACATCGAGCGCAAACATCGTTTTTGATGTTTTAAGATTTTGTCTTTTTCTGTTGAATTTCCCCAAAATATTATTCCATATTGCATTGTAGGTGTCACTAAGCCATGATAAGCCACAAGTAGGACCTCCATTTTTACTTTTTTTGAAAATTTTAATAATGCATAGGCTGATTTGCTTAATTTTTTGCATATTTGTTCACAATGTGTTGTCCAGGTTAATTTATTATCGATTAGTAGTCCAAGGAATTTAGTGTTTTCTACTTTTTCTATATTTTGTCCATCGCAAAATATGTCAATATTAGGGATGTCTAATTTTTGATGAAAATGTATTATTTTAGTTTTTTGTAGATTTATTTTTAAATTATTGTTATCAAGCCATTGTATTATATTATTTAAAGCATTATTTATGTCATTTTCATATTCATCTATATCGTCACATTTTATTATTGCGGTACTGTCATCAGCAAATAGAACCATTTTTTGTCGAACGTATCTCGGCAAGTCATTAATATAAATAAGGAAAAGTAACGGCCCTAGCACACTTCCTTGTGGTACACCGAACTTATTAACTCTAATGTCAGATAAATGTTTTTCTTCACAGTTAGTTTTAGAAGATAAACTGCATATCTCTACTTGTTGTTTTCTGTTGTCAAGATATGACTTCAGTAGACTAAGAACATTTCCCCTAATGCCGCAAGCATATAGTTTATTGCTTAGTCTCTCATGATAGACATAGTCAAAGGCTTGTGTCATGTCTGTATACACCGCACACACTGGTTTTCTTTTGTCTACATTATGCATCACAGTTTGAAGTAGTTCATATATTGCCAAATTAATAGATTTATTTTTTTCTAAATCCCGTTTGTTCTTCACTTAATATATTGTATTTTGTCAAATATTCATAAATTTGTTCATGTAGGTATTTTTCAAAAATTTTAGTAAATATGGTTCCTAATGCTACTGGTCTAAAATTAGCCATATTTTCTTTATTGTTCTTTTTATACAGTGGTTTTATAATAATAGTCTTTAATTTTTCAGGATAAACACCAGTCAAAATACACAAATTTATAATATAGCTAAAATAAGGCGCAATGTCATCACATACATATTTTACCACTTTTGTAGCAATATCATCATAGCCCGTACTATTTTTGTTTGGCAATGATCTAATAATACTTGCTACTTTTTCAATAGAAATTGGTTTCAGAAACATGGATTGTGACTGGTTTGGCAAATCAACTTTATTATTTAATCGATCAGACGTTGACGCTACCTTATCAATGAAGTGGGAATTAAAAGCGTCCGCTATTAACCCAGATAAACCTGAAACTTTTTTTTTCTTAGAATGTTGTGATTTTTACAAATATGTGCTAATATAGCCCCTGCATCTCAGGAAAAATATTTTAAAAAATCTGCCACTTCCGGAAAAGCTGGAAAATCATATCCCATATATGGGTCGGTCGGCACAACCATGCCTTTTTAATAATATGCTTTTAATACGAAATCAAGTCATAAATCAAACAGTTTTTACTGAATCAAATGTATTATTTTTACTTTTTATGATATATTTATAGAAATACAGTTTTATAGAAAATATTTCTTTATGCAGTATGATATTTGAAAAAACATTGTTTGGGATGTGGATGTATGATACACTTCGCGCAAATATAATTAAAATTTTTATGATAATTTGCACTTTAGAATAGAAGACTAAAATAGAAAAAAGAAGACCCGTTTGATCATATCTTGAATCTTCAAGGTCACTTTTTGGTACAGGACAAGGCCCACGCGTTTCACACCGTTTAGAAGTTTCTAAAATGGCTTTTGTAACAGACCTGCGAAAACCGAAGTAGGTAATTGAGATCTCCACCATTCATACGATACAATTGCCATGAATTATGTAGTGCTATGTCAATACTAACACAGAATAGAGGAAAGTACCATATTTTACCTCTGATCCGGTATAGGCCTATGTTCTGATTAGATTGATCAACGCCTCCAGTATTCTTATTATATGTTTCGACAATGTGCGGATGGTCAATCTGTATATATTTTCGCAGTAGTTGAGAGAAACTCCTCTTTTTCTGGGGGGTTACTCCAAAAGCGGTACACAAGACGGAAGTTACTGCGTGCGTATCCGCGTTACAGTGTCCAGCATTATTGAGCACTGACGTATGATGATAAAGGGTAATTTGGTTAGACAACGAAATAAGACGTCACTGTCGTACGACTAACGTATTATTTTATGGAGTAACCCCACTGTGATGGCTCAACAGACTCTGCATCAGAGGCAACCATTCTACGCCTGTGCAGGTGCACGTAAGAGAGAACCTAGAAATTTCTGTATGGTAATATTATCCTCTTCTCCAAAATCATCGTCAGTAACAACAGCATTTGCGTTATCTGGTGGCTCAAAAGTGATGCACTTGGGACCGGATCATCACCATTCTCTAATTTATTCTAAATTTTCATACAGCTATAATGGTTTCAACTTTAAATAAAAAAAGGATATTGTTTTACAGAAATACTAATGTTGAGCCGACGGACCCATGTATGGGTTCTTGAAATATTCGGCAAAATAAAAGTAAAATTAAAGATAATTATTTTAAGTTTTTTTGTAATATAAATATCGTAAAAGCCTATACTTTAAATTTTTGGAATTATATTTTTAGAAAAATAGTAATAAATATTATATAATCTTACTTTTTTGAGGACATGTTTTACAATTTCTAAAACAGATGTTTTCACTTGCAAAAAATAACCAGAAATTATGAAATTCACTACGTATCTTATTAGCACAGATAACAGTCATTAACTGATGATTCTAAAAATATGTGACAACTGTAGTTATAAAATCATATATTGATGGTAGAATTTTTTATTTCTTGAAACCCATGTATGGGTCGGTCGGTCTAACTGGGTTAATTTAGGATCTGTGACAATATTTCCATCTTTATTTATTTTTGTAATATATGACTTAGTCTTTCTTTTGTTGTTTATTATTTGCCAAGTAGCCTTCGTTTTATTCTGCGCATTATTTATGTGGTGGTAAAGAATTTGAGGTTTCAAAGTAGCCTGTATTTTTATATTTTACACTCACACGAAACATTTTGTGCGAGTTCTAAATGCAGGTAGATCAACATTCCGTATTTACTCTTGCGGACTTATTGTTTGTGAGATCGCAAGCGAAATTACATTTGTTTAATTAATCTTTGAACATATAACTCAAAAGTTGATGGCTTGAGATAGGGTAGGGCAAACAAAGACACCCAAAGGCCTTATCGTGGAGTAACCCTTCTTTATTTAAAGCAAACTGCTTTATATTCTCGTAGGTGCAAACATTGATTTTTTTAGGGTTTCATACTCAAAATCTGTCCGTCTGTCTATCTGACTGTCTGTCACCAGGCTCATGAACCGTTATAGCTAAAAAGTTGAAATATTTACAGATGGTGTATTTCTGTTGCCGCTATAACAACAAATACTAAATACACAATAAAATAAATATTTATGTGGGCTACCATACAATAAAAGTGATATTTTATAGATAATGATACGGAAACCTATGACCGGGAGTCAGACTTAGTCGGTTATTGTACGTAGCATACCTACGTAGGTATGCTATGTACATTTGCACACTAATATATTTTGACAGGCCAAGGAAAGGCCTTTGACGGAGGAAGAGGAGTGGGCCCAGCTGAACGAGCGGCTCAAGATCAGGGAGCAAGAGCGGCTAGAGCGAGAGAAGAGACAGGCAGAAGAAGACGCCAAGAAGCTCGCAGAAGTCAGCAAGGTTAGTAAAACTTCTTTAGCCGATCACCCCCGAAACGGCCCGATCGGCAGCTCGACACCCGCGAATATCAACCTTATCACATTGACATAAGGTTCATTTTATTAGTCAGTTCTTACTGCTGTGGTGCATCTCTACAAAGTATGGCACACTTGTTGAGAAGCCAAGTTTTCCCGTACATCTACACGCTCGAGGACGCTGTACCAAGCAAGCCCTTACACAGTACAGGTAGCTCATGGTGACCACTACGCCACGGAGGTCGTCTATTTTAGTATTAAATAGACTTACTACTTACTTAAACAGCCCACTTTAACACAAAATACCACCGAAAAGAAATAATTTTCTGAAAAGAAAATTAGTAATTTAATGAAGAAGCAGTATTAGCATTTCAAATATAAGACTGTGAGCGTGGTCTCACTATCTTTTTCGTACGCGCGAGCCTAATAATAGTGACGTCTAGAGCGTTGTACGTGCATCCTTTTTCTGTTACTTGACAGTTTTCCCTTCCATCAGATTTTAAGAGCTCATAACTTACTTATTTTTGGAAGATTAAAAAAACAATTGGTTTTCGGTTTGGAATCAAGTTTTTTAGTTATTTTTAGTTATTGATATGACAAAAAAAAATACCGTATATTTTTATATCACAAGAGAAGCAACGCCATATAAATCATAACCAAAAAAGTCCAAGTTGCATAGTTAATTGATTTGGTTGCGTAGGACCCGGTGAAACTGAACCGTCTCAAGCGCAAGATGGAGAAGAAAGCGCGCTGGAGCAACTATTACAAAGCGGTGGAGATCACCAACGAGGTGCTCACACCCCCAGCCGAAGCCGTGAGTTTAAACATAACTTCTCTATTGTAATTTCCGTCCGTACAAAGAGTTTAATCATATCAATCATCTGTCATTAGTGGTTCTTAAGTATGTCTTAGAGATGGATTTATTCCAGCTTTCTTGTAACAGGGCGTCTTAGTCAAACAACAAATGACTGGTTTATTTGTTGGCCAAAAGAAAAAAAATACATTTACAGTATTTATTTATTATGTTGTGAGACCTAATGAAGGTCTCACAACATCAATCGGCGAATGATTAAAATGTAATTAAATATTTTAACATGGTTTTACTTAGTGTAGACTGAAAAGGCCGACTAGTTCCGATCGGTTTAGATGATCATCCTCAGGGCTAGTGTTAGTAGGAGTGGCGACCAGACGGTTTCGCTGTCCTTAACGCACTGAGCGTAGCGTTAAAATTTAGTTATGCCATCTCACGTTATTTTTACTAATATTAGGTTATAATATAATATGCTTCCCCTAAAAAGGAAGAAGAAAACTTAATAATATCTGAAAAGACTGGGAGAAACTATCTGGGTAGCATGACCTCAAACCTTAGGTGACTAAGGCGATTCTCACATTGCCCCGCACTGCGCAACGTAGCGCGTGTTCTAACGTTGCTTGTAAGTATCTCCGGAACACACGCACAGTCCCACACACTGACACCGCGTCCACGTGCGTCGTTTTTGTATGGCGGCCCCGCACTACGCAGCGGGGCGCGTTGCAGTGTGTTAATCGCCTAAGTACTAAAGTGCAGAGTTTAACACGTTGACTGCCGTCGCAGGTGGAGGTAGACAAGCAGAAGCACGGCGCGAAGGAGGCGGTCGACGCAAAAGTCGCCGAGCCGGACCTCGACGACGACAAGATTACGCTCTCGTGGTGTAAGTTTACTTATTTTCATTTTATATATTTTATTTATTAAAAACCAACAGCTTTTTACAAACAGTATGTTAGGTTATATAAATAAGTGATATTTTTTGTCATTTTTAATAAAACTAGTATGTCCCATGCACCACAGGTGATGGTAAGCACATAAAAAAAGCGCGACGAATTTATTACATCCGCCTTCTTGGAAGTCGGTCAAAAACAGAAAATAAATATTAAAAGAAATGTATAGGGGTCAGTAATACTAATTTAAGTGAGGCCCCACATTTTTATAGATAATGGAATGGAACCTTACGTCCGTGAGTCCGACTCGCACTTTTGGCTGGTTATTTTCGTAACAAACTTGAAACGCCACATAATTTCCCTCGTAAAATGGACGTAAAATCCATTTAATATAACACGTTTCTATTTGCACAGATGACAGCGACCTGAACCAATACCTGGAGCTACCAGAGCTGAACAGCGTGATCCCACTGAGCGACGGAGCTTTTGCCCACGCGTGGGCCGGCTCGCGAGCCTCGCACGGCGTCTCTAGCGGACGAGTGTGCTACGAGGTTAGTCCCGCGATCAGTTATTGCGATCTGGTTATGATTGTACTTATACGAAACTGGCAATATAGTCTCATTAATCTATGTATGTTTGATTGGTATACTTGGAAAGTACCACAGTTGTGCGACAAACCGTTACGCTAAAGCGCAAACGCTAAAGTGCAGCTTTTATTTTGACTAGCTAATTAGGTCTTACTAACGATACTTATGAAGTGGCCTTCGGCTTCAAAACCAATGAAAAATCACAGTGTAGATATAATTGCGTTATGGTGGTTGTAATTATAACACTCGAGGCGGAATTTCAGCCCGAGCTGAAGACGAGGGTGTAATAGAGCCGAGTGTGTTTAACCAATACACGCAAGTATATCGTAACAATGACACTGATTAAATTGTATATTGTTATAGGTCCGCGTGGGTTCAGTAGTGACCACCACGGAGAGTTCTGAAAAGGAATCCATCGCTTCCGGTCTCCGCATCGGCTGGTCTACTGAAGACTCTTCCCTGCATCTTGGTAAGATTTGATAACTTTGGTACTAAGTGATGGGTTGGTAGGTAGAGTCCTTGCGAATTCGCCTAAGTTTTAATACATTGTAATAGTCTACTTTTGTATGACAAAATAGATTTTCCAAAACTAAGTTCCAATTCCTTTAATGGATGATTTTTGGGATAAAAACAATCCTATCTCCTTCCTTTCTAGTATCTCAAACTATCCATACCAAATTTCATCTAAATCGGTTCCGTGGTCACTAGTATCGCACTTCATAAAAGCGGAGTATCATTTGTCCCTACTACTGCTACAAACGTAACTACACATTCGAGCACACGGCAAAGTGTGTGTATGGTGAGAACGGGGGAGAGGTGTGGGGGCGGGGAACGGGAACCCATATTGCGCGGGACCTTAGCTAAATACTTATATCAATTCTGTGTCATGGTTGAAGCGTGAAGAGATAACAGGTTACGTTCAAATTATTATAATACATACTAGTATGGATTAACTAGTACTATTTTGGTGCTTGTTATAAGAACAAATAAAATTTAAATAACTATTTATTTCCGGGACTCTTATGCCTATAGGCGTGACAAGATTATTGAAGTGTTGAAGTATTGTGTAGTTTATTTGGCTTTTTCATTTTTCCCATAATTTACCAAATCACACTACGCCTGCATTTTAATTTTACACTCACATGAAACATATTTGTGTGAGTTCTGAATGCAGGTAGATCAACATTCCGTATTTACTCTTGCGGACTCATTGTTTGTGAGATCGCAAGCGGAATTACATTTGTTTACTAACGTAGTCCCAAAATACACTCAACACTTTTTTTTTAGTAAATAACCACTGAATTCATCGCCATCGCAGGTTGATTAGAGAAGATTCCTATTTGGGATAAGTCCACCATTGTATATTCGCTCTTCCAAATTGTTTGTACCTTATTTTTTTTATTTGGTACAATAAAGTTATTACAAACAAACCATCACATTTTTATATAGAGCTACGCGTCATTCGTGATTCCCAAAGGCTTTAACAAGATACTGGACAAGTTTCAAATATAACATGTTCGCTCAAGTTTATTTATGCAATTTTAACCCAATCACCTTGCATTATTTGTCAAGCATTGTTGAAAAAATGTTGAACCAATTACATTTCAATGAAAAGTGCTAACTAACTTACACTATAGTGATCTAGTATAGCCAGTGGTTCGATTTATCACTTACGCATGGCATGTCCCTTACACGTTTCATGTGATCACAAGTGAAGTTCGATCAATATTATATGAGTTGCTTCATTCGAAGATATATCGCCCAAACCCGGAAACAAAGTTTTGCATTTCTTACTCTAAAGAATGACGGTTGGAACTAAACCAGTGAAGTACGAGTGGTGAATCGATTAAGTTGAAAAAATCGAATATAATATCGATTGTCTCTTTTAGGCGTAGGTTATAAGTATTACATTTTAGAATATATCTGAAGTAAAGCAATACAAAATATAATTTAAATTGTTTGTAGGTGAGGGCGAGTTCAGTTGGGGCTACGAGAGTAGCGGGCGCGCGGTCCACAACGGAGAGTTCAAGGAGTACGGGAAACAGCTCAACGAGAAGGACGTCGTTGGCGTGTACTTGGTGAGTAAAGCCTTTCAAATGGGGGCAGCAATGGACCCCGAAAAATTCAGGTAACCCGGTCAAGACCCGCATGGCACCATATGGTGCTCCTTCCATTGTGTTACTATTGTACCTGGTGGTTCCTAGGAGTGTTGACTTCAGGCAGGTAGCAAAAAGACAACCAAATCGTTTTTATTCAGTTTTTCTTCTCCATTTTGCAGGTTCTTTAGCATCCTTTTATACCCGGAAGCAGCACAACTAAGGATGCAATCTATTGATTAATAATATACTTGAATATATATCTTATATTTTTCGAATTGGATAAATTTAAAGATGATTGGAAAGAAACAGATCAGAGCAGAACTGAATGGAAAAGATGGAGAGAGGCCTTTGCCCAGCTGTGGGACACGTGACGGCTCGTATTATATTATTATATATCTTATATACTAATATGACACTATCTTGTTACAGGACCTGGAGTCGAACCCGTGCAAGATATCGTACACGGTGAACGGCATCGAGCTGGGCCCCGCTTACGAGGTGGACAAGGAGACGCTCGCGGGCAAAGTTCTGTTCCCGCACGTGCTCACCAAGAACCTGTGCTACCGCGTCAACTTCGGATATGACAGGTGTGTTATTTATTTTATCAAACTTTATTGTTCATAGATGAAGTAAAAGAAAGGCAAAAGTTGTGTCGTATAGGGAGCTCAACCATTTAGCAGAAAATAGGGAGACATGGAAAATACTCCACCAACAAGAACATAGTTCTTAAATTTATTGATGATTGATGATGCTATTGTTCCAAAGTACAAATATACTTTTAACAAATGGCGGACTTAATGCTAAGATCATTTTCTCAAAGTCAACCATAGGGACGAACAGAGAAAATTATGATATTATATTGAGGTATGTTATGTTTTTACCGTCAATCCGGGGGTTCTGGGATCGATCCCCAGCCAGGGCAAGTTGAAAACTAGCCTTTTACAAATTGTTCGGATATTGAGTGTTTATGATACACAATTGTTACACCAGTCCAGAAAGACGAGGGTTTGAATCCTACCGCTGCTATCGTGTTGTGATTAAGTTAAACGAGTGTAAGACAGTTGTAACCTGGTTATTTTTAATCCTCGACAAAACAGAGGGTTTTTATAAGTTTGACGTGTCTGTGGGTCTGTCTCTGGCATAGTAGCGCCCAAACGACAGGGCCGATTTTGATGCAGTCTTTTGTTTGAAAGCTGACTTGATCAAGATGGTTATTTGCTGTTTGATGGAAATGGATTTAGCGGTTTAAAAATGGTTCATCCTTGAAAGTTAGGGTTTTTTTAATTTCCCTTGAAAATAAACTTTTTATAATAACTATAAAATCATTTGTCTTAGGTACAACATGTTAACAAAAACGAAGATCGTTCGCAACCGCATCGAGATCCCTGTGGAGCAAGTGCTAGAAGAGAAGAAGGCCATTGAAGCAGAGCTCCAGAGGCAGAGAGAAGAGGCGGCGAAACGGGCGAGGGAGAAGCGGGAGCAGAGGGAAAAGGAGCGACAGGAGAGGCAGAAGAAGAAGCGAGAGGTAAATGTTTTAGTGTTACAGAATAGTAAGTTTTAGAAAGCCTTCGAAGCATATGGAAAAGGAACGACAGAAGAGACAGAGGAAGAAGCGAGAGGTAAATATTGTGTTGACGTCGATATATAATGTTCTACAAAAAGGTCTTCGAAATAGCTCCAAGAGGCAGTGGGAGCAGAGGGAAAAGGAACGACGGGGTAACAGAGAAAGAAGCGAATTATAAATAAATGAATTTTGTAGGTTTCATATGGGCTCTTGACGGTAGAGTAGAATACAATTCGTCACCAGCTTTTGGTAAAAACCTCTTAGTCAAAGAGTTAATGGTAACCTAGAGGGACAAAAGCTTCAAACAAAATATTGAAAATGTCCTCGCAAATGCAAAATTCATTGAAATTTTATTTAGATATTGACATATTAAATTTATTTGCAGGAGAAAGAAAAGGAAGAGAAAGAGAAGAAGGAAAAGGAAGCTAAGGAAAGAAAAGAGAGGGGCGAAGAGGAGCCAATGGAAGAGGACCCCAAGGAGGACGAGGGTGCCGAAGGGGACAAGAAGGGTCAGGATAAGGACAAGGAGGGGGAACCTAAGGTAAGATGACTAAACAGCAAAAAAAGGGGTGTTACAAGTTTGACTATTAAAGCTTATAAACATCAAAGAAGCCTCTCAAACCCGTCTGGCCCTCGAGGAGAGTGTAGGCCAAGTCCTCTGGCTGCTCTAGCCAAGTATGGCTCTGGTAGTACAGAGAGGGTCGTGCTCCTGCAGTGGAGACTAAAAAGACCTGATGATGTATAAGCGTGGTATATTCATGTAGCATGGGTATGTTCCCTAATATCGACGCGATGAACTCTCTAGTGATGGCAACACTAGTATTTCCGAAATTTAATGTACAATAAAGTAAATGGTATTAAATTCAATGACTTGGTTACAGGAGAACGGCGATAAGCCTGAAGAAGATAAGGCAGAAGTAGAAGTGAAGGAGGAACCAATGGAGACCGAAGAGTCTGCCAAGCAAGCGGAAAAGACGGACGTCAAGGAAGAGCCTGCAGGTAAGTAAAGATATAAGTTTGACACATTCTGGGACACTTAGCCAGACATAATAAAAATACCAATTAAATCTGCTCGTTTCCAACAAGTCGAATCAGATACTTTTTTCTAAATGTCAAAACAAACATTGTCTAACGGATTTTTATGAAATAACACGTCGTGACGTTATACTTTCTTGCAGTCATATAGCGTCAGTTTTTCTGCAATAATAAATATAAAATCACGTTGAAATAGATAGGACCACCTGACAAGTATGCCCGTTCAAACAAAAAACAATTTTCCAAATCAGTCCAGGTGTCTTTGAATATTCGGTAAACAGACATTGAAAAAAGATTCCGACAAATTGATAACCTCTTTTTTTCTCTCTTTACCCATCGAAATTTTGACAAAATTAGTTGCGTAGTTCGGGGCCGAAGTCGGTTTTTGGTTTTTAATAATTATCATTTCCATCTGTTCAGTTTTGTGGCTTAAAAGCAGCATCAATCAATTTTTCCATACTTATTAATTTTTGTCAAAATGTCGATGCGTGTTAAACGCTGGTTGTGTAGCATACAACGTAAAAGGAACATCCCTGTAATAAATCGAACCACGGGCTATATTTGCCAGGGCAGCTGCAGGCTTTAGTATGGAAGTAGTTTTTTTTTTAATCTGTTATTTTAATTTCATTTTACTTTAAAGTAATCCCCGTTATTCTATTTATTATGGGTGTGTCCCTTCCGCGTTGTATACATAGGTATAGCATGTAGCAAGTGTCATTTCAGATGGCGACGTTCAAGAAGTGACGGAAGAGCAAGTCCTGAAGGGCCATTTACTTGACAAGAGAATCAAATTCGTCATCCGGTAAGATTCATCAGACCACAAAAGTGTTAAAGAAAAGAGGCACCATTTACTTTGTTTTAAAGAGATCTAGTATCTTCATGTTATTACAAGCTTTCATTTAGTTTCACTGTCTGTCCTTTTTAACCCTCGACAAAACAGAGGGGTATTATAAGTGTGTCGGTCTGTCTGTAGGTAGCATCGTAGCGGTCGAACGGATAGACCGATTTTGATGCGGTTTTTTACGTGAAAGCAAGTTCCCTTGCGGTGTATCTTAGCTATGTTTGATGAAAATTAAAAGTTTTTGAAGTTTGGGATTTAACGCTTAAGTACAGCAAGTCGTATTGGTGTTTCCACTACCTTTTACAAGTCACACACGCGCGGGCGCAGGTTGCCGGCATAGGTCGCCGGGACGCCGGCTTTGGTGTGTAGTGCGCCTTGCAAGTTATTTGTGACGCAGTAAAAGAGGAAGTTGTGAAAAAATAGAGAAAGGGATGTTGAGATGGTTTGGGCATGTAGAAAGGATTGATGAAAAGAGATTGACAAAGAATATTTATATGACGAATGTGAAAGGAACAGTAGAAAAGGGTTGGCGAACATTTTGCGACCAAATTGCAGACGTTCTAAAAAAAGGAGAGGTAAAAAGTACCCGTAACCGAAGAGCATGTATGAAGAGATTGATGAGTTTAGATGAAGCAAAAGAGGTTTTTCAGGATCGTAGCAAGTGGAGGTCCATAGTCTGCCTACCCCTGTGGGCAACAGGCGTGATATTATGTATGTATGTTGTGTCGCAGGTACACGGTGGAGGAAGAGCTCGACGGCACAGAGGCCTGTCTCGTGCCGGGCTACATCCTCATCTGCCACGCCGACCTGGAGGCGGGGCCGCGGCGGCCGGCAGAGCTGGCCGACTGTGAGGTAAGCTAACGGTCAAAGTAACACTTACACCGCGAGACTTTATATCTGTTGTCATGCCGTAACCACAGAATTAATAATAGTATTACATACTCTTCCATGCTAGTCTAGTACTAGGTTAATATGCTGCTCCATTTCTATGAAGTGCCATACCTGTGCCGTAACCACGGGAGGTCTCTACCAGGTGGGAGTTTTTCTGCAGGTGGTCGGAGTTTTTCTGCAGGTGGTAGAACTATACACGTTGATTTTTCATAGGTTTGAAAAAAAAATCTTATAGTAAATGAATTCGTCTATGCAAATACGTAATCCAAATTTGTGTATGACTTATGATAAAAAAGTTGTGAAATTTATTTTTGATCGAGATCACGTAGTTACGCCCGTCCAAAACTGCTGGGTGACCTCGATGAACTTCTTCCGGCTGACCGGTGGCGCTTGGCGGCGGTACTACTTATTGATCTCACGATTTTACTTTCGAGTTTTAGTCAACATTTTGGTTTTAGAATTTTTAATTTGACTAGCTAATTAGGTCTTACTTACGATTCTTATCGTACCAGCGAGGAGAGTAGGCCAAATCCTTTGGCTGCTCTGTTCAAGTATGGCTCTAGTAAGAGGGTTGTGCTGCTACAGTGGAGACTAAAAAAACCTGATTATGATGAACGATCCTCATGAAGTGGCCTTCGGCTCCAAAACCAATGAGAAATTACCGTGTATCGGAACCATTTCGACTCGACAAGAAGACTCCCATTTCTCTTTGCCTCTCATTTCACGTAGTACATAAGTGTAATTCTTACAAGAAGACTGTCTTTCTGGTTGCCCCCCATTTCGTTCCACGTACATGAGTGTACCCCCTTATCGCAGGTCAACCTCATGGTACCGTCTTCGTTCCACTACTTACATGAGTGTACCCACAGGTGATCCTCATGGTGGGCATGCCGGGCGCGGGCAAGACGTACTGGGCCAAGCAGCACATGGCGGCGCACCCGCACAAGCGGTACAACATCCTGTCCACGGGCGCGCTCTTCGACAAGATGAAGGTACGCTCTCACCGCTGCAGACACCACACACCACACGGCTGGCCGCGTTGCGGTGTTGGGCTTTGGTTGGGGTTTGACACAAAAAAGAAAAAAAATTAGGTAATTCCCGAAAAAAAAGTAAAAAATAAGTAATTTCCGAAAAAAAAGCAAAAAAAAAAATTTTTGATAAAAATAGTCTATCACGTCACCTTCGAACACTCTCAGTAGATCCAAAAAAATAGTAATTCCCGACACAAAAGAATAAAAAAAAAAATTGTAGCTAAGAACCATCTCGATCACGTCATCGAACACTCAGTAGATCCATTGACCACCATTATGGATTTAGTGAGATTTCCAACAACAATCATCAAACAAAAGTTTAAAAAAATCTAGCTTAAAACAATTTCGATCATGTCACCTTCGAACACCAGCAGATCCATTGACCAGAACGAAAGATAAATATAATAAAAAAAGTCATCAGTAGACTTTTCTAATTATCGACAAAAATACTCATACAAACAACAAATACTCCAGGATTTACCTCAAACAACAATCAAAGTTCAACATTTCAATCGGGAAACACCATCACAATGATTTACATAGACACTTATGGACTTTATTTACCATTTACACACGAAAAATTATAAAAACTCATCTTGTGGTCTTTTGAAGACGGAAAACTGTACTTTTAATATATCCCAAAGAAATTTTTTTTAAAATCCGTAATCTTATAATAATGCTTCAATAATTCAAAATTAAAAAATAATACCTGATAAGCAATTTAAAAATCACAATAAAAAGAAATAATGGACAATGATGGTAGATAATTTATCAAGGTGTCATGTAAACCTAAACTTTTCGATGCTTTTTTGTTCCTCGATCAATTTTCGCGATATAAGTACCACGCGTTTATACATTATTTGTCACAAATGATTGTCTTTGACACGTTGCGATGTTAATTCAGAAATGAACTCTAAAGGCGCGCATGAACGTCCCATTCGGTAGTAAATATTCATCAATGAATATTTACGCGAGTGATTATTGTCTGAATTTGATTTTGATGGCCGATGGAAAGTTTAAAGACCCATTTATACAGTGCTTTCTTGCCTGTTGCATGCAATTTAATTAATCCAATAAATGAGGGCTTTCCAAAATATCGGATACTAGATAGCAGCACAGTGACGTCAGGCCCAATCGACTGTTGTGATTGGATCATCCGTTGACAGGTTCTTTTGCTCCATCAAATGTATCCAATAACAGCAGCTTATTTGAGGACTTTATTGTGCTGCCATCTGATGTGAACCCTCATTATTTATATGGTTGAACTTTTGTCAATGCTTCAATGTAATTGTATGCAACAGCTAAGATAGTTGCACAGTGTAAATGAGCCTTCAGAGAAGTGATATCTTTTGAGGAGCATGCAGGGTAAGTAACAGCATAAAGGTGGACAAGCGACGTACTTAATGCTAGTGAGAAAATTACCTTCTCGGGTAACATACTAAGGTCCATTGGAATGAGTCAACACACACCCAATAACGTACAGGTAAAGAACGAAAGAAAAACTGAAATTACAATGCAGAATTTAGCTATTTCTACAAGAATGCAAACCGAGTATTAGCTCTGGTGGAACCTGGATATAAAGGCAAAAACCATTTGTCTGGTCTTGGGTTAGAATAAGGTCGCTCCTTATCTTCCTGTGGATTGCGTAAGAGACAACGAGTACGAACAAATACCGTGCTGGAACTATGGTCTGGTTGGGGCTGGTTGTAAAACCACAGCCGATTCAATGGTTCCCGATTTCCTCTCAACTTGAGAGGAATTAAAACATCGGAGTTTCGGCTCAGTCATCACAAAGATTGAAAAGAGAGAAGGTACTCCTATCTAAGAATGTTAAAAGGACACGTGCTTAAACTTGGACATACAAGGCCCCTTTATACAGTGTAAGTTCCTTGCCTGTTGCACAGTAGCCCGCGCTGCCGTGGTCCCACATCGCCCATGATTACCTCAGCTTCTACGTAGGTATACAATTCTAGAATAAATACCCTAACATAGACGTCGTGATAAGGATAGGTTTAGTAACATAAAATATAACATACAGGTTGTATAAATAGCGACGAAACTATATGTAAGGTAAGTTGGTTTTGTTAAGAAATTATAAAAAAAAAACAAATTATAAACTAATTACTAGTTTCACAAGTGAATCATTAAAGATGAATAGCAGTTTGCATAAAACATTAAAACAAGGACTTTTAATTTACAGTGGTTATCTCAATGGTAAGTTATCATGAAATTTTGATTTCTATTTATATCGACTGACTTATCGATCAAACTGGGTTTTCGGAAATTCGTCCAGGGTTTAAAGTTTGCATGAAACTCGGTCAATTTTGATGTACGGTTCAGAAAAAAGATTTCTGCTTCACTATATTAAAAAAACTGTCATTCTCTGGGTAGTTGGTATGAAACTCAACTAAACACAACTAAACAGCGAGAAAATGTAAGGATTGACATAAATTTGGAACATACGGGCAAGGCAATGAGCTTCGGCAGCTGATATAAAATAAAATCTGGTACTACAATCTAATTTGGTGCCTAGATCTCCCAATGGATACTATTTTGAACCCTAAGGTGGTCCTGGAATTACTGCAGTACTCGCACGTCTATGGTAATGGTTTTTGGTAAGATCTGGTAACTAAAACCAATCGGAGTAAGATGATCTTAAGAGAGTGTATTCAATGAATATGGGAAAAGGCGTCTGTCATCTTCGACATAAGACTGGGACTACAAAAGCACGTGGATTACAGTGATGTTTCGACTACAGAAAGTACACTTCTGAACAAGTTGTGGATATATTCAACATAAAATGGCTGGACTGGACTCTTTAGGTCTAAAACGAATATTTTCAAAGGTGTTCTCTGTCGCTCTTTCTTACGCGTCGCTCCAAACTGCTGTCAAAAGGTATGAAGATTTTTATACAAAATTAATATAAGTGGTTCAGATTGAGGGCAAAAAGCCATGTCTTTATTGACACGTAAATTATCACATTTATGTTTTACAAAATCCGTTCATTCGCGCCTAAACTAGATATTGATTTAATTAATAAGGAAATGTAAAGTTATCTAATGCTTAATATCTCTGTCCCAAAGTTTGCCAAAGAACATTGACATCGCAACATTTCAAAGGAGTAATTAACCCTATTGTTTTGTTTATTTTGTCACGTACACGTCACAACGCAACACACAACTAATGGAAGTTCCTTTTCAGAAAATGTGAGGTTTGCGAATGAGAAAGCTGAAATGACAATAATACTAATGATGACTGTGTTTTCAACAGGGGGCAATATGAGAATTTATATAAAAGTTTACCCTTTGCGGTTCACACCGCCCATTTATTGATACCAGTGGACGACGCACGAAGAGGACGAAATGTCTACTCAAACCACGCTGGTATCATGCATCTCTTATAATAGAATTAAGTTAACGTTAAGTTCGTAACGCGCCGGTTTGGTTCGTGTTCTGTATGTTTGCCCGTCGATCCAGGTGGACTGTAAACCCTTCCGAACGACCTTCGAGGGCCGGTGGGACGCCATGGTGACAAAGTGCGCTAAATGCGTGCTAAAATTGTTGGAAATGGCCAAGGGGCGCCGCAGAAACTTTATCCTGGACCAGGTGAGATTTTTCACGATTACACGTTCCCTTTACACAGGACAATCGAGATCTTGAGCGTGTCTGTCTGTTTGCGAGCTGTGGAGAGTTGGCGCGCTTTGGGTGTCGGGTCGCTGTTGTATTTTGTGCGTTTGATATCGAAGTTACTAATGTTTGTGTAGTTTTTGCGTTTCTCGTATTGTAGTTTTAAAATGAGACGAATTATTTTCGTTTCATTTTAAAACTATTTTATTGAGAAACTAACAAGCAACAGAATTGGACGTAATTCCGAATCGTATCTACAAAATATAACAGTTTATTTGATGTCCAAAACGCGACAAAAGTATGTTTGTATGTAGCGCAAGCGGTTCCAATGACCCCAACTTGTATATTATAACTTGTACACCTCCACTCGACGCGTCCTAAGGTACGTACACTAGTACGTAAGTTAGCTTTAAGTTGCACCGATTATACTTTGTAAGCGCACCGCTGCAGGTACTATAATGTTTTTAGAGAATGGTAAGAGAGCGGTGCGCGCACATTGACGAACGAAATACTGGATCTCTGTTGAGCTTGTTCTAGGTAGCTCGATGACGATTTATAACGAGAATGTTTTGCTTCACATCGTTCGGTAAATAGACGAACGTGTACCCGTCGGCTCAGAAACGGAAGCTCCGAGAGTTCCACGGCTACCGGCGGGTCGCCGTAGTCATAGTAACCGACGAGGAGACGTACCGCGAGCGATACAAGAGGCGCGAGGAAGCCGACGGCAAGGAAGTGCCGGACGGGGCCATTGTGGACATGAAAGGTTGGTAGCGGCGCGGGCGGCGCCGGGCGGCTGACGCGGCTCTCGCTCATCGGCTCTTTCGCTTGCAGCCAACTTCACGCTGCCGCAGAAGAGCTCCTGGCTGGACGACGTGATGTACCCCGAGCTGGACGAGGACGAGGCCAAGAAAGTTCTGGAGGCGTTCCACAAGGAGGCGCGGGCCGCGGGCGTGGTGAAGGAGAAGGAGCGGCGCGAGCGCTCGGACGGGCCGCCCGCCAAGAGGGCGCGCTCCGGGGAGCGGCCCGGCCGGGACAGGGACCACCGGCGCAGGGACGGGCCGAGGGACCGCCCGGACAGGGGTAAGTGGACATACGTTTTCAGTAATCCGACTAATTATTATATTTAGTAAACGAGTTAGTCGCGAAAGTGAGTTTGTTTGTTTGTTACCACTTCACGCTTCAACCACTGAACCTATTTAGATAAAATTTCATATGATATCCAGGGAAGGACATAGGATAGTTTTTATCCAGAAATTCCCACGGGGAGCGAAGCCCACGGGCACAGCTAGTAATAATATGAAGGCGAAAGTTTATGAGTGGTTGAGTGTGTGTGTGTGTGTGTGGTTGTTTGTTACTTCTTCTTCTTCTTATATTTAAGAGCTGGGCTCTTGTCGGTGGAGTGCTTTCCATGTCATTTGTTACTTCACGCGACCAATTTTGATAATATTTGGTATCGGACGCGGACAGCGCGAGCGCACGCCGGCGCCGGTACATAGCTGTACCGACTGGCCGGGTCGCCATGTGGTGGGAGGTATGAGCCAAGTGAAACGATCGAAGTTTACTGCATAAGAACGACTACATACATTGTATACGAAGGTTGACTACACACTACAACAGGAAACTGACCACCCAAAATAACACATAGGCTACTTTAGGCGCTGATAATACCGCGGGGCGCAGCTAGTAATCCATAAAAGCCAAGCTTAACTTGTCTTTTTCTCGTGTTGGTAAGTGGCCAACACTGGTGTTAGATTTATGATTTTCGTGTGTGTAAGTGGTTAACACTGGTGACAGATTTTTCAGGCTTTAGCTACATTATTACCAGTGGTAAATTTAGTGACATGAATAGTATGTCTAGAGTGATAAGAATGAAATTGGCTTGCAATGCACTTCTTGGTATCTAAATGAAAAGGTGTTGAGTTCTGACGCGAACTAGATTAAACCATATCGCTAACCAGATTAAGTAGATATTTCTTTGCATTCCTTTGCTGAGTAAGGGCCGCGCTACACTGGATTGGCATGACCTGATGAAATGCATAACCGCTTGAACGCGGAGAGCCGGCCGGCGGCCTGCCGCGCACTCCCGCGGAAAAGACGCCCTCGGGCGGTTATGCATCTTATATCACTTGACATAAAGCTTGTTTTGAAATGACGCGTCGTTTCCGATGCCATGCAATGCTAATCCAATGTAGCGCGGCCCTTAGACTTCTGTACGTGAATACTGGTACTTATTCTGCGGTTGGAACACTTACTTGGTTGTTGGTTTACAAAAAACTTTATTGCACCGAACGACATTTTAAATTTTTAACACTTATGAAATAACATCATGTAATGAGGTACAAGAGGCGGCCTCATCGCCGAAGCAATCTCTTACAGCAACCAAAAATAGGAGGAATGTGAAATACATAATAAGATAACAGGTGGTGCAGTTCGATTTTTATACATACATACATACATACTATCACGTCTTTATCCCTAATGGGGCAGACAGAGCATTTTGGGTCTTGCAGTTCTATGCAGAGCCCAGGGCCGCAAGACCCAAAAACTTTTAGCGTCATGGTGGGCGAGAAGATGGAAAAGCAATCTATACAGTGATGGGTTGCTAGCCGCATCGCCTGTTAACATGATTTGCATTTTTGCCCATTCCCTCGATCGGCTTTTACGATCTGCGTGGGAAGAGAAGCAGCTGGTACATTCTAAGTTTTTTTTATTTCTCCCAGACCAGCATGGGGATCGATTTTTATATACTAAATGAATATAGTAATATATACAATAACGAATGAGGATGAGGGCCCGCTTGCTGCCGTTTATATATGGGCCGCGCGGAGGTGCGGTGCGGGGTAGGAGGGCGTTCGCAGCCCGTTGTCACAATTCATAACAACTAAACAATAATAGAACTAAAGTGTATATTGTATTTGTAACAGAGGACCGTTGGGGCGGCAGTGGCGGCGGCGGCGGCGGAGGCCGCTGGGGGCCCGCCAACCGCGGGGGCGGTGGTGGCGGCGGCGGGCGCTGGGGGCGCGAGCGTGGCCCGCCGCCGCAGAGGTTCGACCGCTGGGGCGCCGGCCCGCCCAAGTGAGTATGCACGTGACATGAGGGATTACGCAAAAAGGGACCTCAAGGGATTGGGCAAACTAGAACCCACATTGTCAGTGCGGCCAACCGAGGCAGACAATGTACGCTGTACATTAATTTCTCCGCTGTACCTTATGTTCCATGGCCGACTTGATGCAGTGCACAGAGCTGTTGCTGTGGCCTCCTACTGGTTGGGAATAATTTGATATAGAATATTCAGTCATCGGCACGACGAAGAAGAAGAAGGGATTGGGAATGGTACACATTTTCACATGCTGTTATGTAACTTGCAATGTATCTTGTATGAATGAATGTTTATCTAAGTCAAATACAACTCAATTTTCAACCAGTTATCCTCAACTGATTTAGCTGAAATTTTGCATACTTGTGTTAGTCAGATGACAATAATAAGAAGTCAATGAACTGTTCTGATGATGGAGCCGGAAGATATTCGACGGAACTTAGTTTTTCAACAACATAACCTCATTGAGTAGGACTCGTTTGATTTATCTTGACGAGCACTTTATTGTAGACTATGCCTAGAGTCTGATCACGGAGAAGGAAGGTGGTCGATGGAACTCAGTAATAAAACGACGCAACTCCATCGAGTTTGGGCTTATTTCATTCTTCCTAATAAGTACTTTGACCTCACAATAAAAGGTTGTACAAAAAATGAAATGTTTTCGTAAAACTTATTTTATGAATTTTGATTCTGGGATCTTTCAGCTTTGTATTCGGCTATACAACGAATTGGTTAATGATGGGGCTGAATCTAATTTTGCACGAATGGATTCAAAGCAATTGGACATTTTGTGTTCACTACTGAGTCACAGGTATGGCTCTTCATACAAACGGAGCAGCAAATATACCTAGTACTACTACAAACGAAACAATCCGTCCGTGCACACGTCAAATGTGTGAGTTAAACAATCAAGGTTGCCACCACAGACTTTGTTGCTTTGCTTACCTGTTTTCATCACTCGGAAATCTATAAAATTTTCGTTATTTATTGTTTTCCGTCGATAAACAATGATAATGTGCGCAGTTTCTCACCATTACAATTCAATAATCCTAAGTGACTCGCATAATGTCAACGTGCAACTACCAATAACCCTGTTTTATTGCCACTTACATCTCACAATAACGGGGGAAGGGTTGCGGGGACACCAGATTGCGGGGGACGGTGCGAGTTTCCGTTCTGTATGTAATACTATTATTAATTCTGTGACTGAGTAACGACGTTGGAAAACAAGACATCAACTATCGTGACGCTATAACTGTGAGGGGGATATTACTATTAACATTGAAGTTTTTAGCAAGTGGAGATTCGTACGTTAGTACGTACACACCGCGCGGCAAGAGACTGAGGCACCTTTGAGCATGACAAAAAAACCGACAGCAACAATAGCGCGCGTCAAGGAACGCGCGCTCCAAATCTGTAGTTTGGAGCGGGCACGTGTACACCACACGCTCCTGCCGCGCCACCGGAGCGCGTTGGATCATCTGGTGTGGATCCGGCTAATGATTATCCGGCTTATATACGCGATAGCTGGGGCTAAAAAAATACCGAAATTTAAGTTAATAAATTAGTAGGTAAAACATTACTATGAAAACGAATATTGAACATTATTCACAGCCGGGGTGGAGACTTCGGCAATCGCGACCGGGACGGGTTCCGCGGAGGACGCGGCGGGCCCGGCGGCGGCCGCGGGGACCGGGGCGGGCCGAGGGGAGGGCCCGGCGGACCGGGGGGCCCTGGCGGACCAGGCGGCATGGGAGGGCCCATTGGACCGGACCGCTTCAGGACCGACAGGCGCGGCCCGCCCAACCAGGGCGGCGGCGACAAAAGGAACAATGCTCCTAATCCACCAGGTAAAGAGTTTTTCTATTCCTGTACTTTTATTGTCCTTTACATAGGCACAAATATATGAACACAGATGATATGACTTCAAAAAAGTCTTTATTACGTAATGTGGCCAAAAAGATACGCCTAGCTTCTTATTCTCTCGGCATCACCGGTGGGTTGACTAGTAGATTAAGTCTCTGGCTTTAAGTCCGCCTATTACATTTGTAATAAAGTTAAATAAATAAAATAAAAGTAAGTTGTATCTGGGGTTAAAAATAAATTATTTTGTACTAATATGAGAATAAAACGTTGTTGTGTAGTTTAGGTGTGAAGTCGGTTTTTCTACACTAATATTATAAAGAGGAAAGATTTGTTTGTTTGATTGTATTGAATAGGCTCCGAAACTACTGGATCGATTTTAAAAATTCTTTCTCTGTTGGATAGGTATGTTATCCCTGAGTGACATAGGCTATGTATGTACCACGGGCGAAGCCGGGATGGACTGCTAGTAGGGTATAACAGAAAATAAGGACCTTTATAATTTCGCCATGTCTGTTTTACTCAGAGACTATAAGTATTAAAAAAAGAGTCAATTGTCCTGTATCTGCTAAATAAAATCTGGACACGTAGAAATCGCAGGATTAGTATAATATTATGAAGTTTGAAGGAAAACTAACAGAGCTAATTAGGGTTTACAAATTAAAAAGTTATAGGCGAACTTATAAAATGTGCTCGGAAAAGGAAAATTTCATACAAATTCAATAGAAAATAGTTTTAAGTCGTTTTTAGTAGCATGAACTCAAAGTAGCCTGGCACGCACTTGACCGGTTATTTATTTGTAGATCGGAATCCTTCGTAAAAATGCGAATCATGTTAACAGGCGATGCGGCTAGCAACCCATCACTGTATTGGTTGCTTTCCATCTTCTCGCTCACCATGAGGCTAAGAGTGGCTTTTGGGTCTTGCGGTTCTGGGCTTTGCATAGAGTCGTAGGACCCAGAATGCTCTGTCTGCCCCATTGGGGATGAAGATGTGATAGTATGTATGTATGTATCCTTTGTGCGCGATTCTGACTCGCACTTGGCTGTTTTTATGACTGAGTTGTTTATTTATTAGAATGAATTGTATTCAGCAGGCGCGGTGGGCGGCTGGCAGCGCGGCGGCAACCAGGCCGGCCGCGGCGGCGGCGCGCCGCGGCCCAACGCCGGCCCGCCCGCGCGGGTCGCACAGCCCAAGGTACTTACTTTCTCCCGCGCTGCTCTGCTACAACACATGTACTCACTGTGTACCAGCTTCTGTGATATGCAATTTGAATTAACAAATATATTCCGTTCCCCCTCTAAAGTTAGTTATTTTATTCACTGGAAACAGTGTCACTGTTTTGGGGTTTAAATTTTGAACAATGACTCCTAATTTAGAACAACTTTACTAAATCGATGTAAGTCGTTTTCTATCATGAGTAGCAAAATATACTGTATATTTTGACACAAATTAAGACCTTATACATACCTTAATTTATAAAAATTGCTTGTCTTTAAATATATGGTAACATATTATGCTACATATTGCAAAAGTACTTTTTAAACAGTAGCAAATTAAATCTTCTGAATGAGGCCTAAAGGTCATTAAAGATAGTAAAAACGGCCAACTAAACAAATCGTTTATATGTACATAATGCATATGCGATTATGTATTGGTTTATATGTGTATTCGGCGACAACGGTTCCGATACTAATTTCATCAAGTAGCAATTCCACAATTTTTTTCTGTTCCGTGAAATAAACCGGTAAATTATGAAGACATAACGCTGAATTTACTTGCAGGACGGAAACCAAGCGCAGGGACAGAACCAAAACCAGCAGCAGAACCAACAACCCGGCTGGAACCAGTGGGCCGGCGGCTGGGGCGGCTGGGGTAACTGGAACCAGAACCCCCAAAGTAAGTCGAACAACTACAGTGCGCATCCGGCTGTCATGGCATACGCACGCACGCCTGTTACGCTTTAGAAATTGTGAAAAACGGGGCCAAGGTCGCTTCACAGTTTAAGCAACCCATCCCATCCTATTAGTGACCACGGCTGAGATTATTTAACCTGTGAAAGTGTGGTCACCCATCCAAGTAATGACATTGCCTGGGGTTGCTTAATCTGTCTACGTGAGCAATCCGGCGTTTGTATGTATGTTTCTTCGTCGATAACTCAACTAGTTTTGATCGGATCTGTATAAAAATTTTTAGACGTGTAGAAGTTGCCATTAGAACCAATAAGTCAAGGGGTTGCTGAAATATAAGGCTACACATTTCGGGGCGAACTGTGGACCTGAGTCTTGGATGTATATTGTCGCGAACGAGACAAATGTAGAATATTCGCGAGTAAGAACTCTGCTGGCGAGATAGACTCGGAATGTTCGCGAGTGGAATCGTATAGAAAGACGTTAGGATAATGCAAGCGAAACTAGGCCTTATATTCTTACAGCATAAAGGCTAGAGTTCATTGAATGGTCGTCGGCTTAGTCGCACTCACACATACATACCGGCGTCTCGATGTTTCCCGTCAATCGAAATACATTCGTCAAGTGATGAGAATATTCAAAAAAAGTGTAGACGTCTGTATCGGCGCATATAAAAAGGCGATCGAGTGCGCGTCCCGCCAGTTCAGTACGAGCTACGAAAGCGATAACTTCGAAGCGAACCGAAGCGAAGGAAACCTACCTAAGTGCGACAAGTGGAAGTACCTGCGAATATTTGGACTTCAGCTGCTACGCGACTTGGACTTGGACATCAGGAAGACCATCTTCACGTGACAACCTTTGGGTTCCGTAGTGAATAAAAACCCTCATACGAACTTTGGCGTTTTTCTCCAAATCTCGAACCCAGTTTTGTAACAATATCTATATATGTATTTGTTATAAAATATAATATCTTTGAGGTATTATTCCATAACACAAGTCGTGAACTCACTTTGAGGTTAGCTCAATCTGTGTGATTTGTCCGTATATATATTTATTAGTAAGTATCCCATGACACAATTAAGTCTCGTACTCAGTTTGGGGCTAGCTCAAACCGTGTGATTTATACAGATACATTTTCACGTCTATATCCCTGATATGAGGTCGTTAAGCCCAAAGGCCACGCTTAGCGTGGTGGTGGGCGTTAAGATGAAAAGGATTCAAAATAGTGATGGGTGGCTAGCCGCATCGCCTATTGCCATGATTCAAATCTCGCCCATTCCCTCGATCGGCTCTTACAATCTGCGCGGGAAGAGAAGCAGCTGGTACATTCCACGTTTTTCCTTTTCTCCCAGAGCAGCATGGAAGTGTAGTTTGTCCTTATATATTTACTATTTAACTACTAGTGTGCATCAAATTTGTAACCGTGTACCATTCCTTACAGACTGGGGTAACTGGGGCAACTGGGGCAATTGGAACCAGAACGCGGCCGCGGGCACGGCGGGCGCGGCGCAGACGGGCGGCAGCAAGGCCCCGGCGGCGCCCGCTGCGGCGGCCGGCCAGCAGCAGTGGCCCGCCAACTACACCGCGCAGCAGTGGTACCAGTGGCAGCAGTGGCAGCAGCAGCAGCAGCAGTGGCAGGGGGTCAGTGCAACGCGATGACATACCACCAAATTATTATGACTTGCCGTGTGATTTCCGGCAGAGTAGAATAGGGCCACTCTAAAGCTCAACTAACACTGGCGCAGAGTCGAAGAGACGCGACGCGTCATGTTTTTTTACCTAGAGCATATTCATCTCTATTTTTCCATTATTAAGGTACAAATTAGTATTATGGAAATATGGAAGCGCGCGAAGTCGCGCGTCGTCGCGTATTGGGAGTAGCACGGCTTGTACCTTTAATTTTCACCCTGAAATTGACAACCTGGATTAGCTCATATTTTTTCCGCGGCGCGCAGCTTGTACAAACATAAAACCATCGACAAGAAAGGAAGAAGAAATCAAAGTGTTAATGATAATGTTTGTCCGCAGTACCAGCAGCAGCAGCAAGGGCAGCAGGGCAGTCAGCAAGGGAACGCTGCGGATGCTCAGCAGGCTTGGGCGCAGTACTACCAGGTCAGTTTATTATATTTAAGATATATTTAGTGGTAGTTATTTTATATGTAGTGGTCACCATGCTAGTCCGTCACCCAGAGGTCCCGGGCTCGATCCCCGGTCAGGGCAAGTTGGAAAATGGCCATTTTCAAATTGTCCAAGGCGAAGTCTGGCTCTGGTAGTATGGAGAGGGTCGTGATCTTGCAGTGTAGACAAAAAGACATGATGATTCCGTGTTTCGGAAAGCACGTATGAACTGTTGGTCGCGAACGCCATTTAGCGTTTTCTCATACCTATCCAAGGATTGGCTCTGGTCTACCTTTGAGTTGTGGAGGTCAGACGGCAGTCGCTCTGCATAAATATCTCTTGTCTGTGTGAACCAGGCTTCAGTCTGCCGGAGGGATGAATCATAACTACAAAGAACAAAGCAAGTCAAGTTTTGACCATGCTGTCGATTTTAGACTTGTCCGGTGACTCCAATTATCAAGTGGTCTGTGTTCACCTACAAACAATACGATCGAAGTCAGTGGAAGACTTCCAAGAAGAAATGGTGACCTCGTCTTTTTTTGTAAGTCTGTTAAAAATGGGATTTCTTTTGCAGAACTACGGTGCGGGCAACGCGGCCGCCACGGGCGCCGTCGACAAAAAGTGATCGCGCGCCCGCGCGGGGCGCGACACGGACTAACGCGGCGCGGAACGTACACAAGAGTATTCATAAGGGACACAATAAAACTACGCTTTGCGGCGGTAAGGGCCGTCCATATATTACGTAATAGCGATGGGGGGAGGGTCAAGCCCAATGTGACGAAAGAGACAGGAAAAAAGCGTGACTAGGGGGAGGGGTCCGAAAAGTCAAAATTATGCGTGATGTAACGTAATATTGTTATATGGACGGCCCCTTAGTGGTTATTACGAAGTACTGCTTCAATACAACTTGAAGCTGAATTTGGCGTAAACTAATTTTAAAGCCATACAAGTGCGTGTAAAACCTTTTAACAATAGTTCGAGTAGAAATAAGTAGTACTTACTCCTTTTTACATCTCAAAAGAATAACGTCATCAATTACTAGTGAAACTTATGGTTTGTACATGGTTTTTAAAATATTTGAAAACTATTTTAAATGTGAAATCAGCCCATGGCATTAAACAACTTTCCCCAAGGAACATATATGTATACAATATGAGAAAAATTGTTTGGCTCTACATACAAACTCGACTGACGAGTCAACTAAATGGGAGGCTGTATTATTTTCTTTGTATTTGGATATATGTTCTTTGGGGAAGTTATCCAGTATCATGGAAATACGTTCATTTTGTTATTTCCTGTATTAGAAGTTTAAAAGTCACCTGGCAATTTTATCTAATGAAGATTTATTGCTACCTTACGAATACTCTTGTGTCCCAGTAAAATGATCTACATGTTAGTGCGCTAATCTAAATCTAAGGTGGACAATTCTTTGTACAATAAATATATTTTTTACTGTTCTGGGTAATTATTCAGTTGTTCGAATGTTCGGCGAAAATAGTTTTTCGTGACAATTAAAAATAGGCGCAGGAATTATACGAACTTCAAAGCGCACTAGAAGTTGATGCGGTACATGTAGGATTTCTACGTGATTTATTCGTTCTTTTTAAATGTAACGTCTAACAAAATTACTGACACTATTTTAAGGGTAAATTCAGTCTATGATACTGAACAACTTTGGCAAGGAACATATGTCGAAATATGAAAAATATTTTTTCGCTTTCCATACAGATTCGGATCAGATGGGTCAAGTAGTATAAGAGGCCAAAAAATATGTTTCATATTTCGATGTATGTTCCTTGGAAAGTTGTTCAGTATCATGGGGTGGATTCGCCCTTAAAATAGTTTAAGTGTATTTTGATCAACCGTGCACTATAACCACGTTTGAAATTTTGATTCACAAAGCACTTGGTATTTTTGAACCAAACAATGAAATAAAATCAGTTGTAGTATATTGACTATTGATTGCAATGTTATTTGTTTATATTATTATATATACAGTTTAAGTCTTACTATTAGAAGTTAATTTGTATAAGTATTCCACAATTGAAATAGGAAATTCGAGTGATATTGTACACGAGTCAGTAATTATTAAATCATGCTCAATCAAACTTTCAGCATTTATACTCGCCCGTTCTGAATAACCAGCTATCGCCCAGTACTACTTTTAAATGAAATAAAAAATGTCTTTCGACGTGTCTATGTGCGTATAAGTCTACGCACTAATTAGGGGTGAAGCAAATTTTGCAAAATATTAAATATTTGTTAAATTCGTTTAAAGATACTATTTTTAAAGTAAAATATTAAACACCTGTTTCTATACGTATAAGCATAATAGACACCTCAATAGATTTTTGCTACTTTTAGCCTAGGCTGGGTGTATGGGCTACATATTGTAGTCTGAAATACGGACCGAAACCAGGCCAGTTCTATGCTGATGTCAGTTTTACTGATCTGATAGTTTGAGTTAGACAAATGGCCAAAACTTCAATTCAGCTATTTTACCTCTGACAGTTCTGATTCAACATATTAATATCGCCTTTAATGCTGTAACAATAGAAGTCATTTTTGCACTAGCACTTACGAAACGTATGCAGTAATATCAACTCTATTGATATTGTCCTAAAGTTGTCGAAGTTAATATGTGGGAGGTGAAAAACTGAATGAGTACTGGCCGTATCTGTAATAATTTTGTTGTTTTATTTAGATTTGTGGTTTCTCAAGCGAAACCTCGTTAGATCTTTTAACGATTGCATTACCAGAAGGGTATGTCTGTAATTTTAGCTAAGGCAATAAAATAAGTTTGAAGGCAATGGATGTGTGCGTGTATGGGAAGCTAAAGCTGTGTGCGAGTTGTTAGTTGTAAGAGTGTGGGTATAGGTTACGTCGTAACGATAATGATTTCATTTAAATAAATATTATTTCCTAAGTATTATTGTGGTTTTCTTTAATTTTCCCTAATGTCTTACCTGTTTTTAGAAAGTAGTTTACGCCTATTGTACGTACAAATTCAGGTCTTTCTAAGTCAAAGTTGTTACAAGTCAAGAGTTGATAAAGTCAGGACTTCTTAATTCATTAAAAATATACAATTAAAAAAATTATCACTTCGATCATAACGCACACATACAAGATTTACGTTTAAAAAATTAATACCCGACTACGGGAGCCATGTACAGCTAACACTATAAGAACTTTCATTTGACACCCCACTCGGAAATCGGGACAAGAAAAATTTTACTGCCAATTTTTTTTATCTACCCTTCGATATACAACCTGGAAGGGATATACCCGTAATTAATCAAACCACAGGCTATACTAAAAAAAAATCGATGTTGCCATACAAAATGGCCGGGCGGCTGCACAATTTTGTATGGAAGTCTGTGTTTTTTTTTACTTATTTTAATATCAATACACTCTGCTTTGCCGTTGTCGGGTAAAAACAGAAAATAACACACGAACATCTAAACTCGAAGCGCATTCCAGAACGAAATGGCAATATATGGCTATGTTATGACGTCAATTTACCCATCCGGGCCGCAGTTGACAACAACCGCGTGCCTCGAACCACGAAAACAGGGATAAGCGACGGCCGCTATACAGTTTGCGATAATTCGACAGTCGCTATTCGGAAACGAATTACAATATTTATTAATTCTTGGTGAACAAAGAAATGTAATATTGAGTGACTAAATTTATTTACACTTATCCCTTAACCCTAACGACATCTGTAGGATTCTGTCAGAAAAGGAACTATACCAATAATATTAGGGACGAAAATAATAATACAATATTAACTTTACACATTATTTATTGAAAAATTATACTATTGCCATTATTTTTTAGTCTGACAATGGTGAAAAACGCTTAAACTGTCCGAAACGTCGCTACAATGGACGCCCGGGAAACCAGTGGTGCCATTTTTTAAACGCGGAATCAGTAAACGAACGGTTTTTTGTATGGAAAAAATCATTCGTTCAGTGACTCCGCTTTTCAAAAATGGCACTTCAGATTGTGTAACATTTTATCGTTAGCCTATATTAGTTCGTACACTACGACAGTTCATAGTAAAATAGAGATTTATACAACACGAGAGATAACATAGTCCAATTAAAAAGACAAAATGAAATCCATAGACATTAAAAAGATAAAAATACGACATACATAATATAGTTTCTTTTACGAGAGACGCAATTACAAGACTGAAAACTAGTGAATTCCATCAAACGAACAACTTGTGTGGTTTCGTTACTATATTCTCTTAAACATGGTCACTCAGCGAAAGTTATTCGTTTGAAAGAACTGACCAAATGTATGCCGCATTACATAAACCTTTTATCAAGTTTACTAGCCCGCTACGCACACGCACACAAAACCTTGTAAAATAAATGCAAACTACAAAGCTCACGCTCATCGAAAACGAGATAACTTTGGTGATTAATGTATGGGAAACTTACAACTTAAAGGATTGTTTTGAAATCAACCCACCCTTCACACTAATAATTCGACTCAAAATTGAGCATTGAAATATAAGCTTTAGAATTTCAAAGAATGAGGGTTTTTAAAAATATATGACAACAGATGGCAGCACAGTGTGGTCAGCTTCAATCGACTGTTGTCATTGAACTATCAGTTTACAGGTTCTTTTCTCCATTAAGAGTCCCCTTACCCTAGACTAAAATACAACTTTCCATACAAACGTAGTCTACGTTTTATTTCAAAACGACATGTCCGATTTCGGCAAAATTTTGTAATTTCAAAGATATTGCAATTATCTAGGTTTATAACTGGTTTCCGACGTAAAAATATGAACTTGAAACAGAATATAGTGTTTTATATAATTTTTGACCATTAGTATGGGAAACTTCTAAATCGTTATATTTTCTTTCCAGTTTATAATTTTACACAGGAAACCAGTTATAACCCTAGATAATTGCAATTTCTTTACAATTACCAATTTTTACCGGAATCTGACATGTGGTTTCAAAATTAAACGTAGACTACGTTTGTAGGGAGAAGTCTTAGGAGACTTAAATGTATCCAATAACAGGTGCTTATTGGACCTGACTTCACCGTGCTGCCATCTGGTGTCACATTTTTTTGGAAAACCCCATTGAATGAAGACTTGACCACATCCCATGTCTCAAATAAGTTTCGGAAACTCAACCTTAAGTACACAGCATAAAGCCCATGTTCCAATACTGTAAGTAGTCGGAGTGGCGTGGGTGAAGGCGTTCCGGCTGCGTTCTCATTAGGCAAATAGTAAGCGGCTGATGATAAGTCCTTCAATTCGTCTCCCAATTTAAAGATCAACAAGTTAGAGAATCTAAAATGATGGCGACACTAGTTATTTTGTAATCTGGTGTTATCATGTTATTGCCATAAATAAGAAATAAATTTAGTTCACATTATTTGCGCAATATGTCGAGGCGAAGGTAATATAATTACTAACGTAACAGATACCCATGGCGCAAAGAGATGGCAGCACTCGCAACTAGCAAAAAAGTGACAAAGGAAGAGTTGAATATGCTTTGAAAATATTTATTTAATGAATTAGAGTACTACTTTATTTAAATTTTAATATTTTAAAAGATTTTAATATTTTTAATGTTTCAATTATTACCATAAAGTGTTTACATGGCGATGGATACGCATGATCGAGGTCTACTTACTTATTCGTAAACCTTTAAATTAAATGAAGTGTGTACTGCAGTTTGGCGAATTATTCAATCAGCCAATGGGCTTCTGTTGTTCTATAGTTCACGACACGACAGGAGCGGACAGTTGGCCACTTACTACCATAAGTATAAGCCTAATCAGAACGAAGCCTAAACAATAAAATTAAAAAGATGAGCACTTTCATGTATTTTCGATAAGTAATTAATTACATAAATATATAAACGTAATCTCAGATAGTATAATTCACTTGTTATTGAGCATAGGAGTTTTAAAAAGCTAAGATTTCATAATATTAAATATGCATAGTAAAATTTTAAAACTACTTAAAAACAAATGTTTTTGAAAAAGAATACAAAAACTTGTTGTTTAGGCTATAAAAGTGATTAATGCCTAGGGGAGGTTAGCGATTTGTGAAATTAATATTATTGTCATGTTAGCAAGAGTAAACAAATAACTAAACATAAAATAAGGGACAATATGTAAGGGTTATACGGGGTGTATAACCTTGCCATATTCTCGAACGTACCTATACTAATCACACTAAACAACTTTCCCCAAGTAACATTGGTCGAAAGATATAAAAAATTGGACTTCCCATACTAAATCGTTCAGCTGCTAATCAGCTAAACGATTTAGTATGGGTAGATAGTTTTGTATGGGGAACTCAATTTCTTTTTTTCATAATTATAATAATCTTTGCTCTTAATTTTTCATCATGATAAGTATAGTACGTCTGAGAATATGGCAAGGTTACAGATTTACACCTTGTTTAGGTAAAATAGGAATTTTAGTAAATATGTGAGAACAAAACTGTTACCTGAAGACATCTCAACGATTCGAGATTTATAATTAAAAGTAAATGCCGTCTACTCAGGCCAAACCAAAGGAGCATAATTTCTTAAGTTGTGAGTCCCAAAATATGTCTTGCATAATTTCTGTTCTATTGGAATTGACAACGCATTTTAGTTTTAAACATATTTTTGTGACACAAAGAGGACTTTCGTAGCTATGAAACCAAATGAAGCAGAAATCACGCAACTCATTATCAGTGACTTACAACCACTCGAAAAATATGCTTGTTCACAAAAAAAAATCTCGAACGAAATGCATTATATGTTGGACCCGGCTTGGCTCATCATACCTGTACAATATAAAAGCACAAAAGAATATACGAAATACCTTGGCGAAATCACCGTTTTCGAAAACAAATCAACATAGACGGAAATATCTTTGGTTTTCGACTGACCTTAATCTGAATAACAAGACAATCGTTTCAAAATTCCCTGGATAGACTTTTAAGTATATCTACTAAATAATCAAATTCGTAAAACACATATCAGAAATGACAATATTTAGCATGACTCACGGTTTGCCTGTCACGCATGTTTGATGATTCTAGATGATTTAAAACTAAATTTTAACTACCCGAATTTGTGTCCAATATTTGTAGGCTAAAGTAATAGACACAAAATTATATTTAAAATATACCTACTAGACAAAACATTTATAAAGTAACACAATTTTTAATTTTAAAACCATTCTCTGATGTTACTGATTTAATTTGACGCATTTCCCCGAAAAGCAGGTCTGGGTACGCCTATACAATATACATGTATAATTTCACCTGTTCACAAGTTGACAATAAATCAACCTTTTATTCAGGAACATATTTTTGCCTTACGTCAAATGCTAGTCAGCTGAGTCGACATTTTATTAAGATTAGTTGATTCAAACACGTAGTAAAATAAAAATATTTATGTAAATTTAGCTTTAGGGCGTAAGCTGTGTCAAGCGGGAACATGCGAGGTGTTGAGACTCTGTCACCAACTTTACGTGCGAAAGAGATAGACTGAACACGTCGCGTGGTCAAGCTTGACGCAGTTTACGCTCTTAGGGACGTATCAGACAAAAATCGACCATGCGTTCAAGCGTTCTGCGTTTGTTTAGTTGTATAACGTTACATAACGACCATGTAGACATAGATCGCGTTAGTACATAAGGACGAGCGCGTTTATTCGCTCCCTTTAGATGTAATTAATATTATTCGATTTTTTAAATTTAATTTAGGACACCCTTGTTTTATACGTATTTAGTGTTTAGACGTATTTTATTCTTATATAAAGAGTGTCAACAATAAATGTCAATGCAAAGATTTCACAGAGGGAGAACCTGATGTTTTATTTCTTCAAGAATTAACCAATTATCAGCGCGTAAACTAACAATGAGTAACAACCTGCACGCAAGAACGTAAAACACGAACGCAGGAACACATTCTGCCTGATAAGACCTTTAGATTAACAACGTGTGTTGATCAAAGTAAAATTACTGAAACACAGAGGTGAGGTGGCACATAATCAGGTGTCGACAGATACCTTATTTTTAACATCACATAGGGACCTTCAGGCGATTGGTTACATTTAGACATTTTTATTTTTAGTTAAGAGTGACAAAATATTATGAAGACTGGTTCAGTCAATACAAAAAAAATGACTTCAACAAGGAAGTGCTGTCGTCGCTGTCAAGTCATGCTCTGCGCAACCAATTTAAAAAAGTTTAAAAAAAAACGATGCGATTTTTTTTTCGGTGAGAACGGGTTACTCGCGTAGATAGTCAACTACTGGCCGACATGTTTAATTCATGCCAATAAAGTCTGTCTCACGTTAGTTTTAATTAAGAGATTGGTCAACTTGGAAAAAAAAATCCAAAAAAATCTGTACAAAATAGACAATATAAAGACAATTTACACATAGTTTGTTTTCAAATGTAACCAAAACGTTGCCTAAGGCACAAACACAACTCTATGTACACTTCGAGATGAGAAAGATGTCCCAATGCGATTTAGTATTCGTTGGCGCACTGTCAATTTCATACATCTATATTACAATATACTAAAACATTTTAGTAACATATTACACAATCCAATTTTATGTTCGAGCTAGTGAAAAATATTGAGTACGAAGGAAAATTGTTTTGTTACATATCAAGATAAAAAATGAACGATCAAAAATCTACGTCTTATGATAATCTATATAAAATATATTCAGATTGGGGTAAAATGGTGTATGTCAAACGATTTTCTCTTGCCATCTTTGTTATCTATATTACGACAAGTGACAACGGAAAATGTATGTGAGGGATTTGACATGCGCCTAGTAATAATTTATATCACTCGAACAAAAAATTGAAGACGTTTTAATTTTATGTTTGCGACGTTAATTTTTCTATTTAACTTTAACACAATCCTTCAAAAACCCAATCTGTACATTCGGGCGCATTTTTAAACAGTTTTTAATATAACCTACGTCGTAAATATAAGTCAAAACAGCGATACTTGTATTAGTTCGTTTATTTTTAGCTGAGCCTTACCTATTTACAATGTTCATTGCTAAATTCATATTTTTTATTGATTTAACGATCCAACTGTTAGTTTTAACATTTTAGAGAATAATATACAAATTACCTAAAATTGTCTCGACTATGGCGATGGCACTTGATTACCTTAAGTCCATTATTTAAATACAAATACCACAGAGGCTTTATTCATATATTTATTTAGTTTAAGAGGTCAATATACTTGTGATACAAACTATTTGATAAAGGTTGTGTCAGTGCACCAAACTATTTCAAGCTTATTTTTTAACGATTCTGTCACTTCAAGTTTATATTTATAAAGTAGCAGTAGTAGATTATAGATTGTGCATTTTTGTAAATATAAAAAAATGCACCGTAAGACTTACGCTAAATGAAAATGACGGACGGACCACTAAAACTACGTATATGATTTATAATGTTTATAGAGATAAAAGTTATGAGCACAATTGATTTAAGACATTCTTGCTCCAGTAAATTGCACTTTTACTTTTAAAAACTAAATTTGCCCAACAATTGGGACAAAACATGTTGTTAAAAAAAAGAATATCAATAAATACATAGAGATAAATTACATTGATTGAGCTTAACCCCTAAAGTTAGCTTAAACTTGTGTAATGGGTTACTAACTCAATAATAGTAAATGATAATCATCTATATATATTTATTTATTCATTTGTATTTATTAGGAATAGGATTGCTAAACAGTTATTCAATTAAACCACAACCAGTGTGGTTAATATCTAGACCATCCCTACGATATTAGAAGCAGAACTAGATGAATGCAAGTCCGAACGGCATTATTAAAAATTTGTATTGACAACGAGGAATTAAAAAAGTGGTTTTATAAATCGACGGGCCGTTTGACAGTACTATTTCTACGCTTAGTAGAAAAGCTGAAGTTTTTACGAGCAATGGGTGGATGAAATTGTCTTTCTTATGCGGTATATACCTAACTATCGATTGTTTAAATGCATATTTATAACAGCATATTGGACCTCCTAACAACAACTTTTAGAACAATATTTTAGTCATGTTATCCTAGAATATGCCATACATATCTGAAAAATGGTTATCTACATATAGCTTGATCAGAAAAAAATATGCATGTTATGTCATGTTCTGCTTAAAATGGCTAATACGAGAACTAGCCAGTAATTCCACACAGGAAAATAAAAATAATTATCTCATTGATGACTCTCCATATTTTGAGAATTACACGTTTTTTTTGCCAAAATGCGAAATTTTGCTCTTAATTATTATTTTTAATTTTTTTAACAGATGTCCTATCTAATTATTTAGCACTTTGCTTCGTTTTGATGGTATATACAAATTAGATTTTAGTGTAGCCGAAACAGGTTATCGATGTACATAATTCTGCCCAGTGTTTCTAAGATAACATGACCGAGTTTAACACAGTACGTTAAGAGTGATCGACAATGCGCCAACCCAACTTACCCTAACACAACACTTGTCTGCTTAACTGCAACAGAGCAGCGTGTCGTCTGTAACAAAAAAGGATTCAATGAGTTTTTCTGACAGCGTGTTGCGTTAAATTGTTGCAAATTTTATTGTTATATTGCTTACGAAGCATTTTGCGGCTCTAAGCAGATAGAATCGCAACCCAACAGGGCCGCAAGACCCAAATTCATTTTTAACCGACTTCCAAAAAAATTCATTTTGGTATTTTATGAATAAAAACTAACATTTTCCGAGTGTTTTTAGCCTAAAAGGTCTATCACCAGGAAACATAGCTCGGTATACTTGCGCACGTCACCTAGACACTGAAGCTCCATTGCCAGTACGGATACGAGTGTGATCGATTCCATAAGACAATGTATGTACCGATATTTTTATAGGCTCCGGGTGAATCTCGTTCCGGCTTCGGCCCGAGCACTGCTCTGATGTGTGTGGATAGACCTTGTTATAATAAGAAAAGAACGTGGAAGGGATATATCGGCAATAAATCAAACCACGAGCTATACTAGATTACTATAGCATAATGAAATTAAAATAACCGTCAAAAACCAAGAAAAAAATGACATTTCAATATTAATTGACTATGGTCTGAAATAGAGAATCATCATTTCAGCCGTATAACATCCACTGCTGGATATAGCCCTCTCCCAAAGATTTCCAAAATGACCGATCTAAAAATAAATTAAATTAAAAAGAAATAAAGAATACTATTATTAAAGTGTGCAGCCGTCCGGGCAATTTGTATGGAAATGTCGATTTTTTTTGTTTATGACGGGTATATCCCTTCTACGTTGCATATGTTTAAACTTACTGAGCTACTGCGGCGTGTGCGGCGACGAGGAGCGCGAGTGCGCCGCCAGCGACTGCTGCAGCGCCGCCGGCGTCAGCCACTCCCTGCGTACGCGCAATTCATAACATGTCAGATCTTTCAATGAGAATAAAGACAAAACATATTTAAAAAAAGGTTCAGCAAATGTTGGTACTTTTTATCAAATAAGGGGGACAATATTTACTCTACATTGCATTCCAATTTTTAGTTATCGTTTGAAGAGCGCAGTGGCCCGGTGGGAGTGCGCATTAGAGCTTTTGCAAGTAACGCGACGGGCGTGATCCGCTTTTGGATGGGTGACCACAAGTGCAAGCATACAAATCTCTTGAGCTCCTCCGTGTTTCGAAAGGTTGAAGCCGTTGGTCCCGGCTGTCATCATTGTATGGCAGTCGTCAAACTGTGTCAAATGCAGCTTACACACAAAAAACTGAAGCGGGAGCGAGGCGATATGCTCTACCGTCACTAAGGGAAGATCTTTTCGCCAGGCGTGGTGTTGCGGGGAACCGCGGCTCCGACGGTGTACTGTCGGAGGTTGTATATATAGTCAGTTGCAACCAGAACTCTGAGATCGAGATGTAGGATACCGCTGGCGCCATCTCGTATGATTTTTGTGAACTGTGGTATCCCTTCGTTCATTGTTGTTTGTGGTTTTTAGCTCGTAGTGGCGTATAGGTCGCCACAAAACAAACAAAAAGGGAGTATCTACAGGGTTCGCATCCGGCCACACGGGCACAAATGGGCTGATTAAAATACTCACTTGGGCAAACAGCGCTGTAGGAACGGCACGCAGGAGCTTACGTACGCGAGCCGGTTCACCCACGCTGGGATGTCGCGGTCGCACAACGCCTGGAACAAAAACAATTATTTTCTTATTCTTCATCATAAGAGATTTTCGATCGAGATCACATAGGTACCTACCTATGTGATAAGTGACGGGCGTAACTACCTAGTTACGCCCGTCCAAAACTGCCGCGTGACCTCGATGAAGTACTAACTGATCTCACGATTTTACTTTCGAGTTTTAGTCAACATTTTTTGTTTTAGAATTTTTATTTTAACTAGCTAATTAGGTCTAACTAATAATACTTATGAAGAAGAAGAACCTTCGGTTCCAAAACCAAGGAAAAATGTCTATATTGATTTTGATGTTTTTGTCTATAAATCAAGTATTTGCATTCAAAAAGTGTGCCTTGGTTAAGTGAAACTGATGAAAAAGACCAGAAATTGAAACTTTTTTTAAAAGTTATGTCTTCCAAATAAATTATCAAGGTTTTTATTCTTTTAATTATATAAATAGTTTCACAACTATACAGACTGACACCGTGTACTCAGGTACCAGCTGTGCGTTAACACGCACCTGTTAATCAATCCATCGCACAATGGAGTTCCCACGGCTCCCATCAAAGTGTATTACAAGTAATTATTGCTTGCTGATGGTCATCTAGAGGTGATAGCCCACAATTTTGTATTGATTATTACTTTTTCAGATATATAACTTGGTGATATTTTAATACTGAGATTTTATATTTTCATTTTAAATAAAATGTCATTTTATTAGCTAATTTCGTTAATTCAGATATTGATCAATTTCATTAACTTTGAGTCTCAGAACGAAAGTTCCTTGGTTATCCTCTTTCCTGTTCAATTATCCTTGTATACGTAAATTTATTTTGAAAATATAATTTTTTGAGCACAATCTTCAAAATTGTTTAGAAAGTCAATCAAAAAACAAGTTATTGTATCTGAAAAAGTTAAGAGTAAAAGTTCGAAAAGAAAAGAAATTAAGCTGCTAGTGTGTTCTACAATAAATAATAATAATAAAAAGGACTTGACCAACATCTTAAGACTCTCTCGCTAGATAGCTGGGTCAAGGGTCAGATTCAGAAGGCAGTACTCCTGGACACGACACGCATTGTCAGGAGGTTTCTCTCTCTGGGGCCCTTACCACCGGTAGCTTGGGCCTTACCCCCGCTGCCAGTGGGCAGCTATATTAGGTTTTTTATAATGTGTTTATATTTTGTAGTGTATCTTATATATTTTACTTTTTATAGATATGTTACAAAAAAACCTAATATATGTTTAAAAATAAGTAAAGAGAATAAAAAGGTACTAAAAGCCCCATGAACGCCTCAAAGGACCGGGTCCCCATGGGCCCGTGGCTGAAAAGCGTACCAACAAATAATAATAATAAATTATATTAAAACTTACCAGACAAAACGCGGATGTGAAGTGGTTACAATTGTTGTTCATAAGATGGTACCTGCAAAATAGATACATTTAATTTTTTAAAAACCCAAAAGATTTTTTGATTAAAAAAAAATGTTCTCAAAGTAATAAAGTTTATTCAATATTTTCCTCATCTAATGGCGGGTTGTAAGCGATGGTGGCCAAGCGGAGTGCGTCTGTTAGCCACAGACATATAATTAATATGAGTATTACATTAACAACGGGATCTCCTAAGGTCCCGCGCAATATACGTCCCCGTCCCCCGTGCCCGTACCTCTCCCCCGTTCTCCCATATCGAGCGTGTTGAGGAGCGAATACACACACATTGTCGCGTGCACGGATGTATAGGTTTGTTTGTAGTAGTAGGCATAAATGATACTCCGCTTCTATGAAGTGCCATACCTGTGGCACAGAATAAGTACTAGCACTCACGCACAGAAGTCTCTCTCAACCAAGAAATTCAAAGAAATATCTGCTCAATGTAGCTAGCGATATGGTTTAATTTAGCTTGTGTAAAGAGAAGCAACTAGTACATTCTAAGTTTTTAGGGTTCCGTACCCAAAGGGTCAAAACGGGACCCTATTGCTAAGACTTCGCTGTCTTTCCTGTCCGTCTGTCTGTCATCAGGCTGTATGTCAAGAACCGCGATAGCTAGACAGTTGAAATTTCACAAATTATGTATTTCTGTTGCCGCTATAACATCAACTACCAAAAAAAAAAAAAAAAATTTTATGGTGTCTCCCATACAACAAACGCGATTGTTATAGATAATGGTACGAAACCCTTAGTGTGCGAATCCGATTCGCACTTCTTCTTCTCTTCTTATATTTAAGAGCTGGGCTCTTGTCGGTGGAGTGCTTTCCATGTCTCTCTTCCTTCCGCTAAGTTCTTAACCTCTTTATATGTTTTCACTTTTAATTTTTCTTTTATTTGGTCTATAAATTTCCTTCTGGGTTTTCCTACTTCTCTCTTTCCTTCTATTTTTCCTTCCATTATTGTTTTAAAGAATGCTTCGTGGCGTAGTAGATGACCGAACATTTTGCCTCTTCTATTTTCTATAATTTGTATTATTTGTCTTTTCTCTCTCACATCCTCTAATACCTTCTCATTTGTAATTTTTTCTGTCCAACTTATTTTTTTCATTCTCCTCCAGCACCACATTTCAAATGCTTCTAATCTATCTCTATCCTTTTTGGTCATCGTCCACGTTTCACATCCATACAAGGCAGTGCTCCATATAAATGTTTTAATAAATCTTTTACGTAAACTTTCTTTAATACCAGAACAAAATATGTATTTTTTACTCTTAAATGTACTTTTTGCAATAGCAATCCTCTTCTTAATATCTTCTGAGCATCTTGCCTCTTCGTTGATAATAGTTCCTAAATATTTGAAACTCTAAAGTTGGATATTTTTAATTACTGGACCTGACTTTGAGACAATTAAGGACTTGGTTTTATTTATGTTTATACTCAATTTATGTCCTTTAAAAATATTATTCATTGCTTCTATTAACTTTTCTAACTGTTGTGAACTGCTTCCAAGGGCTGCTATGTCATCTGCAAATCTTATAAAATGTATTTTTTCTCCATTAATACTAACTCCTCCTAAATCTTGGTCTTTGATTTGAGATATTGCTTCTTCTATAAATAGATTGAATATCAGTGGAGAAAGTGGACAACCCTGCCTCACTCCCTGTCGTATTTTAGCCTGTCTTTTTTCATTATTACTTTCTATTATTGTCTCTTGTTCTTTATACAGTTCTTTGATTATTCTCCTGTCTCTATAGTCTATGCCAGCATTCTTAAGCGCCTTCATCATTAGTATCCAATTTACTTTATCGATTCGCACTTGGCCGGTTATTTCTTTTTTTCCCAGATTAGAATGTTAAAATGGACGATACTATCCATCGTCTCTCAGCTCACCTGTCACCGCGAAACTGCTTGCCGAGCTCGGTCACTAACCGGCGCACCTCCTCTTCGCTGAAGTCGGTATATCCTATATGTACACTTTGCCTGCGGAGTACAATTATATACTTTTAAATAAAAACATAACATCATATTATGTGGTTTCCGGCAGAGTAAAACAGGACCACTCCAGGTCCTCCCGCGGATGTTGTAGAAGGCGACTTAGGAAATACAAGCTAAACAAAGTTTATAAACAATAATGAGACCTCTCCAACCAGTTTGGCTAGCAAGGAGAGTGTACGCTAAATCCTCTGGCTGTCAAATCCTAAGGCTAAGACAAAAATTTACTTCATTCTCTCTGATTAGCAAATAATGATGAAGATTCAGCACATTTAAATTACGTGTGAAGTCACGATCCGATAAGTTTAAAAAATAAAAATCTGAGCTGCTCCTGAATCCCGTTTTTATGTATGTATGTTTGTTCGACAATAACTTAAGTATCTTTGATTGGAGTATAATGAAATTTTGTACTTATAGCAAACTAGCTGTGCTCCGCGGAAAAAGTAGCCTGTTAATGCAGGGTGTCAGCTTCCTGCATACCAAATGTTACCAATATTGATCCACGTGTTTGCGCGTGAATAAGTTACAAACATACACACACACACACACACAATTTTTCACCTATATATTTTTTATTTATCAAATTTCTTGCACTTTAAATCTTAAGAATGTAGTACAAAAGGTACAACTTAATGCTAAGTATTGTTTACCTTTACCTTTTTTATAATATTAGTGTGATAGAATTTTTAACTTTCAACATGAGCCAAATCTGTCAAACTGTCAAGATGTACTCGCGAGTTCACGCTTCTCCGCGAACTACTAGTAAAGCAAGGACTCACCGGAACCGAAACTGCTCGCCAAGCTCCCGCTCGTCCCTTGGCGCGATCTCGAACACGCCCGTGAAGGCGTACGGGTGCCCCCCGTACGCCCACTCCGCGCCGTGGACTTGCACCCCGCTGTGGAACACACCCACGCCTGCGCTCGCCGTGTACCTGCCAAGTGAGCTCCTATGAGGGCTTTCAAATATATGAGACACCAGATGGCAGCAGTGACGTCAGGTCCAATCGACTGTTGTCATTGGACCATCAGTTAACAGGTTCTTTCGCTTCGTCATATGTATCCAATGTTGCCATCTGATGTCCCATATTCTTGATACCCTCATTTTAATAAGATCGCTTTGAACTTAATAGTTTTTTGTGTCTGTAACGTTTAAAGCTGGGCGAAACAGAATAGGAGGTAAAATGATTGCTCATTTAAGAATGATGGGTGAGATGAGAAAAAGGTTGAACTACCCAAAACCCATATGGGACCACCTGACAAGTATACCCTTTCAAATAAAGAAATAATTTTTCAAATCTGTTCAGGCGTCTTCAAATAATCGGTTAAATAACACACATAAAAAAATGCGACGAATTAATAACCTTCTTGAAGTCGGTCAAAAATAAATCATTCTTTTTTGGATCCATAACGTTCAAACCTGGACGAAAAAGAAAATAGGAACTAAAATGATTCCTCATTTGAGAACGAGGGGTAATATGAGAAAGACAATGATATTCCGAAAATGCCTTAACTTCGCGCAGTCGTTAGGAAGTTCGCGTTGAACTTTTTAACTCAGACTCACCAGTTGGTCCAGTACATGTCGTAGACGTTGAGCACGACCTCGGCCTGCCCGGGGCGCGGCGCGCGCTGCTCGGCGCGCCGCGACAGCAGCGACATGCACGAAGGGAACATCGCGCAGATGCCGCACGACTGCGCCACATAACGTATATTAGTAAATAGAAACACACCATTGCCGTTTGATTACATGGATTTGCTGAAATGTATACACAACAAAACTGAGGTCGTTAATTTTTTTGATTGATTACATTTATTACATTGATACAATTTATACAAGAAAACAAAAAAAATTGACAATGTTGACTAAGTACCTAATTATCAATTCGATCGAAAATTCGGTCCGTGAAGTAAATTTTATAAAAAAAATATATGTGTAATTGTGAATATTTTTTATATAGGTAACCTATTTTATCCCAGTCCTGTGTAAATTTTTTTTTAAAACGCATTAAATTCGCGGTGTGTTACGATGTTACCTAAACATGTTAACCCACGACGCAAAAGGTGAGGTCTTGATGGCGTGAAGAAAGTCAACATTGTGTATGTTTCTTCAGTATTTTTACATGACGCTAATTTTCATATTGGCTGATTGATCGTGTCATGTATAAACTGAAATCTTATCTCTGTTAAGATACAAAAATAATAAATAACGGTGTATCTTTATGAGGGGATTAGGTATCCTATCGTTTTCGTGCCCAAGCTACTGTACTATAGGTATCAAGATCAAAACGTAAACTCAAAATACTTATTATAAAATAATCAGCCAAGTGCGTGTCGAGCCACGAGAGGTGTAGGATTTCGTAAACTAAAAAGGTCTAAAAACTAATTTTCTATTGAATTTGTATGAATATTTTCCTTTTCCAGTACATTTTTTAAGTAGCTCGCCTATACATTTTTAATTTGTACTGCTGTGTGTGTGTGTGTGTGTGTGTGTTTTCACGTCTCCATATCGGTTTCGCAGATAGGGGGGAGGGACACAAAGACTCTTAACAATTTTTTTCTCTATATAACCAACCAAATATTTCAGTAACGGCTCTCTAAATCGAAAAATTATGTTCGCAGGCTTGCAATATTTTTAAAAGACCTATTTAACGATATCCCACAAGATGTGATGACTATCACATCTTGTGGGATCAAGTAAAGTGGGAGTATTTTTTTCTCGACTGAGAAAAAAATACTCCCACTTTACTTGTATGGTCGTAAACTTTTTTTTTATGATTTTATTTTACTACCTTTTTTGCATGATTAATATACATAACCAATTAAACATACCAGAATCACAGCTTTCTAGTGCTTAGTCTCTGAGTAAAATTGCGGACGAATGGACAGACAGACAGGGCGAAACTAAAAGGGTTCCTTGTTTACTACGGAACCCTAAAAAACCACCGCTGTAAGATAAATGATAGGTGTCATAATCTCATGTTTCTAGCTGTGTTTTCATGCCGATTCAGTATGTAAGTGACATGGTAGCTTCCAAGCGGCTGGACCGAGGTAAAAATAGTACGGAGCCGATACGTAATGGGAAATATATATGCGCTGTGCTTATTATCGTCACTTTTTGCTAGTCAGATAAAAGAAAAAACACGGGTGCAAATATCGTTTAATAAAAACTAGCCGAAGCCCGCGACTTCTTTCGCGTGGACTTTATGTCTCTGCAAAATGCTCATCAGGCTGAACAACTTCTAAGGCGTCATTTTTATATTTCTTATAGTTAAGCTGGACCATTATAGTTCTGCATCGGTGTTTCATTTTCCAAAATCATTTATACCCTATATGTTGCCCAGGCTTAACAGGAGATTAGCGTGTACAACAGACAAGCATTTTTTTTAATTCTTCCTCTATTACTATATTTTCATCGCACCCAATATTTTTTTTGGAAATATATTTTATGTACAGACACACTTTTTTACTGTTTTATTATATGTGTATAACTGATGGGTTAAAAATATTTTCAGACATAATATCTATTAAATTAAGATGTCATCGTCCAAATGTGGTTATTGCCCCAAGTTTAACTATTTAGGCGCCCACGCGTTACATTATCTGCGGTTATCTATGGAACGTCGCGTTGCATAGATATCTTCAAAATGGTGTGTTGCATTCAGGAAGCTTCGTATGGGGTTTAAAATAATGCGTTATAGTTTTGAATTGGTGTAGGAAGAGATAAGTTTCAACGAAAATATTTTTTCTAATCTTAAAACCGACTTCACTACCAAATTACATAACCGATTTTGACAAAGTTTCTATGCGTCCACCTGACAAGTATGCCCTTTCTAACAAAAAAAAAAATTTTGCAAATCGGTCCTCGTGTCATCGAATAATCGGTGAACATACATAAAAAAGGATCGCGACGAATTCATAACCTCCTTCGTTTTGGAAGTCGGTAAATAAAACTAAGACAAAAGTGTAGGTCTTGTCAAGGAGAAAAAAAACGTTAATGAAGACAATTGATGTACGAAGAGGGAAAATGTTTGGACACCTTATTCTTTGCTTAAACACGGAAAAGTTTAGCAAGTACATATAAGCAGGTTATGAACTAAATATTAAAGAATAACAAATATTCCAATTTACTTTTAAAGTAAACACGCAACGCTTTCAACATTATAACGCGATGTTTGAATGCCGGAAATTTTATCAAAGGAAGTTAAGACATCATATGCATAAAGAAATACCCCAAACAAAACAATTTTTCTTTAAATAAAACCCTGCGACTTCCTTTAGTATTACCCTCCATTTTGCAAATGGCTAAACCAATTTCGATCAAACATAACTAATAACAAGATTAAGTCACCTTTCAAATAATAACAAAAAAGGTCTCAAATTCGCTTCAGCCGCTCGGAAGTTACGATATCACACAGACGTTAAACATAAAACACCGCTATTTTTGCGTCAGGGGTTAAAAAAGCTGATAAAAGCGTTAGAATAACATTATTTTACCCTTATCTATTTCATACCATGACCTTCATTAAATTCTTCGAAGGAAATTATTCTAATTGAGTCCAGTTAAGTATTTAATTGTTGACATAAAGTGGTACCATTTAACCTTCAACCTCAGCGCTAACTTACTGAACGCACTTAATACAGCTATACTAGGCATGCAGTGCATTTGGATTAAACATTTAAAATTATGCTAAATTATTCATACTGTTTAAAATAAGGGGCTATGCGCATTCATCGCGGCAAACACATGCAAACTTAAATTAAGGAAATAAAAACTTAAATTATACAGTTAAAAAAATACTGAATAACATTATTTTTTTAAATCTTTGAGTGAGACCTATGTCCAGCAGTGGACGTTATGCGGCTGAAATGATAATTAATTGAGGGCACAAATAAGAAGCACTGCACCTTATTTCTTAAATTAAAAAAAAAGTTTATTTAAGGCGAAATGAGTGCAGTAGTGGTCATTTAAAATAAATTGTTTAAAAGTAAATATGCTGATAATTAACAATTTGAGTTCCAAAAATGACTAGAAATAATGTTTAAATTAATATTTCAATGAAATATTATTGGTAGTTTTAAAACGAGTTTCGGCAAAAGTGACCGGTTTCGGCGCCTCTCTTCATTTCATATTAATACTTTCTTTTTGCACTGGCTAAAAAACACGTTTTAAAATTCCTTCCGCGGAATATGAGTGATTTTTATTTTCTTTTCCATCGTCACTTCGTGATAGAAAGAAGCTAGAAAGTATATCAGTACTTTCAATTACACATTACTCAGGTAAATCTTTTTTTTTAAAGAGTGAAAAACTCGGCATCTTCAAAAAAAAAAAATTAATCTGTTCCTGTGGCTAAAAAAAATATGAATTTCTTAATTCTGAATTTACCTTCCGCGGAACCTGTGTGATTTTTATTTTCTTTTTCATCGCCACTTGATCTTCGGGCAATACACTAACACAGTCATTGACACCTTTTTTATTATTACCTATTTAATCTTGAACTCCGTATAGATTTAAAACTAACATATCTGAACCTCATTTCACAAACTTAAAAAGTTAATAACACTTTATTTTCGCACTGGCCACTTTTTGTATAAAAAAAAGAAAACTGTTGGCGACATCCAATTTTTTTTTATTGGCACTTGATGATTTCTAGGAAGTATACTAGCACTGTCATTTTACGAGCATTAATCTGTGGTATAATCAAAGGCGGGTCGATTCGGCCGTGTCTCACACCGTAATGACAGGTAATGAGTGTACTGTACGTCGCTTGAAGCGTGATAAGGCGACTTTCACACTGTCTACATAGATTACATTACAAAGTAATGATTTAAACCTATCTGAGGAAGTAGGAACTGGAAAACTAAGCACCGGTTCTGATTGGAATTAGGATATATCTTTCTAATTTGTGTTGAAATGGCAGCGGCCGGCGGCGCACTTTCACCGCCAGGCAATATTTATCTTTATTTCTATCTAAGACATACATAGAATAAATAGAGAATAACCGGCTAAGTGCGAGTCGGACTCGCGCATGAAGGGTTCTGTACCATCCTATCCTAATATTATAGCGGCCAGATAGCCTCAAAGCCCTCAAGCTATTCTATGCACTTTGTAAATAGAAATAAAGGTGAATATGGTTCAACTGTGCAAAAGGCATATAGAAGAAGACTTCCTACAACTAAGTCTGGTAGTTAATACAAAGTTGTCTGTAGAATGTTTGATAAGATAACCTTTGACTTTCTTTGGGTGTCTTTTAGAGACTAGATAAAGAACTTTATTTACTAGGCAAATTAAATAACCCTAGAATTAAGAACGCCATCTACTGATAGCGGAACTACATATTCTAATTGATACCCGTAGCGCCATCTATTAATTACTAGGCATAGACCCTAACTTCCAAGCGTTAACTCCCAAGAACTTTTAAACGGCTGAATCGATTTCCATCAATCATAGCTAAGAACCACCGCTTTTCGCTTAAAAAAACCGCATTGAATCCGGTCCGCCCGTTCGAGAGCTACGATGACACAGACAGAAAAACAAACAAACATACAGACACTAGCGTCAAACTTAGACGACCCCACTTTTTAGTCAGGGGTTAAAATAAAACTCCATTACCATGATGAGATATAATTGGTTTCTTAACGCAGAGAATGGACATGGATAGCATAAATTTAAATAGGCCTTGTTAAATGTGTTTATATTTGTACTTGTTATTATTTGTTTTTTTTATTTTAGTTGTTTACACCCCGTCTGCTAACGTTTCCATATACTCTCTCCATCCGCTTTTAGCGATAAGACCGCCCATTGTACATTTGAATGCTTTTTCTGTGTGTATATTTGTATTATTGTTATTTTTTTTTGGCTAAAGACAGTGAAAGTTGGAATAGAATGGAGGAGGCTTTTACCCATACTGGGGCCACATAACAATAATGATAATAAAATAAATAAATTTATATAACATGTATATTTAATGTGAAGTGTTAAGTGGAAAATAAAGCTGTAATAATAATAAAAAAAATTTGTGTACAACAATGTATTACTTAGACCTATTCCCAGCAGTGGAAAGTGGAGGGTTGTCAAGAATAATGAGTAGACTGATATGAAATTAGAAGTGGAAAACTTACTATGCACAGATTAACCATGTTGCTGAATTCTAGGCGATGCACGGCTCGATGCGTTAGGGGAGGGGAGGAGGGAGGATCTTGACACTATTGCACATAGTTTAACAAAAAAAAAATATAAAAATAATATTATATTATAGGCTTTAATTTCAACTGTTCACATATTTATAGAAAAAATACATTTTTATCACAAAAATATATTAAAACAGAAACTATTATAGTAGGCGATTTGTTGATAAAAAGGAGACATCCTCTATTTTATTCAAACTTTCTTTATCGATTTCCAAAAGGGACGAGGTTATCAATAAGTTGGGATCTTTTTATGGTTCCGTACCGATCCGTACGTAGACTGTTGAAATTTTTGCAGATGATGTCTTACTGTTCTTGCTTTATGAACAAATACTAAAACCAGAATAAATAAATTTTAAGAACAAGTGGTGGTAACAGATGAACAGACTCAGATGGACAGATGGACAGCGACAGACAGATGGACAGGGGAGTCTTATTAATAGGGTCCTGTTTTAACCCTATTTTAAAAAATGTTTGATCTAAGATGAAGGGAAGAATCTTCATCAAAGTGCAAAGAGTTACGTACCATGTGTATGTTCCCTAAGTATGTAAGTTTTACATATAGACATAATGCATTCTTTTCCTAAACTATGACAATTTGGGGGAGGGGACAGACTTTAGTGGAGTCCATAATCTGTTTACCTGCTTATCAAGAGTTACCATAATCTATTCTTTTGTTAACTCAGTGATAAGCGTCACATGGTCATTGTTTACGTCGTAAAAGGATATGCATGTTTGCATTCAGCCTCATTTATGATTATTTACTGTCTTTGTTTGCCAGATTGAAGTCAATCTTAGTCAATAACCTTCAATTCTTTACTTGCTTGCTTTTCGTGTGTGCAAGTGGCCAACAGTTTTCAAGCTGGCTAAAGGTATCTGACACGGCTTGACAACTGCCATCCATACAATGATGACAGCAGGGCCCAACAGCTTATACATACCTTCTGAAGGACGGAGTTAAATCAAAAAATAAACCAAAGCCTAATTTCTCAATAACTTTGATTGTTTTTATCTTTAGAAATGATTATTTTATGGCTCTGGATACAAGTCGTTCAGAGCCTCTCTTCATTTCGATTTTGATTAGGAATAGCAATAATCCTAATCCTAATTTTAACTAGTTTTTGATAGTTCAAAATTAAGAATCATTATATCTTAACAAAATTTAGTTTTTTTGACCACCTTCCTTTTGGCCTCGCCATAGTCAGGTAATGATAGGTAGATTGTAAATGTTCACTGATTCTATATGATATAATAAAAACTGAGTTAATTTATTTTGACTTTTATTAATTCTTTTTATATCAAATAGTTTTGAATACACTATGTATATAGCAGCTCTATCTCTCATTACTTAAATTTTATTTTAATTCAGAAGTTCACTATATATTTTATATAGAATCTTGTAGACATATGGGAGTTATAGTAATAATGAGATAAATAAATAAATTGGTTTAGATTTTTGACTTTTTAAATCTTAGTCGACTGAAAACATTAACTGAACAAAAACTGATAAACATTTAACAAATTAAATCAAATTAAAAAAGACAGACTTTTTATAACACTATTGTATACTTAAAGATTTAAAAAAGAACTAAATTACAAAATGAAATATAAAGAAAAGAAAGGCAAAGTTTCTACAAATACACTTGACATAAAAAAAATGTGCACCACATTTACATTGTGCACAATGCTAACTACTAAGAAGAGAATTAGTCTTACTAAGGTACGATTTTCGTAGGGCTCCTCCTGGGAGACTACGGGCGAGTCAATGAGGGGGTCGCAGTCGCCAGCGACAGGCTGGCTCCCAGACGGCCTCCGTTCACTACGGTGACGGCAAGTGTCACATTTCTTCATTTCTATACATACTTCTCAACTGCGGACTGAACATTTGCCCTTTGTAGACATTTATACATCTACACACGCTTGAAAATCGAACTATAAGTAATAGATTAATTTAAAACTTTTTTACAAATACCTACATGAGGAAAAAGATAAAAATTGTTTAAATACCTCACTGTCAAGAAGTGGTTCTTCCATGGTTAATATATAACGTTAAAAATACATGAAAATCTACAACTCTAATCATAGGATAATCTCGACAAACAACGGCAGACCTTATTCGTAAACTATGAGTAACAGGCACAAAGAATTGTATGCAAATCATATCTGAACCATTAGCAAAATAATGACGGTAGGGTCTTGCTTAGAGCGCACTCATTCTGATAACACATGTGTGATATAGAATACTTGTTTCTAAAACAATACAAATAGATAAATAGCAATTAAATAGCCACTTACTACTATTATCAGACTTCACGAATATGCGAAGGTATTCCATAGAATTTACAGCCCCCTTCAAAATGTCAGCTCCATAATTTTGTCAGCACATATGAAATCCGTAATTCAGTAAATTATTAGTACAAAAAAGTGCAGGAAAATGTTATAAAACAAGGAAAATGAACACAATTTTGTCGTAATGTGCTTTGCTTACTTTTGACAAATCTGACATTTTATTTACGACAGCCATAAACAGGAATTTAATAGTTTTTATTACTTTGACAATTTGATAACAGCCTCAACTTCCATCTTTCTTCACGTAATATCGATTGCAAAATTCTAGTCAAATCGTTTCGCTCGATTCGATTCATGCATGTGACAAGTGAACATAAAAACATTAGGAGGCATAGATTAGGAACGAAGGCGCTGGCAAACTAGCAAGCAAGACTGAATTTTTGGTTGTCAAACACAAAACACGTCATCTTCTAGAGAGCTGTCAAATTTATAATTTACTTGCAAGTTGTTTTCAATTTTTCATGTTAAATTGAGATAAATAAAGAAAATCAAGATGGTAAATAATATTCTACACATTGACTAATCATATAAATCAAGTTGTAGATGTGCAAATCCCGGTCCACGTGTGTTTAAAGTGTATTTAAATGTGATTGTGTCCGGCTTATGTTTACACCTTAACAAATGAGTTTTCTTGCTATTTCAGGTGCTTATAGCGGCTACGGTATGCACGAAATCAGGAAAAGGTACTATAAAAGACCCTACAATCATTAATTTACTTATTAAACTCGATAAACCGCGGATATAATATTTTATGTGACGTGTATCCTTGCCATGTACCTATCCTCATTTTCAGCGCTCGTTTCCCGTCAATTTGTGGAGATGACAAAGGCTCGTATCGAAGGTCTGCTGGCTGCCTTCCCAAAACTTATGACCGGTGGACGGCAGCACACATTTGTCGAAACTGAATCTGTGAGGTACATAGATATTATTAGTTGCACAATATACACTTATTATCCATCAGTGCTCTGTTACTGCTATCTTGGGGCTCCATTATGTATGGGCTTGCAAAGAGAATGTTGTAATAGTGAATTCCTGTACTCCTGTACTTACTGTCTGAGGGGAGGTTGTTTTTATGAGCGTGTGAAGCTAGCAATTCAACTTTTATCAATCTTCTCTTATTTGTTTAGACTGTATACAGGCCGAGACAAAGAATTTATACTGACGAAATATTTGAAATTAATTTGTGTGATCATTTTATAACTGGCAGCCACATAATGTCAACATACTTTGTCAATACAGTTGTAGTTCATAATATTTGTGCTTAGTCCTTTAGTTGCCTCTTAAAAAATAAAATAAAAGGGTGAGTAAATATTGTACGCCAGAAACAACACATCACATGGGTTTATAGGTATATTATTGTGCAGAGAGAAATACTTGGGATCTCCAAGTGTGCTGGTGGAAACTTACAGTACAGGGTGTACTGAAGTTTCCACAATGAGCTGAGCTGGCTTAAATTAAAACAACTTCCTTTAAGGGTCCTCCGACCCTAGACCAAAATACAACTTTCCATACAAACGTAGTCTACGTTTTATTTCAAAACGACATGTCCGATTTGGGCAACATTTTGTAATTTTAAAGATATTGCAATTATCTAGGTTTATAACTAGTTTCGGACAGTAAAAATATGAACTTGAAATAGAATATAGTGTTTTATATCATTTTTGACAATTAGTATGGGAAACTTCTAAATCGTTATATTTTCTTTTCAGTTCATAATTTTACTGTAGGAAACCAGTTATAACCCTAGATAATTGCTATTTCTTTACAATTACCAATTTTTACCGGAATCTGACATGTGGTTTCAAAATTAAACGTGTACTACGTTTGTATGGAGAAGTCTAGGGTCGCCGGACTCTTAAAGTCCTTTTGTGGACTAGAGAAGTGGTTTTCATCACTGATGTGCAATCACTGACAAGTGAAATTAATTTGTGACTACCCCATGGGAAACTGGCATGCAAATATGTATGTATGTTTTATTCAGATATGTGTACCAGCCACTGGACAAGTTGTACATGCTGCTGATCACCACCAAGGCTAGTAATATCCTCGAGGACTTGGAGACCCTGCGGCTCTTCAGCAGAGTGGTATGATATCTTAGTCATCGCATATGTTTTTACGATTTGCTGCCAAACTGACATTAGCACTCCTTAGGTCATCTGTGTAAATCTATACATATAATAAAACAGTAAAAAAAGTGTGTCTGTACATTAAATATATTTCCAAAAAAAATATTGGGGGCGATGAAGACGTAGTAATAGAGTAAGAATTTTAAAAAAAATGTCTGTCTGTTTGTCTGTATGTCTGTTTGTCTGTTTGTCTGTTTGTCTGTTTGTACACGCTAATCTCCGGAAATACTGGACGGATTCGAATGAAACTTTTTTTGTTATATAGCTATTAAGCCTGGGCAACATATAGGGTATAAATGATTTTGGAAAATGGAACGCATGATGCAGAACCATAATGGTCCAGCTAAACTATAAGAGATATAAAAATGCCGCCTTAGTAAAAGTTGTTCAGCCTGATGAGCATTTTCCAGAGATATAAAGTCCACGCGAACGAAGTCGCGGGCTTCGGCTAGTTACTAATATTTGCCATTACACTAAATCATAAAATCAAACTAGAAGTACATCCACATCTGTTTCCCCAACTTATCCCACTCTATATAGAGTTAGGACTGTAGGCCAAATCCTCTGGCTGCTCTGGCCAAGTATAGCTCTAGTAGTACAGAGAGGGTCGTGCTCCTGAGACTGAGACTAAAAAGTACTTTATAAAAAACCTCCCCCCTAGCGTGGTTAGTAAATCCTCTGATCTTGGGAATGCGTTATTGCAAATGCAAAATAGTAATGGGTTGCTAGCCGCATCGTCTATTTAAATGGTTAGCATTTTCGCCCAGTCCGTCGATCGGCTTCTATGATCTGGGTGGGAAGAGAAGCAACTATTAGTAAGTATATTATAATACCAGCACTGAAGGCATCCAATTAGCTGGCTTTAACCAGATGGCTGAAACATTATGTATTGACTTTATTTTCAGGTACCAGAGTATTGCACGCAGCTAACAGAAGCCGAGGTGATTAACCAGGCTTTCAATCTGCTGTTTGCGTTCGATGAGATCGTCGCTCTCGGATACAGGGAGAGTGTGAACTTAGCTCAGGTAATTATTGTGTATAATAATTATGTGTCTACTTACTTTTAAGAAACCAGGTGAGAAGTACCCGTAACAGACAGGTTATATATAGGCGGGTCTCTATTGTAGGAGTGTCAGGTGGCTTGTCATAAACTAAAAAGCCAATAAAAAAAAAGAAAAATTGTAATCTGACCTTATGGAATAAGAACTTTTCTGAAAATTTTAATGTGCTATCTCCAGCTTTGCATTAATAATTATTATACAATTGTTTCAGGTTCGATCGTTTGTTGAAATGGACTCTCACGAGGAGAAGATCTATCAAGCTGTTAGACAGGTATGTGTAGTTATTTTACAAGATGTGCGAGAACTAGCTCTGATACATAGATACTCGTACTTATTTTCTATTGAATTTACTTCGCTGTTGTATCCACAGTCATCAATTAAATAACGCAAAATGTCACATATTACTCTAATATAAGGGTACAATCAACCAAATAGATAACGAAATTGGGCAACCTCTATCATTTAATTTAAGAACTACAAAATTTACTAGCAGCTTACAAGATGGCGCTGATATATCCAATAATTCTTAAATCTCGATATGAGAGTTCCTGAGATTGGTTGCTTAAGTACAACCTCCGACAGTACACCGTCGGAACTGCAACACCACGCCTGGGTAGATCTTTTCTTTGTGGTGGTCGAACATACCATGTTGCTCTTGCTACAAAGTGAAGATATCATTACTAAAACTCTAAAGGTTACAAACGCCATCTACCTAGTACTATCATTCTTGATGCTATATCATGCTGTAAGCAAAGCATCCCCAAGTGATTCGATTAGCCGCCACTAGATGACATATTGTACGCAACGCACACTATTAAAACGAATTTGTGGAATTTCCGTCATCTGTTTCAACGCGCTTTAGCTACAAACAGTCGCCTCGAAATAAATTGATTGATACCAAATTTCCCTCTTTCTCTGGCACCTATTTCAAGACAAAAATCACACTAATATTAGAACTGAGAAAGTTTGTGACTTGTTACTTCTTCACGCGCTAACGGCTGGACCAATTGTGATAAAATTTGGTATGCAGGAAGCTGAGATTCTGGATTAACACATAGGCTACTTCTGGATTAAAACATAGGCTACTTCTGGATTAATGCATAGGCTACATTAGGCGTGGGTTACACCGCAGCACAGCTAGTGTAACATAAATACTCATTTAATAGACTCAAGAACGCGAAGCAGCAAATCGCATGCGCGAGCGAGCGAAGGAGCTGCAACGGGAGCGCCTCGAGGCGGCCAAGCGCGGGCAGCCGCCGCGCAGCCAGATGTCGTTCGGCAGCAGCGGCGGGTTCGGGTCTAGCATGGCGTCCAGCATGGCTGCGGAGCCCAGCACGGAGAAACTGTCCGCCATGCCCGCTAGAGAGACGTGAGTCGTTTGTCTCTTTCTCTATGCGTCTCTATCTCTTTTTCTTTCTCCCTCTTTCTCCGTCTCCGCTGCTAAGCTAGATGTCGTTCGGCAGCAGCGGCGGGTTCGGGTCTAGCATGGCCTCTAGTATGGCTGCGGAGCCCAGCACGGAGAAACTGTCTGCAATGCCAGCTAGAGAGACGTGAGTCGTGGTTTATCTCTTTCTCTATGCGACTCCTTCTATTTTTTGTTTATCCCTCTTTCTCCCGGCGGGTTTGGATCTAGCATGGCTGCGAAGCCCAGCACAGAGAAACTGTCCGCCATGCCAGCAAGAGACACGTGAGTCTTGGTTTATCATTATCACTTTCTCTATACGTTCTCACTCTTTCTCCGTCTCCGCCGCGCAGATAGACATCGTTACACAAAAGCGGCGGGTTCGGATCCAGCATGACTGCAGAACCCAGCACTGAGAAACTGTCCGCCATGGCAACAAGAGACATATGAGTAGTGGTTTATCTCTTTCCCTATATGTCTTCTTCCTTCTTTGTTTTCTTTCTCTCTCTTTCTCGGTGGGGTCTTCTAAACGTCTATTCGGGGTATCCTGTGTGACCAAAGGGCTGGTCAAAGAAGCAGCATCGCTATACAACGTGGCAATGCTGCCAGCCTTTTGGCTACATAGTCTAGGGGTAATATGTTAGTGGGACTACATATTTAGTTTTAATTAAAATTTTAATAATAATAGCTTTAATTTAATTTGAATTTCATTTTTGTCTAAAACCAAAATGAAATTGTGCGAATTTGCCGGCAGTCGTCCGCTGGCGCGCTCGGCCATGAAGCTGGGGTCGCGCGGCGCGGACGCGGACTCGTTTGTGTCGCGGCTGCGCTCCGAGGGGGACGTGGCGGCCGCCGCCGGCGCCGTCGCCGCGCCGGGAACTGCCGTGGATAAACCGCTGCCGGCTAACCAGAAAGAGTGAGTATTTCTACATTCATTAATAGACTTTGGTGGCCCTTTGGCAGTGCGAATAGGCTTTTTTACTGTGTATGTTTTTGGTTAATCACACTAATATTACGAAAAAGCGAAACGAAAGTTTGTGTGTGTTTGTTACTTTTTAATTTATAAAAACAAAAATTTTATAACATATTTATTGTTATGAAATGCAATAATAGGTTGTATAGTTTGAATTGTAAGTGGAATTGAAAATTAAATACTTTTAAGTCCACTAATTAGTTCCTCAAACAAACATTTATTTTCGACTCCACTGACAATGTGTGTACTTATGTTCTTCCAGAGTTCATCTGCGGTTCGAAGAGAGACTCAACTTGGTGGCGGGGCGAGACGGTGACATACAGAACTTTGAACTTTCAGGTAAACGGAACTCAGTGACGTGGACTACTACTTGTTACTGGGTAGGCATTAACTTTACCTGAATAACGAGAATGGCTCCATATTGAACAAAATACATTTCTCGCTAGCAACGATAATTAATAACTAACGTCGCAGATACCCAAGACTATAGAAACTATTGGTAAGTAAGCAAAACTGGAGTTGCAAGATAGCCTCACAGAGATGGCAGCACACACGACTAGCAAAAAAGTGACAAAGAAAGTATTGAATATACTTTAAAAATATGTATTGCATTTCGTATAAGTCATATTTAATTAATTAAAGTACTACTTTATTTAAATAACAGTAATAAAAGATTTTAATGTTTTAATTATTACCATGAAGCGTCATCTAGTGACAAGGAAGGGAAATAATTATGTTTATATCATCATCATTAGGTCTTTTTGTCTCCACTGTAGGAGCACGACCCTCTCTGTACTACCAGAGCCATTTCTTGGCCATATCAGCCAGAGCACTCTCCTCGCTGGCCAGACGGGGTGGACATGTCTTATCGACGTTTGATATGCTTTGTTTAGCTTGTATTTCCTAAGTCGCCTTCTACGACATTCATGGGAGGACTTGGAGTGGTCCTATTCTACTCTGCCGGGAACCATACGGCGTGTTTATATGGCGATGTCGTTTTATCTTATACCTTTAAACTAGCAATTCTTGTATATTAATTTATTTATAGGTAGGTATATAAATTTATTTCTGTGATCTCGCAAACGGCTTTAACTACTTCGCTGAAATTTGGGATATGGGGGTTTTCGGGGGTAAACAATTGATTTAGATTAGTCTTATGTTTGGGAAAACGCGTGTTTTCGATTGTTTTTCTTTCTACGCAGAATATGCCGGCCACTATCCGTCTGGCCCAGCGGTTTAAGACGCGGACAGCAAGAAAGAGTGTTACGGGTTCGAATCCCACTCGGTTCAAGTTTATACATAATTTTCTAATTTTTATTATTTTTAGACAAGTTAAAAAAAATGTAGTTAATTAATGTTTGAGATATAACATCGATCGCCCAGGTACTAATAATACTAAAAGAGCTTAATCTGCCAGGCCTGCTGACGCTGCGCATCACCAGCGAGCAGTTCGGGCGCATACACGTGCACGTCGACAACAAGGACGCGCGCTCGCTGCAGCTGCAGGTACTCGTCTGGGAATTGGTCAAGTGCGAGTCGGACTCGATCACGATGGGTTCTGTACCGTTATATAAATTACCTGTCGTCTGTTCACAGACCGGAATCCGGACGACATGCATTGTTTTACTATTGTGTCTGGTGTTTTGCACTGACAACGGTGTAGTGTTTGGGGGTGTTTAGTTTTGAAAAATTATTAGTATTTGTTGCTATAGCGGCAACAGAAATACATCATCTGTGAAAATTTCAACTATCTAGCTATCACGGTTCATGAGATGCAGTTTGATGACAGACAGACTGACAGTGGAGTCTTAAGTAATAGGGTCCCGTTTTCCGAACCCGAAATATTATAGAAAGAATAAATTCAGCAATGTAACTTTCCCCCATTTACAGGCCTTGCTCTCAGATCAAATAAAAAACTATGCTCAACAGTAGAACATAACGGCTACAAAAATGTTATCATTATGTAATCTAAGCTATCCAGAAGAGTTGTAAAGGCTCATTTTCACTAGTCGTTCTGGCACGCATTCGGGTGCGAGAGATTTTTAAAACGCATGCTGTAGGGAACGCATAACCGTTTTCACTAGTTGAGGTACCTCGAATTCAGTGCGAGAGTTCCGTAACGCATGCGAGGACCCGTTTTCACTAGTCGATAGAGTGTACAGTATACAGCATGTGGGGTATAACCGCAGTCGGCGTAACGACCACTGTATCGACTTATGACCTTCATTGGTCGCTAGCCCGCGTACGTGCAGTCCCCGCATATACAGCATGCGGGGACTGCATCGACCGAGTTATCGACCAATTGAAATGAGCTATAACGCAATTGCTGACCATAAATTAAAAACAATATTTAAACAACTGTTTCTTTACAGCTTCACGTAAGTTACATTATAATCAAAGGCGCTGTTGTTTTCTTTTTTTCATTTTAACAGGCCGCCTAAAGTTAACTGCTTGCGATTTGGCTGAAAATCGATATCTTTTTGTATCCTGAGCCGAAAAATCCTTTTTTTTTTAAATCCAAGATGGCGTCTGGATTTTAGAAAATTAAACTTATTTCGTTCATAAAGTCTCACTGGGACTTCGTAGGGGTCTGAAATTTTACATGTGACTGCAGTTTTTGCCCATTTTCTCAACTGGAAATGTTATTTAGCCTATCCTAATAGCTGCACGAAAACCGCGTGCTGCTTGCAGTCCGCGCAGCACTCGAATTACTATTTTTTAATTATGTTTGACAACAATGTTTCCCAATTGATCACAGACCCACCCGAACGTCGACAAAGAAGCCTTCCGTTCCCAAGGGGTCATCGGCCTCAAGCAGAGTCAACGACCTTTCCCCCTCCACAGCGACGTCGGGGTTCTCAAGTGGAGGCTGACCGGAAACGCGGGGGACGACAAACTAGCGCCACTGTCAGGTGTGTTCATGCTCACCTAAATAAATAAATATATAGGGACAAATTACACTGATTGAGCTAGCCCCAAAGTAAGTTCGAGACTTGTGTTATGGGATACTAACTCAACGATACTATATTTTATAACAAATAATTATATAGATAAATATCCAAGACCAAGGACAATTTGAAAAAGGTCATTTTCCAACTTGCCCTGACCGGGGATCGAACCCGGGACCTCTGGGTGGCGGACTAGCATGGTGACCACTACGCTACGGAGGACGTATGTATATCTAGCGGGGTGCACAGAAACTGCTCATTCGGCTACTTCCCGCCCTCTGCAGTATTGTACTTTCTTAAACATGCTTGGAAATGTAGACATTATCCTTATCCCTACTAATATTATAAATAAGAAAGTGAGTTTGTATATTTGTTTGTTTGTTACCTTTTCACGCTTTAACCACTGAACCTATTTAGATGAAATTTTTTGTGGATATAGTTTGATACCCAGGGAAGGACATAGGATAGTTTTTATCCCGAAATTCTCACGGGGAGCGAAGCCCACGGGCACAGCTAGTTGTAATATAAAGAAGACTCGAAGTTTGTAATTCTTATCTCATGCATTACATTAAAATTAATTCCTGGCCGCTGCTCTGCTCATACAATAAGACAAGAAGGAAGTGTATTCAGAATGACAAGACAGTATAGTGATTATATACTCTTCACAGTAAACATAAATTATTAACGGATATTACGGTTATTTGCATAGTGGGTTATTTCTCTAATTATTTCCTCGGATTTAAAGTCAAGACCCGCATGGCATTATATGATGCAGCTTCCATTATTTTACTATTGTGTCTGGATCTCAAAATGTTAAGAATGCAACATACCTCAGCAGGAATAGGTATGCCGGATTCGTAATTATTGAAAACGACTCGTCCGACAATACCTTACTTCCCGGCCTCTGCAGTAATCCTACTAATATTCTAAATGCGAAAGTGAGTTTGTATATTTGTTTGTTTGTTTGTTACCTCTTTACGCTTAAACTACTGAACCGATTTGGACGAAATCTGGTATTGATATAGTTTGAGACTCAGGGAAGGACATAGGGTACTCTTTATACCGAAATTCCCACAGGGAGCGAAGCCCGCGGGTCCAGCTAGTATTTTTTAATAATCTAACCGATGGACCGAAAATATTTTTCCATTAGTCATGCCTATTTATTGAAAATGACTCGCCCGGCAATACCTTACTTCCCGGCCTCTGCAGTAGTACTAATATTATTGTTGTCCGCAGTGAACTGCTGGCCGTCAGAGGGCGCTAACGGCGGCTGTGACGTCAACATCGAGTACGAGCTCGAGCAACCCCATCTGACGCTGACCGACGTCAACATCAACATTCCTTTGCCGTGAGTGCCTGTGCCTCACCTATAAATTTGTTCATCATCATCATTCTTTGTACCTACGTTTCTTGTTGTTGATGTTTTTTTTTTGTTAATCGTGGTGCAATAAAGTTAATTTGCATTGTATTGTATCATCATCATAATCATCATCAGGTCTTTCTGTCTCCACTGCAGGAGCACGACCCTCTCTGTATTACCAGAGCCATACTTGGCCAGAGCAGACAGAGGACTTGGCCTACACTCTCCTCGCTGGCCAGACGAGTTGGAGAGGTTTCACTGATGTTTATAAGCTTTGTCTAGCTTGTGTTTCCTAAGTCGCCTTCTACGACATCCACGGGAGGACTTGGAGTGGCTCTATCCTACTCTGACGGAAACCACACAGCTCCCGGATTATACGCCATGGCCTGTTGTAAAACTTTTCGTTGCAGAGACGGTCGTGCTCATGATGATGATGATGACGATCGCATACAGAACAGGATTTCCTAAGGTTCTCTTGTAAAGCCGCCCGCTTCTCTTCGACAAGGCGAGAACGGGAGAGAGGTGCGAGGACGGGGGACGGGGACACATATAGCGCGGGACCTTAGGAGATGCCGTTCTGTATGTAATACTTATATTCATTTTGTGCCGACGTCGACAACCTTTCAATTTGTCTGTTTTTTCAGTTCTGGCAACACACAAGTGGTGGTCCACCAATGGGAGGGCAGCTACACGCAGAAAGGCCGGACCCTCGTGTGGAGCATCCCTGTGGTCAATGCGCAACAGAAAACGGGCAGTCTCGAGTTCACGTAAGTGTAGAATATTCATGATACTGAGATATTGAGTAGTTGGATAAAAGCCATCCTTTTTAACCAACTTCCAAAAAGGATATCGATTCGAAAGTGAGAAAAATGCGCATTTCACGTTGAAAAATTTGTTCAGCCTGATGAGCATTTCCCGGAGGCATAAAGTCCACGCGAACGAAGTCGCGGGCTTCGGCTATTTTGTAAGTAAAATTCCATTTTTATTTCCAGGGTCACCCCAGCGATCCCCAACGACTTTTTCCCACTGAGCGTGTCATGGACATCCGAAACGTCGCTTGCGCAGCTCACCGCCACCAAAGTGACGCAAGCAGAAGACGGCTCTCCGGTCGACTACTCCCAGGACATCAGCTTCCATCCCGACAAGTACGAGATTGTTTAGTCTCACGGACTAACGGTCCGACGGAGTAAGTGTATAATTTTAAAACTATGTATTGTAAAATTGCGCATCAATAAAGATATATTTATCAACTATGTCTTGTCTTTTATTTTGAATTTGGAAGGTGATTGGCACAGTTTTGCCATTACGTTATATATAAGAGTGAATTGTAGCAACTAATACAAATACTCTTTATTGCACCATAAAGAAAAGGAAATCCAAAAAAATGAATAAGACAGAGTTATTATGATACAAAGGCGGTCTTATCGCATAGCAATCTCTTCCAGTCAACCTTTGGGTAGAGGGAGAAGTGAATATTTTATTAATTTCTAAGCAACTACTCGAATGAGTACAAGATACTGAACTATTTTCTATAAAAATGTTACTAATGACCGAAAAGAAATATTGTCCTTAAATACAAAATCCGTTTGGGCGAGCACTGACTTGTATGATAAGACTAATATTTGTTTTAGTTTTTGGCTGATGGTTAAAAAGTCATTCTGTATATCCCAGAAGACCTAACCAATATTCGAAGTACTGTTAGTTTCGAGAGTGATATTTTGTACATCTGCAATCCGTGTAAATAAATAAAAGATACTAAAAATATTGCATAGTTAGGTAGGTTCTAACGGAAAACATTTAAGTATTACAATATATTGTATATTACTAAAATTTACGACTTGAGAACAGTTATTTATAAAATTCCTATGTTGGAGTTACGCAACACAATATCAATAAAATGAAAATAAAATGCATATCCTTTTATTTCAAATTTATGCTTTATTCGTAATATTTTTTGTACAAAAATGTTCCACTATTTACAATGACATACATTTAAAGTATTTAGACGAACTGTTAGGTCGGAGAGCCGCCACTGTAAAGAAACCTCCCCCAAAGCCTAAGATACAGAAACTCGCCCTCCCCATCCACCGTGCGGATTCTAATTTGAGTGAAACTTGTAAGTAATTTATAGTATAAGTATTCTATCGTCGTCGAATAATTAGCTTCTGTATAGGAAGGTATATTTGAAGATTATCTAACGAAAGCGGAAGGATAGTGAAATTGAAATAACCATGACCAAAAATACCTTGCGATGAGGCACAATTGAGTATTGGTGCCGTGACCAGGATACTTATACCAAGTAAATTTTTAACCGCATTTCACGCTTATTCATTAGTCATCAATATTGCTTATTTTATTAACAGTCTTTTTATCTCTGGAGGGCTACCAAACGGGAGCTAAAACAGCCAAATCGAGTGACTACCCGTGGATCGCTCGCGTGGTGCACTCCCGCTCATACAACGGACCGCACATGTGTACAGCGGCTTGTATTGAAAGCAGGATCTTTATTACTGCAGCGAGGTGTATTTTCAAGTGAGTGTCTTAAATTTTCATGTGGGAGATCTTAGAAGAACAGCGACATTCCCAAAGTATCTTTTTATTGATATCATAAGCATTGGTCCCATCCGGATTGTACATATTGGGCTTAGTCACTTATTATGTTTCAAAATATTGTTGAGGTTATTAATTCGAGTGTATGTTTTTTTAATGTATGTTCGCCGATTATCAGGAGATGCCTGGACAAATATGGAGTTTTTTTTGTTTAGGCATACTAGTCAGATTTCATAAAAAAATTCAAACTGGCTATATAGTTAGTTTGTTTTTAGTTTTGCAAAATTATATCAACTACACTGTTTATCCTTAACTTTGTTGCATTTTTTTGCAGTCTGAAAATAGACTACACCACGGTCATTTACAAATCGACCAGATTCCCTGCGCACGCGTTCGTCCTCCCAGCCAATCAGAGCAAACAACTCTTCGACGACATTGGATTCATTGTGGTGAAGACTAGCAACTACCAGGGCGCTTGGGCGGTCGTGAAATTGATGCGCAAGGTCAATAGGACAGATGAGATCTTTGGGTGGTTCGACAACCTGAATATTGATCCCAACACATCCACGTATAAGGTCGTTGGGTATGCCGCAGATAAGGTACATCATTTTCCGCAAAAATAAAAAATCCTAGGGTTACATACAGAACGGATACTCCTAGGCTAGGAGTATCCGTTATTCATACTTATATTAATTGTACGCAACAGGTTAATTTTATTTCGCTTTACAGGGCATCCATAGAATAAGGTCCGCAGACAGAAAGTTTGAGCTCACAGAGCTGCCCGTAGTAATTGACATGAACATGTGTTCCACGATCTTTACATTCAACCACATGATAAATGGCTTCTACGTTCCCTGCTACCATTCCTGCAACCACAAGGATTTCGACAAGAAGGTTGACTCGTGTACTAAGTATCACGGAGTCGAAGGAGGCGCTATTATTAACGTGAAAACTAAAGAACTCCTTGGTGTCGCTACGTGGGGAGCTTACTTCTCAAAGTACGAACTTCCCGTGGGATTCTCTGTGCCAAATTCAAGGAAATTCTTCAAAGATTATGAATGCGCGAAACGGATCCGAAACGATAATGCCATTTTGCTAGTTAGAGGATATTATCAAGCTTTATGTGAAACTACTTTCAAATAAATTATATACATTTTGATCATGTCTTAATCCCTAATTATTATTGACCGACCGAGTGTGAAGTTTCTCCGTTTCAGTTTGGACAATAATACTTTCGTACGTTCCACTGTTATGTGATTTACACTATGGGTCACATTTTTCAACCGATTCTCATGGAATTTTGTGAGCATAATAAGCAGAATTTTAAAAAATTTCTGTATTCATATGGGTCACGTAACGCGTCTACAGTGGGGTTACTCCAAAATTAGTACGCAAGACGGACGTTACTGCGTTTCAGTGTCAAACGACAAGCACTAACGTATGATGATAAAGTCTAATTTGGTTTGACATAGAAATAGGACGTCACTATCGGAACTAGCAGAACTACTGTGGCAGACATAGACTTGTCACCGAAAGATGTCGCCTGCTGTGGTGTTGGCAAAGGCAAGGGACATCTTATAGTATTATTGTTCTGTGCATCTTATGGTGAAAGATATGTAGGTACAACTATTATCCTAATTCTATGGTGGCTGGGCAGATGCACTCCGCAGTTTAGGAATGAAGCTAAGCGTCCCCTCTAACATGTCTTATTCATAGAAATAATGTTGAAATTGTTGAAAATTTCATACTAGAGGTAAAAATATTTATTTGTTTAGTTAATATATATATTAAGAGGTAAAGGGATATGGACCTCTCTTCTCAGACTTAAGGTACATTTTGGCTCTGTGCTGTTAACTCGTAACTGGGTTAAATTCAGCAAATTTCCTATCATAGTTATTCTTCTGTACTTTAGACGTCCAGAGCCACAACCATCAGAGCGTATCTTCAGCATACTTTCAGGGTGATAACATGTGAAGGGATACAGGTGGAAAGGGAATAAAATAGTAGTGACGATTACTTGGTTCTTGGCCTTTAAAAATAAAAATACATAAATGCAATTGAAGCAGTATACTTTATTCACATTTATATTTAATTAAAGTTTACTTACAAACTATGAATTATCTACGTTAAAATTAAATTTAAAATCTGAACTGGTGAATGTGAACTTAAACTTTTTATCTTCTGAGCTATCAGAATTTTTAGTTTCACTGTTATTTGTAGTAGAATCAGTGTTGCTAGTTACAGCAGATTCAATGTTGCTATTATCACTCAATACAGGACCAGTGTTGTCAACCTCCTCAGGTCTCAAATCAAAGTTAAAACGAAAAGAGCTATCGCCCGTAGTTAAAAATGCAGATTTCCTTAAAAATGTTGCTTTGGGTTTGTCTGGTGCCTCTGATATCTTCATTTTGCTTGCCACTGAAATAAAAATAAGGGACTTAACTCCCAGCCACTTGAGATTCATATCTTAGAGTCTCTTTTTATCAAATTATGATTTTTAAGGAGTGTTCTTCACCTTCCATCTTGGTTTAACTGCCTCTTGACATTTTTTACCATAAATTATAAAGCTCTTTGACACAACTTTTTTTTTTTAGATTTTCATCTTTTACCACAGCAAAAATCACAATACACATTAAAATAAACTTATACACAGAGGCACAGCAATCTTGGCTGAAATTTGTACAATTTACAATCTAAATAAAAGGACTACTGTGATTCTTTGTCATTTCTCTCGCACGGTGGAGGTATACATACTCTTTGCCAGTTTCTTTTCTTCGGCGGCCATCTTAGCTCTGTAATCTCCAAAATGAATTCTCATCAGCTGTCTCTTTCTAATGACAGGTTGGTTGTTGTTCTTGAGAACGGCAAGTACTTTCCATGCTTCTTGCACTGAAAAAAATGGACAAATATTTAATAAAATGCTTTTACATAATAATTCTTGTTGGCCGTGTGGAAGGAGTACGACCTAGAGGCAAACCCCCAACAATATGGACTGATCCTCTTTTAAGTGCACGGAAGTGCAACACCCAAGCCGCTATACACATGGCTTAAAATAGAGCAGCCTGGAAAGACTGCGTACTCAAAACCAATTATGGTGGTCACAACCCTCAGTCATGAGGAATACGACAAGAAAGAAGAAGACATATTAAAAAGGTGTATTTGGAATAAAAACTGTAAGCTATTGCTACTATCTAGTAAATGTGTCAAAGATTTATAGTTTCCATAAATAAATACTGAATACATACATACTAACACATCTTCATCCCTAATGGTTCAGACTGAGCATTTTGCCTAAGCAGACATATCCCAGAGCCGCAAAACTCACTTTTAGCATGATGGTGGGTGAGAAGGTAGAAAAATGAATCAAAATAGTGATGGGTCCCTGGCATAATTCCTTTGCGGAGTAAGATATTGTACTTGAGTACTAGTACTTATTGTGGTGGGACTAAGTACATAATTTGTATTTTTTTTTGTTTTATATCTTTTTTAGTTTATTTTTAAATTTTATTAGGTACAGTTTTAATTTTTTTTTTTCATTAGGTGTATAATGTAATGAATATGCAATATTGATTCTAACCTCCAATATCGACCGAGTCGAACGAATTTTGCATATTACACAAAACAAGTAGAAACAACCAAAAAACATGAAAATTACTTACAATGCTTTTCGCTTCCCTTTTTTTCTGCTAAAGTTCGCTCTAATTGCTGAATACACCAGCACAGTTCCAGCTGAAATTGCCTCAATGATTCTTCGGGATCTACGTTGTCACCTTTTTCTTTTTCTACTTTACATGGTTTCTGGATAGAACTTGACTTTCCTTTGGGGTGTAATTTCGTTGCTTTAGGCATATTGAGTAATTAATTATTATTAAATCGATTTTATTGAGTTTCACCACGTTTTGTTATCAAAACACCAATCCACAAAATAATATAGTTGTCAACGTCAGTCAAGTCAAGCCAAGCCAAGCAAAATGGTTGACGGTTTTTTGTCTATGGTCACTCATGGACAGCGTCTCCTAATCTCCTTCAGTCATCCATCGATAATATCTTGCCAGTTTGTAAACTGGCAATACTATTCACTAGCGCCATTTGATTGTGACGTAATGTGAGAGTTTTCAAAACTAAAATAATAACCTTATTATTTCACGTTCAATTTTTTCTTGAAATAATAGTATGCCGCTTGGAAAATTTGGAAAAATAACACTTTCTTGGTAATTACTACAATAATAAAACATATCACTATTATACCTATTTTTATATATCTTTTTGGGTGAGCTGTAATTTTTGCATTATCAGATTGAGTATTTAGTTTTTGAATAATTATTTTCTATGAAAATAAAAGACCTTATTTTTACGAAATTATTTGAATATATTGTGCATACATAAATGTCCCATTAGAACAAGAAAAATTTTGTACATCAATCCATTCACATTAGTAAGTAGAACTAACAAGAAAAAGCCTTCCTTCCAGACTTCTCTATATCTCTATTTCTATATTAAAACAGACTAGTATCTAGTTTATGGCTGATCACAAATAAAAGTTGTAAATTTCTTATTTACTAAGTAGTTAATTTATTAAATTTCTTTTGACAGGGTAGCAATCACTGCGATTAGTTTATCCTTGTTTGTGGTATCCAAAAACCAGATAAATGCTCGCCGTATCGAGAATATGAAAGCACGAGACCGTATGCGCAGATCTAACGAAGGTCAATACGAAGACAGTTACCGGAAGGCCATATAATTGTGTGAGCGAGTAAGGATACCATTATTTTCTTCTTAACAGTCTTCTCTTTGTATTCTAAAGACTATTTATTCTTATCTTATTACCCGGTCCAGCACCACCACGTACGTATGTACGGTTTCACTGGTTGGCATTTGCTCATAGGCAAATGGTACACACAAGCACACAAGATCCATAATGTGATCTGTTAATATTAACTGATGAACCTAAGGTCATAGAAGGAAAAACAAAGAAGGATTTCTCACAATGCCTAATGTTTACCTATTCCAGGTGTGTTAACGAGTGAGCGAGTAGTAAAAGCAAGATGGCGGCGCCTCAGCTAGACCCTGCGAAGCTGCAGCTTGTGCAAGAGTTGGAACTAGAGATGATGTCAGACATGTACAACCGGCTGGTGGGCGCGTGCCACCGCAAGTGTATACCTTTGAAGTACCACGAGGCTGAGTTAGGTAACATCAGTGTCACAGAATTAATAATATTAATACATACAGAACATAAACTCACACCGTCTCCTGCAATCTGGTGTCCCCGCAACCCCTTCCCCGCTTTTGGGCCTTGTAAGCACCTGTAAAACAGAGTTGTTGCTATTCGCATGTTGACGTTACGTGAGTCACTTGGGATTATTGAATCACTAGTTTTAACCCACAAAAACTTCATCGTTATATGATCACAGGCAGCAATGGATTTCCGAGATGTACTAGAACAGGAACACTTGGTGTAACTGGAATTGAAATGGTATTTACATAAATACATGAACAGAATCTAGAGTACGTACTTATATTACTGACAAGATGTACCCGCGGGCTTCGCTCCCTGTGGGAATTTCGGGATAAATTATACCCTATGTCCTTCCCCGAGTCTCAAACTATATCCATACCAAATTTCATCCTAATCGGTTCAGTAGTTTAAGCGTGAAGAGGTAACAAACAAATATACAAACTCACTTTCGCATTTATAATATTAGTAGGAAGTAGGATAGTAGGATAATGGTGAGAAATTGCATACTCTATTTCTATGAAGTGCCCTATGTGAGCCAGTGTCGTAACAAAGTGCCCAGGCTCAGGGTGCCTGCAAGCGGTGCCTGATCCTGCAAGGGCGAAGGCCACAGAAACTGTTGGAAGGCCTGTAAGTAGGCAAAACTGGAGTTTTGGATGCCATCTCTGTGTGCCTAACACAGAGATGGCATCACACACGACTAGCAAAAGAATGACAAAGAAAGTGTAGAATATGCTTTAAAATAATTATTGCATTTCATATTATGTCATATTTAATCAAAGTACAACTTTATTTAAATAATAGTAATAAAAGATTTTAATATTTTAATAAATACTTATAGCGCCATCTAGTGACAAGGAAGAGAAATCTTACAGGCTACCTTTGGGTGTTTATGTCACCCAAAGGTAGCCTGTAAGAGATTGCCTCGGCGATAAGGCCGCCTATTGTACATCTGAATTTATATTTAAATGTTATTTTCATGTGTTTTAGTGCAATAAAGTGTTTTTACTTACTCACTTACTTACTGACGATGGGTAGGCATGGTTTTGTATAACAGCTCAACATCGTTCACTTAGATTGTTAGTATGGTATAGGTGGGTACATCAACTCATTAGTTTCTCATTTCTTTTCCAGGGAAAGGAGAGTCAGTGTGTTTGGACAGATGTGTAGCTAAGTACCTAGACGTGCACGAGCGCATCGGTAAGAAGTTATCCAACATGTCTTCAGGAGAGTCGGAGGACCTGACCAAGATCAACCTGGCTGAGAAGAAGTAGGGTAGGGACAGTGAGTGAGCAGAGGCAGTGAGTTACCATCTTTAATTTGAGGTATGGGTTTGTAATATGGTACAGGGCATGTAGTTAGTGACATGAAATTGAATATTATGTTTTAAGGCGCTTAGCACACTAGGCGGTCAGGATCACGACCAGTCGGGCCACGGCCGCTACCTAGCAGAAGCTACGGTTGGGTGGTCGGCCACTATACATAAACCCCCTTATTCTTAGAAAATTTAAACACTTTTTTCCACTTTGGAAGTGTCTCTCGCACAAAGTATTCGGTTTAGAAAAAAATGATATTAGAAACCTCAATATCATTTTTGAAGACCTATCCGTAGATACCCCACACTTATGGGTTTGATGAAAAATAAATTTTTGAGTTTCAGTTCTAAGTATAGGGAACCCCCAAAATTTTAGGTTTTTTTCTATTTTTGTGTCAAAACCTTAAAAAAAAGTCTGGACATACGGACGGACAGACAGACAGACAGACCGACAGACATGACGAATCTATAAGGGTTCCGTTTTTGCCATTTGGCTACGGAACCCTAAAAAGAAAGAGACAAAACATGTTTGAATTAAAATAGGTTTAGCAAATGGTTGCTAATTTTATGAATATGAAGGAAAGCAGCGTTTATAAATTCCAGGCTTCTTAACTAACTAGCTAATTATTAAAAAACTTAAATTTTAAACAATTAAGTTAACAAATTAATTAAGGGGTTACTGTATAAAACAGGAGAGCAACACCCAAACGACTCTTTTGACATTCCAGAACGGAATGGCAATATATGGCCGCCGCGACCGGTCGCCCGATCAGGCCGCGGTTGACATCAACTGCCTCGTACATCGCAAATGGCGAAAGCGGGAGGCAAGCGATGGCCGTCATACTGTTTGCGATGACTAAGCGCCAGTCGTTAGTCGAGACGAATTATAATATTTGTCAACTCTCGGCGAGTTGACAAATATCCGGCGAGTGCTGGTGTGCGGCCAAGTATGAGACGTTTACATGGTTTATTTATTTATTTAAATTTATTTAACTTTATACACAAATATAAGTGTAATGGCGGACATAAAGCCCAAGACCTTATCTACCAGTCAACCGAACGTGTGATGCGGAGAATGATAATTAATCTGGTTGTTGCTGCCACTGGCCGCGGTCCGTCTAGTGCGTGAGGTGCCTTAATGATACATACAATGTCTGTACAAGATGTTCTTCCTGTAAATCCTGTTTGGTACTGGGCTTATAACCTGCGAGTAGTGTTGCAAGCAATAGTAAAAAATATCGATAGTTTATCGATACTATTTATGACCTTGAAAAACAGTAACAATATCGATAGGACTCTCGATACTATCGATAGTTTTACCTTTCAACAATAGTATTGCAAACTTTCGACAATCGTCAAGTATCGATAGTTATGCGACGCTACTTGCTAGTATGATAACCTCACTGTCCGTTACACATTCTGTTAACTCATCTTCGCAGCACGATATTCAATGCGTCATTTTTCGTGAGGGCCTAGTCCATTCAGTCAATTGGTTGGCACATCGGCTTTTTCAAAAGCACAACCAAGTGCACACCCAATTCAACAAATGAGCTCTAAGTTGCGGCAAAATTGAATCGTAATTTCAGAAGTTAATCTTCTATTCTATTAACTCGTAGAATATTAATTTATAAATGAATGACAGTAAAAAGAGAAAGCGCGTTCGTGTGAAAATAGTACAGCTTTATTATGATTCAATTTTACTGAAACTCGCATAAGAGATTATACTCCCTATACCTACCATGTTAAGTACATAATTAAGTACATTGTCTACGTCAGAAAAAATATTTTAGTCCATCGCTCTTTTTAATTCAGCTCAAAAATATGCAATGGATTGGCGGTTAAGAATTAAAGTCAATTTGCTTTCATACATATGATCGTGCTTTGAAATGGTGTTAATACTGTCGGCGCGCCACAAAGGCCACGTCTTTAAAAGAGCCGCCTTTGTCAGTTCGCCGACCGTGTATGCCTACCATTTGAACGAATTAACTGCACAATTCATTGCACTGCAAACTATTATGTTGAAATTATTACCTCGACAAGTGATTCTAATTAAAATGCCTATTTTTAAATTTGATGTGCGCTCTTATAACCTGCCCAATGCATTTTACGTTGTTAGTGTGGTGAATTAGTTATTTTTATGACTTTAGTGATTGTTAGTTATCAAATTGTTAGAAATAAAACTATAAACTAATTTCCGTTTTTTTTATTTAGTTTCTAAGAAATTTCATAACAAAACACTATCTACACATTAATACTAAACTAAAGTCTAATTTTTTATTCCGTAGAATTCTGACATTTCATAAGTGTTGCTACTAAAAAAGTTCTCCAGCTAAAAAGGGAACGCGTATAAGGGCGATAAAAAATTTAATTCTTGATTTATTTTAATGTTTTACCAAGATAATGATACACTTTAAACTTTCTGGTATATTTAAAATGTTAAACCATTTTTTAATACCGAATTATCAAAGTTATATTTTTAAGTAATTTTAAGTCAGCAGGTTATTTTTCTTTCCCTGGCATCACTCCCTACTAACTCATGTATCATCAACCTTTTTAGCCAAAAGCTTATTAAATTTTTTTTTTCGTAATCCATCAAGCACAAAAATTTAAAAATAAAGTATGCGGCCATCAGCTGTCACGTCATGACTGTCACATTGATTGTTATATTTGTTATGTTTCTGTTAAGTTTTTTCTTGTTGAAAAAAACTTTTTGCTTAACTGATTTAGATTAAATTTGATATGGAGATAGTTTAAGAACCTGGAAAGAACGTATAAGCCATTCACCCACAAATTGACCGCGGTGGAAAGCTTATTGGATTTATTTGTATGTATGTTTGTAAAATCAAATAATTTTCACAGTTGTTCGTATTTTATGTCGGTTATTCAACTTTTCCTGATAAAAATATTACTCGCTGTAAATCCCCTTTTGATTTGGAGTACCGCACTTAAATAAATGGTTACATTCACTAACAAATAAAATGTGTAGACTCAGATGTTCACACTCTTATTGAAATCTGGAATTTAATAAAAAATGGGCCCGGCCAAAAAGGTTTATGATCTCTGATATGTCAAAAAATGACAGCTGTCAGAATTCTACGGAATTAAAAATCAGACTTTAATAACAATAAAATATATCTACTTGATAATAATGGCTGCAAATCTTTGACTATGATTTTAGTTTTGTTCATTTATGAAAATAAAAGTAAAATAGTAAAACTTATTTATTGCTACAATTTATTTATTTTTACTAACGTTCATTTGCTGACCGAAACCATAGTCAATATTGTAACTTTTTACAAGTTGCCCCAACACGAAGATGTTTGCGCAAAAGAACAAAATTCCTTTCAGCCAAACTAATATAAAAACCTCTCTGGATTTAAACTCTAATAAATACGCGTAAAACAGCCAAGCTCCTTGGGCCGTCACCCATATGATAGCCAGTAGCAATGCCTTCGCCGGCACTATCCTCAAGTTATGTACTACCAGGGGTAGTAAAGATAGGAACCAAATGAAGTACTGTGACGTCATCACACTATTGAAAGCAACTAGAACCACTGCTTGAGAAAATAGCGCGAAAGGCAACGTTTTCGGGTCACAGCCGAAAGTCAAGCTTAGCACAAACAGAATGATACATTCAAAGATCTGACAAATCGTCTTGACTATATCAAAAGATAATTGGTCCATTGTTAAGTATAAATAATAGAATAACACAGAAAAATTGTGCCTAGTGTCTTTTCTGAATAGATGGTAAATGTAGGTTTCAAATAAAAATTCGTAACCGTAAAGAACATACATTCCACAAGTCAAAACCAGGAGTGTTGATACACAACTCGTCGCAAGCATAATTTGTTTTCTATTTGGCAGTAAACTGATCAGTCCATCTTTGATTTTAGTATTTCGGCCTATGTTGTATTGACCTAGAGATAGATACATAGGAAAACTGAACGCTAAGGGATATAAGCGCAAATGTATTGAAATACCCAGCAGGGTACCTGATAGGCAATACTTTAATAAACCTTCTACAACATTGGTCTGTAAGAAGAGTAAAGATAGAATAATAAAGAAACAAGGTACTGAATCAGAATTGCCTCTAGTCGAAATACCAATGCTCAAAGGGTTGTATAGCCAGAATAGAGAACAATACATGGGTATTTTCGATTTCCGATCCTTCCAATGCAACTGATTTTCGACCAGCCACTTCAAAGCGACCGTTATGAGCAAATCGAAGATGGAAAAGAGGACTTTACCGAAATTCTTGCCGATGACTACGTTTGGAATTAAAATGAACGCTATGAGAGGGCTGTAGCGATAGGTGTGTCGTTTATACGGCGAATTCCCTCTAAGAACATGCCTAGCTGCATCCGAAAACACTTTATAATCGACATCAGTGTACGGAACATCTAAATGTTTGTCGTGATGATCTGCGTACACAATTAAAAACAGACGAATGAACGCGCCGGCTATAAGGTGGTATTTAAAGGGCAAATTGAGGACTTGCTTAGCTCTGTCCATCTTAGATTCTCGTTTTCATGTCCTTCGCGGCGGACAGTAAGCAGGTTTTAAACTCTTGGAACTCTTTGGCGCAATCGCCTTTTTTTAACGAATCCTCTTTGAACAAAACGCAGCGCGCGTATAGAGTGGCTTGTTTCGAGCACTTCGCGAAAACGAGAGGGTATTTCGACAGTCGTTCCTTGGCTTTGGCGACCGATTCCATTACTCCGAGACCGCCTGCTGCGTTACAAAGGTGGTGGGGGGTTCTGATAAGTCGATGGGGTCCCGCGGCCGGATGAAGATGTCGTAGATCGGCTTGGAGAAGAAGATGCCCAGCGCCGCGACGGTGAAGGTCAGTTGGAAGGTGCGCGGATATCGGAAGACCCAACTTCTTTTACCTAGAGGTTGGCTCCGACGGCGATTCTCCATATTATTATCTGTAAAAGTGGTAAGAGACAATCATTTATTAATGTTACTTTTAATTCTTATTGTGACGACACTTGTGGCAGTGGGCAAGGCAAAAAGGTTCTCGAATGGCTCAATCAACTACTTAGTGGTGGAAGTCCCCCGTTTTTCATGATGGTTAGGAAATCTGACTAATGTTGTTGTTCTTTTTAACCGACCTCAAAAAATGGGGAGAATTTATACCCTTAGGTATGTTTGTTTGTGGTATGTTCCCGATTAATCGAAGGTGCCCGGATCAATTAGTAAAATTCTTTTTTTATTTCAAAAGGCATACTTGTCAGGTGGTCTCATAGAGTTTATTAAAATCGGTTGTGTAGTTTGGTGTTGACGTAGGTTTTTAACCCCCAATAAAAAAAAATGTTGTGTTATAAGTTTGGCGCTAAAGTCTGTCGGTTTGTCTGTCTGTCTGTGGCAAAGTAGAGAGCTCGAACGGATGGACCGATTTCGATGCTGTTTTTTTACGTGATTTCCCTTGCGGTGATTCTTGGCTATGTTTGATGAAAATCAGTTGAGTCGTTTAAAAGTTATTGGGGACTAATGCTTGAAAGTCAGCGCTTTCTTTAGCAAATAAAAGAACCGATATCCATCTAGTGTTGACTGTTTTTGACAAAGTAGCAAGCAGCACACGTTAGTTTAGTGCTGAGTGAAATGTACCTAGAGGGGAGACTGCGCATAGGTACAGTACTAATTTTCACTTCTGCACAATAACGGTCAGCGCGTTTCGTGCCGCTACCTTTAGCAAATAAACTTGTTAGTTTTAGTTAGTTTAGAAGCAAATAAAATTATTTAAATATGTGGCAGTACATAGCATCCGTAATGATGAGAATATGACATAGCTAGACACTCACAGCGAGCTAATGTTTGACCGCCTTGTCGGTGACCGGCGCGAACTGGCGCGGCTCCAGGCTGTACCCGTCGCACACCAGCGACTGCGGCTTGAACTTGATGCAGCACTGCCGCAGCGACTCGAACACGCGCTCGCAACGGACCTCTTGGAAGTTGTTTTCTGCAGAAAAGAAAAACTAGTAGTAAGTATAGACTCTAGATCGGTCATTTTGGAAATCTTTGGGAGAGGCCTATGTCCAGCAGTGGACGTTATGCGGTTGAAATGATGAAGTATAGGGACATGCAGTATCATTTATGGGACAACAATAAATTATTTTATAGGTACCGTACTGTCTGAATAAATCGTGTCAAAAACTTAACGACTGCCATAGAATGATGACAGCCAGGACCAATGGTTTATACGTGCCTTTCGAAAACGGATGAGCTCAAGAAATTTTTATGCCACTTGTGGTCAGTGGTCATGCACCCATCCAAGCGCGGACTTGTGACAGCGCTAGTAATGCGTACTCGCATGTAGCAGGTGGCATCCAAGTAGCAGCATGGGTTCAAAACTAAAATTCTGCCTGACGTAATATATGGATGGCCCCTGTGTAGTGAGATATTTACATACGTACTCGCATGTAGCAAGTGGCATCCAAGTAGCAGCATGGGTTCAAAACTAAAATTCTGCCTAACGTAATATATGGACGGCCCCCGTGAAGTGGGATATTTACATACATACATATTACCACACCACGCCTGTTCGACACAGGGATAGGCAGAGAGTATAGACCTCCACTTGCTATATACGATCCTGACAGACGGATGTTTACGTATTATACAACGTGGAAGGGACATACCCGTAAATTGATCGAACTACAGGCCAATAACACATCCATAGCATAGATCACTATCTTATAATGATAATAAAATAGGTAACAGTAAAAAATAACCGGCCAAGTGCGAATCGGATTCGCGCACTAAGGATTCCGTACCATTATCTGTCGAAAATCGCGTTTGTTGTATGGGAGCCCCCCTTAAATATTTATTTTATTTTGTTTTTAGTATTTGCTGTTATAGCGGCAACAGAAATACATAATTTGTGAAAATTTCAACTGTCTAGCTGTCGCGGTTCTTGAGATACAGCCTAGTGACAGACAGACGGACAGACAACGAAGTCTTAGTAATAGGGTCCCGTTTTTACCCTTTGGGTACGGAACCCTACAAACAACATTCCCATACTTACTGCTCAGGCTGCTCACTTTTGATGTTTTTTTAGTTTTTGACTGTTATTATAATTTCATATAACTATAGTGGTCTAGCATTATTATATTATATTACGGCGGTAGTTATGTCTCTTCCACTTTGTACATATGTATGTACATAGGAACTGAACACAGAGGGGCGTATCGTGTGGATTATTTGATAATAGACTTACTTATAATAATATCCGGTGTGTGACTGTGTCTGTGAGTCATCACATTATCTCGTGGAAGTACTGCAGGCCCCAAAGCCCCGCCGCTGTTTGGGTACTTTGGACGCCCGCGTGCAGTACCTAACGATTTATCCCTATCTACAACTACGCTGCGTAACGAAGCCGATAAGCTACTTTTTGCTCCACTACTCATTCATTTTAAACCGACTTCAAAAATGGAGAAGGTTATTAATTCGTCGCGAATTTTTAAATGTATGTTAATCGATTATTCGAAGACGCCTGAACTGATTTGCTAATTGTTTTTTTTGTTTAAAAGGGTATACTTGTGTGGTAGCCCCATAGAAATTTTATCCAAATCGATTGTTTGGGGGTGAAGTCGGTTTTTAGTTTTGAAAAATTACAGCTAGTTGCATGCAAGCGCAGCAGGGAGAAACAGCTTAAGATGTGCTACATACTTAACCTTTGTACCTACAAATTTTATGGTTTGTTATTGTTATTATGTTTGTAATGTTTATGTACAATAAAGATATATACAACAACAACAACAACTTAATGGACCTTTTGGAGCCCTTTGATTTGATACCCTATATTATATTTATTTTATTTTTAAGCGGCGAAACACATAACCCTCTTAGCTTCGCCGTAGATGGGTATAGAAATCCATATAAGATTACTTACTTACCTATTACTATAAAACTTTCTATTTTTCGCAAATTTGATATAATAAGAGCTTTTTTCGCAAAAGTTTTGACGTGTAGGGAAATGACAATCTTCGCGGCTTGATCGAGATTCAAGATAACGAAAGCCTAGCGCCCTACAGAAACCCTACACCTCGCACTCCAAACCTCTTCAGCTTTCCAGAGGGTGTTAAACCCTCTCGTCTAGAGGAAACGGGAAAATTGAAGTGCTGGCAAAACTTGGCAAAAACGAGAACTAGCATGCACTCTCTAACCCAATATGGATCGTTCAATGAGTAGTTTAAATAATAAAAATATTGAGTACTTAGTTAAAACCAGGATCTTTACTCGAAAGTTTTGTGTTCTACTGAGAGACTATAAAAGTATATAATTACTAGAAAGCTGTGTAATTTGCATGGATATGTATATTAATTATGCTAAGAAAATAATAAAATAAACATACATACATACATACTATCACGTCTTTATCCCTAATGGGGCAGACAGAGCAATTTGGGTCTTGCTCTAAGCAGATAGAGCCCAGGGCTGCAAGGCTCAAAGGCCACTTTTAGCTTGATGTGGGCAAGAAGGTGTATGAAGAAATCAAAATAGTGATGGGTTGCTAGCCTCATCGCCTATTAACACTTTATTCTAATTTTCGCCCATTCCCTTGATCGGCTCTTACGATCTGCGCGGGAAGAGAAGCAGCTGGTACATTCTAAGTTTTTCCTTTTCTCCCAGACCAGCATGGAAGATGAAATAAAAATAAAATCAAAATAAGAAATAAAATAAAATCATGAAAAAATATATTTTTTCGGGTTGCTCCCATACATGTTATTTTTTTCTCTCGACCTTGGCGTGTTTGGTTTTGTTGGATATTACTCTTTCAAAAATATTTTAAAATTTCAAAAAAGCTCAAAACAAAGTTATTTAATTCAAAAGAAACAATTTTTATTTATTTATCCGATAAACTTTAAAAAGGTCAAACAGGGTCTGCAGCTCACAGAGTCACTAAATAGTATTAGAAACAATAAGTTTATTTGCCTTAAATATTAGTAATGCATACTACGCTACGCTTCAGTCGTAAAACTTACTTCTACAGACAGATAAAACGCGCATGCAATTTAATTTATAATGTGATATTGATTAGCGAAGATTTATCGTGGCGCTTGTTAGGTAAGCTAGCCATTTTGATAACTCTGCTGATAAGTAGCAGAGTTTAATTTTTAAAGTTTATGAATAAACTCTTCCTCTTCCATGCTGATCTGGAAGAAAATAAAATACGTAGAAATATACCAACTGCTTTGCTTCCTGGCATCGCAAAAGGAGATTAAAAGTATTTAAAAGGATGGGCAAGAATCATGTCAATAGGCGATGCGGTTAGTAACCCATCGCTATTTTGATGCTCTTCTTACGATCGTCATGTCTGCCATCAAGCTATGCACGTTGCTTTTCGGTTTTGCAACCCATTTTTTTTTTGGGGCCTTGTTGCCGCTCTGAGCAGAGCCATCTCCTCATAGATTCTAAAACTTGCGGGCTATGTTAGTGAGTCATATTCTATGACATATAATTTTGTATTCGAATTGTGTAGGTACCTATTAGTAATCGCATGAAAATTTTGGGCAATTTGTAATATCTGCTCAGAGTCCTCAAAAAACTCTGCACCTTTAGAGATAAAGATACGTTTGTGAGTGTATTTTTGTATGAATACTTTTTTTTATAATGATCAGGATACTTCGTTAATTTGGAAATTTGTGGTACGTCGTTTGTACTAATTTGTATATTGGGGGCACGTCGCTGCTGTCCTGTAGACGATGAGTGATGACTTATTGTACTTTTTTAAAATTTGTAACTTATTTCGGTTTTATGTTGAATACATTTAAAAATTATTTTCGAAACGTCGCTGCTGTCCTGTAGACGAGAGTGAGGACTTATTGCACTTTTTTGCACTTTAATTTGTAACTTATTTCGGTTTTATGTTGAACACATTTAAAAATTCTTTTAGAAAATTTGAAAGTAGATATTTGTTTTCTGTGTTTTTAGTCTATTGGCAGATTATAATTTATTATCGTCCAATTTGCGAGTATAAGTAGGAAGGAAGTGAAGGACACGGACTGGAGACAAAACAAGATGAAAAAAGCTGACATGCTGTGCCGACCCCACATAAACAGTGAGATAAAGATAAGGCAGAAGAAACGAAGATATCGTCAAATTCGTCCAGCTGGAATAATCAATGTAGGAAGAAATGGTATAAAAAACAACTGAATTCAGCAATTTATACATATATTTTATTAACAATATGATATAGTAGACATGCTTTCTTAATCCCATTAGAAAAAAGATATCTTTTTTTTTTACACAATAAGGTACTAAAATCAAACAATTTGAATAACACAATAGTTTTACGTAGTATGGACTTTCCTAATTTACATAAAATAATGAGTAACACTATGTCAATAAACAACTGTGGTACTTTTATGGCCTTGATTATGTCATAAATCTAAAAGATTTTAGAACATCTATATTTTAATTTTTTTATTGACAGGCTTAAATGGGACCCGTCATAATAATAAGTATTGTAAACAAAGTCCTTAAAGTGTGTAGATAATGAAATGAAATAATCATTAGATTCATAGCTTACCGAGAAATTAAGAATATACAGAAACAAACTTATACGGATGAAATATACAATCTAGTGCGATGGTGTCGCATACATTATAACACCCGGGAATGAACGCCATGACGGAGGCGTGTAGGGCGCCAGGATGGGATTCTAAGCTTCCAGCAGTAGCTGGGCTGGTTCGGGAACTGAGGCCGGCTTCAGCTCTCCATACAAAACGGGCCTAATTGCGGAAAATTTGTCCTCGAAGGAAGTAAGAAGTAAGTAAGAGCTGGGCTGGTCTCGACCCAGCTCTTACTTACAGGAAGCTTAAGAGTCGGCTACTGAGGCCGGTGTCAGCTCGCCACGCAAAACGGGACCGGCCACATTGCGGAAATACTTTCTCGACGGAAGTAAGTAATCATATATTTAAAAATGCGCTCTTAGCATATGAAAATCATGTTTGCTAAGTAAAGTTGAATAGGTTTGTGAAAATATGTTAGTTGTTTTCATGACAATAAACAATATTGTTTAACTTTTGACATGATAATAAACATTTCATAGGTCGTCAGACTCGATGGTACCTATACAAGCGCGAAAGGATAAATTGATCGACCCGAAAAAGGCACCGGCGTTTGCCAACGATTTTAGAAGAAACTTTAAGTATTGTTTTTAGAACCGTATACGTTTTTCTTATTAAGCCTACTTCAGTGTCCCACTGCGGAGTTGCTTTTAAGGCAAATATCTTTCTTATTAGTAAGTAAAATAATTCTAAAATTCAAAACATTGATTAGTTTTAGAATATTGTGACATAATCAGGGCCAATATTAATTGATGTAAGTAATCCACAGTACTCTTTAAATTATCTAATAACTATAAAGATTCAATAATTACATACTTTTAGTATACTTTTTACAAAGTCCCGTGAACGAGCGCGAAATCCCTTGAAAATGTTAAAACGCAATTTTTTGGTGTGTTTGCACCGATATCAATGTTAGAGCGAGATAGCTGTGCCCTTGAGTTAACCATTCACGAAGCATTATCAATTATGTAATTAACAAACAGATTTCCAGCAAAAAAACTCTCAGGGAATTTCGCACTCGTTTTATAAAATCCATGATTTCAAATGTTGATCTTTCGTTGTGTGTTTATGAAGATTGTTTTACGATAGTTCCATAGCAAAGTTCAATTGTTACTCGACAGTTTTCAATTGAAATAAATTGATGCATGTACGGTCGGAAGCAACAATCGTTGCGGCGATTTTTGACCGACTTTGAGAGAGGATGTCCTTTTGTCACCATTTATTTATGACTTACTGGTCTAAAGTTTCGAAGATTTGAACTGATAACTATACTACAATAAATTCTGTTAAATAGATATTATAGGCTATAGAGATAGGTGTGAGCGGAAAGTCTAAAAATGTAGTTTTTAACTGTGTCTTATCTATACATCCATTTCTGTGTTTTAACATATCTGCGACTGCAAAACAGCTTCTATTTATTATCAGCGCAATGTATAAAAATAACGAAAACAACGCGAATATATTTTTAATTCCCCGCCCACACTTTTCACATCCACCTAAAATGTTTGTTCTAAAAAAATATACATACACTTACTATTCGTTATTGCGTGTACAATTAAATATTTCAATTATCTCTCGATATCTATAAATGTAACTAGTAAAGAATAGAACTAAGCGACATAATATGCGTTATGACGTAACGATGTCGCGTAAATGAACTCGCACATAATCCTGTCCTGTTGGGCGTTCTTAGCTCTAATTAGCATAACCATAGCTTGGCGCCTACTTCGCACGATAGATTTACATTTTCAACAACAAGTTTGAAGGCAAAGGTGTCCCTATTACGTAATATATATTACAAACAATTGATAGACAGAAGTTTAGAAAAACAATTACAATTTTGATCCACGGTGCTTAGTCTACCGATTTGATTATCAAATGATGATATTTGTCAAAGGCCTATAACATAAAGTTATAGCGCATCAACAAGTTGACAAATATGTGTGCGCAGGCGTAACTCGGTAATGCATACTTTATCACTGTGACCCCGATAATATTTCGACTAGACGCAATTTGGTTAGTAGACTAAACACCCTGACTAAATAGTAACTCAAAAGTATCAAATTGAAGATCTGTCAAGATACTGAGATTTATCACTTACAGAATAATTTACAATCATTTTATAATTGAAGCAATTACCTTCTCTGGGACTTTTATTTATAACATTAACTCTTCACTCAACTCTATACAAAATTTACACATGAATTTTATTGTACAACGTGAAATCACATTATAAAAAGCCCAGATACCACATATGCTACTTATTCATCCCAATGTTACTTTATCTTATGATTTTCACACATCATGCCAAACACTTTATAAATTGGCCAATTTCATCTATCTACATCCTATTTTTTTTTTAATTTGGTATTTAGACTAAGGCAATACAATATACCATACAAATTAATCAAACTTGATAGAATAACTGTACCTTGCTACTTGCTTTTAAAATGATAACAATAAAATTCAACAGAGTTCAACAAACATTGGAGATAAACCAAGCAATTTTGCTTAATAACAGTATTGATACTGGCTGGCAATTATGATAAAAATATAGAAGAGTAAAATAATAAAGTAGAATTTTATTTGCAATAATACTCAAGTTATTTAAAATAAAAATGGATACTAACGGTTAATTGTCTTCTCTCTAAATGGCCAGTGTTCTGTAAACTGTATGATACAAATAAAAAAAATAGCTTTTAGTGAGATGCATGTTATTTGCGAATTATATCCTGATATTGCATTAATTTTATACATAAAACAAACTTTTACTACAACTCAGCTGTAATAAAAGTATCTATTTATTAACATTTATTATGTTAGCTTACATATGTGTACAATGTACACTTACCTTTAATAAAGTCCATTTTAACATCTTTATTTATATGCTGGTACCACTAGCAGTGATACCAGCATAAAAATAAATAGTGGTACTAGAGCAACAGTTTGTGTACCTAATTATTGGTTTTTTTAAACAATTGTTTTCAAGTACGAAAACACATAGTTCATTTCGTCCGTGACTGTCAAGTCTACCGAACATGTACATATCGGCTATTGACTTGGTGTGGCTTCTGCAGTCTCTGGTCGAGTCAGTACTGGTTTCTCTGCAACTTGAGGTTTCTCTGCAACCTGAGGTTTCTCTGCAACCTGTGGTTTTTCTGCAACCTGTGCCTTTTCTAGCAAAGGTGGTTTTTCTGCAACCAGTGGTTTTCCCAGGGGCTCTTCGGGAGATTTGTCCACAGAGTTTTCAACTTTGTTATCAATGTGCGTATCAGCCATTTTGGTTGTTATCAAATCTGGCCTTTCTTGTTCCATTTCGGACGGACCATTATGTCTATCGACATCCATTGACGGTGAAACTGATCTTTGCATGGCATTCTCAGGTATTGATGGAAACTCTGCTCTGGCAGAGTTGTCTTCACTTGAACCACTGAGCTGCCTTGGGGGATGGGACGGATGAGATAACGTCTGCGGATGATGGGGGTTATGTAACGGTAACCTGGACTTGTCACTCTTCCTCCAAAGCGTAACTTCTTGTTGTTTGAAGTAGCGCCGATCTTCTGTGTCCATTAACACCAGGTTTAAGTAATACCGTACTGAGAATTTGTTGTTTATGTCTCTCATTGTGGGCGTTAAATCATAACCCGCTAAGAAGACTCTAATAGGAATGCTCTCACCTCTAACGGGCGCCCCATCCATGATTTCATATTTCGCAACAGTTTCATTCTCTGTGAACGTATTGGGCCCAGTACCGGTTGTTTCTCGTTTGATTATTGATATTTCCATGTGTTTAATTTTAATACGGACAAGTAAGAAATATATCTTGCCCACTATAACATCTTTTAGATGATATTTTGATTTATTGTATTCAAACTCTATGTGTAGACAGTCTTCTATGCCTACTTCCATTTTTATTGAGTTCAGAGCGTCTGGATAGCTGCATAGCGTGTGTACAGCGATATCCACCTCCTTTACGATATCGGTGAGTCGCCGGACTATCGTCGCCCGCAAAAAGTATCGCAATCTGACATTAGCGCCTGTATACACTTCGTACGGTTTTTCGACGTTCGCAAACTCGAAGGGATAAGAAGTATGCTGCAGCAAGTCTCCGGGGCGCGCCAGTTCTTTCACTAACGATATAAACTCGTGATGGTTACCTCTGTCATAGAATAATTCGATCTGACCTATTAGCTCGACCTTGATTCCTTGATGTTCCAGCTTCGATCCCGGCTTCCTCAAAGTCACATTTACACGTCCAGACACTGTTTCACCATCGTAATAAAGCAACAATTTTTCCTTTTTTCCATCATCCGTTTTCACTTCAGCCACCTTCCGTTTGTCAGCATCATCGAAAAGTATTTCGATATCCGCCGTTTGACCGAATCCGAAAAAGCTCATTTTTACACCAAACTAATACACGAGATTACGGGGATTTTTATGTAGATTTAAACGCGAACAATAGAAATTGATTTGAGCAAAACATTGAAAAAACGGCGACAAAACCGCCCGCGAATTCGTGGGACGATCGGCGATTGAAAGGTTGAAGCAAAGATGGCGACTAATTTCATGTCGGTTGTCGGCGAATAGGTTAATAAATTAATTTATTATTACAAAACTTACCAACAAGGCATCTTTGGAGCTCACACGCAAATTTCTTACAGGGGTCCTTCGACATATATAATTTCTTTTGCTATTTTTATACGAAAAGTATTTATAAATCTTGAATTTCAGTCATGTGTACAAGTGACAAATTTTCAAATTGGCAACATTTTTATGATAACAAAGGAAAGATTCTCATTTCCAGATTTCAGCCTGAAAAATCAAACTAGCTAATATAAATAAAGTTTTACGTAAAAACTTTAAAGCATTTTTAATATATAAAAATCACAAATATTTCATGCGAAGAGACGGGAATTTTATAGAAATATAATAAGAACCTGAAAAATGTTTTTGTTTTCTTGTTAGAACAAGTGAACGCATCCATAGGATATGTCAAACTTTGATCAGTGTTGCCATTTCTCTTCTCTTTCAACATGAAATTGTAAATGGCGGATTCCAAAATTTTCTAACAAAAGCGAGCCGATATTTTTGTGAATAAATCATTGAAAGTTTATCGTAAATATGGAGTTAACTCGTACAACACTGGGGATCGCCGCTGGAATAGCTGGAACTTTATTTCTCGGCTACTGTGTATACTTTGACCAGCAACGTCGTAAGGATCCTCTCTTCAAAAAGAAGTTGAGGGAACGTAAGTTTCAACTTTTTAATTCCTAAGAATATATGTCTAAAACTAAGCATATAGTTTCACAATGCTCAGCACCTGTTCTCCCTGATGAAAGTTGAGTTTTCAAATCATAACCTCAAAATCCATATTGTTACATGCATTAAAACCAGTGTGTCCTATCAATCAAATTCGCTTGAGTAAACAGTTTCACTGGATAAAAAGATTCGTACGCGTATTACGCATGATAAATGTGTGTTATTATGCATACTTTCTCTAATAAATGGCATTGGAGTTGGTGCCAAGTAGAACAATGTTATGTTGTGTAGATGTCAAGATGATCGAAGTTCAACATTCTCATTTCTTTCATGTTATCATAGTATATGTAAGCATACCTTTTAAATAAAATAAAATACATATGTATAAATCCAAGCATACAGACTGCTGCAATGTAACAATAATATGTAAGGTTAATATTTTATATAAAACAAAAAAATACCACTGTAAGAATTTTTTTTTAAAACAGCTTGAAAACTGGATATATAATGAAGCAGTTATTAACTTATTAACATTTCAAATATAAGAGTGGAAGCGTGGTGGGGACATCCCCATATCTCTTTCATATGCGTGAGATCTAATAGCGTGACGTCAAGAGTGCCGTATGTGCATCCTTTTTCTGTTACTTGACAGTTTCATTTTGCATCAGATTCTAAAAGCCTATAACTTACTTATTTTTGGGCAGATAAACTATTTTGTTTTTGGTTTTGGGATATTGTTATTTATTGTATGAAAAATAAGAATAATTGAGTTAAATACTGTTCTCTTAGTTTGGATGTCTTGCTCGCATGAACTTCATATCACGCGTACGCTACAAGTGTTAAGGCTTAATACTGTAATTAGTACGAGGGCAGGTGTACATAACGGTATATCGACCATAACTCCTATCACCCTTGAACAGGGCAAATAACTATGTCAATCAGTCAGTGACTGGTAATGCAGGTTTATATACGAGGTCATTATTATAGTATAATGATTTATATTTATTTTTATTAATAGATTACTATTTAATTTACACAGAAAAAAATAAAAAAGCAAAGTTTTAATTCAAGCTGATATCTGATTGGGCTGAAAATGTAAAGATTTTTCTATTTCTATTTCATGAAATAGAAAAATCTTTATTTCGAGCATATAAACAACAGCAAAAAATATGCCTTCTATAAGACTCATATGTATATCTGCTGACAATGCAATTTTATCACATCTTTTTTTCAAAGGATCCAGAAGTAGTGTTATGCTAATAGGTTCTTTGTTAGGGCCTAACTGCTCTAAACCAAGCTATAAATAAATGATTTCTTGCAGTGGTTTTTTTAAATTTGGTAAAATTAATAACTACAACCAAAAAGGAATGGGGATATTAAAGTTATGTGGTTCTTTGTCGGAAATATCCGTCGCTCGCGAAATGGGCACACCACAACAATGTTGGCTCAATCGACGTTTACATTGAAAGAGTTACTTATGATTCAATCTCCAATTTCTGTGTTTGCAGGAAGACAGAAAGTACAACAGAGTGCATCCAGGTCTCGCACCCTCGGCGGGCCGCTGCCGGACATGAGTGACCATGAGGCCATGCAGAGATTTTTCTTGCAACAGGTAATATTGCTTTATAATTTACTATTGCGCTGGGTGGTTTCCGGAAGAGTAGGAATAGGACCAGTCCAAATCTTCACTTGGATGAAAATCCTTTGGCTGCTCTGGCCAAGTATGGTTCTGGAACTACAGAGGGAGTCGTGCTCCTGCAGTGGAGACTAAAAAGACCTGATGATGAACCTACTGTTACTTGGGTAATGGTTTATATTTTTTTAATTGTTGAATGATGGCAAATGCCTTCTCTCAGCATCTCAGATTCCCAGCAGTGGATGTTAAAATAGCCTAATAAAAATTGTTAGCAGAAGGTACAGACCGATTCAAACTTAATGGCGGCTCTGAACTTCGGCCGGCAGCTGCGCAGTAGACTAACACGGCGTGAGAACTCCACCTGTCACAGCTAGTAATGGTGTGGTCCCACATGAAGTTTATAGAGAGCAAGAGTCTTATAGAACCAGAGAATAAATATATTTATTATACAATATAACTTTTATAAGAAATTACAAGTGCTGAGATATATTACTCGTAACAGGAGTCAAGGTGGAATCAGTCAAAAATGATCAGCAAGTAATATCTTCTTCTCTCCTTGCCATGTCCCTATACGGGGTCGGCCTCATACTTTTGCGCCATTATTGGCGGTTTTGTGGGCATTTCTGGGCATACACCCAAATGTCTTTAAATCGTTGGAGATGGTTCGACTCCAGGTAGTACGAGGGCGTCCTCTTCCTCTCTTCCCCTCCTGTATGTCCATTACTTTACAAGTCATGTGGTCTTCTTCTCGGCGCATTACATGCCCGTTCTACCTCGAGCAAGGAATGTCTGAAATTCAAAACTTTAATTTAGGAATGAAATTAAAATAAAAAGGAGGTGTGCAATAGCATGAAGGATGGTGCTTATTGCAACATCGGTGCGCCTACCCACTGTCACTCGCAGCGAATGTCCGAGCCAGCATTAAGTTTGAATCGGTCTGTAATGACGTGTGATTCGAATTTCAGATTCAACTGGGTGAGGAGTTGCTAGCCGCGGGCGACCTCGAGGCCGGTGTGGAGCACCTGGGGCAGGCCGTCGCCGTCTGCGGACAGACACAGCAGCTGCTCAGCGTGAGTTTATTTTAACTGTAGTAATCAATTACTCGTTTAATCAATAGGTAGTACCGCCGCCATGGTCGACACAGCAGCTGCTCAGCGTGAGTTTATTTTAACTGTAGTAATCAATTACTCGTTTAATCAATAGGTAGTACCGCCGCCATGGTCGGCCTTCCGGAGTTGATCGGGGTCACGCGGCAATTTTGGACTGGCGTAACCAGGGACCGGATTAGCAGCTAATTTTTAAAACCCCTTTAAGTGGTCATCCTTACGATAGGCTTACCCTCACGTTTATGTTAGCCTGTAAAAAGCTTATCCAGCGAAAGGCTTACCGTATCCCCTATTGGGTAACCATGGTCATTGGAAGGGGTAATTTTTTTCCGCTTTATTGAAAGGGTTTTCCCCCCCACGTATCCCGCCCGCCCCGTGGCCGCCACGGATAGCGCTTCTTAAAGGGTTAGCCTATGAGATAGGGCTACCCTATGAGAAATGGTTTTTGTAAGGGTAACATAACGTGCATGTTTTAACAACTTATTTAAAGGGAAACCCTTTTAAAGGCTTTCCATATGATACGGTTAGTCGATCGAAAGAGTTACCCAGCGATAGGGGTTTTTAATCCAATAAAAATATTCAAGCCTATCAATTAGCCGCTTAAAACCCACGTTAGGGAAAGCGCTTCCTGTCCCTGGGCGTAACTACGGGGTCTCGATCGAAAATCATTTTTTCGACATTTTTTTATCTTATGTCACAAACAAATTTGGATTACGTATATGATAGAGGAAATTTACTATACGACATTTTTCTTTCCAAAACCTTTAATTGGTTTTGGTTTGGTTTAGTCAGCGTGTATATTTAATGTAGGTATGAACAAATGTTCTCTCTTGCAGGTGCTACAACAAACCATGCCCGCTCCCATCTTCCACCTGCTCTTGAAGAAGCTGCCGGAAGTGTCAGAGCGTCTCCGTGCTTCCATGAAGGCGAGCGGCAACGTTCTACAGGAAGAGGATGTTGAATAAGTAGCTATAAATCTGTTACAATAATCAATGCCTACATCACTAATTGATTCTCTGTTCCGATATATTTTACCTCTTTACAGATGAAAATCTAAAGTCAACTCTATTGCATTAGCTTTTAAAGTCAAATTCACAATGATAAGTAATATTAGCTATGTTGTTAATGTAATAAAGTCGGTTTTAAGTTCTGTTAGAGGTAAAATACCCGAATGGAGTGTACTTTTAATTATGTTCTACTTGTAGGGATTATTACCGGTATTTGTGTCAATATCTAAATAAATCTATTCCAACGTGATAACTTTGCTTATGTCAATCAGCAATATTTTTAATTATCTTTGTTACTTTTATTTGTATCAGTATGTATGTATTTTCTTTACCGGTAACCGGTATTTGAAAATATAATTATTAGTTATCAAAAATACCGGTAAATAGTTCCTGCCAGCAAGCCAGTAGTTATTCTCTATGGTTGAGAAATTTAGGTTGCATTAGAGGCAAAAGAATTCATGTATACAGCTTATGTTAATTTTGACTTAATTTATTTTTAATACCCAAGGCTACCACAAGTAGCGGTTTTGATGATTTATTATAATTTACTTTAAGACGGTTAGCTATAGCTGTTCTATTAAAAGGTTTTACAAATGGTCGAAAATACTTATGTCAAGAAGTTTTTATTACTTACAATCAATATGAACAACTTTTACTATTGTAATCAACCCAGAAATCGAAAACAAAATTGTTTTATAGCAAGGTTAAACATCTATTGCAAGAAAATTAATAGAACAGATGTTTTTGAACAATTTTGAGGGTGCTTTGATAGTAAAAGTTGTGCATTGATATGATTTTAACTTGATATATCCCGGTCTAAATTGAATATGTACTTGTGTATTCCATAAGTTTCGAATTGAGACCTCACTATTCACAAAGTGATGCTAACTGAGCTTGAAGTTAATGTCTGTCTGTCTGTCTGTATGTAGTTCCTCACAAATCTCGCAAATTTCGAATTCCTTCAATCTGTCTTGCCATGTTGTAAGGCAATAAATGATTTACAATAAGTGTGTGTGATTTATACTAGACCGTGTTGAAATAATTGTATTTGAAAATGCATAGTCAACTCTATGTTGTTGGATTGAACTGCGAGAAAAATTATAAATTTAGCCTACAGTTGTTAACGATGGCTTTTACACGCAAGAGGCGTTGTACGCGTATTGACATACAAGAATAAACGCGCGGCTTTTGTATGAAGACGTGCGTTTTAAATACATTATGTGTAAGGGCTCTGTTTTATTCGATTAATAGTTAGGGACATGTTCACAAAGTTTACAGAATTGATATCGATATTATTATCGTATATATAGGTAAAAATACCGATATTTTTCGGTATGTTACCAAAAATACCGATACAAGAATAAAAGTATCGATATCTCGATAAAATTAGATGAAAATTGATGTTATAGATCGAAATAAATGCAAGGCCCTTGCAATTTTTTTCACCACGGTTTAGTATGGCGTATCGTGAAGGCCAATTCACACCGAAACGGCAGCGGCTAGCAGCCTTCTTTACTTTCAAACATAGTCCTATACCTTTATTTCTATTCTATAACCTGAATGCATAGAATAACTGGAAAAACACTGTGGACAAACAAACGATTGTGGACGCGCGACGACGCTGGCAATCGCGGGACTTGTGTTTTTCTCAAGATTGCATTAGGTTAAGGTTTAAAAAATTTATTCTCAAAAAAAAGATAAGATATTGCATTTCGTAAATAAAGGTAAATATGGTTTGAAAAAAAAATGCGCTGCCGGCAGCTACGGGTTCAGTGTGAATTGGCCCTTAGTCTAGTAGTTGAGATTGGGAATCGTGAGTTTGCCTGTGATATGATCCACCGCCACACGCGATGGGCGGGGCCGATAGCGTATACTGGTCGCTCGCCGCGGAAAAGGATGCTTGAGTTTTGATTGAGATTTTATTGTGAAATAAAGTATTGTACAAATTGCTGTGTTTTTGTTCATACCTACTTCTAATGACGTTGAAAACTGATAAGAAAAACTGTTAAATATAGATTTTGGTTTGCTACAAGTGACGAGTACTATATTTTAAATGTACTTTCGATGATTGCCATATTTGGTGCAATAAGAAAGTTTATCTTATAAGTAGATAATTTTGGGAAATAAATAATAAACAATAAATCCCACCAATAAACAATTTATTCAATATAGAATTTAACATAATTTAAAATTAACAAGGAATATAATTAAAATAGGTACATTGCTGACAATAAGTCATACACGTAAATTAGAATAAGTACTCGTGAACACAACTTTCCGATTTTTATAACTTCATCTCGTACAAGGGAACATCCATGAATTACGTCATACGAAATCACTATTATATGTTCACTTAAGAAAAACTAGCTCAGTTAATAATTTTTTTCTATAGGTAATTTTTCGTATTGCACATTTTTCGTTTTGGTCCTTTTTCGTTTTGGACATTTTTTGTATCGGACGTTTTTCGTACTGGGCGTTTATTATTTGTCTTTATTAGTGAAAATCCTTTTTGACTCCCCCTTGTCACGTTGGTCATATAGAGATCACCACCACCTAGTGACCAAGTTTACAGATACCGAAATTTTGCGATTAAAAAAAAACTAGCGAGTGAAGCTACTAAATATTACTGATAAACTGGAAATATTTTGAAGTTTATTTATTATTAGTTAAAATTTTGCGTTCTATTGCCCAGACACATTTTGTGTCTTGACCTTCTCCCTCCCGCTTAATGTGTGGAGTAATTAATGGATGTCCCCAACGTATAAGAGACTATATGTAATGAATTCAACCATGGGCTATCCTTGTTTACTGTACAGTAGTACAATGAATATTAAATAACAGTCAAAAACAAAAAAATTACATTTCCGTACCAATTGGGTAGTCAACTAAAATATATAAAAGTGTTAAAGGTGCCTTTAATCGAAAATAAAGACAATTTTAAGAAACTAATTTGAATAAAAATTATCTACGTGTTATCAGGATTTTTTTGTTTGATTTTAAACTTTACACCGGAAGTGACGACACACATCAATCGAAATTCACATTTTTCCTATGCCTGCAGTATAAAAAAACAATGACATCTGTCAACTATCAATGTCTACTGTTTTTAATACCGTCGTTTTAGGGAGTAGTTATACCTAGCGTTGATTTTGCGTTAGATTTGCGCTAGAAGCGCAGCGCTTCCAGCGCTCTCCTAGCGTGACAGTTGTCAAACACATGTCATCAAAAAATCCGCGTTCGATTAGCGTTCGCAGAGCGCTTGATGAGCGCTTTTCTTCGGAGGGTGTCCACATTTCTGTACCTTTTTTTTATCCACTATCCGACGTGGATAGATGACCACAAGAGCATATAAAAATCGATCTCCTGCGTGCTGTAGAAAGCACGTGTAAAACGCTGGTCCCAATAGTCAATTTTGTCAAAAGCTTTTACTCGTATGCAACCTGAAAAATCTGCCACCAGTATTGGTCCATTACATATACGAAAAACAAAGTCATCCACTATTCTAAGCATGTATACCTACATATATTGATATATACAATTTGGTGAAAATAAACTCAATACATACTTAGGCAGTTGGGTAAAAATCCATTCTATTTCTAATTGCAAATAAAGAGCATTTAATCGAGAGACTAAATTCTCTTTTAATTTATACTTACATGACATGATGCATTTTTTGATGACAATATATGCGTTGTCAAGGTAACGTAATTTGCAAAAACCAGTTATTAATAAATGGAAAGAAAACCAAAAGAAAATATACAATGCGTATAATTTGTGCGTGTAGATCTACACTGTGGCTGTTGAGTTCACGTAATATTTGTCGACATGTTGTTTTTATACTATACTTACTTGTTATTAAAAATTCACACACAAATAAAATAAAAACACGTTTCCGGCATTTTCTTCGATTTCCTAGTATCTATTTGATCTGTAACTTTAATGATAATATGATCCGACGCAAGTAATACATAGTTGGTATATTTCAAATACTGTCTATTGCGTATTAGGTACCTATTTGAAATATACTCTGATGTAGGTCATGTAGTAAGTTTAACAATGTATGTCCGAAAATACTCGTCTACCTACACCCGAGTCGCGCGACCAACGAAAGGAACATTCTATAGCTTACCACCTGCCTGCCTAGTCACCCTACTACTCGCAAATGACATTATTTGCGTTTGCCGAGCGCTTTCAACGCTCCCAAAGCGCGCGCTCGACGCGCGTTAGGAGAGCGTTAGGAGAACGTTAGGAGAGCGCTAGGAGAGCGCTCCGAGCGCTATAGCGCTCGAAGCGCGAGGTATAATCCGTTCCATACATTTTCATACAAATTCATCGATTTGACAGCTGTCGCGCTCGTAGCGCTGCGCTAGCAACGCTAGGTATAACTACTTCCTTAACCCTTTAACTGTCGGACGCCCGGAGCGGGCGTCTGATGTATTGTTTTACTATTGTGTCTGCTATGCCGACATTTGAAGGGTGGTTGTTGTCAAGTTGTTGAGTTGGTAGTTGGCTGGACAGTGACAGTGAGTGACATATAATACAGTGGTGCCATTTTTGAAACGTAAAGTCATTAAACCAGCATTAAACGAACGGTTTTTGTATGGAATAACCAGTCGTTTAGGTGACACAGCGTTTCAAAAAATGGCGCTTTAGTACAGTACTGAAAGTGGAAATTGCCAACATTACTCAAAAAATCTTCATTGTGACATCACTTCCTTAAATAAGCTTGACCTTGCTTGAAAATGTAGGTCAATGGAATTTTTGCAAATATCTAAATAAGTAAGATCTTATTTTAAAATCTGATTAGAGAAAGCTTCTCCTAGAAGCTATTCCTCGAAAAGGATTGCGAATCTGATCTTTTTAAAAATTACTTGACAAGCCAATTGCCCGAGCGGCTCTTTTTACATCATCGGCATTTTTGTACATAAATGCCGATATTTTTTCTTATATTTTTTATACCATAGTGATGTAGTAAGGCCAGTGGTTCGATTAATTACGCATATATCCCTCACAAGTTGTATACAAAGGAATATACATTTATTAATGTAGGAAATAAGGGCAATGGAAAGTTGCTTCAGTCTTTAAAATTACTAGCTTTCACAATTTTTTTGTTCGTATAAATACGGATATCACTCAGTAGTACTTTAAATGATGTAATACCTAATAAACCTTTGGGGTACGCCCAAATCGTGTTGAAGTTCATTTATAGAACATATACAATTTAATCTAAATTTTTGTTGTTCTATCTCACTCTAGTCATACGATATGTGCGAGCGAGATAAACGAAAGTTAGCATTATTTAAATAAATAAATATATGCGGACAAATCACATACACATAGTTTGAGTTGTCATATAACGTAATTATAATAATTAAATAATTATAATGTAAGGCTCATGGTATAAATACAAGGTATTCTCTTTCTGAGATGGCCTAAGACTACGTCACGAATAACACGATCATAGTTACCACTGATTGTTCTTTTTAGTATATTTGGGGACTTTCTAAATTAGTTAAAAAATATAAAATAAAATACTTACTTATTTAACTATTTAGTATTTCGTGTGATTCATGAGACTCGTCTATTTAATTTTTAATTTATATACGTATCGAATTATTAGCTCATAATTGGTCTGTTTAATTAAAAAATGCATTTTGCTCGGGTAATTCAATCACACCTAGTGGCAACACTCCCAACTGATGACGTATTCTTAGGCCAATCACTTGAGCAGCTGTTACGGAAAGAGTATACCAGGCTAATTATATTATTATACCATGGTAAAGCTAAGGCATCTGAGGGCTCATTTAGAAGAGCGACAGTGGCCGTGTGACCCTGGGGGGCTACTCTAAAAGCGGTACGCGAACGGACGTTACTACGTGTCAAGCAACATTGAACACTAACGTATGATGATATTATCTTATTTGTTTTGACATAGAAATAGACCGTCACTATCATACGACAAACGTATTTTATTAGAGTAACCCGGTAACCCCCCTGGCCTGCGACCAGTGTTACCAACTGCCGTTCGTCTGGTCACAGCACGATAGATTCCTCGGTAAAGTGCTATTTTTGAAACGCGGAGTCACCTAAACGATTGGTTTTTCCATACAAAAAATCATTTGTTTAGTGGCTCCGCGTTTGAAAAATAGAACCTCTGAAATGAGAGCATGATCGTCTATGATAAGTACTCTATGGTACACATCCATAGATTATTAAAAAGAAATTACAGTGAATGTTACCAACAACCAAAAATAAACTAAAGTAGGTATAACATATCTTCTAATAAATAATTATCATAATATCAACATAATGTCATCTCCCTATTCGGATTAGTGAAACGATAGTCAGGAAAGTTAAAAATAGTAGTCCTATTTACCATTTGACTAACTCAAATAATCAGGCGTTTAGTGAAAGGGACATCCCCGTAATAAATCGAACCACGGGCTATACTAGATCACTGTAGTACTTATAATGAAAATAAAATACCAGTCAAAAAAAAAACAAACAAAAAACATTCCCATGCAAATTGCCCGGGCAGCTGCACACTTCTAAGGAAAAACCGTTTTTTTTTAATCTTTGTCTGTTATTTTAATTTCATTTTAGTATGGTGATCTAGTAGTATAGCACGTGGTTCAATTTATTACCGGTATGTCCCTTCCACTTGTATGTATCGATTTACCCGATATTTTACAAACAAGCGAAAGTAAGCAATACGCTCTCGTCGATGGAGTTTCCATATCTCTTTCTTACGCTAAGTTTTTATAACCTCCTTTATGTGTTATTACATTCATTTTTTCTTTTATTTGACCGAATTTCTTCTTTATCTTCTTCATACAACAACAAAACAGATATCAAAATAGGTTTGCGATTTGTTTTTCGTATCAGCAAGTGGCCAACACTGGTCTCAGATTTTTCAAGCTGTCACAAGCATCTGACATAACTTGAGGAGACCAACGGTTGAACGTGCTTTCTAAAGCACGAAGGAACTCGACATTGTTTATGCCACTTGTGGTGACCCATCTAAGTGCGGACCACGCCGCTTGCTTAACTTGCAAAAGCGCTAGTACTGCGCACTACCACCGAGCCAACGAGCACTTCAAGCTTGCTATTTTCTGTTTCAACACAGATTTTTTTTCTATCCTATACTGTAAGGTACTATATTGATAGATAGATAAATTGGTAATATTGGATGAGCACACAGATATAGACGTACAATATCTGTGGATGAGCAACTACCATGATGAACTATACAATAACATATAACCTGTCTAAAAAAACGAACATACAAAGATCAGCTCTTCCCTGCAGAGCTTCTAATGATATCCTGCGTCACTTTCATCACTTCCACAGCACCTTGAGATATCAAATTCTCCGCCAAGTTCACTCCCAAACTCTCACATTTCCTTATCACATCTATTGGCATACAAATATTCTCAGTCAAACCGCAAAACAGTTCCGAATTCGGTACTCCAATTTCATTTTTATTCTCCACGTCTTCACAACTGCCAGCTTCTTTATTTGAAATTCTTTGATTTAATTCTTCTATAGGATTTACGTCGCTTGTCTCTGGTTTGAACTTTTTTGACCCGTTCTCCTCGGTAGGGCTGTGTTTGTGTTTGGTTGTTTTTTTAATTTGTTCGAAGGTTTGTTCCAGTTTGTGGCAGATCTTGGTGGATCCGTCCATGCTCCAAACAGCCCCTGAGATAGTCAGCTTAAACTTTGTGTCAAACGGTTTTAAACTTGTTGAAACGCCGACCGGTGCGCTGCAGCCACCGCCTGGAAAGAAAATTACATTACAATGTGATTTTGATTCTACAATCAAATAAGCCGTGAGCTGTCCAAAACCAACACTGTACATCATTTTTTGAGCAATCGAGTGGTCCACGAATGGAACAGACTGTCTGAGGAAGTAGTGTCTGCCACGTCTATGAACTGCAATAAAAATAGACTAGACAATTGGCTAAGCACAAATAAAGTGACTCTAAAAGAATTATAGTGGACAAATAAAGTAGTAGGTATTGTCAGATCGCCAACTATATGGGGTGATTTTGAACCTCTGTCTGATACCAAGATTTCAAAGGGCCCTTTGAAATCTTGGTATCAGATAGAATTAACAAATCGAAAGAAAAACTGCTTATTTTGTCAATTTCTTTTTTCCCTTTGTAATAAGTACGATATTTTTTTATCGACTTCCAAAAAAGGAGGAGGTTATCAATACGTCATGAGTTTTTTATGTATGTTTACCGATCATTCGAAGATGTCTGGACCGATTTGTAAAATTCTTTTTTTGTTTGAAAAGGTAAACTTGCATCTAAATCGGTAGTGTATTGTGGGAGTGAATTCGGGATTTTATTTTTGAAAAAATTATTTGTACAAAAATTAAAACCGAAAAAAAAATATTACTTTCCCATAAAAAATCCTGGCAGATTCTTTTTTTTTGTGAGTAGTATTTTATTATCATGGACTAAACTTGCTTCAAAAAATGTGCTAGTGGTTAAGAAGTGTCTCTGTATAAGTTACCCAAGGTCTTGAGGAAGCTCCTCTCAGCCAGCACCCGGCAGTAGGTCTCCGCGTGGTTGTAGGGCGCGAGCATCGCCAGCACCGCCGCGTTGTCGGCGCGGCACTCCACCGCCAGCGCGCCCTGGCCGACTGCGTACATCATCTCGGAACAGGGCAGCACCTGGCACAAGTTTGTTTGTTTGTAATAACTTTATTGTAATAAAAAACAAAATAAAGTACAAAGGCGGACCATGTATGGTTTTCTTCCAGCCTAGCAAAATAAATAAATATATACGGACAAATTACACAGATTGAGCTAGCCCCAAAGTAAGTTCCAGACTCGCGTTATAGGATGCTAACTCAATACTATGTTTTAAAACAAACTAGCTGTGCCTGTAGGCTTCGCTCCCCGTAGAAATTTCAGGATAAAAACTATCCTACGTCCTTCCCTGGGTATCAAACTATATCCGTATCAAATTTCATCTAAATAGGTTCAGTGGTTGAAGCGTAAAGTGGTAACAAACTAACAAATATACAAACTCACTTTCGCATTTTATTAGTAGGATAGTAGGATTGAGTTTTCGTGTTAGCTAGCACGTTTACAGCCATTGTTACTTCACTGATAAGATAACGTAGCTATTTTAGTAGGACAATCGTAAAAATCGGTACGGACAATACTTTTTAATCGAATTCGAAATCATTGTCGTTTTTTTACAACACAAAGAACAAAAAATGTCAACAATCCCATACAAATTGCACACTTTAGTATGGAAATGCCAAGTTTTTTTGTTTTCTTTAATTGTCATGTATAGTGATCTAGTATAGCCTTCGGTTTAATTTATTATGGGTATGTCCCTTCCACGTTGTGTAGATTTAATATATGTAATATACTTTATACGTATGTATACATTTAAAAAATATCAATATAAGTATTTTCTTAATTTTTTTGTTTGCTGTACTTACCCCCAAAAGATTGCTTTTTCAGCATCATCTGGGGTCATATCCGTGTTTCAATGTCAAGTAACATTGAGCATTAAGGACGTGTTTACAAAAATTAATAAAATTCGTCGTATGTCGGAACATTTTCTGATAAATTCATTGTACTTCATAAAGTATTGCGGATACTAAACGGTACAGTAAACCTTTAACTATAATTCGGTGTATTTGATTTTGTGTAAAAATGCCAAATCGATTTTTTTCATAATTTAAATTTCAGTTGTTTCGGAGATCAGGCGCGAATGGTCCAATTTCGTCTTCTTTCTTGAATAAAATCAAAACCATTTATTTTACAAAAATAACAAAATGTATTTGAGATCCGCAAAACAAGAGCCCTTTCATTTGACGTATGACACAGTAAGGTTTGCAAAACCTTTTTTATTTCCTAATTTTTCCCCCGAAAACACTCTTATTTAAAAGAAATAATTATTTTTTTTCCTACCAAATTTTCACCAGATTTGGTTCAGTAGATTTAGAGCAAATCAGCTGGGACAGACAGAAGCACAAGTATTCCTATATGGGTAGCGCTTTTTAGGGTTCCGTAGCCAAATGGCAAAAACGGAACCCTTATAGATTCGTCATGTCTGTCTGTCTGTCCGTCCGTATGTCACAGCCACTTTTTTCAGAAACTATAAGACCTATACTGTTGAAACTTGATAAGTAGATGTATTGTGTAAACCGCATTAAGGTTTTGACACAAAAATAGAAATGCCAAAATCGTTTTTAATGCTATAAAATTAGTTTTTCCTAGCCTCTTCTCGCGAAAACTACAAAAACAGGGTAAGGTTTCGGTACAAAAAACCTAAGGAATTTGAGGATTATTCTTTAAAAGAAAAATACAAGCATGTAAATCAGATAATCATCAATTGATTGCTTTAAAAAAATTATAAAGTTTCGGCAAAAATTATACAAAATAAAAATTATGAGTTTCAGTCTTTCGTTTTTCTATACTATAAAGAGACGGACATTTCAAACGGAACGTCAGACAGCGCCTGTGCGCCATTGTGAAAAGACGCCTCTGTGTCGCTCGGGAGCAAAATTCCGCAGACGAATACATCGCTGTGCAGATAGGAAGACTTAGTTAGATCAACTGGTTTTGATACGCAAAAGTATCTATTTATTTTTACTTCGTTAGTACTCCAGTGTGTCTTACGAAAATTTATCTTGTGGAAATTTATTTGACAACTTCACATATAAAGTAAAAGTAAAAGTAAAAAAGCCTTTATTTCTACCAAAATAATAAAATGACATCTGTTACATATATAATATTTCTAACTGTAATATGATTTTTTGGAAGTCGCCTCTGCGGCGTAGGCCTCCCCCAGTTTTTTCCACTTTTGTCTATTTCTTGCCTGTCTTATCCAATTAGAACCGCACTTCTTCTTGAAGACGTCTAGCCATCGCATTCTTGGTCTTCCCTGTTTTCTTTTTCCATCCCTAGGGATCCATTCCGTAGCTCTCTTCGTCCACCTCTCGTTCTCCAACCTACACACATGACCGGCCCATTTCCATTTAAGACTACGAATCCTTTCAGTAATATCTGTAATTTTAGTTCTTTTCCTTATTGATTCATTAGTATGCCTATCCGATAATCTAATTCCCAACATACTTCTCTCCATTTTCCTCTGGTGTATAGCCAATCTATCCTCGTCTTGTTTCCGAAGAGCCCACGTTTGACACCCATACGTCACACATGGGAGGATAGAGTTTTCGTACAGCTTACTTTTAATCCTGATATCTATGCTTTTGTTTTTCATAATCTCTTTTAAGCTCCAATATTTTTTCTAGGAAGTGGCGATTCTTCTACTAACTTCTTTTTCAGTGGTATCCTTGAACGCTATCAATTGCCCTAGATAAACGTATTCTTCAACGTACTCTATCTCTTCAACTTCACATATAGTCTATCATAAACAGTTCTTTTTTATACAAGTCAGATATCTACCAAAAAGGTTAAATGCTTCCAACACATACTGCCCGCCATGGAAGCTATACTTTTCAAACCAAGTTTTCACTAGTAGACTGCAGTCCTAAATCAAGATAAGTCATGATGATGAAGTCGGAAGGTATACTATAGGAACTTTGTAACTATACCATGTAACCCGGTCGAGTTTGGGCTTGTTTGGTTTGCCTTCACTAGTACTCTAGTCCTAGATGAAGTCCAGAGTCCTGATGATGGAGCCGGTAGATTGCTATAGGAACTCTGTAACGAAACCATGTAACCCGGTCGAGTTTGGGCTTGTTTGGTTTGCCTTCACTAGTACTCTAGTCCTAGATGAAGTCCAGAGTCCTGATGATGGAGCCGGTAGATTGCTATAGGAACTCTGTAACGAAACCATGTAACCCGGTCGAGTTTGGGCTTGTTTGGTTTGCCTTCACTAGTACTCAAGTCCTAGATGAAGTCCAGAGTCCTGATGATGGAGCCGGTAGATTTCTATAGGAACTCTGTAACGAAACCATGTAACCCGGTCGAGTTTGGGCTTGTTTGGTTTGCCTTCACTAGTACTCTAGTCCTAGATGAAGTCCAGAGTCCTGATGATGGAGCCGGTAGATTTCTATAGGAACTCTGTAACGAAACCATGCAATCCGGTCGAGTTTGGGCTTGTTTGGTTTGCCTTCACTAGTACTCAAGTCCTAGATGAAGTCCAGAGTCCTGATGATGGAGCCGGTAGATTTCTATAGGAACTCTGTAACGAAACCATGTAACCCGGTCGAGTTTGGGCTTGTTTGGTTTGCCTTCACTAGTACTCTAGTCCTAGATGAAGTCCAGAGTCCTGATGATGGAGCCGGTAGATTTCTATAGGAACTCTGTAACGAAACCATGCAATCCGGTCGAGTTTGGGCTTGTTTGGTTTGCCTTCACTAGTACTCAAGTCCTAGATGAAGTCCAGAGTCCTGATGATGGAGCCGGTAGATTTCTATAGGAACTCTGTAACGAAACCATGTAACCCGGTCGAGTTTGGGCTTGTTTGGTTTGCCTTCACTAGTACTCTAGTCCTAGATGAAGTCCAGAGTCCTGATGATGGAGCCGGTAGATTTCTATAGGAACTCTGTAACGAAACCATGCAATCCGGTCGAGTTTGGGCTTGTTTGGTTTGCCTTCACTAGTACTCTAGTCCTAGATAAAGTCCAGAGTCTTGATGATGGAATGGATGGAAATGACGTAACCCCATCGTAACTCGATGGGATTTACGTCATTTTATTACAGATGATGATTTAATGTAAGAATGGTGTTTGATGCCTGTCAGCTTTATTTTCACACGATGAACAATTTTTCTTCATACTTAATTATTTTTTTAGATGCCACGGTCTAAGGCATTCGGAATGAATCGCAAAAACCTTCGTGCAATTAGAAGTAACTTAGAAAAGGCAAGAATGTATGTATGATTCTTACTCGTTATTTTCAATTAGCTATCAATTATAGGTCTAATTTAAACTTTCATTGTTACTTGATTCCGGTACTCTTATTTCAGGAGTAAGCTTACCAGTCATAGTAATTTGAACACTTTGGTAGAGTCCAGTAAAAGTGTAGATCAAAATCAGTTTAATACTTAAACTTAATTAGTTTAACTGTAACTGCGAATCCTATATCTCGGCAACCCCTTGACAGATTTGTGTTCGGTATTTAGACCAAAAAATTCTTTTGGCTGCTTCTACATGCCTACCAAATTGTATGAAACACCGATAACTACTAGAGTTATCGTCGAATAAACATATATGTGTCGCAGTTGGATTGTATAATCCGCTGTTATTCAAAAACTCTAGCTGTTTGGCATTACAGCTCGGTTTTGTAATATAGCTGAAAATCATTCAGCTAGAACGTCCAATATGTTACGTTTAACAAAATAGCTAACGTAAGATTGTAGAACGATTATTTCGGAATTCTGCCACTTGTGGGTCTTGTGGCTTGTGAAGTGTCAGTGTCATAACAACAAATATGGCCTCCTATAAAGTAAATTCTTCGCCGCGTTCCGCGACTAAGCTGTTTTTATCGAGGGACATCGGGGGCATCGTTTGTGATTTCAGAGTGCAAAAGATTGTAAAAAATAAAGCAGACCTTTAGCTTGGATCCCATATTGTTATTTCGACGCCCGCCTTCCGGCAAGATGGAAAATTCACGTGGATCAATTGGCCGTAAGAAATCGCTGCGCCATTAAGTTGTTGGGTTTACAAAATTTCTATATTTCTTATCCAATTGCATCGAGCTGATTATCATTCTTCATAGGTGTTTTATGATGTTGGAGACTGAATTATTTAGTAAGGAGTTGAATTGAGGTTTTATTTCAATCCCACGAGTAATATAAAAATAATAAAGAACAACTATTGTCTCCTCATATATTATTTCGTTTGGTAACACAGTTTTATTTAATAATGGTAACCTTGTATGCTATCTCAACGCTAGCTGTTTTGTTAAACGTAATTACGTAACTCATTGACAATCGAGCTGAAATATTTTCAGCTGTTTTACAAAACCGAGCTGTATTGCCAAACAGCTACAGTTTTTGAATAACAACGGATTATACAATTCAACTGCGACATATGCATACATACAAATGTATATAGGTACATATATACATACAAACAAACGCCGGATTGTTCAAGTAGACTGTGAGAACATCGCTTGTTCAAAAATATCATCTCATCTAACCTATTTTGAGGTATATACCTTTTCGAATAATCCGGCATTACGCTTTTAGTTCTAGTTTTAGTAGTTTTTAAATTACTACTCGTATAATAATTACTAGGTATGCCAATTAAAAATAACCGTCCAAGTGCAATTCGGACTCGCGCACTTAGGGTACCGTGACCCCCCCACTTAAATATTTATTTTATTCTGTTTTTAATATTTGTTGTTATAGCGGCAACAGAAATACATCATATGCTAAAAATACAACTGTTTAGCTATCACAGTTCATGAGATACGGCCTGGTGACAGACAGACGGACATCGGAGTCTTAGTGATAGGGTCCCGCTTTTAACCTTTGGGTACGGAAACTTAATAAATATCGATGTTACAAAAATATTTACTATAAATTAATATAACCTCTATACTGAAATCAGTTACGCGAACGAAGTCGCAGACATGAGCTAGTACAGAATAAAAAAACTAATGTAAAATAAATATTTTATACAAAAATAAATTAAACTTCAATGAATTTAAATTATTATACAAAAAATATTAAAGGTATCAAGATGTGTTAGTCCTGTAGATTTCAGCTAAGCGGGCGTCGCTGTGTGCGTATGCCCTGCGCATGTAGTAGTACAGTTAAATACCTAAAATAAAAGCGCGTCTCTTTGTAAATGCGTCCTTAATGTACGATGATAAAGTCTAATTTGGTTTGACATAAAAATAGGACGTAACTATCGTACGACTATCGTATTAATTTATAGAGTAACCATCCTGTTAGTTGACTGGCAGAAAAAGCTTTAAGTCCGCCTTTTATATGTATTGTAATCACACTAATATAATAAAGCGCCTAAGGTGAAAGTTTGTGACTTAGTGTCTGTATATTTGTTACTTCTTCAAAAGAAAAGAAATTGGTTTAGACCAATTTTGTTATAATCTGGTATGCAGGAAGCTGACTGGATGACACACAGGCTAATGTTCCGCGGGTAACACCGCGGTACTTACCTTGGAGACCCTGTGCCCCCAGCCCATGCGCTGCAGGCCGGCGTGCGCCAGCAACAAGGCAGCATACTCCCCGCCCCCCGCGTCCAGCTTGCGCAGGCGCGTGTTGAGGTTCCCGCGCACGTCGCGCACGCGCAGGCGCGGGTGCGCGCCGCGCAGCTGCGCCGTGCGGCGGAGGGACGACGTGCCTTTACATACGCAAGCTAATGTATAACGTTATGCCGCGTGGTTTCCGGCAGAGTAGAATAGGGCCACTCCAAGTCCTCCCGTGGGTGTCGTAGAAGGCGACTTAAGGAATACAAGCTAAACAAAGCTATAAATATCAATGAGACCTCTCCAATCCGTCTGGCCAGCGAGGTGAGTGCAGGCCAAATGGCTGGCTAGCGAGTACAGAGAGGATCGTGCTCTTGCATTGGAGACACAAAGGTCTGATGATGATATAACGTTATAATTTTTTTGATAAAAGTTAAGGTGAACGCACACCTATCCGAGCCGAATGCGTTGACCCAATCAAATCTTTTCCATTTCCATTACACCCCATCATCATCATCATTACAGCCACATAACGTCCACTGCTGGTGACAGGCCTCTTCCAAGGATTTCCAAAATAACCAATCTAGAGAATAGGGGTGACGACAGGGTCCGAAAAGTATCTATGTAATTAGTCCCTCTTTTAGATTATCCAAAAATAATGGACGCGTATTTTTTAGTTTACCAAAAAAGTAAAAATTCACAAAGATACGGAGCGTCAAAGTTCCGGAGTGGGAGCTTGCGACGTCACACTTAAGTAAAAAACGTGCTTAAGTGTGACGTCACGCGAAATTTCATGCTGTCAATATAAAAATAACTTTAACTTTATACTAAACTTTAAATTTTTTATTTGTAACATTTAAAATAATCCGATGTAGTTACTCGACCGCATAATCTCTCAGGAACACACTTGACATTGTCAGAATTCAAGCGCTTCACACCTGCGCCAAATTTAATCCGAATTCGTCTAGGAATTCTGTGTTTCATCCAGATTGGGACTGCGATTACCTTCAGTTTTTTTTTTTAAATATAAATCGCGATACAATGTAATAGATAATGACAAATATAATATGATCTCGTAATCCCAATAACAGTCAGGCCGAGTAAAACTAAAATCATAATATAAATAAACTAAGACTGACCTATGACAGATCCTTCCGGCAATGTCGCTAGCGTATGCTCTTTGAACTCTTCTCGTAACACCAGCGCGTCTCTGGGATCTTCTCTGTGAAACGAAACGTGTTGGCTCAGTTTTTGATAAATTCCATTCTGGTCTGGGAGGAAAGATAAAAATTTGACTGTAGGTAGGGTATTTCTCTTCTTATGCAGGTCGAGGGAAAGGGCGTAAATACGAATTCTGTTCATAGACGATCAAGGGCGGATCCAGCCCCCCCCCCCGTCATAGGGGTCATGTCCCCCCCCCCCCCCCCCCGGCACCAAAGCTGGATCCGCCCTTCTAGGCGATGGCGCTAGGGCTAGTAAATTATCTGTGGCATCGTAGCGCTCAAACGAATAGACCCTTGCGATGGTTCTTAGCTATGTTTCATTAAAATCGGTTCAGCCGTTTAAATGTTATTGGGGGTTAACGCTCGAAAGCCCTTGTTAATTTGCCTGGCAAATAAATAGATGGCGCTGTGAATATCAATGAAGTGTGAACGCTTAAAAGTTGGGGTTTTATTTAAATTTGACTGGCAAAGTCTTGAACCATTTTAGTCCACCATCACGTTCAAAGTGGCCTTTGGGTCTCGCGACCCTGGGCTGCTCCTTAAAGACCTAAAATGTTCTGTTCCTCATTCTCTATGTTTATAAGGCAATGGGTAGGCATGGCAGCGGTAATAAAACTAATATCACAGAAAGGCGAAAGTTTGTGAGTGAGTGTATGTTTATTATTCTTCACGAGCAAACGGTTGGACCAATTTTGATAAAATTTGGTATGCACGAACACCCTGGATTAATACATAGGCTACATTTTCTGCAAGTAACACCGCGGGGCGCAGCTAGTAGTGACTAAATTGGAATATCTTTCGGCAGCTGGATGTGCTGTCTGTACCTACCATAGATTTAAGAAGAATAAAGAATTCTAGGTCTATGCTACGTACCTTTCAAACACAGCGCCAATAGCCAACCCGTCTGGCAGTGACGTGGGGAGGTCCTTTAAGGAATGCACCACAAAGTCCACTGTGTTGTTCCTTAGTGCATCCTCCAGGTCTTTGGTGAACAACGCCTTCTCTCCAATCTTGGGTAAGGATACGTTTAGGATCCTGTCGCCTAGTGTTGTCATGGTCACTTGAAGAGAGGTGATACAATTAACAAGTAATAGGGGAGTACGGAAGTACTAGACGGATTTGAATTAAACTTTTTTTGTTATATACATAGCTGTTAAGAGTCCCCCGACCCCATGTCCGATTTGGGCAAAATTTTGTAATTTCAAAGATATTGCAATTATCTAGGTTTATAACTAGTTTGCGACGGTAAAAATATGAACTTGAAATAGAATATAGTGTTTTATATCATTTTTGACCATTAGTATGGGAAACTTCTAAATCGTTATATTTTCTTTTCAGTTCATAATTTTAAGGAAACCAGTTATAACCCTAGATAATTGCAATTTCTTTACAACTACTAATTTTTACCAGAATCTGACATGTGGTTTCAAAATTAAACGTAGACTACGTTTGTATGGAGAAGTCTAGGGTCGGTGGACTCTTAAGACAGGCCACTTAAAGGGTATTTATTGATTTAAGAAAATGGAACACCTGATGCAGAACCACAATGGTCCAGCTAAACTATTAGAAATATAAAAATGATGTCTAAGCAAAAATTGATTGTTTGTTTATTAAGCTGTATTGTACAAGAACACAGATACACATCAGATAAATAAACATACAACAGGAGACTTATCCCTTTCAGTCAACCAGCCAGTAAATAAGAGGAATGTTAACTTATTATGCGTTTGGGGTAGAAGTGGTACTTTATAAAGTTATAGAAAGATATTGTATTGGATGGTATCTGGTTCAAAGAATTGCCATCACAATACAAAGAGGGAACGCAGCTAGTGTGATGGGCACCTTTAAACCAGGTACTATCCGAAGGGGAATTTTTGATTCTATATAGTTTATACATAATTAATATATATATATTGTTAATACATAATTTAGTTTTAATTTATATATAATTATTATAGTTTAGTCTTACATTTATTTATAGTTTAATATAGTTTAATTTAGTATATATTCATTTGTAAAATCAACTGTATATATATATATTTTTTAAAATTTTTAACATTGTATACAATGTAAGATGTTATAGTGGTTCAGCCTGATGAGCATTTTCCGTAATCTAAAAGTAGGCTAGCTACTGAATTATAATTTGAATTTTTAATTTTAACTTGTACAACATTTTTTTAATGTTCATTTAACATAAATAATACATAGGTACAGTGAAGCTGGGGTGGTTTTATGCTAGGAAAATGTAGAGTATTTGTTAAAGTACATAATATGCTTACCAATATTAAATTCTATGTCAAAATGTACTTTCTTCAGGCAGTCAATCACATAATTGGTTTGTATAAGAGCCAGCTGAAATAACATAAAAAATTAGCCATAAATTATCATAACTACACTAGCTTTCATGGAATTTAAATTAATGCATTCCTCAAGGAATATTTACTGCTATAATGATTGACTTCCAGGAACAAAGAGTTCTTGCAGCATTATAAATATTAATTAGCATAATAACAACCGGTAAATTGTTGGCTAATAGAAATCTAATCACCTTGAATTCAATCATGACTTTTAAAATATTTGAATAAGTTCACAACTTTGTAACTTTCTAAAATAAAAGTTATGAGTGGAAACTGACCTCGCTCTTCCTGGAACCGACGTTTATAACTTTTTTCTCTTGGTTTTCCATTGTCTTTTTGGATAATTATTAATTTTTATACACTTTATCACGGTGAGGTTATGTCATGTAATAACATTTAATAACTATGTAAAACTAGCCTATGTAATCAAATTGATTACACGGGTGATTACAAAACTTGTCACTAACACTGTAGTGGACAAGTTTTTGTTATTTTATTTTAACAATTCAGCAAAATCGGCATCCCATCTGGGACAGCATTTGTAACTATCTGTCAAAAAATGACAGCTTTGATTGATAAGTTGATAACATTATCAGATGAGTTTGACAATGACAATTCGTTTTAGAGTTGCCAACAATAAATTCCAAGCAGATTATTTTTATCCGATTACAAAAATGGGTAGCAATGTTGAAAAAAGTTAAATGAATTAAGAGTTATGTTTTAACGTGGTTTTAACCAAAAACCTAGCTAGAATGTTTACTACATTCTAGGTTTTTGGTTGTAACTGTCAAGTTGTGTTTTGTCAGTGGTGCGATTTTTCAAACGCGGAGTCACTAAACGAACAGTTTTTTGTATGGAAAAACCATTCGTTTAGGTTACTCCGCGTTTCAAAAATCGCACTTCAGGCCTGTGTCACTCACTCACTCCACGCACTCCCATAAAGTAATAGGGTAACTCCCCGTTTAGGTATCGAAAATATACATACGTCATTACTACTAAGCGCGCGGCGACTACTCCGGAATGGGTCATCCAGTGAAATGAATCTTTCGTTCAGAGTAATAAGATTGAAATTACCTTGCAATGGATTTCTAGATGTCTATACGAATAAGTGCTGAGTTCTGACGCGAGCAAAGTTAAACCACATTGAGTACCTAGATATAAATCAGGCTCATAATTTAAGTTCGACGCTGTCTTTCTGTCTGTAGCATCGTAGCTCTCTAACGGATGGACCGATTTCAATGCGGTTTTTTTACGTGAAAGCAATTTCTCCTGCTAAGAACCATCCTTAGCTGTTTTGTGAAAATCGGTTCGAAAAGCGGTTAACGCTTAAAGTTGGGGTCTCCTTAGCTGTTTTGTGAAAATCGGTTCGAAAAGCGGTTAACGCTTAAAGTTGGGGTCTTTTAATTTATCTAGCAAACAATAGATGGCGCTACTAATATCAATTCCACTTAACATCGGTTGGAATATGTAGTCCCGCCACTCATCACTAAATAGTGTCGTCGGGTTTTTTTTTGTTTGCCTGGCAAATAAACTTGTATTTGTTTCGTAATTACCTTTCATTATTTTTTTGGGTTTATGTATCTTAAAATATGAAATGAAATGCTAAATAATAACAAAATCATTTATTCATCTACGAGAGAATTACACAAGGAAAGATTAAAGTATTAGAAGAAAACGGGCACAAAGCCGCGAAATTTCAAAGAAATTCTAATTTCTTCTTTAAATGCAAACAATTTAATAAAGCCCTAAACGATTTTGAGGCCTAAATAGCAAGGCCTGATATATGCATAACGCTTGTCTAATAAAGGCCTTCGCTCTTAACAACTCTACGCCAATGCATTTTACCTCGAGTCACAGAAAACCATTGAAATATGAGCTTTATATCGCGCTCATTACGGTTGCATTTCACAAAACGTAAAATTTTGGAAATTTTACCCTTCAAATAACGATATAAAATTCCCATTTCATAGTACCGGCATCAAGTTCGGAGTATCGGCATTAATATTATGTATTGAGCGAAGACCTTGTAGTGTATATACTAAACTACTTTTCCAAATAGATTGTATTCTAGGGAATATTTTAATGCTGGCCATATAGAAGCCAAAATTTCGTGAACAAATCTCACATTAACACAGCTGTGGAGCAATTTTTGAAGCGCGGAGTCACTAAACGGACGGTTTTTGTATGAAAGAAAAAACCATTCGTTTAGTGACTCAGCATTTCAAAAATTGCTGTCCTGGTCAAAAATACATAACACATTTCAAAAAATTATAGTACATCATTTATACGCGGTCACATTTTAAATAATATAAAAGTGGTGGGCTGATTCATAGACCTGGATACTTATATCTATATGAGAAACATTCTTAAATGTAAGCCACAAGTACACACATTCATTATTTTTACTATTTTCAGTTTGTGTAAGTCAACCTAGGACATAATGTAATACATTGTCTTGGCAAAATTAAATTTAAATTTGTTTTCGATGTCACGTCTATTTTTTCTTCGAGTATATTAAAACAGGACTTATCTAGTGCTTGCAAGTTGAATTAATGAAAAACTGTTCCACTAATACACACTATATTCTTCAAGAAATGTACGCATGATAAAGTTAAACCGGTCAAGTGCGAGTGAAACTCGTACCGAAATACATAAAGAGTTCCATACACTTCAAAGTATCTAGTTCAGTGTAGTTTGTTATCATATGACGATTCCCTTATAATTTTCAACTTTCTTTTATTTTTAGTATTTATTGCATAGCGGCGACAGTGAAAATTTCAAGTGTTATAGTATAGCTATTGCGGTTTAAGAGTCCCCCGACCCTAGACTTCTCCATACAAACATAGTCTACGTTTAATTTTGAAACCACATATCAGATTCCGGTAAAAATTGGTAATTGTAAAGAAATTGCAATTATCTAGGGTTATAACTGGTTTCCTATGGTAAAATTATGAACTGGAAAGAAAATATAACGATTTAGAAGTTTCCTATACTAATGGTCAAAAATGATATAAAACACTTTATTCTATTTCAAGTTCATATTTTTACTGTAGGAAACTAGTTATAAACCTAGATAATTGCAATATCTTTAAAATTACAAAATTTTGCCCAAATCGGACATGTCGTTTTGAAATAAAACGTAGACTACGTTTGTATGGAAAGTTGTATTTTAGTCTAGGGTCGGGGGACCCTTAAGAGATAGAGCCCTGTGACATGATTGAGTGTACAAGATCGTAATTTCAACCCCTAACAAAAACAGGGGTGTTACAAGTTTCACGCTAATGTCTGTCTTTCTGTGGCATAGTAGCGCTCAAACGGATGGACCAATTTCTACAACTTTTTTGTAAAAGTTGGGTATTTTTTTATTTGCCTGGCAAATAAAGTTGATAGTTTTTGTTGTTATAACGGCTATTATTACAATTTAATGTTGCACTGACAATGTACAAGACTTAGCCCTCGTTTAAGCTACACAAACTCAAAATAGAAGTATGATACTGTAAAATATTTATTATTGTGTTCAATTTGCCAATAATTACTTAGTAGTAAAATCAATATATGCAACAATTTGAATGTCAGTACAATCACAAATAAGGCTGGCTATACTAGCAATATCGCAAAAATCTTCAAGACAACGGCGGCACAACACTTAGGTACAGTGGCCCATATCTTGGGTAGCACATAGTCGTGAGTGTATATTTTAAAAGTTTAACGCAAAAGTCGACCGCAACTAACTATATTTTGTAATAAGTGCCACAATATAAAAAACACAAGGAATATCGAAGACTGAATTATTTGAAAAGGCGGATCGTACCAAACTTCATGCTGCCCAAGATACTGGCCACAAAAAAATGTGGAACTGGCCACAGAAAACAATGAAATTAAAAAGTAACCGAGTTTTTTTTCTTTTTAGTTGCGCGTGCGTTTGCTGCTGCGGAGCTTCCTTCTGTTGTTAATCACGCCGACGGCTACTGTGCTTCTTGGTGTTCCTGTAAAAAAAAATGCATTTATTTAGCAAAATATAAATACTTACTTTTTTAAATCCATAAAACGAGCGGAGTTTCTATGTTTATCTCTGGAATTTGCATTAGAAGTATATTGGGGGATAGATTTTATAACAGAAATCTTAATTTTTTTTTTTATCTATAATAGGTGCATTTGGTTGAGCTCTCGTTTCTCTTTTGTGTAAAGATAGGTAATAAGCAATGATCGGAATAGGTAGTGCAATTTAGGGTGAATGACCTTAAACATTATAATTATATGGATATGCCTGTGGGGATGCGGGATTCAAATAATTGTTATCATCAAATATATTTTCTTCTGAAATTTTTACATCATCCCTATACATATAGCTTTATATATTGTTATATATATACTAGCTGTATATTATAGAAAAAATATACATACAACATAAAAAAAAATCACGTTATTTAGTTAAAGTTTTCTATTAACACACTCCGATATATTTAGGTACTTAATACCTTACGACACCTGTTTTGCACGAGTGTTATTGCGAGATACTTACCACTCAACGTTAATTTTGAGAAAAAAATTACGATATACAACGTGGAAGGGATATACATGTAATAAATCGGACCACGGGCTATACTAGATCACTATAGTATAATGAAATTAAAATAACAGTCCAAAATTCAAAAATAAATTCGGCATTTCCATACGAAAGTGTGCAGCCGCCCGGGCAGTTTGTATGGGAATGTCGATTTTTTTGTTTTTCGACTATTATTTTATTATCATTATACTGTATTGATTAAGTATAGCTTGTGGTTCGATTTATTACAGGTATGTCCCTTCCACGTTGTTTAGTAATATTTTACCAAGGTACGTAATGGTTATTTAAAAAAATCATATGCTGTTTCTATTTTCAATATCATGCGCTTTCTTTGACATTGAAATAAATTACAAATTTTTTTTCTACATTTTCAACTGACAGTCTATTCCTTTTTACGTCTAAAATCCATTTATATGTGGAAAATGATCTTTACGTCCTGATGACGTCTAAATCGGGATTCCATTCCAAAATCATCACGTGCGTACTCAAGTAACCAGGGAACGTAAGTGATACAAAATCCTATTATAGGGCATACAGCAATAAACAAAAAGAATGAGACAGCACTTACTAAATATCATGTTATCTTCTTCTTCCGCACATAGTAACAATGATTTTTACCATCCATGTCAATCACGATGACAATAAACAATACATTTACCAGGTATAGCTTTAAATTCTTGGAATTAATTTCTTCGTGTTTGTAAAGCTTAACGTCAATATATACCAACCCCAATAAGTACATACCTAACGAAGTATATTCTATGCTTAGAACTCGTAACTTGTCGGTTTTATGCATTTCTGATATTTTTTTTATAAATATGTAAATCCCTACCAAGCGGGATTTACAGGCATATCCATATTAATATTACGTCACGAAATTCCCCAAAATTGCACTACCTATTCCGATCACTGGTAATAAGGTAACATTTTCGGAACCAGCCCCAAATTTTGGCTTAGAATTTTAAAATAAACATACATACATGTTTACCTTAGTATATATCTATTTATTATAAAATATAGTATCGTTGAGTTAGTATCCCAAAACACAATTCAAGAACTTACTTTGGGGCTAGTTCAATTTGCGTGATTTGTCCATATATATTTATATTTTATTTATACTATGTTTATTAAAAATACTTACTTTTAGCCTTAGCTGGTGATTTTACATCGCTAGTTGGTGATTTCTCAATAACAGCTGGTGATAAAACGATTTTGACTTCCTTCTTTGCTGTAATCTTTTTTCCCTTTGTTTCTTTAGTCCTCTTCACATCTTCTGTCTTAGGATTTGATTCTACACTAGCCTTTTTCTTCGTAACTTTAGGAACAGATTTTTTATTTTTACCGTTACTTCGCATTGACCTAGTACATCTAGGTACTTCAGTCTCTTTTTTAGCAGAATTCTGTTGTTTCAACGCCTCCAACCTTTCTTTAGCTTCCCTTTTCTCTTTCATTCTGTACACTTTGATCATTGCAGGTGTATAACCCTCTAAATGTTCTGAATTTTCTTCAATTTCTTTGCTAACTTTGCCTGAAGCCCGTTTCTTAAAATTTGCAATAACTTCTTTCATAGCGTAAGTAGGATTTAAAGTTTGTAGGTAATCTTTTTGCATTAACGGAGACTGTAGATCGGTAGTATCTGACGATGCATCTGAAAGCTTCCTGATTCTGTATTTGCATGTGTCATCATCATCATCTTCTTCTGCTATGATGGCTCGCTCTCTACGAATGATTTCTTCAGGGTTACTAGCTAATATCTCAGCCCAAGTAAACTGCCTTGCGGAACCCATGAAGTTCCCGAACTTCCCAATGCTATTCCTATGCTTCCTTACGCCTCTACGCTTCTGTATCTTCTTCTTTGACCTTAGGTTTTTAGGCGACAGTTTTTTGCCTAATATATCTAAAGGCATAAGTGTTTTTTTAAGACGAGCAACTAAATCTGCATCAGATATAAAGAAGTTCCTTGAAGCGCAAGGCTTTCTCATTCCGTCACTTGATGAATTTAATGTTTGCTTCAGAAGTTCCAATTTTAGATCGTTTTCTATAGAATACACATTCTCTCTTTCATAAGCTTTTTTGATGCCATTTCGTATGAAATCTGCGGGCATATTCTTTCGGCCAAACTTTTTAGAGTAACACAAACGCTTCATAGGCGACATTGGTGGCTCAGAGAAGTTTAATGACATATCTTTGTCACCATTTTTGAGCATTTCACTCCTAAATAGGCTCCTACAGTAGTCATAATCAGGTTTATCCGTGAAATCTAAACTTGTGACGTACTCTAGATATTTCTCCATGAATTGTGGGTAAAACTCAGTCTTGAAGCAGGTTTTTAGTAGAGATTTTATGTCCGACATAAAGTTTTTTTTGATTGCATGCACTAAGTCTGGTTCGGCGAGTACTTCCGCTGTTTTCCAAGGTAATGTGCCTGTTAACCAGTCGAGTAGGTTGTACCCTAGTGTTTCCAGGTCTGATCGTCGGGAGTGCGCCCCAATATGGGAGTCCCTCGAGCTGTATTCGAGCGTTCCGTCATGTGCTTTCCTTGCATCCATGCCAAATTCTTTATGCCTCCCTTCACAATCCAAAAACTTGGATGCCAAACCATAATCTAGTAAATAAATCTGTCCGTTTGACTGTGAAAACACTGCTTCTCTTTGTAACTCGTCTAAATCACTATCCGAATATGGTTTATCAATATCATCGTTGCTACGCATGAAATTATTTCCAAAGTCATCTAAAAGTTTTTGATAGGATTGATCGGAACACACAGAGCTATTCATGTCTTCGTAGTTTACACAATTGGACAACTGCCTCAAGTTAAACGCGTGGTGTCTATGCAGAGTCCTGCTATCTCTATCTGAGAGAATTTTCCTTAACTTCTTTTTAACACTGGCCAGTCTTTGATCAGTCTCATTCTGTTCATCCGAACCTGGGCTTTTGTATTCTCTGAATATGTAGTCTTCATCATCATAGTAATTGGAACTCCTTCCTTTGCCACTCTTTGCACGTCTGTGCTTCCCTGATAACACTGCCACCTCTTTTGTATCTTTTTGGAAAGACTGGGGAGCTTTCATAGGTTGTTTGCCAAACTTTGTGCCATCGAAACCAAGCATTAAATTTGAGCTTTTAATATCAGAATGCGTATATCCTTGATTGTGTAAATACTCCAAAACGTCTAGGATCTGTATTGCTAGGACCAGTACGTTTTTCATGTCGAGGACTTTTGTCCGGGCGATGACTTTCTGCAAGTCAATGTCGTATCGAGGCAGGACTAGAAACCGGTACTTGGTTCCGGAGGTTTCGTCTGTGAAGGATCCGCTTGCGATGTACAGAGGCATGCCGAGGCGCTTCAGCTTGTATTGTTGGCGCCATGATTTCACTGGAATGGTAATGGTAGGATGTGAGTCTAATACAATTTTTCAAAACTAAACCAACTTTACCCCAAAACTGCACAACTTTTAATAAAAAATTTAAGGGACCACTTGACAAGACGTATACCCTATTAAACAAAAAAAAGAAGGCAAACATCATAAAAAAAAAGATTGCAATGAAGATGTTAAAAAATATTGTACACATATTTTTTCATTCTTTTGAGAAACAAAAAATTAAAAAGATGTAATGCTTTTAAATTTGCCATGATGTCACAGCTAGGTACGATATTTACTGCAACCCCTCACTCTAGAACTTTGATGCTCTTTGATGCTCCATATCTCTGTGAATTTTTATTTTTGTGGTAATAAACTAAGAGACAGACTAATTATACTTTTCTGAGCCTGTCGTCACCTCTGTTATAGTTATTACTTACCTTTAGTCAGCTGGGCGGACCTTATGAGACAGTGGATCTCCACAAACAGAGGCCCATTGGTGTGTGGCTCAATCTTCACCACGTATCTGGCATTTGCCTTGGTCACTTCTTTGTCTGTGTTGTCTGATGCTAGGTAGATGCGGCCGAAGCTGCCCCTGCCTGTAATGCAACATTTTGGATGTAAGTAGGTACAAAATATTTTTTTTCAAAAATAAAAACTGACTTCACCCCCAAACTACAGATCCGATTTTGATAAAAAATTTATAGGACCACCTGACAAGTATGCCCTATCAAACAAAAAGAGAATTTTCCAAATGAGTCCAGGCATCTTTGAATAATTGGTGAATATACCTTAAAAAAAAGATCACAACAAATTGATTATGAATGTTTTAGTACAATTTTACTGAATGAGTTAGCAAAGCAAGTTAGTTTCTAAGAGTACACTCAAACAATTCAGTGTTCATTTCATTTGAGTCTGTGAACAATATGGTTTTTTTTTTACACAAAATCGAAATGTACAAAACTCCCTTCGATAAACTTAGATTCTTGAAAATTGATAAAATACAGTTAAATATAATAGAAAAACATTTGATTTACATCTATAGCTGTAAATGTTCAGGTTATCTAGGTAGAGATGCTAAAAAGACCAGGAAAAAGGGACTTGGGTGTAAAAATTATGTTGCAATTGCAAAATCTCTGTAATTTTAAAGAATTCTAAGATTGCACCCTAAAGATGCCAAAGCAATGCAGGGTGCTTCAGTGATTAGGATAACAATCAGTAACATTGTGATAAGATTTTGAGCAATATTTATGAAACCTTACCTATAGGTTTCCCAATACGCCACTTCTTTTGCTGAACATCTGTGAAGATTATTCCAGGGGGTAAAGCTTCATCGTCACAGAAACTGACATCCAAACTCTGGGGCTCTTCCAAAGCTTTCGTCTTCTTCTTCGGGGGTAGCGGCAGCTGCGCCACCTCGGTGCCTCTCCTAGGCATCACGGGCTCATGGGCTAGAGTTCAATGCTCTTGCAAATTTGTATCACCCGACTCACCTTTACTAGGCACTGAAAACAAGTAAGAATATAAATTACGTTTAATACAAGCACACATATAATCAAATTAAAGGGAAACATGCGCGGAAATGTGACTAGAAAATAGAATTAACGGCTCAAAGTTATCCAACACTCATTCACCTGTAATTTGTATTCTAGAATCAATATAAGTAGATTTATCACTGTAAATTTGTAACTAGCTAAGTATTAGAGAAATACGTGAACTCTAAATTGTGCGTAAGTAAATATTCTTAGTTTATTTCAAGTAATAAACACTAAAATCACACGATAACATCAACTGATTACAAATCCGCCATGTTGTTAGAAATCAACCGATCAATGACAAAATGCCATAGAGTGTTGCCAGTTTATTTTTTAAATCTACAAAAAAACTGATTATGGATCGTATTCGGTTCGGTAGTGTCGCGTATTAACCGACTTGAAAAAGACAGGTTTGACTATTTAGGAGTCAGGTCAGGATTCCAGTATTTACTATTGTTATATTTAGTAAAGTTTGTATACATAGCTATAAGATTAAAAAAGTAGTCTGCTTAGGAAACTAATATAGGTGACATAAGCATCCTGTCTACTGGCCAAACAGGGCTGACGGACGTATGCCGGAAATCGGTTATAAAGCCACAGCATACAGTCTAGTCGATTTAATGGTTTCGGCCTTTTCTTCCATTCTGGATCGTAAAAGAGGGAATAGGCGAGAATCTAAATCATAAAAACCTGAATCATGTCACAAGGTGATGCGGTTAGTAACCTATCATTAAGATTCCCTTTTAACCGTGTGTATGTCCCCCGCGGAAAAGTATCGAATAATAATTGTTGAGTATACTAGATCTTTAGTTTATAGCTGCCTTCAAATGTTTATCGATAAATGAAATTTGTGTATTCAGTAATTTTTGAGAAATTCGTCAAAAACATATTCCGCCAGGGAAATGTTTCTCTGGCGGAATTTTGTCTGGAATCCAGAATTCGATTAGTAGAGCAATGAATGTATCATAAGAGGCAAATGTATTGCTGGTTTTTTACGATATTTCCTTTATTACTAATTCGATAGGGCTAATTATTGGAGTACGGATAGTTGAATTAATACATTAAAGATTGGAAATAGTCAGAACTTGTAACATTATATAAAATTCGTCCAATAGACTGATTCAAAATCATGATGTCAGTAGAACATTATTTTTTGTTGTATCTTTTTTAATACTAACTCTATTACTAACGTACTTTCCCAGACGTTGGAGGCAGTTTTAATACATAAATCGACACTAAAACTTTTTCCCTATGTCCCTTAGTTAAGCCACCAGAACCAAAATACCTACTTTTATGTTTATATTTATTATTCGTAAGTGGTTATGTTTTTTTGGATTCTGTTTTAATAGCTGTTATAAACTAATTAATAGCAATATGTGTAAAAAAATCAGGACTATATTCCAAACCGTTTGGGAGATCTAGCAAAAGGCCAAACATTTCCCCAGCGGAATTTTGAATAACTTCGGAGGCCTATGACATACAAAGTCCATTTGTACATAAACATTTGCCTCTTATGATACATTCATTGCTCTACTAATCGAATTCTGGATTCCAGACAAAATTCCGCCAGAGAAACATTTCCCTGGCGGAATATGTTTTTGACGAATTTCTCAAAAATTACTGAATACACAAATTTCATTTATCGATAAACATTTGAAGGCAGCGATAAACTAAAGATCTAGTATACTCAACAATTATTATTCGATACTTTTCCGCGGGGGACATACACACCTTTTAACCCTACTACGGCGAAGTCAAAAGGAGGGTTATATGTTTTGCCGCAATTAATGTATGTATGTAATTTAAGTATTTATGTATGTAAGTATGTATGTATGTTCATCTGTTCATTTGTATCTTCTATGACAAATGAGCAAAATTCCAAGGTACTGACAAATGAGGTATCATTAGAAGCGTCTTGGCTGGTGACGTTACAATAAATTCAAATAAGGTCAAAGAAAACATACTGAAACTATTTTAAGGGTGAATTCAGTCCGTGATAGAGAACAACTTTCCCCAAGAAACATATGTCGAAATATGAAAAATATTTGGCTGGGCTTTCTATACAAACTCGGATCAGCTGATCGGTCAACTTGTATGGAAAGCCAAAATTACTTTTAGTATTTCGATATATGTTCCTTGGAAAAAGTTGTGCAATATGATGGACTGAATTCACCCTTAAAATAGTTTCAGTATATATTGTTAGACCTTGTACATGGCGCCCTCTATAGTCCAAAAATTAAGGAACTCAAAAATAAAATAAATCCAATCACGTCGTGTTTGGTATCAAATGAAAGGACTTAATGAGCATATTTCAAAAATATGTCAAAAGAAGAAGAAGAGACATACTTTTTGGTTTCCGTATGTCCGTCCGTCTGTCACAGCCAATTTGCTCCGAATCTACTGGACCAAATCAGATGAAATTTGGTAGAAAGGTGTTATCTTATGACCCAAACACAGATGTGCAAAGTAAATGAATATTTTTTAAAATAAGGGTCATTTTCGGAGGACAAATTAGGTAATTAAAAAAAGTTATGAAACCTTAATGTGTTACGGCTTGTTATGTTATAACAACGAAAATGTATCTCAAATATAGTATTTTCATTCCCTCACCTTGATCTCCGAAACTACTAAGCCAAAAATTTCGAAAAAAATACAAAATATAGTGAAAAATAGTTCACTAAAACACCACGAAATAGCGCTAGTAGTAGTTAATTCCCGTCTTAGTGTGAAGATTTGACATGTAATTGACTTTGGCATCGTACGGAACCCTGTCCACGCGAGTTCATTTCGAACTTGGCCGGTTATTGGCAAGAATTTTCCCGTAGAGATCATCATTTCGTAGCGCTCAATATTGCAGTGGATTGAACCGGGACGCAATAACATAAGAAGGACTTATGTACTGCGGGTAGCATACCTATACGTTTCTAAAAATAATAGTTTTGTTTGTACCATTGAGTACTTTTTGTATAGTTCGTACTTGGTATAGGATATCCGGTTGGTACCCACCTAAAATTCTCTAACAACCCTAAGGTTGACTGTTAGATAATGCTTTTAGCATTAAGTCCGCCTATTGTGCCATACAATTTGTATTTTTTACATTTGTTAAAAAAATACCGAAGCTGTAAATGAATTTATTTACAGCTAAGTATGCTTACCCTTAAATACTCTACAATAAGTAAGTATACAGGAATCACTATTTTTTATATCTGTTGCCCACTTACATTACACACACGAAAAACAAACAAAAATCAATCACATCTTTCTTTCATTTCTTTTTGGTTAGACAGGGCTTCAGGCCATAATAAGCCCCGATTAGATTTTTTTTGGGTCTTATTAATTATTATAATATTAATTTCCACATCTCATTAAATATAATATAAAAAATCCATCGACACGCAAAGAATAAGAACGAAAGAAGAGATGAGATGTGGAAAAGGTAATCAGAAATACTTAGTGAAAAGTTGCTAGCCGCATTGCCTCGTCATCATCAGCTCTCAACGACCCACTGCTGGGCATATTCCTAGCCTTAGCAATCCAGTTTATTCCACCAATCTGCATTGCCTATTGAACATAAATGAATCAGCTGCTCGCTGATGCCCCGGTTCGGCTCTTATGATATGGGAAGAGAAGACTAACAAATAGTGAAATTCTTCTAGATATAAGGCGATTCACTTCGGCATTGTGAAATTAAATATTTTTTTGGTATTTCGCTATTGGGCTAACTCGGCAGAAAACAGTTTGATTTCATATTTTGGTATTATTATATTTTTGGGGAAACTTTTTTAGTATCCTGCCTGAATCAACCCTACAATCTTTTGATTAAGATTTATAGACAGATTTTCTGGTTTGCTCCGGAGAGCTGGGTTTAAAAAGTTCAGAACAGCGTATTGCAGTTTATGCAGCAATGCAACCCAATATGAACGAAATGCAGGGCGTATAGCGTGGGAGGGCGGAGGCGCGGAGGCACGGAGGCTACGGACGGCCTGAGTGCGTACTTTTTTCATTCACCAGTCGGCAGCCAAGCGGAAGGCTTCTTGTCTCGTGCCGCGCCCGCTCGCATTTCAAGCCGCGATGTTTTGTTTGTCAACAAATATTGAATGTTAAAATGTTCCGTTTAGTGTAAAGACGCTTCAGTGTTGATCTAGTCCGTTGTGACGTTGGAATTGTTGGAAATGCCAAGTTAAAGTGGTTCGAAGATGGACGGCGCGAACGCAGACTCCGACCACTCTATGACTTGGGAGGACTTTTTCGGTGTGTATTCCATTTTGATTTTCCAATTTTTTATCTGTAGACTGTTTGTTGATTTTTTATCATGTTGGCTACACGTCACTGAAGTGACAGAAATAGTGATGTGGAAGTATTTTGTAATAATTCCAGTTTTTTGCAGATATTATATTTTACCCACGCACGTGATGCTATCAAGTACTTAATACTTTTATTTTGAAGATTCTTAGGTATATATTAGCAGAAATATTTTATTACATTTCATTAACTGCAGTAGTTAACCGGTGTTTTGGAAGGCACGTTAAGCCGTTGGTCCCGGGCAGTCATGAAATTATGTCAGATGCCTTTAGATAGGTAGGAAAATTTGATACCACACTCAAAGCTGGCCACTAACACACACGAAAAAGAAACAAACCGGTATTATTTTTTGATTAAATAAACTCATGCTAATAAAACCGCTATTAATTTATTGAGGTCTATTTCCAGATAGAATGACAAATATTCAAAAACTGTTAATAAGTAGGATTAACAGCTGCTGCAAATAACTCAATAAGATTTTAAAATCTTCATATTTTTCCATGAAATCTGACTTTATCTGACGCTAAAATTCCAACACGAGAGAACACGATTTTTACATTGCAACGTGAATTCGCCGAGAGCGAGGGACAGGTTTGCCAGCATTTCCCCATAAGGCGGCTGCGTTCACTGCACCGACGACGGTGGCCCTTATTATACGTGATCAATCATTACCCGCTGGATTACTACGCACCACTTTTTATGTGCGATAAACACGGAATTTATTGTAAAAGAAACGTGCCTTTGGCGTCGTGAAAAATCAATCTTCTTTGTAATTTTAAAGGCAATTTTGTGTTAAGTTTTTGTTGACATAATTGAAATGCTGGACTTTGCAAAATTACCCGTCGCTGACATATACCTCTTTTTGGCATTCTATATTTTCATATTAACTACAGAATATCTACTTACCTAAATATTAAGCAACACCAAATCTATCAAAACATACGAAAAGTATTAATTCACACATATCATTAGTGTGTGTTTAGTATTCTTGGCACCTACATCCTACACTCTTGGTTGTTGTGAGCACACAAGTAATACATGGTAACCATGGCTGTACGTACGTGTATAAAGGCCATATGAGTCATACACGTCGGATCAACGTTGCCGTTAGCTTGAAGTAGGTAGTCAGTCTTAGAAAAAACCTGCAGCTCAAGTACTTGTTGAAACTTGTGATATTAGTATTGAGATAACAATATAATGTTTGATCATGTATATTGTAGAACGAAAATGCTGCAAGAAAATTCTCTAGGGTAAGATCTGTTCTGTTGGCAGTTGGAAGACTTCGAAGTAGAAATAAGCTGTTGATAGTATTAATTTTTGTTCCTATTGTAGTGTCAAGTAATAGTTCTGTAGGTATTCGATGTCCTTCATATGAATTGACTCAAAGAAATTATGATGAAAAAAAGTACGTACTTATCTGATTTGAGTTGTTGGAAAGTAGCGAATTAAATCTCCCAAGCATCTAAGTAACTTCTAATTAATTCGTTAAAAGGCATTTAAAATACTCATTTAAACTTCAAAGTCGTATTTATTTTTCAATTTTAAACGGGAGTTGAATATTGAATTGCACTTCCCTAGTCTTCCGGCCGGCCCGGATATCCGATTATTTCAAATTCATCAGTTGGCTTGGCCCGTGGCTAATACTTGAATTGATTTTGTCTATGGTTAGATTTGAGAAAAAATCTCATTCATCCTATTTAATTACTTATGTATTGTCTAAGCTTATTGTTTAGGAACAATAAATAAAAACTATAACACTAAAACAAAACAAGACGATGTATGATTACAGAAAATTTTATGTAAATAGGTTAATTTGGTAAAAATATTAAAAGCCTGGAATAGATTCTGCTTCTAACTTTAAAACCTCTTTAGGTACTTACCTAAATAGACTTATAAAGGTTTCAATTTAGGTACTATAAAGAACCTAGATTTGTTTGTCAACGCTGTCATCGTACGAAAGGACGGAAGCCATACAATGAAGCTACGGATTCTGTCGTAAACATCGTTGTGCGTAGCGAAATGTTTACTAATATTATCTGTATGAGACAATATAGGTATATGAATTCATAGATTACGAAATGTAATCTAATATAGTAGATAGCAAGACAATACAACGTAGTTATCTAAGTAATCTGTGGATGAATACAATAAGTACGTAGTTGTTGAGTGTACTACCTATTTATACTGTCTTGTTAGCTGTCAAAACCAAGCATTTCCGTTCAAAATTCTAGTCCAGACACGCGAATTCGTATTGTTTTACTGCATTGTCTGGAAGCTGTTAGTCATCAGGCATTTGCAGACAGCTGGCACTATTTTAAACAGGCTTGCACCTATTATTATATTGTTCCTTCTCAGATATTAAAACTCTTTAGCAAAGGTTCCGTACACAAGTTCCACAAAAGTAAAAAAAAGACCTTATTTTAAAGATCACTATGGTTTGAGAGTAGGTGAGGCGACATCATTTGAATTTCAAGTTTAAACATGAGCCAATCAGGGTTGGGATATATATTATTATATCTGTGGTTGGGATCATTATTATATCTGTGGTTGGGATAGTCCAACTAATACTTTCGAACACCTCATATTACCCGAAAAAAAAAACAAATTGTCTATGCTATGCTAATCGCCCTGGCGCCAAGATTTGAATTCAAAATTAGAACTCAAACCATGACTCAATGCCCTACATATGCACGAGCGTTCAATCATTGCGCTGATTTGCGCTGATTGTCGATCAGTTAATGAAATCTAGCTTTGAATAGCGTGTCAAGCAGGCGCCAGCGGTTTCCGTGCTTGATGAGGCATTGCGATATTCGGATTGAGCGCTGTCTAAGTGTCTAGTGACTAGTGTCTACCGCAGTGGCGCAACTAGGGATCATGTTCAACCGCGAGGGCATGGATGAAAACGTGACTGTCCTCAGAATATGATACATAAAACTTGCATCTCTCAACCATCTGTAATAATTTAAAAAAAACATGTAAGTACCTGTAGAATATGGTCTGCATGACAGTCAAGTTTTCCACCCGTTTAGAAGTTTTTGTGTAATTAGATAGTAGGTAGGTATCCTGTTAAAGATTTTCATGTATACAATGTCCTTATTTGTCGTAATGTCGTATTTCGATATACATTTATTGGGAAAAGTTGTTCAAAATGATTGACTGAACCACCCCTTAAAATATTTGTACTTAATTAAAAATGACATTGTATAATAGTAACTTGCTAGAAGCTAGAAGGTGATTTGCCAAATAATTTCAGGACAAAAGGATAAAAAATCATTATTTCTAGGCGCGTTATTGGTTTGATCCTTAGCTACACGTAATAAAGTAACCCTATTCAGTTTTACGATTTGACTGTCCCAATGAATCGTATATGAACAAAACAATTTTTTTACTATCGTTCTGTATCTAAAGACGGCAAAGTTGTCAAATATACCAAAATAGGTAACCTGTCTCATTATAAAACGCTGACTAACTTTATTATATGACCAAATCAAGTTAACATTTTCAGATGAGACAGTAAGATATTACTAGATGTTAACTTGATCTAGGTGGAAAATGGAACAAAGTTAGTCTGCGTTTTATAATAAGAAATAAGTTTAAACCCAATAATTTTCTATTTACATCTAACAAGTTGACCCAGTTATTTTATTATAAGAGCTAAGTGCGTACTAAATCTACAATATTGTTCTTAGGTCTCTCCACGCCGTAAAAGGAAATCTGCAATGTGTGAGCCGTGTTTTCACGTCGGCGTCTTTGAGCGAGCCGCCATAACCGTCGGCTGATTGATAACAATGATTTGCATGTCGACACCGATTCCATTTAAAGGGGAGGAATTCACCGGAGATGGATTTATGTAATCAGACTTTGAATAATGATGTGATATTTGAAGTAAAGCAGAATTTTGGTAACCATTTTTTGGTGGAAATGGAAAATTGCGACAATTTATTGTATTTTCTTCGTTATTTGCTTTATTAATTTACCCAATATATTTCTATAATAGGATTGGGTAAATGTCTGTATCAAACTTTTTGTATAATTTATCTTTATTTCGAATGCCATTTTAAACACAGATCATTTTGGGTTTTACGGCTCTATACAGACAGAACCTAGGGCCGTAAGAAGTAAAGGCCACTTTTGGACAAGCTTACAATAGGCATGACGAATGGAAAAATATTTATTGGTCCATCGGTTAGATTATTAAAAATATCGTACAAGTATTTTTTCTTTTCTCTGATAAACCAAAAATGACAAAGATACAGTGCAATTTCGCGTGACGTCACACGTAAGCACAATTTTTACTTAAGTGTGACGTCGCAAACCCCCATTCCGCAACTTTGACGCTCCGTATATTTGTGAATTTTTACTTTTTTGCTAAAGTGAAAAATACAAGTCCATTATTTTTGGATAATCTAAAAGACGGACTAATTACAATCATACTTTTCGGACCCTGTCGTCACCCCTATTTAATTCAGGATAATTGGTTGCTTCAGTAAGATACTGGCGCAACGGCTTGCAACCCCGATTGTATGCTGTTGCAGATCTGAGCATGACCTATGCTAATGAAGTTGAGAAAGAGTCATCGGCCATGGTTCCTAACAGATAAGGCTTTTAGTTCCTTTTAGTAACAAATTATTTATTACGTTTAGGCCTGCCTTCTTCTTCATGTTTTAAGTCTTCCCGTGGATGTCGTAGAAGTAGGAATTTAAAAAAAAAACCTGATGATGATAATTAAGAAGTTAGGCACCACTTAACAAAGACATGTAATGTATTTAAGTAAGACTATTTTGAATGCCACTTTTATCAAATAATAACACACAAAATCCACGTCAATTTTTCATTACTGGCGCGATAAAGAGTACTGGTGTTATAATAATTATAATACATCTAGATTTTGTTTTACTGGTAGTATCTTTGACGTACTGTGTCTTCTCAAACACATCCTCCGCCCAGATTCAAATTTTTGCCACCTTCAGATCCCCAAGCACCGTTAACTTAGTCCGGATGGTCCGTTATTTACGACCATAGGCACTCAATATTTTGCAGTTGCTTGCAGTTTGCAGTATCGTAAAATGTTAGTGCAATAAACTTTGGCTTAGGGTTCCGTGTCAATGGCGAAGAAAACCGTGACAGTTTTTGCTTGTCTCGATTTTTACAGTGATCCCGCCCTTTATCTTGCTTGCTCTATCTTCTCTCTGGAAGTATACTAAGTAAGTTTCTACTTAAAACAATTAAATTACAGATTCACGTTGTTTTTTAACCAAATTGTGAACTTGCAACCTCTTGGCTCATGTTCAAAATCATGGCTTAAATACATAATTTGTTCGGTATAGGACAGATTCTAGATAATAATATGTAATACTTATTGTTATTAATTCTGTGTTTTAAATTGGACAGATTCGTGGATTCGACAGATTCTATATTATCACTCATCGCATCTATACTCACTAGCCAATATCATAAAGTTTTTCAAGTATGCTCGAAAATATTTTATAACTTAGAAGAATATTTTGATTTTAATACTCAAAGGGGAAGATGTAGATAATTTTAGTTAATTTATAAGTATGTAGGTGTAAAATATTATTTTTAACTTGTTTTGTAAACATTAATAGTAATAGGTATCTTGTTGCAGCAATTCTATGTATAACGATTGTTTAGCTCTCTATGTTAGTTACTTCTTTGAAACTAATAAGTACTTTTTACACTGTAAACCTACTTAAGCTAATTTTGTTTATAATTTGTCACTATTGCATGCCTGAAAGGGCAAACTGTTGATACATTACCATATTATGTACCATCCTAAAACACAGTTTCGCAATAAATAATTTTGAGTTTGAGTTTGAAAAATAAAACACGAGCTTGTCCAAGTAGAGTCGATCATTTTTTCCTGACTGACTATTATGTACTCGTATTGTATGTATTTAATTCGTAGATCATAACACATGTTTGAAGATTACCTACATATCTAGTATGTATATCTACCTACTATGACATAGACGAGGGTATCATGGTGGCTGGAGCGTTTTTAGCTATTTCCACTATATGTATTTCATACGGTGTATACGGTTAATTTCGGATTTATCCAACAAAAAATTTCCTGCCCAATTCTATAATCCAAGGTCTTTTTATAATTTCAGTAAGAAAATTCAATATCGGATAAATCTGACATTCGCGGTGAAAGGGCTTTTAGTTTCTTATCAAAATGAAATTGACATCCACATATGGCAAGAAAAGAACACACTGCGAAGTAAAACTCACGCTTGGTCGTCTTTTATCTCTATATAAAATGGTTACGGTTATATTCTAGATAGAAACGGGATAAATACGACTATGTACTTAATGTTTGATATCTCCTTTATGTCTGCATTACCAGGGAAGTGTTAGATTTAGGAGCTTGATAGCTTAGCGATTCGCGGATTTTATGCTTTCCGAGCACTTTGAGTAGGTACGTAAGTTTGTAGCATGCACGCAACATAATAACTTGAGCTCGCTTAATTCACAGTGTCAATTTTTTTTCAACTTTTTTTTATCCGCCGACCTAAAACTGTTATATATTTGACGTGACTTGTATGCCTGTCTGTGCCATCGTAGCGTCTAACTAAACGAATGAGCCGATTTTGATGCGGTTTTTTGCTGTTTGAAAGCCGACGTGATCGAAATGTTTTAAATAATGAGAATCTCCGAAAAAACACAGTTCATTGAGTGTGTCCATAAAAAGGATCCCTGATCCCTGATAGGTATTGTTTTTGTGAATGCGGGAGTTGTACGAGATGTTGATGCTTACTCCATTAGTTGCCTCTTACGATATCCACAGTAGTGTTGTCGCTCTTTAGTTGCCGCTCGTTAGTTGAAACTGTCAATTGTTAATCAATCTAAGTATTTTTCGGCAACCACAGGGAGTGTTGGAGTCACGGAACAGAAACACTAGGTCTCCTGTTCCATGGATGGAGTGGTAATATCTACAAGGTTATTTGAATCTTGGTACCTTATAACTTATAACTAATATCTGTAGGTCTGTATCCAAAACATATTTATTTTAATAATTCCAATATGTACATACTTATTTGTACAATGAATGTCTTCCTTTGTCTTGTGTACAAATATAGCAATTCTATTTGCAATAAAGGAGTTACTACTGTTATGAATGTAAAGACGCTGTTAAACACTGTTCCTAGACAGTTATTTTATAATGTTAGCAATAAAACGAAATGTAGGACTGTTTCATATTTTCAATGCAACTACCGAGTTCCGTAAAAGGATATTTGTTAAGACATAGGTATCTACGGAACCTTGGAGAATTAAAAGAAACTAAAGACTAAACCTGAAAAACTTGCGACCTGAGAGTCGAAGAAAAAGCAAAGTATAGGTAGTAAATACAAACAATCTCTTTCTCCTTCTCCCAAAATTTGAGCACATTGACTCTACAAGTTCAATCAACAACGAAAAAATAATAGGTAGCTCTACATATAAAAGTAGGAAGGTTACTGTTTTCTTTCATCCCGAAGTTCCAAAATTTGAACGCTAACGAAACAAGTCTTTTGTAAAACTCGTGTGTAAAACCCTTTTTTTTATTTTGTTCATTTTGTTTCTTCTAACCAGCCAGTTCTAATTAACTTGCAACAACGTCACTACCGTTGTCTATGGCTCAGTCTCTGTCCAGCGGAGGGTGTAATCTCGTAATCCCAGTTTATCGCATGGCCGGTCACAGACTGCGAACATTTCAGCGTTCTTTTTTATTGGAGGCGTGCTGTTCACACGCTATGACGTGCAAGATCATTGAGCCAAGCTAATTTATGTTAAATTGGGTTTGTTTACAGCGGTGATGAGCGTTTTGTTTCATTACACATTAGATTTTAATTATATGGTATATCCGATGGTGATTAAGAGAAGAGAAGAGAATTACTTATTGGAAGTTTGAATCCAAAAATTGAATAAAGAAGAAGCAAGTTTCAAAGTTACCTTCTGGACCTATGAGCTGTTATAAAATCTAGACGGTATTTTTGCGCCAATTTTTTAAAATTTAATTTGCTTGTATGCTTCTTATTATCAAACATCATCCATAGTATTTTGAAAAGTCCGTTTTCGTTACATATTATTGAATTCTCCTTATCTAATACTTATTTTGCCAGGCGCAAAAGTTCCTAAAAGAGTATACCTACTTTCGTTTAACTTCTAATGCAGAGACAAAGTTTCTTTAAGTTTGAGTATAAAAGGAAGCAAACACTTCCAAACCAAAACTTATACTGTCAGGTGCTAATTTAATTAACAAGCCCTTTGTTTTTTTATCAAAAAGCCGAAGCGCATGCGCGGAAATTCAGACGACGTCTAGACGGCGGAGTTATAAAAGCATACGCTTTGGGTATTCACCAAAATAACGTGACCTTGGCTCCCAGCTGTTACGTAGATGACAATGCATAGTGCAGGGGTCTATTAAAATGGTGGGTTTCCGAAATGTCAGTAAAGATTTTGCCAACCTTTGGCTAGAGGCCAATGTCTGATTGCACCGTTACTTAATCGATAACGTTATGAAAACATGCTTTATTGCTTTAGAACGCCATTAATTCATAATAACTTTATAACGTCGTGTTGTATAAGTTGATTATCCTACATGTGATAATTATGTTTATGGTGACATGTAACGACCGCAATGATTGGATTAAATCCAGTATGGCGCCGGGAACCCTTTAATGAAATAGGTAATGGGGTCAGCTGTTGTGGGTTAGTTTGTCATAATTTTATTAATAACCGTGTGAATATCATAGATTTTAAAGAAAACACAGTACCTATAATACTTTTGATGCTTACTTATGATAATAATAGGATGATGAATAGATATTGAAGAAGTTACAGCATCATATAAGTATTTTTTCTAAGAACTTAGTATTTAGTACAAAATTTTCCAAAAAGCTAATAAAAGTCAGCAAATATTACCTTAAGGGTCCCCCGATCCTAGACCAAAATACAACTTTCCATACAAACGTAGTCTACGTTTTATTTCAAAACGACATGTCCGATTTGGGCAAAATATTGTAATTTCAAAGATATTGCAATTATCTAGGTTTATAACTAGTTTGCGACGGTAAAAATATGAACTTGAAATAGAATATAGTGTTTTATATCATTTTTGACCATTAGTATGGGAAACTTCTAAATCGTTATATTTTCTTTCCAGTTCATAATTTTACCATAGGAAACCAGTTATAACCCTAGATAATTGCAATTTCTTTACAATTACCAATTTTTACCGGAATCTGACATGTGGTTTCAAAATTAAACGTAGACTACGTTTGTATGGAGAAGTCTAGGGTCGGGGGACTCTTAACCATGATAATTTTCCTAAATTATCTAAGGCTTATTATCGCCTGACTTATATCGTATGACATTTAACATGGGAGTAACCTACACAGGTTGTGAGAATATATTCAATGCACTGTTTTGTGACCATATCCCACTCATGTTTAAAATAACTTCAATTCTATATCAAATTCTTCAAATCTATATTTCTTTGCTTCTCTCGGAAAATGTTTATGGTTGTATAATAAAAAGTCGACAATAACATTACACAGGTCTACGCATCCTTCACCACATGCGGGTTAGCTGATAAGACGCCCAACGGCGTAGCAAACATATCTTTGGCAATGAAACGAGGGTGGATTTTATTATCAAGGGTGCGGAAAGATAATGCACAGGGTTGGCGTACTTCAGGAAACTGCTTTCTAAATTAAAAAAATATTTATACGTTTTTATGGCTTCGTTAAATACTGGCATGGCATGCAATATTTTATTTTTTAGTACTGGCCAGTATGGCGCGTCATGTCGTCAACTGTCAAAATTTAAAATGATACGTTCGAAAGCAATAACTATCAATCATCCGAAGACCGAAAGGTCTTATTACTTGTTGTTAGGTTCCAATATGGAGTGGACGCCGGACGGCTTGACAGCCGTATTTAATGATCAAATGAAGTATATTCCTCGAAAATGCTTGTTTTTGTTGTTTCGCAGTCGTTTGTGAATTTGTGTTATGCGGCGACATTTATTTTGTAATTAGCTTTTATTGCGAACGACGCTGATTAAAGCTGTCGGGATGATATGGATATGCATGATTTAAAGACCTTTCGTTAATTTATAATAACAATTAGCTATAATATAACCTACGAGATCCATAAGAAATTCGTACATTTTAAAATTTATAAAAGGCTGTCGGCAGTTGAGAAAATTAAGGGATTTTGAGACAAACATCCAAACTTAAGAATTTCGTAATTGTAGTAAACCTGCCGTGGGCCTCAAAGACGTCTATTGTTATGGAAAATTGAACTAAGTACATCAATTAGTAATGACAAAAACTGGCCGTTTTTATACAATACAACATCATATCACTTTTGTCAAAGACGGTAGTTATATCTACTTATTTTTTTAGATGTCACTTAATCTTTCACCTTTTTACGGTAAAATATGAACCCAAGAACAACTTAGGAATGCATTTGTACTTAGTAATATTACTGTGATCATCATTATCATAACGTCCACTGCTGGACATAGGCCTCTCCCATTTCCAAAATGACCGATCAAGAGCGGCCTGCATCCAGCGCTTTTCAGCGTCCTTGGTCTGGTCGTATGACCACCTTGTGGGTGGGTGTCCTACGCTTCGCTTGCCAGTAGGCGGTTGCCATTCAAGAACCTTTTTGCCCCATCGGCAATCGGTTCGTCGCGCTATGTGTCCCGCCCACTTCCAACTTCAACGAGCTAAGCCGCTGGGCTATGTCAGTGATTTTTGTTCTACAAATTTCCTAATTTTTTGATCGATAACGTCTAGAAACACCAAGAATATTACTGTAATTAGGTATTTCCTTTAGTCGCCTGCCGCTTCTTCTGACATAGAATAGGACTTCCACAATAAATGATGGGGTCTTTCTTCTCTTCATCTACTATTTTAGGCCACAAGTCATGCTGTCATGCCATCATCACCATCAATAGGTCTTATTGTCTCCACTGCAGGAGCACGACCCTCTTTGTACTACCAGAGCCATACTGGGCCAGAGCAGGCAGAGGACTTGGCTTACACTCTCCACGCAGGCCAAACGGGTTGGAGAGGTCTCACTGATGTTTATAAGCTTTGCTTAGCTTGTATTTCCTAAGTCACCTTCTACGACATCCATGGGAGGACTTGGAGTGGCCCTATTCTACTCTGCCGGATACCACACGGCACCATACGGCCAAGCACAAGGAAGACTACTTACTAAATATAGATATACCTAGGTATATTTTTTCAATTGCCTATCCAAACGACAATTACAACTTTACAACTATGCGTGTCAACCGTTACATCATGTTATTAATTCGTTGACGAGAAACGTGATTAATTATAACGTTTATGAAATAACAGCTGTTGAATGCTACGTTGTTGTTTCTCTATGGTCACGTGTCTCGATAGTTATGGAAAGTGTATCGATGTGTGTAGATACCCACTCGCGATAATTATATAGGAAATTATAAACTATAGGTACCTTCTTACGCTCGTGTGACTGCGTAATTGAATAAACGAGCGAAGTTCTCCAAGTCTTCATGTTTATTGTATCATTGTCATCGAACAAGCATACAAATGCTTGTTTGACTGCAACTTGTTATGTAGGTACCTATAATCAATAGCAGGTTCATGAAATTTACAGAAGTAAGTAAATGTAACAAAAAAAAAACTTAGATGTCGTCGATGCCTGTTTAATTAAAAATGCCTACGAATTACAAATTTACGCCTAACAAATTAAGTACTTAAGTGATTATCATATATAGCAGGTGTGTCAACACGTTTCGACAAAATATTCACAATAAATAGGCATAGAACTTCGAGAAACTTACCTTACTAGAATCTGTAAAAGTTGATTAAGAAATAAAATTTCTTACTTTAGGTATGTACTTTCGTGACTTCTATTTCTCTATGTTTTTCTACGGTGATCAATGTAAATGTATTTTACTATCATACTTAGTAAAGAAATAAAACGAACATGCTTCGTTAACATTAAAAACAAGACTGGCCGTTAAATTGCTTTCTCTTAAAAAGATATCACAGACACTTTTAATTTTCGAACGATAAAAAATAGGATTTCGAATCCCGTCTGTCAACCCTGTCGCGGCAGTCTACCGTTTGGGATAGGTCGGGCGACCGGTCTCGGTCGATACGACCGCGAGTCCAACTTTACGACTTGTAACAAAATGTTGTTTTAGTGTTTTTGTCTTTTAACCTAAGGGTGTAAAAACTTTATACGTTCATTGTTAACTGGACAACATAACCGTAAGTTATTATACTTATACGTAAGTACCTACTGACTTCAATGTTGTTAAAGAAAGTGTTTCTATCTGGCTAAAGTGATGTTTCATTTCTTGCTGTGTTGTACTTATTTAGAGTACAGTAACTACTTACGCGAAAATAAACTAAGGATAAAGGTCAGCCTAGTAAAGTAGAGTTTCGTTTTGTTTTTAATACATTCTTATAAAGGTTTGGTTTGATCTGACTTATGTTTTCCTGTAATTTTTCGACAAAAATAAACACTTGGTTAAATTCAATCAGATACTTACGTTGCACCCTAAAAAGTAATTTTACGCACGTCATATTTCCACACATTACTCATAACAGTCATAACTAAATTAAAGTTCCCAGGGCTAAGAAAACAAAGTCTCCCTTAATTATGTTAACAGCCGTCAAAACTGAACGAAAACATTGTGGGCAAAATGAAACGGGCACGAAATGGATTAGTTTAACGCCATGCCATTGATTTATTGCAAAGCACCCCTGTGGCCGCACACAATAGAGCATTACTTTAGACTCTAGGGAACGCAATTTGCCACAGACTATTACAGCAAAATATCTTTAACCCCCATTTGTCTCTAACTCTGGACCATAGAGTCCAAAATATTTTACTAGAGAAAAATAAAAAGGCAAACATAAGTAGTTCTCTTAAAAACAACATATTGGTAACCAATTTATTTCGACCTCGCATTGTTTAGTTGGAGATGTTTTAAGGGGTCTTGGCTTCCTGGTCATTTGCTAGTACATTTTCGTTGTTCAGTACTGTGCGTATGTATTATTTCTATAATATGAAACTTATTAAGGAAATGCAAACGGTATTGTTCTATGGTGCAACGGCATAGAGTTCAGTTTCTGTTTTAGTTGAATTAAAGCCTCGTGGGAAACAATAGTTAAACATTTTTATTTCATATTGTTTGGGAGTGTTTGTAGAAATACATTTCACTTTTACTGCGTCTGAGTGCATACAGGAAGGGTCGTATCGATTTATGGAAAACATTTGTTGTGGTCTCTTTTGACTAACTTTCATAACAATAGGTCTCTTTCCTTTTTACTAGTACAATAATAGCATTACTCTTAATAGCCTTCCCAGAAGTCGTAGATTTTATTTGAAACAAGTTTTCCCCAGAGGAATTACCAAGCTACTTTTACCAGCACAGTTTTTTGGAATATCATTCCATGTACTTACTTACCTATTACAACTGACTATTTTTTATTGCTTTTAAAGATTAATCAGATTTTAACAGACGCTACGAGTGGAAATGTGCTAACTGCCAAACGTGAGTGGCGAGCAAAGACAATGAAGTCCAAGGAAACCCGCTCAAACAGTAATAAAGCGAGATGAACTGGTATGTTTACATAACACCACAAATAGAGATCCGACACTGGAACACGGGTAATGACCCCGCGAATAAATAGCACTGCTACGAGAAGGCAGTGCCGCACTGCCAGCGATACTTCACTCTAAAACTACACAACCGATTTTGATAAAATTTCTATAAGACCATCTCGCAAATATACCTACCCTTTAAAACAAAAAAAGAATTTTCGAAATCGGTTCAGGTGACTTTGAATAATCGGTAAACATACATGAAAAATATAAATTTATATCGTATTATAATCTAAGGTATATATTATATGTAGGTATATATTATAATAAATGTTTTGTAATATATAATATTCTTTTTATATATATATATTTTTTTATTTTTTTTTGCGCCGCAACAATTTATCTGTTTATCCCTATGGTTGACTGGGAGAGAACGCTCTTAGCGTTAAGTCCGCCAATTGTAAACAATTTTAATTGTGGATCAACAAAGTTTTAATAAATAAATAATCCAAGGATTCTTCCGTGATGGATGATTCTGTGTGATTTCCGGCAGAATAGAATATAACCACTCCAAGTCTTTCCGCGGATGTCGTAGAAGTTAAATTAGGAAATACAAGCTCAAGAAAGCTTTTAAATATCAAGTGACCTCTCCAACCCGTCTGGCTAGGAGAGTGTAGGCCAAATCATCTGGCTGCTCTGGCCCAATATGGCTCTAGTAGAGAGGGTCGTGCTCCTGCTGTGGAGACAAAAAGACCGGATGATGATCGCGACGAATTGATAACTTCCTCCTTTTTCAAAAGTCGGTTATAAATATCGCCTCGCTCCATAATCCGCTGATAGTGGGACACACACCAAATACATTCGTTACCATGCTCTTTTCAAGGTAATTTTGAAGCAAGTATTTAAATAACATGACTGGACCATTTTGAGTTTACTGGTCCGCTCACAAAGGTAATAAGTAAGTAAACATGTCAAGTTACTGCAACAGTTATGTTATAGTTAAACGTTGCGAAAAATATCTTCTTCTATACATATATTATAACATTTAAAAAAAGTGTCTGTACATTGAACAAAGTTTTTTATTAATTTCAAAAAACAATAATTACAATTTCAGTTAACATCTAAATTAAAAATAAAATTAAACACTGTATGAACAATGAATATAATTCTAAAAAAAATTGGGGCTATGGAGACATAGTAGTAGAGTAAGGATTTCAAAAAAATTACTGTCTGTTTGTGTATTTATGTGTTTGTCATGAAATATGAAAATGACGTCTTAGCAAAAGTTGTTCTGCCATCAGGCAGAACACAGACTTCGTTCGTTCGTCTCTTCGAAAATGCTCTAATAAGCATTTTCATAAAGTCTCCGCGAATAAAGTCGCAAGCTTCGGCTGGTAAAGTATATAACAGAATCTAGATCATTACTTAGGTAATTAATATTAATTAATTAATTTTACTTAGGTAAATAAGTATTTAAATTACGTTAAATAAATTTGAATTTCCACTTTTGACCTAGTCAAGAACGCCATCGAGTGATCCATCGCCATCGGAATTGATCAAGCGCAAGTAAACCTCAATAATGTTTAAACGGCTGAATCGATTTTCATACAAATAGACAGACAGACAGACAGACACTAACATCAAAAAAACACCCCTCTAAATAAAATGAATTATCAAGAGTAAAATACAAGTAACTCGTACAAGTTTTGCATAAATTACTGCTACAGAGATTCAAGTAGACTCCACGTGTGACACGTCTATTACAGAGGCTGTGAACACTTCAACAGTACTTTGACTGACTTTAAGGTCAGATGGTGACGTAAATACTATACGACTGGGGAAATAGTGCCTTGGCAAAATTTTATAGGTATGTATGTAGTGTATTTCTGTATGTATTTATATAAATTGTGGCAGGTTCTATTATGTATTGTATTTACAGTAAATCTGACATACTGCACCGCCTATTTCTTAAATATTTACTTCTCACTCTACCCAAAGGTTGACTGGAAGAGATTGCTATGCGTTAAGTCCGCCTTTGTACCATAATTCTGTCTTATTAATTTTTTTCTTTCTTTTTGTATTATTTCCTTTTGTTTATGGTGCAATAAGAAAATCTTTGGGAGAGGCCTAAGTCCAGCAGTGGACGTTATACGGCTGAAATGATGATGATGATGATGGTGCAATAAAGAATATTTGTATTGTATTGTAACAGCCAAGCCAAGTAAGTACGTCTGACAACGTGGCTCTTTGACTCAACAAGAAGAGTTAAAGTAACTTCCATTTCTTACTTAACACCTTGCCTGCCAGCATGCTGACACAAAAGAATTTTAATTGTTCGTCTTATACAAGGGACTAAACGATTTTTTCCTAAAAATACGCGTAAAATTAAGCAAACCATAGACAACCATAGAGGAGAGGGAGCGGCGTGTCATTGAACTTGAACTGCCGTAATGAGGGGCGCGCCCAAATGTCCCGATCGATAACTGGAAATGAGGAAATTATCGGGACTCTACGACTCTGGAAATTAGTTAGTACGAATGTGCGTTTAAAAGTAGAACGACGTTTTATTTGTAGCGGTCAAAGGCGCAGATTGCCTTCGACCGCAACAAATAGAATGCTTATTCATTGATGAAAAAAAAACACAAGTCATAAAAAATAAACTAATTAGCCGAGCCACATAGATCATAAAGGTTGTTAAATTACAACAAAGAAAGAAAAAGCAAAATTAAGTAATCAAACAAAAACTGTAATTTATAGTAACATACGTGGCGTAGAGTTGAATAATTATTTTTTTACAAAAATAAACATATTACTAAGTAATTTTCTTTCAGGAGTTTATTCCATATATCCAAAGTTCTTCATCATATCTTCACCAAATTAATATGGGACCAACTTGGTACAAAAAGGCCTTGAAATAAAAAAAATATTATAAAAATCAATGCACTCACAACTGGCGAAGATATCGAGTAAAATACATCCAAAAAAAACATACGGGTTGAATTGATAGCCTCCTCTTTTTTTAAAGTGTTAAATCAATAGACTCAAAACAGGGTTGTTATCATTATCACAGATTAGAGAACTACGTTGTAAGTATAAATACCACAGACAGACGTAAAAAATATCAAAATACGTTAATAATTAGTTTGATCGTCTTTCTAACTTCCATGCTGGTCTGGAAGGTAAGAAAAAACTTAGAATGTACCAACTGCTTCTCTGCCCAGGCAGATCGTAAGAGCCGATCGAGGGATTTGGCAAAAAATCGAATTATGTTAATAGGCGATGCGGCTAGCAACCCATCACTATTTTGATTCCTTCATCCATCTTGCCTACATCAAGCTAAAAGTGGCCTTTGAGGCTTGCAGCCCTGAGCTCTATCTGCATACAGCCGCAAGACTCAAAATGCTCTGTCTGCCCCATTAGGGATAAGACGTGATAGTATGTATGTATGTATCGTCTTTCTGTAGAATTGTTAACACATTCGGGACACATAACATGTACATAATTCAAATGTTATTTCTGTTGTGTCTGGCTGAGTGTCCCAGAATGTGTAAATTCCCAAAATATGGCGATTTTAGTAGTAGAACTTTTGAAACAAACAACAATGTAACGATTGGAATCGAAACAAACAGCTCATTGCAAAGTTGAAATTCAGTACGCCGAACAATAATTTGTTAAACAGTTTATTTATAAAACTTCCAATAATAAGAAGCACTGTTTTTATTCAGGGCACGGATGAAATAATCGGACCGAACACACATGGACAGCGAAAAGAAAAACATTATTCGATGGCTTCAATAATATTTTGAAATGAGATGAAACTTCTTGAATCAAATCTGGCTTTGCATCGCGCATTGATGAATTAAGTAATTAAGTCTTTATCACAGTGTTCAGTGTAGAGCATAAGTAAATGAATTGTTTTTTCACTTTCAACCTACTTTAAAAGAAAGATTTTTATTTTTTCATTCCTTAGTAAATAAATATATATAAATAAAAATATATAGGGACAAATTACACCGATTGAGCTAGCCCCAAAGTAAGTTCGAGACTTGTGTTATGGGATACTAACTCAACGATACTATATTTTATAACAAATACATGTATAGATAAACATCCAAGACCCAGGACAATTTGAAAAAGGCCATTTTCCTACTTGCCCTGACCGGGAATCGAACCCAGGACCTCTGGTTGGCGGACTAGCATGGTGACCACTACGCCACGGAGGTCGTCGATATATAAATATAAATATATAGGGACAAATTACACTGATTGAGCTAGCCCCAAAGTAAGTTCGAGACTTGTGTTATGGGATACTTACTCAAAGATACTATATTTTATAACAAATACATGTATAGATAAACATCCAAGACCCATGACAACTTGAAAAAGGCCATTTTCCAACTTACCCTGACTGGGAATCGAACCCAGGACCTCTGGTTGGCGGACTAGCATGGTGACCACTACGTAACGGAGGTCGTCATTTAAAATGGGGAGTCACCTATCTTCAAAGTTTCGAGACACATTTCTCAGAATGTTTCTGACTCAAGTGTTAAGAGGCTAAACTGTTTGCTTGAAAAATATTATAACCAGTATTTATTTGCATCGTATCGTATATCTTCTTTTGTTCCAGGCAAAAAAAAAACTCGACTTTAAGCGTTCACCCCTAATACTTTTAAACCGCTGAAACAATTTCCATCAAATATAAACGATTTCGATCAAGTCAGCTTTTAAATAAGAAAAAACTGCATCAAAACCCATTCATTTAGGCGTTACGATGGCACAGACAGATACACAGACACGTCAAACTTATAACACCTTCTTCGTCGGAGGTTTAATATAGTGTTATAAGTTAAGTATTATGTATCGAACTCTGTCATGGCTAAGTTAAACTTTGTTTTAAGAGTTACAGCCACCTAAGTTATGAAATACTTACACCTACTTGAAATTTTACCCATTAGGGATAAAGACGTGATAGTATGTATGTATGTACTTGAAATTTTTGTAAACATGATGTAATTTTTAAAATCGTAAAATTATGAAAAATAAAATCCCCATGTAGTGACGTGTAACCCGACACGCACTTGGCCAGTTATTTTTAAAATATAATAGAACAACGACAAGAACCTAGTTCTTAAATTTATTGATGATGAGATCAACCATGGAGATCAACTTACTTTGTATGCATTAACTCGACGCACACTTAAGTCTATAAATAAAATATCCCATGTCCTGTCGCCGTGGCTTGGAGTACACCTATGCTACGGGGAATGGATCGTGGAATAGCAAATTGTGTTGAATATTGTAAGCTGGGATCTGCATGATGCGTGTGAAATGGTCGTGTGTGGCGTGGTTGATTCTTCCGTGCTTCTGATTGTATTATATTATACGAGCCATCACGTTTTTTCATAAAGACCAGCATGGAAAGACGTGAAAGTATTACCGTCATTTTGTATTTACGGCAAGATGGACCAACGACAAAATGCGTACAAAGTGATTAGGTTGAATAGGTCTTACAAAAATATTGTAAGCTTGTGTACAACATTTTTAGTGTTCCGTTGTAAACAAGGAACTCTTAAAGTTTCGCCATGTCTGTCTGTCTGTCTGTCTATCCGCCCGCAATACCCACCGGTAACGAAGTTACGAAGTTTATGGGAGAACTATAACAGCTAAGTAGGGTTTACAGAATTAAAAAGTTACAGGCGATCAATTTATTAAATCTACTCGAAAAAGGAAAATTTCATACAAATTCAATAGAAAATTAGTTTTTATAGACGTTTTTAGTGGCATGAACTCAAAGTTGGCATTTGCAACTACGGTAGGGTTACCCTGCGCGAGGCCCGACTCGCACTTGACCAATTATTTATTTTGAAAGCAGACCAATAACGCGTTGGCGCAACGAACGTTATAAATTTAAAAACGAATGGAAAGAAATGGCTCAGAGCAAACTGAATGGAAAAGATGGAGGGAGGCCATTGCCCAGCAGTGGGTGGGACACTCCACCAGGCTATAAGTAAAGCTAAACATTTTATCTCACTTACTTCTACTTTAGGCATCATATGTAAGTAGTTATCTACCCCGTTTAGGCGGCATCAAGTTACATGACGTGTTTGCTTATCTAGGCTACACGTGCCTCTGCTAAGGCACGAACACTTCTTTTATGGAAACGATAACATAGTCCTGAATCATAGCGATAGCGTAATAGGTACAATCCCCTTGCACACGAGTAAAGTTGTAATTGAGTTCAAAATATGTACTTAAGTGCTAGTATTTATTCTGTGACAATACTTACTTTTTTATTTGGTCAAAAAATTTAAAACTGAATTTAAAAAGTTTATTTCACAGGCAAATTAAAACATCCCCGAATTTTCAGCCCCATAACATTTGAACCGCTCAATCGATTTGCATCAGACATAGCTGAGAACTATCTTGATCAAGTCAGCTTTTAAACAAAAAGAAGCCGCATCAAACTCGGTCCGTACGGATGCACAAACACTTATTACACGTCAAAACCATGTCGTAACACTATTTTTCTTTGTCGAATAAATCTATTTAGATTAAACATACGTAAGTCGAAATTTTCCCTTCAAACAAAAACACACCGTCTTATTAACGCAGACTAACTTTGTTACTAGGTTTAAACCATTATCCTAAAAAATCAAGTTGACATTTTCAGATAAGACAATGTCATATTATTAGATGTCAACTAGGTTTGGTCGGATAATGGTTTAAACCTAGTAACAAAGTTAGTCTGCGTTTTATAATAAGACGAACTGTATTCATATTGTATCAAAGTAGCTTTTATCCGTTTGGGGTTTGGGCAGGCTAGGACGCCAAATAATCACATACAAATATTTAGACACATTAAAAGTGGTAAAAAGACTCATTGCCTGGTGCAATGAGTCTTTTTAACCAGGACAGGGCTCAATTTTTAATTTAGACGACCTCCTTGGCGTAGTGGTCACCTTGCTAGTCCGCCACCCATAGGTCCCGGTTCGATCCCCGGTCAGGGCAAGTTGGAAAATGGCCTTTTTCAAATTGTCCTGGGTCTTGGATGTTTATCTATCTATATATGTATTTGTTATAAAATATAGTATCGTTGAGTTAGTATCCCATTACACAAGTCTCGAACTTACTTTGGGGCTAGCTCAATCAGTGTAATTTGTCCCTATATATTTATCTACTTATTTAATTACCAAATAAAAAAATAAAAATTGTCAATAAAACATCAATGAAATTAATTTTAAGCAGGTAGAAGTATGGTTACTGTACAAAATAATCCATTACGCAATCGCACAAAAAGCAGCGTAGGCGCAGTGTTGATATTGTCGGCTGCAATCCTATTGTTGTCTTTGCCTCTTGATAAACATATTCGCACGACATCTGTGGGCGGAAGTGATGAACTTCTAAGGTATTCATGTTATATGTTATTTGAAAGTTTGAAATGAATTTGAAAATTGAAAACCGAGCCTTTTCTATATTTGTTTTTCTATCTTTTTCACCATCACGCTGATAGTGGCCTTGGGTCTTGCGTCTCTGGGCTTTGTCTTCTTAGGGTCTGTCTGCTCCATTAACCGACTTCCAAAAAGGAAGAGTTGCGATCTTTTTTTTTTGTTCGGACCAATTTGGAAAATTCTTTTTTGTTGAAAGGACATACTTGTCAGGTGGTCTCCATAGAAGTTCGGTTGTGTAGTTTGGGGGTGAATTCTGTTTTTAATTTTATTTTGAAAAAATCTTATACCTTTAAACGAGCAATTCTTGTATATATATTTATTTATTTATAAATTTCTGTGATCTCGAAAACGGCTCTAACGATTTCGCTGAAAATTTGTATAGGGGGGTTTTCGGGGGTAAACAATCGATCTAGATTAGTCTTATGTTTGGAAAAACGCGTATTTTCGAATTTTCATGCGTTTTTCTTTCCACGCAGAATATGGTCGCTAATTTCGTCGCGGCGTCGCGCGTTCGTTTGGCTCAGTGGTTAAGGATGCAGACCGCTAGAAAGAGTGTTACTGGTTCGAATCCCACTCGGTGACTTACTTTAGTTTTTTTTATGTTTAAGTTTATATATAATTTTTTATTTTGTATTGTTTTTAGACAAGTTTAAAAAAAAGTAGTTAATTTGAGATGTAACCGAGCTAAGCTCGGTCGCCCAGGTACTATTATTTTAATTGATAAAGGAACAAACCTTAAAAAATAAAATACTTAGGGATGCAACGATACAGCTATTACTATACCAATACAAATGACGAATACATCGTAATGGCCAAATACGATAACGAATTACGATACGAATGCATTACGATATTTGTTTAATACCATTTTGATGAATTTATTGGAAGCTTTGTTGTATGTTATTATTGTAAGACTAAGTAAAGTAAAAGTATAAAAAAAGTTATGCATTTTTAATCAATACATTTATTAATTTTATCAATTTTCATCATTAACTTATATTTAAAATTGTTACTATTTGTTACATTTACTGACTATTAATTAATTTTAAATGTAGTCGTAATTTATAACTGGCAAATTAGACCAGTAAATATAGCTGTACCTGGACATAATGCTATAACTGTAAGTTTCTTTTTGTATGATATAAAGTAATGTTAGTTATAGTTAAAATAAACCGAATTAAACAATTTAGGGCTCTGCGTCAGTGTAAAAAAACCAAAAAACTGAAAATTGAACAAATTTTGATTTCATAAGTACAGCATAATTAATAACTTTGGAAAACTACCTCTACCATATTATAACGTGTGCATTCCAGTTGAATAAATCTAAATTAAACAAATTAATCAATTAGCACTATCGTTAATAAAGAAGGTTCGGTATGTTACAAATTCTCAGGCTTATCTCACCAGAAATTATAGATTACTGTCTTTCAACAATTTATTCTAAATAAAATATTATGTGTGTTGATAAATTATTAAAAATTAAACAAATTCATTTTATGCATTTCTACATTTACAATTTTTTGTATTTTTTGTAAAGCCAAAATACATAACTATTTTGAAAGTGTTTAACTTATGCCGTCAACATATTTTTGATACTATAAGGAACAAATCAAACAAAAAATATCTACGATTATAATTTTTTTCAATTTTTTTCTTACTTGCGTTTTAATATGAACGTTATTTCTTGCACAATAAGGTCGTCATTGGTTTGTGCCTCAACTCCCGACCGTGCTGTAGCGAGTCACGAGTGATTCTCGTGTACAGTAGTTTCGTCGCGTCGTCTTATGCATTTATTTGTAGTCAATCATTGTCAAACTTTTATAAGCACGTGGGAACTTTTACTAACCATGAATCGGCTAGGGTGGAGATTTATTGAAATATTGTGTTTATTAGATCGATAATAACTACATTGTTGAGCTTTTATTGGTTTGTTTATAAAGCTTTTTATGGTACATAATAAAGAACACAGACACAAATCAGAAAAGTAAACGTACAACTGCGGACTTATCCCCAGGGTTTGTTACTGGTACCAAATTCACATTTTAAGTACCAGTAACAGAATTCTCATTATGTTAAAATTTTAAGGGTAATACTCGTATAGTACGGGTATCGTTTATGTAGTAATAGTAACGTTATAGGTATTGTTAAAATTTAAAGGTAATTTTACCGGTACGTACCTACACGTTGTTACCGTTCCGCATGAAACTCGACTGCGAAGAGCCACATTCCCGTACCTACGGAGTCGCGATCGCGACGCACAACACTGCGATGACCAGTGTTGCCTCTCGATAATACACTATCGCTAGTCTATCGATAAACTATCTGTATTTTGAATAAAACCAATATTATCGATAATATTGATTCTGACGACGAACAAACTATCGATAGTATTGCTTTTTTAATAAATAAATAATCGATACTATGGATAGTTTATGAAACGCAATACTATAGTTAGTTTATTCGTCATCATGATCGATACTATCGATAGTATTGTTGGTTATCCATATTGTTGCCCTAAAACAGGAATTACTATCAATAGTACACAAACTATCGATAGTATTGTTGGTTATTAGAGATGTGTTGTTCCTTTAATCTTTAAGGTCTAAACCAATACTGAACTGTTGTGAGTAGTCGATCCGGGTCTTCTGATTCTGACCCATTCAATTAATTGATAGGTTTTCTCATGAAAGTTCACGAAACAATCGTTAAAGCCGGGTATTCCTACAAATGTAGGTATTTAATGCTGCCCCGGCCGCAATTTGCATCGCGTGGACGCTGCGTCGGTGAGCTCAAATGTGACCCCACCAGCGACACAGTATAGAAATAAGCAGTAGAATAGTTTTATTTTGATTAAACTTTGTTTAAAGTAGTGTTCGATACAGCTACATTATCTTATATTAATGCTGACGGGGTAGACAGAGTCCAGGGCCGTAAGACCCAAAGGCTTAGCGTGATCAAAAAATAAATCAATAGTGATGGGTTGCTAGCCGCATCGCCTATTAACATAATTTGACAGTAGCGATTTATTAATAAAAAATTAATAGAAACAAATAACCCTGCAAAGTCGTTATTTAGTGTCTTTGTTTATTTTCAACCCCCGACAAAAAGAGGAGTGTAATATAATAAGGTTGACGTGTCGGTATGTCTGTGTATCTAGGTGTCTGTTAATGGCATCGTAAGGCCTGAACGAAGATTTAATTTTTTTGTTTGAAAACTGACTTTTCGTCATAGTTCTTAGCTATATTTATTAGAAATTGGTTCAGCCGTTCAAAATTTATTAGGAGTAAACACCTTAAAGTCGGTTTTTATTATTTTTCTTGAATATAAACTTATGGGTATTATGTTGTTTTGTTATTTACTATCTATGATACAACAGTGAACCTAAAAAACACGGGTCTCACCTAGATCCCAGTATTTTTCACACGACTTGCAAAGAAGGAGATTACGAATATATAATCTATAGGGTGCAATTGAAATCATTAGCATTGATTTAACTTATCATCATACTCACCTAAAGGATATTTTGTATGGTAACAATACTGCAATTAATGCAGTAATTAAAAAGTATCAAAAAGTAAGAAAAATGAATAAAGTATCAAAACACTTCGAGTCGTGCGCGCGTACTGATACCTACGTGCCGCATACAGCCAAACGGCGCGACCGACCGGCATACAAAAGTAGACCTTAAATTACGTGAATAAGGTTTGAAGTCGAATGGGGACGGGTCGTGTCACACGAAAGCTTGAGGACAATAGGTACGTTTGAAGTAGGAACGAATGTTAGGGTACCAAGACGCAACGAAATTGATACTATTATAATTAATTTCTTTTTCGTATTAGTTTTTTTTTATAATTGCAGTAGAGGTATGTATCAAAGAGTCTAACGCATGTTTAGAGGTTTTCTTGAATATGAAGTTTTATTAGTCTTAAATTACTTTGTATCATGGGTATAGTAGATATTTAAAATATTGCCAACGAATTCAATTCCACCCTGTATATGCATGTATGTATGTTAAATGTATTTGATTTTCTTTATTCCTTAATGTTGCCACGGATTTGAATGTATGGCCACAGAGCAGATAATAGTATTACATACAGAACGGAAACTCGCACGTTTTTGGACCTTGTAAGCGCCTGTAAAATAGGGTTGTTGCTAGTCGCACGTTGACGTTCCCCGAGTCATTTAGGGTAATTGAAATAATATTGGTGAGAAACTGCACATATTATTATTGCTTATCCACAAAAAACAACAAAGAACGAAAATTTTATAGATTTCCGAGTGATGATAACAGGTAAGCAAAGCAACAAATTACGTGGTGGCGACCCTGATTGTTTAACTCACACATTTGACGTATGCACAGATATTATATTATTTCGTTTGTAGTAGTACTAGGTATATTTGTTACTTCGTATCTATGAAGTGCCATACCTGTGGAATGGCGTTTCGTTAGAATCCTTACATTTCAAAGTGACATGAGCTAAAAAGTCTTTTTATTGTTTCGTACCTAAAGGTTAGAAATTAGCCCAAACTCGATTGTGTTGTTTTATAACTGAGTTCTATTGACCACCATCCGTCTGCGTAATCAGATCCTAGATAAGCATCGTCTTCCAAAAAGCACTCGTCAAGACAAATCAAACGAGACCTACTCGATGAGGTTCTAACTTAGTTCCGTCGAATATCTCCCGGTTCCATCATCAGAACAGCCCGTTGACATCATAATATTGTATTATCATCCGACTTACAAAAGTATACAAAATTTCAGCTAAATTGGTTGAGGATAACTGGTTGAAAATTGAGTTCGAAGATTCCACCCGAACAAACATACTTACATTTATACATACATTGCAAGTTAAATAAAAGCTTGTAAAAACATGTAGCGATCTTTAGTTACATACTATGTGATTTGAATTATTTTGTGTGATTCCGCCACCAGTTAGTTCATGCAAACTATTGCCGGCCGGCGCCCACCCACTACTGTTAGTCCCAGCATACCTGCCACCAGCAGCCCGTGTGCACCCGCCACCAACAGTCAATGCATGACCCCTCCCATGCTGCTGCATCCGCTGTGGCTGCAGCAACATCGGACGTCGTATACGCGACACGTGTTTCGCCTCTTCACAAGGCATCCTCAGGCACCAAACAAGTTGTTAATCGTTCGGCCGAACGATCAACGACTGTTGGTGGCGGGTGCATACGGGCTGCTGGTGGCAGGTATGCTGGGACTAACAGTAGTGGGTGGGCGCCGGCCGGCAATAGTTTGCATGAACTTACTGGTGGCGGAATCACACAAAATAATTCAAATCACATAGTATGTAACTTTGACTTCCGCAAAGTAACACCTGAATCTATTAACGATCTTTAGTTGTTTTATTGGTCCAATGTTAGTAAGCGCTAGCACGCGTCTAATCGGACCTGCCGAGTTCAAGTCGTCGCGCTCGCGAATTTCATATAATTATTAAGAAAATAATTATATCAAGTCAAACTCAGCGAATTTATCTGTAAATATTAAGTGGCTTTAATTAAGTACAATTTTTTTATGTAAAATATCGGTATTTTTCTCGTAGTTTTGAAAAATTATCACAAAAAAGGGTTACTTTGGGATTTTTTCCAACCGAATGAAGTTTATAGGATCTTGTAACTGATTGCGAATTTGACGAGCCTGGATACTTAACTTATACTTACCTTTTTTTAAGAGTTTAAAAGTAGATTGTGTTACAAGGCGTAAAGGTAATACTTTTAAGTCGAGTGCACTACTTTGAATTTAGAGCAAAACGAAGGAGTCCTCAGTTTAATCACGAGCGTAGCGAGTGATTCTACGATGGAATCTTGAGTGAAGCGAGGGATTCGTGTATAACGCCCGAGACAAAAATATTACCGTACGCAAGTAGCACACATTACATCGCCATCCATGAGAAAAACTAGCAAAAAGATACAAAACAGAATATGGAGAAAGTAGAACAACTACAATACCTAATCAAAGCTCCGACAAGTACTAACCTTTATTTAGTGTCGTTTACATTCAATAAATAAATAAATAGGGAACAAATCAATAAATACTAAGAAATAATTTTTAAGAACCAACTTCTAAAAAAAATGTTTGTTCCCGCATAAACTCGTAACTTTGTTTGCGTGGACCTACATATTTTAAGATTTTTATAATAACCGTAAATTTAATGTGCACTATCGGCTTAACCTTACGAAAAAGGATTTAAATTTACACAAAATAATTAATTTTAACACAATACAGGATGACTTTTTAACCACCTGCTAAATTGACATATAATGAAGTACATCGAAAATTATGAATTACGTATTTTTTCTTTTAATACCGCTCAGTACTAAAATCTCGACTTATAACGTCTTAAGTTTATCCCGAAAAAACTCATGAAACTTGACCTCGCGCGCCGTAGTGCCTAACCGCGGTAATAATAAGCGGCGTCTAGGACGCTACTCTGGCCGTTGACCTCTCGTAGATTCGTTGATAAATTGCAAATGCCTAGGTAGGTACTTTTAAGTTGCAAGAAAATTTTTCCTTTATACTTTTTCAGGCCTTGTACCGTCAAGGTGCATAAGGTTCAGGTTACTACTACGAGTAAATACGTCTCAAAACTTAGTTAGTAGGTAACAACACAAACAACTAAACATTCAACAGTAAAAAAATAATAAATACGAGAACGTAACTAGGTTTACCTGTGTACCTTTTGCAACTAGGCGTATTTAAAAAAATTAAATAAACTTATGGACCATGAGTCAATGATTAATAGTCACAATAATTAAATGTCCTCTAAAATCAACTTACCTAAAATGTACGTAAACTTACAGTCATACTTAATGAAATGCTCAAAATGGAATTCATCTTGGTCCAGCAGACAAATCCTGGCCCTTTTACGAAGGTTTGGCACAGGTGTTCTTGTCAAACCTTGTACTCGTAAACATGGTACCTACACTCTCACTTTGATAGTCTCTGCGCACCGTTTAAGCGTTCCCCGCTCACAATGTAGCATCTTATCATTTCGTGAACTCTGTGGGAATACATGGCGCGAGAGTCTGGAAGACGCGTGAGTCGTAAGGGCGCAAAAACATGCGTACGCGGCGGGTGGCTGTGGGCGACTGAGGGATGGGGCTGGGGATGAGCGCACGTGCGGGCGGCCGGCGGCGGTGTAGCCACGCCTCCACGCAAGCCGGCGGCGAGCTGGGAACTACCTAGGTATTATTATTGCGCGATTGTTTTGCGAGTAACCACACGTGAGCGATATTTAGTACGAGAAAAAAAAAATCTGTGTGAATTTTACATACTATTTTTTTTTCAAAAACGTAATCAGTAAGTGATACTTAATGCGTGGGAAAAAATTAGCAGGTGGATAAAAAGTCATCCTGTATAACCTAAAACATCTGTAATTACTTTGAATCGAAGACAAAAATTGCGCTAATTATTCTTTTTTCCTTTTTCGAAGCAAAGACCATAAACATTTTTACCTACATTCACGATGATATGTATTCCAAATTTAAAAAAATACGAAGTCTGTTCCAGTTATTTATTGTATTAAAACTTAATTCTTTTGTTTTTAGCTGATTTTACATAGATATATGTTTTAATCCTGTAAGATTTACTTTTTCACTTTTTAATCCCGAGAGAACTAGCAGTAACTTTAGCTCCAAATGTTTTGGGATGAAACCATCGTTTTTTGAGTAGATGGGATGAAAAAAACACTTTTGTCTATGCCTCAAATGGTTTTCAAAAACTCTAAAGCACGGCCTCTGTGGGAATACCTAGCCTTAAATGTGTCTAATAGCTCTCGTCATTTTTGGTCCAAACCCAATAATTATTTTACTGAAATAATTAATTGTTATGTGACTGTAATTCTACTTTTTTTAACTAAAAAACTCATTGAACCTCATTACATGATACCTAGATGAACCACGCTAGGAATTAATTGGCCATGTGATGAAGTCATACTGAACAAGCTGGCCAGTCAATACTTAGTGACTAGTGTCGTGTAGTGGTTTGAAAATAGTATTTTATACACATAAAAATTAAAGTGTGGTTTTCGTTTTGGTTTTTACTGATTATATTTATGCATTAAAAAGCAACTGAGTTTAACTTCCATAGCGCTTATTATAATACGACATAATAAATAGTAATAATACTTTATTAAAGTCGCGTAGCATCTGAGGTCCAGGTATCTCGCCAAATTAGTCGCAGGTACTTCCACTTGTCGCACTGAGGTAGGTTTCCTTCGCTTCGGTTCGCTTCGAAGTTATCGCTTTCGTAGCTCATACTGAACTGGCGGGACGTGCACTCTACGCACTCAGCGGTCTACATTGTTCTCGAATATTCTCATATCTTGACGAATGTATTTCGATTGACGGGAAACATCGAGACGCCGGTATGTGTGTGTGAGTGCGACTAAGCCGACGACCATTCAAAGAACTCTAGCCTTCATGCTATAAAAATATAAGGCCTAGTATCGCTTGCATTATCCTGACGTCTTTTTTATACCATTCCGCTCGCGAACATTCCGAGTCTATCTCGCCAGCAGAGTTCTTGCTCGTGAATATTCTACATTTATCTCGTTCGCGACACTACTTAAGTTGCACGGCGCAACTTGCACTCTGTAAATACCCAACTACATTTTAGTACGACAGCATAAAAACTTCGTTATATATTTATGTATTTAATTTTTTCTCATGTTACATCCCATTAATATGCAATGTCATGGGAAACGGAATATTTCAGCAGGGGCCCATTTTTGGAACGATATTAGTCCAGGGGCTGTCATGTTGTATGGGTTTGCCGTGACAACAAGAGTATTACAAGACTTATATTGTTTTTAGAGTTTTAAATTGTTCATTGTGTCACCACGATAACCCGTAAAGACCCGGACGGCATTAAAATGCCCACGTTCATCGTATTTCTATTGTGTCTGGTATTGGCGGTTGCGAATGGGTTAAAGTTCAAGGCACAATCAAAACAATCCTACAATTAGCAAAATTCCATATTTACGAGTTATATGTTTTGTAAGCACACGGCGCGATCGGTTGAAAACACGTATAAACTCGTTCGCAGCCGCGCGCTCACCCGGCTGGTGGCTCGCTCTCTCTCCCCGCACCGCACCGCAATCACCGCAAGCATCCCGCTTCACGACATGTTCTCGCGTATTTTCAATCAAATATTTTTTGTTTTAAGTAAGACGTTAATGTGTTTAATTTTGATGAAAATGTGATTATAGTACACAAAAAGCTATAATTAAACAAAAATAACACAGTTACTATTTCTGGCTACTGAGAAAAACATTAATTTTAAAACATTAAAAAATGATGTTTAATTTTGGTTTTTAATGTCTAAAAAGACACAATATAGCTTATAAAGATATAAACATTATGGTTATCATTTTGGCTTAACTAGATATCGAGATCAGGTGAAAACTGTGAAAAAAAATTTATAAACAAAAATGGGGTCAGTTTAATTTTGCTATTAAGTGATCGCATTTGAATGCACCTAAAAGTTAAACTAACAAGGTCTTTGGTTACCTATTATGCTTTTAGGGAAAAGTTGAGTAGTGTACAAAATCTCACGATTTTTATATAATACGGTTGCGACCGCGGATAAATTACATAATATATCTAATTAATATTTGATACTCAATATTGATATCCGATAAAATATTGAAAACAACGAGTTTATTATTTATGTCCAGGTTGTGCTATTTTGATTGGTCTAAATTCTTATTCAGAAAACACAACATATTTAAGTTTTTTCCCTTAAGTCGGTTTCTCTCATCACTGTGTATCAGTCCTGCCTGCCTGCTTAAAACTGTCAATGCCAAAAGTGACTGATGCGAAGCGTTCAGAAATTGACGCTTTATGCGTTTCGTTTCACCCGAAACAGTAAAAATTTAAAAATTTTGAAGTAAATGTATCGTAAAAATATCGTATCGTAATATTTACGATAACGAATGATCGTAAAGGTTTACGATAATCGCCGATATACGATTATCGTATCGGTATCGTTGCATCCCTAAAAATACTTAAATTAAATAATCTAAATTAAAAAATAAGAACAAAATAAAATAAAATAAACTAAATATGAAAAATCTCCTCAAATGCATCTGATCGAGGCAAAGTACCCAGGACACTGGCAGCGTTGCCTCGCTGAATAGCAAGGCTCATCTTTGGGCGAGCAAGCTACCAGCTCTGAAGTCTCCTGTTGCCTCGACCAGACGTGCAGACAAGCCTTTTATAAATATCTTGGCTTCAGGGCCCCATTGGCCTAATGTCTCAACCGACACCGGTATAACAATATAGTTTAATTTGAATTGTATATATTGATAAAGTATCATCAAGTATAATTTTAATTTAAAGCACATTAAAAGTGAACCGTAACGGGACAGTGGACTCAGTGGAGTCGAGCGAGGCGTTGGTGTACCCTACGCGTCTCTGCAAGTCCACACGACACCAGTTCTCCCACGCGGTTGGTGCAGCTACAAAATTACAAATGACACAATTAACAGTGCATTGACGTAATAATAATTTTTCAAAACTCAAAACCGTCTTCACTCCCGAACTACACAACCGATTTTGATAAAATTTCTATGGGACCACATGGCAAGTATGCCCTTTAAAAAAAAACCTAATCATACATAAAAATGACGGGCCAAGTGCGTGTCGGGCCACGAGCAGTGTAGGGTTCCGTAGATGCTAATGCAAACTTTGAGTTCATGCCATTAAATACGTCTAAAAAGTAATTTTCTTTTGAATTTGTATGAAATTTTCGTTTTCCGAGTAGTTTTTATGAGTTGATCGCCTATAACTTTTTGATTGGTAAACCCTACTTAGTCTCTGATAGTTTTCCTTTAAAATTCGTATATAATATAGCTGTATTTTTTTGACGTCTTGTATACCCGTTTAGCAGATAGAGGTAGCGACTTTATTTGTACAGGAGCTACCCTAAAAATTTTTTTTTAGGTTTCAGAGTCAGATTTTGTTTAACCCCCTTTGGTGCAGTCGCGCTTAAAATATAGCGTGTAGTGCAATGTTGTTGTTAAAAGATTAATGACATTAATATTTTGTGGTTTCCTTTCTCATCATTTAACGATAACATTCAACAAACACCTGGCTGTACCAACAACAGTCTTGAATGAGCATTATTAGACCATATTCACGATGTCAGTACTATTGTGCACTTTCTCACGTGGTGACGCAACGCAACGAAGCCTTATACGACAAATACTTTCGTTTCGAGATCTTATGGTAATGCCGATTGATCTCCAAAAGTGCAGAAGAAAAGTCAAGTTTGGGGCCGTCTACATAATGTAGATGACACATTTGACTTCTTTACATTCTGTACATTATAGAGTAGACCATCTCAAAGGGATAGGAAGAGTTAGAAAAAAGATTGACAAGGAGGATGGGTTTATAAAGTCAAAATTGTGCATGACGTAATTTAAAAAGTGTGCTAACAAAATATTTGATGTAGTCAAGGTTCTTTTTGCGATAAAATTGAAATAAGTGCAAAAGATTCACTACGCTTATATGTTTTAGGATTCCGTACATCAAAAGAATATTTATTCAATTTCAATTCAAATATTTCTTTATTATCATAGGATATTTATAATATCTCTTAATAATCGTCATTATTTTGTTGCACAATTGTTGACGTCAAATGGTTACTTACAGCTAAGTTTACTACCGCTTCCAAAGCGCTAGTGCAGAAGAAGCGGTAACGGTAACAAAGTGCACTGCTTTAATGAATTTTATTAAAACGTACAGGCAACAAAACATATTCTAACAGAAAATCTTCTAGAAGAGATTTTTGCAATTTTGTATTTGAGAAAGACTGCAATAAGTAGGTACTAACTTAAAAAGTTCTTTCTTTTTTTACCAAGACATGTCGCAACGCGCAGCCATATTTAAATTGACACTTTTCCTATCTCGTGGCTATTATATATCGTTACATACAGCCAATCCATATTCGTGGGCTTTCATACGAGCTCGACATGACTCGTTTAACGTACTTTCACTCAAGTTCAATGACAGTGACGTAAATAAGGGTAATGCATCGTAAGTTAATTATGAGTACTTTACCATATGGCTGTATCAATTTGTTAAAGTACCTACCTACTGACGGACTGGAAAGATCAGTATTGTCAACTTAGTGCCTGTCTATGACATACACAATGCCCTCTTTTTTGTTGAAGTTGGGTAAAATACGAAGTTACATAAAAAATTGTTCTCACATACAACAATATGATCTATGTTCAAGTTTCTTCATGAAAAGAGGAAAAAAAATCGTACATCAAATTACTTTTCTATCTTCATCAAAAACGTGTTTCTTGTCGATAGTCTTTTTTCAGATATGATTGCCATAATATCTTTACAAATTGAGTCGCCTTTCTATATAAGTACAGTTTGTAAACAAATTAATCTACATAAGACTGGCCTCTAGGGAAATACTTTAAAAATTGTTTAATGGTTAAAAATTCTAAGCAGAAATCTTTTAAGTTTACATATTCTGTCGTATGCAGATTACTCTAATTGGTTGAGAACTTCAGAAGCGTCACTAATGGCGCGAAATTAAATGTCACATTGACTTTGACAGTCCTGTGCTTAAGGGGGAGGCCTTAAATGGTTCTGACAGTGATATTAATTGAGTCTGAGATTGGAAACTCTACTAAAAGGGTTTAAAAACGCGTTTCATTACTACCGTCTTTATTTTTGATATTTCGTTTTATTAAAATAAAAAATCATCTAAACGCGTAAAAATGGTTGCGAATGTTTTTTGTCAACATGAAGCAAAGTTAGAGGGAAGATTGGAAGAATAGAAATCCAATTAAATACAGAGAAGTCAGTTTCTTGTACCCACTACTTATTCCATCATAAATGCTCAGTTTTTTTATGAAATATGTTAATAAATATTTTTTTAAATTAATGGAAACTAGAATCGTGCGAAAGAACTAAAAACTACACACATTATAAAGAGTTGTGCAAATAATTTTGACATCACTGTTTGCAGGAAATGCATATCTTGATAAGATTAAACTATTTGCTGAGCTGAAAAGAACGAGGTTATCTGTAGCAAAGAGGTTACAAAGCAAGTCAAGTATTGTGTGTTCGAGGATTACACCGATCAAACAATGGTTTTATGGTCAGTCAGTCACCTGTGCCTTAGTTTGGACTAACTTTATAAAAGAGTTGTATTTTTTGTAACCTTGTAAATTTTGTGCGTTTTTAGTTTATGGCTAAAAAAAATTAAATGAAGGAAACTAATTTCTCCTTAGAACTCTACTTTATTCTGAGCGCAGCCCGACACGAACTTGGTTTGTTATTTTATTAAAAATCAGGCAGCGTGTAAGCAAGAACACATATACCTAATACCGATCCCGACCAATGTTCAAAGGCTTTTGGTTTTGTCATCACAGGAGCCATTAACCGACTTCCAAAAGGAGGAGGTTATCAACTCGTTGCTATCTTTTTTATGTTTATTCGACTATTATTCTAAGACGCTTAGACCAAATTAGAAAATTCTTTTTTTATTTGAAAGGGTACACTTGCTAAGTTGGAACTTCTATCAAAACGGATTGTGTAGTTTGGGGGTGAAGTCGGTTGTTAGTTTTGAAAAGTTATTTTGCAAGACAAGTATTGCTTAATTTTTTTGTTATTTCCTTTATATTAATTAGTTGGCCCCAAACTAAATTTAAACGTGTATCCTTAATAATATTTACTAGATTTTGTATTTTATATATAATAAATACATAACATGGAAATAACCAAGACCTAGAACAATGAATTACCTAATTACATAGTAATTAAATATTTTCTAAGAACAGCTTCCTCTTAACTGAGGATAGAATTAGTCCAGTTTTTAACGAGGCGATATTAAAATTATCATTTAAAGCGACTTGCCTCATGTCATGGTCCCGTTACCACTTTCGCACTCTGACGGGCCTAGCCTAGATATTTTTTTTACTCAAGTGGATGTCTTTAAAAATCAATAATAAAATGTTTATTCAGTAATACTAATTAGGCATTTGCAGGCACTTTTACACATCAATAAGTTTGGTATACATGTTAGATACGTGTAATGTTTATAAATAATTAAATTAGTAATTTTTCGTTTATCATGTCATTTTGTCTCCACTGCAGGAGCACGACCCTCTCTGTACTACCAGAGCCATACTTGGCCAGAGCAGCCAGAGGTCTTGGCCTACACTCTCCTTGCTTGCCACGGGAGGTTTTGGAGTGGTCCTATTCTACTCTGCCGAAAACCATGTCATTTATTTATATTCTTTTTTGTATGTCATTTATTTATACTTTTTAATTACAATGAGAGCAGAGTTTTTTGATTATTTATGAAGCAATTACCTCATTTTGAACTGCCTCGACTCCATTTTGAGATCGGATTACATTATATCTGGGTTTATCACTGCCTTTATTTCGAAATATTGTTAAACCCCGTTTCATTTAATGTCCTGTTCGATTGATTTAATAAAATCTTCGGATTGACCTTAATTTTATGGTTAATGTGAAGGCAAAAGAGTGTGCAATGGGCTGATACTTAGTTCAAAACTTCTAAAAATGCTATAATTATTTTTTTTCAAAAATTGTGCTAAGGTTGAATGTTTTTATTAGTTTACCTAGCTTTGAATTTCTTATGGTAGGTAGGTTAGATCCTCTCGACTAGTAGTATAGTTCGCTGGATACTATTTTTTACCGAGTTCCTATAAAGGAGGAGGTTATCAATTCGTCGCGGTCTTCTTTTTTATTTCACAGATTATTCGGAGACGCCTAAACCGATTTGGAAAATTCTTTTTGTTTGAACAGGTATACATCCGAGGTGGTCCCATAGAAATTTTATCAAAATCAGTTATGTAGTTAGGGGATGAAGTCGGTTTTTAATTTAAAAAAATACATTTATTACTGTAAGAGTTACCTGCCTTAATATTTGAAAGCCTTGTAAAAACTCTTATATGGAGACCTATTAACTTTCTGTTCTGTTCTGAGTCCGCCCAGTAAGCAGTTACGCTGCAAGAGCTTATGAATGAGGTCTACCTTGGAGAGTGCATCATCACGCTTACAGACCAAAGCAGATATGTGAACCTTTCTCAGTTATTCGACCATGGCGATGCCAAATCTCGTTTACCACTCTCATAGCTTGACAAACCGAAGTCAGGAAGTAGGAGAGAGGTAGGCCTCAAAGAAGTTTTATTAAGACGACCGGCCTGGCAAGTTAGTCATGCATTCTTCTGTAATTTGCAGGCACGGGCGTTGTATGCAAATATGCATAGTTGCAAGTTTGAGCCGATCGAATACTTGCATCAAATCAGTACGGGAAGGATAGTTATAATACTTGGTGTTTACAAATTGTATATTTGGAAGAATAATAGACAGTTTTGTTGTTTTTCCTTCCGTCGGGTTGCTCTTCGGTTCTAAGTACTCTGTAAGTTTCTGGCTTGTAGCTCTATGCGGAGACGTAAGTAACTTTCATTATCATCATCATCATCATCAGGTCTTTTTATCTCCACTGCAGGAGCACGATCCTCTCTGTACTACCAGAGCCATACTTAGCCAGAGTAGTCAGAGGACTTGGCCTACACTCTCCACGCTGCGCTGGCCGGACGGGTTGGAGAGGTCTCATTGATGTTTATGAGCTTTGTTTAGCTTGTATCTCCTAAGTTGCCTTCAACGACGTTCACGGGAGGAGTTTGAGTCCTATTCTACTCTGACGGAAACCAAAAGGCAACTTTAGAAGAAGTAGGTAACTTAAATCAAAAAGATTCTCTACGGAATAAATCTTACCAAAGGGCCGATGTTGCCAGTCGTAAAACTTAAAAGGTGCTAACTACCTAAGTCGTATTTGTGGGGCAGCGTGTAAGGCCCAACGCAGACGACAGACTAATCTGTGATGCATTTTTTATTCTGAAAATAGAACCCATGCAATCATATGCTGTAACGCACAAGACGCGCAAAAAGTCCGACGCGCGGCGGCGTGTGCGTTACTGATGATTGCATGAGTTCTATTTTCACAGACTTTTACAGACTAAACACTGCGTCACGGATAGTCTGTCGTCTGCGTTGGGCCACAGAATACATACTAGTACTTACGTACAGAAGTCTTACTCTAAAAAGAAATTCAAAGAAATATCTACTCAATATTGTTAGCGATATGGTCTAATTTAGCTCGCGTCAAAAGTCGACACCTACTAGTTTAGATACCTAGAATTTCAGTTGCAAGCCAATTTCATTCTTATTACGCTAGCCAAACGGTTCATCATACGTAGGTACCTACACAAAACCGATTGAGTGAGCAGTTCGCCTAGGGTTGTCAAAATACTAACATCGCCATCTAGCGCAGCCAATTTCAAACAGGCGTTGGCTGCGCCACAGAATACATACTAGTACTTACGTACAGAAGTCTTACTTCCGTAATAATAACCATATATATGTATGTTACCAATTATATCTTAATATACCTATCATATGATAATTAATGATAAACTGAATAGGTACGGTACCTATTTAGTTTAAATAATTTTTAATATAAATATACTTTGTAAAGACGCTAAAGGTAAGGTACCTAAAGTTCAGCGTCTTTAGGGCGTAAAAAAAGTTAAATCTGGATCATTGTCTGTGTTCAAGCAATTAAACACTGCACAGTATTTTTTGCCTTTTTAGGGTTTTGTACCCAAAGAGTAAAAACGGGACCCTATTACTAAAACTTCGATGTCTGTCTGTCACCAGGCTGTATCTCAAGTACCGCGATAGCTAGACAGTTAAAATTTTCACAAATTATGTTATGTTGCCGCTATAACAACAAATACTAAAAACGAAATAAAATAAATATTTAAGGGGGGCTCCCATACAAAAAACTTGATTTTCATAGATAATGTTACAGAATCCTTAGTGCGCGAGTCTGACACGCACTTGGCCGGTTATTTCTTTTTCTTTCCATGACGATTAAGTCGGTAAATCTGGTGAACAAACCGCGCGTGTGTCACTGCTCACTGCTCGCTAGCGACTCTAGCGAGTCGTCCTTGATGGATTAGCCTCCATATAGAGGCCGCAATGCGTAGGTATATTTTCGATACCTAAACGGGGAGTGACACAGGCCTGGTTGGGCCTAAGTCGTGTTGCCGTCAATTTATGCAAGTTAAGCTGATTTTATCGCGGGAGAAATGCGGCCGTGAATATTTATGTTTGCGTACGTGACCTGGCAATGACGCGTGGTACCCGGAGGAGATCTATGATTTGACCTATAAGCTAAAACATTCTACAGTGCCTACAAGCCTTTTGCCGTAAGACTACCGACCTAGAATACGACCACTTCATCTTCTCCTGTGGATGACGTATTATGAGATTTATGAGTCGGCTAGATATAAACACGTGGAAGGGACATACCCGTAATAAAACCACGGGCTGAAATAGATCAAAATAGCATAGTAAAATGAATATAAAAGTCAATATACCAAAAAAAAATCGTCATCCCGTACAAATTGTCCGGGCGGCTGCACACTTTAATATGAAAAAGCCAATTTTTTTTGTACTTTTACTTCAATTTTAATTTCATTATACTATAGTGATCTAGTATAACCCGTGGTTCGATTTATCACGGGCATGTCCCTTGTATAGACTAAAGCACAATTAAAGGACCAAGCAAAAGCATCTTGTGCTCCAATCTAGTCCCAATGAGGGTTAATGTCAGGGCCCAGGCACAGAATAAATAAGTACTAGTACTTACGTAGCCCAGGGAGGTCTTCATAAAATAAAAAGATAATTGTCCGACTATTTCTATGTCAAACCAAATAGACTTTTATATCATACATTAATGCTCAATGTTGCATTACACTGAAACGTGGATACGCAGTTACGTCCGTCTTGCATACCGCTTTTTGAGTAACCCCCCAGTTTCTAAAGCAGCACAGACGAGGATGCAAATGGTAACGCACTACGGGACGGTTAGGTCTCAAAAGAAGGTAACACAGAGGGCATATAAACGACGAAGATGCGAAATACGTATTTTATTTAATCTTAAGATCAAATATTGAAGCTATACAATTCAATAGAGCATCACATAATTTGGAAAAATCTGCGGTTGATGCCAAAAGTTTCGTTACTGGACAATGCCAAAAGCACGGTAAAGATATCTTTACCGTGCCAAAAGTTTCGTTAAGTACTAGACTTAGGTATGTTATCTACACTAATATTATAAAGAGGAAAGATTTGTTTGTTTGTTTGTTTGATTGTATTGAATAGGCTCCGAAACTACTGGATCGATTTTAAAAATTCTTTCACTGTTGGATAGGTATGTTATCCCTGAGTGACATAGGCTATGTATGTACCACGGGCGAAGCCGGGATGGACTGCTAGTTATATATATTAGACTTCAGTAAAGCGAGAAAAATAAGTACATATACTTATTTGTGAAGTGTTGTTTTGTGCGTCAGCATTTCTCAAGTTCAAAAGGACGAGAAAAGACTAACATAAGACGCTGCTGGTGACAAGGGGGCTGGCTCAGATCTTGCGCAGAGGATTGCAGTAGCTAATCAGCGCAGGAATGCTGCCAGTGTAGTTCGCTCCATGCCATATGAACGATACTTCGATTTTAACTTTAGTTTTTACTTCAATTATTAATTCTTGTTCTTCAAAATCAATAAAAAATATTTTCTGATTTAGGTATTTTAAATAATTTATTTTCCTTTATGTACATAATGGCCACGAAATCGTGCAATTGCATTTTAGCGATAGCATTATTGTTTATTAGTTAAGTAAGTATTCGTATTGTAAGTTATGATAACTATTTTCAGATTAATTCTAGACACGGAATCGCATTTTGCATGTATTATTTGTTACTACACATTGGATGAGCCATAACAAATTAGCATCGATTGTTAGGATGTATATGGATGCTTAAATACCATAATAAATACTTAAGTACTAAAGTAATTTGAATTTTTGCATAGGTAATGTTGTTTTGCTATTTTGTTGCGTTATACATATTCATTTGTTGTTAATTATGGCCTGGTATGGTCATATTATACATAAATACATCAGATGGGTATAAAACTCCTTCTTTATAACTAACTTGCTAGACTACATGTATAAAATTTGCTTTTAGGTAAAAAAGTATCTAACCTTTAAAGTCAATCGTAAATGGGTGTATGTATTTAACCTGCTTATTTATTGTATTGAATAATACTTATCTAAATTTATTTATTTATAGATAAAAGTAGATCTATGTAAGGAAAAGAAGTATATAAGTTTAGCTATTCCACAATAGATAGCGCTGTTATTATAATTGATTTGTAATACCTACTATTATTTAAATTATTTTAATGTGCCTAGACTAGATACTGGAGCTTACTTAATTTTCGGGGATTAAAATATACATTTTATTAGTAGATTACTAACCAAGGGGATAAAGTAGTGTATTTTATCGCTGGTGACGACTTAAATGCGAGCGCAACAAAAGACTCGTCGTGTACTCCCGACTTCCGAGCGAAGCGAGGGTGTTAACCACTTAAATCACAAGCGAAGCGAGGGATTTAGGAAGAGTCCTGCTGAGTGTAGCGACGGATTTAAGGTCACCCAAGACTAAGACAGCTTTATCACCGAGGAAAATATTCTACGTACCATTTGCGAACAAATAAAGACAATAATAACAAGAGATAAGCATATAATAATTAATTTTGATCCAGTTATATAAAAAATACAAAATGTTTTACGTTGTAAATAGATATAGGTACGCAGAAAACTTGGCTGTATGTGTCAGACCCAAATGGCCCTTTGCTTTTTCTTTTTGAAAAACTAAACAGCTGGCGTAAACCATGCTCTTTGGTTTTTATTCTTGGTCTAGAGGCTGAATCAAATTCAATACATTTGTCTTTCCCTGTTTGTAACAGATTAAAAATGACTATTGTTATGTTCGCTTTTTGTGCCATAGAATGTGACTTTTTGAGCAAGTGGTACGAAAAATATATTCTTACCCTTTTTCTGCCTTATCAAAATAGTCTTCGTGGATTTTTTTTTTCAAAACGTACAAAACATCTGTAATTATTTGAATAATTAACGCTGGCAGGCAAATTTATTTCGCAAAAAAGCTAGCCCTCCAAGAAGTTTTTATTAAGACGACCGGCCTGGCAAGTTAGTCATGCATTCTTCTGTAATTTGCATGCACGGGCGTTGTATGCAAATATGCATAGTTGCAAACTCGTGGTCGGAATATATATAAGGTTCCCTAGGGATTGGGAGGAAATGATTTCACTTTTGTTTCGAAAGTGAATTTATTCATGACTAGCTGTGCCCGTGGGCTTTGCTCCCCGTAGGAAATTTGGGCGTAAAACTATCCTATGTCCTTCCCTATGTATCAAACTATATCCATATCAAATTTCATCCCAATCGGTTCAGTGGTAAGCGTAAAGAGGTAACAAACAAATATACAAACTCACTTTCGCATTTATAATATTATTAGGATAGTAGTAAAGGATTTAGTCCAAAGTATTTAAGATCGCTGTTTTTACAAGCTTTTATTTTAACTTGCAATGTATCTTTTATCTATATAAGGTCTAACAAAATATACTGAAACGATTTTAAGGGTTAATTCAGTCCGTGATATTGAACAAATTTCCCCAAGAAACAGGTATTGAAATATAAAAAGCAATTCTTGGCCTCCCATACAAGTTGACTAATCAGCTAATCCAAGTTTGTATGGAAAGCTAAATTATTTTTTCATTTTTCAACATATGTTTCTTCGGGAAAATTGTTCACTATCACGGACTGAATTCACCCTTAAAATAGTTTCAGTATATTTTGTTAGACCTTATATAATTTTGTTTAGGCCAATTTCCAATAGTTATCCTCAACCGAAGGAGCTTAAATTTTGCAACATATATAATTCGGATGACAATACAATATTATGGAGACAATGAGTTCATTACAGAGTTCCTATGTCCTCCTTCCGGTTCCAGCAACAGATCAGCTCCACGTATTAATATTGCATTGTCACGCGATATACTTCTTCTTCTTATTAAAGAGCTAAGCTCTTGTCTGTGGAGCAACCAATGCCTTCCATCGCTCTCTGTCTAAAGTCAACTCCTTAACATCCTTGTATGTTGAAACATTGATTTGATTCTTTAGTTGTTTTATAAAACTATCTCTAGGTCTTCCTTTGCCTCTTCTTCCTTCTATTTTCCCCTCCAAACTGGCAAGTTTTGATTACAAACACAACGAGACATGTGACACTTAATAAAAGCTTGTAATATACTATCCACAACTTGATATATCGAGATAATCTTAAGATGCTAAAAGAGCCATTGGATAAGTAAAATATTTATGGTCGTAGTAGAAATCCTATAAGGTAAAAACCACTCGCTTAAAGTCAGTTTGCACACAAAGTCGTTTTTATAAATAGATCGTGGGCTGGGGACACATGAAGGGAATACTAATTAATGAGTATTAGGGTTCTTCTTCATATTATTAAAGAGCTAAGCTCTTGTCTGTGGAGCAATCAGTGCCTTCCATCTCTCTCTCTCTCACCAAAGTCTACTCACTTTGGTGAGATGGAAGCCAAGGATGCAAGGATGTAAATAAGCTCCTTTACATCCTTGTAGGTTGAAACATTGATTTGATCTTTTAGTTGTTTAACAACATTAGGGGTTCAGAGTCTCAAAAAGAAAAACCTGCGAGAAGGAACTTCGGACCATTAAGCCAGTTCTACAAAAAATAATTAAAATGGCGGAAATATAGGGGTCGAAACTTTAAAAAAATCATATATAAGCAATTTAAAAAAAATTTGTAAGATAGACATGATACATTGTTGCCCTTACTTATAACGAGGCAACTTTGTGTCTAAACAACTTTTTATCCGATATAAACAGTTGAGAGTTTGGGAGAGACGCGCGACTCTTGCGAGGTCTACACACAGACACGAGGTCTCGCGCGTTCCACCTTGCCAATCTTGTGTCTAGTGCTTCATTGAGTGGGATGCATGATTTTCTGGGAAAACTTTTCCAGCTTAGGATTATTATGTATTCTGTGCTTATTAGGATGCATCTGACTGTAGCATTTTCACGTGTGCACTGCACCTAATAAGTGCAGTTTAAACAAAGAAGCCGGAAGAACTTAGCTCAGCGATCGGTTTACATCGGCATCCAACACGTTTTGCCTTCTTGTTGCGTCTGAGAATGCGAGTGCGATGGAAAATAAATAATTAACTTCCAGTCTTTTTGCAACACCGAGCATGTTAAATTTTTAAATTAATTATCTCTTATCTCAGCTTTTCCAGTTGCAATTTCGGCTGTCATCCGTTTTCCAGCTTCCGAGCACCCAGGGTCCGTTTTTCGGCATTTTTCTTCATTTTGCACGGCCTTGAGCATTCTTGTAGTAAGGCCTTTGGCAACCTAGCATTTCTTAGGTCTACCACGTCTGAAGGCCCCTGGCGAATATTTATAAAAAGATAACTTACAAAATAGAACCTATTTACTTTTTACTTGTCTTTTTTTTTCTCTAAAGTAAGATTCGATTCATAAATTGATAATTGTTTTTTACTTGCAACTAACGCTGAAGCTGTGTGAAGAAAAGAAAATTAAAAAGTTAGGTTTAGCTAGCTTAGCAGGGTAAGCTAAGTGAAAATGCTTAGATATGCTTGCAACTTGTAATATAATGATGGTACTGCTCAAAGCAATAGTTTTTATAGTTCAAAAGGCCTTTTTCTTTTAAAATTGTTCTAAAAATACTTAGGTAAGTTATTGAGAAATGGAGGTGAAAAAGTTAGGTAAGTATAAACTAAAAAGTTGGAGTTAATATTTCCTGCGGCAAATATTTTAGTGAAGAAAGGTAGCATTAGCATCAAATGCTACAAAATAATTTTATAAGTATCACACAAATCTTTACATTGAAACTTATCTTCTTCTTTTCTGCTCCATCAAATATTTTCGTGTGTACATAACGATTTAACAAGTCTGCCGGTCGTAATTCTTTGTAATTGCCCAAAATACACATCCCGACCAACGGGGCCAAGTAATTATGGAGTGGCAACCCCAGCGGCGGCCATTTTCTATCTTTATCATTGGAATTCTATGTTTGAAAAAGCGCGAGGATTTTCAAGGTTACAGAACGTAAATTTTTTGGTTGATACGCAGTATGCAATAATTGAGTAGAAAATTGTTTGTTTTGATACGCTATCGGTGGATCGCTTAATAATTGTTGTATTAATTCTTATCTATATCTATACATAGATGAGCATTTTCATAAAGTCTACGCGAACGACGGCGCGGGCTTCGGCTAGTTAAAAAGAAATAAAAAAACATAAAAATTTGGTTTTACTTTACGGTAATATATCGGTAAAAGTATTGTTTAATCTTGGCAGAATGTCTTTCAAATCGAGCCCAGTACATAAGTAGGTAATCGAGTTCGATTAACTTCGATTACGTTATCGATTCATCTCGTTTCTCGATATACACCAATCCAGTGCATGAAAGTTATACGTCTTGCACGTTATGGGTCTCCGTTGTATAATATTTAGCGTATAGAAGTGGCACTCCATAACCGGCAGCTGTGATGCGACATCTTAGCTTCGAAGCGTTTCATACAAATGTACGTTATGAATACTAAAGATGACTTATAATAATATCTTTCAAGACACTTGCTCCTATGTAAAATGTAAATCAATTGTTACGATGAATATAATAGATGACTTTTATGAATATCTTTCAAGAAACTTTTTTGTATGTAAAATGTAAATCAATTTTTACGTACCGCAAGGTGTCTATAAATTTTTACACAGGCTCTTGAAACAAATATATATATTTCTTACGTCTGTAATTTTTTGTTTACTTAATTTCAATGAATAGGTAAACAGTATTTGAAAAATTGGTTGTTTGTAAAGTAGGTTTACGATCGAGATGTTTACGTGATAACGTCGTTTCACGGAATGACTGGCAGCGCTCGAGATGAGACGGGAGATCGGTCCGTCTCTCTCTCGTTATACCTGCGATCGCGCTCGTGAGGTTTTGGTGTGACACAAGTTTCTGAACATGTCACCCGACTAAAACGATTTTAAAGACGTTATCACGTCAAAAAAAAAACCTGGTAAATCCGTAAACATATGAATGAATACTAAACTCAAATTTAATACTGACGGCATCGTTTCAAGTTTAATTTGTTTGTAGCAATTTGTCTTGAAGCAATAAATATAACAACTGCTTTACTTCTACATTCTTCTTAGCTCCTCAAGTTCTTCTTCTACATAGTCTGTATTGTTTGTCTGTACACAGGAACACGTGTACGACTCGAGCGCAGGATATTATGACTTGGCTTTTATTTTATGAACTCCTTGTAGTAGTTGTAGTGATGCACCTTTATCGATAATGAGGTTTCCGGTTTCATAAATCTTAACACTTACACGTATTTGTTACTTTAATGAAATTAAAGCTTGCAAATTATATCAAAAGTATAAAAAAATACGTGATACCGTACATGACGCAACTCGTATATCAAAGTTTTCTAACTTGTTCATTGACAAAACCTCAAAAATAGTTTTATTTTTAAATCAATAATTATTATTATCGTAATCTTTATAGCACCAAATTGGGCTATGCTTTAAGAGCAGGGCTGAACGGTATAGTTCACACAAAGCCTGTGGAGCTTAGATTATTTCAAGATTTTGATCAGCACTATTTAGTAGTAGTACTGTATACATTTTTAAAACTAAAAACCGACTTAACCATCAAACTACTTGAGCCGATCTTGACAAAATTATAAAATTTCTTTGGGACCACCTGATAAGTAATAAATGGCCTTTCAAATAAAAATAACTTTTCAAATTGGTCCAGGTCTTCGAATAATCGGTAAACATACAAAAATATCTCTTTTTGGAAGTTGGTAATGAGATTAAGATTAGCAATCAGAGACTGTGGGAAAAATATTGTCTTAATTTATGTTAAACAACAAATAAACGTCTTAATGTAAAGCCATTTCACACTTCAATGTTACATTTTATAACCTTTCGTTCTGCGAATAAAGCTAATGATTCGATGAATATTTTACGATGACATTGACACACTTGTTCGTTGAAATAGAAAAATAAAGTTCACAAAATAATAAATTCAGTTATGACATTTAATACCTACCTTATAGAGCCTACTTGGGTCGGCCAAATGGCCGTCGTCCTGTTGGCCGCCCTAGGTACAGGTGGGCTGATGAGGTGCAGAAACCCCAGCGGTGCCTCGGAGTGGGCGACTGGCAGCAACGCTTACAAGACCGCAAGAAATGGCGCCATCTAGTGTCAGAGGCCAAGATCCACTTTGGGTCGCTGCGCCACCGTAGTAGTAGTAGTAGGTAGTAATGACATTTAATAATAGCTTAAATCTTGTATGTTTAAACTTGTCGTACGACATATTTTTGATTTAATAAGAAGGTAATTAAACTAAACAGGATATTTTAAAATAAAGTTAAAAAATCACGGTAATTACGGTAAATATTAATTTCGATAAATCTGTGATATTTATCGATGTCGATAGTCGAAAAGGCACGTCTCTAGCGTGCGATATGACAATAGGGCAATGACCTCGGTGCAGTGTTTGAGTTTGAATGCACTCGTGTTCGGTCGGTGATAAAAAATAACTATGTTTTTTCTCCGGATAAAGTTACGTTGACGGAATAAGATTAAGTTATTTGAATTTTTTTTTTTAAATAGAACCCTAAAAGTATTAATTTTGTATTGTGTAGGAATAGGAATCTACATACAATATTTCCTAATGGTGAATTGGGTATTTTCCTAAGCCAAATATAAATTATTTTGTACTAATAACAAAATAAAATGTCGGAAAATAATGTCACTTGTCTTTGAACATATCCATTTTAACGTGATTTTAAATTTGTGATTGCAGAAAAACTGATAATAAGAGCGCTATTTGACTCCAAAAAACTATGACGTCATCTGCCTATTTTCATATATTTCATACAAAATCTCGTAGAAACTGTTTGTTTTGATGTTTAGAAAAAAGTATATGATTTGACTTGTTGGAAAGTAGCGTATTGAACTATCTATCAATGAAACTTTTACGTTCTACACATTCAACTATGCTATAGGTACCTACTATAATAAACACTTATTAACAGAGGGCTTAAAATTGTTTGTCTTCAGTCTTCACGTAACTGTTGTTTAGAATTATTAGCTTTTCATTTCTTTTTTCAATAAGAACCTATCTATTTCTTGATTACTCATGATTTATGTCAAATTATCTTATACCTTTAAACGAGCAATTCTTGTATGTATATATATATATTTATAAATTTCTGTGATCTCGAAAACGGCTCTAACGATTTCGCTGAAAATTTGTATATGGGGGTTTTCGGGGGTAAATAATCGATCTAGATAGTTTTATGTTTGGGAAAACGCGTGTTTTCGAGTTTTCATGCGTTTTTCTTTCCACGCAGAATATGGTCGCTAATTTCGTCGCGCCGACCGCCTTGATTTTAGCTCAGTTGTTAAGCATACCGACCGCTAGAAAAAGTGTTACCGGTTCGAAGCCCACTCGGTGACTTACTTTTTTTTTATTTTATGTTTGAGTTTATATATAATTTTTTATTTTGCATTGTTTTTAGACAAGTTTAAAAAAAATTGTTAATGTTTGAGATGTAACCGAGCAAAGCTCGGTCGCCCAGGTACAGAATCAGAATCAGAATCAGAATCAGAATCAGAAATCATTTATTGCACAACTGTGTTTACAAAGATGTTACATATTATTGTAATATAAGTATGTTTCAACAGTTTGCCCTTTCAGGCATGCAATAGTGACAAATTGACAATGTAATGTCATTTATATATTAAAATACAATTCCATGTACATATTAAATATTTAAAACATATACTGTTGCCTTATATTCCTTAAGACTAGTTAAAAACATATTCAAATAATATTTTTCTGAATAAAATTTAAATATTTATATTTAAATAACAATTTACATTAATTAGGTTAGACTGTATCTAAATTATCTATATCTTCCTTTTTGTGTATTAAAATTAAAATATTCTTCTAAGTCATAAAATATATGCTCTAGTAGCCAAATCTTTAGTTTTTTCTTATATAAGTTACAGTTATATATGCTTTTGATTTCTGTTGGTAAATGGTTAAATACTTTTATGCCAGAAATAAAAGCGCTTTTGTTGAACATTTCATTATTAACAGTTGGTAAGTACAAATCATGCAAATATAAATCTCTTAGGTTACTTCTAAACTCAACTTTTCTTCTAAAGTAGTGCATATTATTTCTAACAAATACACATAGTTCAAATATATAAATATTAGTCAGCTGGAATATTAAGTCCACAATTTACAAGCTTTTATTTAACTTGCAATGAATCTTGTATGTGCTCGTCTGTAATTTTGTTTAGGTCAAATCTTGCAACTCATTTTTTAACCAGTTATGTAAAATTTCATCTCAATCGCTTGAAGATATTCAAGCGATTGAGATGAAATTTTGCATACTTATGTAAGTCAGATGACAATACAATGTTATGTGGTCAACGAGCTGTTCTGATGATGAAGCCGGGAGATATTCGACGGAACTCAGTTATAAAAAACATAACCTCATTGAGTAGGACTCGTTTGATTTGTCTTGACGAGCACTTTATGGTAGACTACGTCTAGTATCTGATCATAGTGATCACGGAGACGGAAGGTTTGATGGAATTCAGTAATAAAACGACTCAACTCCATCGAGTTTGGGCTTATGAAGCAACTAAAAGTTGTATCGTTAAGAAAGAAACTAGTTGTTAAGTTTGAGTCGGTCAGTTCAGTTGGTCTGTTTGGATTTTTTTTCTCTAAATAAAATTTATGATCAACGAGTTGGTTAGATAAGGAAAAAATCCTTCATCGAGTTCCATTCTGCACTACCAGTTGATCAGTTTAGTTGGTCGGAGTGGAGGTCCTGTTTTATTTGTCTTAATAATTACTTTTGCCTTACAATAAAAGCTTGTGCAAAATAATTAAAAAAAAAACTTTTTACTTATGTTGTTTATGCACATGATCTTGATTAGTGATTGACAAATTGTTTTTGGTATCGAGTCGAATTAATTTTGACACACATTTCAAGATTATTAGATTTGATAAATCAACTGAAGCTGGTTAGAAAGGATTTCGTCAGCTAGTGTAGGAGACTACTGCCAAAATATACTTAGTGTTTTTAGGTTCATAATCACAATTTCGTTTAAGGTTTACGCATTCTGTGGTATTGTCGAGTTTGTAGGATAATTATGTTTGTAAATATTTAAAATTAAAAGATGGATAAAAAAAACAAAAAATAAGTCCTGGCCTTAAGTCCGCCATTAACATACTATAATGAAGTCAAATAAATAAAACCAGTGAATTTAGGAATATTATATATTTTGGCATATGATATCTATGTGCTGGATTTTTTAATTATTTTGTGGAAAATAATAACATTTCTCCAAGAGTACTTATATTTTTTTTACGTACGACTATTTTTGACTGAACTTGGATTAAAACGCATCTACTTAAATTTTGAAATATGAAGAGTTTATACGAATATCCTTTAAGAAAATGTTTTGTCTGTGGCCTCTTTGACTACTAGTAGCTTCGTTCAAATTGGGGTCAATGCTTAACTAGATGACGTAGTTGAAGATGATACTAATGAGTAGCTCATAACAAGACTACTTGAATAATTTCAATATCACCATATTAATAATAGAAAGCTTTGGTAGCCAGTTGAATGCTTGATTAAGCGACGTTTGTTAGTATATTTTCGTTCTAATTATTGAACGAGAGAAGTCTTTAGAGTTAGTGTGTATGAAAATAAGTTTGTATGATGATGATTTATAAGTTTGAAAATAAGCCAAATCGGTCTAGTCTAAGGGTTTTAACTTAAAAAAGATAAATTACTAATTATAAGGAATTTAATCTAGAAATTTAAACTTTTAAACTAATTTTTAGTTGGGATACGGACTCCAAAGTATTAGAAATTTCACACACTGTGATTGATGTAATGAATGGAAAATTAACGTCAAACTGTCCACATCGAATATCGATAGCAATATCCATCTGACATTTACAAATAGCACCAATGAATATAATAACGGTGCTCCGATGAATCTACAAGAAACGGCTAAATTGACCACAATATCGAGTTCGATTCGATTTGAAACGAGTTCGAATGGACGATTTATCGATACGGGCACATCACTAATAGCTTTGAGGTTATCTGTCCGGAAGGTCTCCATTCATCTTTGAGTCGACCTCACGAGCCCCTCACTAAAATTGATTAGGAATTAATATTGGAAGGTCGTTTTGAAACGTTTCGTTCTACGGAATTACGTATAATTATGATGGTGTCATCCTTTTTATTATTGGAATGATTACCATGAGAAGTTTAGGATATTGATTTTCGTCGAGGCGACTTCGTGGATCATGCATTGTGTAGGCTCTGGAGAAGACTATAGAAAAGATTATCCTGGATTATAATAAGTCTTATTTAATCTGCTCCTAATTTAGACAAAAGGAACTAAAATTAATAATCCATAAGCAGGACCCTTCAGGGAAACCAACAGGTATACTTATAGTAGATAGTTGTCGATTAAGTGTCAACTTTTTAATCACTGGGATCCATGAGAAAGGGGAGATATTGGGATTTGGTCAATCTAAAAAAAGATAATTTATATTTTGACCTAACCGGGGATCGAACCCAGGACTTACGGTGTGGCAGCATGGCATGATGACAACTAGGCCAAAACGGACATTTACGTAATATCAAAAATAAGAATAAAACACACCATGTGTTGATAGCAAAGAAGCTTACGGTTTGTCACCCTCCTTTTTCTTCTACAGGTGTTGTAAGAGAAAACTAAGGGAGTTATTGGTAAAAGAGAATAGAAAGCAGCGTCCTATTTAAAAGGACGTTATACCATCTACTAAAATGACCAACCCGCCTGCCTATCGTATCGTATCGGTGGTGATTATGGGCAAATCTTTAATTATTGGGAGAAGTCTTTAGTTCTGTAGTGATATAGGCTTAAAAGACTTAAATTAAGAGGTAATGGTAACCGAGAATGTTACAGGTGACTTTTATAAGGTTATTCAGTTCATTATCTTACTGAATATCTTTCCCTTTAGAACTTATGTCGTAAATTAAAAAAAAAATTTTGGCTTTAAGTATGGAGGGTCAAAAATTACTTTCCATATTTCGAAAAATATTCCTTGGTGAAAATTATTTTCAGTATATTTTGTTAGACCTATATGAACCAAAATCACCATTCCTTAAAATATTTAAGGATCAAGTCATACCTATTAAAGATTCGAGGATCAGAGATGACATAATAGGATGGAAGATGTAAGATAATAGAAATAACTAGCCAAGTCAAATAGGACGATCAGGGTGTTTATGATATAATCTTAAATCTTCAAGTTAAGAATAGATTTTGTTATTGTAACTGAATCCTAATATTAAGCATAAATAGCCAAGTAACTGGACCTTCAAGGTCTAGGTATAACTTACAATGACATAAAATATAGTACAAACCACACAAATCTTGAGTATCAAATAACAGCAGTTACAGAAAAGCAGGTTACCCGTAAACCAGGTGTTTGATTCATTCATAACCAGTTTTGACGTAACAAAAAATGGCGTCACTCCTATTCGCAATTTGAAACAATAACACCGCTATTACAAGGGAGTAGATTTGAAAATCGTGTGTTTAATATTTGAATTGCGAATGTCCTAGCATTTAATTGGTATTATTTTCGTGATTCATCAGTTGGAGTTCTCGCTCAACGAGTGACGCTCGTGTTTTGTTTTTTTTTATTAATTTGAAGCGGCGACATGTGCGCGAGTTCAGTCTAAATCGAGTAACAGTGTAGTCAAGTGCAATCCGCATGTGGTGTTAAAACTATATTTGGTGGGAAGTGTACGAAGTGTTAGTTATATTGTTGGAGTAAATCATTACATGTAGGTATTAATGGTGAGTTTTAATATATTTTTGTTTAAAAATAGAATTATACATATATTGTTATTTTTGTAAGTTCATTTTGATGGTCTTTTTTGGTAAGATTAATTTGAAACCTTATATTAATTTATGCAATACTAGCTGTGCCCGTGGGCTCCGCTCCCCGTGGAAATTTTGGGATAATAACTATCCTATGTCCTTCCGAGAGTCTCAAACTATATCCATACCAAATTTCATCTAAATAGGTTCAGTGGTTGAAGCGTGAAGTGGTAACAAACAAACAAATATATAATAGTAGGAAGTAAGATAGGATTTTCTAAATTCTGAATTTAAAATTTTGGGAAACTATATTAAGTTTTTATGAAGTAGTAAACTAAAAAGACATTGACTACGTATATTCACAGTTGCCTATTTTAGTTTTATAACGTGTAATAAGTAATGTGGACTGTGGGTGTGTTTAGATATTTGCAAATCTAATAAATTGAACCACTTTTAATGCAGTGCGCTCTTGACCTACTTAAATTAAATCTAACTAAGTATTAATAAAACCCATTTCTTATTAAAGCATTTTAACGTTTTAAATTAAAATATAATACAATAATATAATAAAAGTATAGATATTCAGAAAAAATGGTTATTAAAAGGAAAAATTAAACATAATCGAGGCGCGTCAAATTTTCAAAGAAATTTTTACGCGCCTATTGTACATTTCTGAGGTGCTATTTTTCAAACGCGGAGTCACTAAACGAACGGTTTTTGTATGGAAAAACCTAGGTGATTCCGAGTTTCAAAAATAGCACTTCTGGGGTCCTAACTGGTGTTGCTTTTGGCCAAAGATTAAGATTAAGGGGTGACTTGTGAGGTCTACAGCTCACAGAGCTACTAGTATTTATTACACTATACTAGTCTTGTTATGAGCTACTACTTAGTATTTATTTACCACTAGCCGAAGCCCGCGACTTCGTTCGCGTGGACTTTATGTCTCTGGAAAATGCTCATCAGGCTGAGCAACTTTTACTAAGGCGGCATTTTTATATCTCTTATAGTTTAGCTGGACATTATGGTTCTGCATCAGGCGTTCCATTTTCAAAAATCATTTATACCCTATATGTTGCCCAGGCTTAATAGCTATATAACAAAAAAAGTTTCTTTCGAATCCGTCCAGTTTTTCCGGAGATTAGCGTGTACAAACAGACATACAGACAAACAGACAGACATTTTTTTAAATTCCTACTCTATTACTACGTCTCCATCGCCCCCAATATTTTTTTTGGAAATATATTTAATGTACAGACACACTTTTTTCACTGTTTTATTATATGTATAGATAGATATAGATTTAATTATCTCATTAAAAAGAATATTCCTTTCAGAAGCAAAGCTAGTGATATTTACATAAGAGAAAGCTTTTCGAAACTTTCGTCGTAGGTACCTACTCTCTCGCACGTACTTGTTTTATCGAAATTCATTGAAATGCCAATACAAGCGTTAAATTACTGTTTTTCTGATAAAGCAAGTGATAAGTACATCCTCTCAATGTTGTTTTACTAAGAGCACGTATTATATTGTTTGTAGATAGGTGCCTATTTACCTCTCTCTCTCTCTCTCTCTTTATATCATTGTGTGAATTTGTGTGTATTTGTGAGTCCTGTGATTAGCCTTTATGGGTCTTGGATGTTTATCTATATATGTATTTGTTATAAAATACAGTATCGTTGAGTTAGTATCCTATAACACAAGTTTCGAACTTACTTTGGGGCTAGCTCAATCTGTGTAATTTGTCCCTATATATTTTTTTTTATGTATTATTCTTGGCAGGCCAAGGTTCGCTTTTCGGCTTAAATGTAACTTATAAATACGAAAGTGAGTTTGTATATTTGTTTGTTACCTCTTCATGCTTAAACTACTAAACTGATTTGGATGAAATTTGGTATGGATATAGATTGAGACTCGGGGAAGGATATAGGGTACTCTTTATCCCGAAATTCCTACGGGGAGCGAAGCCCGCGGGTACAGCTAGTATGTACATATATCGTCTAACAAAATATACTAAAACTACTTTAGTCATTGATACTAAATAACTTTCGCCATACAAATATGAAAAATAACTTTCGCCGGTTCCGTACAAATTGCCCAATTAACTGATCCGAATCTGAATAAAAAGAAAAATATTTTTTAATATTTCGATACGAGTATAGGTTTGGTTCTTAGGAAAATTGGTTCAGTATCATCAACTTAACATACTCATGAAATAGTTTCAGTATATTTTGTTCGACCCTCTATTAATTAGAATTGAATAGATTGTTTAAAAATATTATTATTGTACATGATCTCAATGTAACCAAACCAAAGGTTAAGTTTTGTAGTAAGTAAATAAAGTTACCTGCGAGTTAAACAAACGGTAGTTTGTCTACTACTAAAATAGTCGATGACTCATCCAAGATGAGGCCTACGTCACGAGGAAACCCAAGAGACGAATCAACCTTATTCTATCGTTAATTAGGTTGATATTTGCATATTCTTGGCTTGATTTATAACGTTAACAAATTACACCTTATCCCGCCGACTTAAGGTGGTTTAGTTCAGATAATCTACGATTTGTGGATGATACTGAGTTAAAGTTGTATTAGTAGTTAGTATTCATAACGTAATGTGTTTCTGGCACGAAACAACAGAATAACAAAGACTAACTGCGAAGTACATAGGTACTGTATTGTATTGTATTGTATTGTATTGTATTGTATTGTATTGTACTGTAGCTACTTAAATCTACTTACTTAAGTACTAGTATTTATTTATTCTGTGACTCTACCTACTATAGCAGGTCTGTGAGCTCCTATGCTGGTCTGGGAGAAATAAAAAAAACTTAGAATGTACCAGCTGCTTCTCTTCCCACGCAGATCGTAAAAGCCGATCGAGGGAATGGGCAAAAATGCAAATCATGTTAACAGGCGATGCGGCTAGCAACCCATCACTGTATTGATTGCTTTTCCATCTTCTCGCCCACCATGACGCTAAAAGTGGCTTTTGGGTTTTGCGGCCCTGGGCTCTGCATAGAACCGCAAGACCCAAAATGCTCTGTCTGCCCCATTAGGGATAAAGACGTGATAGTATGTATGTATGTATGTATGTGAGCTGTAGAACTCGCGAGTCACCCGTTGAAGTTTATTGGATAAAAGTTGTTTTGGTTTCCGGCAGAGTAGAACAGGGCCTCTCCAAGTCCTCCCGTGGATGTCGTAGAAGGCGACTTAGGAAATACAAGCTAAACAAAGCATATAAAAATCAATGAGACCTCTCCAAAACCCGTCTGGACAGCGTGGAGAGTGTAGGTCAAGTCCTCTGGCTACTCTGACCAAGTATAGCTCTGGTTGTATAGAGAGGGTCGTGCTTCTGTATCCACTGCAGGAAACAAAAAGACTTGATGATGATGTTCAGACAAAAAGTTAAAGTTATGTCTCAACAAGGAAACAAAAAAGAATTGTCATTTTTGAATTTTTTTAAAATCGCTGAGATATGATTTTTATCGGTTGAGAAATTCGACCTGCAGGCTTTGATAAGGGATATCCTGCAGGCAAGAACACAGACTGACAGACAGACCAAAGTATTTTTTGTCAATGTCAAAATACGTCGCTCGCTCGGCTCGGTCTATTAGTTTGAGGCACAAAGTAATGAAGCTCGAATCTTAGCGCATTCCCAGTTGCATTCTCAGTGCTGTTACGGAGCCGGGGTGTATGTTCCCGCTTTTTTAACCGACTTAAAAAAAGAGGAGCTTATCAATTCGACTGTATGTTTTTTAGGGACCGTAGTAAACAAGGAACCCTTATAGTTTCGCCATGTCTGTCTGTCTGTCCGTCCGCGGTCCTACTCAGAAACTATAAGTACTAGAAAGCTGTAATTTGGCCCGGATATGTATATCAATCATGGCGAAAAAGTCGTAAAATAAAATATGGAACAAAATTTTTTTTAGGGTTGTTGCCATACAAGTGAATAGGAAGTCAATATTTTTTTTCTCTACAAACATGTTGTGAGGGGTATCGTTAAATAGGTTTTTCAAAAATATTGTGAGCTTGGGAACACCATTTTTCGATTTAGGGATCCGTGTCTGAAATATTTAGGTTTCAAGTAAATTTTTTTGTTAAAGTCACGTGTCCCCCCATCTATCTGCCAAACTGTTATATATGGACTCGTGAAAAAAATCACAGCTATAGTATACACGGTGATTTTTTATTGGTTCTGAAGCCGAAAGCCACCTCATAGGCATCGTTAGTAACACCTAATTAGCTGGTCAAAATAAAAATTCAGAAACAAAAAATGTTGACTAAAACTCGAAAGTAAAATTGTGAGGTCAATTAATAGTACCGCCGCCATACATCGCCCGCCGGCCGGCCGGGGTCATCGACATTCCGCAGTAGGCGGCCGGCGTATAACTACGTGGTCTCGATCGAAAATCATTTACGCAACTTTTTTATCTTATGACATACAGAAATTTGGATTACGTATATGGATAGAGGAATTTATTTACTATACGACGTTTTTTTTTCCAAAACCAATGAAAAGTCAGCGTGTATATAATGTAGTTTAAAGGAAAACTATCCGAGCTAAGTAGGGTTAACAAATTAAAAAGTTATAGGTGATCAACTTATAAAATGTACTCGAAAAGGAAAATTTCATACAAATTCAATACTTAGCCGTTTTAGACTGCAAGTTGGCATTTACAACTACGGAATCCTATACTGCGCGTGGCCCGACACGCACTTGGCCAATTATTTCTAAATATAATAGGCATGTCAATGGTCACCTAAGGATGAAGAAGAAACAGTCGAAACGGTTAAAATTTGAAAGTCCTCGCGACCCCACCGGTGGGGATGAGACAGATAAGAAACGATTTGGCTATAATTTTTACAACAAACAGTCTGCCTGACGTCAACCTTAGGGCGTGCAGTTTTAGCACGAGATATATATTTGTGCTTGGTCCTTTAGTCGCCTCTTACGACATCCATAGGAAGAGATGGAGGGGTCCTATTAGGCTGGAAGCCTCACTGCCACTAATAACTGAAACGATGTTGCAATAAGCTCCATTCTACATAGTCTTGCCCATCTTCTTTCTTTTTTAATTCCAGCCAGACACATCATTCTGACTCAGTCCTCTTTCATTTCTGATACTAATAACACCTTAGTTACTTGTAATTTCTTGTATAACTAATCAGTTCTATTGTATAATAAATAAATTCCCTTCTTCTATTTAGTCTCTTTCTCTACGACCTCTACTATACTCATTTACTATGCTGGGATAGGGAGTTCCCACAGAACTACCCACCTTTAGACCACTAAATCGATGGTCGATGAATTCGATGATAAACCCGTTTGGTTGACTGGTAGATAAGCCCTTAGGCTTTAAGTCCGCCATTACACTTGTATTTGTGTATGATGTTAAATAAATAAAATAATCGTTTATGCTGTCTGCTGCTATTCAACCCATTTCTTCACGGTCACATTCTGTACGCTTTTAAGTACCTAAATTTCAAATTTTCATGTTCAAATTGTTGAAACATTTCATAATTCATTTTTTACAAACTTTATTTAGTTTTAGTCGTTTTCTGCCTGTCTGTAATCAAATCTTGTATTTAAAATTTCACCCACTTCCTGGTTTCCAATTGAGCTGAAATTTCGTATGTCGCGTGACAATGCAATTTTATAATGACATGGAGCTGATCTGATGATAGAGCTGGAAAGTGGCCATAATAAAACGATGCAACCCCATCAAGTTTGAACTTATTACATTTGTCTTGATAAGTGCAAAGGCCTTACAAACCAACAAAAGCTACGTAGAATATATTTTTTCAAAAAACTTTTTTCATCGTGACTCATTTCATCCTTCAGATTCAATTGCGGGAGTTTCTCTTCATTTACAATCATAGTAATACCTTTATGGTGTAAAAGAGTTCTCATTGATATCTGAGCATTTTACCGCTGCCGCCTACATTATCTCCTTTATCTCATGTGAGATATTCAGCTAGGAATCTGGGATACGGCTAGACCTCACAAAATAAAGGATGCATCGATAAAATATGTTATCCAGCTGAAAAGTATCATACAGCTAGACCTAGGGTTAACACTATATTATTTCTGCGCCTAGGGGCCTTTGCATAAACCTGGGAAGACTGTTTCCTTATTAAGCATTGTCGTGATGCAACAGCCCTAGGGTGCAAAATATAAATTGTACAGAAGTCAAGCCTATGTACTTCATTCTCAAACTAAGTGAAATTTGTTTATTTTTGTCAAATAAATAATATCTTCTTTTCTTTATAATTTTTCAACACAGCAAGTCTCCTGTTGCATCCTTAGCTGCTTTAAAGTAAGGGGTTATTATTCAAGGGTTTATCTGCATATCTTGCAAGATGCCAAATACCGACAGAAGTATTCGTCAGACTGGAATGGCGGGTGTAGAAAAAAGAGTTTACTGTATTGTAAAATTTTTAACGCATCTTTGGCGTCAACTTGCCTTCGAAGCGGTGGTGACCAAGCGGTTTAGACACTGGCTGTGCGTCTATTAGCGACGAGTTAGATCCCTACTAGGCACGACTTGCACCTCTGAGTTTGTACACACCATGTGTACGGACATTTTCAACTACCCCCATTTACTTTCGTTAAAAGAGTTTTGCTTTAACGGAAGTAAATGGTGATGAGAAAATCTGCACACTAGTTCACTAGTGTGACACTGTCGGGTGTTGGCTAGGAAATAATAAGAATACGTAAATATTGGGATCTTCTTCTAAAAGTTTGACGCTAACGATTTCGTTAATGTGATTTCGGTACAATCTTAAAGATTAGTGATTTAATTATTGTTAAATTAGGATGTGCCATGTCGTCCGAAATTAGCTTTTATCAGAATCACCTGTAGGTTGACTGGAAGAAAAGATCCTGGACCTTCAGTCCGCCTGTTCGAATTTTTATATTCATCATCATCATTTCAGCCGCATAACATCCACTGCGGGACATAGGCTTCTCCCAAGGATTGTCAAAATGACCGATCCAGCGATCCAGCGACCTTGGTCAGATCGTCAGACCACCTTGTGTCCTACGCTTCGCTTGCCAATACTTGGTCGTGGTCTTTTTTGTAATAAAATTAAACAAATAAATAACTAATAAAGTGGTGTATTTCTGTACCCTCGCTATTGTGTGCCCCGGGGCTGCAGATAAAGTTGGGTGGCCGTGTTGCAACCATTTCTAAATGTGTGTTCAAGCACGCTTTGGCATAATGGAGTAGATGTCTAATGATTTACTACTTTGACAATGTTCTATGCTGATTTTTAAACTAGCAAGCTGAACGAGCGAAGTCCTAAAAATTTAGTTTTACTTATATTCATTCTCTGTTTAGTTCTAAATTAAACAGTGTCACACTGTATAGTTAAAGTTCTCTTTGCTTCAGATCTTGTTTGTGATGTTTGTTAACAATTACAAAACATGCCAATATAGTGTAATTAAAAACAAACATAAATATGTTAATCTTCTAATTATAAACGCTTTTTTGTTTTGGCAATTTTTTACTGCAATTTTGAGATTTACGTATCGCACTGAGGTATGCATAGACCTAGAATATGTATGGCATATAGTGTCAAAAATTATTACATTGCTATGCAACTTTTCCCTTGTGAACGCATATCTTTTGTCTGTATCTGTGTACAGTCAGCAGTAAAAATACTTACCTATGTAACCAACCTTCAAATACGAAGGCGTCTCTATATTAGTAGTCCCCGAGGCAGCTCAGCTTTGCATTAGTGAGAGTGAGCAGCAAATGTAGAGTCAGTCGAACGGAATGAACCATTTTAATTAGGTATTTAAAAAAAACTATATTATGTTAGTTTTTTTAAATGTTAGTATATTTCACTAATAATTCAAACACAATAACACTGAAACGTCAAACTGCTAGCGGTACCAAAGGTAAAGAAGGATTAAAGGGCGCGGTAGGGAAATGATGCGCAACTCTCGAGGGTCGGGCTGCGACTCAGGCCGAGTTACAAATACCAGTATAAACTGATGCGGGTCGTGCCGTGTCTTAAGCCGATGTCTCACCTACACTTTCTGTGTGCACTCACACAAATGCAAAGCTGAGATTATGTCTCGAGAGCTGTTAACACTATTATTTGGTGACATATTTATGCTGCTGACTATACAATGTTTGCTTTGTAACTTTATCGTATAATTTTAATCTTCTGCCGCCTTTGCAATAAATTGTCCAATTTGTGTACAACAACCTCTACATCTTGATGTTTGATACAATCGCGTGTCTAAACATGACTGAAATGGCAACATTGCATCAAACACGATTATGTCAATCGAGTGACGCAATAATCGAGTAATCGATGTGTAAATTGAATCGCAATGTAAATGAAAGGTAAACTAAGTTCGATTATTATACAACAAGTTATGCTCACGATTGGTATTTTACTACATTCCCCAAGGTACTACATCTAAATACAATAACTTGTACGGGAAAAGAGTCACAAGGTACCATATACAGAATTTTTTGAACGAACTTCCCGCAGATTTACAAAACAGAAATCCTAAACAATTTGTAAAATTGTTAAAACAGTATTATTTACCACCAGAGGTGCTATTTTTCAAATGCGGAGTCACTAATCGAACGATTTTTTGTTTGGAAAACCATTCGTTTAGGTGACTCCGCGTTTTAAAAATAGCACTTTGAGCATAACGACTCACCGAAACCCAGATAAACCCTTCGTGGTTGTCATGGTTCGGTATATTAAAAAAAGGTAAAAATTGGCAAATAAAAATAAAAATTTCAGATTTTATTTTTCTTAAATAACATTTTCAGTGTCTGATTTATCTCAAATATTGCCTCTATTAACCAAACAGCGGTAAGTGTCTCCAAAAGATTTGATTTCCATTAAAATTTTGCTTATTTTACAACACAAACGTTGTTCATTTCATGTTTATGTTACCTGTTATAGGCGCCATATACCGCCCACAGACTATACAGTTAGAATGCATTTCAAAAACAAACAATAATCGACTTTATTTGCATTTGAATTTCCAACTTTTCTCAAATTTAGTGAATGCAAAGATAAATGGATAATCTAAGTAACAGTTTTCGGGTTTTTATCACAGATTAAATAGAAGCGCTGACATGTTGGTATTTCAATACTAATTTATAGATAACTAATTTGCAGCTTATGGTAATTGGGCTTCGTAGAATGCAATGTGACACACTCTTTTAAAAGCTTTTCAAAATATTTGAATAACTGAATGTTTGACACCATTTTTTAAATTCCGGTATTATCGGTCAGACTTCTTGATTACCCATTTTATTTGGTAAAAAAATGACAAAGTGGATTTTTAATCGTATGTTGGCATTGTTGGCATGCTATATTTCGGTTGCACGTAGCTACAACTCATATTTATACACGGTGAGTTGTCAATAGTTTTGAGCCGAAGGCTACTTCATAAGGATCGTTAGTAAGACCTAAATAAAATTTTTGATACCAAAAATGTTGACTAAAACTCGAAAGTTAAATCGTGAGATCAATTTGCAGTATGCCGGAGTTCATCGGGGTCCCGTGTCAGTCTTGAACGAGCTTACGTCTCGATTGAAAATCATTTTCGCAACTTTTTTATCTTATGTAATACACAAATTTGGATTGGATTACGTGTATGGATGGAATTTATATACCATACGATTTTTTTAAAACCAATGAAACATCAGCATGTAGCCCTGCATACAACGAACATTGAATTATAATCTTACTCTGAGATTATAATATAATTCAACGATAACGAATGACCAAATAGTAAAGGTTAAAAAATATTTTTTTTTCGCATAAAAGGAAGCTTTTTTTGCTTCATTTACATACTTACATAAAGTAATGAGATATTACTAATTCAACGATAGTAGTTTGATAAAATGAATGCAATAAAAATAACTACGTAGTTACTTTCCCTATTACTTGATCGTCCATTGTTGACGAGGTATAAGGGTCAAAGCCACAGACATACATAGACGACTTAAATGCACCTACTTCGCGTGTAAGTTCTCAGACAAAGCGTCGAGGTTGGCCGCCGCTACTGACAGTCCGCGCGCGTCTGTGATTGCAGCCGGACGGCAGCGAAAAATAAAAAAATGCCTCGTAGCGTGATAATAAACTGCAACAGCCCAAAAATTGCAAGCGCCCAAAGTCAAGGACATATTTCCTATCACAGCTAAGTTATTTAAAAAGAAAAATATGCGTAAATTCATTTTAAAACAATTTTTTAAGCATTCCGAGCGGTGATTCCAAGATTATACCTAAATAAGTATAGATTAAGGTTTAAAAACTACATTCACATTACATTGCCGCGTTTGCTTTGAGCGTTTGATCCGACGTTGTGTGCTAAGAAGCAATGTATATCGAAACAAGCGATACTGTCGCGCATCGCTACGACGTCGTGGTACCGGCAATTTCTCATTCGTCAGTAAAATTTAGCGACTAGTGTAGTTCGTTCTACAACATATACCAATAATCGATTTTAATCGATATCGGACTGACGAATGATATAAACTATTATTAAAGAGCCAATTTAATAGATTATAAACAAGCTAATTTCCTAATTTACACTTTAGAAAACGAGGGTAATATTTTCAGAGTTCATGTATATAATATGGTCGCTCTTTGAACTACTGGTCACACGTTGGTGAACAAAACCGCGCGTGCGTCACTGCTCATTGCTCGTTAGTGAGTCGTCCATACTGCATTTCCCCCATTGAAGCGGTATATTTTCGATACCTCTACGCGGAGTGAGACAAGCCTGACATGGCTAAGAACGACCGCAAGGGAAGTTGCTTCAACATTTAAAAAACGCATTGAAATCGGTAAAAACGTGTTTTTTTATAGATAATGTACGGAACCCTTCGTTCGCGAATTCAACTCGCACTTGGCCGGTTATTTAAGAATAATAATAGTTTTATTTTTAAAGTTCAATTAAAATATTTACATTATTTGTAATTTTTAGTTTTAATTTAAATTTTAATAAGTTGGTATAGTTTAAATTTTAGTTTAATTGAAATAATTTGAGTACAAATATTTATTCTTTATTATCAAACAATTTTCCGTTTAGAATCATTTGTTTATCCAATTTCATATCATTCGTCAATCAGAAAATCGATTGTGATTTTTATCACAAATCGATTAACTTTAAATGTTAATCGATCGTATGGTTAGCGAGCGCGGAGTGAGCGAGCGAGACCACAGATATAAAATCGATGAGTATGAGCGAGACAATCATGGCGGCGGCGTGCGTCTTCAATAAATCGTTTAAATCGTAGTGAGCGGTTTCTTTGAATCGGTTTGAATTTCCCATCACTAAAATTGTGTCTGACGTCACAGTAGGCATTAAAAAAGTTGGCACGCTTGGTTTCCATACAAATCTTGATACGTGCGTTATCTATTACATCTATATCTGTGGTCACAATATAGATATCATACAGTATTGTATCTTCATACAAACGGTCGGAACGCAAGTTATACCTACGCGCCTCGAAGGTCGGTATACACTTGTTCCGTGACTCGGTATACAAACAGCCGAGAATGCGTCGCTGTGGCGAACGGTGTTTTGATGCAAGCAGTAGTCGTGCGTTAATAATATAGCGAAACACAGACAATATTGTGCTGTTTTTGGTTGTTTAAACTCGTCGGTTAAGCACACAGACATAACATTTTTTAGGTTACCTCAAAACTCCGAAAGGTAAGTAAGACTAATAAAAATAGTTTTTATATATGTACCTACTAGTACGTTGTTTATTTTTTTAAATAGGTAAGTATTTCCCTTTTTCCACAAATACCTAGATTAAAAAATAAATAAGTGATAATGTTGAAGACTTAATACATAACACGAGTAAGCTATCTTACCTATGCTCGCGATAAAAAAAACTAGCTAAGTAGTTGTTTCCTAGGCTACATATCTACTTACATATATTATTGAAATAAAATATCATTACAAATGATTATAATGTTATTATAACAATTATTACCTACCTTTTAGTTACCTACCTAGTAAGATTTACGCTAAGTAGAACTAGGTACCTATAATTTTTAAGTGAGATTTTGTAGTAGGGTTTTGATTGCTGTAGGAAGCGTATGCGATGATATGGTTAATGTTAAGTTACGTTCGCAGCGTTTCAATATGGGATGGTAAACAAAAAAAAATTGTTTCGAGTTGCTTCGTGCTGTATGTAGGGATTGTAATCCGACCGGACTGAACAAACCAGAATAACTTACCGTTCCTTTTTAACCGACTTCTAAAAAGGAGGCAATCAATTCGTCGCGATCTTTTTAGGGTTCCGTACCCAAAGGGTAAAAACGGGACCCTATTACTAAGACTTCACTGTCTGTCCGTCTGTCTGTCACCAGGCTGTATCTCAAGAACCGCGATAGCTAAACAGTTGAAATTTTCACAAATTATGTATTCCTGTTGCCGCCATAACAACAAATACTAAAAACAAAACAAAATAAATATTTAAGGGATATTAAATAATAATTATAATCAAAAACATAACATGTATTTTTATTTAACGCTATCTTTTTCATTTACCTTACAATCACAAAACTAGTTACTCAAGTAGGTACATGAAATTAACCGTTCCTTTACCGTGCCGTCAATACCAGACGCAATAGTAAGACAATGAACGTGGACATTTATTAATGTCGTGCGGGTCTTGACTGGTTAAAATACTGTAGACGGGCAGCCCTAGCGCACGCGTGGCGTAGGTATATTTTTCAAGGACAGCGCCGAGTTGCAATACTGTCTGTACTGTGCTGTGGTCAAAGCTAATCAGATAACCAACGAGCTGTAATCATTGACAAACATCTACTTTAAACTAACGACCAACAAGTGAAAGTCTATGACAATACCACAGACAATAATGATGGGTGGGTTTTATGCACTGACCTCCATATATACAAGTACGCTGGACCTATGATTAGCCGGGCCATAGTGAGGCGATTTGATTTTCGCCATTTTGGCGCTGATCGTAGGCATTCGTAGCAGTGGGTGGGAACGGAACTAATATGACAGATGGGACAATGACATCGATAAAAGTCATTTCCGAATTAGTTATGTCAGATTTAGTTCTCTTCCCACGCATTGGGGGCGCTTCAAATAGGAACAATAAAGAGCTGTCATTTCTAAGGGTATCATAGGTCCAGCGTACTTGTATATATGGAGGTCAGTGGTTTTATGACATTTGTAGAGGAATGAAATGACAGATCAGTAAGGAAATGGCGGGAAAGTCTATTGGTGTTCGCTTGATAATCTGTGCGATCGTTTTGAAGTGAAAGACTAAAGAAACTAACGCATGCTGCCTTTTATGCGAAGAAAAAGTAGGTTTGGATAGAATATTTTCTCTTGTACTACCTAGTATACTTACTTAGTACTTTACCTAGGTACTGCACCTAGTAATTTTCCATTCTAGACCAGCTGTCTTCAATAATGGTTATCGTTGTTAATTGTACAATATTATGATTTTATAAGTAAAATATGTACTTAATAAGACATACGCACAAACATTCGTGACGTGAAAAAAGTGACGGAAAAATCTTTCACATTAAAATTAAAAAAAAGCTTACAGGTAGAATTAACAACCTCCTTGAAGTCGGTTAAAAAAACATGTAATTTTTTTTATTAGCTGCATTTATTATTAAAATGGCCTCTCAGTAAATAAACAGTGATTCAGAGTGCCGTATGCATTAATTCTTAGAACACGTTTCCGTAAAACCGTGACGACATAAATATTTCCGGAATGCCGTATTTTTGCGGGAGGCGCATGCAACCTTTTCAACATTTTTCTTTCTGGGTTGCCATGACCGAGAAAGAACACATCTCGCTTACACACAAACTTTTTATAAGACCAAAAGGGAGTGATGTTTTCAGGGTTCCCCAGGTTATTCGCCCGATGCGTTTAATGGGCATAATACGCCATTTAAGGCAGAATACAATGATTAGTTGTTCCATTCGGGCGATCGATATCTTAATCGGGCGATTAGCACGCGTCGCGCGCGTTCACACGCTCGGTTTCTATTAGGGTGGGACTAGAACGGTAAATTATTGTAAAAGATGTTTAGAAGGGCTCTTAAATGCTATTAAAATAACAAACGATTGATTGATTGACCGAGCGAGCGAAGCGTCTCCGTTTTTTCGGCGAAAATTCTTTCGTGTGTCCGCAAACTCCAGATTCCTGATTTTTGGATATCCGGCTTTTCTCGCCTACAAGTCGCATTTTTCAACCGATCTCGGGAAAATAAAGGTACCCACCATACAACAAACGTGATTTTCCCGAGATCGGCCACTGAAGTATTTATTTTATTCTGTTTTTAGTATTTGTTGTTATAGCGACAACAGAAATACATCATCAGTGAAAATTTCAACAGTCTAGCTATCACGTTTCATAAGATATAGCCTCGTGACAGACAGACAGACGGACAGCGGAGTCTTAGTAATAGGGTTCCGTTTTTCTATCCTTTTGGGTATAAAACAGACTCGCGAAGTCTACAGCTCACAGAGCCGCCACTAGTACGAGTATTTATGTGCATTTTGTCACTAGTATAAACGGTGGTTTACCGGCGCCGGCGGCGCCTGCACAGCGCTGCGTGGCGCCGCACCGCCGCCATCTTCTTGTGTTCACTACGAATACCGGGTATAAATCTCTATTTACTTTACACGGACTTAGTTCTAAGCACTTAATCATAATGCGTCATCTTTCTCTATGTTTTTTTACCAAAAAGGTGGAGTTTATCAATTCGCCGTTCGATCTCTTTTTTTGCGTATCTTCACCGATTATTTGAAGAAGCCTGGAGCGATTTGGAAAATTATTTATATGAAAGGGCACACTTCTCAAGTGATCCCATAGAAATTTTATCAAAATTGGTTGGGTAGTCTGGGGTTGCAGCCGGTTTTAGTTTTGAAAAATTATGATGAATCTGTAAGTATCGCACCAGGCGCATTAAAGTTTTATTTCATTCATTCATTTTGCAAGATTTTTTGAAAAATCTCAAGTTTTACTTTCTGGGTACGCTACGTATTCTCGATTCGACATTGAAAAACAACGTCTACGATTACTAACTAAGATCGTGTGCACAAGACGCATTATTTAGAATTTTCTATTCTTCCGTACTTTCAGTAGGGTGTATGTTGTGCTTACTTATCTGTTTACGACCGAACATCGACACCTCGGTACCAGGAAGCTGTGTCGATGGGACTTGTACTTAGTAGTTAAATATTTTTTCTAAACTCAAAGTAAAAAATTATTTATTTATCTTTGGATATTTGTATCACTTGATAACAGTTAAGTTTACTGCCGCTTCCTAATCGCAAGTACAGAAGAAGCGGTACAAATCTGTACTGCAGCACTAAAAACGGACTTCACCCCCAAACTACCACCATCACCACACCACATGACAAGTATACCTTTTAGGTAGTCCCATAGAAATTTTATTTAGTCGGTTTTTTTAATATAGTTTATCAAAGAAAAGTTGGACTATCCAAGTACCAAATACTCAATCGTTCAGTTTCAATCTCGCAATGTATCGATTAAATTATTCCTAATTTGTAGCTATGGGATAAGGCAACATTAAGTTGCCATTTCTTTTCAAATAAAACTGTGGAATAAATAATTTAAAAAAAAACTAAAAACCGACTTTAACCCTAAACTACACAACCAATTTTGATAAAGTTTCTATAGAGTCACCTGACAAGTATGCTCTCTTAAACAAAAAAGAATTTTCCAAATCGGTCTAGCCGTCTTTGAATAATCGGCGAACATACATAAAAAACAATTTTAATTATTTTCCGACGAATTGGTAACTCCTCCTTTTTTTAAGTCGGTTATAAAGAGCTAACAGTAAGCCGCCATTTGTAAACCGATCATCAATTTATCGTGCAGTTTGAAAGTGGAAACTAGTCTCTGAATGTAAACAAGCCGTTTGAACCATTAGATAAACACTAATCAACGAGTTAAAGTAACTAGAAAAACTTAATCGCCTAGAAATCGACTCTATGTGGTGTGGGGGCATTAAATTGGCGCTCTTCCTATACTTTCACGGTGTAGCAGTGCTTACTGTTGAAGGATAGAAAAAATGTGAAATCTGAAAGCCTATGCAAGTGTCATTAGGAGGTTTGTGCGCAATAAAATGTCCAAGCATCCTTCTATTAGGCCAGAAAACAGCTATAAGACAAAGGAAAATATAGCTTGCAAGTAGTTCTAACGAACACAACAAAAAAAAAAAATTGGGCAAGTGCGTGTCGGGCCACGCGCAGTGTAGTGTCACCTAGTCGCGAATACCGACACACACACTAGACTTCAACAAAAATTTGAAAAATAATGTTCAGATACTTACAATATTTTTGAAAAACCTAACCTACGAAATAAAAAAAAACATTCCCAGGTTAATGTATGGGAGATACAATAATTTTATTTTTTCATTATTATATTTTACCACTTGGCGCGATTGATGTACATTCATTCTTAAATATAGATTTTAGTACTAATAATCTCTGAGTAAAACCGCGGAGAGACAGACAGACATGGCGAAACTGTAAGGGTTCCTTGTTTACTACGGAACCCTAAAAATGTGAAAATTAAAGTCTATGTACTCGTAAGAATTCCGCCATTTGTCCATTAAGAAAGAAAGAAAGTCCATAAAAGGTCATCCAATATATAAGTTAATTCAAAAACATTGCTTTTATGTTCCATTCCTAACAACAGGACAGTACTTCTGGATGGCTGTATATATATTAGTTTCAATTCTTCGAAATCGCTGATGGCAAAAGAACCCACGAATTCGAGGAACTTATAATTCCTTTGTCAGAATTAAAATCCAGAATTAAGAACAAAAGCATATTTTTGCTGCAACACAACTTAAAATTCTTTCCCACGATGACGTATAACTAAAGAATCCGCCTAATGATTAACATTATAAAACAAAACAGTTACTTTTATTTACAATCAACACTTGAGGCTGAATCATAAGTGGTTCTAAAGGGAACTTAGCTTTAAAGGTATGCTTGCCTTTTTAGAATATAGTCAGTTATTTTGTACACAATGGAAATAATGCAGTGCATGGTTGGAATAGAAAATACTCGTGTAGTCTGTATGGAGAAATATTACGGCATTATACACAAAAAAAAATACTGCAATATTATACAAATTATGTTATTATATTTTGATGGGAGGAGTACCAAGAGTTGAAAAATTTATTAAGACACGTGTGAGCATTAGAATTTTATAAATGGGCTGGTAACTTTTTTGATATTTGGGAAAATGTAAAAAAGGTTTTTTTGGGGGTGAACCGACGTATGAAATAATTAAAAATAGAGGTCCTAAGGTTAGTTCAGCTACAAAATAGCAAAAAGAGTTTCGAATAAAAACAGAATCACTAGAAAGCACAAACATTACATGCAAAAAAGAAAAAAAAAAAAAATGAAAGCCTTCTTTTTTCAAGTCAGGTTAAAAAAATATTCTATTTTGCTAAACTTTTCATAAAGTTGTTCTCAGTAAGTCAGCTTCTACTTAGGCAAATAAAGTTGACGTTTTTTGATTAGACTTTACAGTCTACAAGCAAGAAGCAGGAGATTGAAAACTTTGTTGTGATTATAAAAAACAAATTATTTCAAAAACTGTTCCTCCCTCGTACCGGCAACTACATTTATTAATAGAATTGCAGGTGAAAATCTTTCCGGCCATGTTTGTTTGTTCATCACCTATGGACGTATACATAGCTCTATGGGAAGGGCGAGTAATCCAGATTTAGACAATTTTAATTTCAGTTTTCTTTGTATCTTAACACGTTCCGCGCCATGTGTATAATTTTTGAAAATAAAATAACAGCCAAAAAAGAAAAAAAAAACAACATATCCATACAAATTGCCCGGGTGGCTGCACAACTTGGAATGTAAAGGCCATTTTTTTTAAATTTTGACTGTGATTTTAATTTCATCACACTTTTTCTCATGTCGAAAGCTCAAAATAAAATCAGTTTATTTATCTCCTCGAAGGTTTCCGCTTACACAGCGTTGTCTGAGGCCTCATGTAGGTCACGTTTAGTGCAGCTGGTAGGGCACGATGGGCAGGAGAGGAGGTGTGTCATAGTCTGGTCGTTATGACCACATTGACACACAGTTGGGTCAATATACAATATATATAGTGATCTATTATAGCCCTTGGTTCGATTTATTACGGGTATGTCCCTTCGTGGTCCCCCTACGTTGTATACGCCCATGCCACGGCTGCATGCATCTCAGTGCAAGATCAAATGCATTCAAGCTCGCACCTCTGCCCCGTGTGGAAATAGCACTTCCCGGTCCATTCGAGTTAAATAAACATGCAGTTTGCCAACGGTTTACATTAGCAGTTAACAGTTCATTCACTTTTCAATGTAATCATAAGGAGTCATTTGAACTGACTTCCAACAAGGAGGTTATTAATTCGTTTCGTACCCAAAGGATAAAAACGGGACCTTATTACTAAGACTTCGCTGTCTGTCCGTCTGTCTATCACCAGGCTGAATCTCAAGAACCGCGATAGCTAGACAGTTGAAATTTTCACAAATTATGTATTTCTGTTGCCGCTATAACTACAAATACTAAAAACAAAATAATATAAATATTTAAGGGGGGCTCCCATACAAAAAACTTTATTTTTATAGATAATGGTACGGAACCCTTCGTGCGCGAGTCCGACTCGCACTTGGCTGGTTATTTGAAATTTCGTTTAAAAATAGATGACACTACGGATACCTAGCGCCATCTGATTTTTGTATCGGTATCAATGCAAGTTGTATCGGTAGTTCTCTCACTAGATGGTATCTTGAGAGTAGGGGATTTTTTAATTTCCCTAGCAAATAAACTTGCTCGTAAGAACACCTGGCGGTCAAAAGGTACCTATACAAAATAATCTATTAAAATCAGTTAACCTTTGATAATAACAACGTTTTACAATTAACCTATTGTCGTTGACATAGCTAAAGTCATGAAAAAATAAAAATCTGTTGTCTCTGTAATGTTGGCAGTCAAGGTGTTAAAAGTAGCAAGCCTTTGAATAGCTTGAAAATTCTAAAAATGGCCATATCTAAAGATAGAATTCAATTAAAATTCACCTACGTCGATAAATTTGGCCAAACTCAGCGCAACAACCGTTAGGTTAGGCCTCATTTCACACCAAACGGCTTGCAACTCTTTGTTCTCGTAATTAATTCCCGTGCTTCCTGGTTCCAAAACCGGTAATTTGTCCCACTTTTGGACAGCTCATTAGCGGGACTGAAACGCGACGAAAGAACGCGTCAGCCCCCGGTCTATAATGTGACGTTTCGACTAATTCTGGGAGATGAGAGATTTGGCTTTTTTGAAATTTTGTTAACTTCATCGTGGTCGTAATATGAGTATTCACTTTGAAATTTTGAAATTTTGAGTTATAAAAGTTTGTTATTGCGATAGTAGAAAAGTTTGCGTTAATTGATTTAACTGAATGAACCACAATTTAATTTCATTTATTTATTTCGGTACAAAATAATTTGTGTTGAAATATAGTTTACAATACAATAATCATAAACATAAAACAGTTAATCAATTGAATTACATTAAATAAAAATAAAAGAGGATTAGTAATCATAAATCATAGACGTAAAATAAATCAGAATGTCATAAAATTAGTCTTATAATGTCACATTAACAAATTAAATTTAGATTTCATTTAGTGAATAATAACACTTGTCCAGCAGAAATGCTTGAATTGATTTATCTTTGAATTCAGCTTTGTATAATAATGCCTTAATTTCAACTGGAAGTCTATTTAAAAAGAATACAGATTTATAATATGGACATTGTTTTACTATATTCTTACAAACGAACTTGTTATTATACTAGTGGCTCTGTAAGCTGTAGACCTCGCGAATCACTCACCCCGACTACTTGAAGTTTATCGGATAAAAACTTGTTCAGAGTGTTCAGACAAATATTTGAACAGGAAAGTTATATATTATCGTATGACATTCTTGAAATGTTTTCGAAAATGCTTAAATATTATATTTTAAAGTTGTACCCCCACAATATATTGATATATCCGATATTTTGGAAAATTTCGAAAAATAATATAATTTTTCACGAGAATCGATTGAAAAATCTGTAGGCGAGAATAGCTGGACACCAGACAGTCAAAAGCGTTTTTGGCCAATCTCGAAACTGAGACGCTTCGCTCGCTCGGTCAATTATAGTAGTTTACATACAAATTTTCCCCGTAGTAGTTTACAATGGGGAAAATGCAATGGGAAATATATGGTCAAAAGCAAATTTTTAAGCCCCAAGTTAGGACTGCCTAACGGGGGGCCCAAAAATTTGCTTTGACAAAAATACAAGAAGAATTAAACTATGATCACTACTTGTGCCTGCCTATAATCACAAGCTTACAGGAAAGACAGTTGACCACAGATAAGGAGACATTGCTCCGCGATTATGTCTTTTGTACGAAACAGAGCTACTTCCAGTGTCACGGTTGATGTGTGCTGGACTGTACTTGACAAAAGCAAGCCAACAAATCGCGGCCTGCGTGACAAACGGAAAGTAATTGTTAGTCCTTGATCCATTGCCCCCGAGTGACCCCGGTAGGTACTATGGATCGATCGGGTCACATTGAATTTATTGAGAATAAGCGGATGCCTGCGACTTCGTTCGCGTTGACAAAAATGCTCATTAGGCTCGGGACACATATTGCGATGGACCGATGGGGCAAAAAGGTTCTCGAATGGCGACCGCGTACTGGCAAGCGAAGCGTAGGGCACCCTCCTACAAGGTAGTCAGATGACCTGACCAGGGTCGCTGGAGAGCGCTGAATGCACACCGCTCTTGATCGATCATTTTGGAAATCTTTGGGTGAGGCCTATGTCCAGCAGTGGACGTTATGCGGCTGAAATGATGATGATTATTGAACTCGTAACACTGTTACGGACTCCAAGTTTTTACTTTTGCCAGCGGAGTGCCACTGTTTTTTTTTAATGATTACTTACTTGATATAGCTAGGATTTGAACTTAAGTTTGATGCCTACAATTATTAGGTCATTAACGATAACAATCTATTGTTCGGCGTGCCGCAACGAATTCCTGCCTCCTGAGACACAAGGTTACCAATTAGACAATAGCCCACAATGGGCGTGATTCACGACTGTCGCAATCCACGTGAACTGGAGAGTAAGTCTACTATTAATCAAATGTTCAAATGCCATGGCTTGTGTCACAATGATGGAAAACAATCGCAAGACCATAAGTTTATATGCCAGGAAAATTAAAAAAAACCCTGACTTCCAAGCGGTCACCCCCATAACCCCCATTATAAGTCCCCTTACCCTAGACCAAACTACATTTTTCCATACAAACGTAGCCTACGTTTTATTTCGAAACGACATTCCCGATTTCGGCAAAATTTTGTAATTTTAAAGATATTGCAATTATCTAGGGTTATAATTAGTTTCCGACATAAAAATATGAACTTGAAATGGATTATAGTGTGTTAGGTATATCATTTTTGACCATCAGTATGGGAAACTTCTACATCCTTATATTTTCTTTCCAATTCATAATTTGCTGTAGGAAACCAATTATTACCCTAGATAATTGCAATTTCTTTAAAATTACAAATTTTACCGAAATCTGACATGTGGTTTCAAAATTAAACGTAGACTACGTTTGTATGGAAAAGTCTAGGGTAAGGGATTCTTAAGATTTGATCGGCTGAACCGATTTCTCTCAAACACAGCTAAACCACTGCAAGGAAAATTGCTTTTACATGAAAAACCCACATCGAAATTGATCGGATGGACCAATTTCGATAAACAAACAAACATATTGTCGTCAAACTTTAAACACTCCCTTTTTGTCGGGGTTAATAATGCTCTTGTCTACCACATTAGGGAGACTTGATAGTCAATGCCCATCCATATGTGGAAGACCGTGCGAATTGAAAAAGAGAAACCGGAACCACAAAAAGATTTGGTTCTGAATATTCTAGTACCTGATCCCAGCCTAGACGCTGTCGGATCTATTACGGTCTTCGGAGACATAGAGGTTCATTGCGAAGCGATACATTGTAAAGACAAATATAGAGCTGACAATTTTCTTTGAACTGAGTATATATTATATTTCACTAGTTGTACCCGCGGGCTTCGCTCCCCGTGGGAATTTTGGGATAAGAACTATCCTATGTCCTTCCCTGGGTATCAAACTATGTCCATATCAAATTTCATCTAAATATGTTCAGTGGTTGAAGCGTGAAGTGGTAATGAATTACGCATTTATAATATTAAGTAGGAAGTAGGATTTTTTGTTAGAATGAGGAGTTTCCAACAACTCAAATCAGATTCTTTTTTCTAAACGTCAAAACAAACGTTTTCTATGAGATTTGTATGAAAACAAGACTAATGACGTCATAGTTTCTTGAAGTCAAATAGAGCTTAATATCAGTTTCTCCGCAATAATAAATCTAAAATGGATATGATCAATGTCAGTGATCTTTGGGAGAGGCCTATGTCCAGCAGTGGACGTTATGCGGCTGAAATGATGAATGTCAAGTGACATTATTTTGTGTCATCATCATCATCATTTCAGCCGCATAACGTCCACTGCTGGACATAGGCCTCTCCCAAAGGTTTCCAAAATGACCGATCTAGAGCGGTTTGCATCCAGCGCCTTCCAACGACCTTGGTCAGGTCGTCAGACCACCCTGTGGTGACCATTTTGTTCTAATAACAGTACCAAATAAATTATTTTTGACCCTGGAAACTTCCTTATTAAGCAGTTACTTACATAAACTGTTTTTTTGTTGCAATAAAAATTAATATAATAAATAGGAAAACTAAAACGTTAATTAATAAAAAAACAACAATATTGCTCACTTTTTAAAATGAATTGAGCAATATCTTAATTTTACTAAACGAATTGAGTGGTATTAACATCCCTAGGTATTCCGCTGCGCCAGTGAACTCTAGCCTCAGTAATGGACCACTTCCGTCGAACAAGATGTAACATCCTTACATTGAACTTTGAACCTAGTTTTTATGTAAACAAAGATTATTTTCCCAACTATCAATATTTGATGTGTGGTCTTTGATAAATGTGGAAGTTATTTAAAAATTAACTTTGTTGTTTGTAGTTACGGTTGTTTTTTGGGGATGGTTTAAGGTCAAGTGTCTTGAGTTAATTAAAGCTTATCTTCTTGCGTAATATTTCATATCGATATTCATGAGTCACTGCAATACTTGACACAGTGGAAGTAACCCGAATCTTTGGATCAGAGATATAGTTGCTTGATCAATGATCAAAGATCTCAACTCGATGTAACTTTTTTTTAAACCAACTTTAAACATCATTGTATTTATCTATATTCCTGTTCTTATTTGTTCTTACTCAATATACACGGTGATATTTGATATTTGATTTGATTTTTGCCACAGGCCACTTCAAAGGGATCGTAAGTAAACCTAATTAGTTAGTAAAAATAAAAATTCTGAAACAAAAAATGTTGATTTAAACTCGAAAGTAAAATCGTGAGATGAATTAGGTAGTAGTACTGCCGCCAAGCGCCGGACGCCAGCTAGCCGGCCGAAGTTCATGGGGTCACGCGGCAGTTTTGGACGGGCGTTACTACGTAGTCTCAATCGATAATCATTTTCGCAACGAGAAATTTATTTACTATACAATTTTTTTCCGAAACCGAAAGTCAGCGTGTATTATCAAAAGCAACGGACAGACTAAAATGGAAGCGAGAGAAAGAGGGCTTTGCTTACTATTGGGGCATAAACGGCTCGTTATAATGTAACATAATAATAATAATAGGTATGAAATGTGACAAGAAGAAAGTACCTAGAGACCACTGATTGTCGATACAAATGGATGACATTTCCGACCACCTTATAAGTCATGCTCAACTTTCTACATTCACTTAATGATGCATTACGTTTGGAAATCCTGACGAGCTATCGATATCCATAATTTCGGATCACTGAGAAAAAGAAATAGCTAAACCAGTTTTGCTACTTGCAATTTGGTCAGTAGATACCAAACGTCTGTTCTAATTAGCAGAACCATGTAGTCGCATGTCCCAAACTATACCTAACTATTAATTAAAACACATTTTAACTACATAGAAGTAGCCCTGAGTTAAGCAGTCACTAGACTCACCAGATTTTGGTAACGTGTTGCAAAAATGATGACTATTAACAGCTTTTTTTTTTTCCTCAGAGATCGATTACAGATGTACACGTATATGAACATTTTCTTATTCGAAGTGGGCGTTAGTCAAAACTCTTGAAAACCAAATACTATTTTGGAAACATATTTTACCCCCGGAGCAAATCTGCCAATGTCTGCCTGTGGCATTGTAGTGGTCGATCGGATGGACCAATTTCGGAATAGACAATAGGCCAATGTATAGGCCTTAAATAACTAAGTAAATAATAAAAAAATAAGTTAATAAATAAATACATAAATAAATAAATGTAAAGCTTATAAGTCTTATAACAACTGCAAATACGTGTAGTAAAGGTGCAGCCACATTCCTTAACTACTAGCGCCCCAAAATGAAAACGTTACATTTAAATGGTAATCTAAATCCCTGACCTGACAGTAAGCTGTCCCAAATGCTGTTTTAACCGACTCCCCGGAGTACGGGCCATAAACACTATTTACATCACAATAAAATGTTTCTGTTGTCAGTATAAAATAAAATATACAGCAGGCTTTTAGAGCAATCAATTTATTCATAACTAGCTGTGCCCGTGGGCTTCCCTCCCCGTGGGAATATTGGGATAAAAACTATCCTATGTCCTTCCCTGGGTTTAAACTACATCCATATAAAATTTCATCTAAATAGGTTCAGTGGTTTAAGCGTGAAGTGGTAACAAACAAACAAACAAATAAACAAACGCACTTTCGCATTAATAAAATTAGTAGGATAGGATAGGGTTTCGTAGGCAATACACAACGTTGGTACGTATAGTAATTGTGGGGATGTGGTGACGTCAGAGTTGAATGCAATTTTACACCACCATTTACCTCTTTCACGGGCGACTATGAGAGGTTATAGAGAACGGGCTTCTCAAACCGCCCAGCGTGGTGACTTAGGGCAAAAAAAAACTTTTCTCCCAGACCAGCATGGAAATATTCTCATTCATGAAGATACTGTAAATTACAATTTTTAAAACTAAAAACCGATTTTGATAAACCTTTTGGGACCATCTGACAAGAATACCCTTTCAAAAAACGCCATTACAGATTTCGAAAATTCTTTTATCAAATCGATAACGGCGTTTGTTTGAAAGCTCTAAAGTCTTCGAATAATCGTGAACATACAAAAAAAAGATCGCGACGAATTAATAACTTCCTTCTTTTTAGGAATTCGGTTAAAACTCTATCATACGAGCATATAATACACACGCACTCCGGATTGTCCGAGTACATTCGAATAATATTTCGCTCGTTACGCTCGTTCGTTTCATCGTCATCATATCAGCCACAGGAAGTCCACTGCTGGACATAGGTCTCCCCCAAGGACTTCCAAACCGATCGGAAGCGGCACTCGTGTGTTTAACAAGTTCGAATCATGAATATAATACTGTTTGGCCCTCAGATCTTTAATCTGAGGCTAAGCCATAGTTTCCTGTTCTAATTTAACTAAAAAAGGGTTGTCGAGTCACTGCGATTCCATTTGGAAACAAACCGACAAAACGTTTCTGTTAATAAGTTAAAAGCGTTTTTGTGATTTCATTGTCTGATAACCACCTGCTAGTAATTAAGACAAGCCTATTTTTGTGTTGATTGGTGGGTTTCTAATGCTTCTGTATGTAAATTTACATAAAATTTAGTTTGATTCGTTGATTTACTTAAAATATCTACCTTTTAACATGATTGGTATTGTTATAAATAGCGCTCTTTTCAATAACGTTATATACGATGACAATGTTTTTACACTTTGTAAAATTAAATGTTAAATGTAAACAAGACTATTGAGCTGTAAAAAAGTTAAATTGACTCGGAGAATGCAGACTCATTAAATTGTTATTAGCCGCTAATTGACAACGACTTGTTTTCAAACCAGTTTAGCCTTAGTTTCAAAGTCCATAAGAACCATAATCCAATAAAATCAAGTAGAATTCTTCGGTTGTTTACTTTAGTTAAATAAATCGTTATTTTGTTGCAGGTAGCACAACGGACCTGACACCGACGCTGATTGGGATTTACGATTCACTATTAGAGCCAGACAAAAGTCTTAGACCAGAAGAAACAAGACTAGAAACAGCTAAAGACGCTAGAAATGATCCTCCAGTAGAAATTAATTCGCAAGAAACAATGACTAACGAAATGAACGTAACTATGGAAGAGAAACGACCAGTCGACCCTTCTAAACTGGCTGGTAGCATTAAACTACCATTAGCAACAGTAAACAAAAGTTCTTTGTATAGTACTCGAACTAAAAGTGATAAAAATGGTGCTAGTGAAGTGTGTGTGACCAGTGATATAAAAGACAGAACATTGCATAGGACTCTGAGAGATACCAAATCTGAAACGTCTACATTTGATAATCTATCGCCAAATGTGAGAAGGATGATCTCTAGTGCGACAGAGACAACAGCATTAAAGTTTCAGAAGAAAACAGTCGGTGGTGGGAGGTCTTCGACTAGATATAAATCTAATATTCCTTTAGTAGGCGCTACTTCAAAAATATCACAGTCAGGAGTAGAGATTCTACCATCAGTAGAAATATACGACCAACCGTGTGATGTTAGGTCGTTTAATAAAGTGAAATTGGATAAAGAATCTCCTTCGAAAATTCCAGAACTGAAACCAAAGTTCAAAGTCGATGAAGAAACTTGTTACGATGTCCCAACGAATAATTGTCCCATCATATACGACGTGCCAGTAGTAGCTAATAAAACTGCCTTTGAATCTTTGTCGTTACCTTACATCGATCAATCCATCGAGCTTTCTATATCTTCTAATGATAGAGAGTTCGATATTAAACTATGTTCAAAAGAAAATTCTCCACAAAAGTCTGAACCCAAAAGCGTAACACCAGAAGCATCTCCAGCAAAATTCCCGAAAACTTTAAACGGCACAAATAGTTTATGTAGAAAAGATTTCACTAGAATCGAGAGTCCAGCTAAACAGTTATCGAAATCGGGGCCGTATCCTGAAGTTATAGGATCTACAGGGAATCTTAAATCTTGTGTGAATCCGGAGAAAGATGTGCGGTTGAATCCTCCAGCAGTGGAAGTATCACGGCCGCTATCAATGAGTTCCATAGCATCTTCAAGTTCTACTTCCAGCAGTGGAGTTCAGAATAAAGGAGGCGTGAACTCTGCATACCTGGCATCTATAGAGAGTCTTGATGACCATAGTGACGCTGATATGGCGTCAGCTAATGGTAGCAATAATTTTGTGAACAACGCTGGGATTCTGAACACTAGTGTATCAGAAGAAGGAAACTCTGTCACTCCACGTAAGTATTCTTTGTTGTAATTATGACTTAGTATGTCTTTACACAGTAATAGGTGTAATTATGTGGTGGAATCTCGTGGAAATTTATTACTCACGTACTTAGTTTCCTCAATGGACGCGGTTGTGTTCACTTTTACCTCACTCTAATGGCACTAGTTGATTTTTTTAAAGAAATTGCAGCTTTGATTAATCAGACAGACTTCCAAAAAGGAGGAGGTTGTATCAATTCGTGGTGATCTTTAATTTTTAATGTATGTTCACCGATTATTCGAAGATGCCCGAATCCATTTTAAAAAATCTTTTTATGTTTGAATTCATACTTATTAGATGGTCTCAAAGTTTAAGTTTTGAAAAATTATAGCCGTTAATTTTCAGTGTGGAAAAACACAGTCTTTCTTTCTTTTATGTACCACATTTTCAAGATTTATAACTGCCAAGATTTTTATTGTAAAAGAGAACAAGTTTTCCGACTCTACTACCTTATTTATCATCGTAATAATATTATTTTGCGGATGCGGCTGATAGAAAGCGATTGAAGTACGCAGCTTTGGAGCCAAAATATTGTTTTGTACCCATAGCCGTAGAGACCATGGGCAGCTGGGGTCTGGGGTTCGGATGCTAAGCGCCTTATAAGGGAGATAGTTCAACGAATTGCTGAAAAGACTGGGGACGAAAGCTATGGCTTGTTTCTGGTGCAAAGAATGGCCAATAGCTATCCAGCGCGGTAACGCGGCCAGTGATCTTCTTATTTACTTTGTATTTATTTAAGGCATGACGAATGGAAAAATATTTTAGGTCCATTCGGTTAGATTATTAAAAAATATTGTACACGTATTTTATCACGTATATATAGACGTCGCAAGCCCCCACTCCGGAACTTTGACGCTCCGTGTCTTTGTGAATTTTTACTTTTTTGGTAAACTGAAAAATACGGGGCATTATTTTTGGATAATTTAAAAGACGTACTAATTACAATCATACTTTTCGGACCCTGTCGTCACCCCAAATTTTATTTATTTTTATATTAAGTATTTGTATCTGCCCTCCCGCCAGGCCAGCAAGAGAACGACGTGCCCGGCCTCTCTCAGCTAGAGCGGGTCTGCGCAGAGATTATCCAGACCGAAAACGTTTACGTCGAAGATCTGCGGCAAGTTGTCGAGGTAAGATTAAGTTTAATCGCCTAGGTACTAATCCTATCCTACTATATAAATGCGAAAGTGAGATTGTCTAACCTGGAGCAGTTTGTACAGTCAGCAAAAAAGTGATAAATGAAATAAAAAGTAAATCCGCCACTGTACACAAGGACTTTTTGCTCAAAATTAAGGCCTAGTGAATTACTGCCTCTTCATAAGGAATGTCTTCGTCACTCTTACGAAACGGCCAGGCCACACATTTTGAACGAGTAGGGTTCGTAGAAATATTAAAACTTTAATCTGAGTTTTAAAACTAGGATTCACGCAGAACACTACGCTATGGCAAGAGTAGAGGGGTTAAAGTAGGTCGTAGAGAGTAGAGTTAGAAGACTCTTGGCTCTTCTTGAGATCTGACAACGATATGTACTCCTCTTGGCGTTACTTTATATGAAAACGTTTCCAAGTCAAAAATCATTTATTTATCTTTAGATATTCCTAAGAAAATGACCATATTAAAAGATTTTGAGCAAATTGGCTGTGCTGTGAATGCTGTGGCAGACAGTCGCACCAGCGATCCTATAAGTGATGTCAAATTTGAAATTAATGGTATGTTTTTGGTGGGATTAATATTTCTTGATATAACAGTTCGTGTACCAACCAGTACCTATATCAATTTCTCGCTCAGCCTTGCGTGCTGCACAGGTTAACTCATTTCATATTCACTGGGTCAGTGGGTGGTTGCTAGCGACCTGAGTTATGTAACTTTGTTGGGTATTTACACCTGAATTTTATAGGTTAAGTAAAAGCGTTGATCGACCTATTTATAAAAGCGAGCAATGTTTTTTTTAGTTTACTTGAAAATTCCGACGTTTCCTGGATGTCGTAGAAGGTGACTTAGGAAATACAAGCTAATAAAGCTTCTGGCCAGCGAAGAGAGTGTAGGCCAAGTCCTCTGTCTGCTTTGGCCAAGTATGGCTCTGGTAGTACAGAGAGGGTCGTGCGCGCAGTGGAGACAAAAAGACCTCATGATTATGATGATTTATTTATTTATATATGAATTGAAACCAGACTTTCGATACAATTTCGAACATGTGGTCTGCGAGTCACACATCTGTAAATTCCGCTCTGTGCTGCTGTTACATAACTAAATAGGTTAAAACGTCAAGACGCACGGTGTCCGGTGGTTCAAAGAGCGAGGAAGTGAAAATCAAAACTAGGAAGTCGATTTCAAAACGTTACAGTTGCTTCTTGTTGTAAGATACTGTTTCTAAACATCGATTATTTAGCGCAGTAAAATTTAGATTAAATATATAATACGCAGTAAATTGGCTTGTCAATTAAGAAATATAAAAGTGTCAAAGGGGCCTTTAATCGAAAACATAGTCAATTTTAAGAAAGTAACGAATGAGCCACATCGCTGTCGCTGCGGTGGAGATGTCGATCCCCTGGGCCACCACGGCTTGGCTTGTCGTCGCAGCGCAGGGCGAGTTTCACGTCACGCCGCCTTGAATGACGTCATCCGTCGTGCTCTTGCCAGTGCCGGTGTGCCAGCAATACTCGAACCGAATGGTATCGCGCGAGACGATGGCAAGAGGCCCGACGGCATGACGCTCATCCCTTGGAAGAACGGGCGGTCGCTTGTGTGGGATGCTACATGCGTAGACACTGTAGCTGCATCCCATGTACGGGCGACAGCCCGAAAGGCGGGCGCGGCAGCGACGACAGCAGAAGCCATCAAGAGGCGCAAATATGCGGCTCTGGGAGACCCGTATATATTTGTGCCTTTTGCTGTGGAGACCTTAGGGCCCTGGGGTGCGGAAGCTCGTCAAATTTTTAAGGAAATTTCCGCACGCCTGATCGATGTCTCCGGGGACCCAAGGGCGGGCGCGCATTTCGGACAGCGTTTAAGTATTGCTATCCAACGCGGAAATGCCGCCAGCCTCTTGGGTACTTTGCCCTGTGACGGCAGCGATTTGGCCTCATTTTTTTATATAATTTAATATTAATTATTTTTAGTTAGTTTTAATTTTAGGTTGTATTTATTTAGTTAATATTATTTGTTATATTAAGTTGTCTTAGAATAATATTATTTAAATCTGAATATTTTTAATAAATACTTCATCAATAGAAAGTAATAAAATGAAATTCTTCGTGTTATCAGGATTTTTTATGTAATTTTAAACATTATGCAGCAATCGAATATTACATTTTTCCTATCAGATGTTTTTAAAAATTACTTGACAAGCCAATTCCTCGCACTTTTGTATTTCGAAGTTCAGTAACGCACTCGTGGTAGAAAGTAAGTTGTACACCAAAAAAATAACAATAATTCAAATATATAGGTACACACAGAAAAAACATTTAAATGTACAATGGGCGGTCTTATCGCTAAAAGCGGATTTCTTCCAGACAACCGATGGATGGAGAGAAGAATGAAACAAGCAGTTTATTAGTAGATATACAGATATACATAGGTATATCTGTATATTTACTTATAAACTGCTTGTGTTTAAGCGAATTAAAATAAGGATTATGTCAGACCCAACGTTCTAGAATGTACATGTATTTTTGTGTTTGTTCGTTGACTTCCGTTTTTTGAATCGATCTAGTCGGGTGAGGTCGGTCGGAAAAGAAAATTTGTATAAGTATATATGTATAGGCTTGCATTAATTGTAAGCAAGTGTGCAAGTTGGTCTCATATGGGTAATGTAAACAACGTGAAAGGGACATACATACATACATAATAACACGCCTGTTTCCTACAGGGGAGGCAGAGACTATGGACCTCCACTTGATACGATCCTGACAAAGCTCTGAAAGGGGCACTCCCCGTTATAAATCACTAGACCACTATATAAAAAAATTCTTTCCATACTAAAATGTATTCTTTTTTTGTTTCTTGACTGTAATTTTAATTTCATTATATTATAGTGATCTAGTTTAGCCCGTGGTTTGATTTTGTACAGGTATGTCATTTCCACTTTATATAGGCTTGCATGGTAATGCAAGTTAGTCTTATTATACCTTGCATTACAATGCAAGTTGGTCTCATTACATCACCAGGTCATGAGCTGATGATCACTTACAATATAAGCGCAAACAAAAAATTTAATCAGCTTATAATCACTTACATAAAAATAAGCGCGAACAATTTTTTTTAAAATTCATGTCTACCCCGTCATAAACAAAACGTGATCTGCATCCACCTAACTTTTCAACAAGAATGACATGTACTTTCACTTGCACACGGAAGACAGCCTGTTCTCATATGTCATTCACTCTATTGTTAACAACTGGGTCGGAAACCATACCCTCACGACCCGGCAGGTCCTCGGCATTTCGACGATGTGCAATGTCGTAAGTATACATGTAGATTAAGTACCATACAATACAAAAAACTTTATTGCACAGGGATAAAAACATGTTTTTAATATCCTAATAATCCTAAAACTTTTCGCAGAAATGCAAAAGAGGATTGACTATCCGGCAGGCAAAACACAAACTAAGTATATTATGTTCGAGTAATAACAATAAATACATGAAATAAGTGCTATGTGGCGGAGGAGATGATGATTATACATATACACACGTTATAAGAGTCGAGTTTTGGAACGAAGTTCCTTCTCGCAGGTTTTTCTTTCCGAGGCTCTGAACCCTAATGTTGTAAAACAATTAAAAGATCAAATCATTCAAGTGCAACCTCATCATTATCATCATCAGGTCTTTTACTCTTTACTGCAGGTGTTTGACCCTCTCTGTACTTGGCCAGAGCAGCCAGAGGACTTTGGCCTACACTCTCCACGCTGGCCAGACGGGTTGGAGAGGTCTCTTTGATGTCTATAAGCTTTGATTAGCTTGTATTGCCTAAGTCGTCTTCTACGACATCATCACGGGAGGACTTGGAGTGGTCCTATTCTACTCTGCCGGAAACCACACGGCTGAATGTACCTATAAACATAATAAATATGAAAATTGCTCTGAAATAACCTTTAAAAAAAGGAGGAGGTTATCAATTCGTTGCGATTTTTATGTTTATTCTTCGAAGATGCCTTTACCGATTTGGAAAACCTTTATTTGAAAGGCACACTTTTAGGTGGTCCCATAGAAATTTGATCAAAATCGGTTGTGTAGTTTCAGTGTGAAGTCGATTTGTAGTTTTAAAAAAATTGTTTATTACCACGAACAATTATTAATAGCTTTGCACTATGCAGTGCATCCTATTAAATCCTAACTAGGTCGCACGCTACGAACACCTTGTAAATATGGCTTTTATAATTCAGTAACAAGAGCCTTGTGATACACACGAATGCTATCAGATTCTTGCCACTGAAAGAGCGAATGGAAATTAAAATTGAAATGTAAAAATCGATTTTACACCCAGACTACACAACCGGTTTTAATAAAATTTCTATGGGACCAGCTCGCAAGTATGCCTTTCAAACAAAAAATAATTTTCCAAATCGGTCCAGAGGTCTTCGAATAATCGGTGAACTGAACATACATAAAAAAGAGATCGGCAACGAAGTCGGTTAGAAACAATTTCGAGAATCCTACTTTTCAGTCGTTGGTGATGGTGATACATTTTCGAGGGAAAATAACTCTATTCTCAAATACGTACACATACCACGCTTCTATTTACGAATATTTAAGTAAGATTTCGCAATAAAAATAATTAAAATCGAACTAAGAATAAACTAATCAACGCGAATAAGCCAATAAAATAGTAATTAATTAAAACAATTACCTTTATATACCTTCTCATGGCTACCGTGTTTGTTTATTTAGAAATATGGCAGGGCATTTGTATGAGTAGGATAGGACCGGAATACCGGAACCGAATTTGGAAGTGGATTTTGTAAAGTTTGACCGATCCGGAACCGGAGTATAAGGTGCAGAATCAATCGGAACTTGCGAACTTTCGGAATCGGCAACTGTAACATCCTCGTTAGTAGGAATATACCAGTGACGTGCACAAATATTTTTGACGGGATTGACAACTGTCTTACCTAAATTACGAGAACTGCTTATCAAGCAAAATACATTTTTCGCTAGTGTTCTACATTATATTTGGGTGGCACAGGGTAGACAAATTCTACGTGTTTGTATGAAATGCACGCTACTGGAATATATGTACATTTATACTCTCTCCCACGCGTTTAAGATTCCAAGCAACTGCTCCAATGGTGTAGTGGTTAGAGCGTTCGGCCCATACACGGAGGTCGCGGGTTCGATTCCCGGCGGGTGCAACGACTTTGTGTTGCTGTCCTAGTTTGGTTAGGACATTGTAGGCTGATCACCTGATTGTCTGATAAGATGATCCGTGCTTCGGAGGGCATGTTAAGCCGTCGGTCCCGGTCACTGTCTTTGACATTGGTCGTTACCAAAAACCATGTTAGACACCTTTAAGCCGGTTTAAAAACTCTGACACTAGTGTTACTGTGTTAGTCACTAACACACACAATAATAAGAAGAAGAAGATATCAAGTTTAAAGCCTTTCTCTTGATTGACTTTTAGGATTTGCATGGTGCGACAATACAAATTCAATACAATACAAATTAACTTTATAGCACCATCGTAAACAAAGAAATTACAACAACAACAATTTAAGAGAAATTGAATAAAAATCTTGTTATGAACCCTTGACTCAGGACTTATTCGAAATTTGAGACTGCACATGTTTAATTGTTTTGAACATAGACTGTGACAGTAAAGCGAAAGAACACACAGATAGCATACATTACTTCCTTTTCGAAGTCGGCTAAGCGTTTGACATTCGATTGATCTAAGTCACGAGTGACCAACTTTGTCTGATCCTTGCATTGCCGTCTGATGCTGAATAATTCAAACAAATTATAATGAGTCCTATGTCGTGGGAGACCTAGCTATCCTGGTATTTAGGTTCGGGAACTCCATCAGACGATTTTGAATTGTATGCGCCTTGTAATAAAGTTGATAATCGTATGGGTTTGATACAGGCTAACTCTAAAGCTTTCAACCTTTATAAAAGATTTTGAATTTTATTCCGTTCGTTATAACGGCGATTGTTGGTTGTATTCTTACCGGGTTGAAACAGGCTAGGTCTAACGGGTATACCCTAATATGGGGTTGATTGTAGGGTGACCATTATATAGTTATTTATGGCACAGCCTCTTGGTTTTTATCAGTTCCTAGTAAATGCTCAGGCGATATGTTTTGCTTTAGCAGGAAACGATTTCTAGGACTGTGGCTATGTTTAGCTGCTCCAGGGAAGGAGCCTACTTGTTATTATGTTGAGTTGTGGCACTTGTGGCGGATCCAGGACTTTGATTTGTGAAGGGCTTGTACCCAATGAGGTTCAATTAAGACACAGTACTTTTATCGACCACATCGTCACCATGATAGTCCGCCACCCAGAGGTTACGGGTTCGATCCCCGGTCAGGGCAAGTTGGGAAATGGCCTTTTTCAAATTGTCCTAGGTCTTGGATGTTAATCTAGATATGTATTTGCTATAAAATAAGTATAGTATCGTTAAGTTAGTATCCCATAACACAAGTCTCGAATTTACTTTGGGGCTAGCTCAATCTGTGTAATTTGTTCATTTTAAAGACTTAATAACCACCCGCCCCGGCGGCAGTTTTCTGCGGCCGATTTCTACTTAGTATATATCGGCTGCTTTTTTCCCGCGCATATCACCAAAGCCGATCCAGGGATTGGACAATACGGCCAGTTACCATCTCAGTAGGGTACTAGGCTTTTCTCGGTCAAAAATAAATTATTTGGTACTCAGAAGAAAATAATACGTCACAAAGTAATGTCACTTGTCATTTTCAACGTGATTTAAGATTTATTAAACTGATATTAAGAGCGCTATTTGACTCCAAGTAACTATGACGTCATTAGTCTATATTTCAAACAAATCCCATAAAAAATTGTTGTTAGTTTTAACCTTTAGGAAAAAGTTTATCTGATTTTATTTGTAGGAAAGTAGCTAATTTTGATTCCACTGTTTCACCATCACGCTTAGATTTGACATCTGGGTTTTACGGTTGAATGACGACATGAACTATATTATCATCATCATCATCATTTCAGCCGCATAACGTCCACCGCTGGACATAGGCCTCTCCCAAAGATTTCCAAAATGACCGATCAAGAGCGGCAACTGTATGTATTATAATATTATAATACATACAGGTCATGTCTTGTAAGAGTTTATAGAGTTTATACTTTATAATCTCTTACTTAATCGTACGATAATACCTAAACTTTCTATACATAGATAAAACACAATCACATCCATATGTAACCGAGTACTTACACGTCCGGTTCCTATTTTTAAGCTCACCAACGCGGCGGGTTGTGTCGCTATAAATAACAGACAAACACACAAACCCATTGAGATAGATAGTAACGCGGTACTCGAGTATTTCCAATATTTTACTTCCCGCTGGCAAATGGCTTCATAAGTATTTGTTTTCTCGTATTTTTAGATTAGGTTTCTACGAGTTTACAAAGATGACCTTTGGTCTGAGCCTTTGTATGTTTATATTTTTATATGTTCGGGTGATATTTAGATAATTGTCTTGTCTTGTTGTTTATGAGAGAGTAAGTAGGTATGTAGTGTAAGTAATTTCTCTGAAGATATGTCCACTCTCGTTTTTGGGGTAAGTATTGATGTTTCATTTAAGAAAAGTAATGTTCTCACTAAATCCATTTTATTCTTAGTGTGGTATTTATATATGTCACTTTCTTTTCTTTCCAACATTGGTGTTGTGTATAAGTGTATAAGTCACTGCTGTATAAGTATAAATATTTACACGGTTAATTATGATGCAGTTATTACTTTACTTATATGTATAAGATTTTTTCCCAGGAAGTTTGACATGTATAATACATAGATCCGTGCGAAGCCGGGGCGGGCCGTTACATAAGTATGTTTGTCAATGCCTGTAGCTGAGTTCACTTAATCTACGTTTTTTAATGAAACAATATCGGTAAATATAAGGTTCTATTCAATATCAGAAAGATTTAAATCATATTTTCTATGACACGTGTCGTGTATAATAAATGAATGTTTCACTTCCAAATGTAGGTGATATCCGATGCACATACCTACTTTCTGTAATGTTGTTTTATACAAGCTTAAGCGAGTTGACTCATATTGTAAAGTATTTATATTCCACGGTTGGGAAAAAAAGGCCGCATATTTATTTCAGAATTTGGTCTGGAGTTTTTTAAACGCTTTTCGTGCGTCGGCCATTTTTATCCGACTTCAAAAAAGGAGATCATCAATTCGACCCGTATGTTTTTGAAGTGAAAACTTCTTTAGGCGCGTTGGACATGCATGAAAATAATTTCTTGAGATGGGAAAAAACCATTGAACTCGTGACACTGTTACCGACACACAGTTTTTGTCGGCACTACCGGAGTGCCACTATTATTTTTTCGTAAGATATGTTACGCGATATTTTCGCCACTAGTGAAAAGACTTTAATTATTCTTACATTTGATAATTCTTTTTTAATACCTATTTAGAAGATATCAATAAGAACTTTGAAGATATGGCAGTAACTCCTAAGAGAAAATTAAATCGACGGTTTTTTTATTTTTATTTAATTATTTATTTATAAAAACTTTATTGATCCACAATATACAATTGTTTACAATTGGCGGACTTAACGCTAAAAGCATTCTCTCCCAGTCAACCATAATTATTTGTGCTTTTGTACCATTTACGTGGTTAAATTTACCCACCGAGTGATACTTAGTTTTTCATATAATTTTTCTTCTTTTTTCGCTTCCTCCCATGGCTTACCCCAATCAGTAAATGCACTATCTACTCAAAGGTTGCGCGTGCGCGGGCGTGAATCACGTTATTCAAATGAGCCCGTGGGCTGTCTTGATGAATAACTGCAGTATCAGGCCTCACATTAAAGAACTGCCTTTAATCTGAGCAGTAGGCTAATAAAAATGTAACAATGCTACTTGATGAATTTCTTGTTCTTGTCAGTCATAGGTACTAGTTGTACCAGGGCACAGAATAAATACTATCACTTACGTACCACGATAACAGCCAGCTAAGTAAAGTAAGTAAAGTTTAAGAAAATAATTAAGAAAATAGTTACATTATTTCAGGATTCATGAAGTCATTAAACGACTAACGAAAAGAGAAGCGGTTGTCAATTCGTCAAATGTTTGTTATGTCACATATTATTCGAAGACGCCTGGACCGACTTGAATTTGAAAGTATATATTTGTTAGGTGGTCTCATACAAATTTTATTAAAATCGATTGTGTAGTTAAGTCTGTTTTTAGTTTAGAATTTTTTTTTGTTCATTTGTGTCCCCATTCAATATGTCTTTTTCTATTACTACGACCACAGAGTAATAATATACTACGTACAACTACGACTAATTATTTATTACATAGTGTATTGAAATTTGTTATTTGAAAATTTTGAAAACATGTTGCCTATAATTATTTTGGATTCAGCGAAAAAGTAACTTTTGCAATTAATCCCAATCCAATTATATCCCTTTCTTGTCCGTAGTTTATCTTGTAGTGTTGTCATGTCACGTTTTATATTATCTTCAAGCCTGTAACTGTATTTTGCCTAGCTACAACCTAGCTACCTATTTAGGCAATATAATCATTAATAACCATTGTACTACACCCAAAAAACACCAAGAAAGTACCTCATTCTTGGGCTAGCATATGGTAATTTAAAGACTATGTTTGTATGGGACTTCCTACTAATACTAACTTACATGCGTGCGTAACATTGACAATGACAGTGGCCCAGCCGGTGTCTGGGAGGAGAGAAGGGGGGGGGGGGGGGGGGGGGGCACTGGTCGAGTTGGTAGACGGTGGTCTATTGTTTACTTAGTGCTGTGTTTGAAACTGGCGAGTCACTTGTAAGCTAGGGGAACTGGTCGAGTGCAACGGTACCTATTCAATTCATATATACGGTGATTTTTTAGTCTTGAAAATAGGAAAATTAAATGATCTGTGTAGTCCAAGTGGACATACACATATGACGTTACAGCAATGGGGGAGGGGGTCATACCAAATGTGACAGTACGTGTTAAAGGGATAGAAAAAAAGTGGCAAGTGGGGAGAGGGATTATATTTGGGATATGTAGACTGGTAAGAGCGTTTACCATTTCTACCGCGCGGTTGGCACAAATGGCAGAATTCCCAACTAATATCTACAGTCTTACGTTTTGTGCCGCGGCATTTATGACACGTGATCACGTTAGCGGTTTTCTTAAACGTAACGCATTGACAATCCAGCTGAACGATAAAAAAAATACACGATAGAACCAGCGTGGCGTTGCGTCGGTCGCAGCGGCGAAAACCGCCAGTGATGCCATTTTTGTAACGCGGAAACACTAAACGAACGGTTTTTTTGTATGGAAAAAAATTCGTTTAGGTGACTCCGCGTTTCAAAAATAGGAAAACTTCTCTTACTTTAACGAGCTAGTGAAACCCTACTGCTTAGGACTTGCTACTGGATAGTTGAAATTCTAACGCAGCACGCTCGTCATTCATATAAATGTAATATCACGTCGGCCATTGTGTTGTATTTAGTTTCTTACTGTAGTGTACATTGCCACAAGCTACTTTGTACTCTGATAGGAGACTCATGTTTAATTCATCGTTTTCTTTGCTTGTAGATTGAGATTTAACTGCAGATGATGTTTTTTAGGGTTCCGTACCCAAAGGGTACAATGGGGCCCTATTATTAAGACTCCACTGTCCGTCTGTCTGTCACCAGGCTGTTTCACATGAACCTTAATTGATAGCTAGACAACTGGAATTTACACAGATGATGTATTTCTGTTGCCGCTAGAACAATAAATACTAAAAAAGAATAAAATTAATAATTAAGGGGGCTTCCAGACATCAAACGTGAGTTTTTTTGTCGCTTTTGCTCGATATTATAAAAACGGCAACAGGTAGACGCTTGAAATATTCACAGAATATTTACTTTAAAAATAAAATAAATATGTACGGAACCTTCCGCGGGAGTCCGACTCGTACTTAGCCGGTTACTTCTCGTTAAGCGGTGCTATAAGTTTGACGTAGTGACTGTGTTTCTACGTGTAAGTCTGTACATATTTTTTATAATTATTTTTGAGAACTAACAACGTTTATTTTTAACTCAATAACCGTATGTCGAATATAGATAGAGCAAGGGTCAGGTATCTCTGATGCTGACTGATTATTTTTGGGACACATACAATGTAATGTGTCCCAAAAATAATTGATCTCAATATTTATTGTTTAGTTTGTTCTGAAACATAATCTTAATGCGTTTTGACACGGTAACAAACTAATCACAAAATTGAAACTTTATACGCAATCTTCATGAAATAGAAATCCAAATAAATTGCGTAGGTGTAAATGTAACTTTCTTTTGTGTGGGCGGGCCGATGCATTCTTACTTAGCTCGTTTGCCTATTTTATGAAACTGGACGGCGGAATATATAGGTATAATAACTATGTGGAATATTATTTGTTAGAGATTTCTTGCTGGTAATGCCAAATATAAAGGCCATTTCACACTTGATGGTAAAGTACGCTGCTAGCCGCTGCCGTTTCAGTGTGAATTGGCCCTAACAGTACGTGTTCTGATATAACTTACAAGCTTTTATTTAACTTGCAATGTATCTTGTATGTATGTATGAATGTATGTTTTGGTCAAATCTTGCAACTTAATTTTCAACCAGTTATCCTAAAGCACGCTTGTGTAAGTCAGATGAAATAAAATTTTATGAAGTCAATGAGCTTTTCTGATGATGGAGCCCGGAGTTATTCGAATTCAGGTAGAACTCAGTTATAAAACAACATATGCGTATGCGTATTATTTATTTTATTTTATTTTATCAAACTTAATTGTTCCGAAGTACAAATATACTTTAAACAAATGGCGGACTTAATGCTAAGAGCATTTTCTCCCAGTCAACTATAGGGATAAACAGAAAAAAACTATGCGGCACAAAAAGCAATACAATATACTTACACATATCAAATAATACTATATAATATATAATTACATTATATACCTATGATATATAAATAACAATCCTCATGAGTAGGACTTGTTAGATTTGTCTTGACGAGCACTTTATGGTAGACGATGCTTAGGGTCAGATGACCCTAGGCATCGTCTACGGACGGAAGGTGGTCGATGGAACTCAGTAATAAAACGACGCAACTCCATTGAGTTTGGGCTTATTTCATTTGTCTTTATGATTGCTTTGTTACCACTTACCTCACAATAAAAGCATGTACAAAAAAAAAACATTTAAAAAAAAAAACCTATTCTGACTATATCTTGCCGTATGCAAAGACATCTGACATAATTTAGCCGTATAAAGCACTGAGTAGCTCAATATTTTATGCAAGTGGTCACCCATCCTAGTGCGGACCATGTCCGGGGTTGCTTAACTTGCGAAAGCGCAATACGTATTGCCACCGGGCTACAAAGCTCAAACGTGGTCTTCTTCTTCTTATCGTGTGTGTTAGTGACTAACACTAGTGTCAGTTTTTAAACCGCCTTAAAGGCCTCTGACATGGTTTTAGGTAACGACCAATGTCGAAGACAGAGACCGGGACCGACGGCTTAACGTGCCCTCCGAAGCACGGATCATCTTACTTATCGGACAATCAGATGATCAGCCTGCCTACAATGTCCTAACCAAACTAGGACAACATCACAAAGTCGTTGCCCCCGCCGGGAATCGAACCCGCGATCTCTGGGCATGAGCCGAACGCTCTAACCACTACACCACGGAGGCAGTTGAAGAACGTGGTCATTAAGTCAAACAGTGTGGGCAACCATAATTTAGCCCCAACGACTACTATCTATCAAACACGCCAGAAATTAGGTCTAACTAAATTTAGTCTAAATCTAGACCGTGCTATATCCTGCCTATCTGTATGGCGGGAATAGGACTTAATAGGATACAATGATGATAATTTCCAGAATTATTTCAGGAAATTACATAGACCTAGAATTTTTTCCGTCGAAATGTGTGGCTGTGAACTCCGTTATGATTGTTATGAACCTATTAAATTTTATAACAACTTTCAAATTGTCATGCGTTTGGGGTATTTATACAGGGTTCATTTTTAACCGACTTCAAAAAAAGGAGGAGGTTCTATGTTCGACTGTATATTTTTTTATGTATGAGTAACGACTTCTCCGTCAATTGTGGCCTGGTGTTCCTTGACACCTCTCAAGTTTTTTTTATTTGAAAGAGTGCACTTGCGAGGTTGTCCTATAGAAATTTTATCATAATCAGTTGTGTAGTAGACTTCCTATTAAATTTGAGTTAGTATCGAATGCTGTGTAGCAACTCGTCTAAAACGCTCAATGTCTAAACCGCGTACATGTCCTCAAATTTGTGGTCTAAAACCCGACCGTAAATAAATCATATCCATCTCTTTCTTGTAAGATTTTGTAGAGGTATCTCTTCTAAAAAATCTTACAAGATATAGAGCCACCTAGATCCGCCTAACCTATATACTGATTGACACGGAGCCTCACCGTTACTCAGTCGATAATCGATGGAATAGTTGCGCGAATCGAGTCAATCGAGATATTGGAAAACGGGTTATTATAAGAATTCGAAGTAGATCTCGATGCAGTAGATGACCTAAAAGAACCAGGCTAGACGATTCAAATCGTTCAAATGGTTCTAATTCTAGTTCATAAGGTTGAGTTGTGGGAAACTCCCATAGATACATCCCTAGATACTTTTTACATGCTTTTTTTTAATCGTTAAAACCAACTTTTTCCATGAGATTGGTATGAAATAAAGACTAATTACGTCATAGTTCCTTGGCGTCAAATATCAGTTCTTCCGCCATATTAATCTCAAATCACGTTAAAAATGAAGTGCTATTGACCGACTGCTTCTGATGACTATTGAGGTTTTAGCTGTCACGTATTTCATCCAAACGTCACCATCATCATTATTATCATCAGGTATTTTTGTCTCCACTGCAGGAGCACGCACAGAGCCCTACTTGGCCAGAGCAGCCAGAGGACTTGGCCTACAATCTCCTTGCTGGTTTGGTTGGAGAGGTCTCATGATGTTTATAAGCTTTGTTTAGCTTGTATTCCCTAAGTCGCCTTCTACGACATCCACGGGAGGACTTGGAGTGGCCCTATTCTACTCTGCCGGAAACCAAACGTCAACAGGAAGAAATATTTCCTAATTTCACGAGCGTGCTAAAACCGCGACCTACTCACACAATGTCGGAGGTAAATTGACCATTGTGTGCGTCCAATCAGCTGTCGTGTGGTCGTGGTTAACTCGTAAACTTTTTGGGTCATATTAGAATTGCTCGTTTAAGTATCTTAGATGTATCTTGATTCGTTTCAAGCGAACAAAGCGAGCGCAGTTGTTCAAGTATACTTGGAGAAACTAGCATTGACATGTATATTACATTTACATCCCACCAAAAAGTTTCAATTTAATGTTTGTTTGTTTTTCGTGTGTGTGGCCAACACTGGTGTCAGATTTTTTAAGCTACCTAAAGGCATCTGACACAGCTAGATGGCCAGACGATCTGTGCAAGGTTGCAGCAAGGCGCTGGATGCAGGCCACTTCCGATCGGTCGTTTTGGAAATGATTGGGGGAGGGGGGAGGCCTATGTCCTGTGGCTGATATGCTCTAATTAAATTAAATCTTTAAATTTAACGTGTAATTAATAATAAAAGTTATTAAAAAGAAATAATATCGTATCATTTCATGTTAGTAATGACAAGTCGAGTAGGTGCATATTACTTGCACTGTAAAAAATTGCTGATGTGATAGTCAATAATGGTCATGGCTCACTATAGCATGTAGCGAATAGGGTGTAGCGTATAACGTGTAACGCATAGCGTGTATCGTATTGCGTGTACCGTACAGCCACAGAATACATAATAGTACAAGTACAGAAGATTCACTCGGAAAAATCAAAAGGAATAGCGACTCTCGCTACGACACAATTAAGTTCAATTCAGATCGCACAACGCTAATAACCTACAGTTATATTCACCTAGACGTTCCATCTCTTTCCGTCTCTTTCTATCGCGTATCGTTTACTTTTTCTGCTGCACTGATTAGCCAAGCCGGCGTGGCCGCCGTACGTACTTTTTTTGTACTTGCGTTTTTAATACCTACCGTGGAGTGAGACAGGCCTGGTACAGCGTATAACGTGTATCGTGTAATGTGTAGCGTATAGCGTATAGCAGCGTGTAGAGTGTAGCGTATAGCGCTTTGCGTCATTTCTAGTTAAGTTCTCCACAAACCTTAGTCAAAATGTGTTGCCTGGCCTGGCCGTGTCGTTCGTAAGAATAACGAAGATACTCTAATGATACTTAAAACCTCTCTTCTTTGCAGGGCTACCTCCACGTCTGGCGCCGGGAGTCCACCTTCTCGGATGAGGAGTTGACGGAACTGTTCAACAATATCGAAGACATATATGCTTTTAACAGGTAAATATTTTTACTACCACTGGTTCGGTGGCCCGGTGTGAGTGCGCATTACTAGCGCTTTCACATGTTAAGCGACACCGGACGTGGTCCGCACTTGGACGGGTGACCGGGACAAAACAAATTATCGATAGTAACTATAGTATTGATAGTTTATGTATTATAGAAAGCTATATTATCGATAGTTTGTTCGCCGACAGGACCGATACGATAGACTATTGATAATATCGGTTTTATTTAAAATACCGATAGCCCATCGATCTAACGAGCAGCAACACTAGTCTGTACTCATGTACCATATTCTTACTCTGTGCATGTACGGTCATTTTGTACTTCCACCACTTGCTTCAAGTTGCTTCCGGTGTAGGAAAACCTCGTGAGGTAACCTGCAAACTATATAGTTCATCAGTGTGTAATAATAATACTAAACTCGATGAGAAGTCTGACCCAGATTTTTTTATAAGTAAATAATGTATGAAACCTGTTTGATTTGTACTTATTTTTAAAACCCCTGATAATGGGGCTGTTGAAAGTTTGGCTCTAGTGTCTGTCTTTCTGTTTAAGGCATCGACGGGCTCAAACGGATGGACCTTGCGGTGGTTCTGAGCCACGTTTGATGAAAATCGGTTCAGTCGTTTAAAAGTTATTGGATGAGATAACGCTTTAAATTCGGGGTTTTGTAATTTGCCTGAGAAATAAAAGATGGCGCTTCGATATCAATATATTGTGTAGTTCCGCCGCTTATCCGTTTGCGCGTGAAGAAGTAACAAACAAACAGACACACACTCCTAACCTACGCCTTTATAATATTAGAAGTGTGTTATCTTGAGATCTGTTATTTCCATTGTACAATTTATTTGCAATAAATTTCAATTCATGATTTAAACTACCCGTGAAATCTTTAAAACGAAATTATTCACGCAGAAACCAAAAGTTATGCAGAAAAGTGAAAAATCAAAGCAAGTGCACCAACAGGGAGTAAAAGAGCCCTAATCCAAATCCGCCGGTGAATGCAAGGGTGTTAAAATAATCGCGGGGACGATAGCGAGGGTGGATACAAAGAAGGGATGGCAGTGGTGCTCAAACTATAGATTGCAAGTCATGTATATTTGCATGATCTGCTGCAAAGATTTTGGACCAACGCATACACCAGACTATCCGTGACGCACTTTTTAGTCTGTGAAAATAGATCCCATGCAATCATATTTAAGTCCCATATCTCTGAATTATATGCAGTAACGCACACGACGCGCGCTACACTGCAATGCCTGACAAGGTGCATGTCATGTTTTTTGTATGGAATGGATCATGTGCAATGCAATGTAATTATTAAATCTATACATCATCTATATCTATATCTATACATATAATAAAACAGTAAAAAAAGTGTGTCTGTACATTAAATATATTTCCAAAAAAATTTTGGGGGCGATGGAGACATAGTAATAGAGTAAGAATTTAGAAAAAAATGTCTGTCTGTTTGTCTGTTTGTCTGTTTGTACACGCTAATCTCCGGAAATACTGGACGGATTCGAATGCAACTTTTTTTGTTATATAGCTATTAAGCCTGAGCAACATATAGGATATAAATGATTATGGAAAAAAAGAAACGCCTGATGCAGAACCATAATGGTCCAGCTAAACTAAAAGAGATATAAAAATGTCGCCTTAGTAAAAGTTGTTCAGCCTGATGAGCATTTTTCAGAGATTTACAGTGCACGCGAACGAAGTCGCGGGCTTCAGCTAGTAAATAATAAATACACTTTTTGAGCGTCATTTGCGTTACTGCGTATGATTGCACGGGTTCTATTTTAACATACTAAAGTGCGTCACGGATAGTCTGTCGTCTGCATTGGGCCTAAATCTTTAGTTAAAGTTCAACAATTAAGTTAGGGTTGTTTGCTAGTTGTTTTCTAATCTGTGTTACAGGCAGTCTCATGAAATATTAAATTTCGAATTTTCTCGCAAATTGTTGAAATAAATTTTGGTTGATGATGATGATTTAATTTGATTTTTCAACACACTTGCTCGTAAAGTGCATATAATTTCACCGGTTTTAGATAATTAAGGTCTAACAAAATATAGTGAAACTATTTTGAGGCTGAATTCAGTTAATGATACTGAACAACTTTTTCCAAGGAACGCGTACGAAATATGAAAAGTAATTTATGGCCTCTCATACAAGTTGGCCAATCAGCCGATCATTTGCTTGCATTCGGTAGATAAACGTACTTTTCAACAAGAATCTTCCCATAGTCCAGTTTCAGTTTTTAAAACTACATGTTCTTGAAACTATGCCTTGTTAAATATGGGAAAAAGAAATGTACTTACTACAAATTAAAAATCTTTCGTTATACTTTGACTACCACTGGCCTTTACTTTCATCTGTACGTTATTATGCGTATACTCAGCTGACGTATTGTGTGCTACGCATAGTTCGGTAGTGCGCTGTCAGCCGTTAGTGGGGTGGAGCGATTTTACAGGGTACCTATAGAATTACTTTGGCAACAAATAGGGCTCAAGCGTATAATTTGCCATTCTTTTTTACAGACTTTAAAAAAAAGAGAAAGTTATTCTTCGTAATCTTTTTTTATGTTCACCGATTATTTGAAGACGCATGGACCGATTTGGAAAATTCTTTCTTTGTGGTATAGTTGTAAAAACATTCTAAATATTAAATCTTGACTGATCTTTAAATGTATTTAATTTTGCAATAAATCTTTTTCTGTAATATGAAATTTCACTGGCCACAGTAAATATTACTTTTATTTTCATTAAATTAAATACAATATATTAGATAATAATAAATCGAACATATTAAACACAGAAAACATTCCACTCCCACATAGTAAGCTTGCATAAATACTAGCGGTCTCAGTACACATCCTTGCGGCGCTCCGCACTAAATTTCACAAACAGTAGTCCAAGTTGTAAAATAGCAACACTTTATGCGTACATGCGGTTCACTAGATTGGTTTACGAAGAGGGATCGAGTTCGCGAAGTAGAGAAACTGGATCTAAATCTGTGGCTAGGCGATAAATATAGACTCGAACGCGTTGGTTGAAACCTAAGTGGAAAGTTGACGGACAAAAATGTTGGTCGTTTGTTTTTTGGAAAGCTATACATATAATAAAACAGTAAAATAAGTGTGTTCATTAAATATATTTCCAAAAAAAATATTGGGTGAGATGGAGATTAATAGAATAAGAATTTTAAAAAAATCTTTCTGTTTGTCTGTTTGAAAATACTCGACGGATTCGAATGTTAAATAATTGTTAAGCCTGGGCAACATATAGGGTATGATTGATTTTGGAAAATTGATCACCTGATAGAGGACCATAACAGGAAATATAAAAATGACTTCTTAGCAAAAGTTTTTCAGCCTGATGAGCATTTTCCAAAGTTATAAAGTCCACGTGAACAAAGTCGCGGGCTTCGTCTGGTTTTAAATATTTTTTTAGATAAAAATATACTTAATATTCATCTTCATCGGCAGCCTTCCATGTCCCACTGTTGAAAATAGGAATATACCTAATATTAATACCAATGCATTGGCACTAGGCGAAGAGCCAATGGAAAATTATTCCATGAGGGTCTTCGCTGGTTACCAACCACGCTCACGGTGTGGAATGTCACGAATGACAAGTGGAGAAACTACCACATTCCAGGGACCGGAACCGCTTACCTTTTGAAGGGTTTTCGTTCGGGTTTTTGATCGACTGGTTTTCGTAAACCCTAATGATTTGTTAACCATATCATTTGCTTACCCTGACAAAAGGCTTACTAATACAATACAGTTAATTCAACTAAGCACTAACTAATATCGCAAAACCCTATGATAGGCTTACCCCATCAATATTATTTATACGGCCTCAAGCAATTTAATCTTTATTTGAATAGCATACAACACAAAACTGCTTGTGCAAAAAGTTTATAGGGTTAGCGAGACGACGCATCGGGCTAGAAAAAGAAGGCAGGCTTTGTGGATGTCCAAACAGCCATTTGATAATTATACTAATTGCATTCACATAAGACTTATATTACATTGTTTACAGTCGTTTCTATGAGTTTAGAAGTAGTGGACAAGACTGTAGAACAAAGAGGAGGAAAGGGTAACCAACTTAATGCTAACAGGTATAATCGGAACTTTAAGAGGAAATCATTTGGCCGTATTTCCATACAAACGCTCTCCACTGATTTCTCGCCGAATATTGCAAGTAGAGCAATGATTTTTTCCAGAAAAAAACTTTGGTTATATAAGCATGTCCCTATGTTTTCATTTTTTTTATAATTTTATTATTAAAGGAGATACGAACCTCCAAAAACCTAAAAAAATGATAAAATTTTCCACTGTGTTCCAACATCTACCAAACAAATATGACGAGTTTATATTAAAAAAGGAAAACATAGGAACACAGTCAAAGCTATTCTTTAATTTTAAAAGAAAAAATAAATTAAATCGGTTAAGTTTGGGAGAAGAAATCAGGGGAGGACGAAACGTAGATTTTGTGTATTTTTCTTAGGTATTATCGGTCCGAGCTGCAGTTGTCCCTATCACACCCTACGGGGAAAGGTTTGAGGTTGGGGGGCGGTATAAGGTGTATTACACTTTGTGATGTGACACGCAGTAACTTATTTTATCGATATTCTAGTGTTGTTCATGGATATCGATACTCAAACGCAAACTCAAAAATGTTTATTCAATGTAGGATAAATTTATTTAATAAAGGTAAAAAAAGGTAAACCATCATAGTTTCGCCATGTCTGTCTGTCTGTCTGTGTTTTAAAGGATTAAATTTTCTTTTCACGAATAACCCATCGTGTGAGAAAAACTGTCAGAGCTAAGTAGGGTTTACACATTTAAAAGTTATAGATGACCAACTTATGAAATGTCCTCGGAAAAGGAAAATTTCATACAATTTTAATATAAAATTATTTTATAGACGTATTTAGTAGCGTGAGCTCAAAGTCGGCATTTGCGACTACGAAACTACACTGCGCGTGGCCCGACTCGCAGTTAGCTAGTTTTATTTAAATATTATTTTAGTGCAAAAAAGCTAAAAACTACTAGCGATTCGGAATGACCACTGCTGGGTAGCCACTTTTAGACCGGGGCCGGATTCCGGATATAAATAAAATACGAAATACAAAGCTTAGGTAATTTAGGTATTTATTTATTTAAACAATGAAACATATACAGTCAGTGTTCACAAAAGTATTTATTTTACATCAGTACCTATAAAAAAATCTCTGCTAGGGGACTCGTCACAAAATATTTTTATACGTTTGGTTGCTTGTTGCGTGCACCAAACGGCTATATATATATATATATATATATAGCCAAATAAAATAACAAGATAGACAAATATACAAATGACAAATGAAATCTCCCGGAGAGGATATATATATATATATATATAGATATACCCGTGGGCACTTTGTAGATCCATCGTGCCGTACGACTAGTATTTGTTGGTTCCGTTTACGTAGTTGGCTCCGGGTGCCTTTTCTAGATCCAATGCTTGTCAGCCATGCGCATGTTGTTCCAACTGGAGCCAAAAGTGTCAACTAGAGTAATAATAATAATTACGAGATTTTTATACAAATCCACCTTTTTGGCATTCAACACTGTTACATCCGATTCAAATCAACCAATCAGAGAGCACCGTTGACCTCATTGGCTACAATCTGCTAGTAATAATATTATTACAAGCTTCTGTTGAATTTGCAATGTTTATGCAATCAATGAAGTGTTGCCAAATAATAGATATCATTTTCAATTGAAAAATGCCAAACTATCGACAGTGGTTTATCAGTATGGATATCTGTTTTAGAGCAATACTATTGATAACCAACAATACCATAATTGGTATTTATAGTATCGATCCGACGAAAATCAAACTATCATGAGTATCGATAGTATGCGTTTCATAAAATATCGACACTATCGATATATTTTGTAATATCGATAGTGTCGATAGTTTATGTATTATTAAAAGCAATACTATCGATAGTTTGTTCGTCATCAGAATCGATACTATCGATACTATCAGCAGTATCGATAAATAATCAAAAGTATCTCAAGACTCACTGTCGGTTTTACTAAAAATACCGATAGTGAGTCAATTGACTGTCAATAGTGGACTATCGAGCGGCAACACTTATCCAATGCTTATGGAGTAAATTAGCCGTTCTGATGATTGAACCGAAACGAATTCAACAACCCTCAGTAAATAAAATAACATAGCTCTTAGATCATTTATTACAGGATAAGCCTTACCTGCGTGTTTCTCTCTGCCAAGGTATAAAATCAACTAATCTAATACATTTATAATGTAAGTTGCGTAATCGATTATGATCATTACGTAAATCTGTAAAGTATCGAATGGACGGTGCAAGTGCTCCGTTAGAATTGCTATGTTAAACAGTTTCCTTGTGTGATAAGTTTTTTATTCTGAGGCCAAACTACTTATTGAAACGAATGAAATAAGCCCAAACTCGATGGAGTTGCGTCGTTTAATTACTGAATTGCATCGACCACCTTCCTTCCTCCGAGATCAGACCCTTGGAATCGTCTGCACTAATGTGCTCGAGTCCTGCTCCATGAGGTTATGTTGTTTTATAACTCAGCCCTAGTGAATACCTCCCGGTTCCATCATCAGAACAGCTCATTAACTTCATAATATTGTTTTGACAAGTATGCAAAATTTCAGCGAAATCGATTGAGAATAGCTGGTTAGAAATTGAGCTACAAGATTTGACCCAAACCAATATTCGTACGTAGATATCTGATACATTGCAAGTTAGTAACTAAAAACAAAAAATACATATAACCTTCTTAAAGATTGCATAACCTTTCACGGGCAATGTTTTTTATTTTATTAACGTTGTTTTGTATTTAGAAGTAATTCTGAAAAATGGTATCAATGAGTTTATCTTCTAGTATCAATTACGGTAAAAAGAATCCAGTCTAGTTTGCGACTAATTTCCATGCCAAACGATTTTTTGCTTGTTTACTGCCAAACTACAGTAAAAATATTAATAATGGCATAACACAAACTTGCCAAACCCATTTCATTTTTCGATACTATTTTTTCAGTATCCTTCGAGCCGAGAATAAATGTATCAATTACATTAGCAAGGTTCGATAATTAAGTTCAAATTTGAAATACAATTAGTCGATGACGAAGGCGCACACGCTACGAAACTGCGCACTTCCCGCGAGACTACCATTTTATGATTTACAACCTTCCTATTTAATTCCTGTGCTTTAGATTTGAATATAGATTAGCCACTCACCTGTCCTAAGAAGTGCTTACATTTTTTGAAAGACGTGTTAATTTGTGACTATCTGATGCCTTTGACCTCGTTTTCGTGGACAAAAAAGCTCGTTACCATTAAAAATAAAAAAAATATTACATTTGAATTTGGAATCCGTTACTTTTTAAATGAGTTTTCATTGTCTTTTCTTATTTTGGCGCTAATATATTGAACAATATTTTGCAATATTAAAATGTAGTGGGGTGATATAGAGAACCGAATCGCTGTGATTGCATTACACAAAGTAGGTTTGAGCCAAATGCAGTTTTTAAAATTTTCCATACGCTTGGTATTAGTCAAATGTTTGTGTATCGACACAGGTATGACACTTCATAGAAACGGAGCAGCATAAATACCTAGTACTACTACAAACGAAACAATCCGTCCGTGCACACGTCAAATGTGTAAGTTGAACAATCAGGGTCGCTACCACAGAATTTGTTGCTTGGCTTACCTGTTTTCACCACTCGGAAATCTATACGATTATCTGTTGCTATACAAGGAACAACTATTGAACAGGTGGATGACATTACCTTCTTGGGAATACAACTGGATAGTGCCCTTACCTGGGAAACACAGGTTGATAAAGTGTGCGGTAAATTGGCAAGCACTAGCTTCGCGCTTAGACGACTATCGGATGTGGTACCTAGAGAGGTGGTGAGGTCTACCTACTTTGCGATAGTGCAGTCTGTCCTGCAGTTTGGCCTAGAGGTCTGGGGGAGCGCCGCGGAATGGCAACGAGCGTTTCGTATGCAAAAGCGAGCAGTCTTCGCGATAGTCCACGTATCAGGGCGAACAACCGTCAGACCATACTTTGAAACCCTTGGAATCCTCACGCTGCCATCCCTTTTCATCTTACAGGTGCCACATATGTCTTTAGTAACCAAGAAGTGTACCAAAGACCGAGAGATGTGCACGACATTGCGCTCCGCGATGTTGATCGACTGCACCTGATACCACATAGACTAGCTAAGACTGACAGACTGACTCATGTAATGGGGTCTGTCCCGTCCGTCCCGGTCCGTCTGTCTTTCTGTCTTTAATAAGTTGCCACCTGATATAAAACAGGCGACTACATTGACAAGCTTTAAAGTCAAGCTAAAAAAGTGGCTTCTTGAGCGTACATTCTACAGTATAGAAGAATTTTATGAATGTCGCTTATAATTCCAATTTAATTAGTTATGTATGTGTATGCGTAATATATTTATTTGTATGTTAAATTTATTTTATTTTATTATTCAATTTTATTTTTGTATGACGTGTAAATACTTTTTATGAATAAATATGATTATGATTATGATTTTAAAATTTACGTTTTTTATTGTTATCCGTGGATAAACAATGATAATGTGCGCAGTTTCTCACCATTATAATTCAATAATCCTAAGTGACTCGCGTAATGTCAACGTGCGACTACCAATAACCCTGTTTTTCTGGCGCTTACACGTCCCAATAACAGGGGAAAGGTTGCGGGGACACCAGATTGCGGGGGACGGTGCGAGTTTCCGTTCTGTATGTAACACTATTATTAATTCTGTGGTACCGGACTATAATAGGTACAATGAGACCTCCTCTTTGTGACAGTAAAAGACCTGGCCGTCCACGTAGTGTTCATACGAAAAAGGTGGTCAAAGCAGTAAGGGAAAGAATTCGAAGAAATCCTGTCCGAAAGCAAAAGATTTTATCACAGGAGATGAAGATAGCACCTAGAACCATGTCGCTTATTTTAAAAGATGACTTAGGACTTGCTGCCTGTAAAAGACGTACTGGTAATTTTACAACTGATAATTTAAAAAAGAATAGAGTAGTAAAATCGAAAAATCTACTGAAGCGGTACGCAATGGGTGGTCGCAGAAAAAAATTGTTTACGGATGACCATTTTTTTACCATTGAGCAACATTTTAACAAATAAAATGACTGTAGGTATTTATGCCCCAAGCTCTAAGAAAGCTTCCCAATAAGTCGACAGAGTGCAGCGTGGCATTAGCCGACTTTAGCGATGGTTTGGTGGGGTGTTAGCTATGAAGGAGTGACTGAGCCATACTTTTGTGATAAAGGTATCGAAACATCGGCATATGTGTATCAAGATACCATTCTTGAGAAGGTATTTAAGCCCCTTAACAACACTATGTTCAATAACCAAGAATGGTTCTTCCAGCAAGACTCGGCACCGGGTCACAAAGCTCGGTCAACGCAGTCTTAGTTGGAATCGAACGTTTCCGACTTCATCAGAGCTGAAAACTGGCCGTCGTCTAATCCCAATCTTAATCCGCTGGACTATGTTTTATGGTCAGTTTTAGAGAGTACGGCTTGCTCTAAACGCCATGATAATTTGAAGTCCCTAAAACAATCCATACGATTTTGGCAGTGAAGAATTTTTCCATGGAAAGAGTGCATGCTTCTATTGATAACTGACCTCAACGTGTAAAGGGCTGTATTGCAGCCAATGGAAACCACTTCGAATAAGCTTTTTATATTTTAAAATGTATTAAAAGCGAACAATTTAAGCTTAAGCCGAAAGTAACACAGACACAAAAACAACTTTGTTGTGGATTGTAGGTTGGGTTCATTAGGTTTCCTGTGACCAACACACGAGCGAGCGACTGAAGCTTAGGGCGAAAGTAACACAAACACAAACAACTTTGTCGTGGGTTGTGGGTTAAGTTTGTTCGGTTTCCTGTGACTAACACACGAGCGAGCGAACGACTCAAGCTTAGGACGAAATTAACACAGACACAAAATCAACTTTGTCGTGGAGTGTAGGTTAAGTTATATAACATCCACCCATCCATCCATCCATCCATTTCAGCCGCACAACGTCTACTGCTGGACATAGGCCTCTCCCAAAGATTTTCAAAATGACCGATCTAGAGCGAAGTTATATAACAATATAAGTATAAAAGAAGACTAAATATATTGAGAATTAAAAAAATATGATTTGATATTATGATATTATTAACATCAAAAAAATTAATGTTATTTGTAAGAAAATTTGTTTTGTTACTATAAAATTCTTCATATTAAATATTGTGAGTATGGAATAAATATTCCGTATAACGAAAATCTATAAAACTTTTGTCTGTAAAAGAATGCACACCCAAACTATGCACACTTCCCACAAGACTACCATTTTATGATTTACAACCTTCGTCCTAATTCCCTGTGCATTAGATTTGAACATAGATTAGTCACTCAACTGTCCTAAGAATTTTTAATTCTTAGGACATAAGATACATTTTCACGTCTTTATCCCTGACAAGTTTGCAGAGCCCAGGGCCGTACCGAACCCGAAAGTCATGATTGTTAGATGTTGTTAAGAAGATGATGTTAAGATGGAAAAAGAAATCAAAATAGTGATGAGTTGCTAGCCACATCACCTAACATGATTCAAATCTCTCCCATTTCCTTTTCCAGCATGGAAGATAGTCTATTCATTGGCCAAATCCCAAATTTAACATATTTCCAATAACATAAATTTAGATATCTTAGAAAACCACCAACCTAGTGATTGAATGCGGTGCGAAACGGATCTGACATTTAATAGAAAAGTGATTTTTTTTTCTTTTAGCGGATAAATGTAATCGCTTTTTAGTTCCTTATCTTTTCGAAGAAGAAGTTCCTTTTCTGTTACCTATTGTAGGTAAAAAGAGTAATCTGAAATAAAAAGATTGGGTACTTATTAGGTGAAGTAGAAAATGGTCTATGAAATTTGACAAAATAAGTAGGCATAGATACAGTAAAGAAATTATTAAAGTGTAGCTGTTGATATTACCACAAGTAACATTGTACTAAAATAACGATTTTTAACCATAAAAAAATTCTGGCCGGATCCGGCCGGATTGATGGAAATCCGGTCAGATCCGGCCGGATTGGAAATTAGACTGGATAATTTCATCCGGTCATTAAAATGTTAGATTATTATTGCAATATATAGTTTAGACAAGACAAAGATATAGTTTATACAAGTAGTTGCAAGGTTAAAAAAAGGGGAGGGGATATATTCTTCTATTCTTCTACTTCTTCTACTTTGACGTAGATAATGCACCCTAAAATAGATTTTGTAATAAATGAAAAATTACTTACGATTTAGGTAGTTATCCTTATGACGATAAAATCTCAAAATCCAATACACAAGCCGAGTCAAAACAGTGAAGCAAAGTACCTAACAAGTCCAGTAAACAATAGCCAGGGTCTTATAAAGAAAGCAGACAAGTAATAGAATATGCAAAACAAAACAAACACTCCGCATACGCGGAAATAAATTTGCCGACTACTGCATCGGCGAGCGAGCCCGGCGGCCGGGAGGGTGCGGGGTGCGAGGACGGCGCGCCACACACACGCATCATTGACAATTTACTCACACATTGATAGCTCCATAGTTCGGACACAGCGCGACAGCAATAGATTTTACAAATACCTATTTTTGAATTCTCTCTACCTTAATGTTTCCTCTTAAGGTTACTGGTAAGTCCAGTTACCATTAGTTAACTGATTCAAAGGAGTTACCATAACGTTAGGGTAAGTCAATCGATATGCTAACTGTAACAAAGGGTAAGCTTATGATGGAGTTACTCCATCGATAGACTTAATCAAATAAAGGGGGTTCCGGTCCCTGCCACATTCTCGAAAAACAAAGCATTGTCCACCGACATGAGCCACTAAGCTCATAAATATATTACAAGATATTTAATAAAATGACCAGTAACTCTTTATACACTAATAACTAATAAAATTTATAGGTCACCATCTCGCAAGTTTGCGTTTTCAAACAAAAAAGAATTTTTCAAAATGGTCCAGTAATCTTCGAGTAATATAAAACAAACATACTTACTTAAAAAAACAGTGGCACTCCAGGAGTGTCGTGTATAAGTTTTTTGTGTATTTCCAACGCGCCCAAAGAAGTTTACACTTAAAATATATACCTAATATACATTCGAATTTATACCCTCGTTCATTTTTGAAGTCGGTTAAATTCATCTTGAGTGATATTTACATTTTGAAATATTTTAATTACTCTCCATTAATTTAATGGAGGTAGATACCTTCTTTGCAAATTGCAAATCAATACGATCTTGACCGATATAGCTTTATTTTTTATTAATTTGCACATTTTTATCCTAAAGTAATATACTTAAGTAGATAGTTTATAATTAATCAGAGATCGTAGTAACCTTGGCATATGTTATTTTAAAGTAAGATGATAATGAAGAATCATCAGTTAAAGATTACTCGTTTTACCAAGGCCGTTTTCCGTGTTTAAGCTTTTAGTTAACTGAAGGTTATTAGGTTAAATGATGTCATTAGATTTCTACTATTTTAAGATTCTGTTAGCATTGTTTTCATGTTTTTATTTGACTTCCTAGATAACTCCAAGTTAAAACTATTGTGGAGTTTTATAGATTTTGCTCAGGACTTTTTGAATAAATGTAATTAATTGGCTTGTCAACTAAAAAATATAAAAGTGTTTAAGGTGCTTTAATCGATAATATTAGACGATTTTGAGAAAGTAATTTGAATAAAAATATTCTACGTGTTATCAGGATTTTTTAATGTAAATTTAAATATTACGACGGAAGTGACGACACGCAGCAGTCAAAGTTTACATTTTTCCTATGCCTGCATTTAGAAAACAATGACATCTGTCAACTGTCAATGTCTTCTGTTTAAATTACCGTCGTGACAGTGACAATACAGTACAGTGGTGCCATTTTTAAAACGCGAAGTCACTAAACGAACGGTTTTTTGTATGGAAAAACCATTTGTTTACGTGACACCACGTCTCAAAAATGGTACTTCAATTCAGTACTGGAAGTGGAAATGGCCAACTTTAGTCAAAAAAATCTTCATCGTGACGTCACTTCCTCAAAAAGCTTAACCTTGCTTGAAAATGAAGGTCATTGGGATTTTTGCAAATATCTAATTATTTAAGACCTTATTTTTAAATCTGATTAGAGAAAACTTTTCCTAGAGGCTATTCCTCGAAACGGATTGCAAATCAGATTTTTTTTTAATTACGTGACAAGCCAATTCTTCGGTAAAAAAAATGTATTGAAAGCCCAAGTAAATTAAGTTTACAAGTACACGATTTAAACCTTAGGGCGTTAGTCTAATCATTAAATAACGTTTCAACAAGCTATAAACCATAGGAAATAGTCCATAAAATCGTAACACTCAACGTGTATGTCGTAACAACCTCAAAGAGACCGATAATGAAGCATTAAGCCGTGAAGTTAGTTAGATTTGCCCTAGATTCGGTTAATAAGACGAATTTGGAACCTATTCGTGCATACTAAGACACATATAATAATTTTAAACAAACTTTATTTCCTTGTCTTACCCTTTGTTCTACCTCACCAAAACACACTTTTTTAAGCATTCGCCATGTGGTTTCCGGCAGAGTAGAATAGAACCACTTTAAGTCTTTCAGTGGATGTCATAGAAGGCGACTTAGGATTTCCTAAGCTAAACAAAGCTTATAAACATCAATGAGTCTTCTTCAACCCGTCTGGCCAGCAAGGAGAGTGTAGGCCAAATCCTCTCCAAAAGCTTTGACCAAGTATGACTCTGGTAGTACAGAGAGGGTCGTACTCCTTCAGTGAAGACCTAAAAAACCTAAAGATGAGATGAAAGATGACCGCATTAAAAACAAAAGATACAAATTAAATCAAATTGGCAGCTTTCGTGAACCCACTTTTGGGCATAAGGCTTCTGACTGCGCCATCTTGTCCATCGCAATCTACAGTTCTTTCTTGCAACTTACCTGACATCGATAAACTACGTAGCCGCAGGACTTCCAACACTATGCTTCCCAATTCTAGGGCTCCTACCACCTCAGTGACAGCTTTGCTCCACCTACCTTCTCTGTACTACCAGAGCCATAATTAGCCAGAGCAGCTAGAGCATGTAGCCTACAATCTTCTCAATGACCAGACGTGGAGAGGCCTGATTAATGTTTATATTAATATTCCTAGGTATGTTTAGCTTAATATTCCTAAGTCGCCTTCTACGACATCCATGGGAAGACTTGGAGTGGTCCTATTCTACTCTGCCGGATACCACACGGTATCATATTACCTCATTAATTTCATTTTCATCACCTTTTTTTCTCATTCCAGGTCCCTCTGCGAAGAGCTGAACACCTGCCGCTTAGACGCGACCTGCATTGCACGGTGCTTTGTCAACAATACCACGGGCTTCTCTGTCTACACGTCCTACTGTACTGGATACCCTCGGACCATGAAGAGGCTGGCTGCTTTAGCTTCAGAGCCTGACAGTGCGAGGGAGTTTAGAGAAAGGCAGCTAGCGCTATGCCATCCTTTGCCTTTGGCATCGTATCTACTGAAACCAGTGCAGAGGATATTGAAGTATCATCTGTTGCTGCAGGTAATTAAAGTGCATGACCTCTTAGTACAAAATTAACTTTGAGGAGTATGACAAGATGATGGTAAGGGCACTGTTGGTAATGCGCCTCCTTTCACAAAATTTTTATTGTATAGTTTTGTTTTTTGAATGTCAAGTAGGTACTTATTAAATTGTCGTATACTGTTGTGCTAATAATCTGTGCCAATTATATATTTTCGTACCTTCGGTCAAGCGTCAATAGCACATTAAAGAATCAATTGCTAATGGGTAGTTAAACACATCATTAAATACTTTTTCAAGCCGGTTCCAATGCATTATTTTGGCATCCATGAGCCTACTCTTGGTCTTCCTGCTTTTGGATAGATGTTATTGTTTATGTTATTAGTGTGTGATAGTGTTTAGTTCGATTTTTCAAGTTACCTAAATGCATCTGAAATAAATTTGTGAATTTATGAATCCATGCGATTGAATCCACGATCTATTGAAATTAATTTATTGGCAAATAGATACATCGGCTTTTCGGTTAATTGTTACCGATCCACTGGCATTCGATATACTGGTATTCGATATGGCGTAGAAAACCCGGCACAGCTTAACAGCAGGGATCAACGACTTAACGTGCTTTGACCATTGACCATAGAGAAACTCAAGATGATGATGACGGAAGATGTTATACATTTGTATAAAATTCCAGAACGTGGTAAAGCAGTGCGCGTCCGTGGAGACAGAGTACGCGCTGCTGAAGATGACCGGCATCGCGCAGCACATCGACGACATGAAGAGACGACACGAGCACGCCGTGCGAGTGCAGGTACTGTCCAACTGTTCATATCTTTATGACTTACTCGACTTATCGCCCTATGTCCCCTGGGTGCTATAGACACCTCTAGCACTACAGTACTTCTCCATATCGTTCTGTCTTCAACAATGATTTATTCCGCTGCTACCGATAGTTGCCAGGTTTGCTTTGGTCGACGTCGCTTCCTCCTTTGTGGAATCCGTTTTAGTAACTGCCTCGGAATGTAAATGGAATTCTTCCTGAAGTTCAATTTTTGAAACGCAGAGTCACCTAAACGAATGATTTTTCCATACAACCGCTGGTTTAGTGAATCTGCATTTAAGAAGTGGCAGCACTTGAAAAGGTGTGAGAAAACTGACTTTCTGATTTTTATATTAATAATATTTTAAAACTAAAAACCGGCTTCACCCCCAAACTACATAAACGATTGTGATAAAAGGAAAATCGGACAAACTGTTAACCTCCTTCTTTTTGGAAATCGTTAAAAAGAAGCAGTGTTTGTCCTATCCATAGGATCTATTTAAAATCATCATCACTGCTCTTGACATTATTGTACTTGTATTGCAGGAGATCCAGTCTCTGCTGTACGGCTGGAATGGCCCGGATTTGACCACGTATGGAGAGTTGTGTGCCGAAGGGACATTCAGGTAAAAGAATAAAGTCTTTAGTGTTATTAGTACAGTAATTGTGACCGTGAAACTCTAAAATCATTATATAAAGCCTTTAGTGTCATCATCAGGATTTTATCTCTACAGTAGCTCGACCCTCTTTGAACTACCATGTGGAAAAAAGATTTAGTTTACATTTACCTTCAGTGTTTTCATTTTCTGCTCACTGACATAGCCCAGCGATTAGCTCATTGTAGTGGCAGTGGGCGGGACACATAGCAGGACCGATGGCCGATGGGCTGGCATCCGAAGCGTAGGACACCCACCCACAATGTGGTCAGACGACCTGACCAAGGTTACTGGAAAGCCCTGGATGCAGGCAGCTCTAAATCAGTCATTTTGGAAAAATTCTTCTTAGGCTTATACGGTACATACTATGCAGCTGAAATGATGATGATTTTCTGGTCTACATTCTCTCTCTCGCTTATCAGCTTCTTCTATTTGCAAGTTTTTCAGCATCCTTGGTTCTCAGATTGTCTAAATCAAATACAAATTATATCGCGTGCTTAAATAAATATTTCTTGCTTTCTAAACCAAGGGCATTGCCTAATCCTCTGGATAGTGAATGTATTACCTTCCAGATTTTGAAACAATAAGACTGCTTTTAGTCAGCATTTTTTTAAAATCCTTGTGGTAGAACTATGTAGGTTTTCAACTACAAATCATAACCGAGGATATACTTAGTTTAAATAAGTGATTTTACATTTTCAGAGTTTTCGGCGCCAAGGCGATGCGTCACGCCTTCCTCTTCGACAAGATGTTGCTGGTCACCAAGAACAGGGAAGACGGGATACTCGCCTACAAGACACACATCATGGTGAGTTCAGCTTTTTCTCTTCTATCGAACCCAGGAACTCCGGTGTGATAGCGCGGCATCATGACCACAGGTCTCAGAGGTTGTCAAAGTTAAAGAATACTTGTGTAAGTCGGATGACAATGACAATACAATATTATGCAGTCAATAAGCTATTCTGATGATGGAGCCAGGAGATATTCGACGGAACTCAGTTATAAAACAACATAGCCTCATTAAGTGACGAGCGCTTTATGGTTAACGATGCCTTGTGTCTGATTATGGAGACGGAAGAGTTCGATGGAACTCAGTAATAAAATGAGACAACCTCATCGAGTTTGGGCTTATTTCATTTGTTTGACTAAGTACTTCGGCCTCACAATAAAAGAACAAAAAATTAAATTAAAAAAAAAACTTATTATTTTCAGTGTAACAACATGATGCTAGTGGAATCAATCGCAGGAGCCCCGCTGTCGTTTCACGTGATACCTTGGGATGCTCCCAGATCTCAGTTGACTTTGCAAGCGCGATCTGCGAGGCACAAGCGAGAATGGACCTTATTAATCAAGCGGGTAAGGTCACATTTTTATTGTCACTTTCATTATCGATAGAACTGCGAGGCACAATCGAGAATGGACCTCATTAATCAAGCTGGTAAGTTGATATTTCATTGTCAATGTCATTATTAATAGAACCCCGACTTCTTATTTCCACTTAACCAGAATCATAACTTAAGTATTCTTCATAGAGTATGAAAAGAAGGATCATCTCATATGAGAAACAGTAGCAAAAGTGTCTCACCTGAAGTAGTAAATGATAGTTCAAAATCTGCCTAGAATAGCGTTAGTGTAGCCGAAGAGTATGAAATGAATTTTGCAATTGTTGACGGAATGAAGTGCGCTGAGTTCAATTATCATCATCATCAGGTCTTTATAGTCTCCACTGCAGGAGCACGACCCTCTTTGTACTATCAGAGCCATACTTGGCAAGAGCAGCTAAAGGATTTTGCCTACACTCTCCACGCTGGCCAGACGTGTTGGAGAGGTCATATTGTATATCATAACTCGCCTTCTACGACATCCACGAAAAGACTTGGAGTAGTTATTCTTTCTTATTCTCCTCTGCCGGAAACTACACAACGTTCAATTATCATATTAGAATTTGGAAAACTGTTTGGAGCTCCTGGTTTTGCTGTTTGCAAGTTTTGGTCTAAAATAAATATATTGTTTTCAGGTAATACTAGAAAATTACCAAGCCGTGATACCTTCACATGCGAGACAATTGGTGATGGAGCTAGGACAAAACAAAACTGATGGTAAGTTGAAAAAAATGTTTAGTCATTAGTTTTTAATTATTTTGAAATCCAAAATAAATCAGACAACAATTCATTGAACATTTAACCGATATCAGAAAAAAAATACATCACTGAAATTCAGAAAGATTACCAAGTAGCTTGACTTTTGTTAAATGATTCTAAAAACAGGTTTCTTATAAGAGATTTGTCACATTTTCAGATGATATGCTGGCAGAAAAATCGCACAGTCTCATCACACAAGCTTCGATGAGAAAGCAGTTATCAGCTCCAGAATATTTGGAGAAGCGGAAACTAGACAGAGAGAGAAGAAAGAGCTTTGAAAATGGCATCAGAGGCAGACTCAAGAAAGCCAACAGAAAGTATACAGTTCCTAATTCTAGAAGTGAAACCAGCCAAGATTGTGATTGCGCACAATTTTCAGCTGAAAAGGGCATAGACTATACCTGTGACAACTGCTACGTCGATCTATGTTCAGATTGTGAAGCAGAAACAACTAAAGATAAAGTCAAGAAGGAAGATTGCAGTTGTAGAGAAGATAATGAAATCACTGGTGAAAAATGCCCTGAATGTGACCGATCTCTACATTACATTGATTCAGGAAGCGCTGAACATCTTGAAAGGAAACCTGGTAGTTGTAAATGCTCTGATTTCAAATCGTCTCAAGAAAGTTTCAGCAAAGAATTCTCTAATTCTCTTACTAAAACTCGCGGCTATCATTCTTCTGATAATATTATCGGTTACACAGAAGAAGCTAAAAGCAAGGACGATTTAAGCGATAACAATTCTTTAACAAATATAAGGAATATCCCAAAAACGTGTCTAAAGTGCGCTAAAATTAAAGAAAACATTGTTGTCACTGATTCAACTAGTACAATACATTCTAGAAAGTCTAGGTGTAATGACGGGGACAAGCATAAAGAAATTACTCGGTCGAAATCAAGAGACGATCCACAAAGGTCAAAATTGTCTAAAATAGGTACTTGGAGGCGGAAATCTGAACCTGGACTTCCACAAAACACCGCAGGAACTGCATCGAAGAGATCTCAAGATAGTGATAGTGATAGAAATGATGGTCGAGGATGTGAAAAAATTGAATTTGAATGTAGGAATTGTGGTTCAAATAAAATTAATAGAAAAATACGAGGCAGTGATGGAGTTCCAATTTCTGATCCGGAGTTAGACAACACAAAGAGAACAAATGTCAAACCTAATTTAGAGATAAGAATGTATAACACAAAAAATATACCAAAGAAGATATCGAAATTAAAGAAGAATAGAGCTAAAGGTTTGAGGCTTGGTTCGGATACAACTGCAAAGTTTTACGCTGATTTCTCAACAGATGTGTCAACTGAAAATATCCTTCACATATCAGAATCAAACGATAGCCTTAATGTAGACAAAATCAAAGATTCATCGCAAAGTACAGAAGTGCCTGAAACTATTAGTAAAGATGAGGATATAGATGAGGAAACTTATAAAAAATTGATAGAGAAGACAGATTCGTTCAAGAAAAACGAACTTGAAAAAGGAAAGTACTTAAATAAACAAAAAGTGATAAACGAAGGTTCAGAAACGGAGGACAAAACTCATGAAGAAGACCCTGTAGAAGAAATCCCAGAAAATGATGCTGAGAAACCACTGGAACAAATAATATCACAGTTGTTGATGCAAAACAGAGAGTTCCAGAGGTTGTTGAAAAAGCAACAATTAAGAAACAGTGCGCAAAGAAGACATCAAAGGCTACTAAAATCTCACTCGAACCCGGAACAAGTAATCTTACAAAAAAACTGCGACTCTCTTAAATTGAAACCTAAATATGGACGACAGACTTCAGAAAACTTGGATGGTATTCAAAGTTGTGACCAAGAAGACGAAAAAGCAACCGAAATACCAGCCGACATAAAGGAGCCTACAGAACCACCAGATGAAGATCATATTTACGAAACTTTGAGATGTGACAGTAAGGATACTGAAAATTTGCATACTTTGAATAGTAAAAGCAAAGTAATTCAACATCATACACACCTTGCTAGACCTAGAAGATTACCTTCACCACCTACTAAAGAACAAACCCTTCCTGAAATCAAAACTTCAGGTCCAGATGCCGATTATGTGTACTTATCATTTGACCAAATAAATAAAAAACAAGATTCTGAGAGTATATATGACGTTCCAGTTTCTCCTGAAAAAACAAGTGCGGTAAATAAGTCGGACTATTACGAACATATGGAACCAAAAGGACCACCTACAGCAGACGAAGAAAACCTATACGACACACTAGAACTTCGGAGAAGAGAAGATGTGCCTGATACGCTGCCTGGCGAATATTTGCCAATGACTGCGAGTCAACAGAGTCCTAACACTCCGGAAATATGGCTTAGTCGGCAAAAAGAACACTTTAATGTATCCCGTGATAGGAAGTCCGGTTCATTACCCCGTAGTTTTCAAGTAATAACTAGCAATCAAGACGAGACTAATTTAAGTACATTTAAATGTAAACCTAATAGCAATAGTAAAACATATTTGAATAGAGACGGGAAGGTTATGAGTACAGACAGGCCATTTACAATAGCATCAGATAAGAGCGAAATTAGTTATGATGATGTTGAAAATTATATGAGTGAAGGGGACATTCTTAAATTCAGAAGAAATTCTAAAACTAGTGATAATGAATATCCACAAAATGTAAGTCAGTCTACACTTGAACTAGAGGAGGAAATTGACAGATGTTATAAAAATAATTTCGAAAAAATTAATTTAGATAAAAACAAAAATGAAAATCTGTTAACTGTGTCTCAACCGAACTTAAATATTTCCACTACATCTTCATGCGAAGTTTTACCGATAGAACAAAACGATGAGAACCCTGACATTGAAATATTTCATCCAGAGCATAAAATATACAAACCAACTGGCAATATTCTGTCACTGAAAAATGTTTTGAGTAGGTTCAAAAGTCGTAAAAGTAATGACGATAGTGAAAACGCAAATGATCAAAGTAGTCCTGATAGTGGAAAAGATGTTAAAAGTCCAACTAATGAGAAAAAATCTGCTTTAAACCCTAGAAATTATTCCAGAAATTTACTACAGAGGTTTAGAAATATCATTGGAGATGATCATTCAGACGACAACAAAAATGAAATCAAACATCATGCAATCACTGAACATGTGCAAAATAGTACTCTAAAGAATGACATTAAAGTAGTAATTACATCTACAGATGCTAGCCCAACCATATCTACGATTATCAATGCTGTCAATGCTGAAATTTTGAGTAAAAGTGTATACGAACATACCACATTAACTGATAGTCAAGTTGAGAAAAATAATTTAGATGCATTATCCCATAGTTGTGATAATATTAATCAAAAACCTGATAAAACTCGACCAGTATACGAAAAAAGTGTAAGTTTGATGACTACTGTTTCAAACACAGTCAGCAGTACATCCTCTTCGCCTTTGAAATCTAACAATAGTTCCTACCAAAGCTTAAATAAATTGCCTATTTACATGCAGGGAAGTAAACATTTAGGAGCTAGAATAGCCCAATCTGATTACCTCGATCCTACCACATTAATTGAAAAATCTACTTTAAAGAACGTTAATATACTAATTAATAAAAGTTCTGTAAGACCGGATAGTTTATTTTCAAATTCTTCATTTGTTACATCGTCAAGTGAAGGTACATATTTAGAGAATCAAAATAAAATAAATCAAGATGATTGTAAACAATCAACAACTACACAAACGAATTCAGATGAAAGTTTCTATGAGAAATCGTTTGAAAAAATAGAACAAGTGACAGATGAAGATGTATTCAGAGATTCAGCTGTTTATTCTGATCAAGAGGAGTCTGAAGACGTAAAGACAGAGTCTACTGAAAATGCAGTGAACAAGACTGTTTCACGCGTTGAAAGTGTAAAACGTACGTCTTCATTTAAATCCAAAAATGTTACGGCTACCACAAGTATTAGTCAAAGTACAAGCTTACATACACGTGTTTTAGTAAAAACAACTAAAGCAAACATTAATAACATTGGTACAGCAGCCGAACACAATGCTGAAAAGATAAAATCTAAAGCAGCTCCACCTGTCCCCGTTAAACCTAAAATTACTAACATTCCGTCCTCAACAAGCTTCCAAACAAAAACTTTAGCATTTAATAAAAATAATTTGGCTAAAACTGAAGAAAAGTCTTCAACTGAATCTGTTAATGTAAAAACAATCAAAAGAAATGTCAACTATAAGCAGCCACTGGTCAAATCGGAATCTGTAAAAAATACGCCAGTAGAAGCCAGATCAAATGACAAGGATTTGAAAACGGATAAAAGCGAAGAAGTCAAAAATACCGATAAATTAACAGCCGGTAGTATACAACTAAAAAGGCTGGGTTTTGAAAGAGCTAGTTTAGATTCTGCAACACGAAAGATGAAAACGCCGAACGAAGTGAAGCGATCGTCGATAGAACCACCGAAAGTCATGACGAAATCTGTTTTAGAACGACGAATGGAGATCGAACAGATGTCAAAGAGTCAAATTGTGAAACCCAGTCCAAGTCTGAAGAAACCAACGCCACTGGCGCGGCCCAAATCAATAACAACAAAAGTAGCAACGTATGAGAGAAGTGTAAGCGAAAGTGCTATGAAAGAAACAAAGAACATAACAAATACTACAACAGAAAGAGACAACATTCCCGCCAAAAATGGTGTAAATGAAAATATGGAAAATGATATAGATCCAAAGGGCAGTTGGGTTAAACAAGTGGTCCATAAATTCCAATGAGCTTAAGTGATTGCGTCACTGCATTTTAAAATTCCGTCTCATTTTGTACTCAACTTTTATAATCCCCTTAGTATTAATGATAAACGTAGGAGTATTTTGTTAATCTTGTAAATAAATAGTAAACTGTCAAACTCTCTGAGCTTGATATCTTGTGCCATATTATGTACAAGATGTAATCGCACAAAATAACTCTGTATATAGATCTGTCAAAAGCTTATTTTGCTATATATTTATTAAAAAGTGCCATTGCTTAATGTATGAATTCAGATAATATCTGTATTTTTTGTTTTTGTATTGTTTACTTTAAACATCGATGGAAAAATTTCAATACCTTTTGTGCAATGAAAACTACTTATTTTAAAGTATTTATTTTTAGTGTTCTAAGATTTTGTTGTGTAATTACTAACACCAAAAAATAGAAAGTTTAGTATTATTTTTGTACTAATATTTTGCTGTTTTAATGTTTATTTCGTTAAGATTATGGTCATATTTTATGATATCAAATATTTTTGACAGATTTTTAATGAAATTAGTGTTTTGAATTTCATTAAATTCAATAATTTTACAGAATTTCAAATGTAACTTTTTTATGCACAAGGATTTTATATAGTCGTACATTACATATACTTACATAGTTTCATTAATTTTCAAATCAATCTACAGCGTAGGTATATTTTCATAAATATACAGCATCATGTAAAATTAACGATTATCATAATTTAGTAGTATTTTACTGTACTTATTCTTAATTTTGGAGACTGTTAGATTAATAAGTTTATGTTTTCTGAGAATAATTCAATGACATCACTGTATTCAGTAATGTCAATGGTATTATAATGATATTCATTTAACAGCGATGAAGTAAGAACAATGTCAAATGTATTATGAGCTCAGTGAAATGTACTAACAATGTGTTAGATGTTGAAACAGGGAGTTACTCTATAAAATAATACGTTGGTTGTACAATCGTGACGTCCTATTTCTATGTGAAACCAAATTAGACTTTATCGTCATACGATAGAGCTCAATGTTGCTTGAAACTGAAACGTATATACGTAGTATCGTCTGGCTTGTGTACCGCTTTTGGAGTAACCCCCTGTTATAAATGAATTTCAATTATTTACTTATGTACATTTTTAATGTTGAAAATTAATTCCATGAGCATTTATGTTTGAATGTCCCAGATTTTTTAAATTTAGCCTTTTCTATTAACAAATCTTCAATTAATAAATAAAAGACATTACAGTATAAACGGTTTTACATGGGCAAACCCTATTATCCACCAAATCGATTTTTAACTGAGTACCTAAGTTTCATAATTATGTCGCTAGTGGCGGTTTCCCTTTCCACCCAACAATGTTTAGTATTTTTGGAACGAAGTTCCTTTTCGGATGGCACGGACGGTCTAGGCAAAAAAAGTGTAAGATTTTTCGTCACTTTTTTCCGTCACAAATTGCGTGGGGATACAGATCCAATACCTAGAGGCCCTTTGGAGAAGTTGATGTCATGTGGCGCTCCCGCCAAAACTCATTCCTGGATACATCTATGAATGAGTGCCTAGTATGCTCTTAGTTTGCTTTGTATTGTATTTGATACCTGGTTGAACCGGTAGATGGCGCAAAGTGTAAACTGACACTTCATTTACGTAAAGTATGATAATATAGGTCGAGATTGGCGATTAGCGATATTTGGCTGCGTTTTCCTTTACTTCTCCCCAGAACCCTGAAAAATTCCCGTGGATACAGGGACATACAACGTATACTAATATACTTACTACGAAAGTAACTTCGTTCCAAACGAGTGTTCCACGACACTCACGCATTTTCTTTTGTATAAAACTACGTTTTTTTAAATACAAGTGATCATTTTTAATTAAGTGCATATATTTTAAGGCCAAGTTCAGTAAGCTGAATAAATTTCCGCAATTAAACCGAACCACAAAAATGTTCAAATGAATATACTATATTATATAATTTGTATGACATGCAAGTTTCCTTATCATATTTTGGTAAATTCATTTACTAAGAAAAGTTAGAAAGATCACTGAATGGCCATTTAAAATATTAATACTTAATCAAAAGAAACCTTGTGAAAATCCAACGAAACGTGTTCATAAGCTGTTGTGAATGTAACACTAGATTACATTAGTGTAAGTATTACTAATATCTACCAGATGTGGTAGTGTTTTGTAACATTAAAAAACCTTTTTTTAAATCTTGTTTTTTTATTGAACCTATTTTTATCTACCATGCTAGGCTGGGAGAAAAGAAAAAACTTAGTACCAGCTACTTCTCTTCCCGCGCAGATCCGGGATGGCGTGCTTTTAGCTTGTTTGATAGAAATTTGGATCACCCGTTTACAAAATACAGCACACAATAAAAGTCGCAGGAATTTCAATTTTAAAAATTATTATAGTAAAATAAACGTTGGCACTCGTTCTGGCTGCTATCGGAACTAAAAATCTGCTTAAAGATTTTATTTTATCCTTTTATTTTTATTTTATCGCTTTATTATACCATGATTTTATTTTAACTTAATGACTCAATTAGTAATAATAGTGAGTACCTATCCCATTAGTCTCTGCCTACCCCAAGGAAAAAAGCTGTGAAAATATGTAAGTACTTACGTGTCATTATTACACTCACAGTGGTTCATCATTTCAGCCGCATAACGTTCACTGCTGGACATAGGCCTCTCCCAAAGATTTCCAAAATGACCGATCAAGAGCGGCCTGCATCCAGCGCTTTCCAGCGACCCTGGTCAGGTCATCTGACCACCTTGTAGGTGGGTGCCCTACGCTACGCTTGCCAGTACGCGGTCGCCATTCAAGAACCTTTTTGCCCCATCGGCCATCGGTTCGTCGCGCTATGTCACATCACAGTGGTTAAATCACTGTAACTATTTTTTTGGCAAAACAAACTCATAACTAGCACGTAATACTTACAGTGTAATAGATAGGTACTAGTGGCTCGGTAAGCTGTAGACCTCGCGAGCGAGTGAAGTTTATTGGATAAAAAGTTGTTCAGACAAAAAACTTGCATATTAATAAGGGTAACAAAAAAGTTCAAAGATATTTTTGAAAAAAAAAGTCTGAAATATGGTATTTTTAAAGTAGGTATTAAAAAAACTGAATCAATAAAAAAACACAATATATAACACAATCTTTTGAATATGTTCACAAAATTTCGCGAGAATCAGTTGAGGAAAGGTCCTTAGGCGAGAACTGCCGGACAGACGGACAAAAGCATTTTTGGCCAATCTCGAAACTGAAACGCTTCGCTCGCTGGGTCAGTTATAGTTTTTTGTTTAGATTTATACTGAATGTTTAACACTGTAACCTAAATTACAGTGTGTTGGATTTACATGACAGCACTATCAACTTATGGAGTGGAATTTAGCCATTCCTAAACCGCTTGGCTGGCCACCATCTCTTAGAATGTGTCCTACAATAGTTATTATAATTCCTATCTACTCTGAGTATTTTTTAACCCCTAACAAAAAAGATGGGTGTATAACACCCGGTTTGACGCTTATGTCTGTCATCGTAGCTCTCGAACAGATCGACCCATTTTGATGCGATTTTTTACGTGATAGCAAGCTTTGCCGAGCGTCTTTAAATAATCAGTGAACTCTTCCTTTTTTAACTGGCTTTTAAAAAGGAGGAGGTCATCAATTTATTCGTCGGTATGTTTTTTTATTATGTTCACCGATAATTCGAAGACGCCTGGACCGATTTGGATAATTCTTTTTTTGTTTTAAAGGTAATACTTGTCAGACGGTCCAGGTCGGTCGGTTTATCTAAATTGGTTGTGTCTATGTGGGTTAAAATCGGTTTTTACTTTTGAAAAATTATTTGAGGACAGTTTAAAATATTCAATAAATGCCAAAAAAAAAATGCCAAATCTGCTCCAAATTCAACTTCCTTATACTTACCTCCACCAAGTACTATTGATCCTAATCTTGTGCACGAATGGATTCGAACACGCGACCTGGCGATGTCGCAGCCTGTCTCGCTGGTGTTATGTTATGAAGGTTATATTTTAGTTTGGGTGATGGTATTTTTAACCGCTGACCAAAAAAGAGGGGTGATATAAATTGGACGTATCAGTGCGTCTATGGCATCGTAGCGCCTAAACATATGGGATTCTGATGCAGTTTTTTTTTATTGACATGGTTTAATGGCAGTAGCCACTACACACTAGGGGTTTTGGTACTTTAACTGCCCCCGAGCCATCCAAACAAACATATGGTTGTGTAGATAGGTACGTACCTAGTTAACTCCCTATTTTGATCTTCTTCTTCTTCTTATCGTGTGTGTTAGTGACTAACACTAGTGTCAGCGTTTTTAAACCGCCATAAAGGCGTCTGACATGGTTTAGGTAACGACCAATGTAAAAAACAGTGACCGAGACCGACGGCTTAACGTGCCCTCCGAAGCACGGATCATCTTACTTATCAGACAATCAGTGTGCTCAGCCTACAATGTCCTAACCAAACTAGGGCAATAACACAAAGTCATTACCCCTGCCGGGAATCGAACCGCGACCTCCGGGTATGAGCCGAACGCTCTAACCACTACACCACGTATGCAGTTAGATGATGGAGCAGGACTCCAGGAGGTTGGAGAAGGTTCGCTCATCTACACAAGTCCCTCACCTATCATAGTAAATAAATATTATGTACTTGTATGCACATAATTAATATATTTTCGTGCTAAATTAGTAAAATACACGATCTGGTCTATGTAATGTCAGTGATTGATTTTCTATGTAATATTTCAGGTTACTATTTATCTTATTCTTACTTAACTATCTTGTTTTGTTCTCTTCCGTGACTCCCATTGAGGTTACCTACGCCAGAAGAAGTTGTAACATTGTTTATTATAAAGTATTTTTCTATGATGTTTATAGTTTATCCAAGGATACTATTTACTACTGTAGTAAATACAGTTACGATACTACCAATATTGAATGTTTTTCCGTGAACTCTACTCAGGTACAGTCGGGTGCAGATAACAGTGATCCCTCTACCGTAAGGCCTTTAACTTTAGAAGATAGAATATACAACTTGGAAAGGACATACCCGTTATGAATCGAACCACAGGCCATACTAGATCACTATATTATAATGAAATTAAATAAACAGACAAAAAACAAAAATAAAAATTCGTCATTTAAATAAGTACAAAAGTGTGCAGTCGCTCGGGCAATTTCTATGAGAATGTCGATTTTTTTTTTGGTCATATTACTGTTATTTTAATTTCATTATACTAAGTATAGCGATCTAGTATAGCCCATTGTTTTATTCTTTTTATAAATTTTCTTCTACGTCCCAAAGGTGAACTGGTAGACAATGCTTAGCTTTAAGTTGTACCTTTTGTAGTATAATTAATAGTACCTGGGTGACCGAGCTTTGCTCGGTCGGTTACATCTCAAACATTAACTACATTTTTTAAAACTTGTCTAAAAACAGTACAAAATAAAAAATTATATATAAACTTGAACATTAAAAAAAAACAAAAGTAAGTCACCGAGTGGGATTCGAACCCGTAACACTCTTTCTAGCGGTCAGCATCCTTAACCACTGAGCTAAGCGGATGGCGGCCCGCGCGAGGAAAATCGTTAGAGCCGTTTTCGAGATCACAGAAATTTATAAATAAATATATATATAAATAAATATACAAGAATTGCTTGTTTAAAGATATATGATATCCCTGCCCCTGACTGTACATCCACTCAATGAATATTAATCTTATACCTTTAAACGAGCAATTCTTGTATGTGTCAGCGAGTTCAATATAATCCCCTTTATTATTGGTTAAGTTGTGCAAACAGAAAGTTGTTTACTTCAAAACATAACTGTTATAATTTCAAATGTTTCGACAAGTATATAAGCGGTCGCCCTAGCGACGAGCGGCTCAGTCTTGTGCGGACCGCCGTACTGTGAACATCTCCTTTGTGTAGTGTGCTGTGGGCTTGGCCATAACTTCTTTAATTGTGATTGTTGTAATAGATGAGGATTTGGTAAACCGATTTATTACAATGATAGTTGTTTCAGCTAGACGATAAGCCCAGGTGAACACAGATTCAATAACTGTGTGGGCCAGGGGTATTCAGACACATGTGGTTGGAATCCATGATACAGCGCGAGGCGGAGCGCTGTATTTATCGTCACACTTTTAGTGAGTTCGGCGCAGGTCATCTCTTGCTCCGTCATCAGAAGTGGGATCTGAATCTTTTGCCCACTTGAGTGAATCCATGGGAGAAAAGGGATGAAGAGTCCGACAGGGTCCGAAGAGTGTGATTATAATTGGTCCGTCTTTTGAATTGTCCAGAGATGATGGACCCGTATTTTCAGTTTGCCAGAGGGGTAAAAATTCACAAGGATACGGAGCGTCAAGGTTCCGGAGTGGGGGCTTGCGGAGTCACACTTAGGAAAAAATCGTGCTTGAGTGTGACGTCACGCAAAATTTGTCATTTTTGGTTTTTCAGAAAAAGGAACAAAGTGTGTGTACAAACTACAATGTTGTTTGATGGTCTAACCGATGGACCAAAAGTGTTTTTCCATTCGTCATGCCTATTCTGAAAAACAGGAACCTGCCCATTTATTTAATAATCGTATGGCTATTATTACAGTCGTTATTCTGTGTCTATTGTATTGCGTCTTTTTGCAGGGTGAACCAGTCTTCCAGCAGTCTCGAATAATGTGGTCCATATCCTATTCAGGCGCGCCACATCCGCAAGCTGGGAAGTCAATCCAGTCGCACCGGAATTCAAACGATGTAGTTCGTCCCCATCCAGTTCTCAGTCTGTGGAGCTGGCACAATTCTCTGCGTGGGAGAGAGAACCCTGAGAGTTTTTCAGTGGGGTTGATGGTTGTATCCACATAGGTGGATTCAAATTCTATTCTTTTTGATGGTAAAGTGGTTTTTCAACAGTCAATCCTGTAGAGCTGGTGTCGTGACTTCAGTCTTAGCCTTTTTAATAGTTTTTTGACGGAGTTTAGCAGTGCAATGTGTCGATAACTTTTGGGGTCATTGACGGCTCTGGTTTTAGTATCGCAACCCATCCTGTGTTGCATATGGTCTGTGTGACAAACGTCTGTGTGACAAGCGTCTGTGTGACAAAGCGTCTGTGTGACAAGCGTCTGTGTGACAAGCGTCTGTGTGACAAGCGTCTGTGTGACAAGCGTCTGTGTGACAAACGTCTGTGTGACAAACGTCTGTGTGACAAAGCGTCTGTGTGACAAAGCGTCTGTGTGACAAACGTCTGTGTGACAAAGCGTCTGTGTGACAAAGCGTCTGTGTGACAAACGTCTGTGTGACAAACGTCTGTGTGACAAAGCGTCTGTGTGACAAAGCGTCTGTGTGACAAAGCGTCTGTGTGACAAAGCGTCTGTGTGACAAAGCGTCTGTGTGACAAAGCGTCTGTGTGACAAGCGTCTGTGTGACAAACGTCTGAGTGACAAGCGTCTGTCTGTCAACCGTCTGTGTGACAAGTCTATGCTAACGAGATTGAAGCGATCAGTGTAAAGATACCTAACGTGTGTTTAGTTTCAGCTACTTCTGCAAAGTTGCTAAAGTGCTAACAAGTGAACCATAACTGCTGGCCACGTATTGCGGCCGAGTTGGAATCAGCGGCAGTGCCGCAGGCGCTGGAGATTCCTGGTGAATTGAGGTGAAGTGAAAAAGCGAGTTGATATCGTGTGTATTTCTGTTTCGTAACCTTATCTGCTGAATCGCAAAGATAACCTGGTGAGTTTTTATATTTTTTTTCGATTTAAGAGTAGAGCAGAAAGCAATTTATTTCAAAACCTTTAGTTTTAAAACATAAAGTAGAATAATGTCTAGTCTTTTGACCACTATGCAAGCAAAAAAAATTTCGCTATTTTAAATAAGAACGTGTATTATCTGCTAAGCTTAATGACTTGATTTTATCATCATGAGTTGATAGATGAGCTTAACATCACTGAAGGTGGCATAAGTCACTGTTAGTCGGAGCTGGCAGTGGCGCCAATTAGTATCCTAACAAAAAGTCTAGTTTGAGTATTTTAAATTATAATTTTTAGCGTCTTATAAGCTTACGTGTGAATACTGGTGTAAAATGATAGTTATTAGGTACGTTACGTACTTCATTATTCGTAAAGTTGGAGAGATAAGTTCTCCTAGCCTTTGCCTAGTATTGGACTTAAGATAAGCTAAATATTATAATAACTTTTATAAAGATTATTATGAGATAATGACCAGGGTGATGATGATGATATTGGTAATGAAGAGATAGTGATGACGATGAAGATATTATTGATAAAGAGGTAGTGATGATGAAGAGGTGACGGCGAGCCTACCATGATGATGATCATGGTGATGACTTTATTTAAAAGGACCCTTCACCGTTTACTATGTGAGTAATAATATTTTACCATTAATTTATTATGTTTTAGGTTAACTGAAGTAAAGTCCCGTTACTTGAGTAAATTTTAATCTGGATAGTTAAAGTCGAGTAAATATTGTGATATTGTAGCCAAATTCAAAAAATATCGTACTGATAAGCAATGTTATTTTTATTGTTAGGAAGTCCGTAGAAAAAAGATTAAGTTGCAAACGCTTTAACTGTATTCTAGCCACGCTTTAGTGTAACAAAAGTACTGTAAACGTTTGTTTTTGTTGACAGTTGGGTATTTTCCTGAGCCAAGGATGAATTATTTTGTGGTGTTGGCGGGGTAAAGTGTCGCAAAGTAGTGTCGCTTGCCTTTGAACGTATCCATTTTAGCGTAGTTTTGGATTTATTATTGCGGAAGGGCTGATGGTGAAAGCGTCGTTTGGCTCCGGGGATCTGTGTCGTCATCTGCCTGTATTTCATACAGAGTCCTAGTGCAGTCGAAGTGCAAACAGTGGAAACTGTTTGTTTTTTTACGTTTAGAGGAGGGTGTCTGATTTGACTTGTTGGAAAATAGCGTATATTATCTACCCAGTTGACATTTATTTTCACTTCTTCTTCTTATCGTGTCGGTGGCTTGAATTTTTAATTTTGTTCTTCGAGAACGTTGCCACTTTTACGCTTCCCTCCAAGGCAGAGTATAGGTCTAGCACGGTACAGCTGGTAGGGCATAGAGGTGATTTAATGATCTAATCGTCATGTCCACAATCGCCCTGTACTTCTGCTTGGTCTATCGGCCTACTTCAGTTCGGAGGCAATTCAAGCACCTCCAAGTAGCCCATGGCAGTTTATGACCTGGCGGTAGCGCCTCTGATGGTTGGATGTAATCGGGGGGTGGAGCATACTTATCGCACCACATTCTAAACCTAGATAATTCCGGTTGTTCTTACGTATAACTACTTGAATCATTATGACGATTTTTTACCTGTTCAATTATTTAAAAAATCGAGATGCTTTCCGGGCATGAAACTCAAAGCAAATACACAAGTGTTTCCGTGATAGGTTGAGAAGGATGCGGGAGCCAGAGAAGCTCATTAGGAAGACCGATAGCATAGCAGAAGGCTTTATTGCCATAGGTAAAGTGATGAATTGCATTGTTTGTTTTGTTGTAACCGTACTAGAGTTGACCCGTAGTCCGTGAGTGGGCAGTATGCGGTCGGCTCTTGTGGAGGTCGAGTTTCTGGATGAAATCATAAGGTCAAGTGGACCTGGTGATCACAGGTGGTAATACGCGTTATAGTGTGAGAACAACGATGGCAATTCTGATCTCCGATGATTTTGAGCTAATGATTAATGTTTTGTTAATATGTCTTAGTGATCTCTTCTGAGTTCTGACTCAATTAATAATTACTGAATCTTTTTTTTTTAACGTCGTGAAAATATAGAATTTTTATTAGTTTTGACTCAATTTAATTGTCATTACTGGTAAAGGGAACATGTGATTAGTAAAAACTTTTAACATCTGATCGCTGAATATTGACATGAAGTTTTTAGTATCCGATTCAATGTAAAGATTTATCGATGTCTGTAGCGGCGCGTGTGTATATATTTTTGCCTTTTGAGTGCCTTTGTGATTTGCCGTTAATGTTGATAATTAGTTGGTGAAATTAAAATGCAGTGATCTTTTTGAGAGTTGAATGATAAGTGTATTTCGATTTTTAAATTACAACGTCATGGATAAAGGAAGTGGGAACAATTGTTGACCAATAGTACATGCGCAAATACGGAGTAGGCAGAGCCTCATTGGCTGCCACAGCTGACCGTTTGTCACGTGATGACGATGGGCGGATGGTTGTGGTGTTCTTCCGTCAGGGGGCTCTCCAGCAGTCGGGTTGCCATTAGCGTAAACATGCCCGCGGCCTTGAAAGCATCAGCTTTTAAAAAAGTCTTTATGCGTCTTCATTTTCTACGAGAGGACAAATCTTCACGTAAGGGCGTCTGATGATGCCTGAGGACGTCTGGATGTCAGCAACTCGGGAGATGCCGTCTTTTCCGGGTATGCTTTTGACGACTCGACCAAGTTGCCATTTTAAAGGAGGAAGATTGTTGTCCTTTACTACGACCAATGTATTTGGTTGCAATTCAGCCGTGTTTTCCCTCCATTTTATGCGCGTCTGCAACTCGGAGATGTACTCCTTCGACCAGCGTGACCAGAACTGCTGCCTACACTGCTCCACCCGTTGGTAGCGATTGAGGCGATGCACGGGAGCGTCCTTGATGTCCTCAGCGTAAACGGGAGTGGTGAGAGGACGACCGATGAGGAAGTGTCCTGGACTTAGTGGCTGCAGGTCGTCTGGATCCGTAGATAGCGGTATCAGCGGACGGGAGTTGAGCGCTGCTTCTATCTGGCTGAGTACCGTAGTAAATTCCTCGAAAGTGAGGTGAGCATTGCCTATCACACGTCGCAGGTGATATTTGCACGATTTCACCCCGGCCTCCCATAATCCCCCAAAATGTGGCGTTTGAGGTACTATAAATGAAAATTTTATGGACTGACTGTGAGCGTATTCAATAATATCAGAACTACATTGAGAAAGAAACTGAGCAAAATCATTACGAAGACCTACGAAGTTACGACCGTTGTCTGAAAATATTTCGGACGGTTTACCTCTTCGCGATATGAAGCGCTTAAGAGCAAGTAGATAAGCGTCAGTAGTGAGGTCACTAACTAATTCCAAATGGATCGCACGCGTAGCAAAACAAATAAATAGACAAATGTAACTTTTGACTAACTGGGCACCTCTGCCCTTACGGTTGAGAATGAAAACAGGACCTGCAAAATCACACCCAACTCGAAAAAAGGGAAAACTAGACGTAGTTACACGTTCCTTGGGAAGATTACCCATAAATGGGTTTAGCGTCTTTCCTCTTAAGCGCGTACATATAACGCATTGATGAGACACTTTGCGAGCTAAGTTTCTGCCAGACAAAGGCCACCAATTTTCACGTATACGATAAAGGAGTGCCTGTGGGCCTGAGTGCAAAGATTGGATGTGCTCATATCTAAATAATAAAATAGTGAAGTGGTGTTTACTACATAAGAGTATAGGGTGTTTTTTACAGTAGTCAAAATCGGGAGAATTCTTTATTCTGCCACCAACGCGTATTACATGGTTATCATCCATAAATAAACTTAAACTAGCGAGCTTGTGTTTTGATTTGAGACCCTTTCCGTTATGTAGCAAATTGTAGGTATCTTTGAAAGACTCTCGTTGTGATAACTTTGCGAGTGTGTTGCCTGCATTCCGGAGCTCATTGACAGTGATCGCGCTCGACAGCTTACCTGTTTTGTTACGCGCATTATGAATAAAACGAAGTAAATAAGCTGTAGAACGTAAAATGCGATTGTATTGCGAAAACCTATGAAATGGAAATAATGACACCTTTTCACTGTCATTAATTTTTACTACTAATGAATTAACTGAGTTTGGTTTTAATTTTAGCTCAGGTAACTCGGACGGAGAAATATTATTTGAGTTATGATTAGCATTATTAATAAATTCTGCTCCTTGTAAAAAATCGGGTCCGTTCCACCACAGGCTTGATGAAGAAAGGTCCTCAAGACTGACACCTCGCGAAACCAGGTCTGCTGGATTATCCTTCCCGCTCACGTGACGCCATGTGAATTCACTCGTCAGATCGTGTATCTCAACGACGCGATTTTGTACGAAGGTTTTGAGTAAAGAAGGTGACATGCGGAGCCAGCCTAAAACGATTGTGGAATCCGTCCAAAATATTACGTCATCGATCGTACGAGTGAGTGAAGCGCGGACCTTATCATAAAGCCTAGCACCTAGTAAAGATGCTGTCAGTTCTAAGCGTGGGATACTGACAGGGGAAATCGGGGAAACTTTTCCCTTCGAGATAAGAAGGCGTATGACTACCTGGTTTTCGCGTATTGTACGCACATATATACATGCACCATACGCAGTTTGTGAGGCGTCTGTAAAAACATGTAATTCCGTCTTTGTGGGATTGAATTGAAAGGCATGACGCGGTACAGTTATATTGAATAGATAAGACAGACTATCGAGAAACCGGTTCCATTCTCGCACGATATCAGCTGGGAGCGGGTCGTCCCATTGCAATTTTAATAGCCAAAGTCTCTGTAACAGCACTTTACCTATCATGACAAATGGACTTAATAAACCCAATGGGTCAAAAATTTGCGAAACAACTGACAAAATTAAGCGCTTAGTAATGGGTTTGTTATCTCTTTGATTATGGACAAGCGTATTAAAATTAAAATGGTCAGTGGCATTACAAAAACCCAAACCTAATGTGCGACATTGGCTTTGTTCGCCTAGATTTAAATCTTTAAAAGTACTAGCTGAGTCTAAGGAGTCACATGAGTCAGCATCAATTGGAAAATTAAATTTCCATTTGTGCAATGGAAAACATGCTGACTTCAACAATGCCACTGCGCCTTTACAATTATTTAATAACGCCTCTTTGTCATCATCAGAGGTCAAAAGGTCATCCACGTAAAAGTCGTCTCGAACAAGCCTTTGGACTTTAATGTCAGAGCATTCGGCTGCTAGCTGTTTTAGGCATCTAACGCTAAGATAAGCTGAGGAAGCTTGGCCGTAGGTTACAGTGTTTAGGCGATAAAACTGGAGAGGCTGAGATGGATCCTCACGCCAGATGATGAGCTGGGGGTCGCGTTGAGAAGGTGTGACTAATACCTGCCTATAAATTTTTTCGCAATCTGAAATAGCGGTGTACCTAAACTGCCTAAAGCGTAACAGTATGGCGAGTAAATCACCTTGTATAGGGGGTCCTACCATCTCAAGGTCGTTTAAAGACTTAGAACTACTAGTTTTTGCGCTTGCGTCGAACACAACACGTAGTTTTGTCGTTGTGCTATGTTCGCGAAACACTCCATGGTGTGGAGTGAAATAGTGAATTTTTGAAGGTTCGCTAACTTGAGTCATGTGACCTAGCTCGACATATTCTCGCATGAAATTAATATATAATTTTTTATAACTATCAGGTGCGCGTGATAACCTGTTTTCTAGTGCAAGGAACCGACGTTTTGCTTGGGGAAGTGATTCACCCAAAACCTCAGGTGATTCTTTGAGAGGAATGTAAACAATAAATCTGCCCTCACTATTGCGAATAGTAGTGGTAGCAAATAAATGCTCACATGCCCGCTCTTCATCTGTAAGCGTATCAAGAGGTTTAGGTAACTCCTCGAGCTCCCAGAACTTACGTAATTGTAGGTCAATAGACTGTGAAAAGTTACATTGAACCTGTCCATTTTTGCGCGTATTGTGATGGATGGGTCCCGAAATAATCCAGCCTAGTTTGGTATTTTGAAGGAACGGACCGTTTGGTAAGCGCATCTTGCCATCGACTAACAAGTCCCAAAACTTATCAGCACCTATCAAAATATCAATTTTTTGACAACCTAGAAAATCTGAATTTGCCAACTGTACATGGTCAGGAATCCTGAACTGCGCGCTTTGTTCATGTATAGCTGGTAGTGTAGAAGTTATTTCTTGCAAAACGTAACACTTAATGCGCATCGAGTAGGTACTTAGGCGTGATTTAATTCTAATATCGCAAGTTTGCGTCGACTGTGATACTGAATTACCTACTCCCCGTATCTCAGTAGTGGACTGTATTAATTGAATGTCTAAAAGTTTGCAGAGTGATTGAGTAATGAAACAGCTTTGGCTACCACTGTCGAGTAAAGCGCATACCGTATGATATTTATTGTATTTATCTCGGATCTCGACTAGTGCAGTAGACAAAAGGACTGGTGCACTACCGCACTGTGTACTTGTGTGAGTGTTCGTATGGATGTTGCTAACTGGATTGTCAACTTGTTTTTTATGAACGATTTGCGATTGAGTGGGGCAATGCGACGGTGCATCTTCCGAGGCTACCTGTAGTTGGGCAGTATGGATCGCGTGGGAACTTGCGTTACAAATAGAAGTGTTATGCGTATTAGGATGAATTAGTGTGTTGTGCTTTAGGTTGCATTGCCTACACGGACCAAACCTACAGTCATTGACGACATGTCCGGAACGCAAGCAATTCTCACACAACTTGTGATCGCTTACGAATTTAATTTTAGATTGTAAATCTGAGTTTAAAAATTGTGTGCACGAATAAATTGGATGCTTACCCTTGCACATCAAGCAAGCTTTGTGTGAGAATCGCTCAGAGGGCAGTGTCTTATTTGAAGAAACGTTGCACTGTGATAAGTGGGATTTAGTGTGTGTATTTGACTTTTTGAGATCAAAATTGCTCGTACTATCTTTGGTATGCGAAAGTGCTAATGTTTCTAACAAATCAGACCTGTCCCTGAGAAATTGCAACAACTGATCGACCTTCAACTTGACCTTCACATCAGAGTTAGACAATAGCGTGCCTTTATGCTGCTCCCACTCGCGTTCAGTAGTTTTATCTAATTTAGTGACTACAATGTATATGAGCAGCGTATCCCAATATTCCGTAGGTTCACCTAGGGTTTTTAGGCAGCGTAGGTTATTAATAATAGTGTCAATGAGTTTGCGCAAAAGTGAAGGTGACTCTCTAGTCAGTGCTTGTATCGAAAACAATGCTTTGACGTGACTTTGCACCAATAACCTAGCGTTATCGTACCTATTTAGTAAAAGTTCCCATGCAACCGCGTAGTTGGCAGAAGAAAGTTTAATCCCACTTATGACTAATTCGGCACTGCCTGTTAGCGAAGATTTTAAATAGTGGAACTTTTGGATGTCGCTAATTTCAGTGGAATTGTGCACTAGTGAAATAAATGTGTCCCTGTAGGACAACCAAGTTTCCAGTGACGAGCCATCATACGATTTTAACGAAATGGTAGGTAATTTTACAGATGACTGTTTGCTAGAACAAGTGCCGTGATTGCATGATTTGGATTCGTTAGTAACCTCACTTTCATTGAGAATAGATTCAGCTCGAGCTAGTGTATTATAGTAGCTATCCTCGAACTGCTGACGCTGATCTAATTGCTCATCAATATGACTATCAAAAACATTCTCCTCAATTTTAGATTGAATATTATCGAATTCAGAGAACAAACGATCTGTGCCTTTTATGCGTAATTTTAAATCTATTTTCGATTGAGAATCTGAGGTCGTAACACTAACGGTTTCTAGGTAATTTGAAAATTTGGTAAGCCTACCCTTTATGATACCCCGTTTTTTAATCAGATCACGAATGATTTGCTCAGTTTTTTCATCAGAAGAATATCTAAAGGGGGACCTATCACGAGATTTAGGAACATTTTCAGTATCAGACATTAAGGGCATTTTGGCGGATTATGAGAAGACGAGGTACTTACGTGCGAATATCGTATGCTGGTCAGGACAGCTTGTGCTAGCAGCGGCACACGGCTGTAACAGACCCTGGGTAATAAGCAACACTCACCACACTCACTGGAATTCACTCGGCACTCTGAAGATATGGAGATCCGTAGGTGCTGGTTTTAGATCCGGCTCGAAGGACCAAGTTATGTAGCGGCGCGTGTGTATATATTTTTGCCTTTTGAGTGCCTTTGTGATTTGCCGTTAATGTTGATAATTAGTTGGTGAAATTAAAATGCAGTGATCTTTTTGAGAGTTGAATGATAAGTGTATTTCGATTTTTAAATTACAACGTCATGGATAAAGGAAGTGGGAACAATTGTTGACCAATAGTACATGCGCAAATACGGAGTAGGCAGAGCCTCATTGGCTGCCACAGCTGACCGTTTGTCACGTGATGACGATGGGCGGATGGTTGTGGTGTTCTTCCGTCAGGGGGCTCTCCAGCAGTCGGGTTGCCATTAGCGTAAACAATGTCCATTGCTTGTTTTGAGTTTATTATAGATTGTTTAAACCATTATAAAAGGTTAATTATTGCAGAAAATAAATAAATACAGTACACAATAATTTATTTCACTAAAAACTAATTAACCTACCTAAATTAAAATAATAAAACAAGAACTAAAATATAACAACCCAACAAAAAAAAAATATTAAAAAAAAAAAAAACATTATATTAAATAAATAAAATAGACCCTACATCACCACGATCGCAGGGCAGGGTAACTAAGATACGGGCAGCATTGCCTCGTTGTATAGCAAGACTTCTAACAGAAACAGAAATAACTAAAGCTTCGTTTTGGTCAGGTTTGGCCGAACGGTGTACCTTTATACTTTGTGTTGATCTTAAATATGAAACCCGAGGACGGGTTTACTGTCAAGATGGCAGTGTCGACGAGTTAAAAATTGATTCTTTTGAATTGATTCATGAATTTTGTTGATTCGTATACGTAAGCAATGCGCAAAAAAATCCCTTAGTCATGATTTCTTTATAATTATTACTGTACGAATATTGGCTGAAGGACAAACAAAAGACCGGTTCAGAATAGTAGCATTGTGGCACTCTGGAGTAGAATTTTGGCGAGTTTAAATTTTGTTATAGTTTTGTGAGACGCTTATTGTCGAGCTAGATCAGAATCATTTTATGGTTATTTCTAACTATGCTACTTACTAGTTTAATTATTAATGAAAGCGCGTACGAGGGCGTACGCATGTCAGGTTGGCCGTGTCAGCGAGTTCAATATAATCCCCTTTATTATTGGTTAAGTTGTGCAAACAGAAAGTTGTTTACTTCAAAACATAACTGTTATAATTTCAAATGTTTCGACAAGTATATAAGCGGTCGCCCTAGCGACGAGCGGCTCAGTCTTGTGCGGACCGCCGTACTGTGAACATCTCCTTTGTGTAGTGTGCTGTGGGCTTGGCCATAACTTCTTTAATTGTGATTGTTGTAATAGATGAGGATTTGATAAACCGATTTATTACAATGATAGTTGTTTCAGCTAGACGATAAGCCCAGGTGGACACAGATTCAATAACTGTGTGGGCCAGGGGTATTCAGACACATGTGGTTGGAATCCATGATACAGCGCGAGGCGGAGCGCTGTATTTATCGTCACACTTTTAGTGAGTTCAGCGCAGGTCATCTCTTGCTCCGTCATATGTATGTATGTATATATATATATTTATTTATAAATTTCTGTGATCTCGAAAACGGCTCTAACGATTTCGCTGAAAATTTGTATATGGGGGTTTTCGGGGGTAAACTATCGATCTAGATTAGTTTTATGTTTGGGAAAACGCGTGTTTTCGAGTTTTCATGCGTTTTTCTTTCCACGCAGAATATGGTCGCTAATTTCGGCGCGCGAGCCGCCATCGGCTTAGCTCAGTGGTGAAGGATGCTGACCGCTAGAAAGAGTGTTACGGGTTCGAATCCCACTCGGTGACTTACTTTTGTTTTTTTTATGTTCAAGTTTATATATAATTTTTTATTTTGTACTGTTTTTAGACAAGTTTAAAAAAAATTGTTAATGTTTGAGATGTAACCGACCGAGCAAAGCTCGGTCACCCAGGTACTAAAACATTATAAAAGAAAAAACTTACAATGTACCAGCTGCTTCTCTTCCAATGTAGATCGTAAAAGCCGACGGAGGGAATGGGCGAAAATGTGAATCATGTAAAAGGCGATGCGGTTAGCAACCCATCACAATTTTTATTCCTTTTTCCACCTTCTCGCCAAACTTCACGCCAAAACTGGCCTTTGCGTCTTGCGTCCTTATCTATAATATTAATATGTGCTTATTCGGAAAGATTTTATATTCATATTTAACTATTATTTTTAATAAAATGTACCTGCATGAATGAACCACTTCCAAAAAGGAGGAGGTTATCAATACGTCACGATTTTTTTATGTATGTTCACCTATTATTCGAAGAGCCCTTCACCGATTTGGAAAATTCTTTTTTTTTGTTCGAAAGGGCAAACTTGCGAGCTGGACCCGTAGAAATTTTATTAAAATCGGTTGAGTAGTTTGGGGGTGAAGTCGGTTTTTAGTTTTTAGTAATAGTCACAAATAGTTAAACAATACATTTTAGCTTAGATCTACGCAACGGCATACAAGAGGAAGCAAGTCTGGATCTTATGAAAATTATCAAGTGATACAAATATCCAAAGATAAATAAATGATTTTGATTATTGACTTTAAGAAAACCTCCTGCTTTTTTTCGAAGTCGGATAAATGTCAGCCTTACTGCGACATTCCAAGTTATTAATAAAGCTCACCCATCACATTATGCTAACCGTTCGGATTTACGGCGCGGTGGCGTGCTCGTCTCCCTTCTGTCGTAACGGCATCGTCTTTGGCACGATAGGCACTGCCTGTCTCGTAGGCTAGGAGACGTGAGAGGTTTCCTGTAAAAATCACAACTGCAGATACAATAGGCATGACGAATGGAAAAACATTTTTGGTCCATCGGTTAGATTATTAAAAAATATTGAGCACGTATATTTTCTTTTCTCTGAGAAACCAAAAATGACAAAGACACAGCGCATATAAATTTCGCGTGACGTCACGGTTGGGTACGATTTTTACTTAAGTGTAACGTCGCAAGCCCCCAGTTCGAAACTTTGACGCTCTGTAGGTGTGGATTCTTACTTTTTTGGCAAACTGAAAAATACGGGTCCATTATTTTTAAATAATCTAAAAGACGGACTAATTACAATCATAATTTTTGGGCCGCCGTCGTCACCCCTATTGCCTTTGTATTGAGTAGAATAGGACCACTCCAAGTCTTTCTGTGGATGGCGTAGAAGGCGACTTAGGAAATACAAGCTAAACAAAGCTTATAAACACCAATGGGACCTCTCCAACCCATCTGGCCAGCGTGGAGAATGTAGCACAGAGAGAGTCGTGTTCCTCCAGTGAAGACTAAAAAGACCTAAATAGATAATGATATATTATTATAATAATAAGAATATATCTATATTCATCAGGTCTTTTAGTCTCCACTGCAGAAGCACGACCCTCTCTGTACTACCAGAGCCATACTTGGCCAGAGCAGGCCGAGGACTCGGCCTGCACTCACCTCGCTGGCCAGACGGGTTGGGAGGTTTTAAATATTACTAAACGGTTATTAAATATTCACGTAGTCGGAAATGCTGAGTATGTTGCCATCGATGTCGACGATGAGGTTTGTGTGAATTAATAAGCAATTTTTCCTAGTGATTAGTCAACTGTTAAATAAATTCTCAAAAGTAGGTATAATAAGACGGTGTAACTTGTTTTTCACATCTGTTTTGTCCCGTTAAAGAAAAAAAAACTACTTGGCATACATTTTTGCAAAGATTTATTTATTAGTTTTTCAATAAAATTGTTTCCTTTTATTTATTTGTCGTTTAGTTGTTATCGCATTAAAAATATTTCCTTATTTTTAGGTCTACGAAGTAGGTAACTAAGTTCTTAAGTCTACTTTGTCTGTAATGAATAAATATATTCTAGAATGTACCTAAATTATATTTCTAACTAGCTATATTTTATCTATAGTACCGATAAACTAAAAAGAAAAATATTCCTGTCTGTCCCCTGGGCTATTCTCATCCCGAAGAAAACTTTTCCGTTAGAACGAAACCGATGATGGGCTTTTCATTTACGAGTGAAAGGAACAAAAAACAGGAAATTCCAAAAGTACATCAAAAAACTCCATTCCTACTCCGTCTACGTCCGTTAACGTACGCAATGGGTTCCTAATTCAAAATTTTGAATTTTTGAAAGAAATTTCTACTTTTGGCCAGTAATTTGTGACATCTGAAAAGTATTCGCGGTATTTTTGACAGTGACTAGGGATGGGGTCGACTAGTTATTTGGGAAAGCCTAAATCGTCTGGGTACAGGGCGAAAAGTGGTTCCAGCGTGGGATCTGATAAAGAGATGAACGGGAAACTACGGAGGTCAAAAATCCGGTAATTTTATTTTGCGTTTTTTTCTTAAATTATTTTTTGCAGCCAGTTAGATAAACTATAAAACTAAAAATACTTTTTTTTTGTGGATTATGGTATATATTTCCTTAGTTGGCGCGTTTTTGGTTACATCTTTAGCGTTCGAAGCCTGAGGTGGGCTTTCCAGTCTTTTCTTTACCAAAGATATGTGTATTTAAGAATATAATAAAACCAGTATACATCACTACTTTAATTTAAATTCAATACGTAAACCCATATTTTGAAAATAGATATTTAGTTCTTTAGTACTTTTGAATAGTTCTTATAAAGGTTTTTCCAAACAGAGCTAGTTTAAAGCAAGATTAAGTACTAAGAAATGAGGTCAAAATAACCTGCTAACTTAACATCACGATGATAAGTTTGCAGGTTATTTTGACCTCATTAAATGCAAGGATATATGCTAATAGTTTCAGGGAAAATTTCTACACGTTAAGTTTAGTGGCGAGTTGAGTGGATATTTTATCAGTGTTTGATATCGGATTAAATCTGATAAGTAATATGCGACAGGATATTCAAAGCTTATTGTAAAATTATTCTTTGTGGTTGTGTGTTCCTGAGTTAAGTACTTAGTTAAGTAAATTGTTGTGTAAACTGGCACATATATTTTCAAGCCAATTGGTACATTTGGATATGTCTGACGGAAGTATAGAATCTGTGTAGCTATTCAATTGTTTGACAAACCCTGGACAAACAGTCATCAAATCATCAAAAAGTTTAACATAAGTACCTATAATTTATTTTAAATACTTTTCAAGCTAATTGGTATTTTTATATATTGGTATTGTTTGTAATAGAATATACAGATACACTATTTATATATTTACCCCTAAAGAAGTAGACAGAGCCTATGGTTGTAATTTTGCATGGTTGTATGTTGAAGCAGTTTTATTGATATGGGTAGCACTCGATGTAGGATTTTTTTGTTTTATTAAGAAACGAAGCTAATGCCAACTTACTCAAAGTTTTTTCTATATTTTTTTTGTATTATTTATACAGTTAATAAAAAAAAAATCTTTTCTCCCATTAGTACATACTATACGATCGAATTACATACTTACATACCCAATACTACATAATTACATACGTAATACATGCTATAATTCCACAAAATATATGATACTAGCGAAGACTCAAACCTAGCACATCATAGGTCACGCACGGCACGCAATCAATACAGCTTATACTTATAGCCCTTAGATATGCCATGCTATTTGAAAATGAATGAAGAAAAAACCTGAATTACTACAATGGAATTGTAGAAAAAATGCTGAAGGTCATTTTGAAACTATAAGTAATAAAATTATTTAATAAGTTAATACTTCTCATTCAACATCGCAGCATAAGCGGATTTACCGTCGCTAAGGGTTTGTTTACGTCAACAACGGTTACCATGGCAACCGGTATTTTGTGTAATCAATATCGCTCTTTTATTACAAATCTTGAACACTGTAACCAAAATCCTGGCGCAATGCGCATCACTAGTTCGAATTTCGAAATTTAAAACTTTTATTTTTAATTTATTTTTTCTTTTTCAAGATGTGATGTGTTAGGTTGTAAGTAGGTTTTAAATAAAACAAAAATGTATCCTTATTTTTGGTATTATAGGCGGCCAACAAAAATGAATGAGTATGGCCTGAAGAGGGTGCCTGATTATACGGAGTTGGCGTACAAGGAGGCTGTGTCCAAATTGAGATATTTTCTCTCTGGAAACTACGCACCAAGTGTAAGTATTTTTTTATTAAAAAGAAATGAAAATGTGAAATTTTATACCAAGTTCCAAAAATCGGTGTCAAAAACTAAGATTATAATTTAATAGTATTTAAACATGGAATTGTATGTGGTATTAAATTACTTTAAGTAGGTATATTATCATTAAAATAATTTTAAGTACCTATTAAACATTGCAAAAATAAAATTTAAATAAATTAAATTATACTTAATAATTTTTAAATAAAAATGAATTGGAAAACAATTTTACGTCGTCAGTAAAATTTATGCTCACCTATTCATGTTACTATAATTACTGTCCTACTTTCAATATTTTGCAGGTTTCCATGCTAATAAAATTTATTTTTAAAAACTAATGTTCTTTATAAGGAATCGTCAGTAAATCTCCCACAACAACTTATTTTATTTTTAATAAATACTTAATTAAATATATTAATGACCGCATTTTTACTAATGATAAAATAACTCTAATAAATAATACATACATAACAAAGTGAAAAAGTGCTTGCATATAAGGTTAAACAAGATATACTGAAACTATTTTAAGGGTGAATTCAGTCCATGATATTGAACAACTTTCAAATGTTAAAAATAATTTCTGGATTTCCATACAAACGTAGATTAGCTAATCGTTCAACTTGTTAAAAGCCAAAAATTACTTTTCATATTCCGATACACGTTCCTTGGGGAAAGTTATTCAGTATGGACTGAATTCACCCTTAAAATAGTTTCAGTGTATTTTGATTGACCTTACATAAACGCCTAGATTCTAAACATATTTACTTTTATTTTAAATAATACATAATCAATTTATCTACCAATGGCAACAAAAATATATCTAAACAATTAACATTCAAAACAGGTGCGAAGTTACGGGTCGCCATCATTGAAGAATCTGGACGAATCTGACGGCGACCTAGACAAGAAGTACTCTACGTACAACACCCTAACCGAGTACAGGCCACGGCCGCGTCTTACCGCCAAGTACGCAACGCTGTACGCTGACAGCTTGAACAACTATACGCCGCAGCATGTTAGCTCATGTAAGTAATGTAACTATTCCACGATTAGAACTATGTGGTGATATCCTTCACAGAATTCAAAGGAAGCCACGTTGGCGCCTGTAAGTAAATTACCATTCCTCGACTAGATTTTGGTAATGAACAACGAGCTACAACCGCGTATTCCTTTATTAGGCGTTTTATATGCTGATTTGTATACGAAATATACATATTGTTATTCGTCTTACCGCCAAGTACGCAACGCTGTACGCTGATAGCTTGAACAACTATATGCCGCAGCATGTTAGCTCATGTAAGTAATGTAACTATTCCACGATTAGAACTATGTGGTGATATCCTTCACAGAATTCAAAGGAAGCCACGTTGGCGCCTGTAAGTAAATTACCATTCCTCGACTAGATTTTGGTAATGAACAACGAGCTACAACCGCGTATTCCTTTATTAGGCGTTTTATATGCTGATTTGTATGCGAAATATACATATTGTTATTCGTCTTACCGCCAAGTACGCAACGCTGTACGCTGATAGCTTGGACAACTATACGCCGCAGCATGTTAGCTCATGTAAGTAATGTAACTATTCCACGATTAGAACTATGTGGTGATCAATATCTTGACAGAATTCAAATAAAGTTACGTTGGCGCCTGTAAGTAAACTACCATTCCTCGACTAGATATTTGTGATGAACAACCAGCTACAAATTCCTTTGATTGCCAGGAGCTTGAACTTAAATTTGAAAATACAAATCAGCTAATACTTAAACGCCTGTGTTGCTACGTGGTTGAACAGGTATACTAAATATACAAATCTGGACAAATCAGCATATAAACGCATGTGAGCAAAATCACCGTTCGTAGAATAATAATTTTCATTATCCAGGTCTTTTTGTCTCCACTGCAGGAGCACGACCCTCTCTATACTCGAATACTCTGTAGAGCCATACTTACTACCTATACCTACACTCTCTTCGCTGGTCAGACGGGTTGGATTTCCTAAGTCACCTTTTACGACATCCACGGGAGGACATAGAGTGGCCCTATTCTACTCTGCCGAAAACCACACGGCGAGAATAAATTACACAAAAATATTTTGTAATGAAATAAATATGATGAGCGACAAAGAGCGCCTTATTTTGAAAAATGCCGCTAAATAAAAATTACATTTGATGTTTTATAAATCTTTGCATTGCGTGTTCCAAAAACAAAGGGCGCGGGTAGTTTACACAACTTCCCCTACTATGTTGCCTTCTGTCACTATTACACGTTTCCCCTCGCTTAATAGGTAGCTTCTTTTTAACCGAATTCCAAAAAAGGAGTACGTTATTATTCGTCGCGATCTTTTTTATGTATGTTCACCGCTTATTCGAAGACGCCGATGGTCTGGGCCGATATGGAAATTCTTCTAACTCGGTCTATCTAAATCGGTTGTTTGGGTCGGAAAAGTTGTAGTTTTGGGAAGAAGTCGGTTTTTGTTTTGAAAAAATTATATAATCTGCAGAGAAGAGCAACAGCTGGGAACATTTTGTCAACAAATCGGTTGTGCACTTAGGGAGCGAAGTCAGTTTTTAGGTTTGTTAAATTATGTTTGACACGTCGCATTTCTATATTATTAATCTTTCAGCAACCCCGAATGTCACAGTAACACCGGCCGCCGACTCCGGCGCCGCCAACCCTGACGTCATCAACTTCATTCAGAAGCAAGAGGAATACATCGAACAACTCGAACGGGAGAGCCAGTACTGCCGGGTACGTAAGAATTGGGACCTTGGGCAAACTAAAAGAGCGGCGTGCAAACTAAATAGGACTTTATTATGCTGTAACTGGGTTTAATTTAGCAAAACTATCCAAGAGTGTTTCTTCTGTACTTACTTTTCTAGGCTTATTCGGAAAACTGACACTTTTTGCTCATGTGCGAAGAAAAGCTTTACATTCTTATTTTAGGGTTGGGCTACATTTGGCAGCACGAAACAGAACTTTTCTAGGCTGCTGTCCTTTTCTGTCGCTCAGAACCGTCAATGCTAAAGTGAAAAAGAGCGATGGAACGCTACAGCATGGCCGGTGCCGTAAAAATTTAATTAAAATCGGTTAGGTCTCTATACACAACCGACTTTGTGCACAGAGCAGGTACTTTATATTGGCATATTGTAGAAGTCGGATTTTAGTTTAAAAAAATTATATTAGTACTAGCCGAAGCCCGCGACTTCGTTCGCTTAGACTTTATGTCTCTGGAAAATGCTGATTAGGCTGAACAACTTTTACAGAAGCGGCATTTTTATACCTCTTATAGTTTAGCTGGATCATTATGGTTCTGTATCAGGCGTTCCATTTTCCAAAATCATTTATACCCTATATGTTGCCCAGGCTTAATAGGTATATAACAAAAAAAGTTTCATTCGAATCCGTCCAGTATTTCAAACAGACAAACAGACAAACAGACATACAGACAAACAGACAGACATTTTTTTTTAAATTCTTACTCTATTACTAAGTCTCCATCGCCCCCAATATTTTTTTTGGAAATATATTTAATGTACAGACACACTTTTTTTACTGTTTTATTATATGTATACATATAGATGAATTTCGAGAAAAAAGCGGGACAGCGTAACTTAGACTCCGAATTCACCCTCGCTTCTCCTATGGCCCCACAGTTAGTTACTTACAGTCTGCATAGTTTGTAATCAGTAGCGAAAAATTCTATTTTTTCAAAGGACGAACTCAACAACCTTCTGGGGAAAGTTAAGGAGGTGATATCTGAGAATGAGCATCTCCACGAGGCTCAAAAGAACAAGCTGATCTCCAGAATGTTCCACTCGTACAATGCTGGCTCTGAGACTGATGAGTTAGATGATATCGGAGACAGCACTGGCTTGGACAGCGATAATAAGGTAAGAAAAACATAATGACTCTTTTTTATCTCAGTGTATTCCTTGTAACATCCTCAACTGAGAGTCTTAGATGATGCTGTGAAGCCTGGGGTTCTTTATGACTTTTACTTATCCACTTTGCACGGTCTTGAGTACCCTTGAGTGTAAATAGCATTTGCCGTGTAGTTTCCGGCAGAGTAGAAAAGAATCACTCCGAGTCTTCCCGTGGATGTTGTAGAAGGTGACTTAGGAAAAACGCTAAACAAAGCTTATAAACATCTTGAGACGAGGAGAGTGTAGGCTCTGGCTGCTCTGACTAAGTATGGATCTGGTAGTAGAGAGAGGGTCGTGCTCCTGCAGTGGAGACTAAAAAGACCTGATGATGATGATGAGTATAGGTAGTAAGACAATTTGCACGCATATCATCCTTTATGACGTCAAGCATTTCTTGGGTGTATCTTCTTACCTGACATATTGGAAATCCTTGCTTTAGACATAGGTCTACCCCAATGATTTCCAAAACTGTGTGCAGTAGTCAACTACTGCACAAACTTCTTCTTTACTTGTTAAACTTCTTCTGGCTAATTAGCATGTCAAAAACTACACAGACACCTGGAAAAACGAAACTAAATTATTTTTTGGTTAAAACTAACGTGAGATGCAGTCATTATTAATATCAAAACACGGGTAACTCACGTATAGAGTCAGCTACTGCCGACATGTTTCGACCTCATCCGGAGGTCTTCATCAGGGCGAATGTGCCGAGAGGCCCGTACACCGCACCGGCTCGCGACACACAGTGTGTCGCACATTCGCCCTGATGAAGACCTCCGGATGAGGTCGAAACATGTCGGCAATAGCTGACTCTATACGTGAGTTACCCGTGTTTTGATATTAATAGAAACTAAATTACTTACAATAAAATACACAGTCTCATCTCTGTGATTTGTTTCTATTTATAATCGATGCTAAATACAATTCCTATATTCTCAGGCCACTCCTAAATCACGCAGGGGTATGAAGCCTCGTTCGTCGTCAGTCCGGCTCGAAGGGCCAAACATCGTTTTCGAATCCCGCATAGCTGAGTTAGAAGCTCAGTTGACTCAATCGAAGATCGATCTCAAGAAAGTGCAAGTAAGTAAAAGTTTTATAAATACTATATATATACTTTGAGTCTAGTCTTCGCTAGGTACTTGTACTAAGTTACTTCTAAAAAGCCTTGGAGTTTATAGTCTTCACTATTGCGAGAAGAGTACTCTATCGATTGGATGGGAGTTCATAGGAGTAACTGAGTTTTGCACTCACCAGTAGCACGCGATAAACATTTATGTATCTAGACGGATATCGGTTTAAAAGAATTTTTGCTCTAGTTTTTTGGTTGTCAATAACACTTTGCTACTACCCACAGCCCACAAAATACCTGCTAATATTGTTTTATGTTTGTTTTAGGAAGAGAACAACGAAAACAAACGCAAGCTGGCCTCTGGTCTGGTTGATTCAACCTGCTTAGATGGCTTCAAGCGTCAAATTGATAACTTGCAGAGGTATACCTAGATTGAGTAATTTCATACAATTTTAGTACCTTGTTGAATAGATATTTTATCATCATCATCAGGTCTTTTTGTCTCCACTGCAGAAGCACGACCCTCTCTGTACTACTAGAGTTATACTTGACCAGAGCATCAAGAGGATTTGGCCTCTCCTCGCTAGCCAGACGGGTTGTAGAGGTTGGAGAATAGATATTTGTTGCTATGTATTCATTGGCTAGTGCGAAAATTCAGGGCGGTTAAAATCTCGAGTCAAAATTTGTTACGTAAGGTGCATGCATAAGTAAGGCGAATCAGAACTCTTTGTGTGAAAGTGGTGGGATATAAAGGGCTGCCTACGATAATGATGCTGAACATACGCCCATAGCAGCAAACATATCAGTAGTGTTTCTAAACTCAACTACATCTATTTCCATGTTATAGAGACAAGTCATCCTTGGAGGCTCAGATAGCCAAGTTGAAGCTGAGTCTAGACCAGAAGGACGGCGACTTCGACGGACGATACAAGAGGTCTGATGCGGTGGAGCAGCAGCTACGGGAGGAGAGGAACAACCTGGAGATAGAGATACGGAGGCTCAAGGCAAAGATAATATAATTACTAATGTAACAGATACTCAACGCCATAGAAACTATTTGAGGGCCCGTAAGTAGGCAATACTGGAGTTGCGGGTAGGTACACAGATGGCAGCACACTCGACTGGCAAAAAAGTGACAAAGGAAGTGTTGAATATGCTTTAAAAATATTTATTGCATTTCATATAGGTCATATTTAATTAATTAGGGTACTTTATTTATATAATAGGAATAAAAGATTTTAATGTTTTAATTATTACAATAAAGCGCCATTTAGTAACAAGGAAGAGGTAGGCATGCTCAAGGTAAAGGACATCATATTCACAGGAACTAGGTTTCTTGTCATGGGTTTCTACCAAGATTTCCCAAAGCGACCGATTAGAAGCTGCATTCAGGGTTTTCTAGCAAACGTAAGATCGTCGCATGCAATAGTGACAAATGTACATAGTAAAGCTAACTAGTTTTACAAGTACCTACTTAGTAGTTTGAAAGAAGTAATTTACAAAGTGAGCTTCACAATATTGCCACTTTATATTCAAGAGGTTGCCGAGATATGGTGTTAGCGAACTCACAGTGTGAGGCGAACTACTATCACAGAATAAGTACTAGTACTCACGTACAGAAGTCTTACTCAGCAAAGGAATTCAAAGAAATAGGTATCTACTCGATATCGTTAGCGATATGGTTTAATTTAGCTCGCGACAGTGCAAGCCAATTCCATTCTTATTACATTAATCATACGATTCACGTCACTGATTTTACCACACCGAAGTGGTTGCCGCGCTCATTGTAATAGTGTAGGTATATTTTCGATATAAACGGGGAGTGACACAGGCCTGCTACTCTAGTATTGTGAAGTTTTATCATCGTTTGTTCAGGAGGATCTTGCTAAGGAGCGCTCCAAGGTCCGCGACCTGGCGAGCGAGGGCTCCCGGCGCGCGATACAGGAGCGCAGCGCGGCCGAGCAGCGATACAACGCGCACTTCGACGAGCTGCAACACGACTTGGCTGCCCAGTACGACAACGTGTCCAAACTACAGGTAAATACACACAATAGTAAACACACACAATCAAAATCAGAAAAATCGGTCTAAATGAATACTTGCTGTGTGGTTTCCGGCAGAGTAGAATAGAACCACTCCAAGTCCTCCCGTGGATGTCGTAGACAGCGACTTAGGAAATACAAGCTGAACAAAGCTTATAGACATCAATGAGATCTCTCCAACCCATCTGGCCAGCGAGGAGAGTGTAGGCCTTGTCCTCTGGCTGCTTGGGCCAAGTATGGCTCTGGTAGTACAGAGAGGGTCGTGCTCCTGCAGTGGAGACAAAAAGACTTGATGATGATAATATATACTAAAGTCTGTTCGCGGAGAGTTGATAAATGAATAGCTTCTTAATTCATTACAAATTGTGACCCGCTAATTATTAAAATACTTCAAATATAGAAAATAGATGAGGAAAAATGTTTGGTCATCTACGTTTCGATGCGTTCCTTAAATAACACAATATTGAAAAACAATAATGGAAGGAGAATAGAAGGAAAAAGAGATGTAGGCAAACCCAGAAGAAAATTTATCGACCAAATCAAAGAAAAAATAAACGTGAAAACATATAAGGAGGTTAAGAACGCAGCGGAAGTAAGAGATACATGGAAAGTACTCCACCGACAAGAGTCCAGCTCTTAAATATAAGAAGAAGAATTATTTAAAACATATAAGTATATTTTTTTACAATGTGTCGACACCGTATGTATAACATGTCGGCCAGTAGCTGAGTCTATACGTGAGTAACCCGTTAACTCATTATAATAATGAAATTTAACGACAAAACTCGTTCATGACCCCCTGTCGGATCCAGGCGTGTCATTGGAGAAATAAATACTCTTATTTCTCCAAAAAACTGCCAAGTGTGAAGATTTTAAGAAACATTTTCTTTCAGCTGGATCTGGAGCGTCAACGTCGTGAAGAGAACGACTTGAAGCGAGAGTTGTCCATGAAGAACGCCGCGATTGAGGAGCTGAAGATGGAATTGAAGAATAAAACCTGTAAGCCTGTAGAGATACAGAAATAAGCTTATGCTGGTTTTTTGTTTTCGACAGTGTTTCTACTATAGTGTAAGATTGTTAAAGCTGCCGTAAATTAGGCATTTGAGAGCAACCGGCTTAGTTCTTTATTGTGCCAATAGTGGTTATCCATGCAAGTACGGACCACGCCCCATTGCTTAAATTTGATTAATCTGGAACTGAATGAAATAAACCTTTACTAATGCAATAAAAATGTAGACCTAATTTCCACTCAGGAGATTCCTAATTTCCACCGTCTTGATGGATGTTAACATCGACGAAACTGATGATTTATTTTATTTTTCATTGATTCGGAAGATCATCAGCCTCAACAAAAATATTACAATAAATTTAAATATCTACTAGCCGATAACAAATCTTAATATATATACAAGTTTATTTACAAGGCAATTAAAAAAAAACCCGATGACACCATCTAGTGACAAGAGGCGGAACTACATAATAGCCTAACCGCTGTTAAGTGGAATTGATATCTGTCTATTATTTGCCAGGTAAATTACAAAAAACAACCTTGAAGCGTTAACACCCAATAACTTTTAAACGACTGAACCGATCATCACACGTGGCTAAGAATCACCGCAAGGGAAGTTACTTTCAGGTAAAAATAGCTGCATTGCAATCGGTCTATCCATTCAAGCGCTACAATGCCACGACAGACAGACGCACATACAATAGCGTCAAACACCCATCTTTTTTCTCTAGGGTTAAAAACGAGTGGGTCGTACAAAACAAGTTAAACCTAAAAAGTTAGAAATAAACATTTATTTCTTTCTAGCGTCTCTACAAGCGGATCTAGCACAAGCTCACGCTGAAAAGGCATCGCTTGAAGAAGAATTGGCAAGCGCTAGGCTTGCTATAGAACGCCACCAACGACAAGCTAAGCACGAGACTAATAGACTCAATTCAGAGGTAAGTATAAAAAAATATTATCTAGAAAATGTCTATTCTTCAGTATACGTTATATTCAGATATTTAGCTTCATTGAGAAAGAAATTAAAGGTCACCTTCGACTCTAAAATGAAAAAGAAACTCGCAAAGTTTTTGTGTTCATTTAGAAGAGATAGAAAAAAAAAATTCATTGATGTTAAAATTATCTTGCTTTCATAGTATTGTTTTGGTAATAATATATGCCACAGCAAAGCAACTTACCTAACCTACATGATTATATTAGAAGTTTTATGGCCTTTTTAGACGGTGCAAGTTTTTGCCTATTGCATTCCATTTTATTGCAGCAATAGATAAGTTGCATGGTCTTAACGAAATGTCAGCCACACAAATCATTTATTGCTTCAATAAAATGCAATTCATTATTAAGCTTATTCACTTTCACAGATACAATCTCTTCGCCAGCGATTGGACCGAGCTGATGCGGATCTGGTGCATTCGCGTCGCGAAAACCTTCGTCTTTCTGAACAAATTTCCACTTTGGAAAAAGAGGTACTTACTTAGCTTAAGAAAATTTTATTTGTTCAATCTCGAATTCACTGTGATGATGATATTAAACGTGAAGACTAAATGACATAATCTTACCTTGGACTTCAATATTTTCATCATCATCATCATCATCAGGTCATTTTGTCTCCATTGTAGGAGCACGACCCTCTCTGTTCTACTAGAGTCTAGAGTCATACTTGGCCATAGTATAGATACAGAGGGTTTGGCCAACACTATCCACGCTGGCCAGACGGATTAGAGAGGTCCTATTGATGTTTAAAAGCTTTTTAAAGCTTGTATATCCTATGTCATCTTCTACGACATCCATGGGAACATTTTAGTAAAAAATCAGTCACTCAGGCAAAAGTTTACCCAAGACTAGTTTCTTAATAAAATCACGAACAAAATTAATAAATTAAATAAATAATAATCATTTTCAGTTGAATATGAAGACGTTGACACCGGTAACTCCGGAGAAGAACAAGAAAGAACTATCGACGATGTTAGAGTCCATGGAAAACAAACACGGTACGTAGTAGAAGATACTTTAATAAATATAGGCACTAACGCTTAGGCTCCTAGCAAATTTTTAAACCATGGGACTAGCGACGTATTCATCGTATGGGTAAACTATTGATGTTTTGAAAGATAAGAATTTACTTTTAAGAATTCAAAACATTCATAATTTACCCTTTCATTGGCGCTTGCATGTTGATGGATAGTTTGAAAGGGCTTTCTTTCTTGATCAATAGTTTATTCATCAGATTGTTTATATTAAGTGTGATTGGGAGCATTAGCTTATGTAACAACTCGATCACGATCATTAGATATAATATCTATACAGTTTTACGTTGAACACTTAAATATTTTATGCCGATAATGCTCGTACCCGAACTGTTGCATTTGAAGATGCTCTCTGTCAGTCCCCTCCTTAAACCAAACGTTTGGTTCCACAGCTAAAACGGTGGCTGAGTTGGAGTCCATGATTCAATCTCAAAACAGTCTGATGGAGAAACTCACCGGCGAATGTCGTTTGCTAACAGACAAGCTCGACGACGCAAATCGTAGGCACAAGTACGAAACATTTTCAACTCTATTAGCATGACCATAAATCACTTTTTTCTATTGCACCAAAATTCTAAATTTCTAAATTTGTTATCATTGCCCATTTTAAATTGGAAATTAACGTCGTGCTGTGTTTTTATTGGTGGCAGGCTGTGCGCAGTGTCGCGGCCGATCAGACGAACCAATCAGAACACAGCGCGACCGTTCAAGATCCAGAGAGGCTTTACCGACGCGCCGAACCAAGCGCCGCTCCGAAAAAGAGTCCGATTCGTCGAATAAATACCCACCAATTATCGTTGGGCCCCTAACGACAAATCAGGATCTCACAAACGAAAAAGGAGAGAAGGTATACAACTTGCCGCTGATGATTCAACAGCCCTTTTTACGGGAGAAAAAGGAGCCGATTAAAGTTGATATTAGCGTGAAGTTGATACCGAAGTCTAGAAAGAAAGAAAAGAAGAGGAAGGCACAGGTAGAAGAGATTATAATACAAAGTGGAGAAGATAAAGGTGTAAAGAATAGTATTAGCATGGAAGTCACTGATGGTGATGTTCACGTATTAAAAGAAACAATGGAAGTAGTAGAAGCTGATAGTAATAGTAATAAAGAAATGAACGAAGAACAACAACAGACACAGTCAGAAAAAGAAAAAGAGAATAATCTGGTCCAGGAAGAACAAATGAATGAAAATGATGATAACACTGCAAAAGAAATAGATGTTGATGCTAGTGCAGAAGTGAGTAATTCAGTGACAGTTGAAAAAACAGAAGAAGTGACAGAAAAAGAGTCACAAGAAATTGTAGCTGAAGAACTTGCTGATGAAATTGTTGATGAGAACATGGAAGAAATCACAGAACAAAAAGATAATGCAGAATAAGGAGATAAAATCTGACTGAAAGATAAAAGGAATTGATTTTATTCGAATAGATGTACCTATAGCCATAGTTATTAGAATTTTTGTGCATGTTTTGAATGTAATAATTTATAATCGTTATTTTCCCTAGTTGATTTTTGTTTATAATATGTTATAGAAATTATATAAAGTTCATATTTTTATGTGTAAACGAATGAATTGTTGCTAAAATGTAATTACTTTATTTAATTTTAAGCTTTGTGATCGTAATTATGTGCAATTTATTAAGTTGCTCCATGTTAGTTGAGTATTTCTTTGTTGTTGTTGTGCTTAATTATAGAATTCCTTACCTTTTATCTATAAAAGTACAAATTATTGTCTAGTCATCAAATGGGTAATGATAACTTTTCAATGTTTTTAACATTATGTGCAATAAATGTAGCTTTCAAAATATTGTTCTTCTTGATTTTCAAAATAATTAACATTCTAGCTTATAGTGGGCGATTATGGTTGCTATATTTTAATTTTTCTTTGAATTAATAACATGAATAATATATTTTTAAAAGATATATGATTCCTCCATGAAATATATTTATAACTTCTTTAGGTACTTACAAAACTACTTAAATTATTTCAATTGCAGAATTAAAGTTATGTATATTCTTTTGTTTGTAGTGTACTTAATACTAATTAAGTACTCTTTTGTAATATAAAGTTTTGATGACAAAAAATTCTTACCAAACATCTTATCTGTCCTCAATTATAATCGCCTTAAATCTAGTGACATGTCAATTCAATTAAATATGCACTACCACACTCACCTACAATTTTCATTTCAGAGGCGAAAAGACCCAATTGCTTTGCAGAAACATTGAACTTATGAGAAAACTAAGAAACCTTTGGTGTTCTCATAAGAAGTATTGCACGACAACAATCACCCCATATCGAAGTTACACCCCACTCAGTGGCTACCCTAATAGTCGATCGTCTTATGACTTAGACCGCACGTATTATACATCAACTCCGAACACCAATAGATATAGATGTAGAAGGTCTGATGAGCTGAGCTCTAAAGATGATGATGTTGGGAATTTGACGAGACATCTTAGTGATTTGTCGATAGATAGAATTGGGGATTCTGATGATGACCCGGTTAAGGTAAGGAGTAAGTTTGTGTGTATATTAGATAGAAACCCTGTGGTGCTTTGTGTTTTTGAAGTAATGTCTGCAATAGTAGGAGACGATATACGTGATGTAGTTAATGTAGTGTTAGTAGTGCTTATTAATTTTGCGTTTGTCTATGATTATGACTGTATTAAGGTAAGTTAATTCGTGATATATCTACATAATTATATTAAATTTTAACAATAATATGATTACAGTACTAAATACATTAAAATTCTGTCCTATTTGCAGAAATTTAAGATCAATCTAGAATCAATTAAAAACAAACACATCATTCATGTATACATGATTTTAATGATGTTTTCAATAGTAAAACCTTATATAAATAAAATTTCTAAAAATATCCCAAAGTTGACGTAAATTTGAATTAAAAAAATGAATGTACATCTTTGCCCATTTGCATGTATTTTGGCACGTGTGCGTGTGTCACCACGTTTGTGTGTGTGCAGGGAAGAACTGGCCACTTTGCAGCGTCAAGTAGAGAGCATCGGCCGGTCCCTTCAGCCAGCTTCGCCGTCACCTAGCACCTATCAAGGTACAGTACCTTCGTTAGATTCTACTAAGTCTACAATTATGCTTGGAACATCTGAAAAGTTTGATTGAACGTCTAAATCAGAATTAGCTAAAGATGGAACAAAAGTCACTTTAATATGTACCAGGATTTGAATAAACACCAGACCACTAGGATGTATCCCAATTCCAGATGACAAAAATCCCTATAAAAAGGTAGGAAAAATTGCATGCAAGACCAGGAACTTTTGCTTTATTATTTGATCATTTTGATAGAATATAGGACTCCTGGCTGCTGACCATCTGCAAAAGGAATGGTAAGGGGCTCATCTCAGTATAAGAATAAAGATTTATCATCCTTTCACCTGTTAAGCGGAGGAGAAGGAGAAGCGAAATAAAAACAGCGTTCACAAAAGTAACCAACAATTTACTCTATAGAATACCTACAATCAGAGACTTTGCTAGTTACTAAATAACCTTTGACGACGTCCGTGACCCAGAGGTTCCGGGTTCGATCCCCGGTCAAGACAAGTTAGAAAATGGCATTTTACAAATTGCCTTGGGTCTTGGATGTTATCTATATATGTATTTGTTATAAAATATAGTATCGTTGAGTAAGTATCCCATAACACAAGTCTCGAATTTACTTTAGGGCTAACTCAATCAGTGTAATTTGTCCCTATATATTTATTTATTTTTAAATACAAGAAATATTACTTACCTTTTCAGCACAACCCACGCGCACACCCACAGCCAACCGAACTGTACCACATCCCTCGCCCAATGCCAGACCAGACCATACCAGAACTGAGCCCACCGGACTCCCCCAAGCTGGAGACTCGCTCACAAGCGTCAGACCAGACCGAGTCAACAATGACGACCACCAAGCCCCAAGACCTACAAGACAAGATTCCAGATCCTCTCTACTAAGTCAACACGCTGTTCTAGATGACGATACTGCTAAAGATGAAGGCAAAGAACACGCTAAAGTTGAATATGAAGAAGAAAAACAAATGGATGTAGAAGAAGTACAACAGCCAGAATATCAACCAGAAAATTATAATGAAGGGAATTTAAATTACGAACAGCAACCAGAACAGGCTTATGAACCAACTCCTGAAACGTATGAGCAAACACCTGAAACTTATGAACAAACTCCTGAAACTTATGAACAAACACCTGAGACATATGAACAGAATCCTGAATATAACGCGGGTTATGAACAAAACTATGAACAACAACCATATACTGAACAGTATGAGAATTACGAACAATATCCACAGCAACAATATGATCCAAACACACAGTACGAAGGACAATATGAGAATTATGCTACTGATGGAAGCAATTATGATCAAAATTATGATAATACACAGTATAATCAAAATCAAGAATATACCGGCAACCATGAAACTGAAGAAAAACAGGACATTACCCAGAACAATCAGGAATATTCTGTTGACAATGAAACTTTAAAAAATCAGGATAATCAAGAAAGCAAAATAAGCAACGCGCCAAAAGAAACTAGTCAAAGTTAGCTAGGTTAGGTTTTTTTTAAATTTATTTTGTGCAATATTTGTTAATGTTTTAAGCTTATTTTTTATGTATTGTGCTAGATTAAAAATATAAGATTGAGCTTTTGATGTTAGAACACATAAATCAGTTAGACTTATCTGTATTTTAGCGTGACGTAGATAAAATGTCGTAGAATTTATTGATTCAGTAGAATTTCGGTCAACTCTACTTGTAGGTACTTATGAGAATGATCTTCACAGTTATACTTCAGAAGAATATATATTTAGATGTATTAAAAATAAAATACAGAGACTTCTAATTGATTTCATACCTGATGTAGGTACCTAAGTAAGTACCTTAGATACTTTGGTATGAATCATGATCAAAAGAACACCAATATTTTTTTGCTCAATAAAATTTATATACTGCCGTTTTAGTTTCATTTTAGTTTGTAAGTAAAAGTTACTGCAATACTCTCAAATAAGTAGTCACAGAGGCACTTATGTCATATTTTTTAAGCTGCTTAAAGGTATCTGACTTGCCTCAACAACTGTCTTCATGTGGTAACATTTTGGACCAGTGGTGCCATTTCTCAAACATAGCCTTGGTTCTTTGTATGGTATACCAAATTCTTTAGGAGACTCCGCGTTTAAAAAATACCACTTCAACGACTCTGTGTTGGATTGGACCGAAGTATGAAGCTGAATATATGGCCGTATATTTATGGTATATATCCTTTATATTATAGACTAGCTGTGCCTGTGGGCTTCGCACCTTTAGTGGTTGAAGCGTGAAGTGATAACAAACAAATATATAAACTCACTTTCGCATTTATAATATTAGTAGAATAAGGAAGTAAGGGTAAGGATTACAGAGCGTGCCAAAGAAATAAACTCGCATGTCTCATTCCTTATCCTTTTTCCGTGGTCGGGTAAAAAGTTTTCTGTTTTCTCTTTTCTCAGTTATCGCTGCAAAAAAAATTGTACTTCAATGATGTGTCAACGTCAAGCCAACGTCAGCTCAGCGAGTTGTCATTCCGGTTAAATAGCGATGAGTATGTTTATTGTTGTGATTGTGGATTTTTGAATATTTTCATAATATTTCACGATATTTATTATTTAGAAACACGAAATTAAATAAATTGTTAGGTAACTCTTGGATTCGCGCTAATTCACTACGAAGTGCAGCATACAGTATAGTAAGAACCACATTTTAAGGTTATAATTTGTGTTGTTGTTTTCCCAAACGAAAACAAAATGGTTTGCGAGAAATGTGAGAAGAAACTGGGCAAAGTTATAACGCCCGATCCTTGGAAAACCGGCGCACGGAATACGGTGGAGTCTGGCGGCCGAAAAGTTGGGGAAAACAAGGCGTTGACGGCGAAGAAGGGTCGATATAACCCTTACACGTCCAAATTCCACGAATGCAAGTAAGTTTTACATTGTTAACATTGTATCCAGAGCCAGATTTAAGAACTATGAACCCTACGCTCAGTCTGGTACGAGCCCATACCATTGGGTAAGAAATATAACATACTATCTGCGCCGCGCGGTTTTACCCGCGGTTAAAGTAACCTATGCGTTAATCCAGGGTGTCAGCTTCCTGCAGACCAAATTTTATTAAAATTGGTCCAGTTGTTTGCATGTGAAAAAGTAATAAACATTTACACACACTGACAAATTTTTGCCTTAAAATATAAGTACGATCATATAAAAAACACAAACAGATATACAGTTGAATCGAGTATTGTTCTTTTAATCTGCTATTAAGTATTAAAATCACACTGTCCTCCAAATAAAAATCGAACAAAGGATGTCTTTGGTTGATTTGTCTTTACTTGACATACCTATTTAAAACTGTAAATTAATATAAACCCTATACCTATACAAATTTTATTTCTTACTTTTTTATGTGTATGCCGCATGCCTGTATAAAAAATTATGCAGGCCTCTTGTGGTGCGCAGGTCTGTGCTTAAATCCGACCCTGAACAAAGAACCACTATAAAAAAATCTAATTTGTCATATGAAACCCTACTTAAATATTTATTTTACTCTGTTTTTAGTATTTGTTATTATAGCGGCAACATAAACACATCATCTGTGAACAATTTAACTGTCTAGTTCAGCTATCACGGTTCATAAGATACAGCCTAGTAAAAGACAGACGCACGGACAGACAGACATACAGACAGACAGATGGACAGACAGGCAGATGGACAGACAGATGGACGGACAAACAGACAGAGTTTTAGTTATAGGGACCCGTTTTTACCCTTTTGGTATGGAGCCCGCTAAAGGCCATTCTTCAACTTGCCTTGGCTGAGAATCAAAACCCAGACCTTGTGAAGTCAAGTAAAAATGCTCAAAAGAGTTCAAATTACTAAGTTAAAGATTTTCTAGCGTAAACTACTTTTCTTATAACAAATTGTTTATTTTTTACAGAATATGCAGGACAAAGGTGCACCAAGTCGGCTCTCACTACTGCCAGGCGTGTGCATACAAGAAGGGCATATGTGCCATGTGCGGCAAAAAGATATTAGACACGAAGAACTACAGGCAAAGTTCCACTTAAACTAAACATCTAGCATAGACCTAGAATTTGTTTTATTGTGTAACTCTCATATTCATTAAAGTTCATAATCGTTTGCTAAACCTATTTTAGTTAAAAAAATGTTTTGTCCTTGTATGGTCCAGGACCATACACCTTAGATTTTCAGTTAAGATGTTAAATAATAGATAGCTTAAACTTTTCACTGATTTGAATCATTTTCGATATAAAAATGTTAAATGGGTGATTTGAATAGAACTGAGTAAAAAGTATGAACTACGTAATTCGTATGTAACCCGAGTAGAACCTAAGTGTACGTGCCTCGTACAGTCCTTTTTTTTTCTTTTCAATATTTGACACTGAAAGAACGGGATGAAACATATGTAGTGGGAGCGAGGTGATGATATACTCGACCGCCACAAAGGAAAGATCTTCCTGCAAGGCGTGGTGTTGCAGGGAACCGCGGTTCGACGGTGTATCGTCGGAGGTTGTATATATAGTCAGTTGCAACCAGAACTCTGAGATCGAGATGTAGGATACCGCTGGCGCCATCTCGTATGCTTCTTGTGTACTATATTGTCGGTTGTCGCTTTATTTTTTGCTTGTGCATTTTGTGCTTGTATGTAGTTCCTCGTAGTGGCGTAGAGGTCGCCACACATATTTTACTTAAATTGGTTTAGCAAAGCGTTTGTTATTTTTTATGAATATAAGTGGTAGGGTTGGGCTACATCTGTCAGCACGGAACAGGACGTTTCTATGTGGCTATCCTTTTCACTCGGGCATACCTGTTATTCGCCAAAGCAGAAAGAGCGACAGAATGAAAGTGGCGTTCCGTCGCCCTTTCTCGCTCTAGCAAATGACAGTTGGCGACAGAAAAGGATAGCAGCATAGAAACGTTCCGTTGTGTGCTGACAGATGGTAGCTCAACCCATAAAAGACCATCTTAGCCGAGTGCGACACACAATATGAAAACGTCAAACTCACAAGAGCAAAAGAGACAGCACTCAGTGACATGTAGCAAGTCTTCGTGCAAGACGTATCTGCCAGGCTTATGTTACACGAAAATTGGATTTTTTAAATAGAAAACTGTGTTTATTTATAACTTTTATAAGTTATCTTACAGAAAAGATATCACGCTGTATAACCGATTGTTCGTGTATTAATTATTTAAAAACATTTAATTTCTGGGCACGATTTTTCGGTTCGCTATGTCGGTGTGCTATATATTTCTCTTCCATCTTTATATCTATGATTTGTGTAAGCATGATGACATTCATCATATATCAGACATTCATTAAAATGTAAATAATGTATACCTACCATGTGTAAGTAAGTTGTAAATATAGTAATAAATTGATGTTTGATAATTTGGCTTTTTATCTTAAAATTATGCCCCCTTATCCATTTCAAAATAATTATAAATTATATTTTTATTTTTTTATAAAGATTATTAGGTTATTTGTTAATATCTTCCATGTTGGTCTGGGCGAAAAGACAAAACTTAGAATGTACCACTGCTTCTCTTCCCGCGCAGATCGCAGGGCGAAAATGCGGCTCATGTTACCTAGCAAGCCATCACTATTTTGATTCTTTGATCCACATTTTTGCCCACATTAAGCTCAAAGTGACCTTTTTGAGTCTTGCTGCCCTGGACTCTGTCTGCACAGAGTCGCAAGATCCAAAATGTTCGGATAAAGACGTGGTAGTATTATGTAAACATGTATATTAGAAGAAGTAAATAGTATTTATTAGAACACAACACATTATCCTATTATATTAAAGGGTGTAACAAAACATACTGAAAGTATTTTAAGGGTGAATACAGTCCGTGATACTAAACAACTTTGCCCAAGGAACATATATCGAAATATGGACAATAGCTTTTGGCTTGCCATACAAGTTGACCGATCAGATCCAAGATTGAATAGAAAGCAAAAAAAATCATATATCATTATTGTTACTTGAGAAAAGTTGTTCAGTGTCTAGGACTGAATTTACCCTTAAAATAATTTCAGTATATTTTGTTAAGACGTTATAAGAACTTTTATTCATAATTTCAGCCGCACAACGTCCACTGCTGGACATAGGCCTCTCCCAAAGATTTCCGAAATGACCGATCTAGAGCGGCTTGCATCCAGCGCCTTTCAGCGACCTTGGTTAGGTCGTCAGACCACCTTGTGGGTGATAAGAACTTTTATTAGGCGAAACCAATCGTGGCAAGCACTTTTGCAAGCTTTTATTTAGTTTCACCTGTCCCTTTGTCTGTCTCTCTGTTTGTAATCAAATCTTGTAAGTTAAATTTGACCCACTTCCTTTTGCTGAAATTTTGCACGTATACGTAAGTACTTACACACATCGCGTGACAATGCAATATTATGATGACATGGAGCTGTTCTGATGATACTGAAAGGTGGTCATAGGAATAAACTCTGTACCTAATGAAAACGCAACCCCATCGCGTTTGGGTTTATAATTACTTAATGGAGAAAAGCAAACGGTCGACTTAAAAGTATGTAGAACATAGAGGGAGTTGACATACACAGCCGACCCTAATAGGGAAAGGAAAGGAGAGAGAAATAGAACTTAATGGAGAGATTTAACTTTGCTTTTGGGGAAAATGATGAAGTACTAAGGCTTACAATAAAAGATTGAGCTAAGTTTTTTCTAAAACTTTGTTTAGAACGTAATGCTACCAAACAACAGTAACACCTCTTTAACCCGTCTGGCCAGCACAGCGTGGAGAGTGTAAGCCAGGTCTTCTGACTGCTCTGGTAGTTCAGAGAGGGTCGAGCTCCTGCAGTGAAGACCAAAAGACCTGATGATGATCAAGTAACGCCAAGTGAATAAATATAAATATTATGTGTTGACGCACCACATCGACACCATCACACGCACATTGAGCACAGTGGAGACTGAAAGACATAATGATGACATGCCTACCGAATTTTATAAAGCTCCAATCAATTCAAAATTACTCAAGTTATCGTCAAACAAACATACATGCATAGTACATACAAAAACGCTGAATTTGTAAAGTAGACTGAGAACTTCGCTCGCTTACTTTAAGTTTGGTTTCAATTAAGTAGCTACAATTCTACCTTATATTATTAACGAGTATGACTTCAATTATCTAAAACAAGTACGTCTAGTTTTTAATTTGCTAATAAGAAATACTGTTACCGTGATGTAGCTAGCACGGGCAACACCCGGGGAAGATATTTAATTGCCACCCCATGGACAAAAATAATACAATTATTAACGTAATAGAAACTATTGGAGGGCCCATATGTAGGCAAACCTGGAATTGCGGGTCCATCTAGCGATAAGGAAGAGAAATAATTATGTTTAATATGGCAATGGGTAGGCAAGCTATGGGTAAAAACCGGTTATGTGCGGGTTGACTTAACATTATGTTCTCTTACTTCTTAATATCATCATTGTTTAGCGTATCATTTCACAATTATTAATTACTTACACCAATATCTGATTTCCTTTGTTAAAACTGAACCCTTACCAGGTCTGTGTCACTCCACGTTTAGGTATCGAAAATATACCTACATTATTACTATGCGCTCTGCGACCACTTCAGAGTGGTAAATTCAGTGTCATGAATCGTATGTCTACTGAAATAAGAATGAAATTGGCTTGCAATGCACTCAAGGTATCTAAACGAAAAAGTGCCGAGTTCTGACGCGAGCTAAATTAAACCATATCCCTTACGCCATTGAGTAGATATTTCTTTGAATTCCTTTGCTGAGTAAGACTCCTGCACGTGAGTACTAGAACTTATTCTGTGCCCTTACTCAAAAATCGGCACGAGTCATTCGAACGTCCGCACGTCAAGCAAAATTAATCGTAATGAAATGATAAAGCTTAATTTGGTTATTGGGGTCACAAATAGTACTGCGTCCTGGGTATACAGTAAATTTCCAGAATAAGTAGTTACAGTTTTGAATTGAAAAAGTCGTCATAACTACGCAAGTTTACACGCTCACTATTATACGTAGTTGTAATTCAATCTTTACGATTTCAGGCATGACTGGCTGCAATCATGGGCGGCCGCGGGCGATAATGCGATCTTAGGCTTCTATCACACGTATCACAACCACAACTACGATGCCCAAGCGCTATTTCATATGAAAATCAATAGTATAATCCACACGGACCATATTTTGCTGTAATTACCGACCGCGCGGTTGATATTGATAGGCAACTGCAAGAAACTGCAGGGACACTATAATCATTGCTTGAACTTGTCGCTGTGATTTCTAGTTGTAGTACGTGTGAAATAGGGCTTAATGCATTGCGTTACGTGTACTGTAGTAGGAACTTTGTGAAGCAAGCAGTGACGCCGTGCAACGAATGAGCTAGACATGTTGGTACTCAGGTTGATGTGGTTTTTTGGGGTTTTGTTGCTTTTTACGGTAAGTTTTGCAAAGGTAAATATATAACTTCTAGTTTCTAATAAAGGCCTGTGTCACTGTCACTCCACGTTTAGGTATCGAAAATATACCTACACTGGCTGGTGCCCGCGACTTCGTCTGCGCAGGATTATCACACAATATCTTTATAATTTGTAGCCTATGTGTTATTCTGATGTATAAGCTGTATTATTGTAAAGTTTCATTAAAATCTATTCAGTAGTTTTTACGTGAAAGAGTAACAAACATCCATCCAAACTTTCGCGTTTATAATATTACCTAGTTAGTAGGATTATTATTAGGAGAGGGAAATTCAGTGACATGAATCTTTTGTCCAGTGTAATAACTGTAATAAGACTGAAATAAGCTTGCAATGGATTTCTAGGTATCTAAAAGAAAAGGTGCCGAGTTCCGACGCGAGCTAAATTAAACCATATCGCTAACAACATTGAGTAGACATTTATTTGAATTTCTTTGCTGAGTAAGACTTCTGTACGTGAGTTCTAGTTCTTATTCTGTGGCCATTATCATTGCACATGGTACCAATAACGACTTTACACAGAGGACACTTCGGATTATCTAATTAAAAACTATCTAACTTATCAAACATAATTTTTAAAAACTAAAATCCGATTTCGCCCCCAAACTACCAAACCGATTTTGATAAAAGTGTTATAGAACCACCTGACAAGCATACCCTTTCAAACAAAAAAGAATTTTCCACATTAGTTCAGGCGTCTTCGAATAATTGGTGAACATACAAAAAAAAGATCGCGACGAATTGATAACCTCCTCCTTTTTAACAACACCTATAATATAAACCTATAATAGTTGAGTCAGAGGTCTCCACGCAGCTAAAAAATCTGATACCAGTGTTAACTATTACCCCACCTGATTAGATCACTAGAGAATTAATTATGTATAAACTAGCTGCACCCCGCGGTGTTACCCGCGCCTAAAGTAGCCTATGTGTTAATCCAAGGTGTCAGCTTCTTGCACACTAAATTTTATCAAAAAATTTCCAGCCGTTTGCACTTGAAGACGTAACAAACTTTCACCTTTATAATATTAGTGTGATACATAATTATGTATTACATATTTAGGTATTTCAATGAATTGAAAAACTTGCCGACTGATTCCAGATACGTTCAGGAGCGATGCCCACAACACAAGAGGCAAACAATACCCTACCTAAACTGAACAAAGATTTAGCGGACAAATATGGAGCTCTCCTGAAGGCCTTGGTGTCTATAAACGAGCAAAGGGTGGACACCATGAAGAAGCTGTACAGGTTGCAAGAGTTCCCGGTGAGGAGCACTTTACGGAACGGCAGGGAAGTGTATGCAGTATGGAAGATTAAGGGGGTTTGTATTTTGGTTTACTTTATATCAATGACCTCCATCCTTCACATTCTTGCCCACCTCCTTTCTATCATTTCTATCTTCAAATTTCATTTCTAAATTCAATTTTTAAATTCCATAATATTCCACATTCCTTCCTCATCATTCTGACTCATTCCTCTTTCGTTTCTGATACTAATAACGTCTAAGTACTTGTAATTTATTGTATACCTAATCAGTTCTATTGTATAATAAATAACTTTATTCTCTTCTTCTATTTAGTCTCTTGCTCTACGAGCTCTAAGTATACTCATTTCATGTGGGAACACACCTTTACTGAGCTGGTGGAGTTCCCACAAAGTGCTTCCTTGTTTGTCTGTGAGAAAGGAATAACGTAGAATGTACCAGCTGGCTTAGTTCCCACAGACTTTAGAAGATCCATGTCTTCTGCACAGGAAGAAAGGCAGCTGTTACGCCTACGAGAATCTGATTCATTTCAATAGGCGATGCAGCTAGCAACCCATTACTTTTCTGATTCCCTTTCATCTTCACACCCACCAAGATGCTAATTCTAACCTTTGGGTATTACGGTCCTACGTCTACTCTATTAGGGATTAAGACGTGACAGACAATTTTTATGTTTCACCATAAAAAATACGGATACAAACCTTATAACATACGCGAAGCCAGGCTAAGAAATCACATTACTGTTTACATTTTGTTAACGCCGTCGTTAGGTACGACCGTATTGAGTATTTTAGTTTTTTTTCTGTGCAAAAGAAAGATGATGATGACTTCCATGGCGCAAGGGTAAAAACGCTAGTCCGCTGTGTTCGGTCTCCAGCCTAGGCAAATTATTCTATGAAGAAGCCCAAACTCGATGGTATTGGTTGCCTCGTTTCTTACAGGGCTGTTATAATAACATTCCAATGCCATCCGACTTACACAATACTATGCAAAATTTCAGCTCAATCGGTTGAGGATAACTGGTTGAAAATTGAGTTGCAGGATTTGATCTTAACAAACATACAAGATAAATTGCAAGTTAAATAAAAGCTTGTGAAAAATATTTTATTAATGACAGTTTAAAATTAGCATAGTAGGTAAAATAACAAACAGACTTCTTTCTTCTGAATAAAATATATTTTTGTAATTGTGTAATGTTTCTTAGAAACCTGCATGGCTTCAAGAGTTATTAGAAGAACAGAAAACTCAAAATGATATAATTTACTCGGATGACCAAAAGCTTATTTTTATAAAACCAAAAGCCAATGTTAAGGAAAGAAGTTCATCAGAATATCGGAAGGGTGCAGAAGAAGTAAAAGAAGAATATAGAGAATTCGGAATTAATTTATTGAACAAAGTTATTAAAGCAGATGGTGATTTAATGACTGCACCATTAATCATAAAAAATGTTGACGCTAAACAAGATGGATCGCTTATATTATTGAAAGATTCAAAACAAGGTTTATCAAGAGAAAATACAAATGTTAAAAATGTTTTAGATGGCAAGAATTTTAGAATTACAGAACCAATGCCTGTTAAACAATCAGAAGATTTAGAGGTTTGGAAAGGATCGAAAGAGCTAGTAAAGAAATCAAATTTGCTCCCAGATAGTGGCTCCCTAGAAATTTGGAGGGCTTCACAGGAGGTTTCAAGCACCGAAGAGGAAAGTGATTTTAGTGATGATGGACTAATAAAAAAAATTGAAGCAGAACCAGGCAGCTCATCAGATTTTGTAAAAGTTTCCAAAGAGGCTTTTCCGAAAAGAGATTTGAAAAATGTAGATAATAAAGAGTTTTTAAAGAGATATCATTTAAAAAAGGGTGTTTTAAAAGAAGATAAGAAATACTTACTATCTAATTCAGAAGTGAAAAACTCAACTTCTTTGGAATTTTGGGACGGTCCAGGAGAGGTTTTATCGGATGAACCATCACAGAATAACAATTCTTCAGGCAGAAGAACTGTATACAGATATTCAAAAAGTTGCTCTAGATCAGCCGTAAAACATTGTAACCGTGCTTGCAGAGACACCTTTGACTTCTTATGCATAGATTTTAAATGTACGTCCAAGATGGAGAAGAATTATAAAAAAGAATGTCTTTATGCCTGTACAGAAGAGTTTATTAGAGATACTGCAGATTGTTGGGCTAAAGATAGTGATGATAGTAGTGGTAGTGATAGTGATAGTGATAGCGATAGCGATAGTGACTCAGATTAATTGATTCGACAAAGTATCAATAGCTACGTACTAAATGCATTTAATAAAGTTTTCTTAAAGAAAAAAACATCGTTTGTTATTTTTATTCGAAATGTAATAAGATACAGCCAATAAACAGACAAATAATACGTGGAAATAAAATCTAATATTGCATTTTTGGATTTTATTAATGTCAATGTTAATAATAATATTCAAATAAAAAATATGAGATGTAAAATTTCGACTGCCATATCTGACATTTTCTGTTATTTGTAACGCAGATATTTTCTATTTGTGATGAAAACATAAAATATTGAACCTTAGTAAAAATATAATATCTATTTAATTTATTTCGTAGAAATCGACTTCACTCAAGCTGGAAGATTCAGTGGCATACCGAAATATACACAATGAATATATAAAAACAGATAAAAAAAATATCATTTTTATCATTCCAAAATCCATAAAAGATAAAGAAATCACCTTCGCAAAAAATTCAAAGTATGCTTCAAAAGAGGTTCTAACGGATACAAAGTTTATTGATATTTTCGATACAAGAAGAAACTTAAAAAGTAAACCTATAGGTAGTTCCAGAAAGGCAGCAAAATATTGCGAAAGAGCTTGCAAAAAGTCTTTTAAGACATTCTGTAAGCGAGATCGTTCTAATTGTAATTACATGGTGAGACTGAATTATGCTAAACAGTGCAGGAAAACATGCGTTGATGAATTCGTAAGAGATCTTGGAAGTGAATACGAGTAATATAACAAGAGAGAAAGAATATGATAATAAAACGTCGTTTCAAAGATTGAGCGAATGCATTTAGATATTGCCATGGTCCACAAAATCTCTTTATAAGATTTACAATAATAAATACTTCCTAATGATCATCCATGGCTGCATGCTTAGGTTCATCAATAATTGTTTTAGTTTTAATTATTAAAACTTTATTACTGTTACGTCTTTTATTGAAATAAGTTAATTGTTTTAAAAAATGGTTCTGATACAACGTGGAAGGGACATACCCGCAATAAATCAAACCACGAGCTACACTATTAAAGTTTAATGAATGTAAACTAACAAAAGTAAGCAGCCGCCTGGGCAATTTGTATGGGAAAATCGTTGCTTTTGTTTGTTTTTTGACTGATGTCTTATTATCATTATACTATAGTGATCTAGTATAACTCGTGATACGATTTATTACGGGTGCTTCCCTTCCACATTGTATACTAGTATCAGTTTTATCGTTACATGCTATTGCAAAATAGCATGTACAATATCTAATGAAACGTGACAGCCAGACAGCTGAAATTTTCACGCATGATGTATTTCTGTTGCCGCTATTATTTAACAACAAATCCTATTAAAAACGGAATCAAATAAATATTCAACAACAAATGTTATTTTTATAGGTAGACGGAACCCTTAGTGCGCGAGTGCGACTCGCTCTTAACCAGTTATTTTGAATTGTGAGTCGTAGATTTTTTTAGACTTTATACCAGAAAACTGTTTGTGAAACATGATGATAAAAATGAATTTTGAATTTCTGTAGAATACATTTTGTGCGACTCACAATTCTTAAAAATAAATTACGCTCATTAGGCAGTGCCCTCAAAATTTAACAGCTATCATTTTTTCTCTACATCGAATATTTTAATCGTAGTAGGTATAATAAACAAACTTTACCATATTATAGTCAGTTATAGTCTATTTAGATAAGTTTCTTTATTGTAGTTTGAACTCTAAAATATTTTAACACGCAAGTTTGTTTCTTAGAACCCCAAATTCCTATGGAAAAATGAAGAATCGACAAGATACAAAAAATCTAAGGACGATGTTTTAGAACGATTTGAAGTAGAAGATATGTTTATAATTATAATAATAAAACCGAAAGAAGCATCAAATATTATTGAAGAACATAGTAATAGATTTTCAAAGATAGCCAAATTAAATGAGTATATAACAGATAAGCGACTATTTGATGAAGTAACAAATGGAAGAAGAAAAACTAAATACGAAAAAAGACTTAATAAAAATGCTAAGAAGGCGTGTATAGCTGCTTGTGAAAGAGCATTAAAGAGGCTATGTTTACGCACAAAGAGCATGACCTGTACTAAGTTTTTGCGTAAACATTTTATAAATAAAAGTAAACAAATGTGTAAAAAAAGATTTATTAGCGGCTTATATAGTGATCCTGATATATAATTTGCGACTTATAGAAAGCGAGTACGATTTTTAAAAATAAATGTTAAATTGTATGTTGTTTATCATTTAGTTAAAATTGACATAAAATGACCATGAGCGGGATGAGTGTAGGTAGGTCATGCGAAAGAGGTCTGTCAGGGTTGAGGCAAGTGTAGTCCTAATTCTCTGCTTAGCCCTTAGGAAAACAAGCGTGGTAATTATACGTTTGTAAAAAGACCTACGCTATGAAGTCTTTATTACAAATTAGGTAGACATAGATCTAGTTGGATCCAAAAGTAATGTATGTATATACAGTATGGTAGAAAAACCCTGTCCGATCCGTTCAGGTAATGTTGGGTAGTAAAAAAATCTGCAGCTTCATAAATTTTAAAAACGGTAGATATTGAATTTTGTATGGAGCTGCAAATTTATTTTTGCTATTTCAGGGTTGGGAGAAACTAAAAAATAGAACCTACACAAGCTACCCAACATTACCTGAACGGATCGGACAGGGTTTTTTTGACATACTGTATAAAAAATGACCCAATTATTAAAGTGAATAGAAAATCTATTTACTTTCACATTGTTTCAACGATCATAGCTGAGAGAAAAGTATACTTAATTCGTCATTATTAATAGCCTTAAATTATTTCATTAATTAAGTATACTTTATATTTCATAAATTTAATCGTATTGTTGTTGTATCATAACGAATTAAAAAGCAATATTTTATTTTAGAAAAACACACCTCCAGTCAATTACAAGGAGTTGATAAAGCACAAGAATTTACAAAACAGGAATTTTCTGGGAAATTTATTTAACAAAAGACATTTTTTGACAACACCAAAATTAAGAAAAGTACTACAAATTAAAAAATGGCTTGATGACGTTGTAAGACTTTTAAAATTTCGTTACAAAGCCAACTGTTCGGAAGACAATGAAATACATTTTAAATATCACAAAAACCTAGAAGAAAATGTTGTAAAGAACTTTTTAGAGTCCAGGGAAGGTTTTAAAGAGGTTTTATCAGACGGAGATATTGAAGGAAGAAGAGAAAACAGCTTTGATAAAATGTGCGGTATAAAAGCATCAAAAGTCTGTAGGAGAGCTTGTGAACAAGCCTATAATAATCTATGCTTTGGCTATGAATGTCCGAAGAAAAAGAGAACTGAATTCGGAAAAGACTGTAAAAGATATTGCAGAGCGAATTTTATTGAAGATTGAGTGATATATTAACAAATTTTTACAAATAAATACTGGCTGTCGCATTTTGTCTTTTTATATTACTCCTCTATTTAACACAATCCTGGATCATTACTCTAAAAAATTACATGACAGTCGTTCGCTTATGTCATCCTTTATCAATGTTAAGCTAAAAAGACTATGTTATAATTTTCGAGCGCTCATTGTTGCTTGATATGTAGCTTCGTACGTATGTCGTGTGGCTTTTGGAGTAATGTCCCTGATTGTATCCTCAACTGTGTTGTTTCGGAACCAGGTGAGCGCTTTTGAGCTGTTTCTTTTCCGAAGTTGATATGATGTTGAAGATGATGCAAATAAGCTGAAACCATTCAAACGATTAGGCTCTGGTCTACGACCGGCCTGCGTAACGTGAACCCTGTATAAAAATGTATTTATGTGAAAAGTTCCACAAGGTTTACAATTGGGCAGTGACCGACATCAACACAATCAGGTTGTTTACATATACTTGTTCTAGGACGTCATCTTCCATTAACAGGTCTAAAGTAAAATTCACTTTTGCGTTGTCTTATTCATTTTCTTGACAAGATGCGATAGCATCAAAAACAGTTATGCGTTCCACTTCATCTGAAAGCAAAAGAACAAGAGTTTTCAAATGTGCGTATTTCCTTATTAAGTGCGATTACAATTCACAAACAAAGTCAAAGTCAAGTGAAAATCAAAATCATTTATTTATTTTACTTTACTGCCGCTTCCTAAGCGCAAATACAGAAGATGTTCGATCTCCTATGTTAACTAAACTTAATTTTGATCAGTCAATTGCGCATTTATATAAGACGTCGATTTTTTATAACACTATACATATTTTCGCGGGGAATAAAGTTCATGGACTGATCGTCACGTGCTGGTTCGAAACCCAGAGTGCGCTTTTGCAGTATTTTAAATAAAAATTCTCCAAATACTTTTAATAATAAAGTCAATAGTTTATTTATTGGAAAAAAAATAAATTTAACTTAAATTCAAACTATACAAGCTTATTGAAATTTAAATTAAAACTAAATAAGAACTAAAACTAATAATGGTCACACAAGGATGGCAAAAGATCTTGCAAAATTGAGCAGAGCCAGAACAGCCAGAATAGTTTTGACGATTTGGCTACAGTCTCATGAGGTGACTTTGATTTAAAAAATTACAGTTACAAGTTAATTTACAGTTGTTTTATATTGTCTACATTTAGAAAGTTTTCTAGCGTAAAAATCAAATGCAATAACGTAAAGTGCAGTTGATTGTGACGTGAGTTCATAAAATGTATTAATAATTAAAATTTTATGATAAAATTTCCATTATTTCCATGTCCGGTGTAACTTCGAAGAACTTTAATTAAATTTATCAAAATGACTTCAAGATGGCTTATTCTAATATGTGTTTTTTCAGCTTTAAATATTGTAAGTTTTTCTTATTTTATTATCTAGTAAAGAACTAATAATCTACACTCTTTGATGACCTCCGTGACGTAGTGGTCACCATGCTAGACCGCCACCCAGAGGCCCCGGGTTCGATCCCCAGTTAGGGCAAGTTGGAAAATGACCTTTTTCAAATTGTCCTGGGTCTTGGATGTTTATCTATATATGTATTTGCTACAAAATTGAGTATCGTTGTGTTAATATCCCATAACACAAGTCTCAAACTTACTTTGGGGTTAACTCAAATAGTGTAGTTTGTCCCTATATGTATATATATTTATTTAAAATAATATTTATTTACTATCTGAACCTAAATGTATAATTTGTTTTTCAAATTCTTTAAATATTATAATGTGAAAGTATATGTGTTCGGATATTTATTATTCAATCACGTAAAAACGAAAAAGAGATGGATTAGAATTCAAGGATTAACAGAAGATAGAATATTCTTTTAATCCCTTAATTTTTTTAAATTCCGAACAAATTTTGATTCCAATAATTTCCTCTGTTTTTAAGTATCAAACAACTTATTTCAAAAAAACGACGGGTTGCACTCTGGGAGTGCCGGCAGAAGTGAAAACTTGAATATTAACGTTGTGCATTTTTGATATTTTGGAATGGTTAGGGAATAATTTTGCACGAATTGCTTTAATTATCAGTATAAAAGTACTCTCATTTATGTGGTAGAATACAATATTTATTTATTGGGCTATCGTACACAAACATGACATTTTATTAGCACGCTGTAACATAAACACACACGAACATTCGCGCAAGCGCCCTGCGCCGTCTTACGAATTTTCGATCAGGGTCACGTGTCCTGACGCGAGTTTTAGATTTTTTACCCATTCCAAAAAAAGTGCACAACGCCGCTAAAGAAGTTTTCACTTCAAAAATTCCAAACACGAACTATTCGAACCAAGAACCCTGTACTGTCGAAGTGACGAACGTGTTGAGATAAATAAATAGATAAGTAAATTATACATCATAGAGTTCAAATGATTCAAAAGTTTATCCAAAATTCCAGATATCAAATGCACAAAAACCAATTCTAAGGGGAGGAGTGGAGAACGAAGAGTCGGAAAACTTATGGGAGTTAGTAATAGAAGAAGATAAAATTAGTGACAACGACGATAGACAGGAAAGTGATAATAATAGACTTAGAGAAACAGAAGACAATGCAATTGACGAAAATTATGATAATTTATTTGACGATAAGTATTTTAGAAGTGAAAATAGAAATAGCGCAGAAGCTGTCCTTAGTAAACAAGAAAATATATATTCGGAAAGAGATGATAGTAGATATGAAGAAGCTCACGATAATGTTTTGAATGGTAAATTGAACAGCAGAATTGAAGATAGTGATGGCATAATACCAGGAATACAGAAACAACCTCCTCTTCTAGCAATTCTTATGCTTGATGTAAGTATTTTGTTTGTTTGTTATATTATTTTATTATACTATGAAAACATTCACTGTGTTGTCAACATAACTCACGTCTTGATTTATTCCATAATGGAATCTCTTCCAATTAACCGGCGAATCTTCTACTTACTTATATTGTTGTTGTTTTTATTGTAGCTATCTATTTCTATACGTTGTAATGGTTTTGATTGCCGAATAAAGGTTTTCTTTCTTTCTATGTTTATACAGGCATATTTAAGGTCTAACAAAATATACTGAAACTATGTTGATGGTAAATGTAGTCCATGAAATTGAACAATTTTTACCAAGGAACACGTATCGAAATAAGAAAAGTAATTTTTGGCCTCCCATACTAGTTGACCGATCAGCTGATCCGAGTTTGTATAGAGAGCAAAAAAATATTTTTTTAAATTTCGACATTCATATGTTTATTAGGGAAAATTGTACACTATCACGGACTGAATTCATCCATAAAATAGTTTCAGTATATTTTATTACGAGGGCCACACCGAAAAGATCGGGAATAGAAAAAAGTACAAAGATAATATAATAATGTTTACTTTTATTGTTTTTCGAAGTATTCTCCGTGACAGTCAATGCACTTTTGCATTCGATCAAACCAATTATTGAAACAGTAATTCCAGTCTGAAGTGGATACAGTCAAAACAGCTGATTTGTAAGCTTCGACCGCCTCTTCTGGGCCGTGAAACCGTTGAACACGTAGCATATCTTTAATTCTTGGGAATGTAAAATAATCATTGGGGCTCAGGTCAGGGCTATACGGAGGATGGTCCATCAACTCCACGTTTTCCAGATTTAAAAACGCGCTTATTTTGCGTGCGGTATGTGAGCTCGCATTATCGTGGTGAAGGATTATACGACGATTCGGATTAATTTTACGAAGTTCTCTTATGACTTCCGGCAAAATAACTGTTGTGTACCAATCAGCAGTAACCGTCCTTCGTTCTAGAAAAGGAATCTTAACCACATGACCAGTTTTCGATACAAACGATGCGACCATTTTTTTCGACACGCTGCGTGGGCGAATAACTTTTGTTGGCTTGACCTCACCCTCGAAGACCCAAATTGCCGATTGATGTTTTCTTTCGGGCTCATATGAATAAATCCACGATTCATCACCAAAGACGATATTGTAAACTGCATTTGAGCTCCCTCCATTGAACCGTTGCAGAGCAGATCGACACCAATTAACACGAGCCGACTTTTGTTCCTCGGTCAAACGGTGGGGCACCCAGCGTGAAACTACTTCTTGACACCCAGTTCATCATGTGAAATGGTCTGAATGGCTGTCATACCAATGCTGAGAGAAACCCGAATCTGCTCGTATGTCACATGTCTATCTTCTTTAAGTAATTGGCGTACAGCATCGATGTTATCTTGTGTTACCGCTGTTTTTGGCCGACCAGTAGAAGGGACTGTGGTAAGAGAGGAACGTCCACGACGAAACTCAGAATACCAACGATATGTAGTAGTTTTACTAGGTGCTTCAAGTTCATAAATAGAAACAAGCTCGGCGAGACATTGTTCTTGAGATAAACCTCGACGAAAGTTATGAAAAATTATTGCACGAAAATTTTCCCGCGTAAGCTCCATTTTTCTTACCAACTTGTCAAATTCAATTGGTCAATACTCTTTTCTTTTTTACTTTATTTAAAATTCAAAAATGGAGTTTTGTTCGAAATAATACTACACTTCAAACACCAAAAAGGTTTTACTCTAATTTATTCCTAAGTATTCTATTCCCGATCTTTTCGGTGTGGCCCTCGTAGACCTAGAATATCTGCTACAAAAAATACGTACGTACATTTAAGTTACATACGTAATTATTTTTATGTAAAAATGTTGTTCGAGCTAGGTTTTTTATTAAAATAAACGTGAATTGATAAATTAATTCATAAGTACGCAATTCATATATACAGTCGCTTCCCGACATCTGTTCCTCTCCCTTTTCTTCCTTTCCTCTGAAACTCCATTTTTGAAACGCGGAGTCACCTAAACGAATAGTTTTTCCATACAAAAAACCGTTCGTTTAGTGAAACCGCGTTTGAAAAATTGCACCTCTGGTACGTGAGTAATAGTACTTATTCTATACGCATTCGTACAATGAGGATTTTCAAAATACACACCACCAGATGGCATCACCAGTGACATAATAAGCTGCTGTTATATATACTTATTTGCCGTGTGGTTTCCGGCAGAGTAGAATAGGGCACTCCAAGTCCTCCCGCGTGGATGTCGTAGGCGACTAAGGAAATGCAAGCTAAACAAAGCTTATAAACATCAATGAGACCAACCCTTACGGCCAGCGAGGAGAGTGTAGACCAAGTCCTCTGGCTGCTCTGGCCAAGTATGGCTCTGGTAGTACAGAGAGGGTCGTGCTCCTGCAGTGGAGACAAAAAGACCTGATGATGATGATGATAGATTTGACGGAACAAAATAACTTGACAACGGTTGGTCCAATGACAACAGTCGATTGAAACCAATATTAATATGCCATCTGGTGTCCCATTAAAAAGTAAAAAACACAATATCGTACAATTTCTCACCACATACGCTTCATTAAAAGTACGCAGCTGATTTCTTTTTTATTTTATTTTATTTATTTAAGTACGTAAAACGGGTTACAATCGTTTATACAAATAAAAATACATACAATATTTACAACCCGGTCGAGTTAACTGCGTACCTGGCGGCCGTGGCATCGCACATGGTATAATAAAACAGGTATTCTCTTCCCGAGATGGAACTTGACTACGTCACAAAGTGTTGCCACTGATTGTTCTTTTCAGTAAATTATAGGACTTTCTCAATTAGTTCATGAATATTAAATAAAATATTAAGTAACTTAGCTATTTAGTATCTCGCGATTCTCGCGTAATTCATCAATTCAATATTTTATAAATTGATATAATGGATTATTTATTTGAAATTGGTATATAAAGTTCAAAAATGCATTACGCTCGGGTAATTCAATTTCACACAGCGGCAACATATCAAACTGATGACGTAGTCAAGTTCCACCTACGTCATCAGCTGTCACGGGAAGAGAATACCTTATTTTATTATACCATGGCATCGCATACAAACGAGGTGCGCAGTTAGCACGACCGAGATATAAAGGCTAGCGGCTGGATTAGGTTTGTAATGTATTTATATTTTGTATATTTTTTTTTATTTTTCCTAAACAAACTTAATCTATGTTTTGAAATAAATAAAGATAATAATTTTAAATTAAATTCGAAGCATCGTTCGTAAAGCATATTACTTATTCTAAAAAAACACTTTGTTGTTTACCGGAAAATTTGCTTAATCGGAAGTAATAATTAAATCAGAAATATTGCAGTAATGTACCTTTAGATATTTTTGGTAATTTATTTAAATATTATCGAAATCGGTTCAGAAGTCAAAAACTGGAAAAAAAATATGTCATCCAAGTAAACTAAGAGTCCCTTATTTAATTTTTTTGTGACTTTTCATTCTGCCTTCCATTGCAGCCGTTCGAATACTATTTAATTAATAGTAATTGAACTGTTACTAAATTACACGTCAAACCAAATTAGACTTTATCAATATGAGGTAACGCTCAATGTTGCTCGAGTCTGATTGACACTGAAACGCGTATACGCGGTTTGTCGCGTCGCTATTGGACAATTAAAATTACCAAAAATATCTGTTTTTCAGAAAGCAATATCGAAAAAGTCCCATTCAGCTTACAATTCAGATGAGAATTCACCATCATCATCATCATCAGAATGCCCTTGCGAACGAGACAAAAATAAAAAGACCGATGATATAAAATTGTTTCTTCGGAAAGACTGCGGACCTTGTAACATAAAACCTGTGAAAAAGTGCAAAAAAGTGTGTAAAGCGGCTTTTAGGCAGGCTTGTAGCGATGGACTCTGTAACAGAAGCCTCAGGAAAAGGCTTAAAACGGAATGCAAGCTGTATTGTGAGGCTAATTATGGTCGTTGTAAAGAGGAATAAATGACAATAATATCTACATATTTTTGTTTTCTTTTTTAACCCCCGTCAAAAAGAGGTGTTACCCTAAATAACTATCAAACGGCTAAACCGATTTTTATTAAACATAGCTAAGAAGCACCGCAAGGGAACATGCTTTTAAGTTAAAAAAAACCATATCGAAATCGGATCCTTTCGAGCGCTACGATGACACTAACAGACAGACAACGGACGGACAGACTGACAGACGTTCGCCTAAAACATATAACACTCTTTTTTGTCGGGGGTTATAAATAAAAACTTGAGTACCTTTGTTTGGGAAGTCTAGCGTACATATTTTGTCCTACTGAGAAGCTTAAAAAATATTTTTCAGAGACAATCAAATGCATCTTCATCGGAAACTTCAGAATCGAGTTCATCATTAGAACTCATGAATTCCTATAAAAGATGGAAAAGCATGGGGGAAACATTGAATGAGTTCAAAGATTATATGGAACTGGCACGAAAAGGTGTGTGGAAGAGCTGTGGCAAAAAAGCAGCCAAGTTTTGCGCGAAGGCGTGCAAGGAGGCCCTCAAACTCGCCTGCAGCGGCTCCTCGTGTCACAAGAAGATGAAAAAGAAGACGAAAAAATATTGCAAGACGAGTTGCAAGGAAAAATTCGCGTCTGATTGATGATTGATTAATATTCACTTATGGGCAAATAAAAATACTAGATACCTATTACTATAATTGCATTTTATTTGAGCTCAACAAATTTCATATTTCGATAAAAGTTGGACAAACTATCAGAGAAAAATAAGTTAAGGAGAATTTTGATCAGTATCATTAACATATCGTACAATATACATTTAATGTGATTAACTGAAGCTACACTTAAAATAGTACAGTATATTTTGTTAGATGCCTGCCGTGTGGTTTCCGGCAGAGTAGAATAGGGCCGCTCCAAGTCCTCCCGTGGATGTCGTAGACGGCGACTTAGGAAATACCAGCTAAACAAAGCTTATAAACATCACGAGACCTCTCCAACTTGTCTGGCCAGCGAGGAGTGTGTAGGCCAAATCCTCTAACTGCTCTGGCCAAGTATGGCTCTGGTAGAACAAAGAGGGTCCTGCAGTGAAGACAAAAAGACCTGATGATGATGATGATTTTGTTAGATGTTGAGACTAACTTCTTCATTGCAATCATAACAATATAAACATCAATGAGACCTCTATCAGGACACTCTCTGTACTAGGTACCAGAGCCATACTTGGTCAGAGCACCCAGAGGACTTGGCCTACACTCTCCTCGCTGGCCAAACGGTTTGGAGAGGTCTCACTGATGTTTATAAATAATCAACTTTGCCTTCCTAAAACATTCTTCATAGTACGAACATATTGATTGCACTGTAATAGTATTTTTCGTACTCCTGTACTGTTATGTCTTTTAAATAGTCATGAACACAAAATATAAGAATATGGTAATTAGGGCTGTGGACTAAAAAAAATTTTATGAGTCATTACTCATTCGACAGATTATTGAAAAGTATGGTGTACGTATTTTTATTTCTCTTCTTTTTGTCGGGGGTTTAAAATAAAAGCTTAAGTACCTTTGTTTGAGAGGTAAGCGTATATATTTCGTCCTAAAAAGCTTAAAATTTATTTTCAGAGACAATCAAACGCGTCTTTATCCGAAACTTCTGAATCCAGTTCATCATTAGAACCCTTGAATTCCAATAAAAAATGGAAAAGCATTGGGGAAACATTGAATGAGTTCAAGGATTACATGAAATTGGCACGAAAAGGTGTGTGGAAGAGCTGTGGCAAAAAAGCCGCCAAGTTTTGCGCGAAGGCGTGCCAAGAGGCCCTCAAACTTGGCTGCAGCGGCTACTCGTGTAACAAGAAGATGAAGAAGAAAATGAAGAAGTATTGCAAGACGAGTTGCAAAGAAAAATTCGCGTCTGATTGATGATTAATATTCACTTATGGGCAAATAATAAATTCTAGATACCTATTACTATAATTTTATTTTACTTGAGCTCAACAAATTTCATATTTTAAAATAAGTTGGAGAATTTTTATAAGTATCATTAACATATATGTCATTCAATATTCATTTAATATCATTATCGGAATCTACACTAAAAATAGTTTTAGTAAATTTTGTTAGCTGCCTTTCATGTGGTTTCCGGCAGAGTAGAATAGGACCACTTCAAGTCCTCCCGTGGATGTCTTAGAAGGCGACTTAGGAACTACAAGCTAAACAAAGCTTATAAACATCACGAGACCTCTACAACTTGTCTGGCCAGCGAGGAGTGTGTAGGCCAAGTCCTCTGACTGCTCTGGCCAAGTATGGCTCTGGTAGTACAGAGAGGGTCCTGCAGTAAAGACAAAAATACCTGATGATGATGATGATTTAGTTAGATGTTGAGACTAACTTCTGCATTGGAATCCCTCCTAAACATTTTTCATGGTACGAACATATTGCTTGCATTGTAATAGTATTTTTTCTACTCCTGTACTGTTATGTGTCTTTTAAAGGTTTGTGCCCGTTGAGTCATATCAAGATTAGTAACACTGCTACTCATTGGGAAAAAAAGTGATTTTTCCCAATGAGTAACACTGTTACTAATCGCCACTCTGTATTCCCGTTGACTTACAGTATTTGTTGTTCATTTCAATTTTCGAAAAAAAAAACACGTTTCATAGTTTCGGAATATATACCTGCATTCTGTTATTAAAGAAAACCCTGTTTAAAAATCTTGACTCACCAGTTTTAAGATTTTTTTTCTTTCATTATTTATTATTATACCTAATTTGTTAAAATTACTATTTTCTTTTACATTGGTTGACAAAATAAACTATAGCAATGCTTTTTTATGAAATTTATTTATTTAATTACTGTTTCTCGACCGGAATACAGAGTGGCGATTAGTAACAGTGTGACTCATTGGGAAAAATGACAGTTGCAATGAGTAACACTGTTACTCATTGCAACTTTTTTTCCCAATGAGTAGCAGTGTTACTAATCTTGGTGTGACTCAACGGGAACAAACCCTTTTAAATAGTCACGAACACAAAATATAAGAACAAAGATAATAACGATATAGACCAAAAAAAAAAAGTATGGAGTACGTATTTTTTCTTTGCTTTTCTCTTTGTCGGGGGTTAAAATAAAAGCTTGAGTACCTTGTTTGGGAAGTATAGCGTACATATTTTGTCCTAAAAAGCTTAAAATTTGTTTTCAGAGACAATCAAACGCGTCTTTATCCGAAATATCAGAATCCCGTTCATCATTAGAACCCTTGAATTCCAATAAAAGATGGAAAAGCATTGGGGGAGCATTGAATGAGTTCAAGGATTATATGAAATTGGCACGAAAAGGTGTGTGGAAGAGCTGTGGCAAAAAAGCCGCCAAGTTATGCGCGAAGGCGTGCCAAGAGGCCCTCAAACTTGCCTGCAGTTGCTCTTCATGTCACAAGAAGATGAAAAAGAAGACGAAAAAGTATTGCAAGACGAGTTGCAAGGAAACATTCGCGTCTGATTGATGATTAATATTAACTTATGGGCAAATAATAAATTCTAGATACCTATTACTATAATTTTATTTTACCAAATTTCATATTTCAAAATAAGTTGGAGAATTTTGATCAATATCATTAACATATATGTCATTCAATATTCATTTAATATCATAATCTGAATCTACACTAAAAATAGTTTTAGTAAATTTTGTTAGCTGCCTTTCATGTGGTTTCCGGCAGAGTAGGATAGGGCCACTTCAAGTCCTCCCGTGGATGTCTTAAAAGGCGACTTAGGAACTACAAATTAAAAATCTTGACTCACCAGTTTTAAGATTTTTTTTCTTTCATTATTTATTATTATACCTAATTTGTTAAAATTACTATTTTCTTTTACATTGGTTGACAAAATAAACTATAGCAATGCTTTTTTATGAAATTTATTTATTTAATTACTGTTTCTCGACCGGAATACAGAGTGGCGATTAGTAACAGTGTGACTCATTGGGAAAAATGACAGTTGCAATGAGTAACACTGTTACTCATTGCAACTTTTTTTCCCAATGAGTAGCAGTGTTACTAATCTTGGTGTGACTCAACGGGAACAAACCCTTTTAAATAGTCACGAATACAAAATATAAGAACAAAGATAATAACGATATAGACCATAAAAAAAAGTATGGTGTACGTATTTTTTCTTTGCTTTTCTTTTTGTCGGGGGTTAAAATAAAAGCTTGAGTACCTTGTTTGGGAAGTATAGCGTACATATTTTGTCCTAAAAAGCTTAAAATTTGTTTTCAGAGACAATCAAACGCGTCTTTATCCGAAATATCAGAATCCCGTTCATCATTAGAACCCTTGAATTCCAATAAGATGGAAAAGCATTGGGGAAACATTGAATGAGTTCAAGGATTATATGAAATTGGCACGAAAAGGTGTGTGGAAGAGCTGTGGCAAAAAAGCCGCCAAGTTTTGCGCGAAGGCCTGCCAGGAGGCCCTCAAACTTGCCTGCAGTTGCTCCTCATGTCACAAGAAGATGAAAAAGAAGACGAAAAAGTATTGCAAGACGAGTTGCAAGGAAACATTCGCGTCTGATTGATGATTAATATTCACTTATGGGCAAATATGTAATAAATACTAGATACCTATTACTATAATTGTATTTTATTTGAGTTAAACAAATTTCATATTTCGATATAAGTTGGACAAACAATAAGAGAGAAAAATAAGTAAGAGAATTTTGATCATTATCATCAAGATATATTTCATTAAATATTCATCGAATATCATTACTTAACTGTATCTACACTTAAAATAGTTTCAGTATATTTTGTTAGATTCCTGCCGAGTGGTTTCCGGCAGAGTAGAATAGGGCCACTCCAAGTCCTCCCGTGGATGTCGTAGAAGGCGAATTAGGAACTACAAGCTAAACAAAGTATATAAACATCAATCAGGCCAGCGAGGAGAGAGTAGGCCAAGTGCTCTAATAGTACAGAGAGGGTAGAGAGGGGGAGAGGAGAGAGAGGAGACCTGATGATGATGAAGTACCGCCTAGTGAATGAATGAAATATTATGAGTTGACGCACCACATCGACACCAGCACACGCACACAGACGTATACCGGTCATCGGCGACGCAGCTATGCGGGCCCGCACTCGCTATCGGACCACCATTGTGCATACACCTAAGTATATTTTCTTGTAACAGTCATTCAATAAACGAGTCATATTCCATCACATCTTCATTATTTCATTCCCAAAGAAGCACACTTCCCTCTGACTACTGGCCGCCCGGTCATTTGGTCCTTCGAGCCGGATCCACGAAGCAACCAGCGTCGACGACATGCTTGCTTCCGGCTACTGGCCGCCTAACCATTATGCAACGAATAAATAAAACTTCAAAAACATTTTGTTCCTTTTATTTTATCATACATCAATAGAATACAATTTGTATTGTGATATTAATTGTTAATGTTTGTAATACATTTCTCATCTCAATCATACAAAAGTTGTGTATATAACTCAACATTTAACTTCTGTATATTGTTAATAAATATAAGTACTAACCTTTAATTTCTAATATTTATATGTATATCTACTTTATTAAATGGCTCAGAAATGTGTGGAATTTCTGTTATTACCAAAATATTTTTATGTCTAATTTTATTATAATAGTTAAATTAAATGGTAATACTCATGGGACGGAATGTATAAATTATATCATGGAATGTTCCAGGTAGGTACATCTTTAGTTTGTATAACAAAAATGTATAAGTTCATAAGCTATAATGACGTTGCATTTTAATAAAATTTGTGACAATATCAGTAATAAAACTACTAAAATTTCACAACCGAAAGGATCTTAAGTAAAAAAACAATTAAATTGAATAGATTTATACTTAGAAGCACTAAATAATATTATTCCTTTAACATTAGCAAGGCACATTTTCGACACAACATTTTATATAATATCAATAAAATTTGACATTTTTAAGGAATATATACCGACCCAAATATTTCGTCTTTTATAAAATTAAGAAATATAACATGCATTCAGGTCAAATATAAAAAATATTAAACAGGAAATATAAAATATCTGCGAGGCCAATTTTATTTTGACGTGATAACGTCTTTAAAATCGTTTTAGTCGGGTGACATGTTCAGAAACTTGTGTCACACCAAAACCTCACGAGCGCGATCGCAGGTATAACGAGAGAGAGACGGACCGATCTCCCGTCTCATCTCGAGCGCTGCCAGTCATTCCGTGAAACGACGTTATCACGTAAACATCTCGATCGTAAACCTAAAGTAGGTTTACGATCAAACAACCAATTTTTTACATAAAATTGACCATTAAGTAAGAATTTAAAGTATTTTCATATAATGACGAAATACAAGAGTTTCGGAGATATAATTTCATATCACAATATGTAATGCTGCTTTATTCTATATTTTATTATACATAATGGAAGTTTATGGTGTAAATACATTATACAGTGCACTAATCTAAATTTTCCCACCGCTGGGACTCCTAGAACTACTCTTGATCGATGTTACCGATATGTTGCCCGATATGTTACCCGAGCTGGTACTCAAAGTCGGAGGAGGGGAGCGCGGTAACGCAAAAGACTTTTCAGTCAAATTCTCTTGACTCAAAGACTTCTGACTGAAAACTGGTATTTTCGAAGACACCGTCACTCCAACCGGCTTGAAACTCTTTTCCGTTTTCACCGGTATGTTGCTGGGCTTAGCTAAAATTACTGGCTTTTGATTCAAAGGCTGTTCGGTTCGTAGTTGTTGATCTAACTGTGACAGTCTTCTGTTTTCCAAATCTGTGCTCGTCACTATTGTGCCTTTAGGAGATTCGTACGTCGCTGTCCTGAATTTAATATGACTGTTTCTTGGTAAATCGAAGTCTGAATGGCGTTTCTTTGGTTCGTTCGCGCTCTGGGTCGATGATCGTCTCTTCACTTCGGCTAATTGCTTAGCTGAGTGGTGTTGTTCGTTTAAAATGAAGTCGTTAAGCATTTCGATATCTAGTTCATAAGATAAGGAAGGCTCTTGGTATGGAGGCGCTCTTTGTCTACTTGCAATTTTGTCTTTCGTCGCATCTGTTTTTTGACTCATATTTTTTTCTGTTCTTGGTGTAACTTGTATTTCCATCACGTGATCTTTCTCTGCTTCTGAATCTTTAGATCTTCCCATTTTAGAATATTTGTAGGAATCAGGTTGTGTGGATAACGTAGGATTAATAGAATATTTAGTTTTAGTAACTTCCATTCCATCTTTGCTTGTTGTTTGTACATCCTCTAAATCTTGTATAATTCTTATTCCCATTCTAGATAGTTCTTCTGGGCTTTTATCAGACATGAAACTGGGGTCATTTTGTAGTTTCTCCATCAATGCTTTTGCCTCTTCTTCGCTTAAATCTTTTGTGTTTAGGATTATTGTCTCTGTTTTAGTGTATGATGGTTCTTCTGATGTAAATTCAATATTGGGATTCTGCTTTCTTATTTCATCTAATATCCGTTTATCCACGTCTTTTACATTGCCTTCTTCAAGCATCGCTTCATTAATATCGCCAGAATGCCTCATAATGCCAAATGTTATCTGTTCTACTTGTATAGGCGCCTCGGTTTTGCTTGTGATGTATTTAGAAGAGACCTTTTCTACGTTTTGTGTTATAACTTTGTTCCCGTATTCGTCTTCAGCAACATTGACTGTCACTGTTTTTTGTACTGGCTCTTGTGTCATAGTGATAGACATGTTTGCTGGCTCCATGTATAAAGTTCTTACATCTCTTTCACCGCTCCTCCGTTTGATTCCTTCGATAACATCCGGAACTACCCTTGTTGATTCACCTATCTCGATAGACTGATATGATTTTCCTTTCGGTTCGTTAGAGGGCTGGGTTTTTTCACTTGTAGTGATAGTAACAACACTACTGCTGTGTACATCTTTAGGTTCGGACCATTCAGCAGAATACGCTTCTAATAATGGCTTTTTGTTGTATTTCAAGCTGTTATTATTAGAACCAACTTTGATATTGCTAACGAAATCATCGTAATCAGTTTGTCTGGGCTTAGGTTCTGAAGATTTTAAATCAAAATTTACAATATCTGGTTGATGCATGGATGACTTGAAAGAATCTGTTAACTGTGGAGGTATTTCCTTGCTAGTAGTAGGTTCACTTTTTTGAGAATTTTGATCAATGTGTACATTTAAAATTGGATTTTTGGCTAAAAGCTTCTTCATCATGTCAGACTTAGGACGCTCTAAACTGTTGACATATGTGTTCCGAGATACTTTTAGATCATCTGGGATATTAGTGTCATATGACATAGAAAGTTTTTCATCGAATTTGATAGGAGTTCCAGTTATTTCTGTTTTAGTAGTTGTAGTAACTGGTTGAATTTCTTGAGTGCTATCTAGGGAACTCATATTACTCCCATCTGATGTAGATTTCGCAAATTCTGACACCAGTTTTAGATGGACTTTCATATTTTCATCCATTATTCTTCGAGCAAGATGGTCCGATGTTTCGTGTGGCTCATTTTCTGTATATAATTCAAATTCTCTCTTTTTCGGTTTCTTACTACTTGTATCTTCTTCAGCCCTATCAGATTCAACTGAACTGTTAGAACCCTTGACTATAGCATCCTCAAGATTGCCGAATTCAGAAGCCTTTTTCAATCTGTTTCTTTGGAATGTATTAAGACCTTCAATAGCAGGATTTTTAGAAATATTCAGGCTTAATCTAGGCTCTTTGCTTTTTATAACTACACCTTTTTCTGAGTCAATCATTTCTGGTAACACATCTTCAGCTCCTGCATCAAAAAATGTAGTTTCAACGACAGACATGGCTTTTCTCTTCTTAGGCGAAAGAGTACATTCCTGTATTTCAGCATCATCTGCAGATATGTCCAAACTTTGAGCTCTTTCTAAAGTGCCTGTTGATGGTTGTCTTGTTTTAGCTCTAAGTTCAAACCGAGAAAGATCTCCTAGCGACGCAGCTTTTCGCTCATTTTCATCTAAAACTGAAGCGTTATCTGATGCGGAATGAACTGTATCATTCAATGGAGAGCTGTGGATAGTTATATCACTATTATTCAACTCTATTGTTGTAGAACCTTTATCACTTTTATCGCTGTTATTGAAGGAAACGACGGAGTGAACATCATGATTGGAAGATAAATTAGATTTCGAGTCCTCGAAATAATTATTAAGTGAATCGCTCTCTCGTTTGAATGGTTTACTTACGATGTCATCAATATCATCTTGACTAAAGTTCATTGAGTCTTCAATACGTGAAGTGCTTTTTGTCTTATTTACCTTTGGTGTTGACGTATTGAAAGAAGAAGCAGATTTGTTAGTACTAGTGGAAGACGTGTCGTGTAAAACACTGGAATGTTGCTTTTCGTTCTTCAAGAAATCTTTAACATTATTTAACTGCTCGAGAATGCTGTCATCAGTTTTGTTTTTCTCGGTATCTGGCGGAGAAGGCGCCTTGCCTTTAGATTTTTTAACTGGTTTAGGAGCTTCTTCCTTCTTATGCTCATATTTTTCTTTCTCAATATTTAACTCAGTAGCACTCTTCCTATTAGTCCTAGCTGCTTTAGCTGCGTCGATCATATGTTGAGGTAGTTCTTGTGGGATACCATTTTCATCCCTTTTAATTCCACTTGAGTTCAGGTCAGTTCTTGTAAAGGAATTTTCTGATGTCTTAGACGTGTCCATATAGGTACTGACATCAGATTCGTTTGCTTTAACTCTAGCGTTAGGTATAGGTGGCGCCATTTTCTCTCGCCTCTTAGCTACAATTGGTTTCTTCTGTTCCGTTTCATTCTCATGCTTAAATTGCGCTGTCGGAGCCGGTCTTTGTGGTTCTGGCTTATCAACTTCATCCGTCGTTTTCTTTTCAGCAACAACTGTTCCGTTTTCAATACTTTTTTGTCTCAATACTCCATCATCGGGTATATTTGGTGGTAGAACTCTTATGCCAAATTTCATCCCACGTTTCGGATCATAGTCTCTTTTTTGGACTTCAGCGTGTTCTAAATGTGACATATTATCTGGCTGTATGATTTGAACTTCATCACCGCTTGAGAGTCTATTTCGATTTCTCTCTGGCTTGTTCAAGGCGGCTGGGCCATCTGAATGTCTTGGTTTAGTAGCCAGCTTGCTGTTTTTCTCGTTTTCTCTTTCTAGCGTAGTAGGAAGGCCGTCTTTTTTCTCTTTCTTGCTCCTCTCAAGCGTCGTGTTAGCGATTTTGTCTGTAATGATCTTCTTGATGCCTCCTTTACCATGTTTTGTTTCCAACGTAGAGTTGTTTGAGTTGGACGTGTTCGGTGATTTTGGTGGATGAAGCAGTTTAGCTTCTTTTTCAAGCTGAAAAAGACAGTAAAATAAATTAATGTTGTAATCTCAATTTAATGTCACGATTTGATTAAGTTACATTTTAAAAAATCCGCATTGTTTGTGCAATTTTTGGCAGTGGGTGATATGCTTTTCGTCCTTATAACTTCATTTTACAGAAGTACATCAGTATTATACTAACAGCGTAGCGATGTTAACATAGTGCATATCTATTCAGACAAATCTAAAGTCAAACATTACGACTTATAACCTTCTTACACTAGATTTTCGTAAAACAATAGAGATATATTATGAGCATTCCTCGGCGTACGGCGGTTATTGTATTCCAAACATTATTGTCATGTTCAATAACATTGTTGAGCATCGATATGTTGACCGAAATACATCCTAATACTTATTTCCTTTAAAGTGTATTATTCAATGAAAACTAAACATCGCTTAGGACGTTTTTTCAACAATGAAACATATTTAAAATCCAGCGCATCAGACCTCTGCAGTGTATAATTTTCTCTTGACGTTTTTTAGGGGAGTGGGTCAGGTGATTTTGGTTTTTCATATGCATCGGTGAGTAATGATAGAGATATTTGAGTTTTAAGTTGCGGTTTGCATTTTAACGATCATTACATAAGTGAAGACAATGCTTGATTTGAAATGTAAATTCGTTTCGTCGAGTTACAAACATTAAAGTAAGTACCTATCTATCGGTACTGAGTAATGCAATTCTTGGCACGAGACAATTTTTTTCCAGTGGATACAGGTATACTAACATAGATAAGTATTAAAACTATTTTACAAGTTTTTATTTAACTTGCAATGTGTCTTGTATTAATATATACGGACCAATTACACTGATTGAGCTAGCCTCAAAGTAAGTTCGAGACTTGTGTTATGGGATCCTAAATTCCTAACTCAACGATACTACATTTTTAAAACAAATACGTTGTATGTAATGTTTGGCTCTTTAGATGTACGTTTGTTAATAAAGTATCTAAGTATGTATGTTGCTAATGTTGAATCGTTAGCTTCCTTTTTTAAGAAAAACATAAGCTTTAGTAAACAACTTGTATAAATGTTATAAAAGCAGATTACCTATGTTTTTCATTAATACTATCTTATACCAAGGTTACTGGCATTACTTATGTATGACCACAGAGTACTGTACTAGCGGTACGACATAGGTAATTAATAATGAAGTAAATGTTTGTGCCTTGTAAATATATCGTTTATTTAAGGTCATTCCTATCACGCTTCGTGGAGTAAGCACAGATATTTATCGTAAATTAATATTTGTTTTCTGCCTACAGATACCTAAGCCAAAAACATAACCCTTCCTTGGCAGTCGGGTAAGAAAGGGTCAAAACTCGGAATAAAACAAAGCAAGCTGGATTTTAACCTACTTCAAAAGTTTAGCTTTGTTCTCAGAACTTCTTCAACACACCTTTAATTATGACGTCAAAGTATGACTTTGACGACATAATATCTCGTATGAGGTTGTATTTATTCGTCAAAACTTTCATAAAGCAATGTAGAATGTATCAGGGACATTTTTTTCGATAAGTGTCATTGTAGTAGTTAAGTATTTCTTCGATAGTGGCGTATAGGACGCCACTGCACTAACCCATTTCTTAACCACTCATTATACAAAAAAAAAATAAGAAAAAAAGGTAAATAGGAAAAAATAGAAAAAAAAAATAGAATTAAAGAGAAAATTCATAACCCACCGTATTAACATCGCCCATGGAGCCAGCCTTCTTCAGCAGCGGATGCTGCACCGCCCGCCCCGCGCCGCTGGCCCGCCCCCCCTCCACCACCTCTAGCTCCACTGGATACGGAGACGCCAGGGACAGGATGCTCACAGCGTCCTCTAGGGGGGTGCCCGTAAATTCTATCTTGATACTCTTTATTTTATCACCTGAAAAGAAAAGCCAAAAAACAACATAAAAAAAAAATAACAACGTTGTTGTCAAATTTTTGAAAAATTTGTCACTTGTGACAACAGCTAGACCTTGCGAGTCACCCTAACGGGTGACTCGCAAGGTCACATTTATCGGATAAAAAAGTGGTTCATACAATAACACACAACAATTTTGTATGAACAACTTTTTTAACAATTTAAAATTTTTTTTTTTTAATTTTTAATACGGCTGAACGATCATTTTAAAAAGTAAGTTAAGTTTAATTTACGAACCTATTACTCATAATAATATTTCCGCTATTTTGAAATTTTTAAAACAGTGGCTGGACAAAAAATTCAAAGTTTTTAATTTTCAAACCATCTCACAAAATCGGTTGAGAAATGCGACCTGTTGTCTTCAGGTCAGACAGCTGAACAGACAAACTGACGGACACCATAACAAAATTGGACAAAATCATTTTTAGCCAATCTCGAAACTGAGACGCTGCGCTCGCTTCATTCTCTCGGTCAACTAGGACCAACTAGGTCAAGTTATATTTTAGAAATAAGCCAAGCGTGTTTAATATGTGTTCTTAGGCTTTCTTTATTTTATGGTCGACCGAGGCAAGTTTTCTCTACTCCAGGAACCGGTTCCTTTTTACATGCATATTAGGCGCAAAGAGTCAGTTTCAACCCCCGACAAAAACAAGGGTGTTATAAGTTTGCCAATAATGTTTGTTTGTCTGTTGGTCTGTGTGTCTGTGTCATCTTCGCGCTCGAACGGATCGACGCATATCGATGCGGTTTTTTTTACTTGAAAGCAAGGTTCTTTGTGGTGATTCTTAGCTGTTTGATGAAAATCGGTTTAGCCGTTTAAAAGTTATTGATGGTTAACGCTTGATGTGTATTTAATATTCAATCTAATGGTTAAACGGCGGAAAATAGTGACATATTCATCTGATACCTATGTAAAGAAAATATATCAACGATATTTTAGGCAGGCATCGGCTGTGTTTTTCTTGTATCTTCAGCAGATTCCTGTCGATACAAGAACACTACTAATCCTAGTTTGGTTAGGACATTGCAGGCTGATCACCTGATTGTCTGATAAGTAAGATGATCCGTGCTTCGGAGGGCACGCAGTCGGTCCCGGTCACTGTCTCTGACATTGGTCGTTACCTAAAACCATGTCAGAGGCCTGTAAGGCGGTTTAAAAACTCTGACACTAGTGTTAGTCACTAACACACACGATAAGAAGAAGAAGAACACTCGGTCTGTTAGGTAGATGGCGCAAACTAGCGACATATTAATTCGATAAAGAAAATATGTCAAAGAGATTTGAGACACGCATCGGCTGTGTTTTTATTTGCATCTCCAGCCCTTCAAGAATCCTTTCGATACAGAAACAGAGGGGAATAGAAATAATTTACCTGGCTGCAATTTAGCAGCGGCAGCCGGCCCACTCCTCAGTACAGAATGGACATGCACCCCCTCTCGCGCCCCCCCTCCGCACCTCAGCCCCAACCCCGTGAAGTCGCGCGCCCATAGCTTCACTCGACGGATTCTTGCACGCTGGAAAGATAAAATTTAATTAATTTCTAAGTTTCTTTTAAATAAATCGCCGGGCTCCCCGGCAATTGAGCTTACAGTTGCCGTGTGGTTTCCGGCAGAGTAGAATAGGACCACTCCAAGTCCTCCCGTGGATGTTGTAGAACGCGACTTAGGAAATACAAGCTGAACAAAGCTTATAAACTCAATGAGACCTCGCCAACCCATCTGGAAAGTGAGCAGAGTGTAGGCCAAGTCCTCTAACTGCTCTGGCCAACTATGGCTCTGGTAGTACAGAGAGGGTCGTGCTCCTGCAGTGGAGACAAACAATTTGTAAGTACCTATACGAAAAAACAGTTTGCTACTGATATAATTATAATGCTACCTAACAAACAAGGAGTCTGGTATCTAAGCTATAATCAGTTAACCATAAATAACTTTAACATCAAATCAAAGTACAAAAACACAGGTGTAACAAAAACGCGGATTTGGGTCACAGTTTTTGCGCTGCAGATAAGAATATGTTTACAACCGATGACTTCATATTTAATGGCATGGCTTTGATGACATCATGGCTTAGTCCTGGCAAGGCGTGTGAATTCAGAGACCTTGCAATGTCAAGACTTTCCGTATATTGAAATGGTTGTGTGGCGACCTCTACATCACGAGGCACTACGACCACAAAACAATAACGATCCGACATAGTTGACAAGAAGCGTACGAGATGGCGTCAGCAGAATCCTACATCTCGATCTCAGAGTTGCAACTCAACATATATGTATATCTACGAAAGAAAAAGGAATCATGTCGATAGGCGACATGGCAAGCAACCTTTCAATATACCCGTATTTAATTCTTTTTTTCCACCTTCACGAATTACTAAGGATTATAGGTAGCCATTTTGGATATCTAATAATATATTTACTTACTTGTTGCTTTAAACGTTTCGTTGATTTCTTCTTTAGTTATATTATATACTTAAATATTATTCTTAAATCTCTAGTCACTAACACATTTCCAAACTAAGGAGGATATTATCAATTCGCCGCGATCTTTTTTTTATGTATGTTCACCGATTAATTTAAGACGCCTGGACCGATTTGGAAAATTCTGTTTTTGTTTAAAAGGACATACTGGTCAGGTGGATCAAAATTGGTTGAGTACTTTGGAGGTGAAGTCGTTTTAAGTTTTGAAAAATAATTGACTTGCAAACATACATAGGTACCTACCTACTTAGTTATTGCATTAATACTGATCTTTAGTAACTTAAATATACATCCTCATTCACTTACAATAAAATTTACGAGCGGACGGCCATCTCATAAATGCTTCTCCATTTGCTTCTCAAAAGACGGACATTTTAGCTAACTGCACTCTATTCATGCTTTTTATGCGATTGTTGTTACTTTTGTGTTTCCATTTGTTTAGTTTTTGCATCGGACGTTTGCAGAGACGGGCCGGAAATGGAATGTGCCTCAACAATCACATTAGTAATTATATGGACACTACTTCGATTGGATTAGTTTATGTGACTTGTTCAACTCTGTCGAATAAGTCTGTTATTATAATGTTATGTCTTTCAGATTTTTAAAGCGATGAACTTATATAACATAGGTATACGTTAATTTAGAAAGTTAGTATAAAGGTATAATGTTTTCCTTTAAATTAAAATATAAATAGTATATCTTATACCTTTAAACGAGCAATTCTTGTATATTTATTTATATATTTCTGTGATAGTATGCATGTATGTATATTTCTGTGGTCTCGAAAACGGCTCTAACGATTTCGCTGAAAATTGGTATATGGAGGTTTTCGGAGGTAAACAATCGATGTAGATTAGTCTTATGTTTGGGAAAATGCGTATTTTCGATGTTTGAGATGTAACCGAGCAAAGCTCGGTCGCCCAGGTACTATGCCCTGCCTGGGCCCGTGTATGTTACATGTGTGAAAACCATTATCTGTTCGCTGTGTTTGTATATGTGCATTGTAATTGAAATAAATAAATAAAAGCTTAAAAATCTTTAGTTTTTTGTTTTTAAATTCTTGCTTTGGACCAATAATTAAATGAGGTTTTTAAACGTATAATCTTAATGTTTCCATATACTTTAAGGATGTAGCTTTTATAGAAAAACTTAATAAATAACATAACATATACAGCCAAGAATACATTTTTCTTACATTGAATATAATTTTTGACTGTCAAAGCGGCAAAATTTTATCCGTTAGTCTTTTCTAGTCTTTCTTCAGCTTTAGTTCTGCATTTATTCTATCTGCTTTATATTTTTTAACTCGTTATATCGTTAAGTCAAAATAAAAAGTCTACTTAGGCCAAGTCATATAAGGTTGTTGCACTGCCATTAGTTTATCATTATTTTGAAGTTTTTTAGTTTATCAGTACATCAATATGATGAAAGCAATTATGATAAAAGTATCTTAATGATTTTTAATCATTATCGGTGTTCTAATTAATTGTAATATTAATTAGGTATCTATAGGTAATAAATGTACTAAATAATCGATCTTACACTGGCTTACATAATATTGTTTAAACGTAGTATGTCGTTTATTTTACACTTATATTTTATTGCACGCCTCATAAGCGAAGTGTTGAGGTGGGTACTACTGTCACTTCGCGCAAAACATCTGATTTTTCAAACTTAAAATGTCTTTATGTATCATACATTGCACTTGTAAGATAATATATACACACACATATTAAGAAAAAAACACTATTTTTAACACTCATGATATTTTTGATGTCATTTTTGTTATTTAAACTAGTTAAAAAACAGTTTAAAAAAGTTCTGTCTTGGACGTCCGTGTGTCTGTATGTGCGGAGGTTTTTCTTGTTAACACGATAACGACCGTTATACTTTACTAATCGAGTCTTTTTTTTTCTCTTACGCTTGAGTATGCTCAGGAATAGAACCCTTTCATTTTTCAGGGTCTGATTCGATGTGGTTTAATTGTTATTAAATAAACAAAAAAAATATATCGACTGTTCTTCATAGTTTTAGTATATCTATATATATCTTTATTTTTCTATATGCGTAAGAATTAAAAAAAAATTATGGACTCTTTGAGGCGTGCTCTTTTGGATTTTCCAAACTTTTTTGTTATATTTTATTAATAAATTTATGTAAGTCGGATGACAACACAATATTATGGAGTCAATTAGATATTCTGATGATGGAGCCGATAGATATTCGATGGAACTCAGTTATAAAACAACATAGCCTCATAACATAGTTAAATAGGACTCGTTTGATTTGTCTTAATGAGCACTTTATGGTACACGATGAGTAGGGTCTGATCACGGACACGGAAAGTGATTGATGGAACTCGAATCAGTATAATAAAACTACTTAACTCCATTGAGTTTCATCATCATCATTATCAGGTCTTTTTAGTCTCCACTGCAGAAGCACGACCCTCTTTGTACTTACTACTAGAGCAATACTTGGCCAGAGCAGTTAGAGGACTTAGCCTTCATTCTCCACGCTTGCCAGATGGGTTGGAGAGGTCTCATGATGTTTATAAGCTTTGTTTAGCTTGTATTTCCTAACTCGCCTTCTACGACATCCACGAGAAGACTAGTGTTCTATAGTGAGTAGTCCTATTCTACTCTACCGGAAACCACACGGCATCTAGTTTGGCTTATTTTATTTGTCTTAATAAGTGCTTTGGCCTCAAAATAAAAGTTTGTACAAAAAAAAAACAAATTATAAACCATTTATTTTTCCAATAAACTTATTAACTAGATTCAAAAGGAACTTTTCATATTTTAGCAATCAACTCTCAAGTCATAGTGTATCTCCACCCAAACATTAGCATAGCGACATTCCTTTGGAACAGGCTTCATTATGACTATCGCAAGCGCATTCCAAGGGGAACAAATTGATCCAGAGTCGCACAGGCAGGCCTGCGAAACCATTGGCATGCAGTTATTATCATTTTTTGACCAATTCAACTTTTCTTGGCGAAGTTAACAAGCACATAATAATGATAATTGAACTTGGATTCCAATTCCAAGTTTATGTTTTCATCTGAAGCCTGAAATAAATTTACAGAAAATTACGCTTGTTTAGAGCGTAATTTTTTGTTGTTGTACATACATACTATCACGTCTTTATCCCTAATGGGGTAGACAGAGCATTTTGGGTCTTGCGGTTCTATGCAGAGCCCTGGGCCGCAAGACCCAAAAGCCACTTTTAGCGTCATGGTGGGCGAGAAGATGGAAAAGCAATCAATACAGTGATGGGTTGCTAGCCACATCGCCTGTTAACATGATTTGCATTTTTGCCCATTCCCTCGATCGGCTTTTACGATCTGCGTGGGAAGAGAAGCAGCTGGTACATTCTAAGTTTTTTTTTAAATTTCTCCCAGACCAGCATAGGAGTTGTTGTACGTAGCAGAAAATCAGTCGCGTAAATTATATACTTAGTACAGAAATTTTGCATATCATTTTCTGCGACTGATCATCATCATCATCGCCAGCTATCAGGGACTCACTGCTGGGCATAAGCCTCCTTCTGTCTGCCAGTTCTGCGACTCACAACTTATTAATTATCAGAATATATCTGTGTAACCCAAAACTTGTCTAGTATACATAGACAACGCTTTTTGGAACTGGCGACCTCCGTGGCGTAATGGTCAACACGCTAGACCGCCAACCCGAAGGTCCTGGGTTCGATCCCCAGCCAGGGCAAGTTGGAAAATGGTCTTTATCAATTTTTCCTGGGTCTTGGATGTTTATCTATTATGTATTTGTTATAAAATATAGTATCGTTGAGTTAGTATCCTATAACACAAGTCTCGAACTTACTTTAGGGCTAGCTCAATCAGTGTAATTTGTCCCTATATATTTATTTATTTATTATTTTGAGTACCTATATGCCTATTGTTTCTGTATAATTTGTATTTGATGAACAATTAAGGTATTAAACTTTATTAAAATTTTAATAGATGGACGTACAGTCAAATACATTTGTCTTTTTCTATAGCACTTTATTTTTATTGAAATAAGAAGGATAAAAAAATATACATATTTACAAATACACTTAAAGAAAAAGTTAACTACTAATTTTGTCTAAAAAATCGTGCCCACGTGGCATAGAGGAAAGAACGCTGGCCGCATTTTCGCGTCGGATATGCACAATACTGATTCGATGTAAAATAAATAAAGGTTGAATATATACAATATGTGTGTATATTGTATGTATTGTATAATGTATATGTTTATGTCATATTATAATCTAAGGTATATATTATATGTAGGTATATATTATAATAAATGTTTTGTATATAATATTATTCTTATTTTATTTTTTGCGCCGTAACAATTTATCTGTTAAGTCAGTAAGTCTGTTTAGTCAGTAAGTAATGCGTTAGGTCCGCCAATTGTAAACAATTTTAATTGTGGATCAATAAAGTTTTTAATAAATAAATAAATACAAAATACGATACAGAAAAACGATAAAACGTTTTACGCAAAGTGGATACCATAGTCTGATGCTAATGACAGTGGTGTGCAGTGAACAACTGAGCATTTTATAATTGACACTACTTAGTAATTAAGGAAGGAAGTGTGGAGTTCAAGATAATTACTTAATGCGAGAGAACAGATGTTTGAACACAATAGGACGTGCGTGAGAAATCTAAACCAGATAATTTCGTAGATTTAGAGTTAATTAGTTGTTAGACCCAAACTGTAAACTCGCGACACCACTACAAATCTTTAAAAAAAAAATAGCCCCCACTCAGATTAAGGCTGCGTTTCCACTGAAGCATTGTGATTGGTCAATTTCTCTCCTCTCCGCTCTGCTCCGCTTCAGTAGAAACGCAGCCTTAAGAGCCTACTTAAAACCTCTGTTCAGTAAAAGATAAACTATAAAGCTATAACGAGATTTAGAGCGAGAAAACTTCTAGTCGTCATCTTGAACAAGCGCTTGTACGTCTGTACGTATGTTTGTTCCACGATAACTTGAGTATCTTTGATCGGAACTTCATGACATTAGGTAGGCGTGTAGATGTTACCAATAGAATTTTAAAATTAGAACTGAACCAAGTGAACTACTAGTAGCAAAGTAAAGTAAATGCTGACTTGAAGGTCACTCATTTGATATTTCATTTTCTAGGTGGGCATTAAAATTGATGTACCATGACGAGATATAGTACTCTAAATAGGCCGTTAAGGTGACATTTCTCAAATGTCAACTTTATGTCAGTTTGTCCTTTGTCCAGCTTTATTTCGCCAACTACAAATATTATAATTTTTCATAACTAAAAACCGACTTCACCCCCAAACTACACAACCAATTTTGATAAAATTTCTATGAGTCCACCTTACAAGTATGCCCTTAAAAAGAATTTTCATAACAGGTCCAGTCTTCGAATAATCAATGAACATTCATAAAAAAAAGATCGCCACGAATTGATAACCTCCTCCTTTTTTTAGAAGTCAATTAGAAAGAACAAATTTTGTCTACAAAGAATTTTGCACTGATTCGGAGGAATTTGGAGGCACGGGAGTGCCCGCCCGCCAAGACGAGACACCGACAGAGCATTTTTTGTTTTGCAGATAGAGCCCAGTATCGGAAGAACCAAAAGCCATTTCTTGCAAAAGTTGTGTACTCCTGCGTTAAAGATTAGGAATGTCATGTATTCCAAGGTGTTTAAGATCTCATTGAAGGCATTTCGTCACGGCATCTCAATATACTTTCACGCCTATGTAATGTATATTATCATCATCAGGTCTTTTTGTCTCTACTGCAGGGGCACGACCCTCTCTGTACTATCAGAGCCATACTTAGCCAGAGCAGCCCGAGAACTTTGGCCTTCACTCTCCTCGCTGGCCAGACGGGTTGGAGAGGTCTCTTGATGTTTATAAGCTTTGTTAACCTTGTATTGAAGACCTTCGTGGCGTATAGTGGTCACCATGCTAGTCCGTCACCCAGAGGTCCCGAGTTCGATCCCCGGTCAGGGCAAGATGGAAATGGCCTTTTTCAAATTGTCCTGGGTCTTGGATGTTTATCTATATATGTATTTGTTATAAATTTTGTATCGTTGAGCTAGTATGCCATAACACTAGTCTCGTATAATTTGTCCCTATATATTTATTTATTTATTTCCTAAGTCACCTTCTACAACATCCACGGATGGACTTGGAGTGGCCCTATTCTACTCCGGAAACCACACGCCAAATCTATAATATGTATGTATGTATCTCAACTCGTGGCGTGTCGATAGGTAATACTCGTAGCTTAGGCCTAACATAAAATGAAAGAGAAGGTTACGGTTATGTAAGAAATGTTATAAATGGAACCATCAATTAAATTTTTGGAGCAATGTACGAGATCCATAATATTCACTTGGATCACTATCTATATGCATACAAATTTAAGCTATAATATCACATAGCATACTGGTTTAATGCACAATCGTTTTTAAGCATAATAATTTTACGCATAATGTACCTAAGCATAATCAATATTTAGCCCTAACATTTTAAAGCATAAAAGGATGTAAGCATAATATCATCAAACCATAATTTATCAAGGCATAACATTACTTTAAGCATAAAAATGTTTAAGCATAACATTTTTATTCATTGTATTTAAATTGTTTATTAATTGCTAATAAGTTGAATCTAACTTCCTTTCCGGTCTCACAGTTGTTCCAGGTGATCATAAAAAAAAAACATAAACCTAACTTCCCTTTTGCCCTCACATTTGTTCTGGGTGGTCATATTTTTTTTTGCATGATAATTAAAAATAAACACTTACATAAATAACTTAATTTTGTTTTTGTTATTTTTAAAAATATTATGCCTAAATACTATTAGTCTTATATTTATTACGCCTAAAGAGATTATGCGAATTAACATTATGCCGTAACAAATTAGCCTAAAATACAATTATGCCCAACTTACCAGTATGCTAAAAAACAACTTATGCCTAAAAAATATTATGACAAAATATTTTATGCCAAACCCAGTATGCCAAAGCATATTAGGACAAAAAAATTATGCAAAAAAAGGGTCCCTATCTACTTCCCATAAAAACCATTATCGCCAAGTTTATTAGCTAAGCAAATAAAATAATTTGTCAAGTGCTGGTCGGGCCACGCGCAATGTAGGGTTCAGTAGTTGCAAATGATAACTTTGCGTTCATGCCACTAAAAACGTCTAAAAACTAAATTTCTATTGAATTTGTATGAAATTTTTCTTTCCCGAGTACATTTTATAAGTTTATCTCCTTTAATTTTTTACCCGTAAACCCTACTTAGCTCTGATAGTTTTCCTTTAAACTTCGTTATGTATACTACAGCTTTGAATTTTTTCACGTATCTATACAGGTCGAAGACACGTGAAAAGTCGGTCTATGTAAGGTCGAACACAATATACTGATAAGTACTGAACAATTTTTCCTTGAGGAACATGTAGTAATTTGTGTTCTCCCATTTAAATTGACCGATCAGCTGATCTGAGTTTGTATGGAAAGCCAAAAAATATTTTTCATATTTCGACATATGTTCCTCAGGGAAAGTTGTTCAATATCATGGACTGAATTCACTCTTAAAATAGTTTCAGAATATTTGATTAGACCTTATAATTATAACCAGATAGACTCTAAAAACAAGCCTTGTCTTTACCTATCTACTTACTATATTTTTATAGGTACTTGTGATAATCTTAAGGTTAAAATTCAGATAAAACTTACAATGGTATGTAATTTACAACATAGCATGATTGTATGACGACATCTAATCGCGCCTCGAGTTAACATAGTTTTATGATAAACAAGAAATATAATTTATGGAATTTTCCTCATATTAAGTAATTTTACAATAAATTAAGTAGGTCTCGTTTTCTACGATGAAGTTTTCAAAACTAAAAACCGACTTGACACCCCATATACACAACTGATTTAGATAAATTTTCTATGGGACGACTTGGCAAGTATGCTCTTCAAACAAAAAAAAAAAGAATTTTCCAAATCGGTCTACGAATAATCGGTGAACATATAAAAAAAGACCGTGACAAGTTATAACCTCCTTATTTGGAAGTCGGAACGTGCAACATTTACATGTACTACATGCGAGTCGTCCTTGGCCCTTGCTCTGTTCAGGCTTTGTGAACTCTGCTGGTAGTGCCTAAGATATAAGTACTTTAAACCCGCAGAAGTCCTACCAATGTTCTTCCTGTCTGATGTCGGTTATCGTACTTTTTTAACATTTAGTTGAAGGGTGCCGATTTATGTTATATTCCGATCACTCCTTTTAATTAAAAGGTGATCGAATTTAAATATGCAATCATCATCATTAGACGACCTCCGTGGCGTAGTGGTCACCATGCTCGTCCGCCACCCAGAGGTCCCGGGTTCGATCCCCGGTCAGGGCTAGTTGGAAAATGGCCTTTTTCAAATTGTCCTGGGTCTAGGATGTTTATCTATATATGTTTGTGTTACAAAATATAGTATAGTTGAGTTAGTATCCCATAACACAAGTTTCGAACTTACTTTGGGGCTAGCTCAATCAGCGTAATTGTCCTTAAATATTTATTATTATTATCATTATGTTTTTTTCCCCACGGCAGGATCACGATTCTCTCCGTGCTACCAGAGCCATACTTGGCCAGAGTAGCCAGAGGACTTTGGCCTACACTCTCCTCGCTGGCCAGACGGGGTGGATAGGTCTCATTGATGTATAAAAGCTATGTTTAGCTTGTATTTCCTAAGTCGTCTTCTACGACATTCACGGGAACATGCAATAATTACACGTATATGCTCTGTTCAGGCTTTGTGAACTCTGTAGTGTCTATGATTTACCTCAAACCCACAGATTTTTCGTATCGTGCTATCAACGTTCTTCATGTCTGAAGTTAGTTATCGTACACTAACATTTAGCAGAAGGGTGCCGATTCATGTTATATTCCGATGAATACTTTTAATTTGAAGGTGATCGAATACAAACATGCACCACTTACATGTATATGCGAGTCGTCCTTGCTCTGTTCAGGCTTCGTGAACTCTGCTTGTAATGCTGAAGGTTTGCCTCCAAGCGGCAGGGTTGCTGCATCGTGTTGCCAGCGTTCTTCCTGTCTGAAGCCAGGGTTGTCGAACGCGAATTCATCTTTTACTGATTCAGGGTCGGTGGAGAAGACTAGGTGCTTTCCTGTGGACAAAGAAAGGTAGATTAGTTATACGTATTCCATTTTAGTAAAAAAATTCTTTACACAAACCGCTTTGCTATATATGTATGAAGAATAGGTAGGTATACTTTTTCTTTTTTATAAGCCATAGTGTAACGCCATAAGCCTTTCCTCAAATTTTATGTACTTTTCTTTTAGTCGTTTAGAATATAAAGAATAGACTTATTGTACTCTTCCATATGTATGTAGGTGTTTATTTATGTATCTTTATGCCATAATATCCATAAAGTCGGGATATAAATATTTCTTGTTAATTAAGAAAAATAGTAGAAATATTTGTACATATATCCATGTAGCTATGAAATTAAAAGCTTTTTAAAACCTATTTTATGCGTATATTGTGACCGTGCAAATAGTAAGCCTTTGCGTGTGACGAATTCTTACATAATCCATTGTAAATAATTTTACCAACACCTATTGCATTGCAACCAACGGAAACATACTGTAACGAATGCAGAATTATGTGGTAATAACGTGTACGGCCTTAACTTTAAAGATAACAATATAAATATAGTGTTAATGAATTAACAAAATGTTTTAATGTCAATTGTTATGTTATTTCCGCTTGCAGTTTCCGTGACACGGTGAAACAGTTCGACTGACATTGACTTTTACGGTTGCAGAGTCTGAAATCTTTTTGTTTTTCATTGAAATAAGAGAAATAAAACATTCGCGAAGAGAGAACGTAAAACTGTTCGCACATTTGCAAAAAATGACGAATGAAAAGCTTCACGTTCTCACTTTAAACTGTAAACAGTAGTTAATAAAAGAGTTTGAACGGCTTGGAACGTTTCTTTTCAAATAATTTATTTCAAAGTTCACTGATCCCTGAAATATTCATGTATCTTAGCTAGCCTCAAAAAGTTTCAACATGTAATACGTGATGTTAACTCTACGATTGGTACTTTAATTTATGAATAGACATATAATACTGAGGATAACGTAAAAACGGCGAATAAAACCAACATGCCTCAGCCGGACTTATAAATCTTGTTTCATTGGGCTCTGTCTGCTTAAAGCGGCAAGATGCAAAATGCTCTGTCTGCCTCATTTCATTAGGGATAAAGACGTGATAGTATGTCTGTAAGTTAGACAAAGCTTATAAACATCAATGAGACCTCTCCAACTTGTCTAGCCAGCGAGGATTGTGTAGGCTAAATCCTCTGGCTGCTCTGGCCAAGTACGGCTTTAGTAGAACAGAGAGGGTCGTGCTCCTGCAGTGGAGACTAAAAAGTCTTGATGATGATTATAATGAGTCGGAATTCCTGTACAAATATCTCTTGATTTCACGGTGAAAAGGCTCAAACAACGCCATGAAAGCAACCTAGCAACCTTCTGGAGGGAAAAGTCTAATTTAATTTTGAGCTTTTGACACGAGAGGAAGAACGTGAAACAACAGAAGTTTAGACGGGATTGCTAAGATATGAGGTCCTAATATTGAAAGATAACAGTTCGGGACGACCTACTAGTTAGTGTTGTACACCCAATTATTGTAAAAACTATCGACACGTCGATACATCATCGCGTCACTACCGACTTTTGCTTTCAAGTGCCAACGGGGACACTTTCTCGACACCGCCGCTTTTTGCTCGCGTCGTAATGAACATTGTTGATCGATACATCGTTAGTATTCGTCAATAAATCGAATGGAATGTCAATATTATTGGTAATAGTCGATTTCATGAGTACTCATTTACCGTAAAAATATTGCTCATTTTTTATGCTGTAGGTATTTATTTTCCGTTAGTACCCAACCTTGACGAAGCATGTTGCGGATTTGTCGTTGTATCTCAAAATTGTTTAAATAAATAAAAATGTAACACATGCGTACTTTAATTTAATGGTTTATTATGTACAATGAAAATCAAGGTAATGTGTGTGCATAATTTATACTTAATGCTAAGGTAAGAATTTAATACAAGTACTTTTATAGGGCCCCGTACCCAAAGGGTAAAAACGGGACCCTATTACTAAGACTTCGCTTTCTGTCCGTCTGTCCGTCTGTCTGTCACCAGGCTGTATCTCAAGAACCGCGATAGCTAGGCAGTTGAAATTTTCACAAAGTATGTATTTCTGTTGCCGCTATAACAACAAATACTAAAAACAAAATAAAATAAATATTTAAGGGGGGCTCCCATACAACAAACGCGATTTTTTATAGATGGTATGGAACCCTTAGTGCGCGAATCCGATTCGCACTTGGCCGATTATTTTTAAATGTTGAAATAAGAAAAAAGGAAAAAATAACAATAAACTACTTATTTTTAATTTTCTTGATAAACTATTCTATGATATATTTATGTAACGATTACGATTAAAAATTTAATTTGTTTTTCACAACTCTTGCGGTCTCATTCATCTCGTGGCTTCGAACGTTGTTTCTCATCTACTAGTTTTTACTAGTTTAGTGCTGCAGCTTCGCATGGATATGGATTTTTATTGATAACCTTCTAGTCAATATCAAAGTCCCCAGAGGAAATAGTGAGCAAAACATAATGTCCGACAGATTTCGAGTTTAATTTCTCATTTACATCATCATCATCATCATCAACCGAGCGTATTATCGGTTGTATCCTCGGCAGAAAAGCTTTAGAGCCCGGGGTCCGCTACCTAACCTAGGAGATTTGACGAGGTTACTGGTTTTTACACAAAGCGACTGCCATCTGACCTCTGAGGAAAACTAGAACCAATCCTTGCGTAGGTTTAAGTAAACGCTAGATGGCGTTCGAGACCCACAGTTTAAACGCCTTCCGAAACACAAAATCATCTTTCTTTTCTCACAATCTCTCATTTACAATTAACTCTAATACACGATCTTGAAGAATGCTACAAATGTCGATAACTCTTTCTCATCAGCCATCACATCACTCATCAGAGCATTAAGCACTCGACAACTGCCATATCAATTAGAAAACATGAAGTGTGCTCGCAAAAACGTAAGAAATCTCTTCTACTGACCTTGTTTCGAGCATGCTATGCCATAATTACAGATTACAACGTGAGAACGATTTCGCGTAGTGAAAACTAGGTTTTATTACGCTATCGATATCGATGCTAGTGTTGGTACATAGGCTTTGAAATTAACCAATCAAAATATAGTTAATCTTAATGTGGAAATAGATGGGTAATTGGTTGGCGGCTCGGTGAGCTGTATAGTTGTATACTTACCTCGCGAGTCACCCCCAATCTTTTGAAGTTTATAGGATAAAAAAGTTATTCAGAAAAAAGTTGAAAAATAAGAAATGCCATAATTTTTTTTGTTCTTTTACTGGTATTTTAATTCCATTAAGCTATAGTGATCTAGTATAGCCCGTGGTTCGATTTATAACTGGTATGTCCCTTCCACGTTGTTAACATTACACAAAATTGCGAATTTTTGAGCTCGCTTTTTTGCGATCCCTTAAACGGACTGTCACGTTTTCGTAATAGAGCCCGTAATTGGTTTACGAGTATGTTATATCAAACAGTCCTACTTCCACAAGTACTAACGGATTATCCGTCCGTCCGGTTGGTTACCGATTTATTTCGGACGTTCGTGTTTCATCGCAATTAATTGCAATGTGTTTTCACTTATTGCACAACGTCTTTTTGCCTAGACGAAGCAAGAATAATTGTCTAAAAAATAATGTTAATATCTCAATTGATAATTTTTCAAACCTAAAAACTGACTTCACCCTCAAACTACAGAACCGATTTTGATAAAATTTCTATGAGACTACCTCGCAGTTATACTCTTTCACACAAAAATGAATTTTTAAAACGTTCCATCTTCAATCAGCGTGTTCGAATAGGTAATCGGTGAACATACAAAAAAGATCGCGACGAATTGATAACCTCCTCCTTTTCTGGAAGTCGGTTATAAAATGTGGTGAATTAATCTGAGACTGACGTACATATACTTATATACCTAAGTTACTCCGTGACCAATTTTTTGTTTTTTTTTTTAGGTCACCTGATGGTTAGTTATCAGTGATCACCGCTGTCCATGGACAACTGCAACATCAGGGTGTAACTAGAGCGTTACCGGCCCTTCAGGAAGATTGGACAAAGTGGACAAAGATTTTCACTAGGTACCGGCCAAAATAAATCGATGAACCGAACATGGCGCCATAACAACTTCTTGTATACCAACCTCAAAATTAATTCGTTGCATGCAAATTCGGCATTCGATTACGTTTGACAGTTCGGGTCACCGACCCGAGTGGGTGTTATTTAGCATACGACATGTAATAAATGACAATGACAACTTTTTAGGGGCCCGTGGCGTGACGACAAATCTTTGTACTGCCTCAGACGATGTGCAATTTTCTGCCATAATCATTGTAATAATAATCATCATTTACTTATGAGTGTGTACGAGTACGTGGTTAAAAGTATTTACGTGTGAAATTGTAGTTATTACTTAAAGTATGTAAGTAGTATTTAACTATATAGTAGTCGATTACAATTTAATCTTTATCAGCCTTATTATAAAAACAGAACTAACTTTGTTACCATGTTTAAACCATTATCCGCCCTAGTCAAGTTGTCATTTAGTAAAGAGACAAACTCATCTGTCAACGTCAACTTGATTTGGGTGGATAATGGTTTAAACCTATTAGCAAAGTTAATCCTGTTTTTATAAAAAGACGGTATATGTTTAAAATTTTATTTAAGTACCTTTTATGCATCCATTAGATGTAAATACCTAGCTTTTTTTCTCTATTGTAAATGATGGAGTATAAAACAGATAATATAATTTCAAAAATAAGTATTATACTTAAAGTGATAGACTACATTACACACATAAAACAACGCATATCTACACATACTAAACCAATTATGATGACTTTGTCACGCCTCGATCACCTAATAAGTATTCGTTTCTTTCTTGTTCGTTTCTTGACTTCTTCTTCTTCTCGTGTGTGTTAGTGACTAACACTAGTGTCAGAGTTTTAAAACCGCCTTAAAGGCCTCTGACATGGTTTTAGGTAACGACCAATGTCAAAGACAGTGACCGGGACCGACGGCTTAACGTGCCCTCCGAAGCACGGATCATTTTACTTATCGGACAATCAGGTGATCAGCCTACAATGTCCTAACCAAACTAGGACAACAACACAAAGTCGTTGCCCCCGCCGGGAATTGAACCCGCGACCTCCGGGTATGATACGAGCCGAACGCTCTAACCACTACACCACGGAGGCAGTTGACTAAAAACATTCATTTAAAATAGGAGGGTTATCAGTTCAAGGGTCTTGAATTTGATGATTATTTTATTTAAAAGCCTTTACTATACATGTAGGTAGTTAGTCCTGAACTCCTTTGGAAAGGATATGATGAAGAAATTCGAAGATACGAAGACACTAGTAATATTAAAATAAAAACTACGGAACCTTGACATAATTAATAGACTCAAATTACCAATTACAATATTACTATTGCAAACGTAATAAGAACAATAGGTGTATGCATCGTAATTTGTTTCAAAATCGCTGCGGGTCTAGTCTTTTCCCAAGATTGTTGTAGAATTGTTATAGATTCGTTACATAATTGTTGCAATTGACTTTGGAAGTTATCGGCTTGGAAGGCTTTTCGAAAGGTTATTGTTTTCTTTTCTTGACATTGGCGGAATGTAAGGAAACTTGATACTTCAATATTATTGCCGTAAGTATTCACAAAATCGAAAAGTTATAAATTCAGATGTTTATTTAGTAATAAGGCCTTTGCAGGCACTTTTACACGTCAATAAGTTTTGTGTACAAGTATTTATAATGTAGTGTAGGCAATGTTACAAAGATTCAAATACCTTTACAGGTACTTTTACACGTCAATAAGTATACTTTACATTACGTGTAGTATAATTTAATTTGTAACACTATAAGTAATATGTTAAGCAAATTAAAAATCCCCCGACTGGCAAGAACGTCATCTAGTGATGAGTAGCGGAACTACCGATAGAACTTGATATTCGTATCACCATCTATATGTTCCTACGGAAAGCCCTGACTTTCGTTAGCGTTAACCCCCAATAACTTTTAAAAGGCCGAACCGATTTTCATCAAACATAGCCAAGAACTACCGCAAGGGAAGGTTCCCTTTTACACAAAAAACTGCATCGAAATTGGTCTATCCATCATCATGGACGTTAACGTAAAACTTATAACATCCCTCTTTTTTGACGGGGGTTAAGAAAAAAGACACAAAATAATGTCACACGTCAATAGGTATATAGGTACTTTCCATTTGATTCCAAGAATCTATGACGTCACATTTCGGCATGTCAAACAGAACCTATAGGAAATGTTTATATCTGATTTAGCGTAATCGACTGGTCTGACGCAGCGCGAAGAACCGATGGCCGATGGGGCAGAAAGGTTCTCGAATGGCGGCCACGTACCGGCAAGTGCAGCGTAGGACACCCACCTGCTAGATGGTCAGACGACCTGCGCAATGTTGCAGGAAGGCGCTGGATGCAGGCCGCTTCCGATCGGTCGTTTTGGAAATCCTTGGGGGAGGCCTATGTCCAGCAGTGGACTTCCTGCGGCTGATATGATGATGATGATGATATCTGATTTAACTTGTTGGACCCAAGCGGATTACCTACTTTAACTAGGCACTTTAAAGAAAGTCTAAGTCTAAGTACCCACTGCGGATAAACAAAGCAGTGAAAGTTGCGATGAGCCGTGTCAAAGGTCAAGGGTCAGCTATTCTCCGTCTAGCGTGTGACTGCATGTGAAACTGTGGATCTACAAATACTAGAGCACCTACCCATTGCCTTTATAATAAATAATAAATAAATATATAGGGACAAATTACACCGATTGAGCTAGCCCCAAAGTAAGTTCGAGACTTGTGTTATGGGATACTAACTCAACGATACTATATTTGACCGAGCGAGCGAAGCGAGCAAGGTCTACAATTCAAGTTGGGGCGAAAAACACATTGTTTGTATGTATGTTTGTATGTATGTATATATGTTCCACGATAACTCTCGAACCGTTGAACAAATTTTGATGATATTAAGAATGAGTGTAGCAACTATTCATAGAATTTTTAAGTTCGTTTGGCATCAAAATCGGTTCAGCCGTTTCTGAGATAAACGCATTTTTGTGAAAATAATTATTGGTCTATAACTTCCGAACCGTTAATCAGATTGGGGTGAAACTTGTCATATCACGAGATAGTATTACTATATTTAACAGAATAAAATATTTTTGGTCACTAAGCAATTCTTTGAGGAAAAGTAAACTCAAAGAAATTATTTCTATATTAGCTTATGCGCGTTGTAGAAATGGATTAAATGAAACAGCACCATCTAGCGGATTCTTGAAGAATTAATAGGCATGTTATTTGGGGCATACCAAGATGTTATCAAACTGATTTTCGCTTATATTTATATTTTTATAGGTATAATGCTATCGTATAATGATGATGAATTGAGTTTGGATTTTAAATTTCCTATGTAACTTATTTAAGATTGCTATATATTTGCAGGCAAACCCGTGCCTTGAGTTCATTCAAATGACGATAACTTTTTTTTAGGGAGTGCCTCCGCTGCCGGCTCCGGCTCCTAAAAATATCACTAATGGAAACCGGCGGTTATACTGCATTATTTTCAGTTTTGGCTTAGTTTGATTGATTACTAAATTTAACAATTTTGTTGAGCAAACTTTATATGCCAGTACTTCTCGTGCCAATGAGAGCTCATCAATCGCTTAAATCAAGAAATCTTTCCCAACGTAAAAGGAAGCTTCGTCAGCAAGAAAATTCGGCCGAACGCCTCTAAAGCTTGTGTTCACAGCGTGAGCACGCAAGGGAAGTAATAGAGCATGAACTATTCCCTGAACTTTAAGCGCTTGCACTCAATTCGTGAGAACGCTGTGGAGGTTCGAGAGGAAGAATCTTCACCAGAACACGGATTCCATTCCACCCATGATCCCATCGCGGAAGACAGGCCAAGTTTCATGCTCACTTACGCAATTTTCATTGACATTTGCCAAGGCAGTAACTGTGCACAAATCGCAAGGACTTTGAATAAAGTAGTCGTAGATATTGGCGTAAAAGAGTTGGCAAACGGGTATACGTTGCTCTTTCGAGTTCGAAACGTCTTACGGATATTGTATTAGATCCAGGTTCTAAATTAATTCGTTTTGAAAAAAAATGAACTTATCAGCTTAGAATAGAAGAAGAAAGAAGGTTGTAAAATCTGAAAAAAAAAACACAGTTTTACTGGATATTAAAATTCATTTTAATCTGGGGGCACGGGAATGCCCCCGCCAAGACGAGCCAAGCGGAGCGCAAGGGCACAACCTACCTTTTCTTGAAATGTTTCGTCGTTTTTTTGAACTCTCATAACTTTGGTTTGGATGATGCTAAATAGTTAAAAATTTCAAGATATATTGACACCAATACAGTCATTAAAAATACAAAGTGTGAATGTCGTAGCTTTAGATTTTATTAATATCTGAAAGCCCCCGATTTCGTCACTGATTCACTCACTGATCATCAAAATTCTTAAGGTACTTCCTGAAGTCCTAGAACGCTGAAATTTGGTATCTAAGCTAATATTACTACAAAAACAACAAAAAAAAAAACCAAACCTAACCTTTCCCCTCGGAACAGGAGGTGGAAGTTTGTAGACGTGTGGCTTGGCCGTTTTATTTCACACACGGCAAGGGCGCATAGATCAAGAATCTTGGCTCTACACGAGATCTGACCACTTTTTTATAGATTTTGATTAAGGCGTAGTGTAGAGCTTGTTGGTTTAGAGCGTGTAGTCTTCAGAGCTTGGCTTTATACGAGATCTGATAACTTTTTCACAGGGTAAGCTATGTAGACTCGTCTTGGCAACATTTTTACATGAAAATGTTTTTGGTGGGATTCTATTTTGGAATAATAATCGCGAGGTCTAAGTTCGCGGCGAACCACTAGTTTATAACAAATACATATATAGATAAACATCCAAGACCCAGGACAATTTGGAAAAGGCCACTTTTCAACTTGCCCTGACCGGGAATCGAACCCGGGACCTCTGGGTGGCGGACTAGCATGGTGGCCACTCCTTGTCACAAGATGGTGCTATAAGGTAATAATTAAAACATTTAATTTTTTATCACTTTTATTTAAATAAAGTAGCACTTTAATTATTTAAATATTTTCGTGTGTACCTACCCTGTAACTTAAGTTTTGCCTACTTACGGGCATTGTTTCTATGGCGTTGGGTATCTGTTACTTTAGTTATATAATGTAATAGTACCTGGGTGACCGAGCTTTGCTCGGTTAGGTTACATCTCAAACATGAACTACATTTTTTTAAACTTGTCTAAAAACAGTACAAAATAAAAAATTATATATAAACTTCAACATAAAAAAATACAAAAGTAAGTCACCGAGTGGGATTCGAACCCGTAAAACTCTTTCTAGCGGTCAGCATCCTTAACCACTGAGCTAAGCGGATGGCGGCCGGCGCGGGGAAATTAGCGACCATATTCTGCGTGGAAAGGAAAACGAATGAAAACTCGAAAACACGCGTTTTCCCAAACATAAGACTAATCTAGATCGATTGTTTACCCCCAAAAACCCCCATATACCAATTTTCAGCAAAATCGTTAGAGCCGTTTTCGAGATCACGGAAATTTATAAATATATATACAAGAATTGCTCGTATAAAGGTATAAGATTATCTTTGACGAAAGACTGTGAGCTGTAAAACTCGCAAGTCACCCCCGACCCCCCGACCCGTTAAATAAAAAACGAAAAAACGCTAAAACTGTACATACAATGATAATTAAATAACAGTCAGAAAACAAAACAAAATTCGACATTCCCATATAAATTGCTCGGGCGGCTGCATAGTTTTGTATGGACATGCCGGTTTTTTTTAGTTTTTGTCTTTATTTTCATTATACTATATATATAGCCCGTGGTTCGATTTATTATAGGTATGTCCCTTTCACGTTGTATATACATTCGAATTGATAACCTCTTCGTTTTTTGAAGTCGGCTAAAATACAGTAAATCGTCTTCTTATTAAGCCCAACTGTGTCACAACTCACGACACTCAAACCTCAAGGCATCCACTAACTCTCAACGTCTTACGTCCATTTAGCATACATCGAAAATCCATTTTCATTTATAGTTTTACGAGCCAGAGTCGCTTAACCCACAAACGGGTTCCAGAGATGGCGCGGACCATGTTGACACACATTACGTGAGTGGCCAGTGGCTCTCAAACTCAAGTTGGTCAAGGGTTTTGCAAAACAAGATTGTTTACTTAAGTATACTTGAGTGATCTTTACTAAGTCTAATTGGACACTAGCTAGTGTTCAAGTTTTCAAGCTGCCTGAAGACATTGATAAGGGCCTTAACGTGCCTTCCAAAGCACAGAGGACCTTAAAGTATATGTATATAGGTACTTGTATATAGGTAGCGACACGAAACTCTAGCGCTGTCTGTTATTGCGCAGAAGTCAAAAATTAATACTGTCCTATGCGCAGTATCCCCTTTACATTTCACTCAGTGCTAAGCAGACATGCCTCTACTTGTATATGGTCACACTTTTATCCTTAAGATAAGTGAATTGATATCCTTTTGTGTTTAATAGCTTTACAGAACTTATATAAACTGTTTAAAGGTATCAATACGCGTTGATGTCTTTTGAAGGGTCGATTTATAAGTATTAATACAAATAATAAATAATATTTATAAATAATAATATTACTTCTACCTTTTAATTACGTAAATATCCACTCAATTTATCGCAGGTTGACTTTTTTAAAGAGTTTTTCAAATCGGTTGAGGCGTCTTCGAATAATCGGTGAACATACATAAAAAAAAGTAAAAGATTGCGACAAATTGTTAAGGAACCTCCTCCTTTTTGGAAGTCGGTAAACATAATAAATAATAAATATATAAGGACAAATTTCACTGATTGAGCTAGCCCGAAAGTAAGTTCGAGACTTGTGTTATGGGATACTAACTCAACGATACTATATTTTATAACAAATACATATATAGATAAACATTCCAGACCCAGATCAATCTGAAAAAGTTCGTTTTACTTGACCTGACCAGGTATTGAACCCGGGACCACTGGTGTGACTGGCTGGCATGACAACTACTATAGGCCACAGAGGTCGTCCAAAAAATCGATCTCCTTTGACAAAACTGTCTCTAAGAAATCGATCCGCATATCACATTACACGGAAACCAACCTTGGATCTACTTATCCTACTAATATTATAAATACGAAAGTGAGTTTGAATATTTGTTTGTTTGTTTGCTACCACTTCACGCTTCAACCACTGAACATATTTAGATGAAATTGAAGTGAATATAGTTTGATACCCAGGGAAGGACATAGGATAGTTTTTATCCAAAATTCCCATGGGAAGCGAAGCCCTCGGGCACAGCTAGTAAAAAATAAATAAACAAATGACCAGTTTGACAAACGCTGGCAGCAAACGGTCGCCAATGGAAATATTTGCGGCGTTCGTTAGCTGGCCGCGGGAGAGCTTGCTAAATAAGTTGTTGCGGGCACTTGTGGACACTTTTTATTACGGAACTACTTTCTAGACACAACTTCACCACTGAATTAATTTAAGTACTTACAACAACTAAGTATTGACGACCTCCGTGACTTAGTGGTCACCATGCTAGTCTGGCACCCAGAGGTACCGGGTCGATCCCCGGTCAGGGCAAGTTGGAAAATGACCTTTTTCAAATTGTCCTGGGTCTTGCATGTTTATCTATATATTTGTTATAAAATATAGTATCGTTGAGTGATTATCCCATAACACAAGTCTCGAACTTACTTTGGGGCTAGCTTTATCTGTGTAATTTGTCCCTATATATTTATTTATTTATTACCAGTATTACAAACATACAGAACGGAAGCTCCTGCGGTGGTTATTTTGTGGCGTTTTATTTTACAAACCGTACCGAATAATTTATTTTTAACCTAGCCATCTATCCATTTTGGATAAAGGAAAAAGTGCCTAATTTGACTTGTTGTCATTTATCGGATTAACCATGAAGTTTACCCTCTAACTTCATGGGATTTACGGCACCTATCATCTGCTGACAAGCCGTTACCGATCTTACTCAACCATAGACAATTACTTAACACTTCCCGCCGTAACAGCTGTCAAAATAAATCCAAGATGGCGGCGACCGTGAGATATGCGCGCAAGCAAACAGGTTTTATTGAATTTGATAGTTGAATGGGCACAGAGTACATTGCTATTGCTAAACGCACCTTTCTAGGTTATCTTGCGCAGTCGGTTATGATCTTTTTATGTTGACTGTTTCAAATTTAGATATCATGACAATGGGCTATTCTGTGGTGTTGTCATATTAGGGGCCATCTACATTTTAAGTTTTTCTGTTCCTTTAGCTAGATATTCTAATTTACCCAGTTTCAAGATTACGGTTTATCGTTTCGTTCACGTAGACATCTTTTACTGATCTGGGAGAAAATATAAGGTTTATACCAGCTCCTTTCTTACCGGACTTTCTCCTTTCTTTGGGTTTTGTCTATCTACGCATGTAGGTATCGTAAAAAAAATCTTAAATTTCAATAAAATTTCACAAATCTTATACCTTTAAACGAGCAATTCTTGTATATTTATTTATATACTTCTGTGATCTCGAAAACGTCTCTAACGATTTCGCTGAAAACTGGTATATGGGGGTTTTCGGGGGTAAACAATCGATCTAGATTAGTCTTATGTTTGGGAAAACGCGTATTTTCGATGTTTGAGATGTAACCGAGCAAAGCTCGGTCGCCCAGGTACTAAAGTTTATACCAGCTGCTTTCTGACTGGGATTTCACGCTCTTGTCGCGCTAAAAGTGGCCTTTGGGTATTAAGGCCCCAGGTTTTGTCTATCTACGCATGTAGGTATCGTATAAAAAAATCTGAGATTTTAATAAAATTTCACAAATATAAAAAAGTAAAGCAATAAAAACGTTACGCTTGACGCAATGCTACTATTATACCTACCAGTAAGAAAGTACATCATTAAATCTAACAATATTTAAAACGTTTATCATAGTATGAATGGAAATTTATTAGGGACAAGAAACCTGCCACAAGCGAAAACTAGGTATTGTATATTTAAGAATTTTTATAAGGTTTTATGCGTTAATAGAAAATGTTCTATAGACTAAGTAATGCCTAGGAAAGTAGAAAGTAGACCCAACCCAGCGATAAAAAGTGTTTGCGACACGTCGGGCTAACAACAAATTATTTAGCAAGTTTTCTTAGAACGCGATGTAGTTATATGATTGACTTAACGATTAACGCAAATATTTTGGTTCAAATTGTTCGGCACCACTGCTTGTTTATCAAAAATTAAAAAAAAACATACTAGCATTTATGGTGAGGTTGAATTGAGGCATAAAGCGTCTATTAGATCACACAATATCAATATCCCTACGGCTATCTCCCGGCTCCATCGTCAGATCAGTTTCTTGTCATGTTAATATTGCATTGTCATCCAACAAATTACATTAAAGGTCAATGACCGGGCCTGATAAAATGAACCATATGTATATGTGATAAGGTTGAGATTCGCCCCTGTCGATTTACCCGATCGGGCCGCTTCGGGGATTTATATGCAAATTTTGCTCTTCTTCTTCTTCTTCTTATATTTAAGAGCTGGGCTATTGTCGGTGGAGTGCTTTCCATGTCTCTCTTCCTTCCGCTAAGTTCTTAACCTCTTTATATGTTTTCACTTTTAATTTTTCTTTTATTTGGTCTATAAATTTCCTTCTGGGTTTTCCTACTCCTCTCTTTCCTTCTATTTTTCCTTCCATTATTGTTTTAAAGAATGCATCGTGGCGTAGTAGATGACCGAACATTTTGCCTCTTCTATTTTCTATAATTTGTATTATTTGTCTTTTCTCTCTCACATCTTCTAATACCTTCTCATTTGTAATTTTTTCTGTCCAACTTATTTTTTTCATTCTCCTCCAGCACCACATTTCAAATGCTTCTAATCTATCTCTATCCTTTTTGGTCATCGTCCACGTTTCACATCCATACAAGGCAGTGCTCCATATAAATGTTTTAATAAATCTTTTACGTAAACTTTCTTTAATACCAGAACAAAATATGTATTTTTTACTCTTAAATGTACTTTTTGCAATAGCAATCCTCTTCTTAATATCTTCTGAGAATCTTGCCTCTTCGTTGATAATAGTTCCTAAATATTTAACACTCTGAACTTGGTCTATTGTTTTATTATTAAGTTGGATATTTTTAATTACTGGACCTGACTTTGAGACAATTAAGGACTTGGTTTTATTTATGTTTATACTCAATTTATGTTCTTTAAAAATATTATTCATTGCTTCTATTAACTTTTCTAACTGTTGTGAACTGCTTCCAAGGGCTGCTATGTCATCTGCAAATCTTATAAAATGTATCTTTTCTCCATTAATACTAACTCCTCCTAAATCTTGGTCTTTGATTTGAGATATTGCTGCTTCTATAAATAGATTGAATATCAGTGGAGAAAGTGGACAACCCTGCCTCACTCCCTGTCGTATTTTAGCCTGTCTTTTTTCATTATTACTTTCTATTATTGTCTCTTGTTCTTTATACAGTTCTTTGATTATTCTCCTGTCTCTATAGTCTATGCCAGCATTCTTAAGCGCCTTCATCATTAGTATTTCGCCCATTATCAGTGGCATTTAGGTCTTGCGGCTTGGTCTCTGTCTCCATAGAGCCGCAAGACGCAAAATGCTCTGTCTGCCCTGTCTTCTTCCTGTTCTTCTTATCGTGTGTGTTAGTGACTAACACTAGTGTAAGAGTTTTTAAACAGCCTTAAAGGCCTCTGACATGGTTTTAGGTAACGATCAATGTCAAAGACAATGACCGGGACCGACGTGCCCTCCGAAGCACGGATCATCTTACTTATCAGACAATCAGGTGATAAGCCTGCAATGTCCTAACCAAACTAGGACAACAACACGAAGTCGTTGTCCCCGCCGGGAATCGAACCCGCGACCTCCGGGTATGAGCCGAACGCTCTAACCACTACACCACGGACTGTCTGCCCTGTTAGGGTTAAAGACGAGATAATGTATGCATGAACCTATATTTACAGCTGAGGTGTAAGTTTAAGTCACAGTATTAATATAATTTTTTTTAAATAATAGTAACGTGAGACACATACATTATTAAAATGAGTTAACGTGTTACTCACGTTTAGAGTCAGTTACTGCTGACATTTCTACCTCATCCGGAATCCGGAGGTCTTCATCAGGGCAAATGTGACAAGGCTCGTAAACACACCGGCTCGCGACCACAGAATAAATACTAGTCGAGACTCACTTTAGTCACATTCGCCCTGATCCTGATGAAGACCTCCGGATGAGGTCGAAACATGTCGCGGCACTGTCGGCAGTAGCTGACTCTATCTATACGTGAGTAACCCGTTAACTCATTTTAATAATGTCAGTATTACCATATTATTACTCTGTGGTATTACATACAGAACGGAGTCTCATAAGGTCCCTTAGGAGATTCCGTTCTGTATATATATGGAATCATTCTGTGATATTACCTAAACGTATCCCTCTTTTTCACGGCAAGAAAGTTAGTGGTCAAAAAAATAATGATAGAAAGATTAAAATCGTAAAATTGTCTAAAGAAACGGTAAATACTGAATAAAAAGATGAGATTTATTACCCGTTATAAGTGAAAACGTAATTTGAATAATTTACCGCAAACATAGTACGTTTGGCGCACTTGTGCATATAGTATGAATTATGTTATGTATGATACATGGAGAAAAAAATTGACATTGGCTTGGTTTTATCGCTGTGTTGTTAGACGATAAGATTGTGTGTTTAATTTTGCGCAAATGAGTAACATTTTAATTTTTTTTAAATTATCATGTTTTGCCCAACTATTAACTTTATTACAATGCATGTAAATGGCGGACTTAGGGCCTGGAGCCTTTTTTATTAATCAACCAACAGGAGATGCTAAGAAAGCAATCTTTTTGGAAAGCAAACTATTAGGCCTACCTAATTATATCTTAAATTAGGTAGGTCTAATGAATTACCTACTTAGTTTAGTTTAATTTGATAATATACATATTTTTTACAACATGAAGGTGTCAAGTCCAGAGGAAGATAGGTCTTCCTAGGGGATAAGATGGAAGGAGGAGTTGTTCGCTTGAGACAAAGAATAGAGTGAAACAGCTGAAGATAGAAATAATAGGAACCAAAAAGGAATGGCTTTTACCCAACTACAGGAACTAAATTCAAAACAATCAAACAAAAAATATTTGCATCTAAGTACTTACTGTATTTTTTTTCTATAACCCATTACTATTTTGATTTATTTTAATTTCTTTCGCTATATCCATTATCACCACGCTAATTGGGGCCTTTGGCTAGGCTTTATCTTCCCCGTTTTTCGTGTGTGTAAGTGACCAACATTGGTGTCAGCTTGACAACTGCCTTACAATGATAACAGCAGAGTGCAGAGACTAACGGCTTATACATGCCTTCCGAAGCACGGAGGAGGAAGGTCGGCCCTCTACCCACATCTTGAATTTTCCCTTAATCCTAAAATAATATTAACAAATAAGAAAGCCTTCATTAAAATCTTTCTTAATATACCTACATTTTCATGGTAATATTATTTTGAGTAAGAGAAAATTCAAGATATAGGTGGGCCTGCCCAGGTATCTTTGGCCCACTGTACACAAGATACAATTCATGAGATATTGTCATGACATTTCACTTTTCTTGACATGTTACTATAATTCTGCAGAAACAAAGACCTAGAGCATTATTCCCACAACGTAATTATGAAGAGAGATTCCAGATATAAGTAGTATATTACCACACAGCAGATACGATTTAGATTAGTCAGCCGGGTGATATTTACGAGAATTGTGTGAATTTTTCTAAGTTTGCTAATACAGACGTGGGGCCCACATTTAAAATTAATTCTTTAACCTTAATCATAAATGTGGAGATAATTAACATTTTGCAAATTGTTAGGCGTTAGATACACATTTTTTTATGAATAACCTTTGAAAGTATCATTCATAGAACGTTTAGTATTGCTATAATTTTTCCGAACTAAAAACCGGCTTCACCCCAAAAATACACGACCGATTTGATAAAATTTCTTGGAGACGAGCTCACAAATATACCCTTCACAATACTATCCAGGCGTCTTCAAATGATCGTTGAACACACATAAAAAAAGATCGCCACGAATTGATAATCTCCTCCATTTTTGGTAGTCGGTTTAAAAGCGGCCACTTTTGGCGAAAACCAATTTTAAAACTAGATGGACTAATTAAAATCAACTATTGTTCATAAAATCATTTAAAGGTCTGCCTAACAATTTGCGAAATGTTAATTATCGCCATATTTCAATTAAAGATTTTTAGGACGAAGTTTTTTTTCGGACGGAACATACATACCTAGTGGCGAAACACATACCTCTCCATTTTGCTTCGGCGCAGTCGTGTAAAAAATAACAAAACAATTCCACAAAAGGATGGGTCAAACTATTTAAGCTGCCGTAAGGCATTCGACCTAGCTTGGCCACTTTTTTAATTATAAAAGCCGGGAGCAATGGCTTTGTGTGATTTTGTCTCTACGTATGTATATCAAAACCTAAAGCGCAATTATACCTATCAAAATAATCCAACCTCATTGATTAACTAACAACTTCGGACAAAAACAAAGGCGACTAATCAACTAGATTGTTTAATTCTGATAAATCGACATGGCTCAGTGACGAATCAACCTCTCCTCGGCCTTCAGAGGTCCAAGGTTGGTTTCCGTGTAATGTGATATGCGGATCGATATTTGAGAGACAGTTTTGTCAATGCAGGTGATCGATTTTTCAGAAGACCTTTGTGGCATAGTGGTCATCAAGTCAGGCAGTAACACGGTGGTCCCGGGTTCGATCCCTGGTCAGGTCAAGGAAAATGAACTTTTTCAGATTGACCTGGATCTTGGATGTTTATCTATATGTTTTTGTTATAAAATATAGTATAGTTGATGTTGATTTAGTACCTATCTCAACATAAGTCTCGAACTTACTTTGCGACTAGCTCAATTTCTGTGCAAATATATATTTATTTATTTATTTTCAGAGGCAGTTTTGTCTACGACGGATCCTATACAGACACACATTCCCTTTCTTATCAATTTTCGAAAATTCTGTCTTAATCTAGTTTCAGTACATTTTATTAGACCCTCTATAATGTAATAGACTTAACCACAACATTAAAGGGCATTTCTTCAAATTTCGTTCTCCGCGTAACCTTCGTGGCGAAATTGAAATTACCAATAATCTTTTGAAAAAAAAATACTACGCTATAGATGGTTTAAAAGCAAATAATATACTGTTTGAAACTTTCAAATTGACTAATAAATGAATAAGATATAAAATTCCGAAAAAAATCTGCCCACGAAAGTTACTATTGATACCACGAAAGTTACGCCAGTAAAAAATACAACTCAGTTGTAGCGAAAACTAAAGTTTTCGCTACAACTAAATATATTTTTGCATTAAATAACAATCAATCAAGACAAGCATATGCATTGCACCAGCGTTCAATGTTTAAATGTTGCATTAGCATCTCTTTTCTATTTTTTTTTATGAATTAAAACTGCATAAATTGATAGTTAGTGTAAAATTAAACAAAGCAGTTTTCAAAACAACATTTTTTAATCACAAATTCGAACATTATTTATTTTTTCTATTAATGGCTTAAGAATATGTGCGAAACAAAATAATTAAAAAATGGTTTGACATAAAAAATATTAACTTATAGGACATTTTAGGCTTTCTATGACTAATTTTTAGATGTAATTTTTATTATGTTGGTCAATTGCAATTAATATAATTCACAGACAGGTATTATTTCTTTTTTTGCTTTTGTAGTAAATTTCTCTCGGCTTTGCTTTTACAATGTTGTGTAATTCGGTATCTTTTTTTATTTTTTTCTCTTCTTCTTATTTCGGCTAATCGCTTTTTCTCCAGATGTAATTTTTTACGGCGGCATTTTTAATTTAAATACGTTAAACCATTAAATTCGTTAAGTTATGATAATTCTTTAAAAAAAATTACACACTTACAAATATGCATACAAAGTCACAAACGTGGATATAAACCTGTATACAAACTTGTCATAAACTAACATACAGAACCAAATTCAAACTCTCGTAGAAAGTAACATACAAACGAATACTTTATTAAAGCTAAACAAATCCAAAAACAAACTCCAATGGAAACTCACACATAAACTCACATTCTTACTATCATACTAATTCAGAAACTCACAATCAAATTCACAGACAAACTAACAAACCAAATATATAAAACCAAACACAAGAAACGAATTATACTTCTACTCGCGAGAATATTCTTCGGCCGGCTCATCGTTACTTACACATACTAACACTTACTATTCATTTATTATTATTATTCATTTATTTACAAAAAATATATATATAATTACATCAAAATGGAATGTGCAAAAACCAAATCTGTGCAAAAAACTAAGAAATACCAATACTTTCCAACACTGAAATACATATATCACAGTCAACGAATAATTGTGAATGGAAAAGTCGAAAGCAGAAATTTTGACTCGGCATCTTTGTTAGGACATAAACATACTAAAAGTCCTTACCCTTCCGAGGTGAGCCCGCAAGGGGAGGGCACAAAGAAGGTCCCGTTTTTTGGTTTTTTGCTTACATCTCGAAAATGGTGCGTTGTACGAAATTTTGTTGTACTACATTATGAAATCTGATAAAATTCTCTACAACTATGGCTTTCACTCTTTTATCTAACTCCAATTTTTACCTAGATATGACGTACGAAAATTTTTCTACACTCTGGGCGTATTCGGACGAAAAGCGCACGCCAAGCCCACGTCCAATGCATGCCTTTCATTGCGTTTCTATCCCCATAGTTTAGGAGAAAGGTGTCCAAGCTAGTCCTAACAAAGTTGCCGAGTCAAAATTTCTGCTTTCGACTTTTCCATCCACATGCCCCTTTTGAGCACTCATTGACCGAACTAATACCAACCCATAGCAACACTTACATATACCATAACATACCGATACAAGCAAACATTGTTTGAGAACATTTTAATAGATTTTTCATTGTATTAGATTACTCGTATATTAGAAACCGCTATAAGGAATATCACAAAAAAGTTTGTCGTATAAAAAAACGAAATAAACATGTTTTTAGTTGTTACGAACATAGTAAGGTATGATATAATATATGTAAAGAAATTAATATCATTGGTAATTTAGTGAGAATTAATAAAGATACGTAACTTTCGTGGCATGCTTTATAACTTTCGTGGCGAAATCGCCACGAAGTCCGCACCACGAAAGTTACGAAAATTTTACATTTCTTAAAATTACGGAGACAATTACGTATGAATTTAAAAACAAAATACTCTAAAATAAACTCGAAGGCATATTACATTTAAGGAGTGAATCGTTAAATGCGGAATAATTACTATTATTCTTCGAAAAGTGACCACAAAGGTCACTTGAGTTAGAGAATTTGAAAAAACTTAAAGAAATACACATCTGTATTTATTTGCAGACAATCGGTGAGCAGCGCATGAGTTCCCCACCAATGACGGGTCGCTACTGTTTATCCGCGCAACTAAAATTTGTACCTATGATTCAACTCGTTCTGAAGTTATGAGCTGTTTTGTATCGTTTTTTGAAAACTAGCAAAATCGTGTGACAGAGACTAAATGCTTCATAACATTTTTTATTTAAGAGATACAATTACCATTTTTTGTACAACTATGCATTGTTTAATCATAAACAGTTAGAAATACAAAATTTACTGATTGGGTAATAAACAAAAAAGTTATACGAGAAGGCAAAAGCGCGCGTGTAAGTGTGACACGCGGAGAACAGCAAATTTGCTCCCGATTTTGGCATTTAAATATTATTTAAAAAATGACTGTACATTATGTATCTTATTTAATTATGATTTTGTATAGGGGTATAACCAAAGTAACTCCTGCAATCGGTTTTAAAACCATACATTGGTTAAGTTAGGAATAAAGACCGTGTGACTGTAAAAAAAGGCACTCTGAAGAAACACCCTAAAGATAATTACAGTCTTAAACATAATACAGACAGCAATGTAGCAGTTGTAGATCATAGCATAATTACAGTCAATGAAATCATTCCTATAAAATAAACTAAACATAATAAGACTAGCAGGAAAATGCGTCTATTTCTTACATCAAGTCTCAAGAACTGCCTCTTTAGTTTAGCAAACTTACAATGATGTCATCAGGTCTCCTTGGATTGCCCGAAGACATAAAAGACTCTTGACCCAGAAAATAGATCTTAGAGTTTCGTAAATCTTCTAAGAATGTTGCATTTTATTTCTAGATAAACAATCAATGATTACATTCGAGACTCATTAAACTAGTGATTCTGTAAGCTATAGATCTCGCGAGTTTGTTTTTGCATAGCTTAAAACTGAATAAGTAAATGTTCATTGGTTAGCTGAAGTTAAAATCTTCGCGCGAGGAAAATATGATATTTTAAAGCACATATTATTTTGAAAACAAAAACGTAGGAAATCTACAAAAAGAGTTTTACATAATTATAAAAACTACTTACAAAACTTCACGAGAATCGGTTGAGAAATGCGACCTGTAGGCGAGGACAGCAAAAAATCTGGACATCCGGATTTCGAATACAAGAAAGAATTCTTGCTGGAGCTGAAACGGAGACGCTTCGCTAAGTTGTCCGCAGACACAGAATTAATATAGGTAATGACTCAACAAAGTCTTCTAGCAATTTAATCTATCTGTATGACGAACACAATCAACACATGTACTTATTGTAGGTAGATCCATTTGAACTCCTCACACTAATGTTTATCGCACCAAATACGGAGCTATAAAAATACTTCACCTTGACAAAAGACAATCAAGCCTGGTAGTAAACAAACGAAACTCGTATGGAATGCTACAAAACAAGATAAAGGTGGGCTTCGCTCGCATCTGTTGGTAATTATTACTATGATGATATTTGATACACCGAATTTGAGCCAATAGGATTTCTTGCGTGCAGAAGAAGAAGCATGACATGAATATTAATTAAAACCTGATGATTTTGTTGTTGACACATTAAAAGAGATGTTGTAGATCTATCATTCGAAAATTCAATAATAAGATTTTAATTTTTTCGAAATTCCCCATCCCCAAGTTTCAGTGGAAAAAATTTCTTAGGATTCCTTTTAGTTGTGTTCTTGTCCTAATAATTGTTAAAATTCCTCACATATTTAGTGGGCTAAAAAATCTTTATTGCATTCTCTAAGACAATAGGACCACTCCAAGTTTTACCGTGAATGTCGTAGAAGGTGACATATTAAATACAAGCTAAACAAAGCATATAAACATCAATAGGACCTCTCTAACACGTCTGGCCAGAGTAGATAGTGTAGGCCAAGTCCTGTGGTTGCTCTGGCTTTGCGTGGCAAGTATGGCTCTGGTAGTACAGAAAGGATCCATACGACCCTGCAGTGGAGACTAAAAAGACCTGATGATGATGATGATGCATGTCTCTATACTAATACATGGTAGATACTTTCATATACTTACATAAAACTTTAAAATGGCTAAATTTTAGTTTTGTCTTCTACTTTTGTTATATTTTTAGAATATTCTCTTAGTTATATTTTAACTTAACCTAGTGAACTGATAACACAAACATAAAAAACAAACACACTATACTAAAACTACATATACACCTCTCGTCTCATGATAATCAATGTGTCTATATGTCCTACCTGTCACGTAGTATTGCGGTGAGAATGTGAGGTGATGTCATCCTGTACCTGAGGTTTTACGAGCGTTTGTGCTCTGTCACCGGGGTTTATCTGTATTTAATTTGAGCAAACTTGTTCTTGGACAAATGGCTGGTGAATCTCATTTAAGATTGGAAGCGGGAGTACCTAAGTGTAGCAAACACTGACTTTTACAACAAAGTACACACTAATTTTAATTAAAATTTCTATGGGACTACATGAAAAGTATGCCCTTGCAAACAAAAAGAAGGCGTCTTCGAGTAATCAAGGAAGTCATGTTTTGAAATCGCTTAAAAACAAAATGTGGTCGGGTATAGCTCTCCTGTCTACAGAAGAGCTTAAAGAAAGTCCTTAGAAATATTAATGACTTCATAGCAAATCTACAAATTTCTCATATGAATTTAAGCTATGTAACTCTACTAATAAATAGCATAATGTGCCGAAGCTATCTAAAAAGTAAAAAATAATAATTAAAAAGTATTGATATATTATTTCTTGACAGTCAAATACGTTCTTATACAAGTCCATATAGTAATACTTTTTTAGATAGAGTAGATGTTTTCAAAAGTCTTAGTTGGCTTCTGATATTGATAACACAATACTTAAGTATAAAACCATTGATAAACACACAACGCAAAAAAATCTCATTAAAGTCTATTGTTTTTCAAACGACGAATCATGGTCATGTGATGGATGGTGGAGTCACATGAATCATCAAGCTGACAAATCGGAAAGAGCGTAGAGAATAAGAACTTCCACATCAAGCCAGTCTTTTATAGTTAGCAAGGTTATCTTAGATTACGGAGGCACAATTAAAACTTTATCTTAATGCAATCGTATTGAAGCGTTTAGATATATTCAACGAAGAGTAAACGTTATATGTTTATGAATATTCTAATATTTAACATTAAAAATCACATTATAAATAATACATATAAAGTTATAGATCAAAGCTACTACTACTACAGGCAACATGGAAAAAGTAACAATATTAAAAAGTATTTACTAAACAAGTGATTTATACGCCGTGTCACCTTAGCTAACCTGTCTGACTCACAAGCAAATTAAAATGCCTCCATTCAAGATTGTCACAGCCTAAGACAATAGTTAACTAAACGACGGACCGAACACGCGGCCTTGAGGCACACCACGACCAATCGCGCATGGCACGAATGTAGACAAAAACTGGAATCTGTCCAGTTACTTGATGACATCGCACCGCAATGCTCTTTGAATTACAACCGATTGTATAAAAGATTTACGGAGAATTGGAAGGCATTCAGAGAGTCGCAGTGTCGAATGCTTCGCATAAGTTAGTGTTTTGTTTTGTCGAAGTTAAATTGCTTCATTAGGCTTTATTTTTGGCGTCATAAAAATGCATGTTCGTAAATTTAAATGTTATTGTGAGAACAATACATTCAATTTATTTAAACTTAATAATTTGTAGATTTTACATGATGTCTCAGACTGATGTATTGAAAAGAAAAGCGAACATATTTTTAGTGTTGCTCATATTTTCTTTTTGTTTACTCAGTGAATTGTTTGTTTGTTTTTGTAAGCGTGTGTAAGCCAATTCTGGTGTCAGATTTATGATCATCCTCACATATTCTACGAGCCCAGGGCCGTTATACCCAAAGGCCATGTATAGCTCATTAATTGACGAATTGAAGATAGAAAACGGGAATCAAATTACTGATGAATTGCTAGCCGCATTGCCTCTGATTATAATTCAGATTCAGATTTTAGCAGCTGCCTTAATGCGGTACTAAAATTTAGTATTTATACGAATCACTCGTACTATACACAACCCTGCTGATGGTTAATACGTATTATTTCTACACATAAACTATAAATATTTACTAGGGTATTATTTTGGAATATCAATTTAATTTGTTTTGACTATGATTCACTATATTGAACGATCCTTCATTATAGTCAACATGTCTACTCTATCGAATGTTACTCAAGGCGTCTGTCAATTCAATCACGCCTCTCAGAATTGTATTTAAATTAACTTTTTTCGTATCCGTTTCGTCGCCATTGCTTATGGTGGCTTCTATCAATTCAGTTCAAGGAAATTTTATAACATAATCATCTCATTTTAATATTCCTAGTATAAGGATAACACAAATAACATGTACCTACTTATATTTTCTTATATGATTGTTTTTGTTAGCTTATCGGTGTAGTCTCCTTTATTATTTTTAACCTTCAAAAAAAGAAGAGGTGGCTATCAATTCGTCAAGATCTTTTTTTTAAATGTATGTTCACCAATTATTCGAAGACGCCTGGACCAATTTGGAAAATTCATTTTTGTTTAAAGTGGCATACTTGCGAAGTGGCTGCATAGAAATTTTATCAAAATCGGTTGTGTTTGGGGGTGAAGTTGGTTTTTAGTTTTGAAAAATATTTGTCCGCCGTATCGTTCAGTTAATCACGCAAGAACCTTTTTTGTTTGTCTTAAAAGTCTTGTCAAAATCTACATTTTATATGTGTTCTTGAAAAAATCCTAAAGTATTTTTATTTCTTTTACTCCGTCATAATTAGTCCACCATATCTACATAGTCCCTTAGGTGAGGTCTATATGTCCAGCAGTGAACCATATTCGACTGTAGTGGATGATAATGATGATTCCATAGTCCTGATTGTACCAAAGAATTGACCCGTGGGAAATGTTTTTCTCACTGTTATGATTTGAGATTTAAAAACAATGTAGATTATTGTAGATACAGACCACCAAACCCAATATCGAGGTAACCAATCAAGAGAAAGCGGCAAACCAACTAAATTATTACCACAATTGCTGTTTCACCATTTGCGTTCCTGTTTTCAATTACGTCAGGATGTCTGTTTTCGGCAAATTAATTTGAATCTTGACGTTCTGGTTCGATTAACTCACACATAAGTATAACTTTTTGATTAAAACTTGTAAAACAGGTATCGACAGGTGTATAAAAAATTGATTGGCTCTCGTATATCTTTCCTGTGGATATTACTTACATGTGTAACAAATGCGTGAAATCATCTGACTACTTCAAAAGATTCATCGTATAAGTGGCAATTTCTGTTCTGTTCTGTTCTGAGTCCGCCCAGCCAGCAGTTACGCTGCAAGAGTTTATGAATGAGGTCTACCTTGGAGAGTGCATCATCACGCTCGCAAACCAAAGGTATGCCGTTTACAGTTCCTCATGCTTGGCGATGCCAAACCTCGATATACCAAAAAATATACTTTCAAGCTTAGTTAGCGTGGCAGTTTCGCGGAAAAATAAAAATACTTACAATGAACAACAAACGGAAGTGAAATTAAATAAGTATAGTTAGGTAATATTAACCAAATTGCGTTAAAGTGCCTATTTTACTTTTTATTTTTCTGGCCGAACGAGCGAAGCGAACGGAGCTCGTTTCAGCTCCGGCATAATAGGCTAGTTTTACTTTACTGTGTACCTATGTTTGTAAATATTTTATGTAAAACGAAATATACCACTGAAAAGATTTTTTTTGAAAACAGCATTAATATTGGTAATTAATAAATCTCCAACTTAATAGCAGTGACGTCAAGAGCGCTATCCGTGCATCCTTTAAAAAAACCATATTGTTTTCAGTTTCGGGTTATGTTACTTTTTGACATGAATAATAAAAATAATTGATGAAAATACTTACTGTATTCTTTTGTGTCCAAATTCCGGATTTGCAGTTCTCCAGTGTCCGGCTGTTCTCACCTAACAGGTCGCATTTCTCGACCGATTCTCGTGAAATTTTGTGAGGAGGTTTGATAATTATGTAAGATTTTTTGTCAAGCCAGTATTTCGAAATTTTCAAATGACGAAAATATAGGAGTTGAAACCTTGAAAATAATTATATTTCAGCTATTTCGAAAAAAAAAGAAATCTCATTTTGAATGTACCTTCAATATACAACATGGAGAAGAAGGGACATACCCGTAATAAATCGAACCACGTGCTTTACTAAATCACTATAGTATTATGGAATTAAAATAACAATACAAAAACAAACAAAAAAATTGCATTTCCATACTAAAGTATGCAGTCAGTAGTCACCCAAGCAATTTGTACGGAAATGTCGATTTTATTGGTTTGTTGGTTTTAATTTTACTATGCCACTATCCCTTACATGTTTTTTTAAAGCATTACCACTATTATGTATTCTTTGGCATTACTAGTTTTTGGGAAATAGGTTAATACAAAAAAAATGTTGGTGAGTTTATTACCCACGTAACTGTATTTATAGGCAGTTTGTTATTTCCTACAATTGATCACGAATCACAATATTAGATTTTTTGACTGATTTCATTTTTTATGAATAAAAAAACTTACAAAAACGGCAACCTCAATAAGGTTATTTGATATTTTTTATTATTTCCAACGCTTCCGAGATCGATTCATTCAAATCATTGTATCCTTGAATTTAGTTATTTAATGCAAAAAGTAGCATTGTTTTTTAGGATTTTAAGATAAGTAAATAGCTATAGTTCTTTATATATACTCGTATATTGATTAATTTTTGTTCTTAAAGAACTAAGTATACATTATTACAGACAAGTTATATTGTATTAGGGGTGACGTCAGGGTCCGAAAAGTATGATTGTAATTAGTCCGTCTTTTAGATTATTCAAAAATAATGGACCCGTATTTTTCAGTTTAGCAAAAAAGTAAACATTCACAGAGATACGGAGCGTCAAAGTTCCTAAATGGGGGCTTGCGACGTCATATGTATCATTATGTAAAAATCGTTCCCAGCCGTCACGTCACGCGAAATCTATATGCGCTGTATCTTTGTCATTTTTGGTTTCTCAGAGAAAAGAAAAAATACGTGTACAATATTTTTTAATAATCTAACCGATGGACTAAAATATTTTTCCATTCGTCATGCCTATTATCAAGTGATACAAATATCCAAAGAAAAATATCTTAACGATTTTATACTTTTTACTTCGCGTCGGCGAGCGTCGGCGACCGTCGCCACCGACCTGAGTCGCGGGTATATACCGTGTCGCTTTGCCTGTAAGAGATCTAATTAGACAGATATTTGTATGCTGTCCGCTCGACCCCGTCTAAAGAAGTGTGACGTTTGTGATGTCTTTATGGACGCATCAGCATCATTTGCATGCAATATCTATTGTATGGGACGATAAAAGTTTCAAATTGCATATTGTTGTTGGGACTGTTTATACTAACCCTTATATGTATTCATAAAAATTAACAAACGTTCGCTAAACCTATTTAAAAATGTGTTGTCTCTTTATTTTATTGTCAAACGTTGAAATGAGGGAAAGGGACAAAACTTGTTTAAACTAAAATAGTTTTAGGAAACGGTTGTAAATTTTATTGAGTATGAGGGATAGACTTTTACATCTTTATTTACAAGGTAGGCAAGCCTACGTGCGGCTAGGCAGAAACTACGTTTAGTATGTTATTATAAAATTTATAGAAATGAAATTTGGGCCATCCACATATTACGTTTAGGGGGGATCATGCCAAACATGACAGTAAGTTTAAAATTTTTCTTTCTCGAGTACATTTTATGAATTGGTGGTCTATAACTTTTTAATTTTTTAAACCTACCTAGCTATGATAGTGTTCCTTTAAAATTTTATATACCTATATACTACAAGCTGTGATTTTTTTCACGTGTCCATATATAACCGTTTAGCAGATAGAGGGAGGAGACATTCGACTCTTACAAATATTTGCACTATAAAACTAAATATTACTGAAACGGATCCCTAAATCGAAAAATGGTATTCACAAGCTCACAATATTTTTGAAGACCTATTCAACGATACCCCACATGGTTGGTTAGTCCGGAAAAAATAGTTGAGTCCCACATTACTTGTATGGGAGATATAAACATAAGGTTTTATTTTATATTTATTTCGTTATAATTAATATAACATGGCGAAACTATAGGGTTTCTTGTTTATTACGGAACCCTAAAAAAGATTCTGACGAATTGATAACCTACTCCTTTTTGGAAGTCTCTTTCCAAACAATGATACCGGAAAGAGCTTGGCTCTTAAATATAGTAGTACTTAGTACCCGTTTAAGTTTTCCAAGGTCTATAGTACTACTATTATCCTTAGCAAGTACAAGACCCAGTCATTCCTTACTCATACCCCACCATATTTGTAAAATGATAACAAACTAAGACAATGTGGGTTCGTCAATATTTACCTATGCCTTATCTGATAGTGCTAAATAGGTTTCTGTTCCATCGTCCATGTTTAATACAAAAGTACGAAACTTGCTTTGTAGATACTAATCACGTCCTTATAGTTTACAAGATAGACAGAACCTAGGGCGATAAGATCAACATGCCTATAGTTTAGCGTGATGTGTGATGGTAAGCGTATAGGCCGAAAGTACTTATAATAAATCTTCTTGTATCACTTTCTATTCATTAAACCGCATTAAAATCTATAAATTAAAATACACGGGAACAGACGCCGGTGAGACATCGTTTTATAGGACATCATTATCAGGTCTTTAAGTCCACTGCAGGAGCACGACCCTCTCTGTACTACCAGAGCCATACTTGGTCAGAGCAGCCAGAGGATTGGCCTACACTCTCCTCGCTGACCAGACGGGAGAGGTCTCATTGATGTTTATAAGCTTTGTTTTGCTTGTATTTCCTAAGTCGCCTTCTACGACACGACATCCACGGAAAGACTTTGAGTAGACCTTTTCTACTCTGCCGGAAACCACACGGCCTTTTTGTATTGATTATTATATTTAGTGAACGGGTTACTCACGTATAGACTCAGCTACTGCCGACATGTTTCGACCTCATCCGGAGGTCTTCATCAGAGTAATGTGACTACAGGCCCGTACACCGCAGCGGCTCGCGATACACTGATATAATTTTTTTTTGTATCGATATTATTTTGTTCATTTATCAATAAAACTTGTTATCTTGTTGACATGCGAAGTTTTTCGTCCTTGATCGATTTTACGGCTTACGCGGATTAATAAGAAACTTCCAAAAAACCTCGTTAGTTAATTCTCGACTAGCTGCTAATTATACCGACAAAAATGTTAATCATATTTCAAAATGCGCAATGTATAGGTATGTATGCGTATTGCATAGACATATCCAGTATTTAAAGTGCGCAGTTCGATTTTAATACACACGAAAAACAAACAAACATGAATCAAGACATAATTTTTAAGGGATCCGCACAAAAAAATTAAAAAAGGACCATATACGATCACTTGTGCGTCTGTCGGTCCGTCCGTTTGTCACAGCCAATTTGCTCTGAATCTATTGGACCAAATCAGGTGAAATTTGGTAGGATGGTGTAATCCTATGACCCAAATACAGACGTGCAATGTACTTAATTAAATATATTTTAAAAATGGAAAGGCCATTTTTTTTAATTCTTACTATTATTTTATTATCATTGTACTATAGTGATCTAGTATAACCTGATATTTAATTTATTACGAGTAGAGTATGTCCCTTCCCCGTTGTGTAAACAAAAATATATAGTAACACTGAACATATGTATCTGATTATTTCTACTCGTCCTTTCTTCTAGGTATCTACCTTCAGGCTTGTATCAGTCCTATACCTACGTGCGGCAACCTCTCTTGAGTGAGAAAATCAGTAGCTGAATAAGTTTTGTATAGATACCTACCTACCTGTGAACCGTGTGACTACAACAATAAGAATGAAATTGGCTTGAAATGGATTTCTAGGTATCTAAGCGAAAAGGTGCCGAGTTCTGACGCGAGCCAAATTAAACCATATCGCTTACCACATTAAGTGGACATTTCTTTGAATTTATTTGCTGAGTGAGACTTCTGTGCGTGAATTCTGTGCTACCGTAACTATATAATTATTTAACACCTCCTCTGGCATTTAGTTTTCGTCTTGCTTGCCAAATTTAGCGCTTACGTGCTATTTCAATTTATTATCAAGTGTTGATATTTAACTTTGTTTGTATTTTAAAATATTTTGCAACTAACATAATGTAATTTCATTCCCCTATCGAAAAAAAATATAGATATATATTTTTTAATAAAATAAAGGTATAATTAATACCTATATTCAATAGTTTTACATTATAGGCTTGACTTATCTTATACCTTTAAACGAGCAATTCTTGTATATATATATATTTATTTATAAATTTCTGTGATCTCGAAAACGGCTCTAACGATTTCGCTGAAAATTTGTATATGGGGGTTTTCGGGGGTAAACAATCGATCTAGATTAGTTTTATGTTTGGGAAAACGCGTGTTTTCGAGTTTTCATGCGTTTTTCTTTCCACGCAGAATATGGTCGCTAATTTCGTCGCGCCGCGATCGCTTTGATTTAGCTCAGCGGTTAAGGATAGCGACCGCTAGATAGAGTGTTACGGGTTCGAATCCCACTCGGTGACTTACTTTTGTTTTTTTTTTATGTTTAAGTTTATATTTTTTTTATTTTGCATTGTTTTTAGACAAATTTAAAAAAAATAGTTAATGTTTGAGATGTAACCGAGCAAAGCTCGGTCGCCCAGGTACTGATTATAAAAGAAGTAAAGCTCGCATTTACTACACATTTTTAACAAATAAAAACCCATCATTATTTTAGCGCCTTAGGAAAACAACCAATGATGTTAACTAAGAACGTATTCCTTGTAGTTATTTTGTTAGAGTTAAAAATACTTATTTGAAAAACTAAATGCGTTAATTACGTTATTTTAGTAATTTTTTTGAGAAGATAAATACTTTTATTTTCGTTTGGACGACTTGACCAGGGTCGATGAAAACCGCTAGATGTACTTAGGCTACTTTAGATTGGTAACTTTTTAACCATCTTCAACAAAATGAGTAGTTTATTAATTCGAATGTATGTATATGTGTGTTTTATGTATGTTCCCCGATTACTCGAAGACTATTGGATAACCAATGTGGAAAAAAAATATTATCAAAAATTGGATTACCAATGTGATTTTTTTTTACAAAAATCTAAGTCTGTTGTGTAGTTTGACGCTGAAGTCAAAATATAAATTACCAATGTAGAATAAAAATTGACAAAAAGTCGGTTGTGTGTAGTTTTATGTTGAAGTCGATTGTTATTTATGAAAAATTATTAAATGGAAGAGAGGTCTAAGTCCAGCAGTAGATTTCATGCGGCTGAAATTAGCGTCAGTTTTCAATGGTTAACATTTTGGTACCTACTTGCAGGTTTCACCATGTCCCAAACAATCACACCAGCCCAGCCTCCCAGTGTACAGGCACAGGGTGTGTGTGTGCGTGCGGTGGGAGCGGCTGGCTTGGTGGCATTCCTACACTGACCTAGATAGGTACGTGCAGTGCCGACGGCGAGCATTGGTCAATGTGACAGAAATTATTTTTATAGGGACTGACAGAATATAGGTATTTACTTATTAACACTATTTGATCGATTTAAAAAAAGGAGGGTTATCAATTCGTCGGAATGTTTTGTTTTTTTATGCATGTTCATCGATTACTTGTCCTGGAACCAATTCGGTTTTTTAGGGTTCCGTAGCCAAATGGCAAAAACGGAACCCTTATAGATTCGTCATGTCTGTCTGTCTGTCCGTCCGTATGTCACAGCAACTTTTTTCAGAAACTATAAGACCTATACTGTTGAAACTTGGTAAGTAGATGTATTATGTGAACCGCATTAAGGTTTTGATACAAAAATAGAAAAAAAAGCAATAAATTTTGGGGGTTCCCCATACTTAGAACTGAAACTCAAAAATTTATTTTTCATCAAACCCATACGTGTGGGGTATCTATGGATAGGTCTTCAAAAATGATATTCAGGTTTCTAATATCATTTTTTTCTAAACCGAATACTTTGCGCGGGAGACACTTCCAAAGTGGAAAAAAGTGTGTCCCCCCCCCCCGTAACTTCTATAATAAGGGAATAATAAACCTAAAAAAAATACATGATGTTCATTACCATAAAAACTACCAGCGAAAATTGGTTTGAACGATATCTAGTAAGTAGTTTTTTTTTTAATACTTCATAAATCATAAACGGCAATTTACCTTTCATTCAATCAACTCAAATATAAAAATTAAAAAAAAAACATACTACAAGACTTTATATTATGTTATTTGCTACTACGGAACCCTTCATGGGCGAGTCCGACTCGCACTTGGCCGCTTATTTTTTGTTACAAGGGCATCCTTGTCAGGTCGTCTCATAGATTTAAAACAAATATTTTTTAAATTAAACTATCGATTGAACGTCATCTGGGAAACATCATTCCATAAATAATGTTTCGGAATGGCGTAGGGAACCCGATTTATTAAAATTGGTTGTGTACTTTGGCGTTAAAGTTGGGTTTTAGAATTGAATTTGAAAAAATCCGACTAATTCGATCTGACAAAGAATGTAAGTTCAGGATGTTGAAAAATTAATAGAAAGTCAATTTCTTTTGAAGTGGATATTTTCTTAATAGGTTTAGAAGAGTAGTTAGGAGAAACTGAAAAAAATTAAAGTGACGTGTTGCACTTCTTGACGTGTCCGTCAACCGCAAACCGTATTAAAGTCTAACAAAATATACTCAAGATATTTTAAGGGTGAATTCAGTCCATGATACTGCAAAACTTTCCCCTAGGAAAATATATTGATAGTGATAATTACGTTTATATACATAATTAGTACGGGCTATATTTAAAAAAAATGGAATCTTCTCTCGTCATACTTGATTTTATGAATGACAGCTCGTTTACTTCTCAATCTTGGAATAGCATCTGTTCAACCATTTGCATCAATGCTCAGGAATTTGAATCATTAAAATCAGTGACTTTTGCTCGTTAGTTATCATTTCATATTACTTAATTAAAAACATTTTTATGAAATGTTCAATAAGAAACTACGTTTTACTGTGTCGAAACATTGGGTGGTTAATTAACCGACTTTCAAAACAAAGAGGAGGTTTCGTCGCGTTCTTTATTTTTTTAAGTTCATATGTTCACCGATTATTCGAAAATGCCTAAACTGATTTGAATTTTTTAGGTTTTTTTGATAGTGTATACTTGTTCGGTCGTTCCATAGAAATTTTATAAAAATCAGCTGTGTAGTTTGGGGTGAAGTTGTTTTTAGTTTTTAAAAATTATATCAATAGGTACAGTATATATCTTATTGTTATCATCAAAATTCATACAGAAAATATAGAACTGCTTCAATCCAGAAATATAAGCTCTTATCATATTTTTTTCTGTTGTTTTTCTACGTCGACGCATTATTTGTTTCGTTTCAGTGAACGCGTGAAAAATGATATTGGACGGCTCAAATCCATTATGGATTATGTCACGGACGCTTATACAATTCAATTCTTACGCACGTTGTGTCATTTTGAGAATGGAATTAATTTATGGTATTGGATTGGACTATTCGATACGCATTCTTTTAAAAGTAAGACTTTAAATAAATCCGCTACTTGCGGCGTCTTTTTGTTAAAGTTTTGGAAATAGGGAATACAAACCTCAAAGTCAAAAACCATAAAGTGCAATTATATTATTATGTAAAAACGTACGTAAGTAGGTACATTACATATCCTACTAATATCATAAATGCGAAAGTAAGTTTTTATATTTGTTTGTTTGCTACCTCTTCACGCTTAAACTACTGAACCGATTTGGATGAAATTTGGTATGGATATAGTTTGAGACTCGAGGAAGGACATAGGGTACTCTTTATCCCGAAATTCCCACGGGGAGCGAAGCCCGCGGGTACAGCTAGTACTTAATGTTTTGTATTCAATATGTGTGATAGTAATAAAATTAACACATGTGTATATATTTTATTTTCACCGCGACCCTAAATCTGTATTTAGTTTACCAAATACCAATTTAATACAACCGAACTACACACAAGAACCTGCGTGTGACGTCACTGTCCTTCAAATTCCGAGGAAGGAATCTTTGTTTTTTTCCACCCTGCCGTGCGTTCCCAAAACAATTAGGCATGCTTTTGTTTTTATTAGTTACTGGCTGGATACAGCAATTGAAATTTTGTGGCGAGTATTCGAAATTCAAATTACAGTGTTAGGTACAACCTTTTTGTTTCAAGTTTTCAAATAAAAAAGAAAATAAGTTGTTTTGGCTCTGAAGCAAGCATCAGAAAAATTTGCCTAAGCCCTAATCTGTTGGATAATATGTTACAGACAGACAAACAGACAGACATTAGCGACAAACTTATAACATCCCTTTTTTTGTCAGAGGTTAAAAAGAGTCAATCAATCGAAGTACTTATTTAAGTTTCTTGTTTACAATTAGATGTTTTTCCCACGAATACTTCTACTAAATCAAGTCCTGTCGTATGATAGTTAGTTATCTAAAAGATATATCTATCGATAAGCTATCGCGATATGATAATATGTAGGTGAACATCGCGGATATTGATGAGTTAATCGAAATAATATCTTGTGTGTACTTAAAACTGGAGTGCCAAATTGCCAATAGATTGTTCATGCTTAAGTAAGTATTTATTTAGAGAATCGCACTAGAACACAAGTAAGTAATGCCGTGTGGTTTCCAGCAGAGTACTTAGAATAAGGCCATTCCAAGTCCTCCCGTGGATGACGTAGAACTTAGGAAATACAACCCGAACAAAGCTTATAAACATCAATGAGACCTCTGCAACCCGTCTGGCCGGCGAGGAGAGTGTAGGCCAAGTCCTCTGACTGCTCTGACTAAGTACGGCTCTGGTAGTGCATAGAGAGTTGTGCTCCTGCAGCGGAGACAAAAAGACCTGATGATAAATAAATAAATAAATATATAGAGACAAATTACACTGATTGAGTTAGCCCCAAAGTAAGTTCGAGACTTGTGTTATGGGATACTAACTCAACTATACTATATTTTATAACAAATACATATATAGATAAACATCAAACAAACATGATGATGACAAGTAATGCCATTTGATAAAGATACTAAGTAATAGAACTCGAAACATATTGCAACCCCCATCTCGGCAACCCCTTCCTCAATTTGGCACATATAAGAACTTTAAAGTATAATGTATTTGTAATATTTAAGTTATCTTCAAGCATTAACTCTTAATAACATAAACGACTGAAGCAATTTTCATGTAACTTAGCTATAAGCCACCAAAAAGAACTTTAAAAAATATTGGTGCGTTCCGATGAAAGAAATTTATTTAAGTTTATTGCACACAATTTTTAATTGGATTACAATCGGTCAAAGTTAACGCTAATGTAACAGTTTGTCGAGAAGTTAAAATCCCTTTTCGACAAATTACACAAACTTATACATGTTTACTTTTTAAACACCGGCAACATTTTTGGAGCAAGTTCAGTCTATTATTTTTTTTTTATCAAACTATTGTTCCAAAGTACAAATATACTTTTAACAAATGGCGGACTTAATGCTAAGAGCATTTTCTCCCAGTCGACCATAGGGATAAACAGAGAAAATTGTGCGGCACAAAAAAGCAATACAATATACCTACATTATAAAATATTAATATATAATATAAAATTACATTATTTAAGAACCTATCATATACATATCAGAATGAATCTACTTATACTACATAATATATAAATATACAAATATATACACATATACATAGCTAAGAAGAGAACCATTGATGATGATGGCTTTATGAAGAAAGGGAGTTTAAAAGGTGGGCGTGAACTTTTCTTTTAAAGGAAAATTTTATTATTAATATTAAATTAATTAAGAAAATATTATACTTAAATACTTTCCATTAACACAATTATCGAAAAACGAAACAAAAAAATTGGTTTCCCGTACAAATTAGCGCTCAAATGGATTTATGTGCGAGGATGAAATATATATTTTTTTACAGAAAATAGTTTAGTGTCATGGACTGAACTTGCCTCAAAATGATGCTGGTGTTTAAAAAGTAGCTAACCCTGTATAAACTTTAAACGTAACATACATACATACATACTATCACGTCTTTATCCCTAATGGGGCAGACAGAGCATTTTGGGTCTTGCGGTTCTATGCAGAGCCCAGGGCCGCAAGACCCAAAAGCCACTTTTAGCGTCATGGTGGGCTAGAAGATGGAAAAGCAATCAATACCGTGATGGGTTAACATGATTTGCATTTTTGCCCATTCCCTCGATCGGCTTTTACGATCTGCGTGGGAAGAGAAGCAGCTGGTACATTCTAAGTTTTTTTTATTTCTCCCAGACCAGCATGGAAGAGTATACGCATAAATAAATATTTAGTCTGTGGTACTTTACATACATGAAAGGGAAATTCATAATCAATTTCATAATTACAAAGTTCACACGGGCCACGAAAATTTTGTAACTTCGTTATACGTATAAGATATATCTCCACGTCTTTATCCCTGACGGGGCAGACAGAACCCAGGGCCGTAAGACCCAAAGGCCACGCTTAGCGTGATGGTGGGCGTTAAGATGGAAAAGGTATCAAAATAGTGATGGATTGCTAGCAGCATTGCCTATTAACATGATTCAAGTCTCGCCCATTCCCTCGATCTGCCCGGGAAGAGAAGCAGCCGGTAGTTTTTTATTTTCTCCCAAACCAGCATGGAAGTGTAGGTATACGTATTGAATAAATATTTAATCTGTGGTATGAGTTCTTAGTTATTATGATAGGTATCTACATTTTCTGTGCCCAAAGTTAAAAATAAAAATCCAATACCCACACCTTTTAGGGCGGCACCTGCAAGATACTTTTTCACAAACAGGTTTCCAAAAGGAGGTATGAACATCTAAATAACTGTACACCAGCCTCTGTGGAGTATATCTTACCTTATTTAGTAACCAGTACTGGCTAGGACTCATTTAGACGTCCTCTACACAACTTTTATTGACCATAGACATAGTTTTTGAACGTTTTATTGACCATAGACAACATTAAAGTTGGTCGTCTGCCTCCATTTGCTTTGTTTTTTGTGATTAGTCAGTAGGTGGAGATTTTTTGGTTTCCAAATATAGTAAGAAGTTAGGTATGTCGGTCGACGGGTCGAGGTAGAGGAACCTACTTTTATCTAAAATACCTAGGTATATTTATAACCCCCGACGAAAAAGAGGGGTTTTATCTGTAACATCGTAATGCCTAAAAGAATGAACCGATTTTGATGCGGATTTTTAGTTTGAAAGCTGACTTGATTGAGAAGGTACGTTTGATGGAAATCGATTTAGCGATGGAAAGATAAGGGGCGAACGCTTGAAAGGCGAAGTTTATTTTTTTAATTTGCCTGAAAAATTAACTTGTAAATTTTATTTATAACACATTAAGGCACGAAGGACTATTATCCAAGTTTACTTGACAATTTGGCCCAAAAGTATGTGTGCCTAAGTAGTTAAGTAAATATTTTCGACAATTATCGAGAAAGTTAGAATATTTTAGAGAAACGAGAAATTTCAGGTCTTTAGTCTGTCTGTGCTACTAAACCAGCCATACTTGGCCAGAGCAGCCAGAGGATTTAGCCTACACTCTCCACGCTGGTCAGACAGGTTGGAGAGGTCTCATGATGTTTATAACTAAACTTTGTTTAACTTGGTAGGTATTCCTAAGTCGCCTTTTACTTTATGACATCCACGGGACTTAGAGTGGTCCTATTCTACTCTGCCGAAAACCACACGACGAACTCAAATTAATAATATAAAGTCGGATTTGACATTTGACGTAATAATTAATGTTACCAAAATGATGATGCATTACTATCAGTGCGAAGTATACTCATTACAAAACGAAAATCGATAGTCACAGGGCGATTACCGAATGTTTACAAACGAAAGTGACAAAGTGAAATCAGAAAGTTAACACTTCACTTGGGAATGCACAGATTTCCTGTCATTAGCGAGGAGATGTTTGCCGATGGGACACAGCGCAGCGATGCGTCGAGTTTATGACGTGAAATCGAGTTGGCACTTATTAGTAGGGTCTTTCTTTGAAGTTGCCTCAATGGGCGAAAGAATCGGGACAAGTTGATATAAGAATTAATACTCTAAGTTCTCCCGTGGATGTTGTAGAAGGCGACTTAGGAAATACAAGCTAAACAAAGCTTTTAAACATCAATGAGACCTCTCCAATCCGACTGGCCTGTGAGGAGAATATAGGCCAAGTCCTCTGACTGCACTGGCCAAGTATGGCTCTGGTTTGTGCTGTGGAGACAAAAGTACCTGATGATGATGAGGCTTTTGGGCAACAAAATAGTGAAGGCTTGAGAACCTGGGCAAATTTTTTTTTCAAATTAAATGAACAATTTTTTCAGTCGATTTTTTCAATAAATACATTTTTCAATAAATAGTTTACTGTGAAATCAAATAATAGTCGAAACTTGAAAGGTTTTTTCTAAGTCTATTGTGGGGTTTAGGTTTAGTTCTTTTGTGGAGAACCCGGGGGTCCCCTAAATCCGGCCCTGAATACACCAAATCGCAGCAATGATATTGATATTGTCGTACGTATCGTCTATCGTATAGAATGGAGACAAGTTCATAGAGTCAATCTACTGAATTATGTTGCACAAGACCACTTAGGTACTTACTATCATTGGGCACGACGAATACTTATCATATCAATAATCTGTTAGATGTCTTTAGGCAGCCTGAAATATTTGACACCAGTGTTGGCCTCTTACACACATAAAAAACCACAACATAAGTTACGTTAGTAATTATATTATCTTTGACATAGGTAAAGCGCACTTGTATACTTAATATACTTAGTCTAGTAAGTACATCTTTGCGTCGTAGACTAAGTACTTGCAGTATTGTCTCCACGGAACCCTATTATTTGAACAAGCACCAGCGCTTTCTCCCGTCACGTGTCATTACATCATGTTTACAGCAGAATTATGTGCAAACGCAACTTGAAAACTATGGGTACATAAACATAAACATATGTAAGTTGGGTTCAGTAGGTCAACTGCATAATAAGAATACCTAAAGATTTTGTTGTACCTTTTTATACAACGTAGAAGGGTAAATCGAACCACAGGCTATACTAGACCATATACAATATTGACGACCTCCGTGGCGTAATGGTCAACACGCTAGTCCGCCACCTAGAGGTCCCGGGTTCGATCTCCGGTCAGGGCAAGTTGGAAAATAACCTTTTTTAACCGACTTCAAAAAAGGAGGAGGTTATCAATTCGATTGTATGTTTTTTTTTTGTAGCTATGTTACGCGATATTTTCGTCAACCGTGGACCGATTTAGATGATTCTTTTTTTATTTGAAAGCCCTTACTCCCAAGTTGGTCCCATATTAATTTGGTGAAGAAGTGATGAAGAACTTCGGAGATATGGAGAAAACTCCTGAAATAAATTGAAGTCGGTTGTATTTTTTTGTAAAAATTTAATTATACTTTATTACGTTTAGTAGACATACTAAACGTAAAAAAGATTATTTTAGGTACTATCTAACTTACATATCAAATGGGTCTTAGGTTTGTACACTCTATTGGCTATGATGGATGAGTTATGACTTTAAATGCATGCTACGCTAAAGCGCTGGACACAAGAAAAGACGTACAGACATCTGCGCCCCTCTATGCATCTTACATCTTTTCTGTGTGTCCAGTGCCTAAGAGATCTTTTCTACGCTTTATTATTTTCAACCAAGAGAGAGGTTTTTAATAATTTATTTATGCTAGTGGCCAGCATTTTTAAAATATACTGGCATGAAATAAATGATTTCACGAGCAATAAAAATTAAGAAAACAAATAAGACGGCTGCGAGAGTTAGGTAAATATTATCGAGAAAGCTGTTTTACTTCGTTAAATATTAAAACAGACAATAACCATTTGAAATAATTCATCTTTTATATACAGTAATTTTGAATGAATGATGCTTCTTTCAAGACTGTAACATGGATAATTTTTCTTTAATTAAGTATAACAACGTATCATAAATAATATCTACTCATTCCGACTAATATTTCTTAAGACAGTAAAAGCAAAAGTTTTTAACAATTTGACAGTAATTGACATGTTGCAAAGACCGCCAAAATTGACAAATTTTTCGTGTGGATTACGGCGGCAGAGATTTTATGCATTTTTTTCTCAAAATAAAAGAAATCTTCTTTCATATACGTGAAGTTCGTACAATGTAAGAACATTAATTTATTAAAAATTTACATATCTAAAAACGTGACAAACCAACTTTTTCGTTTGTTGTGTGAACTTGGCGATATAAAATAACATTAAAGGAAAAACAAATTCGTATGCAACATAAGTTTTTATCGCAAGGTTGTTTTTAAGGTCGATATTTTAAATATACAAACGTGAATTGCTTACAAAATATGTAAGTATCTTAATGCTTAATGCATACAAACGCATAAAATATAAAATGCAGTTGTTTTTGGATATTTGAACGAGTATTTTGTGTACTTTAAAACATGCGTGGTTATATATTTTGTGTTTACAAACAAAGAGCAATCCATCATCGAGATTAGATTAAGTACCTACTTACTCGAGATGATAAAAAGTGCGTCATGTTCGTGAATTATCTTTGATTACTGTGATTTCATGTTTTGATCTTTAACTTTGAGAGAAGGTTTTTTATTTTTCCTCCTTTTTTTTGTAACAAGATCATTGAACTTTCGTTATTTTTTTTTATTATGAACACTTTATAAGCTTATTTAAGTACATATGAATACTTTAAAACAATGAAAAAGACGTATACTTTTTGTACAGTACCTAATAAGCTTTAATAACATTTTTCAACTAAATGAACATTTTTTTTACAGTTTTTATTAGCAGGTAGGTACTTGTCACATTACAGACAAAGGCTGTTTCGTCTATGTAATGTGACAAGTATCTGAAGTAGATAAAGTAGTTTGTATGAAAAGAAGTTGTGGTATTGTTTTGGCGATTGATTTTCGTGGAGATTCAAATCGCGAAATGATTTTCAAAGCCCTTATATTTTCAACGACTAATGCAAACTCGACGATAGTCGCTCAATAACATCTAGAAGGCAATTCTAGTTTCTACAGCATTCCAAGGCAGGTACTCGTTATCTCTGTTTACCGCGTCTAATACTTATTACGAACATCGATTTTCAATACTTGGATGTGGCAAAAATATAAGAAAATCTTGAGAAAACTGATCAATCAAGGCGGCTAGCAAACCGTCATTTTTTGGATTGTATTTCCAAACAAAGAAAATAAACGAAACAAAAAACTTAGAGCGTTTCTATTTGTGAAAGTTGGTACTTACATGATTGAAGCTTATTAAACTTTGTAAATATAAAGAAAAATAGGCGTGGCTAACGATCGAGTCGTCAGTCGTCACTATTTGATACTTTCCACCTACACGTTCACCAACATACAGAAAGTGACCTTTGGTGCTAGCTCTAAGCACCGACAGTACCATACGAACAAAAGACGTGATTAGTATATATGTAAAATAACTGGACTTAAATCTCATCAAAAATTTCTTTAATTTGTGATATGTAATTGTACGAAAAATCAAAGAAAATTTATATGACAAGCTTACCTAACATTGTACAATTATAAATGAATGTTTGTAAATATCTACGGAGTTAGCAATCCAGTAGGTACCTACTGAGGTGATTACGATACGACTATAAAGTATGTTCTGTCTCCTTTTCCCTACTTAATAGCATATTTTCTTTCTTGTTTTCTCGATGTGACTGCGTAGTGAGCTAGTGAGAGGTGAGCACACATGTGTTAACTGGACATATGCTTACTGACATATAGGTGCCTTTAAATTACTCAAGATAACTGTCTTAATATTACTGGTTTCTTTACATACTTGAATTTAAACCTACTATACTCCGTTTGGTTAGGTATTTAAATAGATGTAAACATCTTGACATATCTTTTTATTTAAAAATACCCTTTATAAATCAATACCTTTGCAAATTGCAAAGTAATTATGTAATTAATAATTTATAACATAGTTAAATTGTAATTTGCAAAGGTATTGATTTATAAAGTGTATATTTAAATAAAGAGATATGTCAAGATTATTTACATTTATTTAAATTTATACCTAACCAAACGGAGTATAGGTACACACTAACTTTATGTAAGACTTTTCAAATATAGGGATCACTATACTTATTCGTAATAGTTAAGGCAAAACAGTTCCATCAATAATCAACAATGCGATAAAGGAATTTCAGCGATAACAAGGTCTAGACGTTCCATGATAATATTGTGGTCATTGAATCTAATCCCTTAGAAGCTTCAAGAATAAGTTTATCTACATATATTACGGGCCTTTAAAATTATAATCATGTTAAATTTGTCATGATATGACATTTTAAGACACGTTAATACAATATCTTAGTTAACTGTTTTTTTGAACGAAGTTCCTTATCGCGCGTTGCGAAAGGGGGCTAGACGGAAAAAATTAAGACCAAAAGTTGTAACGACACTTTTTGCTATAGTTGTAAGCCGTGCGGCGTGCGCGTGTTTCTCTGTCTGTATCTCTCTCTCCTAAGTAATCGAAAAGAACTTCGTTCCATCCGGGTGTCCCTTGATACCTCTCAAGTTTTTATTATTCGATATAACAATTTTGTTAAAAGTATATTTGTACTTTGGAACAATAAAGTTTGATAAAATAAAATAACAGGTGTAACAGGTAACTCATTTTTTGACAACTAACGTGAGACATAGGGCTAGCATAATCTCTCTACGCGAGTACACGTTACTTTATACAAATATTAAGTACAGATTACCTATTTTATGTTGCTACATAATATTGTTTGATCATAATCGTATGTATTGGTATATACAGGGTGGCCAACTTGGAGGTATACAACTTTTTTTTGCCGCCATTTTGTTTTGGCGGTAAATATGATACCGGATTTACACATGCGTGTTCGCTATTCGCCTCGTCATTCGACGAAACATTCCACGAACTATTCGTGTACGAATGCCGACGCGAACTGCTGTTTACACATTCGTGTGTTGATTCATTATGAGATTCGCACACGAATATGGAGGACGTGGACATAATGGCGGCATGCACGCTACATTTACAATTATGTCTTCTACCCGGGTATTTACCTACGCTTAGGTATATACCTGTATGTGGTGGGTAGATTGGGATGTTTATTTAAAACCAGCCGAAGCCCGCGACTTCGTTCGCGTAGACTTTATGACTTCGGAAAATGCTCATCAGTCTGAATAACTTTTGCTAAGATGTCATTTTTAGGGTTCCGTACCCAAAGGGTAAAAAAGGGACTCTTTTACGAAGACTTCGCTGTCTGTCCGTCTGTCTGTCATCAGGCTGTATCTCAAGAACCGCGATAGCTAGACAGTTGAAATTTTCACAAATTATGTATTTCTGTTGCCGCTATAACAACAAATACTAAAAACAAAATAAAATAAATATTTAAGCTTTTAGCTTATTTGGGGCTCCCATACAACGCGATTTTTTATAGATAATGGTATGGAACCCTTAGTGCGCAAATTCGATTCGCACTTGGCCGGTTTTATATGTATACTGTATAGACTAGTGGACTTTATCCGTGTTATTATAAAACGCAGACTAGCTGTACCCGCGGGCTTCGCTCCCCGTGGGAATTTCGTGATAAAGAGTACACTATGTCCTTCCCCGAGTCTCAAATTATATCTATACCAAATTTGTTCTATATCGGTTCAGTAGTTTAAGCGTGAAGAGGTAACAAACAAATATACAAACTCACTTTCGCATTTATAATATTAGTAGGATATAAATTTAGTGAGAGTCCTCTAATTATATGTAGAAATGTATCAAAAGGTCATTTAATGTATAAAACAATGAATATATCTAAAAGAGAAAATAACAAAGATTAAAATCACTGATGCTATAAGTACTTATTAAATATAGAGATATCATCTTATTTGATGTCTGATTGCCTATTTTAACATATAATTAGGTCTACACATATTTGCCCACAAAAAATGTTAACTTAGACCTTTCAATTCGTATGTTTCCATACAAGTCATACAACGGGTACATATACGTCCTGTTGGGTCGGGCGCTAGCTGCCAACTGCCGGCAGGCGAAAGTGTAAACAGCCAGTTCGTGTTCGCTATTCGTGTCCTTTGATTCGCGTCCGAAAAACCGCCCTCAACGCGAACTCGCGAATCGCGAGGCGAATCACGAGGCGAATAACGAACTGACTGTTTACACATGCTAGTTCGTTATTCGCCTCGTCATTCGCCTCGCGATTCGCGCGAATGTGTAAACGCGGCATGACAGTTGTTGCATGAATATTACTTTGTGTAGATACGGCAAATTTATTATGGAGCGTTTTACGACGGAACAACGTGTTTTAATTATTAAAACGTTTAAACGAAACATTAAAAACAATGTTTTCCGGTCGATTAATTTCGAGAAACGGTGACATTGATTGGTCCCCAAAATCGCCTGATTTAACAGCTCCTGACTTTTTTCTGTGGGGCTATCTAAAGGGACGTGTCTATGCTAACAGGCCAATGAACCTTTAGCAATTAAATCAAAATATTCGAGACACAGTCACTGAGATAACGTAGGAAATGTATGAAAATATGATGAAAAACCCGATGAAAAGGGTTCACATTTGTGATGCTGCTAGAGGTGGACATGTCTGACATTATTTACCATGTTTAACTGCCGGCCCTAAATATTATATTTAACATGGAATACTTGATATATTTTATATTTCATAGAATAAAAATACAAAACTAAAGTGTATACCTGTTATTTGGCCACCCTGTACTTAGGTACCTTTACATATTGCATTTATGCTTTGATTATATTTTATGTATAATAGATATACCTACCTACCTTCTTTATATCTAGCATGCGTTGACATTTTTAATTGAAGTGAAGTGTCTAACAACAATTAAAAATAACAGTAATTACTGAATAAAGAGTTAATTTCAGTGCTTTTTTCTAATTAAGTTATTAGAAAGTTGTTACCTAATTTTAACAGTTAACTTAGTAAGTTCGTTTAGTTTTTATTTGAATTAAATATCTTCTTATTGAAAGGTGGCAGAATAGAAGGACCTACCTGCATTTACCAAATAACATTAAACGACTAGACTTATAATCTTTTTTATTTAATTTTAAATTAGGTTTCGAAGTTAGCTAAGTATTAAATTACTATAATTAACTAAACGAACAACCAATTAAATCTTCACCTTAATACTTTGCTTTAATATTTAGTCATCATAAATAACCAATTCACCTACAAACTGTTAATTAAAAACCAAATGCATCCATCCACCTTTTAAATTACCTTGAGTTACGTCAATCGTTAATTTGTTAAGTAATTTCAAGCAATTTAGTTGTATTTAAATTACAAATACAACCTGCTTGCTGTAAAGGTCAACTGCAAGAATCTCAACTTACGACGTGGGCCGAGGCTCATCAACGAACGCCTGGGGCTACAAAATAAAAAATAACCACTCGCTTACCTTTGCGGGATTTCCAGTACAACTTTCTTAGGTAGATGATAGCTGCTACCAAAAGAAGTGCACCCAAAAACGCTCCTATTGCAGCCCCAGCTACACTCCCTGCACTATAACAATCGGCCGCATTTTGACCAAAAACACACGGAATAAACGCCGTCACAAAAAACAGATAAAAAATAACACCCATTTTTTACACGAAGAACATCACTATTTATGGCACTAAACTTTTTGAAAACGGAACACGGACACGTTACATTGGTATTCGAATTTCGAATACGGTTTATTTTTTACGCGACGGAACGAAAGCGTGTACCGCGTTTGCCAGCGCGGTCAGGTATGCCTTGCCTTTTGCTTTGCCTTTTGGTTGGCTGTCGTTCTCCAACGTTGTGGATAGTTGTGATTGTGGGACAGAGAACGTATGTGGAAAACGTGTTTGGACAGCATACCCGCTGTCAGGTGTACATGGCGATGGTATCACACCAGCACCTCCAATAATATTATTGGTATGAGTTGTACGTACGGTATGCTATGCAATGCTGCCATCAGAGAACACACAAACAAATATGCCACATGCACGACATTAGTTTCAAGCAACAAACCAACATTGATTAACAACGTTTGATTATAAAGTCTAATTTGGTTTGACATAGAAATAAGACGTCACTATCGTACGAATAACGTGTTATTTTATGGAGTAACTCAACAGTCTAAGTCATAAAAATAAAGTATTGTATTTATATCATTATTTTCCAAATGAGAAAATTATATTTAAAATTTTTAAATTTTACAAAAATATTTTTTACTAAGTAAGAGGTTTGCTTCAAGCATTTAAGATGCCATATTAATATGACAAAAATAAAATAAACAAAACATTATACAAAAAAAATATTCTAAAACTATTGTAATTTTTTTCTCAGTAAATAAATATTGTTTAGATACACTCTCGTTTGTATGACTTATTTTACTAAGCTTTTGTAATTTAACTTAAAGATTTATTTTAGTCTTCAATTATAATATTATTACGTGTACTAGATATCTTATGCAGCAAAAAGATATAAAAATTTACGATTTTTTTAAGCCTTCAATTATATTATTACGTGTACTAGATATGTTATACAGTACAAAATATAAAAATTATAATATACTTACGCCGCACTTAACGATTCCTGCCAGCGCAACGCACATATTCACCTGACGCGTACGCGCAGGTATCTCGCACACATTGACGCTATACTATTTCTGTGTGCGTGTGATATCAAATCAACATAATAAGTAGGTATTTGAGGAGCGGAGGTACCTACGGAGTTATTAGGAATTTGTTATGCGTAGAAAGAAATAGCTGAGCTGACTAATACTGTATTTAACTTCGTATCAACTCATTTCATAATGGGTAAGTACATAGGTACTTTCCGAGGCAAAAATAAATTATTTGATAAATATGTAACTATCTACTGTTTTATAAATAAAAGAGAAACATGGATAATACTCCACCGACAAGAACCTAGTGTTGGATTATGGAAGCCAATGAAAGACGAAATTAAATATAATATTATTGTTTATTTCACTGTTAAATTGAAAGGTGTGTTTTATGTGCGGCAACGCTTGGTTCAGACAAGGGCCGGGAACTCACTGAGTTCTGAGGGAGCCTAGATGTACCTCTATGTAACTCGGACTTCGATATTAAAGACTCTTTGTTTAATATATAAACAACCTGACTGAAAGGGACAGACTTCCTGAGGTTAGAGAGAGACAAATTTATTTTTGTATATTCCTACACCCCCCCAAAAATAAATTCCAAAAAAAATTGCTAATCTTAAACTTATTACAATAAAATTCAACACACCTTTCTTTGTCTGGGAGTACATATATTACCATGGCTCAACATTTGTTGCGCAGGATTAGGGAAACCCAGTAAAACCTAATCAAGCCATTTATGCTATTTAAAATATTCAAAACTTAAATAGAAATATGATAGCTTATAAAAATAATTGAATGAAATAAATTTAATTAAGACTGTAGTCCGATCTTCTCCCTCATTTCAGTAAAACGCACAGATGGCAATGGCTTCGTAAGTATGTCTGCCAACTGATTACCTGTAAATACATAAACCATTTTAATAACATTTTTCTCCACCTGTTCTCTAGAAAAATGATATTTTATGTCAATATGTTTTGATCTTTTGTGACTTGTTGGATTATTAGCAATACTGATGCACCCATTGTTATCTTCATAAATAGGTATGGCTTCAGTTATTTGAAGGCTAATGCTTGTCACTAAAGACTTTAACCATAAAGCTTCTCGCACTGCTTCGAACAAAGCCATGTACTCAGCTTCACATGATGACGTAGCCACTGTTTGCTGCCTCTTTGTTTGCCAGCATATTGTACTATTTTCAAATAATCTAAATAAATACCCCGTAGTACTCTTTCTCTGAATTTGATCACTTCCCCAATCAGAATCAACAAAGCCACTCAGTGTATCATTGTTTATATCAGCATTCCGGATGTAAGTCAGCTTTAAATCTTTGGACCCTTTTAAGTAACGTAAGACTCTTTTCAATTGTGACCAAAGAGCTCTATTGTTTTTGTTAGTGAATCTACTGAGAATGTTTACACTAAAGCTTAGGTCGGGTCTGGTACACACCATAATATACATCAAGCATCCGATAAGATTCCTACAAGGGGTCTCAGTTCGTTCACTGGAATTTAAACTTTCGTAATCAACTTTAGTTTCTAAAGGAGTAGCGACGCTATTACAATCAGCCATTTTAAATTTTTCTAAGACTTTATGAATGTAGGTGGTCTGATCCAACGTAATTTTGTTACTTTGTCGTTGAATTCTAATGCCCAAGAAACATCTGATTTCCTTTAAGTCTACCATTTTAAATTTATTCATTAAATATGTTTTAAAATTATTCATTACTTTCTGGTTTGCTGTTGAAATAACTATATCATCGACATAAAGTACCACATAGATATTTTTCATTATATCGCCTGTATCTAAGATGTAAATGCAACGATCAGCTGATGAGTATCGAAATCCCCTTTTAATCAAAGCTTCCTCAAAAGTTTGAAACCAACAGCGTGCAGACTGTTTTGAACCATACAACGATTTGTTTATTTTGCAAACCATATTATCTGCGCTTGGGATTCCTTCAGGAATTTTCATATATATTTCTTCCTCTAATTTCCCATTCAAAAATGCTGTTTTTACGTCCATATGATGAACAAGTAAATTATACTGATTTGCAAATGCCAATATGAATCTAAAGCTTGCAATCCTTGCAACAGGGGCAAATGTCTCATTATAGTCAATTAAGTACTCTTGACTAAAACCACGAGCCACTAAACGAGCTTTATACTTAAGGGGGTTCCCAAACTCGTCATTTTTAATACTAAATATCCATTTACAGTCGACGATATTTCTGTCAACAGGTTTCGGAACTAGTGTCCATGTTTTATTTTCATTCAGTGATTTGATTTCTTCATTGATAGCATTTTCCCATAAAAGTTTATTATTACTCGATTCAATCTCTTTATACGAAGTAGGTATTTCACAGATCGAGGAATGAGCGTACAAAAGGTAGTTCACAGAAATATCATCTTCACTTTCGTTATAAGATTTAGTAGGTAAGCTTTTAATCCTTTCACTTCTTCTAAGATTATGTGAAACTAATTCATCCCGAGGTAAAATCAAATTATTTTGCGATTTACTTTCTATGTTCACGTCTGTATTATTTACAGACTCCTTTGGTGGCAACTCTATCTGTGGCATCTGTGGCGGTATAATTTCAGTTTGCTTAGACTCATCTGATTTTTGTTTATCAGATTTACACAACTTCCTAAAAGTGTGCACGTCAGAGTCATCAACTAAGTGATTGATTTTCTCAGTCATACTTTCAGACTGAAACGGCCTGTTCGACAAAAAATTAATCTCGTCAACTTGCACATCTCTGACCACAACAAACCTTTCATTTACCACATCCCACACCTTATAACCATTCGGTTCATAACCAACCAAAATTCCTTTCAATGACTTTTCATCGAATTTGGTTTTCCGGGTTTTGTTTAGATAATAAACAGTTGCACCGAAAACTCTTAAGAACTTTAATTGTGGCTTTTTACTATGCCACAATTCAAATGGTGTGTTATCTGTTTTGAGTGCTTTAGTGGGGCTTATATTTATCAAGTACGTAGCGGTTAAAACAGCCTCACCCCAGAATGATTTATTTAACTTCGCACCAGTCATCATGGCTCGACTTCGCTCAGTTATAGTTCTAATCATTCTTTCAGCAATCCCATTCAAAGCAGGGGTATGCGGCACTGTCAAGTGGTAAGTTATACCTTTTTGCACACAGAAACTTTTTATATCTTTTGATAAATATTCACCACCGTTATCGCAGTATAAGTTGACAATCCTCAAGTTAAAATGAGCTTCACATTTTGCAACATAATCTTGAAAAGTAGCAAAAACATCTGATTTATGAGCCATTAAGTACGTCGCACAGTAGTGGGTGCACTCATCGACAAAAATCAGAAAATAGTTTTTGCCGTCAAGTGTTGAAGGAGTGACTGGACCACACACATCGGTATGCACATTAAATAGAGGTCGTTTTATAATTTTATGTTTTGACTTATTAAATGGCAAACATGTTTGCTTTCCGTTTATGCAAGCTTCACAAATTTTATCATTTGGTGTTATTTGATCTATTTTCCCAATATCACAAAACATATGCTTGCTTTTTATTTGCACAAACTTAGATTTGCCAATATGGCCTAGTCTTTGATGCCATAATTCATAATTATTATTGACGACCGCATTCAATGAACAACCTAAGGTTAAAACTTGTTTATGAAGCATAAATTTTGTGCCAATTAAATTGTTCAAACACTCACCCTTTATTACCATCTTACCCTCATAGAATACTTGAACATCGCCATCTTTGCTAAATATAACTGTCATTCCTGCTTGTTGCATTTTCTTCACCGACAACAGGTTGTAAGGAATTTCAGGACAAAAGAGAACATCCTGTAGTATACCATTTTCGCCCACATTGCTTGTTACTGGAATGTTGCCTTTCTTTGTCGCTGTTATGAATGTACCATTTTTCGCAACAGATATATTAATTGGCTTGTCTATTTCAATGAAATTTTGTGCCAAATCTCTTCTATTTGTTAGATGATCCGAGGCTCCAGAATCTAATATGAATGTAATGGTGTTTTGATCTTCGTTTCCATTTTCATAACTACCAGCCATAAATGAAAAACCAGAAATATTAGGATTTTCAAAATCTGTGATGTTAACAGTTTGAACCGTTCTGTTATTTTTAGACTGTTGTTTGGCTCTTTTGTTAAAATAGCAGTCCCTCTGCATGTGGCCTTTTCTTCCGCAATAATAGCATTTTATCGCATTATTTTTAGCTTTAAAATATGTCTTTTTAGACACTCCAGAACTACGTTTTTTATTCATATTTGGTTTACGTGGTTCGTTTTTAGTTTCCTGATGTTGAGTTTCTGCCTGGAGAACCTTCATACTGGTGTCTCGTCTTTCATTTATCAACTTTATCTCATGGTCTAGCAGTCTAGTTTTGACAAAGGTTAAAGTGAGATTTTCTTCTGCCAAAGTCTCGATCGCCGTCGTCACACCGTCGTAACTTTTAGGGAGAGTTAAAAATAAATGAGTTATTTTATCTGGTTCTTCCAGCTTTGCACCTGCAGCCACCAATTCGCAAATTAGGTCGTCGAATATTTGAAAATGTTTAATTAGCGGATTTTCTTCAACCAACTTCAAATTTAGTAATCGTTTCCTTAATGCCAGCTGTGTCGCTATGCTTTTTCTTTCATAGATAGAATCAAGCTTTAATAAAATCTGTTTCGCAGTATTTTCTTCATTGGTAAGGCCCAACAAAGAATCCGCTAAATACTCTATAATTGTATTCTTTGCGAGTCTTTGTTTCTTAGTCCATTCTGCATCCGGTACCTCAGGAGTCTCTTCGTCGATTACTTTAAGCACCTCGAGTTCATTCAGCAAATTACGGATTCGAAGTTTCCATACACTGTATTTTTCTCCATCAAAAGGTTTAATATTTCTCTTTAACTTTGAATTGTCCATTTTTACGGGAAAATAGTTCACAGTCTATAAGTAAATAACAAAGTCACTTATTCACTATTACATTTACAGTCCACGAGCTGTCTTTAAAGATTTATTAAAACGCACTTCACTTAAGTGTCTGTTTTTACCAACTATTTATCTCAATGTATTTTTTTATTTATTTCACTGGGCCCATAACCTGTTGGATTATGGAAGCCAATGAAAGACGAAATTAAATATAATATTATTGTTTATTTCACTGTTAAATTGAAAGGTGTGTTTTATGTGCGGCAACGCTTGGTTCAGACAAGGGCCGGGAACTCACTGAGTTCTGAGGGAGCCTAGATGTACCTCTATGTAACTCGGACTTCGATATTAAAGACTCTTTGTTTAATATATAAACAACCTGACTGAAAGGGACAGACTTCCTGAGGTTAGAGAGAGACAAATTTATTTTTGTATATTCCAACACCTACGAGTAGTTCTTAAATTTATTGATGATGAATAAAAATAAAATGTCATAAAATAATGTGATTTTAAATGTATTATCTATCTATTCAACCAAATATAAATAAATATAGATCTATCTATCTATATTATACATATAATATATAAAAGGCAAAAGTGATTGACTGATGTATCAACGAATAACACAGGTCAAACCATTGGGTCTAGGGACTCCTAATTTTGCACAAAGGTTTCTTTTAGGGTCTAGGTGTGCATTAACATAATATATGTATATTATATATAACTAGCTGTCCCCGCGGGCTTCGCTCCCCGTAGGAATTTTGGGATTAAGAGTACTCTATGTCCTTCCTCGAGTCTCAAACTATATCCGTTCCAAATTTCATCCAAATCTGTTTTGTAGTTTAAGCGTGAAGAGGTAAGAAACAAACAAATAAACGAACAAACAAATATACAAACTAATTTTCGCATTTATAATATTAGTAGGATTTATAATTAAATTAATAACGTAATAACCAGCCAAGTGCGAATCGGATTCGCGTGCCATTACTTATAAAAAATCGCGTTTTTTGTATGGGAGCCCCCCTTAAATATTTATTTTATTATGTTTTTAGTATTTGTTGTTATAGCGGCAACAGAAATACATAATTTGTGAAAATTTCAACTGTCTAGCTATCGCGGTTCTTGAGATATAGCCTGGTGACAGACAGACGGACAGACAGACAGCGAAGTCTTAGTAATAGGGTCTCGTTTTTACCATTTGGGTACGGAACCCTAAAAACCAAATAAAAGTCCTATTAGAACCATTTACAACTCCTACGCGGATGAAGTCGTGGGTTACAGTTAGTTATAGAATAACCGGCCAAGAGCGAGTCGGACTCGCGCACCAAGGGTTCCGTACTATTATCTATAAAAAAAATCACGTCTGTTGTGTAGGAGCCCCACTCAACATTTTATTTTATTCTGTTTTTAGTTAAGGTAAGTCTAGGTGCAGGTTTCCTTCCTCAGCATGTTTTATTTTACAGGAAGCAAGTGGCAGTTGAAAATGACCACAGTACATGAGAACATTGCCGTGTGGTATCTGGCAGAGTAGAATAGCACTCCAAGTCCTCCCGTGGATGTCGAAGAAGGCGACTAAGGAGTTACAAGCTAAACATAGCTCATAAACATCAATGAGACGTCTCCAAACCGTCTGGCCAACGTGGAGAGTGTAGGCTAAGTCCTCTGGCTGCTCTGGCCAAGTATGAATCTGGTAGTGCAGAGAGGGTCATGCTCTTGCAATGGAGACTAAAAAAGAGTTGATGATGATGATGATGACATGAGAACATACTTAGTAAAGTAACAATCAAAGTCGTGTCTGACTTAGATAGGAATTGTACAGCCAGTGCATATTGCAGCTATCTGGGTAAATCAGCCAGCTAACTGGACGCCTAGCCAAGTCATTTAACGCAACTTTTAACAATATATCTGAACATAGTACCTAAGACCTATATTAATTTTTAACCCCCGACAAAAAAGAGAGGTTTTACAAGTTAGACGCTCATTCTGTCTGTCTGACGCATCTTAGCGCTCGAACGGATAGATCGATTTCGATGCGATTTTTTCCCGTGAGAGCAAGTTCTCTTGCGGTGGGTTTTAGCTTAGCTATGTTTGATGAAAATCCGATCAGCTCTTTAAAAGTTATAAAGTCAGGGCTTTCGCCACAAAATAAATGATTGCTTTCGCCAACAAAAAATAAACAAATCGTATCGGTAGTTCCTCTGTTCATCACTAGATGATGCTTTTAACAGTCGTGGGGATTTTTAATTTGTTTACAAATAAACTTTTAAGTCAGTTACAATTGTATCATTCATGCATACATATTTTCACGCCTGTTTCCCATATCATTGTATCATAGCATAGAGTATATTGTAATAAAACTGATAAACTTTGTCTCCAAGAAGGGTGAACGGAGGATATTGTCCGTTCGTGTCAAAACAACTTGTTACCTACGATCAAACTGTTCTGGTCCGACTATTCACAACTTCAGCTTAATCGTTTCAGGATTACTGGTTGATACTTGAGTTGTAAGATTTTTAAACATAGGTGGGAATATTGGAAGTTAAATATTTTATAAACAAAGATACATTGCGAGTAAAATAAAGCTTTTAAAAAACCGAAAGGTGCACTTCGGGTTTCAAAACAGTACGGCTAAAAAGTATGCAACCGGGAAGATGGTTTAATTTGAAATAATTAAATGTTAAAATAACCTCCTCTTTTTTTTATGTCGGTTAAAAGAGAACATCGTACTCGCTTTTGAAGTATGAATTTGGGATCATAACATAAAATAAGGGTTAAATATTTGACCCGGCCGGCGGCGTTAGCTCGCCATGGGTACTATTGCTATCAGGTTATAGGATTTGTTTTCTTTGTAAAAACCCAGTTTGTGTATTAATAGCTCCACGTGAGGTTTGCATATGATTGCCATTATGCTAATATCGAAACTGGTTTCGGCTGATAATTGCCTATAAATTAAATGTGAACATATTTAAATCCATAGGTATTATGACTAGATATATTCGAAGGACAGGAATAAGTTACGTAAGTGCCTGCCCTCCACATGCATATTACCTATGTAGTTTTATCGTTTGCGTAAGTTTACAATACTTAAAGCTAGTACTTATTCTGTGCACTAGACAATAATCTTTTTAACTACCTACCTACGTTTAGAATGGAAAGAAATAAAAAAGTATCAAAACCACGTGGTATTACCCACATACTTTTAAGCATTAGTGACTATGACTACTTATTTGCATATTAAATTCAAAAACCGTGGTAAAAATCACACTATCGTACCCTATCGTACCCTTTTTCTATTTCTAGCCAGTCGGGTAAAAATTAATTTCTTATCCGATTATTTGTCTATGCCAATTTTAAGCTGTCACTGTCACTGTCATTTTTTAACTTTAGTCTATGATTTGTCCCAGTCGGCATCATCGGCATTTTAGTTGAAATAAATCTTTATTTTGTGAAATTTGAAACCGGCCAGCCGAAAATACCTCAAGAATACGTGCCTAAGGTTTCCTAAATAAAATGGAAACCGATATACTGGACAGTCTTAATGACTTGGGGTAAGATTGCATAAAGTTCATTTGCAATTTAGGGTTATTTTCAATAGTTCTTAGCAGCATATTGGGGCTAATTATGTGAATTTCGTGTGCATAGGTCTATGTGTCTGTTTGTACAGCTTCCGTGTTGTTCAGTTTAGTATTGAGGAAAAAGGTAATGAGGTTAGAATCTCCAGCTGGCCTACGCGACGCCTACTCTATATAGCTAACATATTATAGGTATCTATGTCTAGTATTTCCAGCGTACCTATACTATCATGCCCTTACTGTCATGTGTTCTGATTCTAGTTCATACAATGTCACCATTTCATATATTGCAATCACGAAAAGGAGTTGGCTGTAGCCTCAGACTTAAAAGTGACACCATATTGACTTGCACATCATTCATAGGGCTCTAAAGGACTCGTTTCCAGAGCCGTAAAACAATTTAAAAAACACATTCCTAATATTTTTACTCTATTTTTAGGAGGCCTAAGGTTTCCTTCATAAAAAGCTAGTAACGGCCTAAGAAATGTTATAAAATTAAATTAATAGTTTTATTGTGTGATTATAGATTCACATTTATTTTTGCAATAATAATTTAGTAAATTAATATCTCAATTCAATTCATTTAATTATTGCTTTTCACATTGTAATTATAGGTATTACACTTTACTACATCTCCAAATTTGCTTCATGGGTTGGGTTTAGTATTAGGCACGAATTTACAGAAGGAATGTTGAGGGGGAACCCCCTAATAAAGGTGGGTGAGGAAACCACACATTTTTTGGTTTTGAGATTATGATTAAAAATGAGTATTGCAGCATGAACCCTTACCAAAATGTATACACCAAAGTTTTTTTCTAATTCCTAAAAACAACTAAATATAGTATTTTATATGTTGCTATTTATTTAAAACAATAGCAACCATGGTTAAAAATGAGTATTGCGGTTACCTACATCCCTTACCAAAATTTATACACCCAAATTTTTTTCTGAATCCCTTAAAATCCCTTAAATATAGAATTTTAGTTTCCTCCCCCCCCCACTTTACTGGGTGGCCTCCCGATTCTCATGCCCCTCCCCTAAATTCATTTTGTAGGATACTAAACTTTGACCTGCTTTATTTCTAATCATTTAATTTCTATCTAGATATGAAGGCCCACTCTCCGACGAGGTCACTTTCCTCAAGGCCCTCGATGGAGGCCCAAAGTCGCTCGAGTTCACCAAGCTAGTCCACATCCTGACTTCCGAGTTGAAGAAGCTATGCAACCTCGAGGAGACTGTCAACATCATGAATGATCAGGAAGAGTCTGTGTCTTTTCTGTTGGAATTGAGCTCATTTCTAAAGGAGTTGGGATGTCCGTACAAGAAATTGGTGACAGGTAAGCTAAGCTTTTGATTTTTGATGACCTCTGCGGCGTAGTGGATTCTATGCTAGTCCGTAGTGGTTCGATCCCCAGTCAGGGCAAGTTGAAAAATGGCCTTTTTCAAATTGTCCTGGGTCTTGGATGTTTATCTAATCCTGTTGTCTGTGCAAAACACCAGACACAATAGTAAAACAATGGCATGTCGACCGGATTCCGGTCTGCTTACAGATGACAGGTAAAGTAGTTGTTATAATAGTTTCGTTGAGTTAGTATCCCATAACACAAGTCTCGAACTTACTTTGGGTCTGGCTCAATCAGTGTAATTTGTTTCTATATATTTATATTTTACTTATATTTATTTGAAGTTATTGTCCCATGGATAATTTTGTTGATTAAAGGCATATTTCAAAGTGCTGTCTACATTATTACGTCACACAAAATTTTAACTTCAAAAAGTTCAAATATAGCATGGGGCTGCGTTGTCAGGCTTTTTAGGGTACCGTATCTAAAGGGTAAAAGTGGGACACTATTACTAAGACTGCTGTCCATCTGTCTATCACCAGGCTGTATCTCATGAACCTCTATAGCTAGACAGTTAAAATTTTTCACAGATGATGTATTTTCTGTTGCCGCTGTAACAACAAATACTAAAAACAGACTAATGAATATTTTCGTGATTGTTTATGGATAGTGATACGGAACCCTTCGTGCGCGAGTCCGACTCGCACTTGCCCGGTTTGCTTTAGCCATTTAAAATGTACTTACTGTCGCTTTCCGCATGACCCCCTTCGCATCCCCTCCATTGCTGCAAGCTGTAACGAAAAGTGAGAATACGCTCATATTCACGCTTCTTGCGACATTCATAGGAAAAGATAGGCTCCATATTTTTCTTAAACTCCAGCTCAAATCCACATGTCTAAAATATTTTGACTCTAGAAAATAATTTCGTTCCACAGGTCACATGTCATCCCGACTGCAAACGAAAGAGGATCGCATTTTATTACTGGACTACTTAATATCAGAGCTCATGGCAGCCAGGATGGTGAATGTAGACTGTCCTAAAGAGAAATCTTCATCAGGCATGGAGATTATCATGGTTTGTATTTCAAGAGTGTCTAAAAAAGAAAAATGGTAGCATTTTAAATATGTGAAAATCCAATGGTAGCCTTTAAGCTGTCCTTACTCCTTACTAATATATAATTTATTTCTTCAGATATACTTGTCTAGTTAAATTTGCAACCCATCTATCATCTTTTCTATTACATCCCAAAGGTGAACTGGTAGACAATGCTTAGCATTAAGTTGTACCTTTTGTACTATAATCTTAAGATTTTAAGTGCAATAATTAAATAAATATAAATGCGAAAGTAACTGTCCGTTACCTCTTCACCCTTCAACACTGAACACGCCACGGGCATCACCTAGTCAAATTATAAGAGGTGTAATAATTTTAGTAATTGGTTGAAGCCATTATTCGGCCAAAACAGAAGACCTCCCGTAATGTCTTCTCCTTTTTAACTCCTGACAAAAAACAGGGTTATTAAAAGTTTGAAACTACAGTCTGTGCATCTGTGTGTCTGTCTGTGACATCGTAGCTCTCGATGATTGATGAAAATGGGTTCATTCGTTTAAAAATTATTGGGGATTAACGCTTGAAAGTCGAGGTATAAAAATAAATCCGTCACTTATTCCTCCTAACTTGGAGAATTTACTAAAAATCTTTATTTTCTTATGATTCCAGCAAGAGTCACCCACAGCAAAAGATCTGAAAGAGATCCTTATCGCACTGAAGTTCAACAAGCCACCTCCCAACATCACAGCGGAAATGCTGTTTTCAAAGCTTGAAGCAAAACTCAAAGACACCATAGCTAAAGAAGGTAATATCCTCTATACGTTATTATATTTAGTGAACGGGTTACTCACGTATAGTCATCTACTGCCGACATGTTACGACCTCATCTGAAGGTCTTCATCAGGGCAAATGTGACAACAGGCCCGTACACTGCACCGGTTAGCGACACACTGAGAGAGACCTCCGGATGAGGTCGAAACATGTCGGCAGTAGCTGACTCTATACGTGAGTAGCCCATTCACTAAATATAATAATGATTGTATCTCATATTAGTTTTAATCAAAAAATCCTCCTAACACGCTGACTTTTCATTGGTTTCTGGTAAATAAATTTCTCTATCCATATACGTAATCCAAATTTGTGTATGATATAAGATAAAAAAGTTGCGAAAATGATTTTCGATCCAGATCATGTAGTTACGCCCGTCCAACACTGCCGCGTGATCCCGATGAACTCCGGCCGTCCGGCGGCGGCGGTGCTACTAATTGATCTCACGGTTTTACTTTTGAGTTTTAGTCAATGTTTTTTGTTTCTGAAATTTTGAGATGCTAATTAGGTCTTACTAACGATCCTTATGAAGTGGCTTTCGGCTTCAAAACCAATGAAAAATCACCGTGTATTTGTTCGTGACTCTTTGTGAATTTGCCATTGCTGGTGTAAATTTTTTAAGATGAATTTTCGCAGTAAATCAGAACTACATTTTCTTTCCTCATATACAAACATCGGGAGTTTGGGTAGTATTCTGGGTCAGAAATAAATTGTTTGGTACTGTTAAGAAAATAAAACGTCAAAAAATGTCATCATTGATAATCCATTTTCAACGTGCAACATGCATAATATATGTACCTATCCATGCCATTTATCCAATTACAGCTTTCTAGTACTTATAGTCTGAATAAAACCGCGGACAGACAGAGAGACATGGCGAAACTATAAGGGTTCCTTGTTTACTATTAAACCCTGAAAACTAAATTAATAAAGATGAACTAACTTCGTATTGAGTTGGTTAAATAGACCCTTTATTTACAGTGTAATTAATCTTTCCCCCAGGTGACCAACTTGTGGGCAAGCCATTGTACAACAAGGCATTGACAGACAAAGACTGGAAGCAACTGGAGTCAAGCTTTACGGAGATGTTCGAAGAGTATAGACTGAGGAGAGAGACGCTTATAACTAGATTGGAATGCACCATACAGAGTTTTGAGGTAATGTTTTTGTTTTGTTTTTCGTGTGTGGTGAGGCATCTGACATAACTTGACGACCGCCATTCAATGACTTTCGAAGCACGAATGAGGTTAAAAGTTGACGTAATCTTACATACATTTCAGAAAATTTTCAAAATGGCGGAAATATTAAAAATTGTTTATTAAAAACTTTAAAAAATTATATTTTAGCTTCTTTTAAATTAAAAAAAATATCATTAATCTTTTTTTGTTACCCTAATTAAGATGCAACTTTTTCGTCTGAACAATTTTGTTGTCTGGACAAGTTTTTGTCTGATAAACTTCAGCGGGTTGCGGGTCACTCGCGACGATCGGTCTGCAGCTCACAGAGCCACTACTTATTGATTTTCTTTACATCTCCAGTGGTCAGATCGCCTGAAAAGCAAGAAGGACGACATCCAATCAACGTACAGACCGAAACGAGAACAGCTCAAAGTGAAACCGAATGTCAAACTATCAGATTTCCTTGCAGCCCGAACGGCTTTATTGCAAGTGGAGAAGACATCTAGTGCTTCTGTGAGGAAGAACACGCAGAGTCAAGTCAACAAAGTCATGATTGGATCGGTGAGTCAGTCAGTGAAATTTAGTCAAACTTTCAGATTTTCTCGCAGCATAAACGGCTTTATTGCAAGTGGAAAAGACATCTAGTGCTTCTGTGAGGAAGAACACGCAGAGTCAAGTCAACAAAGTCATGATTGGATCGGTGAGTCAGTCAGTCAGTCAGTCAAACTGTCAGATTTTCTCGCAGCAAGAACGACTTTGTTGCAAGTACAGAATACTTCCATTGCTGTTATAAAAACTACAGAGAAAAGTCAACAAAGTCACGATTGGATCGGTAAGTCAGTCATTCAGTCAAATTTAGTTGAACTGTCAGATTTTCTCGCAGCAAAAACGGCTTTGTTGCAAGTGGAGAAGACATCTAGTGCTCCTGTGAGGAAGAACACGCAGAGTCAAGTAAACGAAGTCAAAGTGAGTCAGTCAGTCAGTAAAATTTAGTCGAAATGTTATATTTCCTCGCTGCTTGATTAAGTTTGTATGTAAAGTTTAAGGTAAGAAAGGGCGTTCTTAAGAGGCGCGTCCTTAGTAAAAGCGCGAATGGGCTCCTACGGTTTTAAAAATATATATAGTATTCGTTTGATTTAAAAACACTACAAAAAAATCTCAATTGCCTAAAAGATCAGTCTACAACTTTACCAGACGATATTTCTAAAAATATTCTTAATTTTTGAGAAAAAAAATCGTCAACTTTGATCAAAAACATCGAAATCGACCTTTTCTATTTTAAATATCTGTGCTATTTCGTTGTCATATTTAGCAATACTTTAGTTGGAATTGTGAGACGAAAGTATAAACAACACATTCACCGTTAAAGATTTTTACTAATTCAAACAAAAAAATGATAAATCTAAGCCTAAACATCAATAATTTTTTTGGCAGAAATCATCCCCGGGCCCCATACATTTTAGTATGAAGCGGTAATTCGTTATAAATTAGTGTCACTGTCACTGAAAAATTCAGTGCCCGCCTAGTTTTCAAGGAGACCGCACGTCCGTTCGTACTCCGCGTCTAACGTCATTGCGTTTGTTTTGTTTAGCATAAGGGTGGGTCGCCAGTGTCGGTGACGACATTTCAGCGAAATTATTGGAGCCATTTCCGAGATTACAGAAATAAATTTATATATAAATATACAAGAATTGCTCGTTTAAGGTATAAGATAAATATGGAAGAAAAATTAAAAATGTTTTATCTAGTTTGCTATGCTTCCGGAAATAATCGATCCAGATTAGATAGAAAAATGACAGTGACGGGAGCCTATTTATTTGATAGAGGCGATTAAAAAAAGAGAAACAGAACGCGAAAAGAAGAAACGGAAAAACGAAAATGCTTGCGAGCCCACTAGTGCCAGGATAAAGACCAAGCGCTAGTTGAACTCGAGAAGGTTCCGTAGTATTGATAGAAGTCTTATGCATAAATTTCCTGTATGATTCAAATCAATTAACTATGTTTTATATGGTCAAGAGTAAACCCATAGTAAAATAATTTGCCAAGTGCGTGTCGGGCCACGCGCCGTTAAGGGTTCCGTAGTTACAAATGCCAACTTTGAGTTCATACCACTAAAAACGTCTAAACTAAAAACTAATTTTCTATTGAATTTGTATGATATTTTCCATTTCCCAGTACATTTTATAAGTTGATCGCCTATAACTTTCCAGGCCTCCGTCACTCGATCAAAGTCGCGCTATATTTACCTACCGGCTAGAAGTGTGTTCGAACGCAAAAGTGGCAGAGGGACGCCGCACGCGTGAAACCTTACTGCGTATTGTTTCTTAACAATATACATTACTGTGCGGTATTTGAATGTCAAAATCAAAGAATAAATAAAAAATTGACGTTTTTCACATTGCCAAAAAACGACTAAAGATGTTTCTGTTTTGGTATAATTTTCACTAGAATTCACTGTTTTGTTATAAAAAGTAGTCGTATAGAATAGGGTTTGGTACTGTCTCGTCTAATCAGATTATTTTGTAGGTAACAAGTTGGACTGTCCTACTGAACGTCGAAAGTCAAAACATCGATGTACTGTAGAAAGTATATGTTGTTGTTTTTCGTATGTGTAAGTGGCCAACACTAGTTTCAGATTTTTCAAGCTGCTTAAATGCATCTGACATAGCTTAACGACTGCCATACAATATGATAGCAGAGACCAATGGCTTATACGTGCCTTAGGAAGCACAGAGGAGCTCAATTTTTATGCCATTGTGGTCCACCATCCAAGTGCGGACCACGCCCGGTGCCGCTTTATATGCGAAAGCGCTAGTGCGGACTCCCGCTGGGGCACCGAGCTCCTCAAGTAAAGTATATAAAATCTATTTACCTGAACTAGAAAGTATGCTATAACGAATTTCTCAATATCGTATGTTTCTCATTGCGATGTTCTTTACTTCGTTCGACAGATTATTAAATCGAATTACTCAATAGTTCAATACCGTATGTTCCTCATTGCGATATTTGCGATGTACGGTACATCCACAGTTTATGAAGTTTCTATGATTCACACGTTCTTATTACATCACAACTTTTAAAGTCAAATCGTCTATAGATCCTTTTTATTAAAATTTCATTTAATAAATATGTGTCACGTTTTTGTTATAAATACATTTTTGTATTTATAACATTGGGTCAACCCGTGGGTGACGTCGGCGGCTGTGCACTTAAAACGCTCTGTTGAGTCAGAGCAATTGAGCTCATATTTCCTCGCGTCGCTTGACAGCTAGAGAATTTAGTTAAATAAAGCGTAGGTATTTGTCTTTTGTGGGGAAGCGATGTATCTATTACGTAGTAACTTATTAGTAATCTGTGACTTAGCTTTGATAGTTTTCCTTTAAATTTCGTTATATACACGGTGAATTTTCATTGGTTTTGAAGCCGAAGCCAAACATAGGCACCGCCGCCTTACATCGCTCCCCGGCCGGCCGGGGTCATTAACATTACGCAGCTGTTTGGCCGGCGTATAACTACGTGGTCTCGATCGGAAATCATTTACGCTACTTTTTTATCTTATGTACAGGAATTTGGATTACGTAGGTATATGGATAGAGGAATTAATTTACTATACGACATTTTTTTTCCAAAACCAATGAAAATTCAGCGTGTATACTATAGCTTTGATTTTTTTACGTGTCCATTTATAATCGTTTAGCAGATAGAGGCACTTGATTCTAACAAAAAATTTAATTTAAAACCAAATATTTCAGAAATAGATCCCTAAATCGAAAAACGGTGTTGACAAGCTCATAATATTTTTTAAAGAACTATTTAACGATACCCCACAACATTGGTTAATCGAGGAAAAAAATTACTTTTCACTTTACTTGTATGGGAGCTACCCTAAAAAAAAATTATTTTACCACTTTTTCCGCACAATTAATATACATACCCATGTCAAATCACAGCTTTCTGGTACTTATAGTCACTGAGTAAAACCGCAGACGGACGGACAGACAGACATGGCGAAACTACACATTGAATTTTCATTGGGTTTGGAAAAAGAAAATGTCGTGTAGTAAATGAATTCCTCTATCGATATACGTAATTCAAATTTGTGTATGACATAAGATAAAAAAGTTGCGAAAATGATTTTCGATCGAAACCACGTAGTTAAGTCCGTCCAAAACAGCCACGTGATTTCGATGAATTTCACCGGCCGGCCGGCGGCGGTACTACTAATTGATCTCACTATTTTACTTTCGAGATTTAGTCAATTTTTTTTGTTACTGTTTTTTTTATTTTGATTAGCTAATTAGGTCTTACTATCCTTATGGTCCCTTCTCTTATCGGCTCCAAAACCAATAAAAAATCACCGTGTATAAGGGTTCCTTGTGTACTACGGGACCCTAAAAAAGAGCGGTTTATGGTATATATATAACCTTTATTTCCCAGAAGACAATAAATTATATATATATATATATATATATATATATATATATGTAGTTAACAACCTAAAAAAGCGTTCACTGTGACCCCACCCTTTGTCGCCGGCTACTCGCTGCGCTGTAAATACATTGCGTATTGTCTATGAAAATTCTAAATATGCTTCGAGGCGAACGCGTGATGAATATGAAACTTGCTTGGTGCTAATACTATATTGCGCAATGTGTCTGTGTGAGTAAAAAATATGAATGTGGGTGTTCGATCACAAGTTCACACGCTCAAGGACCGCAGTCTTAACTTAATTCCCTTGTTTTCATAAAAATTAAAAGCTGTTTCCTAAACAGCTTTCAATTGTTATCAAAACTTGTTTTAGTTAAAACATATTTTCTCTCAATTTAAATTTTTGACACAGTAAGAATGAGACAACACACATTTTAACTAAAAGAGCTTAAGCAAACGTTTGGTAACTTATATAATATGGAGGTTACACCTTTAGACGGAACTCAGTTATTACTTTCATCGTGTTAACTTGTGACTGTTTGATCTATTTACTAGTTGCGCCCCGCGGTGTTACCTGCGAAAAAAAACCTGTGTTAATCCAGGGTATCAGCTTCCTGCATACCAAATTTTACCAAAATTGGTACAGCCGTTTGCGCGTGAAGGTGTAACAAACACACTAAAAAACTTTCGCCTTTAGAATATACTAGCTGTGCCCGTGGGCTTCGCTCCCCGTGGGAATTTCGGGATAAAAACTATTCTATGTCCTTCCCTTCAAACTATATCCATATCAAATTTAATTCAGTGGTTGAAGCGTGAAATGGTAACAAACAAATAAATATACAAACTCATTTCCGCATAAGAAGAATTATATTAGTGTGATTTATTTTATTTTGTAGGTACCTGACAGGGGAGGTAGGCCGAACGAACAGCAACCCCCGCCACCAGAAATGCCGTCGTGGCAGCAACAGAGGGCGCCAGCGGTGAGTGAAGTATTTTTGAACATTCATACACACGTTTTTTTAGAACCGAAGATTACTAACGTAACATATACCCAACGCTATAGAAACTATTGGAGGGTCCTTAAGTAGGCAATACTGTAGTTGGAGTTGTTGGGTAGGCTCACAGAGATAGCAGCACACACGACTAGCAAATAAAGTGACAAAGAAAGTGCTGAATATACTTCAAAAATAATTATTGCATTCATATAAGTCATATTTAATTAATTAGATTAGTACTTTATTTAAACAATAGTAATAAAATATTTTAATGTTTTAATTGTTACCTTATAGCGCCATCTAGTGACAAGGGACAAAAATAATTATGTTTATAGATTTCGTAGAAGGCAACTTAGCAAATTCAAACTAAACAAAGCTAACTAGTAATATATTATATTTATATTACTAGCTGCGCCCCGCAGCAGTGTTACCCGCGTTTAAAGTGGCCTATGTATGTGTTAATCCAGGGTATCAGATCAGCTTCCTGCATACCAAAATTTATCAACATTGGTCCAGCCGTTTGCGCGTGAAGAAGTAACAAACATACACTCACAATCTTTCACCTTTATAATATTAGTGTGATTTCACAGGGCGGCGGACGAGGCGGTCGCGGCGGTGGTTTTGGCGGACCTCCCGGTCAGCGGGGAGGTCGGGGAGGGGGCAGTGACCGGGGGGGCAGCGACAGAGGCAGGGGTGGACCGGGGGGGAGAGGGGGGAGGGTTCAGGGCGCGTACAGCCAGGGTCAGGGCGACCAGGGCAGGTGAGTGGAAGAGAAGAAACTGCTGGAAGTGCTACTTGACAAATTCGATTAGGTACATAATACCTACTTTACCAAAATGAACACTCCCAAAATGACCACTTTTCACAATCTTGAACATTGTCGTCAGAATTACACAAATAAACCATTTCATTAGATATATTATTAAAAGTGTGGTATATGTATTTTATCTTATCTGATTAGCAAACAATTACAAACATACAGCGCATTTCAGTCAACTGAACTGGACAACTGAACAAGTGGGAACAAACGAAAAATTATTGTCACTTGTTCAGTCGATTGAGCTAGTGAGCAAAAAAAACCCACTAGTTCAGTCAACTGAACTGGACAACTGAACTAGTGGGAACTAAGACTTTTTCAAAAAACGATGTTAAACGTTTAGCAGATAAATGTTTCGACCCTCGCTCTGGATGGTATCTGGTTCAAAGAATTGCCATCGCAATACAAAGAGGGAACGCAGCTAGTGTGATGGGCACCTTTGAACCAGGTACTATCCGAGGCGGAATTTTTGATTCTATTTAGTTTATACATAATTTAGTTTTAATTTAAATATTATTATTATTGTTTAGTCTTACGTATATTTATAGTTTAATATAGTTTAACTTAGTATATATTCATTTGTCAAATGGACTGTATAATTATTTTGTAATTTTTAATATGAATAAAAGTGTTAAACGTGAAAAAAAAATTACAGACCGCAAACAAGCCCAGCCGCCTTCAACCAGAACCGTAACTACCAGACCTACGAAGTACCCCCCGGTGGTTACCAGAACAACCAGGGTTACCAGAGTTACGACAGGAACGGAGGTCACCAGGGCGGTTATCAAGGTCACCAGGGTGGTTACCAAGGTCACCAGGGCGGTTACGACAGTATGGGAGGGTATAGTCAGGGACAGGGGTATCAAGGTGAGTAGTAACAGGCATGACGAATGGAAAAATATTTTTGGTACATCGGTTAGATTATTAAAAAATATTGTACACGTATTTTTTCTTTTCTCTGAGAAACCAAAAATGACAAAGATACAGCGCATATAAATTTCGTGTGACGTCACGGCTGGGTACGATTTTTACTTAAGTGTGACGTCGCAAGCCCCCACTCCGGAACTTTGACGCTCCGTATCTTTGTGAATTTTTACTTTTTTGGTAAACTGAAAAATATGGGTCCATTATTTTTGGATAATCTAAAATCGGACTAATTACAATTATACTTTTTGGATCCTGTCGGTCACCCCTATTAACATCATTGTTTTCCCGGTTGCATCCTTAACGGTAACGCTTCAGCCAAGTATGGCCCTGGTAGTATAGAGAGGGTCATGCTCCTGCAGTGGAGAATAAAAAGACCTGATGATGATGACTGGTTTTGTAAAGTTAGAGTTAGGTTTTATTAATAGCCTATACTGCCCCTCTGCTGGGCAAAGGCCTTCCCTTTAGTACGCCACTGATCTCTAGAGTTGAAATTTAGCCTTTAACTTTTTTTTTTTTAAAGATGTAAAAAAATTAAGATGGGCTTTGAACGACTAGCATTCAAAGCCGTAAAATATTAAAAAAAAACTTAGGTACTCAACATCTTAAATTTTATTTCTTGTTTCTCAAAACAGGTAACAGCGGCGGCGGCTACAACAAAAACTACCAATCCGGTGGCTACCAGAACCAAGGGCAAGGTCAAGGTCAGGGCTACCGGGGCTATCAGAACGAACACGACGACCGCGACCGGCGAGGCTCGGGCGGCAGGGGGGGCTACAGAGGAAGGCGCTGACCGTACGAAGCTAAGCATGGAAATTATAGCTAGTGTCCGTGGGAAGCCAATAGAGGTCATTGACCTGTTGACAGAATGAGGGTTTTAAAATATGGGTCTTCAGATGGCAGCACTGAGAGCAGTTTCAATAAGCTTGTGGGAACTCCACCGGTCCTAGCTCAGTAGGTGTGCTCAAAGTAATTTTGTGCGTTGCGAAAGTGGGCTAGACGGAAAAAAATAAGACCAATAGTTGTAACGACACTTCTTGCTATAGTTGTAAGTCGTGCGGCGTGCGCGTGTTTCTCTGTCTCTCTCTCATTAATCGAAAGGAACTTCGTTCCATCCGTCACTGTGCTGCCATCTGGTGAGACATATTTCTTAAAACCCTCACTGAGGAAAATTATATTTATTTGTTTTTTTTTACTCTACGATTTATTGTCTGGCTGTTGTTCATTTTTACGGATTATAAATCAATGGATCAAAGTCCTCTATCGACCTGCACCCTTAGCATGGAAGCGGCGACAGCGTTTATCGAACGCTATTTATCTATCTCGCTCTCACTGTCACACTTAGTGTAGTTCCGTCAAGTGTATAAGAATGAATTCGGTCATAAGTTACGTTTGTAGCCAAATTTTTGAGCACATAACGTAATGAGGCGTTTTCCAGTGAAAAAAAAAGAGGTTAAAAACATTGCCAATAGATAGTGATAACCGTTTTGAAATCGTTCTGTCAAAAAAGAAAGAGGCCGTTAGGTTCAATACTTTTAATAAATTTGTAATTTATTAACCTATCTTGTATATTATTTTAGTTAAAAAATACATATTTACAAACAATAATTAAATTTTAAAGTAAATTTGATGAAAAATTTATATGAATTTAGACATTGACAGAACGATTTTTGTGATTGCTGCGGCATCTATTTCACGGGAAGGAACTATTTTTTTTTTTTAAAGAAAACGCCTTATTGCTTTAGCTATACTATTCAAATCCGAAGCAAAAATATATGTTGAACTTTGATGTGTGTACTTCTTTTGTATGAAGATTTTTCTACAAATGTTCAGCAAGTGCAGTATAAATTTTCATGGTATATACTAAACTATACTGCTATATCGACCAGCCCACTAGCATGCTACCGGCGATAAAATAGTATCGAAAGCTTACAACTGTAGAAACCTCGCTGCACGTGTAATAACGAGCGAGACAGTACTAGTCCTAGCGATATAAACTTTATCTACTATGGCTTATCTACTGGGCCATGCTACGGGGGTTGTCAGTATTGTTATTATATCCGAACTAAACATATATTGTGATTACAATTGCCTACAGAAATGTTACAATAGTCCGTTAGTATATTAAAAGTAATATTTACGTGGTAATAAAATGTTGACATTGACATCCCGTTTTGAAGGATTTTACCTCTGACAATGAAAAGTTGACGGGGCGACAGCAAGCTAAATTACTCTTTATTTTTATAGCAATAGTGTCGAAATTGCTACATACTCTATTTACTGCAATAAATGTCCTGACAATTTTGCTTCAAAAACCATTTTATAAAGTCTATTCGCCGAGAATTGACAAATATTATCATTCGTCTTAGACTAGCGACTGTTGCTTTGTTATCGCAAACTGTATAGAGTCCATAGCTTATCTACTTTGTGCTGTCAGAGGTAAGAGAACTTTGAATGGGTACTCGGAAATAAATATATATTGTTCATAGTTCATAGTATATCAATAAGTAATTTTATGTGCACTAATCATATGTATTTTCACGGATATAAAATAAAAGTTTCATTGTGGTAGCAAACTACATACAGTCCGGCTATTGTCTTAAACAAGTAACCCTCGCCAATATACTAAATGGCTAAAATATTTTCGATCAAACATTTATAAGAACTCGAATAATTAGACGATCAAACAAATTCATCACAATCAATTCATCCGTTTGGGAGTTACGATGATACAGACAGATAGATATAGATTTTAGTCCAATGAAGGTGTCCAATGAAGAGATATATCCCACCAGATGGCAGCACAGTGAAGTCAGCTCCAATAAGCTGCTGATTGGATATTCGACAAAGCAAAAGAACCTGTCCACTGATCCTGTCAACTGATGTTGTGTCCAATCACAACAGTCGATTGCAACTGACGTCACTGTGTCATTTGGCGTCTCATATTTTGAAACCCTCATTACTACTTACCACGCTCTCTGCTATCTACTTTAAATGGGCTGGAGTCCATACAGAGCATTTTGAGTCGTGCGGCTCTAAGATGAGTCCAGGGCTGCAAGACCCAAACCGTCTTATTATAAAATGAGAACTAGCTTTACGACTTGGTGGTTCATCCTAATTGACAGTGACATATGAGGTGACATTTTGCGGGAAAGGAGTTCGGGTGGAGTTTGCTTTAAATTGTTTTACAAATTGATTCTAGTGGACTTTATTATATGTGTATGTAGTTTGGTTTTATAAATGTTTATTGCGAATTGTGGCGGGCGTTTTTAGGCGCCGCGCGCCGTCCGCCACTCAATCTGCTATGATAACCAGTGGACTTGTATAGATTTGTCGCCAGAAGCTCCCTTGAAGCAATCAAAGGACCTACACCAACTTTTGATTGTATTGTTAGGGTTAGAGTTACGAGTTTAGAAATAGAAAAGTGAATAAATAAAGGTGGGCCCTAAAGGACTAGTATCCAGAGCGGTTAAATAATATTTAAAAAATTATTTAACCGCTCTGGATACTAGTCCTTTCGTGTTGCGGATAATGGTTAAACCAAGTACTAAAGTTAGTCCACGTTTTTTAATAAGACTGAATAAGGATTCAACTTTCTAATATTAAATTTGAACTATCAATAATTCTTTGGGAAATATTATTAATATTTGAAAATGTGTGTGTAGGTAGATCTTAGTATACTGTATACCTAATAATTTTGGCTTACCATATCTCTTACTTATCTCATTCTTGTTATAGTAACGCGTAGAGACGAACTGATTTACTGTAAGTAACCACAATTACTTAATACTATTTAATATATTTTTAATCCATATTTGTTTGTTTTATTTTCGACATTTTATCCCTTAGCACCAATGTGTTTATGTACAGTGTGCTTGGTTTTAAGTCCACTCGAATTACGAAAATTATGTAAGCATTAGTGGGCATTTTAATATCTTCGGTTTTTGAGTTGAGTCGTAATATCGTAGTCTCCTTGGTAACATACAAAAAGATAGATAGACTTAGAGGAGACATTACCCTCCTTTACTCAGGTTGGTCGGATATTAAAACAAATATTTGGCCGTACAAAACTGACTCTATTCCATCGACCATCTTTGGGAGTCCACTTTGTTACTAAAGTGGATGCATATGCGGCAAACGTGCCCCGTCCATTCCTACTTAAGTCTAGCGGCATTGTGTCCGATTTATTAAGCAATCCGGTAGGTATTTATATTATGTAGGCCCCTAAAGCGTTGGTGTGACGACTTGCGACAGTTTGAGAGGGAATGGTTGGTTAGAGATGGTACATGATCGATATATTTTTAAGAAGATGGGGGAGTCCTTTGCCCAGCAGTGGGAGAGTATAGGTAAAGGTAATATAATTACTGTATAGGTTAATTTAAAGAATCTGGCCCCAAACCGCGTTGCTTCAAGGTATTTAAAAAAAATCTTTGACAGATGCCAACGTCACATTGTTGCACACGCGACGTTACGGCCTCTTTCCTTCTGTCAGTTCGGGTAAATAATAAAATCTGAGCTTGTTTTGAGTTTTGAAACACAATACATTGATTTTGAGATTTTATTTTTCATTGAATTCACGAATTTTAAATTAAAATGGCTGCAAAAATAGATCAGAAAGCGTATTTACAAAAATATCTAGGTGGACCGTCAGGAGAAAAAAAGAAGAAGAAGAAAAAAGTGGTCAAAGGGAGTGGGTAAGTTTTCATGTAAATTGTAATTTTTTAATTATATTCAGTAATATATTTGTAATTTAGTCGTTTCCTGCACATTGTGTAGTATTCTCAAGTGTATTATTCTTCATATTATCGTATTATTCATTAGTAGTAAGATTTTATTCAAGTGGAATGATTCATACAAGTTTTTACGTAAAATGTGACTTGCTATCACCATGTCACATTAAAAATCCTTGTGCACGTTTTTCTTTATCACAAGCTAGAGGTGGTTGACGAAAATGCCCACTCATTGCTTTTATATTTGATTGGTTTACAAACTCAGAAAGTCACAATTTGAAACCCAAACCTATCAGATACCCTTTCGCTTCTGTAATCATCATTCCAACCTTATGACGCCCACTGCTGATTTTGAGCGCCATGGACAACTTATGTTGCAAAACAGTTGTGCAACTAAGACGCTTATTGGCAACTAAAGTCTTCTAAATTGTACAAGATTTACTAGGCTTGGCTCATTTGCACGCGTTTCATAGAGACACATAGAATTTGTCTACCCTGTGCCACCAATATATAATATTGAATACTAGCGAAAAATGTATTTTGTTTGATATGCAGCCATTCCCGTAATTTAGATAAGATTAGTTTACCTTATTGTCTACCCTAAAAATATATGTGCACGTCACTGCTTGGCGTCGGGGTAAAGTAATGTAAATAAGCACTGGTGTGCAAAAGACTTTTCTGCCTACTTTTAATAACCAAGCTCTTGTTGATGTCATTATGTGAAAAGACACATAAGCATCCTTGTCATTTCATCATCATCTCATCTTTAGGTCTTTTAAGTCTTCACTGCAGGAGCATGACCCTCTCTGTACTACTAGAGCCAAAGAGGCAGAGCAGCCAGAGTATTTGGTCTACACTTTCCTCACTGGCCAAATGGGTTGGATAGGTTTCATTGATGTTTGTAAGCTTTGTTTAGCTTCTATTTACTACGTCCTTTCTACGCCATCCTCAAAAAGACTTGGAGTGGTCCTATTCTACTCTGTCAGAAACAATACGGTCTTGTCGTTTCATTCATTTATAATTTTGGAAGCAAATAAATATATAAGGACAAATTACGCTGATTGAACTAGCTGTAAAGTAAGTTCGAAACTTGTGTTATGGGATACTAACTCAATGATACTATATTTTTTATCAAATATTTATATAGATACATGTAAAAAAAAACATATATAGATAAACATCCAAGTCCCAGGACAATTTGAAAAATGAAATTTTCTAACTTGCCCTGACCAGAGACCTCTGGGTGGCGGAATAGCATGATGGCCACTGCGCCATCGAGGTCGTCACTAAGAAATCACGGAAGTCATTATGATTATGATGATTTTAGTAAAATGAATTAAAATTTTCAGTTTCAAGATAATAGACGATGATCTAGACCTAACAAAGCTCCGGCCGCTGGATGGAGACGAGTTGGACGTGTTCGACGAGGGGGAGGACGCCCCGCAGATCGCAGGCATCATCGACGACCGGCCCGAAGACGTAAAGAAACTGGACCAGTTCAAAACTACTTCAAAGTGGAAAGTTATTACACAAGTACGTTGAATTAGTCTCAACATCAATGATTTGGATATTTTTTTATATGATGAAAAAATAAATAAAATTTATAGCCCTTTTATAACTAAACTAAAATAAAAATTAAAAACTACTCACTACAATACACTACAAACTAATATTTACAAATAAAAACAAATATATTTTTTGCTATTATGATGAATTCAATATAATTATAGTTGTACATTATTAGTAAACTCTTGATCACCAACCAAACAGAAGACAGTATCCAAATTAACTTAATGACTGTCCAGCAGTGGGACAGTATAGGATAAATAAAAATTAAAAAAAACTAAATGCTTGCACGACTTCCGCCATCTGGTTAAAGGAGGCTTTAACTGTTCCTTTACCGCCAATACCAGACACAATAGAAAGACAATGAACGTGGACGTTTATTAATGTTGTCTGGGTGTTGACGGTTGTGGTTGTATTGTAAAGTAGTTATTAACCAGGCTAATAACTACTTTACAATACAATTATTTTACAATTCACTTTTTAAAATGAAGAATTAACTATTGAGTATATGTTTAAATTTACTTTGCCTTTGGGGCTAGCTCATTCTGTGCAACTGTGTCCTCACATTATATAAGCTCCTTTTTTATTTTTCTCTATCCATCTATCTATTCATTGTCATCATCATCAGTGAGTTACTTAATTTTGAAACTGATTCTTTCCAGGATGACGGGTTCAACAGCAAGTTGCAAGTAGAGGAAATCAAAAGAGACGTCAAAGAAGTAGAAAAAGAAAACGAAATCATATTCGGAAAGATGTACAGTGACTCAGAAGATGAAAAGAAAGATTCAGACGTTTCACCGCCAAGGAAACAAAAGGACAAGAAAAGCAAAGGAAGTGATAGTGATGCTAGTCCACCTAGGAAGAGACAGAATGATAACTCTCCCCCTAGAAAAGTAAAAAAAGATAAGAATAATAAAAAACACAGTGACAGTGATATAAGCCCACCTAGAAGGCATCGGAAAGATGATGCATCACCTCCTAGGAAAAAGCAAAAAGATACAAAAAGGAACAAAAAAGATTCCGATAGTGATGTTAGTCCTAGACAAAGAAAAGATGACTCGGACGCATCACCGCCGAGAAAGAAACAAAAAGATAAAAATAATTCATCAAAAAGGAAACACAATTCAGATGCAAGTCCTTCAAGAAAAGAAAAAAGAAAGGATTACGATTCAGATTTGTCTCCTCCGCGAAAACATTCCCATAAAGCAAAAGAAAGGAGAAAACCAAGCAGATGGGGTAACGCTGACGAAGACAAAACTACAGAACGGGACTCCTCATCTAAACGAAGAAGATCTAGATCGAAATCTCCGAAAAGATCAAAGAAACCAGATTCTCCACAACGAAAAGCTAAAGACTATGATTCAGATCTCTCACCTCCAAGGAAGTCTAGAAAGCATTTACCAAAAAGATCCGAAAAGTCAAATGAAAAGCATAGACAAAGAAATAACAGACAAAACTCTGACTCTGATTTATCACCTCCCCGAAAACGAAAGCATACCCCAGACCGCAATAAGCGAACCGTCTCCGTCTCTCCACCTAGGAAAGAGCGAGATAAATATAGGAACAGTGACAGTCCTCCACCAACCAATAAGAAGATGGCGCGTACTTTGGAAGGCAAAATGGCGGGTTTGCAGAACGCTGTGCAGCTGAGAGAAGAAAACGAACAGTTTAGGAGGAAAGAGGAAGAAGCGTTCAAGAGAATGACTGACGATGTCTCGGGGAGGAATGCTCAAGTTGTTTCTCGGAAAGGTAATGTTTACAATTTTCTTTTATATATTATATTTTATTACTAGCCGAAGCCCGCTGAACAATTTTTGCTAAGGCGTCATTATTATATTTCTTATTTTTAAGAGATTAGCATGTACAAACATATAGATATCGATAGACATCGCCCCAAATATTTTTTTTGGAAATATATTCAATGTACATATGCATTTTTTTACTGTTTTATTATATGTATAGATTTTGTTAATTACTACTTAACAACAAATAAAGAATTAAATTAGAACCTAACAAACAAGATATGTTAAGGAACAGGAAAATTATAATTAAAGTAAAAGTCTTAAATTATAAAATTTTAAAATATTTTTTTGTAACTGAAACTAAAAACTTATATTTAATTTTGGTCACACTTTTCACTTAGTTTACTTTGTGACTATGCTAAGCAAGAAAGTCTCGTGCAACCGCTGTTTTTAAACCCTGATGCAAAATAACTTCTCAAACAATAATTATTTAAAAAAAACGACTTCAGTAAGCACTTGTGCAGTCACAGAAAAAAAGCATTTCTTTTTCAGGTATTCTTGTTTAAAAAAATTCAATGGGAGGTCCCCTGGGAAAGTAAACCTTTTTAAAAAAAAAACAATTTTCCAAATCAGTTTAGACATTTTCGAGTAATCTGTTAACATAAATAAAAAAGATTTAGGCGAAAACCTACTCCTTTTTTGAAGTCCGTTAAAAAGTCAAGGAGAGGAATGTCCTTAGTTCATGAAATTGACTAAATCACATAATTTTGAAAAAAAAAAGTTTTTAACATTCTAACAATTTATTTTCAATCATTTCAGGTAAACGTGAAACATCAGAAGATAGACAAAAACAGCGGGAGAAGGCCGAGCGGCAGAAAGAGTTGGACGAAAAATACAAAAAGTGGAGCAAAGGGTGAGATTTAATTTTTTTTATGGTCGGCAAAAATAATCTGGTGATGATGAAATTTGATGTGGATATAGTTTGATACCCAGGAAAGAACATAGGATAGTTTTTATCCCGAATTCCCACGGGGAGCGAAGCCCACGGGACAGTTAGTAACATATAATGCGACGCTTTTCATCGTCGTGTTTTCCACCTAACTCTAATTGCGTTTGTCATTTTGCGCTTTCGACCTTATGCTTCCAAACGTGTTTACCCGCCTCTTACCCCGCTTCTTCTTATCGAGTCGAAATGGTTTCAGTCTAGATTTAATTTCAAATAATCTTTGACCAGTATGCTGTCTTACCCCGCAAGGTATGAAGACGCCGTATGTACTTGACTTCGCCTATCTACTATGACTAAACAAATTCTATTTTTTTTTTCAGTATTAAACAAATCGAGGCCCAAGAAGCTCGCGTTCAAGAGTTTATCCACGAAGCGTCGAAGCCTCTCGCGAGACACAAAGATGATAGAGACCTCGAGGCGAGACTGAAGGATGTGGAGAGAGCCGGAGATCCCATGCTGCAGTACATACGAGAGAAGAAGAGGGAGAGAGGAGAGTTAGGGCCAGGTAAGCGAAATACAGCAGTTTGGTCTTTATTTCTTATCAGTTAGAGTAGATTTTAACTTGTGTGAGTCGAGGCTGAAGACAGAGATTCCATGCTGCACTATATGCGAGAGAAGGAGTTAGGGACAGGTAATCGTCATAAAGCATTTCAGTCTGTATTTATACGACGTTAGAGTAGGTTTTTGTTTGTGCGGTGAGTTATAAAGATAACAGAAAAAAAGAAGACAGAATGAGACGAACTAGTGCCAGGTACAGGCAAGATACAGAATTTCAGCCCTTATTTATATGTAGTAAGAGTAGGGTTTGATCTGTGTGGTAAATTATAAAGATGAGAGACCTCGAGGCGAGACTGAAGGATGTGGAGAGAGCCGGAGAACCCATGCTGCAGTATATAAGAGAAAAGAAGAGGGAGAGAGGGGAGTTAGGGCCAGGTAAGCGAAATACATTTTAGTCTATATTTCCTATCTATTACAGTAGATTTTATCTCGTCTAAGCCGAGGACGGAGCCGGAGACCTTATGCTCTAGTATATACGAAAGAAAAAGAGGGACAGAGAGGAGCTTGGGCCAGGTAAGCGAAATACATCAATTTGGTCTTTATTTCCTAAATGTTAGAGTATATTTTAACTTGTCCGAGCCAAAGCTGGAGCCGGTGACCCCTTACTGGTGTATATACGAGAGAAGAAGAAGAAGAGAGGGGATTTGCGGCCAGGTAAGCAAAACAAAACAGTTTGGTCTTTATTTCCTATCTGATAGATTACATTTTAACTTGTGCGAGTAGTTGCTGAAAACAGAGATCCCATGTACACACGAAAGAAGAGGGAGAGGAGAAGAAGAACGGGAAGATGTATCAGCTGCTTTTCTTCCCGCGCAGCTCCCGGCATCTCGTCTCTTGACATGGCCGTACCAAGTTAAACGGTAACTTTTAAACTTTGTTGGCTAACCCTGGTTCCTTGTCAAAATATGACCTTGCTTTTTGTTACAGAGAAACCGCAGTACAAAGGCAGTTTCCCCCCTAACCGGTTCGGTATCCGGCCCGGGTACCGCTGGGACGGCGTCGACCGGTCCAACGGATACGAGAAGAAGTACTTTGAACAACAGAGTAAGAGAAAGGCTCAAGAAGAAGAAGCTTACAAGTGGAGTACAGAAGACTTGTAAAAAAAACCCTATGATCTCATTATTCATTTTATCCGCTATCATGTATTTGTAAAGTGAACCTTATTACTTCTCAATAAGGTTCATATTAACAGCCCGGATACCGCTGGGATGCCGTCGATTGCTCCAATGATTATGAGTAGAAGTACTTTACTACAACATTAAAAATCTTAATGTTCCTTCCACGTTGTATAGTATTCTGTGGTTCGGGGGTCATGCATGTTAATACGTGTTAAGGGATTGGGACAATGGGGGAGGGGTTCAAATAGTCAAATTCTGCGAGACGTAAATATAGACGGATCCTAAGTGGACCACAAAAGACTAAAAAAATCTTCAATCGATGAATGTCAGACTTTATATCTTCAAATTTAAAAGACTTACCCTTGAATTCATAAATTAACTACCGTTTGTGAAACCTATTTTAGCTCAAACATCTTTTGTCCCTTTCCCTCTTTTCAATATTTGACATTGAAAGAAAGAGAACATATTTTTAGTAAAAGAGGTTTAGCAAACTTTTTAAATTTTTGAGAATTTTAGGGAAACTTCGAAAAACAGTGAGAGAAGCTTAAAATTAAAATAAAAGAACAAATGTTTTTTTGTAAATAAAGTTGAGATTTCTGTGTGTGTACTGTTGTGTAATTAAATAAATGTACGTACAAACTTCAGTTTGTTTTTATTCTAGTAAAAAATACCGTGCCTTTGTTTTCAATATCATGGACTTAATGTAATGTGAGTTGTATCCAGAGGTCCAGAAAAATGCTTGACATTTTGAGAGTAGAGCACTCAAGGCTCCGCATATGAGGCGTAAAAATGCCCAAAATGAGAGGGCAGTGTGATAACGACTTTTAAAATAATCAAACCTTCCGGGCATTAATATCACCTAATAGCACAGATTAAGTACTAGTACTCTCGTACAGAAGTGCGATTTTTCAAACGCGGAGTCACTATATGAACGATTATTTGTATGGAAAAACCATTCGTTTATGTGACCCCGCGTTTCAAAAATAGCACTTCTGAAGTCTTACTCAGCAAAGGAATTGGGTAGTCAACTTAAATATATAAAAGTGTTAAAGGAGCCTTTAATCGAAAATAGAGACAATTTAAAGAAACTAATTTGAATTAAAAAAAAATCTACGTGTTATCAGGATTTTTTATTTTAATTTAAACATTACACCGGAAGTGACGACACACATCAATCGAAATATACATTTTTCCTATGCGTGCAGTAAAAAAAACAATGACATCTGTCAACTGTCAATATCTACTGTTTAAATTACCGTCGTTATGTTGGTTGTTGTCAAGTAGTTGTGTTGATAAATGACAGTGACAGTGTCATATAATACAGTGGTGCCATTTTTGAAACGTTGAGTCACTAAACGAACGGTTTTTGTATAGAATAACCAGTCGTTTAGGCGATACTGCGTTTCAAAAATGGCGCTTTAGTAGAGTACTGAAAGTGGAAATTACCAACATTACTAAAAAAACTTCATTGTGACATTACTTCCTCAAATAAGCTTGACCTATAGATATTTGCAAAAATCTCATTGACCTTTATAGCAATATAAAGGTCAATGAGATTTTTGCAAATATCTAAATAAGTAGACCTTATTTTAAAATCTGATTAAAGTAAGCTTCTCCTAGAGGCTATTCCTCCAAAAGGATTGCAAATCAGATCTTTTTAAAAATTACTTGACAAGCAAATTCAAAGAAATATCTACTCAATGTCGTTAGAGATCTGGTTTAATTTAAGCTCGCGTCAGAACTCGGCATCTTTTCTTTTAGATACCTGTAAGTGCAATGCATCTTTGGGAGAAGCCTATGTCCAGCAGTGGACGTTGTGCAACTGATATGAAGTGCACTGCAATCCAATTTCATTCTTATTAGGTACTCTTATCATACGATTCATGTCACTGAATTTACCACTCCGGAGTGGTCGCCGCGCGCATAGTAATAATGTAGGTATATTTTCGATACCTAAACGGGGAGTGACAGGCCTGCTTATGAGGCAGAATTTCAGCAGCAGATTCGTTCCTGCATAGTAGTAGTTCCCGTCATGTAGAGCACCCAGGTCATGTAGCTTATAGGTTATGGTAGTACCATGCCTGCCTATCGCCATACCAACATAATTATTTCTCTTCTGTGTCACTAGATGGCGCTATAAGGTAATAATTAAAACATTAAATCTTTTATTACCATTATATAATTAAATTATTTTTTACCATTATATAAAAAAAAAATTAGTAGATACTCTAATTAATTAAATATGACTTTTTTTTGCTGAATATGACTTATATGAAATGCAATAATATTTTTAAAGTATATTGACAGATGCGTCTTTATCTATAGTGCAGGATGTGCGGCGCACACGGGCGCCGGGTCTATGGGGGCGCCGAGCGTCGAGCGCCCTGACACCACTGCGCCCTTGCCGACGTCGGGCGCACGGTAGCAAAGCAAGGCTACTTACTCCTTTTCCAACTCTATTTTAATATACACAATAACTTTTGTTTCAACGTGAAATCAGTCTTAAAACAGATTATTAAAGATTAAATTGGCGTAATGTCGCATCGCTACCAAAGCCGCGAGCCGGCATCGGCACCTGTTTTAATTCGTTTCACACCACGCCGACAATCATTTCTAACTCGACTGTATTAGAATGCTATAAAGTTCAAATTGAAATTCCCGGGGACGTGCGAAACTGTGGCTTCTACTCATGATACTGAACAACTTTCCCAAGGAATGAATAGTCAATTCTCAAAAAAAAAAAATTGATTTTTCAATGGAGACTTGGTCAATCAGCTGATCGATCTCCATACTAACACCAATTTTTTTTTGAGAATTGACCATGGGTTCCTTGGGGAAAATTGTTCAGTATTATCATGAGTAGGTGTCACAGTTTAAAAAAGTGCATACCTTTGTGAACACTCTGTATAACTGTTAGTACTTATTCCATTTTGACCCCGTTCCTACTAGACTAGAGGGCGCCAGGGTACTGGTTGCACACAGGCGCCACAAGGGCTAAAGACACCTCTGTATATTGAACACTTTTTTGTCACTTTTTCGCTAGTCGTGTGTGCTGCCATCTCTGTGTGCCTACCCGCAATTCCAGTTTTGCCTACTTACGGACCCTCCAATAGTTTCTATGGCGTTGAGTATCTGTTACGTTAGTAATTATAATATCTTTGGTAGTACAGAGAGGGTTGTGCTCTGCAGTGGAGACAAAATACCTGATGATGATGATGATGATGATGATGATATATACTTAAATAAAAACAACAAAGATTAAATTGCTGCAGCTTATCGCTTTAATAATAAAATTAAAAACTGTCTATCCATATCACGCGCCAAGTCGTCGGTGTTAACTTAGAACTACGTTACTGTAGGCTTTATTGTTGTTGTAGTTGTTGTTGTTGATTCTGTTGACGCACGTTGTAGTACTGTTGGTAGTTTTGTTGTTGGTAGTCATCATCGTCTAGGTTCTGCAGGTTCTGTTGTTGTTGCTGTTGTTGTAGCTGCTGTTGTAACCTCTGTGGAGAGAAAAAAGTAATGAAATGAATGTTTTAAATATAGATTTTTCAGGTTTCGTCATACAATTAATATAAGTATTACATACAGAACGGAATCTCATAAAGTCCCGCGTAATAGAAATAGAAAAATCTTTATTTGCAGCATATATACAACAACAAAAAGTACAGAACATCACTTATATTTACCAAAATATGCCACCAAAATGGTTTCCCTCAGCTTTTGTGTCGGCTTTTAGGAGCCAAGACGCTGATTTTAGAGAAACCAATTGAACCAGATATAGCTCTGCCTTGCATTAACTATAATGCACAGTCACTAAGTAATAAGATAATAAACATTGTTTAATTTTACAATTTTGTATCAGTGATATTTACACTGAATAAATAGAAATTTGTAGAAATATAATATGCCTCCCCGTTTCCCGTCGTCCTCGCACCTCTCCCCCGTTCTCGCCTCGTCGAGGCGACCAGGAGTGCTATTTTTCATTGAGGGACTCAGCGAAACACAAAAGGTGTAGTTTTCCAACTCACCGCTCGCGTAAAATACAAATTGATCGTATTTTTGAAACCGTCATGTCAGCGAAAAACAATATTGTTTTACGCAGAAAACATCGATAATTTGTCTATGCTTTTCTAAAAATTCGAACATGAATAAAAAAGCATCGTGAAATGGAACAGATTTACCATGATTGGCTGCGATTACATATCTACGCTACAAATGTCAAAATTACGAGTGGTCAAGACCACTCGTGCAAAACCTTCGCAAACTTCCGATTCAAAAATGCGCTCGTTTGGAAACGTTCGCGCAAACCCTTCGTAATGTGACAAGTGATTTCAAAAATACGTCTCCAGGCGCTTAGCCGACCGCTCAACACCTTCCACAAGCTGAGAATGGGGGAGAGAAGCTTGGACGGGGGAAGGAGACGCATATTGAGCGGGACCTTAGGAAATTCAGTTCTTTATGTAATACTCATATTAGTTATGTGGTTCCGTACCCAAAGGGTAAAACCGGGAACCTGTGACTAAGACTCCGCTGTCCGTCCGTCTGTCTTTCTGTCACCAGGCTGTATCTCATGAACCGTCATAGACGGTTGAAATCACAGATGATGTATTTCTGTTGCCGCTATTACTATAGTGATCTAGTTTAGCCAGTGGCGGATTTACACATTTGCCGCCAGAAGGCTATTTATATTTTGCCGTCCCTAAGCTGTGTTCTTGAAATATCATTACAAAAGCACCCTTCTACATTCTCAATTGCAATGCAAAAAAGTAGGGGGGGGGGGGGGGGTGTTGCACTTGGTTTAAAATTTGCCGCCCCCTAAAATGTGCCGCCCTAGGCTTTAGCCTACTCAGCCTATTGGTAAATCCGCCACTGAGTTTAGCTGGTAGTACGATTTATAAGGTATGTCCCTTCCACGTTGTATATTTTAGAATCAAGTACTAGTAGATGTTTAAAAGGCTGAAGCTAAACAAAACAGTATTTAAATTTTAAACTACTCGGCTGCAAGCGGTCCCCTAAAACCGATTTACGCCACTTCTACCTTTGGATAATATTTCTTATTCCCACTACAAGTCTATTTTCTAAAGCCGCTCTATATCGGTCATTTTGGAAATCCTTGGGAGAGCCCTATGTCCAGCAGTGGACGTTATGCGGCTGAAATGATGATGATGATAAATAAAAAAATGAAAAATTTGTTTTACTTACCAAGTTGTTGTTATATTGATTTTGGTTGTTGTTATATTGTTGATTTTGGTTGTTATATTGATTCTGGAAACAAAAATAAATGTTAATTATATTTATTAGAACAAAAAACTAATTTTCCAAATCGGTCCAGGCGTCGGTCCCTAAGGATTTCTGAATAGTGCCAAAAATTTCGTAAAATAGTGCTGAAGATATATACTAATTAATTCACTAGATGACAAGTTAAATCGGATACTTTTCCTAAACGTCAAAACAATTTTTTTTTTAACATACATTTGTGTGACGTCATCCTTTTTTGGAGTATAATATCAGCTTTTCTGCATTAATTAATCTAAACCGTGTTGGAAATGGATATGATCAATGAAAAGTGACACTGTTTGGTGACATTTTATTTTATGAACTGTACCCACTGACCTCCATATATACAAGTACGCTGGACCTATGATACCTTATGAAATGACAGCTCTTTATTGTGCCTATTTGAAGCGCCCCCAATGCGTGGGAAGAGAACTAAATCTGACGTAACTTTTAGTTCCGTTCCCACCCACTGCTACGAATGCCTACGATCAGCGCCAAAATGGCGAAAATCAAATCGCCTCACTATGGCCCGGCTAATCATAGGTCCAGCGTACTTGTATATATGGAGGTCAGTGACTGTACCGAATAATTTAAAACTGTTTCAACCTACAAGGATATTATGAAGTTGACTTTAGACAGAGAGAGATGGAAGGCATTGGTTGCTCCACAGACAAGAGCTTAGCTCTTTAATATTATGAAGACCGAATATTTTACTTTTGACCCAGCATCTACCCAATTGTCACTTACCCTGTTGAGGTTGAGGTTGAGATCATTGTTCCTTTGCACTTGCTGAAATGGAAATAAACAAGTTAGTTTATGGTTTTGTAAAAATATTTAAAATATATATATATATATATATTTTTAAATTAAATTACCTTACGATGCAGATTATAATTAGAATATAATGACAATAAATTTATTTAAATGAATATTAATTTGTAATATTTACAATATTGAATAATTGAATGTGGGTTTAAATGTTATTAAAATTAATATGTTCAAATGATTAAAAATTAAAATATGTGAAGAAAAATATGTATACCTTCTTATTTATTTTCATGTAGGGTGTGCAATAAGTGACGGAAGTTCGAAAGATCGTTTAAGGCCATACCCAAATTTTCCGGGGTCCAGTGGCGCCGCCATTTAAAATAAATCATTTAAAAGGAAACGGAGAAATCATTTAATATTGTGTCTTGGTCAAGTTCTAGATACCCATTCAAAGTATTTTTTAAACTACTTTTTGTAGTTAAAAGTGAGAACGTGAAGCTTTTCTACGCACATTTGCGAAAAACGGCCACTTTTAGCTAATGTGCGTAGAAAAGCTTCACGTTCGCACTTTAAATTATAAACAGTAGTTCATAAAATAGTTTTAAGGGTTATCTAGGGCTTGACCAAGACACAATTTTGAATGATATCTCCGTTTCCTTTTAAATGATTTATTTTAAATGGCGGCGCCACTGGACCCCTGAAAATTTGGGTATGGCCTTAAATAGCATGCGTGCAATATGACATCTAGTAGCGACTACTCGAATCACTTTATAAATAAATATATAGGGACAAATTGTTATGGGATAGTAACTCAACGATACTATATTTTTATAACTTTATAACTAATACATATAAAGATAAACATCCAAGACCCAAGACAATTTGAAAAAGGCCTTTTTCAACTTGCCCTGACCGGGGATCGAACCTGGAACCTCTAGGTTGCGGACTAGCATGGTGACCACTTCGCCACGGAGGTCGACTTGAAAGGGATGTTTGCTTATAGCATCAAGCATGATAGAATGATACTAGGGTACAAAATGCAATGCAAGCCATATGGCGCATTTAACATTTTGCACATTAACAAAAATCTTTCAGTACACAGGCATAGATATTACGGTATACTTACGTTGTAGACTTGATCAACTTGTTGTTTCTGGTACCTTTGCTGAAGGACCTAAAATTTTTGATATACAATATAAGATAGGCAGGTACTTTTTAAATTTTACAAGTTTTTGCAAACTTTCTGTACCAATAAGGAAATTAGAAAAAAGAAAGTCTTGAGAGGATTATTAAATAAATACAGGGTGACTGGTTAAGAACCACCGGCCAAATTTTTGGCCAAGTCCATGATTCCTACTACTTCTAAAAAAGATAGGTAAGTATTTGGCATAGAAATCGGCGCTCGGCTAAATGGATTTTGTATAAGAGGACGAATTTTTTTTTAGTTTTGTTTAATTTTTCAATATATTTCAAATATTTTTTTTTTCAAAATTACTTATTTTGTCATACTTACCGGAACTCTAAGGTCATACTGGTTTTGAACCTGTAACTGAAAATAAAAATAAATAATATTAAAATCATCAAAACCCGACTGGGTTTTTGCGGCTTAGGTACTGTCGGTTTAAGCAGATAGTTATAGGATATCAACATATTTATTTCGTTCATCTTTCACACACACATAAACAATAACTTTCCAAAACTAAAAACCGACTTCAAGGCCGCACTTGATAAACTGCTTTTTGCAGTCAGTTAAAAAATTAATATGGGCTTAGCCTATTTATTAGATACGTAAGTCTTGTGTTTTGTATACAATTGAGTTAGATGAATTGAATTCAACGTGGAAGAGACTTATCCGTGCAACCGCCCGGGCAATTTGTATGAGAATGTCGATTTTTTTTTGCTTTTTGACTAATATTTTATTATCATTATACTATACACGGTGATTTTTTATTGGTTTTGGAGCCGAAGGCCACTTAATAAGAATCGTTACGTTAGTAAGACCTAATCAGCTAGTCAAAATAAAAATTCATAACCAAATTTTTTGACTAAAACTCGAAAGTAAAATCGTGAGATCAATAAGTAGTGCCGCCGCCAGCCGCCACGCGAGTTCACGCGACAGTTTTGGACGAGTGTACTACGTGGTCTCGATGGAAAATCATTTTTGTAACTTTTTTATCTTATGTCATACAGAAATTTGGATTACGTATATGGATAGAGTAATTTATTTACTATACGACATTTTCTTTTCCAAAACCAATGAAAAGTCAGCGTGTATATACATACTTACTACAATCTTGTATAGCCCGTGGGTTTATTTATTACGGATACCTATGTCCCTTCCACGTTGTATAAGTAGATATGCTTTACTTCGTAAAGTACCTACAGCTTCTAATTACTTTAATAAATAAATTTTCTCTTAATAATATATACCTCATCATTGTTATTATTATGACGATCCTGAAAAAAATGTTCATATCATTTTCAAAGATAAAGTAAACTTAGCAGTTAAATATTCTTTAACTTTTTAAACACTATTTATACTACTTCCATGATGGTCTGGGAGAAGAAAAAAAACTTAGATTGTACTAGCTGCTTCTCTTTCCAGCATAGATCGTAGAAGCCGATCAAGGGAATGGGCGAAAATGCGAATCATGTGATGCAGATATCGACCCATCACTATTTTGATTCATTTTACTTTTCGCCTACGATCAAGCTTAAAGTGGCTTTTGAGTCTTGCTGCCCAGGGCTCTATCTGCTAAAAGCCGCAAGACCCAAAATGCCCTGTCTTCCCGTTAGGTATAAAGACTTGTTAGTTTATATAAGGTCTAACAAAATATACTGATACTATTTTAAGGGTGAATGCAATCCGTAATACTGATCAAATTTCTCCAATGAACATACAAAACAATACAATACAAATTAACTTTATTGCACCATGGTAAACAAAACAAATATCGAATATGAAAGTAATTTTTGGCTATCAATTCAAGTTGACCGATCGGCTCATCTAAGTTAGTATGAAAAGCCAAAACATATTTTTCGTATTCGACATATGTATTATGTTCCTTTGGGAAAGTTGTTCAGTATCACAAAATGAATTCACCCTTAAAATAGTATGAGTATATTTTGTTAGACCTTATATTACTGTATGTGCATACTTAAACACTTAAAACTTACTTGGTTTTGGTTGTCGTATCGGTTATTTAAGTTGTTGTTGTCATATCGGTTTAACAAGTGCTGGTACACTGAGTAAACCTAAAAAAAAACATTGTAAGTAATCAAATATTTTTAAGGCATAAGTATTCTATTGTATATTGTAGATTACGACATTTTTGCGAAAAAGAACCACTTTTTGGCTAAAACTAAGAAAAGCTTCACGTAGGTACATAAAAATAATGTGTTACAAAAAAAAAAACTGGTCTTGAAACTTACTGAATTACTCTTTTGGTCTTGATCGTGTCGGTCATGGGCAGGCTGAAAAAAGTTCTTTTTTAAATATCTAATTCCTTATTTAGGTTTTGTACACAATATGCCTTTGTACACAAAATGTGTAAAAAGCACTTCTCCACATTCACAAAATAAGTAGCACCTATGAACTATGTTTACTTTTATAAAGTTATGTTGTAATTGTAAATTTTCAAATGAACTTTATGAATAAAGATGCCCGGTAAATCAGAAATGAAACCTAACCACCAAACAAAATGATCAAATAGCTTCTTGGATGCATTATTTGCTTCTTCGGAGTCCAGAGTGCACTCTAAGGCGATTGGGATCTGGACTAAAAACCTTTTTTGGCTCATTACAAACATTATTATAAAGAATGGTATACGTATTTTTTCTTTTATCTCCTTAGCAAATATTGACAAAGCGCATTTAGATTTCGCGTGACGTCACGATCGGCTACGATTTTAACCAACGGTGACGTATCTTCGTGAATTTTGACTACTTTGCTAGATGGAAAAATGTTGGTCCTTTATTTTTGGATAATCTAGTTGACGGATCAAATAAAATAATAAATTTTTGACTCTGTCCACATCGCTATTGGCACACTGTTCCGCTCATCGCTGCTGCGCGGGGTGCGAAAGGCCTTTCTTATCTAAAGGTTATGTTTTAAAAACTACTTTTTCAATTTAATTCAAATATATCTTTATTATCATAGGATATTTATAATATCTCTTAATAATCGTCATTACTATTACTTACTATTAAGTAGTTATTACTACTTAATAGTCGTACTAAGTAATAATACTTAGATAATAATAGTTTTAAAGAAAATTAAATGTAAATGATATATTTACCTGCTGGTAGCGGTTGTAGCGGTACTGGAAAAAGTTATTTTATGTAATAATATACCAAATATTATAGGAAAGGGGATACTTTTTCCAGTGGGCAAGTTACATGAAATTTAGTTAATTCTTATTACATTTCCTAAGAGACAGCTTTATTAAAGCAGCATAAAAGGCTAACTTTGCCCAGTAACAAGGATAACATTGCCCATAAAATGTGCGGCTTGGCGATGTAATTTTAAGGGGCTGAAATAATGTTTTTATATGTCTGCATGTTGTCAAGGTAATGTTATATAATCAACGATTAATAGGGAAATTTAATGAGTTTGAATTTATTCTAAATGCTTAAAAACTACTATAACTAACATGAGACACAGACATTATTAAAATTAACGGGTCACTCACGTATAGAGTCAGCTACTGCCGACATGTTTCGACCTCATCCGGAGGTCTTCATCAGGGCGAATTTGACTACAGGCCCGTACACTGCACTGTGGTGGCGACACACTGAGAGAGACCTCCGGATGACGTCAAAACATGTTGGCAGTAGCTGACTCTATACGTGAGTCACCCGTTAAAATATTCTAAATGCGTTTAAATATTATACCTGGCGGTCTTTCCTGTCAACGTGATGTTTTCCTCTGCGCTGTTGATGCTAAAATGGAACAGATACAGATATATTAGGTATCACGCCTTTATCCCTTACCTAGTAAGATAAAGCTTAGGACCTGGCCTAGGAAGACATAAAGGTGAGTGTGGTTTAGATGCCTGTCTGACTCAAAACTCCTTGGAAATTCGTTTGTTGCTCGTGATGTTTGTGACTAGTCCATTTTGGACAACTTTACTTCAAATTAAATGAAGCAGTAGATGACTTGCATCTTCTAAACAAAACTCAAACGAACAAATATTTTTTAAAGAAATTATGAAGTTCAAATGTGTTCAAAAGTCACTGTCGCAGTCTAGTTAGTTCATTACGCTTAGCTCTCTGGTATTTGGAAGCTTTTGGGAGAGGCCTACGACCAACAGTGGACGTTAGCCGTTAAAATGAGACAAAGAAACAAACTGAAGTTACCTCTTGCTGCTCTACGTGGTATTCTTCTCTGTATTGATTGTAATTGTTATTGTTGTTGTCGCCTCTCTGGTCGACAAGGTCAACGTATTGTTGCTGTTGCTGTTGCTGAAAAAGAATATATAGTAATAAGTAAGTAATAGATTTAAAGACTTTTGGCTGTTAACGTTAAGGAAATTAATGCAAAAAATATGCATATACCTGATATGTGGTGTTACCTTGAAAGATCGAATACGGAATGATGCCATAAGGGAGCGGTGTGGAGTAAAAGAGGACGTTGTGACAATAGAGAAAGGGATATTAAGATGGTTTGGGTATATAGAAAGAAGGGATGAAAAGAGATTGACAAAAAGTATTTATATGACAAATGTGAAAGGAACAGTAGGAAAGGGTCGGCCTCGCAGAACATTGTGCGACCAAATTGCAGACGTTTTAAAAAAGGAGAGGTAAAAAGTACCCGTAACCAACGGACATGTATAAAGAGATTAATGAGTTTAGAGGAAGCAAAAGAGGTTTGTCAGGATCGTAGCTAGTGGAGGTCCATAGTCTCTGCCTACCCCTGTGGGAAACAGGCGTGATATTATGTATGTATGTACCTGATCATCTGCGCGGTCATCTTGTTTGTTGTACAGGTGGACTAGGTCGTACAATCCTTGCAGTTGCTGTTTTACCAAAACAAAAAAAAGAATTAACATTTCTTTTTAGCCGATCCAAAAAGAGAGATGCTGTCCATAATATTTATAAAAAAATCTGTCCACTTAAATCAGCTATACATGATGAATTTTTATTGGTTTTGGAGCTGAATGCCACTTCATAAGAATCGTTAGTAAGACCTAATTAGCTAGTCAAAATAATTCAGTAACAAATTTTTTTTGACTAAAACTCGAAAGTAAAATCTTGAGGTCAATTAGTAGTACCGCCCCATGGTCTCGATCGAAAATCATTTTCGCAACTTTTTTATCTTATTTCCTACACAAATTTGGATTACGTATATGGATAGAGTAATTAATTTACTATACGACATTTTTTTTCCAAAACCAATGAAAAGTCAGGAATCTACCATGAATTACCTTGTAATCTCTCTGATTTACCAGACAAATTAAATCTCCTTAAATAAGTAACATTGTACTATACATATAGGTAACTAATTTAAGGAGTTAATATTTTTATGAATGTGGTGGTCAGAGTTTAATTTGTGCATTTGTGTGTCTGTCTGCTTGGATTGGGTTCCTGGGAGCTCTCGTGTCTCGAAGTCTCGGGACTTATTGTAAATGTAATCTCGAATCCCGAGACTTTGAAACTGTCGAGACTTTCCAAACCCTAATGTCTGCCGTATTGTAGCATTTGTAGCTCCATTCGTGCTTTGAAAGGCACGTTGATGATAAGATAGCAGTCATCAAGCTATGTCAGATGTCTCTAGGCAGGCACGTGCAAAATTTAACACCATTGTTAGCCACTTACACACACGAAAAACAAACAGTGGTAGCTTCCAAACAGACAAACGGATTTTGATTTTCACAATATCACAAAACACATTAAGTTAGTCCTAAATATTTTACCGTATTTTATTAGTTATTTTTGTAAAAGGTTTTTAAACACATATGTACACATTATAATATAAGGTGCAGTGCAGGCCTTAGGTTATTAATTTGTTAAACAATTTACATAAAGTTATAAAAATATATTATATTAAACTTTCTGTGGCAGACGAAAGCATTAATTTATCCGAATTTTAAATGAGGTTATTTTCTCAACCCGTATTAATGTAGGCATGCTCGCGATTTTATAGTATGAATATTTTTTACTATATTTTGTTATGAACGTCCAAAAATATTGTATTTATATAATTTTACCTCGTATTCGCGATCTAGCCCTCTATGTAAGCGTTGCAGCTACATGGAAACAAAACGAATAGCGATGAACGCGGATAATTACTTAAGACAAATATTTTTTTTTAATAAAATTTTTGACAACAAATATTTTTATTTTAACTGATATTCAAAATATATTTTTACATTAATATATTATTTAACGAAATTAAGGAATGTTTTAATTTTAAAGAAATAAAAGTTTTTTTTTAAATAACAATAGGCATTACCTCATTATCGGCGTGGTTGCCCACTCGGTTTTGCCTGTCGTTGAGCAGCTCATTTAGAGCCTGGTGCAGCCTGTGCTGTAGCTATTAAAACAATAAAATCATTCATGTACTTACATTTTAAAACAATTACATCTAAGATTTACTCTAAAACTACAAAAAAAAAACTAAAGTCATGTGTCATGTAAACGAAATGCATACAGTCTGACTTTGCTATGAACAGCAGTGTGTTCCTCTTTATTTCTAGACTTTTTGGAGAATAGAACGTCAGTTAATTCAAAATAAAATAAAAAAACTGATTTACATCGTTGTTGTGATGATTGTCTCCTCGGTTGTATCTTTGTTGTCGCTACGATAAAAAATAAAAAAGATTTTTTTCATATTTACTGTAAGTATAATATGCATAAACAAATGAAAGATTCTCGTATTTCATCTTTCTTCACATATATTATACAGTTTGGTATATGGATTTTTTTATAAAAGCCTAAAAAAGTGAACTACTTGAGCCTTCTTTTATTCTATTTACTTAAATATACTTTGTAATAATAAAACAAAAACCATGAACATGCATTAAGTATTAGATTTAAAATGCCACAAATATTTTTAAGAATCATGCTTCGTCAAAAAAGTTCATCCCACCCAAGCACCCACTTTTTTGCAAATTATTTTAGTTAAAAAATGTGTTGTCTCATTCTTGCCATGTGGATTATTGAAAAGAATGATAAGGACAAAACATATTTTCACAAAAATAGGTTTAGTAAACATTTGATATTTTTATAGAGTTAAAGATTTTTTAAATATTAAGAAACGAATCTGCTTACGTGATCTTCGCGATCGTGCACTCGGTGTAAACGTTGTACCTGAAAAAAAAACGTAACAATGAAAAAACGAAAACAATGAAAAAAAAATTTTTTTTGATTACTAAAATATGACCCTATATTTTGGGTATCGATATTTGGTATATTTTTATTAGAAATGACAGTAAAAAAAAATATATTAAAAATAAAAAAATATTTTTACCCTATCTTGGCGATTTAAATTACTCCTTTGTTGCTGTTGCTGTTGACGATCTTGCTATCAAAGGAAAACGAAACTTTAGACTTTTTTCAGAATAGTTTATGTTATATTATATTGTTATTAAAAATCGGCAAATTATTTTAGGTATACTCAATAGTCATTTTTATTTAAGTTTTATTAAATAAATAGGTATTTCTTTACCTGATCCAGGCGATTATTGTATCTCTGGACGCGTTGCTGTAATATAAAAAATAAATATAAATGTAAGAAATTTTATGTTGCCGCTCGATAGTAATGATAGTCTATCGCAAGACTATCGATATTTTAAATATAACCGAAACTATCGATCCTGACGACGAACAAACTATATCGATACTATAGATTTTTACAGCAACACTAAAGATAATTATATTGGCAACTTATATTCCACAAAACGGGGTAAGAAGCCATGATGAGCAAGTGGTTTAGGCACTAGCTGTGCATCTATGGGGCACAAGTTTGATGCTCTCTAGACACGACATCTGGAGTTTGTAGATAAACTCATGTAGGTACCCATGCTTATTTTTAACCACTTGTTTCAAATAAAAGAAAAAATTGTGGGGTAAATTTCGCACTAGTTCATTAGTGGGTAATAATGACTGTTGTCACTATCATCATCATCTCCAACATCAGGTCTTTTTGTCTCCACTGCAGGCGCACGACCCTCTCTGTGCTACCAGAGCCATACTTGACCAGAGCAGCCAGAGGACTTTGCCTACACTCTCCACGTTGGCCAGACGGGTTGGAGTGGTCTCATTGATGTTTATAAGCTTTGTTTAGTATTCCCTAAGACGCCTTCTGCGACATCCACGGGAGGTCTTGGAGTGGCCCTATTCTACTCTGCCGGAAACCACACGGCATGTTGTCACAAGATGGCAGCTATTGATCAACATCAGATGCCTCTAGGCAGCTCGAAAAATCTGACAACAGTGTTAGCAATTTTAAGTATTATATTTTTGTATGAATTTATTTTGTATTTTTGATAGTTTTGCATAATGTGTGTAATCTAATACTTTACCTCATTATCTCCATAACGCTGTTGGTAACGTTGTTGCTGTTGTTGTTGTTGTAGATTATATAATTGCTGAAATTATTTATTTAATTAAAATATCAATATTACAATGTATGCTTAAAATCAATATCTAGGTAGGTATTTGAGATAAGTTTATGGATAAATTTAAAAAACGTAAGTTTGTATTGTCAGACCAAATTCTTTGTTCAACATTTTTAATATATATTATATTATTAAATATATTAACTTTAATCTAGTTTCTTACCTGATTTTGGCGGTCCTTATATTCTCTGAGCTACAATCAAGAAAACAGATAAAATATTGTTAATACTCATACATATTTTTAAGAAATTACAGAATATATCTTTTTGTTGTCTGATTATTATTTTATATTTGTTACATTTTGTCAAAATTGTAGATTGAGGTAAACTTTGCCATCACATTTATATCATTTATACGAGGCAAATTTGTAAATAAAAAAAAATTCTTTTTGTTTTTGACACTATGCGTTTGTTATTTTATGATATTTTTTTAATTTCTTACTAATTTCTAATAATATAATACTTTAATAAAACTTTAACCATACAAATTTCTAACTTTGTTCATGTGTTTTTAGCCATGTAGTAAGATAAGGTAAGTAACAATGCCTATATAAGTTAATCAATAGCTTTATTGCTTTTTTAAATATGATGCTCGTTATATATTTAAAAAAAAACTTGAGAGGTGTCAAGGGACACCCGGATGGAACGAATTTCGAGAGAGAGAGAGACAGACAGAGAAACACGCGCACCCCGCACGGCTTACAACTATAGCAAAAAGTGTTGTTACAACTTTTGGTCTTAATTTTTTCCGTCTAGCCTCCCTCTTCTTCGTTCCAAAATATTATTTTGAGTAATAGTTTTATTTATAGAATAGCTTTTAGTTAATGTAATTTTATCAAAATGTTCATTGGATTACCTATGCTTTGACAATAATCTTAATAAAAAAAACAATATAGCTTTGTCTTTGACGTACTTATAAAGGCACTGTAACTTTGACCAAAATTATTAAAGCCTTTAGGTAAATACGCCTTTTCAAATACCTCGTTAACGTGGTGTCCTTGTTGAAGTTGCTGTTTTAAAATAGAAACAAATAATAATGGACGGTCCCATAAACTTCGGAAAATGTTTCATTAAAATATTAATTTAATTGAATAACAGTAAGTCTAGGTAGGTATATAATTAATAATCAAAAACCTATTCGCGCTTGCTTGCAATATTTAAAACCATTGAATCTACGATGCACTTCATTTATATTACTGTGATACTATTTAAAAACATTTACAAATATAAACGATAATTACCTATTTTTGTTTTACAACAAATATTTTAGAATACAATTATATTAGTATTAAATTATATTTTCGAACCTGATTTCCGCCATACAGTTGGTGAGCAAGTTGCTAGTAAATAAATAAAAAGTTTTTAATTTAAATGGTTCTGCCAAATTCATAATGTATAATGTTTGTTTGTTTGTAATAACTTTATTGTACCATGAAAAAACACAATTACACACAAAAACAATAGAATTAATTGACAACGGCGGACTTATCCCATAATGGAATGTATTGTGAAATAATGTAGTGGTGTTAGATGGACAATATGGACACAGCATAATATATATCCATAGATATGGTCTTTTGAAAAGTATGATTATAAATGGATAGTTTCACAGAACTAGATAATAAATTTTATAATTGTTAGTCTAAATTTGAAATGAATTAATTCTTACCACCAATAAGTCAACCAACTGATTCTAAAATAAATAATTTAAAAATATTATTACTTATTTAAGTACATATATTTTTTTTATGCCGTGTTGAATATGACTTCAATGAATTTGAACATATTCTTAAATATGTCAGATATTCTAAATGTAAGTAAGGTTTTATTTTTAATAGTAGTTTATTATTGAGGTACAGTTTGCTTACTTGTTGTTGATTTCCCTGTTTGGATAGACCAAAAGAAGTATTAAATTTCTACAATAATTACTAAGTTATTAACGTTTTTCATACTTATATTGTCAGTTTAGCGTGTGTAAGGTACAGTAAAATTTCAGTTTTATTTTAATTAATACCAAGATCGACCATCATTTTATTAAATAAATCATTGCCATATTACGCGACGTCGCAATCAACGTGTTAATCATCAGTTAATATTTAAATTTTATTTCGAAAAAGGGAAACATGGACTGAAGTCTGGTAAAAATGAATATTTTACATACAATTATGCATGGTTTCGTTACGAGTTGATCAGAAATGGTTATTCTACAATCATGCATGTTGTATGTTACAAGTTGAATACAAATTAATATCTCCACTCACTTGTTGCCTTTGCAGATTCTGCTGTTGGTACTGCTGTAACTGCTGTTGTAACTGTAAAAAAAGAGTAATTTGAAACCTCTACAATAAAAGGAAATTCTTTTTTAACCGATAAGTATTTATTGGAATGAGATGGAAGGCATTGGTTGCTCCACATACTAGACTTAGAGAAGAAGTATTTATTCAGATAACGAATTATTTTGTTAGCTAGCTAAAGTTTGATAATTGCATGACTCGGGGATGTTTTGATCCCGTTCGTTTTATGTTGGTTTGGAAAAGAACCAACATAGAATGTAACACCACACTCACAGATCATAAAAGCTGATCGAGGAATTGAACGAGAATTTAAGTCATGTTAATAGGTACTGATACCACAGAATAAGTACTAGTACTCACGTAGGTACAGAAGTTTTACTCAGCAAAAAATGCAATGAAATATCTACTTAGTGTCGTTAGCGATATGGTTTAATTTAGCTCGCGTCAGAACTCAGCACCTTTTCATTTAGATACCTAGAATTGCACTGCAAGCCAATTTCATTCTCATTACTCTAGACATACGATTCATGTCACTGAAATTACCACTCGGGAGTGGTGGCCGCGCACATAGTAATTATAAATGTTTATTGGGTAACTAAATGTTTACAGTCGTAACCAGTTGTGGGTGCCTCCTTTTAAGCAATATTTGCTTGTGCCAGGAGATTATGGAGTTATATTTTCAATACCTAAACGGGGAGTGACACAGGCCTGCTACTAATACCTATTTTTATTCCTTTTTTCCATCTTCACGCCCGCAACCACGCTGGTGGCCCTTGGGCTCTATCTGCCCCGTTAGGGGATAAAGACGTGAAAGTGTATCTGTGTTACTTACTGGTAGTCCTTCCAATTGTTGGGCTAGAAGTCTGTATTGCTGCGACTGAAAAGAAGAAAAAAATATCTTGTGAAATTACCTTTACTAGCGCTCTTGGCAATGTAACATCGCGTTCTGGCAAAGATGGGCTCACATGACCACAACGTGGATTCCAAGAGACGGGAAATAATCAAGGAGGTTAAAGGGTGAAGACATAAAAAACGGCTTTAACAGACGAACGACAGTATACCCGCGACACCTGTCAGCTCCGTGCTTCGGAAGGCACGTATAAGTCGTTGGTCCCGGCTGTCATCATTGTAGAGCAGTCGTAAAGCTATGTGAGATGCCTAAATGTGATACCAGTATTGGTCACTTACACATGAAAAACAAAGAGTCAGTGACGTCGCACTGCTTTGTGCGTGGCAGTCGCCGACTTTTGTATGACACATATTATGTTAGTCTGGTCACTTCTGCCTACTATCACAGAATAAGTACTCACGTACAGAACTCTTACTCGGCAAAGGAATTCAAAGAAATATCTGCTCAATGTCGTTAGCTATTTAGCTCGCGTCAGAACTCGGCACCTTCTCATTTAGATACCTAGAAGTGCATTGCAAGCCAATTTCATTCTTTTTACCCTAGGCATACGATTCATGTCACTGAATTTACTACTCCGGAGTGATCGCCGCGCGCATAGTATTAGTGTTGGTATATATTCGATACCTAAACGGGGCGTGACACAGGCCTGCTTTTGTCAACAACTGTCGCCGACAGGCGTCGCGGGCATACTGTCTCTAGTCTGGAGCTCGATAGATTGAATCACCTATCTGCTTTTGTCAAGTATTGGAGAGAAGTAGCTCAAGATAAAAGTAATTGGAAGTCAATACTATGGGACCTAAATAGCATAGGCGTATACGGAGAGGTACCAACAGTCTGTTACAAAAAAGCAAAACAGTACTCAACAGATCTCCATACGAAACAAATAAGCTTAATAAAATGATCAGAAAATCTATTAGACGTGACGTAAGAGCCAATAATATGAAGATCATTAAAGACTTTATCGAGAAGTACCGTGGTCCTAAAGTGTTTAGAAGATAAAAAGGGTACAGCCTAAATACACAAAATCACAAAAGATGATGGAGAAGTCGTTACGGATAGAAATGAACTCCTTAGAGAACTAGAAGATTTCTATTCAAATTTATACAGCAGTAGCGTAGAAGAACCAACCCCAACCTCTACAGATACAGGAACAAAACTAACTTGCCACCTCACGGAAGACCTGCTGGACATTAATTAGTATGTATGAGATCAAACATGCATTCAAGAAAATGAAAGCCGAGAAGGCTCCAGGAGAGTGACTTATGGTGGTACGGCTATCCTTAAACAGCTACAGGTTCTATTCAATATGGTTATCCACGAAGGTATTACACCTCTAGAATAGAAAAACGCAATAGTGACCTTGATACACAAAAAGAGAGACAATACTAGCCCATCTGCAACTTGAATCACTTATACAATTTTTTCACCAAAGTTGTATGTAACAGTTTAACTAAACGCTTGGCTAACCACGCTCTAAAGAGAGCTAAAGTAGATGACAGATATATCCAGATCATCAGCGAGATATACAGCAAAGCAACGCTAAGAATAAAGTTACACGACCTATCTAAACCCGTTGAGGTGTCTCGTGGAGTAAGACAAGGCGATGCCATCTCGCCAAAGTTGTTTACGGCAGCGCTGGAAGACATGTTCCGTACTATACACTGGACCGAGGACGGCATTAATATTAATGGAGAGAGACTGACACACTAAAGATTCGCCGATGACATCATGCTCATATCTACCTCTCTTGAACAGCTACAAACTATGCTCGAAAATCTGCAGCTAGCCTCGAGTCATATCAGTGGAGCACATTACTGTAAATGGGCACGGAATCCAGCGAGTGTCGCAATATACATATCTATCACAGAGCAAGGACTCCCAGAAGGCTAAAATTGAAAGGAGGATATGTCTAGGATAGGCTGCTTTTGCGAAATTAGATGATGTCATCAGACGGAAGTTACATAAGTGTCTCAAACGACGAGTGTTCGACCAATGCGTCTTGCCTGTGATGACCTACGGATGTAAGACCTGGGGTCCAGGTCTCGTCACGGCTGTAAATGTTTATAAATTAAAAGTGGCACAACGAGCTATGGAAAGGGTTATGTTGGGCATTTCTCTTAGAGATCGTATCCGAAACACGGAGATACGAAAGCGGACCAAAGATGCAGATATAGCCAAAAAAAATAGCCACACTTAAGTGGAAATGGGCAGGTCATATCAGCCGTAGAGAGGACGGAAGATGGAGGCAAAAAACAATGAACTGGTGACCATATTTAGGCCGCAGAAGCCGCGGCAGACCAAGGACAAGATGGAGAGATGACATCGTCAAAGCAGCCGGTCCACTACGGAGAAGAAGGCGCAACATCGAGAGGAATGGCGTGCAATGGAGGAGGCCTATATTCTGCAGTGGATGGATTAGGCTGTAAAAGAAGAAGGATACCCTCCCCTGACCCCCCCAGATAAACTAAACCCCCTCCTTTCTGAAAAATTGCTTTAGCTATACGCCTTTGCTAAATAGCTAATGAAAACTTACGTCTATGGGTTCGTTTTGTCTTCGAGGGTTCTTCACTTCGCTTGTCCATCGGCCCTTGCAGGCAATATTGATGCCAAAAACTTGAGACGTTCCATCGTAAAGAAAAAGCAATAAACATACCTCTCGCTGAGTCTCATTACGTTTATTTTCCACATTTTCTATCTTACGTTCCCTTTTAGCTTTCTAGATAATGTATATAATTTAGGGTCTAAGCCAAAGTTCTGATGTGAATGCGCATTTTTCTCCTTTTTTGGCCACCTTGGGTGAACATTGACGTATGTATATGTATCGCAGTTGGATTGTACGTTGTTTGGCCAAACCTCTAGCTGTTTGGCATTACAGCTCGGTTTTGTAAAACAGCTGAACTTCGTTCAGGTGGATTGTCAATGAGTTACGTAATTGCGTTTAATCGCGCATCCCGGTAGCAATCGAGAATGAGCTAAATAAAAAAGAGTGTTACATAATAACATACCCTAAGAGCGTTGCCGTCATCATCATCGTCATCGTCCTGCCTGTCGTCGTCCTGGTCTTGACGATCTTGGTCTTGGTCGTCATCGTCATCCCTGTATAAAAAAAAAATATTAAAATAAAATAAACAATTCACAATCTATTATTAAAATCGAACAGTCAAAAGTCGACCTCCGAGGCGTAGCGGTCATCATGCTAGTCCACCTCCGGGTTCGATCCCCGGTCAGGGCATGTTGGAAAATGGCCTTTTTCAAATTTACCAGGGTCTTGGATATTTATCTATATACGTATTTGTTATAAAATATAGTATCGTTGAGTTAGTATCCCATAACACAAGTCTCGAACTTACTTTGGGGCTAGCTCAATCAGTGTGATTTGTCCCTATTTATTTATTTACAATGAGTTAACGGGTTACTCACGTATAGAGTCAGCTACTGGCCGACATGTTTCGACCACACTTACGGCACACTTAGTGTGTCGCGATCCGGTGCGGTACGGGCCTTTAGTCACATTCGCCCTGTGAAGACCTCCGGATGAGGTCGAAACATGTCGGCAGTAACTGATTCTATACGTGAGTAACCCGTTAAATAATTTTAACAATGTCTGTGTCTCACGTTAGTTTTTTTAAAAACAAAGAACTTAATGTATATTTTTTTATAAGCTTGCAATGTCTCATTGTCACATTTATATTTATTGTAACTAAATGATCTGACGTTAAAAACTACTCGTTATGAAATCGAAAGAAAAAATGACAATTATTTGGTGATACAAATATCCAAAAATAAATAAAAATGAGTTTGACTTTGAATTTGAATTAGACATTAAATTATGATATGACATAAAATACAATGTATTTTCTGTCCACACTAACTTTAAATATAAATTTAATTGTGAGTTGACGTCTTTGGAGAAAATGCTGCAGTTTGTTACCGCTTCTTCTGCATTAGCGCTTAGGAAGCGGTATTAAACTTAGCTGCATAAGTAACCATTTGACGTTAACAAGTGTGCAACAAAACAGTGACAATCATTAAGAGATATTTATAAATATACCATGATATAAAGATAAATTTTAATAAAAAATGATATTATAACGGAAAGGCCCCTTAGTTGTATGTATGACAATGTATGTACTAGAAATTTGTAACTAAAAATAAGTTAATATTTAGGTATAGGTACTGTATCCACTTTTATTTTTTCAATCGAGTGTAAGTATGCATGTTTGACGCCATTTTGATCAAGTAGGTAGTTATTGAGATTGAGTCGTGAATTTTGCGAATTCACAGTTCGAGACGACCTACTAAGTAATTCAGTTCGCTGATAAGTAAGTAGTTATTGATTCGATCCTGTATTATTATTAGAAATTAAATCAATACATTCAATATTTTTATGAATTATTAAAACTTAGTCTAGTTTTTTTTAAACTGATCCCATATGATGAACTGATTAAATGCTTAATTATAAAAAAAATAAAGGTACATACGCCAATCGACCCGCCGCCAACTGTACAACGTCGCTAGAACAAACAAATTGTCAGTAGTACAGTCAGCGCAAGCGGCAACAGACCCTCGAAATGCTTCAATTTACTGAACTTGTATGTTTTATTTTGTCTATTAGTGTGACAACGAATAAGTATATTTATGTCTTGTATTTATGTTCTCATGTAAATGATGTAAAATATGTCTATAAGAGAATAAAAGTCTTTAAACCTAAATGCGAGAGTCGGATTTTGCATAATTAATATCTACATCTATATCTGTACAACTTACCTAATAGACTAAGAGGGGGCCGTAGTCAACCGTGCCACATCAAGTAGCAAAATGTGACATATCTAAGGTGTTGCATATTAAAAAGATATGTCTTAATGTACAGAGTTGCCTGGGCATAACCTGGAGCATTTGAACAGTCACATTTTGCTACTCGATGAGGTAGGGTTGCATAGGTAGGGTCCCCTCTTAGTCTATAAATAATTTTATACCATCCCGCCTCCAAAAAGTTTATTTTATTCACTGACAACAGTGAATAAAATGCATGACTATTTTAGTGTTTGAATTTAGAACACTGATATATTCGACCAACAACAAAGTGCAAAGTCATTTAAAAAAAAAACGTACTTCTTGTGCAAATAATACTCGACATACAAAGTCCTTTAACAAATAAATTTAAGAGAAGGTTTGCATTACAATAAAAACTGCTTAGACCTTATTGCCTATCCATAATGGATGAATCATGAAAAATGTATGTACTGCGTGGATTAATACATTTTAAAAAAAGTTATTTTTATTTTAGTAATTGTTCCAATTTTAGATTTTACCTTCCTTTTCCTTTATCAAATGTCTATTTTCGTTCAAATCTTTCTTTTTCTCGTAGTCATGGTATAAAGTATAGTATGCAACTCTTGAGTAAAACGGATTTAAAACGAGGCCCATGAATCACTCACGTCGCTCAGGATTCTAACACTTGAATCACTCGCTATGCTCGTGATTTAATATTCATGAATCACTTCCTCCGGTCGTGATTCTATTGTTATAATCCTTCACTTGTTCGTGATTCATCTATGGCTCTCGATTAAAATCCGTCTTTTATTCACTAATTGCATAATATACTATTGATGCATGCCAAATATGATAGTTCGCAAATATTGAATTGAGTACGAAATTTTGCATGACGTAAAAACGTCACGACGGTCAGCCCCGAACTGTGAACTCGATGACTGGGTCAAAAATAAATTATTCGGTACAGTTAGTAAAATAAAACGTTACAAAATAGTGTCGCTTATCATTGATCATATCCAGTTTCAACCTGAGTTTAGATTTATTATTGCAGAAAAACTGAACTCCTTGGGAATGCAGTTGTAGCCCGAGATGTTTGATTTATGTAGACCTTTAGTCGCTTCTACGACGTCCATAGGAAGAGATGAATTGGTCCTATTCTAGGATTTCTAGGCCGCTGGTAAAACAAAAAATCATATAAAAATAATCCTTACCTCTCTCTAAGGCTGTGGTGATCATCATCGTCATCTAAACCATGGTGATGTCTACTACGCTGTAATAAAATAATTAAAAAATTAGTTCAAGGCCCGCAATCCACAGAAAGAGAAAAGATAAGGGAGTTGCGCACTAAACTCTGTTTCAAAGAAGGACGAAAATTCGGACATTGACCCCTTGCGTCTCATTGTAAAACGCAGAATAACTTTGTTACTAGGTTTGAACAATTGACCGACAAAATCAAGTTGACATTTTCAGATGAGATGATGGCTGTTTACTAGATGGATGGATGTTTACTAGATGTCAACTTTATAGGTATTTTGGTTAATGGTTTAAACCTAGTAACAAAGTTAGACTACGTTTTATAAAAAGTGGGCTTAAGTCGCTCGCATGCCATATGGTGCCGTTGTATACATAACGTGAAACTATAATTGTTTAGTACGTTTGTAGTTTGTTTTGCTTGTCACTGGCATCAGATATATGAAGCTAAACTATCTAACTTTCGTGTTTCCAAGTGGCCAACACTAGTGTCGATGTAACTTTATATTAGTATGAATTATGTACCTATTGTCTGTTTCAGATGTAGAAAAGATTATATTCATAGGCACATGCGTACGAATATTTAACATATAAACCAGATAAAACATTGAATAATATAATAAGTAGTCGTCCAGATAACCATAACCTTACATAGCCTGCTATATTGGCCAAATTATGGAGAATTCTCCCAAAATACTAGGCTCAATTTAAAACCATGATACTCAAGTTTCTTTCAGTTTAAAATATTGTTTTAGGTACCTCACGTTTTGTATCGCCTGTAAGATTAAGCTGAAAACAAGTCAAATTATTTCACCTAGAACGCTGAAATTAATATTTGAAATTTGTTATCTCTACATAGGTACCTAAATAGTTTAGCATAGGATCATTATGGCACTAAAAACATGCGAGCGATTCCCTACACAGATGTCATTTAAGTTAGCATAGTGAACAATATCCGTTTTTTCATACTGCAAATTATAACCTCATTTTGTGGATTACGGCCCATTTTCATACTCCAAATGTACCTAAATAAAAGCAACCAAACCCGTGACGTCACTAAAGTACTTACATCTGAATTGAATAAGAGATCTGTTAGATCTTTCAGATTTTGAACCAGGTTTTGGACGACGTCAATTTTTGACCGAGAATGGCGTCCCTAGAAACATCTCACTATTATACTAAATGCCAGGTTATTATCAATATGGCCAATGAACTTGCGTTTCTCTTTGCAAATCAAGCTGTTCGTGTTTAGCGAAACCCCTAATTTTAATGTTTAATTTTGTAAGTACTTTGTAAAATTAAAAAAGAGTGATAGAGAAACCTCTTTAAACAGTTATATTATTCATAAAAGTTGCAAACCTTGTATAAACCTATTTTAGTTAAAATATGTTTTATCCTTATCACTCTCTTTAATATTTGACATTGAAAGAACGAGAGATCATATGTTTTTGTGAATAAGGGGGAGGTCTATGAGAGAACATTGATTTATGTGAATGACCTCTATTGACATTTCATCTGGCATTTAATATAAAAAGACGTTACTTCAGTCAAAAAAATAAAAATAATACTTACGTGTTTTGATGCATCGTCATCATCCTTGTCGACAACCTGTAAATAAATCATTGTTTCCTTTTTAGGGTTCCGTAGTAAACAAGGAACCCTTATAGTTTCGCCATGTCAGTCTGTCTGTCCTTCCCCTGTTTTAATCAGAGAGTATAAGTGCTAGAAAACTGTAATTTGGCCATGATAAAAAGTCGTAAAATAACATATTCAAAAATTTTTTTTTGCTTATTCCATACAAGTAATGTAGAAGTCATTTTTTTCGACTAACCCATCATGCCTATATGCCCCTATTCAACGATAACCCTATCGTTGAATGGGTTTTCAAAAAATATTGTAAGCATGTGAACACCATTTTTTTATTTAGGGTTCAGTTTCTGAAATATTTGCTTTTATAGTGCAATTTTTTGTTAGAGTCAGGTATCTTTATACAATTAATGGTACCTACGGAACTTTTTCTTTGTCTGTGTTATTTGCGCTTTGCAAATTAAATTTTTTTACTCTTATCTGACACGTTGTCTGTCCGTAATCAAATCGTGCAAGTTACATGCGATGTGCTTTTGAATTTTCTTGTTTTATATAGAAAAAAAAACGTGTTTAATATTTTTTTAATAATCTAACCGATGGGTCAATATTTTTAATCATTTGTCATGCCCATTATTTTTATTAGTTTTACGGGACTTGACGCCATTAATATCATATTTAGCCAAATATTTTGATAATAATATTTGGCTAAAAAAGATATTTAAAGATAGTAAATGCGACGAAAAAACTTACACTTAAATGCACACTCTGCAGCCGCCTGCGTCCATCTTGTTGTTGTTGCTGTTGCTGAAAAAAAAAACAAGACAATATTATTGTAGAACCAAAATAATTTTTAAAACGTAATTTCCAACTTGCCCTGGCTGGGCATCGAACCTCTGGAGAGGCGGACTGGCGTTTTAACCACTACGCCACGAAAGTAAGGACCAAATAAATTTCAAACAAGAAAAAAAATTGACAAAAAATACGTTACAAAACAAATTATTAAGGCTGCAATTAATAACAGAACTTCTTAACCACTTTAGAGGTCTTAAATAATTTGTAAAAAAAAACAAAAAAAGGAAAAAAAAAAAAAATTTACCGCGGGCACAGCTGCCACAGCTGCTATAACCAGACCAAATAGAACCAACACCTTCATTTTGATTGCACTACACTTTTCCAAAATCACACAACCTATTTAAACCCCTTTTGCCCAACTGTGGATAATTGCCGTTAATTTTTCATACTTTACAATCATCATGTGTGAAATTGCACACGGCTGTTTGTGATTGGTCTTGTATGTCGTGATTACTTTTTTAATTAGTTTGTACAATGTGATTAAAAATTTGTCTCGGTTATGACCACAAATATAGTCTATGTCACATACAAAAAACATATTTTTTTATCTCCATAAAAATAGATTTTGTTAACATCATTGTTATACCGTGTTACATAAATTTGAAATTTTTATACAAACTAGTTCTGGAGATAAAAAGTTGTACCACTCTCGACAATTATTATCTTAAAAGAAAATTTTTGAACAGCATACTATCCAACATTATTTATTTATGGTCCCATGCTGGTCTGGGAGAAATAAAAAAAACTTAGAATGTACCAGCTGCTTCTCTTCCCACGTAGATCGTAAAAGCCGATCGAGGGAATGGGCAAAAATGTAAATCATGTTAACAGGCGATGCGGCTAGCAACCCATCACTGTATTGATTGCTTTTCCATCTTCTCGCCCACCATGACGCTAAAAGTGGCTTTTGGGTCTTGCGACCCTGGGCTCTGCACAGAACCGCAAGACCCAAAATGCTCTGTCTGTCCCATTAGGGATAAAGACGTGATACTATGTATGTATGTATTATTTATTTATAAAAATCTTTATAGGCCACAATGGTACAAAAGGTGAACTTAAAGCTAAAGCATTTTCTACCAGTCAGCCTTTACCAAAACAGATAAAAATAATTTAATTATAAAAGGTGCTTTATTTAAGTTAGCTTTACGTATCTTATCAAAATGTTATAAACGATTTTCTTAATTTATTTTAATAAATGAAAAAAGTTTTATTTTATTAAAATAAGATAGGTTAAGTTTTTTTAAAAGAAGGTTTATCCAGTAAATGTAAACAAAGCACAGGCATTAAACACTAATAATGTACATAGTTTTGAAATGGGATGTACGTCCTGTTTTTGATGTGACGGTATGATTAGATTCAATTTATTTTTAGTTACTTACTTTTAGGCCTATAGAGGGCTAGCGTAAATCTAAGGCGCTTCCAGCTATACCTCATTTCTTAAGGTTCCATGTGGATGTCATAAAAGATACTAGGCTACAGAGGGGTTACTCTAAAAGCGGTATGGAAGACGGATGTTACTGCGCATTCGCCTTTCATTATCAAGCAACATTGAGCACTAACATAATGTCAATAAAGTCTAATTTGGTTTGACGTGGAAATAAGACGAGAGAAGTCACTATCGTACGACTAACGTAAAATTTTACGGAGTAACCGCACAAATGAACATACTTACATACAATAGCTGCGAAACTCTTATCTGCCGTGTGGTTTCCGGCAGAGTAGAATAAGGCCACTCCAAGACCTCCCGTGGATGTCGTAGAAGGCGACTTAGGAAATACATGCTAAATCAAGCTTATAAACATCAATGAGACCACTCTAACCCGTCTGGCTAGCGTGGAGAGTGTAGTAGGCCAAGTCCTCTGGCAGCTCTGGTCAAGTATGGCTCGGGTAGTACAGAAAGGGTCGTGCTCCTGCAGTGGAGACAAAAAGACCTGATGATGACTTATCTGTCCTTTTGGTTTGATCAGACTGATAGAACCCGAATTATTTTTAACTTTTTTATTAACTGTTAATTTTTTTGTTTAATTGCTTAGATATAGATTTTGTATCGACGTCAGGAACCTTATAATCCTTCCCAAATCTTGTCCCACAATAGTGCTGTGGACTAGATAAAAACATTATTTTACTTAATCCGTGTACTAGATTATCCAAAAATAAACGATCCATATTTTTCCGTTTAGCATAGTAGTGAAAATGTACAAAGATACAGCGCTTCGAAGTTTTGGAGTGGGGCTGATTTACGTCACATTTGCTTAAAAATCGTAGCTGATCGTGACGTCACGCGAAATTATTTAAACGCGCTATATATTCGTCATTATGGATTTCAGTCTAGTGTAAAGTGTACTAAATTCTAAGATTTAAGCATAAAACGATTGTTACCTGTTGTTAATGCTAATAAACAATAAACAATTATTTATTAATCAAAGAATATTGAAATACGTACACCATACTCTTCAATAATCTATCTAATATTTATTTATTTATTAATATTAATACCAATATTTATTTATAAATTAATATCTAAATTACAATCTAAATTAAAACCTAATAATTTAGATTGTAATTTAGATATTAATTTAGATTTTTAATTTAGTTTTTATATTAAGTTCAATATTATTACTTGTTTTTAATACAACAAATAAATTATGTATATTTTAAACACACTCGTATTACAAGTAGGTACATTACATACGAACAAGACTTCTATAATTTATGAGTGTGTGTATCTATATCTCCCATGCTGGTCTGGGAGAAATAAAAAAAAAACTTAGAATGTACCAGCTGCTTCTCTTCCCACGCAGATCGTAAAAGTCGATCGAGGGAATGGGCAAAAATGTAAATCATGTTAACAGGCGATGCGGCTAGCAACCCATCACTGTATTGATTGCTTTTCCATCTTCTCGCCCACCATGATGCTAAAAGTGGCTTTTGGGTCCTGCGGCCCTGGGCTCTGCATAGAACCGCAAGACCCAAAATGCTCTGTCTGCCCCATTAGGGAAAAAGACGTGATAGTATGTATGTATGTGTATCTATAAGTACACTTACACACATAAACATTGATAGTAGGGCATCCATAAATTTTCAAAGAGCTTTATGACTCATGCCTTTGAAGGGTGTGTCAGTTTTAATTACCTTTTGTTATAACCTACTCTTGGATGACAAATTTGAACCTTAGTCCTCGCGTACGTAAAATCAATAGTTGTTCTGAATCGATTTAAGGCAAATTCAGTGCAGATCGTAATAAATAAATAAATAAATAAATATACAGGGACAAATCACACTGATTGAGATAGCCCCAAAGTAAGTTCGAGACTTGTGTTATGGGATACTAACTCAACGATACTATATTTTATAACAAATACATATATAGATAAACATCCAAGACCCAGGACAATTTGAAAAAGGCCATTTTCCAACTTGCCCTGACCGGGAATCGAACCCGGGACCTCTGGGTGGCGGACTAGCATGGTGACCACTACGCCACGGAGGTCGTCTTCGTAATTATGGTGATACATGTTTTTTTTTATTGCCGTGTGGTTTCCGGCATTGTAGAACAGGGCCACTTCCAGTGCTCCCGTAGATGTCGTAGAAGGCGACTTAGGAAATACAAGATAAACAAAGCTTATACAGTTTGGGTCGTGCTCCTGCAGTGGAGACAAAAAGACCTTATGATGATGATGATAATCCATACTAGGATGACAAATTTGAACCCGGGACCTCGAGGATGTAAAATCAATAGCATTATCTCTACACTGTTTTACACAAGAACTGATTTTTAAGGCGAATTCAGTGCAATCGTAATTATGATGATACATCTTTTTTTTTATTGCCGTGTGGTGTCCGGCATTGTAGAATAGGGCCACTTCCAGTCCTCCCGTGGATGTCGTAGAAGGCGACTTAGGAAATACAAGCTAAATAAAGCTTATAAACATCAATGAGACCTCTCCAACCCGTCTGGCCAGCGAGGAGAGTGTAGGCCAAAGTCCTCTGGCTGCTCTGGCCAAGTGGCTCTGGTAGTACAGAGAGGGTCATGCTCCTGCAGTGGAGACAAAAAGACCTGATGATGATGATATTATTTAAATTTAACTATTATATATTTTATTTACACAAACAGACATACTAATATAACAAAAATGATTTTATAACTATAGTTATAAAACTAATTTTGAAGAATACTCCAAAACTATCGAAATTGACAATTTTTAACTTTATATTAACTATGAATGATCATTTTATATAAACCCTAGTTATTTCATAGCAATTTTGCGAACAAAAATGTTTGACGTGATTCTTTAAATTGATATACCTAACTATTTTTATTTATGAACGGAAACAAAATATAAATTTTAAGTGAAGCTTATCACAAAATAAGTCAAAACCGCAACCGAATCGGATCAGCCGTTTCTGAGATTATTGTGCACAAACGCACAGACAACGAAAAATCATTGTTTTGTGTTCTATTGCTTTGGTGAATTCCCCCAACAATATTTTTTCTCATTTATCTTCCATGTACGTACAGACAGCGATCGGTTACGATTTTATTATACAGTGTGTTCAGACATGAACTAGCGATAATTTAAGGACATGCTGTCGTCATCTGTGGGCTTATTTCATTTATCTTAATCTTCTTCTTATCGTGTGTGTTAGTGACTAACACTAGTGTCAGAGTTTTTAAACCGCCTTAAAGGCCTCTGACATGGTTTAAGGTAACGACCAATGTCAAAGACAGTACCGGGACCGACATCAGGTGATCAGCCTGCAATGTCCTAACCAAACTAGGACAACAACACAAAGTCGTTGCCCCCGCTGGGAATCGAACCCGCGACCTCCGGGTATGATGAGCCAAACGCTCCAACCATTATCTAAATAAGTACCTAATTATAAAAGCTTGTACATTTTTTTTAAACCTGTTTTATTAAATAAACAAAGAAACAACAAAAATCTTGTACATAGGTACGCGTATTTTTTCGTTTGAAAAGAGAACACAAATCAAAACAGGCGGTTGTCGTAAAAGCAGCCAACGTATTGCTGTTTAAAATTTAAAATAAATGGAACAGCGGGCGGGACATGAGGGCGTCGGAATGAGCGCGTTGCTTGGCAACAGGAGACATAGAGCAATGTCATTACAGAGACATCACTGGGAAATCCGAATCTGGGGGCACGGGACCCCCCTCCTATTCCCCCCGACTAGATGAGATATCGAAGGCGCATGTCGTATTTCTAAACCTTAAAAGATTCCATCTGGATACTGCTACTAAGTCCAAATTTTCAGAAAAAAATAAGAGAGAAGGTAAATTTATCCAGTCTCTCGCTCATTCCCTCAATCGGTTATATGATCTGTACAGGAAGGAAATCAGCTGCCATATTCTAAATGAGTTAGAATAATAATAACAGGTCAGAAGAAAACGAGAAGGTTTCTGTCTTTTGCAGTTTTACAAATGAACTCTAAACATATTCTTCTGCATTTTAATCAAATGCTTTCACATAATTGAACTCTGGCATAGAGCAACCGAAATGCAAAGAGATCGAGTGACTCATTAATTAATTTAAATTCCGAATGCGTTCCATTCATAGATTGGTATCGATTGGGACATCGACTGATATTTAATTGGTACAATTGGATGTAGTGTACGCGTCAGTAATTGATGTTTTATTGAGTTGTTTGTAATACGAGATGAAATGATTTATAAAGTTAATTGGACGACTGAGCCAAGTATGCGTTGATAGCGATGATAATGTAGTGTTTGTGTATAAGTATCAGCGTTGCTAGTTTTTTGCTGTAAGTGGGTCTTTGTAACCTTATCTAGTAGCTCTGTGAGATGTAGACCTTGTGAGTTAACCCCAACCCTTTGAAGTTTATCGGATAAAAAAGTTGTGTAGACAAAAACTTGCGTCTTAATATGATTAACAAATAAAATAATTGGCCAAGTGCATGTCGGGCCACGCGCAGTGTAGGGTTCCGTAGTTTCGAATGCCAACTTTGAGTTTATGCCAATAAAAACGTTTAAAAACTAATTATCTATTGATTTTGTATGAAATTTCTTTTTCCGATTACATTTTATAAGTTGATCGCCTATAACTTTTTAATTTCTATACCCTACTTAGCTCTGATAGTTTTCTTTTAAACTACGTTATATGTACTATAGCTGTGAATTTTTTCACGTGGCCATATATAACCGTTTAGCAGATAGAGGGGGGGGGGGGGGGACACTTGCCTCCAACAAAAATTTTCACTTTAAACCCAAATATTTCAGAAACAGATCCCTAAATCCAAAAATGGTGTTAACAAGCTCACAATGTTTTTGAAAGACCTATTCAACGACACCCCAGACAATGTGTTTGTCGAGTAAAAAAATATTGACTACCTCTTTACTTGTATGGCAGCTAACCTAAAAAAAAATATTTTTCCAGATTTTATTTTACGACTTTTTTGCCATGATTAATATACATATCCATGCCAAATTACAGCTTTCTAGTACTTGTAGTTTCTGAGTAGGACCGCGGACAGACAGACAGACAGACATGGCGAAACTATAAGGGTTCCTTGTTTACTACGGAACCCTAAAAAGGTTTCGAAATGTCTGAAATCGATATAGGTAATCATCTTATATTTTCGTCTAATTCCTCGATCTGCACGAAAAAGAAGCAGTTAAAAATTCAACGTTTTTTTCAAAAACGGTATAATTTTTCATAACTGAAAATCGATTTCACTCCCAAACTACAAAACCGATTTTGATAAAACTTTTATGGGACTACCTGACAAGTGCCCTTTCAAACAAAAACAGTTTTTTTTCTAAATCGTTCCAGGCGTCTTCGAATTATCAGTAAAAATACAAAGGTAGTTTTATTTGTTTTGTGTAATGTAAAGTACCTATTAACAGATTACTTGTATAGTACCTTGACTATGCTATTAAATTGGGGAAACCTGTAATGATAGTATAAGAAGAATTAAACAAATAAACATTAAAAAGATTCCTTCGCATTGCTAACCCCAAAGTCGGTTATAAATAGAACAGTAAATGGTTTTGCAGTTTCTATGTATTCATAGCTACTCTATGGTGAGCGTCTACGCGTAGACGTCGCGTCGCCAGCAAGAATTCTGCAATACATTCGATAAAACACAGTTTTACTGCGACTGATATGACATTTATTTGCACAAAATTTCGTATTATGTAAGTAATGTTTTGTAATTAATGTAAAATTGGGCCTAATAAATCACTTGTTGTTTGTTGTTTTTCGTGTGTGTAAGTGGCCAACACTCGTGTCAGATTTTCAGGCTGCCTAAAGGCATTTGACATAGCTTGACGACTGCCATACAATGATTATAGTCGGGACCAACGGCTTATACATGCCTTCCGAAGTACGAAGGAGCTCGAGAATTTTTTGCGTAACTTGTGGACACCCATCCAAGTGCGGACCACGCCCGGCGTCGCTTTACTTGCAAAAGCGCTAGGAATGCGCATTCCCGCCGGGTCACCAAGCTCCTCAACCTGAACTTAAAACACTGGACTAATACATTCGATAAAACACAGTTTTACTGCGACTGATATGACATTTATTTGCACAAAATGTCGTATGTAAGTTATGTTTTGTAATTAATGTGAGATTAGGGTCAATAAATCACTTAAAACACTGATACATTCGATAAAACACAGTTTTACTGCGACTGATATGGCATTTATTTGCACAAAATGTCGTATGTAAGTTATGTTTTGTAATTAATGTGAGATTAGGGTCAATAAATCACTTAAAACACTGATACATTCGATAAAACACAGTTTTACTGCGACTGATATGGCATTTATTTGCACAAAATGTCGTATGTAAGTTATGTTTTGTAATTAATGTGAGATTAGGGTCAATAAATCACTTAAAACACTGATACATTCGATAAAACACAGTTTTACTGCGACTGATATGGCATTTATTTGCACAAAATGTCGTATGTAAGTTATGTTTTGTAATTAATGTGAGATTAGGGTCAATAAATCACTTAAAACACTGATACATTCGATAAAACACAGTTTTACTGCGACTGATATGGCATTTATTTGCACAAAATTTCGTATGTAAGTTAAGTTTTGTAATTAATGTGAGATTGGGGCTAAGAAATCATTTAAAACACTGATACATTCGATAAAACACAGTTTTACTGCGACTGATATGGCATTTATTTGCACAAAATTTCGTATGTAAGTTAAGTTTTGTAATTAATGTGAGATTAGGGTCAATAAATCACTTAAAACACTGATACATTCGATAAAACACAGTTTTACTGCGACTGATATGGCATTTATTTGCACAAAATGTCGTATGTAAGTTATGTTTTGTAATTAATGTGAGATTAGGGTCAATAAATCACTTAAAACACTGATACATTCGATAAAACACAGTTTTACTGCGACTGATATGGCATTTATTTGCACAAAATTTCGTATGTAAGTTAAGTTTTGTAATTAATGTGAGATTGGGGCTAAGAAATCATTTAAAACACTGATACATTCGATAAAACACAGTTTTACTGCGACTGATATGGCATTTATTTGCACAAAATTTCGTATGTAAGTTAAGTTTTGTAATTAATGTGAGATTGGGGCTAAGAAATCATTTAAAACACTGATACATTCGATAAAACACAGTTTTACTGCGACTGATATGGCATTTATTTGCACAAAATTTCGTATGTAAGTTAAGTTTTGTAATTAATGTGAGATTGGGGCTAAGAAATCATTTAAAACACTGATACATTTGATAAAATACAGTTTTACTGCGACTGATATGACATTTATTTGCACAAAATTTGTATGTTAGTTATGTTTTGTAATTAATGTGAGATTAGGGTCAATAAATCACTTAAAACACTGATACATTCGATAAAACAGTTTTACTGCTACTGATATGGCATTTATATGCACAAGACGACCTCCGTGGCGTAGTGGTCACCATGCTAGTCCGCCACCCAGAGGTTCCGGGTTCGATTCCCGGTCAGGGCAAGTTGAAAAATGGCCTTTTTCAAATTGTCCTGAGTCTTGGATGTTTATCTTTATATGTATTTGTTATAAAATATAGTATCGTTGAGTTAGTATCCCATACCACAAGTCTCGAACTTACTTTGAGGCTAGCTCAATCAGTGTAGTTTGTCCCTATATATTAAAAAAAGAAGTTTCTTATTAAGTTATGTTTTGTAATTAATGTGACATTGGGGCTTATACAATCACAGATCGAACTTGACGTAAAATTGAATAATTTTTCATAACTAAAAACCGAGTTTACCCCCAAACTACACAACTGATTTTCATAAAATTCCTATGGGACTTTTTGACAAGTCAACTTACAAATGCATACAATGCATACCTACAAACAATTTAAAAAAAATCATAAATCTCAAAGCGATTTTGATGTAGTTTCTATTTGGTTAAAGGTGACTCTAAATATTTAGGCCTGGCCACGTGCAGAGTAGGATTCCGTAGTTGCGAATAAAGACTTTGAGTTCACGCCACTAAAAACGCCTAAAAACTAATTTTCTACTGAATTTCAATAAAGTTTTCCTTTTCCAAGTACATTTTATTAGTTGGTCGCCTACAAATTTTTCATTTAAAAACCCTACTGAGCTTTGATAGTTTAGTATATACCTACTACAGCTGTGAATTTTTTTCACGTGTCTATACGAGTATATAACCGTTTATCAGATGGACGGGGAGGTCACTTGACTCTTACAAAAATTTGTTCTATAAAACCAAATATTTCAGAAACGGATCCCTAAATCAAAAAGATGTTCAGAACCTTATAATATTTTCGAAAGACCTATTCAAAAATACTCCACATGGTTAGTCGAGAAAGCAAACTGACTCCCACTTTACTTGTACAAAATTTTTTTTTCAAGGTTTTATTTTACCACTTTTTTGCATGATTAATATTCATATACATGGCCAATTACAGCTCTATAGTACTTAAAGTGTCTAAGCAGAACCGCGGAGAGACAGACAAGGCGAAACAATAAGGGTTCCTTGTTCACTACGGAACCCTCCGGGCATCCGTAGGATGCGAGCAAATAAAATAATGGTATCGCAGCTACAGCTTTCCAAGAAAAGATATATCATTATTTTTAATACCCTTAAACGTATCACGTCGAAAAATGTGTAGTTCGTTCGCTCAAATAGTGTGCAGTACACCCACAAACTATTTTGGAAACTATTCTACTAATATTATAGACGCGAAAGTTTATAAGTATGGATGGATGTTTGATACTCTTTCACTAAAAACTACTGAATGGATTTTAATGACTCTACAATAATATAGCTTATACATCAGAATAACACATAGGCTACAATTTATAAAGATATTGTGTGACAATCCTGCTCAGACGAAGCCGCGAGCACCATCTACTATGAAATACATTTATAATTATTTATTTATTTTGATAACAAGCCAAATCAGATAAATTTTTCCAAACGTTTAAACGAACATTGTCTTTGAGATTTTTAAGAAAGAGCGCGTCGTGACGTCATACTTCCTTGGAGTTAAATAGCGCTCCTAATATCAGTTTTTCTGCAATAATAAATATAATATAAAATCACGTTGAAAATGGATGTGATCACTACCTAGTGACGTTATTTTGTAACGTTTTATTCCCTTGTCAGTACAAAATGAATTATTTTTGACCCTGGATGCGTTGTTTTACAAAAGCTCTCTAATAACCCCAAAGTTTTGACTGTTAGATAATGATTTTAGCATTAAGTCCGCCTGTTGTACTTGTTCCATTTTGTATATGAGTAAAATAAAGTACATATAAATAAATAAACAAAAAATCTTAATACATATAAAGAATATCCTCCAAATCATTGGTGTAATCATGCAACTTTATCTGTAAAAATAAAGTTTTCTGCGAGTGTACAGTCAAAGATAATCTAATTACTAAAGTAACAGTAGCCATAGAAACTATTGGGGGGTCCGTAAGTAGGCGAAACTGGAGTTGCGGGGTAGGCACACAGAGATGGCAGCACACACGACTAGCAAATAAATGACAAAGAAAGTGTTGAATGTACTTTTAAAATATTTATTACAATTCATGTAACTCACATTTAATTAATTAGAGTACTACTTTATTTAAATAATAGTATGTAATATAAGATTTTAATGTTTTAATTATTACATTATAGCGTCATCTAGTGAAAAGGAAGAGAAATAATTATGTTTGTAAGGCGAAGGGTAGGCATGGTACAGTGCAGGCGCCATCTTTGAACGAGCCGCCGCCGACTTTGCAGGTCCGATAAAGCGTGCCCATTATTTGGGCGAATGGACAATATGGACATACCTTTAACGGTATTCGTTTCTTATTTTGTTATTGGTAGTAATATAATGCTTTGGTGAAAAATGATTTGTGTTTTTTCTTTAGCGTAGGAGGCAGCGTGGGAGGAAGAATTATCTCAATGTTTATTAGACTTCAATCGTGTTTTCTGATAATGTTATTTTTGTTGAATGTTTTTATTCTTTATTAAGACTTGTTGATTGTTTTGACTACGGAATGTTTTTAAGAATAGGCTATGTTTAACAGACTTACAAAAAAGAGAAGGTTATGTTTTCATCGCGATCTTTTTTTTGTGTATGTTCACCGGTTATTTGAAGACTTGGGAAATTATTTTTTTTGAAAGGGTATACTTTTGAGGTTGTTTCATGGAAATTTTATCAAAATCGGAGGCGTAGTTTGGGGATGAAGTCGGTTTTTAGTTTGAAAAATTATTCTGTTACGACAGTTCCCCCTTCAATCAATCAATCAAATATATCTTTATTATCATAGGATGTTTATAATATCTCTTAATAATCGTCATTATTTTTTTGCACAATTGTTGACGTCAAATAGTTACTTACAGCTAAGTTTACTACCGCTTCCAAAGCGCTAGTGCAGAAGAAGCGGTAACAAACTGCACTGCACATTTTCTCCAAGGACGTCAACTCACAATTAAATTAATACTTAAAGTTAATGTGGACAGAGAATACATTGTTTTGTTTGTTATGTCTTATCATAATTTAAATTTAATTTTTAGAATGTCAAAAATTTTAAAGTAATGTCAAGTTGTAGATTGAGTTTGTACAAAATGTACCAAATTATGACATTTTCGAGTACCTATATTACAAACTTTTAGAGGGACCCACGTCAAGCTCAAGCCAGACTTTTTTGTCTTTAAGGTAGTCATTGGTCCTATAATAAGCCTTCTCACAAAGTACTTTCTTTACATAAGTTTTGAATCTTTTGTCTGGCATATCAAGGATCGATTGTGGCAATTTATTATAAAAAAGTATACAGTTCCCCATAAATGTCTTATTAATTGTTTTAAGCCTATAAAACGGGGCAACTAAGTCATTCTTATTACGTAAGTTTCTATCGGTAAAATCGCTTACTTTATTGTATGAGGAAATATTTTTCCTTACATACATTATGTTTTCAAATATATACTGTGATGCTAAGGTAAGTATATCTATTTTCTTGAATAATTCTCTGAGTGAGTCTCTAGATCCTAACCCGTAAATAGCACGAATTGCCCGTTTTTGTAAAATGAAAATAGTCTGAATATCGGCTGCATTCCCCCACAGGAGTATGCCGTAAGACATTACACTATGAAAGTAACTAAAGTACACTAGTCTAGCAGTTGCTACATCTGTCAATTGTCTTATTCTCCTAACAGCATAAGCCGCAGAACTAAGCCTATTTGAAAGTTTAGTTATATGAGCACCCCATTGAAGTTTCGAGTCTATTGTAATTCCTAAGTAGGTAGTACTTTCAACAAGATCGAGTTTTTCACCATCTATCATTATGTCAACGCAGCCCTGTCTCACATTGGGAAGAGAAAATCGAACGCATTGAGTCTTTTTCGCATTTAACATGAGATTATTGGCAGAAAACCAATCAGAAATGGAAGACAAGGTGCTGTTCACCGCACTAGCGTTTGTGCTATGTCGATCAAGTTTGAATATAAGCGAGGTGCCATCAGCAAACAGCACTATGCCAGCCTGCTTCTCAACCATGTAAGGCAAGTCATTGACATAAACCAAGAAAAGGAAAGGTCCAAGAATTGAACCTTGCGGTACGCCTATCTTTACATTAGATCCGTGCGATTTTATGCCATTTAAATCAACAGTCTGATACCTATCTGTTAAATAAGATTCTATAAGTTTGATTGAATTATCATCAAAACCGTATTGACGAAATTTAAGCAAAAGTGTCGGATGATCTCCGCAATCAAATGCTTTGGAGAGATCACAAAATGATCCAATTCCATCATTTTTGTTCTCCCATGCGTCGTATATATGAGTAACAAGTGCTACTCCCGCATCGGTGGTCGATTTCCCGCCAGTAAAGCCGAATTGTTGGCTATGGAAAAGGTTGTAGGTCTTAAAATGAAGAAGCATTTGATTGAGCATTATCTTTTCGAACACCTTACTCAAAACTGGCAGGATAGATATAGGTCTGTAGTTGCCAGGATCTGTTTTTTCTCCTTTTTTAAATAAGGGGATTAGTTTACTACATTTCATTAGGTTAGGAAATATGCCTTCATCAATACATTCGTTAAATATAAAAGCTAAATCAGCAGCTATGATATTTATGATATGGCTTACTACAGCAACTGACATGCCCCAATGATCTTCAGATTTTTTTAAATTTAACTGTTTAAATGCATCTATTACATCTTTGGGGCCAATATGCTTAAATTTAAATTTAGAATTACAAGGCCTAACATTATTCTTAAGCAAGGCTTCAGCACGCTGGGGGCTAGAATTCACATTAGAAGTAAGTTCCAAAGGAATGTTAGTAAAGAAATCATCAAAAATATTTACTATTTCTTCAGTTTTAGTAATAGTCTTACCACAAGATTTGATTTGACAGATATTTTCTTTGGCTTTATTTTTACCCGTTTCTTTTTTTATAACATTCCAAGTTTCTTTTATTTTGTTAGGAGCATTATTTATTTTTCTACTTATACGATTTGCCTTGGCTTGTCTACAAACTTTTTTAAATATTTTGGAATAATTTTTAACATATTCTAAAAAGGAAGGAAAGATCTTCCATCAGATTTTAAAAGCTTTTAGCTTACTTAGTTTTGGACAGATAAAAAAAAACTTTAGTTTTGGATTACGTTACTCACTACTTATTGACATGAATAATAAAATTAATTAATCAATATACTGTATCTAATATCGAGAAAAGAGATTTGATATATTAATAATTACCTATTTTCATTAAGCTATCTAATAAATGATCAAGGGAAAGGACGAGATTAGAATCATATTAATAGGCGATTCCAGCCAATTCCGACAACTTTTCCTAATAAATGTATATCAAAATAGGAAAAGTCATGTTCCATAGCAACGATATCACTGGATAACTTCGATTTGTATGAGAACCTCAAATTTGTCCTTCGTATTTCGATATACATTTATCGACGACCTCCGTGGCGTAATGTTCAACACGCTAGACCCTCAATCCGGGAGGTCCTGGGTTCGATTCCCAGCCGGGGCATGTTAAAAAAAGGCATTTTTTAAATAGTCCTGGGTATTGGGTGTTTATTTATATATGTATTTATTATATAATTTAGTATAGTTGAGTTAGTATCTCCCATAACACAAGTCTTGGACTTACGGGGCCAAACCTATTTATATTCATTTATTATTAATAGAAAAAGTTGTTCAAAACAATGTACTGAATAACCTCTTAAAATATGTGTACTTAATAAAAAAAGGGCTTTGTATACATTGAGCTGAACTTAAAGGATAGACCTACAAACAAATACACTTTCACATTTTATTAGTATGTTTCCAGTCGCTTTGCTACGATGTTCGTAGACCTTCTACGAGACAGCTACGAGAGTGCTACGACTTTGAAATATTTATCTCCTTATATTATTTGATTCCATTATTTGCAAATATGTTTGTATTTTCTGGTTAAGGCAGGTGTTTGGAGTTACCTCCCTCCTCTTCAACTTTTTAGGGTTATGTGCCAGTCAGGTGACGATCTGTAAAACTTGCCTAGTGTCTTTTAAAAAGATCAAGATTTTAGAAGAATGAAGAAAAAAAGATCGCGATTAATTCGATTAGTAAAGAAATACTGTGGGATATTCCCAAAAGAGGTAAAATAAAAACAATGTTTTTTTTTTATTATTGCTCCCATACAAGTAAAGTAGGAGATATTTTTTTTTTCCTTGTCTAACCTATCGTGTGGGGTTAAGAGGGGTACCGATGAATAGGTCTTTCAAAAATATTGTGAGCTTGTGAACATTATTTTTCGATTTAGGGTACCATTTCTGAAATATTTGATAGCAAATTTTTCTTAAAGTCAATTGTCCCCCTCCATCTGCTAAACTGTTATATATGGACACATGAAAAACATCACAGTTGTAGTATAGATAACGAAATTTCAAGAAAAACTATAAGAGCTAAGAAGGGTTGACAAATCAAAAAGTTATAGCTGATCGACTTATAAAACTTACTCGAAAAAGAAAAATTTCATTCAAATTCAATAGAAAATTAGTTTTTAAACGTTTTTAGTGACATGAACTCAAAGTTGGCATTCGCAACTACGGAACGCTACAAAGCGCCCGACATGCACTTGGCCAATTATTGACTATTATTTTAAAGTCATTATACCATAGTGGTCTCGTATAGCCCCCCGTATGGTTCGATTTATTACGATTTTGTCCCTTCCACGTTGTACATACGTTCTAATATCACTTTCCGATACAGAATTATGTGACACAATATTGATGGAGGTACGGCGAACGAGAATTAATGATACAAAGGTCGATGGCACAACCGTTTTCAAGTTTGGAGGAGATAGTGATATTACAGGCTTTGTCATTGTTTGAAAGTTATTAAAAATTATTTATATATACATTGTCCTTTTTTATTAAGTACAAATATTTTAAGGGGTGATTCAGTCCATCATATGGAACAACTTTTCCCAATAAATGTATATCGAAATACGAAAAGAAAATTTTCATTTTTCATAGTAATGATATCACGTGACTACTTCGATTTGTATGAAAACCGAAAAAAATTTTTTCGTATTTCGATATACATTTATTGGGAAAAGATGTTCAAAATGATGGACTGAATCACCCCTTAAAATATTTGTACTTAATAAAAAAGGATATTGTATATATATATATATTTCGTTATACCATATAAATATTATAGTGTAACTTGATTTTGTACCTTCGAGAAACAAAAGAGAGGTGTTAAAATGTTTACGCTAATGTCTGTCTGTCTGTCGCATTGTAGCGCTCAGATGGATAGACCGATTTCAATGCGGCTGTTTACGTGAAAGCAACTTCTCTTGCGGTAGTTCTTAGCCATTTTTGATGAAAATCGGTTTAGTCGTTTCAAAGTTATTGGGTGTTAACGCTACAAAATTGGGTTTTTGTAGTTTACCTGGCAAATAATAGATATTAATTTTACTTATCACTAGATGTGTAGTTTCGCCACTTATTACTAGATGGTATCGTCGGGGGTTTTTTGATTTGCCTAGCAATAAGCTTGTTGGTTATATACTGAAGTTTGACCACCTCTGTGGCATAATGATCAACTCGCTAGTCCGCCAATCCGGAGGTTCCGAGTTCGATTTCAGTCAGGGCAAGTAGGAAAATGGTATTTTTCAAATGGTCCTTGGGTGTTTATCTATAGCACTATATTTATCATAAACTATAGCATCGTTACCTGGCTGCTCTGGCCAAGTATGGCTCTGGTAGTTCAAAGAGGGTCGTGCTCCTGCAGTGGAGACATAAAAACATGATGATGATGTTGATGATAGTAACATTGGGTTAGTATCCCATAATCAATACATATATAAAATAAAAGTTTAAACTTAAGGCCCATTTAGACGGTGCAAGTTTCTTGCCCGTTGCATGCCATTTTATTGCAGCAATAGACAACTTGCATGGTCTAAACGAAACGTCAGCCATACAAATCATTTATTGCTTCAATAAAATTGTATGCAACACGCAAGAAACTTGCACCGTCTAAATGGGCCTTTACTTTGGGGCTAGCTCAACTCAATTAGTGTGCTTAGTCCTTATCTATATATTTACTAAAATACAGAAATCATGGTCTGTCTATGCAAAACTCGACCGGGCCGCGATATAAATTTGATATTAAGATCAACATTTTATAGTTATAAAGTGGTGTTTTCGCGCAAATTTCCGTCGTAAAATGCCATTTATACTAGGAGGGACGTAGTTTTAATATTAAGATTCTTTACATGTTTATTACTAACTCTATAATGCTGTTAGTTAATAATAAAAAAAACAACCATCACTAACCACCAAAGCAAGTTCTTTAATATTTTTTTAAAAACTAAATACCAACTTCACTCCCAAAATACACCACCGATTTTGATAAAACTTCCATGCGACCACCAGACAAGTATGCCCTTTTAAACAAAAAAATATATTTTCAAATCGTTCCAGGCGTCTTCGAATAATCCGTGAACTTACATTAAAAAAGACCGCAACGCATTGATCCCCAACCTCTTCCTTTTTTTAAAAGTCGGCTAAAAACATAACACACCCCTTAAGCCCTGCCGTAATCGGGTAAAAGCAATTCCGTCCCTCCCTATCTTTGACTATTTGTCACCTTACTCCTAAAAGCCAATATTCCTGCCAGTTGACAGAGTATAGACAGTGGACACCTATCGGCGACGAAAATAATATCTTTTGTTACAAGATATAACGCCTTATTCATTGACAATTCAGTCTATCATTCTGGGCTATATGATATTCTTTTATGCTGATCTGGTAAAAAAGAAAGTTTGTATTGTATTGTACTGTATTGTAAATTCTTTATTGTACATAAAAAGCCACAATGGAAACACAGATGAAACACAATAGTACAAAGGCAGACTTATCCCTGTCAGGGATCTCTTCTAGTCAACCCTACAAGCAGTTGTTTTTGTTTTTGGTGTGTGTAAGTGGCCAACACTGGTGTCAGATTTTCCAGGCTGCCAAAGGTATCTGTCATAGCTTGACGACTGCTATGCAATGATGACAGCCGGGACCAACGGCTTGTAAGTACCTTCCGAAGCACGGAGGAGCTCAAGAATTTTTTTGCCACTTGTGGTCACCCATCCAAGTGCGGACCACGCCAGGCGTTGCTTTACTTGCGAAAGCGCTAGCAAGGCGCTCTCCTCTAAAGTAAATTAACCAGCCAACAAGAAACCAACCTGGCATTCACAACTACGGAACCCAACACTGCGCGTAGCCCGACACGCACTTGGCCGGTTTTATTTGCAAGAAGGGTTGGGATAACGAATCGAAAATCGCAGAATTTCCATTTACCGGTAAACACCGGATTCCGATTGGATTCTTGCTTGACTGCTTTTGAAAATAAACCCCACATCCTTTGATGAATTTACACTTGACCGAATTAGGCCGGTTGTACACGAGGAAAGTTTGGCGAAGATAAAAACAGACGTCAGATAGATAGATAGATAGATAGATAAAACGTTTATTTGTGGCTATAGTCACACAAATCCTACTTCCTACTAATATTATAAATGCGAAAGTGAGTTTGTATATTTGTTTGTTTGTTTGTTTGTTTGTTACCTCTTCACGCTTAAACTACTGAACCGATTTGGATGAAATTTGGTATGGATATAGTTTGAGACTAGGGGAAGGACATAGGGTACTCTTTATCCCGGAATTTCCACGGGGAGCGAAGCCCGCGGGTACAGCTAGTACAGAATAAAAATACAAAAATTACAAAACAAAACATGTAAAAACAATGTATTGAGGACATATATCAACAACTTTGTATCTGTGTGCTACAGCAGTCCAAAAAGGTCATAGCTCAGTGATTCGTGCTGCTCAAAGAGTAGCTCACTGATTTTCAGCTACGGCCTGTCAAGTGCGAGAGTAGATCAGATAGTTCACACTTGATCATAAGTCTAGATAAACAAAAACCACTACATTTATAAAATATCTTCTTAACCCCCGACAAAAAAGGGGTGTTATAAGTGTGATGCAAATATCTGTCTGTGAACTCTGTGCCATCGTAGCTCTTGAACGCATGGACCAATTTCGATGCAGTTTTTTTACATGAGAGTAAGTTCGAAAATCGGTTCAGCCATTTAAAAGCCGTTGGGGTTAAGGCTTGAAAGTCGGGGTATTTTCAGTACGCCTGGCAAATAATAGATGGCGCTGCAGAAATTTATCCCACATAACATAGATTGGATTATGTAGTTCCTCCTCTCATCAATAAATGCGGCTTACATCTCGGACCGGCGAAAAATACTATAGAAAGCTGGGAATCTGAGAAATGCCAAATACAGGGTTTAACAAAATATACTAAAACTATTTCGAGGGTGAATTTGGCTCTTTTACCAGCTCCTTTATAACTTAGATGTCTACAGTTTGTTCGACGTCATCGATCGATACGATCAATAGTATCGTTGGTTATCAATAATATTGCTCTAAAACAGCTATTGATAGTATGAATAGGCCTGTCAATAGTTTGGCATTTTTCGATTGAAACTATCGATTGTAAAACTATCGATATTTCGCCAACACTAGTTACAACGCCTACGTCACCAGACTAAAGAGCACCTCATTATCGGTACCTATTAAAAAGCTAATGAAGTGCAGACTTTTGAAGTAGTAAATGTCTGGCTTTGATAGGTTATAGTTTATATACGAGATAAATAAATATATAGGGTAAATCACACAGATTATGCTAGCCATAAAGTAAGTTCGAGACGTGTTAGGGGATACTAACTGAACGGTAGTATATTTTGTAACAATTTTTTTTTGCCAGCTTTATTTTTATTTTGGTAATAAAAACAACTTCATCAAAAACATAATGGAAGGGAAAGTGGAAGCCAAGAGAGGAAAAGGAAGACCAAGAAGGTCGTTCATGGATGAAGTAAAAGAAAAGGCAAAAGTTGTGTCGTATAGGGAGGTCAAGCATTTAGCAGAAAATAGGGAGACATGGAAAATACTCCACCGACAAGAACCTAGTTCTTAAATTTATTGATGATGATGATTAAAAACAATAAATAATTATTGAACTAAATATACAAGTTAGTACATATATAGATAAACATCTAAGACCCAGGGCAATAGGCTATTTTACTGTGTATGTTTTCGGTTAATACTTTATATAAAAAAAAATAATACCACTGAAAAGTAATGTTTTTTAAAAACAGCAGGAAAATTGGTTATTAATCATGTAGTAATAAGCATTTAAAATATCAGAGTGGGAGCATGGTGGGGACACACTATCTCTTTCGTACGCGCGAGATCTCATAGCGTGACGTCAAGAGTTACTTGACAGTTTCTCCTCTCATCAGATTTTAAAAGCCTACAACTTCCTTTTTTTTTGACAGATTAAAAAAACTTTTTTGTTTTCTGTTCGGGATTATGTTACTTATTATTTGGTCACCAATACCAACTCGCTTATAACCTTACTATTGAAAATATTTCTGTAGAAAGATTTTTCGGAAAGCACAAATCATCCCTTTTGATTTTAAAAGATTAGTTTTTCCTTTCGAGGGAAAGGAAAAACATTTTATTTTCCGTCATCGTGTGCGGTCAGCTTTACCTGGGTTGCTTGGTATGCGGCGAGACCCAGAATTTTGGTAATTCGATTTAACATCAACGAGACGGCACGAGAGAGGAAATTTAAAATACGGTCCGTATCTTCCTTATTTACTAGAGTTTTACAGATCGAGCGGAAATTTTTAATTGATAGGTAAATTTTTAGGGTTTCTTACCCAAAGGATAAAACGGGACCCTATTACTAAGACTCCGTTGTCCGTTTGTCTGTCCGACTTTCCGTCTGTCTGTCATCAGTCTATATCTCATAAACCGTGAATAGCAAGACAGTTTAAATTTTCACAGATGATGCATTTCTGACAACAAATAATAAAAACAGAATAAAATATATATTTAAGTGGGGCATACTTATACAACAGACGTAATTTTTTATAGATACAAGTATAGAACACGTGACTTCGAACTTGAAATCCCGTGAATGTCATAGACGGTGACTTACGAAATACACCAACATGTAATACCAACTAGCCGAAGCCCGCGACTTTGTTCGCGTAGTCTTTATGATTCCAGAAAATGCTCATCAGGTTGAACAACTTTTGCTAAGGCGTCATTTTTATATTTCTTATGGTTTAGCTGGACCATTATGGTTCTGCATCAGGTGTTCAATTTTTTAAAATTATACCCTATATGTTGCTCAGGCTCAACAGCTATATAACAAAAGAGTTTCATTTATTTGGAAAATAGAACATCTGTTGCACAACCACAATAGTCCAGCTAAACTATATGAAATATAAAAATGACGCCTTAGCCAAAGTTGTTCAGCCTGATAAGCATTTACCAGAGACATAAAGTCCACGCGATCAAGGTTGCGGGCTTCGACCAATAAGAAATAAATATTACCTCTCTGCAAAATCACGGCAGAATCTGTGATGTCATCAGAGGACTAACACATCTGACCCTCCAGAGGCATTTTTCGTTGAGATACGATCTCTCACGTCATCCATTCAAAGTTGCTATCGCGGACGCTCGTACGGGTAGAGTCTGTGCGGAAAGAGAACCGTCGTGGCGTAAAATCAAACTAACAAAATCTTTTTTATATGACAACCCAACACCCATCTGTCAAATGACAAACTTTACGTCATCTTTGTTTACCGTGTTGTTTTAACGTGATTTTTATTTTAAATCATTTCAAAAAGGGGAAATCCTTTACCCAGTCCTACAAGGGAAATAATATTTAATATTATTATAGGTTTTGCCAAAAAGAAAAAGCGGCCAAACACAATTATCGACTTAAACAAAGTCATGGAACGTGTGGCGGCGATGTGCGGTATGTAGAAAGTTATTTTAAATGTTTTAGATTTCCTAGGTAACCCCCAGACACCGACATTTTATATTATGTATAAATTAAAAAGAATTCGCATTAATATATAAGAATACATGTTTATTTTGTTTCAATCAAAGTTTTTGATAGCAGGTATAAAGAGTGTTGATACTTTTAATTTATTATGCGTTTAGATAAACTTGCCCTATTTTTTTCAGGTTTGAGTAAAGATACAGTATCTAAAATAAAAAAGAAGGTTCCTCAAATAACGGCGTGTGGTGCAAGAATTTATTATAAATAACTGTAACAGATTCGAGCAAATCAAGTTCAGAAGAAGAAAATTCTTTGGATCTCTATAGTCTATCCGATGATAGTTCAAACATGTCCGGCATTGAATATTTAGGATAAGACTTTGATTATGGTTCTGATCAATAAATTAATAAATATATTATTGTTTTAAATTTATTTTTTATGCCTACCTAACCTAAAGGCTAACGATGAAGATAGCATCTGAAAACATATAAAAATATATCTTATACCTTTAAACGAGCAATTCTTGTATGTATATATGTATGTATATATATTTATTTATAAATTTCTGTGATCTCGAAAACGGCTCTAACGATTTCGCTGAAAATTTGTATATGGGGGTTTTCGGGGGTAAACAATCGATCTAGATTAGTTTTATGTTTGGGAAAACGCGTATTTTCGAGTTTTCATGCGTTTTTTTTCCACGCAGAATATGGTCGCTAATTTCGTCGCGCCGCGACTGCCTTGATTTAGCTCAGTGGTTAAGGATAGCGGCCGCTAGAAAGAGTGTTACGGGTTCGAATCCCACTCGGTGACTTACTTTTGTTTTTTTTTATGTTTAAGTTTATATATTTTTTTTTATTTTGCATTGTTTTTAGACAAGTTTAAAAAAAATTAGTTAATGTTTGAGATGTAACCGAGCAAAGCTCGGTCGCCCAGGTACTTTTCATTTACAGCCATTACATGTAATGTAAATAATATATAAAAATATAATTTATCCATTAGCATCCAATAGCCGTCATAGTTTCAAAATATCAAGAACTTTATAGTCGCACTATAATGACACAACAGTGTTGTCAACATAACAAATACGGATATTAAACACAACTGCGCCCTCAAATCCTACGACGGTTCTCTTTCCGTACAGACTCTACAGTTGCTGGCAAAATTGCAAATATTATGTTTAAGGGAATGTTATATTTAAAATGTATTAAGGGACTGACTTATAAATACTTCTACATTATCACGTCTTTATCCCTGATGTAATAGACAGATCCCAGGGCCGACGAAGACCCAAAAGCCACGTTTAGTGTTAAAAGGTGAAATAAAGAATCAAAATAGTGATTGGTTTCTTAAATTCGCCCACTCCCTCGATTTGCTTTTACGATCTGCGCGGGAAAAGAAACAGCGGGTACATTCTAAGTTTTTGCTTTTCTCCCAAACCAACATAGAAATAAACTTATAAAATGTTTTTTTATGATAAATTGTCACGATTGAATAAACTTATCAAATTGATTAAAACACCCCTCTTTTAAAATCGAGATAAAACCATGTTAATCTCCAACGATAAATCAATACGACATCGTTTCTATAAAAAAGCTCAAACAATATTTGCAAAAGCCATGCATAAAGTCACAAAAATCTAATCCATTTTCCACTCGACCGTACAAACAACTAACGCATTATCTGTACAATACTGGGATACCTTTAAGAGTTCGCAAATACTTATAGATAAGGGGACATGTATAGAAAATGTCATTACATTAAAGGACCAAGGTAGGGTGTAGCCCCGTGTTTCGTATCTTCGAGGCACGCGAGTTTAGTAGTACCCTGGAGCTCGGGACAGGCGCTCGTGTCGGCACGAATCCGTTCGGAAAATCGCGCGTTCCATTTTCAAATATTCCATGTGAGTTTGTGAATTAAATTTCGGATTTGCAATTGATTTAAGTGTGTGAGTGTACTTCTGGATTTGCTCTTTTGATACTTCGTAAGTATTTTGTGCAAAATTTTGTTTTATAGTTTATATCTATTTTATTTAAATAAAACAAGGACCTTGACTATATATAGCATATATTATGAAAGTTTACACTTCATTCTCTATTATAGACTAAAAATAACACAGTAAATAACTGCAAAAACAGATATACATCTATGAACCATTATACCGGCTTTGCCGAATCCTTTGTTTACGAGAAAATTCGGCTCATCCTAAATTTTCCTTAATGTAAGACGGAGAAGTGAGATTTGAAAGTAACATCAATAGGAGGATAAACTCTACACGCATCTTTATGCTGTGGTAAAAGTGAAACAAATTAGTACCTTGATGTGCTGTTGATTGTACATATGTAATACGTATCATTACTGGTTATTGTATTTATTCATCATCATCAGGTCTTTTTAGTCTCCACTGCAGGAGCACGACCCTCTATGTACTACTAGAGCCATATTTGGCCAGAGCAGCCAGAGGACTTGGCCTACACTCACCTCGCTGGCTAGGCTGGTTGGCAAGGTCTCATGATGTTTATAAGCTTTGTTTAGCGTATTTCCTAAGTCGCTTTCTACGACATCTACGGGAGGACTTAAAGTGGCTCTAAGTCAAAGTCAAAGTCAAAGTCAAAATCATTTATTTATCTTTGGATATTTGTATCATTTGATAATTGACATTTTTTTTCTTTCGATTTCTTATAAGGTAAATGTTGACGTCAGATCATTTACTTAAAGCTAAGTTTACTGCCGCTTCCTAAGCGCAAGTACAGAAGAAACGGTAACCAATTGTACTGCAGTATTTTCTCCAAAAACGTCAACTATTTAAATTAGATATGTGGACTGAGAGAGGCTATTCTACTCTGCCGGATACCACACAGCAAATGTATGTATGTGATACATAAGTACATACATATCATTACACCTATTTCTCAGGGGTAGGCAGAGACTGGACTTCAACTTGCTACGATCCTGACAGACCTCTTTCGCTTCACCTTCTTTTCATGCATGCCCGCCGGTTACGTGTACTTCTCTCCTTATGTGATACCAACACTAATACATACAACATACATAATATCACGCCTGTTTCCCGCAGGGGTAGGCAGAGACTATGGACCTCCACTTGCTACGATCCTGACAAACCTCTTTTGCTTCATCTAAACTCATAAATCTCTTCATACATGCCCTTCGGTTATGGGTACTTTTTATCTCTCCTTTTTTAGAACGTCTGCAATTTGGTCGCAGAAAGTTCGCCGAGGCCGACGTTTTCCTACTGTTCCCTTCACATTTGTCATATAAATATTTTTCGTCAATATCTTTTCATCCATCCTTTCTATATGCCCAAACCATCTTATCTTATGCCATCTACCATCCACCAACACTAAATAGTAGTCAAATAATATCTATTCAGCACGCACACATATATTACAGATTAAACGCAAACCGCCGCCGTGTGGTTTCCGGTAGAGTAGAATAGGACCACTCCAAGTCTTTCTACGGACGTCGTAGAAGGGACTTAGGAAATACAAGCTAAACTAAGCTTATTCACATCAATGAGACCTCTCCAACACGTCTGGCCAGCGTGGAGAGTGTAGGCTAAGTCCTCTGCCTGCTCTGGCCAAGTATGGCTCTAGTAGTACAGTAAGGGTCGTGCTCCTGCATTGAAGACAAAAAAGACCTAAAGATGAGATGATGAGAAACCCAAAACACTGGATGCAGGTCACTTTCGATTGGTAATCACACTAATATGATAAAGACGAAAGTTTGTCAGTGTATGTGCGTTTGTTACTTCTTCACACGCAAACGGCTGGACCAATTTTGAAAAAAATCGGTATGCAGTAAGCTGACACTCTGGGTAAATACATAGGCTTCTTTAACAGCGGGTAACACCACGGGGCGCAGTTAGTGATGTATAATTGGGATAACTTTTTCAGTCACACGCCCATACTATGATGCTCCGTGTTCTTTGGCAATTGAAGCCCGAGGTTCTGTCTACTCTATAAGCGATAAAGACGTGATTTATCGCTTTTCTTCTTTTGAGTGAAATTATACTTATGTAGGATAATGTATGGCTCTGAAACGAGGTCCCTTACTATGTGTCTCATGAGGGCTCAAGGTCGCTCAACGGGCTATGGAGAGAGCTAATCTCGGTTTTTCTCTACGTGATCGAATCAGGAATGAGGAAATTCGTAGGAGAATTAAGTCATTGACATAGCCCGGTAAATTGTCTTGTTGAAGTGGCAGTGGGCAGGACACATAGCGCGACGAACCGATGGCCGATGGCCGGTACAATCGACCGTGTATTTTATTGTTTCACTAAAAAAACGACTTTTCCATAATAATTGCCCGGGCGGCTGCACAGTTTTGGGTGAAAATGTCTAATTTTTTTTGTTTTTGGCTGATATTTTATTACCATTATAGGTACTATAGTAATCTAGTTAAGCCTAATAAGCCTATAGATCGATTTATAATGGGTGTGTCCCTTCTACGTTGGATATGTGCCTAAAGGTAGTAAGAGAGAGCTACCTACCCGTAATATACATCTGTATATCTATAAGAGACTTTCTTTCAAAGTCAAAGGCAGGTTAAGGTTGCTTCACATTATGTGTCCTTCCTACAAAATATCGAAGTTGTACATGTGAAGCCGTTACGACCTAAATATATTTATTTAACTTTATTACAAATGTAATAGCCACCTATTACATTTGTAATAGATAAACCTAAAGCCAAACTTATTTACCTATAAAATACCAAACTGTGGTTCAAATTTTGTGAAACATCCTCTCTTTCCTTGTTGGAAGTGAAAGTTAGATTTTTTAATTACCCTGGCAAATAAAAGGTGGCGCTACGGATGTCAATTCCACGAAATGTGTCGTTTTGCTACCCATCACTAGATGGCTTCTTAATATTGAATTGGAAATTGGTTTATAAACCATATTTAATATTATGATAATAAGCCGCTTACAGCCAGAGAAATTGGAAAAAGGCCATTCTGACTCAGGATTTGAAAAATGGGTACACAAGATTCACATTTCCTCTCCCATAGTCAGAAGAATATCAAATCGCTTCTAAACGATTCCAAGCGTTAGAAAGATCAAATGTAGAACTCACTTCTACATTCTCCATAATTAATCCCTCTGTCGTGAGTTGTCTCGTCCTTCGCATGGCCCTTGCGCCTGCAATCGTTCTCACGATACTTTCCTTCACTGCCTTGATGTCAAGAGCATTATGCTTTTTATCCGACTGCGTCAGAAATAGGGTAGTCAAAATACAGGGTGACTTATTGACCATCAGCTAATTATTTAGAGCAAGTCCTGTGCATGATAATGAACTGCTTTCCATAAAAACAATTGATAAAAAACGAAAAATTAATTCGGCTTTCAAAACGAAGATTTTTATCGATTTTTGAAAACTTTTAGAATCATGGCCAACCCGTCTGGTCAGCGTGGAAAGTGTAGGCCAAACCCTCTTCAAGTCTTAACCTGTACTCTGGCCTAGAATGGCTCTAGTACAGAGAAAGGGGTTGTGCTCCTGCAATGGAGATTTACAAGACCTGATGACGGAATAACCTAAGTACATTATCTGCCCAAATTATGAGTAAGATAACCTCACGCAACATGTCACCTTTTCTGTCACTGGCATAATGGTTTAAAGGTTTAAACAATTATGCCAATGACAGTGCCAGAGTTATAGTAGTGTTGCAAGCAATAGTATAAATTATCGATAGTCTATCGATGCTATCGCGTGACCTTGGAAAACAGTTACAATATCAATAGTATCGATAGTTTTGATACTATCGATAGTACTATTAGTAAAAAAAACTATCGTTGATATTTCATACAAATAATAGTAACAGTATCGATACTATCGATCCTATCGATAGTCCTATCGATAGTTATGACTTCATAGTCCGTTTTATTATAAGACAAATACATACTATATTTACCACTAATACAGACCATGGTATCTGTTTTGCCGCAAACTTGTTCGGGATCAAAAGCTCGTTATGCATCAAAAGCTATTAATATCTTCATAATTGCGAGCTCAGGATATTAAGATTGGAAAAGTTTTAAATTGAAGTTTAATATTTATAAGTCTTCTTTGTAGGGATATAATGATGTGGGGAAAATGTTTGTCGGAATAACATACAAACATGATGAGAAAACTTATTGTCGGAGTTGAGATTTCGTCAGGATGTCTTGTAGCGACCTGGTACTTATAGCTATACAATGTGGAAGGGACATACTGTAATAGATCGAACCACCGGCTATACTAGATCACTAAAGTATAATTAGTAATTATATTATCTTTGGTATAATGGTATCAAAATAACAGTAAAAGAACAAAAACAAAATTTTGGAGATTTGATTCTTTTTTGTGTTTTGACTGTTATTTTATTATCGTTTTACTATAGTGATCTAGCACGTGAATCGATTTATTATGGGTATGTCAGTTCCAAGTTACATTTATAAAGGTATAGTAACTTTGACCAGAATAATTAGGTAAATACGCCTTTTTAACCGACTTCAAAAAAGGAGGAGGTTATCAATTCGATTGAATGTTTTCTTATGTACATACAAAAGAAATATGAAGATATCGCGTCACATACATATGTGACGCGATATCTTCGTCAAACATGGACCGATTTTGATGATTCTTTTTTTATTTGAAAGCCCTTACTCCCAAGTTGGTCCCATTAATTTGGTGAAGACGTGATGAATAACTTCGGAGGTGTAGAAGAAACTCCTGAAATAAATTAAAGTCGGTTGTTTCTTTTGTTAAAAATTAAATTTTATCAAATACCTTGTTAACATGGTGTCCTTGTTGAAGTTGCTGTTTTAAAATAGAAACAAATAATAATGGACGGTCCCATAAAGTTCGGAAAATGTTTCTTTATAATTTCACTGAATAACAGTAGGTCTATGTAGCTATAGATGCATACATAAACACATTTTCCAGCCAAAATTGCAAGGCTGAGAGAAACGTGGCGTAACTTGCTCTATCAAGATAATGTGCCGCCTCGTGTGAAATTGTAAGGTTACTGTACCGTCGAAACGGTTTAGTTTGCACTCGGGTACACTCCGTACACTTTACATGTTTAAGAGTTGGTCCCTTCAACGTACACTCGTGATGTCAAAATATTTAGGAATTATACATACATACATACATAATATCGCGCCTGATTTCCACAGGGGTAGGCAGAGACTATGGACCTCCACTTGCTACGAATTATTTAGGAATTATTTACGTCATATTAAAAGATCTTATTTCGTTTTTTCATCTTCCATGTCATATATGTTTGGGAAAGTTGTTCAGGATCATGTACTAAGTTCACCGTCAAAATAAAAATATTATTCACTAGCCGAAGCCCGCGACTTCGTTCGCGTGGACTTTATGACTCCGGAAAATGCTCATCAGACTGAACAAGTTTTTCTAACGCGTCATTTTTATATTTCTTACTAGCTGTGCCCGTGGGCTTCGCTACTCGTGGGAATTTCGGGATAAAAACTTCCTATGTCAAATATCAAACTATATCTATGTCAAATTTTATCTAAATAGGTTCAGTGGTTGAACAAACAAACTTACAACAAAGAAATATACAAACTCACTTTCGCATTTAAAATATAAGTAGGATAGGATAGGAAGTAGGATAGGATGAAAAATACCCTTTGGGTTGCGGAGGTCAGACGGCAGTCGCTCTGTATAAAAACCAGTAACCTCGTCAAATCACCTAGGTTAGGTAGCGGACCCCGGGCTCTGAAGCGTTACCGCTGAGGATGCAACCGGGAATACGGGAGGATGATGATGATTATTTGTTAAAAATAACATTAAAGTATACTTCGTTAGACGTAACAAGTTTTCCTCTGGAGAAAGATCAACAAAGTCCAACGTTTATTTCGACTGAGATACTGTGGATAAAACTAAACGCTGACTAATATTGGACAAAGTTGCGACGGTGGCAGAAGTGAAATTACTCTATTTAGATAAAGAGGCTTCTCTTTGATGTCGGCTTTTGAAATTTGACGGTTATTATATCGTCATATTTGAGTTGTGGCCATAATATTTTAACTCAAGTAAAGTGAGATATACTTGATCATTTATTTAATGTTAGGCAAAAAGAATAGTTAGATCAGTTCAATCATTACCTCTTCTTTTTATTTTGCCGTAGTTGGGTAAAAAAAAGAGGGAAAATCGCTGTGTTTCAAAAATTTTGCCACATTGGTATTTAATTCTTTATAGATCAGCTTTTTAACCGACTTCAAAAGAGGAGGACCTTATCAAATCGAATATAGTTTTTATATGTATGTCTATAGATATCTTCGCTGATGCTGATGTGAATGAGAGAATCGGACCGGGTCGACCGCGACGAACATTCTGCGACCAAATAGGAGATGTTCTGAAGAAAGGTGATGTAAGGAGTACCCATAACCGGAGAGCATGCATGAAAAGAGTTATGAGTGTTGACGAAGCAAAAGAGGTTTGCAAGGATCGTAGTAAGTGGAAATCTATAGTCTCTGTCTACCCCTATGGGAAACAGGCGTGGAAATATATTATATTTACCTTAACTAAATTGTTAATCGATTTTGTAAATTCTTTTTTTATTTTATTTTTTTTGCCTTTTTTTATTAATTTGCTAAAGATATGATGAAGAACTTAGGAGGCATTTTAAGTTCAGTATTTGTTTTATTTTTGTAAAAATAATAATAAATGTAGATACTTACTAATTGTTCAAAAATCAAAACTAAAAAATATCGCTTCCAAGTCAAATATGGTTCAAGCCATCTACCTAGCCAAAAAAAGTAAATTAAAGCAACGATTTGTTACCCAAAATTGCAACACCAAAATCCCCCCACGCCATCTCTCAAAGGATAAAAAATAATGTAAGACCTTTTTAAATTGCAAATTTTGCGATATAGACCCGCGTATCAAATTAAAATTAGAAAAGAATTAGCGCTTGCCATAATTTTTTTTTTAAAACTAAATACTGACTTCACCCCCTCTCTACACAACTACACACCGATTTGGGTAAAATTTCTATTAGGACACCAGACATATATTAAAACAAATAACAAATAAAGATTTTTTTATATCGGCCCAGGCATCTTAGAATAATTGGTGAACTATATAAAAAAAATCTATAATCTCCTAGTTTATTGGTAATATGTTAATAATTAATAAATCAAAGTAATTTATATAATAATTGACCGAGCGAGCGAAGCGAGCGAAGCGTCTCAGTTTCGAGACTAGCCAAAAATTCTTTTGTCCGTCTGTCTGTCTGTCTGTCTGTCTGTCTGTCTGTCTGTTCTCGCCTACAGGTCGTATTTCTTGACCGATTCTCATGAAATTTTGTAAGCAGGTTCAGCAACTAAATAGAATTTTTTTGTCGAGACAGTTTTTCGAATTTTTTCAAAATGGCGGAAATATGGGGGTTTAAAATTTTAAAACTGTCATATATCCGCCATTTAAAAATATTTTCAAAAATGTCATTAGACTTTTTTGTTGCCATTATGAAAACAATATCTTTTTATTTGAACAACTTTTTTGTCTCAACAACTTTTTTATACGTTATACTTAAACGGGTTTAGGGTGACTCGCGAAGTCTAGCTGACTAAGCCGTGACGAATAAACAATACAAATCTTCTTACAAAATATACTCAAACTATTTAACGGTGAATTCAGTCCGGGCTACTGAACAACTTTCTTAAAAATACATATCTTCCCTGGGGTCCACGAAGTAATTTCTCTGAATAACTATTATAGTTATTATTTTGAGTTTCATAAGTAGTTCTATAAATTTTATCATATTTAACCAACTAAAAATAAAAGGGTTTTGCTTATTTTACGATTAGCTTTTTTTCAGTTTTTGCTTATTTTGATTGATTGTTGGCGTGTTTATTAAATTTAGCAATTTTTTTGAGCGAACTTTCGTTCAATCGCTATCGCTGCTTGTCTGTGCTTTATGCTACGAACTAACAAGAGATCAACAGCAATCAAAGCCCGCGAAGTAGCTTTACGAAGAAAGTAAGAAACCAAAATGAGCAGCGGCATAGAGCCATGGCAATACAAATAAACATTTAAACCTGGTTTTTCCAACAACGAGCTGACTTTGACATTTAAAAAATGATGGGTCATTTTTCGGTGAAAGACTACTGGTACAGAACTGAATTTCAGCATCACGGTAGACCTCATATCCATGGAATTGTATGGTTGGAAGGTGCTCCTGACATTTCAGAGCTAGATCGAATGTCATTTGAAGAAAGGGCTGTGATTGGCAACTATTTTGGAAATTTGGTCACAACCATGAATTCGCAAATCGGTAAACCTGCACCGATAATAAAATTCATCCAAATCAGGTACATTATTCTGAAATAATAATCGCGAGGTCTAAGTTCGTGGCGAACTACTAGTTATTATGTTGGTACGCCACGGGTCCATGGGGACCCGGTCCTTTGAGGCGTTCATGGGGCCAAAGCCAACATGAAGAGGCCTTTTAGTACCTTTTTATCTAAAATGTGAGATGGCTGCATCTACGGAGGTCTATCCCTTAATGTACCATTGAGATGCCCTTACGGACAGTCCTCCATGCTGCCGAACTATTGCCAGGGAGGTATTGACTTGGTTTGGGCTATGTGGATGGGATGTTAGTGGGCCGGATAACTGGGTTATGGAGTGAGACACGTTAATATTATAATTATAGAATGCTTAAGCCCGGCGCCGGATATCGAGATTGTACGATAACTGCGGTACTCGTTAAATCTTTCGTATGTCAGAATTTGAAATGTGCGGCTGTTTACCTACAGGTCGTATTGACCAACCGATCTTCGTGAAATTTGTGAGTAGGTTTGATAATAAGTACCTAAACACATAATTTTTTTGCCGTGTCAGTTTTTTTTATTTAAAAAAATTACGGAAAATTTGGGTATTAAATTTAAAAATAAAACGTCCTTTTTATTTTTCGTGAGGTCTATAGCTCACAGAGCTTTTAGTATTGGACTTAAGACAAGGTGCCAATTACCGATTATTGGATAAAGCTAGGAAACTTGTAAGTCGCGGATTTGTAGTGTATTTGATGTACCTATATAATAAAAAAATATTGTACACGTATTTTTCCTTTGTTTATTATTACGATGACGAACATTCCAATCTCGTGACACGTTACGCTTTACTTGAATTTTCTTTAGTATATTACGTGACGTCACAAGCCCGCACTCCGGAACTTATAAGCTTTAAAACTTTTTACTAGCTGGATAAATTTAAAATTAAGTTACCATTCTTTTTAGTTCTCGAGTTTGAGTATCCACTCAAACTCACGAACTAAACAGAATAATATTTTCTGACCCAGTCATTATTTGAATTCCTAGTAAGCAGCCACTTCTGTACTATCTTTATTTGGGGAGTGGGCCCGCGTAGTAACGTGCGAAATTGCGTCGCGTCGGCTAAGCAATATTGATGTTTGATGTTGTAATGCAGGGGGTATACTCCACATATTAATCCTTTAGTCGTACGTAGTGACGTTCTTTTTCTATGACAAACCAAATTAGACTTTATCATCATACATATACACCCAATAACGTCCGCCTTGGGTAACATTATAGAGTAACCCCAGGATTTTTGCCTAAGTAAATGATGACGCTTGATGCTAGCTTTATTTACTTTGGCTTTTACTCTACACTTATGTAGATACCTATGTATAAAAAATAGGTCTATGGGTACACAATTTAATAATATCGTTTGGAACGAAGTTCCTTTTCGAACGGCACGGACTTGGCGGGTGGGGGCTAGGAAAAAGCTTAAGGATTTTTTTGGGGTTTAAGTTTGATGTGTTTGTGTCTCTGTCTGTGGCATCGTAGTTTCTACACGTATGGACCGATTTCAATGCGGGTTTTAAGCTAAAATGAGGGCGGCGCAGCTAAAAGGAGGGCTTTGATTTAAGCAATGTATATTTGTATCTTTATCTGTTGCTTCATGTTTTCAATGATAAGTATCTTGATATCTTGATACCAATCGGTCTAGGCATCTTTAAGTAATCGCGGACATACGTTGAAAAAACGTTCATACATTAGAATTGATAACTCTTCCTATTGTGAGTCGGTTAAAACGATTACTTGTTATCTCCCCCGCCTTATTTCGTTCAAAACAAACCGTGTACCGTGTCTACCTGTACGGGATAAAACGTGGCGACGCGGCGGTGTCTGCAATGTAAGGACGTCTCCCCTAGGAGAGGAGAGTTGGTATAAATAAATATAAATATATAGGGACAAATTACACAGATTGAACTAGCCCCAAAGTAAGTTCGAGACTTGTGTTATGGGATACTAACTCAACGATACTATATTTTATAGCAAATACATATATAGATAAACATCCAAGACCCAGGGCAATTTGAAAAAGGGCATTTTTTAACTTGCTCTGACCGGGGATCGAACCCTGGACCTCTGGGTGGTGGACTAGCATAGTGACCACTACGCCACGGAAGTCGTTAAATATATAATACAATATATCCTCATAACCTTTTCCTTTTGTGATTATTGTTATCTCCGCCTTATTTCGTTCAAAACAAACCGTGTAACGTGTCTACGTGTCACGTACACGGGATAAAACGTGGCGACGCGGCGGTGTCTGCAATGTAGGGACGTCTCCCCTAGGAGAGGAGAGTTGGTATGGCTCGACTGAAGTGAAAAGATACAACAGTTTTAACAACTGCATTTTAAACAAAAACAGTAGAGTAATACCTAGTCGACTAGTCGTATTTCTGATCAAAAACCTATGGAATCCTAAATAAAATGGGGAAAATGTTGGACAAAAACACAGGACAATATTTTTAAAATCTAAAAACGTACTTGACACAACCGATTTTGATAAAATTTCCATGGAACACAAGATTTTTCCAAATTGGTCTGGGCGTCTTTTAATACATACGTTAAAACATCGAAGTACACACATTTAGAATTGATAACCTCTTCTTTTTGTAAAGTCTACCTGTCACGTACACGTACACGCACACGTACGTGTCTGCAATGTAGGGACGTCTCCCCAAGCAGAGGAGAGTTACTATGACTCTACTGAAGCGAAAAGATACAAGTGTTTTAAACAAAAAAGTAGTAGCTGTTCTTGTTTGTTGTGTGGTTACCGGCAGAGTAGAATAGGACCACTCCAAATATTTCAACCAAAGCGTATAAACATCATGAGATCTCTCCAACCCGCCTGGCCAGCGTGGAGAGTGAAGGCCAAATCTTCTAGCTGTTCTGGCCAAGTATCAGATTAAAAAGACCTGATGGTGATGATGATACGCTTTTATTGTGAGACCGAAGTACTTATGACAAATGAAATAAACCCCAACTCGATGGAGTTGCGTCGTTTTACTTACTGACTTGATCCATCGCCTCTACTTTTTAACTCCGCGATCAGACCCTAGATATCGTCTACCATAAAGTGCTGGTCAAGACAAATCAAACGAGTCCTACTCAATGAGATTATGTTGTTTTAGGTATATTATAACTAAGTACCATCGAATATCCCCGGCTCCCATCCTCAGAACAGCTCATTATGACTTCATAATATTGTATTGTCATCCAACTTACACAAAAATTCAGCGAAATCGGTTGAGGAGAACTTTTTGAAAATTGAATTGCAAGATTTGACCGAAACAAATATTCATACACACATACATACAAGATACATTGCAAGTTTAATAAAATAAAAACCCAAAACCTTTCGTAAACACTCTGAAAAATTAACCAGTCCACGTTTTACAACCGCGTCGTAAACCGAGTCTCGCATAACCTCTATTTTTAAGCGAAAGTGGCGCCATTTTGTATTTCAAAGTAACATGGATGAATTTTACGACATATGTATAAATACCAACCGTCATATACTGATAATAAAACTGCACGTACAATCATAAAGTACCTACCAATGCTACAGATATAAGATTAGGTCTTAGATCATTTAAACATCATCATCATCATCAGGTCACGTCTTCGATCCCCTTTTTATACGCATTCACGTGTGGCCCCACTGCAGGAGCATGACCCCCTCTATACTACTAGAGCCATAACTTGACCAAACCAGACAAAGGACTTGACAGCTTAACAAAGCTTAATAACACCAATGACACCTTTTCAACCCGTCTGGTCAGCGTGGAGTGTAGATCATTTAATACTATTATTAAATGATCTAAAAAAATTACAGATGTTTTGTATCAAATTCATCAAAAGAGAGTAAAGTACCTAGGTAGGTTCCTAGCAAAGATATTGGACCAAAAAATTTCTGTATTTCCAAGAAAAAACTAAAATATTTACCTATACCATATTCACTATGATTTTTCAAAACTAAGGGCCCATGGCAAATTTAGTCCATGAAAGGAAGTACGAGGGAAACAAAGCAGCAAGCCGATTTTAGCGTCACAAAGCAGGCCCCATTTCCACTGAGACAATAGCTGCAAACATGTAGAACTGACGCGGGTAGGCCGCGTCCGGTGTGCATTTACCCTTTACAGAGGTATAATGCTTGAGTTTTAGTTCTACAAGGTTATTTGCTAGGCAAATTAAATAAAGCCTAGACTGTCAAGAACGCCATCTAGTGATGAGTAGTGTATATCCGTAGTGTCATCTTTTATTTGCTAGTGAAAAACCCTGATTTTTAAGCATTTATAAATCCCCAATAACTTTAAAATTACTGCAACTGCTTTCTCGTAAACAAAAACGCATCGAAATTGGGCCATCTGTTCAAGCGCTACGATGCCACAGACAGACAGACACAATATCTTATACCTTTAAACAAGCAATTCTTGTATATTTATTTATTTATAAATTTCTGTGATCTCGAAAACGGCTCTAACGATTTCGCTGAAAATTGGTATATGGGGGTTTTTGGGGGTAAACAATCGATCTAGGTTAGTCTTATGTTTGGAAAAATGCGTGTTTTCGAGTTTTTATTCGTTTTTCTTTCCACGCAGAATATGGTCGCTAATTTCGTCGCGCCGGCCGCCATCCACTTAGCTCAGCGGTTAAGGATGCTGACCGCTAGAAAGAGTGTTATGGGTTCGAATCCCACTCGGTGACTTACTTTTGTTTTTTTTATGTTCAAGTTTATATATAATTTTTTATTTTGTACTGTTTTTAGACAAGCTTAAAAAATGTAGTTAATGTTTGAGATGTAATGTAACGAGCAAAGCTCGGTCACCCAGGTACTATATGTATATGTATGTATACCGATACTATTACTAATAGACATAATTTTTCAAAACTAAAAACCGACTTCACCCCCTATCTACATAACCGATTTTAATAACATTTCTATGGGACCATCTGACAAGTATACCCTTCCAAACCGTATAAGAAATTTCCCAATCGGTCCAGGCGTGTTCGAATAATCGGTAAACATACATAAGAAAATGAGACCTCCCCAACTCATCTGGCTAGCGAGGAGAGTGTAGTCCAAGTCTCTGGCTGCTCAGGCTACATTGGCTCTTAGTAAAGAGAGGGTCGTGCTCCTGCAGTGGAAACAAAAAGACCTGATGATGATGATAATACATAAAAAAAATATCGCGATGAAAGCGCTTTTTCCTCTTTTTTTGGAATTCGGTTACAAAAGAAAGAATGTGCTAGAAACTCGCGGCACACAAGTCAGACAGAGCGGGGGGGGGGGGGGGGGACGGGGGGGACGACCTTTCTGTCTTCTTCTGTCTGTCTGTCTTTAAGTCTATCGCAGTATGTCAGTATACCACGTTAGTAAACACACGCGTTAGGCCACAACCCGACGGTGTCTCGCACGCGAGCTATTTGGGTGGGACTAACTTATGATTGACGGTGCAAGTTTCACGGAGACATTATTGTACTACAATGTATTTTAACTTCCAAATGACTTACTTTCTAACCTTAAGAATACCCTTACCCTAGACTTTTCAATACAATCGTAGTCTACGTTTTATTTGGAAACCACATGTCAGATTTCGGCAAAAAATTGTAATTTTAAAGAAATTGTAATTATGTAGGGTCATAATTGGTTGCCGACTGTAAAATTATTAGAGCTCATTAAAGTGGCAGTGGGCGGGGCACATAGCGCGAAGATCCGATGGCCGATGGGGAAGAAAGGTTCTCGTATGGCGGCCACGTACCGGCAAGCGCAGCGTAGGACCACCTGCTAGATGGTCAGACGACCTGCGCAATGTTGCAGGAAGGCGCTGGATGCAGGCCGCTTCCGATCCGTCGTTTTGGAAATCCTTGGGGGAGGCCTATGTCCAGCAGTGGACTTCCTGTGGCTTATATGATTGATTGATGATTGTAAAATTATGAACTGGAAAGAAAATATAAGGATGTAGAAGTTTCCTATAGTGATGGTCAAAAATGATATAACACACTATATTCTATTTCAAGTTCATATTTTTAGCGTCGGAAACCAACTATTAGGTACCCTAGATAAGTGCAATATCTTTGAAATTACCAAATTTTGCCGAAATCGGGCATGTCGTTTCGAAAGTAAGTAGATTAAGTTTGTATGGAAAAGTGTATTTTCGTCTAGGGTCTGAGCCCTACTATAGAAACGAGCTCAACACAAATATAATATTGCACTTTGGTAATAAATGTGCACAAATTAACGAGTTGATTTGCCAGGCAAATTAAAAACCCCTAGCCCCTACCTGAAAGCATCAAAATCGGTGTGTCCATTCGAGAGCTACGATGCACCAGACAGACATTGGTGTCAAACCTATAACAGCCCTCTTTTTGAGCCGGAGTTAATAATTTTTCAAAACTAAAAACCCAATTCTCCCCAATTTCCCCCAAACTACACAACCAATTTTATCAAAAATTCTAACGGACCATCTCGCAAGTATACCCTTTTGAACAAAAAAAGATTTTTCCAAATTGCTCTAGGCGTCTGCGAATAATAGGTGAACAAACATAAAAAAAGGTCGCGACGAATTGATAATCTTCTTTTTTGGGAGTCTGTTAAAATTAGAAAAAAAGTCTGTTAAAAAGAGGTCTGTCAGGATCGTAGCAGGTGGAGTCCATAGTCTCTGCCTACCGCTGTGGGAAACAAGCGTGATATTATGTATGTTAAAAATAGACCGTACAGGCACAACCCCAACAGAACTGGAGTTAAGGCCACGCCCAAAATACCTATTCCACGGAATTGCCCGCGATTACTGGGATGGGAACAACGGCACACGTAATGTTTGAACACACGACGTTTACGTTGTAGCGAGCACAGGTGGGTATGTACGCATACGTAGATGGAATAGGTATGCAATCTTGGAAAATCTTATTCACTGACATGTTAGGCTGGTTATTAGACTCAGATGTTATTAGATTTATAGATATTGCCGTGTGGTTTCCGGCAGAGTAGAATAGGACCATTCCAAGTCCTCCCGTGGATGTCGTAGAAGGCGGCTAAGGAAATACAAGTTAAACAAAGCATTAATGATTCCTCTCCAAACCGTCTGGCCAGCGAGGAGAGTGTAGGCTAAGTCCTCTGGCTGCTCTGGCCGAGTATCGCTCTGGTAGTACAGAGAGGGTCGTGCTCCTGCAGTGGAGACAGAAAGACCTGATGATGATGATTACAGACATTTATTTTTAACCGACTTTAAAAAAAGGGGAGGTTATCAATTCATCGTGATCTTTATTTTTTAAGGTTCCGTACAAAAATATAAAAAAATCTCACAGGCTTACCAGTTCACTACTGTGTAATAATAACTGTTGTTACTAGATGACAGTCACTGAGTTACGTCAGATGCTTTTAAGCAGCTCGAAAAATCTGATACAAGTGTTTGCTATTTTTTTTTGTTATATTGAGTATATTTTCAAATATGCGGCGATGGAGACATAGTAATAGAGGAAGAATTTTAAAAAATGTCTGTTTGTTTGTGTTTATCCCCGGAAATACTGGACAGATCAAATGAAATTTTTTTGTTACAATAGGGTATAATTGATTTTGGAATATGGAACGCCTGATGCTTAACCTTAATGGTCCAACTAAACTATAAAAGCAATATACAAATGACGCCTTAGCAAAAGTTGTTCAGCCTGATGAGCATTTTCCGAAATGATAAAGCCCACTGGAACGAAGTCGCGGACTTCGGCTAGTATTAAATAAAAGAATAATTTTGTAAGCTGGCTATAAAAAGCTATGGTTGCAGTAAAGTAGCCTATTGAATAGACAATAGGGCTCCGGGCCAGATTCCCGAGATTAGGTCTTCACTCACAAGAATAAATATTTTCTATTAGCTCACGTAATGTTCTGAGATATTTTCTACGGATTCTTTTTAACCCTCGACAAAAAAGAGAGGTTATGTAAGTTTCATAATGTCTGTCTGTCTGTCTGTGACATCGTTTCTCTCAAACGGATGGACCATTTCGACGCGGTTTTTTGTACTTGAAATCAAGTTCCTTTGTGGTGTCCTTAGCTATGTTTGATGAAAATCAGTTAAGCCGTTTAAAATTTATTGAGGTTAATGCTTGAAAGCAGGGGTTTTTAATTTACCGGGCAAGTAATAGATGGCGCTACGGATATCAAGTAGTTCTGCCACTCATCACTAGATGGTGTCGTCGGGGGTTATTTAATTTGCCTGGCAAATAAACTTGTAGAAACAATTGATCGCAGGTTGCCTTTAACAGGGATAAGTAGAAGGAGTTAAGGAGACTTCTGCTTAGCAGGGGACATGGCAGATTAAATAAATGGTTTATCATATTTCGTAAAATGCAATTTTTATGATGTCAGGCCGATTGTAAAACCACGCCCTAATTGTTTTTATGATATTGCTTTTTTTTCCCCACTTAGCATTATTTTAGGAGTTCCTTGGAGAAAAGGCAGATGGCAAGCGCGCCCTGGGCTCCGAAGCAGCATAAATAATAATAAATTAATAAATATATAGCGACAAATTACATCGATTGTGTTAGCCCCAAAGTAAGTTCGAGACTTGTGTTTTGGGATACTAACTCAACGATGCTATATTTTATAACAAATATATATATAGATAAACATCCAAGACCTAGGACAATTTTAAATAGGCCATTATTTGCCATGACATGACAAAAGCAAGTCGTGTAGAAAAAAATCAATAAAATAATGTGTCATAAATAAAACTCTTACTTTTACAGTAGGATAAAACACTCAGACCTGTAACTTCTCGTACAACTCATTCTTATTCCATTGTAACAGAAAAGTAGTTTGCAGTAAGTAGCCTATTGAATAAAACAATATTACTGGCCTCAGAGTAGGGTTACCATTTAGGAATTTGAAAAATCCTGGCTAAAAGCCGCCAATTTTCGATAAAAGTCCGGACTTTTTTGGAAACATTAGAACCACTTAGTTTAGTTCAGTGCCATAAGCATGGCAGACAGACTATTGCATTGGCAGATTTGATTGCGTTGATACATAAAAAAAAGTTTTACTACTCATATTTCATAAATCCGGACAAATTAAAGGGCCGGACAAAGTCCGGACGAAGTCCGGACAAGAGTCTAAAAGTCCGGACATGTCCGGATTAATCCGGACGGATGGTAACCCTGCCTCAGAGCAACTTCAGAGCTGTTCTGATTGTGTAGAGAAGGTCGAGGACTTTTGAAAAGGGGTACGCTTTAGCATGTAGCCATTTACTTGTACTTGTAGATTGATCGTAGGTATATATAAATAAATATTTAGGAACAAATTACACTGATTGAGCTGACCCAAAGTAAGTTCGAAACTTGTGATACTAACTCAACGATATTATATTTTATGAAGAATACATAGATAAACATCCAATCATTATCATCATCATCAGATCTTTTTGTCTTCACTGCAGATTCTCTCTGTGCTACCAGAGCCATACTTGGCCAGAGTAGTCAAGACGACTTGGCCTACACTTTTTACGCTGGCCTGACGCGTTGGAGAGGTCTCATGATTTTTATAAGTTTTGTTTAGCGTTTAAGTTTAGTCGCCTTCTACGACATCCACGGGAAGACTTGTAGTGGTAGTATTCTACTCTGCCGGATACCACACGGCAACATCCAAGACCCAGGCCAATCAAAAAAAGGTCATTAACCACAGAGGTCGTCGAATTACATAAAAAATATTATAATACATTCTCAATCTTACAAATTCTTGAGTTAGATCCAAAGATTGCTTGGACTCTACTGCAAGATACGGTGGGAGACGAGACTTAAATACAGCATTAAAATGTTGATTGATACTAAATGGGCTTTAAAACGCAGAAACAAAACATAAACCAATTTATCTCAGCCCAGCCTGCGTTGCACAGCCACAATGGCTAGCCTACATTGCTGCTTTGTTACAAAAACTGAATAGACAAAAAATCATATTCTATCATATCCTACTAATATTATAAATGCGAAAGTGAGTTTGTATATTTGTTTGTTTGTTACCTCTTCACGCTTAAACTACAGAACCGATTTAGATGAAATTTGGTATAGATATAGTTTGAGACTCGGGGAAGGATATAGGGTACTCTTTATCCTGGAATTTCTACGGGGAGCGAAGCCCATATAAATACCTTTTCAAACTTAAAAATTCTTGAGTAAGATCCAAAGACTTGACACCACTGTAAAATACGATGAAATGACTTGAGACGAGACGTAAGTAGGTAGGACAATATAATGTTAATACTAAATAGGCTTTAAAACGCAGAAACAAAATACAAACCAATTTATCTCAGCCCAGTCTGCGTTGCACAGCTACAATGGCTAGCCTACATTGCTGCTTTATTCAATACAATACTTTCTGTTGAATATGAATCAGTTGGGAGTTTGCGGTTATGATATTTTTACTCGAATGCACAAAAGACATTTAGCTTTATTTTATGTTATAGGTCAGGTGTTTTTTGTAACGAAGTTCCTTGTCAGACGGTACGAAGGCGGCTAGGTAAAAAAAGGGTAAGATTTTTTCGTCACAATTTTTTTAAGGGCGGGAATTTCTTGGGGGTTTTTCAGGGGCACGACCCTCTCTGTACTAAGTGCTTGAGCTAAACTTGGTCAAAGCAGCCAGAGGACTTGGCCTGCACTCTTCTCGCTGGCCAGACGGGTTGGAGAGGTCTCATTGATGTTTATAAGCTTTGTTTAGCTTGTATTTCCTAAGACGCCTTCTACGGACATCCACGGGAAGTCTTGGAGTGGTCCTATCCTACTCTGCCGAAAACCATTCTATAAATATGTAATATTTTTTATTAAAGTACAGAACCCTAAAGCAAAAGAAAACCAAGATAATCTATATACTCTTCTGAGCTTGCTCGTAAAGCAATAATAAACAACGCAATAAAATAATTCTCGCTCTTCGGCCGGAAAACATCTTGAGATAAGGAAAGTACCTTTGTTTTGGGAGTTCTTTCTTTAACAGACTCTTAAAAAAAGGAGGAGGTTAACAATTCGTCGCGATCTTTTATTTTTTTCATATAAGTATGTTAACAGATTATTCGAAGACGCCTTGTCTTGTTATTTTATTAAAGTCGGTTGTGTAGTTTGGGGATTAAGTCGGCTTAAGTTTAGAAAAATTATTTAATAAATAAATAAATAACAAAAAATAAATAATAAAAATAAAAAAAACCTTTAATCACTGTCAACTTCATTAGGATAAATAATGGTTTAAACAAAGTTCTGCGTTACATTATAAGACAGAAAGGGTATAACTATTAAACTACAACGTTTAAGCGTTCATCCCCTATCCCTTTAAATGTCGGACGCCCGGAGCGGGCGTCTGATGTATTGTTTTACTATTGTGTCTGCTATGACGACGTTTGAAGGGTTAAAACTCTTGCTGAACCAACTTTCATCAAATATAGTTAAGAACTTAAGTAGTTAAGAAACTAGTTAAGAACACCACAAGGAAACTTTCACGTAAAAAAACGTATCTAGAAGCTACGACGGTCTGTCTTTGGCAACAGACATATATATTGGCATCAAACTACTAGAAATAAAATCATATTTATTTAAAGTAAAATTTAATCGTCCAATAAGAAAGAAAAAATATTCATTTCCAACGAAAAAGAAAGCCGAATTGGTGCAGAAACGTGCTTTTAAAGTTTTCCAAAAGGAAAGAGATATGATAACTTAAAGATAAAAGTTTCTTCCTGTTTAACCGGCGAAATCCTTATTTTCCTCAACGAAGTACAGTCGGCTACAAGTCTAATGTAACATTCTCACTTTAACATTTTTAGAGTCAATTTTGATCGAAGTTAATATAGCTTTGCATGACAGCAGAAGTTTCGTCGAAATATCTGGCAAAAAACGATACCTTTTAATCGTGGTAAGTCCTCTAAAATTGATAATAGCTTTTCTTGCTTTTTAACAATATGCTATTTGATTAAGTTTGTTTTTGATAACACTTACGAAAGAAAGTCTTTTCTCAAAAACAGCAAGTAAATCCTCACCCTTATTAATATTATACATGTGAAGGTGAGTTTGTATATTTGCTTGTTTGTCGATTTCTTTGTTCAGGGAATAACTTAGGATAGTTTTTATCCCGAAATTCCCACGGAGAGCGAAGCCCACGGGCACAGTTAGTTGGTTATAAAATGAGGCATCAATTAGCATTTCAAACTTAAGTCATCTCGCTATCTCTTTCGTACGCGCAAGACCTAATGGCAATGACGTCACGCGGATGTATGTGCATCCTTTTTCTGTTACTTTTTCTCCCACCGGATTTAAAAGGCTTAAATTTTGCTTATTTTTGAGCGGGTAAAAAAAATATTTTTGTTTTCGGTCTCGTTCTATGTTACTTTTATATATAAATATAAAAAATGAGTCAAATACCGAATAGAAACCAAAGGACTAAGCTCAAACATCTTGTTCAGCAATTGCGTTCCCGCAAGGAGTGTTGACGTCAGGCATGCGACCGCTCGTAAAACAAAGATTTGGCTATAATCTTATAAACTATTTCAGCTATACTGCAATCGATTTCGCATGCTCTTGGGTATCTATAAGTGACATTGACATGCTTATTATATTGGAGAAAAATAAAACCCGGCCGAGGCGAGTCGGACTCTCAAGAAGGGTTCCGTACCATTACATATTATAAAAAATCACGTTTGTTGTAGTAATATTTATTAAAATTATTTTTAAAGTCAATATACAACTCAATATTCTACGACAGTTCATAATTTTATGTGTAGTCTGTTTGTAGTCTCTGATCCCAAGATTCTATCGTAGGGTTGAGAACTACATAACCTATTTCTTATTTATTATAATTTCTCACTCACCACCAGGAATGAGTAATGATTACTACACACATACATAAACCCTCACAAACACACTCTCTCACACTCACATGCACACCCCCACACACACGCACACACACACACGTACACACCCTCTCACGCATCCACACATCTTCACTTATCACACAACACAACATTCACTCATGTCAATAGAACTAAGAATATATTTAAAGCTATAAACTATATTTGTAAGCTAGGCCTATGTTAATACTAAGTGTTTGGAAGAGCGGGTCCCCCTGCCACAGGCTTTTTAAAAGCTTACTAGGTGGGTCCCAGAAATTTGTATTACTTAAACTACTGGCTTGAAAATAAAGATTTTTATATATTTTTATTTTATTTTATAATATTCTATGAATATTTCAAGCGTCTAACTGTTGCCATTTTTAATATAGACCTATAAACGGAAAAAAAAGACACGTTTGTTTTATGGGCCCCCCTTTCACCCACCGGAAATTACGTCACTACAAGGTGATCAGATGACTTAACCAGGCTCGCTGGAAATCGCTGGATACAGGCCGCTCTAGATCGGTCATTTTGGAAATCTTAGGGCGAGGCCTATGTCCAGCAGTGGACGTTATGCGACTGAAATGATAATGATGAATTACTTTCAGCTGGAAACGGCCGACTGTTGAAGTAAGCAGTTTGTAACATCTGACACTGACACTTTTATGTTTAATCTAGAGACAGAGATTCCAATGTAAATAAATAAATAAATAAATATACATCATCATCATCAGGTCTTTTTTATTCTGCACTGCAGAAGCACGACCCTCTGTGTACTACAGATTCATAGTCCATACTTGGCCAGAGCAGCCAGAGGATTTGGCCTACACTCTCCACGCTGGCCAAATGGATTGGAGAGGATAAGCTTTGTTTAGCGTATTTGTAAGTCGCCTTCTACGACATCCACGGGAAGACTTGGAGTGGTCCTATTCTTCTCTGTCGGAAACCACACGGCAAACCAACCGCATGTTTCCCGCAGGGGTAGGCAGAGACTATGGACTTCCACTTGCTACGATCCTGACAGACCTTTTTCGCTTCATCTACATTTCATCACTCTCTTCATAGATAAACACCCAAGACCCAGGCCAATTTGAATGAGGCAATTTTCCAACTTGCCCTGGGGATCGAACGCGGAACTTCCGAACAGCGACTAGCGTTACCACTACGCCACAGAGGTCAATAAAGTGTAACATTGGACTTAACCGACTGTACATATTGGCGAGAACTGGGTCGAACTAGTTAAAGTCCCATTTCGGCGCTAACAGCTATCGAACAAACACACAGATATCTTGTTCGGAGATACGGGGCGTCAGTCATGTTTGGAGATGGTTACTTCTAAAATATTTCCTTCCTTATTAACCAACTTCCAAAAAAGGATGAGGTTATCAATTCGTCGCGATCTTTTTTTTGTATTATATGGTCGTTTACCGATTATTCGAATACGCTGGACAGATTTGGAGAATTCTTTTTTTGTTTAAAAGGGTTCTTGACAGGTGGTCTTATAAAAAAATATCAAAATTGGTTGTGTAGTTTGGTGGTAAAATCGAGTTTTAGTTTTGAAAAATTTATTTTATTTTATTTATTACTTAAAATTTATTGTTACCTTACTTAATACTACAAATTTAGAATGTACCAGCTGCTTCTCTTCCCACGTAAGCGCTGGAGGAAATGGGCGAAAATGTTTTAAGGTACCGTATAGGTTCACAGCTCGCAATATTGTGAGTGTTTTTTAAAAATGCTGATAATTAAACTAGGTACTTAGTACGGCGTCTTATGGCGATGCGGCTAGCAACCCATCCCTGGTGACATAGGCTACAATTTGTATGCAAAAATGTATATGAATACTACATACAAATTGTTTTTTGTTCTGATATCAAATGAAAGTTATTGATTAGCATATTTTAAAAATATTATTAGAGTCTGTACGGAAAGAGAACCGTCGTAGGATTTGAGGGCGCAGTTGTGTTTAATATCCGTATTTGTTATGTTGACAACACTGTTGTGTCATTATAGTGCGACTATAAAGTTCTTGATATTTTGAAACTATGACGGCTATTGGATGCTAATGGATAAATTATATTTTTATATATTATTTACATTACATGTAATGGCTGTAAATGAAAATATATTTTTATATGTTTTCAGATGCTATCTTCATCGTTAGCCTTTAGGTTAGGTAGGCATAAAAAATAAATTTAAAACAATAATATATTTATTAATTTATTGATCAGAACCATAATCAAAGTCTTATCCTAAATATTCAATGCCGGACATGTTTGAACTATCATCGGATAGACTATAGAGATCCAAAGAATTTTCTTCTTCTGAACTTGATTTGCTCGAATCTGTTACAGTTATTTATAACAAATTCTTGCACCACACGCCGTTATTTGAGGAACCTTCTTTTTTATTTTAGATACTGTATCTTTACTCAAACCTGAAAAAATAGGGCAAGTTTATCTAAACGCATAATAAATTAAAAGTATCAACACTCTTTATACCTGCTATCAAAAACTTTGATTGAAACAAAATAAACATATATTCTTATATATTAATGCGAATTCTTTTTAATTTATACATAATATAAAATGTCGGTGTCTGGGGGTTACCTAGGAAATCTAAAACATTTAAAATAACTTTCTACATACCGCACATCGCCGCCACACGTTCCATGACTTTGTTTAAGTCGATAATTGTGTTTGGCCGCTTTTTCTTTTTGGCAAAACCTATAATAATATTAAATATTATTTCCCTTGTAGGACTGGGTAAAGGATTTCCCCTTTTTGAAATGATTTAAAATAAAAATCACGTTAAAACAACACGGTAAACAAAGATGACGTAAAGTTTGTCATTTGACAGATGGGTGTTGGGTTGTCATATAAAAAAGATTTTGTTAGTTTGATTTTACGCCACGACGGTTCTCTTTCCGCACAGACTCTAGTATACATTGTTAACGTAGTAAAAAAAATTCTATGTCTATGGTTAACGTATATAGCTTTCGTAGCCGGGTATTAGTTTGTTGCCTATGTACTCTTTAAATATATAAAACACAATTTTTATTTTGAAATTTTGAATTATAAATAGATTGGACTCCGAAAATTCAAAATCAAAGATATTTTATCCCTTTTTCTCCGCAACCCCGTCCAAATCGCTGTGGTTTTATTGGAATCCCGGCCGGCCCCGGATATCCCGGGCTCATCACAATCTGCCGCCGGCCGTTTGTATTGCCTCAATCAAATTTTGCTCTGAATGCCAAGGCTATATACATGATACTTTGGGTGTGTAGATCTATACACTTTAGAGATGACATGATTTTCACATAAAAGAGGGTATATCTAATATTAGAAATTCTTATGTAAAAATCAGGACTCCACGGCAAGACTGAAACCTTATTTTTAGGATTGAAGTTCCTTGTCGGACGGTACGGAATTGGCGATTTTTTTTCCTTCACGAACGTATTTCGCGGCAAGAATTTTTTGGGGGTTTTTTAGGGGCATATTTTTTTGTAATTTCTTTCCAACCTAATGTTTCACGACACTTAGTGTTATCTTTTAAATAAGTATTGCTTTGCTTCTAAATTGTCTATATGCTCTGGGATAAAAGAAAATTTAAAATGATACCAGCTCTTCAGTAGATCGTAAAAGCCGATCGAGGGAATGAACGAGAATCAAAATATAAATAACTATCTCCTTACTCTAGACTTTTCCATACAAACGTAGTCTATGTTTTATTTTGAAACCACATGTCAGATTTCGGTAAAAAGATGTAATTTTAAAGAAATTGCTATTATCTAGGGTAATAATTGGTTTCCTATATTAAAATTATGAACTAGAATATAAGGATGTAGATATTACCCATACTTATGGTCAAAAATCATATAACACACTATATTCTATTTCAAGTTCATCTACACTAATATTATAAAGAGGAAAGATTTGTTTGTTTGATTGTATTGATTAGGTTCCGAAACTACTGGATCGATTTTAAAAATTCTTTCACTGTTGGATAGGTATGTTATCCCTGAGTGACATAGGCTATGTATGTACCACGGGCGAAGCCGGGATGGACTGCTAGTATTTAATAATTGCAATATCTTTGAAACAAGGCATGTCGTTTTGAAATAAAACGTAAACTACTTTTGTATGGAATAGGGTAGTTTGGTCTAGGGTAAGGGAACTTTTAAGTCAGACAATTGTAAACCTTTGTATATTAAGGATCAATATAGTTTTTATAAATAAATAAAATGCCACCTCAATTTCTTCAAGAATCGCCACCACATTGATAAGCGGCCTATCGCATCACGATTTGCTAAAGCGGGGTCACTGATAAACCGATACCCGGGGTAGGTCAAGCCTTGTTAAATATTATACCCTTCTTATTATGCATTAAAAAAACGGGATATTAGAAAACTATTCATCTCAAGTGTGCCAGAAAAGATAAAATGGAAAACACGTCAATTAAAAATATGAGTTAGTTAAGAGATTAATTCCTTCCATTCGAACAATGGTTGATCGGTAGAGAATGCCAAATGGCATGAGGTCTGCCACTAGTAAAATCTTCTGGTAGAGAATGCTATTAGCATTAAGTCCGCCTTTTGTACCATATTGTTTTGGTAAATAAAGTTTAAATAAAATAAAATAAATATTTGTGCAATAGTTTACATAAATAAAAATTAGAATAATACTTAAACTGCGAGAGGAAAACTCTTTTCTTTTGCTGGATTAAAACATTTTCGAAAACTTTCTTTTTCCTCTTTCTTCCCTATTGGTATATATATAATCTAACAAGTGCGTGTCACGCCACGCTCAGACTAGAGTTCCTAAGTTACCAACATGGAAACTTTATTTTTCATATCTTTACTTCCCATTTGTCGTTACGTTGTCAAGATTTTCGCACATACATACAAACCTCTGACGAACTTTGCCTAGCTCGGTCGTTCATAAAATAGAAAGTTCCAATATACCGACCGCCCCTTTTACCGACCCCCTCCGCATTTGAACGTATTTCACTAGTTCTCAGAACATCGCATGACCGGGCTAGGCCACTCCTCGACTAGTCTGATTAGTCACTGTGGGCTAAACACGCTTTTACTTTTATTTGTGCTCCCAATGATCTCATTATAGACTATTTATAGGCTATATATAGGCTCTATCGACGTAATCTTGACGAGGGTGTATGGAAATTATTTAATTAAAATCTCCCGCCTAACAAATTGCTTTTTACACCCACTACGCGACCGAGAAAAGCCATTTCTGGTCATGGGAATAAGTAAAGTGTATTTTATTTACTCGTACGTCATAATAATCATATAATTATTCAGGCCATCGAAACTTGGAAATAGTTTGACGAAAATAGAATAAATATTGATTTTATACCAATTTAAGTTCAAAAATACCTCCCCACGTTTATAATATTACTAGCTTTAACTCGCGACTTTACCCGCTTAGAAGTCTAAAATTGGTATAATTTTTTATTAGTTATTTTTGGTATTAATTTTTTATAAAATATTTAGTATTATCTTAAAATGTTTGAATACTTATAAAATAAAACACTCTCCCTCTCTCTTTCCCCCTCCCTCTCCGGGAGTAACTGACAAGAATGTCCTTTCAAACAAAAAAGAATTTTTCATATCGGTCTAGACGACTTCGAATAATCGATGTACATCAATAAAAAAAGATCACCAATAAATAACCTCCTCCTTTTTGGTAGTCGGTTAAAAAGACAAAGTTATCCTTCTACAACTATTTATTTTGCAACTTCGGCAATTTAATAACACGTCGGCTCGTCACAGAACTCAAATTAACACGCATTCACAGGTCGCATATTAACCCCAATTTAGCGTTAGTTAGAACTCTGCTAATTATATAGAAGGACGGGGCTTTTGTATTTGGCTGCGTAATAGTGGGTGAATATGTATGATGTGGAAGATTCCTTTTCAATTGGGTAGATGTAAGTCAAAAACAAATTATTCGGTACAACCAGGCCTGTGTCACTCCCCGTTTAGGTATCGAAAATATACCTACATTATTACTACTATGCGCGGCAACCACTCCGGAGTGGTAATTCAGTAACATGAATCGTATGTTTAAAGTTATAAGAATGTAATTGGCTTGCAATGCACTTCTAGGTATCGATACGAAAAGGTGCCGAGTTCTGACGCGAGCTAAATTAAACCATATCGCTAACGACATTGAGTAGATTTTTCTTTGAATTCCTTTGCTGAGTAAGACTTCTGTACGTAAGTACTAGTTAGTTAGAGATATAACTCATTAAATAAAACGTCACCAATAAAGAAATAAACAAAATATAGTGTCACTTTTTAATTTCATTGGTCATATCCGTTTTTAACATGATTTTAGATTTGTTACTGCAGAAATAACTGATAAGTTATTTAACTCCAAAAAAGAATTACGTTACACATTTGTATTTCATACAAATCCCATAAAAAACGCTTGTTTTTACGTTCAGAAAAGTATGTGATTTGACTTGTTGTCATCTAACGGATTCATTTAATCAAATAGTTTATTTATATTATTCTACTATGACGGTCTGGGTGAAAAGAAAAAAACTCAGTATGTACCACGTGCCTCCCTTCCGGCGAAGATCGTATCGTAAGCCGATCGAGGGAATGGGCAAAAATGCTAACGATGTGCATATGCTATGCGGCTAGCAAACCAATTCTTTTCCACCTGATAGCCCGTCACGCTAAAAATTGTCTTTGGCCCAAAGACTTTGGGTCTAGCGGCCCTGGGCTCTGTCTGCTTAAAACCGCAACACCCGTAATGCTCCAATAGACGGGCATTTTTCGAACGAAGTTTCTTTTCGAACGGTATACGGACTAGGCGAAAAATTGTAAGATATTTCCGTCACGAATGTTATTATGGCCTGGAATTTTTAAGGGGCTTTTAGGGGCCTCAATTTTTGTAACTTCGTTCTAACCGAGTGTTCCACGAAACTCAGCTTTCTTATCATTTTTTTTCTGCTTTTGTTTATTAAATAATGTAATGTTAAACTTAGAAGGAAATTTTTAATTCCACGCGAACGAACTCGCGGGCAACAGCTAGTAAACACCGGCTGTAATCCTAACGAATTAAAAATTAAAAGGCAAAAACGTTGAATACACGATGAATTATTAAAACTCCCTTTATGGTATGTTTGAGCACATTGTCCAAAATTTAAATTAAATGCCTCACGTGAAAATTTGTTTCTCTGACATTTGTTTTTTATATGGTTAATTTTCATGTCATATAAAAATATAAGATACTATAAACTTTTTTAATATTCAGTCGATAATATAATATAGCCGTGTGGTTACCGGAAGAGTAGAATAGGGCCACTCCAAGTCCTCCCGTGGATGTCATAGTAGGAAATACAAGCTAAACAAAGCTTATAAACATCAATGAGACCTCTCCAACCCGTCTGGCCGTGGTCGTGCTCTTGCAATGTTGACAAAAGACCTGATGATGATGATTTCGTTTATTTCCTAATGACTTTGTTGTTTATGGGAAAAAAATCGATGTTCTTTCCAGTGACTACATTAAAAAATATGTTCTTGTTTGTAAATAAATTTAATTTTAATAAAATCCACATGAATTAAGCAGTTTCTTAAGTTTGTACGTGTGCTTTTTGTTAAACATTTGTGTAAATCGAATAAAACCTTCATCTAAGTGTTATCTACTTTAGACCTAGAATTTTTTTTGTTACTTCTTTAATCTATGCTACTTTTAATATACCTCACGAAAGTAGTACATACAACAATTCCATGATCACGAAAGTAGAGATCCATGATATACCTAAAAGAAAGTCTATGTCTATGCCTATCTCTGTGTCAGCTAGGCGTATCTTTTTAGCCACATTACGATACAAGAGCGTTTTTAGGAATAGAGTATAGACTTTTCTGGAGTCATATTATCTGTGTTCGAACCTGTGGTTCGTTGAAGTCATGGAATCGCATGTACGTTGAAGTACACAATATTCCATGGTTCTTAATTAGTGTTTGTGACGTACATTACTATTGAAATGACAGATAAAAGTACAGGAGTAGAAAGAAATAAAATAAAATTAAACATTGGCGTGAAACTATTATAACACCCCTATTTTGGTGGGGAGTTAACAGACTGAGGTGCAGCAAACTGTCTTTTCTCACGCGACCAAGGTTTCTTCGTCTAATTGATAATTCCCTATATTTATGGCAATGGCGACTTCTATTTGATAATTAGTATCGATAAACGATTATTTATGTCGAAGGATCTAATGAATATACAACGTGGAAGGGACATACCCTTAATAAATCGAACCGAACATAATATAAGAACAGAACATAAATAGAACAACTTTTCTAGATCACTATACCATAGTGTTATTGAAATAACAGTCTAAAGACAAACTAAAATTTCGTTAAACCCATAATTATGTATGGAAATGCCGGAGTTTTTAAAATTTTTGACTGTAATTTTTATTCCATTGTCTGTATATAGATATCTGATCTAGTATATAGCCCGTGGTTCGATTTTATACCACTATGTCCCTTCCACGTTGCATAACGTCTAATAAAATGTACTGAAACTATTTTAAGGGTGAGTTCTGTCTATGATACTGAATAATATGAAAAAATAATTCTTTGCTTTCCTTACAAACTTGGATCAACTGGATAGGTTAAGTATACTTAAGGAAATATTTTATATTTTGATATATATTCCTTGGCAAAAATTGTTCAGTATCATGGACTAAATTTACCCTTTAAATAGTTATAGTATATTTGGTGAGACCGTGTTTACTTATTAAATAAACGAGCGAAGTTTGTACGTATGTTCGAGAATAACGAAAATAATATTCTCTATAGAAACATCATGAAATTAAAATATCCAACCAATATTTTTTACAAGATTCTATTTAACTTTCAATTTATGTAAGTATGTATGTTTGTGTGTTTAATCGGGTTTAATCCAAAAGAACTGGCCACTTTTCATAAATTTAATTTTGACCTAAAACAACGTCCTAATTCTATTCCATTTTTGTAGACAATAAATATGCAAATTTTCCCATTTTCATTACTAAACAAGTGTGGTGATGTTGTACAAAATAACAAGAGTACAAAAGAAGACTTATGGCCATACCTGAATTTTCCGGTGCCCCCATTTGAAATAAATAATTTGAAAGGAAACGGTGATATCATTTAAAATGTTGTCTTGACCAAGCCTTATAGATAACCCTTTGAACTATTTTATGAACAACTGTTTATATTTCAAAGTGAGAACCTGAAGCTTTTCTACGCACATTACGAAAACGGCCACTTTTAGCTTTGAAGCACTTAGCTTGTGTCAACCGAAAAAAATGGAAAAAATTTAAGAGAACTTGAAGTTACTACTTATGTAAAATATATACTTTTAGTTGTTTAAATTTCACACACGATGAACGAATGCCTTTGAAATCTTCGTAACGGTAGCCAAAAGGTCAAGTCAAAACGTGATGGTTTTGACTAAATTTTTTATCTATTTAGCATCATCCAAATCAAAGTTACGAGAGTTCAAAAAAACGACGACACGTTTCGAGAAAAGGTAGGTAGTGCCGTTGCGCTCCGCTTGGCTCGTCGTGGTGGTGGCACTCCCGTGCCCCGCAGATTCTTGTTCTATATTTTTTTAATTTCTTCGTAGTTAATGTCACTAGAAAGGTATGCTTGTTCTTGCGTTCTGTTTAGAGACCAACTTTTGGGCCTAAATAATGAGTTACTCTTCCGTTAATTCGGCATTTTGTGAGTAATTAAAATGATAAGCGTAATGAAATTTTAATTATTATGAGCACTATCCCGTGGGATCATGGCTACGATGATAGATATGATGGATTGGGGTCGGATTATTAGCCTGAATTAATGTGTCAGATGTCGGTTTACAACATTGTAATGAAAGATATTAATCGACTTCAAAATATAATTTTTCAAACCCCAAATTTCTTTGAGAACACTTGACGAGGCGCTGGAAGCAGGCCACTTCCGATCGTTCGTTTTGGAAATCCTTGGGGAAGGCCTATGTGATTGATGACTTGACTAATATGCCCTTTTAACAAAAAAAAAAGAATTTTCCAAATCAGTGAACATCGTTCCTCTCGTTTTTGGAATTCGGTTAAAAACAGGAATTTATATTTTTAAAACCTGGCATCGGCGGCCATCTTGGATTAATGAAAAAAGTGGATTAGTTAAGAATAACCAGGGTCCGCACATTATCTATAAAAAAAATGTGTTTGTTGTATGGAAGATGTATGGAAGCCTGTTGAAGTATGTTTATTCTGTTTTTAATACCTATTTGTTGTCATAGCGGTACGGTAACAGAATCTATATCTATGATAACATAAATATATCTATGAAAATTTCAACTGTCAAGCTATCACGGACAGACGGACAGCGGAGTCTTAGTAATAGTGGTCCCGTTTTACTCTTTGGGTACGGAACCCTCATCACCATCAATAAATTTAAGAACTAGGTTCTTATCAGTATTTTCCATGTCTCCCTATTTTCCGCTAAATGCTAGACCTCCCTATACTCCACAACTTTTGCCTTTTCTTTTACTTCATCCATGAACAACCTTCTTGGTCTTCCCTTTTCCTCTCTTGGTTTCCACTTTCCCTCCCATTATGTTTTTTTGAAGTTGTCATGCTGCATAAGGTGGCCAAACATCCTTTCAACGGAACCCTAAAAAATATATAATAGTGCCTTTCCTTTGTTGTCTCGATATCCCGTAAAATCTAATTTCTCTGAATGAATCTGGCAGGTCGACGACCTGAACAAGAAACCGCCCAGACTGCCAACTCCCAATTGGCAGGGATACATTTGGCATCTTACATTAAATTACTTATGAGTTACTTACCAGCAGTTTAAGTATATTTCTATTAAAAGACTTTTTGGTTTCATTTCATGTGATAAACTACACAATACAATCAGTTCAGTGGTCATTGTACTCAGAAGTTTGACCCTTTGACCGCCAGGGATTCTTGGTTTCGGGGACACTTGAATTAACAAAAGTTTGACTGAAACTTGACTGAAACTATAATACCAAATATTTCAGAAACGGATTCCGAAATTGAAAAATAGTGTTCCCATCTCACAATATTTTTAAAATACCTATTCAACTCAACGATACCCCACACGATGGGTTGGTCGAGAAATAAAAAAGTGACTTCCACTTTACTTGTACGGGAGCTACCTTAAATATTTTTTTTGCAAGATTTTATTTTACCACTTTTATGGCATGATTAATATACATACTCATGCCAAATGACAGCTTTCTAGTACTTTTAGAATAACACCGCGGACGGTCAGACAGACATGGCGAAACTATAGGGGTTCCTTGTTTACTACGGAACTCTAATAATCTGCCAAGTGCGAATCGGACTCGCGCACTAAGAGTTCCGTACCATTATCTATAAAAATCAAGTTTTTTGTATGGGAAATTTATTTTATAAAATTAAATATTTTATAAAATAAAATATTTAATTTTATATTTATTTTATTTTGTTTTTAGTATTTGTTGTTATAGCGGCAACAGAAATACACAATTTGTGAAAATTTCAACTGTCTAGCTATCGCGGTTCTTGAGATACAACCTGGTGACAGACAGACGGACAGACGGACAGACAGCGAAGTCTTAGTAATAGGGTCCCGTTTTTACCCTTTGGGTACGGAACCCTAAAAATGATACACATGGCGCCATCAGTTCGAGAGCTACGATGACACGGACAGACACATACAGACAGTCAGACATTGGCCTCAAACTTATAACACTTCTCTTTTTGCATCGGCGGATAAAAAGCACAAGATTCTGATGTTCATTCAATAATTAGACCTTGAACACAATGAACACGATGGAATGAATAACATGTTTATCTACACTTATGTAATTCACGATTTATGTAATATAATTATGTAAATAAGTGTTATGTAGAAAAATAAAGAATATTTTGTCGTTGACTTTTACTGTTAGGTACCTTAGATCCAGGCTAGGATAGTTAGCTATTGCTTGCAATGAGAAAAGTAACTTAAAATATGTACACAAATAAGTGGGTACTTCATACCGACTTACAGTCACAAATATGTAACATACACTATTTTGTAAATCAGTAAATAACAATTGCCTTAGGGTACAAAGCTTATATGGATCTTTTCATTTACCAGCCAAATTTTTGTATCAATTTCAGTCCATCATACTGAACTAATTTCCACAAAAAAGTTATTTTAAAATCGATTAAATTTGTTTTATTTTTTCCTCCCAGCCAAATTTTTGTAGCAATTTCAGTCCATGAAACGGAACATTCAAAAAAAATTATTAAAAGTCGATTAAAAAATTTCCGTCCCATACCAAATCCATTTGGCCGAGCGCTGATTTTTATGGTAAGCCGAAATTTCGTTTTTAGTTTTCGTTGATTATTTTTATGGATCATGTATTATATACAGGATTGGCTCCAAAAATTTGGTTAGTGGGTAAAAAGTCACCCTGTATAAAGGGCTCCCCGCTTGCGGGGTGCGGGGGAGTCTTGACAGGGCGTGGCTATTTATAGTTACGAGTTTTCCGCGGCTTATTCTCGGAAAATAGAGGCCTTGGCATTCATACGATATTAGATATGGATAGAAAAGTAAATAAGCTATAAGCTAGTAAAAATCTCATCATTGTATATAATATAATAGCTAGCATAAGTCTCAGAGGTCATATTGTATACTAGCCGAAGTCCGCGACTTCGTTCGCGTGGACTTTATGACTCCGGGAAATGCTCATCAGGCTGAATAACTTTTTCTAAGGCGTCATTTTAGGGTTTCGTACCCAAAGGGTAAAAACGGGACCCTATTACTAAGACTTCGCTGTCTGTCTGTCTGTCCGTCTGTCTGTTACCAGGCTATATCTCAAGAACCGCGATAGCTAGACAGTTGAAATTTTCACAGATTACGTATTTCGGTTGCCGCTATAACAACAAATACTAAAAACAAAATAAAATAAATATTTAAGGGGGCTCCCATACAAAAAACTTTATTTTTGTAGATAATGGTACGGAACCATTCGTGCGCGAGTCCGACTCGCCGCTCGACGGACCATTATGACCAGGTATTCCATTTCCAAAATCAATTATCCTATTCTATCCTACTTCCTACTAATATTATAAATGCGAAAGTGAGTTAGTATATCTCCATGTATATGTATGTATACTCCGATGTATCTCAAAACCAAGTTCAATTTCCTGGTTAATACCCATCTTAGAGATCTTCGTTCGTCCAATAATCTCTTTCTCGATATGCCTTGTTGCCGGAGTGGGTTTCTGAAACATTCATTCACCAAACAAGCCGTCATGCTTTGGAACTCCCTTCCTGTTGGTATCCGCAAAGCCCCTAGTCGCCTAGCGTTTAAGAGTGCCGTACGCGCATATTATCTACACAAACTGTCATAGAGTATTTTAAATATTTGTGTAGTATATGTAGGGTTTATGAATTTAACCTATTTATGTATATAGTATGTAGGTTTATGTTTATATATATATATTATATATATATCTTACATATGGGTATATATTTATAATATATTGTAAAGTTTCTCCTAATTTGTACTTTCGTCCAAAATTTGCTTTTCTCAGCACCACCTGTAGGTTGACTGGTAGAAAAGGCCCTGGGCCTTAAGTCCGCCTGTTACATTTTTGTAATAAAGTTTGATAAATAAATAAATAAATAAAATATATTTGTTTGTTTGTTTGTCACCACTTCACGCTTCAACCACTGAATCTATTTAGATGAAATTTGATATGGATATAGTTTGATACCCAGGGAAGGACATAGGATAGTTTTTATCCCGAAATTCCCACAGAGAGCTAAGTCCGCGGGCACAGCTAGTCCCAATATAAATGCAAAAGTGAGTTTTTATATTTGTTTATTACCTCTTCACGCTTCAACTACTGAACCTACTCGTATTTCTATGATATTTGGTATGGATATAGTTTGAAACCCAAGAAAGAACATAGAATAGTTGCCAAGGTGAGCCAAGTCCGCGGGCACAACTAGTCATTAATAGTATAAGAAATAAAATTACAGATGAAATCTATACATATAATAAAACATATAGACTATAGTATATATAATATACATATAGATGGATACGTAGTAATAGAGTAAGAATTTAAAAAAAAATGTCTGTCTGTTTGTCTGTTTGTCTGTTTGTCTGTTTGTACACGCTAATCTCCGGAAAAACTGGACGGATTCGAATGAAACTTTTTTTGTTATTTAGCTATTAAGCCTGGGCAACATATAGGGTATAAATAATTTTGGAAAATGGAACGCCTGATGCAGAACCATAATGGTCCAGCTAAACTATAAGAGATATAAAAATGCCGCCTTAGTTAAAGTTGTTCAGCCTGATGAGCATTTTCCAGAGACATAAAGTCCACGCGAACGAAGTTGCGGGCTTCGGCTAGTACTAAATAATTAAGGATACAACGAAACAAGTTGTGTTTTAAACAACAAATAACCTCTTCTTAGAAATTGTGACATCTATAAAAAGAGTACTAAAACATTTCGCCTTCCGCTAATCGTGATTGATAAGGCTTCGGTCTTAATTACCGCGGTGAAGATGGATGGAACCGCTGGCGCCGTGCATCAATCAAGGTTAAACGACTTGGGTTAGTTTCAGTGGTGGGTTGTTGACTTGTTTTTTTCGAGTTGGTGGTCTACGAGAAAAGGAAAATATATCTGTTTGCTTCTTTTCTCGCGCATAGCAAGCTGATCGGAGGAATGAGAGAGAATATGAATCAGTTTTCAAGAAAAAATTAAGCACAGTTTTATTTTCATATTTATCGTAAAGCAAGATGGAAAACTTAGTTATACAGATATATCAATCAAAATCAAATTAATGATTTTGACTTTGTACTTTCATGATTTGCGGCTAAGTTTACTACCGCTTCCAAAGCGCTAGTGCAGAAGAAGCGGTAACAAACTGCACTGCAGCATTTTCGCCAAGGACGTCAACTCACAATTAAATTAATACTTAAAGTTAATGTGGACAGAGAATACATTGTTTGTTATGTCATATCATAATTTAAATTTAATTTTTAGAATGTCAAAATTTTAAAATAATGTCAAGTTGTAGATTCAGTTTGTACAAAATGTACCAAATTATGACATTTACGAGTATCTATATTACAAACTTTTAGAGGGACCCGCGTCAAGCTCAAGCCAATCCCAAGCCATCGGTCCTATAATAAGCCTTCTCACAAAGTACTTTCTTTACATAAGTTTTGAATTTTTTCTGGTATATCAAGGATCGATTTTGGCAATTTATTATAAAAAAGTATACACTTCCTTATAAACGTCTTATTAATTGTTTTAAGCCTATAAAACGGGGCAACTAAGTCATTCTTATACGTAACATTCTATCGGTCAAATCGCTTACTTTATTGTATGGGGAAATATTTTTCCTTACATACATTATATTTTCAAATATATACTGTGATGCTTAGGTAAGTATATTTATTTTCTTGAATAATTCTCTGAGTGAGTCTCTAGATCCTAACCCGTAAATAGCACGAATTGCCCGTTTTTGTAAAATGAAAATAGTCTGAATATCGGCTGCATTCCCCCACAGGAGTATGCCGTAAGACATTACACTATGAAAGTAACTAAAGTACACTAGTCTAGCAGTAGTTCATCAAAACCAGTCATCTAAATGAATGGTTTTATCATACAAAAAATCGTTCGTATGGTAACTCAGCGTTTAAAAAATCGCACCACGGGACGCTTACCGCTATCAATATAGCCTCAGCCCAGTTGCTGTAACACTATCGACCAAACCTAACGTAATCTGCCTACGCGAATCTGTTAATAATTCTAGCCACTTTTATTATCTAGCTTTCATGCTGGTCTGGAAAAGAAAAATACCGAATGTACCAGTTGTTTCTCTTCCTATAGATAGTCGGAATAAGCAAATTCGAATTATTTAAATAGGCAATGTGGCTATGATAATATCATCAATATTTTAATTCCTTTTCCACTTGCACTCCATCATGTTATCATATCATGTTACCTTACGTGGCCTTTGGGTCAACAGCTGTGTACAGTCATACGAACGAACCAATGATTAACGCGAGCGTTTCCAACAGAAACTAATTCACAAGGCGTTAGTTCTTTGCCAATAGGCCCTTGGGTAAAGATACGCTACCATTTTAACAAGTGTAGAATTCTAGACAAATTCGCCAATATAAATTTTCTAAACGGTAAACCGACTTTAACCTCAACTAACCAATGTGATAAATTTTATCGGACCACCTGACAAGCGCAAAAAAAGCTTCAATAACACTGGACCGCAGAAAATCCACGTAGCCCTACCTACCCTAGTGAGTTCCCATTAACTCAGATGAAATCAATATAAAAGAACGCTACAAAATGATTAGAAAATCTGATTTGATGTTACATAAGGACGATACTTTGAGACGATAAAATTCCCTGTGGGAAAAAGGTTGAATGAGTGCTTATTTCAAATCAACTGACTTACTATTTAGGTGCCGTGTGGTTTTCGGGAGAGTAGAATAGGGCCACTCCAAGTCCTCCCGTGGATGTCGCAGAAGGCGACTTAGGAAATACAAGCTAGACAAAGCTTATTAATATCAATAAGACCTCTCCAAACTGGCCAGCGTGGAGAGTGTAGGCAAAGTTCTGTGGCTACTCTGGCCAAGGATGGGTCTGGGAGTACAGAGAGGGTCGTGCTCCTGCAGTGGAGACCCAAAGCCCTGATGATGATGATGATGATGACAATTTAGGTCACCTCACCTCTTCTGTCTTCAGTCATTTTATAGGCTCTAAAAACCAATAGGTAGCCTGTAATACAACTTTTTTCATTAAAAACAGCTGCAACAAAACGCCCAAGTTAAAAAAGATAAATCTTTAAAACCCGACAAGTTTTAAACAGCCATTTTCCCAACCCTTCAAACCACGTCTGAATCATCCCTATAGACCAATTATTTAAATAGATGATGCAAATGCTCCCTTCGCTTCACCAGTATGGATTTTCTTATTGCGTTCCAGAATAAAGAAGGATATGCTTAATAATACATACTTACGTGGGAAGAATGAGTGAGATCGGATGTAGGGGGAACGGGTGGGGGTTAGGCGTAAATCCTAAAAGATTGGAGTTGACATACAGTGCCAATAGGACAGACTGTTCTTGCTCTAAAAAAATTTAATGCCTTTACGCATTTTTACACACCGATAGGTACTAATAATTATATACTAATAGGCATTAATAATTGAAAAGTAAGTAAGACTTGTAATTTCATATATTATTTAAAATGTTTTGACGATATTAATAGTAAAAATACATATTAATGTGATATGATATAAAAAGTGAACTATGTACTATGTAATTGGTGAATGTGGGAGGGGAGAGGACTAGTGTAATGTTATAATTCTTCTATGGACAAAAAAGGTCCGAAATAAAGATATTTTATTTTATTTTATTTATTTATAGGCACGAATAAGAAAAGTCTCAGGTTGAAACTGGTTTCGTAATGTGCAGGACCGATGTGGTTGTCATACATTGAGAGAGGCCTATTCCCAGCAGTGGGATATGGAAAGCTGCCTATGATGATATGGTGATAAATAGGAACTAATTAGAGTTCCGTTTCCAAAAGATAAAAACGGGACCCTATTACTTAGACTGGTTGCTGTCCGTCTGTCCGTCTGTCTGTCACTAGGCTGTATCTTATGAATTGTATAGCTAAACAGTTTAAATTTTCACAGATGATGATGTGTTCCTACATCAACAAATACTAAAAACAGAATAACATAAATATTTAAGGGGGCTCCCTAACTAACTATAACTAATTAACGTTATTTTTATAGATGTACGGAGCCCTTCGTGCACGAGTGCGACCCACACTTAACTGGTTTTAAAAAAAAGACTTTTCTAACGTACCCTGTCTGGGAATCGAAACTAGAACCTAACCGAACTATTACAGCGTAAGTCGAAGTCGTCAAAACAATTAATCTGAGGTTTTCTACACGTGTTGTCTATCTGTATGTATGTCTATGATCAAACCCCAGTTTTAATTATATTCATTAAGCCCCCATTGAGGGTTTGTATGGCTGTGTTTGAGATGTGAGTACGGGATGTATTGATTTTGGCTTACCACTGCAGCTGTTATTATCGCTTTTATCCGACTTATAAAAGAAGGTGTACGTATGGAGTCGCCGGTAGTTTCACCCTAGCTGAGAATTATTTTTAATATTTAAATTTTTATATTAGTTAGTTTAATTTAGTTTAATATTTATTGTAAATTTTGTTAGTTTAATTTACAGTACCTGGGTGACTGAGCTTTGCTCGGTCGGTTACATCTCAAACATTAACAAAATTTTTTTAAACTTGTCTAAAAATAGTACAAAATAAAAAGTTATATAGGTATAAACTTGAATATAAAAAAAACAAAAGTAAGTCACCGAGTGGGATTCGAACCCGTAACACTCTTTCTAGCGGTCGGTATCCTTAACCGCTGAGCTAAAAATAAGGCGGTCGGCGCGACGAAATTAGCGTGAAAGCATGAAAACTCGAAAACACGCGTTTTTCCAAACATAAGACTAATCTAGATCGATTGTTTACCCCCGAAAACCCCCATATACCAATTTTCAGCGAAATCGTTAGAGCCGTTTTCGAGATCACAGAAATTTATAAATATATAAATATACAAGAATTGCTCGTTTAAAGGTATAAGATAATACTAGCTGTACCCGCGGGCTTCGCTCCCCGTAGGAATTTCGGCATAAAGAGTACCCTATGTCCTTCCCCGAGTCTCAAACTATGCCCAAAATTTCATCATTTCATCTAAATCCGTTCAGACATTTAAGCGTGAAGAGGTAACAAGCAAACAAACAAACAAATTTACAAACTCACTTTCGCATTTATAATATGAGTAATATAGGATAGTAGGAAGTAGAATATAGTATATTGTTGGAAGTAAGATATAGTAGGATATTGGTAGGATTAACTAAATAAAGCTTTTTTTTTGTCCTTAAATTGATTTATTGTTGTGTGTTTATTTGCAAGCCTGTGTAATGTAACTCATGTATGTATACTTTAATTTTTGTGTGTGTGTCTCGGTAGTGACAAATAAACAATTTATCTATCTATATATCTAAAAAAAAGCTGCGAAGTCGCGATCTCTGAAGCCCAAATCTCGACAACGATGGATAGAACTGCAGTCGAAGGGTAGAGAAATTTCAATCCCCGAAATAAAAGAGGGGTGTTATAAGTTTGATGCTAGTGTCTATCTGTCTGTCTGTGTCATCGTAGCGCTCGAATGGATTGACAGATTTCGATGCGGTTTTTTTACGCGAAAGCAAGTTTTATTGTGGTGTTTCTTAGCTATGTTTGACGAAAATAGGATCAAATGTAATTGGGGATGAACGCTTAAAAGTGTTATATCTTTAAATTTGACAAATAAAGTAGATTAAGTTATAAACACTCCATATATAAAACTTGTATATATGGAGGTCAGTGGTTATAAAAATGCTTATATCACAGGAAAATGTTAAACTTTACAAAAGCTCTGGATTTACCTACTTAATCTCATATTCACAAAAATCAACAACCGTTAGCTAAACCTTTTTTAGCTAAAACACGTTTTGTCCCTTTCCCACTTTTCAATATTTGACACTGAAAAAACGAGACAATACACATTTAACTAAAAAAGGTTTAGCAAACATTTGTACGTATTTTTTTATGAATAAAGGAGTTACTTCAATAGCGTCTCTTGTCCCGCTCCCGCCCTAAGAAAGTTTGTAATTTTATATTTTTTTTGTTTCAGGTATAAGAAATCACCAATGATGTTATAGTTTACAATCTCCTCGGTCTATTGGAGTTTTTACCGACTTTTTTACACTATAGTTTGTAAATTAGAGTAGTTTAAAGCACAATGGGTTGTAACACTAGCTCTGAGGCCAAAACCGCGAAAGACGAGAAGGACCAATCGAAGGAGTCTAAAGAAGCGCAGAATAATAAGAAAACCGACGATCAGAATGATGCTAATGACCAAATATCAGGTACGTAAAATATATTTTAAATAACCGGCCAAGTGCGAATCGGATTCGCGCACTAAGGGTTCCGTACCCACGATAGAATGAGTACATATTTAAAGGAGCCACCTTTAAATATGTACTCATTTATTTTATTTTGTTTTTAGTATTTGTTGTTAAAGCGGCAACCAAAATACATAATTTGTGACAATTTCAACTGTCTAGCTATCGTGGTTTTTGAGATAAAACCTGGTGACAGACAGACGGACAGACGGACAGACAGCGAAGTCTTAGTAATAGGGTCCCGTTTGTACTCTTTGGGTACGAAACCCTAAAAAGGGAGTGCCTCCGCTGCCGGCGTTGGTTGCCGAATTGGCTGCCGGCATTGGTATAACACGATCTGTGTCTGTGTTACTTTCGCCCTTAGCTTGAGTCGCTCGCTCGGGTTTTGATCACAGGAAGCCTAACCAACCTAACCTACACTTCACGGCAAATTTTGAGTGCTGTCGCCGGCAGTCGGTGTTTTAAATCTCGGCTGCCGGCAGTATAACCGCCGGTTCCCAAAAGTGATATTTTTAGGAGCCGGAGCCGGCAGCGGGACACTCTCAAAAAAAACGTAAAATATGTTTTTACTAGGGATGCAACGATATGGCTATTACGATACCAATACAAATGACGAATACATCGTAATGGCCAAATACGATAACGAATTACGATACGAATGCATTACGATATTTGTTTAATACCATTTTGATGAATTTATTGGAAGCTTTGTTGTATGTTATTATTGTAAGACTAAGTAAAAGTATTAAAAAAAGCATTTTTAATTAATATATTTATTAATTTTATCAATTTTCATCATTAACTTATATTTTAATTTGTTACTATTTGTTACATTTACTATATTTAATTTTAATTGTAGTCGTTATTTATAACTGGCAAATTCTTATTCAGAAAACACAACATATTTAAGTTTTTTCCCTTCTGTCAGTTTCTCTCATCACTGTGTATCAGTCCTGCCCACAGATTAGACAGATTATATCCTAACGGAGTCCTGCCTGCCTGCTTAAAACTGTCAATGCCAAAAGTGACGGATGCGAAGCGTTCAGAAATTTAAGCGTTATGCGTTTCGTTTCACCCGAAACAGTAAAAATGTAAAAAATTTGAAGTAAATGTATCGTAAAAATATCGTATCGTAATATTTACGATAACGAATGATCGTAAAGGTTTACGATAATCGCCGATATACGATTATCGTATCGGTATCGTTGCATCCCTAGTTTTTACCCTATAATCTACAGATGAAATCCATCGCATGTAATCTGTTTAATTTGGATAATCTATATAGAGATTATCCAAATTAAACAGAAAACTAGTAATTTTTAGGGTGCCGTGCAAAAAATTTAATACCGGAACCCATATAGGATCACCTTACTATACCTAGAGAAAAAACATTTTGGATACCCTTACAGAAAAAACCTTTTGGGCTACTGAAGTAGAAACAGAAAGTAGGTGGGTACTGCGATCTAAAAGCTAAGTGGTAATTTAAAATGACAACTAACAGCACAGTTTTGTTCTCAATGCTTTTTTCAGCGCCATCTTTTGGAAAGTTGTGACATTACGTGGTACGTTTTAATCTTGTTATTTTTGTTTATTTATGAAAAAAATATTCCATGGCACCACGCGACAATTTTTTTTTCCAAATTTGGAAGTCAGTTAGTTAAAAGATTAAACTATAAATAAAATGTTGGTACCTAGGTATTAGGTAAGTACTTCCTATGTACCAGAGAGTTAAATTTAAAAACCTGTAATTTATTATTAACTGCGCCCTCTAGGCTTAACTTGATGAACTAGTTATTATGTGGGTGAGGTTTTTATGTTAGCTTTGGTAAGCCATTTACTCGGTGCTTTTCGTAATAACTCATAGATGGCGCGTAGAATGAATTTATTAGACAAGTTTGGTCTCCTGTCATTTGACAACAAACAAATGACAAATGATCATTTGAAAAATAACATAATCATTTATCAAACACCTAATTTCGCAAAAATATAACTTTCTAAGTGTATTGGGAAAAATACAGATTTTCTTTGCAAATATTTGAACAACTATTTCATCATCATCATCATTTCAGCCGCACAACGTCCACTGCTGGACATAGGCCTCTCCCAAAGATTTTCAAAATGACAAAATGATTTCTAACTATTTATCATTTCAAAAATATTCATTTGACCGATATTTGCTAAAGTTATAGGGGTGATAAGTTATATGAATGGTTGAAAGTAGAGCTTTTTTTTATCTAACAGGTACTTGTTTTATTACCGTCCGATCCATTCAGGTACTGTTGGATAGCTTGTGCAGATTCTATTTTAGGTTTCTCCCATTCCTGATATCGCAAAAAAAAACTGCGACTCCATACAAAATTAAATTCCTACCGTCTCAAAATGTATGAAGCTGCAGATTTTTTTGTGATTTCAGGGATGGGAGAAACCGATGAATATAACCTACACAAGCTACTCGGACAGGTTCTTTTAACATATTGTATCTCTCTTAAGGCCCATTTAGACGGTGCAAGTTTCTTGCGTGTTGCATACAATTTTATTAAAGCAATAAATTATTTGTATGGCTGACATTTCGTTTAGACCATGCAAGTTGTCTATTGCTGCAATAAAATGGCATGCAACGGGCAAGAAACTTGCACCGTCTAAATGGGCCTTTATTCTCTTATTGTCCTATGTCCCCTGGGTGGGGCAGAGGGCCGCTACAGTACTTCTCCATCTCGTTCTGTCTTTAGCAACGCGCTTCACTTCTGGCCAGGATAGCCCAATTGTCTTCATTTCCGCTGTTACCGACCGTCGCTAGGTCGCAAGAAGAAGCGTGGTCGGCCAAAGCAAACATATTATATACATCACGGAAAATAATTAATGTTTTTATTTTAAATTCTGTTGAATTTTTTACATTGTCGATTGGTTTATTTTATTATTCTAGGCTTGAAGAATTTACTTTTTTAAAGTAAGTACTTATATCTACAGATATTAAGAATATGTTCGTATATTTTGTGTTTTCAACACAAATAAAAAATACTATTATTATAAAAGATAAAAAAGATCTTTTAAATGTAGATATTACTGATTAGAGATCAAATTAGATATACAATATGTTACAAATATTCATGTAGCTCCAGTTCTACAAAAGTTTACCTTATGATTAACGATCTAAAGTCTATTTTTGCTCAAAATACTTTATTACAGTTAACTAAGAAACAATATTCTTTCTGTGCAGAACTAGGCTATAAAGACGAAAGGCTGGATGTAAATCAGTCATTTCGCAATAATCGTAACTGTTTATGAATGTCTTTACGATCCTTTACAGAATTGGATAGTCCAAATGTGACATTGTTTGTTGTGTATAAATGTCTGATACTGTAAGTACTTGACTTTCTGACTTTATTTTAAGGCCATACCCAAATTTTCCGGGGTCCAGTGGCGCCGCCATTTGAAATAAATCATTTAAAAGGAAACGGAGATATCATTCAAAATTGTGTCTTGGTCAAGCCCTAGATAACCTTTAAAACTATTTTATGAACTACTGTTTATAATTTAAAGTGCGAACGTGAAGCTTTTCTACGCACATAAGCTAAAAGTGGCCGTTTTTCGCAAATGTGCGTAGAAAAGCTTCACGTTCTCACTTTAAACTACAATAAGTAGTTTAAAAAATACTTTGAATGGGTATCTAGAACTCGACCAAGACACAATTTTAAATGATATCTCCGTTTCCTTTTAAATGATTTATTTTAAATGGCGGCGCCACTGGACCCCGGAAAATTTGGGTATGGCCTTAACTGCCTCCATGGTCCAGTTGTCAAGGCGTTCGCCTTGTGATCCGGAGGTTATGGGTTCGAATCCCACTGGGAAGCATACTTTGTGAAAAAGTTGTTTCCAATCTGGTTAGGATATTGCAAGCTTGAATCACCTGATTATCCAAAAAGAAACATGATTTCGTGTTTCGGAAGGCACGTTTAAACTGATCTCGAACGTTATTTAGCGTTTGATCATCAAACTACCCAAGTTTTGGTTTTGGTTTACCCTTTGGGTTGCGGAGGTCAGACGGCAGTCGCTCTGTGTAAAAACCAGTAACCTGGTCAAATCTCTTTAATTAGGTAGACAAAAAAAGCATCTGCTGAGAATATAGGAAGGTATATGCTGAGATGATGATGACTGTAAGTACTTGACGGGTTTCACAGCTATGCGGGAGATCCGTATAGGTCGCCCGTACAGGCTCCAGCTAAGAGCGCGGACACACGTCAGGCGTTAGAATCATTTCACAGCGACGCGGGTACCAAAACGTTCCGGGTAGCGCCCGTACAATGCTATCCACCCGTATGGTTCGTTTCACAGTACTCGGGGCGCTTCCCGTACGGGTCGCCAGTATTACGGCCGAACCGTACGGGGCCCTGCCAGCTTTGACATCAGCCTTTATTGACCGAGCGAGCGAAGCGACTCAGTTTCGAAATTGTCAAAAAATGCTATTGTCAAACTGATTCTCGTGATTTTTTTAAGCTGATTCGAAAAATATATAGAATTTTACTATGTTACATTTTTTTAAATGGCGTAAATAATAAGGATTAAAAACTAAAAAATCATATTTTAATCATGTCAAAAATATTGGTAAAGAAAAAAATTAATGATGAATTCACAAATTCATTATGACGAAAAATATAACAAAAACATATAAAAATTCAAATGTACGCGTTAAAAAAATTGCATCGCCTATTCATGAAAAAATCTAGATCCAACGAACCGGGCAAATCTAGGCGGTGATTCAGCCAAGGTATACGAAGCGTGCGTAATCGGGTGATTACGGCCACAAAACAGAATGTTATCTTAGTGATATATACCGCTGGGATGGAGCGAGGTACAAGCGGAGGGCGGAAAGTTACTTTTTACTTGTTTATGTGGCCAATAGAGTCAATAGTTTCCATATTGGTTTTGAAGAAAGGAAAAAGAGTTTTCCTTTCTTAAAAACCGAGGAAAAGAGGAGGAGTTTTGAGTGGTCCTGCCGTACCATCGACGCAGCTGTACGTGTCCCGTCTGCACTGGTCTACGAGGGTAGAGGAGGTCGTGGACTACGTCCGAAAGAAGTCCAACTTCACCTTGAGGGTTGAACGGCTGCAGTCTCGCCACAAAGCGAATTTTAATTCATATGTGGTGAGAGTGCCGACGCATCATCTGCCAACCTTCATGAAGGAGGACTTCTGGCCGCAGGGTGTCGTATTTCGGAGGTTCCGAGGTCGGCTACCCGACGATACTGTGCGTCACACGTCGCCGACACTACGTGTAAATTAGGATAGAAATTATATATAATTATTATGTATGTTAGTTATAAGGTATTTATAATATGGGTCTCTGGCATTGTACAAAATTTGTAAGTACAATGCTATTGCCTGAAATAAAGGAATTTATTTATTTATTATTATTATTTAATATCCAGCGAAGAGCGAGTCGGGCTCGCGCGAAGGGTTCCATACCATTAACTTTAAACAAATCACGTTTTTGTAAGGTAGCCTTACTTAAATAATTCTATTTTTATTATTTGTTGTTATAACAGCAATAGAAATGCATCATCAGTGGAAATTTCAACTGTCTAGCTATTACGGTTCCTGACATACAGACGGATAGCGCCTTAGTCTTAGTAATAGGGTCCCATTTAAAACCCCTTGGGTTTAAACACTTGTATGCCGGAATACCAGACACAATAGTTAAACAATGCATTCTCGCCCGGGCAATTTATATGGGAATGACATATACTAGTAAAAACTTTTGTATAGAGAGCGGATATCACTAACACAAGCATATCCATGCTTAAAAGTGATTCCCATTGAATTTTAGACGACCTCCGTGGCGTAGACTTAGTGGTCACCATGCTAGTCCGCCAACCCAGAGGTCCCGGGTTCGATCCCCGGCCAGGGTAAGTTTGTAAATGGCCTTTTTCAAATTGTCCTGGGTCTTGGATGTTTTTCTATACATGTATTTGTTATAAAATATAGTATCGTTGAGTTAGTATCCTATAACATAAGTCTTGAACTTACTTTGGGGCTAGCTCAATCAGTGTAATTTGTCCCTATATATTTATTTATTTATTTAGACAAATTGTAAACTTAAGTACTGAATAAACTATTTTTCATTTTTTTTTATTTTCATGACGATTTATTTTTGTTTTTTAACTGATATTTTATTTTCTTTATACTTTATCTCCCATGCTGGTCTGGGAGAAATAAAAAAACTTAGAATATACCAGCTGCTTCTCTTCCCACGCAGATCATAAAAGCCGATCGAGGGAATGGGCAAAAATGCAAATCATGTTAACAGGCGATGCGGCTAGCAACCCATCACTGTATTGATTGCTTTTCCATCTTCTCGCCCACCATGACGCTAAAAGTGGCTTTTGGGTCTTGCAGCTGGGCTCTGCATAGAACCGCAAGACCCAAAATGCTCTGTCTGCCCCATTAAGGATAAAGACGTGATAGTATGGTATGGTAATCGTACCATACCATACTGGTATGGTACGATTATACTATAGGGATCTAGTAAAGCCGTGGTTCGATTTATTACGAGTTCCTTACGAGTTCCTTTCGCGTATATATTGTGCCACACAAACAGACATCCATTACTACGCACCTGTCAATGTGGGCGTCTTTATGTCGCATTAAAGCTATAGAAGACAACTTTTATCAGCAACCAGATTTAGTAGTTTAGGTAGACGTCAAATTCAGCCCCGAAAATATATTAATTAGTTAGTTAAAAGCCTATATGCACCAAAAAAAGATCCGCCGTGTGGTTCCGGCAGAGAAGAACAGGGCCACTTCAAGTCAAAATTGTAATTAAACTGAATTAAAAGGGAGTATACATTATTGAATGTAACTTTAAGATTATATTATCTTTGCTTTAAGTTTCAATTTTTTTTTATTGTTTATTATTTTATTAATTTTGCAGGTTATTTTCAAATGTCAGCACCATTGCATTATGTATATAACCGGTTGAGAAGTGCTTGCAAAATATTAAAATAAAGAATATATACACGCTTTTGGGTATTATGGCCTCAGGCTCTGTCTACCCTGTAAGGTGAGACATGATTAATATACACGGTGATTCTTCATTGGTTTTGGAGCCAAAGGCCACTTCATAGGCATCGTTACTAAGACCTAATTAGCTAATCAAAATAAAAATTTAGAAACAAAAAATGTTGACTAAAACTCGAAAACAAAATGTGAGATCAATTAGTAGTACCGCCGCCATACACCGCCCGCCGGCCGGCTGAGGTCATCGACATCCACTCAGGTGTTTTGGCCGGCATACCTACGTGGTCTCGATCGAAAATCATTGATGCATTTTTTTATCTTATGACATACAGAAACTTGGATTACGTATATGGATAGAGGAATTTATTTACTATACGACATTTTTTTTCCAAAACCAATGAAAAGGCAGCGTGTATGTACTTTTGCATTTACTTTTCATATGTAGCCATTGTAAAATATCTAGCTCTATGAAAGGAAAAACCGCAATATTGTATTCGTAGCAGTGTCTACGGCATAGCTTTGTAGTGCTACGAAGGCTACGAGCTACGACATTTAGTTGCAAAAGCAATTATTATCAGTTGCTGTTAGTTTTTAAAAAGTCCGTCAATATTCTGACTACAGATTAGAATATGATGTGTCATTTTGCTCTCAGAGCATTTTTATTGCAGTCGATGTGCACCCAAGAACATTTAGCTTCTAAAACCTCCTGATCCGAAAAGCTCTCTTCCTCCCTCTTAGACCAGTAAATATAGCTGTACCTGGACATAATGCTATAACCGTAAGTTTATTTTTGTATGATATAAAGTAATGTTGGTTATAGTTAAAATAAACCGAATTAAACAATTCAGGGCTCTGCGTCAGTGTAAAAAAACCAAAAAACTGAAAATTGAACAAATTTTGATTTCATAAGTACAGCATAATTAATAACTTTGGAAAACTATCTCTACCATATTATAACGTGTGCATTCCAGTTGAATAAATCTAAATTAAACAAATTAATCAATTAGCACTATCGTTAATAAAGAAGGTTCGGTATGTTACAAATTTTCAGGCTTATCTCACCAGAAATTATAGATTACTGTATTTCAACAATTTATTCTAAATATTATATTATGTGTGTTGATCAATTATTAAAAATTAAACAAATTCATTTTATGCATTTCTACATTTACAAATTTTTGTATTTTTTGTAAAGCCAAAATACATAACTATTTTGAAAGTGTTTAACTTAAGCCGTCAACATATTGTTGATACTATAAGGAACAAATCAAACAAAAAATATCTACGATTATAATTTATTTCTATTTTTTTCTTACTTACGTTTTAATATGAACGTTATTTCTTGCACAATAAGGTCGTCATTGGTTTGTGCCTCAACTCCCGACCGTGCTGTAGCGAGTCGCGAGTGATACTCGTGTACAGTAGTTTCGTCGCGTCGTCTTAGGGTCAGTTCACACCGAGACGCGAAGCGAGGCGACGTGGCGCGCACTTTGAAGAAAAAATTGAACTTGTTTACTACACAAAAAGTTACAAATTTCAGTGTTACGTACAACGCCGCGCTACGTCGCGCTGCGCAGCGGACTCTCGCTGAAATTGCTATCTTTTTGTGTAGTAAACAAGTTCTATTTTTCTTCAAAGTGCGCGCCACGTCGCGTCGCGTTGCGTCTCGGTGTGAACTGACCCTTATGCATTTATTTGTAGTCAATAATTGTCAAACTTTTATAAGCACGTGGGAACTTTTACTAACCATGGATCGGCTAGGGTGGAGATTTATTGAAATATTGTGTTTATTAGATTGATAATAACTACATTGTTGAGCTTTTACTGTTTGTTTATAAAGCTTTTTATGGTACATAATAAAAAACACAGACACAAATCAGAAAAGTAAACGTACAACGGCGGACTTATCCCCAGGGTTTGTTACTGGTACCAAATTCACATTTTAAGTACCAGTCACAGAATTTTCCATATGTTAAAATTTTAAGGGTAATACTCGTATAGTACGGGTATCGTTTATGTAGTAATAGTAACGTTATAGGTATTGTTAAAATTTAAAGGTAATTTTACCGGTACGTACCTACGCGTTGTTACCGTTCCGCATGAAACTCGACTGCGAAGAGCCACATTCCCGTACCTAACGAGTCGCGATCGCGACGCACAACACTGCGATGACCAGTGTTGCCTCTCGATAATACACTATCGCTAGTCTATCGATAGACTATCTGTATTTTGAATAAAACCAATATTATCGATAGTATTGATTCTGACTACGAACAAACTATCGATAGTATTGCTTTTCTAATAAATAAATAATCGATACTATCGATAGTTTATGAAACGCAATACTATAGATAGTTTATTCGTCATCAGCATCGATACTATCGATAGTATTGTTGGTTATCCATATTGTTGCCCTAAAACAGGAATTACTATCAATAGTACACAAACTATCGATAGTATTGTTGGTTATTAGAGATGTGTTGTTCCTTTAATGCTTAAGGTCTAAACCAATACTGAACTGTTGTGAGTAATCGATCCGGTTCTTTTGACCCATTAAATTAATTAATGGGTTTTCTCATGAAAGTTCACGAAACAATCGTTAAAGCCGGGTATTCCTACAAATGTAGGTATTTAATGCTGCCCCGGCCGCAATTTGCATCGCGTGGACGCTGCGTCGGTGAGCTCACATGTGACCCCACCAGCGACACAGTATAGAAATAAGCAGTAGAATAGTTTTATTTCGATTAAACTTTGTTTAAAGTAGTGTTCGATACAGCTATATTATCTTTTATTAATGCTGACGGGGTAGACAGAGTCCAGGGCTGTAAGACCCAAAGGCTTAGCGTGATCAAAAAATAAATCAATAGTGATGGGTTGCTAGCCGCATCGCCTATTAACATAATTTGACAGTAGCGATTTATTAATAAACAATTAATAGAAACAAATAACCCTGTAAAGTCGTTATTTAGTGTCTTTATTTATTTTCAACCCCCGACAAAAAGAGGAGTGTTATAAGGTTTACGTGTCGGTATGTCTGTGTATCTAGGTGTCTGTTAATGGCATCGTAAGGCCTGAACGAAGATTTAATTTTTTTTTTTGAAAACTGACTTTTCTTTATAGTTCTTAGCTATATTTATTAGAAACTAGCCGAAGCCCGCGACTTCGTTCGCGTGGACTTTATGTCTCTGGAAAATGCTCATCAGGCTGAACAATTTTTACTAAGGCGGCATTTTTATATCTGTTATAGTTTAGCTGGACCATTATGGTTCTGCATCAAGCGTTCCATTTTCCAAAATCATTTATACCCTATATGTTGCCTAGGCTTAATAGCTATATAACAAAAAAAGTTTCATTCGAATCCGTCCAGTATTTCCGGAGATTAGCGTGACAAACAGACAAATAGACATACAGACAAACAGACAAACAGACAGACATTTTTTTTTAAATTCTTATTCTATTACTACGTCTCCATCGCCCCCAATATTTTTGGAAATATATTTAATGTACAGACACACATTTTTTACTGTTTTATTATATGTATAGATATAGATAGATATAGATTGGTTCAGCCGTTCAAAATTTATTAGGAGTAAACACCTTAAAGTCGGTTTTTATTATTTTTCTTGAATATAAACTTATGGGTATTATGTTGTTTTGTTATTTACTATCTATGATACAACACTGAACCTAAAAAACATGGGTCTCATCTAGATCCCAGTATTTTTCACACGACTTGCAAAGAAGGAGATTACGAATATATAGTCTATAGAGTGCAATTGAAATCATTAGCATTGATTTAACTTATCATCATACTCACCTAAAGGATATTTTGTATGGTAACAATACTGCAATTAATGCAGTAGTTAAAAAGTATCAAAAAGTAAGAAAAATGAATAAAGTATCAAAACACTTCGAGTCGTGCGCGCGTACTGATACCTACGTGTCGCAAGGTCAAAGACCTTGGACGGATACAGCCAAACGGCGCGACCGACCGGCATACAAAAGTAGACCGTAATTTACGTGAATAAGGTTTGAAGTCGAATGGGGACGGGTCGTGTCACACGAAAGCTTGAGGTCAATAGGTACGTTTGAAGTAGGAACGAATGTTAGGGTACCAAGACGCAACGAAATTGATACTATTATAATTAATTTATTTTTCGTATTAGTTTTTTTTTTTATAATTGCAGTAGAGGTATGTATCAAAGAGTCTGACGCATGTTTAGAGGTTTTCTTGAATATGAAAATGACGACTTTTGATTGAAGTTTTATTAGTCTTAAATTACTTTGTATCATGGGTATAGTAGATACTTAAAATATTGCCAACGAATTCAATTCCACCCTGTATATGCATGTATGTATGTTGAATGTATTTGATTTTCTTTATTCCTTAGTGTCGCCACGGATTTGAATGTATGGCCACAGAGCAGATAATAGTTATACATACAGAACGGAAACTCGCACGTTTTGGACCTTGTAAGCGCCTGTAAAATAGGGTTGTTGCTAGTCGCACGTTGACGTTCCCCGAGTCATTTAGGGTAATTGAAATAATATTGGTGAGAAACTGCACATATTATTATTGCTTATCCACAAAAAACAACAAAGAACGAAAATTTTATAGATTTCCGAGTGATGAAAACAGGTAAGCAAAGCAACAAATTCTGTGGTGGCGACCCTGATTGTTTAACTCACACATTTGACGTATGCACAGATATATTATTTCGTTTGTAGTAGTACTAGGTATATTTGTTACTTCGTATCTATGAAGTGCCATACCTGTGGAATGGCGTTTCGTTAGAATCCTTACATTTCAAAGTGACATGAGCTAAAAAGTCTTTTTATTGTTTCGTACCTAAAGGTTAGAAATTAGCCCAAACTCGATTGTGTTAAGTTGTTTTATAACTGAGTTCTATTGACCACCATCCGTCTGCGTAGTCAGATCCTAGATAAGCATCGTCTTCCAAAAAGTACTCGTCAAGACAAATCAAACGAGACCTACTCGATGAGGTTATAACTGAGTTCCGTCGAATAGCTCCCGGTTCCATCATCAGAACAGCCCATTGACATCATAATATTGTATTATCATCCGACTTACAAAAGTATACAAAATTTCAGCTAAATTGGTTGAGGATAACTGGTTGAAAATTGAGTTCGAAGATTCCACCCGAACAAACATACTTACATTTATACATACATTGCAAGTTAAATAAAAGCTTGTAAAAACATGTAGCGATCTTTAGTTGTTTTATTGGTCCAATGTTAGTAAGCGCGTCTAATCGGACCTGCCGAGTTCAAGTCGTCGCGCTCGCGAATTTCATATAAATATTAAGAAAATAATTATATCAAGTGAAACTCAGCGAGTTTATCTGTAAATAAAAAATTGTACTTAATTAAAGCCACTTACTTTAATTAAGTACAATTTTTTTATGTAAAATATCAGTATTCTACTCGTAGTTTTGAAAAAATATCACAAAAAAGGGTTACTTTGGGATTTTTTCCAACCGAATGAAGTTTATAGGATCTTGTAACTGAATGCGAATTTGACGAGCCTGGATACTTAACTTATACCACAGGTATGGCACTTCATACAAACGGAACAGCATATATACCTAGTACTACTACAAGCGAAACAATCCGTCCGTGCACACGTCAAATGTGTGAGTTAAACAATCAGGCTCGCCACCACAGAATTTGTTGCTTTGATTACCTGTTTTTATCACTCGGAAATCTATAAATTTTTCGTTATTTATTGTTTTCCGTGGATAAACAATGATAATGTGCGCAGTTTCTCACCATTATAATTTAATAATCCTAAGTGACTCGCGTAATGTCAACGTGCGACTACCAAAAACCCTGTTTTACTGCCACTTACACCTCACAATAACGGGGGAAGGGTTGCGGGGACACCAGATTGCGGGGGACGGTGCGAGTTTCCGTTCTGTATGTAATACTATTATTAATTCTGTGCTTATACATACCTTTTTTTAAGAGTTTAATAGTAGATTGTGCTACAAGGCGTAAAGGTAATACTTTTAAGTCGAGTGCGCTACTTTGAATTTAGAGCAAAACGAAGGATTCCTCAGTTGAATCACGAGCGTAGCGAGTGATTCTACGATGGAATCTTGAGTGAAGCGAGGGATTCGTGTATAACGCCCGAGACAAAAATATTACCGTACGCAAGTAGCACACATTACATCGCCATCCATGAGAAAAACTAGCAAAAAGATACAAAACAGAATATGGAGAAAGTAGAACAACTACAATACCTAATCAAAGCTCCGACAAGAACTAACCTTTATTTAGTGTCGTTTTCATTCAATAAATACTAAGAAATAATTTTTAAGAACAAACTTCTAAAAAAAATGTTTGTTCACGCATAAACTCGTAACTTTGTTTGCGTGGACCTACATATTTTAAGATTTTTATAATAACAATAAATTTAATGTACACTATCGGCTTAAACTTACGAAAAAGGATTTAAATTTACACAAAATAATTAATTTTAACACAATATAACCTAAAACATCTGTAATTACTTTGAATCGAAGACAAAAATTGCGCTAATTATTCTTTTTTTCCTTTTTCGAAGCAAAGACCATAAACATTTTTACCTACATTCACGATGATATGTATTCCAAATTTAAAAAAATACGAAGTCTGTTCCAGTTATTTATTGTTTTAAAACTTAATTCTTTTGTTTTTAGCTGATTTTACATAGATAACATCGTGTTCAATTTTCAAATTGTGTTTTAATCCCGTAAGATTTACTTTTTCACTTTTTAATCACGAGAAAACTAGCAGTAACTTTAGCTCCAAATGTTTTGGGATGAAACCATCGTTTTGTGAGCAGATGTGATGAAAAAAACACTTTTGTCTAAGGCCTCAAATGGTTTTCAAAAACTCTAAAGCACGGCCTCTGCGGGAATACCTAGCCTTAAATGTGTCCAATCGCTCTCGTCATTTTTGGTCTAAACCCAATAATTATTTTACTGAAATAATTAATTTTTATGTGACTGTAATTCTACTTTTTTTAACTAAAAAAATCATTGAACCTCATTACATGATACCTAGATGAACCATGCTAGGAATTAATTGGCCATGTGATGAAGTCATACTGAACAAGCTGGCCAGTCGATACTTAGTGACTAGTGTCGTGTAGTGGTTTGAAAATAGTATCTTATACATGTCAGCGAGTTCAATATAATCCCCTTTATTATTGGTTAAGTTGTGTAAACAGAAAGTTGTTTACTTCAAAACATAACTGTTATAATTTCAAATGTTTCGACAAGTATAAAAGCGGTCGCCCTAGCGACGAGCGGCTCAGTCTTGTGCGGACCGCCGTACTGTGAACATCTCCTTTGTGTAGTGTGCTGTGGGCTTGGCCATAACTTCTTTAATTGTGATTGTTGTAATAGATGAGGATTTGGTAAACCGATTTATTACAATGATAGTTGTTTCAGCTAGACGATAAGCCCAGGTGGACACAGATTCAATAACTGTGTGGGCCAGGGGTATTCAGACACATGTGGTTGGAATCCATGATACAGCGCGAGGCGGAGCGCTGTACTTATCGTCACACTTTTAGTGAGTTCGGCGTAGGTCATCTCCTGCTCCGTCATCAGAAGTTGGATCTGAATCTTTTGCCCACTTGAGTGAATCCATGGGAGAATAGGGGTGAAGAGTTCGACAGGGTCCAAAGAGCGTGATTATAATTGGTCCGTCTTTTAAATTGTCCAGAGATGATGGACCCGTATTTTCAGTTTGCCAGAGGGGTAAATATTCACAAGGATACGGAGCGTCAAGGTTCTTAAGTGAGGGCTTGCGGAGTCACAGTAAGGTAAAATCGTGCTTGAGTGTGACGTCACGCAAAATTTCAATGCCCTGTATTTTTGTCATTTTTAGTTCCTCAGAGAAAGGAAAGAGTGTGTGTACAAACTACAATGTTGTTTGATTGTCTAACCGATGGACCAAAAGTGTTTTTCCATTCGTCATGCCTATTTTGGATAACAGGAACCTGTCTATTTATTTAATAATCGTATGGCTATTATTACAGTCGTTATTCTGTATCTATTGTATTCCGTCTTTTTGCAGGGTGAACCAGTCTTCCGGCAGTCTCGAATAATGTAGTCCATGTCCTATTCAGGCGCGCCACATACGCAAGCTAGGGGAGTCAATCCAGTCGCACCAGAATTCAAACCATCTCGTTCGTCCCCATCCAGTTCTCATTCTGTGGAGCTGGCATCTGCGTGGGAGAAAGAACCCTGAGAGTTTTTCAGTGGGGTTGATGGTTGTATCCACATAGGTGGATTCAAATTCTATTCTTTTTGATGGTAAAGTGGTTTTTCAACAGTCTATCCTATAGAGCTGGTGTCGTGACTTCAGTCAGTTTTTAATAGTTTTTGGATGGAGTTTAGCAGTGCAATGTGTCGATAACTTTTGGATATGCAACCCATCCTGTGTTGCATATGGTCTGTGTGACAAGCGTCTGTGTGACAAGCGTCTGTGTGACAAACGTCTGTGTGACAAACGTCTGTGTGACAAACGTCTGTGTGACAAACGTCTGTGTGACAAGCGTCTGTGTGACAAAGCGTCTGTGTGACAAGCGTCTGTGTGACAAGCGTCTGTGTGACAAACGTCTGTGTGACAAACGTCTGTGTGACAAACGTCTGTGTGACAAAGCGTCTGTGTGACAAAGCGTCTGTGTGACAAGCGTCTGTGTGACAAACGTCTGTGTGACAAACGTCTGTGTGACAAACGTCTGTGTGACAAACGTCTGTGTGACAAAGCGTCTGTGTGACAAAGCGTCTGTGTGACAAACGTCTGTATGACAAGCGTGTGTCTGTCAACCGTCTGTGTGACAAGTCTATCTGAATGTCAGCCGGTCTGTGTGACAACCTTAAGCGCCAGTAATGGTGCTAACGAAAGTGAAGCGATCAGTGTAAAGATACCTAACGTGTGTTTAGTTTCAGCTACTTCTACAAAGTTGCTAAAGTGCTAACAAGTGAACCATAACTGCTGGCCACGTATTGCGGCCGAGTTGGAGTCAGCGGCAGTGCCGCAGGCGCTGGAGATTCCTGGTGAAGTGAGGTGAAGTGAAAAAGCGAGTTGATATCGTGTGTATTTCTGTGTCGTAACCTTATCTGCTGAATCGCAAAGATAACTTGGTGAGTTTTTATATTTTTTTCGATTTAAGAGTAGAGCAGAAAGCAATTTATTTCAAAACCTTTAGTTTTAAAACATAAAGTGAAATAATGTCTAGTCTTTTGACCACTATGCAAGCAAAAAAAAATAATTATGATTTCGCTATTTTAAATAAGAACGTGTATTATCTGCTAAGCTTAGTGCCTTGATCTTATCGTCATGAGTTGATAGATGAGCTTAACATCACTGAAGGTGGCGTATGTCACTGTTAGTTGGAGCTGACAGTGGCGCCAATTAGTATCCTAACAAAAAGTCTAGTTTGAGTATTTTAAATTATAATTTTTAGCGTCTTATAAGCTTACGTGTGAATACTGGTGTAAAATGATAGTTATTAGGTACTTTACGTACTTCATTATTCGTAAAGTTGGAGAGATAAGTTCTCCTAGCCTTTGCCTAGTATTGGACTTAAGATAAGCCAAATATTATAATAACTTTTATAAAGATTATTATGAGATAATGACCAGGGTGATGATGATGATATTGGTAATGAAGAGATAGTGATGACGATGAAGATATTATTGATAAAGAGGTAGTGATGATGAAGAGGTGACGGCGAGCCTACCATGATGATGATCATGGTGATGACTTTATTTAAAAGGACCCTTCACTGTTTACTATGTGAGTATCATATTTTACCATTAATTTATTATTTACTGTGTTTTAGGTTAACTGAAGTAAAGTCCCGTTACTTGAGTAAATTTTAATCTGGATAGTTAAAGTCGAGTTAATATTGTGATATTGTAGCCAAATTCAAAAATATCGTACTGATAAGCAATGTTATTTTTATTGTTAGGAAGTCCGTAGAAAAAAGATTAAGTTGCAAACGCTTTAACTGTATTCTAGCCACGCTTTAGTGTAACAAAAGTACTGTAAACGTTTGTTTTTATTGACAGTTGGGTATTTTCCTGAGCCAAGGATGAATTATTTTGTGGTGTTGGCGGGGTAAAGTGTCGCAAAGTAGTGTCGCTTGCCTTTGAACGTATCCATTTTAGCGTAGTTTTGGATTTATTATTGCGGAAGGGCTGATGGTGAAAGCGTCGTTTGGCTCCGGGGATCTGTGTCGTCATCTGCCTGTATTTCATACAAAGTCCCATTGTAGTCGAAGTGCAAACAGTGGAAACTGTTTGTTTTTACGTTTGGAGGAGGGTGTCTGATTTGACTTGTTGGAAAATAGCGTATATTATCTACCCAGTTGACATTTATTTTCACTTCTTCTTCTTATCGTGTCAGTGGCTTGAATTTTTAATTTTGTTCTTCGAGAACGTTGCCACTTTTACGCTTCCCTCCGAGGCAGAGTATAGGTCTAGCACGGTACAGCTGGTAGGGCATAGAGGTGATCTAATGATCTAATCGTCATGTCCACAATCGCCCTGTATTTCTGCTTGGTCTATCGGCCTACTTCAGTTCGGAGGCAATTCAAGCACCTCCAAGTAGCCCATGGCAGTTTATGACCTTGCGGTAGCGCCTCTGATGGTTGGATGTAATCGGGGGGTGGAGCATACTGTTCGCACCACATTCTAAACCTAGATAATTCCGGTTGTTCTTACGTATAACTACTTGAATCATTATGACGATTTTTCACCTGTTCAATTATTTGAAAAATCGAGATGCTTTCCGGGCTTGAAACTCAAAGCAAATACACAAGTGTTTCCGTGATAGGTTGAGAAGGATGTGGGAGCCAGAGAAGCTCATTAGGAAGACCGATAGCATAGCAGAAGGCTTTATTGCCATAGGTAGAGTGATGAATTGCATTGTTTGTTTTGTTGTGACCGTACTAAAGTTTACCCGTAGTCCGTGAGTGGGCAGTATGCGGTCGGCTCTTGTGGAGGTCGCGTTTCTGGATGAAATCATAAGGTCAAGTGGACCTGGTGATCACAGGTGGTAATACGTGTTATAGTGTGAGGACAACGATGGCAATTCTGATCTCCGATGATTTTGAGCTAATGATTAATGTTTTGTTAATATGTCTTGGTGATCTCTTCTGAGTTCTGACTCAATTAATAATTACTGTATCTTGTTTTTTTAACATCGTCAAAATGTAGAATTTTTATTAGTTTTGACTCAATTTAATTGGCATAACTGGTAAAGGGAACATGTGATTAACAAAAACTTTTAACATGTGATCGCTGAATATTGACATGAAGTTTTTAGTATCCGATTCAATGTAAAGATTTATCGATGTTCATTGCTTGTTTTGAGTTTATTATAGATAGTTTAAACCATTACAAAAGGTTAATTATTGCAGAAAATAAATAAATACAGTACACAATAATTAATTTCACTAAAAAACTAATTAACCTACCTAAATTAAAATAATAAAACAAGAACTAAAATATAACAACCCAACAAAAAAAAAACTATTTAAAAAAAAACATTGTATTAAATAAATAAAATAGACCCTACATCACCACGATCGCAGGGCAGGGTAACTAAGATACAGGCAGCATTGCCTCGTTATATAGCAAGACTTCTAACAGAAATTAACTAAAGCTTCGTTTTGGTCAGGTTTGGCCGAACGGTGTACCATTTATGCTTTGTGTTGATCTTAAATATGAAACCCGAGGACGGGTTTACTGTCAAGATGGCAGTGTCGACGAGTTAAAAATTGATTCTTTTGAATTGATTCATGAATTTTGTTGATTCGAATGATTGAATACGTAAGCAATGCGCAAAAAATCCCATAGTCATGATTTCTTTATAATTATTCCTCTACGAATATTGGCTGAAGGACAAACAAAAGACCGGTTCAGAAAAGTAGTATTGTGGCACTCTGGAGTAGAATTTTGGCGAGTTTAAATTTTGTTATAATTTTGTGAGACGCTTATTGTTGAGCTAGATCAGAATCATTTTATGGTTATTTCTAACTATATGCTACTTACTAGTTTAAATTATTATTGAAAGTGCGTACGAGGGCGTACGCATGTCAGGTTGGCCGTGTCAGCGAGTTCAATATAATCCCCTTTATTATTGGTTAAGTTGTGTAAACAGAAAGTTGTTTACTTCAAAACATAACTGTTATAATTTCAAATGTTTCGACAAGTATAAAAGCGGTCGCCCTAGCGACGAGCGGCTCAGTCTTGTGCGGACCGCCGTACTGTGAACATCTCCTTTGTGTAGTGTGCTGTGGGCTTGGCCATAACTTCTTTAATTGTGATTGTTGTAATAGATGAGGATTTGGTAAACCGATTTATTACAATGATAGTTGTTTCAGCTAGACGATAAGCCCAGGTGGACACAGATTCAATAACTGTGTGGGCCAGGGGTATTCAGACACATGTGGTTGGAATCCATGATACAGCGCGAGGCGGAGCGCTGTACTTATCGTCACACTTTTAGTGAGTTCGGCGTAGGTCATCTCCTGCTCCGTCATACACATAAAAATTAAAGTGTGGTTTTCGTTTTGGTTTTTACTGATTATATATATGCATTAAAAAGCAACTGAGTTTAACTTCCATAGCGCTTATTATAATACGACATAATAAATAGTAACAAAACTTTATTAAATACAAAAAATTATATTATTTAAAATGTACATAGCACACAGAAAAAGACATTAAAATGTCCAATGGGCGTGGGTGGTTTTATAGCTAATAGCGATAATTTCTTTCAGACAACTGATGTAGAGAAGTGAAATGCTGCCATTTCCCATAGAAGTCTGATAGACAAGGTCTATGTTAAAAATAAGTCTATCTATGTCAAACATTTTAGTCCTGCTCTCAAACACTACACGGCCTCTGTGCGGGCACTTGCGAGCAAGTGTGCAGTGCGAATTGCGTTGAGACGTAACTTGGGCGTCGCATCGTGTGAACGGTGGGTAGAAATTGTGTAAAATGCTATTGTTACGAAACTGGGTTCGAGATTTGGAGAAAAACGCCAAATTTCGTATGAGGGTTTTTATTCACTACGGAACCCAAAGGTTGACACGTGAAGATGGTCTTCCTGATGTCCAAGACCAAGTCGCGTAGCATCTGAGGTCCAGGTATCTCGCCAAATTAGTCGCAGGTACTTCCACTTGTCGCACTGAGGTAGGTTTCCTTCGCTTCGGTTTGCTTCGAAGTTATCGCTTTCGTAGCTCATACTGAACTGGCGGGACGTGCACTCGATCGCCTTTTTATAAGCGCCGATACAGCGGTCTACATTGTTCTCGAATATTCTCATATCTTGACGAATGTATTTCGATTGACGGGAAACATCGAGACGCCGGTATGTGTGTGTGAGTGCGACTAAGCCGACGACCATTCAAAGAACTCTAGCCTTTATGCTATAAGAATATAAGGCCTAGTTTCGCTTGCATTATCCTGACGTCTTTTTTATACCATTCCGCTCGCGAACATTCCGAGTCTATCTCGCCAGCAGAGTTCTTGCTCGTGAATATTCTACATTTATCTCGTTCGCGACACTATGTAAGCGCATAACATAATGAAACTTAAGTTGCACGGCGCAACTTGCACTCTGTAAATACCCAACTACATTTTAGTACGACAGCATAAAAACTTCGTTATATATTTATGTATTTAATTTTTTCTCATGTTACATCCCATTAATATGCAATGTCATGGGAAATGGAATATTTCAGCAGGGGCCCATTTTTGGAACGGTATTAATCCAGGGGCTGTCATGTTGTACGGGTTTGCCGTGACAACAAGAGTGTTACAAGACTTATATTGTTTTTAGAGTTTTAAATTGTTCATTGTGTCACCACGTTAACCCGTAAAGACCCGGACGGCATTAAAATGCCCACGTTCATCGTCTTTCTATTGTGTCTGGTATTGGCGGTTGCGAATGGGTTAAAGTTCAAAGCACAATCAAAACAATCCTACAATTAGCAAAATTCCATATTTACGAGTTATATGTTTTGTAAGCACACGGCGCGATCGGTTGAAAACACGTATAAACTCGTTCGCAGCCGCGCGCTCACCCGGCTGGTGCCTCGCTCTCTCTCCCCGCACCGCACCGCAATCACCGCAAGCATCCCGCTTCACGACATGCTCTCGCGTATTTTCAATCAAATATTTTTTGTTTTAAGTAAGACGTTAATGTGTTTAATTTTGATGAAAATGTGATTATAGTACACAAAAAGCTATAATTAAACAAAAATAACACAGTTACCATTTCTGGCTACTGAGAAAAACATTAATTTTAAAACATTAAAAAATGATGTTTAATTTTGGTCTTTAATGTCTAAAAAGACACAATATAGCTTATAAAGATATAAACGTTATGGTTATCATTTTGGCTTAACTAGATATCGAGATCAGATGAAAACTGTGAAAAAAAATGTATAAACAAAAATGGGGTCAGTTTAATTTTGCTATTAAGTGATCGCATTTGAATGCACCTAAAAGTTAAACTAACAAGGTCTTTGGTTACCTATTATGCTTTTAGGGAAAAGTTGAGTAGTGTACAAAATCTCACGATTTTTATATAATACGGTTGCGACCGCGGATAAATTACATAATATATCTAATTAATATTTGATACTCAATATTGATATCCGATAAAATATTGAAAACAACGAGTTTATTATTTATGTCCAGGTTGTGCTATTTTGATTGGTCTATCTCGGGTATCGTAAAATGCGACTAAAAAGGAGCCATGTGTATAATTAGCGCTTCCGCAAGTAAAGTGACCCTGGGCGTGGTCCACGTTTGGATTGGTGATCGCAAGTGGCATAAAAAATCTTACGATCCGCGAAAAATACCAACAATATTCAGTCGGACCCCGATTACTCGAACACGCCTGGACCAATTTAGAATATTCTTTGTCCATATGAATTTAAAGAAAGGACATGGAAAGCACTCCACCGACAAGAGCCCAGCTCTTAAATATAAGAAGAAAATCGGTTGCGTAGGTTGGTGTTCAAGTCGGATTTTAGTTTTACTTTTGGGTTGCGGAGGTCAGACGGCAGTCACTCTGTGTAAAAACCAGTAACCTCGACTCGACAAATCTTCTTGGTTAGGTAGCGGACCCCGGGCTTTAAAGCATTACTGCTGACGATGCAACACTGAACTCCATATATACAACTTGTATATATGGAGGTCAGTGGGATGCAATAACAAAAAATAAATTAGGAAATAAACTTTCAAAAGATTAAAGTTTTCACCAAGACATAAAATAATAATTTTCATTGGGGTTTAAAGCATTGAAGATGCAGTAATAAATTTAAAAATTAAGCACTTAGGCAATCTTGGCAAAATCTTTGTAACAATATCTGAGAAGATAAATATTTGCCATTACTTATTCAAATTACCCCGAGTGTATGCATTACCCGAGTTGGGCAGGGGCCTGTAACCTCGTAAGGCCAACAAACAATACGAAAACATTTTGTATAATCTTCAATTAGTATATTTGAATATTAGATTTTTTCTTGCAAAGTTAGATTAACTGTGAAGTTGAATTAGGCATATTTATTGTAACCGATGTCAATACAGTATTATACTCAATTATTTTAATTATTCATATCAATAAACATAAACATCTCTTCTCACAGGCCTACTGGAAGAGATCTCTTTTGAGATAAGTAGTGCCTTTGTACAACTTTTATTTTATGAATTCTCTGAATACTTTTTCTGTGTGCATAAATCGGTAAATAAATAAATAAATAACATAATCCGAAACCGAAAACAAAATGGTTTTCTTTTATTTTGCCCAAAACTAAGTAAATTATAATCTGATTTAATGGGACAGTGTCAAGTAACAAAAAAGGATGCGCGTACGAAAGAGAAGTGAGAGGTCCCCACCTCATTCCCACTTTTATATTTGAAATGTTAATTACTACTTAATTGACCAATTTTCTAGCAGTTTTCAAAAAAAAAAAAAATTGTTTCTATGGTATTTTTTGTTTTATCAATACATATAATAAAATCGTAACCGATCGCTGTCTGTACATGGAAGATAAATGAGTAAAAATATTTTTGGGGGCTTTTACCAACGCAATAGAACACAAAACAATGATTTTTAGAATTTTTGTCTGTTTGTCTGTGCGTTTGTGCACGCTAATCTGAAAAACGGCTGAACCGATTCGTTTGCGGTTTTCATTGAAATATTGTGATAAGTTTCACTTAAAATTTAGTGTTTGTTTTATTTAAATCCGTTCATAAATGAAAAAGTTATATCAATTTTAAAGAGTCACGTCAAACATTTTTGTTCGAAAAACTGTGTTTGTAGACGCTAATCTCAGAAACGGCTGAACAACTTCGCTTGCGATTTTCATTTATGTATTTAAATAAGTTTCACTAAAAATGTAGTGGTTGTTTTATTGAAATCCGTTGATAAATAAAAAAGTTATATCAATTTAAAGAAAATTTGCTATGAAATAAACTGTACAGTAGCATTGGCTAAAACTTTTGTCAATTTTATATTACGGTTTTTATAAAATAATTAAGTTAATAATCGGCCAAGTGAGAGTCGGGCTCGCGCACAAAGGGCTCCGTCCCGTTATCTATAAAAAATCACGTTTGTTGTACGGGAGCCTCAATTAAATATTTATTTTACTCTATTTTTAGTTGTTATATCGGCAAGAGAAATACATCATCTATGAAAAATTCAACTGTCTAGCTATCGCGGTTCATGAGAAACAGCCTGGTGACAGACAGGCAGACGGACGGAAGGACGGACAGCGGAGTCTTAGTAACAGGGTCCCGATTTTAGCCTTCGGGTACGGAATACGGAACCCTAAAATTTACTATTTTGATGTTTTCGGAGTGTTTTTATTAGTTTTTTTTTGGTCACCGATAGATGGCGCTGTTAAAAATACACAACCTAGGGCCGCAAGACCCAACGGCCATTATTAGCATGATTGTGGGCGCGAAAATGGAAAAAGGAATCAAAATAGGAAGTATTAGGTTAGGCGCAGGGGATGTCCTCTGACTAAAGCATAGGGTGCAGTGAGCGAGTCACGGACCGCCATAGCGGTCGCCGCGCCGGGGCTGGCCCATAGTGGCTGAGAGGTGACACCGCGGAGTTTTTAGTGGTAAACGCCACATAACCATACCGGTCTCCCGTTACTGGCAAGGTGTCCGAAGGGATTTTTCCCGCGCAAAAGAGGAGCAACTGCTGCCTCCATGACGTGGGCCAGTCGGACGATGGGAACGGGATTCCGTCGCTCCACAAATACGGTCCTCTAGGTTGAAAGGAGCATTGGTGTCAACACGCGTCTATACCCTAGCGGATAAAATTGAAGGCCGATGTACCACCGCGCAGGCCACTCAGACTCCTCTCGATAACTGAGAGAGTACCTCGAATGAGCTCAGCCGAAGCCGCTGATAAGCGGTCGCCGTATACCAGGTCTTTGGAGCAAGATTTAGCACACGGCCTTGGCAAAAGCGGTAACGCCGTTATGTCACCATGAGTTTTTTTGTGGGTGAGAGCCATAACCGACCTATTTCCTGTGGCCGAAAGGCACCTTTTCCTCACGTAAGAAGAAAGGTTAGGGAAAAAAGGTTAGGTTACATTTAGGTTAGGCACTGCAATAAAAATGTGTGGAACACTCATACCAAGACTACTTAGTATTGTGACCTCCTTCCCTGAGGAACGAAAGATCATGGTCATTTTCCAGTTCTCCAAACCTCTAAACAGCCGTATAGGACGCCCTACCCGAGAAACTCTTCAAACGGAGGTTCTTAGTGAACACTAAGCAGACATTGATCTCAGAGAACACTAACTTCCTACCATCCTTGAATCTCTACTGGTAAAATGTGCCAAAGCACTGGCACGTCAAATACCTGGAGGTATCTAAAGTTTGGCAGATGCCTCAGCTTGAAAGTCCACATCAATAGAATGGTGACGATAGTGAAGATGGCCCCGGGGAAGGTCTATCCAGTACTTTCCTCTCGCTTCCAGCTACGGACGCGGCTCATGATTAAGGCGATCTTAAGAAAACCTATGTTTAAGGTTACTTGAGGAACGCCGTCATCCGTCGGGACTTAAAGTAGAAATGCTTATTTCTCGACTTTCATCTCCCGCTTAGCGAAAGACATATTTGACAAGGCTTACCATTGCACCGCCACATCGGGAGGGCGGGGGAGAGGGGGTGATACGTATAGACGGTGGCAGCAGTTCGCTGCAGAGAGCTACAACAGATTAGTGATGTGAAAACTGACGCCAAAAGACGGAAGATGAAATATTAGCAAAGTCACTACGTATTGCATAAGTATTTCGTATTAAGAGACCCACGGCGTAGCAGTAACATTCGGTAACAGTGTAAGTTTACATGTAGTTTACAGTCCATGCTGGCAGAACCATGATGGCAGAAGGGTCGTCGAAATATCTGGCAAAAAACGATATTAATAGTCAAAATTCCGATCGACTTAGACTGTGACTAGAGATAATGTGTGATCGTAGTAAACAAGGAACCCTTATAGTTTCGCCATTTCTGTCTGTCTCTCTGTCCGTGGTTTTACTTAGAGATAATTAGTACCAAGAAGCTGTAATTTGGCAACGGTCATGAACTTAAAGTAGCACTAGGCAGGGCAACTGGCCTGGCGGAGCCCATGCGATGGGTTGACGAAATAATCAAAGTCGCGGGTTACACCTGGATGTGAGCAGCACAGGACCGAGATGTGTCGACGAAGACATGTCTATTCTCAGCAGTGGACGGAAGAAGGGCTGAGATGATGATGAAATCTTTAGTTTTAATTCTAAGTCGAAATTCACAACTACGGAACACTTCACTGCGCGTGACCTGATATGCACTTGACCGGTTTTATTAAAAATATCAAAATAACGATTCTTATAAACTAAAGTCCACGCTGACGAAGTCGCGGGCAACAGCTAGTATAAAATATTACTATAATTTGATACACCTGTACACCACACCGACTCGGGTGTACGGGCCTTTAGTAGCATTCGCCCTGATGCAGACCTCCGGATGAGGTCGAAACCTGTCGGCAGCTGTAGCTAACTCTATCCCGTTAACTCATATTAATAAAGTCTGTGTCTCACGTTAGTTTTAATCAAAAGATTATCTAAGAAGATAAATATTTGACATTACCGATTCAAATTAACCCCAAGTGTCTGCATTAGCCAGAGTTAGGCAAGGGCATCTAACTTTGTACAGCCAACAATAAGAAAACCTTTTGCATAAACTTTCAATGATGAATAAACTCCAATTAGTACACAATTTAAATATTCTTCTTGCAAAGTCAGATAAACGTGGAACTAATATAGGTATTGAACAAGGTGAGGCTTGTAATCTTGTGTATGGACTGTAAGAATCATTTATTCCTGCTTATATCTCTTTATTTAATAAAATATTCTTTGTTACTTATTTACCTTGTTTATTTTCTTGACACACTGATAACACAACGTACTTATTCGTATAAAAACATAATATCAACAAAAGGTTTTAACACTTCAACATGTATATTACGTAAACTAGTCGAAGCCGACTTCGTTCGCGTGGACTTCATGACTCCGGAAAATGCTCATCAGGCTGAATAACTTTTGCTAAGGCGTCCTTTTTTTATTTTCTATAGTTTAGCTGGATCATCATTATGGTTCTGCATCAGGCGTTTCATTTTCCGAAATCAATTAATCCCTATATGTTGCCCAGGCTTAGCACCTATCAAACAAAAAAGTTTCCTTTCAATCCGTCCAGTATTTCTAAACTTTAGGGTGTACAAAAAGACAGACATTTTTATTTAAATTCTTACTCTATTACTATGTCACCATCGCCCCAAATTTTTAATTGGAAATATTTTCAACTTACAGTCACATTTTTATTGTTTTATTATATGTATAGATATTAATATGAAGCTTTGTTTATAAAGAGTCGACAGATAGTTAAACGAGTGACTCTTCAAAAAAATATATATCAAAAGTTTATCAATTCGACTCGTGTATTTTTTTGTATGTTACGCAATATCTTTGCCATTAGTAAACCGATTTTGATGTTTTTTTTTATTTGAAAGCATTTAGTACCAAATTGGTTCCATATTAATTTGGCGAAGATATGATAAAGAGCTTTAGAGATATGAAAGAAACTCGTGCAAGTTAATTAAGTCAGTTCTTTTTTGTTAAAAAATAATTTCACGAAATATCCCTTTGAGACCCAGCTTAAATAAACGAACGAAATGAATGCGGTATTAAAAAATTGTTTACTTGTTTACTTAAACTATATTTAGGTAAAATATAGATACAATGGCATTAAATAACATTTATTGAGGCATTCCTTTACATTTATTTCTATAAATATGTATCGATGTTGACTTTTTCCTCCGATTCCCATTTTTTCAGATTTTCGTTGTAATAGATTCCCGTATTTACTGCTTTACATATCTACACGATCCGATATGGAAAAAGTTTATTTAATTATTTTTATTTATTGGTTTGTGTACACTTAATCATAGTCATCATTTCAGCCGCATAACGTCCACTGCTGGACATAGGCCTCTCCCAATAATTTCCAAAATGACCGATCTAGAGTGGCGTGCATCCAGCGCCTTCCAGCGACCTTGGTCAGGTCGTCAGACCACCTTTTGTGTGGGTGTCCTACGCTTCGCTTGCCAGTATGTGTCACCATTCGAGACCCTTTTTGCCCCATCGGCCATCGGTTCGTCGCGCTCTGTTCATGTACACTTGAAAATTAACAACTATAACATTCATTATATACTACCCTTATATAATTTGAATGTATTTTGCTAAACACTTATAAGTCTAATGTAAAGTGTGTTGCGAGCCGGTGCGGTGTACGGGTCTGTAATCACATTCGCCCTGATGAAGACCTCCAGATGAGGTCGAAACATGTCGGCAGTAGCTGACTCTACACGTGAGTAACCCGTTCACTATATATAATCAAGTCTGTAGACTTTATACTTTTTTGTTTCTGTATATTGCTATAAAATATACAAATAACCAATATTTTCTAAGAAAGGGTCTTAGATTTGCCATTACCATTTCTTATAGTTTGTGTCATATCGATGCCAAAAAATGCGAAGAAAATATAAATTCCATATTGAATTCGTTTTGCTGAAACATATTTCATGGAATAAAAAGCTGACACTGCAAGTAAATTGCGAATAAGTAATGTAAAACCTTTTTGAAATATTTATAAGACTTATTCGTACTTACATAAAAATGATAATATTCATTATATTTTAACAAGATTTTATTTAACTTGCAATGTATCTTGTATGTATGTATGTTTGTTTAGGTCAAATCTTGCAATTTAATTTTCAACCAGTTATCCTCAACCGATTGAGCTAAAATTTTGCATACTTGTGTAATATCGGATGATAATACAATATAATGTAGTCAATGAGCTGTTCTGATGATGGAGCCGGGAAATATGTTTTAAAACAACATAACTTCATTGAGTAGGACTCGTTTGATTTGTCTTTTGTCTAGGGTCTGATCACGGAGACGGCAAGTGGTTGATGGAACTTGGTAATAAAACGACGGAACTCTATCGAGTTTGGGCTTGTTTTAATTGTCTTAACTACTTTGCCGTCACAATACAAGCATGTACAAAAAATGTTTTTTTTTTTAACTTACTAACTTACTAAGCCTGGTTCTCTCACACTTGGCTCTGTAAGCCCCGTTAGCGATAAAGATGTGATACTGCAGTGGCCTTTATATTAGAAACACATACCACCATCCGAGCTTATTTTCCCGGTTGCATCCTCAGCAGTAACACTTCAGAGCCCGGGGTCCGCTACCTAACCAAGGAGATTTAACGACGTTACTAGTTTTTACACAGAACGACAGCCGTCTGACCTCCGCAACCCAAAGAATAGATCAGAACCAGTCCTTGGGTAGTTTAATGATCAAACGCTAGATGGCGTTCGGGACCCACAGTTTATACGTGCCTTCCGAAACACGGAATCATCTTTTCGGATAATCAGGTGATTCAAGCTTGCAATATCCTAACCAGACTGGAAACAACTTTTCACAAAGTGTGCTTCCCAGTGGGATTCAAACCCTTGACCTCCGGATCACAAGGCGCCTGGATAACTGGACCACGGAAGCAGGAAAGTCAAGGCTTTATATTAGAAACACAATAAGCAAGTTATTTAGTTGAAGACAAAGTTTCTACCTTCATCCTTCACAAAGACTTGGACTTATTTATGAACGTGGGAGATAAATGTTACAAATGTTGTATGTAGGTACGAAACTAGGTGACCCTACATCTTTTTAACCGACTTCCAAAGGTTAGTAATGCGTCGCAATTTTAATTTCTTTTTTTATGTAGATTGAAATGTTACAGGTTTTCCCTAGACTTATTAGTCAAAAAAATATGAAAACCAAAAAAAATAAAATTAGATAAAGACCTATAAATTAATAATTTTCGGATGGTATCTTGTTCATACACGTATACCAAAATATATTTGGGGTGATAGAGTAATAGAGTAAGAATTTTAAAAATGTCTGTTTGTACACGCTAATAATCTCTGGAAATACTACACGGATTCAATCTTTTTGTTACATAGCTGTTGAGCCTGAGCAACATATAGGGTACAATTGATTTTAAGAAATGGAATATCTGGTGCAGAGCCATAATGGTCTAGCTAAACTATAAGACATATAAAAAGGACGGCTTAGCAAAAGTTGTTCAGCCTGATGAGCATTTTCTGGAGTCATAAAGTCCACTCGAACGAAGTCGCGGGCTTCGGCTCGCTTACTATATTTTAATTTTTTGACATCTACAGTAAATTATTTAATGTTTTTATCACGAATAAATGATACTGTGCCTATACCATGGCAAGCCATTAATAATATAATCCTAATTGAGGATACTCCAGTGTTTATCAGACAATACACCCTGCCGTCGAAACAATTTTAGCTTCGGCACAGCGACGGTGATCAATCATGGAGGTACCTGTTTAGTTATATACCCTTATTTTGATTTATCCGCACTTTATAACAGACTTTAAAAAAATCAGATCTTTTTTAAAGTATGTTCACCGATTATTCAAAGACGCCTGGATGGATTTGGAAAATTCTTCTTTGTTTGAAAGGGTATTCTTGTAAGGTGGTCCCATAGAAATTTGTAAGATCATCATAGTTAATTTTTATTAGTAGTATAATAATGATCTACTCGTAATTTAATATATTGACAACCTCCGTCACCATGCTAGTTCGCGACCCAGAGGTTCCGGGTTCGATCCTCGGGGCTAGCTCAATCTGTCTCTATATACATTTATTTTAATTTTCGCATAGTCGGGCTTTTATTTTTATTTCTTAAAACCTTATTTCGCTCCATATATTAGGCATATTTATAGAGCTACCACTCTACAACCTATAAATGCTAATTTTCCATTAGCCAAAGTGACACAAAACTATAATAGATACTTTTTTCATTATAATCAGTCCACAAAATAATTGTACTTATACTCGATGTAAGGGCGAAAAATTGAAGATTTTTTCCTAAAAATACTTTTCATCTCGTAACAAAACACTCCAAAGTTAACAAGTAATATTGCAAACAAGATTCACCAAATTATTCAGCTTGTTTTAACGCTCTCAGGCGCCATTTTGAAAACACTGGGTTCGAACTTGACCCAGTTGCAACTTCGTTCCACCATGGTCTGATTTACTGACGATAATATGTAACCTACATTTATCTCTCAGAGTTCTCGCAATATTATTTTTCAGTCTATATATTTAGGCTTTTGGGACTAAAATACTACCAAATTGCCCAAAGCCAAGAATTCTCATTTATCTCCGTTCCAAGGATGTTCCGACTACTTACACCTAAAAAAACATTAATCATATCACGAAATTACATTTACCAAGTAACCTTTAGTAGCAACGAACAAACAACGCACCCCTTTGCCGCGCAACCTTCCTTCCTTGCCTTCACAGTCGCTCGGGACGTCGCGGGGGCCACACGTCCGTTTTATCTTTCCGTCACTAGTATCGAAAACCGAATTTTGAACGCGCCCATCACTATCGTGAATTTTGAATTTCGAATTCCAGTGTCACCAATTCCGCGCGCTTCTTCCCAGGTGAGTTTTATTTTTAAATTTGGACATAGAGTAAACTTTTGGCTTTTAAATTGGGAAAAGCAACGACGTGTGGTTTATACAGCCAGGTTTTGTTTGTTTTATGCGGGCGTGTTGAAGTGTATGGACGTTTTCTAAGGTCGTAAGTTGAAGAAGGGCAGGCTAATTAGGTTAGAACTAATTAGTTAGGGAGGGTTTCCCTCGTGCTTATTTATATTTGCGCCTGGGAAAGGTACGGCTATTCTTACACACCTGGCTCGACGAGGGTACATGTTAATTACAATTTAAAATTTAATCTGATCCAAATTGAAACGGTTTGGAGGTATGAATTGATGTAAATTTAATTTGGAGTGTTAAAGCGGCGTTTAAGGAAATTTCCAAGAAGTGTAATTATCTCCGTTTAATTGGGACAGTTCTTTGAAGTGTCTGTTGAATTATTAAAACTTTTATAATGTAAGGGAAAGAACCTTTAAAGAATCCCTTGTTTATTATACTTTGAATACGTGGAATAGTTTTTTGTTTCATGAAAAAATATATCAAAAGAGCCGATCAAAGGCTTGGAAAACCAATAATGTTTGTTTGGCTACACCATTTAGCAGATGCCTATCAAATAATAAAATGACGCAATTTGAAAAGATTCAAGCCAAAAATTATCGTATGTATGTGAATAGGTATACAAACTTGTTAATAAGCACTAGTTTCCTGGCAGTTACCCCAAAACCCTGTTTTTGGATTCTTTTGTCACAGTAATCTTCAATGCTAGTCTGGGAGAAAAGCAAATCAGGTGGTCAAATGGAAATTTTATCAAATCGCGCATATTGTAAAAGGCGATCGAGGAAATGTGCGAGAGTCTAAATCATGATTCGCATTTACGCCCATTCCCTCAACCGGCTTTGACAATTAGCGCAGAAAAAGTAGCCACTGGTACATTCTACATTTTTAAAATTCGAAAATATAGTTTTTTAAAACTAAAAACTGTCTTCACTGCCAACTACACAACGAATTTTTATAAAATTCCTATTTGACTACCTGACAAGTATACCTTTTTAAACAAAAAAATAATTTACCAAATTGATAATCTTCTCCTTTTCGGAAGTCGGTTAAAAAGAAATGTTAAGAAAGAAACGTACTTCAAGGTAATGTACCACGCCATCAAACTTCTTTTATAATGAAAATAAACGCCGTAAAAATCCATTTTATTCCCTGTAAATCCTCTAGGATGGATTAACATCGATTCTAAGTGTCGATACGGATTTCATCGTGCATTTTTCTGGGAATCGGTAATAGCTTTTAGTGGGAATTTTCCCATTTCCATTGCCTTCATGACGGTCATTTGCTGAGATTTACAGTACAAGACCTGCGGAATTGAATTCATCCTATACTATATATTTATTTAATATTTTTTTTCAAATTCTTAAGGTTATATTAGGTACACTAAAATGATACCAAACCACGAAAACCTTGCAGTCTTTATCTGGGTCTCGGTTATACGCGTATCCTACTAATATTATAAATGCGAAAGAGAGTTTGTATATTTGTTTGTTTGTTACCTCTTCACGCTTAAACTACTAAACCGATTTGAATGAAAATTGGTATGAATATAGTTTCAGACTCGGGAAAGGACATAGGGTACTCTTTATCCCGAAATTCTCGAGGGGAGCGAAGCCCACGGTCACAGTTAGTATTATAATAATGTAATAATACTGCTTTAACAATCTTACAATTTTCTTGGGGTTTTCTTTATACATATTTTGTAAATCTGTGAGAAGGCGTTCTTTACCTGCGATGTAATGGTTACCCTTGTAGAACTCTTGCCGACATTTCAACACTGTTTTTTTATATATTTTTTCTTCTACTGTAACTTATAAACATTTATTTAAATTAAAAGTAAATATTAGTAGAAATCTTTGTGACAGCATGTATTAACAAACAATTTATGACTTTGTATGCCTAACGGCGCAACACAGTGATACTTAATTTGTATGTACCTAACACCCAATGTACCTGTGATTGACAAAATAAATGATTATGATTATGACATGTTTCTACGTAAGTAAATAAATACATCGCTTATTATGCATATTATGTCTGCGTCTCACTTTGAAAAAGAAGGAGGTTATCAATTAGTCACCATCTTTTTTTTTTGTTTTTAAGGAGATGTGGAAGAAAGAAGAAGCCTTTGCCTAACTGAAACACCCCAACAGGCTAGAATAAAACAAAATCTTCTTTTTATGTATGTTCACCGATTATTTGAAGACGCCTGGACCGATTTGGAACATTCTTTTTTTATTTGAAAGGACACACTTGTTAAGTGGTCCCATAGAAATTTTATCAAAATACATTGTGTAGTATGCGAGAGAAATCGATTTCGAAAAATTATACCTCTCTATTGATCTGGAAGAATAGAACCAACAGTAAAGCTGCTTTTCCTTCCGAGCAGATTGGCAAAGCCGATCGAGGGAATGGGCGATAATGATGCGACTAGCAACTATCACTATTTTCATTTCTTTTTATCTTCTCACCCACGACCACAACCTGGTTCTTGCGGCCCTGTACTACGATTATCTAAGACCGCATTTTTTGCCCTTGCTAAAAGATAAAATATAGCCTATGTCTGAATTCCCCGAGAAGTGAAGCAAGCGGGCACAGCTAGTATTTGTATAGATACATACATACATACATATTTTCACACCTGTTTCCCATGGCATGGCAGAGACTATGGATCTCCACTTACTACGATCCTTACAAACCTCTTTTTCTTCGTCAATATATAGCAGTAGAATATTATTTAAGACCTTGTCACGCTACCTTATAAGTACCATTACCTTGAGGCACTAGAACCTTATTCGTAAAGCCAACCTTGGGTTGATTTATCACTGGCTCCATATAAATTCAGGACTGTCGTCCGAGCTTATTAAAAAATAATGTCACTATCTATATAACAGGGGGAGGGAAACCTGTCTGCCCTAATTTTGATAAAGGGCTGAATTATTTAATCTAAACCTGGTAAATTTTTAACCTACGTAAAAAAAGGAGGAGGTTATCAATTCGTCGCGATTTTTTTTGTATGTTCACCGATTAATTGAAGATGCCTGTACCGATTTAGAAAATTATTTTTTGTTTGAAAGGGTATAAATAATTGTCCGGTGGTCTCATAAATAGTTGGGTGCTTAATTCGGTTTTTACTTTTGAAAAATCATTTATATTGGTATAGATGAGTACCAGTGAAGATACCATCAGCATCATCATTTCAGCCGCATAACGTCCACTGCTGGACATAGGCCTAACCCAAAGATTTCCAAAATGACCGATCAAGAGCGGCCTGTATCCAGCGCTTTCCAGCGAGCCTGGTCAGGTCACCTGACCATCTTGTATGTGGGTGCTCTACGCTTCACTATATATACCATCAGCATGATATAATTTAAAGACCTTGTTACGTTACTTTATACGAGGTACCAATACCTTCAGGCAAAAGAACTCTATTCATAAAGCCAACCTTAGGTTGATTTATCACTGGCTCCATATATTTTCAGGACTGTCGTCCGGACTTATTAAAAAATGATGTCACTATCTATAACACAGGGGGAGGGAAACCTGTCTGCCCTAATTTTGATAAAGGGCTGAATGTCATGCTTAAATTATTTAATTTAAACCTGGTTAACTTTTAACCTACGTGAAAAAAGGAGAAGGTTATAAATTCTTCGCGATCTTGTTTTTATGTATGTCCACCGATGAATTGAAGATGCCTGGACCAATTGGGAAAATTCTTTTTTGTTTGAAAGGCTACTTGTCAGGTGGTCCCATAGAAATTTTATCAAAATCAGTTAAGTAATATGGGGGTGAAGTCGGTGTTTAGTTTTGAAAAATGATTTATATATTTTTTATATGTAGGAACAAAACACACAGATTGAGCTAGCCCCAAAGTAAGTTCGAGACTTGTGTAATGGAACTAACTCAACGATACTATATTTTATAACAAATACATATATAGATAAACATCCAAGACCCAGGACAATTTGAAAAAGGCCAACTTACCCTGACCGGGGATCGAACCCGGGACCTCTGGTTGGCGGACTAGCACGGTGACAACTAGGCCACGGAGGTCTTCAAATTTTTTATTGGAATAGATTAGTACAGTGTAGATACCATCAGCATGATATAATTTAAAGACCTTGTAACGTTACTTTATACGAGGTACCAATACCTTCAGGCACAAGAACTCTATTCATAAAGCCAACCTTGGGTTGATTTATCACTGGCTCCATATAATTTCAGGGCCGACGTCCGCTCTTATTAAAAAATAATGTTACTATATAATACAGGGGGAGGGAAGCCTGTCTGCCCTAATTTTGATACAGAGCTAATTGTCGTACATGAATTATTCAATCTAGTTACCTGGCAAATGTATCACTTTTAATCAAAAAGATAGCTAATATTTGAAAGGAACCTTTATTTGGTTATAATTATTTATAGATCATTTTAGACATCCTTGGAAGAGACCTATGTCCAGCTAGGTTAGACTTTGCCTACACTCTTTTTGCTGGCCAGACGCGTTGAAGAGGTCTCATTGATGTTTATAAGCTTTGTTTAGCTTGTATTTCTTAAGTCGCCTTCTACGAAGTTCACGGGAGGACTTGGAGTGGCCCTATTCTACTCGTCCGGAAACCACACGGCATTACCTGTTGTTATCATGATCAAAACATCATAAGATCTTATAGGTTAGGTAGCGGACCCCGGACTCTGAAGCGTTACCGCTGATGATGCAATCTGGAATACGGGAGGATGATGAGGACTTGTAACAATGTTCGTGGGACTACGTTACACTTCTACTTCTTATCGTGTGTTAGTGGTGACGAACACTAGTGTCAGAGTTTTTAACCTCTGACATGGTTTTAGGTAACGACCAATGTCAAAGACAGTGACCGGGACCGACGCGACGGCTTAACGTGCCCTCCGAAGCACGGATCAACTTACTTATCAGACAATCAGGTGATCAGCCTACAATATCCTTACCAAACTAGGTCAACAACACAAAGTCGTTGCCCCCGACGGGAATCGAACCCGCGACCTCCGGGTATGAGCTGACACGACTACGTTACTAAACTTCGACAAACCGTATAACGACGACATTAAAATTTTATTTCGACAAGATGTAAGTAACTCCAATATGTCTTAATTTCGACAATAGTTCGAAATATCTCAGTCCGTTATTACGTAGTCACATTGTTTGAACAAACAAACAAAATGTTTCGCACGGTTATGCTAATCACCCACAAATATAAATCACACGCACCAAATCCAGTAAAGGTGAAAGATATATTGCTTATTTATATGAAAGAATCCCCGATTTTTCTCTGAATCCCTAATAATCCACATATTTTTCCAGGAAAGCCTATCTCTACAAAACAAAGTAAATACAAAACTACAACACACATCATGAAGTACTTATGTTCACAAAATGAGCTTAAATTCCTTTAAGTTGAAAGAGTTTCTACGTAAAGTAATATTTTGAAGTGAAAACTCGGCGTGTTGGCTATGCACGGATAGCATTTACATGTGAAAAACCGGAATTCCTGACACCATTACCGACACCAAGTTTTCATTTCTGTCGGAAAATTGAAGCGGTTTAGGCACTGACTGTGCTTCAGTACGGCACAAGTTATGTTAGGCACATGTTCTATCCTCACTTGTCGCATTTATACCTCTGAGTTTATACTCATTCAACTACCACCACTTGCTTTTAGTGAAGGAAAAAAAACCATGAAGAAACCTGCCCTTAACTGCTTACTAGTGTGTAATAATGATGGTTGTCGCTAGACAGTCAATATATTGTCAATACCTCCTAAGGCAGACGACAGACTATCCGTGACGCACTTTTTAGTCTGTGATAGTCTGTAAAAATAGAATCCATGGGTTCTATTTTCACAGACTAAAAAGTGCGGCACGGTTTAGTCTGTCGTCTACGTTGGGCCTAAAGGTATATCATATAACGTAGGTAATGAATAAGTTATAATGATATAAAAATACCTAGTATTTTATTTTATTTTATTCACTAGCCGAAGCCCGCGACTTCGTTCGCGTGGACTTTATGTCTCTGGAAAATGCTCATCAGGCTGAACAACTTTTACTAAGGCGACATTTTTATATCTCTTATAGTTTAGCTGGACCATTATGGTTCTGCATCAGGCGTTCCATTTTCCAAAATCATTTATACCCTATATGTTGCCCAGGCAAAAAAAGTTTCATTCGAATCCGTCCAGTATTTCCGGAGATTAGCGTGAACAAACAGACAAACAGACATACAGACAAACAGACAAACAGACAAACAGACAGACATTTATTTTTTAAATTCTTACTCTATTACTACGTCTCCATCGCCCCCAATATTTTTTTTGGAAATATATTTAATGTACAGACACACTTTTTTTACTGTTTTATTATATGTATAGATTATGGAAAACTAACAGCCATATCTTATCTGTTTAAACTATAACAAAAAATAGTTATAAAACTTAGCCACTAATAACTTTTCACTTATAATAATAATAATAATAATAATTGTTTATTTTCTCTCCACAATTTATAAACACAAAAAACAAGTCACAATATACAATTAGATTGTACGCAAGAGAAATTGTGAGAGAGTGGTGTCTGAGCTAGGTTAGAAATGTAACCTGTAATACAGATCACCACGGACTACACAATGGTTTTATACAAGTTGCATTAAACAAGGTAGTAATAGTGATCGTGACGTGACACATATGTAAAACCTTTATGGAGGTATTTTCCTATATATATATATGTATACATGTACACACATGTATATATACATACATACATAAATACATGCATACATATAGGCAGTAACAATGAACTTAAAGAATATTAAGTAGTTTTAACAGATTATTGATATTAAGGAGTGTGAGTATGGATGCAGAGATGTAAGTGAGTGAGTGTGTGAGTGAGCGAGTGTGAGAGTGAGCGAGTGTGAGAGTGAGCGAGTGTGAAAGTGAATGAGTGGGTGAGTGAGAATGCCCAATACTCCCTTCATGTTGCACTATATAATAAGCTAGACTGTCACCAGGAGGCAGGAATGGTCCAAATGAGTAATTTGCTGTGCTGAAAATCGGTTCAGTAGTTTAGTCGAAATGCAAGTCAGACAGACAGCTTTTTTGGCATTTATATATTATACGATGATGGTGTACTACATTTTAACTTAGTATAACTAGAAACTCTTCAGTCTCGTCGTAGTTCAGTGTCTTTAGATATTTAGTAACTGAACTTTTGCAGCTGATTCTAAGTAAAGGGTAAATGGTAAGTAATTTATTTAATTTGTTATAAATATGGGGACCAAGAAAACCAAAGAAATTGTGAACAAAGGTTGTACGACACTGTCGCTCCTTACAGACCTTATACTTTCTGCGTTTATTTTTTACCAAATTTGCGTCATATATGAGTTGAGAATGTTGTTTTAATGTTATCTGTAATATGAAATTTTGTCGAATTGTTAGCACATCCCATTTACGGTAAAGGTCGGCTGTTGGAAAGCGATAGGGCAGGCCTAGTCCAACCTTCAGAATGGCACGCTGCGCCCTCTCCAGTTTAATAAGATGGGATTTAGCAGCCCCGCCCCAAGTTAATATACAGTATTCCAAGATAGACTGGCAGAGAGCACAGTATACCATTCTGATGGTCTTAAGGTCGGCCACATGCCTAAGATTCCTAAATATAAAGATTAATTTTCGTAAACGAGTGACGAGCCCCTCTATATGAGATTTAAAACTTAGAGTCTGGTCGACTACAACTCCAAGATACTTCATTTGAGTAACTCTTTCGATGGTTGGGCACTGACATGAAGACAATGTACCGTCACAGGAGTGGGCAGTAATAGTAAATGAAGTGTCAGGAAGAAAGTCTGACCTGAAAGCAAATGCCACATATTTAGTTTTGCTGACATTAAGGGTGAGTGTATTTGCTTGAAGCCATGAACAGACACTATTGAAGCCGTTTTGTGCCTTGAAGAATACGTCTTCCCATGATATCCCACTAAAGAACAGAGCTGTGTCGTCAGCATATGTGAGTATTTTACATCCTGGTAGTTGAAAGTTACACAGGCCGTTTATGTATATGAGAAACAATGTGGGACCTAGGATGCTTCCCTGGGGGACACCAAACGTTACAGGCAGTTCATCGCTTAGCCACTGCCCAATCTTGACCCGTTGTTTCCTATTTGTAAGAAAGTCAGAAAATAATTTTAGTGCCATTCCTCTGATACCGACTTGTTCCAATTTAGTTATAAGGTGTGGAATAGAGACTGTGTCGAATGCCCTAGCCAGATCAATGAATACCGTTAGACATTTATCCTTATCATCAAGTCCTTGTGTGATGAGGTTTACCAGGTCATGGACGGCATCATTCGTTGAAATACCCGAACGGAATCCAAATTGTGAAGTTGAAAGAATTTTATTTTTTTCCAAGTAATTAATAAGACGCTTGTTCATCAGACGTTCAGGAATTTTTGAGAGGGCTGTTAGTATAGAAATAGGTCTAAAATTTGCGACACAGTCCTTATCACCCGCTTTGTGAATGGGCTTTATAAGAGCCACCTTAAAAGCATCAGGGAACTTGCCATTTATAAAGGCCAGATTACAAATGTGAGTGATTACTGGGGCAAGAATGTCAATGTATCTTTTAAGTACATAGTTCGGTATTTGATCGAAACCAACGGCACATTTATCCTTTAAACTACGAATGATCTGCTTAACTTCGTGAACGTCGGTCAAATATAGCACAAAGGAATCTCGGGGACATGAGTCTGTATTCAATAAATTGGGCTGTGTACTAGGAGTTCGCGACGGGTTGATCTTTTCGGCTAGGTCTCTACCAATGTCAGCAAAATACCTGTTGACATTATTAATGCTTGTACTTATAGAAGTAATATAGCAATTAAACCAATTTGATGACACTATTTTAAGTTGAAAGACACAATAGATAATGTTATAGTATGTTTGCAATAATGTGTAATTAATGAACAAAAAATTTTTAAATAAAAAAATAAAAATACTATTATTTATTATATTACATGGTATGTCTTTAGGCAGGCCGAAAAATCTAACACTAATGTTAGTTATTGATATACTCCATTCTTATCGAAAAAGAGGATGAAGGTGTGTTCCAAAATCAGATGAAGAATACACGTATTATATTATACACGTAGTCTAGCTACATATCTGTATGCTCTATATTTGGTGCTATCGCTCTCGTTTATCTTCAGGACGAAGGTTCAATTACTTTTTTGTTGAAGCTAATTTACAAAACCACTTCATCTGTTTTGCGATTAGTTTAGCTCAATTTTAAGATTCTAGTTCTTATCTCAGTTTTAAACATTCATAGATTTAGAAAAATAATTTACAGCTTGGGTTGCTTTGTATCGTTACTAGATATATATTTCTCTAGTTTTAAGTTTCGAACCGATGTGTATTTTACACGATTTTAAATCAATCAGAATTAAATACATTTTATGTATGTTCCCCTATTACTTAGAGACGCCTGGTTGAAAGGATATACCTATCAAGTCCAAGTCCTATAATTTTTTATAATAATTTTTCAAAACTAAAAACTGATTTCACCCACAAACTATACAGTTTTCACCGATTTTGATAAAATTTCCACGGGACCTTTCAAGCAATTTTCCAAAGCGGTCCAGGCATCTTCGAATAATCGATGAGCATACATAAAAAACGATCGCGGCGAATTGACAACCTTCTCCTATTTTGGAAGTCGGTAAAAATTAGTGTTGAAGCCAGAAAGCATCGAAGACAGGGACAAAAAAATCTTGTCTACGGCACGTTAGCAAAACAAGGCTTAATTTATGAAACAGGGAATGAAGACTTAATTTATTTCCTCGTCTACTGCGGAAAGCCGTAAAAACCTAACGAATTGCCTTTCTGCTCCTCATTGAGGTTGAGAACTCGCAAAAACAATTTAAATTACTTTCATCAAATTCTTTCGTTCTTATTTTTGCAGTTTTAGGGTCTTATTTGAACGAGCGAGCGAAGCAAGTAAATACAAATTTTAACTTTGAACATGAGCCATTTTCTTTAAGAGGTTGCCGAGATATGGGGTTCGCGTGTTCACAGTTCTCCTTTGGATGTCGAGAAGGCGACTTAGGGAATACAAGCTAAACATAGCTTATAAACATCAATGAGACCTCTCCAATCCGTCCGGCCAGCGTGGAGAGTGTAGTCCAAGACCTCTAGCAGCTCTGGCCAAGTTTGGCTCGGGTAGTACAGAGAGGGTCCTGCTCCTGCAGTGGAGACAAAAAGACCTGATGATGATGATATTTAAAAGATTTTTTTTTATCTAAAAGTTTGCATGCTTTTTGCAAAATAGTAGCACATCATCTATCGCCTCTGACAATCCCCAGGTATATAATTTACAGAGCGAGCGAAGTGTCTCAGTTTCGGGATTGGCCAAAAATACTTTGTCCAGCTGTCAGTTTCTCTGTCCGTCTGTTCTCGCCTACAGGTCTCTCTAACGCTTCTCCTGAAATTTTGTAAGAAGGTTCGAAAATTATATACATGCATGGGAAGAGGTCAGAAAAAATGCTGAACAGGGCATGTACGAGGTAGCTAACTGGCTTGAAAATAATCTTCTAACTATAAACGTCAATAAAACAAATTACACCTGTTTCAGTATATATAACAACTCACAACCTAACACAACATTTAATCTAAAAATACATAACGGCAATATCCAAAGTTAACCAAACAAAATACCTAGGGATTCTTGTAGACCAAAACCTATCGTGGTATCCTCATATTGAGTTTATGTGCACAAGAATAAGGAAATTCATTTGGTTGTTTAAGTCGTTACGACACATTGCTCCCTCTCCATATGTGACTTATCCCAATAAATCTCTTTTAAATAACATTTATATATCCTTAGTACAATCCGTAATAACATATTGTATAACTATATGGGGGGGTGCCCTTAAAACCCGCTTTCTGGATGTGGAACGGGCACAGAGATATTTGCTAAAAATAATGTATTTCAAAAGTAAACTTTTCTCAACTGATGAATTATATAAATTATGTAACCTTTTATCTGTACGTAAATTAAATATATTACAAAGCACCTTAAAGACACATAAAACACTAATTTTCGATCCCAATCAAATGAAAAAAAGGAGAAATCGAACCGTCGTGATAGTTCCCGTAACTAAAACCAAATTTGCTAAGACACAATTTAACTACCGAGCTGCTACATTATACAATATAATTAACGAAAACATACATATTTATCCTAAAACTTTACATGAATGCAAAGATTCAATAATAAAATGGGTAAAAACTTTAACATATGAGGAAACTGAGGCACAGTTAGAATTGTAAACATACTCTATTGTATTATAAAAATAACATAAACCATAAATAAACTTATGTTTATATACATACACACTTACACACATACATACATACACACACACACACACACACACACACACACACACACACACACACACACACACACACACACACACACACAAACAAACAAACAAACCAGATAAATATTCTGGTCTAATATAGATTAAAATTTTAATTATAGAAGTATAGTAAGTAAATAGCTTAAGTAATTATTAACAAAAAAAAATTGTTTTATAATTACCATTTATGTGCCTTTTGTTACTAATGTTGCCTACTATTAAGATCTCATCACGGATGAAAGAGTGGAGTAACCTAGCACAGGCTCACGCCTAAAAGGTTTCTCCGACACCATGTACAAAAACAACTTAATAGTATGAACAATAAAGCATTTTTCATTTCATTTTCATATAGATTCATTAGATCGGAAATATGGGGGTTAATAATATTAAAAATATCATATTTCAGCCATTTCCATTTTTTTTCGAAAATTTCCAACAATGACAGCTGTTGTACGGTCAGGTTTCAAAAATGGTGTCATTAAGAAATAATGACTCCATTTTTGAAACCTACAATACAATTATTATGAGACATAATGACTTCATTTTTTAAGCATACCGTTCATACCTAGATGTAAAAGATTGTACTTATGATGTATTTTTTTAAGACAGTTTTTATTTTATCTATTAGTCTAAAAAAGGCATTCCGCTTCTATTTCATTGAAAAAAAGGCATTAAATTAATTTTTATAACACGACATAAAATCGAAAATTGTAAATAACACAACTTTTTTTAAACCATCTCTATCACGTCAGCGTTGAAACAAAAAAATATCCATTCGTTTAAGAGCTACGATGGCACAGACAAACACAGACACGTCAAAGTTAAACAACCCCTTATTTGCATCGGGGGTTAAAAAGAAATACACTGAAATTAAAATCGAACTGACCCAACACAGTAAACATAATTACACATTGACATTCGAAACGATAATGCAGTGTACCGACCCATTATGTCAGTGTTTCAACAAAATGTTATTAACTGTTGTTTGTGACCGACATAATTACCTACAAGCTTTTATTTAACTTGAAACATCCACAGTTATTAGTATTACGGGACTTACCGCGATTAATATCGTTTTTTGCCAGATATTTCGACGGCCCTTCTGCCATCATGGTCGCTGACCGACTGAGGAATTGCTATGGATGTTCGACTGTCAAGGGTAACCATATCAGTCTACCCTCTTTCTTTGTCGTTTGTTGCATAAGTCCTTACACACAACACTGACGGTGTCCGTTCGGGAATAGTTTTTAGGTATTCGCACACTCTTTTTACAAAGCTCAATCACTGGATTCCACGTGCCCGACAACTTAAAGCCATCTTCTCGATTAAAATTGGGATGCTTCTTTATTTCAATCACCTCTCTAACTAAGCGTGGTATGTTATGGCGTTCACAATAACAGTAATTGTGACTGTGAAACTCTAAAATCATATATTGAAACATCCATATTTGCTCGTATATTAATACTTTTAGTCATGCCCATTTTAAATCCCCGATAAAAGCGTGGTTTCACAGCACTTGGACGGATGCTTCTACTTCTTGAAATTTTTTTCACGCGAAAGAAGGTTCTCTTGCGGTGGTTCTTAGTTATGTTTGATAAAAATCAGTTCAGCAGGTCAAAAGTTATAGGGGTTAATGCTTGAAAGTCAGGGTTTTGCCTAGCGAATAATAGATGGCGCTACGGGTATCAATTGGTATTTGAATTTTCGCTAGTTACACTAGACGGCGTTTTTGACATTCGGGGTTTTTTTCCTAGCAATTGTACTTGTTTTTGATATTTACAAAGATTAACTTTCATGCTAGAAAGTTAGTAAAAACTTTAATGTGGGTGACCATATTTCATTTGGTCTGAGCCTCTGTCTGACATGTATACTTTGTAAATAATAATTTTTCAAAACTAAATTTCCGAAACCAACTTCATCCCCAAACCACATACACTGATATTGCAAAAAATTCTATGGAACCACCTCGCAAGTATATATAACCTTTGAAACAAAAAATAAATTTTCCAAATCGTTAATTTCTCATTTTCAGAAAGTCGGTAAAAAACCCAAAAAAAAAAAATACCTAATCAAACTTCAGGCTGCAAATTATTTCACCAGCCTGCTTATAACTTATTTTCTTTCCAACATTCCACTGTATGTTTTATTCATCCCGGCTACTAGGGTCCCATGGGAATGAAACGGGAAATTTCGACGCCCGGCGAAAAATTTGAAATCATAATTTTACCAGATTATTTTGGGTTCTTGACTTGAAAAGTGGGTTGTTTGACTGTATGTCATGTCTGTGGCATCGTAGCTCTCGAACGGATGTTCCGCTTTTAAAGCGGTTTTTCTTTACGCGAAAGCTAGTTTCCTTACGGTGGTTCTTAACTATTTTTGATGGAAATTGGTACAGCGGTTCTTCTGTTGTGGTTTCCGACAGAGTAGAATAGAAGCCACTCCAAGTCCTCCCGTGGATGTCGTAGAAGGCGACTTAGGAAATACAAGCTAAGCAAAGCTTATAAACATCAATGAGACCTCTCCAACCCGTCTGGCCAGCGAGGAGAGTGTAGGCCAAGTCGTCTGGCTGCTCCGGCCGAGTATGACTCTGGTAGAAAAGAGAGGGTCGTGCTCCTGCAGTGGAGAAAAAGAGACCTGACGATGATGATACTCTTATTCCGTTTCATCTCTGTTTAGACTATTCTATTCTTCTTTTGCTGATCAGCGGCAACGCCCGCTATATCGCATTTGCGACTTATTAAGCGAAAAAAAGTTTTAATATTTGTTATTTATTAACGGACAATCAAAGGAGTTGTAAAAAAAACTTTAAATTTATTCGGAAAACGATGATTTTATTCCTAAATATTAGGAGTTAAAGTAACTTGTTAATCCCGCAGGATTGAAAAGTAAAAAAGAAAAGTATCTTAATGATGAAAAAAGTTAAAAACTGAATCTAAAGTAATGTTTAATGGGCTCTTACAGACGAGCGACAGTATATCCGCGACACCTGTCGTTGACAGTCACCGATCTATGTCGCAGATAATCGGCGATGGTTACCAATAATCGGCGACTATCGCTGACGGTCGCTAACAAATTTGTAAGACCTGAGCCGATGGTACATAATTTGTTTACTATATAACTTTAATAAATGATTTTGCTTTGAAGATTTTTATATATTAAGTTCCTGTCGCGACATTTTGCGAAAGAGACATTTTGCGAAAGAGACATTCTGCGAGAGAGACATTTTGCGAAAGAGACATTCTGCGAAAGAGACATTTTGCGAAAGAGACATTTTGCGAAAGAGACATTCTGCGAAAGAGGCATTATGAGAAAGAAACGTTTTACGACTAGGGGACATTTCGCGAAAGAAACGTTTAGCGCATGAGCCCTGTGAATAACTTATCTATAAGAGCGTTTTGTTTTATCTCAGTAACGTAGAAGGTAATGTCAGTTAGAATAGATAAAAACTTTCTTTGAATTCTCTATCTGACAGTAATATCCACTATTCAGTGCTCGAACAAAAATAACTGAAAAAGAAAAGTACTGATAAAAGATAAAAGAGCTATGAATCGATTCCGGTCTTTAGAAAACGAGAATTAATTAAAACTTGTACTAATTATTCATTGTACGCCAGGGGAGCTTTTATTTTTTATTTAAGACATCTAAGTTTAACGATTAATATTTAGGTTTCAAAGTACAAATCTGTAGGATTTGATTTCAGAAGGAGGGTGTATAATGTTCTTTTTTAACAAATCACATTTTGGATTATACCGCTTTAAGCACACTGACTCTAGGGCCACAAGAGCCAAAGCCACTTTTACCGTGATGACGTGCAAAAAGGTGGAGAAAGGACTCAAAATAATGATGGGAAAATCTTTAGTGGAGAAAAGACTCAAATTAAAGAAAGGACTCAAAAACTGCTTCGCCCTTTGACATGGTGCGCATTTTTGCTCATCCCTTTGATAGGCGTCTACGATGTGCGCGGGAAGAGAAGTAAATTTTTTTTTTTTATCCTAGACCTGCATGGAAGATCGTTTATAATAGGTAATTGAAACTAAAGTATAATGATAATAAAGTAACAGTCAAAAAACAAAAAAAAAACTACATTCCTATACAAATTATCGCTGGAGGCGGCATACTTTCATATGGAAATGCCGACTAGTTTTTAGTTTTTGACTGTTTTTTTAATTTCATTATACTATAGTGATCTAACATACTCCCATGCTGGTCTGGGAGAAATGAAAAAACTTAGAATGTACCAGCTGCTTCTCTTCCCGCGCAGATCGTAAAAGCCGATCGAGGGAATGGGCAAAATGCGAATCATGTTAACAGGCGATGCGGCTAGCAACCCATCACTGTATTGATTGCTTTTCCATCTTCCCGCCCACCATGACGCTAAAAGTGGCTTTTGGGTCTTGCGGCCCTGGGCTCTGCATAGAGCCGCAAGATCCAAAATGCTCTGTTTGCCCCATTAGGGATAAAGACGTGATGGTATGTATGTATGTATCTAACATAGCCCGTGGTTCGTTTTATTACGGGTATGTCCCTTCGACGTTGTAAATATTTATTTTCTGTCAATAATCATGTCGTATTCAGTGGTTTAACGATATTCCATCTCAAGTACCTCTTGTCCTTTTCCAAAACATGGAATATCTGTATTTTCTCTCGTATTGACGTCTAAAAATACCCATTCCAAGTATCACCCTGAGAGCACTTCAAGAGTGGGCGGGAGATATTCAGGGTACCTACTCCTGATCAAGTGACTGGGAGAAGTCGTGAATAATTGAAGTGGGTATGTTAAGGGAGATATTTTTGCTTTACTGCCTTACAGGGTACAGTTGTAAACTTGTAAGTCGTATATACTCTTGAAGTACGTTTGACGACCTCCGTGGCGTAATGGTCAACACGCTAGACCGCCAATCCGGTACTGGGTTCGATCCCCAGCCAGGGCAAGGTGGAAAATGGCCTTTTTCAAATTGTCCTGGGTCTTGGATGTTTATCTATATATGTATTTGTTATAAAATATAGTATCGTTGAGTTAGTATCCCATAACACAAGTCTCGAACTTACTTTGGGGCTAGCTCAATCAGTGTAATTTGTCCCTATATATTTTTTTTTTAAGTACGTGTATAAAGACTCGTAGGTACTTCAAGTTACTTCCTAAGACTATCCTATACAAAGTAGACGTAATGCCAAGACGAGTATTTACCTTCATATTCTTGCACTGTAAATAACCGGCCAAGTGTTATACAGATTGGTGCACGAAGGGTTCTGTACAATCGTCTATTAAACAATCAAGTTTGTTGTAAGGGAGCGCCCCACTTAATTCTGTTTAAAAATTTTTATAGCGGCAACAGAAATACATCTATGAAAATTTCATTTTACGCTTAAAGTACTGAACTGATTTGGATGAAATTTGGTATGGTTTGAGACTCGGGGAAAGACATAGGGTACTCTTTATCCCGAAATTCCCACGGGTAGTGAAATCCGCGGGTACAGCTAGTATTCTATAAATATGACAAGCGTTCAACTCTTACCGTTATTAATATCAACAAAAAAAAAAACGGCAAAAAAGTCGCGTTTGTTGTATGGGAGCCCCCTTGAATATTAATTTTATTCTGTTTTTAGTATTTGTTGTTATAGGTACATTAGAAATACATCATGTGTGTAAATTTTAACTGTCTAGCTATTACGATTTATGAGATACAGCCTGGTGACAGACAGGCATACGGACAGCGGAGTCTTTAGCATCCCGGTTTCACCCTTTGGGTACGGAACCCTAAAAAGTTTTCAAATCTCATGGAGAGCTAGTCTCCTAAGTTCTTACCTCTATATATTTTTTGTAACAATAAAGAATACAATAGACAAAATGGCGCAAAACCTAGGCAATAATACTTCTTTTTCTGTGCTAGTAATAAACTAAATCATACAGTTACGAACGAGCAATATCCTTTATTATAGAAAATAAATCGTAATACACGAATGGCGTGACAGAAAATAATGGAATGTGCGGACTAGTAAATTATGCAGTAATAGGACCAAGCTAAACAAAGCTTATAAACATCAATGAGGCCTCTCCAACCCGACGACAAAGAGTGTAGACCAAGTCCTCTGGCAGCTCTGGCCAAGTACGGCTCTGGTAGTACAGCGAGGTCGTGCTCCTGCAGTGGAGACCAAAAGACCTGATGATGATGATGATTAAGTTAAAAAGAAACATGTAGGTCTAAAGGTAATTAGCCGATTATCACTCTTATATTTGTATGTAATTACTATGTACTATTATTATTTTTCAATAAATTTTGTTAGGTACATTTGTTTGCATTAAAACTTTGCGCACTGAAAAAAGTAAGTGAATATGCCTGCGAAACTAGCCAGCCACCATCGGCGATCGCGAGCGATCGTCGGCGACAGGGAGCGACCGCAGACGATCGTTGCATGACAGTTCGTGACGGGGATGACAGAATGCCATGCGCGACGTCAAGCGACAAAATAGAGCCGATAATATTTCAATCAAATCGGTCAAATTAATCCTATAAATGTATGTATGAAAACGGATGTTGCCAGTTGTGAAAATAATACAACGTTGACTGATGCCGGCGATAAATCCTGCAAAGCTAGCAGTCAATGGAAAACCACAAATGTTTAAACCTCTTTATTCAGTTAAAATGCAATTCAATTTATTTCCCGCAAAATGCAGCCAAGTCTCTTCTAATTAGGGCTGTGGCACACGCGACGTTAAACGTCCTTAGTAAGACTTTGCGGTCTTGAGGTCGACAAATCTTTCGTTTTAATACTAATCGCGGATTAACTTTGGTACTTGGCTCCAAATCCGCTTAAAACAGTAAGACTAATTGCAATAGGTCACCTTTTCTTTCGTCAACTCAATGTCTACTTCATTTGGGTGAAAAGTGGTTTAAACCAAGTCTTTAACCGTGTTATTATTAAACAAAGACTAACTAAGTGATTCGATTTAAATCATTATACGACCAAATCAAGTTGACATCTGGTAATATGCCACTAACTCATTTAAAATGTCAACTTGATTTGGTCGGATAATGGTTTAAACCTAGTAACAAAGTTAGTCTGCGTTTTATAATAAGACGGTAAACGTAAGGACGTTTACCGTAAGACTTAGCGGTCTTGGGTCGATAGATCTTTCGTTTTTTTGTTTTTTTAATAAGCGAAGTGTATATCGGTTTAATATAAACCGCGGATTAACTTTGGTAGGTACTTGGCTTGAACTAAATCCGCTTAAAACAGTAAGACTAATCGCAATACGTAACCTTTTCTTTCGTCAACTCAATGTCAACTTCATTCGGGTGAATAAGAGTTTAAGTCCTTAGTTAGTTTTCTTTCATTACAAAACGGTAAGTACAATTTTGAATTAGTATTTTTTCTTTTTTATAATATAGATTTTAGTGTGATTAGTTTTTGTATGATATAGATTATTTTATTATTTAGTTTTAATTGTTAAATTTTTAATAATAATTGTTATTAAGCATTTATAATTTTATCGTCTGTATTATTATCATACTCTATTTATTATATTCTTTTTACAAGATTTTATTTAACTTGTTGTTGACAAATTTTGCAAACTCAATTTTAAACCAGTTATCCTCAACCGCTGAAATTTTGGATGACAACGCAAGATTATTGTGAGAAGTTGATTTGATGATGGAGCTGGAAGATGGCCATAGGAACCCTGTAATAAAACGACGCAACCCCGGCTTATTTCATTGTATTCATAAGTACCTAGGTACTAAACGCTTGTTACAAAAAATGTTTTTTTTTTTTAACTTTGTTTTTGCATACTTTAGCCTGGTATTTAAGATTTTATTAAAAATCTTCAAAGTGACTTCCATTCTTCTCAATATATCAAGAAAGTTCAAATTTAATGTCGTTTTATCGTGATCTTATGGTGATTGATGAGGTACATTGTTCCTCAGCTTGGCATGCATCAAAGATTCCAGATATGTCTAAAAATAAATTGAGTGATTTATCACCGCATGAAAAGACGCTCTAAAAAATATTGTGTTCGCAAGAAAGACAGAAATTCGCGCTACGTAAGTGATCGTAGGAACTCAGAAGACGCAAAGGTCATTTTAATATTTTTTTAAAACTTAAAATCGACTTCTCTCTCAAGATACTCAACCGATTTTGATAAATTTCTATGGGATCACTAGATAAATATGCCCTTTTAAACCAAAAAAAAGTATTTGTCAAATCGGTCCAGGCACCTCCGAATCGGTAAACATCTTGAGATCGTATTGAATGATCTAAGGTGATCATACATAAAAAAAAGATCGTGACGAATCGATAACCTCCTTTTAGGTAAAAAAAAGTCAAAATGTTTAAATTTGATTAGGACCACTCTATCTCTTCCTGTGGATGTCGTAAGAGGCGACTAAAGGACTAAGCACAAATATCTCGTGCTACAACTGCATTTCCAAGAAGGGTTCACGTCAGGCAAGCTGCCGGTCGTAAAATTATAGCCAAATCGTTTTAACTGTTCCGGTTTTTCAATTGTTCATGGTCTTTGGCACGTTTGTGTGTCCATTGACTTATATTTGGAGAATAAAACGCGTCGGACTCCAAAACCCGATATTATTAAAAAATAAGTGGAAAACGTGAAAAGTATGATCTTTAATACAAAAAATATTTTTCCAAATTGGTCCAGGCATTTTTAAGTAGTAATCGAGAAACATACATAAAAAAATATCATGTATATTTATTATATAGTAGCCCGCGGGCTTCTCTCCCCGAGGGAATTTTGAGATAAAAGCTATCCTATCCCTATTCGGGTCTCAAACTATATCCATACCAAATTTTATCTAAATCGGTCCTACCATTCTTGAGTTATAAAAAGTACAACTAACAGGACTTTATTTTATAGATTAGGATTAAAATATGATGTTTCTATAATATTGTATACATATACTAATTAATAAACTTCTCCTTTTTTAAAGTCAGTAAAAAAAACGTTTTATACGAGATGTCTGCGGTAGCCCTAAAGAGCCAAGTCCAACAAATTAACGGTGACTGATAGTAGCAGCGCGGTCATTCTTTTTACTTTAGTCGGCTTTTACGAGTATTTTTCAGGAGTTGCAGTGCCAAATTACAAGACTCGAGTTCTGAGTGCCATTCCTGCAGTGCCATAAGTTGTAAAAGTGCACAAGATTAAATATTTTTAACTGACTTTCAAGGAGGAGGGTATCAATTTGACCTGAACGTTTTTTATTTATGTTACGCAAAATCTCTGCCACTTGCGAACCGATCTAGCTATTTGTTCTATATTTTAAATTGATATGTTACAAACTAGATACTTATATCTAGTTTGTAACATATCAATTGAGCGAAGATAGCTGAGAAGATAATATGATGGGTAACTTTAGAGATATAGAAGAAACTCCTGAAAGAAAATGAAATTGGTTGCTTCTTTGTTTAAATTTAATTATATTTTATTTAATAGATTCAGGTGTTACTTTGCGGAAGTCCAAGTTACATACTATGTGATCACACATAGTATGTAATATTTTTTTTTAAATCTTCTGTTCTTAGTTAAACGTAAAACATAAACATGGTTGTTTGCTTATTAACGTATGTATTCACTAGACATGAGTTCGCTCATCCGATTAGCTTGTACGGCTTCCCACCGCTGCGGATAGAAGCTGTATTAATTATTTGAAGAGTTTTATTTTGCTAGATAATAGGAAACCCTCAAAAACAATTTAATATTCGAATGCTTCGAGAAGAATAAGCAACGTGTTCAGGCAAAGCCGAACATTTTTTTTCGATTTCTACATAGTCTTAGCGACCGGGTTTGTCTGACATCCCTGAAATCACATTAAATGTACGGAGCCTATGCAGGGACTCGTACACAACGACTGTCCTTTTTAGTTTGTTTTTTTGCTTTTACTTGACTTGGCAGGGGCACTGCCGTAATTCCTACGATCTAAGCACAAATTCTCGAATTATCGTCGAACATAACGTCGGATTGATGAAATACTTACACACAGAGAACTTTGCTCGTTTGTTCAGTAAATCATCATCATCTATCATTAGGTCAGGAGTAGTCCTGTTCTACTCTGCTGGAAACCATTCAATTTCATTATTTCCAGTAAACTATTATAGGAACATCATATTACTTACCTACTTTATTAGACGATATTCCTGTGGTAATATCGATTGGTTGTCCGATGCTAACAGCTTTCCGAACGAGCGCTGTGGTTAAATTTATAGTTAACTAGAAGTGCTGAAACAAGTCGTTAAATTCATCCCGGCCCTTGTTTCTCAGCCTCAACCTAGAATAGAGTGTCAAAAGTTATTGAAAGAAGCAATCTTCTTCTCATATGCCTTACAGCTTAAAATTTATAACCCCCGACAAAAAGGTGTTTGTTTGTATAAGTTTGACGCTTACGTCTATCGGAGGTCTGACAGCAGTCGCTCTGTATAAAAACTAGTAACCTCGTCAAATCACCTTGGTTAGGTAGCGGACCCCGGGCTCTGAAGAAGTACCGTTGAAGATGTACCGATTTGGAAAAATCTTTTTTGTTTAAAAGGGCATACTTGTAAGGCGGTTCCATAGAAGCTTTATCAAAATCTGTTGTGTAGTTCGAGGTCATTTTCTTTATTATCAGGTCTTTTTGTCTCTACTGCAGGAGCACGGCCCTCTCTGTACTACAACAGCCGTACTTGGCCAGAGCAGCCAGATGACTTTGCCAACATTCTCATCGCTGGCAAGACGGGTTGGAGAGGTCTCATTAATTTATAAGCTTTGTTTAGTTTGTATTCCTTAAGTCGCCTTCTACGACATCCATGGGAGGACTTATTCAGACGGGTTGGAGTGGCCCTATTCTACTCTGCCAAAAACCACACCGCAAACTAAAAGTAAAAAAGTAAAAAATTGTTTTATATAAAATATTTTACGTACAATGAGTGATCTTAGAGCGATTTCTTCCAGACAACCGATGGATGGAGAGGAAATGTAGACACGTTAAATAACGGTGCAAAGAAAACTAATAGTTAATAGATAGTAAGGTATTTCTTAAAAGGGCATATTTTTCAGGCGGTTCCATAGAAATTTTATGAAAATCGGTTGAGGTTGGGAGGTGAAGTCGGTTTTAGTTTTGAAAAATTATTAGTCGGGACTAACTCGGCGTAAGGTCCTTTATCTTTCTCTACTTTCATACATAACTTATACCTTTTTAAAGATTTCCCCGTCTGAATAAGTTGTTACCCAAGTCCTTGTCTCATTTAAATCACACCCTTTCGGGAATCCACCTGAGGGCATTTTAATCCTACCCTTTTCCCTTAACTTGGCCCTTTTTCTCCATGTTATGTTACATTTCACAAGGCAAGTTTGGTTTTCAACCACCCGAAAAAAAGGCTATTAAATCTGTGTATGCCTCAATTTTTAGGGTTCTGTACGAAAAGGGTAAAAACGGGTCCCATTACTAAGACTCCGCTGTCCATTCGTCGGTCTATCTGTATGTCACCAGGCTGTATCTCACAAAGCGTGATAGCTAGACAGTAAAATTTTCACACGTGATGTATTTTTAATATCGCTATAATAACAAATACTAAAAACAGAATAAAATTAATATTAAAGCGGGGCTCCCATACAACAAACGTTTTTTTGCTTTGTATTTATAAAGGTAAGAGGTAAACGCTTGTCATATTTACAGAATATTTAGTTGTACATTGATAACTAAATAAATAAAAATAAATATTTACCATACAACAAACGTGATTTTTATAGATAATGAATAGTAGAGAACCCTTAGTGCGCAAGTCCCGACTTGTACTTGGCCGGTTATTTTTTGTGACTAATGTACACATTATCATCATCATCATCATTTCAGCCGCATAACGTCCACTGCTGGACATAGGCCTCTCATAAAGATTTCCAAAATGACCGAACATTATCATCATCAATCAACAACCTTCAGGTACCCATTTACCCACTGTTAGGCATAAAGCTTCTTTTTTCTGCGCAATCCTTCTTACTTGCCATCGTAATCCAGTTTCTTCCATCAACTCCTGATGTCATCAACCCACAAACGTAATATATTTCCCATTACAAAACAATCAATTTACTGCCTTCGATTTCGAGAATATCGATCGTCAAATCAATAATTAAAGAATGAAACAGATGTGGCGGTACTCACAAGAAAACTACAATTTGTTGCAGAAGTGGGGTATGTCTGATATAGAAGCTGTGTGTAAACCGTGTGGTTTCCGGCAGAGTAGAATAGGGCCACTCCAAGTCCTCTAGTGAATGTCGTAGAAGGCGACTTAGGGAATACAAGCTAACCAAAGGTTACAAACATCAATAAGACCTCTCCAACCCGTCTGGCCAGCGAGTACAGTGTAGGCCAAGTCTTAGTATGGCTCTGGTAGTACAGAGAGGGTCGAGCTCCTTCAGTGGAGGCAAAAAGACCTGCTGATGATGATGATGAAGTGTCTGCTACATAAATGTGCTTTAAAATTCATCATTAATTAATAAGTTTATAAAATTACTTGTATTGTAAGCAAATGAAATAAGCCCAAGCTCGATGAAATTGCTTTGTTTTATTACTAAGTTCCATCGACCAGCTTCCGTCTTCGTGATCAGACCCAGGCATTATCTACCATAAAGTGCTTATCAAAACACCTTTTGACGACCTCCGTGGCGTAGTCCGCTATCCAGAGGTTCCGGGTTCGATCCCCGGTCAGGGCAAGTTGCAAAATGGCCTTTTTCAAATTGTCCTGGGTCTTGGACGTTTATCTATTTATGTATTTGTTATAAAATATAGTGTCGTTGAGTTAGTATCCCATAACACCAGTCTCTTACTTTGGGGCTAGCTTAATCAGTGCGGAATTTGTCCCTATATATTTTTTATTTATTTACTGAATTGGTCCAAACATTTTACTGGTACCACAGAATTAATAATAGTATTACATACAGAACGGAAACTCGCACCGTCCCCCGCAATCTGGCGTCCCCGCAACCCCTCCCCCGTTATTGGGACGTGTAAGCGACTGTAAAACATTCTTGCTAGTCGCACGTTGACGTTACGCGAATTACTTAGGATTATTGAATCATAATGGTGAGAAACTGCGCATATTATCATAGAACGAAAATTTTATAGATTTCCGAGTGATGAAAACAGGTAAGCAAAGCAACAAATTCTGTGGTGGCGACCCTGATTGTTTAACTTACACATTTGACGTGTGCACGGATGTATTGTTTCGTTTGTAGTAGAACTAGGTATATATGTTGCTCCGTTTCTATGAAGTGCCATACCTGTGCTGGTATTTAAAAAGTCACCCTGTATATAACGCCGTAGGTAGTTTTAGCCACGTCATATTTGTTATATTGGTAGATTATCGATCCACCTGAACTATTAGTATGAATAATTTATGAGCGGTATTATCTTTCTCGATGTCCTAGGAACAAATCAAAAAACTTACAGATGTGCCGTCACGAAAATTTATCAACGCTCAATAAAAATAACCCTAAGAAATTCGTTATACTAACAATTAAAATAAGTACTTTTATATCGTATTTAAAATGGGTAAAATAATTAAAAACATCTATGTTTGTGTGCTGGTAAAGTAAGGTATATGTATCATAAGATTTTAAGAGGCCAAACAAAATTGAACATACATACATACATACTATCACGTCTTTATCCCTAATGGGGCAGACAGAGCATTTTGGGTCTTGCGGCTCTATGCATAACCTAGGGCCGCAAGACCCAAAAGCCATTTTTGCGTCATGGTGGGCGAGAAGATGGAAAAGCAATCAATACAGTGATGGGTGGCTAGCCGCATCGCCTGTTAACATGATTCTCATTTGTGCCCACAAAATTTAACATTACATACATTTTCTTTATTTTTACTATACTACTGTTTATCAATTTATAAATACCCAAAGAGCTAGTTGCATGACGATGCAAGTGTCTTGCCTGTTGCATACCATTTCATTAAAGCAATAGATGACTTGCGTATTCTAAACGAAGCTTCAGTCATACAAATCATTTACTGCTTTAATTAAAAAATTGGTTGCCTGTAAAGTCGGTATACGGGCGAAAGTTTTACGTGACAACGACTTTTTATGTCTGTCTCTCTCGCTCTTAGGCGGGCTAACCATGCCCGAGTGGAAGGGACGCGTGCCTCTCACTCGCTCTCATTGTGAGCGCATAACGTGAGCGGAGCGTAACGCAGTTTCTTGAAGTGTCACCCGGCAAACCAATTTATAAGACGTTGTCACGTCAAAACAGTATGCAACAGGCAAGAAACTAGCACCGTATAAATCTTTCTTCTGATACAAAAAAAAACTGGCAGCTGTGCCACACATGCTGCACATAATAGCACGGTTAATACATAATATATAAAACGTCAAACAAAATATACTGAAACTATTATAAAGGAACATTTAGTCCGCCTTTGTACCTACTATATTTCAAATGTAATTTTGATAATTGTCATACTTAGTTGGTGCAATAAAGAAATTTTATGTTATCTTATATCGAAATATATATTTTTTTTTTGCATTTCAAACAAACTCCTTGTTTGTTAGTCCCTGTATATAGCTGTACTCTCAATATTTTGTATACACAACGACGCCATAATAAAGATAGAAAGCCGCTGCAAAGTTTTCACAGCATATAAAATTACAGAGTAAGTTCTTGGCTTTATTTTTAGACTTCCACTTTCTTTTATGAAGGTATTTTTTCTTTATTTTTCTTTTACCGGTCACTCGCAGAGATATCAAATATCATGAAATTAACTCCTTTTGATAAAAACTCTTTAGGTCGGTTTTCAGTTTTTTTTTAGTTAACAAGAATTCGCAAACTAAGAGAACAAAATTCTTCGAGTCTTCTACACAACCGTTTAAGGATAAATTACTTTCTTTTTAGGTTTTTTTTTACCGACTTCGAAGGGAGGAGGTTATCATTCTTCATCATCATTATCAGGTCTTTTTAGTCTCCACTGCAGGAGCACGACCCTCTTTGTACTACCAGAGCCATACTTGGTCAGAGCAGCCAAAAGACTTGGCCTACACTCTCCTTGCTGGTTAGACGGGTTGGAGAGGTCTCATTGATGTTTATAAGCTTTGTTTAGCTTATATTTCCTAAGTCACCTTCTACGACATCCACAGGACTTGGAGTGACCCTATTCTACACTGCCGGAAACTCTGCAAGGTTATCAATACTCGCTCTCTTCGTAATTCACATACACTGTGTCATTTTCATATTCAGAGGGACATAAATAATGTTCCAATACATTTATTGGTCGGATATAACGTCGAGGGTTATAGCGTAGATTATGATTTAAGGCTGCATCGTTACCTGCGTATGACAGGGCGGTAGTAAATCCATAATGTATGGCGGAGTCGATTTGCGTTGGTATGCTTTCGTTAGTAATTACATTATCTTTGGTACCGCCAAAGATAATATACTCACTCAAACGGCCCGTCTCGTTCGGAACGGAAACCCGATAATATGTGGACAGCGCTTTAAGCAGCTGGACCGATTTTCATCAAACATATCTAAGAACTACAGCAAGGTAACTTGTTTTCACGTGAAAAAACCGCATCGAAATCAGTCTATCCGTTCGAGAGCTACATTAGACAGACAGACAGACACAAGCGTCAAAATTAAAACACCCCTCTTTTTGTCAGGGCTAGAAATAGAAAAGACAAAACCGAAAATATATCAATGACTGACGATTATGTTTTCCCTAAAGGCATTATGTTTGTAAGGATTTGCAAGCTTACGCAGGAAAGCTTTCAGGAATTCCTGGCGGCTTCCAAGTATAATGTATTTCGGGAAAAGTCCCGGAACTGGGTTCAGTAAATTATAAAGCGATAAAAATACAATTTCTTACCAGTAAGACTGGGCCAGGAATAAATGCTTTATGAAAATCTTAAATTATGTTAATGTTATATTTTTTCAAAACTAAAAACCGACTTCACCTCCGAACGACATAATATTTATATATTATAGTTAAATTTGTATACGTACGTGCTTCTACCTTTTAATTGAGTAAATATCCTCTCAATCTATCGCAGGTTGACTGGGAGAGATCCCTACATGGGATAAGTCCACCTTTGTATATTTGCTCTTTCGTAAGTTGTCTTTGTTTTGGTACGATAAAGTTATTACAAACAAACAACATTTCGACAACAATAAAAAACTATAATTTTTTTAAACTAAAATCCTACGTTACCCCCAAACTATTCAACCGATTTTGATAAAATTTCTACGGTAAAAAGAGAATTTTCCAAATCATTCCAGGCGTCATCGAATTATCGGTTAACATGCATAAAAACGGAATAAAAAATCGCGACAAATTATTACCTCCTTTTTGAAAGACGGTTTAAAATAAAAATATTGCAATTGAATTTGTAGCACAAGTAAAATTGACTAGAACTTCCGTTTAATTCAGTGAGGTAACACCTGCCGCCACAGCTGCATAAAATATGGAAGAAATTTAAATTCGACACGTCCGACGAGCTGACATTTTTCATTCATTTGAATTTTACACGTTTTGCTATGTATGAATACTGAAACAGGTGTAACTTGAAACTTCCTGAAACTGTAAATAAATGTGTGCTTATTACTTACATGGACAGCTTTTGGAGTTCCTTTTCGGACGGAACGGACATAGTGGACATGGGCTAGGCCAAAAAATTATAACTTTACTATATATATAATCTACTACCATGTCTCCATCGCCCCAAATATTTCTTTGGAAATGTAAAAAATGAGTCTGTACATTGAATATATATTCAATATACAGACTCATTTTTTACTGTTTAATTATACGTATTGATGAAGTTAAATATATAATAAAAACACGTAATCCTAAGGAGACCTATCCCTGCTTCTAAAATAAGTAAGTTTGTCTGTGGAGACCTTATTTTCAATACCTGCCCCTTCCCGTCATTTTACGAGCTCCCAGTATTGGATTTAGTATTTATTGTTTTCTATTCTTGTGGGTTTTAGTGTCGCTTGGAAATATCTGACATAATTCTATTGAAAAGGGATTTTCTACGAAATATTCTTGTCAAAATTTCATTTTCAACATCAACTCAGGCTTTGGATACTTGTGAAATACTTTAATACCTCGGTTCGTTACTATAATTTGTTGTTGTACATCTTTATTTATTGTACATAAACAGTTTATAATCATATAAATATTAAGGAACATTTTCGTGTAGATAGGTGTACAATGGCGGACTTATCCCATAATGGAATCTCTTCCAGTCGAGTGCAGAAAATGGTCAAGATACAATTAATGGGCATAATGGGAGTAATTTGATTTCAATGACATCTAGATCATCATCATCATCAGGTCTTTTTGTCTCCACTGCAAGAGCACGAACCTCTCTGTACTACCAGAGCCATACCTGGCCAGAGCAGCTAGAGGACTTGGCATACACTCTCCACGCTAGCCAGAAGGGTCGGAGAGATATCATTGCTGTTAATAAGCTTCGTTTTGCTTGTATTTCCTAAATCGCATTCTACGATATCCACGGGAGGACTTGGAGTGGCTCTATTCTACTCTAGCGGAAACCACACGGCTTACAGCTTTCAGCTTGACAAAACTAATTTCTTTTTTTTTAATTCCTACAATTTCCTAAAAAAAACCGTGTGGTCTGGACATGACCGACCACAGCGTGATGTGGATTATATCTGACCATAGCCCAGTTAGGTCACAACATGTAAGTATGGAAAAAATAATGGTGAATCCACATCATAATTAAGGAATTTTAAATCTAAGCCTAATATTATAAGTGTGTGTTTCTTTGTATAAAACCTTATTTAAACATCAATGTAACCCCGAGGTATCAAAATTTTGGGTATAAACGGCATTGCCGAATCCTTACTAATATTATAAAAGCCAAAGTGTGTATGTATGTATGTTTGTATGTATGTATGTACGATCCATTTTCACGCTAAAACGGCTGAACCAATTTTGATGGAATTTACTTGACATAGGCTGGGTACCGGTTATTCTTCGATCCGAGAACCTATCTATCTACCATACAAAATATTTGATGTGTAAATATAGTTTTGCCTTTATTTATATGGATAAACGCTTGTAGGACAGTGGTTACATAATAACCACAATAAGTTTTTCCAGATAGGCAGACGTCACATGTTGAACACAAACTTTCGGCGTAAATATTTCAAAGAAAAACAAATATCATGTAAAACTGAAACATATTACATATAATTCAACCTATCTGCTATTATAAAAACACAAATAATATCACTTCGCGGGATTATTTCCGCCATAATATTAAATCAGACTTTCAATTTGCACAAAAATTCGCCGTTCGACCTATATTTTGACTTTGACAAGTGAAATGTCAAGTTTTTTTTCTAGGGGCGTATTTTTTTTTCGTTCAGAAATCAACTGTATCATAGACTATAGACGGATGACATTTTGTGGTTTCTAGCTAGCATCTGCTCGTCAGAAAAAAAATATTTCTGAGGTGGTTCGCTATGTGATCACTGCCTGGCTAAGAGTTAAAATGGATTTATATCAATAAGTAACACTATCCGAAACTAATTTGACCAAAATTAATTAAAATTAATAAAATATAACCCAAAAACATACACAGTAAAATAGTCAACTCTTCAGTAATATCAATTTAAAACAAACGAAGTTTCTGCTTATTACAAATTCCGAGTCCGTAGAAAATGCAGGCATCTTGGTAATAAAGTGAATTCCAGGCTTCAGAAACGGAAAATATCTAAATATAACTTATATCTTGATGCGGAACATTAAGTTTCATATTTCTATACAAACTGTGCCATTCGAGTGTTGGCAAGTTGGCAAGGACTTACAACTTCAACGTTTCATTATATAAGGTCTAACAAAATATACTGAAACTATTTTAAGGGTAAATTCAGTCTACGATACTGGAAAACTTTCCGCACAAGGACATAGGACGAAATATGAAAAATAATATGCACATCTGCGAAAAACGGCCACTTTTGGCTAATGTGTGCGTAGAAAAGCTTCACGCACATTAGCCAAAAGCTTCATATTATACTGGAAATAGTAGTTCAAAAAATACTTTGAAGGGTTATCTAGGGTTTGGCCAAGACAAAATTTTAAATGTTTGTTTGTTTTCGTATGTGTGAGTGGCCAACACTGTTGTCAGATTTTTCAAGCTGCCTAAAGGCATCTGACATAGCTTGATGACTGTCATACAATGATGACAGCCGGGACCAAAGGCTTATACGTGCCTTCCAAAGCACAGAGGAGCTTGAGAAATTTTTGTGCCACTTGAGGTCTCCCATCCAAGTGCTGACCACGCCTGGCGTCGCTTTACTAGCGAAATCGCTAGCAATGCGCACTCCCGCCGGGCAACCGAGCTCCTCAAATGAAATCTCTGTTTCCTTTCAAATAATTTATTTCGAATGGGGGCAGCACTGGACTCCGGAAAATTTAGGTAGCCCCTTAAGAGTCTAGCTATTAATATGTATAGGATAGGATATAGTAAAGTATATAGTTACCTTAACATATAGGCTACTTTAGACGTGGCTAACACCGCGGGGCGCAGCTACTAATACTATAAAACTAATTCTATCCCTAGTATTTAATATAGACTTTCCCATCTGTTCGGCAAGATTAAAATACGTGTACTAAATGAAGCTAATACAGCAAATACGGCCGAACCTTTGTCGAAGAAATTGGCCCAAAAAGGGGATTCCACATAAACACCCCAATAAATCAGCGCGAACTGCCAGTCATCCGCCATTTATAAATTATCTACACCTCAAAATGGCCGAGTAATCACAAAATATTAAGACTTACAGAAGCGTAATCAAGTAATTATTTATGCTTTATTTTATTTATTACGTATGTATGTTAGATACGTGTTGCTACAAGTTTTTATTCCGAATGGAGACAGACAGGGCATTTTGGGTCTTACGGCTCTTTTATTTGACGTCCGAAAAAAAGGCGTATGGAAAACGTTGTCAAGTCAATGTATAGGCACATTTATTCTCTACAGGTACATTTATAAATCTATATCTATACATATAATAAAACAGTAAAAAAAGTGTGTCTGTACATTAAATATATTTCCAAAAAAAATATTGGGGGCGATGGAGACCTAGTAATAGAGTAAGAATTTAAAAAAAAAGGTCTGTCTGTTTGTCTGTTTGTCTGTTTGTCTGTTTGTACACGCTAATCTCCGGAAATACTGGACGGATTCGAATGAAACTTTTTTTGTTATATAGCTATTAAGCCTGGGCAACATACAGGGTATAAATGATTTTGGAAAATGGAACGCCTGATGCAGAACCATAATGGTCCAGCTAAACTATAAGAGATATAAAAATGCCGCCTTAGTAAAAGTTATTCAACCTGATGAGCATTTTCCAGAGACATAAAGTCCACGCGAACGAAGTCGCGGGCTTCGGCTAGTTCTAATATATATTTACTTCTTTAATCATCAATCACTAGATGGCGTTTATTTATGAAACTATATAAATTCGGGGGTTTTTTAATTTCCTTGACAAATAAACTATTTAATTATGTCCTTCCAAGGTTTCTAACTATATCCATACGATTTTTTTTATTACATCTAAATCCGTTCAGTGATTGAAGCTTGAAGAGGTAACAGACTAAGTAACTCTGTCATAATTTTGCATTTATATATTAGTAAGGAAGTAAGAATAAAGTAGTAAGGACAAGGATACGGAATGTCGTTAATATATGCATAAGTGTCACTTCTTTACTCTCTCTAATCTCCCACAACAGGCGTAGTTCGCCGCCAAAAGATTAAAACTTTGCAGAAGACTATTAATTTTCCTTTGAACATTAGTTAATTGCTTGTTTTGTATTGATTCCGTAATTAACGACGTGGGGTTGCTTAGGTGCGTGCGTTTTATCGCGAAAGGTTATAAGTGGTTTAGTTGTTACGCAATTATAGGCCTTCGTGAGTCAAGTTTGTGTCAGCACTCAAACGAAAATAGATTCTTGTCACTTACAAGGTTGAAGGAATCGGTGATTCAATCAGGATATGGTCACAAAAACAAACAGGTGCTAAAAGGAATTGCTGAAATCCAATTTTGGTAAATTCAATATGGCGGCTAAGTATATCACCCACGGGCGTAAAATGTAACAATATTACCTTATAGTCACTCTTAAGGCCTGTGCTTCATACTTATATTATAGTTTATGTATATATAGGTGTATTATAGTAGTTTATGTATTTATTTATTATATTCAATACTTGCCATGTGGTTTCCGGCAGAATAGAATAGGGCCACTCCAAGTCCTCCCGTGGATGTCGTAGAAGGCGACATAGGAAATACAAGCTAAACAAAGCTTATAAATATCAATGAGACCTCTCCAACCCGACTGGCTAGCGAGGAGAGTGTAGGCCAAGTCCCCTGACTGCTCTGGCTAATTATGGCTCTGGTAGTACAGAGAGGGTCGTGCTCCTGCAGTGGAGACTAAAAGACCTCATGATTATGTTGATGACTTACAAGGTTAAAGGAATTGGTAATTCAATCAGGAATAACATGGTCACAAAAATAAACAGGTGCAAAAAGAAATTGCTGAAATCCAATTCTGGTAAATTCAATATGTCGGCTAGCTTCTTAATTCCCCAAGGCTGTAAAATTTAACAATATTACCTTATAATCACCCTTAGGCCCTGTGTCGACGAGCACGGTTTCTTCCCGGCACGGCACCGGTTCGGTGCCAGTTAGTTATTAGCATTGAAAGCTAATGACCATTATTACGATATTATTAACTTTGCAAGTCTATAATTCTGGTGATTTAGTGTATGACAATCCTTTATGTCCTAATGTAAAATACTTAACAGTGATTGACTAATAAAAAATGGTCGCAACGTGACATAGATAATTCACGTTGTCTTGTCGGTCAGACATGAAAAAGTTAAATGCGCGGAGGATAAAGTTATTGTAAAAGTTTTTATAGGAAATCGTCATTCGAGTTGACCTAGCGGATTAGCTCGTTGAAGTGACAGGTTCATACATAACTGACACCCCACCGGCGTCGTGCCGGGTAGAAACCGTCTCGTGGACACAGACCCTTACATCTCCTTTTGTAAGGCAAAGACTTTATCATATCTCTATTGATTAGACTAAGGAGAGAGTTTCATCTTAAATTTCTTTCTAGCTAGTCTGAGAGAAAATACTAGATGCTCTTTTTCTCCTACAGTTCGTAAAAGCCAATCGAGGGAATGGGCGAGGATCTGTTATTAGGCGATAGTAACCCATCACTATTTTAATCACGCTAAGCAAGGCCTTTGAGTCTTGCTGCCCTAGGTTCTGTTAACCCTGGATATAGGTAATAAAATAAGTACCTAAAAATCTGTGCAAGCGAAAAAACAAATATTTACACGTCTTTATCTATAAAAATCCGCTAAAAAAGAACTCGATAGAAATGTCAACACTTTCGAATAGTGTTTTAACTTCCTTCAAAATAGCTTTGATGTTCTATCGAGTGTTTATGTTACGGGGAAGCTGTTTACTTTAACTATTATTACTGCTACGCTATAGGTGCTACTTCAAAGAATTGCTGTGAGCGAAGTTTTCCGAGTGGAACTAGGTACTCAGACAATCGGTGCCAGATTTGATTGAAACTTATTACAAACGAGAAGATAAAACAAATAATAACAACAATTATTTAATGAAATTTTCTGAGCCTAAATAAATAATAAAAAATTTGGTACTGTTATTAGAATATATCTTCTTCTTATATTTAAGAGCTGGGCTCTTGTCGGTGGAGTGCTTTCCATGTCTCTCTTCCTTCCGCTAAGTTCTTAACCTCTTTATATGTTTTCACTTTTAATTTTTCTTTTATTTGGTCTATAAATTTCCTTCTGGGTTTTCCTACTCCTCTCTTTCCTTCTATTTTTCCTTCCATTATTGTTTTAAAGAATGCATGATATTAGAATATATATCGTCACAAAATAATGAAACTTGTCAATCTTGTCATTAATTATATCCATTTTCTACTTTAAGATTTTTATTGCGGAAAAACTGATTTGAAGAGCGCTATTGGACTCCAAGAAACTATGACGTCATTAGTCTTTAATTTAAACAATGCCATAAAAAATGTTTGTTTTGACGTTTAGAAAAAAATATCTGATTTGAGTTGTTATGGAAACTCCTTATTGTTGGTTTATTAAAAGTTCCTTATTGTTGGTTAAATGTCAAATGTATCCAAAAACAGCAGCTTCACTCTGCCGCCATTTTTGGTGTCCCGAATTTTTTAAAACCCTTGTTGTATAATAGATAACATTGCGATTGCGACGCGACATATGAGGTGACGCGACGCGACAAGCTAAACAAAGCTTATAAACATCAATGAGACCTCTCCAACCCGTCTGCCCAGCGAGGTGAGTGTAGGCCAAGCCCTCCGGCTGCTCTGGCCATGTATGGTTCGGCTAGTACAGAGAGGGTCGTGCTCCTGCAGTGGAGACAAAAAGACCTAAAGATAAGAAGATGTAAAGTTCCCGTAGAAATGTCAATGACCACGTGAGCACCACCGCGGGCGTTAGTTAGTAATATTGTTGTAGTAGTACCCAAAACATTCTGCGAATATCCAATTCGGGTAAATTAGGTCGAAAACTCCATTAAGATAGTGGCCACAGCGCCGCTGCAAATTAAGGGCCCTAAGCCAGGAAGGGCGGGCGCTAATGCGACACTTTTGGGGCCAACCTGTAGTTAAACTCTGTTCGAATGTGTGTGTGTGTATGTTTGTTACTTCTTCACGCGCAAGAGATTAGGTCTATTTTGTATCTAGGAGGTTGACACCTTTGATTAACACATAGTCTACTTTTTCCGCGGGTACACCGGGGCACAGCTAGTTAAACAATAAAATTTTAAAAAGTATTGGCGTGTGCTGTGTTTAATCCGGGAACATCGACTATCTCAGGCATACGCTCTTCCAACAGCTATCGACGAAATATCTAATCTTATGAAATGCCCCGAATTGTTTAAACCCCTTGTTGTTTAATAATGAACATGCGACGCGATATGTGAGGTTCCCGTAGGATTGTCAATGACTACGTGGGCAACGCCGCGGGCATTAGTTAGTAATATTGTTGTAGTAGTACCCAGAACATTCTGCGAACATCCGATTCTGTTAAATTGGGTCGAAAACTCCATTAAGATGGTGGCCACAGCGCCGCTGCAAATTAAGGGCCCTAAGCCAGGAAGGGCGGGCGCTAATGCGACACTTTTGGGGACAACCTGTAGTTGAACTTTGTATTCTGTGTGTATTTTTATAATAAATCATTTTTGATAAAATTTGGTATTCGGAAAGCTGAACCTGGAAACCCTGGATTAACACATAAGCTACTTTTTCCGCGCATAATACCGCGAGGCGCAACTAGTTAAAGAATTTTTTTTTAGTATTGCAGTAGTCTGGGTTTGAACTGGAAACATCGACTATCTCAGCCATACGCTCTTTCAACTGAGCTATTGACGAGATATCCAAGCTTGTGAAATATCCCGAATTTTTAAGACCCTTTACATTTCGATGCGACGTAAGGATCTCGTAGGATTGTCAATGACCACGTGAGCACCACCGCGGGCGTTAGTTAGTAATATTGTTGTAGTAGTACCCAGAACATTCTGCGAACATCCAATGCGGGTAAATTGGGTCGAAAACCCTATTAAGATAGTGGCCATAGCGTCGCTGCAAATTAAGGTCCCTAAACCAGAAAGGGCGGGCGCTAATCCGACACTTTTGGGGCCAACCTGTAGTTGAACTCTGTACGAGTGATTGTGGATGTGTATATTTGTAACTTCATCACGCGCAAAAGGTTGGACCAATTTTGATAAAATTTGGTATTCTGGAAGCTGATATCCTGGAAAAATACATGGGCAACATTTTCCGTAGATAACACTGCTGGGCGCAGCTAGTTAAACATTTTTTTTAAATATTGGCGTGGGCTGGGTTTGAACCGGGAACATCGACTATCTCAGGCATACGCTCTTCCAACTGAGCTATCGACGAGATATGCAAACTTGTGAAATGTCCCAAATTTTTTAAACCCCTCGTTGTTTAATAATGAACATGCTATGCGACATGTGAGGCTGCCGTAGGATTGTCAATGACCACGTGGGCAACGCCGGGGGCATTAGCTTGTTAATAATATTATTGTAGTAGTACCCAACACATTCTGCAAACATCAAATTCGGGTAAATTGGGTCGAAAACTCCATTAAGATAGTGGCCACAGCGCTGCTGCAAATTAAGGGCCCTAAGCCAGAAAGGGCGGGCGCTAATGCGACACTTTTGGGGCTAACCTGTAGTTGAACTCTTTACGAGTGAGTGTGGATGTGTATGTTTGTAACTTCTTCACGCGCAAAAGGTTGGACCAATTTTGATAAAATTTGGTATTCCGAAAGCTTAACCTGGAAACCCTGGATTAACACATAAGCAACTTTTTCCGCGCATAACACCGCGAGGCGCAACTAGTTAAACAATTTTTTTTTAGTATTGCAGTGTTCTGGGTTTGAACTGGAAACATCGACTATCTCAGACACATGCTCTTCCAACTGAGCTATCGACGAGATATCCAAGCTTGTGAAATATCCCGAGTTTTTAAGACACTTTACATTGTGATGCGACGTGAGAATCTCGTAGGATTGTCAATGACCACGTGGGCAACGCCGGGGGCATTATCTTGTTAATAATATTATTGTAGTAGTACCCAGAACATTCTGCGAACATCCGATTCGGGTAAATTGGGTCGAAAACTCCATTAAGATAGTGGCCACAGCGCCGCTGCAAATTAAGGGCCCTAAGCCAGGAAGGGCGGGCGCTAATGCGACACTTTTGGGGCCAACCTGTAGTTGAACTTTGTACTCCGAGTATGTATTTCCGGAATATCATTTTAAACAAAAAAAAAAAAAAAATAAGAAAAAGTGATTGCCTTGGAATACTCGGTTGGAAAGAAGTTACTTTTGCTGTAAATTATTAATTCGTCACAGAAAAATCTAATACTTTTATTAATAATAATAAATCACACAAATATTATAAAGGCGAAAGTTTGTGAGTGTGTGTGTGTGTATATTTGTAACTTCTTGGTACGCAAAAGGTTGGACTAATTTTGATACAATTTGGTATTCAGGAAGCTGACACCCTGGATTAACACATAGGCTGCTTTTTCCGCGCATAACACCGCGGGGTGCAACTAGTTAAACAATAACATTTTAAAAAAATATTGGGGTTTGTAATCCCCTATATTTTTTAAAATGCAGCCGGAAACATTGACTATCTCAGATACACGCTCTCCCAAATCGCTGCAAATTAAGGTCCCTAAGCCAGGCAGGGAGGCGCTAATGCGATACTTTTGGGGCTAACCTGTGGTTGAACTCTGTACTACTATAGGTATGTATTCTCTGCAGAAAACCTTAAACGACGCAAATATAATTGTTTTGCCGTTTGAGGTTGAAACGTTGGGGCCGTGGGGACGCATAAAATATACAACGTGAAAGAGACATACCCGTTCTAAATCGAACCACGGGTTATACTAGATCACTATAGTATAATGAAATTAAATTATCAGTCAAAAGTTAAAAAAATACAATAAGACATTCCCATACAAATTGCCCGCGCGGGCGGAAAATACCTCAGAATAAATAATTTTAAACAAAAAAATGAACGTGAGTTTCGTAAAACACTCGGTTTGAACGAAGTTACTTTCGTAGTAAATTCGTGAAGGATTCTTTTTACACTTTTTTATTAATAATAATAAATTAAATAATAACCTGTTATAAACATCGGCGTGTGCTGGGTTCGAATTGGGAACATCGACCATATCGGGCATACTCTTTCCCAACTGAGCTATCGACAAACAGAATAGAAAATGGTTGAAAAACGAACGAAATATGCCAATTTTACGAAAGTATGTCTATCTCTCTCGCGAATACGCTATTTTCTATGGAAAATATATAGATGACGTGGACTTTGACGTCACCAGTCCATTTCGATATTTTTAATTGAAACTTTAAAGTACCACACGTTCGTCGCTAATTAAGATATTTTATAAATTCTTTTACACTTGATTACTGTGGTTATTAAGGATTTTCCGACCTCTGTGGCGTAGTGGTCACCATGCTACCCAGAGGTTCCGGGTTTGATACCCGGTCAGAGCAAGTTGGAAAATGGCCTTTTTCAAATTGTCCTTGGTCTTGGATGTTTATCTATTATTTATGTATTTGTTATAAAATATAGTATCATTGAGTTAGTATCCCATAACAGAAGTCTCGAACTTACTTCGGGACCATATAAACTGCCTCCTTAGTGTAGTTGTTAGAGCTCGGCTCATACCCGGAGGTCGCGGGTTCGATTCCTGGCGGGGACAACGACTTTGTGTGTTATCCTAGTTTGGTTAGGACATTGTAGGCTGATCACCTGATTGTCCGATAAGTAAGATGATCCGTGCTTCGGAGGGCACGTTAAGCCGTCGGTCCCGCTCACTGTCTTTGACATTGGTCGTTACCTAAAACATATCAGAGGCCTTTAAGGCGGTTTAAAAACTCTGACACTAGTATTAGTCACTAACACACACGATAAGAAGAAGACTTCGGGACTAACTCAATCAGTGTGTAATGTATCCGTATGTATATTTATTTGTGTATTTTATTAAGCAAAATAAAAAATACGTGCATTTTCTCACTTGCAACACGTCATAACAAGCTGAGCCGACACAGTTCAGCTCTCCTTTTGTTCCCACCCCCTCAATTATGCACGATGTACAAAGGGGTGGTGGTACATATGATATGCAAAGTGCATACAGTGAATAAGTTTGGACGATCTCCTTTGTATGAGAGTTTACGTCATATGCCTACATACAAAACGTTTGCATCAGATCTTACATAATGTAACATTACAAACTGAAACTTTTTAAAGGGTAGGTGGCGCCCCCTCATTTAAAATAAATCGTAGGTAGGTAAATGTGGTGATAATTAACACATTGCTGGTTACTCAGCCAGACACAATAGAAATAACAATTGATGTACGTCTATAGACGCAGTGCGTCCAACAATGTGTTAACATTTTGCAAATTGTTATTCATAAGATAGATCTGTAAATTACGAATAATAATGATACTTAATATAAAATAATCTGAGGAATTCAGTAAGTTGTTCAATATTAATTAACTTTCCCCAAGATAATTTTTCAAAACTAAAAACCAACTTCACTTCCGAACTACACGACCGATTTTGATTTCTTCAAATAATCGGTGAACACAAATAAAAAAAAAGACTGCGATTGGATAACCTCTTCCTTTTTTTTGGGAATCGGTTTAAAAATGTCGAAAAATTTTGATTTAACATAGACGATCACCTGATCCGGATTTCATTAAATAAGTAAACTTTTATATTTCGTTAAATGTTTCTTATGGAAACTGGTTCAATATAAGAAGCAGCTGTTATTATATTTATATATTCCGTTCTCTCACACACTAATGGAGTACAACCACAGCCTAATTGAATACTTAACAACATCATAAACAAAACGGCAGTACATTATAAAGCCCTCTCCACAAATTGCCACTCTGCGGCAGGTGACGTCATACAGATAAAGTCGGCTTCCGACGGCCTTCCTTCCACTGACTCCAATTGTTTTAATATTTTGCCCGAAATTACTGGCTTTGGGCAGCTTTATGATGCTTTTTGTTGTGTTTTCGTATTAAGCTAAGCTTATTTCTTCTTCTTTACAGCTTACTTATCTTACTTTGGGGTCTATATTTGGAAGCACGTCAAAGCTTTGGGTTATATTGTACTTACCCCTTGCCTTACTCACCCGCATCGGGATTTCTGAAGGACTGCATGAGCTTCCGAATGTCACCGGGTGCGCAGTGTCTGTAGTCCTCTAACTTAGGATAAGCTGATCCAAAGAGGTCCATACGCTTCCTAGCTATTGAGTCGCAGCTGCACAAAAAGTGTCTCATTGTCTCCTCTAGTTCCTCACATGCGCGACTTTTAGGGCTCTCAACAAGTCTCACTTTGAAGAGATGACTGCGGTTGTAAAAGTGTTCAGTCAGGGCTCCCAGTAGAGTTCTTCATCATCATCAGGTCTTTTTGTCTCCAATTCAGGAGCACGATCATCTCTGTACTACCAGACTACTTGACCAGAGCAGCCAAAGGACTTGGCCTACACTCTCCACGCTGGCCAGACGGTTTGGACAGGTCTCATTGATGTTTATAAGCTTTGTTTAGCTTGTATTTCCTAAGTCGCCTTCTACAACAAACACAGGAGGACTTGGAGTGGTCCTATTCTACTCTGCCGGAAACCACACGGCAAAGTAGTACAGTAGAGTTCTTGTTTGTTTTTTATATTATATAAATCTAACTGTGGGATGCTACCTGTGTTGACATTCTGGCGCTGTCTCGTCTGTCAGTCACAGGGTCTTAAGCCGGGACAGACGCAGCTGCTGCAGAAAACCTCAAACGGCACAAATATAGCGCTCGGCAATAATACCTTGTTTGAGCCATTTGGGGCTGAAACGTTAAGGCCGTGAGGACCATCGGCGCACAAAATATATAATACTATCGCTCAAAAATTGACTGAAGTCACGTGTGACCAGAGTGATGCCTTTTATCTGGCTTAAAAGATAGGCATTGCCGTATAACGTAACAATGCTGCCAGCCTTCTATCTGTTCCCTGGAAAATTGCTACCCCGTGGTAACTTTTTTATGTATAAGTAATAGTACCTGGGCGACCGAGCTTTGCTCGGTTACATCTCAAACAATAAACTTCTCTCAAAAAAACTATTTTTTTTAAAACTTGTCTAAAAACAATACAAAATAAAAAATTATATATAAATTTGAACATAAAAAAAACAAAAGTAAGTCACCGAGTGGGATTCGAACCCATAACACTCTTTCTAGCGGTCAGCATCATAAACCGCTGAGCCAAAATGGATGGCGGCCGGCGCAACGAAATTAGCGATCATATTCTGCGTGGAAAGAAAAACGCATGAAAACTCGAAAACACGCGTTTTCCTAAACATAAGACTATCGATTGTTTACCCCCGAAAACCCCCATATACCAATTTTCTGCGAAATCGCTAGAGCCGTTTTCGAGATCACAGAAATTTATAAATATATAAATAAATATACAAGAATTGCTCGTTTAAAGGTTTATGATATATTAGTTTAGTTTTAGTTAGTTTTCTTGTTTATTTTATTAACATCAATTAATAAGTTTTTGAAAAAAAGCCAACTTAGTCTCCTGCTAGATTAAAGGTCTCTCCATAGACAGAGAAGATTTAACCATAATCACCACGCTGGGCAGGGCACAGATATAAATGTACCTTTATCTTTGGTGGGTGGGTTGGGGATTGCATTAGATATTATAAAGTCTTGGCACAGAAAATGCTGCATCTGTAAAAGTAAGGAATTTACTTCTTAAAAAGTGTTTTTGTTTGTTTCAGGTAAGCAAAATCTAGATGGTGGTGAAGAACTAAATACCTATGGTAAGCGTAAGCTGAAACATCCTTTATCGATTTTTCGCATAAGTGCCTATATCAAAGATAGTGCAGATATTGCAGTATCATCAGTGTGCCGACCGTTGCCTCAGTCAGCAACGGTCGGCGACCTGTGTCGCACGATCTTCGGTAACAGTCGCCGACCGTTAGCCACAGCATAGTTGATGTACGATGCGCGACCATAGACAGAATTTTTTTACTACGTAAGTGCGCGACCATGGAATTGTAGGTACTGTGTACAAACTAGACTTTCTATGGACCTAGTTTTTTTTTCTAAATCTATGGTCTCGCGACTATTCGTGACTGTGACAGCAGTAACAGTCGGCGTTGGTTGCCGACCGTTGCCAACTGTTACCAAAGTCGTAGACACAATGTCCCTTGTCTGTTAAAGCCTAAGCCTAAAAATTCAGTATTGCAAATCAAGCTTTACTTACTTTAAAAAAACTTTCTAGTCGTCTTCTACGACATCCACGGGAGGGCCTCGAGTAGCCCTATTCTACTCTGCCGAAAACCACACGGCAAATTAATAAGTAATTTCATTGATTATTGTAGAGGATTTATACTAACACATTGTACAGTGTTGCTTGTGTATGCTGCAGTGAAGTTTATTGCCGCTTCTTCTGCACTTGCGCTTAGGAAGCTGCAGTAAACTTACATGTAGTAACCATTTGACCTCAACAATTGTAAACAAAACAAAGTGACAATTGTTAAGAGATAATGTAAACATCGTATGATAATAAAGATGTATTTGAATTTGATTTTGTTATATTGAATCTACACGTATATGGAAAGGAATATTCTCGGTGTTTCTCTACGCGATCGAATCAAAAATGAGGAGATTCGTAGAAGAACGAAGGTCACTGACATAGCCAAGCGGATTAGCTCATTAAAGTGGCAGTGGGCGGGGCACATAGCGCGAAGAATCGATGGCCGATGGGGAAGGAATCTCAAATGGCGGCCACGTACCGGCAAGCGCAGCGTAGGACACCCACCTGCTAGATGGTCAGTCGACCTGCGCAATGTTGCAGGAAATCGCTGGATGCAGGCCGCTTCCGATCGGTCGTTTTGGAAATCCTTGGGGGAGGCCTATGTCCAGCAGTGGACTTCCTGCGGCTGATATGATGATGATGATGATGAATCTACACGTCCATTTAGTACGTGATGTGCTAAATTAGCAAAGTAAATTATTTGCTTATTATTTAAATATATCTCCTTGTGCACATAACGTGCGCTTATATGCATTATGGCAACATCTTTATAAGGGGTCGTTAGCTAACAGTACCATAACTATATTTAATATTTCAAAACTAAAAACTACTCAACCGTTATTGATATTTATATGGCACTACCAAGTATAGTCTGTCAAACCAAAAAAATAATTTTTATAATTGGTCCAGGCATCTTTAAACTATCGATGAACAAGCTGAAAAAAGATCGTGACGAATTGATAACCTCCTCATTTTTAGAGGCGGATAATAAACACTGACAGTACAATATAGAAGTGTGTTAGTAAATCATAGTTATTTATATTGACCTGGGTTTCCCAAACTAGACTAGTCCGTTATTACTTATTATTCATATTCAGCTTTATTCAGTACCAATCGCATGTAGTGAACTCGGTTTGCGTGAGAACTGAAAATCTATTATTTTGGTATATGGCAAAACAAAAATAGGGTTTTGTTTTTTGATCCATTTATTTATGTCGGGCGTTTAGAGCCGCGAGCGATTCGGACCGCGGTGCGAATCACCAAGTGCTCTTTTAGAATGGGTCCTTTGGCACCACGGTTCGAATCGCCCAAGAACTAAGTATCGTCTGGTCTTTTGTTTGTAAATGGCTAACACTGGTGTCAGATTTTTCAGGCTGCCTAAAGGAATCTGACATATTTTTTATAGCACCTGACATAGCTTAACGACTGCCATACAATGGTGACAGTCGCGACTACTGGCTTATACGTGCCTTTGGAAGCGCGGAAGAACTCAAGTCATTTTTATTGTCACCTATAGTCACTTATGGTCACCCATCCAAGTGCGGACCACGCTTGTGGTCACTTTACTTGCGAAAGCGCTAGTTATGCGCACTCCCCGACCAGTCCACCGAGCTCCTGGTTAGAGACCATTATATTTCTAATGGGTAGTTTCAAGTTAACAAAATCTAAATGGACCATCCTGGGTTTTTAATTACGTGTGTTCAACAATATGATTCGAGTATCTTTAATATTTATATACCTACTTACAACAGATTAATAACAAACATAAGGCAAATCAGTCAAGGAGTTGCCGCTACATATGTGCTTCAAATGGGACGTGAAATCACAGTTCTGGCTGAATTTGTAGTCTCCGAAACAGTAAGGGCGCGTTGGTCCCTAGAGTTACTAGCGTTGTACGTATATAAACGGATTACTAATGTTTGACCAAATATTGATTGACAAATGGTCATTTGACAAACAACGTTTCACCAAATGTTCATTTGGCAAACGATACATTTGACAAAAGTATCATCTTACAAAAACTCACTTAGCAAATGATCCATTAGCAAACACTACACTTGTTAAATGTGTTAATTAATAAATTTTCAATTGACTTTTTATCATTTCACCAAATACCTAATATGTTTCGCAAATTAAGTATTTGTCCAAATGTCATTTAACAAAATGTTATTTCATAAAAAGTACTTCATTTTTCAAACATCACGATTTAGTGGCTCTCTATTTTGTCTGATAAATTTAATATCCATAATTTAGGATCTCATAATATTTTTTTCCATAATAATCACATGTCCGAATGATACCTAGCCCTACCCTCCACGGCAAAGTGGTTTTTGTGTCTGTTTTACTTTTGCCCTAAGCTTGAGTCGCTCGCTCGCTTCGCTCGCTCGCTCGTGTCTTGGTCACAGGAAACCTAACGAACCTAACCTACACTCCACGGTAAAGTGGTTTTTGTGTCTGTGTTATTTTCGCCCTAAGCTTAAGTCGCTCGCTCGCTTCGCTTGCTCGCTCGTGTCTTGGTCACAGGAAACCTATCAAACCTAACCTACACTCTACGGAAAAGTAGTTTTTGTGTCTTTGTTACTTTCGCCCTAAGCTTGAGTCGCTCTCGCTCGTGTCTTGACCCAAACCATATTTATTAATAAACGAAACACTTGTAAAATAATACATTTTATCAAATGTTTTAGACCAATAGTAGTTTTGTCTGATAACTCAATTGCTAAAAGTTCATTTGTGAAATAATTATTTGTAAAATGAAAATTTAAGTGATGATTATTTGGTAAAGTGACTCGTTTGTAAAATGATTAGTTGTAAAATGATCAATTGGCGAAACCATTTCTTTGCCAAACGTTGTTTGTCAAGTGTAATTTTGCCAAATGACTTTTGGTCAAACAACAGGACCCCTATATAAACAGTTGTGACCAAATTAGTAATCTCCGAAAGAGTAACTAAAGACTAATGATATATGGGCTTATTTCTAAAGTCCATGCTTATCATTCACACAGCATGAAGCACAGCTCAACTGACCTGTGTGTTGGCGTTTATTTTATTTATTTATTTATTAAAACTTTATTGATCCACAAGTAAATTTTTTCTTGACTTAACGCTAAGAGCGTTTTCTCCCAGTCAACCATAGGGATAAACAGATAAATTGTTGCGGCGCAAAAAATTTAAGCGATAATAATATTACAGCACAATATACTTACAATTGAATATAAATATAAACATATTATAATTTTGCCTGGCAAGATACACTGTCACGTTTTTCTCTCGAACAAGTTGTACAAAGCCTAGGTTCTTGTTTCTTTTAGGTTAAGTTATGAAAGCAGCACATACTACAATGAATCGATGGATACTGCAGCAGAAAGATGACTTTAAAGGTATTGTCTTGTTTATCTTCCACCGGGCATCGAGCACGGCTCACTGACCTGTATAAAGTTGGCGTGTGTTTGTTCATTCCACATCGCCGCCGAAAGGTCTATCGATTCACTCGATGCAAACCAATTACTATGCGGGCTGCATCGATTATTCAAATTTTTTGAATAAACGATTCAGATACTGTATTCAGGAAGTGAAAATATTCGCCATGAAATAGGGGTTGGGTGATACGAAGTGTGATGACTTGGATGCAATATCTAACTTATCTTATGTTTTCTAAGATGAGTCTTTTTCGAGAACATTTTATCTAGACACACGGCAGGGGTCTAGCCAAGTTCAAACAAAAAGGAACTGGCGCCGTGTGTATATTTATACTGCAGCAGCCGTGTGTACACACACCATTTTGAGCTACGTTTGACACCCTTTTCCGAAAGCTACTTTTGACAGCCTGACATTCCGATAAAAACTCTCATAAGACCGCCCATTGTACCTAAAGAATTTTGTAAAACTATTTTTTACTGTTTTTCTTTTTGTATTGGTGCAATAATAGTATTTTATGCAACAGTTGTATAAGAGGGTTCAAAATATGCGAGTGGCGCAGGTTACGATGCGAGCTTTAGCATCGTAAGGAGGCGCCATCGAGCATTTTTTGACGTACTTATACAACGTTGCATAGAATACTTTTTTACGACTATATTTACTAAATAAAATACAAAACCAAACAAAGAAAATATGAAAATGTTTGACTTACATGTTTGGTAAATCAGATTTAGAATATACAAGTACTGATCTATATGGTATCTATGGTAAACTTTTTTTTTAATTGACGTCTTTTTAGTGACTATGTTAAAAAAACATTTTTTTCTTATGTTGGCAGTATGGTAAATCTATAGAAAAAAATGGTTTTGGTCTATGGCTAGCAGTATCGTTTTAGTGAAATAACGACACATGTGCTATAATGAGGCATAGAGTATAGACTTTTTTCTGCAATCATAATATCAATGTTCTTATATTGGTGTTCAGCATTAGTAAAAAAAAATCTATGTCTATGGTGTTCAGAACCATTTAAAAGACAGATAACAGTACAGGAGTAGAAAAAGAGTTTTTCATTCATTCATTCATTCAAGGAACTGAAATGAAACTTGCCACTGTACAAACTAAAAACATACACAGGTAGGTATACACGTATTACTTGTCTTGGATATTTTCAAAATGCTTTCTGTCTCAGTACTGTCGTTTTAATATAAACGCTAGCGAATTTCCCCTGAGACTATTCTTCTTGAACGTGTTTGCATTTACTGAAAAATGAAAAGCCACGCTGAAAACGAGAATTCATACTTGAATATATGCATGAAATACGTTATACTCCGAAATTGTAATGATCAAAATGTAAAATATTTACTCGATAGTGTATATCAATACTTAAAAATAAAACCCTATAACCAAACTAATATTATAAAGGCGAAAGTTTGTGAATGTGTGTTGCTTCATCACGCGCAAACGGCTGAACCAATTTTGATAAAATTTGGTATGCAGGAAGCTGAAGGGTAACACCGCAGGGTGCAGCTAGGCGTGGCTATGGTATAAGTCCGCCATTATATATTTGCTTTCGATATAGGTATGTTTTTTTTGTATTTTTGAAAATGTATTTATTTTTGTTTGGTTTTTTGGTACATTAAAGTTATTACAAACAAAAAACCAAATAACGTCTTCCGACAAGTAAATGCTTTAAACTTATTTTTATTTCCTTTCAATTTTATCTAAATCGGTCAGTGGTTGAAGCGTGAAGTCATAACGAACAAACAAACAGACAGATAAACAAATATACAAACTCACTTTCGCATTTATAATATTAGTAGGAAGTAGGATAGTAGGATAGTAGGATAGGAAGTAGGATAAGATAGGAAAGGATATATACGTATTCTCCATTTGGTTCGGTATTTAAATAAATGTAAACAATCTTGACATGTCTTTTTATTGAAATATACTCTTTATAAATCAATAATTTTGCTAATTACAAAGTAATTGTGTTAGAAATTACATAATTACTTTGTAATTTGTAAAGGTATTCATTTATAAAGTGTATATTTCAATAAAAAGACATGTCAAGATTGCTTACATTTATTTAAATACCTAACCAAATGGAGTATAGATGCACCCATACATTGCCATAACAAAGTGTCTCTTAACGATGCCCATGTGAAATGTGAAACAGACAGGTATTAACAATTCGATCTCATTGATAAGTGTGTGCAGTGTTGTTTCAGCTTGTGTCAGTGGTGCTTTGCGCAACAGGGTTAGTGCGCTCTAAAAATACACGCTGACTTTTATTGGTTTTGGAAAAAATGTCGTATAGTAAATACTTCCTCCATCCATATTTGTGTATGACATAAGATAAAAAAGTTGCGAAAATGATTTCTGATCGAGACCACGTAGTTACAGCCCTCCAACACTGCCACGTGACCTTGATGAACCCCGGCCGGGGCGGTTCCTAGCGGCGGTACTACTAATTGATCTCACAATTTTACTTTCGAGTTTTAGTCAACGTTTTTTGTTTTGGAATTTTTATTTTGACTAGCTAATTATGTCTTACTAACGATCCCTATGAAGTGGCCATCGGCTCCAAAACCACAGAATAATCCCCGTGTATATAAAATCACGTTTGTTGTATGGGACCCAGAAGCCCAACTTAACAATTTATTGTCTTCTGTATATCTGTATGAAATCTGAAGTAAATCATCTGTGAAAATTTCAACTCTCTATCTATCATGATTTATGAGATACAGTCTGGTGATAGGCAGACATCTTATCTTATCTTATCTTGCTGTGGGGTCCATAAATTGGAAGCACGTCGAACCTTTGGGTTATATTGTACTTACCCCCTTGCCTTACTCACGCGCATCGGGATTTCTGAAGAAGGACTGCATAAGCTTCAGAATATCACCTGGTGCATAGTGCCTATAGTCCTCTAGTTTCGGATAAGCTGATCCAAAGAGGTCCATACGCTTCCTAGCCATTGAGTCGCAGCTGCACAAAATGTGTCTCATTGTCTCCTCTTTTTCCTCACATGCCCGACATTCAGGGCTTTCAACAAGTCTCATTTTGAAGAGATGACTGCGGTTTTGAAAGTGTCCAGTCAGGGCTCCCAGCAGAGTTCTTGTCTGTTTTCTGTTATATTGATATAACCGTTTGTGCCACTTGGCAAAGTCTTCACCGAGTGTCTCCTTAGAGTGGATATGTCCACTTATGTCATTCCATTCAGCCATGTGTCTACTTTACTCGATAGGCAGACATACAAACGGAAGGACGTACAGCGGAGTCTTAGTAATAACATAGATAATATAGACCCGTTTTTACCGGATGGTACGGAACCCTAAAAAACCATTGAGACGAATAAGAATTTAATGTAACAATGTACTGAGTAAGACAATGTCTTATGATGCCTGACCAAATAAATAAAGTTAGGAACAACAATATTTTGCTGAATATCCCAAGTTCCGCGAGTTTGCGGTCTGTGGGTGGTTGTGTACTGGGAACAATTCATTGTTATTGTCCCGAGGCTTTATCGGGCGGTTTTATTATTTTAAGCTTTGCATTGCTGCTTTCTTTTTTAGGGTTCCGTATTAAACATGTTCACCCCTTATTCGCCATGTCTGTCTGTCCGTCCGTGGTTTTACTCAGAGACTATAAGTATAAGTACTAGATGTTGTAATTTGGCATGGGTATGTATATTAATAATGCCCACAAAGTGGTAAAATAAAATCTTCAAAATTTTGTTTCATAAGACAGTTCTTATACAGCTAAAGTGGAAGTTCTTTTTTCTTCATTAACCCGTCGTGTGGGGTACCGTTGAATACTTATTTCAAAAATATTGTGGGCTTGGTAACACCATTTAGTTACCTTATGTATACCTTTGGGTACGGAACCCTAACAAACCGTTGACTCGAATAATGTTCTGACCAAGACAATGTCTTATGATGCCTGACCAAATATATAAAGTTAGGAACAACAATATTTTGCTGAATATCCCAAGTTCCGCGAGTTTGCGGTCTGTGGATGGTTGTGTACTGGGAACAATTCACTGTTATTGTCCCGAGGCTTTATCGGGCTGTTTTATTATTTTTAGCTTTGCATTGGTGCTTCCTTTTTAGGGTTCCGTAGTAAACAGGCAATCCTTATAGTTTCACCATGTCCATGTCTGTTTGTCTGTCCATCCGCAGTTCTGTAAGTACTAAAAAGCTGCGATTTGGCATGGTTATGTATATTAATCATGCCGACAAAGTGGTAAAATAAAATCTTGATTTTTTTTTATAGAGAAGCACCCATACAGTTAAAGTGGGAGTCATTTTCTTTTTTCTTAATTACCCACCGTGTGGAGTACCGTTGAATACGTATTTCAAAAATATTGTGGGCTTGTTAACTCCATTTGGATACCTTATACCTTTAGGTACGGAACCCTAACAAACCGTTGACTCGAATAATGTTCTGACCAAGACAATGTCTTATGATGCCTGGCCAAATAAATAAAGTTAGGATCAACAATATTTTGCTGAATATCCCAAGTTCCGCGAGTTTGCGGTCTGTGGGTGGTTGTGTACTGGGAACAATTCATTTTTATTGCCCCGAGGCTTTATCGGGCGGTTTTATTATTTTTAGCTTTGCATTGGTGCTTCCTTTTTAGGGTTTCGTAGTAAACAGGCAACCCTTATAGTTTCACCATGTCCATGTCTGTTTGTCTGTCCATCCGCAGTTCTGTAAGTACTAAAAAGCTGCGATTTGGCATGGTTATGTATATTAATCATGCTGACAAAGTAGTAAAATAAAATCTTGAATTTTTTTTTATAAAGAAGCACCCATACAGTTAAAGTGGGAGTCATTTTCTTTTTTCTTAATTACCCACCGTGTGGAGTACCGTTAAATACGTATTTCAAAAATATTGTGGGCTCGTTAACACCATTTGGATATCTTATATACTATATATATATCTATCTTATATACTTTTTTGTACCTTTGGGTACGGAACCCTAACAAACCGTTGACTCGAATAATGTTCTGACCAAGACAATGTCTTATGATGCCTGGCCAAATAAATAAAGTTAGGAACAACAATATTTTGCTGAATATCCCAAGTTCCGCGAGTTTGCGGTCTGTGGATGGTTGTGTACTGGGAACAATTAATTTTTATTGCCCCGAGGCTTTATCGGGCTGTTTTATTATTTTTAGCTCTGCATTGGTGCTTCCTTTTTAGGGTTTCACAGTAAACAAGGAACCCTTATAGTTTCGCCGTGTCTGACTGTCCGTGGTTTTACTCAGGGACTATAAGTACTAGATGTTGTAATTGGACATGAGTATGTATATTAATCATGCTGACAAAGTGGTAAAATAAAATCTTGAAAATTTTGCTTGATAGGATAGTTCCCATAAAGCTAAAATGGGAGTCATTTTCTTTTTTCTTCATTAACCTATCGTACGGGAATGCGTATTTCAAAAATATTGTGGGCTTGTGAACACATTTGGTTTTTTTTTCCTACTACTACACCCTCCGACATTATCGGAGTCTATGTTTTCTAAATTTCTCAAATTCGAACACATTTGGTTACCTTATATATACATTTGAAAATTTAAAAAAAAAATCATTTAACAATGTTTTGACTAAGACAATGTCTTATGATGCCTGACCAAATAAATAAAGTTAGGAACAACAATATTTTGCTGAATATCCCAAGTTCCGCGAGTTTGCGGTCTGTGGGTGGTTGTGTACTGGGAACAATTCACTGTTATTGTCCCGAGGCTTTATCGGGCGGTTTTATTACTTTTAGCTTTTTAATTTATTTTTATTTTAATAACTTATTATTTATATATTCTATTTTTAGCTTTTAACTGCCTCCGTGGTGTAGTGGTTAGAGCGTTCAGCTCATACCGGCGGGTTCGATTCCCGGCGTGGGCAACGACTTTGTGTTGTTGTCCTAGTTTGGTTCGGACATTGTAGGCTGATCACCTGATTGTCTGATAATTAAGATGATCCGTGCTTAGGAGGGCACGTTAAGCCGTCGGTCCCGGTCACTGTCTTAGACATTGGTCGTTACCTAAAATCATGTCGGAGGCCTTTAAGGCGTTTTAAAAACTTTGACACTAGTGTTAGTCACTAACACGATAAGAAGAACATTATTTTATAGTGGGACAAATTTTCTTTTTTTCTTCTCATTATCTTATAAAATCTAATTGAAAAAGAAAAAATTCCTACAAATTCAATAAAAAATTAATTTTAACACGTTTTTTCGCAATTATGGAACCTTACACTGCGCGTTGTCAAAATGGTTCTCAAATGGTGGTCACGTACTGGCAAGCGAAGCGCGGTGAAAGAAGGACACCCACCCATGGGGTGGTATGACGATCTGACCAAGGCGCTGGTTGCAGGCCACTCTAGATCAGTCATTTTGAATTAATATAATAAAATAAATTAACAAAATACAGTTTTTTTTACTAATTAAAATTTTATTTTGCTGTCTCTACTTTTGACGCTCACTCATACTATGCAAAGATGAGCTTACACCTCGAGGACTGTACTGCCTTCAGAACTTTAAGAGTATTTATAAAACTGAATACTTCCAAGGATTCTAGCTCTTTTGGGAAAACTAAGATATTATTCAGGCCGTCGAAAAGTTATTACAGCTGTGTTAACTATAACTTAGTTTTTTCTTGTGTTATTCCATACTAGCTGTGCCCGCGGGCTTTGCTTTTCGTGAGAATTTTAGGATAAAAACTATCCTATGTTCTTACCTGGGCATCAAACTATATCCATATCAAATTTCATTTAAATATGCTCAGTGGTTGAAGCGTGAAGTAGTAACAAACGAACAAACAAAAATACAAACAAACAAATATAAAAACTTACTTTCGCATTTATGATTAGTAGGATATGATAGGATTTCGGTATTTCGATATACCTATACAGGTTGGCTAATAAGTGTAGTTTTACTATTATATAATACTAGCTGTACCTGCAGGTTTCGCTCCCGTGGGAATTTCGGGATAAAGTATGTCCTTCGCAGTCTCAAACTATATCCTTGGATGTTTATCTATATATGTATTTGTTATAAAATATAGTATCGTTGAGTTAGTATCCCATAACACAAGTCTCGAACTTACTTTGAGGCTAGCTCAATCAGTGTAAAATAAAAATTTCATTTAAATCGGTTCAGTAGTTTAAGCATGAAGAGGTAACAAACAAATATACAAACTCACGTTCGTATTTATAATATTAGTTGGAAGTAGGATAGCAGGATTAGAATCAAAACTAATACTACATAATTTACCCCAAACTCTAAACTAGCCATTGTACCTACATAATTAGTTACCCCTCGAGTTTCGCAAAGTTTCGATCAAAGATAATTCGAATTATCGTCGTAGAGTACAAACGCGGGATAGCTATCGTTATTCAAACTACTGACGAGTTCAAAACTTCTTGTTCCTATATTATAGTATTGTATTGTTTTCTTTCTTACTTTTAATTAACACGTATTGTGATATGACAAATTATAGATAAGATAAAAAATTAAGATAAAAATTAGTTTATTTTCGCCAACAATCTACACAAACATGTAACTTATTACAAAAAATTATAGGAATTCGTATAATTTGTCATAGGTACTACTTATTGTTATATATAACATGCATTGCGTTGATTTCACCATTATCGGTTAAACAATTGTAAAAGCGAGGGAAACCTATTATTGGTTTTGCTACTTTTAAATAATATTGTAATTTAGTGTTTTTATGCTGTTGGTTTTCCTAATAAATAAAACAAAAATAAAATATTAAAAAGCTGCGCTCTTATCGGTGGAGTGCCTTACATGTCTCTCTTTCTTTCACTAAATTCGTATCCTAAATTATTCGCTTTATTGGATCGAGATAGTTCTTCTATGTTTTCTTATTCCTGTTTTTCTTCAATTATTGTTTTACCGAACATTTTCCCTCTTCTATTTCCTGTAAATTAGTAGGTATTTGTCTTTTCTCTTCCACATTTTCTAATACATTTTCGTTTGTTACTTTTTCTGTGGACAGAGTTCAAAATTAGTTGCACTTAATCTGGAATCCCGACAACAGCACGTACCCTCGCGGGAGAGTGTCCAGCCAAGTCTAAATAAGGAACTAGTGACGCAGCAGCCGTGTGTATTATACGAACCATTACGAACTACTTTTGGTTTTGACCTTTCACAACTCGAAACCTATTTAACCACCTGCGATCGACTGCACCTAGTTCTAGCCGGAATAATAAAGGCTTAAACCTAGTTCTAGCCGAAAATAAGCAGGATACACCTAAGTGTAACCATCTGAGACTATCTGCACCTAGGTCTAGCTGGCTAAACCTAGGCGTTTTCGCATTTCGGGTTTTAGCCATAAGAAATACATTTAAATTTAATACATTCAATATAGTTGTTAAGCTTGTCTTAAATTCCTAAATTTTGCTAATTAACAGTGAACGGCCTAGGTAGTGCTAATTCTGGTATTTAGTAACTGTTATCATATCACGGATATTGCCTTCTGCATCCCATGAAATCCCATCGTTTTTATTAAAATGGTTTAAGTATCTCGAGAATCACGGGCATATCCATATTATCACTAATTCAGGTTCATTCGCTCCAAATAGCACTATAACTTCGCTGCATACTACTAATCAATTTATCCTCTTCATGTTTTACACAAGACATTGTTTTTTGATTGTGTCTTGTTTTTCTTTGTTAAAAACTAGCCGGGTTCTCTACAGAACATGGTGCCTATTAAGACCTTAATTATTTTGTCGGATATTAAACTTGGCTCCCATTTTCTCATTTATGTGTTTGGTGACATTATTTCTTCTCAAGTTTATTACTAACTCTATCCCTTGTCATGAAATGTCATGGCCTAATAGTTTATTTATACATAGCCTAATAAAATGAGTCGACCGCATTCCCTAATGAAAGGTCTGAAGCAAAAGGGTTTATGGTTAATTTTGGCCAGTTTAGAACCATTATTTATGTTTAATGTTGCTATTAAATCAGCAATAAGATCGCCTTTAAATTTTATGGGTTTCTTTTTATTAAAACAATTTTCTTTTAAAATGAAAGGGTTCTTACGGCTTATCAGACGAGCGCCAATAGACCTAGATTAGTTTTGACACTTGTCAGAGGAGCACGTTGGCTCGGTAGGAGTGCGCCTTGCTAGCGCTTTCGCTAGTTAAGCAACCCCGGGTGTTGTCCGCACTTGGATGGGTGACCGGCCATTGGTCCTGGCTGTCATCATTGTAAGGCAGTTATCAACTATGTCAGATGGAAACTTTGAAACCAGTGTTGCCACTTACACACACGACAAACAATCACATGTCGGCGACTATTGAATAATTATTCTTCTATGCTGGTCTGGAAAAAAAGAAAAACTTAGAATGTACCAGCTGCTTCTCTCCCCGCTCAGATCGTAAAAACAATTGAGGGAATGGGCGAAATTTGAATCATGTTAATAGGCAATGCGGCTAGCAAACCTATCACTATTTTGATTTCTTTTTTCTTCACCTTCTACGTCATCCAAGTCCTGCCGTGGATGTCGTAGAAGGCGACTTAGAAAATACAAGCTAAACAAAGTGTATAAACATCAATGAGACCTCTACAACCTGTCTGGCCAGCGTGGAGAGTGTAGGCCAAGTCCTCTGGCTGATCTAGTCAAGTATGGCTCTCGTAGTACAGAGGGTTGTGCTCTTACAGTGCAGACTAAAAGACCTGATGATTACATATCATAACGCCTACCATCACCGCTAATCATGGCCTTTGGGTCTTACGGGTCTGTCAACCCTGTTAGAAACAAAGACGTGAAAATGTATCTGTATATCTGTTTAGAGATTAGTTTTACGACTCACCATAAAACGCTATGTCCTATGTTTTATACCCCTAAGACGATTTCCTGGTTTATGTAAATGTTAAATTTAATTTTGCCTTCATCATAATTCTGCAGGAATTGTGTCTGAGAGACCCAAACAACAGGGTACGTACTGGATATAGGTAGTTGTGGCTTTGCTTTTAAGCTTAAAAAAAGGAAAGGGTTTTTAATTCGGCCTAGGTATATTTCGGCCACAATTTTTTCGTTTTTTACTTTTTCGAATAACTCTTTTTGCAATTTACAGCTCTAGTGAATACGCGTCTTTTAAGTCTTTTGTGAATATTATATCTTCACAACTCTCCGAGGCCGTGTAGTTTCCGGCAGAGTAGAATAGGACCACTCCAAGTCCTCCCGTGGATGTCGTAGAAGGCGACTTAGGAAATACAAGCTAAACAAAACTTACAAACATCAAATAGACTTCTCCAACCCGTCTGGCCAGCGAGGAGATTGAAGGCCAAATCCTCTGGTTGCTCTGGCCAATGATGGCTCTGGTAGTATAGAGGGTCGTGCTCCTGCAGTGGAGACTAAAAAGACCTGATGATAATGACAACTCTCCGAGATAAAAGGGGTTCGCACTTCTTCGTGATATCGGAGCTTACACTGGAGCGAACAAAAAGACATTTCCAATGTCAAAACTTATTAAATATTCTGGATTTTCTAATAAAAGAGTAACACCAAGCATTTAACGTGACATTTGAACATTCCCTGCGGCGCAATGAGCGGGTACTAACTTTTTATGTGTGGATGTAGTGTCATAACGCTGAGCATAAATTTAACCGACTGGTTATAAAATTTGTCATGCTTTTATGCTGTTCTGAAAGGGGTTGAAGATTCTTGATGCCTCACCTCAAAAAAATGAAGTACTTAGTCATAATTAGAGAGAAAACTAAGATTTTTTAGCTTTTTTATTATATAGGGCCCATGGGGGCGTAAGGGGCCCATATAACATCTCATGAAGCCCAAGTCATCCTCACCTGCACGCGGTGCGCCCTGCTACAAACCAACGAGGCTCTGACGACCCACCAACACGCACTGGACCAGCGTGGTGGGCTTAAGGTCCAAACCCCCTTTTTTGATGAGATGGAGAGGAAAAGGGGAGGCCTTTGACCAGCAGTGGGACACAACATCGGGCTATAAATAAAATAATAGGGCCCATGACATTATATTATAGCATATAGACATCTTAAGTGCAATGCCACAAGCCACAACACCTTGAGGAACGAAGAAATCCTTTCGCGCCCTTTTTTTAATAACCTAAAATCAGAAAACATGTCCTGATAATAGATACAGTTTGTCGAGGGAAAACTATCACGGCTATGATATCTCTCTACTCCTAACTTATCAAATACATTGAAAATTTCGTACAAAATACACAATTCTTAGAAAACATATATGGTAGCGACTTTTTATAACTATTAACATATGTATGTTGCCTATACAACGTGGAAGGGACATCCCCGTCATAAATCGAACCACGGGCTATACTAGATCACTAAAGTATAATGATAATAATATAACAGTCAAAAAAAAAAACGACATCCCCAAACAAATTGCCCGGGCGGCTGCACACCTTTGTATGGAAATGTCGTTTTTTTTGTTTTTGACTGTTATTTTAATGTCATTGTACTATAATGATCTAGTATATTACAGATTTATTACGGGGATATCCCTTCCACGTTGTATATATGTGCCTACATAGGAGAAAATTAAAAAAAAACTTACAGACAACGCATTTAGCGTTAAGTTCGACTATTGTTCTGTACAATTTGTATTTGATGAACAATAAATCTTTAAAATTAATAACAAAAAAAAATATTTGTTATCGAAAACAGTAAACACTTTCAAGTTTCCAATATTTTCCTATATAATAGCAGCGACTTTGTTTCAGTGCTAAAACTAGCATTTCCTACTAGTTTTACTTTTAAAGCCCTCTAATATACCAATAAAAATAATAGCGCCATAAGCCTACAAGTTTAGTCGTTCTAAGTTTCAATATAGAAACTTAGTGACGACCTTTGACACCATAATAGGAAAGTAGGTCAAGACTGTTTGCGACTTAGAGAAAAACAGGAAACTCGAGAGAGAATTAATATTCCCGATAATAATATCTGGTTGCTTGGATACAGTTATTTTTGTAGTTATCCTTGAGGATTTTGGGCCTTGTCCAAGTATTTTAATTGATACATTTATTTCAATAGTAAGATATTTTTATCGAGTGTGCAAATTTTACAGATCTGCTTCCATTATATTTATATTTATTATTTATTATGACCTGTAAATATGATATTTGGCAGCTAGGTAGACTATTACGCATATACAAAGAAAATATGCAAAACATATTTCGTATATTTGATTTTTTTTAAATTAATCCATTGTATTAGGCGCCTAAATAAAATTATACGGACTAAAATTTCTTCTTTCTGTTCCTTTCTGTGATGCTCCTGGGCAAAAGGTAATGTTTCCCCACCAAAAACATAAATTTGAAAATAGTAGCTGAGTTTAAAATCCGACAAAAGAATTAATATCTAAAGGGCAGCCAAGTTCTATAGAGAATCCTAAAATTTGTGTATAAGAATTATTTGACTTGACTAGTTTTACCATGCAGACTTTTTTTTGGCTAATCAACTTATTTTCTTTACATTGTAAGGTCCTAATTCTTCTAAATATCAGAACAGCTCGCAAAAAAAAAACTAGCCAGTTCAAAGATAAAGATTCGTGTAAATAAATTTAAAAATACATAAATAAAAATTTTATTTTCAGTTCCAAGTATTCTTATAAAGACATTTCAGGATTCTCAACAGAACTTGGCAGTTATTTAGATTTTAAGTCTTATGTCGGATTTCGAACTTGGCCCTCATTTTCACATTTATGTTTTTGGTGGGTTCTAGTTACAGAAACAAATTAAACGTCTGAAAATTAACAATACTCAGTATTAACTAAAACCTATCTCACTCTCCTGGATTAAACCTTCAGCCTGTCAGGACGTAGCCCAGCTGAATTATTCATATCGGAAGCAACCGTTAAATTTTATCGTCGCGAATTGTAGAGGAACGTTATAAAATGCGCTTGTTTCGTGTGAATGTGCTTTGAAAATGGCCGGGTTATGATCGTAAATATAAAGAGTTGAAAATACCGCCTTGGGGATACCTAAAGGAGAAAAATGTCTTTGGTATATGCTTTATAGTATATAAGGTGTGTTGTGTATCTTTGTGATAGGCCAAATAGAAAAATAAATAAATCGAAAGCTTTTTTTTTTATTATTTGAAGACGCCTGGACTGATTTGCACAATTGTTTTTTTTTTTTTAGAAAGGTTCAGATGTCAAGTCGTCCCATAAGATTTTTTTTAAGAATCGGTTGTGTGATTTGGAGGAAAAATCGGTTTTTAGTTTTTGAACATTTATTGGAGCAATACACGTTTGTAGCAAAGTTCTTTGAGTTTAATAATTTGTTGTTTGTATGTGTTTGTATGTATTTATATCTTTTTGACGTTTACTCGAGTCTCGAGTAGTTTTGATCTAAGTTTCATGAAATTTGGTAGTCGTGTAGATGTAGTCAATACTTTTTTTGATTCGAATATAAGCCAAATTAGATAAGGGATTGCGAAATATAAGATTCGCAAGTTCAGGGTAAACTATTGTTAATCTTAGTCAAAAATTTATTCTGCTTTCCCACTGAAAATTCTACGAGCTTATCTTAAAAACTAATTCATTTATTAAACATTTTAAAAACAGTTTGTCTTGAACTGTAAACTCGCAAACCCCATTATCTTGGCTACTCCTGAACCAATTTGGCTCGTGTTGGAATTTAAAAGTTTTATTGGCTATCACACGTCAACTAAATTTCAAAAACATCAGAGATACACAAGTTATCCTTGAACAAACATACATACAATACGCCGGATTGTTCAAATATAGACAATAAGAAAAGAAAATAAAAAAAAGAAAGAAAGACGCGTAGAACTTCGCTCGCTCGTTTAACTAAAAACTAAAGCTTCTTAAAAACACAACATTCCCACAGCTTTTTGAGCTCGATCTATTATCTAGGGCAACAATTAGTTGAGAGCTTGAAAGCTTGCGGAAGCTTGAAGTAGCTTAATAAAATATTACCGTCATGTGCAGCTAGGAGCGGTTAGTATTTCTCAAGAATGCAGATGGTAACTCCGTAACTTTTATCCTACTTTCAATAAGGAGGAGGTTATCAATTCGTCGCTGTCTTTTTTTATATATGTTCACAGATTATTTGAAGATACCTGGACCTATTTGGAAAATTATTTTTTTGTTTGAAATTGCGTACTTGTCATTACATAGAAATGTAATAAAATAGTTTGGGGATGTAGTCATCAATCAAAAAGATCAATGAGACCTCTACAACCTGTCTGGCCAGCGTGGAGAGTGTAGGCCAAGTCCTCTGGCTGATCTAGTCAAGTATGGCTCTCGTAGTACAGAGGGTTGTGCTCTTACAGTGCAGACTTAAAGACCTGATGATTACATATCTTAACGCCCACCATCACAGCTAATCATGGCCTTTGGGTCTTACGGCTTTGTCAACCCCGTCAGAAACAAAGACGTGAAAATGTATCTGTATATCTGTTTAGAGATTAGTTTTACGACTCACCATAAAACGCTATGTCCTATGTTTTACACCCCTAAGACGATTTCCTGGTTTATGTAAATGTTAAATTTAATTTTGTCTTCATCATAATTCTGTAGGAATTGTGTCTGAGAGACCCAAACAACAGGGTACGTACTGGATATAGGTAGATGTGGCTTTGTTTTTAAGCTTAAAAAAAGAAAAGGGTATTTTCATTCGGCCTAGGTATATTTCGGCCACAACTTTTTCGTTTTTTACTTTTTCGAATAATTATTTTTGCAATTTACAGCTCTAGTGAATATGCGCGTCTTTTAAGTCTTTTGTGAATATCATATCTTCATAACTCTCCGAGGCCGTGTGGTTTTCGGCAGAGTAGAATAGGACCACTCCAAGTCCTCCCGTGGATGTCGTAGAAGTCGACTTAGGAAATAAAAGCTAAAAAAAGCTTATAAACATCAATAAGACCTCTTCAACCCGTCTGGCCAGCGTGTAGGCCCATTCCTGTGGCTGCTCTGGCCAAGTATGGCTCTGACAGTACAGAGAGGGTCATGCTCCTGCAGTGGAGACTAAAAAGACTTAATGACAAGTCTCCGAGCTAACAAAAAGACATTTCCAATGTCAAAACTTATTAAATATTTTGGATATTCTAATAAAAGAGTAACACCAAGCATTTAACGTGACATTTGAACATTCCCTGCGGCGCAATGAGCGGGTACTAACTTTTTATGTGTGGATGTAGTGTCATAACGCTGAGCATAAATTTAACCGACTGGTTATAAAATTTGTCATGCTTTTATGCTGTTCTGAAAGGGGTTGAACATTCTTGATGCCTCACCTCAAAAAAAATGAAGTACTTTAGTCATCATTAGAGAGAAAACTAAGATTTTTTAGTTTTTTTATTATATAGGGCCCAAGACATTGTATTGTAGAATATAGACATCTTAAGTGCAATGCCACAAGCCACAACACCTTGACGAACGAAGAAATCCTTTCGCGCCCTTTTTTTAATAACCTAAAATCAGAAAACATGTCCTGATAATAGATACAGTTTGTCGAGGGAAAACTATCACGGCTATAATATCTCTCTACTCCTAACTTATCAAATACATTGAAAATTTCGTACAAAATACACAATTCTTTGAAAACATGGTAGCGACTTTTTATAACTATTAACATATGTATGTTGCCTATACATACAACGTGGAAGGGACATCCCCGTCATAAATCGAACCACGGGCTATACTAGATCACTAAAGTATAATGATAATAATATAACAGTCAAAAAACAAAAAATAAATCGACATCCCCAAACAAATTGCCCGGGCGGCTGCACACCTTTGTATGGAAATGTCGTTTTTTTTTTGTTTTTGACTGTTATTTTAATGTCATTGTACTATAATGATCTAGTATATTACAGATTTATTACGAGGATGTCCCTTCCACGTTGTATATATGTGCCTACATAGGAGAAAATTTAAAAAAACTTGCAGACAATGCATTTAGCGTTAAGTTCGACTATTGTTCTGTACAATTTGTAATTGATGAACAATAAATCTTCAAAATTAATAACAAAAAAAAAATCTTTGTTATCGAGAAAAGTAAACACTTAATCAAGTTTCCAATATTTTTCCTATTTTATAGCAGCGACTTTTTTCTTGTGCTAAAACTAGCATTTCTTACTAGTTTTACTTTTAACGCCCTCTAATATACCAATAAAAATAATAGCGCCATAAGCCTACAAGTTTAGTCGTTCTAAGTTTCAATATAGAAACTTAGTGACGACCTTTGACACCATAATAGGAAAGTAGGTCAAGACTGTTTGCGACTTAGAAAGAGAAAAACAGGAAACTCGAGAGAGAATTAATATTCCCGATAATAATATCTGGTTGCTTGGATACAGTTATTTTTGTAGTTATCCTTGAGGATTTTGGGCCTTGTCCAAGTATTTTAATTGATACATTTATTTCAATAGTAGGATATTTTTATCGAGTGTGCAAATTTTACAGATCTGCTTCCATTATATTTATATTTATTATTTATTATGACCTGTAAATATGATATTTGGCAGCTAGGTAGACTATTACGCATATACAAAGAAAATATGCAAAACATATTTCGTATATTTGTTTTTTTTTTAAATTAATCCATTGTATTAGGCGCCTAATTAAAATTATACGGGCTAAAATTTCTTCTTACTGATCCTTTCTGTGATGCTCCTGGGCAAAAGGTAATATTTCCCCACCAAAAACATAAATTTGAAAATAGTAGCTGAGTTTAAAATCCGACAAAAGAATTAATATCTAAAGGGCCGCCAAGTTCTATAGAGAATCCTAAAATTTGTGTATAAGAATCATTTGACTTGACTAGTTTTACCATGCAGACTTTTTTTTGGCTAATCAACTTATCATCTTTACATTATACGTTATTGTTTTTACATTGTAAGGTCCTAATTCTTCTAAATATCAGAACAGCTCGCAAAAAAAACTAGCCAGTTCAAAGATAAAGATTCGTGTAAATAAATTTAAAAATAAATAAATAAAAATTTTATTTTCAGTTCCAAGTATTCTTATAAATACATTTCAGGATTCTCAACAGAACTTGGCAGTTATTTAGATTTTAAGTCTTATGTCGGATTTCGAACTTGGCCCTCATTTTCACATTTATGTTTTTGGTGGGTTCTAGTTACAGAAACAAATTAAACGTCTGAAAATTAACAATGCTCAGTATTAACTAAAACCTATCTCACTCTCCTGGATTAAACCTTCAGCCTGTCAGGACGTAGCCCAGCTGAATTATTCATATCGGAAGCAACCGTTAAATTTTATCGTCGCGAATTGTAGAGGAACGTTATAAAATGCGCTTGTTTCGTGTGAATGTGCTTTGAAAATGGCCGGGTTATGATCGTAAATATAAAGAGTTAAAAATACCGCCTTGGGGATACCTAAAGGAGAAAAATGTCTTTGGTATATGCTTTATAGTATATAAGGTGTGTTGTGTATCTTTGTGATAGATAGAAAAAGAAATAAATCAAAAGCTTTTTTTTTATTATTTGAAGACGCCTGGACTGATGGAGAATTGTTTTTTTTTTAGAAAGGGTCGGATGTCAAGTGGTCCCATAAGATATTTTTTTTTTTAATTGATGTGTGATTTCGAGGTGTCATCGGTTTTTAGTTTTGAAAATTTATTGGGGCAATATGTAGCGAAATTATTTGAGTTTGCTTTAATAATTTTGTGTTTGTATGTATGTATATTTTTTCGAACGTTTACTCGAGTAGTTTTGATCTAAGCTTCCTGAAATTTGGTAGTCGTGTAGAAGTAGTCAATAGAATTTTTAAGTTAGAATATGCGCTAGATTATTCAAGGGGTTGCCGAAATATTCGATCATTGTTCATAGTTTGGGTCGAACTACTGTTAATCTTAGTTAAAAATGTATTCTGCGCTCCCACTGGAAATTCAACGAGCTTATCTTAAAAACTAATTCATTTATTAAACATTTTAAAAACAGTTCGCCTTGAACTGTATACTCGCAAACCCCATATCTTGGCTACTCCTTAACCAATTTGGCTCGTGTTGGAATTTAAAAGTTTTATTGGCTATATCTACACGTCAACTAAATTTCATAAAACTCCCATCAAAGATACACAAGTTATCCTCGAACAAACATACATACAATACGCCGGATTGTTCAAATATAGACAATAAGAAAAGAAAATAAAAAAGAAAGAAAGACACGTAGAACTTCGCTCGCTCGTTTAACTAAAAACTAAAGCTTCTTAAAAACACAACATTCCCACAGCTTTTTGAGCTCGATCTATTATCTCGGGCAACAATTAGTTGAGAGCTTGAAAGCTTGCGGAAGCTTGAAGTAGCTTAATAAAATATTACCGTCATGCGCAGCTAGGAGCGGTTAGTATTTCTCAAGAATGTAGATGGTAACTCCGTAACTTTTATCCGACTTTCAAAAAGGAGGAGGTTATCAATTCGTTGCTGTCTTTTTTTATATATGTTCACCGATTATTTGAAGATACCTGGACCTATTTGGAAAATTATTTTTTTGTTTAAAATTGCGTACTTGTCGTTACATAGAAATGTAATAAAATAGTTTGGGAGTGAAGTCGGTTTTTGTTTGAAAAAATATAGCCTTAAGTTCGCCTCTTATTAGGTACAATTTGTGTTTGATGAACGTAGCTACGCCCGTACAAAGCTGCCGCGTGACCCCATGAACTCCGGCTGCCCAGCCAGTAGCGCACGATTTTACTCAACATTTCTTGTTTCTTAATTTTTATTTTGACTATCGATCCTTATCAAGTAGCCTTTGGCCTCAAAACCAATGAAAAATCTAATAGGATTCATTCATTGTAGGTATTATATTTTGGAAACTAAGATAATAAACATCTTTATATCGTTATGATGTTTTTCTTCTCAACCTAAGAAGACCCTGCCAGGATTCGAACTAAATCGAACCACGGGCTATACTAGATCACTGCAGTACTTATAATAAAATAAAAATAACAGTGAACATATTTTTTAAATCGGTTTTTATTCGAATTTGTGCAGCCGCCTGGGCAATTTGTATGTACCTATGGTAATGTCGGATTTTTGTTTTGTTTTTAACTATTTATTTTATTATCATTATACTGTAGTGTTCTAGTATGTACGGACGTGGTTCAATTTCACAGACATAGATATAGATAGACGACGTAAATGCACCTACTTCGCGTGTAAGTTCTCAGACAAAGCGTCGAGGTTGGCCGCCGCTACTGACAGTCCGCGCGCGTCTGTGATTGCAGCCGGACGGCAGCGAAAAATAAAAAAATGCCTCGTAGCGTGATAATAAACTGCAACAGCCCAAAAATTGCAAGCGCCCAAAGTCAAGGACATATTTCCCATCACAGCTAAGTTATTTAAAAAGAAAAATATGCGTAAATTCATTTTAAAACAATTTTTTAAGCATTCCGAGCGGTGATTCCAAGATTATACCTAAATAAGTATAGATTAAGGTTTAAAAACTACATTCACATTACATTGCCGCGTTTGCTTTGAGCGTTTGATCCGACGTTGTGTGTTAAGAAGCAATGTATATCGAAACAAGCGATACTGTCGCGCATCGCTACGACGTCGTGGTACCGGCAATTTCTCATTCGTCAGTAAAATTTAGCGACTAGTGTAGTTCGTTCTACAACATATACCAATAATCGATTTTAATCGATATCGGACTGACGAATGATATAAACTATTATTAAAGAGCCAATTTAATAGATTATAAACAAGCTCATTTCCTAATTTACACTTTAGAAAACGAGGGTAATATTTTCAGAGTTCATGTATATAATATGGTCGCTCTTTGAACTACTGGTCACACGTTGGTGAACAAAACCGCGCGTGCGTCACTGCTCATTGCTCGTTAGTGAGTCGTCCATACTGCATTTCCCCCATTGAAGCGGTATATTTTCGATACCTCTACGCGGAGTGAGACAAGCCTGACATGGCTAAGAACGACCGCAAGGGAAGTTGCTTCAACATTTAAAAAACGCATTGAAATCGGTAAAAACGTGTTTTTTTATAGATAATGTACGGAACCCTTCATTCGCGAATTCGGCTCGCACTTGGCCGGTTATTTAAGAATAATAATAGTTTTATTTTTAAAGTTCAATTAAAATATTTACATTATTTGTAATTTTTAGTTTTAATTTAAATTTTAATAAGTTGGTATAGTTTAAATTTTAGTTAAATTGAAATAATTTGAGTACAAATATTTATTCTTTATTATCAAACAATTTTCCGTTTAGAATCATTTGTTTATCCAATTTCATATCATTCGTCAATCAGAAAATCGATTGTGATTTTTATCACAAATCGATTAACTTAAATGTTAATCGATCGTATGGTTAGCGAGCGCGGAGTGAGCGAGCGAGACCACAGATATAAAATCTATGAGTATGAGCGAGACGATCATGGCGGCGGCGTGCGTCTTCAATAAATCGTTTAAATCGTAGTGAGCGGTTTCTTTGAATCGGTTTGAATTTCCCATCACTAAAATTGCGTCTGACGTCACAGTAGGCATTAAAAAAGTTGGCACGCTTGGTTTCCATACAAATCTTGATACGTGCGTTATCTATTACATCTATATCTGTGTTCAATTTACTACTGGTATGTCCCTTCTACGTTGTTTAAATATTAGTCCTGTGTTTGCACGTTCAGAGTTATCTTCAAAGTTGTACAATACGTGCTATATCTCCCCGGATAAGCTCTCAACAGTTGCAGTGGCTTGCGGGATCACCTGACCGAATTACGAGCGGGTCACTGGGTCACAACGCAAAGAGGATATATATGTGTGTTTTTAAAGGTTTGATTGAGGAGCTCGGTAGCCCGGCGGGAGTGCGCATTACTAGCGCTTTCGCAAGTTAAGCGACACTGGGCGTGGTCCGCACTTGGATGGGTGACCACAAGTGGCATAAATTTTTCTCGAGCTCCTCCCTTCTTTGAAAGGTGCATATAAGCCGTTGGTCCTGGCTGTCATCATTGCATAGCAGTTATTAAGCTATGTCAAATGCCTTTATGCAGACTGCAAAATCTGACACCAGTGTTGGCCACTTACACACACGAAAAAGTAAACCGATTTCCATTTCGTAAAATAAATTTGCAAGTTATCAATTTGTTTTTTTTTTTATGTATGTTAACCGATTATTTGAATCTTTCAATTGAATTTCTAAACTTTTAAAAATATTTAAAACATGCTGGTCTGGGAGAAATAAAAAAAAACCTAGAATGTACCAGCTGCTTCTCTTCCCACGCAGATCGTAAAAGCCGATCGAGGGAATGGGCAAAAATGCAAATCATGTTAACAGGCGATGCGGCTAGCAACCCATCACTGTATTGATTGCTTTTCCATCTTCTCGCCCACCATGACGCGCTAAAAGTGGCTTTTGGGTCTTGCGGCCCTGGGCTCTGCATAGAACCGCAAGACCCAAATTGCTCTGTCTGCCCCATTAGGGATAAAGACGTGATAGTATGTATGTATGTATGTAAAACAAAAAGTACTTATAATACTACATTTCTTCGGAAAGTGCGAAATCTAGTAATGGTAATAATACAAGTTTATTTGCCAGGCAAATATTTTTTTTAAACATACCTGACGGGCAGCCATATAGATAGACAGACAGACAGAAATTAGCGTCAAAATAATAACACCCTCTTTTTGCCGGGGATTAAAAATAAAGCCTAGTTCTCATCAAGAATCGTAAAGTATCTGCGCTGGTTCGCTTTCCGCTGTTAATTTCCTGCTGAGTGCAGGCGGATATTGACGGCGGGACATAATGAGAACCGGGTCTATAATATTCTAGATTGTACGTACAGGTACACACACTTCAATAATAATATATAGTACCATCGGTACTATATATTATTATAAAACTCTTTTAGGCGCGTTGGACATTTTTTGATATGGGAAAAACCATTGAACTTGCGACACTGTTACCGACACCAAGTGAAAACTGAAGGGTAATTTCAAAGTTTGACTATCTCGTCACAAGATGCCTCAGCACACGCCACTATTGCTTTTTTTTGTTTGATTTATTGTTTTTTTAATTTTTCTAAATTTTTTAAAAATAAATTGTTATGTTTGAAGTGTACACTTCTTTAGAAGTGGGCATTTTTGAGATGGAAAAAACACTAAGCTCGCTATACTGTTACAGAAACCGACACCAATTTTAAGTTTTCACTTCTAACGGCACTCCCGGAGTGCCACTGTTTTTTATTTATTTGATTAACTAATTTATGCACATAGTAACACAATGTATACAGAGAATACATAAAATAAAAGTTGTAGAAAGGCACTACTTATTTTAAAAGATTTCTCTTTTGGTAGATCTTTGAAAGATGATGCATAAGTTTAGTAAGAAACAGGTTGACTGATAGAGAATGCATTAGCATTAAGTCCAACTTTTGTATAATTATGGTCAATAAAGATTTTAATAAATAATAAAGCAGATTAGCTCATTGAAGGTACAGTGGGCGGGACAAATAGCGCGAAATACCGATGGCCGATGGGGCAAAAAGGTTCTCGTAGGGTGACCACTTACTGGCAAGCGAAGCGTGGGGCACCCACCTACAAGATGGTCAGATGACCTTGGTGGTCGTTGCAAAGCGCTGGATGCGGCCACTCCTGATCGGTCATTTTGGAAATCTTTGGGAGCGGCCTATGTCCAGCGACGGACATTTAGCGGCTGAAATAATGAAATAAGAAAGGCAAACATGTAAAGAATCAATCATTGTTATTTATGACCTAACTAAGCCTTTTACAGGTTTTACTTTAATTGAAATATCCGACCTAAATAAGAAGGGATGTATGTTTGTTCAAGCAGAATCTTTTATCAAAACCTTCATCCACACTATTAAAATCTTTTAGATTTTTTTCCTTCCTGTTACGTGCACTTTCGATTCGATGCGTTTCACGAAAATCCCACAGATTGCGGGATAGATAAGAAAAATGTTCACAAATCAAATAAATCATAGTAATACTTTATGATTTTTAGGGTCCCGTACCATCCAAAAATGGGACCCTATTACTAAGACTCCGCTGTCCGTCCGTCCGTCCGTTCGTCTGTTTGTATTGTCTGTCTGTCTGACTGTCATTGTCATTAGGCTGTATCTTATGTACCATGATAGATAGACAGTTGAAATTTTCACTGATCATTTAATTCTGTTACCGCTATATCAACAAATACTAATAACAGAATAAAATAAATATTTAAGTGGGGTTTCATTTTTTATAGATAATGGTACGGAAGCCTTCGTGTGCGAGTCCGACTCGCACTTGGCCAGTTATTCACATAACATGAGCCAAACCAAGGATTTCCCGACATATTGGGATTTCACGCCGTACCATCCACAGTTCTAGAGAACTATATATAAAAACAATACACATACATTATAATTCAGTCGACAGACTGTGCGACAATGTTACTATGCGGTAATCCAGGTCATATTCGTACAACTAGGTCGGTCTAGATTCCAATTAAACCTACGTGGATTACCAGCATAACTTCAGATAACGGCTTGTCCAACGAAACTATTATTGGTTTGAGACTAAAGCATCTGCTTTAGTCCCAGTTATTGGAAATACCACACAATACCTATCTAGGCTTATTACCGTGTATGGCCTGCTTAGAACAGGATAATCTGTAGTAATTGGCGAGTAAGGGTTAGGCTACATATGTCAGAGCGTAACAACACTTTTCTATTCTGCTATCCTTTTCTGTCGCTCAGAACTGTCATTAGCTAGAGCGAGATGGAGCGGCGGAAAGCTTCAGCATGGCTCGCTCGGCCGTCGCTTTCTCTCGCTCTAGCAGGCTTTGTCACTCCCGGTTTAGGTATCGAAAATATATACCTACATTATTACTATGCGCGGCGACCACTCCGGAGTGGTCGATTCAGTGACATGGATCGTACGTCGTGTCTCAGCACACTTTGCCGAAGTTCAGCCGCTGAAGTTCAGCCAAAGCATGCCTGCAATGTTATTTCCATATACCCCGACACACTATGCCGAACTTCCGATGCGTTTTGGCTGAATCGGAACTTCGGATTCAGCCAGAACGCGTTCAATGTATTTTACATATACCCCGACACACTATGCTGCGGCTGAAGTTCAGCTTGACGCTGTCGAGCTGAACGGGGAACCCATTTTGAACATGCGAGTCATAAAACTGAAAAGCGTTTTTCCAGTACCAGCGCGACGTATGTATTTATTTTTATTTAATATTTTTTTAAATAATAATACCTAATGTTTGGTTTGGGATCATCATCATCTTCTGCTATCGACGGCTCATAGCTGGGCATAAGCCGAATACAAACTTAAAAACAGTTGTATTAAGATTATACTAGTGGTTTACCGCAAATTAAGCCTCGCGATATTCCACAAGTTTATTTGCCAGGCAAATTAGTCGTAGTAAACAGATTTTCCAACCTTCTATTCTGAGCTGCAACAGTCCATTTTTTATTTTTTTCCATTTATTTCCACGCGTATAACATCGAAACCTGAATCAAATATTATATATTATATCGATTATATCTTCTAATACCAAGCAAAGCAAGCAAGCCATCCAATACACCACAATTGAACACAATAAACTGACTAAAAAAATTAAACAAAACTTTAAACAAGCAAGACAACGCAAAGTCACACTATTCTAGAAAAAATAATGTAAAACGCAATCTTGTAAACTTATGAAAAAAAACCATAGCGAGTTCTAAGAGTTCTAACTTATTGTTTATTTGTTAACTGTATGGTATTAAATGTACGCAACAAATATTTGTCACTTTTCTTCTTTTCTTAAAAATAGTGGTCAAGACATTGGCCTTGTAACTTAGAAGTCGCGGGTTTAATTTCCACGGGAGACATGCATTTTTAAGAAAGTTGTTTAGTAACCCGGACTGAATTTACCCATAAATAGTTTAGTATTGTATATGTATTGTATATCCGTCACGGCTCAATCAGCTAGAGTTCGCGACTCACCCTAAACTCGTTTAAGTATAACGTATAAAAAAGTTGCCCAAACAAAAAAGTTGTTAAAATAAAAAAATACGTTTTTATAATGGCAACAAAAAAGTCTAATGACATTTTTGAAAATATTTTGAAATGGCGGGTATATGACAGTTTTAAAATTTTAAACCCTCATATTTCCGCCATTTTGAAAAATTTCGAAAAACTGGCTCGACAAAGAAATTCTATTTAGTTGCTGAACCTGCTTACAAAATTTCATGAGAATCGGTTACGAAATGCGACCTGTAGGCGAGAACAGACAGACAGACAGACAGACAGACAGACAGACGGACAAAAGAATTTTTGGCTAATCTCGAAACTGAGACGCTTCTCTCGCTCGGTCAATAAATGATATTACTTTTGATAAAAGGATTACATTGTTTACTTAACTTAGTTCTACATACCTATAACTAATATATATTTGGTGTGTATGAAAGATTGATAGTAAATATAATAAGGATCATTTTCTTTGCAAACATTTTTAATGTGTCATGTACGGTTTTTTTTAAATGAAAAAAAATGGTTTTCGTGGCACTTTTGGGGGCGCGGGGGGTGACGCTCGCCTCGGGAGGGGAGGGAGATTTGATAAATTTTAACTACGATCTATAACAAACATTTTCCGAAAGTAAAAATGCCTCCATATATTTTACCAATTTTTCTTCTAAAATTACTGAATTGTGTTTGTGTATAAACGACCAGTAGAACTCGGCGATGGGACCACGAGCAACAAACGATAAAAAAAATAAGACTGTCTGTCTTCGTGTCTGTTTTTACTGGTCTGGGGGAAAAGAAAAAAAAAATGAAATTTACCAGCTGTTACAACAAGCGGATAAAAAAACGCGCCACTTCGGAAAAGCTCAAAAGCAAAACATTCGTTGCGTATGACTCTTGCGTTCAAAAACTGGTCTCATCTGGGAAAAAAAGAAACCCAACCTGACAACCCTTTAATGATAAATTTTTCACCATAATGGTAAAATAAAATCCCCAACCTGACAACCCCGGGGGTTATCAGGTTGGGTGTTTGAAATTTACCAGTTGGCAAATATGTGCGAGCGGTTAAAAAAACGCGGCACTATGGAATTTTTTTAGAAGCAAATTATTTGTTTTTCTTTCTCTTTTTGGCGAAAAAATTAACATGGAAATAATATCTTTGGGGATATTTTAATTCTTTTTGTTTCTTGATGGTGGCGGGTGCAGTGCGTGCGTGCAAGTTTTAATCAAAGGGTAGTGTAGGTGATTGAGTGGCGGACGGCGCCTAAAGTCAAACAAGAAAAAATCACTACAGCCGTGCTATGACTGTCCACTTTGACTATTTCACATATTGTTCATGATAATAAACATTTATAATATCAAATAACCAAATTCTTATAATAAAGTCCAACAGAATCAATTTACTAAATAAATTAAAACTGAACCCATTGACTTCCTGCCAAAAACTCTTGGGATTGACTATTTTCGGACGAATAACTCAATGGAACAGCCTATAGGTCTGACAATTTGATTCTAGTGCCGCAAAATAGGATAGTAGGAAATGGTAGGAATAAATTAATGGCGTATTTATTTTTAAAAATTATGTCAAACCAAGTTCACGCGTTTTTTATTTAAAAAAATTAAGTATGGGGAAATTCGAGAAATATTATCTAGCAACCCTGTCATCATCTGCCATAGTGTGCGTGCGTAGCGTGGTGCGTAGTGATGTTCCGCCCTTTAATTTTCTCAACTTTCCTTTTTTCCCAACAATGGAACTAAAGTATCAAAAATAAATTAAGTATTCTTTTTAATATAAACCTACAATACCCCGACTGATTTACCGATTGACTAATGATAGAGGCTGCTCCGTATAGAGGCTGCTCCAGCAAGTACCAGAAAAATTACATGTTGAAGGCTGAGGTTTAAGGTTACTAATATTGGTGGGTGTAGATTTTTTTGTTTTTAAATAATTATTGTCATTAGCTGTCGGTTAGTTGTTATTGCTGTCAATATCCAAAATGCATGTTCGAGGTGTGATTGTAGCTGCTTCTCTTTGTCTGCTTCTGACCTTGCATGTGCCGTGTCTGCAATAAGTATGTTTGATACGGAAAAATTAATTCTGGCAGTACAGTCACGGCCATGCCTGTGGGATAATGGGGACAGTACTTACAGTAATAGACCCAAAAAAAAAAAAGCATGGGATCAGATAGCTCAAGAATTTGACGAAGATTGGAGTACATATAGTACAAAAAAGAAAAATGCAACAAGTAAGTTTATTGAAATCTTTCAAGAATTTATTCAACCAATAATTAATTTTTTAAGGTTTCTTGTCATTAAAGAAATATATTTATTTACACACAAAACCGTTTATATTTATACAAAAATTAAAATAATTTAATCAACTGGAGTTGTTACTTATACTAATAAAGAAGTTTCCAACAAATCAAATCAGACACTTTTTTCTAAACGTCAAAACAAGCATTTTCTATGGGATTGGTATGAAATAAAAACGAATGACGTCATAGTTTCTTAGAGTCAAATAGGGCTCTTAATATCAGTTTTTCCGCATTGTTAAATCTTTTATCACGTTGATAATGGATATGATCAATGACAAGTGACATTATTTTGTGACATTATATTATTTTAACAGTGCCAAATAATTTATTTTTGACCCAGGAAACTTGCTTATTGTCTAGACATATTTTTTATTAAAAGTACATACATATGGTTATTTGTATGACTTGTAAACCCTGCTTCACATTGCTTGACTGAAGGTGTTTTGCCCAAAATAAGGGTTCGGGATCTAAGTAGATAAATACAGACTCTCTGTCCGTGTATCGTTCACGCTCTTTATACAAAGATACTGTTTTATTATATGTTTAGATAGATAGATTATTTGATTGCTCCGCACCTCAGTCCCCTCGTTCGTTGAAAAACCTCGAACTAACAAAAGGACATAAGTTGTTTAAGAAATAAAAATATTTTTATTTTCCATTTAAATTATTTTATCTTATTGGCGTTCATTGATAATTGTATACTTTTATTTTATGAAATTCATCTTATTTTAAACTTCTCGTAAAAACGGTGATAAAATACGAGAATTTTCTCAGAAAGTCCCAGATAAAATTCCCAAATCGGCACATCACTTTTTTCACCGAACTTTAGCGGCTGAACTTCAGCTTGTATAGTGTGTCGTCTCCATCGAAGTTTAGCCGCTGAACTTTAGCCGCTAAACTTCAGCCGCTAAACTTCGGCATAGTCTGCCGAGACACTAAGTAATAGGAATGTAATTGGCTTGTAATGCACTTCTAGGTATCCAAAAGGAAAAAGTGCCGAGTTCTGACGCGAGCTAAATTATACCATAACGCTGACGACATTTCTTTGAATTCCTTTGCTGAGTAAGACTTCTGTACGTGAGTTCTAGAACTTATTCTGTGGCTCTAGTAAATGACGTTCTGGAGCGATAGAAAAGTGCTGTTCTCTGCTGAAGGATGAAGCCCAACCCTAAAGGACAGATCGGTTACTTCTTCCAATAACTTTTAAACGGCCGAGACGATTTTCATCACACATAAGAACCAATGCAAGGGGAACCTGCTTTGACGTAAAGAAAACCGCATTGAAATTGGGCCATCCGTTCGAACGCTACCATGTCACAGGAGGACGGACAGAGAGACTTAAGCGTCAAACTTAAACTATCGGTTGAACGTCATCTGGGAAACATAATTCCATAAAATAGTGTTTCTGAATGGTGTAGGGAACCCACTTATAACACCCCTCTTCTTTTGTCGGGGCTTAAAAAGCAAATGTACGCCGTGTGGTTTCCGGCAGAGTAGAATAGGTCCACTCCAAGTCTTCCCGTGGATGAGGTAGAAGGCGGCTGAGGGAATACAAGCTAAACCAAGCATATAAACATCAATAGGACCTCTCCAAACCGTCTAGCCAGCGGGGAGAGTGTAGGCCAAATCCTCTGGCAGCTCTGGCCAAATATGACTCTGGTAGTACAGGGAGGGTCGTGCTCCTGCAGTGGAGACTAGAAAGACCTGATGAGAGAAAGCAAATGAGAGAAGATTCTCCTGTCAAGTCGAGAAGGTCGGTAACTAAATATTCCATGCTCAAGATTGTGGACTCAAGGATACAAATCTAATAGTCTCTGGGTAAATAAAACCTTATACAGGTGTCGGCGAACACTGTATTTGAGCAGGCGTTTAATTCTGAGTTGTGTGCGTTCAGTAATCGAGTTTGCATTAGAAATGAGCTGGAATTCGATTAAGCGTGCTCTGGAAAGGTCGGGAATTTTCCAGATCTTTCGTAGAATGATATAATTTTCTTTATTAAATTACTCCATGCTGATAACTACTTTAGTTCATGTGTATTTGAGTAAGTTTTACGAGCTGCTTTGGATCGCCAAACAATGGATACTGTTTGAAAGAAATAAAGAAAAATTGTTGAAAATGCTCGCACATTTCAGCTGCATGCGGCCACATACTATGTAGGTCGCGTGTTAGCTGTTTTAACTTTACATTTTACATCTATTAAACACTACAATTGAGATACTATCGAGCAGCGATCGAGAAAGGATCCGTCACACCCAACTACAACGTGTAACATACAGCAATAAACAGTTTTTACGTGACGTGTTCTTGTGTCTCCATAACATCTCAATCAACTTCAACATCTCTTCACGTATGATACGGGCCTAGGTGACAACCGAAGCCTGCACCGTACAGATACTATTTATAAAAATATATGATGCGAAAGCAACGAGAAGTGAGACGACTTGTACAGTACAGCGCTTATAAATTTTACAACCAAAACGACCAAAATTACCCTGTTTCCTTTTATGCTCACGACACTCGTATTTGAACATCTTTAAATGCGCATAGGGCCGTACGATATATAATATGCGTTTTGAAAACGTGTTACGTGCTAAATCGGATGACAATTCCGAAATTTTATTCCGATGTTGATTTCTTAGTTCCGGTATTCGCAACTCTAGTATCTGTCTACCCCATTAGGGTTAAATACATAATACATATATCCGAAAGTCCTTAGAATTACAAGAAAAACGAAGGACTCTTACTCAAGATTAGGATTGTAGCCTAGTCTATAGAACGTAAAACGGACATACTCGTAATTTCGAACCACGGGCTTTACTAGGTCACTATAGTATAATGATAATAAAAGGAAAAATAAAAATAAAAACAAATAAAAATCGACAATCCCATAAAATTGCCCGGGCGGCTGTACTGTACACTTTTGTATTGGAAATGCCATTTTTTTTACCTTTATTTTAATTTCATTATACTATATAATAGTGGTCTAGTATATAGCCCGTGGGTCGATTTATTACGGGTATGTCCCTTCCACGTTGTATATGTATCTACAGTAATTTTTAATTCAATATATTGTTAACATTTATTCAAAAGTTGGAATCACAATATTCTGCAATTCCAAATTGCATGCAATCAGGAATGCCCTAATTCTGACACGAATGCACGTAAATTAAATACCTAAATAGAAGGTGTTGGTTCAAGTTGATTGCTGTTTGCATAATGAATTGGTGATGCAAATTTTGCTGACGTGTATACCTTATGTCATAAACTATAAAAGCTAGTCAATTTATTTTTATATTGAAATTTACGTGTATCCTATCAATGCAGGCACAGCAGGGAGTAAAAACTGTAACGTACATATTTTCAAATTATTCTTTGTTAAATTTTAAGCCTATTCAGGGCGCCATTTTGAATTTATTGTGACGTCACGTAGCCTTTAACCAGCGGACACCCAAGAAGCTTCTATCGATACTTTCACAACACAATACAATACAATATCCTTTATTGCACAAAATAAATAAATACAGCACATAAATTATCACGAAAACTAGGAAATGCGCAAAAGGCGGTCCTATCAATTTCTTCCTTCCGCATTAGGTATCATGGATATCATTGTAGATACAACAGAACAGATGAACATACATACAATACATAGCGCCGAAATACGTTACCTTCATTGAGGCTTCGCAGTAGTCACATAAAAAGTCACCAAAATGTAAGAGCATTGTCGAATGATTTCCTTTACAAAATCTCGCCACTTTATACCTATCGTAAAATACAAGATTTTCGCTTTTCCTTTCCCAGTCCATTGGTTTCATAAAATGCCTGAAAATTCCACAGTTTCCTGCGAAATTTCTAAAGGGTTTGTTCAGTTCTCTAAAGCGGTTTCCTCCGGCCATTTTCGTACGGAATTAGACGACATAAACATTGCCCAGCAACTATGTGGGCAGGGAATACTTGTGGTTGTTTAATGTTACGAGAATTTTTATTGTCTTCAACGCAGCGCAGCGAAATGGGATTTTGGAAGCATATTTTTTATATGTTTTAAAAGTTAAATTGCGATTTTCTTATATTCTAACAAGCTTTTCTTTAGCTTGCCTTTGTTTTTACAAGCTTTTGACTTGCAATGTATTTGGTAGATATTTGGTTTGTATGTATCAATGTTTGTATAGGTCAAATCTTACAACTCAATTTCCAACCAGATATCCTCAACTGATTTACCTGAAATTTGATACACAACTCAGTTATACAACAACATAACCTTATTGAGTAGGCCCTGTTTGATTTGTCTTGACGAGCACTTTATGGTAGACGATGCCTAGGGTCTGATCATGGAGACGAAAGGTGGTCAATGGAACTCATTAATAAAACGACGCAACTCATTGTTCGCAATAGGCTAAAATCTATATGATTTTACATATCCTTAACATATCCTTAGTAAGTATATTTTACAAGTCACAGACGAATATTATTCCTACCTTTGTTATATTAACAAAGAAATGTTTATTAGATCTATCTACTTCAAGGTTGCTAGAACAAGTTTTTACAACGTCCCTCAACATACATGTACAGAACAGTAGTTTGTTAACAACTCCCAACTCCGTGACGTGACGACCTCCGTGGCGTAGTAGTCACCATGTTAGTCCGCCACCCAAAGGTCCCGGGTTCGATCCCCGGTCAGGGCAAGTTGAAAAATGGCCTTTTTCAAATTGTCCTGGATCTTGGATGTTTATCTATATATGTATTTATTATAAAAAATATAGTGTCGTTGAATTAGTATCCCATAACACAAGTCTCGAACTTACTTTAGGGCTAGCTCAAGCTTTGTGATTTGTCCGTATATAAAAAAGAAAACTCCCTACTATGTTAGCCCCGAAAATTCGTCATGAGACTGCATTGTGGCAGACTATCGAGAGCATTATCTTTAGTATTGTGTCCTTGAAAAATAGTTACAATATCAGTAGTTCTTTCGATAATATCGATAGCCAATAAATAGTAAACAATACTATTACCGTCTTATCACAAAACGCAGACTAACTTTGTTACTGAGTTTAAACCATTAACCAACCAAATCAAGTAGACATCTAGTAATATGCTAGTGTTTCCTCTAAAAATGTAAACTTGATTTGGTCGGATAATGGTTTAAACCTAGTAACAAAGTTAGTCTGCGTTTTATAATAAGACGGTTATAGTTAAGAGATTCGGGGTTACTTTGCATAAGTCAAAGTTACATACAATACTATTGATGACAACTAAAACTATCAATACTATCGATAGTATTGTTTTTTTTTTGAGAAAATAAACTTAGAACGTACTAGACATTCTAAGTTTCTTTTTTCCCTGACCAGCATGGAAGAAATTTATGTTTCTGAATTAAGATAGATATATCTATTACATGGCGAGATACCTCGTTACACGAGCTAACTCGAGTCGTCTCGAGTGTCCTCAGCAGTCCTCGCTTTGTCAGCGATACGCTGAGACTCCGATATACTCGGTTGTTTTATTAAACCCCGAGAAAAAGAGACTAAGAGGGGTGTTGTAAGTTTAACGCCATTGCTGTCTGTCTGTGTTTCTCTGTGGCATCGTAGCTTTCAAACGGAGGGACTGATTTCAATACGTTTTTGCGTGAAAGCGAGTTTCATTGCCGTGGTTTTTAGCTAGGTTTGATGAAATTCGGTTTAGTTAAGTAATACTTTGTTGTACATAAAAAACAATAATAACAAGAATACAATTATACACACAGAAAAAACATTCAAATGTACAATGGGCGGTCTTATCGCTGAAAGCGATTTCTTCCAGACAACCTATGAATGGAAAAATATAGGAGAATATATGTATAGTAGTGAAAAATCAGTTTTGCCATTCAAAAGTTATTCATAAAAAAGTAACATTATATTATATAGTATGACCCAGGAAAGCACCCAATTGTATAAACGACATTATTCTGCTACAAAATCCTTCAGGCTTTATAACAATACAAATAGTTGTGTACAAGCAAACAGAAAGTAGGTCACGACATCGAGTTCGAGCTCAGTGTTAACTAAGAGAACTCGATAACTAAATCTAAATTGAAAACGAGCAAAGGTACAAGTGTATCCAGCGTTATTGGGCCAGTCATGTTAAATTAAGTAATGCTTTATAAAATAACAATAATTCAAATATAAACACGGAAGAAACATACAAATGTACAATTCGGCGGTCTGAAAGCGATTTCTTCCAGACAACTGATGGATGGAGAAATATAGGAGAATATAGTGAAAGATCATTTTTGTCGTTTAAAAGTTATTCATAGACAAGTGACATTATTTTGTGTCAAATTTTCTTATTTTTGACCAAGAAAAGCACCCAATTGTATAAACGACATTATTCTGCTACAAAATCCTTCAGGCTTTATAACAATACAAATATTTGTGTACAAGCAAACAGAAAGTAGGTCGCGACATCGAGTTCGAGCTTAGTGTTGAGAACTCGATAACTAAATCTAAATTGAAAGCGAACGAAGGTACAAGTGTATCCAGGGTTATTGGGCCAGCCGTGAAGCCCATGAAGTTTTTACGAAAAAGAGAGGTGTTTTAAGTTTTACGCCAATTTATGTATGTCTGTCTGTGTGTTTGCCATAAACTTATCGATCCATTTCAATGTATTTTTTACGTGAAACAAGTTTCCTTGCGGTGGTTCTTTTGATTAAAACCAGTTCAACTGTTTTACAATTCCCTCAATAACTTATACGTTTAAAGACAGGGTTTTTCCTAGCCAATAATCGATGGCACTACAGAATTATACGGCTATTACCGTACCATACTACAGTTGTATCCTCAGCTTCAAGACTTGAAGACTTTGCAAAGTGTAAAATTAATAGCTCAAACATTTTGAGATTCGCCAATACCTTACATTTACTAAAAAGAATAAATCAGTGGTAACACTTATCGTGACATTCGTGAGTAGTCTAAGGCCATCTCGTGAAGAGAATACCTTGTTTTATTGTACCATGGACTTATGTTTGTACTGTTTTATACAGATGAAGTAACTAGTGAAATGCTCTGACAATAAAACCATAAAGAGCCAAATAGACAACTATATCAAAGAGGCACAGAAAAACAATTAAGTACATACTTGGAATTGATGACACTTGACACTGAAATGTTAAAAGTAATGCACCTCAAACGCTCCGCTTATGAAGTTTGCAAATATATTTAGTACGTTCTAAAATGCTGTGACAGACGAACAGACAAACAGGCAAGTGTTTTCCTTAGGAATGGAACCATAATTTTATCACGCGTGCAAATCTGGGAATCATAGTAAGTCAGTAACATATTCGAAGGGATTTATACTTCGACCAGCGACCTTTATCAAAACAAAGTTGGTATCAGTTTATGACCCGATATTGTACCAATATTAGAATATTAAGCCGCAGTGGGCGTTTATTAAATGACCTTAATTAATGGAAATCCCGAAAGCGATTCGATTAGATTTTACGTGTTCCAAGTTGTTTGCGGTTCTTCGTTATTAATTTCCGTTGCTTTGAAACAAAGTGGTTTTAATAGCCTATGAGGAGTTTGAAAGAGCTGCGGGAAACTCATTCATCATAAGGCCTTTAAGTCTCCGTACATACATACGAGAAATAATTTTTTTTTTTTTACTTACAGTAAAATTCTCCAATGATTTTCTCATTATCATCAACATCAGGTCTTTTTTAGTCTCTACAGCAGTAGCAGTAGTACACAGTCTCTGCAGGAGCACGACCCTCTCTGTACTACCAGAGCCATAATTGGCAAGAGCAGTCAGAGAACTTGGCTTATTTTCTCCACGCTGGCCAGACGGGTTGGAGAGGTCCCATTGATGTTTATAAGCTTTGTTCCGCTGGTACTTCCTAGGTCGCCTTCTACGACATCCACGACACAAGTGCTATTATTGGGAATAGTGTAGACTTTTCTAAAGTCATATTATCAATGTTTTTAATAATCGTGAACATGTAACAGTACAGGAGTATACAAAAACAAAGCAACAAAAATAGGTAAGCAAACTACCAACAACCAACGTGCAATTTAAACTTTGCTCCGTACAAAAATTAAAGAGAAAGCACCCAACGCTTTGCCGCGACCTGTACACCTTTGTTTCGTCACTCTTTGTACGAGCCACTGGGTTTAGGGTAGCTGCACCTGCAACTATTCACCTGGAAATAATTCCAACTTAAGAGGAGGAGTATACCAATTCATTCACCTTGTAGTTTCCGGCAGAGTAGAATAGAGCTACTCCAAGTCCTCCCGTGGATGTCGTAGAAAGGCGACTTAGGAAATACAAGCTAAACAAAGTTTATAAACATCAATGAAACTTCTCCAACCCGTCTGGCCAGCGAGGAAAGTGTAGGCTAAAGTCCTCTGGCTGCTCTGGCAAAATACAGAGAGGATCGTGCCCCTGCAGACAAAAAGACCTGATGATGATATGATACCAATTCATCGAATTTTTTTTTATGTCAATGTTCACTGATTACTCGAAAACGCGTAGACCAATTAAGAAAATTATTTTTTTGTTGGATTTGGCGGGCTCACTTTTTAAGTGGTCCCATAGAATTTTATCAAAATCGGTTGAGTAGTATGGTTCTGAAATCGGATTAATTAAAAAAAAATATTTAATTACATATGTTCACTAGCAGTCGAAGACGCGTGGATGGATGAAAATTTTATTACACATACAATACTGGTGTCAGATTTTTCAGGCTGCCTAAAGGCATCTGATATAGCTTGACGGCTGCCACACAATGATGTCAGCCGGTACCAACGGCTTATACGTGCCTTCCGAAGTAGGAAAAAGTACGAGAATTTTTTTGGGCTACTTGAGCTTCAAGTGTAGATGAGACATCGGATTGAGGCACGGGACCGTACCGGTTTAAACATTAAATCCGTCAGCGTGTAGAGAGCCTTACTGAGCTCACAGCCTGGACCGCTACCTTGTTTGAACCGCAAAATGTTAAACTTTCCCACGGAATGCTGTTTAAACATTTAGCACGTAAAATTAGGGACTTAGGTTTGGTAATGGCAAATAATTCTAATTATACTTTTAATGAGGAAGTTAGGATGTTCAAATGTTAATAATCCATACTCATTCTATCCATGGTCAAGGTGTTCGCTTTATGTCACAGAGGTCGTGGGTTGAAATCTTACTAGGGAGCATACATGTTTTCAATCTAGTTAGGATATCGCCGGCTTGAATGATTATTCGAAAAAAAAGATGATTCCGAACGCCATCTGATGTTTGCTCAAACCTATCCAAGGATTGGTTTTGGTCTACCCTTTGGGTTGCGGAGGTCAGACGGCAGTCGCTCTGTGTAAAAACCAGTAACCTCGTCAAATGTCCTAGGTTAGGTAGCGGACCTCGGGCTCTGAAGCGTTACCGCTGAGGATGCAACCTGGAATACGCTCGGGTGATGATGATCCATTCTATCTATACTTCCATACTAATATTATAAATGCGAAGTCGTTCTGGCGGAGATCGAGAGGTTTTATGGACAGCTGTATACCTCAGTTTCACAACCCAGCGGACAAATGGCTGAAGACCCAAGAGCCAAGTTAACCCGACACTATACCGAAGATATCCCGGACATCAGCCTGTACGAGATTAGGATGGCCCTCAAACAGCTTAAAAACAACAAGGCGCCGGGCGAGGATGGAATCACAGCAGAGCTTCTGAAAGCGGGCGGAACGCCGGTACTGAAAGTCCTTCAGAGGCTCTTTAATTCCGTTCTGCTCGAGGGCGTAACGCCGGAAGCGTGGAGCAGGGGCGTGGTGGTCCTGTTCTTCAAAAAGGGAGATAGCACCCTATTGAAGAATTACAGGCCTATCACGCTTCTGAGTCATGTATATAAGTTGTTCTCGAGGGTCATTACGAATCGTCTCGCAAACAGGTTCGATGCCTTCCAGCCTCCCGAACAAGCCGGTTTCCGTAAAGGTTTTAGTACCATGGACCATATTCAAACGCTGCGGCAGGTTATAGAGAAGACGAGGGAGTATAACCGGCCGTTATGCTTGGGGTTCGTGGACTATGAAAAAGCCTTCGATTCGATCGAAACATGGGCCGTACTTCAGTCTCTCCAGCGATGCCGTATTGACTATCGGTATATCGAAGTGTTGAAGTGCTTATACAGTAATGCCACTATGTCAGTCCGAGTACAGGAGCAGTGCACGAGGGCAATTCCACTGCATAGAGGTGTAAGACAGGGAGACGTTATATCTCCGAAACTGTTCACCGTTGCACTGGAAGATGCCTTCAAGCTTCTGGAATGGGAAGGATTTGGCATCAACATCAATGGCGAGTATAACACTCACCTTCGATTTGCCGACGATATCGTTGTCATGGCAGAATCGATGGAAGACCTAAGTACTATGCTCGGAGATCTAAATCGAGTTTCCCAACAAGTGGGCCTTAAAATGAACATGGACAAAACGAAAGTAATGTCGAATGTCCATGTTGCGCCCCTACCTGTTTGTGTTGGGAGCTCCACCCTCGAAGTTGTTGACCAGTATATCTACCTGGGTCAATTGATCCAGGCAGGATGTTCCAGCTTCGAGGAAGAGGTCTCTAGACGAATCCGACTCGGCTGGGCAGCGTTCGGGAAGCTACGAAGTGTCTTCTCGTCAAATATACCTCAGTGTCTTAAGACTAAAGTTTACAACCAATGTGTGTTACCAGTGATGACTTATGGCTCTGAAACATGGTCCCTTACTATGGGTCTCATAAGAAGGCTCAAGGTCGTGCAACGCGCTATGGAGAGGGCTATGCTCGGTGTTTCTTTACGTGATCGAATCAGAAATGAGGAGATTCGTAGGAGAACTAAAGTCACTGACATAGCCCAGCGGATTAGCTCGTTGAAATGGCAGTGGGCGGGACACATAGCGCGACGAACCGATGGCCGATGGGGCGAAAGGGTTCTCGAATGGCGACCACGTATAGGCAAGCGAAGCGTAGGACACCCACCCACAAGGTGGTCTGACGACCTAACCAAGGTCGCTGGAAGGCGCTGGATGCAAGCAGCTTTAGATCGGTCATTTTGGAAATCTTTGGGAGAGGCCTATGTCCAGCAGTGGACGCTATGCGGCTGAAATGATGATGATGATGATTATATATTATCCCGAATTTCTCACAAGGAGCAATGCTTCCGGGCACAGATAGTATTACATGATGGTGGTCCAATGTGTGGTCACTTTAACGACCCTATATCCTCATTAGTCTAGTTTAAGTCCTCTATTGTACAACTTGGGTAGTTGGGATGACATAGTAGGTAATGGCACATAATTAATATACCTAAGTATTGCTGGTCTGGGATAATTAAAAAAAGACTTAGAATGTACCAGCTGCTTCTCTTCCCACGCAGATCGTAAAAGCCGATCGAGGGAATGGGCAGAAATGCAAATCATGTTAACTTGCTTTTCCATCTTCTCGCCCACGATGACGCTAAAAGTGGCTTTTGGGTCTTGCGGCCCTGGGCTCTGCATAGAACCGCAAGACCCAAAATTCTCTGTCTGCCCCATTAGGGATAGAGACGTGATAGTATGTATGTATGTATGTATTACATACAGAACGGAATCTCCTAGGATCCCGCGCAATATGCGCCCCTCTACCCGTTCTCGCCTTGCAGAGGTGGCTGCAGGCGCCTGCAGCCACCCGCTTAAATCTCTCTACAAGGTGGGATCGTCCTCGAACTAACTATCCCCGAACAATATGCTTCCTATATTGTGCGGAGACCCTAGTCTTTAATATAAAACATGGGCTAACTTTAGCCTCCCAAAACAGCCTCCCAATATTGCTACCTTCTCTTATGGCACTGTCAACCTAATTAGGGTAAATAATGATCCAAAGTCGTAAAATTTGGTCTCTTTTTATAAGATGGAAGGAGATTCCGTTCTGTATATAATACTTATATCAAGTCTGTGGTATTGGTTTGAACAAGTGCACAGCAACAACAAACCTTTGTTTGAGAAACCCTACTTAGTTTGATTTTCGTGGCAAAGCTCAACACCTGTCTGGAAATCCGGACTATTGTAGACACAAAAGCTTTTTAATTGTTTGTCGATCTACAGTTTCTTTGTTTGTTTTTCTTCTGTGTACAAGACCGACACCTTGTCAGATTTTTCAAGCTGTCTAAAGCCATCTGACATAGCTTGACGATTGCCAAGCTGGGACCACCGGCTTATACGTGCCTTCCGACGCACAGAGTAGCTCGAGAAATTTCTATGCCACTTGTGGTCACCCATCTAAGTGCGGGCGACGCCCGGTGTCACTTTACTTGCGAAAGTGCCGATAACGCGCAGTTCTAACAGGACACCGAGCTTCTCACCTGTTTTAAGGTCACCAGGTGACAGTCATGATAAAGGGTAGTCAAGTGAGCTCGCCACCTGGTAAAAGTTACTCAGTGATGGTAATGCAAGGGTTTTGGTGCCGTGATGGTTTCCGTCAGAGTAGAATAGGACCACTCCATGTCTTCCCGTGGATGTGAAATAATAGCTAAGCAAAGCTTATAAATATCAATAAGACCTCTCCAACCCGTCTGGCCAACGTGGAGAGTGTAGGCCAAATCCTCTGGCTGCTCTGGCCAAGTATGGTAGTACAGAGAGGGTCGTGCTCCTGCAATGGAGACTAATAGAACTGATGATGATGATGAATGCAAGGTATTTGTTTTTCCACCGTGTACCTAACTTCTGTTTTGCTCTAACTTCTAAACAAAAAAATTAACTAGACAATAACAAAAATTAATGTGTACATATCGTGTAATAAGATCGTTATGAACAACTTCCCAGCGATTCGCTGGAAGTGCTGTAATAAAGAAAATCTTAGCGATGTTTGCGTATGTTTCGGTTTGTGGCTTAAACATAAGCGGTAGCGGGTTGTCAAAAAATGTTAGAACTGCGCTAAACTCTTCCATTCAGATGGGAGAAAGAGCAAACATCGAATGGAACAGGTAGACAATGCTTCAATTCAATTCAAATCATTTAGTAAGCATTATGTTGTACCTTTTGTACTATAATCTTAATATTTTAAGTGCAGGTAGTGTCTGCAAATAAAATCGTTTATTTATCCGTAAACGCTTTTCACCCATTCTCTCTATCTACTTTTAGGATCTGCGCGGGAAGAAAAGCACCAATGGTACAGTCAGCAGCCAAAACTCACAGTGGTGAAAATGTGAATTATGCGATGCCGCCAGTAACCCATCACTATGTTGATTTCTTTTTCACCTTATCGTCTACAATCACGCAAAAAGTGACCTTTGAGTCTTGCGATCCTGGGCTTTATATCACGTCTTTAATAAAGACTTACACAAGTAAGCAAAATTTCGGTTAAGGATAACTGCTTGAAAATTGTGTTTCAAAATTTGACCTAAACAAACATACATACAAGACACATTGCAAATTATATAACTGTATCTTATACCTTTAAACGAGCATTTCTTATTATTTTCTATATATATTTATATGTATATTTCTGTGATCTCTGAAATGGCTCTAACAATTTCGCTGAAAATTGGTATAGATTTTTGGGGGTAAACAATCGATCTAGATTAGTCTTATGTTTGGAAAAACGCTTGTTTTCGAGTTTTCATGCATTTTTCTTTCCACGGAGAATATGGTCGCTAATTTCGTCCCACTAGGCGCTATCCATCTGGCTCAGCGGTTTAAGACGTGGACTGCTAGAAAGAGTTTCGGGTTCGAATCCCACTCAGTGACTTACTTTTGTTTTTTTCTATGTTCAATTTCATGTATAATTGTTTAATTTTTATTGTTTTTAGACAAGTTTAAAAAAATGTAGTTAATGTTTGAGATGTAACCGAGCGAAGTTCGGTCGCCCAGGTACTGTATATAAAGGCTGATAAAATATGTAAGTTACCCGCTACTTCTATAATTTAAGCCACAACTTTAACAACATTCTTATTTGCTCTTAGCATTTTGTAATAACGAACTTTTATAAGCAAATTGCTTTCCTACAGATTGATGATATCAAATAGGTAGAAAATATATTGTTCACTCAGCAGCAGAAAACAACGGTTTCAAGTTTCTTTGAACGGGAAGCACTTTCATATTAACTTGTTAGGAATCCAATTTTATTTATGAATAAGAAATGTGAAACGAACCGTGTGTTTTAGAGATAAAAAGTATGTAATTTACATACATCATTTATTTATTGCATATTAGATTTGGATGCCGAACGAGTAATCTATCTATCTATATCTATACATATAATAAAACAGTAAAAAAAGTGTGTCTGTACATAAAATATATTTCCAAAAAAAATATTGGGGGCGATGGAGACGTAGTAATAGAGTAAGAATTTAAAAAAAAATGTCTGTCAGTTTGTCTGTTCGTCTGTATGTCTGTTTGTCTGTTTGTACACGCCAACCTCCGGAAATACTGGACGGATTCGAATGAAACTTTTTTTGTTATATAGCTATTAAGCCTGGGCAACATATAGGCTATAAATGATTTTGGAAAATGGAACGCCAGATGCAGAACCATAATGGTCCAGCTAAACTATAAGAGATATAAAAATGCCGCCTTAGTAAAAGTTGTTCAGCCTAATGAGCATTTTCCAGAGACATAAAGTCCACGCGAACGAAGTCGCGGGCTTCAGCTAGTATGAAATAAACAAGGAAATTAACGAAAACTAAACTAATAACTTAAACTACTTATAAATAGAAAATTATAATAATTTATCATTCATATAAAGTTTAAATACATTTTTCCTCTTTTAAAATATACATACATACATACTATCACGTCTTTATCCCTAATGGGGCAGACAGAGCATTTTGGGTCTTGCGGCTCTATGCAGAGCCCAGAGCCGCAAGACTCAAAAGCCACTTTTAAAATATTAAATTATTTAATAGTTTGAGTGTTTGCTTAGTTCAAAAAGTTTTATTTTACAAGCTCTTAGTTAACTTGCAATACCTACATTTTATATGGATATCTTATAATCATAATTATAATAATCATATTTATTCATAAAAATATAAGATACGAGAGAACAAATACACACAGTGGCGAAACTTTTTTCAGCATCATCAGTAGGTTGACTGGTAGAAAAGGCCCTGGGCTTTAAGTCCACTTGTTTCAATTTTTGTAATAAAATTAAATAAGTAAATAAAAATATGTACGAAATAACAGATGAACAGAGTTAGTCGCAAATGGTCTTAAATGCAAATAGTCTATATGAAAACTCGTCTAAAACGCAACTCGGAACTCGTTTAAATAGCAACTAGTCTAAGTTGCAAGTAGTCTCAAATGTTACTTTGACTAAGTCGCGGCTAGTCCCGTTATTATGTCTACTGCTAAATGTGGTCTAAATATCAATTCGTACGAAATACAAGTAGTCTAAAATGTAACTAAGCCTAAATTGCAACTAGTCTGAGATCTGAGACGTACACAGCGGCGAAAAACATAACCCTCCTTTTGTCTTCGCTGTAGTCGGATAATTAACACAAAACATTTCGACAAAAACACTATCTTTTCACATTTAAAATCGTCTCACGATTTTGACATTTAAAGTAGGTATCTCGTTTTCGAACAATACCTACCTATCGAGGGTGTTCATTTGGATGGACCGACAGCAAAACAAATGAACCCGGCCGGAGAGCCGCTATTGTGATATCACAATGCGGTATTTTTAGCGTTTTAGGCAGAATTCGTTTTACACCAACGCTTTTCAATGTTCAGCATAATTTTCTTATGTAAGATTTTTTTGCGGGCCGTTTTAATTTGGCGCGGTTTTGCATTTTATGTGACGTTACATCCAGGTTTAGGCCGTAAAGTTATTTTTTATTATATCAAAGAACTTACAAAAAGTTTCTGAGCAAAAAATTCGAAATCCTTTTTAGAACCGACTTTCAAAAAGGAGAAAGGAGGTTATGAATTCTATTATCCCTTCAAATGTCGGCATAGCAGAGACACAATAGTAAAACAATACATCAGACCTAGCGTGTGTCCGAACGTAACTTTTTTTGTGCAGTGGTAACACTGACTTTTTAGGGTTCCGTAGTAAACAAGGAACCCTTATAGTTTCGCATGTCTGTCTGTCTGTCTGTCTGTCTGTCTGTCCACGGTCCTACAGAGAAACTATAAGTACTAGAAAGCTGTAATTTGGCATGGATATTTATATTAATTATGGCGAAAAAGTCGTAAAATAAAATATGGAAAATTTTTTCAGTGTAGCTGCCATACAAGTAAAGACGTAGTCAATATTTTTTTTCTCGACAAACACATTCAGTGGGGTATCGTTGAAAAATCTTTCAAAAATATTGTTAGCTTGTGAACACCATTTTTCGATTTAGGGATCCTTTTCTGAAATATTTGGGTTTAAAGTTCAAATTTTTGTTCAAGTCAAGTGTCCCCACTTGAAAACGCATATATGGCTACAATTATAACATATATAATGTAATTTGAAGGAAAACTATCAGAGCCAAGTAGGGTATACAAATTAAAAAGTTATAGGCGATCAACTTATAAAATGTAGGTACTTGAAAAAAGACATTTTCATACAAATTCAATAGATATTAGTTTTTAGACGTTTTTAGTGGCAAGAACTCAAAGTTGGCATTCGCAACTACGGAACCCTACACTGCGCGTGGCCCGACACGCACTTGGCCAATTATTTATTGTAACATTAGAGTTCGTCAATGAGGACAATGAGAGACTGATTTTGCCACTCATAAAACTTTCATGTAACGACTTGTAGAAGGCAAACTATTGGAAAATTCCAACCAGAAAGTGATTAAAAGTATATTGGAAACTTCACTTGAGTTTTCCTTAACGTCAGTATCCCAAGTACGATAAGTACCTACCGCAACCTAAACTACAATCATAAAGCGGAATTATTCGCGATCTCTTGCAATCGGAGATCTCCTTATCTATAAATAAACACATAACCAACAATTCCATAGATAATATCGATCGATGACGACGAGCCAACTATCAATAGTATTTCGTTTCGATAGTTGATGACATGTTATGAAAAGCAATACTACCTATCTATAATATCCGTAGTTTAAAATAGGTTACCAAGCAATACTATCGATACAGTTTTATTTATAATACTGATAGTCTATCAACAGGCTATCGATAGTGTAGAGCGGCAACATTAGCACAAACCTAGTCCTCAACCAATTTGAAGTACACTTTTCATAATCCTTTCTAACTTACTCTTTAAAATATCAAAGCATTTTCAATTCCGTATTTTCAACCGTCAAAGAGTTGGCAAAATAGCAACGCTGCATTTTCCCGATTTCTAATTATGTTAAGTGCATAGCGCCATTTTGTAACAGCCGCCATTTTGATCACAATAATAGGATTATACGGGCGCGGGCTTTCACCTTGAGTACATGAGTACTCTGGTGCATAGATGTGATATGAATACTAATTGGTGCATTGAGTTAGTGTAGCTCGGTGTAATGCACGTTGATTACAATTACAAAGGACTTTATAAGTATAAAATGTACGGAAATAACTATTTAGCAAATATTTCGCCCGGAACTGAAATCGCGAACCCTTTTCGTCCGTAACACGGCAACCACTGTACCAAACAAATACTTAAAACAGAATAAAATAAATATTCCAGTGGGGCTCCTAAACAACGCCATACAACAAACGAGATCAACAAACATCATAAATGCGACATTTAAGTCTTTTAAAAAAAACTATTTAACTGGCTTAGCGAGCAAGGCAACACAGTGCAAAGAGTTTCTCAATTTCAAGACATAACTAGAAATACAAATTTTTCTTACAGGCCATACCCAAATTTTCCGGGGTCCAGAGGCGCCCCCATTTGAAATTAATCATGTGAAAGGAAACGGAGATCCTTGATCAAGTCCTAGATAACCCTTCAAATTATTTTATGAACTACAGTTTATAGTCTAAAGTGAGAACCCGAAGCTTTTCTACGCACACTAGCCAAAAGTCACAGTTTTGAAGAATGAAGTATCTATAATACTATGTCATGATCCATTTATGCTAATTTGAAAACTGTATATAAATATTTGCATGCTATTGTTAATGGCTGATTAGGACGAGTTACTTTGTGAATACTATTTAGACCTAAGTATGTACCATTTTTCAAATGCAAATAAAATATATTCTTGTTTATTCTATTGATCTTTTATAAATAAACGGTACTCTTAGATATAGGAAGCCCGTCATGCGCGAGTTTAGCTCGCACTTGTCTAGTTATTACGCCACTTGTGTCTATTTACTTGGCAATTAGTTTTAGTGCGAACGTGAATGGACTGGGTACTAGGACGTCCTGAGTAGCGTTTGTTCTAGCTATTCCAGGCACGTTAGTACGTTAGTGCCTGGAATAAAGATCTGAAAACCTAAAGCAATTTAATGACATCGGAATAATTTTATTCAGTTAGGTTTGTATTGTGTACTTGAATAGCTAGTATACAATTTTCATTTTTTTTGTGATTCAGTCCATCATTTTAAACAACTTTTCCCAGTTAGCCAAATATAATAATATGTTTAAAAAATATTTATTGCATTTCATAACATACATACATACTATCACGTCTTTATCCCTAATGGGGCAGACAGAGCATTTTGGGTCTTGCGGTTCTATGCAGAGCCCAGGGCCGCAAGACCCAAAAGCCACTTTTAGCGTCATGGTGGGCGAGAAGATGGAAAAGCAATCAATACAGTGATGGGTTGCTAGCCGCATCGCATGTTAACATGATTTGCATTTTTGCCCATTCCCTCGATCGGCTTTTACGATCTGCGTGGGAAGAGAAGCAGCTGGTACATTCTAAGTTTTTTTTAATTCTCCCAGACCAGCATTTCATAAAAGTCATATAAAATGAATTAGAGTACTTTTTTATTTAAATAATCGTCATAAAAGATTTTAATGTTTTAATTAATACCTATACCGCCATCTAGTGACGAAGAAAGAGAAATAATTATGTTTATAAGGCATGGGTAGGCATGATTAAATCCCATCCTAACATCCTACTTCCTATCCTACTAATATTATAAACTAGCTGATGCCCGCGACTTCGTCTGCGTCGACTTTAGGACTCCGGCATATAAGTATGGTCATCAGGCTGAAAAACTTTTGCTAATGCGTCATTTTTATATTTCTTATTATAGTTTAGCTGGACCATTATGGTTCTGTATCATGTGCTCCACTGCTACACTGCAGCCTATATGTTGATAAAAAGTTTTATTCAAATCCGTCCAATATTTCCGGAGATTAGCGTGTGCAAACAGACAGATATTACAGTCTCCACCGCCCCATTTTTTAAAAATATATTCGATGTACAGATACATTTTTTTACTGTTTTATTATACGTAGAGACCATTATCGTTCTGAATCAAGTGTTCCAGATTTCGATTTTTATACCTCAACAAAAAATGGTCATCAGGCTGAACTACTTTGTCTAAGGCGTCATTTTATATTTCTTATAGTTTAGCTGGACCATTATGGTTCTGCATCAGGTGATCCAGGTCTTCGATTTTTATAATTGAACAAAAAATGCTCAGCAGGCTAAACAACTTTTGCTAAGGCGTCATTTTTATATTTCTTGTCGTTTAACTGGACCATTAAGGCTTTGCATCAGGTGTTCCATTTTCCAAAATCAATTATAGCCTATATGTTGCTCAGGCTTAACAGCTACATAACAAAAAAAGTTTCATTCGAATCCGTTCAGTATTTCCTGAGATTGGCGTGTACTAACAGACAAAGAATCGCCCACAGAAAAATTATCTTTAAACTTTAAATGATGATAACTTTTTTATCTGACAAAAGATTTAGATGAAACAAAGCCTATATGTTGCTCAGGGATGAGCTTAATCTTTTAGTGAAAACCGCGTAAAAATCTGTTCAGTAGTTTTTAAGATTAGCGAGTACATACAGACAGACAAAACAATCCAAAAAATCTATTTTGTGTTCTGTTACTCTTTTCTTATCGCCCACATCCATTTTTTGTAATTTTGATCAAATGTACAGACACGCGGTTCCTACTGTTTTATTATATGTATTGATGCCAAAGTGAGTTGTTTGTATGTTTGTTTGTTTTTACCACTTCAACCACTGACCTATTTAGATGAAATCTGATATGAATATAGTTTGATACCCAGGGAAGGATATAGGATAGGTTTTGTCCCGAAACTCCTACGAATAGCGAAGCCCACGGGCACAGCAGACTTAAATATAAATATCGCTTGTTGCAGAAGAGCAAGCGGCTACTAAATATAAATATCGCTTGTTGCAGAAGAGCAAGCGGCTACTAAAATCCAAGCAGCATTCCGAGGGCACAAGACCAGGAAGACCATGAGTATGAAGGCAGCCAACCAGAAGCAGGCCCAGCCGGAGCCTGAGCCCACCCAGGCCGAACTCGAGGCCGAGTTCCGAGCCGACGACAAAGGTCAGTTTGATACTTCACTAGTAATATTTGGTAGTTGTATTAGGTAGTGCAAACCTAATGCTTTTATTGTATGAGCACAGAATAATTATAAGTATTACATACAGAACGGAATCACCTAAGTTCCCCCGCTATATGTGCCCCTGTAACATCAATGAGACCTCTCCAACCTGTCTGGCCAGCGAGGAGAGCTTAGGCCAAGACCTCTAGCTGCTCTGGCCAAGTATGGCACTAGTAGTACAGAGAGGGTCGTGCTCCTGCAGTGGAGACAGAAAAACCTGATGATGATGATGATGTGTCCCTGTTCCCTGCACCTCTCCCCCGATCTCGTCCTGTGGCGCCTACAGCCGCTCGACCCTCTCCACGAACGGGGAAGAGGTGCAAGGACGGGGGACGGGTCGCATATTGCGCGAACATTAGGCGATTTGCCGTGTGGTTTCCTTCAGAGTAGAATAGGACCACCAGACCAGGTCCAGGGTCATAGAAGGCGTCTTAGGAAATACGCTAAAAAAAGCTCATAAACCTCAATGAGACTTCTCTAACCCGTCTGGCCAACGTGGAGAGTGTAGGCCAAATCCTCTAGCTGATCTGCGTGACCATATTGGCAACGAGCCTCTAATTTCTCAATATATCGCCATTTCGCAAGGTCGTGAAGACATCTGCCCTCTCAGCATGTATTAATTTAGGCACGAGGGAGATTATGATTCGGAGGTAGCACTTTCCGTCGCCGGAACAAAGTATATTTGAAGCCAGGAGGTCTCCGGGTGACCTTCAAATAGTTTGGTTTACTTTATAAAACTGTTACGGGTTTTAAGACGATAAGTTGGGGTTGAGTTCCAAATAAAGAATGCTTACCTGTAGAAGCAGTAGATGGTATGAAGTGATGTTACAATATTACACTGAAGACACTGCTGCCCATTTTCTAGTAACTACATTTATCGTCTCAATCGTCTCTTACGACACTCACCTAAGAGGAAAGAGGTGGAGACGAATCACCACCACCCAAATGTTTCACGAAAATAAGAAGAACTACTAGTTTATAGCCTATTCAATGTTATTGACGAGATAATTTCATGAAATCCGCGACAAAACGGACTAAACTCTAACTTCATTGAATAAGGTTGAGAATTAAGTAAAAAAAGCGGGACAAATATCTATGTATTCACGTATGCCGTGAACGGCTCCAAGAATCTTATTTATGAGAATATCGATGTTCTCGGCTCAATGGGCGTCACGCGTCATAACACCCTGTCCCAAATTCATAAACATGTCGAAGCTGTTGGTACCGATTTGTGATATTATATTAGAGGAGATCAGTGGTGTGGCTGTTTTGTGTTTCGCGTGTGTAAGTGGTATTTGGTATTATATGCCGTATGGTTTTCGGCAGAGTAAAATAGGGCCACTCCAAGTCCTCCCGTGGATGTCGTAGAAGGTGATACAAGCTAAACAAAGCTTATAAACATCATTGAGACCTCCCCAACCTATCTGGCAAGCGTGGAGAGTGTAGGCCAAAGTCCTCAGGCTGCTCTGGCCAAGTATGATTCTGGTAGTACAGAGAGGGTAGAGCTAATGCAGTAGATATAAAACGACCTGATGAAGATGAAGTGGCCAACTCTGGTGTCAGATTTTTCAGGCCTGCCTACGCCTAGGCATTTGAAATAGCTTGACGATTGCCATACAATGTCAGTGGGGACTAACGGCTTTACATGCTTTATGGAGCACGGAGGAGCCGGATTTTTTTTATACACTTGTAGTTCATCCACTTGCGGACCACTCCCGGTGTTCTTAACTTTCAAAAGCGCTAGCAGAGCGGTTGTATATGGACACGCGAAAAAAATCACGGCAGTAGTAATAATAACGAAATTTAAAGGAAAACTATCAGAGCTAGGCAGGGTTTACAAATAAAAAAGTTATAGGCGACCAACTAATAAACAGTACTCGAAAAAGGAGAATTTCATACAAATTCAATAGAAAATTAGATTTTAGACATTCTTAGTTGCGTGAACTCAAAGTCAGCATTCGTAACTACGGAACTCTACGCTGCGCGTGGCCCGACACGCACTTGGCCGATTATTTCATCTTTACGCCCACTTACGACCCTCGGCTCTGTCTTAATTTAAAACAGTTTTCGGCTTCATTGGCTTTTTACCGAAAATTTACATAAGCTTACAAGCTTTCCCAAGCTTTCAAAGCACAGAACCGACAGCTTGTTGAGCACGCTTCGATGAGCAACGGCAAGGCTCTATTGAAAGCTCAAGACAGCTTCATCAGCTGTTATGTTGCAGCTTAAATGAAGAGGTTTTTGATGCGATGACGTAATGATCTGATAAATTAAAGAGACTCTGTTTTCTATTTGTTTTTATTTTTCTACTATAAATTTTATATTACAATGTAAAATATGTTCTAATTTTATTTCTCTTCAAAACTAGCACTGAATAAGGAATTTGTAAACCAGCACAGCAGCTTTTTCCTTTTTTCAACCATTCGCACCATTTTATCAACCGAATTTCGTGAAATTCGGTTGAAAGATAGTCGAGTTGTAGTAGAAAACATGCAAAAACAGAGACTATCAAACTTAAAAACAACACTATTTTTGGATAAAGAATCTTCTTTTTAACCGACTTCCTAAAAGGAAGAGGTAATCAATACGTCGCGAACTTTTTTTTGTGTTTCACTGATTTTAGCCCTTGCCATGTTTTAATTGACCAATTAGGTATACATTTTTGTACCATCATATCTAACAAATTTCATGAAGTTCAGGTATTCGAATTATTGTCAAATAAACACAGAAGCTAATTAACGATAGACTATCAAAGAAACTTCAAAAGTTGTACTATTTTTGGACACTAAAATTTTCAGTCCTTTATCCTTATACTAGAATTTCATATCGGTCAGTCAATACATGCTAATATCCCTGAAAAGGAAATACAACAAAAACGGAACTCAATCCTACAAAATCCTTACATCAAATAATAAAATCTTTAGCACTGACATGAGTAGAAATAGATAACACAAATGTCATAAGTTAAAGGAAAGAAAAAAATTGAAATTAGTATATACCACTGTGGCGTGTTGTTTGAAACTTATAATAGGACCACCCTTATCTCATGGGTACATGGCTGTAAACCCTAAACTGATTTTAACTACTAGTTTACTAGTGTTCGAATTTGATAATAGTTTTAATGTTTATCGTCTTTCAAATTTCATGGAATTCCAGCCTAAAATAGGTAATCTAGTAATAATTTTTCTTAACTAAAAATTCTTAACTAAAAATTCGACTTCACCCCTAAACTGGACAACTGATTTTGATAAAATGTGTTAAGACCAACTCGAACGAATAATAACCCTTAAAAAAAAAACTAAATTCATTCCAAATAGGTCAAGGCGTCTTCGAATAATAATCGATTTACAAACAGAAACAAAATCTGATGATGTTTATCTTCATATTAAAAGGACTCTGTTGGCACAATTTTTTCATTATTTATGATCTTTATTTCAAAGACAGAAAGTTCAATTTAATGGCAACTAGGGAAATGGCACCATAATTTTAAGGGTTAGGAATAAAACCCGCAATCGTTGACTCTGTAAATAATAAATCACCAGTTTGCATCACCTCACTTAAGGCGTTGGTAGTATCTTAATATTTAAAAACTTTTAACAAAGTAACCTTTGAAAGTAACTGTAGAAGCACTTAGCTTCGACAGTTACTTTCAACGTTTGGTTGGTTTTGAAGTCAGTTTCTTTGATTTCGCTAAATAGGATAGAAAAGATTCCATTATAATTAAGCCATCATTTTGCCCTCTTTTTACCGACTTAAAGAGAGGAGGAGATTACCAAATCATCGAAATATAATTTTTATATATGTTCACTAATTATTTGAAGATGCCAGGATCGATTTAGTTTTTTTTAATGGTCCCATATAAATTTTATCAATAGTACCGACTATTGATAAAATTTATTTTGGTTTTAGTTTGGGGGTGAAGACGGTTTTTACTTTTAAAAATTATTCTATTTAGTCTTCTTTACATGTCGATGATTTCTAATATACCCTGCAAATAGTTTTCTTATCTATTCGAATAGCTGTTCTATGGCTTAAGAATAAAAAACCAGCAATCGTCGGCTCTGTAAATAATATAACACCGGTTGTATTGCCTCACATATTGGGGTTGGTAGTGCATTCATATTTAAAAAGATGGTGGTATCTATGTCGATATTGGAATGTCTGTAAGTCAGTCCACTTTATAGTGAGCAGTCGCCCACTTTGCCTTATTTGAGACTAGCCGAAGCCCACGACTTCGCTCGCGTGGACTTTATGTCACTGGAAAATTCTCATAAAGCTAAACAACTTTTGCTAAGGCGTCATTTTTATATTTCTTACAGTTTAGCTGGACTATTATGGTACCGCACCACGTGTTCCAATGCCCAAAATCAATTATACCCTATACGTTGTCCAGGCTTAACAGCTATATAACGAAAAAAGTTTTATTCGAATCCGTCCAGTATTTCCGAAGATTAGCGTGTACAAACAGACAAACAGACACATAGACAAACAGACAGTCATTTTTTTTAATTCTTACTGTATTACCTATGTCTCCATCGCCCCCAATATTTTTTTGGAAATTTATTATTATACAGACACATTTTTTTTACTGTTTTATTATATACATGTATAGATTTGTGTGCTAATAGGGATACTGGCTTCAAATATATAAATATATAATTTTATGTAGTCCGTCAATCAGATTATCCAAAAATAATGGCCCCTTATTTTTTCGTTCAGTAAAAATTCACAAAGAAGTTCCGCAGTGAGGGCGATTATCGTCACCGAAATCTATCGTCGTCGATATGACATCTTGATCCGTACTTGACCAAGACGTCATGTTAAATCTAGATAAACTGTATCTTCGTCAACATTCGCTGAAAATTAATTTTTAGAAGGCACGCCTCATCTTTGCCTCAGGAGGTACAAGGGCTGGCGCGCATTTTTGCCAAAGGTTAAGCCTGACCATTTAATGTGGGAATGCCGCCAGGCTCTTGAGCCTGGCGGCACCTACTCTGTGCAGTGATTTGGGGTCCATTTTTTATATTATTTGATTCTATTTTTAATTAAGTATCTATAATTATCAGTTTAGTTGTAGTTTGAATAATAGGTATATTTTGTTTTTTTTATAGAATATTCGTTAATGTTATTAAGGTTAAGTATTTATGTTATAAATATATATGTTTTTTAGAATGGATGAATTATTTTGATACCTCACTTGATAAAGTTTGAAACTTCAAAAGAACTAACCTCGACAACCACAATTTTCTAGTTTATCCGCAAATGAGGTTTCATAATAGGATTACATTTCACCTATAAAGACTCTCATACAACGTTCATAAGTATAATAATCCGGTTTTAGCGGTTGAGTTTCTAACTAATTTTGAGTTTTTGTTTTACCCAAGGTTACATTATGCAGTGGCGGCTTTCATTTATCCTTTTCTGTCGCTCAGAACCGTCATTGGTTAGAGCGAGAAAAGGCAACTGAACGTTACGAAATGCCATGCGTTTCGTTCCGTCGCTCCCTCGCGCTCTAGCAAATGACGGTTCTTAGCGACAGAAAAGGATAGCAGCATGCGTTATCTGTGAAAATTTCAACGGTCTTGCTATAATGGTTTATATGTGATACAGCTTGGTGACAGACAGACAGACGGACAGTGGAATCTTAGTAATAGGGTTCCGTTTTTAACCTTTGGGTACGTAAATATGAAAGCCTTAAACTCTGACTGTCAAGAACGCCATCTTGTAATGAATAGCGGAACTCCATATACCAATCAATATCCGTAGCGCCATCTATTATTTGCTAGGGATAACCCTGACTCAATAACTTTTAAACGGTTGATCCGATTTCCATTAAGGGTCCTACTAGCTAAAAAATTGTACGAGGGTTTCTAATAATCTCACTTACAGAAAGAGAAATTAATATTTTTGTGTTTTCAAGGTCGCTAGCGCGGGTTGGAGCCTTATATATCTAAGAAGAATAGCTAAGAAAGACAGCAAGGGAACTTCCTTTTACGTAAAAAAAACCGCATCGAAATTGGTTCTTCCGTTCGAGCGCTACGATACGATGCCACAAACAAACACACAGACAGACTGAAAGACATTAGCGTAAAACTTATAACACCCCTCTATTTTGTCGGGGGTTAAAAAAAGCCAGCTAAACCAAATAACACTGTAAAATATCTTACATAGCAACGAAATAAATTTCGAAATAAAAATGTCCAAGCAACAGAATCTCGGAAGCAGAATTAACAAATTTAAAGTCCAACAAAAACAGTCGGATAAAATTCTTATTAAAAGTTCGTAGAATGGCGCACGTAATCGCTATTTAATTGACTGTCGCGAAGTTCGGGGTCACTTTTAAAGCTTTTATTATGATACTTTTGGAGTATAAAGGCTCAGATAGACGAGCGTCAGCGTGGAAGCGACAGTTTGCGACCCTGGTCGGCTACGGTCGACGATCGGGGTCGTGTCACAATCGGCACCGTCGTGCGACAGTTGCTGGCTCAAAAGATAAGCATTGTCATACAACGTGGCTATACTGCCAGCCTTTCGGGCACGTTACTATGGGCAGTGATTTGTCAGAGCTTTTATATATATGTACATATGTAAAACTTAAGTTATTTATTAGTTTAGTTTAAGTTAGTTTTCTTGTTTAATTTATTAAATTATTTGTTAAAAATTTTAATTAAATAATAAAAGTATTACATACATAATGGAAACTCTTAGGGTACCGCGCAATACCACAGGTACTAGTACTCACGTACAGAAGTCTTACTCACCAAAGAAATTTTAAGAAATATCAACTCAATTTCGTTAGCGATATGGTTTCATTTAGATCGCGTCAGAACTCGACGTCTTTTCGTTTAAATACCTAGAAGTGCATTGCAAGCCAATTCCATTCTTATTACTCTAGACATACTATTAATGTCACTAAATATACCACGCCGCGCGCATAGAAATTATGTACATATTTTCGATACCTAAACGGGGAGTGACACAAACCTGGCAATACTCGTATGCGTCCCCGTAATAATTATATTAATTCTGTGTCCATATCATCTGCCTACCCCTGTGGGAAGCTGACGTGCTAATGAAGTTATAGGGATAGATAAGGGTATCTCTCCTTACAAAAGATTGATAATACAGAACGGAAACTCGCATCGTCCCCCTCAATCTGGCGTCCCCGCAACCCCTCCCCCGCTTTTGGGCCTTGTAAGCGCCTGTAAAACAAGGTTGTTGCTAGTCGCAGGTTGACGTTACGCGAGTTACTTAGGATTATTGAATCATAATGGTGAGAAACTGCGCATATTATCATTTTTAATCCACGGAAAATAATAAAGAACATAAAGTTTATAGATTTCCGAGTGATGAAAACAGATAAGCAAAGCAACAGCGATGTGGTGGCGACCCTGATTGTTTAAATCACACATTTGACATTTGCACAGATATATTGTTTCGTTTGTAGTAGTACTACTTATATATGTTACTCCGATTCTATGAAGTGCCATACCTGTGTCCATAGTCCCACTTTAAGTTTGTAGTTAAGGTTGCGGTACTTGTCGTACTTGGGAAGCTACTGTTAAGGAAAAATGCAGTGAAGGTTCCAAAACACTTTTAATCACTACTAGGACTTTATAAATAGCTTGCGTTCTACAAGTTTACATAAAAGTTTTGTGAGCAGTAAAAATCAGTTACTCATAATAATATACACAAATCTTCTTCTTCTGCCTTATCCTTGTCCCACTTTTTATGAGGGGTCGGCAAAGCATGAAATGAAATGAAATGAAATGAAATGAAATGAAACTTTATTGCTTAAAATGTGGTACAATTGGATAGTAGATACAAAAGTATGTGAGTAGCTTCCACTTTAACATACACTAATGTCACAGTAAAAAAGTCAGTGTTACCACTGCACAAAAATAGTGACGTTCGGATACAAACGCCACAAAGTATAACAGATAAGAAATAACAAACAGCGTTGCGTAATTGTATCCACTTCAGTCCCTAATTTTCCAGCAATTTATTCCCGAATATAATATTAATTCACTGAATCTCGCCCGAATGCCATTTTGCAAGTCCAAGTCAGGAGCTTTATGAATAAGATATACTTGCTACAGAAACTTAGCCGAAGAGACGTCGTGTCTTGTTTTCGAGAACTTAGTTACTCGTTCCTGAATAAATATGATGTTTTAAAAGATAGCTTAATAACTCTTATTAATTATTTCCAACCGACTCCCAAAGGAAGTTATAAATCGCGATCTTTTTTTATGTATGTTCACCGATTATTCCAAGACGCCTGGACCGATTTGGAAAATTCGTTTGTTGTATGAAAGGCTATACTTGCGAGGTGGTCCCGTAGAAATTTTATCAAAATCGGTTGTGTAGTTTGGGGGTAAGGTCGGTTTTTAGTTTTGAAAAAGCTTAAGAGGAAACATTAAGGTAGAGAGAATTCAAAAATAGGTATTTGTAAAATCTATTGCTGTCGCGCTGTGTCCGAACTACGGAGCTGTCAATGTGTGAGTAAACTGGTCAATGATGCGTGCGTGTGTGTGGCGCCCCGCCCTCGCACCCCGCACCCTCCCGGCCGCCGGGCTCGCTCGCCGATGTAGTAGTCGGCAAATTTATTTTGGCGTATGCGGAGTGTTCGTTTTGTTTTGCATATTCTATTATTTGTCTGCTTTCTTTATAAGACCCTGGCTATTGTTTACTGGACTTGTTAGGTACTTTGCTTCACTGTTTTGACTCGGCTTGTGTATTGGATTTTGAGATTTTATCGTCATAAGGATAACTACCTAAATCGTAAGTAATTTTTCATTTATTACAAAAAATATTTTAGGGTGCATTATCTACGTCAAAGTAGAAGTAGAAGAATATATCCCCTCCCCTTTTTTTAACCTTGCAACTATATCTTTGTCTTGTATATACTATATATTGCATTAATATTCTAACACTTTAATGACCGGGCGAAATTATCCAGTCTATTTTCCAATCCGGCCGGTTCCGACCGGATTTCCATCAATCCGGCCGGATCCGGCCAGAAATTTCTTATGGTTAAAAAACGTTATTTTAGTACAATATTACTTGTGGTTATATCAACAGCTACACTTTAAAAATTTCTTTACTGTATCTTTGCCTACTTATTTTGACAAATTTCATAGACCATTTCCTACTTCACCTAATAAGTACCCAATCTTTTTATTTCAGATTACTCTTTTTACCTACAATGGGTAACAGAAAAGGAACTTTTTCTTCGAAAAGACAAGGAACTAAAAAGCGATTTTATTTATCCGCTAAAGAAAAAAATGTCACTTTGCTATTAAACGTCAGATCCGTTTCGCACCGCATTCAATCACTAGGTTGGTGGTTTTCTTAGATATCTAAATTTATGTTATTGGAAATGTGTTAAATTCAGGAAATGTATATATCACCATATTATTGTATATACCAATATTATATATTGCAAGGAAAATACAGAAAGGTGTTGCAAAAGAAAAATTGTATTTCGCGAAGACGAACCAAATAAAAGAAAAAAGTTACTGGACCTGACGAGAATTATGGTCAATTAGATTTAGAATCAGACATGCCACCTGAAATATTTGAATAAAAAAAATTGAATTTCTTTTTGGGTGAAGTGACACCACTGGTGTTAGGTTTTTCAGGCTGCCTAAAGGCATCTGCCATATTTAATCGTAATTAATATTCATAAGCTTTATAACAATGCCCGAAAGGATAAAACATTGTGAGATTAAAAATTATCTTTTTTATTATGTTCTTTTTTCTATCTATCTTTCTTATTATCTTTTAGTTAACACCACTTATAATAGGATAAGGGAAGAAAGAAGAAGATATATATGTCTTTAAGAATATTATGAACAAAATACATTATGTTAAACTATGGTTATTGCTAGAAGATATATGACAAAGCCATTACGAGAAACCATTTTATGAAGAAAAGAAATCAGTTTTATAAAATATGACTATGGCTACAGAACTATTATAACCATAAACATTATGTGAAACAATTATTATGATAAAAAAAGTTAAGACCTTATCACAAACTGTATTATTATTAATATACTTATGAGAAATGAGAAAATCTCCCAGCCGGATTATATATAGACACGATACACAAAATATTTTATATGTTTGTTTGCTTGGTGCACGCAACAAACAAACAAACGTATAAAAATATTTTGTGACTAGTCCTCCAGCAGAGATATTTTTTAAAGGTACCAATGTAAAATGAATTTAAATAAATACCTAAATAACTTACCTAAGCTTTGTATTTCGTATTTTATTTATATCCGGAATCCGGCCCGGTCAGATAGTTGCTTACCAGCAGTGGTCATTCCGAATCGCTAGTAGTTTTTAGCTTTTGCACTAAAATAATATTGAAATAAAACTAGCCAAGTGCGTGTGGGGCCACGCGCAGTGTAGAGTTTCGTAATTGCAAATGCCGACTTTGAGCTCACGCTACTAAATACGTCTAAAAACAAATTTTTTATTTGCATGAAATTTTCCTTTTCCGAGTACATTTCATAAGTTGGTCGTCTATAACTTTTTAATTTGTAAACCCTACTCAGCCCTGATAGTTTTTAAAAAAATACCTATTCAACGATATCTCACACAATGGGAGAGAAAATTGACTCCCACTTTACATGTATGGGAGCTAACCTAATAACACAGACAGACAGACATGGCGAAACTATGATGGTTCCTTTTTTTACCTTCATGAAATAAAATCCTACATTGAATAAATATTTTTGAGTTTACGTTTGAGTATCGATATCCATGAACAACACTAGAATATCGATAAAATAAGTTACTGCGTGTCACGTCACAAAGTGTAATATACCTTATACCACCCCCCAACCTCAAACCTTCCCCCGTAGGGTGTGATAGGGACAACTGCAGCTCGGACCGATAATACCTAAGAAAAATACACAAAATCTACGTTTCGTCCTCCCCTGATTTCTCCTCCCAAACTTAACCGATTTAATTTATTCTTTCTTTTAAAATTAAAGAAAAGCTTTGTCTGTGTTTCTATGTTTTCGTTTTTTAATATAAACTCGTCATATTTGTTTGGTAGATGTTGGAACACAGTGGAAAATTTTATCATTCTTTTAGGTTTTTGGAGGTTCGTATCTCCTTTAATAATAAAATTATAAAAAAAACGAAAACATAGCGACATGCTAATATATCCAAAGTTTTTTTTTGGAAAAAATCATTGCTCTCCTTGCACTATCCGGCGAGAAATCAGGGGAATAAGTTTGTATGGAAATACGGCCGAATGATTTCCTCTTAATACTATAATATACCTATACTCTTCTTGCATAAAACTTGTAAGTGGGGGAACGGTACTAAAGTTGTTCAAGTAGACGAAACGTTTAATCTATTTGCTTCAAAGTTCGTTTCACTAAACCCTCGATTAACTCCGCTTTGAAGAACAACTACTTTTGTCGCCAAACACTGGAAACAATTAAACTTGCTAAAGTGATGGTAATGCTTAGAACTTGAGAACAACGGAAGTGTTTTTTATGTGAAAGAAAAGTTTTTCAAAAATAGAACAAGATATAAATTTAATGAAGTTACAGAGATGTCAAAGTGCCTCGTTTGTTTATTTTTGCACAACTTGGCGGATTCACTGCCATGCCCCTGTACGTAGCGTAGGTATAAATAAGTGAGCCAAAATCCTAATCCGATTTATATAGTAAAAACAATAGGTACTCGGAAAAGAAGTGTGCTCAGTGATTTACTATATATATCCCGGGCGTAGTCAGAGCGGCGGGTTACCCTCTCCCCTAGACTGTTCAATAAATTGCATTAAAATAACGAAAGGCAAAAGGTATATACTAGTGGCTCTGTATGCTACACCTCGCGAGTCTGTTTTTGTAACAATATGATTCTGTATCAAATATTTCCGCCATTTTGAAAAATGTCAAAATACTGAATCGACACCCAATTCTATATAAACTCAATGATCGATTCTGTTCACAACAATTTACGAGAATTGGTTGGGAAATGCGACCTGCTAGGTAAGATCATTCGCAATTTTTACCAAAGCTGAAAGGGAAACTATTCGCTCGCGTTAAATTGCCGTCATTGCCACCCATTTTTTTCATCGCGTTTATGCATGTCTTTGATAATTTATTTTCTCGGAATCCCTGATATTAAAACTGGCTACATACGCCCGTGTCTATAATCACTACTTTCAGATTTAGAACAATGTTATGATCCCTCAGCATCCAACCACTAAAGTCCACTGATCCCTTTGTGGCCAGCGAAACTTGAAATAATCCTCTTGCGTGGGTACTTCTGTAAGGGATTTCTGGCTATTGGAGTAAATATTTGACGAAGCGAACTCTAGTGTGGATTATATAAGAACCAAAGGAAGCGTGGGCGCGTTTAGCAAACGCCTAGAGCTAGCGCGATTTGAATTTGAAGCCTAACACATCAATACAACTCAAATTTTATTTACCGATGTCTAGTCAGGGCGAGCGTCTGGCGGGCGTAAGGCGGAAGCAAGACGGAGACAAGGCGGAGGCAAGGCGATATGATTATATGCAACAAATTTCAAAAAATAGTGTATTTTCCTAAGTCAAATATAAATTGTTTTGTACTAGAACAAACTAAAATGTCAGAAAATAATTGTCACTTGTCTTTGAACTATCCATATAAACGTGATTTTAAATTTATTATTGGAGAAAAACTGATAATAAGAGCGCTATTTGACTCCAAAAAACTATGACGTCATCTGCCTGTATTTCATACAAAATTCAATAGAAACTGTTTGTTTTGACGTTTAGATAAAAGTATCTGATTTTACTTGTTGGAAAATAGACTTGGCCTGTGGTGTACGCGGGTAGATTTTTTTACCGGCTTCAAAAAGGACGAAGTTACCCATTCAATTGTTTATCTGTTTTAGAAATGTTCGCTGATTACTCAAAGTTTAAAATCTTTACAATTTGGAAAATTATTTTTTGTTTGAAAAATTAAAATATTCTATTAGACTGATTTTATCCCATAGAAAATTTATCAATATCGATTGTGTTTTATATAGTTTGGTGTTGAAGTCAGTTTTTACGGCTTTATCCCTGACTGGTTAGACAGAGCTCATGCAAGGCCGTAAGTCCCAAAGGCCACGCTTAGCTTGACGGTGAGCGTTAAAATAAAAAAAGGAATCATAATAGTGATAGTTTTCTAGCCGCATGACCTATTAATTCAAATCTCTCCCATTTCCTCGATCATTTACGATCTGCGTGGAAAGAAAAACAGTGGTACATTCTAAGTTTTTTCTTTTCTCCCAGACCACCATGGAAAGAGACCAAAGCATTCCTAAAAACCAGTCATGGCCAAAGCACAATCTGAAACTAATCGAACAACTTTAACCATTTCTGCCTGGCGCAGCGCAAAATTACTAGCTTTCAATTCACGACTTACAAACTATTGCAATAGTTGCTCGGAGTTTAATAGACTCTACTTTAAAAGAGTTGTTATGCTCCCATGCTGGTCTGGGAGAAATAAAAAAACTTTGAATGTACCAGCTGCTTCTCTTCCCACGCAGATCGCAAAAAAAATGCAAATCATGTTAACAGGCGATGCGGCTAGCAACCCATCACTGTATTGATTGCTTTTCCATCTTCTCGCCCACCATGACGCTAAAAGTGGCTTTTGGGTCTTGCGGCCCTGGGCTTTGCATAGAACCGCAAGACCCAAAATGCTCTGTCTGCCCGATTAGGGATAAAGACGTGATAGTATGTATGTATGTATGTTATGTTACAGAGATTTCTACAGAGTCAATAAAGCGTTATAATTTAATTATTCAATTCAAACAAAAAAAAACAACAGTTTGTTTATAATTATTTAATTATAATTATTTAATTATTCAATTCAAACAAAAAACAACAACAGATTGTTCATTTTCCTTCAGGATTTTCTTCCATATCTCCGAAGTTCTTCATCACATCTCCACAAAAGATCGATATCTTCGCTACCTGTGAATCCATTTTAATATTTTTTTTATTTGAAAGCGTTTAGTACCAATCTAGACACATATTCATTTGGTGAAGATGTGATGAAGAACTTTGGACAAAAAAATAAAAAACCAATCGGATAGAATTGAGACCACCTTCTTTTTTGAAATCGGTTATAAAAACTAACAACATAGGTACCGGGAACACGTTCAGATGAGAGAGATTATAGTTCTTTTTGGATTTCTTTCTTTAATCAAGTGTATTGGCACAAAACGAATGCCTTGTGAATTACTTTCTGTTCATAAGCTCATTTTTATAATATTTATTTTAATTCTATTTTAATTAAAAGTTAGATTACACATAAAGCTAATGTACTCGTTGGTCATGTTATACTCGGATGAACGTTCAATGAATTGAGTTTATACTTAGCTGACTGAGCGCGGCTAATCAGATGTGAAACTGACTATTCTTCTTATCGTGTGTGTTAGTGACTAACACTAGTGTCAGAGTTTTTAAACCGCCTTAGGCCTCTGACATGGTTTTAGGTAACGACCAATGTCAAAGACAGTGACCGGGACAGACGGTTTAACGTGCCCTCCGAAGCACGGATCATCTTACTGTTCGGACAATTAGGTGATCAGCCTAGAATGTCCTTACCAAACTAGGACAACAACACAAAGTCGTTGCCCCCGCCGGGAATCGAACCCGCGACCTCCGGGTATGAGTCGAACGCTCTGAACACTACACCACATACATCAAATACATATAGAATTTAATGTACACACATACATATTAGCACGCATTTTTCCCACAGAATAAGTACTAGCACTCACATACAGAAGTCTTACTCTGGAACGAAATTCAAACAATTATATACTCAATGTGGTAACCCATATGGTTTAATTTAGCTCGCGTCAGAACTCGGAACCTTTTCGTTAAGATACCTATAAATCCATTGCAAGTCAATTTCATTCTTATTGCTCTGGACAGATTCATGTCACTGAATTTCCCATTCAGGAGTGGTCGCCGCGCGCTTAATAAAAATAGATATATTTTCGATACCTACCTAAACGGGAACTGACACTGGCCTGACAGCGGTAGGCAGAGACTATGGACCTCTACTTGCCACGACCTTGACAGACCTCTTTCGCTTTATCTACACTCATCACTCTCTTCATGTATGCCCGCCGGTTACGGGTGAATTAAATTGACCTACCTCTTTCAGAGTAATTTCAATTTTAAAGACTTGAAACCTACTTCACCCCCAAATTCACAACCGAATTTGATAATATTCCTACGCGACCACCTGACAATTATAACTTTTCAAACAAAATAAAGAATTTTCCAAATCGATCCATGCGTCTTCGAATAATCGTTGAACATACAAAAAAAGATCATGACAAATTTATGGCGACGAAGATATTAAAAAAAAAACAATAGGAGTTGAAAGTCATGTATTTCGTGTGTATTTCTAACACGGAATTCGAATTAATTTGTCACATCGTTCGAAAACACTTATTCCTCAATTCTAAGCGCGGCATAGTGTGACAGAGGAAGGCTGTAGGTAGGTATCTGATACTGGTATGGAGGTAGTATATCCCGTCTTTGTATCTTTCAGACAAAGTGTCGCCTCACAAATAACACGCGAGTCATTGTATTTACAAAATATGGAGGGTGACAGAAGTGACTATGTTTTGCATGCTAATTAAATTTTATTTTGATTCGATGAAATTAGATTTTGGTCCAAAATAGTTTTTATCCCCTAATACGAAAAGACAGGTGTTATAACATTGACGGTAATGTCTGTCTGTCTATCTGTCTCACTGTGGCATCGTAGCTCTTGCACTGATGGCCCAAAGTTTCCTTGTGGTGGTTCTTATTAGCTTTCTTATAAACATGTTAAATGAAAATCCGTTCTGTCGATCAGAAATTATTAGGGCTGAACGCTTGAAAGTCGGTGGTTTTACTTTCTCTGGCAAATAAACTTGTTACAATCTACATAATTAGTAAGAGGAGCAGCTTGCACATTCTATATTGTTTTTTCTCCCACAAAAACGTGGAAAAGATGTGTAAAGGCTGGTTAAAAATTCATTTATTTGGTATTTTTAACCGACATCCAAAAAAGGAAGAGATTTTCGCGATCTTTTTTTAAGTATTTTCATCAATTTATTCGAAGAAGCTTGGACCGATTTGGAAAATTCTTTTTTTGTTGGAAAAGGCATATTTGTCAGGAAGTTCTAATGAAATTTTATCAAAATAAGTTGAGTAATTTAGGGTTAAAGTGGGTTTTTAGATTTGAAAAATTGTTTTTACAAAATAGATCCTCTGTACTTATATACGGCATTACCAGCGACAGTTCTCAACCATCGGCGACCGTCGCGCATTTGTTTGCGACACTTGTCACCGTCGCGAGTGGTCTTTGGCACTCTACCGCTCATCTGTCCATGCCTAACGTAATTGAGACGTCGCTTCTGCCACTATGTTAATTTGTAATGGTATCTCCACTTGGCAACAGTTCAATGTAGTAACTTGATATATATTAAAGTATAAGAGCTCGTGACTTTTTCCTTCGAAACTTGGTAAAGTGCTGAAAAGCTGATTGCCTTTGAGCACTTTACCAAGTCTTTTGACACTTCTCAACTTTCTTAAAATGTTTTAACCTACGAGAAATCAAGCACTTTTTACTTCAGGTTGGCTAACTAGGCAAATCATTTGATTCTGATTTTGGTAAACACAAAATAAATGATGAAATATGAAATGCTGAAAACTAAATATTGTATTTTATTTTGTAAGATAAGTGATAATTTTGCGAGCTTTTATATAACTTGCAACGTATCTTGTATGTTCGTTAGGTAAAATTTTGCAAATTAATTTTCGACCAGTCATCTTCAACCAATTGAACTGAAATTTCGCATACCGATTGTGTAAGTCGAGTGAAAATACAATATTATGCAGTTAACGAGCTATTCTGATGATGGAACAGAGAGATATTCTACAGAACTCAGTCACAAAACAACTTAACCTCATTGAGAGCGTTTGTCTTGACGAGCACTTTATGTAAGATAATGTTCAGGATCTAATTAAAGAAGACGGACGGAAGATGGTCGATAGAACTTATAAAACGATGCAATTGCATCGCGTTTGGCTTATTTCTTAATCTTAATAAGTACTTTGTGTTTTTTACCACATGATAAAAGCTTGCACAAAAAAAAATATTAAAAAATATTTTTACTAGCTAACGTAGTTCCAGCCTAAAATAGAAAGATATTCTCTCTTCTTGTGGGTATCGAAGAAGGCGAATTGATGAATAGATATACATTGACAATAAATCAACCGAAAGATAAAAGTTTTGACCGTAAGCTCTTAGACTACTCGAGTAGTTTTTCTGTGTCATGTCCACTTTGTCCGTATCCTACAAATTCAATGTAATTTCTGTTCGCACAAACATTTCTAAGATACCTGAATAAAAAAATGGTTGTAAGATGATTTTGACTTCTAAGGGAGGCTTCGGTTCACCCTCTTACTACTACCTCTTACTTACTCTCTACTTCTACTCTTCTCTACCTCTCACTTATTAAATAGTTCACTAGCCGAAGCCCGCGACTTCGTTTGCGTGGACTTAATGACTTCGGGAAATGCTCATCAGATGCTGAACAACTTTTGCTTAGGTGTTTTTTTATTTCTTATAAGTTGGCTGGACCATTATGGTTCTGCATCAGGTGTTCCATTTTCCAAAATCAATTCTACCTTATATGTTGCCCAGGCTTAACATGTATGAAACAAAAATTTTAATTTGAATCCCTCCAGTATTTCCGGAGATTAGCGTGTACAAACAGGCAAAGGTTTTTTTAATTCTTACCCTTTAACTATGTATGCATTGCACCAAATATTTTTTTTGGAAATAAATTTTATGTACAGACACATTATTTTTACTGTTTTATTATATGTATAGATTTGTTGAATTCTTCTGCACACCAACGGCGGACGAACCAATTGAACGAATGGACTATAACTAACTTAACTACTAGTAATAAAACAGATAAAAAAACATAATTCACGGGCTGTAGAAACGTAAAATATCCTTTTACGCCCGGGTAATCATGTTCAGGGTATTTCGCGGGCGTCTAGGGAGACAAAGGGTCCAAGTAATGAGGGGCTGAAAAATGTGTAGTTACGCAAGGACGCTAAGGGATTTGGTGCTGTTGAAATGATTACACTATCACGTCTTTGTGCCTAATGGGGCAGACAGAGCATTTTCGGTTTAGAGCTTGACAGTGGGCCAACAAAATCTGGGCCGGCTCTTTAATTATATCTATTTATTAAAAACTTTCTAAATGACGATGTTTTCTTTTTAATTTTTGACTGATATTTTAGTTTCAATTCTCTATAGTGATCTAGTAGTTTTGCCGTGTGGTTTCCGGCACAGTAGAATAGGGCCACTCCAAGTCCTCCCACGTATATATCGTAGTATAAAATACAAGCTAAACAAAGCTTATAAAAATCAATGAGACCTCTCCAACCAGTCTGGCCAGCGAGGAGAGTGTAGGCCAAGTTTTTTGGCTGCTCTGGCCAAGTATGTCTCTTGTAGTGGCGTGCTCCTGCAGTGGAGACAAATAGACCTGAGGATGATGATGATCGTACATAGATACATACTATCACGTCTTTATCCCTAATGGGGCAGACAGAGCATTTTGGGTCATGCGGTTCTATGCAGAACCCAGGGCCGCAAAACCCAAAAGCCACTTTTAGCGTCATGGTGGGCGAGAAGATGGAAAAGCAATCAATATAGTGATGGGTTGCTAGCCGCATCGCCTGTTAACATGATTCGCATTTTTGCCCATTCCCTCGATCGGCTTTTACGATCTGCGCGGGAAGAGAAGCAGCTGGTACATTCTAAGTTTGCTCATTTCTCCCAGACCAGCATGGGAGATGATGATCGTGGTTTGATTTATTACGGGGCTATCCCTTCCACGTTGTATACAAACGCTGGATTGTTTATTGAGTAAAGTAATTTAGTAGGAGTTAAGTAGGTAGCCTCAGAGAGCTTCGAAACAGTAATTGTTAGTATTGGATGCTATTTATCAAAAGTCTGTCAATACCAGCCGTGTCATAGACGTTTGACATACAAGATGTATCGATTTTGTGTCCACGGTTGAATCGGATATCTGTATGTTTGCCAAATAGCTAGCAAATCGAGCGAATAGTTCTCAAAGAGGAATTGTTCTAGTTGACCTACCAAATTATTTTTAACCGGCTTTCAAAAAGGAGGTGGTTATCATTTCGTCGTGCTCTTATTTTCAATGTATGTTTTGTTACCGTGTTTATTGAACTTCTTAAACTCGAAAAGAGTACACGCACAGATGTTATATCGCATACAATCATAACTTTTTATACATACCGATTATAAAAAGATGAACTGATTTGGAAAATCTTCTTTTTTCATTTGAAAGGGTATTCTTGCGAGGTTATATCAAAGAAACTTTATCAAAATCGGTTGTGTAGTTTAGATGTGAAGTCTGTTTTTAATTTTGGAAAAAGTATTACTAGTATGAGATTTTTTGGCGAATACTTTGCCAGAAATTGGCATTGGCAATCTAAGCTTCTTCAATTTGGCTACTTAGATACAACATAGAATTTTCAAATTCGAATATGAGCTGAATCTGTTAAGGGTATAATAATATAAGGGTATATATAAACCGAAGCTGCACTAAACGTGACCTTTATGAGGTTTCGGACAGCGCTGCAAGAGTGACATCTTTCTGGAGGTAAAAAAAAAATTGTTTGAGCCAACCACACGAATAGAAAAAGAAGGGTTACCATAAGATAAGCGCTAGATGCAGGCCGCTCTTGATCGGTCATTTTGGAAATCTTTGGAAGAAGCCTATGTCCAGCAGTGGACGTTATGCGGCTGAAATGATGATGATGATGGGGGTAGAACGAACGTTGCTAAAAAGGCCGTTTGCACAGTTCTTTCAACTTTCTTGTCTGGTTTCTTGCATGCAATGGAGCATGGTGTTATAATCAATTATTTTTACTATTCATATCATTAAGTAACATAATCCGAAACCGAAAAGAAATGTATTTTTTATTCTGCCCAAAAATAACTAAGTTACATACATACATACATACTATCACGTCTTTATCCCTAATGGGGCAGACAGAGCATTTTGGGTCTTGCGGTTTTATGCAGAGCCCAGGGCCGCAAGACCCAAAAGCCACTTTTAGCGTCATGGTGGGCGAGAAGATGGAAAAGCAATCAATACAGTGATGGGTTGCTAGCCGCATCGCCTGTTAACATGATTTGCATTTTTGCCCATTCCCTCGATCGGCTTTTACGATCTGCGTGAGAAGAGAAGCAGCTGGTACATTCTAAGTTTTTTTATTTCTCCCAGACCAGCATGGGAGATAACTAAGTTACAAAGCTTTTAAATCTGATGGAGAGGTAAACTGTGAAGGAAAAGAATGCACATACAGCTGATACAGCGCTCTTGACGTCACTGCTATTAGGTAACACGCGTGCGAAAGAGATAGTGACATGACCCCACTGTTGCTGCTTCATAAATTAACCAATTTTCTTGCTGTTTAAAAAAATCTTTTCAGTGATATTTTTGTTTCAAGTTTGAAGAAAATCTCTCAGAGCCAAGTATCGTTTACAAATTAAAAAGTTATAAGCAACCAACAAATAAAATGTACTAATGTACAAATTCAATATAAAATTAGATTTTACACGTTTTTAGTGGCGTGACCTCAAAGTCGGCATTCGTAACTACGGAACCATGCACTGTGCGTAGCCCGACACGCACTTGGCCGGTTATTTTAATAAGACTCAACGAGTCAACCAGGCAGTTCTAGTTTAAAATAAAATTCATATCCCCCGTTTAATCTTAAGGCACTTAGCAGTCCATAAAATAAATCGTTTGGCAGAATCGGAGCCGTTAGAATTTAGTGGACCAGTTCACCCCCGGGCGTACCCGGTTAAAAATTACCCGGCTCCCCAAACGCCCATTATCTGTAAACAAATGTTTTCTCACATCTCATTTGGGATTTAGTTCTAAAGCGGTACCTTTATTGTTTGTTTTGTTGTTTCATTTTGCCAAGGTCGATGTTATATCTAAAGCTGTGTTTCTGAGCCCGGGGACCGTTTTTACCCGACTACGGCCAAAAAGGAGGTTAAGTATTTTGCTGCTACGTATGTATATTTGTTCATCTGTGCCCTCGTATCTTATATATTAACCATGAAACAATACAATAAAATACAAAAAACTTTATTACATCAAAATACATTTACAGTTTTGAAACACTTATTAAATAACAACATGTAATGATACCCTGACAAATGTAGTATCTTTGGAAGTTAAGCTGTCTGCTTTTTACTATGTTATTTGACGTCACATATAATTCAACATGGCGCCATCTATTGGCTATACATTAATGGAGTAAAAATAAATAAAATCTATCTAAGTAGATCAATTATCTATAAAAAGGTTTAAATATTAATTCGACAGTCAAATTAATAAATCTCCTACTATCAAGCGTTCACCCCACTAACTTTTAAAAGGCTGAACCGATTTTTTAACCCCCGACAAAAAAACTTTCTGTTTGTCTGTGCGTCTGTCTGTGGCATCGTAGCGCTCGAACGGATGAACTGATTTTAATGCGGTTTTTTAACGTGAAAGCAACCTTCCTTGCCTTTTTGATTAGAATTAGTCCAGTCGTTTAAAAGCTATTGGGTGATAAACACGTCAAATTGGTTTAAGGGTTCTTGGGGTATGCCATAGACAGACATTGGCATCAAACTTATAACACCATTTTCTCGGGGGTAAAAAAAACATTCTGCAAAGTTGGACATTTTATAAACTTCTTAAAAGGAATGCCTGTTACCGCTTTTATAAATCTTGAGCTTGCATAGTTCATCATAATACCCGTAATATTTCATGATAAATTCCCGGCTGTGGCCGCATAGTTGGCAAATATCTGTTAGTTGTTCAAACAATGGAGTTGGCGGAGCTACGGATTGAGCATTTTAATGGATTCATTAGTGTACGGAAAGATGAATAGTTGTTTTTGTTTATGAATCATGTATTTGGTTGTTTGAAAGTTTATATGAGCATCATCATCAGGTCTTTTTAGTCTCCACTAAAAGAGCAAGGAGCAAGAAACTCTCTGCGCTACTAGGGACACACTTGACCAGAGCAGCCAGAGGATTTGGCCTACACTCTCAACGCTGGCCAGACGTGTCAAAGAGGTCCTACTGATGTTTATAAGCTTTGTTTAGCTTGTATTCCCTAAGTCGCCTACGACATCCACGGGAGGACTTGGAATGGTTCTATTCTACTCTGCCGAAAACCCCACGGCAATGATTTATTTTGAATTATATGAGCATAATTAAAATCTGATGCAACTTTCGGCTAGCAATCCCTCACTAAAGTATTTCAATTTCCATTTAAATCCAGTTGAATCTGCCATGTGGTTTCCGACAGAGTAGAATAGGACCACTCTAAATCTTTCTATTGATGTCGTAGAAGGCGACTTAGGAACAAGCTAACAAAGCTTATTAACATCAATAGGATCTCTTCAACCCGTCTGGCCAGCGAGGAGAGTGTAGGCCAAATCCTCTGCTCCGGCCAAGTATGGCTCTAGTATAACAGAGAGGGTCGTACTCCTGGGATCACTATTTATATGCATACAAATTTAAGCTGTAATATTACATAGCATACTGGTTTAATGCACAATCGTTTTTAAGCATAACGTCCTTTCGCATAATGGAGTATGCATAATAATTTTAAGCATAATGTACCTAAGCATAATCATTATTTGGCCCTAACATTTTAAAGCATAAAAGTATGTAAGTAGGATGTAAGTTGTTTTTGTGTATGTATTAGTTTCGCCCTAAGCTATAGTCGCTCGCTCGCTCGTGTTTTGGTCACAGGAAACCTAACTTACCTAACCTATACTCTGTGGCAAAGATTTTTTTGTGCCTGTGTTATTTTCGCCCTAAGCTTAAGTAGCTCGCTCCCGTTTTACTCATTTTATTCGTAGAAATACATTTCCTTATTATTAAACCTAAAGTTACTATGCCTATGGAGATTATGCCAATTAACATTACGCCGTAACAAATTAGCCTAAAATATAATTATGCCCAACTACCAGTATGCCAAAAAACAAATTATGCCTAAAAACTATTATGACAAAATATTTCATGCCAAACCCAGTATGCCAAAGCATATTAGGACAAAAAAATTATGCAAAAAAAAAAAGGGTCCCGTGCTCCTGCAGTGAAGACAAAATGAACCTGATGATGATGATGATGAATCTGCAAAGAAAAGCCGATTGAGGGAATGGGCCGAATTATAAATAATTGCTAGGAGTCTAGCAATAAGTCACTTTAAACCCGACTACAGCGCAGTAAAAATTGCAGGGTTATGCGTTTCGCCGCTATGTATCGTATGTATGTTCATCTGTTTCCTTGTATCTTTAAACATGATACCTTAACAAATGAAGTGTCATCGGAAGCGTCTCGGCTGTTCGCTGGTTATAGGTTATATGACGTCACATGTGACAATCAAACTTACTGCAGTAAGTTTTCAGTGGCGCCCTCTATAGGCAATAAAGTAATGAATTGAAGGAATTAAATAAAGGGCTTTATAAGGACATTTCAAAAATATTCATTATTAACAGTTAACGTTACTCCCTGTTGTGCTTGCATTAAGGGGCTACATAAATTTTCCGGGTCCATTGGAAATAAATGATTTTTAATTGTGCCTTACTGTGTCTTGATCAAGCCCTAGATAACCATTCAAACTGTTTGATGAACTACTGTTCACAGTTTAAAGTGTGAACGTAAAGCTTTTTTTAGCATATTTGCGAAAAACGTCCACTGTTGGCCAATGTGCGTAAAAAAGTCTCACATTTTCACTTTAAACTATAAAAAGTATTTTTTTAAATAGTCTTAAGGGTTATCTTGGATCAAGATAAAAATTTAATGATATCTCTGTTTTCTTTCAAATGGGAGCAGCACTGGACCCTGGAATATTCATGTATCTCAGGATAAATGCACTTTTTAGTAAAAAAATTGGTTGCCTGTAAAGTCGGTATACGGGCGAAAGTTTTACGTGACAACGACTTTTTATGTCTGTCTCTCTCGCTCTTAGGCGGGCTAACCATGCCCGAGTGGAAGGGACGCGTGCCTCTCACTCGCTCTCATTGTGAGCGCATAACGTGAGCGGAGCGTAACGCAGTTTCTTGAAGTGTCACCCGGCAAACCAATTTATAAGACGTTGTCACGTCAAAAAATTTCCGTAGTCGGGTTTTAACCCGACTATGGAAAAATTCTTACTAAAAAGTGTTTAAAAACTTAAGTTAAACTAAAGTAGATGTATAGCTAGTTAAAAAACTAAAGTTTTTAAACTACCTATACATCTTGTTTATTCCTTTTCTCAGCTCTTCATACGAGGTTTCTATGTTTACAATTAAACTACCTGAATTTTTCAGGAGTCCAGTCATCATCATCATCATCATCATTTCAGCCGCATAACGTCTACTGCTGGGCATAGGCATCTCCCAAAGATTTCCAAACTGACCGATCTAGAGCGGCCTGCATCCAGCGCTTTCCAGCGACCCTGGTCAGGTCATCTGACCACCTTGTAGGTGGGTGCCCTACGCTTCGCTTGCCAGTACGCGGTCGCCATTCAAGAACCTTTTTGCCCCATCGGCCATCGGTTCGTCGCGCTATGTGTCCCGCCCACAGCCACTTCAACTAGCTAATCCGCTGGGCTATGTCAGTGACTTTTGTTCTCCCACGGATTTCCTCATTTCTGATTCGATCACGTAGGCAAAGACCGAGCATAGCCCTCTCCATAGCGCGTTGAGCGACCTTGAGCTTTCTTATGAGACCCATAGTAAGGGACCACGTGTCAGAGCTATAAGTCATCACTGGTAACACACATTGGTTGTAGGAGTCCAGTGCTTGAATTAAATTATTTGAAAGAAACGGAGATTTGATTTCAAATTTTGTCTTGATAAAGTCAAACTATTTCATGAACTACTGTTCACAGTTGAAAGTGTAATCGTAAAGCTTTTTTAGCACATTTGCAAAAAACGGCCACTTTTGGCTAACGTGCTATAAAAAGCTTTACGTTAAAGGAATCAAGACTTAGTTATCGTTTATAGAAATATATATCGTTGTATAGAAATAAAAGAAATGTTCTTTTACCGCAAGCCGCGTTTAGAAACTCCCAAAAAAGTTTGTACACACAAACCCAAAGAATACTCGTAAACCACCATATGCCTTCCATTTCGTCATATCAATGTGAAGTTTCCCCAATCGATATTCTCGTCACGTCGTATTAATCAGACCCATGTCGAACGTCGACAAACGATATTATCGATTTCAAGTCAGATGCGGACGAATCGGGAATTCGATATAGATAATGTGACCGTATATTTTTTCGATCAAAGCAATTCAATTTCATTGTTCTTTATCTGTAATCTTTATAAATTCACAACGTACGCAACAATATTTTTTGTAACAAGTTTAGATTTGTCACTAATATTATAATTATAAAAGCCTGTATTTGTTCTATATCTTATTTTTTTTCTTGTATAATATTGTTAGTCTATTTGTTAGTTTTTTTTTTGTTTATTTATCACTTTCACTGTTGGTGACATTTAGGTGCGTATTTATTTTTTAATGATGGTTTAAATTTTTTATTATTTTACACTTATTTAACTTAACGTTTTAATATTAGGGTGTAATAGTTTATTAGTTTTCGCTAGATATGGACCCCTCTTGGTTACAGGCCTCCTCCAAACTGCTCCACTGTCTTCTTTCCTGTTCTTTGCCACTTCTTATCAGCCAATGCTACTATATCATCTGATCATCAAGTTTTTGGTCTGCTTTGTTTTTTTGTCGCCGATGGTCACTAATATGCATTTCTCTAAATATACAGGCTTATATTTGAAGCAAGTTTAGTCCATGATACTGAACTACTGTCTATATAAACAAAGAGTACGGAAAAACGGAAGAAAGTCGCCTTCCCTTACAAATCATGATTCAGACTGAAATTGCTCCAAAAATTTTGCTGGTTAACAAGGCACCTGTTTAAAATATCTTCAATTACAATATATAATTGATCGAGCGAGTGAAGTGTCTCAGTTTCAAGATTTACCAAAAATGCTCTCACCTACAGGTCGATTTTTCAACTATGATGAACCATGACAATAATTTATACATACATACTATCACGTCTTTATCCCTAATGTTTGAAGTAGTGAAATTCTTTCGAACAAAAAAAGAATTTTCTATATCGGTGCCTTCGAATAATTAGTGAACATAACTATTACATAAAAAAACGCGATGAATCGATAACCTCCTCCATTTTAAAAGTCAGTTAAAGATTGGCGCACAAGTTCTTTAATTTATTTTAAAACAATTGTCTATCGCGATTTTTGTTTTAGGGAAAACGGGGTTGTTTGATGTCATTATTAAAAGATATCAATCAAATTTGAGAGACAATAAGGACTTTTTTCTACACAAGACGTTAAAAAAATACTAAAAGGGAGAATGTATGTACAGAACCTCTAGTTGTAGAACTAATTACCATAATATTTGTATCTAAAAGCGTTACATTATCTAATATTTACTTAATTCTCCATACAAATGGGATTGATAAAATCAAGCATTCCATTAATAAAGATGACAAATGGAGACGGCATGTCACCCAAGGCTTCCATTAGCCAGCCGACTTATCTAGTGTGTATCTCCCTCACTCTTGTAGAAGATGGCAGGGGTGAGAGCGAAATAGCATGTGTGGTGATTAATTTGTTGATTTGCGGCAAATCCTTGTAAGGACACGCTTTGTTTCCTAAAGCCTGGTTCAGACAGGTGATATGTAATAAATGACCAAGTACGAGTCGGACTCACGCACGAAGAGTTCCGTACCATTACCTATAAAAATCACTTTTGTTGTACAGGAGCCCCCTTAAATATGTATTTTATTCTGTTTTTAGTATTTGTTGTTATAGCGGCAACAAAATACATTATCTGTAAAATTTTCAACAGTCTAACTATCACTTTAATCTGATACAGCCTAGTGGAAGACAGACAGAAAGCACGCACGGATGGACGGACGGACGAACAGTGGAGTCTTAGTAATTGGGTCCTTCTAAAATGAAAAGTTTAAGCAATGTTTTTTGTTCTCCACGTCGCATTTGTCGAAAACATAACGGGTAATGAGTACCTATATAATGCGCATTTTTTTCACGCATTTTTTCCATTTGTCTCTCTCATCCTCTCCTGCCAGTACGTCTGTAATTTTACTTCCACGAAGATATATCTTATTTATCTACAACCTTTCTGATGATCAGCTACGAATGTCTCATATAACATGTACAAAGCCTAAGGTCTCAGGGCGTTCCTTGGATACTAATCGCGGCAATCTGGAGTGATAATGAAGCAAATGGCCTCCAATCTATTTCGATTACAATCTAGTAATGGCTTAGTGATTGCTTACTACCCTTCTAGACCAAGTTTACAAGTCACGTAAAGGTTACTGTGTTTGCTGAGTCAGGGACTTACAATTCCTTGGCCCTACGTTCATAGGATTCCGTACCCAAAGGGTAAAAATGGGACCCTATTACTAAGAGTCCGCTGTCCGTCCGTCCGTCTATCTGTCTGTCCGTTACAAATTAATTTCGCCCCATATAGGATCACTCCATCTCCTACTGTATACGTCGTAAGACAGACAAATATCTCGTGCTACAACTGCAATCCTAAGGAACTTGGATGTCAAGCAGTTCCGGCTGTTTCTTTTTGACTACATCATCATCCTGACGTATTATCCCGGTTGCATCCTCAGCAGTAATGCTTCAGAGCCTGGGGTCCGCTACCTAGCCAAGGAGATTGGACGAGGTTGCTGGTTTTTACACAGAGCGACTGCCGTCTGACCTCCGCAACCCAAAGGGTAAACCAGAATCAATCCTTGGGTAGTTTGATGATCAAACGCGACGGCGTCCGGGACCCACAGTTTATACGTGCTTTCCGAAACACGGAATTATCTTTCTTTTCAGATAATCAGGTGATTTAAGCCTGCAATATCCTTATCAGACTATAGAAACAACTTTTTACAAAGTATGCTTCCCAGTGGGATTCAAACTCATGACCTCTGGAACCCAAGGCAAACGTCTTGACCACTGAACTACGAAAGTAGTCTAGTAGTCAAGTCTAGTCTGGTTTCTCATTGACTTTTACATCAATCTTTATTTAGGGAGCCCTACATGCTGTACTATTCTCAACGAAACGAAACTAGAAAAGTATCAATTTCGTCTTCTCGGAGTTCCGATAAAAGCTACGCAAGATACTACTAAGCAAGATATCATAATATGGAAGGCGCTGCATGCACGCCGCTCTAAATTGGTCATTTTGGAAATCCTTGGGAGAAGCTTATGTCCAGCAGTGGACGTTATACCGCTGAAATGATGATGATTATGATGATATCATAGAATATACGGATATATTATAATTCATCTATATATGTATTTGTTATAAAGTATAGTATCGTTGAGTTAGTATCCCATAACACAAGTCTCGAACTTACTTTGGGGCTAGCTCAATCAGGGTAATTTGTCCATATATACCTACCTACCTACCTATAATAATAATACAGCAGTGGATGCTATGTACCTGAAATGAAGATGATAAGTCATCAATATCCTCTTTATTTTGAAGTACAATAGACAGTAAAAGAGTATCAATCAACTAAAAGGATCACTTTAATACCACCTTATTGTCCTCAATTTGGCGACGATTGGGAAGGTGTTTAGACGCCTATTCGTAAGTAATTGGAATCGCAAAGGTTTTAGTGAAATTCAATAGATACTTTTGTTTTTAGATACTTTTAACCCGCGTCAAAAAAGAGGGGTGTTATAAGTTTGACGTGTATGTATCTGTGTATCTGTCTATGGCATCGTACCGCCTTAACCAATGGGCCTATTTTGATGCGGTTTTTTTCGTTTGAAAGCTGACTAGATAGAGATGGTTCTTAGCTATGTTTGATGTAAATTGGTTCAGCGGTTTATCTACGTGTCTGTGTACCTATGTATTTGTCTATGGCATCGTAGCATGATAGCGTCTTAACCAGTGGGCCGATTTAGACGCGTTTTTTTTGTTTAAAAGCTGACTAGATAGAGATGGTTCTTTGCTATGTTTGATTGAAATCGGTTTAGTGGTTTAAAGTTATTGGGGGTGTATGCTTGAAATTAGAGGATTTTTCAATTTGCCGGTGTTCTTTTTGTTTTGTTCTTCCATCTTCACGGCCAAATCTTACGACACTAGGTACCGTCCACCCCGTTAAACAAGGTTCTTGAACTACGACCGCGTACTGGCAAGCGAAGCGTAGGGCACCCACCTACAAGGTGGTCAGATGACCTGACCAGGGTCGCTGGAAAGCGATATTATGGATGCAGGCCGCTCTTGAACGGTCATTTTAGAAATCTTTGGGTAAGGCCTATGTCCAGCAGTGGACATTATGATGATAAGTCAAAAATATGTGACCTTTTGTAATTCAAAAGCGTAGCTTTCCTCACAGAAGTATATGTTTCACCTCACTAGATGCAACGGTACTCTATTTAATGAATTTGCTTCAGTCTGGAATATTCTACGAAATGCCTTTGTGTTTCCTTTAGAGCTAAGTTCTATTGAAATGCACGACTTTGAACTACTAAGATTTGACGAAATGCTTAATAGGAAATTCTATAATAAACATTGCTTTCAAAATTATAGTTAAACTAGCTATTATCCGCGGTAGGACTTGAGAGTCCGACTACGTCACGTTTTCCGGGATCAAAATTATCCCATGTTTAAACTATAATAAAACGTTGGAAATATATCACTAATTTAGAAGCTTTCTAGATATACCTTTGCTAAATTTTTTGACAGCTTTAGCGGTTTTCACGTGATCGAGTCACAAACATATCCACTTATCCAAACTTACAAATAATTGCATTATTAACTTTTTATTGTTTATTTTGTTTCAGGTAATTCGTATAACATTTAACAGCAAAAAGAGACGTTTTTGGGAAAAAATACCAAGTGATAGACCTACCTCCTTCTAGAGTCTTCCTTTTCTCCGCATCACTTATGGGTTGACTGGTAGGTAAAGCTTATGGCTATTATTTTACTACCACGTCTTTTTAACCCCTACAAAAAGGGGGTGTTTAAGTTTGATGCTAATGTGGATCTGTCTATCTGTGGCATTGTAGCGCCCGAACGGATGGATCAATGTCGATGTGTTTTTTTTATGTGAAAGCAAGATCTCTTGCAGTGATTCTTAGCTATGTTTGTTGAAAAATGGTTCGATTGTTTAAGAGTTTTTAAGTAAGCACTTGAAAGTCGGGAATTTTTAGCTTGCATGTTAAATAATAGATGGCGCTACGGATACGTTACATTGGCGTTACGAATTAATTCTATTTAGTTCCTCCTTCCATCACTGGATGGCGTTTACATAACTACGAAACTATCAAAAAGTTGTTTTTTTTAAATTTGCCTGACAAATAAACTTGTTCTATAAAACAGAGCATTTCGGGTCTTGCGTTTGATTTGATAAGAAATTGATAAGCTCTTTTTATTAACCTAATGATTGCATGGAGACTAAAATCTTTACTTCTTTGGTAGTCTTGTAAATTCTTTTGCTAATATAACAAAACGCTAAAGTTTATTTTCTTAAAAAATATGAAAAGTAACGCCCTGATTGTGAATAAAACAGCATAAAAGAAACGGCCTTATTTCCGAAGGCTTGAAACAAAAGGAAGCAGCTGAAATATCCGTTTATTGAAAATGCACATTCATTAGTTTGATTTTGCTCTAGATTTTGAGATGGGGTGTACTAACTTCATCTTGTCGAGTGTGTCAGTAGCTGGTGTCAGACTTTATTAGCTGCCTAAAGACATCTGACGTAGTTTCTGACTGTCATCGAGTGACTACAGTCATTATTATGTGAAGATAAGATCCTCCTACCGCACGATGTTTTCCTCAAGTGGATTGAGTTTGTATTAGTTTGTACAGGATTGGAATTTATCGTACATGAGTATTAAACAAACTCAAACCTTCTTTTCCCTTATCCCTTATCTCCTTAGATTATGATTAAATGTTAACTATAATCTTTAAAAAATCTATAATATTTTAAGTAACAAACATAATATGGATCTTTGATTATCAACGTACGGAACACTCTCCACGCGAGATTTTCGTTTCTTTTGTTTAAAGTTTGACCTTGAAATATAAACGATCCGCATTTTCTCACTTTTTAGATTAGTCGCCATTATGAATTTCAAAAGCTCAATGGCTTTATTTCAAATCAGAGAATACAAAAAAGATAATCTGTCAGCCAGCCAAGCGATCCATCGCGTCCTCGACTCGGATCCCTAAGGATTGTACGCCACTCGACTGGGCTCGATGAGAATCGATTTCACCCGCGATTAGTCGACATTCGTCTGGATTTGTCCCACTTTTAAATTGGGAGAAAAGGCTTTTACCGTGCGGCTTTCAAGGACGCACACTCAGATATAAATGTACGCGGTAAACACATATTTGAAGGGTTACTCGACCCATTTAGCCGTGTGGCTACGCCATGTACCATAAGGATATTAATGAGGTTAATGACAAGGGATCGCCATGGCTTCATACTGTTCAAAGATGATTTTAAATCGAAAATACACTACCAAACCATTGTACGAGTCGCTGCATAGGCTCCGTTACTTATAAGCACCTCTAGTGACAACTTCTTTTATAGTATGCATATAATTTAAGCTGCGAATAACGTTGTGGGTATTTAACAACACATATTTATAAAAAAAATTGTGGTTTTCCGTGTGGATTCCAGCAGAGTAGAATAAGGTCACTCCAAGAGCTCCCGTGGATGTCGTAGAAGGCGACTTAGGGGAATACAAGCTAAACAAAGCTTATAAACATCAATGAGACCTCTCCAACCCGTCTGGTCAGCGTGGGGAGTGTAGGCCAAGACCTCTGATAGCTCTGGCCAAGTTTGGTAGTACAGAGGGGGTCGTGCTCCTGCAGTGGAGACAAAAAGACCTGATGATGATGATGATGATGATGATTTATTCAACATTGTACCTGTAAGATAATTAATACAGTATTATGTAACTGCTTGTTTTTCCATAATAAAATGAAATTAAAATTACATTTAATGTATGTCGAGGATCCCATCCTTGACCTACATTAAATATCAAGGGTGTCAGAAAAACCCGGTCGCTAAGATTGATTTCATACATTATGTATAAAATCAAAAACGACCGTATGTGCTGAGTGCTTTTATTACTCTAAAAATAAAACATTAATGCTACTAGAATTTGCCACATACAATGTCAGTGTACTCAAAGTAGGTCGCTAGGTGCTGCGTTCGTAAAATGATCTATGAAAATGTTCAGCTTTGCCTGAACGATCATTTCAACTTGATAGGAAGATAATAGCGCAGCTTTTAAATATAACAAGAAGAAGAAGTCGTAAGAGGCGACTAGAGAACTAAACACAAACACTTCGTGCTACAAATGCGTTCCCAATGAGGGTTGACAGCAGGCAGGCGGCCGGCGTAAAACTTTAGCCAAATCTTTTAAACTGTTCTAGATATTTCTTCTAAATTTCGCATGGTCTTTTGCAACCTGCGGAGTCATTGACATGCTTATATTATATTTAGAAAAGAAAAAGATTCACTTGGTCCAATGGTTGACCGAGAGAGAATGCCATAGGACATTAGGTCTGCCACTTATACGATTTTTGAAGTGAAAACTTCTTTAGCGGCGTTGTGCACTTTTTTTGGAATGGGTAAAAAATCTTAAACTCGCGTCAGGACCACGTGTCCTGATCGAAAATTCGTAAGACGGCGCAGGGCGCTTGCGCGAATGTTCGTGTGTGTTTATGTTACGTTACGTTCGTGTGTGTAATGTGTCATGCTTGTGACATTTGTGACAGACTGTGGTTCAGAAAAGATTTGAAATATTTTATACTGATAATTAAAGCAATTCGTGCAAAATTATTCCACAACCATTCCAAAATATCAAAAATGCACAACGTTAATATTCAAGTTTTCACTTCTGCCGGCACTCCCAGAGTGCAACCCGTCGTTTTTTTTATACTGTGCAATAAAGTTATAAAAATAAATAAGAAAAGGGCACCCCGGGTTCTGAAGCAGAACAGCTGAACATGCCACCGGAAACGTCCTAAGATGAAGACACCGGGTAAAATTATATATCCATTGAATAACATGGACCATTATCACTCTTTCACCATTTACAAAATTAAAACACAATCCTTATCCTTATCCTTACTTCCTTATCCTTATCCTTACTAATATTATAAATGCGGAAGTAAGTTTGTATATTTGTTTATTGCTTCACGCTTCAACCACTGAACCTATTTAGATGAAATTTGATAAGGATATAGTTTAATACCCAGGGAAAAACGTAGGATAGTTTTTGTTCCAAAATTACCACGGGGAGCGAAGCCCACGGGCACAGCTATCTTTTAATTTTTCATAACTAAAAACCGGTTTCAACCCCAAACTACCCTAACGATTTTGATAAAAATTATATCGGTCTACCTGACAAGTATTCATTCATTCATTCATTTATTCATTTATTAATCGCTAACATGTTGCATAAGATAACAAATATTGGTGCAGTAATACATGTACCCATTTAGGGTGTGGCGATACAAACATGGGTAAAAATTATAAATATTATATAAGTAATCGTTAAATATTAATATTTTTTTTTAATTTTGCAATAATTTAATTAATTAAATTAAAAGTTTAATAAATTTGTCATGTAACAAAAAAAAGAAAGGTTAAAGTAGGTATTTCAAAAAGGGCTATCAATGCTATCATGCAAGTATAGTCTTTCAAACAAACAAAAAAGAATTTTCCAAGTCGTTACAGGCATCTTCGATTTATAAAAAAAGAACCCGACGTATTGATAACCTCCTCCTTTTTTGAAATCGGTTAAGAATAATAAATGCCCATCGAATAACATGGACCGCCATTATCCACCACACAATTATCTAAAAACAAAGACAAAAGAAAATCCGTTATTACCACAGAACCCTTCAATTAAAAACAAATAAAGGTCAGGGTATATTATTAAAAGAAACAAAACATCGTACAAACATGTTGTATTGGAGGAAACGTATTCCATTTCTATTTTTAGAACATTGAACATGCTTACTGAAATATTAACGTTCTATTCTACCGTTCTACCCCAATTTTTTGTCATGATGGTATTATATGTCAGGTAGTATAAGCAGATTTGTGTATTGCTGGTGCCCACGACTTTGTCTGCGCAGGATTATCACACAATATCTTTATAAATTGTAGCCTATGTGTTATTCTGATGTATAAGCTATATTATTGTAAAGTTTCATTAAAATCCATTCAGTAGTTTTTACGTGAAAGAGTAACAAACATCCATCCATCCATACTTACAAACCTTCGCATTTATAATATTAGTAGATATTCCTTCTTAATAGGTATATAATGTAACTGTATATTATATAGTAATATTAAAAAATGTAAGTATATATTGCTTTTTGTGCCGCATAATTTTCTCTGTTTATTCCTATTGTTGACTGGGAGAAAATGCACTTTGCTTAGTCCGCCATTTGTTAAAAGTATATTTGTACTTAGGAACAATAAAGTGTGATAAAACAAAATGAATAAAAACACACTCAGCAATATTTTACTGTATTTTTAGTAGCTTTTATTTAGTTTGACCTGTCCCGATGCCTAACTAACTGTCTGTAATCAAGTCTTGCTAGATTAAATAATAATATGACCTTTCCGGTTTCCAATTGAGCTGAAATTTTGCACGCATACATAACGATTGGCAGTACAATAGTATGGATGACACAGAGTTGATCTGAGGATGGAGCTGGAAGGTGGTCATGGCATCTCTGTGATGAAACAACATATATATAACCCCACCGAGTTTAGGCTTAATTGAATCGTCTTGACGAGCACTTTAGGTTAAAGGTTTAGTTCTTTGTTATAGGTAAAAGCTTGTTCAATTATTCTTCTTCTTCTTATCGTGTGTGTTAGTGACTAACACTAGTGTCAGAGTTTTTAAACCGCCTTAAAGGCCTCTGACATGGTTTTAGGTAACGACCAATGTCAAAGACAGTGACCGGGACCGACGGCTTAACGTGCCCTCCGAAGCTCGGATCATCTTACTTATCGGACAATCAAGTGATCAGCCTACAGTGTCCTAACCAAACTAGGACAACAACACAAAGTCGTTGCCCCCGCCGGGAATCGAACCCGCGACCTCCGGGTATGAGCCGAACGCTCTACTACTACACCACGGAGGCAGTTTGTTCAATTATTATTATTTGTCGACACTCTTGCGCCTTCCCATCTTCATGGCATAAGTGGAAAGGCTGGCATTGCTGCAGCTACCGCTGAATCCCTCAAACGGCGCAAGTATGCATGCCTTGGAGAGGCATACATATTTGAGCCGTTCGGGGTTGAAACTTTGGGTCCGTGGGGGCCTTCTGCACATAGTTTATTTAATTTTATAGGTAAAAAGCTGGTCGAGGTATCAGGTGACCAGGGCTGGTAATTACTTCGCTCAAAGAATAAGCATTGTCATACAACGGGGCAATGTTGCCAGCCTTCAGGGCACTTTTTCGCAGGGGAAGGATTTAAGGGATATTTTTTATTTGTAATTGTATACGTTTATAAGTAATTTATTTTTAGTATTTAAGTTTATTTTAGTTAGTTTAATTTAGTTTAATATTTAATTGTAATTATTGGTGGTCAAAAGAATTTTTTTAATTTGGTATTATTTTTGAATAATTACTCATTGAGACAATTACCTCCTACTTCCTATTTCCTCTCTCGGGTCTGCTGGAAGGAATTTCTTTAGAAATAATAGTAGCGCCTATGCACTATATTAACTTTTATAAGGTTTTATTTGTAACTTTTTCAAGTGTAAATAAATAAGTATAAACGGACAAATTACACTGATTGAGCTAGCCCCAAAGTAAGTTCGAGACTTGTGTTATGGGATACTAACTCAACGATACTATTTGAAAAAGGCCATTTTCCAACTTGCCCTGACTGGGAATCGAACCCGGGACCTCTGGGTGGCGGGCTAGCATAATGACCACCACGCCACGGAAAATAAAATAAAATAAATGAACCAATAAAATAAAATTAGCTTTTACTTTATCTTTTACAGGATTTAGCTTTACGTAAGCAAAGTTTAGCTGTTTACTTTCTATTTACAAACGATTACATGCCACCATTTTCAAATTATAATAATTTATGTTAGTAATAAATGAGTATAAAATGATTAGCAAGTTTGACTAGTTGAAGGTATGATTTAGTTAAAAAGCTTATGGAAATTTGATGATAATGCAATTTCTATAATGACTAGGGTAGAGAAAGGCAAGGTTTCTTTTTTAATTTTTAAATCATACTAGCTGTACCCGCGGGCTTCGCTCTCCGTGGGAATTTCGGGATAAACGGCATCCTATGTCCTTCTTTGAGTCTCAAACTATATTCATACTACATTTAATCCAAATCGGATAAGTAGTTTAAGCGTGAAGAGGTAACAAACAACATACAAACTCACTTTCGCATTTATAATATTAGTAGGATATGATAAAAAAAAATAGTTTTCTTGAATTTGTCTTGGTAGTAAATCATTGTTCATATTGTTGAGCATACATTTAGTCACCATGCTAGTGAAAAGCTTGGCGGGCCTGAGCAGAGCATTTCAGGACAAGGTAGGCGTCCATCAAGGTTCCGCTTTGAGCCCCTTCTTATTCAACCTAGTGATGGACTATCTCTCAAACCACATACCGGCGCCATTACCATTATGGACCATACTCTATGCCGACGATATAGTACTGGCGGCAAATACTGCACAAGATCTGCAAGAACTTCTTAATACTTGGACCCACTCTCTGAAAAAATATGGACTGCGGGTGAGCAGAAGCAAAACCGAATATATGAAATGCCCCTTCAGCGGAAACTCAGCTCCTGAAACAATTTGTATCTCAACAACACCTATCCCAACTGTCGATAAATTCAAATACCTGGGCTCTATGCTTACTGCTGATGCCAATATAGACGCCGATGTCACTCACCGAGTAAATATAGCGTGGCAAAAATGGCGGTCGCTGACAGGAGTGCTCTGCGATCCGCGTATGCCCATAAGAACCAAGGGTAAAGTCTACAAGACAGCTGTCCGTCCAGCACTACTTTATGGGACCAAATGCTGGACAGTTAAGAAGACACACGAGCAGAAGGTTTATGTAAATGATGAAAATGTTACGCTGGGCGGGAGGAGTGACCAGGATGGATCGAGTTCGTAACGAGCTCATACGAGGTAGTTTCAAGATTGCGCCAATTACAGACAAAATGTCGGAACACCGCCTCAGATGGTACGGACATGTAAAAAGACGAAGCAAAGACCACGTAGTAAAAATTGCACTAGCTATGCCAGAACTAAAGAAAGGTAGAAGCCGCTCGACGTCAACCTGGTGGTCAAACATAGAGAGAGACCTTAGGAAAGCCCAATTGCCAGAACCGACAACCCAGGACAGACTCTCCTGGCGCCGTAGAGTGAGGAGACCCGACCCCAAATAACGGGACCAGGGATGGACAAAGAAGAAGACATTTAGTTACCATGCTATTTTCCATATACATACATATAGTGTTCACCATACTAGTCCACACCACCACCCAGAGGTCCCAGGTTCGATTCCAGATCAGGGCATGATGAAAAATTACATTTTCAAATTATCCTGGGTCTTGGATGTTTATTTATATATATATTTGCTATAAAGTATAGTATCTTTGTCAAGTCTCGAGCTTACTTTGGGGCTAGCTCAATCAGTGTAATTTGTCCGTATATGTTTATTTATAGCGCTGTTACCCGCGCCAGTAGCCTATGTGTTAATCCAGGGTGTCAGCTGCCTGCATACCAAATTTTTAAAAATTGGTTCAGCCGTTTGTGCGCTAAGAAGACACAAACAACAAATAATACACACAAGTTCACAAACTTTCGCCTTTGTAATATTATTGTTATATATACTTAACCCTTAGCCAGGCCTGGCGATTATTTCATCTTTATATACAGATAATGGTAGATTGGATGATAATAAAGAAACTAATTTCTTAATTTTTTTTTATTCCTATGTTTTCCTAAAAAAAAACCCTCTGGTCTGGATATGACCACTGCCCATTTAAATATACATGATGTGGATTATATCTGACCACTGCCCAGTTAGGTCACAACATGTAAGTATGGAAAAAATAAAGGTGAATCCACATATAAGCCTAATATTAATAAAAAGACGAAAGATTTGTGTGTTTCTTTGTATAAAACCTTATTTAAACATCAATGTAACCCCGAGGTATCAAAATTTTGGATATAAACGGCATTGCCGTATCCTTACTAATATTATAAATGCCAAAGTGTGTATGTATGTAATTTTGTATGTATGTATGTATGATCCATTTTCACGCTAAAACGGCTGAACCAATTTTCATGAAATTTAACGTAGAGTTATATTGGACCATGGAGAAGGACATAGGCTGGGTATCGGTTATTCTTCGATCCAAGAACCTATCTATCTACCATACAAAATATTTGATGTGTAAATATGGTTTTGCCTTTACATTTATGGATAAACGCTTGTAGGACAGTGGTTACACGATAACCACAAAAAGTTTTTCCAGACAGGCAGAAGTCACATCTTGAACACAAACTTTCGGCGTAAATATTTCAAAGAAAAACAAATATCATGTAAAACCGAAACATACTACATATAGTTCAATCTATCTGCTATCATAAAAACACAAATAGTATCACTTACCGGGATTTTTTTCGCTATAATCTAATAAAAACACTTCCACTCTGCTCAAAATTTTGCCGGTTCACCATTATTTTCACTTTGACAAGCGAAATGTCAAGTTTTTTCTTCTAGAGTCGTTTTTTTTTTTTCGTTCAGAAATCAACTGTATCATAGACAATAGACGGATGACATTTTGCGGTTTCTAGCTAGCATATGCTCGTCAGAAAAAAAATATTTCTGAGGTGGTTCAGCCTGGCTAAGGGCTAACCTACCTCTGGTCTGGGAGAAAAGAAAACACTTAGAATGTACCAGCTGCTTCTCTTCCCGCGCAGATCGTAAGAGCCGATCGAGGGAATGGGCGAAAATGCGAATCATGTTAACAGGCGATGCGGCTAGCAACCCATCACTGTATTGATTGCTTTTCCATCTTCTCGCCCACCATGACGCTAAAATTGGCTCTGCATAGAGCCGCAATACCCAAAGTGCTCTGTCTGCCCCATTAGGGATAAAGACGTGATAGTATGTATGTATATACCTACTTAACCTGTCGAACAAAGGTCATACACCTGCGTCATTTATTATCCGAACATATTCCATTACCGAAACCAAAAGAAAGCACTTAGTCACTAATAGTGCTGTCGCTAAAGTATTCAGCGGGGTTGTCGAGTCAGCCCGAAATCCAATAAAGCGGCATTCCATGAGATAAATCAATACACTGTTTTAAAACGAGAGAGTGAAGTCCTTACTTTGTTTTGACTCATCCAAGCTTTTGTACGTTGTATAATCTGGTAGGTGTGTTGGGTCTGACATTCAAAGTAGTCCTAGATAAAAGTTTTTACTGGTAGGTCAAACTTGGTAGGATAACAAGCTCATACGGTATTTGACATTTTAATATTATTCATACAAAAAAGTAATATTAGCTAAGTTTATTTATTTCAAAGTATTTATTTAAGTTGTAATTAGTATAGGTAGGTAGTAGTTTAATTCCTAATTTTTAGTTATAATGACTAGGTATTATTAGTTGAATTGTAAATATTTATGTTATTAAACAAACCTTATTATCATATATTGTTGATTTCATATACATCAATAATTGTTTTTGTATTTTAATATCTTTCAATAAAGGTAACTATAATTTTTCTCAATTAAAAACTGAATTCACCCCTATTTGATAAAATTTCCATTGGACCACCAGACAAGTATGTCTTTTCAAACAATATAAGAATTTACCAAATAGGTCCAGGTGTCTTCCAATAATCGGTGAACATAGGTACATAAAAAAATATCGTGACGAAGATAACCTCCTTGACCTCCTTCCCCATATGCAACACCCTACATATGACACATTTTGCTAATCAATGAGGTAGGGTGGAATACTGCCCCCTCTTACGGCCTGGCCACAGCCTCTGGCGGTGCGGATCGCGGTGCGGCAGGAGGCGCGGCGTGCGGCGCGGTTCGCGGTGGTATGCCACAGCTCACATGTTGCGACCGCGGCGGCGGCAGCGGTGGACGTATTTAGAGAACAGCTAACTATTAAAATAGAAGGGAATTGTTTTTTTTTCGATCAATAATTTTTTTTAAACTTGCCTATATTTATGATGTGAATTTTTTGACATCCATGATGCTGGTCTACTCAGTATTTTACTTATAAATTGTTCCGTATTCGGTATTTATATAAGCTCAACGCGCGGTAAAAACAAAATGATTTGTTTCGGTCGCGCGACGCTGATTACGTCCACCGCTGCCGCCGCTGACGCCGCGCCGAGCTGTGGCCACCTCGATACCCGCGCATACATTTGTTTCATCCGCCCGTCGCGCGGCCGCGTACCGCGCGACTCTCCCCGCGCCGCACGCCGCGCCGCAATACGCGTCGCCGGCAGCTGTGGCATACCGGCATACTCCATACATTCCCTACCATTTGTTTTCACCGCTCACCGCCTGTCGCGCCGCAATCCGCGCCTCCGTGGGCTGTGGCCAGGGGGTTAGTCTAATTCGAAAAAAATACAAATAAACCCTTATAAAAGTAAACAAATTACATAGGTGCTACTAGTTATTGTGTTGTATGTTGATTCATTATAAATATCACCCAAAAAAACAAATACAGCCAAATACCCGGTTAAAGTGAGCGTAGTTATAGCTTAATAAACTTTATAGCCATGATTAAGTATAAACCAGTACTGTTGTATAAAATTCAAGCAAATTCTCTCCGAAAGTGTTGAATCAAAATTTATTTCTTTTCATTTATTTCACCCATTTTAAAAGTCACAGTAAAATAGAGGAAAGAGGGAGTACCCGTATTTGCATCCCGGAAAAGCAAAGCCAATCGTGCTTAAAGCTTATAACGTCCGAACTTTCCCAATAAAGCTCCTGAACTTTATTTACCATCTGAGCTTCCGTATTAAGTAAATCCTGCAAATTTACGTTCGTTTTAGTGCTGCGTTTCTGAAGGTAATAACTCGATGTGAAGACATGTTGGTCGATTTATTCAAAGAGCGAGCAAAGTTCTACTAGTCCACTTGAATATACGTTGTATATAAAGTCTAACAAAATATACTGAAACTATTTTAAGGGTTAATTCAGTCCATGATACTGAACAACTTTCCCCAAGGAACACGTATCGAAATATGAAAAGTAATTTTTGGCCTCCCATACAAGTAGACCGATCAGCTGATCCGAGTTTGCATGGAAAGCCAAAAAATATTTTTTGTGTTTCGACATATGTTCCTTGGGAAAGTGGTTTAGTATGACGGACTAAATTCACTCTTAAAATAGTTTCTATATATTTTTTTAGACCTTATATATGTATAGCGCAGCGCACTGCACACCAAAGTCGTCGACACAGCCCGCCGATACACCCCGGTGGCCTATGTCGAAAGAATCATGTCGTCTTGCGCCCGCGCGTGTTGCCCGCCGACACGTTAACGGCTTTTCGGCGGCTTGCGTATGTACTCAGACTTGCCCGGCGACACTCAAGTGTGTTTGCCGTGTGGTTTCCGGCAGAGTAGAATAAGGCCACTCAAAGTCCTTCGTGGATTTGAAATACAAGCTAAACAAAGCTAATAAACATCAATGAGATCTCTCCAACCCGTCTAGCCAGCGAGGAGAGTGTGGGCCAAGTCCTCAGGCTGCTCTGCCAAGTATGGCTCTGGTAGTACAGAGAGGGTCGTGCTCCTGCAGTGGAGACAAAATTTATAGTTAGAGGTGAACTACTAGTTATAGTTACTTATTTTACCGCCATATTTATAACTATGGTGGTTCTGTGAGAACATTAGATACCGCGAGGCTTTCTTCCTCTCCATTAACCCCCCTCTGCTCCCACCTTATAGAATTTTTTGCTACATCTGGTGCAGAATGAATTAAGTTCTTTGTGCGCCCCTCAAATTTGATTGAAATCCGACGGTAAGTAACGTACAGCAAACTTTCCCCTGCGATGTAACAAACGCTAACACAAATTTATTTGAAAGGTAAATTAACAAACCCCCGACTTTTTAGGAAATCGGTTCCGCGATTTCCTTTTTGCGCGACTTTTAGATCGCGGAACCGATTTCCATCAAACATAGCTAAGAACAATCTCGATCAAGTCAGCTTTAAAACAAAAAAGGCGCATCAAAATCGGTCCATTCTTTTACGCGCTCCAATGCCACAGACAGACATTCAGACACACAGACACATCAAACTTATAACACCCCTCTATAACGTTGACTGCGTTAGCAAACCTAATTTTAAAACGAAATTTTTGAATAAGACGGATTATCAATAATACTTTCAAAGGTTAATCATAAAATAATTTCAATGTATTTCTAAAAACTGTTGGAAGTAATTTTTTTTATTATCGCCATATTAACTTCTAAACAATTCATTTCAAATGAGGGCGCCGCTTCTGCTACTATTTCACCTTAACCCCAGACGTTATAGAGGGGTGTTATAAGTTTGACATGTCTGTGTGTCTGATATCTGTCTGTGGCACCGGACCACCTAAACGTTCTCGGTTAAAGGGTTAAACAATTTATTTCAAATAACATTTGAAATAAATTGTTCCACTTCTGCTACCATATCGCCCTAATTAATTCATGCGGTACCGCAAATGCCGCTGCCGAATTCTATGACGTCATCACCTAACATTCGCCGATATGTTGCGACCCAGTGGTTCTAAAAATAAACGAGCTGCCATTATACGGTAACCATCACGGTACTTGCCGATCGATGTTGGCCGTGACCTACCACTAAACGTGCCTTCCGGTAGACGACCTTCGACCCTTAGGCTAGGCCACACTGGCAAGCCCTTAGGCTAGGCCACACGGCAAGGTTGGTGTTCATGGGCGGTGATGATGCGGTAGACAGATAGATACAATCTTTATTCACCAAAAGGCCACTTAACATGGTACACTTATAGTGGCTCTGTGTACTGTAGACCTCGCAAGTCACCCCGACCCGTTGACGTTTATCCGATAAAAAAAGTTCTAACAAAAAAGTTGCGTCTTAATAACGGTAAAGAAATATGACATTAAATTTTTTTTACTCAAATATGATGTTTTAAGTTTTCAATGCCCATTTTCCCGGTTTTTTGAAATTTTTGAATAACTAAGTTGACAAAAAAATCTATATAATTTTCGATCCAGCTCACAAAATTTCACCAGAATTGGTTGAGAAATGCGAACTGTAGGCGAGAACAGCCGAACAAACTGACGGACAACCGGACAGATGTACAAGCAAAGCATTTTTGGCCAATCTCTAAAATGAGACCCTTCGCTCACTTCACCCGCTCGGTCAGTATAGCACACAACAAACGTGATTTTTTATTGCAAACTAGCTGTGCCCGCGGGCTTCGCTCGCCGTAGGTATTTCGGGATAGTAATAGTACCCTATGTCCCTCCCCGAGTCTCAAACTATATCCATACCAAATTTCATCCAAATCAGTTCAGTAGTTTAAGCGTAAAGAGGTAACAAACAAACAAATATAAAAACTTACTTTCGCATTTATAATATTAGTAGGAAGTAGGATAGTACGGAACCCTTCGTGCGCGAGTCCGACTCACACTTGGCCGGTTTTTTATTTCTTTTGACCCAAAATTTCCTCCTCAACTTAAAGTTCAAGTAGACTCAGAGAACCTCGCTTTGTTTGCTTGTTGAATTACAAGTAAAATAAAAGCTTGTGAAAAAGCTCGTTTCAGTGTAGCATAGCCTTAAGAGTAACTTCCGCTAGCGCGGCCTTCAGACCACCAACTAAAAGAAATAAGTATGACTTAATACCAACCTCCTTTACCGCTCATATCCGGTTCTTAGCTAAATCGCTGCGGATTTCTAGTTTTAGTGCTATTGTTCGTTTCGGAACTTTTCTTTCCCGTTATCTGTCTGTCCATTTATCGTTATGACCCAAATTGGTTATAGTACTTACACTGCCTTAAAAAGAACGTCAAATATGTACCGTATGGATTGTTAAAGTCGATCAAATAAATAAATAAATATATAGGGACAAATTACACTGATTGAGCTAGCCCCAAAATAAGTTCGAGACTTGTGTTATGGGTACTAACTCAACGATACTATATTTTATAACAAATACATATATAGATACACATCCAAGACCCAAGGAAGTAGGCATCCTTAAATAAAGCTTAATCCTATTCTTTTTTTGTCTTTTTTAGTTAGTTTCTGTTGTAGTAAAAGATTACTTTCTCAGCATCACCTGTTGGTTGACTGGTAGAAAAGGCAAGGGCCTTAAGTCCGCCATTTACATGTATATTGTAATGAAGTTTAATTAATAAATAAATATCTGCCCATCATTTTAGTTCAACGTAGCATTCAGTAATGAAAAAGCTACATGTCAAAACTTTTAATTAAATTCTCTTTGCCATTCACTCAAATATCCATGGAACCTTACGCCGCCGGAAGCTCATTATATTATTCATATAATGTAAAGAAATAGACATATAATTTATTTAATTACACACAAAATAACTAAAAACTAAATATAACTAACTATTGATAAAAACTAAACTAGATATAAAAACAATAAAAAACAAACATCAATTTATATAAAAAATTGAGCCTAAATCGCTGCGCTCGCAGGGTAGAGTGCCCAAGAGACTGGCGGCATTTCCGCGTTGAATGGCCAAGCTAAGCCTTTGGCCAAAATGCGCACCAGCCCTTGGATCCCCTGAGGCGTCGATTAGGCGTGCGGAGATCTCTTTATACAACTGACGAGCTTCCGCACCCCAAGGCCCCAAGGTCTCCACGGCAAAAGGAGCAAAAATATAGGGCTCTCCCAAAGCCGCATACTTTCGCTTCTTATTGGCTTCTGCCGTCGCCGCAGCTGCGCCAGCCTTACGAGCAGTCGCTCGTATATGAGATGGAGCAACAGTATCTACGCATGTTGCATCCCATACGAGCGACCGCCCGTTTTTCCAAGGTATGAGCGTCATTCCGTCGGGCCTCTTCCCATCGTCTCGATTGATACCAGCAGGTTCGAGTACCGCTGGCACACCCGACGAGGTAAGGGCGCGACGGATGACGTCATTCAAGGCGGCATGACGCGAAATGCGACCTGCGCTGCGACGACACGCCAGGCCATGGTGACCTAGGGGATCGACACTTCCACCACAGCGGCAGCGATGAGGCTCGTTCGTCCTGGCGCCTAAACGCAAGCTCACTGCCAAACTAAACGTCGTCTTCTCCAAAAGCGTACCTACGCTGATCGAAGGAATGGCATTGAGCCAGTAACTTGATTCTGGCTCACAGCTGGCTAGGAGACGAGACCGCTCTGCCTCATCAGCTGCTGACTGTAATAAATTTGTACGCGTCTGCAAGCAAAGAGGCTCGTCCCACTGCCGCTGTGAAACCAGATTCAGTGGAAGTTCTGTATTCGGACCGGATACACTGATCCAGGCATCCCTGGCCTCGGCCAAGCAAGCAACCTCTACGTCGCAGAACGACGGGCCTAGAATTCTACCTACGAGGTTAACCGTGCTATGAACCGAAGACAGGAAGGCTGGCAGTGCTATATTTGAAATTTTTCTTATGCCAAGACCACCGTGGCGTATTGGTAAAGTTGCTTGGGCCCAGCACCTGTCGTTCAGAGGGCAGTTGAATATTTTGTTTAAAGCCTCTCTTACAATGTTGTCCAAACGAGACAGAAGTTCTGTGTGAGCCCAAAGAGGTATAATGTATATATTTCGTGTATATAATATAATATATCGAATAAGAATAATAGGTGAATATCTTTCTTTCCGACCTTCGATGCTTTATATCAAATCCTTTATACAAACTTTCCTTTCAAAGTCCAGGAGAGCTTTCGTCGCCAGACCTTTTTAAAATAATATCATACATAATATAATGAATAATAGATTATCCTACTAATATTACAAACGCGAAAGTTTGTAAGAATGGCGGGATGGTGTGGGGCCTGGTGGATAGGCAGACCTCCAAAATACAGGCTGGACCTAGTTTGGCTCTGGTACTGTCTGTTCACCTGGTTCTTCCCACCCCGCCACCACCACTTTGTCATTAAAATTTTGTATACTGCGTGTATGTAGAGTACCTTTCCACAATAAAAACTTTTTTATTTTTTATTTATTTATTAATGGATCATCATCATCATCATTTCAGCCGCATAACGTCCACTGCTGGACATAGGCCTCTCCCAAAGATTTCCAAAATGACCGATCTAGAGCGGCTTGCATCCAGCGCCTTCCAGCGAACTTGGTTAGGTCGTCAGACCACCTGTGGGTGGGTGTCCTACGCTTCGCTTGCCTGTACGTGGTCGCCATTAGAGAACCTTTTTGCCCCATCGGCCATCGGTTCGTCGCGCTATGTGTCCCGCCCACTGCCATTTCAACGAGCTAATCCGCTGGGCTATGTCAGTGACTTTAGTTCTACTACGAATTTCCTAATTTCTGATTTGATCACGTAGAGTAGAGTATTCAGTAGAGTAGTAAGAATGGATGGATGTTTGTTACTCTTTCAAGTAAAAACTACTGAATGGTTTCTAATGAAACTTTACAATAATATAGCTGTAAACATCAGAATAACACATAGGCTACAATTTATAAAGATATTCTGCGAATTACAATACTGCCAAGACGAAGTCGCGGGCACCAGCTAGTTATTATATATATATCGTAATCATATATATGTTCCGCCTTAAACCCGATCGTCGGTCTCAGATGGCTACACTTAGGTGTATTCTACTTATCTTCGGCTAGAACTAGGTGCAGCCGTAACTTATATCTATATCTATACATATAATAAAACAGTAAAAAAAGTGTGTCTGTACATTAAATATATTTCCAAAAAAAATTTTGGGGGCGATAGAGACGTAGTAATAGAGTAAGAATTCAAAAAAAATGTCTGTCTGTTTGTCTGTATGTCTGTTTGTTTGTCTCTTTTTCTGTTTGTACACGCTAATATCCGGAAATACTGGACGGATTTGAATGAAACTTTTTTGTTATATAGCTATTAAGCCTGGGCAACATATAGGGTATAAATGATTTTGGAAAATGGAACGCCTGATACAGAACTATAATGGTCCAGCTAAACTATAAGAGATATAAAAATGCGGCCTTAGTAAAAGTTGTTCAGCCTGATGAGCATTTTCCAGAGACATAAAGTCGACGCGAACGAAGTCGCGGACTTCGGCTAGTATTATAATATATGAAAGCGTGACATAACATTCTTATTCGACCCGTGGCTCTGTCAACGCCGTTAGAAAAGGGAAACATGCCAAAGCTTCGCATAAAACCCTCTATACAAACTTTGCTTTCACTCAAAGTACACGAGCTTTCGCCGCCCGAAGCTCATTATATTATGTCATCCTTTGCAAGCTTTCAGGGCTAATGCAGCCTTCCCACGTTATTTCCGTTTAGAGGAAATTTATTCTTTACTTTTAAAACTTTTGAAATTCTCAGGAAAGTTTATTTTATCATAATTACTACTATAACTATAAATTGTACTATACAGTGCAAGTTATAGTAGGTAGTTGACCGAGCGAGCGAAGCGTCTCAGTTTCGAAATTGGTTAAAAATGCTTTTGTCCGGCTGTCAGTTTGTCTGTCCGTCTGTTCTCGCCTACAGATCGCACTTCTCGATCGATTCTTGTGAAGTTTTGTGACAAGGTTGGAAAATAATATAGAATTTTTCGTCGATTCAGTTTTTCGAAATTTTAAAAAGGGCAGAAATATGGGTTTAACTTCAAAAATATAATTTGATCGGCCAAGTGCGAGTCGGGCTCGCACACAAAGGGTTTTGAACCATTATCTATAGAAAGTCACATTTGTTGTAAGGGAGAAATTTAAAAAGTGTGAAAGTAAAGAGGTTTTTTTAAAGTGAAATACATACTACAACACACAAACTTCTGTAAATATTTTAAGCGCCTACCAGTTGCCGTTTTTAATGTCGGCAATAAGCAAAACCGTTTGTGGCGTTTTTTGTCTTGTTTCTTGTATGCCCCCCTTCAATATTTTATTCTGTTTTTTTGTATTTGTTGCTATAGCGGCAACAGAAATACGTCATCTGTAAAAGTTTATGAGATACAGCTTGGTGACAGACGGACAGATAGACACAGATGGACGGACGGCGGAGTCTTAATAATAGGGTCCCATTTATACCGCATTTTAAAATTTGTTTAGGAACTACGATGCCACAGACAAACACAGACACCTCAAACGTATCTTTTTTGTCGGGCGTTAAAAAAGCAGCGTAAATGCACATGCGAATTGTCATATTCACACACATAACGCATCACAACACACTAACAATACGCCAACGCCTCAGAAGTCATTACGTCATTCTTATCCGCTCTGCTAATGCATATCTCAATTCCATTCCAAGAAAAAGGAAAATGTGGAGACTATGCATGGCATTTTTATGCCATTACGCGCAAAAAGCCTGCTTCGTTTGTTCGAAGAATGCGTAGGGGCTCTAACAGAATCTTGAAGGTGATAGATGGAAGAATATGTGCAGTTGTGTAAAGATATACAACGTGGAAGGGACCCGTAATAAATCGAACCACAAGTTATACTAGAGGAAACTGCCTCCGTGGTGTAGTGGTTAGAGCGTTCGGCTCATACCCGGAGGTCACGGGTTCGATTCCCGGGACAACGACTTCGTGTTGTTGTTCTAGTTTGGTTAGGACATTGTAGGCTGATCACCATGTCTGATAAGTAAGATGGTCCGTGCTCCCGGTCACTGTCTTTGACATTGGTCGTTACCTAAATCCATGTCAGAGGCCTTTAAGGCGGTTTAAAAACTCTGACACTAGTGTTAGTGTAGTACACTAACACTCACGATAAGAAGACTAGAGGCTCGAGTCGTTGGTTAGAGAACTTGCGCTCGTCTCGCCTCCAAGCTTGAGCTCATAGAGCCCTGCAAAACCGAGTCGAGTCTTCAAAAGAACTCAAGGACTTGAGTCTTGTACATCACTACAGAAAATAGAGAGTACAAATAGCCAAGTGCAAATTTTATATTCTCTTTGGAGTGATCAGGGCTACGGACTAATGAAAATTACGTAAAGACAGAATTTAAGGTGTAAGACGTATTTTAAAGATAAGTTTAAGTTTTAAAGACGAAATTTTAAAGTATTACTTTTAAAGTTAAAAGCTGAATATACTATCAGACTTTTATCTTATACCTTTAAACGAGCAATTCTTGTATATATATTTACAAATTTATAAATTTCTGTGATCTCTAAAACAGCTTTAACGAATTCGCTCAAAATTTGTATATTTTGTTTTTCGGGGGTAAATAATCGATCTAGATTAGTTTTATGTTTAGGAAAACGCGTGTTTTTGAGTTTTCATGCGTTTTTCTTTCCACGCAGAATATGGTCGCTAATTTCGTCGCACCGATCGCCTTGTTTTAGCTCAGCGGTTAAGGTTACCGACCGCTAGAAAGAGTGTTACGGGTTCGAATCCCACTCGGTGACTTACTTTTGTTTTTTTTTATGTTCAAATTTATATATAATTTTTTATTTTGTATTGTTATTAGACAAGTTTAAAAAAATGTAGTTATTGTTTGAGATGTAACCGAGCAAAGCTCGGTCGCCCAGGTACTATTCTCATAAACAAAGTATTTCTCTCTGTGGATCTTCATCATCCCCCTCCCCACAGTTTTATAATAACAAATAGCCACTATAAACCTTTGCCCTTTTGACTTAATCATAATTTGCATATAATTAAAAATGTAATCAAAATTTCATTTCATTGTTAGCATAGTGTTAATTACGGAATATTGTTTGTGGAACAAAAGTGTTGCTTGAATAAAATGTTAGTTTAACATTTGCATTTTAAAAGCTTTTATAAATATGTGGGTAGTAGAAAATTAAAAGGTTAAACATTTGATAGATAGACGTCCCATAATATTTGTCGGTGCTAAAAACGATACATATATAACTTGGATATGAAAAGGTAGAAGATTTGCTTAATAACGATGAATGTTAACACACACTGACATAAATCCACACATACACACCTCCACACTCGAACGCACACACACAAAAAAAAACTATTTCATATAAATTTTTATATGATTTTTTGTAATTTGGTATTAACTTTTATTCTCATCTATTTGATTAAAGATAAATGTGTTAAAAGTTAATAAAATAAATAAGAAATTAAAATGAATTGAACTGGATTAAAATGAAGTAAATTAAATTTAAATAGCTATTTAAATTAAATTTTGTAAAATGCAATCAGTGTTTTTTTACCGGGAGGTATCTAAAACTTACAAGGTGCTCCCATCCATGAACTTTAGAATAAGATTTTTGATGCTAAAATATTTTTTATTTTTTTTTATTATAAAAACAAAAGCTTTTTATTTCCATTGTACACAGAGACCCCCTGAACCAAGCGAGGCGTGGCACGCATCCATCTTATTTAGCGATGCTTACCAACGTGTACATACATTATTCTCTATTATTCATATACGAAAAGGTTTACCCGTGTATATTGTGTATTTTGGAATACATAAGTACAAAGAACTAACTTTTATTTATTTATTTTATTTTGGAAGATTATCGACATTTAACAATTTATGTAGAAACAATCTATAAAACATGAGGTCATTTACAATGATTTAAATGATTAATTAATGATTTCAATTTATGATTTGGCATACTTACTTTGGGGCTAGATTGTTTGTTTAAAAAGCTTTATTGTACATAAGAAAGAACACAGATACAATTCAGTAAAATGAAACATACAACATAATATTTGTGATTGGCCGCTATATATTTATATATATATTTTTTATAATATCATAATTTTTTCGTAAATCTATCTACATTTATTGACATCAGTATGCATGCACATGATCTCAAGTAAAACAATATTTGTTAACAAATTTAATTTTATTATGGGAAATTTTGTAAGTTAAATAAAAGCCTATAACAGTATCCCTTCGAAACATTTTTATTTAAAGTATTGCCAAGATGAGTAGGTGCATAATATAATAGTATAAACTAAAATGATACAATAAGTTTATTTGCTAGGCATATATAAAATCCCCGATTTTCAAGAACGCTATCTATCGATGAGTAGCAGAACTACCGATACGACTTGATGTCCGCAGCGCCATCTATTATTTGCTAGAGAAGGCCTTCACTTTCAAGCGTAAGTTAGTTCCATTACATTTAAACCACTGAACTAATTTTCATCAAACATAATAACCACCGCAAGAGAACTTGCTTTCACGCGAAAAAAACCGCATCCAAATCGGTCTATCCGTTCGAGTGCTACGAGGCCAAAGACGCTTGTACAGATAATAGCATCAACTTATAATATATATGTGTTGGGGGTTAAAAATACGAAAAAACGTTTCGCTTCTTGGCAGAAGCACTGCCGTGCCCCCAGATTCGCCTTGTTTCTAAAGCGCACTACACACTAAAGCCGCCGACCCGCTGACACAGCCCGCCGACACAACCCAGCGGCCTATGTCGAAAAAATCATGTCGGTAACTTGCGCCTGTGTTGCCCGCCAACGTGTCGGCGGCTTGTCGACGGCTTGCGTTTGCTCGTGACTTGCCCGGCGACATTCGAGCTGTATGGAAGTATGTCGAGTCACTGACATGCCACCGACAAAGATTTCCGACTTGCAATGTCCGCCACCCAGAGGTTCCGGGTTCGATCCTCGGTCAGGGCAAGTTGTAAATGGCCTTTTTTAAATTGACTAGGGTCTTGGATGTTTATCTTTATATGTATTTGTTATAATACAGTATCGTTAAGTTATTATCCCATAACACAAGTCTCGAACTTACTTTGGGGCTAGCTTAATCAGTGTAATTTTTCCCTATATATTTATTTAATGAGTAAAGCCGCCAACCTAGCCCGCCGACAAAAAGTTGCAGACATAAGTCATAGGGCGGGTCGACGGGTTTGGTGTGTAGTGAGCTTAAAAGCTTCGACCGTGTTCTAAGAATGGTATATACCCGCTATAGGCCAGCACATCTATCTTACTTACCGTCGCTCCCCGTATATTTGAGGTATTCATCTTACGACGGGCGGAAATTAAATGTAAACCTATTTTAGTTTGCCTCCTTTACTGTCAGACAGTTAATAAATAGTTTTTCTGTATTGTAGAGAGCGTTCAGGTGAAGCGACAATACTTTTATATTCAGCAGTCGTTCCGACGTGTTATTATAAAACATACATAATATCACGCCTGTTTCAGACTATGGACTTTCCCTTGCTACGATCCTGACAAACCTCTTTTGAGTTATATAATTTTTTTTTAAACTTTAAACCGACTTACCCCCAAACTACACAAACAATTTTGATCTTGATCTGAGAAGTATGCCTTTTCAAATAAAAAGAGAATTTTTCAAATTGGTCCAGGCGTCTGCGAATAATCGAGGAACAGAAATAAAGAAATCATTTATACTTTCGAATTGATAATTTCCTACTTCTTTGCAGTTGGTTTAAAAGAAAGGATTTAATATTTTACATTTTTTAAACTACTACAATTTTTTTAATCGACTTTCAAAAAAGAGAAAGTCATCAACTCGTTGCGATCTTTTTTTTAGGAACGTTCGATGACGCCTGGAACGATTTAGAAAACTCTTTTTTGTTTGAAAGGGTAAACTTGTAAAGTGGTTCCATAAATTCTTAATCAAAATCGGTTGTGTAGTTTGCAGTCGATTTTAAGTTTAAAAAAATCCTAAACTTAACTATAAATAAAAAGCTAATTAACCTAAATAATTAGTAACTTAATAAGATCTACCTCAAAAGCGGCGTTGAAATCTACCTGTTTAAAAAACATTAAATATACCTACCATCCCCTTTAAAACGGCTGACTTTGAAAAACACCCAACATTAATCATCGACCGTCAGCTGGTCGAAATAATTTTCAACGGTCCGACGTTTGTCGGAAAATATTATGATATTCATAAGATGTGGGTCCTTTAACGTAAGTCGTTACATTTTAGCCTTATACAGATACACTTTAATAGTTGTCCCTGAGGAAGTAGACGGACCCTAGGACTGTAATACTCAAAGGCCACTTTGCGTGGTGGCGGGCGAAAAGGTGTAAAAAAGAAATCAAAATAATTAAGGATTTCTAGCCATATAATTCGGCTATTATCATCGATCAGCTTTTCCGATCTGCGAAACAAATGCAGAAATGTTTTCTTTTCTCCCAAACTAGCATTGAAAAAATATTCGTTTTACTTGGACCTACGTTCGCTAAGGTTAATTGTGAAATATATTTAGCCAAGTTTCCCCCGAAATCTACTATGTTTACAAAACATAGCGACCCTTATAAAACGGCTGACTGTGAGAAACACCCAGCATTAATCAGCGACCGTCGGCTGGTCGAAATAATTTCCGACAGTCCCACGTTTGACGGAAAATATTAGGATATTCACAAAATGTGGGTCCTTTTATGTTAGTCGTTACATTTTAGCCTTATACAGATACACTTTAATAGTTGTCTCTGAGGCAGTAGACGGACCATAGGTCTGCACTGTAAGACTCACTTTGCATGGTGGCATTCGTAAAGGTGTAAAAAACCCTTTTTACGCCCGCCTCATCAAAATAATTAAGGATTTCTACCCAAATAATTTGGCTATTATCGTCGATCGGCTTTAACGATCTGCGAAATAAATGCAGAAGTGTTTGCTTTTCTTCCAGAGCTTTTTCTTCTTTTTAGCATAGAAGAATATAGTTTTTACGTTAATAGGTTTTATTTCAACCTGCGTTCGCTAAGGTTAATTGTGAAGTATATTTAGCCAAGTTTCCCCTGAAATCTACTATGTTTACAAAACATAGCGACCCTTATAAAACGGCTGACTGTGAGAAACACCCAGCATTAATCAGCGACCGTCGGCTGGTCAAAATAATTTCCGACAGTCCGACGTTAGACGGAAAAAATTAGAATATATATAAAATGTGCGTTCAAATTTTGCATAAGCGGTAAACATTATGTCAGTAAAGCTTTTGTGTAGATATATTTTTGGCTTACAAAGATACCTGTGTGAGGTAACCTGACAGGTACACTATCATGTCTTGGTCTCTAAAAGGATAGAAGGATCCTAGGGCCGCAAGACTTAAAGGCCACTTTTTGCGTGGTGGCGGACGTAAAGGTGTAAAAAGGAATCAAAATAATTAAGGATTTCTAGCCACATCTATCGGCTTTTACGATCTGCGAAACAAATGCAGAAATGTTTTCTTTTCTCCCAAACTGGCATTGAATAAAATTTGTCTTAAATTAATTCGGTTAACTTGGACCTACGTTTGCTGAGGTTATTTAGAAAATATATTTAGCTAAGTTTCCCCCGAAATCTACTATGTTTACAAAACATAGCGTCCGTCCCTTATAAAACGGCTGACTGTGAGAAACACCCAGCATTAATCAGCGACCGTCGGCTGGTCGAAATAATTTCCGACGGTCCGACGTTTGACGGAAAAATTACGGTATTCATAAAATGTGGGTCCAAATTTTGCAAATACGCTAATCATTTAAGTCGGTACTTTTGTATAAATACATTTTTGGCTTATGTTAGAACTTTTAACAAGTTTTTGAACCCCTTTCTGCTCCTACAGTAGGTAGTAAGAGGCGACGTAGAGGTATCTCCATGACAATGTCCTTTTTTATTAAGTACAAATATTTTAAGGGGTGATTCAGACCATCGTTTTTAACAACTTTTCTCAGTAAATGTATTTCTTAATACGAAAAAAAATTATTTTCTATAGTAAGTAACGATATTACGTACTTTGATTTGTGTAAGAACCTATTTTTTTTTCTCTTATATACCTACATGGTGTTGTTGTGAAATATATACCTAACCCAAAATGGCCGCCGTAGCTACGTAACCTTGTGATTGGTCATTAGCCATTGATATACCGTCGGTCCTCGGTATCTGTTTGTAGGAGCAATGTAAACAACTGCCTTGGGGAGGCATCGGTTTGATTTAGAGCGAGTTTGTTTATTTTTCGATACGTGGCCAAAGTTCAAAGTTAAATAAATAAATATATAGGGACAAATCACACTGATTAAGCTATCCCCAAAGTAAGTTCGAGACTTGTGTTATAGGATGCTATTTCAACGATACCATAATTTATAGCAAATACATATAAAGATAAACATCCAAGTCTCAAGACAATTTAAAAAAAGCCATTTTTCAACTTGCCCTGACCGGGGATAGAACCCAGAGCCTCTGGGTGGCGGACTAGCATAATGACCGCTACGCCATGGAGGTCAAACAAAGTAATATCATCTTTTAATGGTATATTTACCACAAACGAGTTATTTAAAGGAAATGAAAATATAATTTAAAATTGTGTCTAGATCAAGCCCTAGATAACTCTTCAAACAATTCGATGAATTACTTTTTAAAGTTTACAGTTAGAACTTGAAGCTTTTCTACGCACATCAGCCAACAGTGAACGTTTTTCGCAAATGTGCGTAGAAAAGCTTCACATTGTGAACAGTAGTTCATAAAATAGTTTGAAGGATTATCTAAGGCTTGGTCAAGATACAATTTTAAATTATATCGCGGTTTACTTTCAAATAATTTATTGTAAATGGGGGGAGCACTGGACCCTGTAAAATTAATGCAACATAGATAACTAGCTGTACCCGCGGGCTTCGCTCCCCGTGGGAATTTCGGGATAAAGAGTACCCTATGTCCTTTCCCGAGTCTCAAACTATATCCGTACCAAATTTCATCCAAATCGGTTCTGTAGTTTAAGCGTGAAGAGGTAACAAACAAACAAATATACTAACTCACTTTCGCATTTATAATATTAGTAGGAAGTAGGATAGTATATCGTTCAATGATATAATCAAACGAGTTATTTTCCTCGCTGAAAACTCGCTAGCAGTCAGGCGTCAGGACTAATGGCAGCATTCGAGGAATTGGCACAAGTTAGAAAACATCTCACAAACGATCTTGTAAACGGCCGATCTCAGAAACTAATTGGAGTACGGTGGAAACTTGTACTCGTGTGTTATTTACTCGTTCTGAGATAATTGAACGAACGAGTGAAGCGAATGATGTTACAGAGTTTACTTGAACAATCAGGCGTTTGATTGTTTCTTTGTTCGGTGATAACTCGTGTATCTTTAGTGGGACCTTTATAAAATTAGGTACTAATAAAATATAGTTTTCAAAACTAACAACAGATTTCACTCCCAAGCTATGCAAAATTTATATGGGACCAAAAAAAAAGTTGTATAATCAAACGTATGTCATACCACAGAATTAATATAAGTAGAAGGTAATATAAACTCTTTCATGTTGGTCTGGGTGAGAAGAAAAAACTTAGAATGTACCAGCTGCTTTTCTTCCCGCGCAGATCGTAAAAGCCGATCGAGGGAATGGGCAAGATGTGAATCATGGTAATAGGCGATTCGGCTAGCTACCCATCACTGTTTTGATTCCTTTTTCCATCTTAACGCCCACTATCACGCTAAGCGTGGCCTTTGGGTCTTACGGCCCTGGGCTCTGTCTGCCCCGTCAGGGATATAGACGTGAAAATGTATCTGTATCTGTATAATATAAGTATTACGTATAGAACGGAATCTCCTAGAATCCCGCAACATATGCGTCCCTGTTCCTTGTCCCCGCTACTCTCCCCCATTCTCGCCTAGTCGAGGGTGTTGAGCGGCGAACACACACATTGAAGTGTGCACGGATTTATAGGTTCGTTTGTAGTAGTAGGGGCATAAATAATACTCCGCCTTCTATGAGATGCCATAACTGTGGTCAGCATGAATGTTGAATTTTCTATATTTTCCAAGTAGGCAGGACTTCGCTGGCTCGTTCAATCATTTGACACAAAAATATGCATAGAACAGAAGCTTCGCAAACAATAGAAAACTATCAATCTCTAGGGATTGAATGACAGCATATTCACAAAACACCGACATTACAGAAATGTAGCTTACGTTTGTTTCTCTCACTGTTTTTTTATTGTACGTTGTAACCAACTTCTGAAAAGGTCAAAAATCTTGTTTTTTATTTTTGTTTACCGATTATTCGAAGATTCTTGAACCAATTTGGAAATTCTTTTTTTTTTTGGTACGAAAAGGTATACTTGGGACAGAATCTCATAGAATTTTTAACAAAATCGGTGGTCTATTTTGGGGTTGAAGTAGGTATTTAGTTTTGAAAAATTGTTTAAGTGATAAGTAATATTAGTTGCTTACTGTTAAATGATTAAAAGCTTGGTTTGCCCCTAAAAATTGAAAATTGAAAATGTATAATGTAAATGTGAATTGAAATTGTAAAGCAAAAAAAGCAAAAATTTGAAAAGGTAGATGCGAAGCACGTGTCCCGATCATGACAGCCGATGGTGCTGCAGCCAAAATAGACGCATTATCAGCGGGTACATTCATTAACTATTGATGGCAGGATTTTTTCATCGCGTTGCCGGGCGACACGGGGTGCGTTTTCCCGAATTTTCCGCTTTAAATATAATACGCATGTCAATTGTCACCCACAAGGAAACTATGCAAAATCAAGATAAAATAGCCTCACAATAAAAGCGAAATAATTTTTCAAAACCAAAAACCGATTTCACCCCCTACTTACACAACTGATTTTGATAAAATGTCTATACAAATTTTAGAAAAGTAACCCTTTCAAACAAAAAGTAAGTTTTACAAATTGGGGCATAAGTCTTTGAATAATCGGTGAACATGCATAAAAAAAGCAAAACTTCTCCTTTTGGAAGAGGGTTAAAAAGGTTTTTTTTTTTTTCAAAAAAACTATTTTTTATATTTTGGTCTGCTAAAGAATTAAAGTAAGAGCTTCTCATCTGCGCTCTATCTAGTGTATGTCTTAGATGAAACGATAAATCATCGCCGAAGCTATTTATAAGCCGTCGAAGCCTCCGTCAGCCAGCGGAGAGTGAAATTGCCTGCGAGCCACAGGTTGTATCGATTACCTTATTATAGCCACATATTGTCTCGTAGTAACAGGTTAATTTGTGACTTTGTATCATCATCAGGTCTTTTTGTCTCCACTGCAGGAGCACGACCCTCTCTGTACTACCAGAGCTACTTGGCCAGAGCAGGGACATAGCCTACACTCTCCACGCTGGCCAGAAGAGTTGGAGAGGACTCATTGATGTTTATCAAGCTTTGTTTAGTTTGTATTTTTTGCAAGTCGCCTTCTACGACTGGAGGACTTGGAGTATTCTAGTCTGCCGGAAACCACAACTTCAAAAATTAGTTAGCGAATTAACAAGAAATAAAATCTCACACGCCGTGCTAAGTAAAGCATATCTCAGTATTGTTGATGAATTTGGATTAAATTCTAACTTAAAGAGTTTAATTTCTAAGCTAATTAGAAAAACAACGCCATCTAGTAAAAGTAGTGGAACTACTGATACGACACGATATCCATAGCGCAATCTAGTTTTAGCTAGGGAAAGCCTTGACTTTCAAGCGTTAATTAATACCCCAATAACTTTTTAAGGGCGTAACCGATTTTCCTCAAAAATAGCTAAGAACCACCGCAAGAGTTCTGGCTTTTATGAAAAACAACCACAAAGAAATCTGTTTATATGTTCGCTGTATCGCTACAACGCCACGGGAAGACAGACGGACATTAGCGTCAAACTTATAATACCCCTATTGTTTGTCAGCAATCAATTTTAGAATTGACGTACCCGTGTTTTGGAATAAAAATTCCAAGGTCTAAGTTCGCGGCAAACCCCTCGTAATGTAACGATAACTATCCAATCCAATCAAAGACGAAAAACATTTCCTTTGAGCAACTTAACCACCGGAAACGACGTCCAATTTGTCAGTAACCCGTAGTTATCCGAACGGGCTATAAAGGTCGCTGTAAAGGGTGACCTTCCTGCCAATTCACCTATGAGACGTGACCTCTTGTTATGTAGAGGCCACACTTGCGCGAGGGTATAATAAAGGGTAAAATAATGAAAGACTACTGATTAATTTGAAAGGTTAAATTTATAGCTCCGTCAGGCCTGTGTTACTCCCCGAGATATACCTACATGTTTACTATGATTACCACTCCGGAGTGGTAAATTCAGTGACATGAATCGTGTGTCTAGAGAAATAAGAATGAAATTGACTTGCAATGCACTTCTAGGTATCTAAACGAAAAGGTGTTTAGTTCTGACGCGAGCTAAACTAAACCATATCGCTAACGACATTGAGTAGATATTTCTTTGAATTCCTTTGCTGAGAAAGATTTCTGTACGTGAGTACTAGTAGTTATTCTGTGGCTACGCGTAGACGAAGTCTGCGATATATTGTAGATTGTCAAAGATTCCACAAATCTCTTTAGGTCCTGTTGCCGGAATGTCCAGTCGGTTCATTAGGTCTATTTCCCTGAACGTTTATACCCCGTATGTCCACTTACCAGAAATCATGTTCTTAATCTAACGTGTTATAAATTTATTATAAATACCTATTTGGAATTCGGATTAATGAATCCGTTTAAATGTATAAATGAGAGAATGATATGTGGTCCATAGTTAAATAAATGATAAGACTTTCTTTTTCATAGCCATAATCATAAACACGTAGAAGAAAAATAACAAAACAAAATATTATATTAAAAATACCATCATGCTTAGTTAAAAGATTAATTATAATTAAGAAATTTTTAAAATTTAGAGTACAATTTAGATTTTAATTTAGTTTTTAATTTAGTTGTTAATTGAAATTGTAATAAATAATTAGATTGTTATATCAAAAAAAAATGCGATTTTAATAAAATTTCATTAAGAAAGATTAATAGTGAACAGGACGGAATAAAAATTTGAGTTAAAATATTTGTAACAATTTTATTGAAAAAATTAAATTTTTTGTACACGATTTTATTGTAAGGCCAATGAACTTATTAAGACAAATGAAATAAGCTAAAATTCGATAGAGTTTCATCGACTACCATCCGTCTCAGTGATCAAACCCTAGGTATCGTCTACCATAAATTGTTCGTCAAGACAAATCAAACGAGTCCTACTCAATGAGGTTATGTTGTTTTATAACTGAGTTTCTTCGAATATCTCCCGGCTCCATCATCAGAACAGCTTATTGACTTCATAATATTGTATTGTCATCCTACACAAGTATGCTATACAACTATTTTTACTTTTAACAATTCCACACGTCGTAACTTGTAATAGATACATCTCTATTTGCGTAAATTATTAAAAATACACGCCTACCAATCACTCAACCACATTTATGTTATAAAAAGTTTGTAAGTTAGTGCATATATTTAATACTCTATCACGTGCAAACGGCTGGACTAATTTTAATAAAATTTTGTAGGCAGAAAGCTGACACCCTAGAATAACACATAGGCTAATTTAGGCGCGGGTAACCCCGCGGGGCGCAGCTAGTATTCCATAAATATCCCACCAGTATTACTCGGGTTATCGTCGAACAAACAAAGATACATGCATACATAATAATATAATAATGTGTATGTTTATTAATTTAGTGTCTTAGTTTGTAAGTATTGTACAGCGATCCACCCCACCTTTGACCTTTATCTCCTCTGGTTGTAGGGTTGACTGGAAAAGATCCCTGACAGGGATAAGTCCGCCTTTGTACTGTTGTGTTTCATCTATGTATAAATTGTGTCAATTTATGTACAATAAAGAATTTACAATACAATACAATACAATACAATACAATACAAACGCCGGATTGGTTTATGTAGACGGAGATCTTCGCCTGCTCGTTCAATAAGAAGTGGCAACAGTCGATACCGACCTTTACACGATTGGATACGAAATCGAGGATACCATCGATCATATTCCACGTAAGGTCACAATGCTTTATGTAACGCGAGTTCTGAGACTTTCACAAAAGGTTGACGAGGGATGCCATAGGCATAGCTAAAGAGTTTTATGTAATTTGACAAGGTAACGAGTAGGCCCTTATCACTATTAGGGTGATGAATGGTCTATTATATCTTTGGAAAAGGCCTATCCCTTCCTTTAATAATCCTAAGTTAGATCTTACGTAAGTTTGTAACAAGTTTACTAGCCAAGTAGTCAGGCAACTTAAAAGACTCCCGATTTCAAGCGTTCATCCTCAATAACAGCTAAACCGATTTTCATCAAACATAGTGCATTCTATTAATTAGTAGTCTCTTTATTTATTTCATTGCATATGTTAGGTTTTTTTTAATATCTTAAAATCTTAAAATACATATTATTAATTGAATGAATATTAACTATTCAAAGGGTGCTTAAATTTCATTAAACTGGTTTCAGGTAATACGTGTTTAACATTAAGCCTTGCGAGTGTGTGAAATAAATGTTTTTCATTTAGAATCTACATTACATTTTCGAGGTTTATATGAAAATATTTTCTTTACTTTAACAATATATGAGTAGTTAATGAACGGCTAAAGTTCAGTTAAAATTTGTGGAGGTATCCATATCCCTTTTTGGTTGTAGGTATTTATTTTAGATTTACCATGCCTCGCGCAAGGAGGGCACGACAACTGACTTAAAGTCTCGCGGTGAAAGGGTTTACCTTAACTATGTGTTACGAAACGCAGAAGCTCTGCGAAGTGCTGCAATTCGTATAAAATATACTAATTGCTACGAGTCGTAGAGGCTCTACGAAGTGCTACCAGTAGAAGCTCTACAAAGTAGAACGAGTCAGTCATAGAGGCTACCACTTGTAGACATTCTACGAAATCTACGATATTACTGTGGTTTCCAGGGCTCCGTACTATATTTGATTGTCCAAATTTAGATTTTTTTATTTCGTTAGAAACCTAGGAATAGCACACAAGATTCTTGTTAGTTCAAAAGTTTTCAAGAAAGATCTGTTACTTATATTTACTATACTGTTTGTATGAAAAGTAAGACGGGTTGGCACTCTTAAGTCGTCGACTCAAGGTCTCATTTCCATACTGTGGATAAGAAAAGAGAATAAATTAGATAGGTCCCCTGATAAGGCACACGCAACGTTCCGACTCAAAACATACTTAGTGTCTGACATAGTGATAGTACGCTTCAGTAGTTTGTAGCTTAAATTTCCACTTTAGGATTCTGCATAAATATTCACTATCACGTAACTTTGTCTCGACGGGCAAAGACTTATAATTTCATAGGTTATATCCAGGAATGGGTTTTGGCGGGAGCGCTACTCTACGTGTTGGATCAGGCCCCTCAAAGGACCGGGGTGAAAAGACCCGTGAATCTAAAGGTTATACATAATAAAGGTAATAATTCTTCTATGGACAAATAAGTTCCGAAATAAAAATATTTTATTTATTTATTAATTTTTTAAAGACAGAGCACTTTGAATCTTGTGGCCCTAAGCAGACGGAGCCCAGGGTCGTAAGACCCAAAGGCCAGTTATAGCATGATGGTTGCCGAAATGGTGGAAAAGGGAATAGACATTTTCTTCTTCTTATCGTGTGTGTTAGTGACTAACACTAGTGTCAGAGTTTTAAAACCGCCTTAAAGGCCTATGACATGGTTTTAGGTAACGACCAATGTCAAACACAGTGACCGGGACTGACGGCTTAACGTGCCCTCCGAAGCACGGACCATCTTACTTATCAGACAGGTGATCAGCCTACAATGTCCTAACCAAACTAGGACAGTAACACAAAGTCGTTGCCCCCGCCGGGAATCGAACCCGCGACCTCCGAATAGACATTTTTATGGATTTGCTAGCCGCATCGCCTACATTCTCGTCCATAACCGGCCAAGTGCCAGTCGAAATCGCACATTATTTATAAAAAATCAGGTTTGTGTATGGGAGATCCATTTAAAAGTATTTTTTTCAGTTTTCAGTATTTGTTATAAAAATACATCATTTGTGAAAATTTAAACTGTCTAGATTACACGCTTTATGAGATACAGCCCGATGGAAGAGACGGACAGCGGAGTGTTAGTAATAGGGTCCCGTATTTACCCTTTGGGTACGGAACCCTAAAAATTACGTATATGCTTTTACAAAGGCATGTTTTACATTTAAATGTTCATAATTTTTCAAAACTTAAAACTGACTTCATCCCCAAACTACTCGACCAATTTTGATAAATTTTCTATGGAACTACCTCACAAGTATACCCCCTTTCGAACAAAAAAAGATTTTTTAAATCGTTCCAGGCCTGTTTAAATAATCGGTGAACAAACATAAAAAAAAAGTAACGAATTTAATTTAATTTAAGTTGGTTGGCTTTTTATGCCACATGGAACATTTTCCCGACCTTACAAAAAAACTCCAAGGACCCTTTGTCGGCATCAAACTCAAGGAATTATATGGAAACTTTAGATTGGCCAAAGTTTGACGATAACAGATGCCTAAAGTTTATATTCAGAGGCTGATGTTTGTTCTTTGTCGATTTTGCCTACTGGCACTTAAATTTTTTGCGCCTTTTGTGACAAAACACTAAACTTTTTTTACTTAGAAAATGGTTTTGTGACCTTAAAAGGCATTATCAATGCGTCGAGGTGTTTTTTTGTATCATCATCATTAGGTTTTGTCTCCACTGCAGGAGCACGACCCTCTCTGTACTACCAGAGCCATACTTGGCTAGAGAAGCCAGAGGACTTGACCTACACACTCCACGCTGGCCGGTCGCCTTCTACGACATCCACGAGAGGACTAAGACTATTCGGACACACTGCACGTTTTTTGTATGTTTACTGATTATTCTAAGATGCCTGGACCGATTTAAATATTTCTTTGTTTGTTTGAAAGGGTATACTTGTCAAATGGTCCCATAGAAATTTTATATTTTTTTTTATAAAAAACGAATTTTCCAAATTGGTCCAGGCGTTTTTGAGTAATCAAGAAACATTTATATATAAGCATATATATAGAGGGTCATAGTTATCATCCGTATTCCTTGTCGAAATAAAGAACGTCACACACGACTTACATTCTTACTAACATTCACTAACAATCACATAAAAAACCTTGAAAATATTACACTTTTTTTCGAGACAATTGTGTAAAAAATACTCTATAATTCGCATTTTTTGTAAGATATTCTTCAAAATCCTCGTCATGCGTAAACAAAATTCCTCGAAACAAAACTTGTTGAGGACAAAGTTGTTCGCATGAGTTGGTTATTATAAAGCAGCCGGAATATAAGTGGAATTGAAAAACTTTGGAACCACTGATAAAGAGAAGTACTCTGTTTTGCATGGAGCAGACAATAAATATTTAGTTTTAGTTTAGTTTTTCGTGTGTGTAAGTGGCCAACACTGGTGTCAAATTTTTCAGGCTGGGCCTAAAGCCATACGATGATGACAGACGGGATCAACGGCTTATACGTGCCTTCCGAAGCACGGAGGTACTTGTGGTCACCCATCCAAGTGCGGACCACGCCCGGTTTCGCTTTACTTGCGAAAGCGCTAGTAATGCGTAACGCCGCCGGGCCACCGAGCTCCTCAAATATTTAAACATATAAATATAAAAAAAAAACAAAAAAAAATTGTATGACAAGGTATTGAGCGATTATATAAGCTAAGGAGAATGACGTGTTCCCCTTTGTAGAGCTTCTACGACGCGTAGCACTTCGTAGAGCCTTTACGACTCGAATTGTAGCACTGCGCAGAGCTTCAGCGTTTCGTAGCACATGGTTAAGTTTTATGAGGTCGAGTATAAGCAAAATTGTCGAGATAGCGATATAAAATTTTGGGGCAAAATACAAATAAAAAATAGATATTTTGATGATTGGTACTCAACTTCTGACACTCAAAAAATTGATATTTGAAATTGTCAAAATGCCACGCAGAAAATACCGTATTTAAATGCAAGTTGAACTCACCACGCAGTACCTATAATTCCATGAACTCACCTAAAGATGGATCCATAGATCTCATACTTTAGTTCTTTTAAATGAATGGGTCCATGACACTAGATGGCAGCACAGCGAAGTCAGGTTTAATAAGCTGCTGTTATTGGATACATTTGACGGAGCAAAAGAACCATGAGTTGTATGGTCGATTGCACCTGACGTCACTGTGCTGATTGTCACATATTTTTTAAAGCCCTTATTATGTAACAACGTCGCAATTTCGAAAAATCTGTGAAATATTTGATGGTTTATTTGTTTATAAAGTTTTATTCAGAAAAGTAAACATACAACGGCGGACTAATCCCGTATAGGGATCTCTTCTAGTCAACCGGCTAGTATTTGAGTGAAGTTAGGACTCGAACTAAATGTCAACTCTATCCATTTTGTTCCAAGTCCTAACAGGTCTTTGTAAGTGGAATTAATAACTTGTTTAGAACTATCCAAGGCCACCACGCTGTGTCGGGCTTTGAATTTAGTTTTTTATATTTATATTTGGACTGGTAATAACTTCATTTGATTATAAACTCCATCTTTTCATGTCTTTGAAAATTCTGTTCTATTTAGCAACAAATACCTATTTGATTTGCATATCTTTGTTAGTGGCTTACACTAGAGACGGAGTTTTTAGAACTCACAACAATAGACCGAAATAACTAGGCCGAATAACTGTATAACACATCATTTTTCAAATCTTACAGCCGACTTCACCCTCAAATTACACAAACGATTTAGAAAAAAAAATATGGAACCACCTCGCAGGTCTTCGAATATTCGGGGAACGTACATAAAAAAAAGATCCGACGAATTGATAATCTCCTCCTTTATTGGAAGTCGGTTATAACCGATTTTTCATTGCTGAAAGCATTTTTTTACAACTTATTGTTGCGAGCAAACAACAAAAAGCAAAAAAAGCAAGCAACGGGTCCGCGTATTTTAACTCCCGACAAAAAAGAGGTGTATGTCTGCCTGTGGCATCGCAGGTGGTTCAGTTGTTCAAAAGTTATGAGGGGTGAATGCTTGAAAGTCGGGGTATTTTTTTTATTAATCTGGCAATTGAACTTGTTCATGGATCCCTTATAGGCATCTAACATATTCGAACAAGCGAGCGAAGTTCTCCAAATCTACTTGAACAAATTTATGTATGTATGTAGGTATATTTGTTCGATCATATATCGAATCATTTTAATGGAATCTTTACAGTTCGGGGCAAACTATACCTATATAGAAAAAAGCTATGACCACATTACAGATATTTTCGTCTTATGTTGAACGCTTGGAGCATAGACCTAGATTTTTTACATACCTTTATATCTATGACTGAGAGCAAGGGCCTGACACGCTTTGATAGAAAGAGATAATCTTATTGCGACTTCTAAAAGAAGAAAAAGAAAAAAGTGGTGTGTTTTGGCCTTATCACCAACCGAACATTTGTTAATTGTCGGGTTATATGTACACTTCATTTTGCATATAAGCACTTGAAGTGTTCCTATATCCCGACCATGAAAAAAATATTCGTAGTATCATTAATATGTCTTTCCCTTACCCCCGGTCGCTCGGTGGCAAATCTACACTACTTGTATATTCTACATCTTTGGCTGTGTCTTTAGATTTTTGAAGTGAAAACTTCTTTAGCGGCGTTGTGCACTTTTTTTGGAATGGGTAAAAAATCTTAAACTCGCATCAGGACCACGTGTCCTGATCGAAAATTCGTAAGACGGCGCAGGGCGCTTGCGCGAATGTTCGTGTGTGTTTATGTTACGTTACGTTCGTGTGTGTAATGTGTCATGCTTGTGACATTTGTGACAGACTGTGGTTCAGAAAAGATTTGAAATATTTTATACTGATAATTAAAGCAATTCGTGCAAAATTATTCCCTAACCATTCCAAAATATCAAAAATGCACAACGTTAATATTCAAGTTTTCACTCCCAGAGTGCAACCCGTCGTTTTTTTTTCGTTATAATTTTAATTTACACAAAGATAATTTGTTCCATTATGCCTCACCATATCTCACACATACGGCCGAGATTTCTGTATCAAACAATAAATATGCGAATGGGGTCACACATTGTGTTTCTGATTTATGAACGCTTGGCATTGTCAGCCATTTTGTGGAAGCCGTCAATGGAAAATGGCGGCAATTGAAGGGTTGGAATTAATGTGGATAAAAAGGAGTTATTATATGTGTTATTGTTTGTTTAAATATATAGTTATTGATAAAGTAAAAGTTCTTACATATTCAATCATCATCTTCATCATCATCATTAGGTCTTTTTGTTTCCACTGCAGGAGCACGACCCTCTCTGTATTACCAGAGCCATACTTGGTCAGAGCAGCCTGAGGACTTAGCCTACACTCTCCACGCTGGCCAGACGGGTTGGAAAGGTCTCATTGATGCCTATAAGCTTTGTTTAGCTTGAATTTCCTAAGTCATTTTCTACGATATCCACGGGAGGACTTGGAGTGGCCCTATTCTGCTCAGCCGGAAACCACACGGCGTACATATTCAATGGTGAAAGTTACTAAGTAACATCTTGACTGCAAGCATTGCACACACGCACAATAGATTATCAAGCGTTTGTTGGTCACCAGGTGCAAGTCATGATATTTAAAGACTTACCGTAGGCAGAAACTTCCTATAAAATTTACCGTTTATTAAATTACTAGCTTTGACCGTAGGCTTCGCTCCCCGTGGGAATTTCGGGATAAAAACTATCCTATGTCCTTCCCTGGGTATCAAACTATATCCACTTTAAATTTTATTTAAATAGGTTTAGTGGTTGAAGCATGATGTGGTAACGAACAAACAAATATACAAACTCACTTTCGCATTTGTAATATTAGTAGCGTAAGACTAGCTGCGCACCGTGGTGTTATCCGCCGTATATATACTCGTATATTTGTGTAAATCCAATGTATCTACGTCTTGCATACCAAATTTTATCAAAATTGTTCCAGCCATTTACGCGTGAAGAAGTAACAAACAAACACACACACTTACACACAAACTTTCACTTTTATAATATTACCTAAGTGATTACAGCAATAACATCGACACAACTCACCATTGATCATGCCTTTCAAAGCAAAGCTACATACCGTTTGTATTTATTTATGTTTGACTAATTTTTACAATTCCAAACCAAAATAAGTTTTTTAAGCTATTGCATAGCTTCTATCGCGGGCCTTGAGCGCGGGGACCGAATCCAAAAATTCCGTAACGAAAAAACCTCACGCTCTCCCCACTCCGCCTACCATGTAGGTTGCCGCTTCGTCTCTGTCGTCCGTTTGCGACGTTGCCGCCCTTCCTTGTTTGCAATAGCTTTACCGCGGCAGTCCCCGAGTGCCACACGTCTTTTTTTTAAGTTTTAAAAGAAAAGTGACCATTTTATGTACAACTTTTAATTATGAGGCCAAAGAACTTATTAAGTCAAATGAAATAAGCCCAAACTCGATGAAGTTGCGTCGTTTTATTACTGCGTTCCAACGCTCACCTTCCATCTCCGTGATCAGGCCTATACGTTTCTCGTCAAGACAAATCTAATTCTATCAAATATCTCCCGACTCTATCGTCAAAACAAGTTATTGACTCCATAATATTGTATTGTCATCCGACTTACACAAGTATCAAAAATTTCAGCTAAATAAGTTGAGGATAACTGGTTGAATATTGAGTTGCAAGATTTGACCTAAACAATATGCAAGATACATTGCAACTTAAATAAGGCTTGTTACTCTCCACTCCATCATCAAAACCGGTATTGACTCCAGAATATTGTATTGTCATTTGACTTACACAATTGCGCAAAATTTCAGTTAAAAATTGAGTTGCAAGATTTGACCTAAACCACAGGTATGGCACTTCATACAAACGGAGCAGCATTTATACCTAGTACTACTACAAACGAAACAATCCGTCCGTGCACACGTCAAATGTGTGAGTTAAACAATCAGGGTCGCCACCATAGAATTTGTTGCTTTGCTTACCTGTTTTCATCACTCGGAAATCTATAAAATTTTCGTTATTCATTGTTTTTCGTGGATAAACAATGATAATGTGCGCAGTTTCTCACCATTATAATTCAATAATCCTAAGTGACTCGCGTAATGTCAACGTGCGACTACCAATAACCCTGTTTTACTGCCGCTTACACCTCATAATAACGGGGGAAGGGTTGCGGGGACGCCAGATTGCGGGGGACGGTGCGAGTTTCCGTTCTGTATGTAATACTATTAATAATTCTGTGCCTAAACAAACATGCAAGATACATTGCAAGTTAAATAAAAGCTTGTACAAAATACAATACCAACTTGTACGTCTCCGAAATTGATTGGAAACTGTGAATCACTTCGGAAACACTTTTCTGCCCCGTTCCACACAATGGTACACGTTTCAATTCGCGCTAACGACTTATAAAAATTCATGATCGATAAGCCGCACGCTAGAGTCCATTGGACAATTTGTACGAGTTTTATCGGGCTCTCAGGAATTGGGATTCCAATTGGTGAAACATTTTTGGATGCAATTTGCAGATGTAAGTATTATTGTGGTTTCCGGCAAAGTAGAATAAGACAACTCCAAGTCTTCTCGTAAATGTTGTAGAAGGTAGAAGGCGACATAAGAAATTTTAATACAAGCTTAACAAAGCTTATAAACATCAATGAGAGTGTAGGCCAAATCCTCTGGCTGCTCTGGTCAAGTTTGTCTCTGGTTTTACAAAGAGGGTCGTGCTCCTGTAATGAAGACAAAAAGAACTGATGATAAGTGTTAAAAGGAAAAAGAAACTAATGTGCCTGTAGCGTGGGGATTTCGGACTTCATCTGTTCCTAAAGGTATCGAAAGAAGTGATTAACTTCCCGTTTCGGTATCAAAAATATACCTACATTACTACCAAGCATACGGTGACCACTCCGGAGTGGGAAATTCAGTGATATGAATCGTATGTCTAGAGTAATAAGAATGAAATTGGCTTGCAATGCATACAAGGTATTTAAGGAACAGGTGCAGTTTTGACGAAAACTAAATTAAACCATATAGCTAACGATACTGAGTAGATATTTCTTTGAATATCTTTGCTGAGGAAGACTTCTGTACTAGTACTTATTCTGTAGCAGAAACATCATGTACGATGCATTCCCAAGGACTAGATGACGCCAATCGTGGGCCGGTGTCGAATATTTTGCTTTATTGGACACCAAGCAACGTCGTTTCTAAAACTAAAGTGAAAATGGTTTGAGATTTTCTTTTCTATTTTCCACGCTTTCTTAATCCTTGAGTGACCATGCATAACAGGTTGTAAAACTGTAAAACTAAAATCACAGTACCTGGCAGTGGCGTTGGGTGAGAATTTGGGCTTGTACAGCTATAAAACTATGAAACTAATTAAATATCTACCGAATTAGGTTCTATAAAGGTTAATAAGCCGTTTAATGTCCTGATCATAACTTATATATTTTAATTTTATTCTCTTAATTAAATTATATTTAGTAATATTATATCTCTGAGCGTATTTATACAAAATTTATCATTGTGAGTATATTTGAATACCATCAAAAGAAATTGTATTTTAAATATGTGGGTGTGTGTAATCCAGTCATGCTGCTAGTTTACAACATATAAAAATAGTAAACCAACGCGGTGCGCCGATATACGTAGGCTATAATTGTTGTTAGTAATAAATGCATATATATTAGAAAACCCTAAGGAAACTCGATGGGAATTGGCTTATTAGGAGGCCCCAGTTACGCAACCGAGCTTGGTTCGATGAATATTTTTCAAAACTAAAAACCGACTCACCAGCTCACCACCAAACTACCCAACCTATTTTAATAAAAATTCCATGGGACCACCTTTAAACTATACCCTTTCAAAAGTCAAAAGTCAAAGGTCCAGGCCTCTTCGAATATTCGGTGAACATACATAAAAAAAAGATCGCGACGATTTGATAAACTCCTTCGTTTTGGAATTAGGTTAAAAAAGCGGAGAGCAAGTTAAATTTTCCAAAACTTTCTAACAAAATTCTGTTATTTTAGAAAATGTTCTGCACTAAGACCGTTTGAATTAAACGAAGCTGTGGCAACGTAGACGTGAATACCATTTCAATGAGCGAAATACCTAAACAGCATAAATTCAGCTGTTAACAATTCAGGAGATGAATGAAATACCTGCCTGAAAGCAAGACGGATGGTTAGATCTAGTAGTTGAGTCTAGATCTAAGCTAGAGCAGGGTGGGAAAGAGCTCTCCCAGACCAACATTAAATAATACCCGGCCAAGTGCGCGTCGCACCACGCACAGTGTAGGGTTCCGTAGTTGCCAATGCCAACTTTGAGTTCACGGGACTAAAAAAATCTTGAGCAAATTAATAGAACCCCGCCTATCAAGATGGTCGTCTAGTAACGGAATGCCTGCCAGTGGCGAAGCCTCCTTAGAAGCCGATTACCATCGAGTTCCTTTAGGCTCTTTTAACATTTATGCATATATTACTAACAACAAATTATAACCTACGTATATCGGCGCATTTACTTTTGTCATAAGCCGTAAACCGCAATGTAAAGCAGCATGACTGAATTGCACACACCCACATATTCAAAATACGAAAGTTCTCCCTGGTTATTGAAATAGAATCACAATGATAAATTTATAAACACGCTCAGATACATATTACTCACACTAAGGTAATAAAAATAAGCCGGACATGGAACGATTATTAACTTTTAGAGGTATATAACCTAATTATGTAGGTATTTAATTTGTTTCATAGTTTTATAGCTGTACTAGCCCAAATGACCACCCAACGCCATTGTTGCCTACGCTATTTTCAATCGTTAACCCCCAATAACTTTTAAGCGGCTAAACCTAAATTGATTCGACCGTCATTAAACACAGCTAAGAATCACCGCAAGAGAATTCATTTTGATAGACAGACCGACAGACAGACGTCAAACTTATAACACCGCTCTTTTTGTTGGGGGTTAAAAACGACTTTTCCGAGTCCTACATTTTATTAGTTGGTCGCCTGTAACTCTTGAATTTGTAAACCTTGCTTAGCTCTGATAGTTTTCCTTTAAACTTAGTTATATATAAGGATTTTTTCACGCGATCATAAACAACCATTGAGAAGGAGGAGGGGACACTTGACTTTAACAATGTTTTACTAAAACTAAATATTCAGAAACGGATCCCTGAATCGAATAATGGTTTTCACAAGCTAACAATATTTTTGAAACACGTATACCCCACACTTTGGGTTAATCGAGAAAAAGAGTTAAATTCCAATTTGCATGTATGGGAGCTAAGGTAAAAAAAAAGAATGAATTTATTTAATCACTTTATTGGCATGATTAATGTAAAAACCTATGCCAAATTACAACTTTCTAGTAATTATAGTTACTGAGGATAACCACGGAAGGCCAAACAAACAGACATGGCAAAACTATGAAGGTTTCTTTACTACGGAACCCTAAAAACTTGTTCAAAATAAAATTACTTAGCTAGTATTCGACTGCAGATACATACGTCATAGTTCTTGTTCTGACTAGGCAATCCCTCTCAAAGACAGGTTAGACTCGTTATTCAGATCTAGACTAAGCCAACTTGGGCTGGATCCAAACCATCTGTCTTGCTTTTAACCGGCAGGTATTTCATTTATACCTGTCCTAAATTTATATCGCTTCTTTGTTATTTTTCACTGACATCAATAAAAGAGGAAGTTATCAATTCGTCGGAATCTTTTTTTATGTATGTTCACTGAATATTTGGAGACGCCTGGATAATTGAAAATTATTTTTTGTTTTTGTTTTAAAGGGTGTACTTGTCAGAACCCCAAACTACACAACCGATTTTGAACAAAATTCTTTGGGACCACCTTACACAAGTATGCTTTTAAACAATTAACGAATTTTTGAAATCGTTTCAGGCGTCCGGCAAAAGGATTCCGACGATTTCGTAAGGAACCCCTTTTTGAAGTCGGTTAAAAGAGCATCGTCTAGAAAATCTCTTGCGCTTTGGTTTTCCGTCAGTTGAAAACATGGCACATTGCCATCCTTCTCACATTTAAGCCTTGAAGAACAGCAACAAAGATAATACAATTACAACGTAACAGATACCCAAAGCCATAGAAACTATTGGAGGACCCATAAGCAGACAAAACTGGAGTTGCGTAGCATCACAGAGATGGCAGCACACACGACTAGCAGAAAAGTGACAAATAAAGCATTGAATACACTTTTAAAATATTTATTGCATTTCATAAAAGTGAAATTTCATTAATTATAGTACTACTTTATTTAACTAGTAGTTCGCCGCGAACTTAGACCTCGCGATTATTTTTCACAGTTCAGTTTCCTAAATAACCCCTAGATGGCGGTATCCAAAGTTAGAACACGCTATGGTTTTGTTTGCTACATATTCGCGGACATTTTTATTAATATTTCAAAAACTACTGAACCGATTTTGATGCCCAACGAACTTGAAAATTCTATTGATGTTTCCTACATGCCTACCAAGTTTTATCAAAATCAAACCATCGGTTCGGCTGCTATCGCGGTACAAACATACATACATACATACATACAATGTGTTTTCGCCCCCAACTCGATTTAGAGACCTCACTCGCTTCGCTCGCTCGGTCAAATAATAGTAAGTACCTGGGCGACCGAGCTTTGCTCGGTTATATCTCAAACATTATCTACATTTTTTAATAACCCTTAAAATAGTTTCAGTATATTTTGTTAGACCTTATATATACTAGAACATATAAAAAAAAGATTTTTTGTTTTAATTATTGCCTTATAGCGCCATCTAGTAATAAGGAAGATAAATAATTATGTTTATAAGGCGATGGGTAGGCATGCCAACAATAATTCTTAAAGCCTACTTAAGCCACGCTCCACACTGACTAGTTTTTAGTCCGTGCCCTCTTTCTACTATGATAAATGGTACAATTGGCAGTGCCAAGCTGCAAGTCAGCTGGTTGAAGACAAATGGCTTTCAGCACTTTTTGTGTGGGTATTTTTTGTGTTGACTTTTAAAACGAGGCCTAATTTTATTTAGTTCAATTTTACAAACATACATACAAGATACATTGCAAGTTAAATAAAACTTGCAATGTATCTTGTATGTATGTTTGTATGAATGTTTGTTTAGGTCAAATCCTGCAACAAAACTTTCAACCAGTTATCCTCAACCGATTTAGCTGAAATTTTGCATACTTGTGTAACTCAGATGACAATACAGTATTATGAAGTCAATGAGCTGTTCTGATGATGGAGACGGAAGATATTCCATGAAACTCAGTTATAAAACAACATAACCTCATTGAGCAGGACTCGTTTGATTTGTCTTTACGAGCACTTTATGGTAGACTATGCGGGTCTGGTCACGGAGACCAAAGGTGGTCAATGTAACTCAGTAAAATAAAACGACGAAACTCCATTTAATAAAACTAGTAGCCTCACTATAAAAGCTAATACAATTTTTTTTTTTAACTAATTTTATGTAACGTCAGCTAACATTGCACAAAATATGCTCAGTTAAAAAAAAAACTTCCATGGTGTGAAGGGTAAAATATACATTATCACCTACCAATCAAGCCACTGTTTCCACAAGAATCAATATCGATTCCTGACTCGTAACAATCACATAAAACTGTAATCGATTTCGCATTCGAGAAAGGGGACAAACGAATGACTATTTCATTGGTGACTTAACTATGGACGCTTTTATAGGATTCAGGCCTTTATTATGTAAAGGGTAAGGATTAGATTGGATTAAACTTTTGTTGAAGTAGGTTGTCGCTGATTTGTCGTGGGAAATCCTTTTATTGATAAAAAGTGCTTGCTAAATAGGGACGGGCTTTTTCACTTTCTATGGTTAAGCATAAACTTTTTTCAGGATTGAATTTAATTAAGATTATAACCGGACTCGCACACGAAGGGTTCCGTACCATTATCTATAAAAAAATCACGTACCGTTTGTTGTATGAGATTTTTTGTATTTATCTGTTTTAGTATTTTTTGTGGCAGCAGAAATAAAACCTCATATGAGATAGACAGGCAGACAGACATGCAGACATACGGACGGACGAACGGACAGCAAAGTCTCGTAATAGTGTCCCGTTTTTAGGGTTCCGTAGCCAAATGGCAAAAACGGAACCCTTATAGATTCGTCATGTCTGTCTGTCTGTCTGTCCGTCCGTATGTCACAGCCACTTTTTTCCGAAACTATAAGACCTATACTGTTGAAACTTGGTAAGTAGATGTATTATGTGAACCGCATTAAGGTTTTGACACAAAAATAGGAAAAAAATAGTAAATTTTGGGGGTTCCCCATACTTAGAACTGAAACTCAAAAATTTATTTTTCATCAAACCGATACGTGTGGGGTATCTATGGATAGGTCTTCAAAAATGATATTGAGGTTTCTAATATCATTTTTTTCTAAACCGAAAACTTTGCGCGAGAGACACTTCCAAAGTGGAAAAAAGTGTGTCCCCCCCCCCGTAACTTCTAAAATAAGAGAATGATAAAACTAAAAAAAATATATGTTGTTCATTACCATGAAAACTACCAGCGAAAATTAGTTTGAACAATATCTAGTAAGTAGTTTTTTTTTAATACGTCATAAATCATAAACGGCAATGTACCTTTCATTCAACCAACTCAAATATAAAAATTTAAAAAAACATACTACAAGACTTTTATATTATGTTATTTGCTACTACGGAACCCTTCATGGGCGAGTCCGACTCGCACTTGGCCGCTTATTTTTATTTGTGTACGGAGCCATAAAAGTGTAATATTCGAAATTAGTAGTACCTCCATAGATTATCACACTTTTCATAAATTACCTTTAATTCTTTTGGGAATTAATTGGTACGTAAAGTTTTACAATCGGCCTCCGCCTGACGTCAGCCTTTGTTGGACATGCAGTCGAAGCACGAAATGGGCCTAATTCTTTAGTCGCCTCTGACGACATCCACAGGAAAAGATGGAGTGCTCCTGTCCTAGGTAGAAAGCCACGCGGTACAAGTGACGATATAGGAACATGTTACAAAACGTGAGCAGATTAGTGTTGCTACTCGAAAAGGCGATATCGATAGACTATCGGTGTTTAAAATAATTATAATACTATCGATAGTACCGATTCTTCTATACTAGTACCGATTCTTTCGATAATATCAGTCTTCTTCTCGTGTGTGTTAGTGACTAACACTAGTGTCAGAGTTTTAAACCGCCTTAAAGGCCTCTGACATGGTTTTAGGTAACGACCAATGTCAAAGACAGTGACCGGGACCGACGGCTTAACGTGCCCTCCGAAGCACGGATCATTTTACTTATCGGACAATCAGGTGATCAGCCTACAATGTCCTAACCAAACTAGGACAACAACACAAAGTCGTTGCCCCCGCCTGGAATCGAACCCGCGACCTCCGGGTATGAGCCGAACGCTCTAACCACTACACCACGGAGGCGGTTATAATAATATCAGTTAGTAACTAAAACTTTTTGGTTGAAACCAATAGTATAGATTCCGACGACGAACAAACTATTGATACTATCGATAGTTCCGATTCTTTCGAAAGTATTGGTTAGTAACTGATACTATTTAGTTGAAACTTGTATCGATCCTGACGATGAGCAAACTATTGATACTATCAATATAGTAGTAGTAATAATAGTATTGCGATTCATAAACTGCCGACAGCATCGATGAGAGTTTATGTACTATCCTAGTATCTATAGTTTATTCGTCTTCATCAATCAATAAAATTGATAGTGTTGTTAGTTATCTATAAGGCTATAAAGCAGCTATCGATAGTTTGGCATTTTTCGATTGAAACTATCGATTGTAAAACTATCGATATTTCGGCAACACTAGAGCAGATATCTCTCAACGTTACAGCCTGAAATCAATTAGCTCGTGAGTAACTCACTTGTAACACAGTGTAACAAAAACAAACTTTACTCGTGTGACTTTTTAATTACTTTGTAAGTTTTGACATTCTAACGTAGAACGACACGTAAAGACACCTACTTACAAAGTTATCTGGAATTTTGAAACTTGGTATTGAAGAAGTGATTTGAGCCTCATTTAGGTACAAACGAAAATAATTTATGTTGTACTGTACTCTTTTACAAGCTTTTATTCTACTTGCAATGTATCTTGGTATCTTGCATCTTTGTTCGTGTCAAATCTTGCGACTCAGTTTCAACCAGTAATCCTCAACCGATTGAGCTGAAATTTTGCCTACTTGTATAAGTCCGATGACTATGCAATATATTATGTCAATGAGCTGTTCCGATGATGGAGTATCACAGGAATTCATCACACATATAGCACTTCATAGAAGCGCACTACCATTTATATACCTACTACTACAAACAAAATTATACATCCGTGGACATGGCAATGTGTGTGTGTTCGGACCGTACGGAACAACTTATATCGACAACCCAAACATAATGGCATGTTGGCAGTTTGTACCCGGATTGGTATCTTGTACCTTTATAACTGTGGTTGAAACAGATATGTAGGTGGTTTAAAAGTAAGAACGAGTAGATATAAAGAATATTATTGTAACCTGATTTTCGTTTGTTACAGACTTGTGCCATGCCGCGACTAAGATCCAGGCGTCGTTTAGGGGTCACCAGGCCCGCAAGCAAACCCAGGCGGAAAAGGATAAGGAAGCGCAGGACAAGGTACTTAATAATATACTTTTAGTCACCAAATTCTTATTCTTCAAGGAAATTATTTTTATTTTTCATTATCAGGTCTTTTTGTTTCCACTGCAGGAGCACGACCCTCCCTGTACTACCACCAGAGCCATACTTGGCCAGAGTAGCCAGAGGATTTGGCCTTGACAGAGTATTTCCTAAGTCGCCTTCTACGACATCCACGGGAAGACTTGGAGTGGCTCTATTCTGCCGGAAACCACACGGCACTATTAAAAAAATACATCGAATCAATCACTCACTAATCGCATTAAGAGGCTCTACTTATTTATCGAATGAGCCAAAATATTCCTTTGGATACGATCTATTTCGTATCCGACATTGTAAAATTATTTTCCCCTGAGTGACCGCTTTAGTTTTATTATTCATAAAATAATTTGAAACTTGCTACAAATACTTACTCAAGTCAAGCAGTTTTTGCAACATTTTAAGGTTAATGTTAGCTGTTATCGTTTGGAAATGAATAATATGGAAGTGAATATTAACCTAAACTGCCTTATTATGACTAACTTTATATAATTATCCGTCTAAATTAAGTTGACTTTGACAAATAAGATACTGTCATTTTACTAGATGTTAACTTGTTTAGGGTGAATAAAGGCCCATTTAGACGGTGCAAGTTTCTTGCGTGTTGCATACAATTTTATTGAAGCAATAAATGATTTGTATGGCTGACATTTCGTTTAGACCATGCAAGTTGTCTATTGCTGCAATAAAATGGCATGCAACGGGCAAGAAACTTGCATCGTCTAAATGGGCCTTTATTCACCCTAAACAAGTTAACATCTAGTAAAATGACAGTATCTTATTTGTCAAAGTCAACTTAATTTAGACGGCCTTAATGGTTTTCCTTGTAAGTAACAAAGTCCGCGTTTTATATTAAAAAGGAAAAAGTTTTTTTATTAAAATTCCTTATTTTTCCATTCCAGGAAGACATAGAGAAGATCGACCTTTCAGACCCTGACCTCAACAAGGCCGCGACTAAAATACAAGCCTCCTTCCGTGGCCACAAAGTACGCAAGGACGTCCCCAACTAAGGTGACCACGCGTTCGACGGGACACTCTGACTTCATGTGTATGAGGGATGTCACCTTGTTGATTGTGAGCTAGATTATTGTAAGAATGGCTTAGTGTGACGAAACGGTATACTAGCGATTCATGTTTCAATACTTTCTGGTAATATTTGTGAAAGCAACTGACGTCTTAGAATAGCTATGATAACCACAGCAAAAAGGCTTCATATAAGTAAGACATAGACGTGATTTTGTAATTATAAAAATAACTAACTAGTTATAATGTACGAATAAATACTATAGATGTTGCTGACCAAAAAATATTGATGCAAGGATTGTCGAATGATAAAATACAATAACTGGATTAATGTTTATGTTTAACTATACGACTATTAGAGATTATAAAAATGTTGTACTATTAAGCTGTCCTTTGACTTCTTCATCATGTCAATAAACCACGACTAAATAAGGAATGTACGGGCTAGGTTTTAGTGTCTGATACATCAAATACTATACCTCAAAATAAGTATATGAACCTACTTACTATATTCTATAAATATACCTAACTTTTTAATGTAAGAATAATTTCACATCATAATAATTTCACATCAAGCGTGGTTGAATGAAATGTTGTTCTTAATGAAAGACAAGACCATTTTTATGTATTTAAATAGTGAGATAGTATTCAAATTCAATCTCATAAATGTGAAGTCGAGTATCTTGTTTCGTTTAATAGTAAAGAGTAATCCTGCACGGTATGTCAATTCTTTACTAATAATTTGTCAATTTTTACCTTATGCTTACTTTGTTATCATCTGAAGCATTGGATTGACATGTCTCATGAATACCAAAGAGTAGAAAATATTAAATGAATTAAACTATTTAATATATATATTATAGATTCTGTCCCGTTTTTCTAATACTATTTTGGTCACCATACTTCGTGTTATCCTCAATATCAAATCTTCATACTTTGTTTTGACATTCCAGTTTCTTCTTTCAATGTTTGTTAAATATGTAAGATTTTATTTAAGAATAAAGTAGTTTAAGACATTGTAGATTAATTGCTTTTCAAACAGCTTTTTTCTGCATTAAAACATTTCAACAATTTTGTGTACTTATGCTGAAAACTATTTGGTTACCTATTCATCTAAATCAAATGTTGACATTTTAAAATATATAATTTCTACAAATTTTTATAATTTATTATTATTACACAATTTTGCTCGATTTTCCTGTACATTTCTGGTAATTTTAGGATTTATATTAAATAAAATATTTAATATTCGCCTATATTAAAATTCTGTTTTATTTCTTCGATTTATTAGATACAGTAGACCCCGCAAAGAAAGTAAGCCTAATTAGGTACTAGAAGTCACTTCATATCAAGAATATCTACCAATTTACTCCTACTAAAATGACGACAATCCAGGTGTTATTTCTAGATCAACTTGGTTTTTTTTACGAGGTGAACTATATTCTCAAATATCATAGACTCATGAATAAACATACGTAAGGTAACGTAACTTATTTATTCGAGTGTTTAATTAACTTACTTCGAAAACTAGCTTAGTCATAGCTTAGACAAGTATTAGTCTCCGAGCCAGGGACAAACATAAATAATTTATTTATATCTAAGGGGTTAACTTGTAAATGCTTCAGTACCATGAAGCTCTGTGAACGTCAACTGCAATTCGGTGGGTGGGTCAAATAAGGGTAATACTCAAATCACGTGGAAAAAAATAAAATTTTATCTTTTTCTCTCAATTGAAAATTTATCTTGATTGATTATCAATCGGGAGGAAATGAATAAAATTCTCTTTTTAGGGTTCCGTAGTATGTCTGTCTGTCTCAACGTCGGCACACGTAACCACGGCATCCCATATTTCGCCTGGCCCGACACGCACTAGGCCGGTTATTTTTCAATATTCTTTTCGGAATGTTACTAGACTGAGACAACACTATCCTCGTCCTCAGGAGAAGGTGAACGTAACATAATGCCTTTTGTCAACCCTTACCCCATAACGAAGAATTTTAATACGCTATTTTCCAACAAGTCAAATTACTAGTCAACAAACAGTTTCTAATTGATTTCGTATGAAATACAGGCAGTTGACCTCATAGGTTTTTGGAGTTAAAATAGTGCTCACAAATCACGTTAAAATGAATATGTTCAGACAAGTGACATAATTTTACAAAATAACTTATTATTGGCTTAGCTTTGTTCATTTTTTCATATCCAATTCAGTCTGAACAACGAAGCTGGTTCAATCATTAATACCGCTAGCCCACTTCCATCGGATCGGCGCGGATCTGTGTCAATTAGTACAGCTTTCCAATTCATAATAAAGGTTCTTTTAATCAACTTCCAAAAAAAGGAGGAGGTTATCAATACGCCACGATCTTTTTTTTGGGGTCCGGACCCAAAGGGTAAAAACGGTACCCTGTTACTAAGACTCCGCTGTCCGTCTGTCTGTCCGTCTCTCCATCTGTCTTTCACCAGGCTGTATCTAATAAACTGTGATAGCTAGACAGATGAAATTTTTGCAGATGATGTATTTCTGTTGCCACTATAACAACAAATACTAAAAACAGAATAAATATTTAATACAACAAACGTGATTTTATATCGATAGTGGTACGGAACCCTTCGTGCTCGAGTCTGACTTTTATACCTTGGCCGGTTATTTATGTATGTTCACCGAAATTTCGAAGATGCCTGGACCGATTTGGAATATTCTTTTTTTGTTTGAAAACTTCTCTTGTCAGGTGGTCTCATGGAAAAACATGGATTGTGTAGTTTAAGGGTGAAACCGGTTTTTAGTTTAGAAAAATTATACTTATGCACACACACATAAGTAGTTATACTTATTAGTGTGTGCAACTGTGTTAATTGACGCAACGATAATATAATTACTAAAGTAAACTGTAGTTAGATGTAGACCAGTATATCTACCTGGGTCAATTGATCCAGGCAGGAAGTTCCAGCTTCGAGGAAGAGGTCTCTAGACGAATCCGACTCGGCTGGGCAGCGTTCGGGAAGCTACGCAGTGTCTTCTCGTCAAATATACCTCAGTGTCTTAAGACTAAAGTTTACAACCAATGTGTGTTACCAGTGATGACTTATGGCTCTGAAACATGGTCCCTTACTATGGGTCTCATAAGAAGGCTCAAGGTCGTGCAACGCGCTATGGAAAGGGCTATGCTCGGTGTTTTTCTACGTGATCGAATCAGAAATGAGGAAATTCGTAGGAGAACTAAAGTCACTGACATAGCCCAGCGGATTAGCTCGTTGAAATGGCAGTGGGCGGGACACATAGCGCGACGAACCGATGGCCGATGGGGCAAAAAGGTTCTCGAATGGCGACCACGTACAGGCAAGCGAAGCGTAGGACACCCACCCACAAGGTGGTCTGACGACCTAACCAAGGTCGCTGGAAGGCGCTGGATGCAAGCCGCTCTAGATCGGTCATTTTGGAAATCTTTGGGAGAGGCCATGTCCAGCAGTAGACGTTGTGCGGCTGAAATCTTATACCTTTAAACGAGCAATTCTTGTATATTTATTTATTTATATGTATGTATATAAATTTCCGTGATCTCAAAAACGGCTCTAACGATTTCGCAGAAAATTGGTATATGGGGGTTTTCGGGGGTAAACAATCGATCTAGATTAGTCTTATGTTTGGGAAAACGCGCGTTTTCGAGTTTTCTTGCGTTTTTCTTTCCACGCAGAATGTGGTCGCTAATTTCGTTCTAACGGTCGAATCCCGCTCAGTGACCTACTTTTGTTTTTTATTATTTATGATAAAGTTTGTTTTTTTTAAATTTTTATTGTTTTAATACAAGTTTAAAAAAGTTTATGTAGATTATCACCATAATAGTAATAACCGAGCAAAGCTCGGTCGCCCAGGTAGTGATGATGATTATAACTCAAAAACTATTTACAAATCTTTTGTCGCCTTCCAACGTAGAATTTCAATAATTCGGTGAGTTTGAATAACAAATTTGAAATAATTAATTCAGCGACCTACTTGCACCGGGCGGCGTGGAATTCGCAGATTTTGCAGATCTCAAGATAAAGTATATTTAAAATCTGTTTTCTATTTCACTGACCGAGCGAGGGAAGCGTCTCTGTTTCGAGATTGGCCAAAAATGCTTTATCTGTCTATCCATGTCTATGGGAACCCGGCCCTTAAAGGCGTTCATTGGCCCAAAAACAACATAAAGGAGTTAGATACGGACATCTACCTTAAAATCTCTCACAACAATTTTAGCCTGGTAGATGGTGACTTGCTGCTCGTTGGCTACACTGCCTGTACACCCTAACTAGCCACGAATATGCAGCGAAGGCATATCACAATGTGAGCACTCTGAGGGTGTCGAGAGGTGCGGCTCCGGTTTCACCATCACGGGGCTTACCCCCGAGAGCGGGTTTTCCCGATATTACGCCATTTCATGCATACACTTCCACCCTGGAGCATATGTTTAGCTCTTACGACTTCACTCTGGCCGGCCAGTCAAGGCAAGACAGAGCGTGTGTATGTGTGTGGTCATTTAGGAGGTAGAGTACGTAGTGTCGCCACTCACCATCAGCTCGCTACAAGCTGCCCTGCGTTGACTGACCAGTAGGCCAAAGGGTCGTCACTTCCCAATGTATTATTAATTAATTGGACGGAAAAATCTGCTGTCCGACAATATCGGTAGCGTTGTATAACTGATTTAAAAGTCCCCTTACCCAAGACCAAGCTACACTTTTCCATACAAACGTAGTCCACGTTTTATTACGAAACGACATGCCCGATTTTGGCACAATTTTGTAATTTCAAAGATATTGCAATTATCTAGGGTAATAATTGCTTTTCGACACTAAAAATAAGAACTTGAAATAGAATGTTATATCATTTTTTAACTATCAGTTTAGGAAACTTCAACATCCTTGTATTTTCTTTCCAGTTTATCATTTTAGTGTCGGCACCCAATTTTTACCCTAGGTAATTGCAATTTCTTTAAAATTACAATTTTTTACCGAAATCCAAAAGTGGTTTTAAAATAAAACGTAGACTATCTTTGTATGGAAAAGTGTAGTGTAAGGGGATTCTTATGGCTGTAAAATCTAGTCATAGGCTGTAAGATAGAAAGATAACACTACTAGAGTGAAGAGGACCATACGTCTATACTTCTAGATTTAACAATGCAGATTTTAATAATTCAGTCAGTCGGCAAAGTCATGTTATTTTAATAACCAAACCTGCGACCTACTTTCACCGGGCGGCGCGGAACTGTGTCAATTAGTTCCGGATTTTGCGGATCTCGAGATAAAAATAGATTTTCAATTAGAGACTACCTACTATATTCACAATTCAATAAAACACAGGACCAATTAAACATTTCTCACTTAATAATAATTATAATTATTAATGTACTTATTTATTTAACATAAATAGTATTCGTTAGTAACTCACAGGTTTTGCGTCACTGGAAAATTTAAAAAATTAAATCGACGAACCCAAATTTCACAAGGTTTTACAGCGTTTTTATTTTATTTGCCTTTATACCCTTATGTCCTTTTTAGGGTTCCGTAGTAAACAAGGAACCCTTATATTTTGGCATGTCTGTCTGTCAGAGACTGTAAGTACTAGATAGCTGTAATTTGGTATGGGTGTGTATATTAATTATGCCAAAAAAGAAGTAAAACAAAATTTTGAGAATTTTTTTTATGGTATCCCCCGTGCAATTGGGGGTCAATTTTTTTTCTTGACTTATCCATCGGGTGTCCTTTCGTTGAATAGGTCTTTTGAAAATATTGTGAGCTTGTGAACACCTTTTTTTCAATTTTGAGATCCGTTTGTGAAATATTTGTTTTGATGGTGGGTGACGATCACTTTTAGCATAATCGTGGGCGAGACAGTGCAAAAAATAATCTCTTTTAGTATCTATGGGAAGAAAAGCAGCTGGTACATTTTCAGATTTTTTTCTCCCATAGCTATATTTTTGTAGATACTGTCTTATCTCTGTTGAATAGACTCTTCATAAGTAAATTTTCTTTTATAAGTATATTAGAAATATTCTATTTGACATACATTTTTCATATTCAATATTTTACTATTTTGTTTTGCCTAGTTACCTCAAAAACAACATTTTTGAAAGCAACATCTCTTTGCCATTTTTTTTTACCATTTACGTGTTCAAAACACAGTAATTCAACATATTTATTTCTAGCATGGAATAGAACACATCCTTTTTACGTCCGTAACTAAGTCAACTTTCCTTGACTTTACTCTGTTACCAGTTTCTTTACATACATGGAAAAAGATACTTCTGATAATTTGAGACTGGTGCGTATTGGTATCCATAGCTTTGGGGTCGGTAACAATTTGGAGTGGCAAGTGACGACTGCGAGTATTGACTTGGCGAATAATATCTAATGCTTGACGTGGCTGGAACACTGCCTAGCAGCTCTTGTGTCATTGTATTATACCCATTATTATACACAGGCTCAAATTTAGTATTACTGTAACTAAGTTCTCCTTTTACTCCATTATCATAATTTGGTTCACTCTTAGGTTTATTTTTGTTCGTATTAGATTTGACATGTATCTCATAATTTTTCCATGCTCGATAAATTCTTTCTTTTAGAGCTTTGTTGACTGCATTGATAAAATGTCCAGGTGCATTTTGATTGTCACAGATTTTGTTAATGTCTATTTGGTTTTCGAAGGGATATTTGTAAGGTTCTTTTACAAATATTGTGTCTGGTTCGTATAGATTTTTACTTAGATCATGTTTATCTTCTGCATCCGTGTCAGAATCAAACTTCTCGTGTAGTTCCTCAAAATTGAAGTTCTTAATAAATATCTTGTCACTGGCATCTGAAATGAAACAAACTTTATTACAGTTCTGAGTTTAAAAGGGCTAAAAAAAGTTTAAAAGGGCTGTTATGTATTTTTTTAAACTAAGTATTAAAAATAAAAAGTAAACATTAGAAAAAATTCGTAACACAATCCTTAACGACATATAACTACTTTACCTGACTTAATTTAGATTCAGTCACTTTTATGAATACTATTTCCTTAAAATTGCTGTACATACCGTTGGTCAGCTTCTCCATCACTTTGGGGTCAACGTTAATTTCCAATTTGGTAACACCATCCGAATGCAAGAAATTTTCCTTAGAATTCTCTTGTTTATTTGTGGGGTCTGAATCTTTTGTTGACTCATCACTTTCCTTTTTAGAAAAATTATTTATTTTTAAAACCTTTTCTTTAAATGGCAACTTGTTGGTATTATTTGAGGAACAATTTTCTGTTTTATTTAAATTTATGTTTTCTTTTATGTGTATGTCAGATAGAACTTCATGTTTTGAATCGTCTTTTTCTGCTAATTGAGATTCTGAATGATTGAAGTCATCATAATTTATTTTATCTCCTGACTCTTGAGTTTTGATTTCGGCAGGTGGAGGTTCATCCTCATTTTTCTTTACTTTGTTTTCTGATTTTTCTTCCTTATTTTTTTCAGAAGAAGCTTCATGAATTTTACTTTCTTTACAAACCTCATTGTTGTCTTTTAGTTTATCTGCCTTATGATTTTTAATTTCATCAAATATGTCTTCGGTTTCCTCAGAAAACATTGGTTTTTCTTCATGTTTTACGGTTTTTGCTTCTGAATTGTCGTCTGTTTTAATACTATGTATATGTTTACCAACAACTGGTTCTTGCTTCGGTTTCAGTTGATTAGTAACTATAACACCGATAGGTTTTATATTATTATGTACCAGTTTCTGTAGTTTAGCAGATTCAATAGGATTTACTATTACTTTTCTTCCGGTTAAAAGAGGTTGTGGTGTAATATGTACGGGTAATGTTTTCACTGGTGGTTTTTGGGTTGGTGCTGGTGTTGTTAAATGGTCTAATGGTTTACTATTTGGAACTTTATCATTCTTATGTACTAGGCCATTATCAGATTTAGCTTTAACATTTTCGTTCTGAAAATTAAAATCGTCTTTAATGGTGACATTTATTATACTTTTAATTTAATTAAAGTTTATACAAATATTTGTGAGTAATACAATGAATTAATATATACATATAATAACATAGGGATAAGTCATTTTTGATAACATAATATTTATCTTAAATATTTACTTACGATCAATTGATAAGATGGTGTAACAAAACTCATCAAAATTATTTGGATCAACGTTTTCAATAATTTGGTAGACTTCATTTTATTGTAGTATCTATTAAGTCATTATTATTATACTAGCCCACATTCTTACCGAACTCACTATCGCACTGTTACATTTTACACAGTAATGCTTTTATTCACAGTTTAATCAATTTTTAACAGTCATCATTTGTTTTATAAACTTTGTATTTTTAAATAATTATTAGGATTGATTTCTCTATAACGCTGTGACTAATTTAAACATGTGTTTTTCGTATTATAATCTTATAAATATCAAAATTAGATGTTGCAATATCTCCATAATTGGAATCTTTTTTCAAAAAGAACGCAGTTTAAAAAATAGCAACTAAAGTTCCTTTAAAATTTAACTATCTTACTTCTTTATGTAAAAAATATCGTGAAGCAGCTCGAAAAATTTGACGCTAGTGTAGCTATTAACGTACTCTATAAGAAGAAAAAGTATATACTCAAGGTTAGCTAAGGTTAGTCCTTTTGGTTACTTAAAATTTTGGCTTTTTTGGCTTTTTAGTTTTTCCACAATTAAGTTACAGGAGTGCCTCAAAAGGCTGGACGACGGTTCAAGAAGGAAAAAATGGTACAAGATAAGTAAACTACATTTAATTTCTTTGAAAGGAGGAAAGATGTTATATCATTTATTTAAGGACAAAATCTCATTTCATCGCGTATATAAACCGAAAGGCAAGATATAAAACATGTATTTTGTACTTATAAAGGAGCAACGTCAATAAATAATGAACGCGGCATAACCTCTTGAAAGATTTACGCCCAGGACGAAAGTGACCCAATTTCGGTCGCGGTTGGATTTGGGAGCGAGAAAAAACTGACCGAGGGCTTAAAGATACATTTTTCACCCTGACACAGATGTATAAGTCGACCGAGAATAATGTTTTATTACCTATACCTACTTAATTAATTCATGATTCTACAAAAAATCTACAAATCTAAATGATGTAAAACAAAAAAATCTTACGTTTTATTAACAGATTCATCATTGTCATCGTCATCAAAGAATCATTGTTTCATTGTGAGATAAAAGGGTGGTGGCAAATTGGATTTTGCGTAAAATATAAAGTATAAACCGAGTTCTAAAAAAAGAGAATGATTATTAAATTTTCTTGGTTTACTTTACAGTTTAAAGATTCCTTTAATTGTAATCATTTTAAACAACTACATGTTGTAAAGTTCGACGAAGAACAGCACGATCTCTATGATAGCTGACAGGACGAGGACGATGCAGGAAATCATTCGGGAGTACTGTTTGACCTGGTAGCTGACAGGTGTGTGAGTGAGGGCCGTGTCGTAGGAGCGGCGGGCGCGCGCTAGAGGTATCACGGCTTTGAGGGGCTCATCCTGAAAGAGATAGATGTCATTTTATTAGCTTAAAACTTTGACGGACGTAAGTCAACTTCTTTAAGGCGAAATAGTAGTAGAAGTGGCGCCCTCATTTGAAATGAATCTGTAGACCTTTAAATTATTTTACCAATAACCTTTGAAATTATTGATAAATCAGTCTTGGCAATTTACCTAATTTTAAATAATTTATTTAAAATTAGGGCGCCACCTCTGCTACCATTTCGCAAAGCCTGATCCACCGCGACGTGCACAACTATTTTTTACAGGGTAGGTACATACATACATATTATCACGTCTTTATCCCTAACGGGGCAAGCACACAGTGCCCTGGTCCGCAAGACTCAAAGGCCACTTTTAGTGTGGTAATGGGCGAGAAGGTAAAAAAAGGAATCAATTAGTGCTGGCCGTATTGCCTAGCCCCTTGATCGGCTTCTACGATCTGCGCGGGAAGAGAAGCAGCTGGTACATTCTAAGATTTTTCCTTTCTCCCAGACCACCATGGAAGAGTAGGTGTTTAATATGGATATCAAACAAAAGACATTTCTCGCTAATATCCGCAATGTTTCACGAAGGCGCTGGATGCAGGCCGCTTCCGAAATCCTTGGGGAGACCTATATCTTCTGTGGCTGATATGATATTGATGATAATGAAATATGAAGAAGAAGAATAATTTGCAGGGTTTACCGGGAACCATAGTCTAATTACTTGCCTGTCCTGGAACGAATACGGGATTCAACTCTTGGGGCATAAGCGATTCTTGAAAGTCCGCATCGCTTTGCAATGGCTGAAAATGTTATATAAACCTATTTACATATGGATAACATTCAGTTATAAGTACAGGTAGGTATCTAAGAACTAGTAGTGTTTGTTGTATTTATCGTCTCGTCTGTAAGCAGATCGGATTCCGATCGACATGCATTGTTTTCCTATTGTGTCTGTTGTTTTGCACTGACAACAGGTTATTTAGGTAATATTTTGTCAGAGAGCAATTAGAGGGAAAGAATCGATAGAATCCCAAACACCACGTAAGAGAAGGGCCATATTGAACTGAGTGATTGCCTGAGAATGGTTATCGTAGCCTTGATAACAAGAAAACTCTTGTGGGGAACAAATGTATAGCCATGACGCCTCCGCCGGGGTCTGGAAGGCGTGGTAGACCCAAGAAGTGCTGGCTTGACATCGTCATGGATGATATGCGTGCCAATCGTCTTACAACCAAGGATGCTCAAGACCGTGCGAAGTGGAGAAGAAAATAACGGAAAGCGAACCCCAGGCTTCTCAGCATTACAGCTGAGGATGCAACTGGGACAACTCTGAGATGAAATAGATAGTTATAGAGAGAGAGATAGGTGCCAAGAAAACGCTAGCGAGACTCGACGTATACCAAAAACAGAATTCCACAAAGGAGACTTTCAAGGGGAAGAGATTGCCTTGTGGTTACCGCAGAGTAGAATAGGGCCACTCCAAGTCCTCCCGTGCCGTGTAGGTCGTAGAAGGCGTCTCAGGAAATACAAGCTAAACAAAGCTTATAAACATCAGTGAGACTTCTCCAACCCGTCTTAGCCAGCGAGGAGAGAGTAGACCAATTCCTCTGGCTGCTCTGGCCAAGTACATAGGTTTTAGGTTGTACATAGAGGGTCGTGCTACTGCAGTGGAGACTAGAAAGACGTGATGATGATGAAAAAAGGATGGGGGAGACCTTATCCCGAACAATGGGACAGGTTAACAATAACATACTATTAATCATCTATACCAGGTGACGTTTCTATTGCAATATCCCAGCATAAGTCCATCTCAAGCTCATTTCATAGACCTTTAATTTTTCTTGCAACTTGCAAGCTTTTGCGCTTGCCGAAACCTATTCGTATATCTTTCATAGGTATATCCGGGAATGGGTTTTGGCGGGAACACCACATGACGTCAACTTCTGCAAAGCGCCTCTACGTGTTAGATCTGTATCGCCACGCAAGCCTTTTAAAAGGACCGGGGTGAAAAGACCTGTTAATCTGAAGGACTAGGTAATGAATATATTATGATGAAATTAACTTACGCTTTGATGTGCCTGAACACTTATTAAAGTGAGACATAATAATACACTAAACATATTTCAAATAAGTAGCTTTAAAGGCGTAAAATTCTTAAACAAAATGTTATAAAAGTTTTATAGTTCCATAGGAAATTCTATCAAAAATGTTTATTTTATGAGCGAATAAAATTTATGTTTTTATTTAATATACGGCAAAGAAAATGTGTTGAAAATGTGGAGGTACTTACTGTTGGTCATATTATCGCTTGTGTGCGGACAATACGAAATTAATGTGAGTTTTTGAAATATAAAGTCTGTTCGCGGAGAGTTGATAAGTTCAAGATATCCTAACTTATCACAAATTGCGGCCCATAAATTAATTTTGATAACTTTTTTTTATGATTATTTTATTGAAATAAGTATGATAAAATAATTTACATACATACAAATATACAGATAAATGAACTACTCATTTAGTCTAAAATAATAACCTATACAATGTATTTATACGTATACAGTTATTAAATTATTAACTGTATAAAACGGAGAACAGCACGCAAACACCCAAATGACTCATTTGAAGCATAAAGAAATATTCCAAAACGGAATGGCATTATATGTAAGCCGCGTCCGCTTGCCCGTTCGGGTCGTGCTTGACATCAACTGCGTGCCTAGTACCACGCAAACGGCGAAGGCTGGACACAAGCGACGGCTGCCATACAGTTTACGATAATTATCCGATAGTCGCTAGTCTGAGACGAATTATACCTAATATTTATCAACTCTCAGTGAATAGACTTTAGGTATACTGAAGAAGTCGAAAAGGACCTTTACTCCATAATATGACATGATATACGTACGTACCTACGTGTCCACGTCGCAGTACCTAATGAATTAACACAGCGCTAAGAAATGATGCTAAACTATTATTCGGTTTGACGTTGAAAAAGGACGACGCTATCGGACGTTTGTCGTGATTGTTTATGAAGTAAACGTCCTGGATCTTTACTCCATATCGACACGATATACGTACGTACATACGTGTCGCGATCCTCGTTGCATTTTCGTTTTATAAAGTATTTATTAATCACAAGACATAATAATAGGACAAAGCTCATCTGGGTAATAGGCGACCAATACTGTAAAAATTAATTTCTGTCAGACGAGACGTAATATGGATATATATATCCATAGTCGTACGATACTGACGTCCCATTTATATGTCAAACCAAATTAGACTTTATCATCATATACATTAATGCTCGATGTTGCTTGACACTGAAACGCGGATACGCAGTAACGTCCGTCTTGCTTACCGCTTTTGGAGTAACCGCCCTGATCCTAAGTTATAGCCTTATCATCTGGTATATTTTTACGTATATTCATACCTAGTAACTATGTGTTATTGAGTTTAATTTACAGGTTTTTATCTCCGATTCCTTCAATCGATGCGATAGAGTAAGGCGGTTGTTATATGGTAATAATGTCAGTGACTTTTTAACCACCAGCCGAGTTTTTAAAGCAAGTTCAGTCTGTGACACTAAACTACTGTCCATGACAATTTCATTTGCTAAGCAAATTAAAAAAAACCCGTCGACACCATCTAGTGAGAAGTACCGGAACTAAATAATATTTTAACCGATGTTAAGTGACAAATAATAGATGGCGCTTCGCTACCTATTAATTAATAATAGATGGCGTAGCCCCATCTATCATTTGTTAGGTAAACTACAATACCCCGAATTTGAAGGGATATCACCCAATAAATTTTAAAGGACTGAACCTTTTTTCATCAGTCATGGCTAAGAACCACCGCAAGGGAAGTTGCTTTCACGTAAAAATACCCATTGTAATAGATCCATCCGATCGTGCGCCACAGACAAACAGACATTAGCGTCAAACTTACAACACCCCTCTTTTTTTATCGGAGTTAAAAATAAAAAAATCTATATCTATAAAACAGTAAGAAAAGTGTGTCTGTACATTGAATATATTTTGTACACGCTGAACTCCGGAAATAGGTACTGGACGGATTCGAGTGAATTTTTTTTGTTATATAGCTGTTAAGCCTGAGCAATATAAAGACTTTAATTAATTTTAGAAAATGGAACACCTGATGCAGAACCTTAATGGTTCATCTAAACTATAAGAAATATAAAAATGACGACTTAGCAAGAGTTGTTCAGCCTCATAAAGAAAGAGTCATAAAGTCCACGCGAACGAAGTTGCGGGCATCAGCAAGTCTAAAATAAAAATTGCTACACGCACTAAATTAAAATGTCACATCGAGTAATTTACTCCTACGCCAAATAGTCGTAATCAGTTCAGGAAGGGAGTTTATTTTTGGATTAAACGATCTATAGTTCTGTCTTATGGACTAAACTTGCTTCTATAGGGATGTAGACTAAGTCAAAAACATATTATTTTATTTAGTCCGTCAACGACATTTTTTCGTTTAAAAAAGTAGTAAAAATTCACGAACGCTTCGAAGTTTCGGAGTGGGGGTTAAAAATCGTAGCCAATCGTGACGTCACGCGAAATTTAAATGCGCTGTATCTTCGTCATTATTTGCTAATAAAAGAAAAATACTTATGCCATATTTTTTAATAATCTACGTATTGAATGAGCAAAAAAAGCGACGGGTTGCACTCTGGGAGTGCCGGCAGAAGTGAAAACACAGCAGTATGGCCACTACACAGACGGTCGAGCCATCAGCTGTCACCATCCATGGATGCGCGTAGCACGCTGTAACATAAACACACACGAACATTCGCGCAAGCGCCCTGCGCCGCCTAAACGAAACAGCAGGCGCAGGCATACATTTTCGCCGCGCCGTAGAAAGAGAGGGGGATACTCCCTCTCCTACGCCGCGCCAGCTGTCTACTCTCCATCCGTCTTACGAATTTTCGATCAGGTCACGTGTCCTGACGCGAGTTTAACATTTTTTACCCATTCCAAAAAAAGTGCACAACGCCGCTAAAGAAGTTTTCACTTCAAAAAATGTTTTTAATCCACATCCCTATTTGGCTGGTGGTTAAATGTCAAACGGAATTTATAACATAACTTATTGTTTAAGCCTTCAATAGAGGACACTAGAAGCAAGAGGGATGTAGGCGTAGGAGGGACCCTCAATATCGTGACGAATCATGCGCAGCCAATCCACGCGGACGTAAAATCGGAAAATGCAGATGTTGTGAACACTGAAAAGGTAACTAACTTTTTTTAACAAGCCTATTGGGTCCCAATTTTGTGCAAAGGTCTGAATGCCTTCGCGGTCTTAGTGGTGGAGCGTTCGCCTTGTGATCTAGGTCGTGGGTTCGAATCCCACTGGGAAGCATACTTAGTGAAACGTGGTTTCAAGTTTGGTTAGAATATTGCAGGCTTTAATCACCTGATTATCAATTAGAAAGATGATTCCATATTTCGGAATGCACGTGTAAACTGTGGGTCCCGAACGCCGCCTAGCGTTTACTCAAATCTATCCAAAGATTAGTACTGGTCTACCCTTTAGGTTGCGGAGAATAGACGGCAGTCGTTTTGTGGGTTACCAGTAACCTCGTCAAATCACCTTGGTTTGGTTAGGTTAGCTGAGGATGCAACCGGGAATACGGGAGGATGTTGATGATGATGGGAAATCAGGAGAGACCACCTGCAAAGTATGTCATGACCATCTGAAACTTTCAAACAAAAAAAAATTTTTCAAATAAGTCCAGTCGTCTTTGAGTACCTAATCGGCGTACATAGGTACTCAAGAAACATATGAGTACTTTTGAATTGGTACAGTTCCTTTTTGAAGTCCGTTAATAAAGTATTTTTAAGGGTAAGTATCAAAAATACTTTTACAGCCATGTCCAAAAACGGGAAATGTCCCGTCGAAGATTGAGCCTGGTACAGTATTTAAGGTAATCAAACTAAACAAATAAAATTTACAATTTATCAGGCACATACTCGTAAGCACCACCGTTGGGATTTAAGAATGTAAATACAAAACCTACTTAACTTAATAAATCAATCTTCTTCTTAGCGAGTCGGAATGGCTTTTTCTTAAGGTTTTACAGTGTTTGGCCACACTTACTGGGATGTCATTAGCCGAGTTTAAATCATCTAACGTACAAGCAGTTGGGCAGTTGGGGCATGACACGAGGTGGGCCATGCTTTGAACAGCTCCACATTCACAAAGGTCGTTGTTTGAGAAACCACATTTAAAAACAATCATCAATGAATTTTTTTATTCAGGTTTATGAGCCCCGAACCGCAATTGATAAGGGAAACTCTGTGAGCCAAGTTCAAAGAAAGGAACTGACGACGCAGCAGCCGTGTATATTACAAGAACCATTTCGAGCTACTTTTGACCCCTTCACAACTCCAAACCTATGTAACTTAAATACGTGACTTACAGGCAAGCCAAGTAAAATGTATTCTTATAATAAATTTCAAGATTCTCTAAAGAACACGGCAGATTCGGAGTTTAAATTTCAATTCTTTTGATTTGAGCTATGGCAGCTTTCCATACATCATTTTAGTTAGTAACCAAAGTTAGCGTCTATAAATGAAATATACCTTGTTTAATAGAACACATTTTGCTGATTCTAAAGGTAAAAATATCGTAATTATAGGAGGCCAGGTTCTTGAGTTATTGTGCTTAGAAGTTTTATAGGTTATGTCATCATTAACCATTTATTTAGTATACATCTGCATGAATTATTAATTTATTGGTAAATAAAACTGAAGGAACTCGATGGCATAATAATCTTTACGTCCACTAGTATATACATTATCAACGATTACGCAAGTTAAGCAACGCCAGATGTGGGTCCAACTCTCCCTCTATGCAATGCATAGAGGGAGAGTTTTTTCATGAGAAAGATATCAGACGTTAAAATCAGATGCGCATATGCAGCTTTAAACATCTGCTATCAATACATATTGACTATTTATTTAGAAATCAAAGAAAAATACAACACGACTGCCTTCACAAAAATATATAGCCTATGTCACTCGGGGGGAAGTAAGGAATCTAACTATACCACCCATCGAAATCGGTAGAATAAATAAACACACATACATACGTGAACTCTGAACCCACTTGACCAAGCATTTTGCTGATAGTTCTCTGTGACATTTTGGCGAAGCAATTGCGGTTAAACGGGTAACCGCATATATATTTTATTTTATGGTGCATGAATAAATAAAAATGATTTATATAAAAAAAAACTCTAAAAATAATACACTCCTTTTTTGGGCTGTCGTGTAAAAAGTTACTCATGAGCTGATGATTCATGAATATAAAAAAAACTCTAAAAACAATACACTCCTTTTTTGGGCAGTCGTGTAAAAATGAACTGACGACGGACGTGGACGACGGTTTCTTAATATCGAAATGTCAAATGTCATGTTGTATTTGAACGTCTCTGAATGGCAGTCTTTTAGCCAGCGCCCAGTCCTACTGTAATGTCAAAAGGAGTTTTTAATGCTGTACTTTATTTAAATCCATATAAAAATAAATATTAACAAGCAAAAATAGTATTATATAAATTAATAAACCATCATTAGAGTCTGTACGGAAAGAGAACCGTCGTAGGATTTGAGGGCGCAGTTGTGTTTAATATCCGTATTTGTTATGTTGACAACACTGTTGTGTCATTATAGTGCGACTATAAAGTTCTTGATATTTTGAAACTATGACGGCTATTGGATGTTAATGGATAAATTATATTTTTATATATTATTTACATTACTTGTAATGGCTGTAAATGAAAATATATTTTTATATGTTTTCAGATGCTATCTTCATCGTTAGCCTTTAGGTTAGGTAGGCATAAAAAATAAATTTGAAAACATAAATTTAAAATAATATATTTATTAATTTATTGATCAGAACCATAATCAAAGTCTTATTCTAAATATTCAATGCCGGACATGTTTGAACTATCCTCGGATAGACTATAGAGATCCAAAGAATTTTCTTCTTCTGAACTTGATTTGCTCGAATCTGTTACAGTTATTTATAATAAATTCTTGCACCACACGCCGTTATTTAAAGAACCTTCTTTTTTATTTTAGATACTGTATCTTTACTCAAACCTGAAAAAAATAGGGCAAGTTTATCTAAACACATAATAAATTAAAAGTATCAACACTCTTTATAACTGCTATCAAAAACTTTGATTGAAACAAAATAAACAAATATTTTTATATATTTATGCGAATTCTTTTAAATTTATACATAATATAAAATGTCGGTGTCTGGGGGCTACCTAGGAAATCTAAAACATTTAAAATAACTTAAATAACTTTCTACATACCGCACATCGCCGCCACACGTTCCATGACTTTGTTTAAGTCGATAATTGTGTTTGGCCGCTTTTTCTTTTTGGCAAAACCTATAATAATATTGAATATTATTTCCCTTGTAGGACTGGGTAAAGGATTTCCCTTTTTTGAAATGATTTAAAATAAAAATCACGTTAAAACCACACGGTAAACAAAGATGACGTAAAGTTTGTCATTTGACAGATGGGTGTTGGGTTGTCATATGAAAAAGATTTTGTTAGTTTGATTTTACGCCACGACGGTTCTCTTTCCGCACAGACTCTATATAAATCTCTTCATCTATATAAAACATTCATGTTTTTGACTTGGAAAAAATATTTATTAAGTCTGGCAACCTTGTGGCTTTCTGACAAACCAAGGAAATGGTCATTACAGAAAATCGATTAACATAATAGCTATTTTTAATTTTATACATCTTTACCTGGCTTTATCTAAATACGACTAATATATAGAAAATCATATAAAAATATTTTATGAATTTTGGTTGTAACGAGTTTTTAAGACGCTTTTACCGCACTTAACTAAAAATCTGCCATAGCTCTTTGAACTTGGCTCTCATTTTATAGACAGGGTCCGAAAAGTATTATCGTTATGAGTCCGTCTTTTGGATTACCCAAAAATAATGGACCCGTATTTTTCAGTTTACCAAAAAAGTAAAACTTCACTAATGGAGTGGTGGCTTGCGACGTCACCGATAAGTAAAAATCGTACTCAGCCGTGACGTGATGCGAAATTTAAATGCATCGTATCTTTGTCATTTTTGGTTTTTCAGAGAAAAGAAAAAATACGTGTACGTACAATATTTTTGAGTAATCTAACCGATGGACCAAAAATATTTTTCCATTCATGATGCCATGCAATCAAAAATTCCTTTAACAGGTGACACCACCAAAAGATGCCGTCTACGAAGTGAAGTCCCTTCGGAAGTCCCTCCCCCTGACTGACACCCTGGACCTGATCCGCAGCATCAGCCGCGTGGTGACACTGACGGTGCTGCTCGTGTCCGCCATCTTGGAATTTTTCCCGCTCATACAGCACCTGTACAACGTCGTCTGTATGTTTCTTTCTTCGTAAATAAACATGTTTTTTGGAAACGAGTATCGTTTTTTATTTAAGACATTTTATGTCGATTAAAAGTAGTTGTTGCTTTGAAAGATGCAATGTGAGATGTCCTTTAATATACAGCCTTTATTAGTTCTCTGGTGTAGTATAGCTCCTCACTCTCCCAATAAAAAAAAAATTGAATTTGTTGTTGATTGCAGGAGATTGTACATCGATTCACGAAGGACGCTGTTGTCCGTTCCTCGGTACCTTTACCTCCTTAAAATAAACCTTAAAGACTCATTTTTATTAGCCGTATTATCTAGCATTTGGGGAGAATTCTGAAACGCATGCCTTAGAGCACGCATGCGGGTAACCTTCTTCACTAGTTGATGTAGCTCGCAATCGGGGTGCCATAGATTTTCGTAGCGCATGCGGGGATCCGTTTTCACTAGTCGATAGAGTAATGTACAGTCGATATACATCATGTAGCATATAACCGCAGTCGGCGTAACGACCACTGCATCGACTTATGGTTTTCATTGGTCGTTAGTCCGCGTACGGGAAGTCCCCGCATGCTGTGGACTATCGACTGAGTTATCGACCAATGAAAATGAGCCATTAGTTTCCTCTTGCAAAAGTCGTGGAAAGGAAAAGAGTGATGACAAATCTAATAGTACTTCTCCACACCACACGTTACACAATGTGTCTTGAAAGACCAGTGTCTTTCAACGTGTGGTGTGGAGAAGTACAATAAGATTTGTCATCACCTAAGACCAGAATTGGGGCATCTATCGTAGTCTTATTTCTTTCTTTTTTTTTAACTCTGGTCCTTCAAGACTTACAGTCCCTCCCCCTGACTGACACCCTGGACCTGATGGAGTGGCAGCGGTATACTTACTTGATCGTTTCGCAAACCGGCGCGATTTGCCAACTTACTCTTTTCACTACCTACCGTAAAACGGGGTGTATAGAAATTGCGTTTACGGTACCTATGTGACGCTATATCAGCCGCGTGGTGACACTGACGGTGCCGCTCGTGTCCGCCATCTTGGAATTCTTCCCGCTCATACAGCACCTGTACAACGTCGTCTGTATGTTTCTTTCTTCGTAATTAAACATCTTTTTTGGAAACGAGTATCGTTTTTTATTTAAGACATTTCAAGTCGATAAAAAGCAGGCATCATCATCATCAAGTCTTGTTGTCTCCACTGCAGGAGCACGACCCTCTCTGTACTACCAGAGACATACTTGGCCAGAGCAGCCAGAAGACTTTGGCCTACACTCTTCTCGCTGGCCAGACGGGTTGGAGAGGTCTCAATTATGTTTATAAGCTTTGTTTAGCTTGTATTTCCTAAGTCGCCTTCTACGACATCTACGAGAGGACTTGGAGTGGCCCTATACTACTCTGCCGGGAACCACACGGCATCTGTAAGATAATCTCGTACATTCTTAAAATATTTTATTTTATAGTAAGTACACAATATAAAGTTTTACATTCCACTACGTAACTCGTTTGTATTCTGAATAAATGAACGAATTAGCTATGTAGTTTACAGTCCCGACCTATTTTTCACGCCGGATTATGTTAAGATCAATTCGCCACCAAACATAAAAATAAACATATAACATTTCATTATCCTAATCATGTACACTTCAAGGCTTATAAAAGTGCTCAGCTTGAAGCCACGTCCTCATGCGTAAAGAGTTGGGGGCGAAATGAAGTGGTCGGGCCTTTGTGCCGCCTTTCTGGCTGTGCTTCTACTAATTTCGGTAAGTTCTTTTTTTACTTTAGCTTTATTATATTATTTTGTCTTATTGACGTATGCTTTCAGCTACGGCAAAGATAATATATTACTAACGTAACAGATACCCAACCCCGTAGAAACTATTAGAGAGAGACTATAAAGTAGGCAAAACCGGAGTTGCGGGGTAACTTCACAGAGATGGCAGCACAGACGACTAGCAAAAAAGTGACACTGTTGAAAATACTTTTAAAATATTTATTGCATTTCATATAAGTCATATTTAATTAATTAGAGTAGGTACTGCTTTATTTAAATAAGTACCTAATAGTAATAAAAGAAATTGTTTTAATTATTACCTTACAGCGCCAACTAACAAGGACGAGAAATAATTATGTTTATAGGGCGATGGGTAGGCATGACCACGGGCTAGATTTTCTGTTTGTGGTATGTACCGCAGGGGACCCGCACAGGGAGGTTATTGATTTTAGAGTTTCGCGGTCACAATGATTGTTCAATAATAATATGTATGTATATTGGCAGAAGGCTTGGCTTTTCATTTAGAAGGGTCGTTATAATATCTGGCTAAAAATGATATTAATCATGGTATGTAAAATGAATGGCAAAAGTCGTGTCGGGAGGTCAGGGAGACATGAAAAATACTCCACCGACAAAAACCTAGTTCATAAATTAATTGACGATGAAGTCCCGTTATAAAAACATTTAAAATTGAGCTAAAATCTATAAAACTATAGTTGCGTCGCGCATGCTGTGATTCGACACTTAAGAGTCCCCTTACCCTAGACTTCTCCATACAAACGTAGACGTTTAATTTTGAAACCACATATCAGATTATAGTAAAAATTGGTAATTGTAAAGAAATAGCAATTATCTAGGATAATAACTGGTTTCCTACAGTAAAATTATGAACTGTAAAGAAAATATAACGATTTAGAAGTTTCCTGTACTAATGGTCAAAAATGATATAAAACACTATATTCTATTTCAAGTTCATATTTTTGCAATATCTTTGAAATTACAAAATTTTGCCGAAATCGGACATGTCGTTTCTAAATAAAACGTAGGCTACGTTTGTATAAACGCCAAGAGTCGCCTTACCCTAGACTCTAGGGTAAGGCGACTCTTAAATAAAAAGTCTATTGTTTTGTAGGTGAATGCCATAGATGACTACACAGCCCGATACGCCGAACTAGCTTCTCCAGTACCGTCCAACGTAAACATAGACGAAATGGTATCGGACCTCCTCCGAGCTAGCCAAAGCTACTAAGTCAATCCACGTGACCCATTTCCTTTGCCTTCATGTGTATCCCACGAGTGTTGTTTCAAAATGTGATATTTTTATATATTTTTTGATATTTTAATTGTATATAATAAATATGGCGTGCTATTGTTTTTAGTGTTTTATTTGTATCACACTTATATCATCCATCAGCCATCATCAATTTTTTTGTCTCCACTGCAGAAGCACGACCTTCTCTGTAATACCAGAGCCATACTTGACCAGGTAGGACAAAGAGTGGCCCTATTGTACTCTGCCGGAAACCACACGGCAAGACTACTTTAACCGCAGGCAACACCGCGGGGCGCAGTTAGTTGTATTATAAAGGAATAGGTAAATAAATAAAAAAATAAAAGTAAAATGTCATAACATTAAATTTACTTTTCTTTTAATTTACGAATCGACGCCTGGACGGGTAAAGGCTTTCGTAGACATGGCTGATGTCGGATGGGTACCGCTGCTGCTGATCGTTTGGGTTCCGACGAGCCTGGCCTATTGGGATGTAGTCATAGGGTACCTGGAAGTTTCAGAAAACCCTAATAATATTATAAATGCGAAATTGAGTTTATATATTTGTTTGTTTGCTACCACATCACGCTTCAACTACTGAACATGTTTAGATGAAATTTGATGAGGATATAGTTTGATATGCCGAGTGATTTCCGGCAGAGTGGAATAGGACCACTCCAAGTCCTCCCGTGGATGTCGTAGAAGACGACTTAGGAAATACATACATACATACATACATACTATCACGTCTTTATCCCTAATGGGGCAGACAGAGCATTTTGGGTCTTATGCAGAGCCCAGGGCCGCAAGACCCAAAAGCCACTTTTAGCGTTATGGTGGGCGAGAAGATGGAAAAGCAATACAAGCTTAGGAAACACTTAGGAAATACAAGCTAAACAAAGCTTACAAAAATCAATGAGACCTCTCCAACCTATTTCCGCATCCCCCAAGGATTTCCAAAACGACCGATCGAAAGCGGCCTGTATCCAGCGACTTCTTACCACCTTGCATAGGTACTTTACTATTCTTATAATAACTTATTTGTTCGTAATAACTTTATTGTACTATGAAAAAATACAATCACATACAATAACAACAAAATAAATTGACAACGGCGGACTTATCCCATAATGGAATATCTTCCAGTCAACCGGCGAATAAGAAGATAGGACAATTACTCACAAGAAGGGTATATATAGAAGTTCGTACTTGCATAGGATAAATGGAACTAACATTATATCTAACTATAATAATTAAACATGTATACGAACAACAAGATATATACTTACATAAACAATCTTATATGTATTGAAATGCAATTAAATGTAGCGCCCCACCAGGGTCTCATGTGCATTTTATAACTAGATTTTTAATTAAGTTTGACAATTGTATGTATATGATAACGCGAAATAAATGAATATGAATAGGTAAGTACTCAACTTATTGTCTATGTGGTTTTGAGCTTCACGACGATTCACCTAATCATACATACATACTATCACGTCTTTATCCCTAATGGGGCAGACAGAGCATTTTGGGTCTTGCGGTTCTATGCAGAGCCTAGGGCCGCAAGACTCAAAAGCCACTTTTAGCGTCATGGTGGGCGAGAAGATGGAAAAGCAATCAATACAGTGACGGGTTGCTAGCCGCATCGCCTGTTAAAATGATTCGCATTTTTGCCCATTCCCTCGATCGGCTTTTACGATCTGCGTGGGAAGAAAAGCAGCTGGTACATTCTAAGTTTTTTTCGTTTCTCCCAGACCAGCATTCACCTAATCGTAGCTAACTAATTCTATACTGACTCTATGAATAAATCTCCACACGGCGACATCTTAGCAGCGAGTTGATGTTACTTATCATATCGTCTAGGACTGGGAGAAAAGACAAAACATAGAATGCACCAGCTGCTTATCTTCAAGCAGACAGTAGAAGACGATCGACGGCGAAAATGCGGTGCGGCTAGCAACGCATCAGTTTTGATTCCTTTTTCCACCTTCTCGCCCACCACTCACATGGCCTTTGAGTTTAGTTAGCCTTGGCTTTGTCTGCTCAGAGCCGCCAGTCACAAAATGCTCTGTCTGCCCCGTTAGAGATAGACGTGCTAGTATGTCGTCGAGCGATTTCCAAGTCTTCCCGTGGATGTCGTAGGCGACTTAGGGAATACAAGCTAAACAAAGCTTATAAACATCAATAGGACCTCTCCAACATCTGGCCAGCGTGGAGAGTGTAGGCCAAGTCCTCTGGCTGCTCTGGCCAAGTATGGCTCTGGTAGTACAGAGAGTCGTGCTCCTGCAGTGGAGACAAAGAGACCTGATGATGATGATGGGAATACTCTTGCTCTTGGACGCAATGCCTTACTTTTGACGAACTAAATAGACTTTTAGTTTTATATACCTAACATGCTAAATACCAAATGTCGTTAGTCGATTGGTTTAATTAAATAAACAACTCTTACCTGAGCGATAACGCTCACAATAAAAACAGAGATAAAGCAGAAAACAAATAACACATTCATGTTAACGTAGTTTCATGAAATTTCAATTAAAATCGACGGAGAGACTCGCTCGCCTCGGTTTGTCTGCGTGAAATGGATTTGTAAAGCCAAACCAATATGATTTATTTTCTTTGGTAACTTAAATACATTTTGTTTGTATGTTCATGGAAATTTGCATTTATTGCTATGCGTTATTTGTTTTACGCAATTTTCGAAGTAACAATATTATTTCAAACAAGCTGTTTTCCGCGGCGTTGCACGCATTTTGAAGGATTAAATATAGCCTATGTTAGTGTTAGGTATTCGCTGAGTATGAAATCTTTTTTCTTTTTAATCCGAGAATAGACACAAAACCTGTCTTTTCTAATCCTAGAAAGATATAAGTTAGGTTAAGTAAGTATCTATTTTTAATACAAAAAATAATTAAAGAATAATTAAAGTATTATACATGTAGCCCTGGATTTTTAATTAGGCCAATGGTACTAAATTTCTATATTAACAAGTACTTAAATTAATAAATAAATCTTTATTGCCAATATCAAAAATGGGGGTTGATTTGATTATCTGTAATAGTTTAAAAGCTGTAAATAAAAATATTATATGTAAGTAATTATTTAATGTGTATCAACTATTATTACGAAAAAATATTCCAAGCAAAGTAGGGTCGATAGGCTGGCTATACTTGAAAATTTTCCGTAACCCAAATATACAATAATATTAATGTTTTTAGAAATTTATAGACATTTTTATAGATTTACTTGTATATGAACAAATATAAAAATGTATGCAAAGTTCGACATAAAATTTATAGCATGTTTCAAAATGAGTATATTTCAGATAATATTTACATGTATTTTTGCGTATACTTTTGCTGCTGTGAGTACATTATTGTTTTCATAATTAGTAGTAAACTAAAACAATTAACCTACTTTGTTTATCAAAATTTTACAATTTTCATATAAATGTAACGTCAAATTATTATTTTTTAAGCATAATGGCAATATTGTTAACTAAATTTTCTGTGTATTTTTATGAAGTGGAAATTGTGCTAAACAAAATGTTTTACTATATCAATTATGTTACTCTTAATTAATCTTGTAATATAAACATATTCTTCTAGTAATAACTTGATTTAATTATAAAACTTATTTATTAGTAATGTTGTAGCCCCAACTGTCAGAAATCAAATCTGATAAGCAGGCCGAAATCCCAGACCAATTTGAACAGAAACATCCAGAAGCCAACCAGCTCCACAAAGCAGATGACTTGATCCATGATCCACCGACAGTAAGCCCTGATGCATTACCAGACTCGTCAACTAACTATGACGAAACTTCCAACGTACCATTTACTCGGACCACTCCACATAAGGAAATGATGGAAACAACCACACAACCTTTCACTACAAAACTTTATACAATCGTGGCACTCCCGATTAAGAGGTTCATTGCTTCTCCAAAAGTGAATACGGTTTTGAGAAACATAGGAACGTGTGTGGTTAACGGAGCAATGGAAATCATTTCGCATTTTTTTCCCACGCCTTTAATGCCTCTTATTGCCTCTGCGGCGGGGATGATAATACCGTTTGAGCCTATTGTTCTATTAAAAGAAAGAATGCCTGTAACCAGCTACAGGAGAGCTATTAAAACTGCTGTCAATAGCTTCATGGATACCTTTGATAAGTATAAAGTAGAAGATGAGTACGTGGACCCGTACATGACTAGAAAATTTAATAGAAGATTCATGAATGACAAAGGAGAAAAGACAAAAGCATCAAAACTAACAAAAAGGACTACTAAGACGTTGCAATAAATTTTGATGTTAATTATTGTTTTACTTACGTTCGGGTTAAGTGGAATTCAGTCAATCAATGATGACATTGTTACTACTCCAATGAAAGGACAAAACAGTGTTGTCCTTACAACAGTTTTGGTCTTTCCGGTTCTTAAAGATTTTTTGTTCACTCTCTTTTTTCTTCTACGTCTTTTTTTTGTCAAAGTTATGTTTTTTTCTGGAAGATCTGTCGTGATTTCTTGGTTGTCAATTTCATTTTTAGCTTTAAGATTACCCACTGTGTCATTATTATATTTTGAATCGTTGCTCTGTACATTAACTTCTCCAGTTTTTATAAAATCTACTGATTTGTTTGAATTTCCACCAATTATTTCTGAAAGCTCTGAATATTTATCTTTTTCGGGTACACTATCTTTACTGTTGTTGTTCTTTTTCAGTTCAGGACTTAAGCCTTTAACTTTATCCACATTTATATATTTCATTAACTTTTCTTTAGTAGAATCATTTAAACTTTCTAGAGTTATATTATTGAATAAGTTGAAATTTTCGTTTTCTTGACGTCCATTTTTTGTTTCTATGTTTCCTTCGGAGTTATTGTTGAGACTTCTCCAGAAGTGTACACGTCCACTAGTATCTATAAGTATTCCCTCTTTAGGAAAATCATTTCCTCTTCTAAACACATCCCTAGACTCCTTAACAACATGGAGTTGTGGTGTCAAAACTTTAAAAACTTCGTTGTTATACTTCACTTCGCCTAATTGTCGAAAGTCCACATGATTTGGGATCAGACATGTTGTTGTTTGCAACTAGAAAAAGTAATTATGTTAAAAAACTTGAGAGGTGTCAAGGGACAACCGGATGGAACGAAGTTCCTTTCGATTAATTAGGAGAGAGAGAGACAGACAGAGAAACATGCGCACGCCGCACGGCTTACAACTATAGCAAAAAGTGTCGTTACAACTTTTGGTCTTATTTTTTTCCGTCTAGCCTACTTTCGCAACGCGCGATAAGGAACTTCGTTCCAAAAATATTTTATAAACATGCTTTATAGAATAGAATATGGTTTATTAGCGAAATATGTAGTTACAACTTTACAAAATGGTATATTCATTAATCTTAATAATGTATGACGCTACTCCGACGTCCACTCAGTATGTGTCGAGGCATTTTTCAACACCCCAACGCTGGTCTTCCGGGGACACCGGGCGAACAAGATTTTTAGGTCTTTTATCTTAACAATGACCTAAAAAGTGACCCTAAGTAAAATGCTCCTTAAGACAAATTTTATTATAAGGAGAGATGCTATGACCACCTTTCAGCTCCATCGTCAGATCAGCTCCATAAGTGCTATTTTTGAAACGCGGAGTCACCTAAACGAATGGTTTTGCCATACAAATAATCGTTCGTTTAGTGACTCCGCGTTTGAAAAATCGCACCACATGTCATCATAATATTGCATTTACACGCGTATTAAGTATGCGACATGCGTGCAAGATTTCAGCTCTATCGAAAACCGAGATGTAGGTCAAATTTAAACTGCAAAATCTGATTACAGACAGACAAGGGACAGGTGACACTAAATAAAATCTTGTAAAAAAAATTAAAACCACGAAATTGGGTGGTTAACTAAAATTTATAAAAGTGTTAAATGTACAATTTTAAGAAACTAATTTGAATAGAAAAAATCTACGTGCTATCAGGATTTTTTTATTTAATTTAAAACATTACACCGGAAGTGACGACACACATCAATCGAAATTTACATTTTTCCTATACCTGCAGTAAAAAAACAATGACATCTGTCGACTGTCAATGTCTACTGTTTAAATTACCGTCGTTATGTTGGTTGTTGTCAAGTTGTTGTGTTGGTAGATGACAGTGACAGTAACATATAATACAGTGGTGTCATTTTTGTAACGTGGAGTCACTAAACGAATTTTGTATGGAAAAACCAGTCGTTTAGGTGACACCGCGTTTCAAAAATGGCGCTTCAGTACAGTACTAAAAGTGGAAATTGCCAACATTACTAAAAAAATCTTCATTGTGACATCACTTACTCAAATAAGCTTGACCTTGCTTGAAAATGAAGGTCAATGGGATTTTTGCAAATATCTAAATAAGTAAGACCTTATTTTTAAATCTGATTAGAGAGTGGATTGCGTATCAGGTCTTTTTAAAAATTACTTGACAACCCAATTTTTTATAATGTTTGTTGCAAGTACCTACCTTGTTTGTTAAAAATATTAAAAAATAGCATATACAACGCGGAAAATTGCAAACGTGAGACAATTTTATAGAGTTGCGGCTCGCTGACATTTTACTGCTATACGTTGATTACTGCCGAATAATGTAGATTTTAATTTTAAAAATGTCCGCTGTTTAATTGAGAAGGTATCGTAAAGATAAATTTTATAATAACTATTACTATGATTAATGTTAGTAATTATATTATCTTTGCTATGATTAAAAATGAATTCTATTAACAAATTAAAAGCCCAAAAAATCTGAAATATTAATCGGTGAATAGCTTAAACAAGTAGATAATATTAAAAAATGCATTTTTTTAATCAAGCTTTTAACTAACATAAAAAATAAAATAAAAATTAAAGTGCTCCTCAAGACGAATCAAACGAGACCATATTCTATGGGGTTGCGTAGTTTCATTACTGAATTTCCTATGTCCACCTTCCTTCTCCATCATAGATCAGCCGTATGTCATCATAATATTGCATTGTCATGCGATATACGTATGCGCGCAAATTTCAATTAAAAACGGGGAAGTGGGTCAAAAACTTGCAAGATTTGATTACAGACAGACAGATTTCAATTGAAAACGGGAAAGTGGGTCAAAAACTTGCAAGATTTGATTACAGACAGACAGATTTCAATTGGAAACGCCGAAGTGGGTTAAAAACTTGTAAGATTTGATTACAGACGGACAGACAACGAGACAGGTGGTTAAATGTTGTAAAAATAGCAAGGATAGAAAAGAAACTTCCATTAATTTCACTTAAATATATTTGCAACATATTCTTACTAAAGCGTAAAACAAGACTTAGCCTCCCCGAAACATTCCGTCGACTTGAACAGTTAATATTCGATCAAAATCCAACATAAAATATTGAATACGAGTACAATTTGTATTTTTTGCAACGTAAAACAATTTTTGACAATTTTTTACAATCATTATAGTTATTCGTACAAGTACCTAAGTACCTCTAAATCAAAACAAATAAACAATTAAAAATAAACCGGCAACCAACAAAACAATTTTACAAAAAAATATTGCAGTAAGAAGTTGTGCCCATGACAAGACAATATATAAAAAAAAAAAAAACAACTGCGCCTGATGGAGGGTTATATTTTTTGAGTGTACGTATGTATGTATATTTAAGCACGATTTGCAGCGTTAATGGTTTAATGGATTATAACTATTTATGACTTTAGTTTTTAGTTTGTCATACTTTTCAGAATGAAACTGGGTCCTTAAATCAAATATTTAAAAAAATGGCGGAATTTAATAAACAAAAATTACGCAGTCGCTTTTTTAAATAATTACTTGTTAGATCAGTTAAGCACAACTTCAGACCTTACAGCCGTACCCATAAAGGTCACATTTCATCTCTCTTTTACCCAAAATAAGTGTAGGCAACGACTAACATTAGTAAAATGCGTGTAAGTGTAAATGAGGAGTCAACCGCACATATTGTCCGTCGATATGATTCTTAATTTGAATAAGAATTCAGAATTTTGAATCCCTGATTCAACTCTCTCAATCGATAAGGCGAACGAAGAATCCACTTTAAAGTGAATTCTTATCACTGTCATGAATACATTATGAAAAATTGATATTTTGCAATGGATATTCCTAGTCAGCTAACAAATTGTAAACTCATTATGATATTAATACGATCAAATAAGAATCATATCAGTTTAATCATAGAGACTTTTACAATTTATTTAGTCCTCAAGCTGACTGTCGAAAAAAATTAAATTCATAATATTAAATAATAACAAAATTAATATTATGCATGATTTCATTAAAATACATGAAATTGATTGTAATAATAAATAATGTTAAAAATTGCTTACTAAATTCTAGAAGGAAAAGTTTTATTAAAATTAATAGGACGTCGCTACTTAATATAATATATTTTTCCTCCTAGATGCTATATTTTGTAAAATATAGGAAGAATTTTTACCTACGTCAAAATGTACATTTCAGAAATCTGTCTATTAAAGGCATTGCCTCCACGGGCGAAGAATTGATACAATAATATGTCAATACATTAACTCGCTGTGATGAAATCTATTTGACACTGCGTAACATCGCAGGTACTTAATTGTATATATACAAATACAGCTACTTAATTGTATATATACAATTAAGTAATTGTATATATACAATTAAGTAGCATGACGGAAATATCGTTCCGATTCTCTCGCTCGTGGATTTAACGCTTAATTCTCAATAAAAATACGATGTTATATATATTTCTCAAAAATCATCCTATATTCTACAAAGTATAGTAAAAATAAAGCGTTGAATTAGCTAAGATAATTGCGAGATTACGACTGCTAAAAATATTTATTTTTTATTTCTCTCTAAACTTAAATTATCACTACAACGTTTTTACAAACCAAGAAAATAATATTAATCCTAGTCAATGTAAGTTAACAGATGTAATTTTTATATTTATCTTAGTCTATACGAGTTAAAGGATTATTATTTTTTCATTGAGCCTTGTAAAAACATATATTTACAGTGCGATTGAAGGAACCTTACTTATCAAAGTTTGACTCCAAATTCCAACAAAAAAAAAACAGATAAGGCATTGACTACAGAATAATATTATTTAAAGGCAAAACCTAATAATATGGATGAAGCAAATATTAAAATAAATAAAAATGCCAATATATCAATATCGGTATTCTTAAATTATACGGGATATTAAGTAGAAAAGGTCAGTGCACACTTATAGAACCTGTACGGAACATCAGTTTCACAAAAATATTTTACAGGCAAGTGTTATGTTTCTATAAGTGTACACAAACCTTACATAACTGGTTTCAACTAACAATAAGACTATAAAACCGCCATTTTGTATCGACATTTTCACGCCACAAGTAATATAACAAGTATGGCTACATACGCGACAATATAGTCCTATTCTTAGTTTAAAACTCATTGACAATGTTATATTATGAACAAGTCAAGCCTGACTAGTGATTTGGTGGATATGTATCTATGTATAATAATTATTTTATCGTCAGTGGGTACAACTACTAGCTATTTTATTACAGGGTTTAAAAAAATATGTGACACCAGGTGACACAGCAAGGAAATTGTCTCTTCTTTCGTGTGACACAGTGACGTCAGGTCCAATCGACTGTTGTCATTGGACCATCAGTTGACAGGTTCTTTTGCTCCGTCAAACGTATCCAATAACAGCAGCTTATTGGACCTGACTGCACTGTGCTGCCATCTGTTCCATATTTTTAAAAACGGTAATTGTAATTTAAATTACAGTTACGGACACAATAGACACATACTGAAGTTATTCTGACTGGCATTAAGTATGTATATTTAGTGCCCAAGTATAAAAGTAACTAATATTTGAGTTATACCTAAAGTTTTGAATATTTATTGCTCTTATCAATTTGTAGTTAAAAATTAAAAGTAAGTAAAAAAAGGCTTTTATTCATGCAAATTTAAAACGTTTACTAAACCAGTTTTAGTTGAAATTTGTTTTGTGTTGTTCTTCCAACTACAAATATTAAAGAGGAATAGGGATAAAACATATTTCAACCAAAAGTCTTTTTATAAAAATTTTTTTTGTACGAGCTTTTATTGTGAGGCCAAAGTACTTATTAAGACAAATGAAATAAGCCCTAATTCAATGGAGCTGCGTTGTTTTATTACTGAGTTCCATTAACCATCATCTGTCTCCGTGATAAGACCGTAGGCATCGTCTAGCATCAAATGCTCGTCAAGACAAATCAAACGAGTCCAATGAGGTTATGTTGTTCTATTACTGAGTCCTGTCAAATATCTCTCGGCTTTATCATCAGAACAGCTCATTAACGCCATGATGTTGAATTGTCATCCGACTTATATAACTAAAAAAAATTTCAGCTTTGAAGATAACTGGTTGAAAATTGAGTTGCAAAATTTAGCCTACATATACAAACATATACGATTCATACAGGATACATTGCAAGTTAAGAGCTTGTGGACTTGTATTGCATTAAAAATAATACCTAGTGTATAAAAAGACTATATTTACAATGTTCTATTAGAATGAAGTAGAATATTGAACGGGACTTCAGTATGTATCTATCGAGTGCGGTATAAATTGTTTCTATAACAAACTCGCAAAACATAGTTAAGACTAGAATATTTTAACCTAAAATCAGTCAGGTCAATTAGCTAGGCAGTAAAATAATTACAAGCAATAAACCACAGGTATTCAGTAAAAATGTAGCCTTATTAGAATAAAAAAATTTGTTTGATTGATAAACTATGCCTATAACTTATTTCTTTTACTACGCTTCATACGTGTATTTTTTTAAAATTTCAATATATAAGGTCTAAGAAAATATACTGAAACTATTTTAAGGATGAATTCAGTCCACGATATTGAACAACTTTCTGCAAGGAACACATGTCGAAATATGAAAAAAAAATGGCTTTTCATACAAACTCGAAATCAGCCGATCAGTCTACTTGTATGAGAGGCCAAAAATTACTTTTTATAATTCGGTATATGTCTTTGGGGATAGTTCTTCAGTACCATGTACTGAATTCACCTTTAAAAATAGTTGCAGTATATTTTGTTAAAGCTTATATATGCTGACGCGCGTCGTCATAACATCAGCTAGTTTTAGACGATGCACGATGACACAAACAACGTTTCGCGGCGGTTGACACGGACGTGTCACTTTGAGTGACATTGACGTTTTGATGACATTGATTGAGTTTTCAATCTTTGTGTTTTGCGAGGTCTTTTAGGTCATCAAGTGTCCACTCGTTATTGCTCGCTCTTCGTCAGTGTTAGACAATGTGACACTCCCGTTTTCGGTGGTGTGTGTCACCGCACAATTCAACTATTATAAGTTAAAGGCTTACAAAAAGTCCAGAAGTGAAGATCTGGCACCGAAAAAACGTAAAAAAAATTACATCTCTCGAATTCCAAAAAATAGAAATGTCAATATTTACAATAACAATTTAAAACGCTAATTATTAAATATTGCAAAGAGTCATAAGTCAAAGTGTCAAAATTTGTATTTATACACATAAATATGAAAAAATATATTCTATGTGAGACTATTTTATAAAGTTTTTTTGAGACAGCGATTTTTATATGAAAATATAAGTAATTTATTTTACAATTATATTTACAGGATTCGTATAATGAATGAAGGGATGAATACTGATTTAAATTAGATAACACTGGAATTCATCGTATCTAGTTAACTACACTCAAACCAAACTTATTATAAAACGTGTACTAACTAGTACTTGGTTCAAACCATTATTCGCCTTAACTTTATTTGGATCCATACGTGGTTTAAGGTAAGCATTACCCGGTTAGTTCTCGTTTATAAGAAGCCTAGATCGGATATTATATGAAAAATGTCAGTTAATAAAACGCTATCTTAACTTATAAAAATCTCTTTTTTATCCAATTAACCTTATTTCTACTTCGAAGAGACGATGTCCAAAATATGAATAAAGTTTGTTTTTTAGACTATCACGGGCGTAAACTGGGACGTGTTCAGTCTATCTCTGTCACAAACTATATGTTCAAACGAGATGCACGATAAGTCGCGTCATGCCAAATCTCTGTCGCATATAGAGTTTGTGACAGGCATAGTCTGAACATGTCGCGTGGCAACGCGCGACGCAGTTCACGCCCTAAATTTGCTGTAGGATTTTTTAAATGGGACTAATAGAACATTATAAACAAATGGAAGTCAGAAAGTGGATATCAAACCTAACTGTGGCGACTGCGCCACTATACAAGAACTACGACAAGGAAAGAAGTCACGGAAATAGTTCACAAAGAGCATTCGAGATGGCACTGCACATCTATCCTACAACTCGATATCAGAGTTTCTGTGATTGGTTGCATATATACGACCTCCAACAATCACCGTCGGAACGGTTCCCTGGATGTAACACCATGTCTGGCGGGAAGATCTTCCCTTTGTGGCGGTCGAGCATACCACCTCGCTCCCGTTACTGGATCGATTTACTCATAAGTATTTATAAGCATAAAAAATAAAGTATTGATACATACTTAGCGGCCAAATATTCTAACGCATTTTAAGGTCAAAAATTATTTCAACTACGTTGGAATCTGTGTTGTACGAGGTGTAAAATATAATTTAGTTTTCATTTTATGAGTTTTAGTATTTGGCCGTAAATCCGTAGCCTATTATTATATTTCAGTTAAAACCTAGTCAACTATCACATTGGCAACGATGAAGCCAATAGTGCGGCAATATGTATAACAATGTATGATCAATCGTTATAAACATACGTAGGGATGTATAAATATAGTGTTGCCGAACACTCGATAGTTTTAAATTAAAAATGCCAAACTATCGATAGGCCTACCGATAGTATCGATAGGTCGTTTAGTGCAATACTATCGCTAACCAAATTGCTTTTTAAAATACTTAAACTATCGATAGTATCGATAGTTTGTACGTTGTCAGGATCGTTACTATCAATAGTATCGGTTTTGCTTAAAATACGGACCGTCTTATTACAAAAACAGGACTAACTTATATATATAACTAACAGGATTAACCTAGTAACAAAGTTAGTCCTGTTTTTATTATAAAAAGTTTAAATCATTACCCACCCAAATCAAGTTGACATTGACAAATTAGTTAGTTTTATTTTACTAAATGTCAACTTAATTTGAGTGAATAATGGTTTAAACCTAGTACAAAGTTATTCCTGTTTTTAAAATAAGACGGAGACTATCGATAATGGACTATCGAGCGACAACATTACATTAGTATATTTGGTTTGAACCAAGTATTAACTTTTGCATCAATAAGTAACAAATTATTACTAACGACTGTTCTCAACAATAAAAAACGCACTAAAAGCTCCTCTGTTGAAATCTCGCGTCATAAGTCGATAGTTCAGAACACTTCTTCTGTCTTCAAATGTAAACCTTATGTCCTATGTTAGATCACTCGTATTATTGCAGAGTTGAGTTTATAGGAAGCATCACTGTATTAATATGATTTTCTACAGAAGAGGTGGGACGTTACGAGACGAGGTGAGAGAATTTAACCCTTTCATTCCGAACGTCAGACTTATCCGACAAACATTGTCGTGCCCATTTCGCGAACGTCGCATATTTCCGACAAAAAAACAGTGCACGTATTGCACAAAACTTGTCTCCATCCCTTTTTGGTTGTAGGTATTTATTTTACTATGCTTCGCGCACAGATATAAAGGCTCGCGGTGAAAATAAATATGCTATAAACTGTTTACTCAAGTATAGAGTAAGCTACTGGTTGACATGTTTCGACCTCATCCAGAGGTCTTATTCAGGGCGAATGTAACTTAAGACGCCCGCATAATGTCGTCTTGAGCTGCACTGTTAAGAGCTAAATGTAGAACAAAAATCTATCTTAACTTCCCCAATGAAACGACAATCTAAACCGATTGTTGATATAAAAACAAATGAAGTACTAGTTGGCCCGGTGGGACGCATTCGCTGTTAAGCAACCCCGGGCGTGGACCGCACTTGGATAGGTGACAAATGGTAAAAAACAGACAGAAGCGAAAACTTAGTGTCGGTTACGTAACAGTGTCACGAGTTTAATGGTTTTTTCCATCTCAAAAAATGCTTTCCGTACATGCCAACGTGTCTAAAGAAGTTTCATTATAAAAATTCTGGAGCTTCTCGCTTCGTGCTTCGGAAGGCACGAAAAGCGATTGGTCTTGGCTTTTATCATTACATGACAGTCGTCAAACTATGTCAGCAGATGTCTTTCGGCAACTTGAAAAACAAACTCCGCAAAAAAATGTTTGTTTTACTTGAGCTATCGTGAAATATTTACGAATACTATGTACATTATTAACGAACCGGCGAGAATTAATTTTCGCCTCTCGTCTCGCCTCACCCCGTCGGTAGAAAAGCATGTCTATTTTCTAAATTTTAATCAGTTAAGGTTTAATCTAGCGATAACAGATTTTCATCATTGAAATCACACTTAAATATTCTTAAAAATCACGGTTAAAGCATAGTTTGAATTATTTCACTTTGTTTGCAATTCTATTTAATATTATTAGCGAATAGAATACTAGGTGTATTTAAAATAGAGGCATGTTGATACGATAATTACAAAAATGCGAAAGAATTATTTTAACTAACATGGATAAGTGAAAAGGACATACTTTTTAACAAATCACCTTCATATGACAAAAAATCCGCTTATGAAATAATGATCATTGTATTAGAATTTTTCTTTCGTGACATGTTTTAACTTACAAGTATTTTATTGAAAAGAATTCCTTTAACAGTAACCAGTGGTGGATATACCATCGAACTTTGGAAAGGATATGACGGGCAACTTTGTTTTCGTAGACCGTGTAATCTTACTTTCACTTATTGTACTGTGCAAGAGAAATGACGTTTTATAGTCCAGGCTGCCTCTATTGCTGGGAATTGCACTATTAAATGACATTATTTTATATCAAGGCTTTTTAAAGTAGGAACGGCAGTTACGGAATATATTGCCACCATAAGGAACACACCTATCGATATAAAATAATTATCTCTCATTAAAAATGCTTACAGTGTCATCAACAGATCTCATCACACCTGCGTAACAAGTACTGATCCAAAAGTTTTTACAAAAGTATATCCATCTAAATTTGAATGGTACACACGCATTTTACGTATCAACTGTTTTTTTGTTATAAGTCTTGTATCATTCCGTCACACAAATATCAATATCTTTAGGACAAAGAATGATGATATTGATGATGTATTTACACACATAAAAAAATATAATGTAAATCCGTGATAATTTGACTTATTTATTACAAGTTCTAGAAAACTTTTCACCGTAGAATATTTCACAGGTGTGCCGAGACCATACGCAGTAAAAAAGTTGCAAAATTGTCTATACAAGAAATGTTGAGTTAAAAAGACCCTGATTGTAGTATGAACAGGCCTCTAAAATCTATTTACAATTTATCAAATGATTTAAAAACACACCAATAATCTTCAATGAGGTCAAAACTGACTTTAGTAATAAGATTTATCTAGAATATTTATTTTACACTTTAAATCTATGAAAATTTCGAAATAGCCTTCTTTATTGGAGCAGATAGTATTATGAAACTACAGAGCAAACCTTTCTGTGCCGATGACCAATATTAAACTATATATTGTTATATATTAACCTTGTCATTCATAAAAAGGATCGAACGTGCTAAACCTATCTTAGTTTAAATGTGTTTTGTCTCGTTCTTACAATGTCAAATATTGAAAGGAGAGTAAAGGACAAAACATATGAGCTAAAATAGGTTAGAGCAAACAATTGATAATTTCTTGAATAGAAGAGTAAATCCTTATTAGCTTGGGTAAAAATGCTTTCGTATGTCAGTTTTCCTCTACAGGTCGCATTTCTCAATCGATTCTCGTGAAATTTTGTAAGCCGGCTCGATAATTATTCGCACTTTTGGGTTTTTCAAAATGGCGGGGCCATGGCAGTTTAAAGGTGCGCCGTGAACATATATAATTCAGTTTTAACTACATGGTTTTTATTTCATGCTAAGACAGACTCGTGAGGTCTACCGCTCACAAAACCACTAGTACCCTGATTTGTTCAGCGTTTCTATTTAATTTGTTCATCGGCACAAAAATCTTAATAGCTCTGAACACAATAACATTTTTATATAAAATGGTAACATCTTACGGCGCCTTTGCTCAAGTATAAAAGTTTGCAAGGTTATATTTAAAACACATATTTATTTCAATGAATAAGATTGTACTTTTTCGTGCAGAAATCTAAATCTTGTGTTAATATTTATGATATTTTGAAAGTCACCAAATAATATTGTTATTCCTTCTACTTTTTGAATATAGCAATCTTATTGACTTTTTCTTTTTTCTTGTCAGAATTTTTAAGACCTTATTTTTTTGTAGATAAGCCAATAAACGCCGATAAAAATTACCATTTTGTTAACAAAGTGACATCCACAAAGATGCCAAAATCAGACTTATCTTTACGATCATAAGGTACAAATTGTCATAGATCCAACTTCACTTACTCACAAATCGGTGTGTGCGTAAACGAGACAAAACTATGTTTCTTGTGATCGCTTGATAATTTGTCAAAGCTTTGTTTTCAATCCAAATAAAGGCTCGATCATATACTGCAGCAATATATCGACCGTTAAAACCGCTTGCGTTATTTTAATAACAAGATACTTCAAACACAGCTGCGTTTAATCGTTTGGAATTTAACGCGACATAAAGTTCTGTTAATAAGTATTTGATTATAATAAGATCCCAATGTATTCAGACCATTAATTTTAAAAACTATGACCTAGGACCGTTACTCCATAAATAATACGATAATCGTCCGTATTTCGTACTTATGTGTGTTTTTTTAGATCAAATAAATCTATATTTTTATCAAACAAAATCAGACTTTATCATCATTTCGTAACCCGTAACGCTCAGTGATACTTGATACATAGTTACATACGTCGATTGATTTTGGAGTAAGGGTCCAATTATCAAACGTTGCATTGATATTTATTCGTGTTGTTACATTTGAAACGGTGTCTTGTCCTAAAATCGAACAAGAATATGATCTTCAATCATACTGTTTCTTAATACAAATTGTTTTAAAATAAATATTGCAATAACGCCAACGTTTTTATCGACTAAAACATCGCCGCTGTCTGAGGGAGCCTCGAATATAAGTTACAAATAAATTGGCATGAATGTATTCAGAATTTATTAACACTGCATCAAGTCACTGGTAAAACAGACTCTGCTACCATAATCATAAGGGCCACGCTTGAACAATGAAACCAATTCTCAACACTTATTGGGCAATTTTGAGCCAAACTCGTGTAGGATATCACAAGCCATCTCCAGGTCGTTTCGGGTGATGCCCAACGCTCGCACTACTATGTCTTTGGGGTATCCCTCGCTGACCAAACGCGCAATGTAGTCTAAATTAATGTTTTCATACGACACGTTGTCGCCGTACTTTCGGCCGTGCTTGTCATGGGTTAGAGGATTGATTTTCTTTGCTGAAAAATAAATATTTGACATTTTTATAATAATTAAAGTAATAAATTTTTATTGCAAAATAATAATAATAATTGGCATCACGAATGGAAAAATATGTATGACCCAGGTTAGATTATTAAAAAATATTGTACACGTATTTTTTATTTTCTCTAAAAGAACAAAAAATTACAAAGATACAGCGTATTTAAATTTCACATGACGTCACGGCTATGTACGATTTTACTTAGCATGCCACCATTCCGGAACTTTGATGCTCGGTATCTTTGTGAATTTTTACATTTTTGGTAAACTGAAAAATATGGGTCCATTATTTGATGGCAAGGTTTTTGAAATATAGAAGAAAGTAAATGTTCAACTTACGCCCTACAGCTAACTCATTCTTTTCCACAGCTACATTTTCGTACTGAGGGTCCTTTATATCTTCTGAAGGGAACTTCGGCATCGTCGTCGATTTAGTAGGGTGATGATCCACACTGCCACTAGTTGTCGACGGTAGCGACCTCTGTCGGGGCGGCGCGCGATTTTCAACCTTATCCCTTTCGAAACTAGACCTATCCACTGGTTTATCTGGAGGTCTCTCCGGAGGATGTCTAAATTCTATATGCCTATCTCTTTCTTGCACATGTGGTTGTCTATCACCCATCCTGCTCTCGGGAAATTTCTGATTTAGTCTTTGCGTCGTTTCTGGATTAGATATTTGTCGATTTTCTAATAAAGGTACGTGTCTTTCGTTATTTCTATTTTCTTTGTCGTGTCTGTCTAAAGGCATTCTATTATCTATTCTTTCTTGTCTATCTGTGCTAGTTCTCTCTGGCACTAATCTAGTATCTAGTGCATGTCTTTCTAAATGTTTGTTTTCTTGTCTTTCATATCTTTCTCTATTAGTTTCTGTCGATCTTTCTGGTTTAATCTCTACTGGTCTATCGATTCTTTCAATGTTTTTATTTAATTCCGGCCTATCGTATCTTTCTGGTAAATGTCTGGATTCCGGTCTATCTGGCGGTTTATCTCTGGTTTCTATTTTTTCGTGTCTGTTGTCGGGTCTTTCAGGGATATATCTGTTGTTTTCCACATGTTTGGTATCTGGTCTGTCATATCGTTCTGGCATTTTTACTTCTACTGGTTTAGTTTCTTGTGCAAGTTTATTACTTTCTCTTTCATGTCTGTCGGGTAAGCTTTTGGGTTCAGTTTGTCTGTCGTCTGGTGGTCTTTCGGGGGGTGGTGCGGGGAGGGGTCTACTGTTTGACTGGGGGGTGCAGGCGCGGCGGGGTTTTTCGAATGCTCTTGGGTCTGGTGGTGGCACCTGGAAATAATAAAACCCATTTAGTATAAATAGGGTATCCTGGGTCAAAATAAATGTATTTCGCACTGATAAGAGAATGAATCGTCTAAAAATTATGTCACTTATCAATTATTATATCCAGTTTGACCCGACAACGGCAAAGCCAAGAGGAAGGGTTAGTGATTTTTGCAATCTAGTTACGTATACTTACATTACTTGTATGTGGATATCTATTGTGTGTTCCAACCATAGAAATTCTATGTCTATGGTTCCACTATGGCATCCGAACCGCTTATCCAATTTTGACAAATGAGAAGTCAATCGATTTGTGATTATTGTCCGGGTGTCATTTTTTTATGTTTCATTCGTTATACACATTTTTTGCATGCAAAATAAATAATAATGCCTAAATTTGTATCATGAAATGTATAATAACGAATGTTACATACAAAAAGTAAGTGTCAATTTTTCTTGTTTTTATATCAAATGAGGTATCAAATGAAAGTTATTGATTAGCACATTTCAAAAATTAGCTCGCCGTATATGGCTCCCGTAGTCGGGTATTAGATTTTTAATCGTATATCTTGTTTTACTCAGAATACACGAAACAAAGTATGGTAATTTTTACCTCGTGTCTCGTGTCAATGATTCCCGAGATAGTTTCAGTAGATCCGGTAATGACAGATGTCAGTCGATGCCTCAAGTCGGGTTCTGGTTCTAGCGAAGATCTTCTTCTGGGTTCTAGAAGACGGTTGATGATGTATATATGTTATTTTGTATATTTATATAATATTATCAATAATTTCCATGGTATATTACATATTGAAAATGTGTCATATTGAAAATGTGTGGTTAAGGTATTTACTGGATTAACACAAATTTTACAACAGAAAGCAACCACTTCAAGAAACAACTAAATTCCTGTGGCTTTTATAGAAAATTTTCCGCCAACAAAAACATATTTTTAATATCATCACTGCGGAAAGTATACTCATAACTTTTTAAACCATAAACGAAGTCAATAGAATAAACTACAATTTTAAAAAAGTTACCACCTATACCTATTTAATTTATGTCAAACATTATCATTTTTCTTTGTTTATTTTTGCATTTCATTTAGTTAATATCGTCTTAGAAAAAGTACTGTATGCAACGCTGTATAAATACATCAAAAGTGATCGATGGTTTCTCCTTACGATGCTCGCCAAAGCACGCATTGTAACTTACGCATCTCGCAATTTTTAACCCTTATAAAACTATTGCATAAACTAATATTATAGTAATTTATTACCTTGTGTTTTCTCATGGATGTCGTAGAAGGCGACTTAAGAAATACGCTAAACAAAGCTTATAATCAATGAGACCTCTCCAACACGTCTGGCCAGCGAGGAGAGTGTAGGCCAAGTCCTCTGGCTGCTATGGCCAAGTGCGGCTCTGGTAATACAGAAAGGGTCGTGCTCCTGCAGTGGAGACAAAAAGACCTGATGATGATGATAATGATGATTACCTTGTGCACTTGCTGTAGCAATGTCTTGGACACTCGAAGCAGCCACAATCGCGGGTTCAGCTGGTGATAGACTTTTTCTGGGGGGTAAAGGGGGGGCTCGAAGTTCTCCATAGGCATTCTCGTTAGGGGCGGGTGCTTTGCGGGTGGCGCGGGGGGAGTGGCGGGGGGAGGCGGCGGGGGAACGGACTGAGGGGCGGAGGGCGTCGATGGTTGACGTGGCAGCGTTGAATTCTGCCCAGTCCTGTGGAAAAAGGGTGGGTGTAATTTTCTTATCGCTTCTTAAAATGTTTATATCTTGAAATGGTTATTCAAAACATATTTCAAGAAAAGAGGCGTGTTACTTTGACGCTGACGTCTGTCTGTCTACCCGTGGCATCGTACCACTCGAACGGATGGACCGATTTCGATGAGTTTTATTTACGTGAAAGCAAATTCCCTTGTGGTACTTCTTAGCTGTTTAATGAAAATCCACGCATCGTAGTTTCGCTACTCATCACTAGATGGCATTCTTGAAAATTTTTTTTATTATTTACCTAGCAAATAAACTTGTACTACTAAACGGAGACTAGGTTTACGGATTACAACAAATGAGTTAAGTGACAACAGAGAATGTCACAAATTGCGGCAAATCTTTTGTTTTTGGCAGATAGGTAATTGTTTAACCAACGTTAAATATGTAAGACAAAAATGTTTTATTGATGTTTTTTTACATACATAACAGAATCGTCTAGGTTTAGACCTCCTAGTTGACCTGATCTAAATCCAAAGTCGTAGGCTCGGGAAACATCGTGAAAAATAATAGTGTGGGATACTTACTTATAGTAACTGTTTTTAACATACATACAAACATACTATACAAAGCATTTGGAATGTTGCGGCTCTAAGCAGACCGAGCTCAGGACAGCAACAGTCCAAGGCTGCTTTTAGCGTGATGGTGGGCGAGGTGGAAAAAGGAATCAAATAGTGATGGGTTGCTAGCCGTATCGCATATTAATATGATTCGCATTTTCGCCCAGTCCCTCGATCGGCTTCTACTAACTGCGCGGAAAGAGAATCAGGTGGTAAATTCAAAATTTGTTTTTTCTCCCATAGGTACCAGCATGGAATATACTAGAAATATACCTATAGGTATATCCAAAATCTGGAAACTAGTATATTTAAGATGCTAACTAGACACTAGATATACATAATCATCTCTTAACATGTGTGACTTAACGAGATGTTTGAACGTTTCGTACTCAAACTTCAAGTTCCCCTTTTTTGTTTGACTACAAATTTTCGGTGTCGCCTTCTTAACCTTTTGAGCGCCACTGACCACTTTAGTTGCAAAACGATCGCGTCTCTAAAACGCCATTGACAACGAAAGTGGTCGAAATGATACCATTTTTAGTACTAGGCTTGGAGTGCACAGTGAACAGCGCTTTACTATGCTGCTATTCTTTTCTGTCACTCAGAACCGTAAGCTAGAGCAAGAGAGATGCTAAAGCGTACCGTCGCTCTCTCTCGCTCTAGCTAATGACGCTTCTGAGCGACAGAAAAGAATAGCAACATATTAATCTGCTGTTCCGTGTTGACAGACGTAGCTCAACCTTTAGTCGCTTAGCGACATCCACAGAAAGAGATGGAGTGGGGTATGGCCTTAGGCTTAACTCACATCGGAACGGAAGCGGCGGGCAGCCTACTTTAACCGTCAAACCATAGTCACCTTTATTTCAATATAAATAATGCATAGAATAGCATGCAAACCGGCCGCTGGCAGTCGCGTGGCTTTTCCTTTGTTCAAGCTATACTGTGCATTTCGCAAATAAAAATAAAGGTCAACATGGTTTGACAATAAAACTGCGCTGCTAGCCGCTGCCTTTCCAATATGAGTCAAGACTTATTCGCACGTCTCAAAATCAATAAGTAAGCAGTAACCTTTTATAACAAGCCAATTACAAAACAAAATGTGCAACAAACAAACATTCATTCAAACCCAACATGCCAACGAGCAAAGGAAAAAAAAAACACAAAAGCACGTATCACCAAGCGTATATTGTCAACATTAAAACTTAATAAATAAGACAAGTCAGCCATAAAATAAAATTTACAAAATTCGGACTTATATTAATAGGCAAATTAAAAAAAAAACAAAATTTTCTGTGATGGATTTAGATTGGACAAATTATTAAATAATATAAACTAATTAAGGTTAATTCCAAATACTTGAGGAAATTTTGTATTTAAATATATTTGTACAACACTATTAATTTATTTATCACCTCGATATTATATTTTTTAAACTTGGATTTTGTATGAGTGACAGTTTTTAAAAATATGTATTGTTTTGTTTACTGAACTGTTTGGTCATAGTTTAGTGATTAATTCTCAAACACACGATTCCGGACATTCATCACTCGAACTTAAAATCTTATACCTCATAAGTACATTTTTATACAATTTGAAAGGGACATACCCGTAATAAATCAAATTACGGGCTATACTAGATCAATAGTATAATGGAATTAAAACAACAGTCCAAAAACAAAATAAGCGGCCAAGTGCGAGTCGGACTCGCCCATGAAGGGTTCCGTAGTAGCAAATAACATAATATAAAAGTCTTGCAGTATGTTTTTTTTTTTTATTTTTATATTTGAGTTGATTGAATGAAAGGTAAATTACCGTTTATGATTTATGACGTATTAAAAAAAACTACTTACTAGATATCGTTCAAACCAATTTTCGCTGGTAGTTTTTATGGTAATGAACATCATATATTTTTTTTAGTTTTATAATTCCCTTATTTTAGAAGTTACGGGGGGGGGACACACTTTTTTCCACTTTGGAAGTGTCTCCCGTGCAAAGTATTCGGTTTAGAAAAAAATGATATTAGAAGCCTGAATATCATTTTTGAAGACCTATCCATAGATACCCCACACGTATGGGTTTGATGAAAAATAAATTTTTGAGTTTCAGTTCTAAGTATGGGGAACCCCCAAATTTTTTTGTTTTTCTTTAATTTTTGTGTCAAAACCTTAATGCGGTTCACAAAATACATCTACTTACCAAGTTTCAACAGTATAGGTCTTATAGTTTCGGAAAAAAGTGGCTGTGACATACGGACGGACAGACAGACAGACAGACAGACATGACGAATCTATAAGGGTCCCGTTTTTGCCATTTGGCTACGGAAGCCTAAAAAGAACATCATTCCCATACAAATTACGCGGGCGGATAAACACTATAGTATGGAAGTGCCGAATTTTTTGTTTTTGACTGTTATTCTAATTTCATTATACCAAAGTAATCTACTATATCCTGTGGATTAATTTATTACGGGTATGTCCCTTTCACGTTGTATAGGTAAATAAAAGTTACTGTACAAAAAACAAACTAAAATAACTAAAAAAACATCCACTAACCACCAAAAACGAAGAAGCTAATTCAGATAAATTAAATAACTAAACTTTAGTTATTTCTTTTTTAGAAGTAGCAATTTTTTCGTAGAAGGTGAAAAATCATTTAACACAAAGAAAGAAAATTCACCTTTTCTGTCAAAATATTTTTCTGTAATACTTATTAAATAAATAAATTTTTTTTATTTTTCCTTCGGAGTAGCAATTTTTTCGTACCAAATAAAAAACCATTTAAAAAAAAAAATGTCACCTTTTCTGTCAAAATATTTGTTTGTAATACTTATTAAATAAACAAATTTTAGGTTTTTTTCCTTAGGAGTTTAATTCGTAGAAAATAAAAAACCATTCAACATAAAGAAAAAAAGGCAATTTTTCGTCAAAAGTGATACTTATTGAATTTTTGTCAGTAACTATAGAAGTCGACTATATTAGATTACGTATTGTAAAAAACTTATTCGTATAGATACTGTAAATTATATTGTCACTGTTTTTACTCCATAATAGTAAAATTAAATTAATTACCATTGCATTATGAGCCTTGTATAAAATTGAATTGAAAGCAACTTTAAGAATAAAAAACCACAACTATAGCAAGCGCCATTTAGGGTGAAAAATAACGTACACCGACTTCAATATACGGAGTGACTTTTTTGACACCAGTCAAGTTTTTTGGAGCAACTTCAGTCCATGGAACTGAACAAAAATCGTCCTCCCATACAAAAACCCGTCTAACTTGTGGAACTACTTTCCACAAGTCGGACGGGTTTTTGTATTGATTCCTAAAAATTTGGCTCATGTTTATAAAGTCATCCTGTATCTATCCCTGTACCCTTAGCATGGATATTTGCGTTAAAGAATTCGTACCTATCGCCGTCTACGTTTCGTGTGCAAAAATGAAGAGCGCTTCTATCGGACGTAAAATGAACTTTTATTTTACATACACCCTAAAAAGGAACAGAGCACAAAAATATTTTTTGACATTTGTCTGTCTGTATGTTCACGATGAACTTCGAAACTACTGAATGGATTTTTGCGTAGTTCACCGTTAGAGCTCAGCTCAGGAAAAAAGTTATCGTCATTTCTGAATTTCAAATTAGCTAGCTGACGCCCGCAATGAAATGCAGAAATTCAATAATTCGGACTTAATAAAATTTTTACTTAGCATAGAATGTCATCGTCGCGTCTATAACCTTATCGATGGTGCCATGCTAGCGCTAGGATTTTTTTTTAAATCATATCGTGTTAAATTCATGCCAAAGTTGCTTCCAAAACAGATATTAAATTCCTAAATTATAAATAATTCAATTAAATCTACAACCGAGAGATTTGTCGCTAAATAAATATATTGTGGCACGCAAACTAAAATACAAATTCAGGATAGAGAAACAAATTCACAAATAACGCTTTGTAAAACGTAGCTTGGGTCCTACGATGCTTTTGAAATATACAAGACGGACAAAAAGTGCGTTACTGCGTATGATTGCATGGGTTCTATTTTTACAGACTAAAAAGTGCGGCACGGATAGTCTGTCGTCTGCGTTGAACCTAATTAGGTAGGTATTTAATTGATTTCATAATTTTATAGCTGTACTAGCTCAAATTCTCACCCAACACTACTGCTGTGGTGCCATCTGGTGTCCAAAATTTGAAGACCCTCATTAGAGAAAAAATAAATAAACCAATCGAACATTCTAGCATTGAAAGTATTGTGCGTAACGCATGATTTCTATTGAGCTTTTAGATTTGGTCCCATTATAGTACTTTGTAGTAGTTTTCGATGAACTCCTGTAGGACTCGATGAACAAAGTACATACATACATACATGTATTTTCCGTCTTTATGGGCCTCAAGTAACTGTCTACATCTCTTAGAGCTCAAGCTACATTTAACAAAATAATGAGTGAAATAATAACATTCATGTATAGAAAAATAAATGAAAATAAAACATCTAAGTAACTTTATTTCCAATATTGATTACTAAAATCAATAGACTTTTTAACCGACTTCCAAAAAGGAGGAGATTATCAATTCGTCGCGATCTTTTTTTTATGTATGTTCACAGATTATTCGAAGATGCCTGGACGGATTTGGAAAATTCTTTTTTGGTTTAAAAGGGTCCGATGATCAGTCTTGTCAGATGGTGTGATACAAATGTTATCAAAGATGTTTGCAAGGATCGCAGTAAGTGGACATCTGGAGATCCATAGTCTCTGCCTATCCCCATAGGAGACAGACGTGAAAATATGTATGTATCAAAACCGATTGTGTAGTTTGAAGGCAAAGTCGGTTTTTAGTTTTCGAAAATTATTGTATGTCAATTTTAAGTACTTAGATAACTTATTTTCAAGATGAAGCGTGGAGCTCGAATTGTTACCTATATTTGACATTTTCAATACTATGAAATTATTGATTTTTAAAAATTAATTAGAAATTCTACTAAACAAAAAGTTAAGTAGAAATACTACTATCGATTCTTCTCGTGTTAGCGCATTTTCGGTCCCATTCTTATCTTCTGCATCGGCGCTCGGGGTGCCCTTTTCAATTTTGCCGAAAGGTGACATGATTTATATTATGATAAGGTAATAAGGTAAAGGATACAGAAGACTATGCCAAATGGATAAAATTTAACTAAAAAAAACTTCATAAAAATTCCAGCCCCTAAAAATTTCGTGACAGAAACATTTAACACTTTTTCGCCTAGCCCATCCGCCAAATCCATACCGTTTGGAAAGGAACTTCGTTCCAAAAATATTTTTTAAACAAGCTTTTATTCAAAAACAATCAAACGAACCCAAACTCAATGGGGTTGCGTCGTTTAGTTATAGAGTTTCTATGACCACCTTCCAGCTCCATCATCAGATCAGCTCCATGTCATCATAACATTGCATTGTCACGCGACGTACGTATGCGTGCAAAATTTAAGCTCAATCGTAAACCGGGCAGTGGGTCAAATGTCACTTACAAGCTTTGATACTATACTGATAGACAGACAACGGGACAAAAAAAAGCTTGTAACAAACGCGAAGCCATTAAAATTATAAGGCTGTGATTTTAAGCGGCTGTCTCTCTAACCTCTTAGAAAACATTGGCGATATAATACCTGCAATTTTTTAGGGGCCATCCACATTTTACGTCACAGATATAGGGGTAGAGTCATGTCAATCGTGACAATACGTGACGGGGTACAAAAAAAAGTAGAAATGATGGGAGGTAAGCTGCCTGTCTTAACAGCCAAATTGATTAAGTACCTCTATTATTGATTTATTTTGATTAATTATTTATTTTTTAATATTTATGTTTTTCTTCTCCATTTTGCACGATTTCTTTAGGGGACTATTGATATCCATATCATCTTTAAAGAAGAAGAAGTCTATATGCGCTACCCGAGCTTCAAAACAACACAGTTTATGCAACATACAGAACTGAGAATGCACCGGAAAACGCGCTAAGATGAGAAAATTAACTTCAAAACAATACGAGCTCCGCAATACATATAAATGGAATGTAGGACGTATCCGCTGCGTGCATTCGTGCAACTAAGCATGCGGGGACTTTCGCTCGCGTCTCTGCAAACAAACAAACACAATGACAAACGCATGCGACAAACGTACCTCATCTGTGCGGCTGACTCGAAATGTAAAACAAAACTGACATACGTAATATGTGGACGGCCCCTTGCAGTGGATAATATTAAAAATTTTCTTTGTTTTTTTTTCATACATTAAAGGGTTAAAGAAATTAATAAAAAAAGAATTAGTGAAGGCCTTCAGCCTTCACTAATAAAGAGAGCATTTGCTCATAACACCAAGTTTGTTTGGTTTTCGTGTGTGTATGTGGCCAACACTGAAGTTAGATTTTTTAGGCTGCCTAAAGGCACTTTACATATCTTGACGCCTACCACACGACTGACAGCCGGGATCAACGGCTTATACATGCCTTCCAAAGTACGGAGCTTGAGAAATGTAGCCAATTGTGGTCACCCATCCAAATGCTGACTACGCCAGATGTCACTTGCTAAAGCGCTAGCAATGCGCACTCCCGCCGGGCCACCGAACTCCTCATAACACCAAGATATTGGTCCTTTAAAAATAGGGTCTATAAAATGTCGCGTTTTTTGATTAAAAGTAAATTCATGTGAACCGCACAGATGTGAAATGAACGACAAAACATAACATGAAATGAAGGTAAGAAGCACCCGTTTAACAAACATGCCGACATCGTAAAAACCATGCTAAAATCAATCATAACACCCAAGATATAAAGACGAATATTGTTTTAAAAGCACAGATTGCATGGCTAGTTTTGTTGTGGCTTTTCTTTGGCGAATACTGCAGCCAAAAATTAGGATGCAAAAGCAATTAACAGTTTATATTTATGATCGATTCAGCTGAAACTTAGTTTTCATTAGTGTCAGATTTTTAACCGACTTACAAAAAAGGAGTAGGTTATCAATGCGTCGCGATCTTTTTTCATGTATGTTCACCGTATATTCGAAGATGCCTTTTGTTGAAAATTGTTTGAAAGGGTACACTTGTCAGTTGGTCCCACAGACATTTTACCAAAGTCGGTTTAGTTTTTTAAAATTATGAACTCAGATTAATCAATGACGCGATTGTGATGATAAATATCGCCACTAGTGGGATTCGAACCCTCGTACCTCACCTCAGTGCTATGCTATGACGCTCAACTAACTTATCTGCCAACCGCATTTAAAGTGCAAAAAAGTACGACAAAATATTCCCACGAAACATTTTGCGATGAAATTCGAAAGTTTATTTTCTAACCCCGACAAAAAAAAAGGGGTATTAAAGTTTGACGTAGTGTCTAAACAAATAGGCTGATTTTTGTTGCAATTATTTCGTTTAAAAACTGACTGATCGGGATGGTTCTTATCATGTTTGATGGAAATCGGTTCAGTGGTTCAATATTAATAATGGGGGGTGAACGTTTCAAATTCGTTATTTTTTTGAATTTACCTGGCGAATAAAAAAAGTCTTTCTAAGTGAATCTACCCATAAAATAGTGAAATAGTTTCATATTTTGTTAGACTAATATGCTTCCAATCACGTTCTATAACTCCTAAAATGTACGTTATAAGGTGCAAATTACCTCGGCATCGTCTATGTCGTCAGTCAGTCCGTTGAACGCCGTATTTCTAGACGTCCAACCGTTGGAATTGCTCGATATCGTTACGTCTACACCTGGAACAGTAGAAATAGTACATTACTGCAGAGGCCGGGTAGTAAGGTATTGCTGGACGAGTGGTTTTACTATGAGTATGTTCCCCGAGTCATGCCATCACCTTATAAACATAAATAATTGGCAAAACTAGTAGGCAAAATTAGTACCAGCTGCTCTCACAGAGATGGCAGCACACACGACTGGCATAAAACCAAGGAAAGTTTTGAATATGCCTTAAAAGTATGTATTGCATTTCATATAAGTACTACTTTATTTCAAATTTGGTAATAAAAGATTTTAATGTTTTAATTACTAACTATATTAGCGCCATCTAGTCACGAGGGAAGATAAATAATTTATGGGCTTTCCAATAGTTTCTATGGCATTGGGTATGTGTTACGTTAGTAATTATATATCTTTGCCCGAGTACTAGAAGACGCCTGTACCAATTGGTAAAATTCTATTTTTGCTAGTTTTTCGTCTCTTTTTTAGCTTAACGTGCCTACTGAAGCAAGTCTATCTAAGTATAACATTAACGCATCATACTCACTAGAACCATTGCACCCCGATGAGCCAGATGAGCCCGAGGAATTTGAAGACACAGGTTTGACTGCAGTCTTTGTGCTCCTGGAAACAGGGAATAGTGTGTTATTTATTATTATCTCTTTATTTATTTAGTAACTAGCTGTGCCCGTGGGCTTCGCTACCTGTGGGAATTTCGGGATAAAAACTATCCTATGTCCTTCCCTGGGTATCAAACTATATCCATATAAAATTTGGGCTAATACTTTATATCGAGTCAATTTTTTTTTAGTGTAGTTTTAATTTCAAGCGATCCCTTTGTCATATTAACTATATGCCAAAAATCAGTTATTTTTTTACGGACAAATCACACAGTTAGCCCGAGTAAGTTCGATACTTGTGTTATGGGGTACTAACTCAACGATACTACATAATATATTAACAAATACGTACATAGATAAACATTCAAGACCCAGGTCTGCCAATCTGGAAATATCATTTTCCATCTTGACCTGAGCGGGGATCGAACCCGGGACCTTCGATGTGACAGCCTGACAGACCACTATGCCACATAGGTCGTCAGCAAAAATGTACTAACTTAGAATCACTATTGGTGTTAGGCGGTCTGGGCGGCACGAAGGCGTCCACCACAACTTGTTCCGTTCCCTTGATCTCCGCTCGACAGAACGGGCATCCCTGCCCTTCTGAGTCCTGGAAAAATGATTGTATTGTAATACATAATTATACTGATACGTCAACGTAACATTAAGTTGGCTAAGCTTCTTCGGTAAATCCGCTAGATGACAAGTCAAATCAGACACTTTTCTAAACGTCAAAACAAACCTTTTCTATGGGATTTGTACGAAATACGAAAGTGACGTCATGATTTTTAGTAGCCAAATAGCGGTCTCAATGTCGGTTTTAATATCATAAATAAATCTAAAATCATGTTGAAAATGGATATGATCAATGAACAGTGACACTTTTTTGGGACGTTTCATGTTTTCAACTGTACCGAATAATTTATTTTTGACTTTGTCATCTATCCAACTGTTAGGCACAATGCACGAGAAAAACATAGTTTTCCGAGGAAAGTTGTTTTTGTACACCAACCGAGATAAGATACAGTGTCACATCACACTACAAAAATCAGCCTTGCGTTATACGATTAAAAAGTTGATATCTAGACACGCAGCAGCGTGTAAGAGCCAAGTTCAAAAAAAGGAATTGGCTAAGTATCGATTTTCATACCTTTACTGTTACAATCGACCCCAGAAATATTACTGGTTATGAAAAAAAGACGTGACAGTATGTAATGTACTTACAATTTGCCAAGCGGTAAGGCACGGCGTGCACAGTAGATGTCCGCACGGCTCTATTCTTATGTCCTTGTCATTTTCTGCGCATATCTTGCATAACTGGAACGTGCTACCTGTAAATGCCATAATTTTTCTTTAAACGAAGCGGACTTAAAACATTCTTCTTGCAATATTATTAAAACTAACGTGATATGACAAAATTAAATATCCTAAACATGGTTTTACTCACGTAGTGTAGTTGGAAAAAGTTTCGATCGTTTTAGACGATCATCTTTAGGGCGAGCGTTACGAGGACCGGCGACCTGACCGTTTCGCTGACTTCAACGTAGTCGAAAAAGGCAGACTAGTGAGCTTTTCCGACTACACTACGTAAATAAAACCTTGTTTAAAAATATTTAGTCATCCTTCTTGTGCCTTAAAGAAGTAAGTACGCACCCATTTCGCAATACAACTCGTACTGCTCTTGAGTCACTGTGATGTGGTCTTCAGCAGGTGATATGATCGCGCTGCTGAGGTCTGGGTTTATGTCTCGCCCGTCAGGATACAGATAGCTGAAACACATAAGATTGCAAGACATAAGATATTTCTCTTGTGTTGTGCCACACAGAGTGTGTAGGCATGGCACAGTAGAATAGGGCCACTCCCAAGTCCTCCCGTGAATGTCGTAGAAAGCGACTTAGAAAATACAAGCTAAACAAAGCTTATAAACATCAATGAGACCTCTCCGACCCAAGCTTATAAACATCAATAAGACCTTTCCAACCCGTCTGGCCAGCGAGGAGAGTGTAGGCCAAGTCCTCTGGCTGCTCTGGCCAAGTATGGCTCTGGTAGTACAGAGGTTCGTGCTCCTGCAACGGAGACTAAAAGATCTGATAATGATGATGAAGATATTTCTTATTCTCGGCATCACCAGTGGGTGGACTTTTAAATAAAGCCTATGGCTTTAAGTCCGTCTATTATATTTGTAATAAAGTTGAATAGGTAAATAAGAAATGTTCCTTACAAACGAGGTAAACAAAAATATATGCTTTCATTGTGAGGCTAAATCACTTTTTAAGACAAATAAAACTAGTGGCTCTGTGAGCTGTAAACCTCGTAAGCTTATAGAACGATTTTTTCCTGTAGTTACCTAATTACCAAGAAAACAAATAAGAATACTTTAACAAAAACTTGTGAACTTTCAAAATAGCGGTCGTAAAATAAAAATAAATACATTGAACTAAAAAGAGAACATCTTCCGGTGGGATTCGAACTCTGGACGCTAAAGTCGATTTGATCTCTTTACAAACAAAGTTTGTCAAAAGATGAATACAGTCCGTATTCATCTTTTGACAATGCTGGTGAAAAAATCCGTCTATTGTATGTCATAATAGAAAATAAAATTCCTGTGTTATTTTGTTGTCACAACAAACAAGATGGTCGTAAGAGCCATAAAATCCAAAAGCGCATTGGGCAACACCGACATTTTCAAAAATTGCCAAAAAAAATAAATGGCTCGATTATCAGTTTTTATATGTTTATCGAACCTACTTCTCAAATTTCATGGGAATCGGTTGAGAAATGCGACCACCAGAGGAGAACAATATTATAATATCTATTTATCTATTTATTTTCGAAAACCACAAAGTGTGAATGGCTCGACTATCAGGTTGTATATGTTTATCGAACCTGCTTCTTAAATTTCACGGGAATCGGTTGAGAAATGTGACCTCCAGAGAAGAATAATATTATAATATCTATTCATCTATTTATTTTCAAAAACCACAAAGTGTGCCGCTGGCACACAAGTATCACATTTTTCAAGCTGCCTGAAGGCATCTAACATATCTTTCCGACTGCCATAGAATGATTACATCCCGGCTGTCATCATTCTTTGGCAGTCGGCTTATATTTGCCTTCCGAAGCACGAAGGAGCCTTAACAATTCTTATGCCACTTGTGGTCACCCATCCATGTGCGGTCCACGGCCGCTGTCGCTTTACTTGCGAGAGCGCTAGTAATACGCACTCCCGCGGGACCACCAAGCTCCTCCAGTGATTGATGAAAATGACGAAGGTAACTTACAATCCCTCTCTATATCCGTCGAGGAGCGCTTGCACCAAACTCTTATTCTGCGGTATCGTCTGCAATATTTCGCCGTCCACCGTAACGTACCCTATAGCCCACTGGCCGAGCCGCGTACATGATAACCTGGAAACATAAGAAATTATACACTGAGTAATTTTGTCACGTTTGCTGTGCTGTGTGGTTTCCAGCAGAGTAGAATAGGGCCACTCCAAGTTCTCCCGTGGATATCGTAGAAGGCGACTTGGGAAATATAAGATAAACAAAGCTTGTAAACATCATGAGACTTCTCCAAACCGTCTGGCCAGCGAGGAGAGTGTAGGCCAAGTTCTCTGGATGCTCTGGCCAAGTGTGGCTCTGGTAGAGCAAAAAGAGTCGTGCTCCTGCAGTGGAGACAAAAACACTTTATGATGATACACTGAGTCTTTACTCAGTTACTGTACATTTACAGTCGGGGCAGATATAAATGACCGTACAGTAGGTCAGGTTTATCTGCCTCAGACTGTACTTATTTCAAAGAAGTCAGTAGGCCTCGCGGAAAAAACTATCGTCCTGAACACAGATTAAATAATATTTAAAAACTAAAACCCGACAAAACCCTTAAACTACACAACTGATTTTAATAAAATTCGGAAGTACACCCTTAAACTTCACAACTGATTTTAATAAAATTCGGAAGTATAACCTTTCAAACATAAAAAAAAATTGCCTCGTCCCAAAACGTGCCGCTTTAAGCTTTAGCCTACTCAGCCTATTGGTAACTCCTGATAAATTCTCACCTGAACACGTAACTGCCCGCCTTGTGGATGTACTTCTGCAGCCTCGCTTTGACCTCGTCATAAGTGAGGAACGCCACGTAGCCAGGGTGGGTTACTGCCAGCAATTGCCAGTTGCGCAGCAGCGTACTCCACGGTTGGAACAGTCTGGAAAGACACGAGAGACAAATTGGAATCCTGTCAGAAGATTTTATAAAGTTAGTTAATGGAATCAGGTGTTACTTAGTGAAAGTAAAATTTAGGTACGTACGGTAAAGTTAGGTAGAGGAAGAGGTAAACCGCCAACTACCTCATTGACAAATGTTCGAAAGGACATGCTTAGCCTTACCGATAACGATGCTTACCAACGAAGTGAATGGCGCCGGAAGATTAAGAAATCCGACCCCGCGTAATGGGAAGAGGCGAGGACAAAGAAGATGAGGTGCCTACCCAATACTGGATGATAGAAAGATATAGAGGAGGCCTATGTCTTGAATTAAGGCTAGTGCTATGACTATGGATGGATGGATGGACTGTGATGATAAATAAATCTAGGCAATTTTTTTGGATATTGTACTGAATTTGCAGACAATCTTTGTTAGCTGATCTGCTAACCCAGTTCGGCACTGGGCAAACAGTTTGCATGTAAAAATCAATTTCATTTCCTACCTCTGAAGTTAAAAATTTGCTAAATATACGATGCTCATCAGCCGCCGAATAGAGCCCCGCCAAATAGAGCCTCGCCGAATATCCGTTATTCGGTAGTCGGCCAAACCACTCTTCGTGGCATCTCAAATTGTTGTTTGTTTTATTTTTGGCCAACACTGATGTCAGATTTTTCAGGCTGCCTAAAGGAATCTATCACAGCTTGACTGCTATACCATGATGACAGCCGGTACCAACGGCTTAAACGAGCTTTCTGAATCTCAAATTCATTACCTTGTGAACACATCAAACTCGAAATTGGAGATGAAGTCATTGCACGTTAGATCTATCGTTGTCTTCAGCGCCATGGTCTCCAACCCTGAGGATATCGGATGTACGTTGTTCAGCTCCTCCCGGAATATCTTCCATGACACCAGAGTACTGTGGAAGAAAAGAAAACCAGAGTTAGTCGTTTGTGTTTTGTGTGTTTGAGAGTGGTATCCAATTTTGTGAAGATGCCTACATACATCCGGTGTAATGACGACTGGTACCAGTGACGTGCAATATTTCTGATGGGGTAGGCACTAATTTTACCTAAATAACGAGAACGGCTGCATATCAAGCGAAATATATTTTTTGCTAGTAGACAAAGTCTATGTGTCTATATGAAATGAACGCTACTGACTGGTACCAAACTTTCCACGCACGGTGGAGCTTGAGATATTGCTACTTGTGGCCACCAATCCAATTACCACTGCAAGGGAACTTGCTTTCACGTAAGAAAAAACCACATTTAAATTGGTACATCCGTTCGAGTGCTACAATGACACAGACAGACATTAGCGTCAAACTTAACAGCCCTCTTTTTTATTGGGGGTTAATAAAACTGTCTCCAGGTGACGTAAATGTTGGTTTTGTACATAGAGAGATGGAAGGGATTGTTGCTCCAAAGACCAAAGTTTCGCTTTTTAACCCCTTATATGCCGGATTATCAGGCACAATAGTTGCAATGCATTCTCGCGTAGATCTACGACACGGCATACGAGAGTTTAATAAAGAAAGAGAGAGAGAAACAATAACGTTTCCCACCTGCCGCGAAATTGAGAAAACCGCGAGCCGTGCCCAACGACTGCCTAATCAATAAGAGCCCATCCCATTATTAAAACATTAAAACCACTCACACATTTAGCGTGGCTCGCTCATAAATTAGTTACAGGCAGACCCAAAATATCAGGGGCACGGTTTCTGAATAATTCAAAAGGTAAACCGGCGTTTAACGAATGGTCTGTCTTAGCTTGAATTTTTTATACTAAGTCCGTATCCTTGCAATCTGATTATTAAACGCAGGCTAACGAATAGCGCTTGGTTTAAAACTTTAAACTATTATCCGCCCGAAAAAAGTTGAAATGTTGAAAGAGAAAATGATATATTGGTTGCTGTGTCAATTTTGTTTTAGGTGGATGGGTACGTAGTATGGAGGCAGAATGAAAACCACGCGCAGACGCATCGTACGAGATGATGCAACTCTATAATATATCATGCATATTTTTAACACGTTCTTAATTATTTTAAATCTATTTTTAATTTAACATGTTTTTTTCTATAACTAGCTGTACCCGCGGGCTTCGCTCCCCGTGGGAATTTCGGGATAATGGTACCCTATGTCCTTCCCCGAGTCTCAAACTATATCCATACTAAATTTCATCCAAATCGGTTCAGTATTTTAAACGTGAAGAAGTAACAAACAAACAAACAAATATACAAACTCACTTTTGCATTTATAATATTAGTAGGGTATACCAAATTTCATCCAAATCGGTTCAGTATTTTAAGCGTGAAGAAGTAACAAACAAACAAATATACAAACTCACTTTTGCATTTATAATATTAGTGACCTAAAATGTTAAAGTGCTTCTCAAGACGATTTAATTGAACCCAAACTCGGTGGGGTTGTGTTGTTGAAGGTGTTCATGACAGATGCCATGAACACCTACAAGCTCCGTCATCAAATCAACTCCATGTCATCATAATATTGTATTGTCACGCGATATAGGTACGTATGCGTGCAAAATTTCAGTTCAAACGGAAACCGGGAAATGGGTCCTAAATTTATTCCTATTCACAAGGTGAAACTAAATAAAAGCTTGTAAAAACGGAAGTCTATACGTCCATCCATCGATATCAAATGATCCCCATGGAATCGGAAATTCATTTTCCTAATTGCGAATGCTGGCTTTCTGTTCGATTTCAGAAGCAATTATTTAAAATCCTCCGAACGTTTCAATGTTTAATTAATTTACAATAAATTGATTCGCCGATTTTAACAATGTAGTCGTTATAATGCTATGACTACCAATTTTGAAATGCTATAAGTTACTAAAAAGACCGGGGGTACGACCGAATGCCTAGCCTACCTGAGTTCAACCTTCTACAAGAATGGGAATATCTGTGCGTAACGTTTTACCATACGCCTACGCTAACCTTAATAGCAACACTTGATGTTTACGATTTTTTTCTATGCTATAGGCGCGTCGCCGTTCCCGCTCTCACATCTCAATAGTGCACTGTCATTATATTGCTAAATACTTTTAATAAAAACTGATAAATCGCATTAATTGCCTTTTTATTTCATCAGCGACGATCGGAACGCAGTTGTAACGTGACTCCATAGAAAAAGTTGGTCCTAATCTAGGTTATGTATGGTGAATGGCAAGTCCCTTAAATTTTGTAAAGTTCTCGCCCAATGTAAATTAGCAATGAAGCGACGCTCAGATGCCAAGTTATCTATCGCCCTGTATAATCAAATCAAAATGAGCGATCAAGAGCGGCCTGCATCCAGCGCTTTCTAGCGACCCTGGTCAGGTCATCTGACCACCTTGAGGGTGGGTGCCCTACGCTTCGCTTGCCAGTACGCGGTCGCCATTTGTGACCCTTTTTGCCTCATAGGCCATCGGTTCGTTGCGATATGTGTCCCGCTCACTGCCACTCTGCCACTTCAACGAGCTAATCCGCTGGGCTATATCAGTTACTTTTGTATCAAATAACCCCGTGCTGTATACACAAAACACCCTGTACATACGCCATGTAAATCATGAAAACGGAATGTTATATCGATTTAGCAACGCATGTGGTGCTGGCTGTCCCTGTTCCGACAGGGTGACAGTGCTGTTTTGCAAAAGAAGATTTTATGCTATTGCAACATGAAATTAAGAATGGTAAGAAAAAGTTCCTTTTGGAGTCAAAAACTGACGATGTTCCTTCAGAATGTGGAACTTTTCATCCTGTAGCAAGAAAATCGCAGTGGACTCCTGGTTTGGAAAAGTCATAGCTGAAGATGCAACCGGGTGAGGACAAGAACTGAGGCAACGATGAACAGACTGTGAACACCGAAACATGTCCTACACTTACACATTATTGCTTAGACGATCTTGTAGTATCGTGACCACAATAACAAAATCCTATAGTTAGGGAGGCGAAGAGGGGAATTTTCGGCAATACTCGAGCGTGGCAGTTTAAGATATGAGAGATACCTTAGACCTAATAGAACAACCTTGTAAAGTATTTAGCTCTATATGTAGTGACGCGCGCCTAGGATAGACGATCAGATTAGTAAAAAAAAATCGATAGTCTGAAATACTCGAGCGCGTCAGATTAAGATATTGGGGGTTGATTTTAGTGTTTAAAGACTAAATTTAACTAATCTGACGATAAGTCCTTGACGCCGCCGAGTTATAGGGTCGCGAACTTGTAAAAAAAAAACGTTAATCCGGCATTGTCGAGCGCGATTTTTTTTATTTTATTTTGAAGAATATAATCTAAAACTTACTAAAAATACAAAATCTGCCGGTTTCCGCATGACCGGAAGTGTGGAGGAGCCATTTTGTCTTCCTAAGAACGCGTTGCGGCATATAAGTCGCGAACGATACATTTTACAAAAAAAAAAGTTTAAATAAACAAAAAAGGTAATTTTATTTTACACAAAAAAGGTCTCTTTACATTTTTGTCCAAAGTTAAAACTTTTTGACAAAAAAAGAAACCAAAAAACCTTTTTCGGTCAGATTAAGAGAACCCACCAACATTTTTGTCAGATTAAAAAAATATGCTTTCAGGATACCGAGATAAACCTCCCCTATGAAAATCTGACGCGCTCGAGTATTTCAAAAAAACTTTTTTTTTTGCATTTTCAAAAATTCATCGTAACTTATCGTCACGCCGAAATCGTCAGTTTTTTTAAAGGGAGCTTCCTTGGGGCCTACTTAACAACCCTTCCGAAAATCTGACGCGCTCGAGTAAATTTATTTTTTTTGCATTTTTGGGTACTTTATATGCCTACCCCCACCACGCAAACCGGCAGATTAGTATACAGTTGTTATCAAAGGCACTTGGGGCATACGTAGTATGAATATCTGACGCGCTCGAGAATGCCCAAGTAACTGTTTTTTTTTACATTTTTGAAAAACCGTACACGCCAAACCCACCGCTAAAATGGTTTTTACCATACGAGCTTATCTTTTCGAAATTATTTTATCTTTCGATTTTGATAGGTCTAGACGGCGCCGTTGAATTACGCCATTTAGCTACCTCGCCTCCCTAACCACTATATAAATATCATAATATAGATTTTATTACATCATTATTATCAGGTATTTTTATCTCCTCTGCAGGAGCATGACCGTCTCTGTACTACTTGGCCAGAGCAGCCAGAGGACTTGGCCTACACTGTCCACGCTGACCAGACGGGTTGGAGAGGTCTCATTGGTGTTATAAGCTTTGTTTAGCTTGCATGTCCTAAGTCGCCTTCTACGACATCCACAGGTGGACTTGAAGTGGCCTTATTCTACTCTGGCAGAACTGTATGTTATAGAAAGGAGACATTTGAGGCAGTAGTCTTTTTGGTAAAGTAGACATTATGTACAAATTAGTCACTATGGGAAAGGGGACATTTAAGTCAGTAGTCTTTTTGGTAAAGTAGACATTATGTACCCGATCGATAAATTTAAAATCAAGGTTAAACTAGGTGCTTAAGACACATCAGGATAGAAATTTCGACGCGATCTGCATCGCTGAAGAAATTTAAGTCAAAGACAAATTCGGGCTTACAATTTTCAAAATGATAGTCACCGTGTGCTAATATGGCGGATCTCGTAGGCCTGCCCGGCGACCGGAAGTGGTGTGAAACAGCGCCGCCGGTGCCCGGCGAAAATTTGTTCAGGCTTAATTTCTCATTTGGGGCATGTTGGAATCAATCCTGGAAGGTATGAATACTTAGGTAACGGAATCGGAAGACGGAAGACATTGTGACAAAAGATCTTTTCTTTTCTGTTTTTAAGTGGCCAACACCGATGTCTGATTTTTCAAGTTGCATAATTATTTCAGCTTGTTTTCTCATTTGGGGTGTTTTTTAATCAACCCTGGAAGGTATGAATACTTAGGTAACGGATTCGGAAGACTGAAGACATTGTGACAAAAGATCTTTTCTTTTCTGTTTTTAAGTGGCCATCTATGATGTCATATTTTTCAAGTTGCATATATTATTTTAGCTTGTTTTCTTCTTATTTGGGGCATTTTAGAATCAATCCTGGATGGTATAAATACTTAGGTAACGAAATCGAAATTTTTCGATTTCGTTACCTAAGTATTACAAAAAAAGAAAATATCTTTTGTCACAATATCTATTGTGACAAAAGATATTTTCTTTTTTTGTTTGAAAGTGGCGAACTTTTTAGATCAGATTTTTCAAGTTGCATAAAGGCTTTTAACGTAACTTGAAGACAGTCATTTTTAGATGACATCAAGAAACGACGGCTTAAGTCGGCTTAACGAAACTCCTGAAGCACGAATCGATATATATTATGACACTTGTGGTCACAAGGTGTGAACCACGCTCGGGTCTGCTTGACATGCATAGGCAAGTTAATTATGCGTTTAGCGACTGAGTCATCGAACAACAAGTATTGATAAACACCGATGAAATGAAAGAAACACCGCGGCGTAAGAGCACGAGAAAGATGTGCACTCAACGGCGAATACCTGCGTTCACCCACACCGTCAGTGCGCTTTGCTCACTGAACACTAAGTTTAGTTACGCACTCGTACCTAATTGCGTTGAGTGACTGCCTGTTTGTATTACTGCCAAACTGCTTAAAGTTAAACCATCTGTATTCTTCTAATAATTGCAGCCTACATACTGCCACTCCAATGCGGGAGATGGTAGACAAGTTAGAAATAGAATTATTAATATTACGGGATCGGGACACAGCGATTGATGTTATTTTTAGTCTTTTTAAGTAAATACTCGTCGAAATATCTGGTTATAAATTCTATCAATCGCGTAATTAAGTTCCACAATATTAATAATATTCACTGTTACCGCGAAACTCTTAAATCGTATAATTAACAAAGAATTTCTCTATCATTACTATCAAAGCTACAAGTTTGGGATATAACTAAACTTGGACGGTCAAATATGGAGATCATACAAATCAGACCATATAAAAGCATAGGTATCTATTAAATCGCGTACATTAATATAGGTACACTTATAACTTTTCATCACCATAGTAGAACAGCTAATTATATATCAATAAATCTGATATGGACGTTGGCACTCGAAAAAATCAATCCAATCGAAACTATGTCGCCCTTTATAAGGCAACAGACATTAGTAATTCATGCAATGTGAGCCATAGTGCGACAGTAGGGCGATTGTGCAAGAATAGACAATGGATATGGCTTGGATGCCAAATGGGCGAGACGCATTTTCTGTGAAAATTGATCAATATGTCAGTGGTGACTGCTGTCGTGGGAATTTCTGTCGGCGTTATATTAAGTTTGGAGTGGGAAGTAGAACATTTTAAACACTCGTTTAGTGAAATTTATAAAGTTGTCTAACTAAGGGCTCATACAGTAAGAGCCTCTTTAACACCGGCAAATTGATCATAAAATATGGCTCTGAATAATTATGCGAACAGTTAACTGGCATATACGTTGAAGTGGCAGAACCAAACGCCGATGGGGTAAAAAGGTTTTCGAAAGGGGTACACGTACCGGCAAATGAAGCGCAGGACAGCCAACCACAAGGTGGACTGACGGACCAAGGTCGCTTGGATGCGCTGGATGCATCTGGTCAAGATAGGTCATTTTGGAAATCCTTGGAAGAAGCCTGTGTTCAGCAATAGACGTTATGCGGCTGAAATGATGATGATTATGAAGATGAATGGCATATACAACAATTAGAACGGGAGGTCACAACAAATTTGGTAACGATAAGGGATATGGCTGACTCTGGTTTAATAGAATAAAGAGCACCTCTCTGATGCTAAATATGTTGGTCTGCCTGCGTGGAGTGGTTGCGTTACTTAGATATATATGTATATGCCATTATCTTTGATATTGATTCTTCTAAAACATTTTGTCAAGTCTTTCTATAAGTAGGATCAGGAGTAGAATAGTTTACGTGCCTAGTGGTGGGGCCTTATTGTTTATTGTCTTTTACGTACTTTGGTTTAAAAGGTCTAGCAACCAAATAAATATCGTTTAGTAATACGATTCAAAGAAAGTTGTTAGTAAACGAAATTTAATTATATGGACTGACACTTTTATCAAAAACATATTAGTATAAATATTGTCAACAATAGTTTAGTAATAATCCTAGAATTTGAAAAGCCTTTAAATAAAGTAAAAGTTATTTGTCTCCACAAAAAATCATAACGATAAGTTAGAAAGAAACTAAAAAGTATCCCAAACGACAACAATTCAATTATTTACTTAAGCTTCCCTTAATGCCTAAAACGTAACAGTATATTGCCAAAAAGGCTCTTAACAGTGGGTAATCCAATATCGTTACGCATATAAGAGAAAACTCAATATACTGAGGAGGTCGTGAGTGAATGGCATCGCTAATGGGACCCATTGAATGATGCTCAACGGTCCGTTCCAAAGAGCTTAGAACTGAAAAAATTACAGCGTGAAAAGTTTATTCTAGAAACTTATGTAGTAGAGACGAGAGTAATACACAGTAATACAAAATCAACCTATCTTTTATTAACCGTGTATGAACCACAAGCAGTTTCTTTAATTTATTTATTAAAAAAATCACACGCACATACAGAGATCTACAGTCAAAAGGTAGGACTCTTTTGCATTAATCCAAAATAATGTCTGTCATTCGATAAGATATCAAAATTACTATTTCTGGTGCCAATGGAATCAGTCCTAATTTTATCTTATACATATTGAATTGTTGTGAATATATAAATGCCCAAATAAAATATCTTACTTCCAAAACATAATATATGTAATCTCTATCAATCTATCTCAAATTGAGATTGATTTGATTGACATTGCTCTAGCTCTGTAGGAAACTAGGATTTATCATCTGAGGTTCTGGACCATTTAGATTAATTTAGAAGCGATCTCTATTGTCGTTTTGATCCGAGTTCAAATTGAGGTCAAAAATTGCTCTAGCTCTATAGAAAACTTGTTAACATATGAGGTTCTGGACCATTTAGATTGATTTAGACGCGATCTCTATGGTCGTTTTGATCCGAGTTCAAATTAAGGTCAAAAATAGCTCTAGCTCTGTAGAAAACTTGTTAGCATCTGAGGTTCTGGATTATTTAGATTGATTTAGACGCGATCTCTATTGTCGTTTTGATCTGAGTTCAAATTGAGGTCAAAAAATGCTCTAGCTCTGTAGGAAACTAGTATTTAGCATCTGTGGGTCTGGACCATTTAGACTGATCAAGACGCGAAGTCTATTGAGTCCTAAGCTCCACGTGTAATCCATTCAGTTTACGAGCCGATAAAGTGTGGGTGAGTGAACGATATCTACGCGTAGCACGCCATTTGTTTAATATGTGCGGTTTAATAAATGTGCCTCTTTGGTGCTGATGGATCGAATTTGTTGGGCTTAGATTGCTTGCTTGTGGCGTTGTGGCTTTATAAGGCGATGATACATTATGTTGTAAATCTGCTTTATTGATTCCCACCTATAGTAAAAGCTTGTTTTGGTCATCAACATCATCATTATCATTTCAACTGCATAACGTCCACTTCCACTGCTGGACATAGGTCTCTCCTAAGAATTTCTAAAATGACCGATCTAAAGCGGCCTGCATCCAGCGCCTTCCAGGTCACCTTGGTCAGGTAGTTGTGAATCTATTATGAATGTAGAGGAGGACAGCAAACATGAAGATTGATTTGATAGCAAATATTTCGTCTATGAAATTGACGTTGACACAAACACTTGAATAATTAATCGAAGATATCATAATTAGTTGTTTTTCCAGATGGGACCCTACTATGGTAAATTTGTGGTTAAGTTCGAATAAACACCAGCTATTAGAACAGCAGAACATTTATAATCCATCAGATGCCATTCGGACTCAAAAAAAATTATACGACTCTTCTCGGCCAATATTAGTCCACTACCTGACTAAAAGCCTCTGTCAACAAAAGAAAGTTCCTTCTACAAGTCTTGGAAACAAATAGTAATCGTATAGTAATCATTTATAACTATCACTTTATAAAATTTACCCTTGGGTCTGGACTCCATCTGCTTAGAGAAGAAACACAAGACTCAAAGCGCTCTGGCTGCCCCATTAGGGATAAAGATGTGACAGAGTATACTTGGCACAGACCACTTTACTACGTGAAACTGACGAAGCAAAGCCATCCAGCTCATTAGGGATGCGGACGAGAGCACTAAGGATTTGCATCGAGCGCTCGCACCTTTAGGAATATTTAACGCCAGGTGCTGCGGGTTACAAGGAAAATCACTTATAATGCTAATAATAGTTGTTGTTCTCACTTTGATGGCATGTAAGAAGAGAGAGACGAGTACATGAAGGAAAATAGACATCTGTCAGGATCGTAGCAGGTAAATGCCAATTTTTATAATAAACACAAATCACATTAACACACACTTTTGTTACTAATCGGGAACAAACGTTATTATACACTACTAAGGGACTCAATAAAATGGATAAAATAAAATGGAAATACGACGCAATTTTTTTTTTAGATGTTATAATATTTTTCGACGTAGTCACCTTCCAGGTTTATACATTTTGTATACCTTTTATCCTTTTGAGGGCAAGTTGGAAAATAGCCTTTTACAAATTGTCCTGGGTTTGTTATCTATGTATGTATTTGTTATAAAATCTAGTATCGTTGAGTAAGTATTTTATAACACAATTCTCGAACTTACTTTAAGGCTAGCTCAATCTGTGTGATTTGTCCCTATATATTTATTGATTTATTTCTAAAGCTAAAATTCCCTTTTTAAAAAATCTTCCAGATCCCTTAAAAATCGTTTACGGCGACTACTACTGTGTCGCCATCTTCAAATTTCTGGCCCCGGAGATGTTTCTTAAACTGCGGAAATGGAAATACGTAACAATTACTATGAGCGAGGTTTTCCCTTAGATTTCGTTTAAATTTTACATCTTTCAATGAAATTCTGTCTTTATATCAGAACGCAGACATGAAAGTTCGAGTCATCACTAATCACATCACAAGAGCTTTCCTACATCTCTGACACAAACACCGAGAATGCAGAAGTGTAGTTTGTATACCCGGACATATGATATATAAAAGATGAGACTTGTTTTCAGCTCTGAGTACGACGCAATATCAATTTTTCAACTGACTGACTGAAATAAATACCATCTGTTATTTTTAGGGTTCCGTACACAAATGGAAAAAAACGGGACCCTATGCCTACGTGTTAATCCAGGATGTCGGGGTGTCAACAGGACCCTATGCCTATGAGTTTATCCTTCCTGCATACCAAATTTTGTCAAAGTTGTTCATTTGCGCGTAAAGAAATTACAAACATGCACACACACACACTCACACACAATCTTTCACCTTAATAATATTAGTGTGATACTTAGTGAGATGGTACGGAACCCTTCATGCGCGAATCCGGCTCCCACTTGGCTAATTATTTTATAGATCTATGCCACAGAAAAGCTTTTTTTTTTGGAGCAAAAATTCCTTTTTGCTGTCTACGGTGGTGGAATTTTACGTGTAGTATCCGGGGCAGAGTAGAATAGGAACACTTGAAATCTTCGCGTGGATGTCGTAAAAGGCGACTTAGGAATTATAAGCTAAACAAAGCTTATAAAAATCAATGAGGTCTCCCATCTGGCTAGCGTGGAGAGTGTAAGCCAAATCCTCTCGTTGTTCTGGCCAAGTTTGGCTCTGGTAGTACAGAGAGATCGTGATCCTGCAGTGGAGACTAAAAGAGACCTGATGATGATGAGTTGTGTCAATAGCGCATATGTCAGAAAGCCTCATCTGCAGTCTATAGTATTTGGGATTACACACACAGGAACGTAAATTAATCCGCCCCGAACTTAGCGGGGCGGAATGACCTACATTTGATGCTCGCAGACCTCGTTTGTAAATTGTAGATTTTTCTCCGGAAGACTCATGACAGCTGGATTTAACGAGTGATTGATATTTGGAAAAAATCTTGAATGGTTTCGGTACAAAGAGATTATTCTTATCCAAGCGCCTTTTTAGTTACCTACACTTTCTTCATCTCAGCTCTTTTCAGTTTTTTCTTCTCTAAATATAATATGTTTATCAATGGTCACCCAAGGAAGCCGAAGATCTGGTAATACAGAGAAGGTCGTGCTCCTGCAGTGGAGACTAAAAGACCTGATGATGATAATTACAACCAGCCGCTTATCATTATACCTTCCCAGTTTAGCATATCTTTAGCTGTATTGCTTTGGAAATAGGTTTGCGGTTTTTTCTTCTATTATCATATCATGTGAGTGACAGTATGCAGAAGATCGTATTAAGACAAAAACGCACAACCTACCAGCCTGGTCGATGCCAGCCCACCTTGGGAATGTATTTCAGCGCAAAGTTTTACATCGTGAGGTCCCAGTCGTAGGGCACAAATGGAGAAATAAATTAATGGTTTTGTATTTGATCAGAGACCGATGAATGAATGAAACCATCGAAGCGAAGCTATGGGTTGGACGAAAGGGAATATATTCCAATTTCCGATTTGTACGTTTATTTAATTTAGTTTAATGAGGGACTTGACTGCCTCCAGTGGACAAGGCGTTCACCTTGTAATCCAGAGGTCATGGGTTCGAATCCCACTGGGAAGCATACATTGTGAAAAGTTGTTTCCAGTCTGATTAGGATATTGCAGGTTTGAATATCCGAAAAAGAAAGATAATTCCGTGTTTCGGAAGGCGCGTATATACTGTGGGTTCCGAGCCATCTAGGGTTTGATCATCAACAATCGAAGGATTGGTTCTGGTTTACCCTTTGGGTTCCGGAGGCCAGAAGGCAGTCGCTCTGTGTAGAAACTAGTAACCTCATCAAATTTCCTTGGTTAGATAGCGGACCCCGGGCTCTCAAGCTATACTGCTGAGGATGCAACCGGGAAAATACGCTCAGATGATGATGAATTGAATTAGGGACTTCCTTATAGAGTGGTAAAAATCGTGTGATTCCTACAAGCTTACAAAGTCATAAAGCATCTGCCATGGCCCTTAATTTCTCGGTATAAGGTATTTGTGCGTAGGTATCGCGTAGGCAACAAATGGTGTGTCATGTAAGTGACAAGAATATTTTAGAGTTGACGATTTGATTGAGTGAGTGTATAAGCTACAGTCTTGGTTATAGCGGTTTTTGCTACTTTCAGCTTATTTCATCATCATCATCAGGTCTTTTTGTCTCAACTGCAGGAGCACGACCCTCTCTGCACTACCATAGCCGTACATATTTAACAGCTCCATATTTGAAGTCGGGCCTTTATATTTAATGAAGTAACTCAGCCCGTCAATTTGAACCACATTTCCTAGGAGATTAATGCTGGGATCTCGAAATATTTTTCTACATTCCCAACTAGTCCAACTAATTGATTTTAACATCGAGCGAGCAAAAATCTGTTTCTGCTTTGACAAAAGTTCTGTCGCGTGTCCGATGCCCAGTTTTCTAGCTTTTCTCGCCTAGAGGTCGCGATTCGCATTTCTCACATAAACTTCAAGTCGTCAGAGGTGTGATGCAAAAACAGAATCGCGAGGTGTACAACTCACAAAGAGACTAGCTAGTTATTACCTCTGTCATCATTACTGAAACCTTACAGCTCCTTATGGTATGTCACACGATGCGTAACATTGACTCAAAATGCGCATGCGTGACACGACTATAACTAGCTTTAATTGCGAAATAATTTAACGTCTAGTACTCGTAACGTCTGTGATGACAGGCGAAGTATGTCTCTAGGATAACATCTTCTACAATCTGCATTTAAAAGTCGGTGACGATATTTGGCAAAGATAAAGGAGTCTGCCATTAACTTCCCCATTTCACACTAAACTTTTATAGTCACTTGTTTGCAGGTTTCCTAACTGTTTTCCTTTACTGGAAGCAAGCAAATAAGCAACTCCTCCTATGGGAACTACTGAAATCTTATAGATATTTTCATCTTTTTCATACGAGGTAATTTGAATGTAAATTCGACACACAATGGTAAGGTACCTAGGTAACAAATTTTTGGAACGAAGTTCTTTTTCGGACGGCACTGACTTGGGTGATGGGGACAAGGCAAAAAAAGTGAACTTGTCACTTTTTTCCATCATAGACTTTTTAGGGGCTGGAATTTTTAGGGGTTATAGTCAACCAACTAATAAAATGTACTCGGGAAATAAAAAATTTCATACATTCACTAAAATAAGTTTTTAAAGCGATTCGTCAAACCGTGAAGCGTAAACTCAAAATTTAATTTTGTTTATTAATTATTGCATGCAATAATACCTATAGTTTAATGACTAGATTTAATTTAATGTGACTTTTATAATTATTTAAATCATTGAGCATTTTGCATCCCATGCTGGTCTGGGAGAAACGAAAAAACTTAGAATGTACCAGCTGCTTCTCTGCCCGCGCAGATCGTAAAAGCCGATCGAGGGAATGGGCAAAAATGCGAATCATTTTAACAGGCGATGCGGCTAGCAACCCGTCAGTGTATTGATTGCTTTTCCATCTTCTCGCCCACCATGACGCTAAAAGTGGCTCTATGCAGAGCCAAGCGAAAGACTCAAATTGCGGCCTTAGGCTTTGCATAGAGCCGCAAGACCCAAAATGCTCTGTCTGCCCCATTAGGGATAAAGACGTTATAGTATGTATGTATTGAGCATTTTAATTATAATCGTAATACATCATGGAAAAGACACCCGTAATAAATCTAATAACGGGAATAGTAACTATAATGATATTAAATAACAGTAAAAAACCAAAAAAAAACGACAAATTGCCTGGGCGGCTGCACACTTTGTATGGAACAGCCGATTTTTTTTTTTCGTTTTTTGACTGTTATTCTAGTTTCATTATACTATAATAATGATCTAGAATAGCCCGTGGTTTGATTTATTACGCGTATTTCCCTTCCACGTTGCATTATTGTATGTCCATTAGGAAAGATCACAGTGATACTTTAATACTTACAAGAACTTTGTAACATGTATTCGGTGTGTTCCACAATAAAGATATTTGATTTGGCATTCGCAACTACGAAACCCTACAGCACGTGGCCCGGCACGCACTTGGCCGGTTATTTCTCGCTCTTTTCACTTAGAACCTACGAACACTATTAATCACTGTCATAAAAAGAAATTTGCAAAATACTGACCATTTTCACAGAGTTTCTTATATATTTCTGTTGCAATAAAAATGCAAATTTTCGATGCACGCTTTCAGCGATTGATGTCGACGTTTTGTAATTACCCCGTTGACATATTCAAATTGCCATAGACGTGATGTTAATTATAGGACTCTCTACTTATGATTATCAACAACTTGATGGCCAAACGGTTTAGACACTGGCTGTGCTTCTGTAAGGCACCAGTGTAGTGTGGTAGCATGGACATAAGTATGTGTATGAGTAAGAACATATATATTTGGTGAACAGTTGAATAAGAGGAGCATCAAAGTAACACTAGTTCATTAAGTCGCCTCATCTCTACTTTAATACTCCTCATTTATTCAACATCTTAACCAAATATATATGTTCTCTCATACACACACTTATGTCTATGCTACCACAATACACGAGTTCAATGCTGACTAGGCGAGGCTTGTAGTGTATTTACTAAAATGATAGCGACAGTATCCCGGCGATGTGCTAAAACAGTTTTCCAAGATTTTACGTAGTATTTTCTAAGAATTGCAACTCACTCGAGTCGCCCCAGATAGAAGAGGATGCAACTATAGATTAAACCGCTTGACCCAGTTCAGTGAGCCGGGGTGTAGGGTGCGACTGCACTGAAATTACAGCTATATAAGCTTTAAACTAATTTAGATGTGACACCTCGTTGAACCAGAGAAGGAGTCTCTCATTTCAGTGCTTATATGTATGCATATGATTGTTGGTAAATGCTTTTGAGGGGCTATATTATATGTGGCAGTACGGAGCAGTAATTTTCTATGCTGCTATTTTTTTCTGTCGCTCAGAACCGTCATTAGCTAGAGCAAGTGAAAGCGACAGAACGCTTTAGCACCGGTAGTGTTATATGTAATATGTAAATCACGGTTATGAGCGACAGAAAAGAATAGCAGCAAATAAAATGACAGTTTACTATCACGCAAAAAAAAACTGCATCGAAATCGATTGATCCACGTACGATGCTACAAATAAACAGACAGACCGACATGAAACTTACAACACCCCTCTTTTAGCCGGGGGTTAAAATTAAACCTGATGGAACAAAGTGCATTTGCAGGAAATGATTTCCCAACTTGACCTTATCAGAAGAGCTTAAATTCGAAATAATTGGAGTTTATATTGGAATCGTACCACTTTCAAACTATAATTGGGAAATGGAGCACACTTCAGTTTGATAATAATTGTTATGGATGATTATTGATAAGGGTTTTACAATCTAACTAAAGCTTCAGATTTCAGATTCAGACAGACGAGCGACAGCTTGCAATCCTAGTCGGCGATTGTCGGCGACCCGACGGCGAACGTCGCGCGACAGTTCGAAACTGCAGTGACAGTCAGCTAGGTACCTTAGTTCTAAGTCTTCAGAAAGGGTGCATTTCATACAGACACAGAGTTTGGATACCTTGTATAATATCCCTACCCTTAATATAATGTCCGATACTAGCGAGAAATGAATTTTTAACCGACTTTCAAAAAAGGAGGAGGTTATGAATTCGATGCGATCTTTTTTATGTATGAAGACGGCTGCACTGATTTAGAAAATTCTCTTTTTGTTTAGAAGGGTATACTTGCGACGTAGTTCCATAGAAATTTTATCAAATCGGTTGTGTAGTTTCGGGATGAAGTTAGTTTTTAGTTTTAAAAAATTATGTTCGATACCCGAAGGTTGTTGGCCATGTGGTTTCCGGCAGGGTAGAATAGGACCACTCCAAGTCATTCCGCGGATGTCGTAGAAGGGTAATTTGGAAATACAAGCTAAACAAAGCTTATAAACATCAATGAGACCTCTCCAACTCGTCTGGCCAGCGTGGAGAGTCTAGGCCAAACTTCTGACAACTCTGGCCAATTATGGCTCTGGTAGTACATCCTGGTGCAATAAAGTTAATTTGTATTGTATTGTATTGTAGTACAGAGAGGGTCGTGCGCCTGCAGTGGAGACTAAAAATACCTGATGATGATGTTGTTCGATATGGACCTACTCTCGTAATTATGGTAAGATTACCTACCTACCCTGTTAAAATGAGTTGTGCACGTCGCTGAAAGATAGTAACAGTGTTTACTCTTCAAAATCGCAAGCACGGAGCAATAAATCGTGTTAGGCCCCGATACTACAAAGATTTATAGTAATAGTACGCAACATAACGGTGTGCGCCATTAATTGATCCGGCTAAACGGTGCCGACAGTGCCGACGTCCTAACGGAACTATACAGGTGTTATCAACTTGTAGTTTACATAGTCGTGATTTATTATGATGATCGAAAGCTTGTTTGTTTATTGTACATAAGAGGGAACACATAGATGAAGAAAAAGATCGTAGTCAAAGTCAAGTCAGAATCGTCGCAAGTGGAGTTCCATTCTTCTTATCGACTCGAAATGGCTCAAATTAAATATTGTTAGAACAGAACCTAGCCACGGCGACTGCCTTGTCATGGGCCACATTCAAATCTGTCTTAGTACAATGAGTTCGCCTTCGTAAGAGGAGAAACATGCGTGATAATATGTTTGTACGAGTTTGTAGACTGGGAACTTTGCTCGGTCGACCAAAAATCTCAGAATATTGATTGCACGCGTGCACAAGGTCACAAGAGCAGACTCTGCGTGGTGATAATTTGCTGAAAAGCAGATGCGTGCCGACGCACCCATTTAGGGCACGCACGGCTAACGAACCGTCCCGTCCTAATTAGCTGTTTAGTTTTTATAGACGAAAATAACAAACATGATTTAGATTTTTATTCGTAAGTACATAATTTCACGCCTGTTTTCCACAGGGGAAAGTATAGGTACTAGGCAGACTATGTATGGACCTTCAGACCCTTCAGTTGCTACGAATATGGAGCACTGCCACTGACATGGGTGATAAATAGATAACACTTTTACCAGATAATGGGACATCACAGCCTGTGATGTTTCAGCCGCATGACGTGCACTATTGGACGTAGGAATCTCCTAAGGATTCCTAAAATAAACAGTGATAGTGCAAGTGCTTGGAATTTCCTGCAACCTCACTGAAGTCGTCTAACCATCTAGTAATTAGATGGGTGTTTTACTCTGCGCTTGATGGTTGTCTGCCCTATTAGACCTATATTACTCATAACCATGCGAATATCTAATCTAATAGTGTTTCAATTGATTCTTTTTCTCCGCGTACAAGTCAACATCATTGCCAGTCGTTTTCTGAATGGATTCATAAGGGTGGCATATTCTGTTATATGTTATCAAAGCTAAGCAACTTCTATCGCATTAGGTTATGCTGCAAAGATAGATATAAGTTTGTCGAATAAATAAATACTAAATACAAACTTGCGCTGACGATACGATGGTTGTGCAAAAAACAATAAAAATCTTCAAGTTTTAGACTGTTTGAAACTTCTGAAAGCGCAATTTCTATAAGAAGGGTAACCGTCCTTATACAACCTGATCCATTTAACTAGGTACACGAATACTGAAATACTCTGAATGAATGTCCCAAAATAAACATGACAACAATAGAAGGGGTGAAAACGTTGAAATGTCCGAATCCTAAGCAATGTTTGTAAAATTGGGTAAGCAAATTCTTGCACCGAATGACGTAACTTGGAATTTTATTTTTGAAATTAAAGTTTATATAGTAGCTCTCCTACTCGATCGAACACTACTAACATTTGTTCTTTGAATCCACTAGTATGTTCTAGTGGATACAAACATTGGTGAGACAAACTAAGTGGATCATGAATAAAAGATTAGTAACACTAGAAAAATCGTCAATTTCTTATTTCTCTTAAATAGTATTCAACAAGTATTGGTTTTGAAGGTAATACACCTCAAAAACGATACTCGTTAAGGAATACTAGTCTCACAAAATCGCAACCCAGTCTTTTCTACCGTGCCCCCAGATTCTTTTAAAGTAAAAACGAACTTTGTTTCTTTTACCGGTATCTCATTAATATTATGTATGTCAGTGAAGACAATTGACTGTCGATATTGTCTAAGAGGCAAACTCGAGTTTTTGTTTTAAATAATACTTAGTAGTAAAATGAAATTTGCGCCAAATTGATACGTTACGTAGTTACTTTTAACTAACCTCAATAAAAATAAAGTATCCAAATAAAACTGAATTCTAGAAAATTATAGACGCACCGAGCATTCTGTCGCGAATTTTTATCGCCGCTTCCACGCAAGTGTAGTCGTAAACTCGTCGCAATAAAGATGATATTAGTTTGCGGTGGTTGTAACGGTACAGATGGCACAGTTAGGCATGCAGTTTAACTGGTGTTGCAGGTCGCTTGGTGTATTGCAGAAGGTCGATTGTTGAGTAAATTGCGCTGTTAAAGATATTCTATCATGTGACGTATGGTTATTGCGTGTACTGGAGACTCTGTACACGAAATAACTATGCGTCTCTCTTCAAAAATTACAGCAGTAGCTTTTAGTAGAAAATTTTTGAGCAAACTGCATAGGTAGTTGGAAATATAGCTAGTACCTGGGTGACCTAGCTTTGAGATGAATAAATGCACAAGAAAACTAGGTTCACGTCTTATTCTTAATAGACATAACTGAGCATTTTGTTAAGCCGCAAGTGGTCAAAATTTTAGGGTCATAGAGAAGGAATCAAAATAGTAATGGGTTGCTAATTGCGTCGCCTTCTAAAGAGTTTAATGAAATAGTTGGAAATATAGCTAGTATCTGGGTGACCTAGCTTTGAGATGAATACGTGCTCAAGAAAACTAGGTTCACGTCTTATTCTTAATAGACATAACTGAGCATTTTGTTAAGCCGCCAGTGGTCAAAATTTTAGGGTCATAGAAAAGGAATCAAAATAGTAATGGGTTGCTAATTGCGTCGCCTTCTAATAAGAGTTTCATTCGCATTTTCGCCCATGCATAATCCGTAAAAAAATGCACAGGCCCAAAATTTTGCGCCCCATTTACAATTATGTAAATGGGGCAATTTTGGCCTTGTCAATCTAAGCTATCAATTCGAATGCTGTATTGGTCATTCGGAGCATTGTGTTGTAGTTTCTAAATAAAAGTAATATTATTGTGAAATGACTTCGCCGTGCAAGCCATCAAGTTGCTTGCATAGCGCACATCCTTTTGCTTACCGCCCTGATCTGCTTTGCTACAAACCAGATCTTATGTAGTACGCAATCTTACTTTATGTGTTAGAATGACATCAAAATTTTAAGCAACCAGTTTCTAAACGAAGAAATAAAACAAACTGCTTAGAATAAAGAGCGCATCCATAAGATACACACTACCTCCCTAAGCAGAACGAAATATAACATTTTGCCTGACAATAAAATCAGAAATAAAACTTTATGAGCTAGAAAAATTTAAGAAATTTAAGCAACCAGATATCTCTTACTTTCTAAGTCAAGAAATAAATCAAACTATTTGGAATAAAGACGACATCCTTTTGCTATACACTGTTCGCTATCCTATACCCCTGTGTTCCGCTTTGCTAGAAACCGGACCATATCTGGGACGCACTCTATTGCCTCTACAACTACTATAACAGTTTAACGGACAATAAAATCAGAGGCGACATCTTTACGATTCCCGCATAGGTTATCATAATAAATTAATTAATAGTTGTAGGTATATTACTCATGAGGCTGTCATATTGAATGGTGTATTTTTTTCTTTTTCACCTATAGAATAGGCAATGCGGCTAGCTATACGTTCCTATTTGAATAGTTTTACCATCTTCACGTTCAACATCACCTTTGGGCCCAGGCTCTGTCTATCCCGTAAGTTTGAAAACGTGATTATTATGTATGTGTTATCTGTTTTATCCCACACATTATTCGGATTAATACAGTAGCGCTACTATATTTCAATAGGTAATAACAATAGTCCTATACGAGGCTGGTAACTTCGTGGCAATATTATAGTCTAATCTAAGACCATTATCTTGCAGAATCCCTCTACAATAGCCAGCAGAGCTTTCTTAATTAACGGCATAGGATTTTTCGTTCCACCCCTCTGTAATTGCTTTCGAGATTGGAGCAAAATTTCAGCTTCGCGACAATTAACTTTTACAGTCTCGTATGGGCTGGTTTATGTGCGATACAGAACACAGGAATTTCACTGCAGACGGCCAATAAAAGAGTTATTGCGGATTTAAAAGAAGATATAATATTAATGTTTTGAAATTGTGTTTTCAAATTATATCTCCGTTTTCTTTCAAATTATTTTTTTCAAATTGGGGCGCCACTGGACCCCGGAAAATTCAGGTAGCCCCTTAATTTGTAAACTCTACTAAGCGCTGACAGTTTTACTTTAAACTTCGTTTTACTGCGTGAATTTTTTCACATTTTCCTAGAGGTACAAACCTACAAACTTTTAGTAGATAGAGGGGGGGACACTAGACATCCTTGTTTACTACGAAACCTTGAAAATGGTGTTCACAAGCTCACAATTTTTTTGAAAGACCTATTCAACGATAACCCACACGATAGGATAGTCAAGAAAAAAAAAATATATTTGTCGGCATGATTAACATACATACCCAAATTACAGCTTTCTAGTACTTATAGTCTCTGAAAAGAACCGCGGACAGACAGACAGGTTCATTGTTTACTACTTAACCCTAAAAACGTTTAATATACGAAATAGCGTGGGCCAGAACAGAACCCTCAACCCTCAACAAAACAAATTCTCAATAATTTTCTCCATTGTCTACAACACGAAGCAAATCCTCTCATTCGTTTCGAGAAATTGATTAGATATAACACCTTTCTCGGTGATTAAGGTCCAATAATTAATTAAAGGAAATATCTCAACACAATTTACGCAGTATTGGGGGGTGGATTCTGTGAAAACGTAAGGCACGGTCGATTGAGGCGCTTATCGAGACAATATGTTCTAGGGTAGGATTCCGATGAGGGGGCAAGGATTCTGAGATACACGACGTAACTTCCGTCCCGTCATGGTCATAGGTGAGTGTATGTAGATACTCTAAACTTCGTTCGCTCGTTCGATCATATAACCAAGAAGTGTGAAATTCGGCATTAAGTACACCATTTTTTTTTAAACTGAATAAAATTCCATAGTGCTAGAATTTTTTATTTAACCCTTCGAATGTCGGCATAGCAGACACAATAGTAAAACAATACATCAGACGCCCGCTCCGGGCGTCCGACAGTTAAAGGGATAATTAATAAGTGCCATCAAATTTCGCGCGTACTTTGCTGAAAACGTTGAAGTAGTGGACGCCATATTTTCTATGGTCATGACGTCAGATCTGTATGTAAGCAAAAGCGCCCCTGATATATACATTTTGACAGTTGACACTTTTTAGTTTACCCAATCGTATAACGTAATAACATTGGCGGCTACTATTTTGTGTTTAAAAACAAATTACAAAGACTGAAAACTTTAAATTGAATTTGAAAATGCATTTTGGTATTTTATGAACTAAAACTAACATTTTCTGACTGATGTTTTTAGTCTAAATCATCACAAGAATATATATTTTAGATATATTCTCATGTGGACCTTAACTCCGTACATTATCTCGTCCTTAATGTCAACTACCGCATTAGACAATTAGGTTACTAACTAGCAAGCGCGGTAATTAGGCACTCTGCCTTAAAGCGACTATCGCACTCGTGTAAAAAGCAATTACACTGATCTAAACTATCCATTGAGAACTTGAGGACAATAACCCGTACTGTTAATTGCTCTTTGTCGAAAAATACACATTAAAAACGATGTCTTCTGAATCACAGTTCTTTAAAGCTTAATAGTTTTGACCCGTGTCCCACCAAGCAGCAAGAGATTATTTGCATTATTTATTTATTAATCGCTTACATGCACTCATACAACTTCTGGTGGGTGGTAACTCATCCTGCTTTATTTAAGATTTATGATTTCAGATGTTTTCTGTGTACATTTCTGACTTCCTTCACAAACGAGAGATCCCTATATGGGATAAGTCCGCCGTTGTATGTTTACTTTTCTGATTTGTCTCTTTGTTCTTTCTTATGTACAATACCTAAAGCTTTATAAACAAACAAACAAACTATTTTGATCTATGATACCACCTCGCAAGTAATGCCTTTCAATCAATTTTTTTTATTGGTTCAGGCGTCGAGTAATTGGGGAGCAATAAACATACTTACATAAAAAAATATTCGAATTGATAACCTCCTTTTTTGAAGTCAGTTAAAAACGAATAAACATTTTCATCAGATACGATAGGAACTGTACGTTACACGAAACTGTCATTCGATTCCGTCATTTCTCTCAATCAACACCGAGACACACGATATCTTTATATGCTTTAACCACAATTCCAGCTTATACGGTTATTTGTAAAGCCAATACTTTCTACTCACTGTCAAGTTTTATATCTTCTACAAAATGGAATGAATGGATAGATAACTATTGCATTCCGTATTTATTTCCAATTCGAGGTTTGTTACTTAGTTTGATAATTTTATTACGTGAATGAAATTTAAAATGGCAGGTTAATGGTGGGCATTTTACACCAGTCAAACAAACGTTAAAGTCAGTAAGAAAAACAAGATATTGCAATGAAACATAGAACTAATAAGTTTAAATACTCTCTTACTTATTACACAGACATAGATATGTTTAATGACCCCAGCTTACTTTTCCTAAGGATATTATTAGAATCAGAATGACGACCTCCGTGGCGTAATGGTCAACACGCTAGACCGCCAATCCGGAGGTCTTGGGTTCGATCCCCAGCCAGGGCAAGTTGAAAAATGGCCTTTTTCAAATTGTCCTGGGTCTTGGATGTTTTTCTATGTATGTATTTGTTATAAAATATAGTATCGTTGAGTTAGTATCCCATAACACAAGTCTCGAACTTACTTTGGGGTTAGCTCAATCTGTGTAATTTGTCCCTATATATTTATTTATTTATTTATTTATTAAAATAGAAAACGTGTATTTACTTAAGGACTTATCAATAACTTGTTACAAAGTAAACAGTCTGAACAAAAACATACTCAAGTTTGTCATTGCACACAAAAGATTAAATGTTCTGGAGAAACAAGACGCGAAAACTGTTACGAATATAAACCGCCCGGAGCTGTTCTCAAATTATTATATAATCCGATAGAAACATGACGTTTTCTTAACGAGGGTAATAAGAAACACTTTTATGGACAAAGCTTTATAATTAATACAACAAAGGCTCGGCAACAAGGGGGCGAATTGAATTTGGAGTAAAGTAATTTTTTCAACAGCGTTTACTTTAAATGTGTGGTAAGATAATACGGAGCTGTAAACATTAATATTTAAAGTTATCGAATTTACATCCTTGTATGCTGCTTCAAAGCCCTTGGTACGCTTTCAGGTTTTACCATCCCTAAAGATACGAATGTCAATATTGTCAATTGACACCTTAGGATGCCGATGTTGCAGGAAGGCGCTGGATGCAGGCCGCTTCCGATCGGTCGTTTTGGAAATCCTCGGGGGAGGCCTATGTCCAGCAGTGGACTTCCTGTGGCTGATATGATGATGATGATGATGCCGAAGACCACACGAATTGGAAAAGCTGGTGGGAACCATTACTATGGCTGTGGTTTTAAAATTAATATCAGTGATTGTATTGGAAATTAATTGAATACACAAACACATTAATTCTTTGGCCTTCGAGAATTGAAAACATTTTACATAAGTTTACATTACAACCAGTTTTGAGAAGGAATATTGCGATTGCAAATTATAATGCAAATGCTAGTTGAGCACTATCGATACATTGCGAGGCTTTAGAAATATATTGTAGGCAGAAGGGCTCCCCGTAGAGTGAGAAATAGGTCACTATAGTAAGCACCCCATGAAAGTTGTATATATGAAGATTAATAGTGAGAAATGAAAACAGATTTTATATACTTAGGTATAAGAGAGTGAATAAGAATATAAAGAGAAAGCATACGATAAGGACGCCAAGACTAATGCCAGAAAAGCTGTAAGAGGCACGTCTTTGACGATATTGCCATGTCATGAGTAGACCACGTGGGCAGGAAAGTAATGAATTTCAGACCATATCTGTCCTCTTTATATGTATAAGTATACCAAAATTTATATCACCAAAATAATTTACCATTTATTCAAATTGTAAAGCTTTAAGATAGTATAGTTATTGTAAATTACTTAAGATAAACATAGATTGCGAAACACATACACCATCCTGTTGCTTAACTTGAACAGTTGCATAGACCAAAGCTAGAACAATGAATTGCACAACACAGGTGTCGTAATGTTCGACTTGCAATAGATGCGTATAGGACTTGAGTGCTAAATCTGTGGCAATTTAATGTGTAAGAAGTATAAATTTAATCCCATATTATATTATAATATATAAACCTACATTATATTATAATATATAAACCTACATTACCACTGACTCACTCACTGACAGAGTTGTTTGCCCTGTTGCGGGGTTGGTGGGGTTTAGGTTGATGTGCGGTCGTATAGAGGGTGCTCCAGTGAGTACCAGAAAAATCTGACATTTGAGGATCTGCGGAAATCTGATGTGGAAGGGGTACGGCCTGCGAAGACGGTTGGGGTTAGGGGTGTGATTTTTTTTCCAAAATGTAGGGGGTTGCAAGCAATTTGACGACCGTCACTTGTTTTTTTATTTTTTTTTAAATTCAAGATGGCCGCCATACAAGGACAATTTTCCTCCATACAAATTTCATACAAACGGCCACCCAAAGTAACTAGGCGCAGCCAGAGGCCAAAAGCCAAAAGCAAACGCCACCCCCGCGAGGCCGCAGGCCGAGCTGCGGGCGAGGGCGAAGCCCGAGCCACTCCCCCCTCCCCCTTGGATCCCCCCTAAGTAATCTTCACGAGGCCGGAGGCCGAGCGATGCGAGCCCGAAGGGCGAGCTGCGGGCGAGGGCGAAGCCCGAGCCACTCCCACAGCCCCCCCGTTCCCCCCCCCCCTCCCCGTAAGTAATTTTCACGAGGCCGGAGGCCGAGTGACGCGAGCCCGCAGGGCGAGCTGCGGGCGAGGGCGAAGCCCGAGCCACTTCCCCAAGAGCAGTTAAATTTTTTTTTTTTGAAAATCCAAGATGGCCGCCGAAAGTCAACTGCTTGTGATTTGGCTGAAAATCGATATGTATATGTAGTTTGAGCCCAAAAATCCAAATTTAATATTTTTTTTGGAATTCAAGATGGCGTCTTGATTTTAGAAAATTTCACTTTTTTCGTTCATAATGTTTCACTGGGACTTCGTAGGGGTCTGAAATTTTGCATGTGGGGGTAAAGCACCCCGCGGTACTCGAAACTGGATTCAGATTTTGGATCCAAGATGGCCGCCTCCACACATATTTTGATGTTTCCTTTACTGACTGCAGTTTTTACCCATTTTCTAAACTGGAAACATTTTTTTGCCTACCTCAACAGGGGACGAAAAACCGCGGGCTGCTTGCAGCCCGCGCAGCGCCCGAAAAGCTAGTTATAATATATAAACCTACATTACCACTGACTGACTCACTCACTGACAGAGTTGTTTGCCCTGTTGCCGGGTGGGAGGGGTTTGGGTTGATGTGCGGTCGTATAGAGGGTGCTCCAGTGAGTACCAGAAAAATCTGACATTTGAGGATCTGCAGAAACCTGATGTGGAAGGGGTACGGCCTGCGAAAACGGTTAAGGTTAGGGGTGTGATTTTTTTTCCATAATGTAGGGGGTTGTAAGCAATTTGACGACCGTCATTTGTTTTTTTATTTTTTCCAAAATTCAAGATGGCCGCCATACAACGACAATTGTCCTCCATACAAACTTACCCATTTTCTGAACTGGAAACATATCTTAGCCTACCTCAACAGCCCCACGATGAACCGCGGGCTGCTTGCAGCCCGCGCAGCGCCCGAAAAGCTAGTTATATTATAATATATAAACCTACATTACCACTGACTGACTCACTGACTGATTGACATAGTTGTTTGCCCTGTTGCGGGGTTGGTGGGGTTAAGGTTGATGTGTGGTTGTATAGAGGGTGCTCCAGTGAGTACCAGAAAAATCTGACATTTGAGGATCTGCGGAATCCTGATGTGGAAGGGGTACGGCCTGCAAAGACGGTTGGGGTTGGGGGCGTGATTTTTTTTTCAAAATGTAGGGGGTTGCAAGCAATTTGACAAGCATCATTTGTTTTTTGATTTCTTTCAAAATTCAAGATGGCCGCCATACATGGACAATTCCCCTCCATACAAATTTCATACAAAAGGCCCCTCAAGTAACTTGGCGCAGCCTGAGGCCGAAGGCCGAAGGCGAAGCGCCCCCGCGAGGCCGCAGGCCGAGCTGTGGAGCGAGGGCGAAGCCCGAGTTCCCACCCCCCCCCCCCTTTGCCCCCCCCCCCCCCCCCCTACAAGTAATTTTAACGAGGCCGCAGGCCGAGTGATGCGAGCCCGAAGGGCGAGCTGCGGGCGAGGGCGAAGCCCGAGTCACTATTACAAAGCGCAGCGTCTTTTTTTTTTTTTTTTTGGAAATCCAAGATGGCCGCCGTAAGTCAACTGCTTGCGATTTGGCTGAAAATCGATATCTAAATGTAATTTGTCCCCAAAAACCTAAATTCAATATTTTTTTTGGAATCCAAGATGGCGTCTGCATTTTAGAAAATTAAACTTATTTCTTTCATAACGTCTCACTGGGACTTCGTAGGGGTCTGAAATTTTGCATGTGGGGGTAAAGCACCCCGCGGAACTCGAAACTGCATTCCGATTTTGGATCCAAGATGGCCGCCCCCACACATATTATGATGTTTCCTTTACTGACTGCAATTTTTACCCATTTTCTGAACTGGAAACATGTCTTACCCTACCTCAACAGCCGCACGAAAGACCGCGGGCTGCTTGCAGCCCGCGCAACGCCCGAAAAGCTAGTTATTTATAATATATAAACCTACATTACCACTGACTGACTCACTGACTGATTGACATAGTTGTTTGCCCTGTTGCGGGGTTGGTGGGGTTAAGGTTGATGTGTGGTCGTATAGAGGGTGCTCCAGTGAGTACCAGAAAAATCTGACATTTGAAGATCTGCAGAAACCTGATGTGGAAGGGGTACGGCCTGCGAAAACGGTTAGGGTTAGGGGTGTGATTTTTTTTCCAAAATGTAGGGGGTTGTAAGCAATTTGACGATCGTCATTTGTTTTTTATTTTTTTTCAAAATCCAAGATGGCCGCCATACAAGGACAATTTTCCTCCATACAAACTTACCCAATTTCTGAACTGGAAACATATCTTAGCCTACCTCAACAGCCCCACGATGAACCGCGGGCTGCTTGCAGCCCGCGCAGCGCCCGAAAAGCTAGTTTATAATTATTATGAGATAGTCAAAAATTACAGCTATATGACCCAATAGCCACGCTCAGCGTGTTAATAAGTTTGTAATTGGAAAACCAAATTTAATGTGTATATATAATTATTTTCATCGTAATAAAAGCTACTCATTGTCTTAAAAAAAAAAATATATCAAATCAAAATATCGAGGTTGCTAGTTGCTAAAAAAAACATCTTCGTGTAAAGTAAAACATTGTGAACAATTTAGTTGTAAAAATATCTTGTTTAGTTTCACGACAGGTACAAGTCTGTTCCCAGTGCAATATCGGTCTTAAATCATAAAGCTTACCCCAACAACCTTTCTCAAATTCTCATTTAGACAAGGAACAAAGGGGAGCCACCATTTGACGTTAATAATAAAATTTCAATATCCGACTCGGTCACGTCTGCCGAATGTACGCCCTTCATTGAACTGACTGTAAAGGAGGGTAGATGGAATTTTATTTATTTCGCATTGTCGCTTTGCTTTTCATCGCTGTTAAATCTCGGGAGATATTTTATTTATTTCATGTCTATTCGTTTTTGGAGACGAGCCATGATAAAATATTTCGTCTATTCCCTTGTAGGGTAGACAATTTTCACAACAAAATTAATTAAAAATTCAAATATAGGTAGCAATTATCGTCCTATCTATACAATGTCCTTTTTAATTAAGTACAAATATTTTAAGGGGTGGTTCAGTCCATCATTTTGAACAACTTTTCCCAATGAATGTATATCGAAATACGAAAAAAAAAATTCATTTTCGATAGTAATGATATCACGTGACTACTTCGATTTGTATGAAAACCTAAAATATTTTTTTTCGTATTTCCATATACATTCATTGGGAAAAGTTGTTCAAAATGATGGACTGAACCACCCCTTAAAATATTTGTACTTAATTAAAAAGGACATTGTATAACCTATAATTATCACAAAATTTCACAAAATCGGTTGAGAAATGCTACTGTAGTGGAAAACAGTCGCAAGCATTTTTGCCCAAGCTGAAATGGAGGCTCTTTGGTTAAAATTCATCATTATCTTTAAACCAACCAACTGAAGAATATCCAATATTGATTGATAATAATAAGAAAGAATTGATTACATCGTTATGTACTGTAACAGGCATAACAGCTCTCTTATTTACATTACTGTCTAAAGAAAGATAACGCGCAAATTTTCTGTAAAACGAACAATTTCCTCCAAACGTCCAAAATAAAGATTTAGCTAAAAAGAATAACGAATCAAAGGCAAAGTTAATTAAACAGCTCCAGATAAAAGTATTTTTCTTTACAAAGAAGCATTAATTTTGTGAGGATGACGTTGTTGGGGATTTTGAGGTAATTAGTTCATTCAGCGTTCTTGAAGCTGTTTTTTTTTAAACAAAAAGACTTCTTTGCATTAAGCTTTATTAGAAGGTTTTAGTAATTGTGTTGCATTGTCCTGACGAATATACAATCCCTGGAGTGGCAGGAGTAGTAGTGGCAACTAACTGCCTACGCCTAATTCTTCTTTTTTTTTAATGCATTAAAATACAGATAAATTATTTACTAAAAGGCAGACAGGGCCGCAAAATCTAAAGGCTAATGGTAATGGTAAAACTTTGTCGTAATGGTGGACGATAAGGGGTAATAACTAATAATGAACCAAAAGAGTGAGGGGTTCCTAACCGTACCGCCTAAAAATCTTGTTAAAGACGTGGTGTATTCATGAACATATGTACATTATCTTTGTAGGGATAATCCTAATAAAGTGTACCCGGAGCTCCGTCCGAAACGGCACAGCAGGGATGCAACAAGGAAAATGGTAAACCGAACATAATTTCGACAACGATGATCATAATTACCCGGACTATCCCCAATATTTCCCCGTCTAATTGTTACCAGGTATACAAAAATCGTCTATTACTCGTTCGTCGCTTTGATTTCGCGGGGGACTTACTAGCCTCTAGGGAGACATTCAATATGCTCGGCTGGAATTTGTTTTCGTTCTCAAATTGATACGGAATTTTGTTGGTAACATGCGGCTGTGTGTTGCGTAACTAATTTGTTTTTAGTATTTGTTGCTATAGCGGCAACAGAAATACATCATGTGTAAATTTCAGCTGTCTAGCTATCACGGTTCACGAGATAAAGCCTGGTGACAGACGGACAGAGGTCCAGACATAGGGTCCAGATTATGCCGTTTAGGTACGGAACCCTAAAAAGTAGAATGTACTTACTATATCCCTTACCGCGCAGATTATAAAAGCCGATCACACAAATGATACATATGTGTCATCAGATCAACTTCCTACATATTGTTTTTCTGTCCTACGCCCTTTTCCATGTTAATCCCTCTTTCACCAATTTCGATCAGACGCATTCCCTGTTGTCTTTTTTGATTAAAACTAACGTGAGATACAATCATTATTAGTATAAAATCAGCTACTGCCGACATGTTTCAAACCCCACAAGGTCTTCATACGTGAGTAACCCATTCACTAAATATAATAATAACCTGTTGTCAGTGCTTAACATCAGACATAATAAGTAAAACAATCCATGACGGCCGGATCCCGATCTGCTCACAGACGAGACGTTATGTACTTACTATAATAAACCCAACAGGATCTCCAGAATGCTTACCTGGAACAAAATAAATAAAAACATAAGATTCGAGTAAAAGATCTGGATCCTAAATAATATTCTGAGAAAACGGCGGCGTGTTAGTTAGTCAAAAACGTTCGTTAACTAATAACGCCTTTAGTGTTATTACCAACACGCAATGCAATTCTCATGATTTTTGTGAACTTATGAATTTGGAGAAAGGTCAGCAACTAAAGGAACATGTATTAACATTAATAACACTACTTCGGCTAAATTTACCCAAACTTTTATTCTAAGAGTTACGCTTACTATTATATATTAATGTCAAACTTATATGGAGTTTTGACATTACGATCGGAGAGTTGGAGTTATTCTTTGGAATAAAAGTTTGATCGAATCCGGCCTCAGTGTGTAAAAGTTATATTTTGGTTATATCTGTAGCGAAGTGGAAGATTTAATAAAAGGTTTAGGGGGAAAATTACGAATGTCCACTTGAAACTAATACAAATGTCATTTTTAAAAAGTTTCTCTTGAACTCTCACGGTTATTACTAGCATTAGCTGTAGACTTTAAACCATTTTTACTTTCAATGTATAATATTTCTTTTATCTCGTAAAGTATTGCAAGTAACTAAATATGGACTCTTGATATCAGGTATATGTACCATAACAAGATCATTTTTATTAGATAAACGTTGCTAATTAAAAACTAGTCGACAGACCGGTTGCATATTAATGGTAAGCAAGTGCATTAACCATAGACGTCGGTCTCCTAATGGTTTATTGCTCAGAAAGAATATTACGTCCGATAGTATCAGCATTTCTAATTATGAGGTAGATATTTGTTCTACATTATGGCTGTGTGGTAAAACTTTCGACAGATTAAAAGTTGAGATAATGTTAAACATTATTTTGAATTCAGTATTCTTATAGGTAGGCCTCTTCTTTTTCCTAAATTTAAATTCAGGAAAAATAGGAGTAGGAAAAAAGAAAAAAGAGGAGTAGGAAATCCCAGACGAAACTTTATAGACCAAAAAAAAAATTAAATGTGCAAACATATAAGGAGGTTAAGAATTTAGCGGAAGAAAGAGAGATGGAAAGCGCTCCACCGAAAAGAGCCCAGCTCTTAAATATAAGAAAGTAGGTAGGACACTATTCTCAATACAACTACTTTTCAGTAATATGGTCGGAAGCACGAGTTACCAAAATTCATTGCAATTTTGCTACTAGTAGCAAAATAATAAATAATAATTTTTAAATCTTAAAACCGACTTTATCCCCAAACTACACAACCGATTTTAATTAAATTTCTATGGGCCACTTGACAAGTTTACCCTTTCAAACAAAACAGAATTTTCCAAATCGCTCCAGGAATTTTAGAATAATTGGTGAAAAAAAAGATCTCAACGAACTGATAACCTTAACCTTTTTGGAAGCCAGTTAAAAAAAGAGGCGTGTCTTAACTACTTACTACCGTGATTTTGACAGACTACTTGAACAGTTGGAATATTAAGGAGTCTACGGTCTACCAGACTTGCATGTTCGGTTACCTGAATTACTACTTGCCGTTTAACACCATTATCTATGTAGGAGAATATAAGTAACTGTTGCAGCCGTTTATGATCTTCTTCCATGCTTATCCTAATTTGTAAATTCTGGAAAGCCCACTCGGCACGCCAGATTTCTCGGTTCTAAGGCGCTAAGATTCAGTCTTTTTAGCTGTGTTTAATAGTGTAAAAAATTCGAATAATGCCTTAAGAAAAAAACAAACCTGTTATGGTTTATCGTATCAAAGCATTTACAAACATCCATCACGATACGATGAACTGTAAATAAATAAAATGAAACTGGAAGCCATCTCGGCGGCGGACGCACATAAATGGATCGCAAATGTATACTCATGATCATTACCGGTCGAGTTTTTGCTCTCATTGCCGTTTTCTGTGAAGCTTGCTTTCGACTCAAAGGATCTTGTAATTGGTACTGAGTATTCTTTAAATAAGAGTGCATTAAAATCTCTTGAACTTACATTTTGATACAGACGAAGCGAGAAAACCGTTGGCGTGGTAAATGATACAAACAATGAAAATATTAAAAAACTCTTAATTATATCACTCTAAGTCACACTTTCTATTCTTTGAATTTGGATTTGTCTACCCCGAAAAAAACAGTAATAGTATGTAAGTAGATTCTTGGGGCAATAACTTTCTTATCCCATAAACTTCAACGGGTTTGGGGTGCCTTATGACGCGAGGTGTACAGCTCGCAGAACCACTAGTAAATAAGTAACATGAACTGCTTTTGGCTACACACGTACCTGAGCGTAATATTGAAATAATTCCTACCCATCGCCCCTCTCACGCGGTCACGCCCTCACCGGATGCAGCGTCGAACATATGTTACGGACATGCAGTGCCGACGTCACTCGAAATTATTGCAAGTGTGTAACCGTCTGACCGTACACATTCTCACAAAATTAAATATACATACTTGCTAAGGTATTTTTTGATTTTACTTCAATAAAATGTGACCTTCACCTCCATGATATTTTTTGGATTTCTCTACACAAATCATTGTTCATCGCCGCTATTGTATTTCAAATCATAAGAATAATTGCTATTGTATGTAAAGTTATACTTTGCAAAAAATCTTCTGCCTTCTTTCGCTTTTGGTCATAATAATGGTGACTTACATTTTCTTTAAGATGATCAAATTCAAGTTGCTTCATAGCTAGCAGAGTTTTATTTAAGCCTTTGGCTTGATCTTAACATCTTTTCTCTTTCAAAAATATTTGATTTACAATATCTACGTTACGTACCTGATTTTTCTTTATTGTTATTATTCCGTGGTTATTAAATTTGTATTAAATTAATGAAATACTAGAATGTGCTGTAAAGGAAAAATTTTATTGTGAAACAATATTTTCCTTGTTTGTATTGCGTATTAAGTAATTCATTGTTTTCGGTTTCACTTTTGTGGACACACAAAATCAAAAACAATCTTCCATTTCTTTTAAAAATTATTTCCACCTATTAATAATCAGATGATAAGATCTCCTCATAAGCATCCTGTTTATTTTAAGCTATTTTCTTTATTAAAATTTGCACATTACACTTAGGTAATCAAAGGAATTACAAAGTCACTTTGCATATCCGAAGCATGGCTATGTTCCGCTTGGGTGTGCGGAAGTCCAGTGTCCGGAACAAGTTATACAGTCATCGATTAAGTTTCCTTTACAGTGTATATCGGCCCACTACAGGACCAAAGCCTCTCTTAATATGGCCTATACCACGCTAGACAGACGGATTGGCGGATTGATCACAGTAGATTATAGTCTTTGCACAAAGGACGCTGCTACCCGTTTTCTGTTACCTACTCTACCTTCCTTATTAGTCTCCTCTTAAGACACATGGTGATTGATATAAAATTATTGATTTTGTACGCAGCCTTCTGCAAGTGCAGCTGTTAAAGCTTGGTTTCTAAACTCCAGCTCCACAATTTAAGTCAAATTTTCCATGTGAAACCAATCGTTGAAGGGATCAGTTGCCACACAGAAAAGAACTTAGCTCTTTTACAAGAGAAGATCACATTATAAAAAACAGTCTTCCCCTTTACCCGACGATGAAGAAAATCCAATACCTTAACCAGACACTTGCCTCGATGAAGAATTTATATAGTGCGCGATGGCTCCCTACCCTGGTTTGAATAATTACCATAACAAGCAGTACGTAACCTGGAGAATTGCATCGGAAGTGACGTGTCAAATCAATTCACAAAGAATCTATTCGAATATACAGTGCACGTCACCGATAAACGTAAAACTGGATGTTTTCATCCAGCCCACGCAAATCGCTCTGAAAGTAATCAGGATGTTTCCATTGATAAAACCACGAGACCACGAGCGAATTCCACATCACACGCCAGACAGATTTCAACTTTCTCATCACTGTCATAGGGTTTGTTTTGTTGTAATTTCAAAGATCTGAGGATTTGATTGTGTACTTCCATGCTGGCCATTTTTAGGATTCCATAGAAAAAACGGAACTCTTATAGTGTCATTTCTGCATCTGTCCGTCCGTCGGTCACAGCTAATTTGCTCCGAATCTACTGGACCAAATCAGGTGAAATACGGTAAGATAGTGTAATCCTATCCTATGATCTAAACACAGATATCTAAACATAGTAACGCTCGTTATGAGGATCTCAAATGTATTTTTGGTATCATTGTAATATAAATAGTTTTAATTTTATTCAAGAAACAAGACGGAAACTGACCCTCCCTCCCCTAATCACCGAAACAACTGAGCCTAAAATTTTGATCAAAACGAATTCTATCAATTGAAAATAAAGTCACAAACTCAATATAATACTTTCACTTACGTAAAATAGTTCACTAAAACACCACTAGATAGCGCTAGTAGTAGTTAACTCGCATCTTAAGGCGGGTCTCCTGCGCCAGAATTTTCGAAACATTACACAAAAAACATGAAACAAAAACAAAACAAAAATATTATTTTTCATACACAAACCGTCTCCTGCGAATAATTTCTGTTTTGAATGAATTTTTTTTTAACGTTAATGTTTATATTCTTTATGGTTAACTTCATCATGAGGTGCTACTTTTCAAACGCGGAGTAACTAAACGAACGGTTTTTTGTATGGAAAAAACCATTCGATTAGGTGACTCCGCGTTTCAAAAATGACACTTAAGATACTTAATAATATTTATTTCCGATTACTGTTATCATCATTTCTGCCTGACGAAGAATTAGATGATGTGTTCTGCGTTTTACCAATTGCAGATAATAGAGATAGGCTCCAAAAGACTCATACCCAAAACCGTAAAATAATTAAAAAAGAAACCCTTCCCCTCTCGCCCCGCGCAGCGCATGTTGTCCACCTTCTTTGGAAAGCAGAAACATGTGTATGCCATAGACAATTGTGTATAGCCACGCCCATTTGTTTGCATTTGTTTATGTGTAATGTTTCGAAAATTTAGGTGCAGGAGACCCGCCTTTACTGTGAGGATTTTAAATGTGATTAACTTTGTACGGAACCCTCTCCACGCGAGTTTAACTCGCATTTGGCCAGTTTATTTCCCTCCAAACGGATACAATTTAATTTCAAAACCGATGAACTGCCCGAGTCATCAGTTCTGCTAAGCCCATAATCCCAACTTTGCGTGGCTTTCATGAAAATGTTTCCGCTGATTATCTTTTCGATAATGAAAATCATTGTTTTTTGTGCAAGAATACAACAACTATAACTAATTTGCTATAAAAATTGATCTTGTCACTTTAAAAGGTAGGTAAGTAATCGTTATTATTGGTTTTATAAATTATCCTTACTAATATTATATCTGCGAAAGTAAGTTTGTATGTTTGTTCGTTTGTTTGTTTGGTACCACTTCAAGGTGCAATCACTGAACCTATTTAGATGAAATTTGATATGGGTATAGTTTTAAAACCCAAGGAAGGCCGTAGGATAGTTTTCATCCCGAAATTCCCACGGGGAGCGAAGCCCACAGGCACGGCTATAGTAGCAGTTGATTTTATAAATTATACTTATTCGATACCAGACGATTGGAATTAATTACCTTACCATAATTAAACAACCTTTAAAATACATACGCATGAGAAAAGCAATCATTTAAACACTAATGCTCATTGATTTCAATTCATTAGAGAATGCAATGGCGCCTATTTACCGTTCTAATTCCAGCAGTTTTTGCATCTTCATTTATTTTTCTTTCCATTGTCTCTTTGTCTTTGCGACGTTGATTAAGGTTCAGAACCGTTGCGGGGCATCGAACCCAGATGTTCATCTTTGCGGACTGATACTTCTGTTTCCTGGATTCCGGTAAATAGTTGATTCATGTCTTTGAAACAGGCTTATTGAGAATGAAGATCATCAATTTAATGAAATAATCAGTTCATTAAAGTTCTCCTATTTAGTGTATCGTATTTATAATGCCAGTAACTTGAAATATAGATGTTGACCATTAGTAAGTAACTGCAGTGACAGTGTTGTCAGTGAACTGCATCAAGTTTGCCTTTTAGACCAATCAAAATAGCACAACCTGGACATAAATAATAAACTCGTTGTTTTCAATATTTTATCGGATATCAATATTGAGTATCAAATATTAATTAGATATATTATGTAATTTATCCGCGGTCGCAACCGTATTATATAAAAATCGTGAGATTTTGTACACTACTCAACTTTTCCCTAAAAGCATAATAGGTAACCAAAGACCTTGTTAGTTTAACTTTTAGGTGCATTCAAATGCGATCACTTAATAGCAAAATTAAACTGACCCCATTTTTGTTTATACATTTTTTTTCACAGTTTTCACCTGATCTCGATATCTAGTTAAGCCAAAATGATAACCATAATGTTTATATCTTTATAAGCTAAATTGTGTCTTTTTAGACATTAAAAACCAAAATTAAACATCATTTTTTAATGTTTTAAAATTAATGTTTTTCTCAGTAGCCAGAAATAGTAACTGTGTTATTTTTGTTTAATTATAGCTTTTTGTGTACTATAATCACATTTTCATCAAAATTAAACACATAAACGTCTTACTTAAAACAAAAAATATTTGATTGAAAATACGCGAGAACATGTCGTGAAGCGGGATGCTTGCGGTGATTGCGGTGCGGTGCGGGGAGAGAGAGCGAGGCACCAGCCGGGTGAGCGCGCGGCTGCGAACGAGTTTATACGTGTTTTCAACCGATCGCGCCGTGTGCTTACAAAATATATACTTAACTCGTAAATATGGAATTTTGCTAATTGTAGGATTGTTTTGATTGTGCCTTGAACTTTAACCCATTCGCAACCGCCAATACCAGACACAATAGAAAGACGATGAACGTGGGCATTTTATTGCCGTCCGGGTCTTTACGGGTTAACGTGGTGACACAATGAACAATTTAAAACTCTAAAAACAATATAAGTCTTGTAATACTCTTGTTGTCACGGCAAACCCGTACAACATGACAGCCCCTGGACTAATACCGTTCCAAAAATGGGCCCCTGCTGAAATATTCCGTTTCCCATGACATTGCATATTAATGGGATGTAACATGAGAAAAAATTAAATACATAAATATATAACGAAGTTTTTATGCTGTCGTACTAAAATGTAGTTGGGTATTTACAGAGTGCAAGTTGCGCCGTGCAACTTAAGTAGTGTCGCGAACGAGATAAATGTAGAAGATTCACGAGCAAGAACTCTGCTGGCGAGATAGACTCGGAATGTTCGCGAGCGGAATGGTATAAAAATGACGTCAGGATAATGCAAGCGATACTAGGCCTTATCCCTTAGCCAGGCAGGGTACACATAGCGAACCACCTCAGAAATATTTTTTTTCTGACGAGCAGATGCTAGCTAGAAACCGCAAAATGTCATCCGTCTATTGTCTATGATACAGTTGATTTCTGAACGAAAAAAAATCACGCCTCTAGAAAAAAAAACTTGACATTTCGCTTGTCAAAGTCAAAATATTGGTCGAACGGCGAATTTTTGTGCAAATTGACAGTGTTTTTTAGTATTATGGCGGAAAAAAATCCCGGTAAGTGATATTATTTGTGTTTTTATAATAGCAGATAGGTTGAATTATATGTAATATGTTTCGGTTTTACATGATATTTGTTTTTCTTTGAAATATTTACGCCGAAAGTTTGTGGTCAACCAGTGACCTCTGCCTATCTGGAAAAACTTATTGTGGTTATTATGTAACCACTGTCCTACAAGCGTTTATCCAAATAAATAAAGGCAAAACCATATTTACACATCAAATATTTTTTGTGGTAGATAGATAGGTTCTTGGATCGAAGAATAACCGATACCCAGCCTATGTCCTTCTCCATGGTCCAATATAACTCTACGTTAAATTTCATCAAAATTGGTTCAGCCGTTTTAGCGTAAAAATGGATCATACATACATACAAATAAAATTACATATATACACACTTTGGCATTTATAATATTAGTAAGGATACGGCAATGCCGTTTATATCCAAAATTTTGATACCTCGGTAACATTGATGTTTAAATAAGGTTTTATACAAAGAAACACACAAGTCTTTCCTCTTTTTATTAATATTAGGTTTATATGTGGATTCACCTTTATTTTTTCCATACTTACATGTTGTGACCTAACTGGGCAGTGGTCAGATCTAATCCACATCATGTATATTTAAATGGGCAGTGGTCATATCCAGACCAGAGGGTTTTTTTATAGGAAATTGTAGGAATAAAAAAAAATTAAGAAATTAGTTTTTTTATTATCATCCAATCTACCATTATCTGTATATAAAGATAAAATAATCGCCAGGCCTGGCTAAGGGTTATATTCTTATAGCATTAAGGCTAGAGTTCTTTGAATGGTCGTCGGCTTAGTCGCACTCACACACACATACCGGCGTCTCGATGTTTCCCGTCAATCGAAATACATTCGTCAAGATATGAGAATATTCGAGAACAATGTAGACCGCTGAGTGCGTAGAGTGCACGTCCCGCCAGTTCAGTATGAGCTACGAAAGTGATAACTTCGAAGCGAACCGAAGCGAAGGAAACCTACCTCAGTGCGAAAAGTGGAAGCACCTGCGACTAATTTGGCGAGATACCTGGACCTCAGATGCTACGCGACTTGGACTTGGACATCAGGAAGACAATCTTCACGTGTCAACCTTTGGGTTCCGTAGTGAATAAAAACCCTCATACGAACTTTGGCGTTTTTCTCCAAATCTCGAACCCAGTTTCGTAACAATAGCATTTTACACAATTTCTACCCACCGTTCACACGATGCGATGCCCAGGTTACGTCTCAACGCAATTCGCACTGCACACGTGCTCGCAAGTGCCCGCACAGAGGCCGTGTAGTGTTAGAGAACAGGACTAAAATGTTTGACATAGATAGACTTATTTTTAACATAGACCTTGTCTATCAGACTTCTATGGGAAATGGCAGCATTTCACTTCTCTACATCAGCTGTCTGAAATAAATTATCGCTATTAGCTATAAGACCACCCACGCCCATTGGACATTTTAATGTCTTTTTCTGTGTGCTATGTACATTTTAAATAATACTTTTTTTTGTATTTAATAAAGTATTATTACTATTTATTATGTCGTATTATAATAAGCGCTATGGAAGTTAAACTCAGTTGCTTTTTAATGCATAAATATAATCAGTAAAAACCAAAACGAAAACCACACTTTAATTTTTATGTGTATAAAATACTATTCTCAAACCACTACACGACACTAGTCACTAAGTATTGACTGGCCAGCTTGTTTAGTACGACTTCATCACATGGCCAATTAATTCCTAGCGTGGTTCATCTAGGTATCATGTAATGAGGTTCAATGAGTTTTTTAGTTAAAAAAAGTAGAATTACAGTCACATAAAAATTAATTATTTCAGTAAAATAATTATTGGGTTTGGACCAAAAATGACGACAGCGATTGGACACATTTAAGGCTAGGTATTCCCACAGAGGCCGTGCTTTAGAGTTTTTGAAAACCATTTGAGGCATAGACAAAAGTGTTTTTTTCATCCCATCTGCTCAAAAAACGATGGTTTCATCCCAAAACATTTGGAGCTAAAGTTACTGCTAGTTCTCTCGGGATTAAAAAGTGAAAAAGTAAATCTTATAGGATTAAAACACAATTTGAAAATTGAACACGATGTTATCTATGTAAAATCAGCTAAAAAAAAAGAATTAAGTTTTAATACAATAAATAACTGGAACAGACTTCGTATTTTTTTAAATTTGGAATACATATCGTCGTGAATGTAGGTAAAAATGTTTATGGTCTTTGCTTCGAAAAAGGAAAAAAGAATAATTAGCGCAATTTTTGTCTTCGATTCAAAGTAATTACAGATGTTTTAGGTTATATTGTGTTAAAATTAATTATTTTGTGTAAATTTAAATCCTTTTTCGTAAGTTTAAGCCGATAGTGCACATTAAATTTATGGTTATTATAAAAATCTTAAAATACGTAGGTCCACGCAAACAAAGTTACGAGTTTATGCGTGAACAAACATTTTTTTTAGAAGTTGGTTCTTAAAATTATTTCTTAGTATTTATTGATTTGTTCCCTATTTATTTATTTATTGAATGAAAACGACACTAAATAAAGGTTAGTACTTGTCGGAGCTTTGATTAGGTATTGTAGTTGTTCTACTTTCTCCATATTCTGTTTTGTATCTTTTTGCTAGTTTTTCTCATGGATGGCGATGTAATGTGTGCTACTTGCGTACGGTAATATTTTTGTCTCGGGCGTTATACACGAATCCCTCGCTTCACTCAAGATTCCATCGTAGAATCACTCGCTACGCTCGTGATTCAACTGAGGAATCCTTCGTTTTGCTCTAAATTCAAAGTAGCGCACTTGACTTAAAAGTATTACCTTTACGCCTTGTAGCACAATCTACTTTTAAACTCTTAAAAAAAGGTATGTATAAGTTAAGTATCCAGGCTCGTCAAATTCGCAATCAGTTACAAGATCCTATAAACTTCATTCGGTTGGAACAAATCCCAAAGTAACCCTTTTTTGTGATAATTTTTCAAAACTACGAGTAAAATACCGATATTTTACATAAAAAAATTGTACTTAATTAAAGCCACTTAATATTTACAGATAAATTCGCTGAGTTTGACTTGATATAATTATTTTCTTAATAATTATATGAAATTCGCGAGCGCGACAATTTGAACTCGGCAGGTCCGATTAGACTCGTGCTAGCGCTTACTAACATTGGACCAATAAAACAACTAAAGATCGTTAATAGATTCAGGTGTTACTTTGCGGAAGTCAAAGTTACATACTATGTGATTTGAATTATTTTGTGTGATTCCGCCACCAGTTAGTTCATGCAAACTATTGCCGGCCGGCGCCCACCCACTACTGTTAGTCCCAGCATACCTGCCACCAGCAGCCCGTGTGCACCCGCCACCAACAGTCGTTGATCGTTCGGCCGAACGATCAACAACTTGTTTGGTGCCTGAAGATGCCTTGTGAAGAGGCGAAACACGTGTCGCGTATACGACGTCCGATGTTGCTGCAGCCACAGCGGATGCAGCAGCATGGGAGGGGTCATGCATTGACTGTTGGTGGCGGGTGCACACGGGCTGCTGGTGGCAGGTATGCTGGGACTAACAGTAGTGGGTGGGCGCCGGCCGGCAATAGTTTGCATGAACTAACTGGTGGCGGAATCACACAAAATAATTCAAATCACATAGTATGTAACTAAAGATCGCTACATGTTTTTACAAGCTTTTATTTAACTTGCAATGTATGTATAAATGTAAGTATGTTTGTTCGGGTGGAATCTTCGAACTCAATTTTCAACCAGTTATCCTCAACCAATTTAGCTGAAATTTTGTATACTTTTGTAAGTCGGATGATAATACAATATTATGATGTCAATGGGCTGTTCTGATGATGGAACCGGGAGATATTCGACGGAACTAAGTTAGAACCTCATCGAGTAGGTCTCGTTTGATTTGTCGTGACGAGTACTTTTTGGAAGACGATGCTTATCTAGGATCTGATTACGCAGACGGATGGTGGTCAATAGAACTCAGTTATAAAACAACACAATCGAGTTTGGGCTAATTTCTAACCTTTAGGTACGAAACAATAAAAAGACTTTTTAGCTCATGTCACTTTGAAATGTAAGGATTCTAACGAAACGCCATTCCACAGGTATGGCACTTCATAGATACGAAGTAACAAATATACCTAGTACTACTACAAACGAAATAATATAATATCTGTGCATACGTCAAATGTGTGAGTTAAACAATCAGGGTCGCCACCACGTAATTTGTTGCTTTGCTTCCCTGTTATCATCACTCGGAAATCTATAAAATTTTCGTTCTTTGTTGTTTTTTGTGGATAAGCCATAATAATATGTGCAGTTTCTCACCAATATTATTTCAATTACCCTAAATGACTCGGGGAACGTCAAAGTGCGACTAGCAACAACCCTATTTTACAGGCGCTTACAAGGTCCAAAAACGTGCGAGTTTCCGTTCTGTATGTAATACTATTATCTGCTCTGTGGCCATACATTCAAATCCGTGGCGACATTAAGGAATAAAGAAAATCAAATACATTCAACATACATACATGCATATAGAGGGTGGAATTGAATTCGTTGGCAATATTTTAAGTATCTACTATACCCATGATACAAAGTAATTTAAGACTAATAAAACTTCATATTCAAGAAAACCTCTAAACATGCGTTAGACTCTTTGATACATACCTCTACTGCAATTATAAAAAAAAAAAAACTAATACGAAAAATAAATTAATTATAATAGTATCAATTTCGTTGCGTCTTGGTACCCTAACATTCGTTCCTACTTCAAACGTACCTATTGTCCTCAAGCTTTCGTGTGACACGACCCGTCCCCATTCGACTTCAAACCTTATTCACGTAAATTAAGGTCTACTTTTGTATGCCGGTCGGTCGCGCCGTTTGGCTGTATCCGTCCAAGGTATTTGACCTTGCGGCACGTAGGTATCAGTACGCGCGCACGACTCGAAGTGTTTTGATACTTTATTCATTTTTCTTACTTTATGATACTTTTTAATTAGGTACTGCATTAATTGCAGTATTGTTACCATACAAAATATCCTTTAGGTGAGTATGATGATAAGTTAAATCAATGCTAATGATTTCAATTGCACCCTATAGATTATATATTCGTAATCTCCTTCTTTGCAAGTCGTGTGAAAAATACTGGGATCTAGGTGAGACCCATGTTTTTTAGGTTCAGTGTTGTATCATAGATAGTAAATAACAAAACAACATAATACCCATAAGTTTATATTCAAGAAAAATAATAAAAACCGACTTTAAGGTGTTTACGTTACGTTACGTGTTTGTGTTACTCCTAATAAATTTTGAACGGCTGAACCAATTTCTAATAAATATAGCTAAGAACTATGACGAAAAGTCAGTTTTCAAACAAAAAAATTAAATCTTCGTTCAGGCCTTACGATGCCATTAACAGACACCTAGATACACAGACATACCGACACGTCAACCTTATAACACTCCTTTTTTTGTCGGGGGTTGAAAATAAACAAAGACACTAAATAACGACTTTGCAGGGTTATTTGTTTCTATTAATTTTTTATTAATAAATCGCTACTGTCAAATTATGTTAATAGGCGATGCGGCTAGCAACCCATCACTATTGATTTATTTTTTGATCACGCTAAGCCTTTGGGTCTTACGGCCCTGGACTCTGTCTACCCCGTCAGCATTAATATAAGATAATGTAGCTGTATCGAACACTACTTTAAACAAAGTTTAATCAAAATAAAACTATTCTACTGCTTATTTCTATACTGTGTCGCTGGTGGGGTCACATTTGAGCTCACCGACGCAGCGTCCACGCGATGAAAATTGCGGCCGGGGCAGCATTAAATACCTACATTTGTAGGAATACCCGGCTTTAACGATTGTTTCGTGAACTTTCATGAGAAAACCTATCAATTAATTGAATGGGTCAGAATCAGAAGACCCGGATCGACTACTCACAACAGTTCAGTATTGGTTTAGACCTTAAAGATTAAAGGAACAACACATCTCTAATAACCAACAATACTATCGATAGTTTGTGTACTATTGATAGTAATTCCTGTTTTAGGGCAACAATATGGATAACCAACAATACTATCGATAGTATCGATCATGATGACGAATAAACTAACTATAGTATTGCGTTTCATAAACTATCCATAGTATCGATTATTTATTTATTAAAAAAGCAATACTATCGATAGTTTGTTCGTCGTCAGAATCAATACTATCGATAATATTGGTTTTATTCAAAATACAGATAGTTTATCGATAGACTAGCGATAGTGTATTATCGAGAAGCAACACTGGTCATCGCAGTGTTGTGCGTCGCGATCGCGACTCCGTAGGTACGGGAATGTGGCTCTTCGCAGTCGAGTTTCATGCGGAACGGTAACAACGCGTAGGTACGTACCGGTAAAATTACCTTTAAATTTTAACAATACCTATAACGTTACTATTACTACATAAACGATACCCGTACTATACGAGTATTACCCTTAAAATTTTAACATAATGAGAATTCTGTTACTGGTACTTAAAATGTGAATTTGGTACCAGTAACAAACCCTGGGGATAAGTCCGCAGTTGTACGTTTACTTTTCTGATTTGTGTCTGTGTTCTTTATTATGTACCATAAAAAGCTTTATAAACAAACCAATAAAAGCTCAACAATGTAGTTATTATCGATCTAATAAACACAATATTTCAATAAATCTCCACCCTAGCCGATTCATGGTTAATAAAAGTTCCCACGTGCTTATAAAAGTTTGACAATGATTGACTACAAATAAATGCATAAGACGACGCGACGAAACTACTGTACACGAGAATCACTCGCAACTCGCTACAGCACGGTCGGGAGTTGAGGCACAAACCAATGACGACCTTATTGTGCAAGAAATAACGTTCATATTAAAACGCAAGTAAGAAAAAAATTGAAAAAAAATATAATCGTAGATATTTTTTGTTTGATTTGTTCCTTATAGTATCAAAAATATGTTGACGGCATAAGTTAAACACTTTCAAAATAGTTATGTATTTTGGCTTTACAAAAAATACAAAAAATTGTAAATGTAGAAATTAGACATGGGTAATCTCGACTCCGAGATGCGTTTCGGCTCACCTAATCTGAATCCTCATTCGGTACCGACTCATCTTATTGATTCCTACTCCCTTACCGACTCCGGCTCCATGATCTGCTAAGTCTCGCTATCGAATCTTGGATCGAAAGAATACACACGTCCGTTTTGGTACCGGTTTCAATATATATTGACACCGATACCGGGCTCTGTCTGTAGCCTTATTGGAGCAAACAATGTAACAAATATCTGTCTTGTACTTATTTATAGAAAAAAACATTCGCATCTTATTCTATCATAATATCATTTGCCGTTGGTTGGCGGCGCACGATGAATAACCGAAGCCTCCGTCCGATTCTTTCCGAGTCCCGAGTATTTCCGATCTCGACACCGTGACGCGGTTGAGCCGAAACGAATGACTAGCGGATCGCGAGCGACGCGAGCCGAAGAGCGCCGATGAGCTGGCGGGAGGCGGGACTCGACGGGGATCAAATAACTCGCGAGAGTCGGTAACATTTGCTCGGAGCTGATTAGGTTATCGGCTCCTGTTGAGTATTCGGCTCATTTGAATCTTCTAGTCCGGAGTTACCCATGTCTAGTAGAAATGCATAAAATGAATTTGTTTAATTTTTAATAATTTATCAACACCCATAATATTATATTTAGAATAAATTGTTGAAAGACAGTAATCTATAATTTCTGGTGAGATAAGCCTGAAAATTTGTAACATACCGAACCTTCTTTATTAACGATAGTGCTAATTGATTAATTTGTTTAATTTAGATTTATTCAACTGGAATGCACACGTTATAATATGGTAGAGGTAGTTTTCCAAAGTTATTAATTATGCTGTACTTATGAAATCAAAATTTGTTCAATTTTCAGTTTTTTGGTTTTTTTACACTGACGCAGAGCCCTAAATTGTTTAATTCGGTTTATTTTAACTATAACTAACATTACTTTATATCATACAAAAAGAAACTTACAGTTATAGCATTATGTCCAGGTACAGCTATATTTACTGGTCTATTTGAACAAGTAAAAGGGCATGGTGAAAACCTGGCTGGCTACATACATTGGTGTTTATAGTTTTGCTGAGTTCGCCATGTCCCATATTTATCTATATTTATAAAAAGCAAAAGTGATTGACAGATGTATCCGCCGCAAACCGCTTGGTCTAGGGGCTCCAAATTTGGTACATAGGTTCCGCATAAGGTTTAGGGGAGCACTTTCAAAACTCACTCCCTTATGAAGGTGAAACGGGGTTTCAAAGTTTGTATGGAGAAACCAGATTAGTTTTATTTGAAACTTCTCAGACGTTCTCCTGCCGGGAAATGAGTAAATCCATGTTTAGGATTTTTCAGTCCTGTTCGATGAGGTGATCTACACTACTTTCGCTTTGCTAAAGCGTCCCGTCGCTCTCTCTCTCTCGCTCTGGAATGGGAACTGGAAGGGGACGAAAAAGAAAGGGAACGAGAACAGGAACGGGAACGTAAAAACCAATTAAAAATCGCGAATGAAGCCTCGGGTTAAAACTAGTATACCTATGTTGCTCTGTAGGAGCTATTTGAGCACTAAAAACTCTGCTGTCGAACCTATCACACTATTACTATAAATGTAAAAGTCAAATTATATTTGATCTACTTAATGCTAATCCTCCACATGCCTCTATATCTATGTGCCTGTCACCATATTAAATACACCTATATCCTCTACCCCACTTTCTCTATACCAACCGCGCTCACCAATAGAGTGCCTAATTTCGTTGCCAATAAAATACTACTCTTCAATCATATGTATGAATGGTCCTACGACATCCGCGGTTTTACTTGCACTTAACCTTACATAGAAGACATAGTTTATTTTATTTAGTTCAACAATTTCAGTACTACGAACACTTCATTCACATTATTTATTTGCTGCAATACACTATATATTATATCCGCTATCCCACTTTCTCTATTCCCATCGTGCTCACCAATCGTATGCCAAATTTCGTTGCCAATGAATTCCCCAGTCTTCAATCAAAATGTATGAATGGCCCTACGAACGTACGCGGTTTTGCCCGCCCATAACCTTGCACGGGAGACCGCCGATCGGATGCGACTATTTTGGTTTAGTAGGTCATTAAACGGAACGTTCAGACGTTTATAATCGGAGCTGTACTGAACGGGTCTTTGGGATAGTCTTTTTATTGCTTAATTTTATAATTTGGCGATAAATGGTATATGAGATTGGATAGTATTGTGTGGATATCTGATTTCTATGATAATCTACTTACCACGCACAGGTTGGAACTGAATTGCATTGGAAACATCTCATCTCTTCAAGTAAAAGATACTTAGGTGACGAATATTTAAATATTTTAGTGCTTTATACGTATAAAATTTTACTAATGCAGTTCGACCCGATTGCTTTGTGGGTTACTCTTATTTCAGTTTTCGTAAACAATCTGTTGAAAACAATCTCGAGAAATCCCTTAAGTGCTCTCTACGTGAAAATGACTCTTGCTTAACGAGTTTATTTTACAACCTATAAAAGCGTCACTAAATATGCTAATTTTAAAATAAAGGTAAAGGGTTTCGTTTGCAATTAAACCGTTTGTAAATCCTGATTAGGGATTTGTTAAATAAATGTTGACTTACGGGACGTCTTCAGAATACAGTCTGTCGAGGAAAGATAAGCGTTCAACTTGCATCCAGTGTAACACAGGTATCTCTCTCTCTACTGACTGTGTTGGAAGCTAGCCCGGGGACCGCTTTCCGGCTATTTCTTATTTACAGACTGTATACTTGGACTTTATTGGTCCTATAATATTAATCGCTTTCGAAAACGATACCGATAACCGATATTTATGATACATATGGGCTAGGGAAAGGTATAGGTTTCAGCATCAGAATCAGACAATCAGAAAGTTTGTGGTCTGCATGTTGTTTCCATCTTGATTGAACGATGAAACTGCAACTAAGTATAAAATGCAAGTCACTAGGATTCTATTAACTAAGACAAGACACGCAAAAGTTTGTAAGAAACCGCTAGAATGAGATCCTCCAAATCATAGATTTATGTAAGTTGATCCAAAGTTTCAGTCTAAGAATTTAACAATTTAAGATTGCTGAATAACCTACCAATCATTAGAAAAGTTACTTTAGTTATACTTAGTTAAGAGGAAGGTAGCAAACTTATTTTTCCTAAAGTTTAATCAATGAAAATGACGTATGACGTGAACATCGATGTGTATGGGGATGTTTTCTTCTTGCCTTATTCTGCTATTAGACTTTCTTCTTAATTCTATTTCTATTTTCAGCCTATACTTTTTCACTGCAGGGGAGAGACCAATAAGGTTAAATATTTCATGTCATCACTGATATAGCATGGGCCATATTCTGGAGCTTTTCCTCGAAAAAAAAAAGAAACCACGACTATAGTCAAATTATTTATTTTATTTAATGCTTATTGCTCATCGAGCTAAAAAGCATAAAAGCATTGGCTACCAGCATTGGCTACCAGTCAACCTTAGGTTATTCCTAGGTAATCTAAATATGGATTCATCACGTCCACTGCTGGACATAGGCCTCTCCCAAAGATTTCCAAAAATGACGGATCTAGAGCGGCTTGCATCTAGCACCTTCCAGCGACCTTGGTTAGGTCGTCAGACCACCTTGTGGGTGGGTGTCCTACGCTTCGCTTGCCTGTACGTGGTCGCCATTCGAGAACCTTTCTGCACCATCGGCCATCGGTTCGTCGCGCTATGTGTCCCGCCCACTGCCATTTCAACGAGCTAATCCGCTGGACTATGTCAGTGACTTTAGTAAATATGGGTTGATAGATTATAATTAGTTATCAACATTTTGTTACCCAATGTTGCTCGACATTGCACGGCATCAAACTGAGGTAATGAAGCCGTGTAACTTTTGGGTCTTCACAATAGAAAAAATACATTTTTAACCGAAAAAGGTTAAAGTTATCAATTCGTCGCGATCTTTTTTTATGTATGTCCTCCGAATATAATGGTATACTTTCGAGGTGGTAGTGGTGGGTTCCTAGAAATGGAATGGTGGGTGAATAGAAATTTTATCAAAATTGGTTGTATAGTTCGGGAGTGAAGTCGGTTTTTAGTATTGAAAAATTATATCAGCAAATCGTGTTCATGATTATAAACTCTGTAGGTAAATGACAATATGATAACGATATCAAATGACACTATATTTTATCACTTCCTTTTCCTTTCCATTTTGGCCTCAATATAGATAATTTTAATCGTTCATAATTGATCGATTATATCAATATTACAATAGGGATGTGGCCAGTCCACAGTAAAAACTAATCTAGACGGACTAGATCACCTTTGGTTAAGAATCGTAACTGATCGTGACGTCACGCAAAATTTAAAATCGCTGTATCTTCGTAAATTTTTGCTACTCTCAAAAAAAGAAAAAATAAGTAAACCATAATTTTTAATAATCTATTTAATAAGCCGCAATTTTTTTTGGTCACCCCTATTGTGATAAAAATGAGTGCATTGATAAGATTGTTGCAGAATTAAGCAAAGTTAATTGAACGATGATGACTGTTCATTTCGTATATTGAATTTTAATTAAGGCATAAACGCCAATCGAATGGCACTATAATACAGAAAAGCAAAACGTGTAGGATATTCTGCAGCTACGAGTCGAAAACTGAAGCAGTTTACTTGAATAAACTGGATAGCGATATAGGCCCAACGCAGACGACAGACCAAACCGTGCCGCACTTGGCCATAATGTGATAGAACAGAATGGCAGCGACTGAGGGCCCAGCAAGCAAAGGGATTAAGAAAGCTGGTGATGATAAGGTCCCAAAAAGTTTACAAAGACAAATGTACCATGTGCTTTGCTGACTCCGAAATACCCTTTACTCTCCCCAGTAATCCCCAATGTCGTCGTATTTAAACACTACCACAGAATCAATATAGTTAAATACTGACGTTAACCCCTCAGCCCCTAGATGTATGTAGATTATGTTCCTCAGTGTCCCCTTTAAATAGGTACAACATGAAGAGACAAAGTGTTATTACAATTAAACTGACATAGATTGGCAACTGCCATAACATAACGCCAGACAGCATAAGACAGGTAAAATGTCGCTCTACGGTAGCTCATCATCATCATCGCATCTTCATCATCAGGTCTTTTTGTCTTCACTGCTGGAGCACAACCCTCTCTCTACCAGAGCCATACTTAAACAGAGCAGCCAAAGGACTAGGCCTACACTCTCCACGCTGGCCTGACGGGTTGGAGAAGTCTCATTGATTTTTATAAGCTTTGTTTAGCTTGTATTTCCTACTACGACATCCGCGTGAGTTGGAGTGGCCCTATTCTACTCTGCCAGAAACCACACGACAATTGTATCTGTAGTAGTGTGACAATTTTAATATGAAAGTATGGAGCTTCAGAGTTGTAATACAACGAAAAAGGCACATACAGAAAGAGTATTTCCTTCAACAGCAATTTATCTGAATGGAGCAATCTCAAGCGTTTTACTACTGTGTTCAAACAATTCCCGGCATAAAACCGGCGATAACGAAACGGACGTGATACAAACTAGGCCGTGTTTTACGATGTCGTCAGATGAAACCATATTTCTTCATAAAAAGTATTTTTACATCATGCTTTGTGCTTTCAATGGAAAATCGTTCTAATATTAAGAGGCTTACCAATTAAAGAGGAATGATAATAAGTAAAGGTGGTCTGGAAAAGATTGCTATACGGTAAGTCTGTATAATAATAACCGGCCAAGTGCTTTCCGTACCACTACCCAGGGACGTGCATCACCGATTATTGCAGGATAGACTAATTGTGGGGCCTTTGCCCAGCAGTGGGACAAAAAAAAACTCTATGACTGAACTGACCCTATTAGTGTGTTTACATCCCGAGAGCCACTTATAATACGCGTCATATTGTTTAATACTATTAAATGTTCTTTTTAGCTTACCGCTTGTTTGAATGAAATCCAAAATAGGCTGGCATCGGCCATTTATGATTATTGCTCTTTTGTCCTCAAAAGTTAGAACAAACACCTGGTGCACAACTTTTACATGAAAAACTTTCCATTGCATTAAAGCGTTGTTATAAAGCGGTAATAAAGTTTTCCTCCTAATTTCATTTATTTGCGATAGCAAACAAAGTTCAGAGCAGATCGTAATCACTTCACTTGTAATTTGTAATGCGACAATGTAAATAATTATCATTGGACAAGAAAAAATATCAAATATATACGACTAACACAAAAGTTTACGTAATTTCATTTTATCCTCGAACATATTCCGCGTATTTAAATTGGTAGCGTAACACAAGCGAGAACCAATAACTTTCTACTTTTCATCAAGGAGTGCTTCAAGGAACAAATAAAAAGCCTCGAAATCGATATCATTCCTTATTGGTCAAAAGTGAAAAGAGATAAAAAACGTTGATTATTGAGATAGAACTAGCTTAAAGATAAGGGCCATTTTTGAAACTCAGTATTTCACTAACCTAATGGTTTTTTCCATACAAAAATTAGCTTTGTATAACTGACGCGTTTTAAAAATGGCTGGCATAAGCTCTTGTCTAAGATATTGGTTGTGTGTGCGGATATTTCGCGTGTGTGTGCGTCGATGAAATACGTAGACGATCACACTACACATGCAAATTCCTATCCGTGCACTGTAAATGTGTGTAAATCGAGACACTATGGAGAATTGTCTTCTACGTAGCTGCCTAGAGTACTGCGTATATATATACGTATACCTACACTAAGTAAGCGAGTACGTAGCCAGCATATGGCGCGATGGACAGGAAAGCGCGCGTTTATTTGAAAATATTATTCTATTATAATTTATTTTTAAATAAAAAAATGTGCATATATTAGGGAACCTCCGGGTAGACAAAGTCTTTGAGTCTCTATGGAAAGCACGTGCCTGCCACTACCTATCACTATATATCTAAATAAGGGTGTTATATAAGTTTGACGCTAATATCTGTCGGTCTGTCTGTCTGTTTGTGATATTTATATAAAATCACGTTTTTTGTATAGGATGTTACAGCGGCAACAAAAATACATCTGTGAAGATTTCAACTGTCTAGCTATCACGGTTCATGAGATACAACCTGGTGACAGACAGACGGACGAGTAGTGGAGTCTTAGTAATAGGGCTGGTCCCGTTTTTACTATCTTCTTCTTCTTATCGTGTGTATTAGTGACTAACACTAGTGTCAAAGTTTTTATACCGCCTTAAAGGCCTCTGACATGGTTTTAGGTAACGACCAATGTCCAAGACAGTGACCGGGACCGACAGCTTTTACCCTTTTGGGTACGGGACCCTAAATAAGGAAAATTACTAGCTGTATCTCTTTCCGATGATAGAATAAAACTGATTTATGTTCGGCGGCTGTAAAACAGTCATTATTTGCTTATCTTATTCTACCTTCACGCTGAACTTTGCTTCCGAGTCTTATGGCTGTAGAGTAGACTACGTTAAAGATAAACATTAGACTAGTACGTGTCATGTAGTTTTCGGCAGAGTAGAATAGGACCACTCCAAGTCTTCCCGTGGATGTCGTAAAAGGCGACTTAGGAATTACAAGTTAAACAAAGCTTCATCATGAGAACTCTCCAACCCGTCTGGTCAGCGTGGAGAGTATAGGGCAAATCCTCTGGCTGCTCAGACCAAGTATGGGTCTAGTAGTACAGAGGGTCATGCTCCTGCAGTGGAGGCTAAACCTGATGATGATGATAAGACTAGTATTAGGTATGTGTGTTTTTGTACATATATTTTTCCTTCGTTCATGATTGCATCATGTTATATTTATACATATGTTCTTAATCACAATTGGTTTTGTATATTGTTAATTACATAACATCACAAGGAAAGTGTGACCGCAGCAAACAATAACAGTAACCGTCGATAAGAAAATTCTACGAAATACCATCGGCTTTCCTGTAAGTAAAGTGACTAACGCTAGTTCGAAAACAAGTAGAGGCGTAGGAACGGCACAACCTTGAACGTTACTGCGAATGGCTTGTTTACCAAACAAAAGTCGTGGGTGTGAAAACAATAACAATTCTGCTGATGTGCTTGGAGGAAATTTCGATAAATACACCGAATAACTATCCCCCAACGAAAATCAATATTGAAACTCAAAGATTTGAATCAGTAATTAGACCTTTACCGGCACTTTTACACGTCAATAAGTTTAATTTTATATTAAGTGTAGTGTATATTAAAATTGAATTTAATGTTTAAAGAAAAGCTACCGGTACCAGCGCTTCGCAACGACCACTGCTGAGACCTGAGAAGAAACGCCGAAAGAAACTCATTTTCACAGTATGGTCGCCAACTCACCAGAATGGTCTCAATTTCATTATAACAATCGTCAAGTTTCCGTTTCGACATGTCTCTATTGATACAATCATCATCCATTATCCATCACCAGTAACCGAAGAGCATGTATAGAACATGCGGTACCATTTTTCAAACGCGGAGTCATTAAACGACGACTTTTTATATGGAAAAACCATTTGTTTAGGTGACTCCGCTTTCGAAAATGGCACTTATGCACTATTGTGACATTCCTGACTATTCCTATTCACTGTCTTATCTTGCATTTGGGTCCACAGTGGAAAGCATTTCGAACCTGTCATGTACAATGTATTTCCTGTAAGTATACGATTTTTTGGGCTAATGGTAAGTAGTTCATTCAGATAACATTTTGGGATTCGTTACCAATTGCCTGTCCAGTTCCCACCTTAGGCGCTGGACACACAGCAAAGACGTAAGACGCATACGGGGAGCAGACAAATGACTCCTCCGCGTCCGTTTCATACAAATGTGTAGAAAGATCGCCTCGCAGACGACATAGAAAAGACGGGTGCCCCGTCACGTCTTTTTTGTGTGCAGCGCTTGGTTTCCACCTTGTTTCCATTGACTTCGCCTGCTTTCATTTATTTTGACGACAACAACGCAGTCTTATTTAAATAGCTCAATAGCAATAATTAACATTGACATATTTTTAAACGTAATCACTAGTCGAATGGACGAAGGAAAATTGTTTCAAACTCCATTGATGAAAATATGCCTAAAATACCCATAAAAATATTGTACTTCGATTCTTGGAAACGATGGGAAAAACTGCGATTGCGGAATCACGGTGATTGACCTATAACTTGACCAAGAGAAGGAAAACCCGTAAAAAATAAAACATTATATATACTGATACAATTTTGATAAGACCCATTCATTTGAAATTGAAATCGGTTGGTGATGTGAATCGGGTAAAAACGTCTGATAATGTTATGATAATTTTGTACTCTCGTCTTTTATAAGGAAAACTTTGAACATAAAAATAATTGACACGCGACTTTTTCTTTCGATTTTTATACTCTCGCCTTTATGATTTCTTGAACACAATTTGAAATTATAATTCGTCAGTATCGTTTCTTTTTAAATGCAGGTACATATCAAATCAGATCAAAGTATGTTTGGCCACCTTATGCGGCATGATAACTTCATAAAAACATCATGGAAGGGAAAGTGGAAGCCAAGAGAGGAAAAGGAAGACCAAGAATCTCGTTCATGGATGAAGTAAAAGAAAAGGCAAATGTCATGTCGTATTAGGAGGGTCAAGCATTTAGTGGAAAATAAGGAGACATGGAAAATACTCCACCGACAAGAACCTAGTTCTTACATTTATTAATGGTGATGATATCAAATAGTAATTCCATAGAGACAGAACACTCACTTCCATCCACTTACTTACTAGCAGCTATGATTGTTAGAGAAAATATATGTTACTAATTCTTCGCTTTAAAGAAGGATCTCTAGAAAAATTATCACCTGCTTAATATCCTATTTCTTCTGAAACAGATAATCTTAGATTGTTAATCATTTCAGCCCTATCTGCATCCGAATCCAACACAGAGCTGTGACCAACAGCTTATTATATTTTAACTTATTAATTAAAAGAGACATAATAATAATAAGACTAAGCCCTTCTGGCGAGTAGGAGGATGTCAAACAAAACGCAACACGGCAACCTTTAAAGCGATGCAATCAGTGCATAAACTGATATGGAAGACTACACAGGTTGTGTACATTACCAGTCATGCAATATAAAGACCTTCAAAAAGTCTTATGATCTGTGTAGACAATACCGGGAATGTACCCGATGCATATAATCTTTGAGAAAGAATAACTACCTTGAACTGGCTAATAAATTTTATATGAAAGGCTCTAAAGTTGCATTTTAGCACGTCTGCCGTAGTTCGTAAGGGAAAAAGACGTATCAGTAGAACACTATCAATGAAATTGCGTAACGTTCATGCAACGGATGTGCGTTCAAAGCGCCGTATGTTTCAAGGGGCGGCATATTACGTCGGCTTCTCTTCGAATATACCCTCTGCCATCTTGCTAAGTTTGGTTTTAAGACTTTTTAGTGCAATTCTTTGTGACCTTGTAGATAGGTAGAAGTCTTCTAGAACTGGCTAATAACTTATATCAAAGGCCCTCCAAGTCTTGCATTTTGGCATGTCTACCGTAATCCGTATGGGAAAAAGTCTATCAGTAGAGCACTATCAATGAAACTGCGTACCATTCATGCAACGGATGTGCGTTCAAAGCGCCGTATGTTTCAAGGGGCGGCACATAACGTCGGCTCCTCTTCGAATACACCCTCTTGCATCTGGCTAAGTCTGGTTTTAAGACTTTATAGTCAATTCTTTGTACCCTTGTAGTCAGGTAGAAGTCTATTTAGAACTGGCTAAGAACTTGTATATGAAAGGTCTTGCATTTTGGCATGTCTACCGTAATCCGTATGGGAAAAAGTCTATCAGTAGAGCACTATCAATGAAACTGCGTACCATTCATGCAACGGATGTGCGTTCAAAGCGCCATATGTTTCAAGGGGCGGCACATAACGTCGGCTTTTCTTCGAATATACCCTCTTTCGTTTTGCTAAGACTAGTTTTAAGACTTTTTAGTCAATTCTTTGTACCCTTGTAGATAGGTAGAAGTCTATCTAAAACTGGCTAAAAACTTGTACAAAAAAGGTCTTGCATTACCGTAGTCCGTAAGGGAAAAAGACGTATCAGTAGAGCACTATCAATGAAACTGCGTACCATTCATGCAACGGATGTGCGTTCAAAGCGCCGTATGTGTCAAGGGCGGCACATTACGTCGGCTTCCTCTCTTCGCTGTCGCTATATTTATCTTCAGTGGCGTTCAGTGGATTTCCTTCGCTGTCTCTCGAGACTCTTATAGATTTTATATTTTCAGTCACGCTTTCGAGATCCGAGATTGCGATCTGGCTGGGGATTTGAGATTACGCTTTAGTGCTGTTTTGGGAGTCGTTTATTATCAGATCCGTCGATTGTTTCGACGTAACATTGAACTGTTACGTTGAGACAAGGATCTGATACGCTTGAAAACAAATTGTTATTGTTGTCCTAAAATTTTGAAAACTTGGACAACTCTATTGAGTAACTAATATTGATAGAGTATTCCAAACATGAAAACTCGATACCAGCTCGCCCTTTTATAAGCTTGTCTACAGAAGTATTAATTTCTGAGCATATAAAGAAAATTGACAAAGTCACAAGTAATACACAGGTAAATATATCGTAAAAATACAATAATTTTCAAACGGAAGCCTATATCGTAAAGTAAATCGTTTTACTAGAACGTTAAATTGGTTAAGCCGTAGTCCATAATTCATAAATAGCCGTTACTTAGTTGATGAACTACTAACCGGCCGAATAGCTTGTTATACGACGCTGTAACAGATTAATTTGGTAGTAAACTTGAGTTTAAAAGCGCTTAGTGCTATTTAAGAACTTAATAGGGATTGTAAACAATAGGGACTTTTAGACCATAATAAATATAGCAGTTTCGGGAGAGAAAAATCGCAGTTGACTTTTTCGCGTTTTTGAAACATTACCTTTCTAGGTGCAGACTGCAGAGCAGTGTTGGGCAAAATTAAAAATAAATAATTTCTTATTTGTAATTGTGAAAACTTGCTACTAACAATTAGATTAAATTGTTAATTTAAACTTCTCTTTAAGCTCAATTTTACTTAATTTGCTGAAAAAATGCACTTTGAAGCTGATCAAACCTCTCTATTTCGCTGACCCTTTAAATGATTGCCAATAAAAAAATCCGGCACTGGTCTAAAACCGCAGACTGCAAGTCCTCTAGACGCAAAGTATAGGCTATCACAATGAGTACGTTCATTATACAAATAGGAGTGCACTTTAACCAAATTATTTGCCTGTAATATGAGATAATTGTTAATTTTACTCGCAACGTGCAATTTTAATTGCAAATAATTTTAATTACAATTAAATCAATAGCAACCAATTGTACAGTCAGTTGATATTTTAATTGGTTGATGCCCAACTCTGGTACCGAGAATCACTTTTATTGTCAAAATTTTGTTCGAATGTTTCGATTTCAAATAATTTTTTTTTGATTAATAAGTGGCCTCGTTAGCCTCGTTAAGGTCATCTATGGTATTAGACGTAGGGCAGTTTGGGCGGGACACGTGCGGACAAAAGAAAGATAAAGAGAAGGCAAGAGAAGTAGAGGAAGACAACTAAAGCGATGGGAAGATGATTTTAAGAAAGTAGCTGGTCCTGAATGGTTAAGAATAGCCAAGAATAGAGACAAGTGGAAAGCCTTAGAGAAGGCCTTTGTCGAAAGACAAGCTGTTAAGAGGGAAGATCAACCGAATGCCGAGAACGTTATGTACTTAGCTGATGTTAATTAAATTTATTACCTACATGTATATCAATGTAAAAAATATTTATACATATATATTACTGTCAAAAAGTTTATAAAGCGGCAATAAAGGCTTATTTTATTGTATTTATTTTTATTTTAGTTTGGGTAGCTTTACGAAAAGAGGCATTAGCGTACTAGTGGGCCAAAACTGGCCTAAGAAGACAATGATGATGAAGCTACAAACAAATTTGAGTTCATTATAAAAACAGACTTCTTAAAACATAGCTCCGTTTTTTGTTAAAAAAACTTTCTTGGGACTAGAAAATGTATAACGAGTATAACGAGGTCAATAAAAATAAACTTTTGATAAAGCAGCTAATAGCATCGACGAAGAACAAAACAAGTTTAAGAATGAACGAGGGCAAAACTTTTTAATTATCAAAACAAGTAGAAGAAAACAATGGTACCTACGTAACAAATACAATAAATCAAGTCAATAGCAGTCGAACATAAAAGGGAGGATCTTTGGCGATAAACGAAATCTCTTGGCATATATCCAATGGCAACCATGTGAAAGCACCTACAATGGAAATGAAAATAATCCATTCAGGAGGAGCAAGGTGGAAAATAAGAATCAATTGATGCCAACGAAGATACCGTAGGCCAAACAAATTCGAACCCAAAAGACACAGCAACAATGATCACAATAGTATATCTGAAATTGTTGCTTCGCATTTCGTGGAGGGCACAAATGAAATTGGAGCTTATGACGACGATAATAGAAACTGTATTAGTACGAGGTGAGTTTAAAAAAGCGCGAATGAAGCGAATATAGTTTTGACGAGAGGTCAAGTTCATGTGAACGCGATCATTGGTTTATTACTTACCCAGCCGGTTGGATATTTTAAGTGCGGTCTAACACACTTTCAGCGTAACACTTCTTTTGTAAAAAATATTCTATATCAACATTAAAGATTAAATATTGGCGACTTACTTTACAATGTTCATTCATTCATGTCTTAAATAGCTGATTACATTTTAACCTTGTCTGCGTGAATAGATAAACGTGTAGTTTACTGAGATAGCATTTACTACGCGTACCTAATAACGTGGAAAATATTAACACATCAATAAACATTGTAGATGGAAACTTGCAACGATAGAATCAAATTCCTTCGAAGTATCAGGTAAAATCCGAATTACTGTAAAAGCCCGTAAATATATTAGACTAGTCTTATTTTCTTGAGTTAATAGGTTCAAGGTCGGAAGCATCGATACAAATACACGAAAACAAGTTTAATGTAATTATGTACTGATTAAAACTTGCTAAATTATTAAACTTAATCATATTTTTTATGATTGCGTACCATACCTTATATGGACATGAACAAAAAGCTCGAAATAATATTACAGCCCGGACGGCATCCTTCTGAATTCGTAAGAAAGGTTATTGTTTGGATTATTGATAAAAGGGGTTTCCTCCATAAAGTAGGGTTGGCTCCTTGTCTAAACCCACAAACTATTGTTTGCCGTTATCTCACGGATTTCTCAGTGCGAACTCGAACACAACACTTGAAGGTTATGATAAGTCAAAATTAATGTGGGAAATAGAATTTCGAAACCGCGAATCAAGTTGAAATGGGCTTTGTAATTGTTTACGAGAACGGCGGTTGTAACTGGTAACGTATAATTTTGTATTACATGATATATAGCACTCGACACAGCTCTTATGGTAGCGAAATTTAATATAACAATTATCAAAATTGTTCACCGTGCGACGATTTTGGTATATATTGTAATTGTGATGGAATGACTTTTCGAGTGTGCTGTGTTTTTTAATGAGTTTAGATATCTGGATATTTATTTTTTAAATTTAAGCCTGTGAATGAAAATGATCCGTTCAAAAATCTGTTTTGGAAGTGTAAACTTCTTTAATCGCGTTGGACATGCAAGGAGAAATCATCGAACTCGCGACACTGGTACCGTTACCGTAATCACCAAGTTTTCAAGACTTCTGTCGGTATTTCCGGATTGCATCTGTATTTTTTTTTTTTGAAACCATTTCCTTTTTGGACTGTACGAACATGGCGAATGGTGGCTAAAAAAAGTTAGACTTTTCCGTCAAGAACTTTTTAGGGACTTCAATTGTTGTATCTTCGTTCCAACCGAGAGTTCGACGAGACTGGAAAGAATTCTATAACAAACCAACGAAATGAAAGGTTTAAAAACTTCAATTTAAGAAAAGGTTTAAAATCGGTCAACTACCATAAAGCCATGGCTTTAGGTGTACACCATGCTTCAGAAACGAAAGAAAATGTTAATAATAATATAACAACAGAATAGGCACCCGAAATGTGACAGAACTTCCTACACGTCTCCTACCACCCTTACACAGCCGACAAACATGGACCCGTCTCAAACGTCAAAATTTATAAAACCCATATTTCACCGCGAGGTTGGGTTTTATGTTTTTACTCGTGTATTTCATTATGTAAGAGGTAATTTACCTTTTTATGGCTACGAAATGAAATATAGGCGGTGTAACGACGTTATCGTTGTTGGTATCCTGTTACAATATTGGCCTTAGCAGACTGACTACTTTAAATATTCATAAAATAGTCATTCGTCCTGAACTGCGAATTAGTGACCTCTTTTGCATATTTCGATTGATGATGACAACCTCTTGACCAATTTGACTCATCTTCTGTTGGCTTATTTAGTATTACCTTTATATGTTTTTTAGTATATCTTACTTATATATTTTTAATTGTGATATCACGATATAATTAAGTTAGTACTATTCTCACTATCACACCACTCATTTATTATTATTTCTATTTGCCAATCCTGTCACCCAAAGGCAGCCTGTAAGAGATTGCCTTGGCCATAAGGCCGCCTATTGTACATCTCAATTTATATTTAAATGTTATTTTCATGTGTTTTGGTGCAATAGTTTTTTTAATTACTTACTAATTTAATCCCTTGATGAACTTGGACCTACTCGCCTACAAAATTGAATGAAGCTCCGATCAAAGCAAAGATGCTCGAGTTATCACAACTCCAAATCACGGCAATATTTTGACAGATATGGCTCCCTCGACAATTATAAGAACATCAGAGAAGAAAGCAAAAAGTCCCAAGTTTATTTTGCATCCAACTCGGGGTGTAACCACAATAATTCAGCGTAAACACTGAAAACTCAATTTTGGCAGTCAAACACATTTGTTTTGTTGACTTGTAAATTGTACAAGTTTGTGCGACTGCTGTTGACGGCGCACCGTAATGGGGACTTGAGAAAAAATATTAAGATTAAGCCTCTGTCTGCCCTGGCCAAGTATGGCTCTGATAGTACAGATAAGGGTCGTGCTCCTGCAGTGGAGAAAAGACCTGATGATGATGACGATACGCCTAAAACAAGAAGAAATATCTTCCCATCTCAGCGCGTCCCTGGTTGCATCCTTAGCTGCTTCAGAGCCCAGAACTGTTTCTTCTACAAAGATGATATGCATGTCAATGGTCATTCAAGGATACCGAAGATCATATCAAGTGAGGAAGAAAAAGCAGAAACTATTAAAACGTATTTTCTGTGATTTTGTCACAGGTATGGCACATCATTCATTTCACTTCATTCTTGAATGGCAGCCACGTACGCAAGCGCAGCGCAGGATGCCCACCTGCTAGATGGTCGGAGGACCTGTGCCAGGTTGCAGGAAGGCGTTGGATGCAGGCCGCTTCCTATCGGTTTGGAAATCCTTGGGGGAGGCCTATGTCCAGTAGTGGAGTTCCTGTGGCTGATATGATGATTTCACTTCATAGAAGCGGAGTATCATTTATGCATACTACTACAAACGAAACAATACATCCGTGCACACGACAATGTGTGTGTGTTCGCTCTTAACACCCTCGACAAGGCGAGAACGGGGCGCATATTTCGCGGAACCTTAGGAGATTCTGTTCTATAAGTAATACTTATATTGAATCTGTGGTTTTGTGCCTGACGCAACCATCCTTAGGAATACAGTTGCTGCATGAAATGTTTGTGTACTACTGGAAAATACTTAGCTGTTTAGTTGCCTTTTACGTACTACGTGCACAGGAAGAGTTGATGCAGTCATCTAGGCCAGAAACCGCGTAGTAACTCAATACGAGTAAAATTAAATCCATACGTCCGTCATCAGTCATCACTCCGTTTAAAATCAAACCGAAATGCACTCCATACAAAACTGGACGTTAAAGTACCGACGTGACGTCAGTAATCCAAAACTAGGGTCATATGCCGGATGTGCGAACGATTAGCTTCTGAAACTCGGATAGCCGAAATATCGTGTCCTAAACACAAATGTATAGGACACGATTTGGCTGTTAAATGTTTAGACTGTTTACACTCCCCTATTTTCAAATTAAGGTTCTTGTCGGCGGAAAGGCACACTAGCACTAACGATGTTGGTGAAAAATATAGACCGACAAACAAAATAAGATGATATATTCATTCGTCAAAGTCGGTCGTGTTGTTTATTCCAAAGTTGTAGCCAATATTTGGAATAAACAACACGACCGAGACGAACACACGAGGTATTCCACTTAGAGCATCCGTCTGAATAGCACCTGACCTATTCCACGAACACGCGACTTTCCTTATGCTTAATGGAGTTGTTTTGCATATCCTTATCCTTACTAATATTATAAATGCGAAAGTGAGTTTGTATATTTGTTTGTTACCACTTCACGCTTCAACCACCGATACTAATTAGATGTAATTTGATATGGATATAGTTTGATACCCAGGAAAGGACATAGGATAGTTTAAATCCCAAAATTCCCACGGGGAGCGAAGCCCACGGGCACAGCTAGTTCTTCTATATTTTACACAGTTTACTGTGACTACTACTATTTCCTAAATACAAGGAAACATGAAAAGATGAAAACTAAAATTACCCGGGAGAACTGTACCGTAATCAAGTGGTACCGTACTATCGCAAAGCCGGATGCTCTACTTCCGATGTCCGAAGCGTCCCTTTTGGAATGAGCTCGTTTGTGGGGATCCAACGGGTAACACACGTTTTGTTCCTGATACACATAAAAGACTATCCTTTTATGCATTTTGATAAAACGGTAAAAGGGTAAGTTAGTTTTTTGTGTGTTTAGGCTTATCTTGCTCAATTTTATAATTTCTTACTTAAAGACTCTTAAAAGTCGGTGGTAATGCAATAATACTATAAATAACATCTCTCTCTCATGATACTGAACATCAAACAATGAAGATGAAAAGATTATTGGCTCCGAAGCAACATAGGTAATGATGAAACCTCCTCGCTAATATGAGGATGAGAAAGAAGAGATCTCATTTGGATCTCAAGATGAAAACATGCACAATCCAACATAACAACCCGGTGTGCCTGTACTCGTTGCTATTGTCTTCGACTAAATCTTGTGTATTTACCGTATTGTCTACTTATCATTTGCCGTATTCAATTTGCAGGATTCCAATACTTTGTCCTATAACCATATCATATACCTCGTTGAAACGTGTGCCGTTGATAGCCAAAAATAAACTGGTAAAATATAAACTAGTTAAGAGCAATTTTCCACTCAACAAGAAGCTATACTGTTTATTAACGCCTAGAATCAAATCACAGCCTAATTAAATTTCGCTTCCCAAACTGCGCAGGCTATTTGTAAACTTCCTGGAGGCTTCATTTCCCCCCAGGAAACTGTTTCTAGATCGCTAACTCCATATATTTGGGATCACAGAAACTCGCTGATTTAAAGTAAAAGTTTGCTACAAAATTTCTCCTAGTGACTTCGCATACTTGATTTACATTTCTGAATAGAATTTCAGCTGTGAATGTGTTGAATTCGCTGGAGTTGGCATTTCAATCAAAACTATGGTTTGCCCTTGCGTTTGCTGTATGCTGCAATATATATTGTAGATGCAGATATATCAGAACAGCTAAGTCTTAATTGAACTCAATATTTAAACAGAGTCAAAGACAAAGATCAAAATTTAGGACCTCTTGTCTGTTTTGTCTTGAGCTTAATGTTTTTGTTTAAGTACGTATTTTACGGGAGCAAGGCTCAGATGATGGTTTTACACTTTATTACACATTTATAGTGTACATTTAGACAACTTGATAACGCAGGAAGGTTAAGTCAGTTAAGACAGTATTTTATAAGGTCATAACTCACTAACGATTCTGCCTAGTAAAATTTCAGAACCGTTGTCTGTAGTCATTTCCATAACAGTAACTATAATTCAAGTTTTTTACTTTACTCGTCTTTTATTTATATAAATCGATTCCACGTTCCGAAGCGTACTATATCAAAAAGCGTGGGCGGCCCTCTAACATTTTATTTTCGCAAAGGCATTAGATTATGTAAGCCATAATAAATTGGGTTTTTTGCCAAAATATTTCGTAAGAACGTTGTTCCATAAAATATTCAATGATGAAACAAGGCACGAATATACTTATGTGTGAAAAAGTAGGTACTGATTGTTATGCAGAGAAGCAAATTTTTTTTTTTTTTACCGTATCTGTATACGAGATAGCTCAACAATGCGCGCAGTTTTACTAAACGAGCGAAGTTCTCCAAATCAGTATATAAAATAAAACATTTTAGTAAAAACTCCGAATTTTACGTTTGAACGAAATTTCATTACTGATGACGAGTGACACCAAAATAAATAATAAACCCTTCAACGTGCTACGGAATTTCCAATGAAAAGCTACATAATGAAATGAAAATCCGAAGAATTGGAAATTTGAAAATAAGGGTTTAATTGAATACAAACTCCGACAGAACATCGTCACTTCTCCTTTATCGTTGGAGTAGAATACCGCTGTCAAAAGCGATTTTATTATTTAGTCAAACGCTGTCGTGGCTGCGTTTCCATAGGGTCAGTGCAAACAGAGAGTGCCGTAAACACCGTATTACCATAGCCTAAAGTGTATAAACGTTTAAACATGATAAAATGGTCTCGAGACCGCGCGAGCATACGCGCGTTTTGCAGTTTTTGCTAATAGTTTTAAGTTTATTTTCGAATGTCATAAAAAATCCTCCCCGCTTTACTCCTTTATCGAACGGACTCTTAGGCGCCACACCATGCATGGATCTTCCCTTTATGCAGGTCGAACACCACTTCGAACCACACAATCAATTGTCAGGCTTTCAAATATCCTAGAACAGCAGCAACCGAAATTCCTTTCTAAGAGCCAAACCAGTTCACAGACGGAACAATCGTGATCAGCTAAATGTCAAGATGGCATTTGGGATTATTGTCTGTGTAATGTGTATGCTGCAATTTGCCGAAATTGGGGCATCCGGGATAATTAAAGTGCAATGCTTTTGAGTCTAATGCACTTCTTGTGTAATTGTCATTATGTGGCCACTTTTTATGGTCTACTGCAGTTCTCACATAGGATATAAGTTGAGGAGACTAATGACTAACCTTTCCACACAATACGGAGTTTGTTTCTTTGTAATAACTTTATTGTACTTTGAAAAGAACACAAGTACATACTATAACAATAGAATAAATTGACAACGGCGGAATTATCCCATAATGGAATCTCTTCCAGTCAACCGGCGATCAAGAAAATAGGACAATTACTTACAAGAAGGATATAGAAGTGAGTACTTACACAGGATAAATGAAACAAAGATTATATCTAAAATAAACACATGCATACTTGCTACAAGATATATATATACTTACATAAACATTCATAAATATATATAAGCATACATAAATAATTATACCTAAACATACATAAATAATACGTATTGTACTTGCTTAATAAATACGAAATGTAAGTTTAAATGTCCGAAGTAACAACAAAAGATTTAAGGAGTTTAGATTTGAAAGAATTGAGAACTAGCCATTTTCACATCACCAAGAAGAGAGATCCATAGTTTGTATGTATATGTGTAGACGATAACTGAAGTACCTTTGATCGGAACTTAATAAATTTTAAACGAGCAAATTAGGTCTAAAGTTTGCTGAGTTACGGGGTTGTCAAAGTGGTACAGACATATTCACAGTTCGGGGCAAAACTACTAGTTAAACAGTCATCAACTTCAGCTAGATTTCTGACAGAGACAGTGAGGTGCTACTGGACTATGCTTCCAAGGATTTAAAAAATGACCCATCTAGAACGGCCAGCAAACATCGCTTTCCACCGACCTTGGTCAGGCTTTGATCACCTTGTGGTGAGTGTCCTACGCTTTGCTTGCCAGTACGTGTTCACTATTAACTTCACCAATATCTGATTGAAATCTACCAATCGTTTAGTGTGCTTTTTGCAAAAGAGCCCAGTGTTTGTCATCATCCGAGGCACATTTTTCCGGTTGCATCCTCAGCAGTAATGCTTCAGAGCCCGGGGTCTGCTACCTAACCAAGGAGATTTGACGAGGTTACTGGTTTTTTACACAGAGCGACTGCGCAACCCAAAGGGTAAACCAGAACCAATCCTTTTAGAAGGGCCAATCATTATCCTAGTATAACAAGGTCCAGTCTACTTTGTATGTGTATTTGATTAGAATGACAAGTTAGTGTGTTCAAGCTATAAGATTGTGGAGATTCAATATTAGTATTTAACGCAGTTGCAGGCTCATTAACGACTACTTTGTTGTTAAAAACCTGAGAGACCAGTTACTACTGGATCCAAGCTTTTACTCTTCTAATAAAGTACATAGTTTAAGTAATTTTAGCAAACTCATGCATGGAATCCAACGTCTAATTTGTGAAAGTCAAAGTCTAGTTTTGATATCATTCTAGGATTAAATTATTAGAAATTTTATCGCATTTTAAAAATCTATCACTATCACCGAATCAAGAAACAAGCAAGCAAAAGATAATTCTTTAAAACTAAAAACCGAATTCACCCCAAACTAAACAACCGATTTTGATTAAAAAAAGTACTTATGTCCTTTCAAACAAAAAATAATTATTTAACGACCTCATTGTTTCCGTCGCGCCCTTACATAAGGTTACACATAAAGGCTTTCAACAATTGTCACATATCCAAGTGACGAAGATCCGTTTTGTTCGGATGGCGCGTTTAAAACGCAATTAAAATTAGGGTGTGCACAATACATTAAATCGTACAATTCATTGCTGTTATTTCACAATAGAGCGTGGATAATAGAATTCAACTCGGTGAGAATTTAGTAAAACGAAGGTGATTTGTATTGTGAAATGTTTTTTACGTTTTCAGAAAAAAAAATTAGGACAAGATTGTAGGCAACCCCGTCTTTTCTGCATAGACGCGGGCAGGGACAGGAAGCGCTTTCCCTAACGTGGGTTTTTAGCGGCTAATTGATAGGCTTGAATATTTTTATTGGATCAAAAACCCCTATCGCTGGGTAACCCTTTCGATCGACTAACCGTATCATATGGAAAGCCTTTAAAAGGGTTTCCCTTTAATTAAGTTGTTAAAACATGCACGTTACGTTACCCTTACAAAAACTATTTCTCATAGGGTAACCCTATCTCATAGGCTAACCCTTTAAGAAGCGCTTTCTCTGGCGGCCACGGGGCGGGAGGGATACGTGGGGGGAAAACCCCTTTCAATAAAGCGGAAAAAAATACCCCTTCCAATAATTTGGTAAACGCTTAGCCTATCATAAGGATAGGGTTACCCTATAGGGGATACGGTAAGCCTTTCGCTGGATAAGCTTTTTACAGGCTAACATAAACGTGAGGGTAAGCCTATCGTAAGGATGACCACTTAAAGGGGTTTTAAAAATTAGCGGCTAATCCGGTCCCTGGACGCGGGTAGCAACTGTCACCAATAGTATTAATTCCAATTTCAAATTTTTCCAAAATTTTGTCAAGTGGCCGGGTCTGCTTTTGACCTTTGTCGGCCAATGTATGGTTTATTAAAATAAATTAGCTAATGACTTGTCAATCAACTCATAATGCACGAGGAAAAGGTTTCGCGGTCAATTGTCAGTTAGAAATGAACGACGACGGACAGACAGACAGACAGACAGACAGAAAGACATGACGATTTTGCCATTTGGCTACGCAACCCTAAAATCCTTATATTATGATAATTTGGAAATATGAACTACTGGTTACCCTACCCACAAAAGGTGTGAAGAACGATCTGTAACCACAACAACAGTAACAACTATTAGTGCTCGCAAGACCTGAAACATAAAAACACAAATAACTTGCACCTTTCTCCGGTACAAGGTGGGTAATGGACACCTGTCATCCTGTTTAACCCTCCAGACCAACGGTTTTTTAAAGAGGACAAGGCTATAATGATTCGCGATAATTTTTGCACGGTTGCCCGAAGTTTTGTTGTTATTAAAAGGCTAGAGGTTTAGACATTTTAATCGCCGGATGCTAAACTGTCATAACTGACAGATCGTTGTAGTAGACATCGTGCATGAAGGGCCTTGAATATGAAGTTGGACGGATTCAGGATTAAAAGAATTGTGCTAAAAAATGGAGACCAAAACAAAACGATATAAAAAAAGAATGTATACTGCACAGACCTTACAAGAAAATTGATTGAAAGCTCAATTTTCTTGCTAACAACATACAATTTAATTGACATTAAAAGATGGCATGGTCAATATTTTTAAAAGCACAGACGTACTTAACTTTAATTTTAAGTAGGTAGATCTTTCTTGTTTTTAATCGAAAATAAATGTGATAAAAACAGGAAACGATACGTTATCTTTACGAGTAACTAGATATATTATACGTTTCCGACTGACAATAGAATACCTACACGATAATCACGTATTAATATTATTTATTATAATATTATTTATTATAATATTAATCAGTTCAAAAAATCTAAAAACTGAAACTTAAAAAAAATTCAGACATCACAAAATTTTACAAAAAAATCTGATAGTGATGATGACAAAATTTCACGAGAATCGTTTGAGAAATGCGACATGTAGGCGAAAACAGCCGGACAAACTGACAGACTTTTGGCCTATCTCGAAACTGAGACGCTTCGCTCGCTCAGTCAATTAGGATCTATCTATGTGAAACTGTAATCAAACGCAAGTATCAAATATCAATTCATGAATGATTTGATAAGATATTCTATGAAAGGAAATGCTTGAGTACATGACATCACTATCGATATGAATAACAGATTGATAAGATAAGAATGTTCATTCATATTTTTCTACGTACTTTGCTACAGGCTACGAGCACTGAGGTGTTAAACCACAGAATGAGATACTAATCATCATCAGGTCTTTTTGTCTCCACTGTAGAAGCACGACCCTCTCTGTACTACTGGACCCATACTTAGTCTGACCAGCCAGAGGATTTGGCCTACACCCTCCACGCTGACCAGACGGGTTGGAGAGGTCTCACTGACAATGACACTTGTATTTTCTAAGTCGTCTTCTACAGATATTCCGTAGCGTTTTAATTAGCATTTAACGTATTTATTTGTCACTTAACAGATGTGCCGTGTGGTTTCCGGCAGAGTAGAATAGGACCACTTTAACTCCTCCCTTGGATGTCGTAGAAGGCGACTTAGGAATACAAGCTAAACAAAGCTTATATACATCAATGATACCTCTCCAACCCGTCTGGCCAGCGTGGAGAGTGTAGGCCTAAGCCTCTGGCTGCTCTGGCCAAGTATGGCTCTGGTAGTACAGAGAGGGTAGTGCTCCTGCAGTGGAGACAAAAAAAAGACCTGATGATAACAGATCTTGTCACTTAACGATTAGAATATAATGTAGTTCCGCCACTATAACTAGATGGTGTCGTCGAGGGTTGTTTTAATTTGCCTAGCAAATAAACTTGGCATAAAGTTACCCTCGATCTTCGGTCTTTTTGGAAAACTTTTGAGAGATCTACGTCTAGCAATGAAATTCCTGCGGCTGATATAATGAATAAGACGGACGGTTGTATGTACAAACACATACAAACGTCAGATTAGTCAAGTAGTTAGACTACGACCGTTTTATTATAAAATTCAGTCTAACTTTAGTTCGGGGGGTGAAAGTCGCAAATCGAAGTATGCAAATATGCCTGAGTTGGGTATCAAAAAAAATTGGGGGTATCAATATCAAATGAAAGATCTAAATTCGAAGATTAAGAAGTCTTTTAATGAAAGTTCAGCCGTAAAAAAGTTATTGGTGGTGAACGCTTGACAGTCGGGGTTTTTTTTTATCTGCCTGGCAAATATAAACTTGTATCCGTTAAAGTTCAACGGGGGGGGGGGGGGGGGTTTGGTTAATCTCTTAATTAACTCCTCTATGCCTATATATTGTACCCACTCTCTACCCTGTGTTGTAAATTGTCCTGTTATTTCTGGGGTAAGACCGCCTTTGTACTGTTTTCTTACTTCTAACTTGTATTTTCGTGTCTTGTTTAATAAAGATTAAACAAACAAACAAACTCATATCAGGTAAATTAATGCGTTTATTTTTTTAGAAGCTCTTTCTGGGACACACGTGTCAATGTTAGCAAAGTGGTTTACAATATTTACTCTTTACCCGCCAAACATGGTCGAGTTTATCAACACGCGTTTTAAATCTTCTCTCATTAACATTCCTGCGTCTCAGATGTCATAATCCGTATTTAATAAAGCGTTTTTAACCGAATTCCGAAAAGGGAGGAGGTTATCAATTCATCGCGATCTCTCTGATCTTTTTATGTAAGAGTGTGTTCACCGAATTATTATGAGATGCCTAAACCGATTTGTTTTTTTGTTTTGTTTGAACCACCTGACAAGTATACCCCATACTTGTCATGGCGTTTGTATGTATAATAAGACAGTACTTTTCTCGAGTGTGTCAGTGGCAAAAATTGGTGCACAGTATAGCTTGAACAGGCCGTAGTTTGGCTTGGCGATAGTTCACAACTGCCAGCGGCGCCAAGCGGCCAAGTTTTTTCAAGCTATTCTATGCATTACATGAAAGTGGAATAAGATGGAAATAAAGGTGACTATGGTCTTCAAATAATCGGTGAACAGTAAAAAAAAAAGATCGCGACGAATTGATAACCTCCTCCTTTTTTGACAGTCGGTTAAAAGCGTCACAAACTAGGTCAATGATCAAATCCAATTTTTCATCATGCTTTAAGATTTATTATTGCAGAAAAACTGATATTAATCACGCTATTTGTCACGCTCGTATTTCATACAAATACCATAGAACATATTTGTTTTGACGTTTAGAAAAAAGTGTCTGATATGACTTGTCATCTAGCGGATTGGCGTGAATTAACGTCATCAAAGAAACATATATTATTTTCGCTATATTATATTAACAGTATAATATAGCTGAAAACGAGATGTAATTTTAAGATAGATATATTATAATAGACTAGAGGCAGCGCGTTAAGTACTCGATTGAAGTCGCGGGCGTGATGCAATATAGCCTACAGCCTTCCTCGATAACAGACCTATCTAATACTGAAAGAATTTTTCAAATCGGACCAGTGGTTCTTAAGATTAGCGCGTTCAGACAAACAAACAAACAAACAAACTCTTCAGCTTTATATATAAAGTATATGGATAGATAAACATTTTTTCGAAGAACAAAAGCAACACAATACCGAATAAACACCGCCTATTTAAAATATGTGCACCTACTACATATGTTTTGATGGGGTCATTCTTTGCTTTGCACTTGGCTTCCATACATACATAGTTCGCTAGTTTTCTTGACCAAAGTCAACACAGCTCCTATCACAATGGGTCGGTCATATGACTCGCTTACTAGAGGTATCTTATTAAGGGCCTGGACTTGGGGACTACAATGGAAGGCTCACGTTTCTCTTAATTGAGGGTGCTTGAGAAAGGTTTTGTAATGATGTTGCAATAAGCTCCATACTTCATATTCCTACTCACCTCCTTTCTACATCATTTCAACTGTCCACTTTTTCAAATTTCATTTCTAAATTTATTTTTTATAATTCTTTACACATTTCTTCCTCATACGTCATGGGAATGGGAATGGGGGTCTTTTTAGTCTCCACTGCGGGAGCACGACCCTCTTTGTACTACTAGAGCCATACTTGGCCGGAGCAAAAAAAGAATTTTGTCTACACTCTCCTCGCTGGCCAGACAGGTTGGAAAGGTCCTATTGATGTTTCTAAGCTTTGTTTGGCTTGTATTCCTAAGTCACCTTCTACGCACCCACAGGAAGACTTGGGAGTAGTCCTATTCTACTTTGCCGGAAAATACAAAGCGAAAACCAGTAGCAAATACCTATTACCTTTGAAACAAAAAAAGCGTCCTCGAATAATTAGTGAACATTATTTAAAAAAATATAGCGACGAATTGAAAACCTCCCCTTTTTTGGAAGTAGTTAAAAAAACATATTTATAATTTTTAGAAGAATATATTTATATAAATATGTAAAGGTATAATAGATCTGATAGTCATAACAAGCCCTTGTGACAGCTATTATCATATACAGAATGTTTGTATGCAAATTCTGTAGATCATCTATACAGGTAATTTGCATGTTAGTACACCAGATACAATAGCATACTTAAGCATACCATGAACATATTTGGAGTGTAACAATAACAAATGCACTTAATATGTGCGTCATATTGCAAGAAACATTACTTGTGATTGCCAGTTGTAAGGGTCCATCCACATGACATGCAGAATTTTGACATTTTAGATCACTTTAAAAGTTAAAACGATCTAATCTCGCGAGCCGATGTCAAATTTGGCATGACCCTTCCCGCATCGTAATATGTGGATGACCCTAACATCGTCACTTTTAAGTAGATCGCAAAGAAATTAATTTCATGACATGTTGAATAGTGATACAGGTCCTTTATCAGGTGAAAGAGTGTATAATGCGTAAGTTGGGGTTCAAGTTTTCAACAATAGAGTCTGTCATGCATTGTTTTTAGAGTTGCCAAACTGTAAGATTCATTGAAAATATTGACAATTCAGAAAAATAATTAGCTTCAGCATTGTTGCCCAGGGGTTCCCAGATATTCAAACCAGGACCTGATAATGTTTGCCACATACACACGTTTATTTGCCAAGCAAATTAAATAACCCCCCACTCTCAAAGGTTCACCCCTATATCTTTCAATGCCAGAATCGATTTTCACCAAATATAGTTAGCTAAGAGCCACCGCAAGGAGATTTACTTTTACTTTAAAAAAACCACATTGAAATCGGTCCATACTTTAGAGAGCTACAATGCCACAAACAGATATTGGAATTTAATTTAAAAAGTCTTCTTTTTTGTTAGGGTTTAAAAATAATAACAACAGCATGTTTCAAATTACGTTAATCACTTAATGACCTATGGGAGAAAACAACAATGTTTTCCCCCAGAAATAGCTAATCAATAAGTACAATGGTGCATCTTTCTCATGGGAAGTGCTCCTCAATAAGGAAACAGGTTGATGGGAGTTTAATGTCACATTGTTAGTGGAGAGTAATTAGCAAAGAAATTGAATTGCGGATTCTAGATGGGTTTTTAATACGTAGCAATAACTTGTATATTTAGTAAACAAATTCCTTTGGCACCATTTTTGAAATGCTAAGTCACCAAACAAACAGTTTTTTTACCAGAGCCCCTGACAGCACGCTATCTAGTGATAAGTAGCGGAACTACCGATTCAAATTGATATCCGTAGCGCTATTTTTTCCAGCTAAAGCCCTGACTTTTAAACTTCAACCTCCCAATAACAGCCGATTTTCATCAAAAATAGATAAGAACCACCAGGGAACTTGCTTTCACGTAAAAACCAAATCAAAATCAGTCCATCCGAGCGCTTTAATGCCACAGACAGACTGACATAGCATCAAACTTGTAACACCGTCGCACAAAGGATCAGGTTATAATAATAAGGCATATACCTAGTTACTTAACTCTAAAAATAATAACATTTGACCTGCACATTATGATTTTCACACTAGGTTGGGCCTGAATACGGTATTTCAATCAAATATTTTTATTCCTATCAATAAGTAACATAATTCGAAACCATTTTATAATCAGCCCCAAAAATAACTTACGTTATTTTATAAGCGTTTAAAATCTGATGGAAGGTGAAACTGGCAAGAAACAGAAAAAGGATGCTCTTACAGCGCTCTTGCGCTCATGGTACATACTTATTTTGTGTTTAATATACAAAATAACCGTAACTACACAGTAAAATAGCCTATTGTGGAAATCTTGCTACACATTGACGTTACCAAAACTATAGCTGTATAAAAGCTTACCTGTTTCCAAAGTTGGTTCTCCAAAACTCAGCAGCATCACTCTTGGTTATACGGAACTGGTCACCTGCAAACGTCCCATTAGGGAACATAGCCTTCAGCTCACTCAGCATATGACTAAACACCAGGCTCAGCTTCGTCAGATTACGCCTATAGTGAGAATTCTCGTCAAACATCTTCTCCTTGCCTTCTTTGAACAACTTTATAGCTTGCTTACACTTGCGAATCAAATTATTTATAAATATATTAAAATGTTCATTGCTATTTAACGCCTGCATATTATCCTCGTATTTCGAGTAAATTACGCGTAACCTCTGATATGTGTCCGGCAGAATATCCAAAATAAAAGGGGGACTGTTTTTCAAGTTCATTTTGTGGTGCTGGCATAATTTAACCACTTTGTCCATTAGCTTCCAAGTTTTGTCCAATGTTCTCTTGTCAGTCGCAAATTTTGTTGGACACACGGCGTCAGAAAACGCGCCGTGTATCTTCGAAAATATCGATGATATGTTCTTCTGTTGTGATTTGTGTCGAGGCGCGGCCATGTTGGAAGTTCGGTGACATACAAAAAAACAACAATTTATAACAGCACACTGAACTCAGAACGCACTCATCACTTAATTATAAGGTATTCCAACGTGTGGTTTCTCATCATCACATAAACGCACCACATTTACTAAGCAAATTGTTACAGATATCCAACGATCGTTCACTATCACATTGACGACGCATATGACAATTCTTGACAAGCAAGCAAGTGAAGTGAGTGAATGAATGACAGACTAGCGGGTTGGGGGACGGGGCGAGTAGCGCCTGCCTAGCGGTGAATGGAGATTAAAATGTTGCCAGGTTCTTCAAACTTTCCACGTTACTTTGCACAAGATTCATCGCGAAATTCATTTGCAGCTATTTCTGGATTCCAATAGATTACTTAGGACATTGGGTTAAGCGTAATTATTAAAATCTATTTACATTCACCGTTAAAGTCCACTCAAGTATTTTTAATTTCCATGTTCGACATATTTTTTAAATATTAGCTAGTTTGATATGTACCTACCTATTGTGTTAATAAATCTACCAGTATTTGCTGATATTGTCAAATGATGTTCAACACCAAGCTGTGCATTGCATATTTTAAAGATATGATCAAAGAACCAATAGAATTAAATAAATATAAATCTGAATTTTATGTAAGTTTTATGGGGGAGGGGGGGGGGGGGGGTAATTACGAAGTGTTTTTTGGCAAGGTAATTCCGTAAAACATGTTTATTTCCTACGTTGAAATAGGTATATAAGAATTAGAAAAAAAGACAATCAACTTCTCTATAATAATAATGTTTTTTAATTTAATTCACATAGAAACAAAACTTTTCATTTGTAGACTTATATTCCTTGAAAAAATGTATCTATAAGTATCCATAATGTTATATCATGCATAGACAATAGGTCGACAATGGGGTAGGGATAAAAACTTTAAAAACGCCCTAAAACTTGTTCTAGTGTTACTCGTAGTAATACATTCCTATTTATCGTAAATAAAACGTTTAATTTTTATTTATTTTTTATATGACATATTATTTATTTTGTAAGGTTTTTCTTTTTTATTATTATTATTATTTGTTTAGTTTAGATTTTTATTTAGTTGTTTATTGAGGAAGATTGAACTGTTATTTTAATTTTATTATTTAAATAAAATATATTATTATCCGATCTTTAGGCCCAGTCATTAATATATTATAAAAAAAACTTTTTATCGCAATTTCATTCACAAAAGAAATGGCGTCGTCAAGGTGAGTGATATAGGAAATTGCGATTAAGAATGTTTTTATTTATGATGTATAATAAATAGACTTGACTGAAAAATATGAAATTTATTTACGATATATAGGAAAATGATATTCCTACAAGACGTTTTTAAATTATTCATCTCTACCCCGTTTAGTGATTTCGTGGATTTTTGATATTTGTTTACAGTATAAATGTGATTTTGACTAATATATCAATCAATACTTACGTATTTTTTTAATATTAAATATCTACGGATTCTTAGATAAAGCAGGTAAGCAAAAAAATTTTATTAGGTCCATAAGTACTTGCTTACTTAGTAATTATATATACCGAATGAATCGTAAGACTCACTATGTTATCCCTTGGGTCAAAAGAAATGTTTTATCAAAGTAAAACGTCAAATAGAGACACACCTCAGGTAGTAATAACAAGACCTCAGATTTCATTATATATCGTCAATTACCAAGCAATCTAGTCATTATTTACCGCCCTCGTTACCCAGTTTATAATTTTTATATTCGTTAAATTGAAGCAGGTTGTATTATTTATTAATGTTAGCGCAAATAAACATTATTTTGAAAAAACTCCATCACAATATTATAAATGAAATCTTAAGAAAAAGGTCAACAATTAAGTTAGTAGGCCTCGCCGCTGGAACCGCCCTTAACATAGATTACAAGATGTTTACATAATTATTTTATGTATCGCATAGGTAGGTATGTTTTATTTATATTTATATAAAATATATTTACATAAGTATTATATGTTTATGTATTATTAATATGTAAGTAAATTAACTACAGGTATAATTACTGCGCCCACCTAATTTCAAATTATTATTTTTCCTCCACCCAGAGGTTGTCTGGAAGAGATTGCATTTATAGCGATAAGTCCGCCTTTGTGCCTATATTGTTTCTTGTTGTTGTTTTAATTTTTTATGTTTATCATGGTGCAATAAAATTAATTTGTATTGTATTTGTATTGTACAAGTTTATTTGCCAGGCAAATCAAAAAACGCTGGACTTTCATGTGTCTACTCTTATAACTTTAAAACCCTTAAACAGAATTCCATCAAATATAGCCAAGAACCAACTCGATCAAGTCAGCTTTCAAACAAAAAAAAACCAAACTTATAACACCCCTCTTTTTTGTGAGGCTAAAAATAACCAGTGGGTCATCATTTCAGGCCAACTAACTTAGTTGTTGACCTATAATTTACTCTTACATTTTACCCTAATTCAATTTCCTGATTTATTGTCTCTATTTAAATTTATTGTTATGGCAACATTTTCACGCGGAGGCGTTTAGTTTCTGCTACTAAAGGTGTAACATCTTGCTGCCGTTGTTTCCAAAACTAGAATTTTTTACTGTGTAATTGTTTCTATGAAGAACACTATGTGTACTTCTTGGTGTAGCATAAAGTAGAAAAAAAAGAAGAAAACTTTTTTCCTATGATGTGGTAATTAGATGACAACTATTCTGCCATCTAGTGTGTATTGTTAGCAATATTAACTAAAAAAGAGTATGCCTCCACAGGTGGCAGCACTTACAGTTTCATTACTAATAGTTTACACGCAAGTTCATAGATGGCGCGATTACACAAACATAATCGACACAATAAAATTGCATTTTTTTGCCCAAAACTATTTAAGTACTTAAAATTAATTTATCATTCATCCGTTTCCATTTCGTCGTCTTCATCTTCTTCATAGAATTCCGTTGTCGTGGTGGTTGCCTTCCTTTGTCGCCGTCGTCTTGCATGGGATGAGGCTGAGATGTGGTTCATGTGTTTGGAATACCTGAACCAAAATGTTATTAGGTAAATAAAGACCTAGACATAGACCTAAACATAGACTTAAACATAGACCGTCTTATTATAAAACGCAGACTATCTTTGTTACTAGGTTTAAACCATTATCCGACCAAATCAAGTTGACATTTTCATATAAGACAATGACGTATTACTAGATGTCAACTTGATTTGGTCAGATAATGGTCTAAACCTAGTAACTAGTAACAAAGATAGTCTGCGTTTTATAATAAGACGGAAAGATTACTTTTATATATAGTCGTTTACCTATTCCATATTTTATTTTATTTTTTATTCGTCTTATTATAAAATGCAGACTAACTTTGTTACTAGGTTTAAACCAATATCCGACCAAATCAAGTTGACAACTAGTAATATGTCATTTTCTAATTTGAAAATGTCAACTTTACAACAACATTACCTACCACGATTACAATTCCGTACCCAAAGTGTGAAAAGGTTATATTAAGACATCACTGTCCATCCGTCAGTCTGCCTGTCTGTCTGTCCGCCTGCCACCGTGTTTTATCTTATAAACCGTAATAGGTAGACAGTTGAAATTTTCACAGACTATGATGTATTTCTGTTGCCGCTATAACAACAAATACTAAAACCAGAATAAAATAAATATTTTATGGATGTTTCCCATTTAACAAATATTTCTAATGTAACGGAACCCTTCATGAGAAAGTCCAACTCGCACTTGGCCGAAAAAAGCAATTTGTTAAATGTCACGTTACAATAAGATGTCTACAACATAGAGTTACAAATCTAAAGAGAGTTTCATAGATAAAAAAGAGAACAAAAATAATCATTTATTGAAAAATTAAAAATAGACAAGAAGTAGGCGTAAGAAGAAAACAACATTACAAAAGATTAAATGGACAAACAAGATAATGTAGGGTGTTAGTATTTAGATAGAACACATAATTAAATCTGTAAGTCACAGAACCAAAAGGTCATTAGTAAAATGTTATGTTATTTATTTTCATAAAGTCCCTAATTTATTAATATAAAACACACAAACACACACGAAAAAAAAAGCAGAAGACGAAAACTAAAATTTTCAAAAATATATTACGTTTGTGAATAGCCTTGGCACGGATTTTTCTCGTAATTATAAAACTTGTATATCGCTCCTTTCACTCCAATAACGACATTGTCAGCCGAATCCATTCCAAACGAGTTAACCCCAGATACATTATAGTTCCTCAAATACTTAGCCACTTCATTTTCTACATCAATTTGAAAAATATTACTATTGTCATCCATAGCGAACACCGCATCTGATCTGCTAACGAAAACATTGATCATTTTATCATTTCTCAGACCTTTAATTTTGATTGGAATATTCTCCCCGTTCTTCAAAACGTACAACGTTTCAGTAGCTACATCAACAAAAAACATATTGTTCCTCGTATCTATTGTTAATCCATGTCCATTAGAGATAGGTGCATATCTTTCTAAGCTTTGAGTTTCATTATTAATCTTGTAAACTCGATTTTGAGGCCATGTAGCAATATACATGGCTGTTCCATCATTGTTTACTGCTATGTACATCACATCTTCTCCCAAAGCGGAATGTAGTTCGATAGATCCATCATCTTTATATTTGTATATTCCATTATCAGTGGCTAAATATATTATGTCATTGAGGTTATCGACTGTGGTGGATTGTCCCAGGCCGGCAACTTTGATAGTCTCAATTTCTCCACTAGTTCTCAAAACTTGGAGACTCATTTTCATCTCATTGCTGACTAAAGTGAAGAATATATTCCCTGTTTTCCAATGGACTCGGATATCTGCTGGGATCCCGTTCAACGATGCAATTGTTTCCTTAAAAGAGAACATTCCGTTCAGTATCATTAGTTGGGAACATTCGAACTGTAATTTCTCAGTTTTAGCCAGGCTCGTTCTGGTGATTATGGGCGTTGCGTGTATAGATAACAATGTTGTTGTAAGTAGAAATATTACAGCTGCATTATCCATCTGAAAAAGAAGTATAGATTTGTGACAAGTAGTCTTCCCAGTGTAACTTAGAGATCAAATACAGAATACAAAGTTATAGCAACTACTCCATTGCTTTTTAGAACTATGTACAGGCAAAGATGGGTAATGGTCGGTGGATTTACTACGCCTCCTACTAATACTACCTACTACACCGGTTCAGATCGTAAAAGTCAATCAAGAGAACGACAATGTTAACTTCAGAATATTTCTTGATATGCGATATATTTTTGATATAAGTACAGGCTGACTGGTAAATCACGTGTCACTCTTAAGCACATAATAAATCATGACCGTGACGTTAAAAAAATTAAAAAACAACAAATTATTGATTGTAAGGAAACGGAATGTTTGGAAACCGCGCGCTTCGCTCAGTACAAACGCTCGTTGTTAATCCGCATATCATAGCGCGCAGTGCCAGTGTCCACCCTTTTTGTTTTTATTGGAAATTTTGGTTAAGAGGACGCTGAGCGAACGCAGTTCCCCCAAACCCCGTTTTATTACATTTCTCAACATATAGACAATATTTTAAAAAATCCCGGCGGACAATCTGTGGTTATTATTAAAGTACGTCTTCTTAAAACATTAAATTATTGTAAACGGTTAAAAAGAAATAATCAGAGAGGGTAATCATCTAAGTAATCGTTTTTTTTTTCATCATAATTATTACACCGTATGTATGTTTTTTTACGTAATCCCCGATAAGTATTTCATACAGAAAAATCATTTAGCCCATTCGTCTTGCAGTACAGACACCCAGACAAATCAGATACGTTTTATAGCATACCTCTTTTTGCGTTCGGGATTAAAAATAATATACAGGCTGACGTGTAAATCACGTTACATATTAAAAAGGTCCTTAGCACTAGATTCTCGATCCAAATGTATATAAAAAAATAGGTGCTGGAAAGTTAAGAGGGCGCTGAGCGAACGCAGCGCCCCCAATCGCGTTTTATTACATTTCTCAACATATATAGGCAATATTTTGAAAGTCGGTTAAAAATAAATAATCAAAGAGGGTAATCATCTAAGTAATCGTTTTTTTTTCATCATATTATCATAATTATTACATCGTATGTATGTTTTTTTATGTATGATTCCCGATTACTAGTTTGGTCTTTAGACCAATTTAAAAATTATTTTTTTTGTTTGGAAAGACATACTTTTCAGGTGCTCCTATACATATTTTATCAAAGTCATTGAGTAGTTTGGGGTTAAAGTCGGATTTTAGTTTTAAGAAATTATTAAACACAAATAAGTAAAAAGCATGTCATCCAAGTTAACAATTTTTTGATAATTTCCTGCGAGTTTTTAATTGTTTACAGTCTAGAGATTAGAGTCGTGTTTTTGTAAACTTTATCTTACCTTGACTTTACTATTTATCCCAATATCTTCACAAATTTTATCCCGACGTAAACTTCACTGCACGACACTCAGGAGATAACTGAGTGACAGTTAATAAATAAATCCTTTTTAAACGGTATATTTGTTTATTGTTATGTTTCGTGACAATCAATGTTTATTTGTACGATTGAGAGTAAACATTATTTTGTTTTTGTTACTTTGTTGTGAAATAGCTATGTTAGAGTGGTGACTACTTACTAATTTGTAACGAAGACAGTGATGAATTCCTTACATTGTTTTAAGATGATTCAGCAATTTAGGTCATCTGATGCGATAAGATGATTTCATTAAAAAACAACATTGAAACTGAGCATAGAAACAAGTGAATGCAAAAGGTGAACGTCGTGTCGTACAGCGAAGTAAAACAGCTGGCGGACGAGAGAGAAAAGTGGAAGATAATTCACACTCCATCAACAAGAGCATAGCTCTTAAATAATATAGATATATGTAGGTATAAGCAATGGGGTGTAAATCTGGAGTATTGCGTTAAACCTCAGGTATGGCACTTCATAGAAGCGTAGTATCATTTTAAGCATACTGATTATGAGAGAGAGTAGCAAAGGACCGAGATGGGTGGCGTCGACGAAGAGAGGCCTATGCTCAGCAGTGGGCGGAAGAAGAGCTTGGCTGATGATGATGATGATGATGACTACTACAAACGAAACTATACATCCTTGTACACGGCATTGTTTGTGTGTGTTCGCTCGCTTAAGAGTCCCCTTACCCTAGACCAAAATACAACTTTCCATACAAACGTAGTCTACGTTTTATTTCAAAACGACATGTCCGATTTCAGCAAAATTTTGAAATTTCAAAGATATTGCAATTATCTAGCTAGGGTAATAACTAGTTTTCGACATTAAAAATATGAACTTGAAAGAGAATATAGTGTTTTATATCATTTTTGACCATCAGTATGGGAAACTTCTAAATCGTTATATTTTCTTTCCAGTTCATAATTTTAGAGTCGGAAACCGGTTATTACCCTAGATAATTGCAATTTCTTTACAAATACCAATTTTTACCGGAATCTGACATGTGGTTTCAAAATTAAACGTAGACTACGTTTGTATGGAGAAGTCTAGGGTACGCACTCTTAAGACCCTTGACAAGGCATGAACGGGGAATTTCGTCCTGTAGGTATACTTATATCACAGAGTAATAATATACTACGTACAACTTATTTTCTCTCCTCCTTGTGGTCCCATGCTGGTCTGGGAGAAATAAAAAAAAACTTAGAATGTACCAGCTGCTTCTTTTCCCACGCAGATCGTAAAAGCCGATCGAGGGAATGGGCAAAAATGCAAATCATGTTAACAGGCGATGCGGCTAGCAACCCATCACTGTATTGATTGCTTTTTCATCTTCTCGCCCACCATGACGCTAAAAGTGGCTTTTGGGTCTTGCGGCCCTGCATGGGCTCTGCATAGAACCGCAAGACCCAAAATTCTCGGTCTGCCCCGTTAGGGATAAAGACGTGATAGTATGTATGTATGTAACTTATATTAATTTTGTCGCTATGCGGCTGCGAGACGTGGATATTAACAAAGAAAGAAAGAAAGAGCTTGGAAGTATTTGAGATGCGGTGCTGAAGAAAATAGGCAAGGAAATATGTTGGGACACTTAGTATGACACGACGAAGTCATGAAGACGATAATAGAAGGCAAAATAGAAGAAAGAAGGGGAAGGGGAAAACCCAGAAACAGTTTATAGAGCAAATAAACTAGATAGTAGGAGTGTTATACCAAGATGTCAAAAAGCTGTCGGAAGATAGGTAGGAATGGAAGCAACAAGAGCGTCGTTCTTATGCTGGCAACTAATATCCCTATTAATATAATAGTAATATATATATATATATATATAGGGACAAATAACACTGATTGAGCTAGCCCCAAAGTATGTTCGAGACTTGTGTTATGGGATACTAACTCAACGATGCTATATTTTATAGCAAATACATATATAGATTTTTTTTTTATTTTTTTTTTATTTTATATAAAATTTATAAAATTTTCTCTAAGATAATCTTGAACAGGATAACTAAGACACTCGACGAAAACCAACAACAAGAGCAGGCAGGATTTCGGAAACATTTCTCAACCATAGACCACATCCAAGTAGTGACACAATTAATAGAAAAGTCCAATGAATACAATAAAGAACTCTACATGTGTTTCATAGACTACAAGAAGGCTTTTGACTCCCTTGATCACGATGCCATTTGGAAAGCTCTAGCAGAACAAGGAATTCATGAGAAATACATTAACATACTACGAGATCTGTACTCAAAATGCAAAGCTACCGTCAAGCTAGAGAAGGAGGGACCCGAGTTTTCCATAAACAAAGGAGTAAGGCAAGGAGACCCTCTCTCTCCAAAATTGTTTACAGCGGTACTCGAATCAGTGTTTCGAAATTTGAAATGGGAAGGAAAAGGAGTGAGTGTAAATGGCGAGTACATGAGTCACTTACGTTTTGCAGACGATATTGTCGTTTTTGCTGAAAACGCATTGGACCTGGAATGCATGCTAAACGAATTGGTCAGAGAAAGTAAAAAGGTGGGTTTGTTTTTAAATGCTTCAAAGACGAAGATATTAACTAACAGCCTTTGTCAGGAGATTGTCGTTGATGGAGAGTCCATAGAGTACGTACAAAGTTATATTTACCTGGGGCAGCTGGTATCTTTTGAGAACTGTACTGAGAATGAGGTACTCAGACGAATCGCTCTAGCATGCAAAGTACTGGAGTTTAAAAGAAATAATGAAAAATAAGGACGTGGATATCAAAATTAAGAAAAAATTGTTTGATGTAGCAATCCTCCCATGCATCACCTACGGTTGCCAGACCTGGTCTTTACGAAAAGAGGATGAAGATAGACTTGCTGTATGTCAAAGGCGCATGGAGAGGAGCATGCTTGGTATAAAAATATCGGACAAAATTAACAACAAGAAAATTAGAGCAAGCACGCGAGTGACAGACGTTAGGTACAGAACAAGACAACTTAAATGGAAATGGGCAGGACACGTATATAGAATGAACAATTTAAGACTAACTAAGAAGATGACAGAATGGATTCCAAGAAATAACAAAAGAAGTAGAGGAAGGCCAAAAACAAGATGGCGAGATATATTTAGGAAAATAGCAGGACATGACTGGGTGCATAAGACTAGAGAGCGAACATCCTGGAGAACTTTGGGGGAGGCCTACGCCAAAGAGGCGACTACTACCTACGAGGAATAAAGATTACATAATATACATATACATAAATCAGAAGCGGTGAGATAAATGTTTAAGATTTTAATTTATATGACATAACAAAATCCAAGAAATATACATATACAATTAATATAAATTGACAATTAAATTAAATTACTAAAATTGACATGCTTATGTATAAATTTGACGACCCATCCAAGGAAAAATAATTTCATCGCATATTATTTTATGAAATTGTAAGAAAAAAACAATTTGACAACTATGATAACTGGTAAATGGTAGTAGAATAAATGGCTATTTTATTTTATTTTTTTTATTTTATTACATATATAGATAAACATCCAAGACCCAGGACAATTTGAAAAAGGCCATTTTACAACTTGCCCTGACCGGGGATTGAACCCGGGACCTCTGGGTGGCGGACCAGCATGGTGACCACTACTCCACGGAGGTCGTTATTATGTAGGTATTTGCCCAAATATGATGTAAAGTGGCTCTGTTCGGCTATATTCGCCTATTTGTCACGAACAAGACCGAATAGCGATGTAAAGTCATCATCATCATCATCAGGTTTTTTTGTCTCCACTGCAGGAGCACGACCCTCTCTACTACGAGAGCCATACTTAGCCAGAGCAGCCAGAGGACTAAAGCCTACACTCTCCTCGCTGGCCAGACGAGTTGGAGAGGTCTCATTGATGTTTATAAGCTTTGTTCAGCTTGTATTTCCTAAGTCGCCTTCGAAGACATCCACGAGAAGACTTGGAGCAGCCCTATTCTACTCTGCCGGAAATAACACGGCAGCATTGTGAAGTGCTAGTATCTAAACATCAGAGCCAAGTTAAAAGAAAGGAACTGATGCCGCAGCAGGCGTGTGTATGTTTACACCAACCATTTCGGGCTACTTTTGACCTCTTCACATCTCTGTTTCCCACAGGGGTAGGCAGAGACTATGGACCTCCACTTGCTACGATCCTGACAAACCTCTTTTGCTTCATCTAAACTCATCAATCTCTTCATACATGCCCTTCGGTTGCGGTAACTTGGTCGCAGAATGTTCGAATGTTATTGATTTAATAACGTTTAAAAAATTATAAAAACATCACATATCACTTATCCATGATAAAAAGATAACCTACTTCCATATGACCTAGAAAGTTGATATTTGCCATCTAGGTAAACTATTACCACAGGTATGGCACTTCATACAAACGGAGCAGAATATATACAAACGAAACAATCCGTTCGTGCACACGTCAAATGTGTGAGTTAAACAATCAGGGTCGCCACCACAGAATTTGTTGCTTTGCTTACCTGTTTTCATCACTCGGAAATCTATAAAATTTTCGTTATTTATTGTTTTCCGTGGATAAACAATGATAATGTGCGCAATTTCTCCCCATTATAATTCAATAATCTTAAGTGACTCGCGTAATGTCAACGTGCGACTACCAATAACCCTGTTTTACTGCCGCTTACACCTCACAATAACGGGGGAAGGGTGGCGGGGACACCAGATTGCGGGGGACGGTGCGAGTTTCCGTTCTGTATGTAATACTATTATTAATTCTGTGCTATTACTCTTGTGCGAAGGAAAAATTAAAATAATATGAATTTCGTAGATTTTTTTTCAATTAGATTTAATTAAGTAAAACGCCTATCCAAATTATACGGGCAAAATTTTCTTGTTTCTGATATTGCTTTGTAAAAAGTAATGATATCCCATCAAAAACATAAATGTAAAAATGGGAGCCAAGTTCCAAATCCAATAAAAGTATTAAGATCTAAATGGCCGCCAAGTTCTGTAGAGAATTATAAAATTTATATACAACTTGGAAGCAACATACTCGTAATAAATCAAACTACGGGCTATACTTGATCACTACAGCATAATAAAATTAAAATAACAGTCAAATAACCAAAACAAAATTCGACATTCCCATACAAATAGCACCCTTTTACTAAAGGGTAAAAATCTTTGCTAGGTATTACTATACCTAACAAAGATTTTGATTCAAGTTTGATTAATTACGGTTATGTCCCTTCCACGTTGTATATTTATATTTATTTATAAACTCAGAGGTGCAACTCGCTAGTCAAGATCGAACTCATGTCTCACAGCTTACAGACAGACACCTAGTGCCTAAATCGCTGGACCATCACCGCTTCTATTCAGACAGAGCCATCGAGCTCTACACGCTGACTTTTCATAGGTTTTGGAAAAAAATGTCGTATAGTAAATAAATTCCTCTATCCATATACGTAATCCAAATTTCTGTATGGCATAAGACAAAAAAGTTGCCGGCTGCCGCCGGCTGCGTAATGTCGATGACCCCGGCTGGCCGGCGGGCGGTGTATGGCGGCGGTACTACTAATTGATCTCACAATTTTACTTTCGAGTTTTAGACAACATTTTTTGTTTTTGAATTTTTATTTTGACTAGCTAATTAGGTCTTACTAACGATGCCTATGAAGTGGCCTTCGTCTCCAAAACCAATAAAAAATTGTCGTGTATTTACAACGATATGGCCCAACGCAGACGACAGACTATCCATGACGCACTTTTTAGTCTGTTAAAAAGAACCCATGGAATCACATGCAGTGAGGGATCTCGTCCTCTTTTGACCACTACTGGACGCCGGGCTTCAAAGCTAAGTACTTTTGGAAATCCCTTCTGGAACAACGAATCTCGTGGCTGTGAACCTACGACCCCTACCTGTGACTACTTTCAGTATTCAGTGTGTAAATTGTTAAAAATTCAATTAAAGAATTTGGTCATTCTTAATATTACATACATACATACTATCACGTCTTTATCCCTAATGGGGCAGACAGATCATTTTGGGTCTTGCGGTTCTATGCAGAGCCCAGGGCCGCAAGACCCAAAAGCCACTTTTAGCGTCATGGTGGGCGAGAAGATGGAAAAGCAATCAATACAGTGATGGGTTGCTAGCCGCATCGCCTGTTAACATGATTTGCATTTTTGCCTATTCCCTCGATCGGCTTTTACGATCTGCGTGGGAAGAGAAGCAGCTGGTACATTCTAAGTTTTTTTATTTCTCCCAGACCAGCATGGGGGATTCTTAATATTGTTTCTTTCAAATAAATCATATGGTCACAAACGCACACGACGCGCGCCTGACTTTTTGCGCGTCGTCTGCGTTGGGCATATTTTTTTTACTTTTATGTTTGGGCCTTATTATCTATGGTTGGGCTTATGTGACAATCAGCGATGTGCAGCAAACGCCGTATTAAACTAAATTGCAGCGTAGTCATTTGTTAAATTGCCCGTTTTATGTCGCCATCTACCGGGCGGATATGCCAGTGATAATGTATAAAATGGACTAAACATCACAGATTTCTAAGCGCCCTTACAGACGAGCGAAGATATGCACGCGACAGAGTTGTCGCGAGCAAGCACTAAAAATTAAAAATAATTTAAATATACACACAGAAATACAAAACTGCCAAGTTGAAGTGGGATTGCGCTGGTCATGTTAGCAGAATTCCCCCCGAAATATGGGCTTGCATATTAACTTCAAGGATACCCAAAAACGGTCGGCGTCGCAGGGGTGGGCCTAGAAAGCGTTGACGCATTGACTTGGACGCTTTCCAGCGTGATTGGTTAGAAGCAGCTCTAGATAGAGATAAATGGAGCAAATGGGAGGGACCTTTGCCCAGCGGTGGGATATTAAAGATAAATTTAAAAAACATTCAAATGTACAATAGGCGGTCTTATCGCTAAAAGTGAGAGTAAAGTACTTTTGCTAATATATTTTTGCTGAGTTTTTGCATGGAAATACATAAACAACGTTATGCGATATCTATTTATTCAGCGCTCATTGGCTGAGGCTTGTTCTTTCTATTCTTTTCTGTGTAATAAAGCAATTTATGAGCAATTTTCTTCTTGATTTAAACACCAGATACTTGGATTGTCTGGTTTTTATTATGAAACCTAATTACGTCTAGGAATATAGTTTCCAATCTTTTTATTTAAGAAGCCACTAATCAAATTTCCGATAGGAAACAATAAGGTGCCTGCAGGAATAATATCAATATTTTTTTTTCTTTTCCTTTACTCCTGTACTAATTGTCTTATCTTATACCTTTAAACGAGCAATTCTTGTATGTATATATATATATTTATTTATAAATTTCTGTGATCTCGAAAACGGCTCTAACGATTTCGCTGAAAATTTGTATATGGGGGTTTTCGGGGGTAAACAATCGATCTAGATTAGTTTTATGTTTGGGAAAACGCGTGTTTTCGAGTTTTCATGCGTTTTTCTTTCCACGCAGAATATGGTCGCTAATTTCGTCGCGCCGCGACCGTCTTGATTTAGCTCAGTGGTTAAGGATAGCGACCGCTAGAAAGAGTGTTACAGGTACGAACCCCACTCGGTGACTTACTTTTGTTTTTTTTTATGTTTAAGTTTATATTTTTCTTTTTATTTTGCATTGTTTTTAGACAAGTTTTAAAAAAATTTGTTAATGTTTGAGATGTAACCGAGCAAAGCTCGGTCGCCCAGGTACTAGATATTATAGTTACGAACACTAGTATAGGAAGATAGACACTTTATGACTTCAGTAAAGTTATTCCCCATAACAGCACATGTATTGTTATTTCGTAAAAAAGATACGACTCTACGACTACGAAAAAAGTTCTAGCCATAGACCTAGAACTTTTTTAACCACATACATAAGAAAAACGATTTTTTAACATAGTAACTAGGAAGATGTCCATAAAAAAATATTTACCATAGAAACCTAGTATCTACCAAACTATGTCAAACATTTTTATTGTATATACAAAGATCTTAAAAATATGTGCTTGGTCACATAAGGGGAGGAGGTCTTTGTCACGTAGTCAATATCGTCAATGGAAACCTTCACGCTTTTACGAGCTATACAACATACATACATACTATCACGTCTTTATCCCTAATGGGGCAGACAGAGCATTTTGGGTCTTGCGGTTCTATGCAGAGCCCAGGGCCGCAAGACCCAAAAGCCACTTTTAGCGTCATGGTGAGCGAGAAGATGGAAAAGCAATCAATACAGTGATGGGTTGCTAGCCGCATCGCCTGTTAACATGATTTGCATTTTTGCCCATTCCCTCAATCGGCTTTTACGATCTGTGTGGGAAGAGAAGCAGCTGGTACATTCTAAGTTTTTTTTATTTCTCCCAGACCAGCATGGGATTATACAACGTCATTATTAATTGTGACAACCACGGGCTATAGGTACTAGACCACTATAGTATAATGGAATTAAAATAACAGCAAAAGAACAAAAACAAAGTTGACTTCAATTTTTGTAACTTCGTTCCATTACAACCGAGTTTTGCACGACACTCAGTATTTTATTTTAAAAAATTTTTACTTGTATAAATAAAAAAAAATTTAAACCGTCGTCACAAATCCCGGAAATCCATCTAAGCTGTCTCCAAAAACTTCCTAAAGCATCCTGATTAATGTTCCACCTGTAATCATTATGCATTGGTTATGTCTTTGTGAAAAATGATTCCTTGACGTTTGATGACAAAGTAATGTGATTAATAAGGGTTGGGATACATCTGGCTGAGAGAGAGAGTGCTGAAGCGTTTCATCGCAATGACGTTTCTGAGCAGGAAAAAGGGAGTAGCCCATTCCATACTATGTCTTTTCTACTCTTTACTTCACCGATTGTGTTGAGAAGCTTTTTGACCCGGTGTTTGATGACCGTTGGGCTACATTTCGCTCCGTCGCCTTCTCTTGCTCTAGCAAATGACAGTTCTGAGCGACAGAAAAAGATAGCAGCATGCGAAAGTGGTGTTCCGTGACAGGAAGCCTATTATGTCTTTACCTTACCGATTGCGTTGAGAAGCTTTTTGACTCGGTGTTTGATAACCGTTGGGCTACATTTTGCTCCGTCGCCTTCTCTCGCTCTAGCAAATGACAGTTCTGAGCGACAGAAAAAGATAGCAGCATGCGAAAGTGGTGTTCCGTGACAGGAAGCCTATTATGTCTTTACCTTACCGATTGCGTTGAGAAGCTTTTTGACTCGGTGTTTGATAACCGTTGGGCTACATTTTGCTCCGTCGCCTTCTCTTGCTCTAGCAAATGACAGTTCTGAGCGACAGAAAAAGATAGCAGCATGCGAAAGTGGTGTTCCGTGACAGGAAGCCTATTCCATACTATGTCTTTACTTCACCGATTGTGTTGAGAAGATTATTGACCCGGTGTTTGATGACCGTTGGGCTACATTTCGCTCCGTCGCCTTCTCTTGCTCTAGCAAATGACAGTTCTGAGCGACAGAAAAAGATAGCAGCATGCGAAAGTGGTGTTCCGTGACAGGAAGCCTATTCCATACTATGTCTTTACTTCACCGATTGTGTTGAGAAGCTTTTTGACCCGGTGTTTGATGACCGTTGGGCTACATTTCGCTCCGTCGCCTTCTCTTGCTCTAGCAAATGACAGTTCTGAGCGACAGAAAAAGATAGCAGCATGCGAAAGTGGTGTTCCGTGACGGGAAGCCTATTATGTCTTTACCTTACCGATTGCGTTGAGAAGCTCTTTGACTCGGTGTTTGATAACCGTTGGGCTACATTTTGCTCCGTCGCCTTCTCTCGCTCTAGCAAATGACAGTTCTGACCGACAGAAAAAGATAGCAGCATGCGAAAGTGGTGTTCCGTGACAGGAAGCCTATTCCATACTATGTCTTTACTTCACCGATTGTGTTGAGAAGCTTTTTGACCCGGTGTTTGATGACCGTTGGGCTACATTTCGCTCCGTCGCCTTCTCTCGCTCTAGCAAATAACAGTTCTGAGCGACAGAGAAAGATAGCAGCATGCGAAAGTGGTGTTCCGTGACAGGAAGCCTATTCCATACTATGTCTTTACTTCACCGATTGTGTTGAGAAGATTTTTGACCCGGTGTTTGATGACCGTTGGGCTACATTTCGCTCCGTCGCCTTCTCTCGCTCTAGCAAATAACAGTTCTGAGCGACAGAAAAAGATAGCAGCATGCGAAAGTGGTGTTCCGTGACAGGAAGCCTATTCCATACTATGTCTTTACTTCACGGATTGTGTTGAGGAGCTCTTTGACCCGGTGTTTGATGACCGTTTGGCTACATTTCGCTCCGTCGCATTCTCTCGCTCTAGCAAATAACGGATCTGAGCGACAGAAAAGGATAGCGGCATGCGATAGTGCTGTTTCGTGCTGATATAATCCAACCCTTAATCTGTCTTCTTACCAAGAATGTTGAAGAGTTCTTTGGTGTTTGATAACAGTTGTAGCAAACCTATCCAAGGATTGGTCCTGGTTCTACCCTTTGGGTTGCGGAGGTCAGATGACAGTCGCTTGTGTAAAAACCAGTACCCTCGTCAAATCACCTAGTTCGGTAATCACCAGTTAGGTAGTGGACCCTGGGCTCTGAAGCGTTAAAGCTGAGGATGCAACCGGGAATACGTATCCGCCCGATACATACACACATACATACTATCACGTCTTTATCCCTAATGGGGCAGACAGAGCATTTTGGCCCAGGGCCGCAAGACCCAAAAGCCACTTTTAGCGTCATGGTGGGCGAGAAGATGGAAAAGCAATCAATACAGTGATAGGTTGCTAGCCGCATCGCCTGTTAACATGATTTGCATTTTTGCCCATTCCCTCGATCGGCTTTTACGGCTTTTACTTTTTTTTATTTTTCCCAGACCAGCATGGGAAAAATAAAATAAAATATGGGAATACGGGAGGATGACGTTGATTGACGTGATGATGAGGATGAGTTGCTTAATACTTGCTTAAGTTTTCGTAAATTAGGCAATCCGAACGTAGATGATTGACCATGACCACAAGTGGTATAAAAAATTTCGAGTTTCTGCGTGCTTCGGAAGACACGTAAAGCCATTGGACCCGGCTATCTTCAATGTATACTGGAGGCCTCTCGGCAGCCTAAAAATCTGAAACCAGTGTTGGCCACTTACACACACGAAAAACCATTGATTATTTGATCCACCATGATATGATGCCATTTGATCAGATGAAAAATCTATATATATATATATATAAAAGGAGAAGCTGACTGACTGACATATCAACGCAGAGGCTAAACTATAAGGGTTAGAAACTTGAAAATTTGTACGGGGGTGCCTTTTATAACGTAGAGGAGCACTAAGAAAGGATTTTGCAAAGTTATTATGAAACTTTGTCATTTTTGAAGAAATTCTAATGAAATTCAGCATGAAGGTTCTTCACTGAAATTTATGAAACATGAGTAATAATCTATAAATGAACAGTTCGTTATGCCAATAAATCAAAATTTAATTAGATTTATGTTTTTTAAACTTGATAGGCTGTTTAACATAGTAATGTTAACAGGCTCCAAATCAATCTGCAGCTGCAAATCATGTTAACAGGCGATGCGGCTAGCAACCCATCACTGTATTGATTGCTTTTCCATCTTCTCGCCCACCATGACGCTAAAAGTGGCTTTTGGGTCTTGCGGCCCTGGGCTCTGCATAGAACCGCAAGACCCATAATGCTCTGTCTGCCCCATTAGGGATAAAGACGTGATAGTATGTATGTATGTATGTATAAACATCCAAGACCCAGGACAATTTGAAAAAGGCCATTTTCCAACTTGCTCTGACCGGGAATCGAACCCGGGACCTCTGGGTAGCGGACTAGCATGGTGACCACTACGCCACGGAGGTCGTCATCATCAAGTATCAAGTAGTAATAAAAAGATAAATAGTGATAGTAGTAATAACCACTTCAGATATAAGAGTGGGAGTGTGGTGGGAACATCTAACTATCTCTTTCCTTAACTTATTTATTTTTGGACAGATTAAAAAAAACTTTTTTGTTTTCGGATTCGGTTTATGTTACTTATTGATATGAATAATAAACATAATGGAGTAAAAAACCGTATTGCAAATAATCGAATGCCTAGATCATCGGTGTATCAAATTATCGAAGTAGAATTTTTCGATCACGCCCAGTGAAGATCTTCCTTGTGCCTCACCTCACCTTAACAACTTTATGTATAAGCTATCCTTCTGTACTGACATTTTGTGACATGCCCTTTTCTCCCCCGTTAAGTTTAATCATCTATTTTGTCAGCTTTCCAAGAAATTTCGGGAAAATATGCTGAAATAATAATGTCTTCAAGAGAGTGAAAGGGAACGAAATAATTTCAGAAGACTTATTCTGCTATAAATTTTGTAATGTAGAATGACTCCTACCTACGGTTTTCCCCGACTGCCTCAAAAAGGATGAGTCATGTTTTCAGATTTCATGTATTTATGTGAGTTTCTTTGTTCCGCCGTAATTTCGAAATGCCTAATCAGATCTGCTTGTATAGAGTATCGTAGTATTTCTCACATCATCCCAAATTATATCATCAATATTTTTAAGAACGAAGTTCCTTTTCGGATGGTATGGACAAGGCGAAAAAATGTGTAAGATTTATTTGTCACTTTTTTAGGGGCTTCAATTTTTGCTACTTTGTTCCTAAAACTCAGTTTTTGTTTATTCGTATTTAAATTAGGGATTGCGTAACAAACATCGAAACATCTGAACTCTGACATTTACCGTATCAGCAGGAAGACAAGCAAACCCTTGGGCGTTAACATGTATTAATGCCAAAGCCGATAATTAGTAGGCACATTTAATAGCAGTGTAGCCAGTCACAACACGGCCTTACAGGTCGCCCACGCAAATTCTACGGGCTTTTTGGCTTACGTTAGGAGTAGGATGGATATGCCCATGGTATAATTGACGACCTCCGTGTCGTAGTGGTCACCATGCTAGTCCGCCACTCAGAGGTCCCGGGTTCGATGCCCGGTCAGGGCAAGTTGGAAAATGGCCTTTTTCAAATTGCCTTAGGTCTTGGATGTTTATCTATATATGTATTTGTTATAAAATAAAGTATCGTTGAGTTAGTATCCCATAACACAAGTTTCGAACTTACTTTGGGGCTAGCTCAATCAGTGTGATTTGTCCCTATATATTTATTTATTTATTTATTATAATAAAACAAGGTATTCTCATCCCGTGACAGCTGATGACGTAGGTGGAACTTGACTACGTCACCAGTTTGATGTGTTGCCACTGTGTGAAATTGAATTTTCCGAGCGTAATGCATTTTTGAACTTTATATACCAATTTCGAATTAATAATCCATTATATCAATTTATAAAGTATTGCATTGATGAATCACGCGAGAATCGCGAGATACTAACTAGCTAAGTTACTTAATATTTTATTTAATATTCATGAACTAATTGAGAAAATTCTTAAAGAACAATCAGTGGCAACACTTTCGTGACGTAGTCATGTTCCATCTCGGGAAGAGAATACCTTGTTTTATTATCAGGGATCGGATATTCCAGTGCATATTTACCTAAACTTCGAGGAACTACATAACATCAGTGAATAATACCACCTCGAAAATATTAAATATTAATTATAATATAGGGATTTAAAAATCATGAGTTGTTACTTTATTACATTGAAATAATAAAAGAAATCGGATACAACTTATTGATTAAAGCATAATTTATTATATTTTTAGAGTTGAGTTATTTGACATAATTTTTACAAGAAACTCTAAAAAATGGACTAATATCCTTCAATCAAAAACTTTTACCTAAAGTTTTATTATTTTTATGCAATAAAATAACAACTCATGATTAAGAAATCCCTGTATTATAAATATGATTTAAAATTTTCGAGGTGGTATTATCCACTCATGTTATGATTATTTTCTTTCTTTCTTTCTTTTCTTTGTTTCTTATGTAGCTCCTCGAAGTTTAGGTAAATATGCACTGGAATATCCGATCCCTGTTTATTATAACATGGATATACCAATTTTTAGTTTTGTTTCTTAAAAAATCTGACGTCTTCTTGGGCAATTTAAGAAGTGCGGTTTTTTAATTAATTTGACAGAAATGTCAGCGTTTACAATGTTGGAAATATTTGGAGGTACCTTTTTCAAAACTGTGTGACAATAAGAATTGGATAAAAATTCAAAATTTGAAAATCTAATCTTTAAAATAAATGTTACTTGTCATGTATTTTATAAGATAATAAAGATAACACGATTTAGTTTTGTCAATGGTACATTCATATAAATGATTCACCCATTATTACAATATTACTAATTTAAGAAGTGTAGATTTTTTTTGTATTTTGCTCTACAAATAATATATGTTACATAGTAAGTACCCGTCAGAAAACAAATTATGACGCCTTATTTTAAAGAAACTATATTATATTTAGGTGTGTGTGTGCGTGTGTGTGTGTAAGTGTTTGGTTAAATAATTTGGATAAACCAATATTTTTTCATAACTAAAAAACCGACTTCACCAAAATATATCTTTACACACAAAAAATATTTTTCTAAATCTGTCCAAGCGTCTTCCAATAATCGCGGAACACATTAAAAATAAATCGTGTTGAATCAATAATCTCCTCCTTTTTTGGAATTTGGTTAACAATATAAATTTCAGAGTAATCATAGTACAAGGCTGCATATCTGTAACTAGTAAAGATAAGCATTAACGTGCCTGTTAACAAACGAACTAATTAGTTCTGTTAGGTGCTTATCAACACCCGATTAATAGTGCCTGCTGTAAATCAACAAAATAAAACCTCATGTTTTGTTTTGCTAAGATCTTATTGTGTTATAAGTTTAACGCCAATATATGTCTATCTGTCTGTGTTTCTGTCCGTGGCATCATAGCTTTTGAACGGATACATCGATTTCGATTCGGATTTTTAACGTATAATCAGTTTTCTTGCGGTTGTTCTTAGCTAAGTTTGATAAGAATCGGTTCAGTCATTCAAAAGTTAAAAAGTCGGGCTGTTTTTAATTTGCCTGGCAAATAAACATGTTATGTGTAAATATTTGTTGCGTTTTATTATAAAACGCATACTAATTTTGTAATTACGCTTAACCATTATCCGACCAAAACAATTTGACATTTTCGGATGAGACAATGGCATATTACTAGATCAACTTCATTTAACTGGATAATGTCTATCAACTTGATTTGGCTGGATAATCGTTTAAACCTAGTAATAAAGTAAGTCTGCGTTTTATAATAAGACGGGTTATCTTCTTATCGCGTGTGTTAGTGACAAACACTAGTGTCAGAGTTTTAAAACCGCCTTGAAGGCCTCTGACATGGTTTTAGGTAACGACCAATGTCGTACGGACCAGGATGGGTTATTACATCTATATATATAATAAAACAGTAAAAAAAGTGTCTGTACATTAAATATATTTCCAAAAAAAAAAAATTGGGGGCGATGGAGACGTAGTAATAGAGTAAGAATTTAAAAAAAAAATGTCTGTCTGTTTGTCTGTTTGTACACGCTAATCTCCGGAAATACTGGACGGATTCGAATGAAACTTTTTTGTTATATAGCTATTAAGCCTGGGCAACATATAGGGTATAAATGATTTTGGAAAATGGAACGCCTGATGCAGAACCATAATGGTCCAGCTAAACTATAAGAGATATAAAAATGCCGCGTTAGTAAAAGTTGTTCAGCCTGATGAGCATTTTCCAGAGACAAAAAGTCCACGCGAACGAAGTCGCGGGCTTCGGCTAGTAACTAAATAAACTTATTATGCTGTCTATTCCACACTATGCTTTCTATCCGGGTCCCGCGCCGGCGCCGTCGCGTCGCCAAACTTGCAAACACCGTTAGACCACAAGGCTCTTCAATGACTTTGTGTTTGTTCATATTGACACCATTCTATACTAATTTGGCATTTCTTGGAGGTCAATAATGTTTTGGTAGAGAGTTCTTCACCAATTTTTTTCCTATGAACATAGTGAAGGAGGTACTCAGGTAGGGTTGCCAACTTTTAGGGCAAATATAGTACATTTCAGAAAAAGATCTTAAAAATGTAGTACATTTCATAAAAATATAGTATTTTTCCGAAAATTGCTGTGAAAAGCATTTCTGAACTGTGCCAATAGGTCAAAATTCGTATAAAATTGTTGCGTATGTATGATTTTATTACACTCAGTTTTTCGATAGTAGGATATTCTTTCGGTGGTGGTGATTCTTTTTTAAAAAGAATGAAAGTTGTTTTCAAAACTAAAAAACAGACTTCAACATAAAAGTACACAACTGATTTTGATAAAATTTCTATTTAACTATCTGACAAGTATCCTTTTTTTAAACTAAAAGTATTTTTTCAAATTGGTCCAGGCGAAAAATAAAAACAGAAAACATTGTGAATATTGAAGTGGAAAAAGACGATATTATTGTTTGCACAAATACTTGTACACTTTATTTTTGTTTACTGCAGAAGCACGACCCTCTCTGTACTACCAGAGCCATATTTGGCCAGAGCAGCCAGAAGACTTGGCCTACAATTTACGACCCTCTCTGTACTACCCTACCAGAGCCGTACTTGGCCAGAGCAGCCAGAGGCCTTGGTAATACTATTATTAATTCTGTGGCCTTGGTCTACACTCTCCTCACTGGCCAGACGGGTTGGAGAGGTCCCATTTATGTTTATAAGCTTTGCTCAGCTTTTATTTCCAAAGTCGCCTTCTACGACATCCTCGGGAGGACTTGGAGTGGCCCTATTCTAGTCTGTCGGAAACCATACGGCATAAGACTTAATTACCACCGGGTATTCATCACGTCTTTATCCTTATTGGGGCAGACAGAGCATTATATCGTGATGGAAGGTAAGAGAAAAAGGAAATAGTGATGGTTTGCAAGCCGCATCATCTAATAAAATTATTCGTTTTTTACCCATTCCCTCGATTAACAAGGGAAGAATAGTAGTCTAATTATAAAAACAAGATAAATATAGTTTTAACAAGTTTATTTGCTAGGTAAAATAAAATAATTGGCCAAGTGCGTGTCGGGCCACGCGCAGTGTAGGGTTCCGTAGTTGTAAATGCCAACTTTGAGTTAATGCCACTAAAAACGTCTAAGTATCTATTGAATTTGTATGAAATTTTCCTTTTGGAGTACATTTTATAAGTTGATCGCCTATAACTTTTTAATTTGTTAATCCTACTTAGCTCTGATAGTTTTCCTTTAAACTACATTATATATACTATAGCTGTGATTTTTTTCACGTGACCATATATAACCGTTTAGCAGATAGATGGGGGGGTCACTTGACTTTAACAAAAAAATTCACTTTAAACCTAAATATTTCAGACATGGATCCCTAAATCGTAAAATGGTGTTCACAAGTTCACAATATTTTTGAAAGACCTATTCAACGATACCCCACACAATGTGTTTGTAGCGAAAAAAATATTGACATCCTCTTTACTTGTATGGTAGATACCCTAAAAAAAAAATTTATTTTACGACTTTTTCGCCATGATTGATATACATATAAATGCCAAATTACAACTTTCTAGTACTTATAGTTTCTGAGTAGGACCGCGGACAGACAGACAGACAGACATGTCGAAACTATAAGGGTTCCTTGTTTACTACGCAACCCTAAAAAAGACTTTCCATACACTTTCCTCGATAGCAAGACGTATTGGAGAGGCATCATTGATGTTTATAAGCTTTGTTTAGCTTGTAACCTAAACAAACTATTTGGCCTATAGAGGGCGCCATATTGAACTAATTGTGTCATCACATTGCCTTTAAGAGGGCCTTAACCAGCGAACAGCCAAGCCGCTTCCAACGATATCTCATTTGTAAAGGCACAATGTATCGTATCATAGAAGATAGATACGAGGAAATATATGAAATACATACATACTTACCCCCTTATTCATAAAAATTAACAACCGTTTGCTAAACTTATTTTAGTTAAAACATGTTTCGTCCCTTTCCCTCTTTTCAATGTTTGACATTGAAAGAACGAGACAAAACATATTTTATTTATAGGTTTGTAAATTTTACCTAAAATATGTAAACGTTTGTAACTTTTTATGGATAAGGGGGTTAGTAATTAGATACATACATAGCAGCGAAACATAACGCTCCCTTTGGCTTCGCCGCAGTCGGGTAATAAAAGTAGCTGTCACATCACGAGGAAATATGTTAGCTACGAGTTGATGAATATCATTGGACGTGTACACTTACTACGACGTATTCATCGGTCCTTCCTCCGAGGGCGGATCCAAGGGAGAGTCTTGACCCTTTGGGGTGCGTCGAGGCACAGAAAAAGTACTTGTACTTACGCACAGTCTTACTCAGCAAAGGAATTCAGAGAAATATCTATTCAATGTCATTGGCGATACGGTTTAATTAAGCTCGTGTCAGAACTCGCCACTTATCCGTTTAGATACCTAGAAGTGCATTGCAAGCAAATTTTATTCTTATTACTCTAGACATACGATTCACGTCACTGAATTTGCTACTCCGGAGTGGTCGCCGCGCGTATAGTGATAATGTAGGTATATTTTCGATACCTAAACGGGGTGTGACACGAGCCTGGTTCAGTTACTCTAAATGACACCTATATTTCGCTTTCCAAAGTAAGAACATGTTATGGTTTCGTTTGCAACATAATAGCGAACATTTTTATAAAAAATTCAAACTATTACTAACCAGATTTTGATGCCGAATAAACTTGAAAATTCTATTGACTATGTGTGAATCCAGGGTGTCAGCTCCCTGCATACCAAATTTTATCAAAATTGGTCGTTAGTGCGATGATGATTACTATAATTCGCCAATGCCCCCCCTTGATTCCCACCCTGGATCCGCCCACCCTTCTCAAACGCACGTAAATCTGAAATCTGGAAATGGAGCGGCGGTAACATTCCTCCACTTGAGTACGGTTCGAGCAAGACATCATTTTTCACACCCCTACATACGTCACAGGTAACGGATGGAGCTGTTCAATAGCTGCCTAACGAAACTGAACCTTAATATCCAGTAAGTAAACTGAATTTTGATTAACGACGTCGTGTTCTTAGGGTAGCGGAAGACAAATTTTAGTTGAGTATGAAGGTAGAAATCCTTGTTACTAGTTTTTGGTTGAGGATTTTTAGCCTGCGATGCAAAAAGAGGGTGTTGTAAGTTTGACGTGTCTGTGTATATGATTGTGGCATCGTAGCTCGTAAACGAATGGACCGATTATGACGAGGTTTTTTTATTACGTAAGGAGTGTAGTATGCCTAATCCTCTGACTGCTCTGACCAAGTATGGCTCTGGTAGCACATAGAGGGTCGTGCTTCTGCAGAGGAGACGAAAAAAGCTGATGATGATTATGATGATGAGGTTTATATAACATGATAAAATATGCGGCATTCTAAATTGGATGGCTGTAACAGCTGGTATACGGCTCTTTGATTAGTCAATTATATCGTCAATCATACATCATGTCATGATCATAGTAAGTGATAACATTTTTTCTAACTTTCTCAAAAACTGAAATGCCAAAATTTATGAAAAAAAAGGGGTGTGGCGCTATTAAAGAAATACATACATACATACTATCACGTCTTTATCCCTAATGGGGCAGACAGAGCCTTTTGGGTCTTGCGGTTCTATGCAGAGCCCAGGGCCGCAACACCCAAAAGCCACTTTTAGCGTCATGGTGGGCGAGAAGATGGAAAAGCAATCAATACAGTGACGGGTTGCTAGCCGCATCGCCTGTTAAAATGATTCGCATTTTTGCCCATTCCCTCGATCGGCTTTTACGATCTGCGTGGGATGAGAAGCAGCTGGTACATTCTAAGTTTTTTTTATTTCTCCCAGACCAGCATGGGAGTAAAAAAATTAAAGAAATAAAAAAACTTAATTTAAAAAACCATATTTTGGCGCATACGTCCCTTTGGTTGGTAAATGGTTTTGAAATAATACGAGTACAAATTTCTGCTACAATATTTATATTATTTACATTCTATTTCCATAACAATGAGCTTAGTACCTAGTTATATTTATCATGCTTACTATGCTATGTTGAGTTAGTATCCCAAAACACAATTCTCGAACTTACTTTGGGGCTAGCTCAATCAGTGTAATTTGTCCCTATATATTTATTTATTTACTTAGTACCTATAAACAATGTCATCAGAAAAACACAATACTTATATTATTATAATATAGAAAAAGAATATTGCAATTTTTATTTATTAAGAAATATATATGACAGTCGATTTTACAAATGAATATAAACTAAATTGAACTATAAATATACGTAAGAAAAAAATTACTTCGTGTTATTTTTGTATTTATTTAAATAGGTATACAAATTCAATCCGTAGCCTATAATAATTTATTATTATGCTATTTTACGATAGTAAAAGATTTCAATTAACATACAACATTATTTATTTACGCAACGTGGAAATATACGCGTAATAAATCGAACCACGGTATAATGACATTAAAGTAATAGTCAAAAACAAAAAAAAAGACATTCCCATACAAATTGCTCGGACGGCTGCACACTATCGTATGGAAATGTACGTTTTTTTTAAGTTTTTAACTGTTATTTTAATTTCATTAACTAAACTATAGTTGTCTAGTATAGCACGTGGTCCGATTTATTACTCGTATGTCCCTTCTACGTTGTATATATGTCGCAGTTGGATTGTATAATCCGCTGTTATTCAAAAACTCTAGCTGTTTGGCATTACAGCTCGGTTTTATAATATAGCTGAAAATCATTCAGCTAGATCGTCCAATATGTTACGTTTAACAAAATGGCTAACGTAACATTGTAGAACGATTATTTCGGAATTCTGCCACTTGTGGGTCTTGTGGCTTGTGAAGTGTCAGTGTCATAACAACAAATATGGCCTCCCATAAAGTAAATTCTTTGCCGCGTTCCGGGACTAAGCTGTTTTTTATCGAGAGACATCGGGGGCATCGTTTGTGATTTCGGAGTGCAAAAGATTGAAAAGAATAAAGCAGACCTTTAGCTTGGATCCCATATTGTTATTTCGACGCCCGCCTTCCGGCAAGATGGAAAAATCACGTGGATCAATTGGCCGTAAGAAATCGCTGCGCCATTGAGTTGTCGGGTTTACAAAATTTTTATATTTCTAATCCAATTGCATCGTGCTGATTATTATTCTTTATTGGTGTTTTATGATGTTGGAGACTGAATTATTTAGTAAGGAGTTGAATTGAGGTTATATTTCCATCCCACGAGTAATATAAAAATAATAAAGAACAACTATTGTCTCCTCATATATTATTTCGTATGGTAACACAGTTTTATTTAGTAATGGTAACCCTGTATGCTATCTCATCGCTAGCTGTTTTGTTAAACGTTATTACGTAACTCATTGACAATCGAGCTGAAATATTTTCAGCTGTTTTACAAAACCGAGCTGTATTGCCAAACAGCTAGAGTTTTTGAATAATTCCGGATTATACAATGCAACTGCGACATATATATGTTATTCAAATAGGTATACAAAATCAATTCGATGCCAATAATAATTTGTTATAATGCTATTTTACGAAAGTGAATGATTTTCAACATACAATACAATACATTTACACATTACCTAATTTATGCGATACGCAACATTATTTATTTATATAATACGATTGACGACCTCTGTGGCTTAATAGAGAATATGCATGAAAAAAATATGTGTTATCTAACCAGTTTATTTGTAAATATTCAAAAGTAAAGTACTAACAGTGAAAACGGAATAAAAATTGGTGGAAAAACGAACGAAATATACCGATTTTACGAAAATATGTCTATCTCACTCGCAAAAACGCTATTTTCTATAGCAAATGTATTGATGACATGTAATTATGACGTCACCAGTTCATATCGGACTTCTCTCTCTAATTAAAACTGAATTATCATAGGTTCGTCGCTGATTAAGATATTTGATAAATTATTTCATATTTGTTTACTATGGTTAATAAGGATTTATTAAGCAAATAAAAAAAATGCGTGCATATTCTCTATTGTCAATATACCACGCTACACGGTGCCGGGTTCAATCGCCGGTCAGGTCAAGATGGAAAATGATCTTTTTCAGATTGACCTGGACCTTGGCATTTTATTCTGTATACAACTTTGTCCAAAGATATTTATTCGAGAACATAATCCATACAGCCTCAACTAACATCCTTATAGGTATTAGCACCGTGACTATATTTTTGATCAACTCGTCTGGCAAATACATAGCATATTCGTAGGATATCAACACAACATCACTGCCTACGAAAAGAAATACATTAAACGTAGTCAAAAGATACTCCCTCCATGTCAAATTCGACCTTGTCACTAAAGACCTAAGAACCACTGCAAGCAATATAAATGGTGCAGTCAAAAGAAGTAAAGTAGAAGATAGTCGAAAAGCTAGTTTTATAGGATAGTAACCACAATAATCATTCATGTAACTAAAAATCTCTATCGCATACAAGACTAATATGATTACTTCTTCGTATGTACGTACGATGATTGTCGCAGCCAAAACGAATATTGTTAAGCCAATTTTGTTGTATATTTCTTCTTTCTTGATGATGTACAATTTGGAGAAGGAAAGACAAGCGACGAGAAGAGTCCAAGCGACAGTAGAAGTCGACACGAAGTAGATAACATCGATCATAATATCGTTCATGAGACGCCAATCTATAATCACACTTACAAGATGGCCGTAGCTTGTAAGGAGGTGCATCTTTCCGACATAGTATATAAGCTTTCTGTCTTGTCTGTTTATCAAATCGATGATGAGGAGGGCCAGTATAAAGATGGTTGCAACACCACAGCCGATCCATAGAACATATACGTACGTATCACTGGTAGTTCTAATTGGACACAAATCTGGTTCCATTTCTGGATTATTCTTCACTTTTGAAGTAAATTCAAGTCATTGAGTATGGATTAGATTATTATTTTTTTGTTTTATATACAACACGTCTGTGATAGTATGGTGTTTGTTGAAACTAAGCGCTGTATTGTTAATATTGTTATCAGAAATTTTATTATTAATTAAGTTAATTAGATATTTTTACATGAATGTGACCTTGGTTGTTAGATTTTGTAATAATTATTATAAATGTGATTGTTTGTTGCTTTTATGCTGTATGCTTAAAGTTAACAATGGTTGGTAAAACGATTAAACGATGCTGATGATATTTTTAAAATGTTGATCGTTAATCTTGTTTAAAATTAGGCTCTGATAAATATAAATAGTCTTTATCTTTGAACGATAATCCATAAAACCATGTTGCATTTACAAATTTACAATGATTCGATAATGTTATGAGAGGGATGTTTCTAACCCTCGACAAAAAAAGGAGTCGAATGTCTGTCGGTCTGTTTGTCTGTGGCATCGTAGCGCTTAAACGGATGCACCGATTTCGATGCGGTTTCTTTTACGTAAAAACAAATTTCCTTGCGGTGGTTCCTAGGTATGTTTGATAAAAATCGGTTTAGCCGTTTGAAAGTTAATGACGTTAACGCTTGAAAGTCAGGGCTTTCTCTAGCAAATAAATAAATAAATATATAGGGACAAATTACACTGATTTATCTAGCCCCAAAGTAAGTTCGAGACTTGTGTTATGGGATACTAACTCAACTCAATTCAATTCAATTCAAATTATTTATTAACAACTTATCAACGATACTACATTTTATAACAAATAATAGATGACTCTACGGATATCCATCAAGTAATGAGAAGCGGACTTACTGATATGTAATACTATTATTAATTCTGTGTGTGTGTGTGTGTCTGTGCTCCCATGCTGGTCTGGGAGAAATAAAAAAACTTAGAATGTACCAGCTGCTTCTCTTCCCACGCAGATCGTAAAAGCCGATCGAGGGAATGGGCAAAACTGCATATCATGTTAACAGGCGATGCGGCTAGCAACCCATCACTGTATTGATTGCTTTTCCATCTTCTCGCCCACCATGACGCTAAAAGTGGGTTTTGGGTCTTGCGGCCCTGGGCTCTGCATAGAACCGCAAGACCCAAAATGCTCTGTCTGCCCCATTAGGAATAAAGACGTGATAGTATGTATGTATTCTGTGCTACCGATACGATTCGGAAGTTCGGCTACTCATCGCTAGATGGTGTTTTTGACTATCAGGTGTTTTTTTAATTTGCATTGCAAAAAAACTTGTTTTTTATGTATTTACTATAAATCTGTATCATTATGTTTTAGTGCAACAAAGATTTTTACTCCCGACAAAAAAGAGGGGTATTAATTTATAAGTTTGACGCTAACGTCTGTCGGTCTGTCTGTCTGTCTATGTACCGATTTCGCTACACATGTAACTTATTTGTTGTCCGTTTTCTAGAAAGTCACCGTCTCACAAACGTAGATATCTTTTGGTCTTTCGATCCTTGGCAATGTCTACCCTTTAGAGAAAAAGACAATATTATATTTTTGTATGTTTGTGTGCAAGCAAAGTCACGGGCGAAAGTAGTGGTAGTGAGTATACAATATTTAATTATGTCAAATCATTAACACTTCTGATAGTGTTTTTTTTAATTATGATGATAATAAACAGTTTGTTTTGTCGCATTTACAGCGGGAAGTACCAAACACATAGTTATATATAACTATAAATTTAAGTAAAACTTATGAGTTTTCATACATAAGCAACCAGGGTGAGTAAGTATAGTAATTATTACTTTGAGGAATTTCTCGGAATATTAAAGAAGGGCATGTATGAAGAGATTGATGAGTTTAGATGAAGCAAAAGAGGTTTGTCAGGATCGTAGCAAGTGGAGGTCCATAGTCTCTGCTTACCCCTGCGGGAAACAATGTGATATTATGTATGTATTAAGATGATAGGGTTATTTTTAACGTTATAAGTTTAAGTTATAAGTTTGATGCTCATGTCTGTCTGTCTTTGTCATCTTAGCGCTCGAACGGAGGGACTAATTTCGATGCAGTTTTTTCACGTCAAAGCAAGTTCCCTTGCGGAGAGTCTTAGCTTTGTCTGATGAAAATCGTTTTAATCGTTTAAAAGTTATTGGGGGTTAACGCTTGAAAGTCGGGTTTTTTTAATTTCCCTAATAAAAAATAGATGGCACTATGAATTTCAATTGGAATATGTAGCTACGCTATTCATTCCTAGATGGCCTTCTGGAAAGTCGGGGATTATAATTTGCCTGGCAAATAAACTAGACGTTTTTGTTTCAGGCTTTTTTACCTTTAAAAATTCCTTTTTCAGCAATCTGGCATTAAAAAAAAGAAAAATGGAGGAGAATGAAGATGGGTCAAACGAAACATCGTCTTCCTCAAGAAGGTGCATGGAAATACTTTGCGAAAATAAAAAAGTTATAACAAACAGTGAAACGGAGAGAGTGACTCTTGAATTTGGTCTGTTAATTGCATTAATTTCAATTGCAATTGTGTATATCTACTTCCATTTTGCGAAAACATCTAAGTCTATCTGCTATTACATCGTAAAATCGCACTTACTGTCAGGATTTTTTCATTTATGCTGTATCAATTTAGAATATCCTTATGAAGGGAAGAGTAACATAGAAATTTGTTTGTTCTATTTTTGTTTAGCGTGGACTTGTAGACTTAGTGCCATGGCAACTATTACTACAGTTTTTAGAGGCAATGTTCGAGAGTTATATAAAAAACATGACTGTATACATATGTTGTGTTGGGTCGCTTTATTTACAGGAATACAAGAGCTTCCTCCTGATATATTTCCTACATGCCCTTTATGTTACATGGACAATTTTAAACATGCCCTAATAACAACGAATATATCAGTTATAATGTATTTACCAGTATTATACATGATGTTTGCGTTAAAATCTGTTTTTTCTAAAGATAAACGTGAGATAAGTTATTTTTGTCAAGTTTTTGTATTTACTTTAAGCGATTTAGGGTTGATATTTTTTGTGTTTATGCGTGATGGTCCGTTTTCGATGGTAGTTAGTGTTTTATTATCCGGACGACTATGTTTTGAGGCTGTTTGGATAGTTTTGTCTTGTCACTACTTAAAATTTTTGTACGAGTAACTCGATTTTCTTATTTAAATATTTTATAATTGTATAGGTTGGTGTAGTCAACTATGTTTAACTTATTTTCTCAGGTGATTAAAAATTGAATAATAAATAATAATATCAAGTTTAGACTGTTTTGTTTTTCATAGTCGAGTAATTAAACATAATATAACAATATAATATTAACTAAATAAATACAACCTAAAATAAAAACTGACTAAAACTAATTAAAAATAACTTATATTAAATTATATAAAAAATTGAGGGAAAATCGCTGCCGTCATAGGGCAAAGTACCCAAGAGGCTGGCGGCATTTCCGCGTTGGATAGCAATATTTAAACGCTGTCCGAAATGCGCGCCCGTCCTTGGGTCCCCGGAGACATAGATCAGGCGTGCGGAAATTTCTTTAAAAATTTGACGAGCTACCGCAACAAATATATCCATAACAAATTTCATAAAATAAATATATAGGGACAAATTACACAGATTGAGCTAGCCCCAAAGTAAGTTCGAGACTTTTGTTATGGGATACTAACTCAATGATACTAAATTTTATAACAAATACATATATAGATAAACATCCAAGACCCAGGACAATTTGAAAAAGGCTATTTTCCAACTCGCCCTGACCGGGGATCGAACCCAGAACCTTTGGGTGACGGTATAGCATGGTGACCACTACGCCATGGAGGTCGTCTGATCTGAGTAATCGGTAAATATACAAAAAAAAGATTCCGTCAAATTGATAACCTCGTCTTTTTTCACGCCGGTCAAAAATATCGCTTCAGTGTACACACTCTTGCTACCTTAACCTCTTTCTTTCTCAACATACAAACGCACAGTCATAATTTCGTATGAAATAATTCTACTAACAACCGGATAGAGCAAACACGAAACCCTCATTTTGAACGATTTTTTACCGAACCACTGTTTTTGATCTACGTACATTTAGACAATAGGTAATTTTGTGTGGAAATGGCTTTTATTGTATAATTAATACATCAAAAGATAAGGACAAATCACTCTAATTGAGCCCCAATATCTATAATTATAATAAAACAGTAAAAAAAGTGTGCCTGTACATTGAATATGTACAGCGACCTTACAGCGACCTTGATTAGGTCGGACGACCTAACCAAGGTCTCTGGAAGGCGCTGGACACATCTATAATACGCCGCTCTATTCTTTTGGCTTTATTTAGTCATTTTGGAAATCTTTGGAAGAGGCCTATGTCCAGCAGTGGACGTTATGCGGCTGAAATGATGATGATGATGATGACATTTATATTTCCCAAAAAATATTCGGGGCGATTGCGACATAATAATATAAAGTAAAAGTTAAAAAAGAATGTCTGTCGGTTTGTCTGTTTGTACACGCTAATCTCCGGAAATACTGGACGGATTCGAATGAAACTTTTTTTGTTACATAGCTCTTAAGCTTGAGCAACTTATAGGCTATAATGGATTTTGGAAAATGGAACACCTGATGCAGAACCATAATGTCCAGCCAAACTATAAGAAATATAAAAATGATGCCTTAGCAAAAATTGATCAGCATCATGAGCATTTTACTGAGTCACAAAGTCCACGCGAAAAAAAAATTGGGTGATGTAGACATAGTTAAGAGTAATAATTAAAAAAAACATATCTGTCTGTTTGTCTGTTTGTACACTGGCTTCGAATAAAACTTTTTTTGTTATATAGCTGTTAAGCTTGGGCAACATATAGGGTATAATTGATTTTGATTTTGATTTTGAATTGATGCACAACCATAATGGTGCACCATTATGGTTCTGTTTATATTTTTTAGCTGGAGCTAAACTATAAGAAATATAAAAATGACGCGTTAGCAAAAGTTGTTCAGCTTGATGAGCATTTTCCAAAGTCATAAAGAGTTCTGTCTCCATAGTAACGGCACCGCAGCATCACTAACGACTGAGATTCGGCATCCGGCGATTATCCAGATAACTGGCCACAAAAACCAACAGTCACTCCCAGCATACAGTAGTTATGGTACAGAAATCAAGCTACATGTATTTTTTACCGACTTCCACGATGTAGGAGGTTATCGATTTGTCGCGATCTTTTTTATGTATGTTCACTAATTATTCGAATACGCCTGGACAAATTTAACAATTTTTTTTTGGTTTGAAACAAAATTTATATGGGATCATGTTAGGTGGAGGTCTTCTGTTGGAATAAGATGGATGAGTGAAGTGACAAGAAAATATAGAATTAGAAACGAATATGCAAAAGGAAGAACAAAGGAGGCTCCAATGACGGAAAAACTAAGAAGCAATAGACTAGGACACCCACCTACCCACAAGGTGGTCTGACGACCTGACCAAGGTTGCTGGAAGGCGCTGGATGCAAGCCGCCCTAGATCGGTCATTTTGGTAAACTTTTGGAGAGGCCTATGACTCTATGACCAGCAGTGGACGTTATGCGGCTGAAAAAATGATGGTATGGACATGTGGAGATAGAAGAGCCACGTTACAAAAAGATGCATTTTTTTATATTTGGTATAGTTGCGAGGTAGTCCAATAGAAAATGTATCAAAATAAAAAAAAAATACGTTTGATTTAAAAATTGTAGCGACAAATTAAAAAGCCATCGCCTGACCATCGAGTAAGGCCAATGAGAAGAGACGTCGAACACCTGCCAAAAAAATGGTTGACTTGAAAGTAGACGGGTATAGAGGACGAGGAAGGGGTCAGTACAGAGATGGCAAAAGATAGAAGGTTACGGAGGGAGTTGACATACAGAGCCGATCCCAAATAGGAAAAAGGCGAGGAAGAAGAAGAATAGCGATGGATGCGTGTGAAGTCAGCTTCAGTTCTGGACGCTTTTTAGTTTAGGCTAGCAGTCACTCTACGGAGGAAGTGTTTCTGATTAAATTCCATACTTTTTGTTCGGAGTATGCAATTGATTACCTGAGGTATGTATTGATTGTCAAAGTCAAAGTCAAAGTCAAAAATTTTTATTCAATGTAGGATAAATTTATCTCTTATTGAAGGTCATTTTTTTTAAATATTATTTTAGTGCAAAAGCTAAAAACTACTAGCGTTTCGGAACGACCACTGCTGGGAAGATTACGCCGAAAGAAACCCAGTTCAGTATTGGTCCCTACCCAGCCTGATGGGCTATGTTACAACTACAATACAGATTTACACTTAAGCTATACATTTAAATTATACAATTACAATTTGCAGACAACTATTTCCAAGAATTTTTCTCAGATGATGATAAGTAGTCATTTACATGATAATACGCATTTTGTAATAAATGATTTTTAACGGCTGTCTTAAACTTAGTTAATGGTAATGCTACTATATCATCTGGAATTTCATTATAGAGGCGCAAGCCGAGACCCACAAAAGATTTTTTTGTTTTCTCTAACCGCAAAGCTGTGATGGCTAATTTATTTTTATTTCTCGTGTTAATACTATGAATGTCACAATTTCTCTTAAATGAGTGTATATTCTGACGCACGTACATAATGTTCGCATAGATGAATTGCGAAGGGAGGGTCAAAATATTTATGTCTTTAAATAGTTCCCTCAAAGACTCTCTAGCACCTAATTTATATATAAATCTGATAGCGCGTTTTTGTAAAACAAATATGGTATTTATATCTGCAGCGTTACCCCATAGCAATATTCCATAGGACATAACACTGTGGAAGTACCCAAAATATACCAAACGCGCTGTATCAACGTCAGTCATTTGCCTAATTCTTCTAACCGCATAGGCCGCAGAGCTAAGTTTTCCAGCTAATTTTTTAATATGTGCACCCCATTGCAACCCTGAATCAAGCGTTATTCCCAAAAATGTTGTGTTCTCAACCATATCTACTGCTTCCTTATCAATAAATAATCGTGTTGGAACTTTTGTAACATTCGGTAAGCAGAACTTTACTTATTGAGAATACAGTTTTTACATGCTTTGTTTGCTTAGTCAAGCAGCATGTGCGATGTCTACAAACCTATGTACTTGTCTCTTGTTTGTTTGTTTGTAATAACGTTATTGTATCAAAAAACAAAATAATGTACAAAAGATTCGAAAGAGCAAATATACAAAGGCGGCCTTATCCCATGTAGGGATCTCTTTCAGTCAACCTGCAATAGATTGAGAGGACATTTACTCAATTAAAAGGTAGAAGTTAGTACGTACACATATATAACTAAAAGACATACACACATACATACGTCTCTTTTATAAATAGGTCCACCGTTGGTGTCAGATTTTTCATGCTGTCTAAAAAAGCTGTTAAGCTATATCACATGCCCCTAGGCAGCTTGAAAAATTAGACACTTGTGTTAGCCGTACGGACCCCAAATTATTTTAGACTTGTTTTTACTGCTGCCACTATAAATGGTATCAAAATATTTTTTGGGTTCCGTAACCAAATGGTAGAAACGGTGACGACTCTATTAACTAAGATTCCACTGTCCGTCCGTCGGGTCCGTCCGTCCGTCTATCTGTCACCAGGCTGTATCTTATGAACCGTGATAGCTAGATAGTTGAAATTTTTATGTACAGATCATGTATTTCTGTTGCCGCTTTGACTACAAATACTAAAAACAGAATAAAATCAATATTTAAGTGAGGCTTCCATACAACTAACCTGTTTTTTTTTCAAGATAATGTGTATAGAACTCGCACTTGGCTGGTTATTTTCGTACTTAAAACTAGCTCAACTTAAACCTTGCATCTGGTATAGTAGTATGATATAGTACTTAATTCCAACGTTTTCTTATTATATGTTTGCAGACAATCGTATCATTTCGTTAGTAGCATGTCTAGAGGCCATGTTACAATTGCTATATTTTATAACTGCTCGAGAACGGTAGTCTATTAAAAGCTATAAGATGTTATTGGGTTTTTACATACAAACATACATACTATCAAATCTTTATCCCTAATGGTTCAGAAAGAGCATTTTGGGTCTTGCGGCCCTATGCAGAGCCCAGGGCCGCAAGATTCAAAAGCCGCTTTTAGCGTCATGGTCGGCGAGAAGATGGAAAAGCAATCAATACAGTGATGGGTTGCTAGCTGCAACGCCTGTTAACATGATTCGCATTTTCGCCCATTCCCTCGATCGGCTTATACGTTCTGTGCAGGAAGAGAAGCAGCTGGTACATTTTCCTACATATCAAATCTGATACTTTTAACTCCAATAGGACAAAGTTAAGATAACGGCTAATGATTTTAGCAGTCTCTGTATGTATGTCTGTTTCACCATAGCATCCGAATTGCTTGTCCAATTTTTACAAATGATATGTCCATCGATTCGTCATTCATTATGGTCCGGGTGACATAGGCTACAATTTGTGTGCTAAAAATGTATATCAGAAAGGTTACGTACAAAAAAGTGAAAGTCCAAATATTTTTTTGTTTCTATGTCGAGTGGCAATCTTCTCTACTATAACACACCGGAAGACATAACTTATGGTGGAGTAGGATTTTTAATAAGCCCTAAGTTTGAATCAAAAATTGTTACAATTAAAAGCATTTCCAATAGAGTTTGTTTCCTAATTATTAAATTAAATACAAGATATTCCTTAAAAGTAATACAGGTCTATGCTCCTACTACAAGCCTCACTGACGCTGAAGTAGAGTCGTTCTATGAGGATATTGATACCGCTATTTTAGAACATAAATGTCATTACACAACAATAATTGGGGATTTTAATGCCATAATAGGATCACCGCTTATAAATGAAAAGTTTGTCGGGGACTTTGGTTTGGGAGAACGAAACGATAGGGGACTTATGCTTGTTAACTATCTGGAGAAACATAAACTTTACGCTATGAACACTTTCTTTAAAAAGCGGAAATCCAGAAAATGGACTTGGGTAAGTCCCGGAGGCGATATCAAAAACGAAATCGACTACATAATTAGTACAGATCGAAAAGTTGTTACAGATGTCACGGTTTTAAATAAATTTAATACTGGAAGTGATCATAGAATGGTTAGGGCAAAATTTAAATTTAACTTAAAAAAGGAGAGAGGTAAATTAATAAACACAACTAAAAGATTCGATAAGCAGAATATCAATTCATTATCAGAAGAGTTCCAAATAGAATTAAGTAATTCGTTCAAAAATTTAACAGATGAAGCCAATAAGAATGTTGATCAACTTAATGACAACTTTTGCAAGGTATTAATAAACACAACTGATAAACATTGTAAAAATACATATTCTAAAAACAAAAATAACAAATTGTCACCTGAAACAAAAGCACTTTTGGAAAAACGTAAAACAATGAACAATTCAACAGTTAGCGAACATAAACAAATTTTAGTAATAAACAAGAAAATACATAAAGCCATTCGAAAAGACAATAGAAGACATAGCACCAAAATAATAACTGATACAATCGAACAATATAAAGGTCCAAAAATTTTTCGGAAAAGGTTAGCAACTGAAAAAGAACAAATAATTAAACTAAAAGATAGTAGCGGACATATTGTTTCCAATTGAGAAAAATTACTAAAAGTAGTGAAAGAGTTTTATCAGGACCTATATTCATCTAAAACACCTGAACCCAATATTGGTGCTAATGATCCTAGAACACCACCATTACAGCACCTAGAAGAAGGAGACTTACCACCTATTTTATTATCTGAAGTAGAGAAGGCTCTATACCAAATGAAACGTGACAAATCTCCCGGCGAAGATGGAATCACGGTAGAGCTTTTACAAGCAGGTGGGAAGACAGTAATGGATTTTTTGGTAAAACTTTTCAACGAAGTTCTATTTAAATGTGAAATACCTCAAGGATGGAGAAATGCCATTGTTACTATGATCCATAAAAAAGGAGACACGTCGGAGTTATCCAACTATCGACCTATTAGCCTCCTTTCACAAATTTATAAACTTTTTGCTAAAGTCCTATGCAACCGTCTAACTAGAATACTAGATAAAAGTCAACCTATAGAACAGGCTGGTTTTCGAAGCGGGTTTTCCACAATAGACCACATACATACTGTAAAATAGCTAATGGAGAAGAGTTCTGAATACAACCGGTCCCTGTGCGTAGGCTTTGTCGATTATGAGAAGGCTTTCGATAGCGTCGAGCACTGGGCTGTGTTTAACTCTCTCCATCGTTGTCACGTAGACGCACGCTATGTGGACCTGCTGAAGGAAATCTATGGTTCGGCAACAATGCAAGTACGTCTACATTCAAATACTAATCCCATACCAATTAACAGAGGGGTGAGGCAAGGGGATACCATTTCACCAAAATTATTAACTGCCGCTCTAGAATACACATTACAAACTCTAGAATGGGATGCTATGGGTATTAACATAAATGGTGTATATCTATCTCATCTAAGATTTGCGGACGACTTGATTTTGTTTGCTGAAACGCCCAACGATCTCCAGGTAGTGCTAAATCAGCTCCATGATGCATCCTTCAAAGTAGGTCTGAGGATGAACATGTCCAAGACGAAGGTGTTGGCAGCTGCACCTGGCCCCTCAGACATCAACATAACTGTATGCGGCGAGAGGCTAGAGGTGGTTGAAAAATATACGTATCTGGGACATTGTTTATCCTTCGACAAGGATCTTAAAACTAAGGAGGTCGATCGACGGATTCAGTTAGGATGGGTGGCATTTGGCAAGCTAGCGGACGTTTTTAAAAACCGGAAAATGCCACAATGCCTAAAGACACGCCTCTTCAATCAGTGTGTTCTGCCCACAATGACTTATGGTGCCGAGATATGGACTCTTACAAAAGGTACCATGTATAAGGTTGCGGTTGCGCAGAGAGCCATGGAGCGGGGCATGCTCGGCATCAAATTGCAAGACCGAGTTCGCAACGTGGAGATCCGACGTCGAACGAAAGTTCAAGATGTACTTTCTAGGGTTGCGACTCTAAAATGGAACTGGGCGGGACACCTGGCTCGAAGGAACGATGGTAGGTGGAGTAAGGCAGTCACTGAGTGGTATCCTAGAAATGGGAAACGTAGTGTGGGACGTCCGTTGGCTAGGTGGGTTGACGATGTCAGATAGGTTGCTGGAAAGAACTGGATCGCGATTGCAAGGGATAGAACAAGATGGCGCAGACAGAGGGAGGCTTATGCCCAGCAGTGGGTCCCTGATAGCTGACGATGATGATGATGATGATGTCGAGTGGGGTATCAAATCAAGTGAACGGTCTTAATTAGCACATTTCGAAAATACATACATTGTTAGCGTATATGGCTAACGTAGTTGGGTCCTTATTAGTTTTTTAAACGTATATACAAACGTTTTCTATGGGATTTGTATAAAATACCGAACTGTGACCTCAAAGTTACTTGAAGTAAAATAGCGCAAAATTACATTTAATATGATTATGATCAATAAGGAACAAGTGTTAGTACCTATTTTGTAATGTTTTATTGTATTGTGATTTTTCAGAACTAAAAATAGACATCTACACTAAATTACAGGACCAATTTTGATAAAATTTTAATGAGGCCATAGTCCTACAAGTTTGTTCTTTAAAACGACTAAAGATTTTTTTAAAATATTAATTGGGAAGATACTTAAAAATGTCGGATAAAAAGAATTTGTTTTTGTAAAAAGGATACTGCCTCCGTGGTGTAGAGGTTAGAGCGTTCGGCTCATACCCGGAGGTCGCGGGTTCGATTCCCAGCCTGGGCAACGACTTTGTGTTGTTGTCCTGGTTTGGTTAGGACATTGCAGGCTGATCACCTGATTGTCTGATAAGTAAGATGATCCGTGCTTCGGAGGGCACGTTAAGCCGTCGGTCCCGGTCACTGTCTTTGACAATGGTCGTTACCTAAAACCATGTCAGAGGCATTTAAGGCGGTTTAAAAACTGTGACACTAATGTTAGTCACTAACACACTCGATAAGAAGACCAAGGATACTATTTCCTAAGCTATCGGACCCCCGAATTTTTTTTTATATAGCATAGCTTCACCACGGTACAAGTATTTCCAAATAGCCTTTACTAACATTGAGTTATCGACATCGTAATTTCGTTTGCGTGATCTTTTTTATGAGTTTCAATGTACAAACCATTCGCTTAATCTATTGGATCGGTTAGCATGTTTATTCGGAGGATTCGATAGATGGTCGTGCGTACTGCGAAATAATAATAGGGGTACTTTTAACAGTTTCTAACGAGTTGTACAGCTACCTATAACTTATAATTATGTAAATTTAATAGTATAAAAATAAACAAATACTAAGAATCACGCGTAAACAGCGGGCTGGCCTTTATCTGGCTCAAAAGGTAAGCATTGCCATAAAACGTGGCAATGCTGCCAGCCTTCTGGGCACGTTACCACGGGGCAGCGATTTGCCAGGGCTTTTCTATTTATAAGTAGTTTAAGTTATTACTTTAGTTTTCGTTAATTCCTGGTTTATTTTATTATAATATATATTATAATTATATAATAATACTACGAATTTTATAGTAACAGCATTGCAAAAATGTAATGGTGTGATTTGAAGGCATGGCCTGTGTTATATAAACTTAATAATATTGTAAGGATTAAATACAAGCTATGTAATTAATTTAATTTATTTACGAGCTGTAAATTGTTTGTTGCCGTGTGGTTTCCGGCATTGTAGAATAGAGCTACTCCACTCCAAGTCCTCCTGTGGATGTCGTAGAAGGCGACTTAGGAAATATAAGCTAAACAAAGCGTATAAACATCAATGAAACCTCTCCAACCCGTCTGGCCAGCGAAGAGAGTGTAAGCCAAATCCTCTGGCTGCTTTGGCCAAGTATGGATGTAGTAGTACAGAGAGAGTCGTGCTCCTGCAGTGGGGACAAAGAGATCTGATGATGATGATAAAATAGTTTTTCAAAACTTACTTTACACGATAAAAGAAAAAACTTAGAATGTGCCAGCTGCTTCTCTTCCCGCGCAGATCGAAGGAATAAATAAAAAATCGAATTATGTTAATTAGACGATGCAAATAGCAATTCATCACTATTTTGATTCCTTCATCCACCTTCTTGCCCATATTAAGCTAAAAGAGGCCTTTGGGTTTGTCTGCTTAGAGCCGTAAGACCCAAAATGCTCTGTATGCTCTGTCTGCTCTATTAGGGATAAAGACGTGATAGTATGTATGTGAAAACCTTTTTTAACACCAAACTACACAACCGAATTGAATATTTTTTGAAAACCACACAAAAACAAATACAACGTGGAAGGGATACACGTAACAAATCAAACCACGGGCTTTACTATACCACTATATTATCTAGAAATGAAAAAAAACAGAAAAGAACAAAAAAAAAAAACACAATTTTCATACAAAATTGTGCCACCACCCGGACAATTTGTATGGGAATGTCGATTTTTTTGCTTTTTGACTGTTATTTTGTTATCATTATAATTATAGTGATCTCAGTGATCTAGTACAGTCTGTGATTCGATATAAAACGGGTATGTCCCTTCCACGTTGTATATAAACTTTAAACAGTATCAATTCTATTTCGATTCAAAACTATCAGATTCCATTAACATCGATTGAAAACGGTTCCAGTGTTTTCATTTCTATCCGATAGATCGAATTAATCGCTTAATTCGATAGTTCCAATCGCTATCCATTGAATTTGGCCTGTTTTGTCATTTAAAATAGGTCAGCTGATCAACGCGACGATTCGATTAGTCGATTATCGAATTTGCTCGATGTCCATGTTTATTGAGATGGATTTATGATTTTTTAACCCTTGATGAAATATAGGGGTATTATAAGTGTGATGCTTATGTCTGTCGGTCTATCTGACTGTGATATTTATAAAAAACACGTCGGTTGTATGGGAACCCCACTTAAATATTTATTTTATTCTGTTTTTGACGACCTCCGTGGCGTAGTGGTCACCATGCTAGTCCGCCACCCAGAGGTCCCGGGTTCGATTCCCGGTCCGGGCAAGTTGGAAAATGGCCTTTTTCAAATTGTCCTGGGTCTTGGATGTTTATCTATATATGTATTTGTTATAAAATATAGTATCGTTGAGTTAGTATCCCATAAAACAAGTCTCGAACTTACTTTGGGGCTAGCTCTATTTATTTGTTTTTATTTGTCGTTATAGCGGCAACATATGCCGTGTGGTTTCCGGCACAGTAGAATGGGCCACTCTCAGTCCTCCCATGGTTATCGTAGAAGATGACTAAGAAAATACAAGCTAAACAAAGCTTATAAACATCACTGAAACCTCTGCAACCCGTCTGGCCAGCGAGGAGAGTGTAGGCCAAGTCCTCTAGCTGCTCTAGCCAAGTATGGCTCTGACAGAACAGAGAGGGTCGTGCTCCTGCAGTGAAGACAAAAGGACCTGATGAGGATGATGATAGTGGCGACAGAATCATCTGTAAAAATTTCAACGCTAGCTCTAGCTTTCACAGTTCATGAGATACAGCCTGGTAACAGACAGGCGGACATTCAGATGGACAGCGAAGTCTTAGAAATAAGGTCCTATTTTTACCCTTTAGGAACGGAGTCCCATAAATTATATCAAAGATAACCTCAAGACGTTTAAAGAGCGTAAACAATATACCGCACTCGCCTCACGTACGGAACAAATGCCGGCCGTATCTGTCAGAACTATCGGTTCCATTTATTTGTCTCTATTTATCTATAAAAGTCCCGGCTATCCCTTATCACTAAATTGAATTGGTCCGGGACACAAAAGGTCTGGCTCGGACGCCGAAAAAGTAGGGTTGTCTCGTTATTGTGAGACTCAAGTGTGTGGTTATACTTTTGAAAGAGCTTCTTTGTCATTAACGGGTAGACGGAGGCTTTCTTGAGAAAATTTTAAGGGATCATCTAAAAATTAAGTCACGCATTAAGGGGGTCAACGAAGTGTGCCATTGTGTGACAAGGGGTGGGAGGGGTCATAAGTTTAAATTCGTTACGCCACAATACAACATTTATAACTACGCAAAAAAACACAAAATCACGTTTGTTGTATTGGAACCCCACTGACAGACAGATGGACAGACAGACAGACAGCGGAGTTAGAAATAGGGTCCCGTTTTTACCCATTGGGTACGGAGTCCTAAAATTATATAAAAAATAACCTCAATATGTTAAAAGAGCGTAAACAATATACCGCACTCGCCTCACGTACGGAACATATGCCGGCCGTATCTGTCAGAACTATCGGTTCCATTTATTTGTCTCTATTTATCTATAAAAGTCCCGGTTATCCCTTATCACTAAATTGAATTGGTCCGGGACACAAAAGGTCTGGCTCGGACGCCGAAAAAGTAGGGTTGTCTCGTTATTGTGAGACTCAAGTGTGTGGTTATACTTTTGAAAGAGCTTCTTTGTCATTAACGGGTAGACGGAGGCTTTCTTGAGAAAATTTTAAGGGATCATCTAAAAATTAAGTCACGCATTAAGGGGGTCAACGAAGTGTGCCATTGTGTGACAAGGGGTGGGAGGGGTCATAAGTTTAAATTCGTTACGCCACAATACAACATTTATAACTACGCAAAAAAACACAAAATCACGTTTGTTGTATTGGAACCCCACTGACAGACAGATGGACAGACAGACAGACAGCGGAGTTAGAAATAGGGTCCCGTTTTTACCCATTGGGTACGGAGTCCTAAAATTATATAAAAAATAACCTCAATATGTTAAAAGAGCGTAAACAATATACCGCACTCGCCTCACGTACGGAACATATGCCGGCCGTATCTGTCAGAACTATCGGTTCCATTTATTTGTCTCTATTTATCTATAAAAGTCCCGGTTATCCCTTATCACTAAATTGAATTGGTCCGGGACACAAAAGGTCTGGCTCGGACGCCGAAAAAGTAGGGTTGTCTCGTTATTGTGAGACTCAAGTGTGTGGTTATACTTTTGAAAGAGCTTCTTTGTCATTAACGGGAGGCTATCTTGAGAAAATTTTAAGGGATCATCCATAAATTACGTCACGCATTAAGGGGGTCAACGAAGTGTGCCATTGTGTGACAAGGGGTGGAAGGGTTCATAAGTTTAAATTCGTTACGCCACAATACAACATTTATAACTACGCAAAAAAACACACAATCACGTTTGTTGTTTTGGAACTCCACTTAAATATATATTTAATTCTGTTTTTATTTGTTGTTATAGCGGCTACAGAAATACATCATCTGTGAAAAATTCAACGCTAACTCTAGCTATCACGGTCAATGAGATTACAGCCTGGTGACAGACAGACGGACATTCAGATGGACAGACAGACGGACAGCGGAGTCTTTGTAATCTTAGAAATAAGGTCCTATTTTTACCCCTTAGGAACGGAGTCCCATAAATTATATCAAAGATAACCTCAAGATGTTTAAAGAGCATAAACAATATACCGCACTCGCCTCACGTACGGAACATATGCCGGCCGTATCTGTCAGAACTATCGGTTCCATTTATTTGTCTCTATTTATCTATAAAAGTCCCGGTTATCCCTTATCACTAAATTGAATTGGTCCGGGACACAAAAGGTCTGGCTCGGACGCCGAAAAAGTAGGGTTGTCTCGTTATTGTGAGACTCAAGTGTGTGGTTATACTTTTGAAAGAGCTTCTTTGTCATTAACGGGAGGCTATCTTGAGAAAATTTTAAGGGATCATCCATAAATTACGTCACGCATTAAGGGGGTCAACGAAGTGTGCCATTGTGTGACAAGGGGTGGAAGGGTTCATAAGTTTAAATTCGTTACGCCACAATACAACATTTATAACTACGCAAAAAAACACACAATCACGTTTGTTGTTTTGGAACTCCACTTAAATATATATTTAATTCTGTTTTTATTTGTTGTTATAGCGGCTACAGAAATACATCATCTGTGAAAAATTCAACGCTAACTCTAGCTATCACGGTCAATGAGATTACAGCCTGGTGACAGACAGACGGACATTCAGATGGACAGACAGACGGACAGCGGAGTCTTTGTAATCTTAGAAATAAGGTCCTATTTTTACCCCTTAGGAACGGAGTCCCATAAATTATATCAAAGATAACCTCAAGATGTTTAAAGAGCATAAACAATATACCGCACTCGCCTCACGTACGGAACATATGCCGGCCGTATCTGTCAGAACTATCGGTTCCATTTATTTGTCTCTATTTATCTATAAAAGTCCCGGTTATCCCTTATCACTAAATTGAATTGGTCCGGGACACAAAAGGTCTGGCTCGGACGCCGAAAAAGTAGGGTTGTCTCGTTATTGTGAGACTCAAGTGTGTGGTTATACTTTTGAAAGAGCTTTGTCATTAACGGGTAGACGGAGGCTTTCTTGAGAAAATTTTAAGGGACCATCCATAATTTACGACACACATTAAGGGGAAGAGGGAGTGTCAATAAAGTGTGACATTGTGTGAGAAGGGGTGTGAGGCGTCATAAGGTTCGGTACGTCACAATACAACATTTATAACTATGCAATAAAACACAAAATCACGTTTGTTGTATTGGAACTTCACTTAAATGTTTATTTAATTCTGTTTTTATTTGTTGTTATAGCGGCTATAGAAATACATCATCTATGAAAATTTCAACGCTACATCTAGCTATCACGATTCATGAGATACAGCCTGATGACAGACGGACAGCGGAGTGTTAGTAATATGATCCCGTTATTACCCTCTTGTTTAACTGGCAATGTATCTGGTATGTTTGTTTAGGTCAAATCTTGCAACTCAATTTTGCAGAAGACAGACGGCCATTCAAATGGACAGACAGACAGACAGCGGAGTTAGAAATAGGGTCCCGTTTTCACCCTTTTGGTACGGAGTCCCATACATTATATCAAAGATAACCTCAAGACGTTTAAAGAGCATAAACAATATACCGCACTCGCCTCACGTACGGAACATATGCTGGCCGTATCTGTCAGAACTATCGGTTCCATTTATTTGTCTCTATTTATCTATAAAAGTCCCGGTTATCCCTTATCACTAAATTGAATTGGTCCGGGACACAAAAGGTCTGGCTCGGACGCCGAAAATGTAGGGTTGTCCCGTTATTGTGAGACTCAAGTGGATGTGGTTATACTTTTGAAAGAGCTTCTTTGTCATTAACGGGTAAACGGAGGCTATCTTGAGAAAATTTTAAGGGATCGTCTATAAATTACGTCACGCATTAAGGGGGTCAACGAAGTGTGCCATTGTGTGACAAGGGGTGGGAGGGGTCATAAGTTTAAATTCGTTACGCCACAATACAACATTTATAACTACGCAAAAAAACACAAAATCACGTTTGTTGTATTGGAACCCCACTGACAGACAGATGGACAGACAGAGAGACAGCGGAGTTAGAAATAAGGTCCCGTTTTCACCCTTTAGGAACAGAGTCCTATAAATTATATCAAAGATAACCTCAAGTTGTTTAAAGAGCATAAACAATATACCGCACTCGCCTCACGTACGGAACATATGCCAGCCGTGTCTGTCAGAACTATCGGTTCCATTTATTTGTCTCTATTTATCTATAAAAGTCCCGGTTATCCCTTATCACTAAATTGAATTGGTCCGGGACACAAAAGGTCTGGCTCGGACGCCAAAAAAGTAGGGTTGTCTCGTTATTGTGAGACTCAAGTGGATGTGGTTATACTTTTGAAAGAGCTTCTTTGTCATTAACGGGTAGACGGAGGCTATCTTGAGAAAATTTTAAGGGATCATCCAAAAATTACGTCACGCATTAAGGGGTTTAACGAAGTGTGCCATTGTGTGACAAGGGGTGGAAGGGGTCATAAGTTTAAATTCGTTACGCCACAATACAACATTTATAACTCCGCAAAAAAACACACAATCACGTTTGTTGTATTGAAACCCCACTGACAGACAGATGGACAGACAGACAGACAGCGGAGTTAGAAATAAGGTCCCGTTTTCACCTTTTCGGAACGGAGTCCTATAAATCATATCAAAGATAACCTCAAGTTGTTTAAAGAGCATAAACAATATACCGCACTCGCCTCACGTACGGAACATATGCTGGCCGTATCTGTCAGAACTATCGGTTCCATTTATTTGTCTCTATTTATCTATAAAAGTCCTGGTTATCCCTTATCACTAAATTGAATTGGTCCGGGACACAAAAGGTCTGGCTCGGACGCCGAAAATGTAGGGTTGTCTCATTATTGTGAGACTCAAGTGTGTGGTTATACTTTTGAAAGAGCTTCTTTGTCATTAACGGGAGGCTATCTTGAGAAAATTTTAAGGGATCATCCATAAATTACGTCACGCATTAAGGGGGTCAACGAAGTGTGCCATTGTGTGACAAGGGGTGGAAGGGTTCATAAGTTTAAATTCGTTACGCCACAATACAACATTTATAACTACGCAAAAAAAACACACAATCACGTTTGTTGTTTTGGAACTCCACTTAAATATATATTTAATTCTGTTTTTATTTGTTGTTATAGCGGCTACAGAAATACATCATCTGTGAAAAATTCAACGCTAACTCTAGCTATCACGGTCAATGAGATTACAGCCTGGTGACAGACAGACGGACATTCAGATGGACAGACAGACGGACAGCGGAGTCTTTGTAATCTTAGAAATAAGGTCCTATTTTTACCCCTTAGGAACGGAGTCCCATAAATTATATCAAAGATAACCTCAAGATGTTTAAAGAGCATAAACAATATACCGCACTCGCCTCACGTACGGAACATATGCCGGCCGTATCTGTCAGAACTATCGGTTCCATTTATTTGTCTCTATTTATCTATAAAAGTCCCGGTTATCCCTTATCACTAAATTGAATTGGTCCGGGACACAAAAGGTCTGGCTCGGACGCCGAAAAAGTAGGGTTGTCTCGTTATTGTGAGACTCAAGTGGATGTGGTTATACTTTTGAAAGAGCTTCTTTGTCATTAACGGGTAGACGGAGGCTATCTTGAGAAAATTTTAAGGGACCATCCATAATTTACGTCACACATTAAGGGGAAGAGGGAGTGTCAATAAAGTGTGACATTGTGTGAGAAGGGGTGTGAGGCGTCATAAGGTTCGGTACGTCACAATACAACATTTATAACTATGCAATAAAACACAAAATCACGTGTGTTGTATTGGAACTCCACTTAAATATTTATTTAATTCTGTTTTTATTTGTTGTTACAGCGGCTACAGAAATACATCATCTGTGAAAAATTCAACGCTAGCTCTAGCTGTCATGGTTAATGATAACAAACAGACGGATCTTCAGACGGACAGCGGAGTCTTAGAAATAGGGTCCCGTTTTTACCCATTGGGTACGGAGTCCTAAAATTATATCAAAAATAACCTCAAGACGTTTAAAGAGCGTAAACAATATACCGCACTCGCCTCACGTACGGAACAAATGCCGGCCGTATCTGTCAGAACTATCGGTTCCATTTATTTGTCTCTATTTATCTATAAAAGTCCCGGTTATCTCTTATCACTAAATTGAATTGGTCCGGGACACAAAAGGTCTGGCTCGGACGCCGAAAAAGTAGGGTTGTCTCGTTATTGTGAGACTCAAGTGGATGTGGTTATACTTTTGAAAGAGCTTCTTTGTCATTAACGGGTAGACGGAGGCTATCTTGAGAAAATTTTAAGGGATCATCCAAAAATTACGTCACGCATTAAGGGGTTTAACGAAGTGTGCCATTGTGTGACAAGGGGTGGAAGGGGTCATAAGTTTAAATTCTTTACGCCACAATACAACATTTATAACTCCGCAAAAAAACACACAATCACGTTTGTTGTATTGAAACCCCACTGACAGACAGATGGACAGACAGACAGACAGCGGAGTTAGAAATAAGGTCCCGTTTTCACCTTTTCGGAACGGAGTCCTATAAATCATATCAAAGATAACCTCAAGTTGTTTAAAGAGCATAAACAATATACCGCACTCGCCTCACGTACGGAACATATGCTGGCCGTATCTGTCAGAACTATCGGTTCCATTTATTTGTCTCTATTTATCTATAAAAGTCCCGGTTATCCCTTATCACTAAATTGAATTGGTCCGGGACACAAAAGGTCTGGCTCGGACGCCGAAAAAGTAGGGTTGTCTCATTATGTGTGTTGTGAGGCTCAAGTGGATGTGGTTATACTTTTGAAAGAGCTTCTTTATCATTAACGGGTAGACGGAGGCTTTCTTCAGAAAATTTTAAGGGACCATCCATAATTTACGTCACGCATTTAGGGGGAGAGGGAGTATCAATAAAGTGTGACATTGTGTGAGAAGGGGTGTTAGAGGTCATAAGATTCGTTACGCCACAATACAACATTTATAACTACGCAATAAAACACAACATTTTGAGTAATAATTAATCAAAATTTTATATTTTTAGTTTTCAGCTCTATCAGTTAAATATTTAGTAGCTTTGCTCGCTTGTTTTAAAATCTATATCCCGGGGGGTGGGATCTAAAAAATTGTTACCAACTGTGACAAAAAGTAGGGAATTCAAAAAGTCAGTAATATTTCGTTTAAAAAAAACTTATTTCAAAATGAAAGAAAATGGGGGAGATCGATGCCCAGCAGTGGGCCGATTTAACTAAAAAACTTAATAGATATTAATTTATCTTTTGTATTTTCTTATCACAAATCTAAAAACAGCATACATTTAATAAACAATTAAAGCCGGGCAAGTGCCAGTCGGACTCGTGCACGAAGCGTTCAGATAGCTTAAAAAATCTCCCGACTTTCAAGCGTTCACCCCCATAACGTTTAAACCGCTGAACCGATTTCCATCAAATATGGCTAAGAACCATTTCGAACAAATAAACTTTCAAATAAAAGAAACCTCATCAAAATCGGCTTATTCGTTTAGGCGTTATGATGCTACAGACAGACACTGTAAACTTATAACACCTCTATTTTTGTCCGGGAGTTAAAAATGGTTTGTTATCTACTCTATTGATTTATAAATGGTTTTCTAACATATGAAACAAAGTAATATATGTAAATTCACTCCATTTCTATTTATTTTAATATTTAACCTTCTTCTAAAATAGGAGGTTATCAATTCGCCACTTTTTTATGTCTGTTCACCGATTATTCGAAGACGCCTAAGCCGATTTGGAAAATTATTTTTCCGTTTGAAAGGGAATACTTGTCATGTGATTTGATAGAAATTTAATCAAAATCGCTTGTGTAGTTTGGAGTTGAATTCGGTTTTTAGTTTTGACAAATTCTGGTCTACACTAATTTTGTTTCCTGTTTTTTTATTACTGTTATTGGGTATTTCTATGGCCCTGACTATGAAAAATATAGTGGGATATTGCTAACAGCTTTATTTTTTGAAATATAGACTTTTACTATTTTGACTAAAAATATACGAAAATTAATCCACATTTTTACTAAATTTATATTAAACACTATCAAACGATCTTTTATATGATTTTCTAGAATGAACAACATTAGGTAGATCTCGTTGCAAACTCCAGCAGTAGTCTGCCATCATATGTGCGGCCCATCTTCCCTGATAACGCTCTTCCATGGTCCGAATATCCTGATGAAATCTTTCACCATGCTCCTCACTAAAATCGCCTAGATTTTGTGGAAATCGGTCTAAATGCGTGTTCAGGAAGTGAAGTTTTATGCTCATGTTACACCCTAGCTCTTGCAAATTCGATAGCATGCACTCAACAAGCTGGACATAGTCGTCAGATTTCTTGTTACCAAGGAAATGACTCATAACTAAAACAAATGAGTTCCAAGCTTTGGATTCAACTTCAGTCATTGATTTGACAAAATTAGGGTCTTTCACGAGTTGCCTAATCTGTGGTCCATCGAAAATACCGGCTTTTAATTTTTCTTTACTTAATCCTGGGAATTGCGTGTAAGAAAATTAAAACATTCGCCACTTTTGTCAAGCGCCTTCACAAACTGTTTCATTATGCCGAGTTTAATATGAAGTGGTGGAAGTATGATGCGGCTGAGGTCTTTGAGCAGAAAATAAGTTCGGATATGACCATTTACTTCGATTTACAGGGTTAATTCCGTTTATTTTTACAACGCAGAAGTAGCAGTCATCATGGTGGTTTCGAGGTTCCCGCTAGATCATAGGTGTTACGAACTTTATTGCATCCCTTTTTCCACTGGACCATAATCGTAGACATACAACATATTTCTGACATACAGTATGAGGAACCCATGACTTGTCCTGATTACACAATTTAATCTTAAAATATTGATGATACGCAATTTTTACAAAGTCCGATATAGGTTTCCGATATTTTTCGAATATATATTCACACACACATAGCAAAAACAATCTGGATTAATAACACAACATCTTCTTGAAGAAGCCATGTCGAAAACAACAACAAAATATTATTTTGTGTCCAACAAAAAAATAATATCTTAATAAAAATAGTAATTGATGGTAGTTAGCTATAACTCAAAAACAAAAGCTGTTAGAGAAAAATTGTTCGTGTCAAACTTAGATAGAAACAAAAATAAAATCTCAGGAAACACAAGTAAATTTTTTTTCTGTAGGGTTGTATTTACCAGCCCGTTGGTGTATCGTAACCCTTCAAAAGTCGGACGCCCGGACGGGTGTCTGATGTATTGTTTTACTATTGTGTCTGCACTGACAACATTTGAAGGGGTATTACTTGGCAAAGGAAATGTTCAATATTTAAAATATTTTATGGACAAGTTCAGTCCATGTAAGCCATACGAAACTATTCTCTATCGTCAGAATGTTGAAACAAAAACTGTGTGGGTGCCAACCCTAGGCTAGGCGCTTATCTTGCGCATGATTAAACTCTCAAGAAACTCTTGCAGAAAATACAGGGAAAGCTCCCACTTTTCTTCCTTGCAGTACTTTTTTATTCTGTATTACTGTGGGTACGGTCAGCCGATTAGCTTGCTTAGATTGTTAATGTTAATAAAATAACCGGCCAAGTGCGAGTCTGGTTTTGTACCATAACCTACAAAAAGTATGTTAGATGTAGTTGTATGGAAGCCTTCCTTAAATATTTATTAATTTAATCATTTATTTTTAAAGTAAATATATAACGAAATATTCTATAATTATTTGAAGCATCTACTGCACCTGTTGCTGTTATTAATATCGAGCAAAAAAACGGCAAAAAATCACGTTTGTTGTATTAATATGTAGGTATTTTATTCTGTTTTTAGTATTTGTTGTTATAGTGGCATCAGAAATATATCTGTGAAAATTTCAGCTGTCTAACGATCACGGTTTATGAGATACAACTTAGTGACGAGCAGACGGACATACAGACGGACAGACAGATAGATGGACGGACAAACAGACGGACAGCGGGGTCTTATTAATAGGGTCCCGTTTTTACCCTTTAGGTCTCCTAATCTCCGAATCCTATAAAATTTTTAATTAACTATATCATTTAGAACCGTTGACTCACGATATATAGATACTTATACAACGTGGAAGGGATATACCCCATTTAGTTGTTAATTGAGGAAGATTAAACTGTTATTTTAATTTTATATAATAATTAATATCCCCATTATATAAAATAATTTACATCCTATGCCAATGTTACAACACCAAATTTATTTACCTGGAAGAGTTAAGGGGTTAATATTATATGTTACTAGCAGTCCATCCCCGCTTCGCCCGTGGTACATACATAGCCTATGTCACTCAGGGATAACATACCTATCCAACAGTGAAAGAATTTTTAAAATCGATCCAGTAGTTTCGGAGCCTATTCAATACAATCAAACAAACAAACAAACAAACAAACAAATCTTTCCTCTTTATAATATTAGTGTAGATAATAAATGTTTCTACAAGGCAACTCTAAGTAAAGAGTGTACGACTTTCCTGCCAACGCTACGAGCACCTACATTTGACGGCAAGATGGTGAGATGGCCAAATAGGCCTTCACAATGGTGGCCGCTGCTCGTTTGCATGTACCTCGCAATTATACTGTTATGCAGCTGTTAAGTTCGCATTATGTAGCGCTTTACTTTACGTCGCTTTACTCGTCTTTAATTGTCCCGTACAAGGTTATGAAGAAAGGCACACTTGAAAGTAGGTCAAAATGCTTCAAAATGTGAAAATGTTTACAATGTACTCGTAAAAAAGATCAACTCAAATTTGATAAAGTAAGTTTAGTTAAGTTTACCGGGAAACTTAACTGGACGTAATAAAATAGGTTTGACGATTAGAATAGAGTACACGTATTTTTTTCTTTTCCCTGAGAAACAAAAAATGACAAAGATACAGCGCTTTTAATTTCGCATGTCGTCTCGGCTAGGTACAATTTCTACTTAGCAGTGACGTCGCAAATTGGATGCTCCGTATCTTTGTGAATCTCTACTTTTTTGGTAAACTGAAAAATACATGTCCATTATTTTACTACTAATTACAATCTTACTTTTCTGTCCATTAAATATAAATTTGACTTTTAACGATAGGGTAACCCTTATCGTTAAAAGTCAAATTTATATGTCTTTCTTTGCTGGCCTAGGAGAAAATAAATAGATTGTACGATTGTACCCGCTGCTTCTTTTCCCGGGCAGATCGTAAAAGAAGATCAAGGGAATAGGTCACATTCTGAATCAAGGTAAAAAACAATTACTATTTTGTTTTCATTTTTCGATTTTTGCTTAGAGTGGCCTTTGAGACTTACAAAACAGAGTTAACATTCATCATCATCATCAGGTCTTTTTGTCTCCACTGCAGGAGTACGACTCTCTCTGTACTAACAGAGCTATACTTGGCCAGAGCAGTCAGAAGATTTGGCCTACACTCTCCGCGCTGGCCAGACCGTTTGGAGAGGTCTCATTGATGTCTATAAGCTTTGTTTAGCTTCTATTTTCTAAGTCGCCTTTTACGTCAAGACTTGGAGTAGTCCTATTCTTCTCTGCCAGAAACCAAACGGCAAGAATTTACATTGTCTATTGACAATTTATATCTCTACCCAACATCGCTTTAGATTTAACCCCAAATTCTAGACTTATTCCGGCCTAACTAGATTACAACGAAATAGTTTTAAAACTAAGGACCGTCGCGGTTTGCGTTTTACTGCGCAAAGTTTCTAGTTGGTTTGACGGTCTAACTTCTGACTTTGTCCGTGTGGTTTGATGGTGTGTTTTAGTTCTAATTAACTGTTATATTTGCTAGAGCTGTTAAATTCGATCGAACGTTACCAAGAGTATAGTTGAGCTCGAGCGGCGGATGTGTGTGAAACATTTATTTATTTTTTAATTTAATCTTTATTGTTCATCAAATATAAATTGTACAGAACAATAGATACCAGTCAACCTTTGGATTATACAGATAGTCTAAATGTGGGTTGCAAGATAAAAATAAAAAAACTGCTCGCAGAATATTTCTTTCCAAAGCAGATGTAAGTGTCTCGGCAGACTATGCCGAAGTTTAGCGGCTGAAGTTTAGCGGCTAAAGTTCAGCGGCTAAAGTTCGGTGGGGATGACACACTATACAAGCTGAAGTTCAGCCGCTAAAGTTCGGTGGAAACGCCGAAAGGTAATGGTGTGCCGATTTGAGAATTTTATCTGCTGCTTTCTGAGAACATTCCCGAATTTTATCTGCGTTTTTCTGAGAAATTGTGGTAGCGGTCAAGCGCCAGTTTATTTACATTTTAATTAATTTGAATTAACATAATACAGTTAATTAACATAATGTTTGTCGGTAGTATCGTAGCTCTTGAACGGATGGACCGATTTCGATGAGGTTTTTTTAATTTGCCTGGCAAATAAACTTGTGGAAAATCGCGAGGCTTAGTTCGCGGCGAACCATTAGTATAATCTTAATACAACCGTTTTTAAGTTTGTTTTTGGCTTATGCCCAGCTGTAAGCTGTCGATAGCAGAAGATGATGATTATGATTCCAAACCAAACATTAGGTATTATTATTTAAAAAAATATTAAATAAAAATAAATACATACGTCGCGCCGGTACTGAAAAACGCTTTTCAGTTTAATGACTCGCGTGTTCAAAATGGGTTCCCCGTTCAGCTCGACAGTGTCAAGCTGAACTTCAGCCGCAGCATAGTGTGTCGGGGTATATGTAAAATACATTGAACGCGTTCTGGCTGAACTTCAGCCCGTCCGAAGTTCCGATTCAGCCAAAACGCATCGGAAGTTCGGCATAGTGTGTCGCTGGATATGCAAATAACATTGCAGGCATGCTTTGGCTGAACTTCGGCATAGTGTGCCGAGACCATTTTTTTTGTTTACCTCTATTGGCTTAATAACAATATATTTTAAAACATACATTTTTAATTTAATGAAATTTATGTTTTTATGGACTGACTTGTCTGAAAATAAACGATTTTATTTAATTATTTATTTATTACTCAAACCTACTATTCTCTTCTAGAGCGCCCTTAAGAGAGAGATGAGCGAAAAGGTAGCTGGAAAAGAAACGCAGAGGATAGACCAGAGTGGAGACGCCTGCATGGGTGATGCCTATATTTAGAAAGGGTGTATAGTTTAAATATTACACTAATATTATAAAGAGCTAAGTTTGTTAGTGTGCGTGTATGTTTGTTACTTCTTCACGCGCAAACGGCTGAACCAATTAAAAAAAAAATTGTTTGCAGGAAGCCGACACCCTGGACACATAGGCGACATTTCCCGCGGGTAACGCCGGGGCGCAGCTAGTGTGAAATATTCGTTAGGAAAATAAAAAGGCTTATTTATTTCTTCAGTTTTATTTTGCACTTATCTAAATCAGTGTTCTTAAAAGTTTGTGTAATGTAGTTTTCGACGTATTAGAACCTTAATGAACTTGCTGGAGTTAATAATGTTGTAGACGAGAATATTAATGGATTTGGTTCAAGGCAACTCGAAGGCGCGCAGAATTTTGCCGAAATTCTGCTAAAGTACGTTGGAAATACTAAGATAGTGATTTTATAACCCTCGACAAAAAAGAGGGTTTTTAAGTTTGATGCCAATGTCTGTTTGTGTATCTATCGGTGTGTACGGTGTATTTTTTTACGTGAAAGCAAGTTTACTTTTAGTGGTTTTTAGTTTTATTTGATGAAAATCGGTACAGACTTTTAAAAGTTATTGGGGTGAACGCATGAAAATCGGGGGTTTTTTAATTTGCCTGGCAAAAAACGAAAATCTTAACAAAAATGTATCAATATATTTATTTAAAAAAAAAAATTTTTTTGATCGGCTTCCAATCTTTTTTCATGTATATTTATCGATTATTCGAAGATGCCTGGACCGATTTGGAAACTTCTCCTTTTATTTTAAGGCTATACTTCTCAAATCATCATCATCATCATATCAGCCACAGGAAGTCCACTGCTGGACATAGGCCTCCCCCAAGGATTTCCAAAACGACCGATCGGAAGCGGCCTGCATCCAGCGCCTTCCTGCAACATTACGTAGGTCGTCCGACCATCTAGCAGGTGGGTGTCCTACACTGCGCTTGCCGGTACGTGGCCGCCATTCGAGAACCTTTCTGCCCCATCGGCCATCGGATCTTCGCGCTATGTGCCCCGCCCACTGCCACTTTAATGAGCTAATCCGCTTGGCTATGTCAGTGACCTTCGTTCTTCTACGAATCTCCTCATTTCTGATTCGATCACGTAGGGAAACACCGAGCATAATCCTCTCCATAGCCCGTTGAGCGACCTTGAGCTTTCTTATATGAGACCAAACGTGGTCCCTTACTATGGGTCTCATAAGACTTCTCAAATGGTTCCATATAAATTTTATCAAAATCGATTGTGATATGAGTGAAGTCGGTTTTTAGTTTTGAAAAAAATATTTTATGACCGAGTGCTTACTATACCTCCCTCTTAAGTGAACATTACATCATTCTTGCAGGATATAATTCAGCTAGAATGTACCTAGTCGGCAGCGGTGGCTGAAGCATCTAGCACGTCCATTCCATACCATTCCGAAATTACACATTTGCTGAGCAAACCTTAGAGAATAGACTTTATATTGTGGCCACTACACTAGCGACCACAGACGTACAAAGGGAAGCAGACTCAACGGTACATACTTAGAACGCGTGGCAATGTTTCACTCGTAGCTTTTTTTTGAATTGCCTAAATAATATAATTATAAACAGTTATTGCTGTACTCTTTCACGTTCAGAAGTATGTACTTTACTATTTTTGTTTCAAATATTATTAATTATGTTAAAGAAAAACCACAAAATTTATGCAAAGAACAGGCATGTCGTAATAAACTATTGTCGAAATAGGTACAGTATTTCTGAGTATAATAATTCGAAGTCGACTCATTTCGTAAAGGAGCATTATTGTCGGAGAAGAACGTCGTCGTAGTAGCATCTTTTCCTAGTTAAGTCACGTCGAAGAAACGGATTGTCATAGTACGGTAATGTCGGAGCTAAGGTATTTCGACGTAGCCTATTGTCGCAATGAAGTCGTGTCGCAGTTGCATATTGTCGAAATAAAAACCTTTCGCAGTGTAGGTTGTCGGAGTTCAGTTTTCGAGTCATTCCCTAAGTCGCCTTCTACGACCTCCACGGGAGGACTTGGAGTGGCCCTATTCTACTCTGCCGGAAACCAAACTTTGGGCCTACTACAGGCTTCTGTAAATCTCTAGTTTCATGGCCACAAACGTTACCACCGACGCTATGCTCCTATAATTACATTATCAAACCGCTTAGAGCATAAAACGAGCAGTAACGTTGTTTAATGTTTATACAATTGTTTACAATTGGATTTATATCTTGGTGCAATATGGTGAAAAGCTAGTAAGTTAGGTAATTCAAATAGAAAGCTATATATAGGTTGTATGAATGACATACCAGAATTCTCAGTACATCTGAATGTAGCAACATTCAGATTTACTGAGAATTTCCTACAACGTGAATGGGACCCGTGATAAATTGAACCACAGGCTTTACTTGATCACTGTAGTTTAATGAATTTGAAATAACAGTAAAGAACAAAAAAAATGCTTACACTTGACTCGAACAGAAAGTTTCACTATAAAACCAAATATTTCGGAAAACTGGATCTCTTTATTGAAAAATGGTGCTTACAAACTTACAATATTTTGGAAAGACCTTTTCTTTTTCTACGACAACCCACACGATGGGTTAGTGGAGAAAAAAATCTTCCACTGCACATGTAGGGAGTACATGTGTTGTGGAAGTAATATTTTTTTCACCTATCTACCGCTAGGTATACTAAAAGAAAAAAATCAAGATTTCTTGTATCACTTTTTTGACATTCTAAACTCCACCCATGCCAAATTACAACTTTCTAGTACTTAAAGTTGACTTTAGGCAGAGAGAGATGGAAGGTATCGGTTGCTTTACAAACAAGAGCTCAGCTCTTTAATAACAATAACATAAACCTAAAAAGTATAAAATTTCTTGAAGAAAATCCCGCGTATAAGAGCCTACATTGTCGTAACCAGATTCAGTACAATCTACGTCTCTACTGACAGTAAAACATATACTGAAACCTAAGCCGAAATTCCCTTGTAAGATAATGACATTGCGCTCCCTACAGATTTGCAAAAAGGGTCTTTAAAATATGACAATAATACAACATCGTGCCTCGAAGTTGAGAGCTTGTCTCTTTCGATCCTTCAGAAATATGAGACAGCATCACGATCCCAAGGGTTGTGCCTCAGATCACAGGAAAGAGGAGATATTTACGTAAATGCGCTACAAAGTCATAAGTTTTTCAAACGAAGTTCTTTTATAGCGGTGGCATTTGACAGGGAGAAATTGTAATACCTGAAACAAAAAACTTGTTCTATTTTGTCCAAACTATCAAATCAAACAACCAACTGGATGACTGGTTTGTATCAATGAACCTGCCAGACTGAATATTTGTATTGTAATTTACGTCACTGAATCTGCCTACTTGTTAACTAAGAGTCTGTGATTTGTGTGACTGAATCTGACTAATTTGTATCCCTAAATATGCCAGAGACCATAACAACTGTCGGGTCGTCGTAATATCGGTCTCAAATGAAACTCAATCGCAAAAAGTTCCATAATCTTCTTCCTTCTTCTTTTTCCACCTAATCTTTGTTCTACTACATTCTATCCTATGTGGGGTCCCACAATGTCAATAAAAAAACGACGGGTTGCACTCTGGGAGTGCCGGCAGAAGTGAAAACTTGAATATTAACGTTGTGCATTTTTGATTTACGAAACAGCAGGCGCAGGCATACATACATTTTCGCCGCGCCGTAGAAAGAGAGGGGGATACTCCCTCTCCTACGCCGCGCCAGCTGTCTACTCTCCATCCGTCTTACGAATTTTCGATCAGGTCACGTGTCCTGACGCGAGTTTAAAATTTTTTACCCATTCAAATAAAAGTGCACAACGCCGCTAAAGAAGTTTTCACTTCAAAAATTTTGAGAGGTCTGTGTCAAGGGACACCCGGATGGAACGTAGTTCCTTTCGATTAATTAGTGAAGAAATTGTAGTAAAATTTTATACTATAGCAAGTGTCGTTATGTACAACTTTTAGTCTTAATTTTTCCGTCTAGCCCCCTTTCGCAACGCACGATAAGGAACTTCGTTCCAAAACTTCGTTCCAAAACTTCGTTCCAAAACTTCGTTCCATTAAACATTATGTTAAAATTCGTTATGGCGATTCGAAGTCACGGTAGCATATTTGATAGTGCACTCACAGCGTTAACGGGTTCGTGGGTTCGTTCCAGTCTCTATTCTATCTCTTTAATTCTCTGATCCAAGTCTAACCATAAAGTTTCTCCCGAACTCTAAACAAGCGTCAAAAAGCCCAATTACACCCCGTTCTCCAATTAAACAGTTCAAAAGTTGACGGGTCATAAAATTTTCTCGGCTTCCACCCTTTCGGGGCGAAAAATATTTGTTTGTTTTTATGTGCCGTTGATTTTCAAACGAATATTCACGCCATTTGACTTCGAACGTATAGGATTCTGGAAAAGAGATCTTTAGTTAAAATTTTAAGGTCGAAATTGCGTTGGGGTTTTTGTTTGTATTTGTTTTTTACCTGTCCGTGGAGGTTAACCATTGTCAACGTATTTGTCCCTTAGGTTTATAAGGTTGAAAAGGTAATTTCAAAGGTATTTTTTAAGCAAAAATTAAGGGTTTTAACGTAAACACGATGTGTAAATAACGTTCTGCAAAGTAACTTGACGTCGTTTTTCCTGCTATTTCAGCTATTTTTACTTATAAAACTTCAAAAAAGACAAGGAGTTTGGCTCTGTTATGTCATCATCATCATTTCAGCCACTGCTGGACGTAGGCCTCTCCCAAAGATTTCCAAAATGACCGATCTAGAGCTTGCATCCAGCGCCTTCCAGCGATCTTGAACCAGCTGAAAATCAGCGCTGTGGTTCACACCGCAGCACAAAACTGAGCTGGCTACCTTTTCGGCTCTCTTAATAGTTATAAGTCTAGTCTAGTACATAAGATCTTATCTGTCGAATAAAGATTGTCTTTCTTTATCTTGGTCAGGTCGTCAGACCACCTTGTGGGTGTCCTACGCTTTTTCGTATTCGCTCTTTATCTTAGTGCGTTATCTGTTGCATCCTCAAATGCGATGCTTCGGAGCCTGGGCGCGTTCCGTCTTTTTCTTCTCCTAGAAAAAAAAAATTGAAAAAGAATCAGTAACATTAAAGCACAACCTACCTAATAGTACAGGTAGTCCGGAGGGAACTTTTCTAAAATAAGTAGCGCATAGAATTTAAATAAGTTTAAGAAAAAAGGTTATCAAAACATTCGGTTTTACCTTTTCTTTGTTTTTTGAGAAACAAATTTATTGAAACTGGTTAGTGCATAATCTTAACAGGTAACTGCAAAATAAGATATCACTAGTAGTTTTAAGCAATTAGCATTTTAAATTAAGTTTTCCCCCGCAAGTTTGCGCTTGGCTCGAACGTTTAGCGGAATTTAAACACAACAAAATGCTTACAGTTCACGTCTTTATCTTATACAAAGTAAATTGTACCATCAATGGTACTGTGCAATGGTACAGGTGGTCCGGGTACTAATGGGATTTATCGGTACCATTTGTAAATCAGTGATAAAAAAAGATAGCTCAATAACACGTTTATTCACGCAAATTGCATTACATACATACACACACATGAAGTTGGTACAAGAACAAAACAATAGAAGCCCAGAGTAGAATAGGGCCACTCCAAGTTCTCCCTTGGATGTCGTAAAAGGCGACTTAGGAAATACAAGCTAAACAAAGCTTATAAACATCAATGAGACCTCTCCAACCCGTCTGGGCAGCGTGGAGAGTGTAGACCAAGTCCTCTGGCTGCTCTGGACGTGCTTCTGCAGTGGAGACTAATAAGACGTGATGATGATAATAACATCACGATGGTATTATAAATCATTATTGATGACGATCGTTGACACGTACGGGGCAAGACTTTCTCACGAAGTGTGACAAAAACGTCTCAAGACTATGAAAAATTCTATAATAGTTTTAACGCCCGAATAAACATCGTTCTAATTGATTATTAACAAAAACTCTGTCACACTTATTTCCTTTTCAAATGGAAACATACGTCTATGAGTTTGGGAAAAACTACAGCGTTTTATTAATTGATAGCTATAAGTAACGTACAGAGAAGTTAAACAGCTGGCGGATGGTAGAAAAAAATAGAAGAAGATGCATACTCCATCAACAATATAGCTCTTAAAAAAATTGGTTGCCTGTAAAGTCGGTATACGGGCGAAAGTTTTACGTGACAACGACTTTTTATGTCTGTCTCTCTCGCTCTTAGGCGGGCTAACCATGCCCGAGTGGAAGGGACGCGTGCCTCTCACTCGCTCTCATTGTGAGCGCATAACGTGAGCGGAGCGTAACGCAGTTTCTTGAAGTGTCACCCGGCAAACCAATTTATAAGACGTTGTCACGTCAAAAAGGATGGATGATGGTAGGCAACTTATCCAATTTAACATATGTAGAATTTTTGGAACGTAGTTCCTTATTGCGCGTTGCGAAGGGCTAGACGGAAAAAATTAAGACCAAAAGTTGTAACGACACTTTTTGCTATAGTTATAAGCCGTGCGGCGTGCGCGTGTTGGTCTGGCTGTCTCTTTTTCTCTCTCTCTCTATGTCTCTTACAGAAAGCAAGTCAGTTATTTTCGTTTTGTCTATCTATTTCGCATTGAACAGTGTGGTGTCGCAACGGTTATTTTTGTTGAGTGTATACAGGTTTTTTGTACATAATAAATAATAAAATATTAATATAACTTATTTTTTTTAAAATAACAAACCATCACTAATTAATCAAAAGGAACTTCGTGCCATCCGGGTGTCCCTTGACACCTCTCAAGTTTTTTTAAATAAGTAAGTACTTATATCATTCGTCTACAGATAAACTATTCCTTTATTTAATGATTATCTGTATATCTATCTATACAGCGTGGAAGGGACACACCCGTAATAAATCAAACCACGGGCTGTACTAGATCACTATATTTAGTACAATAAAATTAGAATAACATTCATAAAACGAAAAAGAAATTCGGCATTTCCATACATAAGTGTGCAGCCGCCCGTAAATTTATTTTTGGTTTTTTGACTACTATTTTAATTTGCGTACACAAACTAGGATTGTAGATGTAGGAGTTAAAACGGCAAAACTAAAGTGGGACTGGGCTGGGCATGTGTGCCGTATGCAGCCGGACAGATGGGCCCGAAAAGTCACCTTATGGGTACCAGAAGGACGCAGACGCAGGGGTAGACCACGAAAGAGATGGCGGGACGACATAGACTCTTTCATGTGTGGATGGCAGCATAATACTCATAATAGGGACGTGTGGAAAGAACAGGGGGAGGCCTTTGCCCAGCAGTGGGACACTAGCACAGGCTAAAAAAAAAAAAAAAAATTTAATTTCATGGTCATATTGTTTGATTTGCTAGAGATATGTCCCTTCCATGTTGTATAACAAAATTTAAGTAGGTATTGTGACACTTTTACCTTATCCTCACCTTTATTTTGTTGGTTGAAATTGGTTTTAAAATAACTGGCTTATAATAAGAAAATTATAATATAAACACCGAAAAAATCATATAAGTAATACCCTGTGATGCTTGCTAAGCAATCAAAGTCATCAGCAGTTATTTTGCGAATTTATTCCCGTATGTTTACAAATAACCGTTGAACAAACTTCATAATACCATTCTCTATTGTAATTTCAATAAGATTGTTATTTCACGAGCTTTTAACAAGGAAAAATCCAATTCACACGAAATGAACCCGTAATTCTTTGTAATAAAGTCTATTTTCAAAGCAAACATTTTATATTTTTTGTTTGAGGTACTTTTTGTCGCCAATTTTTACACTAATCAGTTAGGCATCATTAAAAGTTACAGCGGTGAATGAAAGATGAAATTCAACTAGCATAAATTTATATATTCCTTGCGTGTTTATTTTTAACCTCCGACAAGAAGAATTACGGGAACGGGAACGGGAAAAAAGGGAAACTGACTGATAGGTGACTGACGGACATATCAACGCACAGCCCAAACCACGGGGTCAACAATTAAAAATCCTATTAGAACCATTATCGACTTCTACGCGGACGAAATCGCGGGTTACAGCTATGTGTAGATAATGTGTATGTATGTATTCAGTAATGTAATCTTAAGTAGCATTTAGAGTCTTAGTTTGTAAGTATTGTACAGCGTTCAACCCTACAAGCAGGAGATAATGGCCAAAGGTAATTTAATAATAATAATTATTTATTTATTTCTTACCTTAATCACATAATTTTACAAAAAAGTCTTAAAACTAATAAACTATACTTAAGAGGATTATGGTGGGTTGATACCTAAACTAGGAAGTATCCTGTATCTCAGGTTATCAACCCTCCACCCCAAAGTGTGTTCTAAAATAAAGAAAGGTGGGGCCATTATCTCCTGCTTGTAGGGTTGACTGGAAGAGATCCCTGACAGGGATAAGTCCGCCTTTGTATTGTTGTGTTTCATCTGTGTTTCAGTAGTCTATTTATGTACAATATATAATTAACAATACAATACAAGACGAGTGTTATATGTTTGAGGCTAATGTCTAGGTATTTGTCTGCATCGTAGATCTCGAACGAATGGACAGATTTCGACGTGTTCTTTTTACGTTAAAGAAAGATTCCTTGCGGTGGTTCTTAGTTATGTTTGTTTGAAATAGGTTCAGCCATTTAAAAGTGGACGTTATGCGGCTGAAATGATGATGATGATGATGATTTAAAAGTTATTTGGGGTTAACGTTTGAAAGTTAAGGTGTTTTTAATTTGACCAAATAAACTTGTGTGCCAACTTCTTTGTGGAAAATCATGCTTAAGTTTATGTCGTCCATCTTTATCATTGCGCTAAACACGCACTTTGGGTTTTACGGCCCTAGGCTCTGTCCTCTCCTTTTTAGAGAAAGACGTAAAAATGGCTGCTTTAGTCTTTACTTACATAAGAGATATCTTTTTAAATAAGTAGTGCCTTTGTACAACTTTTATTTTATGAATTCTCTGTAAACATTTTCCGTGTGCACAAATTGGTAAATGCACGCTCTGCTCCGCTTCAGTGGAAACGCAGCCTAATTCTCAGATCGTATAATTTTAAAAAAAAGAAAGCCATAGCATTCGATTTCTGTTAACAGATATCTATCCCTTTAGGCTTTACTTACCCTGTAGGGTAAAAATATCTAGGTATGTATCTAACTATATTGTCTTAAGTACTAAACTTCCTGCCCTTCCGACTACCATAAACATTTAAAGGTCCCGAAAAGGATGTTTAATGTGAAAGTCAAAGGGTCAAATGCAGGTCGACTTGAGGCCTATTGCAGACCTAATACACTTAAGTAAACTACCCTATAAGCTCGAATAAACAGGCAGTTATACTAACTGCTGTACACTCGAGAGCATAAATATAGATAGGTACATTATCTTTAAAACTGGATTATAGGTATAACACATTTGTTGTTCTCCCTGAACAGTGATCTTGCGATGTATTGGACTGTCGATATTTTTCAAAATTATGAACCGTTTTCTCCCCCCTAATTTACACGATCGATTTTGATAAAATTTCTATGGGACCACCTGACAAATATACCCTTTCGATACAAAAATAATTTTTCTAATCGCTTCTGCCTAAAGTCTTGGGTGGCAAAGACTAAAATGGTCGATGGAACTCAATACCAAAACGACGCAGCAACTCCATAGAGTTTGGGTATATTTTATTTGTCTTAATAAGTACTTTGGCCTCACCCAAACAGCTTGTACAAAAAACATATCATACATACATACATACTATCACGTCTTTATCCCTAATGGGGCAGACAAAGCATTTTGGGTCTTGCGGTTCTATGCAGAGCCCAGGGCCGCAAGACCCAAAAGCCACTTTTAGCGTCATGGTGGGCGAGAAGATGGAAAAGCAATCAATACAGTGATGGGTTGCTAGCCGCATCGCCTGTTAACATGATTCGCATTTTTGCCCAAATTTTTGCAAAAACATCTCATTTTACCTAAAAAAAAATTACCAGTCAATTGAATGGTACCATAGAAACTAAGACTTACATTACATTGTTTTTACCGAAATTTTGCTGTCATTGCGCTGTGTATCTGATTTTATTTCTGTGCCCCAATAACTTGGCACGCAAGTGTACGGTTTGTAGTGTTATAGTTATCGGTGTACGATGATCATAAAACCGTATGACACCCAGGCTTGTACTATTGTCTTTGTAAATTCTGCGTTATAGTAGGGAAAAATCTTAGCTAGTTTTGTGTCGAAACGAAAAGTGTATTACCTATGAGGACCGACTTACATATGTAGTTTAAAGCAGGCAGGGAAAGCGTAGGGCACCCACCTAAAGATTTTATCTATCTATCTATCTAAAAGGTGGTCAGATAACCTGACCAGGGTCGCTTGAAAGCGCTGGATGCAGGCCGCTCTTGATCGGTCATTTTGGAAATCTTTGGAAGAGGTCTCTGTCCAGCAGTGAACGTTATGCGGCTGAAATGATGATGATGACTTATGTAGTTTGAAAAACCGATCAAGTGCGAGTCGGACTCGTTCATGAAGGGATTCCTCATCAACTTTTCATAATCAGGTCGTTCTGTCTCCACTGCAGGAGCACGACATACTTAGCCAAAGCAGCTAGATTTTATAATTTATTACCTTCGTTTAATCATTGAACGGAGGTAGGAATCCCTTCATGCTTCAGCTGAAGGTATCATTATAAGCTGTCATTTATATTTAACTTGCAATTTATTTTGTTTGTATGTATGTATGAATGCTCGTTGAGGTCAAATGTAGCAGCTCAATTTTCAGCTAGTTATCCTCAACCGATTCAGCAGAAATTTTGCATACTTGTGTAAGTCGGATGACATTACAATACGAGTATTATGAAGTAAATGAGCTGTTCTGATGACGGAGCCGATAGATAGTAGACCGAACTCAGTTATAAAACTAACCTCATTGAGTAGGACTCGTTTGATTCGTTTTGACGAGCACTTTTTGGTAGACGATGCCTAGGACGATTTCGGAGACGGAAGGTGGTCGATGGAACTCAGTAATAACACGACGCAATCCCGTCTTTATTTGCACATAAACATATAAATAACATATACTAAGATAAAACTAAATGTAACTATTAAAAAACTACAACTAAACTAAATATAAATATCAAGGACTCACAATAAAAGCTTGTACAAAAAATCATCGTGGAAAGGACATATCCGTAATATATATATAGTATAAAAATATCTTGTATAGTATAACAATTATTAAATTAATTAACAGTAAAAAAACAAAAAAAAATCATCATTCTCATACAAATTACCCGGACGGCTGTACTGCACACTTTACTATGGAAATGCCAGTTCTGTTTGTTTTTGACTGTTATTATAATTCCATAATGCTAATAGTGATCTAGTATAGCCCGTGGTTCGATTTATTACGGGTATGTCCCTTCCACGTTCTATATTTATCTATAAGTAGGTAACTCTTTATATTAAACTTACAAAATTAATTACACATTTACATGATTGAACAAACAGATCAACAAACATAGGTAGCTGTCATCTTACACTTTTTAGGGTTCCGTAGCCAAATGGCAAAAACGGAACCCTTATAGATTCGTCATGTCTGTCTGTCTGTCTGTCCGTCCGTATGTCACAGCCACTTTTTTTCGAAACTATTATACCTATACTGTTGAAACTTGGTAAGTAGATGTATTATGTAAACCGCATTAACCCGTCACACGTCCGCGGCCCATAACCGTTGCATATGCGAAATGTCCCATACATTGCAATTTCTCCCGATTTTTCGTGGAAAAACCAAATTTGTACTTAAACTGTATAATTATATTTGATGAATTGTATACGTAAAAAAAGGTTAGGAAACGCGCAAAAAGATAAAAGTAAATTCATATACTGTTAAATACCTGATTGATCCTTTTAGTCACCAATCTTTTAAAGATGAGGATTTTTTTGGCGCCATTCACAACTTACACATTTATTTGTACAAAATTCACACTCACTTCATTTAAATCTTTTTCAATAACATGAAGTCCAATAAATTACACGACGAATGAGTATAATTTCACTACTATAGCACAAAAAATCACCTATCAAATTATTTAAATATTTCATTAAGCACCCGAATTCAAACAACAAGCAGTAATGGCGCGTATTTGTTTCGTGTCGCACTTCACTCATGAATATGTTCTCGTTATATAAATATTTCTTGATTATCATGGGCTTAAAAAATTCAAATCTATAAAAGGAGAGTTCCTATTCGTAGTAATATTATTTTTGAGTGCACCAATCAAATTAGAGTGATGGAAAAAAATACCAAAGAGAACGGACTGCGTTATGGCCTAGGTCAGGCTATGGGACGTTTCGCTCGGATTTACGTTACGGACATGGGACGCGTCACGGGTTAAGGGGGTAAATTTTGGGGGTTCCCCATAATTAGAACTGAAACTCAAAAAAATATTTTCATCAAACCCATATGTGTTGGGTATCTATAGATAGGTCTTCAGAAATGATATTGAGGTTTCTAATATCATTTTATTCTAAACCGAATACTTTGCGCGAGAGACACTTCCAAAGTGGAAAAAAGTGTGTCCCCCCCTCCCCCCCCGTAACTTCTAAAATAAGAGAATGATAAAACAAAAAAAAAATATGATGTTCATTACCATAAAAACTACCAGCGAAAATTGGTTTGAACAAGATGTAGTAAGAAGTTTTTTTTTAATTTGTCATAAACTGCAATTTACTTTTCATTCAATTAACTCAAATATAAAAATAAAAAAAATACTACTACGGAACCCTTCATGGGCGAGTCGGACTCGCACTTGGCCGCTTATTATACAACTTTGAAGTTTTTTGTACCGTTTTTTGAACCACATGTTTTAGAACCTATTTTTGTCGACCCCCAGGTTGGTGAGTGACACCCACTTGACTTATTTGCTAGTAGTTCATCCCATCTAGTTTTAATTGCAAGGCAAATAAAAAATATCCGACCGCAATATCTAGAGATGAGTGGCTACATACATGAGTACATTAGAATTACAGATACAGATACATTTTCACGTCTATATCCCTGACGGGGTAGGCAGAGCCCAGGGCCGTTAGGCCCAAAGGCCACGCTTAGCGTGGTGGTGGGCGTTAAGATGGAAAAGGAATCAAAATAGTGATGGGTTGCTCGCTGCATCGCCTATTACCATGATTCAAATCTCGCCCATTCCCTCGATCGGCTCTTACGATCTGCGCGGGAAGAGAAGCAGATGGTACATTTTACGTTTTTTCTCTTCTCCCAGACCAGCATGGAAGCAGACTTGATAACCGTATTTGCCAGGCAAATTAAAAAGCCCCGACTTTTAAGCGTTAATTTCTAGTTTTGAACGGCTGCGCCGACTTCCACTAAACGTCGATCCATTCGTTCATTATCGTCAAACTTATAAAACCTCTCTTTTCGTCGGGGGTTAAGGACTCAGAATATAGTAGCTGCTTCTATTTCCGCGCGGATCGTAAAAGCACAAAATCACGTAAAACCAAAATACGCAACAAGGGCGGGCGCGCATTTCATTGCTATCCAACGCGGATATACCGCCAGCCTCTTTAATACAAGTTATTTTCAATGAATTTCAGTTAGTTTTAATTTTCGTTTGTTTTTTAATTATTTATTTTTTGTATTTATTTAAGTTAAATAAAATACGCAACCATTGTTTACCTTGATGATTTTCTTTATGTATACCATAAAAACTGCTCATTTGGAAGCTACTCTCAACAAATCTTCAAGTCACTTCTGCTTTACTGCAACGGGAATTCAGTACAACTTATGTTAATTCTCCAGTATACTAAGATCAATTGATACCAGGATCAATACTGAGCCTTCATCACCGAAATGAACACTAATCCGAGATTACTCGAGGCTAATTATAACAAATCCACTGTTAAGTAATTGATTGCTGGTAGAGGACATTGTCTTGTTACTGGAGTACACTGCGTGGCAGAATAAGGGCGTGTTCGTGTGTGTTCAGACGACCCGCGTTAAATTTATACACGCTGACTTTTCATTGGTTTTGGAAAAAAAATGTCGTATCCTAAATAAAATCCTCTATCCATATACTTAATCCAAATTTCTGTATGTCGTAAGATAAAAAAGTTGCGTAAATGATTTTCGATCGAGACCACGTAGTTATACGCCGGCCTAAGGTCGATGACCCCGGCCGGCCGACGGACGGAGTATGGCGGCGGTACTACTAATTGATCTCACAATTTTACTTTCGAGTTTTAGACAACATTTTTTGTTTCTGAATTTTTATTTTGACTAGCTAATTAGGTCTTACTAACGATGCCTATGAAGTGGTCTTCGGCTCCAAAACCAATGAAAAATCACCGTGTATATGGTCTAACAATTTTCATTTTTAAAGTTGTTAGAAAAATCGACCATGTAATTCATACTTCTCTTTATATCCTTATCCCATTGAAAGGTGAATTCAGTCCATGATAGTGAACAACTTTGCTGAAGGAATATGTATCGAAACATGAAAAGTAATTGTCTGCCTTCCATACAAGTTGACCGATCAGCTGATTCGAGTTTGTTTGGAAAGCAAAAATTTTTTTTTTCATATTTCGACACATGTTTCTTGGGGAAAGTTGTTCACTATCACGGACTGAATTCACCCTTAAAATAGTTTCATATATTTTGTAAGACCTTATATAGACGCGTGTGCGCGTTTTGCACGTCTTGTACCAGCGTTCTGAACGCGCTAAGTCTGCGCACGCCCAGCCAATCCTAGCTCACGCCCCGCGACAGTCAAAAGTTAAAGTCAAAGTTACAAAAAATTCAATGTAGGATAAATTTATCTCTAATTGAAATTAATTTTTTTAATTATTATTTATGTACTAAAGTGACCTTTGAGTCCTGAGCTCTATCTGCTTAGAGCCGCAAGATTCAAAATGCTCTGTCTGCCCCATTAGGGAAAAAGACGTGATAGTATGTATGTATGTATGTAAGTGCTAAAGTCCGCTTTTAACGAATAAAATTTTAGTACTACTAGCCAAAGCGCACCACCCCCGACAAAAAAAGGTGATAAAAGTTTGACGCAAATGTCTGTCTGTCTGTGGCATCGTAGCGCTCAAACGGGTGGGCCGATTTTGATGCGGTTTTTTTTCACGTAAAATCAAGTTGCATTGCGATGGTTCTTTTCATTGTTTGATGAAAATCGGTTCAGCCTTTTAAAAGTCATAGGGGGTTAATACTTGAAAGTCATGATTACCCTAGCAAATAATAGATGGCGCTACTAATATCAAGTCTCCAAGGCTACTCATCAGATCACAAGACGTCGTTCTTGACAGTCGGTGTTTATTTTTAATTTAACTAGAAAATAAACTTATTTATTCATCTTTTAGGAACAGAAGCAGCTGGTACAACTTTCTTTCTGTTCTCCCAGATTAGCATGGAAGAATTAAAACCTGTTTTCCCTAACTCCAGCCGGCCATTGTACCGACGCGCTACAATCTGTCGGGATTACCGCGCTTGTCAATAATATCCGAAGTTACAGAATGGATATGAACTGAACACGTCACGTCAATTAGTCGTTGACGGCAGCAGATCACAGAAACTACAGCTAAGAATGCCATTTATCATCATCATCATCATCATCAGGTCTTTTTGTCTCCACTGCAGGAGCACGACCCTCTCTGTACTACCAGAGCTATACTTGGCCAGAGCAACCGGAGGACTTGGTCTATACTCTCTACGCTGGCCAGATGGATTGGAGAGGTCTCTTTGATGTTTATAAGCTTTGTTTAGTTTGTATTTCTAAGTCACCTTCTACTACATCCACGGGAGGAGATGGAGTGGCTTTATTCTACTTTACCGAAGATCACACGGCATTCCATGAATAATACAAGATATTAGTTTACAAGTTTATTTGCTAAGCAAATTAAAAACCCGACTGTCAAGAATGCCATCTAGTGATCATTAGCGGAACTACTAATTGACTACTACGTCTTGATATTAGTAGCGCCATCTATTATTTGTTCGAAAAACGACCTCGTACCGGCAAGCGAAGCGTAGGGCACCAACCTATAAGGTGGTCAGATAACCTGACCAGGGTCGCAGTAAAACTCTGGATGCAGGCCGCTCTTGATCGGTCATTTTGGAAATCTTCGGGTGAGGTCTTTGTCCAGCAGTGGACGTTATGCGGCTGAAATGATACTTAATGATGATGATCATCCATAATTTTCTAGGGAAATACCTGATTTTCAAATAACCCTTAATAACTTTCAAAGCACTGAACCGATTTTCATCGAACATGGCTAGGATCCACAGCAAAGGAAGTTGCTTTCATAAAAAAAATGGCTTCAGAAACGATCCGTCCTTTCGATCGCTACGATGAGACAGATAGACAGACCAACAAACATTAACGTCAAACTTAACTAACATCTCCTTCCTCCGGTACTCTAAGGCGGCAATAGATTACTATTATTACCTATTACCTAGCATAATACACAACGTTAATCCAGATTGAGTAACCTGATATTGCTGGTGTATTGTTTTTGGCCTAATATGTTTACCATACCATGCCTACCTATCGCCTTCTAAGCATAATTATTTCTGTTCCTTGTCACTAGATGGCGCTTTAAGGTAATAATTAAAACATCAAATTCACTCCAAATAATAAAATAAATTCGTTTAAACGAGCAATTCTTGCATATTTACTTATATATTTATTTGTAGGTATAAAATATTTATTTCTGTGATCTTGGAAAACGCGTGTTTTCGAGTTTTCATGCGTTTTTCTTTCCACGCAGAATATGGTCGCTAATTTCATCCTACTGGGCGCTATCCGTCTGGCTAAACGGGTTCAAATCCCACTCGGTGACTTACTTTTGTTTTTTTTATGTTCAAGTTTATATATAATTTATTATTTTGTATGGTTTTTAAACAAGTTTAAAAAAATGTAGTTAATGTACATTTAATAATGTAATGAGATGTAACCGAGCAAAGCTCGGTCGCCCAGGTACTAATAAAATATATGACATATGAAAAGCAATAAATATTTTTGCCGGTACCGATCATGCTGAATAACTTTCCCAAGAAGCAGAGGTCGAATTAAGAAAAAAAATTGTTCCCCCTTACAAAATTGCTAATCAGCTGATCGATTTAGTATGGGAAGTCCAATTTTTTTCTCACATTTCGACCTATGTTCCTTGGGTAAAGTTCTTCAGTAATGTAGGTGCGTCTGAGAGTATAGCAAGGTTGAAAATTTACATGTGTATATTAAAAATCTTATACCTTTAAACGAGCAATTCTTGTATGTATATATATTTATTTATAAATTTCTGTGATCTCGAAAACGGCTCTAACGATTTCGCTGAAAATTTGTATATGGGGGTTTTCGGGGGTAAACTATCGATCTAGATTAGTTTTATGTTTGGGAAAACGCGTGTTTTCAAGTTTTCATGCGTTTTTCTTTCCACGCAGAATATGGTCGCTAATTTCGGCGCGCCGGCCGCCATTGGCTTAGCTCAGTGGTTAAGGATGCTAGAAAGAGTGTTACGGGTTCGAATCCCACTCGGTGACTTACTTTAGTTTTTTTTTTATGTTCAAGTTTATATATAATTTTTTATTTTGTACTGCTTTTAGACAAGTTTAAAAAAAAAATAGTTAATGTTTGAGATGTAACCGACCGAGCAAAGCTCGGTCACCCAGGTACTAGAAATAAAAGCGTAAACGCTTCTCGAACGCGTGCATCGATGACAAATCATTATTATTCTAATATTCGCCTCTCAAAAGTACGGTTGGAGCAAAAAGTGGATAGACAAATAAAAAGCGAATAACTTTATAAATCGGCGGCGAGTTCACGCTTGACTTCCGGACCCGTATCAAGCTGTGATAAGGGTTGTTTAGAGTCCAAGATGTATAGAAATGGAACGGATATGAGAGTAGAATTAACATTTGTATAGCTAGTTATTCGCCCCGAAGAGCAAACTTGTGATTCCCATATCTTAAAAAAAAAAAACTTAAGTGGTGTCAAGGGACACCCGGATGGAACGAAGTTCCTTTCGATTAATGAGAGAGAGACAGACAGAGACACACGCGCACGCCGCACGGCTTACAACTATAGCAAAAAGTGTCGTTACAACTTTTGGTATTCATTTTTTCCGTCTAGCTCCCTTTCGCAACGCGCGATAAGGAACTACGTTCCATAAATAAAAAAATATATATTTATTTCGTTAACAGAAAGTTTTGTTTACAAACATAATTGTGAGGACTGCATATTAAGCAAATAATGCTTGTGCCAGACAGACCTGCTCTTTCTTATCTTACATTAAACTAAAAACACATTTGAAAATAGAATAGTTTCATTTACTTGACGCATTAACATATCTTGGCCACAGGTATGGCACTTCATAGAAACGGAGTAACATATATGCCTAGTACTACTACAAACGAAACAATATATCTGTGCACACGTCAAATGTGTGAGTTAAAGAATCAGAGTCTCCACCACAGAATTTGTTGCTTTGCTTACCTGTTTTCATCACTCGGAAATTTTTTGCGCAGTTTCTCACCATTGTGATTTAATAATCCTAAGTAAATCTCAAATAATCGGTGAACATACCTATAAATAATTGGCCAAGTGCGTGTCGGGCCAAGCGCATTGTAGGGTTCCGTAGTTGCTTATGCTAACCTTGAGTTCATGCCACTAAAAAGGTGTAAAAACTATTTTTCTATTGACTTTGTATGAAATTTTCTTTTTCCGAGTACGTTTCATTTTATCTTATCAAACTTTATTTTAACTTTATTTTACTTTATTGTAAGTACAAATATACTTTCAACAAATGGCGGACTTAATGCTAAGAGCATTTTCTCCCAGTCAACCATAGGGATAAACAGAGAAAATTATGCGGCACAAAAAAGCAATACAATATACCTACATTATAAAATATTAATAAAAAAAAAATGCATTATATAAGTACCTATTATAAATACATATCAGAAAGTATATTTACTTATACAATACATACATATATATGTATATATATATATATATATATATATATATATATATATATATATATATATATATATATATATATATATAAACAGACGTTTGGGCACTACGTAGATCCAGCAGTGGGCCTGAACTTAGTTGATTCCACCTTTAGCGGCGAATAACTTGGCTCCCTTCGCATATTCTTCGAGCGGTGTGGCAACGTCGCATTCTAGTAATGGATTCTGTCCAACATATTCGTAGAAATAAAGTTCTACTCGTCATTTTTTGTATTCAACCTCCGAGAAAACTTGGATCCGTAACGGTTATTTTTTTGCGAACTAATTCGCACTTGCTGCGTCCACATTTTATTCAAAACCCATGCTTGTGTTGTTCCGTTTTATATATATATCATATGTTTTTGTATGAACTCTTTGGTACTTTCTGCCTCCGATTTTACTCAAAACCAATACGTATGTTGTTCCATTTTATATATATATAGTGATTGACGGTGAGTTAAGCCATAGCTGAAATTTGAATGCTTGGTTTGATCCAGCAGATTTTATATTCACTAAACTTGTGCGTTTTAAGCTCCTATATACTTTTATGAACTCATCAATACTTTATAGCTCCGAATTTTATTTAAAACCAATGCTTGTGTGGTTCCATTTCGTATATATTTAATATAACGGTTAGCTTAGGCATGGCAATATATATTTTTAAATCTTATGCCTTCTAAGCTCCAAAAGTGTTGCCAACTTTGAAACCTATTGGGTGATTGTTAAAAAACTATAGTAATTTTTTTCTAAAAAATTTTTATGAAATATTTTAGAATTACCTTGCTTTTTAATGCAAGTAATAAGTCTAAAAAGTCAACAATAATAAAAACTCATATTTTTATGCTGAATATGATAACCTTTGTCAGGATCGTAGCAAGTGGAAGTCCATAGTCTCTGCCTACCCCTGCGGGAAACAGGCGTGATATTATGTATGTATGTATGTATGTATATGATAACCTTATTGTTTCGCATTATTTATACATCTAAACATGTTTATGACTTAATGCACACAAAGAAACTTGCTATCTTGCCTTACGTTCTTGCGTAATGGTACTAATGTATGTACTAATGTACTTTTCAACAAAAGCAATTATGCAAATAATTCTGAACACAACATACAAGCCTACCAATTTCTTTAGAGTCAGTAAATTCAAAATTCAGAAGTCCAGACGCTCCGTTTACGAAATATAATTGCATTTCGAGTTTAGCGGAGTGATTCACCTCCTCATACAAAATTTCAGATCTCTACGAAGTGCCAGCGAGACGTAATGATTGACTATGATTTTTTTTTCATCCAGATGCCAGATCCAGATTTTGGACATTAAAAAAATCAAATTCGGATTACGCCCAAAAACCCCTGGATATAGATTTACAGCCAAATCGCAAGCAGTTAGTAACTTTCGGCAGCAATCTTTGATTTCTAAAAATTAAAAAGAAACACTTGGTGTGGATGACTTGGGGTTTGCCCTCGCCACGCAGTTCGCCCTGTGGGCTTACATCACTTGACCTGTCATGTGGCCTCGTGAAAATTGCTTAGGGGGAGCGGTAACAAACAGTAGAAGAAGGGGAATGGCTTGGCCTTCAGTACGACATGGCTACGTCGAGTTGCTTGGTGGTGGCATTTGTATGGAGGATGAATATTTTTTCGAAACTTGAAAAGAAAATACCGGCTCTGATGAGATTGACATCGTTTAGATATGGAGCCCTAATTCTATTATGAATATGAAAAACAAACGCACACAACGATATTTAAATTATGCAATACATATAATAGTAAAAAAATTGTCTGTATATTGACTAAATTTCCAAAAAGAAACAACGAGCAGATAGATACACAGTGAAAGAGTAAAATTTTAAAGAGAATGTCTCTGTTTGTTTGTCATTTTGTACACACTGATCTCCGGAAATTCTGGATATATTTGAATGAAAATTTATTAATATAAATCTGGGCAACATACACGGTAAAATTGATTTCGGTAAATGGAACACCTGATGCAGAACTATAAATTTTCAGCTAAACTATGAGAAATAATAAAATGACGCCACAGCAAAAGTTGTTTAGTCTGATAAGCATATTTGTGCACGCGAACGAAGTCAGGCATTAGTTATCATCATCATCATCATTTCAGCCGCATAACGTCCACTGCTGGACATAGGCCTCTCCCAAAGATTTCCAAAATGACCGATCAAGAGCGGCCTGCATCCAGCGCTTTCCAGCGACCCTGGTCAGGTCATCTGACCACCTTGTAGGTGGGTGCCCTACGCTTCGCTTGCCAGTACGCGGTCGCCATTCAAGAACCTTTTTGCCCCATCGGCCATCGGTTCGTCGCGCTATGTGTCCCGCCCACTGCCACTTCAACGAGCTAATCCGCTGGGCTAAGTCAGTGACTTTTGTTCTCCTACGGATTTCCTCATTTCTGATTCGATCACGTAGAGAAACACCGAGCATAGTCCTCTCCATAGTCCGTTGAGCGACCTTGAGCCTTCTTATGAGACCCATAGTAAGGGACCACGTTTCAGAGCCATAAGTCATCACTGGTAACACACATTGATTAAACACTTTCGTCTTGAGGCACTGAGGTATTCTAGACGATAAAACACTGCGCAATTTTCCGAACGCTGCCCAGCCTAGTCGAATTCGTCGAAAGACCTCTTCCTCGAAGCTGGAACTTCCTGCCTGGATCAATTGACCCAGGTAGATATACTGGTCTACAACTTCGAGGGTGGAGCTCCCAACACAAACAGGTAGGGGCGCAACATGGACATTCGACATTACTTTCGTTTTGTCCATGTTCATTTTAAGGCCCACTTGTTGGGAAACTCGATTTAGGTCTCCGAGCATAGTACTTAGGTCTTCCATCGATTCTGCCATGACAACGATATCGTCGGCAAATCGAAGGTGAGTGATATACTCGCCATTGATGTTGATGCCAAATCCTTCCCATTCCAGAAGCTTGAAGGCATCTTCCAGTGCAACGGTGAACAGTTTCGGAGATATAACGTCTCCCTGTCTCACACCTCTATGCAGTGGAATTGCCCTCGTGCACTGCTCCTGTACTCGGACTGACATAGTGGCGTTACTGTATAAGCACTTCAACACTTCGATATACCGATAGTCAATACGGCATCGCTGGAGAGACTGAAGCACGGCCCATGTTTCGATCGAATCGAAGGCTTTTTCATAGTCCACGAATCCCAAGCATAACGGCCGGTTATACTCCCTCGTCTTCTCTATAACCTGCCGCAGCGTATGAATGTGGTCTATGGTGCTAAAGCCTTTACGGAAACCAGCTTGTTCGGGAGGCTGGAAGGCATTAAACCTGTTCGCGAGACGATTCGTGATGACCCTCGAAAACCACTTATATTCATGACTCAGAAGCGTGATAGGCCTATAGTTCTTCAATAGGGTGTTATCTCCCTTTTTGAAGAACAAGACCACCACGCCCCTGTTCCACGCTTCTGGCGTTACGCCCTCGAGCAGAACGGAATTAAAGAGCCTCTGAAGGACTTTCAGTACCGGCGTTCCGCCCGCTTTCAGAAGCTCTGCTGTGATTCCATCCTCGCCCGGCGCCTTGTTGTTTTTAAGCTGTTTGAGGGCCATCCTAATCTCGTACAGGCTGATGTCCGGGATATCTTCGGTATAGTGTCGGGTTAGCTTGCCTCTTGGGTCTTTAGCCATTTGTTTACTGGGTTGTGAAACTGAGGTATACAGCTGTCCATAAAACCTTTCAATCTCCGCCAAAACCCCTTCCTTTGTCGACACCACGCTGCCGTCCTCCGTCTTCAGCTTCATCAATCGGCTTTGCCCAACCGACATAGCTCTTGCGAACACTTTGGAGCCTTTATTCTGCTCTATCGTCTCCTTAATACACTCAGTATTAAAGGAGCGGATGTCGTGTCGCAAGGACTTTTGTATACGTCTGTTGAGCTGCCGATATGATTCAGCATCTTCGGAGGTCTGCAGCGGCCTTGATCCATTAGTTAGTATAAATACAAATAAATACATCATTATAAAAATTAAAAATTCCTAGGACAGTTGAATTAGGACGAAGGTTGTAAATCATAAAATGGTAGTCTTGTGGGAAGTGTGCATAGTTTGGGTGTGCATTCTTTTACAGACAAAAGTTTTATAGATTTTCGTTATACGGAATATTTATTTCATACTCACAATATTTATTATGAAGAATTTTATAGTAACAAAACAAATTTTCTTACAAATAACATTATTTTTTTCGATGTTAATAATATCAAATCAAATTTTTTCAATTCTCAAATTGTTTAGTCTTCTTTTATACTTATATTGTTATATAACTTCGCTCTAGATCGGTCATTTTGAAAATCTTTGGGAGAGGCCTATGTCCAGCAGTAGACGTTGTGCGGCTGAAATGGATGGATGGATGGGTGGATGTTATATAACTTAACCTACACTCCACGACAAAGTTGATTTTGTGTCTGTGTTAATTTCGTCTTAAGCTTGAGTCGTTCGCTCGCTCGTGTGTTAGTCACAGGAAACCTAACAAACTTAACCCACAACCCACGACAAAGTTGTTTGTTTTTGTGTTACTTTCGCCCTAAGCTTCAGTCGCTCGCTCGTGTGTTGGTCACAGGAAACCTAATGAACCTAACCTACAATCCACAACAAAGTTGTTTTTGTGTCTGTGTTACTTTCGGCTTAAGCTTAAATTGTTCGCTTTTAATACATAAATATAAAACAATTTAAAATATAAATAGCTTATTCGAAGTGGTTTCCATTGGCTGCAATACAGCCCTTTACATGTTGAGGTCAGTTATCAATAGAAGCATTCACTCTTTCCATGGGAAAATTCTTCACTGCCAATCGTATGGATTGTTTTAGGGACTCCAAATTATCATGGCGTTTAGAGTAAGCCGTACTCTCTAAAACTGACCATAAAACATAATCCAGCGAATTAAGATTGGGATTAGACGACGGCCAGTTTCCAGCTCTGATGAAGTCGGAAACGTTTGATTCCAACTAAGACTGCGTTGACCGAGCTTTGTGACCCGGTGCCGAGTCTTGCTGGAAGAACCATTCTTGGTTATTGAACATAGTGTTGTTAAGGTGCTTAAATACCTTCTCAAGAATGGTATCTTGATACACTTATGCCGATGTTTCGATACTTTTTTCACAAAAGCATGGCTCAGTCACTCCTTCATAGCTAACACCCCACCAAACCATCACTAAAGTCGGCTAATGCCACGCTGCACTCTGTCAACTTATTGGGAAGCTTTCTTAGAGCTTGGGGCATAAATACCTACAGTCATTTTATTTGTTAAAATGTTGCTCAATGGTAAAAAAATGGTCATCCGTAAACAATTTTTTTCTGCGACCACCCATTGCGTACCGCTTTAGTAGATTTTTCGATTTTACTACTCTATTCTATTCTCTTCTAGTCTTTTATAGGCAGCAAGTCCTAAGTCATGTTTTAAAATAAGCGACATGGTTCTAGGTGCTATCTTCATCTCCTGTGTTAAAATCTTTTGCTTTCGGACAGGATTTCTTCGAATTCTTTCCCTTACTGCTTTGACCACCTTTTTCATATGAACACTACGTGGACGGCCAGATCTTTTACTGTCACAAAGAGGAGGTCTCATTGTACCTATTATAGTCCGGTACCACAGAATTAATAATAGTGTTACATACAGAACGGAAACTCGCACCGTCCCCCGCAATCTGGTGTCCCCGCAACCTTTCCCCTGTTATTGGGACGTGACGAGTCACTTAGGATTATTGAATTATAATGGTGAGAAACTGCGCACATTATCGTTGTTTATCCACGGATAACAATAAAAAACGTAAATTTTAAAATCATAATCATAATCATATTTATTCATAAAAAGTATTTACACGTCATACAAAAATAAAATTGAATAATAAAATAAAATAAATTAAACATACAAATAAATATATTACGCATACACATACATAACTAATAATAATCATATAATTACAGAATAATCGAATGAAAACTAACATATCAAATTGGAATTATAAGCGACATTCATAAAATTCTTCTATACTGTAGAATGTACGCTCAAGAAGCCACTTTTTTAGCTTGACTTTAAAGCTTGTCAATGTAGTCGCCTGTTTTATATCAGGTGGCAACTTATTAAAGACAGACGGCTCCATTACATGAGTCAGTCTGTCAGTCTTAGCTAGTCTGTGTGGTATCAGGTGCAGTCGGTCAACATCGCGGAGCGCAATGTCGTGCACATCTCTCGGTCTTTGGTACACGTGTTGGTTACTAAAGACATATGTGGCTACCTGTAAGATGAAAAGGGATGGCAGCGTGAGGATTCCAAGGGTTTTAAAGTATGGTCTGACGGTTGTTCGCCCTGATACGTGGACTATCGCGCGGACTGCTCACTTTTGCATACGAAACGCTCGTTGCCATTCCGCGGCGCACCCCCAGACCTCTAGGCCATACTACAGACTAGACTGCACTATCGCAAAGTAGGTAGACCTCACCACCTCTCTAGGTACCACATCCGATAGTTGTCTGAGCGCGAAGCTAGTGCTTGCCAATTTACCGCACACTTTATCAACCTGTGTTTCCCAGGTAAGGGCACTATCCAGTTGTATTCCCAAGAAGGTAATGTCATCCACCTGTTCAATAGTTGTTCCTTGTATAGCAACAGATAATCGTATAGATTTCCGAGTGGTGAAAGCAACAAATTCTGTGGTAGCGACCCTGATTGTTCAACTCACACATTTGACGTGTGCACGGACGGATTGTTTCGTTTGTAGTAGTACTAGGTATTTATGCTGCTCCGTTTCTATGAAGTGTCATACCTGTATCGGTACACAAACATTTGACTAATACCAAGCGTATGGAGAATTTTAAAAACTGCATTTGGCTCAAACCTACTTTGTGTAATGCAATCACAGCGATTCGGTTCTCTATATCACGCAAAATATTGTTCAATATATTAGCGCCAAAAGAAGAAAAGACAATGAAAAATCATATAAAAGTAACGGATTCCAAATTCAAATGTAATATTTTTTTTATTTTTAATGGTAACGAGCTTTTTTGTCCACGAAAACGAGGTCAAAGGCATCAGATAGTCACAAATTAACACGTCTTTCAAAAAATGTAAACACTTCTTAGGACAGTTGAGTGGCTAATCTATATTCAAATCTAAAGCACAGGAATTAAATAGGAAGGTTGTAAATCATAAAATGGTAGTCTCGCGGGAAGTGCGCAGTTTTGTAGCGTGTGCGCCTTCGTCATCGACTAATTGTATTTCAAATTTGAACTTAATTATCGAACCTTGCTAATGTAATTGATACATTTAGTCTCGGCTCAAAGGATAGTGAAAAAATAATATCGAAAAATGAAATTGGTTTGGCAAGTTTGTGTCATGCCATTATTAATATTTTTACTGTAGTTTGGCAGTAAACAAGCGAGAAAATCGTTTGGCATGGAAATTAGTCGCAAACTAGACTGTATTCTTTTTACGTAATCGATACTAGAAGATAAACTCATTGATACCATTTTTCAGAATTACTTCTTAATACAAAACAACGTTAATAAAATAAAAAACATTGCCCGTGAAAGGTTATGCAATCTTTAAGAAGGTTATATGTATTTTTTTGTTTATAGTTACTAACTTGCAATGTATCAGATATCTACGTACGAATATTGGTTTGGGTCAAATCTTGTAGCTCAATTTCCAACCAGCTATTCTCAATCGATTTCGCTCAAATTTTGCATACTTGTCAATACAATATTATGAAGTTAATGAGCTGTTCTGATGATGGAACCGGGAGGTATTCACTAGGACTGAGTTATAAAACAATATAACCTCATGGAGCAGGACTCGTTTGAATTGTCTTAATGAGCACATTAGTGCAGACGATGCCAAGGGTCTGATCTCGGAGGACGGAAGGTGGTCGATGCAATTCAGTAATTAAACGACGCAACTCCATCGAGTTTCGGCTTATTTCATTCGTTTCAATAAGTAGTTTGGCCTCAGAATAAAAAACTTATCACACAAGGAAACTGTTTAACATAGCAATTCTAACGGAGCACTTGCACCGTCCTTTCTATACTTTACAGATTTACGTAATGATCATAATCGATTACGCAACTTACATTATAAATGTATTAGATTAGTTGATTTTATACCTTGGCAGAGGGAAACACGCAGGTAAGGCTAATCTGTAATAAATGATCTAAGGGCTATGTTATTTTATTTACTGAGGGTTGTTGAATTCGTTCCGGTTCCATCATCAGAACGGCTCATTTACTCCATAAGCATTGGATAAGTGTTGCCGCTCGATAGTCCACTATTGACAGTCAATTGACTCACTATCGGTATTTTTAATAAAACCGACAGTGAGTCTTGAGATACTTTTGATTGTTTATCGATACTGCTGATAGTATCGATACTATCGATTCTGATGACGAACAAACTATCGATAGTATTGCTTTTAATAATACATAAACTATCGATACTATCGATATTACAAAAAATATCGATAGTGTCGATATTTTATGAAACGCATACTATCGATACTCATGATAGTTTGATTTTCGTCGGATCGATACTATAAATACCAATCATGGTATTGTTGGTTATCAATAGTGTTGCTCTAAAACAGATATCCATACTGATAAACCACTGTCGATAGTTTGTCATTTTTCAATTGAAAAATGATATCTATTGTTTGGCAACACTACATTGATTGCATAAACATTGCAAGTTGAACAGAAGCTTGTAATAATATTATTACTAGCAGATTGTAGCCAATGAGGTCAACGGTGCTCTCTGATTGGTTGATTTGAATCGGAAGTAACAGTGTTGAATGCCAAAAAGGTGGATTTGTATAAAATTGACGTAATTATTATTATTACTCTCGTTGACACTTTTGGCTCCAGTCGGAACAACATGCGCATGGCTGACTAGCATTGGATCTAGAAAAGGCACCCGGAGCCAACTATGTAAACGGAACCAACAAATACTAGTCGTACGGCACGATGGATCTGCAAAGTGCCCACGGGTATATCTATATATATACATATATATATATATATATATATATATATATTTTCATTTACTTATACTACCTAACATATAAATACATAGCTATGAAGAGAAGAGTTGATGATGATGACTTTATGAAGAAAGGGGGTTTAAAAGGTGGGCGTGAACTTTTCTTTTAAATGAACATTTAGTAGAAATTTCTCTAATGTCAACGGGTAATGCATTCCAGAGCCGCGAGGCTTGAAGAGAAAAAGAGTTAGACATAAAATTTGTCCGGAAAAGAGGGATAAAGAGCTGACGTGTCTCATTAGACCGAAGCTGACAATCGTGAGTGTTTGAAAGAAAATTGAATTTACATTTAAGATATTCAGGGTAGTCAGGATTTGAAAGAATAGAAAAAAGAGTACACAGTAACCGAAGTTCCCTGCGTTGGCGAATATGAAGCCAGTTAAGTTCAGAACGAAAGGAAGACACATGATCATATTTCCGAAGACAGTATAGTAGAGTCTATCAAGTTCATTAATAAGATCCACATTGAGGTCAGGAAAATACACACCAGCATAGTCGAAGATAGGAAAAATTAAAGCCTGTACAAGTAAGATCTTGGTTTGAACAGGTAGAAAATTCCTAAGATGGTTCAATTGTTGAAGACTAACAGTAATGTTACGACTAATTTCAGCGACGTGAGAGTTCCAGCTAAGAGTGGCGTCAATCTGTAATCCAAGATTTTTTTACAGAATTGCAGTATGGAATAATATTATTATTGAAATAAACAGGATGGATCGAATTATCAATTTGAGCAACCTGTCTCGAACTTCCCACAATTATAGCCTGACACTTAGAGGGGTTGACTTTGATACCAAAGTCGTCAGACCAGTTTATAACAGACGTTTTATAAGTTGATCGCCTACAACTTTTTGAAGTGAAAACTTCTTTAGCGGCGTTGTGCACTTTTTTTGGAATGGGTAAAAAATGTTAAACTCGCGTCAGGACACGCTCGCGTCAGGACACGTGACCTGATCGAAAATTCGTAAGACGGATGGAGAGTAGACAGCTGGCGCGGCGTAGGAGAGGGAGTATCCCCCTCTCTTTCTACGGCGCGGCGAAAATGTATGCCTGCGCCTGCTGTTTCGTATATCAAAAATGCACAACGTTAATATTCAAGTTTTCACTTCTGCCGGCACTCCCAGAGTGCAACCCGTCGTTTTTTTTAATTTGTAAACCTTACTTAGGTCTGATAGTTTTCTTTGCCCTTGCGGTGACACTGTCGACCAGTTCGGTCACCACGGACTCTCGTGCACGAAGAGCGCCGGCCGAATGGCACGACATGCTAATTTAAATAATATAGTACACCGCGCTCTTGTCACCATCGGGTTGCCAGCAATTTTAGAACCAAATGGTTTGGCCCGCCATGATGGCAAGAGACCGGATGGTATGACGCTTGTGCCGTGGAGGTTGGGAAAGCCGTTGGTGTGGGACGCTACGTGTGTCGACACTCTGGCGGCCTTCCATCTTCACGGCACAAGCTCTAAGGCTGGCGCAGCTGCAGCCGCTGCGGAAACCCTAAAACGGCGCAAATATGGTTTCATATTTGAGCCGTTTGGGGTTGAGACTTTAGGTCCGTGGGGACCATCAACTCACAAACTTTTTAAATTTTTTAACAAAAAATTAGTCGAGGTGTCGGGTGACCCAAGGGCTGGCAATTATTTCGCCCAACGAATAAGCATTATAATGCTGCCAGCCTTTTGGGCACTCTACCGCAGGGCAATGATCTGGAAGATGTTTTCTATTTGTAAGGTTTTTCTTTTTTATTATTATTATTTGTTTAGTTTAATTTAGAGTATAATTTAGTTGTTAATTAATTGAAATTGTAATAAATAATTTAAAAAGATTAACGCTTGAAATAAAATAATAATAAAAGTTTTACTACAGCTGTAAATTTTTTCACGGGGCCATATATAACCGTTCTGTATAGTATATAAGATAGTGTGTGTGTGGGGGGGGGGGGGGGGGGGGGGGGTACACTTGTCTCTAACAAAAATTTGCACTTATAACCAAATATTTCCGAAACGAATCCCTAAATCGAAAAATGATGTTCCCAAGCTCACAATTTTTAAGAGACCTATACAACGATACCCCACATGATGGGTTAGTCTAAAAAAAAAAATACTTGTACTAAAAGTATCGGGAATGGAATATATTTTAATGTCTTTTTAATCGAAACATTCTTGGTTTTATTAATCGAATACCATTGACTTATTTTAAAAAAAAGAACGCGGTCTTGAAAAAGATCTTTCTTCTTCTTTTCAAACTTGTAAAGTTGGTGTGAAAAAGGAATTGACTCAAGAAAATTTAAGAGCAATGATTTATTATGACTTTCTAAGTGGTTTAATGCATAAACAATGTAATGATCGGATGCTTTCTGCATTTGGTGATGACTTATTGTCCTATGTCCCCTAGGTGGGGCAGAGGGCCGCTACATTACTTCTCCATCTCGTTCTGTCTTTAGCAACGCGCTTCACTTCAGGCCAGGATAGCCCAGTTGTCTTCATTTCCGCTGTTACCGACCGTCGCCAGGTCTGCTTTGGCCGACCACGCTTCCTCTTGCCTTGAGGAGTCCATTTCAGGGCCTGCCTTGGAATGTGAGTGGGATCGGTTTTCGCCACAGGCGTTCGTTAGAAATCTTATCAGGCCAAAAGATAACTAATATTTGATGATTGGTGATGAAGACCAATCTAAAACCACAATTTACCGCTGGTTTGTGGAATGTCAACGTGGACGTGTCAAGCTCTGTGACGATCCCCGTCAAGGTCGCCCAAACACTGCAATACCCAAGATATCGTTGATGCCGTACGTAAGCTGATTGAGGAAGATCGACATGTCATTTATCGCGAAATTTAGGCAACCGCAGACATTGGCATGAGTCACATTCAAATAATCTTGCATAAACAATTAGGTGTTAATAAGTTGTTTTCCCGATGGATCCCGGATTCGCTCTGTGAGGAGCAAAAAGCGGCTCGCGTTAATTGGTGCGTCAGAACTCTTGAGATTCCACGAAAGATCTTCAATTGCTGTATACAGCGTCGTATTAGGTGATGAATCGTGGATATATGCATACGAACGAAACCGAATCAAAAAACCAGTCACGAGTTTGAAAATGACTTGAAGTCAACCTAGATGGCGCTAGTGGCAAAATTAAAACTCGATATGCTTTGTTTTGTACGAACACGTAAGTAGTTCGAGAACATTTTCTAGTCATGGGTTTAATAATACTACCTATATACAATATCCTTTTTTATTAAGTACAAATATTTTAAGGGGTGATTCAGGCCATCATTTTGAACAACTTTTCCCAATAAATGTATATCGAAATACGAAAAATATTTTTTCGGTTTTCATACAAATCGAAGTAGTCACGTGATATCATTACTATGGAAAATGAAAATTTTCTTTTCGTATTTCGATATACATTTACTGGGAAAAGTTGTTCCATATGATGGACTGAATCACCCCTTAAAATATTTGTACTTAATAAAAAAGGACAATGTATATACATAAACCACAAACGACTTTTTGCATGCTTTCAGCGTTTCTGAAAGCTTATAATGAAATAAATCTACTTGGTAATGTAATAACGCTCAATACATAATTTAAAAGTTGTTCGTTCACGGAGCATTGCAAAAACAGTGGTGACCATGTTTGTCTCTGAACTCCGTAAAGTGAACTGCAACCGCGGCTTCATTCTCCGTCACGACAATGCGAGCTCTCATACCGCTTACAGAACAAAAGAGTCTTGGAGCTAGAAAACATTAATATTAGATCATCCGCCGTACAGCCCTGACCTAAGCCCGAATGATTTCATACTTACCCCAAAATTAAGAACAGATTGCGTGGTCTTTGTCATTGATACAAAACGGCTATTTTGAGTGCCCCACAATGAATGAAAATTTCAGAATGGAATGAATGCTTTAAATCTTTAATAACTGGTTCCATCGAATGGAAAAATGTATCAAATTTCAAGGATAATACTTCGAAAAACAATAAATATCTTTTCCAATAATAATGTATCAATTCCTTGATTCCCGAAAACAAAATATTTTCATGATTTTATTTTACGATTTTCGGCATTACATACTCATAATACTAAATTACAGCTTTCTAGTACTTATAGTCTTCGTGTAAAGCCGTGAACTGACAGACAGACAGACCGACAGACATGGCGAAACTATAAGTGTTGCTTGTTTACTACGGTACCCTAAAAAAGGTCGCGATGAATTGATAACCTCCTTTCTATTTGGAAGTCGGTTGTTGTTGAAACAAAAAGGGAAACAAAGTAGTGAAGGGTCGCTAGCCCTTCCCTGTGACGCATAATCTTGCGTATATCCATGATCAGTTTTTACAGTGTAAACTGCCCAATTCGCTATTTCCCAACAAGACAAATCAAATATTTTTTCTAAACTTCAAAACAAACAGTTTCTATGGGATTTTGTATGAAGGGATCCTATCATTTCTCATAAGCTTAATAATCATAATATGGTTTGTCATAAGGCTTTTCTCATAATTTTTTTATCATAATATTTGATTCAAATAATGTTTATTGTAATAATGTTTGTGTAGGCATAATCATAGATTGTCACTCAGAATTTTCTCATAAAATGGTTTATCATAATGGATTTGTCATAATTGTTATGATCATAAACATAGTTTGACAAAATGTATTTTGATCATATTTTTTTGTGTTATTATATTTATCATGAGCGAGCGAGCGACTCAAACTTAGGGCGAAAGTAACACAGACACAAAAACAACTTTGCCGTAGGCTTTGAGTGTAGGTTAGGTTTGTTAGGTTTTCTGTGACAAAAACATAGCGAGCGAGCGTAGCGAGCGACCGACTTAAGTTTAGGGCATTAAGGCGTACCTACGTATTTAGAGACTAAATTACATTGAAATGAGTTATTGTGTCTCACATTTTATAAATTCATAAATAATTATGTTAATATTAAATTTATATCAAAAACATTATGAGTAATGACATTATGATTATTACTATGTATGATAATCAGTATTTATGACGAATATAATGATAGAACAAAAATAATGTGATTTTTTGTTATTAAATTTCATTATGATAAATTATGATTATGAGAAAAAGCATTATTTCGAACTATATTATAGCAAATATTTTTTTTAAGAATCATTAGACACCCTTGTATGAAATATAGGAAGATGACGTCATAGTTTTTTGAAGACAAATAGCGCTCTAATTATTAGTATTAGTTTTTCTGCAGCAATAAATTTAAAATCAAGTTTAAATGGATATGTTCAAAGACAAGTGACAATTTGCGAAGTTTTATTTTGTTATCAGTACAAAAGAATTTATTTTTGGCTTAGGAAAATACCCAATTGTCACATCTATGTAACACAAGTCTACGTCGCACTACAAATCTTGCGTCTAACAAGCGTACGTTTGTCAAGAAAGTTTGGCCAAATAACAATTTTATACATCTCCGGATAACTACCCGTCACTCACCGGGCCGAGGACGTACTTGTGGACCTCATTTAAAGATTTCCCGTTTTGTGTGTTAACAAGCTTTTAAGCATAACACATAAGATAAAGTGTAAGCTATAAGGTGGAACCCGTAAGGTGTAAGCCATTAGCCATAAGGCGTAAGCTATAAGGCGTAAGCTATAAGGCGTAAGTAAGCGTTAAGGGTCCTCCCCGCGCTAACGACCTTGAAAACACAAAAAAATTAATTTCTCTTTCTGTAAGTGAGATTATCAGAAACCCTCGTACAGCTTTTTAGCTAGTATCCTTAAGTTTCATTAGAACCTCGAAAATCATTGAAATAAAATACCCTGAATTTTCCCTTGCAAAAAATACTAAAAACGGCCATTTTTGACTCTTTTTGTAAAGGTTTCTAAACCGGATAGTATTTCAATGACTTTCGAGGTTCTAATGAAACTTCAGGATACTAGCTAAAAATTTGTACGAGGGTTTCTAATAATCCCACTTACAGAAAGAGAAATTAATTTTTTTGTGCTTTCAAGGTCGCTAGCGCAGGGAGGAGCCTTAAGGCGTAAGCTATAAGGCGTCAGCATACTGTACATGGTAATGGAAACTAATATGGGAAAAGTAGTATTGAGCCTACAAAATCGAAGCAGAAGTGCTACTTTCGAAACTCGCAGTCACTTCAACGACTGTTTTTTCCGTACAAAAAACCGGTTGTTTAGTGACTAAGCGTTTGAAAAATAGCACCATAGATCGGTTAATGCCTGGCTGCCTTATTTGCGGCCTAATTCGCAGTCCGTGATTGGCGGACAGCCGGCATGATGCAGACAGGCTGAGTGGCTTTGTGCGGTGCACTTAATGGCATAATGAGATTAGAATGCGAATCACCCAAACCGGTAATATCTTTTACGTGTCGAATGATTTTGTAGTTTCCTCATCTTCCTGTCCCGAGTAATATAAATACCCTTCAATAATAAAGATATATTAATTTATAACTTTTCAAAACTAAAATTCGACTTCATCACCAAAATACACAACCGATTTTGATAAAATTTATAAGGGACCTCAGGTGGTCAAGTATACCTTTTTAAACAAAAGGAATTTCTTCACTGTCACATAGATTTTTTGGAAGTCGGGTAAAAACAAGCGGCGTACTTCCTATTCCTACGTGTGTCCATCCCATCCAATTCACAAAAATATTGTGCACTTGTGTTTTCTCTTCTCCTACTAACAAATAATGACGAAGATAAAGCGCTTATAAATTTCGCATGACACATGGACTCGTACGGTTTTGCACCGGTTTCGGACGTCACAAGGCCGTACTCTGGAACTTAGATGTTCTATATCATTGTGATTTAAAAAAATATGATCGCTTATTTTAACCCCCGATAAAAAAGGGGGGTATTATTAGTTTGACGCTTAAGTCTGTCAGTCTGTCTAGCTGGCGCTATGTCTGCCTGTCTGTCTATCTGTCTGTGTGTTTATCTGCGGCATCATAGCTTTAAACGGATGGACCGATTTCAAGGCGGTTTCTTTTACATGAAAGCAGGTTCTTACCCCTTTAATGAAAATCGGTTCAGACGTTAAAAAGTTATTGGGGATTGGTTTAAGCTTTAAAGGCGGGGTTTTCCTGTGGCGCTACGGATATTAATTTGAATATATGTATTTCCGCTACTCATCACTAGATGGCAATCTTGATAGTCGGGGTTTTATTTGTCTGGCATATAGACTTGTTGGATAATATAATTGACGGACTAAACAGAATAATACTTTTCTGACTCAGTCCACATCCCTGTTCTAGAGCGAACCATTTAAGCGGCAATTATCAACCAGCAATCACCATCCGTGTTGCTCGGCCTCGCTACATTATTCCGACAACCGTCCGAAAATCACGGACACAGAATTAAGCCGCAAATGACGTAACCACGCATGAACGTCGATTCGTTAGTGTGGGAACAATTCGATTGATCATATGTGTTTCGGGAACTAGATAGAAATGTTATAGACAATATCCATATCACCCAAGATAACGTTGATGCCGTGCGTAAGTTGATTGAGGAAGATCGACATGTCACATATCGCGAAATTCAGGCAACTTCAGACATTGGCATGAGTCACATACGAATAATATTGCATAAACAATTAGGTGTAAATAAAAGCGGCCAAGTGCGAGTCGGACTCGCCCATGAAGGGTTCCGTAGTAGCAAATAACATAATATAAAAGTCTTGTAGTATGTTTTTTTTAATTTTTATATTTGAGTTGACTGAATGAAAGGTACATTGCCGTTTATGCTTTATGACGTATTAAAAAAAAACTGCTTACTAGATATCGTTCAAACCAATTTTCGCTGGTAGTTTTCATGGTAATGAACAACATATATTTTATTTAGTGTTATCATTCTCTTATTTTAGAAGTTACGGGGGGGGGGGGGGGGACACACTTTTTTCCACTTTGGAAGTGTCTCTCGCGCAAAGTATTCTGTTTAGAAAAAAATGCTATTAGAAACCTCAATATCATTTTTGAAGACCTATCTATAGATACCCTACACGTATGGGTTTGATGAAAAATAAATTTTTGAGTTTCAGTTCTAAGTATGGGGAACCCCCAAAATTTACTATTTTTTTTCTATTTTTGTGTCAAAACCTTAATGCGGTTCACATAATACATCTACTTACCAAGTTTCAATAGTATAGGTCTTATAGTTTCGGAAAAAAGTGGCTGTGACATACGGACGGACAGACAGACAGACAGACATGACGAATCTAAAAAGTTATTTTCCCGATGGATCCCGGATTCGCTCCGTGAGAAGCAAAAAGCGGCTCGCGTTAATTGGTGCGTCAGAACTCTTGAGAGATTCCACGGAAGATCTTCAAATGCTATTTTCAGCGTTGTATTAGGTGATGAATCCTGGATATATGCATACGAACGAAACCGAAACAAAAAACTGGTCACGAGTTTGAAAATGAGTTGAAGTTAACCTAGATGGCGCTAGTGGCAAAATTAAAACTCGATATGGTTTGTTTTGTACGAACACGTAAGTAGTTCGAGAACATTTTTAGAGTCAATCTTTTTGTCAACTTTATTGTCCCACTGCGAAAGGGCATAGACCTTTCTTTTAAAGGACTTTTTGCTTGCTTTCAGCGTGTATCACGTTCTGAAAGCTTATTATGAAATAAATCAGGTAGGTAATGTAATAAGTAGTAATAACGCTTAATACATTATTTAAAAGTTGTTCGTTCACGGAGCATTGCAAAAACAGTGGTGACCATGTTTGTCTCTGAACTCCGCAAAGTGAACTGCAACCGCGGCATCATTCTCCGTCACGCGACAATGCGAGCTCTCATACCACTTACAGAAAAAAAGAGTCTTGGAGCTAGAAAATCCGCCGTACAGCCCTGACCTAAGCCCGAATGATTTAAGAACAAATTGCGTGGTCTTTGTCATTGATACAAAACGGCTATTTTGAGTGCCCCACTTCAGAATGAAATGAATGCTTTAAATCTGGGGGCACGGCAGTGCCCCCACCAAGTCGAGCAAAAAAGCGTCACGGCCGTACCATCCTTTTCTCGAAGCAATTCAGACCATTTTCGACCCCCTGTAACTTCGTTGTGGATAAAACTAGAAGACTGAAATTTTCAGTAACCATGCAGGCATTGTAAAGACACGGTATATTTCAAATTTCATTCAATTTGAACCAGTATTTTAAGAATTATAACGGGTCAAATTTCTTAATTTTGTCACTCACTGACTCACCGATCATCAAAATTCTAAGGCACTTCTAGCAGACCTAGAAGCTTCAAATTTGGAATATAAGTAGTGTTTGGTGTATGAATCAAGGAAAAACTAAAAAATCTAGAAAAGACCGCAAAGAAAATTAAGCCCATACAGCCAAGTCCTCAGTTAAATTTTTCAATATTAGCTTTATTCGTAACGATGTTTTACGGCAGTTATTATTATTGCGTGCGAAGCCGCGGGTTTAAGCTAGTCCCATATAAATATAGGCGCATGGTAGTGCCCCTGCCAAATCGAGCATAAAATGGGTATTCCCGTCATGAAAACACGTGTAAATTAAATTATTTTATGCAAAAAACGTACCTACGTGCGTATTCGTACTTATTACGAGTGCGTAAGGTTGTAAATTAATTATTATACCACGCACTGCGATGCTAGCGAGTGAGCGCGGGCCGTTACTACGCGCTGCGCGGTGCGATGTACATATATACAATAAGTAGAAGGTACCGAAAAGGAAAAAAGTAGAACTGTCTACAAAATACAAAAAGAAATGAGATCCCATCAAAAACAATACTTGTCAAAAAAACCAAGTCTCGCAACTCAGTTGTTCTGTAGTAAAAAGTTGTGAGATCCATGTAATACCAAGTCGGTTATTAATTTATTCAGTCTCTACTTAAGCGACTTTCTGTCTTAATACGTCCAGTCTCTAAGACCACGATCGTGGTCCATAACAATTGAAAATCAATTGTGTCTGGAATCTCCGTACTCGAAGCATTAAGTTGTTACGTAATAATTAACAGCATCTTATAGTGACGCATATCAATATTAAAATTCTTTAATGTTTTATATAAATATATTGAGACATGGCCATCGCCTGAAAACACGTGTAAATTCAATCGCCTGAAAACACATGTAAATTTAATTATTTAGTGCGATGGCCAAGTCTCGATATATTTATATAAAACATTAAAGAATTTTAATATTGATATGCGTCACTATAAGATGCTGTTAATTATTACGTAACAACTTAATGCTTCGAGTACGGAGATTCCAGACACAATTGATTTTCAATTGTTATGGACCACGATCGTGGTCTTAGAGACTGGACGTATTAAGACAGAAAGTCGCTTAAGTAGAGACTGAATAAATTAATAACCGACTTGGTATTACATGGATCTCACAACTTTTTACCACAGAACAACTGAGTTGCGAGACTTGGTTTTTTTGACAAGTATTGTTTTTGATGGGATCTTTATTACCTGGTTCCATCGAATGAAAAAATGTGTCAAATTTCAAGGATAATACTTCGAAAAACAATAAATATCTTTTCCAACAATAATGTATCAATTCTTTGATTCCCGAAAAAAAATATTTTCATGATTTTATTTTACGTTTTTCGGCATTACATACTCATACAAAATTACAGCTTTCTAGTACTTAAAGTCTTTGTGTAAAGCCGTGGACTGACAGACAGACAGACATGGCGAAACTGTAAGGGTTGCATGTTTACTACGGTACTCTAAAAAAGGTCGCGACGAATTGATAACCTCCTTATTTGGAAGTCGGGTCAGTTGTCAAAATAAAAAGGGAAACAAAATAGAGAAGGGTCGCTAGCCCTTCCATAAAAAAAAAGTTGCATATACTTACCCTTAATCAGGTTTTACAGTGTGAACTGCTAAAGTGTCACATCCATGTAATACACGTCTTCGTCGCACTAAAAAACTTGCGTCTAACAAGCGTACGTTTGTCAAGAAAGTTTGGCCAAATAACAATTTTATACATCTCCGGATAACTACCTGTCACTCACCGGGCCGAGGACGTACTTGTGGACCTCATTTTAAAGATTTCCCATTTTGCTGTGTGTTAGTTTTAACATAAGGCGTAAAACATAAGACAAGGTAAACGATAAGGGTAATACATACATATGTGTAAACCTAAGGTGTAACCTGTGAGGCATAAGATGAAAGATGTAAAACATAAGGCGTACGTAGTCATAAGGCAAAACTTGTAAGGTGTAAGCCATAGGGCATACATAAGCCATAAGGGGTAAGCTACAAGGCGTAAGCTATAAGGCGTAAGCATTAAGCAGTGCCCTAGGAGGGCGTCACTTGTGCCTATCTAATTTATGTAACACCTTGGAAAACTGTGACTTACAATAAAAATCTGAATCTGAATAAGGCGTGTAAGGCGTAAACTATATGGCGTAAGCTATAAAGCGTCAGCACACTGTACTTGGTAATGAAAACTAAATAAGGGAATCGTTGAATTGGGCCTACAAACTCGAAGCAGACGTGCTATTTTTTGAAACGCGGAGTCACTTCAACGAATGTTTTTTCCGTACAAAAAACCGGTCGTTTAGTGACTAAGCGTTTGAAAAACTGCACCACAGGTCGGTTAATGCCTGGCTTCATCATTTGCGGCCTAATTCGCAGTCCGTGATTGGCGGACAGCCGGCATGATGCAGACAGGCTGAGTGGCTTTGTGCGGTGCACTTAATGGCATAATGAGATTAGAATGCGAATCACCCAAACCGGTAATATCTTTTTCAAGACAGTTGCTCAAAAAGTGGCGTATTGCAGGGACGTAAAGCGTTTGAGATGTGGGCTATTACATACTCGTGCTTTTTTTTTACCTTTCCCGAACTCGTGCGTTCTCTTTCCCAACTGTCAAAATAATGTCTATTAAAAAGAAAAACCAACCACGAAGTTTTTACTAAAAAAAATTTGAAGTTTTTATGATTCATGCAAATACGTATATTTCTAAAAAGAAGCTACTAATTTTTTTCAATATCAGATTTAATGATTTGATTGAATGAAATAGGTTAGGTTTCATTTCATTTCATCTCATTAAATTTCATGTTCATTTCATCTCATTAAATTTCATGTTCATTTCATATCAATAAAAAAATTCTACTGAAGACTTGGCTGTATGGGCCTAGTTGCCTTTGCCTACCAGAATGGGTGAAGAAAAAAAAATCTCTGCTTATATTCTACGGTTGGCGCCATTTTTCAGAAATTTTCTTTGCGAGTTTAGTTGTTTGTTGCACAAAATGAGTAATTTCGACCCTAGTTTTTTTGAATTAACACCACCGGAACTCAGTATAATTGCACAAAATGCTTCGGAGAACATTTTACCGGAAAAGATAAAAAGTCGCTACATATTTACATACGACGAATTTATTGAGAAAATAAATTCGTCGTATGTAAATATGTGGAGAAAAAAGCAAATAGTTTTTCAGAAAATGTTATGTTGGCATACTTCTCCGAACTCTCAGCAAAATTAAAACCTTTTACCGTATGGTCGACGTTTTCGATGATAAAAAGTATGCTGAAAATAAGGAACAACGTGGATATAAGTGAATACCCAAAATTAAATGCTTTCTTAAAACGACAATCAGACGGTTTTACAAGTAAAAAGTCGAAAATATTAACATCGAATGAAGTGGAAAGGTTTTTGAACGAAGCTCCCTATGATCGTTATTTAGCCACAAATGTAATTTATTAATAAGTACTTATATTTTTCTTTAGTATTCAGTTTACAAAGTCGCAAAATACAGACAATATATTATTTAAAAAAATATTAATCAAAACTCTCTCTCCCATGCTGGTCTGGGAGAAATAAAAAAAACTTAGAATGTACCAGCTGCTTCTCTTCCCACGCAGATCGTAAAAGCCGATCGAGGGAATGGGCAAAAATGCAAATCATGTTAACAGGCGATGCGGCTAGCAACCCATCACTGTATTTATTGCTTTTCCATCTTCTCGCCCACCATGACGCTAAAAGTGGCTTTTGAGTCTTGCGGCCCTGGGCTCTGCATAGAACCGCAAGACGCAAAATGCTCTGTCTGCCCCATTAGGGATAAAGACGTGATAGTATGTATGTATGTATGTCAATCAAAACCCTTTAAATATATGAATCAGTGGTCCCAAAAAGGAAAAACCGACCGTTTTTTTCAAAATTACCAAAAAAGGAAGTGTACAGCTCAAGCAATCGGGAAAAATAAATTTGGTAATATGCCAAAAGAAATAGCTACGTTTCTTGGTCTGCCGGATGCTGAGTATTATACTGGGCACAGCTTCAGGAGGACCTCTGCTACATTATTGGCAGATTCAGGAGCCAATTTGACGTCCTTAAAGCGACTAGGAGGTTGGAAATCAGACAAAGTTGCAGAAAGCTATATTGGTGATTCATTAAACAACAAACTAGAAACTGTCCGAAACAGTCCGTATCCTTCACATGTTAAAGAGAACGTTCGTCCATCTACCTTCGTTGATAATGATAATTCATCAGATCCAACTCCATCAACTAGCAAACGCCATTGTATGACAAATATACATGAACAATCATACGAAATTAATAATAGTTTGTCTCAAACAGTAAATATGCAACCTAAAACTTCCCCAGTTAGTATAAAAAACTGTACCAATTTTAATGTATATGTAAATTGTAACTTTTATAAGAAATAAATGATTAGTAAGTTGAGTTTATTGTGTTTTTATTATTTTATTAAATTGCTTTATTAAAGAGAAACAAAACAAACACCTCAAATAGCTCCTTAAATCTGTCTTTCACTTCATCAGAGAACTCTATTGAAAATATGTCCGGAAGTCTGCCTGATATTAAAACTTTTAACAGAAATAGCGACTAGTTGACGGAAGAAATAAACAAGCTGAAGCATGAGCTTCAAGCCGCACATACGGAAATTGATTATGTGACATTGGAAAATAACCGTCTTAAAAAATTAACACAAGAGCAACAACAAAAAATAAACCACTTCAAGGAGGTCTGCTATGGATCATCGCCTATTGTAAAAGACTCTGCTAAAAAAAGAAATCTAAACGAATTTCTAAAGCGCAGCAAAACGAGAGTATATTAAGCCAAGATAGTAAAATAGACTCTTTCCAAACAATACATCAAAACCAAACTTTGAGTAAAACTGAAACAGACACAGCAATAGATAAAATATCAGTGGAAGATATAACTATGGGACATGGCAAAATCTACATTAGAGGCGGAGAACAATGCGTGGGCTTAGCAGGACATCTTAGCAATTCTAGAATTAACAACAAATATGGATCATACGTAATATCGTCGATCACAAAACCTTTTGCATGTACAGAAGAAATTCTAAACAATATGAAGGAGATTGAAGACTCTTCAAAGAATTATATCCGACTAAAGTCATGATCGAAATTGGAGCAGCACCTAAAAACTTTAAATTTATTATCATTATTGTATTTAGTACGAATAGCAACAACTCTGTGGACTGCTACGAACTAATCAAATGTATGTAAAACCATTCCTAATTGTAAATTTATTAACAGTTTTAGTGGGCATTTTTACCATTATTCTAAAGACGATTACTTGTATTTTATAACTCAGAAAATTAATTTTATTATTGATTCAAATATCTATGCAAGAAAATACCTGTCATCTGAAGGGTTGAGACAAATATTGAAAGCACACAATAACAAAATTAAAATGAATTCTCGTCCCAAAAAGGGAACGATTCCATACTATTTTCAAGCACAACAATTAAAATCACACGGACTAAAGACTGTTAAAGAAGCCAACTCTATGTTCAAAAAAGGGTTTATTCTTTTTTATTTTAAAATACAGAGGAAAAGCAATAATACCACCAAAAACGCAACATTTATTAATAAATCTCTTAAGTGTGACAATTCTAATGAGTTTTTTCGTTAAAAATGAATTATCTGATAATAAGAAAGAGATGTGTAGTTTAAAAAATAACACAATTCAGAAGGTAACTGTATTTTACCATAACATTGCAGGAGCTCTACGCAAAAGTTATTTACTGGAACTGGCAATCGATGAAATTAAAGAGGAGATAGGTGAAATTGATATTGTATGCCTCACTGAAACCTTTATGAAAAGAGGTACAGAGTCTAATCTTCATCTTCAGGGTTATAAACTAGCCAATTTCTACTCGAGAACACATCAAAAACGTGGAGGGTCTTGTATTTTAATTAAAAATAAATTTGATTACATTCCAGTTCAACATGATTCTCTTTATTGTAATGATGTTTTCGAGTGTTGTGGAATTGAAGTTATCCAGTTAAATCTCACTATCTTTTGCATCTACAGAACACCGACTTCTAACGCTAACATATTTCTCGAAAAACTCGATGTTCTTCTTTATAAAATTACACGCAGCATGAATAAAAATATTCTTATCTGTGGAGACTGGAATATCAATATTCTAAAAGAAACTTCGCACTCTACTAAACTTAATTCAATATTGACTAATTATAATATAAATACACATATAAAAGTTCCTACAAGAAAATTGGCTTGTCTAGATCAGATAGCAACGAATATTAATTTACCTAATATTAGCAGTCAAGTGCATAATTTACCTTTGTCAGATCACGATAAGGATCAATCGGTTTCATTTAATATTTCCAAATTACAAAAACATAAAGCAAGTAAAATTTCCGCTAATAATAATTACTACTTTGAAAAGAAAAGAGATTTTAGTGAGGAAAATATCAATAAGTTTTGCAGATGTATATGATCTCTATTGTTCCAAGAAGTTCTAAATTAAATGGATTGCAATAAGTCGTTTGAAATATTCCATGAACTTCTATTGTTATTCTTTGAGCTATGTTTTCCTATAATACGCATAAAGAGGGTCCGAAAACCCCTTAAAAATAAGTGGATTACTAAAGGCTTGAAGAAATGTTTTGTAAAAAAAAGGATTCTTTATAACAATTACCAGCTAGACCCGAATAATAAAAAGCAAAATAAAAAGCACTACTTGACTTATTCTCAAATATTAAAAAAATGTATACATAAATCGCAACAAATTAACAATAAAAAATTTATGACGAACTCTAAAAATAAATGTAGCGCTGCAATATCATAGGAATATCATAAAAAATAAAACACCAGAACATAAAGACATTAAATCAATCAATACTAACGGTAAAAAAGAAACACATCCAATAAAAATCTGTGAATTGTTTAATGAATATTTTATAAATGAAACCTAAAAAACTAAACCTGACACGAATAAACCCAGCAACATTAAAGTAGAAGTACACAAGCAAACAAATTCTGACATTAAAAGCGTATCACAAAGCATGTTTCTGACTCCATTCGTTTCAAATGACATTGAAAAAATTATTAAATCGTTAAAAGACATCAGCTCAACGGGTTAAGATGAACTAAATATCAAACTAATAAAAAAATGTGCACATTACATTGCTATTCCGCTATGTTACTTAATAAACTGCTCATTTGAACATGGTGAATTTCCTAATCGTTTAAAGATATCGAAAGTTATACCATTGTTCAAAAAAGGAGACTCCAATGAAATTAAAAATTACAGGCCAATAACCCTGGTACCCATTTTATCCAAAATATTTGAAATTGCAATGAGAGATAAATTGTGCGACTACCTCGACAAATACAAAATATTATCACTGAATCAATTCGATTTTCGGAAAAACATGTCTACATCATTGGCCTGTTTTTCCCTGGTAAAGCAAATAACAGAAGCCTTAAATAATAAACTAAACGTAGCAGGGGTTTTCCTAGACTTGTCAAGAGCATTTGATTTTGTCTGGCATATAATATTATTGGACAAATTACAAAAATGTGGAATTAGAGGCAATGCACATGATTGGATAAAGAGCTATCTATCTGACAGAGAACAATACACAGAGTTGACAAAAATGAACAGCAAAAACGAAAAGACAAACTTTAGATCGTCTTTACAATACAACAGAAGAGGAGTACCGCAAGGCGGAAGCCTCTTTCCCTTCCTTTTTTTACTGTATATAAATGATCTTCCCAAAGCAACAAAACAAGAATGCATTTTATTTGCAGACGATACTACGTTATTAATTAAATGTAAAAATAAGCAAGATTTAGACGCGGTTATAAACTTAGAATTACGAAATATTGACGATTGGTTAAAACTAAATAAATTAAATATTAATATTGAAAAAACTAAAATAATACATTTTCAACCATATAATAAATTACCTCTGCAAATAGAGGCAAATTATCTTAACAGTAAAATAATTCAAGTGGATCATAGCAATTTCTTAGGGATAACAATTGATAAACATTTAAATTGGAAAGAACACATTGAAAATACTTGTAAGAGACTAGATAGATTTGTATTTGCTCTGCATAGATTACAACAGGTAGCTTCAAAAGATATTGCCCATATGGCATATCACGGTTACGTCTCCTCTATACTTCGATATAGCATAGTAATCTGGGGAAACTCAGTTGCGATGGATAGAGCTTTTACATTACAAAAGAAATGTATCAGAGCAATACACGGAGCAGATTACTTTGACCATTGTTCCAAAAGTCTAAAGTACTCCCTCTTCCTAGTCTCTACATATTTGAAATGTGCCTGTTTGTAAAGAAGTACCCACACCTCTTCCCTTTACACAACACAGTATTGAAAAAGAAAAATGGCAGAAATCCCACTAAACTGTACGTACCGAGACAGAGACTTGAAATTTATAGAAAAAATGTGTTCTGTATGGCAGTCAAACTATATAATGCGGTGCCACGCGAAATCAGAGAACTACGTTCTTATAATAAATTCAAATGCAAGCTTTTCGACTTACTCTTAAATAAATGTTATTATAAAATTAATGAAATATTATGCTAAATGAAATAATTTTATTGTTGTACATACTCATTCTTCTGTGTTTTAAACTCGAATGTATTTCTAAATGTAAATTTAATTGATAATATTAGTAATTGTATGTGCATGTACCTATTGAAATTCCTACGCCTGTGATGGCAGAATATGTTTGCTCTTGTGATATTTTGTTAACACCTTTTGTTACCACCATATTCGGAGGAATAAATGAATTCTATTCTATTCTATTCTTCATTTTTTTGCAACTGTATTAAAAATAGTCGTTCAGTATACGTGCGGAACCGTCAACCCTCGCCTTCGGCTGCGCCTCGGCTCAGGTAGACATTTGTCGGAACTCTTTGCAATGAAAGCCTCTCCGCAATTGTAATGAAATATACTATTTCAAATCGGTTTACGCGTCTTCGAATAATAAATAAAACGAATTTCTTCCTTGACACAAAGATTTTTTGGAAGTCGGGTAAAAACAAGAGGCATACTTCCTATTCCTACGTGTGTCCATCCCATCCAATTCACAAAAATATTGTGCACTTGTGTTTTCTCTTCTCCGACTAACAAATAATGACGAAGATAAAGCGCTTATAAATTTCGCATGACACATGGACTCCTATGATTTTACCAATTTCTGACGTCACAAGGCCCTACTCCGGAAATTAGATGCGCTATATCATTGTGATTAAAAAAATATGATCGCTTATTTTAACCACCGATAAAAAAGGGGGGTATTATTAGTTTGACGCTTAAGTCTGTCAGTCTGTCTAGCTGGCTATGTCTGCCTGTCTGTCTATCTATCTGTGGCATCGTAGCTGTCAAACGGACAGATTTCAAGACGGTTTTTTTACGTGAAAGCAAGTTTCCTTGCGGTGGTTCTTAGCACTTTGATGAAAATCAGTTCACACGTTTAAAAGTTATTGGGGATTGGTTAATGCTTCAAAGTCGGGGTTTTTCTGTGGCGCTACGGATATCAATTAGGACAATTAGAATTTATGTAGTTTCGCTACTCATCACTAGATGGCATTTTTGACAGTGGAGGTTTTATTTGTCTGGCAAATCAACTTGTTGGATAATGCAACTGACAGACTAAATAGAATAATGTTATTAGTATTACGGGACTTACCGCGATTAATATCGTTTTTTGCCAGATATTTCGATGGCCCTTTTGCCATCATGGTCACTGGCCGACTGAGGAACTGAGATAGATGTTCGGCTATCAAGGGTAACCATATCATAATACTAATAACAGTAATTGTAACAGTTAAACTCTAAAATCCTACTTTATATAATATTATAAATGTGAAAGTGAGTTTGTATATTTGTTTGTTACCTCTTCACGCTTAAATTACTAAACCGATTTGGATGAAATTTGGTATGGATATAGATTAAGATTGAAGGAAGGACATAGAGTACTCTTTATCCCGAAATTCCCACGGGGAGCGAAGCCCGCGGGTACAGCTAGTCATTTACAAATAGAATAATAGTTTTCTGACTCAGTCCACATCCCTGTTCTACAGAGAACCATTTAAGCGGCAATTATCAACCAGCAATCACCATCCGTGTTGCTCGGCCGCGCTACATTATTCCGACAACCGTCCGAAAATCACGGACACAGATTTAGGCCGCAAATGACGTAACCACGCATGAACGTCGATTCGTTTGCGTGGAAACAATTCCACTGATCATATGTGTTTCGGGAACTAGATAGAAATATAATAGATAATATCTATATCACCGAAGATAACGTTGATGCCGTACGTAAGCCGATTGAGGCAGATCGACATGTCACATATCGCGAAAATCAGGCAACTTCAGACATTGGCATGAGTCACATACGAATAATCTTGCATAAACAATTAGGTGTAAAAAAGTTGTTTTCCCAATGCATCCCGGATTCGCTCCATGAGAAGCAAAAAGCGGCTCGTCACATATCGTGAAAATCAGGCAACTTCAGACATTGGCATGAGTCACATACGAATAATCTTGCATAAACAATTAGGTGTAAAAAAGTTGTTTTCCCGATGCATCCCGGATTCGCTCCATGAGAAGCAAAAAGCGGCTCGCGTTAATTGGTGCGTCAGAACTCTTGAGATTCCACGAAAGATCTTCAATTGCTGTATAAAGCGTCGTATTAGGTGATGAATCGTGGATATGTCACCGGAAAATAACAAGACTCGTAAGTTGATCAATTTTCAAGGTAGTTGATCAACTCCCGGAAAATAATAAACAGCAGTTAAAATGTATTTTTTAACGTATGTATTTTAGTAAATTGATTAAGGCTCCTCCTTGCGCTAGCGACCTTGAAAACACAAAAAAATTAATTTCTCTTTCTGTAAGTGAGATTATTAGAAACCCTCGTACAACTATTATATCCTGAAGTTTCATTAGAACCTCGAAAGTCATTGAAATAATATCCGGTTTAGAAACCTTTACAAAAAGAGTAAAAAATGGCCGTTTTTAGTATTTTTTGCAAAGGAAAATTCAGGGTATTTTATTTCAATGATTTTCGAGGTTCTAATGAAACTTAAGGATACTAGCTAAAAAGTTGTACGAGGGTTTCTGATAATCTCACTTACAGAAAGAGAAATTAATTTTTTTGTGTTTTCAAGGTCGTTAGCGCGGGGAGGACCCTTAATTTACGGCGCCTTGTCGTAAGATCATCCGACGAAGGCGAGGTGTACGTTGATTGGTTAAACGACTCACGTGCTTGCTTTTACAAGCATGTGAGTAGACAAATAATAGATATTCAGACTGATTGTACTTACTGATTAAACTAACTACTTATAATACTTATTAGGTTAATAAGTGATAATTAATATCTGAGCTCAAGTATCTTTTATTATTTAAAATATTTTTCCTTTTATTATACTAAGTCATAAAACTGTATAGCTAAATAAGAATAAATATAAAATATAAAAATATATACATGATCTTTCACATCTCATCATCGGTATTAAAATAACATATCTAAGTGTTTGTTAACTCTATGAATAAACACTAGCCAAATGCTTATAAAATGCCCTCGACCAATCAGAGAACAGTGTATTATGTGACGGGTAATAGAATACCGTTAAATAGTACACTGAGCAACGATTGGCCCGTTAGTGGATGATTTTACTTGTGGCACAATCGTAAATTATTAAATTACTGCCAGGTACTGTAAGTTGACCAATTAGCTAAAATGCACTGCGTTAAATAATACATTTCTACTAACGTTTGTTATTTTTCGTCAGTTAATCAACTAACTAGACTAGTAGTTCGCCACGAACTTAGACCTCGCGATTATATGTTCTACTATCAAGCAAAGCAAGCAAGCAATCCAATACACGACAATTGAACACAATTAACTGACTAAACAAATTAAACAAAACTTTAAACAAGCAGGACAACAAAAAGTCATACGATTCTAGAAAAAATCAAGTCAATCTTGTAAACTTATGAAAAAATAACCATAGCGAGTTGAGTTTTTGTTGGACATCTACCTACATAGTTATTGCTTTTTGTGAACTATATGGTATTGAATGTACTTACGCAACGCAACAAATATTTGTCAATTTTCTTCTTTTCTTAAAAATAGTGGTCAAGACATTGGCCTTGTAACTCGTAAGTCGCGGGTTTAATTCCCACGGAAGACATGTATTTTTAAGAAAGTTGTTCAGTAACCTGGACTGAATTCAATATTTTGTAAGAAGATTTTGTATTGTATATCCGTCACGGCTCAGTCAGCTAGACTTCGCGAGTCACCCTAAACCCGTTTAAGTATAACGTATAAAAAAGTTGTCCAGACAAAAAAGTTGTTCAATTAAAAAAAATGCGTTTTTATAATGGCAACAAAAAAGTCTAATGAAATTTTTGAAAATATTTTGCAATGGCGGATATATGACAGTTTTAAAATTTTAAACCCCCATATTTCCGCCATTTTGAAAAATTTCGGAAAACTGGCTCGACAAAAAAATTCTATTTAGTTGCTGAGCTTGCTTACAAAATTTTATGAGAATCGGTTAAGAAATGCGACCTGTAGGCGAGAACAGCCAGACAGACAGACAGACAGACAGACAGACAGACAGACGGACAAAAGAATTTTTGGCTAATCTCGAAACTGAGACGCTTCGCTCGCTTCGCTCGCTCGGTCAAAAATTGATCAACTTACGATTCTTGCTATTTATCAGTGACAGATATATGCATAAGAACGAAACCGAATCAAAAAACCAGTCACGAGTTTGGAAATGACTTGAAGTCAACCTAGATGGCGCTAGTGGCAAAATTAAAACTCGATATGGTTTGTTTTGTACGAACACGTAAGTAGTTCGAGAACATTTCTTAAAGTCAATCTTTTTGTCCCACTGCGAAAGGGCATAGACCTTTCTTTTAAAGGACTTTTTGCTAGCTTTCAGCGTGTATCACGTTCTGAAAGCTTATAATGAAATAAAGCAGCTACGTAATGTAATACCACTTGATACATTATTTAAAAAGTTGTTTGTTCACGGAGCATTGCAAAAACAATGGTGACCATGTTTGTCTCCATAACCAACCATGTTGCGAATATTCCTGAGGGACAAAGAGCGGTCAATGCAGCATTGTATGCTAGCATTTGTTTGCCACAGGTCGTCTCTGTACTCCGTAAAGTGAACTGCAACCGCGGCATTATCCTCCATCACGACAATGCGAGCTCTCATACCGCTTACAGAACAAAAGAGTCTTTAAGGCAAGAAAACATTGAATTATTAGATCATCCGCCGTACAGCTCTGACCTAAGCCCAAATTATTTTTATACTTACCCCTAAATTAAGAACAAATTGCGTGGTCAACGATTTTCGTCACCTCAAGAAGTTGTAGTCGCCTATAAAACGGCTATTTTGAGTACCTAATTTCAGAATGGAATGAATGCTTTAGTAAATGATTCCATCGAATGGAAAAATGTGTCCAAGGAGAATACTTCGAAAAACAATAAATATATTTTCCACTAATGATATATCAAGTCCTTGATTCCCGAAATTTTCAGTGCACCCCCCCGTTAGATAGCTACCTAAAAAATATTATCATGATTTTATTACAATACAATACAAATACAAATTAACTTTATTGCACCATGATAAACATAAAAAATTACAACAACAACAAGAAACAATATAGGCACAAAGGCGGACTTATCGCTATAAATGCAATCTCTTCCAGCCAACCTTTGGGTGGAGGAAAAATAATAATTTGAAATTAGGTGGGCGCAGTAATTATACCCATAGTTAATTTACTTACATATTAATAATACATATGTAAATATATTTTATATAAATATAAATAAAACATACCTATGCGATACATAAAATAATTATATAAACATACATATAAATAATACATCAAATACTTACATAAATACAATATTAGTAACACTGAACATAACTGATTATAACGACAGGTAATATTTAAAATGGCGATTTTTAAAAATGGTTTTACTCTGAGCAGTACGAACTTTAAGAGGAAGAGCATTCCAAAGGTAGACAGCTTGTACTGTAAAGGATTTGGAGTAGAATCCGGTCGAATGAGAAGGAATTTTAAGACGCAAAGCATTGATGCTGCGCGTTGGGCGATTATTGTCCTGGTTATTTTACGATTTTTGGCATGACATTCATATCATACTAAATTACAGCTTTCTACTTATAGTATTCGTGTAAAACCGCGGACTGATAGGCAGACACTGTTACTGTTTACTACGGTACTCTAAAAAATGTCGCGGCGAATTAATAACTTCTTTCCTATTTGAAATTTGGTTCAGTTGTTGAAATAAAAAGGGAAGCAAAATAGTGAAGGGTCGCTAGCATTTACATATGTTGCATATAAATAAACTTCGCTGTAAGTAAATGATCTGACGTCAACATTTACATTTTAAGTCAAAAAAATCAGAAAATAATAGGCCAAGTGCGTGTTGGGCCACGCGCAGTTTAGGGTTCCGTAGTTGTAAATGCCAACTTTGAGTTAATGTCACTAATAATAATAATAATAATGTTATAAAAAAACCTAATATATGTTTAAAAATAAATAAAGAGATAATAATAATAAAATAATTGGCTTCGGCCCGCGTATTTGGCGTATACCCTCAATTAGAGGAGAAAAAAATCAAAAGAAAATAATAATAATAATATACGTTTATTTCGGACAAATTAATCCATAAAGTGTTAGTAACATTGTTCTTACTTGCTATGTTAGTATGTGTACACGCGGTTTACACTCGCATGCAGTTGGGTCCAGTGTCTCAAAATGGGCCCATCTACCCTGCCAGCAATGACGGTGAGGAGGCTGTTGGAACTGCAGTACACCCTACGCATCAGGGAAGCCACCCTCTTTCTTATTATGGCTTGGAAAGTATCTACCTGGGCTTCTGCAAACATACCTGATACGGGGCAGTATCTCGGCAGTCCCAACAGCGCCCTTAGCCCATTATTATATTGAAGACGCAGGGCGCTGTGTGATTTCTGTGTATATTTGACCCATAGACTGCATGTATAAAAACTAAAAACGTCTAAGTATCTATTGAATTTGTATGAAATTTTCCTTTTCGAGTACATTTTATAAGTTGATCGCCTATAACTTTTTAATTTGTTACTCCTTCTTAGCTCTGATAGTTTTCCTTTAAACTACATTATATATACTATAGCTTTGATTTTTTTCACGTGACCATATATAACCGTTTAGCAGATAGATGGGGACACTTGACTTAGAAAAAAATTCACTTTAAACCTAAATATTTTAGATATGGATCCCTAAATCGTAAAATAGTGTTTACAAGCTCACAATATTTTTGAAAGACCTATTCAACGACACCCCACACAATGTGTTTGTAGCGAAAAAATATATTGACTTCCTCTTTACTTGTATGACAGCTACCCTAAAAAAAAATTTATATCCATATTTTATTTTACGACTTTTTCGCCATGATTGATATACATATCCATGCCAAATTGCAACTTTTTAGAACTTACAGTTTCTGAGTAGGACCGCGGACGGACAGACAGACAGACAGACAGATAGATAGACAGACAGACATGGCGAAACTATAAGGGTTCCTTGTTTACTACGGAACCCTAAAAAGTAAGAATTATCAAGTGATACAAATATCCAAAGATAAATAAATGATTTTTGACTTTGTTGACTTTTTAGGGTTCCGTAGCCAAATGGCAAAAACGGAACCCTTATAGATTCGTCATGTCTGTCTGTCTGTCTGTCCGTCCGTATGTCACAGCCACTTTTTTCCGAAACTATAAGACCTATACTGTTGAAACTTGGTAAGTAGATGTATTCTGTGAACCGCATTAAGGTTTTGACACAAAAATAGAAAAAAAACAGTAAATTTTAGGGGTTCCCCATACTTAGAACTGAAACTCAAAAATTTATTTTTCATCAAACCCATACGTGTGGGGTTTTATATCTATGGATAGGTCTTCAAAAATGATATTGAGGTTTCTAGCAGCATTTTTTTCTAAACCGAAAACTTTGCGCGAGAGGCACTTCCAAAGTGGAAAAAAGTGTGTCCCCCCCCTGTAACTTCTAAAATAAGAGAATGATAAAACTAAATAAAATATATGTTGTTCATTACCATGAAAACTACCAGCGAAAATTGGTTTGAACGAGATCTAGTAAGTAGTTTTTTTTAATAAGTACGTCATAAATCGTAAACGGCAATTTACCTTTCATTCAATCAACTCAAATATAAAAATTAAAAAAACATACTACAAGACTTTTATATTATGTTATTTGCTACTACGGAACCCTTCATGGGCGAGTCCGACTCGCACTTGGCCGCTTATTATACCTTCGATCAGTTTTTACAGTGTGTACTGCCCAGGTGTCACATCCATGTAACTCAAGTCTGCGTCGCACTACAAATCTTGCGTCTAACAAGCGTACGTTTGTCAAGAAAGTTTGCCAAATAACAATTTTATACATCCCCGGATAACTACCCGTCACTCACCGGGCCTGTAATTTTTTGCCGATTTCCTACGGGAAAGCGGCAAAAGGATGCAGGAACGAAGCTAGATCAACAATAAGAGGCCAAGTGCGAGTCGGACTCGCCCATGAAGGGTTCCGTAGTAGCAAATAACATAATATAAAAGTCTTGTAGTATGTTTTTTTTATATTTTTATATTTGAGTTGATTGATTGAAAGGTAAATTACCGTTTATGATTTAAGATGTATTAAAAAAAACTACTTACTAGATATCGTTCAAACCAATTTTCGCTGGTAGTTTTTATGGTAATGAACATCAGTAAAAAAATTTTTTTAGTTTTATTGTTCCCTTATTTTTTTACGGGGGGGGGGGAGGGCAGATAGAAACCTCAATCTATCATTTTTCAAGACCTATCCATAGATACCCCACAGGTATGGGTTTGATGAAAAATCAATTTTTGAGTTTCAGTTCTAAGTATAGAGAACCCTCAATTTTTTTGTTTTTTATTTATTTTTGTGTTAAAACCTTAATGCGGTTCACATAATACATCTTCTTACCAAGTTTCAACAGTATAGGTCTTATAGTTTCGGAAAAAAGTGGCTGTGACATACGGACGGACAGACAGACAGACAGACATGACGAATCTATAAGGGTTCCGTTTTTGCCATTTGGCTACGGAACCCTAAAAAGGGGGTCTCGGAACAAAAAAGTGGTGCTAGGTGAGTATTATGGTCAAAAATGTTGAATAAATCGTATTTTGTTCGAAATTTGGAAAAAAATCGTTAAAAAATGTCTTTTTACATACATACATACTATCACGTCTTTATCCCTAATGGGTCAGACAGAGCATTCAAAAATGTCTTTTTACTATACAAAAGTTGTCGGGAACTGTTTATTTAGTCAACGGGGTGTATAAGCTAGCGTATATGAAAAAAAGTCGACTCAAATTGCGCAAAAAATTTTGTTGTTCACATAAAATGTGTGAAAAATTACTAGGTATAAGGAAACCAATTAAAAATCGATATAATTCATAAAACTACTGAACCCACACTAGCGAATGGGGTGTCCAGAGAAGCAGCACAGTCAGTATTACCAGAAAAAGTAAACGCCGACACGCTCAAAGGGAAAAATTTGGAAATTTTAAGTAAAAAGTGCTGTTTTATTTGAAGAAATTGACAATTTTGAAAGAAAAGATCATTTAAAGATTTCCCGTTTTGTGTGCTAGTGGCTTATGTTATAGATTTTAACATGCTAAAAGGCGAAAAACATAAGATAAAGTGTAAGCGATAAGGCGTCACCAGTTGAAAAATTGCAACACAGGTCGATTAATGCCTGGCTGCCTCATTTGTGGCTTAATTCGCAGTCCGTGATTGGCGGACAGCCGGCATGATGTAGACAGCCTCAGTGGCTTTGTACGGTGCACTTAATGGCGTAATGAGTTTAGAATGCGAAACACCCAAACTGGTAATTTCTTTTACACGTCGAATGATTTGGTTGTTTCCTTATCTTTCTGTCAAAAGTCAGCAACCTTTTTATAAAAAAAAGATATTTCAATTTATAATTTTTCAAAACTAAAAACTGACTTCATCCTCAAAGTAAACAACAGATTTTGAGAAAGCGTACGGTCGGTGGATGATTTGGCGGACAAATGAATGTCGGAAAATGGTACTACAATCAACTATGGGTTACACCTTAAAAGTACCTATACCCTTTCAAACCAAAAAGAATTTACCAAATCGGTTCAGGCGTCCTCAAATAAACGGTGAACATAAATACTTCAAAAATCTTGAGAGGTGTCAAGGGACACCCGGATGGAACGAAGTTGCTTTCGATTAATGAGAGAGAGAGAGAGAGAGAGACAGAGAAACACGCGCACGCCGCATGGCTTACAACTATAGCAAAAAGTGTCGTTACAACTTTTGGTCTTAATTTTCTCCGTCTAGCCCCCTTTCGCAACGCGCGATAAAAAACTTCGTTCCCAAAAAAAAGGTCGCGACGATTTGATGACTTTCTTCTTTTTTGTTAGTCGCTTAAAAATATTACACAAAGGCCGAATTTGTTATTTTCCTGCACGATTAAATTTCTGTCTAGTCAAAAATCTGACTTCTGAATGACATATCCTGGAAATTGTCTATAACATTTTAAAAACCTGTTCCCGGAACACTAGGAACAATCGAATTGTACCCACACAGAATCGCAGTTCATGCGTGGTTGCGTCATTTGCGGCTTAAATCTGTGTCCGTGATTTTCGGACGGTTGTCGGAATAATGTAGCGCGGCCGAGCAACACGGATGGTGATTGCTGGTTGATAATTGCCGCTTAAATGGTTCTCTGTAGAACAGGGATGAGGACTGAGTCAGAAAACTATTCTGTTCTTTTAAAATGCTGAACCAATCTTCATGAAATAGCTTCCACCGCAAAGAAATTTGCTTTCATGTAAAAAATAACCGCTTTGAAATCGGTCCATCCGTTCGAGAGCTACGATGACAAAGCCAGATAGACATACATGCATTAGCGTCAAACTTATAACATCCATCTTTTTTGTCGCAGGTTAAAAATAAGCGGACACATTTTTTTTAATAAGAAAATAAATAAATAATAAAGCTTATCTAAGTTCCGAAGTAGAGCCTTGTAAAGTCAACAACTAGTTTAAATCTTACGAGTCCATAACATCATGCGAAATCGCTTTATCTTCGTCATTATTTATTAGTCAGAGAAAAGAAAAATTCGTGTACAATTTTTTTTTATAATCTACCTAAATAAATCGTCATCATCATAGGGACAAATTACACTGCTTGAGCTAGCTCCAAAGTAAGTTCGATACTTGTGTTATGGGATACTAACTAATGCGATGGGATCAGGGATGGACAGACACACATAGGAATGGGAACTGCGCCGCTTGTTTTAATCGACTTCCAAAAAAGAAGGTTATCAATTCGTCGCGATCTTTTTTTTATGTTTGTTCACCGATTATTCGAAGACGCTTGGACCGATTAGAAAAGTTCTTTCTTTGTTTGAAAGGGTATACTTGTCAGGTTGTCCCTTAGAAATTTTATCAAAATCGGTCGTGTAGTTTGAGGGTGAAGTCGGTTTTTAGTTTAGAAAAAATATAAATAGTTTTTTTTTTATTATACACGTTATGGGTTGCTGACTCGGCACAGGAAGATAAGTAAAAAACAAAACCATTCGACGTGTAAAAGAAATAACCGGTTTGGGTGTTTCGTACTCTAAACTCATTATGCCAAAGTGAACCATACAAAGCCACGCAAATGAGGCGTGACATTTTTCAAACGCGGTGTCACTAATTATGAAAACCTTCGGGCTTCGCTCTTTGTGTGAATTTCTTTCGAACTTTGGTTTCGGAAGTGGCCGAAGGGTGAATTTCGGAATAAAAACTATCCTATGACCTTCCTTGGGTATCAAACTAAATCCATATCAAATTTCATCTAAATTCTAAATAGCTTCAGTGGTTAAATCGTGACTTTGTAACAAACAAACAAATATACAAACTCACTTTCGTATTTATAATATTAGTAGGATTATGTTTGTTCAAATGACAGTTCGACTCAGTTTCCCTTGTCCCAGATAAAGTGGCTCTAAAACATGTAAACAGTCCACAAATTCGAGACAGATCAGTGAATGCAAGGCTGCCTCATTTGCGGCTTAATTCGCAGCCGTGATTGGTGGATGGACATCCGTCCGAATGCAGTGGCTGACTGACTCTGTTCTGAGCAATTAATGGTACAGAATTTAGAGCAAGTATCGTCATCATCATCTGGACGTATTTTCCCGGTTGCGTCCTCAGCAGTAACGCTTCAGAGCCCGGTGTCCGCTATGTAAACGAGGAGTTCAGTGGTTGAAGCGTGAAGTGGTAACAAACAAATTTACAAACTCACTTTCGCATTTATAATATTATATAGTAGTAAGTAGGATTGTAGGATTATGGTTGTTCAAATCATAGTTCGACTCCGTTTACCTCGTCCCAGCTAAAGTGGCTCGAAAACAACCCACAAATTCGAGACAGATCAGTGTATGCATGGCTGCCGCATTGGCGGCTTAATTCACAGCCGTGATTAGTGGATGGACACCCGTCCGAATGCAGTGGCTGACTAGCTCTGTTTGGTGCAATAATTAATGGTAGAGAATTTAGAGCAAGTATTGAAATAAGTCTATCTCACTCGCAATAACGCTATTTTCTATGGCAAAAGTAGAAATGATGTGGACTTTGACATCACAGTCCATATCGGACTTCTCTTACTAATTGAAACTTTAAAGTATCACATGATCGATATTTTACAAATTCTTTCATATTTGTTTACTGTGGTTGTTTTGGATGGAAAAAAGATACGAGTATGTTCTCTATTGTGTAAGCGCAAAACTAAAAATTCAATACACCTGAAAATAAAATACAATACTCATGGGACCACTATTTATTGTAAAAGTATATAAAAGCTATGATTTATATCCTTAATAGAAATAGTTCCGGCAGTATATTGTGATATTATAGTGGTAATTAGCAACGGAGCAAGTTACGACGACTTTGGGAAATATCGCTCCCTTAGCGAGAAACCTATGCAGGCTAAAGTGGGCTGCGTTCACATAAGGCGGATCCAGCTGTAAAAAAAATGAATTCTCTTTGTCAAAAAATTTTCAGGGCACAGTCATCCAAAAATCGGCCAAGAGCGAGTTGGAGTACGAATTTACTCATGAACAATCGCCTTAACTATATTTTGAATGATTTTCAATTTGATTTAAAAAATTTTGGGGAAAGTAATGTTTTTGTCAGTCATTAAAATGTTTCGGTATTGAGTAAGGACTAATAAACATGCACTTCATTTCATTACAGATACTCAAAGATTGCCATTTGAAATAAAATATTGAAAAGGAAACGGAGATATCATTTAAATTGTTGTCTTTATCAAGCCCTAGATAATCTTTAAAAATATTTAATAAACTTCTGTTTATAGTTTAAAATGTGAACGTGAAGCTTTTTTACGCACATTTGCCGAAAACGGCTATGTTTGGTCAGTATTGTTACATAGGGCTTGGTCAAGACACAATTTTAAATATCTCAGTTTCCTTTCAAATAAAATGTTTTATTTCAATAGGGGGCAGCACTGGACCCCGGAAAATTTAGGTAGTTAAGAGGCTATTTGCATACGCAAGTAAATGTTTGCAAAAAAAGGCAATACGCATGCCTTTTTTAAACAATTCCTATTTCGAAATATTATGTTAGTAAACGATCAATATGAACGCACCCTCACCAACTCGGCAGCTCGGCACTTTCCCCCACCTGCAGCTAATTAAACTGCAACTGAGCCCGGATTATACTCGTAAGAGAAATCTGTTTATAATGCCTCTGAAGGTACTGTTTATCCTTACTAATATTATAAATGCGATAGGAGTCTGTACGAGTATATTTGTTTGTTACCACTTCACGCTTCAACCAGTAGCCGTGCCATATGGTTAGCTTTCTAGAACTAGACTACTTCGGTTTGTCCCGTAGATATCTCATTTTTACGGTTCCGTAGTAAACAAGGATAATGATAATGATAATTTATTTACTTAAAAAAGAGTACATAAGATCTGAAATAATAAACATGTCACTCAGTTAAACGTCACTACTTTATTATGTTACTACTGTGCCCGTGGGCTTCGCTCCCCGTGGGAATTTCGGGATTAAAACTATCCTATGTCCTTCCCTGGGTATCAAACTATATCCATATCTATATATATATAAGGTGAACTTATTTAGATGAAATTTGATATGGATATAGTTTGATACCCAGGGAAGGACACAGGATAGATTTTATCCCGAAATTCCTACGGAGAGCGAAGCCCACGGGGACAGCTAGTAGTGTATAAGCTGTCTTGCAGATTAGCGACAGTATGTCCATGACACCTGTCGTCAACAGTCACACGTCAGTTTTTGACAGTTAGTGACAGTTTGACATGTGTCACGCGACCGTTGGCGACGGTCACCTACAGTCACCGACACAGGGGAGTTACTTCATGAAATAATACGTTAGTCGTGACGTCCTATTTCTGCGTCAAACCAAATGAGACTTTATCATTATACTTGACACTGAAAAGCGGATACGGAGTTACATCCGTCCTGCGTAGTCACAGAATACATAAACACGAAAAATCAATTAAAGGAGTAGCGACTCTCGCTACGACACAATTAAGTTTAATTCAGATCGCACAACGCTAATAACCTAACAGTTATATTCATCTAGACGTTCCATCTCTTTCCGTCTCTTTCTATCGCGTAACGCTTACCTTTTCTGCCGCAGTGATTAGCCACGCCGGCGTGGCCACCGTAAGTAGCCTAAGAATATAAATTATTAAAGATATTAATTTGTATCTTGATCAGTTGCAGAAGAAAGCTAAAAAGCATCTCAGACTAGCTGCAATGTAGGCTAAGAAACATTTTAGACTACTTGCATTCCGTACGAATTGATATTTAGACCACTTTCAGCAGTAGACATAATAACATAGGGGACTATCTGCAATTTAGTCAAAATAACATTTGAGACTACTCGCAACTTAGACGAGTTGCTATTTAAACGAGTTACGAGTTGCGTTTTAGACGAGTTTCCACATAGACCATTTGCATCAACTCCTTTTTTTATACTTGCGTTTTTAACACCTCCCGCGGAGTGAGACAGGCCTGGCGACCCTGGCGTAGTATAGCTTTTGGAGTAACCCCCAGTAGTCGGGCGCTGACGCGATCTAGTTCTGGATTATATTTTATTTGTTATTTACAAAAACGACATATTTGAACGGTGTGAAAAAGACCGAGCGAAGCAAAGTACAAAAGGATGTTAGAAAATGGTAGATAGATCACATTGTACGTGTGTAGTACGTGAGTATATCAGTACCCGTGAGTAGACTGATATAGGCTGTAAGAATAAACCTTATATTTAACACTTTTAAATATATCTTGCAGAATAAGAACAGTCTTAGACACCGCAAAGTAACGAGCGATCCGTTCCACTCTTATTCCTCACAGATTCGAGCAATTTGAAATTTAAATTGGAGCGTTTGCCAAAGGATTCTGGATGGCGGCTTTGGGTGCCACGAGTAATGGACGGATACCATTTCACGGGAATATCGTAACTAATCTAACTGACTTATATCTAACTTTACTTTTAACCGACTTCCAAAGGAGGAGGTTATCGTTCCTCACGATTTTTTTATGTATGTTCACCAATTTTTGAAGAGGCGACCCATAGGCGAATAAGAAATTTTATCAAAATGGGTTGTGTAGTTCGGGGGTGAAGGTGGTTTTTAGTTTTGAAAAATGATTATGTTTCGATGGACTGTTTTACACTATGGAGTGGTTCTGTTCTAGGCTACAGTTACACTAGTGATGCATTCATCACTAGTGTAATAAAGAAGTTTCCAACAAATCAAATCAGACACTTTTTTCTAAACGTCAAAACAAACATTTTCTATGGAATTTGTATGAAATAAAAACGAATGACGTCATAGTTTCTTAGAGTCAAATAGCGCTCTTAATATCAGTTTTTCCGCATTATTAAATCTTATATCACGTTGATACTGGATATGATCAATGACAAGTGACATTATTTTGTGACATTTTATTCTTTTAACAGTGCCAAATAATTTATTTTTGACCCCGGAAACTTGCTTATTGTAGCCTAGAACAGAACCACTCATGTCGTTAGTATTATTATTCATTAATAATAATACTAATGACATTTTAGATAAAAAGGTACTAAATGTTGGCTTTGGCCCCATGAACGCCTCAAAGGACCGGGTCCCCATGGACCCGTAGCTGAAAAGCGTACCAACATACTAATGATATAACCCAGTTATCCGGTCCACTAACATCCCATCCACATAGCCCAAACCAAGTCGATCCCTCCCTGGCAATAGTTCGGCAGCTATGGAGGACTGTCCGTTAGTGTATCTCAATGGTACATTAAAGGATAGACCTCCGCAGATGCAGCCATCTCACATTTTAGATAAAAAGGTACTAAAAGGCCTCTTTAAGTTGGCTTTGGAACCATGAACGCCTCAAAGGACCGGGTCCCCATGGACCCGTGGCTGAAAAGCGTACCAACAAATACTAATGACAGCCATCTCACATTTTAGATAAAAAGGTACTAAAAGGCCTCTTCATGTTGGCTTTGGCCCCATGAACGCCTCAAAGGACCGGACCCCATGGACCCGTGGCTGAAAAGCGTACCAACATACTAATGAAACCCACTTTCTATGTTATGATTATTCAAAGACGCCTAAATCGATTTGAAAAATTCTTTTTCTGTTTCAAAGGGTAGACTTGTCAGGTGGTCCCGTAGAAATTTTATCAAAATGGGTCGTGTAGTTCGGGGGTGAATGCGGTATTTAGTTTTGTAAAATTATAATTATTGTTTTATTGTAATTTGTTGTACTCGGTACGACAAATTACTCCCATGCTGGTCTGGGAGAAACAAAAAAACTTAGAATGTACCAGCTGCTTCTCTTCCCACGCAGATCGTAAAAGCCGATCGAGGGAATGGGCAAAAATGCAAATCATGTTAACAGGCGATGCGGCTAGCAAGCAACCCATCACTGTATTGATTGCTTTTCCATCTTCTCGCCCACCATGACGCTAAAAGTGGCTTTTGGGTCTTGCGGCCCTGGGCTCTGCATAGAACCGCAAGACGCAAAATGCTCTGTCTGCCCCATTAGGGATAAAGACGTGATAGTATGTTGTACACGGTTCCGTCTAAGGGCTCTTAGAGTCGAGCGAAAGCATGCCCGACTGTCGGCGACCGTCGCAAACGGTCGCGTGACACATGTCAATAGCTTATTGAATCACGGAATAAATTAATTTGTTCATACAATGTGGAAGGGACATACTAGTAATAAATCAAACCACGGGCACTTCATATGACTGGAAGAGATCCCTGACAGGGATAAGTCCGCCTTTGTACTGTTGTGTTTCATCTATGTTTCACTTGTGTCAATTAATGTACAATGAAGAATTTACAATACAATACAATACAATAACACTAGATCACTATAGTATAATGAAATTAAAATAACAGACAAAAATCAAAAAGAAAAATCGGCATTTTCATAGATACTACTTGTAAAGTGCAGCCGCTAGGGCAATCTGTATGGGAACGTCGATTTTTAGGGTTCCGTAGCCAAATGGCAAAAACGGAACCCTTATAGATTCGTCATGTCTGTCTGTCTGTCCGTCCGTATGTCACAGCCACTTTTTTCCGAAACTATAAGACCTATACTGTTGAAACTTGGTAAGAAGATGTATTGTGTGAACCGCATTAAGGTTTAGACACAAAAATAGAAAAAAAACAGTAGATTTTGGGGGCTCCCCATACTTAGAACTAAAACTCAAAAATTTATTTTTCATCAAACCCATACGTGTGGGGTATCTATGGATAGGTCTTCAAAAATGATATTGAGGTTTCTAATAGCATTTTTTTCTAAACCGAATACTTTGCGCGAGAGACACTTCCAAAGTGGAAAAAAGTGTCCCCCCCCCCCGTAACTTCTAAAGTAAGAGAATGATAAAACTAAAAAAAATATATGATGTTCATTACCGTGAAATCTACCAGCGAAAATTGGTTTGAACGAGATCTAGTAAGTAGTTTTTTTTTAATACGTCATCATCATAAACGGCAATTTACCTTTCATTCAATCAACTTAAATATAAAAATTAAAAAAAACATACTACCAGACTTTTATATTATGTTATTTGCTACTACGGAACCCTTCATGGGCGAGTCCGACTCGCACTTGGCCGCTTATTTATTTTTGTTTTTGACTGGAATTTTATTATCATTATACTATAGTGATCTAGTATAGCCCTTGGTATGATTTATTACGGGTATGTCCCTTCCACGTTGTTTGCTACTCGCATACTGAACTGGGTTTCTTTCGTAATCTTCCCAGCAGTGGTCGTTCCGAAACGCTAGTAGTTTTTAGCTTTTTTACTAAAATAATATTTAAAAAAAGTGACCTTCAATAAGAGATAAATTTACCCTACATTGAAAAAAAAAATTTTGGCTTTGATTTTGACAACAAACAATAATGGCAATAATAGCTAACATTATAAAAAGTAAATAAATAAATATACAGGGACAAATTACACAGATTGAGCTAGCCCCAAAGTAAGTTCGAGACTTGTGCTATGGGATGCTAACTCAAAATTACTTTACTTTATAACAAATACGCTTTATAAATAAAAATTCAACTTTAACCCTCATTTTTCGAAGCCAAGTAAGAATTCCAACATAATTAACCCTTCGTAACTTGAACTCTGACTTTCTACCTAATCTTGGAGGGGTCTGGTGGCATTAATCTAGACAATAGGGCTTCAACAATACCTAAGCTTATGCTAGGCTAAGCTGAAGTATCAATTTCGCGTGTTTATAAATTCCTAAGATATTTTTGCACGCTTCATAGCCGGAGTGTTGAGGTAGTGCTGTAGGTACTCTTAACATGTCAGGGTTAAGCATTTTTTTGGAATCAAACTGTCTCTGTTATATTCATATTACACTATCACACTAAAACAATAGTATGAGTACAGATATATGAAAAACTACCCACATTTAATAAACATATTAAATAAAATATTTGTCAAGCATAATTTGTTCTATATTCAAATCATAATTTAAAAAACAAAAAAAAAATATCGTGGATGTCCGGATGTAGATGGACGTATGTGTTACGATTACGTTCGAATGCAAATAATATTGCAGGCATGCTTTGGCTGAAATTCAGCGGCTGAACTTCGGCATAGTGTGGCGAGACACTACTCGTAAGAGCGCCCTTCCCGGCCCGTCTATCGTCAACGCGAGCATGTTTTGAAATGATTGTTGTTTCATTTAGCGCAATGCTAGAAAAAAAGAAATGCATTCTATTGAATGAAATTAGTATTATTATTAACAATTCATTGAACGAATATTAACTATTCATGGGGTGCGGAAATTTTATAAAACTTGTTCCAGCTAATACGTGTTTTTCAGTAAACCTTACGAGTGTGTGAAATAAATGGTTTTCATTTTGAATCTTCACTACATTTGCAAGGTTTATATGGAAATATTTTCTTTACTTTTACAATTCATGAGTACTATATGAACGGCCGAAGTTCAGGTAAATCTACAAAAAAGCAGATTTTTGGAGGCTTATACTGAATTAGTTTCTCCAAATTTAAATTTTTAATTTCGATAGAAACCTAGATATAGGGCACAAGATTCCTGTTAGTTCAAAAGTTTCCAAGAAAGATCTGTTACAACGCCATAATCACGTAAGAGCGTTTGTATGAAAAGTAAGAGGGGTTAGGCGCTCTTACCGAATGGTTTTAAATAGTAATAGATAATTCAGTGTTTAAGGAAAATACTCAAAGTAATTTAGTTGGCATCTTGTAAAACACTAGTCTTTTAAAATTCAAGTAAATATCTTTTTTTTTATTTCTATGAAATTTTTATATCTCCAGACGTTTTCTTGGTCAAAGGTACGATAGGGCTGATGAAAGCCTTTAAAAAAAAGAAAAAAAAGAGTTCACGTAATATATGACTGCTGTCTTGCACTGTATTTAAAATCACGTAAATCTATTGAAAAATAAAATAATATATTCTTAATTCTTGACATCCCTCAATAATAAGAAATGAAATATCAAAATCTGTATTTGCATCACGATTCCGCGCGAAACTAGTCCAGACTCTATACATTTTAAAGGAGCACAGATTTTCCTCGCGGAGAATATTTTCCTATTGAAATATTTCCTCAAAGTCGACTTGTCGCCTGATGTTGCGCTAATGGCTATATGCAGTGTTACTTTCAAAGAGTTTTATGTTGAGGCGAAAATGTTTATAAAGCGCCGTCGGAACGAACTTTGCACTACAAATATACGTCTTTATATCTAACGGGCAGACAGATTGTTTAAGATCTTATGAACTTTTACTATTGCTTAAAATAGTTCATTAATTGAATAAATTCAATATACAACGTGTAAGGGACATACTTGTATTAAATCGAACCACGGGTTATACTAGATATCTATCATCACTCATTATCATCACTTTAAGCCGCATAACGTCCACTGCTGGACATAGCCCTCTCCCAAATATTTCCAAAATGACCGATCTAGAGCGGCTTGCATCCAGCACCTTCCAGCAACCTGGGTTGGTCCCGTTCTCATTCCCGTTCCCGTTTTCGTTCTCGTTCCCGTTCCCCCTTCCAACGTACCTGTTTTTTTTCTCTTTATTAATTTAATTCTCTTTTTGAACTTTAGAAACATACAAAAAAAAACAACCACATCAGTTCAGCCATTCTAGAGTTTTGCGCTTAGCAACATTTATTTTTATATATAAATAAATAAAATAATAAATTCTTAATTCTTGACATCCCTCAATAATAACAAATGAAATATCAAAATCTGTATTTGCATCACGATTCCGCGCGAAACTAGTCCGGACTCTATACATTTTAAAGGAGCACAGATTTTCCTCGCGGAGAATATTTTCCTTTTGAAATATTTCCTCAAAGTCGACTTGTCGCATGATGTTGCGCTAATGGCTATATGCAGTGTTACTTTCAAAGAGTTTTATGTTGAGGCGAAAATGTTTATAAAGCGCCGTTGGAACGAACTTTGCACTACAAATTTACGTCTTTATGTCTAACGGGGAGGACAGATCATTTTAGGTATTTTACTATTTCATAAAATATGTCTATTGATTGATTTTAAATTGATATACAACGAGGAAGGGACAAAAAAATCAAACCACGGGCTATACTAGATCACTATAGTAAAATGATAACAAAAAACAGTAAAAAAAACAAAAAAAACGACATTCCCATACGAATTTTCGACATACCCGTAATAATTCGAACCATGGACTATACTAGATCACTATAGGATAATGATAACAAAAAAGTCAAAAAACAAAGCAAATCGACGTTCCCATACAAAATCGCCCGGGCGGCTTCACAATAATAATTCCGTATGGAAAAGCCGATTTTTGAAGTGAAAACTTCTTTAGCGGCGTTGTGCACTTTTTTTGGAATGGGTAAAAAATGTTAAACTCGCGTCAGGACACGTGACCTGATCGAAAATTCGTAAGACGGATGGAGAGTAGACAGCTGGCGCGGCGTAGGAGAGGGAGTATCCCCCTCTCTTTCTACGGCGCGGCGAAAATGTATGCCTGCGCCTGCTGTTTCGTATATCAAAAATGCACAACGTTAATATTCAAATTTTCACTTCTGCCGGCACTCTTAGAGTGCAACCCGTCTTTTTTTTTTAAATTTTTGAATGTTATTTTGATTTTATTGAACTATAGTGATCTAGTATAGCCCATAGTTGGATTTATTACGGGTATGTCCCTTCCACGTTGTATTTTGATTAATCTTTCAAATATGTTGGTCTGGGAAAAAAGAAATAACGTAAAATCTATCAGCTCCTTCTCTTCTCGCACAGACCGTAAATAAAAGCGATCGAGGGAATGGGTGAAAATCTAATTTATATAGCGGCAACCAATTACTATTTTGATTCCTTTATTCCAATTTTACGCCCACCTCACGCTATATGTCGTTTTAGGGTCTCATATTTCATCTACCTAGTTAGGAATAGAGAAGTAACAAACGTGAATAAAGTGAACGAAGCTCTGAGTATGAACTTTATTCGCTTTTTAACAGACTTCCAAAAACCCTCCGCTCCTTTTTGGCATATACCTGTATGTATATGATGTATAGAGCACAGTGGCGTTGGGTTCGAATTTGAACTAGTACAGCTATATAATAAGCCGTGCCATGTCCGGCTTATTTTTATTAAATTAGTGTGAATAATATGTATCTGGAGCGTGTTTATGCATTCATCATTGCGAATGTATTTCAATAACCAGAAATAATTTTTGTATTTCGAATATGTGGATGTGTGTGCAATCCACTCATACTACTAGTTTACGGCTTATGAAAATAGTAAGTGCGCCGATATACGAAGGTTATAATTGTTATTAGTAATAAACGCATATATTTTAGAAGCCCCTAAGGAAACTCGATGGGAATCGGCTTCTAAGGAGGCTCCGCCACTGATGGACCATTCCAATTTACCTTTTTATAGTTTAAAGCGAGAACGTGAAGCTTTTCTACGCACATTTGCGAAAAACGGCCACTTTTGGCTAATGTGCGTAGAAAAGCTTCACGTTCTCACTTTAGACTATAAACTGTAGTTCATAAAATAGTTTGAAGGGTTCTCTAGGGCATGATTAAGGCACAATTTTAAATGATATCTCTGTTTCCTTTCAAATAATTTATTTCAAATAGGCCACTGGACCCCGGAAAATTTGGGTATAGATTTTTTTATGTATGTTCACCAATTATTCGGAAGAGCCTGGACCGGTTTGAAAAAATCTTTTTTTGTGTAAAAGGACATACTTATGGTGTATCTCATGCGAATTTTATCAAAATCGGTTGTGTAGTTCGGGCGTGACGGTTTTTAATAATTGATGTTGACACATATTATATTAGACTTCGCAAGCTTAAAGAGATTGCACAGCGAATAAATATTTTACACAATATATTTTTCATAAAATATTGATTTTAGTTTAGTATGTAATGAAAACTAATTCTTATAAAATTTTGGTAAAGTAGACTATAACTACTGTAAGTGTTAAGTTCACTACATAGAGAACCCCCCTTATGTGGTGGGATTCGAACTCTAGACGTTCAAGTCAATCAGATCTCTATAAAAAAAATAGGACTATTTATCCTTTGACAATGCTGGTGAAAAAATCCGTCTGTTGTATGTCATAATAGAAAATAAAATTCCTTTGTTATTTCGTTGTTACTACAAACACAAAATGGTCGTAAGAACCATATAATCCAAAGGCGCTTAGGCCCTTTGTGTCAACGCCGCCATTATCAAAAATTTCAAAAAACTGGCTCAACTGTCGATTTTCATATGTTTATCGAACCTGCTTCCAAATTTTTACGGGAATAGGTTGAGAAATGCGACCTCTAGACAACAACATACGAACAACAGACATACGAAAGCATTTTTGGCCAAGCTAAAACGGAGACCTCTCTCGCTTCGCTCGCTCGGTCAATGAGGTACCTGCCTACCTTATATATACGTACATGTAAGTTTAGGAATATAAAGTGTATATGAATATAATTTAGTTATGTTATGTATGTTTTGAAATATCTAGTAAGTACAGTGGGCCACATAGAAAAGTATACCACCAATAGTACAATTTAGTAGTACCGAAAGTATAAAGGTAGGTACTTTTCTATGTGGCTTTTTCTTTTAATTGAATAAATATCCTCTTAATTTATCGCAGGTTGACTGGAAGAGATCCATGGATAAGTCCGCCATTGTACATTTGCTCTTTCGGAAAGAGGCTAGGCTAAAAAAGTGTAAGATTTTTTCCGTCACTTCTTCCCTCATTTTTTGCGGGTTTTTTAGGGACTTAACTTTTGTAATTTAGTCTCAACCGAGTGTTCCACGACAATCAGTTTTTTTTGTACTATGGTACATAAAGTTTTTACAAACAAAATACCTTTGTACATTATACATAGATTTATAGATTACACATGATTGATTACATATCTATGTATTAATGTTATCACTCTTAGTTTCACTTTTAACCAATAGATGGTGTTGTTCATTTTAAAAAACAAGATATAGATATTTTTGTATTTATATGGTATCAGGCACAGTATAATTAGAAAATTAAATCCAAAACAGTAGCAAAATAAATTTAATTATAATTACTTGAAACCCTTGAGTAAAATACACTCAAGGTTTGAGTGTTTTTTTATTCAAGTACTTTCCGGGATCTGTTGTACAAATATATTTTACTAGCTGTGTCCGTAGGTTTCGCTCTCCGTGGGAATTTCGGGATAAAAACTATACTATGTCTTTCGCTGGGTATCAAACTATAACCATATCAAATTTCATTTAAATAGGTTCAGTGGTTGAAGTGTGAAGTGGTAACCATCAAACGAACATATATACAAACTCACTTTCGCATTTATAATATTAGTAGGATACTAGGATTGTAAATTCATGTAAAGATATACAAAACAAAAACAGTTTTCAAAACAGTAGTCTTTGTCGTCAAAGCAAGAAAAAGGTCACAGAGCAAAGAGTTTCAGAGGCGTCAAGATTTTATGAGTGTGTAGCATTTTAGGAGTGAGCAGTGTTATTTGCTTGAGTTCAAAGAGTGGATTTTGCAAATCATATTTTTTCTTTAAACTTTTTTTCTTAGTACGATTTTTATTTAATTTAATTTGTACTATATAGTATATGCTAAAATAAACAATACCTACATATTCTACATAACTACACTATGCTCTATCTGACAGCTTTAAAAAAAATGTCCCTTCACCTGTTTCTTAAATGAAAAGTGGATTTTAGCCTTCCGGACATCAAATGGTAATTCGTCCCATAGTTTTATAGCTTGGACGATAAAAGAATGTGAAAGAACCCACTCCGGTGAACTGGCAAAAAGGGCTCAGTCAGACAGTCAGTGAAGACTCGCGACTTTGCCCGGTGACCAGTGTCACAAACTGTCGCTGGACTGTCGCGACTGTCAGCGAAAGTCGGCGACTATTAGCTACTGTCTGAGAATGTCAGCGACAGCGTTTGTTTCTTTGTTTGTTTATTTATAAAGCTTTATTGTACATAAGAAAGAACACAGAAACAAATCAGAAAAGTAAACATACAACGGCGGACTTATCCGGTATAGCGACCGTTTGAGACTGTCTGCAACAGTCTTATTTATTTTCTCATTTATTTTATTAACTGACTTAAAAAAAGGAGGAGGAAGTCAAATCGTCGCGACCTTTTTAAAAAAAAATATATTTTTACTGCTTACTCGAAGACGATTTGAAAAAATATTTTTTTTGTTTGAAAGGGTATACTTTCAAGGTGTAATATAGTCGTCAAGTCAGGATCTGATCATGGAATCTTGGAGAAATAGAGGGAATTCTTTGTATTTTATAGACACACATATAGCGACTTAGGTATTTTTTATTGTGACTAGAGCATTTGCTTTTAGAAAGCTATTTCATCAAGATGACGGGATCTTGGATAAATCGAGGCAAATCTATGAATTTAATAGGCACACATATAGCAATTTCGTTTTTTTTTATTGTGACTAGAGCATTTGCTAAGAAAAAAAATCTTTTATCAATTTCGGTTGTGTAGTTTGGGGGCGAAGTCGGTTTTGATTTTATACATTATAATATTTAATATTTATTGTTAGGTAAAGGAAATACAAGCTAAACAAAGTTTATAAACATTATGAGACCTCTCAAACCCTCTGGCCAGCGAGGAGAGTGTAGGCCAAATCCTCTAGCTGCTATGACCTAATATGGCTCTAGTAGTACAGAGAGGGTTGTGCTCCTGTAGTGGAGACCAAAAAGACTTAATGATAATGATGATAATGTTCATCAAAAACAAATTATACAGAACAAAAGATGAACTTAAGTTTGTTTGAGTTTGTAGGCGATAGTTCGCGACACTGGTCGCTGAAAACTCAGGATTGCAAGCTGTCAGTGACACATTGTCGCTCATCTATAAGAGCCCTTAGTCAACGTAATTCGACAAAAACCTACGTCGAAAGAAGAGCATTAAGTCCTTTCTTGTCGGCGAAATGGGAAAGTAAAACTAGGATAGCTCAATGTTTTCAATAACGATCTCAGTCACAATAATAAAGACAAGTGGCGTTATATTGATTTGATGTTTTTATTTGAATATTATGTTTAAGTTATCTTAGAATAATATTATTTAAATCTGAATATTTTTAATAAATATCTTTGATATATTTTAATTTATATTTAGTTCAGTTTGTCATTAATAGTTACATTTTGTTTTTAGTTATTTAGTCTTAGTATAATATATTTGTATTGTTTAAGTTAACTAACCATTTGGCAAGAATGGTTTTGTAATCTAATCTAAAAATGTAATTGGTTGTTTTTATTTATTTGAATGAGAGCCATTTTGGGTCTTATTATACCTAAGTAGTTATCTTAATGTTTATAATATAATAAAGTAAGAAGTGACGTTTAAATAAAGTGTTTTTTTAATACACTTGACTTTTACAAAGATTTGCACTATAAAACCAAATATTTCATAATCCTAAATTAAAAAAATGGTATTTCTAAACTCACAATATTATTAAAAGACTTTTTCATTTATACTCCACACGATGGGTTGGTTGAGGAAAAAGTAAACTCCCACTTTAATTATAAGGGAGCCACCCTATTTTTTTCCAAAATCTTATTTTACCACTTTTTGGCATGATAAATAATACATAATACGTACCCCTATTATCACAGTTTTATGGTAAGGTTACAGTCTCTGGGTAAAACCGTGGACAGACAGACAGACGTGGCGAAACTATAAGGGTTCCCAAGGGTAAGGGTAAATTAAGGACATGTTTATTAATTAAGATGTTTATTATCATTCGACCGTATTTTCCCGGTTGCATCCTCAGCAGTAATGCTTCAGAGCCCGGGGTCTGCTACCTTACCAAGAAGCTTTGATTTGACGAGGTTACTGGTTTTTACACAGAGCGACTGCCGTCTGACCTCCGCAACCCAAAGGGTAAACCAGAACCAATCCTTGGACAGTTTGATTATCAAACGCTAGATGGCGTTCGGGATCCACAGTTTATACGTGCCTTCCGAAACACGGAATATATTATTTAAGATGTTGTACTCTATTTTATAAAAAAATTTAAAGAGGTTAAAGAGGGGAGGCCTTTGCCCAGCAGTGGGACATGAACGGCTAATTAAAAAAAAAATCATTATCATTATCCTTGTTAACTACGATAAATGTGATATCTACGGGACAACCCGAAGTAGTCTTGTTCTAGAAAGCTAACCACATGGCACGGCTACTTCGCTACTGGTCTGTAAAATATTCTTTGCCGCAAAAAACTAAAGTCTTGTTCACACCTACGTGCGAGTGAGTTAAAACAGACATTTTCAACTTCGTCCACACGGTCGCTTTGTTCCGAACTGTAAGGCTGTGGTTACAGTGGATCTCATAAATGCAGTTTTAAAAAGTTTCCCCTGACAACTACCTACGCCCTATGAAAAAAAAAACGGTTCAGCCGTCCTTGAATAATTGGTGAACTTAGATAAGAAAAAATATTCCGACGAATTCATAACCTTTTCTTTTATAGAAGTCGGTAAAAAGATAAATCTATCCGGTATAATGAAAATCTGCTGGTACGTTGACTTATAACATGTCTGTTCATTGCACTACTTTGACAACAGACCTAATAATTTACCGTTTATAAAGCCACCTTTTAGCTCTATCGACAGAACAGCTAAGCAGTGTCAATTTATATAACATTGTCATTGATGTTTAAATATCTTATTTTACAACCTTTTTCCCGATGGAAAGTCAGAAATACTTGGTAACGTATGTCTGTTTGTACAGCTACAGGCTAATCTCAGGAAATACTGAACGGATTCGAATGAAACGTTTTTTTGTTATATAGGTGTTAAGCTTGGGCAACATATAGGGTATAATTGATTTTGGATAATGGAACACCTGATGCAGAACCATAATAATCCAGCTAAACTATAGGAAATATAAAAATGACGCCTTAGCAAAAGTTGTTCAGCCTGATGAGCATTTTTCGAAGTCATAAAGTCCACGCAAACGAACTCGCGGGCTTCGGCTAGTATCTTATATGTATTCTTTTGTAACCTAACCCGCTTTGCTTATGGCCAAATCGCTCTGCTTATGACAGTAGTCCGAGGCTTAAATTTGGAACAGAAGCGATTTCAGGAAGTTAATGTTCGAGTTACTGCACCGTAGTTTGAACATTTTATCAGCCATAATTTTACCGAGTAAAAGGACCCATACTTTTATATACATACTGCTATATACAAACGTGGAAGGGACATACGCGTATTAAATTAACCTACCAACTATACTAGACCCCTATAGTATAATGAAAGTCAAAAACTAAAAGAAAATCGGCATTTCTATACAAAAGTGTGTAGCCGCCCGGGCAATTGTATGGGAATGTCGATTTGTTGTGTTTTTTTTTACTGTAATTTTATTATCATTATAATAAACAGATCTACTATAGCCTGTGGTTCGATTTATTACGGGTATGTCTTTTATCTTAAAAAATATACAGCAACTATTTTAGGGGTGAATTAAATCCGTAAATAAGTCCAAACTTGATGGAGTTGCATCCTTTTATACCTGAGTTCCATCGACCACCTTCCGTCTCTGTGATCTAGGCATCGTGTACCATAAAATTCTCGTCAAGACAAATTAAAAGAGTCCTACTCAATGAGGTTATGTTTTTTTAAAACTGAGTTCCGTCGAATATCTTCCAGCTCCATCATCAGGACAGCTCATTGACTTCACAATATTGTATTGTCATCAAGTATGCAAAATTTCAGCTGAATTTGTTAAGGATAAGTAGTTAAAAATTGAGTTTCAAGATTTGACCTTAACAAACATACATACATATAAGATACATTGCATGTTAAAGCTTGAAAAAATTGTGAAAATAATCCAAAAACCTGTGATCTTCCAGCAGTTTTCAGCAATGTTGTATGTATATACGTAAGGAGACCATCTTATAGACTGCAAGAAATGCTGATCTTATTTTTTAAAGGAGGAGATCAAAGTACGGTCAGAAAAGACCTACGATATCAACTCGGAAAAGAATATCTCCATATTTACAGACTATGTCTAGTTCGGGGATGGACTCCCGGATGGGTAATGGACTGGGCGCTTTTAGCTTATGTATCTCCACCTTTTATACCTACGCTATAATATTATTACATTCTGTTAAAATGTTTTTGGCAAATAAAGAATATTATTTATATAGGATGACGGAGTTATGCAACATCTTACCTTTTTACAAGCTTTTATATACCTAGTTTCATCTGTCCCTTTGTCTGTCGTTCTGTCTGGAATCAAATCTTGAAAGTTAAATTTGACCCGCTTCCCGGTTTCCGATTAAGCTAAAATTTTTCACGATTACGTATATCGCGAGTCAATGCAATATTATAATACAACGGAGCTGATCTGATGATGAAAACGGAGGATGGCCTTAAGAACTCTGTAATTTCAGCCGCATAACGTCCACTGCTGGACACAGGCCTCTCCCAAAGATTTCCAAAATGACCGATCTAGAGCGGCTTGCATCCAGCGCCTTCCAGCGACTATAAGTACTCTGTAATGAAACGACGCAATTCTATTGAGTTTGGGCTCGTTTGATTCATCTCGAGGGGAGTCTTTAGATAAAAGCTGGTTTTAAAAAATATTTTTTTAATAATTTCTTGTCACGCAATTGAACGTTCCTCAGTTTCAATTACGAGAAATGGAAAGATGATACAAGTAAGATGGTATGAAAGAGAATACAGAATTCAGAGTCCAATACGTACTTGACCTAAAATCAAAATAAAATAAATATTTAAGTGCTCCTATACAAAAAACGTGATTTTTTATTAGTAGATAGTATCTTGGGTATCTATCTATACAAAGTCTGACACGTACTTGACCGGTTATTTTCTTAGACTTGTCCTATATCCCGCTAAATAAATAAACGGTTATCTTTTTTCTGCCAACGGTACTCAGGTAAGACCCCCCTTAATATGCTAATGGTGGAAAATAAATTCGGCATAGGCATTTTATGGGGAATGAAGTATAAATTCAATTCTGAGTGCCTCGGCGGGTTATAATCTTCAAGATATGAGTAGTTATTTGATATACAGAGTGTAATATCGTAATGTAGGGACGGAGATGGTAAAGGGAGATATAAAGAGATACTTTTATGAGTAGATCTTTTAACGAGTTTCTTTCAGTCCCTGTTTAAGGCCATGCATGAGTTTTCCGGGGTACAGTGCTGCCTCTATTTTATTTATAATTATATATAAATACTATTTGTATTAAATTATTATTAAGAAAGACCTCTCCAACCCGTCTTGCCAGCGAGGAGAGTGTAGGCCAAGTTCTCTGGCTGCTTAAGTATGGCTCTGATAGTACAGAGAGGGTCGTGCTCCTGCAGTGGAGACAAAAATACCTAATGATGATGATGATGATTTAAAAGAAAACGGAGATATTATTTAAAATTTTCTCTTGACCAAGCCCTAGATTACCCTTTTAACTATTTTATGAACTACTGCTTACAGTTTCAAGTGAGAACGTAAAGCTTTTCTACGCACATTTGCAAAAAACGGCCACTTTTGGCTAATGTGCGTAGAAAAGCTTCTCGTTCTCACTTTAAACTATAGTTTAAACCGTAATAAACTGTAGTTAATAAAATATTTTGAACGGTTATTTAGGGCTCGATTAAGACACAATTTTAAATTATATCTCCGTTTCCTTTCAAATGATTTAATACAAATTGGGACAGCACTGGACCCCGGAAAATTCAGGAAGCCCCTTAACCCCAGGTTACAAAAAGAAGCTATTTTTATCCGACTGCAACAAATGTATGGTTATGTTTTTAACCCCCGACGAAAAAGAGGGGTATTATAAGTTTGACGTTAATGTCTGTCGGACTGTGGCATCGTAGCGATCGAGCGGATGGACCGATTTTGATGTTTTTTTTAAAGTAATTGGGGGGGGGGGGGGTTAGCTCTAGAAAGTGGGGGTTATTTAGTTTGCAAATAACAGATGGCGGCGGATATTAATTTCACTAACATCGGTTGGAATATACGACGCTGGTGTCTTTGGGATATTTTGAATATGCTTGGCAAAATTAAATAAACTTGTTTAAAATTATTAAAATTATAGATGCGTTTAGATAAACAACGAAAAAAATCCACACTTTTTAATCGAGCCAACTTGCAAATCTCTGCAAGTATATAGGTACGTCTTGAAATTTAAATCGACCTGATAGTGCAGAAAATGCAAGTCTTCCGTTCTTTCGCCAATGAATCAGGCTTAAGGCTTTATAAGGCTTTTATTTTCTTTCAAAAGCATGGGAAACACAGTAGCACTTACATGAATAAATGTATGCTTGACAAAATTATGAAGATTATGGAAGGATAACCTATACATCTTTCGTGTATGTAAATTGCCAACACTGGTATCAGTTTTTTCAAAGGCATCTGACACATAGTGACTGATTATACAATGATGAGGACCAACGGCTTTACGTGCCTTTCGATGCTCGGAAGATCCTGAGAATTTTATACGTTATATGTCAATAACACACCAGGTGTCGTTTAAACTGTGATGCTTACTCCCGCCGGGCTCATCAATACTTCGCTATCTCTATCGGTTTCAATTAGATCTAATTGCTTGGTCTTACGTCGACCCTATTCTTGTATGCAGTTGTGAGATATATAGTATGTTAAAAATCCCTATCCGATCCCTTAAGGTAATGTTGGGTAGCTTGTGTAGCTACCCAACATTACTTAACGGATTAGACAGGGCTTTTTTAACTACTGTATATAATCAGTAAATATTTTGGAGTCAGATAAATATCATAGAGCGATTGCTTACGTAAACATACATATAAACATACTATCACGTCTAAAAGCATAAGTTCATTTTCTTTACAAATTTTTGAGTACTCACTCAGCAGAGGTTTTGTAAAGCAATAAATGTTCAACAACGAAATAACGTATGTACAATCTGTGACCGACACATGTAAACCTTAACTTTGACTTTAGAGGCCGTACGGCCACTTTATAGCCTACTTCTAAAAAAGGAGGAGGTTATCAACTCGTCGCGATCTTTTTTTTATGTATGTTCACCAATTATTCGAAGCACTGATTAGCAAAATTCTTTTTTGTTACATAAGTTATACTTGTGAGGTAGTCCCAGAGAAATTTTATTAAAATCTATTGTGAAGTGTGCGGCTGAAATCGGATTTTTAGTGATAAAAAATGATTTATTATTTATCTGCCCCGACGCAAAAGCAAAATACACGTAAATACTTACGTGTATTTTGCTTTTGCGCGCAAACGCGTTGACACGGTGTCTAGTTCTGCACTATATTTTATTTTGTTAAGATTCATTACAAAAACGACATGTTTGAAAGGTGTTAACAAGACCGAGCGAAGTACAAAAAGATGTTTGCTGATTTATTTATAGAAAATAGTAGATATATTTTATTGTTGGCCCAGCTAACGGCTAATTTACACCTGAGTTGATGGATGGTTATTGTCGTATATGACAGCCTAGCACTTCAAACCGTGATAATATCATAGGATTTATTGTCAAGTATAATACAACCTTTATCTACCTTTTTTTTGCACAAGGTATTGTTAAAATAAAATCAATATAGGTACAGTAAGTTGCTGTGTGGTTTCTGTGGCTGAGTAGAAAAGGGCCACTCCAAGTCCTTCCGTAGGCCTATGTCCAGCAGTGGACGATATGCGGCTGAAATTATGAAGTCTTCCCGTGAATGTCGTAGAAGGTGACTTAGGAAATACAAGCTAAACAAAGCTTATAAACATCAGTTAGACCTCTTCAACCCGTCTAGCCAGCGAGGAGAGTGTAGGCCAAAGTCCTCTGGCTGCTCTGGCCAAGTATGGCTCTGGTAGTACAGATAGGGTCGTGTTCCTGCAGCGGGGACGAAAAGACCTGATGACGAAGATATGGTATAGTAACTTGCAAAAAAAAATATTATAGGTAAGTAGGTACGTACTTATTTATGCCAATGACTAGACTAGTATAAAATAATGAAAAAATTACTTTCGAAGCGCAAGTTGGACTCGCGCAGTAAGGGTTCCCTACCATCCTATTTATTACTATTACTTTACTAATATTATAAATGCAAAGTGAGTTTGTATATTTGTTTGTTTGTTACCTCTTCACGCTTAAACTTAACCGATTTGGATGAAATTTGGTATGGATATGAGTAGTTTGAGACTTGGGGAAGGACATAGGGTACTCTTTATCCCGAAATTCCCACGGGGAGCGAAGCCCGCGGGCACAGCTAGTTATCTATAAAAATCACTTTGTTGTATGGGAGCTCCACTTAAATATTTATTTTATTCGGTTTTTAGTTTTAATAATTAAAGATGTTGTTGCTTTAACAATTATTGTTAAAGCAACAACAGAAATACATCATCTGTGAAAATTTCAACTGTTTACCTACCGATTATTAGATACAGCCTGGTGACAGACAGAGGGACAAATGGCCAGCGGAGTCTTAGTAATTTGTTTTTACCCTTTGGGTACGGAGCCCTAAAAACGATAAAAAGTATCCTTGGAACGCAATAAAGTAATTTAAATTGCAGCAATAGACGTCTTTTAAATCGGACTGCAAACAAACATTGCTGATAACATATAAAGTTGGTTTTGTCCTGCCATTAGTTACCTCGCTACAAAATGACGCATAATAGAAATATTCCATTACAAAATAGACGAATAACAATAAAATTATAACAAAGGAAACATTAGACTAACAGCATAAATATGTCGCATGAAAAATCGTTTCCACGACATCCGCTATTCCCGTGCGGAAATTATGCTGACGTGAATCGGCAAGACGGAGTTCCGTGGTTGCAGACGTGCGACTGGAAATCGCAAGGAGTTGCGACTTGCGACAATAAAGTGTTCTTTAGTAACGAACCTTATAAGCGAGCGAGTAATGTTTTCTGGGTCTGCATGAATCATTTGTTTGTAATATTTATATTGTATGAAAAAAGTTCCTGCTATATCCGCTATTCTTGAACGAAAATTATGGTGACGTAATCGGCAAGAAAGAAGGATCCGTGATCACATATCAGCAACTGAAAATTGCGAATTTGCGAGGTGTTGCGACTTTGCAACAATAAAGTATTTAGTGTCCTTTAGTAACAAATTACGTATTTGAGATTAATTGAACGTGCGAGGAAGGTTCTCCGAGTTTACTTAAGTACTTGAATTATTCGGCGTTGTATTAGTATACTTAAATACTCGTATGTATTATGACAAATCGCGCCCACCAAAAACAGTCTGAAAATTATGCTCCACCAAAGTAAAGGGATTCGAGAGTGCCGTTATTTAAAGGCCATACCCAGAACTACTAAAGAATGTAAAGAATTGTAATCAACATTATCTCTGAATACAGATAATTCCCCCAATCATAGGAATACGACTAAAAGGGATAACAAATGTTAAAAGCGACTAAAAGTCGCAAGTCTACTACCACCCCATACTAAACTTAGGCGAAGTAGTGTCAAGTAGTAAACCTGCTTTGCTAACTATCCGGAGTTAGTAGTTTGCGTTAACCGATTACGTCGAAATTCACTGGTGTTTAGACAAAGAGCTTCTAGTTTAATGCAATGTTTAATAAGAGTTATTAGCGGTTTCACTTATGTCGAGTACACAGTTAAACCCCAGGGCGGATCTAGACTGTACACTTCGAGGGGTTTCCATTTGAGGATTCAACCTACATAATAAATAAATACGTAGGGGCAAATTACACTGATTGAGCTAGCCCCAAAGTAATTTCGAGACTTGTGTTATGGGGTGCTAACTCAACGGTACTATATTCTATAACAAATACACATATAGATAAACATCCAAGACCCACGATAATTTGAAAAAGGCCATTTTCCAACTTGCCCTGACCGGGGATTGAACTCGTAACTCTGGATGACGGACTGGCATGGTGACCACTTCGCCACGGAAGTTGTCATAGTTACCTTAGAATGAAAGAAGGAGAGATAGAAGGGAGACGAGTAAGCGAAACACCAAGGATGAAGATTTTCCAACAAATTAAGGAAAAGTTAGGAGTAAGATCCTTCTAGAACAGTGAAGGATGGCAAAGAGAAGAGAGGAATGAAGCCATCTCCACTTAACTCCACCGACAAGAGCAAATTCTTGAATTACTAAAGAGAGAGATATGATAGGCACAAAATATGGAACGCTTGAGAGGCCTATGACCAGCTGTGGACGTTATGGCTGAAATGATGATGCAACGCATACAATTAGTTCTACCAACTTATCGTTTCTAACTAATTCTATCTCCGGCGGATTTTCTTCATTCTCTATCAAAAGCGGTCAAGTCGTCTGTTCATCTCATCCTAGTTTTTCTTCTGGATCTCTTTCCGTCTGTAGAACCCATGTTGATGTTCATAATACTTCAACATTACCATCATCCTCACGTATTCCCGGTTGCATCCTCAGCAGTAATGCTTCAGAGCCCGGGGTACGCTACCTAACCAAGGAGATTTGACGAGGTTACTGGTTTTTAACAGAGCGACTGCCGTCTGACCTTCGCAATCAAAGGGTAGACCAGAACCAATCCTTGTACAGGTTTGAGCAAATCCATCGACACGCAAAGAAGAAAAAGCAAATGTTTAATGGTGTTCGGGACCCACAACTTATACGTGACTTCCAAAGCACAGAATCATCATTCTTTTCGGATAATCAGGTGATAGAAGCCTGCAATATTCTAACCAGGCTGGAAACAACTTCTCACAAAGTATGCTTCCTAGTGGGATTAGAACCCATGATCTGCTGGTCACAAAGCAAACGCCATAACCACTGGACTACGTAGGCAGTGCTACAAATTACTTAGACATATTTCACTGAAATATTATGCTGATAGTAGACTTAAATATAAAGCCTCCTGAATCCGTCCTTGGTTGAACCTCAGTTCATATAACTTAGGTTCAACTAAGAAGCTTGAGTTAACTTACATCGCTTGGTCGGTTTTAGACGTTTGTTGATTCCGCCTTTACAAAGTTTTGACATATTGTATGTTGCGAGGTTTATACATATAACGTCTAATAAAACATACTGAAACTATTTAAAGAGTGAATTTATAACATGATACTGAACAACTTTGCCCAAGGAACGTAAGCTAAATATGAATAGTATTTTTGCTTTCTATACAAACTCGGATCAGCTGATCGGTCAACTTGTATGGTAGGTAAAAAAATATTTTTCATATTTCGATTTATGTTCCATGGGGAAAGTTGTTCAGTATCATGGAGTATTAGTATATTTTGTTTGTAAAAATGTTTGTTTTTGTATCTTCTCTTACTTGTATATACTTTGACTGCATTCCTATCAGATTCTTGGCTGGCTGGAAGAGATCCCTCCCTGAGGTAAGACTGCCCTTTGTATATATTTTTTTGGTACAATTTACGCCTTTTGTCCATATCCTAGTTTTTTAAGATAATTATGTCCTGTATTTTTTTTATTTTGTGCAATAAAGGGCATTTCATTGTATTGTACAATAAAGAGATAACTAACTAAGCTATTATATGTAAATATGTAATTTTTTCTTTTTTCTTTAGTATTTTAATAAAATTCAAATGCGAAAAAAAATAATCTAACCGATAAAGTATACATTATACATCATCATCATCAGGTATTTTGTCTCCACTGCAGGAGCACGACCTTCTCTGTACTACCGGAGCCATACTTGGCCAGAGCAGCCAGAGGACTTAGCTTACACTGTCCTCGCTGGCCAGACGGCTTGGAGAGGTCTCATTGATGTTTATAAGCTTTGTTTAGCTTGTATTTCCTAAGTCGCCTTCTACGACATCCACGGGAAGTCTTGTAGTGGCCCTATTCGACTCTGCTGGAAACCACAGGGCTAAAATTATAATTTTTTAACTATCTATATACATATAATAAAACAGTAAAAAAGTGTGTCTGTACATTAAATATACCTATTTCCAAAATAAAATATTGGGGGCGATTCAGATATAGTAACAGAATAAGAATAAGAATAAAAAAAAATATCTGTCTGTTTGTCTGTTTGAACACGCTAATCTCCGGAAATACTGGACGGATTTTAATGAAACTTTTTTGTTATATAGCTGTTAAGCCTGGGAAACATATATAGGGTATAAATGATTTTGAAAAATGAAACACCTGATACAGAACTATAATGGTCCAGCAAAACTATGAAATATGAAAATGAAGCCTTAGCAAAAGTTGTTCAGCGTCTGATGAGCATTTTCCAGAGACAAAGTCAACGCGAACAAAGTCGCGGGCTTCGGCTAGTATATAATATTTAGTTGTATGTTTATAAGATTCTGGGAGAAAAGACAACGTGGAATGCAGTAGATGCTTCTATTTCTGAGTAGACTAGAAACGAATCCGAAAACAAAGTGAATGGGCGAATATGCGAATCATGTTAATAGGCGATGCGGCTTGTAACTAGTGTTGCCGAAAAATCGATGGTTTTACAATCGATAGTTATACAATCGATAGTTTCAATCGAAAAATGCCAACCGATAGGCCTATCAACAGTATAGATACTATTCCTTTTATAAATATAAAACTTTTATTAAGACTCCTGACCTAGATTGAGTTATATGTATGCATTATTATATATTTATGTTTATTCATATATACAAGGTTTTTGTTTGTATTTTAGCTTGTAAGTATAGTACAGTGTTCCCTATTTAATAGCATTTTCTCTAGCGTTGGGTTGAATGGAAGTAGTAGGAATGATAACTCCGCTTTTGTACTGTTGAATACTGTATTTTTGTGGTGTCCTTTTTGTACAATAAAGAATTTACATACACACATTAACATACGTATAATGTATAATTTTGCGATTTCAGGGATGGGAGAAACCGATAAATAGAACCTACACAAGCTACCCAACATTGCCCTTACGGATCGGACAGGGTTTTCTTAACATAGTATATAGGTATAAAATATTTATTTATTTACCTACAAGTTGTGAGCTTGCACCGCAATGGCTGTACTAATCGTAAAGCTAATTAATAACTACACTATAGAGCACAGATAGCGAAGATCGATATCTGTTTAATGCAGCGAAGGTAGCGGAACAAGTCGTAAATCTTCTGTAGTGTTGTAACTATGTGATTCTTTTAAATTATTTTTCCGGAATCATGTCTGTCATCAATTTTTTTAATTCACTTTCTACTCCCAACATCTCTCTAAAAGTATAATAAATCTATATCTATATCTATCTATACATATAATAAAACAGTAAAAAGGTGTGTCTGTACATTAAATATATTTCCAAAAAAAATATTGGGGGCGATGGAGACGTAGTAATAGAGTAAGAATTAAAAAAAAAATGTCTGTCTGTTTGTCTGTTTGTCTGTTTGTCTGTTTGTCTGTATGTCTGTTTGTCTGTTTGTACACGCTAATCTCCGGAAATATTTGACGGATTCGAATGAAACTTTTTTTGTTATATAGCTATTAAGCCTGGGCAACATATAGGGTATAATTGATTTTGGAAAATGGAACGCCTGATGCAGAACCATAATGGTCCAGCTAAACTATAAGAGATATAAAAATGCCGCCTTAGTAAAAGTTGTTCAGCCTGATGAGCATTTTCCAGAGACATAAAGTCCACGCAACTAATTACAGATTGACTGGAAGAGATCCTTACATGGGATAAGTCCGCCTTTGTATATTTGCTCTTTCGAATTTTTGTATTTTATTTTGTTTATTTTAAAGGCTATTTTTTACTAGTCCTGACCGGGGACCGATCGAACCCGGAACCTGTGGGTGGCGGACTAGCATGTTGACCACTACTCCACGGAGGCCGTCAAAGTCGCCAGGTTACGATCGTAAGCAAAAGAATCAATTGTTGATCCAATACTGTTGTAATTCAAAAGATTCTCAGTTCATATGTCTGATGGGCTTTGTAAATCCCAGATTCTAAATATTCCAATGGTATGTCAGTTTGACAGGGTAATTCGGGACACGGTTGCTATCCCGCCAATTCGCCTGCACTACATATTGTACGACGAAAATCTTTGCTAATTTTTTAAAGAAAAGTTTAATATAGTTAAAAAAAAAAACTAAAATCGAAGAATACTTTAAGGAAAACGGGGTCTAAAATAATGTCAATATTAAGATGACAACGGGAAAAGGTATATTGTTTTTAAAAGCACAAATTACTAATCATTCTATCCTTGCATTTGTTTCTTATGAATTAATCTTATTTAAAAAAATGCCTGTCACTCAGACAGAACGATGAATTCATGGTCATGTTTAGAGACAGATATTCAAAGCATTTCCCATTAACAATATTTTTGGTGTTCATAATTTGGTGCAATTATTTTTTTGGAATAAAGAAACTCGCATATATACGTGAACCCTGAAAGCATTGCGAAATCATAAAATTCCAGAATTGGGAAAAAGGGGCCGATGGGGTAATTCGGCACACCCCTACGGTGGTAAATGCGTTAACCCGTCGGATGCAATCCTGCCACTTGCTACAGTAAACCTGCACTAATGTACGAAGTGACCACACCACATTTATTCTACGGATATTTTCCGAATTCTCCGTCACCGTCGGATGCATCTTTAGCTGCGTTGCAGACTCGGGGGTCAGCTTAATTTTTCTTCAAATATCCAACGTGGAAGGGACGTACCTCATAAATAAATTGAATTGAATAAAGTTTAAAATAAATGAACAAATAGACTATAAGTTAAGAGAATTTGGTAGAGTCGATTTACTGCTTGTATGAGATATTTCATACAACGTGGAAGGGACATATACTCGTATGGTCATGTCGAATTTATTTTTTGGTTCCCTAACTGTTATTTTCATTGTCTTATGCTAAAGTGATCTAGTATGTAATAGCCCGTGTATATTCGGACGTTCAACAAACATTTTTCTTTAAGCATGAAATGAAAGGCCAGTAAATTTCAAACAACATGTTCAATAACCAGGTTATCTTTGCTTCGGCCGACTACCATACACATAATCTACGTCGACTCTACGAGGGTTTGTTGCTTGATTCTCTACAAAACATTGTACATTATTTCCTTTGTCCAAGACGAGAGAAGTTAAAGTTAATAAGTTTATATTAAAAAGGTGGTGTTGAAGTTACAAACTCCTTTTTTTAAACCCCGACAAAAAGGAGGCGTATTATAAGTTTGACGCTAATGTCTGTCGGTGTGTCTTTCTGTCTGTCTGTGGCATCATAGTGATCGAATGGACCGATTTCGAAGCGGTTTCTTGACATGAAAGCAAGCTCCCTTGCGGTTGTTCTTAGCTATGTTTGATGAAAATCGGTCATCAGCGGTAATGCTTGAAAGTTAGGTTCTCTAGCAAATAATAAGTTGCGCTACGGATATCAAGTCGTATCGGTAGTTCCGTTTCACATCACTTGATGGCGTTCTTGACAGTCGGGACTTTTTTTAATTTGATTATTCGTTTATTACATATTGAAAACATTTTGTTACAGGTCAATTAAAGCTTAGAATTAAATAGCACATTAGCACACATTAAATTTGTTGGCTGGAAGAAATTCCTCAATGGGATAAGCCCGCCGTTGTACATTTTATTTTTAATGAATATATTTTGTACCACATTTGTTTATATTTACTGTGCAAGAAAGAGTTCAAAAAACAAACAAACAAAATTCGGGTAAATACACATATCATATTTAATATTTTACAATAGACGTCATCGATTTAAATAAATTTCATTGGCCTAGAAAAAAAACTTGTTGCAGAATATATTTTTGGCGGATACCATAATCATAGTCACCCTACATCCAATACTCGGTCGGACTGTATCGATGCTTCCAAATTAGATAACTGAATAGAGCATGCACTGGGGAGGTTATTTCGAACGGGCCTAATGAAATTCTTTTTGCGAAGTTTTTAACCGACTTTTAAAAAGGAGGAGGTTATGAATTCGCCCATTATTTGATGACGGATGCCAAAATGGATTTTGAGGTCTTTTTTTGTTTGAAAGGATGAACTTGTCAGTTGGTTATATTAAAATGGGTTGTGTAGTGAAGTCGGTTTTTAGTGATATACCATCATCATCAGCAGGTCTTTTTGTCTCCACTGCAGGAACACGACCCTCTCTGTACTACCAGAGCCATAATTAGCCAGAGCCGCCAGTAGACTTGGCCTACACTCTCCTAGCTGGCCAGACGGGTTGGAGAGGTCTCATTGATGTTTATAAGCTTTGTTTAGCTTGTATTTCCCAAGTCATCTTCTACGACATCCACGGAAGGACTTGAAGGTGATATAGTTTATTTAATAGTAAATTAAAAGCTTTTATATTAATTCTACACCGATGTCAAAGCAGGTGACATGGAAATGATTAAAGTAATTACATTTTTCCTGTTTCATGCTGACCCATTGCATACACTCTTCAAATCATTTTCAACTTTATTTCAATTAAACTGAGAGGCAAATATTGCTTAAACATGTACGTAAGTGATTTAAAACTTTATGGAAAAAAGCATATTACTCATTAATCATAGATTACTTGAAAGTATTGTTATGTAATAATGATTAAAAGCACTTAGTTTTAATAAAGTTAAGTGAATACGCGTGTGGCGCACTTATTAGAATATTAAACTGTTAAGTATAACAAAATATATTGAAACGATTTTAAAGGCCATATATAATCTATGATACTGAACTAAACAACTTACCAGAAGAATAACTCGGATCATCTGATTGGTATAGAGGCCAGAAATGAACTATATTTCGGTATGTGTTCTTTGGGGAATGTTGTTCAGTATCACTTACCCTTAACATAGTTTCATTTACCTAATGAATAATAAAAATTATTAAGTAAAATACCTTATTTCATAAAGCTCTGATTCTGCTTCTTATCGTGTGTGTTAGTGACTAACACTAGTGTTAGAGTTTTTAAACCGCCTTAAAGGCCTCTGACATGGTTTAAGATAACGACCAATGTTAAAGACCGGGACCGACGGCTTAACGTGCCCTCCGAAGCACGGATCATCTTACTTATAAGACAATCAGGTGATCAGCCTACAATGTCCTTAACCAAACTAGGACAACAACACAAAGTCGTTGCCCCCGCCGGGAATCGAACCCGCGACCTCCGGGTATGAGCCGAACGCTCTAACCTCTACACCACGGAGGCAGTTCAACGGAGGCTACAAAGCTCTGATTAAAATGACTCAAGTGCATCATCATCATTTCAGCTGCATAACATCCACTGCTGGACAAACGCATCCTCATGGATTTCCAAAATTACCGATCTAGAGCGGACTGCATCCAGCGACCTGGGTCAAGTCGTCAGACCAACTTGTGGTTGGTCTCACGTTACTCAAGTTATCGTCAAACAAACATACATAGGTACATACATACGTACAAACGCTGGATTGTTCAAGTAATCTTTGAGAACTTCGCTCGACAAAATGTTTATATCTCTGTTTCCTTTCAAAAAATTTATTTCAAATAGGGGCAGCACGAGATCCTGAAATCTTTAGTTGCCCCTTAAGGCTCTACTTTACAACGTTTTACCCGATTTAATTCACCCCACGCTAAACACCGTTAAATTCGTGTTCCCCTTTAGCGCAGATTCCCTTTGACCCAGGTTCATACATAAATAAACAATAAGTAACTCTTTGTGCAAATAACAAACGATACTCCATACAGTGTGTACGGTACTTAATGCTCCGATCACACATGCGACTTTGACATTTTTAGAACGAAGTTGTTGGTCGCAGGTTACGGAGTACTTTTCTAAGTACATTTTATAAGTTGGTCGCCTATAAATTTTTAATTTGTAAACCCTACTTAGCTATGATAGTTTTCTTTTAAACTATGTTATATGCACTAATGCCATGATTTTTTTCACGTGTCCATATACAACCGTTCAGCAGAAAGAGAGGGGGATAATTGACTCGAACAATTTGCACTATAAAATCAAATATTTCGGCAACGGATCCTTAAATCGAAAAATGGTGTTCACAATATGTTTGAAAGACCTATCCAACGATACCTGACATGATAAGTAAGTCAAGAGAAAAATTTACTCCAACTTTACAACTGTAAAAAAATATTTCAATATTTATTTTGCCACATTTTCAGTATGATTAATATAAACTTATACCAAATTACAGCTTTCTATTCTTGTACTTAAAGTCTCTAATTAGAACCGCGGACGGACAGACAATCAGACAGACATGGCTCAACTATAAGGTTTCCTTGTTTACTACGGAACCCTAAAAAGGCATCTGCCATATCTTGATTGCCATATAATAATGACAGCCGGGACAAAAGTTTGCGTTCTGAAGCAAAGAGCTTTTTAAACTTGCAACTTTCGAAGTCAGATGCTTTGTTCCCATCACTATTCTTCTGAACAATTTAAGATCACGTTGAGTCGCGATGTTTCTTGCGATTTTTTCCCGTTCACCGCTAGACTATAATATATTAGTTATCATATGCGTGGGACGCATGGGATAGGTAGTATTCACGAAAAGTGGTGCTTCTTAAAAATTTAAGACCAAGTTTTTACTTGCGATATGTCTTGCGACTAATCGCAGCCTGTGGCCCCGCCGTTAACCGCTGATAGCCGTGACGCCGTGGGAAGCGGCGCCTGCCCCTGACGTAGGTAATTACCGCCTTTGCTTTTTATATAGCGCTTTAGTCTTGGGATGTAAGAATAACTAGCTATCGAGATGGTTTAGGTTTTTATTTAGCTAATAAAATGCCATTATTTCGTAATAGCTTCGCCCGCGACTTTGTCCGCATATTTATCGCTTCCTGTGATATTTTTCTGGTGCATTTTTTTACAGACTGCTGCTGCGAATTAATGATGAAAACTTTAGGAGGTTATCAACTCGTCGTGATCTTTTTTGTATGTTAACCAATTATTCGAAGTCGCCCAGACCGACTTAGAAAATTATTTTTTGTTTAAATAGGTACACTTCCGAGGTGGTCCTCCTTGACTTCGCCAGAACCACATAACTTAAAGCCTATTTACATTCATTTATTAAAACTTTGTTGATCCACAATAGGGTATTACACCTATTATTGAAAAGTGACCAAATTAGATTCCATGGCGCAAAAAAATTCTTAAAAATACACAAAATATTATTCAATCGGTAAGTTCCATAATCTGATTTAAATTGTACATTTTTGCATTTAAATTTTACATTTTCGTGCGTGCATCGTCATCATGACGTCACATATGTATGTAAACAAAAGCGGCAATATATGCATTCTGACAGTTGACATTTTTTAGTTTACACAGTCGTATGACGTAATAATACGGCGGCTACTATTTTGTGTTTAAAAACAGATTATAAAAGCTGAAAATTGAATTTTAACATTTATTTTGGTATTTTATGAACTACTAGCTGTGCCCGTGGGCTTCGCTCCCCGTGGGAATTTTGGGATAAAAACTATCCTATGTCCTTTGCTTGGTATCAAACTCTATTCATATCAAATTTTATCTAAATAGGTTCAGTAGTTAAAGCGTGAAGTGGTAACAAACAAACAAACAGTTATTCTTAAACTAAAACATATATGGACTAAAATACCGTATTAAAAAATGTAATACAATTGCTGGACTTAACGTAAAACCTTTCTCTCTCAGTCAACCATAGGAATAAACAGATAAATTATTGCGGATTTCCTGTCTTACCTTACCCGACTTTGAAAAGGTCATACTTCTCGTAAGTATACGACAAATGACATAAGTACGGCTGGTTTCCTGCCATTACACCGTATCGACGTAATTTAGATAATTTCTTTTATTACGGTTTTGAATTCAACTTTTTTGCGAGATGGGCACTTATTGTTGTTTATTTGATCATCATACGTCGTAAATCACACCACACTATCACACTATAATATTTTAAATTCCCATGCTGGTCTGGGAGACAAGAAAAACTTAGAATGTACCAGCTGCTTCTCTTCCCGCGCAGATCGTAAAAGCCGATCGAGGGAATGGGCAAAAATGCGAATCATTTTAACAGGCGATGCGGCTAGCAACCCGTCACTGTATTGATTGCTTTTCCATCTTCTCGCCCACCATGATGCTAAAAGTGGCTTTTGAGTCTTGCGGCCCTAGGGCCGCAAGACTCAAGCCTAGGCTCTGCATTGAGCCGCAAGACTTAAAATGCTTTGTCTGCCCCATTAGGGATAAAGACGTGATAGTATGTATGTATGTTTGTATATTTTAAAGTCGAAAGTTTGTATGTGTGTGTGTGTTTGTTTGTTACTTCTTTACGCGCAAACGGCTGGACCAATTGTGATAAAATTTGGTATGCAGGACGCTGACACCTTGGAATAACACATAGGCTACTTTTTACATACATACTGCGGGTAACACAATACACAAACTAGTTATTGGCCTGAACTGTGAAATCGCGAACCTCATGTCTCTGCAACACCTTGACAGATTTGGCTCAAGTTTGAACTTAGGAATTGTATTAGCCACGTCTATACGCTAACCAAATTTAGTAAATCTCCGATCAAAATTACTAAAGTTATCGTCGAACAAATAAACATACTCACATACAAACGCCGGATTGTTCAAGTTGATTCGGAGAATTTCGCATATAGGGACTGGATGAAAAGGGGTGAAAATGGTCAATGATCAAATCTGTGGTCAAATCTTTGATTTTGATATTGATTATACATAATACTATATTTTTTTATTTTTTTTTTTGGAAAGGGATGGCATGGCAAGTATTTAAACCCTTTTACCGCTAGACTTTATATCAGTTGTGTGCGTGCGCAAGGCATGGTAAATCTAAAATAAATAAACGAACATGTTTTTAGTCGGAAATACGATCTTTTTTTTTGTCGGAAATATCCGACGTTTGCGGAATAAGCCCGACAATGATAGTCGTCGATCGCGGTTGAAGGGTTAATAAAACTTCGCTTTCTCAGTTCTTTCGTATTTGTAAAACGTAAGTCATCCCTACAATTATAATAAATTATTACAAAATACATTTTCCATCGTACAACACTGCAAAAAGTTGCATTGTAAAACATACGGACAATAGTCTGATTATGTTACTGTACAACTGTGAAGAGATATCATGTTTGTCTATTAAAGACACCATCTTATTAAAAAACATGACTTTAGCAATACATACTGCTATATAGCAATCTAAAAGATAATACTCTCTGTTAGTATTGTAACAAAGTTAAAAATAGCTTGTTAAAATGGAATAATTTCTTTGAACAAATATCTCTTTTTGAATGATGTATATTTTAATTTGCAGATCTATTGACTTTTAATGTTGTGTGATACGAAAAGTGACATTATCTATTAAAGTTAAAGGTCAAAATAGCTTGGATGTGAGAAAATGGTTTATTATAAGCCTGTTTTATTTGTTGATTGTTGTAATCAAATAATGACCAATTATTTGGTTAGTTTGTTATTTACAAATGATTTTAATTGGAAATTATTGTGTAATTTCTTTCTTCATCAAACCAGCCACTGGAAGTCCACTGCTAAAATGCCTTCTTACAGGAAGTTTGAACCTGAATGTAGCATTTTGGGTCTTGCGGTTCAAAGCAGAGCCCAGGGCCGCAAGATCCAAAGGCAAAACGTGATGGTAGACGAGAAGGTAGAACTAGTTTATTTTCCAGGCAAATCATAAAAAAACCCAACTTTTGAGCGTTCAACCATGACTTTTAAACCGCTGAACCGATTTCCATTAAACATAGAATCATAATAAGTACTATTAGCCTTCGCTAGCCTTATATGCTTGCTCCCTTGCATCCCTTTTGCTCTTTTGCCTTATTAGAAATTTTTGTGTGACTCTCAAATTTTATTTGATTTTTTTTTATTTCTACAGCAAACTTAGCAAGCAAGCAAACAGATGGATAAAAGCATTTTCGGCCTATCTTGAAACTGAGACGCCTCGCTCGCTTCGTCAATAAATTAAAGAAAGTTTTTAGAGTGTGCTTGAATCATCAAAATATCTGACACTAAACTGAAATTACATGTTAGTCCGAAAGAGGCAAGTCCCAAGAATGCCCGAACTGCGACAACGGTGGAAGTTCGTGTAAATATTGCGGCTAGGGATTAACTCGAATTACTTGTGGTGCAGAGACGCACCGAGAGGGCGACGCAATATTACGTCTAACAAAATGTACTGGAACTATTTAAAGATATATAAGGTCTAACCAAATATACTGAAACTATTTGAAGAGTGAATTCAGTCCGTGAACAACTTTCCCCAAGAAAGATATAGCGAAATATGAACAATTATTTTTGGCTTTCTATACAAACAAGGATCAGCTGATCGGTCAACTTGTATGGAAGGCCTAAAATTACTTTTCATGTTTCGATCCGTGTTCCTTGGGGAAAGTTGTTCAGTATCGTAGACTGAAATCAATCTTAAAATAGTTTCAGTATATTTTGTTAGACCTTATTTATTTTATTAGATATATATATACAGGATGTTTTATTACAGTTCATGATATTGAACAATTTTCTCTAAAGAACACGTATAGAAATATGAAAAGTAAATTCTAGCTTTCTATACAAGTTGACTGATCAGTTGATCCGAGTTTGTATGGAAAGCTAAAAATAGTTCTTCATATTGCATGGGGAAAGTTGTTCACTGTCATGGACTTAATTCACCTTTAAAATAGTTCCAGTATATATTGTTATTTCTTGTATACAATGTATATCATGATGATGATATACATTGTATACAAGAAATAACAATATATACTAGAACTATATACATCATCATCCCAGCCCTTCTTCCAACCAATGCTGAGCATAGGCCTCTCTTCGTCGACGCCACCCATCTCGGTCCTGTGCTGCTCTCATCCAGGTGTTAAAATATATTTTTTTGGTGTACAATAAAGTAACTACTTAACTTAAGAGTTCGTCTGGTCAGCCTTTATAAATCCACCGATCTCTGATGACATCCACAGCCTAGCAGTGGCGAGGCCTCCTTAATAGCCGATTCCCATCGGGTTCCCTTACGGGTTTGTAATATACATTTATAACTAACATAATATGTATAAGCATTTATTACTAACAACAAAACCTACGTACATCGGCGCACTGCGCTTTAGTATGTACATTTAGGTACTATCTTCATACCTAAGCCACAAACTAGCAGCAAGACCGGATTGCACGCACCCACATATTCAAAATACGAAAATTTTCGTATGTTATTCAAATACACACACAGTGATACATTTTGTATAAACACGCTCAGAGACAATTATTTACACTCAATTAATAAAAATAATGATATGCGAATTATAAGCTGTACATTGATCGGCTTACGTTTAACTTTTATAACCTAATCAGGTAGGCATTTAATTCGTTTCATAGTTTTATAGCTGTACTAGCTCAAATTCTCACCCAACGCCACTGCAGCCTAGTCATATTTTCGCTGCCCTTGGTGTACCGCGGATTGATCCCCGGCTGACCCACGCTATTGCGTCACTACTGAACGACAATGCCAACAAATGTATGGAAATGATTCCTCTGTGTACATTCGTTTGGGCTCCCCTTATCGTGTTATATTTGCCCACAGCCCACGCTCTAGGCTGCTCAGCTGTGGGCGGAAGAATGTTGTGTGTAAGTTGCTAATACTCGTCATGTTTGTCAAATGCGAATCATCAGATAGACAGATACAAGCTAAATAAAGCTTATAAACAACAATGAGACCTCTTCAACACGTTTGGCCAGCAAGGAGAGTGTAGGTCAAGTCCTCTGGCTGCTCTGGCCAAGTATGGCTCTGGTAGTACAGAGAGGGTCGTGCTCCTGCAGTGAAGACAAAAAGACCTAATGATGATGATAAGACAGACAGATGGATAGCGGAGTCTTGGAAATAGTCCCATTTTTAAACATTTTATTTCATTTTGTACGGAACACTGATAATGAATCTATATTTTTTTTGGTCACGCCATACCTTAAGATCGACTTTACAGATTTCATCCATATATTTTTAGTTTTTAATACTTCGTAGAAGCTTCTTACGGCATGAAAAAATGCTCAATTTTTTTTTAAACAGGACTACGTCATCAGGTCAGCAGTGCCGTAAATAGGGCGGTGCCACCGGTGCCCAGGCACAGGGCGTAGACTCTGGGGGGCGCAAGAACAGCCAGATCAGGCAGGACTATTATTTTTTCGGTTTGCTCCTGATAAGTTCAAGATCAGGGTGGGCAACGCATTTGCACTAGTGAACTTGCGATTGAGTTTTAGTGAGTGAGACACAGTGGGTGGTATAATAGGCGAAGGGTCCACTTAACATCAGATGGCTCATCTGCTTGTTTGCCCACATCAATTCCTTAAAAAAATAGATTTTTCTTCCAAAATATTAGATAATTGGTCCACCAACACCAAGTTCCTTGTGCTTTATTTTATCATCCTGAATGAAATAAAGTAGACCTATACATAGCATTGCTCTAGGGTACCTATAATATCTAAAAAAACAATGGCGCAGTTATAGAAGCTCGCACAGGGCGCAAAAAAGGCTATTTACGGCACTGCGGGTCAGCTAGTTACTATTACCATGCCTACCCATTGTCATATCAACATTATTATTTCTTTTCCTTGTAACTAGATGGCGCTTTAATGTAAAAATTAAAACATACAAATCTTTTATAACTAGTTATTAAATAAAGTAGTACTCTAATTAGTTAAATAAGACTTATATGAAATGCAATATATTTTTTAAAAGTATATTCAACACTTCCTTCGTCAACTTTTTGGCTAGTCGTGTGTGCTGCCATCTCTGAGAGGCCGCTTCGCAACTCCCGTTTTGCGTGCTTACGGCCTCTCCAATCGTTTGTATGGCGTTGGGTATCTGTTACGTTAGTAATTATATTATCTTTGCTATTACTATGCCTACCCATTGCCATTTAAACACAATTATTTCTCTTCCTTGTCACTAGATGGCGCTATAAGGTAATAATTAAAACATTAAAGTCTTTTATTACTACTATTTAATTAAAGTTGTACTCTAATTAATTGAATATGACTTATATGAAATGCAATAAATATTTCTAAAGTATTAGTATTATAAACACTTTTTGTCACTTTTTCGCTAGTCGTGTGTGCTGCCATCTCTGTGTGCCTACCCCGCAACTCCAGTTTTGCCTACTTACGGGCCCTCCAATAGTTTTATATGGCGTTGGGTATCTGTTATATCATCTTTGCTAATTCTCGATAGTCATCAAAGACTAATCAGTAGACCAAACAGGAATAAATCCCTTTTCGTTTGTTTTAATCCCAGATTATGAAGGAATTAAGCTGAACCCAAAAGTTCTGAATCTTTGCATGGCCTCGCATACGGCCGATGATGGTTTGGTAGTTGGGTAGTTGGTAGCACCTACCTAATAGTAGTTCGGTAGTTTAGGGTTGCCAGAATGAATGCGAAGCTAAGTAACTTTAAAATTGAGTTGTATAAATGGTCACTTAGTTGTATAGTTTGGTAAATGAACGAACATAGTGAGCGAAATTCTTTAGACAATTCAACTATACGTAGCCATTTACTTAGTATATTTAACCGAAAAATTTATTTAAAAAACCCCGACTGTCAAGAACGCCATCTAGTGATGAGTAGCGAAACTGTAGGTACGACTTGGTATCCTTAGCGCACTCTGTTTTTTGCTATCGAAGCCCTGACTTTCAAGCGTTAATAAACTATTACTTTTTAACGGCTAAACCGATTTTCATCAAACTTGCTTTAACGTAAAAAACACGCATCGAAATCGATCTATCCGTTCGAGCGCTGCAATGCCACAGACAGATAGACGTAACCCCTCTTTTTCGTCGGGGGTAAAAACAAGGGTCTTAGAGTTTCTTTGTACAATCCGGCGTTTGTATGAATAGGTTTACCTATGTTCTACAGAAACTCAGTAGATACATAAACATACATACTATCACGTCTTTATCCCTAGTGGGGCAAACAGAGCATTTTGGGTTTTGCGGTACTATGCAGAGCCCAGGGCCGCAACCTAATGGGGCAGACAGAGCATTTTGGATCTTGCGGTTCTATGCAGAGCCCAGGGCCGCAAGACCCAAAAGCCACTTTTAGCGTCATGGTGGGCGAGAAGATGGAAAAGCAATCAATACAGTGATGGGTTGCTAGCCGCATCGCCTGTTAACATGATTTGCATTTTTGCCCATTCCCTCGATCGGCTTTTACGATCTGCGTGGGAAGAGAAGCAGCTGGTACATTCTAAGTTTTTTTATTTCTCCCAGACCAGCATGGGAGCTGCAGGAACTCAGTAGATGAGCACAGTTAAACATAAGCCAAATAAATTTGGTCTAGGGGTTGTGGCTACTGAGATTGTGTGGAGATGAGACCCACAGAGATTTAAATTCGTATAAGAACCAAATTGGTCAAAGTTGCCGGGGTCTTCTCTTCTTCTTCTTCGCTTGTTCGTTTGGCGCCTTATAAAATAAAAAGTTTTTTTAAACTATATACGATTTCAACTCCAAACTACTTAACCGATTTTAATAATATTCCTATGGACTACTTTACAAATATGCTTTTAAATAAAAATAAAAAAACAAATTGATCCAGGCGTCTTCAAGTATTTGGAGAACATAATTATCTACGTTAATAATTTATCAAAACTGAAAACCTGTTTCAACCTGAAACTACACAACTGATCACCTGACAAGTATATCTTTTTAAACAAAAAAAGAATATTCGGTATAGACGTCTTCGAATAGTGTGAACATACATGAAAAAAGATCTCGACGAATTGATAACCTCCTCCTTTTCGAAAGCCGGTTAAAAATTAAAAAAAAATTACATTCGATATTAAATCCTTATCCTCCTTTGAAATCAGTTAAAACTTACACTCGATATCTTGATATTTTAGCTATATGTTTGTTTTTCGTGTGTGTGAGTGGCCAACACTGGTGTCAGATTTTTCAGGCCGCCTAAAGGCATCTGTCATAGCTTGACGACTGCCATACAATGATGACAGCTGGGACCAACGGCTTGTACGTGCCTTCCGAAGCACGGAGGAGCTCGAGAAATTTTTGTGCCACTTGTGGTCACCCATCCAAGTGCCGACATCCATATCCTACTCCTACTAATATTATAAATGCAAAAGTAAGTTTGAATATTTGTTTGTTTGTTTGTTAACTCTTCACGCTTAAACTACTGAACCGATTTGAATGAAATTTGGTATGGATATAGTTTGAGACTTGGGGAAGGACATAGGGTACTCTTTATCCCGAAATTCCCACGGGAAGCGAAGCACACGGGTACAGCTAATTAAATATAAAATACTGATATGATTTTAACTGCAAAAAATAATTAAAGAACATAAAAATAATAGTAACATCTGGCAGCTTGGGCATGAGGTATGGCAGTTTCTGGCGCCTGGGACAAGGGTTCACACCCACTGGAAAATATTATGGCAGAATCGGAACAAAATAAATTTTTATTTTTGTTTTTTCTTGTGTAGAAGTCGTGTCAGATTTTTCAGGCTGCCTTAAGGCAGCTAAAGCTAAAGGCTGCTATACAATGATGACAGACGGGCTCAACGGCGTATACGTGCCTTCCGAAGCAAGGAGAAGCTCGAAAAAATTTATGTCACTTGTGGTCACCCATCCAAGACCAGTATTTAACGAAGTTTCTTTTCAGATGGTACGGACTTAGCGAAAAGAAGTGTTGTGTGTTTTTTCCTCTCGTTTTTTAGGGGCTGGAATTTTCGGGTTTTTTTTAGGGGTTCCAATTTTTGTAACTTCGTTCCGACCGAGTGATTATTATTTTTATTTCTTGTTATTATATTTTTCAGTGTTCCTTATTTTGGAATTCAAAAAGATAGTAATGTATTTGATGGTTAATTTTTTAATCGAGTATTAAATTCAATATCTCTCTATCTTGTTGGCTTTCATTTAGGAACTCATCATCAATAATTTATTTATTTATTTAACTTCATTACAATATACATGAAAATGGCGGACTTAAGGCCAAATCATCATCAATATATTGAAGGACTATGTTTTATAAAACTATAAAAAAAGTTAATTTCTTACTAGCTGGTGCCCGCGATTTCGTCTGCGCAGGATTACACAATATCTTTATAAATTGTAGCCTTTGTCTTATTCTGATGTATAAAGCTATAGGTATTATTGTAAAATTCATTAAAATCAATTCAGTCGTTTTTACGTAAAAGAGTAAGAAACGTTCATCCATCATCCAAACTTTCGCATTTATAATATTAGTAGGAAGATATAACAACTCTAGTAAAAGGGACAATAATAGAAAGGAAACCTAACATGCCTTAAAAGCTCAAATGGAAATCAGATACTTATTCAGGGACTGCCGTAATCTCTGAATTTACATCCGAATCACCACAGTAAATAAAGCAAGTAGACAGCCACCTTTAACCCAACCGGCCAGTCAAGGAATGTACCCAAAGCGGCTTGTTTTTGCACCTGTCATTCTCCGGGACCCGTTCTCAGCGGATGTTTCGAACGTTCACCCAGCGAGACAAGGACACACATATAAGCGTGCCTGATGAGCCAGATGGCAATAAGCAAACGGGTGGGGAGGAAGAGGGATAGATGGAGCGTCGCGTGGCGCGAGAAGAGGATGGGAGTTGTGATCAGCGGTCCTGCACTGCTTGTTTTGATAGGGGTCTGTGGGATAAGAGATCCATTTTTTCGAATGTGTTTATGGCAAGTACTTGCGTCAGGTTTTTTTTGCTGCGTATGATATAATTTTACGTCATATATCTATCTAAATAAATTCCAAATCGGTCCAGGCGTCTCGCATCGCGACGATTTCACAACCTCCTCCTCTTTGTAAGTCGGTTAAAAATGCAGATTTCCTTCCAGAAGATTCACACGGCTTACTTACTAAATTTTATTTATAGCACCTGCAGTCGGAGCCTGAAACACCATATCTGCATAACTGATGTTATTTAAACTAACACCATCAATTCTGCATCCTATACGCATGATGCTCAGCTCCAGTATGAGTTCATTTATATATAAATTAAAAAGTCTAGGCGACGATAGCCCACCCTGCCTCTCACCACACTGAAGTCTATAAGACTCGGAGAGACTGTCTGACCATTTGACATGATTTGTTTGCATGGTTAGCATACTAAAAACGAAATTATTTCTTTCTTTTTCTTTCTTTCTTTCTTTTTAGGTTGTGAGTTTGCAACAGTGGTGAGTTAACAATAACCCATAATTTGTACGGAACCTCCCGTGGTTTTTGAGAACTCATACCTTGGCGGGTTTTTATTTAATAATCCAGTTATATTGTGGTATAATTCGAGCTGACATGGTGGCAATTTGGTTGCATCTTGGGTTATTGATATTATATGTCTGCTTGTGTTTTAAAAATCTTGATATGAAGATTACTTACTTACTTACCTAATAGATCATTTTGGAAACCCTTGGGAGAGGCCTGTGTCTAGTAGTGGATGTTATACGGCCGAAATGATGATGATAATGAGTCTTCATGGTAAATATTAGCATATTTTTAAGCGTTTGTTAAAACGATAGAGTAGTGTAAGTATATGTATAGTTTTAACAAACGCTCTTAGAAAATATTTGGGATAGGTACCAAACTATGGATGTGGACTGGGTAAAAAATATATAATTTTATTCAGTCCGTCAACAAGATAGTCCAAAAATAAAGGACCCATATTTTTCCTTCTAGCAAAGTATTAAAATTCACAAAGATACAGCGCTTCGAAGTCTCGGAGAAGAGGTGATTTACGTCACATTTGTTAAAAAAATCGTAGCTAACCGTGCCGTCACGCGAAATTTAAATGCCAAAACCAGAGAAAAGAAAAATACGTGTACCTTACCTTGAAATAATCTAATGAGCCAAACAATTTTCTAGTCCACTCCCTTTTAATTTTATAAATTGCATCTAGGTACTTACTCTTTCATGTTGGTGTGGAAAAAAAAAACAATTTACAAGCCGCTTTTCTTCCCGTGCAGGTCGTTGAAACCGATCGTAGGACCGCAAATAGGCGATGCGAATAGCAACCCATCACTATTTTGATACCATTTTACACCTTCTCGCCTTTGAGTCTTGCGACCCTGAGCTCTCACTGTTTACTAATCGCAAGACCTAATGCTCCGTCTGTTTTCAAAAGTTAGGGTGGTCTCCTACTTATAATTTACATACATACATACAAATAAAAAATTGTTTATTGACAATTAAAGCCATTACCCAACATAGTCTTGCGTATTGCTCAGGAATTGTACTATAATAAGTGTAGTAAGCCTTACTTTGTACGTAATTGCATACAATTAAAAATCGTGGGAGTAGCATTCAAAAGTTTGTTTTATATTCAGTGTAAACTAGATTGCATTATGTACCTTCCAGTATACCAACTTTTTATTCGACTGTCAAGGTAGGGTTATGTTTCTGGTGCGTATCTTGTATGTATGTTTGTTCATTCCTTTATTACTTCGTATTTTACAAACAGGTACAGGGATTTCGACAGTAAGTATCGTTAGATTCGTCTTAAAACACAAGTGTCTTTAATATATTTAAATAAGAAAGTTTAAGATTTTTTTTAAATTGTCCAAAATATAGTATCGTTAAGTTAGTATCCCATACCATAACACAAGTCTCGAACTTACTTTGGAGCTAGTTCAATCAGTGTAATTTGTCCGTATATAAAAAGAAAACCTTCCAATATACTACAATAAATTTTAGAATGCTAAGGTTATGTTATGTTTTTTATGCGTATCACAAGTTACAAACAAATAAAACCTACATACAAATGTGGTTTTTTATTTCTAATTTTTGTTGTTTTTTATTTAATTTAATTGTTTTTTTATTTTTTATGTGGATTTAGACAGTAAGTACCGTTAGATTCGTCTCAAGGGGTTATTCCCAGAGTCCTCCATTGCTATTGTTCTCAAAAAATTAAAATCTCATACATTAGTTCCCAAGTTGCTCCAAGCAATAATTATTATTAAAAATGTTTATTTTGTTCCCAATCTGCTCCATAGGTATTTGAAATGATTCCCAAAGTCCTCCACTGATTATTTAGTGTTTTATACCCAAACTGCTCCATCTAAATAATTACTAAATATTTCATGAGGTACAATCAGTCACAAAATTTCTAAACCATTTATAGTTGTATTGTACATTGTAACTTAAATTATAACGATACATATAAAGTTCCCTTTATAATGAATGATATAGGTAATAATCGTGCATCTTTGAGGTCTCAGATGTCAACTATATCCTCAATTTTAAATTATTTTTATCACTCAATAAATACCGATTTGCAAATTGAGAAGTCTTTTATAAAAAATTTGTCTTATACTTGATTTTTTATTTGCAAAGCTTTTGATCCTGATTGTACGTCAGTTATTCTTTTGGAGTAAAATGCAAGTTAGACCAGGTACTTATTTTAATTAATGATTATTTTTTTATGATTAAAATGGGGTGGAGGACTTTGTGAACATTTTAAAATTATCATGGAGGAGAATGAAACTAAATTAAAAATAATATTTTTATCATCGAGAACTTTGGGAAATTTTTGTGAAGGACTTTGGAAATAACCCGTCTCAACTAATATATTTAAATAAGAACACTTGAGTTTTAGGGTCAGTTCAGACCGAGGGAAAATTTTCGAGCTATTTACTAACTCAATGGGTTAATTCGTTTAGCAAAGTTGTCCAAATTCACGAAGATACAGCGCTTTGAAGTTTCGAAGTGGGGGTGATTTACGTCACCGTTGGCTAAAAATCGTTGCGTAGTCAATCGTGACGTCACACGAAATTTAAATGCGCTGTATCTTCGTCATTATTTGCTAATGAGAGAAAAGAAAAAATACGTATACCATACATTATACTTAGTGAGCGGGTTACTCACATAGAGTCAGCTATTGCCGACATGTTTGGACCTCATCCGGAGGTCTTCATCAGGGCGAATCTTATACTTTTAAACGAGCAATTCTTGTATATATATATATATTTATTTATAAATTTCTGTGATCTCGAAAACGGCTCTAACGATTTCGCTGAAAATTTGTATATGGGGGTTTTCGGGGGTAAACAATCGATCTAGATTAGTTTTATGTTTGGGAAAACGCGTGTTTTCGAGTTTCATGTGTTTTTCTTTCCACGCAGAATATGGCCGCTAATTTCGTCGCGCCGACCGCCTTGTTTTTAGCTCAGTGGTTAAGGATACCGACCGCTAGAAAGAGTGTTGGTTCGAATCCCACTCGATGACTTACTGTTGTTTTTTTTTTATGTTTAAGTTTATATATAATTTTTTACTTTGCATTGTTTTCAGACAAGTTTAAAAAAATTTAGTTAATGTTTGAGATGTAACCGAGCAAAGCTCGGTCGCCCAGGTACTGTGGCTATAAGCCCGTACACCGCACCGGCTCGCAACAAACTTTATACCATACTTTTTAATAATCTAAGTAAATGACCAAAAAACTTTATTTGACCACATTCCTCCTAGAGTGTTTAAACGTTTAACAAGCTCACTCCCGTTTCGCAGTTTATTATTTTCGAGTGTCATAAAAAAATCCTCTCCGCTGCACTCCTCTTGGTCCTGGTCTGACCCTTAATGTGTGTTTAAAAAAAAACAAAGTGGTGGATTCTTGCCGCTAAATTGTAAGTCGTTAATATTTTTTTAACATAACCTATCAAGTTGGTTTTTTAAAATGAAGGAAAGTCAGATTAAAGAACGTTGGAAAATACAAAATATAATAATGTCATATTGATTTTAATTTCATTACGAATAATAATCACTTAATTTATTTAATTAATTCGTTCGAATAAAATACTTTCTAATACTAGAGGCTCTGTAAGCTGAAGCCATTTATAGTTTTTTTTTGTAAGTATAGTGTTTCATAAATTTTGGTCCAATATAAGAGAAACACAATAGTTATACGACACTTTTCATACTTTACATACTTTTCGAAATTGAAATATATATTTTTTAATAAAATTTAAAATGTTCATGATTTTTTTAAAATTTTCAAAACCTACAATTTTTCCACAAAAATCGGGGTAGGTGAGGACAGACAGACCGACACAAGCATTTTTTGGCCAATCTCAAAACTGAAACGCTTCGCTAGCTCAGTCAATTATCTCGATGAAAAATACAGAGCAAGAAATACAGTAAGTATCAAATAGCTTTAAATAGCAATTTTAATTTCCCTGCACCTAAGACCAACACTCCAATTACGATACATTCTCGATTAAATTAATCAGACTTTAAATGCCGACAGTCCTTAGATATTCCACGGCATAAACCAGTTGATATCTCACTTAATTACAGAATTTTCATCTGTATTACAAAGGCATAGAGACGGCTATCCCGTGCAATAAACGACAGGTGTTACAAAATGGGATGCTGGGAAAAAAGACGAATAGATAATAAGATAGAGACAGGTATATTTGATGATAAAACAGGGTTAAAGTTATAGAGTAAACAAAAGTATAAGCCTTAGAATTAGAATAAAATCTAATACATCTTTAAAATATTATGAAAATAACTAACTTTATTACTAAATATTTCGGTTAAGTGACACAACTTATGTGTCAATCATTTCTACTTGATTCAGACGGACAAAGTAGGTAATGGTTTAAACCTAGTTTTTACATTACGTGGTTAAAACTGAATATAAATAATTCAATTTAACTTATAGACTAAATAAGTACTTAAATTGATCGAAATAATAATTTTTCAGCACTAAAAACCGTCATCACCCCAAACCACACCACCGATTTTGATAAAATTTCTATGGGACCACTTGACAAGTTTGCCTTTCAAACTAAACATTTTTCCAAGTCGGTCCAAGAGTATCACATAAAAAAAAAAGATCACAACGAATTGATAACCTCCTCCTTTTTGAAAGTTAGTTAAAAATACCAACTACTTTATAAAAAGCAATAATATGTTTGGTTCGCTAAAACATCAAAATTTTTAATTTATCATGTACAGACTGTCTGCGACCACGAAGCATGTAATTCCTATTCGAAACGTTAGACGACAGAAATAAAGGTTCGTGCTAAGCCCCGTTAATATAATTAATTAATAATATGTTCAAAGCGCGATAGTTTCAAAACAAACATAAAAAAAAATTGCCACGCTTTTGATGTGGAAGTTACATCTAACGCTTTTCTACATCTATGGTTATAATGTTTTATGTTGTCCTGAGAATACGAAAAAGTTGTAAAGTGCCTTTGTTTTATATAATGAAACAATGGGCGTAGAGTTTTTTGCAAGGTCGTGGTAACGTCTTTTTCGGCATTCCGGCTGCTTAAATAGACTTTACGGTTTAGAAATAATTGGTAGGTAGTTGCTTCTTTTTTGTTTGCAGTAAGTGAGTGGCTACTATAGTGCTTTTATCAATGTATGCATGTTGAAATAACATATTCAGTACTAGCCGTAGCCCGCGACTTCGTTCGCGTGGAGCGCTTTATGTCTCTGGAAAATGCTCATCAGGCTGAACAACTTTTACTAAGGCGGCATTTTTATATCTCTTAAAGTTTAGCTACACCATTATGGTTCTGCATCAGGCGTTCCATTTTCCAAAATCATTTATACCCTATATGTTGCCCAGGCTTAATAGCTATATAACAAAAAAGTTTCATTCGAATCCGTCCAGTATTTCCGGAGATTAGCGTGTACAAAAAGACAAACAGACAAACAGACATACAGACAAACAGACAAACAGACAAACAGACAAACAGACAAACAGACAAACAGACAAACAGATATTTAAAAAAAAATCTTACTCAATATTTTTTTTGGAAATATATTTAAATATATTTCCAAAAAAAAATAATGTACATTAATGTACAGACACACTTTTTTTACTGTTATTATATGTATAGATATAGATATAGATTATCAAAAATCTAGAACATGTAAGTGCGACGGTCACAATATGAACTTGAAAGAGAATATAAGGGAGTAGAAGTTTGTCATACTGATGGACGAACATGTAAAGATATACTAAGTATATTTGATTTTTTATAATTAGTTAAATTCATATTTTGACTGTAAATTACAATTACCTATATGATGCGTGCAATTTCTTTGAAGTTACGTAATTTAGTCAAAATCTGACTTTTCGTTTCAAAATAAGAGCTAGACTATGTTTTTTGGAAATATCTAGTTTGGTCTATGGTAGCCCCTTTACCATATACCAAACTAACCATTTTCCATACAAACGTAGTCTATCTTTTATTTAAAAAACACACAAACTAGAAAAAACTTAACTCTAACTGAAAATGCAACAAGTAAATATCTTCTATTTTGATTTCTTTTCCTCGTTTTTCACTTCATTAACACGCTAAAAGTGACAATTCGCTATTTTCCAACAAGTCGAATCAGATACCTTTTTTCTAAATGTTTATTTATCTTTGGACAAAATAAACAAATACAGGACATAATAATATCTAATAATAATGAAATTATGTTAAACTAAAAGCAATTCTATAAATTAAAACTATTACTAAAAATAAAAACATCAATTTATATAAAAAATCGTTCCCAGATCGCCACCGTCAACAGGCAGAGTCCCCAAGAGACTGGCGGCATTTCCGCGTTGTATTGCAAGGCTAAGCCTTTGGCCGAAATGCGCACCAGCTCTTGGGTCCCCAGAGACTTCGATCAAACGTGTGGAGACCTCTCTAAATAGCTAAATAGTTGACGGGCTTCCACACCCCAGGGCCCTAAGGTCTCCACGGCGAAGGGCACAAATATATAAGGCTCGCCTAGACCCGCGTATTTCAGCTTTTTACTCGCTTCTGCTCCCGCTGCGGCCGCGCCCGCTCTTCGGGCGGTCGCTTGGAGGTGGGATGGGGCCACAGTGTCTTTTCTAAACGTCAAAACAGACAGTTTCTATGGGATTTTGTATGAAATACAGGCAGCGCTCTTATTATCAGTTATTCTGCAATGATAAAATTAATAAATTTAAAATCACGTTAAAATGGATACATATATTCAGAGATAAGTGTTTTTTTGCGACGTTTTATTTTGTTATCAGTACAAATTAATTTATTTTTGGCTTAGGAAAATACCCAATTAGTTGTTATGCCCCTTGGTTTTGTCTTCCCTGTAACGGTTAGAGACGTGACTAGCATGTGTGCATAGATGTTAGATATACCTACATATAACACCTACCTTCATATTCACTTTTTACCGTTAGGTATATTCGTTAATGATATTTTAAAATAAATAATATATTTTTATTTGCATAAAGAATTTTAAAGACATGAAATATACCCTTGAGTATAGTCTAATCGATAACCTCCTCTTTTTACAAAATCTTTCAAAGATAAAATAAATCGCTTCAATTTTTTTGTCAAACAAGACATCAATCGCTTTTTTTACTTTTAAACAAATCTGTCATCTGCTTTAAAACTTCCAAAAAAAGCGTCCCACACTTGATAAAGTGACACACTACATATCCGGTACAAAAACATGTTTTTGGAAGAGCAGTATCAAATTTCTGAACGCTTAAACTGCAATTAGTTTGTAAAAACAACGGCCAAGTGCGTGTCGGCGTTTTTAACGTAACTATTAATAAACTAATTCTTATTTTCCAAGATTTTTTTAAAATTGGTCGTCAAACTTTAATTCGTAAACCATAGTTAGCTCTGATACATACATACATACATACATACATACTATCACGTCTTTATCCCTAATGGGGCAGACAGAGCATTTTGGGTCTTGCGGTTCTATGCAGAGCCCAGGGCCGCAAGACCCAAAAGCCACTTTTAGCGTCATGGTGGGCGAGAAGATGGAAAAGCAATCAATACAGTGATGGGTTGCTAGCCGCATCGCCTGTTAACATGATTTGCATTTTTGCCCATTCTATCGATCGGCTTTTACGATCTGCGTGGGAAGAGAAGCAGCTGGTACATTCTAAGTTTTTTTATTTCTCCCAGACCAGCATGGGAGATGATGATACATGATGGTGCTTAGTTAGTTTGCAGCATGATGATGCTTATTAGATGCTTAGTTTAGGCTAGGCAGCATGAAAAATTTGACACCAGTGTTGGTCACTTACACACACGAAAAACAAAAGCTTTGATATTCCTTTTAACTTCGTTATACAACGCGAAAGGGACCAAGCGTTATAAATTAAACCACGGGCTATACTAGATCGCTATAGTGTAATGAAATTAAAATAACAGTGAAATAACGAAAAAATATCGACATTTTCATACAAATTGGCCGGGCGGCTGGCACACTTTAGTATGGAAATATCCAGTTTTGTTGTTTTTTTTTACTCTTATTTTAATTCCATTATATAATAATATAGTGATCTAGTATAGTCCGTGGTTCGATTTATTACGAGTATGTCCCTTTCTGGTTGTATATTATAATACTGTCGTGATTTTTTAAACTTTCCACATACAACCATTTAGTTGACAGAGTTGGGGGGAAGGGGGGGGGAACACTTTTTCTAGCAAAAATTTGCAATTTAAAACCAAATATTTCTCTTTGTCAGTGTAATTATTTAGATATACACATGCTAAATTACAGGTTTCTATACTCCATTTGATTAGGTATTTAAATAAATGTAAACAATCCTGACATGTCTTTTTATTTATATATACATTATAAATCAATAATTTTGCTAATTACTAAGTAATTATGTTATAAATTATAAATTTCATAATTACTTTGTAATTTGCAAAGGTATTGAATTATAATGTGTATATTTCAATAAAAAGACATGTCAAGATTGTTTACATTTATTTAAATACCTAACCAAATGGAGTATAGTCTAATAGTCTCTGATTAAAACCACGGACAGACAGATATAGCGAAACTACAAGGATTCCGTGTTGACTACGGAACCCTAAAAAAGACTGCTTCAACAAAATGTCAAGAGCCCTCGTGAATAATGCGGTCGAGTGTAAGTTATTTCACGTGGCGCTAAAATTTTAAAGCATTCATTTCTGTGTAGACATGTTGCAAAAACAGTGTTTGATTAGTTTTTTACTGATTTGTTTCTTATATTCTTATATTTATATGAAATTAAAAAATACTTTTAAATTTCCATAAAAGATTGCCAGTAGGTTTAACATTTTTATGGATTGTAATGAAAAAGAGCAAAAAAAAATTTTGTTTTTTAGCTGTATCTTTGCTAATGACACTGATTGCTCCATTATCAGATCAGCTACATACCATCTTAATATTCAATAGCCACGCGATATGTACTCGTATGCGTGCAAAATTTCAGCTCAATTGGAAGAAGGGAAGTGAGTCTTTAACTGTAAGCTTTGATTACAGACAGCCAGACAGACAATCGGACAAAAGCTTGGTTTAAACTAATAAATGTGGTAATAAAACTATGAAACGAATTAAATGCCTACCTGTTAGGTTATAAAAGTTAAACGTAAGCCGATCAATGTACAGCTTATAATTCGCATATCATTATTTTTATTAATTTAGTGTGAGTAATTGTCTTTGAGGTGTTTATACAAAATTTATCACTGTGTGTATTTGAATAACATACGAAAATTTTCGTATTTTGAATATGTGGGTGTGTGCAATCCGGTCTTGCTGCTAGTTTGTGGCTTAGGTATGAAGATAGTACCTAAATGGACATACTAATGCGCAGTGCGCCGATGTTCGTAGGTTTTGTTGTTAGTAATAAATGCTTATATATTAGAAACCCGTAAGGGAACCCGATGGAAATCGGCTTTTAAGGAAGCCCCGCCACTGGTGGGGTTTATAAAATTAGATGGAACGAACTTCCCACAGATTTACAAAACATGTATAAAGGAAATCCTAAAAAAAATTCAGATTGTTATACATACATACATACATAATATCACGCCTGTTTCCCGCAGGGGTAGGCAGAGACTATGGACCTCCACTTGCTACGATCCTGACAAACCTCTTTTTCTTCATCTAAACTCATCAATATCTTCATCTAAACATCTAAGATTGTTATAACTGTATTATTTACCATCGGATCAAAGCCACTCACCGAAACCCAGATAAACCCTGCGAGGTTTTCGTGGTTCGGATCATTTCGATGTATCTACTCGTATATTATCCTTTGAATTTTTAATAAAAGATTTAAAAAAAGAAACAACTTTATATATTTTTATTCCTTGACCATCAAATGAGGAGTAAGTGCGAGACTTTAGCTCATTTAACTTTTATAGACAATATCGATACAACTACTCTTTTCTCACGATAGCTCGTTTACAGGAAATAGTTTTGCTCTATTCATTATTAAGAGCCGTGTGGTTTCCGGTAGAGTCGAATAGGGCCACTCTGTCGTAAAAGGCGACTTAGGAAATACAAGCTAAACAAAGCTTATAAACATTCATTAGACTTCTCCAACCCGACTGGCCAGCGAGGAGAGTGTAGGCCCAGTTATCTGGCTGCTCTGGCCAAGTATGGCTCTGGTAGTACAGAGAGGGTCGTGCTCCTGCAGTGGAGACTACAAAGACCTGAAGATGATGATGATTTATTATTTAATTAAGGCCCATTTAGACGGTGCAAGTTTCTTGCCCGTTGCATGCCATTTTATTGCAGCAATAGACAACTTGCATGGTCTAAACGAAATGTCAGCCATACAAATCATTTATTGCTTCAATAAAATTGTATGCAACACGCAAGAAACTTGCACCGTCTAAATGGGCCTTTAGTCACTATAATAAATATTCAACATTTTAAACAATCATTTCTCCTATAACATATATTAAGATTACTTATATAAATATTAAGATTTCTATGGCTAGATTTCTTTCTGAGATGCGCTTGAACATCTAAAGGCAGCTGGGGCCGGCTAGCAGCGTTTCGTCATGTTTTTTTTGTCTAAGTTACCAAACAGGTATACGGCACCTGGCTGTATGGATGCTGTAGCGTATAGGTACACGTTTCTGAAAGAAAATAGGTACAAACATATAGGAAACATGTTTTAACACCTTATGATTGTATGAGTAGGTTTAATGTATGTATGTATGTAAATTCTTTATTGTACAAAAAGGAACAAAAATATAAAGTAAAACAATACAAAGGTGGACTTATCTCTTTAAGGCCATACCCAAATTTTCAGGGGTCCAGTGGCGCCGCCATTTAAAATAAATCATTTAAAAGGAAACGGAGATATCATATAAAATTGTGTCTTGGTCAAGTTCTAGATACCCATTCAAAGTATTTTTTAAACTACTTTTTGTACTTTAAAGTGAGAACGTGAAGCTTTTCGACGCACATTTGCGAAAAACGGCCACTTTTGGCTAATGTGCGTAGAAAAGCTTCACGTTCTCACTTTAAACTATAAACAGTAATTCATAAAATAGTTTTAAGGGTTATCTAGGGCTTGACCAAGACACAATTTTAAATGATATTTCCGTTTCCTTTTAAATGATTTATTTTAAATAGCGGCGCCACTGGACCCCGGAAAATTTGGGTATGGCCTTAAGGGATGGATCTCTTTCAGTCAACCTAAAACCAGAGGAGTTTAAATAAAATAGTCCTCATAATTAATAAGGTTTGGTTAGGTATTTAAATTAATGTAAACAATCATGACATGCCTTTTTATTGAAATATACACTTTATAAATCAATACCTTTGCAAATTACAAAGTAATTTATAATTTATAACGTTATTAATTTATAATTTGCAATGTAAAATATTTCTATAGTACCTGGACGACCGAGCTTTGCTCGGTTATATCGTGTTCTGCGTGGAAAGAAAAACGCAAGAAGACTCAAAAACACGCGTTTTCCCAAACATAAGACTAATCTAGATCGATTGTTCACCCCCGAAAACCCCCATATACCAATTTTTTGCGAAATCGTTATAGCCGTTTTCGAGATCACAGAAATATATAAATAAATATACAAGAATTGCTCGTCTAAAGGTATAAGATAAAGACATGTCAAGGTTGTTAACGTTTATTTTAATACCCTAATCAATCGCAGTATAAAAAGGTTAAAGAGCTCTTTAAGACAAATCAATAGAGCCCAAACTTGGTGGGGTTATATTTTTTTGTCACAGATGTCATAACCACTTACCAGCTCCACTATCAGATCAGTTCCATATTACTGTTATTAGTATTACGGGACTTACCGCGATTAATATCGTTTTTTGCCAGATATTTCGACGGCCCTTCTGCCATCATGGTCGCTGGCCGACTCATCAGGTTGGCGACCATGATGGCAGAAGGGCCGTCGAAATATCTGGCAAAAAACGATATTAATCGCGGTAAGTCCCGTAATACTAATAACAGTAATTGTGACCGTGAAACTCTAAAATCAGTTCCATATTGTTATAGTATTTTATTGTGACGCGATATACGCATGTGTTAATTTTCAGCTTAAGGCTCCTCCTTGCGCTAGCGACCTTGAAAACACAAAAAAAATAATTTCTCTTTCTGTAAGTGAGATTATTAGAAACCCTCGTACAACTTTTTAGCTAGTATCCTGAAGTTTCATTAGAACCTCGAAAGTCATTGAAATACTATCCGGTTTAGAAACCTTTACAAAAAGAGTCAAAAATGGCCGTTTTTAGTATTTTTTGCAAAGGAAAATTCAGGGTATTTTATTTCAATGATTTTCGAGGTTCTAATGAAACTTAAGGATACTAGCTAAAAAGTTGTACGAGGGTTTCTGATAATCTCACTTACAGAAAGAGAAATTATTTTTTTTGTGTTTTCAAGGTCGTTAGCGCGGGGAGGACCCTTAATTAAATACCGGGTAGTGGGTCATATTTAACTTCCAAGATTTGATTACAGTCGATTACTGACAGACTGCCTAACTGCCTCCGTGGTGTAGTGGTTAGAGCGTTCGGCTCATAGCCGGAGGTCGCGGGTTCGATTCCCGGCGGGGGCAACGACTTTGTGTTGTTGTCCTAGTTTGGTTAGGACATTGTAGGCTGATCACCTGATTGTCTGATAAGTAAGATGATCCGTGCTTCGGAGGGCACGTTAAGCCTTCGGTCCCGGTCACTGTCTTTGGCATTGGGCGTTACCTAAAACCATGTCAGAGGCTTTTAAGGCGGTTTAAAAACTCTGACACTAGTGTTAGTCACTAACACACACGATAAGAAGAACTGACAGACAAATAACGGGGCAGGTAAAACTAAATAAAGGCTTGATATAAAAACTAACCCTCCTTAATCATTAATAGTAAAACGCTACTGATATAAGCGTTATTGTTTTATCTTCCAATTGTATAGAAAATCTGCTCTTCGTAAATTGGTAGCCTTCTCACTGATATCTATGGATTTAAAGGCCCTCGGAATATAGCACTCTAAAAGTATGCAATATTTTGACATCCAAATGTAGCAAGTTGAGGTTTCTTATGCAGCAAAAAAGAAAGATTAACGACTTTGCATACATTAGTAGGAATGTGCGAAAGATTGCTCGATTAATAGTGCATTTAGTTTCATATTTGTTATTACAACTTTACTAGAAACGTATATATTTTGAAATAAACGGTTTTTTTTAATTTAAATCTACCCTACTAGTAGTATTTTTTTAAATCTATCTATCATACCACCGCGCAATATGCGATAAAATATAGCATCAAATATGTTTTCATATATATTTTCACACTATAATCGGGTTTAAAGTATTCAATTATTATCATTAGTTACCTACATGATAATAAATTTAGATGATAAAAATACATTATAGTAATAAACTTCCTGTTAAAAAACACGCACGAAATAAAAAAACAGTCGGTACAAACTTTAGGTATATATATAAAATGTATAAGCACTTACTTATCTGTAAACGTGCTTCTTATTATAATATCATTTTCTAAAGACTACATTCCCCTAGCTGTTTCAGAACCACAATCTAAACCAACATTGCCACAAACAATGTCCTACCCTATTTAGCCAGCGAGCTCTCATAAAAGGCTTTCATCAGATGCAATGGGTGCATGCGCTATGATATTTACGCACACAGAAAACTCCATGCATCGTAAAGGTAACAGTTCGGTCAAAACTCATCGGGCGTCGGACGCGCCACGCGCGACCGTATTTGCCGCCTCGAAATTCGAACGCCGAATTCGAATTTTGAATTTGTGTTATGATTATGAAAGACTTTTATTAATCTAGTGAATTACTTTTATTTTACTGTGTTCAGTGTAGTGTTAAGTGAAGGATTGTTTTGTTTTGGATTTGATTTGATGGTTTTGTGAGGTAAGTTTTTGCTGATTTATTTTTACGATGCTTGAATTATGATTTGATAATTGTTTTAGTTAAATTTAGTTACAAAGGTTTTATGAAAATGTTTTAGTTTATTTTGTAACTACAATGAAATGGTCTTGAAGTTTTAATTTTTTAACCTATTATAGTTTAAAATATTCTTAACTTTATAACGTACTTACCAACTTCTATATTTTTATTTCTATAAATAAAATAAAAGCAGAATTCTTTGAAATTTTGTTAATTACGTTTAGGCATACTTTTATTTTTTATGGTAAATTAGATTTATCAAGAATTTTCTTTTTTATAAGCATTTATAAAACCACCCATAATTTTATTGAAGCTTTGAGTATATCTATTAAATATCTAAGCAGACTGCAGTACGATATGAATTATTCATAATAATGCGTGCACTTCGGGTTGTTTCGTGGAAATTCCGAGAGATGGCGCTAGGATGCAGTTTTTAAGACAATGCAGTTTCCTTCCTTCCTTACATTTATGAGATAAAGTCGCTTTTTGCATTCTTTCTCATTGTTTGTGTTTGCTTTATGACATTATAAATTTGATATGCAGTTTTCACCTACTTATAAAACGTTTCTTTCGAAATTGTTTTGTGTCATTGGGGGTCCATTTGTTATTTTATAAATAGTCTTTTATAATTATTTGTAAGTGTAGTTTATAAAATGCGCTGATGAGACTTTAAAATGTTTAGGTATCATTTCTTGATAACCATTCTCGACTCATGATACTTATTTTATATTATTTTGTTTAAAAAATGGTATTAATAAACTGCTTCGATTAAAAAAACATATACTTACTTAAATATTAAAAATAATAATATCTTTGTTTATTTTTTTACTGTATAAGTACCTACTACAATTGAGAACAAAAAAAAAACACTGCGACGTTCCAAATATCGTACGATAACTAACGTACCACATTTAATTGTAACAATTATGAAAACTCTTACTAAATCTAATTTTTAATCTTTTTCTAACTCTTAATTTCTAACCTCAATACAAAGTATAAAACAAATAGTCATTGCACCAACGCTATAACAAACTTTCAATAAAAAAGACATTATAAGGTAGTCGTATCAAAAAAGAAAACGATCAAGTTGCTGCCAGGTTCGAGATGTATACGCCATTACCAACTTACTTATACAGTTACCAATCTATCTTGCCACTCGATTTTCGACCCTAGATCAATAACAATAAGGGTGATACTGTGAGTTTGACAGGTAAAGAGATAAGTTGGCATATTTTTTTTGTGGACCAACAGGTTTTGATGTTAGGGATTATAATTAGAGCAGGTGTTCAATGGGCGGTGTTTTTAGTGGAATCAGTTTATTTTTGGGATGCAATGGCTTGGGAGAGGATGATAGGATCTTATTGAATGACTTCGGGAGGCTGGTACCGTTAGTACAGTGCTGTGAGTATCTCTTAATGCGCTAGTTCGTTGATTAGTGAACGTAAATTTTTGAAATATTTTTTTAAAGTTTTTTTTTATAAATACGGCAGCAAAAAATATACAACATAAAATACTTACAACTAACAAAATGTGCCACCAAAATGGTTTCTCTCAGCTTCTTTGTCTAGGCTCTTTGAAGCCAAGACTCTGGTTTTCAGAGGAACCAATTGAGTAGACATGGCTGTTAATAAAACTTACCCATAATGTGAAATAAAAAATTTAAAAATTAGTACTAAAAATAATAAAAAATGTCAATGATAATGATGAATAGGGAAAAAAAAATTAATCTTTATTTTGTTTTAAAAATTGTTCCCTAGGGGGTAAGATTTTATCGTGGACTGAGTTTGCTTTAAATAATACTTATGAATACAATGTAAGTCTAACACATATTAGGTAAGGTGCCCAGTTAATAAAGGACTTCCAAAAGAAGTTTAGGCTTTGGGTTTTACGACCCTTAATAAAGGCGTGATAATATGAATATTGTAGAAAAAAGTTTAAAAATAACAGTATTCCTATAAGCCAAAATTCTAGTCTTATCAAAGTCCTATTACAAACAATGAAACCAACCAATTAGGTAGCATCTGCAAAAAGCAAACACCAATATGTCCTACACATGTTTTAAAAGCTTTCGTTTTAATGAAGTTGCGCTGTACCAAACAATTTCCAGTTAAAACTGTGTATTTTTAGTTTTCGCGAAAAATGTTCAATTTTTAAAATTATTTTTGTTCGGTGTGTTCCATATTCAAAATTATTCTTATTCGCTTTTATTCGTTGTTTTTGTTTGCTTTTGTAACGAAGGTGTTTTAAATGAAATTTCATTTTATTTGCAGTATTTATACAAATTAATATGAAAATTTGATCGGCGTGTCGTGTTTGTATTGGATGTTTATTTATTCTGATAACCTGCACATTTTTATGTTATACAGTAAGAATATTACTATGCCTCAAATTGTTTTTAAATATATTCAATGTACAGACACATTTTTACTGTTTTATTATATGTATATATATATATATATAGAGATAGGTAGATGTTATTAGCGCCTAATTAAAATCTGTGAAATGTTTTCCATACATTTTGATACAAGTAAAATCTTACATAGGATCAAATTGTGATATAATAGCCAATGTTTAAGTAACATACTAACAGGACACAAAAGAATGCATTTAAAATTCCATGAATAAAACATCCTCCCATACGGTATATTATGTAGGAGAACCAATTGGAAAACAAAAAAATACTATGAAATATAATCTAATAAATCTTTATTGGATACTATAATATGGCCAATATCATAGGTTTTACCCATTTTACAAGTCCAATCAGAATACATGATTATTCTAAACATATAAACAGTTTATATAATGAAGATAAATCATAAAACGATTCTTTTTAACGTTCATTGTGAATTGTGTGGGTATTTTAGACTTTATTGCTTTGTGATAAGGGTCATGCGATAATAATTGAAATTCAATAGCGCGCCTACGCAAAATTTGTTGCCACACAAGGTTTTTAAAGGTTGTTTGCCATTAAATTCTTTATACGACAACATTGACTAATACTGTACAATATACATAACATACGAGTCGTTCGTTTATTTTTTTAGGTTAGTGGTCTTAATCTTTCATACTAATCGGGGACTGGAAGTAAGAAGAACTAAGGAGTAAAAAGTTTTTTTATATATTTTTTGCTGTTGCAATTATTAGCTTGTCTTCCTGAACAGTTACTAAGCAAAAATCTGTGGAAATATTCATTATTAACATTATTTCGATACATTTTTACTCCCCCACAACTGTTATCCCACTTAAAATGGCCTTTACTCTACTATATGTGGCCAAGCCCCCTCTGCTCTGTAAGGGATAAAGACGTGATTATTATCCATCCAATGGAAAAACACCTTTCATAACGTAATAATAATACGAACTTGTATAACACATCCAACATAACTTGAGCCGCTAACGTCAAGCATAGTCAAAGTGGTGCTAAAAATCTGCGGATCAAAATTAATTGGTCGTAGTATCTTTGTTTGCCAAATAAGGTGATTCCAGTCCTCATATCGAACTCAAGGATGTGTAAATTTGTATGGTCGCGATAAATTCTTTTGTTTCGACTATTATGCAAATAAATTGAGTTGGCTATGGATAATTGGGTATTATTAAAAAGATAACATTGGGATTTTTTTGGGTGGGAACATTTTACACTTGAATTTGTTACTTAAGATAATATTTATCACAGGCACACTGAAAGTGGTCTGGTAAATTTAATTAACAGATATGAAAAGCACTTCTGTCTGAATGGTCTTTAAACCAAAAAAATTAGAAAAAAGGATTAATTAGGTTTTCTGTGATTGTCATTAGTACTGAAGTTGGAATTTTGTTTCGATTAAATAATATAAACCATACTGTATTGTTGAAAATAAAAACACACAAACAAACTTATGCTTTTTCGAATGATAACTCTAGTGTTTTTAAACTAAAAACACTTGGTTGGAATAATTATTATAGCTGTTCAAAAACTTTTATTTTTATTTTTATTAAACTGTACAAAATAATTGGCCAATTATTGACCAGGCAAGGGGTTGTAAGAAGGATTCTTAAAACATCGCAAATACAGTTTAGTTTAAAATATTTTTTTGTAGTCTCTTCGCATGTTCGTTCAGAACACAAACTCGTCTTTTGTTGCAGGCGGATAATACGGTAAGTAATTAATTCTTGGAAACCCACCTTTAACCCTCTTCACGAGGTACTTTATTCTACTTCAAACGGTTTAACCTGCTGAAGGGTTACTAATTAGTATTACATTAAAAACGATAGAATTAAATAATTTTAATTGTTTTCTTGGAAAATCTAAATTTGGAGCACGTCAATGGCATTGATTAGAAATTAATTGTTTTATCACAAATAAAAATTTAAGCTCGTGTTAATGTTATCTGTCTATTTTATCTAGTCAAAAAAGGCCATACAAGAATTTTCCGGGGTCCAGTGCTGCCCCGTTTGAAATAAATAATTTGAAAGGAAACGGAGATATCATTTAAAAGTATAATTTAAAACCAAGCCTTAGATAACCCTTCGGTGATAAGTGCCGCATAGGAGCCACCCTTAAATATTTATTTTATTATGTTTTTAAAATTTATTGTTAAAGTGGCAACAGAAATACATCATCTATGAAAATTTCAACTGTCTAGCTATCACGCCTCATGAGACACAGTCTGGTGACTAGACAAACAGATAGACTGACAGACAGACGGACAGACAGCGGAGTGATAGTAATAGGGTACCGTCTTTACCCTTTGGGTACGGAACCCTAAAAAAACAATCACATAAATCTCGATCTTCAGTTTCGTGATAATTCCTCAGAGAAAAGAGTAAATAACTTTGTATTTCTTCAAAATGCGTAGGTTCGTTTAATTTAAGTTAAAACTTAAAATTCAAAGCTCTAAAAAAGGTAATCAATGAGGCGTTTTCTAGTCAAAAAAATATAATAAATATATAGTAATAGTTTTGAGATTGTTGTGTCAAAAAAGGAATAGGTCGTTGGATTTAATCGTCCTCTGCTGAACATAGGCCTCTCCCGAAGATTGCCAAAATGACCGATCTAGAGCGGCTTGCATCCAGCGCCTTCCAACGACCTTGGTTAGGTCGTCAGACCACCTTGTGGATGGATATCCTACGCTTCGCTTGCCTGTACGTGGTCGCCATTCAAGAACTTTTTTGCCCCATCGGCCATCGGTTCGTCGCGCTATGTGTCCCGCCCACTGCCACATATGTATAGTATATGTGTCAACGGAAATGTATAAAACTTAGGAATTTTTTACAATACCTAGGGTTATTATCATTATATATTAGCTCCCATGCTGGTCTTGGAGAAATAAAAAAATTTAGAATGTACCAGCTGCTTCTCTTCCCACGCAGATCGTAAAAGCCGATCGAGAGAATGGGCAAAAATGCAAATCATGTTAACAGGCGATGCGGCTAGCAACCTATCACTGGTAAACACAATATTGATTGCTTTTTCATCTTCTCGCCCACCATGACGCTAAAAGTGGCTTTTGGGTCTTGCGGCCCTGGGCTCTGCATAGAACCGCAAGACCCAAAATGCTCTGTCTGCCCCATAGGGATAAAGACGTGATAGTATGTATGTATGTATGTATTATCATTATACTATAATAATTAGTGGTCTAGTATTGCCTGTGGTTCGATTTATTACGGGTATGTCCCTTCACGCAGTATATAAAACAGGGGGACCTTTGCCTTGTAGTGCTATTATAGTATAGATAGGTCAATAAAATAAAAAAAAACAACTAAAAACCGATTTCACCCCCAAACTACACAACCGATTTAAATAAAAAATTTATGGCACCTCGCAAATATACCCTTTCAAACAAAAAAAGAATATTCCAAATCGGACCAGGCGTCTTCGAATAGTCGGTGAACCTACACAAAAATAAGATCGCTACGAATTGATAACTTCATTCGTCGTTAAAGAAGTGTCGTCGTGGAAGTCGTTTAACAGGTAAAGATCCGCACGACATTTAACCCTTCGAATGTCGGCATAGCAGACACAATAGTAAAACAATACATCAGACGCCCGCTCCGGGCGTCCGACATTTAAAGGGTTTAATAAATGTCCACGTTCATTGTCTTACTATTGTATGAATGAATGAATGAATGAATGAAAACTCGTTATTGCACCACTATACAAGAGAAAAAAAATTGTGTCTGGCATTGGCGGTAAAGGAACGGCTAAGAAGAGTCAAATATCTAGCTACTTTTCAATAACATCGCAGTTTCGACATTCCCGCTAAAGAGCAACTAGTTAGTATTCCCGCGGAGTATAGAAGACATGAAATATTAACTTGTGTTACGAGTACTTGGAAGTGTGCAAGTCTTGAGATATGCAAGTCTTGAGATATGCAAGAGCTGCCTTCAGCACTGTCTGTTCCCTTTGAGGAAATGTTCAGGCATTTTTGCCCGAACGGTGTCTGTACTCGCATTACACATATGAGATAGTAATGCTTTCAACCTCGGAAAAAGAAGGGTATTATAAGTTTATGTTTTTTTTGTTTATAAGCTGATTTGATGAAATGGTTCTTAGGTATGTTTCTTTGGTTTAGCGGATTTAAAGTTATGGGTATAAGTTGAAATTATTATTGAAATTGGAACCTTGGTGACAGTTGTCAAGTGATAAATAAATTACAAGATTTGATTACAGACTGTCTGTCTGTAATCAAATCTTGCAAGTTAAATTGTACCTCTCTTCCCGTTTTCCGAATTAAATTATTATACGTAATTTACAACATTTGCTAATTTATGGAATCGGCTAAATGATATAATTGAACACAGACTAACAACGGAATGAATTACCAAGCAACTAATTAACATAACTAATTCGGGAATTGATCATATAATTATACAATTGGTACTTAATTACACACTGATTTTAGGAAATATATTATTGCATTGGCATTGCATTTACCTATTTTTAACCCCCGATGAAAAACAGGGGTATCTGTCTGTGATGCGTAGCTCTCGAGCAGATGGCTCGATTTCGATGCGCCTTTTTCACGTGAAAGCAAGTTTCCTTGTGATGGTTCTTATCTATGTTTCATAAAAATCGGTCCAGCCATTTAAAAGTTATTGGGGTTAACCCTCGAAATACGGGGATTTTTAATCACCTTGCAAGTAATAGAAATTAATTCCTTTTAACATATGGAATAATGTAGCGGAGGTAGATATCTATCACTCATCACTAGATGGCGTCGTGAGAGATTTTTTAATTTGCCTAACAAATAAACTTTAAATTGATAATTTTACAGATTTTATATTGAAATATTAAAATGTATGGTCCATTAGTCTCAATATTGCAGTAATTCGGTGTCCTTTCGATCTGACTCACTCAATTAAGCGCCATTAACATAGGAATGTCCGGCCAAAATTTTAATAAACGGAAAGCATTATTGTCCGTTTCGTTTAACTAATTGAGTGTTGTCTGCATTTTATATTAACGAAGTTCCTTTTTGAACGGTGCGAACTTGGCGGATGGAGGCTAAGCGAAAAAAATGTAAGATTTTCCCGTTACGAACTTTTTTTGGGGCTGGAAGTTTTTAGAGGCTTTTTTCGTTGATAGCTACAATTTTTGTAATTTGACCGAACAAGGCACAATTTTTTTTTTAATTAATTTTAATGAGAGCCTAATGAGGACTTGGTGGCAATATTCTATTCTGCCGGAAACCACACAGCAATCTGTACATGATAAATATCTTCGACTAGGAAATCATGACAAAGATACATCTTATAGCACCCTTAAAAAAAAGTCAGCAAAAAAAATTGCTGCTCAAAAAAATAAGAAGCTTTTAAAAAGAAAAAACACTGCTTTCACGGATCAAAACACAGATTATCTGGATCGGAAGAATTGTAATCTGCTCTTAAAATTAATTTAGCAGATAGCCAAGCATTTTTTGCCGCCATTTTGTATTAATTAATTTCCCTTCTCTTCACACTTTAGAGAGCTTTACAATAAATGGATCCATAGACATTGGTTTTTCGGGAAGAAAGTTTTTGTAGAGATTTTGTCAATATCTTAGTATTTTGGCATCTTTAGTCAGATATCGTTTCATTCTAGTTTGAGAAAAAAGAATAACCGGCTAAGTGCGAGTCGGACTTGCGGTCAAAGGATTTCGTACCGTCCGTTCACTAAACATCACGAGCCACACTCAAATATTTATTGTTTTCTATTTTTAGTATTTGTTATTATAATGGCAACAGAAATACAACATCTTTGAAAATTATAACTGTAGTTATCAAGACTCAAGAGATACAGCCTGGTGATAAACATCCCAGATCCAGGACTATTTGAAAAAAAAAACATTTTCCTACTGCCCTAACCGGGGATTGAACCCGGGACCTCTGGGTTATGGGACTTCTGGGTACTGGACTAGCATGGTGACCACTGCGCCACGGAAGTCGTTGTTGTTTAATTAACGTGCAACGAGACTTCGAAGAACGGAGTCACTATTATTTGACGAAAGAGCGTCTTTATCTTGCATCTAATAGTATATTATGCAATTAGTGAATAAAAGACGGATTTAAATCGAGGGCCATAGAAGAATCACGAGCAAGTGAAGGATTCTAACAATTGAATCACGACCGCAGGAAGTGATTCATGACTATTGAATCACGAGCGTAGCAATTGATTCAAGTGTTAGAATCCTGAGCGACGCGAGTGATTCACGGCCCTCGATATAAATCCGTTTTATTCAAGAGTTGCATACTATACTTTACACCATGACTACGAGAAATAGAAAGATTTAAGCGAAAATAAAAAAAAATATGAAGAAAAAGGAAGGTTAACCTTCCATACTTATATATAAAGCTGAAGAGTTTGTTTGTTTGAACGCGCTAATCTCAGGAACCACTGGTCTGATTTGAAAAATTCTTTCAGTATTAGATAGGTCGTTTATCGAGGAAGGCTATAGGCTATATTGCATCACGCCCGCGACTTCACTCGAGTGGATAACGCGGGCGAAGCCGCGCGCTGCCTCTAGTTATATATATTAATCAAAATCTACACAAAAAATGGAACAATTACTAAATTAAATGTAATTGTCAAGGTTGTTCTGAATTCAAATGCCAAAGTAGTGATTAAAAATCAATATGCACTGTTTTCAGAAAAAAAATAAACTTTTTAGATGGGGAATGGAATAAAGTAGATTTTTTAAGACTTAGCGTAAACGTACTAGCAATCAAACCGTTGCATACCACAGCCGGGAACCACCGAACTAATCACAGTAATTGCGCTATCTTGCTGCAAACTTGATCGATTAATCGCCACATTACCGATTCTTTCCCACGGCTGTAATCGATTCACCCGACAAACTTCACGGTGTCGCTAATCGACGGATGATTCGATTACAATTCCGTTTTGTTTGTCTATAATTGTGTTTCATCATCGGGTCTTTTGTATTAACTGTAGAAGCATGACCCTTTCAGAGCAATCTCAGCCATGGAAGCCGAAGTATTTGGCCTACACTCTCCATGTTGGCCAGAATGTTAATCCTATCCTATCTAACTAATATATAAATGCGAAAGTAAGTTTGTATATTTGTTGATACCACTTCACGCTTCAACCACTGAACCTATTTAGATGAAATTTGATATGAATATAGTTTGATACCCAGGCACAGAATTAATAATAGTATTACATACAGAACGGAAACTCGCACCGTCCCCCGCAATCTGGTGTCCCCGCAACTCCTCCCCCGTTATTGTGAGGTGTAAGAGCCTGTAAAACAGGGTTCTTGCTAGTCGCACACTGACGTTACGCGAGTTACTTAGGATTATTGAATCATAATGGTGAGAAACTGCGCATATTATCAATTTTTATCCACGGAAAACAAAAAAGAACGAACATTTTATAGATTTCCGAGTGATGAAAACAGGTAAGCAAAGCAACAAATTCTGTGGTGGCGACCCTGATTGTTTAACTCACACATTTGACGTGTGCACGGACGGATTGTTTCGCTTGTAGTAGTACTAGGTAAATATGCTGCTCCGTTTGTATGAAGTGCCATACCTGTGACCCAGGGAAGGACAGAAAAGTTTTTATCCCGAAAGTCTCACGGAAAGCGAAGCCCACGGACACAGCTAGTTTGTCTATAATTGTCTTCCATCTTCAGGTCTTGTGTATAAACTGCAAGAGCATGACTCTTTATTTTTTTATATCAGAGCAAACTTGGCCATAGAAGCCAAAGGATTTAGCCTAAGATCCCCATGTTGGTCAAAATATTTAAACACACATAATAAAATAAAATCGGCGGGACACATAGCGCGATGAACCGATGGCCGATGGGGCAAAAAGATTCTTGAATGGCGACCGCGTACTGGCAAGCGAAGCGTAGGGCACCCACCTACAAGGTGGTCAGATGACCGGACCAGGGTCGCTGGAAAGCGCTGGATGCAGGCCGCTCTTGATCGGTCATTTTGGAAATCTTTGGGAGAGGCCCATGTCCAGCAGTGGACATTATGCGGCTGAAATGATGATGATGATGATGATGATGATGACATAATATTAAGCCTTTTTCTCACAGAGGTAGGCAGAGACTATGGACCTCCACTTGCTACATACGACCCTGACAAACCTATAAAACACGTTTCAGTTTTATATGAAATAAATTTCATAGGTGATATAATCATAAAATAATACATAATTTATTTATTTCTGAAAAAAATGGTATCTGTTATATTGTCGCAATAAATTGCATTTTTATGGAACCATTTGCCAATTAAAACACTTGACGGTAGATTTTATATGGCTACTAGCCGAAGCCGCGACTTCATTCGCGTGGACTTTATGACTCCGGAAAATGCTCATCAGGTTGAACAACTTTTGCTAAGGCGACATTTTTATATTTCTTATAGTTTAGCTAGACCATTACGGCTCTGCATTAGGTGTTCCATTTTACTAAATAAATTATACCCTACACGTTGCTCAGGCTTAATAGCTATATAACAAAATAAGTTTCATTTGAATCCGTCCAGTATATCCGGAGATTAGAGATTAGGATGAACAAACAGATAAACAGATAGACATTTTTTAAATTCTTCCTCTATTACTATGTGACCATCGCCCCAAATATTTTTTTGGAAATATATTCAGTGTGCAGACACACATTTTTTAAACACACATATTCATAAAGTCTGCTCCTTGCTCGTAAAGACACAGAGTAAATATTTACAAGCATTTTCCTACAAGCAAAAGCGAAGCAACCTAACCGTGATCCAAAAAAAAATATTTATGCGCTTTACAGGAGCGAGATTTTCATTAGGTCACACATGAGATTAACAAGGAACGCGCCGTTTTTAGGCTGCGCTTGGCTGCGTTTCCACTGAAGCGGAGCAGAGCGGTGAGGAGAGAAATAGACCAATCACAATGCTCTAAATCTCCGCTCCGCTGTTTGAATTGTAGCGGAGCGGAGATTTCGAGCATTGTGATTAGTCAATTTCTCTCCTCTCCGCTCTGCTCCGCTTCAGTGGAAACGCAGCCTTAGGCTACGCTTTAATGGAAACAGCGGAGCGGAGATTTCAAGCATTGTGATTGGTCAATTCATGCGGCGCTAAGCTCCTCTCCGCTCTGCTCCGCTTCAGTGGAAACGCAGCCTTAACTCCTGATAAAAAGCAGGGTTGTTATTAGTTTTACGCTAACGTCTGTCTGTGGCGTAATAGCTCATGAACGGATGGACCGATTTCAATGCGTTATTTTTACGTGACTGCAAGTTTCCTTGCGGTCGCTATATGGCAGCCATAGAACTACAGATGTCTGCTACGAGTATGCAGCTCGATAAATCTGACACCAGTATAAGCTCATAATATCACTCGATAATATTTCTTCTTGGTCTTTCACCGCGATACTTTATATCAGCTGTTATCGTCCCCCAGCGCGAGGCAAAGTAAATACTACTAATATTATAAATGCGAAAGTGAGTATTCTTATTTGTTTGTTTGTTACCACTTCACGCTTCAACCACTGAACCTCTTTAGATGAAATTTGAATGGAAGGACATAGGATAGTTTTTACCCAAAATTCCCACGGGGAGCGAAGCCCACAGGCACATCTAGTCTCAATAAATACCTACATCCTTTTTGTGCACTACGAACAGTTGTTTTTTGTCAGAAATATTTGACGCTCGCAAGATGGTCACGACAATGTTTGTAAGATAAATCCGAAGTTCGCGGTGGAAGGAATTAAGTTCAGATATAAGACGGTTTTACCACCACCTCACCACATAAAAAATAAAAAGTACATTTATCCACCTCTTAAGAGAATCCATACAGATGCAATGTCAAATCTTATTAAGCAAGAAACGACGCCCTACCAGTGCTTCGAAACTGCTGAGTGGTGGCGTAAGTAGGGCGTTTGGGCTACCAATGTAGGACAGCAGTCATTTAGGGGCTCAAAAATTTAAATAAATTAAAATATATGCCGTGTGGTTTCCGGCAGAGTAGAATAGGACCACCTCAAGTCCTCCCGTGGATGTCGTAGAAGGCGACTTAGGAATACAAGCTTAACAAAGCTTATAAACATCATGAGACCTCTCCAACCCGTCTGGCCAGCGTGGAGAGTGTAGGACAAGTCTTCTGGCTTCTTTGACCAAATGTGGCTCTGGTAGTACAGAGATGGTCGTGTTCCTGCAGTGAAGACAGAAAGACCTAATGATGAAAATATATTTTTATTTAATAATACATTAATAAATTAAAATATTTGCTTCTATTCCCGCGCAGATCGAGGAAATGTGCGAAAATGCGTATCATGATTCTTAGCCCAATACCATCATTGTCACTTCAGACGTATATCGCCCACTGCTGGACATAGGCTTCTCGCAAAGATTTCCAAAATGGCCGATCAAACGCGGCCTATATCCAGCGCTTTCAAACGACCCTGGTCAGGTCATCTGACCACCTTGTATCCTACGCTTCGCTTGCCACACGGTCGCCATTCCAAAAACTTTTTGCTCCATCGGCCATCGGTTCGTCGAGCTACGTATCCTGCCCGTTACCATTTCAACGAGCTAATCCACTGGGCTATGTCTCTGACTTTTGTTCTCCTACGAATTTCCTCATTTCTGATTCGATCACGTAGAGAAACACCGAAAATAGACCTCTCCATAGCACATTGACAGTTGATTCTTAGTCCAGGGCACAGGTTAAACGTTTCTTACAGGCGAAGTAATATTTATGTTTAATACTACTGCAAACGAAACTTTACATCCGTGCACTCGTCAATGTGTGTGTTTCAGTGTTCAAAGCCATCAAACGCACCCGAGAACGGGGGAGATGTGCGGGGAAGCCATATTCCGGGGGACGCTCTAAGTTTCTGTTCTTTACGTTAGTACGTATAATAATTAAGTGCCCAGGGTCAAGAGTAATACAACAACCAGCACTTATGCCGAGCGAAACAAGTTTTTTCAATAATTTCACTTTGTAAGTCTTCGCGAGTTCAATAACGGTATTATTTTGGGAACCATATTGATTACTTTCGTGTTTGTTTCTGAGAAAAACAAGGTGTGACAGGCTGTTATACAGATAACCGACTTTAAAAAAAGGAGGAAGTTATCAATTTGTCGTCATCTTTTTAGGGTTCCTTAGCCAAATGGCAAAAACGGAACCCTTATAGATTCGTCATGTCTGTCTGTCTGTCCGTCCATATGTCACAGCCACTTTTTTCCGAAACTATAAGACCTATACTGTTGAAACTTGGTAAGTAGATGTATTATGTGAACCGCATTAAGGTTTTGACACAAAAATAGAAAAAAAAAACAATAAATTTTGGGGGTTCCCTATACTTAGAACTGAAACTCAAAAATTTATTTTTCATCAAACCCATACGTGTTTCTCTATCTATGGATAGGTCTTCAAAAATAATATTGAGGTTTCTAATATCATTTTTTTTCTAAACCGAATACTTTGCGCGAGAGACACTTCCAAAGTGGAAAAAAGTGTCCCCCCCCCGTAACTTCTAAAATAAGAGAATGATAAAACTAAAAAAAAATTATGATGTTCATTACCATGAAAACTACCAGCGAAAATTGGTTTGAATGAGATCTAGTAAGTAGTTTTTTTTTTAATACGTCATAAATCATAAACGGCAATTTACCTTTCATTCAATCAACTCAAACATAAAAATGAAAAAAAAACATACTACAAGACTTTTATATAATGTTATTTGCTACTACGGAAACCTTCATGGGCGAGTCCGACTCGCACTTGGCCGCTTATTTATTTGTATGTATGTTCACCGATTATTTGAAAAATTCTGGACCGATTTTGAGAATTATTTTTTTAAAGCGTTATACTTCCGAGGTGGTCGCGTTGAAATTTTATCAACCCGCTCATAAAATTTTTACTAAATTTGGTTGAGAAATGCAACCTGTAGGCGACAACAGCCGGAAAAAAATATTTTTGGCCAATCTCGAAACAGATGCTTCGCTCGCTCGGTCAATTATGTATGTTGTATTATATCTTCCCTTCCATCAATGACCCACTTATTTTCTTGCTCAAAATACCCCACATCTTGCACAATGACAGTAAGACACAACAAGGGAATCGCTGTGGCCAGACATCGGTCAGGTATATTGTAGTTTGGGTAGTCCGTCAAATTGAGAAGATCTTCCATTTTAATACAAGACAACCATAAAAAAATACGATATCATCTAAATAATCTAGGGTTTATATTATAGTACAAATACAGTCTATTAAATCCCTTTGCTCCCTAGAGAATTCGTTTTACAACACCCAAAATCTGACCCGACATAAAGATTGAGATAAATCCGTTTTTCGATGAAAAACCTAAAAAACACGTCAAAATCCTTGCGCCAATCACGCTGGATTGCTTATTTTTCCGTGGGGGCTTGTTAGCCGCAAATTTTATGTTGTTGTAAAAACAAAATGGCGGAGGCAACATTTGTAATGCAATTTGCATAGATACGCGTGGCACCCGGGCTTCAAGAAAAACACGGCGGGGGCGACTCAGGGGAAGCGGTTTTGACGAACTTGCTCAACTATATATCCATTATCAAGTTTGTTTGAAAATAGGCATTTTTGGATTAGGTACGAAATGATTACACACACATTTTCTAATTATTCCTGCAAGGCTGGCATGATACTTTATTTTATTTTTTATTGTCACTTTCTAATTTGTTGAGATGAAAGAAATATCAAATATGTAAGTATTATTAAGTCCTAGTTTTGTAATATCAAATAATTAGATTATAAATAAAGTCGAAAAATTGTTCTGATAGTACTTTTTTTTTTAAGGATAAAATTAGATCAAATAATTTTCATAATTCATAAAGAGGATTTAATATACATATACATACATAGGTTTTCAACTTAGTAGCCCGGTCTCAATATCATTAGCTATACATACATATTTACCAAAATTATGTTTATTTGTAATTATTTAAATTTACTAATAAAACACACATTTAGATAGAATAAGGAGATAGGGAAATAACTCCTATGTAGGGTAGAATAGATGCAGGCCGCTTCTAATTTGTCATTTTGGTCAATCTTGGGGGAGGCCTACGTCCAGCAGTTGACTTCCACTGGCTGATATGATGATATAAGATAGATATCTAACATCAAACTTTATTGCACAAAATAAATATTTACATAGGTATACAATAATTATATAACTAAAAACTAAACAACCTACCTAAATTATAAAACTATAAACTGAAATAATCTAATTAAAAATAATCGTTATATTAAATAAAAAATAGACCCCAGATCGCTACGGTCGCAGGGCAAGGTACCTAAAAGACTGGCGGCATTGCCTCGTTGTATGGCCAGACTAACATCATATAATTTGCATTTGAGAAAAATATTGTATGGTACGTTATGCACGACCGACTTTTCATTCGTATGTCCCCAAAAGACTAGCACGACACGTTATATGTTACTCCTATTCTTGTACGACGTGTAAAATGCAACACGTATTACTGATATCTAAGAAATAGCTTTCCATACGAACTTTCTAGAAAATTCATACAATTTGTTAGGGAAAATACTTACTTTGCTCGCTGTAATCTGCATAGTTTCTGTTCGTGTTTCCCTTTTGTAATGAATTACCCTTTCTTATTAAAAAAATACTTAATATACTTTGTACGTTAGAATTACTTGGAATGCTCATTGCTTTTTTTCACCCACAAACTATCTTCTCATGTTGTTTGCAAACCATTTGAACGAATGAAATGTAACACTGCAAAGGTGCCGGCTCTTTAAAAACGCCGCACTTGTGGTGGGCATTCAACAAACCATTTGAGCGAACACACTGTCAGTACGTACGTGTACAGTGTTTTAGTATTTTCGTTTCAGCGTATGGTAACAACATCAGCTCATCATCACGCTGAAAGTGGCCTCTGGGGCTTGAGCTCCAGGGCCCTGTCTGCTTAAAGCAACAAAAACCAAAATACTCTGTGTACCTAATACGCGTATTATTATCACACTGATATTACAAAGGCGAAAGTTTGTGCGTTATAATCTTATACTTTTAAACGAGCAATTCTTGTATTTATATATATATATATATTTATAAATTTCTGTGATCTCGAAAACGGCTCTAACGAATTCGCTCAAAATTTGTATATGGGGGTTTTCGGGGGTAAACAATCGATCTAGATTAGTTTCATGTTTGAGAAAACGCGTGTTTTCAAGTTTTCATGCTTTTTTCTTTCCACGCAGAATATGGTCGCTAATTTCGTCGCACCGACCGCCTTGTTTTTTAGCTCAGCGGTTAAGGATATACGACCGCTAGAAAAAGTATTACGGGTTCGAATCCCACTCGGTGACTTACTTTTGTTTTTTTTTATGTTTAAGTTTATATATAATTTTTTATTTTGCATTGTTTTTAGTCAAGTTTAAAAAAAAAGTTAATGTTTGAGATGTAGCCGAGCAAAGCTCGGTCGCCCAGGTACTGTATTTTATAAAAGTATGTTATAATGTATTTTTGTTTTTAATCACACTATAACACTAACATTATAAAAACCAAAGTTTGTAAGTGCATGTTTGTTACTTCTTCACGCGCAAACAGCTGGACCAATTTCGATAAAATTTGGTATGCAGGAAGCTCACACCCATCAACATAGGTTACTTTAGGCGCTGGTTACACCGCGGCAGTGTATCTATTAAGACGTGACATTGTATGTGTGAAAATGAACAGCTGGACTGAAAGATAGTCAACAAACCATTTGTGCGAAAACACTGTAAGTACGTACGTGTACAGTGTTTTAGTATTTTCGTTTCAGCGTATGGCAACAACATCAGCTCATCATCAAGCTGAAAGTGGCCTTTGGGTCTAGTGCTAAAGGGCCCTGTCTGCTTAAAGCCACAAAAACCGAAATGCTCTGTGTACCTTATACGCGTATTATTATCACACTAATATTATAAAGGCCTATGTCCAGCAGTGGACGTTGTGCGGCTGAAATGATGATGATGATGATGATTATGAAGGCGAAAGTTTGTGCGTTATAATGTTTTTTATAAAAGTATGTTATAATGTATTTTTGTTTTTAATCACACTACATATAAGGCCCAACACAGACGACAGACTAAACCGTGCCGCACTTTTTAGTCTGTGAAAATAGAACCTATGGAATCATACGCAGTAACGCACACTTAGCGCGCCGGACTATTTGCGCGTCGTGTGCGTTACATCACAGACTAAAAAGTGCGTCACGGATAGTCTGTCGTCTGCGTTGGGCCTAACACTAACATTATAAAAACCAAAGTTTGTAAGTGCATGTTTGTTACTTCTTCACGCGCAAACAGCTGGACCAATTTCGATAAAATTTGGTATGCAGGAAGCTCACACCCTGGATCAACATAGGCTACTTTAGGCGCGGGTTACACCGCGGCAGTGTATCTATTAAGACGTGACATTGTATGTGTGAAAATGAGCAGCTGGTACGTACGTGTTTCACAGACTAAACTGGAATTACCTTAAAAGAGGTGAATGGTACTAATGACTCACTTTTCCAGAGGTCCAGTAAAAACAGAGTTAATAAGCGCTCATTATCGCAACTATTGATTATATTGCTTCACGTAAATTATATGGTAAGTACGCACTGTATGGTGACTTTACACGGGCTTAGAAGCATCTTAAATGCTTAGTAACCCGTCACATTAAAAGGGTTTGTTTAAACCGACTAGATTTTAAAGTTAGTCAGCGTTTTATAATAGGACTTAACGCTAGTGAACTAGTACATATATAAGTTTTAAGTCCAACGTACACTTGCAATAAAGTTCGAGATGACATATATATTTAAAGTTTCATGAAATGGAGTTGTTTATAAATTTATTTTACTCTTTAGTGCTCTCATGACTAGAAAAAATGTACAAAAGGCAGTCTTATCGCAAATCAATAATCCACGCACACTTAGGGTTTTATGAAAATAAAGAAATTTTGCTAATTTAGGCTATAGGTGCAATGCAAGTGTTTCATTTTTGAAACATTGTGCACAATCGGCGATTAAACTTTGAAGACTGTTCCTTTCAGGATAATGCCCAAACTATGAGATTCTTGTAGCATATTGCTACATAATATGATAATATTAGATGGTTTCTAAAGAAAAGCCCTTACCATGTTATGTTGTCCTAACCCAGGTCGACAACACTAAGCAAATAGTTACTGAGCTCTAGTAAACGAAGCACTCGTACACCTCTGGTTCCACGGCCCCAGGCGTTTTTGAGACATTCATATTTTTTTGTTGGAAAATTGCTAAGCAATGCGCTTAGAAAACGGGAGCTCATGTAGATAATTTATCTACTTATAAACTGGAAGAATTAAAGCAAGTAATTGAAGCTTGAAATTGTCTGGTAAGCCTTGAGGATTTTTTTCGACCTTTTATTTTGGAAATAAATTTCTCTTTGCATAAGTAAAACAATAATAAAAGGGTATTTATATTGAACTTTTATTCAACTTGCAATGTATCTAGTATGTCACTATGTATGTATGTTTGTTTAGGTCAAATCTTGCAACTCAATTTTCTACCAGTTAGCCTCAACCGAATAATTTGAAATAGATACTTATAAAAGTCAGATTACAATACAATATTATGAAGTCACTGAGCTGTTTTGATAATAGAGTCGGGAGATATTCGATAGAACTCAGTAAAAAATCAACATAACCTCATTGAGAAAAACTCTTTTGATTTGTCTTGACGAGTACTTTATGGTAGACGATGTCTAGGGTCTTATCACGGAGACGTAAAACGATCTGTGATGATACTGTAACGACGCAATGCCATCGAGTTTGGGCTTATTTAATTTGTCTCATTAACACATCGCTGGACACACTAAGCCAGACACAATAGAAATAACAATTGATGAACGTCTATAGGCATCGTGTGTCCAACAATGTGTTAAGTACCTTAACCAAAATAAGTTAGTAAACGTATTATTATATTATAGTAGTAGTATTATTTCTTATTCTATGATTTTAAGGCATTTTACGATGTGTTGCAGTGACATACAGCAGTCATTAATTGGTCTAACAATTGGCGTGAAATAACGTCAGTAACGCTATTGTTGGAAAGAGGTGTAGTTTGTAAGTTCTGCCTATTTAAATGTACTCTAAATGAGGTCATTGCTTACCATTAGGTAGACCACATATCAGTTTACAATACAATACAATACTTATTGAACAAAATAATACATACAAGACACAATTATCTTAAAAAAATGGAAATGCGCAAAAGGCGTTCTTATTTCTAAGAAACTTCTTCCATGCAACCTCGATATTTAAAAAAAACCCGGCCAAGTGCGAGTCAAATTCGCACACGAAAGGTTTTACTGCTATCTATAAAAAATCGCGTTTGTTGCTAAGGAAGCCCCACTTAAATATTTATTTTTTCTATTTTTAGTATTTGTTGTTAAAGCAACAACTGAAATACATCATTTGTGTAAATGTCAACTGTCTAGCTAACACGGTTCATGAGATACAGCCAGACGGACAGACCGGACGGAACAGACAGACGGATCCGGACGTACAGACAAACAGCGGATTCTTAGTAATAGGGTCACGTTTTTGCCCTTTGTGTTGGTAAATAAAGTAAAAAAAAGTTATGGTAAATTAATTAGTGCCGGGTGGTCAATATATACACTTGCAAAAAAAAAACTGGTTGAATGTGTGCAAAAAGAAACATATAAACAGAGTCACGGTCTGAAACTAGTTTCCATAAAAAATAACGACTTTTTCCGTCATATAATTATCAATTATGTTGTATTACTCGTATATGTACACACTATCATTAAAATGGCGGTCGTTCGGGCTTATACATAGTCGAATAATTGGTATTCGCAAAGAGATATTGGTTTGTAAATGAATATAAAATTATGACGAATATAGCGTTTATTATGTAAATAGGTAGGTACTGAATGTTCTCGAAAATAAGAAAATTACTAGATTTTATTTGTCTTGCGACGTAAATAAAAGTCAGAATTTGGAAACCATTTTTAACCGATTTTAAAAAAGAAGGTGGTTATCAATTCGACCCGAATATAATTTTGTGTTCATCTTGGCTGCTTGGTTTTATACCCATATTAAATTGATAAAGATATAATAAGGACTTTTAAAGACATGGAAGAATGTCGGTTGTTTGTTTGCATGCGGTGGTTCCTAGCTATATTTGATGGAAATCGGTTCAGCGTTTCAAGAGTTATGGGGGTGAGGTGAACGCTTGAATGTCAGGTTTTTTTTAATTTGCCTATCAAATAAACTTGATAGATTTAAGTAAAATTCAGAAGTAAATTTACATCACCCTTTTTTCTTTACTCTCAGCGTGGCCCGACAAGCACTGAGCCGATTTATTCTTTTTAAAATTAAGTATGTTGATCATTAATGTATTTCTCCTCTCCACCAAACTCGATCCATTATCACCCGTCGTATTCCAGTCGCGAACAGATGGTAAGCCCCTGTACAGGTCGAGCAAGATGATTAATACTGGCCGCAAGGTACGCGTCACGTCACATGTTACCGTTCATCATTGACATGCTGTTGAATGTTTAATCGACTTCAAAAACGAGGAGGTTATCAATTCGAATGTATGGTCTAACTAATAAATAAATATATAGGGACAAATTACACTGATTGAGCTAGCCCCAAAGTAAGCTCGAAACTTGTATTATGGGATACAAACTCAACGATACTATATTTTATAACAAATACATATATAGATAAACATCCAAGACCCAGGACAATTTGAAAAAGACCATTTTCCAACTTGCCTTGACCGGCGATCGAACCCGGGACCTCTGGGTGGCGGACTAGCATGGTGACCACTACGCCACGGAGGTCGTCAACTAAATATACTGAAACTATTTTAAGGGTGAGTTCAGTGCTTGATACTGAATAACTTTCCCCAAGGAACACGTATCGAATTATGAAAAGTTATTTTTGGCCTCCCATACAAGTTGACGATCAGCTGATTCGAGTTTGTATGGAAAGCTAAGAATATTTTTTTCATATTTCGACGTACGTTATTTAGGGAAACAACTTTCCCTGTTGCGGTCTGAATTCACCCTTAAAATAGTTTCAGTATATTTTGTTAGACCTTGTATATGTTTTTTTATGTCCGTTCCCCGATTACTCGAAGATGCCGAGACAAATTTGATTTTTTTATTCATTTTAAAGAGCATACTTGTCAGGAGGTCCCATAAAAAAAATATCAAAACCAGTTGTGTACTCTGGTGTAGAAGTCAGTTTTTACTTTTGAAAAATTATAAACATAATTAAATTTTATATAGGTACATTCAAATTGATAACCTTCTCTTTTTTGTAATTCGGTTAAAAACATTTTTATTCATAAATTAAATTGTTGTACCAGTTTTTCACTAGTAGGTACTTTTTTCATTCTGGTCTGGGAGAAAAGAAATAACTTAAAATGTTCCAGCTGCTTCTCTTTCCGAAGAATTTAAATTTGAACATGAGTAAAATTCTGGTTGAATCTGGAATCTTACTTGTGTTTTCGTGTATGTAAGTGGCCAACACTGGTATCATATTTTTCAAGCCGCTGAAAGGTATCTGAGAAATCTTGACGACTGCCATATAACGATGACAGCCTGGACCACCGGCTTAACGTGCCTTTCGAAGTACGGATCTAGAGAGTTTTTACTGTTTTATTATATGTATGTATATGTTACGGCTAAACCCGAAATGCGGCTACGCCTAGGTTTAGCCGGCTACAACAAGTTGCAGCCTGTCTCAGATGGCTACACTTAGGTGTCTTACTATCTTCGGCTAGAACTAGGTTGAGCCTTTATCATTCCGACTAGAACTAGGTGTAGCCGATCGCAGGTGGCTAAAATTAGGTGTTTTCGATGTGAGGTTTAAACTAGGTTTTTAGTTTAATTAAGCATTTTTACCCCTGAGAAAAAAGAAGGGTGTTATAAGATTCACGCTATAATGTCTGTCTGTCTGTAGCATCGTAGCTCTCGAACGGATGACGTCACTAACTTTAGTACCACGCGCCCGACTGTTCCTGTCTTTTACAGCTTCACCGAAGCTCCCAGTCTAATAATAAACACCGGAACGAGCATCATTACAGACAGACAAACATGTGATCTCGGATGTCCCGGCGACTGATGTCCCGGATGTGCGGGAAGTTCCGTTTGTGGGCTATTTTGAGGTTCTCCGCACCCCAGCTATTGTACTAAAGAGGGATTTCTCGGCACGGGAGCCGAATGCATGGCCCACCTTCTGTCATGCCCCAACTGCCCCACCGCTTTATGGTATCCATGCAAAAAAGACCGTGATAGTACATTAGATGACTCTTCTTCTTATCGTGTGTGTTAGTGACTAACACTAGTGTCAGAGTTTTTAAACCGCCTTAAAGGCCTCTGACATAGTTGTAGGTAACGACCAATGTCAAAGACAGAGACCGGGGCCGACGGCTTAACGTGCCCTCTGAAGCATGGATCATCTTACTTATCAGACAATCAGGTGATCAGCCTGTCCTAACCAATCTAGGACAACAACACAAAGTCGTTGCCCCCGCCGGGAATCGAACCCGCGACCTCCGGGTATGAGCCGAACGCTCTAACCACTACACTACGGAGCCAGTGTAATTATTATTTATTGGTAATTAGATGACTTAAATTCGGCTAATGACAGGTGAATAAGTGTGGCCACATACTGTTCTCAACCTTATGAAAAAGTTATTCCGACTGGCTAAGAATAAGGAGAAGAGAACCGAATCGTAATTTTTGAGACTCTATAGTAAGCTTTATCGTACAGTGGCTCTTTGAGCTGTAGACTTCTGGAATCAACCAGATCCGTTGAAGTTTATTTGATAAAAAAGTTGTTTAGTATTTTTAACCTCCGACAAAAAGAGGGGTGTTATATGTTGTGTAGCGCTCAAACTGATGGACCAATATTGATGCTGTTTTGTTACGTGAAATGAACTTCCCTTGCGGTGGTAAGAAGCCATGTTTGATAAAAGTCGGTACAGTTGTTTAAAGTTATTCGGTGATATGATAAGTAACGCTTCAAATTTTGTAATTTACCTGACAAATAATAGATGGCGCTACGGTATCAATATATTATGTTGTTCCGCCACTTATCACTAATTTTACCTGACAAACAATAGACGATGCTGTGATATCTGATATGTGATAGATAATAATTATATTATGTGGTTCTGCTACTTAAATTCTTGGTCCGTCGGGGGTTTTTTTATTTGCCTATTAGCAAATAAACTTGTTTAGAAAGTTCCACAAGGAAAAAAACAAAAGCGACGTACCTACAATAAAACACGAAACTCACAAAAAATATCCGGGATCTATAAACAAGGTTTATCTACGAAATCTGAGCCCCACATGTCGATACGTATTCCGTATCAGTGGACGAATAAATATCTATCGACAACAGACAAATTCGAAGCCAATGTAGATAATTTGTTGAATTTTAAAGAGGCGATTGAATATTTTGTTCAATGTTCTAACGGGACTTAAGAGTAACAAATACAAATGAGTTTTGTTGATAAACAAACATTTGGTTAAATTAAAAAACTTCGATCTTGTATCTATCAATTTTTTTTTGTTCATCGTCATCATCAGGTCTCTTTTAGTCTCCACTGCAGGAGCATGAGCTCACTGTACCACTAAAGTCAAAAATTAGATCTCGTTGAAAATACTACTTTCTTGGGAATCACAATAGATTCAAATCTTCAATGGGGTGCACATATCTCTAAACTCGCTAATAGGCTTAGCTCAGCGACTTAGCTATTAGGAGAATCAGACAATTGACAGATGTGGCAACTGCTAGACTAGTTTACTTTAGTTACTTTCATAGTCTGATGTCTTATGGGATTCTTCTATGGGGGAGTGCAGCTGATATACAGACTATTTTTATTTTGCAAAAAAGGGCAATTCGTTTTATTTACGGTTTAGGATCAAGAGACTCCCTAAGAGATTTTTTTAAGAAAATTGATATACTTACTGTACCATCCCAGTACATATTTGAAAATATAATGTATGTAAGGAAAAATATTGCCTTGTTTAATAAAGTGGGTGATTTTACGGATAGAAACTTACGTAATATAAATGATTTATTTACTCCGTCCTATACGCTGAAAACAGTTAGTAAGTCGTTTATGGGAAACTGTATAAAGTTTTATAATAAATTGCCAGAATCGGTTCTTAGTATGCCAGATAGAAAATTTAAAGTTTATGTTAAGAAAATACTCTGTGATAAAGCTTATTACGGAACCGATGATTACCTTAGAGATAAAAATGTCTGGCTTGAGCTTGGCGCGGGTCCCTCTTAAAGGTTTGTATTTGTACATTCACAAATGTCATAATTTAAGAACATTCTGTACATGTTTTAGTACAAAATTTACAAATTGACATTAATTTTAAACTTGACATCATGCTTAATTTATAATTATGACATAACAATGTATTCTCAGTCCACATATCTAATTTTAATACCAGTATAATTGTAAGTTGACGTTATTGGAGAAAATGCTGCAGTACAGTTTGTTACCGTTTCTTTTGTACTTGCGCTTTGGAAGCGGCAGTAAACTTAGCTTTAAGTAAATGATCTGACGTCAACATTTACCTTATAAGAAATCGAAAGGAAAAAAAGTGACAATTATCAAGTGATACAAATATCCAAAGATAAATAAATGAATTTGACTTTGCCATATTTGGTTACAGCAGGCAGAGGACTTGGCCTACACTCTCTTCGCTGGTCAGACGGGTTGGAGAGGTCTCATTGATGTTTATTAGCTATGTTTAACTAGTATTTCCTAAGCCGCCTTCTACGACATACGCGGGAAGACTTGGAGTGGTCCTATTCTACTCTGGCGGATACCGTAAGGCATCATCTTTGTTTCCATCTATCGCAGTCCCAAGACGTGATCTGCCATTATTTTTTAAACTGTGTAAGGTCGCCTATCTCTTTCTATGTCTTTTTTCTTGCTTCGACAGTCCGGAGCCCAGTTGGTGATATGTGCCCATCTTTCAGGATCGACAGACATGTCTCGATGTTTGATCGTATCGATCTTGAATAAATTTAATCTTATGAGATTTTATTTTGCAACGGTGTTTCAGTCTTTAGACCCACAATTTTATCTCTCGGTTTAGTATTTAGTATCAAATCTAAAAGCAGACTTCACCCCCAAACTACTAACTACAAAATTTTGATAAAAATTGTGTAGTTTTCAAACAAAAAAAGAATTTTTGAAATCTGTCTTGGCGTCTTCGAATCGGTGAACATACATGAAAAATAAATAAAAGATGACTGATACCTCCTCCCTTTTGGAAGTCGGTTAATTAAAAACTCGATTAATTTAAGTTATATGTTAGGTATAAATAATAGAATCACTAGCTGCGCCCCACGGTGTTGCCCGCGCCTAAAGCAGCGTATGTGTTAATCCAGAGTGTCAGCTTCCTGCATACCAAATTTTATCAACCGTCGCCACCATCATGGTAAAAGTGGCCTTTGAGTCTTGTAGTGTTCTGTGTCTATTAATAGATACATATGCTGTCCCATTCACAAAAGCAGCGAGGGTAGAACGTCAGTTGTACGTTATACGTTGTACGTTGTGCGGCAGTCAGATTGCTCAGTCTAACAGTAGATGTCGTACAGAGCGGACGTGTCTTGGTGTAAACGTGAGCCAGTGTCATAGTGATAGTGAATGTGTTAGTGGAACACTACAAGCCTTGCGACCCCGGGCTCTGTCTACTTAGGGGTAATCGTCAGTGTATGATTATTTTGGCTGAAATTTCATGACATACTGCCTTTTTGAAGTCAACTCTCTTTAGGAATGCGTTTGTGCGAAAAGCTCTCACAAAAACTAATAAATATATAGGTAAGAACAAATTACACTGATTGAACTTACTTGTGTTATGAGATACTAACTCAACGATACTATATTTTATAACAAATATATATATCTAGATAAACATCTAAGACCCAGGACAATTAGGCGATTTTGAAACTTGCTCTGATCAGGGTCGAACCCGGGACCTCTGGGTGGCGGACTAGCACGGTGACCACTACGCCACGGAGGTCGCCAGAAAAATAATATTAAATTAAAAATTAAAAAGAAATATTTTGCTAAAAAGTACATTGTTCAACTCAAGGCGGAAAGAGAAAATTTTCAAATGTGGCATTTTGTTGAAAATATAAAGTCTCTCTAAGGAAAACTTATCTTAGAAAAGCTCAGGGACGGCGCTCTAAATATGCAAACATGTCGAGCTTAGACTATTTGCCAAAACTGTATGACAATGTATTGGGTTACGCTTTTTTTGTTTTAAAGTAATTTTGTTAAATTGATAATCAATTTAATTGATTTCTATAATTTAAAATTAACACTCAGATAAAAAAGGTAACAAGATATACATTCAAAAATATGACTTATATGAAATGCAAGATGTAAGTATATTTAAAGCATATTCAACACTTCTTTGTCGTGTGTGCTGCCATCTCTGTGTGCCTACCCGCAACTCCAGTTTTGCCTCTTTACGGGCCCTCCAATTGTTTCTATGACGTTGAGTATCGTTACTTTAGTAATTATATTATCTTTATTAGGTGTTAAACTCTTGATCTAATCATCATCATCATCATATCAGCCACAGGAAGTCCTGGACATAGGCCTCCCCCAAGGATTAACTCTTATAACTTTTGATCTATAAAACTGCTCCATCCTAAGATTAACCTATGTAAGAAAACCCTGATAAGTATAGGGTTGTGTAATCTTTATTACTTTTATTTTGTTTTCTTTTATTAATATTATAAAACTAGTTGTAAGTATTGTTGGATATCCATTGCAATACATTAGAATTCTAAGCATAATATAAATAAACAATTACTATTTCATTTGCACAAGCAAAATATAAGGTAAAATATGATAATGGGGTGGTGGATGAAGTTTTCTTGTTGGATTTACTTTATTTTCTTTTCTGTTAAAATCTCATATTTGTTCTAAAACTGATTACTTAATCTAGTTTTTAGTGATAGGAACAAGTTTGTACTCTTTTGGCCTGTATGTGTGTGGGGGCCTGGTGATCTGTCGTACAGGCTCACGCCTAGTACAGACACCAGACTCCTCACAGGGACTTATTCCTGTGATGAGTGAAATAAAAACATTTTTATTTTTATTTTATAAAAGAATATTTAATTTTATCTTTCTTACCATCTGAAATGGATGAGAGATTCAACTGCACTATACAATCTCTGTGGTAAAGTTGCCTGAAGCTCGCGTCGCCTCGCTGAAAGCATTTGCCTAATTGTAGGATTTGTGTGGGTCTGACTGAGCTGCCACGTTCGCTGCTTAGTTTAACACTATGTTAAATGGGTAATGTACAACATGGTTAAATTCGGTCTTTTTGTGTTAATAGGTGATTCTTTATTTATTTATTTTATTTACAAAATTCATGTACACAAAATACAAACACAGAAACAAACAAAGTAAGAACATTGAGAACATAGGTACTGCTTATTTCATCAGAAATTTCTTCCAACAGACCCAGGAGAGGAAAAGAGAAGAAAAAGGTAGTAGTAGGCGTGTACAAAATAAACTAAAGTTAAATACAAATACATGTAGGTACATATTTAAAAAAAAAAAAAAAATTAATTAATAAATTCTTTGCTATCTTTTGCTTGTTATCACGATTGAATAAATCATTAAGCTGAATTCAGGGCAACACCCAAAATTTATTGCTTATTTTTTTTTAATTTTGTGTGAAAATCTTAATGCGGTTCACAGAATACATCTACTTACGAAATTTCAACAGTATAGTTCTTATAGTTTCGGAAGAAAGTAACTGTGACATACGGATGGACAGACAGACAGACAGACATGGCGAATCCATAAGGGTTCCATTTTTTGCCATTTGGCTACGAAACCCTAAAAAAGAACGATTTATCAGCACGAGGTAAACTCCCACTAGGTATTTAATTTTTGGAAAATGCCATTGCTTTTTTCTTGCAAAAATATAAATACTTTATTTATATTTAAGAGCTAATAAATCTAAGTATAAGTTTGAAAGGACTTTCCGTTACCACGTCTGACACTTACATTACAAACCAGTTGGTTTCCTGTGTTATCGACTGAGCTGGCGGACCGTAAGAATTGCAGCTATATTATAGAAACTATGTGTAGAGGTAGATATAATTAAGATAACAGATTTATTAATCTTATCCTGCTTTCTTTATCTCCTCTTGGGATCAAGGGTCTTTTAGTGACTAACACTAGTGTCAGAGTTTTTAAACCGCCGCCTTAAAGGCCTCTGACATGGTTTTTAGGTAACGACAAATGTCAAAGACAGTGACCGGGACCGACGGCTTGACGTGCCCTCCGAAGTACGGATCATCTTACTTATCAGACAATCAGGTAATCAGGACATTGTAATGTCCTAACCAAACTAGGACAACACACAAAGTCGTTGCCCACGCCGGGAATCGAACCCGCGACCTCCGGGTATGAGCCGAACGCTCTAACCATTATGCCACGGAGGCAGTTATATAGACTTTTTTTATGGTTTTGCCATACAAAAAATCGTTCGTTTAGTGACTCCGCGTTTGAAAAATCGCACTTCAGGACGCGGACGGGGCGCCGACATTTGTCTGTTCCGTGACGGCAAGCGACGTTCTATACAAAATATATAGAAACGTCGCGTAGGTATTAGAAAACACAGAAAGGATGGGCGCCCTGTCCTTGCCCCGTCCTTTCTGTGTGTTCTGTGACGCGACGTCCTCCTTTTTAGGGTTCTGCACCCAAAGGGTAAAAACGGGACCCTATTACTACGACTTCGCTGTCTGCCCGTCTGTCTGTCACCAAGCTGTATCTCAAAACCGCGATAGCTAGACAGTTGAAATTTTCACAAATTATGTATTTCGCTTGCCGCTATAACAACAAATACTAAATACAAAATAAAATAAATATTTAAGGGGGCTCCCATACAACAAACGCGATTTTATTATAGATAATGGTACGGAACCCTCAGCGCGCGATGCCGATTCGCACTTGGCCGGTTATTTGAAGTTTTAAAAATGATTTCAGTGGTATTTAGTCGTTATTATATAAATTTCCGACTAGAAAGGCAGCTTTTTGAAGAGTAATGGACGTGTCGTGTTAAGCATCGTCGAGTGTCAGCTATGAGCATAAATTTATTAAAATACGAATTAAATAATGTTGTCATGAAGATATCGAATCTTTCCAGTGTAGTATTTCTCAAGACTACTGTTGATTTTTAAATCAAGTAGTTGACAGAATGGTGTGTTTTTGTTATATAGGAGAAAGCGGGAGCGACAGGCATAACAGTAGGGTATATATTAATTTTGAAAACCAAGGCATAATAATATAATATCTACTAAACTCCGCTAATGCGAGCGCGAGGTCGCGGGTTCGATTCCCGGCGGGGGCAACGACTTTGTGTTGTTGTCCTAGTTTGCTTAAGACATTGTAGGCTGATCACCTGATTGTCCGATAAGTAAGATAATCCGTGCTTCGGAGGGCACGTTAAGCCGTCGGTCCCGAACACTGTCTTTGACATTGGTCGTTACCTAAAACCACGTCAGAGGCCTTTAAGGCGGTTTAAAAACTCTGACACTAGTGTTAGTCATTAACACACACGATAAAAAGAAGAACTCCGCCAACAAGAACAAGCTGTTAAATGACAAGAAAAAAATATACCAACCAAATAATATGACTAACTATTAATGCATATATAAACGGGGCTCAGCAAGAGCTTTTCTAGTTTTGCAAAAGAAACAAACTAATTAACAAAATAAACATAACAAATGAATACATAACAGAATTTTGACTACTTTTCTAAGCAAAAAAATATGGAAACTTTATTTTTAGATAATCAAATAGTATTTTAGATTTTAGATAAATAAATAGGACTAAATAAAATGGGATATTCTTGACCCAGTCCACATCCCTATTAGATTTAAAATGTAACATTTTTAAAATTTACTAGCTGATGCCCGCGACTTCGTCTGCGCAGTATCTTTAAAAAATTGTAGCCTTTGTGTTATTCTGATGTCCATATTGCAATATTTCATTACAATCCATTCAGTAGTTTTTAAGTGAAAGAGTAACAAACATCCATCCATACTTACAAACTTTCGCGTTTATAATTTTAGTAGAATTTGGATGATCGTTTTGCAGTTATTAAGAAATCGCTTCCGCCCATGCAAAATAACCTCACCCTCTTTCCTTTTACAAAAATACCTCCCATAAATTATAACTGGTTCAAGACCAATTAGTTTTAATTACTCCGACGGTGTTGTCACGTTATCGGAACCCAATCTCCGTATCAGCTTACATATGACTTACTAATCTTACGGTGAGTGTATTAAATTTAACGCTTGAGTATTTTTGTTTTGGCCGGCTCATTACTATGAAACAAAAGAAAAAAATATCAATCAGATATGAAGAAAAAAAAATATAAAAAAGATTTTTTTTATGATGATTACCAAAAAAAGCTACTTTAGGATAAATCTACATTAGGGTGAGTGAAAAAAAAAGAAATAAAAACAATTGTTTGCCAGGTAAATTAAAAAAACTGGACTTTCAAGCTTTAACCCCTAATAACTTTTAAAGGACTGAATCGATTTTCATTAAACATACATAAGAACCAACCACCGCAAGGGTACTTGCTTTCACGTAAAAAACCACATCGAAATCGGTCCATCCATTTGAGCGTTATGGCCTATGTCCTCCTGTGACTTCCTGTAACTGATATGATGATGATGATTTGAGCGCTACAATGCCACAGACAGATAGACAAACGTTAGCGTCAAACTTATACCACTTTTCTTTTTTGCCGGGGTTTAAAAAGTATTTATTCAGTTCAAAGTTACATCTAAAGTATCTTCCAGCAAATTCGCTTATATTTACTCCTATGCAAAGCAGGGCTTGGTAATCAAATCAGCCTCAAAACGAAAACATGGCAAAGTCTGTCAAAGCAAAACCGATACTTTTGCTGAAAACCCCTATTTTAGTCCCCGGCGTGCGGAAAATTTAGCTTAACAGGGGCGGAACGTCTGGACTTATTTTTACCCCTTTTCGACGTCTCTCGCTAAATTTGTCGGCGGCGCAGTAAAAAAGAAACATTTTACCTTCCAAACAAAATTACACCTTATTACTTACAACGCAACATTCAAAGTACGAATAAACTTTGAAAGTCACTACGTTTCAAATGAAAATAAGCTATCTGCGCTTGTTTTTAGAGAAGAAAATTGCGTGTCGGTTAGAATTAGGGTTGATACACGTGTTTTTAGTTATCTTTTTAAATGCGATTCCGTTTAATCGTTTAATTCAGTTACAAGATTTAGGATCTATTTGTATGCTTTGTAATTTTAATTCATTTGCTCTATTTAGTCAAAGATATTATTATTACTAACTTAACAGATACTCAACACCATAGAAACTATTGGAGGGTCCGTAAGTAGGCAATACTGGAGTTGCCGGTACACACAGAGATGGCAGCACACACGACTAGCAAAAAAGTGACAAAGAAGTATTGTATACATACATACATACTATCACGTCTTTATCCCTAATGGGGTAGACAGAGCATTTTGGGTCTTGCGGCTCTATGCAGAGCCCAGGGCCGCAAGACTCAAAAGCCACTTTTAACGTCATGGTGGGCGAGAAGATGGAAAAACAATCAATACAGTGATGGGTTGCTAGCCGCATCGCCTGTTAACATGATTCGCATTTTTGCCCATTCCCTCGATCGGCTTTTACGATCTGCGCGGGAAGAGGTACATTCTAAGTTTTTTCATTTCTCCCAGACCAGCATGGGAGTATTGTATATGACGGAGCAGGAGATGACCTACGCCGAACTCACTAAAAGTGTGACGATAAGTACAGCGCTCCGCCTCGCGCTGTATCATGGATTCCAACAACATGTGTCTGAATACCCCTGGCCCACACAGTTATTGAATCTGTGTCCACCTGGGCTTATCGTCTAGCTGAAACAACTATCATTGTAATAAATCGGTTTACCAAATCCTCATCTATTACAATAATCACAATTCAAGAAGTTATGGCCAAGCCCACAGCACACTACACAAAGGAGATGTTCACAGTACGGCGGTCCGCACAAGACTGAGCCGCTCGTCGCTAGGGCAACCGTTTTTATACTTGTTTTGTTGAAAACATTTGAAAATATAGCAGCTATGTTTTGTAGTAAACAACTTTCTGTTTGCACATCGAAAACAATAAAAAATGGGATTATCTTGAACTCGCCGACATATATATGTTTAAATAGTTATACCTATACTTTTAAATATTTTTTTGTTTTTTTAATGGGATTCCTTTGTAAACGCTCACATAGTGATAGGCGGAGGAACTTAATAGTCGAATTAATCCGCATCGCAAACGTTAGATGGCGCCACGGAACGGTTATCTGTGGCGCCATCTATTATGAGACAGGCTTTAAAGAAAGCGATAACTTTATAACAAACGACCAAGTCGATTTTTTGACAAACATAGCTAAGAACCACGGCAAGGGAACTTGCTTTTGACTTGAAAAAAACCTCATCGAAATCGGTCCATCCGTCCAAGAGCTACGATGCCACAGACAGACATCAACCTTACACCCCTCTTTTTTGTCGGGGGTTAAAAAAAACATTCTGGAAGCGCAGCTTAGGCTCCACATAAGATACAAAAATAAAACTATAACAAAGTTTATACCCAGACAGCGTTTCATCGCATTTGCTCAGTAAATGTGGCAATAATATCCGGCAAAATAAAAACAAAATGGCGTCATCCATTACTTATAAACAGCTACAGACAATCTAATTATAAGATGCGCCGTGCAGAGGTATTTATGTGCGGAATCTAGTATTGAGATTGGTTGGATGCACTTTTGGTTCTACTCGCATAGTTTGGGAATAGTTTGATTCTGGCCTGGTAGAAAGTCATTGTTAGAAAATGCTTGTTTTTAAAAGTCAATTTTTTTATCAGCCTGCTAGGCAAAGGCCTCTAGACTTCCATTTGTCTCTACCCGTAGCGGTAGGTGACCATTCATGAAATTTCGAGAGATCGTCAGACTATAAAAAATCAATAAGTACTTATAAGTATTTTAAAATATTTAATTTAGTTTCACCGTATTTCTAGATCTTAATATAACTGTGTGTTTCACAGATACAGATATAGAACTTTCTATCAAATGTCTTTTTATCTATCTATTTATTTATTTATTAAAATCTTTATTGACCTCAATGGTACAAAAGGTGAACTTAATGCCAATGCATTCTCTACCAGTCAACCTGTAGGAACAGTAGCGCGCGGGCGCCGATCGCAGGTAGACGCGTCGACCGGCTCTGAGTTGCGTATACCTGTGTGCGTGAGCCCATGGTATAATAAAATAAGGTATTCTCTTTCCGTGACAGCTGATGACGTAGGAAGAACTTGACTACGTCATCAGTGTAATATGTTGCCTCTGTGTGAAATTGAATTACCCGAGCGTAATGCATTTTTGAACTTTATATACCAATTTCAAATTAATAATCCATTTTATCAATTTATAAAATATTGAATTGATGAATGACGCGAGAATCGCGAGATTATTAATAGCTAAGTTACTTAACATTTTATTTAATATTCATGAACTAATTGAGAAAGTCCTTAAATTTACTGAAAAGAACAATCAGTGGCAACACTTTCGTGACGTAGTCAAGTTCGTTCTCGGAAAGAGAATACCTTATTTTATTATACCATGCGTGAGCCTTGCGCTCGCTTCGTCCGTTGCTTACCTACGCGTTCGTACCTACGCGTGCGCGGTTGTTTACGATGTAACTCGGGTTATTATTAATAATAATGACTGACAACGAGAACGCGTATGCTATACTGCCTGAGGTGGAGATGAATAGTGAAGGGGTTACCTACAACATAGAGAGTGAGATGACAAGGAGCGTAGAAAATATTAGCCAGCAGAATGGTGAGGCAAATACAAGTAGCATGGGTTCAGGAAGACCGTTGAAAAGAAACAGGGAATTGAATCAGGAGGAAACGTGGAGAACAGTAGCGAGAAAGGCAAAAAGATTTGGCCGATCGGATGAGAATGGTGTACCGTCAATAATAGAGGATAAAATTGAAATTTGTTTAACATGTTCCGAAAAATTGCCTAAACAATTTGGATTGGCAAAAATGATGAAACAAGAAAATATTAAGAATGTCATAAAGATCAAATATATAAACGCTTACAAAGTTTTATTACACTTCAGTCAAGAAGATAGCGCGGAAGAGATTCTCCACTCGAAACCGTTTAATGAAAATGGCTTTAAATGTCAAAAAACCCTTGAAATTAACCAATCGTACGGAGTAATCAAAGACGTTGATCTACATTTAAGTGATGAGGAAATAATGGATGAACTTAGATGTGACATGACTATTTTGGGCGTGAAGAGGCTTAAACGTAAAAATACAAATGATGGGCATTGGGAATTGAGCGAATCAGTAAGAATATGCTTTAAAGGCTCAGCCTTGCCTAGATATGTAAAAATATTTGATACCAGAGCGCAGGTGTACTCATATACATTCCCAGTGACCCAATGTTCTAGATGTTGGCGTTTCGGTCATTCGATTAAAATGTGCCCTTCTGTAAAAATAATATGCCCAAAATGTACCAAAAATCACGTGAATTGTGAAACAACTCAATTCAAATGTAACAACTGTACTGGTAGACACATGGCTATGGCTAAGATATGTCCAGTGTTTATTAAAGAAAGACGTATTAGGGAGCTAATGGCAGAATTTAATTGTTCGTACAAAAAGGCCCTTACGATTTATGTGCCTCCATCATACATCCCTGTAGAAGATGCTCTGGAACTCATTCAGCCTACTCCAGAATTTGTTAGCCAAGAGGAAGTGATTCCAGAAGTCAGACTTACTCCTTCTAGCGTAGTCTTTCCAGTAATACCCGGGCCTAGCATTAGAAGTAGGTCTAAGACGGAGAAACGAAAACAAAGAAAGAAAAATCGTAAAGGAAAGGAAGCAAATGTGTTCGAGAGTGCCTCAGAATTAAGTGAAAGCGATAACAGATCAGAAGAACTACTATTAGAAGAAAACAGAGCAAAACGCAAAGAGCAGATATCTTGGTATATAATATGTAAAAAAATTAAGGAAAAAATCTTAGGCAACGAGTCATGGGAAGACAAAATCAAAAGTTGTGTGAGCTTAGTCATAGACGGGTTGATATCTATTGTCCTTAAATTTATCGCTGATCAGCCTTGTTGTAACTTCATAAAACAATTATGGATTGCAACAACCCAAACATCTCAGTAAATTTACTACAATGGAATGCCCAGAGTGTACGTCCGAAGAGCACGGAGCTCGAATCCGTGTTGAGCCAGGAAAAGATACATATTGCCATAATAAGCGAGACATGGCTAGACCCCGACAGCCAGTTTAGAATTAATGGTTATAATATATTCAGATCCGACCGCAGTGATGGATTTGGAGGTGTAGCCATCCTAGCACATAAATCAATCAAGGCACAACAATGCAACGTGCAACTCGACAACCCACAAATTCAGATTGTTCATGTTAAAATATTAAATTGTGACCACTTAGAAAATATATTCTCTCTATATTGCCCATCGCCTGTCAGAACCACTTCGAACGACTGGAATCAGATTCTAAATTTAGCTGGTAGAAAATCTTTAGTAGCAGGAGACCTTAATGCTCACCACACTAACTGGTCAACTAAGATAGATCCACGAGGTGGACCACTATATGATGCAATTATAGATAATGATTACATTTCATTAAACGATGGAACGCATACTCGAGTCAAGCTGGTTAATGGCGTTATCCAAAAAACTTCACCTGATCTATCCTTGGCTTCCACAGATATAGCGCTAAAATTTGAATGGCAAGTGATGAATGAAAACTTGGGTAGCGACCATCTGATGATTAAAATGAAAACCAATATCCCTGCGGAACGTAATTATAAAAAGAAATTTAATTTTAAGAAGGCTAATTGGTCCATGTACAAAGATAATATAGAAAGGCAGCTTGTAAGTTTAATCATATCAGACGACAACCAAACCGCTTACGATGACTTCATTAATCTGATTATCACGGCCGCCAACGAGTCCATACCATTCATCAAAAACCATGAAAATCCAATGAACACGCAAAAGTTCACTCCAAAACCTTATTGGAATAAAGATATATCCAAGGCTGTGGCGGAGAGGCGTCGTTCTTTGGCAAAGTTTAGAAGAAACCCAACTCCAGATAATTTGGATCTTTTACAAAACAAGCTTAGAGCAGCACAGTCATTGATTCGAAGCAGCAAAACAAAATCATTTAGGCAATGGTGTGACGGTATAGACAGTGTGGTATCTTGTGGTGAAATGTGGAACAAAATGAAATGGCTTAAAGGACTCAGAACTCAAAAAAGCAGTATTACTCCAGAATCAGCAGAATCTTTGCTGTGTGACTTGGCACCTGACTTTGTGCTGCCACCTGCCCCAAGTTTTCATAGAGAGAATTTGCATTTATCAGCCCCGATTACAATCCAAGAACTTACAAATAATATAAAACAGTCAGATACAGCTCCAGGTCTGGATAACATTTCTTACTCGATGATTAAATACTTACCAGATGCAGCCAAGAATATTTTAGTATTATTATATAATAGATTTTTATCATCAGGTTTCGTTCCGAAGCAATGGAAAGAGATTAAAATTATCCCTATCCCAAAACAGGGAGCTGGTGGTGGCCCAACGTCGGGCATGAGACCAATAGCTCTGATGTGCTGTCCATGCAAGATATTTCACACAATTATTACCAGAAGATTGGAGTGGTACTTTGAGAAAAATGGTCTATTATCAGATGAAACCATAGGTTTCAGAAGATCTCGGTCGTGCATGGACAACTTATCAAGGCTAGTATCTCGAATACGCAGTGGCTTCAGCGAAGGACTTACTACGGTAGGCTGTTTTATTGATATTAACAGTGCTTATAATAATATCGATATATCTAGTCTTTTAAACATTCTAGATGACATTGGAGTGGGGTCTTCAATATGTAACTATCTCTGGGAATTTTTGCATTCCCGTACTGTCTCTATTGAACTGAGTAATAATAAAAATATAACTCGCACTACGGGAATTGGGATAGCACAAGGGGACCCGTTGTCTCCGTTGTTATTTAATGTAGCTACGATGGATGTTTGCAAAAATTTACCATCAATTGTATCTCAATATGCCGATGATTTTGTACTTTATGCCAGCCATGAGGACCTTTTAGAAGCGGTTAATATTGTCCAGGATGCTTTGGATGTATTAAATGATATGATTGAAAGTTTAGGTTTGAATATTTCCCACAGAAAAACTAAAGTATGTGTGTTCTCTAGAGGTATTAAGAAAAATTTGGATAATGTAGTTTTAAAAGTTAATAATAAAAGGATCGAACGAGTTAACAGCGTTAAATATTTAGGAATGTGGCTTGATAGAAATTTAAGGTGGGGAAAACATATAAATTAAACTTGTCAAAAAACTTGCAAGTTTCTAAATGTCTTTAAAGTATTGGCTGGAGTAAAATGGGGAGTACATCCAAAGCATCTTAGACGACTGTATATTGCTATTATTCGAAGCAGATTGGATTACGGCAGTTTTTTGTACGACAATAGTGCAAAAACCCATTTAGTTAAGCTGGATAAAGTACAGAATCAGGCAATGAGAGTGATTGGCGGCTTCTTAAATAGCACGCCACTACATGTCATGGAAAGTGAGCTGTGTCTCCCTCCTTTATTTGTTCGAAGACGATACCTTGCCGCTAAGTTTTGGTTTAAATCAAAAGCTGTTAATACAAATACAACCATATGTGCTATAGAAGAACTAGATGAATCAAGCAGGCATATAGCTAATCAAAGTTACTGGTGTCGTAAAAAATTGCCTCTTCTAATAGACATTCATAGAAAATACAGTAAAAACCCATTACAATCAACTGAAAATGTTCCTATGTATAGCCTCAATAACTGGGTTACTTATTATAATATATCAAATGCTATTGTTGTAACAGTCGATGGTGTTGAATTGGCAAAGAGACACGCTAGTTTAACAGAACTCCGAAATAACTGCAGTGTACACCTAAACAGATATTATCATGCATTTTATAAACTTTACACTGATGGGTCTAAGGACGAAGCAGGATGTGGGGCTGCCTTTGTAGACCCCCAATTGGGGATATCAGTAAAATTTAATATCAAAGGTAATATCTCCATAATGCATTGTGAACTAATTGCGATATCCGAGGCGCTACAATATGCAATGTCGCTTGACCATAACCGGATAGTAATAGTTTCAGACTCTAAAAGCGCTTTATTACATTTGGCTCGAATTCCCTCGAATAGTCGAGGATATCCGATAGCCTACAATATCCTTGACTCCATCAGTAAGCTCCGATCCCTGAACAGAGACGTTGTCATACAGTGGATTCCTTCTCATATTGGTATTATGGGTAACGAGGAGGCTGACCTAGCCGCGAAAGAAGCCGTAAGTGATGGAATTGTATATGAGGTTTTACCACTCCCTAGCGAGGCTCTAAAAGAAGCTAGAGTTGACTGTAAAATATTGTGGAATGAATACTTCGACGAGCGATCACGACACGCAGGAATTTGGTATAAAACAATGCAATGTCAACCTCCCCGATACCCATGGTTCGATGACCATCGTGGTGGCAGAGTAGTAGCAGTTGCACTGATGCGACTTCGTGCCGGACACATTCTATCAAACAAATATAAATATATGATCGGTCGGGCTGATTCACCAAACTGCCCAGAGTGCGAATCAGTAGAAGATGTACAGCATGTGTTGATGGAGTGTGTCCGGAACGAGGCGCTCCGTCGTGACATACAGCTAGGTGGGGACGTGGGAATGTGTAACAGCATTCTGGCTTCTCCTTTATCTGAGGAAGCCAGAAGGCTGTCACAACTATATTCAGCTGTGTCACAGGTATGGCACTTCATACAAACGGAGCAGCATATTTACCTAGTACTACTACAAGCGAAACAATCCGTCCGTGCACACGTCAAATGTGTGAGTTAAACAATCAGGGTCGCCACCACAGAATTTGTTGCTTTGCTTACCTGTTTTCATCACTCGGAAATCTATAAAATGTTCGTTCTTTTTTGTTTTCCGTGGATAAAAATTGATAATATGCGCAGTTTCTCACCATTATGATTCAATAATCCTAAGTAACTCGCGTAACGTCAGTGTGCGACTAGCAAGAACCCTGTTTTACAGGCTCTTACACCTCACAATAACGGGGGAGGAGTTGCGGGGACACCAGATTGCGGGGGACGGTGCGAGTTTCCGTTCTGTATGTAATACTATTATTAATTCTGTGGCTGTGTTGTAAATAAATTGTATTTATTATGCTTAATAGTTGATTGTTAGATTTTTTTTGTATACCTTACGGGGGTGACATAGTCACTGTGTGACAAAACCCCTTTCAATAAATAAAGAAAAAAAAAAAAAAAAAAAAAACCTGTAGGAAAACAGATTTTTTTTATCTAAATGCGATAGGTGCTTAAAGATGTATATAAAATACACTATATACTAATACAAGTTTACTTAGATACATACGTATAATACACATACATATACATACACATATATATTTATCTATAAATTGAACAAAAGCAGACCTCCCCATATTTCTATCATCGTATTTAAAAATAGCTATTAAAACAATTAGGCACCTTTTGCGAAGTACAATAGATAGTTTTTCTCACAATACATTTGATATTAAGATTGATGAGTCACTAATATAGAATATGTTTAACCACACGCTGACAATAACACTAATGATCATAAAACAATGATAAAAAATTTGTTGCTTTATTGAGGTAACTCGTTGGAATTGACATCTGTAATGTTATGACGAAAGATTTTTAGTTATACGTACATACAAACCAATATAAAGTATTTAAAGTCTGGGAAATCCAGTTGCAGAAAATCCACTGGTGACCGATGGAAAATATCCGGGTGCAAATAAAATGAAATATCAGTCAAAAACAAAACAAAAGTCGAATTTTCCATACAAATTGCCCGGGTGTCTGCACACTTTAGTAAGGTAAAGCTGATTTAAAAAAAAAATACTAAATTATATATTTTTATTTAATTATACTATAATGACCTTGTATAGCCCTTGGTTCGATTTATTACGGGTATGTCCCTTCCAGTTGAATAATGCTTGGAATAAGCATTAATATCCCCAAACTAGACAACCGATTTAGATAAATCTCTGGGACCAAGTGACAAGTACAGCTTTTCAAACAAAAAAATAATTTTCCAAATCGGTCCAGGCGTCTTCGAATAATCGGTTAACATACATAAAAAAAATATAGTGACAAATTGATAACCTTCTCCTATTTGGAACATACATACTATCACGTCTTTATCCCTAACGGGGCAGTCAAAGCTTTTGGGGTCTTGAGACTCTAAATAGACAGTGCCCAGATTCGTAAGACTCAAAGCCCACTTTTAGTGTTATAGTGGGCGAGAAGATGGAAAAAGATCAAATAGTGATGGGTTGCTAGCCACATCGCCTATTAATATGACTCGCATTTTCGCCCAGTCCCTCATCGGCTTTCTTTTTGGAAGTCAGTTAATAAGCGGCCAAGTGCGAGTCGGACTCGCCCATGAAGGGTTCCGTAGTAGCAAATAACATAATATAAAAGTCTTGTAGTATGTTTTTTTAATTTTTATATTTGAGTTGATTGAATGAAAGGTAAATCGCCGTTTACGATTTATGACGTATTAAAAAAAAACTACTTATTAGATCTCGTTCAAACCAATTTTCGCTGGTAGTTTTCATGGTAATGAACAACATATATTTTATTTAGTTTTATCATTCTCTTATTTTAGAAGTTACGGGGGGGGGGGGGGGGGGGACACACTTTTTTCCACTTTGGAAGTGTCTCTCGCGCAAAGTATTCGGTTTAGAAAAAAATGCTATTAGAAACCTCAATATCATTTTTGAAGACCTATCCATAGATACCCCACACGTATGGGTTTGATGAAAAATAAATTTTTGAGTTTTAGTTCTAAGTATGGGGAACCCCCAAAATTTACTGTTTTTTTCTATTTTTGTGTCAAAACCTTAATGCGGTTCAAATAATACATCTACTTACCAAGTTTCAACAGTATAGGTCTTATAGTTTCGGAAAAAAGTGGCTGTGACATACGGACGGACAGACAGACAGACAGACATGACGAATCTATAAGGGTTCCGTTTTTGCCATTTGGCTACGGAACCCTAATAAAAATCGACAATGTCTATCAGATAATTTTAAAGGATTGTATTTTAATTATAAGACCTCATGTTACACTCTCATTAGCAAATAAAGATATTTGTTTTTGTATTTGTATAATGTTATGCGGCTGAAATGATAAAGATAAAACGTTAAAATAAAGTATTTTCCGCCAGCTCTTTTCCCTAAATCATAATAAGTAAAGCTTTCTCGATGTAATGACTTTTCAAACAAAACTTTACCGTATACAGTCCATCCATTCGATTTAGAAACATACATCAAACTATTTCTGCATCCACATCTCCCTCTCTTCGCATCAGAAATGTACAGACAATGCTTTTAGCGTCTGTTTCTGTACAATATGTAGTTGATGGATAATTAAGGTGAAATAAATAGTTTTTCAAAGCTAAAAACCGACTTCCCAAATTAAACAACGAATTTTGATAAAATTTCTATGGAACTAGCTGACAGGTATACTTAGGCAGGGTATACTTTCGAAATGATCTCTCGGAAGTATACCCTTTCAAAAACAAAAAGAATTTTTTAAATCGGTCTAGGAGACCTAGAATAAATAAATACTCAATAATAATAAATAAATATTCAATTACTACTCTCGCCCAAAATTTGCTTTTATCAGCACCACCTGTAGGTTGACTGGTAGAAAAGGCCTTGGGCCTTAAGTCCGCCTGTTACATTTTTGTAATAAAGATTAATAAATAAAAAAATAAAAAAATACCTATATGGGGACAAATTACACTGATTGAGTTGTGGGGTACTAACTCAACGATACTGTATTTTATAACAAACTAGCTGTACCTGCGGGCTTTTCTCCCCGTAGGAATTTCGGGATAATGAGTACCTTATGTCCTTCCCCAAGTCTCGAACTGATCCATACCAAATTTCATCCAAATCAGTTCAGAATTTTAAGCGTGAAGAGGTAACAAACAAATATACAAACTCACTTTCGCATTTATAATATTAGTAGGATAGTAGGAAGGAGGATAGGATAGGATACAATATATAGAAACATCCCTGTGTAGAGGTTTATATTATAATAATTATAATATGATAATCGGTGAAAATACAAAATAAGGATCGCGACGAATTGATAACCTCCTTCTTATCTCGTAGTTGGTTAAAAAGAAGATTTGTCATCTCTATAATCCTCCACTGAATTCAATGCGACCTCATCTAACAATAAAGTCAATGGGTTTCACAATATGTGGCCCACATGGCAGAGGAACTTGATAGGGTTGTGTTGTTAAAGTCATTAAGATAATGTGATGATTATGACATTTAGTGGTTTATCGAGTGTTCCGAACGCATGAATACAAACCACAAGAAAAGTTTTTTTTTTAAATCAGAACTAACGTGAGTTGCAATCATTCTTAAATTCAGTAAACGGGTTACTCACGTATAGAGTCAGCTACTGACGTGTGTCGCGAGCCGGTGCGGTGTACGGGCCTCTCGTCACATTCGCCCTGATGAAGACCTCCGGATGAGGTCGAAACATGTCGGCAGTAGCTGACTCTATACGTGAGTAACCCGTTTATTGAATTAAAGAAACACAAGAAAGGTGTTATTAGTGTGGTTTGTATTTGGTTTAAATGTACGAATGATAAACATTAAAACTTGCACTAGTTATCATCATCAGACCTTTTTGTCTCCACTGCAGAAGCACGACCCTCTCTGTACTACCAGAGCCATACTTGGCCAGAGCAGTTAGAGGACTTTGGCCTACACTCTCCTCGCTGGCCAAATGGTTTGGAGAGGTCTCATAATGTTTATAAGCTTTGCTTAGCTTGTATTACCTAAGTCGCCTTCTACGACATCCAAGGGTGGACTTGGTGTGGCCCTGTTCTACTCTGCAGGAAACCACACGGCTGTACTACTATCAGGGCTGTAGGCCGTAGCCTAGTAGTTGTATGGGGTTGTACTATGGCCGTAGTAGAAAAATAATAGCTTTTTCTGAAAGGCCATAATATAAGTTTATGCATCAACCTCATCTATATAAACTTGTTCAAACTGAGCAATCGCGCACACTGTAAATTTAAAATTTTCTTTTAAAAGAAACTCTTATTTTATCTTCTAAAATACATTATTTTAAAAGATGAGAGTGTATTTTAATTTTTACAAACATCATGTTTATCTAATAATAGTAAATATAATAATGTTTAAAATGTAGTATCGTTGAGTTAGTATCCCATAACACAAGTCTCGAACTTACTTTGCGGCTAGCTTAATCAGTGTAATTTATCCCTATATATTTATTTATTTATCATAAATTGTTTAAATATTACAGATTGTTGTTTATGTATGTAATAAATGTAGGTATATTTATTAGGTACGTGTTGGATTAATTTAAGATTTTAGCGTTAAATCCGCTAATTGTGAACATTTGAACATTATGGACCAATAAAGTTTTTACAAATAAATAAATAAATTCGACTCGGAGAACCTCACTCATTTCACTCGCTCGTAAAATAATACAGTCAATGGATTTCACAATACCACATGGCACAGGAATATTAGGATAGGGTTGTCGCGCTAAAGTAGTTAAGATAATGACATTTAGTGGTTTATCGAGTTAATAGTTTCAAACGCAGACGAGTGTACTTTATCAGACCACAGGAGGGCGTTACTAGTGCGGCTTGTGTTGGGTATAATGTGCGGATGACATTTGAAGGGATGATTAAGTTTTCAATATAAACAAGTTTTCTGAAAGATATCGAAAAATGTTGACTGCAAATTGTCAAGTCAGCTGAATTATTGTGAAAGTAAAACTTTTTTGACATCCTATATGGTTTACTTTATTATTTATTCTTGTTTTTATTTTAATGATTAATATCCTTACCTGTTACCTTACCTGTGCCAAATTACAGCAGTAAAAGTAGCGTCTTAAATTTTTCATAGAGTTTCTTCATTTTGGGAAGGGGTATTATATGTTTGACTCTCTGTCTCCGTCTGTGGCATCGTAGGTAGCTGTCGAATAGATATAACAAATTAGTTGCAATTCTTTTACGTGAAAGTAAGTTTCCTTGCAGTGGTTCTTAGTTATGTTTCATGGAAATCGGTCAGCGGTTCAAAAGTTATGGGGGTGAACGTTTGAAAGTCCGGAGTTTTTTTGATTTGCTTGGCCAATACACCCGTATTAATAGTACCTAGGCGCCGAACTTAGTTAAGTGAAAATGCGAAGAAAGAGCTTCCGAAAAAAAAATATTTTTCCTTAAAAACCTATATATATACATAAGTAACATCGAAATCGATGAAGCGGTTTCTGACATTCTCATTATATCTATAAATAAATATAGAAACAATAAAATATCCTGCTTATATTAGGAATACGAAAGTAAGTTTGTGTATATGTTTGTTTGTTACCACTTCAAGGTTCAACCACTGAACCTATTCAGATGAAATTTGATATGAATTTAGCGTGATACCCAGGGAAGGACATGGTATAGTTGTCATCCCGAAATTCCCATGGGGAGTGAAGCCCACGGGCACAGGTAGTATAATATTACATACATACTATCACGTCTTTATCCCCAATGGGGCAGACAGAGCGTTTTGGATGGGTCTTGCGGTTCTAAGTAGACAGAGCCCAGGGCCGCAAGACCCAAAAGCCACATTTAGCGTCATGGTGGGCGAGAAGATGGAAAAGCAATCAATACAGTGATGGGTTGCTAGCCACATCGCCTGTTAACATGATTTGCATTTTTGCCCATTCCCTCGACCGGCTTTTACGATCTGCGTGGGAAGAGAAGCAGCTGGTACATTCTAAGTTTTTTATTTCTCCCAGACCAGCATGGGAGTAAAATATTAGCAAGAAATAAAATAAATATACAAGCATCGATCGTCAATAGTCGATATTCACGTTTAATTTTACAAGATGGTTATACCTAAAGACAAAATACCTAGCGCCCTAATGCCCTATTTTAAAATTGGTTTACTAAATTAGTTGAGACTTCGTTAATGACTTTGCAAATTAGTTGTCACCCAAATTAGCTTCAGGTGTGCCCCAATCATTAGGGCAAATGTTAAAGTCAGTGATAATCTTATTACTTTAATAGTAAAGTAATTTAAAATAACTTGTGTAATCGCAAGTATGGTGTTAATTAACATTTTGCTAACCTTCAGACATTAGATATACTTATAAGTTATATTTTCTACTCCTGCACTTATCGGTCATTTACATAGTTACAATAAAAGTTTGTGACTCACAAACATTAATAATATAAGAGCACAGATAACACGAATTCAGAAAAGTCTTTACTTTACTCCCTAAAAACGCTCTTGTATCGTAATGAGGCTAAAAAGATACGCCTAGCTGTCATACATACATACATACTGTCACGTCTTTATCCCTAATGGGGCAGACAGAGTTCTATGCAGAGCCCAGGGGCCGCAAGACCCAAAAGCCACTTTTAGCGTCATGGTGGGCGAGAAGATGGAAAAGCAATCAATACAGTGATGGGTTGCTAGCCGCATCGCCTGTTAACATGATTTGCATTTTCGCCCATTCCCTCGATCGGCTTTTACGATCTGCGTGGGAAGAGAAGCAGCTGGTACATTCTAAGTTTTTTTATTTCTCCCAGACCAGCATGGGAGTCATAGATATACTAAAAGTAGGTTACACTTAGGTTTAGGTTTTATTCGATTAACAACACTAATTTATTAGACAGCAAAAAGCACACTATTTAAGAAACAACTGAATTCTGGTGGTTTTTATTGAAATTATATTTTACCGTCAACAAAAACATATTTTGTCGTCTTTGGAAAGTACTATCAATTTTAAGAAAAGTTAACCATTAACAACATAGTCACCAGGAAGACCTAAACGACAATTAAAAATTACCACAGATTCCTATTTATTATCTGCCAAACATATGTAATTTTCTTTGTTTATTTTTGTATTTTATTTAGTAGAGGTAAGATTTTGTAGCTATGTACTTGTGTTAGTGATACCAAATAATGTGTGGAGATTATTAACATATTAAATTTTCATAGACATACGTTTGACGTTTAGACTAAGCGCCCTCTTCAATCATCATCATCATATCAGTCACAGGAAGTCCACTGCTGGACATAGGGCTCCCCCAAGGATTTATAAAACGACCGATCGGAAGTTGTCTGCTTTCAGCGCCTTCCTGCAACCTTGCACAGAAGTGCTATTTTTGAAACGCGGAGTCACCTAAACGAATGGTTTTTGGAAACAAAAAACATTCGTTTAGTGAGTCCGCGTGTGAAAAATGGCACTACAGATCGTCTGAACATTTACAATACTCACAGTTTTCCGCATGGTTCATTATATTTTTTTAGGGATCATTAAGCATCATCAAAATCTAATTCTTAATATCAATCTTTGTTTTTATCGGCCTTTATCATTTCGTATTTTGCATGGGCAAAAAAGTAGAGCTCGTTCGAAATATTAAAATAAGAAAAATCACATATCTTGGTCACGTGTTGAGAAATCCACAATATCATCTACTCCAGACCATAATGATGGGTAAAGTTGCCGGAAAGCGCAAGGTGGGACGTCGCAAAATGTCATGGCTGAGGAACATCCGACAATGGACTGGTATCAAAACAGTAGAACAACTGTTCAGGCTTGCCATGGACAAATCAAGATTTAAAGAGCTGACTGCCAATCTTCAGGAATGAAGCGGCACCTAAAGAAGAAGAAGAAGATCATTTCGTAAGTAAGTCAAGTATCAAAGTTACCGTTTTACTTTTATACTCGTGTTACTATCGTATCAATAACAAGAGTAATTTACAGCGTTTTGGTAGTCCAATAATCAGTTTAATTATCTTTAATACCGCTATTTTCCAATTTTTATCCACGGATTTATCGATACATGCTTATTACCCAGCCCTATAATAAACCTTATGACTCATAGACCATGAGAACTTAAGTACATATGGTTAAAATTTGAGTCCGTTAGTTCTTTGAACCAATGTACCGGACGTTTGCCCTATGTCGTACCATTTTCAAGGGGGCGTATTCTAAAAATAAGAGCGAATATCTGAAACGCACCAGTCCGCGCTCATCACGCACCGCGACCGCTGCGATTTCAAAATTCGAATCCCGACTTTTCTTTTGTTCGAAAATGTGCCAGTGTATAGTTTTTATTAAACGAAGTTGTTTTTAAAAACGGTGCCCCTGGATTTCTCACTGGCCAGCAACAACGGTGAGTTTTCTCAGTTTTTCGCTCGAAAAAGTTTCAATGTCCCAACTTTTCCGAAGTTTATTGTTTTAAAATCTAGGTTTTCCTTTTTCAAACTTATATTTTTTTACTGAATAGTGTACGCTAATTTTGCAGAGCGATAATGTTGTAGTTTTTATAACGTTGACAGTTTTTTTTTTTAAGTTTGTACTTTGGCAACTAACAGAAATAGCAATTGGTCTAAATTTCTTTTTAGCCTAGTTTTTGCTCATGATTCTAGGTGGGTATATGTCTGTCATCACAATCAAGTATTGCTACACATTAACAGGCCATTATGAGTCATATTGCTGGTTGTTATGAAACATTTTTAACTGGCGAGTGTTGAAGCCACGTGGCCGCCCCATATGCAAATCCATTATTTATACGTGTAACATTTATAATTATTAGCTACACAGACTGGAATAAAACTAAAGAAATAGGATAAAAAATGTGATTAAATCTCCAAATGTTATCATCATCATCATCATCATATAAATAAATTTAAATATATACTGACAAATCTCAGATTGAGCTAGCCCTAAGGAAAGATCGAGTCTTGTTTTACGAGATACTAACTAACTCAACGATACTTTATATTTTAACAAATACCTATACAAATAAACATCTAAGACCATATCAATTTGAAAAAGATCATTGTCAATTTTGACCTAACCGGGGATCGAATCCCGAACCTCCGGTGTGACTGCCTGGCATTAACTACGGAACAGCCAAGATTTTCATTTCTTAGGTACTTAATTAGTTGAAGACCTTTCATTATGCTCGTACTTCATTACTTAAGTTACGAAGGATTTCATTACTTCGATACTTGCTTAATTGGCAGTAGGTATACTTACTATGACGACCTCCGTGGCGTCTCCGTGAGGTCCCGGGTTCGATCTCCGATCAGGGCAAGTAGGAAAATGGCCTTTTTCAAATTGGCCTGGGTCTTGGATGTTTGTCTATATATGTATTTGTTATAAAATATAGTATCGTTGAGTTAGTATCCCACAACATAAGTCTCGAACTTACTTTGGGGCTAGTTCAATCTGTATAATTTCATCCAGTGTTTAGTATATACTAAATTATTTATTTATTACCTAAGTGGTAGCCAAGAACAATCAACTCACGATTCGCTTACAACCCCATATCTCGGCAACCCTAAAACAGATTTGGCTCATGTTCTGACTTAAAAATTTAATGGTTTCATCTAGAATTATAGACACTTTGTGTCGAAAAGGACTTATACGCGAAAAGAGGGGTGTTATAAGTTTGACACTAATGTCTGTCGGTCTGTCTGTGGCATCGTAGCTCTCAGACGGATGGACCGATTTCGATGCGGTTTTTTACGTTAAAGAACATTCTCTTCTTAACTATGTTGATGAAAATCGATTTAACCATTTATAAGCTATTAACGCTTGAAAGTCACGGCTTGCTCTACCAAATAATAGATGGCGCTACTACACTATACGTACGGGTACGATGACTAGATTGTGTTTGTTTGTTTGTTAAAACTTTATTGTACATAAACATAAGACACAAAAATACAAGTAAGAAGTAGAAAACAGTACAAAGGCGGACTTATCCCAGATAGGGATCTCTTCCAGTCAACCTTGAATTAAGAGGACAATTTACAACACAGGGTAGAGAGTGGGTGGATTGTGTTCTTGATATTAAGGTTGTATTTAATTTGCTAGCAAATGAACTTGTTGATTAAACTGAAGAACCTTGATAGTCGTGTGGTTTCAGGCAGAGTACAATAGGACCACTCCAAGTCTTCTTGTGGATGTCTTAGAAGGCGACTACATCAATAGGACCTCTGCAACACGTCTGACCAGCGAGGAGAGTGTGGGCCATGTCATTTGGCTGCTCTGGCCAAGTATGGCTCTAGTAGTACATAGGGGGTCGTGCTCCTGCAGTGGAGACTAACAAGACCTGATGATGATGATGATGAAGAAACTGACGCGAGACAGAAACATTATAGCATTATAGCTGACTCTCTACGTGAGTAATCCGTTATACTCACGTAGAGTCAGCTGATAGACTTCATCCGCAGGTCTTCATCAGGGCTAATGTGACTAGAAGACGTGCGCACACGATGTCTCTCAAGCCGCGTTACCCTTTTAACACATGCTAATAAGAGCTATTTTTATGATTGTATGAATAAGCCTCACTTGTTCCAACATGTCTGAAAAGCTATGACGTGTTTCTTTTAGTACTTCAGTTTATTCAGGTCAAGAATTTCTTCGTTTTTATTATAAATGAGCTCAACCGCGATGTTTATTATTTGGAAGGTTTTGTTTTGAAATTTAAATTAAAATATGTACCTACTTAATTAAATTTTGAGAAGGTATGCCGAACACCTGGCAAAGAAAATGGTCGACTTGAAAGTAGACGGGTATAGAGATGTGGAAAGAATGCGTAAGATCGGATATGGGGGAACGGGGGTCAATACAGAGATGGCAAAGGATAGAAGGTTATGGAGGAGTTGACATACAGAGCCGACCCCAAATAGGGAAAAGGCGACCGCGAACTACCGTGTGGTTCCCGGCAGAGTAGAATAGGGCCACTCCAAGTCCTCCCGTGGATGTCGTAGAAGGTGACTTAGGAAATACAAACATCTATGAGACCCCTTCGACCCTTTGGCCAGCGAGGAGAGTGTAGGTCAAGACTGCTCTGGCCAAGTATGGCTCTGGTATAGTGCAGAGAGGGTCGTGCTCCTGCAGTGGAGACTAAAAGACCTGATGATGGTAATGATGACCGCGTACTGGCAAGCAAAGCGTAGGGCACCCACCTACAAGGTGGTCAGATGACCTGACCAAGGTCTGGAGTCTGTTGAATAAAATAGATAATCATCTTCTTTTCAGATGAATATTATATTTTTATTATATTACATTAAGATGATGAACATCCTACTATAATATTATAAATGCGAAAGTGAGTTTGTATATTTGTTTGTTACCTCTTCACACTTAAACTACAAAACCGATTTGGATGAAATTTGATAATTTGATGATATAGTTTGAGACTCGGGGAAGGACACATGGTACTCTTTATCCCGCAATTCCCACGGGGAGCGAAGCCCGCGGGTATAGCTAATACATAATAAAAGGTCCCCATGAATTTATAACCTCCTCCTTTTTTTGAAAGTCGGTTAGAAAGATTCTCAAAAATTTAAAAATATATTATTATGATTTACATACCTTACCAGATTTAATGAAGTACAAACGACGTATAATCCAAGTCTAAGAACTTTGCTGCTGGTTCTAAAATAAGATTAATAATCTTCAACCTACCGCCTTTACTTTCGAAGTATTCCGCATACTTAGAAACAACATAGACTACTAAAGCTGTAGAGGCGCTCAGTTCATCGCACCTACGGATATAGACTAGAATGAAACAAAAGTAGCTCCGCGAGCTCTGAATATTTAACTTACGCTGTGCTGATTGCTTTCGTTATTTACAGACCTGGATACTGGCTGTTTTAGCCGACTGTGGAAGAAGGTAGTATTTATAACATTTTTCAGCCTCACGATGTGTCACATTGCTGGGCAAAGGTGTCCTCTTTCTTTTTAAAAGCTTTTCTTTAACTTGTAATGTTTCTTGTGTGTTTGAGTAGGTCAAATCTTGCAATTCAATTTCCAACCGATAATAGTTGAAAACTCAGTCCTTTGTCTTCTTCTTCTCGTATCGAAAGCTCAAATTAAATCAATTTTTTTCCCTCCAGAAGGTTGCCACTTTTACGGCGTTGTCTGAGGCCTCATATAGATCACGCTTAGTGCAGCTGGTAGGGTAGGTCCTTTGTTACTGCATATGTTACATTATTCTTATCCATATCATTCTTAACGCACTCTATTCATCTTTTCCTTAGCCTTCTTCTGTTACTATGTCCAGTAGTTACCTACAGATTAAGTACTTTCTTCAAAAAACTATAGGTACGACACTGTCATTTCTTTGTGTACTCGGGCAGACAGAGCATTTTGAGTCTTGCGGCTGTAACAGATTACTTCATTTACTTAAATACTGGACGATACTTAACTTAAAGTCTTCAAGACAAGTCATTTTCATTGTTTAATAATTGTATCTTTGCTCTAGACTTATTGGTGTAGTATCTAGTCCGAAGCTCCCTGTAGCCTCAAACAACGGAAGTATCTATTTATAAATGCTAAAGATCAGCTATATATAGAGCAATCCTATTGATTTTCAACAAATGCATTTAAAACAACACCTTTGGCGCCACCCTAACTGTCTATATTTAAATTTCACCCTCGTAAACCACCTGGACCAAATTTCTAACACATTATAGATTAGAAATGCCAAGTGTGACCTCTAATGAAACAACAAGCCTCTCGTGGTTTGGTTTATTGAACAAGCGAGCGAAGTTCTACTTGAACAATCCGGCCTTTGTATACATGCTGTCTTTCCATTGGCTTTTGGAAAAAAATATCGTAAAGTAAATTAATTCCTCTATCCATTTAAGTATTTGTGTATGACATAAGATTAAAACGTTGCAGAAATGATTTTCGATCGAGATCATGTGGTTACGCCCGCGGCGGTGCCTAGGAGCGGTACTACTAAAATAAAATTGATCTCACGATTTTAATTTCGAGTTCTAGGCAACAAACATTTTTTGTTTCTGAAGATTTATTTTGACTAGCGAATTAGGTCTTACAAACCATAAAACCAATGAAATATCACCGTGTATGTGAGTATGTATGAATGTTCCTAGGACGATAATTAAAAAAAAAAACTAAAATCCGACTTCATCCCCAAATTATATAACTGATTTTGATAAAATTACTATGGGACCAACTGACAAGTATGCCAATTCAAACGATAAAGAATTTTCTAAATCGGTCGGTGAACATTCATGAAAAATAAATAAAAGATCGTGACTGACCTGACTTTAAGCGTTAATCCCTTTTTAAGTTAATATTTTCATCAAACATACCACCGTAAGGCAACTAGCTTTCACGTAAAAAAAACGCATCGAAATCGGTCCATCCATCAAGCACTACGATGCCACAGAGAGACAGACAGACACACAGACAGACCGACAGAGAGACAGACATTAGCGTCAAACTTATAAAACTCCTCTCTTTTGTTGGGGCCTAAAATGTATCTTTTAAAACTTATACATTTTTAAGATTCTTAGAAAAATTCTTGTATTAAACATTCTCGTAAATTATTAGACATTGCATAGTATACAGACATCATAAATAACAACATATTTTCACTTTACGCGCATGAGTAAGCTAATATATCTTGGCTCTTGACTAAAAATATAAAAAGCGTGTACTGAATCAGAATTCGAAAACATTCAAAATAGTTTGTGATCCAATTTAATTTTTTTAATTCAGTGCAATATTTTTATACAAATAGATGATATTATGACAAAAGTTACGGATGTAGGCAGGAAAACAGCTTGGTTGAAGTGGAATTGGGTGGATCAAGTTGGCCGTACACTGAGAAAAAATAATATTGCATGTATCAAAAATTTTTGCTACACGTTACCAAAATCGAGTGACTACCGAACTCAAGGCTACTAGTGGTTAAAATGTGTTTTAATTAAAACTACATTGTTCTGCTAATTTGAACAAAAGTTTAGTATATAAACCTGAAATAAACAAATTGGAAGTAGCAAATCTGGTTCAGCTATAACTTTTTTCAGTGTATGCATCTGAAAAGATGTCTGGTTAGGATATTGCAGGCTTGAATCACTTGATTATCCAAAACTTTGGGTCCCGAACTCCATCTATCGTTTGCTAGAACCTATCCAAGGTTTGGTTCTGGTCTACTCTTTGGGTTGCGGAGGTCAGACGGCAGTCGCTCTGTGTAACTAGTAACCTCGTCAGATCTCCTAGGTTAGGTAGCGGACCCCGGGCTCTGAAGCGTTACCGCTGAGGATGCAACGGGAATACGGGAGAATGGTTATGATGAATATTTCTGTATTTATAAATCCTATTAAGCTTTATCATATAAAACTATATAAATACGTGTATGATTGAATAACGCACATTAAATAATGTTTTATATCTCGACGCCAAGCTTAATAATCTATAAAAACATTGGGTTTAGATATTAAATTTCCTTTTAAAGACTTATTCCATTAGATGATAATTTAATCAATATTTAAATCACCCGTGTCTTAAAAGTAAATACGTGATAAACAGTTTTGTAGAACTGTGCAAGTCGGACTTACAAAATAAGGGTTCCGTAACGTTTTTAATAAAAAAATTATGACTTATATGAAATGCAATAAATATTTTTAAAGCATATTCAGCACTTCCTTCGTCACTTTTTTGCTAGTCATGTGTGCTGCCATCTCTGTGTGCCTACCCACAACTCCAGTATTGCCTATACACGGGCCCTCCAATAGTCTCTACGGCTTTGGGTATCTGTTAGGTGAATAATTATATTATCTTCGCTATAATATGGTCTAGTATAGCCCATGGTTTGATTTATCACGGGTATGTCTCTTCCACGTAATATATAAATAAATTCAAAGGTACATCATAATGATTGGGACTAGGATTGCTGTAGAAATTATTTATGTATCTTTACTTTAAAGCATATTGGGGTTATCTAACTGTATTCGTCTTATATAAAACGTGGACTAACTGTAGTACTTAGTTTAAACAATTATCCACCCAAAACACGATGACTACTCGCAATATGTTACCTTCTTTTATGTCACTGTCAACCTAATTAGGGTGAATAATGGTTTGAACAAAGTCGTAAAGTTTTTGCTTTATATTATAACGGTTTATGTCAAAGTATTAATTTCAAATTAGGTATATTGGTATCTCTTCCATGCTGGTCTGGGAGAAAAGAAAAAACTTAGAATGTACCAGCTGCTTCTCTTCCCGCGCAGATCGTAAAAGCCGATCAAGGGAATGGGCGAGATTTGAATCATGGTAATAGGCGATGCGGCTAGCAACCCATCACTGTTTTGATTCCTTTTCCGTCTTAACACCCACCATCACGCTAAGCGTGGCCTTTGGGTCTTACAGCCCCGGGCTCTGTCTGCCCCGTCAGGGATATAGACGTGAAAATGTATCTGTATCTAGAGGTATATATATTCAGAGAAAAAAAAAACAGTGATAGGCAACCATTCAATGATTCTACACAAAGATTTCGTTCTTCTTTTCCAGGTTTTGAACCCTAAAACCAATAAATGTTTATTGTTTACCACACACATAACACACAATTCGTGGGAAACCACCTTACTGTCGCCAGATCTTAACAATTAAGTAAAGTACACGATAATTAGAAAAGGCGTCGAAATAATATTTGTCGGGCCATATGGTGTAATGTTAGTAAAGGGTGAAGATATAGAAAGAATGGATGTGACCGTAGGATCTTTGGCTTGTCGTGAGTTGTGTATAGTGACGTCATAATCCTGAATTTGGGCGGTGAGAATATGCTGTGGTTGTATGTTTTTTTTTTTTTTTCCTGGATATTTAGATAAACTTGGCTAACATCTGGTACATTTGACTGAATAAAATGTAAGTAGGATCAACATCAATACAATTGCTAACTACATTTGCACACAGATTCGTTAAAACTAAGTTTATTTTATTTACCTGTGTGCATGTGTCCTTTTTGAATGTGGTCTTTGAAGTTTTAAACATAACATAAACTTGCCGTGTGGTTTCTGGCAGAGTGAATAAGGCCACTCCAATTCTTCCTGTGGATATTGTAGGAGACTTAGGAAATACAAGCGAAACAAAGCTTATGAACATCAGTGAGTCCTCTCCAACCCGTCTGGCCAGCGAGGAGAGTATAGGCCAAGACCTCTGGCTGCTCTGGCCAAGTGTGGCTCTGGTAGTACAGAGAGGGTCGAACTCCAGCAGTAAAGACAAAAACACCTGATGATTAAATATCAAAATCATTATACTACTGCTGCTTCTTTTTTGCTACTACTTATTAAAAAATATGGTTCTGTTTATTCTTTCAATATTTCACTCAGAAATTCTTAATACTAATATAACAGCAGTGTCGAATATTATTTTTAATCTCTTATTTTTATGTAACTATAGAATAGATAGAGGTTAATATACTTTTTCTATGATCTAATAATCCATTGACATACATTGATATCTGTCGCTTCCAGTGTCCGTGTCTCTTTGATAGTAGATACCGAAACACATGGCCGACGCATGTGGTATTGTCACAAAGTAAAAAAGTGTTTTTGTTTTTTTTTTCGTTTTTTTTTTGGTGAACATTGAATTCTGGTTGTTTGGCCAAACGGGTTGCTGTATCCTGTTTGGAACAATGTTATGATTAAACAAGTTTTTGGCGAAGTTCGCTTGTTGGAAACCAATAGGTTTTTTTTTAGTTTTTAGTTGTTTAAACACCAACTGGCTTTCCTGTCGGGATTTTTAAACAATTTTTTCCATTCCGGTCATAATCAATATTGTATACTTATTTTATAAATTGTGGAATAACATTTCGTCGTTTTTTAAAGTACTTATGTATTATAAATGTAATGTTTTATAGCATTTTTAATACATATTATATTTTAATTTGAATGCTATGATATATTGTTGTTTAATTACACTATCACACTAATATTATAAAGTCCAAAGTTTGTGAGTGTGTGTGTGTGTGTATGTTTTTTATTTATTCACGCTCAAACGGCTGGACTAATTTTGATTAAATTCGGTATGCAGGAAGCTGACACCCTGGATTAACACATAGGCTACTTTAGGCGCGGGTAACACCGCAGGGCGCAGCTAATATGACTATAATTATTACTCAACGACGCAGATTTTTTATTACAACACCATATTATAAAATATGTATTTAGACATAAATTATGTTTTTTACACGATTATGCTTATCAAACGCTCTATTTTAATCGTAGACATTAAACAAAACTGTATTAGAAATGCCACTAATATACATAATTTAATCAAATGGGTTGCTCTAGGCGCCGCTGTGCCGTAATATTTTAATATATGTATAAAACAGATGATATTTTGTCCATAGACTATGCTAATAACACAGACCAGGATGCAAATTATAATAAGAATGGTCTAAAACAGAACAAATTGGGTCGTTTACCAGCAGGGAGCAGTGTGCCATAAAAAGAATGTAGAAATTTATTTTATTGTTTTTTTTTTGTGATGAACTATACCTAATACAAGTTTAAACTTTGAGGCTATCAGTTAGTGCTGTTTATGGTTTACTACCTCTGCCCGTGGGCTTCGCTCCCCATTGAAATTTCGGGATAAAAATTATCCTAAGTCCTTACCTGTGTAAGTCAAACTAAATCAGAAAAATTTCATCTATATAGGTTCACTGGTTGAAGCGTGAAGTGGTAGCAAAAAAACAAACAAATATACAATCTCAATTTCGCATTTAGAAATAGAAGTAAAGATCAAAGTACTTTATTTATATCATCTCGGAAAGAAAAAAGTGCTTTGTTTAACTTATATAATAAATAATTACAGACCAATAAACTACAAGTGGCTTTGTTGTAGATCTCATGTGTCTGTTTTTGAAATGACTTTAATTTTCACCCCCCAAAGACGGACAAAACATTTAGTTAAAAACTCGGTTAGTAATAATACATACATACATACTATCACGTCTTTATCCCTAATGGGGCAGACAGAGCATTTTGGGTCTTGCGGTTCTATGCAGAGCCCAGGGCCGCAAGACCCAAAAGCCACTTTTAGCGTCATGGTGGGCGAGAAGATGGAAAAGCAATCAATACAGTGATGGGTTGCTAGCCGCATCGCCTGTTAACATGATTTGCATTTTTGCCCATACCCTCCATCGGCTTTTACGATCTGCGTGGGAAGAGAAGCAGCTGGTACATTCTAAGTTTTTTTATTTCTCCCAGACCAGCATGGGAGTTAGTAATAATATTCAGAAAATAAGTCAGGTCAAAAAGAACATTGTTTTGTCTGTCCCTTTCACATTCCTTTTAAATTAATCATTATTATCATAATATCAGCCACAAAAAGTAGAAATCAAGTTAATTGTTTCGTACTTGAAATGTATGTGTATGTGTTAATGAATAAAATTTTATTTCATAAATGACTAAAACATATTTCTCTTTGTTTCAGAAAATGCATCATTTATGACGCTGAGCGGATCGATCCCCCGAAAACCCCATCACCAATATGCACCAAAATTGTAAAAGATGGCGTCGAAATTCAAAATTATTTTTGAAAATGGCACGCCTTTTATAAGTCTGCGTATGCGCAGGGGTGCGTTTGAAAATAGAACAGTGAGATTAAGAAAATGTGCAACGGACGTGTTAGTTTTAGTTTTAGCGGCCATCTTGGTTTGTGGGTGCCATGCTAACGAGAAGCAGAGATTTGCTATGGAGCCAGAATCACAGGTATATACATTTTTTTTATTATAATCATTTGTAATTTGTAATAAATACTTACATCAATCAATAAATCGACTGCCTCCGTGCTCCAGTGGTCGAGGCGTTCGCCTTGTGATCCGGAGGTCGTGGGTTCGTATCCCACTGTGAAGCATACTTCGTGAAAAGTTGTTTCCAGTCTGATTAGGATATTACAGGTGTCGCTGACACTGGCCAGCCGTAAAGGCTTATTTTTTATATTTTGAATTGTTTTTTATATTTATGTTCTTTGTCATTCTTCTTTTTATTATTACACATATGTCTTTGAAGAGAAGTGTGTTTTAAATGATAAACCCTTATCAACAGGCTTGAATCAACTGATTATCTGGAAAGAAAAATTATTCAGTGTTCGGAAGGCACGTTATAAACTGTGGGTCCCAAACGCCGTCAGCGTTTGTTCAAACCTAATCAAGGATAGGTTCTGGTTTACCCTTTGTGTTGCGGAGGTCAGACGGCAGTCGCTCTGTGTAAAAACCAGTAACCTCGTCAAAACTCCTTGGTTAGGTAGCGGACCCCGGGCTCTGAAGCGTTACCGCTGAGAATGCAACCGGGAATACGCTCGATTATGATAATCAAACAATATTATAAATATATAATACTATAAAAATAGATAATTCAATAAACTAAACTATGAAACTAAAATGATATAAATTAATATAATGTTTTGCTCTGATCTCTTTAACCGACTTCCAACAAGGAGGAGGTTATCAAGTCTACCTGCATGTTTTTTCAGTTACATATTCAATTGTTAGCTATACTTGTGTTGTTTCTGCTTAGATAGTATTATATGCAGATTTGTTATCGGCTAGTAGATATTTAAATTTATTGTAATATTTTTGTTGAGGCTGTTGATCTTCCGAATAAATGAAAATAAATAAATATACATACCTAGTAAAGTCAAACTAAATTATAGCCGAATAATCACCGCTCTATTGCTGTAAGTACTTACTTTTAGCTAAAAGTGCAGGCATTTAAATAAAAATGAAGTTATTATTTAAAAAAAAAAAAAAACAAAACCTTAATGCCGTCTAGTACTAATCGCAGAGCAAAATTGACTTACCTTGACTCCAGAACTGTAAAGCAACTAAATATAGTTACAAAAACAAACACATTTGCTCATAGTTACAACACTAATAAAACACCGGAAAATCGTCACTTAGTGCCACAAAAAAAACTAGATCGAGAGTTTAACGACACCTATTAAGTGACAAATGGATCATCGCATTAAAACGCACATAAAAGAGCTTTATAACGCTCATTAAATGTATTGAATAATTAATAATTTTCAGGAATTAACGGTCTTCGCACGGTTAATGAGGGTATAAAAATTTATGAACACAATAAATGCTGTAGACCAGTTTTGTTTTCGATTTTATGGAGTTTGCATTAAAATGTAGATATTTTGTAAAGAAACAATATATTATTATTTCAAATTGGTCTAGGCGTCTTCGAACATCGGTGAAGATACATAAAAAAGGACGAGACGAATTGATAACCTTCTTTTTTTGGAAGTCGGTTAAAAATAAAAAGTAGCTCTACATAAACATATTAGAAATATTTAGTTTTTGAAATAAATAACAATAAACAAGCTAACTTTTTATTAACTTTATTTTAATGCTAATAGCATTCTCTACCAGTCAATCTTCAGGATGAATAGATAATATTATTAATATTATTAGTAAAACTGATAGACACAGTAGCTAATCTCAGAAAATAAGCCACAAAAATCACAATGTATAAAAACAACGGAATCCAAAACATGTGAAAACAATAAAACTTGTTCAAATATTTAAAAAAGCATTTAATTATGCCCAGATTGTCATCAAGTTAGAATTAATGTCTACCGTAATGTTGTATGAATATGTATGGTGAAATCAGGATATCTTATACATGTATAATCACCTTGTATCGGAGCTGACATAAAAAAGGTAACAGTTTGTCGTTTGGGTTATTGTAGCGATGAGGTGTTTGGTGCAAGTTGTGGAATAGTAGCGTTACAAAACTATAAGATCAAAGTAGTGTGTGGTGCAAGTTGTTAAGTAGTAGCGTGTGGAACTAAACTATAAGATCAAAGTAAAACAATGGGAAATGGATCGGAATGCAAATGATGTACTCAGGGTGTGAGACGTGCAAAAGGGGATATAATTTCGAATCTTAACTGAATTATTTGACTTAAGAAAAAAAAACAAAACAAAAAATACGAACACACGTATGAATTTTTCAAGTAATTTTGAAATGAGGGTTCAAAGTTTGTACAAAACTTGGTTTGAAGATAGAAATCTAAAAATTACATAATTAAGCTCACGGTTGGTTAATATGTCACTATTTTAAAAGTTTAAATAAATAAAGGTAAAATAGGTGAAAGTTTGTATGAAACTCAGCTAAAAACGACTAAACAGCGGGAAAATAGGAGAATTGTCAAAAAATTTACCACGCAGGCAAGGCCGTGGGCTTCAGCTACTTACATATATACTAACATGCATAACATACATACTCTTCAGTGCAGAAAAAACGTCAAATAATTAATACATATATATATAGGGACAAATTACACTGATTCAGATAGCCCCAAAGTAAGTTCGAGACTTTTAAGTTATGTGATACTAACTCAACGATACTATATTTTATAAAAGAAACATATACTTATCTAGATAACAAAACCCAGGTCAATTTGAAAAAGGCCATTTTTCAACTTGCCTGACCAGGGATCGAACTCGGAACTTCTGGGTGGCGGACTAGCATGGCGATCACTACGCCACGGAGACCAAATGTAAAAGAAAATGGTTTTGAGGACAATAGCGTCGCTTTTCTCTCACAACTTGAGACAAGGCGTTAGTTGCTGTAAATTTGAATGTATAATTATTATATTTGCATAGGTATTCTGACAGCTTGTCACAATCTTATCCGCGCCACGATCAAACAGTAAAATTGGAATTCTTTGTACGCGGATCAAAATCAGCTGTTTGATTTAAGATGCGATTCAATGCCGGTCGTTGACCTTGTGAAGGTAATTTTTTTACAGATTTGGTGAGGATATGATCAAATCTTTGGAGGTATGGAAAAACTTCTCAAAATGAAATTCTTACCAAATTTGTCTATAATTACATTTTTTAACAAAAAAAAAAAAAACAACCAAAATCGTTTTCTTTTAGGATTTTTTCCATATCTGTTATTTTCTTGTAACAAGTTTATTTGCTAAGCAAATTAAAAATAAAATCACCTACTGTTAAAAACGTCATCTAGTGTTGAGTAGCAGAACTACCGATACGATTTGATATCCGTAGTGAAATCTATTTTTAGTTAGTTAAAGCCGTATTTTTCAAGACAAAATAACTTTCTAAAGGCTGTACTGATTTTCACCAAACATAGCTTAGAACTACCGTAAAAGCACTCGCTTTCACGTATATAAAACCGAATCGCTCCATCAGTTCGAGCGCGACAATGCTACACACAGATATACAAACTGACAGACGTTAGCGTCAAAATTATAACACCGCTCTTTTTCGTCAGTGAATTCAGTCCAGACCAGCTCCCATGCTGGTCTGGGAGAAATGAAAAAACTTAGAATGTACCAGCTGCTTCACTTCCTGCGCAGATCGTAAAAGCCGATCGAGGGAATGAGCAAAAATGCAAATCATGTTAACAGGCGATGCGGCTAGCAACCCATCACTGTATTGATTGCTTTTCCATCTTCTCGCCCACCATGACGCTAAAAGTGGCTTTTGGGTCTTGCGGCCCTGGGCTCTGTATAGAACCGCAAGACCCAAAATGCTCTGTCTGCCCCATTAGGGATAAAGACGTGATAGTAGGTATGTATGTATGTAATTCAGTCCGTGATAGTGAAAATTTTTTCCCAAGGAACATATGTCGAAATATGAAAAATAATTTTTGGCTTTTTATACAAGCTTGGATCAGCTGATCGGTCAACTTGTATGGAAGGCCACAAATTACTTTTTATATTTCGATACGTGTTCCTTGGTGAAAGTTGTTCAGTATCATGGACTGAATCCACCCTTTAAATAGTTTCAGTATATTTTGTTAGACCTTATATATAAAAAGGATATATATGTTCAAATCTTTTTTAGGCTCCATTGCAAGAGCACCCTCTCCGTACTACCAGAGCCAGATTTTTCCTAATGTCTCCTTTTATTTTCGCAGAATGCTCTCGTTGGCGCCACAGCAATACTGCCATGTCGAGTGGTCGGCAAAGTGGGGACCCTCCAGTGGACCAAGGATGACTTCGGGCTGGGCACCGACAGAAACCTGAGCGGCTATGAACGCTACTCTATGATAGGGAGCGACGAGGAAGGTGCGTATTAGCAAAGAATAAGAACTTCTTCTTCTTCTTATCGTGTGTCTTAGTGACTTACACTAGTCAGAGTTTTTAAACCGCCTTAAAGGCCTCTGACATGGTTTTAGTTAACGACCAATGTCAAAGACAGTGACCGGGACCGACGGCTTAACGTGCCCTCCGAAGCACGGATCATCTTACTTATCAGACAATCAGGTGATCAGCCTAATTAATTTAATTACAATAAGTACTAGTACTAACGTACAGAACTCTTACTCAGCAAAGGCATCCAAAGAAATATCTACTCAATGTCGTTAGCGATATGGTTTAGTTTAGTTGATATAATGCGTTAGAACTCAGGCACCTTTTCGTTTAGATACCTAGAAGTGAATTGCAAGCCAATTTCATTTTTATTACTATTTTAGACAAACGATTCATGTCACTGAATTTTTCACCCATACATACATAATATCACGTCTTTATCCCTAATGGGGCAGACAGAGCATTTTGGGTCTTGCGGCTCTATGCAGAACCCAGAGCCGCAAGACCCAAAAGCCACTTTTAGCGTCATGGTGGGCGAGAAGATGGAAAAGCAATCGATACAGTGATGGGTTGCTAGCCGCATCGCCTGTTAACATGATTGGCATTTTTGCCCATTCTCTCGATCTCATTTTACGATCTGCGCGGGAAGAGAAGCAGCTGGTACATTCTAAGTTTTTTCATTTCTCCCAGACCAGCATGGGAGCCGCGCGCATAGTAACAATGTACGTATATTTTCAATACCTAAACGGGGAGTGACACAGGCCTGGCAAAAAATAAGTACCTACTCACGTACAGAAGTCTTACTCTGCAAAAGAATTCAAAGAAATATCTTCTCAGTGTGGATACCGGCAGAGTAGAATAGGTCCACTCAAAGTCTTCCCATGTTGTAGAAGGCGACTTAGAAAATACAAGCTAAACAAAACTTATATACATCAGTGAGGCCTCTTCAACCCGTCTGGCCAGCGAGGAGAGTGTAGGCCGAATTCTCTGGCTGCTCTGGCCAAGTTTGGCTTTGGTAGGAAGAGGGTCGTGCAGTGGAGACTGAAAGAGACCTGAAAATGAAGAACGTACAGTTACCCACCCTGCAAAGAAATTCAAAGAAATATCTACTCAATGTCGTTAGCGATATGGTATAATTTAACTCGCGTCAGAACTCGGCACCTTTTTGTTAAGATACCTAGAAATTCATTACAAGCCAATTTCGTTGAGGTACAAATGAAAAACGGTTAATAAATAGTTATGTAGGTATAAAATCGGTTCGCTACCATGAAATTCCCACACCGGAGAGGTCGCCGGGCGTAGTTATATTTTCGATACCTACACGGGAAGTGAAACAGACTTGATATTAGTTTCTTTCTATTTTTAACTGACTTCAAAAAAGAATTAGGTTATTAATTCTAATATATATATGCTTCTTAGGGTTCCGTAGTATACAAGGAACCCTCATAGTTTCGTCTTCGAATGGTCGAAAATGCCACACCACCCATTACATATTCGATTCCTTTTTCCACCTTTTGGTCCAACATTACGCTAAAAGTGTTCTTTGCTTAAGAATCCTCTTACCCAAGACTTCTCCATACAAACGTAGTCTACGTTTTATTTTGAAACCACATGTCAAATTTCGGTAAAAATTTGTAATTTTAAGGAAATTGTAATTATCTAGGGTAATAATTGGTTTTCGTTAGTAAAATTATGAACTAGAAGAAAATATAAGGATGTCGGAGTTTTCTATACTGATGGTCAACAATGATATAACACACTATCTTCTATTTCAAGTTTGTATTTTTACCGTCGGAAACCAATTATTACCCTAGATATCTTTGAAATTACAAAATTTTGCTGAAATCGGGCATGTCGTTTCGAATAAAAACGTAGACTACGTTTGTATGAAAACGTGTAGTTTGGTCTAGGGTAAGGAAACTCTTAAAGGCGCAAGAACGAAAATGCTCTATCTGGCCCTATTACACATAAAAAGAACAGTTTCACCTATTATGACATAATATAAGTTTGTAAAAAGTCCATTATCTTCGAAGCAACATCTAGTCATTTTCCAAGAAATTTTATTATTACTAAACAAGGAAACACAATTTATTCCTAATTTTGTCTAAACACGAAATTAATAAACATAATATCCCCGAGGAGCTCACAGCGGCGAAATTACAAATGCTCGTTGATTTCAGCCAGGAAACACACAGACTTTGTAGTTGAAACTCACATTGTAAATTCTAAAGCGTTTCGTTGAACCATATAGGGTATTTGAGTAAGTCAAAGTCAAAGTCAATTTTTTTATTCAATTTGAGATAAATTTAACTCCTTTTGAAAGTATTTTTTTTAGGTAAATAGCATGGTGAGATTCGGCCAGGAAGCGCTCTGGGTTGTAGATGAGACTTCGTTCTGGGCTTTGGAGTGTGAGTTTCAACTACAAAAGCCTGTGTGCTTTCTAACCGAAATCAATATTTGTAATTCACTTAATGCTATTTAACCACTCGAACACCCTGTAGGACTATGCCGTCGCCACCGCTGCTGGCTCGACTGAAACGCTCTGGGGTTTGGAATGTAAGATTCAACTACAAAAGCCTGTAAGCTTTCAGGCCGATTTTTAAGCAGCATTTGTAATCTCGCCTCACAGCCTCACAGCGTCTTAAAAATGTCTATCTAGAACAGGCCGGCGACATAATGAAATATTTAGGTAAGCGGGCGAAACGATCTTTTGTACGTGGGCGAGTACAGAGCGACTATAGGGAGAATTAGTTTCTCTAATTCTGTTTAGTTGCGATGTTGGTTTTTATGTTTACCTTACCAGTAGGTAATTTTGACTCATGTCGTTTGGAGTTCTGGGATTCTCTTAATTTTGGTTGGCTTTTAGGTACCTCATCTTAAAACGTTTACCTTTAATATTAATTTTAACTGAGTTCAAAAAAGGAGTTTCAAAAAAATTTTTTTTTATTGGTGCTTTGTGTAGAAGTAGGTTTTTAGTTTTAAAAATTAGTTTACATTAATTACACTTCTTCTTAGCGAGGTGTTCGCCTTGTGATGCGGTGGTCATGGGTTTAAATCCCACTGGGAAGCATACTTTGTGAAAAAGTTGTTTCTGGTAAGTATAGTACATGGTTCTGCTAATTAGAAGAAAAGTTTGGCATCTAATAACCAAATTGCAAGTAGCAAAACTGGTTCAGCTATTTCTTTTTTTCAGTATTAGTAATTTCGGCGTAGTTTTATAATATACGATACATGACATACATAAAGGGCAGTGTAAGTACTGTACAACTGGCACAATATTTCCTTCCTTTACATGGCTTCCAAGTAATGAAATTTGTCCCAGAAAAATTATAATATTGTATATTCTTCCTTGTCTTTAAAAAAATGATCTAAACTTCATTCAAATTCCACTGAATGTGTTTATTTTAAGCCCCCGACAAAAAAAAAACAGAAATAATAAGTTTGATTCTTGCCAGGCAAATTAAACCCCGACTTAAAGCGTTTACATTTTTAACTCCCAATAAGTTTTAGACGGCTGAACGGATTTTCATTTATACACCTACTTGAAACTTGCTTTTACGTAAAATACTGCATTAAAATCGGTCCACCCGTTCGAGAGTTACGATGCGACAGACAGACAGTTAGATAGACATTCAAACTTACAGCACCCCTTTTTTTGTCAGGGGTTAAAAAAATAGTAACCTCGTCAAATAACCTAAGTTAGGTGGCGGATCCTGGGCTCTGAAGCTTTACCACCGAGGATGCACGGATGCGGATGATGCAAAAAAATATTTATTAAGTGCCGAGTGGTTTCCGGCAGAGTAGGACCACTCCAAGTCCTCCCGTGGATGTCGTAGAAGGCGACTTAGGAAATACAAGCTAAACAAAGCTTATAAACATCAATGAGACCTCTCCAACCCGTCTGGTCAGCGACAAGAGGGTAGGCCAGTCCTCTGGCCGCTCTGGCCAAGCATGGCTCTGGTAGTACAGAGAGGGTCGTGCAGTACAGACCGAAAGACCTGATGATGAATTACTATAAGTAAAATATTTAACAATTTCGAACAGAAGTAGAGCATTGCTAATATTAGGCACAAAGAGAATTCTAATTGTTTCATTTTTGTGCTTTTGCCAAATCTGTCTAGCGCATGAGGGTATCCCCGATTCCTTTGTTTAGGAGTCTTTTGACATGACAGTTTACATGACAATTAAAATAGAAACGGTCGACAGCCGTGTGGTGACGGTAGAGTGGAATACAATTTGTCACCACCTCTTTAGTTAACAGAACTGTCATTTGCTGAAGCGAGAGAGAGTGACGGAACGTAGCACGGCCGGTGCTATAGCATGCCGTCGCTCTCTCTCGCCCTAGCTAATGACGGTTCTGAGCGTCAGAAAAAGATAGCAGTATGCGAAGGTAGCCCAACCCTTACTCTCCCACGAAAGTTGTAAATGGCTACTCAGGGAGATATGGTAAGAGAAAACTGGCAGCGTCCTTAAACTTGAGAACGTGAAGCTTTTCTTAGCGTATTTTTTGCATAAATGTTTGTACACACCTTCGAAGTCTAGCGTACGACTTACCAAAAACCAAACAAGACACTCGAAGACCACTTATCTCGACAACCCTTTCATCGATTTGGTTCATGTTCAATGTTAAAAATTGTATTGGTTACATCTATTCACTTACAAAATTTCATAAATCTCCGACCAAAATTACTCAAGTGATCGTCTAACAAACATGCATATTCGCCGTGTGGTTTCCAGCAGAGTAGAATAGGGCCACTCCAAGTCCTCGCGTGGATGTCCTAGAAGGCGACTTGTGAATAAAAGCAAAACAAAGCTTATAAATATCAATGAGACCTCTCCAACCCGTCTGTCCAGCGAGGAGAGTGTAGTCCAAGTCCTCTGGGTGCTCTGGCCAAGTATGGCTCAGGTAGTACAGAGAGGGTGGTGCTCCTGTAGTGGAGACAAAAAGACCTGATTATGATGAAACATACATACATATAAACGCTGGATTGTTCAGGTAGACTCAGAAAACTCGCTTCGCTCGCTCGTTCAATCATTGTCGCTATTATTACAAATGGCAACATATTTTCCACAACTATTTACGACGGTAGATTTACGACCTAAAACCCGTTCCCTAATCTCGAATTGTTTATTTGAAACGCCATCAATCAAGTCTGTTGAAGGTTTTATTTTGATCTGTTTTCTCTAATATCTTCCTAATTAAAAAGTAGAGCTCGGTGGCGGGGTGGGAGTGCGCATTACTAATGCGCACTCCCGACTCCTTGCGCGCTTTCGCAAGTGACACCAGGCATGATACGCACTTAGATGGGTGACCATAAGTGGCATAAAAATGTCTCGAGCTCCTCCGTGCTTCGGAAGGCACGAATAAGCCGTTGGTCCCGGCTGTCATCATTGTATGGCAGTCGTCTAGCTATGTCAGATGCTTTCAAGCAGCCTGAAAAATCTGACTGACACCAGTGTTAGCCACTTACACGCACTAAGAACAAACAAAACAATTAAAAAGAAGACTCTTTTGGATGTTTATCTATACATGTATTTGTTATAAAATATAGTATCGTTAAGTAAGTATCCCATAACACAAGTCTCGAACTTACTTTGGGGCTAGCTTAATCAGTGTAATTTGTCCCTATACATTTATCCTGAGACCTTAGGAGAGGTCTCGCGCAATATGCATCCCTGTTCCCCGTCCTCGCACCTCTCCCCCGTTCTCGCCTTGTGGAAGGGTGTTACTTATGTTAATTCTGTCTAGATCCCCCCTAGGTACGCTTATGTCTCAAACCTTTTAGTTTGCGAAATAAATACCCACGCACTCACGTTCTTGCTTTCATTTATTATCATAACAAGCACCCATCCACAGAAGCTTAGACCAGGATATTTTTAGACGTACAGAGCGTTGACCGGCGAATTCGCAGTGTTGATTGTTTGACGTACATGTGGCTTCAAGGTTGGTTACATTTGGCGATAGTGATTCAAGGATTTCGGAATTTTCAAGTTTTATGGCATGGGTTTTATGGGTTAATGCCATATGGTTTCTCTTCCAAGCTGATCTGGAAGAATAAAAACGACATACACAATTCATACTTCAACTAAATCGGTTGAGAATAACTGGTTGAAAATTGAGTTGCAAGATTTGAGCTAAACAAACATACATAAGATACATCATCACCTCTTTCTTTCTTTCTCTTTTTGTCTCCACTGCAGGAGCACGATCTACTCTGTAATACCAGAGCCATACTTGGCCAGAGCAGCCAGAGGACTTGGCCTAAAATCTCCACGCTGGCAGGACGGGTTAGAGTGGAGAGGTTTAATTGATGTTTATAAGCTTTAATTAGCGTGTATTCCTAAGTCGCCTTCCTTTTCCGTGTGGTTTCGGCAGAGTAGAATAAGACTCCATGTCCTCCCGTGGATGTCGTAGATATAAGATACATTGTAAGTTAAATAAAAGCTTAAGTAACTTCCTACTGAAAATAGAATTTTTATATTTAAATAATATCATGCTCCCATGCTGGTCTGGGAGAAATAAAAAAACTTAGAATGTACTGTAATGTAGCTGCTTCTCTTCCCACGCAGATCGTAAAAGCCGATCGAGGGAATGGGCAAAAATGCAAATCATGTTAACAGGCGATGCGGCTAGCAACCCATCACTGTATTGATTGCTTTTCCATCTTCTCGCCCACCATGACGCTTAAAGTGGCTTTTGGGTCTTGCGGCCCTGGGCTCTGCATAGAACCCCAGCCCCATTAGAGATAAAGACGTGATAGTATGTATGTATGTAAATAATATAAATTCGTTAGTAGTTTTTGTGATTATCCATTACAAACAATCACACAAACAATCCAATTTTTTCCTTTATAATATTTGAATAATTTTTAATACTAAAAACCGACTTCACCCCGAACACAACCGATTTTGATAAAATTTCCTCGCAAATATCTCTTCAGGCGTCTTCGAATTATCGGTGAGCATACTATATGTATGCTCACCGAAAAAGTTCGCGATGAGTTGATAACCTCCTTCTTTTCTGGAAGTCGGTTGAAAAACCTTTCATAATCCTATATGAAACGCAAAAACGAAAGGTGCTTCTTTAAAAATACTGAACAAATTTCCTCACCCACCTATCAGGCGACGTAAAAGAGCTTCCGAAAATTCTCGTACATTTTGTTAGCGACGAAAGCCCCCAGCCGAATGTGGAACAATTTGTATGGAAATTAGGATATTCGGTGAAAAACGTTGATCGATTACCTAAATAGACTAACTGGTGGCTCTGTGAGCAGTAGACGTAAACCAGAGAGTTAAAGTTTATGGGATAAAAAGTTGCTCAACAAAATTTATATGTTTGTCTTAATAAGAATAGTAAAAAGTTTTATGACATCATTCAAAATGGATGAAATATACTATTTTAAAAACTTTAACCCTCATATTTCCACTATTTGTAAAAATATCGAAAAACTGAATTGTTAAAAAATTTGTAGACACTTATTAAACCTGCTCAAAAACACTTTGGCACTTAGCATTTTTGTCCAAAACTGATATGCTTCGTTTGTTCGGTCAATAAAGACAAATCACGTTGAGCAAACCTGGACGAAATAAGTATTTGTATAGGAGATATTAAGCTATTGCATAGCTTCTATCGCGGGCCTTGAGCGCGGGGAACGAATCCAGAAATTCCGTAACGAAAAAACCTCACGCTCCGCCTACCATGTAGGTTGCCGCTTCGTCTCCGTCGTCCGTTTGCGACGTTGCCGTCCTTCCTTGTTTGCAATAGCTTTACCGCGGCAGTCCCCGAGTGCCACACGTCTTTTTATATATCTATTATTACTTAGATGTATTGCTTATACGTTACGGTTAGAATGACATGTCTTTATCTTTATCTGCAAATTCTTCTTCTTATCGAGTCGGAATGGTGATTTTATATACATAGTTGTGGACCAGTGTGTGGCGACACTTACTCCCCTGTAATTAGCAGAGTTTAAGTCCTCTATTGTACAAGATTGTGGCAGTTTGGGCACGACACGGGCCCTACCTTTATCAGGCTCCAGTTTACTCCAATCTGCTAAAACTAGTGGTTCGCCGCGAACTTAGACCTCGCGATATTATTTCAAAACTGAACCAATTTTAATGTCCAGTGAAACTGTGATACATTATTCACTACCGATTCGATACCGTTGCAGGAAACAGATTTTCCAACCTTCTTTATTCTTCTATTCTCAGCTGCAAAAGTTTTATTTTGTAATTTTTTTTCAAATAATTTAAATCAAATCCCTAAGACATTTGGATCTTGAAAAAGCAACGTATGTACATCCAGCCGCCAACTATTTTACGCCTTCGTCTCATCATCATCATCATTTCAGCCGCATAATGTCCACAGCTGGACATAGGCCTCTCCCAAGGATTTCCAAAATGACCGATCTAGAGCGGCTTCCAGCGACCTTGGTCAGGTCGTCAAACCACCTTGCGGGTGGATGTCCTACGCTTCGCTTGCCAGTACGTGGTCGCCATTCGAGTAACTTTTTGCCCCATCTGCCATCGGTTCGTCGCGCTATGTGTCCGCCCACTGCCATTTCAACGAGCTAATCCGCTGGGCTATGTCAGTGACTTTAGTTCTCTACGAGCAGCACAACGAGCTAATCCGCTGGGCGGTGTCAGTGACGAATTTCCTCATTTCTGATTCGATCCCGTAGAGAAACACCGAGCTTAGCCCTTGTATGGCAAGGGCTAAGCTCGGTGTTTCTCTACGGGATACGGGCGCGTTGCACCTTTAGCCCTCTTATGAGACCCATAGTAAGGGCCACGTTTAAGATCCATAAGTCATCACTGATAACACACATTGTTTGTAAACTTTAGTTTTAAAAAACTGAGGTATTTTTGACGAGAAGACATTGCGTAGCTTCCCTAACGTCGACGAAAGAAAGACGTCTTCCTCGATGCAGAAGCTTCCTGCCTGGATCAATCGACCCAGGTCTACAATTTCGAGGGTGGAGCTCCCAACCAAACATGTAGTGGCGCGACATGGACATTCGACATGACTTTCGTTTTGTCCATGTTCATTTAAAGGCTCATCATCATCATCATCATTTCAGTCGCATAACGTCAACTGCCGGACATAGTATAAGCACTTCAACACCTCGATATACCGATAGTCAATACAGCATCGCTGGAGTGGAGACTGAAGCACGGCCCATGTTTCGATCGAATCAAAGGCTTTTTCATAGTGCACTATCCCCAAGCATAACGGCCGGTTATACTCCCTCGTCTTCTCTATAAGATGCCGCAGCGTATGAATATGGTCCATGGTGATAAAGCCCTTACGGAAACTGGCTTGTTCGGGAGGTTGGAAGGCATCAAACCTATTTGCGGGACGATTCGTGATGAACCTCGAAAACAACTTATATACATGACTAAGACACGTGATAGGCCTATAGTTCTTCAATAGAGTGTTATCTCCCTTTTTGAAGAACAGGATCACAATGCCCCTGTTCCATGCTTTTGGCGTTACGCCCTCGAGCAGAATGGAATTAAAGAGCCTCTGATGGACTTTCAGTAGCAGCGTTCTGCCCGCTTTCAGAAGCTCTGCTGTGATTCCATCCTCGCCCGGCGCCTTGTTGTTTTTAAGCTCTTGGGCAAACGCCAACGTCTACGACTACTTTATTCAAAGTGATTCCTTGCGATTTGTGCACATTTATTGCCCAGGCAAGCGACAGTGGAAATTGCGTTCGTGAGCATGATACTTGGCCAGTCTTCCACGACCGGGTCATGCGTGGGATGGGAACCGTGTTCTGGTAAGGATTCTTGCCCTTGAATCTTCACGCTAGCGCTTTAAGCGTTCAGGGTATAGTTCCTGATTTCTTACATCCCTTGCGTACTCACGCTGTGAACACAAGCGTTTGAAGCGTTCGGGCGAAGTTTCTTGCTGACAAAGCTCTTATTGGCACGAGAAGTACCTACTGGCATATTCCCTTAGTTGCGACTCTCTACGTAAAACTACTTCGCGGGCTTTGGTTGCCGCTGATCTCTTGTTAGTTTGTGGCATTATTACTTATACTAAAACAGAAGCACAAACAAACAGCGATATCGATTGAACCAAAGTTTGCTCAACAAATTGATAAATTTAGCAAACTACCTAGTAGTTCGCCACGAACTTAGACCTCGCGATTATTTTTCGCAATTCAGTTTCCTAAATAACCCCTAGATGGCGGTATCCAAAGTTAGAACGCGCTATGGTTTCGTTTGCTACATAATCGCGGACATTTTTATTAATATTTCAAAAACTACTGAACCGATTTTGATGCCCAACGAACTTGAAAATTCTATTGATGTTTCCTACATGCCTGCCAAGTTTCATCAAAATCAAACCATCGGTTCGGCTGCTATCGCGGTACAAACATACATACATACATACATACATACATACATACATACAATGTGTTTTCGCCCCCAACTCGATTTAGAGACCTCACTCGTTTCGCTCGCTCGGTCAAAAAAAATTGTTGCATTTTTTTAATGAAGATATTTTACATAATAACAAGACATACAATATTGTTATTAATGCTCTAAACGTTGATATACAATAAAAAGAACCCTTTGGTATTATTCATCGACGATGCGTTATCTATTTCTGTATATATCTATGATGGGCAACTTTATAGAATGTTTTCATAGCACTTTGATTGGAATACTAGAGGTGTATCGTGGGTCATCTACTCCACTTGGATGGTTGTGTTAACGAGCTGATGCTTGATAAACTAATGGCTCTGTGAGCAGTCGGTAGGCCTCACGAGGTACTTCCAAGTACTTCCAACCTGTTGAAGTGAAAGAAAAGTCTTAAAATATTTATTTGTTCATCATCATCTGAACGTATTCCCGGTTGCATCCTCAGCGGTAAACGCTTCAGAGTGCGGGGTCCGCTACCTAACCTAGGAGATTTGACGAGGTTACTGGTTTTTACACGGAGCGAGCTGCCGTTTGACCCTCGCAGCCCAAAGTGTAGACCAGAACCAATCCTTGAATAGGTTTAAGCGAACGCTAGATGGCGTTCGGGAGCCACAGTTTATACGTGCCTTATGAAACACGGAATCATCTTTCTTTTCGGATAATCGGGTGATTCAAGCCTGCAACATCATAGCTAGACTGGAAACAACTTTTCATAAAGTATGCTTATGCTTCCCAGTGGGATTCGAACCCACGACATTCGGACTACAAGGTGAATGCCTTGACAACTAAACCACGGAGGTAGTAAATCTAAATATTTATTGGTTGTTTGGGAGAAAAGAAAAAAAGACGTGTGGCACTCGGGGACTGCCGCGGTAAAGCTATTGCAAACAAGGAAGGACGGCAACGTCGCAAACGGACGACAGAGACGAAGCGGCAACCTACATGGTAGGCGGAGTGGGGAGAGCGTGAGGTTTTTTCGTAACGGAATTTTTGGATTCGGTCCCCGCGCTCAAGGCCCGCGATAGAAGCTATGCAATAGCTTAAAAACCTTAAAACTAGCTGTTTCTCTTCCCACGCCGATTGTAAAAGCCGATTGAGTGATGCGAATAGCAACCCATCACTATTTCAATTCCTTTTTCCACCTTCTCGCTCAACATTACGCTAAATGTGACGTCTCAGTCTTACGGCTCGGCTCTATCTGCTTAGAGCCGCAAAACCCAAAATGCTCTGTCTGCCCCATTAAGGATATAGATGTGATCGTTAACGTAACTTACTTTTCTTTGTTGCAGGTGACTTCTCCCTACAGATACAGAACGTAACTCTAGACGATGACGCGAGGTACCAGTGTCAAGTCAGCTCAGGATTGGATGGTGAGTTTAAATTAAAGTATTTTTATCTACACTTCTACACTAATATTATAAAGAGGAAAGATTTGTTTGTTTGTTTGTTTGATTGTATTGAATAGGCTCCGAAACTACTGGATCGATTTTAAAAATTCTTTCACTGTTGGATAGGTATGTTATCCCTGAGTGACATAGGCTATGTATGTACCACGGGCGAAGCCGGGATGGACTGCTAGTTTATACATAAATACATACATAATATCACGCCTGTTTCCCGCAGAGGTAGGCAGAGACTATGGACCTCCATTTTTATTTATAACCTTTAAAAAAGAAGGATGTTATCAATTCGATCAAATCTATGTATATTTTTTTTTATGTTTGTTCCCTGATTACTCAGACGAAATTTTTTTAGAGCATTTACTTTTCAGGTGGTCTCATTAAAATTTTGTCTAATAAGTTGGATAGTTTGGTGATGAAGACGGTTTTTGGTTTTAAAAAATTACTATTGATTTTTTGTGACTTTTCTGAAGTTATATTATCTGTGTTTTTATAATAGTGTTCGTGAATATGTAAAGTACAGATAAGTACTACAGTAAAAGAGTTTTTCTAAAACATTTCATCAGGCAAATAGTCATAAATAAGTCAATTTTTTTTTCCCAACATTTTATTACGTTTCTAATAGATGTTATTAAGCATACATGTTGACGACTTCCGTGGCGTACTGATCACCTCGGTAATCCGCCACCCAGAGGTCCTGGGTTCGATCTCCATTCAGGAAAAGTTGGAAAATTGCCTTTTTCAAATTATCCTGGGACTTGGATGTTTATCTATATATAATATTGTTAGTGAAATATTGTATTGTTGAGTTAGTATCCCATAACACAAGTCTCGAACTTACTTTGGGGCTAGCTCAATCAGTGTAATTGGTCCCTATATATTTATTTTATACCTTATACTTATTCGTACAACCTAGTTAACTTAAACATTCACAAATAACTGAAACTTGGCAATGCTTTTGCCTTAAAAATTACTGACATAAACCTATTTAGCTGCATAAACCCAGCAGAATATGCTCAAAAATTCATCAGTTTTACCGTAGGTAATTACATGAGAGGAAACAAAGCGGAATTGAGCAGAAAGTCACTGTGAGAGTTGTTACAACGGGAAATGCGAAAAGTGAACCTGTTGATAGCTACTGCAGTTTTTATGTTTTATTAAGCAAACGGAGGAAATACTTAGACTATTTCTGTATGTATAAGTATATAAATAAATGATATATATAGGATCAACTAACACTGATTGAACTAGCCCCAAAGTAATTTCGAGACTTGTGTTGTAGGATACTAATTTAACAATACTATAATAATATTAAATACAAATACATACATATGTATTGGTTATAAAATATAGTATTGTTAAGTTAGTATCCCATAACACTCGAACTTACTTTGGGGCTAGCTCGATTAGTGAATTTGTCAGTCAGTATACATTTATTTATTTTATTTTACACTTTATACTTACTCGTACAACCTAGTTAACTTAAACATTCACAAATAACTTAAGCTTAGCAATGCGTTTGCGTTAAAAAATTACTGACATAAACCTATTTAAATTAAAGAACCCAGCAGAATATGCTCAAAAATTCATCAGTTTTACCGTAATTACATGAGAGGAAACAAAGCGGAATTGAGCACAAAGTCACTGTGAGAGTTGTTACAACGGAAAATGCGAAAAGTGAACCTGTTGATTGCTACTGCAGTTTTTGTGTTTATTTATGCCTACCCATCGCCTTATCATCATTTTAGCCGCATAACGTCCACTGCTGGACATAGGCCTCTCCCAAAGATTTCCAAAATGACCAATCTAGAGCGGCTTGCATCCAGCGCCTTCCAGCGACCTTGGTTAAGTCGTCAGACCACCTTGTGGGTATCCTGCCCATCGCCACATAAACATTATTATTGCTCCTCCTTTTCACTAGATGGCGCTATAAGTATTTATTTATTCAAATATAAAAATCTTTAATTACTATTATTTTAATAAATTAGTACTGACATCAATTAAATATGACTTATATGAAATGCAATCATATTTTTAAAGCGTATTCAACAGTTTTTTGGCACTTTTTGGTAGTCATGTGTGCTGCCATCTGTGTGCCTACCCGCAACTCCAGTGTTGCCTACTTACAGGCTCTACAATAGTTTCTATGACGTCGGGTATCTGTAACGTTAGTAATTATATTATCTTTTGATTTATTGAGCTTAACGGAGGAAACACTGGAATAATAACAATTATTAAAGAAAAAAAAAAACGGTTTGCTGTAAAAAATATATTGAAAATAGATTTTTTTTTCTTTAATAATTGTTATTATTCCAGTGTTTCCTCTGTTAAGCTAAGCTAAGTAAAAAAATCTTCTTTCCATAAAAATTTAATGGCTAAGGGCAGGCTGATAATTTGTGTGGGTTTAACTCCACAATTTACTCACGTAGAGAGTAACATAGAAAACCAGTAGCTGATATTCTACGTGAGTAACTTGTTTAATTTTATACTATTATTAGCATAAAATACTCACGTAAGTAGATATTACTATCTAAATGTCCTATATGTTCGTATATTAATGTATTTTTTTGTCCCCAGCATCACAAGAAGCGATCAGATCCCGCACCGCCCACCTCAAAGTGCTGGTAGCTCCCGACCCTCCCAGGATAGTCCAGGGTGCCTTCATAGACGCGACAGAGGGACAGACCATTAATATCGAGTGCGTGTCTTTTGGAGGAAAACCTGAGGCTGAGGTGGGTATTTGATGTCTATCACAACTTAGTGTACAAAAAATAAGGGTTATACCTGTAATAAATCGAACCACGGGCTATATCAGATCACTGTAGTATAAAGATAATAAAATACATACATACTATCACGTCTTTATCCCTAATGGGGCAGACAGAGCATCTTGGGTCTTGCGGTTCTATGCAGAGCCCAGGGCCGCAAGACCCAAAAGCCACTTTTAGCGTCATGGTGGGCGAGAATATGGAAAAGCAATCAATACAGTGATGGGTTCTTAGCCGCATCGCCTGTTAACATGATTTGCATTTTTGCCCATTCCCTCGATCGGCTTTTACGATCTGCGTGGGAAGATAATAAAATATTAGTTAGGAAACAGCAAAAAAAAAAAACGACATTCCCAGACAAATTGCCCGGGCGACTGCACACTTTTGTATAGAAATGCCGAAAAAAACGGAATTTTACCTACTATAGTAATCTAATATAGTATATAGTTAGATAGTATAGTATCGATTTATTACGGGTATGTTTCAGCCTTCCAGGTTATATATCTTAATCCTTTCTTAATAAATACTGAAAAAAATTATACTGTCTTAATCTTGGTTTATTCTGGAAACTATTTTAAGGGTGCATTCGGTCAGTGATATTGAATAACTTTCCCCAAGGAACAGATATCAAAATATGAAAAATATTTATTTTCTTTACTACCCCTTATACCTTATACCCCCTATACCTTTTCTACCCTTCGATTATCTGATCGGTCAACTTGTATGGGAGGCCAAATATTTTTTCTTCACATTTGTTTTTACTAACCATATGTTGTAGATTCTAATAATTTTTCAAAACTAAATACCTATTTACCCAAACTACACAACCGATTTTAATAAAATTTCTTAGGGACCACTTGAAAAGTATGCCCTTTCAAACAAAAAATAAAAAATCCAAATCAGTCCAGGCGTTTTCGAATAATCCATGAACAAACATAAAAAAAAATCGCGACGAATTCATAACCTCTTCCTTTTTTTAAGCCGGTTTAAACGAAAAACATTGTATATGAATTAGCTCATTTCACAACCTTAAAGAACATCGATTGACTAAAACTAGTCACTCACGAAATCACGACATAGGCGCTAATAAGACATATGTCGCATTGAATAAAAGTTTAGTAAGTTATTGTCAACTATGCTTTTTAATTTCATCTGTTGTTGAAATGTTTGTACATCTTTTTAGATCTAATTTGCGACCGTTTTGTACCGTTTTGTTTGTCTTGTAATAGCTTGAATTAGGCAATTTTCATATCTATACAACGTGGAAGGAACAGATCTGTAATAAACCGAACAACAGGCTTTACGAGATCACTGTATTATAATGATAATATCATTAAAAAAACAACGACATTGTAATACAAATTACCCAGGTGGCTGCACACTTTTGTAAGGAAATGCCGAATTTTTCTAACGAAGTTCCTTATCGCGCGTTGTGAAAAGGGGCTAGACGGAAAACTTAAGACCAAAAGTTGTAACGACACTTTTTGCTATAGTTGTAAGCCGTGCGGCGTGCGCGTGCTTCTCTGTTTGTCTCTCTTTCTCGAACTTCGTTCCATCCGGGTGTCCCTTGACACCTCTCAAGTTTTTTTTTAGTTTGTGACTGTTTTTTAATTTCATTATACTATATCTCGTAAAGCCAGTGGTTCGAATTATTACGGGTATGTCCCTTCCACGATGTAAACCAGACATACAAAGTCAATGAATCACAGACAGAGATAATGGAAAAACTTACTTTATAGGTTAGGACCTTAAGGCTCCTCCTTGCGCTAGCGACCTTGAAAACACAAAAATAATAATTTCTCTTTCTGTAAGTGAGATTATTAGAAACCCTCGTACAACTTTTTAGCTAGTATCCTGAAGTTTCATTAGAACCTCGAAAGTCATTGAAATACTATCCGGTTTAGAAACCTTTACAAAAAGAGTCAAAAATGGCCGTTTTTTATTATTTTTTGCAAAGCAAAATTCAGGGTATTTTATTTCAATGATTTTCGAGGTTCTAATGAAACTTAAGGATACTAGCTAAAAAGTTGTACGAGGGTTTCTGATAATCTCACTTACAGAAAGAGAAATTAATTTTTTTGTGTTTTCAAGGTCGTTAGCGCGGGGAGGACCCTTAAAAACTAAAACTTGTGCCTAAACAGTTTTGTTTTCACTAGATTACATGGATAAACGGCAACCACGAAGTCATCAAGAAGAAAGCAGAAAATAAAGTGGAAATGTTACCAGATGGCCTTAGAACGCAGACGAGGTGAGTCCTAATTTGTTATCAGGCCCAGGGCGCCATTTTTGAGTCGCAAAGATATGAAGCTTTGTAAAAACGTATGAAGGGAACTGAAGTATTTCTGATAGAAGCTTCAGGAAATTTCGTATAATTGCGCATTTAAAATTCGTGTGATGTCATGATTGGCTACGAATTTTAAGCAACAGTGACGTAAATCATTTTTAAATCGGTTTTTGACTACTTTTCTAAACGAAAAATATGGGTACTTTGACGGACTAAATAAAATAGTATATTTTTGACTACTTTTCTAAACGAAAAATATGGGTACTTTGACGGACTAAATAAAATAGTATATTTTTGACTACTTTTCTAAACGAAAAATATGGGTACTTTGACGGACTAAATAAAATAGTATATTTTTGACCCAGTCCACATCCCTATAGTAAAGCAATTTCACATTTACCAACTACAAGTAGCGGCACGTAAGTTTAGCGCTGAGTGAAGGGTAGAGGGGATACTACGCACGGGTACAGTACAAATTTTTGACGGTCTGGGCGCGTTTCGTGCGTCGTCGACTTTTTCTAAACAAGTAAATTGTGGTGTCCATAAAAATAAAAAATAAAAATGCCTTTATCGTCTACTCGCGATTCGTGCGCTCTAATATTTTATAAACAAGTAAGTTAGTCGCGACACGGGCGTCCATCCAATTTTTTTTTTTAAATTTCCTCCATCGTCTACTTGCGATTCGGGCGCTCTAATATTTTATAAACAAGTAAGTTAGTCGCGATTCGAGCGTTCATTAAAATAAAATAAAAAATCACAAAATATTAGAGCGCACGAATTGCGAGTAGACGGTCAAGGTATTTTTTTTAAAATTTTGATGGACGCCCCAAACGCGAATTAACTTACTTGTTTACAAAATATTAGAGCGCACAAAACGTGTGCAGGTGGAGGATTTTTTTAAAATTTTGATGAACACCGGATTCGTGACTAATACGTGCGCTAGTTTCGTCCCGCTACCTGTATCTTTGACAATACATCCGAATTCAATATATCAGTTCCATTATGTATACATCTAGCTATATGTATTGTCTATGGTTGACAGGTCGGTTTTGCGGTTGAAGCCCACGAAGGAATACCACAACCAGACAATAACCTGTCAGGCGATCAACAACGCAGACCGCGCGTTCAGGGTGGCCGCTGTACATATAGAGGTAAGCACAACAGCCGACTGTACTTACCTAAACATTATGCATTATGTTTAGAAATTGTAAGATAAATTCGTTTTACTGGGGTAACTCCTTCTTATTAATATAACTAGTTAGTGTACCTTATACCCTTTAAAACAAAAAAAGAACTTCGAATTGATAACTTCCTCCTTTTTGGAAGTCGGTTTAAAAGAGTCATGCGAGGTCTTTGTCAAGCCGTGTGGTTTCCGGCAAGTAGAATAGGGCCACTCTAAGTCCTCCCGTAGATGTCGTAGAAGGCGACTTAGTAAATACAAATTAAACAAAGCATAGATACATCAATGAGACCTTTCCAACCCGTCTGGCCAGCGAGGAAAGTGTAGGCCAAGTATGGCTCTGGTAGTACAGAGAGGGTCGTGCTCCTGCAGTGGAGACAAAAAGACCTGATGATAATGAGTTAGTTGCCTAGAAACATCGCAACGTAGTTTTTTTTAAACCTTTAAATGTTGTGATTTCACATTACATAAACTTAGTTAATTTAAGTTCATACCTGTACAACAAATAATGTAAAGTCACTCATTTAACAGCTTAGTAAATATCAAAAACAGTTTCTTACTTACTAGCTTTTTACTAGAACTGTGGAACCCAGAGATAAAATTACGGAACTCCATCGAGTTTGGGCTTATTTTATTTGTTATATGTACTTTTTATTTGTTTGTTTGTTATTTGTTATATGTATTTTGTATATGTACTTCAGCCTCACAATAAAAGCTTGAACCAATTTTTTTTAAATATTTCTTTCTATCCTATCTCACTAGTATTGTAAATACGAAAGTGAGTTTGTATATTTGTTACCACTTCACGCTCCAACCACTCAAACCTATTTAGATGAAATTTGATATGGAAATAGTTTGATACCCAGGAATGGACATAATATAGTTTTTATATCGAAATTCCTATGGGAAGCGAAGCTCGCGGGCACAGCTAGTTCTAAATGATTTTTCAAAACTAAAAACCGACTTCACCTCCAAACTACACACCGCGATTTTGATGGAAACGGAGGCGGTTATAAATTTGTCGCGACTTTTTTTATGCAAGTTCACTGATTTTATAGACGCCTGGACCGATTTGGAGAACTCTTTTTTTATTTGAAAGGGCTTACTTGTTAGGTAGTTCAAAATCGGTTATGTAGTTGGGCAGTTAGTTTTAAGTTTTAGAAAAAATATTTACCGTTATTGTGTCAATTCTCCTGACAGGTCAAGTACGCTCCAAAGCTGAAACTGTCCATAAAGTCTGGGGAAGTCCGTGGAAAGCTCCCCGAAGGTGCCGAAGCGAGGTTCCTATGCGAGGTCGATTCGAACCCACCGCCCTTGGATGAAGGTGGCTTCAGGTGGTACATCAACAACAAGCTGGTGGTTGGGGATTATACTGAAGAGATGGTGAGCTTTATACATACATACATTATACATATACGGACGACGACTTTCATGCGTTTACCCACAGATACACACACAAGCCAAACTTATAACATCCCTCTTTTTCGTCGGAGGTTAAGAACTTTCATTCTGTCGTACCTACTTATTAGTCCAACTTACCTCCGTGGCATAGTGGTCACCATGCTAGTCCGCCACCCAGAGGTCCCGGGTTCGATCCCCGGTCAGGGCAAGTTGGAAAATGGCCTTTTTCAAATTGTCCTGGGTCTTGGATGTTTATCTATATATGTATTTGTTATAAAATATAGTATCGTTGAGTTAGTATCCCGTAACACAAGCCTCGAACTTATTTTGGGGCTAACTGAATCACTGTAATTTTTCCCTATATATTTATTTATTTATTTACATACATAATACCTCCACTTGCTACGATCCTGACAAACCTCTTTTGTTTCATCTAAAATCAACAGTCTCTTCATACATGCCCTTCGGTTACGGGTTTTTTTTACCTCTTTTGTCATGATTCCATTGTATTTTTGTGGTATCCGGCACAGTAGAAGTCTACTCCAAATCCTCCCGTGGATGTCGTAGAACGCGACTTAGAAATACAAGCAAAACAAACATATACCTATATAAACATCAATGAGGTCTCTTCAATCCATCTGGGCAGCGTGGAGAGTGTAGGCCAAGTCCTCTGGCTGCTCTGACCAAGTATGGCTCTGGTAATACAGAGAGGGTCGTGCTCCTGCAGCAGAGACAGGAAAACCTGATGATGATATTTTTGACAGGTTTAGCCTCTATTTTTCTCAAAAAAATTGGTTAACTTTAAATCACTTTTACAAATCACACAAGAAACAGATTATTAATTATTATATATTGTTCTTTTCAGGGTTTCGTACCCAAAGGGTAAAAATGGTACACTATTATTAAAACTCCACTGTCCATCCGTCCGCCTGTCAGTCTGTCACCAGGCTGCATCTCATGAACCGTATTAGCTAGACAGTTAACATTTTCACAGATGATGTTTTTATGTTACCGCTATAACAACAAATACTAAAAACAGAATATAATAAAGATTTATAAGAGGGGTCCGAAAGATTATAAGCGGTGGTGAGGAGTTAAAATTTTACTTGGATATGTTGATGGCCCCATAACAATAAGATAGAGTTTGTACAGCATGTTTTTTTAAGGCGTTGGTGCACCAACGCCTTAAAAAAACATGCCTAATTTATATGCCTAATTACCCTTTAGGTACGGAACCCTAAGTAGCAGCTGCAGTAGTAATAATAAAAAATATGAAATACTTTAAATCGGCGGCACTACATTACCGTCGCTGCGTTCATGCATACGAAATCGCTTTACTGAATTTCCTCTGCATAAGTTTTTTTTATTTTAAATGGCTTTATAAAGTATATCCCACGTATGAATGAATATGTTTACTCTGGAATCATAATACTTATTTTAAGCTGAAAACTTGCTTTCTTTTATTGCAATATAAATAAATTTGATATTTCCGTCTTATTTTTACAAAAAAAAACTAACGGTAATTATTTACTAAATACCTAAAATCAAACAAAAAGTAAGTACATATTTTAAAAAAAATCCTGTTATTTAAAATTATCTTGAAACTCATTAATCAGATAAATATAGAATGCATTTTTTTTTTGTATATGCCTTAATAATTAAATTATAGCTTGTCTTTTCGTGTCATACTAAAAGTCACATTGTCGATAATAGGATAAGCTAATAGGCTATTTAACTATCACACTAATATTATTATGACGAAAGTCTGAGTGTGTGTGTGTTTGTACATCTTAACGCACAAACGGTTAGACCACTTTTGATAAAATTTGATATGCACGAAGCTGACACCCTGGATTAATACATAGGCTACTTTAACTGCGGGTAACACGCGGGGCGCCGCTAGTATTTTATATAGAACAAAAAAAATGACTGAAACGCAAGAAAAATTGATTAATTTATTGAAGCAGCAATTATCATTCAAATATAGTAGCTTGTTGGGGACATCTTACCATCTCTTTCGTACGTGCGAGATCTAAAATCAGTGACGTCAAGAGCGCTGTACTTGCGTTCTTCTTACGCTATCATCAGATTAAAAAAAAATTATAACTTACTTATTTTTGAGCACATAAAAAAAACCATTTAGTTTTCAGATTATGTTATTTATTTATATCCAAGGCATTTCGCGATCAGGTCTATACAAAAATAATCCCTTTTGTTAATAAAGCACTACAAAGGTAAAGTAGTGGTTAGGTAGTTTAAACTTAGGTTTGTTTGCCTCAATTGTAGTGCATTAAGCTTGCTTAAACTTAGTTCCCGAAGTAGTAAACATGCTTGCCCGCGGGATACCTGGGAACACTGGGTAGCAATGTATTACTTACCTACAAGTAAGTTTAAAGCCTTTACTTAAGTTTGTAATACACGTGCGGTTTTTTTCTCCAAAATCCTTACAGTAAGATGCGAGTTACTACTACTAGCGCTATCTAGTGGTGTTTTAGTGAATTATTTACCGTAAGTGAACGTATTGAGATTGTTACTTTATTTTCAGTTGACAGAATTCTTACAGGTTTTCTTGTAATCTACAAGCAATGAACTACATTTTGTAATTTCTTCAAAATTTATAAATAAAATCAAAACTATTTATTTTATAATAAAAACAAAGTATATTTGAAATCCTCATTACAAAGCCCTTTCATTTGATGTCACAGTAAGCTTTGCAAAACTTTTTTTTAAATTTCCTAATTTTCTTCCAAACATGAACCTTATTCTAAAAATATATCTATAAACTTTTCACCTGATTTAGTCCAGTATATTCGGAGCAATTGTATGTGACAGACGGACGGACAGATAAACAGACACACGTTATCTTTGGGTCTCGTATTTTAATTTTTTGTACGCAACAACTTTAAAAATCGACTTCCATGCGTTCACCCACAAATACTCCCACAAGTGACACTTATAACATCCCTGTTTTTCTTCGGGGGTTAAGAGCTTTCATTCTGTCCTACCTACTTAGTCCAACTTATCTCCGTGGTCACCATGCTAGTCAGCCACCCAGAGGTTTCGGGTTCGATCCCCGGTCAGGGCAAATTGGAAAATGGCATTTTTCTAATTATCCTGGGTCTTGAATGTTTATCTATATGTGTATTTGTTATAAAATACATAGTATTGTTGAGCACACAAGCATTGAACTTACTTTGGGGCTAGCTCAATCAGTGTAATTTATCCCTATATATACTTATAATGTGAATCTGCAACACAGTTTCAAATTAAAGTTCTTTCACAGATAATCTTCAACGTATCCAGGCAACATCACAAGGCTGAGGTGAAATGCGAGGTGACCAATGCAGTCGGGACTTCGGAGAAAAGCATCAAATTAGACGTCACATGTAAGTACACGTTTTTACAAGGTTTTTTTAAGTTTCACCTGTTGCGGTGTCTTTCGGTCAAATCTTGCAAGTTAAAGACCCAAGGTTTCCGATTGAACTAAAATTTTGCATGCTTACGTACTATATTCCGTGACAATGCAATACTATGATGATATGGAGTTGATCTGATGATGGAGCTGGAAGGTGTCCCTATAGGAACTTTGTACTAAAACGACTTAACCCCATCGAGTTTGGGCTCGTATAATTTGTCTTGAGGAGCACTTTAGATAAAGCATGTTTTATTTATTTATTTTTAAATATCATAACTCTTTTACTAGTTCTTGCAATGTATCTTGCTTAAATATGAGAGTTAAGGTCAAATCTTGCAACTCAATTTTTAACCAGTTATCCTCAACCGATTGGGCTGTAATTTTGCATACTTGTGTAAGTCGGATGACAATACGATATTATGGAGTTATGAGCTGTTCTGATGATAGATCCGAGTCAAGATTGATAAGACGCCTGGACTGATTTGAAAAACTCTTTTATTTTATTTGTAAGCACATACTTAGTCTTGTTAGTCGGAATTTATTAGTAAAAAAGAAACAAAATTAAACATAAATTTTACTTACATGTCAATCAATTCTGACATTAAGTACGATCGAAAAACAAGCCGCCCTAAATCGTACCTGGTGCAAATATGCCCATTAAATATTATGATTATTAACAGTCTGTCAGCAATTCTGAAGCGCATATCATCCTTGATTCACCGGTTCTAACCCTTTCACCGCGAGACTTTATATCAGTTGTCGTGCCCCCAGCGCGAGACATGGTAAATCTAACATACTTATCTACAACCAAAAACGGATATGGATGCGTTAGTTATGTGCCATAAGAGCATTTTTTTTGTCGCAAATATGCGACCTTCGCGGAATGGGCCCGACAATGTTTGTCGCGTATATGCGACGCTCGCGGTGGTGAAAGGGCTAATAAAGACAGTTGCGGCTAGACTGGACGAAGACAGTGCTATCGTGCAGCACTGGACTCGCGTTCACCTAGTCAAAGACACGATACCGTCTCAAATTTTTGATGTTGATGATTATAGTATATTATATTATACTAACATAGTTAGAGGTTTCCTTTGTAACTAAAACTTTTTTTAAATACTTTTGTTCGTTGCTTATGTTCTATCATAAAGCACATGCAAATCCCATAAACGAGGTAACAATGATAGGCAGAGTTAGACACATGTTCTAACATTTGGATTGGAACAGGGTTAATCCTTTGGGACCTGCGCCAGGCAGTAGATAATGGATTGAATGCTATTCGATTGATCTGCCACTTTTGTCAGACAGACAAACCATGTTAGGATCGATTGTATAAATGAATGAATTATTATAGGTAATCGAAATCCATACACACATACTGATTTAAAATAATTATATTGCATCATTTACTTACATATCAGTATTTAATCAAACGACTTCTAAAAATCGTTTAATTGTCCAGCTGTTCTTTTCTAGTAGGTCGCATATATTAACCAAGTAGTTGTGTCCGTGGGCTTCGCTCCACGTGGGAATTTCGGGATAAAAACTATCCTATGTCCTTTCCTGGGTATCAAGCTATATCCATATCAAATTTCATCTAAATAGGTTCAGTGGTTGAAGCGTGAAGTGGTAACAAACAAACAAAGACACAAAATCACTTTGGCATTTATAATATAAGTAGGATAGTTATTGAGCAGTTTCTACTCGTATAATTCTAATAGTAGCTCAATATTCAATCAGATGTCTTTAGGCAGTATGAAAACCAGTACCTATGCCACTTATATACATGGGATGTTAAATTTAATTATTCTCTCACCAGATCCCCCAGGCTTCAAGACCAGGCCTCAGAGCGTCGAAGCAGTCGCTGGGTCGACAGTAACCCTCCGGTGTGAGGTGGACGGTCAGCCCAAACCAGAGCTGCGATGGCTGTTCTCAGAACCGGGGCGCGTAGCTGTAAGTGACTACCTTACTCTTTGATATAGACGTTTAATCCTTTGTTAGATAATAGATTTAGGTGTTACTTTGTGGATGTCAAAGTTACATACCATGTGATTTGAATTACTTTGTGTGATTTCGCCACCAATTAGTTCATGCAAACTATTGCCGGCCGGCGCCCACCCACTACTGTTAGTCCCGGCATGACTGTCACCAGCAGCCCGTGTGCACTCGCCACCAACAGTCGATGCATGATCGCAGTAGAGGGTGGGCGCCGGCCGGCAATAGTTTGCATGAGTTAGTTCGTGGTGGCGGAATCACATAAAGTAATTCAAATTACACCTTATGTTAGACTTACGAGATTTCACTGCGAGACATACGGCCGATTGGAACCGGCCTTCATTTAGCGTTTTCCTGTAACATTGCTGGTAGACTAACTACCAATGACGATTATAATACCAATAAACGTTTTGATTGCCACTTAAGCTTTTGGGCAGAAAAGATTACTTCTTTGGCCTATGGCTTTAGTGGCAATACTATAATTGCATTATAATTGCTACTAAAAGCTGTTGATGATACCTACTTATGTTGTCCTTGCGATACTCATACAATGTTTCTTCTTCTTATATTTAAGAGCTGGGCTCTTGTCAGTGGAGTGCTTTCCATGTCTCTCTTCCTTCCGCTAAGTTCTTAACCTCTTTATATGTTTTCACGTTTAATTTTTCTTTTATTTGGTCTATAAATTTTCTTCTGGGTTTTCTTACTCCTCTCTTTCCTTCTATTTTACATACAATGTTTATTCACCTGTATTTAATCTCTCTATTGGTGAAGGATAGAAAACTATGGAGGGAGTTGACATACAGAGCTGACCCCAAATAGAGAGAAGGCAAGGAAGATGATGAAGATGATTTAGTCACTTTATTTAAAAGAAATAAGTAGTAGTTGATGATTATGATGATGATGCCACTGGTTTCTAACATTGCCTTTTTGTGACTGATATTTGAACGCACTATGCAATTCAGCAGAACAGAGGGAGCGACACCACCTTAAGTGTAAAGGTGACGCCTAACACCGCGGGCCGGTACATCTGCAAGGCGGTGCGGGACGGCGAGAAGGCGGAGAGTGAAGCCACCATTTATATAAAAGGTATGTTTTTTAGGTAACTTAGTTTATTATTGAGTTGCAGGTTGAACTTCTGTATACGGTTTGGAAAAGATTTAATACAAATCAATTTATCATTTATATAGATTTTAATTTAGTTTTAACTTTAACTCCCATGCTGGTCTGGGAGAAATAAAAAAACTTAGAATGTACCAGCTGCTTCTCTTCCCACGCAGATCGTAAAAGCCGATCGAGGGAATGGGCAAAAATGCAAATCATGTTAACAGGCGATGCGGCTAGCAACCCATCACTGTATTGATTGCTTTTCCATCTTCTCGCCCACCATGACGCTAAAAGTGGCTTTTGGGTCTTGCGGCCCTGGGCTCTGCATAGAACCGCAAGACCCAAAATGCTCTGTCTGCCCCATTAGGGATAAAGACGTGATAGTATGTATGTATGTATGATAATTTAGTTTTAACTTTAAGTCGCTACTTAGGTACTACTAAACAACTCAAATCAGTTACTTTTTTCTAAACTTCATTAGACAATGACTGTCTTATTACAGAAACGCAGACTAACTTTGTTACTAGGTTTAAACCATAATCCGACCAAATCACGTTGACATCTAGTAATATGTCATCGTCTCATCTGATAAGGTCAACTTGATTTGGTCGGATAATGGTTTAAACCTAATAACAAAGTTAGTCTGCGTTTTATAATAACTATTTGCGAAGACCATTCGAGACTTACTCAAAACTCATTTTGTGACGTTGATAATGTCTTTACAGTATCTAATAATTTATCATTGACCTTTCCTGGGTCAAAAATAAAAATACAAATTAAAAATAAATAAATTAGATACTTACCCAATTGTAATATTTGTTATTGTGTTGTTTTCTCTTATTAAAGAAGCCAAACATGATACAAAAAAACCCCGTATAATTGAAGATATCTGTAAAAGTTTACATTTATTATTGGCGTCTTCCAAAGCTTTTATGTAATTTTGTTTGATATTAATATAAGCATATTTGTTTTTAATTGTGCCATATTTTTCAATAATGGTAACATATCAAGAAACCCTAAAAATGTCTAGAAATATTTAGATGAATTCTTATTCATTCTTATAACCATTTAAACGACATGTATACGAATAACTTTAAACCTATTGCATAAACCAAAGGGCATTCCATATTTTACTAAGTCTTTTAAATTCTTTAGTCTTTCTAAAAGATTTTTCGAAAATAATATTCAAAACAATAACATTCTCAAAAATACACCGTCGATATGCCACTAACCCCAAATGCTATCCGAATTGTATCCGACTCGAAGGTGCCCATTATACTGGCTGCGTTTCCTCTTTGAATAGCTATGGATATCCTTTTCCAAATACGTGTAAAAAAGGTCATATTCTCAGACTCTCCAACCCGTTTGGCCAGCGAGGAGAGTGTATGCCAAGTCCTCTGGCTGCTCTGGCCAAGTATGGCTCTGGTAGTACATAGAGGGTTGTGCTCCTGGAGTAGAGACAAAAGGACCTAATAATGATATCCTCAGTCCTTCAAGCGATGTCCCGTCTCACACGTAAAACTCTTTGCTTCATGACACCATGGGCCAGCCGTCTCAACTGGCAACTGGAACAATAGTGGTGACGACAGGGTCCATAAAATATGATGTAATTAGTCCATCTTTCAGATTATCCAAAAATATTAGACCCGTATTTTTAAGTTTACCAAAAAAGTAAAAATCTACAAAGATACTGAGCGTCAAAGCTTCGGTGTGGGGCTTGCGATGTCACAGCTAAGTAAAAATCATATCCAGCCGTGACGTCATGCGAAATTCAAATGCGTCGTATCTATGTCATTTTTGGTTTCTCAGAGAAAAGAAAAAATACGTGTACAATATTTTTTAATAATCTAACTAACCGATGAAGAGTCGATAGGGAGGCCTTTGCCCAACAATGGGATCTAGCGGGCTCTCTAATCTTATACCTTTAAACGAGCAATTCTTGTTTGTTATATGGGGGTTTTCGGGGGTAAACAATCGATCTAGATTAGTTTTATGTTTGGGAAAACGCGTGTTTTCGAGTTTTCATGAGTTTTTCTTTCCACGCAGAATATGGTCGCTAATTTCGACGCGCCGACCGCCTTGATTTTAGCTCAGTGGTTAAGGATACCGACCGCTAGAAAAAATTTTACGGGTTCGAATCCCACTCGGTGACTTACTTTTTTTATTTTTTATGTTTAAGTTTATATATAATTTTTTATTTTGCATTGTTTTTAGACAAGTTTAAAAAAAATTAGTTAATGTTTGAGATTTAACCGAGCAAAGCTCGGTCGCCCAGGTACTGATAAATAACCGATGGACCAAAAATGTTTTTCCATTCCATTCGTCATGCCTATTCGTCATATATGTAATCTCTTTCCTTCTTCTTCTTTCTTAGCTGCTCCAACGATCTTCTCGAACCGAACCCAGCTAGGCTCCGAAGGAGAGACGGTCAGCGTGGAGTGCGTCGCGAAGGCGGTCCCAAAGCCTTTCGACGTGAGGTGGTACTTTGATGGCAAGGAGATCAGCGCTATTAACGACTCGGTAAGGAAGGTCTTTGGCTCCCCTTTAACCGCGAAACATTGTCGGGCCCATTCTGCGAACGTCGGATATTTCCGACAAAAAATATGCTCGTTAGACACATGACTAACGTATCCATATTCATTTTTAGTTGTAGGTATTTATTTTAGATTTACTATGCTTCATGCTGGAGGCATGACAATTGATATAAAGTCTCGCAGTGAAAGGGTTAACAATAAGAGCAACAGGAAGAAGAGGAAACACCGATATTAGTACAACTGATTATAGATACGAGTTCCCTTACCCTAGACAGAATCAGACTTTTCCATAAGTGTCAGATTTTAGTAAAATTTCGTAATTTAAAAAAAATTGCATATACTGTAGGCATGTAACTTGTTTTTATAAGCAAAATATGAACTTGATTTTTGGCCATCATCTAGACTACGTTTGTATTATTACAATGTCTATGGTAAGGGGACTCTTAAAATCCAAAAGTTTTTTATATTGATTTACAGGAGTTACAGAACTGCCTTCCGCTAACCTTTAACCTTTGCTGCCGCTTACCTTGATTTTAGGTACAAAACATTGAGTTATAAATAACTTCTGTAACCAGCCACTCTTAGTAGGCTGCTTACAATCGTTAAACAGAGAGACAATAGGGCACATTCAAACGCCAAACTTAAGCCTAGCTGACGCCTAGCACACTTTGAAATTTGTTGCATATAATTTGAGTCCTATCACACATTAATACAACTCAAAGGGTATTTACCGAAGTCCAATCTGGGCGAGCGCCGGGCAGGTGCAAGGCAGGCGCAAGGCGGAAGAAAGGCGAGTGCGTGGCGTAGTCGAAGCGTGCGCGTGTGAACTTCAGTAAATGCAATTTGAGTTGTATTGTTGTGTGATAGTTTTTGAAATTAAATTTTATAGATTTTAACAATTACATTATAGCGCGATCTAGTTACAAGAAAGAAAAATTGTTTATAAGATGATTGATTATACGATGGGTAGGCATGCCAAAAGATATATTGGGTCTTCGAAACTCAGGAACTAACAGTCTTTAATTTTCAGGACATCGCAATAACCCAAGATATGGACCTCCCAGACGGCGTTGTGAAGTCGGTGCTGGTGATCAGAAACAGCAAGTCCAAGCACTACGGAACCTACAACTGCAGTGTCACCAATGACTTCGGCAACGCTAATGCAGCCATCGTTTTGAAGCCCATGAGTATGTACACATTACCTACTGTTAATTTTATATAAAATTAAAAGTTCATAGTCCTTGCCTCTTAGCTTTTTAGATTACTCACTCTTTTTATTTAGAGACCCTCTCTTCGGAACACCTTAGCTACGTTTTCTTCTATCTCACTTGCTCTATTCTCTCTCTCTAGCCCTTGATCACTTTTTTGCTGACTGTACAAAATGCTTTAGGTTATGGCCCAGGCAAATCTGTACATTAAGATAATAATATATCTTTTTAATATGCAACACCTTACATATGTCACATTTTGCTACTCGATGAGGTAGGGTTGCATACTCTTATTCTATTAACATGACACGCTTGTTTCAGAAACCCTCCCTCTTTTTATCATCCTCATCGGCGTCACTTCTGGTATCATCATCTTCTCTGCCTTCATCGTTCTGGTCGTGATCTGCCACAGAAAGAGACGGAAGACCCAAATGAGCGAGAAGCCAGATGTGACTGTGACAACTGGAGATATGTACAAAGGAAGTGATAGGAGCTCTAACATCAGTGATTTGAAGATGCAGCTGCCGCAAAGTGATGGGAGCTATGATTTGGTATGTATCTAATTCTTCTTCTTCCACTTCGTTAATGACTACCTCTGTTGTAGCCTAGTGGTCATTATGCCAGGCTGTAAAAACGGAGGTTCCGGGTTCGATCTCCGGTCAGGTCTAGATGGAAAATAATATTTTCCAAACAGACCTGGGATTTTTATCTACTTATATGACGGTGCAAGAGATGCCTCACGTAGGCATTGTTAAAAAAGTGACGATAAGTCAGAGCTCCTCCTCGCGTTGCTCCATGAGTTTCAACCACATGAGTTAAATCTTCAAGCCCACACAGATATTCTGTGACCAGCTGAGCTTACAAATATTTTAAAAGGTGATTTAGTCAATTATTCTAAGCAAATTTAAAATTAGCATCTGGGAAACTTCTCCAACGATTTCAATAAAAGTTGGTGCCTGAAAAACCGATCTAGCTAGGTTTTATTTTAAAGAACCTCGCATTCTGTGGGTTTTCAGCGAGCGAAGGTACGATGTATTAATGTTCCAACATTGTACTCAGGAATACACGAGCTCCGAGCGATCAGACAGTAAGATAGCAGCTGGCCTGCCACTGGCCGGGCCAGTGCATTTGCCAACCATTCGAGATGACGGCCTTCTGAAGTATCGATATAGCAACGACTACTCCGATCCTTCCTACACCGACCCTTACTTCAAGGTTAGTAAAGATTTTTAACATTATTACTTGCTGTTTGGTGGCTCGGCGGGAGTGCGCATTAATTACTAGCGCTTTCGCAAGTAAAGCGACACCGTGCGTGATCCGCACTTGGATGGGTGATTACCCCGGGGTTCGGAAGGCATGCACGTTTATACTTAATTGTATTATCATTACATTTTGTTTTAAAAATTAATTACATAAAAATGAAAAGAATAAGATACTTACGGCGTAGTTAACACATTGCTGAATACTCAGCCAGACACAATAGAAATAACAATTGATGTACTTCTATAGACGTAGTGTATCCAACAATGTGTTAATCAAAATTAAAATCTTTATTTGTTCCTTGGCATTAATCCTTATCATAATAAATTACTTGATATTAAAGACTGCTTTAATACCTATGACACCGTGATAGGCGATGTGATGCAGGCACCACTCGGGTACGCGAGGCCAATCAATGTTAAGAAATAAGAAGGAAAGAAATGTTAAGAATTAAAGAAAGAAGAGATTTTTGAAATTTTGTTAAATACCCGTGCGAAACAGGGGTGGGCCGCTAGTAGGCACCATAAGACCCAAAGGCTACGCTTTTAGCGCAAATTTATGTAAAATTATTTTCTATTTTAGTTTAAATTAGCATATTGTTTAATCCTCTCCCACTAATAATATCCATTACGCAGGGTCCCGTGGGTTACGTCTACGACTATCCCCAGGGGTATCCGCCTCCTCCGCACCTGAGGGTACAGTCACCCACACAGCTGGATGTGCCGCAAGCTAATAGGTGAGATTTTATGAGTTTTTGCTTTTCTAGGTAGCTTATCGGAGTATTTTTTATTATTATTATTAGAACCATGTCTATTCACGTTGCGAGTTTTCGTTGTTTCATACTTATAATAATTTTATGACCTTCTACAATATTCGTATTTATTCTAACAGATCCCTACAAGGTTCCCTGACCCGGAGCATCGACACAACGTCGACGCTGCCACTCTCAGGTGCCGGCTCACAAAACAACTCGCTGCAACGAGCTAAAAGCCCGGACGAAAACGACGCGATCAACAGTCTGGGGCTTCCTGTTGGTAGCGAAAGTAAGTAGCTATACGTCATTATCAACCTATCGATTGTAAAAAACACTGTTGAAAATATTTATAAAGCAAATAGGATATATACACGCTGACTTTTCATTGGTTTTAGAAAAAAATGTGGTATATTTAAAAAAATCCTCTATCCATATACGTAATCCAAATTTGTGTAAAAGTACATAAGATAAAAAAGTTCGAAAATGAGTTTCGGTCGAGACCACGTAGTTACTAACGCCCGTCCAAAACTGGCGCGTGAACTCGTGTGACCCCATGAACACCGGGCGGCGCGACCGGCCGGCGGCGGTATTACTAATTAATAACATATGATTTTATTTTCGAGTTTTAGTCATCATTTTTTTGGTTCTGAATTTTTATTTTGACTAGCTAATTAGGTCTTACTAACGATCCTTATTAAGTGGGCTTCCGCTCCAAAACCAATAAAAAATCACCGTGTATAATGATACTGAAATAAAAAAAATTACAAGACTAATGGACTGGTAACTATCTGGCTCAAAGAATCAGCATTCCATTCAACGCGGCAATGCTGCCAGCCTTTTGGCCACGTTGCCTAGGGGTAATATTTTAGTGGGACTAGATAATTTGTATTTTTTTTTTGTTTTAGTTCTTTTTTAAATTGTAGTAGTTTTGTATAGTTTGCATTGCGGTGTAAATCGCCCAAGAGCTCTTTTAAAATGGGTGAATCGCCCTGAACTTTTTTGTAATTGGTCGATTCGGATCACAGTAGGAAACTAAACTACAGGCCGGGTAAGCAATTCTATACCCTGCGGCGACATGCCCAAAAGGCTTGCTGCGTTACCACGTTGAATGGCATTGTTAATCTAAATACATACTTTTCAAGGTTACATAATTACTTCAGGTTTTCAGCGAAGTACTCATTTCTCTTTTTCCTCCCCAGCCCCTCCGACGCCCATCTACGCCCAACCCAACGCGAAAACTGGGGTAGATGTCAGATATGCCGCCACGTACGGCAATCCCTATTTAAGGAATAGCTCTTTAGGTAAGAACTAAGTAATTATTGCTGTGTGGTTTCCGCCAAAGTAGAACAGGACTACTCCAAGTGCTCTCGTGGATGTCGTAGAAGACGACCAGGGAATACAAGCTAAACAAAGCTTATAAACATCAATGAGACCTCTTCAACTCGTCTGGCCAGCGAGAAGAGTGTAGGCTAAATCCTTTGGCTGCTCTGATCAAGTATGGCTCTGGTAGTACAGAGAGGGTGCTCCTATAGTGGAGACTAAAAGACCTGATGGTCACTAGAAAGCTAGGTTTAATGTAAGTTGCAAAGGGGTCAAATTGCAAAGTGGCTACGAGAGTGCCGATTGAAGTGAAAACTTCGGTAACAGTGTCGCGAGTTCAATGGTTTTTTTACATCTCAAAAAATGCTTCTGTTGAAAACTTATTTAGGCGCATTGTGCATGCACTGAGTGTAGGCTTGTATAATTAGTTTTGGGGAGCACTTTTACCTTGTAAGTTAGATAAAAGCTTGTTTTAACCGACTAGCAAATCAGGAGGAGGTTATCAAATCGTCGCGATTTTTCTAAAATACATGTTCATCAATTATTCGAAGACGTGTGGACCGATTTGGAATTTTTTTTTTGTTTTCGCAAGGTGCTCTAATAGACATTTTATCAAAATCGGCTGTGCAGTTTGGGGGTAAAGTAGGTTTTAAGTTTTATTTTTTCTTTTTTTCTCAGGACTTGTTTTTTTCCCAGGTTATGGTAGTCAAGTCCACACTGCCAAGCCGGCGGCGACACCAGCTCCGCCCCCCTACTCCGCAGTCAGGAGTTCTGTCGTTTTACCGTCTGGTAAGTTTATTTAACGTTACTAAACTAAAACTTATTCCCAATACAACTATTAGTTTGTACTAAAATACTCATGATATTAACTAGAAAAATGAATTGAGTACTCACGTAATCAAAAAATTGTTGTTTTAAAAATTTGCAATTAGAAGAAGGGTGTAAGGAATTTTGTTTCATAAGTGCCCCGTCCGCACACTGTTTGTTTTCGGACCTATTATTTTTCTAGCAACAATAATTTCATTTGAATGAACAATTTGTTTCCCTTAAAAAAATAAAATTTCTTTTTATGTTTGTGAAAAAAAAATCAAAAAAAATATTTTCATTTTTTTTTGTTTTTGAATTATATTAAACTTACTATTTCAAAACCAATGTCCAGCAGTGGACGTTTTGCATTGGAATGATGATGATGATGACTAAAGAGTTATTTTTTTTTTGAGTTAAGTTTTAATAAGCAAGGAATTACATAATACGTTCACTAAATTTATATCTACCAATACAGTACAGGCGTTTATAAATAATAATGTTGTTTCAGGTAACGGCAACCAACCATCGCAAGCAACACATGTATAGCATAGACTTAGACTAGTGTGAAGTGGGGAACATTAAAACACTATGTGTGCATCAAGCCAAATCAAATAAATGTATATAGATATACTTTATGTCTACTCTGACTTCTGCACAAAACAAATACGCAGTTACATATACCTACCGATGTAGTTTCAAGAATAAAGGCCTAGATATTTTTGTCAAGATACCATGATGTAGTTGACAAAGTCTTTTTTGGACCGTATTTAACCGACTTCTAAAAGGAGGACGTTATCTATTCGTCACTTTCTTTTTTTAATGTATGTTCAACGATTGTTCAAAGAAGCCTGAACCGATTTGAAAATTCTTTTTTAGTTTGAAAGTGTGTACTTGTCAGGTGGTCCCAAAGAAATTATATGAACGTAAAGTCGATTTTTAGTTTTAATAAATTACAAATTTGCTATACTTTAGTGTGTCTTACTTAAATACAGGTCAGAGTTGACGTTCTGTAGTTCCATTTCTGAACAAAAGATTTTTTTTATTTAAAAAATCTTTTGACTTGCCTTTCAAAAAAGGTTTTCGAAGTATGGAATGAAATCCGTACACGATCGCTAATGTTAGAAGCCAAAGTGTACAGGTGTCTTAAAATGTATAAATAATTATGTTCCTAAATAGATTTTATTGTACGACTGATTTGTAAATATTCGAATATAAGTTGTCTTTTATCGTACTTCTCGTAGAAATTGTAGCGTCTAAAATATTTTATCGATATCGATGTTTTTCCTAAATGCGTTCAAGTAAATTAATTTTTAAATCGAGAAAGCTTAAAATTTCTCGATCCGTTTGGCCTTTTAAAAAATATTGAAGAAATTTTACGAAACGATGAATAAATTACGAAAAATATTGATATTTTTACGCATGATCTGTGTTCGTTTAAATAATCTTTTTTTGTATCTTTTTGTACTCATCGTTGCTTAAAAACGTTATGAAACCCTTAGATCATCTCAACGCTATCATAATTAAAATTTGGGTCAAGTAATTTCATAATCCTGGCTTGAGTTTTATATTGGTGAAAACCCAAACATGGGCATTTATATACTGTATTGTAAATACTAGCAAAATGATTTATTATGCCATATATTTAGTTTGTTTTTCATATATTGATAGTGTGAAGTTTTGTTTGAATCAGCTTGATTTTAGGAAACACGTCTTACAATAAACATCAAACAAAACAAGCATTCGCATGTTATATTGCTCAACGATCGAAAAACTATGGTTTTATAATTCCATTTTTTCTTTTTAGAATATCTCAGATATTATATAATGTAGAAATAAACAGACTGAAAGAGATATTTTGTAAATTTTATAAATATTATGTATGTAATATAGTATCGATAAGATTTTTATCGATTTTATTCCAACTCTGATAATTTAGAAAAGCAATTTTTACACATTCGTTTTGATAAATAAAATAAATATCTAAATATGATTTATTTATCACACGTAATGAAGGATATATTGATTAGATAGAATAAATATTTAGATAAAAATATCAACTTTGAGTTAGGAATATCATTATTTCTGTGATATGATTAAAAATAAAATGTTGAAAAATTAGGCCTACTTTTTAAAATAGCTCCAATGCTTAGGTACTTTCTATCACAATAAAAAACTAAATTTTGTGTCGTGACTTTTTTATATAAAAATAAAAATGTTAAAAAAAACTGTGGTCGAAATCATTAAATGTATAAAAATACTGCATGATTTTTTTCGTTATTTGCATGAATTTTTATTTTTGCCATTATTTAATTACTATACTGTTCTGTGAATAAAACTGACTTCATATAAATATGTTGTTCTTATTTTTTTCTACACATAAACAAACTATATGTAAGTATGTAAAAACCATTAAAAAAGTGAATACACCTATCCATATAAATGTTTACTGATCTCGATATTTACCTAAGTAAGGTTTGCAAAGAAATTGATAATACTGAAGAAATAGACAGGTTTTATTTTTAGATTAGTAAAAAGGAATTTAGTAAAATTAAACAGGTATATTATAAATAAATAAAAAATGATTTACACAATTTTATTGTTACCCCTCCTGGCTGCTCTGCCAAGTATGGCTCTGGTAGTACACGAGGGTCGTGCTCCTGCAGTGGAGACAAAAAAAAAGACCTGATGATGATGATGACATCAGTATAAATGGGTTTTAAATCTTAAAATAAGAATAGGCGGAGTGGGGAGCGTGACGTTTTTTCGTTACGGAATTTCTCGATTCGGTCCCCGCGCTCAAGGCCCGCGATAGAAGCTATGCAATAGCTTAAAAATAGGCAATACTTCAATCAACGTTCTCGTAATTACGGTTATACCTAATAACAAGTGTAGAACTAGCGGCTCTATGAGCTGTAGATTTCGCAAGCTGATAAAATACTTGGTAGATTCAGACAAAATAAAATGCCTCTCAATAAGGGTAAACAAAAAGAATTCCGACATAAATTTGATTTTTTAAATGGTAAGTTTTCAAATCCCATATTCCCGCCATTTTGAAAAAATGTATCGGCAAAATATTCTATTAATAATAATTATTTCTAGAATCTCACAAAATTCATGAAATGCGACCGACAGAAAGGCAAACTGACAAACTTTCAGCCACACAAAAGCTTTTTTTTCTTTTTTGCCAATCTCGAAACTGACACACTTCGCTCGCTCATCATATCAGCCACAGGAAGTCCACTGCTGGCCATAGGCCTCCCCCAAGGATTTCCAAAACGACCGATCGGAAGCGGCCTGCATCCAGCGCCTTCCTGCAACATTGCGCAGGTCGTCTACTTCGCCCGCTCAGTCATTATCAAAACTAACAGTAGAAATCAGCGCATTGCTCTTTGAGCAATATTGTCGCTGAGCCTACGACCTTTTTGTGCAACTGCAGCATACACATCACATCGCTAAAAACTTGTTCTTGATATACTAAAAAATAATTCGTGTATTTCTTTGTATGTGATTGTGTTTGTGTAGTTTTCACAAATAAACGTTTTATCTATCTATCTATCTATCTAAATATAAAACATAATCATTATAAAAGATATCAGGTTAAAGATATCAGGTTTTAATTCATCAGAGATAAAACTTGCGTTCTCCACAAAGCCTCTACTATCGATAGACAAGTACGTAGAATCATTAACAGAACGGTCATCAAAAGCTCATTTCGTAGTGTTTTTTGTCGGCGGAATAAAGTCGGGTGAAACTTTACTAGTTAACTAGTGATGTGCCAGTCTGTAGACCGTAATATCTCAACATATAATAAAACAGTAAAAAAAATTTGTCTCTACATTGAATATATTTCCAAAAAAGGAAGGCTGACCTTTATCTACGTCAGAAAATAAACATTGCCATACAACGTGGCAGTGCAGCCAGCCTTTCGGGCACGTTACCGCAGGGTAAACAATTACAGGTCCTTTTTATTTGTAAATGGAGACAGAGTAAGAATTTTAAAAAAATCTGCCTGTTTGTCTGTTTGTACGCGTTAATTTCCGGAAATACTGAACTGATTAAAATGAAACTTTTTTGTTATATAGCTGTTAAGCCTAGGAAACATATAGGGTATAATTTATTTTGGAAAATGAAACACCTGATGCAGAACCATAAAGGTCCAGCTAAACTATAAGAAATATAAAAATGACGACTTAGCAAAAGTTGCTCAGCCTGATAAGCATTTTCTGGAGTCATAAAGTCCACGCGAACAAAGTCACGGGCTTCGGCTATTTTGTAATATTATTAAAAAAAACGTGAGACGACATCACTAGAGCAGCGCGGGCGGCGACTAGCGAGGCTACGCTCAGTGCCTATACAGCGAAACCGTTGGGTCGCCGCTCCTCCTAACACTCGCCCTGAGGATGATCGTCTAAACCGAGTGAAAGTAGTTGTTTGTATTTTTTTTTCAGTCGCAATTTTACTGTTACAGTTCTTTGATACTGTTGGGTTTGTGTATGGACTGTAGATTTTGTATGTATATTATTTATTTCGGTGAATTTACAATATATATCTATTTACAATATCTTGACAACCTCGGTGGCGTATTGGTAACCATTTTAATTTGCCACCCAGAGGGTCCAGGTTTGATCCCAGGTCAGGGCAAGCTGAAAAATGGCCTTTTTCAATTTTTTCTGGATCTTGGATGTTTATCTATATACGTATTTGTTATAAAATATAGTATCGTTGAGTTAGTATCCCATAACACAAGCACACACAAGTCTCGAACTAACTTTGAGGCTAACTCAATCAATGTAATTTGTCGCTATACATTTACTATTTATTTATTTATCAATGATCCGTGTCCGACCAAGATGCTCGTAGTTATGTCGAATGAATGACGTCGTTTTCGGACGCTCCGCATCGCATCGCACCGTAAGGTTGCCAGTGGCCGTAACAACAGGGTTATTTTACATTTGCCACAAATTAAGTTTGTCACATTAAAAACTCCTTACATCGAAAGTTTTGCCACATGCATTAAAATATGTTTAAGTCGTCACAGGTAGGGGTTATTGTATTGTATAATAATCACAAGTATATAAATCTGGCACATTCCGTTTAACGTTACTTTTAACCCCGGACAAAAAGAAGGGTGTTATAAGTTTTACACTAATGTACCTATGTCTGTCTATCTATCTGTCTGTCCGTCTGTATGTCTGTGTGTCTGTTTGTGGCATTGTAGCGCTCTAACAGACGTACCTATTTCGATGCGTTTTTTTCTTAAAAGCAAGGTTCCTTGCGATAATTCTAAGTTATGTTTGATGAAAATCAGCTCAGCGGTTTATTAGTAATGAATATAATAAGGGAATTAAAGCTTAAAAGTCGGGGATTTTTCAATTTGCCTGACAAATAAAAGATAGCGCAACGAATATCAACATGAAGTTCTGTTTATATTTATTGACCATCGCGTCTCAGTTTCGAGATTTGTAATAAAGGCCATATTTTGACCGGCTGTCCGTCAGTTTGTTTGTCCGGCTCTTCTCGCCTACAGGTCGTATTTTTAAACTGACCCTTATGAAATTATGTGACAAGAAACGGGACGAATTTCGAAATTTTTCAAAATGTGGAAAATATGTGGCTTGATAACTTTAAAAATTTATTCAAATAATAAGAGTAGGTTGTTAGGTTTAAAAGGACATAAAGACAGACAGATTAACGTCCAAATGATTAATAAAACAAATGAGTTTTACGATTGTTTTGGATGCTAAATTAGTGTTCTCAAATGTCGTGTGACTAATAAAGAAAGGTCACTTTTGGGATGACAATGAACTTGAAGTTAATTGATGTATGAATTGGTTAAGTGAAAAATTAGCATCACAATAAATCGCCTTTAATGGTTGCCATGTCTAATAAACTAACGTGAGAGACATTTGTAATAAAAATATTGCAAATATCTAATCGACTGGGCTGGGTTGAACTAGTCGCTGACTCGAACTCACAAGGTGGGCGTGGCCTAAAGCATGTTGTTTCATCTAACATTGTGGCGGGCGAAAGCAGTGTGGTGAAACGGAGTGACAAAGTAGGTAAATCGAGCGCGTAAAAAAATACTTATAAAGTCATTTGGGAAAAGGAGTTTTAAGCAAAAACTACTGCCTTAATCAATTACAAATAAACATTATTATAATCTTTGATAGTTAAGCGGTGTCGGTGTGGTCTCTGTTTTGGAGATTTTACACTTCTTACATTACTTGTTTACGCCGAAAGTTGCGTAAAAATTAGCAAGAAAAACGAATCTTTGATGGCTCATAACTTTTTAATGGCTTTTTATTTTACTATTCTGTATCCATACCGACAACATTTATGATGAGACAAAACGATATCATGCTAAACTTTCGATGTACAATGTCAAACAGTGGAGGAAATCCCCTCCGCAATTTGTATGGAAAAAGTATCGACTAGTTCAACCTTAAGTTAAGGTGTTAAAACATGAACGTTCATTTTCCGTGTGGTTTCCGGCAGAGTAGAATAGGGCCACTCCAAGTCCTCCCGTGGATGTCGTAGAAGGCGACTTAGGAAATACCTAAACAAAGCTTATAAACATCCATGAGTCCTCTCCAACCCGTCTCGCCAGCGGGGAGAGTGTAGGCCAAGTCTTCTGCCTGCTTTGGCCAAGTATGGTTCTGGAAGTACAGAGAGGGTCGTGCTCCTGCAGTGGAGGATGATGATGCACTTATTAAGTATTTGCCAGGCAAACACAAATTATAAAAACCCCCGACTTTTAAGAGTTTGCTCCCAATTACTTTTGAACTGCTGAACCGGTTTCATCAAATATGGCTAAAAACCACGTCAATCAAGTCAGCTTTCAAACAACAATAAAACCTTATCAAAAATCGGTCCATTCGTTTAGGCGCAACGATGATACAGACAGGCACTCAGACACACAGACACGTCAAACTTTATAACCCTCCTTTTGTCGAAAGTTAAAAAATATCAATATACATAAATTTCCCCGTCACTACTCTTTCTTTTTGTCGAAATTTAAAAAATATCGTCATCGATAACTATCTCTCTTTTGTCAAACGTTAAAAAAATATCGACATCGACAAATTTTCCAGTCACTACTCTTTTTTTTTTGGTCGAAGGTTAAAAAATATCGACATCGACAAATTTCCCAGACACTACTCTCTCTTTTTTGTCGAAAGTTAAAAAATATCGACATCGACAAATTTCCCAGTCACTACTCTCTCTTTTTTGTCGAAAGTTAAAAAATATCGACATCGACAAATTTCCTCGTCACTACTCATAAAGGTAGGATTGGAGAATGGTGACAAAACGCTCTGTGTTAATGACACGTACACTTCAAGCATTAACTGGGCTCTATTGACTATAAAATGGTTTTTATATTGATTGCTTGACATGGATTTTATTTGTTTGGCGGCAGGTTAATAGCCGATAGTAACCTTTTTATTGTGGCAGTGAGTGTGGTTTACCGATAAAGATCGAACAGTGTAAGTGGACAGAATCTACTTGTAATGTGTTACATCATTATGTCTTTTTATCTCTATTGCAGAAGCACGACCCTCTCTGTACTACTAGAGCCATACTTGGCCAGAGCAGCCGGAGGACTTGGCCTACAGCATTACACTCTCCTCGCTGGCCTGGTTGGAGAGGTCTCATTGATGTTTATAAGCTTTGTTTAGCTTATATTTCCTAAGTCGCCTTCTACGACATCCACGGAAGGTGTGTCATCATAGATTTAGAAGGTATAAGATGGATATAGAGTATTATAAAATGTGACCAGAAACGAAATATTTCTGTGTAACTTTTTATGGGTTGTATTTGTACCTACTACACAAACTATGGGTAAAGGAGTACGATACCATCTTTCCAGTATAAGATAACTTATAAATCAACACAGTTTACAATTTGGAAAATCAAATTTTTTGTGTAACGATGCACGATGTTCGAGCCAGGGTGACAATGGGTGACATGTTTTGTATGAACACTTGTCTCATTGTCAAATTGGTGCTATCTCTTTTGCTCTTATGAAGATGACACTTATCATATTATCTGTCGCACTCGCCTAGTGTGGTCTTCTTACGCAGTAAAAAAATTCTACTTCTATGTGTGTCATAGTTCTAATGCATTTAATACAATCGGTGAATGTCGATAAGCATACTATAGTGGCTATGTGAGCTATGGATCTCGGGAATAACCCCGAACTGTTGAAATTATCGGACGAAAAATACTTGTTTAGACAAAAAGTGGAGTTTGTAACTTTTTATGATTATGAGGATATGGGTACGTGAGTACTACGAGTAGTATTTATTCTGTGGTATGAGTTTAAGTCCGCCTATCACATTTGTAATAAAGATAAATATAAACTGCCTCCGTGGTGTAGTGGTTAGAGCGTTTGGCTCATACCCGGAGGTCGCGGGTTCGATTCCCAGCGGGAGCAACGACTTTGTGTTGTTGTTCTAGTTAGTACATTGCAGGCTGATCACCTGATTGTCTGATAAGTAAGATGATCCCTGCTTCGGAGGGCACGTAAAGCCGTCGGTCCCGGTCACTGTCATTGACATTGGTCGTTATCTAAAACCATGTCAGAGGCCTTTAAGGCGGTTTAAACACTCTGACACTAGTGTTAGTCACTAACACACACGATAAGAAGAAGAAGACCACGTTTGAGCTTTGTAGCCCAGCATTAAATTAATAATTGCAGTATTGTATAATAAATTAATATAGAATAAAGATAAATAAGCTACAGGCTCTGTGAGCTGTAGACCTCGCGAGTCACCCTAATACGTTGAAGTATATCGCAATTCATCTATGCGAACATTATGTACGTGCGTCAGAATATACACTCATTTAAGAGAAATTGTGATATTCATAGTATTAACACGAGAAATAAAAATAAATTAGCCATCACAGCTTTGCGGTTAGAGAAAACAAAAAAATCTTTTGTGGGTCTCGGCTTGCGCCTCTATAATAAAATTCCAGATGATATAGCATAGCATTACCATTATCTAAGTTTCAGAAAGCCGTTAAAAATCATTTATTACAAAATGCGTATGTAAAGATGCCAAATAAGAGATACCAATTTTATTTTGGGTTGCGAAAAACAATTTATTGCACTTATGACTATGAATATTACAATATTTGATAGAGTATTTAATGAAGTTTATCTATGAAAGGCCGTTTAGACCAAAGTACAAAACTTTTTTTATTATTTTAGATAATATGAGAAAATTCAGAAATGACCTTTCAGTTAAATGGTCTCCTATTATGAGATAGTAAGGGTTGCTAATATGAGATAGTATCTCATATTAGGGTTTTTTGGGTTTGAGTATAGATTTGGAGAAAAACGATAGAAATCAATATAAATTAAACTTTTTATTTTAGATATCTTTCAATCAATAATATCACACTTCTATATAGAAAGACCTAGTAACGCCCAAACTTATGTAAACTCTTCATAGGTATAACCTATATCAGACTCATTATATTCACAGTGATTCGCGAATAGCACTTCTTAAACAGAATTAAAAAATCAACAAATATTTAAAAAAAAAGTATTATTCTTAATATTAGGTATGATCTATATCGGACTCGTCAAAATCAAAAACATTTTCAAATAGCACGATTAAGCAATATGAATAATCAACAAATAAAAAAATAACCAAGGTTAATATTCTAAACCTTAAATATCTAAACACAAAAAACACAAGAATCGATCTGTCGTTACTTCTCCACAATCCTAATGAGTCCACTTGAAACAGCCTTAACATTTATTCCATTTTTCTCCTCTCTTGTCTTCTGAAAATTTTCCGCTGCAGTATGGACATTTTAATATATCCTAATATGAGATATCTCATTTTAGGAACCCCCGCGTGTCTCATATTAGAAAAACATCTATATTTCAACAAAATGGCGCCTATTATTTCTGGGCAAAAAAAATGCAACAAAATTGCAAATGCGTCGTTAAAATTAATCATATAATTGATACAATGGCTATAAATTGAAATAATTAAGTGTCATTATGAAGCTCTTAATACACCTCGTAAACAATGATGACAAAATTTTGATTTTTTGGTTCCATAAAAATGCCTGCGTACACAACTTGACATCGCCTCGAGCTGGGAAGCACTAATACACGTTTCGACCTGCTGCCACGCGGCTTCTCTCGACGGTAGCGCCAAACGGCTGCGACGTTTAGTTTCACCACAACCTAACTATCTCATATTTGGCAACTATCTCATATTCGGCATCTTTACCCTATCATGTAAATGACTACTTATCATCATCTGAGAAAAATTCTTGGAAATAGTTGTCTGCAAATTGTAATTGTATAATTTAAATGTATAGCTTAAGTGTAAATCTGTATTGTAATTGTAACATAGCCCATCAGGCTAGGTAGGGACCAATACTGAACTGGGTTTCTTTCGGCGTAATCTTCCCAGCAGTGGTCGTTCCGAAACGCTAGTAGTTTTTAGCTTTTGCACTAAAATAATATTTTAAAAAATGACCTTCAATAAGAGATAAGTTTATCCTACATTGAATAAATTTTTTTGACTTTGACTTTATATGCTATAAAAAGTTCAGACAAAAAGTTAAGTATTAATAAGGGTAACAAAAAAAATTCGTGACATTTTTGAAATTCTTCGAAATGGCTGAAATATAATATTTTCTCCATTAGTACTAAATCTGCCGTTTTAATAAATTTCAAAAAACTGAATTGACAAAAAATCTATATAATTTTTGAACCATCTCACTAAACACGAGAATCGGTTGAGAAATGCAACCTGTAGGCGAGATCAGCCGGACAAACTGACAGACAGCCGGACAAAACCATTTTTGGCCTGTCTCGAAACTGAGACTCTTCGCTTGCTCGGTCAATTATCAGCTAGTAACATTAGAGCTACAATGTACCTATGTTTATTTCATGTATGTTCCCTGATTACTCGACTACGACAATTTGAAAAAGTACATACTTGTCAGGAGGTCCCATAAAAAATATGTCCATATCAGTTGTATAACGTAACCCGAGAGTAAACATACTAATCAATTTGAACAACTTTTACTATGAGACCATCCCTGAAAGTGTATAAAAAATACCTACATACATACATACATACTATCACGTCTTTATCCCTAATGGGGCAAACAGAGCATTTGGGTCTTGCGGTTCTATGCAGAGCCCAGGGCCGCAAGACCCAAAAGCCACTTTTAGCGTCATGGTGGGCGAGAAGATGGAAAAGCCCGTGGAAAAGCAATCAATACAGTGATGGGTTGTTAGCCGCTTCGCCTGTTAACATGGTTTATAAAAAATACCTACCGTGCCAAAATTTATGAAGCTGCAGATTTGTTTGTGATACCCCGTTTTCGTTACACGTTGTATAGTTATAATTTAATGTTGAAAGTTTTTAGTTTAGTAAAATTATGATATTACATTATATTTCAATATGTAATTTATCAATAAAATTGTATCACCTTATACCTAACATAAACTCAAACAGACATAATATACGATTGGTCACGAGTCCAGATTAGTGTTGCTGCTCAATAGTTCGCTATTGATAGACTTTATCGATAGACGACAGGTTTTTAATAAAACCGATACTATCGAAAGTAAAAGTAATAAAAATTTCTATTTGACCACCTGACAAAACTTACTGATGCTTTCAAACAAAAGAAGAATTTGTCAAATCGGTGAACAGAACCCGTCAACGACCGGAATCGCAGACACAATAGATTTCTATTGTTAACGGGTTCACATGTGAACCGTCGGGGTTTGATAGATTAAATATTCGGTGAACAATAAAAAAAAAAGATCGCGACAAACTGCTAACCTCCTTTTTGGAAGTCAGTTAAAAACAGCTATCGATACTATCGGTAGGCCTATCAATAGTTCAGCATTTTTCGATTGAAACTATCGATTTTTCTTCAACACTATTCTAGATTCCGGATTCCTTGCGGTTTCACACTCTATGACCACCTCCGTGCATTGAAATAATACTGGACAACTGAATTGCATTTGTCTAACCGGTAGTTCGGCATTTCTGTGGTTAGTACGTTTGTAAGACGACACCGACGCAACGAGTTAAATATAATTGTAAGTTATGACTTAGAAATATGATGTACCTACTCAAACTAAATAATGACTTGAACTCGCGACCTTGGTCGTGATACGACCATACTCTTGCCAGGCCTGTGTCACTCCCCGTTTAGGTATAGAAAATATATCTACATTATTACTATGCGTCCGGCGACCACTCCGGAGTGGTAAATTCAGTGACATGAATCGTATGTCTAAAGTAATTAGTATGAAATTGGCTTGCAATGCACTTCTAGGTATCTAAACGAAAAGGTGCCGAGTTCTGACGCAAGCTAAATTAAACCATATCGCTAACGACATTGAGTAGATATTTCTTTGCTGAGTAAGACTTCTGTACGTTTGTACTAGTAGTTTTTCTGAGCTCTCGCCTACTGAGCTATCATATATCTACGTGTAAACGTTTGAGGGTTCAAGTTAAGTTCACGTGGTATATTTTCACCATTTCTTATTTCATTACTTACCTTTTTTTTGTTTTACTTAAGCTACTTTATCTTGAATGCCTAATATATTATCTGACTTAATATTACAAACGCGGAAGCTTGTAAGTATGATGGATGTTTGTTACACTTTCCCTGCCTCCTTAGAGCGTTCGGCTCATACCCGGAGGTCGCGGGTTCGATTCCCGGCGGGGGCAACAACTTTGTGTTGTTGTCCTAGTTTGGTTAGGACATTGCAGGCTGATCACCTGATTGTCTGAGAAGTAAGATGATCCGTGCTTCGGAGGGCACGTTAAGCCGTCGGTCCCGGTCACTGTCTTTGACATTGGTCGTTACCTATAACCATGTCAGAGGCCTTTAAGGCGGTTTAAAAACTCTGACACTAGTGTTAGTCACTAACACACACGATAAGAAGAAGAAGACTCTTTCAAGTAAAAACTACTGTATGGATTTTAATAAAACTTTACAATAATATAGCTACATCAGAATAACACATAGGCTACAATCTATAAAAATATTGTGTGATCCTGCGCAGACGAAGTCGCGGGCACCAGCTTTTAAATAATGAATCGGCAAAGTGCGAGTTGCACTAGCGTGGAGAGCGTTCCGTACAATGCCAAAGTCAATCACATTTGCATTGCCGAAAGACAATACAATATTCTGAGGTTAATAAGCTGTTCCGATGATGAAGAAGGAAGGTGGTCGATAGAACTCAGTAATAAAACGACGTTACTCAACCGAATTTGGACTTATTTCATTTGTCTTAGTAAGTACTTTGGCTTCACAATAAAATTTGTAAAAAAATTTTTTTGTCAAAAAACTTATTTTAAATAATAACTAACGCAGCCATTTTGTTCATTCCGCCTGAACAACGTCGCGGTCGCTACATCCAGCATAATTATTATTTTCGTGCATAATCCCGGTTTATTTCCTGCTATGCGAGCTAGGGCTGATACTCGGTGTGAACATTTGAAGAAGAAAAAAAAGGATTAAAAAAAAAACACAAGAAGGGCTCGATAAAAATTCGAACTTCGAGAAATGTGACCTAAAGTGCCAGAGTAGAAGTCAGGAACCGCATAAAAAACTCATTCATAGACAATAGACAGAGACACGTGATACTTATAACACACCCCTCTTTTTGGTCGGGCGTTGAAAAATAGATTTCATCAAATTCAGAAGTAGATGTAATCAAGTATTTTTGACGCACTTATATAACGTTGTATAAAATACTTTCTCTACGACTATTTTCTCCAAATAAAATATAAAAATAAACAAAGAAAATATGAAAATGTTTGACGTATTATGTTTAGCAGTATGGTGGATCTCAAGAAAACAAGCTCTAGGTCTATGACTAGGCGTATCTTTTTGGCGAAATAACGACACATTGTCATGTGCTGTTATAGGGAATATACTATAGACTTTCCCGACGTCATAAACTATCAATGTTGTTATATTAGTGTTTGTAACTCTTTAAAAGACAGATAACAGTACAATAGTATCCTCTATGAGAATCATCATCATCATTAGGTCTTTTTGTCTCCACTGCAGGCACACTAGGCCAGAGCAGCCAGAGGACTTGGCCTACACTCTCCACGCTGGTCAGACGGGTTGGAGAGGTCTCATTGATGTTTAAAAGCTTTGTTTACCTTGTATTTCCTAAGTCGCCTTCTACGTCATCCACGGGAAGACTTCGAGTGGCCCTATTCTACTCTGCCGAAAACCACACGGCACAATAAAAATAAAATGTACGTGCCAACCCTAGCACTCATTTAGAGACCGATGCGGCCGACACTTTTGATATTAAACTTTATCCGACATTATTTGTAAACAATTATGGCTGAACACAGTTTAATGTTTCTGAAACGTGTGCCTAGTTTTGGACTAAACCAAATTGTATTTGGTTTTGAAAGGGTTGGGTTTTGGCTTGATTTAGGTTGGAATGTGTTTATGCAGTTTGTTTAATGTTTTTGGCGCATGGTTGGTCAAAGGAAACATTATTGTGGAAACACTATAACATTATGTAAAGTCATGACAGATAAACCTGACCCTCAAAGTCAGAGGCAGACATGAAAGTGACCATAGAAGGGTCACTTTCATGTGCCTCTGACAAATACCTATGTAATTTTTAAGTATGTTATTATGTTGAAACGGATATATTGTTGTTTTTTAAGTGTGTGAAAACTGATTTCAGATTTTTCATGGATACGGATATTGTTATTCAAGAGCCGAAGAGTTTTATGTTCGTCTGGGAGGAAATGTTCTTTCCTTTTTGTTTTGTTTAAACATAGGATGTGTCAGCTGCTTCTCCTTCCGTGAAGATCTTAAGCTGATCGAGGGAAAGTGCGAAAATTGAAATAAACTCAATATCACTATCATTATTTTGATAGACTTTTTCCATCTTCACGCTTAACATCACGCTAAATGTGGTCTTCGGATCTTGTCTGTTTGTTTGTAATAACTTCATTGTACAATGAAAAAACACAATAACATACAAAAACAATAGAATTAATTGACAACGGCGGACTTATCCCATAATGGAATCTCTTCCAGTCAACCGGCGAATAAGAAGATAGGACAATTACTCACAAGAAGGGTATAAAAGGTCGTACTTGCACAGGATAAATGAAACTAACATTATATCTAACTAAATACCTATACATGCATACTTCCTACAAGATATATGGATCTTTTGTTCAAAGGGTATTACCTGTCAGGTAATCCATAGAAGTTTTATCAAAATCGGTTATGGTTATGTAATATGAGGGGGAAGTCGTTTGTAGGTTTTATAAAAATAGGCAAGGAATTAAAAGACGCCTTATTAATTAGTCCAGAAGTGGATTTAATAGGCCGTAAAGAAAAATAAATAGTTCTTATAATATCATAGGATACATACATACATACATACATACATACTATCACGTCTATAAAGACGTGATAGTATGGTAATAACCCTAATGGGGCAGACAGAGCATTTTGGGTCTTGCGGTTCTATGCAGAGCCCAGGGGCGCAAGACCCAAAAGCCACTTTTAGCGTCATGGTTGGCGATAAGATGGAAAAGCAATCAATACAGTGATGGGTTGCTAGCCGCATCGCCTGTTAACATGATTTGCATTTTTGCCCATTCCCTCGATAGGCTTTTACGATCTGCGTGGGAAGAGAAGCAGCTGGTACATTCTAAGTTTTTTTTATTTCTCCCAGACCAGCATGGGTATCATAGGATATTTGACCAATAATAAATTGAACTGCAGGCTTTATTAGATTACTATAATATAATGAAATTAAAATAACAAAACACAAAAAATAAATTCGGCATTTCCGTACGTAAAAGTGTGCAGTCTTTTTTTTCTTGTTTTTTTGGTTGTTATTTTAATTCCATCATACTATAGTGATCTAGTACAGCCCGTGGTCCGAATTATTACGGGTATGTCTCCTCTAAGTTGTATAAAATATTATTCAAAAGCACACACCGTAAAGTAATTTCTAATTGTCATGGGTCTAAAATGTACATCTTAGTATTTATTTCGAAACTTAAACATAATCTCAAAATTAAACAAACTTTAAAAAGTTTAATGAACGAACGATTCTTTCAGTTAAAGTCTGAGAGCCTACTTAGCGGTATGTACCTCGGAAGGGTCCTTTAGACCCTCCTTTTGTTCTCAACACTCTAACGGAGCCCCATGAATTTTTCATTGACGGTATTTCCCGTTCATTTTGAGGGTTAATTTTTAGCTGATTACGTTGAAGTAAAGAGGTTTTGTGCTTGATTAGTACATATTGGCTTGGTCAATGCTTAAACTAGCACAGAGTAAAAAAATATACCTACAAATTGTATCTATTAGCTTAACATTTTTGGGGATGAATAAAAGAAAGTTGAAATAATATACATACTATCAAGTCTTTATCCCTAATGAGGCAGACAGAGCATTTTGGGTCTTGCGGTTCTATGCAGAGCCCAGGGCCGCAAGACCCAAAAGCCACTTTTAGCGTCATGGTTGGAGAGAAGATGGAAAAGCAATCAATACAATGATGGATTGCTAGCCGCATCGCCTGTTAACATGATTTGCATTTTTGCCCATTCCCTCGATCGGCTTTTACGATCTGCGTGGGAAGAGAAGCAGCTGGTACTTTCTAAGTTTTTTTATTTCTCCCAGACCAGCATGGGAATAATATATTTTTATATATTAATATATATTGAAATAATATTTATGTTTATTTTTTTCTTTACTACGAAAAATACATTTAAATACCTACAGTAACAACAGAGTAAATTGACTATCCCACCAAACACATAATATTGGGAATCAAATTCAAAATTCGACAAAAGAACTGAGATCTAAATTGCCGCCAAGTTCTGTAAATTTATGCTAGTTTTAGCGAAGGAAAATGTTATGTGCCAATTTTTTTGTATGAAAACTTGTCTCTTTGTCAAGTCAATCGCTATCTCTTTGGCTCTTATGAAGATGACAGTTATCTTATTACTTGTCGCACTCGATTAGTGTGGTCTTTTTACTCAGTTAAAAGAAAGAAAGTTACATACGAAAAGAATAGAATAAATTGCCAACGGCCGACTTATCCCATACTGGAATCTCTTCCAGTCAACCGGCGAATAAGAAGATAGGACAATTACTCACAAGAAGAGTATAGAAGTTCGTACTTACACAAAATAAATAAAACTAACATTATATCTAACTAAAATACCTACACATGCACAATTGCTACTTTATTTGGCAACCTTTTAATTGCCACATTGCAATTACCACAAAAAAGTCTAGGTCTATGATACGTGTACATTCAACGTTTTTCTTTTCTCCCAGACCAGCATGGAAGATGGATCTTTTCTTTTTCAGGCTGGCAGTCGTAAAAATTTGTCACAATCGGTAAATCCCGCCACGACGGAGCAAAATCGGCGGCTGGCCGGTCGCCAGACGGTCTAGTCTTATTACCAATTGTTTTATAGCAGCACAAACTATACGCCGTGACGGATGTAGCTCCTAGTATAAATAAGCGGCCAAGTGCGAGTCGGACTCGCCCATGAAGGGTTCCGTAGTAGCAAATAACATAATATAAAAGTCTTGTAGTTGTTTTTTTTAAATTTTATATTTGAGTTGATTGAATGAAAGGTAAATTGCCGTTTATGATTTATGACGTATTAAAAAAAAACTACTTACTAGATATCGTTCAAACCAATTTTCGCTGGTAGTTTTTATGGTAGTGAACATCATGTATTTTTTATAGTTATATAATTCCTTTATTTTAGAAGTTACGGGGGGGGGGACACACTTTTTTCCACTTTGGAAGTGTCTCCCGCGCAAAGTATTCGGTTTAGAAAAAAATGATATTAGAAACTTCAATATCATTTTTGAAGACCTATCCATAGATACCCCACACGTATGGGTTTGATGAAAAATAAATTTTTGAGTTTCAGTTCTAAGTATGGGGAACCCCCAAAATTTATTGTTTTTTTTCTATTTTTGTGTCAAAACCTTAATGCGGTTCACATAATACATCTACTTACCAAGTTTCAACAGTATAGGTCTTATAGTTTCTGAAAAAAGTGGCTGTGACATACGGACGGACAGACAGACAGACAGACATGACGAATCTATAAGGGTTCCGTTTTTGCCATTTGGCTACGGAACCCTAAAAAGCCGGTCGCCAGACGGTCTAGTCTTATTACCAATTGTTTTATAGCAGCACCAACTATACGCAGTGACAGATATAGCTCCTAGTATCATTGGGTAGACGAGTTCGTCAAAAATAAATTTGGTTTAGTTCATAAAATAAAACGTTATAAAATATTGTCACTTTTCATTGATTATATTCATTTTCAATATGATTTTAGATTAGATTATAATAAAGTATGGTATAAGTTTTCTTTTTTCTCTAGTAACAAATAATGACGAAGATACAGTGCATTTAAAGTTTGGCGTGACGTCAAGATTAGCTACGATTTTAAACCAAAGATGAAATAAATCAGCTTTACTCCGATAGGTACTTCGAAGCGCTGTATTTTTGTGAATTTTTACTACTTACATAACGAAAAAATATGGGTCCTTTATTTTTGCAAAATCTAGTTGACGAACTAAATAAAATAAAAAACTAAATCAAAAAATATTTATATTTTACCGAGCCCACATCCCTATTATAGGCAGTGACAAATGTAACTTCAAGTATATTTCTTCTACCTTTCCATACGACAATTTGCAGCCGCTCGGGCCAATTTGTATGGGAATGTCGATTTGTTTTGTTTTTTAATAGTTTTTTATCCTTATATATAGTGATGAGCCCGTGGTTCGATTTATTACGAGTTCCTACGTCCCTGTATATTAATTTAATTTAAACGTTGTATATTGATTTAATTTATTCAAAGAATATATTTTAAGAAATAGTGAAAGTTCATAATATCTAAAATTATCTGTCCTCCTCGTACGTAAATACACCTCCCCGTAAATAAACGTCTATATGTCTAAAAGAAAGACCTATATTGTATTGCAAAGTTCGTTCCAACGGCGCTTTATAAACATTATCGCCTCAACATAAAACTCTTTGAAAGTAACACTGCATATAGCCATTAGCGCAACATCAGGCGACAAGTCGACTTTGAGGAAATATTTCAATAGGAAAATATTCTCCGCGAGGAAAATCTGTGCTCCTTTAAAATGTATAGAGTCTGGACTAGTTTCGAGCGGAATCGTGATGCAAATACAGATTTTGATATTTCATTTCTTATTATTGAGGAATGACAAGAATTAACAATATATTATTTAATTTTTCAAGAGATTTTCATGTTCTTACATACAGTACAAGACTGCACGTGTACACATACCTTACGTAACTTTTATCAATTCACTGTTTGAAAGGCCTGTAACGATGTTAGATAATACCTATGTCTATGCTGCATGCTGCAGATATCCATCTTGTTTCTCCATCCTGCCTTTTAGAAACTTTATTTTCATATTCCAATTTTATTATCATTCCTATTCGATTTCTCCTGTAGATACAATTAGAAGAATCACTATCAATATTAAAAGTTTTTAAATTCATATTAGTGATGTAGATATCTGTTTAAAGTTATTTGTTCACCAAAGAAACTTGTAGTGTGGCAATAAATAGTTACTAAAACTTCAGGAATTACGTGAATTATTTTTCTGTAACTTACGTTATTTTGTTACAATGGACAGACAAATGGAACAGCGTACTTCACTGCACGTAATACAAGAAAGATTAAAAATGAAAATACAAGAATATAATAGAAAAATATTCTAAAACTTTACAGCAGGAAAAGGGAAAAGCTTTGCAGAAGCTTTGTATGTAAAACCGATTTATTTTTACAAGCATTTATGATACTTATACTTTATACGTGACTCACGTATAGAGTCTATAGAGCTGCTACTGCCGACCTCATCCGGAGGCCTTCATCAGGGCGAATGTGACTACAGGCCCGTACACCACACTGGCTCGCGCCACACTAATAGCTGACTCTATACCTACGTGAGTAACCCGTTAACTAATTTTTATAATGTCTCTGTCTTACGTTAGTTTAAAAAAAAATGGTATACGTGTGTGTTAGTGAATAACACAAAGTTACATACCAAAAGCTGACGTAACTTTAAGATTTCAGGAATTCTAACGAATTAGTGGTCAGGAATAGAATTATTGCTATACTTACAAGCCGCCCCGGCTTCCCACGGGTATGTTTCTATATATTCTAAGGGTTACCAAAGGGTAAAAACGGAACTGTCCGTCGGCCTATCACCAGGCTGTATTCCATGAACCGTGATAGCAACTCGTTGAAATTTTCACAGATGATATATTTCTGTTACATAAAATAAATATTAAAGGGTGCTCCCATACAACAAACTTTTTGAGATTTTATACAGATAGTGGTACGGAACCCTTCGTGCGCGAGTCCGACTCGCACTTGGCCAGTTATTTCTTTGCTTCCAGCCCTTAGAAGCTATATATTATGCCTATTACCCTGCAACCTATGATCTCCTTCGTAATCCAATATCGTCTCTCAAACAATGGTCGGCATAAATCCTGTGAATTAATCTGCCACATTGGCCACCGGCCAAGCTGCAGCCAGGTATCACTGGGAACGGCTCGTATTATATGTGTTAACATTACATCCTATATCAGTCCACATTTGGGTACTATCCTGGCTCAATAATAAATTATTTGGTAATGTAATGAAAATTGGTGGAAAAAACTGGATAGCTAGGGCTAGAAATAGGATTTAATGGGGCAGACAAAAGGAGGCTTATGCCCAGCAGTGGGTCGTTGAGAGCTGACGATGATGATGATGATGTAATGAAAATAAAACGTCAAAATAATGTCATATGTTATATCCATTATCAACGTAGTTTTAGTCGGTGTTATAAGTTTGACTATAAGCATGCCTATCTCACTCCGCGGTAGGTATTAAAAACGCAAGTACAAAAAAAGTACGTACGGCCACGCCAGCGTGGCTAATCAGTGCGGCAGAAAAGGTAAGCGTTACGCAATAGAAAGAGACGGAAACAGATGGAACGTCTAGGTGAATGTAACTGTAGGTTATTATTAGCGATGTGCGACCTGAATTGAACTTAATTGTATCGTAGCGAGAGTCGCTATTCCTTTAATTGATTTTTCGGAGTGAATCTTCTTTACTTGTACTATTATGTATTCTGTGCTATAAGTGGACTTCCTGTGCCTGATAATGATGAAGTTTGACGCTAATGTCTGTCTGTCTGTGGCATCGTAGCTCTCGATCGAATGGATCGGGTTTTTAGCTCGGTTTGACGAAAATCGACTACGCTTTTTTTCATTTATTTGGGTCAACAAAGAATTTTACATTATAATTTGACACCATATTACTAACTTAAAAAAGTAAATAAATGAAAAACCAACATCGTTTGCCACAGTTTACTACAAGAATACGTTGAGAGAGTACATAATAAATTTTATTTTTAACTTAATCACAATATTATATAATATTTACTACATATTTTGAAATTTGAGTGCAGATTAAACTTTGATGGTTTTTTGAGTCTATTATATGGATTTCGCTTTAAGCTGTTGAATAAAAGGTATGGGGGTTAACGTTTGAAAGTCGAGGCGTTTTAATTTACCTGGCAAATGATAGATGGTGCTACGGATATAAATTAACATCGGTTGGTTTGTAGTTCCTCCACTCGTCACAAGATGGTGTCATCGGGGGTTTTTTAATTTGTCTTTCAAATAAACTTGTCAATATCACCACTTACTTCCAGTGAAGGAAACCTGGAAACAGAGAACGCAATGGCATATTCATTATCTCTGAAAAAATCGTCATCGTATGCGTGTTTTTCTTTACCTACCTTTACACCGGCAAGAGCTATTGTTAAGAGGCTACCTAAATTTTACAGGGTCTAGTGTTGCCCCACATTGAAATAAATCATTTGACAAGAAACGAAGATAATATCATTTAAAATTGTGTCTTGACTAAGCGCTAGATAACCCTTCAAACTATTTATGAACTACTGTTAAAGTGAAAACGTGACGCTTTTCTACGCACATTAACTAAAAGTGGCCTTTTTTCGCAAATATGCGTAGAAAAGCTTTACATTCTCACTTTAAACTATAAACAGTAGCTTAGCTCAATTGGTTGAGGATACCTGGTTGAAAATTGAGTTGCAAGATTTGACGTAACCTTTAAAAAGATACGTATGTATACACTGCAAGTTAAAAGCCCGTAAAATCAAATCATACGCCCTTTAAACTACACGCATTTCAAGGTATGATTATTATCAACGGCAAACGGCTTGCTTCAATGAACTGTCATATGACAAATTAGCATATAGGAAAATGGATCGCCTTAACTCATACTGAACAAGTCATTTATGATTTATTTCAATTTACACTTTTTAATACAAGCGAAATAAAAAGGGTACAATATACTCGTTGCATAAAGAGAATGAGCAACGATTATAGTCCCAAGTAACAAGTATATTTCCCAAGAAAATTTTAAAAAAATCCCCAATGCCATCTAGTGATGTTAAGTTGAATTGATATCTGTAGCGCCATTTATTATTTGCCAGGCAAATTAAAAAACAACGAATTTCAAGCAATAACCTTCCTAAATTTTAAACGGCAGAAACTATTTTCATCAAACATAACTAAGAACTACCGCAAGGTATCTTGCTTTCAAGACAAAAGCCCGCATCGGAATCGGTCCGTAAGTCAAGGCAAAATTTTAAATGTTATCTTCATTGTCTTTCAAATCATTATTTCAAATTCAGCACTGGACCCCAAAAATTCAGGTAGAATAAAGAAATCTCTTCATGCCGACCGGTGAAGGAAAAAATTACTTCACAGTACATTGTTAATCGATCACAACAATAAATTGCTGATCAAATAGAACAAATACGGTCACGATTCACCTAAATTAACATGATATTTAGGAACAGCTTGGTGGACCGACGGAAGTAGGCATTTCTAATGCTTTCGCAAGTTAAGCGACTCAAAGCTTGGTCCGCACTGAGATGGGTGACCACAAGTGGCATAAAAAAATTCTCGAGATCCTCCGTGCTTCGAAAGGCACATATAAGCCGTTGGTCCCGGCTGTCATCATTGTATGGCAGTCGTCAAGCTATGTTAGATCCCTTTAGACAGCCCGAAAAATATAACACCAGTGTTGGCCATTTTCACACTCCTCCTCCTTTAGTCGTCTGCTCACTGCTGAGCGTCGTGATGTGCCCGACCTAACTTTTTACGATCTCCCTCCACTTGTTACTATCTTTTGCCTGCGCTAGTGCATTGGAGATCTTGGTGTTTAGACGTTCTTTTATTTGGTCAGACCATCGTATCGGGCTACGACCCCTTGGTGTTTTTCCTTCCATTCCACCGGTCAATATTAGCTTCTCCAGGTTATCGGATGGTTTTCTGGCTTTCACACACTAAAAACAAAACTACATGATATTTTAGCTTCCATGTTTTGTCCATATAGCTAGCTATATTGCATAAACCCATCCCCAATTAGCACTATGCCAACAAATTAATGTGGTCATCGTGTGTGCAAGGCGCGGCAACTAACGCTCACTGTGACGTCATAGAGTAACAGGAATTGATATATCGTTATGTCATAATATTTATGGGCGAGGGATTTCAAGATAACAGCTGGTTTATCACCGTTGCCGACAGAGTTGCCGTGTGGTTTCCGGCAGAGTAGAATAGGACCACTCCAAGTCTTTATGGATGTCGTAGAAGGCGATTTAGGGAATACAAGCTATACAAAGCTTATAAACATCAATAAGACCTCTCCAACCTGTCTGGCCAGCGTGGAGAGAGAAGGCCAAGTCCTCTCGCTGATATCGTCAAGTATGGCTCTGGTAGTAAAGAGAGGGTCGTGCTCCTGCAGTGGAGACAAAAAGACATCATGATGATGATGATGATGATTGTTGCCAACAAACTCGTCGGCGACGGTCTGTCGCTCCTTTCGCGAACTGTCTCAAGACGACAAAGCTGTGTCATTGCTGTCACGAACTTCTTCTTTTCGTATCGAAAGCTCAAAATATAATTTTTCAAAACTAATATCTCGTTTTAACCCCCGAAACTACACAATTGATTTTGATAAAATTTCTATGAGACCAAGTCGCAAGTATACCCTTACAAAAAAAAAAAAAACTAAATCTGCCCACGCGTTTTAGAATAATCGGTGAACATAAATGCAAAAGGTCGCGACGAATTGGTAACCTCCTCCTTCTATAGAAGTCAGATAAAAACAAATTTTGTACGCCTTGTCGCTTTGTGTATTTGGTAGGGAACGATGGCTCAAAATCAATATAAGTATTACGTCATCATCATCATCATCATCAGGTCTTTTTTTATCTCCGCTGCAGGAGCACGGCCCTCTCTGTACTACCAAAGCCATACTTGGCCAGAGCATCCAAAGGACTTTGTCCTACACTCTCCTCGCTGGCCAGACGGGTTGGAGAGGTTTTATTGATGTTTATAAGGAGAGGAGGAGTGTCATTGTAGTCTGTTCGTTATGACAACATTAACACTGTGTTGTTCTGCTGTCGCGAACTGTCGCACGACGATCGCCAACTTTTACTAACGGTCACCGACGATCGCGCGACAGTTCGCAAACCGTTGCTCGTCTGTAAGAACCCTTACATGAAGGAAACTACCTAACTAGCAAAAAAATCACTGAACAAAAAATACTTCCAACCTCCACATCAAAATGCGGCCCATTTCTTCGCCAACTCGCGGCATAACCCATGATTTATTAACCTCACGCCCGAAACATTTCAATTAGGACTTTGACGACTCACTCAATACTGTATTTTGTTAGACGGAAGAGAAATTCGCAGAATGACTTCTTGTAAAGATTTGTTGCAGAGTAGAGTTGTCGTAACATGTTATTTACTAGTTACGAGTACAAGTTTTAACTAAACACAACGTTTTTAGATTTGATTATTTACGAAAGTCTATTTTATTTTTCTTTAATATAAGCTACTCAAAAGCTAGTCATTGCTTAATTTGAGGCATGAAACATCATTTTCATACATTTTAATTCTCGTAAAGACTCGTTTTTTTTATCTTCTATATAAGTCTTATAAATAGTGGCTGAGATATTTTTGAAAGATAGGTAGATATTTAAAAGACGTTTTGCGAAATGCTAGAATAGCCTGCAAACACGTATGTATTTGCTGATGGTCATAGTCATTTTGCGAAAAGTTTCTGAGTCAACTACACCATCTATTCACTTCACTTTACCCTCTTATTTACTTATGTATTCGAAAGTGGACAAAGATTCCTGAATGATTGGATATTGGTAAAATAATATAGTTTTAGGTATATTTTCACAGACTTTTTTATGACTCTGGTATTTAAATAAAATGTAGAAAATACCTACAGAGACATTATATTGACTAAGTTATTTTCACTATTTTAACGGAATTCCAAAAACGGAGAAGGTTATCAATTCGTCGCAATGTTTTACTTTTTTTTACGTATGTTCACCCTTTATTCAAAGATGCATTGGACGATTTGGAAAATTCTTGTTTTGTTTGAAAAAAGTCCCATATAAAATTTTATCAAAATCGGTTGTGTAGTTAGGGGCTGAAGTCGGGTTTTAGTTTTGAAAAAAATATATGGAAATCTATTATTCTTGCTATAAAGTTTCTAATAGTAATTATGACTTATGCAATCTTCTTCTTATCGTGTGTGTTAGTGACTAACACTAGTGTCAGAGTTTTTAAACCGCCTTAAAGGCCTCTGACATGGTTTAAGGTAACGACCAATGTCAAAGACAGTGACCGGGACCGACGGCTTAACGTGACCTGCGTAGCACGGATCATCTTTATTATCAGACAATCAAGTGATCAGCCTGCAATGTCCTAACCAAACTAGGACAACAACACAAAGTCGTTGCCCCCGCTGGGAATCGAACCCTCGACCTCCGGGTATGAGCCGAGCGCTCTAACCACTACACCACGGAGGCAGTTAATAACTTAAATAACTTATGCAATAAATATTTTTAAAACATATTCAACACTTTCTTTGTTACTTTTTTGCTACTCGTTTAGGCTGCCATCTCTGTGTGCCTACTCTTAACTGCCAATTTTGCCAACTTACGGACCCTCCAATAGTTTCTATGGCTATTGGGTATCTGTTACGTTAGTAATTGTATTATCTTTGATCTAGGTTTACTACAAAATACGCACTAAATAAACAGCTAACATTATCTCCCATTATGTACATAATTGCGTTGTTAAGAGCACATTTTACTATGTTGCGATGTGGCAATTTTAGCGTTGGGATGAGGTGGTTTGTTCTTGCTGTATGGAGGTTCGAAACGCAACTTATTAATGGAGTGTGCAATCGATGTTTTAGAAATCTATATTCAGGGTTATTTTTTAAATGCTGGCAACACTTTTGGAGCAATTTCAGGTCGTGACACTGAACTATTATCCAAATAAAATAATCGGTCTAGGCATCTTCGAATAATCGGTGAACAATTACAGTGAACGATACATAAAAAAAGACGAATTGCTGACCCTCACCTCCTTTTTTGGAAGTCGGTGTGTATGTAATAAAGAAGATAGTACTTAACTGGCTGACATAGATATTAACTGATTGATATACATATTGACTTATTGATCAACAAACAATTCAAGCTGCTGGGTGTAGAAGCATAAAATTTTGCACAATGTTCATGCACTAAGAAGATTTTTGGAAATTCATGCCTGGACCCGGTCTAGTACTTTCTTTCTGATGGTTTTACTTCAGGCTTTCTGTCTCCAGCCACCGTCTTTTGACGCTGCCGTTTTTAAGACCCTATTTGACGTCATCCAGCCATTTGAGCAACAGCATAAATACTAGTACTAACGTCCGAGTGCCTACAGGTAAACAAACTGCGCGTGCGTCACGTCACTGCTCACTACTCGATAGCGAGTCATCCTTGCTGAATTAGCCTCTATGTAGTGGCTGCAATGCGTATATTTTCGATACCTTCAACCGGAGTGAGACAAGCCTTTCGGAGCTTAGGTCTGTTTGGCTTCTACCACCCTTTAGTCGACTCTCCTCGTCCATTTTCATCATCATCATCTTCATTTCACCCGCATAACGTCCACTGCTGGACATAGGCCTCTCCCAAAGATTTCCAAATGACCGATCTAGAGCGGCTTGCGTCCAGCGCCTTGTAGGTGGATGTCGTACGCTTCGCTTGCCTGTACGTGGTCATCTATTCTCGCTACATACCAATTTGTAGGCTGGAATCTTAATGGTTTTGATGACGTTTGGCTTAACGTTAATTGGTATAGCTCGTAGTTGAAACGCGAATGCCGTCGATGTTTTTCGAGGGATGTTAAAGGTTATCTACATCGATATAAAATAAGCCAAAAAGGAAGTAACCTTCGCCCTATTGTCTTTATTACCTGTTTCATAGAATAAACAGAAGAAAAACATAATAAACACTTCCAAAATTTCGCTTATCAACTCCCGTCTTCCATCGCTTATGAATTCATAATAAGGATATTGCGTTCAAAGTACAAACTCGGTCATGTATTAAAGGGAAAATTACACAATTATAAGACAAAACAAAATTTAATTTGCTCGGAAATTAGTACATAGTGCCTGGAGCGAAGCTTTGATGGAGTATCTTTATGGGTATTCGATTATGAATGAAAATTTTGGGTAATGTTATCGATTCGGTGAAGGAAATCGAGAGGTAACTTGCATACAGTTTGAGCAAGGGCTCTTATAGACCGAGTGACAGTATGTTCGCGACACGGTTCGCCGACAGTCGGCGTCTGTCGGCGACAGTAAGAGGAGAGAAGTGTCTGTAAGAGCACTAAGATGGTTATTAATAAGTCATTGTAGAGAGGACGCTGCTGTCCATTTTATTAACCCAAGACGCACAAAAAAAGCCGATCAGTTGCGTGTCGACATAGTTACTACTGGTGTTAATTTTTTTACGTCCATAAATGTACAGTTTTATATAACCGTTTAAGAGATGGGGGGGGGGGACACACACTAACAATTTCTCTCGTAGTACGTATAATCGTTATATCTTGTTCGTTTTAAAAAAAAAATATTCTGTTTTCACTGTTAGTACTTTAACTTTGAATATTTATGGATAAACTAGTAGATAACACATTTTTTTTCTATTAACACTATTAACGGTGAAATCGGTGAACAAACATAAGAAAAATTTACAATCGAACATAGAACCTCCTCCTTTTTTGAAGTCGGTAAAAAGGTAGGTATCAGTCATCAGTTCCTCATCTTGGCAAATACTCTTGAAAGGCCAAAGCTATCATAGCGTCCAAATGTTTCTGACCAAAACAGAACACCAATACAATAAAAAAGCGATGCTATAAAAAATATGGCTGCCGAAATTGCTGGCCGTTTTAAATGGTAATTTGGCGATGGCGGGCGGAAATAAAAAATGGGGAATTACTGACTTATGATTGCATATGCATACAGGAGGCATAAATATTCCTTGGAATATATTTTACGTAGTTTCCGGTTCTGATCAATGTTTATTTACCTTTTACTAGTGACATGACAAAATTATTCCATGCTTCCATGCTGATCTGGCAGAAAAGAAAAAAACTTAGAATGTACCAACTGCTTCTTTTCCCGCGCAGATCGTAAACGCCGATCGAGGGAATGGGCGAAAATGCGAATCATGTTAACAGGTGATGCGGCTAGCAACCCATCACTGTATTGATAAGAGTGGCTTTTGAATCTTGCGGCCCTGGGCTCTGTCTGCTTAGAACCGCGAGAATCAAAATGCTCTGTCGGCCCCATTAGGGATAAAGACGTGATAGTATGTATGTGAAATTATTACTCTACAAGGGACATGAGCGAGCCTTACATTTTGGGCGAAGTCAAAGCGCACCGTCTTCGTTAGCTTGGACATGTCGAAAGAATGGACGAGGATCGAGAAGTGAAGAGAGCATACCAGAGAGCGTAGATCGGTCGGAGACCGGTGGGCCCAGGTATCGCTGGAGCGACGTAGTGATGGCGGACCTGCGCGAACTTCAAGTTGGTGACAACGGACCGAGAGCGCTGGCGTGCTCTTGTGCTGTAGGCCAAAACTCACTTTGGGTCGCCAAGCCAGGATAGAAAGTAAGTACAAGGAACATGGCGTCTCACAGGCTTCTTTTAATGACAGGCCACGCTCGATTTTGTTATTATTATAACTCGCGTGTTATGCAACCGACAACAAGTTCGCCTCCTTCCACGGGTATGTCCCTTCCACGTTGTATAGAACTGAAATTTACATGGCACTTTGTACCTGCATCATCATCATCATCATCATCAATTGTTGTCTTGACCAAGCCTAGGGCCTTACCTTTGAACTCTTTTATTAACTACTGTTCATAGTTCAAAGTCAGAACGTGAAGCTTTTCTTCGCACATAAGCCAAATGTGGCCGTTTTTTGCAAATGTGCGTAGAAAAAAATCACGTTATCAGTTTAAACTGTTAACAGTAGTTCATAAAATAGTTTGAATTGTTATCTAGAGCTTGATCAAGACAAAATCTTAAATTATGTCACAGTTTCTTTTCAAATAATCTTTAAATCTTTTTGTCTCCACTGCAGGAGCACGACCCTCTCTGTACTACCAGAGCCATACTTGGCTAGAGCAGCAAGAGGACTTTGGCCTAAACTTTCCACGCTGGCTAGATTGGTTGGAGATTCGAGGTCTCATTGATGTTTATAAGCTTTGTTTAGCTTGTATTCCCTAAGACACCTTCTACGACATCCACGGGGGACTTGGACTGGCCTTATTTTACTATGCCGGAAACCACACGGCAATAATTTGAGGCTGCGACTACCGTCAATTCTGTACGTAATCCATCCGTGGATAATACCGCAAAAGAGCATGAAATGTAGAATCTGGATCGGCAATTACTAATTCTGAAACATGTGTGTGCGATCACTCCGATCCGGATTAGTGAGTACAAATAAAAACAGCACAGAACACTAGCCACTTTTATAACCATACAAACGTGTCATTTTATCAAAATAATAATTTTTCCGAATAGGGGCACCATTTGAAAGGAAATTTGAAAGGAACCTAGTGGTTCCCGGTGGAGCAGAATAGGGCCACTCCAATTTTCTACGCACGTTTGCGAAAAAACTGCCACTTTTGTCTAATGTACAAAGAAAAGCTTCACGTTCTCACTTTAAACTTTAAACAGTAGTTCATAAAAGAGTTCAAAGAGTTATCTAGGGCTTGGTCAAGACAAAATTTTATAAGATATCTCCGATTTCTTGCAAATAGTTTATTTCAAATGCTATAGCCTTATGGGAAATAAATTATTTGATCATATGTACCATAAGTAAAAATAATTTTTTAAGTAAATATGTAAAATTTAATAGTTGAAATGATGAATATGAGTGATGTCATAAAACGCTCAATAAAACAATTTCTTACAATTCAAAACTTGCGTCACCCCGAAACTACACAACCGATTTTGATAAAATTTATTTGGGCCACTTGACAAGTATGTCCATTAAACACAAAAATAATTTTTCGAATCGGCCCAGGTGTCTTCGAATAATCGGTAAACATAAAAAAAAAGATTTCGACAAATTGATTACCTCTTTTTTGTAAGTCGGTTCGAAATATTTAAAATTGTTCTATCCGTCGGGGAGCCACAAACAAGAAAGACAAAAGAAAGAAGAAAAAAAAACTCAAGTTCTTCGGATAAAGTCATAAGCCTTTGGCGAATAAAAATGCAGGGTCAAAGCAAACTTTCTGTAAAAACAAAGTATTTAAATGAAGTACATCAATTCATAGGTTTAGAACGTTATACTTCTAATCTACTTTCATTTTGTGAACTATTGGCGAAAAGCCATCAATAGTACGTTATTAATCTACGAGGGGTGGTTTTTGTGTACTGACGTATTGCGTACCTAGCTTTTACCGAATTCATTGCTATGTAATGAACAACACGCGCGCGTGGCGTATGCTTTTCAACCTCGGCACGCCGTGTATTTATAAGGTCTAACAAAATATACTAACTGCCTCCGTGGTGTCACTACACCACGGAGGCAGTTAGGATGTAGAGCGTTTGGCTCATAACCCGGAGGTCGCGGGTTCGATTCCCGGCGCGGCAACGACTTTGTGTTGTTATCCTAGTTTGGTTAGGACATTGTAGGTTGATCACCTAATTGTCTGATAAGTAAGATGATTCGTGCTTCGGGGGGCACGTTAAGCCGTCGGTCCCGGTCACTGTCTTTGACATTAGTCGTTACCTAAAACCGTGTCAGAGGCCTTTAAGGCAGTTTAAAAAATCTGACATTAGTGTTAGTCACTAACACACACGATAAGAAGAAGAAAAAATATACTGAAACTATCCAGAGCAGCCAGAGAACTTGGCCTACACTCTCCTCGCTGGTCAGGCGAGTTGGAGAGGTCTCATTGACGTTTATAAGCTTTGTTCAGCTTGTATTTCCTAAGTCGCCTTCTACAACATCCACGGGGAGACTGGGAGTGGTGCTATTCTACTCTGCCGGAAACCACACGGTAAATTCCATCATGTACAAGGTCGTTAATGATTACACCCTTTAATACTCTTAAACTACACAACCGATTTTAATGAAATGTCTATTGGATCACCTGACAAAGATGCCTTTTTAAACAAAAAAAGAGTTTTAAAAATGACTGGCCAAGTTCGTGTTGGACTCGCGCACGAAGGGGTTCCGTACCATCCTACTATCCTACTTATAATATTATAAATGCGAAAGTGAGTTTGTATATTTGTTTGTTTGTTACCTCTTCACGCTTAAAATACTGAACCGATTTGGATGAAATTTGGTATGGATATAATTTGAGACTTGGGGTAGGACATAGGGTACTCTTTATCCCAAAATTCCCACGGGGAGCGAAGCCCGCGGGTACAGCTAGTCATCTATAAAAATTCACGTTTGTTGCATGGGAGCTCCCTTTAACGGTCAGACGGAATATGTTTTAGTTTTAGACTAGAATCCCGTTTTACCCTTTTGGGTACGAAACCGAGTACGAAATTGATAATATCCTCTTTTTTATGAAGTCAGTTAAAAGGAGTTCATAAGTTATTTCGTTTACTTATGCTTGTTATCCGACGGAAAGATAATGAATGCTACAGGCAGAGACACGTCAACTTCCATACTGTTCTGTTTTTTTAGACTTTTTAGTCCCGTGAACTTAATTATAATAATAGATTGTAAGAGCGACTGACATTGTGTATTTGAAAAATATGGGTCTTTGTAGCCTGAAATAAATTTATTTTATTTATTATTATTATTAAAGTTAGCATTCATAACTACGGAACCTTACACTGCGCGTGGCCTGACTCGCACTTGACCGGTTCTTTCATCTTAAAGCCCACTTTCACGCTAAGCGCGGCCTAAGCGGCCTTTGGGTCTTACGACCCTGAGTTATGTCCACCCCGTCAGGTATTAAGACGTGATAATATAACTGACACCCACGAAAAAAAGTAGGCATACTCCTCTTCTCAAAATATCAGATGTCATCACTCCAACATTTTCCAGGCCTGTCTGGCTTTTTGCGACCATCTGCAGGAAACCATCCTGTGATTAATTCAAGGACGTGCACAACTATAATTTACAGGGTATGCATTAATCTTACCTAAATTATGGGAACGGCTCCATATTGAACAAAATATATTTCTCGCTAGTATCTTACATTATATAAACGAATATAGCAAAAACAAAACATAACTAACCCCAATACAACGAACTAAATAATAGGGTACGTTTTACCCTAATTATCATTAAGGTATCATTTAAGGTATTTAAAGTGTTTGGTATTGTAATTTTAGGGGTTTTGTACTTCGTCATTTTAACTGTAATTTTACATGTTTAAATACGTACCCGAAGTAAAACGGCTGGCAGACGAGAGAGAAAAGTGGAAAAAAATTCATACTCCACCGACAAGAGCATAGCTCTTAAATAATATAGATAGATAAATACGTACCCAAATAGTAATTATAATAAAAAAGTGTAAATATTTGTCACTTTAAATACTTTTTTTCATTAACCTGTATCTATCCCAGTGCTGGGCAAAGGTCTCCCTCATCTCCTTCTAAATATCTCGATCATGTGCAACACTAAATACTAACAAAATTAAATACATATTAGTTATAAAGAAACATCAAAGATGTAAAAATTTACCATTACTTAAATTTTAATTCTAGTGAAATGCATAACTTCTCTAAACTCCGAGTCTGCTGCATTCAGTGAACACTTACCCCTATGTTCCGTGTTGTTTACGTCCTTACATTACAATTTATCAACTCGCCATGCAGTTTGGTCGCTATCAGCTCGCGCTTGGTGTTTATGAGCTTAATGATGCCTATCTTACATTCACCGATTTTTATAAAGTGTAATTATGTATTGACACAGAATTAATAGTCCTTTTTTCGTGTCGATAGTTTTTAAGCGCCGTGTCACAGTACATTGAGCTTGATGTTACAAAGATTTATTGTGTGCCGCCCGTGGGACGTGAGTAAAGATATATTTTAGAAATAAAAATATATATACATAACTTGGCCCGATGGCGTTACATTGATGAATCCGATACACAGTGTCAGTGTGGCCATAGCGACCAGACTATGTCACGACTCTTTTCTCGCCCATCGTGCCCCACCAGCTGCACTAAACGTGACCTTTATGAGGCCTCGGACAACGCTGTAAGAATGGCATCTTTCTAGAGGGAAAAAAATAATTGTTTGAGCCAACGACACGAAAAGAAAGAAATAAAAATTCCATCAAACAAAAAAGTTAAAAGCAATTTGAAAAAAAAAAATTTTCAACTTCTTTTTACTGTGAGGCCAAAAAACTTATTAAGACAAATGAAATAAGCCCAAACTCGATGGAGTTGCGACGTTTTATTACTAAGTTCCATCGACCACCTTTCGTCTGTGTGATCAGACCCTAGACATCGTCTACCATAAAGTTCTCGTCAAGACAAGTCAGACGAGTCCTACTCAATAATATTATGTTTGTTTATAACTGGGTTCCGTCAAATGTTTCCCGAATCCATCATCAGAACAGCTTATTAGCTATTGTATTGGCATCTGACTTACACAAGTATCCAAAATTTCAGCTAAATTGGTTGAGGATAACTGGTTGAAAATTGAGTTGCAAGATTTGACCTAAACAAACATTCATACATACATACATATAAGGCACACACACACAAAAATAAAAGCTTGTAAATATAGGATGCAAGTTCAAAATCCGACAAAAGAATTCTTTTGTACTATTTTATGAACTCCTGTTGTAATTTAAAGTGAGAACGTAAAGCTTTTCTGCGGACTTTTGCGAAAAACTGCCACTTTTGGCATTTTTTTTAAATTTCATGGGATTCTCGCTTGTTATAAAATCAATAACCGTACATAACCTCTGTCTATATTTACTCACGGCCCAGGATGTCCGCTTTCTTTATGTTTTGTCCTATAAAATAATGTTTCTTTTGTGTGTCGTCCTTCAGAGGTTTTTCAGTAAATGTACGAGGTAAGTTTTATTTAGAACACCGGCAGCTTATAGGATTTTCGGCACAATTTTCGTACCTCTATTGTAAGAAATAATGACGGCAAAATACATCTTTTGTTGGTCTTTAAGTATAATGTATATGTTTTTTATTATATCACTTACAATCACTATTGTGGGTTATTTATGTCCTATTTTTACCCGACTGTAGCAAAGGAAGGGTAATGATTTTAGCAGTCTATTTATGTAAGTATTTATGGATGTATGTAGATATCTATGTATGTTCCACTGTAAGCATCCGAACCGCTTATCCAATTTTTACAAATGAGACGTCAATCGATTCATCTTTCTTGTCCAGGTGACATAGGCGACAATCTGTATGCAATAATTGTATATAACGACTGTTACATACAAAAAAGGGAGAATAAAAAAAAAGTTCCGATATCGAGTGGGGTATCAAATGAAAATTCTTAATTAGCAAATATCAAAAATATAAATATTGTTAGCTGAAAATGGCTCACGTAGTCTTGTACCAGTTTTCTAAACGTAAATCTTGTTGTATTGGCTTTATAAAAAACTGAAAATTCAACTGAATATTGTTTGTGTTTAACAATGTCATTCATTTTGAGAAACCAATTTCCCCTTTAATCTCAAATCCCAAGAAACTCTCGTATTACAGTCACATATACAAAAAAAAGCCTTTTTTAACTCAAAAGTACAAGCCAAATTAATTAAGCAAAAAGAAACCCAAAATCAGCCGTGTTCCTTTTGAATTGATATGTTAAGTCCACGGGCTTCGCTTGCGGTTGGCTACCCAAAGGTTAAATGAGATGGCGCAAAGGGGAAAAAATTTGCTTCCCAAATAAAGGTTTCAACCTTGTTACCGGCGACCGCCCACGGAATTAGGCTACACGTAAATGATACGGATTTATATAGAGTTGATGATACGGTATCGGAGAAAAGAAAAATTCTTTACTAACGTGGCAGAGACATACCCGTAATTAATCGAACTACGGGCTGTACTAAATCACTATAAAAAAAAAATATATATATATAGGGACAAATTACACTGATTGAGCTATCCCCAAAGTAAGTTCGAGACTTGTGTTATGGAATACTAACTCAACGATGCTATATTTTATAACAAATAAATATATAGATAAACATCCAAGGCCCAGGACAATTTGAAAACGGCTACTTTCCAACTTGTCCTGACCGGGGATCGAACCTGGGACGTCTTGAGTGGCGGACTAGCATGTGACCACTACGCCACGGAGGTCGTCAAATAAAATAGTATAATGGGATAAAATTAACAGTCAATGAACAGAAACATTTTATTTTTTGCATATCCATACTAAAATGTGCAATTTGTATGGAAATGTTGATTTTTTTTTTGGATTTTGGCTGATATATTTATTTTATTATACTATAGTGATCTAATAAAGCCCGTGGTTTAATTTATTACGCGTTAGTGCCTTCCACGTTGTATATGCTGGTATGGAAGAAAAGAAAAACTTAGAATGTATCAAGGGAGGAAACACGAATCGTGTTAATTGTGACGAGTGTAAATGGAGCGAGAGAGATCTGTAAGGATCAACAAGTGGAGGTTTATATGTCTCTAGTGGAGGTATGTCTATATTGTGAATATGTTAATAGGTGATGCAACTAGTAACTTATCACTATGTAACCAATTTACAAAAAAGGGCTTATCCTTTTTTTGTTTGTTCACCGATTATTCGAAGACGCCTGGATCGATTTGAAAATTTTCTTTTTCGTTCAAAAGGGTAAGCTCGCAAGTATACACTTTCATAAAAAAATACAAATCTGTCCAGGCGTCTTTAAATAATCGGTGAACATACATAAAAACATAACCGCGACGAATTGATAATCTTCTCTTTATTTGGAAGTTAGATAATAAAGACTAATTTGGCAGATGACATTTGTATTTAGAAATATCTTTGATGTCAACAGGCAAAGCATTCCAAAGCCTTGAAGCTTGTAGGGTAAAGTAGTTTGGAATAAAAGTCATAAAATCATCTCTATACAGTTCCAAGAGTTCAGGAATTTTATTTTCCCAATTACGTGTCGCAGGAAGAGTAACGCTCGAAAAGAATAGAATAATTTAATCACACCTTTTGACCCGACGATATTTCAATTATCAGCCCTGAATTACGGCCCTTGGAAGACCTTTGTAAGTGTGAAGGATTTTATGACAAATGGTTCCGTTTAAGAGGCCTTCGGTTTTTTCTTTCTTTCACACTATTCATCGTCCAAGGGTTTCAAATTATTTATTTTGTCTACGCTTACGCTAGGTGTTATGTTTTTGATATGATATTCGTTATTTTTCAAATTTTAATGTTTTATACCTAAGTTATCATTTCGTTTTAACAACTATCCTTGGTTGGTGGACCTCTCTGAATTCTCACAAGTATTATCTTTGGGAGAGGCCTATGTCCGGCAGTGGACGTTGTGCGGCTGAAATGATGATGATGATGATGATGATGATTATCTATTGACAACCCATAATTAATTAAAAAGATATACAATATTATAGAACTATAATTTAAATATGCTTTTTGACATAACAACTCTATGAACGAACATTATATAATTAACACAATGAAAGTCAAAGTGAAATACCTAAAAAAACTTTACAAACAACTTAATCCCCGTTTATAAAAGGATATTTGCAATACATTGGAAAATTCATCATTCCTTAAATACTCGACTAAAAATCAGAAAATATGTTTTTTTCGTGAAAAATTACTTTCGTCATTCAGAATTTGCTGCGTAGAGTACTTATATTATTTGGTTAAGCAGTCGAATAAAGTAAACCTAGCTTTTTAACCAAATTCATATTAATATGACGAGTCACATGGGGCAAAAGAAGCCCGATGGTACAAAAAGATTTCATTATGAAATAAAAACTTGGCCGGTACCTACACAAATAATAGGTATTTGAAAAAACATAATCAAATATGAAGTACGAGAATTCGACTACGTTTTTCACATGTTTTTACAATAAAAAAGAAAAGTTCAGTTTTATGTTATTTGTTGCGTTTGCAATCGTCAAAAGTAATTTTGATACAAATCATTACCGGTGATTGTAAGAACCTTTCGAGAAATATTTTTATTAAGTAATAATTGTCAATATTTTCATCATCAATCATAATAGGTTTACCTACCTGATTAAAATATATTTTCATAATAAAATGTTTTCATAAAAGTTAGCAAAAGGTAGTTTTGATAAATTCAATTACCAAAGTGCGTTCGGAACCTCCCTAATTAATACACATTGCCCTTATTTTTCACCTCGACTCACGATTACTAATGGATGCGATTGTTGTTCCTTTGTTACTTTTTCTTTTTTTTTTAAACGCTCACCTCATGAATCCAGCCCGCCAGTAATTTTTCATAATTGCTTCATAATGACAGTCATTTTGACCGAGCATTGTTTAACAAAAATGCTCGGCGATATTTAAAAACAGAACGCTTTTGATTATCAAACACTGATTTGCTTTTAAAAATGGACACTCATTTTTGTTTTGTTTTATTTTCGGCCATTTGTATTTAGGTATTTTGTTATGTGCATTTTATGATGCTTTCAGAGTAATTAATGGCGTTGTTAAAATATTGATGTCTAAATAATGATATTTTTTCTTGTTTGAAGGAAAACGCAAGTTGAAATTCGAAAAAAAGGTATTAAAAAGTGTTTTAGACCTAATGAGCATTTTAATATTTTTCTTTATAAGTCCGGAAAGCGTATTTCGGGCTCTGAATCCGCACAGCTATGAATGCTAAGAATGCTAAGAATGCAAAAATGAAATGCAATAAGGGTCGTAAAAATAATGACAAAATGTAAGCACTAAAAATAGAAGAATGATATAAGGTTGTTTCAAGACTGAATAAAACATAAAACAGCATTAGCATTAAATATATTCCTGACACAACCCCAATTTGTTAGTGTGCAACACCTCCCCTACTAAGTAATACGAACTCATTTTAATATGCAAATGCGAAAATTCCGAGCTTATACCGCGTTGATGGCTTACAAATTCAATTTTATCTCGCAAAGAACTCGATGGTTATTCGCGCGTCTTTCCAGAGAGTTTATTACATATGGTAATGGATTTTCTAGGAAATTCGGTTACCATTAAAAGGTACAATATCAACTGAAATTATTAAGAGTTAATTACAAAGGGTTTTCTAGGAATATGGGTTAATATTATAAGGTACAGGTATATTAACTGAAACTATTTTAAGGGTAATTTAGGTTTCGACGTTGGATAATATTATTCGGCGAACATAAACTTAGTCATAAAGCTTATCAGAAAATCTTTCTGTCATGCTGGGAGGACAGAAAAAACGTAATGTGGGATTGAGGGATATTCGATTATCATAAGAGGAAAGTATAAGCATGCACTCCGTCCATATAAAAAAAGCAGACGCAGAAAACGTTTTTTTCAATTATTTTTAGTATGTTGTTGGCACAGTAAAAAATAGGTATATAAAACTAGGTAAATGTGGGAGGTACATATCCGTAATAAATCAAACCACGGGTTTTACTAGACTAATATAGTATGATGGAATTAAAATAATAATCAAAAAGTACAAAAAAAATCGGCATTTCCATATAAAAGTTGCAGCTTGTATGGGAATGTCGATTTTTTTTGTTTACCGGCTGTTATTTTATTATCATTATAATGTAGTGATCTCTCGTATAGCTTGTGGTTCGATTTATTACGGGTGTGTCCCTCCCACGTTGTATATTTATCATATCAAATTTTGAAAAAAGGAAAACGTGTACCTGAACTTTTTTTTTATTCTGTAAATAACTTACTAAAAATCATTGAGTTAACCCTTCAAATGTCGACATAGCAGACACAATAGAATAACAATACATCAGACGCCCGCTCCGGGCGTCCGACAGTTAAAGGGATAACATTTGAGAGTCGAAAAAACGTTTTCTCTTTTTGTATGGACGAGTGCGCGCTATACAATAGGCAACGCTGCTAGCAACTCATTACTATTTTATCTACGTCAACCATCATTCTATCATCATCATCATCATCATTTCAGCCGCATAACGTCCACTGCTGGACATAGGCTTCCCCCAAAGATCTATACTTTAGCGTAATGGTCACTTAGCTTGAAGATCTTAAGTCCTGGGCACCGTCTACCTCCTAAGGAATAAAGTTGTGATAGTAGAAATATGAGGGAAACCAGGATGTCTAGGAAAACAGGATAGGTAAATAATTGTGGTAGAAAGAAGAAAGGCTTCTAGAAATGAAATTTTTCAAAACTAAAAACCGAGTTGACCCCCAATAAGCTACATAACCGATATTGATAATTTCTATGGGACCAAATAAACTCAAGAAAAAAAAGAATTTTCGAAATCGGTCTAGACGTCTTCGAATAATCAGTGAACATACATAAAAAAAGATTCCGACGAATTGACAACTTCCTCCTTTTTGGAAGTCAGTTAAAAAATACTCAGTATCTATGCTTGAACAGAATTTTATTCTTTAAACAATTTGTAAATCAATGAAAAAAAATACCATAAAGTATATTTACAGATCGCGCGTAACATTTTAATATTTAACTCCACATTCTAAAAATATGCACATACATTGATACATAAAATGTCCCGCTAAGGGTCAGTCTCACCCTATGCCTTTTGTGTCTCGAGTCAGACAATACTCATGTATAATTCATACTAGTTTATCAAAAGGCTGTATGAAACTGTATATTCTTTGCTTCATACATTTATTTTCGAGAATTTTTGCTTTTTACAAAAAAATATGTAAGTAACAAAATATGTAATACTGTAAGTACTTTTGAAGATCATAGAACATTCTCTATATATATCCATACTCCATACTTGTATATAAAGCTGAAGAGTTTGTTTGTTTGTTTGTTTTTTTTGAACGCGCCAATCTCAGGAACCACTGGTCCGGTTGAAAAAAATCTTTCGGTATTAGATAGGTCGTTTATCGAGAAAGGCTATAGGCTATATTGCATCACGCCCGCGACTTCACACGTGTGGTTAACGCGGGCGAAGCCGCGCGCTGCCTCTAGTTTTTAATATTTGTAACCTATGACTCTGAGAGCTGTAGACCCCGCGAGTCATCCCGACCCCTTGATGTTTATCGGATAAAAAAGCTGTTCATACAAAAAGTTTCGTTTTTATTATTATTAAAGTTTAGCAAAAGGCCAAGAAAGGGCTGGCGAGACGATATCGACGCGTTTCAGAAGGGATGGACGAGCCTAGCACAGGAAAGAGATAAGTGGAAGACGATGGGAGAGACCTTTGCCCAACAATGGGACAAAACAGGTTAATAAAAAAAAATACAAGAAGTTGCGTCGTAATTAAAGCTATTTAAATGAAAAAAATAAAAACAGTTTTATGACGATTTTTGAAAATATATATTTTCGCCCATTAAAAAAAATCGAAATTTACTAAATAATTTTTTATAATAACGAACCTCGGTTGAGAAATGCAACCTGTAGGCGAGAACAGCCTGATAAAAGCATTTGCACACACACACAGTCGTCGTAGAAAAGGCCACTTCAAGTCCTCCCGTGGATGTCGTAGAAGGCGACTTAGGTATTATAAACATCACTGAGACCTCTCCAACCCGTCTGGTCAGCGAGGAGAGTGTAGGCCAAGTCCTCTGGCTGCTCAAACATCAATGAGACCTGTCCAACCCGTCTGGCCAGCTAGGAGAGTGTTCGTAGAGCAGAGATCTACGTATAGGTCTGGTAGTACAGAGAGGGTCGTGCTCCTGCAGTGGAGACAAAATGACCTGATGATGATGATGATGACACAGAGTCACAAAAAATTTACTTTGATAGGAGAAAACGTAAACTGACACGGGAGATCAACTCAAAAATACTGACTATACATCAGTTTTTAACCTAAAAACACGTTGTCACAGTGCAACCTAACGTTCTCTGTTACCATACACTTCCTGCAAAACAATGATTGAATGCACGCTAGCAAAGTTTTTAATTTCCGCCGTGCGTTAGTTTTGAACCAGTTTGTACGGATGGTCTTCCATTGGATTAGTTCGGCCTTTAAAAAAAAAATAAAAAAAATATACCTATCTTTAGTTCGGATTTATTATTATTTATTTTTTCCTAAGAGCACTCAACCCGTCTTACTTTTCGTACAAACGCTCGCTCGTAATTATGGCGTTGTAACAGATCTTTCTTGAAAATGTTTGAACTAACAGGAATCTTGTATGCACTATTTATAGGTTCTATCAAAATAAAAAATCAAATTTAGGTGAAACTAATTCAGTATAAACTTCCAAAAATCTGCCTATTTGCAAAAATTTTACCTGAACTTCGGACCGTTCTCATATAAAACTCATAATTTGTAAAAGTAAAGAAAATATTTCCATATAAACTTCGCAAATGTAATGATAATTTTGAATGAATAACATTTTTTTCACACACTCGTAAGGTTTATTGAAAAACACGTATTACCTAGAACAAGTTTTATAAAATTTTCGGACCCTATGAATAGTTAATATTCTTTCAATGAATAGTTAAGACGAATATTGATTTCGTTTATGTAAACTGATCGCTCAAACCCTATCTCTCTTTTCGCTTTGCTTTTTTTCTAGTATTGCGCTGGATGAAACAACAAGCATTTCAAACCATGCTTGTGTTGACGATATTCGGACTGGGAAAGGCCTTCTTAAGCTTGATACACACGACAAAATTTAACATACAATCTGCAGTAAAAATCAGTTGTAGTACTACAGCCCTGCACGTGCAAGTCCACATGTTACAATCTTCAGTACAGCACAGCTCTAGATAGTTACTGCAGATTGTTTGCTAAATTATGTCGCGTGTAGCCTTTTTTAGGCACGGGTGCATACCAATTAGAAAAATTGAACAAGTCTACTTTTTTAGGTAAATTTTGCTAATAGGTAAATTTTGGTAAATTTTCGCCTCATTTCAGGTTTTAACTCAATATCTCCAAAACTGGAGTGAAATGTTAAGTTTTATCCAAATTCAAATAACCGTTCGAAAGTTATAGAGCAATATTTATTACCAAATTGCGAAATCTTAAAACTGGCTGAACCGATTTTGATGACCAACGAACTTAAAAATTCAATGAGTACTTGCTAAACTAAATCTTAATATAATCAAAATTAGTTTAACGGTTCGAGAGTTAATTCGAAACATACCTAAATACATACAAAACAATATTTTACTTAAATTGTAGCATATGATAGTCACTTGAACTATTCCTGATAGCCACCGTTGTATGGAAAAGCACCTCTAGTCCGAACACTAGTCGAAACTTCCAGTTCGATAGATTTGTTTGGTCAAACTGAGAACCTCTGTAAAGTTAGCTTGTGCATCAAGCTGGAAGCTGGGGTACTAAACCTAAAGACATATAAGCTTCCAGGATTTGAAGAAGATTTATTTCATTTTAGTAAATACTTAAAACAAACTGTTAAAGAACCTCGGAACTTTGTCGTTTTATTTCGAAACGACATCTGCGACTTCGGCAAAATTTTGTAATTTCACTTTATCGCAATTTAATCCTAAAATCTGTTGACATCGAAATTTCATTTACTTGATTATTCGTTATTTACAAACTCAGTCTATAATTATTTCATTTCATTTTTATGTATTTTATCGAAATAACGTAACATCAAAGTTTTGCTACCCATAATTTTGTTTCCACGTTCAGTTTGCAAAATAGTTGAAACATTTGAAATGAGTGCTAGAAAACTTCTATTCATTTTCCTAGGTTATGGCAAACCTATAGGTTAGGGTATGTTAGAACTGCGACCAACACACACACGAGCCGAGCGAGCGAAGCGAGCGTGCCGCGGCAGCGGCTGGCGAGTGCTGAGAAACTTCTATCCATTTTCCTAGGTCAGGGCAAACATATGGTTAGGTTATGTTAGAACAGCGACCAACACAAGCACAAGCCGAGCGAGCGAAGCGAGCGTGCCGTGGCAGCGGCCGGCGAGTGCTAAGAAACTTCTTTCCATTTTCATAGGTCAAGGCAAACCTATAGGTTAGGTTATGTTAGAATTGCGACCAAAAATATCAGGACATATGTTAGTTTTTATGTGTACGGTTACATATTGAAACATGTTTTTATGAACAGTTTTATCGATAACTTAATACTTTATTGACCGAGCGAGCGAAGCGAGCGAAGCGTCTCAGTTTCGAGACTAGCCAAAATTTATTTTGTCCGTCTGTCTGTCTGTCTGTCTGTCTGTCTGTTCTCGCCTACAGGTCGCATTTCTTAACCGATTCTCATGAAATTTTGTAAGCAGGTTCAGCAACTACATAGAATTTTTTTGTCGAGCCAGTTTTTCGAAATTTTTCAAAATGGCGGAAATATGGGGGTTTAAAATTTTAAAACTGTCATATATTCGCCATTTCAAAATATTTTCAAAAATGTCATAAGACTTTTTTGTTGCCGTTATAAAAACGATGTTTTTTTATTTGAACAACTTTTTTGTTTGAACAACTTTTTTATACGTTATAGGTACTTAAACGGGTTTAGGGTGCCTCGCGAAGTCTAGCTGACTAAGCCGTGACGGATATACAATACAAATCTTCTTACAACATATACTAAAACTATTTAAGGGTAAATTCAGTCCGGGTTACTGAACAACTTTCTTACAAATACATACACCCTGGGGTCCACGAAGTAATTTCTCTGAATAACTATTATGGTTATTATTTTGAGTTTCATAAGTAGGTAGTTCTATAAATTTTGATCATATTTAACCGACTTAAAAAAAGGGTTTTGCTTATTTTACAATTAGATTTTTTCAGTTTTTGCTTATTTTGATTGAGCGAACTTTCGTTCAATCGCTATCGCTGCTTGTCTGTGCTTTTGTAGTAGTATTAGTAATTATGCTACGAACTAACAAGAGTTCAACAGCAACCAAAGCCCGCGAAGTAGCTTTACGAAGAGAATAGGAAACCAATGAGCAGCGATATAGAGCCATGGCAATACAAATAAACATTTAAACGAAAACCCATTAATAGTTATCTGGTTTTTCCAACAACGAGCTGACTTTGTCATTTGAAAAATGATGGGTCATTTTTCGGTGAAAGACTTCTGGTACAGAACTGAATTTTAGCATCACGGTAGACCTCATATCCATGGGATTGTATGGTTGGAAGGTGCTCCTGACATTTTAGAGCTAAATCGAAAGTCATTTAAAGAAAGGGCTGTGATTGGCAACTATTTTGGAAATTTGGTCATAACCATGAATCCGCATATCGGTAAACCTGCACCGATAATTCATCCAAATCAGGTACATAATTCTGAAATAATAATCGCGAGGTCTAAGTTCGTGGCGAACTACTAGTATAAAATGTTAGTTCGATGTACCGTTTTTCTATAAAAGAAAACCATTTTGAAATATATATTTTTTAAATTTTGTCGTTATTATAAATAAATACTTGATCATCGCAGTTTCATACTAATGAAACTGCGATGATAAACTATTCGTTTTATTAAGAAAAAAATGTATTAAAAATCGTGGAAAAGTTTTCTGGAAAATGAAATTCGATGTCAAAAAAATCTGTATTCTAATAGACACCTATTTCAAAGATGTACTGGAAAAAAAATATAAGGATGTCGAAGTTTCCCATACTGATGTTCAAAAATGATATAACACACTATATTTAATTTCAAGTTCATATTTTTACCGTCGGAAACCAATTATTACCCACTACTACTAGATAATTGAAATTTCTTTAAAATTACAAATTTTTACCCAAATCTGACGCGTGGTTTCAAAATAAAACGTAGACTACGTTTGTATGGAGAAGTCTAAGGTAAGGGGATTCTTAACTGTAATTTTGATGTGAGCAATCTCACAGCAGTAAATATCGGGGCTAGAACGAACCACAATTAGACAGGTAGTTACCGCACGCTACTACCCTGTAACGAACTGTTCTTGCACAAAATAAAAGCTGCAGCAGAAGTAGATACGACTCGCACGTTATATGAAATTTTTTGACAAGGCACACTTTGCTGAGGCTACGAGAGCTTTATAAACTTAGTGAACGGGTTTATCACGTATAGAGTCAGCTACTGCCGACATGTTTCGACCTCATCCGGAGGTCTTCATTAGGGCTAATGTGACTACAGGCCCGTACACCGCACCGGCTTGCGACAGACTCACATAGTTTAATAATGATATCTTTATACTTACATTTCCTTATAAATTAACAACTAAAATAAATAAAATATATATCCGCAGGACAGTAGGTACACAGACGGAAGGTGGTCAATGGAACTCAGTAAAAAAAAACGAACGACCAGCTTCATTGAGTTTGTGCTTATTGCATTCTTAATAAGTACCTCACAATTAAATAATGCTCTTTTGAAGTGGTGTCACGATGTAGGATTGGTTGTCAATGCTACAAAAACCAAACTACTGCCCATCAAATCACCTTATATTAAAAGCGTTCCCTTAAAGGGCGTTGTAGCTCATGACCATAAATGTCTACACCCATCTATTTCAAATCAGTGCAGCTGTGCTCCTGTTGACGTAGTAGATTGCCAAACATATTAAGGCCTTCGAATTGATAGCAAATTTAATTGGTGGAACCATATCGAACATGTGTGTTATTACACACATGTTCGATATGGTTCCACCAATTAAGACAGTTTTTGGCAAATATCATAATACTTAAAAATAGGATCCCATTTAAAGTTAAGATAATGCTGTATAATTCGCTAGCTGAATCTTACATTCAATATGGTTTATGTAGCTATGGCCGCACATATGAAACTTACTTAAATAAAATTTATGATCTTCAATTTAGAATATTAAAAAATATAGTATCAAGTAAAGTTAAGCATCAATATGGTGACGATCATGCTGGCTTGTTTAAACACTGTAAAATTTTGCCCGTCCATTCCCAGGTAAAACTTATGTTATTAAAAAAACTGTTCTTCATAATCAATACTCAGCCACAACCGGAACACTCTGTATACACCCGATCGGTAGCTCGACGTCACCTGAGTAGCAGACCGGTTCGCGTAAACAATGAATACGGCAGACGTACCTCTGATTATATGGTCACTCGGCTCATTAATAAACTACCTACGGAATTACGGGATAAGTTGACAACAAGAAATATTACATATAAACTTAAAGAGCATTTCCTTAGTTCCCTTCAAAATGTGTATAGTTGTAACGATAATTGATAACCGAACCATATGTATTTGTCCAATTCTTCTCTTTTCTTTTCTTTGTATGTATTGTAAGTAATTAATTATCTACAGGACGCAGGATGGTTTATGGTCTATATGATTTGTGTAAAACTTGTATTTGATTGACGTAAACTTAATTCTTAGTATAATTTCAAACCTTAGTGGTTTCGCTATGCTAAGTTAATACCTACTCAATGTTTTGTAAGATTTTTTATATGATAATAAAAAAAAAAATTAAAAAAAAAAAATTAAAGCTGGTACAAAAAGAAAATATTTAAAAAAAACTTATATCAGGACCTACCTGGTCCACTTTATCATAGTTACAATTTTCTTAGTAAAGGTCTTAATAACTAACTTATTATTGTTATGATAAAACTGGGAATCTATGAAGTATTACATCTGTAGCCATCTATAACTTGTACCTATAGTGCCGATAACAATAAAACTGGCTTGCCAGTGCGAGAGTGTTGGAATTTGCGATTGAATTTTTGCTACATTACGTACGGGGAGCTAAATTATTCTATATCTTTTTTCCTTACAGTCCTACTTCAGGGCAAGGCCTATCTTTCCCAACTCAAGGGCCTTCGAGACCTGATCCGTGCAGTAGGAGTAAAGCTCATTCTTCCATCTCTCCCCGGGCCACCAGGACTTCCGATTTGGTCCAAAGTTTAAAAAAATAAGTTTTTTTTATTTAAACTTCGGTTCCTGGCCAGTTTCACTTTAGGGTTGCAGCTAGTGGTGCCACTCGATAGTAAAATATCGATGATAGCCTATCGATATTATTATTATGATTTAAAATACCAATAGTCTATCGATAGACTATAGGCGCCGTGTGGTTTCCGGCAGAGTAGAATAGGGTCACTCCAAGTCCTTTCGTGGATGTCATTCATAGAAGGCGACTTAGGAAATAAAAGCTAAACAAAGCTAATAAACATCAGTGAGACCTCTCCAACCCGTCTGGCCAGCGTGGAGAGTGTAGGCCAAATCTTCTGGCTGCGCTGGTAGTATAGAGAGAGTCGATGCTCCTGCAGCAAAGACCTGAAGATGAGACTATAGGTATTTTAAATAAGTCCAATACTATCGATAGTATCGATTCGGTCTACTATCGATACTATCGACAGTTTGCTCGACATCATCGATCGATACTATCGATAGTATTGGTGGTTATGAATCAGTAGGTCTATCTATCGATTGTTAGACTCGATATCAATTTATCGGAACACTAGTTGCAGCTTTTTTTCTAACGTTCACGATCATTTGAATTTACGAAAGTACGAGTATTGTTTCACATAAAGTACGTTTTTGAAGTCAGTTAACGAGTTTATTTGCTAGGCAAATTAAAAAATCCCCGACGAAACCATCTAGTGATAAGTGGCGAAACTACATAATATTATAAACGATATAAAGTGACAAATAATAGATGGCGCTACCTATTATTAAATAATAAAAGGGTAAGCGCCTTTTTTATTTGTCAGCTAAACTGCAAAACCCCAAATTTGAGGCGTTATATCACCCAATAACTTTGAAACTACTGAACCGATTTTCAAAAAAACATGGCTGGGTACCACCGCATTGAAATTAATCCATATGTTCGAGCGCTAATCAAAATAACACTCGTCTTGTTTGTCGGAGGCTACACAATAACTTCGAGATTAAGATGATTCGGTAAAACGAATAGTCAGGTTGATAAAAATAAAAACAACGATTTTTTTAAAATTAAACTGTCGTTTGAACGTCATTTGGGAAACATCATTCCACAAAAAGTGTTTCTGAACGGCGTAGAGAACCAAAAATGAAACACTACAAATGATTCCCCCCGGCCTCACCTATCGTCAGTCATACGTAAAGCGGCCATTAATTTAGCACTTAATCTTAGTTTTAGCGCGCGTTATCTCGACAAATGAATAAGGTTGTGCTAAATTGGAGTATAGCACGCTATGTGATAACTGTGAATAGTGTAGTGGAAAGGCAGCTTTAGAGAGGCACTTTTACAACAAGTATAATTTATATTATAAAACCAAAATACCTCTGTGCCTCAAGACTAAGGTCTACAGTCTACAACCAATGTGTGTTACCAGTGATGACTTATGGCTCTGAAACGTGGTCCCTTACTATGGGTCTCATAAGAAAGCTCAAGGTTGCTCAACGCGCTATGGAGAGGGCTATGCTCGGTGTTTCCCTACATGATCGAATCAGAAATGAGAAAATCCGTGGGAGAACAAAAACTGACATAGCCCAGCGAATTAGCTCGTTGAAGTGGCAGTGGGCGGGACACAGCGCGACGAACCGATGGCCGATGGGGCAAAAAGGTTCTTGAATGGCGACCGCGTACTGGCAAGCGAAGCGTAGGGCACCCACCTACAAGGTGGTCACATGACCTGACCAGGATCGCTGGAAAGCGCTGGATGCAGGCCGATCTTGATCGGTCATTTTGGAAATCTTTGGGAGAGGCCGCCGGCCGGAGGAGACGTGCAGTGTATCATGACAGTCTTCACTGCACGAGCATGGCCCTCTCTGTGCTAATAAAGCCATACTTGGCCAGAGCAGCCAAAAGATTTGCCCTACACTCTCCACGCTGGCCAGACGTCTATGTTCTGAAATGAATAAGGTTGCGCTAAATTGGAGTATAGCACGCCATGTGATAGTGTAGTGGAAAGGCAGCTTTAGAGCTAGAAATTTACAAAAATTCAAATTTAAAATGTTTATTCAGTAATTAGACCTTTACAGACATTTTTACACGTCAATAATTATAATTTACATTACGTGTAGTATATGCACATAAGGAGGACGTTATCAATTCGTTTAATTTTTTTTGTTTATTTATGTTCACCACGAAAGTACGAAGTACATACATACAATTCCATTATGTTCACCAATTATTTAAAGACGCCTGGATTGATTCAAAAAATTCTTTTTTTGTTTGACCACTGGCTAAAAAGAATATTACTTCATACACGCCACGGAAGTTTTTGTTTAGGAAACTGATACATTTTTTGTTTGTCTACTGTGATGAGTAAAAAATTAAACATTTTATTTAAAAAATACAGGATGCCTTTTTTCATCTTAGCGCATTGTTGCATTTTCAGCTGTGCTGCTTCGGAACCTGGGTGCGCTTTCCCGCTTCTTCTTCTCCAAATATAACCTGCATGTCAGTGTCATCCGCGAGAACCAAAAACCACTTTTATCGTTATTGTGGACGAGAAGGTAGAAAAAGAAATGATTTACATGATTAGATACGCTTATTTACATGATTACATTTCCGCCCATAAGTAACCCCGATTTTCTTTTACGTTTACGTATTTTGTTTTAATTTTTTTTCTTTTCTTCCAGACCAGCACAGAAGTTTGACGAAAATTTGTTCCAATTAACATTTTAATGTCTCTTGCATGTCAGTTGTGACATAATTATAATTTTTCAATATTAAAACTGATTTCACCACCACCTTGCAAGTATACCCTTACAAACCAAAAAAGGAGTTTCCAAATTCTTTCCAGCGTCTTCGGTGAACATACAAAAAAAAAAAATTATACAGGCCGATTTAGATCGGTCATTTTGGATATTCTTGGGAGAGGCCTATGTCCAGCAGTGGACGTTATGCGGCTAAAATGATGATGATGATGATACACAAAAAAAGATAGACGTCGATTAAAAATGTTTGACATAACATATTACATTTGTCCATCCAACAAGTTCCGCATTTTAAGCAATAAACTTTCATAAACTTCCTTGGTCTAATCCACAATCTACAGACTAAAGAATACTTCCATCCAAATTGACTAACCCAATTTTAAATAGTAAGTCAGTTAACTTAAAAGCATCCAAGTCTTACAAATAAGCCTTTTCTCCAAAAAGGCTAATGAAATTTTTATTACGCCCAAAATTAGTGCCCACTTAAGTAAAAATATTTAAGCTTCTCGCGAATTTTTGTATTCGCAGCCTTTAGCAAATTAACCCGAAGTAAGGGGTAAGGGCGGCATTATAAGAATAAATAATGAGGTACCCTCAGGATCACAAGAATTCCCGTGGCCTCTCAATTAACGTAGACTGAAAATTAATTTATTCTAACCAGGGGATTCGGGTGTGTGGTCACGGTACTGGCGATTATGTTATCGTCAAATTTAATGGAATTGAAAACATAACTTGTGAAAAAAAATAACAAGTCTCGCAACTTGTTCCTCTAACGTAGACAGTTGTGAGATCAAATACCAAGTCGGTAAACTTATTCAGTCTCTACTTAAGGAACCTTCTGCCTTAAGTTATTAACTAACCTAACACCTTATAGTTACCATATGTTACAGCAGGGGCACTGCCGTCCCCCCCGATGTGGTTCCCATCTTGTCGCGATGCTCAGTACCTGCGGTTGCTTGGGCCGCAGGGAAGCTAAGAGGTACCCATTGCCCGGGTTGAGGCTTAGGCCTCCCCGGGCCCGGTGGAGGCCATTCCTAGCAGGAATGGCCTAGCTGTGACGGAAGGGGGTGACGACGACCTACCATCACAGCCGTGGTTCGGGTCGCGTCGGAAGAGGAGTGTCGGTGTGTCGTAGCCGCTCGCCCTATCCCCTGCGGCCGGCTGTGTGGGCCCCGGTCGCCGTCTGGTTGACTGGGGCAGGCCTCAAATTATAAAAGCTGGTTGGACGGTGGAAACGGGATTCCATCGTCCAACGGACAGCCCTCCGGAGTGGAAGGCAGGCACGTGTGCGTGTCAGCGTGCCTGTCCTTGGGCCGAGAGGCCAACGCGACGGTTGCTCCGGTTCCTCTGATTCAACAGAGGGCGGCGGAGAATATATAGCACACGGCCCCGGCCCATAGCGGCTGAGAGGTGACACCGCGGAGTTTTTAGTGGTAACACCACATAACCTTACCAGTGTCCCGTAACCGGTAAAGTATCCGAAAGGATTTTCCCTGAAACAAAAAAAAAGGGGGCACTGCCGTGTCCTCAGTTTTTTTTTGTGTACAGTCAGCATGCCGCAGCTATTAGGGTTGGTCTAAGCTCTGATCGATGGTCTTCAGCAAAATGTAATATTATCATCAAAAGCTACAAAAATAATTAAGTTTTACTATGTTTTATATTAGAAAGACGACGACGTACTCTCAAGAGTTAAGGCTCTAAAATCGAACTGGGCGGGACACCTGGCTCGAAGGAACGATGGTAGGTGGAGTAAGGCCGTCATCGAGTGGAATCCCAGAAATAGGAAACGTAGCGTGGGATGTCCGGCGGCTAGGTGGTCAGGCAAGTTGCTGGAAGGAACTGGACCACGATGGTAAGGGATAGAACTAGATGGCGCAGACAGAGGGAGGCTTATGCCCAGCATTGGGTCCCTGATAGCTGACGATAACTATGATGATAATGCTGATGTTTTGTATTCTATACTATAGCCTAAGAATGTAAACCAATAAAGAGACATGAGTGCAAAAAGTAAAACAAAAATTATATAAATTTTGCAACCATGAAGCGAGCGAGGTACGGCGAAGGCAAAAGAAGGGTATTGTGTTTTGCCACTATGTTTGTATGTATGTCCATCTGTTCTTTATCATCTTCAATGCTATCCATGATTTGTTATACTTATGTAATACTATATTATTTTATTAATTAAAGACTCATAACCAACCACGCAATTTATTGCAACCACTCAAAAATAATATTAATTAACTACTTACAAGTGATTTATATTCGTATGAATTAATCGAAAAATTCAGAACCGCGGATATTCAGGTGTTCTTTTAATTAATGTGTCAGATTAATTTATTTGTCATGGGAATCGAGTTGACGCCGCGGATGAAAATGTAAATTATGTAAAGATTATAATCGGAAACTGCCACGTGGATCTCTTTATACGATATAATGATATTAACATTTGTACCATCATCATCTAAAAAAAGGAGAGGTAAAAAGTACCCGTAATCGAAGAGCATGTATGAAGAGACTGATGAATTTAGATGAAGCAAAAGAGGTTTGTTAGGACCGTAGCAAGTGGAGGTCCATAGTCTGTGCCTACCCCTGCAGGAAACAGGCGTGATATTATGTATGTATGTATCATCATCAACAGATTTTTTTGTCATCACTGCAGGAGCACGACCCTCTCTGTACTACGGCTTGGGCAGAGCAGTCAGAGGACTGAGCCTACACTCCTCGCTGGCCAGACGGGTTGGAGAGGTCTCATTGATGTTTATAAGCTTTGCTTTGCCTGTATTTCCTAAGTCGCCTTCTACAACATCCACGGGAGGACTTGTAGTGACCTACTCTGCCGGAAACGACAAGGCACCTAATATTTGTATAATTAGATTTAATTAGAAAAACATTCAATTAGAAGATGCGTATATGTCTATATCTTACTTATCAGACAATCAGGTGATCAGCCTACAATGTCCTAACCAAACTAGGACAACAACACAAAGTCGTTGTCCCCGCCGGGAATCGAACCCGCGACCTCCGGGTAAGAGCCGAACGCTCTAACCACTCCACCACGGAGGCAGTTTACCACTACTTATTACAAGATATACTTAGTAATCATTTTATTTTTTAATTTACTGGCAAATAAACGTATCTGTTTTCTCACGATAATTGGGTACTTTCCTAAGTCAAAAATAAATTATTCTGTACTAGTAAAAAAATAAAGCGTCGCAAAATAATGTCACTTGTCTTTAAACATATCCATTTCAACGTTATTTTAACTGATAATAAGAGCGCTATTTGACTTCAAAAATCTATGACGTCATCTGCCTGTATTTCATACAAAATCCCATAGAAACTGTTTGTTCTGACGTTTAGAAAAAAGTTGCTGATTTGACTTGTTGGAAAATAGCGTATTCACAGAATGATATGAAGTGTGGACTTGGAAGTTGGATCATTCGCTAAACGCTGGAATTGAAACCCCACCCTTACGGTTCCCAAGCTTTGCTTTTTAGGTGCTATACAACTTTTCATTATCTGTGGTCAGCCTGAAAAGGCTGTCAGTATGAATGTACCTAACACAAGCAGTTTAAAAGGACGTAGGAACGATTAACACGATACTAATTATTAAACCCTCTTTATAACAAGGTCGGGAAAGGTCTGGCTTTGTGGTATATTTAATGGGAAATTATTTGTTTATAACTTTATTGTTTTACAATAAACAATATTAAAATTTCCCAATTAACTTACTAGCTGTGCCCGTGGGCTTCGCTCCCTGAGGGAATTTCGGGATAAAAACTATCCTATGTCCATCCCTGAGTATCAAACTATATCCATAACAAATTTCATCTAAATAGGTTTAGTGGATAAAGCGTGAAGTGGTACATACATACATACTATCACGTCTTTATCCCTAATGGGGCAGACAGAGCATTTTGTGAAGTGGTAACAAACAAACAAACAAACAAATACACAAACTCACTTTCGCATTTATAATATTAGTAGGATAGTAGGATTAGTAGAATAGTTGGAAGTAGGATAGGATATCTGTTGCAGTAAAAATTGACATACAATTTTTTTCTGTGGGCACGGTAGTGCCCCCGCCAAGTCGAGCAAAAAAGCTGCACGGCCTTACCATCCTTTTCTCGAAGCAGTTCAGGCCATTTCCGAACTATAACTTTGTTGTGGATAAAACTAGAAGCCTGCGCGGCGCGCATGGTCAGGGTGACAAATTTTTAACCTTGTAATTTGTCGCATTTCGCGTAATTTACCGCAACAAACATAGACAAAATTGAGCGACAAAATAACTTTCATTCATAAAACGTATTTTATATCATGCCTAACTCACGTGCGAGCATGGTTTTGACAGGTCAAAGTAGACATTTCGACGGTTGGCAACGTGAAATCGTGTAAATTTGACGCCGATTTGCTAGACCCACATAAGACTCAATTAAAATATTTTCAATCGTATTTTAAACAGTTTTTCCATTGAACTAACACTAAATGTATATTTACACATTTTAATGTAGGCAGACATATTTAAACAATGTATTATTGAAGTTTTACAAACATAACAAAATATTTTATTACGTAACTGTAGCGCCATCTTTTGATGAATCCAACAACTACATCGGTAGCGGTGGCGGCCGCCCCGGCCCCCGCTTACTAGGCAGCGGTGTTTTTCTTTATAATAATAATAATAATAATAATATTTCTTTATTGCAGACACAAGATCCATAATGTAAATTACATATGTATGTATATGTATAAGTGCAGTCATAGTTTAAAATAAATAACTAAATTAACATTAAACAAAAACTGCTAAAATTAAAAATTAAAATTATTTTAAGTGAATTTCACTTAATGCTTACCATGAGTAAGCCTTACCCAACAATGGTATGTTGTGGTCGTCAAAAGCCTTTCTGCTAGGCTACTGATAATAGAGTTTTTACACCTGTCAACTCTGGACATAAAGGAAGCTATCCTCTTTCTCTGAATGGCATTAAAGGAGTCGACACGACCTTCTGTAAACATTTCTGAGGCGCTACAAAAGCGTTTTAAACCCATTAAGTGTCTAAAGATATTATTATAGGCGACCCTAATGCCATCAATAGACTTCTTTGTATAGTCCGTCCAAAGTTGACATGTGTAGAAACTCTGACAGAAAGATCTGAACAGTGTTACTTTCACGTCAAAAGAGGACTTTGAAAATTTTCGGGCTATCATATTGCCTACCACACATAGGGCTCTTCGTTGTCTCTCGACATCTGCGTCATCTTTCAGAGTAGAAGTAACTATGTGGCCAAGGTACCTGAAACTGTCAACCACATCAATCGGTTGGCCATTGAGACAGACCTCCGGAATATCTTCCGGACCCTTGCCCGATCTGAATACCACCATTTTGGTTTTATTAGCGTTATAGATCAGATTATGATCTACAGCATATTTTTCACATATCGCTATAAGTTTCCGCAGACCTCTAATGGTAGGGCTGAGAAGCACCATATCGTCTGCATAGCTTAGGTTGTTGACGTATCTGTCATCCAACCTAAGTCCGACCGAAGTACTACTCAACTCCCGAAGAAGACCATTTACATAGGTGTTAAACAGATCGGGCGAGGTAAGGCCCCCCTGTCTGACTCCACACGGGAGATGATAACTATCAGATAACTCAGAGCTCCATCTGACATTGTTGGTCTGATTTTGATACCAGTATCTTAACAGACCAACAACCTCAGATGGAACATTAGTATCACTTAGCTTCAGCCACAGCAAGTCATGATTAAGAGTGTCAAAAGCACGACTTAAGTCAAGAAATATGGCGTAGACTGTAGTATTGTGCTGTCTGTAATATTTGACAACCTGTTTTAATGCAAATATTGCCATATCCGTCGATACTTGCGGTCGAAAACCAAACTGTCCATCATCACAATTAATATCATTAAAATGACCGTGTATCACCCTTTCAAATACCTTGGCCACAATCGTCGCCAATGATATTGGCCTGTAGTTTGCCATGCTCGAAATATCTCCCGTCTTATTTTTTGGAATAGGGATGACTAGTGTCCGAATCAGATCCGCGGGTAGATAACTTTGCCTCACGCAGATATTAAAAAGCCATGATAATATTAAACATATGTGCGAGCCTGCATGTAGCAAATGCTCTATACTAAGACAGTCATGGCCTGGAGACTTACCACGTTTCATGTCCCTCAAAATATCCCATATTTCTAATGGTGACACTGTAACTGTACCTCGATCAGTCTCCAGGCCCTGACCGCTTCTACTGTTCTGCAATGACCTGCTATTATTTTTAGAATAATTTTCTTTGTTAAAATGTTTTCGAAACATGTTAGATATATTTTTTAAATTTTTTTCTCCCTCTATATTTACTGGCAAACTGTTTTTACTGTCTAATTTTTTGGTCTCCTTCCAAAACTCAACAAAATTACCAGCCGCTCGATGTCGAGCCAGCATATCCATCTTGATCTTTTCTTGGTTAGATTGTATGTATCGAAGCGCAGATTTAAACTCTTTACGCGAGGCAACCATGTTTTCATAATAATAGCCCGAGCATGGCCTACCAAATTGCACCCACTTTAAAAACCATTCTCTGGCCTTAGAATGACTACTTTTGACGTGAAAATTCCACCCCACTAATTTTCGTCCTTTTTTGGGTATATAAAAACTATATTTTGCTGCTGCACGTAATGTGTTAATAGTATCGCTATATAAATTATCAATATAATTTTTATCTAAGTCCTGTCGAAAACATATCTCATTAAAATTATCTGTATATACAATATTATATTTATAAATTAAATCATTAAGCTTCTCATTACAATAACTGCTGTATTTTTCTATTTGTTTAGGATCCCTATTACCCCATATGTATTTTGAATTCTCATTTGGCGCATCAAAAGCTAAAAATTTACGTCTGATACAGTTAAAATCACAATGCACGACTATAGGAAAGTGGTCCGACCAGTATGAGTCATACTTCACGTACACATCGGTAGCGAGATTCACCGCAGCCGCCGTCACAAGTATATGGTCCAACCAGCGACAAGCGCCCGACGCTTCGCATACAAACGTATAAGTGCAGGGATCGAGTCTTTCTTGGTCCAAACATAATAAAGAATGCTCACCACAATAAGCTGCCAGTTCATTCCCAAACAGTGTTCCCGGATGTGCGTTAAAATCTCCCAATATCACCACACATTCCGTATCCGTATTTTCTATAATAGCACTTATTTCCGCAAGGCACTGTGTGAACTCAGGTAAATTGTCATCACAATTGGTAGGCATGTAAACACTAAACACAAGTAGGCTACGATCATCTTGCACCAAACGCACGGACACAATTCGATCGCTGTCACACGGCACTATATCGGCTTTGGTAAATAAACTAGACCTCCACATGAGCGCTGTCCCCCCGTAGGGCCGGCCAACAAGCACCTTGGCTGATGTATCCACAGCCGATTTAGCAAAGCAACTGAACTCCTTGTCAATATTGTTAATATAACTCAGATCATGGGGCATTAGCCACGTCTCTTGGAGCGCTAAAATGTCGAAATCCTTGCATAGCTCCTTTACATGCTGGACAGAACGTTTTACTGATTTACAGTTGTACGAAAGAACTCCCAAATTATTTTTATTTTGTGCATACATAATTATTTTTTAATGATAACGGTATCATTCCTTACAGAACGCTGCTGACGGTATTTCCTGAATACCAAACCTTCTGGCCAAAATTCTTTTTGAAGAAATACGTTGAGTTTTGACGTCAATACAGTAATTTTAAAAGAGTTGAAATTGGTTTCTTGTGCCTGTGTCAACAATTCTATCTGTTTACACTCCTCTTTCATATCGTTTATATATTCTTTAATATCGTCTTCTTTTATATGTTTTTTAGTACGAGATAGGTATATGCACGAATATGATTCGGCTGCTTGTAGCTTACTTGATGATAGTGAAGTACCTCGAACATTCCTATACCTATACGTATCACGTCGTTTTTTTAAAACTTTGGTAAAACCTTCGTCATCTTTTAAATCATCGCGCTTTTTTTGTGCCATATCCCTATACGTAGGTATATAAGACGTTAAAGTTTCACATTGTTTTGGCAACATTTTAGTCACCTTCGCGCACTGTGTACTTGTTTGACGCACAGGTGCAATCGGTGGTGCGGGGCGAGGTGGCGCGGGGCTTACTAGCACCTCTTGCAACACGCTGCTTACGCGATTGCATAACTCGGGATCCGGTTCAGCGCGGGCTCCCCCCTCGCCGCTGAGGACGTCTTCGCCTGCCGCACACTCGCTTCTCTCGCTAGTCATCTCGATAGCCAGTCCAGTAGATGCCGTGTTACTCACATAATTTTTTGCATGTGTCGAGAATGTTGCATTATTTCTGTTGTTCTTATCATCATGATAAGACATAAGAAATAGGTCTTCTTGGCGATTTAAGTACGTATTGTGAGCTTTTTGCAGTTCAGCTAACATTTTTTTAATGCTATCGATCTCGTTTTTTAATTCATTCTCTCGGTCCGCCGACATAGCTGATGTTGACTCCTTAACTTCAACTGGGCTATCCTTTAAGCTTGCTACGTCCCGTTTAAGTATAATCATCTCCTTTAAAAAAGTTGATACGTCAATATGATTAAAAGGAACAGCTGGCAGCTTATTAACATCTTCTACGCAAAAGCGCGGTACACAGTTCGGTTCAAATTCTTTTATAAGCTTAATTATTTCCTGTAAGCTCTTCTGTTCCCCTCCTTCTTTCCTTCTGAGTACTTTTTTGGTTGGCGCCATCAGTTTATATGCAATTAACCTAGCGGCTTCTATTTCATCACTTGAATACTGGCTGAGGCATACCTGGATGATTCCAGTTTCTGGCATAAAGTCCACCTTACTGTTAATAAAAGCCAAGAGTGTGTTAACTACCACTTTGCATTGTTCACATCGCATACCACATTGCTGTTCTCGCGTCATAGTATTATTACTTCGCGTAACATCGTCCAAAGCGCGGGGAGATCGCAATGTCGTCATCATGCGTGCGGCGCGCGCGCCGGCCTGACCGAGACTGATTATGTTGGCTGTACGACATGAGTTGAAACGTTCCGTTGCACATTTATTTTTATAACATTGCATTTTTAAAAATTTTATATTTTTTTGTTGCAATATTTTGACTAGAAATTATTACGTAATTATATAATTCTTTTATCTAACGTGATTGTTTACAAAACGCGTGTTTAAATTTAAAATTATTATATTTTCTTAGCAGACATTAGAATCTCTGTTTATAAACTGCCTGCGTGTGACGACTCATTTTACTACGTGTCCATTTATGAATTTTATGTTGTCATGTACATTTTTACAGAGGGAAGATATGTAAAGACCTTTCAGATAAAACACCATGCTTGCCACGCTGAATTGTCAGTAATCAAGCAAGTATTGTATAAACACAGTGTTTTTCATGCGTTTGCTAAATAAATCTATTTATTTAAATATAAAAGATTGTTTGTTTGTTTGTTTGTTTGTTTTTGTTTATGTACCTAAGTGGCCAACATAATATTTATATAGTTACTATAAGATGTTGTTAGGTTAGCTAGTTACGTAATAACTTAAGACAAAACTGAATAAATTAACCGACTTAGTATTAGGTACATGAATTTCATAACTTTTTATTTTATTCGCCGGTTGACTGGAAGAGATTCCATTATGGGATAAGTCCGCCGTTGTCAATTTATTCTGTTGTTTTTTGTAACTGTGTTTTTTCATAGTACAATAAAGTTATTACAAACAAACAACTTTGTACGGTATAAGAACTAGATTGGGTTGCGAGACTTGGCTTTTTTACAAGTTATGTTTTTGATGGCAAAAAAGTTTGTTTTGAAATATTTTAATACTTATATATACATTTAAATTGATAACCTCCTCCCTTTTAGAAGTCGGTATAAAAACAAATCCTATTGGTAAAACATACCTTCAAAACGGGTTTTAATCGATGTGAATTCATTAATTATTTGTGAGCGGAAGTTCGGCTTAAAATAACAAATAGCTTATTAATGAAACAATACAGAGGAAAATTTTATTTTGGATAAATACTTATCGTCTGTATTGAAATTCAATTCAATTCGATTCATTTATTGCATTCATATCATACATTTATCATTTTGGATGTTTATCTATGTATGTATTTGTTATAAAATATAGTATCGTTGAGTTAGTATCCCATAACACAAGTCTCGAACTTACTTTGGGGCTAGCTCAGTCTGTGTGATTGGTCCCTATATATTTATTTATTTAGTCTTACTAATATTACCACTGTTCTTAAGTTCATCTTATTGGGTCAATTGCAAAGTTAAGATGGAACGGCAAGCGGGTGTTCTAGTCCAAGAAAAAATATAAAAAAAACTTGAGAGGTGTCAAGGGACACCCGGATGGAACGAAGTTCCTTTCGATTAATTAGGAGAGGGAGACGGACAGTGAAATACGCGCACGCCGCACGGCTTACAACTATAGCAAAAAGTGTCGTTTTACAACTTTTCGTCTTAATGTTTTCCGTCTAGCCCCCTTTCGCAACGCGCGATAAGGAACTTCGTTCCAAAAATACTATTCAATATGAATATTTATTTGCATTATATGCAGAGTTTTTTTGTATCATATTACCGCATAAATCATTATTTTATTTAATGCAAATTTATTTACCATACACTTTTTTATTTATTTAATTTTACTACGTCAATTTTATCAAATCAATTAGAAAGATAGTCTGTAGGCAAAACGTGCGGGGTAAACAGAGCCTATGCCTGTGAGAGGCCATTTTGGCATTGATAAGCATGGAGTTAAAAACGAAATCAAAATAGTGAGTGCAGATGAAGAGAAAGAGGTCTGTCAGGATCGTAGCAAGTGAAGGCCATAGTCTCTGCCTACCTCTGGTGGGACAGGCGATTATGTATTTCTAACATACATACATACATACTATCACGTCTTTATCCCTAATGGGGCAGACAGAGCATTTTGGGTCTTGCGGTTCTATGCAGAGCCCAGGGCCGCAAGACCCAAAAGCCACTTTTAGCGTCATAGTGGGCGAGAAGATGGAAAAGCAATCAATACAGTGATGGGTTGCTAGCCGCATCGCCTGTTAACATGATTTGCATTTTTGCCCATTCCCTCGATCGGCTTTTACGATCTGCGTGGGAAGAGAAGCAGCTGGTACATTCTAAGTTATTTTATTTCTCCCAGACCAGCATGGGAGCAGATGTATTTCTAACCCCTGACAAAAATGAGTGGTGTCATAAGTTTTATGTATGTCTGTCTGTTGTCTGTAGCATCGTAGATCTCAAAGGGATGGACGTAATTCGGTGCGATTTTTTCAAAGTAAAAGCAAGTTCCCTTGCTGTGGTTTTTGCTATATTAGATGAAATCGCGTCAGCCATTTAAAAGGTATTGGGCGCTTGAAACTCAGGGCTTTCTCAAGCTGCGATAGTTTCGCTACTCATCACTAGATGTGTAGTGTTCTGTGTCTATAAATAGATACATATGCTGTCCCACTCACAAGAGCAACGAGGGTAGAACGTCAGTTGTACTTTATATAAGTACGTTGTGCGGCAGTCGGATCGCGCAGTCTAACAGTAGATGTCGTACAGAGCGGACGTGTCTTGGTGTAAAGGTGAGCCAGAGTCGTAGTGATAGTGAATGTGTTAGAGGTACACTACAAGATGGATATCTTGATAGTCAGTTTTTCTTTATTTGCCTAACAAATAAACTTGTTTGTATGTTACTAGCCTTATCACCTATTGAAATGATTTATATTCAGAGTATTCCCAGTTGTTTCCTCAGGCGTAATGCAGTAAAACCTTGGTACCGCTTTTCAGCTTTTACATTATTTTTAAATTCAATTCAATTCATTTTTTCAAAACTAAAAACTGACTTCTTCCCCAAACTACACTTCAAAATTACCTAAATTACTATGGGAACACCTGACAAGTATACATACTCTTTCAAGGAAAAAAATAATTTTCCAAATCGATCCAGGCGTCTTTGAATAATCGGTGAACATACTTAAAAAAAATCGCGACGAATTGATAACATCCTCCTTTTTTGAAAGTCGGTAAAAAAAGCTACAAGGCGGTCAGATGACCTGACCAGGGTCGCTGGAAAGCACTGAATGACCGCTCTTGATCGGTTATTTTGAAAATCTTTGGGTGAGGCCTATGTGAGCTCCGATTGATTTATAGAATTACCCTTGAACGATCTAATTGTACATAGAAATCACTGACCGTTCATCGATACAACGTTATGCGGCTGCAATGATGATGAATGATGAAAAAAAAGCTTATAAAAAATTACTAGTCCTAACAAATGCTCTGCTATCGCAATATACGCTAGAAAAATTAGATTTCTCCTACAAAAGAGGTCAGGGAAGAAATAAAGGCAAGCTCCGATATACCCCATAAACCTGCAAAAGCCGGCATATATAAGGCTAATAAACACCTAACTGCAAAATATTTTAGCCCCAAATAAAAGCCATTTAGAGGAAATACGTTCGATTTCCTTTATTGCTACCATAAAGGTGTTAAAGGTAGTGTATATAATAATAAATGGGGAGTTACGATTCTGTAGTCCCTAATACGTGTTCTCGATTGCAGTTTTGATTAAGTTGAAGAAATGTATATTTTTTAGATTAAGCAATAGTAGTGCCGATCAAAAGCTATAGCAGTCTAACTTTGGTCGAACAAAATTGATGTCGAACAATAGTTGTACCGATCAAATGTTATGTTGGTCATAAGTCTGCTGGGCAACGGTTTGTCGAACAACTGTTGTACTTTAACTTTACTCAAACGTTTAAGCTAGAAATATGGTTTGGATTTATTTGTAAGAAAATGAATGTTAGAATAAAAGTAATGTTTTAATAATGTTTGTACTTAAAGTCATTGATTGTCTAGACGAGATCGCTTTAAGCGATAAGACTGCCCATTGTACTCGTTTAATGTAGAATTATTTCTGTTATTTTTTCTTTTGGTGTACAATAGAGAGTTATATATCTATCTATCATTATAAAACGAGCGAGCGAAGTAAGTTTATTCGAAGATAACTTGACTAATTTTAATTGGAGCTCTAGTCAATTTAATATAATCGTACTCAATAGATTTTTTAAAGTTTAAACATGAACTAAGTCTGTCAAAGTGTTGCCGAGATATGGGGTTCATGAGTTCAGAGTTCGGAGCGAACTACAAGTTACATTATCTTAAAACTTTTCGGACTTTCAAAGACACGTAAAGTTCATTAGGTTGCTAACTGACATTAATGCTGTTTTAACACATTAACAAGTTTATTTGCTAGGCAAATTAAAAAATCCCCACTGACAACAACAACTACTGATAAGTAACGGAACTACATAGTCGAATTGATATCCCCACCATTATTTGCTAGGGAAAACTCTGAATTTCAAGATTTATTATTAAAGTTAGAGGGGGTCGTCTAACTTTTGAACGGCTGAATTGATTTTCATCAAACATAGCTAAGAACCACGGTAAGAGAACTTGTATTCACATAAAAAACCGCATTAAAATTGCTCGATCCGTTAGAGCGCTACGATGCAACAGACTCACAAACAGACAGACATTAGCGTTAAAATTACCTCTATAACATCCTTGTTTTTGTCGGGGGTTAAAAAGGATTTAATGAAAAACGCAGTAATAAAAAAACTATACTTTCGGCCAACCGTTACTCGTCAAAGTCTAATGTTTTGAACAGAGCAGTTAAGAACGGTTTTGTGTTCAACAGTTACTCGGCCAAAATCATTCCGGTCTATTATTGTGAGCTCGACGACTGAAGGAGGAAGCGAAAGAGGAACACATAAAAAAAGGTACAAAGTCAGTAACGAAACTCGTCTCGAATTCACCTCACTTTTGTTTTATCCAGGATCCGTAGTAAGAACCACTAACAATTTGTGGAAATAATGAATAGCAATAAAAGTATTAAATCGTATTATAAATCAGTTAGCAGATTATTATCTTGTGTAACACGGGTGCTAATGGATGTCGGTTCCCTGTTTCAGCTTTTGCTCGTTAACTAGATGAAAAAAAGCAACATATCAACCTGTTATGTTTATGCAATATGTTTTCATACAAATTTTATTAACTTTAACCACTGACATAATAAGTTTATTTGTTAGGCAGATTAAAATAAAAAGAAAACCTTATAAATGCTGAACCGATTTTCATCAAACATTGTTAAGGAGGTGGTCTATCTCAACTATGTTTAATGAAAATAGCAACTAGCTTTGATACTTAAAAAACATCGCATCGAAATCGGTTTATCCGTTCAAGAGCTACGATGCCACATACAGACAGATTTTTTAAGCCCCAACTAACAGAGGGGTGTCATAAATATAACGTCAATGTTAGACTGTTTGTAGGTCTATCTCGTCTGTCTGTCTTGATTGAGATTCAGCTTTCAACCAGAAAACCGCATCAAAGTCGGCTCATTCATCGAGGCGCTTTGATGGCACAAAGATTCAAATACTTAAATGTTTATTCAGTAATTAGACCTATACAGGCAGTGTAAGTACGTATATTAAAATTTAATTTATATTTTTAAAGAAAAGCTTATAATACCACATCACCGCTGAGAAGAAACGCCGAAAGAAACTCATTTTCACAGACCAGCGCTTCGCAACGACCCTTGCTAAGAAGAAACATTTAGCAATTTATTATATATTAATTATTATATATTTATGTATATTTTATTATTAATTTTCTTATATAAATGGAAAAAAAAATTATTAATTGTAACTTTTAGTTTTAATTTTAGTTTTAATTTAAATTTTAATAAGTTTGTATAGTTTGAATTTAAGTTTAGTTTAAATTTTATATATTATATGTACTATGTTATAGTTTTTGTATTTACAAGTATTAGTTGGTGTTGTTGTTGTATATATCTTTATTGTACATAAACAGTTTACAAACATAGGAACAATATCAAACCATAAAATTTGTAGGTACAAAGGCGGACTTATCCCAGAAATTAGTATTTATTAGTATAACTTTAAATAGTTTTTAGTGTAGTAGTTAGGTTAGGTTAGGCTATACATACATACATACTATCACGTCTTTATCCCTAATGGGGCAGACAGAGCATGCCTGTATATTTTACCTACTCCCTACCCTGTGTTGTAAATTGTCCTCTTATTTCAAGGTTGACTGGAAGAGATCCCTGGGATAAGTCCGCCTTTGTACTGTTTTCTACTTCTAACTTGTATTTTTGTGTCTTGTGTTTATGTACAATAAAGATGTAACAAACAAACAAACAAACATTCCTCTACTTACATACATACTATCACGTCTTTATCCCTAATGGGGCAGATAGAGCATTTTGGGTCTTGCGGTTCTATGCAGAGCCCAGGGCCGCAATACCCAAAAGCCACTTTTAGCGTCATGGTGGGCGAGAAGATGGAAAAGCAATCAATACAGTGATGGGTTGCTAGCCGCATCGCCTGTTAACATGATTCGCATTTTTGCCCATTAATCATTTATTTTCTTCCTCTACTTACTGGATCTAAAACCCTTTTAAATAACGTTAAATTAAACGGCAGCAAAATAGGCAAATAATTAACGGAAGATACCGGGACTACACTATCTGGGAACGTATTAATCTTGCTCGAGTGAGGATGAAGAGGGTTGTGTCATTGTAACCCAGCCCAGGTGGTAGCAAGGATTGCGAGCCTGTCCCTGATTGTACTTACATTTATCTATTCACAAAGAGAGTTTAGTAATAAACTAAGTACTTAGAAACTAGATAAAATAAGCTTTTAGACTATGTTTTTACTAAAGCGGAGCAGAGAGAAGAGGAGCTTAGCGGTGCATGAATTGACCAATCATAATGCTCGAATCCGCTCCGCTGTTTCCATTGAAGCGCAACAGAACCTTTTAGAATCTTAACCTTAAGAATTCTCTTACCCTAGACTTTTCTATACAAACTTATTTTATGTTTTATTTTGAAAATAAATGTAACGTTTCGGTAAAGTTTTGTAATTTTGAATAAATTGCAATTATCTAGGTTGTAATTGGTTTCGACGAAAAATTATGAACTGGAAAGAAAATATAAGGATGTGGATGGTTCCCATACTAATAGTCAACATGAAAAGCTACCGATACCAGCCCACTGCTGGGAAGAAATGCTGAAAGAAACTCATTTTCACAGACTACCAGCGCTCCGCAACGACCATTGCTAAGAAAAATGATGAAAAAAACTCATTTTTCCATATTAAACATACACAGACACGTCCAACTTATAACACCCCTCTACTTATTGTATCTAAAACCCTTTTAACTAACGTTAAATTAAACGGCAGCAAAATAGGGAAATAATTAACGGAAGATACCGGGACTACACTATCTGGGAACGTATTAATCTTGCTCGAGTGAGGATGAAGAGGGTTGTGTCATTGTAACCCAGCCCAGGTGGTAGCAAGGATTGCGAGCCTGTCCCTGATTGTACTTACAATTTTATCTATTCACAATGAGAGTTCAGTAATAAACTAAGTACTTAGAAACAGGATAAAATAAGCTTTTAGGCTATGTTTTCACTAAAGCGGAGCAGAGCGGAGAGGAGCTTAGCGGTGCATGAATTGACCAATCATAATGCTTGAAATCTCCGCTACGCTGTTTCCATTGAAGCGGAACAGAACCTTAAGAATCTTAACTTTAAGAATCCTCTTACACTAGACTTTCCTATAAAAACTTATTTTATGTTTTATTTTAAAAATACAACGTTTCGGTAAAATTGTGTAATTTTAAAGAAATTGCAATTATCTAGGGTGTTATTGTAATTGGTTTCGGCGAAAAATTATGAACTGGAAAGAAAATGTAAGGATGTGGAAGATTCCAATACTGATAGTCAAAAATGATATAACACACTATATTGACGACCTCCGTGGCGTAGTGGTCACGATGCTAGTCCGCCAACCTGAGGTCCCGGGTTCGATCCCCGAGACTCAAACTATATCCATACAAAAATTCATCCAAATCGGTTCTGTAGTTTAAGCGTGAAGAGGACAAACAAACAAACAAACAAATATACAAACTAACTTTCGCATTTATAATATTAGTAGGATAGGATAGGATTATTCATTTATTTATTTATATGTCGGCGAGTTCAAGATAATCCCATTTTATTATTGTTTTCGATGTGCAAACAGAAAGTTGTTTACTACAAAACATAACTGCTACATTTTCAAATGTTTCAACAAGTATAAAAGCGGTCGCCCTAGCGACGAGCGGCTCAGTCTTGTGCGGACCGCCGTACTGTGAACATCTCCTTTGTGTAGTGTGCTGTGGGCTTGGCCATAACTTCTTTAATTGTGATTGTTGTAATAGATGAGGATTTGGTAAACCGATTTATTACAATGATAGTTGTTTCAGCTAGACGATAAGCCCAGGTGGACACAGATTCAATAACTGTGTGGGCCAGGGGTATTCAGACACATATGGTTGGAATCCATGATACAGCGCGAGGCGGAGCGCTGTATTTATCGTCACACTTTTAGTGAGTTCGGCGTAGGTTTTCTCCTGCTCCGTCATCAGAAGTTGGATTTGAATCTTTTGCCCACTTGAGTGAATCCATGGGAGAATAGGAGTGAAGAGTCCGACAGGGTCCGAAGAGTGTGATTATCCGTCTTTTGAATTGTCCAGAGATGATGGACCCGTATTTTCAGTTTGCCAGAGGGGCAAAAATTCACAAGGATACGGAGCGTCAAGGTTGCGGAGTGGGGGCTTGCGGAGTCACACTTAGGTAAAAATCGTGCTTGAGTGTGACGTCACGCAAAATTTCAATGCGCTGTATCTTTGTCATTTTTGGTTTCTCAGAGAAAGGAAAGAGTGTGTGTACAAACTACAATGTTGTTTGATGGTCTAACCGATAGACCAAAAGTGTTTTTTCTATTCGTCATGCCTATTCTGAAAAACAGGAACCTGTCCATTTATTTAATAATCGTATGGCTATTATAACAGTTGTTATTCTGTATCTATTGTATTGCGTCTTTTTGCAGGGTGAACCAGTCTTCCGGCAGTCTCGGATTATGTGATCCATGTCCTATTCAGGAGCGCCACATCCGCAAGCTGGGGAGTCAATCCAGTCGCACCGGAATTCAAACGATCTAGTTCGTCCCCATCCAGTTCTCAGTCTGTGGAGCTGGCACAATTCTCTGCGTGGGAGATATAAAATAGATAAACTGCCCTGATAGTTTTTCAGTGGGGTTGATGGTTGTATCCACATAGGTGGATTCAAATTCTATTCTTTTTGATGGTAAAGTGGTTTTTCAACAGTCAATCTTATAGAGCTGGTGTCGTGACTTCAGTCTTAGCCTTTTTAATAGTTTGTAGATGGAGTTTAGCAGTGCAATGTGTCGATAACTTTTGGGGTCATTGACAGGCTCTGGTTTTAGTATCGCAACCCATCCTGTGTTGCATATGGTCTGTGTGACAAATGGTCTGTGTGACCACCGTCTGTGTGACAACCGTCTGTTCAACAAGCGTCTGTGTGACAAGCGTCTGTGTGACAAGCGTCTGTGTGACAAGCGTCTGTGTGACCAGCGTCTGTGTGACAAGCGTCTGTGTGACAAGCGTCTGTGTGACAAGCGTCTGTGTGACAAAGCGTCTGTGTGACAAGCGTCTGTGTGATAAACGTCTGTGTGACAAACGTCTGTGTGACAAACGTCTGTGTGACAAAGCGTCTGTGTGACAAAGCGTCTGTGTGACAAGCGTCTGTGTGACAAACGTCTGTGTGACAAATCGTCTGTGTAACAAGCGTCTGTGTGACAAACGTCTGTGTGACAAGCGTCTGTGTGACAAGCGTCTGTCTGTCAACCGTCTGTCTGCCAACCGTCTGTCTGTCAACCGTCTGTGTGACAAGTCTGTCTGAATGGCAGCCGGCCTGTGTGAGAACCTTTAGCGCCAGTAATGGTGCTAACGAGAGTGAAAAGATCGATCAGTGCAAAGATACTTAACGTGTGTTTAGTTTCAGCTACTTCTGCAAAGGAGCTAAAGTGCTAACAAGTGAACCATAACTGCTGGCCATGTATTGCGGCCGAGTTGGAGTCAGCGGCAGTGCCGCAGGCGATGGAGATTCATGGTGGAGTGAGGTGAAGTGAAAAAGCGAGTTGATATCGTGTGTTTTTCTGTGTCGTAACCTTATCTGCTGAATCGCAAAAATAACCTGGTGAGTTTTTTTATTTTTTTTCGATTTAAGAGTAGAGCAGAGAGCAATTTATTTCGAATCCTTTAGTTTTAAAACATAAAGTAGAATAATGTCTAGTCTTTTTCTAGTATGCAAGCAGAAAATAATTATGATTTCGCTATTTTAAATAAAAACGTGTATTATCTGCTAAGCTTAGTGAGTTAATCTTATCGTCATGAGTTGATAGATGAGCTTAACATCACTGGAGGTGGCATAAGTCACTGTTAGTCGGAGCTGGCGGAGGCGCCAGTTAGTATCCTAGCAAATAGTCTAGTTTGAATATTTTAAATTATAATTTTTTGCGTCTTATAATCTTACGTGTGAATACTGGTGTAAAATGATAGTTATTAGGTACTTTACATACTTCACTATTCGAAAAGTTGGAGAGATAAGTTCTTCTACCTTTGCCTCATATTGGACTTAAGATAGCTAAATATGATGAAGACTTTTATAATGAGATAATGACCAGGGTGATGATGATAATATTGATAATGAAGAAGTGGTAGTGATGATGAAGAGGTGATTAATAGGACGGCGAGCCTACCATGATGATGATCATGGTGATGACTTTATTTAAAAGGACCCTTCACCGTTTACTATGTGAGTAATAATATTTTACCATTAATTTATTATTTACTGTGTTTTAGGTTAACTGAAGTAAAGTCCCGTTACTTTAGCAACCCCCCCACGGTGACCATCCGTAGTATATCCATCCTCTCAAGTTTTCACGTAACAATTCATATATGGTTTTAAACCATTTTTGCTAATTAAAAGTATCAAGAGTAAATTTTAATCTGGATAATTAAAGTCGAGTAAATATTGTGATATTAAAGCCAAATTCAAGAATATCATACTGATAAGCAATGTTATTTTTATTGTAAGGAAGTCCGTAGAAAAAAGATTAAATTGCAAACGCTTTAACTGTATTCTAGCCACGCTTTAGTGTCACAAAAGTACTGTAAACGTTTGTTTTTGTTGACAGTTGGGTGTTTTCTTGAGCCAGGGATGAATTATTTTGAGCTGTTGGCGGGGTTAAGCGTCGCAAAGTGGTGTCGTTTGTTTTTGAACTTATCCATTTTAGCGTAGTTCTGGATTTATTATTGCGGAAGGGCTGATGGAGAAAGCGTTGTTTGGCTCCGGGGATCTGTGTCGTCATCTGCCTGTATTTCATACAAAGTCCCAGTGCAGTCGAAGTGCAAATAGTGGAAACTGTTTGTTTTGAAGTTTAGGGGAGGGTGTCTGATTTGACTTGTTAGAAAATAGCGTATATTATCTACCCAGTTGACATTTATTTTCACTTCTTCTTCTTATCGTGTCGTTGGCTTGAATTTTAAATTTTGTTTTTCGAGAACGTTGCCACTTTTACGCTTTCCTCCGAGGCATAGTATAGGTCAAGCACGGTACAGCTGGTAAGGCATAGAGGTGATCTAATGATCTAATCGTCATGACCACAATCGCCCTGGCTTTTGCTTGGTCTATATGGCACCAACGCGCCAGATTATGTTTACATCGGCCTACTTCAGTTCGGAGGCAACTCAAGCACCTCCAAGTAGCCCATGGCAGTTTATGACCTGGCGGTAGCGCCTCTCATGGTTGGATGTAATCGGGGGGTGAAGCATACTGTTCGCACCACATTCTAAACCTAGATGATTCCGGTTGTTCTAACGTATAACTACTTGAATCATTATGACGATTTTTCACCTGTTCAATTATTTGAAAAATCTAGATGCTTTCCGGGCTTGAAACTCAAAGCAAATACACAAGTGTTTTCATGATAGGTTGAGAAGGATGCGGGAGCCAGAGAAGCTGATTAGGAAGACCGATAGCATAGCTGAAGGCTTTATTGCCATAGGTAGAGTGATGAATTGCTTTGTTTATTTTGTTGTGACCGTACTAGAGTTGACCCGTAGTCCGTGAGTGGGCAGTATGCGGTCGGCTCTTGTGGAGATCGAGTTTCTGGAGGAAATTATAAGGTCAAGTGGACCTGGTGATCACAGGTGGTAATAGGCATATTAGTGTGAGGCTAACGATGGCAATTTTGTTACTGATATGTCTTGGTGATCTCTCCTAACTGAATTAATAATTACTGTATCTTTTTTTAAACATCGTTAAAATTTAGAAGTTCTATTCGTTTTGATTCAATTTAACTTTCATAACTGGTAAAGAGAACATATGAATAATAATAACTATGAACTAGCAGGAAGGCTGGCTGCGTTCCTTAACATGTGATCGCTGCACATATACATGAAGTTATTACTATCCAATTGGATTGTAAAGATTTATCGATGTTCATTTTTGTTTTGAGTTTATTATATTTTAGATCGTTTAATCCAATTAAGTAAGTCATCTAATAAAGATGGTTATTTATAGCAAAAAAAAAATGAACAGTACACAATAATTAATTTAACTTAAAACCAAATAACCTACCTAAATTAAAATGTTAAAAGTATAAACTAAAATATAACTAACTAAAAAAATATAAAAATAAAACATATACCTAAGAGACTGGCGGCATTGCCTGGTCGTACAGCAAGACTTCTAAAAAAAAATTACTAAAGCTTTGTTTTGATCAGGTTTGGCCGAACGGTGTACCGTTTGTGCTTTGTGTTGATCTTAAATATGAAACCCGAGGACGGGTGTTACTGTCAAAATGGCAGTGTCGGCGAGTTAAAAATTGATCCATGAATTTTATTGATTCGAATGATTGAATACGTAAGCATTGTGCGAAAAATCCCTTTGTCATGATTTCTTTATAATTATTCCTGTATAGATCTTGGCTGAAGGACAAATAAAAGACCGGTTCAGAAAAGTAGTTTTGCAAGGCACTCTTCTGGAGTAGAATTTTTGCGAGTTGAAATTTTGTTATAGTTTTGTGGGACGCTTATTGCCGAGCTAGATCAGAATCATTTTATGGTTATTTCTAACCATGCTACCATAGAATACATAATAGTACAAGTTACAGTAACAGAAGATTCACTCTGAAAAAGGAATAGAGACTCTTGCTACGATACAGTTGGGTTCAATTCAGATCGCACAACGCTGATAACTTAGTTATATTCACCTAGACAATCCGTCTCTTTCTGTCGCGTAACGCTTACCTTTTCTGGCGCACTGATTGGCCACGCTGGCGTGGCCGCCGTGCGTACTTGCGTTTTTGATACCTACCGCGTAGTGAGACAGGCCTGATGCTACTAACTAGTTTAAATTACTATTGAGAGCGCGTACGAGGGCGTACGCATGTCAGGTTGGCCGTGTCGGCAAGTTCAAGATAATCCCATTTTATTATTGTTTTCGATGTGCAAACAGAAAGTTGTTTACTACAAAACATAACTGCTACATTTTCAAATGTTTCAACAAGTATAAAATCGGTCGCCCTAGCGACTAGCGGCTCAGTCTTGTGCGGACCGCCGTACTGTGAACATCTCCTTTGTGTAGTGTGCTGTGGGCTTGGCCATAACTTCTTTAATTGTGATTGTTGTAATAGATGAGGATTTGGTAAACCGATTTATTACAATGATAGTTGTTTCAGCTAGACGATAAGCCCAGGTGGACACAGATTCAATAACTGTGTGGGCCAGGGGTATTCAGACACATATGGTTGGAATCCATGATACAGCGCGAGGCGGAGCGCTGTATTTATCGTCACACTTTTAGTGAGTTCGGCGTAGGTTTTCTCCTGCTCCGTCATATATTTTTAATTAGTTTTAGTTAGTTTTAATTTTAGGTTGTATTTATTTAGTTAATATTATATTGTTATATTTTATTTATATTCTATTTCAAGTTCATATTTTGACTGTGAAATCAGTTGTATGCCTAGATATGTGCATTATCTTTGAAATTACAAAATTGCCGAAATCGGGAATGTAGTTTCGAAATAAAACGTAGACTACGTTTGTAGGTACTGGTAAGGGCACTCTTAACCTTTTTAAAGCAACCTTTTTGACGACCTCCATGACGTGGTTGTCACCATGCTTGTCCACCACCCAGGGGTTCCGGGTTCGATTCCCTGTCAGGGTGCGTTGGAAAATGGCCTTTTTCAAATTGTCCTGGGTTAAGTTTAAATTATACGATATTTAGCAACTTTAATTGAAGTAGGTAGTTAGTTTTTTTCATACTATACTCCATTTGGTTAGGTATTTAAATAGATGTAAACTATCGTGACATGTCTTTTTATTGAAATATACACTTTATAAATCAATACCTTTGCAAATTACAAAGTAATTATGTACATACTTACTTTGTAATTAGCAAAATTGAGTATATCCAAAATGGAGTATATACTACTTACTTAATAAATGTTTTATTGAAATAAGTAGGATATCTTTTTTTTACATTAAAAAATATACAGAAAAGTTAACTACTAATTTAGTTAGTTAGTCGATTCGAAAATGTACTCATATTTTCTAGTCTCATGAATTTATCTAATCTGTAATTATGTTAAAACACGTCTTAAATGGCTATTATGAACATTATGCCTATTATGTAAGAGTACATTGATATTCACGATCATCTAACGGTTAAATGTAGCTTAGTCTAAGAGCTAGATGATCACATTTTTAACTCACATGTCTCTACATCACGTAAAGTTGAATTATGTGAGAAAAAAAAAGATAGGTAACACTATTTGTACAAATAGTAATTTTTCCAATCTCAAAAACCACTTTACCTCCAAACTACGTAACTGATTGTGATAAAGTTTCTATTAGACTATGTCTAGAGTATGCCCTCTCAAACCAAAAAAGAATTTCCCAAATCGGTCCAGGCGACTTCAAATAATCGGTGAAAATACATAGAAAAAAGATCACGACGAATAGATCAGCTCTCCTTTTTTGGAAGTTGATTTACAATAAAATATACACAACAAAACAATAAAAGCATGTGCAACGTTTGGTATTTTTTGCTGATGTGTTGCCGAAAGCATAGCGAAGATACCTAATTCCTTACACACAGAAAACTGCGCAGTATAATATAAGTTTATCGTTCGTTGGTTTTAAGAAAAACACGAAAGAAGCCTATTTAAAGTGTACTACAAAGTAAGAAACGATTTGAAAAAGATTCTTGAAGTCATTACTAAAAAAGTATATGTATTTTAAGTACATTATTACAATATTGTACATAAATATAAACGAGTATACGATAATATCATTGTTAACTTTACAAATGTCAGTAATTTTTTTTTTCCTAAATCGTTTGAGCAATTTAAGCCAAATATACAAACAAAAATATAAAGTTATGTCTTCATAATATAAGTGCAAAATAAAAATATTATTACACATATTTTATACTTAATACCGGTACAAATAAAAATAATTTACTGCTCTTTTATTTTGTAGTTCATAAAATACGAATGTACCATAACGTAAAAGGCGAACCTAAAAATACTACGTGAAAATTTTATTACCAGTCATTCCTATAAACCTAAACTTTGCTCATAAAACAAACTTTAACAAATGATTACCGAAAAACGGGCGGCGCTCCCCGGCTATATCTATATCGCGCGTAAAAAGTACCAGTAATAATTGGTGTAAAGCTGAGCGCAGATTAAAGACAAGACTGTCTTATGACTGTCTGATAAGACGGAATAAAGGATGGAAAGGAATGTTTAATAGAAAGAAGAATATTATTTTACAATTATAGAGATTACTAGCTGTACCCGCGGGCTTCGCTCCCCGAAATTCAGGATAAAGAGTAACCTATGTATTTCCCTGAGTCTCAAACTATATCCATACCAAATTTTATCCAAATCGGTTCAGTAGTTTAAGCGTGAAGAAGTAACAGACAAACAAACAAACAAATATACAAACTCACTTACGCATTTATAATATTATATAGTAGGATAGAGATATTTACATTAAAACACAGACGTCTAAAAGACAGAATTATGTAATACTGACCAAAAATTAAAGTCTGACTAACAACTGTTTGTTTTGTTTTTGTTTGTTTTGCGTGTGATATTTCATGTTTTCTAAAGGCAGCTAACATAGCTTGTTGACTGCCATACAACGATGACAGCCAGGACCAACGGTTTTACGTGCCGAGGCTCTAAAGAGCATAAGAATTTTTTTATGCCATTTGTGGTCTTCAATCCACGTGCGGATCAAGCCCGGTGTCACTTAACTTGCAAAAGTGCTAATAATGCGTACTCTCGCTCGGCCACCAAACAACTCGCGACTGTCGGCTTCTCTTTTAAATGTGTAAAGCCGCACACACTATCGACAAAACTTTCTAACTAGTCAGTTTTCTCATCTAGTTTTAGGACCATTACGGTTGAAAATGAACGAAAGTGTTGCATTTTAACAACCAGTATGACAGATTTTTTATACTTATCTCTTACCGTTGGTCTATGACGTACAAAAACTTCTTAAGAGGCCGTCTATTAAATTTGACAAATTTCACTCAACTTTGCGTCGTGTTTTTGAGAAAACTACAGGATTATCATTAATTTTTTTTATATATTATGAAAGATAATATCATATTATTTAGCATGAGTGAACCATTTTGCCTATGAACTTGCTTGTTTTAGTATAATTCACTGGAATCCAACGTGCGTTTTGCCAAATTTCGCAAGACGCGTGGCGGGGCTTTCGAGATTTTCAAATGATTTAATCATTAACACCCGGTAAAAAAAATACACAAATATAGCTGAATAAGTATTTTCTGACATGAGTGAAGCTTTTTTCATTGTTTTATTTAAATTCACAAGGAAAAAAAATCAACAAGTCGCGTAATTTTCGCCGAAATCGATGTAAATAAAGTCGCTTGTATTTGTGTTTTGAGCTCCTATTTTAGAAAAATAAAAATAACGTTACAAACGCCATTTCATGCCCTTTTTAAATATGTCAAACACATCATAATTATATTTTTTTAAATAATGTAAAAAAATAAAATCATATCGCATAAAAATTTATTTAAATAGGATGCGGTTTACCCTCCGACGGCAGTCCGCGCGCAGCGTTTACAGCGAGAGGACGTATTTCTTTGCGCCAACGCCGACCTCGTAGTCACTGTGCGATGACGTGCGCAAACCTTAGAGTGACTGATAGGATTTGATCATTGGAAAACTTGATTACTTATAGTAATTTATTTGTGTCGTTGAACGTACTGTCGTAAATATAATGGGCTATCGGATAAATTTTTCAAACTTGAAAAGAAATAGAAAATTTATCAAGTTCTCCCTAATTGCCCCGTATTTCTAAAATGAAGATGTTGCTTCCATTCCATCGCTGGGCGGTGGTGTTCAGCGCTGGTGTGGCCCTAGGCCATATGCGCAGGCACTGTCTGCTCCGCGGTGGAAAGGGACGCGATGTAGCGGCCATTTTAAGAAATTCAGTTTACATGAAAATGCGATTTCACTAATATCGTCTAAGTAACCAAACATAATTATTGAAAGATTTTTTATATTTAATTTGCCGTACTCATTTGGGGAGTGTAGCACGGCAGCTGAGTGCTGGCACCGGATGCCGTCCTCCACACCCCAAATTTAAGATGAAACAAATTTTGAAAAATCAATAAAAAATAGTTAAATTCATTTTTATTCCAAAAATTTGTTAGTAAAAACTTTAATTTGGAGAATACAGTCTCCGATTATGTTGGAGGATGCGGACGAAAAAAAAAATAGAATGAGCAAACGAGCTAAAAATAGAACGTTGATAATGTGAAACGGAAAAATAAATACTATGGTGCCACTAATTCTGCAAAAGGCAAAAAGTAAGCTTAAGTAAGTCACTAGACAAGACGTTTGTCAGTTTGGTGTCTAGACTGGACCTGATTTGTTAATTAAAACTGAAATTATCAGGCGAGACGATGAGATTTGGGAAAATAAAATGTAAGACCGGTTGATAAATTTTTATCATAAATTATTACTACTGGAAATCATCGATCCGCCTAAATGTCGTTCAATGAAACTCCTGCAGCTATTAGCCCTATATTATAATTAATACGTGCTTGTACCTTCAATAAGTATCGTAGCTATTGTTACGAAAGTGGGGTTTGAGATTTGGAAAAAAATGCCAACACTCTTCTTAGGGAATTTATTCACTATGCAACCAAAGATTGACACACTAATATGGTCTTCGAAACGTCCATTGTCCAAGTCTTCATGCAGTCATAGTCCAAAATTCGTCGCTGAAGTTGTATAGGTTACGCGCCGATAATATTTGTTAAATCTCTTTGAAGTTATCTCACCACTTTTATATACGCCTGCCAAGGTACGAGAATATATATTTCTAGAAAATTCATGTGCTTGACCCTCCGTCACCCCGACTTAGAATGTTAGTGTTGGTTGACCGATGTGAACTCGGGATTATTCTCAAACATTCCACAACCTTCTTTTTAATTCTTCATCATTCTGGATTATTCTATAAATTTCTAGAACATTCCACATTATTTTAGAACTTGCTAATTCTTCTGGAATTCTCTACTTCTAGTAGCTTTGCGACACTATTTCTCATCATTGTGCTAAATTTCATCGAAATCCGTTTATATGTTAGATATTATTTGTTTTGAGCACGCAAGGTTTAAAACGGTAGTCAGATTTGCGTGCTAACATGAGGCTTTTCTGCAATAATTTTAATCGAAAATCAGAAGCAAATGTAGCGTTTCCTGTCAAGCAGATTTGTATGTGTACTTTTTAAATGTATACTCAGACAAATTATACCAATTTTCTTAATTCTACAGTTTAATTTATTTTATTCGATAATAAGGAAGGCAACTTCTACTCTAGCGATGCAGTCGTGTGTTTCATGAACGCGCTACTGCATCGCAACATTCTCCATCGGTTTATGACCAGCGACTGCATAGCTACCAAAGAATTCACCGTGTGCTACCTCCCTAAACTCCTTTTCATTCGATATACACGCTGACTTTTCATTGGTTTTGGAAAAAAATGTCATCGTGTAAAAAAATTCTTCTATACATATTTGTGTATGACAAGACAAAAATGTTGCGAAAATGACTTCTGATCGAGACCACGTAGTGTTAAATAAAAGATTCGCATAGATTCCATGACAAGTGTTTATCTCCACCGTCAATGCCCCAGAATCTTGTAAAAAAATTTTCACCAAAGACATTTAATTTCTACCTTCATTATTTATTCAGAATGAATTCTCACCAACCGGTCAATTAGTGCTGCCAATTTTTAAAATATCCGTCTGTTCGTTACAACTTGCCACAGATACCCGACCGTACGAACGTACCAACTGTATCAATCGACTTCCACTTAGGTTTTATTAATTTAGCAACACTTATGACAACTGCCAATACTGTTTACAAATCGTGATACTTATTAGCTACAACAGATCTAAGAGTTTTAAATAAAAGTAATACTTAATAGTAGTTACGCCTGACCAAAACTGCCGCGTGAGCTCGATGAACTCTGTCGGGCCGGCCAGGTGGTGGTAATACTAATTGATCTCACGATTTTTTGTTTCTGAATTTTTATTTTAACTAGCAATTTAGGTATTAATAACGATCCTTATGAAGTGGCTTTCGGCACTAAAACCATTGAAAAATCACCATGTAGAGAGTAATACGGAGTAATATGGCTTACAATCAATGATAAGTAATACTTTGCACTACCTAATTTGCTAAAACTTGCCTTATTTAAGTTTCTATACAAATTAAATAATACTCAACTTTGCTAAAGTACCTGGGTGACCGAGCTTTACTCGGTTACATATCAAACATTAACTACATTTGAAACTTGTCTAAAAACAATACAAAGTAAAAAATTATATATAAACTTGAACATAAAAAAACAAAAGTACTCATTAACAGTCACCGAGTGGGATTCGAACCCGTAACACTCTTTCTAGCGGTCCGCATCCGGTGCGGAGAAATTAGCGACTATATTCTGCGTGAAAAGAAAAACGCATGAAAACTCGACAACACGCGTTTTCCCAAATATAAGACTAATCTAGATCGATTATTTACCGCCGAAAACCCCCATATACCAATTTTCAGCAAAATCGTTAGAGCCGTTTTCGAGATCATCGAAATTTATAAATATATAAATAAATAAATATACCTACAAGAGTTGCTCGTTTAAAGGTATAAGTTAAAGAATAGAAGTCTCCATTATTATCACCTTCACGATTTATCATATTATTTTATTATAATATTTTTTAATTACCCGTAATCCAAAGCACTCAAGGATTTAATATTCATATATTATTACTCGCATTTAAATTAGGATTGCATTTGTAATAAAACTTTTACCAAAATTTGAATAATATCTGTTAGTTTATACCAGTAAGTAAGTTAGAAAATCTTTATTGCACCAAAACATAATGTACCACCACACCAGTATATTTAACCAAAAAACATCAACGATCGCTGAGCGCACTACACCGCGCTTTACGTCGCCTACGTAGCTCTGTGTGTGTGAGCGGCATGTCGTTGTGTGCGTGCGCCCGCTGCCAGCGTGCAAAAGATTACAGCGGGCTCTTAAGCACAACTTTAAAGTGCCGCGTCAACGGCGTTCTGTCTAAATCGTAATCATTCGACAGTCTTAAGACAGACTTTTCTATTTAAGACAAAACTGTCTTAAAACTGTCTTGGCTCTAATCTGCGCTCACTTTAAATGGTCTAAATTACCCGGTATAAATCATCTGGGTATATTTTAAGGATTCATTAAACTCTTATAAACAAAATAGATTGTTCTAATTTAACAATGCCGTTTGGGGGCGTGTGTGGAACTCATTTTTAAAGGAACTCTTGTCCCGTTCATTAGTTACAAGTAGATATCTATGGTTTTAATTTTGTATAGTATAAAATAAATACTCATTACACTAATATTAGAAGGGCAAAACATGTCAGATAGTTTTATAGTTATTATGTCTAAATCGGTTGTGTAGTTTGGTGTTGAAGTCGGATAGAAATTTAATGTGAAAAATTTCACATTCATCTCTAGGTGAGCCATATATATTTGTTCCTTTCGCCGCGAAGACTTTAGGGCCTTGGGGTGTGGAGGCGCGTCAAATTTTTAATGAAATCTTCAAACGCTTGATCGACGTTTCTGGGGACCTAGAGCTAGAGCTGGTGCGCATTTTTTACAAAGATTAAGTTTTACCATATAACGAGGCAATGCCGCCAGTCTTTTAGGTACCTTGCCCTGCGACCGTAGCGATCTGGGGTCTATTTTTTATTTAATATAATATTTTATTTTTAATTAGATTATTTTAGTTTATAGTTTTATAATTTAGGTAGGTTATTTCGTTTTTAGTAATATAATTATTGTGTCCTATGTAAATATTTAATTTGAAAAATTGAAAATGAGAGTAGGTAGAAAACTTCAACTGAATATATTTTGGCCCCTTTAATTTTGAACATCTACGTTTCTGTTACTTACCGGTAGAACTATTTGTCAAGCCTTTTATACTGTACCTTAAATAAACTAAAACCATTAATAACTGTCAAACTTCGCACACTAACAAAATTCAATGCGCTTTAGAATGAATGGTGCAAAAACTTACAAAGAAAGTTCAAGGTAACGTTTATTGATTCCAGCTTTTATTTACGAGTCCCTTCTGTAAACGTTCGTATGTATGGATATGAATTTATGTATAAATAAACACTGATTCAGGATACGAATCAAGTCTTTTTAAGGCATTTGCGAAAAACGGCCAGTTTTGGCAGATAAGTAAAGAAAAGCCTCACTTTTTCAATTTAAACTGTAAATAGCAGTTCATAAAATAGTTTGTAGGGTTATTAATTAGTTAGTTAAAATCTTTATTGTACCATAACATAATGTTACAGAGTAATAGATACATAAAACAGATGTCAAAAGGCGGCCTTATCGCAACTGCAATCTCTTCCAGGCAACCGAGGTACTTGGAGATGTTTGACGAAAACAGGTGAGGTATCTAGGGTTTGGTCACGACAAAGTTTTAAATGATATCTCCGTTTTCTTTCAAATTATTTCAAATGGGGGCAGCACTGGACCTCGAAACACGCATGTATTCCATTAAAATAATTTTAACTTTTGTACATTTTCTCGGCTTTAACGATAAGCGTGAGAAGAGAAGTAGTTACTAATATCGTAAGCTTTTTCTTTTATCCTAGACCAGAATGAAAGACATCATTCAACCGCAAATTCAGGACAATTTAAATACGTTTATTTGCTAGGCAAACTAAAAATACCTCTTCTACATCATCTAAAATTTCGCGTATCGTCACACTTAAGCACGATTTTTACTTATGTGTGACGTCGCAAGCGACTCCGGAAATTTGACGCTTTGTATCTTTGTCAATTTTTACTTTTTTGGTAAACTGAAAAATACGCGTCTATTATATTTGGATAATCTAAAAGATAGACTAATAACAATCATACTTTTCGGACTCTGTCGTCACCCCTATTCCAACTATCCGTAGCGCTATCTCTTATTTGCCAGGTAAATTAAAAAAACCCGACCAATAACTATAAACGGCTGAATAGATTTTCATCTTACATAGCTAGGAACCACCGCAAGGGAACTTGCTTTCACGTAAAAATACCGCATCATAAACGGTCCATCCGTTCGAGAGCTACGATGTTACTGACAGACAGACATTAATGTCAATCTTATAACACCTCTCTTTTTATCGGGGGTTAAAAAGGCAAAAATATTTGCATGTAATATAATTATACATGTATAATACAACGTGGAAGGAAGAATACCTGTTATAAATCAAACCACGGGCTACAAAAGACCATTAGAGCATAATAAAATAAAAATACATACATACATACATACTATCACGTCTTTATCCCTAATGGGGCAGACAGAGCATTTTGGGTCTTGCGGTTCTATGCAGAGCCCAGGGCCGCAAGACCCAAAAGCCACTTTTAGCGTCATGGTGGGCGAGAAGATGGAAAAGCAATCAATACAGTGATGGGTTGCTAGCCGCATCGCCTGTTAACATGATTTGCATTTTTGCCCATTCCCTCGATCGGCTTTTACGATCTGCATGGGAAGAGAAGCAGCTGGTACATTCTAAGTTTTTTTTAATTTCTCCCAGACCAGCATGGGAGATAAAATAAAAATAACAGTCTAAAAAACAAAAACAAAAACGACGTTCCCATACAAATTGCCCGGGCGGCTGTACACTTTAGTATTAAAAAGCCAATTTTTTTTATTTCCATTTTTTTCCACTTTAACTGTTTACTATAATTGTTTTATTTTATTTCCATTATACTATAGTGATCTAGTATAACCCGTCACCTTTTAAATTGAGTAAATATCCTCTCAACTTATCGCAAGTTGACTGAAAGAGAATCCTATATGGGATAAGCCCGTCATTGTATTTGCTCTTTCAAATTTTATGTACTTTATTTTATTTTTTTAGTACACTAAAGTTATTACAAACAAACAAACAAACTTCTTAAAACTCTAACCACTAAGTACGAAGTCTAATTAATTGGCAAACTTTCTCAATTTCAGTCAATGAGATCTAACAAAAGCCTTCCTAAAACGTTTGAATAAAACTTCCCTTTTCGTTTTGTTTACGCGGGAAATTGTTAAACAAAGGGAGATAGTAAATTTTGGAAACAAAAGACAACCGTTTGTTTAATGTGGACTATTCGGAAGAACGATATTGTTTTATAGCGACTTTAAAAAAGAGTAGCGCGGACGGACAGACAGACTTGGCTGCGCGTGGGAATTTCGGGATAAGAACTATCCTATATCCTTTCCCGGATCTTAAACTATATCCATATCAAATTTCATATAAATAGGTTCAGTGGTTGAAGTGTAAAGTGGTAACAAACAAACAAATATACAAACTCACTTTAGCATTTATAATATTAGTAGGATAGGATAGGATTAGTAGGAAGGACTAGCCGAAGCCCGCGACTTCGTTCGTGTAGACTTTATGAAAATGCTCACCAGGCAGAACAACTTTTGCTAAGGCGTCATTTTTAATTTCTTCATCAGAACCATCATGGTTCTGCATCAGGTGTTCCATTTTCCAAAATCAATTATACCCTATATGTTGCCTAGGCTTAACAGCGAATCCTTACAGTATTTCCGGATTATTTGCGTGTACAAACAGACAAACAAACAGACATTTCTTTTTAATTCTTACACTATTACTATGTCTTCATAGCCCCAAATATTTCTTTTGAAAATATATTGAATGTACAGACACATTTTTCTTACTGTTTTATTATATGTATAGATATCGTACCTTAAAATACCCTCTTTCCAGGTGAACAAGACATCAAGCAAGCGGAGCAAGGCTAAAGACGAGATGAATAAGTGCTCGAGTTCTACAAAGTAAACAATCCAGCGAGCATAAGTTGACTGGCCATTTTGTGTGTAAATTTTTAACTAACTGTAAGTAGCTACTTGTTGTTTATGTTAACCAGTACTTTAACTTCTCTACCGTTTGTGTGTTACAGACACTTACAGAGTCAAGGCGTCCGCCTTGAGGTTACGGGTTCAAATCCTACTTGAATGCATACTTTGTGAAAAGTTGTTTCTAGTCTGGTTAGGATATTGCAAGCTTGAATCACCTGATTATCCGAAAAGAAAGATGATTTCGTGTTTCAGAAGACTCGTATAAACTGTGAGTCCTGAACGCCATCTAGCGTTTGAACACGCGAACTAGCGTTTGTTAATCAGAGAATTACGTTCTTATAATAAATTCAAATGCAAGCTTTTCGACTGGCTCTTAAAAAAATGTTATTATAAAATTAATGAAATATTATGCTAAATGAAATAATTTTATTGTTGTACCTACTTATTCTTCTGTATTTTAAACTCGAATGTATTTCTAAATGTAAATTTAATTGATAATATTAGTAATTGTATGTGCATGTACCTATTAAAATTCCTACGCCTGTGATGGCAGAATATGTTTGCTCTTGTGATATTTTGTTACCACCATATTCGGAGGAATAAATGACTATTCTATTTTGATTACTACCCAAGGATTGGTTCTGGTTTACCCTTTGGGTTGCGGAGTTCAGACGGCAGTCGCTTTGTGTAAAAACCAGTAATTTCGTCAAAACTCCTTGGTTAGGTAGCGGACCCCGGACTCTGAAGCATTACTGCTGAGGATGTAACCGGAAACACGCTCGGATGATGATGAGACGCAGAATGTATTCCAGCTGCTTCTGTTCCTACGCAGGTCGTAGCCGATTATAGAATGACTAGCAACCACTCACAATTTGAATCCCTTTCTCCATCTTAACGCCCACCGTCACGCCAAACGTGGCTTACAGCCCTGGTCTCTGTATACCTCGTTTGTATCTGTATTGTTTGGTACACGTATACACGATTGATTTTGATAAAATACTGTAATACATATTGATGCTAACGCGACTAGAACGAAATGCGAGTCGCAGCAGTACCATATATTTTTCTAGCAAATTTTACATTATAGCTTCTTCTTCTTATCGTGTGTGTTAGTGACTAACACTAGTGTCAAAGTTTTTAAACCGCCTTGAAGGCCTGTGACATGGTTTTAGGTACCGACCAATGTCAAAGATAGTGACTGGGACCGACGGCTTAACGTGCCCTCCGAAGCACGGATCATCTTACTTATCAGACAATCAGGTGATCAGCCTGCAATGTCCTAACCAAACTAGGACAACAACGCAAAGTCATTGCCCCCGCCGGGAATCGAACCCGCGACCTCCGGGTATGAGCCGAACGCTCTAACCACTACACCACGGAGGCAGTTTGATAAAATTTCTATAAGACTACGTCGCAAGTATACCCTTTTTCAAATCGCTCTGGGCGTTTTTGAATAATCGGTTAACATACATTAAAAAAAAATGGCGACGAATTAATAAACTCCTCTTTTTTGACGACATCCGTGGCGTAGTGGTCACCATGCTAACCCGCCACCCAAAAGTGCCGGGTTTGTCACCCGGTCAGGACAAGCTAAAAAATGGTCTATTACAAATTGTCCTGGGTCTTGGATGTTTATTGTTTATGTACATTATATGTACAGTATTATATCTTTAGGGGGCTCGATAGGGTCTCACTTTGGTTAAAATCCAATTTGCTCTCGTTGAACACCGCAAAGACAAAGTACATATGCCATTATATAACTAAAAAGACTCAACCTACTCCAAATTATAATCTTAAAGCTCATATGTGTGATGGAAAGAACTTTACCTACTGTAACTGTTCGACACTGGAGAGGGTGGAATCCATCAAATACCTTGGGGTCATACTTGACCAGCGACTATCCTGGCACCCACACATTGAGCACGTCATAAAAGGGTTAGAAAGCTTATTTGGATGTTCAAATTACTCAGACACGTAGCTTCACAAAAATTGCTAAAACAAATCTACACCGCCTTGGCACAGTCCATTATTACTTACTCCATTTCTGCTTGGGGTGGAGCTACAAAAACTAAATTTCTAGAGGTGGAAAGGGGCCAGAGATACTTGTTAAAAATAATGTTCTTCAAAAAACTAAGATATCCTACTAAGGAACTTTATGAACTCTGTAAACTTCTTTCAGTTAGGAAATTATTCATTTTATCAGCAGCCTTGAGATTACACAAAACAATACCCTACAACCCCAAACAACAAACTGCTAGGAGGAGGCCCAAGGTCGCTTCTATTCATCAAAGCAATACAGAGTTTGCTAAAAGACAATACTATATTATATCGGCATGTTCATTTAAATTATTATATATATATATATATATCTTATACCTTTAAACGAGCAATTCTTGTATGTATGTATGTATATATATATATTTATTTATAAATTTCTGTGATCTCGAAAACGGCTCTAACGATTTCGCTGAAAATTTGTATATGGGGGTTTTCGGGGGTAAATAATCGATCTATATTAGTTTTATGTTTGGGAAAACGCGTGTTTTCGAGTTTTCATGCGTTTTTCTTTCCACGCAGAATATGGTCGCTAATTTCGTCGCGCCGCGACCGCCTTAATTTAGCTCAGTGGTTAAGGATAGCGACCGCTAGAAAGAGTGTTACGGGTTCGAATCCCACTCGGTGACTTACTTTTGTTTTTTTTTATGTTTAAGTTTATATATTTTTTTTTATTTTGCATTGTTTATGACAAGTTTAAACAAAAAATAGTTAATGTTTGAGATGTAACCGAGCAAAGCTCGGTCGCCCAGGTACTAATAATTTAAATGAACAACTAGATATTCATAAACTCAGAAAATGTAAATGTAAGACCTTAATAACTGAATGGCTGTTACCATTAGACTATGATGAGACAGAAAAACTCATTATTAACCAAAATAAAGTGATTTAATATATAGGATAATATACTCAATGGAGGCCACAAATAACTGACGACAGTTCATAATTTTATGTGTAGTCTGTTTGTGGTCTCTGATCCCAAGATTCTATCGTAGGGTTGAGAACTACATAACCTTTTTCTTATTTGTTATAATTTCTCACTTACCACCAGGAATGAGTAATGATTACTACACATATACATAAACCCTCACAAACACACTCTCTCACACTCACATGCACACCCCCACACACACGCACACACACACACGTACACACCCTCTCACGCATCCACACATCTTCACTTATCACACAACACAACATTCACTCATGTCAATAGAACTAAGAATATATTTAAAACTATAAAATATATTTGTAAACTAGGCCTACGTTAATACTAAGTGTTTGGAAGAGCGGGTCCCCCTGCCACAGGCTTTTTCAGAGCTTACTAGGTGGGTCCCAGAAATTTGTATTACTTAAACTACTGGCTTGAAAATAAAGATTTTATCTTTTAAAACAGACGCCCGCTCCGGGCGTCCTACATTTAAAGGGATAAAGATTATGTAACTATTTCTTTCATAATAAAAAAAATGTACTTAAGTATTTGTCATAAAATATAGTGTCGTTAAGTTAGTATCTTATAACACAGGTCTTGAACTTACTTTAAGGACTAGCTCAATCAGTGTAATTTGTCCGCATATATTTATTGTTATTTATTTATTTCTTGAAAGTCGGTAAAAATACACATAAGCATACATGGACTAAATAATTTAAAGAAAAACAGTTGTATACAGCGAATTTACCCTAAAAACGGACCTATTCAATTAAAATTTACGCGAATCGAGTAAAAATAAATGATTGCAGGATTTATTTTAAATTTTATTTATTCCTTTGAGAGTGTACATTAGAACGATACCCGTCGTTAATTCCAGCTGGTAATGTCATTAAAAAGACACATCAAAACATTGCGCATATCCTCTAAATTACCGAATAAGTTGGAATGGGGGTTGTAGCCCTACGGGGTGCTCCGGGCAATCATTAAAACTTGCCAAGCGCGACGTGCGTTAGCGAAATGATGGTTCCGTGACTTTTTTACGTATAAACTTATTATAGTATTTTATGCAACAGTTGTATAATAACGGTCAAAAAATGCGAGTGGCGCAGGTTACGATGCGAGCCTTGGCGATCATCGTAATTAAACGCCATCGAGCATTTTTTGACGTACTTATACAACGTTGCACACAATACTTTTTCTACGACTATATTTACTAAATAAATACAAAAACAAACAAAGAAAATATGAAAATGTTTGACGTATGTTTGGTAAATCAGATTTAGAATATACAAGTACTGATCTATATGGTATCTATGGTAAACTTTTTTTTAAATTGACGTCTTTTTAGTGACTATGTCAAAAAAACATTTTTTTCTTATGTTGGCAGTATGGTAAATGTATAGAAAAAAAAGTTCTACGTCTATGGCTAGGCGTATCGTTTTAGTGAAATAACGACACATGTGCTATTATGAGGCATAGAGTGTAGACTTTTTTTGCAATCATATTATCAATGTGCTTATAATAGTGTTCAGAACCATTTAAAAGACAGATAACAGTACAGGAGTAGAAAAAAAATAATATTAAACGAGTTCAAACAGTTCACAAAGTCCAATGGTTTTTAGGTTTCCGTATCCAAAGGGTAAAAACGGAACCCTATACTAAGCCTTCGCTGTCTGTCCGTCCGTCTGTCCGTCTGTCTGTCACCAGGCATCTCAAGAACCGCGATTGCTACAAAGTTTACATTTTTACAAATTTTGTATTTCTATAGCTGCTTTATCAACAAATACTAAAAACAAAATAAAATAAATATTTAAGGGGGGCTCCAATACAGCAAACGCGATTTTTTATAGATAATGGTACGGAATAGTGGCGAATGCGATTCGTACTTGACCGGTTATTTTTACTTATTAGGTAGATCGATTCTAGGGTTTTAATCCTAAAGGCCTTAATATTAAAGTGTATAGATAAATGGTCTAAAATATTTTTTGTTCATTAAGTTTCATTGTACACAAGAGAAAATATTTACATATGAAGAAACAAAAGAGTAAACATACAACAGCAGCATACATACAGCATTGGATTCATGTAGGCTTCTTTTTTAACCAAACTCCAAAAAAAAAAGACAAGGTTATCAATACCTACGTCACGATCTTTTTTTATGTATGATGACGGATTTTTTGAAGAAGACTGGTTAGGAAAATTCTTTTTTTTTGTTTGGAAGATTACACTTGTAAGATAGTTTCATAGACATTTTATCATAATCGGTTATAGAGCTTGGGGGTGATGTAGTTTTGTACTATTTGGGCTGTATAGAAGGATACTTATTAGTTGATGAAGAAGCTCGAGTCAAACGTCAAACATACTCATTTTCAATTAGCTCTCTATGTTCCAACACTTTGCAAAAGTTTACCCTCTACGCTTCCAAACGCATACGTACATACTTACAATTTTTTCTATCTCATTGTTCGCTTTTTCTCTCTTCTTAAATGAATGGCTAACCTGAAACTTCGTGTAAACTTCGTTGGTACGCTTTAGTCTGCGGATCCCTAAAACGAAAAGCGCGTAAACAAACAAGTCACATTTATATTAAAGTTATCATGCCTGATGCGACGTATTTATAAAATTAAATGAGTATCTATGAAAAGTATCTATTAAAGCCGCTCTTGATCGGTCATTTTGGAAATCTTTGGGAGCGGCCTATGTCCAGAAGTGGACGTTATGCGGCTGAAATGATGATGATGTAAGTATGTTTTTGCAAAATTACTGCAATTTTGATTTTGAAGAACAGCTATAACATGCTCTATCAAGTCACCTTTTAAATCTTATTCTTTCCGTGTCGATGGTTTAATGATGTAACTAGCTGGTGCCCGCGACTACGTCTGCGCAGGATTATCACACAATATCTTTATCAATTGTAGCATATATGTTATTCTGATGTATAAGCGAAATTATTGTAAAGTTTCATTACAATCCATTCAGTAGTTTTAACGTGAAAGAGTAACAAACATCCATCACTACTTATGTATAAACTTTCGCATTTATAATATTAGAGGAAGTAGGATTTAACTAAACAAGAATTGAGCAATATCTATTGTCGGATGCCGTATATAGCTCATCCAATGTGCAGGTTTTGACAAAGATCGAATCGAGCGTTTCTTGAGCAAAGCCACACTTGCACTGTTTGTTTTAAGTTGTCCAGTAATTTTTACCAACCAAATAGTCTCTCTTGCTGAAGATAGACCAAATAGGACCACTGGATCTATTAGGACAAAAATTCTCACTAGTCTTACTGGTAGAACAAATTAGGTAGGACACTACTGGGTGGCTTTTTGCGCCCTACCTGAGTTCGCAGCCTGGATGAAATGAAAAAGAGTCATATCATAATATTTCAAAACTAAAAACCGACTTCACCCCCAAACTACACTACAACTTTTGATAAAATTTCTATGGGAACACCTTAAACAAAATAACACACTATCAAACAAAAAAGACGTGTGGCACTCGGGGACTGCCACGGTAAAGCTATTGCAAACAAGGAAGGACGGCAACGTCGCAAACGGACGACGGAGACGAAGCGGCAACCTACATGGTAGGCGGAGTGGTGAGCGTGAGGTTTTTTCGTTACGGAATTTCTGGATTCGGTCCCCGCGCTCAAGGCCCGCGATAGAAGCTATGCAATAGCTTAAAAATAAAAAATTTAAATTAGTCCACTCGTCTTCGAATAATCGGTATACATACATATAAAAAAAGATCGCAACGATTTGATAACCTCCTCCTTCTTTGGAAGTCGGTTAAAATCAGGTTTATCCAGAAGTTACGATTCCACATACGTCCACATAGACAAAGAGACATGTCAATCTCACAAAGCCCACTTTTTGCGTCAGGAGTCAAAAAGCTGTTTCTACCTCACTAAATTGATATTATTCTTTTCACGTGCAAAGAGGCCCGCGGTATAAAAATTACGGAATCAAGATAAACCTCAACTTGTAATCTTTTGGCTTGGCAGGAATCTTTTTGTACGTGGGAGACGCTGACTTCAATAAGTAGGCGAGGCTAGACTAGTCATTACGTACGATTGTCGCGTAGTGGTCAACACACTAGTCCGCCAATCTAAAGGTTCTGGGTTCTATCCCCAGTCAGGAAAAGTTGGAAGACTTTTTCAAATTGTCCTGGGTCTTTGGTGTGTGTTGTACATACATATATAATATCACGCCTGTTTCCCACAGGGGTAGGCAGAGACTATAGACCTCCACTTGCTACGATCCTGACAAACCTCTTTTGCTTTATCTTAACTCATCAATCTATGTATTTACTATAAAATATCGTTAAGTTAGAATCCCTTAATACAAGTTTAAATTTAGATCTAACTCAATTAGTGTGATCTAACGCAATGTGTGTGTGTCCGTAAATATGTAGATTTATTTGATATACTGCAGGAACACTACCCTTTGTGTGCTACCAAAATTGTATTTAATGGCTAACACTTTTCACGTTACCTACACGGTTTCGAGGCATCTCATTCATAAGCTTTGTTGAGCGTTCTTGTCGCTGGAGTAGTATCTATCTGAGCCATCCTTCTACCATTCTACTCGACTGAAAACCATATGGCTATATTTCATTATCATCACACATTATACCGGATTAACACTGGGATCGCTGAGAAACGTAATTTCTTACTAATTCTGTGACAATAGTTATAAACCGATTGTATCTATGAGTCCCCGCCTACATGGTTCAGGGCCGCGGGGGTGTGGCGGCTTACGAGGCTGAGGGGGTGATATTAAAGAGGTATTAAAGTGGACGGTCACTAATCCAGTTTATTATTACAGGGTACAGGACCGCAGCGGGTAAGGTATGGCGGTTGGTTTTAGAAAGAAGGGAGCGGTGGGCGTGAATAGTATGATCAACTGAACACTATTAAAGTGGTTGGTCACTAGTACTATTAAAAGGGGGTTCAAGGCCGCAGGCACTGAGGAGTATGAGTGGTGTTACCTTGAAAAATCGAATACGGAATGATGTAGAGTAAAAGAGGACGTTGTGACAAAAGTAGAAAAGGGATGTTAAGATGGTTTGGGCATGTAGAAAGGATGGATGAAAAGAGATTAATAAAAAATACTTATACCACAAATGTGAAAGGAACAGTAGGAAAGGGTCGGCCTCGGCGAAATCTGCGACCAAATTGCAGACCTAAAAAAAGGAGAGGTAAAAAGTACCCATTACCGAAGGGCATGTATGAAAAGTCGGCTTAGGGAGGTGGACGTGAATAGCTTGATATATTCCTAAAATGGTCGGTCTATAGTCTAGTCTATTAATATACGTAGTTGAAGTCAATGTCGAATGAGCCGAATGGCGACATATTTTTTCCACATTTTCCTCAATTTAACTTTGTTATGTAGTAAATTGAGTATGCAATATTAAAACGCGAGGTTTTCTTTTGTGTGGATAATCTCATGAGCGACAAATTGTTCCCAAGATAAGTAATTTTCTGTTCGAAACGATTGCATTTGTTATTTTCTTCTTGACTTTTACAACGAAAATAGAAGATTGAATATTTTCCCTACAAAGGATGTGCAAGATGGTGGAAACAGCTTTCCAACCACTTTGTATATTGTTAGCTAATAATTGTAGTATCGGTACATAGGTCAATGTCAGGGCCTTCGTTGAACGTCCAAAATATGGATTTTTGTATAAGTAGGTCAAAATAAAAACCCTCGCATTTAGTTACTTATATCCATGGTATTGTATGTTTGATTTTCGTGCTTATATCAGTCTTTTTTCTTGTCCCGTCATGTGTCGTGCGAGTCTATGTCTATATTCAGTCAGTCAGCAAAGAGGCTGAACGCCCGGACATCCACCGACAGTTTTCTAAGTAATTTGTGGACAACACCGATCCTCTCTCTTCTCTGATGTATCTACCTTGAAACCGGTCTCGTGTGTGAAAATTCAATAACAAGTCTTCGTCGTGCCATTCATCACTTGTTTTATTAAAATAAAACTATTACAATAACATTTTATAGTAAAGTTATTATTAATAAAAAAATTTCTTATTTCTTCAATAAATACAGTAACTTGGCAATTGCATAGTGCAAAAGAAACTACATATGAAAAATCTATCTAATATCACTGCTTTGTGCTTCTTCTTGCTTGAAAGTACATAATTTGTAGAGGACCATTTAAATTACTTAGTAGATTAATATTACTTATGTTGCTGTGTGTAACTGCTGTGCGTTTGCTAAGTCAATTCATTTATTAAAGAATTAAAACAAAGCTTTTTTAAAACATTTTTTGTACATACAACATATTTTTTTGTAAAAGTACTTTTTAAGAAAAATGAAATAAGCCAGAACAAGATGGAGTTGCGTCGTTTTATTACTGAGTTCCATCGACCACCTTCCGTCTCCGTGATCAGATCCTAGGCATTGTCTATCATAAAGTGCTCGTCAAGAAAAATCAAAAGAGTCCTACTCAATGATCTTATGTTTTGTTATTACTGAGTCCCGTCCAATATCTTCCGGCTTCATCATCAAAACAGCTCATTGACTTTATAGTATTGTATTGTCATCCGACTTAACACAAGTATACGAAATTTCAGCTAAATCGGTTGAGGATAACTGGTTGAAAATTGAGTTGCAAGATTTGACCTAAACAAAGTTCATACATACATACATATAAGATACATTGCAAGTTAAATAAAAGCTTGTAATAATAATAATAAAAAGTTATACTGAAAATAAGGTTACTATAGAATGTTGTTAGCTATATAACATGACATCAATTTATCAATTTCTTACAAAGTGGTTGGAGAGCTGGGTCTATCTTCTTGTCCATCATTTGTTGCGAAAATATTAAATCTTCTATTTTCGTTGTAAAAGTCAAGAAGAAAATTATAAATGCAATCGTTTCACATCGAAAGGTATCAATTTATGACAAAGTGATTAAAATGTTGCTCCTATTGATAGGTAGGGACTGAATTAACCGATTTGGTTTACATTCGATTTTTCAATTTTTTACGGCACAAGACTTGTGCATTTTTGTACATGTTGTAGGTATTTTAATTGGCATAAATAAATAAACTTAAATAAACTTGTTAATCTTATATCAGGTTATAGGTAATATTGTTAGTAGTGTAAACAAATAAATCAAATATATTTTATGTTCCGACCCTCTTCAGTTCAAACGGAACGATAAATCTTTTAAACCTAATGGAAGGGTATATTTCCGTCCATTTTGTTTAAATAGACCGTCTGTTCTGAGAACTTAATTGAGTACCTATCCATTTTGTTGTATTGATAGGAAAATAGTCTTTATTTGTTGGGATTCTAGCATTTATTTGCCGTGCCGTGTGATTTGCGGCCTAGAAAAGACCTCGCCATCTCTTTATGTTTTTCACGCCTTTATCACTAACTAGCTGGTCCCGCGACTTTGTGTGCGCAGTATCTTTATAAAATGTAGCCTATGTGTTATTCTGATGTATAAGCTATATTATTGTAAAGTTTCATTAAAATCTATTCAGTTATTTTTACGTGAAAGAGTAACAAACATCCATCCATACTTACAAACATTCGCGTTTATAATATTAGTAGGTTCTATTTTGTACTGTAAATATAATATTACAGTAAATCTGACAAACTGCACTGCCTATTTCTTAAATATTTACTTCTCCCACTACCCAAAGGTTGACTGGAAGAGATTGCGATAAGTCCGCCTTTGTATCATAATTCTGTCATAATCATTTTTTTCTGTGTTTGTATTTCCATTTGTTTATGGCAATAAAGAGTATTTGTATTGTATTGTATTGTATTGTTCTGTAGGATAGGAAGTAGAATGGGGCAGTCAGAGCATTTTGGATGTCGCGGCTATAAGGAGACAGAGCCAAGGGCCGCATAATCCAAAGGCCACTTTAAGCGTGATAATAGGCGAGAATGTGGGAAAAGGCTAAACAATTTAACATAGTGATTAAGGGGATACTTGAACTTTTCAGGATCTAGTGCTCCCCCATTTGAAATAAATTATTTGAAAGAAAACGGAGATAACATTTAAAATTGTGTCTTGACAAAGCCCTAGATAATCCTTACAACTATTTTATGAACTACTGTTTACAGTTTAAAGTGAGAACGGGAAGCTTTTATACGCACATTTGGCAAAAGTGACTGTTTTTCGCATATGTGCGTAAACAGTTATTCATAAAATAGTTTGAAGATTTATCTAGGGTTTGGTCAACATGATCATTAATATCATCATCGCAGATCTTTTTCTCTCCACGGCAGAAGCACGACCCTTTATGTACTACCAGAGCCATACTTGGGCAGGGAATATCCACGGGAGGACTTAGCGTAGTCCTATTCTACTCACGGCATGGTTAACATGAAAGAAACCAAATAAAATCGTTTGATAAATAAACCGATGTCCGAACCTAACTGCTTACCGCAGAAAGGGCTGAATAATTAAGGGTGAAAAAGATTAAAAACCACCCTGTAAAGGGTCCATAGAGAATGCTAAGGTGTTAATAATTGTATTAATTATGTTGTTGACTACGAGTAAACCAAGCCTTGGAGGTTCATTTTTGCGCAGTTTATTTTTTTAAAGATTTATCGTTGGTGGAAAAAGGTGTTATGTTATTTATTTGTGTTTTTTAACGCCGAGGGGTAAAAGAGGAGTGTTTAAGTTTGACATATCTGTGTGTCTGTCTGTGGTACAGAATGGACCGATTATGATGCGGTTTTTTGGCAACTGGCAAGACTAGGCACTACCTACCTACCTTTTATTGAAGCGTTTCGTCGTATTTTTGAACCCTTGTAGATTTATTTATTTATTAAATCTTGATTGACCATAATGGTACAAAAGGTGGACTTAAGACGATACCACAAAAATTATGTACCTCATTTGTGGGCGGAGCTAGACGTTTCGTGTCGATTGCGCGAGGGGGCGCTTTCCTTGATATTATACACACGCGCACTGCCGAGAACATGTTCATGAACTCGGGAGCTTAGAACGTATGGAGATAGCAGACAGATATGTTTACAATAATATTTTTAATTCAGTAGATACAAATATGTTAAAAGAGGTGATTCAGTCCATCAATTTGAACAACTTATAGCAGTACATGTATATTGAAATACGAAAAAAAATAACGTTCTCAAACAAATCGAAGTTGTCACGTCATCTAGTTACTATGGTCTTTATGTATGGTATTTTTTTCATACAATAAAGTTAACAACTTTTATGTTGCTTTCGCCAAGAAATCAAAAGACAAAATATATAAATATAGTTACAAATTGACCGGTCGGCTGATCAGTAAATATTGTTCTTTATATATATATTTCGATACAATAATAAGGTCTTTGGGGAAAATTACACACATTAAAACAGAATAAGAATTTCTGTTTTCCTACAGGTTGACTGGTAGAGAATGCATTAGCATTAAGTTCACCTTTTGTACCGTTGTGGTCAATAAAGATTTTAATAAATAAATAAATAAATAAAACATAGGTATGGAATATGTAAAAGAAAAATATTCAGTATATTTCGTAAAATAGTTTCAATGTATTTATATATGTCGCAGTTAATTGTATAATCCGCTGTTATTCAAAAACTCTAGCTGTTTGGCATTACAGCTCGGTTTTGTAATATAGCTGAAAATCATTCAGCTAGACCGTCCAATGTGTTACGTTTAACAAACTAGCTAACGTAAGATTGTAGAACGATTAGTTCGGAATTCTGCCACTTGTGGCTTGATCTTGTAGTCGAGAGACATCGGGGGCATCGTTTGTGATTTCAGAGTGCAAAAGATTGAAAAGAATAAAGCAGACTTTTAGGTTGGATCCCATGATGTTATTTCGACGCCCGCCTTCCGGCAAGATGGAAAATTCACGTGAATCAATTGGCCGTAAGAAATCGCTGCGCCATTGAGTTGTCGGGTTTACAAAATTTCTTTATTCCTAATCCAATTGCATCGAGCTGATTATCATTCTTTATTGGTGTTTTATGATTTTGAAGCTGAATTATTTAGTAAGGAGTTGAATTGAGGTTTTATTTCTATCCCACGAGTAATATAAAAATAATAAAGAACAACTATTGTCTCCTCATATATTATTTCGTTTGTTAACACAGTTTTATTCAATAATGGTAACCCTGTATGCCATCTCAACGCTAGCTTTTTTGTTAAACGTAATTACGTAACTCATTGACAATCCAGCTGAACTATTTTCAGCTGTTTTACAAAACCGAGCTGTATTGCCAAACAGCTAGAGTTTTTGATTAACAACGGATTATACAATTCAACTGCGACATATATATAGGTGTACAAAATAAAAATATAAAACAATTTTTCATAGATTTATTGCTAAACATATACAATAAAAATAGCATAATAACAATAATAATTGATATCTTTTGATTATACGATGAGACTGATGTATTAAACATAAAAAATAAAAAGCATCCTAAGTAATATAATAATCTTGATAAAGTTTGAACTGGACAATCAACTGCTAATAAGATTACATTATGTTCAAAGAATCAGAAAAATATTTATTGCCCAATACAGCAGTATTTATTTTTCACACACATAAAGAGCATTTGTGTAAATCGCCTCCCTATCATAGTTGCAGCACCAGACAGAGCGGAGTAATTTCTCTCAAGAGTCTCTTTCACCAGCAACCATCCAGTATAAAATCAATTATGGCATTGCCATTTTTATCTATTTTACCTCTTCAATCGCAGCAGCTTTTTCTCTTTGTCCAGCTTTTTTCATTTCGTCCTAAGCTGTGGTCCCTCAGTTTTCGCATATTTTGTCATGTGCACGGTTGTAAATGCGCTCAGACATAATTGATATATCTAAGGAGGCAGGCACTAATTTGTTTGAGTTGGGGGTGACCACAACCTGCTACCATAGCTCCTGCTACTCCATCTTTATTAACATCCTGCAATGTATTCTTTATTGTAAATTGTTCGTTGCAAATGGAGCATGATAAAAAGCAATTTGATGTTATTCCCGTACATTTTTCTGATACAATATTGATGGTATTTAACCCACAATCACAAAGCGACTGGTGGCTATTTTCTTTAAATCTTTAAAGAAGTACTTGATGTTCACTATACGATGTCCACAAATATTTTCATTAAATTCATCCTGAAACAAATACCATATTGTAATTTTTATTTCATGCTGTTAGGTATACATATGCAAAACTATATAGATAAAGGTAATTTCTACTAACTATATAGAGAAAGAACTTCGATGTCACAGACAAACAGACATAGGCATCATACTTTTAACACCCCTCTTACTGTCTGTCTGTCCGTCCGTCCGTCTATCTGCGACCAAGCGAAATGCCCGTTTACGAGATTAAAAAATAACTTAAAATATTGTCATATTTGAAAGTATGTATTCTATTAAGTTCTATTTAAAATACACACCTTTCCATTCCACCTGTAGTGATCCTGACGAAATATTTTGATCCATAATTTGTAAATCCGACTCCATATCAATTACACCTCCTTGTTCTTCTTGCGGCGGCGTAGACGAACGAAGCGGACAAAGAGTCATCAAACTCTGATAAAAGAGGATTTTTTTTTTGGCCTGAAAACAGTAGTACTTTTATATTGGCGGATTTACTTCGAAGTTATTCGGTAGGTGCATATTATCCAAAATGTTAGTTGGGTAGAATAAGTTGTAACTTGTAACAGTAGAATAAGACAAAAAGGTAGATACGTATGAAAATAACATAAGTAGGTAATTATGGTTTGAAAGTAGGACAGTACGGTGCCATCTCAGTATGATACAACTTATACCTAGTAGGTACCTATATTTTGACTGGTCAGTAAGATTGGTAGGCACTTATTGACATACCTACTCCCTTTCTTACAAACTTTACATATTTTATCAATATAAGCCACTTATTTAGAATCATTGAGGTAGGTATGTACTTACCATCTATTAAATTTTTGTCTCATCAGGCTTGCTTTTTCCTTGAGAAATCAGGAATGTTCCCGTTTTCTATTTTACCTATTATTATTATACTTATGTACACAATCACAATGTAAAACAGTAAATAAAAATAGGGTTCTATTTTCACAGACCAAAAAGTGCGGCTCGGATTAGTCTGTCGTCTGCGTTGGGCCTAAAACTTAATTTTAACAAATAAAAGATCGATCATTCGAAACGTTGGGATGTGCGGACGACTGGCACAGGTCTTACGTCCAAGGAATCCATACGCAGACTGAGCAAGAGATAGCGCTCGGCGAGTTGACCCGCGTGGGGCTGAGAGAGGTATACGGTGGGTGTGTTCAATTGGGGTTCCAATCCACATGAACGAATAGGTCATAACCGCCAAAACCTTTATTAATAATTTACAGCAAAATTAAATGATCAATCAAAATTTCATCTTGTTATTATTAAAAATGTTTGAAAATCTTACTTATAGTTCAAACGGTTTCTTTTAAGTCGTCCTATTCGAGCGATAATATTGACAAGTTTGCTAAGTAAGACCATATTTCGAAAAATATTTCTATCGAGATTTTTCTTTTCAATCATGTTTTCATCTTATCAATAAACTAAGAAAAGAGTAAAAAATCATATCCTTAAATTTCAAATTTATATTTCAAATACTTTGCGAGATAAATTAGACTCAACACAACCTTTTTTGCGGAGGTATCGTCTTAATGCTAATGCATTCTCTACCAGTCAGTCTGAATACTGCTAGAAAGAGAAAATTTTCAGGATATAATGTCATTAGACTACTTATTAAACTTGCCAAGTTTTAAAGGTTGAGGCGTTAGGGCGTGTAGAGTGAGGAGCTTGGCACTCCATGAGATCTGGTACAGTCAGCATCAGAGATACTTGACCTCTCCTTTACCTATATCTTGAATTTTCTCTTGAACTGAAAATAATATTAACATGCAAATGTGTATTCAGAGGGATTTTAATGAAGTCTTTTTAAATTATCATTATGGTCAGTAAATAAATTTACATAATCATGTCTGTTTCCTTTAAAAGCTTTGTACTTTCATGTTCATTTGTGATAAAAGAAAAAAATCTTTAAAGGTACCGTACGAATCACCTGCCCTATCCGCTATGTTCCGCATTGCCTTTTAACCATTCACATTTTCACCCATTATCAGTTTTCACGACTTGCACGCGAAAAGAAGCAACTCACAGGCCAGCGAGCATAACATTTGTATAAAAAGTCTGCATTCCATGCTCCGAAGTAGTACAGTTAATAAGATTCAACCAAAAACATGCTAATACATAGAAAACGAGCAGAATAAAGCTATGACGCTTAAACAAGCTGAACTTAAGCCTACTACTACTACAAACAATGCTACAAGTCCTGAGCTTGGCAAGCTATGAGACTGGACTCGAAATGAATCAGTCAAAAACGAGTCAATTTTATTATGTACTAGCCGAAGCCCGCGACTTCGTTCGCGTGGACTTATGTCTCTGAAAAATTCTCATCAGGCTGAACAACTTTTGCTCAGGCGTCATTTTTATATTTCTTATAGTTTAGCTGGACCATTACAGTTCTGCATCAGGTGTTCCATTTTCCAAAATCATTTATACCCTATATGTTTCCCAGGCTTAAAGCTATATAAGAAAACAAGTTTTATTTGAATCCGTCCAGTATTTCCGGAGATTAGCCCCCCATATTGTTTTTGGAAATATAGTTAATGTATAGACACACTTTTTACTGTTGTATTATATGTATGGATTATATTAAACAGAAATTATACTTATATATACGTAACCTAATATTATATATTATACGTAACATATACTTTAACATAAGTTTCAGTGTTCAAAACCATCAAACGCCCCCGATAACGGGGGAGAGGTACGGGGACGCCATATTGCGGGACGCTGAGAGTAGGTACTCAACTCATTCTGAACGTAGTACTTATATTAATTTTTTACCTTAACACATGAAACATATCAAGCTAATCCATGTCAAACTTACTCGTATAAGTTGTTTTAAAGGCTTACGTATTTATAAGTTAAGTACGTAAGTAACTTATTTGTTGAAAACGGATGTCTCAGAAATGATTGGAGTTGGAATTTGGTAACTCCAAATGTCATACGTATAAATTTGTAATGCCCTATTAAAACTTCGGAGCATAGGTACTTAAAGTTGTTTTAAATTTTATATATTATTTCGAAGCAGTTGTATTAGCCAAAATAGACGCATTTCGCAACAGTTTTTTTTTAGTTTTGTATTATGGTTTCTTCTTTTTGTGACAGTAGTAAACAGAAAAATAATTTATTAATTTTTTTTACAAAATGGATAATTTATTAATTAAATAATTTTTTACTCCATTGTATTTGACAATATTCCGTACTTCTTCTTCAAAATGACATAAAGTTAGAATGTTTAAATGTTTTAGTAGAAACAAGAAAACCTAGTAGTGATAAAGCAATCAAAAATGCAAACATATATTTCCATTCGAATAACAATAGGCATAAACTACGAAAATAGCACCCGAAACCAACGCAAAACGTGGCAAATACCTACCAAAACATAGTCCAATCAAAACCATACCTTATTCTATCGGAATACAGTCTAATATCGCGCAGTAACCTACAAAATCATTGTTCAAAGCAGATAACAAAGGACAAATTTGCATAGAAATAAACAAGGGATGATTTCGAACGATTTATGGGCGAGTCCTATGATATACGTTAGTTTTCGTCAAACTAATGACTGTTTTAGTTAGTGTTCCGTACGATAGGAGGATTTCGAATGCGCATTTGAGTGGTTTTACTAGTTTGTTAGTGTTGTGATTTATTTTTAACTGATTTCCGAAAAAGGAGGATGTTCATCATTCATCGCGATCTATTTTTACTATGTATGTTCGCTGATTATTTGAAGTGGTCTTATAGTACTTTTATCAAAATCGGTTGTGTATTTTGGGGATGAAGTCGGTTATCATGACAATAAAGTAATGTCAATCCCACTAAAGCATTTCCATGTAAAGTATACCTAATGCCAAGACGAGGAGGTACATTATAGCTTGCACTGTAAAACAGTTATCAAGTTAAAAGCTCAACCTTACTAAAGCAATTTTGATGTCTATTATAATATTTACTAACATAACTAGTTTACAAATCATCTACGACTGCTTGTATAGGTCGGATAAACTTCGCTTGCTCTGTTCATTCGTTCGAGGTGAAAGAACCCTTTTTTACAGTCGGTCAATAACTACATCAAAATTATCGACAGATAGAACAAATTGGTACACTAGCGATCGCCATTTGTCGCAAATTCGCAATATTGCCGCGTGATAAATGAAGCTGTAAGGAGCCGTGCGGAGTTCGTATTTTTTGTTGACCTTCAATCTGAGCCTTCAAGATGGCTGACATGATATAAAATTTACTTCGTTACCTACTAGGATTTCCACCTTGACTAAGTGAAACTGGATTTCTTTCACAACCAATGTGACTACAGATTGAACTCATTTTTCACATTCAATATGATTTTGCTCACTTTTCCCGCATACCCCACTTAATAAAGTTCAAATCAAAAATACCTGAGTTATTTTTAAAGACTTCAAGTCTATATGGACAAGAAACTTCGCTTGCTTTGTTAATTCGTTCAAGGATAATTACAATCGGTCAATACCTACATCAGAATTAACGACAGATAGAACAAATAGGTAGACTAGCGATCGCCATTTGTCGCAAATTCGCAATATTGCCGCGTGATAATTGAAGCTGTAGGGAGCCGTACGGAGTCCGTATTTTTTGTTGACCTTCAGTTTACAAGATGACTGTCATGATATAAAATTTACTTCATTACCTACTAGGATTTCCACCTTGACTGAGTAAAATTGCTACTTCTTACAACCAATTTTACTACAGAGATAACTAATTTTTCACATTCAATATGATTTTGTTCACTTTTGCCACATACCCAACTTAATACAGTTTAAATCAAAGATACCTGAGTTATTTTTAAAGACCCCAAGTCTATTTGGACAAGAAACTTCGTTTGCTTTGTTAATTCGTTCAAGGATAATTACAATCGGTCAATTAATACCAACATCAGAATTAACAACAGAAAGAACAAATCGGTGGATTACCGATCGCCATTTGTCGCAAATCGCAATATTGCCGCGTGATAAATGAAGTCGAATAGAGGGAATCCGTATTCTTTGTTGACCTTCAATTTAAAAGATGGCTGACATGATAAAAAATTTACTTCATTATCTACTAGGATTTTCATCTTGACTGAGTAAAATTCTTTTACAACAAATTTTACTACAGATTTAACTCATTTTTCACATTTACTATGATTTTACTCACTTTTGCCTCATTCCAAACTTGATAAAGTTCAAACCAAAGATACCTGAATTATTTATAAAGACTTTAAGTCAGAAGTCCAAGATATTTTGCTTGTTTTGTTAATTTGTTCGAGGATAATTACAATCGGTCAGTACCTACATCAGAATTAACGACAGAGAGAATAAATCGGTAGATTACCGATCGCCATTTGTCGCAAATTGCAATATTGCCGCGTGATAATTGAAGCTGTAGGGAGCCGTACGGAGTCCGTATTTTTTGTTGACCTTCAGTTTACAAGATGACTGTCATGATATAAAATTTACTTCATTACCTACTAGGATTTCCACCTTGACTGAGTAAAATTGCTACTTCTTACAACCAATTTTACTACAGAGATAACTAATTTTTCACATTCAATATGATTTTGTTCACTTTTGCCACATACCCAACTTAATACAGTTCAAATCAAAGATACCTGAGTTATTTTTAAAGACCCCAAGTCTATTTGGACAAGAAACTTCGCTTGCTTTGTTAATTCGTTCAAGGATAATTACAATCGGTCAATTAATACCAACATCAGAATTAACGACAGAAAGAACAAATCGGTGGATTACCGATCGCCATTTGTCGCAAATCGCAATTTTGCCGCGTGATAAATGAAGTCGAATAGAGGGAATCCGTATTCTTTGTTGACCTTCAATTTAAAAGATGGCTGACATGATAAAAAATTTAAAAGATGGCTGACATGATAAAAAATTTACTTCATTATCTACTATGATTTTCATCTTGACTGAGTGAAATTCTTTTACAACCAATTTTACTACAGATTTAACTTCTTTTTCACATTTACTATGATTTTGCTCACTTATGCCGCATTCCAAACTTGATAAAGTTCAAATCAAAGATACCTGAATTATTTATAAAGACTCCAAGTCAGAAGTCCAAGATATTTTGCTTGTTTTGTTCATTCGTTCGAGGATAATTACAAACGGTCAGTACCTACATCAGAATTAACGACAGAGAGAATAAATCGGTAGATTACCGATCGCCATTTGTCGCAAATTGCAATATTGCCGCGTGATAAATGAAGCTGAACAAAGGGAGTCCGTATTTTTTGTTGACCTTCGATTAAAAAAATGGCGGACATGATATTAAATTTATTTTATTACTATGAGTTACATACACAAAACTTGATAAAATTACAACCAAACATAATAAAGTTATGTACTTTAGAGAGACTACTTAGTCAATAAAAAATCTACACCTGCTTTGCTTATTCGTTCGAGGAAAAGAAGCCTTTTTTTACAGTCGGTCAATACACGATAGATAGAACAAATTGGTACATTAGCGATCACACATTTGTCGCAATATTGCCGCGTGATAAATGAAGCCAGGCGGAGGGCGCCTGTGTTGTTTGGAGTCAAGTTACAAAATGGTGGATGTGGCTTTTTACACGGCTGCCGAAGCGAATAAAGTTCTTAGGGTTGGGCGAGAGGCCGCGAGACACATCTTTTTTTAGTTTATTTATTACATAAGACCACAAACAGATTCACAATACAATTTATAATATTATCGTATAGTGATTCTAACTGTAGATCCAACAACGTTGGCCACATCAATATATCACGTATATCTTTAGTGTGCAAAGCTATGTAATCCACATGCTAAAATGTAAAAAAATATATACAACGTGGAAGGGACATCCCGAATAAATCAAACCACGGACTTCTTCCACGTTGTAAACGTCTTCGCCTTTGATCAGACGATATTGTAAGGTTGACGGGTAAGCAGTGGATTAAAAATGCACAAGACTGTGGGAAATGGCGCAAAAAAGTGAGGCTGAAAGGCTGAAGGCCGAGGGGCTGAATGTCTTCCGTCAGTGCTGTATAGTTTCAGTGCTGGATGTAGTAGAAAACACCTTAGGCAATACAAGCTATACACTCAAATAAGTTCTTATAATTTCGCAATACCCTGACAGGGTTCATGTAGTACCTACTAACCATCTTCTGTATGAGTGCATGTAAGCGATAAATAAAGAAATAATGCTAAACAAAGCTTATAAACATCAATGAGAACTCTACAACCCTTTCGGCCAGCGAGGAGAGTGTAGGCCAAGTCCTCTTACTTCTCTGGCTGAGTATGGCTCTAGTAGTGCAGAGAGGGTCATGCTCCTGCAGTGGAGACTAAAAGACCTGATGGTGATGATGATGATAATGATAGTGCTGCTAGATGTAGCTCAACCCTTAGTCAACATGTACAATCCGACGTTTGTATAATAATATATGTATGTACATATAAATATGCTTGTTTGATAATAATTTGAGTATTTTAGATCGAATGAAATTTTATAGGGGGATTGATATCGATGTAGCCAATAGATTTTTCATATCCCCCTGTTTATAACTCTTGGCGTAGATTCCTTCTGAGGAAAATCAGATCATTATTATGTTTCGAGATAATCCTATTACTTTGGCAAAGATCGGGCGTCTCTATTTTCTGTGTCGGAGCGCTTATTGTATGATATTTGAAAGTATACTTAGATCTTTCATTTTCATATACAAAGTGGTTTCAACATTTTGTATATCAAAATCATCATCATCACCAGGTATGTATCTTCAATGCAAGAGCATGGCCCTCTATGTACTACCAGAGCCAAACATGGCCAGAACAGCTAGAGGAATTGGCCTACTCTCTTCGCTGGCAGACGGGTTGGATAGGTCTCATTGATGTTTATAAGCTTTGTGCAGCTTGTATTTCCTAAGTCGCCTTCTACGACATCCACAAGAGGAGTTGGAGTGGCCATGTCTACTCTGCAAGAAACCACACGGCCAAATCATCATCATCATCAGCACGACCCTCTCTGGACTATGATAGCTATACTTAGCCAGAGCAGCCAGAGGAATTGGCCCACACTCTCCTCGCTGGCCATATAGGTTGGAGAGCTTTGTTCAGATTGCATTAAGTACCTAAGTCGCCTTTTACGACATCCACAACCACACGGCAAAATGGTTCAAATTATTTAAGTTAATTTAACTGTTGTCTGTTGTGTACTGTGTATTTACACTTTTGTGTACAGTTAGGTGTGTGGTTGATTTTATGAAAACTAAGTAGGTTTTCTCTCGATTTGTTCGACACAACGACAATACAAAAATCACAAGCCTGGTTTGGCGTGCGCGGCGTGCGCGGGAGGATTGAGGTGGGCTGGTCGCCGCTGTGCGAACGCTGACATAGCATAATTTTTCAAAACTAAATACCGACTTCATCCCCAAACTACACAACACAACCAATTCTGATAAATTTTCTATGGGACTACCTGGCAAGTATACCCTTTGTAACAATAAAAGCATTTTTAAAATAAGTCCAGGCGTCTACAAATAATCGGCGAACTTACATTTAAAAAAAAAATTGACGATAACCTCTTCCTTTTTTGGAAGACGATTAAAAACGTCCCAGGAACGACGATGGGGATGACAAGTATTGTGAATATAACGGGACAGGTATCATTTTGAACCAGATATTTCAACGACCCTACTGCCGATATGGCCATTGTTCAGCTGTCATAGATTTCTTAAACTGTGTCGTTTTTTGATCTGACGCGTCAGTGTTGTGTGTAAAGACTTGCGCAACAAAGACGGTGTCCGTTCGGAAATTGTATTTTGTTGCTTGCGAATACTTTTTAGGGTTCCTTAGTAAACAAGGAACCCTTAATAGTTACGCCATGTCTGTCTATCTGATGGTCTACTCAGAGACTATAAGTACAAAAAAACTGTTTGGTGCTTGGCATGGGTATATATTAAATAAAAGGTCTAACAAAATATACTGAAACTATTTAAAGGGTAAATTCAATCTATGACACTGAACACCTTTCCCAAAGGAACATATATCGAATCATAAAAAGGTCAAAACTAAAAACCGACTCACCTACATACTACACAATTTTGTCAAAATTTCTATTTGTCTACTTCCCAAGTATACCCTTTCAAACAATGAAACCAAGTCTCAAAGTAATACTTTTATCAATTCGTAACTAAGTTGTGAGACTTGGATTTTTTATAAGTTATGTTTTTGATTGCATGTTTATGTTCACGACCTTTCAGTGTGACTTCTTCGAGTTACTAATTCTTCTTAATTAGCTTGAAGTCAAGGGCCGACCTTCAACTTGCCTTTTTTTGTTTTAATGAAGGTCTACCTAATTATTTTTATTAGGCCTAAACGAGCGACAGTAAGCCCTGGACATTTCGCGACACCGCTGAACGTCAGCGACAGTCGGCGACGGTAGGCGACTGTCTGTCCGTCTGTTTGTCACCAGGCTGTATCTCAAGAACCGCGATAGCTAGACAGTTGAATTTTTTTCACAAATTATGTATTTCTGTTCCCGCTATAACAACAAATACTAAAAACAAAATAAAATAAATATTCAAGAGGGGCTCCCATTCTACAAACGTGATTTTTTTGCCCTTTTTTGGTCGATATCAATAATGGCAACAGGTGGGCACTTGAAATATACACAAAATACTCAGTTATATTTTTATTTAACAATAAATAAAAGGATTAAAATTAAATATACATTTAAGGGGGGCTCCCATAAAAAAAAACTTGATTTTTGTAGATAATGGTACGGAACCCTTCGTGCGCGGGTTCGATTCGCACTTGGCTGGTTTTTTAGTAGGTCCGATAAACTAGTGTATGATACTGCATATAACTCGATATTAAAATACTCGTGCAATGTTTAAAAATCATAAACTACTATTATAAATACCTTTCCTAAAGTACCTACCCTGAAGTTTTTGTCCGATCAAGATTTTCATTAGATAAAACTTCAAGGACTCGGGGGTCTATGCAACACTTGGCCATAGCGGCCAGAGGACTTGGCCTACACTCTTGTCGCTGACCAGACGGGTTGGAGAGGTCTCATTGATGTTTATAAGCTTTGTTTAGCTTGTATTTCCTAAGTCGCCTTCTACGACATCCACGGGTGGACTTGGAGTGGTCCTACTCTGCCGGAAACCACTCGGCACTTATATAAATATTTTTTTGCATCATCCGCATCCGTGCATCCTCGGCGGTAATGCTTCAGAGCACGGGATCCGCTACCTAACTTAGATAATTAAAGACAGATTTGCAAGGTCTGCAGCACAGAAGATGTTGAGCGGGTGGCTGCAGGCGCTTGCAGCCACCTGTACAAGGCGAGAACGCGGGAGAGGTATGAGAACGCATATTGCTCGGAACCTTTGAAGATTCAGTTCTGTATATATTACTTATAAGTATTACTGAGGAAGGCAAGCATAACTTATCCAGGTAGCAATGTTGACCAAACTGCAACTCAGTGTCAATGTGGTCATAACTAAAGTGGTTTGTTCAAAACACTGGAACTATTAAGTCTCCCGAGTTGTACATATACGAATTATTTAAAACCAGTATTTATTTGCCAAGTAAGTAGGTACAGTAAAAGAAATCCAAAAAGATTTTTATATCCTACAGTAAAAACGTGGCTGTATAAATCTAAATAGTTTTCCTATGGCTGTACGAATCTACAATGAATTGCCCAAAGATATCAGAGTATTAAACTATTCAAACAAAAACTGTTTAACTGGCTTGTAAAGAAGTGTTTTTATAGTGTCAAAGAGTTTTTACCTGCATGTTCACATTTATAATGACAATTCGACTAAGAATTTGAAATTGACAATAATAAAATTTTGATTGCATGTAATTTTTGATCAAAATTTGTTATAGTTGACATAATAATGTCTGTTGCATATCAGTGATGACAAAATGTATAAGACTCGACATATTGCTTTTGTACCATCCAACTGCACCACATTTTATGCAATAAAGTTTCATTTCATTTCATTCTCTACCAGACTATGACACACCTCCTCTTCTTCCCATCGTGCCCTACCAGCTGCAGTAAGCGTGACCTATATGAGGCCTCAGACAATGCTGTGAAAATAGCAACCTTCTTAAGGCTCCTCCTTGCGCTAGCGATCTTGAAAAACACAAAAAAAATAATTTCTCTTTCTGTAAGTGAGATTATTAGAAACCCTCGTACAACTTTTTAGCTAGTATCCTTAAGTTTCATTAGAACCTCGAAAATCATTGAAATAAAATACCCTGAATTTTCCTTTGCAAAAAATACTAAAAACGGCCATTTTTGACTCTTTTTGTAAAGGTTTCTAAACCGGATAGTATTTCAATAACTTTCGAGGTTCTAATGAAACTTCAGGATACTAGCTAAAAAGTTGTACGAGGGTTTCTAATAATCTCACTTACAGAAAGAGAAATTAATTTTTTTGTGTTTTCAAGGTCGCTAGCGCAGGGAGGAGCCTTAAAGGAAACAATCCGATTTTATTTTGAGCTTTCGAGAAGAAGAAGAAGTATTAACTCTGTGTCAGAAGTAAGTAATTTCAGGTAAAGCTTATCTACCTATTAAATATATTTCATTACATCGTAAACGTTGCAGATTAATTGGTTTAGTAAACAGTAAGACAAAGTTGGGTAAGTGAGCGATTAATTGCGTCGTCAGGAGTTGCATAGTTGCAAGTTGCAAGTTGTAACTGCTAACAATGCCTTGTTGTTTATGCAACAATGTTTATGCATTGGTTGGAATTTAGACCCAACACTTGCAAGGTAGTTTGTTGTTTTCGACTATTGTGTAAGTGGACAAAACTGCTTTAAAAGGGTAAACACGTAAGACAAACTATACAACGTGGAAGGGTACTAAAAAAATTTCGACATTTCCATACGAAAGTGTTCAGTAGAAATAATTTAGTTTATATTATACTTAATTTGGGGGTAGCTTAATCAGTGTGGTTTGTACTTATAAATTTATTGGAACGAAGTTCCTTTTCGGATGGTACAAATTTGGCGAAAAATAGTGTAAAATTTTTAGGAGCTGAAACAGTTTGTTTTTTTTAAGGGGCCTTCAATTATTGTAATTAAGTTAATTTATTAATAAACTTAAATAAAATTTAGTTCAACGATGTTTTGTAAAAAAATCTTAATTAACTTTTTTTAAAAACCTCTCGCTGTATGTCAAAAGTCTAGATTAACATATTCCAGGCATAATCTAGACAACATGTGCTAGAAAAGACAGAGACGTAACTTATGCAAAATGAGAAAATTTAAAAAGATAGTTTGTCCGCAAAATATGTTTGCACTTTATCTTTTGATGTAATGAACATTTTTTAACCCCTAACAAAAAAGAGGGGTTTTATAAGTTTGACACTGTCTGTCTGTGTGTGGCATGGTAGTGCTCGAACGATTGGAGCAATTTCGATGCGGATTTTTTACGTGAAAGCAAATTCGTTGCAGGGGTTCTTAGCTATGTTTGATGAAAATTGGTTCCGCCGTTTAGAAGTTATTAAGTTATCTACAACTACAACTACAAAAATTCTACAACACGGGCAACTCCGCGGGCATAAGTAGCAGAAATGAGTTTAAAAAAAAATTACTTAGGCTTTAATTGTGATGTCTGCTTATCAAGACAAATGCAATGAGCCAAACTCGATGGGGTTGCGTCAATTTATTACAGGATTTATATGGCCACTTTTCAGCTCCATCATCAGACCACCTCATTGATTCCATAATATTGCATTGTCATCTGTCTTACACAAGTATGCAGCTCAAAATCTGTTGAAGATAACTTGTTAAAAATTGATTTGAAAGATGTTAAATAAAACCTTGTAAAATCATATAAGACGAAAAAGTGAATTTTTTATAACATTATTATACAGGGTTTAACAATATATACTAAAATTATTTTAAGGGTGAATTCACTGCATGATACTGAAAAAAAATAACAAAATTTGAAAATATATTATTTTCCTGTACAAGTTGACCGATCAGCCGATCCGAGAAAAATATACGAGTATCTCATACTTTGATATACTATTCCTTACGGAAAGTCCAGTATCATGGACTGAATTCAGCCATATAATAGTTTTAGGTATATTTTGATAGAACCTATAGGTATATATACCGGCTCTATCAAAATATATCAAACAACGTGAGAGGGTTATATAGGGTTATACCTGTTTTTAAATTGAACAACGGGCTATACTAAATTATGTATGAAAAAAAAATAGTTAATAATAGTATGAAGATATTAAATTCATTGTAAAAATTTTGAAAGCGTGCAGCCATCCAGGCAATTTCTATGGGAATGTATTTTTTTTTGTTTTTTGACTGATTTTTTTATTATCATTATAATATAGTGATCTAGTAAAGCCTGTGATTTGATTTATTACAAGTATATCCCTTCGACGTTGTATACAGGCTCTATCAAAATCCTAATAATATTACAAATGCGAAAGTGAGTTTGTATATTTGTTTGTTACTACTTCACGCTTCAACCACTGAACCTATTTAGATGAAATTTTATATGGATATAGTTTGATACCCTGGAAAGGACATAGGATAGTTTTTATCCTGAAATTCCCAAGGCAAGCGAAGCCCATCACGGGTATAGCTGTATATTATACTAACTGTACCCGTGGGCTTCGTATCATACATGGAAATGTTTATAATGAAATACTATATTGCTGTTCTCTATTTACCGGTTACTACAGAACCCTAACAAAAATAACAAAGGAATGGCTATCATAGAAACTTCTCAAACTATGATACATTGTAATATAAATCAATTTCCTTCTACGTGCTTGTAAGGCCTAAGAAAAACATACGGGGACAATCCCAAGCAATAATGAACCATAAGACGATGTAGTAGAGTTAATATTGGAGTATCATGGTGGTAGTTTCCAAAAAAGGTCCCCTTAATAGGTGGACTTTCCGTAAAGCTTTTGTGATAAGATATAAAATAGTGTTTGTGATAGTGATGTGCGTGGATGATTTGAAGTTATCGATATTTTTTGATGAAACTAGTTTTTTGAACGAATGAAAGTTATATGTTTGGTTTTACAGTAGGTATGATTGCTTTTATGGCAATAATTGGTCGAGATGTCTCCCAGTCCTTAGTTATGAATCGGATTTTTTAAATTTCCCGAGTTGTTTAGTCATTTTTACCACATTAATAAAGTTTTACGATTGCAAAAATATAATTTTTTAATCTAATAAGCGGCCAAGTGCGAGTCGGACTCGCCCATGAAGGGTTCCGTAGTAGCAAATAACAATATAAAAGTCTTGTAGTATGTTTTTTTAATTTTTATATTTGAGTTGATTGTATGAAAGGTAAATTGCCGTTTACGATTTATGACGTATTAAAAAAAAAACTACTTACTAGATCTCGTTCAAACCAATTTTCGCTGGTAGTTTTCATGGTAATGAACAACATATATTTTATTTAGTTTTATCATTCTCTTATTTTAGAAGTTACGGGGGGGGGACACACTTTTTTCCACTTTGGAAGTGTCTCTCGCGCAAAGTATTCGGTTTAGAAAAAAATGCTATTAGAAACCTCAATATCATTTTTGACGACCTATCTATAGATACCCCACACGTATGGGTTTGATGAAAAATAAATTTTTGAGTTTCAGTTCTAAGTATGGGGAACCCCCAAAATTTAATGTTTTTTTCTATTTTTGTGTCAAAACCTTAATGCAGTTCACATAATACATCTACTTACCAAGTTTCAACAGTATAGGTCTTATAGTTTCGGAAAAAAGTGGCTGTGACATACGGACGGACAGACAGACAGACAGACAGACATGACGAATCTATAAGGGTTCCGTTTTTGCCATTTGGCTACGGAACCCTAAAAACCAACATCAACACCAAACTATAAAACTGACCACCTGAAAAGTATGTCCTTAAAAAGAGTTCCCAAATTGGTTTAGCTGTCTTCAAATAATATTTTGTAGGTCTTATAATTTATATTGCTTTATTCTAAAAGGTTGATCTTTCATATCTATTCCTGTATTTCTTCTTTTTTCTTATTAAAAGGTAACGTGACAAATTGACATCGATATAAAATTTATCGACCTATCCCCAACCTAGCACAAGCCTCTAATTTAAGTGATTTTGACAGGAAAATATTGCCTTCAGGGGACGATTCGCTAATCTCTGTTTATGACAAACTTTACGACATAAACTTCCACATATTGTATAGTTTTAAGGAGTAAGTATATTAAACCTGAAGGGATGTATGGAAGGTTTTACGGCCTCCATGCGTTGGCTCTGTTACTTAAGAAAGACATAAAAGTTTAATCTTTGAGATATATTTCGGAATAAGTTATTTTTGTGGTCCCTTACTATGGGTCTCATAAGAAGGCTCAAGGTCGTGTAACGCGCTATGGAAAGGGCTATGCTCGGTGTTTCTCTACGTGATCGAATCAGAAATGAGGAAATCCATGTTAGAACTAAAGTCACTGACATAACCCAGTGGATTAGCTCGTTGAAATGGCAGTGGGCGGGACACATAGCACGACGAACCGATGGCCGATGGAGCAAAAATGTTTTTGAATAGCGACCACGTACAGGCAAGCGAAGCGTAGGGCACTCACCCACAAGGTGGTCTGACGACCTAACCAAAGTAGCTGGATGTAAGCTGCTCTAGATCGATCATTTTGGAAATCTTTGGGAGAGGCCTATGTCCAGCAGTGGACGTTGTGCGGCTGAAATGATAATGATGAGGATTGTGGAGTTTTGGTGGGAAATTAAAGCTTTTTATATAATTTTATGTGGGACTACATAATTTGTAATTTTTAGTCTTAATTTAAATTTTAATAAGTTTGTATAGTTTTAATTTAAGTTAAGTTTATTTTTTTTCCAATAAAGGGGAATAATTTTATGTAAGAAATCCAGTCGCCATTGATACGGCTGGCCCGTGGTGTCCTGAAGCCAAGAGCTTTATTAGTGAGATAGGACGTCGGTTAAAGGACCAAGGAAAATGACCACCGCTCTGGATTGCATTTTGTTCAAAGGATATCCATCGCTATCCAAAGAGGAAACGCAGCCAGTATGACGGGCACCTTTTAGTCGGATTCAACACGAAGTGGCATTTTGGATTGACGTATTTTGTAAAATGTTTATGTTTCGAGAATTTATTTGACAACAGATATATAAAAATTATATTGATAAGATATATTGTGCTAGAGAAGACAAGTTTTCTCAAGACGTTTCACCTTAGACGCCTTAACCGCTTTAAAAATCTGACACCAGTGTTTGTCAATCAAAAACTCGAAAAATAAATAGTAAAATAATAATTTAAATAGACGACAAAGTAAGAGATAGCACTAAAACTGTTACAAAATAGAGAAGGACAGCGTAAGAGCCACCTGTAGCCGGCCTAAGCTAGACAGGAGCCGGCTAACACCGCCTAGATCCGGCTAAGACCGGTTTCTGCCAGATTTACAGCCCGGTGAACGATGAATGTTTTAGAGTGATGTACTATCGACTTAGTAGTAACCACGTTTAGGATATGATACTGATTAAATTATCTCAGAAATGGCGAAACACTGAGATATAAAGAAATGGATGAAAATTTTGGAAACGCTTGAATATTTGATCTAAATCGATTTGGGGACGAAAACACGTTGTGCGAATGTATGTATGTTTGTACTGAGATAACTGCCAAACCGACGATCCGATTTTGATGAAATTTGGTAGGCATGTAGGAAATATCAATAGAATTTTCAAATTCGTTGTGCATAAAAATCGGTTCAGTAGTTTTTGAAATATAATAATCGCAAGGTCTAGATTCGCGGTTAGTTACATGATTTTGGTGCATCTAGTATTTGTTTTTTGGTTTGTGTTGTAAATAATTATTTTTTTGTACGACGAAATATTATTATTTCTTTCTTTATTGAGTTTCTTGCTGGTCGGAATAACATTCCTCTTTATCATAAGAATATATCAGATTTTTCTGTTCAGTCAAATTCATGTACATAAAAATATTCATTTTAAATCACATCAAAATGGACTTAACACACCGTGTTGTCGCCATTTCTTTTGCCTGAACCATCTGATGTAAGTATTTAAAAACTAGTAACATTCTTGAAAGACCTATTCAACAGTACCCATCATAACCCATACCCTCCAAGACCTCTGTCTGCTCTGGCCAAGTATGGCTCCGGTAGTACAGAGAGGGTCGTGCTCCTGCAGTGGAGACAGAAAGACATGATGATGATGACCCCAAACGATGGGATAGTCGAGAAAACAAAAAAATACTTCTACTTTACATGTTAGGTATGTACCTATAAACTGCCACAAAACTATATTTTTTCATGATTATATTTCACCACTTTGTCGGCATGATCAATACGTACATACTCATGCTAAATTATAGCTTTATATTACTTATAATCTCTGAGTAAAACCGTGGACAGATAGACAGACATAGCGAAATTTTATCGGTCCTCGTTTATTTACTGACCGAGCGAGCGAAGCGAGCAAGCTCTCTTAATCGAGTTGGGGGCGAAAACACATTGTATGTATGTATGTATGTATGTATGTTTGTACCGCGATAACAGCCGAACCGATGGTTTGATTTTGATGAAATTTGGTAGGCACGTAGGAAATATCAATAAAATTTTCAAGTTCGTTGGGCATCAAAATCGGTTCAGTAGTTTTTGAAATATTAATAAAAATGTCCGCGATTATGTAGCAAAACGAAACCATAGCGCGTTCTAACTTTGGATAGCGCCATCTAGGGGTTATTTAGAAAACTGAATTGCGAAAAATAATCACGAGGTCTAAGTTCGCGGCGAACAACTAGTTTATTTATCTAACATTATTACAAAAATTGTAACAGGCGGACTTAAGGCCGAGGGCCTTTTCTACCAGTCAACCTACAGGTGATGCCCAAAACGCTAATTTTGTACGTCAAGGCACATCCTAATTTAATCTTTAAAATTGTTTACTACGGATCTCTAAAAAGGATGTTAAAACCAAAATCTGATTTTGTTTACTCTAAAAATACTGTCTTGTAAAGAAATCCAAAGAGGACTAGTAGCTAATAAATTTACGCATCGAAAGTTTGTAAATAAAGTACAAAGAAAATTAGATTCCGTCGACGCGCCCCTAACCTCTCTTTGATTCGCTGAAACTTTATATATAAAAAATATAATGTTTTGTTTGTAGGTCGCATTTTTTTTGGAAATATATACCTTTTTTTTTACCTAAGCGCATCATGTCAGTACTCAGTACACGGTGCGGTTGGCAATCCATCACTTTTTGATTTTCATTGTTATTTATTTATTTATTTCCACTTTATCTTATTTTTACAGGTTTATATCAAAAACAATAGAGAAGCAATAAAATTTTATATTTATCAATTATTTACACCATAACTTATCATGTACATGGCAATATTTGTTATTTAACTTTTTAGGGTTCCATACCAACGGGTAAAAAAAAATCTATTACTAAGACTGTCCGTCTGTTTTTGTCTGTCACCTCATGAACCGTGATCTAGACAGTTGAAATTGTTACAGATAATGTATTTTTTTGCCGGTAGATATGTTAAGGCGACCCTTAAAGAGCTTTTTAAAATGTCGAGTGTGTTCGCTGGATGCTTTATTAGAACTAAACTTACACCTGCCATTTTGTATGAAGTAACCTGTCTGTATAATGCGTGAGGAGTCATGATCAGGAACATAACGTATGTCTATGTAGTATTTGTTGTTATAGCGAGTTACGTAGGATATACCTACGTAACTCGCTATAACATCAAATACTAAAAAGCAATGAAATAAATATTTAAGTGGGGCTTCAATACAACAAACGTGTTTTTTTTATAGATAATGGTACGGAACACATCGTGAGTGAGTCCGACTCGCACTTGGAAGCTTACCGAACTAGAGGACCCTAGAATAAACTTTCTGGCTTTTTCTCTCCAAAGTTTATAAGAACATATAAAATAATGTGACATTCGCAATTACCAACAATTTTTTTAAAAATATAATCTACTTCATATCTTGAAAATATTACGTAACAATAAGCATATACATGAAATATAGAAACATCTGAGTAGATAGGCTTTCAAAGTAAAAAGAAATACCAAATTTGGTTCACACACGTATTACATACAGAAAAAACGAATAACCGGATTGATAATCTCCTCTTTTTAGCCCCCGACCAAAAGAGGGGCGTTATAAGTTTGACGCGTGTTATGTCTGTTTGTGGCACCGTAGCTCTTGAACGGATGGACCGATTTCGATGTGTTTTTTTACGTGAAAGCAAGTTCTCTTGCGGTGGTTCTTCAATATGTTTCATAAAAATCGGTTTAGCCGTTTAAAAGTTATTGGGGGTTAACGCTCGAAAGCCGGGATTTTTGGAATTTTTCTGTAAAATAATAAACGTCGCTATGGATATCAATTAGAATATGTAGTTCATTAGTAGATGGCGTTCTTGAAAGTCGAGGTTTTTTTTAATTTGCCTGGCAAATAAACTGGTTTTGAAGTCTGTTAAAAACCAGACGTTGGGAGAAAAGGAAAGAGAGAACTAAATATAAATTTTAAAAAAGTGCAAAGTAAGAAAATCCAAATTTCTCTCTTGTATCCATACGTTGAGGAGGAGAAAAGAAATACATTTTCATTTGAAAAGATAAAAGGAGGAAGTTTGCAAGTAGCGAAAACTTTGTTAATAGGCTAATCTTAACAAAAACAAATGCCTTTTTAGCGGCACTGCCTCCTTGGGAGTTATTTTCTGTAAATGGGGAATAGGAGTGGATTGTGTGAATTTAGGTTATGCTGTAATTACTTCCATCCACCACATTTTAGTAAGGGAGTGCCTCCGCTGCCGGCGCTGGTTGCCGAATTGGCTGCCGGCGCTGGTGTAACACGATCTGTGTCTGTGTTACTTTCGCCCTTAGCTTGAGTCGCTCGCTCGTGTTTTGGGCACAGGAAACCTAACGAACCTAACTTACACTTTACGGCAAATTTTGAGTACTGGCGCCGGCAACCGGTGTTTTAAATCTCGGCTGCCGGCAGTATAACCGCCGGTTCCCAATAGTGATATTTTTAGAAGCCGGCGCGGCATCGAAGACTCTCTCTCTTGTAATTAATATACCGTATGGTTTCTGGCAGATGGAATAGGGCCACTCCAAGTCCTCCCGTGGATGTCGTAGAAGGCGACTTAGGTGATACAAGCTAAACAAAGCTTATAAACATCAATGGGACCTCTCCAACCCGTCTGGCCAGCGAGGAGAGTGAAGGCCAAGGCCTCTGGCTGCTTTGGCCAGGTGGGTCTCTAGTGGTATAGAGAGGGTCATGCTTCTACAGTGGAGATAAAAAGAACTCATGATAATGATAATCATGAACAAATTATTGCCTTTATAATTTTACTAGGATGTTTGTATATTCTTTTAAACCGACTTCCAAAATAGGAGGAGGCTATCAATTCATAAAGATCTTTTCCTAAAATGTAAGTACAGGTATGTTTACCAATTTTTCGAAAACAATTGGCCCGATTTGGCAAATTCTTAAAAGTACTAAAATTTAATAAACTAGCTGAAGCCCGGGACTTCGTTTGCGTGGACTTTATGTCTCCGGAAAATGCTCATCAGGCTAAAGAACTTTTGCTAAGGCGTAATTTTTAAATTTCTTTTAGCTGGACTATTACGGTTCTGCATCAGGTGTTTCATTTTCCAAAATCATTTATACCTTATATGTTGCCCAGAAAGAAAAAAAGAGGTTAAGAACTTAACGGAAGGAAGAGAGACATGGAAAGCACTCCACCGACAAGAGCCCAGCTCTTAAATATAAGAAGAAGAAGATGTTGCCCAGGCTTAACAGCTGTATAACAAAAAAGTTTTATTTGAATCTGTCCAGTATTTCCAGAGAGTAGCGTGTACAAACTACAAACATACAAACAGACTCTGATACTATGTCTCCAGCGCTCCAAATGTATTTTTTTGGAAATATATTCAATGTAAGACACATTTTTTTACTGTTTTATTATAAGTATAGATTTAAAAAACAAACCATTAAGTGTTGTCACTTGTATTCGTTTATTTATTCGCTTCTTTGTGACACCTATATGTAATCTTATACTCACACATCTTGATTCATTATCGGGTCTTTCGATATGTCCAATCGATAAGATTCGATTCTCGACACGCCACCTGAATCGTTTGTCGATACCGCATTAATCAGGTGTTAGGGATGTGGCTAAACGTTATCGACATAAGTATTATTTTGGAAAATGATTTCAACAATGATAATTTATAAAAAAACCAGCCAAGTGCGAGTCGGACTCGCACACGAAGCGTTTCGTACCATTATCTACAAAAATTAAGTTTTTTGTATGGGAGCCCACTTAAATATTTATTATATATTTTTTTTTATTTATTATTAAAATTAAAAATACAGCTATGTATTTTGCGAATATATCAAGTGCCTACCCTGAGTGCCTACCTGTTGCTATTATTGAGATATAGCAAAAAAGAGCAAAAAAATCGTCGAAAAAAATTTGTATGGGAGCCCCCATTAAATATTTATTTTATTTTGTTTTTAGTATTTGTTGTTATAGCGGCAACAGAAATACATAATTTGTGAAAATTTCAACTGTCTAGCTATCGCGGTTCTTGAGATACAGTCTGATGACAGACAGACGGACAGACGCACAGACAGCGAAGTCTTAGGAATAGGGTCCCGTTTTTACCCTTTGGGTACGGAACCCTAACAACGTTGTAAACTTCTTTTCTTGCTCAAATAAACCACCTTCTTAATATATGATTGTTAAAAATAAAGTTTCCAATCATCACTGAACAATCTTCAAGTAATCAATATTTTTAACAACTTTAGTATATAGTTATTTATTGAAAAATAAGCGACAATATCAATTAAATAAATATAGTCTAAAATGAAACAAACTTAACCAAACATAATTTAAAAAATATAAAATTCAAACAATGAGTTCAACTAAAACTAAATTAAATCAAGGCTGTACATATTTTAATTAATTAACATTGTAATTTTTTTTCAACAATTTTGGGGGCATTAAAAATGAACAATTCAGTTTATCACGCAAAATGTTTAAAATCCTATAATGATGTAATTTGTTTTGAGTACAATTTTTTTTATTACAAGTGTTGCGACTTTTATAGTATTTAAAAATATCTTTTAATAAGAAAATTCAATTATCTGAAACATGTTTATAATACCAGGTCATGTTTGCACTAAACGCATGTTAAAAATACAAAAAAAGGAAACTTATATACGTATATTTACTCGTAAACTAATAAAACATATTTGAATGTACATCCCTAAGATATCACGATCTCTCGATTTTTATTCTATAATCATCCTTTTAAATTTGTAAAACTAATTTTGTTTTAATCTCTGTATTGGTAATAAGTTAAACGATTTTCAACGCTTTTCAATTACTCTTTTAATTGGTTTATGCGTATTAGATAGTGATCTGATATATTTGTTCTGGAATATGTTTAAGTTTTTAGATTTATTGATATTATGTGTTTTGATTGGCTCCCGTTCGTAGCTTTGGTTATTAAAATATTCAATTTTATTCATATTGTTATATAAAATTCCTTTTTTAGATACTATATTCAATTGTTTTGAGTACTATAACTTGATCTTGGACAAACTTTTTAAATAAATGATTGTGGTTTTTTGTAGAACAATAAAGACATCTACTGACATCCGCGTTTTTTTTATTATAAGTATAAAACTTATCTGAATGTACCTCCCTAAGATCTTAAGGGTTCTCTTTATTTTTATTCTTTAATCGTCCTTTTAAATTGGTTAAACTAATTTTGTTTTAATCTCTGTATTGAAATTTGTATTCTATAAACCACTGGGGTTTTATAACTCTAATTTATATTTGTTTATAGGTAGGTATAACTACATGGACTAACCCCTATGTTTTTTTCGAATCCAATAAGTTTATATTAAGCAGTCTAACATTTTGTTTTGTCGATTCTGTAATATTGTATAACCACCGTATGACTAATAGTATGACTGGATGGACTAGTCTGATTTGTAGTAAAATGCTACAAAAGTTAATCTACGTGTACAATAATAATAAATAAATATATAGGGACAAATCACACTGATGAGCCAGCCCCAAAGAAAGTTCGAGACTTGTGTTGTGGGATACTAACTCAATGATAGTATATATTTATAACAAATACATATATAGAAAAACATCCAACACCCAGGACAATTTGAAAAAAGCCATATTGCAACTTGCTCTGACCGGGGATCGAACCCGGAACCTGGGTGGGGGACTAGCATGGTGACCACTACCGTACGGAGATGATCGAGCGATGACGTCGTTGATGATGATATTTAATAAAAGAGCAATAAATGAAAGCGTCTTGGCATGGGGTAGAAAGTATTTTTAACCGTATGTTTCCTGATCACTTAAAAACGCCTAAACCAATTTGGAAAATTCTAATTTTTTTGGGAGGGCCGTACTTAACATAGAAATTTTATCAAAATCCGTTGTCTAGATTGCTATTGAAGTCGAATTTAAGTTTTAAAAAATTATGTTTTCAACATTTAAACTATGACCCACGCACGAAATAATAAATAAATTCTCTTTGTTAAAAAACACTTGTTCCACGTATATTATTCTGACAAAACAAATACTTTCATTAATTCTTCCTCCAAATAAAATGTCTGACAGTTGTTTAGACAGTTGTTTAATTTGCAATATTGAATTATTGGTAAATTATACGTTTCTTATAAGGTGTGTACAGATATACAACTATGTATGAGAGTTTATATTTTATTTATTAATTAATTTCGAAGTGCAGATGTCGATTTAACGTCAGAATCCATATAATAATTATGACAGATATTAAATTTCTTTCCTATTTAATTAAAAAGCATTAGTGAATTGAAACTATTAATAACATACCTATATTTTTTCAAGTTTATGATCCTAAATCCAGTTTTAAGATCCTCATTATCATCCTCTCAGTTATACTAGAGCCATACTTGGCCAGAGCAGCCAGAGGACTTGGCCTACACTCTCCTCGCTGGCCAGACGAGTTGGAGAGGTCTCATTGATGTTTATAAGCTTTGTGTAGCTTGTATTTCCTAAATCTACAACAATGGCCTTGACTTGAAGTGGCCCTATTCTACTCTGCCAGAAATCACACGGCATATGTATTTTGAGTTTAGGTTCCTAAGTGATCCTAAAAAACCCTTAACCTACAAAGGCAGCTAGGCACATCATCTATCTAAATAACAAATCAGTTGGTCTATATGGCTAGGCGTCTCTTATTAGCGAAATTACAACACATGTGCTGGGGGAATAGAGAAAAAACTTTTCTAAAATAATATTAATAATGTTTTTATAGTATTGCTCTGACTATTAATTTAAAATACAGATAACAATATATAAGTAGAAAAAAAGTAACTTCTATTAAGTGTGTCGTGAGCCGGTGCGGTGTACGGGCCTGTAGTCACATTCGCCCTGATGAAGACCTCCGGATGAGGTCGAAACATGTCGGCAGTAGCTGACTCTATACGTGAGTAGCCCGTTCACTAAGTATAAAAATTTTGGTGTCTCATGTCAGTTTAAATTAAAAAAAAACTTCTATAAAACGTAATTAGGACAAGTTATTAAGTCATACTACAAAACGTGCGTATTCTAATCATACCTTAAATAAGTTTGCTCAGCTGTACAAATAGCAAAATTTTGCAATATGACGTGTTCTGATAATTTTTAAATAACTGAACTCTTTGGTGTGAATATTTATAAGGCTGTGGTAAATTAATAAGCACGTTTAAAGTGGGAGTTTTCATAGTGAAGAAATCGTGATTTTTTCAGGAATTCTCAGTTTGTAGAACAAAAAAATATCTTCCAGAATGAAATTCTTATCTTTGGTGTTTGTACTGGTACATATTACTCGTTTTTTTAATAACGTAATCGGTTTTTATACTAAATATGGAATATGCATGAAAAAATCTAAGTTATATTACTAGATTATCCATAAATATTCAAAAGTAAAGTACTAACAGTGAAAACAGAATGAAAATTGGCTGAAAAACGAACGAGATATAACGATTTTACAAAAAATATGTTTATTTCACTCGCAAAAACTTTGACTTCACCAGTCCATATCGGACTTCTCTTTTTAATAAAATTCAATTCATTTTCGTCGCTGATTAAGATATTTTATAAATTCTTTCACATTTCTTTACTATGGTTATTAAAGATTTAATTTAGCAAATAAAAAATATGTGCGTGCTCGTATTCTCTAATGTGCAAGCGCACAAAAAAAAATTCAATACACCCGAAAATAAAATACAATACTCATGGGACCACTATTTATTGTAAAAGTTTTCAAAAGCCATGATTTATATCCCTAATAAAATAGTAAGTAAATAAAAAAAGTGCATATTATTCTCAAAGTATTACTCAATAATACTTAGAGATAATAATACTTACTTATTATTGTAATTTTTTTTCTTTTTTCTTTCTTATTTAATAAAACGGTTTGTATAAGATTACTTTATTTATATAATTGTTAAAGATATTAAGCAATAATTTGTACTCGTAGATATAAAAGATAGATAAAAGTATTACTTGTTGAAGGGATATTTTTTTTGTTATCGTGAACAATGCCGTCAAACCCTACTGTGACAACTCACAAAAATTCTTTGGTTTCAGATCAGCCTGTTCTACACATGCAAAGCTGCTGGCTTCGGAAAAGATGGTAGGGACACGACTTTTTTTTAAACTCCCAATGTAGTTGTTTGCTTTTTAACCCCGTAAATACTAGTACTCACGTACAGAAGTCTTCCTCAGCAAAGAAATTCAAAGAAACATCTACTCAATGTGGTTAGCGAGATGGTTTAATTTAGCTCGCCTCAGAACTCGGCACCTTTTCGTTTGAATACCTAGAAGTGCAAGCCAATTTCATTCTTATTATTATGAACAAACGATTCATGTTAGTTATTATTAGTATATTTTCGATACCTAAACGGGGAGTGACACAGGCCTATCCCTTAACACAAAAGGGATGATTTAAGTTTGACGCTAGTCTTCTTCTTCTTCTTCTTATCGTGTGTGTTAGAAACTAACACTAGTGTCAGAGTTTTTAAACCGCCTTAAAGGCCTCTGACATGGTTTCAGGTAACGACCAATGTCAAAGACAGTGACCGGGACCGACGGCTTAACGTGCCCTCCGAAGCACGGATCATTTTACTTATCAGACAATCAGGTGATCAGCCTGCAATGTCGTAACCAAACAAGGACAACAACACAAGTCGTTACCCCCGCCGGGTATCGAACCCGCGACCTCCGGGTATAAGCCGTACGCTGTAACCACTACACCACGGAGGCAGTTGACGCTAGTGTCTGTCTGTCTCTGTCTTTCTGTGTGTCTGTCGTGAAATCGTAGCGCTTGAATAGTTGGACCAATTTCGATGCGGTTTCTTTACGTGAAAAAAACGTGTTTGTCGAAATCGGTTGGGTCGTTTATAAGCTGTTGGATGATGATAACGCTTCAAATTTTGCAACAACCCCTACAAAAAGAGGGATGTTATAAGTTTGACGCTGTGACTGTCTGTGTGTTTGGGAATTTCTTTTTGTTTGAATACTGCCAGGTAATCCCATAGAAATTTTATCAAAATCGGTTGTACATTTTTTGTTAATTTCGGTTTAAAATTTTGAAAAATAATACAGAAATCTTTTAATTTTTAACCGACTTCCAAAAAGGAGGATATTTTTTCAATTCATCGCAACTTTTTTTTATGTATGCTCACCGATTGAAGACGCCTAGACCGATTTGGAAATTATTATTTTTTGTTTGAAAGGATACGAAGTCGGTTTTTAATTTTGCAAAATAATATGGAGAAAAATGGGAGAGACCTGTAACGATGTTGCAATAAGCTCCATCCTTCATATACTTACGTGCCCACCTCCTTTCTATCATTTCATTATCTTCAAATTTCATTTCTAAATTCAATTTTTAAACTCCAAACACATTCGTTCCTCATCATTATGACTCATTCTTCTTTCACTTCTAATACGAATAACATCTCAGCACTTGTTATTTTTGTATCAGTTCTATTGTATAATAAATAAATTTATTCTCTTATTAGTCTCTTGTTCTACGACCTCTAGAAATTTCATGTGGGAACTCACTTTTACTGAGGTGCTATTTTTCAAACGCGGAGTCACTAAACGAACGATTTTTGGATGGAAACCCATTCGTTTAGGTGACTCCGCGTTTCAAAAATAGCACTTCTGAGCTGGGACAGTTGGAGTTGCCACAGACCTTCGCCCAGGAGTGGGACAGTAAAGGTTAACAATAATATATATATGGAAAATGTTGTGTACTGGAGAATTTTTTTAATGAATAATATGTTTACAGCCACTTCTAACTACTGCCCCAACAATCCTGAAGAATTAGCGAAGATAAATTTTGATGATTTCAGAGTTACAAGATTGCCTGGTGAAAGTAAGTTAATCTTATAAATACTAGTGGCTTTATGAGTTGTAGACCTCGCGAACCAGCCCCAACCCATTGAAGTTTATCGGTTAAAAAAGTTGTTCAGACAAATAGTAGCGTCATAATAAGTGTGCTCCCATGCTGGTTTGGGTGAAAAGAAAAAACTTAGAATGTACCGCTTCTCTTCCCACGCAGACCGTAAAAGCCGTTCGAGGGAGTGGGCAAAAACATATGTAAATAGGCGATGCGGCTAGCTACCCATCACTAGATGGGTATATATATTGATTTCTTTCCCATCTTTTCGTTCACCATCACACTTAAAGTGGATTCTTAAAGCCCGGGAATCTGTTAGTTTAGAGCAACAAGATACGAAAAGCTTTGTCTACTCCACTAGACGTGACAGTATGCACGTATGTATGTATTAATGAGGGTAACAAAAAAATTATGACATTTTGAGAATTATTCGAAACGACTAAAATATAATTTAAAAAAAAATTCTGCCCCTATTTAATCAGCTAGATAATTCATCATATATCTGCTCACAAAATTTCACGAATCGGTTTGGGAAATGCCATATGTAGGCTAGAATAGCCGATTTCTAAATTTTCTAAACTGAGACGCTTTGCTCACTCTGTCAATAAATATAAAGGATATTGGTTAGGTCTCTAGATAAACTTATAGAAGAGAGAATGTTTGTCAGCCACTATCGCGCAACAGTTTGCGATGACGGCAACAGTCGCATAGAGCTTTGTTTTGCATTTTCCTTTGGTTTTTAGCCAACGTCCAAAAATTTTCTTTTATTATATATTTTTATGTACTTTCACTCATTATTCGAAGAAGCATGGACCGATTTGGAAAATTATTTCTTTGTTGTAAAGTACATACTTGTTAGGTGGTCCCATAGACATTTATCAAAATCGGTTGTGTAGTTTGGAGGTGAAGTCGGTTTTTAGTTTTGAAAAATTATGTAAGTTTTAATCAATGCTTTGTTTTTCAGCCAAAGAAGCATTTGCTACACGATGCAAGCCGCTTATCTACTAAATCAAACTTCATTTGGTAAGTTACGTCTCAACATTTTACAGGTTAGTACTTGGTACTGTTTATATACCGCAAGGAATCATCATCATCAGGTCTTTTTGTCACCACTGCAGGAGTACGACCCTCTCTGTACTACCAGAGCCGCTTGGCCAAAGCAGCTAAAGGACTTGGCCTACACTCTCCTCGCTGGCCAGATGGGTTGGAGAGGTCTGATGTTTATAAGCTTTGTTTAGCTTGTATTTTCTAGGTCGCCTTCTACGACACTCACAGGAGGACTTAGAGTGGCCTGTTCTACTCTGCTTCCTTCTTCACTGCTTCCGCAAGAAATATATGGGAAAATACGACAAATATTTTCAAACCTTCCTTTCATAAACACTGGTATCAGATTTTTCGAGAAATAAAAGCACAAAATGGCGGAATTTTGAAAATATTTTTCGCAGCTCTGTTCATAGTTTGACACCCAGAACCGTCATTTGCCAGAGCGAGATAGAGCGCCGGAATGCTATAGCACTACTCGTGTTATAGATCCAACCATGAAGCTTACCTCTAACTTCATGGGTCCAATATGGATCCAACTCTAAGGAAACTTACGTCCTTAATCTGCCATAACATAAAAATACGTGTTAAAATTATGATGTATGAGATGTATCTCCCATGCTGGTCTGGGAGAAATAAAAAAACTTAGAATGTACCAGCTGCTTCTCTTCCCACGCAGATCGTAAAAGCCGATCGAGGGAATGGGCATAAATGCAAATCATGTTAACAGGCGATGCGGCTAGCAACCCATCACTGTATTAATTGCTTTTCCATCTTCTCGCCCACCATGACGCTAAAAGTGGCTTTTGGGTCTTGCGGCCCTGGGCTTTGCATAGAACCGCAAGACCCAAAATGCTCTGTCTGCCCCATTAGGGATAAAGACGTGTTAGTATGTATGTATGTATGTTACCACACTTTTTAATAATTTATCTAAGGAGCTAACAAAATTTTCTATTCGAGACCCTATTCGCCGACGGTCGCCAATGGTCGCGAACTATCGCTGACGATTGCTGACTATCGTCCTCGGAAGCCGTTGCTGACACATTGTCATTCGTCGGTAACTAAGCGTGTTTTAAAATATTTTATAATAAAATAACTTTATTTCCTTTTACAGAATCGCTGCTAGATTGAAATAAGATACCATCTTCGCGACCACACATGGCATGAACTTTATCCTGACCTGATTTTTAAATAAACGTGTTCACCACAGTATCATGTCGTATTTATGTTACTTGTCTCCTATTTTCTCCTATTTCTGTCTTTTGTCTCCACTGCAAGAGCACGACCCTCTCTGTACTACCAGAGCCATACTTTGCCAGAGCACACAGGGGACTTGACTTTGGCTATTTTGTTTACATCTAATACAAAACATATTTTATTTAATTTACCTACATTACATAGGTACATACAATATCACATCCATGGGAGGACTTGGATTGGTCCTATTCTCCTTTGCTGGAAACCACACGGCAAGTACGTGTAGAAGGTGACTAAGGAAATACAAGCTAAACAAAGCTTATAAACATCAATGAGACCTGTCCTACCCGTCTGGGTAGCAAGGAGAGTGTAAGCCAAGTCCTCTGGCTGCTCTGGCCAAGAATGGCTCTGGTAGTACAGAGAGTCGTGCTTCTGCAGTGGAGACTAAAAGACCTGATGATGATGACGATGAAAATCCAAATAATTAGGTATCCAACCAGAGTTTGTTGAGTTGAATCACTATTGGAGTTAAGTATCCCAAGCTTTATACATAAGGAAGAAAAAGTGAGTTTTTGGCGGGAAGTCAAGGGTTTCAGTTGGAGTTTGCTTTAAATTGTTTTGCAAATTGATTCTAGTGGACTTTATACTTGAAGGGATCCCTTCAAATGTCGGCATAGCAGACACAATAGTAAAACAATACATCAGACGCCCGCTCCGGGCGTCCGACATTTAAAGGGATATGAAATTGGTGTAGTTTGGTGTTATAAATGCTCATTCTCATGGACAATATGTAAAATGTTTGAAGTGGCAGTCATAGTGATATTTATTAGTGGTCTTTGGGCGCCCATCCGCCACTCGTATATATTTGTCGCCAGAAGCTCCCTTGAAGCAATCAAAGGACCCATACCAACCTTTGATTGTATAGTTAGGGTTAGGATTAGGAATAGAGAAGAGATAAATAAAGATGGGCTCTAAAGTATATTAATTTTAAAAAAAGAAGAAAGAAGTAGCTCGATCTCTCTCTTATAATGTTTTAAAGTAAGGGTCTATCACCGAAGGGTCAAACCGCACTCCGTTTTATCACCAGATAGATTTTCCAAACGATTGCTAAAAACAAATGCCCTCATTCCTGGCCCGATGTGAATCGCTGATTTATAGCTCATTTACTCGGTAAAGTGAATCGAATGAGTTGAATCTCTATCGAATCTGATTAGGGTTTGAAATAGTAGCCTTTTTACTCGAATGCGGCAGAGCCAAAAGAAAGGGTAATGGTTTTAGAAGTCTATGTATGTAGTGGCCCTATTCTACTCTACAGAAAATAACGCGGCTTTTTCTGATTTGAATTTTTACCCCCAACAAAAGAGGGGTGTTATAAGTTAGACACTCATAACTGTCTGTCTGTGGCATTGTAACACTCGAATAAAGAGAATGATTTCAATGCACGTTTTTTTTAACGTGCAAGCAAGTACCTTTGCGATGGTTATTATGTTTGATGAAACTACACGGAAAAAAAAGACAATAAAAAACAAAATGAATTAAAATAAACAACTATATTGTCCTTTTCTACAAAACAACAATAAAAGACACAAAACTAATAATTTAGGGACAGACGCGGGTCCAGCGAAAAAATAGGTAGTCTCGTACCGATGTTGCGTTTACAAATAAAAAATAAAACAGAACGGTGGTCAGTGGTTCTCGGGCGGAACTTATCTGGGTGAGGGACGAATATGCACTCGGGGCAAAACAAAATGGCGGCCGGTTTGACTCGAAGTCACGACGTGTAGACGCACCAGGGTCGTCTTTCCTGGGGTAACGAAGTTTTCTCCAGGGGTAACGTAGTTTTCTCCAGGGGTAACGTAGTTTTCTCCAGGGGTAACGAAGTTTTCTCCAAGGGTAACGAAGTTTTTTCTCCAAGGGTAACGTAGTTTTCTCCAAGGGTAACGAAGTTTTCTCCAAGGGTAACGAAGTTTTCTCCAAGGGTAACGAAGTTTTTTCTCCAAGGGTAACGTAGTTCCCTATATAACAGGGAACTCGTACACAATAAAAATTATTTTTAAAAAAGAATAAAAAAATAGCTGACGGACAACTCAGCCGTACAAATTATTGTAGACAAATTATTATGTTTGAAGCCGAAGCGAGCCACAATTGTAATCATCGATCACTGAGGTTTTTCGATCTACATCCAACAAGATGTAGGTAGATCGATAAAAATATCAACTCTGTGATACCCGAAACCCACTCAATAATTAACTTTTGTCTATTATCGAAGGTTCTAGAAAATGGGAGATAATATAAAAATAAAAATGTTTATAAGAGTTTATTAGTTTATTATGGATTCTTTATAAGTAAAATGAATGATTTTAAATAATCAACATTATATTGAATTATTTTTTTAAAACTGGGAATGACCATGACATTAACCACCTGTCAATGTCATCTTAAGTCATTCAGTTAGAATAAACTACCAAAAACAAACAATGTACAGAACCAACCTATTTGTATGAGTTTATTTCTGAAAATTATAATTAGTTTTTATTTAAAATGTGATGGAATACATACTTTTGAAAAAGAATTTAGCAATATCTATAGAAAACAAAAGATGACCAATTGGTGAGTGATATTGTTAACATTACATTGTTACAATGTAGTTTTTTTCGTAATTTATGACCTTCGGCTTTCGGCTACTCCAATCGAATTGGAAATCGGTTCAGCGGTTCAAGAGTTATGGGGGTTAACGCTTGAAAGTCGGGGTTTTTTTATCCTACCTGGCAAATAAACTTGTTTGTTGATCCAGTATTTGTTTTTTTTTTTTCAAAAGGCCATGCGGTTTAAAGACGTAAAACAATTTTATTTCAGCATTTTAGATTTTTTTAATATATAATTTTTTTTACGTTTTTTAAAAAAGTGTCGAAAACTTTTTTGTTCGAACAACTTTTCTTCAAAAGGCCGTGGGTTTGCAAAAGCTACATTTTTAAAGAATAGCAGTTAATAAATAATAATTGATCAACACTAAATAATTCGAAGTTCTTTAGTTTCTCTTAATAATTTCGAACCATTTGATATTTCAAACACTCGATAATTCGTAATAATTTAAGAGTCCCTTGAGTTTTGAATTAACGAGAGTCGACATGGCTAGAAATTCATGTTTACTAAGCATAAAAAAATATAATAACCCATACATATAAAATTCCCATGCTGGTCTGGGAGAAATAAAAAACTTAGAATGTACCAGCTGCTTCTCTTTCCACGCAGATCGTAAAAGCCGATCGAGGGAATTGGCAAAAATGCAAATCATGTTAACAGGCGATGCGGCTAGCAAGCCATCACTGTATTGATTGCTTTTCCATCTTCTCGCCCACCATGACGCTAAAAGTGGCTTTTGGGTCTTGCGACCCTGGGCTCTGCATAGAACCGCTAGACCCAAAATGCTCTGTCTGCCCCATTAGGGATAAAGACGTGATAGTATGTATGTATATATAAAATTCTAAAGAGGTGATATCAATTCAGCGTTATTGTAGGTAGTGAAAGAGCTGGGAGCCCATTCGGTTGTTCAAATCATAACAGGGAACATCGAGATACTGTGACATTGACAAACGCCGAGTCCGGAGAGACGAGCAACGTAATGGTGCAAGTGACGAGAGAGGGTCTTCAAAAAATATATATTATAATTTTTTTTTTTTAATTTAAATTGTAGGTTTAAAGTGATTACATATTATAACAATATTAAAAACTTTCCTGGGTAAAAAATAAATCATTTAGTTCTGTTAGTAGAATAAATCGTCACAAAATAATCTCATTTATCATTAATCAGATCATATCCATTTTCAACGAGATTTTAGATTTTTGTTGCGGAAAAAAGAGCGCTATTTGATTCCAACAAACTATTACATACATAAGAGAACATGTTTGTTTTCACATAGAGCAACCAGAGTATTAGGCCTCGATCTCCTCACTGGCCAGACTGGTTGGAGAGGTCTCATTGATGTTTATAAGCTTTGTTTAGCTTGTATTTCATAAGTCGCCTTCTACGACATTAACGGGAGGACTTGGAGTAGTCCTATTGTGCTGTACTGTGCCGGCAACCACATGGCGAGAATGAATTTAAATTATTAATGAAAAAACTTACATTAGATAATAATAAATGTAATAAAATAATAATATTCTAGCTATGAATGCTTAGAAAATAAAGTCATACAAATCTCATCACTTGCACCACACACCACACCATATATCTGCAGGAAAACATCTTATGTTTCAAAGGAACTAGGAAATGCTCATAATTTTATAAACCGAGTAAAATGTTACGTTCCTGTAGGATACTCGAGGATAAGTGGGTTTATTTAATATTTGTGTGATATTTTATGTGCGGATGTGGATGGGAGAACCGGACCGGGTCGACCGCGAAGAACATTCTGCGAGCAAATGGCAGATGAAGAAAGCTGATGTAAGGAGTGCCCATAACCGGTGAGCATGCATGAAAAGAGTTACGAGTGTTGACGAAGCAAAAGAGGTTTGCAAGGATCGTAGTAAGTGGAAATCCATAGTCTCTGCTTACCCCCATGGGTAAATGTACCCAAAAATATGTATGTACACACGGTGATTTTTTATCGGTTTTGGAGCCGAAGGCCACTTAATAAGAATCGTTAGTAAGACCTATTTAGCTAGACAAAATAAAAATTAAGAATCAAATTTTTTTTTGACTAAAACTCGAAAGTAAAATCGTGAGATCAGTAAGTAATGCCGCCGCCGGCCGGCCGCCGGGGTCACGCGAGTTCAAGCGACAGTTTTGGACGAGTGTACTACGTGGTCTCGATCGAAAATCAATTTTGTAACTTTTTTATCTTATGTCATACACATATTTGGATTACGTATATGAATAGAGTAATTTATTTACTATACGACATTTTCTTTTCCTAAACCAATGAAAAGTCAGCGTGTATGTATGTATGTGATATTTTAGTCTTAACACAGAATTATTATAATAATATAAGTTTTACAGAACGGAATCTTCTAAGGTCCCGCGCAATATGCGTCACCGTTCCCCGTCCCCGCACCTCTCCCCCGTTTTCGCCTTGTGGAGTGTCTCAAGCGGACGGCTGCAGGTGCCTGCAGCGACGTTACTGTGAATCCGCGTTTAAGGTTCAAGCAACATTGAGCATTAATGTATGATGATAAAGTTTAATTTGGTGTGACATAGAAATAGGACGTCACTATCGTACGGCTAACGTATTATTTTATAGAGTAACCCCCTGCATGCCTTATTAACTGCCTCCGTGGTGTAGTGGTTAGAGCGTTCGGCTTATACCCGGAGGTAGCGGGTTCGATTCCCAGGGGGCAACGACTTTGTGTTGTTGTCCTAGTTTGGTTAGGACATTGTAGGGCACTTTAAGCCGTCGGTCCCGGTCACTGTCTTTGACATTGGTCGTTACCTAAAATCATGTCAGAGGCCTTTAAGGCGGTTTAAAAACTCTGACACTATTAGTCACTAACACACACGATAAGAAGATAAGAAAGCATTTATACCCAAGTGGAAAAGTAGCCGATTTGCCCGCGCTTCGCGTTTGTACCGTCAGTTATTTCTTTACTCTGAAAGCCAGTAGATATATATTCCTTTGGGAGAAGCGATGAAACATCGCACGTGAGAATTGTGTGGACTTTTAGAAACATAACGGACAGGTCGATAAGAACATGTAATTCATACCAGCCGTTCTGTTTGGTCGATAGAAATTGTAACAAGAAGCTGTACCAAGGGATTTCGGTCTCAGAAGGTTTCCAGACTCGGACTTTCCAGCCCAGTCCCGGGACTGCGGGAAAATCGTGACACACGCAATTTTTTCATAAGTTATTAAAAACAACTCCTTATTCAAAGGAATAATATGGATAGGATTTAGTTCAATCTATTGGTAAGTATATATAATTGGCCAAGTGCGTGTCGGGCCACGCGCAGTGTAGGGTTCCGTAGTTGCGAATGCCAACTTTGAGTTCTTGCCACTAAAAACGTCTAAAAACTAATATCTATTGAATTTGTATGAAATTTTTTTTTCAAGTACATTTTATAAGTTGATCGCCTATAACTTTTGAATTTGTATACCCTATTTGGCTCTGATAGTTTTCCTTCAAACTACATTTTATATACTATAATTTAGATTTTTTTCACGTGGCCATATATAACCGTTTAGCAGATAGAGGGGGGGGGGGACGACACTTGACTCAAACAAAAATTTGAACATTGAACCCAAATATTTCAGAAACGGATCCCTAAATCGAAAAATGGTGTTTACAAGCTAACAATATTTTTGAAAGAACTATTTAACGATACCCCACTCAATGTGCTTGTCGAGAAAAAAAAATATTGACTACGTCTTTACTTGTATGGCAGATACCCTGAAAATTTTTTTTTCCATATTTTATTTTAAGACTTTTTCGCCATAATTAATATTCATATCCATGCCAAATTACAGCTTTCTAGGACTTATAGTTTCTCTGTAGGACCGTGGACAGACAGACAGACAGACAGACATGGCGAAACTATAAGGGTTCCTTGTTTACTACGGAACCCTAAAAAAGTTTTTATAAGTACGTGTAAATAATTTTGTAACCAACAAAGTTATAATTAATATTCATATCCATGCCAAATTACAGCTTTCTAGGACTTATAGTTTCTCTGTAGGACCGTGGACAGACAGACAGACAGACATGGCGAAACTATAAGGGTTCCTTGTTTACTACGGAACCCTAAAAAAGGTTTTATAAGTACGTGTAAATAATTTTGTAACCAACAACGTTATTAACAGATTGTGATTAACATATTATTAAAACATTTGCAACTAGAGAGAGTATAAAATATTAAGAAATATATAATTAAGTTGTTCACAAAAAAATACAATATTAATTACAAATTACAAAAATAATGTTACAAAATAAATAATTTTACGAGAATCAGTAATACGACCTGTAGAGGAAAACATTAGAACAGCGGGAGAAGCCGGACATACGAAAGAATTTTGAGAGTGCCTCCGCTGCCGGCGCCGGCTCCAAAAATATCACTATTGGGAACCGGCGCTTATACTGCCGGCAGCCGAGATTTAAAGACCCGCTGCGGGCGCCAGCACTCAAAATTTGCCGTGACGTGTAGGTTATTCGTTAGGTTTCCTGTGCCCAAAACACGAGCGAGCGAGCGACTCAAGCTAAGGGCGAAAGTAACACAGACACAGATCGTGTTATACCAGCGCCGGCAGCGGAGGCACTTCCAAGAATTTTTGCACAAGCTGAAAAGGACTCATTTCTTGGGGAAATTGCACAACTCCCATAGGAAGGCTGCAGGTTGGGTCGCTTTATTTAAGAGAATACCGTACCGGGGAATCATTTTTTTTTTTATTTATTTAACTTTATTACAAAATATGTAATAGGCGGACTTAAAGCCATGGGCTTTATCTACCAGTCAACCCACTGGTGATGCCGAGAATAAGAAATCTGTAGAAGGAGGTGCAAAATATGTAATTTTGAAAGATTCGCTAATAATATTATATATATATGTATATATATATATTTGTAAGATATGTATAAAGTATAAACATATATTTGATAAATACAATAATATATATCAATAAACTTACATATCGATCTTTAAAAGTTTAAGTACTTTATACAGGTATACACGCTGACTTTCATTAATAAGAAAATATTTTTTTTTATCCATATACATAATGTATGACTTACCTACGATAAAAAAGTTGCGAAAATGATTTTCGATCGAGATCACGCAGTTACGCCCGTTCAAAAACTACCGCGTGACCTTCGATGAACTCCTAATTGATCTCAAGATTTTACTTTCGAGTTCTAGTAAGTAATTTTTGGTTACTGTTTTTTTTAACTAGCTATTTAGGTTTTACTTTCTTATAATTCAGCTCCAAAACCAATGAAAAATTACCATGACAGACATACAAGATACAAGATTTCTTTTTTATCCTTTCTAGGGTAGTTAGAGCCTAGCAGGGCCTTTGGGTCGAAGGTTATTATTTTTTCTCTTCTCGGGAAAAAGGACATTCTCCCATGGGACAACGCCATGTTTATCCCTTTATTCAGAGAAACAATGCACCAGGGAGTCATAGGGACCTTATGGTGGGTTTACTTTGAATCTTGTGTGTCTTTCCTTATACGTTAAGACCTTAGTAGACTCTATTAACAACCAGATATTTTGACAATATAAGTAACTTCCATGCTGGTCTGGGTGAAAAGAAAAAAATAATCTGCTTCTTTTCTCGCAAAGGTCGTATAAAAGCTGATCGAAAAAATGGGCAAAAATGCGAATGATGTGAATGATGTGTTGCTATTTAACCGACTACATTATTATTTAACCGACTTCCAAAAAAAGAAGGAGGTGATCAATTTGTCGCAATTTTTTTTATGTATGTTCACTGATTATTCGGAGATGCCTGAACCGATTTGGAAAACATTTTTTATTTTTATTTAAAAAGGCATACTTAATAAATATATAGTAATAATAATAAATATATAGGAACAAATTACACTAATTGAGCTAGCCCCAAAGTAAGTTCGAGACTTGTGTTATGGGATACTAACTCAACGATACTATATTTTATAACAAATACATATATAGATAAACATCCAAGACCCAGGACAATTTGAAAAAGGCCATTTTCCAACTTGCCCTGACCGGGAATCGAACCCGGGACCTCTGGGTGGCGGACTAGCATGGTGACCACTACGCCACGGAGGGAGGGAGGAGGATACTTGTCGAGTGTTGTTCTATAGTTTGGGGGTAAAGTCAGTTTTTAGATTTAAATAATTAGAAATTATTTATTTGTTTCCACCTTATTCACCATCACGCTAAAAGTGGCCTTTTGTGTCACCCCCAATCCGTTGAAGAAGCTTATCGGATAGAAAAGTTGTCCAAAAAAAAAGTTGCGTCTTGATAAGGGTAGTAAAAATTATATCAAGTACAGCAGTGAATTAAGTTAGGTATATCTGGGCCCAGCAATGTACCACGCTGATTGATCTGCGGAAGAAGGAACAGGACTTCGCCAGAGAAGATCTCCAGGTGATTCTCACATCGCAATCCATCTCACAATAAGTACCGAACTTTGTAGAAAGTTCATCTAAGTCTCGTTCGATCCATGTATAGACTCAAATTTGTCGTTTATAGTCCGCTTATCCTTCGTTTCTCCCACATTTTTGGTGATTACACACATTTGAAAATTTTTGAATTAGCTGAAATGCCATCATATATAAGACTTTTAATTGGTGGAATTATAACTACAAATTATTGGGGTTATATAGGGTCATAATATTTTAATAACTGGTCATGGATTATGTTCTTCTAGGATTTTTCCTTTTAAAATATAAAGCCGCCATTTTTTACATTAAAAAATAACTGAATTAACGCTGACATTCTACTTAATTATCAAACCTGCTAACAAAACTTTACAAGAATCAGTTGCGAAATTTGCCTCTTTTCGTTTTAAATCAATTTTAATATGAGTTTATTGCGTTATTTCATCGATAATAAGGAAATACTTCCCCCCATAATAAGGTAATGCTGGAATCACATCAACAATACAGGGCCGGGCTCAGCTAACGAACTGTAATTAAAACAAAATAGGTTTTATCGCGGTATCGGCGGATTTATCGCCAGAATGACGTCATTGTGCGGGGAAAAATGTTGACGTGCTGTGCAGTAAAGTGCTTTTATTTGAAATAAATTTATTTTGTCGAACTATAATAGATTAAGATTTATGATTTTTTTAGCTCTTCTAATCTAAGCCTAATTATTTCACGAACTTAAATATTGAGAAATTGTTTGACTTACCCCCCCCAACTTATCCATTCAAATGCGATAAGTAGCTATTATTTTGAACTAGCCGTGCCCGTGGCCTTCGCTCCCCGTGGGAATTTCGGGATAAAAACTATCGTATGTCCTTCCCTGGGTATCAAACTAAATCCATATCAAATTTGATCTAAATAGGTTCAGTAGTTAAAGGGTGAAGTGCTATCAAACAAACAAATATACAAACTCACTTTCGCATTTATAATGTTAGTAGGAAGTAGGAGAGTAGGATAGGATTAACGATCAAACTTATAAATTACACTAATATTTGCAAAGACGAAAGTTTATGAGTGTGTGCTTATGTTTGTTATTTCTTAACGCGGAAACGGCTGAACCAATTTTAATAAAATTTGGTGTGCAATTCAACCGCGGGGTGAAGCTATTTTAAAATATATGTTACTTATAGGGTTCTATTCACTATTCTATATATACTATAGGTACTATTCATTTCTACACACTATATTTTATTTAAAGTTCATATATTATGGACTGTATTGTATTGAGTGTATGTTGTCGATAATCATCATCATCATATCAGCCACATGAAGTCCACTGCTGGACATAGGCCTCCCCCAAGGATTTCCAAAACGACCGATCGGAAGCGGCCTGCATCCAGCGCCTTCCTGCAACATTACGTAGGTCGTCTGACCATCTAGCAGGTGGGTGTCCTACACTGCGCTTGCCGGTACGTGGCCGCCATTCGAGAACCTTTCTGCCCCATCGGCCATCGGATCTTCGCGCTATGTGCCCCGCCCAGTGTATGTTGTCGATAATGTCCCACCATATTCTTGAGCATTTGTTATTGTCGATCATAAATCAAATCAAATATCAAATCAAATATATCTTTATTATCATAGGATATTTATAATATCTCTTAATAATCGTCATTATTTTGTTGCACAATTGTTGACGTCAAATAGTTACTTACAGCTAAGTTTACTACCGCTTCCAAAGCGCTAGTGCAGAAGAAGCGGTAACAAACTGCACTGCACCTTTTCTCCAAGGACGTCAACTCACAATTAAATTAATACTTAAAGTTAATGTGGACAGAGAATACATTGTTTTGTTTGTTATGTCATATCATAATTTAAATTTAATTTTTAGAATGTCAAAATTTTAAAGTAATGTCAAGTTGTAGATTCAGTTTGTACAAAATGTACCAAATTATGACATTTTCGAGTACCTATATTACAAACTTTAAGAGGGACCCGCGTCAAGCTCACGCCAGACTTTTTTGTCTTTAAGGTAGTCATCGGTCCTATAATAAGCCTTCTCACAAAGTACATTCTTTACATAAGTTTTGAATCTTTTGTCTGGCATATCAAGGATCGATTTTGGCAATTTATTATAAAAAAGTATACAGTTCCCCATAAATGTCTTATTAATTGTTTTAAGCCTATAAAACGGGGCAACTAAGTCATTCTTATTACGTAAGTTTCTATCGGTAAAATCGCTTACTTTATAGTATGAGGAAATATTTTTCCTTACATACATTATGTTTTCAAATATATACTGTGATGCTAAGGTAAGTATATCTATTTTCTTGAATAATTCTCTGAGTGAGTCTCTAGATCCTAACCCGTAAATAGCACGAATTGCCCGTTTTTGTAAAATAAAAATAGTCTGAATATCGGCTGCATTCCCCCACAGGAGTATGCCGTAAGACATTACACTATGAAAGTAACTAAAGTACACTAGTCTAGCAGTTGCTACATCTGTCAATTGTCTTATTCTCCTAACAGCATAAGCCGCAGAACTAAGCCTATTTGAAAGTTTAGTTATATGAGCACCCCATTGAAGTTTTGAGTCTTTTGTAATTCCTAAGAAGGTAGTACTTTCAACAAGATCGAGTTTTTCACCATCTATCATTATGTCAACGCAGGCCTGTCTCACATTAGGAAGAGAAAATCGAATGCATTGGGTCTTTTTCGCATTTAACATGAGGTTATTGGCAGAAAACCAATCACAAATAGAAGACAAGGTGCTGTTCACCGCGCTAGCGTTTGTGCTATGTCGATCTATTTTGAATATTAGCGAGGTGTCATCAGCAAACAGCACTATGCCAGCCTGCTTCTCAACCATGTAAGGCAAGTCATTAACATAAACTAAGAAAAGGAAAGGTCCAAGAATTGAACCTTGCGGTACGCCTATTTTAACATTAGATCCGTGAGATTTTATGCCATTTAAATCAACAGTCTGATGCCTATCTGTTAAATAAGATTCTATCAGTTTAATTGAATTATCATCAAAACCGTATTGACGAAATTTGAGCAAAAGTGTCGGATGATCTACGCAATCAAATGCTTTGCAGAGATCACAAAATGATCCAATTCCATCATTTTTGTTCTCCCATGCGTCATATATATGAGTAACGAGTGCTACTCCCGCATCGGTGGTCGATTTCCCGCCAGTAAAGCCGAATTGTTGGCTATGGAAAAGTTGGTAGGTCTTGAAGTGAAGCAGCATTTGATTGAGCATTATCTTTTCGAACACCTTACTCAAAACTGGCAGGATAGATATAGGTCTGTAGTTGCCAGGGTCTGTTTTTTCTCCTTTTTTAAATAAGGGGATTAATTTACTACATTTCATTAGGTTAGGAAATATGCCTTCATCAATACATTCGTTAAATATAAAAGCTAAATCAGCAGCTATGATATTTATGATATGGCTTACTACAGCAACTGACATGCCCCAATGATCTTCAGATTTTTTTAAATTTAGCTGTTTATATGCATCTATTATATCTTTGGGGCCAATATGCTTAAATTTAAATTGAGAATCACAAGGCCTAACATTATTCTTAAGCAAGGCTTCAGCACGCTGGGGGTTAGAATTCACATTAGAAGTAAGTTCCAAAGGAATGTTAGTGAAGAAATCATCAAAAACATTTACTATTTCTTCAGTTTTTGTAATAATCTCACCATTAGATTTGATTTGACAGATATTTTCTTTGGCTTTATTTTTACCTGTTTCTTTATTTATAACATTCCAAGTTTCTTTTATTTTGTTAGGAGCATTATTTATTTTTCTACTAATACGATTTGCCTTAGCTTGTCTACAAACTTTTTTAAATATTTTGGAATAATTTTTAACATATTCTACAAAGGAAGGATCAAAATTATATTGTTTTTGGGCATATAAGTCGTAAAGCTTGTTCCTACTTATGTAGATGCCAGTAGTAGCCCACTCACTAAACTGTAATTTCCTATGCACTACAACTTGTTTTCGTTTCAATGTTTTTGAATATTCTGAAGTAATACAGTTAAATAGTTTATTGTAATGGGCGTCCGGATTTTTTATTATATTCATACTAATTAAACTTCTCAAAAATAAAAATAAATCTATTGTAAAGGCAAGAGACCTCAAAAAAAACAATTGTTTTTACAAAAAATATTTTTGAGTGCTTTTGTATATCTTTACTAATAATAAATCAATCAAATCATTTATTACTTCCTTAATGAATTATACAGGTGTTTATTTACAAAATAATTAGCAATTATGGACCCTGAGGGGCGCTGCAATCAGAGAAAGGCCACATTTTTGTCAAATCTATTTTATTGAATTATTTTATATTATATTCCTTTTTAACTATAAGTATTCATGCCAAATATATTTTATATATTTATAAAAACATAATATATAGTCAGGAGGTTTCTCTCTCTGAGGCCCTAACCGCCGGTAGCTTGGGCCTTGCACCGCTGCCAGTGGGCAGCTTTATTAGGTTTTTTTATAATATGTTTATATTTTGTAATATTTTTTTATCTATTTTTCTTTTTATAGATATATAATAAAAAATACCCTAATATATATAGCAAAATAAATAAATGAATAATAATATATAAGTAAGTACACGTTTATTAACCTGTATTAAATTAAGTACATAGAAGTACCTTTAGGCCTAAAATAAACAACCTTCCAATTCGACGAGACCTTGTGAATTCAATTTTTTTGGCCAAAGTTTTCAAATGATGTTTGTTTTCCAATTCTGCTTGCGTTCTACAGGTTTCTTGTTCCATAGGTATTTCGTTCTTTTTTAACCCCTGTCAAAAAAGAGGAGTGTTATAAGTTTGACGCTAATGCCTGTTTGTATATTTGTGGCATTGTAGCTCTTGAACGGAGGGACCGATTTCAATGCGACTTTTTAAAATAAAAGCAAGTTCCTTTGCGATGGTTCTCAGCTACGTTGAATGTCAATCAGTTCAGCCTTTTAAAAGTTACTGGAAGTTAGCGCTTGAAAGTCGGGGTTTTTATTTATCTCGCGAATAATTGCCCTACAGATATCAATTCTTAATTTGCCTGTTAAATAAACTTGTCTTTAACAGCCCACATCCTATATTGATTGCTATTATTACGTCTGTTTTCTACAGAAGTAGGCAAAACCTATCTCGTCTTATTCTTCTTCTTCTTATCGTATGTGTTAGTGACTAACACTAGTGTCAGAGTTTTTAAACCGCCTTAAAGGCCTCTGACATGGTTTTAGGTAACGACCAATGTCAAAGACAGTGACCGGGACCGACGGCTCAACGTGCCCTCCGAAGCACGGATCATCTTACTTATCAGACAATCAGGTGATCGGCCTACAATGTCCTAACCAAACTAGGACAACAACACAAAGTCGTTGCCCCCGCCGGGAATCGAACCCGCGACCTCCGGGTATGAGCCGAACGCTCTAACCACTACACCACGGAGGCAGTTAACATTTTCAGATTCAAGTTGACATTTTCAGATGAGACAGTGGCATATTCATCATCATCAGGTCTTTTTAGTCTCCACTGCAGGAGCACGACCCTCTCTGTACTACTTGAGCCAGTGTATACTTGGCCAGAGCAGCAAGGTGACTTGGCCTACACTCTCCTCGCTGGCTAGACGGACAGACTTGGAGAGCTCTCATTGATGTGTATAAATTTTGTTTAGCTTGTTTTTCCTAAATCGCCTTAAACGACATCCATGGGAAGACTTGGAGTGGCTTCCACAGTGGCATATTACAAGATGTCAACTTAATTTGGTCGGATAATGGTTTAAACCTAGTAACAAAGTTAGTCTGCGTTTTATAATAAGATGAATAGACTTCCACCCGCTTCGATTCTTTTTTGCTTTATTTTACACTCATCCCTCTTTTCTTACAATGCCCTCAGGTTTCGGGTACTCTTAACCTTTTCTTTTTAATCCCCGATGGAGAAAGAGTAGTGATAAAAGTTTGACGTCTGTGTGACTGTGTCTGTATGTGGCATTAAACGGATGGACCTATTAAAATGTGATTTTTTCGTTTGAAAGCTGACGTGATCGAGACGTTCTCTACAGTTGTGTCAGGGGTTACTTAAAATTTTAACAGACTTCCGAAAAAGAAAGAGTTTAAAACTATTTATCGTGATCTTTTTTATGTATTGTCATAATTTCAGCCGCATAACGTCCACTGCTGGACATAGGCCTCACCCAAAGATTTTCTGTGTATAATTATTATTATTTACACCTGGACAGATTAGAATTTTTTTTTGTTTGAAAGGGTATACTTGTGAAATACTTAGTCCTATTGAAACTTTATGTAAATCGATTTTGAAGTTTGGGGATGAAATCGGTTTTTAGTATAAAAAAAAAATCTTGTTCTAAAATTATTTTAAAACACTTTTACAATCTGTATGCAGAATATTAACCGAGGTCGAACCTGTCAATTATATTTAACGTCTAAAAATAACAAATAAATCCACTTATCATTAAAACTACACCGACTTTCATTAGAAACGTTCACGATCTTGGAACACGAATTTTCCTCGCACTTTTTCTAACACTTACTCTTAGTTGCAGTTTCGGTTTGTGCGATTTGAAACCTTAAGCACTACCACTTAAAGTTGAAATATTGTTTGAATCTGCGACTTCCATTTCCAGTCTTGAAGGCTAAATCTACGCTTAAACCTTTTCAGGCAACTTGACCTACTTTTTAGAGGATGGTGTAAGTGAAAACAGGTTTGAAAAAATCACCGTGTTGGTTCCAGCTTAAAATATGACGATTGGATTCAATTTCAATTAATTTATTTCTTAAGCAATGGAAATTGTGTTAGAAATCTATATCTATACATATAATAAAACAGTAAAAAAAGTGTGTCTGTACATTAAATATATTTCCAAAAAAATATTGGGGGCGATGGAGACGTAGTAACAGAGTAAGAATTTAAAAAAAAAAGTCTGTTTGTCTGTTTGTCTGTTTGTCTGTTTGTCTGTTTGTCTGTTTGTCTGTTTGTCTGTATGTCTGTTTGTCTGTTTGTACACGCTAATCTCCGGAAATACTGGACGGATTCGAATGAAACTTTTTTTGTTATATAGCTATTAAGCCTGGGCAACATATAGGGTATAAATGATTTTGGAAAATGGAACGCCTGATGCAGTACCTTAATGGTCCAGCTAAACTATAAGAGATATAAAAATGCCGCCTTAGTAAAAGTTGTTCAGTCTGATGAGCACTTTCCAGAGACATAAAGTTCACGCGAACGAAGTCGCGGGCTTCGGCTAGTTACAAATATATAAAAAATAAAAAATCAATAATAATTATAAAATAAAGTTAAAAACGATAATAAAATATATTTGAGAATGTCGAGTAAAGTTTTAGAATTCGTCAATAGTGCAGCAGCACTTTTTCAAAAGAAGATCACGCAACTTAGACTTAAACACTTGATAACTACTAATATTCTTTAGTTCCACAGTAAGTTTAGTGGAGGTCGTAAGAGGCGACTGAACGTCTATACAAAGGTCTAACAAAATATGATTAAATTATTATAAGAGTTAATTCAGCCCATGACACTGAACAACTTTTCCCAAGGAAAGGAACATGTGTCGAAATATGAAAAATAATTTTGGTTTGCCATACAAACTTGGATCAGCTGATCGGTCAACTTCTTCTAATGGAAAGCCCAAAATTACTTTTCATATTCTGATACGTGTGCATTAGGGAAAGTTGTTCACTATTACGGACTGAATTCACCTTTAAAACTGTTTCAGTATATTTTGTTAGACGTTATATAGAGCTACACAACTGACCTAGTCTGATGGACTTTGTTGTAATTCAGATTTACACTTATTCATACTGAAAACTTGTTAATCCCTGTATAATTAGCCTTTTTAACCGACTTTAAAAAAGATAGAGGTGGTTAACTCATTGAAATGTCTTCCGGTTTTTTTTCCAATTTAAAAAAATATTTTTTTATTTTAACGGACGTACTTGTAATGTGGTCTCATATTTTATATATATTTCAAAATGGTCCAGGTCCTTGAGTAATCGGGGAACATACAAAAAAAAAAAGATTCCGACAAATTGATTACCTCCTCATTTTTTTTTAAATCGGTCAAAAATTTACTTATTGAAAGCAAGTCAATACATCATAATACATAGAAGCACTAATAAACTTTTGGTACAGAACTCCTCAAAAGCTCCACTGCTATACAAACTTTAAGCTCGTAGCTTGCGCCGTAACGCTCCCACTTCCAAACTTTTCAACATTGACTATGTAACTTTGCTTTTAGTATCGATCTATTGTGTCTTATATTATTTTTGTTTGCTTATCGAATTAAAACTTGGGCAAGATTCGGTACATTTTGAGTGGAGAAAAATAAATTGGCTCCGCAGTTTTTGAGTAATGCACTTTTGGGAAGTTAAAAAGTTTTTATTACACTTCGTTGTTTGTGTTTTTGTTCAATTTACTGCTATTAGAAGCTTTTAGAAGATAACATTATGATAAAGGTATACATAAACTAGAAGCTCTGTGAGCTGCAGACTTTGCGAGTTACCTCCACCCGTTAAAGTATCGGATAAAAAGTTGTTCAAACAAAACAGTTGCGTCTTATTAAAGTCAGGAAAAAATATTATGACATTTTTGAAAACAATTGCTGAAATATGATATTTTTTTAAGTTTTCATCCCCTATTTCCACCATTTTGAAAAAAAGAAGGAAAATATTAATTGACTATGTTTTTTATATAATTAAGGATATTATCAAAATGTTTTCAACCCGAACAGATATACTGACTACCAGATGATCAAGATTGACAATTCGGAGAACTTTTTCGACTCCTATGCGTTCGAAATAAATAAATAAATAATAAATATATAGGGACAAATTACACTGATTGAGCTAGCCCCAAAGTAAGTTCGAGACTTGTGTTATGGGATACTAAATCAACGATACTATATTTTATAACAAATACATATATAGATAAACATCCAAGACCCAGGACAATTTTAAAAAGGCCATTTTCCAACTTGCTCTGACCGGGAATCGAACCCTGAACCTCTGGGTGGCGGACTAGCATGGTGACCACTACGCCACGGAGGTCGTCAGAAATCCCTGGATAAAGTTAGTATTTAATAAGCATTCTTCCATCTTTTATTGTAAGGTCGAAATACTTATCAACTACTTTTTTGTCCATCGTGCCTCACCAACTGCATTAAACGTGATCTTTATAAGCCCTCGGTCAATGCTGTAGCATCCGACTTTTGATCGACCGACAAAACCGCTTCGAAATCGGTCCATCTGTTTATGCCAGACAGATACACAGACATGTCAAAGTTATAATAATTAAGTATACTATTCTTTTTCCATCGGAGGTTAAAAAGGAGAGGTTAGAAGAGGTTACCCGTATTGAGCTACAATGCCACAGACAGACAGACAGAAATTAACGATAAACTAATAACATCCTTTTTTTTTGTCGGGGGTTAAAAAGGCCAGTTACTTGGCATTTCGCGTTCATCCATCGAATCCCATTACAACCAACAAAAACGTGCGAAACAAAGCCTATAGGTAGCCTGTGGACCTATAACCACCACAATTTACCAACGATCACACCAAATATCACCCTTATACCATACGGAATACGATCGAAACCAACTGCAAAAATATCTTGGCAGCATCATATTTATGACGTACATTGACAAATTTATGAGTGCAGTTACGATACTGAAAAATATAGCATATTGCTTCTGTATTAAAGATTAGTATATACACGTTTGGTGTCCTGATTTATCTGGCAATACGTATTTTATAGGTTTGTTTGGGATTTCTATGACAAGAAAGATTTATGCACACGGTGGTGAATGCTTTTTTTGTGTTTTCGCAAAATACTTAGATTTTGGGATAAATAGCTGTTGAGCGATCATCATCATCAGATCTTTTTCTGTTTTTACTACAAGAGCGCGACCCATCGCCATAGAATAAGTACTTATCGTGTGTGTTAGTTTCTAACACTAGTGTCAGAGTTTTTAAACCGCTTTAAAGGCCTCTGACATGGTTTTAGGTAACGACCAATGTCAAAGACAGTGACCGGGACCGATGGCTTAACGTGCCCTCCGAAGCACGGATCCTCTTACTTATCAGACAATCAGGTGATCAGCCTGCAATGTCCTAACCAAACTAAGACAACAACACAAAGTCGTTGCCCCCGCCGGGAATCGAACCCGCGACCTCCGGGTATGAGCCGAACGCTCTAACCACTACACCACGGAGGCAGTTAGTAATAAGTACTAGTGCTCACGGACATAATTCTTACTCAGCAAAGAAATTCACAGAAATATCTACACAATGTGGTTAGAGACATGATTTTATTTAGGTTGCGTCAGAACTTAGCACCTGTTCGTATATAGATATCTTATACGTAGAAATCTCGAAAAACTGAATCGATAAAAATTCTATTTAATTTTCGAACCTTTTTAGAAAATTTCACAAGAATCGATAAGGAATGTGACCTGTAGACGAGAACAGCCGGACAGACTGACAACCGCAAAACAAAAACAGCTTATCTCGTTATAAAATATACCTTTGGCCCTTCAAACGTCGGACGCCCGGAGCGGGCGTCTGATGTATTGTATTGTATTGTATTGTATTGTATTGTATTGTATTGTATTGTATTGTATTGTAAATTCTTTATTGTACATAAATTGACACAAGTTAAACATATATGAAACACAACTATTGTTTTACTATTGTGTCTGCACTAACAACGTTTGAAGGGATAGTAAAACTATTGCAATGGGTTGACGACATAATCGAAGTCGTGGATCACACCTGGATGAGAGCAGCACAGGACCGAGGTGGGTGGCGTCGACGAAGAGAGGCCTATGCTCAGCAGAAGGGCTGGGATGATTGCGATGATTATATAGCGTTTTCCTGCAGCCTGCAGCCTTGCTTAGGTCGTCTAACCAACTCGTTTTATTTGCTCGATCGGGCATCGAATCGTTGCACCATATGTCTTCCCCACTGCTAATTCTATGAGGTAATCTTCTTCTTCATCCTCCGACTTATGTACATTTCAGAAAAAATAAATGTACTCCCATGCTGGTCTGGGAGTACATTTATTTTTTTAAATAAAAAAAACTTAGAATGTACCAGCTGCTTCTCTTCCCGCGCAGATCGTAAAAGCCGATCGAGGGAATGGGCAAAAATGCGAATCATGTTAACAGGCGATGCGGCTAGCAACCCATCACTGTATTGATTGCTTTTCCATCTTCTCGCCCACCATGACGCTAAAAGTGGCTTTTGGGTCTTGCGGCCCTTGGCTCTGCATAGAGCCGCAAGACCCAAAATGCTTTGTCTGCCCCATTAGGGATAAAGACGTGATAGTATGTATGTATGTATGTATAAATGTAAAAAAAATATAAGTAATTATTTCTGAAACTGATGAACTGATAATCCGAGTTCTACTGTCGCAGACTGTCGCTCTGTAATAACCGCTGTCTTATAAAAGGATTTCATGTCATCCCCTACCAAGGGAATCATAAAATTACTCTAAACAAATAAGATCGTAAATACTCAACCTTGAAGTCATAGTTTTATTTGCGTGAAATGGTGCTCTATAAATATACTTTCTTTTACATAAATATAAAATTACGTCAAAAATGGATATATGATCAATAAAAAGTACATTATTTTGTGTACCAAATAATATGTTTTTTATCAATGTAATAACTAAAAAACTAAAAAATAAACTACTTTTATTCTTGATCTTTTATCTTTAATGTACTACCCAGTTATTCAAGTAAATACAAATATGATAGTGGATACCACATATGACTAAAATCCTGGAGTTAAACAGAAAAAGAAAATTGATAAGTTAGATTGACAGTTAAGTAGTGGCTCCATCATATGGCAAATTCCCAGAGTTAAGGAAAAAATACCTAGTGACAAGTGTCACTACCCAATATTCGAGCAAAAACAAGTATTGACTATGTCCTGGAATTCAAAGAAAAAGATGAAAAGTGTCACTATCCAGTATTCAAGCAAAGTCAAATAGTAGGGGCTCCAACATACGAGTATGGCTAAGTCCAGAAGTTCAAAGAAAAGATAATAGTGACAAGTGTCACTACCCAATTATTCGAGTGAAGACTAGTAGTAGGGGCTCAGTCGTATGGCGAAATCCCAGAGTTCAAAGAAAAAGATAACTAAAGTGACAAGTGTCGGCGTTGAGGCTAGGACAGGAGCGAGGATTTGTCGCCAGCAAACCAAGGCTTTGGGACTTCACTTTTACGAACATACATACATACATACTACTTCTGACGTAACTGCCTCCGTGGTGTAGTGGTTAGAGCGTTAGGCTCATACCCGGAGGTCGCGGGTTCGATTCCCAGCGGGGGCAACGACTTTGTGTTGTTGTCCTAGTTTGGTTAGGACATAGCAGGCCGATCACCTGATTGTCTGATAAGTAAGATGATCCGTGCTTCGGAGGGCACGTTAAGCTGTCGGTCCCGGTCACTGTCTTTGACATTGGTCGTTACCTAAAACCATGTCAGAGGCCTTTAAGGCGGTTTAAAAACTCTGACACTAGTGTTGGTCACTAACACACACGATAATAATATACTTCTGACGTCACTTGCGAGGTCTATAGTTCACAGAGCCACTATAGTCCCTGGTGGGGAGACAGAGCATACATTGGCCTTGCGGCTTTAAGCAGACAGAGCCCAGGGCTGCAAGACTCAAAGGCCACTTTTAGCTTCATGTTCTCACTTTAAACTGTAAACTAGTTTAAAGTAAATGGCGGACTTAAGGCCAGGGGCCTTTTCTACCAGTCAACCAACAGGTGATGCTGGGAAAGTCATCTTTAGACCACAATAGCAACAAGCTAAAAAAGACAAAAAGAAAGAAGTAAACTCATAATTATTAAAGAAGTATATATATATATATATATATATATATATATATATATATATATATATATAAACAGACGTTTGGGCACTACGTAGATCCAGCAGTGAGCCTGAACTTAGTAGACTCCACCTTTGGCGGCCGATAACTTGGCTCCCTTCGCATATTCTTCGAGCGGTGTGGCAACGTCGCATTCTAGTAATGGATTCTGTCCAACATATTCGTAGAAATAGAGTTCTACTCGTCATTTTTTGTATTCAACCTCCGAGAAAACTTGGATCCGTAACGGTTATTTTTTGCGAACTAATTCGCACTTGCTGCGTCCACATTTTATTCAAAACCCATGCTTGTGTTGTTCCGTTTTATATATATATCATATGTTTTTGTATGAACTCATTGGTACTTTCTGCCTCCGATTTTACTCAAAACCAATACGTATGTTGTTCCATTTTATATATATAGTGATTGACGGTGAGCTAAGCCATAGCTGAAATTTGAATGCTTGGTTTGATCCAGCAGATTTTATATTCACTAAACTTGTGCGTTTTAAGCTCCTATATACTTTTATGAACTCATCGATACTTTCTAGCTCCGAATTTTATTTAAAACCAATGCTTGTGTGGTTCCATTTCGTATATATTTAATATAACGATTAGCTTAGGCATGGCAATATATATTTTTAAATCTTATGCCTTGTAAGCTCCAAAAGTGTTGCCAACTTTGAAATCTATTGGGTGATTGTTAAAAAACTACAGTATTTTTTTTCTAAAAAAATTTTTATGAAATATTTTAGAATTACCTTGCTTTTTAATGCAAGTAATAAGTCTAAAAAGTCATAACAATAATAAAAACTCATATTTTTATACTGAATATGATAACCTTATTGTTTCGCATTATTTATACATCTAAACATGTTTATGACTTAATGCACACAAAGACACTTGCTATCTTGCCTTACGCTCTTGCGTAATGGTACTAATGGTATATAGTACGATTGAAAAAGTACTTTTCAACAAAAGCAATTATGAAAATAATTTTGAACACAACATACAAGCCTACCAATTTCTTTAGAGTCAGTAAATTCAAAATTCAGAAGTCCAAACGCTTTGTTTACGAAATATAATTGCATTTCGAGTTTAGCGGAGTGCTTCACCTCCACATACAAAATTTCAGATCTCTACGAAGTGCCAGCGAGACGTAATGATTGACTATGATTTTTTTTTCATCCAGATGCCAGATCCAGATTTTGGACATAAAAAAAAATCGAATTCGGATTACGCCCAAAAAACCGCTGGATATAGATTAACAGCCAAATCGCAAGCAGTTAGTAACTTTCGGTAGCAATCTTTGATTTCTAAAAATTAAAAAGAAACACTTGGTGTGGATGACTTGGGGTTTGCCCTCGCCACGCAGTTCACCCTGTGGGCTTACATCACTTGACCTGTGATGTGGCTTAGTGAAAATTGCTTAGGGGGAGCGGTAACAAATAGCAGAAGAAGGGGAATGGCTTGGCCTTCAGTACGACATGGCTACGTCGAGTTGCTTGGTGGTGGCATTTGTATGGAGGATGAATATTTTTTCGAAACTTGAAAAGAAAATACCGGCTCTGATGAGATTGACATCGTTTAGATATGGAGCCCTAATTCTATTATGAATATGAAAAACAAACGCACACAACAATATTTAAATTATGCAATACATATAATAGTAAAAAAATTGTCTGTATATTGACTAAATTTCCAAAAAGAAACAACGAGCAGATAGATACACAGTGAATTAAAAATTCTTAGGACAGTTGAGTGACTAATCTATGTTCAAATCTAATGCACAGGGAATTAGGACGAAGGTTGTAAATCATAAAATGGTAGTCTTGTGGGAAGTGTGCATAGTTTGGGTGTGCATTCTTTTACAGACAAAAGTTTTATAGATTTTCGTTATACGGAATATTTATTCCATACTCACAATATTTATTATGAAGAATTTTATAGTAACAAAACAAATTTTCTTACAAATAACATTAATTTTTTCGATGTTAATAATATCATAATATCAAATCAAATTTTTTTAATTCTCAATATATTTAGTCTTCTTTTATACTTATATTGTTATATAACTTCGCTCTAGATCGGTCATTTTGAAAATCTTTGGGAGAGGCCCATGTCCAGCAGTAGACGTTGTGCGGCTGAAATGGATGGATGGATGGGTGGATGTTATATAACTTAACCTACACTCCACGACAAAGTTGATTTTGTGTCTGTGTTAATTTCGTCCTAAGCTTGAGTCGTTCGCTCGCTCGTGTGTTAGTCACAGGAAACCTAACAAACTTAACCCACAACCCGCGACAAAGTTGTTTGTGTTTGTGTTACTTTCGCCCTAAGCTTCAGTCGCTCGCTCGTGTGTTGGTCACAGGAAACCTAATGAACCTAACCCACAATCCACAACAAAGTTGTTTTTGTGTCTGTGTTACTTTCGGCTTAAGCTTAAATTGTTCGCTTTTAATACATAAATATAAAACAATTTAAAATATAAAAAGCTTATTCGAAGTGGTTTCCATTGGCTGCAATACAGCCCTTTACTCGTTGAGGTCAGTTATCAATAGAAGCATGCACTCTTTCCATGGGAAAATTCTTCACTGCCAATCGTATGGATTGTTTTAGGGACTCCAAATGATCATGGCGTTTAGAGCAAGCCGTACTCTCTAAAACTGACCATAAAACATAATCCAGCGGATTAAGATTGGGATTAGACGACGGCCAGTTTTCAGCTCTGATGAAGTCGGAAATGTTCGATTCCAACTAAGACTGCGTTGACGAAGCTTTGTGACCCGGTGCCGAGTCTTGCTGGAAGAACCATTCTTGGTTATTGAACATAGTGTTGTTAAGGGGCTTAAATACCTTCTCAAGAATGGTATCTTGATACACTTATGCCGATGTTTCGATACCTTTTTCACAAAAGTATGGCTCAGTCACTCCTTCATAGCTAACACCCCACCAAACCATCACTAAAGTCAGCTAATGCCACGCTGCACTCTGTCGACTTATTGGGAAGCTTTCTTAGAGCTTGGGGCATAAATACCTACAGTCATTTTATTTGTTAAAATGTTGCTCAATGGTAAAAAAATGGTCATCCGTAAACATTTTTTTTCTGCGACCACCCATTGCGTACCGCTCCAGAAGATTTTTCGATTTTACTACTCTATTCTTTTTTAAATTACCAGTTGTAAAATTACCAGTACTTCTTTTATAGGCAGCAAGTCCTAAGTCATCTTTTAAAATAAGCGACATGGTTCTAGGTGCTATCTTCATCTCCTGTGATAAAATCTTTTGCTTTCGGACAGGATTTCTTCGAATTCTTTCCCTTACTGCTTTGACCACCTTTTTCGTATGAACACTACGTGGACGGCCAGATCTTTTACTGTCACAAAGAGGAGGTCTCATTGTACCTATTATAGTCCGGTACCACAGAATTAATAATAATGTTACATACAGAACGGAAACTCGCACCGTCTCCCGCAATCTGGTGTCCCCGCAACCTTTCCCCTGTTATTGGGACGTGTAAGCGCCAGAAAACAGGGTTATTGGTAGTCGCACGTTGACATTACGCGAGTCACTTAGGATTATTGAATTATAATGGTGAGAAACTGCGCACATTATCATTGTTTATCCACGGATAACAATAAAAAACGTAAATTTTAAAATCATAATCATAATCATATTTATTCATAAAAAGTATTTACACGTCATACAAAAATAAAATTGAATAATAAAATAAAATAAATTAAACATACAAATAAATATATTACGCATACACATACATAACTAATAATAAGCATATAATTACAAAATAATCGAATGAAAATTAACACATTAAATTGGAATTATAAGCGACATTCATAAAATTCTTCTAAGTATACTGTAGAATGTACGCTCAAGAAGCCACTTTTTTAGCTTGACTTTAAAGCTTGTCAATGTAGTCACCTGTTTTATATCAGGTGGCAACTTATTAAAGACAGACTGCCCCATTACATGAGTCAGTCTGTCAGTCTTAGCTAGTCTGTGTGGTATCAGGTGCAGTCGGTCAACATCGCGGAGCGCAATGTCGTGCACATCTCTCGGTCTTTGGTACACGTCTTGGTTACTAAAGACATATGTGGCTACCTGTAAGATGAAAAGGGATGGCAGCGTAAGGATTCCAAGGGTTTCAAAGTATGGTCTGACGGTTGTTCGCCCTGATACGTGGACTATCGCGCGGACTGCTCGCTTTTGCATACGAAACGCTCGTTGCCATTCCGCGGCGCACCCCCAGACCTCTAGGCCATACTGCAGGACAGACTGCACTATCGCAAAGTAGGTAGACCTCACCACCTCTCTAGGTACCACATCCGATAGTCCGCAATTTACCGCACACTTTATCAACCTGTGTTTCCCAGGTAAGGGCACTATCCAGTTGTATTCTCAAGAAGGTAATGTCATCCACCTGTTCAATAGTTGTTCCTTGTATAGCAACAGATAATCGTATAGATTTTCGAGTGGTGAAAACAGGTAAGCAAAGCAACAAATTCTGTGGTAGCGACCCTGATTGTTCAACTCACACATTTGACGTGTGCACGGACGGATTGTTTCGTTTGTAGTAGTACTAGGTATTTATGCTGCTCCGTTTCTATGAAGTGTCATACCTGTGTCGGTACACAAACATTTGACTAATACCAAGCGTATGGAGAATTTTAAAAACTGCATTTGGCTCAAACCTACTTTGTGTAATGCAATCACAGCGATTCGGTTCTCTATATCACCCCACTCCATTTTAATATCGCAAAATATTGTTCAATATATTAGCGCCAATATAAGAAAAGATAATGAAAAATCATATAAAAGTAACGGATTCCAAATTCAAATGTAATATTTTTTTTATTTTTAATGGTAACGAGCTTTTTTGTCCACGAAAACGAGGTCAAAGGCATCAGATAGTCACAAAAATTTACACGTCTTTCAAAAAATGTAAGCACTTCTTAGGACAGTTGAGTGGCTAATCTATATTCAAATCTAAAGCACAGGAATTAAATAGGAAGGTTGTAAATCATAAAATGGTAGTCTCGCGGGAAGTGCGCAGTTTCATAGCGTGTGCGCCTTCGTCATCGACTAATTGTATTTCAAATTTGAACTTAATTATCGAACCTTGCTAATGTAATTGATACATTTAGTCTCGGCTCGAAGGATAGTGAAAAAATAATATCGAAAAATGAAATGGGTTTGGCAAGTTTGCGTTATGCCATTATTAATATTTTTACTGTAGTTTGGCAGTAAACAAGCGAGAAAATCGTTTGGCATGAAAATTAGTTGCTAACTAGACTGGATTCTTTTTACCGTAATCGATACTAGAAGATAAACTCATTGATACCATTTTTCAGAATTACTTCTAAATACAAAACAACGTTAGTAAAATAAAAAACATTGCGCGTGAAAGGTTATGCAATCTTTAAGAAGGTTATATGTATTTTTTGTTTTTAGTTACTAACTTGCAATGTATCAGATATCTACGTACGAATATTGGTTTGGGTCAAATCTTGTAGCTCAATTTCCAACCAGCTATTCTCAATCGATTTCGCTGAAATTTTGCATACTTGTCAATACAATATTATGAAGTTAATGAGCTGTTCTGATGATGGAACCGGGAGGTATTCACTAGGACTGAGTTATAAAACAACATAACCTCATGGAGCAGGACTCGTTTAAATTGTCTTAGTGAGCACATTAGTGCAGACGATGCCAAGGGTCTGATCTCGGAGGACGGAAGGTGGTCGATGCAATTCAGTAATTAAACTACGCAACTCCATCGAGTTTGGGCTTATTTCATTCGTTTCAATAAGTAGTTTGGCCTCAGAATAAAAAACTTATCACACAAGGAAACTGTTTAACATAGCAATTCTAACGGAGCACTTGCACCGTCCTTTCGATACTTTACAGATTTACGTAATGATCATAATCGACTACGCAACTTACATTATAAATGTATTAGATTAGTTGATTTTATACCTTGGCAGAGGGAAACACGCAGGTAAGGCTTATCCTGTAATAAATGATCTAAGGGGTATGTTATTTTATTTACTGAGGGTTGTTGAATTCGTTCCGGTTCCATCATCAGAACGGCTCATTTACTCCATAAGCATTGGATAAGTGTTGCCGCTCTTGACTTACTTGACTTATTGTCCTATGTCCCCTGGGTGGGGCAGAGGGCGGCTACAGTACTTTTCCATCTCGTTCTGTCTTTAGCAACGCGCTTCACTTCAGGCCAGGATAGCCCAATTGTCTTCATTTCCGCTGTTACCGACCGTCGCCAGGTCTGCTTTGGCCGACCACGCTTCCTCTTGCCTTGAGGAGTCCATTCTAGGGCCTGCCTTGGAATGTGAGTGGGATCCCTTCTGAGCGTGTGGCCAATCCATGTCCATTTGCGATGCGCTATTTGGTGATCGATCGGTGTTTCGCCACAGAGCTGCCACAGGCGTTCGTTAGAAATCTTATCAGGCCAAAAGATAACTAATATTTGTCGAAGACAGCGATTTATGAAGACTTGGATCTGCTGCGTGATGTCTTTGGTGACCTTCCACGTTTCGCATCCATAAAGTAGGACTGTTTTTACGTTGGAACGAAAGATTTTGAGCTTTACTCTACGAGTGAGTTTCCTAGAACGCCATATGGGACGTAGTTGCGCAAAAGTGGCCCTAGCTTTAGCAACTCGCGATGTGATATCCTCTTCAGTTCCTCCACATTGCGACACGACACTACCAAGGTACGTGAACTGCTGCACGCGTTGTATTTGTTTTTCTCCGAGCGTTAATGGCAGCAAATTCTTTCCCTTTATACGCATACGTGTACGCAAACAATACGTGTTGCCGCTCGATAGTCCACTATTGACAGTCAATTGACTCACTATCGGTATTTTTAATAAAACCGACAGTGAGTCTTGAGATACTTTTGATTGTTTATCGATACTGCTGATAGTATCGATAGTATCGATTCTGATGACGAACAAACTATCGATAGTATTGCTTTTAATAATACATAAACTATCGACACTATCGATATTACAAAATATATCGATAGTGTCGATATTTTATGAAACGCATACTATCGATACTCATGATAGTTTGATTTTCGTCGGATCGATACTATAAATACCAATTATGGTATTGTTGGTTATCAATAGTATTGCTCTAAAACAGATATCCATACTGATAAACCACTGTCGATAGTTTGGCATTTTTCAATTGAAAATGATATCTATTATTTGGCAACACTACATTGATTGCATAAACATTGCAAATTCAACAGAAGCTTGTAATAATATTATTACTAGCAGATTGTAGCCAATGAGGTCAACGGTGCTCTCTGATTGGTTGATTTGAATCGGATGTAACAGTGTTGAATGCCAAAAAGGTGGATTTGTATAAAAATCTCGTAATTATTATTATTACTCTAGTTGACACTTTTGGCTCCAGTTGGAACAACATGCGCATGGCTGACTAGCATTGGATCTAGAAAAGGCACCCGGAGCCAACTATGTAAACGGAACCAACAAATACTAGTCATACGGCACGATGGATCTGCAAAGTGCCCACGGGTATATCTATATATATATATATATATATATATATATATATATATATATAGTCGTATAATATATATATATGTCGTGGATAAATCTGTAGATTTATCACATTATTAATTATTTAAAAATTTATGGAGATAGTGTGACAGTTTTTGGAGATAGTGTGCACGCACTGCTCTCTTAAACGCAAGACGAAATTCAGCTTTCCGGATATTGACTGGTAAGGCGTTCCAAAGCCTTACACATTGAAGGACAAATAAATTATTATAGAACGCAGTCCGGCAAAGTGGCATATCAAGAAGGAGATTGCTTGAAGAGCGAAGAGTTTTGACTTGGGAAAACGTCTGCATGAAAACTAGAAAAAAAAACAGTTCGCAATAGTGTGTCCTGCCCTATTCTAGCAAAGTTCCCACCATTAATTGCTGTCGAACTGCGCCAATTTGCGGCAATTCGTTGTTGTTTTTAGTTACCTGCTCGTTAGGAACTTTCTTGATTTCGCTGATCATTGATTGGGATAACGCTTGTGACAGTTATCTTCCCAGTTTTGAAATGAGAGTTATATTTTTGTACACTCATATTATTTTCACGCTTTTATTACAAATACGTCGTCGGCAGAGTAGAATAGAGGTACTCCAAGTCCTCTCGTGGATGTCATAGAAGGCGACTTAGGGAATACAAGCTAAACAATGCTTATAAATATCGATGAGACCCCTCCAATCCTTCTGGCCAGCGAGAAGAGTGAAGGCCAAGTCCTCCAGCTGCTCTGGCCAAGTATGTCTCTGGCAATACAGAGAGGATCATGCGTTCATGCTCCTGAAGTAGAAAATAAATATAAAAATAAAAACCTGATAATTATCATAATTATCATCATCAGATGATTATTACAAATACAAAGATCCAGTGTTTCATCCACCTCTGCCTGTGGCAAATACTTGGCACATTCTGGTCTAAGAAGATCACCAAAATCTGTGGGTGGCGCAGATCATTCGCTGCAAATGGACATGGATTGGATAGACCAAACTCTCAAGAGAGAGCTCAGATATAAAGAATTATGTCTTGGAGTGGACCGCCAGGGCTAGCGAAAAGTTGGCCGTCTTAAGCAGACCTGGCGCACAGTTGTGGCGGAGTTGAAGACAATCGGACTAACCTCTCGATAAACACTGAAATAATATAAGTACATACAGAACGGAATCTCCTGTAGTCCCGCGCAATATGCGTCTCCTTTCCCCTTCCTCGCACCTCTCCCCCGTCTTTGCCTTGTTGAATGGTGGGCTGCGGGCGCCTAGTTCTTTAACCGAAGGAAGGCGCATAGCCAAAGACTGATCATGATGGAGAAAGACTATTGAAGACTTCTTCCTCATTTGGGGGCCTTAGAACCTTAATTTTCTAATGGGGCGGAAGACATTTTGGGTCTTGCGGCTCTAAACAGACAAATACTAGACCGGAAGATATAAAGGCCACATAAAGCGTGATGATAGGATAAAAGGAATTTAAATATAAAAAAAAATTATTTTTATTGTTTCAATAAAACCCACAATCAGTTGTCCACGCAACCCTGCAAAAACAAAAAGCCCGCCATAAACCGTATGATATAAAGCGGTGCAAACCAATCCAATCTGCATAGATAGTACGGCCGTGGAATTCCCTTGGACATTATCAAAATACAAATATCTGGGATATCTTAACCATTCTGTACTTACGTCTTGGCCCGAAATCGTGACGCATATCAATATAATGGTGTTGTAGACTTGACATGTTTAGTCTTTCTTACATCGGAGCGTAATACAACTTGATTACCTATATATTACCTCTTTTTTTTGTTCTTGCCTATTCGGGTGTCCCACTGCTTACAACTGCCTCCGTGGTGTAGTGGTTAGAGCGTTCGGCTCAGACCCGGAGGTCGCGGGTTCGATTCCCGGCGGGGGCAAACGACTTTGTTTTGCTGTCCCAGTTTGGTAAGGACATTGTAGGCTGATCACCTGATTGTCTGATAAGTTAGATGATCCGTCGATGAGGGCATGTTAAGCCGGCGGTCCCGGTCACTGTCTTTGACATTGGTCGTTACCTAAAACCATGTCAGAGGCCTTTAAGGCGGTTTAAAAACTCTGACACTAGTGTTAGTCACCAACACACACGATAAGAAGAAGAAGACTGCTTAGCAAAGGCCTCTTCCACAGATCCCTGTCCATAGAAGCCTGTTGCCACTCCTTTGTGAAGCTGTTGATGTCATCGTATTACATTAATATCCCATTATAAAAAAAAAAACTAAAATAAAAATATCTACGTACATAGTGCAAAATAATAAGTAGAAGTTCTGTAAAAGTTGTTGTGATGAACTTTATTGAAGTCAGGGTTTATTCAAGTCGCTTCAAAGTCAGGACTTCCCCTTGCAAAAAATTAATGGCGCTGCGGATGTCAAGTCGTATCGGCAGTTCCGCTACTCATTACTAGATGGCGTTCTTGACAGTCAAGGGGTTTTTTAATTTGCCTAGCAAATAAACTGTTCACTCGTCTTTATCCCTAATGGGGCAGACAGAGCATTTTGGGTCTTGCAGCTCTATGCAGAGTACAAATTATATTAAATAAATTAAATATAATAACTAAATTACAATAATATATAAAATTAAATCAAAAATTAATATAATATATCTATTTATACATATACTGACTAGATAAACAATACTAGATTACGTATTAAAACTGATAAAATCAATGAGGGTATTCAGACTAGTGAACCAGACTGACAACCGTCAATCTGAAACTGCCGAAGCTTGAACCAAAGATGTCGAGTTCACCATTTTCAGCAAGATTGTTATACAGCCTACACATACGAGTAATCTTATACCTTTAAACGAGCAATTCTTGTATATCTTATACCTTTAAACGAGCAATTCTTGTATGTATGTATATATATTTATTTATAAATTTCTGTGATCTCGAAAACGGCTCTAACGATTTCGCTGAAAATTTGTATATCGGTTTTCAGGGGTAAACAATCGATCTAGATTAGTTTTATGTTTGGGAAAACGCGTGTTTTCGAGTTTTCATGCGTCTTTCCACGCAGAATATGGTCGCTAATTTCGTCGCGCCGCGACCGCCTTGATTTAGCTCAGTGGGGATAGCGACTGCTAGAAAGAGTGTTACGGGTTCGAATCCCACTCGGTGATTTACTTTTGTTTTTTTTTATGTTTAAGTTTATATTTTTTTTTATTTTGCATTGTTTTTAGACAAGTTTAAAAAAAATAGTTAATGTTTGAGATGTAACCGAGCAAAGCTCGGTCGCCCAGGTACTTTATTTATTTATATGTATAAAAATTTATTTCTGTGATCTCGGAAACGGCTCTAACGGTTTTGCTGAAAATTGGTATATGGTGGTTTTCGGGGGTAAACAATCGATCTAGATTAGTCTTATGTTTGGAAAAACGCGTTTTTGAGTTTTCATGGGTTTTTCTTTCCACGCAGAATATGGTCGCTAATTTCGTCTTGTCGGGCGCTATCCGTCTGGCTCAGCGGTTAGACGCAGACCGTTGGAAAGAGTGTTACGGGTTCGAATCCCACTCGGTGACTTACTTTTTTTATGTTCAAGATTATATATTTTTTTAAATTTTTATTGTTTTTAGACAAGTTTAAAAAAATGTAGTTAATGTTTGAGATGTAACCGAGCAAAGCTTGGTCGCCCAGGTACTAGGATTATAATATGTAGTGTTGTTCCGAATCAGTATGATTGTCCTTATATATTTTATTTTTATGCATAAAACGAAAACGAAAGATATAGTTTTCGGGCCACACTAGAAATAAACATTACAGATGGCTTGTGACTCGAAAATGTCGAACCTCAGAGCACTGAAACAATGATAATATTGAGAGTACCCTTGGGGTTAGGGCTGACGGAAGAAGGGCGGTCTTCCCGTCATCGACTTAAGATTCAACCCACACGACAAACTACTATGTACTGTATTATCCTTATCTCGCTCTTACGTGTACTTGAGACAGCATGGCATTATTGTTAGTATTTTCATTTTATCTTTTTTTAAGGCGATTCTCACATTGCCCCGCACTACGCAGCGTATCGCGTGAATGTGTTGCTTGTACGTATCTCCGTTTGTATAAAAAACACGCACAGTCCAACACACTGACACCGCGTCTACGCGCGTCGTTTTTGTTTGGCGGCTCCGCACTACGCAGCGGGGCGCGGTGCAGTGTGTTAATCGCCTAAATGTCTGTCTTGAAACGGTATGGCATTATTGTTAGTTTTTCCGTTGAATTGTGGAGTCAATGATTAGTTCTGATAATGGAGCCGGGAAATATTCGACAGAACGCATATATACTAATTGACTGCTTTTAATTATAGAAATGTATCGTATGTATAGCTTATGTGTAAAACTGTATCATAGTCCATTAGGCTAGGTAGGTTTTTTTCGGCGTAATTTGCAGTGGTCGTTCCAAAACGCTAATAGTTTTTAGCTTTTAAACTAAAATAATATTTAAAGAAAAACTTTCAGTCACAGATTTTATCCTACATTTAATAAAAATGTTTGACTTTGACTTAGATTCACTAATAAAACAACATAACATCATTGAGTAGGACTCGTTTGATTTGTCTAGACCAGTGGTTCCCAAACTTATTTTGTCTACTGCCCACTTTGAGAATAAATATTTTTTTAGCGCCCCCATTTTTTCACCTATTTAAAAACTAGCCAACTGATACAGGAATGCACAATTCGGGTTATTTAACAAAAACTTGTTAAAACATGATAGATATCTACGAGTACTAATAACTATTAAAATGCGAAAGTTTGTCTGTTGCCTTTTTATTTGTTTGTTTGTGTCTACTTTCATTACGAAAAGGAGCGACCGATTGACATGTTTTTCATTTTTTCTATATTCAATAAAATAGGACAGATATATGAACTACGCGGGGAGAAATATAGAACCGAGTTTGAGCAATCTTTTAATTCATATTAGTTGATGTTCACAAGTTGTTGTTGAGAGTCGAGAGCTCTTGCAGTCGTTGTTTAAGAGGCCTCCTAGCTAAATAAAGCTCCTAGCAAAAAAAAAAATTCTTTCTGGGTCTCTTACCGCCCCCCTTGAGACCTGCAGCGCCCACAAGGGGGCGTTATCGCCCACTTTGGGAACCACTGGTCTAGACGAACACTTTACGGTAAACGATGCCTAGGGTCTGATCACGGTGACGGAAGGTGGTCAATGGCACTCAGTCATATAACTACCTACCAAACTCCATCCAATTGATTACTTGATCTTATAATAAAAGCTTGTACAAAAATGATTTTATTTTCCAAAAAACTTATTTCATCTTGTTTTTCAGGTCAAAATTTTTTTCCGTCACTTTTTTGTATTCCTTTACCCAATTTCGGAGTCTCGTAACCTGGGGAACCGCGGCTACAAAGGTGTAGTTGGCAGTTGTATGTACCTGTCCTGATACTGAATTACTTTCGATACAAATCATTTACAAAAAAAAAACACTTCCTATACAAATCAGCGCTCAACTAAACGGATTTTGTACGGGAGGACGACAATTTTTAGGGTTCCGTAGCCAAATGGCAAAAACGGAACACTTATAGATTCGTCATGTCTGTCTGTCCGTCCGTATGTAACAGCCACTTTTTTCCGAAACTATAAGACCTATACTGTTAAAATTTGGTAAGTAGATGTATTATGTGAACCGCATTAAGGTTTTGACACAAAAATAGAAAAAAAACAATACATTTTAGGGGTTCCCCATACTTAGAACTGAAACTCAAAAAAATATTTTTTATCAAACCGGGATATCTATGGATAGGTCTTCAGAAATGATATTGAGGTTTCTAATATGATTTTATTCTAAACCGAATACTTTGCGCGAGAGACACTTCCAAAGTGGAAAAAAGTGTGTCCCCCCCCCCGTAACTTCTAAAATAAGAGAATGATAAAACTAAAAAAAAAATATTATGTTCATTACCATGAAAACTACCAGCGAAAATTGGTTTGAACTAGATCTAGTAAGAAGTTTTTCTTTAATATGTCATAAACTGCAATTTACCTTTCATTCAATCAACTCAAATATAAAAATTAAATTGGTCGCTTATTAATAACTTTTTTATAGAAAGTAGAACAGTATCATGGACTGAACTTGCTCCAAAAATTTACTTGTGGTTAAAAAGTCACCCTGTATATGCAACCAACCGCAGGAACTTTGATATCGAGTAGAGTAGGCTGTGACAACGCCATCTCGTATATAGCTTTTGAACTGTTTTCCGTGGTTTCTTGACATCAATTTTGTTCGACCGACACTTAACTTATATATCATCACTTTGACAACATAGTTTTTATCATAGGCCTGGGTCTAATGCTTTTGTTTCAACGTAAGTACTTCCCCAAAGGTTCTGGATGTGTGTACGTAACTTATTGACATGTACTGCTGGGCATTATTGGCATTTGTCAATGTCTGCCGCCGCTGCGTCACAACACGCAACGATATCTCTTGTTAGAACAACTGCTGGATTTTTGTCGTATTAGGGTTGGACTACATCTGTTTCTTTTGTCAAGTCACATATATGTTTTTGCAAAAGTGAATTTCGGCAAAGTAGAATATAGTCCATTTCTTCCATGCTGGTCTGGGAGAAAAGAAAAAACTTAGAATGTACCAGCTGCTTCTCTACCCACGCAGATCGTAAGAGCCGATTGAGGGAATGGGCGAGATTTGAATCATGGTAAAAGGCGATGCGGCTAGCAACCCATCACTATTTTGATTCCTTTTCCATCTTAACGCTCACCACCACGCTAAGCGTGGCCTTTGGGCCTAACGGCCCTGGGCTCTGTCTACCCCGTCGGAGATATAGACGTGAAAATGTATCTGTATAGAATATAGTCACCTAAGTCTTCCGTGGATGTCGTAGAAGGCGACTGAAGAAATACAACCTAAACAAAGCTTACAAACATCAATGAGATCTCTCTATCCCGTCAGGCAGCGTGAAGAGTGTAGGCCAAGTCCTCTGTCTACTCTGTCCGAGCATTGCTCTGGTAGTACAGAGAGAGTCGTGCTCCTGCAGTAAGGACTAGAAATAACGATGATGACTCATGTTAGTAACACGTCCATACAAAATTTTATTTTGAGACGCTTTTTCGTATGTAACATTTAAGTTATAATACATTTATTGAATACAATACTGACGAATCGATTGACATCTCATTTGGCAAAATTGGATAAGCAGTTTGGTTCGAATGTAACGGTGGAAAACATATAAATATCCACAAACCCTACCTCTTGACTTTGCCGTAGTTCGGTAAAAAAAAGTTATATAGTACAACATCTATTTCTGATGAATGCTTTGTCTAAAATACAATTTTTATTTAATTTTCATTTAATTTTGAGCGACACAATAATATTCTGGTTTCAATGCAAACAATCCTCTCAAGACATAATAGAAAACCATTTAATATCAGTTTTAATATAATTAAATAACGTTATTTTCCACTAACAAACGACAATACCATTAACTTTGTCATTGATATAATTCGTGAATAGATAACTAATGATTGTATTTAATTGTTATAACAAATTAAAAGTCCCGACTTTCAAGAGTCCATCCTCAATAATTATTGAACCACTTAACTGATTATCATGTAACAGCCATAAACCACCGCAAGGAAACTTTTCTTCAGGTAGAAAAAATCGTGCAGGTTTTAGTAACGTGAAATTTAGTTCAATTGCGGTGGTTCTTAGCTATATTTGATGAGAATTGGTTCAGCCGTTACAAATTTATAGGGGAATAACACTTGAAAGTTAGGGTTTTCCCTAACAAATGAAGATTGAGCTATCAATATCAATGTATTATGTAGTTCTGACACATATCACTAGTAATTTGCCTGACAAATAATAAATGGCGCAACGATATCAAAGTTATGTAGTTCCGTCACTTCTCAATAGATGGTGTCAGTGTTTTTTAATTTGTCTATAGCAAATGAATTAGCTGTCGGACGCGACGGTCCTGCTCAGTGCTGCTATTTTCCAAACACGGAGTCACTAAGCGAATGGTTTCTTGTATGGAAAAACCATTCGTTTAGGTGACTTTACGTTTCAAAAATGTCACTTCAGTTCAGTTTTAATTTAGCAGCGGTAAGATTAAAGTCAGTAATTTTAGTGATGGATCGCAAGGCGATGTTGCAGGCTTTATCTCTGCGATATACGGCACGTTGGTTAAATTTAATGTTATCTAGATCTATTATTTGTCTGTGTTAGTTGAACATAAAATATTAACGTAAATAAACTTTGAACTTTCAATTATGACAATATTGTTGTCTGGCCAATTTATTTCTTCTTTTATGTTTATTGTGTATTTAAATAACAATAGATTAAATTATTCGCCTACGAACAAAATATGAGCATCAGCAACAGTTACTTTTTCAAAAAGCAACATAGACGATGGACATGGATGTCACCTAATAAAGCCAAAAATGAAATCGATTACTTCTTGTCGTCCCATAAATATATAGTAAAGGATGTCTCTATTCTTAATAGTTTAAAATATAATTCTGACCATAGACCTATTAGAGCCAAAATTAAATTTGATTTTAAAATTCATAGGTTCAAAACTCTTCGTAGTCACATCAAAAAACTTCAGAAGGATACACTTATAAATAAATGGGACCAATTTCATATAGAATTACATAACAGCTTCAGTATGCTTGATCATGATTCAACTACTCCAGACTCAAAATACAAAAACATTTTGACTTCTATCAAACAGGCATCCCAAAAAATAACACCAGTTAAAAATAAAAGTAATAAATTCACTCAACACACAATAGAGCTTATAAATTCTCGAGAAAATAGTAAAACTACTGACAGAAATAATTACCGGATTCTAGATAGACAGGTTAAACGTAGTATTCGTCGCGATATAAGAAATTTGAACACTGAATTATATAAACGCGCTCTTACAAAGTCTACCTCACTTAGAATTGCCAAAGAGGGAATAAGTAGACAAAAACACTGGATCACAGGTTTGAGAGATGCAAATGGTAATACTCAGTCTAGTCAGCATCAAATATCCCAAATTTCTACAGACTTTTTTAGCGGCCTCTATTCAGATCCCTCTCCACCAAACATCTCCGAAGATTACCACTGCCCTGATTCTATTCCTTTATTTACAATAGGTGAAGTACGTGATGCACTAAAGACCATGAAATACGATAAAAGTCCGGGACATGACGAGGTTACTACAGAAGCCCTTAAAATCGGAGAGCCAGTTTTATTACCATATCTTACAGATCTTTTTAACGCTATACTTCTTTCAGGTAAACTTCCCGATCATTTTTGTCATTCAAATATCATACTTTTATTCAAAAAGGGAGACAAATCGGATATCAACAATTACAGACCTATAAGCCTAACTTCCCACATATACAAACTATTTATAAAATTAATTCAAAATCGCATTGCCTCGAATCTTAATAATTGTCAACCACCAGAACAAGCAGGATTTCGTCCTAATTTCTCAACCACAGACCACCTTCACACATTAAATCAGGTTATAGAAAAATATAATGAATACCGCAAACCTTTATACATAGCCTTCGTGGACTACACTAAAGCTTTCGACAGTTTGAGACACACCTCAATATTTACTGCATTAGAACAACAAAACATAGAAAAGACCTACATACAGCTACTACAAACGATTTACTACAATAGCACAGCCTCGGTTAAAACTCAGCAACCAGGACTTGTATTTAACATAGAGAGAGGGGTCAAGCAGGGGGATCCGCTGTCCCCTAAACTCTTCACAAGCTGCCTGGAAGAAGTATTTAAAAAGCTCGCAGAATCATGGGAGACAGTTGGCATTGACATTGGCGGCGTAAAATTATCAAATCTACGCTACGCCGATGACATTGTCCTCTTCTCCCACTCCGCCTCCGAACTTCAATCAATGCTCGAAGACCTGAGCTCGGCGAGCCTTGAAGTTGGACTGGAGATGAATCGGTCAAAGACGAAACTAATGACGAACAGCACAAAACAAAAAATCGAGGTCAGTGGGCAAGAATTGCAGTTTGTAGAGGAGTACATTTACTTAGGCCAGATAGCATCCTTCGATAACAGGCAAGATAAGGAAATCGATCGTCGCATCGATAACGCCTGGAAGAGCTTCTGGTCTATGAAGGCGCAAATGAAGGGTAACCTTCCACTGTCTCTTAAGCGCAAACTCCTGGACATGTGCATCCTGCCCATTTTGACCTACGGTGCACAAACCTGGTCTTTAACCGAAACTCAAAAGTACAAACTCAAGGTTTGCCAACGTTCCATGGAGCGCAGTGTACTTGGCGTACGCCGAATCGATAGAGTAAGAAACACTGAACTGCGCTCCAGTACCAAAATTATCGATGTAGGTGTCAAAACGGCAAAACTGAAGTGGGAGTGGGCCGGACATGTTTGTCGTATGAGACCGGAAAGATGGGCAAGAAGAGCGACGTTATGGGTTCCAGAAGGACGCCGGCGTAGGGGAAGGCCGAGGAAAAGATGGAGGGACGATATTGAAAGCTACATAAGTGGATGGCAGCAAGCTGCCTTGGATCGTGAATCGTGGAAGCAAGAAGGGGAGGCCTTTGCCCAACAATGGGACACTATATAGGCTACAAAAAAAAAAAAAAAAAGATTAAATTAAATTGAGATTTTGGAATGTTTTTAGTTTGGATGCAAACAATACTATTAATTATATAATCATACTACCATCGTTTAACATGCCAAACATTTGGAAAAAAAATTTAACAACGAAAAACTAATTAAAAATAATAAAACACGAATGTATAAAAATAGAATGACATTATTTTGAAACATTTTTTTCACTCTGAATATCTATCGCAGGTTGACTGGAAGAGATCCCTACATGGGATCCGCGTTTGTATATTTGATCTTTCGTATGTTGTCGTTGTATATGTATTTCTTTTGGTACAATTATTTATTAAGATAGTTTATTGAAATAAGTAGGATAAAATAATTTACATATTAACAAATATACAAATTATAACTACCAATTTAGTCTAAAAAATCGTACCTATGTGGCTTAGTACCAAGAACGCTGCCGCATTTCTGCGTTGGATTGCAATACTGATTCGTTGTATAAAAAAACAGCCAGCATTCTTGTCACCAGCGGCGCAGATAAGTCTCGGAGAGATCTCTTTAAAGAGACCTCTAGCACCGGGGCCCAAAGTCTGAAAGTCTCCACGCCAAACGGCACATTAATATACTTATCATTTTGGTACAAATAATTAAATTATTCTTAAAGTGGTCTGTCGACCAGACCAAGGTTGCTGGAAGGCGCTGCTCCCTAGGAGGGGGCTATATCCAGCATGTGTGTAATGCGACTGAAATGATGATGATGATGAAGATGATGAATACAGTTATTACAAACAAACGGACCTATAAATTGTATGCTTTTACTCCTCTTCTGAAGGGTTGTAAAGTACGCAACGAAAACGAACTTAAATCCGTTTGAATTAACGCGAAAAAAGCACAAAGCCTGTGGAAATTATTTGCCGCTTATTTCTATGCAAATTTCGTTTATCGTACCGCCGCAATTCCACGCCACGCGTATGGCCCTATTCCCTTTTGGGCCATTTCATCATCCAATAACAATAAATCCAAATACTTTACAATAAAACTTTTAAATAAATCTTTGTCCAATGGAAAGGCGTTCGCCTTGTGATCTGGAGGTCGTTGGTTCGAATCCCACTTCTTTTTGTGTCGTTGGCTCAAGCAATTATTATTTTTTTGCTCCAGAAAAATGCCACTTTTACAGCGTTGTCCGAGGCCTTATAAAGGTCACGTTTAGTGCAGCTGGTGGGGCACGATGGGCAAGCAAGTAGTCGTGACATAGTCTGGTCGCTATGGCCCCACTGACACTGTGTTGCGGATTCATCAATGCAACGCCATCGGGCCAAATTATGCCTGCGTCGGCCTACCTCAGTTCGAAGGCGGATTAGGCTCTTCCATGTGGACCATGGGAGTTCATGACCCGGGTGAAGTTCCTCTAAAGGTGGTATAATATTAGAGAGGTAGGTATTGAATCCCACTGGGAAGCATTCTTGTGAAAAGTTGTTTCCAGTCTAATTAGAATAGTGCAAGCTTGAGTCATATGATTACCCTAAAAGAAAGATGATTCCATGTTTCAGACGGCACTGGTTGGTCCCGAACGCCATCTACCGTTTGCTTTCAAACCTATCCAAGGATTAGTTCTGGTCTAGCTTTTAGGTTGCGGAGGTCAAGGAGTAAAAGTGCTGATAAGGCTAATAACTAAATAAACATTTGGTTTTCGAATTTTCTGAACAGAAATAGTGTAATTTGTTCCTCTCAAATCTCTGCCAGGAACCAAAAGGATTAAACCATTGCGATGTATATGTAGGTATGGTTGTTACGAAATTTCGGCTAATTTACAAGTATTATGGGTCTCGTTTTATCAGCAACAGGTTGGAACATGTTACTAGATTGTGCATTTTAATTGCTTTCAAGTGTACAACGTCTTTGCGGCTCGTTGCCTAAGGGTCGAACAGCGTAGCGTATATGATGTGCTACCATGAAACAGAGAAAGATCATCTTGCGTCGTTCAGAGAATTTCTATCCGCATGAATATATTTTTATTATATATAAAACCGAAAATAAAATGTTTTTTTAATCATGCGAGGTGTGAACGATGGGTAGAAATCATAAGATACGTTGGTGGGTAGAAATCTTAAGATACATCTGTGGGTAGAAATCCTAAGATGCGTCAGTGGGTAGAAATCCTAAGATACGTCGGTGGGTAGAAATCCTAAGATACGTCAGTGGGTAGAAATCCTAAGATACGTTGGTGGGTAGAAATCCTAAGATACGTCGGTGGGTAGAAATCCTAAGATACGTCGGTGGGTAGAAATCCTAAGATACGTCGGTGGGTAGAAATTATAGATGCGTCGGTGGGTAGAAATCCTAAGATACGTCGGTGGGTAGAAATCCTAAGATACGTCGGTGGGTAGAAATCCTAAGATACGTTGGTGGGTAGAAATCCTAAGATGCGTCGGTGGGTAGAAATCCTAAGATACGTCGGTGGGTAGAAATCCTAAGATGCGTCGTTGGGTAGAAATCGTAAGATACGTCAGTAGGTAGATCCTAAGATACGTCTGTGGGTAGAAATCCTAAGATACGTCAGTGGGTAGAGATGCTAAGATACGTCAGTGGGTAGAAATCCTAAGATACGTCGGTGGGTAGAAATCCTAAGATACGTCTGTGGGTAGAAATCCTAAGATACGTCAGTGGGTAGAGATGCTAAGATACGTCAGTGGGTAGAAATCCTAAGATACGTCGGTGGGTAGAGATGCTAAGATACGTCAGTGGGTAGAAATCCTAAGATGCGTCGGTGGGTAGAAATCCTAAGATACGTCTCACATCGTACGCTGCGTGTTGGTCGAAGAGTTGTGGAAGGATGGAACGGAGGGTTTGGCCAGCAAAGGGTTACAAACAGCTAATAAAACCAAAAAAGATCTAACGAACAATAAGTTTATTTGCCTAGCAAATTAAAACAAGTAATTATTACAAAATTTATTCTATTATACAGGCTTTTATTAAAAAAAAAAACGACGGGTTGCACTCTGGTAGTGCCGGCAGAAGTGAAAACTTGAATATTAACGTTGTGCATTTTTTAATATTTTTACGCGCATCCATGGATGGTGAGCACGCTGTAACATAAACACACACGAACATTCGCGCAAGCGCCCTGCGCCGCCTAAACGAAACAGCAGGCGCAGGCATACATTTTCGCCGCGCCGTAGAAAGAGAGGGGGATACTCCCTCTCCTACGCCGCGCCAGCTGTCTACTCTCCATCCGTCTTACGAATTTTCGATCAGGTCACGTGTCCTGACGCGAGTTTAACATTTTTTACCCATTCCAAAAAAAGTGCACAACGCAGCTAAAGAAGTTTTCACTTCAAAAATAACATAAATGTTTAAACTTCTGAAAAAGAATCAGACGAGTCCAAACTTGATGAGGTTGCATCGTTTTATTACAGAGTTCCAATAACCTTCTGGCTCCATCATCAGGTCAGCTCCATGCCATCATAATATTGCGTGGCAAAATTTCAGCTCAATTGAAAACCGGGAAGTGGATCATATCTAACTTTCAAGATTTGATTACAGACAGACCTACAGTCGACAGGACAGGTAAGAATAAATAAAAGCTTGTAAATAAAAACCCCCAGCTTTCCAGAGTTCACCCTCAATAACTTTTAAATGGTTGAATCGATTTTTATCTAACATATCTAAGAACCACCGCAAAGAATCTTGCATGCACATCAGAAGTCATAATCGCATTAAAATCGACCCTTCTATTCGATAGCTACATTGCCACAGACAAACACATACAGACACTGGTGTAAAACTTATGACTTTTTGTCCGGGGTTAAAAACAAGACAATTAAACACGACCTTACAAACAAAAACAACCTCCCTACCCAGAGTTCTTCCCGGAACTCTCAAAAACATTTCGCCTTCAATATTTTATACTACTTATTACAGCAAAAGGCTTTTTCGGCAAACTGACTTTATTAAATATTAAGACGGAATCGCGTAGAAACAATTTTTATATTGTTTTTATTCGGGATTTCATCGTCTATTCTATTTTGTGCGTTCCCTTTGTATAAGTAAGTATATCTTTTATAATTTAAGGGGTAAGCATTAATATTATTTTTGGGGGTATAAAGATATATGTAGCTGTTTGTAGCTAATAGTGGTGGTGTGATTAATTATTGTAGTAAGAGAAAACTTACTTAAAATTAAAAGTGTTTGGGTGAAACGTAGCACGGAAGAATTGTCACTTCGTCATATCGAACATTGTAAGAATTGAATTACCGATACCCATACTAAATATAATATATTACTTATATATAAAGCTGAAGAGTTTGTTTGTTTGTTTGTTTGTTTGTTTGTTTGTTTGAACGCGCTAATGTCAGGAACCACTGGTCCAATTTGAAAAATTCTTTCGGAATTAGATAGGTCGTTTATTGAGGAAGGCTATAGGCTATATTGCATCACACCCGCGACTTCATTCGTGTGGTTAACGCGGGCGTAGCCGCGCGCTGCCTCTAGTAAGTAATAATCTACAAGTCTTCATAGTTAAAGTGTAAGGAGATAAAACAAACTTCGAATTTGCGTAGTGAACCCGTGATTTTTTGGCTTGGTACAGCCGTCTATTAGATGAAGTCAATAAGTAACTTCGCGGGTTATGAATATCATACATATGTGAGTAAATGTTTATTATGTATTCGTGAATGTTTCAGTGTGTGCAATCAACGATTACTTGGGGCTAGCTCAATGTGTAATTTGTTCCTATATATTTATATATTTTATATTTATTTATATTAACGAAGCCATGAATGAGTCGCCTTATAAGAATCGGGGAAAAAATGTTTTTTAACCGCGGGTCGTGATAATGAACTAAAAATATTTTCGCAAACAAAAAAAAAAGTCCACTGCTGAACTAAATGCCGCTCCCAATGAAGGGAGGAATTGCTTATAATCACCAGCTGCAAGCCGCTCTAGATCGGTCATTTTGGAAATCTTTGGGAGAGGCCTATGTCCAACAGTGGACGTTATGCGGCTGAAATAATGATGATGACCAAACTGAGCACGCGGAATAATGCATTAGACATTTTAAGTCTTTACAAAGAAGACGCTGCTGTCCTTTAAGTGAACTAAAGCACAAAATAAATACTAGTACTAACGTAGAGAAGTCTTACTCAGCAAAGGAATTCAAAGAAATATCTACTCAATGTCTTTAGCGATATGGTTTAGTTTAGCTTGCGTCAGAACTCGGCACCTTTTCGTTTAGATACCTAGAAGTGCATTGCAAGCTAATTTCATTCTTTTTACTCTAAACGTACGATTCACGTCACTGAAAACATCACTCCGGAGTAGTCGCCGCGCGCATAGTAATAATGTAGGTATATTTACGAAACATAGTTTCTACAGGTTTAGTTTTAGTAAAGTAGAACTGATAAAGAAGACCAAAACATAAGTCACTCTGTTTGTTTAAAATTTTCACTAGACTTATGATTAAAATCTTGAAAGTTAAAATAACTAATTTTCTATCACTGAAAATTTTGCAAACTTTCTCATTTCGCCCCTAGGGCTCAAACTTAATCTAGGTAGGGACTTTCGTCTAGACACATTATATTCCTTTCACGTTGGCAATATTAAATTATCCAGTTTGAAGTAAATAATGTTAACATTGTACAAGTCAATTTGCCAGGAAAATACAACCTCCAACGACACGAAGACACACGATCTAGTGACGAGTGGCTGAACTATATATTCCAACAACTCTATTTAAAAAACCTAGATTTTCGTGCTTCAATCCCCAATAACTTTTAAACTGCTGAACCGATCGTGATCAAACACAGCTAAGAACCAGGAGCTTAAGCGAACATCGTAAGGTGACGCCATCGAGCATTTTTTGACGTACTTATCCAACGTTGCATACAATCCTTTTTCTACGACTAAAGTATTGACTTTTCTAAATCTCATATTATCTGTGTTCTTATATTAGGTACTGCTTGTGACTATTTAAACGCCAGATAAAAAAAAGTACAGGAGGATTCAAATGAAACTTTTTTTGTTACATAGCTGTTAAGCCTTGGCAATATATAGGGTATAATTGATTTTGGAAAACAGGACACCTGATGCAGAACTCTAATGGTCCAGTTAAACTATTATAAGTAATAAGTAATCTAAAAATGAGGCCTTAGCAAAAGTTTTTCAGTCTGATGAGCCTTTTTTGGTGTCACAATTTATATGCCAGATAAAAGTCTTCTTCTTCTTATCGCGTGTGTTAGTGGCTAACACTAAAGTCAGAGTTTTTAAACCGCCTTAAAGGCCTCTGACATGGTTTTAGGTAACGACCAATGTCAAAGACAGTGACCGGGACCGACGGCTTAAAGTGCCCTCTGAAGCACGGCTCATCTTACTTATCAGACAATTAGGTGATCAGCCTACAATGTCCTAATCAAACTAGGACAAAAACACAAAGTCGTTGTCCCCGCCGGGAATCGAACCCGCGACCTCCGGGTATGAGCCTAACGCTCTAACTACTACACCACGGAGGCAGATAAAAGTACAGGAGTAGAAAAAAAATCTTAGTAAACTATAGCTCTATCCACACAATGCATCGCATAGTGTTTGACTAACAGTCGTTGTGTATGCAACTGTTGACGCAAACATGCGCCGACTGGCATGTGTGATGATACTGTCGCGCACGCAAGTGAGTTCAAACAATTTGTTTTGGGTAAAACTAACATGGGGTAAATAGAATTCATATATGAACAATTTTTTTTACCAGGCAAATCAAAAAACCCCCAACGACTCGAACCACCACCGCTAGATGACTAGCTTTAACGTAAAAGAAAAAACGTATCGAAATTGGTCCTTTCCTTCGAGCGCTACGATGTCACAGACAGACAGCCATTAGCAGCAAACTTATAACACTCCTCATTTTGTCGGGGGTGTAAATTCACTAGCCGACATGTTTTTACCTCATCCGGAAGTCTTCCTCAGGACGAGCGTTGAAACATGTCAGCTAGCTGAATCAGTACGTGTGTTGACCTGTTTTTCAAATTCGAAAATCCATAAATGTCACATTCGAAGTTTTCCATCTGTTATGTCTTCCATGCTGTCCCCATATAGATAAAGTTAATATAGCGTGGCGGATAAGTGCTATCTCGCCCGTTGTTATTACATAGAACAAGAGAGAGCTCGATAAAAGCTGTCAATGCCACCCTGCTACGGGGGTTGGTCTGTAAAAAAAATGTAGATTCTGCAAGCTGCTTCTCTTTTTAATAGACTTAGAAAATGATAGAAAAGCGTTTTCTACGTGACATTACGTCATGAACACGTTGTTTGCAGTAGAAACGGTCTCGCACTGAGCCCCACAATGCGAGACGTAGGCGTCGAGAAAAACGCGCGTTTGCTTTGATAAATGAGATGGAACACTTTAAATGTGTATTTTTAAGTTGTTTAGCTGAAATAGAAATTGATATAGATCAATTTTAGAAGGCTAAGGATAGAGTGGGTTAGCAGTATGCATAAGTAAGCTACAAAATTAATGAATATTATAAACCCCCGATACACCCTCAAGGTGTTTAAAAGTCACTGGAAGGCGCTGGATACAAGCCGCTCTAGATTAGTGATTTTGGAAATTCTTGGGAGAAGCCTATGTCCAGCAGTGGGCTGGAATGATGATGATTAATTTTGATAATAAAAAGAGTCTTAAGTTTGACGGCAATGTCTGTCTGTCTGTGGCGTTGTAGTTCTCGAATGGGTGGACTGATTTCAATGTGGTTTATTTTTGTTAAAGCAAGTTTACTTGTTTTGGTCACATTATCAAAATAATATTTTATAGGGGAAAGTTTGTGTGTGTTTTGGTATGCAGGAAGCTGACACCCGGGATTTTTATGTATTTTCCATGCTGGTCTGGGAGAAATAAAAAAACTTAAAATGTACCAGCTGCTTCTCTTCCCACGCAGATCGTAAAAGCCGATCGAGGGAATGGGCAAAAATGCAAATCATGTTAACAGGCGATGCGGCTAGCAACCCATCACTGTATTGATTGCTTTTCCATCTTCTCGCCCACCATGACGCTAAAAGTGGCTTTTGGGTCTTGCGGCCCTGGGCTCTGCATAGAACCGCAAGACCCAAAATGCTCTGTCTGCCCCATTAGGGTTTAAAGACGTGATGGTATGTATGTATGTATGTTACCGCGGGTAATACGACAGGCTTCAGACAATCGGTTTAGCCATTCAAAAGTTATTGGGGGTGAACGCTTGAAATTGGAGGGTTTTTTAATTTACCTGGAAAATTTACTTGTTATTAGTTTCAATATATTTTTAATGGATTTTAGGGCACTTCCTCTATGCCTGCGACGATATAGACGAGTAAAACTAGGTCCACGTGCCATGTGGTTTCCGGCAGAGTAGAATAGGACTTCAAGTCCTCCCGTGGATGTCGTAGAAGGCGACTTAGGGAATACAAGCTAAACAAAGCTTATAAACATCGATGAGACCTCTCCAACCCGAATGGCCAGCGAGGAGAGTGTAGGCCAAGTCTTTTGGCTGCTCTGGCCACGTTTCGCTCTGGTAGTATAGAGAGGGTCCTGCTCCTGTAGTGGAAACAAAAGACCTGATGATGATGATGATGATAATAATATGCTAAAATATGAAATGTTTCCATTTATAATACTGAACAACTTTAACCTTAAACAACTTTTCTATGTTAGGCTGCAGAAAGGTCTCGGGCAGCCTGTTGGAGAGATCTAACCCGGAAGATAGACATTCGATACCGAACAACTGTCTTTGTGTGAACAACACATCAAAAACACCATGAAGCTTCTAGGTCAGCATCAAAAACCATGAAATTACTCTTTTCATGGAAAATTATATGCTGCAGAGAGACCTCAGCAGGCATGTTGGAGATTTATTACTGAACAACTGTATCATTGTGAACAACACATCAAGAACACCATGAAGCTTCTCAGTCAGCATCAGAAACCATGACATAGCCCTTTTCATGGAAAATAGAGTAATACATTGACCTTGACAAATTGGCTTCTAAAATCGCAAGGTTCAGTAGACTTGCTATTTATTATTTTCGAAATCTGCTACTTTATTTTTTTAAACTAAAAACCCATTTTACCCCCAAAATACCCTACCGATTTTGGAAAAAAAACTACTTCTCTATGGAATCTATGAAACTACTTAAAAGTTTGCCCTTTCTAACAAAAAAATAATTTTCCAAATCAGTTTAGGCGCCTTCGATTAATCGGTAAACAAACATAAAAAAAGATCCCGACAAATTGATAACCTCCTTTTTCAAGGTCGGTTAAAACGAGGCGTATTTATTAGCAACTGCAAGAAAGAGAAGAAAAATAATATACTTACTTACTTGTGTATGTATCATTTAATTTGGCATTTCATTTTTAGTCTCTTAAACTTTAGTCTAACTTTATATCAGTAGGATATTTTCAAAATAAAACTTTGGAACATCTTAACTATCTGTGGCCTTCATAAAATAGGCTATGTGACGTCATAATAATTTATTTAATATGGTACTCTCTTTAGGCTATAGAGAAAGAAATTGGTATAAAATAATAAAAAATCGAGTCACCGTTTTTGATGAATGAGCTACATTCTTTTCATTTCAACATTTTTAGTATTATATTTGACTATTTACTGGCTTCATGCATTAACTGATTAAATATAATTTAAAAACAATCAAAAACGGTTTATAACAACGGTATATACACAACACAACGGTGTTGAATAAACTTATTTCTTGATAATTTTGACCAATTTTCTCATAATTTATTAGAAGCAACCAGTGACAGGAAGCGCTTTACCTAACGTGGGTTTTTAGCGGCTAATTGATAGGCTTGAATATTTTTATTGGATCAAAAACCCCTATCGCTGGGTAACTCTTTCGATCGACTAACCGTATCATATGGAAAACCTTTAAAAGGGTTTCCCTTTAAATAAGTTATTAAAACATGCACGTTACGTTACTCTTACAAAAACCATTTCTCATAGGGTAACCCTATCTCATAAGCTAACCCTTTAAGAAGCGCTTTCCCTGGCGGCCACGGGGCGGGGGGGATACGTGGGGGGAAAACCCTTTCAAAAAAGCGGAAATAAATACCCCATTCCAATGATTTGGTAAACGCTTAGCCTATCATAAGGATAGGGTTACCCTATAGGGGATACGGTAAGCCTTTCGCTGGATAAGCTTTTTACAGGCTAACATAAAAGTGAGGGTAAGCCTGTCGTAAGGATGACCACTTAAAGGAGATTTGAAAATTAGCTGCTAATCCGGTCCCTGGAAGCAGCACTACAAAAAGTATCTCGTTTGCTCTTCCAAAATGCAAATTAGGCGTTACCATGGCAACGCGCCATAATTTCATCTCGTGAATTATGTTCACAGATAACATATGAAACGTAATGGCGCCGAGGAAATTAAAGCTATGCCGTTGTTTACTTTTATTACTTGAGGGATGAGACGCGCGTGAGGAATCTGAGGTTGGAGATTTCATTCTAAAGGGAGACGAGAGTTAAGGAATCTTGTTTCGGTTTTGTTCAAGTCATTTTGTAAACCAGGGCGTGTTCTGACGAACGCGCACGCTAAACCAGATAGTATAGGCCTAGAGAGTGTTGAATTTTTTGAAATTTGTTGCTTATTATTTGAGTTTCGGCACATGACAAGCGCACGACAAGCATGGTTTAAATTGGTTGCCATGATATAATAATTTGAGTCCTATCACACATTAATATAACTCAAATTGCATTACCAGAACTCTCTTTAGGCTGTAGAGTGAGAAAGAAATTTATATAAAATAATAAAAAAATCGAGTCACCGTTTTTGATGAAAGAGCAACAATTTTAATTTCAACATTTTTTAGTATTACCTATATTTGACTATTTACTGGCTTCTTGCAATAACTGGTTATATAAAATTTAAAAAAAAACAAAGACGGTTTTAATTTATTATACTTACTTTTATATTTTTGAGCAATTTTCTTATAATTTAATTAGTAAAAACGCACTACAAAAAGTATCTCGTTTGCTCTTCCAAAATGCAAATTAGGCGTTACCATGGCAACGCGCCATAATTTCATCTCGTGAATTATGTTCACAGATAACATATGAAACGTAATGGCGCCGAGGAAATTAAAGCTATGCCGTTGTTTACTTTTATTACTTGAGGGATGAGACGCGCGTGAGGAATCTGAGGTTGGAGATTCCATTCTAAAGGGAGACGAGAGTTAAGGAATCTTGTTTCGGTTTTGTTCATGTCATTTTATTTTGGAGCTAGCTCAATCTGTGTAATTTGTCCCTATATAAGGTGTAACAAAATATACTAAAACTAATTTAAGGGTGAATTCAGTCCATGATACTGAACAACTTTCCCCAAAAAACACGTACCGATATATGAAAAGTAATGTTTGGCCTCCCATACAAGTTGACCGATCAGCTGATCCGAGTTAGTATGGAAAGCCAAAAATAATTTTCATATTACGGCTTACGTTTTTTGGGGAAAGTTGTTCACTACCAAGGACTGAATTTACCTTTAAAATAGTTTCAGTATATTTTTTTAGACATTATATATTTATATTGTGCAAGTGGTTGACGTGGGAATGAAGTCTGCTAGATTAAAGTGAGACTGGGCGGGTCACGTTTGCCGTATGTTGTCCGACAGATGGGCCCACACAACCACAACATGGGTTCCAACCGACGGAGTGAGATCCAGAGGAAGGCCTAGGATGAGACGGAGGGACGAGTTATCCGCTTTTGACAAAGAATGGCATTAAACAGTTGAAGATAGAAGTGATTGGAAGCAAAAAGGGGAGGCTTTTGCGTAACTATGCCCAACTATGCCTAATCTGGGCGTGATCAGATGATACGCGCTCGCCAAACTAGCGTATGCCTAGCACACGCCTAGAGAGCTTTGTTTTTTTTTTTTTAATTTGTTGCTTATAATTTGAGTTTGAGCACATGACAAGCGCACGACAAGCATTGTTTGAATTGGTTGATATTATATGATTTGAGTCTTATCACACATGAATACATTTCAAATTGAACCGAAGTCAAAACATGCACGCCTCACCTACGCTTTTCGCCTTGCCTCCGCCTAACTCCCGCCTCACCTCCGCCTTGCGCTTGCCCGGCGCTCGCCCCGACTGGACTTCGGTAAATGCAATTGGAGCCACAACAAACAGTCCCTTTTGCATCGGTAGCATGGCACCTAACGTTAATAAATCAAGATAAAGTTTATATATATGTAAGCATGTAGTATATTTACTATTTTCAATTATGATTTATTTTTATGTTTAATTTATTTTAGTTTAATGAATTTTAATTAATTAATTGAATGAATTTGTGTAATGTTTCTATGGACTAAGTTGTCTGAAAATAAAAGATTTTATTTATTTATTATTATATCGCGCGGTCTCGTATCGGATAACGGTTATGGAATCTACACAACCGATTTTAATAACATTTCTATGGGACCATCTGACAAGTATGTCCTTTAAAACAAAAAAGAATTTTAAAAATTGGTGTGAGCGTCTTCGAAGCGGTGAACATACATTAACAAAAAGATTCCAACGAATTGATAATCTTCTCCAAAAGGCGAAGACGATGATGTTGATTATAATCGATGGTACGAGCACAAATAGCACACAAATCTTTGCTCTAAATAAGGATAAAAGTCAGTACTATGTAGTAATATGTAGGTAATATAGTTATTCTTCCACCACATTTGAAAACGAAAACAAACTCGGCGAAAGTTGTTTCATAATTATAACAGATTAAAGCGAATATTTACATCGTCAAAGTAAAATTATTCAAATAGACTTACATAATTAAAAAAGTTCAGTCAGAATATACGATGAGGAGGAAATGAGGCTATTACGTAATTTAGACCGGGTAATATATAGTAACGAGTGGGGGTGGTTGAGTTAATTTGAAATATAAATCCCTTTTCAATTAATTATAAGTGTTAGAGTGAGAAAAGAATTAGGGAGTGTCTTCGGACATTCGTTTGGAACAAGTTACAAAAACTGAAGAAAGAAAAATCTATCCGCCAGGTCCGTATAGTTCAAAAAGGAACTTCGTTCCGAGCTTCCTAATATTTCAAGCTGTTATAAAGACAAGTGACTTGGTGAGGAGGCGTTTTATTACAGCGTTCCTATGGTCACCTTCCGTCTCCATCATCAGATCAGGTGCTTTTTATGACAATATTGTATTGTCATCTGATTAACATTTGTACTAAATTTAATTTCGATATCAAATCGGAAAAGACGCCTGACTGATCTGACGATTAATAATTGACCGAGCGAGCGAAGCGAGCGAGGTCTTTAATCGATTTGGGGACGAAAATACGTTGTATGTATGTATATTTATATGTATGTATGATACTATACATTCTTGTTTGGTTCGTCATACAAAACCCAAAAACAAACCCATTATTCAGAAATAGCCACAGGTTCCCCGCAAACTTTTATTTTTCATATCTCAACCAAACATTAGGCTTTATAGGCATCAACAACAGCTTGACAAATATATGCGCATATATTATTGCCTGCAGATACGACGGGCCGCTAAAATGACGCTCGATTTGTTCTTTTTTGATGACTGTCCCGAAGAATATGTTTTGATAATATAATAAGCAATTTATATTAGTTAATAATAATTATTGTATGTCTCTCAGAACATGGAGGCACTTTTATAAATGTAAGACCTATGTAAGTATATAATTTAAGACCTGTGTTCCACAATAAAAAATTTAATAGGGAATTTTACGATGTGAAGCCGGACTCACAAACTAGTTTTTTTTAAATACTACGACGTAGTACGACGGACTAAATAAAATAAATATAAATTATTTTATTAATTCCGTCAACTTGATTATCTATAGAAATAAATATGTTTTCGTTAAGGAAAGTAGTAAAAATTCACAAAGATACAGCGCTTTGAAGTTTCGGAGTGAGTTTGATTAACATCACCTTTGGTTAAAAATCTAGCAGATCGTGGCGTCACGCAAAATTTAAATGCGCTGTATTTTTGTCATTAATTGCTAATCAGACAAAATTTTTAATAGTCTATTTTTTGGATAAAATTTTCGATTTTAGACAGCTCTTTTATAACTAATTCAGCAAAGAAATAATAAAATTAAATACATGCTTGTATATCAAAATTAAAAAAAATATGGGTCTGTACTCTACAGAGTACAGAACCTATTTTTTTCTAATTCATTTATATCTTTAAAATTATAAAAAAATTTGAGGATTGATAACATCAGAAAGACATTAAACAAATAGAATTTTGAAGTTAGAGCTTAAGCCAAAGACGTCAAAGAGCTGCGGACAAATAAGGTTGGACAACGGTGGAGCCCTACACGCACAGTTCATGGCAAGAAGCGCCATTTTATCACACATCGGCATACTTTAGCCCCTGTGCAACCATGAATTTGAATATGTCGTGGACGCAAATCAAAGCTGGTGTTGTTACCTGTTTTCGCCAACATTGCCAATTAAACCAGTTATTTCAAGAGGTGTCAAGGGACACCCAGATGGAACGAAGTTCCTTCCGATTGACGACCTCCGTGGCGTAATGGTCAACACGCTAGACCGCCAATCCGGAGGTCCTGGGTTCGATCCCCAGCCAGGGCAAGTTGGAAAATGGCCTTTTTCAAATTGTCCTGGGTCTTGGATGTTTATCTATATTTGTATTTGTTATAAAATATAGTATCGTTGAGTTAGTATCCCATAACACAAGTCTCGAACTTACTTTGGGGCTAGCTCAATCAGTGTAATTTTTCCCTATATATTTATATATATTTATTTATATTTTTATATTTATTATGAAAGAATTGTAATAAAATTTTATTTTTTCAAGTTATAATAATATTTTATTATTTATTATGTACAAAAAACATGTATACACTCAACAAAAATAATCGTCTCGACACCACACCACTGTCCAATGCGAAATAGAAAGACAAAAGGAAAATAACTGGCTTGCTTTCTATGAGAGAGAGAGAGAAAGAAAGAGACAGACAGAGAAACACGCGCACGCCGCACGGCTTACAACTATAGCAAAAAGTGTCGTTACAACTTTTGGTCTTAATTATTTCCGTTTAGCCCCCTTTCGCAACGCGTGATAAGGAACCTCGTTCCAAAAAAGAAAACCCTGACGGCACGCGGCGGGACGGCATTATTTAGTGATTAGTGACGGAACTATACACGTATAAGGTCTAACAAAATATACTAAAACTATTATAAGGGTGAATTCAGTCCATGATACTAAACAACTTTCCCCAAGGAACCGGTATCGAAATATGAAAAATAATTTTTGGTCTCCCATACTAGTTGACCGATCAGGCTGATCTGAGTTATGGAAAGCCACAAAAACTGTTTTTCATATTTTGAGATATGTTCCTCGGGGAAAGTTGTTCACTATCATGGACTGAATTCACCATTGAAAAGGTTTCAGTATATTTTGTTCTTCTTCTTCTTATATTTAAGAGCTGGGCTCTTGTCGGTGGAGTGCTTTCCATGTCTCTCTTTCTTCCGCTAAGTTCTAACCTCTTTATATGTTTTCACGTTTAATTTTTCTTTTATTTGGTCTTCTTCTTCTTCTTATCGTGTGTGTTAGTGACCAACACTAGTGTCAGGAATTTTTAAACCGCCTTAAAGGCCTCTAACATGGTTTTAGGTAACGACCAATGTCAAAGACAGTGACCGGGACCGACGGCTTAACGTGCCCTCCGAAGCACGGATCATCTTACTTATCAGACAATCAGGTGATCAGCCTACAATGTCCTAACCAAACTAGGACAACAACACAAAGTCGTTGTCCCCGCCGGGAATCGAACCCAAATTTTATTTGGTCTATAAATTAGACCAAATTTATTTTGTTAGACCTCATATATTCCTACCGTTATTAAGAAGCATTGATATCTGTAGCGCCATCTATTATTTGCCAGGTAAATTGAAAAACCCAGATTTTTAAGCGTTTATCCCCGATAATTTTTAAACAGCTTAACCGATTTTTATCAAACATTGCTAAAAACCACAACCACATCTTAACACGATATTGAACTTGGCTCCTATTTTCACATTTAGTGTATCAATACTAAATAGTACAAATTCAATTTGTACTATTTAGTATTCCATTTTAAAGATGAAACAGATTTTCTGACAAGTTTATTTGCTAGGCATATTAGAAAAAAAACTGACTTTCAAGCGTTTACCCCAATAACTTATGCACCGCTAAACCGATTTCCATCAAACAAAGAAAAGATCAGTCACGTTAGATTTTGAACAAAAAAAAGCTAATCTGTTCTTCGATGCCACAGATACAAAGACACGTCAATCTTATAACACTCCTTTTTATCGAGAGTTAAAATTAAATAAATCAGTCACTCATAAAATAGGCTGTCAACAATGTTGCAAACATGAAAAAACCTCTATTCACCACACAAAACCGTATCGTGAACACCGTTTGCTTTTGTTCTTTTGTATGGTGAAGTCTAAAAACGTTTCCACCTTATGCCTATCACATTAAGGGCTGAAATGTCTAATGTTTTTATACGTCCCGACAGAAAGTTTAATGAAAACGACGCCGGTGTTTTTACACCGAAGGCTAGACATCGATGGATACTGTTTTATTAAAATACTTTCCTTCTTGTTTTGAACATTTTGGAAATACTTTCGTTAACAATCGGTATTTGGTTTTCCACCTCCGACAAAAAAGAGGGGTGGTAAAGGTTCACACCAGTGTCTGCCTGTCTATCTGTAACATCGAAGCTTTCGATGTGGTTTTGTTTTTTTTTTACGTAAAAGTACTGATGAGTAATTTTCCGAAAAATTTCAAGTAATGAAAATTTGTCGTTTGATTTTTCGGTTAAAAAAATCGAAATACGAAATATGAAAACTATCGGAAAAATAAATTATTTCTCCAACCTGTCTGGCCAGCGAGAGAGTGTGGGCCAAGTCCTTTGGCTGCTTTGGCCAAGTATGGCTCTGGTAGTACAGAGGGTCGTGCTCCTGCAATAGAGACACACAGAACTGATGATGATGATAATGACAATTGATACGTATCTTGTATCTATGTATGTACGTATGTGATTTTCAACCTGAATTTGATTGAGTTGAAATTTTGCATATTTGTGGAAGTTGGATGACAATGCAATATAATAAATAAATATATAGGGACAAATTACACTGATTGAGCTAGCCCCAAAGTAAGTTCGAGACTTGTGTTATGGTTTACTAACTCAACGATACTATATTTTATAACAAATACATATATAGATAAACATCCAAGACCCAGGACAATTTGAAAAAGGCCATTTTCCAACTTGCCCTGACCGGGAATCGAACCCGGGACCTCTGGGCAATGCAATATTATGGAGTCGATAAGCTGTTCTGATGATGGAGCCGGGAGATAGTTAATGGAACTCAGTTATAAAACGATATATCCTCATTGAGTAGGGCTCGTTTCATTTGTCTTGACGAGCACTTTGTGGTAAACGATGCTTAGGGTCTGATCACGGAGATGGAAGGTAGTCGATGGAACTCAATGTTAAAACGACGCAACTGCATCGAGTTTGGGTTTATTTCATTTATGTTAATAACTTTTAAAAATAAAAGCTTAAACAATTTTTTTTCTAAAAACTTATTTTTATGTATGTTTAGCACCATTGAAGACGCCTGGACCAATACGCTATTTTCCAAAAAGTCAAATCAGATACTTTTTTCTAAACGTCAAAACAAACGTATTCTATGGGATTTGTATGAAATACAGGCAGATGACGTCATAGATTCTTGCAGTCAAATAGCGCTCTTAATATCAAGTTTTCTGCAATAATAAATCTAAACTTACATTGAAATGGATATAATCATGACAAGTGACATTATTTTATAATATTTTACTTCCTTAACAGTACCAAATAATTTATTTTTGACCCAGGAAAGTTTCCAATTTAATTTTTTTTTTCCGTTTGGAAAGGTTTACTAACGAGGTGGTCCCACTGAAATTTTATCAAAATCTGTTGTGTAGTTTGATGGTGGTGAAGTCGGATTTTAGTTTTGAAAAATTATGAATCCTTTTTCCTACCATCTTACTTTCATTACGCTAAAAGTTGACTGTAGCTTTTAGACCATCTAGGCTCCTTTAGGGCCTGACTAAACTTTTAGGGATACAACTGTCTTATTTATAAACGTAACATAATAAACCCGTCTTAAACCCTTATAAGTCTTACAAAATAATATTTGGCTAAGCGTCGTAAGTAGGTAACTTAATTATGAGTGGCACAAAGACGGCAAACAGAGATGTTTGCTCAAGCCGGTTTACAAAGGACGCCCTTTAGGGCTTATGTCATGATTACGGACTCATTTGGTCAATATGTTAGGCTTTTGAATGCCTTAGACTTAGAAAAGTATACACGGTGATTTTTCATTGATTTTGGAGCCGAAAGTTACTTCATAAGGTTCGTTAGAAAAACCTAATCTGCTAGTAAAATAAAAATTCGAAAACAAAATAAACTACTTTAGTGGTTCGCTGCGAACTTACACCTCTGGATTATATGACTTTTTATATTTTGGTAAAACTTTGAAATTTTTGGACATTGCCTTTATATTTAGAAATTAACTGGTTTTTCACAAATATATGAATCTGAAAAAAAAATATTGATTACTTTAAAGGAATTAAAGCAAGATAATAGTCTTTTTTTTTGCCACCAACATTGTTCTACACTTTTTTTTTTCAAGTTTATATTTTTTTCCAGAATTTTCGCGAGCCCCAACTAATTGTAGGCGACCTGCGAGCGCTTAAAAAAGAATTTTGATATTTTACCAAACTTATTCGTAAATAAACGTCTTAACGTGGCGCCACTTCTACCGTGCTGGCTGATCGCCAGCCGCGCATTACCGAACCAGTTTGAACTCAGCAAATAAATCTCACTCCACTACGCTGGCTTCTAAGCCAGAAGTTTGACTAGAGGTTTAGTGTAATTAATCTACAGTTAGTTTAAAGTTAAAGTTTTATTTGAACGCGACGATTGCACTATTATATTTATCTTTATTTATTCTATTCTATTTTTTGGCTTTTTTAGGAATTGTGACCACTATATCAAGAAAAAATAAAAAACAAGTCAAAAAACTTATTTTGCTTTCATGTAGCATGTTACAAGCATATAACTAGTTTGATAGACTGAACTTGCAGTAAAAATGGCAATCGAAAAAAAAATGTTTTGGTAAATTTTTAAAAAGGTCAATTTTCAATTAAGTTGGACAAAGGTCTCTTCCATTTTTCTCTATTTTCTTTTACATGAGAAAAAAAATGATTATGTTTGAGGGAGACTTTCTTGTGTATGGAACTCGGAGTTATTCATATACCGTATACTTTATCTACTACCTATAGATACGTAAAAACATACAAAACTTGGGCAGTCAAGTAAAAAGTCTCCAATGCGAGTGGTTTCGAAACTTGGCCCCCATTTCCTCCACAAAGCGATTGCAAACGCTGCTCTTGCATTCAAGAACTCTGCAAATATATCTCACTTGATGTCTAGAAGCGTGTGGTTTTACTGCTTCTCAGCGAAATGGTCTTCTGCATTTAATTTGTTAGGTTCTGACTTTTACAAGTTTTAATAATCTGGGCAATACTAGCAGGCCTGTGTCACTTCCCGCTAGTAAGAGAAAATTAGTGAAACTTAGCTTCTTCTTCTTCTTCTTATCGTGTGTGTTAGTGACTAGCACTAGTGTCAGAGTTTTTAAACCGCCTTGAAGGCCTCTGACATGGTTTTAGGTAACGACCAATGTCAAAGACAGTGACCGGGACCGACGGCTTAACGTGCTCTCCGAAGCACGGATCATCTTACTTATCAGACAATCAGGTGATCAGCCTGCAATGTCCTAACCAAACTAGAACAACACAAAGTCGTTGTCCCCGCCGGGAATCGAACCCGCGACCTCCGGGTATGAGCCGAACACTCTAACCACTACACCACGGAGGCAGAAACTTAGCATGGAAGAAATACCACTTTGTCATATCGAACATTGTAAGAATTAAACTACCGGTAAAAGTAATAATCGACAAGTCGTTATAGTTAAATTGTTAGATAAAACGAACTTCGAATTGGTGTAGTGAACCCATGATTTTTTTGGCTCGGTCAGGCCTGTGACACTCCCCGTTTAGGTATCGAAATTCCTCTTCTTCCCAGCAGTGGTCGTTCCGAAACGCTAGTAGTTTTTAGCTTTTGCACTAAAATAATATTTAAAAAAATGACCTTCAATAAGAGATAAATTTATCCTACATTGAATAAAAAAAAATTACTTTGACTTTGACTTTGACCTAAATTATTACCACCACTCCGGAGTGGGAAATTCAGTGACATGAATCATTTGTCCAGAGTTATAAGAATGTAATTGGCTTGCAATGCACTTTTAGGTATATAAACGAAAAGGTGCTGAGTTCTGCCGCGCGCTAAATTAAACCATATCGCTAATGACATTAAGTAGATATTTCTTTGAATTTCTTTGCTGAGTAAGACTTCTTTACGTTAGTACTAGTACTTAGTCTGTGCTACTGAGCAGAAGTTACCCCCGATCAAACAAACAAAGGTCCACTGGTACCTTCCCCGTTGAATGCTTTTCTCGAAGCAAATCGAGGTACTTTTGATACATCTGTAACTTATTTTCAGGGTTTTAGGCTGCTGTCCGTCTGTTCGTCTTTCTGTCTGTCTCAAAGCCGTATCTCATGAATCGTGATAGGTACAGTTGATAATTTTCACAGTTGATGTATTTCTGTCGCCGCTATAACAACAAATATTAGAAATATAATAAATTACTATTTAACTGGGGCTCCCATAGAACAAATGGGATTTTTATAGATAATGGTACGGAACCTTTGATGCGCGAGTCTGACTCGCACTTGGCCGGTTATTTAAAAAACTGCAAGCTTTTTGAATCAAAGAAAGTCTCAGTTCGAGTTGTAGGATATGTCAGCGCCATTTTGTAATGTTTATGCTTCGTTGTTCCGATAATAGTTCTTAGAAGTGGCGTAGAGGGTCGCCACACCATAAATTTAAACTAGTGGCTCTGTGAGTTGCAGTAGTATTATAAAAAAGTTGCGTCTTAATACATACATACATTCATACATACTATCACGTCTTTATCCCTAATGGGGCAGACAGAGCATTTTGGGTCTTGCGGTTCTATGCAGAGCCCAGGGCCGCAAGACCCAAAAGCCACTTTTAGCGTCATGGTGGGCGAGAAGATGGAAAAGCAATTAATACAGTGATGGGTTGCTAGCCGCATCGCCTGTTAACATGATTTGCATTTTTGCCCATTCCCTCGATTGGCTTTTACGATCTGCGTGGGAAGAGAAGCAGCTGGTACATTCTAAGTTTTTTTTATTTCTCCCAGACCAGCATGGGACGCAGCAGCGTCTTAATAAAAGTAGCAAAAAGTTCTCTGACATTTTTGAAAATTTTTCGAAATGGATGAAGTATAATTTTTTATGTGTTCAATATGTCAGTCATATTGAAAAAAATCATAAAACTGGCTCTACCCATAAATTCTACATGATTATTAAACTTGCTCACAAAATTTCACAAAAATCATTCAATGCGAGAGCATACAAACTGACAAACTGATAGCCGGACAAAAGCGTTTTTAGCCAATCTAGAAACTGAGACACAGCTCGTTTCGCTTGCTTAGTCAATACTAGGCATAACGAATGGAAAAATCTTAAGATCATCGGTTAGATTATTAAAAAATATTGTACACGTATTTTTTCTTTTCTCTGAGAAACCAAAAGTGACAAAGATATAAATTTCGCATGATGTCAAGACTGGGTACGATTTTTAGTGAGCTGTGACGTCGCAAGCCCCCACTCCGGAACTTCGACGCTCCGCATCTTTCTGAATTTTTACTTATTTGGTAAACTGAAAAATACAGGTCCATTATTTTTGGATAATCTAAAAGATGGACTAATTACAATCATACTTTGGACCCTGTCGTCACCCCTATTGTGTGACGCCAGTTCAAAATGCAAGCCGTAGCACAGACGGGCGTAAATTTCCATGGCGTGTCGCGCAACTTTTTGACGCAAAGCCGAACTGCTCGCAAAATTAGCGGCTTTTCTAACTTTGCCGACGCGTAAGTGACGTTTACTTTGGGATAGGTTCTCTTTTTATTTCCTTTATCGTATTCGCTATTTTAATTTCCGATAATAAAGGGGTGTTTGACATATCTGTGTGTCTGTCTTTGTCATCGTAACTTAAACCAGTGGAGAAATATCAGTATGATTTTCTTTTTGATTGAAAGGTGACTTAATCGAGCACATTCGCTCGAAATCAGTAAGCATTTACAAGATATGCAGAAAGATTTTAGCATGTTTAATTTATTTAGTACCTGGGTGACCGAGCTTGGCTCGGTCGGTTACATCTCAAACATTAACTACATTTTTTTAAACTTGTCTAAAAACAGTACAAAATAAAAAATTATATATAAACTTAAACATTAAAAAAAACAAAAGTAAGTCACCGAGTGGGATTCGAACCCGTTACACTCTTTCTAGCGGTCAGCATCCTTAACCACTAAGCTAAGCGGATGGCGGCCGGCGCGAGGAAATTTGCGACCATATTCTGCGTGGAAAGAAAAACGAATGAAAACTCGAAAACACGCGTTTTCCCAAACATAAGACTAATCTAGATCGATTGTTTACCCCCAAAAACCCCCATATACCAATTTTTAGCAAAATCGTTAGAGCCGTTTTCGAGATCACAGAAATTTATAAATAAATATATACCTATATAAATAAATATACAAGAATTGCTCGTTTAAAGGTATTTGTTTAATTTATTTATTTGTATGTATGCAATCACTGGTAAGGGATTAGCTTACACTCTCAATAATAATCATCATCGTAAGCGGTAATTTATCGATGATTCCAGCGTTCAAAGTTACACTTACGCCACTCCCAAGGATTTCCAAAATGGCCGATCTAAAGCGGTCTGGATACAGCATTTTTCAACAAACTTAGTGACGTCGTCTGACTGACCACTTTGTAAGGGGACGTTAAGACGACACACGTAAGTCTAACCCACGCCTAGCATGCTTTGAAATTTTAGCATATAATTTGAGTCCTATTACACATTAATAACAGGTCAAATGGTTTTTACCGACCATTTGACCATTTACCGACCATTTGAGTTCAGACTTCGGTGAATGCAATTAAAGTAGTATTGATGTGTGATAGGACTTAAATTATATGCAACAAATTTAAAATTAGCGCTCTAGGCGTGCCCTATGTGTCCTTAGCTACGCATGACTGTACGTGGTCCTCATTTGAGAAAATAATAATTTACAAAACTAAAAACCGACTTCATCCCCAAACCGATTCGATAATATTTTTATAAACCACCTCGTTTACCCTTTCAAACAAAAAAAAAAAACAAATGGATCCAGGCGGCTTGGAATAATCAGTGAACTTAATTGGTAATCTACTTTTTTTGGAAATCAGTTAAAAATGAAAAATCTTTTCGTCCGTTTCGTTTCATCTCGTTATCGTATTAAAAATAACTTTGTACTCGTATTTCAGAATTAATGTCTTGCCTTTATATTCATAGAAGTAGGTCAAAACACAACGAAAACATTAATTAAACAATTTAATTTCATTAAATAAAAGCTAGCCTGCAAATCAACAGCACGTTAAATTTATTTAATTTATTCGTTGCCGGCTTTAATAAACGTCAGTTCACCTGTCGTATTTATATTGCGGGGTTTAATGACGGCCATTTTTAATCTATGGCATGACGAGGATGGAATGGGGTAATCTACAATCTTTTAATGAATTTTGCATGCCAATTTACCCCATAATTTTATAACCGACTAACAAAAAGGAGGAGGTTATCAATTCGACGCGATGTTTTTGGAACGAAGTTCCTTATCGCGCGTTGAGAAAGGGCGCTAGACGGAAAAAATTAAGACCAAAAGTTGTAACGACACTTTTGTCTATACTTGTAAGCCGTGCGGCGTGCGCGTGTTTCTCTGTCTTTCTCTCTCTCTCCTTCAGTAATTAATCGAAGGGAACTTCGTTTAATCCGGGTGTCCCTTGACACCTTTCAAGTTTTTGAAGTGAAAACTTCTTTAGCGGCGTTGTGCACTTTTTTTGGAATGGGTAAAAAATGTTAAACTCGCGTCAGGACACGTGACCTGATCGAAAATTCGTAAGACGGATGGAGAGTAGACAGCTGGCGTGGCGTAGGAGAGGGAGTATCCCCCTCTCTTTCTACGGCGCGGCGAAAATGTATGCCTGCGCCTGCTGTTTCGTATATCAAAAATGCACAACGTTAATATTCAAGTTTTCACTTCTGCGGCACTCCCAGAGAGCAACCCGACGTTTTTTTTTATGTATGTTCACTGATTATCTGAAGAGGACCTAAGACCTGGACGGATATGAATTTTTTTTTTGTTCAGAAAGGCATGCTCGTCAGATGGTCCCAAGAAAATGTTGTCAAAATGGGTACATGCCCCAAACTAGACAACTGATTTTTATAAAAAATCTATGAAACCACGTAACAAGTGCATCCTTTCAAACAAAAAAAAAAAAATCCAAAACGGACCAGGCGCATTCAAATAATCAGTTTACATACATAAAAAAAATGCAACGAATTAATAGTCTCCTCTTTTTTGGAAGCCAGTTAAATTCAGCTTAGATTCCAAAAAAATCTCGATGCTCCCCTTCCTAAATAGTTTGAAAGTTTTCTCAAAAATCGTGGATTCCGGGAACGTCCCCAGATTTACTTTAGACTTGAACTAAGCCAATCACTTACCCAAGCCGGCTATCATAACGATCCCTGGTCACTTGGAACAAGTCCAAACTCGAACTTGCCTGGAATTTTTAATGACGGGAGACAATTTAGATGTGGAACTTTTCTTTTAGATTTTTTAGGTTAAAAAGACGTGATCTGTGGTGTTTACGCACTGATTCATGTTTAGCAAAAAAGTAAACTGTTATGTTCACCTTTTTGAAAGTTGGTTAAAAAGCATGTTTATCAAATATAGAAAGTGCTATTTTTGAAACGCGGAGTCACTTAAACGAATGGTTTTTCCATAAAAAAATCGTTCGTTTAGTGACTCCGCGTTTGAAAAATAGCACCTAGGATCTCTTCCATTCAACCCTTAAAAAGATTGATAGGTTATAGAAAGTACGTACCTACAGATGAATTATTACCTGTGCATACCTAACATACAATTTTTTTTTAACTAAAACCGGACTTCACCACCTAACCACACAACCAATTTTGTCAAAATTTGTATGGGACCACATGACAAGTAAATATGTTTTTAAATCGGTTCAGGCGTCATCGAATAATCGATGAACATACATGAAAAATTAAATGAAAGATCGCGACGAATTCATAATCTTTTCCTTTTTTATAAGTCTAATAAAAAAGGAACTACGTACTTACCAACAAAAAAAAAGAATAAAAAAAAAACAAAAACGTTTATTTCAGTGAGTAGCATAGTTACAATAGATAGTAGTTGGAACCTACTTTTAAGTAAAAAAATACTTGTGCCAGTAGGCTCCGCTCCTCCATAACGCTAACATATTGTACCTACCAGGAAAAAAATAAATTTATTTAATTTAACAATTTAAACAAAAAAAAGGAAATATTAGTTAAGTGTGCGTGTGTGTGTATCTGTGTGTGTGTGGGTGTGAGGGCGTGTGCGCGTGTGTATGATTATATAGATAATACCTAACATAGCTATATATACTCATTTTACCCCTTACCCCTCACAATATAACCTTCCTATTTTCACAGTAGGGTGACTTTCTTTTTGCAGTAGACACCTACCGTATTTGATGCCATCCCTAGGGTACTATCGCGTTATACACGGACAGACACAACGATTTGAGACCGATTTGCGGTATGCGAGTAGAATGTTAATGAACTTACTGCATTTCTGAATTTTCTCTTAATATTTATTTATTTTATTGGTTCATGTACACTTGAAAAAGTTACTAAAAACCTTATAAAAACATAGGTGCTACTTATTGCTACAGAAATTTCTTCCAGCAGACCCGATAACTATGTTAATGTACACGGAAAATGTATACAGAGATACATAGAGTAAAAGTTGTCTAAAGGCACTGTACTTATCTATACCTATTCATACCTCTATAATAAAACAATAAAAAAAAATGTGTCTGTACATTGAATATATTTCTAAAAAAAATTGGGGCGATGTTGTTGACATAGTAATAGACACACTGTTCGCAGTTCGCAGGGTGTGAATCACTATGTATATGCTCGAACGATACTTAAGACAAGTACTTAATTATACAACGTGGAAGGGACATACCCATTTTAACCCTTATCTATACATATAATAAAACAGTAAAAAAAGTGTATGATTTTAGAGTTTCACGGTCACAATTACTGTTATTAGTATTACGGGACTTACCGCGATTAATATCGTTTTTTGCCAGATATTTCGACGGCCCTTCTGCCATCGTGCCAGGTCGCTGGCCGACAGAGAGGGTCGTGCTCCTGCAGTGGAGACAAAAAGACCTGATGATGATGATGATGATGATGTTGATGATGATGATGTAATTCCTAAATATTATTACTTTTTTCACAACAAGAAAGTTAAAGTACTGTTCCTCTGACTATCCCGTAGGATATTTGAAATGACCAAATGCCACATACTGCAGTTTATTACACGTTTCACGCTCACCGTTATGAAAATCAGTTCCTATATTCAGTGTTCTCGTAACTTCCGAGCGCGTTAGCGTCCCCTGTCCAATTTGATACTAAATTAAAGTAATAAAGTTACACTACGGTGTAATAGGCGGCGTAATTTGCCTAATTTTAGTTCATGCTTCATTTTGGTTTCGCTGTATTAATTAGTATTATTCGGTAGCAGTAATAAATTTATCGACACATAAGTATAATAAAACAGTAAAAAATGTGTCTGTTAATTAAAAATATTTTCTAAAAAAAAAAAACATTTATTTTCCATTTTTTGCGAGCTCTATAGCTCTCAGAGCCACAACTTTTTTACACACATTCTTCCAACTAGGAAGTAAAAATCCATTTGTCAAAGGCCCTATTTTCTTGTATTCCAATATAAAATGTGCCCGTTTTTGTCTTTTAAAAATAAAAGCACACAAAGACAATAGCTGCAAGGCGACGTCACTCCAAGCCACTTGTGGATAAGCGTTGGGAGCTGGCGGGTCTTAAGTTTTTATCCGACTACAAAAAGAGTTCTTTATGTTCATATTTTAAGGAAAGTATTTAAGTAAGTATTTACTTTTGCCGTGTGGTGTACGACAGAGTAGAAATAGGATCACTCCAAGTCCTCCTGTGGATACTGTAGAAGGCGACTCAGGAAATACAAGCTAAACAAAGCTTATAAACATCAATGAAACATCTCCAACCCGTCTGGCCAGCGAGGAGAGTGTAGGCCAAGTCCTCTGGCTGCTCAGGCTACGTATGGCTCTGCTAGTACAGAGAGGGTCGTGCTCCTGCAGTGGAGACAAAAAGACCTGACGATGAAATATTTAAGCTATAATATATTTAAGGATACAAGCCGCTCTAGATCGGACGTTTTGGAAATCCTTGGGAGAGACCTATTTCCAGCAGTGGACGGTAGGCGGTTGAAATGATAATGACTATAATTTAGGTAAGTGTAAGTATCTTAAATATCTTCAGTAAGTTAATATAATAATAAGCTTAAAAAAGTTAATCAGATTTACTACCTTATCAGTAATCCAGATATATGCTTATTAGGTACATAATTTTGCAAAACTAAAAACCGAAATAAAATTACAATGGGACCACCTGATAAGTAGGCCCTTTCAATCAAAAAAAGAATTTTACAAATCGGTTCAGGCGTCTTCAAATAAATCGGTGAACATAGAATCAAAATAAGATCGCGATGAATTGATAACCTTCTCGTTTTTAGAAGTCGGTTAAAAATGAAGTCCCACAACGCGTGTAGCGTTATATCTGTATGTCTGTCTGTAATGGATAATCTCTTTATCATTCATGAAAAAAAAAAATGTTTGTTTAACCTATTTTAGTTAAACATATTTTGTCTCTTAGTTTGTCACAAAATTTAAAGCAAGATAAGGACAAAACATATTACGTCTTGCAATAATCAAATCAAGTTGACATTGATTAACGAGATGAAACAGTGGCTTATTACTTGATGTCAACTTAATTTGGTCGGATAATGTTTTAAACCTAGTAACAAAGTTAGTCTACGTTTTATAATAAGTTGGATTTTAACTTAAATAGGTTTATGTATATGAACGGGACTTAGCACAAACCTTTTTCGGGTCTAACGTTTCGAATAGGAGTTGCACACTTCGTGGTTGCAGAGAAATCTTGCTAAGTCCCGTTTATGAACAAAACTCATGTGTTATAAGTAAATATTTTAAAAACCAATAAAATAGGTTGAGCAAAGGTTAGATAGTTTTACATATAGCGTAAAATTTATACAGTCCTTTTATTTATAGCCTGAAGTACTACAGGATTACCCGATAGGGTTAGGGCTTATTCAATACAAAAGAGGGCTAAGCTGATTTTAATATTATTTCAACTTATATTTAGAATCTGTTACTTTATCGAATCAAAAATGAGGAAATTTGTAGGAGTTTAGGTCTCATAATAAGATTAATAAAGGTCGCTTAACGGGCTATGGAGAGGACTATGCTCGGTGTTTCTCTATCGAATCAGAAATAAGGAGATTCGTAGAAGAACGAAGGTCACTGACATAGCCCAGCGGATTAGCTCGTTATGTGGCAGTAGGCGGGACGCAGCGCAACGAACCGATGATCAATAGGGCAAAAAGGTTCTCGAATGGCGACCACGTACTGGCAAGCGAAGCATAGGACACCCACCCACAAGGTGCTCTGCCGATCTGACCAAGGTCGCAGGAAAGCGCTGGATGCAGGCCGCTCTGGATCGCTCATTTTGAAAATCCATTGGAGAGGCTTGATGAAGGATTCTTCGAATAATTTAATCAAAATACGTGAAAAATACGTTTATTTTTTGAAATAATTAACAAAATGGTTTTCGTCTATGTCCGAATGATTTTATATAGCAAGAATGAATAATAACTGGAGTGAGGGTTTTGAATCGAGTCCTTCACTCCTCCACCTTAGCGCCGATAGATGGAGCTTCAACACCTATGTCCAGCAGTGGACATTATGCGGCTGAAATGTGGATGATGATAATATTTAGATAATTTTTCAAAAAAGTTTTCAGGTACAGAAGTCGGGTTGGGTCGCTAGTTAGCAATATTGACGATTGACAATTTTATGTAGGCGCTATTGATTCTGTTGCGTCGTAGGAAGTGATTGATGACTTACCTTCGCGACACCTGCGGTTTTGTCTGAAAGTGTCTTAAGTTTTGGGCGACGACGGTTAGTTTTTAACTCCCTACAGAATTTATTTGAACATTTAAACATAGGAGAGCAGCGCAGGACCAAGATTGGTGGCGTGGACGAAGAGAGGCCTATGCTCAGCAGTGGGCGGAAGAGGGGCTGACATGATGATGATGATCATAAACAACCGCTATAGTATAAAACTGATGCAGTAGTTTACGCTCAATTACGGAATACGGTTCTAAGCAAACATTTCAAGAAGTGTAGAGTTAACTGGTGTCTAAGTGTCTGTTTGTGGCATTGTAGTGCTCGAACGGATGGACCGATTTCAAAGCGAATGTTTTAGCGTAAAAGAAAATTTTCTTGCAGTTGTTTTCAGCTATATTTGATGAAAATTGGTTCAACCGTTTAAAAGTTATTGGGGGTTAACGCTTGAAAGTCAGAGTCTTCGGCCAAAATAGATAGCGATAGAGATAGGTATCAAGTCAAGTCGTACTAACTAAGGCTTCGTTGTTCGTCTATCTGTTTGTCACCATACCACGCGGCATTCTTAGTATTAAACAATAATGTTTAGTCTGCTTCATATGTTTGCGATGGTAATACTTCTGCTTCTTATCGTGTGTGTTAGTGACTAACATTAGTGTCATAGTTTTTAAACCGCCTTAAAGGCCTCTGACATGGTTTTAGGTAACGACCAATGTCAACGACAGTGACCGGGACCGACGGCTAAACGTGCCCTTTGAAGCACGGATCATCTTACTTATCAGACAATCAGGTGATCAGCCTACAATGTCCTAACCAAACTAGGACAACAACACCAAGTTGTTGCCCCCGCCGGGAATCGAACCCGCGACCTCCGGGTAAGAGCCGAACGCTCTAACCACTACACCACGGAGGCAGTATGGTATGGTATTACTTATTCTGTGGTAAATGTTTATAATAGACAAGTCCATTGTGTGAGTGAGTGGCACGATTGTATACGAGTAGCTGCTTCTGCACTTGCGCTTAAGGAGCTGAATTTAGCGCTAGACAAATGATCTGACTTCAACAATTACTTCAATCATCATCAATCATCCCAGCCCTTCTTCCTCCCACTGCTGAGCATAGGCCTCCCTTCGTCGACGTCACCCATCTCGGTCCTCATCATCATCAGTGTGTATTTTCCCGGTTGCATCCTCAGCAGTAATGCTTCAGAGCCCGGGGTCCGCTACCTAACCAAGGAGCCTTAACGAGGTTACTGGTTTTTTACTCAGAGCAAGTGACTACCGCAACCCAAAAGGTAAACTAGAACCAATCCTTGGGTAGTTTGAAAATGGCGTTTCGGACCTACAGTTTACACGTGCTAACGCCTTGACCATGGACCTCGGAGACAGTCGTCACCCATCTTGGTACTGTGCTGTTCTAAAACACCCACTAATTCCACTATGTCGTTGAACCATCTCATCGCTGAAAGTCCGACGCTTCTTTCACCTGCTTCCACTTTAAGTGAATGACAGCTGTTCCAACATCTCGCACTGTACATACTGAAACATTACTTATCCTTATTCTTTCCAATATTATATATGCTAAAGACGCTAAAGTAAGTTTGTTTATTTGTTATCACTTCACGCTTCAACCACATAACCTATTTAGATGACATTTGATATGGATATAGTTTGATACCCAGGGAAGGACATAGGGTAGTTTTTATCCCGAAATTCTTACGGGGGGCGAAGCCCATGGGCACAGCTAGTTATGAAATAAATGATGAACTCATATTAAACTCAGTTATTTTAAAACACAAACTAACTTTATTTCTTACTAATAAATAAATTAACTTCATATTGACAGATGAGATACTATAATTTTATTAGATATCAACCAACTTGTTAGGTAACCGATACTGTTTTAAACCCATTTTAAGCTTATACTAAAGTTAGGCTGATAAAACTGAATATATCATTTAGAGTTAGATCGACAAAATGGAATTTCTCTCGTAACTTACGCCGTTTTTTAAATGTTGTCAAAGAGTAACTAAATAGAAGATATATTTTGGTAAAGCTTGATTAATTTTTTAAATAAATCAAGTCTTTATATTTGATAATATATAATATATATATAATAAAACGAGGAAAGATGTTTGGCCGACTTATGCGGCGTGAGCGTGAAACCTTCATAAAACATCATGTAATCCCAAAAGTGGAAGGCAGAAGAGAAAAAGAAAGACCAAGAAGGTCATTCATGGATGAAGTAAAAGAAATGTGATAAATTGTGGCGGAAAATAGAGATACATAGAAAATACTCCAATGACGGGAACCTAGTTCTTTAATTTATTAATAATGACTTTCGTGGTGCAATTTTTCAAACGCGGAGTCACTAATCAAACGATTTATTGTATGGAAAAGCATTAGTTTTGGTGACACTACCTTTCAAAAATAGGACTAAAAAGTTGTAAAGTCGAAGAGAAGAGAAGAGAAGTTTATGTAAAACAAAATTATGCCAAAACAAAATAATTAGCCTAACAGTTATTTATGCCAAAAATACACATATGGTAAAAACAATTATGGCAAAACCGCATACCAAAGAATAATTAAAACAAAACAAATTAGGCGAATAGAAGGATCCATTTTTAACATACGCGGTAGCCTCATGGGTGTCATTCAGCCAGGTGCACTAATTGGAACATAAGCGAAACGAACAAATCCTATCTGTACAATAAATATTCTATGACGATACTTACAATAAGTACGTAGATATAGGTACGCAGAATATGTTGACTAGTACGTCTATCTTCGTCACCAATGTGATCGATCAAACGAGCGATGGAAACTTACACAAATATGGTCCCACTTTCAGGCTCGATTAAAAAAGCCATTATAATGATTGACAATCTAATATAATAATGATCTAATTCAACGATATTGGGATCCGTCAACTTGATTGATAATAATCGATGTAATGAAATTGGTAATTATTAAAATTATATTGACGCGTTATATCTCCCTATTTGGAAGTAGGTGACAGTTTGAACAAGCATTTGCAACCGGCATTCGCAGAAGACCAGCGTCGTGGCTCGTATCACGGTCCACGACATATGCTGTGCGAAGGCCGATTTGGTGCATAGTGTCAAGTGTAATTTATTAATCCAATTTTTTATATGTAGCCAAATAAACTATTTTTCTTTCTTTCTTTCATTCATCAGGGGACGCACCGTGAAAATGGTGTCTCCCTATTTGTAAGTAGGTGACAGTTTTAACGAAAACAAAATAGGGGTACTATAAGTTTAACGATAATGTATGTTTGTCAGTCTGTCTGTGTATTTGTGTGTATCTGTGTCATCGTAGCTCTAGAATGGATGGACTAATTTTAATTTGGTTTTCTCTTGCGGTGTTTCTTAGCTATGTTTGATGAAAATCGGTTCAGCTGTTTAAAAGTTATTGGGGGTAAAGCTAGAAAGTTTTTTTTTTTAATTTACCTGGCCAATTATATTGCCAGGTAAATTAAATAATAGCGCTAGGGATATCGATTCTCATCGGTTAAAATATGTAGTTTCACTACTTATCACTAGATGGTGTCGTCGGGGGTTTCTTAATTTGCCTGGCAAATAAACTTGATTAATAACAATTTAACATGTTTTTCTCACTTGGGCTTAGTCAAGACAAAATTTCAAATTATATCTCAGTTTCCTTTCAAATGATTTATTTCAAATAGGATGAATTATATCAAATATACTGGACCCCGAAAAATTCATGTATTAAGAAAGATTGTCTAAACCAACCGAAACTAGGCAACCTTATGCGACTAAACTACGTGAGTAAAATCTTGTTAGATAGTTTTATATGTCATACAACGCCAGTTTTAATAATAATTATAAGTATTTTTTAAATTTATTGGTATTTTAAGCCGTATGGTTTCCGATAGAGAGAATAAGACTACTCTAAGTCCTCCCGTGGATGTCGTAGAATGCGACTTGTAGAAAATACAAACTAAACAAAGCTTATAAACATCAATGAGACCTCTCCAACCCGTCTGGCCAGTAAGGAGAGTGTAGGCCAAAGTCCTTTGGCTGCTCTGGCCAAGTATGGCTCTGGTAGTACAGAGAGGGTCGTGCTGCAGCGGAGACAAATAAATCTTATGATGATGTTGAAGTATTTTATACTTGCAAATGTTTTATCTGTGGGTTTAAGGGCTCAGATAGACAAGAAACGGTGTGTGTGCTAGCGGCAGCTCGCGACCCTAGTCGGAGACAGTCGCGAGCCTGGTTGGAGAGGGGAAGATCGGTGACAGTCGGCGAAGATGAGAAACCAGTGTCGTGAAATATCCCTGTCATACTATCGCTCTTCTAGAATAGCCTTTATGCACGTTTTTATTGAGATTTTATTGAGTTTTTATTGAGATATGAGATTACTGCAAAATCACAGAAAAGCAAAATGTCCAACAATTGTTTATTTGGATGACATATTTTTTTACTTCTTTTGGCTTGCAAACCAAAGTCCTCAATTGATATACCGGAAAATGTATAAAATTTTTATGGAAGCAATGTGAAAGTAGATATTTTTTTTATGAATCTAAATAATACAACCTAATTAATAATTTCTTTTTATGAAGACAATAAAAAAAAAGATTTGGGTAAACATTACATATAAATAGTTTGTTTATTTATCTACTTAATGTTTAATATGATGGACACAACTATTTCAACAATTTAATCAGGAATTCTGGACAATGCATCTGAAACAATATAGTAACGTTTGTTTAATTATATATAACCAGTTACTCTATTTCTACAGGAAGATGATGAAGGCTGCTAATGCCAATCTCTCTCTCATCTCATGTGCTTGCCGTTTGGTTACTGGCAGAGTAGAACAGGGCCACTCCACGTCGTCCCGTAGATGTCGTAGAATGCGACTTAAGAAATACAAGCTGAACAAAGCTTATAACATTAATGAGACCTCTCCAACCCGTCTGGCCAGCGTGGAGAAAGTAAGCCAAGTCCTCTGGTTGCTCAGGCCAAGTATGGCTGTGGTAGTACAGAGAGTCGTGATCCTGCACTGGAAATAAAAAGATCTGATGATGATAAAGTCAATTTCCACAGGATGCTGATAAAAAGCTGCCAATCTGCCATCTCTCTCATTACCAGTTGCATCCGTGCTCCGTTGCTGTAAAGCCTAATGTCCGCTATTCTGCTCTTTCTTCTCCCTTTCGCTCGGTCTTGTAAGACTACATACATGATTATCATTCTTTACGACGTCAAGTCAGCAATTTTTAGGTCTAACACGTCTGTTTTTGCTGGAGGTGGCATGGCTATTCATGCCGTGTCCAGCAGAGTAGAAAAGGGCCACTCCAAGTCGTCCCGTGGATGTCGTAGAAGGCGACTTAGGAAGTACAAGCCAAACACAAAAGTTTATAACATTAATGAGATGTCAAGGACATGAAGGTTGCCGCGAACTCGGGTGCTACACAGGCGGTCTTTCAGTAAGTCACTGCATATCCAGTGCTATATTTGCATATCCGTGACATGCAATTTCTAATTGCGCTGCCCAAGCAAAGGCTTACAATGCAGGCAAGTTTAAGTATGCAGATGATGATAATACAACTAGTAGTTCTAATACTACTAGAATCAATGAAGAACAATGCTCGCTTCTCAATTACATATCTTCATATACATATAGGCTATAAAATGTCTTACTCACTTTTTTATTTAGTATACTTACATTCTTCGCACAGTTTTTAAGACGGCCTTAGCAAATGCTCCGATCACAACTGGCTAAATGGAGCTCTTCGTACTCTAAAAATATTAAGATGAAATTAATCAGGTATCCTCTGCCTGCTCGGGCCAAGTATGGCTCTAGTAGTGCAAAGAGGGTCGTGCTCCTGCAGTGAAGACTTAAAGACAAAACGATGATGATGGTGATTTAAGTATTAAAGCACAAAGGTTTTCAATTGTAACAATAATGTAATTGTAGATAGATAGGTACTAATTGTAAAAAGTATAGTTGTCTGCTAGTTTATACACCATAAACTCTGAAAGCATTGACCAAATTTTGGTAGAATTTTCACCAATAGGTAAAGGAAAACCAGAAGCAAAACCAGAGTGGACTGCCTAACTAGAAACACCCAAGAACTTGGGATGATTTGAAAAAGTTTTTGAATTTGCTCTGGTCTGGAATCGAACCCAGAATTTATATGGGCTGAAATTGTTTCAAAATTTTAGCTAGTGCTAAAAGTCTCTATAACATAAAATAAAACGGCAAAAATCTGCCTAATGCAATTATCTACAACAAAAATTTAAGTGAAAAGAACATTACGGGCTGTTTTTAGTTTAATAAACACTAATATATCATTTGTGAAAATTTTTACTGTCTAGCCATTACGGTTCATGAGATACAGCCTCGTGACAGATGGACGGAGACACAAATGGACAGCGGAGTTTTAGTAATAGGATCTCGTTTTTACCCTTTGGATACGGAAACCTAAAATCTGTCACTGTGTATATTGTGAAAACGCTAATCTTCGAAACTACTGGATGAACCTTAATGCAATTTTCAACAATAGATAAAGTTTAGCTTAGAGCAATATTTAAAGGTTTTCATTAAAATCTGACACTAAATAATTGATTCAAATCAGACGTCATTTTTTTAAGCTATTGCATAGCTTCTATCGCGGGCCTTGAGCGCGGGGATCGAATCCAGAAATATCGTAACGAAAAAACCTCACGCTCTCCCCACTCCGCCTACCATGTAGGTTGCCGCTTCGTCTCCGTCGTCCGTTTGCGACGTTGCCGTCCTTCCTTGTTTGCAATAGCTTTACCGCGGCAGTCCCCGAGTGCCACACGTCTTTTTTTTTATAATTTCTGAATTTCACGCGAACGAAATCACGGGCATCAGCTAGAAAAATAAAAATATAATCACCTGAAATATGGCGAGCTATATTTAACTCTGTTTACTCTCCAAGCGAGGAATTTCTTTTGTCTTATTACTTTTACTGGGGGTCGTGGACTGAAACAAAAATTAACATTATACCTCTTCTTACGCACTATATGTGTGTACTAACCACTCTTTCTCTCTTATCGTAAGGGTTGGGCATCAGCTTTCATCTCAGCACGGGACAGAGAAAGCGACGGAACGCTTTAGCACGGCCGGTGCAGAAGCGTTCCTTCTCTCGCTCTATCTCATGACGGTTTTGAGCGACAGGAAAGGATAGCAGCATAGAAAATAGTTGTTCCGTGCTGACATATGCAGCCCAACAGCCCAACCCTAAGAGGTACTAAGGGCGACATACGAGCGACAGAATGCTAGTGTAAAGCACCGTGACAGTATTTCTGTCTCCTTTGCACTTTCAATACACGGTGATCTTTCATTGGTTTTGAAGCCGAAGGCCACTTCATAAGAATCGTTAGTAAGACCTTATTAGCTAGTCAAAATAAAAATTCAGAACCAAAAAAATTAAACTAAATCTCGAAAGTAAAATCGTGAGATCAATTAGTAGTTCCACGACCGGGCGTCGTCGCCGGCCGGCCGCCCGAATTTTATAGGGTCACGCGAGTCCACGCAACAGTTTTGGACGAGTACTACGTGGTCTCGATCGAAAATCATTTTTGTAACTTTTTTATCTTTTGTCATACGCAAATTTGGATTACGTGTATGGATAAAGGAATTTATTTACTATACGACATTTTCTTTTCCAAAACCAATGAAAAGTCAGCGTGTATAAGTAAAAGAGAGATATACTCACAATAAGTAACGGCAACAAAAGTGCGCTAAGCCACTGCGCCTACATAAAAGTGTGCCATTTCCATCCTCTCCATTAAAAAAAAAGTCATATGACAGTTAATAACTTAAGTGTCATTGTGGTAAAAAAGTGACATATGTTCTACCACAGTGACAGTTAAGTTGTCAAATGTATTTTTTTAATACGTCGGACGGTCCAGGCACAATAAATGTCGACGAAAGGCTGAATGGAGTCCTTTTTACGTAATTTAAATATGTGTTTTTTTTACATTGAATTGACTACCTATGTTATTATTATTATTTAGAGCCCGTTAGATCCCATTGTTGGGCAAAGGCCTCCCTCTCGGCTCTCCATTTCTCTCTGTCTTGCGCTTTTGCTTGCCAGTCCTTTGAGTAGAAGCCTACCTATGTTAACAAAAAAAATAATACAAGAGCCTATGTAAGTATAACTGTGGCCACATAATGGTCAAACATCATTTGAAATAGAAACCCTCAGTCGCAGAAAGTCCCCTATTAAATACTACAGAATTGGAACCACTTGGACTCGACAAGAAGAAGTTTATCAGTGAACTAATATGCTGTAAACAAGTAGAACTTTATTAATAACCGGGGATAGAACAAACATTTTTTGTTTCGTCTAACGTTTCGAATACGAGTTACACCCTTCGTGGTCGTAGACAGTCTAAGCCCGTTTATACATTAATAATGTGTTCAAAGCGCGAAAGTCAAAAATCAAGAAGATACATTTTATCACAGAAATATGTGAAGTTTCCGTGGGATTGTCTAACCATTTGATCACAAGAGCATTATCTAACATAGAATTACACCAATTTCACATTAAATTAAATTCAAAGTATACAAACTTATTAAAATTTTAATTAAAACTAAATAAGAAATAAAACTAATAAATTACAAACCATGTAGTCCCACTAAAATATTATCCCTCGGAAACGTGGGCAGAAGGCTAGTAGCATTGCCACGTTGTATGGCAATATAAAATAGGAATAAAATAATTAAAAATGATTACCTTATCCGAACATAAATGGCATGAACATCATCTCCGGATTTCTATTATTTGGTACTTTTCTCTTTAATCTTTTTATAGCAGCAATGCCACTATGTAATATGTTATTCAATCTTTTCAAATAGAAATAAAAGTCTGGTTACAAATTTTAAATAAAATTAAAAAAAAAAGTTTTTTTTTGTTGACAACAAAATGACTGTAATTTTTATACCATAAATCCATGAAATAAACGTAAACATACCATTTTATTTACAATACTTTCATTAGAATCTAACTGTAATCTAAGTCAGACCAATATAATAAAAAATTGAGACCAAGGTTTCTTACTGCATCAGATTTAAAAAAAAGACATTTATTGCACAAAAAACGTATCTACGAGCATTAAAACTCAGAAAAATATTAAAAAGATTCAAATCATTTTGCGTAAACTACCAAACAAATAGTTAAATTTATATTGCGGATCGTTATTTTGATGGATTAGGATTTTGGGTACCTACGTACAGAAAAACCGCTTTATCATATTTTCCCCTAAGTATTGAACATTTTATAGCCGAACTAATATGACATGTCATTCAAAAGTGTATCTACCAAAATATTTGTAAAATGGTACTTACTTAACCAGTGGTTTATCTGTTTTTTGAGTTTTAAATCGACTCGGAGATAATGCTTGAAACGCAGTTTTCTTTCTGAAATTTGATTTTAAACTTTAAGAGTCCGGCGACCCTAGACTTCTCCATACAAACGTAGTACACGTTTAATTTTGAAACCACATGTCAGATTCCGGTAAAAATTGGTAATTGTAAAGAAATTGCAATTATCTAGGGTTATATTGGGTTTCCTATAGTAAAATTATGAACTGGAAAGAAAATATAACGATTTAGAAGTTTCCCATACTAATGGTCAAAAATGATATAAAACACTATATTCTATTTCAAGTTCATATTTTTACCGTCGGAAACTAAATATAAACCTAGATTATTGCAATATCTTTGAAATTACAAAATTTTGCCCAAATCGGACATGTCGTTTTGAAATAAAACGTAGACTACGTTTGTATGGAAAGTTGTATTTTGGTCTAGGGTCGGGGGACCCTTAATCATCTAATAATTATGTATCTTTCGCGAGAATCTTTACTTTGAATTGCTTAAAGGCAACTTATTTCCAGACGTGCGACCGTTAGTGCTATTTTTAGTGAGGGACTCACCAAAACACAAAACGTGTAGTTTACCAACTCGCCGCTTGCGTAAAATACTATTATGTCGTGTTTTTGTGTTAGTAGAAAACAAATTCGCAGAAATCTTCAAAAGTTTGTCTATGGTTTTCAAAAAATTTCAACATGTATAAAAAAAGCAGTGTGAAGTGGAATGAAAATACCCTTCCATGCTGGTCTGGGAGAAAAGAAAAAACTTAGAATGTACCAGCTGCTTCCCGCGCAGATCGTAAAAGCTAATCGAGGGAATGGGCAAATATGCGAATCAAGTTAACAGGCAAAATCACTGTATTAATTGCTTTTCTATCTTCTCACCCACCATGACGCTAAAAGTGGCTTTTGTGGTTCTGCGAAAGCCGGAAGACTCTCCAAAATGCTCTGCCTGCCCCATTAGGGATAAAGAGATAGTATGTATGTAGGTATAAAAAAACCTTACTTCTGGGGGTAGTGTATAGTGACTCCTCTGGGTGTCACCTTCTGTTTACATGGCCCATCATTGCCACAAGGGCAACCTTTCAGCGGTTTCAAAGAAGTGGGGTAGGCCGGTATAGTCGCAAATCTACTAAAAAGAAATATAAATATTAATTAACCCCCGACATAAATGTAGCTCTTTAATAAGTAATTAGTTGGCCTCGGCGAACATTCTGCGACCAAATTGCAGACGTTCTAAAAAAAGAAGAGGTAAGATACCCGTAACCGAAGGGCATGTATGAAGAGATTGATGAGTGTAGATGAAGCAAAAGAGGTTTGTCAGGATCGTAGCAAGTGGAGGTCCATAGTCTCTGCTTACCTCTGCGGGAAACAGGCGTGAAACAACAAAAGAAAATACATACATAGGTTATATACCTATTTATGTATGTTCTTTTTTGTGTCTGCGTTAAATTTTTGTACATATGGGTGTTATAGCTGCAAATACATGAATTTATATATCTATCTGTCTATTACAATCATCGATCACGTCACCTTTCAAACAAAAAAAAAAAAAACCGGTCAAGTGCGAGTCGGACTCGCGCAGGAAGGGTTCCGTATCTATAAAAAAATACCTTCGTAGTATGGGAGTCCCACTTAAATATTTATTTTCTGAATTCCGAATTCTGTTTCTAAAAGTTTTGCTAGAGTCAAGTGTGCCTCTATCTACTAAACGGTTATATAATATAGACACGTGAAAAAAATCACTGCAGTAGTATTTATAACGAATTTTTGAGGAAAACTATTAGAGCTAAGTAGGATTTACGACAAACTTTTTGCTTTTATGTTGGTTGCCTATAACTTTTTTAAAATAGTAGTAATAGGAAAAGTCCATACAAATTCAATAGTAAATTAGTTTCTTTAGACGTTTTTAGTCGCATAAACTCGAAGTTGGCATTAGAAACTACGGAATCCTATACTGCGCGTAGCCGACACGCACTTGGCCGCTTATTTGTAATTCATTGTGGAAGAATAAACAGTACTTAATTATGTCGACGATGAATGATAAAATTTAACTTAATATCAAAAAAAGAATTAAGGCAAATTAAATACTTACTCTTTCTTCCTAAACATATTCCATTTCGATTTTTCGGCAACATATCTTAGACTTGATAAACTGAAACGAAATAAATAAAGTTGAAAATATTTATTGTTTCAAAAATTTGACAATCTCTTTATTTATTTACAAAATACAAACACAGGAACAAGCAAAGTAAGAACATTGAGTACATAGGTACTGCTTATTTCATAAGAAATCTCTTCCAGCAGACCCAGGAGAGGAAAAAAGAAGAAAACAGGTAGTAGTAGGCGTGCACAAAATAAACTAAAGTTAAATACAAATACATATAGTTCTTCTTTATATAATACTTTACATATTACTTTATATAGTAATTACATTATATATATATTTATATAGTAATTACATATAGTAATTTCTTGGTCTTCTGGATTTTTTTATCACATCTACTCTGCCATAACCGCACTTATCATCGTCATCAGGTCTTTTTGTCTCCACTGCAGGAGCACAACCCTCATTGTACTACCAGAGCCATACTTGGACAGAGCAGTCAGAGGACTTGGGCGTACACTCTCCACGCTGGCCAGAAGGGTTATAGGGGTCTCATTTATGTTTATAAGCTTTGCTTAGCTTGAATTTTCCTTAGTCGCCTTCTACGCACTGATTATATAAAACTAAGGAAAGCTTATAAAAACTAACTGTGCCCGCGGGCTTCGCTCCCCATGAGAATTTTGGGATAAAAACTATCCATGTTATCCCCGAGTCTCAAACTACATCCATACCTACTAAATTACATCTAAATTGGTTCAGTAGTTAAAGCGTGAAGAGGTAACAAACAATCAAACAAATATACAAACTCACTTTCGCATTTATAATATTAGTAGGATAGTTGGGATTAGAAAATATCAGTTTACCTGCTATTACTGGTCGCTTCATCAATTTTCCTTCTAAAATCTTTACTGTTTATAATACCCATTATCTCCACTTCGCTCAAATATTTTTGTAAGACATATGATCAGTGTAACAACTGATCTAAGCGTCTGTATGGATCATTTTTACAAAATCGATCAGCATGCCATTTTAGTATTACATTGATTATGATTGCACTGTTTTATTTTTATAGGTTTTTAGTATTTTCTACAGTTTTTTCTCATGATAGTCTTGACATGAAGTCACTTTGACATTATACTGTTATATTTTAAAATGGGAAATATCAAAAAGATTGCATTGTCGGTTTTTTGAAATAACTTTGAAACGTAGCTGAGCAAATTAAAAAATCCCTACTGTAGAGAACGCCATCTATAGTGATGTGTAGTGGAACTACCAATATGATTTGATATCCGTTGCGCCATCTATGTTTTGCTAGAGAAAGCCTTCACTTTTAAGCGTTAACCAACAAGATTTAAATGGCTGAACCTATTTTTATCAAACATAAGTGAGGGGGTTTTCGTCGGAGGTTAAATAACCGGCCAAATGCGAGTCGGACTCGCACATGAAGGGTTCCGTACCATTATATATAAAAATCAAGTTTTTTGTATGGGAGCCCCTCTTAAATATTTATTTTATATTGTTTTTAATATTTGTTGTTATAGCGGCATCAGAAATACATAATTTGTGAAAATTTCAACTCTCTAGCTATCGCGGTTGACAGACAGTCAATGTCTATGTGTATATATATTATGAAATGCACGCTGCTGAGCATAGTCCTCTCCATAGCCCTTTGGAGAACCTTTCGACTTCTTATAGTTCACGAGATTTCCGGGGTCTAGTGCTGCCCCTATTTGAAATAAATCATTTAAAAGATATGGAGATATCATTTAAAATTGTGTCTTGATCAAGCTAACCCTTTAAACTATTTAATGAACTACTGTTTATAGATTATTCATGCTGGTTTGGGAGAAAATAAAAAACGTAGAATGTACCAGCTGCTTCTCTTCCCGCGCAGATCGTAAGAGCCGATCGAGGGAATGGGCGAGATTTGAATCATAGTAATAGGCGATGCGGCTAGCAACCCATCACTATTTGATTCCTTTTCCATCTTAACGCCCACCACCACGCTAAGCGTGGCCTTTGGGCCTCACGGCCCTGGGTTCTGTCTACCCCGTCAGGGATATAGACGTGAAAATGTATCTGTTTATAGTTTAAAGTGATAACGTGAAGTTTTTCTTCGCACATTAGCTAAAAGTGGCCGTTTTTCGGAAAATGTACCTACATTATACATCATTAAAGGGGCTACCTAGCCCCTTTAATGAAAAGGAACCTACGCACTAAAGAACACGTTCCCATTTGGCTCACGTTCCCTATTAATCATGGGAGTTAAACAATTTAACCTAAAACGCTAAAGTTAACACGCTTTGGGAACTTTCGCGAAACTTTTGTGTGTTTAGGACTATTCTTCAGACAAAAGATCAGCTCAGATGATAGGGTAGGGATGAGGGATAAAAGACCAATCTTTTTAACAGACCTACAAAAAAGGAGGAGGTTATCAATACTTTGTATGTTTACCGATTATTCAAAGACGCCTGGACTGATTCGGAAAATTCTTTTTTTGTTTGAACAGGCATACTTGTTTGGTAGTCCCATAGAAATTTTGTTAAAATAGCTTATGCAGTTTGGAGAAGTCGGTTTTAATTTTGAAAAATTATGTAATTATTGTTGTCTTGATTTAGAAGGTATAACAAAATTTTATAGGGTCAAAATAACGAAAAAAATTACATTACTTCACGTGGGTTTTAGATGGTCCCATTTTATCAAAGCTAAAGTTCCTTCTATCACTCCCATGGGTGTTTTAAAAAGCGTCTATGGGAGCTTAAAAGATAGAAAGATCGACCGCTATATGGATACTAATTATTTACCATCTCATATAATTTCGACGACCTCATATAATTTTGACATCTCATACAATTTTGACGACCTCCGTGGCGTAGTGGTCACCATGCTAGTCCGCCACCCAGAGGTTCCGGGTTCGATTCCCGGTCAGGTCAAGTTGGAAAATGGCCTTTTTCAAATTGTCCTTGGTCTTGGATGTTTATCTATATATGTATTTGTTATAAAATATAGTATCGTTGAGTTAATATCCCATAGCACAAGTCTCGAACTTACTTTGGGGCTAGCTCAATCAGTGTTATTTGTCCCTATATATATTTATATTTATTTATTGTTATAACTCTGAAGGCGGCGATATTTAGGACACCAATCAAGTGTGTGTATTAATATTAAGGTCTCTCAATAAAGTAAGATGGGTATAAATAACCAGCCAAGTGCGAGTCCGAGCTAGAGTTCCGTATTATTATTTATAAAAAATCACGCTATTGTATAAGATCCCCACTTCATTATATATTTTATTCTGTTTTTCGTATTTGTTGTTATAGCAGCAACAGAAATACATCATCTGTAAAAATTTCAATTGTCTAGCTATATACTATGACATAGGTGATAGACAGACGGACAGCGAAGTGTTAGTAATAGGGTCCCGGTTTTACCCTTTGGGTACGAAACCCTAAAAACAAAGCTGGGGCGAAGGTCTATCTACTGTAACCATCAATGTGCCTGCTCTGATCTGATTATGAGCAAATTCTTCCTTTATTTATAAAGGCCCTTATAATGTATAATGCTTTTGATTAAAACTAACGTGAGACACAGGTATTATTAGCATTAATTAACGGGTTACTCACGTAGAGAATCAGCTACTGGGTGACATGGATCGATCTGATCCGGAGTCTCCAGGTAAGGTCGAATTGACCGGAACCACTTACCATTTAAAGGGTTTTCGTTCGGGTTTTTGATCGATTGGTTTTTGTAAACCCTAATGATTTAGAAACCACATCATTTGCTTACCCTGACAAAAGGCTTACTAATACGATACAGTTAATTCAATTAACACTAACTAATATCGCAAAACCCTATGATAGGCTTACCCTATCAATATTATTTATAAGGCCTCAAGCAATTTAATCTTTATTTGAATGGCATAAAACACATTACTGCTTGTGCAAACAGTTTATAGGGTTAGCGAGACGACGCATCGGGCTAGAAAAAGAAGGCAGGCTTTGTGGCATGTCCAAACACCATTCAATAATTATACTTATAGCATTCACATAAGACTTATATTACATTTTTTACGGTCGTTTCTATGAGTTTGGAAGTAGTAGACAAGACCGTAGTCTCATAAGAAAGCTAAAGGTCGCCCAACGCGCTATAGAGAGGGCTATGCTCGGTGTTTCCCTACGTGATCGAATCATAAATGAGGAAATCCGTAGGAGAACAAAAGTCACAGGCCTATTTCCAGCAGTGGACGTTATGCGGCTGAAATGATGATGATGATGAGGAGACAAGACCGTCGAACAAAGAGGGAGAAAAGGTAACCAACCTAATGCTAACTGGTATAATCGGAACTTTAAGGTTACTGGTAAGTCCAGTTAGTAGTAGTTAACTGGTTCAAAGGAGTTACCATAACGTAAGGGTAAATCAATCGATATGCTAACTCTAACAAAGAGTAAGCTTATGATGGAGTTACTCCATCGATAGACTTAATCAAATAAAGGGGTTTTCCGGTCTCTCGCCGCTAACATCAGTGTGTGGCGAGACGGTTTCATGTAAGGGCCTCGTCTAGTCACATTTGCCCTAATAAAGACCTCCAGATGAGGTCGAAACACGTTGGCCAGTGGCTGACTCTATACGTGAGTAACACGTTAATTCATGTTAATATTGTTTTCTTCTTCTTATCGTGTGTGTTAATGACTAACAATAGTGTCAGAGTTTTTTAAACCGTCTTAAAGGCCTCTGACATGGTTTTTAACCCTACAGTGGTCGCGCGTATAATCATACCATTAGAGGTCGCGCGGATGACAGGGGTCATCCATTTTCTTACAACGATTTATAATAATAATATCAGTATTTATTTTGTATTTATTTATTAAATATAACAAAAAATTAATTACCTTCATAATAAATTTAAAAAAGTATCAAAAAAAAATTTTTTTTTACTAGTTTGGAGCAGAAAACCAAGTCCTTATAAATTTTTTGGAACTGAAATCAACTTTTCACTATACTAATATAAGAAATTAAGAAAAAGTGTTTTAGCTGCAATTTTCGTAACAACTATTGCACATATACTTGCAATGATCTGGGCAAGTTGGCAAGGGCAAGATATACGTGTGGTTTTATTGCGTTTTCTTCCGCACAAAACACAGCGACCTCTTCATTATCATGTGCAAGGCTTGCATATCCATCTAAATCATGATCACCATCATCTTCTATGTCCGAATTTTCGATTTGAACTTCAACGTGATCAGAATTTTCGTCATTTGATCACAGAAAACCCTCTAAAATATCTTTATCTTCCTCCAACAGCCATAATTCAATTTCCCGTTCTTGATTTGCCATTGTTGGGTCTAAAATAGTAAATAATAATAATTGTATACCGTAAAAGTATGAGCAATAGATTATTTCATTATACTGAATCACATTTTATACCAAGGTTGCTATAAATATACAATAAAACAATCATAACGTTGTAAACATACAGTATAAAATACTTACGTAAGCAGTCGCGCGGATGACATGTGTCCTCCACTCACAATTTCGAACTTCTCCTGACACATCCAAACCACTGAAGGGCACGGCCGTTACTGACGTCACAAAGCATACCATAGGCATTACTAAACTCAGCGCCAGCTAAGTGTCCCCATATAAAAAACAAAAAATCCCGCCAGTTTAATCAGCGCGGATGACATATGTCATCCGCGCGACCACTCTAGGGTTAAGGTAACGACTACTGTCAAAGACAGTGACCGGGACCGACGGCTTAACGTGCCCTCCGAAGCACGGATCATCTTACTTATCAGACAATCAGGTGATCAGCCTACAATGTCCTAACCAAACTAGGACAACAACACAAAGTCGTTGCCCCCGCCGGGAATCGAACCCGCGACCTCAAGGTATGAGCTGAACGCTCTAACCACTACACCACGGAGGCAGTCAGTATTGTCTGGTAATATGTATGAATGAGTGAATAAATTAAAAACTCTTTATGGTACCAATACAAAAAAGAATAGGTACAAAAGAAAAAAATATACTATCACATCTTTATTCCTAATGGGAAAGACAGAGCACTTTCTGTCTTGCGGCTCTAAGCAGATAGAGCCCAGGGCTGCAAGACTTATAGGCTACTTTTAGCTTGATGGTGGGCGAGAAGGTGTGACAAAGGCAAAATAGTGATGGGTTGCTAGCCGCATCGCCTATTAAATGATTAGCATTTTCGCCCAGTCCCTCGATCTTTTACAAGTACGATCTGCGCGGTAAGAGAAGCAGCTGGTACATTCCAAGTTTTTTCTTTTCTCCCAGACCGGCATGGAAGGTGACTGGTAATGCTTATAGTTCCAAACAAACCGCGTGGTTTCCGGCAGACTGAAATAGGGCCACTCTAAGTCCTCCCGTGGGTGTTGTAGAAGGTCGACTTAGGAAACAAGCTAAACAAAGCTTATAAACATCAGTGAGACCTCTCCAACCCGTCTAAGGCCAGCGAGGAGAGGGTAGGCCAAGTCCTCTGGCTGCTCTGGCCAAGTATGGCTCTTGTAGTACAGAGAAGGTCGTGCTCCTGCAGTGGAGACAAAAAGACTTGATGATGATAAGTTCCAAAAATAATCGATTTCCATTTCTAAGCAACCAAATTATGGTCTTGTAGTAGCAGCTGACCTTCCATTCTCTGTCTCTTTCGCACGCCGCAATTAGGACGGGCCACACAACGTTACAAAGGGAATTATTAAAGTTGGCAGAACTATCAACACTGGAAGCGGCAACCTTATCTATTTATTTTATTGGTTCATGTACAATTGAAAAATTTATATACAAAACCTTATAAAAGTAAACATAGTACAGAGGTGCTACTTATTAGTCCCGCGAGAGGAAATAGGAAGTAAGAGGTAATAGGCAACCTTATTTTGTTTTATAAAAAAATATTTTTAACCTTCTTCAAAGAGGTAAGTAATTAATGTTTGTTAAGGGGCTACCTGAATCTCGTGCTGCCCCCATTCTGAAATAAATTATTTAAATATCATGTAAACTTCATGACCAAGCCCTAGATAACCTTTCAGACTATTTCATGAACTACTGTATATAGTTTAAAGTGAGAACGTGAAGCTTTTCTATGTACATTTCCGAAACACGGCCACTTCTAGTAAGAATTCAAGTAATTATTAATAAAGTTAATCTCAATAAAATATAGTTCACTAAAACACCACTACATAGCGCTAGTAGTAGTTAACTCGCTTCTTAATGTGAGTATTTCAAATATGATTGACTTTGGCATTGTATGGAACCCACTTCACGCGAGTTTAACTCGAACTTGACTGGTTTTATTTTTATGTATGTTCACCAATTGTTAGAGAACTCCTAGACTGAATTGCGAAATTCTTTTTTCGTTTAAACTTTATACTTGTTAGTTGGTCCCATAGAAATTTTATCAAAGTTGGGTGTGTAGTTTAGAAGTGAAGTCGGTTTTTATTTAAAAAAAAAAAATTGGTTGTTTGTAAAGTAGGTTTACGATCGAGATGTTTACGTGATAACGTCGTTTCACGGAATGACTGGCAGCGCTCGAGATGAGACGGGAGATCGGTCCGTCTCTCTCTCGTTATACCTGCGATCGCGCTCGTGAGGTTTTGGTGTGACACAAGTTTCTGAACATGTCACCCGACTAAAACGATTTTAAAGACGTTATCACGTCAAAAAATTTTACTCGAACATCGCTTAGAGCGGTTTCGCACTACGTCCGATCCGAATCCGATCCGTATCCGTCAAAATTCGGTCCAGCATGACCGTAGTACTATCTCTATGGTAGGTTACGCACTTCATCCGATTTTGTTCATCCGATTTATGTCCGTTATCCATGATTCTAGTGTGTAAGCTCTAGTGTGTAAGCCATAAGTAGGGAAATAAGTTTCACTGCTATGTAAGTAAATGCATATGTAATGTACAAGGGATTATCATTGAGAGCGCTGACTGTTGTTTATAGGGTAAGTATGTGACGTCACACTAAATCCACACATCATCATCATCATCATCGTCATCTTTTGATTAAAACTAACGTGAGATGCATACATACATACATACTATCACGTCTTTATCCCTAATGGGGCAGACAGAGCATTTTTGGTCTTTACGTGAGATGCAATCATTCTTAAATTCAGTAAACGGGTTTCTCACGTATAGAGTCAGCTACTGCCGACATGTTTCGACCTCATCCGTAGGTCTTCATCAGGACGAATGTGACGAGACGCCCTACACCGCACCGGCTCGCGACACACTCTATACGTGGTATAGTAGCTGACTATATACATGAGTAACCCGTTTGCTGAATTTAAGAATCATCGTCATCATCGTCAGCTATCAGGGACCCACTGCTGGACATAAGCCTCTATCTGCGCCATCTTGTTTGTTTGTTTGTTAAATCTTTATTGTACATAAACATAAGACACAAAAATATAAGTAAGAAGTAGAAAACAGTACAAAGGCGGGCTTATCCCAGATAGCGATCTCTTCCAGTTAAACTTAAAATAAGAGGACAATTTACAACATAGGGTTGAGATTGGGTAACAATAAAGGATAGACGACCTTCGTGGCGAAGTGGTCACCATGCTAGTCCGCCACCCAGAGGTCCCGGGTTCGATCTCCGGTCAAGGCAAGTTGGAAAATCGCCTTTTTCAAATTGTCCTGGGTCTTTTATATCTGTCCTTTTATAGGGTTATAAAATATAGTATCGTTGAGTTAGTATCCCATAACACAAGTCTCGAACTTACTTTGGGACTAGCTCAATCAGTGTTATTTGTCCCTATATATTTATTATTTACAGAGAGTGGGTAACACAGGGTAGAGAGTGGTGATCTTGTTCTATCCCTGATTCACAATTCACACGTGTTCACAATAAATGAGATATTTTTTGAGAGATTGGTCAATCCATGCATTTTGCATCCGTGTTAAGGGTGTAGCAACCCTTTGTAGTTTGGGTATGACATTACCAATTTATTAAGCGTCGGTTAATTGGATATCAATTGTTATCAGAATGAAATGTTTAGCGTTCTTAGATGGGCAAGGAGATGTATACAGAAAAACTTTTGTTAACGTACTTATTTCAAACAGGTAACTACATATTTAAAACAAATTTAATGTAAGGAGTACCCATAACCGGAGAGCATGCATGAAAAGAGATATGAGTGTTGACGAAGCAAAAGAGGTTTGCAAGGATCGTAGTAAGTGGAAATCCATAGTCTCTGCCTACCCCCATGGGAAACAGGCGTGAAAATATGTATATATGTAAAACAATGAAAGAAGAAAGAAAGTTAAAAGACAGTGCTCTTAAAGATGAATCAAACGAGCCCGTACTCGATGAGGTTGCATCCTTTCATTACAGAGTTCCTATGGCTACCTTCCAGCTCCATCATCAGATCAGCTCCATGTCATCACAATATTGCATTGTCACGCGATATACGTATGCGTGCTATCGGAAACCGGGTCAAATTAAACTTGCAAGATTTGTATATATTATAGACAGACAGACAAACATCGGGATAGGTGAAACTAAAAGAAAACTTGTAGGAACTTTAAACAAATTAAGGCTTTATGCAATTAGACAACCAACGACCAGACTAAAGGAAACCATGAGTTAGTCTTGAATTAGTCTTAAACGCAAATCTTATACCTTTAAACGAGCAATTCTTGTATATATATATATATATATATATTTATTTATTTATATATATAATATATATATATATATATATATATATATATATATATGTATATATATATATATATATATTTATTTATTTATAAATTTCTGTGATCTCGAAAACGGCTCTAACGATTGAGCAGAAAATTTGTATATGGGGGTTTTCGGGGGTAAACTGTCGATCTAGATTAGTTTTATGTTTGGGAAAACGCGTATTTTCGAGTTTTCATGCGTTTTTCTTTCCACGCAGAATATGGTCGCTAATTTCGGCGCGCCGACCGCCTTGATTTTAGCTCAGTGGTTAAGGATATCGACCGCTAGAAAAAGTGTTACGGGTTCGAATCCCACTCGGTGACTTACTTTTTTTTTATTTTATGTTTAAGTTTATATATAATTTTTTATTTTGCATTGTTTTTAGACAAGTTTAAAAAAAATAGTTAATGTTTGAGATGTAACCGAGCAAACCTCGGTCGCCCAGGTACTAGTAACTAAAACACTTGTGTAAATCGCATGTCGACAAAATAGGAATTAGTCTAAAGATTGATCTCTTCCAAAACGAGGTGGTCTAAATGAAAACTATTCTAAATATGAGCCATATACACGTCATAAATTTGGTTACAACGTCCACTGGCCGCACACAAGTACAGCACGACTGGTCGTAGCAACCAACCTACGTATCATCATCAATAGGTCTATCTGTCTCCACTACAGGAGCACGACCCTCTTAAATACCAGAGCCATACTTAGCCAGAGCAGCCAGAGGACTTGGCCTACACTCTCCTCGCTGGCCAGATGGGTTGGAGAGGTCTCATTGATTTTTATAGCTTTGTATAGCGCTAGAACGGATAGACCGATTTGGATGACGTTTTTTTACGTGAAAGCAAATTCTTTTACGGTGGTTCTTAGCTATGTTTGATGAAAATCGGTTGTCGGAAAGTCAAGGAAGGCGCTGGATGCAAGCCGCTCTAGGTCGGTCATTTTGGAAATACTTGGGAGAGGCTTATGTCCAGCAGTGAACATTATGCGGCTTCTTCTTCTTCTTATCGAGTGTGTTAGTGACTAACACTAGTGTCAGAGTTTTTAAACCGCCTTTAAGGCCTCTGACATGGTTTTAGGGTAACAATCAATGTCAAAGACAGTGACCGGGACCGACGGCTTAACGTGCCCTCCGAAGCACGGATCATCTTACTTATCAGACTATCAGGTGACCAGCCTGCAATGTCCCAACCAAACTAGGACAACAACACAAAGTCGTTGCCCCCGCCGGGAATCGAACCCGCGACCTCCGGGTATGAGCCGAACGCTCTAACCACTACACCACGGAGGCAGTTATTTATACAGGATGATTTTGAACTCCCTAGCTTTATTTAAGGAACGCACTATATATGTGATATAAAAAATACATGTTGAATTACTTTTAACTCGTTTCATAGTTAAAACCAAAGATATCAGGCGTCAAAGATATCCCAAAAATAAACGAATTTGTCGCCCGCGCCGCGCCCGTAGTGGTAAAGGCCGCGCGAGACGCGTTTACGCCGCAAGGTCATTGATCTTTATCGTTACGTACCTATTGTATTACGTTTTATAAGGGTAAATTCATTTTGATGCTCAAATGGCTGCTTATACCTCGCGTTTCTACCATTTACACGGTAGCACGATCGTGGTGCGTATTTTATTAGCGTTTTCGCATGTTAAGTAGCCCTGGGTGTGCTATACTAGGATGGGTGACCGTAAGTGGCATAAAAATTTGCAGCCTCCTTCAGCTATCATCGTTAGATAGCCGTCGTAAAGCTGCCTTAAGGCAGCTTGTAAAAATCTTGCAAACAGTGTTGGCCACTTTCGTAAACAAACGATAAACAATAAAGGCCGAATTTGGTCTTAATTTTATACCTAATCATAAGTCGCAATTTCCCTTCGTACTTTACGGGCTTAGTACCTTCAAAATACTGAAGCTGTTATTGTTACTAAGCAAGGAAAAAACATAAGGTACTTACCTAAACACTAATAAAAATGATAGGTACGTAGAATAGTACTTAATTAATAAAGCATTTACAGCTTCTGCATCGCCGAGCTGCATCTCGCGGGCTGGCTCGGGGGTTCCGCTCAAAAAACTCGAAGATGTCATCTTCTATCTCGACGACTAGACGTGGCGCTTCGCATCCTCATGCATGGGATGGTATCTCGAATCCACCGGCCACAATCGTTTGGCGGTGAGCCACTGTAGCATTCGTTATGCCTTGAGCACGAAGTCGAGGAATGCTCTCACTTTCGTAGAGCCTCCTGGCTTCCCCAGTTTTCCCCACTTAGAATGTATACATGCGCACCATTTCGTAATACTCTCGTGCGGAATACGACATTGTTATGGATAAGATAAGAGACGCGCGCGGGAAAAGAGCTTTCACAACCTCCTGTGACGCGAGGGTTTTGACTTTTGCCGACTGCCGACTGGGGCGGCCGGCGCGGCGCACGAGCAATGGTAGCGGCGCGGCGGGAGTGAATCAGCTGTGTGTGTGTGCGGCCGTGCGGCCGGCTGAGCGAGTTCATTCATTATTCGGTTGGCCATGTATTGAAAATTTGCGGATTTTTTGTGATAATTATTTTAAAACTTTTTTTTATTTTTTTTATTGCAGTTTTGTGTTCTATTAGTGATTCTGATTCTAAGATTTCAATAAAGCTAGTGGGTTTAAAATCATCCTGTATATTATGCGGCTGAAATGACGATAATGAACGCCTAAAAGCCACGGCTTTCACCTAGCAAATAATAGATTACGCTACGGATATCCATCTAGTGATGCGTAGCGGAATTACCGATACGACTTCAGTAGTTCCACCATACATCACTAGATGGTGTTTTTGACAATTGGTGGTTTTAAGGGTTCCGTACCCAAAGGGTAAAAACGGGACCCTATTACTAAGACTTCGCTGTCTGTCTGTCACCAGGCTGTATCTCAAGAACCGCTAAAGCTAGACAGTTGAAATTTTTACAAATGTTGTATTACTGTTGCCCCTATAACAACAAATACAAAAAAAAAAATTAAAATAAGTATTTAAGGGGTTCTCCCATACAAAAAACTTGATTTTTATAAATAATTGTACGGAACCTTTCGTGCGCGAGTCCAAATATATAAATATAATTTGCTAGCAAATAAACTTGTTCTTACAAATCATTGTTTCATGACATTTTTACTTCCTTAATTCTGTGTAGAACGGCTTTAAAAGTTTTCAATAACGGTCAACCGAACTACAACATCGCAATCGGTATAATTAATCGATTGTCAATTTGTCTCATCGCTCGAATATCGATGGGCGAGTCTATTGTTACTGATACGATTATTTCGCTCATTAATCGAATCTGATTTGGCTATTAACCACAAAAGCATTGATTTGTAAGCCATATCATTTTGGTAAGCGCAATTAAGTGGACACATGGTTTCCGGCGTAAATTATCATCATCATTTCAGCCGCATAACGTCCACTGCTGGACATAAGCCTCTCCCAAAGATTTCCAAAATGACCGATCAAGAGCGGCCTGCATCCAGCGCTTTCCAGCGACCCTGGTCAGGTAAATTATATATTATTTTTATAACTAGCTGCCGTGGGCTTCGCTCCCTGTGGGAATTTCGGGATAAAAACTATCCTATGTACTTCCCTGGGTGCTGGTAACTGCCTCCGTGGTGTAGTGGTTAGAGCGGTCGGCTCATACCGGTCGCGGGTTCGATTCCCGGCAGGGGCAACGACTTTGTGTTGTTGACCTAGTTTGGTTAGGACATTGTAGGCTGATTACCGATTGTCTGATAAGTAAGATGATCCGTGCTTCGGAGGGCACGTTAAGCCATCGGTCCCGGTCACTTTCTTCGACATTGGTCGTTACCTAAAAACCACGTCAGAGGCCTTTAAGGAGGTTTAAAAACTCTGACACTAGTGTTAGTCACTAACACACAAGATAAGAAGAAGACTTCCCTGGGTATCATCATCAGGTCTTTTTGTCTCCACTGCAGAAGTACCACCGTTTCTGTACTGCTAGAGCCATGCTTGGCCAGAGCAGCCAGAGGACTTGGCCTAAATTCTCCACGCTAGCCAGACGGATAGGGGAGGTCTTCCCTGGGTATTAAACTATATCCATATGAAATTTCATATAAATAGGTACAGTGCTTAAAGCGTGAAATGGTAACAAACTAATAAACAAACTCACTTTCGCATTTATAATATTAGTAAGGATGGAGCAGATATTTGGGTCTTGCGGCTCTAAGCCCAGGGCCATGATATGCAATGGCCACTTTTAGTGTGATGATCGGCAATGAAATGATTCGCTTTTCGCCCATTCCCTTGATCGACTTTTACGATATGCGTAAGGAGAGAGACAGCTGGTGCTTTCTTAGTTTTTTTTTTAGATCTGTATGTTCGTTTGTTTATGGTTCCGTACCCAAATGCTACCCAATTACTAAGACTTCGCTGTCAGTCTGTCCGTCCCTATCCCTGTCACCAAGCTGTATCTCATTAACCGCTAGACAGTTGAAATTTTCACAGATGATGCATTTCTGTTGCAGCTACTAACTAACACCAAATACTAGAAACAGAATAAAATAAATATTTGAAGGGGAGCCATACAAAAAACGTGATGTATTATAAACAAGTGATACGGAACCCTTCGTGTGCGTGTTCTACTCGCACTTGGCCAGTTATTTAATTTGAGTTATGTATGGGAGGTTTAACTGTTAAATTTAGTTCAGATTATTTTATAGATAAATTCTTTGTTTCCTATTTAATGAAGTATTTTAATTAATGCGCTTCCGAGCTAAAATCATTAGAAAGGAAACGGTGATATCATTTAAAATGTTGTCTTGACCAAACTTTAGAAAAATCTTTTCTACGCACATTAGCTAAAAGTGGCCGTTTTTCGCAAATGTGCGTAGAAAAGCTTCACGTTCGCACTTTTAATTATAAACAGTAGTTCATAAAATAGTTAAAAGGGTAATCTAGGGTTTGGTCAAGACGAAATTTTGAATGATATCACCGTTTCCTTTCAAATGATTTATTTTAAATGAGGGCGCCACTGGACCCCGGAAAATTCAGGTAGCCCCTTAAGTGAGACCAGTGCCGGTTTTAGCACTACCAGCGCCCTGGGCGAGATTCATACGGCGCCCCCCTCCCCCTTAATTTACTCGCGCCTTCTAACTGCAAACCCATTCGAAAAAACTAGCCAAGCACGAATTGGATTCTCAATTGAAGGGTTCCGCACCAGCAAAAAAATTATATAAATTTTAAAGTACTTACGTTAATGGCAGGCGAACACGATTATGTCATCGAGGTAAACCACTATTCATATATGACCCCTTATTTTTTAAAAGTTTTTTTTACAATTTCACGTCTATATCCCTGACGGGGCAGACAGAGCCCAGGGCCACAAGACCCAAAGGCCACGCCCAGCGTGATGGTGGGCATCAAGATGGAAAACTAATCAAAATAGTGATGGGTTGCTAGCCGCATTGCCTATTCCCATGATTCAAATCTCGCCTATGCCCTCGATCGGCTTTTACGATCTGCGCGGGAAGAGAAGCAGCTGGTAAATTTTAAGTTTTTTCTTTTCTCCCAGACCAGCATGGATCTGTATCTTTTTTTACAAATGTTCAGTTTTCAGATTTATTCCTGTACTTGTCATCTATAACCCTTTAACTGTCGGACGCCCGGAGCGGGCGTCTGATGTATTGTTTTACTATTGTGTCTGCTATGTCGACATTTGAAGGGCGATGTTACTTGCCAAATTTCATAGTTCTAGGTCAATGGGAAGTACCCTATAGGTTTTGATACCCTAGATAGTGTCCAAATTCGATAGAATGCGCTGAATAAATGGCCTTATCTTTTTTTTACGTAAACTTAGCAGTGTGATTTTTTTACAACTTCATGGGACCATAGACTTGAGTACATTACACAGTTCAAATTTCTGCTTGATACCTCCACGCATCCCCGAAATACAGGGTCTTGACAGACAGACAGACACGGACAACAAAGTGATCTAAGATTTGATTTTTATTTTATAACTAATATCACTCGAAAGTCGGAACAAAGAGTGTCAAACATTAACATCGAAACTTAGCAAGAACCGTCTGATTACTGCATTTGTGTATTAAATATAATGAATGAAAAATGAGATGCCAATTCCATTTCGTCAAAAATGAAAGTTTGTTTCTCTATGGCTGGGCATTCTCGCGTTGCGTATTGAACGGTGCGAACCATTTTAGTGTTGCCAACATAATGATTTTCCTGCCTGCGGCGCCCCTTTGTACCCGGCGCCCTGGGCGGTCGCCCAACCGCGCCCCACCCTAACGCCGCTACTGAGTGTGACGTCGCAAGCCCCCATTCCGGAATTTTGACGCTCCGTATCTTTGTGAATTATTACTTTTTTGGTAATCTGAAAAATACGGGTCCATTATTTTTGGATAATCTAAAAGACTAAATACTTTTAAGACATTATGATTGAGTTTCAACAATAGTGACGAAAAGCTTATTTTATTTTTATTCTGCCAACTTTATAGCCAAAATATCATAAATCTATATTAGAAAACGAACATGAATTCGTAATAAAATTGTGTAGTAAATTTTTGTATAAGTAGGTACGTTGTAATTTTTCTATAGCGATGTTGAAAATCGAAAAACACTTTTGAGGACTACTTCTACTTTATTTGGGCTCCAAATAAAACTTCAAATACCAAATGAGGAAATATGCAGTGCATAAAATGTTTGATTATATTTCGTAAGTTTTTAACATTATCATAATAGTTGTTGACCTCAAGCTATAAACTCGTGAATCCCGCGTTTCGTCAATCTTGTTTTTATAGTGCAGGCATAGGAAGAATTTAAACTTCGATTATTTTGTGTCATCACTTCCGGTGTAATGTTTTTAAAATAACATAAGACACATAATAACACATAGTTTTTTTTGACTATATTTTCAATTAAAGGCACCTACAAAACTTTTATAGTCTTTAGTTGACAAGTCAATCGATAAAAATAAATATTCTACTAATATTTTAAACCCGAAAGTTTGTAAGTATGGATGGAATGATGTTTGTTACTATTTTACGCGCAAACGGCAGGAAGCTGATACCCTTATTTTTTCGCGGAGAAAATTCCTTCAGATACCTTACCGGCCACGGGAAACCGATAAGGTTATGTGGTGTTACCACTGTGACACTCGACGCCTTACAACCCGCAGGGCCGCTAAGGCGAGCAGCGGAATCCCGTTTCCACCACTCAACCGACTCATATTGTGGGGGCTGCAAGTGCATGCCATAGGCCCGCCTCCTGCGCTCAGTGCGCCGGCGACGGATGGCGTGGTCGGTGGTATCCTCACGCACTCTCTCCGCCGCCTCCTTGCGGAGCATAACCAGCCCCGCAAAGGTCTGCACCGCATTCCATAACGTCTCGCTGTAGACCATGACCTTGATGAAGGTCGGCAGAGAGAGGTCGTCTCCAAACTGTGTTGGGCGTCCTCTTCCGCACACCCGTCACAGTGTTGGCATATGGCAGTCGGCTCCCTACCTGCTCTGCGACACAGGTACCCTCCGAAACAACCGTGTTCGGATAGCACCTGCGTCAAACGGAAGGGGAGTTTGCCATGTTGTCTTGCCAGCCACTGATTAAAGACTGGGCGGACAGCCTCAACAGTTCGGACTCCGAAACCAGGCTGCTCCAGCCTGTAGGCCCACTCCTCGATAGAACGCTGACGCAGCTCACTGCGGCGTCCCTCTACCTCTCTCGGTGCCGGTCGGTGACCCCGGGCCAGCACGTCCTTACACCAATAATATAGCGGCACTCGCTTCTATGTCCCAGGGTATGGAACTGGCAAGCAAACTCGCGGCCTCAAATTAGATCGTGCGGTTTTCCCGGATGGCCCATATCGCCATCATTCTCTGAGGTCTACGCAGAAGGGTGATGTTTTGGCGATAAAGGGCTTCACCCCACACGGGGGCGCCGTAGAGCGCCATCGACTGCACGACCCCTATATAGAGGTGCCTGCAGGCCGCCTGGGGTCCTCCGAGGTTCGGCAGGAGCTGTGTCAGCGCCATCGCTGCCAACATGAGCCTCGGAACCAACACCTCGAAGTAGGCGCCGAAATTCCATTTGCCATCAAGGACGATGCCCGAGTAGCGCATCGTCGGCTTGATAGCAATATCGGTTCCACCCACCATCAGACTGGCGTCTGGAGGAGACGCCTTCCAAGGGCTATGAAAACATAGCGCCTCAGATTTATGGAGCGCAACCTCCAAACCCAGCCGCCGGATTCGGCGTACCACCTTGGCGACCGCGGCCGTTGTGTCTGCAATATAAGTCTTATGTTAATGCAATTAGTATAATTATTGAATGGCTGTTTGGACATGCCACAAAGCCTGCCTTCTTTTTCCAGCCCGATACGTCGTCTCGCTAACCCTATAAACTGTTTGCACAAGCAGTTATGTGTTGTATGCCATTCAAATAAAGATTAAATTGCTTGAGGCCGTATAAATAATATTGATAGGGTAAGCCTATCATAGGGTTTTGCGATATTAGTTAGTGCTTAGTTGAATTAACTTTATCGTATTAGTAAGCCTTTTGTCAGGGTAAGCTAATGATATGGTTACCAAATCATTAGGGTTTACGAAAACCAGTCGATCAAAAACCCGAACGTAAACTCTTTAAAAGTTAAGCGGTTCCGGTCCCTGAATAGGGGTTATTCACTCACAGAGCCGCTAGTCTAATTGTTATGGCCACACTGGCAAGGGGGGTTACTCTAAAGAATAATACGCTTGTCGTACTATCGTGACGTCATATTTTTATGTCAAACCAAATAAGACTTTATCGTCATACTCGTACATTAGTGTTCAACGATGCTTAGCACTGAAACGCAGCGGATAAGCAGTAACGTCCGTCTTGTGTACTGCTTTTATAGTAACCCCTCAGGCCCTGAATTGAATATTAGGAATCTAGGTAAATCTTTTGTACAAGTATGTTATGAATTTTTGTACAACGAGTAATATTTAGGTGAAAAAATATTGTTGGTTTTGGACATGGAATTGTATGGTTTTGGAACTAACGCGTTTTGAAGACAATTTTTTTTTATATAAACAGAATTTAGAACCGACCTTTTTTGTTGGATCTAACATATATCTTCGACCACGTAGGATTTAAACCACATTTGAAACATCAGGCCCAACAATAAAGGTGCGTGTTAAGTACTATATTTAAGTATACAAAAATCTAAACTATTATAGTCTCGTAGTATATGAAAAAGGAAAATATTTTTGTTTCTTACAGATATTATGTGTGTTATTGAAACAATTGATGTTGGTGTCAAAGGATTCATCGATGTATCTACAGACCCAAAACTTGATTTTAAATTAGCTAACATGCAATCAGAATCAGACTCAATAGATATGACGTCACTTGAATATTTAAGGCAGAATAAAGACATGGCTGGAGCAAAAGACCTAAGAAGTCTAACTTCAAAGTTTATTACTCAACCTCCACTTACTCTAATGCCCGATACTTCACACGAAGAGCTACCAGTTGAAGCTTACAAAGTGGGGGATATCACAGATTTGGCCAAATATGCAAAACACGTTTATAAACATTCTCTAAGTACTATCAAAAGGATACGGAAGAAATTAGATAAAAGTCTAAGATCAAACGTTTTGAGTTTAGAAGATGCCTACAAATGGAAATTTAAGGAGTTTCTTAATGAATCTCTTAGTCATACAGTTAGAACCAGATCGGGGCCCAATAAACTTATCTTAAACACTTTGCAAACATCAGAAAACATTTTGAAAAGGCTTACAAATCATCTCATTTTTAATTTGGCTAAAGATGAAAAAATACACAATAAAGCTGCATTTGAAAACATCCTTAAAAGTGAAATTTTAAGAAACAGTGAGTTGGAATACGAACACATATGTAAGAATTATAAAATATGTAGAGCGAATAAAAACTTTTCAATGTTTTTGACAGATATTCTTACAATATTAAATAGCTTGCAACCGGATAAACTCAAAACTGCAACAAATGCATTTACTGAAGTCTTGAAAGAAACAGATTTTAGTAAGATTATGGACAAAGAAACAGAAGCTAAATTTAAAAATAGTATAAATAAAGTAGATAAACTGAGTGGCTGGTTATTAAAACCGACTTATGCAATTTTAAAAAATATTTTGATTAATAGAAACAAACCCGTGTTGATTTTAAGGCAGAAATTTATTAGAAATTCTCAAATTAGTTTACCTATGGCAGCGATTGCAGATATTCTTGATACGTTTGATAAAGTTTTACCAGCAACCAAAGAAAATCAATCAGAATGGAGTTCTTCAACAAACAGTTTACAGGAATGGAATGGAGGAAAAAGAAACGATATTTTGGAAATAGCTGAAAACCTTGTTAATCTATTGAGAAAAGGAATTGACTCAATGGATGTTACAACTCGAAAGCAGATGAAAAAAAATTTCAAACAAATTTTTGGTAAATGATTTTTGTTCGTTTCGTTAATGAATTTTGTTGATAAAGTTATTTTTAATTTATATTTTGTATTTATTTTCCTATAAAATAATTATGACTGACTTTTATGTCAGAGTTGGATTGATAACAGTGTAGTTACAGGTATGGCACTTCATAGAAAAAGAGTGACATGTATACCTAGTACTAATACAAACGATACAATATATGCACACGTCAAATGTGTGAGTTAAAAAATCAGGGTCAACATCAACACCACAGAATTTGTTGCTCTGGTTACCTGTTCTTATCACTCGGAAATATATAAAATTTTCGTTCTTTATTGTTTCCCGTGGATAAACAATGATATTATGCGCAGTTTCTTACCATTATGATTCAATAATCCTAAGTGACTCGCGTAACGTCAACGTGCGACTAGCAACAACCCTGTTTACAGGTGTAACAGGCGCTAACAAGGCGCAAAAACGGGGGAGGGGTTGCGGGGACGCCAGATTGCGGGGGATGGTGCGAGTTGCCGTTCTATATGTAATAGTATTATTAATTCTGTGGCGTATAGTCGTCAACTTTCAGAGGCAAAAATTAAGCCAAGTCAAGATTTTCTCTACCTATTCATTCTGCCAGTTTCTACGTACATGTACATATGTATTACCTACTACTAATTCGCTGCGAGTTATTCCGGTCTGATACACCAAACGAATCCACTCTCCATTATTATTACTACTTTTGTCCGGTCTGATCCACTCTAAAATAAACAAGTCCGGTTTGATCCCCTACCTGTTTAGTACAGTCAAGAAAAAAACATTTGTTGATGAAAAAATAATCAGTTTTTATTAATTATAATCAATTACAGATTATAATAAATTTGAATAAAATAAAATTGCAAATAATTAAGAAATAAAAAATACTTAACAAAAAAACCTTCTTTAGACAATTCGGTGTTTGACAACATTCAAAATACTCTACGAAATGTGGACATTCTACGGAATAATAGTCCAAAGAAAACCATTTTCACTTTATTTTAACAAACTAATGTATAATTTTTGCATATTTCGCAAAATAAAAATGATGTTTTTTAAATTTTTTCACGTGAATCAAAACGCCCTGTGATTGGTGGTAACGCTCGTGACGTCACACGCTAGGATACATTTTTTTGCACTATGGATTGTCATTCGAGTTTAATGTGTTTTAGTTGTTATTTTCATTTGTGAGCTATTTTTGAAGAACTGCTGGACATTTTTTATAACTAGTGTCATTAATAATGGTTTACAATCGCAAAATGGAAGCAAATTTTGTGCCAGCCGATACCAGCAACTTACTCAGGATAGACGCTTTTATGGTTGCACTTTTCTTTAAGAATAACGTTGATTATTATTAAGCTGAACTTAAAAATATGAAAACAGCAGTGTAAGTACCATAGTCCATCGTGTTGGGAGCTCCACCCTCATCCTTACCCTCACCCAGTTGTAGAACAGTAGGTATATATACCTGGGTCATTTGATCCAGACAGGAAGCTTCGAGGAAGAGGTCGTTCGATGAATCCGACTCTGCTGGGCAGCGTTTGGAAAGCTACGCAATGTCTTCTCGTCCAAAATACCTCTGTGCCTCAAGACTAAAGTCTACAACCAATGTGTGTTACCAGTGATGACTTATGGCTCTGAAACGTGGTCCCTTACTATGGGTCTCATAAGAAGGCTCAAGGTCGCTCAACGCGCTATGGAGGGCTATGCTCGGTGTTTCCCTACGTAATCTAATCAGAAATAAAGAAATCCGTAAGAGAACAAAAGTCACTGATATATAGCCCAGCGGATTAGCTCATTGAAGTGGCAGTGGGCGGGACACATAGCGCGACAAACCGATGGCCGATAGGGCAAAAAGGTACATGAATGGCGACCGCGTACTCGCAAGCGAAGCGTAGGGCACCCACCTACAAGGTGGTCAGATGACCTGACCAGGGTCACTGGAAAGTGCTGGATACAGGCCGCTTTTGATCGGTCATTTTGGAAATCCTTGGAAGAGGCCTATGTCCAGCAGTGGACGTTATACGGCTGAAATGATGAAGTACCGTAGTTCTTTCTCTTCTTATCGTGTGTGTTAGTGACTAACAATAGTGTCAGAGTTTTTTAAACCGCCTTAAAGGCCTCTTACGTGGTTTATAGGTAACGACCAATGTCAAAGACAGTGACCGGGACCGACGGCTTAACGTGCCCTCCGAAGCACGGATCATCTTACTTATTAGACAATCAGGTGATCAGCCTGCAATGTCCTAACCAAACTAGGACAACAACACAAAGTCGTTGCCCCCGCCGGGAATCGAACCCACGACCTCCGGGTATGAGCCGAACGCTCTAACCATTATACCACGGAGGTAGTTAGTAGTACCGTAGTGGAATCTATATATATATATATTATTTACCCTTTTAAACTAGTACCTATGTCTGTTTAAATAAATAATAAGATACGACGAAAAAAGTTCACGCGGCTAGGAAATTTTTGGCATATTTTATTCATTTGTTTAATAAGTGTAATGCAATATAGCACTTTAAATGCAAAAATAATACCTATATATTGTTATACCTATGTCTGTATTCAATATTCAAACATTTTTAAAAGCCTCAATTTTTAGGTTAGGAGATGTGTGGTTGTTGCTTTTGTTCCACAGGTCTGCAAGGGAATCTTACAATATCACTTCTTTTGCCCCCAAACCCTTGAGAAACATAGTTGACCGATCCATTAGGAGTGCAGGATATTAAATACTTCACAGTATTTCCCTTCTTATACTCTGATATTTGTATGCATCGAAATACTGCTTGGCTCTCTTCGCGCCAATCGTAACCACAATTTACGTTGTTTTGGATTCGTAGGAACAGAAAAAAATACTTTTTCCGGAGTCTTTATCGACGTATTTATACATTGTGGCACTACACACCATTTGTAAGCCATATTTTCCAATAACTACTGAAATTTGATTAAATAAACAAGCAATGCACCGTCAGATGTATTCAAGATGGATTAGTGTACTAGCTTGTGACGTCACACGCGTCACGTGACCGGAGCCATTACAAAGATGTCGTTTTTGCCGCCATTTTTATAATTTAAATTAAAACATCGATTTTTATCCTAAATACTGTAAATTTCGCAGATATATTATTTTTGTAGGTTTATTATATACGAAAATAATAATTTAAAACTATTTCCAAAATTAGTCAAATACCGAATTATTAACCGAGCGAGCGAAGCGAGCAAGGTCTCTAAATCGAGTTGGGGCGAAAACACATTGTATGTATGTATGCATGTATGTATGTATGTTTGTACCGCGATAAATGCCGAACCGATGACCCAATTTCAATGAAATTGGGAAGGCATAAAGGAAATATCAATAGAATTTTCAAGTTCATTGGGCATCAAAATTGGTTCAGTAGTTTTTTAAATATTAATAAAAATGTCCGCGATTATGTAGCAAACGAAACCAAATCGCATTCTAACTTTGGATAGCGCCATCTAGGGGTTAAGGAAACTAAATTGCGAATAATAATCGCGAGGTCTAAGTTCGCGGCGAACTACTAGTTACAGTAATCACATATACAGGTTGACTTTTCAAACACTGTCTAAATTTTTGGAGCAAGTTCAGTCCAGCAAGTGTCCAGGTATAAAAATTTCTAATGAAGATTATAACCTTAAGGTAGCCGACAATTTATTAAACCACATCAAAAAATATTTTTCAGTACAAATATTTTGTTACTGACTGTACCAAAAATATGTTTGGAGATCGGACCGGAATACAATATTAAATTATTTATTCTGATCCCCTGGACAGAACTGGGGTATCAGAACGGAATAGAAAATAATTATTTTAAAACGGATCCACTAGGGTATCAGATTTTAGGTATCAGACCGAAATAACTCTTCGCCGCGAACTTAGACCTCGCAATTATTATTCGCAATTCAGTTTCTTAAATGACACCTAGATGGCGTTATCCAAAGTTAGAACACGCTATGGTTTCGTTGGCTACTTAATCGCGGACATTAACTAGCTGTACCCGCGGGCTTCGCTCCCCGTAGGAATTTCGGGATAAAGACTACCCTTTGTCCTTTCTCGAGTCTCAAACTATATTCATACCAAATTTCATCCAAATCGGTTTAGTAGTTTAAGCGTGAAGAGGTAACAAACAAATATACAAACTCACTTTCGCATTTATAAGATTAGTAGGAAGTAGGATAGTAGGAAGTAGGATATTTCAAAAACTCCATAACCGATTTTGATGCCTAATGAACTTGAAAATTCTATTGATATTTCCTGCACGCCTTCCTGATTTCATCAAAATTGGATCATCGATTCGGTACTTATCGCGGTACAAACATACATACTTACATACATACAATGTGTTTTCGACCCCATCCCGATTTAGAGACCTTGCTTGCTTCGCTCGCTCTGTCAATAAAGATAATATCAACAAAATGAAATTTTCCATAAAACTCAAATGTCAAATATTATCACCATCATAATTTCAGCGGCAGAACGGCCACTGCTGGACATAGGCCTCCCCCAAGTATTTCCAAAATGACCGATCTAAAGCGGCTTGCAGAAAATAAATTTATTCGAAGGACAATACGGGACTTTTTACACATGAAAGACAGAAAAGGAAATGGATTTAAAAAATACCTAAGATAGATCTAGTTCCTTAGACAAGAAAAACATGGAAATTGGCGATCGAGGCAAAAATGTAACAAAAGAAAGTGCAGCTTGACATCAAGATAATACTCATGGAGAGTAGTCCTAGTATACAGAAGACATATAAATAAAAAGATCAGTAAATATATTTAGACAACATATAAATGAAAAATACACCGTTTTGCAAAAGTGAGATTAAAACAGTATTAACGTTAGTTTTACTATTAATGTGAGAGAATATAACTAAAACCATCTATATTTTCTTCTCATGCAAAATGTCTGCTTTATAGAAGTAAAGTCTACGAACAAACCACCGAATGAAAAGTGATGTAAGCATTTTTTCTATACCCTATTTTAAAGAAATTATAGCAATAAAAATAACTTAAAATTGAAGGATATTACCTTGGTATAATAAAAATATGTATTTTAGTTTTATTGTGTTCCGGAATACGAAATGTAGGTGTAACATGGTGTTTGTGAAATTTTTACTTATATTTTGTAAGTATGAGAAGGTATCCTCGAATGACATAAATAAGGCCAAATTTACACCTACTAGCCAAAGCCCGCGACTTCGTTTGCGTGGATTTTATGTCTCTGGAAAATGCTCATCAGGCTGAACAACTTTTACTAAGGCGGCATTTTTATATCTCTTATAGTTTAGCTGGACCATTATGGTTCTGCATCAGGCGTTCCATTTTCCAAAATCATTTATACCCTATATGTTGCCCAGGCTTAATAGCTATATAACAAAAAAAGTTTCATTCGAATCCGTCCAGTATTTTCGAACATTAGCGTGTACAAACAGACAAACAGACAAACAGACAAACAGACAAACAGACAAACAGACAAACAGACAATCAGACAAACAGACAAACAGACAAACAGACAGACATTTTTTTAAAATTCTTACTCTATTACTACGTCTCCATCGCCCCCAATATTTTTTTTGGAAATATATTTAATGTACAGACACGCTTTTTTTACTGTTTTATTATATTCGAGAGAGAAAGTTATAGTACTCGAAGTACCAATTATAAAAATATATAATTATTTGATAAAACAAAGTTCATATTGGCTTAGTTTCGGTGCCTCGGCAGAAATTCTTACCAGGCGTGCTATACCTATCACAACTGACGGTGTTCTATAAAAAAATAAATGTATGTAGTTTTTTGCCAAAATAATTCCTTTTTCTTGCAGATATGCCGTTTATCATTAAATCTATTAATGTTGATGCTAAAAGATTTATCAATATATCTACAGACCTACAACGAAATTATAAATTACCAACAAAACAACCTCAAGAACCTATAAATGTCGAATCATATGAATATTTAAAAAAGGGTCAAGAATACAAAAGATTTCTAAGGTCAGAGTCTAAACCTCAAGCTAATGTCATGCCTGTTAGTTCGCATAAAGGTCAATCAGTTGAACTATATACAGTCGGAGATAAAAGAAATCTTGCCCAATTTACGAAGCACGTATACAAACATGCAATAATTACAATTGAAAGGATAAATAGGAAATTAGACATAACTCTACGACCAAAGGTGAGCATATTAGAAAATGGATACAAATGGAAATTTAAACAGTTTTTAAACGAAAGTCACAGTTATACCTTTAGAACTAAATCTGGGTCTAATAAAATCATCTTAAACACATTACAAACATCAGATCACATTTTAAAAAGGCTAATTAATCATATAATTTACGATTTGGCTAAAGATGGCAAAAAACACAATAGTGATAACGTTGAAAGTATGCTTCAAAGTGAAATTGAAAAAAATAGTGAATTTGAATACGAACATATTTGCAAGATTTATCATATTTGCAGAGCGAATAAAAATTTTTCGTTGTTTTTGAAAAACATCCTTACAATATTATCTACCTTACAAGCAAATAAACTAAAAACTTCATCAAACATATTAACTAAGACTTTTCAAGAAACGGACTTTAGTAAGTCGATGGACAAAGAGACGGAAACAAATTTTAAAAGAAATATAAGGAAACTAGAACCTTTTAGTGGTGAGGCCATGAAACCAACTTATTTTATTTTAAAAAATATTATGATAAACAGATATAATCCTGTTTTAATTTCAAATAAGAAATATGTAAATTTAGTATCTTCACCTATGGCAGCAGTTACAGAAATTCTGGATATATTAGATGAACATGTACCTCCAACTCCAGAAAATCAATCAAAATGGAGTACTATAACACGCGCTTTAAAAGAATGGAGCGCAGGAAAAAGATACGACATTTCAAATATAGCCGAAGAAATTGTTAATCAATTTAAAAAAGGAGTAAACGCAATGGATTCGAGCACTTCAACAAGGGTGCAGAAATTATGCAGGCAATTATGGTCAGAAGAAATGTAGTAATCATTGCAATTAATGATTTGTTGTCAAGTTAAGTTAACCAAGATTTTATCTTCATCATCATCAGGTCTTTTTGTCTCCACTCAAGGTGCACGACCCTCTTTGTATTACCTGAGCCATACTTGGCCAGAGCAGCCAGAGGACTTGGCCTACACTCTTCACGCTGGCCAGACGAGTTGGAGAGGTCACATTGATGTTTATAAGCTTTGTTTATTCCTTGCGTGTATTCCCCGAGTCGCCTTCTACAACATCCCCGGGAGGATTTGGAGATAATCGAGATTTGGTGTCAAGTTAATATTTTTGACACAAATATGATTAAAAATTATTTTCATCAGTCTGTTTTATTTATTATGCCTTTGAGTATTCTGATTCCCTTTTCCCATCGTAACGCCCACCACCATGTTTAACATGGCCTTTGGGTCCTACTGCAGCTGTGGTATCAACCCCGTTAGAGATGAAGACGTAATAATATATTTGTATCCTCTTCTTCAATATTTCTCCAGACATATTTGAGTGTAGATCATAACATAGGTTAAATAGACACGACGAATGAAAACAAAAATTTTGGTCCATCGGTTAGATTATTAAAAAAATATTGTATACCTATTCCTTCTTTTCTCTGAGAAACCAAAAAATGACAAAGATACTGCGCATATAAATTTCGCGTGACGTCACGGCTGGGTACGATTATTACTTAAGTGTGACGTCGCAAGCCCCCACTCCGGAACTTTGACGCTCCGTATCTTTGTTAATTTTTACTTTTTTGGTAAACTGAAAAATACGGGTCCATTATTTTTGGATAATCTATAAGACGGACTAATTACAATCATACTTTTCGGACCCTGTCGTCACCCCTTTCTGAATGCTATACTCCATTTGATTAGGTATTTAAATAAATGTAAACAATCTTGACATGTCTTTTTATTGAAATATACACTTTATAAATCAATAATTTTGCTAATTACAAAGTAATTATGTCATAAATTACATAATTACTTTGTAAATTACAAATGTATTGATTATAATGCCCTCTACATAATTTGTAATATTTTAGTTTTGGTTCTTACAACCATAATTTATTTAAGGAAATAAGAAGAATAAAAAAAAATACATATTTACAAATATACATACAGAAAAAAGTTAACTACTAATTTAGTCTAAAAAATCTTGCCCATGTGGCATAGTGCCAAGAACGCTGGCCGCATTTCCGCGTTGGATCGCAATACTGATTCGTTGTGCGAAAAAACAGCCAGCCCTCTTGTCACCAGCGGCGCAGATCAGTCTTGGAGAGATCTCTTTAAGGAGACCCCTAGCACCGGGGCCCCAAGGTCCGAAAGTTTCCACGCCAAACGGCACAAAAATATAGTCATCATTTAAAGAACTATATTTGCGCCGCTTGGCGATCTCAGCGTTTTCAGCAGCCGAACCGGCTCTCGAGACTGATCCCCTAAGATGGGAGGGTGCCAGTGTGTCAACGCATGTGGCATCCCACACTAACGCCCTGCCGCGTTCCCAGGGGATTAGCGACATTCCATCAGGCCTCTTGCCATCATCACGTACTATACCCCGAGGTTCGAGGGTGCAAGATACGTGAATGGTGACCAGAGCCCTTCGGATAATGTCATTAAGAGAGCCATGGCGCGATATTCTACCAGCGCTGAGTTGGCAGTGGAGACCGTGAAGCCCAAACTGATCTACGTCGCTGCCACATGGGCAACGATGAGGAGTACAAACGGGTGTTCCCAGCCGGAGCCCGACAGCTATTCTGAAACTATTGTTATCTAAAAATGTACCTATATTGTACGATGGGATCGCATGGAGCCAATGACTGGATTCTTTTGAAGAAACTGCTTGGAGCCGAGCGCTGTTGATGTCGCTAAGATTTAGAGCCAAATTGAGAACAGTTCTCTGCACTAAAGGTGCATCCCAGAGTTTTTGTTGGTTTGATTCCACTGGGATACTTTCGTTAGGGCAGAGAGCTGACCACGTTTCCTTTGCCTCTGTTAACAGATCGATGCTTAGGTCATTTTTAAGTATTTTTTTGCAGAGGTTTGAGACGCTGTGAACAGAGGAAAGGAAAGCAGGTAGAGCAACACTAGTAATTTTTCTGATGCCAATGCCACCGTCTTTGATAGGTAGAGTAAACTGTGTCCAGGAATTTTCGTCAAGATGTAAATTTAGAATTTTTTCCAAGGTGGCACGAAGACATTCATCAACTTTAGTTATAAGTTCCAAATGTTTCCAGATTGGACTTGAGCGCAGAATGTAAGTGAATTTGGGTACAAAAAGGCAGTATTTTAAAATTGTGTATGCAACGTGAGAATTTAGAATGTCCAATCTAGAGGATGTAAAATAAAAATTATCTAACTTTTTATCCAAGAGAGGTTGAATGCTGGGTCCCAGTAATGAAGCACCCAGAAGTTGTAAAGAATCTTCTGAGAGCAATTTAATCTCGGGAGAGACTTTGAAAAAGCTGTCAAGAATATCATTTTTGTACGATGTCAAAATATTACCGGGAATGAAAATTTCACATTTTTTTAAGTTCAGTTCCAAACCAATGCTTTTGAATTTATCAATAATGGCCAAAAAGTCTGCTAAAACGGATTCTTTACTTCCAGAAAGACAGCCATCATCCAGGAACCAGACGTTTAATTTAGAATTTAAAGATGAGATGATTGGATGAATACCTAGACTGAAAAGCGCCGGCCTCAAGGGATCGCCTTGCTGCACTCCTGTAGATGATAAAATAGTGTTGTTTTCGTAAATCAATTTTGAAGGTGATGAATAACATTGATTGATGTAGGGAAAAAGTTCAGGGATATGGGTTGATACTTCTTGCAGCAAGGCGTTCCTATCTATTGAATTGAAAGCATTCTTCACGTCTACTTTTAAAAGTACCTCTGCACAGTTATTATTCAAAAAGGTGCGCACAAGAGTGTATTGCAGCTTCGCAGCCGCCCTTGCTGCCGAAGCCTAGTTGAATAGGTTGGAATTTATTTCTAAGTGTTGAGGCTATGTGCATACAAGCTAATTTAGACGTTAAACAGCGCAATGTACAACCAATTGCAATTGGCCGCACCCCGCCATCTTTTTGGTTCTTATTTAGTTTTAATTAAAATTTTAATAAGTTTGTATAGTTTGAATTTAAGTAAAATTATATTTTTTATACCCTCTTATTGGTTTAAAAGGCCCAAATCCTTGAAAAACATAAATTCATACTAGGTTGGGAGTTCAACAGCAAAGATAATGTGAGGTTAAAAAAAACCTCATTCAAAAGGTGGTAGAAAACAACTTTATTTAGAGATACCTAATTGAACTATTTTTATCTCGTAGACATAAAACAATATTAAAATAATGGGTCATGTGCGAGTTGGACTCGAGCGAAGAGTTCCGTATCAACATTTTTAAAAATCCCATTTTTTAAAGGGACCTTACTTAAATATTTCATTTATTCTGTTTTAGTATTTGTTGTTACAGCAGCAATATAAATACATCATATTATGTGACAATTTCAACTGTCTAGCCATTACGGTTCATGAGCTATGGCCTGGTGATAGACGGGCAGTTGGACGGACGGACAGCGGCGTCTTAGTAATAGGGTTCCGTTTTTACCCTTTGCGTACGGAACCCTAAAAAATTATGGAAGTAAGTTCTCGTATTTGTTTAAACTATACTTTATATTTGCTATGCAAATTTAAAAAATACTCAATTGTCAAGAACGCCATCTAGTGATCAAGAGCAGAACTCCCGGTACTACTTGATATCCGTAGCGCCATCTGTTTTTTGTTAAGGAAATCGGTCCATCCGTTCGAGGACTACGATGCCTCAGTGGTGTAGTGGTTAGAGCGTTCGGCTCATATCCGGAGGTCGCGGGTTCGATTCCCGGCGGGGGCAACGACTTTGTTTTGTTGTCCTAGTTTGGTTAGGACATTGCAGGCTGATCACCTGATTCTGAAAAGTAAGATGATCCGTGCTTCGGAGGGCACGTTAGGCCATCGGTCCCGGTCACTGTTTTTCGACAGTGCACTGTTTTAGGTAACGACCATGGTCGTTACCTAAAACCATGTCAGAGGCCTTTTAGGTCGTTTAAAAACTCTGACACTAGTGTTAGCCACTAACACACACGATAAGAAGAAGGACTACGATGCAACAGACAGATACACACAGACAGACGTTAGCATCATACTTGTTACACTCCTCTTTCTGTCGAAGATTAAAAATAAGAAAGTAACATAAAAACCTAACATAACTTTAAATTGAATTGAAAATAAACTACAATTTTATTGTATTAGAAGAGGTAGATATGCTGCGTATAACTGTTTTATTTTTATTTTGTGAGTATTTATTCATTTATTTATTTTTTGTGCCGTGTGGTTCCCGGCAGAAATACGAAAGAATAGGGCCACTCCAAGTCTTCCCGTGCATTTCGTAGAAGGCGACTAAGGAAATACAAGTTAAAAAAGCTTATAAACATCAATGAGACCTCTACAACCCATCTGGCCAGCGAGGAGAGTGTAGGTTAAGTCCTCTGGCTGCTCTGGTCAAGCATGGCTCTGGTAGTATATAGAGGTTCGTGCTCCTGCAGTGAAGACAAAATGACCTGATAATGATGATATTAATTTTTTGTTTATAATAATTTTTAGAAAACTTTTTTAGCCCTTTTGTTTTCACGTATTACTAAGACCACCTTATCTTTTCGAAGCGTTTCGTTGTATTTTGGAACCCGTATAGATACGGTCTGAACACTGCTAGACATAGCGCGACGAACCGATGGCCGATGGGGCAAAAGGTTCTCGAATGGCGACCACGTACTGGCAAGCGAAGCCAAAAGGTGATCTGACGACCTGACAAAGGTCGCTGGAAGGCGCTGGAAGGAAGCCGCTCTAGATCGGTCATTTAAGAAATACTTAGGAGAGGCCTATGTCCAGCAGTGGACAATATACGGCTGAAATGATGATGATGATGATGACTGTTAGAAAGTACAAATTCTTAGGATATGATGTCATTAAAGTACTTATTAAACATGCCAAGTTTGAAAATTGTTGTCCCCCCCCCCCCTTCCATCTACTAAACGATTGTATATAAAGACGTGAAAAAAATCACGACAGTATAGTAATATATATTACGAAGTTTAAAAGAACACTATCAGAACTTAGTACAGTTTAGAAATTAAAGGGTTATAGGTGACCAACTTATGAAATGAAAGGAAAAATTGTATTCAAATTTAGTAGAAAATTCGTTATTAGACGGTTTTAGTTTAGCCTACTCGCTCGGCTCGTGCGTGTGTTGTGTCGCAGTTCTAACATAACCTAACCTATAGGATTGCCCTAACATAGGAAAATGGATAGAAGTGTCTTAGCACTCGCCGGCCGGTGCCACGGCATGCTCGCTTCGCTCGCTCGGCTGGTGCGTGTGTTGGTCGCAGTTCCAACATAACCTAACCTATAGGATTGCCCTAACCTAGGAAAATGGTTAGAAGTGTCTTAGCAACTACGGAACCCTACATTGTGCGTGGCTCAACGCGCACTTGGCCTGTTATTATTGTATGTAACATTTGTTATATGTATTTTAGCATACAAATGACGATTAGAAAATAAAAAATAATTTTTTTTAAGATTGTCGTTTTGGAAATCCTTGGGGGAGGCCTATGTCCAGCAGTGGACTTCCTGTGGCTGATATGATGATGAAATGACGATTCTATTGACTCACCCTGACAATAATGACTTATTTGTAAAAATTAGAGCGGTTTGGATGCTATGTTGAAACAGACCCGCAAAAATACAAACACACATACGACTGCTAAAATCATTACCCTTCCTCTTGTCTTTGCCGTAGTCAGGCAAAAAGTTATCAGGTCTCATGGAGAGCCAAATGCCAAACTCTAAACAGCCTAACCTAAATCTCATCATATCGTATATATCGGAAATTCAGTGTTGCGTAAGAAAAACCAGATGTGTCATATCAGGAATTCCGCGTGACCTATCGGGAATTCAGTGTAACACATCGGGAATTTGGTGTAACTATGATTATCGGAAATTCAGTGTTGCGTAAGAAAAACCAGATGTGTCATATCAGGAATTCTGCGTGACCTATCGGGAATTCAGTGTGACACATCGGGAATTTGGTGTAACTATGATTTAAAAGAATTAATCGACGGCTAGGTTCAATCCGTCGACTATGCTCGTTTATTCCAAATAACTACCTACCCTATAATAGCTATGCATTGCTTGGGTAGCAACTCGATTATGAGAAGGGTTTAGCTAAAAGTCCTTACTAATTAATCACTAAAATAGATCGGGAATACTAGGGAATCTAATAAAATACTGAATCAATCAATTTAGAATGTAAACTAGAAAATTAGAACTACCCGCTACTTTTAACTAACTGAAATCTGTATAGTAAAGTGGAATATTGGAGCGCAAAATGAAAGAGGACCACTCGCAATTTTAAACCATTTTAATCCATGTAACAACAAGATGACACAATAATCAAGCAATAAAATAGAAACCAAACGTATTTAAACTTAGTTAATAAAAAGAACGACTCTCTATTTCAAACCACATTACGATAAGATGAAATATCGCGATACACCAAACAAAAAGACAGGAGCTCACAATTTTAAAGTACCTAACATTTTGAATGGTTTTACTAAAGGTTTTACTTACAGTTGTTTTCTTCTCGAAATCACGCCACAGAATAGCGTTAACTTTGATTCCGAGCGCCAAGGCACAGCCATCTTGCCCCACTATTCAGTTTACGGGCAAGTGGCGCCCTTGTCGCTGGAAATTACAGTTTGAATAGTAAAAATGATAAGAAAAGTAATTGAATTATTATTGCTTAATTAATTTCTTAATTATCTAAGCTTATTTATAAACAGTAACAAACAAACAAGCATTGACTGAGAAAAGAACAATGATTTGACTCGCATTTGACTAAGAAAAGGATAGTGATTTGACTAAATTTTACATCTCATAGATAAACAAGCATTGAATATGAAAAGGACAGTGTTTTGACTCAATTTTACATCTCACGAGAACAAATTATGTTTACTTACTAATTTTAAATTAATAAAATTAAAAATTAGCTACTTCACTAGGAATAACTAAATAATTAATTAATATTGTTACGAAACTGGGTTCGAGATTTGGAGTAAAACGCCAAATTTCGTATGAGGGTTTTTATTCACTACGGAACCCAAAGGTTGACACGTGAAGATGGTCTTCCTGATGTCCAAGTCCAAGTCGCGTAGCAGCTGAGGTCCAGGTATATCGCCAAAGTAGTCGCAGGTACTTCCACTTGTCGCACTGAGATAGGTTTCCTTCGCTTCGGTTCGCTTCGAAGTTATCGCTTTCGTAGCTCGTACTGAACTGGCGGGACGCGCACTCGGTCGCCTTTTTATATGCGCCGATACAGAGGTCTACACTTTTCTCGAATATTCTCATTACTTGACGAATGTATTTCGATTGACGGGAAACATCGAGACGCCGGTATGTATGTGTGAGTGCGACTAAGCCGACGACCATTCAAAGAACTCTAGCCTTTATGCTGTAAGAATATAAGGCCTAGTTTCGCTTGCATGATTCCACTCCCGAACATTCCAAGTCTATCTCGCCAGCAGAGTTCTTACTCGCGAATATTCTACATCTATCTCGTTCGCGACACTGCCCCCCTCTTAAAGACGCGCGTCCCGAGCGTCACTATTGCTGCCATAATAACGTGCTAGACGGTCTATGTGCACCACTTTGAGTGCCCCTCTTGGTTGACGTTGGATCCGATAGGTCACGTCGTTTATTCGCGTTATGATCTTGTATGGGCCTTCCCATCTCGTTTGTAATTTCGGTGATTTTCCTTTCCGGCGAATCGGGTTATGAAGCCATACTAAGACTCCTTCTTCAAAGCCACGTGAGTTCGCTCTTCGGTCATATCTAGTCTTCATGTTTTCACTTGCTTGTAAACCATTTTCGCGAACTAAGTCATAGATGTTCCATATTCGCTCTCGAAGATCGAAGACGTAGTCTGGCACAGTACATGGGTCTTCTGGTGGCCTCCCCGTTAGTAGATCCACAGGTAATCTAAGTTCTCTGCCGAAATTCACCTGAGCTGGGGTAAGTTTTGTGCTTTCATGCTCCGATGTCCTATAAGCCAGGAGGAAAAGTGGTATGTACTTGTCCCAGTCTTTCTGATGTTTGTCAACCAGTTTCGCTAAATGTCTTTCCAAAGTCTGGTTAAATCTTTCCACCATGCCATCAGACTGAGGGTGATATGGAGTGGTTCTCGTTTTATGCATCCCCAATAGTTTGCAGATTTCTTGAAATAGTTGCGACTCGAAGTTTCTTCCTTGATCTGAGTGGATTTCTAGTGGTACACCAAACCGGCAGATTACTTCCTCAACCAACTTGGAGGCTACTGTCGAAGCTTCTTGGTTAGGTATAGCGAACACTTCCGGCCACTTGCTAAAATAGTCCATGACAACCATAAAGTACTTATTTCCTGATTCAGTTACGGGGAATGGTCCGGCAATGTCTACTGCAATCCGTTCCCAGGGCGCGCCGACATTGTACAGCTGTAGATTTCCTCGAGTTCTTGTTCCCGGGCCTTTCACGGCTGCACAAGTTGTACATTTGCGACACCAATCCTGAACATCTTCCCGACAATTCAGCCAGTAAAACCGTTCCCGAATCTTTGTTAACGTTCTTTTAACGCCTAGATGTCCACCTGTTACCCCATCATGTACTTCACGGAGAACGTCTTTCACTCTGTCTCTTGGAACAACAACCTGTAGGTGAAACTCTTTGCCGTTTGGTTTCTCCCATTTACGGTAAAGTATTCCATTCTGCAGGATAAAACTGTCCCATTGAGCCCAATAAGCTTTGGTGGTGGGGCTTGTAGGTGCAACTTCTGCCCATCTAGGTTTATCAGCACTTCGTTTTTTCCATGCGATGATGAGCCTTATATCTTCATCATCTTCCTGGGCTTCTCTTAAGTTGTCATCGTCCCATTGTCCTGTAGGAATTGTCCTTGTGATGTTAACCGTAAGCTCCTTTGTCTCCTGTTTAACACAATGCTTGCAGTCTTCCGCACATGGTCTTCTTGAGAGTGCATCAGCATTTCCATGGGCCTTTCCACTGCGGTGCTCAGTAACAAAGTCTAATTCTTGGAGTTGTTTAATCTGACGTGCAACTTGGCCTTCCTCTGCGTCAGCCAGTACCCGCTCCTCAGTCTTGGCTGTTACTCGTTTCCCCTGATTTCTTGCAGGAAAGGAGGATTCTTGCCTTTTCGTAATTGCAGTTAGTTCTTCTCGTAATTTCTTTATTTCATTTTTTTCTGGACAGGAGAGTTGCAAATGTCCTCTTTCACCACACCTGTAGCAAGTAGGCGCAATTCTATTGGTCTTCTTTGGCGGACTCTTGATTGCCTTAACGTCTTCTGTGACTTCTCGCAACTTGTGTGGGTGCATGTCCTGTCTTAAAGCTTCGTACTCAAGAGCATGTGCTAAGGCATCTTTAAGTGACGTGTGATGATGAATCCCCACTGCAGCTCTTACGTCCACGTCTCTTATTCCATCAATAAAAGCTTGTAAAATATATGTGTCGATCATTTTGGAGTCAAAAGACGAGTAGGCTTTACGCACTAGTTTTTCTATTTCCAATGCCCACTCTTGAAGTCCTTCTCCTGGGCGCTGAACTCTTTCACGCAGCTGGGCTCGAAAAACGTGCTCGAGATGACGTTCCCCATACCTGGCTTCTAACGCCTCCATTAATTCTTTAAAGGTGCTTCCAGAGCTAGGCAGTGCCTCCAGGACTGATAGTGCTGAGCCTTTCAGAGCAACAGTAAGGGCTGTATGGCTCTGTTCATCGGTCCAACCGTTTAAACTAGCGACGGTCTGGAATTGTTGTTTGTATGCGGCCCAAGATGTGGTACCGTTATAAGATGGCACTTTTATACTTGGCCCCTTAGTTTCACAGCCGGATGTACTTGGCGTTCCTACTGTCTCTAGACGCAATACTTTCTTTTCCAAAAGGGTTACTCTATTTTCCACCTTGTTTTCTAAATCAGTTACACGGTTTTCGACAACGTCTACATCATTACGGATCTGCTCCACTGATTGGTTGAGTTTGCAGAAATTTCCCAAGACTATTTGCTGTTGCTCACTCAAGCGTGCAAATCGTAAATCTTGTGTCTCTTCTATACGTTGAAGTTGTGCTTGTTGTTCTTGCCGAATAGCTTTTTGTTCTTGCCGAATTAGTTCTAATATGTGCATTAAGCTATTTGAATCGTTTGGCGTCTCTAGTGAACGTGGCACTGTTTGGTGGGCGTGGTCAGTGGGCGTGGTCTGGCCAAGGTGGGCGGGGCCAGTGGGTGGAGCTAGACGTCGGGTGGGCGTGGCTTGAGGTCCAGTGGGCGGGGCTTGTTGTCCAGTGGGCGGAGCCTGATGGGCGGTGGGCGTGGCCTGATAGGCGGTAGGCGTGGCCTCAGGGTCAGTGGGCGTGGCTTGAGGTTCAGTAGGCGTGGCCTGAGCCACGCCCCCTTGAGCCTCCATGGCACGCTGAGCCCTGGTCCTGACGCCCTCCCTGGTGGTATCCTCTTCTTCTCTCGGTAGAACTGGCATCTCCAAATCCACTTCCGACACCAAATGTTACGAAACTGGGTTCGAGATTTGGAGTAAAACGCCAAATTTCGTATGAGGGTTTTTATTCACTACGGAACCCAAAGGTTGACACGTGAAGATGGTCTTCCTGATGTCCAAGTCCAAGTCGCGTAGCAGCTGAGGTCCAGGTATATCGCCAAAGTAGTCGCAGGTACTTCCACTTGTCGCACTGAGATAGGTTTCCTTCGCTTCGGTTCGCTTCGAAGTTATCGCTTTCGTAGCTCGTACTGAACTGGCGGGACGCGCACTCGGTCGCCTTTTTATATGCGCCGATACAGAGGTCTACACTTTTCTCGAATATTCTCATTACTTGACGAATGTATTTCGATTGACGGGAAACATCGAGACGCCGGTATGTATGTGTGAGTGCGACTAAGCCGACGACCATTCAAAGAACTCTAGCCTTTATGCTGTAAGAATATAAGGCCTAGTTTCGCTTGCATGATTCCACTCCCGAACATTCCAAGTCTATCTCGCCAGCAGAGTTCTTACTCGCGAATATTCTACATCTATCTCGTTCGCGACAATATTTTTAACCAAATCAGTAATTTAATAATGAATCAAAATTGATAATAATAGTCGACACCGCGATATATAGAAGGTTTTTAAGCTATTGCATAGCTTCTATCGCGGGCCTTGAGCGAATCCAGAAATTCCGTAACGAAAAAACCTCACGCTCTCCCCACTCCGCCTGTCATGTAGGTTGCCCCTTTTGCAATAGCTTTACCGCGGCAGTCCCCGAGTGCCACACGTCTTTTTTCTCACTAGTACCATTAAATGTTATCCAACGGCACTACTGAAACAGGGTTACTCCTAAAGCGGTCCACAAGACGAACGTTACTGCGTAACCGCGTTTCAGTGTCAAGCAACACTAAGCTTCAACGAATATAAAGCCTACTTTAGTTTAAAAAGCATGTCATTACCGTACAACTTTTTTTAGGGAGTTACCCCCCTGGTGCTTGGCCTGTAGGATTGTCTACGTCACTCTTACGAAACGACCAGGCCTCACATTTTGATTAAACTGATTAAACTGTGGGGTTTGTATAACAATACTCTGGCTGCTCTGGCCAAGTATGGCTCTAGTAGTACAGAGAGGGTTGTGCTCCTGCAGTGGAGACTAAAAAGACCCGACGATGATGTAGGGTTCGTAGAAAACTTAATAATAATCTCTATCTGATTATGATGAATGTGTTTGATTTATTTATAACTAGCCGAAGCCCGCGACTTCGTGGACTTTATGTCTCTGGAAAATGCTCATCAGGCTGAACAACTTTTACTAAGGCGGCATTTTTATATCTCTTATAGTTTAGCTGGACCATTATGGTTCTGCATCAGGCGTTCCATTTTCCAAAATCATTTATACCCTATATGTTGCCCAGGCTTAATAGCTATGTAACAAAAAAAAGTTTCATTCGAATCCGTCCAGTATTTCCGGAGATAAGCGTGTACAAACAGACACACTTTTTTACTGTTTTATTATATGTATAGATGTGTGGAAGGCGCTGAATGCAAGCCGCTCTAGATCGGCCATATAAGAAATCCTTAGGAGAGGCCTATGTCCAGCAGTGGGCGTTATGCGGCTGAAATGATGACGATGATAGTGGGTGTTGTTAGGTTGGGATGTGAACGAACAGTCATGAGCAAAAACATGTAATTGGGTACTTTCCTAAGTAAAAAATAAATTATTTTGTACTAATAAAAAAATAAAGCGTCGCAAAATAATGTCACTTGTCTGTGAACATATGCATTTTAACGTTATTTTAAATTTATTATTGTAGAAAAACTGATAATGAGAGCACTATTTGACTCCAAAAATCTATGACGTCATCTGCCTGTATTTCATACAAAATCCCATAGAAACTGTTTGTTTTGACGTTTAGAAAAAAGTTGCTGATTTGACTTGTTGGAAAATAGCGTATTGTTAAGTGAACGATTACATGTTATATTGTGATTCTTAAAAAGCACATCATTTTTCTTTGAAAATTAGGTAAGTTATAACATTATTCAATGCAACTTTTATTGCAGGTTTCTTACAATTAATTGATAATATAAATATAGATATGAAAGGATTAATCGAAATTGAATTAGATATTAGAGCAGATAAAATGTCGGAGGATGCAGATTCAATAGAATTCATAATAAAACATCATAAAAAAACATCGAAATCAAATATAAAGAAAATTAAATTGAAAGAGAACTATGATAGTTCATTGGAACATAAAGAAAGAAAACTTTTTACTAGTACGTTTAAAGAAAACAAGGATAAAATTAAAAGTGAAAAGAAGAATATAGACGACTTCACACAGCACGTGTATGAAAAATCTCTAAAAACTATAAATCAGATAAGAAAAAACGTAGACAAACGACTGCAACCTGAAGTTAAATTATTAGCCGAAATATATAAAAAGAAATTTAATCAGTTCATTAACGAAAGCACTGCTAATTCCATAAAAAATAAATTAGGATTACGAAAATTTATTTTTAATACGCTACAAACATCGAATCATATTTTAGGAGAGTTGAAAAACCAGTTTTTGAACAATTTGGATAAACATCAAAGTTTGCGCATTGGTAACGCTACACGAAGTATATTTGATAAAGCAATTAATAAAGCCAGTAACTCAGAGTTAAAATTGATCTGTAGTGAGTTTGGTGTATGTAAAGAGAAAGATGAATTGTCAATGTTTTTAGCAAATTTAAATTTTTTGTTGTTTCGTACGAGTACCAATAACATTAAAAAGTTAAAAGATCAAAAAAATGCATTAGAGTCTATTGCAAGAAATGCAAATGTAAAAAAAGTTATGAATGAAACAACTGAGGAGGCTTTTCGACATTTCTTAAGAGGAACTGCAGAATGGGAAGACTATAAAATTAAAGCATTTTTCTTTTTTTCTATGGATATACTGCTTAAGATATTTGATCCACCTAATGATCCCGAAGGACCAAACGCTATGCCATCCTTTAGACTAAATATAGATAATTTTCCATTTATGGTAGCAGTTGTTAATATATTTGATAAATTTATACTATTAAGTGAAAATAGCCAAGAGTGGGATAGAATTACAAATCACTACCAGGAGTGGATTGATGATAAAAGAACTGATATTTCCGATATAACCCAATCTATAAAAAATAACATAGATAAGGGTGTGGATAAAATGGATGACAAAACCTTGAAATCATTAAAACATAATTTCGAACTTATTTTTATTGAAATGTAAAATATAATAAATAAAATATAATTCATAATTATTTGTATTTGATTTAACTATTCTATTAGCCTGAAATTGCTGTCAAATTTCGTTTTTTTAGCAAAATATTATATTATTTATTGTAAGCAGATTAATAACAGCTGACACAGGAATAATTTCATGTCAAAGTGTCACCTAAATATGATATTCAGCGTTTGAAAATTTGCTGTTTAATATTTATCGTTACGACTTACAGATTTAATTCGAAATAAACGCCTTTTCGCAGACAAAGGTTTTAACCCTCGCTCCGGATGGTATCTGGTTCGAAGCATTGCTGTCGCAATACAAAGAGGGAACGCAGCTAGTGTGATGGGCACCTTTAGACCAGGTACTTACTATCCAAGGCGTAATTTTTGATTATATTTAGTTTAAGACATAATTTAGTTTTAATTTATACCTAGTCTATCTCATCATCTATTTATTTCTTTTACAATGCGATAGTTTTATACATAAATATAAAAAAATTAAAATATAAAAAGCTTATTCGAAGTGGTCTCCATGGCTGCAATACAGTCCTTTAAACGTTGAGGCCAGTTATCAATAGAAGCACGCACTCTTTCCATGGGAAAATTCTTCCCTGCCAATCGTAAGGATAGTGTTAGGGACTCCAAATTATCATTTCGTTTAGTGCAAGCCGTACTCTCTAAAACTGACTATAAATCATAAACCAGCGTAATAAGATCGGGACAAGACGAAGGCCAATCTTCAGCTCTGATGAAGTCGTTATTGAACGTAGTGTTGTTAAGGGGCTTAACTACCTTCTCAAGAATGGTATCTTGATACACTTGTGCCGATGTTTTGATACTTTTTTCACAAAAGTATGGCTCAGTCACTCCTTCATAGCTAACACCCCACCAAACCATCACTAAAGTCGGATAATGCCCACGTTGCACTCTGTCGGCTAATTTGGAAGCTTTCTTAGAGCTTTGAGCAATAATACGGTCATTTTGATTTTTTCAATTTCGCTCAATTGTAAAAAAAATCTCATCCATAAACAAAATTTTTCTGTGACCTCCCTTTGCATATTGCTTCAGTAGTCATTTCAATTTTACCATCCTAGCCTTTTTAAAATTATCAGTTAAGAAATGACCAGTACGTCTCTTATAGGTTGCAAGTCCTATGTCATCTTTTGAAATACGCGACATGGTTTTAGGTGCTATCTTCATCTCCCGTGATAAAATCTTTTGCTTTCGGACAGGATTTCTTCGAATTCTTTCCCTTTCTGCTTTGACCGCCTTTTTCGTACGAACACTACGTGGACGGCCAGATCTTTTTCTGTCACAAACACAGGAGGTCTCATTGTACCTATTAATAGCCCGGTACCAACCTTGACTAATACCAAGCATATAGAGAGTTTTTAAAAATTGCATTTGGCTCTATGCCTACTTTATGTAATGCAATCACAGCGATTAGGTTCTCTTTATCATCCCACTCCATTTTAATATCGCAAAATATTGTACAATTATTTTTAATTGTAACAGTACTTATGGCCAGACTAAGTATATAATTATTATAGTTAAGTCTTATGTATATTTATAGTTTAATTTAGTATATAATATTAATTCGTGACATCTACTGTATATTTTTAATTTTTATTAGGAATAAAGATATTTATTTTAAAAACAATTAATTGGAAAAAAAATTAATCGAAATTTTGCTTTTATAAGTTAAAATCAGGATCAAACAAGTAATTTTTTAAAATATTTTCGGATGATAATGTTAGAAAATTATGAAAATTTTATTAAATTACACACATAACGCCATCTATTTTTTTTAAGTGTAAACAATGCACTCTGTTTTGTCTATGTGCTCGTGCATTAAAAGAAAATAAATTTGTCTATTACTAACCACCAACCAATGTATTTTATTAGATATAATAATCCAATTAATAAAATAAACTGTTTAAATGGTTTGGTGATGTACTTGAAAAAGGAAAACTTTAGACATGTCCAATAGAAAAATCGTTTTTAGTAGGGTGAACTCAAAGTCGGCATTCGCAACTACGAAATCCTACACTGTGCGTGGCCCGACACGCACTTAGCTGGTTATTTCACTTTCACCCATCACGTTGTGGGTCTTTCGGCCCTGGGCTCTGTCTACCTCGTTTGGGATGGACGTGTTAGTACGAACGTACGTACTTACGTGGCACAAATTATTATTTAAGAATCCAGAAGAGCTTTCTATGAAAATTTGTACCGAATTCACCCCTAAACTACACAACCAATTTTGATAAAATTTCTACATTTGCATTGTTGATTATTTCTTTCAATATTTCCTCACATTTACTGAGAAAATAACCATACATACCTTGGCACGCGAATAGGATTATTGGACTCTTCCGACAATCTCTATCTTCCTGACCTTTGCAATAATGTACTACCTATTTCCAGTGCGCAAGTTAAATTAGGCAAGGATTTAAAAAAAAAACTAGGACTATGGGTATATGAGTATTTAAGTATTTGTACTATTACAATCCCTGAAAAAAAAGTGCCACTCCAAGAGTGCGGACCGAATTAAAAATTTGGTGTCGGTAACAGTGTCGGTAACAATGAATATTCCTCGTAAAATGCTTCCCACGTATGCTCAAAGCGCCTAATGAAGTTTTCACTTCAAAAAATAAATATTCGTTCTTCATTATTATAAAACGAACAAAATGATTTGTACATTTACTGAGGACTTGCAGAATTGCAGACACAACTGTATGTAGACAGGAGAGGGTAATAAGCCCGATTGGCGGGAATCACGCCGAATTACGTCGAAATGGCGGCAGCCGAAAATCCATTCGCTGATTTGGATTGTAATTTTGCCGTTGTCTCTTGTCAATCATTAAACGAGCAACCGGAGTGAGCAAAGTTCTCAGAGTCATCTTGAACAATCCGTTTGTATGTAGGTATGTTTGTTTGTTTGATGATGTCCTGGAGTTTTTTTGATATAAGTTTCATGAAATTTGGTAAGCGGAATTTGCTAATATTACATATAAATATTTATAAAAAAAAAATATTTTTATGTATAGGTTACCATATTTATGTATAGGTTGCCGAGATAAGGCGTTTTCTTGAAGTTTCGATTAAAAATACGATAACAGCTCTGGAACGAACGTCGAATAAACGCATTCACATATATTAGAAACGTTCAAGAAGACTTCAAAAAATTGCACGGTGTGCTGGCTAGCTTTAAAACTAAAACAAAACACTCTCCACAGTTATGGCGCTTCATAGAAGCGGAGTATCGTTACGAGTATACCTATTACTACTACAAACAAAACTATCCATCCGTGCATAAGTCAATGTGTGAGTTTCGCGTCCTAACACACCCGACAACGCGAGAACACGGGAGAGTGCAGGGAAGGGGAACGGAGACGCATATTGCGCGAGAGTCTAGAAGTTTCCGTTCTATCGTAGTAGTAGTAGGTATATCCTACTTCCTACTAATATTATAAATGCGAAAGTGAGTTTGTATATTTGTTTGTTACCTTTTCATGCTTAAACTACTGAACGAATTTGGATGAAATTTGGTATAGATATAGTTTGAGACTCCAGGAAGGAGAGAGGGTACTCTTTATCCCGAAACTCCCACGGGGAGCAAAGCCCGCGGGTACAGCTAGTGTAAACATATATCATTCTGTGCTTAAAGTCAAGAAGGAAAACTTTCACAAAATATATACAGATGCACATTGACGGAAGGTTTTAAGCTACGTAGTCTGAACCTTTGATCTTATCCTTTAGGAACCTACAGCTTTCACTCTTTCGCAAATAAGAGTAAGGAGTCAAGTACGGCAGGATGCAAGTCTTAAGTTTCAGCGATTTAAGAATAATTTAATTAATACAACTTTTTTTGCTTGTTATGGGATTTACTAAAATAGTGTTATAATTAAATCAGTCCTTCTTTATTTTTTCAAGTATTGCAATAAATGGTACTTTTACTTCTTACTTCCTTCGAGGACAAATTTTCCGCAATTAGGCCCGAATTTGCCGGTCCCGTTTTGTGTGAAGGAGCTGACGCCGCAGTTAATAAAATGGTAAGTATTATTAGAATGAGTTAATGGGTTACTCACGTATAAAGTCAGCTACTGCCGACATGTTTCACCCTCATCCGGAGGTCTTCGGGCCTCCGCTAAAATTAGGCGGGCGCACGCGGCGGGTTTGGTCTGTCTCTGTCACAAACGCTACGTGCGAAAGAGATAGCAGAATCCGTCGCGGGTCACCTCTCTCTGTCGCACGTAGCGTTTGTGACAGAGACAGACTGAAACCCACCGCGTGTGCCCGCCTAACTTAGCGGAGGCCCTTCATCATGACGAAACTCATAAGATTTGAGTTGCAGGAGCTCTCTCCCGTTCTACTGACGACGTTCGACGGGGAACGGGAACGCATATTGCACGGGATCTTATAAGATTCTGTTTTTAAGCGACTTCAAAAAAGGAGGAGGTTATCAATTCGAGTGTATGTTTTTTTTGCATGTATTTTACGCGATATCTTCGTCAACCGTGGACCGATTTTGATGAGTTTTTTTTATTTGAAAGTCTTCACACATGATGAAAAGTTTTGGAGATATGCAAGAAACTCTTAAAAAAATAAGTTGTTTTTTTTTTGTTAAAAATGTAATTATTATGTAATACTCATATTAATTCTGTGATTGTAGCGTTATTACTAATATAATATATTTGTCAATTCACATTGTAACTCCGTCTTGCTTTCCCACTGTCTTTCTTCTTTGATATTACATATGATGACAAATATTTTAAGTATATGTACGATATAGTCTGTCCGTCTGTCTCTTACCAGGCTGTATCTCAAGAACCGCGATAGCTAGACAGTTGAAATTCTCACAAATTATGTATTTCTGTTGCCACTATAACAACAAATACTAAAAACAAAATAAAAATAAATATTTAAGGGGGGCTTTAATACAACAAACGCGATTTTGTATAGATAACGGTACGGAACCCTTAGTGCGCTAATCCGATTCGCACTTGGCCGGTTATTTCTGTCTGTATAGCACACTAAAAAAGAATTATCTGTCTATAAACTGGACTATTGTCCATAGACATAGAATTACCTAATATAATCATGACCTGGTCTATAAGTACATAAATGTTCATACGCAAATTCGCCAACCACTTTTCACTTAAACCACAACGTAATGAAGTAGAAGCAGCTATTATGGAAATTGGAAATGGGTCTTCGTTCCAAATACGACAATTTTGATGTTTGTCGTATTTCCCAATAGCCGTCATTGGGATCTCGATGTGGATTGTTGATTTAAGGATAAGAAAAGGTTCCTTGTGATAGATTCCCCAAGCCTAATTGATTTTGGTTTTCTTTGAATTTCTTTTCAGACAAATCTTGAAATCGAGAACGGATTTATGAGATTCGACTGACTTGACACAGATAACCGACGTTGCGTGTCAAGCCGTGTGGTTTCCGGCAGAGTAGAATAGCCACTCCAAGTCGTAGAAGGCGACTTAGGAAATAAAAAACTTGAGAGGTGTCAAGGGACACCCGGATGGAACGAAGTTCGAGAGAGAGAGAGAGATAGACAGAGAAACACGCGCACGCCGCACGGCTTACAACTATAGCAAAAAGTGTCGTTACAACTTTTGGTCTTAATTTTTTCCGTCTAGCGCAATAAGGAACTTTCCAAAAAGCTAGATAAAGCTTTTAAGGCCATACCCAAATTTTCCGGGGTCCAGTGGCGCCGCCATTTAAAATAAATCATTTAAAAGGAAACGGAGATATCATTCGAAATTGTGTCTTGGTCAAGCCCTAGATAACCCTTAAAACTATTTTATGAACTACTGTTTATAATTTAAAGTTTGAACGTGAAGCTTTTCTACGCACATTAGCTAAAAGTGGCCGTTTTTCGCAAATGTGCGTAGAAAAGCTTCACGTTCTCACTTAAAAATACAAAAAGTAGTTTAAAAAATACTTTGAATGGGTATCTAGAACTTGACCAAGACACAATTTTAAATGATATCTCCGTTTCCTTTTAAATGATTTATTTTAAATGGCGGCGCCACTGGACCCCGGAAAATTTGGGTATGGCCTTAAACAAGACCTCTCCAATCCGTCAGGCCAGCGAGGAGAGTGTAGGCCAAGTCCTCTAGCTGCTCTGGCCAATTATGGCTCTGGTAGTATAGAGAGGGTCGTGCTCCTGCAGGGAAGACAAAAAGACCTGATGATGACACAGATAAGAGACAAGTTATATAATCACATATTCACCCCTTACTTGTCAGATATGGCTTTCTTCTGTGCTGATGAGAGAGAATGTAAATATTTAGGTTGTACCAGCAATTGCTCTTCCCGTGTAGATCGTTTAATGAATAATAATAATAAATAAATAGATTTAGGAACAAATCACATAGATTAAGCTAGCCCTTAAGTAAGTTCGAGACTTGTGTTATGGAATACTCAACGATACTATATTTTATAACAAATACATGTATAGATAAGCATACAAGACCCATGACAATTTTGAAAAATGCCATTTACCAACTTGTCCTGATTGGGGATCGGAACCTCTGGGTGGCAGACTAGCATGGTGACCACTACGCCACGGAGGTCGTCAAATCGTTTAAAATCGTGAAAGCTCAAAGATAAGTTTATTTGCTAAGCTAATTAAAAAGGACTTTATATTTAAAAACCGCCATCTTGAAATAAGTAGCGGAACTATCGATACGATTTGATATCTGTAGCGCCATCTATTATTGGTTAGCAACAGCCCTGACTTTCAATCGTTTACTCCCATAACTTTAAAACGGCTAAACCGATTTTCGTCAAACGCAGCTAAGAACCACCGCAAATGGAATTTGCTTTTACATAAAAAAAAAACATCAAATGGTCCATCCGTTCGAGAGCTACGATGCCACAGACACACAGCAAGACACTGGCATTTAACTTATAACACGCCTCTTTTTTGTCAGGGGCTAAAACGACTATAATTTCAGAGAATACTACTACTGAAAATCACGAAGGAGCCATATATATGCAATTTCATTATAATATTTATCTTAGAATATAATTAAGATTACGGAATACTTTATTTTACACCAAAAAAATAACAATAATTCAAATATACACAGCAAAAACATACAAATGTACAATGGGCGGTCTTATCTCTAAAAGCGATTTCTTTTAGACAACCGATGGATGGAGAGAATATAATATTATATACGTTAGTAAACGGGGTGTATACAACTAAAATAAAATAAAATCAAATGATAACAAGTACATATATAAATATATGTGTATATATAAAATATACATAAATAATATACATAATATGTTAATATATGTTTTTTGTTTGACGGAATATGTTTATAATCTTTGAAGTCAGGTTCTTTTAATACTTTTAACTTACCTTTGGGGTTTCTCTAAATAAATGTTGCTCTCAACCCCCATTGTTGCCATAGCAACCCCATGCAATTAAGCTTGCCTCACGGTGCGTGTTTCCCCAAAAGAATCCCAAACTAAGTTCTGAATTACGGACAAAGTCGGAGGAAAATCCTATGATTTAGTATAAACCTTACGAGTATAATCAATCTATGTTCTTAGGATTCCGTATTCAAAGAGTAAAAACGTGACCCTGTTACTAAAACTCCTCTGTCCATCTGTCCATCTGTCTGCCCGTCCGTCTGACTGTCACTAGGCAGAATCTGAACCGTAAAAGCTAGACAGTCGAAATTTTCACAGATGATGTATTTCTGTTGCCGCTAAAATAACAAATACTAAAAACAATAAAATAAATATTTAAGTGGAGCTCCCATACAATAAACGTGATTTTTTATCCGATATTCCGACCCGCACTTGGCCGGTTATTTACTAGCTAGGAAGTAAACACTTAACCTAGCTAGTAAATAGCCGACTTTCCTTCCTTCCATGGTGGTCTAGAAGAAACAAAAAAACTTAGAAGATGTCAGCTGCTTCTAAAATCAAAATTCAAATGTTTATTCAGGAATTCGACATTTACAGGCATAAACAAATAAACAAACAAACCGGTTGGATATTTTTAAATGTGTATTATTGGAAACTAGCAGATTGTGTGATAAATATGTATAACCTGTCATCTGTGAGCAAAACGAAATCCGGTCGACATGAATTGTTTTACTATTTTGTCTGGTGTTTTCCACAGACGACAGGTAATCTAAAAAAAAAATTACAGCTTTCTAATACTAATTATAGTTTTTGAGTAGAAACGCAGATAGACAGATAGAACGAAACTACTTATAAGGGTTCCTAGTTAACTACGGAAACACAAAAAGGTTTTGAATATTAAATTTAATATTTAACATTCTTTATAACGTAAGTACCTACTTTTATAACGTAAGTAGTTCCCAAACATTTATAAAAACTATCTTTTTCATGAAACACGACATTTTTTTTGTATTTGTAGGTAGGTACTAAGTACCCAAACATTTATAAAAACTATCTTTGTCATGAAACACTCTTTTAGTCACAAAGGTTTCTTCCGTTTGCCTCGATTGCCTTACTTTGCGAATGTCTTTTGTAGACATACATACAACTATTGAAAAGTAGATATGGCATTACAAAGGAAGATAACTTTTATTTATTATCTAACATAAAACTAACTTAAATGACATAAATAAACTAAACTATGAATAAACTAATACTTTAGGTGTGCCGAATAAGGAAACAAGTTTATTAAAGTTCATAAAATGTCACACATAAAATACATAATGTCATATAAACACTGTCAAAACTATATCTAAGTACATAAAAAAATCAGTCATATAAACCGCCTTTTATCGTTTTCCGTGCAAAGGTGCCCAAAACGCTATCCGCATTGCCACGCTGGATCGAAATGGCCATTCTCTGCACGAGAAACGGAACTGAGCGTGAGTCACCAGTCTTCTCTGCTATTCTGTAATTACAAAGTACTTACACCTACCTAACCTAGGTACCTATCTGTTGTTTATGAAACTGTTGCATAATAAGGCGTTTTTAACACGTATATTTTATTATCTACCTATGCGCAGTTTCATACACTAATTTATCTACACTAATATTATAAAGAGGAAAGATTTGTTTGTTTGATTGTATTGAATAGGCTCCGAAAGTACTGGATTGATTTTAAAAATTCTTTCACTGTTGGATAGGTATGTTATCCCTGAGTGACATAGGCTATGTATGTACCACGGGCGAAGCCGGGATGGACTGCTAGTCTAATATAAGAGTCATCGAATCTCCACAGTATAACATTATGTGAGAAAAGTCAAGAATTTTGAAAAGCATTTTTGATGCAGTTTTAGTTTACACTAGCCGAAGGCCGTGACTTCGTACGCTTGGGATTTATGACTCCGGAAAATGCTCATCAAGCTGAACAACTTTTGCTAAGGCGTCATTACATTTCTTATAGTTTAGCTGGACCATTATGGTTCTGCATCGGGTGTTCCATTTTCCAAAATCAATTATACCCTATATGTTGCCCAGGCTTAACAGCTATATAACAAAAAAAGTGTCAGTTGAATCCATCCAATATTCGAGTAGATTAGCGTGTATAAACAAACAAACAGACAGACTATTTTTGTTTGAAATTCTTACTTTATTACTATGTCTCCTTCGCCCCAAATATTTTTTTTGGAAATATATCTATTCAATGTACAGACACATTATTTTTGTTTTTTTTATTATGTATCAAAACTTTTTCTTGTTGTATCCTGCAGTGTAGAATAGGACCACTCCAAGTCTTCCCGTGCATGTCGCAGAAGGCGACTTAGGGATTACAAGTTGAACAAAGCTTATAGACATCATGAGATCTTTCCAACCCGTCTGGCCAGCAGAGTGTAGGTCGAATCCTCTGGCTGCTCTGACCAAGTATGGCTCAGTAGTACAGAAAGGGGTCATGCTCCTGCAGTGGAGCAAAAAGACTTGATGATGTTGATGTTGATGATCAAAACTTTTTATTGTGGAAAATATTACGTTGCTACTTTGCGAGACTGGTATTCCCTAATGGTGTGTGTGAGTGTGTTTGAGGTTATTGTTCACTTACGAGCGATTAATAAATAAATAAATATATACGGACAAATCATACTGATTGATCAGCCCCAAAGTTAGTTCGAGACTTGTGTTATGGGATACTAACTCAACGATACCATATTTTATAGTAAATACATATATAAATAAACATCCAAGATCCAGGACAATTTGGAAAAGGCCATTTTAAAACTTGCCCTGACTGGGGATCGAACCCGGAACCTCTGGATGGCGGACTAGCATGGTGACCACTACGCCACGGAGGTCGTCTTATTTATTACTGTAACAATATTTTAGTGCCGTATCCAAAATGCACTGCATAAACTTCCTACGTCAATACACTCGTTTTAGCTACGCGCATCACTATTTCAGATGGAAATCTCCCATTTCTTTGTGACTGCATCGGCATATTTAAAGAGTGAATTTATCTGCAACTGTTTATATGCAATTGTTTGGAATTCCCCAAAAAATATTGTAATGTTTTTAAACATTAATGGTTTGTTTATGTATTATAAGTTTATTCTCTTCTTCTGCCTTATCCTTGTCCCACTTTTTATGTGGGGTCGGCACAGCATGTGAGTTCCTTCCACTTTGATCTATCTCCAGTCAACCCGTCCGTCACCCCCTTCCTACTCATATCTTCCCTTACACAGTCCATCCAATCCAACGTTTTTTTGGTCTCCCTCTGTTTCGATGTCCTATGACATGTATTTTCAAAACCTGCCTGGTTATATGGCTTTCCTCTCTTCTCTTTACATGTCCATACCAGCCCAACCTGTTGTTGATTAACCAAGCCCTGGGATAAATAACCCTTCAAACTATTTTATGAACTACTGTTTACAGTTTAAAGTGAGAATGCTAAGCTTTTCTTTGCACATTAGTCAAAAGAGGGCGTTTTTCGCTTACAAAAAAATTATAATTTAATAATATCTTAATTTCCTTTTAAATAATTTTATTTCAAATCGGGGTACGACTGGTCCCCCAAAATTTAAAGTATTTAGTTAAGAGTCCCCTTTCCCTAGACCAAAATTAAACGTAGCCTACGTTTGTATGGAAAAGTCTAGGTTATGGGGAGTCTAAAGCCATATGGGGAGTCTAAAGCCATAACTTTTAAACACTGAACAGAATTGGATATATGCAGTATCGATAGTGGCCAACTATTGCGTGTGTTGTTATCTAACTTCGCCATAAGGAGGATTATGTTTTTCATGTGTTTGATGTAGTTAAGCTTGACAGGTATCAATAGAATTGTCTTAGTTATCAGAGTAGCACAACAAAATTACGGATTTTTGGAAATTAAAGCAGTTGTGTGTTTTAAAAATACATATTTTTATTATAACGTATTTTTGATGAAATAGTCTTTAGATCATTTAGATTCAAAAGCCTATGTGAAGCTAAAGAGGTTAGTTTGACTAAACTTACCAATGAAGTTAAAACAAAATGAAAATTCTCTACTGAATTAGATATTATATGTAGGTTAATCCGCTAATCCTTGGAGACGTAACCTTTAAACTATAACCCTTTCCTTACACGTACCAAAACCATATCACATCTTAGGGTCGTAAAATGTTGCAGTGAATGAGCGAATCAGTGTTTTGCGGTCTTGATTAATCTATATCTATTCATATAATAAAACAGTAAAAAAAATGTGTCTGTACATTGAATAATATTTGAAAAAAAAGTCTGACTGTCTGTGTGTCTTTTTGTCTGTTTGTTTGTTTGTCTGTCCGTCTAGTCTACTAATCCGTCCAGTATTCCTGGAGATTAGCGTTTGTACACGCTAATCTCTGAATTGGAATTCAAATGAACACTTGATGCAGAATCATAATGGTCCAGCTAAACTATAAGAAATATAGCAATGTCGCCATAAAAGAAGTTGTTTAGCCTGATGAGCATTATCCGGCAATTTTACACATCATTATGGTCTGGATTAGATTGTGGGTATCTCAACACGTGACCAACAACACGTGACGTGTTTGAACGAACTCTACTTTTTTGCCCATGCATGCGCTCCAGAACTTTAACATTAGTAATGTGATCCTTCTAGTTTATGCATAGCATTCTACAGTAAGACCACATCTCAAACGCTTCCAAACCTTTTTGGATGTCTTACTTTGCATGCAACACAAGAGGCCTAACATTATATACTAATAAACCAAAAAGTGTGTAATAAATAACATGCTTTTATAAATAACTAGCAGTCCATCCCGGCTTCGCCCGTGGTACATACATAGCCTATGTCACTCAGGGATAACATACCTATCCAACAGTGAAAGAATTTTTAAAATCGATCCAGTAGTTTCGGAGCCTATTCAATACAATCAAACAAACAAACAAACAAATCTTTCTTCTTTATGATATTAGTGTAGATTATTTAATTTATGTTTTGTTTCGAACTGTTTTGTTGACGGACAGCAGGACAATTTTAGCACTGAAGTAACCTTGTTCGCAGTTTGATTGAGAGATCTCGACTACACAACACTTGTTTCGTTTTTTCAAAGGCTGCTTGACTACTCTTGCTATTTCTATACGGGTTGGAATTTCTAATTCACTTTCCTATGACTGGATTAGCGGACAAGATCAGATACCCTTAATTAATTAATTTACACTTTGAAAAACCTAACAACAGTGTAAGATATAAAGCATTCTTACACAAAAGCTACTTTCAATAATACCTAAATCGGCAAGTTCCCTGCAACGTACACATCGCAAATTTCAAATTCCACTCCTCGCTGAAACCCATGTGGGCAGTTAACGGGTTGACTTGCAATAGTTCTGTAAGTGTGTGGCACAACTCACAAGAGATGTATAGCGATCTAGTACAGCTCGTGGTCCGATTTATAACGGGTACCTCCTTCGCCGTGTGATATCCGGCAAAGTAGAATAGGACCACTCCAAGTCCTCCCGTGGATGTCGTAGAAGGTGACTTAGGAAATTCAAGCTAAACAAAGGTTGACTGGAAGAGATTCCATTTTGGGATAAGTTTGCCGTTGTCAATTAATTCTATTGTTTTTGTATGTAATTGTGTTTTTTCATAGTACAATAAAGTTATTACAAACAAACAAACAAACAAACAAAGCCTATAAACTTCAATGGCATCTCAAATCCGTCTGGGTAACGTGGAAAGTGTAGGCCAATCCTATGGCTGGGAAGTATGGCTCTGGTAGTACATAGAGTGGAGACAAAAAAGGTCTGATGATGATGTCCCTTCCACATTGTATATCAATGTCAGTCATCGTTTCGATAAGCGCGTTGGCGCAAGCGAGAAAGTGCGAACTCAGTGCAGACAGTGTGGCGAAATTGTCGGCTTGTCGCTCCTAACACTCGCGATGATCATCTAAGTAGATCGTTCCAATAAGCTTACATTTGCCTACCTTCCCGTGTCTTACACCACACAATGTAGTGAAAATTACGAAACCTGTACCATTGTTTTCGAAATAACTATAGTAATATTGTCACGATGATGATGATAAGAAGTATTGTCACGTTTTATGCCTAGCGGGGTAGGCCAAGTCTAGAGCCATAAGTTCCAAATGAAAATTTTAGAATAATTCTGATGAGAGATTCTGTATACAATGTCCTTTTTTATTAAGTACAAATATTTTAAGGGGTGATTCAGTCCATAATTTTGAACAACTTTTCCCAGTAATTTTTTATCGAAATACGAAAAAATAATTTTCTTTTTCCATAGTAATGATAACACGTGACTACTTCGATTTCTATGAAAACCTAAAAAAATTTTTCCTATTTCGATATACATTTATTGGGAAAAGTTGTTCAAAATGATGGTCTGATTAACCCCTTACAATATTTGTACTTAATAAAAAAGGACATTGTATACCACAAGTGGCACGAAAATGTTTCGAGGTCCTTCGTGCTTTGAAGACGCATTTTCCAGCTGTCATCATTGATTGCAACAAGCTACGAAATATGTCTTTTACGCATCTTGAGAAATCTGACTCCATATTCTGTAGTTAAAATCTCTTATCCCAAGTGACATTCGTCTGCGCAGGATTATCACACAATATCTTTATAAATTGTAACATATGTGTTATTCTGATGTATAAGCTATATTATTTTAAAGTTTCATTCGAATCCATTAAGTAGTTTTTACGTGAAAGAGTAACAAACATCCATCCATCCATCCATACTTACAAACTTTCGCGTTTAGAATATTAGTAGGACTAGGTAGTATTGTATCACATAGTACAGTTCATTTGTGTTATTTAAGGAAAAATAAATAATTAGTGATAATAAAATTATATTTTTCTCGAAAAACGTTTTACTTATGTTGGCAGGAAAGTTTTTTATATACAAACTGTATGAATTTAATTGTTTGTTAAGTTGGTAGTCTTGCTTCTTTTTAGGGTTCCGTAGTCAAATGGCAAAAACGGAACCCTTATAGATTCGTCATGTCTGTCTGTCTGTCTGTCCGTCCGTATGTCACAGCCACTTTTTTCCGAAACTATAAGACCTATACTGTTGAAACTTGGTAAGTAGATGTATTGTGTGAACCGCATTAAGGTTTTGACACAAAAATAGAAAACAGTAAATTTTGGGGGTTCCCCATACTTAGAACTAAAACTCAAAAATTTATTTTTCATCAAACCCATATGTGTGGGCTATCTATGGATAGGTCATCAAAAATGATATTGAGGTTTCTAATAGCATTTTTTTCTAAACCGAATACTTTGCGCGAGAGACACTTTCAAAGTGGAAAAAAGTGTCCCCCCCCCCCCGTAACTTCTAAAATAAGAGAATGATAAAACTAAAAAAAATATATGATGTTTATTACCATGAAAACTACCAGCGAAAATTGTTTTGAACGAGATCTAGTAAGTAGTTTTTTTTTAATACGTCATCATCATAAATGGCAATTTACCTTTCATTCAATCAACTCAAATATAAAAATTTAAAAAAAACATGCTTCAAGACTTTTATATTATGTTATTTGCTACTACGGAACCCTTCATGGGCGAGTCCGACTCGCACTTGGCCGCTTATTTGTTGTTAAGTTAGTGTTGATCGAATAAAATCCTAAGTGTCATCCACAAAGGCAGAAGCCCAAAAATCTAGGTTTATGGCTAGGCGTAGATATCTTTTTGGCGATATTACGACAAATGTGCTGTTATGAAGAATAGAGTGTTGACTTTTCTAAAATCACGTTATCAATGTTCTTATAATTAGTGTTCGGGACCATTTAAAAGACAGATTATAGTACAGAAGTAGAAAACGTTCTAAAAATTTTTCCAAAATTTTCAAATAAGTTGTACAAAAGGTCATGTGTAATTGACAGTTCATGGTTCAAATCCCATCTAAAAACTACATAAACAACAGTCTATTTAGGTAGGTTTTGGTTTGTAATTTTTACTATTGTCATGTAACAAAACAACTTGCAGTCTGTAGGTATTTATAAAAAAACCATTTCTAACTTTTACTGCTTTAATAAATTTAGAGCGGCGGTCAAAACGCAGTTTGGCCGTCCTTGGGGAAATCAACGGACCGAAAGCCCGCTTCAGATTGTCGTGGCAACCTTACATATTTGATGCTGTACAGTTTAAGTGTTTGGCTTAAAAACGATTTGTGGACCATTCACTTTCACGTCTTTACCTCCAACGAGATAGACAGTCGAAAAGCCCCTGTTTCTATTCTCGCCCTGCCCGAATACCTAAGTTGGTTTACACAATCTGACTCATACCGAGTACTAGTTGTTTTCGGTAAAGGGCAAAATCGTAAAAACTGGGCAATAGCACAGAACTAATAGAAGAATTATATACAGAATCATCATTCATCATCATCTTCATTTCAGCCGCATAACATCCACTGCTGAAAATAGGCCACTCTCAAAGATTTCCAAAATGACTGATCTAGAGCGGCTTGCATCCAGCGCCTTCCAGCGCCACTTGTGGGTGAGTGTGCTGCGCTTCGCTTGCCTGTACGTGGTCGCCATTCGAGAACCTTTTTGCTCCATCGGCCATCGGTTCGTCGCGATATGTGTCCCTCCCACTGCCATTTCAACGAGACATACAGACTCTCCTAAGGACCCGCGCAATATGCGTCCCGGTTCCCCGTCCTCGCACCTCTCCCCCGTTCTCGTCTTGTCGATGGTGTTGAGCTGGTGAACACACACATATTGACGTGTGCACGGATGTATATAGTTTCGTTTGTAGTAGTAGTAGGCTTAAATTATACTCCGCTTCTATGGAGTGCCATACCTGTGACAAAAGTTCACTAACCCTTTTAATCGCGGACGCCCGGAGCAAGCGTCTGATGTATTGTTTTACTATTGTGTCTGCTATGACGACGTTTGAAGGGCTAATGTATAATAAACCAAGTCAATGTCTGGCCACGCGCAGTAGACTGCACGTGGCCAGACATTGACTTTGACATTACGGAATCCTACAGGATTCCGTAGTTGCGAATGCCGACTTTGAGTTCACGCTTTACGGTTTTTAGTTTGATAACCCTACTCAAGTCTTTATAGTTTTCTTTTTAATTTCTTAATATGTAAGCTCTTACAAAATATACTGAAACTATTTTAAGGGTAAAATCAGAAAAGAAATATCGTTTCTTCTAAGTTTTATGGCTGTTATTTTAATTTGATTATACTACTGTGATCTAGTTTAGCCGTGTTTCTATTTATTGCGGGTATTTCCCTCCCACGTTGCATAATAATATAGTGAAGAAACGAACCTTCTATCGAAAAACCTGTTAAATATTATCCGAACTCGGTGGAAAAACTACTCTATCATAAAAGACTTAAAAACAACTAACTCGGATTTATCTTACCTTCCATTAACCCTTTATCACCATCCTTGTCTAACTCCCCGATTTCTATTCGCGTCTCTTTCTCGCAAACTTTTAAGCTAAAGGACAGATTATAAACAATATTGTTAAACATTTTCGGCTGAACTTAGCAATTTGGTCGAATAAATTACCGATTTGGACCCAATAGGTGGCTAGTTAATCCCTACTATTTTATGATCCCGATGGAATCGAAGTTCCGTAGCGTTACGTCGTAAGGGCTTTTGTATAGCCAAATATACTGAAATTATTTGTCATTTCGCCGAGTGATTTCGGCAAAGAGAATAGGACTACTACAAGCCTTCCTGAGGATGTCGTAGAATAGGTGACTAAGGGTCAGCTCAGACTGAGACGCGACGCGACGAGACGTACGTAACACTGAAATTTGTATCTTTTTGAGTAGTAAACAAGTTCTATTATTCTTCAAAGAGCGCACCACGTCCGCGTCGCGTCGCTTCGCATCTCAGTCTGTACTGACCCTTAGCCGTGTGGTTTTCGGTTGCCCTGTGGTTTCCGGCAGAGTAAAATAGGACCACTCCTAGTCTTCCCGTGGATGTCGTAGAAGGCGACTTAGGAAACACAACTGAACAAAGCTTATAAACATCAATGAGACCTCTCCAACCCGTCTGGTCAGCGAGGAGAGTGTAGGCCAAATCCTCTAGCTGCTCTAGCCAAATATGGCTCTAGTAGTACAGAGAGGGTCGTGCTCCTGCAGTGGAAACTAAAAAGACCTGATGATGATGATGATGAGGTGACTTAGCACCTACCTGATGATGATGATGATTTATTATTTACACAGTGTCCACTTATTTGTTGTTGGAAAAAAATAATTTTTCGTACAAGCTTTTATTGTAAGGCCTAAAAGAACTTAATGAACTTGATGGCCACCTTTCAGTTCCATCATGAGATCATCTGTCCCGTTGTCTGTCTGTAATCAAATCTTGCAAGTTATATTTTGACACACTTCCCAGTTTCCGATTGAGCTGAAATTTTGCACGCATACGTATATCGCGAGACAGTGCAATATTATTATGACATGGAGCTGATCTGATGATGTAGATGGTGGCTATAGAAACTTTGTAATGGCCTGATAATAATGTCTTAAGGAGCACTTTAGTTTTTTAAGTTTTAGATAAATGCTAGTTAAAAAATATTTTGTTATAAAGAGTCCCCCGACCCTAGACATGTCCGATTTGGGCAAAATTTTGTAATTTCAAAGATATTGCAATTATCTAGGTTTATAACTGGTTTCCGACTGTAAAAATATGAACTTGAAATAGAATATAGTGTTTTATATCATTTTTGACCATTAGTATGGAAAACTTCTAAATCGTTATATTTTCTTTCCAGTTTATAATTTTACTCTAGGAAACCAGTTATAACCCTAGATAATTGCAATTTCTTTACAATTACCAATTTTTACCGGAATCTGACATGTGGTTTCAAAATTAAACGTAGACTACGTTTGTATGGAGAAGTCTAGGGTAAGGGGACTCTTAATTTCTTGTTTTGTTCTACATAAGTGACATTGTCCGAAAGAAATTGCTAAGCGATAACGCTGCTTTTTGCGCATTTTTATTTTTCAAGATTATGTTCAATTTTTATTTTTCTGTACAATAAAAGGTATTGTATTGTATTGTAAATCCCCAGTATTAGTAAGTCACACATCCGCAGAGTATAAATCAGTACATAGACTGGCGTGTAGCCAACCTAACATCAGTTAATCTAACTTAGGTCCACTGCAGCACAAAACACTGCAAAAACAGAATAACTTACGTTTTTTACAAACTTGTGTTTAACTTTGTATGTATGTTTGTTGAGGTCGAATCTTGCAACTCAATTTTAAAAAAGTTAGTCATAATAGATTGACCTGAAATTTTGCATAAGTCGGATGACAATACAAAATTATGAAGTTAGAGTCCTACTCAGACACTGTAACTACTAGAAAGCTGTAATTTAGCATGGATCTGTATATCAATCATAGCGAAAAATTCGTAAAATAAAATATGGAAATAATTTTTTTTTAGGGTAGCTGCCATACAAGTAAACAGAAAGTCAATATTTTTTTTCTCTACAAAGACATTGTGTGGGGTATCGTTGAATAGGTCTTTCAAAAATATTGTGAGCTTGTGAACACCATTTTTCGCTTTAGAGATCCGTGTCTGAAATATTTAGGTTTAAAAAGAATTTTTTTGTTACGTTCACGTGTCCCCCCATCTATCTGCTAAACGGTTTTATATGGAAACGTAAAAAAAATCACAGCTATAGTATATATAATGTAGTTTAAAGGAAAACTATCAGAGCTAAGTAGGGTTAACAAATCAAAAAGTTATAGGCGATCAACTTATAAAATGTACTCGAAAAGGAAAATTTCATACAAATTCAATAGATACTTAGACGTTTTAGACGTTTTTAGTGGCATGAACTCAAAGTTGGCATTTACAACTACGGAACCCTACACTGCGCGTAGCCCGACACGCACTTGGCCAATTATTTGTCATATATATATAGAGTTAGAGATTTTGAGCTGTTCAGCGACCATGATGGCAGAAGGGCCGTCGAAATATCTGGCAAAAAAAGATACTAATCGCGGTAAGTCCCGTAATACTAATAACAGTAATTGTGACCGTGAAACTCTAAAATCATATAAGGTGATATTCGACAGAACTCGGTTAAGAAATAACATAACCTCGTGGATTAAGACTCATTTGATTTGTCTTAATGAGCACTTTATGATAGACGATGCTAGGGTAATTACGGAGACGGAAGATGGTCGATGAACTCAGTAATGAAACGACGAATTTGGACTTATTTCACAATAAAAGCATGTACAAAAAATGTTTTTTTATTCGTAAAACTTATTTATTTTTTGTTTTGATGTATTAATTAAGTATTATTCTTTTTTTTTGTTTGAAAGGCTACATTTGAGAAGCAGTTTCATCGAATTTTATTAAAATCAGTTGTGTAGTTGGGAGGTGAAGTCGGTTTTAAGTTTTGAATAATTATTATTTTCTCATATTTTAGCACCATGTTAAAAACAGCCTTTTGTCTTTTAACCAGCTTTGTCAGTTTAGACCCAAAATACTCTGTTTGCCCCATTAAGGATAAACACACGAAAGTGTACAACAATAAGAACTTTATCTCCATGCTCTCTGTATTTTATGCCTGGCGTCAATTCAAAAACTTTTATTTTTTTACGCTTCCGAATTTTGGCTCTGGCACAAAATAAAAGCACCTTAATTGCCTTGACCCAAATTTGGTCCGTGGCCATAGATGCTAATTAAAAAACGGCTTAATATGCCGTCAGAGATTAACTTTGATGTTCAAAGTGAATGAATATTAAAAGAGTTTTTATCAAGTGGTCATCTTACATTATGTTAAAAGAAAATAAAAGGATACAGATTCGATATCACGTAAGATAAAATTTCTTTATTGCACCAACTAAGTATGACAATAATCAAAAGTACATTTGAAATATAGTAGGTACAAAGGCGGACTTATCACTGAAGTGATAAATCTGCCTTGTAAGTACCTGTTTATTAACTGACTTCAATAAATGGAGGAGGTTCTATGTTCGACTTTATTTTTTTATGTATATTCACCGAATTTTCCGTCAATTGTGGACCGAGTTCCAAAATTATTTTTTTATTCGAAAGCGTGCACTTTCGAGATAGTCCTATAGAAATTTTATCAAAATCGGTTGAGTATTTTGAGGGTGAAGTCGGTGTTTAGTTTAGAAAAAGTATATTACTTTATATCTAAATGTTGACATTCTTCTTATCGTGTGTGTTAGTGACTAACACTAGTGTCAGAGTTTTTAAAACCTTAAAGGCCTCTGACATGGTTAGGTAACGACCAATGTCAAAGACAGTGACCGAGACCGACGGCTTAACGTGTCCTCCGAAGCGCGGATCACCTTACTTATCAGACAATCAGGTGATCAGACTACAATGTCCTAACTAAACTAGGACAACAACACAAATTCGTTGCCCCCGCCAGGAATCGAACCCGCGACCTCCGGATATAAGCCGAACGCTCTAACCATTACACCACGGAGGCAGTTGACATGACCTATGGTCACATGAGCACTTCTTTAACTAACTTCATAAAATGAGTACTAATTATGCTATACCTTCAAACACCAGACAAACACATCAGCCCCAGAAAACAAAACAAAATGTAATGTTGACAAAAACGTCGCTACCGTAATTACTTCAGATATTACCTATTCGATGCGGTTGTTGCGTGGGTTTTTATGGTCGATTGGCTGGACGAAAGTACCGGATGTAGAACTTAGAAATATTTAGACTGGTTTTGCTATATTGTATCGCAATAATTTTGTCTCTATGATTTTCTGTTTGCATTTCGTATAAATAAAATACTTATTAACATTTATGTAAAAATTATTAATATTTATGAAAATTTTTATTATTTTTATCCCATGCTGGTATGGGAGAAATAAAAAAACTTAGAATGTACCAGCTGCTTCTCTTCCCACGCAGATCGTAAAAGTCGATCGAAGGGAATGGGCAAAAATGCAAATCATGTTAACAGGCGATGCGGCTAGCAACCCATCACTGTATTTTCCATCTTCTCGCCCACCATGACGCTTAAAGTGGCTTTTGGGTCTTGCGGCCCTGGGCTCTGCATAGAACCGCAAGACCAAAAATGCTCTGTCTGCCCCATTAGGGATAAAGATGTGATAGTATATGTATGTATGAAAAATTAAAACTACATTTAGCCAAAATGAGAATTTAACAGCGGAGCACACGAAGGGGTTTCATAGAAAAAGAAAGATGGCTCTACGTCATCATTATTATCAGATCTTTTTAGTCTGCACTGCAGGAGCACGACCATCTCTGGTAGTAACCAGTAAACGTTGGTAGTAACCAAAGCCATACTTGGTCAGACCAGCCAGAGGATTTCGCCTAAACTCTCCACGCTGGCCAGATGGGTTGGAAAGATCTCATTGATGTTATATGCTTTGTTTAACTTGTATTTTTTAAGACACCTTTCACTACATCCACGGGAAGACTTGGAGTGGTCCTATTCTACTCTTCCGGAAACCACACGGCGACCACAAAATATAGAAGAATAATCATGTCAGCAATAAATATAAAAGTACAAATTGTGGTTTATGTGTTTAATTTGAATAAATACATTTCATCTGAGCAGAAGTCGTTCTGAAACGCTTGTAGTTATTTGTAGTTTTAAAAATATATATAAGTTAATTATAAATAGCAGTGAATATTATTATTTTCGCCTATATAATTCGATTTACCATAGTGGTAGGCAAGGACTCGATTATGATCCTGACGTACCTCTCTCTCTCTCTGTATTCATCTTCACTGAAATCCATTTTTCATGGAAATGCTTTCCAGTTACGAGTGGGTACTTCTGACGTTTTCTTTTTTAAGATGTCTGTAATTTCGTAGATTTCTTTTAGTAGATTTTTTTTTCCTTAGACTTTTCATTCCTTTTCTACATGGCCAAACCTTATTACTCAGTCAAGTATACTGAGTTTAAAAAAAATACATTTACACGATTGCAATATTTCCAAACAGCAAAGAACTGACGTCTACATCTTTCTGATACGTATAAAATGAAATCGATTTACCACCCCAAGTGGAACTGCATTTCAACTGAATATAATTCGCACTAAAAACTTGACTTTTCACCGCGCTCGCTGACATTTATTTTAAAAAGAGTTTTTCTTTGCAGTTTTCAAATTTTATTTTCTATGTCGCATGTTTGTTTTCTCCCGTTTGATGTTTGTGTTTATGAGTACGGGACGAAAATTACACTTTTAGAGCGGGTTTAAAAAATATTTTCTAGAATTTGTAACGGCAAAGGTAATATAATCACTAAAGTAAGTCACAGTTACGATTAAATGGTAAGTTGAAGTGGTTTTGTTTCATGTTTTAACTAAGCTTATGTTTTTATCATTCATTTTTAATTTTATTGTTTTAATTTTATCAACTGGTGGGTTAGTAAGTTTTCGCTCACTATACCAACTGAACCGATTCACAGTGTTTCGCATTTTTGACCTGTGACATAAAAATTGAGTTGTTATAAGTTGACGTGTGCCGGTCGTCATCATCCATAGCTTCCGTAGGAATAAGAACAGTCACAGTAAAAAATTTAACATACCTTCAGATTTAATAAAAGTATTATCCTACTTCCTACTAATATTATAAACGCGAAAGTTTGTAGGTATGGATGGATGGATGGATGTTTGTTACTCTTTCACGCAAAAACTACTGAATGGATTTTAAGGCTTTCTGTACATTAGAACCTCAAAAATCATTGAAATACAATACGCTGTAGTTTCCTTTCTAAAAATTACTAAAAACGGCCACTTGACACATTTTGTAAAAGTTTCTAAAGCGGATATTTTTCAATGACCCAGACGAAGTCGCGGGCAACAGTTATAACATAAAGCTATATGAGTTAAGAACCTAGGTAGCCATTTAAACAGTTCTGGAGTATGATATATTGAAGGTAAGTTTAAAGTAACGCGTCCCGTACTTTCCTCATACCTTTCCATGCCATAACACAACAGAGTTATTACGACTTATTACATCAGACATCCCACAATTGAATTAAGATTGAAAAAAGAGCAAAGATGACTTGGATTGTGGTGAATGAAAACATCACTGTTAGATATTACAAAAGTGTGAGATTCAGACCATGAATTCCTTAGTAAGAGCTTTTGACGACCTCCGTGGCGTAATGGTTAACATGTCTGTGTACTACTCAGAGGTCCTGGGTTCGATCCCCAGTCAGGTCAAGATGAAAAATGATGTTTTTTTGATTAGCTTGAGTCTTGGATGTGTGTCTATATATCTATTTGATATAAAATATAGTGTCGTTGAGTTAGTATCCCATAACACAGTCTCGAACTTACTTTGGGCCTAATTGAATCCGTGTGATTTGTCTCTATATAAGGTTTAGCAAAGTATACTGAAAATATTTTAAGGGTAAATTCAATCCACGGTATGAACGACTTTCCTCAAGGTAATGTATATCAAAATATGAATCCATACAAGTTAACCGATTAGCTGATCGAGTTTGTATGGACCGCCAAAAATTATTTTTCATATTTCGTCATATGTTCCTTGGGCTCACTATCATGGACTGAATTCACCCTTAAAATAGTTTCAGTATATTTTGTTAGACCTTATATATTTATTTATTTATTGCACTTACTACGTTATAAGTTTTGAATGAACGGGCAAAATTCTCCGTCGCCGAGTCTATTTTCATTTGTTTTTTGTGAGGTCAAAGAATTCAGACAAATAAAACTAGTGGCTCTGTGAGCTGAAAGACCTCGCAAGTGTCGAAACTTAACCGGTCAAAACCCGCATGACACCATATGGTCTGCTTCCATTGTTTTACTATTGTGTCTGGTATTGGCGGATCTCGAAGACTATTAAATTAAAAACATCGTGCAAGATACAATTTGATTTTACTTTTCAACCCCTATATTTCCGCCAATTTATAAAAAGTAGAGACAGTTTAAGTCCAGAAATATGGTTGACCCTGACATGTTGAGAGTAATGTACTACCTCAAACGCTGCGCTTATGAGGCGTGCAAAACTAAAAACCGACTCGAAAAAATGTTATATACTTACAATTTCACTGCATAAAATTCTTTATTAATAATTTAAATAATACAAATACATATATTATATTGAGATTAAACTAAATAACTAAAAATTTCACTGCTCCTTACAAAGCATGACAATCGGTTAGGAAATGCAACTGTAGGTAGGAACAGCTGGAATTCGCCGTGTGGTTCCGTCAGAGTAGAATAGGATCACTCTAAGTCCTCCCAAGGTGGTAGAAGGCGACTTAGGAAATACAAGCTAAACAAAGTTTATAAACATCAATAGGACCTCTCCAACCCGTCCGGCCAGCGTAGAGAGCATAAGCCAAATCCTCTGGCTACTCTGTCTAAGTTTGGCTCTGATAGTACAGAGAGGGTTATGCTCCTGCAGTGGAGACAAAAAAGACCTGATGCCTTCAAATAAACATTTAAAAAAAAATTTAATACCGACTTCATCTTTGATGAACTTACATAAAAAAAAGAACGCGACGCATAGATAACTTCCACCTTTTTGGAAGTTACTGTTCTGTTAAAAACAGCGACGTCTTGCTCGTTTAGCTCTTACATCTATATCTATATCTATCTATATCTATACATATAATAAAACAGTAAAAAAAGTGTGTCTGTACATTAAATATATTTCCAAAAAAAATATTGGGGGCGATGGAGACATAGTAATAGAGTAAGAATTTAAAAAAAATGTCTGTCTGTTTATCTGTTTGTCTATATGTCTGTTTGTCTGTTTGTCTGTTTGTACACGCTAATCTCCGGAAATACTGGACGGATTCGAATGCAACTTTTTTTGTTATATAGCTATTAAGCCTGGGCAACATATAGGGTATAAATGATTTTGAAAAATAAAACGCCTGATGCAGAACCATAATGGTCCAGCTAAACTATAAGAGATATAAAAATGTCGCCTTAATAAAAGTTGTTCAGCCTGATGAGCATTTTCCAGAGACATAAAGTGCACGCGAACGAAGTCGCGGGCTTCAGCTAGTATCAAATAAAAAACAATCTCAATAACGAATGAGTGCACAATATTAGGTATTGAAGCCAAAAACTAGCATTATATTAATATTTCTTTTACAAATTTAGGTATTACAACCACTCAAGCAAAAATATTGACATTTATTCAAACGAAGCCTATATTTTACCTACGTTTATATAAATCCACAATCAGAGAAAATACTTAACTTTTCGCCAGGGACCGGAAAACCCCTTTATTTGATTAAGTCTATCGATGGAGTAACTCCATCATAAGCTTACCCTTTGTTACAGTTAGCATATCTATTAACTTACCCTAATGTTATGGTAACTCCTTTGAATCAGTTAACTAATGGTAACTGGACTTACCAGTAACCTTAAAGTTCCGATTATACCTGTTAGCATTAAGTTGGTTACCTTTTCCCCCTCTTTGTTCTACAGTCTTGTCTACTACTTCCAAACTCATAGAAACGACTGTAAACAATGTAATATAAGTCATAAGTGAATGCAATTAGTATAATTATTAAATGGCTGTTTGGACATCCACAAAGCCTGCCTTCTTTTTCTAGCCCGATGCGTCGTCTCGCTAACCCTATAAACTTTCTGCACAAGCAGTTTTGTGTTGTATGCTATTCAAATAAAGATTAAATTGCTTGAGGCCGTATAAATAATATTAATAGGGTAAGCCTATCATCATAGGGTTTTGCGATATTAGTTAGTGCTTAGTTGAATTAACTGTATTGTATTAGTAAGCCTTTTGTCAGGGTAAGCAAATTATATGGTTAACAAATCATTAGGGTTTACGAAAACCAGTCGATCAAAAACCCGAACGAAAACCCTTCAAAAGGTAAGCAGTTCCGGTCCCTGCTTTTCGCTTTAGCAAATAAAATCAGAATGAAGTATGTAACCACATGGAAAATTTATTCCATTTTTACCGATTTCTTGAAAGGTGGAGGTTATTTTACATTATTCTTAGTAACTTCCCTTATATGATAAAAGCAAGTGGTTTCAAAACCCATGAGAATTTGTCTTTTTACGAGCTTTTATTTAACTTACAAATATGTGCCTTGTATATTAGGTCAAATCTTGCAACTCAATTTTCAACCAGTCATCCTCAATCGATTGAGCTGAAATTTTGGATGCTTGTGTAAATCGGATGACAATACTATACGTGGGCTGTTCCGAAAATAGTTAGTGAAATGAAAAATAGTTAGAAAATGAAAAAAGTTTATTTAAAGCTTTTTAAAGTATTCCCCTCCAACCCTTATGCACTTATGCATTCGGGTAAACCAGCTTTCAAAATATTTATAAAACTTATCTTTCGAGAGCTCGAAAAATAACCGCCGAAATTCTTCGATGGCCTCGTCTGCAGTGTTGAATTTTCGCCCACGAAGCATTTTTTTTACCGTGCGAAATAAAAAAAAAATCGCATGGCGTTAAATCTGGGCTGTACGGAGGATGGGGTAACATTTGTAATCCCAAAGTTGTTAAATAGTCCATGGTTCTAGCAGCAGCTGTGTCAGCGGGCGCGTTATCTTGGTGAAAAAGAATGCCACGGACGCCGCTCCTTTGGCGCTCGCTATTCAACTCCCCGAAAGCTTAAGGTAGACAAACATCGCAATACCATTCACTGGTAACTGTTCTGCGGTCTTCTAGGGGAATTACTGCTACTGGTCCACTGCGTCGAAAAAAAACCGCTATCATTTTTTATTAACGCTCCGACCTGGAACAACTTTTGTGGGCAGCTCGTCCTCTTTAAACACCGAGGATCGTAACTGTAGATCCAAGATTCGTCAGCTGTAAGGATGTAGGATACGTTTTGCGAAGTTTCTCCTTCAAACTTTTCTAGCATAAATTTGCACCAATCAACACGATGGAATTTTTGCTCTTCGTTGAGAGAATGAGGTATTCATCGCGAAGCAAGCTTCCTTACTTTAAGGTGTTCATGCAGGATGATGAAAACTGCCCATGATCCAATGTTCAGTTCAGCCTGAATCTCTCGATGTGTAATGTGTCTATTCTCTCGCAAAAGCCAGTCTACCCTGATGACGTTTTCATGAATTACTGCAGTTGGTGATCGGCCGGGTCTGGGGTCACCGTTTAGGTCCTCTCGACCTAGTTTAAATTCACGAAACCAATAAGTAACTGTTGCTAAGGAGCAGAGTCCAAAAATGCAGCTTGTAAATTTTCATGAGATTCCTTGAAGGTTAACCCTCGTTTATAATCATAGAAAATCATAGTACGAAAAGATTGCCGCGAAACGTCCATTGTTGCAAACAATAGAAGAGTGACAGATAATTTTTAAAAATATTTAAAGAAAGAACTACACATTAGTGGCCAATGATTTTCACCAAGGAGATTTGTATTGAAATTAGCCGTAAATATAAAATAGTTTCAGAAAAAAAAGATTGTATTTATTCTTTTGCTAACAATTTTCGGAACAACCTAGGTATATCAATAGTCAATGAGCTGTTTTTATGATGGCAGCGGGAGATGTTAAGACCCAGCTCAATTATAAAACAACATAACTTCATTGAGTGGGACTCGTTTTTCGTCTTGATTGAGCACTTTATGGTAGATGATGTCTAGGGTCTAATCACAGCGATGGAAGGTGGTTGATGGAACCTAGAATAAAAGGACGCAACTCCACTGAGTTTGGGCCTATTTCATTTGTAATTGTTTCATAAAACTTGTTAATACATACCTACAGTTGCAAAATCACGTCTTTCTAGAAGTAATGTTGCAACTATATGTCCAAAGTCAGGGTTTTTTAATATTCCTGGAAAGTAAATTTGTTTTGCCTTCTATGTTCTGTCATCCCAGAAGCATTAAAGATTACATAATTTTGTTATTGTTTCTATCATCATCATCAAACCACGACCCCTTCTGTACTACAAGAGCCATATTTGGCCAGAACAGCCAGAAGATTTGGCCTACACTCTCAACGCTGACCAGACGTGTTGGAGACTGTGTTATTCTTTCTATAAAGTTAAGTTATTACAGAAAGAATCGACACAAGCCCTTCATCAACCGACTTCAAAAAAAGGAGGAGGTTATCAATTCGACGTGTATATATGTTTTGTGTATGTTACCTCATAACTCCGTCAAATATGAACCGATTTAAAAAATATATGTTTTGTTTTAAAGAATGCATTGCAAGGTTGGTCCCATGTAATTTTTTTTAAGATCGGACAAAGGTCTTGGAGCTGGAGACCGAAATACCTCAAAAAAGACAACTGCTGCTCAAATATTTGTGTATGTTACCTCATAACTCCGTCAAATATGAACCGATTTAAAAAATATATGTTTTGTTTAAAAAAATGCATTGCAAGGTTGGTCCCATGTAAATTTTTTTAAGATCGGACAAAGGTCTTGGAGCTGGAGACCGAAATACCTAAAAAAAGACAACTGCTGCTCAAATATTTGTGTATGTTACCTCATAACTACGTCAAATACGAACAGATTTAAAAAATATATGTGTCCTTTTAAAGAATGCTTTGCAAGGTTGGTCCCATGTAATTTTTTTTAAGATCGGACAAAGGTCTTAGAGCTGGGGACCGAAATACCTCAAAAAAGACAACTGCTCCTCAAATATTTGTGTATGTTACCTCATAACTACGTCAAATACGAACAGATTTAAAAAATATATCTGTCCTTTTAAAGAATGCATTGCAAGATTGGTCCCATGTAAAATTTTTTAAGATCGGACAAAGGTATTGGAGCTGCAGACCGAAATACCTCAAAAAAGACAACTGCTGCTCAAATATATGTGTATGTTACCTCATAACTCCGTCAAATATGAACAGATTTAAAAAATATATGTGTCCTTTTAAAGAATGCATTGCAAGGTTGGTCCCATGTAAATTTTTTTAAGATCGGAGAAAAGATCTTTGAGCTGGAGACCGAAGTTCCTCAACAGACAACTGCAGCTCAAATATTAATAATACCTTCATTTGTATGCTCATATCACTTTCCGTCTAATGATTTCATGTAGTATAATTTGAATGAAGATCTGATGAAGGGTTTTGGATCTGGAGAATAAAACTCCGGAAAGAAAAACAACAAGAACTTGTAAAAAGTGCAAAGTTTATGACTTGTGTTTTTTTTTAAATATATACCTACTGCAGATATATTTGTAGCATCTTGTGACAAGGTAACACAGCCGTCCACGATGCCAAGAGGGAAACAAGCATACGGCCCACTAGAGCAATATGTTATGTTATGTCATAAATCCGTTGGTTCAAGCGCATGGAACAGAGAAATCATCAGATCACAATACGTAGTCATGTTAATTTTTCTATTAAAATAAAACAATACAAGAAAGATAACAAAATAAGTCCGAAGGCGTATACTTTTTTGTATGGGAGTTTTAGCCAGTTAACAAGTGAAACTGTTACCACCTTTACCGCTTGGAGGTACTCCCAGCTTATGTTATTGCCTATTTATTTATTAAATAACTACATATTTGAAGTAACCCTAAAGTCAATTAAATTTTGAAAAGTGATTTTTGGTAACCTCGCAGACCAAGGTCAATGACCCAGTCCGCTTAAATGAACTTAACTGTTAATATAATAAGGTTTAAATTTGTCGAGCGATCCGATCGGGCCATTCGGGCTAGTTTGATAACTATTTATTTATTATTTCCAGAAAAAAAAACATTCAGTATACAATAAATAAATGCAATGAGCTTAGTTCTCTGCCTGCTAAAAGATGTGAAATAAAAACTTTAAAAAAATAATAATAACCGACTCCAAATCGAAATGTACTAAAAAGCAAAAAATAATAGTTATTTATATCAGATGACCCTAAAGTTCTGGGTAAAAAATCTCTATAATACTCATTATTTATTTGGAGTCGGTGCCAATCTTCCTGCCTCAGAGTTCATGTACGAGTAATACCACGTCGTAGCTCCGTAGCTCCCAAATCGATAAACCGAATTTGTTTGTTTGTTTGTTGGTTTTTTTGTAATAACTTTATTGTACTACGAAAAAACACAATTACATACAAAATCAATAGAATTAATTGACAACGGCGGACTTATCCCATAATGGAATCTCTTCCAGTCAACCGGCGAATAAGAAGATAGGACAATTACTCACAAGAAGGGTATAGAAGGATTTGATTTTTTCTTGTTACAAAAGTAATTCAATCGAGAGTGTTCTTTGCTATAGAGCTCTTTTTTGAGTTGTTGAGGCTTAGGCAATTTTCAATTAATAATTACCTACTAATGTAATATTATTTGCAGATAAAATGTGTTTTTCACATTATTTCGATTCCCGTGGCGTATTCTAAAGTACTTCAAGAATGATTTCAATGTTAAATAGGTACTTAGATTGGCACCGACTCCAAATAAATAATGAGTATTATAGAGATTTTTTACCCAGAACTTCAGGGTCATCTGATATAAATAACTATTATTTTTTGCTTTTTAGTGCATTTCGATTTGAAGTCGGTTATTTTTTTTTTTTTAAGTTTTTATCATCATCATATCAGCCACAAGAAGTCCACTGCTGGACATAGGCCTCCCCCAAGGATTTCCAAAACGCCCGATCAAAAGCGGCCTGCGTCCAGCGCCTTCCTACAAACCTGCACAGGTCGTCTGACCATCTAGCAGGTGGGTATCCAACGCTGCTCTTGCCGTTACGTGGCCGCCATTCGAGAACCATTGCGCCCCATCGGCCATCGATTCTTCGCGCTTTATGCCCCTTCCACTGCCACTTCAATGAGGTAATCCGCTTGCCTATGTCAAAAAGGCAAGCCCTTATCGTGTGGTTTCTCAGAACACATTAGAATCTGTCGTCATATTTCGTGTCCCTACGTTCTGTAGCTCGGCGCGAGTATTTATTAAGCATGCCCTTTTTGCCATTAATGTGCGAAAGAACAACAAAACGTTGAGTTTTCTAATAGATTATAGAATTTATTTCGTGTGTTGAAGCCACGAGTGGAATAAAAAAAATGGCCAAGTGCGAGTTGGACGCACGCATACCATCACACTAATATCATAAAGGCAAAAATACTGTCTCTGTACTTTACGAACCATACTTAGCAAGAGCAGCCAGAGGAATAGCCTACCCTCTCCACGCTTACCAGACGGGTTCGACAGGTCTCATTGATGTTTACAAGCTTTGTTTAGCTTCTATTTCCTTAGTAATCTTCTGCGTCATCCACGGGAGGACTTGAAGTGGTTCTGTTCTACTCTGACAGAAACCACATTGGCCAATTACACAAAGAAAATGCTCGTACGACAATTGAAAACGGGGCAAAAAAGCCTATGACAAAATATACTGCACCGTTTAGCATTCGAGTAAAGCGCACACAATTTTTTCCTACATTCAAGTCACAGGCTTCCGACTGAAAAATTTATGCGCGGCCCAGTGAAAAACGGGCGGCCCGGGGAGGTGAGAGAGAAGTGGAGTTTGCACATGTCTGTCTGTCGAAACCAGACCCTTATCGGTGTGTTGTGTGGAAAAATATAAATACACTGATTGAGCTAGCCCCAAAGTAAGTTCGAGATTTGTGTTATGGGATACTAGCTCAACGATACTACAGAATATTTTATAACAAATACATATATAGATAAACATCCAAGACCCAGGACAATTTTAAAAAGGCTATTTTCCTAATTGCCCTGACCTGACTGGGGATCGAACCCGGGACCTCTGGGTGGCGCACTAGCACGGAGACCACTACGCCACGGAGGATCACACTTTCTCCATTTTTAAACGACTTCCAAAACAGGAGGAGTTTATTAATTCATCGCGATCCTATTTTTACGTATGTCCATCGAATTTTTGAACACGCTTGGACCGATTTGGAAAATTCTTTTTATGTTTGAAAGTGCATACTTGTCTGGTGATTTCATAGGAATTTTATCAAAATCGGTTGAGAAGTTGGGGGTGAAGGCGGTCTTTACTTTTGAAAAAATATTATCAAGAGAGGAAAGGTCCCACAGTGGGCTGATAAAATAGAAGAGTTAGAAGTGTAAAGTCCATAGCTTCGTTGCTCTTAAGGCGGGGTTGTTCGTATGTTGTGTCTACCTACGTGTGTGATAGAGTATATGTTCCCTAAATGAATTAATTATTACAGCCTTGTTTACATATGCAATTTGCATAGTAAGGCTTTTAATTTGTTTCTAGTTAAATGGGTTACAGGGAAAAAGTGGGTTAGTTTTCAAACGGTAGAAAAAAAACTTAAAATAAAACATATAATTTTTGAAAAATAGAAACTGGAGTTGGAGTCACCTTCAAACTACACAACCGATTTTGACAAAATTTCAATGAAACCACCTGATGAGTATGTAATTTCAAACTAAGATTTTTCAAATAGGTTCGGGTCTTTGAATAATCTGTGAACATACATAAAAAAAAACATCGTGGCGAATTAATAACCTCTTCCTTTTTTGGAAGTAGATTAAAAAGGGCTTCAATAGCCCATTAATCCGACTCATCCAGGTTTCCATTCTCGCACAAAGTCGGATTAGAACCTTGTCGACGTGACGAAGTCGCGGGTTACAGCTAGTTACCAATAATTAAATTCGATTCAATCACATCGGTTATTCAATTCAATAATTTCGCTATCACCTTCCCGATTCGAGTTAACGACTCAACTTAACTCCAAGTTGGACCGAGTTAGATCCACTTAACTCTAGTTCTATAATAGGAAATGTTCAAGGATCAGGTTCGGTTTAAATTCAATATCAAATTGATTCCAAGTTTCGATAGCTTGTTAGGTTAACTTATTTTGTACAGTGCCGTTCAACTACCAATCATACTTTTTACCCCATTTCTTCATGTATAAAAGAAGAAACTGATTGACTGACTGATATATCAACGCACAGCCCAAACCGCTGGGCCTAGAGACTCCAAATTTGGCACATAGGTTCCTTATGAGGTCTAGGCGAGCATTTTAAAAGATTCTTTAAAATTTACCCCCTAAGGGAGTCAAACGGGGTCCAAAGTTTGTATGGAGTAACAAGATTAGTTAGACCATTTTATTCAAAACTTCGCAGGAGTTCTTCTGGCGGTTAATGGTAGCAGGGAAAGGGTAAAAGGCCCGGAAAAATTAATTAAAAATTAAATAAATTATTTTTAATTAGTTTTAGTTAGTTTTAATTTTAGGTTGTATTTATTTAGTTAATATTATATTGTTATATTATTATCCCCTGAAAATCCCTTCATTATATTCAAACATTTTATCGTAATAATTCATAATATGTTATAAAAAAAAATTACAAAAAAAAAAACAATTAAAAATCGTATTAGAACCATATTCGACTTCTACGAGGACAAAGTCGCAGATTACAGAATTAATTATTTCCATACATCCCTACACTCTATTCAAACATTTTAACGTAATAATTCATAATATGTTATAAAAAATAATAACAAAAAAAAAAACAATTAAAAACCGTATTAGAACCAATTCGACTTCTACGCGGACAAAGTCGCAGATTACAGCTAGCTACCAATTATTAAATTCGATTCAATCACATCGGTTATTCAATTCAATAATTTCGCTATCACCTTCCCAATTCGAGTTAACGACTCAACTTAACTCCAAGTTGGACCGAGTTAGATCCACTTAACTCTAGTTCTATAATAGGAAATGTTCAAGGATCAGGTTCGGTTTAAATTCAATATCAAATTGATTCCAAGTTTCGATAGCTTGTTAGGTTAAATTATTTTGTACAGTGCCGTTCAACTACCAATCATACTTTTTACCCCATTTCTTCATGTATAAAAGAAGAAACTGATTGACTGACTGATATATCAACGCACAGCCCAAACCGCTGGGCCTAGAGACTCCAAATTTGGCACATAGGTTCCTTATGAGGTCTAGGCGAGCATTTTAAAAGATTCTTTAAAATTTACCCCCTAAGGGAGTCAAACGGGGTCCAAAATTTGTATTTTCTATGATATCCAAAGCATTTTTGGCCAATCTCGAAACTAAGACGCTTCGCTCGCTCGGTCAATTAAATAAATAGAATCGTAACGTGTTTGGTATCGAACGAAAGGGCTCAAATAGCACATTTCAAAAATAATATATTACTAGCTGTTTCTCCCTGCTATGCTTGCATTCACTTCTTCTTCTTCTTATTATTATTAAAGAGCTAAGCTCTTGTCTGTGGAGCAACCAATGCCTTCCATCTCTCTTTATCTAAAGTCAACTCCTTAATATCCTTGTATGTTGAAACATTAATCTGATTCTTTAGTTGTTTTATAAAACTATCTCTACGTCTTCCTTTGCCTCTTCTTCCCTCGATTTTCCCCTCCAATATTACTTTTAAAAATTCATCATGTCTAATCAGGTGTCCTAACATTTTCCCTCTCCTAGTATTAATAGTTTGTAGTAGTTTTCGTTTCTCTCCAACAAGTGCCAGCACCTCCTCATTAGTTTTCTTTTCCGTCCAGCTAATGCCCTCCATTCGCCGCCAGCACCACATCTCAAACGCTTCCAATCTAGCTCTATCCTTCTTTCTCATTGTCCATGATTCGCAACATTCATTCCAAAGACATTATTCAAAGAATAGCCATAGCCAAAAAACAATTTAACAGCAAAAAGTCACTATTTAAATCAAAAATATCCAAAAAACTAAGAAAACGACTGATTAAAGTATATATTTGAAGCATAGCATTCACTTAATAAAGCAAAAAGTTATAATTTTTAATTTTAATTAAATAATGGTTTATTTATGAATGTAAGTAGCAAAAGGGGCATACTAAATATAAACAAGCGGCTAAGTGCAAGTCGGACTCGTCCATGAAGGGTTCCGTAGCAGCAAGTCACATAATATAAAAGTCTTGTAGTATGTTTTATCTTATTTTTTTATTTGAGTTGATTGAATAAAAGGTAGATTGCGTAAATTGCTTACGATTTATAACGTATCAAAGAAAAAAACTATTTACTAGATATCTTTCAAACCAATTTTCGGTGGAAGTTTGCATGGCTAACGGCATTGCTAGCCGTTTGCTCGTGAAGAAGTCATAAACATACACACACAAGATATCGCCTTGATAACATTAGAGTGATAAACGTACTTTTCAGCAAGAATCTTCTGTAGTCAAGTTTTAGTTTTAAAAATACAGATACAGATACATTTTCACGTCTATATCTCTGACCGGGTAGACAGAGCCCGGGGCCGTAAGACCCAAAGGCCACGCTTAGCGTGATGGTTGGCGTTAAGATGAAAAAGGAATCAAAATAGTGATGGGTTGCTAGCCGCATCACCTATTACCATGATTCAAATCTCGCCCATTCCCTCGATCGGCTTTTACGATCTGCGCGGGAAGAGAAGCAGCTGGTACATTCTAAGTTTTTTCTTTTCTCCCAGACCAGCATGAAAGTTTTAAAAAGTACGAATATATCTTGTTCTTGATAATGATACACATTTGCCAAAAGTCACTCGCGGCTGACCAACGCGCGATATCCATACCATAAAACCAAATCTATCCATACATATAATAAAACAGTAAAAAAAATGTGCTTGTACATTAATATATTTTCGAAAAAAATATTTGGGGCGATGCAGAAATAGTAGGTAACAGAGAAAGATTTTTTTTAAAAAATCTCTGTCTTTTTGTCTCTTTACTAGTATGTCTGTTTGTCTTTTTGTATACGCTAATCTCCGGAAATACTGGACGGATTTGAATGAAACTTTATGTTGTTGTATAGCTCTTAAGCCTGGACAACTTAACATGTAGGGTATAATTGATTTTGAAAAGTGAAACACCTGATGCAGATATGTAATGGTCCGGCTAAACTAAAAGAAATATAAAAATGACGCCTTAGAAAAAGTTGTTCAGCATGATAAGCATTTTCTAGAGATATAAAGTCCACGCTCACGAAGTCGCGGGCTTCGGCTAGTATAACAATAACATTTCAGAAAGAAAATATAATAAGGCATTTGTACGTCCATATGGTACCGATTGCGTGCGCCTTTTGATGTGATAATTTGCTTCGTTACAATATGATATTCCATTTATTCTGTCTTCATAGAGGGGCTGCCCTTTGTGTCATTTAGGAAAGATGTTATTAGCAGCGTGGGAGGTATATATTGGGAATTTATTTAGCCGACTTCAAAATAAGAGGAAATATACGATGTGGAAGGGACATACCCGTAATAAATCGAACACCGGCTGTACTAGATCAATATTGTATAAGGATAATAAGATAACAGTAAAAATTAAAATTAAAATTGTGCATACAAAATGTCCATACCAATTTTATATACCAGCCACTTGGGCACTTTGTATGGGAGTGTAGATTTTTATTTGTTTTTTGACTGTTATTATACTATACTGATCTAGTATAACCCGTGGTTCGATTTATAACGGGTATGCCCTTCCACGTTGTATATTTAGATTTGCGAGGATTGTTGCAAGTGGAGCTCCATTAGTAGGGAGAGAATTGGACATAGGCATCTCCCAAAGATTTAAAAAACGACCGATCAAGAGCGGCCTGCATCCAGCGCTTTCCTGTGACCTTGGTATGGTCGTCTGATCACTTTTTGGGTGGGTGTCCGGGTCAGACCAGAATAAAATGATTTATCGAATAATCTGTAAAAATCGTTCATCTGTTATTCAAAACGGTTAGTTTTAAGTAGTTTAAGATTTAAATTATCAGTTCCGTCACTTGCGGATAACTCAAATGAACTGGATTTAAATCTATTTCATTTGAATATTAAGAACTTTACCGTGAATCGAAAGAGAGGCTTTTTTCCGCCATTTGGATCTAGTGGGCTCTAAATAATGATATACTGATTTAGTTTTTGGTGTACGTGTATCATCATGAGGTCTTTTTGTCTCCCCTGCAGGAGCACGACCCTCTCTGTACTACCAGAGCCCTACTTGGCCAGAGCATCCAGAGAATTTGGCCTACACTCTGGCAAGACGGGTTGGAAAGGTCTCATTGATGTTTATAAGCTTTGTTTAGCTTCTATTTCCTAAGTCGCCTTCTACGACATCCACGCGAAGACTCGGAGTGGCCCTATGCTACTCTGCCGGAAACCACACAGCCTAAGTGTATAAGTAGTAACTCTGAGAGCTGTAGACCTCGCAAGTCACCCCGACCCGTTGAAGTTTATCGGGTAAAAAAGTTGTTCAGACAGAAATGGCGTTTTAACAAAAAAGTATTATTAAATTTTGTTTTTTTTTTTTTTTTTATGGCTGAATTATATTTTTAAAGATAAAAACCTCCACATTTCCGCCATTTTAAAAAATTAAACCGACCAAAGAATTCAGTTTAATTTTCAAACCTTCTCACAAAATTTTACAAAAATGCGACCTTGCCGAGAACAGCCGGACAAACTGACAAACTGACAACTGAACAGCCGGACCAAAGTGTTTTTGGCCAATCTCGAAACTAAGACGCTTTTCTCGGTTCACCAAAAATGTCTCCAGTAGGTATTGAGATTAAAAATATTCCTATTAGAACTACTGTTACGTCACAGCCAACCGGTAGATCTATTGGGACAAACTATTCCAGTAGTCCTACTAGTAGAACAAACTGGGTAGGACTACTGGGACTAGTTTCATTTATCGTCATCTTCTCAGCCCTTCTCATGCCCATTGCTAAACAAAATTTGCCCATTAATTAAATTCAACCATCTCGCTTGGTTGCTAAGCTGCCTAAGGGCATCTAAAAATTCTTGCCGAATGCTATCTACTTGACATTCTTTTGTGTTACATATTTATCAAAAACTTCATAATATAAAGTAAAAATTTACCCATGGGAGATTATTTCTTTAATAAATCCCATATTGAAAAAAAAAACTAATTTTTAAACACTTTATTATATTATAAACATTGCATTATCTTTTATAAATTCAATTAGATAGGTGAAGTATTTGAACGAAAAATAAGAAATTATTTTTTTAGACCTAAAAATTTAATATCTTTAAGTTATTACTCTGAGGGACTTAAAAACCATTTAAAACTGACATTATCGTAACAAACTTAATGTTGAATATAATAAGTTTTTATTTAATTTTCATGTTATCATCGTTAGGTACTTATTCTGAACGTTAATACTTCAATGATATTTCAATTTATTTTTAAAAGCTTTCACTAATCTCTTTTAACGCATATCATTTTTCATTTTCAATATTCATTTTGAAACATAAATGTATATTGATCAAATGTATTAAAAGAAATCTGACGACGATTGAATTTGGGTTGGAAAAGGAATTGTTACTGTAAACCATCCAAGTTCGGACCACGCTGGGGGTCACTTACTTCCCTACTAAACTCAATACAACTAGTTACTAAGACAAATCCTATAAAAATTCTATGCTTATATTTCCTAAATGTAACTTCTCTCGCCGTTTGGTTTCTGGCAGAGTAGAATAGGACCACTTCAAGTCTTTCCGTGGATGTCGTAGAAGGCGATTTTGAAAATACAAGCTAAACAAGGCACACAAACATCAATAGGACCTCTCTAACACGTCTGGCCAGCGGGGAGAGTGTAGGCCAAATCCTCTGGCTGTTCTGGCCAAGTATGGCTCTAGTGGTGAAGTGAGGGTCGTACTTCTGCAGTGGAGACTAAGAAGACCTGATGATGATGATAATTCCTTACTTTAAACGTAACTTAAAGAGAAACCTGTAATATAGATAATTCTTTGTCCACGTACAAAAAATATTCTGTATTCATAAAAATACGAAGCTCCTTTTAAAAAGCTAAAACCTTTCGTCATAGTACAATGGTCGCATTTGCCCCATACATAATGTATAACATACGGCCTATATCTCTAAAAAGAAAAGAAAATCCTTCTCTAGTACCTCTTAAAAATGACCTTTAACTTCACCATAGACGTAATTGAGCCTTTATCATAGAATAACAATTTTCTTAGTTTACCTACTGTTTCTATTTTTGTCTCTTTTTGAACTTAGATTTTGTATTTTAATAAATAAACGATATTTTTATGGTCTAGGACAAAAGAAAAAACATTAAATATACCTTTAATGCTGCTTCTCTATTCCCGCACATTGAGGGAATCGATCTCCACGAGCCATTATCTTCCCCGAACAAGATAAAGATGTAAATGTGTAAAAAATATTTTTAAATACGTAACTAAAGGGTTTTTTCTTTCAATGCAGTAATTTGTACAGTAAAATCATGCCAGGATACTTATTAGGTTCAACAAAACATACATAAATAGTATAAAAAAATTAATGTGTAATTTGTCCTTATATATTTATTTATTTATTGTTGAAAATGAAAATGTTTTGTCACTGTTTTTTTTTAAATGATGACATTATTGACTTAAACTTGCTGTAACTATTAAAATTGCGCACTGGAAAATAAAATACTCACAAATAGCATCTGGAAGTAAATTCCATTATTCGTTGTTCCTCTGTCACCACCGAATAAAACATCTATGTACAATACGACCGCAGAAAAACATTCGTTGTCCCTTCTCTACCCGACTAGACTTTTCCATTCGATTAACCGGACTTAGATATTTCACACTCAGGACTCCAATAGAAGGCAGAAAATTGAATTTATATCTATGGGGTTGAGCCATTACCATATTAAAATCGGCTGAGTTTGGTAAGATTTGCTGATGGTAGAGGTTGGATGTTTGTATGTCATTATCATAAGCTTTAACCGAATTCCGAAATGGAGGAGGTTATCAATTTGAATGTATATTTATATCTTATACCTTTAAACGAGCAATTCTTGTATATTTATTTATATATATATTTATTTATAAATTTCTGTGATCTCGAAAACGGCTCTAACGATTTTGCTGAAAATGGGTATATGGGGGTTTTTGGGGGTAAACAATCGATCTAGATTAGTCTTATGTTTGGGAAAACGCGTGTTTTCGAGTTTTCATTGGTTTTTCTTTCCACGCAGAATATGGTCGCTAATTTCCTCGCGCCGGCTGCCATCCGCTTAGCTCAGTGGTTAAGGATGCTGACCGCAGTAGAAAGAATGTTACGGGTTCGAATCCCACTCGGTGACTTACTTTTGTTTTTTTTAATGTTCAAGTTTATATATAATTTTTTATTTTGTACTGTTTTTAGACAAGTTTAAAAAAATGTAGTTAATGTTTGAGATGTAACCGACCGAGCAAAGCTCGGTCACCCAGGTACTATATTTTTAAAGTACATCATCATCATCATTTGAGTCGCACAACATCCACTGTTGGACATAGGCCTCTTCCAAAGATTTCCAAAATGACCGATCAAGAGCGGCCCGCATCCAGCGCTTTCCAGCGACCCTGGTCAGGTCATCTGACCACCTTGCAAGCATTAGAGTACATACATACATATTATCACGCCTGTTTCCTATAACGGTAGGCAGACACTATGGACCTCACGATCCTAACAGACCTCAAAATTTACTTTAAAGTAAGTACCTATGTTTCTTAAATACTCGAAGATGCCCGAAACAATTGGGGAAATTTGTTTGAAAGGATATATATCCGAGGTGGTCTCATAGAAATTTTATCTAAATCGGTTGTGTAGTTTAACGTTGAAGTCGGTTTTTAGTTTTGAAAAATTATCCTTTGAAAAGACAAAAATGAAATATGTCAATTGAAATTTTAAGTACTTGCTCTATTGAAGAGATTCTTTACTATACTAAATTATGTTAAATTTAAAAAAGTCATCTTGCCCATGTAGCCAGCGTTCTTGCTACCACGCAATAACAAGCAAGAACGCTGGCTGCGTTCTCTCGCTGTATAGCAATGCTGATCCGTTGAGCGAAAAAGCTGCCAGGCCTCTTGTCACCTGCGGTGGCTATCAGTCGTTGGGAGATTTTAGTTACTTGTCATTTGCTGAACTTGGTCCGTCTTATTATAAAACGCAGACTTTGTTACTAGGTTTAAACCATTATCCGACCAAATCAAGTTGACATCTAGTAATAAGCCATTGTCTCATCTGAAAATGTCAACTTCATTTGATCGGATAATGGTTTAAACCTAGTAACGAAGTTAGACTGCTTTTTATAATAAGACGGAATGTCTTCAATCCAATTTTGTCACAATTTAAGAGATCACATTATTGCTACGTTTAATATGTAATAACAATCCTTTTGATAACTTACCTGGACTACTTATATTATAAAAATTATTGATCTTATTTGTTCTCATGCTGTGTACATTATAGTGAATTACTGACTGGTTTTGTTTTTCTAATGCTTACAAATTTCTCTGGTTCTTTATTGTCTGTAACGTGTTTGTGTGCTATATCATCATCAGGTCTTTCTGTCTCCACTGCAGGAGCACGACCCTCTCTGTACTACCAGAGCCACACTGGGCCAGAGCACCTAGAGGCCTTGGCCTACACTCTCCACGCTGGCCAGACGAGTTGGAGAGGTCTCATTGATGTTTATAAGCTTTGTTTAGCTTGTATTTCCTAAGTCGCCTTCTACGACATCCACGGGAGGACTTGGAGTGGCCTTATTCTACTCTGACAGAAACCACACGGCATCATACTAATATTATAAAGGCGAAAGTTTGTATGTGTGTGTGTCTATTTTTGTTACTTCTTTACGTGCAAACAGCTGGACTAATTTTGATAAAATTTGGTATGCTGGAAGCTGACACCTTTTTTTTTTTTTTTTTTTTTTGACGCGGAGAAAATCCCTTCGGATACCTTACCGGTTACGGGACACCGGTAAGGTTATGTGGTGTTACCACTAAAAACTCCGCGGTGTCACCTCTCAGCCGCTATCGGCCGGGACCGTGTGCTTCTTCATGCTCCACAGCCCCGGCGCGGCCGGCCGCTACTTAAGCGGCCCCGGCTCGCCAACGGCCTCACGGCACCCTCTGCTGAATCAGAGGGGCCGGAGTAACCGCCGCCTTGGCCTCTTGGCCCAAGGACAGGCGCGCTGACACGCACACGCGCCTGCCTTCCACTCCGGAGGGCTGTCCGTTGGACGATGGAATCTCGTTTCCACCGTCCAACCAGCCCTCATAATTTGGGGCCTGCGGAAGCAGGCCCTGCCCCAGTCCACCTGACGGCGACCGGGGCCCACACAGCCGGCCGCAGGGGATAGGGAGAGCGGCAACGTAACACCGACACTCCTCTTCCCCTGCGGCCCCACCGATGCCGTGCCAAGCGCCACGGCCGCGCTTGGTCGCGGAGGATAGGGCGAGCGGCAACGAAACACCGACACTCCTCTTCCCCCGCGACCCCTACCACGGCTGTGATGGTAGGGAGGTCGTCGTCACCCCCTTCCCTCACAGCCAGGCCATTCCCGCCAGGAATGGCCTCCGCCGGGCCCGGGGAGGCCTAAGCTTCAACCCGGGCAATGGGTTCCTCTTAGCTTCCCTGCGGCCGAGGCAACCGCAGGTACTGAGCCCCCCCATCGCGACAAGATGGGAACCACATCGGGGGGGTGGAAGCTGACACCTTGAATTAACATACAGGCTACTACTATTAGGCGCGGATAACACCGCGCTGCTACAGCTAGTAACAAAATAAAATAAAAATAAAATATGCTAATTATGTACTTTGTAAATTCATGCAAAATACTTCGAAAACTACACCGTTTTCATAACATATTTCAGCGCAAGAATCTAAGACTAGATAACTAACTCTGAACCAGAATATATTTCACTACCGCACTAATAAATTTTACTGTAGGACGTGTTTTATTAGCAACATGGTGTGAATCTAGCCTTGCGTTATTTCAGAGTAGCGTTGCATAGCTATCGATAGTTTGACTATCGATAGTTAACCTTGAAAACAGTCACAATATCGATAGGACTATCGATACTATCGATAGTCCTATCGATATTGTGACTATCAATGCTATTGATAGTATCAATTGTCAATAGTTTGCAATACTATTGATAAAAGGTAAAACTTCGATAGTATCGATAGTATTGGGTTTAGATACTATCGATAGTATCGATAATATCGATACTGTATCTACTATTTGCATGAAAAACTATCGAAAGCTTAAATTACTATCGATATTACAATAGTATCGATATCAAACAATACTATCGATAGTTCTTTATACAAACAGTATTAATTAAAAGCCATCGATACTATCGATAGTCCTATCGATATTGTTACTGTTTTCCAAGGTCACGATATACACACTATTGCTTGCAACGCTATTTCAGCGTGTTGGACATAGGTTTTGTTGTTACGCTACCTATTTATTTTACATGTCTTTCTTGTTTCTTTTCTTCTTCTTTTTAACCGATTACGGTAAAGTCAAAAGGAACGATTTTAGCAGTCTTTGTATCATCATTCATCATCATCATTTCAGCCGCATACCGTCCACCGCTGGACATAGGCCTCTCCCAAAGATTTCCAAAATGACCGATCTAGAGCGGATCTTTGTATGTATGTGGACATTTATGTGTGATCCACTTCCACTGGTTCACTTATTATTTTTTTTACAGATGATATGTTATTCGATTCCTCATTATTGTCCTAGTGACATAGGCTAAAATTTGCTAATCAATTTATATAGGTATCTATATAAATTTATTAACGAATTTCACAAAAAAAAAAAGATTGAGTCAATTTTTTTTTCAAATAATCGAATGGGGTGTCAAATGAAAGATATGATGCACATTTAAAAAATATTATATACTTACATTGTTAGCCGTAAATGGCTGCCATGCCTTAATTAATTGGATAATTCATATACTTTTCAGTAAAAATTTGGCCGTATTCGGATAGTAGTTTTTTTTTCCGCCTACGAATTTCACAAAGGAACTTATAAAAAAGGTCGAGTCAATTTTTATTTTTATTTTTTACAAGTAGCACGAACAAAAGATTGTATTGCTCAGACAGTCTACAGGTCCCTTCAACATCCTCAAGCATATGGTGAGTTGATGAGACCAATGTTTAATTACTGACATAAACTTTCTTTCCTTCTTCTTTACAGCCTTTATTATCAGTCCACTCCTGGATAAAAAGCATCACTTCATAATAGGAGGATTTTCCTGTAATCACAAAACAGACATGTGTGATCTAAGGACAATTGTATGAAGTCATTGAACAGAAAATATCATACTATAACACTATTATCATGAAGATGAAAGTTTGTCAGTGTGTGTATGTTGATTACTTCTTCACGCGTAAACGGCTTGACTAATTTTTATAAAATTTGGTATTCAGGAAGCTGACACCCTGGATTAACACATAGGCTACTTTTAGCGTAGGTAACACCGCAGGCGCAGTACATAAGAACCCTTTCTCAAAAAGCTACTAAACTAACAAAAACAAATGGCCCAAGTCATAAGTAAATTCACATTTCTTGAATACGTAAAAGATATAAAAATAAATGCGTTAGATACGTAATGAAGACAAAGTATTGGAAAAAAGTTTGGTAAAAGATAAAATCCTTTTGTTGCTAAGTCGAAAAGATTTCTTACACGGTTCGTCTTTATACAACTGAAGATTGTACAGATAGCAATATTGACATTTGTTCAATGGAGAATATACACGATTTTTTTTATTTGTTTAATATAATCCTTATTAACCGAAGTAAACAAATATGAAAGAATTTATAAAATATCTTAATCAGCGATGAACTTCTGATACTTTAAAGTTTCAATTAGAAAGAGAAATCCGATATGGACTAGTGACTTCAAAGTCCATATCATCATACATTTGCCATAGAAAGTAGCGTTTTTGCGAGTGAGACAGACATATTTTCGTAAAATCACTATATCTCGTTCGTTTTACCAACAATTTTTATTCTGTTTTCACTGTTAGTGCTTTACTTTCGAATATTTACGGTTAAACTGGCTAGATACCACATATTTGTTTCATGCATATTTCATATTAAATCAAAATAAGTTTTTTTTTTAATTTTGTTCAAACTTTTATTATGAAGCCAAAGTGGGTCCCATACTTTGTGTCGAATGATGCTGAAGCGACGCAAGTTGTGGCGAAAATATTTCAGTTTGGTACACTGGATCGAAAACATATTGAGACGAAAGCTACCAAGTCGAAGGACACCGCAGCGAAAGGCATTATGGCGATTTTTTTTTCTAGCTGAAATATTTTCAAAGAATGGGACACAGCTAAAGTACTATTAAATTAAAGGAAATAAACTCAAACGCGATAGAGTTGCATCATTTTATTACGGAGATCCATCTAGCAAATTCTAGCATCGTCTACCATAAAGTGCTCGTCAAGACAAATCAAACGAGTCCTACTCAATGAGGTAATCCTACTTCCCACTATCCTACTAATCCTACTAATAATATTATAAATTCGAAAGTGAGTTTGTATATTTTTTTGTGTGTTTGTTCGTTACCTCTTCATGATTTGGAAGAAATTTTGTATGGATATAGTTTGAGACTCGGGGTAGGACATAGGGTACTCTTTATCCCAAAATTCCCTCAGGGAGCGAAGCCCGCGGGTATAGCTAGTTATGTTATACATATAAATTTAACTGAGTTCTATTAAGTACTAGACCAAAAGCCACGTTTGCGGTGCCTGCAAGGTGAATTAAGAAAAATCTGATGATAGTGTTGAGTTGCTTAACACATCGCCTAAAGACATGATTAAAAATCTTGCACATTTGTCGAAAAAATAAAGTATACTTGGTAAGGGTTAATATTTTTTTCGAATTTGAATATTAATTTTATTTTGCCAACGGTACAAGTTTTTGCGAGCAAACTTTGGTATTCCACTCATACGCTGTTTCACTCAATAGAATATATTTGATATTTTTACGATTTTCTTATAAAACATGCAAATACTACTATAAAAATGGCAACTTTTAGCTAATGTGCGTAGAAACTTTCTCACTTTAAACTAAAAACAGTAGTTCATAAAAAAGTTTGAAGGATTATCAAGGGCTTTGTCACCACGATTTGAAATTAAACTCGGTTTAATTTCAAATGATTTATTTCATACTAGCCGAAGCCCGCGACTTCGTTCGCGTGGACTTTATGTCTCTAGAAAATGCTCATCAGGCTGAACAACTTTTACTAAGGCGGCATTTTTATATCTCTTATAGTTTAGCTGGACTATTATGGTTCTGCATCAGGCGTTTCATTTTCCAAAATCATTTATACCCTATATGTTGCCCAGGCTCAATGGCTATATAACAAAAAAAGTTTCATTCGAATCCGTCCAGTATTTCCGGAGATTAGCGTGTACAAACAGACAAACAGACATACAGACAAACAGACAAACAGACAGACATTTTTTTTTAAATTCTTACTCTATTAATATGTCTCCATCGCCCCCAATATTTTTTTTTGAAAATATATTTAATGTACAGACACACTTTTTTTACTGTTTTATTATATGTATAGATATAGATGAGGGCAGTACTTGACCCCGAAAAATTCAGGTAGCTCTTTAAAAGCCCCCTTACCCTAGAACAACTTAGGCTATTCCATACAAACGGAGTCTAGCTTTTATTTTAAAACGATATGTCTGATTTCGGAAAAAATGCACGGTATATAAACAATGTTATTTGTGCTTTTCACTGTCAAAATATGAACTTATAAGTTTTTTGAAAAAATTGCATTTTTGTAGCTTTTGTTTGGAGGCCAAAGTACAAAGGCAAAAAAAAAGCCCAAACTTGATGGAGTTGCGTCGTTTTATTACTGAGTTTCATCGACCCCCTTGTTCCGTGATCAGACCCTAGGCATCGTCTACTATAAAGCGCTCGTCAAGACAAATCAAACGAGTCTACTCAATGAGGTTATGTTATTTTAACTGAGTGGAAATTAAATTGTAAATTGGTCCTTCAATCCAACCGCTACGATGCCACAGAAAGACAGACAGACAGACAAATAAGCGTCAACGTAAAACTTATAACACCCTTTTTTTGTCGGGGTTAAAAAACCAATCTAAACAAAGAAATGTTTCGTAGAAAAGACGTACAATATAGCCAGATTCACAATCATATAACTGAAGAGCAAATCAAATATTGTCCTTAGACAAACCAAGCGAAGTTTAAACGAGACTTGAAAAGAAAATCCTAATTCTAAAGTCAGTTGCCTTTACCTAGGTTAAATAAGCCAGTTTACTGTCGCGGAATAATTTTTAACCGTCTTTCAAATAGGTGGATTTTTATTTTATTTTTATTTCTTCCAAAAATAGATCGAATTCGTCACGATCTTTTTTTATATGTATGTTCATCGATAATTTGTAAAATTCTTTGTTTGGTTGAAATGGTATACTTGCGAGGTAGTCTCTCAGTTTTTTTTCAAAATCGGTTGTGTAGTTTGGTGATTTAAGTCGGTTTTTAGTTTTGAAAAACTATCACCTAATTACTACCTAGTGGTCTTCATATCAAGCTGTCACACAGGTTCGATCCCCGGTCAGGTCAACATGGAAAATAATCTTTTTCAGATTTCTGTAATGTTATAGGTAAAATATAGTATCGTTGGATTAGTATCCCATAACAAAACTTTCTATGGGGCCCGATTAATTTTTATGGTTTATACGTAGGTATATATTTATTAATGCATGTTTCCCTATTACTCAAAGACGAATGAACCAATTTAGATTATTTTGAAGGGTATCATACTTTTTTAGCTTGTATATCGTACGTCGCCTTTTGGTCCTACTTTACTCCGCCGGAAACCACACAGTGAATTGAAAAATCATTATATATTTTCGTGTACTGAATATTTTATCTATTTAAAAAAAAGTAAATACAAAAATGCAATTATTTATAATTGAACATGGCTTGCAATTCATTGCTCCAGCAATTTCACAGTTCATCAAACCTAAACTTCCAATTTCTCTACGCGATCAACCCGACGCGCTTTGAACTTATATTGTAATAGAGACGACAAAGGAGTCTTCATTATAATCTGAACATATTTAAATATTGCCGTATGGTTTCCGGCAAAGTAGAATAGAACCACTCCAAGTCTTCCCGTGGATGTCGTAGAAGGCGACTTAGAAAATACAAGCCAAGAAAAGCATATAAACATCAATGATACCTCTCCAACCAGCCTAGAGAGTGAAGCCAAATCCTCTAGCTGCTCTGGCAAAGTATAACAGTACAGAGAGGGTCGTGCTGTTGCAGTGGAGACTAAACGACCTGATGATGATACATTACTTGCACAAGTTGCACAATATACATCGATAGAGTATTAATCATAAGGTCCTAATTTTATCCAGCATGGCCCTTGTTTTCACCTAACTTAGTGCAGACATAACGCCTTTCGGACCACCGATCCTTTTTATACCTATTATAGTCCTGCCTTTGGTTGTATGATACATGTTTGTTGATTACAACCTCAATTACACCAATAAGATAAGACAATAAAGTTCTAAATCATAAAATGATACTTGAAATGCATAAAAAATAATACAAAATATGTTAAAAAATGATAGGTAATCATATTTTGCGGCTGTGAAGGCGAATTTAATTTTATTGCTAAAAGTTCGTATTAAAAAATGTATGAAAACCCTAAGAGACAAACATAGAATTGAGTTGTTTGTTCTTATTTTTATTTTCAATGCCGTCACGTCAGTTATAAAAAGAGCAATTTGGCAACATTTTTTCTGCTAACCCGAACAATTCAAAAACGCAGTAGTAAAATGCTTTACGGCTGTTTTAAACACCATTCAGATTTTACGAGTTGGCCCCTAAAGAATTTTATTGATATTATCTACGGGTTAGGAAAACATTTTAAAGTCAAATTTCACATTTTCGTACTTTTGGACTTTTTAACTGACTTTGAAAGGGAAGAGTATTGTCGCTCGTCGATGTTGTTAAAACAGATTGCTCGATCCGCTCGTTATAACAGCTACTTTTTAGGGTTCCGTGCCCAAGGGTGCTTGCGGGAAGTTATAAATAAGACTCCGCTGTCTGTTCGTCTGTTACAGGGCTAGAGAGAAAGAGATACACTTAAAAGTTTTAGCGATTATGTATAACTGTGGCCACTTTAACAAAAAATACTAAAAACAAACATTAACTATGAGATTTTTTTGGAATACCAAATCGTGACGTCATTGTTTCTATATTCATAAATATAAAATCACGCTGAAAATGTACGTGCATAAACGAGTGATATAATTTGTACAAAATAATAAATTTTTAAAGAAAAAAATATTTTTTAAATATTTTTTGTCACTTTCATTTTATGCTTAAACAATGTTTTATAATGTAGTGGATAGGCCGTGCCGTGCCCTTTGCCATAAAACAGTCCCTAAGATAAGGTTTTTTAATTCTTTTTAAGTGTGAACATATCCCAGCTTGAATTCGAATCGATTCGCCACAAAACCCGTACAAATGAAAGTTGGCGTATATTAAAAATCTGACAAAAGGATATTTTTGATGACGGGCTGCATTTCTTTTGTCTTCGAAAACTGCGCAAAAACTGCATCAGAATTTGAAAAAGAGCTGCGCAATTTGAATTTCCTATTCGTTTCAAGTCTGCTTTTATAGACTGGGAGCTAAAACATCGGAAATCCATATATCTGTTTGTGGTAACCTACTTTTCAATATTATTCTCATTTTGGAATCAATCTGCCTGTCTTAAAATCCAAGTAATGTTTATAGGTGATACAGCTAATAAATCAATCGTGATGATTCCTTATTTCCCTCATTTGACAACCTCCTCGGCTTAGTGGTCCCGGGTTCAATCCCCGGTCAGGACAACATGGAAAATGATTTGTTTCAGATTGGTCTGGGTCTTGGATATTTATTTATATGTCCATGTATTTGTTATTAAATATAGTATCGTTGATTTAGTATCCTATACATAGCACAAGTCTCGAACTTACTATGGGACTAGCTTAACCTGTGTGATTTGTCCGTATATATTTACTTATTATTTACCATTACGTTAAAAATGAACTTTTGGTCTAACAGAATGTTTAAAAATGTAAAAAACTTATAAACACATTTCATGCTTTAACACTTTTGAAAATTTACTAACCATTAAACTAGTGGCTCTGTAAGTTGAAGGTAGACCTCACTAATCTTTGTTTCCATGACCATTTATATTTTGTAAATAAAAAAAGTTGTTGTGACATAGAATTGCGTTTTAATTAAAGTGTAAAACATTTTTTTATAAAAAATATGAAATAACGGCAGAATAAATACTTATAATACAGAATACATACATAAAATACTTTATTTAAACTGTAAATAAATCAATTATTTTAAGTAAATAACTTTTAAAAATTTAAAAATTATTTTAAAAAAATTGCTCGCTGCATCGCCTATAACGTGATTCAGAATCTCGCTCATTTCCTCGATTGGCTTTTACGATCTGAGCGGGAAGAGAAGCAACTGATACATTCTAAGCTTTTTCTTTTCTCCCAGACCAAAATAGAAATTCTATAAATAATTCTACTTCAAAACACTAACAAAAAATTAACGACAAACTCGCCACTGGTAAATTCTAAGATTTTTCTTTCCTCCCAGACCAGAATCGAAGATATATAAATAATTCTAGTTGAAAACACTAACCAAAAATTATCAACAAACGTCGCAACTGTCCAACCGAGCCGATAATAAAATGAAAGATGTAAATTGTAGTCACCTCCGTGCCTACTCACTTAGCACGCTTTAATGAAGTGCATTCACCAGATGGCGGTAGCTGCATCGAATTTGAATTACTTCGCGGCTACTGCTTCATTAGCTAGTTTCGATGTTTCTGTATCTAGTTTGTTCGATACGTGTTAGGTTTAGGTTTGTTTTTAATTTTTTTGTTTAGAATAAAGTTCTTTATTGCAAGTGAACAACAGGGCAAAGAGACCATTTTGTATTATGAGGCTCTAAGCAGACTCTAAGACTCTAAGAGCCCAGAGCCTCAAGACTCTTTCAGCGTGATGGTGGGCAAGAAGATGGCAAAGTAATCAACATAGTGAGGGGTTGCTAGCCGCATCGCCTATTAACATGATTCAAATTTTCGCCCATTTCCTCAATTGGCTTTTACATTCTAAGTTTTTTCTTTTCTTCCAGACCAAAATAGAAGATATAATTTTTTTTCTATAAAATGAAAAGTGCAAATTGTAGTCGCCTCCGTGCCTACTCACTTAGCACGTTTTAATGAAGTGCATTCACCAGATGGCGGTAGCTGCATCGAATTCGAATTACTTCTCGGCTACTGCTTCATTGTTTTGTTTGTTTGTTTTTCGTGTGTGTAAGTGGCCATCACTGATAATATATAGATTTTCCAGGCTGCCTAAAGGCATCTGACATAGCTTGACGACTGCCATGCAATGATGACAGTCGGGACCAACGGCTTATAAGTGCCTTCCGAAGCACGGAGGAGCTCGAGGAATTTTTATACCACTTGTGGTCACCCATCCAAGTGCGGACCATGCCCGGTGTCACTTTGCTTGCGAAAGCGCTAGCAATGCGCACTTCTCCCGGGCTACCAAGCTCCTCACTGCTACTGCTTCATTAGTTAGTTTCTATGTTTCTGTATCTAGTTTGTTCGATACGTGTTAGCTTGAGGTTGGTTTTTCAATTTTTGTTTAGAATGAAGTTCTTTATTGCTAGTTACGAGTGGGGAATATTTTTTCTATTTCGCGTTACTAGGCCTGTGTCACTCCCCGTTTAGGAATCCGAAATATACGTAAATTATTACTATGCGAGCGGCAACCACTCCGAAGTGGTAAATGTCACTGATGACATAAATCGTTTGTCTAGCTCTAGACCTAGAGTAATAAGAATGAAATCGGCTTGCAATGCACTTTTAGGTATCTAAAAGAAAAGGTGCCGTGTTCTGACGCGAGCTAAATTAAACCATATCGCTAACGACATTGAGTAGATATTTCTTTGAATTCATTTGCTAAGTAAGACTTCTGTACTATGTACTCATTTTCTGTGACGTTACACGTTACGCACACGACGACACGAATTGACATTTCTAAAAATAATGTTTAACAAAGCATTTAAAATATAAAAGGTAATTTCGCTTCGCTTGATAATTAAATAAATAAATAATAAATAAATAAATATATAGGGACAAATTACACTGATTGAGCTAGCCCCAAAGTAAGTTCGAGACTTGTGTTATGAGATACTAACTAAACGATACTATATTTTATAACAAATACATATATAGATAAACATCCAAGACCCAGGACAATTTGAAAAAGGCCATTTTCCAACTTGCCCTGACCGGGAATCGAACCCGGGACCTCTGGGCAGAATTGAGCGCGGGCTTATATTACATGCCTTCTAAAGCATCGAGAAGCATTGGATAATTTTTCGTAGATCGTAGCTAGTGGAGCCCCATAGTCACTGCCTACATACATACTATCATCATCATCATCAGGTCTTTTAGTCCCCTCTCCGCGACCCTCTCTGTACTTCCAGAGCCATACTTGGCCAGAGCAGCAGAGGACTTGGCCTCCACTCTCCACGCAGGCCAGACAGGTCGGAGAGGTGTTATTGATGTTTATGAGCTTTGTTTAGCTTGTATTTCCTAAGTCGCCTTCTATGACATCCGCGGAAAGACTTAAAGTGGACCTATTCTTCTCTGCCGGATACCAAACAATGGAGTACAGTACTTATTCTGTGCTATCACATATAACTGTACACGACGTCTTTGACTTCTCCGTTAGGCACAAAGCTTGATAGTGGACTTATATGTATGTAAATAGCAACGTTTCATTCATAGCAGAATACCGTTGTCAAAAATATCACGTAGTATGTTTACGGCGACCGCTTCACGCATAAAAAGACTTTACTGCAAACAGCGGGGCGTAAAACTGGAAAAACGGCGCACGCCGCGCTTCTGCATGCTTTTTACGCCCGTGCTGGCATTATTGGGTTGATGATGAACCGTTTTATTTTTTCCTTTTATCATATGAGTTTTCTGTGAACTGTGTGTGTGTGAATGTGTGTGTGTGTGTGTTTTAACTGCCTCCGTGGTGTAGTGGTTAGAGCGTTCGGCTCACACCCGGAGGTCGCGGGTTCGATTCCCGGCGGGGGTAACGACTTTGTGTTGTTGTCCTAGTTGTCTGATTTGTGTTGTTGTGCTGATTGTCTGAATAAATAAGATGATCCGTGCTTCGGAGGGCACGTTAAGCCGTCGGTCCCGGTCACTGTCTGACATTGGTCGTTACCTAAAACCATGTCAGAGGCCTTTAAGGCGGTTTTAAAACTCTGACACTAGTGTAAGTCACTAACACACACGATATGAAGTTGATGAGTTTTCTGTCTCTACATTATGTTAAAAAACCCTGTTCGATCCGTTAAGGCCATACCCAAATTTTCCGGGGTCCAGTGGCGCCGCCATTTAAAATAAATCATTTAAAAGAAAACGGAGATCTCATTTAAAATTGTGTCTTGGTCAAGTTCTAGATACCCATTCAAAGTATTTTTTAAACTACTTTTTGTAGTTTAAAGTGAGAACGTGAAGCTTTTCCACGCACATTTGCGAAAAACGGCCACTTTTGGCTAATGTGCGTAGAAAAGCTTCACGTTCTCACTTTGAACTATAAACAGTAGTTCATAAAATTTGGGTATGGCCTTAAGGTAATGATGAGTAGCTTGTGTAGGTTCTATTTATCGGTTTCTCCCATCCCGGAAATCGCAAATAAAAAATAGAACCCAGACCTAAGCGACTGGCGGCATTGCCTCGTTGTATGGCCAGACTTAATCTTTGGCCAAAATGCGCACCAGCTCTTAGGTCCCCAGAAACGTCGATCAGACTTGTGAAGATTTCTTCATTTTTTTCTTTCTTGTTAAGTCAGCAGTAATAAAGAAAAACAGTCGTCAAGCTAAATCAGCTTGAAAATTTTTACAACAGTGTTGGCAACTTATGCATTTGAATAAACATTTGTATGATAGGTTTATTGAAATAAAATAGGCAAGTAAAGACTCGTACAAAGAAAAGTTCTACACAAAAAACTAGACACATTGCTTCTGTCAACTTAAAGAGGCCTTAAGACAAGGTTAAACTGACATTCCAATGCTGACGGCTAAACTTACGCGAACTATTCTGAAAAACGCTCCATTCCTATTCTATAAGGCCCAATATCCCATATAAATTCATGCTTAAAGGTACTCTTGGAAAGGCTTCGCAATCTCTAAATGTTATTATGCAAACTGCAAAGGCCGGGCCGCCGAAGACAATTTAAGGAATGAGCAAATTGGGGCGGGCCTTCACAGATGTGTCGGGACACATCGCATTGAAAAGGCGAACGTAAGTTGAGGAGCTCGGTGGCCCGGCGGGAGTGCGCATTATTTGCGCTTTTGCAAGCAAAGCGACATATGTAAGCCGTTGGTCCCGACTATCATCATTGTATGACAGTCGTCAAGCTATGTCAGAAGTCTTTAGGCGGCCTAAAAAATCTGACACTAGTGTTGGTCACTTATACATACAAAAGGTAAACAGTGTACTTTGCACATACGCATAGTTACCTTAGATTCCGAAACTTATTGGTGAAGTATGGCAGTAAAGTATCTTTATTTTTTTGTAGCTATCTATTTAAAATAAGCCTTTAAAGGTATGTAGTAAGTAAATCAGAGATATTGTTACTTGTTCTGGTGGTGTGGAGTAGATAAGACTAAATTCACCAGTAGATCGGTAATCTTGTTTCAGAACCCAACATTATCTTGTCAAAATTATAATGATTTCACAGTTAAATCTAGTAAATAACGAACGAATTTTGACTCACGTAATTTTGAATAATCTAGTAAATCAAAAAAAGGTTTTTGACTCACGTAATCCTGATTCACTTCAGTCTTAATGAACCCAAATTGAATAGGAGTAGACCCATTTTGTGGCGTCCCGCTCAAATATGCTCAGTCCCCAGAACAATGTGCGAGTTACGCCCAAAACGGGCCAATGGCGGTAAATGCGCATATAGTATACTACTCGCAGTAGTATACGTCTGAACGCAACATACTGCTTGCGTAATATTCGGAATAAAGACTTTATCCGCTCGAATAATGTGGGAGGTTCTTTTTCAATTCGGGAATTGGGTTTCGATAATGTGGAGAATGTAAGTGGTTGCTTAAAATAGGTTCTTATGGAGTAAGATTTTAACGCAAAAAAGAAGTAAGTCATAAGTTTTACGCTAATGTCTGTGTGTGTCTGTCTGTAGCATCGTAGCACTCGAACGGGTAGACCAATTTCCATGAGGTTTCTTTTACCTGAAAGCAACTTCCCTAGCGGTGGTTCATAACGTTTAATAAACATCAGTTCAGTCGTTTAAAAGTTACTGGGTGATAACGTTTCAAATTCGGTATTCGAAGCGTTATGACCCAATAAATTTAAAACAATTAAACCAATTTTCATCAAACATGGCTAAGTACCATCGCAAGGAAAATTGTTGTTACGTAAAAATACTGCATCAATCCGTTGAAGCGCTATATGTAAGACCCCTCTTTTCTTCTTCGGCTTAGAGCTGCAAGACCCAAAATGCTCTCTTTGCCCTTTAAGTGATTAAGATGTGATAGTGTAAGTTTGTGTTTCATTGTTGCTTAAACTAGATAGGTACTAGATACTAAGCAAAAGCTTAAAGACTTTAAAACTTAATCTACCTCCTCTCGTATTGATGGAATATCAGATAACATAGCGCAAGTGAGTTCTTCGACTGGTATAGTGCAACCGTATCCTGCAAGCGTTATTAAAATTGCAGGAATTGGCAATACGAGAGGCTGGAATTGAATCTTAGGGATGCAACGAAAGCACTTTCCCTAATAGCATTTTTGATTGGCCACAATTGGCCAACAGTAGGCAGATTGATGGGATATGGTTAGTTTAATTGCCCACAGTGAATTTGTATTGGCCCTACGAAGATTCACAACGTTGTTATGCCGAGCATAGCACCAAAAGTGGGCCAATACACTTTTTTGCTACCGTTGGCTGAACAACGTTGGTTTAACGGCAGTGAATAAATAGTTGGCCCAACAAAAATAAATGACAACTGGCCATCTGTAGGAACATTGTTAGATTAAGGTTAGTTAAATCACTAACATGTAATTTGTATTGGCCCAACGAAGATAAAACATCGGTTATTGTGCCAACTGATTACCAACATAATACATTGGGCGGGGGTGCGGTGCGGGGTAGGGGGGTAACGGTAGCGGGGAACGCGCGCGCAAGCAAGCGGCCGGCCGCCATTTAATTTCAATTGTTGCATGCATCGTACGTTTCGTTTGTACAGTGTCGTGTTGTGTGTAACAGTGCAAAAAATTGTGTTTTTTGTTCAGTACGTTGTACATTCATATTTGCATTGTATAACGTAATTGAGTTCGACGACAGTACCTTAGGCATAGTCAGAGGAAGCTGGCTGACGCCACGCAAAAAAGAGTGCCTGTGGCCACCTTATAAAATAGCCAACAAATTTAATAAATGTTTGCTTCGCAAGACTCACCAGACGAAAGTTGGCCCATTCATGCTATAAAGCGTGTTCTGTATGAAACTGGTAAGTCAGCTTTGATAATTTTCCTAACCTAATTCGCTTTGAAAGATAGGTAGGAATATATTCGACATACCTACTTATCTTACGAACTTACAGCCTCTTAGTTAAACAAATACATTATAACTTCCTTTTTTATAGAAGTTTGTCCGTAAACGCAAATTTGTTTTTAGTCAAATAGTTAATATTACTAACAGGTTAAAACATACATTTTCAGATTGTTTACAAATAGCGAGGGAAAAGTGTAAAAAGGCAGAAAGTGAGTCTGACCTACACTACACTACACTACACTAAAAAGAGGAGGAAAAGGAAGCCTAATAATAATATATTTCATAGTGACACTGAGGAAGAAGAAGATGAAAACTACATTAACTTTAAATACCTAAATCCACCCAGGCCAGATGAACTATCAACTTGCAAGTCCAAGTCATTAAAAGAAGCAAAGAAAACATTACCTGGTAAGGTTATAAATAAGTATAATAATCTAGTTTATAAGTACGTAATTTAGTTGTAAAGGCTTTAATAACCATTACTATAGTTGTTCAATTACAGTTTGAATATTTTAAATTACAGAAGTCAATGTGGAACCACAAAAGGAATTCAGAGCAGACGCTTATTCTCCATGGGACATCACATCACCAAAATCACCTGCTACAAATGGTTGGTACTTATTTAATAATAAGTAGGTACTTATATATTTTTAAAAGAGATTGTTAATAGTAATTATTTCTCATTAAATTGCGATTGCTTTTAGATAAAACTTTCACAAAATACCTATTGAAAACAGTAGTTTAGGTATATATAAAGTAAATATAAGTTCTTCTAAGGAAGTCACTGTCTGTTCGTCTACATTGAATAAAAAATGTTTCATATTATCAAATTTTTGTTATACTGATGATCTTGTGTGCATTCCATTTGTGGACAGGAATTTGTGCCATTGAACTGTTAATTAGTTCTTTATTTTAATAAATGTTTATTGTGTGACTTATACAATGTTTTTAATTCCTAATTATAATTCTGTCACTGTATGTACATACATTTATTATTTCTAAATTTCCTAATGCAATATTATAAAATCTATGAAGCATTACTGTTATTAAATGTGATTGTGATTGAATACAGTGAGAGTATTATCCTACCTATCCTACCTATTTAATAATCCTACCGGGAAGTACCAAACCACCACCCCAATGACGTTGCTTGATAGTATGATTCCTATACAAAGGCCCTACGGAGAAAAACAATGTGGCCCTCCGTAGGAGGTTTCACATAGGCCCTAAGTTGTTGGGCCTTCAGCAAAACATGCGGCCAAATCTAACCGTTGTCCAACCAAAGACATGTATGTGGCCCTACGAAATGCCTACCAAAAATGCTATTAGGGTTAAGACTGTAGGAATGTGCTTAGGTTCTCACAATCTTATATATGGGGGCACGGACAGGTAAGAGACCCTTGTAAGTCAAGCAAACAAAATATCAGCTACGTAGGTACGGTCATCATCAGTTCCTTTTAGTCTTCACTGCAGGAGCACGACCCTCTCTGCATTACTGGAGCCATATTTGGTCAAAGCAGTCACAGGATTTGGCTCTACACTCTCCATCCACGCTGGCCAGACGGGTTGGAGAGGTCTCATTGATGTTTATAAGCTTTGTTTAGCTTGTATTCCCTGAGTCGGTTTTTACGACAACTAGTACATTGATTCTTACTTTTAAGGGTTCATTATCCAAAGGGTAAAAACGGGTGTCTAAGACTCTACTATCCGTCTGTCTGTCTGTCTGTCCGTCTGTTTGTCACCAAGCTGTATCTCATGAACCGTGACAGATAGACAGTTAAAATTTTCACATAAATAAAATAAGTATTTAAGTGAGGCTCCCGTACAACAAACTTAATCTTGTAGGTATAGAGTATAGATAATGGCACAGAACCCTCCGTACGCAAGTCCGACTCGCACTTAGCCGGTTTTATTCTTTTCTCCCAGACCTAAAAGACAGCAAATGTGAAATATTGTACAGTCGTACAGAAATAACGTATACCAACTTTCTTCTCTAAAAGACACATTCATACAAGCGATAAATCTTATAACTTGTGAGGAAAGTTCGTGCATTCGTCTCAATTTTTCGTAATGTCGTCTGTATTTTACCTTTCAGGCCTTTCAGGGCGTTACCGTGATGGATAACGCTGTAGAGAATTAGATTTGACAAATAAGATTATAAGTACTTAGTTTTTTTTTACTGACAAATCACACAGGTTAAGCTTTCCTTTTTACTTATTTTATTCTTATTGTAAGAATAAAATTGTCAACATCTTCATTTTTTTATTTATAATTATTATTATATGTTAGTTTACTTACTAGTGATAACTGGCGGAACTACATAATGTTATATTGATATTTTAAAGTTGCTTTCGCGTAAAAAAAACCAGACCAAAATTGATCTACTCTTATTAGTATTACGGGACTTACCGCGATTAATATCGTTTATTGCCAGATATTTAGATATAGGTACTCTAAAATCATATACGAATCGATCTATCCGTTACAGCGGTACGATGCCACAGACAGACAGACAGATACAAGCATCGAACTTATAACTAACCCCACTTTTTGTTGGAGGTTGAAAAAGAATGGAAGAAACTCCACTCAAAAGAGCACAGCTCTCGAAATATGGTTGTGGTGATTTCAGTAAACCTCCCTACGCGCAATCGATAAAAAATTTACATAAATAAACATTAAACAACACAAAAGAACTTTTCTATAAAGTCCTCCATTAAAAACAGGCAGTATAATCAAAACAGAACAAGACACACAGGAGTGTGTCCAGCCAAGTTCAAAGAAAAAAGAACTGGCTATCGAGATCTTTCTATAGACTGTTTTCGATGCGGTTTTCATCATGAAAGCAAGTTTTTAGCGGTAGTTCTTAGCTACGTGTGATGAAAATTCATTCAGCGGTTTAAAAAACCGATTTTAAGGAGTGAATGCTTAAAAGTCGGAGGTTTTTTAATTGCCTAGTAAGTGTTACTCACTTAAATATAAAAAAGTACGTAAATACGTATCGTATTTGCGTACTTTTTTAGCGAAATATAAGGAGACTAGTTTAAAAACTAGCTAAATCAAATGATGAGATTGAGATTAAATAAATATATAGGGACAAATCACACAGCTATTAAGCCCTAAAGTAATTTCGAGACTTGTGTTATGGGATAACTATTTTGACGATACTATATTTTATACATATATACATATATATGTATAAACATTATTTCATTATTATTAGATATTATCATGTCCTGATGTAAGAATGTGTTGTAAATATTACAGAATAAATGTCTGTATAAACATCCAAGACCCAGTCCAATCAGACAAAGATCCATCTTGACCGGGGTCGAAACCCAGACCTGGGTAGCGCGGACAGGCATGTTAACCATTACGCTACGAACTCATAGACTAATTTTTTATAACTAAAGAGGATTCTCTAAAGAACCATTTTTTGTCGAATATTAAACTTGGCTCCCCTTTTAACATTTATATTTTCGGTGAGATTCACCTTTACGCAATCGGCTTAATTCATACAAAATTCATAAAGCACAAGTGAAAAGCGCTTAAAATAAGCGCTTTTTCCACTTACTCGAGAAAGTTCTAAGTACTGAGGTGACGTTTGGAGATTTCCACGTATTGCTTTTTGATGAGGAGCTGCTAGAACTTTTATCGTTTGAGGGTAATTCTAAAAGCTTAAACGTAATTGTTCGAGTAAAAAAGTTTTTATGGTTTTTCAACTGGCGTTTAATATTGAAGTCAAGAAAGGAGGAGATTCTACATATTATATGTATCTTTATCTTTGCGCGTTCTCTTTTGCATCCTCAGCTGCGCTGTTTAGCTCGGGGTGAGTTTGCCCGTTTATTTCTTCTCCAAATCATGCATGTCAATCACTGTACCCAACGCTATTGAACACCTTGGATATTGAAAAGAAATACCCGAAACAGTTTAAACTATGAAATGTAAACATGAAAATAAGGTCATATGGCTCCCTGAACATAAACTACGGCTACTGGAACAAAAACTACTCATCATCATCATTAATAAATTTAGGAACTAGTTTTGTCAGCGAAGTACATACATGTCTTCCTTTTTTTCCGCTAAATGCTAGACCTCCCTGTAAGGCACGATTGCTTGTTCTTTTACTACATCCATGAACGACCTTCTTGGTCTTCCTTTTCTTCTCTTGGCTTCCACATTTCGTAACATTATGTTCACTGTCCATGCGGGGAATCTCACTATCTCTTTCGTATGCGCAAGACCTAGTGCAGTGACGTCAAGAGCACTGTACGTGCACCTTTTTTTTCACCTGACTGTTTCTCCTTTCATAAGATTTGAAAAGCTTATTTAATTTCTTATTTTTGGGCAGATTGAAAAAATACATTTTATTATCAGTTTTGGATTATTATTATATTAATATTTGAATGAATAATAAAGATAATTGATTTAAATACTGTATGAAACATTACATTTATGTTCAGAATTGGATTACAAATTTCAACAAACAAACATATACATAGAAGTAGTGTTCTCAATATGGGGAGGAAAATAATTGTTTTTCCGCTACGATACCTGCAGACTCGCGGATACACATCTAACGCCCGACCTGATCCCCTTCATAAAGGGGGGCCAGGAAACAAGCTGGCAGTCATTTTAAAGATGCAGAGAAGAGAATGAAACATCACAACAAGGAGGGTAGTAGGGTTTGGCGTAGATTTACTGAATTGCAGATGTTTTTAAAAGTTACATGGCAGAAGTACTGGTTATCGAAGGGCATGTAGTAAGAGCGGGGTGATAATTATGCTCGACCGCCACAAAGGGAAGATCTTCCCGCTAGGCATGGTGTTGCTCCTGAGAAACGCGGCTCTAACGGTGTATCGTCGAATATTGTATATATAGTCAGTTGTAACCAGAACTCTGAGATCGAGATTTAGGATACTGCTAGCGCCATCTTGAATGCTTCTTGTGAACTATAGTATCGCTACATGCATTGTTGTTTGTGGTTGTTGTTCCTCGTAGTGAAGTAAACATCGCTACAGGCATACGCAGAGAGTGAGTGTAGACATGCCTACCCATCCCCTTATAATTATTTCTATTCCTTGTCACTAGATGGCGTAATGAGGTAATTGTTAAAACATTACAATTTATTGTTACGTTTATTTTAATAAAGCTGTAGAAATCTAATAATTAAATATAATGAAGTATATAAACTTATTTAATTCTTTATTTATATATGTGTATGTGTATAGGTAATGTATTTATGTATGTATTTATATATTATTTAAATATGTATATGTGTATATATGTATATGTTTATGGAAAATATATATAATTATATGTATCTTTACTTCTAAATTTTTATGTACTATTTTTATCTTGCAAAGCTTACCCACATTTTGACTATCTGCATAACCCAAACTATTATTAATTCTGTGCCCAAAGGTTGACTGGTAGACAACGCTTCTAGCGTTAAGTTCGCCTATTGTTCTGTACAATTTGTATTTGATGAACAATAAAGATTAAATAAATAAATAAATAAATAAAATGCAGTTATAATTTTTTGAAGTATATTCAACACTTTCTTTGTCACTTTCTTGCTAGTCACGTGTGCTGCCATCTCTGTGAGGCTACCCTGCAACTCCAGTGTTGCCTACTTACGGGCCCACTAATAGTTTTTATGGCATTGGGTATCTGTTAAAATCAAAAATTTCATAATATTTTTTTTACCCGTGTTAAAACAGTTTCATAATTTTAAAGGCTCTTAGCAGATAGGATCCTGGGCCACAAGACATAAGCAACTTTTAGCGTCATGGTTAGTGGTTACACTCATTTCAATGAAAAAAAGAAAAAAAACTAAAATAGTACAATAACAATTGGTTTCAAAAACTAGCCAGAGGATTATCCTAAATAATAAATTAAAATGATAATTAAACTTCTGAAAAAGATAAGTAATTACAAAAAAATAAAACCAACAGAATCGTTTGAACCGAATTATACTAGGAGTAAAACGAACACTTTAATTATTTTCTCTGTGGCCGTTGTCTAAATGAGATCTTTAGGCTATTTGAGTTTTTGGAAAATAATTTCTTTGCTGTAGAAAAGGAAAATTAATTTCTTTATTTTAATGTATTTCAAGAAATTTTACTTCACAGGGTACGTAACATTTTTGCAGTAATATTAGTTTTGATACTTCCGCTCATTCTTTTTAGCCACTGCTGAACATACGCCTCTTTAAGGTTTTTAAACTATCGCGCTTTGAATTACGACCACGAAGGATGTCACTCCTATTCGAAATGTTAGACAAAAATGCTAAGCCCCGTTTAAATATAACTAGCTGTGCCCGTAAGCTTCGCTCCCAGTGGGAATTTCGGGATAAAAACTATCCCATGTCCTCTCCTGGGTAACAAACTATATCCATATCAAAATTCATCTAAATAGGTCCAATGGTTGAAGCGTGAAGTGGTAACAAACAAACAAACAAATATACAAACTCACTTTCGCATTTAAAATATTTGTAGGATTAATAATAGCCCTCTTTCAATGATTACCAAAATGACTGATATAAAGCGGCCTGCATCCATCGTTTTCTGGCGACCTTGGTTAGGTCGTCCGATCACCTTAAAGGTTTTGAGCCATAATATAACATGGCATACTTTTGATTATCCTAATGATATTTGCGTACCAAAACTTTAAGTGTATAATATTTAAAATTATAACTTCTAAGCATTTTCTTTACTATAACAGAATATTATGCCAAAGTGTTTAAGAAAAAAAAGCAATATGCAAAAAGAAAGGATCCCGTTCTACTGTGGTTGTACTTGATATATAATACCATAAGCCATTTTAATTAGTAACCTTAGTTTACTAAGTTCCTCTCAAATTATATCATCAACATCATCATCTGATAGACATAAGCCTCACCCAAAGATTTCCAAAATGACCGATCAAGAGAGGGCAGCATCCAGCGTTTTCCAGCTTTCTAAAATCGTACATAAGTATTCTTCTATTAACCCGTAAAGACCCGGACGGCATTTTTAAATGCCCACGTTCTTTCACTACACGTTGTCTTTCTATTGTGACTGGTATTGGCGGTTGCGAATGGGTTAAATATCATTTCTAGATAATTAATAAAACAAAGTTAGAATATTAAAGAAGAAAATTATCTTTTAAATTAATGAAATCTTTTTGGAATCGCTAACGTCCAATTTAAACACTTCACGTGTCAACTTAATTTTCTAATTAGTTAATAGCAGATTTTCTTAAAACGTAATTAGTTATTCTGTGTTATCTAGTTGAAAGTTAGTAAATATTTAAATTAAACTAAAAAGCCTAACTTGCTTTCGGTTTTCTAGATTATACAAGGTTTAACAAAATATACTGAAACTATTTTAAGGGTGAATTCAGTCCATTATACTAAATAAATTTCCCCAAGGAACATGTATCGAAATATGAAAAGTAATTTTTGGCCATGCATACAAGTTGACCGATCAGCTGATCCGAGTTTGTATGAAAAGCCAAAAAATATTTTTCTGTGTTTAGTATTATGGACTGTTTTCACCCTTAAAATAGTTTAAGTATATTTTGTTACACGTTAAATAGCCTACCTCGAGTTCCTTGCGACTGATTTTGGAAATAATTGATTTTCAAAATAATTAAAGAGTCGAAGGCAGAGAAAAGGCATATACGTCCATAAAAATTTACACTATCTAGTCTACTTGTTAACATATTGCATTGTTGTCGCAAGATGACTGACAGCTGCTACATCAGATGCCTACCGTTTCTTTCCCGAACTATACAACCGATTTTGATATTTATTTTTACGGAAACACCGCACAATTATCTCTGTTAAACAAATAAGAATTTTCCAAATCGGTCCAGGCTTCTTAGAGGTGAACATAAAATAAATTAAAAAGATTCCGACGCATCGATCATCATCATCGTCATTTCAGCTGCATAACGTTCACTACTGGCAGAGGCCTCTCATAAGGATTTTCAAAATGACCGATCTAGAGCGGCTTGCGTACAGCGCCTTAAGGCAGCTACACACGACACAATTTGGTTGCTTACTGGTGCTGTACTGCAGATTGTCATGTGTGTAGACGTGTTGTGGCCTACAACACGTACACGGCTGCAGTAGAGCAACAGATTGTTGCTGCAAATTGTATGCCGAGTTGTGTCGTGTGTAGCCACCTTTACAGCGACCTTGGTCAGGTTGTCAGACCACCTTGTGGTAATTTGTCTGCAGGAGCACGATCTTCTCTGGCCAGACGGGTTGGAGAGGTCTCATTGTTGTTTATAAGCTTCGTTTAGCTTGTATTTATGAATTAATCAGGTAAAAATCATGCTCTTTTCTATTTTAGAGAGAAAAGTATTATGCCAAACTTCTTTTTCACAAATTATGTATTTCTGTTGCCGCTATAACAACAAATAATTAAAAACAAAATAAAATAAATATATAAAGGGGGCTCCCATACAACAAACGCGATTTTTATAGCTAATGGTACGGAACCCTTAGTACGCGAATCCAATTCGCTCTTGGCCCAATATCTTTCTTATCAAAACAATCGATAAGAAAGATACTGGGCCTAAAGATATACAGTTTTCTGAACATCGATGAAAACGAGGCCGCCTGAGTCGTGGCCCAACGTTAATAGGCGCGATAAACATTTTACGCGCATGCCCGTATAACAGATGAATCAGAATTGCCTTATCCCGGGTGTCGTAAAAATTCCTAAGGCGTATTTGAAATAATTTCAGTTAGGTGCGAACTTCCCTTTGCCAACGTTTCACGGCGAGAATTAACGTAACACAGGGTTGAAACGACTATCCAGATTTACATAAGTATTTAGACACGTCTGCCTTAATTTGCTGGTAATTTCTTGTTGAACCATGCCTACCCATCGCCTTGAAAACGAAGTTGTTTTTCTTCCTTGTCACTAGATGGCGCTGTACGTTATAATTGAAATATTAAAATGTTTTATTACTATTATTTAAGTAAAGTAGTGATCTTATTATATTATGACTTATATAAAATGCAATAAATATTTTTAAAGCTTATTCAACACTTTCTTTGTCATATTTTTGCTAGTCGCGTGTGCTGCCATCTCTGTGTGCCTGCCCGCACCTACCAGTTTTGCCTACCTACGGGCCCTCCAATAGTTACTATGGAGTTGGGTCCCTGTAACGTTATTAATTATATTATTTTTGGTTGAAGTATGTATATCGAACGAAGTTCTCCGAGTCTACTTCATCAAACTGGCGTTTGTATGTATGTATGTTCGACGACAATAACCTGAGTATCTTTAATCGAAGCTTCATGACAATTAGTAGGCACGTAGATATGGCCAATAGAATTATTAAGTTTGAACATGAGCCAAATCGGTTAAGGGTTGCTGAGATATTGGGGTCGCGAGTTCGCAGTTCGGGTCGAACTGCTGTATTTGATATATGATTTTAGAGTTTCGCGGTCACAATTACGGTTATTAGTATTACGGGACTTACCGGGATTAATATCGGTTTTTTACCAGATATTTCGACGAACCTTCTGCCGTCATGGTCGCTATCAAGGGTAACCATATAGGTCTACTCTTTTTCTTTGTCGTTTGTTACATCACACATCACTGACGGTGTCCGTGCGGGTATTGTGAATATATTATTATGTATAATATTTTAAAATATTTAGTACATACCTACTTACTTCTTCCTTTACATTGAGTAAATATCCTCTTAAATTTATCGCAGGTTGACTGGAAGAAATCTCTTTATCCGATAAGTCTGCCATTGTCTATTTGCTCTTTCAAATTGTATGTACTTTATTTTGTGTTTTTGTTACAGTAAAGTTATTACAAACAAAAAACCAAACATACAGACATACGAACGCCGGATTATTCAAGTATACTCTGAGAGCTGTTTCATCTGTTTAAATATAAAATAACAAAATTTAATTCTTTTTCAACTTCAAATGAGTCTTGACCTTTTGCTATGGTAAAATAAACTGTAAGTTAACTAACTTCATGATATATTTTACAAAGAAATATTTTGGTGAAGCGGGACAATAAAACAAAAGTGTACATAGGCCAAAGTTTCGTTTTATTTAGAAAAGTATTTTGTACAATTTACTAATTTACAAGTTGCATCCTTCAACTTTCAAACTCACAAATTAACTTCTATCCTAAATTCACAAAGTCGAAAGCCTTACAACATTTTATGGGATTGTTCACACTAAGCGTTTATTTAGCCGCTTGATTATGAGCGAATGTAAGAGATGGTCATATTTCGTTACATTACTTTAGATGAAAAAGTGAGACTGTTTTTTCAGAGATGATTATAATTCCTTACATTATTTTAGATAACAACATGAGACTATAACTTTTTAATACTTCATTTTGACACGCAGCTGTGTCAGATAAAGTTCAGATCAACTTTTTTTAATCTGAATTCGTTTGGCTTTGCATCAGCGTTTAATTAAACGCTTGTTGTGAACCCTCACTTTAATATCTTAACGATTTCACTCACATAGTATAGCGTATTTACAAAAACACTTTAATCTATGTATCACAGAAAAAATAATTATTTCTAGCATAGTCACCGATATCAACAGGATGCAACCTAGGTTTTTAAATAGATTTTAAGGCGTGAAATAGGCATATTAATAAGTACTCAAATGACGTTATAACCTGAGAATTAGAACTTTCTAGCAGTATACAGGACCAAGAATCAAGAATCAAAAATTATCATTAATTTACATGTAAATTAATTTAGATTAAACAATCGATTTTAGTTATATTAGTAAATTGGTTTAAAATAGAAATTTTATAAGAATCGGTGTAGTTTGGGGGAGAAGACGGTTTTTAGTTTAAAATGTAACTGATTTCTACACCAAACTACACAAGCGAATAAGATAAAATTCCTATGGGGTCACATGTCATGACAAGTATGACCTTAAAATAAAATAAAAATTCAAATCTAGAAAGTAATCGGGAAAATACATATAAAGATAAAAGTATACATTCTAATTGATAACCTACCTTTTTGAAGTCGGTTAAAAATGACTAGGTTCCATCCAGTTGATCTACCGTAGTAATAACATTAGGAATAATCGACACTGCATAAACCTTCCTACACACGCGGTGTCTCGTGATGGCGCGAGTGTACGGTCTTAGGCCGCATTTCAGTGGGCAGTGACCTTTAAACTATAAAGACCTTCGCCTATTACAGTAATTTGATACCGATGGGACACACAAATCTCACAAATAAGCATTAAAATGTGAGTTTTATATTGAGTTCTATAAAGTGGATTTTAAAAAAAATAATTGTAAGAAGACTTTGATCACGAATGATCTAGGTACGCATATTTAAATAAATTTTTGAAATTTTTAAGATTCATACTACCCACTGAAAATGCTAAGAATAGCAATATATAGCTAAATCGAAGTAAAGCTTGAATTTCTACGACTTATAAGAAATATACATTAAAAGAAAAAAAATATATAAAAAAAGAAATTATCCATTCAAAAACTATGCAAGTTTAATATATTGTAGGTATAGGTACTTAAATTAAAATGTTACAAAATTCAATGAAACATATATTTTTGTGATTATTGTTTTTTTTTTTTGTAAATAGCCCCCAATTTTTAAAAAATAATAAACAATGTTATTATTTTTAAAAATTTGGGGGCTTTAAATGGTATTTTTTTTTTCGTGTAAAAATTCAAGCTTTTTCTTACATTATAGACGGATGAGATGCATCTAAGCGACTATTTTTGCTAAATTTACATAAAATTGTTTTTCTAGGCCATAATGTGAACAGTGATTTGTTAATGATTACATCTATAAAAATTTAAAAAAGTATAAAGTTGGTATTTATTTTAGTGAATTTTTTTTGTAGATTTAAGTACTAGCACAATATAATATAAACTAAGGTTAATGTGAACAGACAAACAGAAAAAAAATTATATATTTTTTATGTTATAATCTTTTACTTTTAAGTTTTTTTTCTCAACTGTTAAAATAATTTCTTAGACAAAGCAAGACTTTATTATATTTATACAATACAAATTATAATTTAGAAAATATGTCCCAAAATATTATTATGAACGTATATAAAAACGAAATCTAGTAAAAAATAGGCCACTATTCTGTGAAGTCCTTTTATAACGGATACCGTTACCTGATAGGTCTTTACTACCGAGGGTGGGTGGAGTTTCTTTGAAATAGAAACCAGACGATGTTTGAATTTTTATTTCTATCGATCTTTGTGGTGTAATATTGAAGCGTTGGGTTTTTCATACGAATTAACTTTCATTTTAATTTTGGTGTTATTCAAGATTCACAGGTAATAAAAAAAAATATAATATGAGTTATATGTTTTTACTACCTCAATTCATAAATATGAAAAATAAGCAAAAAATATATTCTGATGGTATTATTTTCATCTACCTCTTATTTTTACGTACCAACTCTATACTATTAAAAAACAATTTAATAAAAGTTATCTTTGAGACAAATCAAATAAGCCCAAACTCGATAGGGCATTCTTTACACCTTCCGGCTCCATCAGATCAGCACCACGTTACCATAATATTGCATTGTCACGCGATATACGTATGCGTAAAAAATTCCAGCTCAATCGGAAACCCGAAAGTGAGTCAAATTTAACTTGTAAGATTGGATTACAGATGGACAGCCAGACAAGGGGACAGGTGAAAAAAAAAATTACTTACAATCAGTTTATGACTTTTGTTTTTTTTTATTTTTTCAAATAAAATAGCGTGTAGGTTAGTCTAATCAGTCTTAGATCGAAATTTTAAACTAAAATTTAATTTATTATTGAGCATAATTGGATAAGCTGTAGAAGTATTAATCGATATATTTTAATAATTGAGTAATTTGTCATAAAATTATTAAATTTAAAAGTAAATAAATTTACAATTGATATTCTACATCAAAATTAAATGGAAGAACAGTGCTTAATGATTTTTTTATAATAATACCGTATTGAATTACTAATATATTAAGATATGTGTGAGATATGAAGATGGCACAACTTTTGTTGACGTAAATTAAAGCTTAGGTTACAATGTTTTTAATGGTAATATAATTTTATAAATCTGTGATAAAATTATTTTTATAAAATTTGAAAACTGGAAGTATATCAGTTATGTAATAAAAAATAAAAAAGAAAGAACCTTTTCTATAAAATTACATGATAAAACTATGTGGATTAAAAACAAAAAAAATGTTAGTAGTCTATATTATTCCTTCATTATTAGATATAAAAACTACAAATGACCTAGGATTTATACTTAGTGCTTATGGTTACTAATAAAATTTTAACAATTTCAAAGACAAATAATAAGTATAGCACACTTTAGATGATAAAACATAGTTAGAATATTACACATTATAACTATCTAATTTTAAATACAAGAATGATCTTGTATTTTAGAAACTTCATTTTTATTGAAATTAAATAAAATTAAGGTGATTTTTGAAACAATCTTTGTATCTAAATTAAAAACATGTGATATTTTTTTTACTGCGAGTAACAATTCAATGTTTTAATAATATTTTTTAAAATAAATAACAAAATACACCTTCATTTTGGAACGAAGTTCCTTTTTGTACGGTACGGACTAGGTGGCTTAGGGCTAGGCGGAAAAAAGTGTAATATTTTTCCATCGCGAACATTTTAAGGACTGTATTTTTCGAGGTTTTTTACACGACACTTCGTTTTTTTATAATTATAAACAGATGTCACAAATGTGTCATCAAATTAAGCAAATCGTAAACCAAAATCACCTTAATTTTATTTATTTTTCTAATGTAATAATAACTACCAATTGCCTATAATATATAATACACACATTATTACATCATAACAAGACCAGTCTCAGTCAGTTTGGAATTGACTCATCGTTCCTTTTTTCACAATGAAACGTTAGATTCACAGTATATATAAATTTATTAACCTTTAATTAAATCACAATTTAGTACACTCGAGAAAATAAATTAAAAAGGAGAACGTAAATAAACCTTAAAAAAGAAAAAGGAAACTCAAAAGCATTTCATTAGTTCAAAAAGAAGAATAATTATTTTATCGAATAAGGAAATATCTATTTTTATTCTTCTATACGTTCATTTTTCACCTGAAATCAATATTTCTTGTTAACTAAAAATACACGACCAACTTTTCTTAGAAACGGTAATAAGTATGTTATTTTTGCACACACGCAATTTGTCAACCTTGGCTTTTGATTTAATTCGGGTAAAATATACTCTAACCTTATTATACTAAACTATGCAGTAAATACTAAATAGTAGCAACATTTACTTACAAGAAACAACAATTTTTTGAGTTGACAAAATATGATATAATAATTTATTAAAAAAGCACAGTCAATGGCAAAAGTAACTTTACTTTTTAAAATTCATCAGAATTTTAGTAAATTGACATAATTAGGTATTTCATTACAAATTGACTGAATGCACACGAGTTGAGTAATAATAAAATCAGAAAACCTTATTTTTTTAGCTACATTTAACTAAATTAAGCACATTTAAACACGTAGGAATAATGTCTGCTAAAAATGTTCACAACACGTTGGTTCATAAAAGTCACTTTTCGTTCATACTCAAAAACTTCATTACACTGAGAAACACAAAAAATATTCAAATTCTTTAAATAGTTATTCTAATTAAAAGTCACCTTTTTCGTGCACTTTTGTTATACGTGAGTTGCCAACGGTTGTTGATGACCATTACCTAGAAAATAAAATAATACTGTAGAATGTTACAAAAACGAGATTCATTAAATTATTTTATAATAATTGTATAACATTGATAAGGTTAGCATCAAAGAGAAACTGCTAAAAGAGAAGAAGAAAAAAGAAATATTTTACACACTATTAAAAATGGAATAGAGAAGGAGATTTGAATCCTGTAAAATAGCATTCAATTGACTGGCCACTAAAGTATTGTTAACTTTAGGTAATTCATCACTGACATAACTTGTCATAGACACATTAATATTTGTATACTCAGACACAAACACTATTTAATAAAAATCCAATGTGAAATTTTGTCATTTTGTCACTTCAACTATATAACCATCTGAATTTGTACATTTTGGCATTAACACAATCAAACTATTTAGACGTTCCGTCATTTAAACAGCTATGTCCTGGAAGGATGTCTAACATGATAAGATGATATTTGAAAAATAGTAAAAGGAAAAAAAAGGTACAGATGAAGACCTAGAATAAACATTTTCCAACAATTTAGGAGTAAATAACTATAAGAAAATTAAAAATAACAATAGAGAGAAGAGAATAGTGGAGATTTCTTCACTTAACTCGGCTGACAAGAGCAAGCTCTTAAATCAAAAGAAAAAGATAATACGGTATACTTTATCCTAAAACATACTTTGTCCTTACCTTTTTTAGTGACAGTAGCATTACTTATCGTTCTAGTCGATGGGGCTAGTATGTAATGTGCACTGGGAGACTGTGGAGTCCCAGATGAAGTGGCTACTCCAACCTGTTTGGAGAAAAATTATAAATTAGTGGTGGTTTTTTGTAAGAATCAAGAATTTCTTTAAAAAAATATTTGATTGTACCATAATATCTATTTCATTGTCACTGCAGTTACAATTTTTAATATTTTAATTTAAATAAACCCATGTTAAAAATATTTTAAAATTTTTGAAACAGACACGTAGAGAGATAAATGTGTGTGATCAGTACTGACCGCAGGCTGTGTGCTGTCCGTAGACATAGTAGATGTGGTGATAGGACTCGTCGTATGTTGGGGAGACGCTAAACTTGTCGGTGATGTGATGGAGTGTGATGAGTTACCTGGAAGAGAAGATTCTGATGCACTTTGTTTGATTTCACATGATGTAGTTTAATTCCACCATTTTGGAACACCTTTCTAATTGATATTGAAAGCAAAAGTAATTTTCAGGGTGACACGACGACTGAGCCATTACATAATTTCGGAACCTTAGTATCGAGTCGGGTGGCGCATTTCATATATTTATTTTTACAATATTTTTTAAATTGCAATATATCTTGTATGTATGTTTGTTTGTTAATTTTCATCCTGTTATCTTCAACCGATTGAAATTCAATGAGTTCTTCTGATGATGGAGCCGGAAGATACTCGACAGAACCGACTTGTAAAAGTACATAACCTTATCGAGTAGGACTAGTTTAATTTGTCTTGAGAAGCACTTTATGGTAGACTCAGTAATAAAACGACGCAACTTCATCGAGTTTGGGCTCATTTCATTTGTCTTTATAAGTTCTTTGGCCTCACAAAAAAAGCATGTATAAAAATGATTCTTTAAAAAAAAAGCTTATTTAGAAAAAAGTTAAGACTGTAAAAAGTTTCAGACACTAAGAATCAGCTGTCTCTCAGCGTATTCCCATTTGCTTCTTCAGCTGTATTGCTGTAAAGCCTGTAATCCGCTTTCCGGCTTTTTATTCTCTACTTTGCACGGTCTTGAGCATGAGCATATTTGATTGTCAGACCGTTGGTACGCATATCATTCTTAACGACATCAAGCCAAAAAAACCTATATTATAAATTGATGACAATGAAATTGTTAACAAAAAAACCGTCCTTATTTTCTTTCAGGAGTTTCTTTCATATCAAAATTCTTCAACATATCTTCACTAAATGAATATGGGACCAACTTGGTACTTAATTCTTGTAATTAAAAAAGAATTATCAATATCGATTCACAAGTGGCGAAAATATCGCGTAACGTAGGTAACATACTTACATTCAAAAGAAATTTATGGATCTAATTGATGATCTCTTCTTCGTTTGAAGTCAGATAAAAAAGGAATGAAATAAAACTATTAATTATTTATTATTAATCAAATTTACCTGACGGTAATACCACAGAACTCCTTATAGAAGAATATGGTGGTGGGGCAGGCGTAGAAGCAGGTTTTGCTGTATTAACTGTATTAGCGAAGCCCAGCCCACCTCCCGTTCTTAAGTGGGGGTTGCCGTATGTTGCCGCGTATCTTACGTCCACTCCATGGATGATACCCCCGTTGGGTATTCTGCTTATAGCTAAATAAAAGAAAGAAAACATTTGATAATATTACCAGTTTTTTCCTATAAATTCAAACTGATATTTTTGTAGATAACACAGTCATGACTTTCGTAGAGAATTCTAATAATTTAAGTTATCGCCATTTTCAGGAATATTAAAAAGTTATCTGGTTCAAATTTAGGTAGTAAAATATTATGTGGTAAAAGAAAAAACAGAAATTATAAAGTATTAAATGTGAAAATTAAATGATAATTAAATATTTAGAACAATTCTTGTATTACACCCGGTCGATTAAAATTTTACTAGAGCAATTAACAATGTAACCTTTGCTTGTGATATTATTATAATTTCAAAATATCTTTAAACAAAGTTAAATAAGATCTATTATTATACTTTAAAATCTTCTTTAAACTTACCTTCAGGATTAGGTAGGCCTAAGCTATTGAGAGCGTTAGAACTTTCTTGTCTTTTGGTGGGACGCTGCAAGGAGTTGTTCTGGGACCCACTGTTTGTATTGAACTGTACTGTTGACGGCGTATCTACGCTTCTTGGTAGACTTCCGTTTACAGACCTAATAATAATAAAAACCTTTAGAAAATCTTAGTTTACAAACGAAATACATAAAGATAGCTTTATGCAAGTCCTATCAGAATTGAGAAAACAAAGATGTTAGTTTAAAACTACGAAAATGCGCTTGGTCATCTATGTTTTTTTTTCATAATCTAAAACTTGTATCACACTAATATTGTAAAGGCGAATGTTTGTGTGTGTTTGTTACTTTTTCACGTGCTAACGGCTGGACCAATTTTAATAAAATTTGGAATGCAGGAAGCTGACACCCTGGACTAATTCATAGGCTATTTTTACCGCGGGTAACACTGCGGGCGTAGCTAGTAAGATCATAAAAAACTGGTCATAGGCCACTTTGATAGAGAATTTCTAAAAACTGACAAGGGACTTTGTATAGAATATGCTGAAAAATGATACAGGAGGTAAGTACATATTATGCTGAAGAAAGATACAGAAGGTAAGTCTTACCTATTTGGCGTAAGTTTGTCACTGCTTATGGTAGGTGACGTCACTCTAAGAGAGCCAGGGGTGTAGTCGTGAGCGTAGTGGACATAAGTTTGATATCCGTTTCCGTATCCATTTACCTGAAACAATGTTAGGTATTGAAAAAATGGCTGAGACTACCTTCAAGATGAATAAGGATATGCTGTGTTTTGTTTTTAACATTATTACGTCTGAATTATGCGAAATGCGCTTAAAGAGGCATGTTGTCCAGCAATGGAGTAATATAGGTTGCCAAAGATCCTTTCAGAGAATTATTTTATTACTGATAACTAATATTACTGAAAGAAATAACACATGCTTTAATATTATCAAAACTTACGCGACATAAATTACAATGTAAATTAAAATCGAAATTAATTTGAGATAATGATATAAGTATATTATCTTATACCTTTAAACGAGCAATTCTTGTATATTTATTTATTTATTTCTGTGATCTCGAAAACGGCTTTAACGATTTCGCTGAAAATTGGTATATGGGGGTTTTCGGGGGTAAACAATCGATCTAGATTAGTCTTATGTTTGGGAAAACGCGTGTTTTCGAGTTTTCATGCGTTTTTCTTTCCACGCAGAATATGATATAACCGAGCAAAGCTCGGTCGTCCAGGTACTAATTTTTCTAAACTAAAAATCGACTTATCCCCCAAACTACAGAACCAATTTAATAACCCTTTCAAACAAAAAAGGATTTTCCAAATCGGTCCAGCCGTCTTCGAATAATCGGTGAACATACATTAAAACAAAAAAAGATCGAGTCGAATTGATAACCTCCTTTCGTAATCGTAAAAAATCTAATAAGGTATCATCATCATCAGGTCTTTTTGTCTCCACTGCAGGAGCACGACCCTTTCTGTACTTCCAGAGCCATACTTGGCCAGAGCAGCTAGCCGGCCTACACTCTCCTCGCTGGCCAGACGGGTTGGAGAGACCTCATTGATGTTCATATCTTTGTTTAGCTTGTATTTCCTAAGTCGCCTTCTACGACATCCACGGGAGGACTTGGCCTTGTTCTACTCTGCCGGAAACCACACGGCAACTCATTTTACATAAGGTAGGTATTCAAAATTTATTCAAAAGTAAAAGAGAGTATTATGCCAGCATAAGTGACGCAATATTTTTTTCTTTGATATCAATGAATTCGTTAAAAAAATCTACATAAGTATTTGTATGTTTTCATTTACAAATTAAACCTTCAAAAGCGGAGTTACCAAGTTACGTATTGGAAAAAAATCCCTTTGAACTTGAACAACCAACAAGCTCTTGGAAGGTTTTTTTATTAAAACGTTCTAAAGTTTTCTGCTATTTATAAACATAAAGGGAAAATTTTCTTAACGAAATGAAAAGGGTTATAATAAGGCTTCTTTAAAACGTTTTTTGCGTAGAATTTTCATTAGACTTTATAAGCTTGCTTATGTAATACCAGTATTAGCCATTTACGTCTTCCTAAAACATATAATTAAACTATCAGGCAATTTGTCTATCGTCTAATAAATAAATTGAGCTAACCCCAAAGTAAGTTCGGGACTTGTATTATGGGATACTAACTATACCCAGAACTTTTCCGTGCAAGCAGTTACGCTATATCAGCGGCCACCGAAAATTTGTAATTCTAAAACATTAACGATGATTAAGAAACGAGTAAAAGAATAACTGTTTGTCCTACCATCCTGATCATCATATTTAGAAATATTATCTTATGTATATATTATGTGTAGGTATATATAGTGTTCATGGTAGTGTATATGTTTCCGGCAGAGTAGAATAGGACCACTTCAAGTCCTCCCGTGGCGACTTAGGGAATACAAGATAAACAGAGCTTTTTTTTACCCCCGACGAAAAAAGGTGTGTTATAAGTTTGGCGTGTATCTGTCAGTTAATCTGTAAGTTTGGCGTTGTAGCGCCTAAACGAATGGACTGATTTTGAGTTTTTTTTGAAGTGAAAACTTCTTTAGCGACGTTGTGCACTTTTTTTGGAATGGGTAAAAAATCTTAAACTCGCGTCAGGACCACGTGTCCTGATCGAAAATTCGTAACACGGCGCAGGGCGCTTGCGCGAATGTTCGTGTGTGTTTATGTTACGTTACGCTCGTGTGTGTAATGTGTCATGCTTGTGACATTTGTGACAGACTGTGGTTCAGAAAAGATTTGAAATATTTTATACTGATAATTAAAGCAATTCGTGCAAAATTATTCCCTAACCATTCCAAAATATCAAAAATGCACAACGTTAATATTTAAGTTTTCACTTCTGCCGGCACTCCCAGAGTGCAACCCGTCGTTTTTTTTAAAGCTAACTTTATCAAGGTTGTTGTTAGCTCTGTTTGATGGAAATCCGTTCAGCAGTTTAAAGTTTGTATTACGTACGTAAAGTATCGCTCTAGTAGTACAGAGAGGGTCGTGCTCCTGCAGCGAAGACAAAAGACCTGACGATGGTGAGGATGATGAAAAAACAATATAAGTAGGTAGCCTCAAGAGTATGTCATCAGTTATGTAACAACTGAAACAAATCAAGCTTAATTGACTTCCCATCTCGATTATAATGAGTCTAAATAAGATTAGACATAGTTTCGTTTGAAAGCCGATCACGGGATACGCTTCAGCGAGTCATAATAGCCTTTTAGTAATTGTACCGGATCTTCTTGGAAACTTAGCTGAAGTATAATTAGAGAAAATTTGAGTAACGTAATTTTGCTATCAACTAATAGCACCTAGTTTCGATATCAGGTACATCTTCTTTTTAACCTGCGATAAAAAAGAGAGCTGTAATAAGTTTGACGCTAATCTTTTTGTGGCATTGTAGCGCTCGTACGGATGAAACGATTTCGATGCGGATTTTTTGCGTGAAAGCAAGTTCCCTTGCCGTGGTTCTTAGCTATGTTTGATGGAAATCGGTTCAGCCGTTTAAAAGTTATTGGGGTTAACGCTTCAAACTCGGGGATTTTTAGTTAACCTAGCAAATAAATATATGGCATAGCACGGTTTAAGTATGTAGTACCGCCACTCACCACTATAGTCGTTGTCGTCGGGTTTTTTAAGATATGTATAGTAAATTAAAACTTGTTATTTCAAATTTTTGACAAGCAGATATTTGAAGTTGCCTAAAGGCATATTTTGCCAAAGTACCATTACTCGTAAATGGTCACCTATCCAAGTGCGGGCAACGGTTAGTGTCTCTGAGCTTTTTATATAAAGATATCATCACTTTCATATAATAAAACCTACCTTGAAACAGTCTGCATACGCATACTGCAAATGCACTAATAGCATTTTGCCTAGATTGGCGTAAACCTAGTATTTTATAAAAAATATCATTTTCTGTTTAACTGTAACACCTACCTTATAACAGTCTGCATACGCTTGATCAGTATAGTCATTGCTGTATCTATACTGATAGTTCCTTCTGATTGACTGCTACCGGAAATATCACTAATAGCTTTGTGCCTAGATTGGCTTAAACCTAGTATTTTAGACTAAGACAATTTTCTTTTCAACTGTAAAACCTACCTTATAACAATCTATATACGCTGGATCAGTATAATCGTTGCTGTATCTATACTGATAGTTCTGATTGACTGCTACTGTCGATCTCACTGATAGCATTTTGCCTAGATTGGCGTAAACCTAGTATTTTATAAAAAATATCATTTTCTGTTTAACTGTAAAACCTACCTTATAACAGTCTGCATACGCTGGATCAGTATAGCCATTGCTGTATCTATACTGATAGTTCTGATTGACTGCTAGCGGTGCTCCCACAGACGGCACTGTGCCTAGATTGGCTTAAACGTAGTATTTTATACAAAGACAATTTTCTTTTCAACTGTAAAACCTACCTTATAACAGTCTGTATACGCTTGATCAGTATAGTCATTGCTGTATCTATACTGATAGTTCCTTCTGATTGACTGCTACCGGAAATATCACTAATAGCTTTGTGCCTAGATTGGCTTAAACCTAGTATTTTAGACTAAGACAATTTTCTTTTCAACTGTAAAACCTACCTTATAACAATCTGCATACGCTGGATCAGTATAATCATTGCTGTATCTATACTGATAGTTCTGAGTGACTGCTACTGTCGATCTCACTAATAGCATTTTGCCTAGATTGGCGTAAACCTAGTATTTTATAAAAAATATAATTTTCTGTTTAACTGTAAAACCTACCTTATAACAGTCTGCATACGCTGGATCAGTATAGTCATTGCTGTATCTATACTGATAATTCTGATTGACTGCTAGCGGCGCTCCCACAGATGGTACAGTGCCTAGTTTTGCGTTCGAACAAAGTGTGCTGTCTGAGCCAGTATTGGAGTAATCCTGAAACAAAAATGAAAAGATAAAAACTTGATCTATTTAGTTCCCTCTTGTTGGCTTTTAAGAAATCATTGATCCTGAATTTCTTTGAAACGTGAATAAGTGGTAGTTTTTTCTTTTATTACTGTTCTGTAAGTAATGCATTAGTGTCTATTTACAAATGTCTTACTTAAATCATTTAAAATATCTATTTTCTTTTTGTATTAATATTATAAGCGATTCACTTAAAACTGTTTAAAGCTGCATTAATAAATTAAACCTGGTTGAAGCTACATAAATAAAAAAATGTTCTATAAATAGTTAAGTTTTGACACTCAATGTCTGCATAATGTATCAATGTTTAGTTAGAAAGATATTTTCTGTAATGACTATTTGTGTAACAATAAACAGAAAAACAATTATTTACATAGAATTTGTGATTTTTGTAATAAAAAATAAAAAATATTGTGAGGCTGATTAAAAAGTACATATTAAACAAATGAAAATAGCCCAAACTTGATGGAGTCACGTCTTTTTATTACTGAGATCGATCAACCAATTCCAATCTCCATGATCAGACCCTAGTCGTCGTGTATTATAAAGTATTCTTCAAGAAAAAACAAACGAATCCTACTCGATGAGGTTATGTTGTTTTGTATTTAAGTTTTGTCGAATATTTCCCGGTTCCATCATCAGAACAGCCCATTGACTACATAATGTTGTAAAATCATCCGAGTTACATAAGTGTGCAAAATTTTAGATCAATCGGTTGTAGATGACTGGTTGAAAATCAGGTTGCAAGATTTATCCCAAAGATTGCAAGTTATGTAGAAGCTTGTAAAATTGAGAAAATACAAAAGGCTTATTGCTAAAGCGATTCCTTCCAGCCATCCTTGGGTAATTGGGGTCCTGTTGTTTGACCAAAAGTCATTTGGCAAAATTACACTTGACAAACAACGTTTGGCAAAGAAATGGTTTCGCCAATTGATTATTTTAGTATTAATCATTTTACAAACGAGTCACTTTTCCAAATGATCAAATATTATGAGAATGAGAGAAATATGAGAAAATATTATGAGACTTTAAAATAAGAATATTAAATGTTTTAGACAAAATAGAGAACCACTAAATCGTGATGTTTGAAAAATCAAGTACTTCTTATGAAATATTTTTTTATTGTTAAATTATATTTGGACAAATACTTAATTTGCAAAACATATTAGGTATTTGGTGAAATGATAAAAAGTTGAAATTTTATTATTTAACACATTTAACAAGTCGTGTCGTGTTTGCTAATGGATCATTTGCTAAGTGAGTTTTAGTAAAATGATACTTTTGTCAAATGTATCGTTTGCTATGAACATTTCGTGAAACGTTGTTTGTCAAATGACCATTTGTCAGTAAATATTTGGTCAAACATTAGTAATTCTGGGTAATTATATACTTTTAAAAATCTATACTTTGATATCAACATCGTCATCATATCAACCACAGGAACGCCACTGCTGGACAAAGGCCTCCACTAAGGATTTCCAAAACGACCTATCGTAAAATGGCTTGTATCCAGCACCTTCCTGCAACCTTGCACAGGTTGTCTGATCATCTAGCTAGTGGGTGGGTGTACATCGCTGCGCTTGCCGGTACGTGGCCGCGAATTGAGAACCTTTCTGCCCCATCGGCCGTCGGTATTTTGGAACATTATGTACTATTACATTGCACTGGCCTTATTTTAAATACCTACCAACATTTTCTGTTTACAAGACAGAAATTGTAAACCAAATAGTCATCTTGCAAAACACTCACCGTATGTGAAAACAGATATTTTATTTATATTTATTTTGTGTTTTTACCATTTTTCCACAAAGTTACGAAAGACCTACTAAATAAATATTCCAACGGCTTTTTACCGAGAAAATTATATTCCAAGAAATGATAAAAGATCTTGTCTATTCTTAGAAGTATTCATATTAATATAGAAATACTCTGCGAAAAATTCAACAAGACTTCCAGCACATTTCAGCGCCCTATTACGAGTTCATAATATTATTACTTTTACGAACATTTAACAATATAAGTACTTAGAAAGGATACTGATCTTTCCAGGAAATCATTATGAATATAAATAGGCATGTTGTTATTTTTTTTGTACACCCAATTAGGCGGTTAATTCTTCTTACGGGTTAGTTAAAAGAAATTTCTTTAGAAATAAGTAGCACCTATGTAAAACTAAAAACCAGCTTCACACCCAAACTACAAAACCGATTTTGATAAAATTTCTATGACACCTGACAGGTATGCCCTTTTAAACAAAGAATTATCCAAATCGGTCCAGGCTTCTTTGAATAATCGGACTTCGAAAAAATACCGACGAATTTAAATTTTCTCCTTTTTGGAAATCAGTTAATAAAAAGGAATGGAGGAGACAAACCCTGACATTAGTTCTAAAGTAAATTAAAGTAGCATTAAGATTAAATTATGTATCTTATCAAACTATTAATATAAATGTAAGTAAAAGTTTAGCCCTCATATTCATGAAAATTAACTACCGCTTACTAAACCTATTTTAGTTAAAACATGTTGTGTCCCTCTGTGCCCTAAAAAAATGTTTGGGGCGATGGAGGCATAGAAATAGTGGCAATGCTGCCAGCCTTCTGGGTACGTTACCACGGGGCAGCAATTTGCCAGGGCTTTTTTATTTATAAGTAATTTAAGTTATTAGTTTAGATTTCGTAATTTCGTTATTTCTCCCATGCTGGTCGGGGAAAAATAAAAAAAACTTAGAATGTACCAGCTGCTTCTCTTCCCACGCAGATCGTAAAAGCCGATCGAGGGAATGGGCAAAAATGCAAATCATGTTAACAGGCGATGCGGCTAGCAACCCATCACTGTATTGATTGCTTTTCCATCTTCTCGCCCACCATGACGCTAAAAGTGGTTTTTGGGTCTTGCGGCCCTGGGCTCTGCATAGAACCGCAAGACCCAAAATGCTCTGTCTGCCCCGTTAGGGATAAAGACGTGATAGTATGTATGTTTCGTAATTTCCTCGTTTGTTTCATTGTTTCAAATAAAGTTACATTCTTCGTAATAGTTACTCTATTAAAAAAAAGACGTGTGGCACTCGGGGACTGCCGCGGTAAAGCTATTGCAAACAAGGAAGGACGGCAACGTCGCAAACGGACGACGGAGACGAAGCGGCAACCTACATGGTAGGCGGAGTGGGGAGAGCGTGAGGTTTTTTCGTTACGGAATTTCTGGATTCGCTCCCCGCGCTCAAGGCCCGCGATAGAAGCTATGCAATAGCTTAAAAAACTGTCTATTTGTCTATTACTGGACAGATTTGAAGGAAACTTTTTTTGTTATGTAGCTGTTAAGCCTGGGCAACATTATAGGGTATAAATGATTTTGGAAAATGAAACACCTGGTGCAGAACCATGAATGGTCCGGCTAAACTATAAGAAATATAAAAATGAAGCCTTAACAAAAGTTGTTCTGCCTGATAAGCATTTTCACAAAGTCTACGCGAATGAATTCGCGGGCTACGGGTCATCATCATCATCATCATTTCAGCCGCATAACGTCCACAGTTGGACATAGGCCTCTCCCAAAGATTTCCAAAATGACCGATCAAGAGCGGCCTGCATCCAGCGCTTTCCAGCGACCCTGGTCAGGTCATCTGACCACGGGTCACTGGTCAGGTCATCTGACCGGGCTTCGGGTAGCCCTTTCAGAACTCGCCAAATCGATTGTGCGGTCTATAAAATCTTTTTTCGTTTAAAAACTACACAATTAAACTGAACGGGCCCAACGTCGGACGATTGTGCGGTAAGCGTACTTTGACCTTATGTACAAATTTGCCGCGTTTGCTCAGTGCACGAGCAGGATCGGACATGTTCAGTCGTTTTATTTGTGGCGCGCCTCCCTAAAAGACTGTAAGTACTAAAAATGTTGTTATTTAATATTTTTCTATGTCTTTATGTGTTAGAAACATAAAAGTATTAGTTTATCTACACAATTATGTAATTTTTTACATCGAATTTGTTAATTTTAATGTAAAAAAAAGTTGACGAAGTTTTATGACACAATTGTATTAAGTCGGGCCGAAAGGTTATTATGTTTTGACAATAATTTGTTTTTTATTTTATTTTACAGAAGTTGTCAACAATGGCACACGCCCTACGTGACATCGACATCGACCAAATCCTCAACGGTTTCGGTAATGAGGGTAGCGACGATGAGAACTACCTAGGTCTGTTCGGAAGGGACCAGAATTCCGAAAATGCCTGATTTGTCTGACGATATAATCTGGAGTAGTGACGATGAGCAACCACTCAGCAAGCTGACATGGAAGAAGAAAAAAATTAATGGTAAATCAGTACCGTCAGAATCTTTAGGGCAAGTCAATCCTGTTTTGAAACCAGCTGAATATTTTGAAAGATATTTTAATCCGGAATTAAAACATGGATCTCTAATTGTTAAAGACTATTTAACTTTTGAGAATAATTATTGTTTAAGATAACAATTGTAATTTTTTAATTATTTGTAGGTTTGTTACTTGGCAAATAAATGCTGTTATTTTGATTATATTAATATTTTTATTTCCCATGACCACTTTCCTTGGGCCCTGTATAAACTAATTGTGCGACGTCACAATTGTAGCTGTGTTAGCATTGGCCGTTTCTAGTACAATTGTGTGGGTCAAAATTTTCCAAGATGGCAGCCGGAAAATGGAAAACTGACCCCAGATTTGTCATCAGAGGGTCGTAATTAGTCTAGATCATGTTTTTTCACATTGAAATCCTTTGTCGTTTCGGTGTCGGTCTGAAAGGGGTAGTATAACGTAAATATTTGAGAGGTACTCACAATCTCGCAACTTCCATTAGCCTGTCTCAACTCCAGCTTCAGATCACTTATGTTCGAGTTTCTATCATTATCCTTGAAAAGTTCTTCAGCAGTAACGGTGACGTCAGGCTTCTCTGCGACTTGTGTCTGCTTGTTCTTCCTCTGCTTCCTTTGACAGAGGATCACCAGCATAATCAGAGCTGCCACCATTATCGTGCCAGAAGTCACTCCGAACAGGATCAGAAGCAGTGGGAAGGTTTCTGAAACAATTTTTTGTTTTTAAAATCGGTATAATTTTTCAAAACTAAAAACCAGATTTTTATAATATTCTATCGAATCACTTGACCAATATGCCCCTTCCAAACAAAATGATTTTTTCAAATCGGTCGAGGCGTCTTCGAATAGTCGGTGAAAATACATAAAAAAAAGAACGCGGTGAATTGATTTCTTTCTCCTTTTTGCCTATTGTCTAGTTTAAAAGATCTAAAATTAAATTTTTATATAGTAGCGGAATCATAAATGAAGAATTACAAGTGGTGGGAAGCGACTTTGTTTCATTTTAAAAATAGTATTCGTAATTCTTTTTTTATAAGGAATAAGGATATTATTAAAAAATAATAGAGTCATTTTATAAGAAATTAATCGACCTTACCACTAAAATCAAACCCTAAAAATCTCAGCTCAAATGATAGATGCACACTTACGAGCAAGGCATAAAGTTAAAATGGCGATACATTGGCGGTAATACGTGGTCGTTTGGACCGTAATGGGGATCGACACCATTCGGGATAATGGTCGCATCCCACAATGTTTATGGGGGATGGCATTTTGTAAAAATATTCCCATGGGATTAAAAGGCTGGATAAAAGGCGTAAGTATTAACTGTGGGCGCTTGACCTGGCTTATACCGGCCAATCAATTTATGATGTTTACGTATCCGACCCTTAATTAATCCGTGAAATTCTGTCGCCAAAATTTAAAAAATAATGCTTCTTATCGGAATAACTGGAGCACCCAAAGGATGGTAATTTTATCTAGAATTTTGGTCTTTGCTTGACTTGTACTTTTAACGACCAGTCAAATTTTTAGAGCAAGTTCAAGCCATAACAATGACCTAGTTTCTTTAAAAATAAATCGATCAGAGCGTGTCGGGCCACGTTCAAAATTTACATTTTACAGCATGGGAAAACTTTGTTTTACATAATTTTACATATTTACTCCTTAATTTAAATTAAAAAAGTCAAAAGTCAGTATTCTCCCTTCGATACACAGTCCGTTTGTTTGTTTGTGATCTTTTTATTGTACAAAATAAAAATTAAAATCCATTTAGCTGCGTGCTGATGATTAATGTGAAAAGGCGATTTTTTTTATATTGTTTTATTGTTTACTAGCTGTATGTACCCGCGGGCTTCAGTTCCCGTGAGAAATTTGGGATAAAGCGTACTCTATGTTCTTCCCCTTGTCTCAAACTATATTCATACCAAATTTCATCCAAATTTAGTTCGGTTCAGTAGTATAAGCGTGAAGAGGTAACAAAAAATATACAAACTTTTTCGCATTTACAATATTAGTAGGATTAGTAGGATTTGAAAAGTAGTTCAATATCACGGATAGAACTTGCTCCGAAAATTTGCCTAGGGGCTAAAAAGTAAGCCAGTATGGTATTTTATCCGTAAAGATTTGCATTATAAATGAAAATCACCAGTGCACCGACATAGATACGTGAACAGAGAAAAAAATTACCCTGTAACAGCAAACAAACAACCTGGATCAAAAGATCTACTCAAAGCTGGAAACGTATTTGACGGAGCCTCGGTTTTGGCTCGTAATGATTATATTTGCCGACGCTGTATTTATGTGAAACGATATATGTTTATGAGAAATGATACGTTTGAAATTGAAACTGCTCTGATATTAACTCTGAAATGTAGCTTCTACAAAATGAATCTGGATTCATATCCATGCCTTCAGGCCGGGAATATTCTGTAGACATTACTAGCTTTCAAGAGATATGGTTTCTATATCTAAATCCAAATAATACAAGTTTAGTTGCCAAGCAAATTAAAAAATAATCAATGATAAAAATCTAGGTATGAGTGGCGAAAGTACATATTCCATTCGATTTTAAGTGGAATTAATATCTGTAGGGCCATCTGATAATTTCCAGGTAAATTAAAAATCCCGGCTTTCAAGCGTTAACTCCCAATAACTTCAAAATGGCTGAACCGATTTTCATAAAGCATAGCTAAGAACTACAACAAGGAAATTTGATTTAACGTAAAAAATACCGTATCGAAATCGGTCCTTCAGTTCAAGATCTACGATCCCACAGACAAACACCCTTCCTTAATGTCGGGGTTTAAAAACTAAATTTAAAAGGTATACGTGCTATAAACCAATATTCACCTGAAAAAGTTGACAGTTACAATAGATTAGGTGACATATTGCTATAGCTTTTTAATAATCATTTTTGTTGTGTGGGAGACCCACTTAAATATTTATTTTGTTTTCAGTATTTGTTGTTGTAACGGCAACAGAAATAGGTACACTATCTGTGAAAATTTTAACTGTTTAGCTTCTGTCATGGTTCGTAAGATACAGCCACAGACGGACCTAATTAGTAAGACGGTTAGTAAGACCTAATTAGTAAGCTAAAAAAAAAACACTGAAAAAAAAAAATGTGGACAAATACTCGAAAAAAATTGTGAGATCAATTAGTAGTTCCGCCGCCAGGCGCCGCCGCCGCCGGCCGGCCAAAGGACTTCATAGAGATCACGCGGTAGTTTTGGATGGGCGTAACTACGTGTCTCGATCGTAAATCATTTTCGCAACTGTTTTTGTCTCCACTGCAGGAGCATGACCCTTTCTTTACTCCCAGAGCCTTACTTGGCCAGAGCAGCCAGAGTAATTTGGCCTACACTCTCCTTGCTGGCCAGACGGGTTGGAGAGATATCATTAATGTTTATAAGCTTTGTTTAGCTTGTATGTCCTAAATCGCCGTCTGCGACATCCACGGAAGGACTTGGAGTGGCCCTTTTGTACTCTGCCGGAAACCACCCAGCAATCTTTTATCTTATGTCATACACAAATTTGGATTACGTACATAAATGGACTTTTTTCCATGAAAAATCAGCGTGTATAACTCACTGTTAGGCTTCAAGACGACCTCCAGGGCGTCGCTGCCGAACTCGTTGCTTACGTTACATTTGTACCGGCCGAAGTGCCTGGCCTGGCTTTCTCGGATAATCAGCGTAGAGTTGACCACTCCTCCTGCTTGCAGGTCTTCGAGGAAGGCGTAGTCCTGTGTAATGGAAAAAAATCAGTTAAATAGTGTCAGCTTCATACATGTCTCCACTGCAGGAGCACGACCCTCTCTGTACTAGGAGAGCCACACGTAGCCTGAGCAGCCAGAGGACTTGGCCTACACTCTCCACGCTGGCCAGACGGGTTGGAGAGGTCTCATTGATGTTTATAAGCTTTGTTTAGCTTGTATTTCCTAAGTCGCCTTTTACGACATCCACGGGAGGACTTGGATTGGCCCTATTCTACTCTGCCGGCAACCACACGGCAACCTATTATCAAAATAAACGATCGGTTAAACGTCATTTAAGAATCATAATTCCGTAAATAGTGTTTCTGAAAGGTGTAGGGAACCCCATATTATCACGCCTGTATCCCACAGGAGTAGGCAAAGGGTAGACCTCTTGGGGTTCCGTACTTAGTTTCGAATGACGCCGAAGCGATGCACGTTGTGGCAAAAATATTTTAGCGTGGTACACTGGGGAAAAATCTTATTGAACCAAATTTCACCAAGTCGAATTACACGGCAGCAAAAAACATTCTTCTTTTCTGTAACCTTTATTGTCTCACTGCTGGCCAAAGGTCTCCCCCAATATCCTTCGAGCGAAAAACATTATGGCGAAAAAAAAATTGTAATATTATTATAGTTTAAACGTCTGGCAAAATCAAACATATAAAGTTTTAATTAAATCAACAAAAAACAAAAGTTATATCTTCAGTACCGTAATATGTTAAGTTATCATCTGTTTTAAACTAAATAAAATTGTTATTAAATTTCAAAAATCATTTCTTAAACTAAATATACGTCTATAAGTGAAGTTCTGCTAGAAAGACAATCAAAAAAATATTAACCAAACAAACTAAACGACAATTAAAAATTATTTAGTTTTATTTATTTAAAACACAACATCAATTTCGTAGATTGCTACGATCCTGACAGACCTCTTTTGCTTCATCTACACTCATCACTCTCCTCATGCATAACCGCTGGTTACTTCTGACCGCTCCTTTAAAAACGTCTGCAATCTAGTCGCTTCATAAATAAATTTTTCATGCCATGTGAAATTCAAAAGAATTTGAGTGATCGAATTCTAGACCGAAAAAGCCTAATTGTATCACTTCCATTTCTTTTTATTGATTTTTCTTCCAGCACAGATAATAAAAGCCGACTGAGAGAATAGGTAAAAATGCGGATCATGGTTATTTATGCAGCTAGCGACCCGTCACAATTTTTGACAAGTGTTTATTTAGTTTAGTGTCTTTAGATATAAGCTTGTTTTAATTATTTTTTTAATAATTACTTGTTGATTCTTTTCTCCACCTACTCGTATTGTACACTTTTTTCTTTCTCTAAAAAACATTTCGCACGACGTCACGGCAAGGTACGATTTTTAAATAGCGGTGACGTCGCAAGCCCCACTTTGTACTTTAGAGCTAAAAGACGGACTAATTAGAATAATACTTTTCTGATCCTGTCGTCACCTCTATTATCGAAACTACTTCCAATAATTGGCCAAGTGCGTGTCGGGCCACGCGCAGTGTAGGGTTCCGTAGTTCATACAACCATACAGCCATATATAACCTTTTAGCAGATAGAGGGGGGGACACTTGCCTCCAACAAAAAATTTCACTTTAAACCCAAATATTTCAGAAACGGGTCCCTAAATCCAAAAATGGTGTTAACAAGCTCACAATGTTTTTGAAAGACCTATTCAACGACACCCCACACAATGTGTTTGTCGAGAAAAAAAATATTGACTACCTCTTTACTTGTATGGCAGCTAACCTAAAAAAAAATATTTTTCCAGATTTTATTTTACGACTTTTTCTCCATGATTAATATACATATCCATGCCAAATTACAGCTTGCTAGTACTTGTAGTTTCTGAGTAGGACCGCGAACAGACAGACAGACAGACAGACATGGTGAAACTATAAAGGTTCCTTGTTTACTACGGAACCCTAAAATCGCGATAATTAGTTAAAAAAAAACAGCCGGAAATCTGGACATTCAGAATTGGGACACACAAAAGAATTTAACCGAAACCGAAATGGAGACAAGCAAATTCGTAGGAGAACTAAAGTCACTGACAAAGCCCAGCGGATGGGCTCGTTCAAATGGTATTGGGCGGGACACATAATGCGACGAACCGATAGCCGATGGGGCAAAAAGCCTAGGTTCTCGAATGGCGACCTCGTACTGGCAAGCGAAGCATAGGACACCCACCCACAAGGTGGTCTGACAACCTGGCTAAGATTACTGGAAGCTCTATATCAATCATTTTGGAAATCCTTGGTAAAGGCCTGTGCCGAGCAGTGGTTATGCGACTGAAATGATGATGATGTTAATGATGACGGAGACATTTAGCTCGCTTTACTCGCTTAGCCAATAAAGGCGTAACAATGTATGTATGTATATTTTATCAAGTGTAATCAGAGTGAATTACGAATTACCAAAGACCCTTGCAGGGTCTTGAGGTATAGTGCCAGTAATTGCATAATTTAGTTAGTCGTGTTGGTTCGGGGCAAAGACGGAGGTCAATTGTCGAGGGAACACGTGTTTGTTCTGATTTGATATACAATTGTTAGACATATACAGATTGTGTATAATTGCTAGGTTTATTGGGGCTTCGAAGAATTTAGGAAGATACGTTGTATGCTCTCAGTATGGTATTTGGTAGGCAGTTAGGAATCTCAATACATACTCCAATTACTATTATATTCTTATAGTTTAGATAAAACCTTTTTTACAGAGTGGTGATATAGGCTAAGCCTAGAAGCTTGCGTTTACCAGCTAAAGCCTGGTTTACATATTGACAAGGGCCAAGTAACAATTGAGCGTGTGAACAGGCACTGACAAGTAACAAGTGTATAGACGTCACTTGTTACTCGCACTTGTCACTTGTCAATATGTAAACTAGATAGATAGATAGATAAACCATTTATTTGAAGGACAAAAACAACACAGTAAAACTACATAAACAAATTCTTAAAGTACAAATAAAGTTACTGGTCCTCCAAAATGGTCTCCAACTCAGCATATGCTAGGATTTGCATAAGCGAGATCCCAGCGCTGATCTTCCGTTGGAGCCATTTTGGGTGCAGTCACGGACATTTGCAAGACAAAAAGAAAAAAAAAAGGCTTTAGTTGTATAAAAAATATAAATGATTACCGCAGATGGTATTATTTTCGAGTTTACCTACCACTGGGATGTAATGACTGCCTCAGTGGTCAGTGGCTCCTTGGTCAGTGGTCAAGGCTTTCACCTTGTATTCCGTAGGTAAGGGTCTGAATGCTACTCAGAAGCGAACTTTGTAAAAAGTTGTCTCCAGTCTGGTCAGGATATACAGGCTTGAATAACATGATGATTTCTGTTTAGTAAGGCACGTACAAGTACATAAACTGTGGGTCCCGAAAGCCATCAATAGTTTTCTGAGACCTATACAAAGATTAGTTCTAGTCTACCCTTTGGACTGCGGAGGTCAGAAGGCAGTCGCTCTGTGCACAAACCAGTAACCCCGTCAAATCACCAAGGTTAGGTAGCAGACCCCGGGCTCTGAAGCGTTACCCCTGAGGATGCAACCGTGAATACACACTCGGATGATAATGATGACTTACAATTTGGATGTATTTATTCCTTATTGCTTATTAAGTTGTAGAAATATAAAAAGAAGATTACCTGATCATGTATAGTATCAATTTCCCTGCCCTCGAATGTCCAGACGATGTTATCTATCCGGGGTATGGAGAAGGCTGCACACTCGATGTTAACAGTGTCTCCTTGGGTGCCAAACTGGGTATGGTTTGACAAGATCTTCGGTGGACCTATAGTGAAAAGCATACTTAGTTTCGCATTGCATTAATTTGGGGCTTCAATTGTTCCGTATTTAGGTTTTCCATGACTATGTTACTGTAGTCGGGTTTTAGTTATGAAAAAATATTTATACAAGCTTTTTATTTAACTCTCAATGTATCTTGTGTGTATGAATGAATGTTTGTTAAGGTCAAATCTTGCAACTCAGTTTTTGACGAATCATCCTCAACCGATTTTGTATAGTTGTGTAAATCAAATGACAAAACAGTATTTTAAAACCAATGAGCTGTTTTGATAATAGAGCTGGGAAATATTCGGCGGAACTCAGTTATAAAACAACATAACCTCATTGAGTTCAACTCGTTTCATTTGTCTTGACGCAGTGGCGGCGCAAGACCTCAACTTAATGTGGGCACGGTAAATTTCGCGAGGCCCTCAATTCAGTGTTGGGAATTAGTTTAACTAAAAAAAGCAGGCTTGCCCAGCCCAAATTAAATCAAGAACAAACATACGTTCTTTCCTCTGTACTCTGAGGTTCGTTTATTCATGCCACTAACACATCAGTATACTTAATATAAGAAAAACCTTGTGGCGTGTACTTTAGAATTTTCCCTACTTTTTCAAATATATTTTCGGTTGTCTGTGAGGCGCGAGGTCCTTTGCCCTGCGAGGCCGTGGGCGGTGGCCCACACCGCCCACGCCTTACGCCGCCTCTGTCTTGACGAGCATTTTATGTTAGACGATGCCTAGGGTCTGATCACGGAGACGGAAGGTGGTCGATGAAACTCAGTAATACTCCATCTAGTTTAGGCCTATTTCATTTGTCTTTGTAAGTACTTTGGCCTCACAGCAAAAGCTTGTACCAAAAGGTTAATTTTTCAAAAAGACTTCCTTCTGTTTATTATGTTACGTACCACACACATAAATTTAAATTGGATTTATACCTTCCTCATTACTCATCAACATTTTTTCCGTCTTAACACCCACCACCATGTCTGTCTCTTTGTCATTTACTCAATAACTCATTATTCAATGTAAACAAAATCGGAATCTATTACAAACATTTTAAATAAATTATTTCACTGCGAATGTCAAAATTGTTACTGGTAGCGATTTTAAGCCTTCCCTTCATAGAAATAAGGGCCACCAACTTCCGAAAATATCTTTTAGGTGAGTAATGAGCCCTTGACTATATCGATCTTACGGAAAGCTATATCAATAGACTGAACGTACCCATCTACAGTACTAATGATACGCTCTTTTAGTACCTTATAAATCTTATAATAGATTCATTAATAATTGAATAAATAACCGGCTAAGTGGGAGTTGGACTTGCGCAAAAAGGGTTCCGTATCATTTAATAAAAATCACGTTTGTTGTATGGGAGCCTCATTTTCATATTTATTTTATTTATTTTTTATCTTTAGCTGAATTATGTTTATCGTGTTTCATGTGTTTTTGTATTACAGCGCTATCGGAAACCGGGAAGCGGGTCAAATTTAATTAGCAAGATTTGATTACAGACAGACAGACATAGACAACAGGAGAGGTGAAACTAAATAATAGCTTGTAAAAAATATTCCGACGAATTGAAAACCTCCTACTTTTTGTAAGTCGGTTAAAAAGCATAACCAAAGAAGGAAATTCAGTAAAAAAAAATATGAAAATTTTGGGGAATATTAGGTACTGTAAATGTACAATGAGAAGGCAATTTTGTGAAAAAAATATGAAAATATTGCCGTAAATGTACAATGGGAAATTCCTTTAAATTTGGAATATTTCCGAAGATACTCACCTTTAATGAATAGTGAAGCTTCAGCTTGTATGACGGGGTATCCTTCAACGAAAGCCTTGCAAAGGTACCGTCCAGACGTATGAGTGTCAGCTGTTAGAGACAGATTCATGGTTTTGCCGACACGCTGAAACAAAATAATTACATTAATTATTGAAATTAAAAATAACTATAACTATATAATTAACAATAAGGCCCAACGCAGACGACAGACTATCCGTGACGCACTTTTTAGTCGTGCGTTACTGCATGTGATTCCATGGGTTCTATTTTCACAGACTATCACAGACTAAAAAGTGCGGCACGGATTAGTATGTCGTCTGCGTTGGGCCTAAATAAGAAATAAAAATAAAAAGTGATATTTGTAAATAGCTCCTGAACTATAAACTATTATGTCTATTTCACAATTAAATAAAGTGAATGGTATCTTTAATATCAATGTGTCCAAATACACAGTCACACTCAATCCAAACACGCACGATGCTTTTATTAAGCATTCCATTGTCCTAAATCCATACAGAATCTAATAATGAAACATGAATAAACAAAACAAGAGTTTTAAAAATACTTCGACAGTAAAATGACGCTTCTAGAATACTTCCATTTCATTAAAATTCCAACAAGTTTGTGAACATTCAAACATGATATAATTACGCGTAAGACAATGGTAAAGCCTTATGAACAAGAAAGGGCGCTCGAACCATAGAGTGATCGGTAGAAGATACGTCGAGATAAAGTTTGCTATAAATAATCGTACGGGTTTTCACTCTTCCCCTTTGATCCGATGGCCTGGCCTTATAAGGTGATTAACACACTGCACCGCGCCCCGCTGCGTAGTGCGGGGCCGCCATACACGCGCCTAGACGCGGTGTCAGTGTTGGACTGTGCGTGTTTTCTATACAAACGGAGATACTTACAAGCAACGTTAGAATACGCATTCACGCGCTACGCTGCGTAGTGCGGGGCAATGTGAGAATCGCCTAATAAGTATCGGACGTGCTCCCGTATATTTGTACAGGGGGATTACTCAAAAAGGCCTACGCAATACGGACGTCACTGCGTATCCGCGTTTTTGTGTTAAGCAACATTGAGCACGATGACATACCTAGTTTAATTTGGTTTGACATAGAAATTAGACGTTACTATAGTACAACCAACGTATTACTCTATGGAATAACCCCCCACACATGCATTTAACGTCCTATCCCATAATCGGATCGGCCTTAAGATATTTTTGCCTTTTCTTGCACATTTTCTAAAATGAAATGTCCTATGAGAGCACTTGAGACCTAGCAAGAGCTGTTAGCTTATTGATATTGACATTTATGAAAAAGATAAGATGCGTACAGATTGAAATCGACCTGATAACCTAATCAGACTAAAGGCATTACGACAGGAAAAATACTATTTGTCCATTGGTTAGATAATTAAAAAATATTGTGTACGTATTTTTTCTTTTCTTTGTTAATGTATTTTTTCTTTTCTCTGTTAATCAAAAATTGCCGAAGATACAGCGTATTTAAATTTCGGATCACGTCACGGCTAGGTACAATTTTTACTGTCGGTGACGTTGCAAGTCTCACTTTGGAACTTAAATGCTTCATATAGATACTATAGCGACCACGAAGATATTAATGAAACCCATTGGATCTGGTTCGATCCATCACCGTTTACAGGCCAGGAGTGGCAACGGGATAATGGATAATTTATTTGATTTTTGCTGAGTATTTATACTAAAACATTGTACAGTGTTATATTGAATCTACACGTCCAGTTAGTACGTGATGCGCTAAATTAACAAAATATATAATTTGCTTATTAATTAAATATATATCCTAGTTGACATCACGTACGACTTTATGGATGCTGCCATAATACTCCCCCTTTTTTTAAAAAAGAACATAACAAAATCATAATAAATCCTAAACATGTGAAAAATAAAAATATTACAAAGGCAATCTATTTACCTATTTCAAACTATAAATTAGTACGTACTAAAAACGCTAGCAAAATGTCTTTTTCCTTTCTTAAAATAAAAATATTGATTTCTTCATTGCTTGAATCTTGATATTTTCATCCTTATAGGAGTTCGGCGGCGCAGCAACCAATATCTTGTCGATAACTGGAGCATTTTCCTTGTAGAATCCTAATTTGTTGATTTTACTCGTTACCAATGCTATCTTCATTGAGTTATAATCTCTCAGTTTCTCTTTTGTTGACGATATTCACATTGCACGTGCTGAAAAACGCTGTGTAGGCAAATAATTTCTGCGCGGCAAAATTGTGCGTCTTTGCATTTTGGAGTATCTATTGATATTGTGAGTCACACATTATACTTAAATAATTTCTTCCTTATAATTCCGTTATCATCATTGATATTATAATCTATAAGTTTCTCTTGGTACTCAAATATGGTTTTGATGTGCAGTCTTTGCGTCTCTCTCTATTAATCTTTTAATTGCCAGTTCCTTCAATCCCAGTGAGTCGGGAGAAATCTACTGCTCGTAGTCTTTCATGAGACCGTGTGAGCGTGCTCGCAGTCCGCAGTGTGTCGGGACTGTAGAGAACAATGTCGACGAGCGTCGGTCGAAGTCCTGCCGTAGTGCCCCGCTGGAGAGTGGCCAGACATAATTCATTATCCAAAGCGTGAGCTGGGCGGATGTGCCAAACGCTATAATAGTCGATGTGGGTTCTTGATCTCAGGACCAGGAGCTCGGTGCGTCGGCTGCTGTGGACCTGGATATGACCCGTTTGCTGGCTTGCTCTGGAGATTGCTTGCTGCTAACCATTTGATGCATCTTGAGAGAGTTATTTTCAGTAGAAATTGTGCTTCCAAAAATCGGCTTCTGTGATTAGTATTCATAGATGTTTTGTAGTCAAAATCATGATCGCTGTTCCATTATAAGGTTGTTCGCTCTTTCTCTTGTAGGCTTCATAGATATCAAATATTTGCTCCTTATTTACCAAAAATTCTATACCACTGTGTAAGTCGGTAGTAGTTTGGCGTTGGAACTTATTGATAGCACCAAATCCAGTGCAATATTCCTCGTTGACATATAATTTTTTCTTTATTACCCCTTTTTTTAACAACATACGGCCATCTGCGGCCTTGCGATCTTGACCTCGATCAATTTTGTTGCATCTGCATTTTTGTTCGTCCGTAACGCAGCAATCTATACATATAATAAAACAGTAAAAAAAGTGTGTCTGTACATTAAATATATTTCCAAAAAAAATATTGAGGGCGATGGAGACGTAGTAATAGAGTAAGAATTTTAAAAAAAATGACTGTCTGTTTGTCTGTATGTCTGTTTGTCTGTTTGTCTGTTTGTCTGTTTGTCTGTTTGTACACGCTAATCTCCGGAAATACTGGACGGATTCGAATGAAACTTTTTTTGTTATATAGCTATTAAGCCTGGGCAACATATAGGGTATAAATGATTTTGGCAAATAGAACGTCTGATGCAGAACCATAATGGTCCAGCTAAACTATAAGAGATATAAAAATGCCGCCTTAGTAAAAGTTGTTCAGCCTGATGAGCATTTTCCAGAGACATAAAGTCCACGCGAACGAAGTCGCGGGCTTCGGCTAGTTCTAAATAAAGTAATGCAGTTTGTGACGTCATATCTATTTCTGTATCATTTTGATGTTAGTGATAATGTAGACGGTATTTTCTTCAATGATGTTATCGCCATTTTTCCATCTTGATGGAGTTTACGGTGTCAGCTGGCGGGTTACGTAGATTTTTCCATTCCAATGTTGCCTTGGGGTTGTCCATTTTAGTTGCCTGGTGGTTTCTGTGCTTCTTGAAATTCCACTGGTGGGACCCTCTTGTGGGAGGCCAGTGGAAATGTGCACGTTGATCTTCTTCCCATTTCTTCAGGCTTGAGTCGTCGATTTCTTGCGCTTTGCTCCAATCTTGCGGTGCGTGCCCATCACGTCGGGGTATATAGCGACCACGAAGATATTAATGAAACCCATTGGATCTGGTTCGATCCATCACCGTCTACAGGCCAGGAGTGGCAACGGGATAATGGATAATTTATTTGATTTTTGCTGAGTATTTATACTAAAACATTGTACAGTGTTATATTGAATCTACACGTCCAGTTAGTACGTGATGCGCTAAATTAACAAAATATATAATTTGCTTATTAATTAAATATATATCCTAGTTGACATCACGTACGACTTTATGGATGCTGCCATAGATACAGATACATTTTCACGTCTATATCCCTGACGAGGTAGACAGAGCCCAGGGTGGTTAGGCCCAAAGGCCACGCTTAGCGTGGTGGTAGGCGTTAAGATGGAAAAGGAATCAAAATAGAAAAATGCTTCATATCTTTGCGAATTTCTACTTTTTTGGAAAACTAAAAAATATGGGTCCATTATTTTATGACAATCTAAAAGACGGAGTAATTAGAATAATCCTTTTCCGACCATGACATATTGTAAGCTAACCCGAATGTCTACATCTAGCCTTAGAAAAGTGAATTATTCCGGTTGGTAGGAGCAAAGAAGTATCTCTGATAAATTAATCTGGCAGTCGAGATACAGAAAAGAAATAAGGGTTTAACATCACAACACTTACGCGTTTATAGAAAAACTTTATATAATTACCAGTAGTACTGAATAAGAATAGTCCCTATACTTTCCTTGTGGTCCCATAGAAATTTTATTAAAAATAATTGTGTAGTTTGCGGGTAATCGGCTTTTAATTTTGAAAACCTATGTATGCAACGTGGAAGGTACATATCCGAAAAAATCAAACCACGGGCTGTTCTAGATCACTTTAGTATTATAAAATTAAAATAACTGACAAAAACAAAAAACTAAATTTACAATTTCATTCTCATACAAATTACCCGTACTACTGCACCATTTAGTATGGAAATGTTTTTTATTTCCATTATGATATAGTGATCTAGTAGCCCATGGTTCGATTTATTACGGGGGTGTCCCTTCCACGTTGTATAAGCAATAACTAATGAATCGCGAAGTTCATGATACAGTAAAAGTTAAAAAGGTTTCATAAACTAGCAATTTTTTGCATAAGTTTAGGGGATGATATTTAAAAAATCTGTGTTCAAAAATGTAATTTAAGCCACATCAAGGTTGTCAACTAGGAAATTTAAAGCAAAAATGTTGAAACCCAAAATTATATACAGTTTAATAAAAGACGAGTCTCTGACTAATTATTTTTGATCTAATATACAGAATACATTTCCTATTAAGCTATTGCATAGCTTCTATCGCGGGCCTCGAGCGCGGGGACCGAATCCAGAAATTCCGTAACGAAAAAACCTCACGCTCCCCGTCGTCCGTTTGCGACGTTGACGTCCTTCCTTGTATCGAACCACCTTAATGCAATAGCTTTACCGCGGCAGTACCCGAGTGCCACACGTCTTTTTTTTATAAGGAAAATTAGTCAATCCACCCACAGAGATGGAGCGTTGTTGGGCTCGAATCCACTAACACTCCATAGTCCCTCTACTTGTCTTTGCCCGGTTCCCGTAAATCTTGGTAAACCAAACATGGTATCTTGATGCATTCTTCCGACCTTAGGCATAACTTCTTTGAGAAGTTTGGCTACATAAAGCCAAACTTTTCGAATTCCTCATCGAATAACATCTAAAGATTGGCTTTAAAAGACTTGTATCCAGAGCCGTACAACAATTATTAAAAATAAATTTAAACCGTAGCACACTGTCAAAGTCGGCTGTCAGTTATGAATGATTAGATTTTGTGAATAGAGTATCTACAGGAGTATTTTCATCTACTGAACTGGCTAAATTAATATACAGGTCCATATTATATGAGTATATACTAAGACGTAATGTGTTTCAACCCCGCTTTCAGTTGTATTGTACTATTGTTAGCAAAATATACTTTTTAACCGCCTACAAAAAAGAGGGGTGTTATAAGTTTTACGTGTCTGTGTTTAATTCGAAACGTAGCTTTGTAAACAATAGGGTAACATGGATCAAAAGTAAATTATTTTATATTCAGTACATACTTAAAGTGTCACAAAATAATGTCACTTATAATTTCCATGATATCTATTTTGATATCTCTTCCATGCTGGTCTGGGAGAAAAGGAAAAACTTAGAATGCACCAGCTGCTTTTTTTCCCGCGCAGATCGTAAGAACCGATCAAGTGAATGGGCGAAAATTAGAATCGTGTTAATAGTCGATGAGGCTAGCAACCCATCACTATTTTGATTTCTTCATACACCTTCTTGCCCACATCAAGCTAAAAGTGGCCTTTGAGTCTTGCAGCCCTGGGCTCTATCTGCTTAGAGCCGCAAGACCCAAATTGCTCTGTCTGCCCCATTAGGGATAAAGACGTGATAGTATGTATGTATGTATCTATTTTGAACGTGATTTAAGATTAACTAATGCAGAAAAATGGTTAAACAGAGCGCTATTTGACTCCAAAGAAGTGTTTACTGTGACGGCTCGGCTTGGTTTTTAATAAATACAAATCCCGTGGAAAATAATTGTTTGACCTTACTTTGTTACAAAGGTATCGCTCAAAACGCCCACAATGGTAATGTCAAAGTAAATCTAGATAAAATACCCTTTAAACACAAAAGAAAATCATTTTCAACTTATTTCCCTTGAAATAAAAGTGAGAATTGCTTGAATGACTTTGATAGAACCGCTGATTAAAGATTAACTCTTGGGGCGTTTGACGAGAAATCAATAGTCATTTGATATGTTTTTATCAACCAGTTTATTTGCTAGGCAAATTAAAAAAACCCCGACTATCAAGAACAAGTCACTCCTGACTGGTGCCATCTGATGGTGCCATTAAGACTGTTTGTTTTTTTTTTTATGCATCATCTATCACTTCAGCCGCAAAACGTCCATAGCTGGACAGAGGCTTAAGTATGACAAAAACTAAAATAATATATTTTAATGTATTTTATTTTTATTTTAAAAAGCATATATTCAAAATTTAGATTAAAATAGCGTATAAGGAACCACAATCACAACAATGAAGTGACAATATAGTTCACAAGATGACCACGAGATGGCGCTATCAGAATCCTACATCTCGATATCAAAGTTCTTACGATTCGCTGCTATTCGTTACATCCGACAATACACCTCCAGAAACGCGGTTTCCTAGGCGCAACACCATGCCTGGCGAGAGGTTCTTCCCTTTGTACAGTCGAGCATATCACCTCGCTACCGCTTTACATATCTATCTATCTATCTATCTATCAGAGCATGTAAATAAAGATGTATCCAGGTGTGCGGAAGTAGGCCTGGCAAAAGTGTGTCATCAATGTGAATGGATCATTTGTATCTGCATCAGTCCAAGATTCGCATCAGTGGAACATATCATTATCATTTGAATCACCGAACGAAACTCAATTAAATAACTCCTCAGTTCGCTTTTACATGATCTTTGTTAATTTCATGCTTACATATTCATAAAAACTACAATTGTTTGTACTAAAACAGTTTTATAATTGAGCATTTAAATAAAATCGATTCCCCTTCATACTTTTCTCAGGCTTAGTACGTTACTGACAGTATATACTACCAAAATAAAGGCCGCATCGAACAGCCCGATCTCACTCTTTCGTGAAGTTTCGTGATAATTCGTATCAGCGACTGCAGTGATTAGTTGATATTCGCGTATAGCCGCGTTCCGACTACCTAAAATTGACCGAGATCCAGAAGAGTCGAACGAATGACACAGATACACTATTAGTATATATTCGAGATATGCTTCAGTGTATCACATTAAAGAAACGACTCACTGAGTCGACACAGTGAAGAGTTACACATGTCTAGCGGAAAGATCTAATAAACAAAATCACTTACTATGATCTGGTCTTCCTCGTAGTGAAACCACTCCACTTCTGGTTCTGGGTAGCTATCGACCTCACAGGTCAGTGTTATTGGCGACCCGATTTCCGCTTCCACGTCTTTGGGGGGATTTCGGAAATTTGGGGCATCTGAAAACATCACAAATTAGAAAATATATATTAGGGCCGGCTGGATACAAATTAGATTTTTTGGTCGAATTTTTCGATATTAATGGGAGAAGTAGCAGCTCATATTTAAGATCATCATTAATTCTTTTTGTCTCCACTGCTACCTCTTGTTTACCACCAGAGTCATATTAAGCCAGAGCAGCCAGATGATTTGGCCTATACTCTTCTCGCTGGCCAAACGGGTTGGAGAGGTCTCATTATAAGCTTTGTTTAGCTTGTATTTCCTAAGTCGCCTCCTAAGACATCCACGGGAGGACTTAGAGTGGCTCTATTCTACTTTGCCGGACACCACACGGCACTCTCATACTTAGTACTTACATGTAACTTGTAAATTGACAGTCTCATGACTTTGTCCAACTGCATTGCGAACTTTACACATAACAACTGTTTCGTGGTGACTTCTTGTTACATTTGGTATTATCTGCAAATAAAGCTTCATTTTAGTAACATTTCATAAGGGTTTCTTATTAAACCTAACGTGAAATATATTTATTCAGTCTTATTTTATAACGCAAACCAACGTAGTTACTACATACATACATACTATCACGTCTTTATCGTAGTTACTAGGTTTGAATCATTATCCGATCAAACCAAGTTGACATCTAGTAATATGCCACTGTCTCAAATAAAAATGGCAACTTAATTTGGTTGCATAATGGGTTAGTCTGCGTTTTATAATAAGACGGATTATGAATATTATTAAACGGATTACTAATGTAATACAGTCTGTAAAGTCGACCAGATTTTGAGTGCCTCTTTACACTCAAAACCTCACTTTCTCGAGGCTACAGACTGCAGGTAACACCCTCCCCAAGGCAAGAATGGGGGAGAGGTGCGAAGGACAGGGAACGAGGACGCATCAATCTCCTAATTGCTGCTCAAAAGCAGGAATTTGGAGATTCCGTTCTGTATGTAATTCTTATATTAATTCTGTGCTATCTCTTTAAATTCTAAATGGATTGAAATCAATACTTACCAATACCGAGCTGTTCCCGGCAAATCCCTGGTCATTGATATACCACCTGTACGTCAAATTAGCAGGATTCGCATCGGCGTTGCACGCTGCAAAGCAAAATAGTAGTATTAGTTACAGCTCGCAAGTTTCAATTGGTCGAGTAAGGCTTAACCCACATCGGAAGCGGCGGGCAGCCTATTTTACTATCAAACCATTACCAGAAGCAAAGATAATATTACTAACGTAACAAATACCCAACTCTATAGAAACTATTGGTCCGTATAAGCAATACTGGAGTTGCGGTGTAGGCTCACAGAGATAGCAGCACACACGACTAGCAAAACAGTGACAAAGTGTTGAATCGCCTTAAAAATATATTGTATTTTCTTTGCTTTTGACATTCTCGATTAATTATTTTTGCACCTTATAGCTCGCGTAAATACGCGTCTTTTGTACTATTTTGAATATCATATTTTTACAACTATTTATAGAATCGATAAAGATTTATGGAATAGATAAAGGGGATAGCACTTTTTTGAGCTCGAGATTTGCGAGAAATCGTAACCTATACTAGAGCGAACGAAAATACATTTCTCGGCCGCTTGGCGCCACAGGCAGTCGCGAGGCTTTTGTTTTATTCAAGCTATACTGTTCATTGCGCAAATAGAAACAAAGGTGAATATGGTTTAATAATGAAAGTGCTCTTCCCGCTGCTTCTCTTCCGGTGTGAGTTAAGCTTAAGTGGTTTTAGGGTAGACCCATAGATTTAGAAGGTATAAGATGGATATAGAGTATTGTAAAATGTGACCAGAAACGAAATATTTATATGTAACTTTTTATGGGTTGTATTTGTACCTACTACACAAACTATGGGTAAAGCAGTATGATACCATCTTTCCAATATAAGTTAACTTATAAATTAACACAGTTTACAATTTGGAAAATCAAATTTTCGTGTAACGATGTTCGAGCCAGGGTGACAATGGGTGACATGTTTTGTATAAAAAACTTGTCTCATTGTCAAATTGATGCTATCTCTTTTGCTCTTATGAAGATGACACTTATCATATTATCTGTCGCACTCGGCTAGTGTGGTCTTTTTATGTAGTAAAAAAATTCTTCTTCTATGGGTAGATCGTGTATTGCGGCCGATAGTTGGTGACATTTTTAAACGCTGAATTACTAAACAAATGGTTTTTTGCAGAGAAAATTCATTAGTTTAGTGACTAAGAGTTTTAAAAATACCCCTTTGAAATCGCATGTGAGTTATGTGACAGATGAGCGTTGTTGGTATTCACTGCAATCGCTTGGAGCCATGGGGAGGAGGATATCACGCAAAACGTAATAACCTATGTGTAAAAGAAACCAGAAATAAACGGGCAAGTGCGAGTCGGACTCGCGCACGAAGTGTTCCGTACCATTATTTATAAAAAATCACGTTTTTTAATGGTAACCTCCTTAAATATTTATTTTATTCTATTTTTAGTCATTTTATTATAGCGGCTAAAGCAGTAAAATATCTTTGAAAATTTCAGCTTTCTAGCTATTACGGTTTATGAGATACAGCCTGGTGAAAGACAGAATGGAGAGGAACGCGACAGAAAGGCGAACGGATAGAAAGCGGAGTCTTAGAAATAGAGTCCCGTTTTTACCCTTTGGGTACGGAACCATGACGGAACTCTAAAAAGCGTGACATGAAGTGGGGTTCCAAAAGTCTAAATTTTGAGAGACCATAAAAATATACTTAAAACGCAGCCTAATGCGCGTGAATGACGCTCTTGCGCATCTGTCATTATTAGACACCTGTTGCTTAAGCTTTTTTCATCACTTTTCATCTCCTTCATCCCTGGGATAAGTCCGCCTTTGTATATTTTTTCTTCCGAATTTTTTTTTTGGTACAATAAAGTCATTACAAACAAACAAACTTTTCATGGATACTTATTGTTGTTGTATTGTTTTTTTCGTTTTAAGATTTGTTGTAAGATTATGTGGTTATGGTGAAAAATAAATGTTATTATTATATACCTACTTCAATCTTTTTTGTGCATATCTTTCATGACGTGACAAGATAGCAATTAGACTGCGAACACTATAATATAATCTTAACCGACAAAAGTTTAAGATAACTGCTTCCGGGATGTCATAATTAGCGTAGTTACTTTTTTGCAAACAAAAAAAAAAATCACTATTACAGGCTATATAATGTTTGGAAAAAACTTATTCGAAATATTTTTAGGGTTTCGTAGAGTGCCCACGGGACCGTGTTACTGAAACTGCACTGACTGTCTGTCTTTCTGTTTGTCTGTCTGTCTTATCACAGGCCTCTTATCTCTTTAACCGTGATAGCTAGACACTTGAAGTTTTTACTGATTATGTTATTATTGAGGCTGCTTTAAAAACAAATACCTACATATAATAAAGTTAATAACCAGTCACGTGCGTGTCGAAAGTAGTTCAGTATCAAGAACTGAACTTGCTCTAAAAGTTTTGCCGATATTCAAAAAGAAACCCTGAATACCCATGCCAAATTATAGATTTCTATTAAGTACTTGTAATCTCTGAGCAGAACGGCGAATGGACAAAAAGACAGACAGACGTGGCGAAACTATAAGGGTTCCTTATTTCCTACGGAACCATAAAAAGTCATAAAAAACTTTTTTTGCAGCGTTTTTACTTCATCTTTATAATGACATTACTTTAAAAACATTTTTTGGAGAAACGGAACCCTTTATATACGAGTCCGTCTTGCACTTGACCGACCTTATTTACAAACTACTCAACTTGCCAATTCACTCGGCTAATGTGGCGGAGAAGTAATAACCACTTCACAAATGGCCGTTTAAATGCTCATTATAGCAAAATGTTTATTGGAAGCTATTTAGTACTAATTATTTCAAATACTATGTTAATTATTCTGCGTAATTTTCTGTATTAAAATAACCCTTGGCTCTTAGTTCTGCTTTGTTTTGCAAATATTTACTAGCATTTCATCATCATCATCTCATAATTTCAGCCGCATTACGTCCACTGCCTGGTCAAAGGCCTCTTCCAAAGATTTCCAAAATGACCGATCAAGAGCGGCCTGCATCCAGCGCTTAGAAGCATGCTTACTAGCATTTAGAACAATACAATTTCTGCCAATACTCGTAGGTACTTATATTTATTTAGGGTTGAGCTGAATCTGTCAGTACGAAAGAGCACTTTTATATGCTGATGTCCTTTTCTGTCGCTCAGAACCGTCGTTTGCTAGAGCAAGAGAGAGCGACGGAACATTTCAGCAAGGCTGGTGCTGAATCCATCGCTCTTTTTCTAAGCATTTTTTTTTAAATATATACGGGTACAAATTACACTTACTAAGCCCAAAGTAAATTCGAGACTACTAAGCCCAAAGTAAATTCGAGACTTGTGTTATGGGATACTAACTCAATGATATTTTATAACAAATACATTAGATACATAACCCCAAGATCCAGCACAATTTGAAAAAGGCCATTTTCCAACTTGCCCTGACCGGGATCGAACCTGGAACCCCTGGGAGGCGGACTATGGTGACCACTACGGCACGGAGGTTGACAAATCAGACATTATCATCATCATTTCAGCCGCACCGACCGTTCACCGCTGGACATAGGCCTCTTCTATGGATTTCCAAAATGACCGATCTAGAGCGGCTTGCTAGAAAGCGCTGGAATGCAGGGCGTAATTTCTTAGCTTTTTCTAAGCAAACATAAGCATTTCTAAGCAAACATAAGCGTTTCTAAGCAAAAAGATTACCTAACGTACCTACTTCTGAATGGAATACAATTTGTCATCCCTTTTCTGTCCCAAAGGAGTCGTAAGAGGCGTTGCCTTCACGGGTGAAAGAATCACGACGAAATAATCATAACGAATCTACCGTCTATATATAAGGTCCAACAAAATATACTGAAACTATTTTGAATTCAGCCCATGATACTGAACAACTTTCCCCTAGGAACACGTATCGAAATATCAATAGTAATTTTTGAATTCCAATACAAGTTGACCGATCAGCTGATAAGAATTTGTATGGAAAGCCAAAAATTATTATTCGTATCATCTTATACCTTTAAACGAGCAATTCTTGTATGTATGTATGTATATATATATATTTATTTATAAATTTCTGTGATCTCGAAAACGGCTCTAACGATTTCGCTGAAAATTTGTATATGGGGGTTTTCGGGGGTAAACAATCGATCTAGATTAGTTTTATGTTTGGGAAAATGCGTGTTTTCGAGTTTTCATGCGTTTTTCTTTCCACGCAAAATATGGTCGCTAATTTCGTCGCGCCGACCGCCTTGTTTTTAGCTCAGCAATTAAGGATACCGACCGCTAGAAAGAGTGTTACGGGTTCGAATCCCATTCGGTGACTTACTTTTGTTTTTTTTATGTTTAAGTTTATATATAATTTTTTATTTTGCATTGTTTTTAGACAAGTTTAAAAAAAATAGTTAATGTTTGAGATGTAACCGAGAAAAGCTCGGTCGCCCAGGTACTGATTGTACTATGTTTCATAATTTGTGAAGATCTGTTATTGGCTTTTTGTTAACTACTTTGTAACTTATATTGTAAGTGTAGCTGTTGGTCATCCGAATGTATAAAATAAATAAATAAAATATCACGACTTTTCTTTTGAAAAATTGTTCGCTATCACGGACTGAATTCACCCTTAAAATAGTTTCAGTATATTTTGTTAGACCTTATATATGAATGTGTCTCCACACAGCGAAATCATCGCGGCGAATTGATGTATTGACTCATTATTAGAACCAGACATTGGCATATTTTTAGGGTTCCGTAACCAGAGGGTAAAAATGGGACCCTAAAGCCTCCGCTGTCGGCCCGTCCATCCGTCTTTCTGCCACCATACTGTATCTCATGAACCGTGATAGCTAGACAGTTGAAATTTTCCCAAGTGCTGATGTATTTCTGTTGCTGCTTTAACAAAACTTAAAACAGAATTAAATAAATATGTAAGGGGGTCATACAGAAAACTTGATTTTTTTGCCGTTTTTTGCTCGATATTATTAACAGCAACAGGAAGACGCTTTAACTAATACAGAATATTTAGTTATATATTCTGTTCAAAAAAATAATTATAAAATAAATATTAAAAAGATATAAGAAATACAATGTGATTTTTTCCCATGCTCCCATGCTGGTCTGGGAGAAATGAAAAAACTTAGAATGTACCAGCTGCTTCTCTTCCCGCGCAGATCGTAAAAGCCGATCGAGGGAATGGGCAAAAATACGAATCATGTTAACAGGCGATGCGGCTAGCAACCCATCACTGTATTGATTGCTTTTCCATCTTCTCGCCCACCATGACGCTAAAAGTGGCTTTTGGGGCTTGCGGCCCTGGGTTCTGCATAGAGCCGCAAGACCCAAAATGCTCTGTCTGCCCCATTAGGGATAAAGACGTGATAGTATGTATGTATGTATGTATATGATTTTTTATAGGAACCCTTCGTGCGCGAGTCCGACTCGTACTTGGCCGGTTATTTGTCTTGCCCAGCGTGCCCAGAAACTGCTTGGATAACTTCTATCTTGGCACGGACGATTTCGTAAGGGTTGCCCAATATTGGATAAACAAAGGCAAATAAGAGTGACCTATCCACTCCATAAGAAGAGGAAGATATTGTATTGATTTAGGCCATTATCGCGATTCTCTCGCATAAGCACATGTCTAAGGCTTAACTGTCACCAGAATTTCTTTGACAAACCATATTCACCTTTATTTGTATTACCGCAATGCATAGAATAGCTGAAATAAACTCGGGCGCTTGGCGCCGCTGGCAGTCGCGAGCCAGTCGCGAGGCTTTTTTTGTTCAAGCTATACTGTGCATTGTGTAATATAAATACAGGTGAATTGAATATGGCTTGACAATGAAAGTGCGCTATATAGTATAGGTAACAGAAAAACAGCGTCCTATGTGCAAGGACTTTATACCACCTACTGCGATCAAATCAAATCCTTCCTTATTAGTGACGCCTTTTAGTCCAACAGTGGACATATATCGGCATGTAAAGAAAAAAAGAAAGTAAGAAGCTTACCTATCACAGCATCATGGCCCTCTGGTACATTCTTCGTTCCTTTGACGAAGCCATTTACAGTCATGTTTATCTTTGGCGCATAATTGACCTGTGGACAAAAATATTAAACAATGTGAATATATTATAATAGAGACAGTTTAAGACCAGAAAAATGCTTAACCTTGACGTGTTGAGAGTACAGCACTACCTCAACGCTCCGCTTATGAGGCGTGCAATATAAGTTATTGCCGTGTGGTTTCCGACATAGAAGAATAGGACCTCTCCAAGTCTTCCCGTGGATGTAGTAGAAGGCGACTTCGGAAATACAACCTAAACAAAGCTTATAAACATCAATGAGACCTCTCCAACACGTCTGGCCGGCGGGGAGAGTGAAGGCCAAGTTTTCTGGCTGCTTTGGCCAATTATGGCTCTAGTAGTATAGTAGTAGCTCTAGAACAGAGAAGGTCGTGCTCCTGCAGTGGAGTTAGGTACTCGGCGTCATCGCCGATTGATTCCGATGATTGCCGAGTGACATCAAGATATAGACATACCTCAAACATAAAACTGTTAAAAAAATTCAAACTAAAAGCCGACTTCAACCCCAAACACTTGACAAGTATGCTCTTTCAAGCAAAAAACCATTTTTTCTACTCCTCTACTGATAAGTGTCTTTTAAATAGTCACGAACACTAATATAAGAACATGGATTATTTATGATGTCAGGAAAGTCTATAGCTTATTCCTCATAACAGCACATATATCGTTATTTCGCCAAAAAGATACTCCTAGCCATAGACCTAGAACTTTTTTTTCTTTAGATCTATCATACTGCCAACATAAGAAAAACGTTTTATTAATGTAATCAATCACTAGGAAGACGTCAATTTAAAAAAAAAGTTTACCATAGATACCTATTATCTACCAAACATAAATTATAGCAAACGTTTTCATATTTTTCTTTGTTTATATCTGTATTTTATTTAGTAAATATAGTCGTAAAAAAGTATTGTATGCAACGTTGTATACGTACGTCAAAAAATTCTCGATGGCGTCTTTTTACGATGCTCGCTAAAGCTCGCATCATAACCTGCGCCACTCGCATTTTTTTAAACTTCCTTATACAACTGTTGCATAAAATACTATTTCGAAATTGTTTCAGGCGTCTTCGAATAATCGGTAACCGTACCAAAAAAAAGATTGAGACGAATTGATAAACTCCCCCTTTATGAAAGTCGGTTAACATACATACATAATATCACGCCTGTTTCTCACAGGAGTAGGCATTGACTGGACCTCCACTTGCTACGATCCTGACAAACCTCTTTTGCTTCATCAATCTCTTCATACATGCCCTTCGGTTACGGGTACTTTCACCGGTTAAAAACTGTTAAAATTTACAGTACCATGTTGCGTCTAAAAATCAACCAAATCCTACGTTTCCGAGGTGAAAAATTGTTTGAATATTTTTTCGTAGACCATAAATCTGTCGCGGGAGGAATGGTACAGGATTTATTCCAGTTTTAATAATAGACCGCTAAACAACTAGGCTATAAAGGGAATTCATTGCGATATGCGGAAAAAGTAATAAATAAAGAGGAACTATAAAGCAAAACGGTTTTTAAATGCAAGTAGTTATTTTTGAAATTTTGCGTCTGTGAGTTCTCTCTCTTACAGATGAGTGACATCTGTCGTCGACATATTGTGTCGTGCGACTGTCGGCGATAGTCGGCGACCTTTGCGCAACTGTCTGTGATGAAGCGACAGATAGCGATGGTCGTGCGACCGTCGCCTACCTATTTTATCTTTGAACACTGCTGATGGAAATCCAGACAAAAACATTTTTTAAATCTTTCTAAGGGCTCCGTACGTAAAGGGTAAAAACGGGTATTAATAAGACTCTGCTGTCCGTCTGTCCGTTCGCCTGTCCGTCTGTCTTTCCGGCCTTCTGTCTTTCTGTCCCCAGGCTGTATCTCATGAACCGTTATAGCTAGACAGTCACAATTTTCACATAGCAACAAATAAATCACATATAAACCTACTAATAACAAAATAAAATAAAAATTTAAGTGGGTCTCCAACGGAAGTTTAGGAGAGAATCGGCTATGACAAACGAACAGACCGACGAGAGATCCTATTAGGATTCCGTTTTTTCCCTTTTGATATATGGAACCCTGATAATACTACGTGTATTAAATACATCTGGTTTGAAGCAAAGATGATAAATACACAGACGCAGTAGAAATAACAACACCCCGCTTTCCACGCCACGGGTAAAATAATAACCATTCCACATGTATTTTCGCAAAATGAAACCAGAAATGTAACAATAAAGTTTAACAGTGCGCTGTTATCTTTCAATATCCAGAATTATTATCGTAATGAAAATAAAAGGCAATTGAAGGGCAAAAAATGGACAAAATGTATATCGCTGGGATGGCCGTATAGTCTTATTACGTGTACGGTTGCTGGTGCTGCTACGAGCCCAGGGTAAGCTTGCTTACTGCGCCCTTCGTAACTTTATGGAGCTCTGGTATGTTTCAAGTGTAGATACCTTATTTGTCGAAATATTTATGTCCTCTCTAGTGTGCCCGTGGGCTTCGCTCTCCGTGGGAATTTCGGGATAAAAAACTATCCTATATTCTTCCCTGGGAAGGAAATTTCATCTAAAAAGGTTCAGTAATGGAAGCGTGAAGTGTTAACAAACTAATATACAAACTCACTTTCGCATTTATAATATTAGTAGGACTAGGATTACGTCATATTTCTTAAAAGATACCAATTTTCGTGGAAGTTTGTTGTTTTAAAAAAAAAATACATAGTTTAGCGAAATTTGATTCTTCTTATTCCAACAGCTTACTCGAAGAAAAAGAACTAAATTAAAAGTTTACCCATGTATCAAAAATACTTGCATAACAATCTTACGAAACGAAACGATTCCCAGACTATTTTACGTTACCTACCTATGCTGTTTCTTTGGAAAACAAGTTCAAAAGAAGTTTAAAAGTACATACTTATTTTTGGTTGTCAAATAAAGATATTACTTATTTGGCATACTTTACTAAACATATTATGATACCTTTGTAAACCAACCTCATGATTTAATTTAGTGTATCAATAGTAACTTTTAGGCATGTATTTACGTATTAAAAATATATCCTATGCGCTGGTGCGCTTTTTGCTATTTTATAAAATAAAATAATTAAAGTTAGACTATTTTTCATTGCAGAAATCTACAAGATTTTACCCAAAATCCAAAAAAGGAAGAGTTTTCAATTCACCGATGATTCAAAGACGCCTAGATTGATTTCGGAAATTCTTTTTTTTTTGTTTGATACTTGCCAGGCAGTGAATTCGGTTTTTAATTTTGAAAAGTTATACTTTTAAAGTCAGCGGCCTAAAACCTGGCCTTTATCATTTCTGCACCCCCTAAATATATTCGTCTTATTCAAAGCTCCGTTTCACTGCCCTACGCTCGCCACTGCGGATTGCGACCATCTCAATATGAAAGCAATATCACTGGGCATCGCGTCATAAAAAATAATTGGGTGCCCGTAAAAAGGGTTCTTATTTTATAGCACCCAAAATATAGGTACCTACATGATAAACAAACCGTTCTTGTGATGACTGGGGGGATGTTACGGTTATTAGAAGGTTATTGGTTGTAAAAATGATTATGATGATTACAGGAAATATAGATAATATATAACAGGAAAAATAAAAATAAAATGCCTATTAATGTTTCTGTGTTATAAAGTAGATTAATAGGGGATTACTTTTTGCAAAAATGGAGGGACAGTTTTTGCCCAAAGTTGTTTCTGCGTTGCTAAATTGATGAAAAATGTTGCCTTTTTCTCAATTTTGCAAAGTCTTCAGTATGCTTGGGTTACTATGATTAACATGCTTTTCATTCATTTGTATATAGGTACTATAATTGGATAAGAAAACGTCAAAAAACACATTCCGTGATCTAAAACAATACAGTCAAATGAGAAGGGTTAGACCGTATTTTACCCCATGACCGCATTAATGACCCTATACAGCAAATAAACAAGTTGTTTTAAATATAACCATAAAAAAACAGTTAAATAAAAATCCCCCACTTTTAGGCGTTCACCCCTCTTTACTTTTTAACCGCTCTGCTAAACAGATTTCCATGAAACATAGTCGGCTTTCAAACTAATAACCGCATTAAAATCGGCCCATTCGTTTTGACACACAGATAAAAAGATTTGTCAAACATAGTTCCTCTATTTTTTTCCGGGGGTTAAAACTGATCCTATTTAGTACGTATCTACCAAATTACATCCAGAGCATTATATGACCTTACAAAATTTTTTATGACACCGCAATGGCGTTTATTTATGTTTATTTTATTACATTTTTCTCTGCAATAACACTTGAAAATGCTCTATATTAGATAACTTTATGAGATATTGGTTCAGAAGAAATGTAGTTATCATAATTTCGTTTCAAATACGTTCTATTATTATTGGAATGCCGTCATAGTACTCATAGTAATTGGACATGTATAAAAATATTATTTGAGGTTTTATTTTGTAATACATACTATCTTTTTTTACAAAATATTTCGAATAAAATGACGATATAAACTCTCTCTATTATTAAGATAGGAGAATTAGTGAACAAAGCTTTCTCATTATATACTTGCCTAGGTAGTTAAAAAAACAGTGGCACTTAAGGAGTGCCACTGTATGTACAGAAGTAAAAACTTGGTGTCAATTTTTACTTCTATAGGCACTTTTCTCTTTTTAGGGTTCCGTACCCAAAGGGTAAAAACGGGACCCTATTACTAAGACACCAGGATGTATCTCAAGAACCGCGATAGCTAGACAGTTGAAATTTTCACAAATTATGTACTTCTGTTGCCGCTATAACAACAAATACTAAAAACAAAATAAAATTAATAATTAAGGGGAGCTCCCATTCAACAAACGCGTTTATTTTAGATAATGGTACCCTTAGTGCGCGAATCCGATTCGCACTTGGCCGGTTATTTTTGCATCTCAAAAATTCTTTCCGTGCATGCCCAATGCGCCTAAAGAAGTTTTCACTTCAAAAAATATAGATTTTTTAATACAACTTTTCTGCTCGTGCTATACTTATATACTGTCTAGTTTTTTGTTTTATGATTATTAAATAATTAGATTCAATCTAATTTAATTTGTAAGTGAATAAAAAGCCAACATTAATCGATTAAAATTAATTAAATCTATAAACTTTCTTAGCTGAAACCACTACATATAAGGTCGTAAAATTCTATGAGATACCATTTCGTAGTTCGGATACCGTTAATAGATTAATATGAATTTAAATTACACTTTAAATTTTATGAAAGGAAACATTAGGCTTAAGAATTTTGGAATTTAATTTATCTCTGGAAAATGCTCATCAGGCTGAACAACTTTTGCTTAGGCGTCATTTTTATTTTGTTATAGTTTAGCTGGACTATTACAGTTCTGCATCAGGTGTTCCATTTTCCAAAATCATTTATACCCTATATGTTGCCCAGGCTTAACAGCTATATAACAAAAAAGTTTCATTCAAATCTGTCCAGTATTTCCGGAGATTAGCGTGTACAAACAGACACACAGAAAAACAGTCTGACATCTTTTTTTAAAATTCTTACTAAATTACTATGTCTCCATCGCCCCCAATATTTTTTGTGGAAATATATTCAATGCGCAGACACTTTTTTACTGTTTTATCATATGTATAGATCAAATCTTCTGATTGTTTTATTTTGGGATACCTTTACTTTTTTATTTGAGTACATTCTAGTAGTTTCCATGCTGGTCTGAGAAAAAAAACCAAGAGGATAGTTATCGTGGTGTACCAAGTAAAAACGAAGTACCTTACTGCATAATCGAAAGGTTTATCAAAACTTTATTTACAAGTTTATACAAACATACTATCACGTCTTTATCCCTAATGGGGCAGACAGAGCATTTTGGGTCTTGCGGCAAGTTTATTTGCTAGGAAAATTAAAAAATTGCTACGACTAACCACTTATTAGTAATCTGTGCTCCGATTGTCAAAAATGCCATCTAGTGATGATTGGCGAAACTATCAACAGGGCTTCATATCCCTTGTGCTATCTATTTTTTGCTAGGTAAAAAAATATATAGAAATTTTATCATAATCGGTTGTGTAGTTGGGGGTAAAGTCGGTGGGCCCCGGCTACCCCCATCAGGGATGTAGAGTTGTAGACGTGACAATGTATATGTACATTGTAGTAAAGAATATGTGAAATGTAAACTTTATGTCTCTATTTTGGCCGGCCAACATTCCAGCCATTTTACGAACTACCCACTTCTCACTATTTCACTGCAACATAGCTAACGCATCAAAACGTGCAGGTGTTTAATGGTGTCAAACAATGTAAAGCTTAGATGTAAACAAAAGAGAAGATATGTATGTCATTCTCATACGTTTTACTTTATTATGCATAGATATCGAAGTTTATACTCTGCTGTAGTTGGATAAATAGGTTTCAAAAAATATGAGTTTTGTAAGCATAGGTACACTCTTCTTCTTTTTATCGTGTTTGTTAGTGACTAACACTAATGTCAGAGTTTTTAAACCGCCTTAAAGGCCTCCGACATGGTTTTAGGTGACGACCAATGTCAAAGACAGTGACCGGGACCGACGGCTTAACGAGCCCTCCGAAGCACGGATCATCTTACTTATCAGACAATCAGGTGATCAGCCTACAATGTCCTAACCAAACTAGAACAACAACAAGTCGTTGCCCCCGCCGGGAATCGAACCCGCGATCTCCGGGTATGAGCCGAACGCTCAACCACTATACCATAGAGGCAGTTTAGGTACACTATAGCATTAATTAATAGTTGGTGAATTTATATGCAATTGTTTAATAATTATCATTTCAGCCGTTCATCGTCCACTGCTGGGCAAAGTGCTCTCCCAAGAATTTCCAAAATGACCGATCTAGAGCGGCATCTTTCTTTTCGGATATTAAGGCGATTCAAGCCTGCCTAATCAGACTGGAAACAACTTTAAAAGTAATTATGCTTCCCAGTGGGATTCGAACCCACGACCTCCGGATCACAAAGCAAACGCCTTGACCACGGAGGCAGTCAGACTTGATTAATTCCACGATATCTTACTTTTATTCCATCTAAGATTAAGTGCAGTGCTTGCGTTGGAGTTTAAATGCTTGTAAAATTTAATCGAATTTATACGATGCACTTTGGCGGGAGATCATAAAAGCCGACCTGATGTATTTAGTTTTGGCTGTCAGTGTCACACGTATCTGATCAGTGCTTCAGTTTAACAGTAGTGAAGCAATAAATTGGTATTGCGATTTTACGACGATTTGAAAGTCTTTTTGTCTCCACTGCAGGAGCACGACCTTCTCTGTACCACCAGAGACATACTTGGCCAGAGCAGCCCGATGACAGCTACACTCTCCACGCCGGCCAAACGGGTTGGAGAGGTCTCATAATGTTTATAAGCTTTGTTTAGCTTTTGTTTCCTTTTACTGCCATGAGGTTATGTTGTTTTATAACTGAGTTCTGTCGAATATTTCGCGGTCCATCATCAATACAGCTCATTTATTCCATACTATATTTTATTGTCATCCGACTTACACAAATATGCACTATTTCAGATAACTGGTTGAAATTTAAGTTTAAAGATTTGACATAGCAAACATACATCCAAGCTACATTGCAAGTTAAATAAAAGCTAGCAGAGCTAGACTAGCTTTTTAGGGCGCGGCGCGGTTGAAGTCTTGAAGTGGATTTGGGCGGGTCACGTTGACCGTTTGTGCCACTTGTGAAATGGCCACAAATTACCACATACTGTGTTAGATTATCTATCTTTGAGTCTAACAAAATATCTTTATTCTTATACTGTAGAACTTTTTCAAAAATAAGGAAATTAATTGATAAATTGGTAATGAAATAAATAGAAACCCAACTAAATAAGTAAAACGCTTCTAAGTATAACAAATCTATTAATATTGGTTCAAAATTCTAATCCTACATAAACAAAATTTTTTCGCTCACTTCTGAAATTCAGATACCCATCGAGGAAACGTGAGAGCTCTCGAAAGTTACCCGTATCGGCTTCACCAATAGGGTTGTCATACGAAACATACGAAAACGTAATTACTTTTTTTTAACTAATTTCTATTTTATTTCACGTGTGCCCCAAAACAGGAGTGTAATAATTTCACGATTTACTTATGTGTGGATGATTTGTGTATTTCTATATCTAGGTATTGTTTATTTATATAGGTATTTGATCTGAAATATAGTTGAGTTAGTATCCCATAAAACAAGTCTAACCTAATTTGGGGCTAGCTCAATCTGTGTCATTTGTACCTATATATTTATTTACATTATTTATTTTTATGCCATAACTTTGAAATACTTGAACAGATTTGAATTTATGGTATATCCTCAGAATCCTTATATTCTTATATCACATCGAGTTACATACAGAATGTGGGCTGTTGTGTAGAGTTTTATCCTCATACTACAAACTAAAATAAATTCAACTAGAGGCTTACCAGGACGGATATATGTTAAGACAGTATATATACAAACCTACGCAGATAAATGCTCTACATTTAAATTCAAACCGCATCAAAATCGGCCCACTGATTCTTACGTTTGTCAAGTATACACAGACAGACAAAGATATTATACAACGTGGAAGGGACATACCCGTAATAAATCAAACCATGGGCTACACTTTAGTAAAATATTAATAAAATAACAATAACACCAAAAAAATTTGACATTTCCACACAAATTGGTATGGAGGAGTCGAATTTTTTTATTTGTGTGTGTTAGTTTTATTTATTCTACTATAGTGATCTAGTATAGCCCGTGGTTCGATTTATTACGGGTATGTCCCTTCCACGTTGAATTACATTCAGTTTTTTCCAATCATGCTTACCATCACCGGTGTGCAAAAGTCAGAAAGTCTATCATCTAATATAATAATGTAATTAAAATAACAACCAAAAATATATCAGCATTTGCATACAAAGGTGTGCAGCCGCCCGAGCAGTCTATATGGGAATGTCAAATTTTGTTTTAGTTTTTTTGTTGTTATAGTAATTTCATTATACTATAGTGATCTAGTATACGTTGTGGTTTGATTTATTACAGGTATGTCCCTTCCACGTTGTATATTGTAACACATGTTTGTCAAATAAATTATCTTTATAAAATTGTTTGTTGATTTCGTTTCTAGAGCTTTTTAATGGCGGAACCTAAACACTAGACTGATTCGCGAAGGCTACAGCTTTTAGAGCCACTATTATGTATAGATAACCGACTAGGCAACCCTATTCAGCAGTACGAGTATAAGCATATCACCAAACCCAACCCACATACCACATCGAGAGCGTTTCGTTATCGAATCGAGACAATATGTTCAGTTAGATTTGTTATTTTTTAACCAGCTTCCTAAAATGAGGTTATTTATACGTCACGGTTCTTTTTTGAGACGCCAAAAAAAAGGAAACAAAATGATCGACTTGAAAGCAGACGGGTATAGAGTAAGAGGAAGGCCGAGAAAGACGTGGGAAGAATGCGTAAGATCGGATATGGGGGAACGGGGGCTCAGTACAGAGATGGCAAAGGATAGAAGGTTATGGAGGGAGTTGACATACAGAGCCGACCCCAAATAGGGAAAAGGCGAGGAAGAAGAAGATATTTGAAGACGCCTGGACCAATTTGGAAAATTACTTTTTTCTTCAAAAAGGTATTGCGAGGTGGTCCCATAGAAATTTTATGAAAATCAGGTGAGTAGTTTTGAAAAATTAAAGATATTATTTTTTGCTTTTTTGCTAAATTGAGAACCTCTTCCTCTTTAGAAGTCGGTAAAACCAGAAAAACAGAGCGTGTTCTCATGTGAATCGGTCGGAGTTATATTTTTTTCCCCCATTTAGGAATGTACACAAAGAAGCCTGGCTCGATTTGGAAAGTTTATTTTAGTCTCCTTTGCAGGAGCAAGACCCTCTACGTACTCCCAGAGCCATATTTTGCCAGAGGTTGTGGCCTCTCTACTCTCATTGATGTTTATTAGGTACTTTGTAAGGTTGTATCACGTAAGTCTACGTCATTTTCATATACCTTTATTATATTATAACTAATCCGATAAATATTAGATATTTTGTGGTACTCGTTATTTTTAATTTAGGTTGTATTTCAGTTTATTTAGTTCCAACTAAGTTTATTCTTATATTTTATGTTATGTTATTTATATTTTCTCAGTTTATTCTTGACTTTCGTAGTTCAAAATACGATATTAGAAGTGCTTAGTAAAATAGCAATAATAATACCTATTAAGTGAATTCGAGGAACTGAAAAGGCCTAGCTATTTCAGTACTCTACTGAGTAGCCGTTTCTAAGAAATTAACGTAGACTAATATTCATTACTTTATTATTTATTAATAAAACCGTGGGAGGAACCTTATATTTTCTCCTTTCAATTTACAAGTACACATCTATAACTGTTACAAAATCCTCGTTCATTTTATGTTTTGAATTTATTATGAGTAACTATTTTTCATATTTCTATCTTTTTAATTAATAGGTATTCAAATAGGTTGTTTAGTTTGAGAGATGAAGTCGGTTTTTAGTTTAAAATAAATATATTTGAAAGGGCAAATTGAAGATCTGACAATGGAATCCTCGGGAAATCGAGGGTACTTTTTAAATATTCTTGCACACATATAGCGATTTTGATGTTTTGTCAACGACTCAAGCATTTGTTTTTAGAAATATATTTTTGTGAAGTGGAACTGAAGACCAAAAATTAAAGTCGCTTTTTTTAAAATTATAATCCATTCGGCCATGATAATAATATAATTATATTATAATCCAATCCTTTTTCCGTTCCAAAACCTTGGGGAGGCCTACGTCCAGCAGTGGACTTCCTGCGGCTGATAGGATGATAATACATTCAGTCGCTTTAGTGTAAAAGCGCAACAGAATTTTAAAAACATAAATCTTATCAAGCGCCTTTCCTATTGGCAAAACTATGATCATGATTACAAACTAGAATAGTATCGTTTAGTGAGTGACGCAGGGTCTTTATCTTCTTGACCATTGTAGTTTGAAAAGATTTATACCAGCAGCACAGAAATAATATAAGAATTACATACAGAACGGAATCTCCTAATGTCCTGCGCAATATGCGTCTCTGTTTTCCGTTTCCGCACTTCTCCTTCGTTCTCACCTGTCTTCTTCTTCTTATCGTGTATTAGCGACTAACACTAGTGTCAGAGTTTTTAAACCGCCTTAAAGGCCTCTGACATGGTTTTAGGTAACGACCAATGTCAAAGACAGTGACCGGGACCGACGGCTTAACGTGCCCTCCGAAGCACGTATCATCTTATTTATCAGACAATCAGGTGATCAGCCTGCAATGTCCTAACCAAACTAGGACAACAACACAAAGTCGTTGCCCCCGCTGGGTATCGAACCCACGACCTCCGGGTATGAGCCAAACGCTCCAACCATTACACCACGGAGGCAGTTGTAGTCGCCTGTGAGGCGGGGGAGAGGAGATTCCGTTCTGTATGTAATAGGTACATATATCAATTCTGTACCAGCAGTACAATTCTGAGCTGTTAGTTATGTAAAGTTTGAACCAAAACTCGCTTGTCAGTTGTAAATTGGTATTTTGATACAGTTTTAGCTACTTACTCATACAAAAATAAATATGTACTAATTAACCATGCTGGTCTGGGAGAAAAGAAAAAACTTAAAATGTACCAGCTGCCTCTTTTCCCGTAAGAACCGATCGAGGGAATGGGCAAAAAATCGAATCATGTTAATAGGCGATGCGGCTAGCAACCCATCACTATTTTGATTCCTTCATTCACCTTCTTGCCCACATCAAGCTAAAAGTAGCCTTTGAGTCTTGCAGCCCTAGGCTCTGTCTGCTTAGAGCTGCAAGACTTAAAAATGCTCTGTCTGCCTCATTAGGGATAAAGACGTGATAGTATGTATGTATGTATGTAATTAATCTTACCTCGATGACTATGCTGGCAGCTCGGTACGCCCTGTCAGCTGTGTTCTGAGCCTGACATGTGTATGTTTGGTTGTTGTGGTCTTTTCTCGTCACTAGTTTCAGAACAGACCTGCAAAGAAAAAAAAATTAGCTAAACGATATTCATAATCGTTTTTTACCCTTTAAATCAAGGAGATATTCCGGAGTTAACAGGATTATATTTGGTAGTAGAATGTGTAAGAATGAGGAAGGAATGTGTGATAAATTTAAAGGTGGATGAAATGAGATTATGAAGAAATGAGATCTAATGACATGCAGGATAAATGAGAAATAAAGAATCATTACACTGTAGCAGCATATTATGCCAAGAAGGAAACTTGTTTCCACGTGAAAAATCCGCATCAAAATAGATCTACTACGATGCCACAGACAGATACGAATAGGCACACAGAAAGACATAAGTGTCAAACTTAAGAGCGCCCTTCCCGGTCCGTCTATCGTCAATGCGAGTATGGTTGAAAATGCTTGTTGTTTCATCCAGCGCAATGATAGAAAAAAAAAGCAAAGTGAAAAAAGAGAGTTAGCACCTGAGCGCTCAGTTTGCATTATATTGTACGAAATTAGTATTATTATTTACTATTCATTGAACGAATATTAACTTTTCATAGGGTGCGGAATTTTCATAAAACTTGTTCCAGGTAATACGTGTTTTTCATTAAGCCTTACGAGTGTGTCAAATAAATGTTTTTTATTTAGAATCTTCATTAAATTTGCAAGTATTCTATGCAAATATTTTCTTTACTTTTACAACTCATGAGTACTATATGATCGGCCGAAGTTCAGGTAAAATTTGTACAAAAAAGCGGCCAAGTGCGAGTCGGACTCGCCCATGAAGGGTTCCGTAGTAGCAAATTACATAACATAAAAGTCTTGTAGTATGTTCTTTTAAATTTTTATATTTGAGTTGATTGAATGAAAGGTAAATTGCCGTTTATGATTTATAACGTATTAAAAAAAAACTACTTACTAGATAACGTTCAAACCAATTTTCGCTGGTAGTTTTTATGGTAATGAACATCATGTATTTTTTTTAGTTTTATAATTCCCTTATTTTAGAAGTTAGGGGGGGGGACACACTTTTTTCCACTTTGGAAGTGTCTCTCGCGCAAAGTATTCGGTGTAGAAAAAATGATATTAGAAACCTCAATATCATTTTTGAAGACCTATCCATAGATACCCCACACGTATGGGTTTGATGAAAAATAAATTTTTGAGTTTCAGTTCTAAGTATGGGGAACCCCCAAATTTTACTGTTTTTTTTCTATTTTTGTGTCAAAACCTTAATGCGGTTCACATAATACATCTACTCACCAAGTTTCAACAGTATAGGTCTTATAGTTTCTGAAAAAAGTGGCTGTGACATACGGACGGACAGACAGACAGACATGACGAATCTATAAGGGTTCCGTTTTTGCCATTTGGCTACGGAACCCTAAAAAGCAGATTTTTGGGACTTATACTGAATTTGTTTTTCCAAATTTTAATTTTTAATTTCGATAGAAACCTAGATATAGCGCACAAGATTCCTGTTAGTTTAAAACTTTCCAAGAAAGATTTGTTACAACGCCATAAGCACGTATGAGCGTTTGTATGAAAAGTAAGGCGGGTTGGCCGCTCTCATATAACCCTTCTCTTTTGTCATAAGCTCAATGGAAATAGATCTGTCCGTTCGAGAGCTACGATGCCACAGACACACAGGCAGACAGAAAAATATTGGCGTCAAACGTATAACACCCCTCTCAAGACAATCAAGACAAAAAAATCTGGCTTGAGCTTGGCGCGGGTCCCTCTCAAAGATTTGTAATATACTCGCAAATGTCATAATTTGGTAAATTTTGTACACACTGAATCTACAACTTCACATTATTTTAAAATTTTGACGTTCTAAAAAATTAATTTAAATAATGATTTGATATAACAAATATTGTATTCTCAATATTAACTTTAAGTGTTAAACTAATCTGAACTTGCAATAGGCACTGAGCTACAGGGGGGTCAAAAGGAGGTCGAAACGGTTCGTGTAAATAGTGCATGGCATGCGTGCGGCCTGTTGCTGGAACTTGGCCTGCGCACTACCGTGCGCTTAGATTGTGAGTTGACGTCCTTTGAGAAATGCTGCAGTGCAATTTGTTACCGCTTCTTCTGCTCTAGTGCTTAGGAAGGTAGTAAACTTAGCTGTAAGTAACCATTTGACGTCAACAATTGTGCAACAAAACGATGACGATTATTATGAGATATTATAAATATCCTATGCTAATAAAGATATATTTGAATTCTTTAATTCTTTGGTTTAAAACGTAGGTCGAGATATATTTAAATTCTTTTGTCAGGGGTTTAAAATGTAGGTTTACTTACGTGGCAGTGAACCGTTGTCCGTCAGACCACGGCTCGACAGTGTACGTCACTCCTTGCGTCAGCACACCACCATTGCTGTCCACCCATGTGATCTGGTAACAGAAAAACATTTATCAAAAACACTTTAAAATAGATGAATAAATAAAATATCTTTACTCCGGACCTTCTTTGTCCAAAGAAAAATTATTATCAGTAAACCAGTCATTTCCCCTCCCACATTCACCAATTAGATAACTGTCAGTAATTACCTACATACAAACAGTACTGGCAACTTATTAGTAATCTGTGGTACTGGTCTATTTAAAACTTGAATGAATAACGCAATGATTTTTCTAAAAAGTTCTCTAAAGAGTTCTAAATTTTTCGTTCGCAAACCATATTTTTTATGATTAATAAATTTAGATTTAAACAAGCTTGAAGTGCCCCAAATTAAGGAATACTGACATTATACTATCATGTCTTTATACCTGGGGCCTACAAGGCATTTTGCGGCTTTACTCAGGCAGATTCCAGGCCTGCAAGACTCAAAGATTACTCTTAGCATACATACATACATACTATCACGTCTTTATCCCTAATGGGGCAGACAGAGCACTTTGGGCCTTGTGGTTCTATACAGAGCCCAGGGCCGCAAGACCCAAAAGCCACTTTTAGCGTCATGGTGGGCGAGAAGATGGAAAAGCAATCAATACAGTGATGGGTTGCTAGCCGCATCGCCTGTTAACATGATTCGCATTTTTGCCCATTCCCTCGATCGGCTTTTACGATCTGCGTGGGAAGAGAAGCAGCTGGTACATTCTAAGTTTTTTTTATTTTTCCCAGACCAGCATGGGACAAATTAAGGAATACAGACATTATACTATCATGTCTTTATACCTGGGGCCTACAAGGCATTTTGCGGCCTTACTCAGGCAGATTCCAGGCCTGCAAGACTCAAAGATTACTCTTAGCGTGTACAAATAAACGTAATGTATTATTTTTGGTACAAGCTTTTTAACCAATTTCCGAAAACGAAGGAGGTTACCAATTCCTGGTGATCTTTTTCTTATGTATGTTCACCGATTATTCGAAGGCACCTGGACCGATTTGAAAAATTCTTTTTTTATATATTTTTATATATTCGAGGGGGTCCCATTAAAAAAATCCTTAAAATCGGGTTTGTAGCTTGGAGTTTTTAATATTATTATATTGTGAGGATATAAAACTGAAATAAGGCTAAAGTGAATAAAGTTTCGTCGTTTAATTACTGAATGTAGACATTGCTTACCATAAAGTGCCCATCAAAACAAATTAAACGAGTTCTACTCAATGTGGTTATGTTGTTTTATCTCCCGGTCAACAGAACAGCTCATTGCAGCTAAATATTATGTATTGTCATCCGAGTAACACGAGTATGCAAAATTTCAGCTCAATCGGTTGAAGATAATTAGTTGAAAATTGAGTTTTAACATTTGACTCAAAGAAACATAATACATAGTGGTGTAGTGGTTCGAGCGTTCGGCTCATACCCGGAGGTCGCGAGTTCGATTCCCGGCGGGGGCAACGACTTTGTGTTGTTGTCCTAGTTTGGTTAGGACATTGTAGGCTGATCACCTGATTGTCTGATAATTATGATGATCCGTGCTTTGAAGGGCACGTTAAGCCGTCGGTCCCGGTCACTGTCTTTGACATTGGTCGTTACCTAAAACCAAGTTAGAGGCCTTTAAGGCGGTTTAAAAACTCTGACACTAGTGTTTCACTATAACACACACGATAAGAAGAAGAGTTTTTAAAAACTGAAACTCTTTTTAAATCAAATCAAATAAAGCTTTAAACTGAACCCGCCGCGGTTACTTCATTAAAAAACCATTCGTTTAGTTCTAAGTAATTTATTTTCAAAGTGATACATTTCGCAGATTTCACATTCAAAAGATAAACAAAGTGAAAAGGGTCGACATCCGAATGGCTTTACAAAGCTAGACTTGCGTCAGTTAGTGGCCCTGGAATTGCGGTGAACTTCGAGAAACGAATAAATTAAAGTCTTATTTTAGTAAAAGGTCCTCTCACCCCTACCCCTACATATTATTAAAATATATAGGTTTTTTAAGCTATTGCATAGCTTCTATCGCGGGCTTTGAGCGCGGGGACCGAATCCAGAAATTCCGTAACGAAAAAACCTCACGCTCCCCACTCCGCCTACCAGGTAGGTTGCCGCTTCGTCTCCGTCGTCCGTTTGCGACGTTGCCGTCCTTCCTTGTATCGAACCACCTTAATGCAATAGCTTTACCGCGGCAGTCCCCGAGTGCCACACGTCTTTTTTTTTAATATATTTTTCGTACGAGCTTTTATTGTAAGGCAAATGTACTTATTGAGAAAAATAAAATAAGACCTAACTCAATGAAGTTGCGACGTTTTATTACTGAGTTCCATTGACCACCTTCCGTTTCCGTGATCAGACCAGAGACATCGTCTCAAGTGCTCGTCAAGACAAATCGAAATAATAAGTTTTTTTAAGGAAAATATTTTTTTTTGTACAATCTCTTATTTTTATGTTAAAGTACTTATTAAGAAAAATAAAATAAACCCTAACTCGTTGGAGTTGCGTCGTTTATTACTAAGTTTCATTAACCAACTTCCGTTTCCGTGATCAAACTGGAGGAACCGTCTCTAAAGTGCTCGTCAAGACAAATCAAACGAGTCCTTTTTTGATAAAAGTGTATTATTTGTTACGAAATTATAGGTGACTGTGGAGAGTTATCAGTCCTGCTTCTATCATCATCAGCAGGTCTACGTTTATATTCTCCACTGTATGGAGCACGACCCTCTCTGTTCTACCAGAGCCAATGTCCTGAGTAGCCAAAGAATATAGCCTCCACTCCCAAAGTCAAAATTTCGAGTGACTTAATATTATCATTATCATCATTATTTCTTGACATAGACCTCTCCCAAGGATTTCAAAGATATGTTACCTATTGACGTAATGTGAACGGATAAATTCAAAATCCTGAACATAATTTAAATGGACGACTTGAAAGCAAAATAGGTATAACTTCTACTAAACGTCGTCAGCTATCCATCTAACAACAACATTTTTAATTTGCTTCCTAATCGCATGACAGCCCAGGGCAGCATGCCTTTAAAAATAAATAAATATATAGGGACAAATTACACACATTGAGCTAGCCCCAAAGTAAGTTCGAGACTTGTGTTATGGGAAACTAACTCAACGATACTATATTTTATAACAAATACATATATAGATAAATCCAAGACCCTGGACGATTTTAAAAAAGGCCATTTTCCAACTTGCTTTGACCGCGGGGATCGTACCCGGAACCTTTGGATGGCGGACTAGCATAGTGATCACTACGCCACGGAGGTCGTCAAGGTTGCCTGTTCGCTATGTTGGATGATGCAAAAGAAACGTTTAGATGCAAAACGTCTAATAAGCAAACCGTTCAACAATGAATTGATTGATGGACATGAGTACCTGCATATTAAACATATTATACATTATCACGTCTTTATTCCTAACGGGGTAGACAAAGCCCAGAGCCGTAAGACCCAAAAACCTTTTGAGCGCCGCTTGGCCAGTTTAGTTATTTTACCCCTGACGAGCCAAGCCTTGTAAAAATAAAAAAAACTTTAGCTATCAATGGCGTTTCAGTCACGCAAACGTTTTGCAACTAAAGTGGTTAACAGTGTTGCGCTCTAAGGTTAACGTGTTGATAAAAAAAAAGACGTGTGGCACTCGGGGACTGCCGCGGTAAAGCTATTGCATTAAGGTGGTTCGATACAAGGAAGGACGGCAACGTCGCAAACGGACGACGGAGACGAAGCGGCAACCTACATGGTAGGCGGAGTGTGGAGCGTGAGGTTTTTTCGTTACGGAATTTTTGGATTCGGTTCCCGCACTCAAGGCCCGCGATAGAAGCTATGCAATAGCTTAAAAACGTAGCAAAATAGTAATAGGTATATTTTTATCTCGTTGATAAAAACATATCGCTCGAAATTGCCAAAAGCCAAAATTTCAGTAATTGTAAATAAAACGTACTACGTACGTAAACTACTACCAGGCGCACTGAGCTCTTCTCTATTTCTGATCTGTGAATAAAGTCACGTCAATTAATTTCACTTTACTACGATTTTATTCCTTTTGCGTCATTTTGAAATTTAAACTAATTGCACGTTGGACGGTCTGCGAGCAAATGAAATGAAATATTCCAAAGCAAACAAATTGGTTAATGACACCGGGATAAATTGGATGCGTGAGGTGGTTACAGGAGTTATCACGTGAAATGGAGAGGTTGTTTCAAAAAGCGAATATGAATTAGGGACAGGATTAGGAGTGTTTTGCAGGAGCTGATCTGGTTAGAGAACTGAGGCTGGCGTCAGCTCCCCACGCAAAACGGGACCGGCAAATTTGGGCCTAATTGCAAAATATTGTCCTCGAGGGAAGTAAGAAGTGGGAACTGTAGAAAGCTTGTTTGCAAAAATATGCTTATTTTATTAAAGCTAATGTGAAATAATTGTTTTAATCCATCTCTTCGCCGATCGTGACGCTAAAATTGGTATTTGAGCTCTGTCTGCCACATCAGGGATAAAGCGATTGATACGTTGATTCTGTATCATTATTAGGTCTTTCTAGCCTCCACTGCAGGAGCACGATCTCTCACGATCATATCATTCTCTCTGTACTACTAGAGCTATACTAGGCTATACTTGGCGTAAAGAGGGTAGGCCTATTCCTTTGGATGCTCTAGCATCCACAGGAATAGGCCTACCCTCTTTACGCTGGCCAAACGAGTTGAAGGGGTATTATTGATGATTATAAGCTTTGTGTAAGTATTTTCTAAGCCGCCTTCTCCGTCATCCACAGGAAGACTTAGACTATATAAGTATCAATAGGCTCAGTATCTAAAAATCTCAGTGAATTCATTAAAATTTTTAACTTTCTCATTAGATTACCTACAAAAAGATTGTTTCTGGTTTACTCTTTGGGTTGCAGGGGTCAGACTGCAGTCACTCTGCGTAAAAACCGGTAACTTCGTCAAATCTCCTTGGTTAGTGCTAGCGGACCCTGGGCTCTGAAGCGTTACAGCTCAGGATACAACCGGGACTACGCTCAGATGATGATGATGAGTGTAGGTATATAAAAACAGAATAACATAAACGCATCGATATACTGCCGATATGTGCCGTGCAAGGCCTCTCGTGGATATCGTAGAAGCCGACTTAGGAAATACAAGCTAAACATAGCTTATCAGCATCAATAAGACCTCTCCAACCAGTCTGGCCAGGAGAGGAGAGAGTAGGCCAAGTCTTCCAGCTGCTCTAGCTATGTATGGCTCTCGTAGTACAGAGAAGTTCGTGTTACTGCAGTGGAGACAAAAAGACCTGATGATAATAATGATCATCGATGTACGTATGTACTAATAACATTTCGATGCATAAACCAGAAAGATACGACTTGTTTATAAGAAATGGATATCAAATGTCGACATATTATTAATTGATTAAATCCCTTCCCACCATTGGGAGTTGTAAAACGGAATCATTAAGATCAAAATCACCTATTAACTATTTCCAGTAGTTCTATTACTCGAATGTGCTTCGAACAACGATAAAATCTAAACTATTACAGAAATGGCATGGGATGTCATCAATGGAATGAGAATGTGACTCTCATGTGAATTGATTTCAAAATGTTAAAGGGCTTTAGAAATGTCGACCTAATTATTTGTATTTTTCCTCGATTACGGCAAGGCAAATAGGAGGGTTCTGTGGTGTATTTAAATTGTCAATTTTTCTTTTGATTTCATAATAGGTAGTTGTTGACGTCGCAGATCATTTACTTACAGCTAAGTTAGTAGCCATTTCCTAAGCGCTTTTGTGAATTTGTTAAATTTATTTTTCGATTTTGGGATTCGTTTGTAAGATATTTGGTTTCAAAGTGTAAATTTTTGATAAGTCAAGCCGCTCAATTAGCTATACGGTTATAGTTATAAATGTATACGTAAAAAAATTCACTGCAGTAGCATATATAACGAAATTTAAAAGAAAAATATCTTAGGTAAGTAGGGTTTACAAATCAAAGAGTTTAGTCGAGTGATATAAAATGTGGGCACATACCTGGAAAAGGAAAATTTCATACAAATTCAATTGAAAATTAACTAGACATTTGATACTCACGTAGAACAAGTACACTCACACACGCACTGAATATAAAAACTCAAAGTCAGCATTCGCAACTACGGAACCCCAGACTGTGCGAGGCCCGACACGCACCCGACCCGTTTATTTATATTTCGAGAAATTCTCATAAACTTACCCTGTTATTCATAAAAAGCGTAACAGTATATCACATTATCTACATGTTAAATTAGAAGAGTTATTTTTGTAATGTCACATAATGTTTTTGTCTGTCATCTAAATTTAGCAAGGTTATAAATGGTACGAAACGTGATACCGCTATGTAATACTTCTTATTAATTCTGTTAAACCGTGTCGTATTTAATATGGAGTCTTTTATGATGCTAAATATAATGCTCAAATATCAGCTTTTGTGAGCTATATGGATAAAGTCTCACCTTTAAAATGCCTTATAATGTGACATTTAGTGAACTGTGCTTTGAACGTGAAGCTTTATGGATAACATAATAGTATTTTATGCAACAGTTGTATAAGAGGGTTCAAAATATGCGAGTGGCGCAGGTTACGATGCAAGCTTTAGCGAGCATCGTAATAAGACGCCATCGAGCATTTTTTGACGTACTTATACAACGTTGCATACAATACTTTTTCTACGACTATATTTACTAAATAAAATACAAAAATAAACAAAGAAAAATATGAAAATGTATGACATCATTTATGTTTGGTAGATAATAGGCATCTATGGTAAACTTTATGTTTTTTAAATTGACGTCTCCCTAGTGAATATATCACGAATATATCAATAAAACGTTTTTCTTATGTTGGCAGTATTATAGATTCAAAGAAAAAAAAAAGGTTCTAAGTCTATGGCTAGAAGTATCGTTTTGGCGAAATAACGATACAAGTGCTGTTATGGAGAATAGACTATAGACTTTCCTGAAGTCATAAATAATCAATGTTCTTATAATAGTTTTCGTGACTATGTAAAAGGCAAATAACAGTAGAGGAGTAGAAAAACTATTATTTTGAAGTTATTTAATGCAAGAAAATAAATAGATAGACTCGCTTTTACAATAAATTATAGAACAGATAAGTTGTAAGTAATTTATATCAAAAGTTAATTTTTCGCTTTTTTGATAGCAATTAGCCTTCATATAAATCTAATTTATCTAGAACAATTATGGGAGTGCCGTATGGTTTCCGACAGAGTAGAATAGGACCACTCCAAGGCCTTCCGTTGATGTCGTAGAAGGCGACTTAGGCAATACAAGCTAAATAAATCTTATGAACACCTCTCAAACTCGTCTTAATCCCGTTTGAAAACTAAAAACCGACCTCACACTTAATCTACGTAACCGATTTTGATAAAATTTCTATGGGACCAAATGATAAGTAGGTATGCTCTTTCACATAAAAAAAATCTAAATCGTTCCAGGCGTCTTCGGATAATCGGTGAACATACATGAAAAATCCTTAAAGGTCAAGCAGTTAACTTGCTGTGGCTGATGATGATGATGATGAAACATATGAAGAGATCGCGACAAATTGACAAAATCTTCCTTATTTTAAAGTCGGTTAAGAACAGTCCACCTCACAATCCACACGCGAATAGTAGCTTATAAATTATAATATAACATTACCTCCCAGCAAAAATATGAGACAAATCCATCACGTTTCAAATCTATCTCCCCTAAAATAACGCCCATCTGCAAAATTGCCAACAATATTTCTCAAGGCGGCAGAAGGGAAAAAATATTAACATTTATAATTTTTTAATTGTCACCCTCGTCCTGTGTAGTATTAATTCATCAAGACCTATTTAAATAGATGATTAATGACGCGTTTTCTTTTGCCTTTTGTTTACTTATGCATCATAATATGATTCATTTTTACCTCCGACAAAAAGAGGGCTGAGAAGTCAAATGTTGGTCTGTCTGTCTGTGGCATGGTAGGGCTCGAACGGATGGGCCGATTTCGATGCAGTTTTTTTCAATGCAAAATGCGGTTCAGCCATTTAAAAGTTCTTGGGGGCTACCGCTTTAAAGTACAGCTTTCCCTAGCAGGAAATAAATGGCGCAATGGATATCAAGTCATATCGGTAATTTCGTTATTCATCTTGCCCTATGCTATGTTTAATATAGTTAAGAAACACTGGAAGAGAATTTTCTTCCATGTAAAAAAAACTCGAATCGAAATCGGTCCCTCCGTTCAAGCGCTACAATGCCACGTACAGACCGCACACAAATTATAAAACCGCTCTTTTTTGCCTTTTTGTCGGGGGTTAAGAACTACTTTATCTATTATATAAAATAAAGCCCATACACACTACACACATAGCAGCGAAATACATGAAATCTGTGTTCATAAATAGATTCAGATTCGTAACAAAAGAGCATAGAGGTATTTACTAGGAATTCCATTCGGTTGAAAAGATAATAAAATCCAATACTGTACTAGCGTAACCAAATAGAGAACAAAGCACTGGAGCCTGAAATGAAATAGAATAGGCGTTTTCATATGTATGTCATAGTATTTTTGGATTGGTAAAACTCAGGGCGAAAATGACAAACACAATAATACGCAACGTGAGTAGCAACCCATCACTATTTTAATTCCTTTTTCCACCTGATCGCCTACCTAGTGTCACTTCTGTTGGCACTCCCGGAGTGCCATTGTTTTTTTTTACAAGCTTTCTTTCTTGTATGTATGTAAACACAATAATACGCAACGTGAGTAGCAACCCATCACTATTTTAATTCCTTTTTCCACCTGATCGCCTACCTAGTGTCACTTCTGTTGGCACTCCCGGAGTGCCATTGTTTTTTTTTACAAGCTTTCTTTCTTGTATGTATGTATGAATGTATGAATGTTTGTTTAGGTCAAATCTTGTAATTCAAATTTCATCCAGTTATCCTCAAGGGATTTTAGCTGAAATTTTGTATACTTGTGTAAGTCGGATGACAATACAATATTATGATTATGGTCAATGAGCTGTTCTGATGATAGAACCGGGAGATATTCAACGGAACTCTGTTATGAAAAAATATAACCAAATTGAGTAGGACTCGTTTGATTTGTCTCGACAAGCATATTATTGGTATACTATGCCTAGGGTCTGGTCACGGAGACGGAAGGTGTTCGATGGATCTCAGTAATGAAATGAAGCAACACAATTGAGTTTGTGCTTGTTTCATTAGTCTTAGTAAGTTCTTTGGTCTCACAGTAAAAGCTTGCACAAACAATGCAATTTTTTCAAAAAGACTTCTTCTCTTCTCTCCCAAACTACCATGGAAAAAGTAGATTTGTACGATTACTTTAATAGCTATGTAACAAACAACCACGTGACCGAGACATATAAATAAATCAAACATTTACATAGAACAAACCTGAAAAGAAGGCCCAAAGCAATCAAGTGCCATCGACCCAAAGGACTTACTTCAATTACTAAAACATATAGGGTAAAACTTACTTCTGCAGGCGGCTTTCCTCCGGCTGATATGCACTCCAACTTGACTATTCTTTCTTCTACCGTAGAGATGAAATTCCCTTGCGAGATTTTGGGCGCTTCGGGCGGCACGAGGACCGAAAGGCGGGCGTATCGTGACCTAATAGCTGGTTCACCTACAAAAGGTTTAATTTATATTAGTACTGTCGGTAAAAGAGGTTGGTTAATTTTGCTTTAAGACACTTTAATGACTTTGGGATTTAATTAAATTTTTCATTTTGTTGCTAACGGTTCGACGTGGATAGATTATAAACTAAAATTGACACGTTAAATTTTACGTAGTGCGATAAAATTTACAATTTATAAACAGTTTATAATCTCGCGCGATGGTTTATAAGCTATCGGTGTTCGTTCACATTATTAAACTTAATCAAGTGTATCAAACATTTCAAAGCAGGCAGTTTATTTCAGAAACATAATAATAAGAGCCTTTTCATATCATGAAAAGCAAAGCATGTTTTCTCAAAACACTAGGGTAAAGATAATAATAATTATCAGAGGGGTGTTCTTAGAACCATTAAGCTGTATTTATACCGTGAATAGACGCACAAAGGTTTTCCTATTCATATAATTAATGCCTTTAGTGCTACCTAATTCTATTTAATTCCTGCCTCATTACAAAATGGAGTGAAACGAGGTACCTACAGGTATTAGATTAAAACATTACACGCTCTCGATAAACTTGCGTTTACAGACGGTAAATTAAGGGTTTGTGACAAAGTTGGACAAAAGCCTTCTATTTTTGTTTTATTCCTATCTTTTTGTAAATAGTTTATATAAATTGATGATTTATAGTACAGCTTTTAGTTTCAAATCATCAGGTCTTTTTGTCTCCACTGCAGGAGCACGACCCTCTTTGTAATACCACAACCGTACTTGGCCAGATCAGCCAGGAGATTTGGCCTATACTCTCCTCAAGACGGGTTAGAGAGGTCTTATAGATGTTTATAAGCTTTGTCAACATTTAGTATATAGTTCCTTCCGACAATTCTATTAAAAGTCGAAAAAAGTCCCGTATTTCAGTAGGTATAAAAAAATTATGCAATTTTTTAATGTAAATACTAATAGCGACTAATAGCTGCCACAGGTGTCAAGAGAGTTGGCTGCTTTTTCGCTCAACTTATCACCATTGCTATCCAGCGAGGGAACACAGACAGCGTTCTTGGTACTATACCATTGGGCAAGATGACTTTTTTTAATTTAGCATCATTTTATTTATTATAGATTTATTTTATAGTTTAGTTAAATTTATCTGTTTCATTTTTTTCCCAATAAAAAGTATTATTCTTCAATTTAAAAAAAATGCTAAATAAGGCTAAAGCGGATGGTTTTCAGTTCAGTCACGGTTTCTGTTTAATTTTGTGTCCATGCATCGCTTATAAAAAAATATTTTTTTGTTTTTTTAACATTCTGAGTATCCTGACAGGATGTAAAAGAAACAAGAAAAAGATATTTTTGCCTGTCGATACGTAATTAATTGAAAAATATTAGTGAAACAAACTGTCCTCAACAACAATATACATTTTTTGATGTTTATTGTATGTAAATTCTACAATTGGATTTCCAGGAACATTTTCTAAAATAAGGAGTTATTGGAAACAATAAAGTGCAATCCAATTGTCCATCAGTTTTGAGAAATGGCAAAACATTGCACGTCTTTGTGAAAACATTATGAGCAATTTTCTAATATTAGATCTGTAAATCGATTTCTTTGAAATTCTTATTTTACTACTCATATGCTGATGCGGTTTAATTTTCTTTTTACAGTTCATAAGTCCCTTCATAAAACTCCATTATATTTAGTAAACGGGTTACTCAGGTAGAGAGTCAATGTATCTCACGATTGTTTTAATAAAAAAAAAGACTGCTATAGTTTCACTATGTCGGTCTGTCCGTCCGCAGCTTAACTCAGGAACTAGGTATTAGTGCTAAAAAACTGTTTCTTATACAACATAAATATTAGTGTTTTGAAATTTTTCTGCGTAACCTGCTCTATGAAAATATAATTTCACCTTTCTGAAACATATGTCAATTTTTTTTTTATTATCTTTGGTTACCTAGTACTTTTATTTTATGTCCTTACCCCCGATGTTTACTTACAATTAGTTCATTCAAGGACACAAAACCTAAAGAAGCTACATTGGCATTTTTTGCCGGTCGCAATTTGCCAAATTCTTGTTTATTTTCCCAAACACAATATTGCCTATCCTATGCTCGCTGAACCGTGAAAGTTATATGGGACACCCTTTGATAAAGATTTCTGAAGATGTAGCACCATTGCTCAAAACAGTTCCGACGCATTTTTTCGAATCTGTAGGACCAAAACTAAGCATCTATCCACTTGCTATCTATCCAATGCAGGTTTTGCCTATTTAGTATAATAACAAAATACAATTTTATTTTTACTTCAAGTCTCAGGAAATCCAAAGTCGTATCTAACGTAAACGAGGAAGCAGGCTTATTTAAACGTGTCCGTCTTTTGTTTTACGTGTAAAACTATATCCATTTCATTGCGTGTAAGAAAACAGATATATATATATATAGAAAACTATATCTATTTCGCTACACGTAACAAAATAGATATAGGTCACCAATTTTCCCTCATTCTCTCGGGTACCCATTTACAGTAATGTTTCTATCATACACCTTCAAAATCTTTGATAGTTAGTTGACTGGCACCAAGTCTGTAAAAAAAGGGTCAACGAATAGGTACATTCATCAGGGGAAAGAAATTAATAGAGAATTTGCACGTATTTTTTTATTTGCTTACTAAAATATGAAATAATAAAAAGAATATCTTAATCAGCGACGAACATGTGATACTTTAAAATTTCAATTAGAAAGAGAAGTCCATGTCATCTTTATATTTGCCATAGAATATAGCGTTTTTGCGAGTGAAACAGAAATATTTATGTTCAATCGTTATATCTCATTCATTTTTCAACCAATTTTTATTCTATTTTCTCTGTTAGTATTTTACTTTTGAATATTTATGGATAAATTGGTTAGATAACACATATATTTTTCATGCATATTCCCTATTGCTTGAAAATTGTTTGTTGCAAATTGTATGTATATTGATATTAGGCATCCATTTAGTACATAATGCGACATCTTGGGAAAAAGTACTATCATTTAGGGGACACGTTTATCTTACGAGAAATTTCATAGAAGATAAAAAAGGTTTTCTACTGTTTATTTATGTTTTTTTGTTTGTAATACGTTTAGCTTTCATAAACAATTATTAAAGAAAGGGCAATATATGAAAGGTAAAAAGATTCCAGAAGGACAAAATAGATAAAAAAGTTAAATTTTAACTTTTTCAATACCACAGATTTTTTTGTTGTATAGAATGTGCCTCTTAAATTTTAATTGAAATCCGTCGAAAGTTACGCTACAGCGAGCTTTTCCGTTTTCTCCCCCTATTTTCCTACAACAAAAAATCACTTTTCATTCAAACAATAATAATAATATGGCAAAGAACTTGGGTGCTAACTTTCGTCAAAATGCCACCTGTAGGCGAGAAAAGATAGACGGAAAAAAGCATTTTTGGCTAATCTCGAAACTGACACGTTTCGCTCAGTCAATGAAATAATCGGCCAAGTGTGGGTTAGATTCGCGTACGAAGGGTTTCGTACCACTATCTATATAAAATCACGTTTATTGTATCGGAGCCCCACTTAAATCTATTTTTTATTCAGTTTTTAATATTGATTGTTATAGAGGTAACAGAAATACATCATTTGTGAAAATTTCAGATATCACGGGTCAAGAGATACAGCCTGGTGATAGACAAGCGGCAGACGACAGCCGAGTTTTAGTAAAAGAGTCCCATTTTTTCGCTTTGGGTATGGAACCCTAAAAATTAAGTAATTCAACTTGATCAGGTCTTTTTGTCTCCACTGCAGGAGCACGACCCTCTCTGTACTACCCGAGCCATACAAGTATGGCTTACACGAGGCAAGAGCCAGAGGCTTAACACTCTCCTCGCTGACCAGACGGGTTGGAGGGGTCTCATTGATGTTTATAAGCTTTGTTTAGCTTGTATTTCCTAGGTCGCCTTCTACGACATCCACGGGAAGACTTGGAGTGGTCCTATTCTACTCTACTGGAAACCACACAGCATAGTAATTCATGTAAATATATATTTTGTTTCTGTTTTCCTATCGTTACTAAAGCTTACATTACACTGTAACACAAAAGCTTTTTGCGTCCCATTTTCAACGATACCAACTCCTAACTAGGTTGCCTTGAAGGCTCGAGTTAAAAATACTTTTGCTTTCAAAGCTTGTTTTAAATAAGGAAATTTTAAAGTAAAGGCCAGTTTTCAGTTCATGGAAAAGTATTTTATTACATTTTCATATATTTTTTAACCGATTTTCAAAAAAGGAGAAGGTGATAGTTATTCCGTACCCGAAGGTTAAAAACGGGTACCTATTACCAAGACTCCGCTGTCCGTTTGTCTATCTGTACATCCGTCCATCTGTCCGTCTGTTTGTTTGTACTCAGTTATAAAATGATTTATATTTATTTCATTTGTCTTAATAAGTAGGTACTTTGGTCTCACAATAAAAGCTTGTACAAAAAATTATTGCGTTTTAAAAACTTAGAGAGTACTTTTTATAAAAACCCAGGAGCTTCAAAATCTTCCAGCATATGCGAGTGGTATATCTTCGGACGACTCTAGGGAATCTCTCCATATCTCCGAAACATAGTACCATGTATTACATCAGAACACTAAATCTGTACAATCGTCTACGTATTGAACCATTCAGGCTATGAATGTTAAAGTAGCTAGAGAGCACACAGATTCGACTTAAAGGTATGACTACACTAACTCTAACCAATAAATGTTTTCAGAATGGTCTTACTTCTGGTTCTGGAGAAGAAAAAGAGGTGAAAAATAGTTAGATGGATAGAGCAAGCAATGAAGAGGTGCAAATACGAGTCTTCTTCTCCTTATCGTGTGTGTTAGTGACTAAATATCAAATATATCAAATATCAAATATCTTTATTTGCTAATAAGAGTTTTACATGAGGTCTTATAATTAAAATACAATCCGTCTTATCAACCCTTTCGGGCACAGCAAATATTTTGTAGTTTAAGTATACATATACTTATAGGTAGGTATTGTAATCTGCGACATGAACATTTTTAATTTTATATTAGGTACTAACTGAGATCTTTTATCACAATATTTTTACTTTTTATTTTTAAATTCTTTTTATATTGCACATTAAAAACTCTGACACTAACACTAGTGTCAGAGTTTTTAAACCGTCTTAAAGGCCTGTGACATGGTTTTAGGTAACGACCAATGTCAAAGACAGTGACCAGGACCGGGATCATCTTATTTATCAGACAATCAGGTGATCAGCCTATAATGTCCTAACCAAACTGGGACAACAACACAAAGTCGTTGCCCCCACCGGGAATCGAACCCGCGACCTTCGGGTATGAGCCTAACGCTCTAACTACTACACCACGGAGGCAGTTACAAATACGAGTAAATAGAAGAGAGACGATATGTTTAAAAATATTTAAAATAGAAGATAAAAGATGATTGGACTTCTTATAAAATTATGACTATCTATTTAAAATAATAGTAAAATGAAAGATAGAAGGGAAAAGAAAAAAAAAGACCAAGGATGAAGCTAACTATATACTGGTTGAAAATAGAGTTGCAAGATTTGAATCAAAAAAACATACATTGCAAGTTAAATAAAAGCTTGTAAATCAGCGCTTCTATACAAAAATCAGTAGCTTTGAAATTCGAAATCTAAATGTTTATTCAGTAATCAGACCTTTACAGTCACTTTATAACGTTAATAAGTATAACTTTGTTTTGTACATTACATGGAATAAATATAACAATTTAATTTGTTTTTATACAAATTGTGAGAGTTGTGCTCCTGCAGTGGAGACAAAAAGACCTGATGATGATGATGATCATTTTACAGAAACCAACACTTCGCAACGACCACTGTTGAGAAGAAACGCCGAAAAAAAATATTTTTAAACTATTAGTCTTCTTCTTCTTATATTTAAGAACTGGGCTCTTGTCGGTGGAGTGCTTTCCATGTCTCTCTTCCTATTAGTAGCTTTGTCATATTAATATATGCTCTTTTATTTAATAAATACTTAAAATTAAAAAAAGAAAACGTTGACACGTTATGACATGTAATGCTTGCGAACGAGTTTTTTTTATTAACCTGTACTGTCCTACTGCTGGGCAAAGGTCTTCCCCATCTCGCGAACGAGTTTACAAACATAAAATATAAAGCTGAAGAGTTTGTTTGTTTGTTTGTTTGTTTGTTTGTTTGTTTGTTTGTTTGTTTGTTTGTTTGTTTGTTTGTTTGTTTGTTTGTTTGTTTGTTTGTTTGTTTGTTTGTTTGTTTGTTTGTTTGTTTGTTTGTTTGTTTGTTTGTTTGTTTGTTTGTTTGTTTGTTTGTTTGTTTGTTTGTTTGTTTGTTTGTTTGTTTGTTGGTTTGTTTGTTTGTTTGTTTGTTTGTTTGTTTGTTTGTTTGTTTGTTTGTTTGTTTGTTTGTTTGTTTGTTTGTTTGTTTGTTTGTTTGTTTGTTTGTTTGTTTGTTTGTTTGTTTGTTTGTTTGTTTGTTTGTTTGTTTGTTTGTTTGTTTGTTTGTTTGTTTGTTTGTTTGTTTGTTTGTTTGTTTGTTTGTTTGTTTGTTTGTTTGTTTGTTTGTTTGTTTGTTTGTTTGTTTGTTTGTTTGTTTGTTTGTTTGTTTGTTTGTTTGTTTGTTTGTTTGTTTGTTTGTTTGTTTGTTTGTTTGTTTGTTTGTTTGTTTGTTTGTTTGTTTGTTTGTTTGTTTGTTTGTTTGTTTGTTTGTTTGTTTGTTTGTTTGTTTGTTTGTTTGTTTGTTTGTTTGTTTGTTTGTTTGTTTGTTTGTTTGTTTGTTTGTTTGTTTGTTTGTTTGTTTGTTTGTTTGTTTGTTTGTTTGTTTGTTTGTTTGTTTGTTTGTTTGTTTGTTTGTTTGTTTGTTTGTTTGTTTGTTTGTTTGTTTGTTTGTTTGTTTGTTTGTTTGTTTGTTTGTTTGTTTGTTTGTTTGTTTGTTTGTTTGTTTGTTTGTTTGTTTGTTTGTTTGTTTGTTTGTTTGTTTGTTTGTTTGTTTGTTTGTTTGTTTGTTTGTTTGTTTGTTTGTTTGTTTGTTTGTTTGTTTGTTTGTTTGTTTGTTTGTTTGTTTGTTTGTTTGTTTGTTTGTTTGTTTGTTTGTTTGTTTGTTTGTTTGTTTGTTTGTTTGTTTGTTTGTTTGTTTGTTTGTTTGTTTGTTTGTTTGTTTGTTTGTTTGTTTGTTTGTTTGTTTGTTTGTGTGTTTGTTTGTTTGTTTGTTTGTTTGTTTGTTTGTTTGTTTGTTTGTTTGTTTGTTTGTTTGTTTGAACGCGCTAATCTCAGGAACTACTGGTCCGATTTGAAAAATTATTTCGGTATTAGATAGGTCGTTTATCGAGGAAGGCTATAGGCTATATTGCATCACGCCCGCGACTTCACTCAAGTGGTTAACGCGGGCGAAGCCGCGCGCTGCCTCTAGTGTATTATAAAGCTGAATTAATCAGTGCTTTCATTCGTAATACGGCGAATAGATTGAGAACTATGTAGATGTGGTGCTGCCCTAACTACTAAAGCAAACCATAAAATGTTAATGTGCTAACGCTAACAGCTAAGACGTACGATCACAACGGAGGGAATTGAGGGGCATGCATAATGTCTGATTCCAGTTGTGAATCAGAGACCAATTTAATTGCGTTTAATTGTACTGATTTGCTTTGTTATCATACTAACTGTTTCATTACTTTCTCAGCATCACCTGTTGGTTGATTGGTAGAAAGGTCCCTGGCCTAAAGTCCGCGATTTACATGTATGTTGTTTTGAAGTTAAATAAATAAAAATAACTCTTAGGGCTCTCAGCCGCGACAGGTCAGGTCAGCTAACTATGTCGTGCGATTATCGGCGATATTTGGCGACTGTCACGCGACAGTTTGAAGCTGTCGTCTACGGTCGTCAGTTAGTTAAAACTGAGTAAATCTCTACTGCCATGGCCTCGACTTTAAAAAATATATCAAAAACTATATAAACTATAACTTTTTATTTCATTATCCTGTTGAGAATCCTACATTAGCAGGATGTTTTATATAGAATACACAACACAATGTATCATGTACATACAATCATCTAGAAAAAAAAGTCAAAATATCATCAAAACATTTCCTCAACTAACTTTCGTTCGTTAGGAGTCCGCTCCAAATTCTGTTTGTTTTATTAAATTGAAAATGTTGTTTCTTTCCTGCCCTCTTCGAAGTCTTAATTTTACTTATTCCTTTGTACAATATATTTAGGGTCCAGCATCGCAAAATACAAAATAATGGAACCCTTAATCACCACTGCCGATGTTTTCAGGAATGAGTAGCGTATATAATATTGGAAAATCATTGGGCCTATAGATGGCAAACTGGAGTAAGAAATAGTGACTAGCGGATTTACTTTACGTTTTTTCTTTACTTTAAAATCAAGTACCTGGGCGACCGAGCTTTGCTCGGTTATATCTAAAACATTAACAATTTATTTTTTAACTTGTCTAAAAACAATACGAATTAAAAAATTATATATAAACTTGAATATAAAAAAAACAAATGTAAGTCACCGAGTGAGATTCGAACCCATAACACTCTTTTTTGCCATCCGCGTCTTAACCGCTGGGCCAGACGGATAGTGGCCGGCAGGACGAAATTAGCGACCATATTCTGCCTGGAAAGAAAAACTCGAAAACACGCGTTTTCCCAAACATAAGACTAATCCAGTTCGATAGTTTACCCCCGAAAACCCCCATATACCCATTTTCAGCGAAATCGTTAGAGCCGTTTTCGAGATCACAGAAATTTATAAATATATAAGAATTGCTCGTTTAAAGGTATAAGATAAAGACGATAACGTACAAGAGGGTGGTTAAAGAATAACTTTTTTTTCAAGAAAAAGGCATTGCTAGCATTTATATTCTGAAATATTTAACAACCCGCTTCACCCCCGAACTACACAACCGATTTTGATAAAATTTCTATGGGACTACCTGACAAGTATATCAATTCAAACAAAAAAAGAATTTTCCACATCAGTCCAAGCATCTTCGAATAATCAGTGAACATACATAAGAAAAAAGATCGCGTTGAATTGATAACCTCCTCCTTTTTGAAAATCGGTTAGTTATATGTTTTTCCTGCCTTATTTGAAATCCGTTTTTAACAGAAAAAGAATTGCCTCGCTTTGCTTTAGCTACTTTCCTAACTAAAAAAGATAAAATCGTCTCAAAGTAAAATTAAACCTACTTTGATCATTACCAATCTCACGGAACCTTCGACGCATGACTGAGTCTCGCACTTATTTTATGACCAATGGAAATTTTTGTTCGGCATATTAATTTGTTTTTAATTCCTCTTTCACCCTTTTTCGTTTCATTTCATCTTCGTGCCTTTGTAATTTTTAAAGATCTAATTTACGATTGTACAGAAAAGCTTTTCATTTTATATTGGACGAAATTTTATTGCTTTGAGGCTTTGTTTGCTTAGTTAAATTATTATAAAGGAAGTACTTATGATTAATAAGCTTGATTTTGCTGGTTGGTGAAAAATTTTTTTTTTTTGTAAAATTAAACTGGTTTATGAATGAGAACCACTTCGCAAACTGATGACGTATTCTTGTTCCACCTATGTCACCAGCTGTCACGGGAATATGATTCTGTCTATAGAATTCTCGTTGACAGTTTTCAATTTTATTGGTAAGACAAATATATTATAATATATAACAATAATTTCAATTAAATATTAAACTAACTAAAATAAACTTAAATTTTAAAAATAAATTGAATTTTAAAGCTCTTTCAGAAAACAAATGAGGACTGGGCGTGGTCTCAAAACTAAAAACGTAAGGTCGTAAAATAAAATTTTGAATTTTTTTTAACGTTGCTTCTCCCTAGTACATACAATTCCATGCTCCTCCCATACAAATAAATTAGGAGTAGGTATATTTTTTATTTTCAATTAACCCATGAAATATCGTTAAATAGGTCTTTTAAATATAATACGAGTTCAGAAACACCATTTTTCAATTTAGGGATCCGTTTCTGAAATATTTGGTTTGGTTTTATAGTAAATTTTTGTTAAAGTCAAGTGTCCCATCCTTTATCTGCTAAACGGTTATATATGGACACGGAAAAAAAATCACAGCTGTAGTGCATATATTGAAATTTAAAGGAAAACTATCAAAGCTAAGTAGGGTTTCAAATTAAAAAGTTAAAGGCCACCAACTTACAAAATGTATAATACGTACAATAGAAAAATAGTTTAGACGTTTTTAGTGGCATAAACTCAAATTCGGCATTTGCAACTACGGAACCGTACACTGCGCAAGACCTGAATACGCACTTGGGCAATTATTCGAAGTTTGTTAAAAGAATATCTCAAGATTCCCGCCCTAACAGCGTCCTCAAGATATTATTTCAAGACATAATTTGTCCCACTGCTAGGAGTGCTGGGCAAAGGCCATGATAAGTCAAATTCCTGGCACAATCTGACATTAATGTAATTATGCAAATGAAAAAGGAATGAACGAAGGAATAGACAAGAATCTGAATCATACATAGGCAATGTGGTGGTGATGTATCTCCATTTTCACACCATTAATCACGCTAAGAGTGGTCTTTGGATATTTTACAGCGCTGGGTTTTCTGTACAAGTTATAGATAAACACGTGATAACGTTTTTGTATAATTTTTCAAAACTAAAACCGACTTCCAAACCATATAACTGATTTTCATAAAATTTCTAAATGAACACCTGACATGTATACGATTTCAAACAAAAAATCGCTACGAAATAATAACCTCCATTTTGGAAAGCCGTTTAAAAATTGAAGTGACAATGTCACAATAAAGTGATGTGAATTAAAATCTAGAATTATTAAACTTTAGGACAAAATAAGATCATAATCAATATTGATGTTCAACGAAGAATAAATAACAGTAACAGCCGACAAACATAATAGATTATCTCTATTCGGATCTTATCAATGGAATTGTTTCCCATTTCTCTAATTCAATTAAAGATTATAATTACCAGATATTTATGCGAATTCGTAATAAGCCATCTTAGAAATTTCCAGAATTGCGATCCTCAGACTCAAGTGCGTCTATTCAAATGCAAACGAAAAGGTTCATGAAATTAATTTACATAGCCCTTTGTGCAGACGTTACTGTTTCAGTAACCTTTTGATAAATCAGTTTGGCTTTGAACTGTCTCTTCTGGAATATTCTTATCCAGGCCTAGGCTTAGCACTGTCAGTGCCCATGGGCTTACTGTTCCCTGCTTGTAAAAGTTGAAATGGACAGTGACACAATTTTGAAAAAGTTGCGCTTATGGCTCTTTATGTTGTTCTTCCATGCTGGCTGAAAAGAAAATGCTTCGTTTCTCGCGCAGATATTAAAAGCCGAGGGAATGCGTCTAGTCTATTACTATTTTTATTCCTTTTTTTATCTTTTCGCCCACCATTTCACTTTAAGTGGCTTTTGGGTCTTGCGGCCCTGGGTTCTGTATGCTTTAAGCTGAAAGACCTAAATATTTTGTCTGCCCCATTAGGGATAAAGCCATGATTGTTTGTATATGTGTGGTGATTGTGTTTCGTAAGCGTAACCAGTTTTTAAAGATATACTGTTATCCACCAGTGAATTGAGAGGTTTGATATCTTTTTCCGAAACGATTTACCAACAAAATTGTTCAAGGGTTCCATATAAACTTTTCTTTTTATGAACTATTTTAACTTTAAATTTAATTATAATTAAACCCTTTTTAAATGTAACTTTAGCCCAGTGCCCCATTCACCCAACATTCCTGGGTATCATCAACTGCACTGCTCTAGTACCACCACCGTCCTTATCTCGCCTTAGCTAAGCTCTCATACCCCATTCAGTCTTTGTTTCAAGATTTACATTTAACTTTAAATTTCTAAAGTAGGTAATTCACGTTACCGTCTATTTCTTTGAACCGTTAAGCAAATTTGATCCCGTTTTGAGATCAAATTTACTTAACAGCTCAATTGTAAGATTTTACTTTACGGTGATGACTTGGATTTAAGATCTTGCTTAAACTTAAGGTAATTATTTAAACGATAACACAAGCTGTTTTTGCGTGGAATTAATTAGGAAAGTCCCATCTGATTAAAACTTTGCCTTTGTAGGTGTTCCATTTATCGTGATTCGGTTATGTTTACGATGAATTTATATTGAAGATTTCTTTTATAAGGTTTCTCGTAGATGGTTTAGAATTTGAGCGTCGAATTTTGAAATTAACGGACACGAGTACCAACTCAGTACAAGATACTCATACTGATACTGACTCATATTGATGATGACTAAATATTTTTTTCCAGTGCATTGAGGACAGTGAAACCGTCGGGTCGCCGGTCCTCGTAACACTCGCCCTGAGGATGATCGTCTAAACCGATCCAAACTAGTCGGCCTTTTCCGACTACACTACATGAGTAAAACCATGTTAAAAATATTTAGTTATGTCATTGGCTAGCTATTAAATAGCATTAGATTGAGTCAGCCACAAAGTAAGTCCGAGACTTGTGTTATAACACAACCTCATTGAGTGGGACTCGTTTGATTTTTCTTAGCAAGCACTTTGTGGTAGGCGATGTCTATAGTGTCTGATGACGGAGACGGAAGGTGGTCGATGGAACTTTGGGCTTATTTCATTTATCTTATTAATCACTATGGGCTCACAATAAAAGAATGCTCAAAAAAAATTTTTTTTATAAATTTTATGCTAAATTTTAATAGTGATTCATTTTGACACTGAAACGTGCGTACGTCTTTTACGCACGTTTTGGAGTACGGGTCCAAATTCAAAGAATTGTTTCTAAAGTATAATTACCATAATGATTTCTATATTTTATACATCAAGCTAGACGACCTAATAAATGTTTGGTTACTATATACTTTTTGAAAACCAAAAACCAACTTCTCTCCCAAACTATTTAACCGATTTTGATAAACAATGGTACCTATAAAATTATTTTTTTAAATCGGTTCAGGCGTCTGCAAATAATCGGTGAACAAACATAAAAAAAAGATCGCGACGAATGATTACCTCCTCCTTTTTTTGGAAGTCGCTTCAAAAAAGTTATAACCAGCTAAGTACGTGTCTTTTAATAAAAATAAATAGGTTCAAAGTAAACTTACAAGAAAATGCAAATTCTGAGAAATGGAACGAGAAAACGGTTATATTTTTTCTATTCTAATCTTAACAATACGCTGAGATATTGCTAGAGTAATGACAGTTTTTAGAAGTAACACAAAAAGGGAAATTATCTGTAGCCATCGATATGAAAAAGCAAATGAATTTCAGTTTTTGCGTCCGTCCAAAAGAGCGGATTCATGGAAATATAATCGGTCAAGTGCGAGCGGAACTTGCAACGTTAAAGGTTCTGTACAAATCGCACTATCACATTATAAAAGCGAAAGTTTGTGAGTGTGTGTGTGCTAAATTGCATACATGTGTAAGTCAGATGACAATACAATATTAAGGAAACAATGAGCTGTTCTGATGATGTAGCCGAGAGATATTCGACGAAACTCAGAAAAAGAACAACATAATGAAGGTAATAAAACAACATAACCTAATTGAGTTGGTCTTTTTGATTTGTCTTGACGAGCACTTCATGGTAGACGATGCTTAGGTTCTGATCACGGAGACGTGAGATGGTCGATTGAACTTGGTAATAAACTTATTTCATTTGTCAAAATAAGAACTTTGGCCTCACAAATGTAGACTTTGACTTCACAGTCCATATCAAACTTCTCTTTCTAATTGAAACTTTGAAGTATCACATATTTAAGTATAAATATCGATATTTCCCCGCTATAATGCAGTGGGTGCACGGGTAAACCGAAATTCCCCGTGGACCCACTGGTGGGTTAAGCTGGTGGGTGGACGGGTCGCGGCTCAATAAAAGCTTGTACAGAAAATGTTATTTTTTCCAAAAAAACTCACTTCTCACAAAACGGAATTGCAGAAACCATTTTGTTTAAATCCCGGAACCCTGAACCTTAGAATTGTCATTCGCAAACTTTTCACTGGAACAATGGATCGCTGCAAACTGTATCTCCAGTATTTAACTTGCAAACTGCGGAGTTGCGTGGAACTAGTACCTGAACTGACTCATTGTCTTATTCCTTTAAAACCGAGTTGTGGTCTCGAAATTCAGAAACAAGTCTGAAAGTTTGATGACTTATCAAATTGCACGAGCATTCGAGTTTGCGGGACAAAGAAACTGCTCTTGAATTTGTTTGAAGAATTTATATGGATTCATTTCTACAAATACACTTTTTGTTTTTTTTTTTAAAGTTTGGTAGCTTAGTGGCTCTGCGGGAGTACGTATTGCTAGCGCTTGAGGACCGCCCTTGGATGTGACCACAAGTGAAATAAAACATTTGTCTAGCTTCTCCGTGCTTCGGAAGGCACGTAATAGGCCGTTGGTCCCGGCTATCGTTTGCTGCATTGCATGACAATCGTTATGCTTTTTCAGATGCGTTTAGGCAGCTTGAAAATCTGACACCAGTCTTGGCTACTTACCTACTCAGACCAAAACAAATAGCAAAATAAGTTTGGAAAATCCAAAAGAGCACGCCTCAAAGGGTCCATTATTTTTTTTTAAATTCGTACGCATATAGAAAAATAAAGATATATATATATATATATATATTTAACCCTTAGCCAGGCCTGACGACTTTTTCAATTTTATATACGGATAATGGTAGATTGGATGATAATAAAGAAACTAATTTCTTAAATTTTTTTTTATTCCTACGATTTCCTAAAAAAAAACCCCCCTGTCTGGATATAACCACTGCCCATTAAAATATGCATGATGTGGATTATATCTGACCGCTGCCCAGTTAGGTCACAACATGTAAGTATGGAAAAAATAAAGGTAATTCCACATATAGGCCTAATATGAAAAAGAGGAAATATTTGTGTGTTTCTTGTCTAAATACATCTAAGAAGTAGTCTAAAGGAAGATTTCTGTTATTATATAACATTTTGTAATAAAACCATTAGTGATAAATGGAAAATTCTTTAATTTGTCGTTTGACATGTAATTTCAATGACAAGACAATCGTTTGACATGACAGACCAGCATGGGAACTCCCAGACCAGCATGGGAACTCCCAGACCAGCATGGGAACTCCCAGACCAGCATGGGGACTCCCAGACTAGCATGGATGTAGTCTCTGTGATGTAGTGGTTAAAAGACTGACACCAGTATCTACCATACAAAATATTTGATGTGTAAATATGGTATTGCCTTTACATTTATGAATAAACGCTTGTAGGAAAGTGGTTACACGTTAACCACAAAAAGTTTTTCCAGACAGGCAGAAGTAACATCTTGGAACACAAACTTTCGGCGTAAATATTTCAAAGAAAAACAAATATCATGTAAAACCGAAACATACTACATATAGTTTAATCTATCTACTATCATAAAAACACAAAAAGTATCACTTACCGGGATTTTTTCCGCCATAATCTAATAAAATCACTTCCGCTCTGCACAAAATTTCGGCGGTTGACCATTATTTTCACTTTGACAAGCGAAATGTCAAGTTTTTTCTTCTAGAGTTTTTTTTTTTTTTCAGAAATCGACTGTACCATAGACAATAGACGGATGACATTTTGCGGTTTCTAGCTAGCATATGCTCGTCAGAAAAAAAATATTTCTGAGGTGGTTCGCTATGTGTACCCAGCCTGGCTAAGGGATATACTAAAACTATGAAGAACAGTCGATTTTTTTTTTGTTTATTTAATAACAATTAAACCACATCGAATCAGACCCTGAAAAATGAAAGGGTTCTATTCCTGAGCATACTCAAGCGTAAGAGAAAAAAAAGACTCGATTAGTAAAGTATTTCGGTCGTTATCGTGTTAACAAGAAAAACCTCTGCATATACAGACACACGGACGTCCAAGACAGAACTTTTTTTAACTGTTTTTTAACTAGTTTAAATAACAAAAATGACATCAAAAATATCATGAGTGTTAAAAATAGTGTTTTTTTCTTAATATGTGTGTGTATATATTATCTTACAAGTGCAATGTATGATACATAAAGACATTTTAAGTTTGAAAAATCAGATGTTTTGCGCGAAGTGACAGTAGTACCCACCTCAACGCTTCGCTTATGAGGCGTGCAAAAGTGAACGTAGAGTAGAACACTTTCATCATCATCATTTCGGCCACATAACGTCCACTGGTGGACGTGACTCTCTTGACGATTTCTAAAATATCCCATCTAGAGCGGCCTGCATTCAACGCTTTCCAGCGACCTTGTTCAGGTCGTCTGACCCCTTGTGGGTGGATGTTGTACGAACAGAAACAAGTTTGAAAGTTTGATACATACATACATACTATCACGTCTTTATCCCTAATGGGGCAGACAGAGCATTTTGGGTCTTGCGGTTCTATGCAGAGCCCAGGGCCGCAAGACCCAAAAGCCACTTTTAGCGTCATGGTGGGCGAGAAGATGGAGAAGCAAACAATACAGTGATGGGTTGCTAGCCGCATCGCCTGTTAACATGATTTGCATTTTTTCCCATTCCCTCGATCGGCTTTTACGATCTGCGTGGGAAGATAAGCAGCTGGTACATTCTAAGTTTTTTTTTATTCCTCCCAGACCAGCATGAGAGATGAAAGTTTGATGACTTATCAAATTGCACGAGCATTCGAGTTTGCGGGACAAAGAAGCGCTTGGATTTGTTTGTAGCATTTGTATGGATCATTTCTACATATACACTTTTTGTTTTTTTGAAAGTCTGAGAGCTTGCTGGCTCAGCAGGAGTACGTATTGTTAGTGCTTGAGGCGTGGTCCGCACTTGGATGTGACCACAAGTCAAATAACTCTTCCGTACTCTTAACGTGGATGTCGTAGAAGGAAACTTATAAAGCTTAAAAACATCCGTGAGACCTCTCCAACCTGTCTGGCCAGCGAGGAGAGTGTAGGCTGCTCTGGCCAAGTATGGCTCTGGTAGTTAGTGTAGTAGATGCGAGTTTTTCGTTTCGAGTTTGCTCTTTGCGGTGGTTTTTAGCAACGTTAGCTATGATTGATGGAAATCAGTTTAGCCACAGTACAGACAATATTGCAACTCGGCGCTGTCCTTGAAAAATATACCTACGCCACGCGTGCGCTAGGGCTGCCCGTCTACAGTATTTTAACCAGTCAAGACCAGCACGACATTAATAAATGTCCACGTTCATTGTCTTACTATTGTGTCTGGTATTGATGGTACGGTAAAGGAACGGTTAATTTCATGTACCTACAAGAGTAACTAGTTTTGTGATTGTAAGGTAAATGAAAAAGATAGCGTTAAATAAAAATACATGTTATGTTTTTGATTATTATCATATTTAATATCCCTTAAATATTTATTTTGTTTTGTTTTTAGTATTTGTTGTTATGGCGGCAACAGGAATACATAATTTGTGAAAATTTCAACTGTCTAGCTATCGCGGTTGTTGAGATACAGCCTGGTGACAGACAGACGGACAGACCGTAAAGTCTTAGTAATAGGGTCCCGTTTTTACCCTTTGGGTACGGAACCCTAAAAAGATCGCGACGAATTGATTGCCTCCTTTTTAGAAGTCTGTTAAAAAGGAACGGTAAGTTATTCTGGTTTGTTCAGTCCGGTCGGATTACAATCCCTACATACAGCACGAAGCAACTCGAAACAATTTTTTTTTTGTTTACCATCCCATATTGAAACGCTGCGAACGTAACTTAACATTAACCATATCATCGCATACGCTTTCTACAGCAATCAAAACCCTACTACAAAATCTCACTTAAAAATTATAGGTAGTTCTACTTAGCGTAAATCTTACTAGGTAGGTAACTAAAAGGTAGGTAATAATTGTTATAATAATATTATAATCATTTGTAATGATATTTTACTTCAATAATATATGTAAGTAGCTAAGTACCCACATCAGTAAGTAGATATGTAGCCTAGGAAACAACTACCTAGCTAGTTTTTTTATCGCGAGCAAAGGTAAGATAGCTTACTCGTGTTATGTATTAAGTCTTTCAACATTATCACTTATTTATTTTTTTATCTAGGTATTTGTGAAAAAAGGGAAATACTTACCTATTTAAAAAAATAAACAACATACTAGTAGGTACATATATAAAAACTATTTTTATTAGTCTTACTTACCTTTCGGAGTTTTGAGGTAACCTAAAAAATGTTATCTCTGTGTGCTTAACCGACGAGTTTAAACAACCAAAAACAGCACAATATTGTCTGTGTTTCGCTATATTATTAACGCACGACTACTGCTTGCATCAAAACACCGTTCGCCACAGCGACGCATTCTCGGCTGTTTGTATACCGAGTCACGGAACAAGTGTATACCGACCTTCGAGGCGCGTAGGTATAACTTGCGTTCCGACCGTTTGTATGAAGATACAATACTGTATGATATCTATATTGTGGTTTAGCGGTTTAAAAGTTACAAGGGTTGAACACTTGAACGTCAGGGGTTTTTTATGTCCGTGGCAAATAACGTGTGGTATTTTTTGTATGCAAGAGGCCAACATGTGTATATAGATTAATATATACATATTTTACATGCTTCTCATTATGTGATTCAACTAAGAATCAAACGTAATTAATAAATGAGCGTTTCAAACCCAACACAATGAGTATTACCTAACCAAAATGTACGTAAGTGTGTAAACATCTGCATAAAATAGAGGCACTACTAGAAGTATAGCCCTCATTTATAGGAACTTATGTCATCATCATCCGACCGCATTTCCGATTGCATCCTCAGCAGTAACGCTTCAGAGCCCTTGGTCCGCTACCTAACCTTGGGGTTCGCTATCCTAGTTGATTTGACAAGGTTACTGGTTTTTACACAGTGCGACTGCCGTCTGACCTCCGCAACCCAAAGGGTAGACCAGAACCAATCAGAGGATAGAATTAAGCTACATGGCGTTCGAGACCTATGTTTATATGTGCCTTTCAAAACTAGGAATCATCTTTCTTTTCAGATAATCATGTGATTCTAGCCTGCAATATCCTAACCCGACTGGCAACCATTTCTCACAAACTATGCTTCCCAATGGGATACACACTCACGACTTTGCAAATTACAAATTAATTTTATTTTATAAATGTATATAAATAAATAAATAAATTGTTAATTACTATTACTTTTATTGTAATCAACATTATAACTTGACATAAGGTGAAGTAAATATTGTAAAATGAATTGTATATTAATTAAAATAGGTAATGATTTAAGACTTTTGTTAGTTTTAATAGTTTAGAGTTTGATTATATTATTGTAAATAATCAGGATATGATAATAAATAAATGAAAACGTATTACATGTTGTATGGATTAGAATAATGATTATTGCAAAATATCTAGCAACTTTATGCCCTATTTTTAGGGTTCCGTAGCCAATTGGCAAAAACGGAACCCTTATAGATTCGTCATGTCTGTCTGTCTGTCTGTCCGTCCGTATGTCACAGCCACTTTTTTCCGAAACTATAAGACCTATACTGTTGAAACTTGGTAAGTAGATGTATTATGTGAACCGCATTAATGTTTTGACACAAAAATAAAAAAAAACAATAAATTTTGGGGGTTCCCCATACTTAGGACTGAAACTCAAAAAAATATTTTTCATCAAACCCATACGTGTGGGGTATCTATGGATAGGTCTTCAAAAATGATATTGAGGTTTCTAATATCATTTTATTCTAAACCGAATACTTTGCGCGAGAGACACTTCCAAAGTGGAAAAAAGTGTGTCCCCCCCCCCGTAACTTCTAAAATAAGAGAATGATAAAACTAAAAACAATATATGATGTTCATTAGCATGAAAACTACCAGCGAAAATTGGTTTGAACAAAATCTAGTAAGAAGTTTTTTTTTAATATGTCATAAACTGCAATTTACCTTTCATTCAATTAACTCAAACATAAAAATAAAAAATATATATATTACTACGGAACCCTTCATGGGCGAGTCCGACTCGCACTTGGCCGCTTATTTTATATTCACTTCTATAATTTCATTAATTGGTGCCGTCGCCTGGGTAATTGAAGCAGAAATGTTCATAGTTATGCATGTATGTATGAGCTTTGTACAATTGAAGTAGATTCCCTGAAAGCCCTGAAATGTTCCTTACACTGTGGTGGGTAACTAAGTGTATGGAAATAATGGGCGTTGTTTTCGGTAGGTAGGTAATTTACGGTTATACGCTCAAGTAGCGTAGTTGGAAAGGCAGATTGGTTTTATTGATTTTGCTTGTGCAAGATAAGATAAAATTTCTTTATTACACTTCTTCTTCTTATCGTGTGTGTTAGTGACTAACACTAGTGTCAGAGTTTCAAAACCGCCTTAAAGGCCTCTGATATGGTTTTAGGTAACGATCAATGTCAAAGACAGTGACCGGCACCGACGGCTTAACGTGCCTATTGCACTAACTAAGTATGACAATAATCAAAACTACATTGAAAATATAGTAGGTAGATTACTTCCAGCCAACCTTTGGGTAAAGAAGACTATAAAAGATGTGGGGGAGTTGGAGCAGTTAGAGTATTACAGTGTAGAAGAATATAAGTATACAATTAAATAAGTTAAATAATTAAGTGCCATCCGAAGGGTTCTGTACCCATTATCTATAAAAAAATACCTATCCTGCATGTTGTTATAGCGGCAACAGAAATACATCATCTGTGAAAATTTCAAATGTCTAACTATCACGGTTTATGAGATGCAGCCTGGTGACAGACAGACGGACAGCGGAGTCTTAGTAACAGGGTCCTGTTTTTTCCTTTTGGGTTCGTAGTCCTAAAAACTCTGGAATATTTGACTCAATTTTTTGATATCTATTTAATAGGCATGATGAATGGAAAAATATTTTTGGTCCATCGGTTAGATTATTAAAAAATATTGTACACGTATTTTTTCTTTTCTCTGAGAAACCAAAAATGACAAAGATACAGTGCATTGAAATTTCGCGTGACGTCACGTCTGAGTACGATTTTTACTCTAGTGTGACGTCGCAAGCCCCCACTCCGGAATTTTGACGCTCCGTATCTTTGTGAATTTTTACTTTTTTGGTAAACTGAAAAATACGGGTCTATTATTTTTGGATAATCTAAAAGACGGACTAATTACAATCATACTTTTCGGACCCTGTCATCACCCCTATTGTTGGCTGGTTTTTGGTTCCGTTCAACGGATTACAGAAAAAGTTTGAAGGGTTGGTAAAGCCTGAACAAGACACAATTTTAAATGACATCTCCGTTTCCTTTCAAATGGGGTAGCACTGGACCCCGGAAAATTCATCTTTCTTCTTTGCAATGAGAAGCCAGGCGACGGCCACATAAGAAGTTTCAAATTTTAAGTATTTTATTTATTTATACGCCATGACAATCTTTTGGTGATCGACATACCATTAATAAATCTATTGCGCTTACGATGTCTCGCAGTCAAGGTGTTTTTGATTTTATTGAATTTTATAACTGATTATAGTGTCCAAATTAAAACATGTGATAAAAAAATTCGCCACGAGTGGGATTCGAACCCACGATCCTCATTTTAACACTTTATACCTTTACGGATCAGAAGGTTTTGGAAGCTAAATGACCTTAGGTGCACATCGACTGCAATATAAAATGCTCTGAGAGCAAAGACCTATGGGAAATTATCTAATTTAATTTGCACCGCATCTGCCATATTTTCTGCTACGTTCCAAAGGTGAATTGGTAGACAATGCTTAGCATTAAGTTGGACCTTTTGTACTATAATCTTAACATTATAAGTGCAATAAATTAAATTAAATAAAAATATAATATATTGTTAAACTACGTCATACTTTTTAACAAATAGGTATTTATTTTATGATCACTAAGCAAACGTCGTCTCTTTCCAAAACCTCTTCGCAATTACAGTAAACTTCTACACCGAATCGTTTGTTCAAACTTCAACATAATATCGTTCAGCGCGCTCCTATATAATTATGTGCATGTACGGAACCTATCGTTACAAATTACGGAGTAACCGTGAGAGCCCTCCAATCAATTTAAAAGGAAAATTTTGGGTTCATATCGGAACACATAATACTTTTTTTAGACATTTTTCTACCTACTTTCTATTTATTTTAAGTATGGATTAATCAGTAAAGTGCGTGTGTGTAGGGTTCCGTAATTCCAAATGCCGACTTGAAGTCCACGCCTCACGGTTTATTTTATTGAATTTGTATGACATTTTCATTTTCCGAGTACATTTTATTAGTCGGTTGACTATAACTCATTAATTTGTAAAACCCACTTAGCTGTGATAGCTTTTCTTAAAACCTCATTGTAATATAATATTGCAGTGAGTTGTTTTTCAAGTCCATATACAACTGTTTGCTGACAAAATTTGCAAAAATTTCACAAACGGATTACTAAATTTAGAAATGGTGTTAATAATATTTTTAATGACAGAAACTCCTAATAAAATAAGACCCCTAATAAAAAAAAGTATAGGTTAGTCAAGAAAAAAAAACCCACTTTACATTTTACCAACCAAAAAAATTTTTGTCTAATAATAAAATACAATCGGAAAAATACAATAAACATAGTGCCACTAAATAAAATCAATAGTGTGCTTATGAAGATGCCTAATATTTAAACCCCTAATGTACGCATGTGTAACATTATTATGCCTTTTAATGCGGTTTTAAATTGCAACACTTTTCACTTGGAAATTGAGTTTGTTATTATAAGGTGAATAAACAGGAGTACGTTTAACATAATTGGTGTAATCTTAACTCCTTCCGATTGGAGTTTAGTATTTCAAATTGATTTTGATGTTCCAAATTTTCAATTGCCTATTATAAGGCACTTATCTACACCCATAGTGTTATTTAATTTAACAAGTTTTACAACGGGTTAATATTGGAAATAGTACCTGGATAATAATGAAGATAAATGCAATTATTATGGATTTTATCATCATCAGGTCTTTTTGTCTCCACTGCAGGAGCACGTCCCTCCCTATACTACCAGAACCATAATTGGCCAAGGCAGCCAGAGGACTTGGCCTACACTCTCCTCGCTGGCCAGACGGGTTGGAGAGGTAATTTTAAATTTATGTTTAGCGATATTTCTGTTGAAATAACTACATCTAACATTATCTTTATTTTCTAAAGCTTAATGATCCTTAAACTTACTGTTAAAATTGTAAGACTTTTATACGAAACTAGCGCAGACATAATACCAGTTAGTTCTTTTGTTAAAAGAAACACTTGAAAAAGTGAAATAAGTGTCAAGTACCTAAGAGTATTTTCCGCAATATGGTGCAGACTTGCAGAGTATTTGTAAGTCTAAGTAGTCTTCTAGATGATAACAACTTAAGGTACTTTTGCCTTCAAACTTCAAAACAAACCTTTTTGAAATTTATAGAAAATACTAAACGTGACGTCATGCTTTTTTGAAATCAAACAGCACTCTTAAATCAGTTTTGCATAATAAATAGAAAATCATGTTTAAATAGATAATTATGACTAATGAAAAGTGACATTATTTCGACGTTTTATTTTTTCAGTCATTTACCTAATTTATGTACTTATTTTCAAAAAGGTTTATTGACCTTAATACGACATCATTAGAATTCTACATCAAAGGTGAGTTGTAGAAGTATCTTTTATGGTTACAAATTATGTATTTAGTTTAGGTGTGTCCACAAAAAATTTACATAAATATCGCTGACTTTGGCAAACTTACTTTATTTGCGCTGCTGTACAACGAATATCTCTGACGGTATTTGATGAAAGTATAAACATTGTCACAATTAATTAAATTAATAATAAAAATACTAACATGTATGTATTTTTTTCCTTTATTTAATAAACTCTCGCCTGTATACTTTACACAGCTCAACTGGAAAATATATATTTCGGGATAAGATGAAGTGCCTTTGTACAACTTTCATTTTATGCTTTTGTGTTTTCATTTTTCGTGCACATTAATTGGTGCATAAACCAATTTCTTTAAAATTAATTTTTTTTACCGAAATCTGACATCATCATCTGACATATGGTTTTAAAATAAACCGTAAACTACTTTTTTATGGAATAGTCTAAGGAAAAGGGATTCGTTTAATCACAAATCATTATTCTGCATCAGAGGGAGGCGTAAGAGTGGAAACGTTCTGGTAGAACAAAATTTAAAATTAAGGCCTAAGACAAGATAAGACGAAGTGATCAACACTTACCCTTCGAGCCAGAGCTGACTTGGCACTGGTATTTGGCGTCATCGTCCAGCGTCACGTCTCTGATGTCCAAAGAGTAGTCTCCTGCAAGAAAAAAAAAGTCTGTATAAGCTGGTCATGCAATGAACGTGTTTTTTTTTTCATTATATGCAAACAAATCACGCAGATTGACCTAGCCACAAAGTAAGTCCGAGACTTGTGTTATGGGATACTAACTCAACGATACTATATTTTATAACAAATACATACAACCTGAAAGGAACATACCCGTAATAAATCAAACCATGGGCTATAATAGATCACTGCAGTATAATGAAATTAAGTTAACAGTAAAAAAAAATCGGCATTTCCATACAAAAGTGCGCAGCCGCCCGGGCAATTAGTATGGGAATGTCGATTTTTTTTTTGTTTCTGGCTGTTTTTATTATCATTATATTATAGTGATCTAGTACAGTTTGTGGTTCGATTTATTACAGGTATGTTCCGTCCATGTTTTATACACGGTGATTTTTTATTGGTTCTGAAGCCGAAGGCCACTTCATAGACATCGTTAGTAAGATCTAATTAGCTAGTCAAAATAAAAATTCAGAAACAAAAAATGTTGACTAAAACTCGAAAGCAAAATTGAGAGATCAATTTAGTAGTTGTATTGTATCGTAGTACCGCCGCCATACACCGCCCGCCGGCCGGCCGGGGTCATCGACATCCACGCAGCTGTTTTGGCCGGCATAACTACGTGGTCTCGATCGAAAATCATTTACAAAACTTTTTTATCTTATGACTTACAGAAATTTGGATTACGTATATGGGTAGAGGAATTTATTTACTATGCGAAACTTTTTTTTCCAAAACCAATGAAAAGTCAGCGTGTATAAAGAGATTAACATCTAAGACCCAGTTTGAAAAAACACATTTTCCAACTTGAGCTGACCGGGGATCAAATCCGGAACCTCTGGGAGGCGGGCTGGCATGGTGACCACTACGCCACAGAGGTCGTCATCAGAAGCTCGGTAGCTGGCAGAAGTGCGCATTACTAGCTCTTTCACAAGTGAAGCAGCACTGGGCGAGGTTCGCACTTGGAATGGTGACTACAAATAGCATAAAAATTTCTTGTGCTCCTCCGTGCTTAGGAAGTCGCGGCTGTCGTCATTGCATGGCAGTTGTTAAGCTATATTAGATGCATAAGGACAGCTTGAAAAATCTGACACCAGTGTTGGTCAGTTCTTCTTCTTCTTCTTATCGTGTGTGTTAGTGACTAACACTAGTGTCAGAGTTTTTAAACCGCCTTAAAGGCCTCTAACATGGTTTATGTAACGACCAAAGTCAAAGACAGTGACCGGGACCGACGGCTTAACGTGCCCTCCGAAGCACGAATCATCTTACTTATCAGACAATAAGGTGATCAGCCTGCAATGTCCTAACCAAACCAGGACAACAACACAAAGTCGTTGCCCCCGCCGGGAATCGAACCCGCAACCTCCGGGTATGAGCCGAACGCTCTAACCACTACACCACAGAGGCAGCACAGAGACACACACGAAAAACGAAAAACAGTAAACGTAGATCAGAACACTTTCATCATCATCAGTTCAGCCTCAAAACGTCCACTGCTGGTTGATTCCTAAAATGACTTATCTAGAGCAACCTGCATCCAGCGCTTTTCAGCGACCTTGGTCAGGACGTCTGACCACCTTGTGGGTGTCGTACGCTTCGCTTGCCAGTTCGTATAAATCACCTAAGTCTTTAGTAAACCACCGTTAATTGCTCGGTGTCATGAACCTTTGCCAAAAAAAGAAAAAAAATCACAAAGGCTGGCGGGAAATAAAACTAAGCAGTCCGAAATGACATTAATTCGAAGCGGAAAAAGGCGCGTCTGAAGATAATGGTGAAATTAATTAGATTACTCTGCCCTCAAGTGCAAAATAAAAATACTGTAGAACTCTTCCTTTTGCCAGTTTTCTTGGTAGCTGACATTTACGTCAGATTCTAGACTTTGCATCTTTCAGACAAGTCTGAATTCTGATACGAGTAGTGTGCGAGTGTCTGATATTATAAAGTATGAATTAATTGACATTAGCTTATTTATCTAATAGCTAATAGCCTTTTGGATTAATAGGGAACTTAAAGGGGTTAAAATAATAGTATATGTAAAAAATGTGGTAACTAGCAATAAACTATTTTTTTTGCATTATTGCATTTTCTATCCAGAACTGCTCCTTTCATACAACCCTTTCTAGTTCTATCCCTGCGACGCCGACTGTTTTCTAGGATACTGTGAGCCCATTTTTTATGAGACTATCTGCTGACGTATCTCGCTTAATTTCAATGTAGAAAATTGGAGAGACGTCCACTGGGACCATATGGTTAATTTAAAAAAGTGGATAGGTATTTGAAAATTTTTTTCATTCATTTCATTTCATGATAGGTATTTATGGTACGGTTAAGCAATAATTTTACACAAACTGTACATCCAAACTTTCATGCCCTATTTTATCATTTTTTAACAAACATCATTTCAGCCGCATATCATAGGCCTCTCCCAAAGTTTTCCAAAATAACCGATCTAGAGCGGCCTGCATTCAGCGCCTTCAGCGACCTTGGTTAGGTCGTCAAACCACCTTGTGGTTTTTACAATGACTTTTCATAAAAATTGATAGAATAATCTTTTGTCTTTTAAACCAAGAGCACATTTATTTCTTACTAGTTGCGCCCCGCTTTAATGCCCGCGCTTTAAGTGGCGTATGTGTTCATAAAGGGTACCAGCTTCCTGTATACTAAATTCTATCAAAATTGATCAAGCCGTTTGCGCGTGAAGAAGTAACAAACATACACACACACATACACTCGTTTCTGCAAACTTCCATGCTTCTAGACCCAGTGGTTCCAACTGTGCTTTGATCGATAAGTTATTATGTCAGCCAGTCAGTTTTTTCTTTTATATACCTAGATGAGAAGTTTTGTTGAATAAGGCTTGCCATAAACAAATCAAGATTTAAAGAGCTGACTGCCGATCTTCAGAAATGAAACGGCACCTAAAGAAGAAGAAGGTATGAAATAGAAAATAAATAGGTTAGTTCTTCTTCTGTTAACTGAGTATTTTGTGCCTGGACTGCAAATGTAATTAAGTCGGAATATGATGATAAGAATATCTTGACAATTTCATTCTGCTTTATGTCTCGCAAAAATGTTTATAAAGGATTCCCACAACCGTCACTGTAAGTTGACAACTGATGTGGATGTCTGTTTATTTACTAGCGCATCTAGCGTTACTTGTTTTATTTATTGCCATAAATGGTCGTCATATTTATTTTTTTAGCAAAATTTGTGAAAAATATGACATTCTCACCAATCTATAAAGACGTTTGTCTCTGCTATCGTGATAAAGACTCACATACCTATACGTATCATAAAACAGTAAAAAAGGTGCCTGTAGATTGATTTTTTTTTTAATTGGACGATACAGACATAGTAATAGAATAAGAATTTAAAACAATCTGTCTATTTGTTTGTTTGTACACGCTAGGCTCCTTAAATACTAGACGGATTTGAATAAAACATTTTTGTTATATAGCTGTTAACCCTGGGTAACGTATAGGTTAAAATTGATTTTGGAAAATGGAACACCGGATGCAGAAACCATAACGGTCCAGCTAAACGTTGTGACGCCTTAGCAAAAGTTGTTCATCCTGATGAGCATTTTCCGGAGTCATAAAGTCCATGTGAACGAAGTCACTTCGGCTAGTGACTGTATAAAGTATAGATTCTTTAATAATGAAAAATATATCGAAAATTCCTTACCTTCTTCATCACTCCCGATCATCTTGTACCGGTCATACCCGCTCAAATCGCGGTGTAGGCCGAGACCGAAGTCATCCTTCGTCCACTGCAGCTGCCCAACCTTGTTCTCAACTCGGCAGGGTAACGTCACTCTTGAGCCCATTACTGCAGTCTGTGAATGCAAGAAAACGATGATTACTTGGTTGTTTCTGATCCATACATACATACATACATATTATCACGTCTTTATCCCTAATGGGGCAGACAGAGCATTTTGGGTGTTGCGGCTCTATGCAGACAGATCCCAGGACCACAAGACTCAAACGCCACTTTTAGCGTCATGGTGGGCGAGAAGATGGAAAAAGCAATTAGTACAGTGATAGGTTGCTAGCCGCATCGCCTGTTAATGATTCGCTATTTTCGCCCATTCCCTCGATCGGCTTCTACGATCTGCACGGGAAGATAAGCAGCTGGTACGTTCAAATTTTTTTTGTTTTCTCCCAGACCAGCATGGAAGAGATTTCTGATCCATACATACATACAAACCATTCATGTTAGGAAGTACTATATGTTACTTCATCATCAGATCTTTTTATAATCGACTTTATAAAGGAGGCGGTTATCAATTCGACTGTATCATCATATTTAGGTCTGTTAAATCTCCACTGCAGGAGCAGAACCCTATCAGTACTACCAAAGCCATACTTGGCCAGAACAGCTAGAGGATTTGGCCTGCACTCTCTACGTTGGCCAGACGTATGTATTTTATTTTTTAAATGTATTTTCCCTGATTACTTGTAGACGCCTGGACTAATTTGGAAAATCCTTTTTTTCGGTTGGGCATACTTGTAAGCTAGTTCTTTTAATCAAAATTGGTTGTGCAGTTGGGTGGCTGAAGACGGTTTTTAGTTTTTAATTAATATTTTGTCTGTCTGGATAAACACAACTTTCTTCTACCAGATTCATACTGGTTAGAGAAGCCAGAAGATTTGGCCTTCAACAAGTAAAATGTTTATCAAATCTGTATTATGGGCCGGCCCTATTTAATTATGTCGCGCAGAGTTTTTCCATTAAGTTGGAATCTCGAATTTAAAATAAGTGGTTTGAAAAATAAATATTTTGTACAATCTTTTATTGCGAGGCTTCTCATTTCAAGTACTTCTAAGACAAATGAATTAAGCCCTAACTCGATTAAGCTGCCCCGTTTTATTACTAGTGCTATCGACACTTCGATTTTTCGTTGACAAAATTATAAAAAAGTACGCAGCCCACGAGTTTAGGTTGCTTCAATAAAGATTGATTAAATAAAATAAAATAAATAAGGTGAAAAACGAGAATAAAAGCACAGCTTGCAACCGTTCTAAAATGGAAAGTTTTAACTTGCTTATACACACTCATTTACCCTCTCTCTTCTTCTTCCTAACCATTTGCCATTTATCTATGTATGTCTGATCACGGAGACGGATGATCCGTCTCCCTGATCAGACACTAGGTGTCGACTACCATAAAGTGATCATTAAGACAAATCAGACGAGTCCTACTCAATGAGGTTATGTCTTTTTGATAAATGATTTCCTTCGAATATCTCCCGGCTCTATTATTTAACAACTCATCGACTTCATGATATTGTATTGTCATCAGACTTACGAAAGAATAAAATTTCAGCTAAATCGGTTGAGGATAACTGGTTGAAAATAAAATCGCTAGATGCCCTAAAGAAACCTTAATACATACATACAAGTTACATTATAAGTAAAATAAAAACTTGTAAAAAATAAGTCATAATCATTATAATCATCAGGTCTTTTTGTCTCCACTGCAGGAGCACGATCCTCTCTGTACTACTAGAGTCATACTTGGCCAGTGCAGCCAGAGGACTTGGCCTACAATCTCGTCGCTCGGGTTGGAGAGGTCTCACTGATGTTTGTAAGCTTTGTTTAGCTTGGATTTCCTAAGTCGCCTTCTACAACATCTACGGGAGGACTTGCGAGTGGCCCTATCTCTCTCTCTACCAGAAACCACACGGCTTAAGCAAAAAGTACATACCCTATGTTACTTGCTAATATCAGAGCTATCTACAATTTTTGTGTTCATCCAGTAAAAACCAACACATAAATACAAAACTCTATTGAATAGTAGTTTAAATAAATTAGACGATTCTTGAAATAGTGTTTGCACTATGCAGTGGGCAATGTTATTGCAAATACCTACCCAGCCCCGGTATCTCGTCGAAGGAAATGAAGCAATGCCTTATCTGGAAATTATACATTGTAGAATTCTGGGCTTGGAGCTTGTTTATATATTATGTAATAGAATTCAGTTCAGTCAGTTTCGAGAATAGTAAGGGTCTGGTTGAAAATAAAATAAAAACTTAGAATATACCAGCTTCTCTTGTTCCGATCAGATCGTAAAAGACGATCGAGGAAATGTGCAAAAATCTTAATCATGTTAAAATGCAATCTAATATTATGTAATTTCTTTTTTAAGGTTCCGTTCCCAAAGGGGAAAAACCGGACCCTATTATTAAGTCGACTCCACTCTTCGTCTGCCCGTCTATCACCAGGCTATATCTCATGAACCGTGATGGCTAGACAGTTGACATTTTCAAGGATGATATATTTCTGTTGCCGCTATAAAAAATACTAAAAACAGAACCAAACAAACATTTAAGTGGGGCTCTCATACAACAAACGTGATTTTATATAGATCATCTTCATCACATTTCAGCGGCATAACGTCCACTGCTGGACATAGGCCTTTCCCAAAGATTTCCAAAATTATATAGATAATGGTACGGAATCCTTCATATGCGAGTCCGACTCACTCTTGGCCGATTTTTCAACTTTTAGGCCTAGGTCTTACAGGTCAAAGTTTTGTCTAATTCGTTGAGATAAAGACGTTATATTGTATCAAGAAACAAAAGCTCTGTGTCATGCTCAAAATAACTTTGATATCTCAAATTAGTTCTAAAATTACTTAAGAGATAACAATCAACCCGCCAACTTGCAAATATAAACTTGAGCTACCTTCAACTAAGTTGTAACTTGTAGATTTGGTAGATTTTGGTGAAGGTATTTACGTGGCCTGCAAAACAGTTGTTTTAGAGTCTCAGAACAGTCTACATTCTACCTAATTTGCCATAATGATCGCCCATTGTACCTAATTTTTTGTATAAGTATTTTCTACTTTTTTTTGTGTATTGGTGCAATAAAGAGTTTTTCATTCATTCATTTATTCATTCATTCATTCAATTATTTTGTAAATTTTAAAATAGAAACATTCACACGGCTGCCAAATGTCATGATACTTTGATCAGTATTTTTTTAAAACTAATAACCCACTTTACCCCCAAACTACACGACCGATTTTTAAAAAATACTATGGGACAACTTGACAAAGATGTCTTTTCAAACAAAAAAAATGATTTCCAAATCGTTCCGGCATCTTAGAATAATCGATGAACATAAACAAAAAAAAAAAAAAAAGTACGCGATCAATTAATAACCACCTCCTTTTTGGAAGTCAGTTAAAAATACTGAAGTTATCGTCGAACAAACATACATAAATACAAACGTCGGGTTGTTCAGTTGACAGGAGAACTTTGCTTCGCTCGTTCGAAAACCCTAAATTGTTTAAAGACTATCTAACGATATTATTATTGTTAATAACCTCATTTTAGGCAAACTAGAGGTACTTAGGTACCTATTATAAAAAAATTACGACTTTGTCGGCGCGCAAAATTATAGCCTTTTAGTTCTTAAAGCCTCGGAACTAAGCCAGACTGACAGATAGACAGTCGTCTGACTATGGCAAAACTATGAGAGTTCCGTGTCTGGACTTTGAAACCCTAAAATAACAGCTTTTCAGCATTTAGAGTAGGATTTCTACAATTCTATACAACCTGGAAGGGACATACCCGTAATAAATCAAACCACGGGCCATACTTAAGACCACTATAGTATAATTAAATTAAATTATCAGTCAAAAATAAAAAAAGTCGGCATTTCCATACAAAAGTGTGCAACGGTCCGTGCAATTTGTATGAAAGTGTTTTTTTTTAAATACTGATACACTAATAACTGCATACTATTAGTGCGGGAAGTAGTGTCACCCAATGTATGGAAGGTGCAAATTTTGGTATCGTAAGAATTCACTTGGCACAGATGTAATATACGTAAAGTTAAGCTAATTTAGCCCGGTAGCCATCCCCCACCCCCTGGGGGGTAGGTAGGGGGGGCATTCGAAGTTACCCGCCGCCGCGCTTCAGAAAAAAATCATATCAGCTTCTATTTACCTAATACGTCAAGTGTGGTATCATTTTCTGATAATTCAAACATGAGGAATTCAATTTTGAGTACAATTTTACATTTAATGTAAAGATTAATAGTAAAAAAAGGGAAAATATTGACGAAAATACTAAAATCGGATCGCATTTTTTTTATTTTAACTGATTTATTTTACCAGAAATCCTGTATTTTGTGCAACAAAAAATACTATCTTAAAGAATATTTATCTAGCTTTTAAAAAATATATACTTTATTATATATAGCTGTCATACATCTATCTGAAAAAAATCGAACATGGCACGTGGCGGTGCCTAAGAACTATTCCAACCGTCTCGTCTCACATAATTTGTAGCAAGTATTAAGTTGTTTTTTTATTCAAAATATATAGAATACATACTTTACTTAATTATTGACTGTCTCTTATGGTCTAATGTATCAATAGTAGTATATTTATATTAGTTAATTTTTTCATAACATGTTCCACCACATTGTCATAATTCGGTACATTTTAAAAGTTTTCTTAGACAGTTGCACCTAACACTGCACCGTGACTTGCACTTGCACCGAATCAGTTGTTCACTACAAGCGGTAGCAGTCACTGGTGCAGTAGTCCACTTCGGTTTCCAATTACTTGGTTCAATTTCCTATCCCTAATCCGCCGGACTGGGACGATTTTGAATCTGCCCCATACGTGCACCCTATGGTAAACAGCTCGTAGAAGATATTTTTTAAAAGCTAGATAAATATTCTTTAAGATAGTATTTTTTGTTGCACAAAATACAGGATTTCTGGTAAAATAAATCAGTTAAAATAAAAAAAATGCGATCCGATTTTAGTATTTTCGTCAATATTTTCCCTTTTTTTACTATTAATCTTTACATTAAATGTAAAATTGTACTCAAAATTGAATTCCTCATGTTTGATTTATCAGAAAATGATACCACACTTGACGTATTAGGTAAATAGAAGCTGATATGATTTTTTTTCTGAAGCGCGGCGGCGGGTAACTTCGAATGCCCCCCCCTACCTACCCCCCAGGGGGTGGGGGATGGCTACCGGGCTAAATTAGCTTAACTTTACGTATATTACATCTGTGCCAAGTGAATTCTTCCGATACCAAAATTTGCACCTTATGACACTACTTCCCGCACTATATGGCCTGGTTGAATCAATCCTTAGATACGGTATAATAAAGGGAGCAAAATTGTAATAGGAGCTGTGAAATAAATGTATATGTACCTACCAGTGGCGATGGGTGATAACTTGGGCTAGTACAGCTATAAAACTATGAAACGAATTAAATACCTACCTAATAAGGTTATATAAAAGTTAATAAGCCATGTCCGGCTTATTTTTATCAACTTAGTGTGAGTAATATGTATCTATGCGTGTATATACATTTATCATTGTGAGTGTATTTAAATAACCAGAGAGAATTTTCGTATTTTGAATATGTGGGTGTGTGCAATCCAGTCATGCTGCTAGTTTACGGCTTATGAAAATAGTAAGTGCGCCGATATAAGTAGGTTATAATTGTTGTTTCTAATAAATGCATATACTTTAGAAGCCGCTAAGGGAACTCGATGGGATTCGGCTTCTAAGGAGGCTCCGCCACTGGTACCTACTCAAAACATTACTAACATAGTTTTAAGAAAAATTGTTACTAACAATATATTGGACCATGTAGTCTGAATAAATAAATAAATATATAATTTTTTGGGGAAATTCCACCGATAAAGATCTAGTATTTAAAATGCAAAAGCGCTGTATTCGAGCAGTGTTCGGACTACAAAGTACAGATAGTTGTGAACCGATATTTAAAAAACATAAGATTCTAACATTTCCGTCATTATATATACTCGTAATGGAAACAGCTATATTTGTAAAAAGTAATCCTCACCCGTTTCCTAAGTTCTCTGATAGAGTAGAAAGAAACCGACGTGAAGACAAATTGTGCATACATCCATCCAAAACTGCTTTATTACATGATAGTGTATTAGGTATGGCACCGATAATATATGATAAAATACCAAAACAATATAAAGAATTAAATGTTACTTTGTTTAAGAAAAAATTTAAGTCATTTTTGATAGAAAAATGTTATTATAGTATTAAGGATTTCTTATCTGATAAATTGTAAACAGATTTTGGTTTATAAATAAGGTCCATAGATTAAGTATATTATTATAGTATAGTTATATAGGTAGCATAGGTATAGATGATAACCTTTCTGACTACATTTGCACACCGGTGATGGTAAACATGATTGGACGAAACTGAATGTACTAATATCTTGTAACACATGTTTGGCAAATAAATTATCTTTATCTTTATCTTCTATTTTATTATCAATATACTAAATTGATCTAGTATAGCCCGTGGTTCGATTTATTACGGGTAAGTCCCTTCCACGTTGTATTTTAAATAGGCTTTTACAGTCTTTTAATCTTGACAGTTTGAAACGTAAGAAAATCTTATTACTCAGCCCAGATTAAAATATAATTTAAAACAGTGACATTTCAACTTGTATTTCTATAACGAAAAGTCTTTATAAAGTCGAGTAGCAGACTTAACTAGAAACTGAGGTTTTCTTTTTTCTTTCGCTAGTCCATTAACGCTCGAATTAATCCTGTAGTTGATGTAAGCCTTCTTTAAGATATTCCGTTTTGGGTTAAAGAGTTTCTGAAAGATAAGTATTAAGATTTTAACGTTATTTGTGTGTGTTGACATTATTTATTAAAATTATTATTATCGTAATATTTTTTTACATACTATCTGTGCCCGCAAACTTTGTTTCGCCCGTTCCCATATGCGCTTTCGCCACAGGTATAGCACTTTATAGAAACGAAGTAACAAATATACCTAGTACTACGTAAAACGAAACAATATATCTATTCACACGTCAAATGTGTGAGTTAAACAATGAAGGTCGCAACCACAGAATTTGTTGCTTTGCTTACCTGTTTTCATCACTCGGAAGTCTATAAACTTTTCGTTCTTTATTGTTTTCCGTAGATAAACAATATTAATACGCCAGTTTCTCACCATTATGATTCAATAATCCTAAGTGACTTGCGTAACGTCAACGTGCGACTAAAAACAACCCTGTTTTACAGGCGCTTACAAGTCCCAAAAGCGGGGGAGGGGTTGCGGGAACGCCAGATTGCGGAGGACGATGCGAGTTTCCGTTCTGTATGTCATACTAGTATTACATAAGAAGTGCTTCCGCTCCCCGTCACGGTCCCGCTCCCGTTCTCGTTCCCGTAAAAACCTTCTGAAGACTTTATCAAACACAATAAAACCGGCCAAGTGCGAATTGGAGTCGCACAGTAAGGGTTCCGTACTATTATCTATAAAAATCGCGTTTGTTGTATTGTATGGGAGCCCCTCCTAAATATTTATTTTATTTTGTTTTTAGTATTAGCTGTTATAGCGGCAACAGAAATACATAATTTGTGTAAATTTCAACCGTCTAGCTATCGGGGTTCTTGAGATACAGCCTGGTGACAGACAGACGGACAGACAGCGAAGTCTTAGTAACAGGGTCCCGTTTTGACCTTTTGGGTACAGAATCCTAACAAAACTTAAATTAGCCAAATCGGTTCAATCTTTCTCGAGTTTTGTGCTTAGCAACATTCATTTTTATTAGTACCTATAGATTTCTTTTATAATAAAAGAACAATTTTTAAAACTTTACCCTCATACTACACAACCGATTTTGATAAAATGTATATGGGACTTCCTCCAAAGTATACTCTTTGAAAAATAAAAAGAATTTTTCAAATCGTTCCAAGCGACTTCGAATAAAAAAGCTCGCGACGAATTGATAACCTCTTCTTCATTATAACAAATCTGAGAGTCCTTTTCGAAGAGCTTGACTCTTTAGGACTAGAGATAATGGAGTAATTTGTCATTCCTTCTTCATTTGACACACTAGTAAACTTAAGTCACTAGATTTCCTCAAGGTATTATCCTTCACCGAAAGCAAGTGGTAATAGTTAAGATATGGGATATTCCTCAAAGCGTAACCATTTTGAAGCGCATCTTAACTATTCCTCGGAGCGCACCTTTTTGAACGTGGGTGCGCTTCGAGGAATAAAATTTTAATATTTATCAGGAAGTAGCTGTACAGGCGGGCTTCGCTTCCCATGAAAATTTCGGGATAAAAAGTACCCTATGTCCTTACCCGAGTCTCAAAATATATCCATACCAAATTTCACCCAAATCGGTTCAGTAATTTAAGCGTGAAGAGGCAACAAACAAATATACAAACTCACTTTCGCATTTATAATATTAGTAGGATAGGATAGGATTATTGAAGCGCACCTTTTAGTTGCGCTCCAATATATAGCGCGCGAATATTATTCCTCGAAGCGCACCCACGTTTAAAAAGGTGCGCTCCGAGGATTCGCTAAGGTGCACCTCATTAGGTGCGCCTTAAAATGGCCGCGCTTCTTATCTTTAATAATAATAATAATAATAATAAATCTTCATTTAGCCAATATACATAATAATTTACAAATGACAAAGAATAAGTCGAAATCCATCCAGCCCCAGGCCATTTCCGAACTAGACGGGGGTCTGTATCTCGGCAACAACCTGCCTCCGGAGTGGATTTCAAAGAAGTTGGTCAAAACTGGCAAATGTAATTAAAAAATTTTGCGCAAAATTTCCCAAAAGTAGAATATAGGGTATCTGTGATTTTGGGAATTTGAGGATTACCCCAAGATATGACCATTACACATGGAAATATAAACTCGAGGTACAATTGACGTTTAAAATCGTATCTCCCAGACGAAGTTCTTGTGATTGAACTTAAGTAATTCTAAAAAAAAATATCATACCTGATCCTGCGGCTCCATAGCAAACTTCTGTTCAAGATAACCACACACACAAAAAACTTGACACAACACTATAAAAAAACACAAATTCACTTTCCAAGTCCGCAACAGCAAAAATAATGGTTGGACGCCTCTACTCGTCACTCTAAGTCTATACCTAAAATTCATGTTGACCACTTCTAACACTAAAGGAAGTCTATGGACATCCGGGGTTATTTAAAGCATTCACATTTTCGTGAGCTCAGCTTCCCTCTCCTATATTCGAGTCTATTTTTGTTTCTCGTTGTTTAAACTTCATGTTTATTTTTGGATATTGTTTTAATGATTTATTGGCTTCGTCTGATTTATCGTCGTTTCCGGCTCGTTGGTATCTGAAACAAAAACACGGCTGTTAGTTACAGGTAATCATTTTACAAATCTAAAAACCGACTTCACCCTCGAACTACACAACCGATTTAGTAAAATTTCTATGCGACTACCTCGAAATTATACCCTATATATACAAAAAGAAATTTCTAAATCGATTCAGTCGTCTTCGAATTATCGGTGAATATACATTAAAAAAGATCGCGACGAATTGATCCTCCTTCTTTTTGGAAGTCGGTTGAAAACAGCTAAGACGACAGTTTATTTATTTTATTTTATTTATTTTTATTCATGGCAACAAACAGTCATGTACAGATTATAAAAATATAAGAAACAGATGCTTATATAATAGACCTAACAGTGCCAGTAATTTAGGCATTTTAACAATAGTATTTAATTAAGAATCTCCTGTAGCAGACGCGAATGATGCCTTAAGGCAGCTTTTAGATTTTCTGAGGCAGCTTAAAATACCTGAAACCAGTTTAGTTAAAGAAAAATCTTCGCAAATTAAACAAATAATTATTTAAAATAAGATACTTTTTAAAATAAGCTTTACTTTAAAAAGTTTTAAGGGTTTCTCAAGACGAAACAAACAAACCCAAACTCGATGGGGTTGCGGCGTTTACTACAGAGTTTCTATGCCACCTTCAGGCCTCATCATCAGATCAGCTCCATGTCATCAAAATATTGCATTATCACGTATGCGTGCAAAAGTTTGGGCTCAATCGGAAGCCGGTAGTGCTGGAAGTGGGTCTTTAACTTGCAAGATTTGATTACAGACACACAAACAGACAATGGGACAGGTCAAACTAAATATAAATAAGCGGCCAAGTGCGAGTCGGACTCGCCCATGAAGGGTTCCGTAGTAGCAAATAACATAATATAAAAGTCTTGCAGTACATATGTTTTATTTTAATTTTTTATATTTGAGTTGATTGAATGAAAGGTAAATTACCGTTTATGATTTATGACGTATTAAAAAAAACTACTTACTAGATATCGTTCAAACCAATTTTCGCTGGTAGTTTTTATGGTAATGAACATCATATATTTTTTTTAGTTTTATAATTCCCTTATTTTAGAAGTTACGGGGGGGGGACACACTTTTTTCCACTTTGGAAGTGTCTCCCGCGCAAAGTATTCGGTTTAGAAAAAAATGATATTAGAAACCTGAATATCATTTTTGAAGACCTGTCCATAAATACCCCACACGTATGGGTTTGATGAAAAATAAATTTTTGAGTTTCAGTTCTAAGTATGGGGAACCCCCAAATTTTTTGTTTTTCTTTTATTTTTGTGTCAAAACCTTAATGCGGTTCAAATAATACATCTTCTTACCAAGTTTCAATAGTATAGGTCTTATAGTTTCGGAAAAAAGTGGCTGTGACATACGGACGGACAGACAGACAGACAGACAGACATGACGAATCTATAAGGGTCCCGTTTTTGCCATTTGGCTACGGAACCCTAAAAAGCTTGTAACAGTATAAGGTTTAACAAAATATTGAAACTATTTATACAATGTCCTTTTTAATTAAGTACAAATATTTTAAGGGGTGGTTCAGTCCATCATTTTGAACAAATTTTCGTAATAAATGTATATCGAAATACGAAAAACCATTTTTAGGTTCTCATACAAATCGAAGTAGTCACGTGATATCATTACTATAAAAAATGTTTTTTTTTTTTTCGTATTTCGATGTACATTTATTGGGAATAGTTGTTAGGAATGATGGACTGAATCACCTCCTAAAATATTTGTACATAATTAAAAAGGACATTTTAGAGTAAATTCAGTCAGTGATACTAAACAACTTTTATAAAAAAAAAAAAAAAAAACTTTCCCCAAGGTACACGTATCAAAATATGAAAGTAATTTTTGGCCAGACAAGTTGACCGATTAGCTGATCCGAGTTTGCATAGAAAGACAAAAAATATTTTTCATACATACATAATATCACGCCTGTTTCCCGCAGGGGTAGGCAGAGACTATGGACCTCCACTTGCTACGACCTGACAAACGTCTTTTGCTTCATCTAAACTCATCAATCTCTTCATACATGCCCTTCGGTTACGGGTACTTTTTACCTCTCCTTTTTTTAGTTATTTTTCTTATTTCAACATTTGTTAATTGGGGAAAGTTGCTTACTATCACGGACTGAATTCTCCCTTAAAATAGTTCCAGTATATTTTGTTAGAACTTACATAGCTCTAGAGATACCTTACAATAATGTTTAAAAAAAATAAAAAGCAAAGGAAAATATTTCTCAACTTCCTCAAGAAAATAATGCAAGAACTTTGCAAATTATAATTTAATTTATTTTGAAACTATCTGGCTCCGTGCGGCCATAGTTTTAACTTAACGCAAGTAGTTAGTATAAACTAGTAACTACCTTGCTTGCAGATAATGTAGTTAGACTTATCCAGGTAACAAAAAAAGGTTTAAGATCATTTATTTCATTTATTTATTTAATTTCGTCATCAGGTCTTTTTGTCTCCACTGCAGGAGCACGACCCTCTCTTGTAGTACCAGAGCCATACTTGGCCAGAGCAGCTAGAGTACTTGTCCTACACTATCCTCACTGGTAAACGGGTTGGAGAAATCTAATTGATGTTTATAAGCGTTGTTTAGCTTATATTTCCTAAGTCGCCTTCTACGACATCCACGGCAGGACTTGGAGTGGATTCTACTCTGCCAGAAACCACACGGCTTTATTTATTTTTTGAACTTTAAAACGCAAACTTTGTTACTAGGTTTAAACCAATATCCGACCAAATCAAGTTGACATTTTCAGATGAGACCGCGGCATATTACTAGATGTCACTTTGATTTGGTCGGATAATGGTTTAAACCTGGTAACAAAGTTAGTCTGCGTTTTATAGTAAGAGTGTAAGATTGTAGTGCAAAAAGTACAACTTAATAAAGCATTGCCTACCAGTTCACTTTTAAGAGCCCGCTGTAATCTTTTTGCACGCTGGCAGCGGGCGCACGCACACAACGACATGCCGCTCACACACACAGAGCTACGTAGGCGACGTAAAGCGCGGTGTAGCGCGCTCGGCGATCGTTGATGTTTTTTGGTTAAATATACTGGTGGTACATTATGTTTTGGTGCAATAAAGATTTTCTAACTTACTAACTGGTATAAACTAACAGATATTATTAAAATTTTGGTAAAAGTTTTATTACATAGTAAATGCCATCCTAATTTAAATGCGAGTAATAATATATGAATATTAAATCCTTGAGTGCTTTGGATTACGGGTAAGTAAAAAATATTATGATAAAATAATATGATAAATCGTGAAGGTGATAATAATGGAGACTTCTATTCTTTAACTTATACCTTTAAACGAGCAACTCTTGTAGGTATATTTATTTATTTATATATTTATAAATTTCGATGATCTCGAAAACGGCTCTAACGATTTTGCTGAAAATTGGTATATGGGGGTTTTCGGCGGTAAATAATCGATCTAGATTAGTCTTATATTTGGGAAAACGCGTGTTTTCGAGTTTTCATGCGTTTTTCTTTTCACGCAGAATATAGTCGCTAATTTCTCCGCACCGGCCGCCATCCGTTTGGCTCAGCGGTTAAGGATGCGGACCGTTAGAAAGAGTGTTACGAGTTCGAATCCCACTCGGTGACTGTTAATGAGTACTTTTGTTTTTTTATGTTCAAGTTTATACATAATTTTTTACTTTGTATTGTTTTTAGACAAGTTTAAAATGTAGTTAATGTTTGATATGTAACCGAGCAAAGCTCGGTCACCCAAGTACTTTAGCAGAGTTGAGCACGCACATTATTTAATTTGTATAGAAACTTAAATAAGGCAAGTTTTAGCAAATCAGGTAGTGCAAAGTATTACTTATCATTGATTGTAAGCCATATTACTCCGTATTACTCTCTACATGGTGATTTTTCAATTGTTTTAGTACCGAAAGCCACTTCATAAGGATCGTTATTAATACCTAAATAGCTAGTTAAAATAAAAATTCAGAAACAAAAAATCGTGAGATCAATTAGTAGTTCCACCACCTAGCCGGCCCGACAGAGTTCATCGAGCTCACGCGGCAGTTTTGGTCAGGCGTAACTACTATTAAGTATTACTTTTATTTAAAACTCTTAGATCTGTTGTAGCTAATAAGTATCACGATTTGTAAACAGTATTGGCAGTTGTCATAAGTGTTGCTAAATTAATAAAACCTAAGTGGAAGTCGATTGATACAGTTGGTACGGTCGGGTATCTGTGGCAAGTTGTAACGAACAGATGGATATTTTAAAAATTGGCAGCACTAATTGACCGGTTGGTGAGAATTCATTCTGAATAAATAAAGAAGGTAGAAATTAAATGTCTTTGTTGAAAAATTTTTTACAAGCTTTCTGGGGCATTGACGGTGGAGATAAACTCGTGTCATGGAATCTATGCAAATCTTTTATTTAACACTACGTGGTCTCGATCAGAAGTCATTTTCGCAACATTTTTGTCTTGTTATACACAAATATGGATAGAAGAATTTTTTTACACGATGACATTTTTTTCCAAAACCAATGAAAAGTCAGCGTGTATATCGAATGAAAAGGAGTTTAGGGAGGTAGCACATGGTGAATTCTTTGGTAGCTATGCAGTCGCTGGTCATAAACCGATGGAGAATGTTGCGATGCAGTAGCGCGTTCATGAAACACACGACTGCATCGCTAGAGTAGAAGTTGCCTTCCTTATTATCGAATAAAATAAATAAAACTGTAGAATTAAGAAAATTGGTATAATTTGTCTGAGTATACATTTAAAAAGTACACATACAAATCTGCTTGACAGGAAACGCTACTTTTGCTTCTGATTTTCGATTAAAATTATTGCAGAAAAGCCTCATGTTAGCACGCAAATCTGACTACCGTTTTAAACCTTGCGTGCTCAAAACAATTATTTATAACATATAAACGGATTTCGATGAAATTTAGCACAATGATGAGAAATAGTGTCACAAAGCTACTACAGAAGAATTAGCAAGTTCTAAAATAATGTGGAATGTTCTAGAAGTTTATAGAATAATCCAGAATAATGAAGAATTAAAAAGAAGGTTGTGGAATGTTTGAGAATAATCCCGAGTTCACATCAGTCAACCAATACTAACATTCTAAGTCGGGGTGACAGAGGGTCAAGCACATGAATTTTCTAGAAATATCTATTCTCGTACCTTGGCAGGCGTATATAAAAGTGGTGAGATAACTTCAAAGAGATTTAACAAATATTATCGGCGCGTAACCTATACGACTTCAGCGACGAATTTTGGACTATGACTGCATGAAGACTTGGACAATGGACGTTTCGAAAACCATATTAGTGTGTCAATCTTTGGTTGCATAGTGAATAATTTCCCTAAGAAGAGTGTTGGCATTTTTTTCCAAATCTAAAAACCCCACTTTCGTAACAATAGCTAGGATACTTATTGAAGGTACAAGCACGTATTAATTATAATATAGGGCTAATAGCTGCAGGAGTTTCATTGAACGACATTTAGGCGGATCGATGATTTCCAGTAGTAATAATTTATGATAAAAATTTATCAACCGGTCTTACATTTTATTTTCCCAAATCTCATCGTCTCGCCTGATAATTTCAGTTTTAATTAACAAATCAGGTCCAGTCTAGAGACCAAACTGACAAACGTCTTGTATAGTGACTTACTTAAGCTTACTTTTTGCCTTTTGCAGAATTAGTGGCACCATAGTATTTATTTTTCCGATTCACATTATCAACGTTCTATTTTTAGCTCGTTTGCAGATTCTATTTTTTTTTTAGTCTGCATCCTCCAACATAATCGGAGACTGTATTCTCCAAATTAAAGTTTTTACTAACAAGTTTTTGGAATAAAAATTAATTTAACTATTTTTTATTGATTTTTCAAAATTTGTTTCATCTTAAATTTGGGGTGTGGAGGACGGCATCCGGTGCCAGCACTCAGCTGCCGTGCTACACTCTTCAAATGAGTACGGCAAATTAAATATAAAAAAATCTTTCAATAATTATGTTTGGTTACTTAGACGATATTAGTGAAATCGCATTCTCATGTAAACTGAATTTCTTAAAATGGCCGCTACATCGCGTCCCTTTCCACCGCGGAGCAGACAGTGCCTACGCATATGGCTTAAGCCACACCAGCGCTGAACACCACCGCCCAGCGATGGAATGGGAGCAACATCTTCATTTTAGAAATACGTGGCAATTAGGGAGAACTTGATAAATTTTCTATTTCTTTTCAAGTTTGAAAAATTTATCCGATAGCCCATTATATTTACGACAGTACGTTCAACGACATAAATAAATTACTATAAGTAATCAAGTTTTCCAATGATCAAATCCTATCAGTCACTCTATGGTTTGCGCACGTCATCGCACAGTGACTACGAGGTCGGCGTTGGCGCAAAGAAATACGTCCTCTCGCTGTAAGCGCTGCGCGCGGACTGCCGTCGGAGAGTAAACCGCATCCTATTTAAATAAATTTTTATGCGATATGATTTTATTTTCTTACATTATTTAAAAAATATAATTATAATGTGTTTGGCATATTTAAAAAGGGCATGAAATGGCGTTTGTAACGTTATTTTTATTTTTCTAAAATAGGAGCTCAAAACACAAATACAAGCGACTTTATTTACATCGATTTCGGCGAAAATTACGCGACTTGTTGATTTTTTTTCCTTGTGAATTTAAATAAAACAATGAAAAAAGCTTCACTCATGTCATAAATTACTTATTCAGCTATATTTGTGTATTTTTTTTACCGGGTGTTAATGATTAAATCATTTGAAAATCTCGAAAGCCCCGCCACGCGTCTTGCGAAATTTGGCAAAACGCACGTTGGATTCCAGTGAATTATACTAAAACAAGCAAGTTCATAGGCAAAATGGTTCACTCATGCTAAATAATATGATATTATCTTTCATAATATATAAATAAATTTAATGATAATCCTGTAGTTTTCTCAAAAACACGACGCAAAGTTGAGTGAAATTTGTCAAATTTAATAGACGGCCTCTTAAGGGAGGTGGTAGAAAAAATTGTATACCTATATATGGAGAGCAAAATTAGATAAGTAATATATATCGAAATAAATAAATTACGGTGTATTTAATTACTTAAAGTGTACACATTATTAAACATGGGTTATTTTTCTTTTTTAAATTTTAATCTCTGCTGATTGAACAAAAATTATAGACTCACCTATATCACCTTTATGTTTGAGTTGTTCAATAAATGTTTAACTATAACGTCTTTATCTCTTAAAGACGTAGACGGAACCAAGTTTGCAAAATCCAAAGCCTATGCCTAGAAAACGTTAGCAAAAAAAAAACATTTTTTTCAGAATAAATATACTACACTTTTTGTAAGTTTTTATCGGAAGAAATAAGGAAAATCGTGAGCACTTTTCAAGGTTTTCCCCAATACACTACACTATTTGTGGGTTTATGCAGACAGACGGCACGCGACTACGTGTGTAGTGCTTAGAGACGGCGGTTATTTTTAACATACCCCCTCGTCGGCAAAGTGTGATTCACTTAGTACAGACAATAGCCGAATCACTGGTTCGGCGGAAATATTCTATTTTAGATTAGAAAATTAATTATTACAGCGATTTGGGCTCCATTTTTTTTATATAATTTGATGTTTTTTATTATATTTATATCTAGTATAGTTTTTATTAATAATAAATAAATAAATAAATAATTACTTGGTTACATATATTAAGTTTTTAGTTATTTATTTTAATCTCAGTATTATTATTTATTTGTAATATTTAGTTACTGTCTGTGTTTTTTAATAAACTCTCTGATTAGAAAAAACAATTGACAAATTAGAAAAGAAAATACTTTTGGATTAACTTTATTTTTATTATTAGCAGTAATCGATTACTCATCAGCAGTTGACTACGTGAGTAACCCGCTTAATCCATGCTATTAATGTTTTTGTCTCATGTTAGTTTTAGTAAAAAAACCTACAAATTTTGTACCTACAAAGTTTATGGTTTGTTAATGTTTCTATATTTGTAAACTGTTTATGTACAATGAAGAAAAAAAATTAATGATATTATTTTATATTTTATCACTCACAAAACAAAAATACATTTCAGACAAAATAAAAAAATCCTTGCTCTATTTTTTTATTACAAAGTCAAGCTATTTTCTATAGCTAATTATCAAATCCGTTTATAGAAAATCAATTCTATAAGTATAAAAAAGTTATACATACTACAAGAAAAACAAAAAAGTTGTTATGTATGTATATGTTTCTATTATGTTAAGTTTATTGTATCAAAATGTGCATCTACTGTAAGAGCAAATTAATTATTTTAATGTAAATAATATGCAGACATTTTATAAATCATCAACATTTAAAATGTCGTTAATACGACCACTTTGGTAAAATATGAGATCAAAAAAGTAAATAAAAACATTACCATAAAAAATGCCTAGTTTGCAGCATAATAAAGAGCCTTATTCATACCAAGGGACTAATAACCTTAAAACAACTACATTTTCCGTCCCAAAAAGGTTACTAATTAAACATTTTATGCCTTATCTGAGCTTAACTGTACTATCGACATTTAGGGAAATTCATGCGACTCAGACGATCTACTCATTGTTTTCTTAAGGTTTAAATTCCATTACTTAAATACTATGAAAGCGTCTCAGATAAAATGGCGTTTGAATTTGAACCTTCAAGACGCAAGTTCGAATTTCAAGTTCAGAAGCGGGAATGGCTTTATATTTAGTTTAATATTTGGCGCCAGGAAATGAGAGAATTCTTACAAGACGCCGGTTTGATCTAGTTTGATCCGGTTTGGGAACTGGTTGAAAGCAGTGTCATATAAATTCATCGGCGCCTAAAATTTAAGTATCAAGTACTATTAATCGCTGATTTGAACTGAGATGTAATTAATATTATTTGACATCAACATTTTTAACCGACTTTGAGAAAGGAAGATGTCATCAATTCGAATGTCTCTAAGTATTCTTTATTTATTTCTATGTTTCCCTAAGATGCCTAGATAAATTTGGAAAATTGTTGATTATTTTTTGGCATAGGTACCAATCTGTATTTTCAAATTTATTTGAAAAGAGTCAAAGTAGTTGAACAGTTGATTTTATTTCAATAACTTGTAACTAAAAATATTTTCGTGTAAATTCTGAATACATAAAGACATTTTGTAGAAAGTATTTATCGCTGTATGAGTAGGTATACGAGTAGGTATATTTGTTAAAAAGAAAACTTAAGTTTTTATCAACTAAAACTTTATTTTTAACCCCGGACAAAAAAGGGATGTTACATATAAGTTAGAAGTGTTTGTGTTTCTGTCTGTAGCATCGTAACATCTTAACGAATGGGTCGATTATAATGCCGTTTTTATTTAAAAGCTGACTTGATCGAGACTTGCCTTTAGCTATATTTGATGGAAATCAGTTCAGCGGTTTAAAAGTTATAGGGGGTGAACCCTTGCAAGTCGGGTTTTTTTTAACTCGCCTGATAAATAAAATTGTTATATTGTAAGATCAATCTTAGCAAAATATTAAGAAAGAATCAAAATCGTCTGGACTTTTTTTAAAGTTCCTTTTCGGGCGGTACGGACAAAAAAGTGTAAGATTTTTCCGTCACGAATTATTTTTGGCGTGTTGAATTTTTTGGGGGTTTTTTAGGGTTTCAATTTTTGTAACTTCGTTCCAACCGACTGTCTACGACACTGAATTTTATTGTCTATGTTAAGGTGGTTAAAAAGACAATTTTAATTTAAAACGACTTTACCACTGGCGTTAAAACTGCCATTTTACTCAAATCAGTGTAATAAACGTGCTTTTAACAATAGGGTACATACTTAAAATAGTTAAATGACTATTGAATATAAATTAAAGTTATTCAACCTATAATTACGTTACAAAGCTAGAGCTACTCGAAGTAATTAAGTAAATCAATAGCACTACTGTCAGTCAGAATAGGATTCCACTGTCAAATAATAAACCCGTTTAATTCTGTAACATTAATTACTGTTAAATATTTCAGATCGAAATTGTTCATTAAATTTAATGAATTTTGATTTGATGTTATTGGATTTGGTTTTTGTTATTGGGACATTAATGTCAAACGGTTATATCTTATGTTCTTTTTCTGTTAAAAAATTTCAATGATTTTTATTTACCAACTAGCAGTGCCCGTGGGTTTCGCTAACCGTGGAAATTTCGGGATAAAAACTATCCTATATCCTTCCCTGGGTATCAAACTATATCCATATCAAATTTCATCTAAATAAGTTCAGTGGTTGAAGCGTGAAGCGGTAACAAACAAACAAATATACAAACTCACTTTAGCATTTATAATATTAGTAAGGAAGTAAGGATTTATGTACATGTATGACATGCAATTTTTTTTTTATATTCATGCTTCTACTTTACAAGAATATAATAATACATACATACATATTTTCACGCCTGTTTCCCATGGGGTAGGCAGAGACTATGTATTCGAATTATATATTTAATTAAATTATTATTCGTTAATTAATTAATATTCGATTTAATTAATTAATTAATATTCGATTTAATTAATTAATTAATATCCGATTAATATAATGCATATCAAATTATTTACAATAATAAAGTATAAATTTAGTTACTTATAATAATTAATTATGTCTAATGATTTCAATATTATGTTTCATCATCATCATTTCAGCCGCATAACGTGCACTGCTGGATATAGGCCTCTCCCAAAGATTTCCAAAATGACCGATCTAGAGCGGCTTGCATCTAGAGCCTTCCAGCGACCTTGGTGTTAATTTTTTGTTTAAGTCCATTTAAAGACAGATGAAACTCATGTTAAAATATCAAAGCCTCATTACATTTAAATCTAGACACTCGGCAGTGTATCAGCCAAAGCTCGTAAAGCCACGCCACAGTGTAATTTTAATCGATCGATCGACTCACTCTTGACCAGTTTGTTTTAATTACCCGACTTCCTTTGGACGGTTATGGCACCATGTAATTTGGTGTGAACCAACTATTTTATTATTGATGAACATAAACTTTTTGATGGTAAAAAGTTCGGTTGAACTAATAGAAATTTAAAATTTGAAACGTGACTTTGAAGTTTCTTTTTTTAGTTCTTAATGGTCTGCTTGTTTGACTAAAGAGTATTGTCCGTATCATGCATGACTAATTAAATGACGAAGCTGTGGCCTAGGTCATCATGCCAGGTAGTCACACTGGAGGTTTCGGGTTCGATCTCTTGTCAGGTCAAGACGAAAAATATATTTTTCCGATTGACCTGGCTTTGCATGTGTATATGTATTTGTTATAAAATGTAGTATCAATGGGTTAGTATACTACAACACAAGTCTCGAATTATTTTTGGGTTAGGTCCATCTGTGTTACTTTTTTGTTTACTTAAATGTAAGCAAACATGCATAAGGCCGCAAATTCGCCATTACACTCTTCTCGCTGGCCAAACGGGTTGAAGAGGTCATGAAAGATATTATTTGTAAAAGAAAATGACAGGAATTCATATGTCAGAGCTCTTGTAATTACCCTACCTCTTTAGTAAGTAAATTATTTTTGACTGGCCGCCGTTTCCCGTACTGATAAATCAAATTTTTCTACACAAAAAAATAATAGCTGTATTGTTTTTTTGTGTAAAAAATTTGATTTATCAGAAATTTATTTTTATTTATATTCTGTAATATTCTGTAATTTGTATTGAAAAAGTGAGGATCTGTGCCGACGGGTATAGTGACACCGGGCGTGGTCCGCTCTTAGATGGGTTACAAGTGACATAAAACATTCTCGAGCTCCTCCGTGCTTTGCAAGGCACGTATAAGCTGTTGGACCCGACTGTCATTATTGCAAAGCAGTCATCCACAATGTCACATGCCTTCAGGTAGCTTGAAATATTGGACGCCAGTATTGGCTACTTACACACGAAAAACAAACAAAACGTCAAGAGATATTACGAAATAATCACTCAAACGGAATCACCAGAAGTAATAAAAGATACCCCAGGGATGTGGGCTGCAGAAATGTTTACGAGATAAAGGCATAAAATTCGAGTAAGTAATAAAATCAGAATAAACATATCGAATTTCAAGTTTCGGCCCAACGTCATTAAAAGTACTGTTTATCCGTGATTCAATCTCGGGAAGACTCGTTCAATTTTTGACCTTAAAGTCATAAAGATAAGACAGTTAATTGAGTGTAAAAGGTAACAGGTAAAGTCGGTACTTTTATAGTGTTCGTTCGATTAAACGGATGCCTGCTACATCCGTTCCCAGAAGGATTGAGAGTTAAGAAAAAAAAAATGTGACATACGGTTCGCGAGAACATACAACTTGAAGACTGATTTATTGGTGCGATTAAAAATAAAACGTGAGTTATAGTAAAGTAAGTGGATTTTGCAACAAATGCTTTACGATTTCTTTTGTCTTTATTTTTACAAATGTGTTTTAGTATTAGATTAATAAAACTAGGGATTACAGTAAAAGTTAAGACATTTGACGGTGAAGTGCCAAAGTCAACTTTTTTAGATTTGTTTGTTTAGAAAATAGTCTCGGGGAACAAGTTCTATTAAATAAAATTTCGAAATAAAATAAATAATAAAGTATCAATAGATTATTTTATCTATTAGTATAAAGTTACTAGAAAAAAATTGAAAACCATAATTATTACATACCCAAGACGCCTACTATTCCAAAACTTTAAGCATATCAGCAAAACGCTTTTATGGGATAAAATTTAAAAAAATATATTTTTTTAATATTTTGTAAAAAGATTTTGTTTTTTTCGTCACCAACAAGCTGGACCATCCTTTCGTCCATGTGTCAATCATAAAACAAATAACCATACCGAAAACCATGTTTGCGTTCCTATAATAAGGAGATTGTTCGAGTAAGAAGGCTAAACTCTAATTGGGTTAAATTGTGGGTCCGCACGCCATACACCACAAATTACTTTCACGAAACAGTTTGTTACGTGTATACTTCAAAATTACAGAGTACAGTCGGAACAGTATGGGAAACGGCGGCCAGTCAAAAATAATTTATTTACTAAAGAGGTTGGGTAATTACAAGAGCTCTGACATATGAATTCCTGTCATTTTCTTTTACAAATAATATCTTTCATGACCTTTTCATTTCGTTTGGCCAGCGAGGAGAGTGTCATGGCGAATTTGCGGCCTTATGCATGTTTGCTTTCATTTAATTAAACAAAAAAGTAACACAGATGGAGCTGGCCCAAAAGTTAATTCGAGACTTGTGTTATGGGATACTAACCAAAGATACTAGATGTTATAACAAATACATATACATAAAGATAAACATACAAGACCCAGACCAATCTAAAAAAAGATCATTTTTCGTCTTGATCTGACCGAAGATCGACCTCTACGGTGACCACCTGGTATTATGACCACTAACCACAGCCTCGTCGTTTCATCTAAGAGCGGACCACGCCCCGTGTCACTATACCCGTCGAGCATAGATCCTCACTTTTTCAATACAAATTACAGAATATAATAAAAATAAATTTCTGATAAATCAAATTTTTCTACACAAAAAAATAATAGCTAATAATTTTTTTGTGTAAAAAAATTTGATTTACAAGATCTTTTTTTTTCATTTATTCTCAATCCTATCTTGAAAACGGCTTAACTGAATTCGATGAAACATTGCAACGAACACACTCAAAAAGTCGCCTTTCGGAAAATAACACAAAAATATTGTTCGTTATCAACAACATTGCTTCATCAGTTTGGAAATTACATTATAAACATATATAATACAGACATATCTATTTTTCAATAGGGAAATATAGAGAACACATTCTTTCCTTCAAAAAAAAAACAAAGAAATAAAATTTCTAAGGTCGTATAAGATTAAAAAACTAAAAAAAAAATATTTCCTTTACATGAATATTACAAATACAACAACACATAATTTTAAAGACCTCAGAGTTAAAGACTACACTTATTAACAAAGCTTTCAAAACAAAGAATCTCGCTTTCAAAAAAGAAAAGAAAATGAACAAACACCCCAGAAACACGTGCAAAGGAAACAGTCAATAAACAAATATGACAAGTCACTTTCATCAGTCAACCCGAAAAAAGCGGATGTCAAAATTGACCGGCCTAATGAAATTTCCCAGCCCCTCGAGTTTCATTGCCGTACGCACGGCTGTGTAGAGCCAAGGTAAGGTTAAGTTAAAAGTTTAGTTTGTCGAGTTTTGATTTTGTTGTGTTCGTAAAGATAAAAGCAAAGTGTTCATTTCAATAAAAAATGTTATTCCGTTTTATTTTATTTTAGTATGATATTTTTATATTACATTACATACTCAAAAAGGCTACTTGAATACATTATTTCCACTGTAAAAGTTAAAAGTTCATATTTGTTTTCATTGTGTTCGTAGAGACCAAAAGTGAAGTATTAATTTGAATGTCATTCCGCTTAAGTTTATCTTAGTATGAAGTTTTTATATTTCATTATATTACCCAAAAAGGCTACTTGAATACACAATTTCCACTGTAAATGAGAAAAAAGAGTCATATAATTATGTCAATTCCTATTAATTAATGGATGACCAACCGAAATTACGGTTTCAGCTATTTTCTTTAAAAAAAAAAACTTCTTTCCTTACTGTATTGGCTGTCAATTTCGATCTCTCCAAAACTCAGTTTTCAGAAATTTTACTTACATACAACTTCTTACATTAAACAGTTAGTAGTTTCACAAACGCAGTATAACTTGGCCATATCTCTGCAAGTCACGTCCTAAATACATTTACACGCCGCTATCGACCCGCGCCTACAAAAGCGCGTAAACATTCGACATGGGCTAATTCAAGTTAACGTTTTGTTTACTTAATTTTGTTGTCTCTAGTTTCAATACTAATTTAGTTTGGGTTGTGCGTACATTTTAACCAAATTAATATAAAAAGTAGAAATATTTTTATTACGCTGTATTTAGGGTTTAAGATTTTTTAAAGATTGTATTCCTTACCTATATATTTTGTAACGATATCGATATTAAGATTATATAATATTATAATCATTTTTAAGTTATTTTTATTTCAAATCTTTTTTTTTAAACAAATATAATAAAAAAACGATAATATAATACAAATCGGACCATTTAAAATTAAGTTTGTTGTATGGGAGCCCTACTTAAATATTTATTTCATTCTGTTTTTAGTATTTGTTGTCATACCAACAATCGAAATACATCATATGTAAAAAATTCAACTGTCTATCACTGTTCATGAGATGCAGCCTAGTGACAGATAGACTTAGTAAAAGGGTCCCGTTTTTACTCTTTGGATACCGGACCCTAAAAATAAACACACACATAAGACCATATGTTCCCTAAATAATCCAGATATATAATCAGATATATTTTAGGCTAAGGTATATATTATATAAATATATCTATGCTAGTCTTTAAGGTATTTATTCTATGGGCCTTTAATATTGTAACTAATATTAAGTTGCCTGGAAAAAAATGATTTGATTTGATAATAAATCCTGGAATAAATGAACTAAATATTCAACCATAACACAATAGATCTCCAAAAAGCAATGCTTCTTTTAATCCCACTTGTTTATTTATTTTAAGGGCTAACCTAGAACCGTAATAAATCCGCCTGAAACAGCCGCCTATCTGTCACAAGTAGGCCAGAGGTTTTACCACGGAATAACAACGACACCGATACGATAACGTTGCGAAACGAAGTTCGATTGATGATGCTAGTCAATTAAACATGTCAATTGACTGCATCAGACACTTCGATTTAGTAGTCAAACCAAGCCCAAAGTACGAACGTGAAGCTTTTCTACGCACATTTGCGAAAAACGGCCAGTTTTGACTAATGTGCTTAGAAAAGCTTCACGTTGTCACTTTAAAACTATAAGCAGTAGTTCATAAAATAGTCTGAAGTGTTATCTAGAGATTGATCACGTCACAATTTTAATTATATTTCTGTTTCCTTTTTAATGATTTTTTTCAAAAGAGGGCAGCACTGAACCTTGGAAAATTCATGTATCACCTTAAGAATTGTATAATAAAGAAAACGATATTTTAAGGTACTTATACCACATTATAATAATTTATAAATAAAAAGAACTCACGTCTTATATCATCAAAGGATTAAAAGAATCATCTAGCAATAAGCAACAGATTACAAACCTGAATGAAATTGTGCATTAGATAAACTGTATAGCAACATTTAAAGAAATATATTTTAGTTTTCTTCCTCAAAGGAATCTCCTCGCTTCATACCTTTTCGACTAACGTATCTATATTTTGTGTTTCGTTATTCACGTAATAACTTACATCGTTCCGTAGTAGAACCCTGAACCCTTACGATTTCACCCTCATTGGAATGAAATTTCGCGGGTTTGGTCAGAATATTTGATATGGAAATGTATTCAGAAAGTCTTGAATTCAAGGATTATTGTGTAGTGTTGATAAAAATATTTGTAGTGTTGAGTATTTGTGAATTCAACGTAATGGCGGTTATTTTGTTCATCTTATTTTTTTAAAATGTCGGTACACTCAGTCAGTCACTGTCATCTGAAAATGTTAACTTGATTTGGTCGGATAATGGTTTAAATCTAGTCACAAAGTTAGTTTGCGTTTTATAATAAGACGGAATAGAAATAACATATAGCCGTAAGTGTTCCAGAAAGAATGTGTTAACAAAGAATATTTTTTTAAAACTTAAAACCAATTTAACCCCTAAACTATCGATTTTATAAACCTATGGAAACACCTCGCAAGTATATACCCTGGAAACAGAACAAGAATTAATCAAATCAGTCCCGGCGTCTTTGAAAATCAGTAAACATACATGAAAAAATTGATAACCTACTACTCATTTTTGGGAAGTCGGTTAAAAATAGGTAAAAAAGTAATCCTCGTTTCCTTACCTACTAACAAATCCTTATCCTTACTAATATATAAATGAGAAAGTAACTCTGTCTATCTATCAACTATCTTTTCACGTTTCAACCACTGAATCAATTTAGATGAAATTTGGTATTAATATAGTTTGAGCGCCGGGAAAGAACAAAGGATACCTTTTATCCCGGTATAAGATTCCAGTGGGGATGAAATCTACACAACAGTTCGAGTACAAGTTTACTTGCTAAGCAAATTTAAAAAAAAAACTGAGTGTTTGTCATAGACCAATTTTCTTTGCGGTTTTTTTACATAAAAGCAAGTTCTTTTGCGGTGGTTCTAACCTATGTTTGATGAAAATCGGTTTGGCCGTTTGAAAGTTGGGGTTTTCATAGTTTGTTTGGCAAATAATAGATGGCGCTACAATATAAGTTATACTATTTACTTCCTTTGCTCATCACTAGATGGCGTTTACATATGAAACTATTGAAAGTCGGAGTTTTTCTTTTATTAAACTTGTCTACTGGTCCAGTATATTTTAAAATGAGTTCCTGTTTCAAAGTATACACGCTGACTTTTCATTGGTTCTGGAAAAGAAAATGTCGTATAGTAAATAAATTACTCTATCCATATACGTAATCCAAATTTGTGTATGACATAAGATAAAAAAGTTACAAAAATGATTTTTGATCGAGTTCACGTAGTACACTTGTCCAAAACTGTCGCGTGAACTCGCTTGACCCCGGCGGCCGGGCGGCGGCGGCATACTTATTGATCTCACGATTTTACTTTCGAGTTTTAGTCAAAAAAATTTGGTTCTGAATTTTTATTTTGAGTAGCTAATTCGGTCTTACTAAAGATTCTTATTAAGTGGCCTTCGGCTCCAAAACCAATAAAAATTACCGTGTATATGGCAGACACTATTTCCTCAGGCAGTCAATTCAAATCGTTAACCACTCGGTTAATTTAGCATAAGTAATGTCGATAGGCAAAACAGTTCTCACATACTTACCTACAAACGATTAATTAATAAACTTCATATGAATGATACCACTCTCAAAAATCATTTAGCCATATTGATTTGTTTTGATTCTTAGTCGGCGGGAGACGCTGTTAATTTCTAATCAATATGATAATGAATCGATGAGCGTAATCTATCATCGAATCGTCGATGAATCAAGTGAGTTATGATTGTAATGAGATTAAAGTAGTCCATCACGTTTGGGCTAAGAAATGTAATTGATGATGTGTGTCTAGTTACTACCGTTTTGTGAAGCTATGTCAGATGCCTTCTCTATAACTCTAACTCACAGAGTCACTATAGTTAGGGTTCCGTACCCAAATGGACTGGACCCTCTTACTAAGCTTCCGCTGTCTGTCTGTCATAGCTGTACCTACCTAATGAACCGTTATAGCTAGATAGCTCTAAAATTTTCACAGATAATGTATTTCTGGTTCTGCTATAGCAACAAATACTAATAGACTCTAAAAATTATGTTTAATGAGCCTCTTATACAAAAAAGTAACTTTTTTTCTGTTTTTTGCTCGTTGTTAATAACGGCAACAGACGCTTGAAATATTTAGTTGTATATTAACTTTGAAAATAAACAATTAAATTGAAATAAAATAAATGTTTATGGGGAGTTCCCATACAACGAACGTGATTTTTTTTTACAGATAATGGTACGGAACCTTTCGTACGTGAGTCTGACTCGCACTTGGCCGGTTATTTTCTTTATAACTAGAATTTTGACCATTAGAATTACAGATTTATCAACGCATAGAAGTGAACATTTAACACATTAGTACCTGGGCGACCGAGCTTTGCTCGGTTTCATCTCAAACAATATCTACATTTTTTTAAACTTGCCTAAAAACAAAACAAAGTAAAAAATTATACATAAATTTGAACATAAAAAAAACAAAAGCAAGTCACCGAGTGGGATTCAAACCCGTAACACTCTTTCTAGCAGTCAGCATCATAAACCGCCGAGCCAAAATGGATGGCGGCCGGCGCGACGAAATTAGCGATCATATTCTGCGTGGAAAGAAAAACGCATGAAAACTCGAAAACACGCGTTTTCCCAAACATAAGACTAATCTAGATCGATTGTTTACCCCCGAAAACCCCCATATACCAATTTTCAGCGAAATCGTTAGAGCCGTTTTCGAGATCACAGAAATTTATAAATATATAAATAAATATACAAGAATTGCTCGTTTAAAGGTATAAGATTTTGCTGATGTTATCTTTATATAAAGCAAACGTACACAAACATAACAATTTAGTACAAAACCGAATAAAAACAAATTGTTTAATATTCAAACAGCGATCAGTTTGTTAGCGTCGACATTTTAAACATCTAATTTATAACGTAAACTGGCTGTTAAGGCACCCAACGACATTTTTGGAAGTTCATTGTCTTTGCTACCGAATTTGGGATTTAAATTGACCATAATTCATTTGTTGACCTCTCTAGTTCAGCGGTTAGTAGCCACCTGCTGAGATGGGCAAGTTTGATTTCTGGCGTGGTCAGGAAAATATTGGGTATTTGTATGTTTGATTTAATGATACGCGTAACAAACAGTTTTAAAGCGTTTTCCAACTTTATTTTTAAGAATAATAAAAAATAAATCCGACTTTCAAGCCTTCACCTTTAATTTTGGAACGGCTAAACCGATTTCCATTAAACATGGCTAAGAACCATTTTGACAGACAAGGTTTTTGAATAAAAAAATGTGATCTGTCTATTCGTTTAGACACGTCAACCTATATATAACACCCTCTTTTTGCATCGCGGTTTAAAGATATAGCGTTAGACATCTTGGATCATCATCGTCATCATTTGCACCAAAAAATACCTTCACTACTAAAAAAAATCTTAGATTTCAGTAAAATATAAGCCGTACTTCTAGGATGCCCAAAATCATCATCATCATCATCAGGGCATTATCCCCCACCGGGAATCGAACCCGCGACCTCCGGGTATGAGCCCAACGCTATAACCACTACACCACGGAGGCAGTTAATACAGGAGGAGTAAGCATCGCTTAAACATGAAGTTTTTTCTTTTTCCCAGACCAGCATGGAAGATAAGTGTCAGAAACCTCAAGGCAAAGTTTGATGCAATCTGTCATTACTATCGTCATCGAGTCTTTTAGTCTCCACTGCAGGAGCACGACCCTCTTTTTACTACTAGAGCCATACTTGGCCAGAGCAGCCAGAGGATTTGGCCTACACTCTTCTCGCTGGCCAGATGGATTGGAGAGGTCTCATTGATGTTTATAAGCTTTGTTTAGCTTGTGTTTCCTAAGTCACCTTCTACGACATCCAAGGGAGGACTTGGATGCTCTAAATGGATTTATCTTAATCTGTAAAGAGGTCATCGACATCAAATCATGCGTCCTTGACCCTAACGTCCTCATTCGTGTCTAGATAACTGGTTTCCTGCGATAATCTGAATATTTTTCACATCAAAATATCACAGGAAATCGTTTTAAACCTATTATACATAATTGAAATAACTAAGTTATCACTTTTAGTGTCAATTCTGTTTTATCAGAAATTGTTGAATTAATTCAATTAATATTGGCATTTTTAGATAAACTGGGTGATTTAAATGAAAATTCTGTGGCTATGATAGATAAAAAATAAAAGACTTTTTAATATATTTTGCATATTCGTAATTTAATTATTTGTTATATTTTGTTTTATGTATATTACGCGGTATCTATGAACCCATTTTAATGTTTATTTTATTTTATTTGAAAGCCTTTAGTACCACATTTGTTCCATATTAATTTGGTGAAGATAATGATGAAGAACTTTCGAGATATGGAAGAAACTTTTGAAAGAAAATGTTATTGAGTATATTATTTTTAGTTTCATAGAAGTACTTATCAGCTAATAGGTTAGTTACAAACAAAAATACTTTTTAATTATATTTTATCATTTAAATTTATAAATTAACTGCATGTCATATAAAACTCGCTTGCCGTTCCACTTTTTGGTTGCGATACCCGACAGGGTTTATAGTGTACCTAATTTAAGACAGTGACTTTTAGTAGTTAGAACTGATGTAAATTATGAAATGCAATAAATAATTTGAATTGAATTGAATTGAACTAGTTTTATAAGAGGATTTTTTTTATAGGTTTCATCAAACTGTCTGCCCCATTAGGGATAAAGACGTGATAGTATGTATGTATGTATGTTTCATCAAAATGCCTGACTGAAATTAGTTCATTACTGTGGACATAATTTACAGAATATTTTGTTATGGGTATGTACTAACTAAATATTCTAAACAGGCCATAACTCACGAAAAGGGCAGACTAGTTTTGATCATCCTCAGGGTGAGTATTACGAGGACCGGCGACCTGACGGATTTTAACGCACTAGTGTGCCTGTGATTAATTGTCTTATGACTCTTAGCTCTCAGCTTTGTCATACTAAATTTATCGGTTATAAAGTCATAACAAAAGATTGATTCTAACTATTATTTTTTTTGCCAATTGAATAAGATATACTGAAAAAAAAAGAAATAAGAACAAAGATAAAGATAAATAAAACATTAGTTTTAATGGTATGTACCTAAGTTAATAATCTTATCCGTTTGAGTCATCCAAATTCTTTAAATGGAGTTAAACCTGAAAACGGTAGCAATTCAGAATGCCATTCACAAATGATAAATGTAGGCGTATTTATTTTATTCATCCGTCAATTTCTTGTCCGCCATTTATTTTCTGGGCTAATGTTTTTTTGATGCAAAAACTTTTCCAATAGGCGCCTTTTAATGAATAAATTAGAGAATCAAGGATATCTTTCTTTTTGTATTTATGAGCAATTCGCCAATGAAATATTTATTTTATTGAAACGAATCTTTACTAATTGTATAAATGCGAAAGTGAGTTTGTATATTATGTTTGTTTGTTTGTTTGTTTGTTACCACTTCATGCTTTAACCACTGAACCTTTTTAGATGTTTGATATGGATATAGTTTGATACCCAGGTAAGGACATAGGATAGTTTTTATCCCGAATTGCTCACGGGGAGTAAAGCCAACGGGCATAGCTAGTAATTTTGTCATGTTTTGATTAGCGCTGATTGTTTTTATGTATGTAGCCCGTGTTTCGATTTATTACAGACAAGTCCATTCCACGTTAAATAACGGGAATTAATATAACATTCAAGATCATAAGGATTCTCTGTTTTAAATGATATTTTTTTATTAATATTTTTTTTTGCAAAAAATGCAAAAGGCTTTAATTTAAATAACACCTAATATATGCATATTTTATTAAAGCGTTAAAATAACTAACACGGCAAATATATCAAATGAACACTTTGTTTTTTATAACAAAAAAGTAATTGTCATAAATTCATATGAAGGTAAAACTATAACAGAGTCTTCAAGACAAAGGCTTTGTGCAACTTTTTTCATCGATCAAAAGGTTGTAAACTCTCATCATGCCTTTCAAATCCTTCTTTAGTACTAACACCGCAACATTCTTCCCATCGTACCTATATTTGTCTTAATACCTAGTCCCATGTGAAAAAAACACATTAACTTCTCATCAGACGCATTGAAACTGGATCTATTAATGGTAGAAAGAGATGGAAGACTATTATTTGTAAGAGCGACAGAGATGACACTATTTATTAAGATTCACCAGGCGACAATGTTTAAGATTTCAAAAGGAATCTCAGTTGCAAAGCTAATATTTTTAGAAGCATTTGTATGATGATGCGTTTTATGCTAATCAAAACGAAAAGATACAAGTTTGTATGCTAAGCAAATTAAATAATTTTTCAAAATTAAAAACCAACTTTTCCCCCAAACAACACTACCAATTTTGATAAAATTTTACGGGACCATCTGAAAAGTATGCCTTTTTAAACAAAAAAGAAGAAATTTCTAAATCGGTCCAAGTGTCTTTAATAATCGGTGAACATACATAAAAGAAGATCGCGACAAATTGATAACCTCCTCCTTTTTAGAAGTCGGTTGTAAAAGTAATTCTACTCATCATAATCATCATCATTTCAGCCCCATAACATGCACTGCTGGACATAGGCCTCTTTTAAAGATTTCCAAAATGACCGATCAAGAGCGGCCTGCATCCAGCGCTTTCCAGCGACCCTGGTCAGGTCATCTGACCACCTTGTAGGCGGGTGCCCTACGCTTCGCTTGCCAGTACGCGGTCGCCATTTAAGAACCTTTTTACCCCATCGGCCATCGGTTCGTCGCGCTATGTAAAAGTAATTCTACTATCCTACTAATATTATGTACCTACGCAAAAATTTGTAAGTTTGGATGGATGGATGATTTTTACTCTTTCACGTAAAAATTACTGAATGGATTTAAATGAAACTGTAGAATAATATAGCTTATACATCAGAATAACACATAGGCTACAATTTATTAAAGGTATTGTGTGATAATCCTGCGCAGACGAAGTCTAGTGCCCGCGACTTCGTCTAGTTAAAAATAATTTCAACTGCAAAATCTACTTATACAACTGCGCTTACCTATAATAACTTTATAGGTACATAAATAAGGTATTATGAGACAGTCGATTAAAATAATAATTTCTCTACTCTTTATACCCTTGATATGCTTTTACGATGTTCGTGGGAAAATTGGCAGCTGGCACGTGGACGGTGGATATAATTATTGTGTTAAATATAAAATTAATTTATCCTGTCACCCATGGTTGACCATAGTCGTAAGTATTATTTACAATAGTTATAGAAAATATAAAGCATAAAATATCTGGGGGCACGGCAGTGCCCCCACCAAGTCGAGCAAAAAGCGTCACGGCCGTACCATCCTTTTCTCGAAGCAATTCAGACCATTTTCAACCCCCTGTAACTTCGTTGTGGATAAAACTAGAAGACTGAAATTTTCAGTAACCATGCAAGCATTGTAAAGACACGGTATATTTCAAATTTCATTCAATTTGAACCAGTATTTTAAGAATTATAACGGGTCAAATTTCTTAATTTTGTCACTCACTGACTCACCGATCATCAAAATTCTAAGGCACTTCTAGCAGACCTAGAAGCTTCAAATTTGGAATATAAGTAGTGTTTGGTGTATGAATCAAGGAAAAACTAAAAAATCTAGAAAAGACCGCAAAGAAAATTAAGCCCATACAGCCAAGTCTTCAGTTAAATTTTTCAATATTGGCTTTATTCGTAACGATGTTTTACGGCAGTTATTATTATTGCGTGCGAAGCCGCGGGTTTAGGCTAGTCCCATATAAATATAGGCGCATGGTAGTGCCCCTGCCAAATCGAGCAAAAAATGGGTATTCCCGTCATGAAAACACGTGTAAATTAAATTATTTAATGCAAAAAACGTACCTACCTGCGGATTCGTACTTATTACGAGTGCGTAAGGTTGTATATTAATTATTATACCACGCGCTGCGATGCTAGCGAGTGAGCGCGGGCCGTTACTACGCGCTGCGCGGTGCTAGCGCGAGGGCGCGGGGCTTCGTTGCTGGTAGATATACATATATACAATAAGTAGAAGGTACCGAAAGAAAAAAAGTAGAACTGTCTACAAAATACAAAAAGAAATGAGATCCCATCAAAAACAATACTTGTCAAAAAAACCAAGTCTCGCAACTCAGTTGTTCTGCGTTAAAAAGTTGTGAGATCCATGTAATACCAAGTCGGCTATTAATTTATTCAGTCTCTACTTAAGCGACTTTCTGTCTTAATACGTCCAGTCTCTAAGACCACGATCGTGGTCCATAACAATTGAAAATCAATTGTGTCTGGAATCTCCGTACTCGAAGCATTAAGTTGTTACGTAATAATTAACAGCATTTTATAGTGACGCATATCAATATTAAAAATCTTTAATGTTTTATATAAATATATTGAGACTTGGCCATCGCCTGAAAACACGTGTAAATTCAATCGCCTGAAAACACATGTAAATTCAATTATTTAGTGCGATGGCCAAGTCTCGATATATTTATATAAAATATTAAAGAATTTTAATATTGATATGCGTCACTATAAGATGCTGTTAATTATTACGTAACAACTTAATGCTTCGAGTACGGAGATTCCAGACACAATTGATTTTCAATTGTTATGGACCACGATCGTGGTCTTAGAGACTGGACGTATTAAGACAGAAAGTCGCTTAAGTAGAGACTGAATAAATTAATAGCCGACTTGGTATTACATGGATCTCACAACTTTTTAACGCAGAACAACTGAGTTGCGAGACTTGGTTTTTTTGACAAGTATTGTTTTTGATGGGATAAAATATAGAGGAAGGATAGCATGTAAATAAATTGATAGAGTGGCTCTGTAAGTTGTAGACTTATAAATGTGGCACGCATCTTGAAACGTAATTAAATGTAAGTTTTGAAAATATCCGTCGTATGGTTTCCGGCAGAGTAGAATAGGGCTAGTCCAAGTCCTCCCGTGGATTTCGTAGAAGGCGACATAGGAAATACAAGCTAAACAAAGCTTATAAACATCTTGTGACCTCTGCAACCAGTCTGGCCAACGAGAAGAGTGTAGGCGAAATCCCTTTGGCTGCTCTAGCCAAGTTTGGCTCTGATAGGAATGAGAAGGTCGTGCTTCTGTAGTGGAGACTACTGTAGACTAAGTAGTCAAAAAAACCGGCCAAGAGCGAGTCGCACGATGGGTTCCGTACCATTATCTAATATATAAAAATCAAGTTTTTTATATGGGAGTTTAAATATTTTTTTTATTTATTATTAAAATAGAAAACAACTGATATTTTGTGTATATTTCAAGTAAGTGCCTACCTGTTGCCATTATTGATATCGAGCAAAAAAGGGCAGAAAATCGCGTTTTTTGTATGGGAGTATTTGTTGTTATAGCGGCAACAGAAATAGGTACATATTTTGTGAAAATTTCAACTGTTTAGCTATCGCGTTTCTTGAGATACAGCTTGGTGACAGACAGACGGACAGACGGACAGCAAAGTCCTAGTAATAGGGTCCCGTTTTACCCTTTGGGTACCCTAAAAACGAAGCCGAGCTGACCAGTTCCCAGCAGCACCCGTTCACGAGTTGACGCAGTTGAGTAGAGTTCAGTGAGTGCCGAGCGACCGCAGCGCCCCAATCATGTTTTATTACATTTCTCAACATTTAAACAATATTTCAAAAAATCCCGACGGACAATCTGTGATTATTAATTAAAGTTTGTATTTTTAAATCATTAATTATTGTACTTTTATTTCGCTGTAGTTATTATCGACTTAACCGCCACGCGTGGCCACTTTTGGCGGTTGAGTCAGCGCCCTCTTAAGTGAGTGCCTATTCCATGCCCTCTTTATTGGTAGCATCGTGGGACCAGGCGACAGGTGCAACAGCGGATGCCGGACCGGTTGCTCGCAGCCTCCCGACTACAATTACAAGGTGCATTCGAAACGAAAATATCCGAACTTATTGTGAGAGGTTTTGGATCACTAAATAAAAATTGTGTAAGCTTATTGATAAATTATTATTTTCTGTGCTGGTTTGGGGAAATAGTTTTTTCTTTTTAATTACCATCAACATTCATCATTTCAGCCGCATAACGTCCACTGCTGGACATAGGCCTCTCCCCAAGAATTCCAAAATGACCGACCTAGAGCGGCTTGCATCCAGCGCCTTCCAACGACCTTGTTTAGGTCGTCAGACCACCTTGTGGGTGGGTGTCCTACGCTTCGCTTGCCTGTACGTGGTCGGCATTCGATAACCTTTTCTCCCCTTTTTGCCCCTTCTAGCTTAAATTAACAGCTGCTTATCTTTTCATGTAGATCGTGAAATAGCTTCAATGAATTCTTACCTGTAGATGATATTAATAGGTTTTTTGAAAAAGAAAAACATTTTTGGCACATGTTTTTATTGCGAGGCCAAAGTACTTATTAAGACAAATGAAATTAGCCCAAAGTGAATGGGGTTGTATCGTTTTATTACTAATTTCTATTGGCCACCTTCCGTTCCCGTGCTCAGACCCTAAACATTGTCTACCATAAAGTGCTCGTCAAGGCAAAACAAACAAATCCTACTAAATTAAGTTATTTCGTTTTATAACTGAGATCTGTCGAATGTCTCCCGGCTCTATCATCAGAACAGCTCATTGACTCCATAATATTGTATTGTCTTCCGCCATAACACGAGTATGCAAAATTTCAGATAACTGTTTGAAAATTGAGTTGCAGGTTATATCCTAAACAAATATACGTACAAGATACATTGCAAGTTAAATAAAAGCTTGTAAAAATAGGTACCTATGTACTTATTTTCAAACCTCATTTTTGACGAGGTTATTCTTTAGACCACTTCCTTTATGACGAAATGTGATTTAGACAATTAGCGTTTTAGACGAGTTACTACATAGACTATTTGCCATTTAAAGACCATTCGAGACTAAATCCTTTTAAAATTGTCAAAATCTCCATTAACTGAGATTAAATATCTCTTCACTTCAAAGGAGCGAAATATCTCACTACAGAAAAAACAAAACTGGTAACAAGTACACTACGCGTGGCACCACCATTTCAGACGTGAAAACTTTAAGCAAAATTCTTCCATAACACCATCATATAACGTTCAAAATCGAGGTGAAACTTTTAGGGTTCGCGTGGCTTCGCTTTTGCAAATTTTGAAAAAATCGTATGTGAAAAACGTTGGTGCAAATTTCGACTGTAAGTCAATGGATTAGAGTTGAGTGGTGTTGATGGTGATTTTGCATAGTTTATTGCCTGTGATGTTTTGCTATGCTTCGCCCAGTCATTTAGCTACCAGTTCTGCAAGTGCGGTAAACTTGACTTCTGCCCGGTTTTCACGAGTAAAGTTCTAATGCTTAGTAGATAAGTTATATAATCGAAATAAAACTTGATTGTTAAATTATATAACGTACCTTTACGTAATAAATGATGCCACATAAATAAAATACTCATATTACCTTTTGAAAACAACAAAAACTTGAGAGACCGTATTTGTTTTATTTTTTTTACGGATTTGGATACAAGTCCTTTGAGTCTTTTTTTCTGGTCCGTGCGTGTATGTCAAACCTTTTTTCTGAATGAGCATTATAAGGTGTGCATTTTTGGATTATCGAAACTTAATTTTTATTTTACCGTGTAATCGATATGACCTACAATAAATATAGGTATCATCTCAATGCCACAAATATCCTTTTTATTATGTGTCATAGCCATTTGGTATTGATTAACATAAATACATACATATAATATCACGCCTGTTTCCCACAGGGGTAGGCAGAGACTATGGACCTCCACTTGCTACGATCCTGAAAAACCTCTTTTGCTTCATTTACACCCCTCAATCTCTTCATGCATGCCCTTCTGTTATGGGTATATACTATTTTATTCTCCTTTTTTGGAACGTCTGCAGTTTGATCAGTTAATGTCAGTTCATCGTCTAAAATTTACGCTTTTCTTACTACTTACATCAATATTGCCATCATTTCATAAGTATGTATGTAGTGTATTTCTGTATATATTTATATAAATTGTGGCAGGTTCTATTTTGTATTGTATTTACAGTAAATCTGACAAACTGCACCGTTTATTTCTTAAATATTTACTTCTCACTCTACCCAAAGGTTGACTGGAAGAGATTGCTGTGCGATAAGTCCGCCTTTGTATCATAATTCTTATTATTTCTTTCTGTTTTTTGTATTTCCTTTTGTTTATGGTGCAATAAAGAGTATTTGTATTGTATTGCATTGTATTGCCGTGTGGTTTTCGGAAGAGTAGAATAGGGCCACTCCAAGACCTCCCGTAGATGTCGTAGAAGGCGACTTAGGAAATACAAGCTAAACAAAGCTTATAAACATCAATGAGACCTCTCCAACCCGTCTGGCCAGCGTGGAGAGTGTAGGCCAAGACCTCTGGCAGCTCTGACCAAGTTTGGCTCGGGTAGTACAGAGAAAGTCGTGCTCCTGCAGTGGAGACAAAATGACCTGATGATGATGATGATGACATCAATATTACCTATTGCAAAAAACAAGGATATAAAATGTGTCTCATACCTACCACCAACTTAATGCAATACACTTACTAAATAACAAGGACTTATTCCATGTAAATCAGGCATTAGTGGTAGCTCTATGCAGTTTCCTTACATGGTTGCTAAAGAGAAATGTTTGTGCCAGGGAATGCATCAATCTCCTGTTTAACTTGGAAAGGAATAGGATTGTAAGTCTTTATACATTTGTGGAGGAGTCAAATGAAGACATTTGATGGATTTATCAGCAGTATTTTCAAAATTGTACACTGCAGCTTCTTCTTCTTATCGTGTGTGTTGGTGACTAACACTAGTGTCAGAGTTTTTAAACCGCCTTAAAGGCCTCTGACATGGTTTTAGGTAACGACCAATGTCAAAGACAGTGACCGGGACCGACGGCTTAACGTGCCCTCCGAAGCACGGATCATCTTACTTATCAGACAATTAGGTGATGAGCCTACAATGTCCTAACCAAACTAGGACAACAACACAAAGTCGTTGCCCCCACTGGGAATCGAACCCGCGAACTCCGGGTATGAGCCGAACGCTCTAACCACTACACCACGGAGGCAGTGCAGCACTACACTGCAGCGTCATTCGTACACAAGTGTCCGTGTGTGAGTAAACGGTAGGGCTATTGAAGACTGATAATATTTGCTCGATAGTCTTATGCTGTTTGTTGTATGTATTGTACTTATTTAGCAGTCCTTAAGCTAAGAGTCAGAGCAATAAACCTACTTTCATATCTCTTCTCTTATAATTTAAAAGCTTGCTCTTTTCTCTCTCAATTCCTCTCTTCTCTCTGCCTTTTAACCGACTTTCAAAAAGGAGAAGTTATCAATATGTCGCGATCTTTTTTTATGTATACTCACCGATTATTCAAAGACGCCTAGACCAATTAGAAAACTTATTTTTTGTTTGAAATATATACATATACTTGTGAGGTGGTCGCGTAGACATTTTATCAAAATCAGGTCTGTAGTTTGGGGGTGAAGTCGGATTTTAGTTTTAAAAATTTATTATTTACATCTTGGTAGGATAGGACCTTCATCATTTCAGCCGCACAACGTCCACTGCTGAGCATAGGCCTCTCCCAAAGATTTCCAAAATTACCGATCTAGAGCGGCTTGCATCCAGCGCCTTCCAGTGACCTTGGTTAGGTCGTCAGACCACCTTGTGGGTGGGTGTCCTACGCTTCGCTTGCCTAAGGATAGGACCTTACTCCTAACTTATCTGTTATTTTTTGGAAGAAGTATATTGTCTTCCTTTTCCTTGACTGATTGCCATTTATTCTCACTTTAGTTATTATTCTTAATCTGTCCAATCATCGTGTAGTATCCGGCAGAGTAGAATACTTAAGACCAATCCAAGTCTTCCTTTGGATGTGGTAGAAGGTGACATAGGAAATACAATCTAAACTGGCTAACGCAGAGAGTGTAGGCAAATTCCTCTGGCCGCTCTGGCCAAGTATGGCTCTAGTAGTACAGATAGGGTCGTGCTCCTGCAGTGGATACAAAAAGATAATTATGAAAAAAGTTTATTTTAGCGAAAAAGATGGTAAGGTTTTTCTAACTTTTCTTGCTTGTTTGAATGTTGGATAGACTGTTATTAGTATAACGGGACTTCCCGCGATTATTATCGCTTTTTCGTCGGGTCGCCGAAATATCTGGCAAAAACGATATTAATCGCGGTAAGTCATTGGGACCGCGAAACTGTAAAATCATATATGTTTAATAGACGAACGCAGGTTTAAGCCAGTTCACCACAAGACCACATAAGTGCTCCAATTACTCCAATAATAACCCATGGGAACAGGCCAGGAACTTAAAACTAGGTTTTTGCATAAACATCTGCTATGAAACTTGTTGAGAAGCGGTTTTTCCTGTATGACTGAACAGACGACTGTGGTATAACTATCGACACACGTTTATTTGCTAGGCAAATTAAAAAACAAAACAGAATTTTAAAAGTTTACATATCTTTAAACCGCTGAATCGATTTCTATCAAACATAGCTAAAAACCATCTGCATTAGATAAGCTTGCAAACAAAATTTTACAAGGCTAACTCATACAATATACTATCCCATCAAAAACAATACTTGTCAAAAAAACCAAGTCTCGCAACTCAGTTGTTCTGCGGTAAAAAGTTGTGAGATCCATGTAATACCAAGTCGGTTATTAATTTATTCAGTCTCTACTTAAGCGACTTTCTGTCTTAATACGTCTAGTCTCTAAGACCACGATCGTGGTCCATAACAATTGAAAATCAATTGTGTCTGGAATCTCCGTCAATATATTTATATAAAACATTAAAGAATTTTAATATTGATATGCGTCACTATAAGATGCTGTTAATTATTACGTAACAACTTAATGCTTCGAGTACGGAGATTCCAGACACAATTGATTTTCAATTGTTATGGACCACGATCGTGGTCTTAGAGACTGGACGTATTAAGACAGAAAGTCGCTTAAGTAGAGACTGAATAAATTAATAACCGACTTGGTATTACATGGATCTCACAACTTTTTACCGCAGAACAACTGAGTTGCGAGACTTGGTTTTTTTGACAAGTATTGTTTTTGATGGGATCTCATTTCTTTTTGTATTTTGTAGACAGTTCTACTTTTTTCCTTTTCGGTACCTTCTACTTATTGTATATATGTATATCTACCAGCAACGAATTTTCTTAAAGCCCTCTGACTTATGAACTTTTCTTATTTTTGTAGGTAGCCTTCCGTTTTCTCTTTTCCGGTACTACTTCTTGAGCTTTAGCTTCAGTTTTTCTAAGAGCCCACTAACTGTCTCTATGCGTTTTTCTGGGAGGCTTTGATGTTACAATTTTTGACAAATCTGGAAGGTAAATGCTTCTTAGTCTGTTGTATTCACAAATTGAGGATTCCTGCGCTTTAACACTTCCAAAGTCGACATTAATTAGATGTAAACCGCCCAGACTTGTAACTCTCGAAAGTGCCACGTAAGCTTGACCGGATGTGAATACTGTAGAACCGATATCCATCAGTGCATTATATAGACTTAGTCCTTGACTTTTATGTATAGTTATAGCATAGGCTATACATATGGGAAACTGTTCGCGATGAACATAAGCTCTATTAATAATTTCAAATTTAGTTTTAACCGGACAAAGTTCGTAAACATGTTCGTTATTAAATGTTATGTATATTTTCTTAATGATTTTTGTATTATCCTGATCAACCTTTACTCTTTGCACTATACCGATAGAACCATTAACTAAACCAAGACTCACGTCAATATTTCGCCTAAGCATGACTTTTGCTCCTATTTTTATAAATATGTTTTCTTCCAGGCCTGCTGTCATAGAAGCATCATCTTCATATTTTTTTATGCTTTCACGAGCTCTTTTTGTTAGGTATTTGGGGCAATCTAAGCTATCTACAGCTGTAATAGGTACTTAAAGTATCAATATTTAATTTAAATTATTTATCCGAACAACGTCCAAATTGTAAGCAAATAATATCAGTAAACCAATGAGAGTAGCCTTTAGTCGTCAAACTAATATAGCGATCGAAATTATCAATGAAAATCGCAAACTTATAGGTAAGAATTCTGGGCACATCCGAACAGCATTGGGTCGCTCGCGCGTATGAGCGCGGCTGCTGCTAGCTCGGCGACATTCACCTTTCCGCGCGCCCCGCCACTGTCCCCGCCCCGCGCCCTCGCGCTAGCACCGCGCAGCGCGTAGTAACGGCCCGCGCTCACTCGCTAGCAACGCAGCGCGTGGTATAATAATTAATTTACAACCTTACGCACTCGTAATAAGTACGAATACGCACGTAGGTGACGGTACATGACGGGAATGCCCATTTTTTGCTCGATTTGTCAGGGGCACTACCATGCGCCTATATTTATATGGGACTAGCGTAAACCCGCGGCTTCGCACGCAATAATAATAACTGCCGTAAAACATCGTTACGAATAAAGCCAATATTGAAAAATTTAACTGAAGACTTGGCTGTATGGGCTTAATTTTCTTTGCGGTCTTTTCTAGATTTTTTAGTTTTTCCTTGATTCATACACCAAACACTACTTATATTCCAAATTTGAAGCTTCTAGGTCTGCTAGAAGTGCCTTAGAATTTTGATGATCGGTGAGTCAGTGAGTGACAAAATTAAGAAATTTGACCCGTTATAATTCTTAAAATACTGGTTCAAATTGAATGAAATTTGAAATATACCGTGTCTTTACAATACCTGCATGGTTACTGAAAATTTCAGTCTTCTAGTTTTATCCACAACGAAGTTACAGGGGGTCGAAAATGGTCTAAATTGCTTCGAGAAAAGGATGGTACGGCCGTGACGCTTTTTTGCTCGACTTGGTGGGGGCACTGCCGTGCCCCCAGATCATGTGAATATTCTATTTTCGAAATCCCAAAATAGCTGTTATATGTTTGACGTTTCTGTGTGTCTTTGAAGGGCCTATATGAATGGACGGATTTTGATAACTTTTTTTTATGGGATAGAAATAATTCTTTGTTTTTAACCGACTTCAAAAAAGGAGGAGGTTATCAATTCGATTGTATGTTTTTTTTTTGTATTTATGTGACGCGATATCTTCGGACCGATTTTGATGATTCTTTTTTTATTTGAAAGCCCCTACTCCCACGTTGGTTTCATATTAATTTGGTGAAGACACGATGAAGAACTTTGGATCTCCAAAGTTCTTCATCGTGTAAACCGATTCACATAAATAGTTTTTCCATATCTATGGAAAAACTATTTATGTGAATCGGTTTAGCAGTTTAAAAAGTTATGGAGGCTGAACCGTTGAAAATAAAGGGCTTTTTAATTTACGTGGTAAACAACATTGTTAAATAAGTAAAGTAGTTTTATAAGCTAAAAATAGACTGAAAAAGGCATCAATACGACATCTTATCATAGCTTTTAAAAGGATAAGATGTGTCCTTTTGAATTTCATCCTCCACTGATTCACGAAGAGGAAGGGTCGATAAATTGTATAAGGTCTAACAAAATACACAGAAACTATTTTAAGGGTTTTTGTTTTGTTGGTTTTTCGGGTGTGTCAGATTTTTCAGGCTGCCTTAAGGCATCTGACATAGCTTAACGACTGTCATACAATGATGACAGCCGGGACCAACGGCTTATACGTGCCTTTCGAAGCACGGAGGAGCTCGAGAAATTTTTGTGCCACTTGTGGTCACCCATCCAAGTGCAGACCACGCCCAAAATCTACAGAATCTATTTAAGGGTTTATTCAGTACTTACATGATTTTGAACAACTTTTCCCAAGAAACATTATATCGAGCGGTTTTCAAGTTATGGGTGTTAACTTTTTTAGTAGGTAGGGGTTTTATAATTTGTATGAAAAATAATATATTTTTTGGCTTTCCATACAAACTCGGATCAGCTGATCGGTCAACTTGTATGAGAGGTAAAATAAATATTTTTCATATTTCAATATGTTCTTTGTAAAACGTTGTTCGAAATCATGAAATGAATTCACCTTAAAATAGTTTCAGTATATTTTGCGAGACATTATATATCAGACATTAAAAAATAAGCGGAAAAAACATGCATTCGATTCTGGGATCGTATAACAGTAATTATTGTTTGTGTATGAAACAGGTATATTCCCCACTGACTGAAACTTTATTTTTATGTGTTTTGGCTTTTTCAACCAGTAAAAATATTATTGAAATACACTCACAATATCTTTTTCCGGAGTCAGTTATACTCGAGTCGTAAATTTTTATGGGCGTAAGTATTATGCAATTACTTAATAATCCATTTCCATTATTTTTTCTTTAAACTGATTATTTATATGCCATATCAGTGATTTTTACCGGGAAAAAGGGGACCCTATTGCTAAGACTCCGCTGTCCGTCTGTCTGTCACCAGGCTGCATCTCATAAACCGTGATAGCTAGACAGTTGAATTTTTCACAGATGATGTACTAATAATAGTAGAAGCAGGTCCCCTATAAAACAAAGGCGTAGACGATTGAAATATTCATAGAATATTCAGTTATATCATGAAACTAAAATAAAATAAATATTTATTTTTTCCCGCACAACAAACGTGATTTTTTAATGATAATGGTACGGAACCCTTAAATCGACGAGTCCGACTTTTACTTGGTTGGTTATTTTTCTTTTTTAAGAGAATGAAATCTAAAAAATTACATAAATGGTGATAAATGCCCGCAGAAAAAAAGGGTGTTATATGTTAGACACCAATATCTGTCTGTGTGTCAATCTATGGCATTGTAGCACTCCAACGGTTGATGAAAATCAGTTCAGCCCTTCAAAAGTTATTGGGAGCAAACGCTTGAAAGTCGGGGTTTTTTTAATTTGCCTGGCAAATAAACTTGTAAGTAAATCTATACGGCTATGAGATAACAAATAAGTATATTAACTTACTGTGTTACTATCTTTGTTTTATGATGTCATTTTTGATCTGTACCTGAAAACAATAATATAAAAAATATTAAACAAGCTTTTATCTAAAGCAATCAAATACAATCTATATCTATACATCTATACATATAATAAAACAGTAAAAAAAGTGTGTCTGTACATTAAATATATTTCCAAAAAAAATATTGGGGGCCATGGAGATGTAGTAATAGAGTAAGAATTTAAAAAAAATGTCTGTCTGTTTGTATGACTGTTTGTCTGTTTGTACACGCTAATATCCGAAAATACTGGACGGATTCGAATGAAACTTTTTTTGTTTTATAGCTATTAAGCCTGGGCACCATATAGGGTATAAATGGTTTAGGAATATGGAACGACTGATGCAGAATCATAATGGTCCAGCTAAACTATAAGAGATATAAAAATGCCTCCTTAGTAAAAGTTGTTCAGCCTGATGAACATTTTCCAGAGACATTAAGTCCACGCGAACGAAGTCGCGGGTGTTGGCTAGTCAAATATAAAGTGCTCCTCAAGATGAATCAAACGAGCCCAAACTCGATGGTGTTGCATCGATTCATTACAGAGTTCCTATGGCCACCTTCTGGTAACATCACCAGATCAGCTCCATGTCATCATGATATTGCATTGTCATGCGATTTATGTGTTCAAAATTTCAGCTCAATCGGAAACCGGGAAGCGGGTCAAAAACGTGCAAGATTTGATTACAGACAGATATAGACAAATACATACATACATACTATCACGTCTTTATCCCTAATGGGGCAGACAGATTTTGGGTCTTGCGGTTCTATGCAGAGCCCAGGGCCGCAAGACCCAAAAGCCACTTTTAGCGTCATGGTGGGCGAGAAGTTGGAAAAGCAATCAATACAGTGATGGGTTGCTAGCCGCATCGCCTGTTAACATGATTTGCATTTTTGCCCATTCCCTCGATCGGCTTTTACGATCTGCGTGGGAAGAGAAGCAGCTGGTACATTCTAAGTTTTTTTTTTTACAGACAGTTATAGACAAATAAAAGCTTATAAAAGCTTGTAAAATTAATAGTTTATAATAGTATTTTATGCAACAGTTGTATAAGAGGGTTCAAAATATGCGAGTGGCGCAGGTTACGATGCGAGCTTTAGCGAGCATCGTAAGGAGGCGCCATCGAGCATTTTTTGATGTACTTATACAACGTTGCATACAATACTTTTTCTACGACTATATTTACTAAATAAAATAAAAAATAAACAAAGAAAAATATGAAAATGTATGACATCATTTATGTTTGGTAGATAATAGGAATCTATGGTAATTTTTTTTTTTAAATTGACGTCTCCCTAGTGAATATATCACGAATATATTAATAAAACGTTTTTCTTATGTTGGCAGTATGATAGATTCAAAGAAAAAAAAGGTTCTAAGTCTATGGCTAGGAGTATCGTTTTGGCGAAATAACGATACAAGTGCTGTTATGGGGAATAGACTATAGACTTTCCTGAAGTCATAAATAATCAATGTTCTTATAATAGTGTTCGTGACTATGTAAAAGGCAGATAACAGTAGAGGAGTAGAAAAAGTATATTAATAAGTAAGCACCTTATGCATCAAATGTCATTTTAAATCTTCGTGTCTACACAGTTTATTTTTAAAACCTTATAAAATCGCAAATCCCACCCGACAAGTATGCAAAACTCGTTCCAGGAAAAAAGTACACTGACAAAAAAAAGCGATCGGATATCGAGATAAATAAAAAATCATTCGTTTTTAAATTTATGAGATCGGATGTGTATATCTTTGCATTTGACACTTCACTTTTCGAGTACCAATTCATTCAGATTTCTAAATTGATTTCGATGTGTTTTTTGTTTTTTTCTTGTCACTTTCCGAAAATAGATGCGGATCGCATTTCAACGCGGGTCAGGCTTTTTTTTGTGATTTGTCAAAAGCAACTCATCACGGGTTGCTTTTGATGTTTTGACTTTTTTTTTTAACTTTGTTTTTGTCAAAAAGTTTTGATGCTTTTTTTTATTTTATATTGATGGATTTTTGGTTTTACACCACATATAAACTTCTGTAATTTCTTAATCAACAAATATATTAAAAAGAAAAGATTTGACTGTGTATTTGTATGGCAATTTGTTTGTTTGTAATCACCATTTCAGCCGTATAACGTCTACTGCTGGACATAGGCCTCTCCCAAGGATTTCCAAAATGACCGATCTAGAGCGGCCTGCATCCAGCGCAATATTGTAATGAATAAAGTCAAAACCTACCTCTAGATCCAATGAGAAAGCTACATTTTTAGCGAGTAATATAAAGACTACGTTTATTTTGAAAAAAAAAATGCTGTTCTATGTTGTAACAAGTCAATATTTCTTGTTGTTCTTGTGATTAAATTTGTTTTATTCCGGCTATGTGCCCTTGGATACCACTTTAGGACATTTTATCAATCTTTAATTTTTTAATAAAACATAAACTGTGGGAACTGACTGTACCAAACCAATTCAATCAACTGTGAAATGGGAATAACCAAAACCCATAACATAACGTTATACAAAATTAATTTCAGAGTCTGTCACGCAAGCGCAATCTTTGTTTGTGAAGTTTTTAATTCTCGACAAAAAACATGGGATATAAGTTTGACACCAATGTCTGTTTATCTATCTGTTTGTGGCATCGTAACTCTCGATCGGTTAGATCGATTTCGATGTGGTTTTTTCTACGTAAAATAAGGTTTTCATACGACGGTTCTTAGCTATGATCGATGGAAATCGATTCAGCGGCTCAAAAATTATGGGGGTGCGAGTTGCTTAAAAGTCGGGGTTTTAATTATATAATAATAAAGATATATAGACATAAGGTCGATAACCGCATACTGCCCGGCAAAGTGTCAAACAACTGGAGGAGTTTTTAATAATTCACGTAGGTATGAAAATCCCACAAGCTATGTCACTAACTATATTTTTTATAAGTACAATTGACAACAAAGAATACCGCCCAATAAAACAAAACAGTTTTGTCAAATCGAATTTAAGATTTACTATGTCATCCTACACGTCAGTAAAAAACAATTGCCAACCGGAAATAGTGCTTGAAACCGCCAATTACGGTACTTTATCGAAAAATATCGTAAATCAAGTTTTATATTTTAGGGACGTTGTATTTTACTGAAATGGGCGAGCAGTTATTCATTCCGGCAATAAATGTCCAAGTTTTTCTTTAAACTATCTGTTCCGATATCGAGGGTTTTTTTGCAATAAGTAGTTACTAAATATGACCATATATTTTTACTCATAAATCGATTTGATGTAGTAGGAAGTATATAAATGTTCTGTGAGTATGTCAGTATTTTTTATACAAACATACATAATTTGCTTAACATTTTTTTTTCTTTTGCGGCGTTTTTATTAAATAGTTGAATATTATATAAGCACGAGGTTTTTATATTTTGAATTGGTATATGGTCGACTTGAAAGATATGGGAGAACGGGGGTCAGTACAGAGATGGCAAAGGATAGGTTATGGAGGGAGTTGACATACAGAGCCGACCCCAAATAGGGAAAAGGCAAGGAAGAAGAAAAAAAAGATTTATACCTTTGGTACAAATACAAAAATTTTGGTACTATGATTTTTTTAAGGGACATACATAAAGATAACGCCATATGGAGTCCGTCATTTCTACACTTTTGTTTTTGCAATAAAGTTTAAATATATAAATATAGACATTGACAGACTTATCAATTGATACGCACAATACCGGGAGTCGGTATAGCCACATAATTATGTTTTATGTTTTTGTAAAATATTTGTTAATTATTCTATAAGTTTATGTAGGTACATTTTTTCTTTTCACTCTACTATAGCATTGTTTCACATACCTACTTAAAAAATTATCAGGTGACATGCTCTTTTTTCAAAAATAAAAGAACTCTATCTAAAATCCCCTTCCTCCGATATGATTGATATCGTTAATTGTTCGCAATTCACTGCACGTCAGAAATAAAATATTTAACAATCAATCAATTCACGCCTTCACCGGCTTTCCGAAGTTTCCGAACTTTTGACAGCGGACACTTTTCGAAACTTTTCACTTCACTAATTTAGTTAGCCTTACCGGAAATTTGTATAATAGAACCAATATCTCCGATTTGAATCGTCGATCGACTTCGTAGACACTTCGAAGGGTTTGAAAGGTTTAAGAAAATAATTGCTGGAAATTCAACTTTGATCTACTTACGACTTTTGCGAGTGTCGAGTATTTACTTAAAGTATTTTTTTGTTATTGTAATAAAGTACCTATTTAATTTTTACTTTGAAAAATTTTTACGGCATAAAAAAAGACGGATAAATGCTAACGTCTAACCCTTATAACGTATAAAAACAAACTTTTGCTGAACTTGTTTTAGATAAAACATCTTTTTTCCATTATTTTTTTATTATTTGTCATAGTTAGAACAAAACAAATGAATTTTAACTAAAAGAGCTTTAGCATACAATTGCTAACTTTTAAGAATATGGGGTTAACGAAATAACGTATTATTTTGTTAGATTTGTACTTTTGTACAAGCATTTATTTAGTTTCACCAGCTTGTGTCTGTAATCAAATCTTGCAAGTTAAATTTGACCGACTTCCCGGATTCCGATTGAGCTGTAATTTTAGAAGCCTATATCAAGTGAAAATGCAATATTATGATGATGATCTGATGATGGAATTGAAAGAATATCATAAGACCTCTGTAATGAAATGACGCTACTCCATTGAGCTTATGTTAATTACATTTGTGTTAATTTTTATCGGACCAGCACAATAAATGCTTGCAAGAAAAAAAGTTTTATTTAAAACATTTATTTCGGTTACATGAAACTTAACAATATCCCCTGTATGTTTTTTTTTGCATAATATAGGAACTCGGGTCTGGTGATCGATCAAATATATTTGGCTAGACGTTTTTTGTAAAATGTTGTTCATTATCATGGACTGAATTCTTTACCTGATATAGGTATGGATTGTAAAACTAAAGTCTAATAAATTATTGCATTTATTTTTATCCGCAGCTTTTAAACGAAAATTTTACAAGCGTATAAATTGAATTATAAAAAAAAATATAAAAAGAATGACTACCTTTTCTTTCTAATTAATTGGATTGAAAAACTTCGCTTTGACCCCTAGTAGATCTTTATTTTGACAAAATTAGCATACTTTGACTTCACTGCTAATGAAACTTTGTAGAAGCAAGTGAATCAATGTATAGAAAACGAAATGTTTCATTTAATTTAAGCTATTTAACGAAATCACTTGGAAAAATCTGTCTTCTACAATGTAAAACGTTATGCTAAAAAGTATGAGATGATAATCGTATTTATTTCAAAACAATTTGTAATGATTTTCTTTTCCGCTTCAATCTTTCCCATTACTGGCTTTTAATGTCATTACTTATAGTCTGAAAGGAGATGGTAGACCTTAGCTTGAAAAAATGTTAGTATCTGAAAAGCTTTGAAATTTTATTATATTGTTATATATAAGATCTAACAAAATATACTGAAAATATTTTAAAGGTGAATTCAGTCCGTGATAGAGAACAAATTTCCCCAAAAAACATTTATATCGAATAATGAAAAATATTTTTTGGTTTTTATACAAACTCGGAGATTGGTTTCTAAGTTTATGAGTATTAACAAAAACATTCAGAAAATACGCATGAAAATACGTCGAGGTACCACAAAAAAATATAAAACATTTGAAATCACTAAATAAAAAAAAACTAAAGTAAGAAAAACATATCTCCAAATACCTAGTACTTAATCAAAAATTCAACGTGTGAAGTCCATTTTCGTTCAAAATATTCAACTTTCTAAATTCCATTGATTTATTTTCTACAATTTATTTTACAATTCATAAACTTGTAATGCGTAGGCCAAACCTCGTATTCGAATAGAAATAAATAACAATGGATTAATATAAAAATTCCTTTGTGATTTGCTGTCAACAGATGTCCAAAGTAGACTAGTTTTTTAAACAACCTCAAAAATAGAGATTTATAACCTCCTTCAAAATAGAATAAGAAAAAAGTGCCGTGTTTTTTCCTTATCACCCACAGAACATTTGTTCATGGTCGGGTAATATGCACATTTCAAATTGCATATGCTTGAAGTGTACCTATAGCCCAACCATTAAAAAAATATACGTAGTATCATTAATATGTCTTTCTCTTACCCCCAGTTGCTCGGTGGCAAATCTTGCGGCAAATCTACACTACTTGTATATTCTGAATCTTTGTGTTTCAGTAACATACATGTCATTTTATAAAAATCGTGGGCCTGTTTGTATAAATACAGTGTTTGAAGTTACTCTGCCATAATATTATTTGCTGCTTGCAAGTATTTGGTCCATCGGTTTTTAATGTATTTAGGTACATTATTGTTTATTTTCAGTTTTCCGACTTTCATATATGATAAAAAAATACTATCAATAGTAACATACTGTATATTTTACTACATTACAAACCAAAAATAAAATAAAAATACCTTTTGCATAAAATCCGACGAATTTTTACGAGTATATGAATCATGTTTGCGTTTTCCAATCAAAAATATACCAAAAGCATTGGCAATACCGTTCAAAATAGCTCTTCAATACATTGATCGGGTAAATCGGCTATCATTAATACTGGCCACACAAAAATTTACGTAGGCGAGAGACGTTAAATTAAAATAAATAACATAAATTTTATCCTTTTTTACCAGAAGCAAAATAGTTTTTCTTTTTTGCTTTGTTTTATTGAATTAGTGCAGTAACTTTAGCACTGATTTATACGTCCTGTGTTTTTGGTAAATTTGAATTAAAAATACATATATCACTAAATGTTTAAATGTTATTTGGTCTAGTCTTAACGTTCCAAGACAAGAAATATTTGAGTTTACCTATTTATCTAGAATCATATCAGTTAACTCATTTTGATAAATATAATTTAATATAAAAAAAAAGTTATAGAAGTTACGTAAATGGAGACTTTTATTCCTAAAAAATGTTATTTGTTTGTTCATTTAATACTTTAACTGGTATTGGTTGACATAACTGATATGAAGAAAGAGTTTATTCCAATACATATACGACATTTAAATTTTAAATAACAGGGTAAAATCTAGGTCCTTGAACTAAACAGTTACCAACCAACAACTAGGTGAATACGCATGTGGTAAAAAAAAAAATTTGGCTCTCTAGATAGAATATTAAAAACTTTGGTATATGTATTTTTTTCTTTTATTTGATTAGCAAAAAATGACGAAGATATATAGCGCATTTAAATTTCGCGTAACGTCACGACCAGCTACGATTTATAACCAAAGGTGGCGTAAACCACCCTAACTCAGTATTAGCTTAGTATTTTTGTGATTTTTAACTACTTTCCTAATAAAAAAATATGGGTCCTTTATTTTTGGATCAAGTTGACCGACTAAATATATATTTTTACCCAGTCTCCAATTCCACATCCCTATTCTCGGTCACGGTAAAACCCCCAAATCGGGCATCCTGCAAAAATTAAATGTCATTACTTATAGTCTGAAAGGAGATGGTAGACCTTAGCTTGAAAAAATGTTAGTATCTGAAAAGCTTTGAAATTTTATTATATTGTTATATATAAGATCTAACAAAATATACTGAAAATATTTTAAAGGTGAATTCAGTCCGTGATAGAGAACAAATTTCCCCAAAAAACATTTATATCGAATAATGAAAAATATTTTTTGGTTTTTATACAAACTCGGAGATTGGTTTCTAAGTTTATGAGTATTAACAAAAACATTCAGAAAATACGCATGAAAATACGTCGAGGTACCACAAAAAAATATAAAACATTTGAAATCACTAAATAAAAAAAAACTAAAGTAAGAAAAACATATCTCCAAATACCTAGTACTTAATCAAAAATTCAACGTGTGAAGTCCATTTTCGTTCAAAATATTCAACTTTCTAAATTCCATTGATTTATTTTCTACAATTTATTTTACAATTCATAAACTTGTAATGCGTAGGCCAAACCTCGTATTCGAATAGAAATAAATAACAATGGATTAATATAAAAATTCCTTTGTGATTTGCTGTCAACAGATGTCCAAAGTAGACTAGTTTTTTAAACAACCTCAAAAATAGAGATTTATAACCTCCTTCAAAATAGAATAAGAAAAAAGTGCCGTGTTTTTTCCTTATCACCCACAGAACATTTGTTCATGGTCGGGTAATATGCACACTTCAAATTGCATATGCTTGAAGTGTACCTATAGCCCAACCATTAAAAAAATATACGTAGTATCATTAATATGTCTTTCTCTTACCCCCAGTTGCTCGGTGGCAAATCTTGCGGCAAATCTACACTACTTGTATATTCTGAATCTTTGTGTTTCAGTAACATACATGTCATTTTATAAAAATCGTGGGCCTGTTTGTATAAATACAGTGTTTGAAGTTACTCTGCCATAATATTATTTGCTGCTTGCAAGTATTTGGTCCATCGGTTTTTAATGTATTTAGGTACATTATTGTTTATTTTCAGTTTTCCGACTTTCATATATGATAAAAAAATACTATCAATAGTAACATACTGTATATTTTACTACATTACAAACCAAAAATAAAATAAAAATACCTTTTGCATAAAATCCGACGAATTTTTACGAGTATATGAATCATGTTTGCGTTTTCCAATCAAAAATATACCAAAAGCATTGGCAATACCGTTCAAAATAGCTCTTCAATACATTGATCGGGTAAATCGGCTATCATTAATACTGGCCACACAAAAATTTACGTAGGCGAGAGACGTTAAATTAAAATAAATAACATAAATTTTATCCTTTTTTACCAGAAGCAAAATAGTTTTTCTTTTTTGCTTTGTTTTATTGAATTAGTGCAGTAACTTTAGCACTGATTTATACGTCCTGTGTTTTTGGTAAATTTGAATTAAAAATACATATATCACTAAATGTTTAAATGTTATTTGGTCTAGTCTTAACGTTCCAAGACAAGAAATATTTGAGTTTACCTATTTATCTAGAATCATATCAGTTAACTCATTTTGATAAATATAATTTAATATAAAAAAAAAGTTATAGAAGTTACGTAAATGGAGACTTTTATTCCTAAAAAATGTTATTTGTTTGTTCATTTAATACTTTAACTGGTATTGGTTGACATAACTGATATGAAGAAAGAGTTTATTCCAATACATATACGACATTTAAATTTTAAATAACAGGGTAAAATCTAGGTCCTTGAACTAAACAGTTACCAACCAACAACTAGGTGAATACGCATGTGGTAAAAAAAAAAATTTGGCTCTCTAGATAGAATATTAAAAACTTTGGTATATGTATTTTTTTCTTTTATTTGATTAGCAAAAAATGACGAAGATATATAGCGCATTTAAATTTCGCGTAACGTCACGACCAGCTACGATTTATAACCAAAGGTGGCGTAAACCACCCTAACTCAGTATTAGCTTAGTATTTTTGTGATTTTTAACTACTTTCCTAATAAAAAAATATGGGTCCTTTATTTTTGGATCAAGTTGACCGACTAAATATATATTTTTACCCAGTCTCCAATTCCACATCCCTATTCTCGGTCACGGTAAAACCCCCAAATCGGGCATCCTGCAAAAATTAAATGTCATTACTTATAGTCTGAAAGGAGATGGTAGACCTTAGCTTGAAAAAATGTTAGTATCTGAAAAGCTTTGAAATTTTATTATATTGTTATATATAAGATCTAACAAAATATACTGAAAATATTTTAAAGGTGAATTCAGTCCGTGATAGAGAACAAATTTCCCCAAAAAACATTTATATCGAATAATGAAAAATATTTTTTGGTTTTTATACAAACTCGGAGATTGGTTTCTAAGTTTATGAGTATTAACAAAAACATTCAGAAAATACGCATGAAAATACGTCGAGGTACCACAAAAAAATATAAAACATTTGAAATCACTAAATAAAAAAAAACTAAAGTAAGAAAAACATATCTCCAAATACCTAGTACTTAATCAAAAATTCAACGTGTGAAGTCCATTTTCGTTCAAAATATTCAACTTTCTAAATTCCATTGATTTATTTTCTACAATTTATTTTACAATTCATAAACTTGTAATGCGTAGGCCAAACCTCGTATTCGAATAGAAATAAATAACAATGGATTAATATAAAAATTCCTTTGTGATTTGCTGTCAACAGATGTCCAAAGTAGACTAGTTTTTTAAACAACCTCAAAAATAGAGATTTATAACCTCCTTCAAAATAGAATAAGAAAAAAGTGCCGTGTTTTTTCCTTATCACCCACAGAACATTTGTTCATGGTCGGGTAATATGCACACTTCAAATTGCATATGCTTGAAGTGTACCTATAGCCCAACCATTAAAAAAATATACGTAGTATCATTAATATGTCTTTCTCTTACCCCCAGTTGCTCGGTGGCAAATCTTGCGGCAAATCTACACTACTTGTATATTCTGAATCTTTGTGTTTCAGTAACATACATGTCATTTTATAAAAATCGTGGGCCTGTTTGTATAAATACAGTGTTTGAAGTTACTCTGCCATAATATTATTTGCTGCTTGCAAGTATTTGGTCCATCGGTTTTTAATGTATTTAGGTACATTATTGTTTATTTTCAGTTTTCCGACTTTCATATATGATAAAAAAATACTATCAATAGTAACATACTGTATATTTTACTACATTACAAACCAAAAATAAAATAAAAATACCTTTTGCATAAAATCCGACGAATTTTTACGAGTATATGAATCATGTTTGCGTTTTCCAATCAAAAATATACCAAAAGCATTGGCAATACCGTTCAAAATAGCTCTTCAATACATTGATCGGGTAAATCGGCTATCATTAATACTGGCCACACAAAAATTTACGTAGGCGAGAGACGTTAAATTAAAATAAATAACATAAATTTTATCCTTTTTTACCAGAAGCAAAATAGTTTTTCTTTTTTGCTTTGTTTTATTGAATTAGTGCAGTAACTTTAGCACTGATTTATACGTCCTGTGTTTTTGGTAAATTTGAATTAAAAATACATATATCACTAAATGTTTAAATGTTATTTGGTCTAGTCTTAACGTTCCAAGACAAGAAATATTTGAGTTTACCTATTTATCTAGAATCATATCAGTTAACTCATTTTGATAAATATAATTTAATATAAAAAAAAAGTTATAGAAGTTACGTAAATGGAGACTTTTATTCCTAAAAAATGTTATTTGTTTGTTCATTTAATACTTTAACTGGTATTGGTTGACATAACTGATATGAAGAAAGAGTTTATTCCAATACATATACGACATTTAAATTTTAAATAACAGGGTAAAATCTAGGTCCTTGAACTAAACAGTTACCAACCAACAACTAGGTGAATACGCATGTGGTAAAAAAAAAAATTTGGCTCTCTAGATAGAATATTAAAAACTTTGGTATATGTATTTTTTTCTTTTATTTGATTAGCAAAAAATGACGAAGATATATAGCGCATTTAAATTTCGCGTAACGTCACGACCAGCTACGATTTATAACCAAAGGTGGCGTAAACCACCCTAACTCAGTATTAGCTTAGTATTTTTGTGATTTTTAACTACTTTCCTAATAAAAAAATATGGGTCCTTTATTTTTGGATCAAGTTGACCGACTAAATATATATTTTTACCCAGTCTCCAATTCCACATCCCTATTCTCGGTCACGGTAAAACCCCCAAATCGGGCATCCTGCAAAAATTAAATGTCAGCTTTTGAGCCAGTGACCTTATTACGTTGTCGAGGGGAAATAAAGGTGATAAGCGATATCTTTTTATTATTTTTGTTTTTTTTTTCTACTTTTCTTTATTTTTGCTGATTAAAAAAAGGGTTTTTCTTAGATAAGTAGACCAATTTTCGTTTCTTTTTAACTTTGAAAATAGATGAGGTTATTAATTTGTGGGAACCTTTGTTTTAAAAATGTTCCGCGATTGCTTGAAGACTCCTATAAAAAAATATGATTTTTTTATTTGGACGTTTTTTTTTAAGGTCCTCCCATAGAAATTTGATCAAAATAAGTTGTGTAGTTTGGTTTTAAAATTTTGTAAAAATTTTGTAAAAATTTATAGAGCTTAGGTTTTAGTTTTAAAGAAATTGGTTTAAATTTTATCTCGACCCTATTGTAAATGAGGTAGATAGAATTATGAATTGTAAAGCACATAGGCCACGCTTAAGGCAAGAGATGCAGCGTATTAAAATTTTGCAAAAAGATCTTGCGCGTAACAAAAACGTTCTCTCGGTTACATTTCAAACATTAACTAATTTTTTTAAACTTGTCTAGAAACAATGCAAAATAAAAAATTATATATAAACTTAAACATAAAAAAAAACAAAAGTAAGTCATCGAGTGGGATTCGAACCCGTAACACTCTTTCTAGCGGTCGGTATCCGTAACCGCTGAGCTAAAAACAAGGCGGTCGGCGCGACGAAATTAGCGACCATATTCTGGGTGGAAAGAAAAACGCATGAAAACCCAAAAACACGCGTTTTCCCAAACATAAAACTAATCTAGATCGATTGTTTACCCCCGAAAACCCCCACAAATTTTCAGCGAAATCGTTAGAGCCGTTTTCGAGATAACAGAAATTTATAAATATATATATATATATAAATACAAGAATTGCTCGTTTAAAGGTATAAGATAATATTGCATAGTCACGCGATGTACGTATGTGTGTGGAAGCGAGTCAAATGTAACTTGAATATTTGATTACAGACAAACAGACAAACAGACTGGTGAAACTAAATAAAAGCTTGTAAAAAGATCGTTTTGCACGCAATTTACCAGACTTTTCCATTTTTACATTTACAAAATTAGCCACTTTCTAAATAACGTGTTACAATTGTTTTCGGTTTGAAGAGTAGCAGTTAATTCACAATTTCGTTTAAAAACCGCAATAACGAGAAAAGTGTTTTGCGGTTTAACTATTTTGACATACTGATACAGTTTTACTCGTAACACGCATACATTGCGGGCAACTATACCTCTACAGATTTTTTTACAACTCAGCAGTAAAATTTTCTGTACTGAATAGCTTGTGAAAAATTAAAACTATTAACATCAAAGCGTACTCGGATGTAATTTTTTACAGTAATTAATAGGGTAGGTATTTTAATATAGATTTTTTTTTAACTTATTGAAACAAATATTTACCATGAACTTAGAGTAACTTCATGATATTTACTTATTTTAAAACTTTATAACCAACTTCTAAAAAAAGGTGGAGGTTATCAATTCATTGCGATCTTTTTTTTCTATGTTCACCGATAACTCGAAGACCTGGGCCGATTTCGAAAATTCTTTTTTACTTTGAAGGGTATACTTGCCAGGTGTTCCCATTTTTTTTTTGGTGTGTATGGTGTTGAAGTCAGTTTTTAGTTTCAATTTTAAATTTTAGGTAAAACCCTCCTAACTGTAAATTAAGGTAGGTAGGTCGGAGTCTTCGATCTAATCGCAAAAGCCATTTAGATCGGACATCAAGTGGAGCCGCGCGATAACATATGTATATAATTGGCAACTTGTACGTGACTTGACTTAGGTTTTTACACTTGGGTATCGTAGGAAGATAGCGCTATTTTAGGAAATTTTGCAGTAAATCTTACTGCCCAACATTTTTCTTTACACAAGTAATTATTTATAAAATATTATAATATATTTTATTTAAAATTAAGCTTTTATTTATAACAATTACCTAAAAAGATTAAAGTTAAGACAGGAGGCTTATGCCCAGCAGTAGGTCCCTGATAGATGATGATGATGATGATGAAAAAGGTTAAAATTCTCCTGAAGACGAATAAATCAAGTCCAGACTCGTTGGGGTTATGTTGGTTTTTATTTGCCATGACCATCCTTCAACGCCATCACCAGATCGGCTCCATATCATATTATATAATATTGCATTGCGTGCAAAATTTCAGTTCAATCTGAAACCGTGGGTCAAATTTAACCTGCAAGATTCGATTACAAACAGACAGAGAACGAGACAGGTAAAACTTAATAAAAGCTTGTAATAGAGATGCTACAATAATTGTTAGTAGTTATAACGTAAAATACCCAACCCCAAACTTTAAACTCGCGAACCCCATATCTTGAAAAGCCCTTGAAAGATTTGGCTCATGTCCAAATTCAAAAATTGTGTTAGCTACATCATTCGCCTACCAAATTTCATGAAGCTCCTATCAAAACTACTTAAGGCTCCTCCTTGCGCTAGCGACCTTGAAAACACAAAAAAAATAATTTCTCTTTCTGTAAGTGAGATTATTAGAAACCCTCGTACAACTTTTTAGCTAACTTCCTGAAGTTTCATTAGAACCTCGAAAGTCATTGAAATACTATCCGGTTTAGAAACCTTTACAAAAAGAGTCAAAAATGGCCGTTTTTAGTATTTTTTGCAAAGGAATATTCAGGGTATTTTATTTCAATGATTTTCGAGGTTCTAATGAAACTTAAGGATACTAGCTAAAAAGTTGTACGAGGGTTTCTGATAATCTCACTTACAGAAAGAGAAATTAATTTTTTTGTGTTTTCAAGGTCGTTAGCGCGGGGAGGACCCTTAAGTTATCGTCGAACAAACATACACACGCCGGATGGTTTATGTAGACTCGGAGAACTTTGCTTGCACGTTCAAAAAAGCCATTAGTGCAAAATCGTACAGTACAAATTAAAAGAAACAAATTAACCAGAACATAACAGGAGAAACTAAAGACAAAGATAAAGATAATTTATTTGCCAAACATGTGTTACAAGATATTAGTACATTCAATTTCGTCCAATAATGTTTACCATCACCGGTGTGCAAATGTAGTCAGAAAGGCTGTCATCTATACCTATTCTACCTATATACCTATACTATAATAATATACTAACATTATATTATAAATAAAAGCTTGTACGACTTACAAATGCCATGATTTAATGCCTAAAATCTGAATAGCAGAAAAATAATGGACACAAAGCTCATTTCTTTCTCCAATATAAAAACCGATGCCATTGAAATGAAATTAATTCCCGTTCCATCGAAATACCAAATAAAAATGGCAGCCGTTTCCAACAAAAAGTTGTGGTTTTGTGGAGCAGACTCAAAGTGTAGCGAGAACAGAAGTAAATCTCACTATAAAGTGTTAAGTGTAAAAAAGGGTGCCAGTGCACAAAAGGTCGTATTTCATGTAGGTAGTGGCACGAAACTCTCTCTAGCCCTGACCGAAATTGGGCAGAAGTCAAAAATTTGTACTGTTAACAGTACGCAGTTTCCTCGCTACATTTCACCCAGCGCTAAATTTACGTGCCGCTACTTGTACTCGTATACGACCCAAGTAGCACCTAGCACCTATACTTCATGCATGCAAGTTATCAACGTTTACATTCGTCCTTACTGTAGGTATCTTTTTTTACAGCAAAAGCATAATTAAGTTTAATTGGAGTTTGCCTGAATATTATGTTTTTGATGAGATTGATACTGATTCTTAATACCTATTATGCTGTATTGAGTCCTGGCTGGAGAAAAGGTAACCCTCCAATGTGCTAGGCGAATGACATCTGCAAAAAATTGACAAGGCCTGAATGCGGACAGCAGAAGACTGATCTTAGTCTCTCTTCATCATTGGATGCTATTTTCATACCGAAACTTGGAAGACAACTGGCAAAATTTCTTTCTTTTCTAGATTAGTAATATCTATAATTTAAGTTTTTAAGAGGATTAGTTTCAATGACTCTCTCTATTGAGATATCTTTTTGACCTCCCTAGCCACACAAGATCAACATTTTATTTACCAACTAGATCTATAAAAAATACTTTTCTTTGTTTTTCCCTACTTATCTTGCTTCGACTTTTCCTTACATTATGTTTACAAGATGACCGAACATCCTTTCTCTCGTTGACTTACTTTTTACTAACCATTTCTTACTACGTAACGTATCTATACTCTTTCTATTTTATGGTCTGTAGAGGCGGTGACCTGTGGAACTCAAACAGTAATTCGACATTTACATTTGGTTTTTCTTAATTTTTTTGAGAAAACAAAGTTTCTTTTTTGTATAATGATTTCCTCAAAACTAGCCGTCCTAATTAACTAGTAGATCGCCCCCAACTGTGAATTCGTTACTGTTATGTTTATTACCTCGTATCTTTTATTTATATATTTTAAAGATTATTCGTCAGAAACGATGTACTTTCAGCTTAGTACCATAGATAGTTTGTCAAAATTTGTTCAGTAGTTTGGTTCCAAACTAAAATAACTGTATAAATAAATCATCTAAGTAAACAAATGTTGCGTGTTCAGCTTTTGTGTGACTTTGTGACTCATCAGTGTCGTGTATGGTCGCTAAAATTTAAGTCTGCTTTTCGTTTGTGAAATTTATATGGTAAAAATTTATTCACAAAAACATTTTTATTATCAAACACTGTGCAATATTAAAATTCTTATAACGACTTGATTACACCACTGGCCCTACCGAAGGAGCGTAGGCGGACGAGTATTAAACGTGTAGTTTTTTTCTCTTCTGACCCGGATTTCGCCACATCTTGTATGATAAAAGAATAAAATATTGCTTCTTCTTGTGTTCAAACAAGGCTATTGGAATGATTAATTTGTATAGCTCTAACAAACCATTGTTTTGGATTTGTTTGGGTTTTTGAGCGTCTCAATGGGTATCTAGATCAAATACTAGACTATAGCGCTTTTATTTTACGTACAAGTTATACATATAAATGTCCTACACTTTTATATCCGGTATTCTTATACTCGTATTATTGGCATTCTTGTATACTTAATCAAATTACAAATGGCACGATGTCATGATTAAAGAAAAAAGTGTTTCCTCCAGAGCAGATTCATAAGGTAGCAACCGGGAATATTCTAATTGATTGAGCGAGCGAAGCGCCTCAGTTTCGAGATTAATCAAAAATGCTTTTATCCGGCTGCCCGGCTGGCTGTTAGTTTGTCCGGCTGTTCTCGCCGACGTATTGCCAACACTTTTTATTCATTGGCATTATACTAACATGGTCCGCCCAATCCCATTTCAGTTTTAGAGAATTTAGTCCCACATTGGCGATGCCTTTCAAGAAAAAAAAGGTAGTATTTGGACCTCTAACCAATATTTAATATTAGTTTGCTTTACTTCATTGCTCCTTGGCCGTCAATAGACTTCTGATCCTCAAACAGTGACCACGCCTGAGGTAAGGATTGAAAAGATGCACATATCGAAGAGTTTGCATTTAAGAGTAATCGGAAGGTCACCATTTATAGACTCTTTCATGGACCAGTAGCACCTATAAAAAAATTATCATCATCATCAGGTCTTTTTGTCTCCACTGCAGGAGCACGACTCTCTCTGTACTAACAGAGCCAAACATGGCCAGCAGCCAGAGGACTTGGCCTACACTCTCCTCGCTGGCCAGACAGGTTGGAGATGTTTATAAGCTTTATTTAGCTTGTATTTCCTAAGTCGCCTTCTACGACTTGGAGTGGCCCTATTCTACTCTGCCGGAAAACACAGGCCTTAACTTAAAATTTAAAATTTTGCAAATCATTTTTTTACTAAACAAAGAGTTTTTTCACAACTGCACCACATTTTTCTCATCATCATGACCTAGGGTACAGTGCGACCCCAATAACAATGAACAGTTGACATTCCTCTCCCACGAAACATCGGGTGGAGTAGGTACCGTTTAGAGAAAAAATAATTGATGTGAGAGCTCAAACAATACCGATTCTTGAACAAACTGCTTGCTATGCGACCTCGGTGGTCTATTAATTAACAAGTATAGAGTTACTAGTTCACGATACAGTAAGTTACACTAAGTATCTTTATGCAAACATCTTTTTCTGATCAGCACAAATCGCATTTCTCAAACGATTCTTTCACAATGGTGGCAAGGCTAAACTTTAAAAATATCACCTTCCCTCCATTTCAAATATTTTCAAAAATGTCATATCTTTTCTATCACTCTTTTAAAGACGCAATTTTTTGTCTGAACAACTTTTTCACCGACTTTCAAGAAAGGAGGCGGTTAACAATTTGTCACAATCTTTTTTATGTATGTTCACTGATTATTCGAAGACGCTTGGACCGATTTTGAAAATGTAAATTTTGTTTGAAAGGGTATATAGGTTTAGGTGATCACTATTTTCTGGGTGGTAAATGGCCAAACCGATTTTGATAGCTAAGAACCAAAGCAAGGGCACTTGCTTTCACGTAAAAAACCGCATCGATTTGGTCCATCCGTTCGAGCGCTACACTGCCACAGACAGACAAACATTAGCGACAAACTTATTCTTATATAATACTAGTTGTGCCCGTGGGCTTTGCTCCCCGTAGGAATTTCGGGATAAAAACTATCCTATGTCCTTTCCTGGGTATCAAACTATATTCATATCAAATTTCATCTAAATAGGGTCAAAAAATATAATAGGTTCAGTAGTTAAAGCGTGAAGTGGTAACAAACAAACAAATATCCAAATTCACTTTCGCATTTATAATACTAGTAGCACCTCTCTTTTTGTCGGGGGTTAAAAGAAATCTAATTGCATTTGGAAGGACAATCTCCCATCGCCACGCCAGGACGTACAGTGGGCTCATAAAATTTTATAACAAATTTTTAGTACCACCTTTATTGCGATTCCGCCGTGCCGTAAATTAGAGTACTAATAAAACGGTTTGATGGAACTAAGTTGAGTCATTTTGTTGGAAATCAAATTATTTAAAGTAATCTGATTGTATATATCATGATATTATTGTATTGATCAGTTTATTTGAAATTTAAGTACCTAACTAACACTATTTTTGTAAATTTAGCATAATTTAGTATAAGTTTATTTTATAGCTTAGTTTAATTTAATTTAGTAAAGTTTAGTTTTTTTTTTCGCTATTTCTTTTTTCTTAATAAAATATTTAGCACAAAAAAAAAAAAGACTAACTAACAATAATTACAATTAGTAATCATGATTATGGCAGGTGACGTTTCTGTTGCAATAACCCAGTATCAGTCCATCCCAAATTCATTCCATAACCCTTAAACCTTTCCCTTTTTCATGCAATAGATTTTTCTTTTGCCAAAACCTATTCAAGGGTACACCTTTCATAGGTATATCCAGGAATAGGTTTTGGCGGGAGCGCCACATGACAACAACTTCTCCAAATGGCCTCTACGTGTTGGATCTGTATCCCCACGCAAGCCTCTCAAAGGACCGGGGTGAAAAGAAAGACCCGTGATTCTCAAAAGTATTACAATTAAGTACTAAACCACAGGTATGGCACTTCATACAAACGGAGCAGCATATATACCTAGTACTACTACAAACGAAACAATCCGTCCGTGCACACGTCAAATGTGTGAGTTAAACAATCAGGGTCGCCACTACAGAATTTGTTGCTTTGCTTACCTATTTTTATCACTCGGAAATCTATAAAATTTTCGTTATTTATTGTTTTCCGTGGATAAACAATGATAATGTGCGCAGTTTCTCACCATTATAATTCAATAATCCTAAGTGACTCGCGTTGTCAACGTGCGACTACCAATAACCCTGTTTTACAGCCGCTTACACCTCACAATAACGGGGGAAGGGTTGCGGGGACACCAGATCGCGGGGGACGGTGCGAGTTTCCGTTCTGTATGTAATACTATTATTAATTCTGTGACTAAACTTAAGTTTACCAAATGTTTATTGAGAAAAAAGAAATAACAACAAAAATCCTTAACTAAACTAAACTAAATTAAACTAAGCTATAAAATAAACTTATACTAAATTATGCTAAATTAAAAAAAAACTCATCTTGTCCATGCGGCATGGTTGCAAGAATGCTGGCTGCGTTTCCTCGCTGGATAGCAATGCTGATCCGTTGAGCGAAAAAACAGCCAGCCCTCTTGTCACCTGCAGCGACTATCAGTCGCGGGGAGATTTCCTTAAAAAGTCTCCTCGCGCCAGGGCCCCATGGTCCATGTTAAATTAATATAATATTAAACTAAATTCAAACTAACTAAAATAAACTTAAATACTAAAAATAAATATTACTTATAAACGTATTAATTATTTATTTTCATCATCATCATTATCATTTCAGCCGCATAACGATCAGTTTATTTTATTCATTAGTATATATACAGTGAGTTAGATTCAAAAAATAAATTAACCTACATAGCCTAATGTAACAAAATATACTGAAACTATTTTATGGGTCAATTCAGTCTGTAATCATCATCATCATCATCATCATTTCAGCCGCATAACGTCCACTGCTGGACATAGGCCTCTCCCAAACATTTCCAAAATGACCGATCAAGAGCGGCCTGCATCCAGCGCTTTCCAGCGCTTAGCTATCAGCTAAGAACCAAAGCAAGGGCACTTGCTTTCACGTAAAAAACCGCATCGATTTGGTCCATCCGTTCGAGCGCTACACTGCCACAGACAGACAAACATTAGCGACAAACTTATTCTTATATAATACTAGTTGTGCCCGTGGGCTTTGCTCCCCGTAGGAATTTCGGGATAAAAACTATCCTATGTCCTTTCCTGGGTATCAAACTATATTCATATCAAATTTCATCTAAATAGGGTCAAAAAATATAATAGGTTCAGTAGTTAAAGCGTGAAGTGGTAACAAACAAACAAATATCCAAATTCACTTTCGCATTTATAATACTAGTAGCACCTCTCTTTTTGTCGGGGGTTAAAAGAAATCTAATTGCATTTGGAAGGACAATCTCCCATCGCCACGCCAGGACGTACAGTGGGCTCATAAAATTTTATAACAAATTTTTAGTACCACCTTTATTGCGATTCCGCCGTGCCGTAAATTAGAGTACTAATAAAACGGTTTGATGGAACTAAGTTGAGTCATTTTGTTGGAAATCAAATTATTTAAAGTAATCTGATTGTATATATCATGATATTATTGTATTGATCAGTTTATTTGAAATTTAAGTACCTAACTAACACTATTTTTGTAAATTTAGCATAATTTAGTATAAGTTTATTTTATAGCTTAGTTTAATTTAATTTAGTAAAGTTTAGTTTTTTTTTTCGCTATTTCTTTTTTCTTAATAAAATATTTAGCACAAAAAAAAAAAAGACTAACTAACAATAATTACAATTAGTAATCATGATTATGGCAGGTGACGTTTCTGTTGCAATAACCCAGTATCAGTCCATCCCAAATTCATTCCATAACCCTTAAACCTTTCCCTTTTTCATGCAATAGATTTTTCTTTTGCCAAAACCTATTCAAGGGTACACCTTTCATAGGTATATCCAGGAATAGGTTTTGGCGGGAGCGCCACATGACAACAACTTCTCCAAATGGCCTCTACGTGTTGGATCTGTATCCCCACGCAAGCCTCTCAAAGGACCGGGGTGAAAAGAAAGACCCGTGATTCTCAAAAGTATTACAATTAAGTACTAAACCACAGGTATGGCACTTCATACAAACGGAGCAGCATATATACCTAGTACTACTACAAACGAAACAATCCGTCCGTGCACACGTCAAATGTGTGAGTTAAACAATCAGGGTCGCCACTACAGAATTTGTTGCTTTGCTTACCTATTTTTATCACTCGGAAATCTATAAAATTTTCGTTATTTATTGTTTTCCGTGGATAAACAATGATAATGTGCGCAGTTTCTCACCATTATAATTCAATAATCCTAAGTGACTCGCGTTGTCAACGTGCGACTACCAATAACCCTGTTTTACAGCCGCTTACACCTCACAATAACGGGGGAAGGGTTGCGGGGACACCAGATCGCGGGGGACGGTGCGAGTTTCCGTTCTGTATGTAATACTATTATTAATTCTGTGACTAAACTTAAGTTTACCAAATGTTTATTGAGAAAAAAGAAATAACAACAAAAATCCTTAACTAAACTAAACTAAATTAAACTAAGCTATAAAATAAACTTATACTAAATTATGCTAAATTAAAAAAAAACTCATCTTGTCCATGCGGCATGGTTGCAAGAATGCTGGCTGCGTTTCCTCGCTGGATAGCAATGCTGATCCGTTGAGCGAAAAAACAGCCAGCCCTCTTGTCACCTGCAGCGACTATCAGTCGCGGGGAGATTTCCTTAAAAAGTCTCCTCGCGCCAGGGCCCCATGGTCCATGTTAAATTAATATAATATTAAACTAAATTCAAACTAACTAAAATAAACTTAAATACTAAAAATAAATATTACTTATAAACGTATTAATTATTTATTTTCATCATCATCATTATCATTTCAGCCGCATAACGATCAGTTTATTTTATTCATTAGTATATATACAGTGAGTTAGATTCAAAAAATAAATTAACCTACATAGCCTAATGTAACAAAATATACTGAAACTATTTTATGGGTCAATTCAGTCTGTAATCATCATCATCATCATCATCATTTCAGCCGCATAACGTCCACTGCTGGACATAGGCCTCTCCCAAACATTTCCAAAATGACCGATCAAGAGCGGCCTGCATCCAGCGCTTTCCAGCGACCCTGGTCAGGTCATCTGACCACCTTGTAGGTGGGTGCCCTACGCTTCGCTTGCCAGTACGCGGTCGCCATTCAAGAACCTTTTTGCCCCATCGGCTATCGGTTCGTCGCGCTATGTGTCCCGCCCACTGCCACTTCAACGAGCTAATCCGCTGGGCTATGTCAGTGACTTTTGTTTTCCTACGGATTTCCTCATTTCTGATTCGATCACGTAGGGAAACACCGAGCATAGCCCTCTCCATAACGCGCTGAGCGACCTTGTCCAGTCCTTGACCAGTCTGTAATGCTAAACAACTTTCCCTAAGGAACATACCTATGTCGAAATATGAAAAAAGAATTTTTGGTTTACCATAGTAACTCGGTTCAGCTGATCGGTCAACTTGTATGGAGGCCACAAATTACTTTGGATGGAAAGTTGTTCACTCTCACGGACTGAATTATTGTGTAAGTGGCTAACACTGGCTTTTCAAGCTGCCTGCGCCGGACATACTGTGAAGACTGCCAAATATAATGATGACAGCCAGGACCAACGGAATATCGTGCCTTCGGAGCACGGAAGAGTACGAGAATTTTTTATGCGACCCATTCAAGTACGAACTACGCATAGTGTCGCTTAACTTGCAAAAGCGTATGGGTATTTCCGCCCGGTCACCGAGCTCCTCGTCTATCGATATAATGCTTTTAACAACACTCGCTCGTAAAGTGGATCGAATTTTATAAAGCAGTTTCATAAAGCAGCTCATAAAACACGCGTGTGTTATAAACGCAAATAGTGCAGTTATATACTATAACCGCACTATTTGTTATTAATATGCTTATTTTATTTTTTCATTTACAAAGCAGCTCGTTAGGCGCTGATTTAAAATCGTAAAACGGCGGGAAAGCATTAGTGTGCATCCTATTCTTTGTTCTGGGGCATCACAGTTTTATTGTTGAGTTTATTTAAAATCAAAAATTCAGTTTACTATGTATATTTCCTCGCAAGTCTGTTAAAAAACGTCGTACGATATACGTCGTACACTTGGCTCTATTACGCCCTCGCCTTCGTCTCGGGCAGAAATTCCGCCTCGTGTGTTATAACCCTACCGCACTTATATCGTAATGCACTATATTCTATAAAGAAATTGCAATAAATGCATTACAGTAACGTGTTACCATTCCTGTAACACAATCACAGATCGCTTCCCTACGCAGCTTTCATCGCATTGTTTTCAACGAAGCGTGGAACTTGACTATTGTGTGAATTGATAACGTCATTCTTATCGGGCACGTAATGCCCCTGATAGTGTCGTTAAAAGCTCGTATTACAATGTGAAATATTTTTTTTATCGGGTACATACAATACATAATGATTTTCTTTCTCATCTAAAACCGGTTGCTTGACTCGAACTACGAGTGTGAAAATATTGCACGCCATAAGCGGAGCGTTAAGGTAGTGCCCTACTCTCAACATGTCAGGAAATCATTTTTCTGAACTTTCACTGTCTTTGTAATATTTATTTTGCAATAATGGAATAATATAAGTACGGAAATATTAAGAATATCCCTTTCATAAAGAAAATATTTGTCAATTGCACACAAAAAAGTGTACAAACGACGGAATATGGCGTTTTCATTCAATTTATACATATGTATAGACAATAAGGTTAAACGAATAAAATAAATAAATCTGCAAACATTTGACCAATTTGGCCCATATTTTAACCTAGTTATAAACTCCAACTTAAGTTTTATCAACGCAAAAAACAACAATGAAAATAAGTCATAATATTTAATCCTCCAAATCATTCAATAGTTCTTGAACAATTCATTTCGAATTCTCGCCCCAGCCGAATAAATCAACAATCGAACTTTCAAGCCGTAATGACTTGAAAACTTTAATGAATATAAGACGAATGAAGCCACAATTAAAACTCAACCTAAGACAACACTGATCGATTCAACCTGATCATTTAGTTTTGAGTTTGACTTTCAAAGTACAAAATCGAATGACACTTTCATAAAAATATAGTATGCTAAGATAAAACTTTGTAGATACATACATACATACTATCACGTCTTTATCCCTAATGGGGCAGACAGAGCATTTTGGGTCTTGCGGTTCTATGTAGAGCCCAGAGCCGCAAGACCCAAAAGCCACTTTTAGCGTCATGGTGGGCGAGAAGATGGAAAAGCAATCAATACAGTGATGGGTTGCTAGCCGCATCGCCTGTTAACATGATTTGCATTTTTGCCCATTCCCTCGATCGGCTTTTACGATCTGCGTGGGAAGAGAAGCAGCGGGTACATTCTAAGTTTTTTTTTATTTCTCCCAGTCCAGCATGGGATTTGTAAATTTAATTCACAAAAATGTGTTACAACTTATTTTAAATTCATCATCGCCAATGGAACTTAGAAATATATATATGGCTATAAAACGTCTAATAAATATACTGAAACTATTTTAAGGGTGAATTCAATATGAAAAATATATTTTTGCTTTCCACTCAGATCAGCTTATCGGTCGACGTGTATGGAAGACCAAAAATATATTTCATATTTCGATATAATAATAATACTTAAATAAAAATAATGTTACTTGGGGAAAGAATTTAAGTTACATGGACTGAATTTACCCTTAGAATAGTAATAGAATCTAACGCTCTTACTTTACAACTTACTTATTTTTACACACATACGTACAAACATATTTTCAGGCTAGTTTCCCATGGGGGCAGGCAGAGACCATGGATTTCTACTTACTACGATCCTTGTTTATTTTAACATAAATCTAAATTATCTCTTGTCGAATCAAAAAAAATCTAATAAAAGCAACAGTTGTTTAAAATATTTGGTATAAAAAAATATGATTAAAATACTAATTTTCAAAGTATGTAGACGTATTAACCCAATAAGACTCGACCAAATGCAACATAAGTATTATAACTCTAAAGTAATAAACATTAACCCTCGAATACGAACACACAATCAGTTCACAAAAAACAACCAATCATGTTCAATCAGACACCAAAAAAGTCGCAATACACAAAGGTCACTGTCCCACCCCTCAATTTAAATTAAAAGGATGCATAAAAGAAAAAAAATATTCCAACAAGGAAAAAACCAGCAAATAAAAACGTTTCTCGACTTTCCAATGACATTCAAGTTTCACCTCCAGGTAAGGGCTTGGGCATACCGGGAACGGGTTTTTGTCGTAATTGACTAACAGGTGTGGACTACCGTTTGCTTTTATTTTGAGCGCCGAAGGGCGCAGTTTTAAAAGTATTGTACGATTTTTTTGCCCATTTTATGGTGTCCCGGATGTTTCTGTTTTGTTGGCGAACACTAATTGGTGTAAGATAATTTGATTATATCCAAAAAAAAAACTGACTAATGACATTTTGACTTGCAGACTGACTTTTAATTACTATTTTTATCCTAGAAGTAGCTATACTGTATTATTGAAAAAAGTGTTATAAAATTTCATAATTTTTGCGCCAAATGCGGGCATTTTTTTGCGAGATCTTAAATTAAAACATGACTTTCAGTTATAGAAAAGGCTAAATATTTATCAGTAAAAGGAAAAAGAGCAACAATTTTTGCTCGCGTTTTATATCCTAAGCAAAGTTTTAACTGCACTAACTTAAACAAGTTTAGTATAGTGCTTGGTTCATTTTATTTACATTTTATTTTATAAGACGGTCAGGATACTTAGTAAAGAATACAGGGGACGAGTTTTTGTAATGGGAACAGGTGTTTACTACCTACTGTTGTTTATTTTGAGCATCGAAGAGTTAAAAAGATGACTCGCATAAATCACTGGATAGGTTCTTGTATGTCTTTTGAAGTATTTTATTTCAATATTGGTCTGGGAGAGAAGAAAAAAACTACATATGTACCTACTAGCTTCTTTTCCCGCACAAATAGTAAAAGCCATTCGAAGGAATCGACGTGAATGCCAATCAAGTGAAAAAGGTGACGCAGCTAGCAACCCATCACTATTTTGATTATTTTCCCACCTTTTTGCCCTTTGAGTCTTGCGGGCTGCTAAAATCTATTAGATCCAACAGATATATATATAACACGATTACTTATGTCAAACAAAAAAACCTCTGTATTTGCGTCGCGGCTTAAAAATCGTTACAATAGGCTAATAATAGAAATAACCGGTCAAGTGCGAGTCGGGCTCGTACAATAAGGGATCCGTACTTCCGATTAATGTTTTTTTTTAATGTATCTAGTTAATGCCACTACAAAAATAAAGTTCAAAGCGCTAAAAGAAACATGTTTCTTGTATGACGACCTGTTTAATTTTATACTCAATCTTATTTATAATTTTTGTTGTTATAGCGTTCACAGTAATACATAATCGGTGTAATTTTCAAATCTAGCTTTTATGGTTCAAAAGATAGAGCTCTATGACATACGGACGGCCAGACAGACAGCGGAATGTCATTAATAGCGTCCCATTGGCACTCTTTAGGGTACGGAACCCTAAAAAACTATACAGGCGTTGAAAGTAAGGTTATCAAGGTGAAACAATTAATAACGATTCGTAGGGTTTTTGAAATTATAGCTATTAGCTTCAGGTAAGTAATTGGTGGTTGGGTTTAGATGGATTTGGGTCAAATTGCTGTCAAGAGTTTTGTGGTTTTTGTACGGGCGGAATATTGTGGAGCTAGGAATTATGGACGGGATTTTGGCACTAATGACTTTGCGAGTGTGAAACCTTGATTAAGTGTCTTAAAAGTTCTCCCAGTCTCCTTGAATAACCTAGTATATGTATGTATGTATAACAGTTCGCAATAACTTAAGTATCTTTGATCGGAGTTTCATGGAATTTGGAAGGTGAATAGATATAGCCAATATCATTTTTATGTTCGAACATGAATGAAATCAGTCAAGTCGAGATATATTATGCGGTTAGCGAGCATACAGTTGGGTTCGAACTAATTTTTTGTAGCTTTTTCATTATATTATGATCAATTTACCTATAGGTAGCGGGGGAGCTTTTTAAAAAGGACAGGTTTAAAATTTGGAAACAAAGCATAGCTTTCTCTACCCACGCAGATCGTAAGAGCCGATCGAGGGAATGGGCGAGATTTAAATCATGGTAATAGGCGATGCAGCTAGCAACCCATCACTATTTTGATTCCTTTTCCATCTTAACGCCCACCACCACGCTAAGCGTGGCCTTTGGGCCTAACGGCCCTGGGCTCTGTCTACCCCGTCAGGGATATAGACGTGAAAATGTATCTGTATCTGTACTCGTATGTATAGCTTTATTTCATAGCATTATATTGTAGGTGGGTGCAAATAAAAGTTTCTAAAATTAATCACCTACTATTGTTGATACCTCTTTCTTTGTTAACAAAATGAAACATATTTCATTAACATAAGTTAAGTAAGTTGTTATCATCATCCTACCGTATTCCTAGGTTGCATCCTCGGCGGTAAGGCTTCAGAGCCCGGGGTCCAATAACTAACCAAGGTGATTTGACGAGGTTACTGTTTGTTACGCACTGCCGTCTGACCTCCGCAACCTAAAAAATAGACCAGAACCAATCCTAGAATAAGTTTGATGAGCGATCTAGCGTTTGCTAGATGGCGTTCCGGAACCCACAAATTATACACGCCTTCCGAAACATGAAATCATCGATCTTTTTGGATATTAGGTAATTCAAGCCTGCAATATCCTTACCAGACAGGAAACAACTTTTTACAAAGTATGCTTCCCACTGGCATTCGAACCCACGACCTCCGGATCAAATCGAACTCCTTGACTGGAGCACGGAGGCAGTCAGTTAATAAGTATTTGTTAGTTGTATAAATCATCACCATCAGGTCTTTTTTGTCTTCACTGCAGGAGCACGACCCTCTCTGTGCAACTAGAGCCGTACTTGGCCAGAGCAGGCAGAGGATTTGGCCTACACTCTCCTCGCTGGCCAGACGGATTGGAGAGGTCTCATTGATTATAAGCTTCGCTTAGTATATATTTAAGTTGTATGAATAAGAGGGAACAATCCCGAGAAATCGAATTAAACTTTTATTATTTAACTACCGTAGCGCGTTAAAACTTTTAACCACAACTTTATTACTCCATTTCCGAACAACTATTAGTTACGCTAATAAGCCTCTGAAATGCGAATAGAAACGTGTGAGCACTTTAGTTGATTTTGATTAATGTCCATTAAGTTTCAGCGTGTGGTAAGTGGTTTATGTAATTGTAAAGAAAACAAAAAAATCAGTTATAAATTTTAAATTCTGGGTCTTGGGTGTTTATTTATATGTATTTATTATATAATATAGTAAGGTTGAGTTGTTTAAAATTTCTTTGGGGCTATCTCAATTAGTTTGATTTGTCCTTATACATTTAAATTTATTTGTTTATTAATCAATGAACCGACTTTCCTATCAGTCACAGTGACGAAATCATTGGATGATTCTTAGGTTTTTAAGTCGTTTAGAGATTTTTTTTATTTACATGATGATGTGGGCGAAAAGAAAAAGCTTAGGATACAAACAAACAAATATGAATTTTAAAAAATCTAGCCTTTCTAACAATTAAATTTCTCAAACAACTTTGCGCTATAAATACTGTATTTTGTAAAATAAGGTTAAATAAATAAATAAATAGAAAACAAACAACTATCAATGTATGAAATTGAGAATATATTTTCCAGATATTTTGGTTTAATAACCAAACTACTAAAACTGATTTTGACAAAATTTCTAGTTAGTAGAAAATAGTTATGAAAAACCTACATATTTCGAAAAAATATTCATTAAAATAAAAGGTTATTCTCAATAAACTGTCACAGTCATATCAGTATCACACAATTCTGAGAAATGTTCTTTACAAATAATATTTTAACAAACTCAGAAATCGAAATTACGATTCCACGTAAGGCCGCGCTTTCTTTCGAATCGTTATAATGACGTCAAATACATGATTCGGCATAAAGCCGTGGTATTGCGTGCCAGCTATGTTCAATTTGAAAGCTTATGAGAATTGAGTACTAATGAGTAGATATGTACCTATGTAATTTCGATTTTCCGCTGAAGTAAGCGGTATATGAAGTACTGTGTGAACACACCTACACCAGGACTGTGTCACTCCCCGTTTAGGTATCGAAAATATACCTACATTATTGTATAATGGTGTAAAAATACTCAAATAAGGGATAAAGGGTGTGATCCTTCAATCAACCTTACGATCTGCACGGAATAAGAAGCAACTGACTTATTGATGTAGTGGTCACCACACTAGTCCACCACCCAGAGGTCCCGGGTTCGACTCCTGGTCAGGGCAAGTTGGAAAATGGCCTTTTTCAAATTGTCCTGCGTCTTGGATGTTTATCTATATGTATATGTTATAAAATACAGTATCGTTGAGCGACCACTCCGAAGTGGCAAATTCAGTAACATTAATCATATGTCTAGACTTATAAGAATTTAATTGGCTTGCACTTCTAGGTATCTAAACGAAGAGGTGTCGAGTTCTTACGCGAGCTAAATTAAATCATATCGCTTACGACATTGAGTAGATATTTCTTTAAATTCCTTTGCTGAGTAACTTCTGTACGTAAGTACTATACTAGTACTTATTCTATGCCTATACTGAGCTGGGACACCACGTTGGGCGCCAATGAAGTAACTCCAACTGTCCCAGCTGAGTATAGGTGTGTTCCCACATGAAATATGTACAGTAAAGAGCGTAGTGCAAGAGATCGACAAGGGTAAATAAATGTTTTTATTATTATAATAGAACTGGTTAGGTATACAATAAATCTGCTACTTTCAAATTAGTATTTTTTTTAAACATCAAACAAAAATTTTCTATGGGTTGTTGTTGTTTTCACGTTGGAAATGAATATGGCCAAAAGTGGCGATTTATGGCAAATGCGCGAAGTAAATCTTCACGTTCTCACTTTAAACTGTTATGTTAACAGTAGTTCATATAATACGAGTAGTTTGAATGGAGCTGCATTAGACTATTAATATTCTGATGTATAAGCTACATAACAGTACAGTTTCATTAAAATCCATTAAGTAGATTTTACGTGAAAGAGTAACAAACATCCATCCATCCATAGTTACAAACTTTCGCGTTTATCATAATAGTAGGATGGGGGCAGCATTGGAGCCCGAAAAAATCATGTATGTTAGCAGATCTTTGACTTCTTCTTCTTATCGTGTGTGTTAGTGACTAACACTAGTGTCAGAGTTTTTAAACCGCCTTAAAAGCCTCTAACATGTTTTAGGTAACGACCAATGTCAAAGACAGTGACCGGGACTGATGGCTGAACGTGCCCTCCAAAGCACGGATCATCTTACTTATCAGACAATCAGGTGGTTAGGCCACAATGTCCAGACTACGACAACAACACAAAGTCGTTGCCCCGGGAATCAAACCCGCGACATCTGGGTATGAGCCGAACGCTCTAACCACTACACCACGGAGGCAAGGAGATGTATGACATATTCTCAGGATACTTTGTATACACGAAGCAATATAAACAGCTTCCTTCCCTTCCCATTCATTAACTTATGGACAGCTTCCTGCCAGTCATGTGGGGAAATTATCTTTTGCTGTAATTTCTATCTGACGTCATTACATGTTTTGGCAATTTGTCCCTGTAAGTATTTCACGTTATTAAGCTTGTTTATAGAAATACGCCGTGTGGTTTCCGGCAGAGTAGAATAGTCTTCCCGTGGATGTCGTAGAAGGCGACTTAGGAAATGCAAGCTAAAAAAGCTTATGAACATCACTGAGACCTCTCCAACCCGTCTGGACAGCGAGGAGAGTGTAGGACAAAGTCCTCTGGCTGCTCTGTTGAAGTATGGCACCGGTAGTATAGAGAGGATCATGCTCCTGCAGTGGAGACAAAAAGACCTGATGATGATGATGATGATAAAAGAAATACGAGTATACTTAATGCTCTAAAAATATAATAAAACTATTTGAAATGTGATTCAGTCCATTGTTACAATACAACGCTATCCGAGACACATGTACTAAAATACGATAATTATTCAAAACAACGTTATCCGAGACACATGTACTAAAATATGATAATTATTCAAAACAACGTTATCCGAGACATATGTACTAAAATACGATAATTATTCAAAACAACGTTATCCAAGACACATGTACTAAAATACGATAATTATTCAAAACAACGTTATCCGAGACACATGTACTAAAATATGATAATTATTCAAAACAACGTTATCCGAGACACATGTACTAAAATACGATAATTATTCAAAACAACGTTATCCGAGACACATGTACTAAAATACGATAATTATTCAAAACAACGTTATCCGAGACACATGTACTAAAATATGATAATTATTCAAAACAACGTTATCCGAGACATATGTACTAAAATACGATAATTATTCAAAACAACGTTATCCGAGACACATGTACTAAAATACGATAATTATTCAAAACAACGTTATCCGAGACACATGTACTAAAATACGATAATTATTCAAAACAACGTTATCCGAGACACATGTACTAAAATACGATAATTATTCAAAACAACGTCATCCGAGACACATGTACTAAAATACGATAATTATTCAAAACTAAAAACCGACTTCAACCCCAAACTACACAACCGATTTTGATAAAATTTCTATGGAATCACTTGCAAGTATACCAGTCCAGGTGTCATCGAATAATCGGTGAATATACATTTAAAAAAAGTCGCGACGAATTAAAAACCTCATCCTTTTTAGAAGTCGGTTAAAAACTTGAAAAGTACATCATCTCCTCTCACAGACCTAGTAAAAGAGATCTCTTTTGAGATATGCCTTTGTACAACTTTTATTTTACGTATTCTCTTTATACATTTTCTGTCTACACAAATTGGTAAATAAATAAATAAATTGAAAAGCATCTTGCGACGTAAATGTTAGAAACACAAAATGTACAAACCGGGCTGTTTGATATGGATCTAATTTAAATATTCATTTCGGTATTTGACGACAAGAATAATCTGCCACCCTTCCGAGGCTTAAGGACTGATGAATGATTCCGTGGTAGCATTGCCTAAACGTTAAATCAATTTTAATAAGGGTCAAATTGCTATTTAAATGTTACTTTGTCTGTTGCAGTATTATCTTGAACTGGTAGTGTTTTGTTTTTTTTGTAAATTACTAGACTTGAAAATAGTCTTCGCTGTTGATTTATACATTAATTAAATTTTGAGATAAAATGACAAATCCCCAACATGCTTCGTCAAAAATGTAAACTGAAAAATATCCGCAACAGGCTTCGTCAAAAATGTAAACAGAAAAATATCCGCAACAGGCTTCGTCAAAAATGTAAACAGAAAAACCGCAACAAGCTTCGTCAAAAAATGTAAACAGAAAAACCGCAACATGCTTCGTCAAAAATGTAAACAGAAAAATATCAGCAACATGCTTCGTCAAAAATATAATCAGAAAAATATCCGTTTTGGTTAACGACCACTACTTGCTTCTGGTCAAGAAAAGATCGTGAGTAAACCTGGCAGATGGTTAAGTATATCAATTGTTGTTATAAGATGAAATTTGAACTATGTCAGCAAAAAATTTGACATAAAATGAAATTGATAGGCGTATTTTTAAATATTGGCACTGTATTGTAGCAAATAGTGTTTTTCATTTATTTTTTACCGCATTTGCTTAGTATATAAGTAAATGTGAACCATCTTTTTATTAAAGTATACACTTTACAAATTAATATCCTTACACATTACAAATTAATTATGTAATTTATAATTTACGAAATACGTTATCATTTGTAATTTGCAATGGTATTGATTTAAAAGTGTTCTTATAATTGACGACATGACAAGATTGTTTCTTTGATCCGAGATTGCTTACCTTTATTTATATCTATAGGTATCTATAGAAATGGGGTATAGTTTACATGATTATACTGACTGTATAAAAAAAAATACTATAGTCATCAGGTGAAATTTGAACTAAGTACCTAAGTGATTTCAGGCAGTGCCAAAAATGAAACATGAAATGAAATTGGTAGGCGTATTTTCAAATATCAGTCGTATTTTGCAGTAAGTAGTTTTTTTCTTTATTTATTATTTTCAATTTAGATTTCATTCATATTTCATTTTAGTAATCTTCGTTTCAAAATATTCATATAAAATCTACTCTCTTAAATCAGTCTTAAATTCTTTCATTGATGTTGCTATGAATGCTCCGAATGATTATATGCTATGAATGCTCCGAATTTAAAGAGATTTTTTTATATAATTTACACAAAAAACAGTGCTTTGTAAATCAGTAGCATTATATAATTATACGATACGACCGCGCAAATGTATAGGTTTTTTTTTGTTGTATAAATATTTAAATTTGTCTATCTTTCTTATTTTAATAAACTTAAGTGTGTAGACATATGTCATGATATGTCCCCCTTCTTGATTATAAGTGGTTACCGTAACCTGCGGATGTCTCCAACACCTGAAGTACTCACATTCCCTTAATTGACTTTTACGATATGAATGGAAAAACAAACGGGTTGGACCTACGGTATTCAAGTTTTTCTTCACTCTTCTAACAAATCTTGTTTCTATTACACATTATTTGGTATTTTCTTGGGCAAACTAATAATTATTAACAAGTTTTAGAAAAACATAAGAATAATATCAGGTACTTCTAATCATTTGAAAGATAAATAATGACTGAAATTAGAAATGCGAGTCTTTTTATGGTGCTAATATAAAAGAAAAGCATTGATTTAGTATGAAATACTGTAAAACATAAATATGTAATGAATTTCTCTACTGTTTCATAAAATAAAGTGATCCTGCCCACAATCAGAACATTCAAGTTAACCATAAAACATATAAACGTCGTGACGTTAAAGCATTTTTGTTATCAAAACTAAACACTATTAAATCATAAACCCAAAACAATTAGCTTATTTTAACGCTTTACAATCTAAATCCGAACGCACACAAAACACAACTATCATCAATTTGTAGAGATACAAATCTAACTAATTCAGTGCACGAAAAACCCACCTGAAAGTCCACGAAAAAATCCTTAAGACCAATCAATCACACAAAGTCCAAACACTGATCCACAAGCACACTAGTATATTAGTCTCAATTTACGTTCACTGTAAACACTGTAACGTCACACCGATACGTACGTTACGCCGATACGTTACGCAGCGAGACAATACGTGCGTACGGTACGCTCTGAGGTGTTACACTGAGGGTGGTAGTAAGCTCGCGCTGGCCCGGCCAGGCTGAGTGGCAAATACCGGTGATAGCGCAGAAGGTGCGTTTCGGCGTAGGCAGTAAATAGAATTTGACGAAATATTCTTTTTGGTTTAAGAATGAAGAATTATGATATCTGAGAAGGACAAGATGTATCGATTAATAAGATTTTCGAAACATCTTAAATTCTTTAATCTTTAATATCATTCTACTTTATTTATACAAAATCTTTTAGATACTAGGTATACCTAAACTATTGGCTCTGTGAGCTGTAAAATCTGAGTGACCGATTCGATGAAGTCTGTCGCATAAAACCGTTATTCAGACCGAAAAGTTACGTCTTAATAAGGGTTAAAAGAAAGGTTGTAACCTTTTTGAAAATATTTTGGAATGTCTCCGTTCATCAATTTTGAGAATTTTCGAAAATTGAATCGGTATTTTTTTTATTTAATTTTTAAACCGTCTCACAAATTAAGAAGTATCTGTTAAGAAATACTACCCTTAGACGATAACAGCCGGATAGACAAACTGATGAAAGCTAAACAAAATCATTTTTGGTCAATCTCAAAGCTGAGTCACTTAGCTCGCTCGGTCAGTAAAGATGCATATTGTTGATTTTTTTTCATCTTATCCTAAGTTTTGTATGAGCAAGTATTTACTATCACCAAACTTCCACAAAGAAGTTGTGAAATGTGTTATGCTTAATTTTAATATCTCATCATCATCATTTAAGCCGCATAACGTTTACTGCTGGACTAAGTATCTATCAAGGCTCTTTAGAACAACTTTGTTTTAATTATTTACCTGTCAATATGAAACGACTATACAGAGACTAGGTCTTTATTTGACTAACAGAAAACAATATATTTTTCTCACATAATCAAATTATATTCAACCTGCTTTTTCTCCCAAGTAAGTAGTAGTAAAGCAACAGAATGGTGTCAATCGTTCTAAATATAGTAGGTAAGAAGCCATTTCACTACTTCTGAATCCAGTTTTGTTTTCATCTAGTTTGATTTCTCAACAAATGTTCCATTTAATTTGGCAACAAAGTATTCTTTGATCTGATAACTTTTCCTTTACTCGGAAAAACACCTAATTATCCATCTATAATTTCCACACTACTTCATCTTTGTCCCGACAACGACCTTAATCTGAAATCCCTTTTCAACTCCTCGTGCCTCTCATTATTGATCTCTTTCACTCCTCACTACCGGTGCAATAATGGTTCTATCCCTCGCACACGCGCGAAAGCTCGCATTCTCCCTCCCGCTCACTCACCACTGCAGAGCCTCAAAAACGAGGTAGTGGTACATTTGTATCAACGTGTGCGTTTGACATAAGAAATTTTTCCTTTACATTACCCACAGTTTAACAAAGTTCTCTATTAATCGTTGCCGTACTGCGACTTTTCATTTTGATAAGTATGGGATCTTTTTTGCGTATGTCACGTTATTAAAATATTTAAGTTTCGCGTGAAAAAATGGCAGTGTTTTGTTTTTTTAGGTTCATTGGTTTTATAGCGTATTTGGATCTGGATTTTCTAAATAAAACATGGGCTATTGGACAAGATACGGTTTATTCAATTGTCTTGTTGTTTTGTAGTGCAATTGTAGTGGGTTCTGCTACATTGCAATGCTCTTCGCGAGCTGTTTTTGTTCGAGTTTCCAAACCATTTGTGTTTGGAGTTTGGACTGAAATATGTGAATCTAATGTTTCTTGCTAGAATGGCTGGCCACGCTGCCAGTGTTCTAGGAACTTTGCCTTGAATGTAGAGTGATAGAAATTCTCTTCTCGTGCGTTTGATTAGAAGAGGTTTTCAATTTCTCGATGTCAATTTTTTAGGTTTAGTTGGGTTGTTTACTGTAAGTTAGGAACTTCGTTATAAACAGACATAAAAACTGGTATTCCATTTTAGTTACGTTTTTGTTTAAATTGTTTGGCTTTATTAAGATGTTTGTTGATGTTGATGTTTGTTTGTATTTTAATTACTTTAATTATTCGGTTTTTGATATAATAAAAAAATTTGACTACTGAACGTCAAAGTTCAAAAAGACGATGTACTGTATTTTAATGATCCAATATTTTTTTATAATTTTTTTTTATTTTTATTTTCAATTTGGTTACAGAGGTCAATTTCGTTTTTAAGTTTTTAGTCGTTGTAACTTGTTTCCTTAACAGCTGAATCTGACAACAATATTATTCACTTGAAAAACCAACTTGACCTTAAGGAGAGCATGTTACGCTACCTACGTCTAGGACTTCAGACTAACAAGGGTTAGTCCGAGGCAGGTTCTGGACAAATATACAAAAATAAAACATTTTATTTAAAAATTTCGGAGACCTTCATGTGTATTAGATGGTATTAGTAACCATACATAAAGGCGGTTGTGGGTTCGATCCCCAGACAGATCAAGTTTGAAAATGGTTTTTTTTATAATTTTCTAGTCTTGGGTGTGAATCTTTAAATGTTCATAAAATATGGTATCATTCAGTTAATATCCCATAAGTAACAGTTCAAGAACTGACTATTTATTTATGTTAAACCATTTTAAACCACCGACAAAAAAAGGAGTGTTATAAGTTTGACGCTAATGTCTGTCGGTCTGTCTGTCTGTGGCATCGTAGCGCTCGAACGGATAGACCGATATCGACGTGTTTTTTTTTACGTGTAAGCAAGTTTTCTTGATAGGCTATGTTTGATGAAAATCGGTTAAGCCTTTTAAATGCTATTGGGGGATAACGCTTGAAAGTCAGGACAATTTAGCAAATAAAGATGGCGCTACTGATATCAAAACGTATCAGTAGTTCTGTTACTCATCACTAGACGGCTTTCTTTACAGTCTTCTTCTTATCGTGTGTTAGTGACTAACACTAGTGTCCGAGTTTTTAAACCGCCTTAAAGGCCTCTGACATGGTTTTAGGTAACGACCAATGTCAAAGACAGTGACCGGGACCGACGACTTAACGCGCCTTTCGAAACACGGATCATCTTACTTATCACACAATAAGGTGATCAGCCTAAAATGTCCTAACCAAACTAGGACAACAACACAAAGTCGTTGCCCCCGCCAGGAAGCGAACCCGCGACCTCCAGGTATGAGCTGAACGCTCTTACCACTACACCACGGAGGTAGTTGAGTTACAGTGAGGGTATTTTTTAATTTGCCTAGGAAACAAACTTATTAATGTGTCTGGTAAAATATCCCGCAACGCTTAAAAGCATAAACCAAACTCCAAAGTTACTCACTGTGTGGCCAAACCTTGTTTTTTCAATAATTTCAAACTGCAATGTTATTAGCCTAAAAAACTTTATAGAGCCAGATGGTGAAATCACATAGTAACGTACATTTACTTGATATAGTCATTACTTTTTTGTTTGAAAGTAAATTGGTGCAATTTTTGACTGATGATACACTTAATTATGGTTGTGTTGTGGTATAAAGAAATAAGAAGGTTGACTAAATACCTCTACGCCTCTTAATATTCATTATCATCATTTCAGTCGCATAACGTCCACTGCTGGACATAGGCCTTTCCCAAGTATTTCTAAAATGACCGATTTAAAGAGGCCTGCATCCAGCGCCTTCCAGCGACCTTGGTCAGGTCGTCAGATCACCTTGTCCTACGCTAAGCTTGCCAGTACGTGGAGGCTTTTAATATTATGTTAAACCTCGTTTATTTCTTTAATGTCACTCGGTGGCTCAGCAGAACGCTTTCCCAAGTTAAGCGGTACAAGGCGTGGTCTGCACTTGGATGAATTATTTCTAGTGATATTGTAATTTTTCAAGCTTCTCCATGCTTCGGCAACCAAGCCGTTGGTCTCGGCTACCAGATATGCAATGTCTTTAATCTTGAAATATCTAACAATGTTGGTCACTTACACACACAAAAACAAACAAGTAAGTAGCTGCTTTTCTATCAATGCAGATCGCAATAACTGATCGATGCATCAATTACTGATGTAGTGAGCAACCATAGTCTCTATTTTGATTTTACGCTTACAAGCCCGCCGTCAGCAGCCAGAATATATATAATGATATAATATTTACTCATATGCCTATCTTTGGTACCTCTATCCTTAGGATCTGAAAGGACAACAAATCGGCCTTTTCCTATATTTACCAGATAAAAACTCTCTATTTACAAAGATAATTAGTGTAATAGGTTAGTAATAATGACAATGTAGCATTTTAATTAAACTAGTAGGTACTATTCTAAAAACCTTTTTTCTTTTCTTTTTTTTAATTAACGAAGATGACTTTCTCTAATTTTACTGTGGTGCTGTGGAGTGGGCGTCACGGATGTCAAAGGTCACTGAACTGTGGAAAATACCTTAATTTGATGGCGAAAACGTTTGTTTTAACTTTAACTACTCTTTTAGTGCACCTCTGTTTATATCTACTTAAATATTCCACGACTTAGTTACGTTTATTTTGCTAGTAGCCATATCTCTGAAACCCCTAGATGGATTTGACTCATGTTTAAACTTAAAAATTATTTTAATGACGTTTACACGTCTACTAAATTCATAAAGCTCAGATCACTATTACCCAAGTTACCGTCGAACAGAAATACACACTTAAATCGTATGTGTGTATTTTTGTAAGTATTACTACAAACACCGGACCGAATTTTTCAATATTTTCCATCCTTGGGTTTCTTTTTGTTTTTCGTTTCTGTTAAGTGGCCAACACTGGTTTTAGATTTTTCAAGCTGCCTAAAGGTATCTGACATAGTTTAACGACTGCCGCCATATACAATGATGACAGCCGGGACCAACAGCTTATACGTACCTTCCGAAGCACGGACTTTCTTTGGGTCTTCTTTTTATCGCGTTTGTTAGTAACTAAGACTGGTGTCAGAGTTTTTAAACCGCCTTAAAGGAATCTAACATGGTTTTAGGTAACGTCCAATGTCAAACACAGTGGCCGGGACCGACAGCTTGACGTGCCCTCCGAAGCACGGATCATCTTACTTATCAGACAGTCAGGTGATCAGCCTACAATGTCTTAACCAAACTAAGACAACAACACAAAGTCGTTGCCCCTGCCAGGAATCGAACCCGTGACCTCCGGGTATGAGCCGAACGCTCCAACCACTACACCACGGAGGCAGTTAGTAGTTTTTTGGGTGAACAATGACCACTGACAATTGACATGCATATTATATTTGGCGAAAAAAAGTACGACAGGTTATCCTGGACTCCTAAGCAGTAGAGCGGATGATGCAAGTGGGAAGAAAACCGCGCGTACGCATCTAATACTAGCCTATTAACAGCACAATGATTTATTTTCGAACGACCTACGGACGGACATCAATAACGACTTTATAACACATCTATCACGCAAATGGTTTCTTATACCAACAGTCCAACAACTAGGCTTGACAGATGTACCGCCCACCGACGATATCATTTGGTTAGAAATTCTTAATTACAGTTCTTGTGCACATTTGTAGAAAGTTTTTGTTTATGTAGGTGCTTGTATCGTGTTTTGATTAGAAAAATAAAAGCTAAAAAAAAAGTGTTGACCACTCGGTTGGAAAGATGTTACAAAAAAATATTTAAATTTAATTTTTTTAAGTTATTAAAATACACCAAAAAATTTCCAGTCTGTAATTATTTCGTAACAGAAAAATCTTACATTTTATTTCGCCTAGCCCCCCCATCTGCGAAGTTCCTTCTTCTTCCAAAAAAACTCTTTTAGACTATCCATTGAACATAACCGTACTTACGAGAGTACAAAAAAGGTATAAGGATCGCGCTACATTGGATTGGCATGGCATGGCATCGGAAGTGACGCTTCATTTCAAAACAAGCTTTATGTCAAGTGATATAAGATGCATAACCGCCCGAGGGCGTCTTTTCCGCGGGAGTGTGCGGCAGGCCGCGGCAGGCCGCCGGCCGGCTCTCCGCGTTCAAGCGGTTATGCATCTTAAATCACTTGACATAAAGCTTGTTTTGAAATGACGCGTCGCTTGCGATGCCATGCCATGCCAATCCAATGTAGCGTGGCCCTTAGTCACGTCTAGTGAGGATTAAACTCGAACCTCACAGACACACAGTCAGAACATCAACGGCTTTTATTCATCATCATCATCATCAGGTCCTTTTGTCTCCACTACATGAGCACGACCCTCTCTGTACTACCAGAGCCATACTTGGCCAGAGCAGCCAGAGGACTTGGCCTACACTCTCCTCCTTGCCAGGGTTGGAGAGGTCTCATCGATGTTAATAAGCTTTGTTTAGCTTGTATATCTTAAGTCGCCTTCTACGACATCCACGGGAGGATCCGCAGTGGCTCTATTCTTTTCTAGCGGAAACCACACGGCACTTTTTAACCAGTTGTCCTCAACCGATTGAGCTGAAATGTTGTATACTTGTGTAAGTCGGTTGACAATACAATATTATGGAGTCAATGAGATGATCTGATAATGGAGCTGGGAGGTATTTGACGGAACTTATAAAAGAACACAACCACATTGAATAGGACTCGTTTGATTTGTCTTGACTAGCAATTTATGGTAGGCGATGCATAGAGTCTGAACACGAAGTCGGAAGGTGGTGGATGGAACTCAGTAATGAATCGACGCAACTCCATCTAATTTCGGCTTATTTCATTTGTCTAAATAAGTACGTTGACCTTACAATAAAAGCTTTTAAAAAATTATTATTTTTTCGGTTCTTTTCTTCTAAGTTGTATTTTAGACTTATTTATGTACAATAAAGATTTGACAACACACACAAACAAAGCTCTCATCGGATGTACCACCCGATCCCTTGTTTCTATAATTTTCATTTACCATTTCTTTAATGCTTTTCCCAATAGATATCCATTTTATAGTTGTGTCATTTTACAGGGTACAGATAGTGTAAGAACATATACAAGTACTTCTACTACAAGTTCAAACTAGCCATAGCATCTCGATATTCGATGACAACTCTATACATGGAGAGTGTAATGCTTCCAGTTTTTGCAGCCACGCGACCTCTTCTGTCTCTTTCCCTCGTTAGGAGAATATGTATTTTTGTCATTTGTACTCGGCACGCTTATGTTGCCGTCTCTTTTTCCCATTCATGTCTCGAAATTATTGATAACTTATTATGTAGACGGGAAGTCACAAAGTTGTCATATAAATGAATATATATGTACTAAATAGTATTTTAGAAACAGTTAATTGTGACCAGTACTATTAAATACCTCTTTTTAAAAATATACCAAACAAGTTAGAAATTCCCTTTCGGACGGTACCGGTACATGGGTTTGTCGGCTAAGCGAAAAAAGTGTAAGGTTTTTCCGCAAAATAAGTTCGAGACTTGTGTTATGGGATACTAATTCAACGATACTATATTTTATACATATACAGATAAACTTCCAAGAACCAGGTCAATTTGAAAAAAGCCATTGTCCATCTTGACCTTACCGGGGATCGAACCCGGGACCTCCGGTTTAACAGCGGGGCATGATGACCACTAGGCAGCAGCGTCAAATTACTAACTTACCTACTGCAAATGAAATAAAAACATTACGTTACAATCGTAATGCGTCGTCTATGAGCTAAGATATCAGCAACCAAACGTAACTCGTCCCAAAGCCGGTTTGGCAATCGGTATAAATAAACCTTATCTCCAGTCCTCGCTTTTTATTAGCAGGACACGATAAAATTTAACGGTATATTTAGGCATTTCGTGAACGAATCCCATACGGGTAATGCATGTTTTGTTTGTTCTTTAGACCTGTCGTTTGAGGTCGTTGACCTTATTATGCAATTTTACAAAGGGTTGTCGGGCTTTTCTTTAAATTTACGTATTTGTAAAAGCGAGCAAAGTTGTATCACGTTTTTATTCCTAACTAGCTTGTGCCCGTGACTTCGTCTGCGCAGTATCTTTATAAATTGTAACCTATGTGTTTTTCTGATGTATAAGCTATATTATTGTAACGTTTCATTAAAATCCATTTAGTAGTTATTACGTGAAAGAGTAACAAAGATCTATCCAGCCATCCATACTTACAAACTTAAACGATTATAATATTAGTAGGATAGGAAGTAGGATGAGGCATGTAGAGCATTTCTAGTAAAATTGACGTGTGAAATAAATGTATGCACATGCCGCCTCGAGGCCCGGCAGGCGTGGTAGACCCAAGAAGTGCTGGCTTGACGTCCTCAAGGATGATTTGCGTATCAATCGTCTTACAACCAAGGATGCTTAAGACCGTACGAAGTGGAGAAGAAAAAGCCGGAAAGCTGACCCCGGGCTTCGCAGCAATACAGCTGAGGAAGCAACTGGGAAAACGCTGAGATAAGAAAAAGAGAGAGAGAGAGAGCCATGTAAAGCATTTTGGGTCTTGCTACTCTAAGTAGACAGAGCCCAGGGCTGTAAGAATCTGCGCGGAATGAGAGGCAGTTAGTAAGTACATTTTTCAATATTTAATTATTATATTTTTTTATATTGAGATGTTTAATTAAGTCTAAATAGCACCCGAAGCCCGCGACTTCTTTCACGTCGACTTTATGACAATGCTCATCAGGCAGAACTAGTTTTCCTAAGGAGTCATTTTTATATGTTTTATAGTTTAGCTGGACCATTAGCCTGTCGTCTGTTCACAGACCGGAATCCGGTCAACATGCATTGTTTTACTATTGTGTCTGATGTTTTACACAGACAACAGGTTAGGGTTCTGCATCAGAGTAGGTGAGGGTTTCGTCCCAATCGCAATGGGACGAAACATACACAAAAAAGTATTTAGAATTAAGTGTGCGATTCGTCCCATAGATTTTTTAAAGTAATGTCAGCAAGAAAATTCAAATAAATGATATGTTATTATTAAATTAGGCTTACTAGGTGTTGTCTCAGCGCCACCTTTTTGGTACAATTTTTAAGTGTCGATTCGGGTAGTTTTCAGACAACCTAATAAAGATAACCAGTGGTGATCATTATTACAATAGCGGATTATAATAGTCATTTTATCTCTTTTATTGTTATTTTATTGTTGATTTACTAAAAGTAATTACAAATAAATATTATTTACAAATAAATATTATTTACAAATAAATATTATTTACAAATAAATATTATTTACAAATCAATATTTAGTTTTTAGGGTTCCGTACCTCAAAAGGAAAAAACGGAACCCTTATAGGATCACTTTGTTGTCCGTCTGTCCGTCCGTCCGTCCGTCTGTCCGTCTGTCAAGACCCTTTTTCTCAGGAACGCGTGGAGGTATGAAGCTGAAATTTATATCAATTACTCAGGTCTACTGTCCCTTGAAGCTGTGAAAAAATCAAACTTCTAAGCCAACGCAATCAAAAGATACAGCCGTTTATGCCGCAAATTTTCGACACTTGCAAGGGAATCAAAACCTACAGGGTGCTTCCCGTGAACTCAGAATCTTGAAATTTGGTACGAAGCAACGTCTTATAGCATAGATAAAGGAAAAATTACGAAAACCATAAATTTTTAGTTACATCACATAATATATATTTTTTTAATAATTTTAAACTTACTACCCATTTCCTCATAAACGCGTAGAGGTATTAAATTGAAATTCATACCAAATTCTCGTTTGTGCGGAACCCTCGGTGCGCGAGTCCGACTCGCACTTGGCCGGTTTTTTATTTTAATTAAGCTTGTGTTGCTATCTGTACAAAATAAATTTAAAAATATAATAATAAAAATATTGGGACGAATCGCACAACACATACTTTGAACTTTTTGAAAGTAGCTTTTCGTCCGTTGGGACGAAAATTTTATGGGACGAAACGCTCACCTACACCTGCATTAGGTGTTCCATTTTTCAAAATCAATTATACCCTGTATGTTGCCCAGGCTTAACAGCTATATAACAAAAGTGTTTCATTCAAATCCGTCCATGCAGTCTTTCCGGAGATTAGCAAACAGACAAAACAACAAACAGACAGTTTTTTTTTTTAATTTTTAATCTGACATGTCTCCCTCGCCCCAAATATTTTTAATGTACAGACACATTTCTTTTACTGTTTTATTATGTGTATAGATTACGTACTTTTCGTGTAATTTTCTGAATATAGTCCGCAGAGCGGAGCCCATTTTGGTGGAATATTATGATCTCGTAATGTCTGACATGTTTTGTTTTTTATATTTCTCTCAAATAAATATTATTTTCTTTTTTTATAAGTTTTCTCTTTCTCCTAGACCAGGATAAAAGAATGTATGTACCAGTGTGTTGTAATATTAACAACTAGCCGAAGCCCGCGACTTTGTTCGCGTGGACTTTATGTCTCTGGAAAATGCTCATCAGGCTGAATAACTTTTACTAAGGCGGCATTTTTATATCTCTTATAGTTTAGCTGGACCATTATGGTTCTGTATCAGGCGTTCCATTTCCCAAAATCATTTATATCCTATATATTGCCCAGGCTTAATAGCTATATAACAAAAAAAGTTTCGTTAGAATCCGTCCAGTATTTCCGGAGATTAGCGTGTACAAACAGACAAACAGACATACAGACAAACAGACAAACAGACAAACAGACAAACAGACAAACAGACAGACATTTTTTTTAATTCTTACTCTATTACAACGTCTCCATAGCCCACAATATTTTTTTTGGAAATATATTTAATGTACAGACACACTTTTTTACTGTTTTATTATATGTATAGATATATGATTTTAGAGTTTCACGGTCACAATTACTGTTATTAGTATTACGGGACTTACAATGGAATGGCAAAAAACGATATTAATCGCGGTAAGTCCCGTAATACTAATAACAGTATATGTATAGATATAGATTATTATATGTATAGATTACCCGAGTAAAGCTTACCTCAATATTGGGTTGTGAGTTTACAGTTCCCAGTGACGTAGTGTGTAACTGCCTCCGCGGTGTAATGGTTAGAGCGTTCGGCTCATACCCGGAGGTCGCGGGTTCGATTCCCGGCGGTGGCAACGACATTGTGTTGTTGTCCTAGTTTGGTTAAAGATATTGTAGGCTGATCACCTGATTGTCTGATAAGTAAGATAATCCGTGCTTCGGAGGGCACGGTAAGCCGCCGGTCCCGGTCACTGTCCTTGACATTGGTCGTTACCTAAAAACCATGTCAGAGGCCTTTAATGCGGTTTAAAAACTCTGACACTAGTGTTAGTCACTAACACACACGATAAGAAGAAGAAGAAATGACGTAGTAATTTTAATGTTTCTTCATACGTATATGTCTCAAATTTTGCCTTATTTCTTTAAACACGTCAGATTCAGAATGTATCAAATGCTCAAAACTCGCGAAACATCCAAACTTCCATATTTACAAATAATTTGTAAAATTTCAAATTGTTACTTTCTCATAAATTGATATAAAGATTTTAGATTTCAGGAAATGGATATACTAATTTATCAACACTTCAACAAAGGCGTTAACCCGTAGGATTGTACTCCACCAAAGAATAAATATGCAGAGATATGTGTAACGCATAACAGCGGAGATGTTATCCGGAGATATTTATCTCAAATGTAATAATACTTTGTTAAAATGCAATGCTGCCAATATATCATCATCAGGTCTTTTTGTCTCCACTGCAGGAGCATGACCCTTTCTGTACTACCTGAGCCATACTTGGCCAAGGAAGCCAGAGGACTTGACCTACACCCTCCTCGCTGGCAAGACGGGTTGGAGAGGTCTCATTGATGTTTATAAGCTTTATTTAGCTTATATTTCCTAAGTCGCCTTCTACGACACTTACAGGAGGACTTGTAGTGGCCCTATCCTACTTTGCCGGAAACCACACGGTAAGTATATAACAGGCTTTTATTTTGGGCATTAACTATACTAACATACTATCACGTCTATTTTCCAGTGGATATACAAAGACTGTAGATAAAAACCGCATTGAAATCATGTAGCATAGTTTATAAAATCTAAGAGTAAATTCATACATACGCTTTTAATTTTTCAAAACTAAAAACTGACTTCACCTCCAAGGTACATGACCGATTTTCAATTTACATATACACAATTGTACATGAAAATTTCAATTAAACAACTTAACAATACGCTATTTTCCAACAAGTCAAATCAGATATTTTTTTTTAAACGTCAAAACAAACAGTTTTTATGGGATTTTGTATGAAATACAGGCAGATGACGTCACAGTTTTTTGGAGTCAAATAGCGCTCTTATTATCAGTTTTTCTGCAATAAATTAATTTAAAATCACGATAAATTGGATATTTTCAAAGACATGTGCCATTATTTTGCTACGTTTTATTTTGTTATCAGTACAAAATAATTTATTTTAGGCTTAGGAAAATACCCTATTTTATCTTTCCGAAAAAAAAAAGAATTTTCCAAATCGGTCCAGGTGTCTCCGAATAGTTAGTGAATATACATAAAAAAAAGATCGTGACGAATTGATATACTTCTCCTTTTTTTGGAAGTCGGTAAAAAATAGAAAAAAATCGGAGAAGAGAAAAACTGTTAAACGCACCCTGGGTTCTGACATAACACAATCAAGGTCAAGGATGCAACCAAATCTCAGCAAAATAATAATAAAAATGATAAATATAGAAAAATAGCTCCGCTCTTCTCGTTTCGTCTCCGCTCTGTTGGAGTCTTGTCATACAGAGTTTTACTGAATTTCCATACACGTGGCGCTTAATAAAAATCTCATACAGTTTCTTATAACGAGGTACAAAGAAACTTTACGGAAAGATGAAGATAATATTACTTCGAAGAGTTTAATTTTCCTTGTACGCTTTTGACTTTATGTGATATTTCTTTGTATTACTTTTGCTTTTGGAATTAATTAAAAACTCGGAAATAAGTAACGAATTTAATATATTCACATCCATACTAACGAGTAACACAGAGATTATGTTAATTTCTATGACTGTAAAGAACAGATTGATATGATTGTACAGATCAGGTCCCGTTTTTACGCTTTGTGTACGGAACCCTAAAAAGAGCCGTGATGAATGGAAAACCTCCTTCTTTTTTTTAGAAGTAACCAGTTTAAACTTGCTTTCAAATGTGCTCAGTTTGATTTGTCCTCGTGTATTGTTTTGTTTAAGTTTACAAACTAGCAATTCAAGTTTATATCTTGAAAATATCGTTTTATGAGACACCACAGTGCGAAACAAGTTCATATTTCCAATGATCAGCAACAGGTACTTTGTATAAACGAGTGACAACACAAAGCACGGTGGTCTTTGATGACAAATGTTTAGATATAGCATCTTGAAAAGATCTGGGCGAAAAAATGTACGAGCTAAGTCCTCCAAGTCTACAATACGATACCAGTCTACCTAGATGACTAGGCGTTTTAATTTTTTTATTGAACTTAAAATCTTAAGATTATAACAAAAAGGTACAACTTAATGCTAAGCATTGTTGTGTACCAGTTTGGCTTCGTGACGCAACGTTTGTATCCCTCATCAAGTCTTTATAGTCTCCACTGCAGGAGCACGACCCTCTCTGTACTACTAGAGATATACTTGGCCAGAGCAGCCAGACGATTTGGTCTACACTCTCAACGCTTTCCAGGTGGGTTGGAGAGGCCTCATTCATGTTAATAAGCTTTGTTTAGCTTGTATTCCCTAAGTCGCCTTCTACGACATTCACGGGAAGAGTTGGAGTGGTTCTATTCTACTTTGTCAGTGTTTGTATGAATTAATATTTTGAAAATTTGATCGAAGTATTATAAAATCGCTAGGCGAATAAATGAGTCATGTTAAAAGAATTTTTGGTTCAATCATGATGCCAAATCTGTTAAGAATGTTTATTAAAATATTTAGAGTAGTGAAACAGTTGTTGGTGAATAGGAATAGGATATCTAATTGATTGCATTCCACAGCGAAAAAAAAAAACAACATTATTTTGATGTCGCCAAATACAATGAGTCTCAGTGGTCTTTTATTATAATGTTTATATTAATGTATAAGACCTTAGGTACTTGTGTTCGAATAGTTATGGGCACAAAAATATTTAGGACGAACAGCAGACAGTCATGTACAAGTAATAAAATTAGTTATATTCATCAAAATCTAGTTCTAAGAGTATGAGTTAAAGGCAAGTAGGGGAGGTGTGGCACATTTGTAAGCTTAAAAAAAATAAGCTACCTAACAAATGTGCATTATCTATAAAAATTACGACATCATTGACTTTAGGTCTTAAAACGGGGCCAAAGTGAAGGGATTTCTTGCCGCGCCTCCTGTATCCTTTGACATGTCTTGTGTATAGTTGGAGACAAAAATAACTGCACCTTTGTATACACTATACACCTGAGATGGACCTTTAAATATTTTATGCCTTTTAAAAAGTCTGCCTGTTTATAACTTTGTGTTGTTATGTCAACACAAAGTGGTCAATGAGCAGATTTTTAAATAGTCCAGTCATAATTATAATAGATGATTTTTCAAAACTAAAAGCCGACTTCAATTCCAAATTACACAACAGATTTTGATAAAATGTCTATGGGACTACCAAACAAATATGCAATTTCAAACAAAAAAGAATTTTCCAAATTGGTCCAGGCGTCTTTGAATAGTCGGTGAACATACATATAAAATAAAAGACCGCGACGAATGAATAACCTCCTCCTTTTTGGAAGTCGGTTAAAAAGCCATAAATACTCTTTTGCAAGCGGAGAATAGGAGTTGAGACTAAGTTAAAGACCAACCGCTTTGATGAGTTTTCGCTTGCGGGGTACAGGAGCGGGGGTATGATGACTTAGGAGGCTGAAGAAGGTACGGGCGGGCGTGAATACTTGAATATGACACTCGCCTCTCTCCTCGCACCCCTGTACTCCGCAGGCGAAAACGCGGTCGGTCTATAGTCTTGTTCATTTAACCACTTTTCCTATATTATGCGATGTTGTTATGCAATTTTTGATACGAAACAATGTAAATGATTTTGCAATATGGATGCCAATGACATACTCGTACTATTAAAAAAAGTAGATACAAAACTCGGAAACCATTGAAACAATTTAGACGTGGTTTACGACAGACTATTTGCATTTAAGACCATTCGCGACTAACTCAAGCTACTCTACCCAAAAGATTGCTTGCGTTTTTAGGGCTTTGGAATAAGGACGTCGCAAAACTTGAAAATTGAGCAACGACTCAAGGAAAAGAAAAAAAATCAAAAAATCCTTTGCTCTACATCACTATGAAATTTATACTACTTATCATTTGCTATCGGTTTTCGATGTATGTATCACCGCGTAAAAAATGAAGTTTAAATATGTCAAAATGTCAAAAAATACAAGCACGAGCTGTGTTTATGCAATTTAATAATAGGAGGTATATTGGCTTAAATTGATTTAAAATTATAGGGTTTATAAATACCAGTGCTGTCCTGCTATAAATATTAATAACAATCAATTATGTTTGTCGGAATCTGGTCGAAGTGAAGGGACTTATACCGCACCTATTCTTCGACAGAGTGAATCGAATAGTTTATATTTTTAAGTGCATTAAGGAAAATAAATTTTCAAAACTAAAAACCGACTTCACTCCCAAACTACACAACCGATTTTAATAAAATTTCTATGGAACCACTTAGAAATTAAAAAAAAAACCTTTTTTAAAATCGGTCTACGTCGATGTCTTCGAATAATCGGTAGTATGTTCAAAAAAAAAAAAAAAACAAAAAAGATCGCGACGAATTGAAAAACTTATCCTTTTTGGAAGTCGGTTAAAAAGACGTGCAACAGGGTAAGTAAATGAGCCTAGTTCCAAATAGAAGAATGATGCAGATTCATACATATATCATTCTTCTTCTTCACTTTACCTTAAATGATTTCTATATGTACTTAAACTAATATTAATTTCAAACTCTGTATCTTGGCAACATGTTAGAACTCAAAATTTCATTTCGTCATCATACTTAAATTATCACAGAACAACCATATACTCATGCAGATACCGGATTTTCTAACGCAGACTCAGAAAACTCACTACGCTCATTTCACTCACTTGTTCATTAATATACAAGTCTCATGTATAAACGTACATCCTAAAGTGATGAGTAATTTTCTCCGCATGTATGTGTACTATCGTAAATACGATGGTATCGCTGCAACAGACATTCAAATAGATCCTACGTAATGATAACTTCGCGTGGCTAGATGCTACGAGCTACCGAACGGCTGTTCAGACTCAAAACACAGTAAAGGATAGCTTTTACGATTTTATTACGGATCTGACTCAGTTTTTTTTCGATTTTTTTTTTCTATCTTCATGCCCACTATCATGCTAAATGTGGCCTTTAGATGCTGTGGCTCTGGGCTCTGTGTTAAACGTAATTGGGTAGCCGTTAGAAATATCATGTGATATGTATATGATTAAACATATTTTTCCACATTTTTGCCCACCATCTCGCTAAAAGTGGCCTTTGAGTCTTGCGGCCCTGGGCTCGTATCTGCTTAGAGCGCAAGACACAAAATGCTCTATCAGCCCCATAAGAGATAAAGACGTGATGTTATATAAATATGTTTGATCCTGATTCCTGCCAAGTCAAACCAACAAAGGCACAACTATTGCATACTTTACTCAGATCAATTCAAGGCACTTTTGGCACTATGGAAGAAGCTAGAAGCCAAAATTTCAGTTTCCAAGAGAAAGTACTATTCCATCGCCAGCTTAAGAAATGCTAGTCTCGCAAAATTTTAGTGTAATCTTTTCCACCGCAAATAGTTTTGAGATCACTAAATTATTATGAAAAACCAAGTCTGTTAAAAATAGCAAAATACATAGCAATTTCACGGCAACATGTTTCTCAAAATCTTAACTTTATTCACACAATTTCATAACTCGTATTTTTCTGTGAAATTGCAATTATGTTTTATGTGGGTTCGTTACTATGTTTTAAGTTTGAACAGTGCAGTGCTTTTAAGTAAACTGTGTTTATTTGGATCAAGGAGAATTTAGAAAGGAGTGGTCACTGATGTACCTTTTTCTTTACGTGTACCTAGTAGGTAGTACCTAGATTAGCAGTGTGTCTGTACACACTGCTAATCTAGGTACTACCTACTAGATTATCTGGTTCAGTAGAATCGGAGTGGTAGTCATATACCAACTTTAGATAGCAATTTATTGGCATGTAGTCGTGAGGTGAAGGTAGAATAGAATACAATTTTGTTCATCATCATCAAAACCACAATACCTGCAAATATTTGAATGGGCACAGCATCTTCTAGGTAAAGTCTTTAAACTTAAAACATTTACCAAGAAATACACACACATACACACTATCACGTCTTTATCCCTAATGGGGCAGACAGAGCATTTTGGGTCTTGCGGTTCTATGCAGAGCCCAGGGCCGCAAGACCCAAAAGCCACTTTTAGCGTCATGGTGGGCGAGAAGATGGAAAAGCAATCAATCTAGTGATGGGTTGCTAGCCGCATCGCCTGTTAACATGATTTGCATTTTTGCCCATTCATTCGATCGGCTTTTACGATCTGCATGGGAAGAGAAGCAGCTGGTACATTCTAAGTTTTTTTTATTTCTCCTAGACCAGCATGGGAGGAACATTACCAAGAAATGAAAGCAAATTTGTCAATTTACCATTGATAAAAATATCCTAATAATTTTTTACAAGTTTTCATTTATTTTCATCCATCCCGTTGGCTATCTGTCTATCTGTAATCAAATCTTGCAACTTGACCCACTTTCCGGTTTCGATTGAGCTGAAATTTTGCACCACTATGCAATATTATGATGACATCGAGCTGATCTGATGATGGAGCTGGAAGGTGACCGTAGGAATTCTAATTAATCGACGCAACCAAATCGAAGCTCCATTTGGTTACTACATTTGTCTTAATAATTACTTAGGCCTCACAATAAAAGCTTGTACGAAAAAATAAACTTCTTACGAAAAACTTATTTTGACTTTGACTTTCTTTTGCAATCACTAACCCGCCTGCCTAACGTGATGTTGTATATGGTCACGTTCCCCCTTAGACTGATAGGATAGTGCAATTTACTTGCTTAACAGTCCACTGGCATTGTAGTAAAGGGTACGTAAATAAACATTCTCATAGTTTACACACACGTAGTTGAATGGAATATAAACCAGCAAATTTCCCATTCGATGAGAAACTCCCACCAGGTGGTGATCGTGGGCAGTATGGAAGTCCATAAACAGACTCCGGACTGGTTTGGTAGATGCCATGAGCACCGAAAATCAAATGGGGTTTCTCAAACAACGATATTTGTGAATGTGGAGCTGTTTAAAGCATGGCCCACTTTCTGCCATACCCCAGCTGCCTAACCTCTTGCAGGTGATTTCAACTCGGCTAATGACATAGTAAGTGTGGCCACACACTGGTCTATCACCTTATGAATAATCCATTCCGTTTATCTATATATGTATTTGTTATAAAATATAGTATCGTTGAGTTAGTATCCCATAAAACAAGTCTCGAACTTACTTTGGGGCTAGCTCAATCTGTGTAATTTGTCCCTATATATTTATTTATTTATTATTTATTTATTCCGACTCGCTAAGAAGAAGCAAGGAATATATTGTGCTCCGCCCTTTGCAACTTCACTTCAAATATTTTTAGTTAATCTGTTTTATCATATTTGCTTACTTAGTTTAAAAAATATATCAAATGTTAATAGTTGTCAGCGCCCATACGTCGCCATTTTGAATTCACATCGTGTACAAAATGGCCGCCGTATATTGTGATACGAGTATTGCTCTCCTTAATGCGACAATAAATGTCAAATTGCAATCGCTATTTGTAAAAATTATGGTCACCGGTTTGCCGGTACGTGTCCCGGCCCAGTAATTAGAAAATTTGTCCCCTTATTTTTTGCGTTTGGTTTTTCGTGGCTTGTTTTTATTGCAATTAGGTTTACGTGTTTTAAAAAACGTAGTTTAGGTAGGGTTGGCTATGTTTACCTGATTGCAAAAGTGAAGAATTTTTTTATGCATAATTAAACGAGCAAGCGAAGCGAGCGTAGTTATTCGATTCCTTTTGAACAATCTGGCGGCGTTTTCGATTTCACGTATTTTTGTATGTATAAGTTGAAGATAACTTGAGTATCTTTGATCGGATTTTCATGAAGTTTATTATGCGTTTTGATGTAGTAAAAACATTTTTTAGGATTGAATAAGCAAAATCGGTCAAGGCATGGCAGAGCTATGGTTGCAGCAGGTGAATGTAGAGTACTAGACGTACTATCAGACCTGGTTGGCCTGAGCCACACAAACTCCTTAATTATCTATATATTACAATTATCTAAGATAATATCCCATCTCGTCTTGACTCTGACGACCTCTGTGGTTTTTACAATTGTCAAATGAAACAAATATTCAAAGATAAATAGATTTTTTACTTTCATACAGGAGTTCCTAGGTTCGATCCCTGGTCAGATAAAGATGAAAATTTCCAAATTGACCTGGGTCTTGAACGTTTATCTACAAAAGTAATTGTTGTGAAATATAGTATCGTTGAGTTACTCGTAGTATCCCATAACACAAGTCTGAAACTTACATTAGGGCTAAATCTGTGTAATTTGTCCAAAAAAATGGTTCTAGGCGTCTTTATGCAATTGGAGAACATACATAAAAAAGATTCCGATGAATCGATTAACTTCCTCTTTTTTTGAAGTCAGTAAAAAAGTAACCCTAGTGTAAACCCTGAACAAACGTACCTAGTCGTAAAAAAATCTGTAGCGACGGTTCTTGTGCATCGGACATGCTTTGAAAGTGAAACACGGAATTTTGTGTTTAGGGACTAAAAGTGGGAAAATTTACCTTTTAAATTAAAAATTTAAGGAATTTTTTCTTTGAAATACCTAGCTTTAGTCTTTTATTAGACTTTGTCGTTATATTTTTGCACCTTGTTGTGTTTTGTTTGTTTAAATGTTTGCAAACCAATTTTTGGAAATTCGTTTCATGGGATCGATTGGGCAAACATTTTGCATTAGAGTTTTGATTCTTTTTTAGGGTATAGAAGTAAACAAGAAATCCTTGTAGTTTTGCCATGACGCCGTCTGTCTGTCGGTGGTTCTACTTAAAGACTTTAAGGACTAGAAAGCTTTAATTTGGCATGGGTATGTTTATTAATCACGTCGACAAAGTAGTAAAACAAAAGTTTTTTTATGGTGTAACCCATCGGGTGGGGTATCGTTGAATAGGTCTTTCAAAAATATTTTTGAACGACCGATTCAAAGTTTTTGAACACAATTTTTAGATTCTCATTTATAATTTTTGTAGGATTTATTATTAAATAATTCACGGAATTGAAATAATATATAGTATTAAATTAACATCTAAATTTAAATCTTAATTAAACTAAACAATTTAAAATAAAATAATAAAAAAGAAAAACCTTAAAATAGAAAACGTCTTTCAGATCATTGCCCTGTGGTAGAGTGCCCAAAAAGCTGGCTTATTTTTAGATTTAGGGATCTGTTTCTGAATGAAATATTTGGTTTTAAAGCGCAATTTTTTGTTATAGTCAAATGTCAGTCTATATATATATATATATATATACTAAACGGTTATATATGGACACGTAAAAAAGTGTACAGAGTGTACAGTTTGTTAGAATATATACTACATATATTATAACAAAATTTATAGGGAAACTAAGGGTTAGTAGTTATTTGAAAATTAAAGAGTTATAGGATAAAATGTACTCGAAAAAAGTAAAATTTCATATCATCATAAATTCAATAGAAAATTAGTTTTTTAGACGTTTTCAGTGACGTGAACTCGAAGTCAGCATTTGCAACTTAGTAACACTACACTGTGCGTGACCTTAATTTGTTAACCCTTCTTAGCTTTGATAGTTTTCCTTTAAACTACATTATATATACTATACTCCCATGCTGGTCTGGGAGAAATTAAAAACTTAGAATGTACCAGCTGCTTCTCTTCCCGCGCAGATCGTAAAAGCCGATCGAGAGAATGGGTAAAAATGCGAATCATGTTAACAGGCGATGCGGCTAGCAACCCATCACTGTATTGATTGCTTTTCCATCTTCTCGCCCACCATGACGCTAAAAGTGGCTTTTGGGTCTTGCGGCCCTGGGTTCTGCATAGAGCCGCAAGACCCAAAATGCTCTGTCTGTCTGCCCCATTAGGGATAAAGACGTGATAGTATGTATGTATGTATATATACTATAGCTGTGATTTTTTTCACGTGTCCATATATAACCGTTTAGCAGATAGATGGGGGGGACACGTGACTTTAACAAAAAAAATTACTTGAAACCTAAATATTTCAGACACGGATCCCTAAATCGAAAAATGGTGTTCTCAAGCTCACAGTATTTTTGTTTTAATTGCATTAAAATGCTGTAAACTGTTTATTTACGCTGGTCTGATGATAAAGCTTAAATGTAGCTACAGGAACTAAATAATGCATATAATATGTCTTGCATACAAAAGTATCTGAACACAGGTATTAATGTTTGCTATCAAACCATAATATCAATAGAATCTATAAAAATAAAATGTATAGAATCTCGATCCATCCTGTGATCAGTTGCAAAATAATAAAACTCGAGAAAAATCCTTTCGTATTGGTAGGTATTGTTGTCTCGCTCTTACATGCTTCCCTTTTTATGTAAACCTCCGAAGGTTTGTTTGTTTTTCAGAAATTTTGGATTACGAATTTGAAACAAGAAAAAATCATCCAAAATAATATTCTAATAAAATTTCTACACAAATCTGTTAAATTGCTCTGGATCACAGAGCAATAATTTCACAAATAATCACTGAAAAACTATATTATTAAAAAAAAAAAATATCGTTTTTCAGTGATATTTTTACTTTACAGTTTTGACAACAAATGCGAATAATCAAATTAGACAGAGTGAGTACTAGTTACTAATTTGGACAGCAACGGAATGGCCAAAAAAATAAAGGCACTCCAGGAGTGATGACAGAAAACTTAGTGTTGGTAACAGTGTCGCGAGTTAAATGTTTTTTCCTATCTCAAAACTGCTTTCCATGCATGACTAATACGCCTAAAGAAGTCTTCACTTCATGAAGACAGAATGACGTGGAGAAAAACTGCAAGAGATGCTCGTCAAGTATGTATGAAGAAGAAATCCGAAAGTGTCAATTCTCTACGTTCGTTAAATTGCGTTCCGAGAGCGGAAATCATAAAGTATGCCTGTAGTGGTTACCGGTACTTACTGTTAATATAGAGAGTATATCTGTATGTCGAGTGAGATTTAATAACTACCACTTATGTAGCTATTTTCGGCCTTGTCTTGATTTTTCATAAGGCAGTGCAATTAATGGTGCATAGCGATTTTTTGTCCGTGAATATCCTTTTCCTCCCTCAAGGGTGTCGTAAGACGCAACTAATACGCAACTAGTAACACGTGGTCCCTTTAAAATCCGACTATACATAGGTACAATAATACTACCATAGTATCATCACCATCAACGTCAGAACTCAACGACCCACTGAGCCATTGAGTCTTAATCCCAGTCTGTTTTTTCGAGCAATACAAGTTTTTTACCCATAGTTTATACATACATACATACATAATATCACGCCTGTTTCCCGCAGGGGTAGGCAGAGACTATGGACTTCCACTTGCTACGATATTATATATATTCCCATAGTTTATCTACCTTGCTTATCTAGTAAGTAGGCTGATCACCTGACTGTCTGATAAGTAAGATGATCCGTGATTCGGAGGGCACGTTAAGCCGTCGGTTCCGGTCACTATCTTTGACATTGGTCGTTACCTAAAAACATGTTAGAGTCCTTTAAGGCGGTTTAAAAACTCTGACACTAGTGTTAGTCTATAACACACACAATAAGAAGAAGTCAGTAAGATCGAATGGTCGCAAACCTGCAAAAAGTGGTGTGGTTTCCAGCATAGTAAAATAGGACCACTCCACGTTCTCCCGTGGATGTCGTAGAAGTCGACTTAGGAAATATAAGCTAAAAAAAGCTTTCAAACATTAATGAGGCCTCTCCAACCCGTCTAGCCAGCATAAGGAGTGAAGGCCATATTCTCTTGTTGCTCTGGAGAAGTATGGCTCTAGTAGAACAGAGAGGGTCAAGCTCCTGCAGTAGAGACAAAAAGACCTGATGATGGTGATCATGATGGTCTCAAACCTAAATAGTCAGTAGCATTTGCACAGTAGCAATGAACTTTAATAAGAGATAAATTTATCCTACATTGAATAAAAAAAATTGACTTTGACTTTGACTTTGACAATTCGTCTAAAACGCTGATAGTATCGCATGTTGTGATAATAGGAAGTCATCTAAATTACACGTCAAATCATACTCCATTACAGTTCGAATCAATAGAGCACAGAGGCGTCTTTGCAAAATCGATACCACCCCGAGTCTGTAACAAGGTAGACAATCGTCGACAATAAAACATACGAGTTTACGCCAATCAAAATGGTTATACTGTTGGCGCTTGGATGGAACACACGGCTACTAAGAATGGTGAACAAAAGCGATTTTTATTTCCTATGAAATCATTTAATGTAAATAACCGCATCATAAAAAAATATATAGTGCGTTATTTACTAAATTATAAACATGTAAGCATTAAAAACGCCAATCCTGACGCTAGTGGTTAAAATTGCATAGTAATAATCTATAAATAGCAAGTCGCTCTTAATCATACGTACCTCATTTAAGTTCTCATATAGCATTACCCATCGAAAAAAAAAAATGATTTTATAATCCGATGAGAAAATACTTGGTAGGTGTCATTTCGCTTTGAGTTGTAACCTAAATTTGTTAAATTTGTGTCATAAATAAATATAGTAAGTCATATTCATAAAGATCGCCTTATTAGGACATTAAAGCAAATAAGTAATAGGTATGTCACCAAACTAAAAAATGCAGACTTTTCATTAGTTAGACAAAAAGCATATACTACTAATTAACCATTATACATACACATAAACATATACCTAATATCTATATTTGTATAGTTATACGCGTAAATATAACTATACAACTATAATACTACCTGTTTAAATAGCGCTGTTTTTGACAAACTCATAGATTCTGTTTTGCAGATTTTTCATTTAGTATTTATTCATATGAATATGAGGGTAACATTGGTTATTCTTCTCAACTGTGTGTCTCTTGCATACGTTAGGTATATCGAATAATGGCTTCATTAGGAGGAATTTAAGACGCCGTGGGTTGCAGGGTGCTCTAATCAGAGTAATTGGATGTCTGATTCTGTTGCCTTTGGGATATTAAGGTGGTGCTCATTACAATACCTTAAGGAGATTCTATGGCTTGTTGTAAAGAAATAATTTTATCGTTAATATTTTTATAAAAAAAGAAATTCTTCTTCAATCGTATTATGCTATTTGTTACATGCCTGGGAGTGAAGAAATGTAGAATTTACGAGCTTCTCTTCCTGCGCAGATCTTCAATTTACGCGGAAAAAGAACCAGCTGATGCATTCTGGACAAAGAGTGAGACAAAGATAATCACTACTAACTTATAAAAATAAAGGGGTAAATAAAATCCACGGGTAAAATAAAAACGGTAGATAATAATAAAAATACGTCAACAAGATATGAACTTTAGTAAATAATTTATAAATACGTTCTTTAGGTATGACTTATCATAATTTTCTTACAATAATTACAAAAATCTGTATACAATTCTACATCGTCCAAGTAAGTAACGGATTTACTTTACCTATACAGGGTGGCTTTTTACCAACCATCCAAAATTTTAAAGCAAGTTCTGTCTATGACACTTAACTACTTTCCATTAAAACAATTAACGGCCAGGCAACTAAAGGAATTGGCCTACACTCTCCACGCTGGCCAGACGAGTTGGAGTTGTCTCATTGATGTTTATAAGCTTTGTTTAGCTTGTATTTCCTAAGTCGCCTTCTACGATATCCACGAGAGGTCTTGCGGAGGAGTGGCCCTATTCTACTTTGCCAGAAACCACACGGCACACAAGTTAACGGGATCTAATCATCACACTTAAAGTAGCCTGGCCCAACCCAACGCAGACGATAGACTATCCGTGACGCACTTTTTAGTCTGTGATAGTCTATGAAACGCGCAAAAAGTCCGGCGCGCGTCGTGTGCGTTACTGCATATGATTGCAAGAGTTCTATTTTCACAGACTAAAAAGTGCGTCACGGATTAGTCTGTAGTCTGCGTTTGGCCTGAGGCACCTTGAAACATCTGAAACCATTATTTGCCACACTACACGATAAACAAACCAGTCACCACTAAATTGTTATCGACAAACCACATCCCAACCACGATTGCCGATCACTACAACATATCGACATCGATATAATGAACGATATGTATCGGCACTCAACGTTGTATACCCAAATTGTGCGGCTTATGTCCATCGTAAATACATTTACGCTTCCCAATTTGTGAATACAATCTGTGGTGGCCGGGATTCTGTGTGAATTATGACCTGGGACACTTTGCAGTGCTGAAACTTTTTAACCGAGTCGAAAAAAGGAGGAGGTTATCAATTCTTTGGAATCTATTGTTTTTTTAAATATGTGTTTGTCGCAGACGAGGGTCTGAGGAGGCCTGAGCGGGATCGCGAGATCGGCATCTGACATCTTGGGTGACGTGAACTAGCCATTTGGTTACTTACTATACGAAAACAGACTAATGCCAGGATGGAAACTTACTTACCGTCACATCACCTTATCGATGTCGCCGCAAGAGAGACCTTACGTGGGCATTATAAAAATGTGACGATAATAATTCAACGCTCCGCCTCGCGTTGACCATGGATTCCAACCACATGTGTTTGAATACCCCTGGCCCACACAGGTATTGAATCTGTGTTCAACAGGGCTTATCGTCTAGCTGGAATAGACCACCATTGTAATAAATCGGTTTACCAATCCAAATCTATTACAATAATCACAATTAAATGAGTCATGGCCAAGCCACAGCAAACTACACAAACGAGTTGTGCACAGTACGGCCGCTCGAACAAGACTGCCCTCTCAGTTACTAGGGCAACCGGTTTTATATCTCGTTGCTAACGTCTCGCTATTTAAAAATTCAACCGTCGCATCTTTTAGTAAACAACTTTCTCTTTGCACGTTTAAAATAATAAAAAAAGGGAATTAATTATAAACTCTCCGACATGTTCACTGAGACGAGACTCTAGATCAAATTGTAAAATTTTCTTTTTGTTCCAATGGGCATACTTGTTAACTATTTTCAAAAAGGAGGAGGTTATCAAGTCATCGGAGTATTTTGTTTTTTATGTAAGTATGTTCACCGATTACTCGACCAGACCAATTTGTATTTTTTTAATGCTTATTTAAAAAAAACTCTTCATGTGGTCCCAAAACAATATCAAAATCGGTTGTGTAGTTTGGTGTTGAAGTCAAATCATCATCATCAGCATCAGGTCTTTCTGTCTCCACTGCAGGAGCACGACCCTCTCTGTACTACCTGAGCCATACTTGGGCAGAGCAGCTAGAGGACTTAGCCTACACTCTCCTCGCTGGCCAGACGAGTTGGAGAGGTCTTATTGATGTTTATAAGCTTTATTTATTAATTGAAGTTTTATATTAGATTTGAAAACAATTTAAAAAATAATGTTTTTGCTATTGTGATCATCCATCCAAGTGCGGACTACGCCCAGTGTCCCTTAACTTACAAACAAATGAGTTTCCCGTCACGGGCAACCAAGCTCCTCACAACACAATATAATGATAAATGTGAACGAGAAGCTTCAAGCCACAACTATTAGCTTTAATAAGTGAACGATAAAAATAACACCATTAAATTAAGAACAAGACAATTTAAATGAAAGTACGTAGGAATTTGATACGACTACAATAGTTTGCATTAACCTACAAGCGAGTAAACGGACTTAATTGCATGTAAGGCTGTGGTGTTACTTATAGCGATCACGTCGAGTACCCAAAAACGGAGAGCACGCATAAGTAATGGTATTGAGTGTTGACGAAAAAGAGGTTTGCAAGGATCGTAGCAAGTGGAGATCTTTGATTGCTCCCATGGGAATCAGGCATGATTAGAAATGTGTTTACGAAACCGTGGGGCGACAGAGAAATGATAAAATTTATTGTAATAACAGTCTGTTAAGTCAAACATTTGGTGATTTTTTATATTAGGTGTGCTAGGCGTAGGGTGATAATGACGTTTGAAACTAATTAAATAGTATTAGCGTTAAGTGTACCTAAATATTTATCTTAGGGGAAATATTAAACAGCAAAAAATAAAACTCAAGAAAGTTAATTTATAATTAAATCACTTATTTTATTCAATAGATAAGTGTTATAGCACTCTGCACTGCCATCTATGTTACCAATAGTAAGGTATCTTTAGGGTTCTATACCCAAAGGGTAAAAACGGTACCCTATCACTAAGACTCCACTGTCCGTCTGTATGTCAGTCTATCAGTCTCAGTCAGCTGGCTGTCTGTTACCAAGCTGTATCTCCTGAACGGTTATAGCTTTTTCAAAGATGTATTTCTGTTGCCGCTAGTACAACAAATACTAAAAATATAATAAAATAAATATTTCAGCGGGGCTTACATATTTACCATACAACAAAAGCGATTTTTTTTGGATAATGGTGCAAAACTCTTCGTGCGCGAGTCCGACTCGCACTTGGTCGGTTATTAATTTGTATAGCCCTATTTCACGGATTTTTCTTTTGTCTCATGTTTTAAAATGAATTTCCGCTTGCACCCTGAGACCGACCTTAGCTTTGCCTAGTAGCACTTTCACTGCACTCTAGAGCTATTATTTCTTGATGGCCCGAATGATCATATAACATGTGACAGGAAAATATGTCCAATGACTATCAAAAACAAGAAACTTTTTACTACTAGTATGTTTATAATTAAACCGCTCTCTTTCTGTGTTATTTTGATATACTCGGTCAATCAAAAGGGTTAATTTTAACCTTTTTGATTTACTGAGAGAGTGCCTCAGTTTTAAGATTAGGCAAAAATGCATTTGTCCGGTTATCCGGTTGTCAGTCTGTCTGTTTTCGCCTAGGTCGCATTTCTTAACCGATTCTTGTTAAATTTTCTGAGAAAGTTTGAAAATTTTAAAATAGAATTTTTTACTGATTCAGTTTTTCGAATTTTTCAAAATGCCGAAAATATAGGGATGTAAGCTTAAAAAAATCATAACTCAGCCATTAAAAAAAAAACATTGATCTTTTTTGTTAACCTTATTAAGACGAAACTTTTTGTCTCAATAATTTTTTCATCCGATATACTTCAACTGTAAATGTAACTCGCGTTAGGGACCCGCGAGGTCTACAGCTCGCAGAGCCACTAGTATTTATGCGATTCGTGACAGATGTATTTTGATGAGATAAGTAACAATGCTGGTCTGGGAGAAATAAAAAACTTAGAATGTACCAGCTGCTTCTCTTCCCACGCAGATCGTAAAAGCCGATCGAGGGAATGGGCCAAAATGCAAAGCATGTTAACAGGCGATGCGGCTAGCAACCCATCACTGTATTGATTGCTTTTCCATCTTCTCGCCCACCATGACGCTAAAAGTGGCTTTGGGTCTTGCGGCCCTAGGCTCTGCATAGAACCGCAAGACCCAAAATGCTCTGTTTGCCCCATTAGGGATAAAGACGTGATAGTATGTATGTATGTATGTAAGTAACAACAATTTACATTATTTTTACAGCCTATATCAGTCCACTTTTGGACTAAATGCCTCTATCAGTAAAGAGAGAAGTTACATAATTATAGCCACAACTATATCACTTCATAGAAGCGGAGTATCATTTACGCCTACTACAACTACAAATGAAACTATACATCCGTGTACACGTCAATGTGTGTGTGTTCGTCCACTCAATACTCTCGACAAAGAGATAACGAAAGCTTGTAAAAATGATTATTGTTGTTTTTGGAATTCCTCTACGATTGGTTTGGAGTAGATTGACATATAAAAAGAACGTAGAAAGATTTCTATGTTCTTTTTATATGTCAATCAAGACTGCAAGGCAAAACTGCCTACATATCCTTAAAATGGCTTTTTCAGTTGATTGATTTATTAACAAACCTTTATGAATAGAGATGCATGGATTTTTCTTTTTTTTTTGCCTAATTAAATCCTTTATAGCCACAGTAAACAAATATAAAGGAATTTATAAAATATCATAATCAGCGATGAACTTGTGATACTTTAAAGTTTCAACTAGAAAGAGAAGTCACATATGGACTGGTGACGTCAACTTCCATGTCATCTATACATTTGCCATAGAAAATAGCGTTTTTGCGAGTGAGATAGACATATTTTAGTAAAATCATTACTTTCGTCTTTCAACTAATTAGGGTTCCGTACCCAAAGGGTAAAAACGGGACCCTATTATTAAGACTTCGCTGTCTGTCCGTCTGTCCGTCTGTCCGTCTGTCTGTCACTAGGCTATATAACTTTACTTTTAAATATAAGGTGTAACAAAATATACTGAAACTATATTAAGAATGAATTCAGTCCGTGATACTGAACAACTTTCCTCAACAAACATATGTCTAAATGTGAAAAATAATTTTTGGCTTTTCATACAAACTCCGATCAGCTGATCGGTCAACTTGTCTGGGAGGCCAAAAATTACTTTTCATATTTCGATACTTGATCCTTGTTCAGTATTATACTGAACAACTTTCCCCACTATAATATAATAGTTTTACTATAATAGTGGACTGAATTCACCCTTAAAATAGTTTCAGTATATTTTGTTAGACCTTATATTCATGGATAAACATGTTAGATAATACATATTTTTTCAGGCATATTCCTTGGACTATGCCACAAAGGGACGAACTTTTACCTCCCTTTTTCAAAAATTCAATTTGCGCACACCAGTTGAAACCGCCCCGTTAGTCACGCATCGCGTATTGACTTTCTGGCAAATAGCACTCGCTGGAATTGCATATTCTGTCGCTGTGAATACATCTTTTTATTTATTTATCTATTTAATGGAAAATAAATACAATTGGAGTTAAAATTAAACGAAGAACTAAACTTAAAACAAAACTTAGTCAACATTATTAATTTTATTTAGTAACGATCGACTTTGTACCGAGTTTTCTTAGTATTTATGTAACATAAGTTTTCAAAACTAAAAACCGACTTCACCTACTACTAGACAAACTAGACAACCAAGATTGATAAAATTTCAATGAAGCTATTTCGTGTGTATGTCCTTTCAAACAAAAAAAATCCACATTCGGTTCAGGCAAGATAAAGAATAGCTACGAATTGATAACCTCCTCCTTTTATTTGGAAGTCAGTAAAAAATATAATTTAATCGACCAAAAAATATGCAATTATGTCGTCTTAAATTCTAAATTAGCAAGTTCCAATACAGCTACATACTTTGACGACTCCCTGAATACCTATAACCAATTTGGTTCATCCACCAAATTCAAAATTCTTTTGGTCCAATCCTACTCGTCCTACTAGTTTAGGAAAGTTTTTAAGTATGGATGGATGGATATTTGTTACTCTTTCACGTTAAAATAACAGAATAGATTTTAATGAAACTTTACAATAATATAGCTTATTTATCGAAATAACACATAGGCTACAATTTATATAGATATTGTGTGATAATCCTGCGCAGAAAAAGTCGCGGGCATCAGCTATTCATAAAACGCATTCTAGCTCCGAAAAAATGTACTCGAGTTCTCATCGAACTTAACAATACAAATGAACGTACAGTCGTACAGCCAACCTGAATCTTCAATAATCAAATTGCAGAAAAATCCAAAGAAACCAATGGAATCCACTCAAAATATCGATTGCAATACGGTTTTATTCCCGCATCCTGGACTGGAACGCAATCAACTAGTGATAGCGATGCTAATAGCAGCGTACGTTTGCACTGGGATTCAATCCTCCCCTATTCCAATTAGAAAGAAAACATAATACCTGTACTATTTTTCTGTTATCATACTAGTGGCTTATTATATATTTCGCATTCTTTCTTTTTTTGGTTGCCTGTAAGAGATTGCTTCGGCGATATAGCACATCATTATCATCATCAGGTCTTTTAGTCTTCACTGCAGGAGCACGACCCTCTCTGTACTACCAGAGCATACTTAGAGCAGCCAGCCAGTCATTTCAATCCATGTACCCGGATGGATTGAAATGAAAGGTTTGTCAATAACAGTTTATTAGATACTTGAATAACACATAGGAACCTTTATACCGGAATAATGAGAAATTCCCATGAGATTCACCAGTAACAAACTACCTTTCTATAACGCAGACAATAATACGACAGCTAATATAAAACCTCCTTTTAGCTTCGTCGGGTAAAAATATCAAATATAACCTTAGCAATTATAATCCGAATTCCTACAATATCTTTTTCATAGAAACATTTTTTGGTATCGCTTTTATCTTACTAATTGCCAGTCTTACTACAAGCTCTTTGATGGCCATGCAAAGCGACATTTTCATTAATTTTCTGATCATTATACGACTCGTTTGTCGGCTTATGAAAAAAGCACTAATTACCTAAATTAAATTTGTAACAGAAGCTAACTTTTTGTACCTACGTAAGTCTTCATAACTGGCTTAAAGAATGTACAGGTACCAAGTGATTTATTAGTTAGAACATGTGATCGATATCTTGCTTTGTTTTATACATCTCTGTAGTTAACCACTTTTGATCTGTGCCGATTACAACTTCATTCAAAATGTTTACTTCGTCCTCTGTTTTAAGGTTTATATTCGATTGCTCCACATTTCTATTAAGACCATCATGTGTCTTATTGTTTTCGAGAACGATTATCAAATGCGTTTTTTATGGTTCCCAATCAGACGCATTATTGATTAGATTAATGATATAAAGTATTGTGTTTGTTGCTTTGAAATTTTCATAAGAATGCAATCTTAAGTGATTTTTTAATGATATGTATTGTTATGAACGTAAATTCTGTAGCACGCTTCACGTTTTGATCTTGGGATAATTAATTTTGAAATCTTATTAGGAAATTATATTGATTGCATCATTTATAATTGGGTACTTTCCTGGGTCAAGACAAAAAACAAAGGTGGAAGATGTTACAACCAAATCGAAAACTCTCAAATGGAGGTGGACAGGCCATATCCTCAGAGAATTTAGGAACAAATGGACTAAAGACATAACAGAATGGACCCCCAGATTCAAAACAAAAAGAAAAATAGGAAGACAAAGAAAGCGTTGCTCTGACGACATTAAAAAAACAGCGGGTCCATTATGGTATAGAAAAGCCAAAATAAGAGAAGAGTGGAAAAAGCTGGAAGAGGCTTTCGTGTCGCAAGACACGCCGAAACCCAATAACTGATACATAGAAAAAAAAATTGAAGAAATTTGTTAAATGTGTTGGCAAATTATAAAAGATAAAAACTAAATAAAAAAAATAAAAATAAAACTTTCCTGGGTCAAAGGAAATTATTTGGTACTGTTAAGAAAACAAAACGTCACTGATTTTTTGAATTGATCATATCCATTTTCAACGTGATTTTACATTAATTATTGCAGAGAAACTTATATTAAGAGCGCCATTTGACTTAAGAAACTATGACGTCATTAGCCTGTATATCATAAAAAAACGATGAAAAATGTTTGTTTTGACGTTTAAAAAATATCTGATTTGAGTTCTGGGATAGTAGTGAATAAGCCATAAGTTTTTTTGAATGTTGATCGAATTCAACTTTCCCGTCACCTCATGGTTATTTTTTTATAGAACAAAAAATTTGCAATACTTTAAAAATAAATAATAGCCAGTACGAACTCGTATATTTCAACAATTTGCCATAATGCTGACCTACAAAAAACATTGACGAAGCCCTCAGCCCTTTCTGAACACGGAAGTAATTCAAACCATAGCCAGCGAAGTCCAATTAAAGTTTTCTTTTGGCAGAAGTCAAATTTCCAAGTTGGAGGTTAGGCCAAAGATTATCCCAGCGTGTTTGCAAAAGGATCTAATTTGAAAAGTTACAATTAATTTGCTATTTTGCTTGCTTGATTTTCTACGGCTGACTTTTTGAACGTCAGCCAATTTTTTGGAGTTTATTATGCTGATCACGTTTTTCCCTATTGTGTATTTTGCGAAAATATGATAAATACTTTACATACTCTAACACGTCTTTATCTCTTATGGGGCAGACAGATGTTTAGGTTTTGAAACTTTGAACAGCCCCAGGGTCGCAACGCAAGATTAGAAAAATCCGCTTTTAGCAAGATGGTGGGAAAACCTCCTGACTTTTTAGTTCCGTTTCCAAAAGGCTACTCTATTACTAAGACTCCGCTGACCGTGTGTCCCTCTGTCTGTCTGTGCGTCAATCTGTTACCAGTGTCCTTACCCCTCCGAAGTGAGCCCGCGGTGTCCTGACCACTGGACCACGGAGGTCATAAAGCATACTTACATCTCGAAAACTAGGTAAAAATTGAAGATAGATAAAAACTGTGAAAGCTAAAGTTGTAGACAATTCACACAACTAGTACAACAAAATTTCGTATAACGCACCGTTTTCGAGATGTAAGCAAAAAACCAAAAAACGGGATTGTGCCCTCCCCCCGCGGGCTCACCTCGGAGGGGTAAGGACTTTTAAGTATGTTTATGTCCTAACTAGTCCTAACAAAGTTGCCGAGTCAAAATTTCTGCTTTCGACTTTTCCATCTACAATTATTCGTTGACTGTACTATTGGCGGGGGCTAGGCGAAAAAAAGTGTAAGCTTTTTCCGTCACAAACTTTTTTAGGGTAATTTTTTTTTGGGGCTTTTTAGAGGCCTTTATTTTAATTTCGTTTCAACCGTGTGCTCCATGACACTCAATTCTTGTGTGTGGAAGTGGCCAACACTGGTGTCAGATACTGGTGACAGATTTAAGCTGCGTAATCTAGACATAGCTTGACAACTGCCTTAAAATGATAATGACGTGTCTTCCGAAGCATGGAGTAGCTCAAGAAATATTTTTAATGCCTTATCAATTTAAATATACTCATAATGCTAATATGTCAACAGTAACAAAAAAATTCAAAACTAAAAACTGACTTCACCCCCAAACTACTGTATTGGTTGACTGGAAGAGATCCCTATATGGGATAAGTCCGCCATTGTATGTTTACTTTTCTGACTTGTATCTGTGTTCTTTCTTGTGTACAATAAAGCTTTATAAACAAACAAACAAACTACACAACCGATTTTGATAAAATTTCTATGTGACCACGTCAGAGGAATAAACAGTGAAAAAAATCCGTGACTTAAAAAAAAAAAAAAGTTCGCGACAAATTAATAACCTCCTCCTTTTTTAGACGTCGGTTAAAAAGTGTATCAACCCCATATGTGCCCACAATTTGATATAAAGCTCATCAAAACCAAATTGTTTAATAGAATGCGGGATAAATGAATATCAAAATAATTATACTTTAGTAACAATAAAGCTGATTTTAATTGTTTTATGAATAGGTTATGATGATGCTAATTGACAATGAAATACTATTATGTCTCGCTAAATTAAGCGGTATTTAGAGGATTACATATTTTGACTTAATTATTAACACAAAAAAACCACGTCTTTATCCCTGATAGGTATTGCCGTGTGGTTCCCGGCAGAGTAGAATAGGGCCACTCTAAGTCCTCCCGTGGATGTCGTAGAAGGGACTTAGGAAATACAAGCTAAAAAAAGCTTATAAACATCAATGAGACCTCTCCAACTCGACTGGCCAGCGAGGAGAGTGTAGGCCAAGTCCTCTTGCTGCTCTGGCTAAGTATGGCTTTGGTAGTACAGAGGGTCGTGCTCCTGCAGTAAGGCAGAAAGACCTGATGATCATGATAATATTAACAAACAAAATCCTGTTTTTATCGCTGATAGGACAAGCAGAGCATTTTGGATCTTGCGGCATTTTAACCTACTTCCAAAACGGAGGAGGACAGCAATTCACCGCGATGTTTTATTTGATTTTTTTTATAAGTAGGTATGTTCACCGATTATTCGAAGACGCCATGATCGATTTGGATTTATTTTTTTTTAATGAAAGGACATGCATGTTTTGTGGTGTCATGAATTTTATCAAAATATAGTATTTTTATTGGCGGTTGTATAGTTTGGGAGTGAAGTTAGTTTTAAGTTTTGAAAAATTATAGATGCTAGAGTCTAGAATGGCAAGACCTATAGGCCGCTTTACTCTAAAAAGGATTAAATACAAATAACCTCTTACTTAATGGGTTGACAAGAACTTATATCCCTTAAACCGCCTTACCTCGACACGATTATCAACATTATGACACCAAATTAGAGTGTAACCCAAATATTATTATGGCAATACATTAACTATGTCCTATTAATATTCATATCGCTTCTTAATCCTGACGGATTATCGCCATAATGAGCTCGTTTTTGAATAATTTATGCGGGCCTGGTATAATTTTGTGATAATATGATAAACGTATGAAAATATACATTACTTAAAATTATTTATCTACCAAGTATATAACTGCCTCCGTGGTGTAGTGGTTAGAGCGTTCGGCTCATACCGGAAGGTCGCGGGTTCCATTCCCGGCGGGGGCAACGACTTTGTTTTGTTGTCCTAGTTTGGTTAGGACATTGTAGGCTGATCACCTGATTGTCTGATAAGTAAGATGATCCGTGCTTCGGAGAGCACGTTAAGCCGTCGGTCCCGGTCACTGTCTTTGACATAGGTCGTTACCTAAAACCATGTCAGAGGCCTTTAAGGCGGTTTAAAAACTCTGACACTAGTGTTAGTCACTAAACCACACGATAAGTAGTATTAAGTATAGACAGTAGACAGTAGACAACAGTGGCGTTGGGTGAGAATTTGAGCTAGTACAGCTATAAACTATGAAACAAATTAAATACCTTCCTAATAAGGTTATATAAAAGTCAATAAGCCGTTCCATGTTCGACTTATGTGCGAGTAATATGTATCTAAGCGTGTTTATAAATGTATCATTGTGAGTGTATTTCAATAACTAGAAAGAATTTTCGTATTTTGAATATGTGGGTGTGTGCAGTTCAGTCATGCTGCTAGTTTACGGCTTATGAAAATCGTAAGTGCACCGATATACGTAGGTTATAATTGTTGTTAGTAATAAATGCATAAATGTTAGAAGCCCCTAAGCAACCCGATGGGAATCGGCTTCTAAGGAGGCTCCGCCACTGGTAGACAAGACCTTTAGCTAGCTTTTACGGTAACCAAATTTATTGAAATGACAACAATTTTTTTGGAACGCAGTCCCTTTTCGGAGGGTTTAAACGAAATAAAGTGTAAGAATTTTCCGTCACTTTTTTCGTCACGAACTTTTTTAGGGTCTGGAATTTTTAGAGGTATATTAGGGATTCAATATTTGTAACTTCGTTCCTATTCCAACCAAGTGTTCGACGACATTTTTTGACCGAGAAAGCGAAGCATGTTATATCTGATCAGCTTTAGCATAAAAAAAAAACGTGTGTTCGAATTCCGGATGTACGGATATTTTCTCGCCTATAGATCGCATTTCTCAGCTGATTCTCGTGAGATTTTGTGAGGAGGTTTGATAATTAACTAAGTCAAAGCAGCCAAAGGACTTGGCCTCCACTCTCCACGCTCTGGCCAGACGAGTTGGAGAGGCCTCATTGATGTTAATAAACTTATTTTTTACTTACTATTACATACTTTAGCTTGTATTTCCTAAGTCGATTTAGAAGGCGTCCACAAGAAGACTCGGAGTGGTCTTATTCTACTCTGCCGGATACCACACGGCGTATATACGGCAAACCCATAAATCGTCAATCCAGTTTTTCGAAATTTTTAAAAAAAAGGAAATGTGTAAAAAATTAAAGTTGACCTGTAGCGAAGTTTTTAAGAGGTCTCTCGCTCCCAGAGCACTAGTGAATAAAAATTTTCGTCCGAAGTAGACCCACTGAGCATTAAGGCTATACTCGACAAGCCATCATACGTCACTTTTATTATATTCCGCGCAATAAAATATACTAACGTTCATACCCGGTCGTAAACTAGGGGACTGTACATGTCGAATGTCAAAATATGACGGACGTAAATATTTTATGTGTTTTAGCCGGCTGCGAAACAGAGAGGTTCTCAAGATGTGTTTTTTCATACCTATCATATTTTTCATCGTAATTTTTTTATGTAGTTCTTAAAGATGAATTTTAACTTGTATTATTTAATTTTATTAGTCAACAAGCTTTTCGGATAATAAGGTGATTCAAGTACCGTAACCAGTATGTAACCAGACTGGAAACAACTTTTCACATAGTGTGCTTCCACTGGAATTCGAACCCACGACCTCTGAAACACAAGGCGAACTTCCTGACCATTGAACCACGGAGGTAGTCATAAAGCTGACTTGGACAATATTATAGATAAATTGGGCACCGTCGCCTGATTGCCAGGCCGGGAGCAGACGCCGAAATCTGTGGGCTTCCGTTCTCAATGAGGCTAAGTTTGTATGGAAGTGGACTTTATATTTACATGTTATGGGGGCATGCATGGGCTTGACTGAGAATCACACTATCACACATTTATTTTGAAGGCGTAAGATTGTGAGTGTATGTTTGTTACTTCTTCACGTGGCAACGACTGGAACAATTTTGATAATATTTGGTGTGCAGGAAGCTGACACCCTGGAATAACAGATAGGCTACTTTTTCCGTGGGTAACACAGCGAGGCACAGCTAGCGGATCATAAAGACTATTGAAACTTGTTTAAAGCGTATGGCTATATATATGTGTTTATGGAAAAAAACATTGCGATGAAGTTTAAAACTAATGAAGACAATGCAGGATTTTAAACCTCGATAAAAATGGGCATTAATAAGTTTGGTGCTAGTAGCTGTTTGTCTGTCTATCTATAGCATCTGGTTTGGTTGGTTGTGGTGTGGTTTTTCACGTGAAAACAAGTTTTGTTGCGGTAGTTATTAGCTATGTTTTAATGAAAATCGCTATAACTAGGTATTTAAAATTTAGTTTGGAAGATGATCCATGCTTCGGAGGGCACGTTAAGCCGTCGGCCCCAGTCTCTGCCTTTGACATTGGTCGTTACCTAAAACCATGTCAGAGGCCTTTAAGGCGGTTTAAAAACTCTGACACTAGTGTTAGACACTAACACACACGATAAGAAAAAGAAGACTGTTTAAAAGTTATTGTGGGTAAACGCATAAAAGTCACATGCTTCATATATCTTTGGTATAAGTTCCGCTACTAGACGTTTTTTAAATTTGCGTACCAAAAAAACTTGTTAATATTAATAATATTAACAATCCATTTCCACACTTTGCGACCACAACTGCCGCTTACCGCGGGTTAGATATCAGTAAAAAACGAAATAACTGGACGGCGGCTCTAAATGAAAGGCCGCGTCAGATCGGGTTTAAGGCCGGTACCTGCCTCTGTACTTGTAGAGCCGATCGTTAAATTAAATAAATATATATATAGGGACAAATTACACTGATTGAGCTAGCCCCAAAGTAAGTTCGAGACTTGTGTTATTTGATACTAACTCAACGACACTATATTTTATCACAAATACATGTATAGATAAATATCCAAGACCCAGGACAATTTAAAAAGGACATTTTTCGATTTGCTCTTACCGGAGTTCGAAGCCAGAACCTCTAGGTGGCGGACTAGCATGGTGACCACTACGGCACGGAGGTCAACAAAATTATATCATTACTGAGTTCAAAGTCTGTAGAGAGAAATGTGAGCAAGATACAATAGTTTTAACAAAATTCCGGGTTTGCTTAGACATAACATTGCCACAAACAGATACACAGACACACATATTGCCTCAGACCAACATATTACACCTCAAACTTATTATCATCGTCATCATAACAGCCACCTCAAAGTTTTTACACCTTTGTCGGGGATAACAAACAAATATACAAACTCACTTTCGCATTTATAATATACTAGCTGTACCCGCGGGCTTCGCTCCCCGTGGGAATTCCGGGATAAAAAGTATCCTATGTCCTTCCCCGAGTCTCAAACTATATCCGTACCAAATTTCATCCAAATCGGTTTAATAGTTTAAGCGTGAAGAGGTAACAAACAAACAAATATACAAACTCACTTTCGCATTTATAATATTAGTAGGAAGTAGGATAGTAGGATAGGAAGTAGTATAGTAGGATTTAAAATTAGTGGGATAGTAGGATTAGTAGGATAGGATTACACTTCAGAAATTTCCAAAAAATTTCAAAAATTTCATATACCTTTTTTTACCCTTTAGGACTACTTTGACTAAACAAGTTTTTTATCCGGTAAACTTCAACGGATCGAAGTTAGTCATGAGGTCCACAACTTACAAAGTTAATAGTTGAAAATAATTCCCGTTCCCAGACATCATGGCTTATCAAATAGCACCCAGAACACATCTCCTGCCGTCACAGCCTCATAACTTTCAATTCCGCTTAAGCAAGATTGAGGTTATATTTTGTTTAAATTAAGGTGACGCCATTTTGTTTTTGACAAGTAGAGATTACCTGAGGGATTCCGTTTGTTTTGGGGCCCAGGGCACTTTATCGGTTTACTTGCCTATATTGTCATCTTCTAACAGCTTGACTTAGTTACCAACAAAGATTTAGAATATACAAGTAGTGGTGACCAACGTTAACAAAAAAAATTACAATTTTATTATTTTCATGTATCTATACACATAATAAAGCAGTAAAAAAATGTGTCTGTACATTGAATATATTTCCAAAAAATATTTGGGGCAATGGAGACTTATAGAGTAAGAATTTTATAAAAGTCTGTCTGTTTGACGTTTTGTAAACGTTAATATCCAGAAATACTGGACGGATAATTTTTTTTTAAAATATTGGCCTATGTCCAGCAGTTGACGTTATGCGGCTGAAATGATGACTGGACGGATTCAAATGAAACGTTTTTTGTTATATAGTTTCATGCCTGGCCAACATATAGGGTATTATTGATTTTGGAAAATGGAACACCTGATGCAGAACCATGATGGTCCAACTTAACTAGAAGAAATATAAAAATGACGCCTTAGTAAAACTTGATCAGTCTGATGAGCATTTTCCGGAGTCACAAATTCCACGCGAACGAAGTCGCGGGCTTCAACTAGTTTTTAGATAAAAAGGGTGTGTCAGCAGCAGACAGAGCCCCGGGCCATTAAACCCAAAGTCCACTTTTAGCGTAATAGTGGGCTAGGAAGTGGAAGAACGAATTAAAATAATGATAGGTTAGCCGAATCGCCTATTAACATGATTACCATTTTTGCTAATCACTTAATCGGCTTTTACGATTTACACGAAAAGAGATGTAGCTAGTACATTCTATACAATACAATGCAACTACTCTTTCTAGCAAAATTAATCAATCAATCAATCTTTATTTGCATAAATGTAGGTAAATACATAGGATGTTAAAAAATATACATGTTCCCAATACATTTTACCTTGGAAAGGTGTGCAAAATGGTTTGATGCAATTCAATTATTACAATTAATTATTTTATCATGCAATCTCAAAATATTATTATTCTATTCAATGTCAAGGAACTATACATGTCAATAATATTAATTATAAAAGGTCAAGATACATAGTTTACATTCAATAAAACTTAAAAAACAAAATATGATATAAATATGCAAGTTACATTATTACAACTTTATTTTATCTGCTAAATATTCTTCAATGCTATATAACACTTCTCCAGTAATATTGATTTAAGTTTATTTTTAAATTGGTTTTTGTTAAGATCTTTTAATTTGTCTGGTAAATGACTATATAGTTTTGGGCCTGTAATGTACACTGTTCTATCATATAAATCTAGGTTAGAAACCTGTTCAGGCAGAATATGTACATTGGTTTTTACAGCTCTGGGATGTTGACTTATTTGTTGTTTGAATTTATCTATGTTGTTTTTAACATAAAAACATGTCTCTAATATATATAATGAATGAATAGTTAATATATTGAATTTTTTAAAATAAGGAACACAGCTATCTCTTTGTGACCCACCAAACATTGCTCGAATACATTTTTTTTGTATTCTAAAAAGTGGCATTAGGTGCACAACAAACGTTAACAAAGGGAAATACAAAAAAAATGATTAAGACAGAATTAAGATACAAAGGCGGACTTATAGTAGTGTAGCAATATATAATGTCCTTTTTAATTTAGTACAAATATTTTAAGGGGTGGTTCAGTCCATCATTTTGAACAAATTTTCTTAATAAATGTATATCGAAATACGAAAAAAAAATTTTAGGTTCTCATACAAATCGAAGTAGTCACGTGATATCATTACTATGGAAAATGTTTTTTTTTTCGTATTTCGATATAAATTTATTGGGCATAGTTGTTAGAATTGATGGACTGAATAACCTCTTAAAATATTTGTGCTTAATTAAAAAGGACATTGTATAATGTGCCAGCTAAGAATAAGCCTATGCTTTTTCGTTTCTACCAGACCAGCGTGTAATATAAAAATTGCGAACAGTTGTGAAACAAAATTATTTAAAACCTCGTTTAGCCACGCGGAAAACCAGTTCAACAATGTGAAACCAAAACTCAAAGAAAAATCCGAAATGTAAAGCTGAGTTTAAACAGGCTTCTAACATAATTAAGCTTAATAAGAGATGTAAAACATATTCACTATTAAATCCTTTGAAGTTTTAACCAAAAACATTCCTAGTACACACACGTTCTTTTTTGGCCTTATAAAGGTAACCTCAGAGGGGTAAATAATTATTATTTAGTATACGAATCACGTGCTTCCCGTGTTCGGGTAGGGTCTGAGTACTAGCAGTTTTATTTCGCACAGTACAAAATGTTCGGTCCATAATGCACAGTCATTATGGACAATCCATGGTCCATAATGACTTTGTTGCTTTAGGGATAAAATTAATAATTGTAAGTGTGCAAAAAAACTATTAAAAAACATACCTACATAATGTTTACAATTTGTATTATTAAATCACACGAAAATTTTCACACAAAATGAAAATTTTTACGAAAATAATTGCTGAGTTTCTTGAAGTTAAAAAGTGTCAACAGCACTTATTTGGGTTTGAAAAATTGTGGACTATGATTACAAAAAGATGTTATTATTTAGGCCGGTTCCAATTGGAAAGTTTAGAAAATGTTCAACTGTGGATTTTAACCTTTGTGGAACTGGGCAGGGCACTTATCTCGACAAAGTCATAGCAGGTGAATGGTGGCTTAGAACGGGCAACAGAAGCATTGAACGACCAGCAATATCTTATACCTTTAAACGAGCAATTCTTGTATGTATATATATATATTTCTGTGATCTCAAAAACGGCTCTAACAATTTCGCTGAAAATTTGTATATGGGGGTTTTTGGGGGTAAATAATCGATCTAGATTAGTTTTATGTTTGGGAAAACGCGTGTTTTCGAGTTTTCATGCGTTTTTCTTTCCACGCAGAATATGGTCGCTAATTTCGCGCACCGACCGCCTTGATTTTAGCTCAGTGGTTAAGAGTACCGACCGCTAGAAAAAGTGTTACGGGTTCGAATCCCACTCGGTGACTTACTTTTATTTTTATTTTATGTTTAAGTTTATATATAATTTTTTATTTTGCATTGTTTTTAGACAAGTTTCAAAAAAAATTGTTAATGTTTGAGATGTAACCGAGCAAAGCTCAGTCGCCCTGGTACTGATAGGTTAACGACTTAAGTAATGAAAATCGCAAATAGCGCCTAAATGTAAAGACAAAAGGAAGAAATGCGTGCCATTGGCATCGACAACAAGAGGGCTAGTAGTCTAGAAGTAGCTATTAGAAAGTAGTCGTGAATAATTACTAACATATAATTTTTTATAAATATTTTTTTCTTAGTAACATAACTGTCCTTCTTCTTCTTTTCGTGTCGTTGGCTCAAACAATCAAATTTTTTCCCTCCAGAAAGATGCCACTTTTACACCGTTGTCCGAGGCCTAATAAAGGTCACGTTTAGTGCAGCTAGTGGGGCACGATGGGCAAGAAAGAAGATGTGACATAGTCTGGTCGCTATGCCCACACTAACACTGTGTTGCGGATTCATCTATGTAACGCCATAACTGTCCTGAACTTATTTGTTTGTGCAATAAAGGGTATTGTATTGAAATACTGATGTTATGTTGGTTTTCGTTTCCGCTATCAGCCCGACCACGCCCTTAGGGGAGGGTCTTGGCCCACGTGTGAATTTCACTTGAATAACAATGTATATTTTCTTATTCTGTGCCATATTTTTTTTCGTGTTTTAGGGTTGCGAAGTAACATAAATATGAATTGACGTTTTTTGGGATCTCTATAGTTTGAGTTTTGTTTATGCGATACGCTTTTTGTGGGACTGATGTTGTGAGGGCCTTATGAAAATATTGCAAAGAAACTAGAGCATGAGGGATTATATTTATGGTCCTTTGACATTTCGGGTCAGAGATGAAGAAAAAATAATTCTAAGATGTTTATTTAGAAGTCAAAAAAATTATTTGTTACATATTTATATAACGTCTTTTACAAAAGGAGAGGAAAATGTTTTCTACAATGTGGGCAGATGATACTACTGTGAATATTTTAATAAAATATATATTTTTTTTAAATGTTACAGTCCGCTGGCAGGCTAACAGACAGCATAAGCTCTTAGTATATATCTCCAATAAACATATTTACCTTAAATTATACATAGGTTAGTAATACTTTATTATAATTACAGCAAAAAATAATAATAATTAAATTACACACTAAAAAGACATAAAAGTGTATAATAGGCGGTCTTATAATTTATATGAAAAAAAGTGACAACCAATGGATATATAAAGAATAGTACCTGGGCGACCGAGCTTTGCTCGGTTACATCTCAAACATCGAAAATACGCGTTTTCCCAAACAAAAGACTAATCTAGATCAATTGTTTACCCCCGAAAACCCCTATATACCAATTTTCAGCGAAATCGTTAGAGCCGTTTTCGAGATCACAGAAATATATAAATAAATATACAAGAATTGCTCGTTTAAAGGTATAAGATAGTGAGCAGTTAGAAGAATTCTTTAAAATTTCAAACATAAACGATTTTCAGAACCACATTATTAGCGACATCAAAGCAAAAATTCTCAGTCTAAAGCCATAAAAAAGAAAATCACAAATTACATGAAACCCCAACAAATAAGTCACATTTTCGTATGAAAAGTCACAAAGTTTTCCCTTTTTCATCTCAAGAGAAAGAACGCTACGAAATTAAAGTAGGCATGAAGATTTCTAAGAAGGGTCTCATTACGTATCGTATCAGGTTTATTTGCCAAATTAAAAAATCCTCGACTTACAAGATTTCGTCCCAATAACTTTTGAACGACAGACCCGATTTTCATCAAACATAGCTAGTAAATACCGCAAGAAAACTTACTTTATTGTTAAAAATCGCATTGAAATCGGTTCATCCATTTGAGAGCTACAATGCCACAAACAGACATTGGCGTCAAACTTATAAAACGTCTCCTCTTTGTCGGGGGTTAAAAATATGGTTTTCTTTTAAAAATGTGTTACAAAAAATTTATTATCATTTCAGCCGCACAACGTCCACTGCTGGACATAGGCCTCTCCCATAGATTTCCAAAATGACCGATCACATTTATTATATTTGTAGGCAAACTAGGGTCGTTAGGCCCAAGACCACTTTCAGTTAGCCAGCAAAGTTTTTTTAATCTTTTTGGACAATCCGGCGATTGTACGTTAAGCCTGGGTAAAATATTATAATTGATTTTAAATAACAACAATAATAATAATCTTTTTGTGCCCCATGGTAAACAAGCGTGAAAATATGTATGTATGTATGTATAATTGATTTTGCAAAATGGCAAGTAATGTTTAATGGCTTTATTTTTTTGAAATAAGTAGGATAAAATAATTTACATATTAAATATACAGAAAAGTTAACTACTTTAGTCTAAAAAATCGTGCCCATGTAGCATAGTGCCAAGAACTCTGTATGTTTGTTTGTCTCTTTGTACGTTACCTAACAGAGGTAGGCAAGTGAATATAGCCAATATCATTGAGTTAAGGGGACGCACCGTGAAAATGGGCATTATCTATTTCTTATTTCTCAGCGAATATCAGAAATTTAGAACTGATACTTGCTAATAGCATACTAGAACGCTTTTCTAGCATAATTGTGGTTGTGGATACATGATTAGTTAATTTTTGTAACACAAACTTACTCGTCAAAAACACCTCTACCAAAACATATATGGTCTAATTTCTTACAAACGAGAGGGACTTCAGCTTTGAAACTTTTTATGCAGATCAGTAATTATGTAATCTTCAAAATTGTGGTCAAATTTTTTTTTTGTTGCTTTAGTTTTCATTTTAGAGCAATTTTTCTATAATTGATCAGTTTTGCGTGGTTTTAGATTTCAGTCATATAAGCCCTTTTACCTTCCTGAAAATTATTGTAATTGCCATCTCGCTTTTTCGCGAGTGTATTTAAATAAACTGTTCTTGTTGCACAGATTTTTGACAGTTATACATCCAATTGTCAGATGGCCGATGGGCCTCACGGAGCAAGGACGCGTCGCTCTTCACAAAAAAAATGACATTTAATTTCGTAAAATTATTGTCACAGTGTAAAATAATATCACGAATATATATAGGTCGAACAGTCTGTAAACAAATGTGCGAGTAACTTTCTTAAACTGTGTCACTTGTCATAATGTCAAAGGAAGTGTCAAAGTATAGCGTGGCATAGATTGATTACCTCACAGACATGGTCGGCATAGATTTTTTTTCATACAAGTACCGCACATATACATTATCTTTTTATAATATTTTAGTTTTATTTAATTACCAGTTTTGTGGCAATAAATTAATTTTATAATAGCCAAAGAAACTTATCTACAGATACTCTTCGGATTTATTTACTTTTAGATTTCGAGAAATATACACGTACATACTGTACCACTGACTGACTGGCTGACTGATTGATATGGTTGTTTGATCTGCGCCGTGCTGATAGCCGTAAGGAGTGACGCTCACTTGCTTGGTGGGGGAGCAGAGAGGGGGGGGGGGGCTTTCTGCTTATCCCTCTAAACAAGCAACCAAGTGAAGCTTGAGGCCTAAGGCAGAGGTCACCTACGAGGCCGTAGGCCGAGCCACTCCCACCACGAGCTTCGTCGTTCTTTTTTTTTGCAATCCAAGATGGCCGCCGAAAGCATTTTTTTGGAATCCAGGATGGCGTCTGGGCTTTATAAAATTAACCTTTTGTCGTTTTTTCGTTAGTAATGTCTCACTGGGACGTTGTAGGAGTCTGATTTTTGCATGAGGGGGTAAAGCACCCCGCAGAACTCGAAACTGAATTCAGATTTTGGATCCAAAATGGCCGCCCACACATTTTTCTTGTTTTCTTAAGTAACTGGAGCTTTTATCCATTTTCTGAACTGGAAACATATCTTAGCCTACCTCAACCGCGGGCTGCTTGCAGCTTGCGCAACGCCTAAACAGCTAGTGCATTTGTTAAAAATATCGATGAATAAGTATAAAATATCGTTAGTCTATATAATATATTTGTGGCCTTAAAAAACCATAACAATACGATAGGACTATTGATAATATTGATTACTGATAGTTTACAATAATATCGATGACAAGTAAAACTATCGACAGTTTTTAAGGTTCCGTTTTAAACAAGGAACCCTTATAGTTTCATCAGGTCTGTCTGTTTCTCTGTCATCGGTTTAAAGATATTTTTTCTTAAAAAAAGACAAAAATCACTTACATGAGAACACAAAAAAGTATTTTTTTTTACATTTGCCTCGTTCGCATACAAACTAAACTACACTCAAGTAATACACTCACTGTTTACAATTTTTTATCTTAGCAACAATACATACCTACGTACGTAACTAAAATTACTACTTAATTAATTTCTTTTAAGCTAATAATGTTCCATAACGTAATGTGCAAGTTTAATCTTAAATGTATAAAATGGGTTTATATTTTTTATGTCAGACGGTAGTTTGTTAAAAACTGTGCGCCCTCGAAGGTAATTGATTTCTTTCCGTAGTTCGTCATCCGACGTTTTACTCAGAGACTATAAGTACTAAAAAAGCTATAATTTGGCATGGGTATATTAATCATGCCAAAAAAACAGTGAAGTAGTAATAGGGAAAATATAATATTGTAGCTCCCATACAAGTTTTTTTTTCGACTAACCCATCGTGTAGGATATCGATAAATAGGTCTTTCAAATTATTTTGAGCTTGTTAACACCATTTTTGATTGAAGAACCCGTTTCTAGAATATTTTTATCTAATAAAAGTTAAAATAAAACTATCAAACCTAATTAGGGTTACGAATTTTAAAAATCATAAAATGAAAATAAAATAAGTTTTTAAACGTTTTTGGTGGCGTAGACTGGGCTTGGCCGGACGATTTTACCATTTGGGTACGGAACCCTAAAAAAAACTAGTTTAACTTTCAAAAATTGGGTAAAAATAAAGGACTGAATCACTCTTTCTTGACACTTGTTTAAAATTTTGCCCGTCGTTTATAGTAGCACAACTGTACTGTATAAAAATGAATGCTTATGATTGTTCTCTTAGCATTTACACAACATAGACGCTCCGCAAATTCGACGTCAGTTTAAAATAAATGTAGTGCCTACAATAGTGCCAATATACAACGTGGAAGGGATATACCCGTAATAAATCGAATCACGGGCTACACTAGACCACTAACTATAATCAAATAAAAATAACAACCAAAAACTAAAAAAATTGGCATTTCCATACAAAAGTGTGCAGCCGCCTGGAAAATTTGTATGAGAATATCAAACACGGTTTTTTTTACTGTTATTTTATAAGTATAATATAGTGATCTAGTATAGCCTGTGGTTCGATTTATTACGGGTATGTCCCTTCCATGCTGTATACTAAATTAATTATTTTTTCAACACACTTGCTCGTAAAGTGGCTCTAATTTCATCGGTTTTAGATACCTATATAAAGTAGTTCATAAAACACGCTTGCGTTATAAACGCAAATAGTGAAGTTATATTATGCAACCGCAATATTATTATTTTTTAAATTCCGAACTAACCCACTGTTTGGTGGCACCAGCTAGTAAGTCCGCGTACCGCGCTGATTTTAATAAGTATAACGGCGGAAAAGCAGCCGTGTACGTACAGTGTACATCACAGTTTTATGGTTGAGTTTATTTAAGGCTGCTACCAGCGCTAGTCCTCGAAAGTCATTGAAATACAATCAGCTGTAGTTTCCATATTAAAAATTACTAAAAACGGCCACTTTTGACACTTTTTGTAAAGGTTTCTAAAGCTGATAGTATTTCAATGACTTTCGGGGTTCTAATGTAACTTAAGGATACTAGCTTATAAGTTGTGCGAGGATTTCTAATAATCTCATTTACAGAAAGATAAATTATTTTTTCTGTATTTTCAAGGTCGCTAGCGCTGGTAGCAGCCTTAAAATAAAAATCAGTTTAGATATAAGTGTATTGAAAAACGTCGTGCGATATACGTGTGTATATTAGTTAAAACACATTCAGCTCTATTACGCCCTCGCTTTCGGCTCGTGCTGGAAAATCATCACACACAAAACTTATATCATAATGTAGAACTATTTTGCAATTTTAAAAATATTACTTACTTTAATAAAAATAATTGAATAATGCAGCTCTTTTTATATAGTTACTTATTTACTCCTTAGTAATTTAGTACATACATGCTGACTTTTCATTGGTTTTGGAAAAAAATCTATTGTAAATAAATTCCTCTATCCATATACTTAATTCAAATTTGTGTATGACATAAGATAAAAAAATCGAGACCACGTAGTTACGCTCGATCAAAACTACCGCATGACCTTGATGAACTCCGGCCGGCCGGACGGAGGCGGTGCCTGGTGATACTACTAATTGATCTCACGATTTTACTTTGTTTTTGAATTTTTATTTCGACTAGCTAATTAGTTTTACTAACGACCCTTATAAAGCGGCCCTTAGCTTCAAAAACAATAAAAAGTTACTGTCTTTATTTTAAAATTTAAATAAACTATTTCTATTTTTTTAAAGGCTGACCGGTAAACAAAGCATTAGCATTAAGTCCTTGTACGGACAAGACCCTATTCTTTACAAAAACATAATATGTTACAAAAATGTAAACATATTAGATTTATTTCATTACGTCATGCCTTTCATACTGTAACCTCTATATATTTTTAACTCTATCTGCGTTGCGTTTAGACATTACTACAAACCTAGCGGAAAAGAACAGACAACTTTTGAATCAATTTTGACAGATTTTGAAAAATAAAAACGTAGAGCCAAGCCTTAAGGGCCTTCGGTTTTGGTCTATCTCTGTCATAAACTCTAAATGCAAAAGAGATAGTAGAATCCGTCATGGGTCACCTGTCTCTGTCGCACGTAGCGTTTGTGACAGAAATAGACTGAACCCGCCGCGTGCGCCCGCGTAACTTCGCTAAGGCCCTAAATTGGTCAAGTTGTTGTCAAGATAACAGAGGTCCCGGGTTCGATCCCCGGTCAGGGCAAGTTTAAAAATGGCCTTTTTCAAATTTTCCTGGGTCTTGGATGTTTATCTATATACCTATGTATTTGTTATAAAATATAGAATCGTTGAGTTAGTATCCCATAACACAAGTTTCGAACTTACTTTGGGGCTAGCTCAATCAGTGTAATTTGTCCTTATATATTTATATATTTATTTATATTTATAAGGGCCACTAGGCCACATACATACATACTATCACGTCTTTATCCCTAATGGGGCAGACAGAGCATTTTGGGTCTTGCGGTTCTATGCAGAGCCCAGGGCCGCAAAACCCAAAAGCCACTTTTAGCGTAATGGTGGGCGAGAAGATGGAAAAGCAATCAATACAGTGATGGGTTGCTAGCCGCATCGCCTGTTAACATGATTTGCATTTTTGCCCATTCCCTCGATCGGCTTTTACGATCTGCGTGGGAAGAGAAGCAGCTGGTACATTCTAAGTTTTTTTATTTCTCCCAGACCAGCATGGGAGACTAGGCCACAGAGGTCGTCAAATAAGTCGACAATCCGAAATCCTAAAAATCTTACCACATTAACAAAGCTAATATAATTACTAACGTAACATTACTCAACGCCATAGAAACTATTGCCCATAAGTGGGCAAAACTGGAAGTTGCGGGTAGGTACAGAGAGATGGCAGCACACATGACTAGCAAAAACTTGACAAAGAAAGTGTTGAATATTCTTTAAAAATATTTAATGCATTTCATTTAAGTCATATTTAATAGTAGTACTTTTATAAAATAGTAATAAAAGATTTTAATGTTTTAATTATTACCTACTAGCTGTGCCCGTGGGTTTCGCACCCCGCGGGAATTTCGGGATAAAAACTATCCTATGTCCTTCCCTAGGAATCAAACTAAATACATATCAAATTTCATCCTTATAGGTTCAGTGATTGAAGCGTGAAGTGTAACAAACAAACAAATACACAAACTCACTTTCGCATTTATAATATTAGTAGGATATTTCTAGAATAGTAGGAAAGCACCATCTAGTGACAAGTAAGAAAAAAAATGTTTTTAATCTTCTTCTTATCGTGTGTGTTAGTGACTTTAACTAGTGACAGAGTTTTTAAACTGCCTTAAAGGCCTCTGACATGGTTTTAGGTAACGACCAATGTCAAAGACAGTGACCGGGACCGACGCGACGGCTTAACGTGCCCTCCGAAGCACGAATCTTCTCACTTATCAGACAATCAGGTGATCAGCCTACAAAGTCCTAACCAAACTAGGACAACAACACAGTCTTTGCCCCTGCCGGAAACCGAACCCGCGACCTCCAGGTACGAGCCGAACGCTTTAACCACTACACCACGGAGGCATTAGCATGTTTATTTATTATAAGGCGATACATTAACATGGTATTTGAGTGACACGTAATAAGGTAGCAAAGAAATGGAACCTGTTGAATAAGAAAACTTGGAGACATTTCGTCGCAGTCACTATTTGCGGCCATTAAAACTAATGAGTACATCGCACGTACCTGCCAAATTATGCTGGGGTTTGTAATAAAATATTCGACGCGAATACTTGATGAGAATGTGTAAGGTTTTGGCAGAATGTTAATTTTTTGTAACAAAATATATATCTATTGGTAATATGAGGTAAAAATACAATTTTTCAGATAGTTGATTTGTAACGCACACATTTCAAATTTTTGGGATTTTTAATGAACCATCCCTTAAAGTTTCGCCATGTCTATCTGTCTGTATGACTGTCCATCCGTCCGTCCGAAAAAAATCATACACATTCAGTAGAATAGTCGGTTTTAGTGGCGTGAATTCACAGTCGGCATACGCGACTGCTGAACCTGAACCCTACACTGCGCGAAGTCCAACACGCACTTGGCTGATTATTCTTATCTTCTTCTTCTTCTTCTTATCGTGTGTGTAAGTGACTAACACTAGTGTCAGAGTTTTTAAACCACCATAAAGGCCTCTGACATGGTTTTAGGTAACGACCAATGTCAAAGACAGCAGTGACCGGGACCGACGGCTTAACGTGCCCGAAGCACGGATCATCTTACTTAATAGACAATCAGGTGATCAGCCTACAATGTCCTAACCGAACTTGGACAACAACACAAAGTTGGTGCCCCCGACGGGAATCGAACCCGCGATCTCCGGGTATGAGCCGAACGCTGTACCACGTAACCACTACACCACGGAGGCAGTTTTATTTAGATTATTCTTATTTACTTTATTGTCCTCTTTTTTAAACTAATGTGTCTCATCATCATCATAAGGTCTTTTTAATTCCACACAGGGAGCACGATCCTCTCTGTACTACCAGAGCCAAACTTGGCCAGAACAGCCAGAGTACTTGACCTACACTCTCCACGCTGGCCAGACGGGTTGGAGAGGTCTCACCTTAGGAGGACCTTATCCCCCAATAACTTTAAACGCCAGAACCGATTTTCATTCAACAACAAGATATAACAGATACAAACCACCGCAGAGGAACTTACTTTCACGTCAAAAAAACCGCATCGAAATCTATCCATCTATTCGAGAGCTACGATATCACAGACAAAGAGATAGACAGAAATACATTAGCGTCAAACTTATAACACTCCTCTTTTTTGTCAGGGGTTAAAAATAATATATAACTCATAAGAAATTAAGCCAAAATAAAACACATTAAGTTCCATGATATTCCTCATAATTAATAAAATCGATTTAATTACAAAGTTCTGATAAATAACGCAACTGACCATGGTATAATAAAACAGGTATTCTCTTGCCGAGATGGAACTTGACTACGTCACAAAGTGTTGCCACTGATTGTTCTTTTCAGTAAATTTAAGGACTCTCTCAATTAGTTCATGAATATTAAATGAAATATAAAGTAACTTAGATATTTAGCGTCTCGTGATTCTCGCGTGATTCATTAATTCAATATTTTATAAATTGATATAATGGATTATTAATTCGAAATTGGTATATAAAGTTCAAAAATGCATTACGCTCGGATTATTTAATTTCACACAGTGGCAACATATCAAGCTGATGACGTAGTCACGTTTCAGCTACGTCACCAGCTGTCACGGGAAGAGAATACCTTATTTTATTATACCATGCAACTGACATGACAGGACTGATCCCAACATCTCAATATCTTTAGGAAAAGCTAATATGCTATAAATGGTCATAAAACATCCGCTACTTAAAACGCATTCCTCATTAAATGCACCAAGAACACCAAAACAAGAAAAAGCTGAACATTTTCCACACAAACTAACCGTGAGAAGAAATCCGGGCATTACGCTAACAAATAAAAATGGTGTTCAGTCTTAAAGATAATTAAGGAAGTGTATCTTCACTTAAACGGTATACATTAGCGGGTTAATATATTGCGGGTCGTAAGCTATAGGGTTTGGGTGTGATCACAGGCTTATGAGGCAGCGATTTTCATTTAGTTTTTACATTTATTTACATCGAAAGTCGAAGTGTTTTCCTGCATTTTTTCTACACAAGTGCGCTTAAGAGGCTGGTAGTATTGCTAATTTGGACGGAAATGTCTCACCTGTTCTTTTTTTAGTATTATTAGTTTTGTAGAATTATTAGCTCTTCGGTCAACTGACACCTAACACAAAAACTTGAAGAATTTACACGCTGTGTGAGTCTTTAGACATCAGTTTCATTTTTTCGACCTCAAACTGTATGCTCTATAGATAAACATACAAGCTTATTTTAGATACATCCTTTTGTTACCAATTAGTATTATAACACAATCTTGGGTGCTAGTATTATTTATTGCAACTAATATTCTTCCTAATGCGTAACACTATCATCAGTATAGCAATTAAAACTGTTATACGAAATTTTATATATAAAGATAGTAGCTACATGTCAACTTTTTTAAAAGATTAACGACTCTTTTGTATTTTTATTTATTAGTTCAAAATATATACCTAGTTAATTAAAATAAATTCATATCTACCCGACTGTTGACTGTTCAATTGAGGGAGGCGGCGATAGGAAAAACTGCTTATTAATTTTTTTATGGAACTAATCGATATAAAAAAATCGCTCCTCTCATCACCAAACCCTAACACAATCAGTACAATATCCGTTCGTGTGTGAGCTGCATTTATCATTAGTTAATTCCTGTGCTGTATGCTCTCATTAGATTATGTAAGTGTAACGAAGTATTTAATAGTTTTACTCAGGTATCATACTGTACGTATCAGAAATATTAGGTTTTATAGTGCAATTTGTTAGACTAAAGTATCCCCCCTCTATCTCCTAAACGGTTATATTTGGACACGTAAAAAACTTCATAGCAGTAATATAAAGAAGTTAAAAAATATAAAATGTTAATTAGAAAATAATTTATTAGACTCAAAGTCAGCATTCGCAACTACGGAACTCTACACAGCGCGTAGCCCGACTCGCACTTGCCCGATTTTATTACCTTTAGGTACGGAATCCTAAATTAAAACCGGACTATAGGAAATTTTTTGAAAATACTATGTTTGTATGTGTATTCTTGTCCTAATATTCAGAAAAATTAAAAACCGTTTACTAAATCTGTTATCATTAAGTCATGTTTTGTGCCTTTCCCTCTTTTCAATATTTGACATTAATGGAACGAGACAAAACATATTTAACTGAAATAGGTTTCGCAAACGTTTGTATTTTTTTTATAAATAAGAAGGTTAATCTTTTTCTCCGTCATCCTTAAACCTTTCAAGAGGCTTTTAGACCTTAAGTAGCCGTATTTAAGCGGTAATGTAGAAAGATTCGTATAAATAGTTTAGTTAAAATCTTTATTGCACCAAAAATTATGTTTCAGAAAAAAAGATAGATAGATAAAACGTTTATTTGTGGCTATAGTCACAGTATAGTATAAAAATTACAAAACAAAACATGTAAAAACAACGTATTGAGGACATATATCAACAACTTTGTATCTGTGTGCTACAGCAGTCCAAAAAGGTCATAGCTCAGTGATTCGTGCTGCTCAAAGAGTAGCTCACTGATTTTCAGCTATGGCCTGTCAAGTGCGAGTGCGCATCTACGGAATTTTATCAAAAGAAGGTAAGATAACATAAAACAGAGATCAAAAGGCAGGGTTAACTTATATTAAAAGTACTAACTGCGCCCCGCGATGTTATCCGCGGTTTAAGTAACCTATGTAACAATATAGGGTGACAGCATCCTGCATAACAAATTTGATCAAAATTGGTCCAGCCATTTGCGCGTGAAGAAGTGAAACATGCACACACAGATTCACAAACTTTTGCTTATATAATATTAATGTGATAATTAAGCTATCAAAGCAATAAGAATTTTATTTCTTATTTCTATTAGCTTTGATATCATCTACTTTTTGAAGAAACTTCGTGCTTCGTGCTTTGGAGGGCACGTTAAGCCGTCGGTCCCGGTCACTGTCTTTGACTTTGGTCGTTACCTAAAACCACGTCATAGGCCTTTGAGGCGGTTTAAAAAACTCGAACACTAGTGTTAGATACTAACACACACGATAAGAAAGAAGAAGAAACACATAACATCATTATAGCAGTGATATAAGCGGTAAAGACAAAAGATTATTAAAACAATTTAAGCTACTATAAGAAACAATAAATCTTAACCTTATTTTTCATGGAAAATTTCAAATTCCTATCATGATTTCCCACAAAGCCTATCACCGGAATCGATGTTCTTCGGCGCAGTTCTAAAACCACTCAAAAGATTAAATTATCAACTGGTAACAAATTACCCCGGTAATTATCTTTTCTATCATTTATTACCCGCCCTTGACCTGGTCGCTGTCTGAATCAGTGGGTTCGTTTTTGGTCTTATTGATTCAACTCTATGACTACCGTTTACTCTGGACTTTTCCACACAATCGTAATTTGATAGACATCTCTTCTCACAGGCCTACTGGAAGAGATATGTTGTACCTTTCATAGTTGTCATCAGGTCTTTTTAGTCTCCACTGCAGGAGCACGGACCCTCTCTGTACTGCTAGAGCAATGCTTGGCCAAAGCAGCCAGAGGATTTTAGAGGTCCTATTGATATTTATAAGCTCTGTTTAGCTTGTATTTCCTAAGTCGCCTTCTACGACATTCTCAGGAAGACTTGGAGTGGTGCTATTCTACTCTGCCGTGAATCGCACGGCTTAGTAGTACCTTTGTACAACTGTAATTTTATAAATTCTCTGTAAACATTTTCCGTGTACATACATCGGTAAATAAGTAAATAAAACAATCACAGCGTTTTATAAAACATTTGAATGTTTATATGTAATTATTTTCTCAAAATCGAAACTGTAGTTTGGGGGTGAATTCAGTTTTTAGTTTTTAAAAATTGTATCCCTCCGTTACAGTACGTTTTAAAATAAAAAGTCATATTTTACCAAGCCATAAAAAGCTACAGAAGGAGTACACCACAAAATCCCTACGATTAACACTGATATCACAAGCTGCGTGGCCAGATTATTTCGTGGCTAGTTTTGTCGTGAGGCAAGAAATGTTCAAGGTTCTAAGACTTATGTATTGTACTAAAAGGACAATGGATGGGATATATTGTGTTGTGCAAATAATTGTTGTTATTTCGTCTATGTTCCTTTCTATGAGATGATTTTAATCCTTAGTAACTAGATTACTTAAGAGAGAGAATAGGGCGCTCTCCGTTTATAAAAAGAAACAGATAAGTAATTTTAAACTCCTAAATGGTGTACATAATACTACATCATACACAACATATACGTAATAAACATCATTGAGATCGAGTAACATTTGTAATTGGAAAAACATTTTCTCTTTTTGTATTTAGAAGGCCGTACTATCTACCTGAATTTTCCGGGGTCCAGAGCTGGCCCCATTTAAAAGGAAACGGATATATCATTTGAAAATGTGCTATTTCCAAGCCTTTTTTACTCACATTTGCGAAAAACGGCCACTTTTAGCTAATACGTGAAGAAAAACTTCACGTTCTCACTTTAAAATTAAATAGTTTGAAATTATCTAGAGCTTGGTCATCAAGATAAAATCTCCGTTTCTTTTTTAACGATTTATTTCAAATGGGGCATCACTGTACCCCGGAAAATTCAGATAGCCCCTTAAGAGGAAGTGTGAAAGTGGCATTTGTAACAAAAAAATATGGAGTGGATTAGGCTGGTATGGATAAGTTAAGAGAAGGGAGGAAAGTTATATAAAAAGGCAGGTTATAAAAATGCAAGTAAAGGATCATCGAAACAGAATGAGACCAAAGAAGCGTTGTTGGATAAAATGTTTAAAAGGTGTAACACATACCTACGTATTAGGCGCGTCGGGCAAGCACAGGAAGCATTTTTCGAGATGGAAAAAGTCGTTGTACTAGCGACACGGTTACCGTAACTGTAACCGACACCAAGTTTTCACTTCTTACACACGCACTACCGAAATGCCATTTTTTTTATGTTAACTTCGTGCTTCGAAAGGCACGTGTAAGCCGTTGGTCCCGGTTGTTATCATTAAGTCGTCAAGCTATGTCAGATAAGGCAGCCTAAAAATCTGACATTAGAGTTGACCACTTACACAAAACAAAAAACTTGAGAGGTGTCAAGGGACACCCGGATGGAACGAAGTTCGAGAGAGAGAGACAGACAGAGAAACTCGCGCACGCCGCACGGCTTACAACTATAGCAAAAAGTGTCGATACAACTTTTGGTCTTAATTTTTTCCGTCTAGCCCCCTTTCGCAACGCGCGATAAGGAACCACGTTCCAAAAACAACTTGACTACACAGTACGTAACTTATAAGTAAATCAATACGGCTATTATATAATATTAAACAAAGTCTATCGTGACCCACCGTCTAGTCTGTCTGACCCTTTGTCAACGAACAACGCTTATATCTTTTAAATAAAGCAACAGATTGTAATGCGGTTTACATCGATTGATAGTGTGATTAAAAAGAAAGGTTTATAATGATATACTTTCATACAGAAGACGCATCTGACATTTTTCTCATAATTTAGTTAGGTAGATATATATTAAGAAACAATAATCATTTTTAATTTTTATCATAAGGCGCTGGATGCAAGCCGCTCTAGATCGGTCATTTTGGAAATCTTTGGGAGAGGTCTATGTCCAGCAGTGGACGTTGTGCGGCTAAAATGATGATGATGATGAATTATTTTTAAACTAGTAATAAATATCATATAATTAATTTAAAATTTAAAACCGACTTCACCCTCAAGCTACACACTACACAACCGACTTTCATGATTTTTTTATGGAACCACCTCGGAAGAACTTTTACCCTTTTAAACAAAAAAAAAGTATTTTACAAATCGGTCTATCTGTCTTCGAATAATCGATGGTCATACTTAAGGCCATACCTGAATTTTCCGGGTCCAGTGGCGCCCCCATTTTAAATAAATCAATTGAAAGGAAACGGTGATATCATTTGAAATTTTATCTTGACCAAACCCTAGATAATCCTTTTAACTATTTTATGAACTATTTTTTATAATTTAAAGTGAGAAGACGAAGCTTTTCTACTCACATTAGCCAAAAGTGGCCGTTTTTCGCAAATGTGCGTAGAAAAGCTTCACGTTCTCACTTTAAACTATAAAAAGTAGTTTAAAAAATACTTTGAATGGGTATCTAGAGCTTGGTCAAGACAAAGTTTTAGATGATATCTCCGTTTTCTTTCAAATGATTTATTTTAAATGGCCACTGGACCCCGGAAAATTTGGGTATGGCCTTAAATAAAAAAAAAAGATTTCCTTTTTTTGGGAGTCGTTTAGAAAAGCGCATCAACATACTAATATTTTCATATCTTTCTAAAATCTAAAAATGCATCATCGTGCAAAAGCAAGGCGAGTTGCTGATAAAGAATATTTCAAACCTAAATAGCTACCAATAATACGACATAAACAAAACTTAGATTAACATAATCCGCCACAAATAATTACCAGAGAATAATACTCTGTCATCCGACTGTATATTTATTGTAATTACCGTGGAATCGGGACAGAGACGAACAGACGGAATTAATAGCGTGCCCGCCGGCGTCAAGGAATTGTGTTTTAATTGTAACTCTGGCGAATGTTTGGGATTTATTTAGTTTTAGACAGCGTGGTGAAATGTGGGTGAAAGGTTTTTTGCTCTTTTGTATCGAGTGTGTTAATTGGTAGGTAACACTGGTGTCTGTTTGGGTCTTTAGTCGTTTTGCACCCAAGTATTCACAGGTGTCAGTTGTTTCGGGTCTTTAGTCGTTTCGCTCCCAAGTACTGTTGTACTAGTACCTCATACCAGGCCTGTTATGTGTCACTCCCCGTTTAGGTATCAAAAATATACCTACATCATCATAATGCGCGCAGCGACCACTCCGGAGTGTTAAATTCAGTGAGCTTAGAGCAATAAGAATTAAATTGGTTTGCAATGCACTTCTAGGTATCTATAAGAAAAGGTGCCGAGTTCTGACGCTAGCTAAATTGAGTCCACGGGACATTCACGCCGCAGGCGATGTAGTGGTGCGAATGGGGCCATGGTATCTTGTGGAAAGGGTCGATTTGGACCATGGGGCGAAACGACTCAAGCTCTTTTCGTAGGTCTGGTTGAGGTGTATAAGGATAATGTGTAGTAAAGATTGTTCGATTTCGATCCAATAAGAGAACTGTTTTCTTCCACATTGCGGTCTGAATTAACCTAATCCAAAAGATACCTTCTTGAGCCAGTCGCACTGCGGTGCGAAACGATGTTCCAAGCTGCTTTAAGGCATCTTACGTAGCTCCAGATCGCTGAGAAGCATATTTACTTCATGAACAGTACATTTTTGGAAAATGATGTAGAGCAAGAGTAGAGAAAGAGGTCTATCAGGATCGTAGCAAGTGGAGACCCAGTTTCTGCCTACCCCTGTGGGAATCAGTAACTTTAAAACTAGTGTCTTGTCGGTGAAGTATTTTTTATGTCATATTTTCGACTAGCTGTTGATTTCTCTGTAAGACAAGACTTCCACTTTGAAATGTTGTCACAGCCTCTTCCATTTTAGGAGGTCGGTGAAAATAAAAAGATTGTCCCATCCAACTAATGACTGTTCATAGCGTGCTTTCCATATAAGTACAGTGTTTTGGAGTTATCGTCGTTCGGATCTGCCGTCAAAATCGCCTTTATGCTTTCTTAAGCGGATTAAATGACCGTTTCTCAAATTATCAGTTAAGGGGAAGCTTATCTAAAAATAATAATTAAGTAACTTTATCTTAAAGTGGTATTTTCGAATACATCTTTTAAAGTATTAAGTTATAAAGAATATAATTATACTTATTGTAAAAGTTCCTTATGCGTTTAGGAATCAGTCTTGCACAAACGAAATAAGCAAAGAATAGGTAACGCAAGCGTAATGGTGGAGAAGACAACATAAGTTGAATTTTTGGAAGGAAAAATAAATAAAATCCGACAATTTCAAAACATATTTTTTTGGAAATCTTTGGGAGAGGCCTATACCCAGCAGTGGACGATATGCGGCTGAAATTATGATGATGATGATGAACGTCAAAACGGACGAGTTCAGAGATTTGACCCTACACGCACTTGACCTTAGGGGTCGATTAGTCAAAGGTAAACCAATCCTGTCACTCTGATATTTCTAAAGTGCCCATCATGTGTCAAAATTACAATTGTACTATATATATATATATAAAGCTGAAGAGTTTGTTTGTTTGTTTGTTTGTTTGTTTGAACGCGCTAATCTCAGGAACCACTGGTCCGATTTCAAAAATTCTTTCGGTATTAGATAGGTCGTTTATCGAGGAAGGCTACAGGCTATATTGCATCACGCTCGCGACTACACACGTGTGGTTAACGCGGGCGAAGCCGCGCGCTGCCTCTAGTTGTACGATATATCGCGAGTTCACATTTCGGTGCGTAATATTTTACCTAACAGCGAATACTACAATCTTTTAAACACTGATTGACTTAGTCTCAAGGTATCTTTTGGTGTAGGCCAATTCCTCTGGCTGCTCCGGCCAAGTATGGCTCTGGCAGAACAGAGAGGGTCGTCTAACTGGGTTTCTTTCAGCGTAATCTTCCCAGCAGTGGTCGTTCTGAATCGCTAGTAGTTTTCAGCATTTACACTAAAATAAATTTTAAAAAAATGACCTTCAATAAGAGATAAATTTATCATACATTTTTTTTACTTGACTAATTTATCTGTTTATCTACTATAGTTTATCTACTATAAAAATCATATTACGTGGAAGTGGTTCCCCTTAAACCGCATACATTGATAGACGTGTTCCAGATCCGGGCGCCGCGCTAGATCGATCAACAAGCTAATACGCGTTAACGGACTATGTTTGTGATACCATCATCGACAGCACACCACGAACTGTGGATGTGGTATGTTTGAAAGAGCGAGCAAAGTTTAGGGTGCAAAGTCAAAGTCAATTTTTTATATTTAATGTAGTATAAATTTATCTCTTATGAAAGTTCGTTTTTATATATTATTTAAGTGCAAAAGCTAAAACTACTAGCGTTTCGGAACGACCACTGCTGGGAACATTACGCCGGAAGAAATCCAGTTCAGTATTGGCCAAAATACAGCATGCTGAACCAACCGAAGCATTCGAAACGTATATATCCGAACTTTTTGTAAGAGTTATTGATAAATTATTTCTTTTCTGTACTGGTCTAGGAAAAAAGAAGAATTTTTAAATTACCAGCTGCTTGTCTTATCGTGTAGATCGTAAAAGCTGATCGTTAAATAGGGGAAGAACCTGAATTATGTCTTCAATCTAATCCGATTTCCGTAGCGCAGTGGTCACCATGCAGGAACCTCTGGCGGTCTACGCCAGAGGTTCCGCAGGCCGGTAAGGGCAAGTTGGAAAATGGCCTGTTTCAAATTTTCCTCGGTCTTGGGTGTCTATCTAAATATGCATTTGTTATAAATTGTATCGTTGAGTTAGTATCCCATAACACGTCTCGAACTTACTTTGATGCAAGCTCAAACAGTGTAATTTGTCCTTATAAATTTATTATTTATTGTACTGTATCTCCTTTAGAATCACGGGTCTCTTTACCCCAGTCCTTTGAAAGGCTTGCGTGGAGATGCAGATCCAATACCTAGAGGCCCTTTGGGGAAGTTGATGTTTGTGGCGCTCCCGTCAAAACCCAGTCCTGGTACTAATGAATAGGTATTATATTTATAATTAAGTTATTTAAATATAAGCGTAATTAAGTTATTTTGAAATTATAAACTGGCCACCACAGAACAAGCATGTTGCCCGGTGTGGGGGCCAATAAGATAAAATTTGTAAATTTCATTTCATTTCACGTTTTAGCTTAGTCCTTGATTTGCTTACTACTACATCTACAGGAAGATCTACAATGATCCTACAAGACCACAGTAGACAGCGCAGCCATATTAGATGGTGCATCAATTCTTCTTATCTAGTAATTATTCTTATAGTGATCCTAAAAAGCCGTAGTAGACAACTCCGCCATATAAGATGCCATATTCATTTTTCTTACTTTCTTGCCAAAGATCGGCCGTCGAGTAGCAGACCCGTCGGGCGAGTTTGACAAATTATATTTTTAACCCTCATTTGCGGTCGCCGAGACACTTGAGATCTTGACTACATGCCTTGGAAAGTTGGTAAGTGATAGCACAATGGAATGAAGAATAGGCGCTTGTTATGTTAGTTGGAGGGTTATTATTTATTGACGAGCTCGATGGCTTGTTGGCTCGTTGGGAGTGCGCATTAATAGCACTTTCGCAAGTAAAGTGACGCCAGACGTTGTCCGCACTTAGATGGGTGACCACAAGTGGCATTAAAATTTCTCGAGCTCCTTCGTGCTTTGGATGGCAAGTTTATGCCGTTGCGTTGGTCCCGGCTGTCATCATTGTATGGCAGTCGTCAAGCTATGTCAGATGCCTGCAGACTGAAAAATCTGACACTTACGCACTCGAAAAACAAAACAAAGTTGGAGAGTTGATGTTCTTTAGAATTGGAAAGAAATACAAGCCGATGTTTTACCCACCATTTTTCTTTTCTTTGTCAACTTGTCCATTTTTCCTTCTTTCAAAAAGGAGGTTATCAATTCGACGCGTTTTTTATGTATGTTGACAAGGAAGAGCAATAAGTAGGTTTATAAGGCGATGAGAAGGCATGGCCGGGACGAACAAGAAACAGAATATGGGCGGATGATTCGACCCAGATTGAAAACAAGTGGAGGGTGATATCAAAGAACCGGGACGTATGGAAAGAAAGAGTGGAGGCTTTTACCCAACAATGGGAAAAATGGCTATTAAAAAAATATTTATGTAAGTATTCTAACGAGGTGTAACAAGAAATACGTTTTAAAAAACTAACAACCGACTACGAGCACGGTTAACAATGTATATATTTTTGAAATGTGCTAATTATGACCTTTTATTTGATACCCCACTCGAAATCAAAACAAAATAAAAACATTTTTTTCTCGCACTTTTTTGTATGTAATATTTATTATTTTATAGCAAACAAAATTGTCAGAGGGACATCTCATTTGTGAAAATACGTTGTACGTTTGTTTGATTTTCGTTTGTGTGTGTCCAACACTGGTGTCAGATATTTCGAGCTGCCTAAAGTAGGACCATATTATGACATAGACGACTGTCTTCCGAAGCACGGATGAGTTCGAGATTTTTTTTATGCCAGTTGTGGTCACCTAGGAAAGAGCTAGAAATGTGCACCCCCATTAGGTCACCGAGCTCAATGAAAATTGGTTAAGCCAGCCTTCTGGGCACTCTTCCGCAGGGGAAGGATTTAAGAGATATTTTTTATTTGTAATTGTATAAGTTTATAAGTAATTTATTTTTAGTATTTAAGTTTATTTTAGTTAGTTTAATTTAGTTTAATTTTAAATTGTAATCATTGTTAGTTAGTTTAGTTTATTGTATTGTAATAAAATACACTATTTTTTTCTCCGTTAAGCGATTCGGATGCTATAGTGGAAAAAGACATAGTTATCCATGTACATAAACATAGACTGCTAAAATCATTAACCTTCCGTTTGGCCTTGCAGTAGTCGGGTAAAAATAACATTGAAAAAAAAAATGATGAAGAATAATAAGAAGAAGATGAAGGTGAAATGAACAAGTTTTGCAACTTGCAATTTATTTATTAGATACCAAACTTTTGTTCAAATTAGCAGTACAATGTAGTTTTAATTAAAACACATATTAATTACTAGTGGCCCTGAGTTCAACAGTCACCCGATTTTGGTAACGTAAAGGAACCAATACATATTTTCACGCCTGTTTCCCATGGGGGTGGCAGAGACTATGGATTTCCACTTACTACGATCCTTGCAAACCTCTTTTGCTTCGTCAACGCTCAACTGTTTTCATAACTTTTTTCTTTTTTCATTTATTTTTGCTAACAGTTATTTCTATTAAATGTCTAACGAGTTGAATCCCATATCACACTGATAAAAAAAATACTAATAAGAAGGTCCTGAAAAGAGTAGAAAAAATAGGTGCAACAGAAGGGAATTCCCATTTGATTTATGAATGGATATGCATGCTGGTTCTCGTAGCAAAAAGTTGCTAAATATGGCCTTTGAGATATGTGACGCTTGGCTCTGTTTGCAAAGTAAGGGATAAATAAGTAGATAATAGGGATGTAGGCTGGATGAGAAAAGTATTTTTAACAATTTTAGGTTATCTAAGTTCACCGATTATTCGAAGACGCCTAGACAGATCTGGATTGTTTTTTTTGTTCGAAAAGGGTATTAAATACGTGTCAGGTGGTCCCAAATTTTATCAAAATCGATTGTGTAGTTTGGGGGTTAGTTTGGAAAAATTATGTCGGTTATCAACTGTGCCTTACAAATTGTACCTTTTACAAATAAGGTTAATTATATAAATACAATTAGAAAGCTTTTGCTGTCATGCAGTAAGTAGGACTTGTATTATATTTTATTTTTATTATATTTTTCTAGAAATTTAAAAAAGATAATTTAAAATCTTTTTTCAGTACTAAAAACTAAGTAAAAACGAACCGATTTCACCTACAAACCACAAAACTGATTTTGATAAAATTTCTATGGGACCACCTAACAAGGTTGCCCTTTCAAACAAAAGAAAATCCAAATCGATCTAGGCGTCTTCAACTAATCTGTGAACGTACATAAAAAAAAGATCGCGACGCTCCTCCTTTTAGGAAGTCGGTTAATCAGAAAATACGCGTACAATATTTTTTTACAAACCTAACTGATCCACTTATACCTTTTTTAAACCTACGTCAAAAAAGGAGAAGGTTCTATGTGTATATTGTTTTTATGTATTTTTACCGATTTCTCCGTCAATTGTAGACGGATTTTCAAAATTCGAAAGAGTGAACTTCCGAAGTGTTCCCACAGAAATTTTATCAAAATCAGTTGTGTTGCGTAGTTTGGGGGTGAGGTTTTTAGTTTAGAAAAATTATTCAGTATACATGCCTATTTTCTATCTTTACGGCTAGACAAGAAAATAGCAAAAAATAATCCCTTACCGCTACGTAATATTTTTATTAATTCCGTGCTGCCTGTCCGTCAAGTTATTAATATCGCGCAAACTGTCGCATATCAAAAAGGTTTATTCCATAAATCCAGCTATTTTCGTCGGACGCTAATCGCCGTGTGTTCCATCGTCCGTCTCCGGGCGGTAGTTACATATTATTTATTGATGATTGTTAGGGTTAGAACACACTTTGTATCTGATTTTCAAATTATTTCAGCTAAAATAGTAATGTACAGAACTAAAAACCGACTTCACCTCTAAAGCACAAAACTAATTTTGATAAAATGTCTATGGGACCGCCTAAATCAGTCCAGGCGTTTTTAAGTAATCGGTGAACATGTATAAAAAGATCGCGACTAATTGATAACCTCCTCCTTTTTTTGGCAGTCGGTTGAAAATGTGCACTTCCGGGGTGATCCCATAACTTTTTCATCAAAATCGGTTGTGTTGTTTGGGGTTAAAGTCGGTTTATAATTTAGAAAAACTATTTAGTAAACATGCCTATTTCTATCTTTACGACTAGACAATAAAATAGCAAAAAAGAAACCCTTACCGCCACGTAATATTTTTATTAATTCCGTGCTGCCTGTCCGTCAAGTTATTAATATCGCGCAAACTGTCGCATATCAAAATGGTTTATTCCATAAATCCGGCTATTTTCGTCGGACTCTAATCGCCGTGTGTTCCAACGTCCGTCTCCGGGCGGTAGTTACATATTATTTATTTATGATTGTTAGGGTTAGACCACACTTTGTATCTAATTTTCAATTTATTTTAGCCAAAAAAGTAATCATCATCAGGTCCTTTTGTCTCCACTGCAGAAGCACGACCCCTTTCTGTACTACCAGCGCCATACTTGGCCAGAGCATCCAGAGGACTTGGCCTACACTCTCCTCGCTGGCCAGACGGGTTGGAGAGGTCTCATTGATGTTTATAAGCTTTGTTTAGCTTGTACTCCCTAAGTCGCTTTCTACGACATCCACGGGAGCACTTAGAGTTGCCCTATTCTACTCTGCCGGAAACCACACGGCCTATGCGACGAAAACTTCTCCTTTTTTGGGAGTCGGTTAATCAGAAAATAAGCGTACAATATTTTTTTTGAAACCTAACTGGTCGTCTGATTCCTTTTTTAACCGATTTCAAAAAAGAAGAAGGTTCTCGTCGCTTATCAAAAAGGTTTATTCCATAAATCCAGCTATTTTCGTCGGACGCTAATCGCCGTATGTTCGTCATCGTCCGTCTCCAGGCGGCAGTTACATATTATTTATTGATGATTGTTAGGGTTAGAACATACTTTGTATCTAATTTTCAATTTATTTTAGCCAAAAAAGTAATCATCATCAGGTCCTTTTGTCTCCACTGCAGAAGCACGACCCCTTTCTGTACTACCAGAGCCATACTTGGCCAGAGCATCCAGAGGACTTGGCCTACACTCTCCTCGCTGGCCAGACGGGTTGGAGAGGTCTCATTGATGTTTATAAGCTTGGTTTAGCTTGTACTCCCTAAGTCGCTTTCTACGACATCCACGGGAGCACTTAGAGTTGCCCTATTCTACTCTGCCGGAAACCACACGGCCTATGCGACGAAAACTTCTCCTTTTTTGGGAGTCGGTTAATCAGAAAATACGCGTACAATATTTTTTTTAAAACGTAACTGATCTGTTTAAATCTTTTTAACCGACTTCAAAAAAGGAGAAGGTTCTCGTCGCATACAAAACAGGTTTATTCAATAAATCCAGCTATTTTCGTCGGACGCTAATCGCCGTATGTTCCATCGTCCGTCTCCGGGCGGTAGTTACATATTATTTATTGATGATTGTTAGGTTTAGAACACACTTTGTATCTGATTATCAAATTATTTCAGCCACAATAGTAATGTACAGAACTAAAAACCGACTTCACCTCAAACTACAAACTGATTTTGATAAAATATTAAAAGGATCGCCTAAATCAGTTAAGGCGTTTTTAGGTCATTGATGAACATATATAAAAAAGATCGTGACTAATTTATAACCTCCCTTTTTTTGGCAGTCGGTTAATAGGTGCACTTTCGGGGTGATCCCATAACTTTTTCATCAAAATCGGTTGTGTAGTTTTGGGTTAAAGTCTATTTATAATTTAGAAAAATTATTCGGTAAATATGCCCATTTTCTATCTTTACGGCTAAACAAGAAAATAGCTAAAAAGAAACCCTTGCCGCTACGTAATATATTTATTAATTCCGTGCTGCCTGTCCGTCAACTTATTAATATCGCGCAAACTGTCGCATATCAAAAAGGTTTATTCCATAAATCCAGCTATTTTCGTCGGACGCTAATCGCCGTATGTTCCATCGTCCGTCTCCGGGCGGCAGTTACATATTATTTATTGATGATTGTTAGTGTTAGAACACACTTTGTATCTAATTTTCAATTTATTTTAGCCAAAAAAGTAATCATCATCAGGTCCTTTTGTCTCCACTGCAGAAGCACGACCCCTTTCTGTACTACCAGAGCCATACTTGGCCAGAGCATCCAGAGGACTTGGCCTACACTCTCCTCGCTGGCCAGACGGGTTGGAGAGGTCTCATTGATGTTTATAAGCTTGGTTTAGCTTGTACTTCCTAAGTCGCTTTCTACGACATCCACGGGAGCACTTAGAGTTGCCCTATTCTACTCTGCCGGAAACCACACGGCCTATGCGACGAGAACCTCCTCCTTTTTTAAGGAGTCGGTTAATCAGAAAATACGCATACAATATTTTTTTGTAAAACGTAACTGATTTGTTTAATTTTTTTTTAACCGACTTCAAAAAAAGAGAAGGTTCTCGTCGCATACAAAACAGGTTTATTCCATAAATCCAGCTATTTTCGTCGGACGCTAATCGCCGTATGTTCCATCGTCCGTCTCTGGGCGGTAGTTACATATTATTTATTGATGATTGTTAGGTTAGAACACACTTTGTATCTGATTTTCAATTAATTTGAGCCGAAAAAGTAATTTACATAATGTAATTTTTAGTAAAATTATATGAGTATGTATATTATTGTATATGTATTTATAATTGTATGTATGTGTATGAGTATTAATGTGTATTGTACGTATGTATCTAAAGTGAACTTTTATAAGTATATAGTGTATTTTGAGTACAACTTTAAGCAGCTGTCGCAATCAGATTAAATTTTTTCTGTTTTCATACAAATTGTCTGGTAGAGAATACATTAGAATTAGGTTTACCTTTTGTAACATTGTGGCCAATAAAGATTTTAAACTTAATCTATTTGGTAGATACCTATTAATAAATAATTACCCTTTAAATCATCAAAATAATTCTGATCAAAGTACAATTTACTTACAGCTAACTTAACATCCAAGTGCAGAATAAGCAACAACAAACTACATTAAAAAATCCTTTTTTTTTGTGTAGTTTGTTTTTGCTTATTTGCCAGGCAAATTAAAAAAAAACCCAACGACGGCGGAGCTATGTACATATTTCAAATATCCGTAGCGCCATTAAATATTTGTCAGGTAGATTACAAAAACCCGGACTTTCAAGCGTTAACCCCCAATAAGTTTAACGGCTAAACCAATTTTCATCAAACACCGCTCAGAACCACTGCAAGAGAACTTACTTTGTCATTCTTCGTTCATCCGTTCGAGCGTCAAACATAAATTATGTTGAAAAATAAAATAACTTATATTGATTTGTTCATATTGTGTTATCTTTATTCGAGCAATTAAGCAAAACAAAATATATTTAAAAAAGAATTAGGTACGTCAAAAGTAAAAAAAAAACGACGGGTTGCACTCTGGGAGTGCCGGCAGAAGTGAAAACTTGAATATTAACGTTGTGCATTTTTGATATACGAAACAGCAGGCGCAGGCATACATTTTCGCCGCGCCGTAGAAAGAGAGGGGGATACTTCCTCTCCTACTCCGCGCCAGCTGTCTACTCTCTATCCGTCTTACGAATTTTCGATCAGGTCACTGACGCGAGTTTAACATTTTTTACCCATTCCAAAAAAAGTGCACAACGCCGCTAAAGAAGTTTTCACTTCAAAAATCTTTTTACCATTGTTATAAACCCAGCTTAAATCAAACAAGCAAACTACCGGCACAGATTAAAAAGCGATTGTGTCCATACATATTTGATTCGATAAAATAGATATGTCATTATTAATGTGAAATCGTGATGCGATTATATCTATATTTGTATGTTTTCATTGGCAGTTGAAGTCATTTATATCGTGGAGATTTTTATAAGTACTACTTACCTTTGTATTGAAAAATAGCCTTAGATAAAGCAAGATAACTTTTTTATTACTTATTGCTACCTTTGAGAATTCCAGAATTCCTTCAGAATTCCAGGTGACGGCAGATTAGAATCTGACGAAACCGAAAAATGACACTGTTTAAAGGATTTTCTTTCGGCGTTTCTTCTCAGCAGTGTTGTTGCGAAAGGCTAGAATCGGTAGCTTTTCTGTAAAATAATTTTACTCGTAATAAAATACTTATTATTAGTAAAAGTGCTCTCATCATCATCAGGTCTTTTTTTCACCACTGCAGGAGTACGACCCTCTCCGTACTATCGTATATATATCTTTACATACTTGGCCAGTGCAGCCAAAGGATTTAGCCTACACTCTTCTCGCTGGCCAGACGGGTTGGAGAGGTCTTTTGATATTTATAAGCTTTGTTTAGCTTTTATTTCCTAAGTCACCTTCTACGACATCTACGGAAGGACTTGGAGTGGCCCTATTCTACTCTGCCGGAAACCGCACATATTTATTTACTTTACACATCTGTTTTTGGGTCATAGGATCACACCATTCTCCTAAATTGAAACTTATTTCGTCTAGTAGATTCGCAGCAAATTGGCTGTGAGAGACGGATGGACAGAGAGACGAGTGATCCTTTAAGGGTACTGCTTTTGATTTTTTTTGAAACGAAACCCTAAAAAAATTGTTTGCTATAACAAATAATTAATACACTAAAGTGTTTCAACATTAGACTACAATTTAAGTTTTGCAAAACAATTACGGTCCGCGAGGCTTAACATAATAAAAACTTAATCCGCTACAAACTCGCGAGTGTGCAGACGCTGCTACGAAAACTGCATCTAAACTTTAGGAGACTTAAAACTAGAGCAAGTTTATTAAAACGATGTAGGAAATTAGCAAATTAGAGATGCAAAAGACTTCTGAAAGAACTGGTAAAAACCAGACTTTTGAATTAATTTTTGGAAAGGTTGATCAATTTTGATAGAAAAAGTACCCAAAAAATATTTTTTTTCTAATAAGATTGATAAATCATCTTCATCATACCACTGGAAGTCCTATATAGGCCTCCCCCAAGGATTTTCAAAACGACTGTTCAGAAGCGGCCTGCATCCAGCGCCTTCCTGCAACCTTGCACAGGTCGTCTGACCATCTAGCAGGTAGGTATCCTACTCTGCGCTTGCCGGTACGAGGCCACCATTCGAGAACTTTCTTTGAGAAGATAATTGATTTATAAATAACAGTTATGAGATAAAACATAAAAATACAATGAAATTGAGAACCACCTTGGTTTAAGTCAATTAAAAATACCCCTATATATGAAATATCAAAACAATTATTCCTAAAATATCACGACGAAATAAAAGCGTAAGGCCTAGAGCTACGAGTCTTAATCATTATAATAAAAAAAAAACTAATTCACAGAGCGAAAACTGCAAAAGTAATTTTCGTCCTGTAATGTAATGACACAGCCAAAGTACGTACTTAGTTGTTGCGAACTATGTTCTGAACTAAATTTTGTTAATTCTAGTTGGGACTTTGTACCTAATAATATTTTGGCTGAAAAAATTGCACGGCGTATTCTAGAATTCGTAGTGTAATTCGCATTTCACATTTAGTTTTCAACCCTTGATTAAAGTTTTAAATAAAGCCATTTCTCGTTGGTCTTACAGATTGTAAGGTTAAATAGTGTCTACTTACTATTATAAAATCTGATATAGACACACAAGCAGATATACAAAGATCACTGGGGACTGTCTTATAATTATTATCAAACAATTATTTTTTTTAAAGTAATACGATATAGGTACTTTTAATTTAATCTTATCAGGTAACGCGGCTAGTGTTTTAGGCACCTTTGTATTTGAGAATAAATGAATATTGATAAAATGTCGACAATTTTATGATTATAAATAAATTACTATGAAATCTCATAATATAATTAATCTATCGTATACACTTTGAAACGAGTTCATATTGAAATACTTTTTCACCATAAGAATAGAAAGAATAGGTATAAATTTTATTTACAACAGGTTTTCTGTACCAAAATACTTATGTTATTATGTCATTTTATATCCAAAACTAAAATACAGGGAATGTTTTACGGCCCATGAGCTTTGAGCACTTTAAGATAAAAAAAAATTTGCAATAACTAAGATGGCTATAATAAAAAATAAATTAAAAATATAGTTTTTGTTTACAGAACTTGACACTCGTTTATATATTAACTAGCCGTGCCCGTGGGCTTCGCTCTCCTTGCTAATTTTGGGATAAAAACTATCCAATGTCTTCCCTAGGTATCAAACTATATCTATACCAAATTTTATCTAAATAGGTTAAGTGGTTGAAGCGTGAAGTGGTAAAAACAAACCAATACACAAACACACTTTCGCAGTTATAAAATTAGTAGGATAGGATAGGATAGGATAGGATTGATTTAGTCGGTGAAGTCGACAACCACACAATTTTCATGATTTTGAACTACTCTCATTTTCACATTTAAGTTTTTGATGATATTAAATTGTAAATATATTATATCCACTCACTCATATATATAAGAACAAATTTTAAAAAATCAATAATGGAATTTTTGTCGGAGCAATGTACTTACCAATGTTTATGTGAAGTGATTTTCAGAATAAAGCCCTACAGATGAAATCTAAAAATATTTCATATTTTCTAAACAACATATAAATTACAAGAGCCTATTCTTTTGTAGCAAATTAATGGTAATTTAAAAGAAAACTTTGGAGACAAAAGGTATAAAATATCGCTTTAATATGTCCCATTTAGGCTCTTGGGAATTTTCGAGAATTTATATTAAATATAAACAAGATTTGAAAATGTTTGTAATTGTGTAATAAATGTAAGTGTACGTATACTTTTACGTTTAAATGTTAAAATTTATTGATGACTAGGTACGTGGTTAGACATTTAATTAGTGTTTTTTTTTCTATTTAGTATCAATTTAACAGTATTACATTAACTAGATATTGGCATGGATACTGATATAGGTAGGTGTGAAGGATTTACATGATTCCCAAGCATATATTCTACATTTCTAGATCTAAATTACGAACACAATCATATTTAACAAAATTATATCAGAATATCCACTAGACCAATTAATTTTAACCCCAGATAAAAAAAAGGTGTTATAACTTTGACTTGTCTGTGAGTATGTCTGTGCCATTTGTAGCGCCTAAACGAATGGGCAGAATTATGCGTTTTCTTTTGTTTGAAAGCTTCCGAGATGGTTCTTAGCTATGTTTGATGGAAATCCGTTCAGCGGTTCAAAGTTATTAAGGGTGCTTGTAAGTTGGGAGTTATCTTGTTTTAAATCAAGTAACTGCCCAAATGCGTGTCGGGTCGGGACATGTTAAGAGTAGAGTTCCGAACTTACACTTTGCAACATGGGGACTCAGTTTAACATTTAAACAAGTTGCAACTCCATCTAGCAATACTTATGTTGTAGCAAAGTTTGTAATAAGTATATTTTATTCGACTTCCAAAAAGAAGGGGTTTTTAATGTATTTTTCCTGATTACTTAAAAATTAAATTCTTTTTTTGTTTGAATTTGAATACCGGCATTGTGGTCAGGTGGTCATATATAAATTTTATCAAATTCGGTTATGTAAATTGGGGGTGAAGACGGTTTTTATTATTGAAATACTGTAACTCTGTTAAAGAATATACTAATAAAATAAATAATAAACAAAGTGGAAGGGACATACCCGTATTAAATCAAACCACGGGCTATGCTATATCACGGTAACAAATTTTCTATAACAATTAGATCACTACAACGAGAAACTAAAACAAATTTCTACATACCCATACAAATGCCCGAGCGGCTACACACTTTAGTATGGAAACGCCAATTTTTTGTTCTTTTACTTTTATTCTAATTCTATTATACTAGAGTGATCAAGTATAGCCCGTGGTTTAGTTTATTACGGATACGTCCCTTCCACATTGTATAATAAAGGTATATAAGAATTATACAGCTATTTCTTTGATATCGGTAAAAAATTAAACAGTCAATACGAATTTACCGCAGTGTTTGACATCGGAAACACGTTGACAGCCGATTGCGATAACATCAGATCCAACTGATTGGCTTATCGGTTGTCAATTTTCAATCAATGTCTCCACCAGACAAGAAACTATGTCTAAGTTTAACAAGAAACTTAGTATTCTTGTTTTCAATTACGAATAATAACGATACAGGTGCGAAATGCTGTACGAGTCCGAATCGCTCTTGACTAGTCTTTTATTACACGCCTCATAAGCGGAGCGAATGAGGATGTGCATTTTTCTCAACATTGACATGTCAAACAAGTATTTTTCTGGATAATTCTCTATTAAAAGAGCCATGGAAGTGTGCTAGGAGTGAAAAGACTGGACAGAGTCCCAAATGTCACACTCAGTTCTTAGACTGGCATCACCGATGTGGGCCACAAAACTGCTAAGTTGAAATGGAATTGGGCGGGTCACGTTAGCAGAACGTAAAAATGGGGTCACAGGAAAACTTCGTGGATCCCCGAAAATGGTCGGCGTGGCAGGGGTAGGCCTAGAAAGCGTTGGCGCGACGACTTAGACGCATTCCAGCGTGATTGGTCTGAAGCAGCTCTGGATAGATATAAATGGAAAAAAGGGAGAACCCTTTGCCCAGCAGTGGGACAGTAAAGAAAAATTAAAAAAAAAAAATGTTTCTTCTTAACTCATTTTTTTTCAAACAACATCTTTTTTACTGCACCAATTCGCAAATGCTAAGTAAAACATTTCCAAAATGGCCACTGTATACCTACGTAAGATAGACTCTGTATCCTCTCTTAGGTAAGTTTATGTTCAAAACTGCCTCAATCTATATAAACTTGTCGGTGTAAATATAGTTCCTGGTATTAACGGTAAAGTTTTGTCAGTTTTGAATGACTACTGCCCTTTACACTGTAACGTAATGAGATACTTTTAAGAACAAACAGTACAATTAGATTTATATGATCAAAGTACCTACTTTGCTCTGAGTTGTTATCTTACATAGTGGTTACCCAAAACTTCTTGATTGAAATGGTTCATGTTCGTTCGAGATATCAAACTTATACTATGAAGGCGAAAGTTTGTGAGCTTGTGTGTGTTATGTTTGTTACTTCTTCACACTTAAACGACTAGACCAATTTTGATAAAATTTGGTTCGCAGGAAGCTGATACTCTGGATTAATATATAGGTTTCTTATGGCCCGGGTAACACCGCGGGGCGCAGCTAGTTGGCAATAATACATACCAGAAGCCAAAAGTAGTAACTTTTGATGAAAACTTGTTTTAAAGCTAGACGAGCTAACGCAATTACTTGCAACGGTCGTTCATGAAATAATTCTTTCTTATTCTTACAGAGATTGTTGGAAGCCAAATAGCCAATCTTCACCATGTTTACCATTAAATAATCTAGTTCTGCTAGCATTTCGCCTTAAAGTGTGTTTTCTGGGAACTTCCCTTATTCATAGGTCAAGTTTCACAGATTGGGAGCCGAAGCATAAATTCTAAGTCCAATTTCTTTCTTTGATATATTCGCTTCGGTGTAAACGTCGGTCAAGCCACTCAGTACAAACAGAACTACAACTTTACAGTTTTAGTTGTACTGGTTACATTTTATGGACGTTACTCACGATTCAGCCATTTTAGTGCGCACACGTTAAAATGTAGACTATGCTTAATATATAATTTAAAAAGTACGGGTCATATATATCCGCGCATATGGCGCGGAATTTTAGGAGAATCCATTTTGTACATAATACTTAGATGAGAATCAGGTAGTAAATATAAATATATTTTGTATCGTACATACTATCACGTCTTTATCCCTAATGGGGCAGATAGAGCATTTTGGGTCTTGCGGTTCTATGCAGAGCCCAGGGCCGCAAGCCCCAAAAGCCACTTTTAGCGTCATAGTGGGCGAGAAGATGAAAAAGCAATCAATAGAGTGATGGGTTGCTAGCCGCATCGCCTGTTAACATGATTTGCATTTTTGCCCATTCCCTCGATCGGCTTTTACGATGTGCGTGGGAAGAGAAGCAGCTAGTACATTCTAAGTTTTTTTATTTCTCCCAGTCCAGCATGGGAGTTTTTGATTTGTATCGTAAAGTATAAAAAAGTGACTTTTTATTCATTTTTCAACAGAGTTGTAAAGTAAATTCTTTCGGTAGTGTCTAGTTAAGTGTCCCTTCTTCTTCTTATATTTAAGAGCTGGGCTCTTGTCGGTGGAGTGCTTTCCATGTCTCTCTTCCTTCCGCTAAGTTCTTAACCTCTTTATATGTTTTCACTTTTAATTTTTCTTTTATTTGGTCTATAAATTTCCTTCTGGGTTTTCCTACTCCTCTCTTTCCTTCTATTTTTCCTTCCATTATTGTTTTAAAGAATGCATCGTGGCGTAGTAGATGACCGAACATTTTGGCTCTTCTATTTTCTATAATTTGTATTATTTGTCTTTTCTCTCTCACATCCTCTAATACCTTCTCATTTGTAATTTTTTCTGTCCAACTTATTTTTTTCATTCTCCTCCAGCACCACATTTCAAATGCTTCTAATCTATCTCTATCCTTTTTGGTCATCGTCCACGTTTCACATCCATACAAGGCAGTGCTCCATATAAATGTTTTAATAAATCTTTTACGTAAACTTTCTTTAATACCAGAACAAAATATGTATTTTTTCCTCTTAAATGTACTTTTTGCAATAGCAATCCTCTTCTTAATATCTTCTGAGCATCTTGCCTCTTCGTTGATAATAGTTCCTAAATATTTGAAACTCTGAACTTGGTCTATTGTTTTATTATTAAGTTGGATATTTTTAATTACTGGACCTGACTTTGAGACAATTAAGGACTTGGTTTTATTTATGTTTATACTCAATTTATGTTCTTTAAAAATATTATTCATTGCTTCTATTAACTTTTCTAACTGTTGTGAACTGCTTCCAAGGGCTGCTATGTCATCTGCAAATCTTATAAAATGTATCTTTTCTCCATTAATACTAACTCCTCCTAAATCTTGGTCTTTGATTTGAGATATTGCTGCTTCTATAAATAGATGAATATCAGTGGAGAAAGTGGACAACCCTGCCTCACTCCCTGTCGTATTTTAGCCTGTCTTTTTCATTATTACTTTCTATTATTGTCTCTTGTTCTTTATACAGTTCTTTGATTATTCTCCTGTCTCTATAGTCTATGCCAGCATTCTTAAGCGCCTTCATCATTAGTATCCAATTTACTTTATCGAACGCTTTCTCTAAATCTATAAACGCAATATGTGTTTCTAAACCAAGTTCCAATCTTCTTTCTATTATAATTCTAAGTGCTAAAACTGCTTCTCGAGTGCCTTTGTTTTTGCGAAAACCATATTGGTCGTTGCCTACTATATTTTCTACTTTAGGTCGGATTCTATTTTGTATTATTTTTATCAATATTTTTGATGCTTGTGTAATTAAACTAATCGTTCTATATTCTTCACATCTTTTCGTATTTGGTTTTTTTTGGTATCGTAACGGTTCTACTTATTTTAAAATCATTTGGTATTTTTCCTGTTTTATATATTTCTTGTATTAATTTAAATATCTCGTCTATGAGTGTGTGACATTTAATATATTTAATAAGTTCTATTTGTATTCCATCTACTCCAGCGGCCTTGTTATTTTGTAAACTATTGAGTGCAAATTCAAATTCTTCGCGCGTTATTTCAGGCCCTATCTCGTTTTCTTCTACCCTATTTTCATCTTCTATATCCTCATCACACAAACCTTCTCCATCATAAAGTTTTTCTATATATTCAACCCATCTTTCTACTATTTCTCTATCGTCTATTAATATTCTATTGTCTTCATTTAAAATAACTGTATTAAGTGTCCCGATGAACCAGATATTAACACCAAACTATGTCAAGAAAAAAGTACCAATATGATAACAAAAAATGGCTTGATAAAAGCAATTAACCTGGGTCTTGTTATAGTATCGTTGAGTTAGTATCCCACACAAGTCTCGAAATTACTTTGAAGCTAGCTCAATCTATGTGATTTGTCCCTATATATTTATATTTTATTTAATTAGACAACTTTTCTAAAAATCTATCGTATGCAACACATATTAATCAAGTTACTAAAACAATTCAAATCACCTACAATTTGATCCAACACTCCAAGACATCCGAAGCCCAAAGCGTTGTGTTAAACAAAATTGAGTTGGATACAAAAAACAAATGTTTGACACGTGCTTGCCTGGAGCGAATGCTCCTGATTTGTGTGGCGGCGATATGAAATGGTTTGGGTTACGAGATACATTTGATAAAGGCAAGGTCGAGATGGAAGCAACTAATACAATACAACATACAATTTATACCTATAATAAAACAGCAAAAAAAGTGTGTCTGTATATTAAATATATTTCCAAAAAAATATTGGGGTGATGGAAACATAGTAATAGAGTAAGAATTAAAAAAAATGGCTGTCTTTTTGTCTGTGTGTCTGTTTGTCTGTTTGTACATACTAATCTCCGGAATTACTGGACGAATTTGAATGAAACTTTTGTTTTATATAGCTGTCAAGCCTGGGCAATATGTAGGGTATAATTGATTTTGGAAAATAGAACACCTAATGCAGAACTAATAATAATGGTCCAGTAAAACTATAAGAAATATAAAAATGACGCCTTAGCGAAAGTTATTTTGCCTGATGAGTATATCCCGGAGTCATAAAGTCCATGCGAACAAAGTCGCGGGCTTCGGATAGTACTAAATAATGTTTCAAAACTAAAAACCAACTGTTAAAAAGTACGAAGTTATCAATTTGTTGATATTTTTTAATGTATGTTCACCGATAATTCAAATACGCCTATAGACTGATTTGGAAATTTCTTGAAAGTTTGAAAGGGCATATTTGTCAAATGGTCCTATAGACGTTTTTGTTAGAAATCGGTTGTTTACTTTATCGTTGAAGTTGGTTTGTAGTATTGAAAAATTATAAGTAGCCTTTTAATGTTGAGGCTTTAAGCACTATCTTTTTAGAGACAAAAAATAATCCTGTCACATCATTTTTCGATGGCCAAACAAGTCATATCGATGTCAAAATTTACATATTATTAGGGTTCAAAACATACGAACTCCTTTTTAGCAGAGCTTTTAAAACGACAAAAGCACGAGTCAATCCTCATAATCATCATCAACATCAGGTCTTTTTGTCCTCACTGCGGGAGCACGACCCTCTCTGTACTACCAGAGCCATACTTGGTCAGAACAACCAAAGGATTTTGGCCTACACTCTCCTCGCTGGCCAGTCGGGTTGGAGAAGTCTCATTGATGTTTATAAGCTTTGTTTAGCTTGTATTTCTTAAGTCACCGTCTACGACATCCTCGGAAAGACTTAGAGTGGCCCTATTCTCTCTGCCGGAAACCACACGGCACCTCATAATGACAGGCCCACAATTTGTAATTAAAATTGGGTAGGTAACTGATTAATACTGGCGCAAAAAATACTAATCTTAATTGAAGAGCACTCATTTTTTGTTGGCGGAATAATCGTTTGATTAATATAATTTTAATTATCATGGACGTAGATAGCGGTTGTCTACGGAAATGAACAAAAGGGCTGAACAGGATTAGAGCCAGAGATGAGCAAAATTTATTCGAATGAAGAATAACGATTGAGATCAAAATAATACGAATAATAAATAAATTTTCAAATGATTACTGTTGTTCATACATTCATATAATATAAGGTTGTCTGACGACCTAACCAAGGTCGCTGGAAGGCGCTGGATGCAAGCCGCTCTAGATCGGTCGTTTTGGAAATCTTTGGAAGAGGCCTATGTCCAGCAGTGGACGTTATGCGGCTGAAATGGTGATAATGATGATGATTCGTACATATGTATGGCAAATAAATTATTTCACGAATAAATAATTTGCGAATAAAATTCTTCACATGTTTAAGTATCTAGGTAGTTAGTCCGTGCTGATGTAATCTAACCATAAGACATTCACATGAAGAGATACAGTGATCCGATTCTAGGCCAGGAGTCACACAGCCAATGAAACGTATATCTAGACACAATAGTAAAACAGTTGACGACTTCCATGGCGTAGTGGTCACAATACTAGTCCGCCACCCAGAGTTTCCGGGTTTGATCCTCGGACAGGGCAAGTTGGAAGATGGCCTTTTTCAAATTGCTTTGGGTTTTGGATGTTTATCTATGTGTTTGTTATAAAATATAGTATCGTTGAGTTATTATCCCATAACTCAAGTCTCGAACATACTTTGGGGCTAGCTCAATCAGAGTAATTCGTCCCTATATATTTATTTATTTTATTCATTTATAATCAATGAGTATCAAAAATGATACATATGGTGCTAGACACATAGGAAAGACGTAAGTCGCAGACATAATTTGTCTAAGGGCGACCTGTCCTTGCCCCGTCCTTTCTGTGTGTTCTACGACGCGACGTTTCTATACATTTTGTATGAAACGGACTATACATTTGTATGAAACAGACGCGGAGGAGACATATGTCTGCGCCTCGTCTCCGTCTTATGCCTTTTCTGCGTCTCCTGCGCTTTAGAATAAAGGTTTTCTCATAAGCGCCTTTCGCAATCGCGTAACCGTTACCATAAAAATATGATAATAAAGATTCCAGATAGCACAGGAGGCCGTGCAGTACAAACTGCGTTCTACTTCGGAACAATAGCAAATCTGATAAAACACTCATTTGCACGGAGTACCTCAGAACGTAGGTAGTTAACCTACGTGCGTATAAGATACTAGCTTCACGTCACGCCACGCTTATACATATACATATACTATCAACTCTTTTATCTGTAATGGGGTAAACAAAGCATTTTGAGTGTTAAGACTAACCAAATAGAGCTCAGTGCTAAAAGGTTTATTTCAGCATAATAGTGGGCATGAAGATGGAAAAAGGAATCAATATCAGTTTTATGAACAAGTTTTATTTTAATGTACAAGCTTTTATTGTGAGGCCACAGTACTTATTAAGACAAGTGAAATAAGTCCAAATTCGATGGAGTTACGTCGTTATATTACTGATTTCCATCGACCATCTTCCACATCCGTGATCAGACCCTAGACATCGTGTACCATGAAGTACTTGTCAAGCAAATCAAAGGCGTCCTACTTAATGAGGTTATGTTTTTTATCTTAGTTCTGTCAAATATCTCCCAGCTTCATCATCATAATAGCTCTTTGATTGTATAATATTTTCATCTACCTTATTTGGGTATGCAAAATAACAGCTTGATTGTTGAAAACTGACCTAGATCAGCTTTTACGATCTGCTTAGGAAGAGAAGTATCTGATACATTCTTTTTTATTAACGTTTGAGTGCGACTTGCTCTTAACTAACTAAATTGCTGTACCCGACAGGGTCCATAAATGAGCTTAAATTGTATTGTTATCATCTTATGAACTTTATGGTTTGTAATTAAATATAGAGTATTGAGTATTCTAAGTTTCTTTTTTTTTCAGAGCATGTAAGAAATAGCGTTGAAAATTCCGAAAGAAACAAATTGTTGTTTTCAGTGAAAGAAACCATATCTCGTTTTTTACCGTTTTATTCGTTTGTTGCATTGAAATATTCCCGAAAAAAACCTTCGAAATTTTTCGAAAGATATCGGAATTTTTCGAAAGATATCGGAATTTTTGAAAAAAAAAAACGATTGAAATAATCAATAAGCGCATGACAAGTATGACAACAATATCAAATCAACCCTCCGAAACATAATAAAAATATTCTGTGCAAAAAACATCAATACTCTTCCGTTTTGTTCAATTTTTCCGTTTTATTGATAAAAAACATGAAAAATTCCTAAAATATTTTTCTTGAAACTTTCTAACAAAAGTTGAAAAAAACGAAGGACTTTGAAAAAAACGGGGAATTTTCCCGCTTTTTTCAACGCTAGTAAGAAACTGCATTTATCCAGCCCTTATAAAACTTTCAAAGCACACACGCACAATATGCACAAGAGTTGTAAATTGACGGCTAGATACATTGTATCCGTTCTACTTTTTCAAAAAATCTCAAACAAAATCTTCCTCCTCACCCAACCACAAAGAAACCGCCAATCCCTTAAATCATTTTCAAATTGGCCACCAAGTAATTACACTGTCTGTTAACATTAATGTGAACAGGTCACGCTATGTTCGATAACAGTACATACAAATTATCATTAAAAATATGCAGCTTTATACCCATAGTAATAAAGTTCAAAAATATCGAGCTTCGCTTTATTTTTAGACGTTTTACGTATATGTGTTATCTAAAAATATGCGCATTCGCCCGTATGTTTTGAGAGATTAGGTTGATAAAGCTGTCATGTTTACATGTTTTTAGTCGTGGTTAGTGCTTCACTTTTGTATTCCTCCCACGAAAGTAACCAGAGCGAAACCTGTTGTTTTATAAGTTTGCGGGAAGTACAGATGGATGAATCAAGGTCTGTCAAATACATTTTTTCCCAAATAGGCCAGATCTGTCTGGCCTATTTGGGTCTTGCACTTTGGGACTTGCGGCTCTAAGCAGACTGAGCACAGGGCCGCACATATATTTAGAAGGTATAAGATGGATATAGAGTATTGTAAAATGTGACCAGAAACTCTCCCATGCTAGTCTGGGAGAAATTAAAAAAAAAAACTTAGAATGTACCAGCTGCTTCTCTTCCCACGCAGATCGTAAAAGCCAATCGAGGGAAAGGGCAAAAATGCAAATCATGTTAACAGGCGATGCGGCTAGCAAAGCCATCACTGTATTGATTGCTTTTCCATCTTCTCGCCCACCATGACGCTAAAAGTGCATAGAACCGCAAGACCCAAAATGCTCTGTCTGCCCCATTAGGGATAAAGACGTGATAGTATGTGACCAGAAACGAAATATTTCTGTGTAACTTTTTATGGGTTGTATTTGTACCTACTACACAAACTATGGGTAAAGCAGTACGATACCATCTTTCCAGTATAAGGTAACTTATAAATTAACACAGTTTACAATTTGGAAAATCAAATTTTCGTGTAACGATGTTCGAGCCAGGGTGACAAAGGGTGACATGTTTTGTATGAAAACTTGTCTCATTGTCAAATTGATGCTATCTCTTTTCCTCTTATGAAGATGACACTTATCATATTATCTGTCGCACTTGGCTTGTGTGGTCTTTTTACGCAGTAAAAAAATTCTACTTCTATGGGGCCGCAAGACTCAAGGACTACTTTTAGTGTGATGATGAGGAGCTTGATGGCCCGGCGGAAAAGCGCCTTGCTAGCGCTTTCGCAAGTAAAGCGACACCGGGCGTAGTCCGCACTTAGATGGGTGACCACAACTGGCGTAAAAATTTCACGTTTAAGCCGTTAATCCGGGCTGTCATCATTGCATGGCAGTCGTCAAGCTATGTCAAGCTTGTAGGCCTTTAGGCAGCCTGAAAAATCTGACACCAGTGTTGGCCATCTACACACACGAAAAACAACAAAACAAAAGTGTGAAGTGTGCTGGACGAAAGGTAGGAAAAGGGAATCAAAATAGGTAGTTGATTGCTTGCTATCGATAATGAAAAAAATAAGATGTAACTACTAACAAGAATAATATTAACACGTTTATCGATAAAAATATTCCGAACGCGACATAATTTTAAGATTACTAAATAAAACTTTATTTTATATTACGGTACCGTATCTTTTTCAAACGTCATATAACAGTATTCTCCACTCGTCAAACAATGCGCACTTGCCCTCAATACCCGATGCAGTGACCGACCTTGTATTGTTCTTAGCATAGATCTATCATACTACAAGATATAACTACCTTATTGTAAAATGAGACCAGAAACGAAATGTCATGTCTGACTTTAAAATGGTTGTACCTACTACAGGCCACGTACTTCGTCGATATCGATAAAAAAATGTATTGTGATTATGAATTAATGTTCTTGGTAATGTTATGACAAGAAATATATACTTAAAACATTTTAATCTCTTTGTCCTTAGCGGTGTAGATGTCGCCCAAGTCTAAAAGTCAGTTCAGTAGCTGTATTACTTTAGTAGATGCGTGGAAGGAAAATGGAATTACGGATAAAAATATGTTATCAGGCTAAATTCAGGTCATGATAGCAAACAACTTTCTCAAGGAACATATGTGAAAAAGAAAAAAAAATTGACCTCTTGTACAAGTTGACTTATCAGCAGATCAGAGTTTACACAAAAAACACGAAACAAAAATATTATTTTTCATACACAAACCGTCTCCAGCGAATAATTTCTGTTTTGAACGAAACATTTTTTAACGTTAGGGTTTATATTCTCTATGGTTAACCACATCATGAGGTGCTACTTTTCAAATGCGGAGTCACTAAACGAACAGTTTTTTGTATGGAAAAACCATTGGTTTAGGTGACTCCACTTTTTAAAAATGACACTTAAGATACCTAATAATATTTATTTTTGATTACTGTTATCATCATTTCTGTCTGACGAAGAATTAGAAGATGTGTTCTGCGTTTTACCAATTGCAGATGCAATCGCTAAAACGAAAAGAAAACTCAGATTTCGTATCAGAGAATATTTACGGGATCGCAATTTTAATATTTACCTGGAGTTACATATAGACGATCGGTTTAGATCTCTATTTGGAACTCCTGGTATGGATCCAAGGATAGTAATAAAGAAAAGAAGATATATAGGACAGAAAGGCTCTAAAGGACTCGTACCCAGAACCGTAAAATAATTAAAAAGAAACCCTTCCCCTCTCGCCCCGCGCTGCGCATGTTTTCCATCTGCTTTGGAAAGCAGAAACATGTGTATAGCCACGCCCCTTTTTTTTGCATGTTTTTGTGTAATGTTTCGTAAAACAGTAGCAAGAGACCCGCCTTTAGAACATAGATGTTCTATCTAAACCCTTAAAATTGTTGCAGTATATTATGTGATATATTAAAATGATTGAAGTGTATTTTCCTTTGCCGACAATCGACTTGTACAATCTGCGAAGAGAAGAGTAATATTACATTATATATAAATATATTTGTCGCTATCAATTGCCTTACAATACTTAAGTAATATATAAGAAAAATAGTGTACCAGTAAGTACTGAGAATTAATATTTTATTAAACAAATACTAATTGCAATTTGAATGAATTTATTAATATACAAAGCGGAACTAAGGTCTCTCCTAATCTCCTTCATCCTTAATGAACGATATTAATGTTAAACATTGCAAATAAACATAAAATAATAACTGAAAATGAAATATTCAATCATTTTTTCTCTTGGGTGAAAAGGTGTAATACATTATGATACCAATAAATGTTGACAAACCAGCATCGAAAAATAGTCCAGCACCCAATTGACGAATTATGTACACTTATAGGAACAAATAAAGTTGGCTAAGAATCCTTCTGAATTCTTCTGCATTCTTTGTATAAAACGCGTTAACTCGAAATGTTTACTGCAAATAATAGAACACCTTTTGGGAGCCCAACTCGGTCCATTCACAAAGGTTATCCATTTTTAAAATTGACATTTGTTGGGAATCTGTCAAAATAAAAAGTAATCAATTACTTTTACAGAAATAATATATATATTGTTTTTATAAGAATAAGAAAAAAGAATAAGCGTATATACTTGTTAAAATTAACTGTAACAAAAAAATTACATAATAATATATATAGGGACCAATGTTAGGAAATAAATCTTACCAACGAAAATCGAAACTCATTATAAAATATTCCGATTGTAATTTTATTCAAAAAAAGTTTGTACTGATAACAAAAAAACTATTGACTTTTTATCGATATATATATTCATGACATAAAATGACGTCAATAATTAGTCAAGCCCTAGCGGAATCAGACAATTTTATATTTTATGCAATATATTACTGAATTCCTTAAATAACTAATAAATATTGTGTTATCTTTCAATGAAAATATAAAATGCATGATTTTGAGTGGTTTTTTGGTGAAGTTGCGAAGGAAATAGTGACTAACTGGAGAAATATGTGTCTGGCAAAATTACCCGTGAAATCTGTATTTACTGGGATTATTGTTTGTTGTTGTATCACAGTCGGTAAAGCTGCAAAATACCATCTTTCCAAGGTAAGGAAACTTATGGAAAAACACAGTTTACTATAAGAAAAATCCAATTTTCGTTTGACACTTTATCAGCTAGGATTACCGCGGTTGACTCTCATCCAAAAGTTGGCTCATGTCAGTGTGATCGCTATCTCTTTTGCTCTTGTATTAGCGACATTAACGTATTTTTTGTCGCACTCGGCATGTTCCGTCTTCTTACGTAGTAAAAAAAATTCTATGTCTATGGTTCTTAGTATCGAGATCATTATCTTCGTGCTCCACAGTATAAACAGATTCAGAGGTACTTTTCCCACCTACAAAACTAAAATAAATTGTTGCTTAGTGAAATACTAATGAAATTAACTGTGTGGTATCCGGCAGTGTAGAATAGGACCACTCCAAGTCTTTTTGTGGATGTCGGAGAAAAGGACTTAGGAATTGCAAGCTAAAGCTTATAAACATCAATGAGGCCTCTCAAACGTGGAGATTGTAGGCCAAATACTCTAGGCTGGCTGCTCTGATCAAGTAAGGCTTTGGTAATACAGAGAAGGTCGTGCTCCTGCAGTGGTGACTAAAAAAGACCTGATGATGATGATGATTAATGAAATACTTACACGTTACGCTATAAAAAGTAACAAGATTATTTGTCAAGCAAATTAAAAAAAAACGACATCCAAGCGTTCACACCTAATAACTTTTGAACGGCTTAACCGACTTCCATCAAACATAGCTAAGAATATCTCGACATAGCTTTCGTTTAAAAAATGCATGGAAATCGGTCTATTCGTTTAGGAGCTACGATGCCAAACAGACAGACACACAGGCACGTGAAGCTTATAACACCCTCTTTTTGCAGAGTTAAAAACATTGTACGCACGTTCAATGATGTAGCTGACCTTCTGTGACTAACTTATGTAGCTCACAAAGAAAACACCCACGCGGTAACGGAATACTGGTCGAATGTTATCGATTTCGAATAAATTATTAATTCCGAATGTAGATCAATTAAACGTGTTTGTTTAGAGTGCTAGTTTAGGTTTCGGGTTTCACGACGTTTGTGAATTGATTTATAGCCAAATATAATGTAGTAAATACAAGCTTCTATCACTAGGTACTTTGATTTGTTAAGCTATATTAGTTTAATAAATCATACTAAACTGTTTTTGTTACTAAATTTTTTTTCTCTCGAGCGCGATTTTTTTATTATTTATTTTAAAGAAAAACTTTTTATTTAATTACACACAAAATAACTAAAAACTAAATATAACTAAGTATTAATAAAAACTAAACTAGATATAAAAACAATAAAAAACAAACATCAGTTTATATAAAAAATTGAGCCTAAATCGCTGCGCTCGCAGGGTAGAGTGCCCAAGAGACTGGCAGCATTTCCGCGTTGAATGGCCAAGCTAAGCCTTTGGCCAAAATGCGCACCAGCCCTTGGATCCCCTGAGGCGTCGATTAGGCGTGCGGAGATCTCTTTATACAACTGACGAGCTTCCGCACCCCAAGGCCCCAAGGTCTCCACGGCAAAAGGAGCAAAAATATAGGGCTCTCCCAAAGCCGCATACTTTCGCTTCTTATTGGCTTCTGCCGTCGCCGCAGCTGCGCCAGCCTTACGAGCAGTCGCTCGTATATGCGATGGAGCAACAGTATCTACGCATGTTGCATCCCATACGAGCGACCGCCCGTTTTTCCAAGGTATGAGCGTCATTCCGTCGGGCCTCTTCCCATCGTCTCGATTGATACCAGCAGGTTCGAGTACCGCTGGCACACCCGACGAGGTAAGGGCGCGACGGATGACGTCATTCAAGGCGGCATGACGCGAAATGCGACCTGCGCTGCGACGACACGCCAGGCCATGGTGACCTAGGGGATCGACACTTCCACCACAGCGGCAGCGATGAGGCTCGTTCGTCCTGGCGCCTAAACGCAAGCTCACTGCCAAACTAAACGTCGTCTTCTCCAAAAGCGTACCTACGCTGATCGAAGGAATGGCATTGAGCCAGTAACTTGATTCTGGCTCACAGCTGGCTAGGAGACGAGACCGCTCTGCCTCATCAGCTGCTGACTGTAATAAATTTGTACGCGTCTGCAAGCAAAGAGGCTCGTCCCACTGCCGCTGCGAAACCAGATTCAGTGGAAGTTCTGTATTCGGACCGGATACACTGATCCAGGCATCCCTGGCCTCGGCCAAGCAAGCAACCTCTACGTCGCAGAACGACGGGCCTAGAATTCTACCTACGAGGTTAACCGTGCTATGAACCGAAGACAGGAAGGCTGGCAGTGCTATATTTGAAATTTTTCTTATGCCAAGACCACCGTGGCGTATTGGTAAAGTTGCTTGGGCCCAGCACCTGTCGTTCAGAGGGCAGTTGAATATTTTGTTTAAAGCCTCTCTTACAATGTTGTCCAAACGAGACAGAAGTTCAGTGTGAGCCCAAAGAGGTGTACAACGCAGCGAATAGGTGGTCTTGGGTACGAAAAGACAAAATTTAATACTTAATACAATAAGCCAAATGGGGGTTTATGTCCTCTAGACGGCTGGACGATTCTTCAAATACTGAAATTTGGTCTTCCACGAACTTCGGAAATGCATCCTCCAGCACTGGAGCTCCTAGGAGGCGGAGTGACTGATCTTTTATTATTTTAATGTTAGGGGCCAAAACATTAAATTTAGAATTTAGTTCAGTGCGCATTTCATCGGACACCTTATCGCCGAAATATAACTCACACTTGGAAAAGTTTAGTTCTAAACCAATTTCACTAAAAAAAATTATAATTTTTTCTAAATCTGATAAAATTGATGCGGCATCCCCGCCTAAAGTTCCGTCGTCTAAGTACCATACGTTAAATTTAGATGTCAAATTTTTTATGTGTGGGTGTATCGCCAAACTAAATATTGCCGGTCCGAGAGGGTCACCCTGCTGACAACCGACTGCTGACTCTATTATTTGGCCATTATAAACCAAACTAGTCGGCTTACTGTAACATTGCCATAAATAAGCATATATATGGGGTGTGTGACTTTTTACCTCAGACAGCAGAGCGCCCCTGTCTACAGAGTTAAAAGCATTTTTAACATCTACCTTCAGTAACAACTCGCCTTCGCCAAGTTTGAGGAAGGTGCGCACAGCGTGCACGGCGGCCTCACAACCCCCTTGGGTTCCAAACCCTAGCTGTGTGGGTTGAAACTCTAGCTGCAGGTTGTGTAGTATATCCCTGCAGCAGATCTTGGAGGCCACGCGACGGATTGCATTACCCACCGCAATTGGCCGTATGCCTCCGTCTTTTTTTCGAAGGGCACATAAATTGGCCCCGTAAAGGACGTCGATAATTTCTGTGCACACCTTTCCTGAAATCATGAGATTTACGAGTCGCGTCAAATCATTCAGGAGAGCAGAGCCGGCATCACCGGAGACACCACATATCAGATCCTTAAAATGCTGTGGCGTCAGTCCGTCTAGACCACCAGCAGAGCCCTTCCTGAAGGATAAGATCGCGGCCCGCACATCCTCCGGTGTAACTTCCAGGGTGAGTTCCGAAGGTTCGGGAGCATCCGGTAAGCGAGATGTGGCTGAAGGTTGGGGATGTTTGGAAGTCAGAGCGGCGTAGGTCTCCGAAGTATTAGGGGCGACGACGTCGCTAGAAAAAAGCATGGTCAGCGGCTCCCTTGATATCTCCTTCATCAAATTTTGCCTCAATTTTTTTCGAAATTTTGAAAGGAGATTGCTTTTTTTGTGTGTGGTCAAAAAGTGGCCTAAAGTTCGGGCAACAATTATTTTTAATTTTTTGAGTAAGGGAACTGCCACTGCTTTTTTCTCGACTGACATGCAGCGTTTTTTTTTTGAAAAACGCCTCCCAGCCCCGTTTGTCGTTGGTGTCTATTGCCTCTCTGACACATGATGACAGACATGCCGCCACACACCGCCTAGCCCGCGGGGAATTCTTTTTACAATGGGAAGGCTCCTTTTTAATTGACTTAGATGTTGCCATAAGGGACTGCTTGTGGGTGCATTAGTTGAAGGTACCGGTAAATTGGTAGGTATAACACAATTATTACCTACACTGTGATTACTTACTTGCAGCCCCTTATGGCACCTACTCTGGTGTTACTAAAATAAATATAGGTAGATTCTGTAAATTAAATAACAGTAAAAGAACCATATTTTTTTTGCCATTTCCACACAAAATTTTTTTAGTCGTTTTTTTTTAATTTTGTTATGCTATAGTGATCGAGTTTAGTCCGTAGTTAATTTATTAGGGGTATGTTCCTTCCAATCGTGGAAGTAAAAAGGGGAGGCCTTTGCCCAACAATGGGATACTGAACATAGGCTGTATAAATAAAATAAAAATGATCCTTCCATGTCTTCATCTTACATTAGTTTTAATCAAATTACAGTCTATACTTTACGTAGTATATAAAATCAAAGTACATCAGCAAAATGTATTCAATTGTCCATCGAAATGCAGCAAAGATACTCTAAATCCTTTAGCGCAGACTTATTATCAATATCTGTACAAATTCAACGTCTATTCTATTCAAACTATTCAAATTCGGTCCAGAGAATCCAGTCTGCAGACAGCTTCAAGAGTGAACACAATTGAGATGGGGCACTGATTGCAATATTGTCCAGCATTGATTTAGTTTTATCTCTATGCAATTATTTTGGGCTAAAACTCAACTGGCCATAAACTACTCGTATTTACTTATAAAAAAGAGGAGGTTATCAAATTCGTCGCACGCCTGTCAATACAGAACAGCACTTTCGCATGTACCCAAAGGGTAAAAACGGGACCCTATTACTAAGGACTCCACTGTCAGTCTGTCTTTCACCAAGCTTTAAATTCAAAGTCAAAAAAAGCTAAAAACTACTAGCGTTTCGGAACGGCCACTGCTGGAAAGATTACGCCAAAAGAAACCCAGTTCAGTATTTATCTCATGAACCGTCATATCTACAACTATCTACTTATTTGATTGATTATGATATCTATCGCAGTAGCCTATACTTATGTCTCTTTACTAGCTAAAAGTCTCGTATTGGTTCCACCACCCCCACGTCTGAAAAGCCGGAAAAGTTTTCTCAGGCAACCAAATATCCCAATTTGTGAAGCCCCAGATACTAGGTTGGCATTGTGGAATAGCAAATATCCCCCGCTACCATCAAATCTCCCAGTTGCTGAGAAACTCCCACCGGGTGGTGACCTCCCCTGGACAGTCTGGAAGTCCTTAAATAGGCTCCGGGCTGGTGTTGGAAGGTGCCATGAAAACCGGGTCAGGTGGGGTTTCTCAAATAACGACCGTTGTGACTGTGGAGATGTTCAAACCATGGCCCACCTACTCTCGTGCCCCAACTGCCCAATATCCTGTACAATAGAGGATTTAAACTCTGCAAATGACAGAGGAGTAAGTGTCGCCAAACACTGGTCCACAACTATATAAAATCGCCATTCCGACTCGCTAAGAAGAAGAAGAAGAAGAAGACTAGCTAAAGCTTGCTTAAGATAAAACTAAAGCTTTACCTAAAGCTATAAGCATTCCGTCGCTTTCTCTTGTTCTAGCAAATGACGGTCTGAGCGACAGAAAAGGATGCCTGCGAAAGTGAAGTTCCGTGCTGAAAGGTGTAGCCCAACTCTTACCACAGCAATGGTATAATACTTTCGAGATGGTTCCATAGAAATTGTATCGTTGTGTAGTTTGGGGTGAAGTCGGTTTTTAGTTTTGAAAAATTATGACGAAAATTAAGGACTGAGTGATCAATGATCTAAAGAACTGTTCTTCTTCTTCTGCCTCGCCTTTTCCCCATTTGCAGTCGGCTCTGTATGTCAACTCCCTCCATAACCTATCCTTTGCCATCTCTGTACTGACCCCCGTTCCCCCTATCCGACCTTAAGTTTATTATATTCTTCCCACGTCTTTCTCGGCCTTCCTCTTTTTCTATAGATACCCTTCTACTTTCAAGTCAACAATCTTACGCATTCTTCCCACGTCTTTCTCGGCCTTCCTCTACCTCTATAGATACCCGTCTACTTTTAAATCGACCATTTTTCATGGATCTAAAGAACTACTAACGTAAAATGTGTTAACATTATTTGCGAAATTAAATGCAAAGCTACGAAATGGGTGCAGCCGACTGCAAATGTCAGAGATGTGTTTGTTATTAGTCATTACGGGTGGCATTTGCTGGGAATATGGCGGGAAAGGTGTATGGGCGGTTCACGACGTTACAAATATAATGTTACTTCAATTCAATTGCTGTTCACATTGTACATAGGTAGGTATATTACACTGTACTACATAGTCACTTCATTGTATTTAGTTAACGGGTTAAACTGCCTCCGTGGTGTAGTGGTTAGAGCGCTCAGCTCACGCCCGGAGGTCGCGGGTTCGATTCCCGGCGGGGGCAACGACTTTGTGTTGTTGTCCTAGATTGGTTAGGACATTGTAGGCTGATCACCTGATTGTCCGATAAGTAAGATGATCCGTGCTTAGGAGGGCACGTTAAGCCGTCGGTCCCGGTCACTGTCTTTGACATTGGTCGTTACCTAAAACCATGTCAGAGGCCTTTAAGGCGGTTTAAAAACTCTGACACTAGTGTTAGTCACTAACACACACGATAAGAAGAAGAAGTTAACGGGTTACTGACGTATAGAGTCAGCTACTGCCGACATGTTTCGACCTCATCCGGAGGTCTTCGTTAGGGCGAATGTGACTACAGGCCCGTACACCGCACCGGCTCGCGACACATTCATGTAAGTGACATAGTCACTTCTTATTAGGTACAACATGAACCCTGATAGGGCATTGCTTACTACAAAATGTAGGTACACACTTCTAATATATCTTTGAAACATGATATCATCGTGGAAACATCATGAAAAAGGTATACGTAATGGTATATATCTTCCAACATGGAATGGACATAACCGGATTAAATCAAACCACAGTTTAATACTAGATTACTGCACTAAGCCAAAAACCTCTCCAACCCGTCTGGCCAGCGTGAAGAGTGTAGTTCAAATCCTTAAGCTGCTCTAACCAAATTGACTCTAGTAGTAAAGAGAGGGTCGTGCTCCTGCGGTGGTAGATAATAAAAATACCTGATGATAAACAGTCAGATAATAACCAGCAGACAGCGGAGTCGTAGTAAAAAGGGTCTTGTTTCTACCCTTTGGGTAAGGAACCCAAAAACAAACAAAAAAATCGACATTCCCATACAAATTGCCCGGACGGCAGCTGCAAATTTTCATATGGAAATCCCGAATTATTTGCTGGTTTTTGACTGTTATTTTATTATCAAAATACTATAGTGTTCTAGTATAACACGTGGTTCGATTTAACACGGGTGTGTCCCTACCACGTTGTACGGTCAGGCTTCAAAAATAGAGTCTCAGTTTCTCATACTAATTGTATGAGAAAATGAGACTCCATTTTTGAAGCATACTGTACATTTCCCATAAAAGAAAACTTATCCAAAGATCGCCATTTGATTTAACTTAACCTCTTCAGGGAATATGAAACAGAAAACATTTTGAAAAGAACAAATCCGCTACGATATTGATAAACGGATATTTTAATATTTTCCCTCGAAATCTATTCGAAAACAATCAGATTTTCATTCGCAAATTGGACTTAGAGTAAGCTTAATAGGATTTATTAGGAGTCGTTCGAAAACAATTGAAATAATTTGTTGGAGTTTATTTTGGTGATTTGTGTTTTTATTGGTAGATCAAGATTTTCTTATCGAAGCATTTTTAATAGGTACAGCCAGCAGCAAAAAATATTTTTTAGGCTTTTATCACATTTTTGCTGCTGACTGTATCAGAAAAAAAATTACGTAGTTGGGTATTTATAACCGATTTCCGAAAAAGAGGATTTTTTTTGTACATACATACATACATACTAACACGTATTTATCCCTAATGGGGCAGACAGAGCATTTTGGTTCTATGCAGAGCCCAGGGCCGCAAGACCCAAAAGCCACTTTTAGCGTCATGGTGGGCGAGAAGATGGAAAAGCAATCAATACAGTGATGGGTTGCTTGCCGCATCGCCTGTTAACATGATTTGCATTTTTGCCCATTCCCTCGATCGGCTTTTACGATCTGCGTGGGAAGAGAAGCAGCTGGTACATTCTAAGTGTTTTTATTTCTCCCAGACCAGCATGGGAATTTTTTTGTGTATTGTAGAAATAGAAGTTTTATCAAAATCAGTTGTGAAGTTTGGTTGTGAGTAGGTTTTTGTTTTGAAAAATTGATAACGAGGCACTTGTTATTTTTTAATTATCAAAATTATAACTGTAATCTATAAGTCATGTATGTCAAAATCTAAAAGAATCTCATGAATTACTTTCGATACAAACTCATCCCAATTTGCAATATGGGTGTTATAAGTTGTACGTTTATGTCTATCTGTGACATTGTAGCGCTTAAACGGATGAACCAATATCGATGCGTTTTTTTTAACGTAAAAACAGTTCTGTTTGATGAAAATTGGTTCAGCATTTAAAAGTAATTGGGGATTAACGCTTGAAAGTCAGGGTTTTTGTAGTTTGTCTGGCACATTATAAATGGCGCTACGGATTAGTTCCTCCCCATCACTAGATGGCGTTTACATACAAAACTAATGAAAGACGGAGTTTTTTAATTTGCCTAGCAAACAAACTTATCAAAATAATTATAATAGGTAAAACATGACTCCTCTTCAGCGGTTGGACAAAAATATTAACCCAAAATCTATAAACAAAGTTTACCCATTTAACGGGGGCATTCCATTGGCAAGAAAAGAAACCTCAGAATCACGTATAAAACTTGGTATCGAGAGTGAACCCACTCATTATACGATATAATTAATTGGACTTCTCGAGAAAAGTTCTGGGTCGAAGGGGAATGCGTAGATGTAGGGAAGAAGCTGGATGAGCCCGAAGAGCCTACTAGTTTGGTTTATAACTATCAAACTTATATAAGCCAAATATAATTAGTTAAAACAAGCCAAGTAAAACATAAAGATTCTTATAAATTAAATAGCTGCGCCCCGCGGTGTTATCCAAGAAAAATTAGCCTAATGTGTTAAGGCCATACCCAAATTTTCCGGGGTCCAATGGCGCCGCCATTTGAAATAAATAATTTAAAAGGAAACGGAGATATCATTCAAAATTGTGTCTTGGTCAAGCCCTAGATAACCCTTAAAACTATTTTATGAACTACTGTTTATAATTTAAAGTGCGAACGTGAAGCTTTTCTACGCACATTAGCTAAAAGTGGCCGTTTTTCGCAAATGTGCGTAGAAAAGCTTCACGTTCTCACTTTAAACTACAAAAAGTAGTTTAAAAAATACTTTGAATGGATCTAGAACTTGACCAAGACACAATTTTAAATGATATCTCCGTTTCCTTTTTAATGATTTATTTTAAATGGCAGCGCCACTGGACCCCGGAAAATTTGGGTATGGCCTTAATCTAAGGTGTCAGCTTCCTGCATACCTACCAAATTTTATCAAAATTTGTCCAACCGATTTCGCGTGAAGAAGTAACAAATAGCAATAATTTTTTTCGGATAACTTGGCGCCTATTTTAACATTTATGTTTTTGAAGGGATTAATTCTTAACAGACTTATAAAAAAGGAGGAGACTATCAATTCATCGCGGTCTATTTTTTTTTATGTATCTCAGGTATGTTCACCGATTATTTGAAGACGCCCGGAGTGTTTAAACCTTTTTTTTTTTGTTTGAAAGGACATACTTGTCAATTGGTCCCATACAAATTTTAATAAAATCGGTTGTGTAGTTTGGGTACGAAGTCAGTTCTTAGTTTTCAAAAATTATTATGTTTTACTTTTCTTCTTATTGTCTTTAGCCTTATTAGCACTTGAGACGTAACTTCTTTATCTTTGAGTTGCTTGTTTCATAATACGTATCTAAATAGAAGGCACCATTCACTAGTCACTTCCAGTACTTTCCAAGCCTTAGTATTGGCTACGAACCCAGCAAAATCGATAGCAAAACTCTGTCTCGGGGCAGGTTAAATGATAAAGCTGTAACTCGATTATGACTTAGGTAATTGACGTCACTTGGGACCAGTTTGGACGCTATATTTGTTAGGCTTCGTAGCCGATAAAAGACTAATAAGTTATTTTGTCCTCTGTCTGCTCTGGTTAAGGCTCTAGTAGTACAGAGAGGGTCGTGCTCCTGCAGTGGAGACAAAATGATAAGATGATGTTTTTTTTCTTACAAGCAAATTTTGGCAGCCTTGGACGAGATGGGAGGATTTAAAAAAAAATGTGATAAATCGCTAACTTCATGGATCAGTTGACAAGTTCTTTTGGTCCGTCAAATGTATCCAATGACAGAGAGTCTACAAAATTTGAGTTTTGAAAAAAAGGTAAAAAAATATATTGATAAATCTTATATTCATTTTTATGAGGTATTAACCTGTTTAACTTTAATCAAAAAGTTTCCAGAAGGTGTGTTACAAAATTAAACATGTATATGACACAATTAAAAATGTAACTTGTCAACTCATATTCTCCAATTAAATAAAAAATCAAGTCACAAGTAATTTATTTATGTAAATGAAATATATGTTTGGAGATTGTAATTATAACAAAAAACTGCGTAGATTCCGCGACCGTTACATAAGTCGAGCGACGACCTAAATCTTTACTCCTACGCAAACTCGCAAGGCTTTCTGGCTCGAGTTTACATCTCCGCTAGGCTAGTGTGGATACGCTTGCAACTTATTTATCGTTTAACAAAATATTCTGAAACTATTTTAATACAGTTCATGATACTAAACAACTTTCCTAAGGTATGTCACCTATGTTGAAATATGTAAAATATTGTTTGCTTTTTAAACAAACTCGGGTCGTCTGAATGGTCAACATTATGTTGGTGGAACAATTAGTTTTTCATATTATTTTGATTATGGTCCTTAAAGAAAGTTCAGTATCATGGACAAAATTCACCCTAAAAATAATTTCAGTATATTTCGTTAGACCCTGTATTGTGTACTTACATAAATAATTCAAATTACATAAATGCTCTGTCTGCCCCATTAGGGAAAAGGCGTGATAGAATAAAACTTCTTATTTATTGCGCGACTTTACCATGAAATCAGAACTTACTAAAAATATACTAAGCTCAAAAAGAATACAGGCATGTCCACGTTAAGCAAATTTGTCGGGTTAGCAAAAGTGGTGGCGCCAGGTCGCTTGCGCAACTCAGCATTACCAAATTTGAATTATTGAATAGTTTATGAACTCTAAAACGCTTAATTCGGACTTTGGTGCTATTGTTTGAAGACTGTAAAGTTAGGGTTACCTGGGGGGATAGGAAATCTAATAGATATTCACAAAATTTTAGAAATTTGTGTAAATAACTCAATGCAGCTGCATACAGTATTGATGCATAATTTGTATTAGTAATACGTTTTAGAATTTTCTTTTCAGAAAAAGCATATTTCTTACTTTTTATTTTATTGACTAGTTTGCTAGTTGTTTAGAAAAATGACAAGAGGATGTCTTGACTCAAATAAAGCAGTTGATATATCTTTTTTTATTAAATTTCTGCACTTATTTATTTAATTATTGAGGCCCTTGATTTAGTTATTATATCCTTATAAATACAAGAGAAATAAAAAAAAACTAAAACCCCTATCAGGTGGCGTCTCTTCGTTATATTATTTCTAAGACCACCTCTTGGCTTCATCATGAGACCAACCCAATTACATATATTACATAGCAGTGTCATCCAAATTACAGTTCTATACAAATATTATGTAAAAGATTTTGCCAAAACTTATGAAAATTGCAAGATTATAGACAAGTATAAAATACAAATGTACGGAACATCTTAATGTAAAACAGAATGAAACTCATATATTCACCACGTAAATCCTAGAAAGGTGAGTGTGACTCAGACAAATGATATTCGACCATTTTGCAAAGTATTGTTCTCTAAAAGGCATCGCCTACGTACTAACTGTACTTAATTTGTTGGAATTATAATATGTTTAGCCTAATTTTGAGACAAAACGGTTTACTTAATTACATTAATTCTATTGTTATGAAACACTTAATTTAAATAAAAGTTAATTTATAGTATCTTTAAAAATTGTAGAAAAAATAATTAAATTATTTAGCAATATCAAGAATTTATCTTCAATGAATTATGCTGGTCTGGGAGAAACGAAAAAACTTAGAATGTACCAGCTGCTTCTCTTCCCGCGCATATCGTAAAAGCCGATCGAGGGAATGGGCAAAAATGCGAATCATTTTAACAGGCGATGCGGCTAGCAACCCATCACTGTATTGATTGCTTTTCCATCTTCTCGCCCACCATGACGCTAAAAGTGGCTTTTGAGTCTTGCGGCCCTGGGCTCTGTATAGAGCCGCAAGACCCAAAATGCTCTGTCTGCCCCATTAGGGATAAAGACGTGATAGTATGTATGTATGTATGAATTATTTAAGTATATATATTATTTGGATGCTCACACATCCAAATAGGGTAAGGTAAAGTAATAATATATTGTTGAAAAAAACGACCAAAAGTGGTCATTTTTCGCTAATGTGTAAAGAAAAGGTTTCATTTCTCACTTTAAACAGAATTTTGCAAAACTAAATACCGGCTTCTTCCACACATACTAATTTAAATAAAACATATATATGACCACCTCACATTTTATTATTACCTTTAAAAAACATTTCTAAATCGGTCAAGGCGTCTTCGAATAATAGGTGAGAACATACATAAAAAAAAAATGGTTGCCTGTAAAGTCGGTTTTACGGGCGAAGATTTTACGTGACAACGTAGATAACATAGTTGAGTGGGAGAGAGACGCAAGGCATTCGGCGGGCCTCTCTCTCGTTCGGTGACTCATCGTAACGTTACCGAGCGTTACACTTTTTCATAAGTGACTCCCAGCCGCAACCTAATTTAAGACGTTGTCACGTCAAAAGCGACGTATTGATAACCTCCTCCTTTTTTGGAAGGTTACTAATAGTTTGAACGATTGTCTAGGGCTTGGTCAAGACAACATTTAAAACCATTAACGATAAAAAATTTAACAAATGTGAAATATCTGACCTTCTTATTTGACGAATCAAGTTGCGGATTTATTTCTAAAACGTAACGTAACGTTCGTAAACTTTTGATGAAGCATATTATTCGTACCTTTTTTATGACGAAGCATGTTACTGACGATTACTTTGTTTTTTAGTTAATTGTGTTTCATGTTTATTTCTTACTAAGTTATGAACCCAGTAAAGAAATAAACATGAAACAATTTATAAAAAATAAACTAAAAATGTGAATTTTTGGGGTATTCGACCCCCAAAAATTTAAGTACCAATCCGCTAAACTCTCGCTATTTACAAGCCCATTTTTCGTCAGTCAAAAAGAAACACATACAGAACCGGGAAACAAAGTTTCCACGTGAAGTTCTGCCCTAAACAGCAATTATTTTTCATCACATATAATTAGATACTTGGCGGGGTCGTTAAAAGCAACATTACGGCCTGCTAAGTTCTATGTTTATTGGAGTTGCCATATATCCTCCTTACGGTGCTAAACGACTTGTGGTTTCGTTTTTTATTGTACTCATTTGTGTAAGTTTATTAGACGGAACTGGTTATAGTTTTGGTAGTGCTTTTAATTAAGAGTCTCCAACCCTAGACCAAACTACACTTTTCCATACAAACGTAGTCTACGTTTTATTTCGAAACGACATGCCCGATTTCGGCAGAATTTTGTAATTTCAATAAATAAACTTGACATAGAATATAGTGTTATGTATTATTTTTGACCATTAGTGTGAGAAACTTCTACACAACACTTTCTTTTTTACTTTTTTGCCAGTCGTGTGTGCTGCCATCTCTGTGAGAGCAGCTGGTACCAATTTCGCCTACTAGTTTTGCCTACTTACGGGCCCTCCAATAGTTTCTGTGGCGTTGAATATCTGTTACGTTAGTAATTATATTATCTTTGCTTATACAGAGGGAATCCCAGTTCGATTCCCAATATCTTAATTTACTTCGGAGATCTGCGTGCAAATATGAGAAGGTGGTGCATTCTGTTTCCAGTGCGGACGTTTAAATAAAGTTATAATAAAACAATTTAAAACCATAAACTCGTAATATGGATCACAAAACATTACTCCTCCTCAGCAATTGGATAAAACGTGACGTTTTGAAGAAAACCTTGACGTGGCATTACGACTTAGAAGCATCAAGCAGAAAAAATGTTTCTCCAGAAGATTGATAGCGCCGAGAAAGCATATCTCATGATTTGCAATAATAACTTTTTGTTTTACCCCTGCCGCATGAGTAAGGACTGAGGAATGAGCAGGAATAGAGTCATGATCTACAGGGTTATAACTAGTACCTTTAAAGCCACGTCAAGCTCATATCGGTTTGCTAAAATAGGAGTAATTGTGTATTTTCCTGGACCAAAAATAAATACAAATCCCATAGAAAATGTTTATTTTGTCGTTTAGAAAAAAAATATCTGATTTGACTTTTGGAAAAAAGCGGATTACTAATGTAGCGTCGTCAACTAGGTATTAGGCAAATGGATTTTATGTACCAGGGTTTTTAAGTTTAGAAATAAAAAAATAATCGGCCACGTGCGAATCGGACTCACGAACGAAGAGTTCCGTAGCTCAACTTATAAAAAATCACGTTTGTTGTATGAGAGTCTTAAAATATTTATTTTATTTTAATTAAAATAATTATTATTAACAATGAGACAAGTTTTCATACAAAACATATAAGCCATTATCACCCTGGATTGAACATCGTCGCACGAAAATTTGAGTTTTCAATCGTAAATTGTGTTAATTTGTAAGTCATCTTACCTTAGAAAGATGGTATTGTTTTGCTTTACCGATTTCCATCAAACATAGCCAAGAACCACCGCAAGGTAACTGGTTTTCACGTAAAAAAAACTGCATTGAATTGCGGTTAATTCGTTCGAGAACTACGATGAGACTTACGTACATAAAGACGGACAGACAAATAGACAATGGACTCTTTTTTGTCGGTGTTAAAAAAATAACTATATTTTTCTCAAATGAATTAACGGGTTACTCACGTATGGAGTCAACTACTGCCGACATGTTTCAACCTCATTCATCAGGGCGAATCAGTGTGTCGCTAGCCGGTGCGGTGCACGATTTTTTTGTCACAGTCGCCCTGAGGAAGACCTCCGGATGAAGTCGAAACATATCGGCAGTAACTGACTCTATACGTTAACCCGTTAAGTCATTTCAATAATGTCTGTGTCACAAGTAAGTTTAAAATTTTTTTTTTTTTTTTAAATTTTAAATCACCCTCTCTGCCAGTCTTAGCTCGCAGCGGAACACCCCTCAGCTAACCCTGTAATTCGTACTTCAACTTTTTGATGTTTACGCGTTGGCAGAAAACTTTTCTAATTTATTCCCAGTCTTTCCCTCCTTTGGTAATGTTTCATTTGTCTAATTTGCCTTTTAAAATTATTTTCGCCTACCAAAAGGGCGTGGTCATGATACGCCTAAATACTAAGTTACATTTAACTTTCTTTTTCCCTTATGTTAAAACGCTTGTCGAAATCATTTTAATGGAGGATCAAACACAATGACGATTAAGGTAGTTCAGAAGTTTATTATTACTTTCTCCATACCACTAAATATATAATTTTTCAAAACTAAAAGCTGACAAATATAGATTAGTAATCAGTCGTTCTTATAATTTAAGTTATCTATTATTGAAAACTAATTTTGGTAGATTTTGGAAATTTTTGGGGCAGGCCTATGTTAGCAGTGGACAATTTGTGGCTGACATTGTGGTTAATAAAAAAATACTCTCAAATTGGTGTCAAAACTCAGACGTAAAAAGTTGCACTACGAGTAATTGAGATATTTTCATACTTAATAACGGTGTCACTTCTGACTGCCTGTTTGGTTCAATGGTCAGGGCATTCGCCTTGTGATCCGGAGGTCGTGGGTTCGAATCTCACTGGGAAGCATACTTTGTGAGAAATTGTTTCCAGTCTAGTTAGGATAGTGCAAGCTTGATTATCTGAAAAGATACACTTTTTTATGTTGTCGTTTTTGAAGGAACCGTGACATCGCTATCTTAGACCAAGTATAAAATAGATGTAGCATATAGGATAGTACAATAGACTCATTTTCATTGGTCGTTCTGGAATGCATTAGGGGTGCGGGAGATTTCCAAACCGCATGCGGGTAACTCTTTTCACTAGTTGATATAGCCTGTAATTCAGTGTGCGAGAGATTTCCGTAACGCTTGCAGAGAGCCGTTTTCACTACTCATACAGTATGTGGGGTATAATCATAATGGGTGTAACGACCACTGTATCGACTTGTGGCTTTCATTGGTCGTAAGCCTGCGTACGGGAAGTCCCCGCATGCTGCATATCGACAGAGTTATCGACCAATTAAAGTAAGCCATAACGTGTCAAAGCTACAAAACCGGTAGAAAAACTCCCTGTGCAACAAAGTAAAAAAATATTATCTTTAAAGCAACCCCGAGACACAAAATCTGATACGTTTAATCGGTCCAATAAATACTCAGTAATTACCGAGGTTAACGTATTTAGTTAAGTATTTTAACGAAGCTCTTAAATTAATTAAAATAACTTGAGTTCGCGAATGATGTCTAAATACTTCGAAACAATGTAGTCGATGGTTAAAAAGTTTAATTTAATGTTACCTTACTTACAAATTACTTGGCTTAACTTGGAGAGTTTACTTTGTAAGGGTGACAGGTTTGTAAAGCTGAGGAAATGAGTAAATTATTTTTTTTTTAAATGAAGAATTGTCAAACATACATACATACATACTATCACGTCTTTATCCCTAATGGGGCAGACAGAGCATTTTGGGTCTTGTGGCTCTATGCAGAGCCCAGGGCCGCAAGACCCAAAAGCCACTTTTAGCGTCATGGTGGGCGAGAAGATGGAAAAGCAATCAATACAGTGATGGGTTGCTAGCCGCATCGCCTGTTAACATGATTTGCATTTTTGCCCATTCCCTCGATCGGATTTTACGATCTGCGTGGGAAGAGAAGCAGCTGGTACATTCTAAGTTTTTTTATTTCTCCCTGACCAGCATGGGAGAATTGTCAAAGCAATACAATATTTAGATGCACATACTTTTTTTCTCCATGGGAGAGGCCTATGTCCAGCATTGGATGATGTGTGGCTGAATGGACATTGTTTGGCTAAAATGATGATATAATATTAATTTTACCAAATTAATGCATGCTTACAGAATTTAAGTTGTAACAAAATATACTGAAACTATTTAAAGGGTGAATTCAGTCCTTGACACTGATCATCTTTCCCCAAGGCTGGCTTTGGCTTCTATACAAACTCGGATCAGCTGATTTGTTTATTTATTTGTAATAGGTACATGCAACTATGCAACAATGCTGATCGGTCAACTTATTTTGATATAATATGTTCCTTGGGGAACCTTAAAAATATTTTAAGTATATTTTGTTCGTCTCTGACGTTACAAAAGGTATTTTCGCCTTTATTCCCGTATGCATTATTTTCGTAATTATAAAACACGAAAAATAGTCATTTTTTATTTAATTATGGATGAATTTATCTCATATTCAAGGTCATTTTTAAAAATACAATTTTAGTGCATAAACTAAAAACTACTAGCGAAAGTTTAAAAGTAGTTAATACTCCTTATTGCTTTATAAAGGATTTACCAAGTAACCACTTATGATTTCTTTTAGGAACTTTTACTTTGTACAAGACTCCTTTACTATATAATACTTTTTGTCTTAAACGTAAAGACTTTTTAGCAAGAATCTCGGGTTTTAGTTTTTAAAACTATATCTTGTCTTTATTTTATTATTCAGTTACAATAACATGAGAAACACTGCCCCTTCCACCCTTGGAACGTTATGCCATTCCATCATATAATCTTGTCAGAAGCAAGACTTATAATGAAAGCAAAGCATGTAGACGCGCGGAGCTGAGAACTTTATGGAATATAATTTTAAATTTAAAAAAAAAAAACCGACTTCAATTTTTTTCATGAGTTTTTTTCCATATCTCCAAAGTTCTTCATCGTGTCTTCACCAAATTAATATGAGACCAACTTGGGAGTAAGGGCTTTCAAATAAAAAAAGAATCATCAAAATCGGTCTATGGTTGCCGAAGATATCGCGTTACATACATACAAAAAAAACATACAATCGAATTGATAACCTCCTCCTTTTTGAAGTCGGTTAAAAAACAGAAGATACACTATTATTTATCTATTTATACACAACTTGGAAGTGACAATAACCGTTTTAATCAAACCATGAGATGTACCAGATCAATATGGTATAATGAAATTTGAAAAAAGCAAAATAATTATTCGGCATTTCCAAAAGTGTGCAGTCGCAGGGCAATTTGTATGGAAATGTCGAATTTGTTTTTGATTTTTGACTGTTATTTTTTATAGTGATCTAGTATATTCCGTGGTTTGATTTATTACGAGTATATCCCTTCCACGTTGTAGAAAGGAACTAGGTACTAAAATCATGACCAAAATTATATCAGTCTGTGCTATGCTGGGATGATGTAGAAAGTAGCAATATGAATATTTGACCTTCTAGTTAAGTAGTTCATAAAATAGTTTGAAAGGTTTCCTAATGTAATATCAGACCGAAATGTTTAAATGATATCTCCATTTCCCTTCAAATTATTTATTTCAAATGGCACTGGTCCTCGAAAATTTCATGTATCCCTTAAATAAGTTTGTCAACTGTCACATAAATTAAACAACTAATTTCTCGCAGGTTTGCTGGAAGATATATGATCCCTTTATGGGATAAGTCCGCTATTGTATAATAATCGTTATTGTATAATAATATTTGATCTTTTAAATTTTTGTACTTAACTTTGTTTTTTGGTACAATAAAGTTATTACAAACAAACAAACAAACTAAAGTTACATCGTAAAACTGCAAATTTTTCTAAACTCCTTGACGCAAACCATAAATATTTATCCATTTCACGAGGAAGGTAAGAGCTGTCACATCAAAGGTATGCATTAGCATATTAAAATGGCAAGAAAGAGACTAGACTATGTTGGTTATTCTATTTGTTTGTGGACTTGTATCTGGACATTAGTACCTACAACTTAAATATTATATGGGGCAGGCAGAGCACTTCGTGTCTTGCGGCTCTAAGTTGCACTAAGGCCACTTTTAGCGGCTCTATGCTAAGACCCAAAGGCTCTGTTGGCCCCGTTAGGGTTAGAAGTGATAGTATGTATGTATGTATTGATTAGGACATTTTTCCCGCAAATGTGAGACTGTCAACACAGCAAATGTTTGAAAAACAGTTTGCACGTGACAAGAGAACTTAATTAGGTATAAGAACATTGCATCAATCCCATGCTAGTCTGGGAGAAATAAAAAAAACTTAGAATGTACCAGCTGCTTCTCTTCCCCCGCAGATCGTAAAAGCCGATTGAGGGAATGGGCAAAAATGCAAATCATGTTAACAGGCGATGCGGCTAGCAACCCATCACTGTATTGATTGCTTTTCCATCTTATCGCCCATGCACCGTGACGCTAAAAGTGGCTTTTGGGTCTTGCGGCCATGGGCTCTGCATAGAACCGCAAGACCCAAAATGCTCTGTCTGCCCCATTAGGGATAAAGACGTGATAGTATGTATGTATGTAAGAACATTGCAAAAGTTCTCAGTCCACATATCTATTTTTAATATCAGTATAATTGTAAGTTGACGTTTTTGGAGAAAATGCTGCAGTATAGTTTGTTACCGCTTCTTCTGTACTTGCGCTTAGGAAGCGGCAGTAAAAAGTAAAAGTAAAGTAAAAAGGCAGTGAACTTCAACTTCATCATTTCAGCCGCATAACGTCCACTGCTGGACATAGGCCTCTCCCAAAGATAAACTTAGCTGTAAGTAAATGATCTGACGTCAACATTTACCTTTTTAGAAATCGAAAGTAAAAGAAATAAGCGGCCAAGTGCGAGTCGGACTCGCCCATCAAGGGTTCCGTAGTAGCAAATAACATAATATAAAAGTCTTGTAGTATGTTCTTTTAAAATTTTTATATTTGAGTTGATTGAATGAAAGTTAAATTGCCGTTTATGATTTATGACGTATTAAAAAAAAACTACTTACTAGATATCGTTCAAACCAATTTTCGCTGGTAGTTTTTATGGTAATGAACATCATGTATTTTTTTTAGTTTTATAATTCCCTTATTTTAGAAGTTACGGGGGGGGGACACACTTTTTTCCACTTTGGAAGTGTCTCCCGCGCAAAGTATTCGGTTTAGAAAAAAATGATATTAGAAACCTCAATATCATTTTTGAAGACCTATCCATAGATACCCCACACGTATGGGTTTAAAGAAAAATAAATTTTTGAGTTTCAGTTCTAAGTATGGGGAACCCCCAAAAATTGTGTTTTTTTTATTTTTGTGTCAAAACCTTAATGCGGTTCACATAATACATCTACTTACCAAGTTTCAACAGTATAGGTCTTATAGTTTCTGAAAAAAGTGGCTGTGACATACGGACGGACAGACAGACAGACAGACATGACGAATCTATAAGGGTTCCGTTTTTGCCAATTTGGCTACGGAACCCTTAAAAGTGACAATTATCAAGTGATTTTGACTTTGACTTTGCAATTATGTAAAAAATAAGGAAACTTAATGTTGCAAAGTTGCAATGCCCTCAAGTGTCAACTTGGTAACTTCGCGCCTGTTTTACTGCAGTCGGCTAGCATTTCAATTTAGCTGTACACGATGCAATTTCAAACTTGTCTTCTCGAATAGGGATGGAATGGGTCAAAACTATATTATTTTATTTATAGTCCGCCAACTAGTTATCAAAAAATAAAGGACCCATATTTTTTGTTTAGCAAAGTAGTCTAAATTCACAAATATACAGTGCTTTAAAGTTTCGATGTGGCTTGTATTATTTTCAATTGAACAAAAAGAACTCACTAGTTCAGTCAACTGATGTGATGACACCTCGCTTATATTCAAACTTGATCGACATAGCACAAACGCTAGCGCGGTGAACAGCACCTTGTCTTCCATTTCTGATTGGTTTTCTGCCAATAATCTCATGTTAAATGCGAAAAAGACTCAATGCGTTCGATTTTCTCTTCCCAATGTGAGACAGGGCTGCGTTGACATAATGATAGATGGTGAAAAACTCGATCTTGTTGAAAGTACTACCTTCTTAGGAATTACAATAGACTCGAAACTTCAATGGGGTGCTCATATAACTAAACTTTCAAATAGGCTTAGTTCTGCGGCTTATGCTGTTAGGAGAATAAGACAATTGACAGATGTAGCAACTGCTAGACTAGTGTACTTTAGTTACTTTCATAGTGTAATGTCTTACGGCATACTCCTGTGGGGGAATGCAGCCGATATTCAGACTATTTTTATTTTACAAAAACGGGCAATTCGTGCTATTTACGGGTTAGGATCTAGAGACTCACTCAGAGAATTATTCAAGGAAATAGATATACTTACCTTAGCATCACAGTATATATTTGAAAACATAATGTATGTAAGGAAAAATATTTCCTCATACAATAAAGTAAGCGATTTTACCGATAGAAACTTACGTAATAAGAATGACTTAGTTGCCCCGTTTTATAGGCTTAAAACAATTAATAAGACGTTTATGGGGAACTGTATACTTTTTTATAATAAATTGCCAAAATCGATCCTTGATATGCCAGACAAAAGATTCAAAACTTATGTAAAGAAAGTACTTTGTGAGAAGGCTTATTATAGGACCGATGACTACCTTAAAGACAAAAAAGTCTGGCTTGAGCTTGACGCGGGTCCCTCTAAAAGTTTGTAATATAGGTACTCGAAAATGTCATAATTTGGTACATTTTGTACAAACTGAATCTACAACTTGACATTACTTTAAAATTTTGACATTCTAAAAATTAAATTTAAATTATGATATGACATAACAAACAAAACAATGTATTCTCTGACCACATTAACTTTAAGTATTAATTTAATTGTGAGTTGACGTCCTTGGAGAAGAGGTGCAGTGCAGTTTGTTACCGCTTCTTCTGCACTAGCGCTTTGGAAGCGGTAGTAAACTTAGCTGTAAGTAACTATTTGACGTCAACAATAGTGCAACAAAATAATGACGATTATTAAGAGATATTTTAAATATCCTATGATAATAAAGATATATTTGATTTGATTTGATTTGACTGAACAGGACGACTGAACTAGTGTGAACAAAGGGAATTGCGTCACCGTTGGTTAAAAATCGTAGCTAATCGTGACGTTACGAGAAATTTAAATGCGCTGTATCTTCGTCATTATTTTCTAATGAGACATAAGCAAAAATACGTATAGTTTTTAATAATCTATATAATGAGACAAAAAAATATTGAAATTTTTAAAAAGTCTATCAGAGCCTTCCTAATTTTTTTTTGGAAATATATTCTGTGTACAGACACATTTTATTACTGTTTTATACAATAATATATATATATATATACATTATGCTGATCGAGCGCCTTATGCGCGGGATTTCATGTTGAAGAAGTTCGTAGACAATATGTAATTGACAGTGAAAGTTATCGCTCTAAAATCGAACCAACCTCAGCATTACACTATATCTCATCTTTATCTCTAACAAGGTAGACGGAGCATTAGGACCTTAATAAATAAACGATATCAGGGTTTATACCTAGTCCAAATATTAAGGGTTTTGTCAACTCTATAACCTATTACAAACAAACATTAGGTACTAAGCTATTTAAAATAATATTATTGAGTGAAACCGCTTAACTCTCGAAGAAGAAAACTTAATGAAACGAAAAATACCTACTTACTTTCCCCCCTGTAATTTTAAAAGAAACCCAACTCCTCCAATTTAATTGAATGGAGAACATTTCCCGTCTCGCTCACTCTTCAGCGAAATCGTTTCATCTGTCAAAAGTGATTCATAAATTGGGAATATTATAGCGAAATATCCCCGTCATTTGTAATAATGACGCGACGTTGATACGCACCGATTTACAAAATGGCGGCCCGACTCTAAACCCTTCAAACAAATTTCATTCTACTGTCCATAATAACACGATCTTCTTTCATTTGCTCTAACTTTAAGGCACCTTTCGTGACCACGTCACATTACCACTTACCCCTCGTGTTGACATTTCTTCGTAATATCCTACCATTTTCTATTACCACTTTATACATTGCTGCAACAGTTTGCTAATAAATTTTGTCAGGCGTTAAACAGCTTCGATGGATAAAAGTTGCGCGTTTTTATCACGAAAATAAGGCGGGGAAAGTGTCTTTGTCACCATTAAGCGAGATTTTATAGTTCTTTTCACGGCTTTATCTTTTTAACTAATTGATATGGATGAGCTGTGCCTTTCTTTGGATTAAAATGGATTTGAAAGATTGTAACGTAAAAAGAGACATTACTCAAGAGATAAAAGTATTAAGGAAATAGTTTCTTTATTTAAAACTAGAGCTAAAAACTTATTTATTTTACTCATTGAGTGGGAAAAATACGGGTAAGTTTGTCGCAAATCAAAAGACGTAGCAGCTCAAGCAGAAAACAAGTATAATGCGGTCACTGACAAACTCTTTACCATTGGTTTTGTCAGGAAAGGATTCTGACAAGACGTATCTAGTTTCATCGCTTGAACTTTAAACTCAGCCTAACAATAAAGTTCTCCCATATTATACAGTATCTAACAAAATATACTGAAACAATTTTAAGGCCAAATTCAGTCCATGATTCTAAACTAAATAACTTACCCCAAGGAAATAGGTTTATCGAAATATGAAACAAAATTTTTGGCCTCTCTATGTGGCTCAAGTTTAGCAGGATTTGATAATAGACAGATAGACAACGGTACAGGTGAAACTAAATAAAAGCTTGTAAAATTAACACACGTTTATATTGTTATACCCATACCGTAAACTGACATAACGCGGTTAAAGAAGTCTCTAGGGTTTAAAACTGAATTAAACCTCTCAATGCACGTTAATAAATCTGCGGATGACGTCACAGTTACGGATAATTGGACGGATTAACGCTCCCAATTTTAATTAATGCGGTTCAGTTTTGGTGAATGTTTTCATTATTATTTGAACTCTTTCCTTTAGGCACTGAATTTTTTTACCGACTTCAAAAAAGAAGAGGTTATCAATTCCTCACGATTTGTTTTTTGTATGTTCACCGATTACTCGAAGACGGTCAAATGTGGAAAATTTGTTTTTTTGTTTGAAACGTCTTCGTAAGGTACAGAAATTTTATCAAAATTGGTTGTGTAGTATTTTTTAGTTTATTTTCATAAAAAAAATAATGAAATCACCTGACAAGTATGCTCTACCAAACGAAAAAAGAATTTTTAAAATCAAAGGTCCAAGCGGTTTTGAAGAATGTTCATCGGGACATAGGTACATTTAAAAAACACTAAATATTCTAACGAATTGATAACCTCCTCCTTTTTAAAGTCAGTTAAAATATCAGGCAGTGCGCACTCAGGTACTAAGATAATGGATTAACGTCTAGGAAACGCACACGCACAATCATGGGAACCCATGATTGGTGTCATCCTCCCGTTTCCTACAGCGGGAACAAACGACGCAATTATTGGTGTAATAAATGGATAATTTTGTGTTTCCTTGATTGTGGGATAATATAGCTAATGGAGTGGGCAAATGTGGACGGATGCCATAGATCGGGTCGTAAATGAAAATACGTTCGGAAAATCGAAAAATACACGTCATAGGAAGCGACCTGATTTTTTCGGGGTCCAGTGGCCATGCCATTTGAAATAAATCATTTGCAAGGAAACGGTGATATCACCTAAAATTTTGTCTTGAGCAACCCTTAGATAAACCTTCAAAGTATTTTTTGAACTCCTGTTTGCAATTTAAAATGAGAACGTGAAGCTTTTCTAAGCACATTTGCGAAAATCGGCCACTTTATGCTAATGTGCGTAAAAAAAAAGCCTTATATTATCACTTTAAACTATAAACAGTAGTTTAAAAATACTTTAAAGGGTTATCTAGGGCTTGGTCAAGACAAAAAATTTAATCGATATTTTCGTTTTCTTTTAGATGATTTATTAAAAATGGGGCAGCACTGGACCTCGGAAAATTCATGTATGGCCTTAATAACGTACACTGCACACTTTCTCAGGGGTTTGGCCTGTGCGCTGATATCATTAGTCAATCACTTTTGCCTTTTATATATCCTATCTCTCTCTCTCATCTGAGCGTTTTCCCAGTTGCATCCTCAGTTGCAATGCTAAGAAGCCCGGGGTCCGCTTTCCGACTTTTACTTTTCCACTTCGCACGGTCTTGAGCATCCTTGGTTTTAAGACGATTGGCACGCATATCATCCTTGACGACGTCAAGCCAGCACTTCTTGGGTCTACCACGCTTGCCGGGCCTCGGCGGAGGCGGCATGGCTATACATTTGTTTCCCATGTAACTTGCCGGCTTCCGCAAGACCTGACCGTACCAGCGAAGGAGACTCTCTTGCAGTTTGTCTGCTATGTCACGGACATGAAGGCTGCCGCGGATGCGGGTGTTTCTTACACGATCTCTTCGTGATACACCGCATATCCAGCGCAACATTTGCATTTGCATTTCCGTGACAAGCAGCTCCTTTTACATATCCTATCCTATCCTACTAAAATTCATCATCATTATCATCAACGGGTCTTTTATGTCTCCACTGCAGGAGCTACTAATATTATAAATGTGAAAGTGAGTTTGTATATTTTTTTGTTTGTTTGTTTGTTACCTCTTTACGCTTTAACTACTGAACCTGGTTTGAATGAAATTTGGTATGGATATACTTTGAGACTCGGGGTAAGGGTACTCCCGAAATTCCCACAGGGAGCGAAGCCTGCGGGCACAGCTAGTAAACCTATTTAAAGATAGATAGATAGAGAGCGTCTAAGTCCAGAAAAATCTTGACCCTGACATGTAGAGAGTACAGCACTACCTCAACGCTCCGTTTATGAGTCGATAGGCTTCGAACAAAAAAATCCGCCATTTTGTTTTCAATTGCGTCGCTTCACGTTTAACTATATGTGGTCTTCAATTTGCCCATTCCTCGTGTCCCTCAGTACAGACAGGGGGGTTACTCCAAAAGCGGTACGCAAGTCGGACGTTACTGCGTATCCGCGTATCAGTGTCAAGCAACATTGAGCACTAACGTATGATGATAAAAGTCTTATTTGGTTTGACATAAAAATAGGACGTAACTATCGTACGATTAACTATTTTATTAAGAAAAAATCTTTTTACATCAAATCAAAATACCTAGTACGGTAACTAGTAAAGTAAGTAAGATTCATCACTAACAAGTTTTCTCAAAAGTGTACAGAAAGAATCCACAACATGCTTCGTCAATAACAAAATAGAGGATTATGTTTGTCACAATGAGTGATGGTTTTTGTCCATTGGGAAAACTGTTTTGTCGATATTTGAGATGGAGATCGGTTTTCCTAGTATGTTAGGAATAAATAAAAACATTGCCTGCTTATAAGGTATGATTGTTGTAGTGTATATATGTCGCAGTTGAATTGTATAATCCGTTGTTATTCAAAAACTCTAGCTGTTTGGCATTACAGCTCGGTTTTGTAATACAGCTGTAAATCGTTCAGCTAGATCGTCTAATGTGTTATGTTTCACAAACTAGCTAACGTAAGATTGTAGATCGATTAGTTCGGAATTCTGCCACGTGTGGATTGTGAAATGTCAGTGTCATAACAACAAATATGGCCTCCCATAAACTGAATTCTTCGCTGAGTTCCGGGACTAAGCTGTTTTCATCGAGGAACATCGGGGGTATCTTTTTTTAATTTCGGACTGCAAAAGATTAAAAATAATAAAGCAGAAGCCTTTAGCTTGGATCCCATATTGTTATTTCGACGCCCGCCTTTCGACAAGATAGAAAATTCACGTGGATCAATTGGCCGTAAGAAATCGCTACGCCATTGAGTTGTCTGGTTTACGAAATTTCTATATCCAATTGCATCGAGCTGATTATCATTTTTCATTGGTGTTTTATGATGTTGGAGACTGAATTATTTAGTAAGGAGTTGAATTGAGGTTTTATTTTCATCCCACGAGTAAAATAAAAATAATAAATAACAACTATTGTCCCCTTATATATTATTTTATTTAGTAACACAGTTTTATTCAATAATGCCTGCCTCCGTGGTGTAGTGGTTAGAGCGTTTGGCTTATACCCGGAGGTCGAGCCCCGGCGAGGGCAACGACTTTGTGTTGTTGTCCTAGTTTGGTTTGGACATTGTAGGCTGATCACGTTAAGCCGTCGGTCCCCGTCACTGTCTTTGACATTGGTCGTTACCTAAAATCATGTCAGAGGCCTTTAAGGCGGTGTAAAAACTCTGACACTAGTGTTAGATACTAACACACACGATAAGAAGATTCAATGATGGTAATGGTAACCCTATCTGCTAGCTGCTAGCTCGGCTAGCTGTTTTGTTAAACGCAATAACGTAACTCATGAACAATCGAGCTGAACTATTTTCAGCTGTATTACAAAACCGAGCTGTAATGCCAAACAGCTAGAGTTTTTGAATAACAACGGATTATACAATTCAACTGCGACATATATGTAGTAAACGGTTTTGAAGCCGAAGGCACTTCATAAGGATCAAAATAAAGATTCAGAAACAAACATTGTTGACTAAAACTCGAAAGTAAAATCGTGAGATCAATAAGCGCCGCCTGCCGTCCAGTTTGTCGGGGTCACGTGGCAATTTTCGGACACTCACAACTCAAAGTCAATTCGTCGCGATCTTTTTTTAATGTATTTTCACCGATTATTCGAAAATGCCTAAACCGATATGAAAAATTATTTTTTTGTTTGAAAGACCATACATGCTAAAGTAGTGCCATAGAAATTTATCAAAATTGACTTTTTAGTCTGGGGATAGCAGAGGACGAAAGATGAAGCCAAAAAACAATGGACTGGCGACCATGGTTAGGCCGCAGAAGCCGCAGCAGACCAATGACAAGATGGAGGGAGAGATGACATCGTCAAAGCAGCCGGTCCACTATGGAATAGAAGGCGCAAGATCGGGAGGCAATGGCATGCAATGGAGGACGCCTATATCCTGCAGTTGATAGATTCGGCTGTAAAAGAAGAAGAAGAAAGAATTCTGGGGATAGATCCGATTTTCAGAATTGAAAAAAATATTTATTTAGAAGTCATTCCCAAGTGTCTCCCCGCAACTGCAGTTTTGCCTACTTATTAGCCCTTCTCCGTGGTGCCTGCCTCCGTGGTGTAGTGGTTAGAGCGTTCGGCTCATACCCGGAGGTCGCGGGTTCGATTCCCGGCGGGGGCAACGACTTTGTGTTGTCGTCCTAGTTTGGTTAGGACATCGTAGGCTGATCACCTGATTGTCCGATAAGTAAGATGATCCGTGCTTCGGAGGGCACGTTAAGCCGTCGGTCCCGGTCACTGTCTTTGACATTGGTCGTTACCTAAAACCATGTCAGAGGCCTTTAAGGCGGTTTAAAAATTCTGACACTAGTGTTAGTCACTAACACACACGATAAGAAGAAGACTAGCCCTTCAATAGTTTATATGGCGTTGGTTATCTGTTTCGTTAGTAATTATATTATCTTTGCTTTTGGCGTAGCTTCCAGTTATCGGATCATCCGAACCGAACCGATCAATTATAATGCCGACCCTTCAAAATTATTTGTTATATTTAGCATGTCAAACACACTCTGAATAATTTATGGCCAAATGGCCAACCCTCGTAAGGTCACATACGGCTTCCGTGACCCCATTGTCATTCAAACGAGTTTAGGGAAACACAGAGGATTATATTCGGCGTGGCAACCAAAGTTTTGGGTCGCCATTACGTTGCGGGTAGAAGCGTTTTTCGATTGGAAAATTGTAACAAAATTTTTAAAACTAAAAATCAAATTCTCCCCCAAAATAGACAACCGATTTTGATAAAATTTCTATGGGACCATTAAAAAAGTACGCCCTTTCAAACACAAAAAGAGTTTTTTGAATCGGTCCAGGCGTCTTCGAATTATCGATGAACATGCTTAAAAAAATATTGCAGCTAATTGATAACCTCCTCCTTTTTTGGAAGTCAGTTCAAAATTTAAGGCTTATCACAGAATTAATAATAGAACGGGAACTCGCACTGTTCCCTGCAATCTGGCGTCCCCGCAACCCCTTCTCCGCTTTTTGGCCTTGTAAGCACCTGTAAAACAGGGTTGTCGCACGTTGACGTTTCGCGAGTCACTTAGGATTATTCAATCAAAATGGTGAGAAACATCGCACATTATCATTGTCTATCCACAGAAAACAATAAAGAACAAAGATTTTATAGATTTCTGAGTGATGAAAACAGGTAAGCAGAGCGACAAATTCTGTCGTGGCGACCCTGATTGTTTAACTCACACATTTGACGTGTGCACAGATACATGGTTTCGTTTGTAGTAGTACTAGGTATATTTTTTACTCCGTTTCTATGAAGTGCCATACCTGTGGCTTTATCTAGGATATATGGACGTAATTATGAATGATAAATTATTCAAGAAATTGCTGAATTCGGGATTTCAGTCTTGATATAGATTGACAAATTGTAAGTTTGTATTATTCGACCGTGTGTACACTTACTGACAATGACGAAATAGCGCTACAGGATTGAAAAGGAGATAAATTGGAGCCGTCGGTGTAAACTCTATCAATGAAATAAGGTTTCGCTTACAATGCGCCACGCAAATTGGTGGCGAAAATTTTTAACACCGTATAACCTTTTTAGAGGTCCGTATAGTAAACAAGGAACACAGTATTGCTGTCTCTGTCTGTCCGCGGATTTACTCAGGGTTTATTACTACTAGAAAGCTGTAATTTGGCATAAAATGACAAAGTATAAAACAGAAATTAAAACCTTTTTTTTTTAATATAAGCTCCCGTATATATAAAGTTATCAAGGTTCCTGAGATGCTTACATCATCAATGAGACCTCTTCAACCCGTCTGGCCAGCGAGGAGAGTGTAGGCCAAGTCCTCTGGCTGCTCTGGCCAAGAGTGGCTCAGGTAGTACAGAGAGGGTCGTGCTTCTGCAGTAGAAACAAAAAAAAACTTGGTGATGATGTTTGCGGCTGTCAGCGAAATGCTTTTACTTAAATTTCAAAACAATTTTGTCACTGTATTTGCTCTCAAAATTGCAGCTACAATTTTCCTTGCCCCTTGACCAGCGTTCACTTCTCGCTGAATACCATCCCAGCAATTACATCGTTTGAATGTAAACTGCGTTGGGGCTTGTTTCGTTAAAATAATATGAATCTACAATTAAAATGAAGCCTCTTGAGTACATAGTCTGGGAGACTGCAAATACTGGAAATGTAAGTTTTTAGAACGAAAAAAGGTCTTGATAAAAATAAAACATAGCGCATTTTCAATACACTTTAAAAGGGAGGAGATTGTCAATTTGAATGTATAGAGGTATGTTTTTCGCGCGTCGCAATCTTTTTTTTCATGTATTTTTACCGCTTATTTGTAAACGTCTAGACCGATTTAAAAATTATTTTTTTGTTTGAAAGGGTATATACTTGCCAAGTAATCCCATAGAAATTTTATCTAAATTGGTTGTGTAGTTTAGAGGTAAAGTATGTTTTTAGATTTGAAATTTTATTTTGTATATTATGTTACTTGCAGCAGACAGAGATAGGTGGAAAGACAAGGGGGAGGCCTTTGCCCAGCAGTGGGACACAATAAAAGGCTAGTAAAAAAAAAAATTGTTACCCGATCACTTAAGACATCAGGACTAATTTAAATAAAAAATGTTTTCGGCCGCCGCGAATAGGCATCGCTCCGCGCTGTTTTAAGAAGTAAAACAGCGGGAAAGCAACAGTGTGTATCAAAGTTTTATGGTTGAGTTTATTAAAAATCCAAAATTTTAGTTTATTAGGTATTTTTCTCGCAAGTATGTTGAAAAACGTCGTACGATATACGTGCGTATATTGTTTAACACACTCTATTACGCCCTCGACTTCGGCTCGAGCTGAAATTCTGCCTTGTGTATTGTAACCACCATAACGCACTTTTATCGTAATATACTATAATAAAGTCCTAACGTAAGTCGACATTTTATAACAAGGTAAAATAAATCTCCTCTTTTTTAACACCTGTCTCTTCGTCTACGAGCAGTTGAGCAGTGGGGTAGGGTGGCTAATGCTCCTCCATTCATCGCTAACCTATCTGGATAACCCGGTATTTGAAATTTAAATTGGTCGCTCAGTTAAATTACCAACCGAAATCGCTTGCAATGATTTCGAAGACTACGTCATTGACAATGGAAATTAAACTCTACACCCCAGTTTTAGGATCGGATTTCGTACAGAACTTTTGACAAAGATGTCTATGATAGATCATTGGCGCGAAACACTTGTACGTCTGTCCGTATTGGTAGGAATTTATAGCTCCTTTTTAGGATATTTTATTGGGCATTCGATAAGGATGTTATTCGCAAATTGCATCGTAAAATTAGCATTTATGTTTAGTGCTTTTCCGTTTTATGTGAAACGTATTGTTTTGTTACATGTAAAAAGTTAGACACCTACAATAAAAGTACTTACATAATTAGTATATTCATTGTAATGTATACAGTTATTGTTTTGTATTGCTTCACCTATCGATAAATCAAAAACAATGGGCAAATAGTTAAACCATTGACTTTGAATGTAAAAGCAAATAGGTAAACAGGTAAAGATGTTTTTGAATTCACCTGGTTCATAAGTTTACAAGTATATTATAATAATGCATTTTTTTCAAGTATGAACTCCTTTATACCTTTGGGCATGCACGGAAAGCATTATTGAGGTTACCGACGGAAACCAGTGCGGTATTTTCTCCGAGTTCCTTTGCTCAGCTGGTAGCACGGTGGACTGCAGGTCGTGCACAATGAAAACACTTTTCTCTCTTCACTTGTTTATTCCACTAGGCTCACAATGACACTGAAGTACAAATCACATTGAGCCTTATATTTATATTCGAGCCACAAAAAATCTCAAACTAAAAGAGGGTAGGTGTGCCTAGATATATCCCCTCCACTTTGCAATGTCGGTTACCTCACAAGGCGCGTGGCCATTGAAATCCCCAAAATTACCAAGACCTATTGTTAATTCGTAAGTAAATTCCATGACCAACCACCTTAGAATACCTATTTACCTCACGTTTAGCACTATATACCTGTGCTAGAGGCTACAATTTGTACCAGGGAAATAAATGTTACACCCAGTTCATAACTCATTTACTCAATATACAACAGGTAGATATATCTAGGCACCCTATATTTACATCTAAATACCTAGGTACGCTAAAAAGCCCTAACTTAACCATATGGGAAAAAATATCTTTATTTCATTTGCTTATCTATTTACAATATACATATAGCTAGCTATTCTGTCCGCAACAATTGAGATAGGAAAAATCCAATAAACTCGCGACCTGTTACCGACACAACATTTTTACTCCGGCCGGCACACCTGGAGTGACACTTTAAAAAAAAGTAATACCGCTATTTTATCTTCCTTCAACTATGACAAGCAGTTGCAATCAGTGGCTGCAACAACAAGCAGCATAGATACTTTAACAAAATGTGCGTTTAAAACACACTATTAACTATATTTACTCCCAATTTTCACTGCTCACAAGCTAAACGTGGTAGAACGTGATTGTGTACCTGTAAATAACCGGCCAAGTGCGAGTCAGTCTCGCGCACGAAGGGTTTCGTACGATTATCTATAAAAATCAAGTTTTTTGTATGGGAGCCCCCATTAAATGTTTTTTTATTTATTATTAAAATAAAAATACATCTGAGTATTTTGTGAATATTTCAAGTGCCCAACTGTTGCCATTATTGATATCGAGCAAAAAAATCGCGTTTGTTGTATGGGAGCCCCTTAAATATTTATTTTATTTTGTTTTTAGTATTTGTTGTTATAGCGGCAACAGAAATACAAATTTTGTGAAAATTTCAACTGTCTAGCTATCGCGGTTCTTGAGATACAGCCTGGTGACAGACAGACGGACAGACAGCGAAGTCTTAGTAATAGGGTCCCATTCTAACCCATTGGGTACAGAACCCTAAAAACATGATTTATACAGTTTGATTACTTTTAAAATATAATTTTAGCAAGTATCGTAACAACGAAGCATCTCTCTTCAAACAAATCCAGAGATAAAAGACGCAGGATCTTCGATAAATCTTCTATTAAAATTACATCCAATCTACATAATAGCTTACAAGCAAATGGTTCTATTCAATCGACTTAACGAAGAAAAACGGGGCGATTCTAATAATAAAATGAAAAATTGATGTTTTGCGAAGGCCCTTCCTTTAAGCTGCTTTATTAAATGGAAGAAAAAGGCTAAAAGGGTGTATTCGTTTTGTTTTCACAACCTTGGGACCTATTGAGGTGATGTTGATGAACTTTTATGGGGTTAGTGTGTATTTGTCAAGGTCTACGTGACAAAATAGTGGTTTTGATACAACTGTGGAAATTGTTCAATATAAATGAAACGGGTCAAGACACTAGTTGGCGAAGCTAACTTATGTGATTATCTCCTCATCTTTGTTAGAAGTCTTTGTGTTGCAGTTGATCACCCACTTTAAGGGAGTCCAGTGCGTCCCCTATCGAAATATTTTTTTAAATTTTGTCTAATGCAGCTCTAGATAACCCCTCAAACTATTTAAGTTTAAAGTGAGAATGAGAAGCTTTTTATCGCATGATAGCCAAAAGTGGCCGTTTTTACAAATGTGCTTAGAAAAGCTTCACGTTCTGACTTTAAACTGTGAACTTGTTTCCCGTCTCCTCACCTCTTTCCCGTTCTCTTACCGACCACTTAACATCACAAGACAAAAACGGGAGAGAGGTGCGAGGACGGGGCACAGGGACGCATATTACGCGGGACCTTAGGAAATTATATTCTGTATGTAATACTTAATTATTATGTGGTAAAGTTTATCATCGGCAACAAATGCAAGTAATTATGTGCCAAGACACAAAGGGAACACACCTCAAAAAGGGTGCAAACTTTAATGGTGATGTGAAAGAGTTTCCTTGTCAGACACTGTACTTTTACAGTAACGTAACAGTCTTAGATCAAAGAACATCTCTTTAATCTGAGGTAATAGTGAGTTTGGGTTGAGTTTGCAGTGCGTGCCGTGAGATTTTGGGTTAAATGGCTTATGACGATATTCTCTAAGTCCTGTATTGTATAAACTTCGGGATAGACAGGATGCAAAGTAAATACTTACTATACATACTATACAAGAAGGAATACTATACAAGAAACCTTTATAGTTTCGCCATGTTTATCTATCTGTCTGTTTGTCTGTACCGAAATAATATTTCAGAAAGAAAAATAGGCAATCACCTCTAGAACTTGCAACTCTCTCTATCGCACTAAACGGGTCGAGAGGCAGAGCTGCGTGAAACAGATATAATTTTTGCAAATATAGTCATTCGCAACTGCGGAACCTTAAATTATGCGTAGCTTGACAAGGACTGAGCCAGTTATTTTGTGGTTTCGGTGTTTTACATAAAACAAAAACACGACACTTTTTTTTCTAAGTCTTAATTAGGTACGTGATGGAGTAAAAAATATCCGAACTACAAAACTTTGTAATTTTATCTATTAGTAGGATTAAATAATACATTCAGGACCTCTGTATGAAATTATAGTCCTTCCATTTGATTTCGCAGCCACCTTTGGCCTTCGGGCACCCGGTGCGGCCAGATGTCGAGTGACAAATAGCAATGTTGTGTTAGTCCAGATATCCACGGTGGCAGAAAATTTGACCTAGAATGTATAGTGTGACTTATTTTTTATGATATCAAGACAAGTGGATACCAAATTCTAGTATTTTACAAGCTTTCACCTGTCCCGTAGTCTTCGGTCTGTCTGTAATCAAATCTTGCAAGTTAAATTTGATCCATTTTCTGGTTCCCGATTAAGCTGAAATTTTGCACTCAAAAGTATATCGCGTGACAATGCAATATTATAATCACATGGAGCTGATCTGATGATGAAGTCGAAAGGTGGAGGACTATGTTACAGACGTTACTGCCTATCCGGATTTCAGTGTCAAGCAACATTGAGCACTAATTTATATTATAATAAAGTCTAATTTGGTTGGACATAGAAATAAGAACTTACTATCGTACAACTAACGTATTTTTATGGAGTAACACCCCTGGGTATAACGTTGACGTGACATTTTCCTCCGTTTTCGTGTCGTCGGTTAAAAATGAAGCCATTACATAATGCCGTTCTGCTTTTCAATGTCACTTGGACTTAAAGCTTGTCACAACTTTGAAAGCGTTGATCCTATGGACCGGAACATTTCTAAAGGGAATTTATGGATAAATTATACCTATATAATAGCTATGTAAGCAAATTGAACCATAATAAAGAGTATCTACCTAGTCGTATAGTTTTCGGTAGAGTAGAATAAGCCACTCCAACTACTCCCGTGAATGTCGTAGAAGGCGACTTAGGAAATAAAGCTAAACAAAGCTTATAAACATCAACGAGACCTCTCCAACCCGTCTGGGCAGCGAAGAGAGTGTAGGCTAAGTCCTCTGGCTGCTCTGGTATGACTCTGGTAGTACAAAGATGGTCTTGCTCGTGTAGTGGAGACAAAAAGACCTGATGATGATAATGACGATGACTTACCAGTGACGTACACAACTATTTTTGACTGGGTAGGCAATAATCTTACCTAAATTACGAACAGCTCCATATCGAACAAAATACATTTCTCGCTAGTATTCTACATTATATTATAATATAATGTAGATTACTAGCGAGAAATGTATGTATTTGTCTACCCTATCCACCCTATAGGGTGGACAGGGTAGACAAATTCTGTGTGCGTGTATGAAATGCATGCTACTGTACAAACTATAATAACTTTTCATTTATTCAACATTGAAGAATCTGTCATAAATTTAAATAAACTAATTAATGATATAAAAATATATTCTATTAAAATTAAACTATCGGAATAAACAATAAAACGAAAATACTTAAATTAATTAAATCTGTAATAATTTTTTTATATTTGTATGCTACTTCGTATTTGTAATCACAAAAGTACAAATATGCAGTAGCAAAAAAAAAAACTCATGCCACTTCATATTTGTACTATTTTATTTTGTTTTAGGTTTTAATTTAGATTTAATTAATTTAAGTATTTTCATTTTATTTTTTATTGTTTACTCCTATAGTTTAATTTTAATTGTTGAAGTTAAAATATCTTTATAAATGCTCAATAATTAACCCCAACGCACTTGTGTCTGCAGGATATAAGCAAACCCATCGGCCATTCCTGACTATCCTGACTACTGCATTGCGGGAAGGGACTGCGGACAAGTGCAGCGAACTCCGGTGATAAACATTAACTATTCAGCCAAGTGCGTGTTGGAGACAGGGAAATCTGAATACTTTCCAGTTTTTTACGTGACTGATGTAAAATGTATCTATAGTCATTTATTTTTGATTCACTGTAATTTTTTAATTGTTTGAGACTATGATTAACCTAATTAGTTTATGACTTTGAACTATATTGGTAAAGAGTTGGTCTAATAAAAATACTAAAACTAAATTTATTTTTGATTCAGAGTAATTTTTTAATTATTTTAGACTATAATGAACCGAATTCGTTTTGAACGTTGATAAATAGTAGGTCTAATAAAAAATACTGAAATTTTAAGGGTGAATTCAGTCCATGATACTGAACAACTTTCCCAATGAAACACATACCGAAATATGAAAAGAAATTTTTGGCCTCCCATACAAGTTGACCGATCAGCGGACCCGAGTTTGTATGTAAAGCCAAAAATTATTGTCCAGTAAAAGTTTTTCAGAATCATGGTTTAAATTCATCTTAAAGTAGTTTCAGCATATTTGGTTAGACCTTATACACGGTGATTTTTCATTGGTTTTGAAGCCGAAGGCCACTTCATAGGCATCGTTAGTAAGACCTAATTAGCTAGTCAAAATAAAAATTCAGAAACAAAAAATTTTGTCTATAACTCGAAAGTAAAATTGTGAGATCAATTAGTAGTACCGCCGCCATACATCGCCCGCCGGCCGGCCGGGCTCATCAACATTACGCAGCTGTTTGGCCGGCGTATAACTACGTGGTCTCGATCGGAAATCATTTACGAAACTTTTCTCTTATGATATACAGAAATTGGATTATGTATATGGATAGAAGAATTTATTTACTATATGACATTTTTCTTCCAAAACCAATGAAAAATCAGCGTGTATAAGTTTAAACCAGTTCATTTAAACTCACTTAGTTTTATTCTCAAACAACTTATTTTAATATTTACCAATAAGCACTTTAAAACCAATGCTAGTATTCATGTTGTCACCGACTTAATAACAAAAAAAAGCGTTTCATTTTTATCATGTTGTGTTTTTGAAGGGTTGTACGGACGTACGAGTACAAGAATAGATGACGCAGAACAAATGAAAACATATTCTATTTTTCAAACAAAACGCTTACCTTTTGAACTGGAGTCCTGATAACGTGGACACTGAAACATGCCTTCATACGTCACCCGGTCGACATCAAACGCCATTTTGTATTTTTACCGCGCTCATATTTATTGAGGTTTTAGGGGTCCGTAAGTGAGAAGTTTGAGTATTTTGACTCTTTTGATACTCTTAAAGATAAAGTTTTGTCATTCTTCAGTTGTTAGGGTTCTATACAAGAAATAAATAATGGATCCTTTATAGGTTCACTAGTGCGTCTGTCTGTCTGTCCATCCTTCTGCCACAGTCAATTTGCTTCAAATTAGATAGTGTAATCTTATGACCCAAACATAAATGTGCAAAGTAAATAAATATATTTTTTAAAATAAGGGTTATTATCGGGAGTCAAAAAAGAAAATTGAAAGAAAAGTTTTGCAAACCTCACTGTGTCATGCATCAAATGAAAGAGCTCAATATGAGGAGCTAATTTTTTTATTCTTGTAAAATAAATAGTTTTGATTTTATTCATGTAAGAAGACGAAAATTGACCGTTCTTCTCCTGATCTCCAAAATTATTGCACTTAAAATTTTGACGAAAAGCACTCCCAGAGTGCCATTTTTACAAGCTTTTTACAAGCTTTTTACAAGCTTTTTTACAAGCTTTTATTTAACTTGCAATGTATGTTTGTTCGGGTGGAATCTTTGAACTCAATTTTCAACCAGTTATCCTCAACCGATTTAGCTGAAATTTTATATACTTGTGTAAGTCAGATGACAATACAATACTATGAAGTCAATGAGCTGTTCTGATGATGGAGCCGGGAGATATTCGACGGAACTCAGTTATAAAACAGCATAACCTCATCGAGTAGGTCTCGTTTGTGTTGTCGTGACGAGTACTTTATGGGAGACGATGCTTAGGGTCTGATCACGCAGACGGATGGTGGTCGATAGAACTCAGTTATAAAACGACTTAACACAATCGAGTTTGGACTTATTTCATTTGTCTTGATAAGTACTTTGGCCACACAATAAAAGCTTGTACAAAATTTGTAATTTTTTCAAAAAACTTATTATTCTTATTTCTTATTGTTATTTTAATTTATACTATCTAGTAAAGCTAGTGGTTTGATTTATTATTACGGGTATATCCCTCTCACGTTGTATATATAAACATTCAAGACCAAGGTGCATTTGAAAAATCTTGACCTGACCGGGGATTGAAACCAGGACCTCAGGTGTGACAGCGTGGCATGATGAACACTAAGCTACAGAGATCGTCGTATGTGTAGATAGGTACCTACCTTACTAGGTAAACTCGGGTCCCAAACTTTGTTTCGAATGATGCTAAAGGGACGCACGCTGCGGTGTCCTTTGACTTGGTAGCTTTCGTCTCAATAAGTTTTCGCCCAAGTGTACCAAGCTGAAATATTTTCGCCACAACGGGCGTCGCTTCAGCATCGTTCTTCTTCTTATCATGTGTGTTAGTGACTAACACTAGTGTCAGAGTTTTTAAACCGCCTTAAAGGCCTCTGACATGGTTTTAGGTAACGACCAATGTCAAAGACAGTGACCGGGACCAACGGCTTAACGTGCCCTCCGAAGCACGGATCATCTTATTTATCAGATAATCAGGTGATCAGCCTGCAATGTCCTAACCAAACTAGGACAACAACACAAAGTCGTTGCCCCCGCTGGGAATCGAACCCGCGACCTCCGGGTATGAGCCAAACGCTCCAACCATTACACCACGGAGGCAGTTAAGCATCATTCGACACAAAGTATGGGACCCGGTAAACTCTGTGTATTAGCACATGGTACATTCTACATTGTTAAATTGGTTAAAGTACAAAACAGCTGGACTACTTCACGTTTACAAGATTTTAAAAACTGTACGGAACTCAATCTCAAAATGAAAATTTACGCCTAACTTTTATTCAAATTGAACGAGATTCATATCTAGTACGACTAATACTTTGGTGTTTTTGTAAATGTTAATTCCTTTTTTACTCGACTACGGCAAAGCCAACAAGAAGGGTAATGATTTAAGCAGTCTACGTATGTTTGTATATATATGTATACATACATACATACTATCACGTCTTTATCCCTAATGGGGCAGACAGAGCATTTTGGGTCTTGCGGTTCTATGCAGAGCCCAGGGCCGCAAGACCCAAAAGCCACTTTTAGCGTCATGGTGGGCGAGAAGATGGAAAAGCAATCAATACAGTGATGGGTTGCTAGCCGCATCGCCTGTTAACATGATTTGCATTTTTGCCCATTCCCTCGATCGGCTTTTACGATCTGCATGGGAAGAGAAGCAGCTGGTACATTCTAAGTTTTTTTTTATTTCTCCCAGACCAGCATGGGAGCACCAGCATATATATGTATGTGGGTATTTATGTCTGTTTCACCGTACCCCTTATCCAATTTTCACAGATGAGATGTCAATCGATTTGTTATATATTGTTTGGGTAACATAGGCTACAATTTGTATGCAATAAATTGTATAGTAAACAAATGTTGCATTTAAAAAAGTGAGGGTCAGTTTTTCATTTTATTTTATGGTATCGAGTGGGATATCAATTATAAGGTCTTATTATATTGTTAGCCGTTAATGGCTACCGTAGTAGTTAATTTTTTAAACGTAAGTATATCTTGTTGTAGTAAAAAAAAAAAAACTAATTTTATTTCTACATTTAAACCAAATCAAGTTGACATTTTTGAATAAGATTGTTTAAGGTGGGTAAAGGCTTTATATTGTTTTATCACAGAGATGCCATGACCACCTTCCAGCTTCATCATCAGATCATCTCTATTCATCAAAATAAATTGTCACGCGATATAGGTACGTATGCGTGTAAAATTTCAGCTCAATCGGAAACCGGGAAGTGGGTCATTATACTCCTTCTTCTTCTTATCGTGTGTTAGTGACCAACACTAGTGTCAGAGTTTTTAAACCGCCTTAAAGGCCTCTGACATAGTTTTAGGTAACGACCAATGTCAAAGACAGTGACCGGGACCGACGGCTTAACGTGCCCTCCGAAGCACGGATCATCTCTCTTATCAGACAATCAGGTGATCAGCCTACAATGTCCTAACCAAACTAGGACAACAACACAAAGTCGTTGCCCCCGCCGGGAATCGAACCCGCGACCTCCGGGTATGAGCCAAACGCTCTAACCACTACACCACGGAGTCCAGATGATGATTAGATTACAGATAGACAGACAAACAGACAACGAGACAGGTGAAACTAAATAAAAGCTCGTAAAATCTCTTGAATGGTTTCTAGAAAAGAGTACACTAACGCCTTTATTATTATTATTTTTTTTTACTTCTACACTTAAAGGCTATATCAGACGAGAGCGGCGTAAGCCCTTGACACTTCGACGACGCGACGGTCGCTAACGATCGCGCGAAACATGTCAATCCGTCATTGTCAAAAACCGTCGCGCGACGATCGCCTATTGTCGCATATTGGCAACGGTCGCGAGCACGGGCCATCTTTCACTCCTCTGAAAAAGCCCTAACTAGACTCTTAACTATACCTATGCGTATACTGTAGACAAAACTAACTGCCAACAGTTTACTCTAATAGCATTTTCTATGTTTTGGGAATCCTTGGGGGAGGCCTAAGCCCAGCAGTGGAATTCCTGTGGCTGATGTGATGATGATGATAATGGCATTTAGCTTACGTAATAAACTGCAGAATTTCGGACTAAGTGACAGTGAACTTTAGGACTGACGTCCGTCGTTATCGTAGTACAGAACAATACAATACAATACAATACCCTTTACTGCGCAAAATAAATAAATGCAGTACATAATTATCTGAAAAACTAGGGAATGCGCAAAAGACTGCCTTGTCGCTAAACAAATTCTTCCAGGCAACCTTGCTATATAGAAAAGTGACGGTAAATTAGGTAGTGCGTATACTTTCAAGGTAGCGGAGTCAGTGTAAGGTATGCCAACATGTTTTCTTTCTTTCTTTCAAAGAAAATTCCACATATTGCATACAATCAGAATATACCTACTATCGAGTATCAGAAAACAAAGTTGTCAGGTAGTCAGCTCAGAAACAGAAAATAATAAAAAATCCGCTGTACAAATCAAACGAAAACCGATACTGTTGACTAGAAAATAAGGTAAAGATTCGTTTGAAGAAGGTCAGACAGACCTCATTGAAAAATTTCAAGCGAGATAGGAAAGAATGTCAATGTCAGAAACTCAGAAAGCACTCAATAGAAATTTTATGCCAATATCCTGTGTTCTCTGAAGATGGTATTTTGTTAGGGTTATAAAATATGTAAAATAATTAACTATAAAAAAATATGACTTGAGTAACAAAACTTGGTTACTAGCTAACTTGGTAGCTTGGTTACTTCCACTTGGTTACGATGCCCTTTGTCTTAATAACTCAGTCTCATATATGATTTAAATGAATAATCTAAAGAAGACATTAGAAACAAGTCAGAAAACACAATGTGTTATTGTGTTATTGAGTGAAAATAAAAGTCAACTTATTGACCGAGCGAGCGAAGCGTCTCTGTTTCGGGATTGGCCAAAAATGCTTTTGTCCGGCTGTCAGTCAATTTGTTTGTCTGGCTGCTTACATGTCGCATTTCTCAACTTATTCTCGAGAAATTTTGTGAGACGGTCCGAAAATTAAATATATTTTTATGTCGATTTAGTTAAAATTTTCGAAATATCACAAAACTTTTTATTACCCATATTAAGACGCAACTTTTTAAACGATAAACTTCAACGGAACGGGTTGACTCTAGTGATGTACAAGGCTCGAGGACTTCGAGTCCTTTTGTCTGGAGCTTGTAGTCGTTTGCAGGGCTCGCCTTGTTTGTGTGAGACTCTACGATTTGGGAATATTTTTCGGAGCTCGAGCCTTTTCGAGAGCTCGATCGATTTTGAGGCTTTTTCACAGCTTGAGTCCTGCGAGCTCTCTGAGCAATAAGTCGAGCGTCGAGCTTTAAGTATTCTTTTGTAAACTTGAGTTATTCTTAAAAGCTTGATTTCATTTTAGGACTCGAGCTTTTTTGTAGGCTCGAACTCTTTTAAAGCCTCGAGGCGTGGCTCAGAGAGCTCGCGTCTCGGCTAGGCTGGGGTCTACGAGCCTACCAAGCTCACCGAGTCCTGCCAATCTGCCTCGAGCCTTCAAAAGTAGAACACGACGCCTCGAGGTTCGTACATCACTAGTTGACTCGCGAGGTTTACAGCTCACAGAGCCACTAGTGTAAATTTTACATCATAAGAACTGCATGGTGGTTCTGTAAACTATAAAGACCTCGCATGTCAACTCTAACACGTTGAATTTTGTCGGATAAAAAAGTTACTGGTAGAGACTTAAAAAGGGTACCTAACGAAAGAAGATTTAAGCCATTTTGAATTATTCAAAGCAAAAGAAATATTCAATGTGGACGACTGAATATTTCTGTTATTTTGAATAAATTCAAAATTCTTTTTCTCGGCTTTCCCCTACGCCGGCGTCCTTCTGGATTCCATAACGTCCCTTTTCTTGTCCATCATTCCAGTTGCATACGACAAACAAACAAAAAATGCAGGACTTTGCCTAATAATGGGATACTACATAGGCTATAAAAAAAGCAGAAATATGAAATTTTTAAGAAATCCAAACTCCAAAATCCACTTTTTGAAAATTTTCAAAGATTCGACAAAAAATCTATGAACCTACATAATTACTAGTAGTTCTGTGAGAACAGTAGACCTCGCGAGCCTTTATAACTTAACAACCATGGAATAACCGACATTTTAATCGGTTTTAAAACTATACTGTTGGCAATAAAGTAGACAAGCCTACCGCCTATCCTTTACGCCTAAGCCCCATTGAAGTATACCCCTCCTTACTAGACCCATTACCCACCTCTTACATTTATTTTTTATTTTATTTTATTGCTATATACATATTTGCTAGCTTATTCAATCTCTTTCCCTCCTCTACTTTTAAAAGAAGAAGTTTCATTGTACCTATTAAATAATCAGTGTTATTATCGGAATAAATTTTACATACTATATATTTACATAATATATATCTATATAACGTCCCTTTTAATTAACTACAAATACTTTAACTGCTGCTTTATTCAAGGCGGAGCAACAGATTTGGCGCATAAAATATAAAATCCGCAGGTTAGTTTTCGAGATAACTTCCCTTACAAATTTTCCTTAAAGAGACGCATACAACATCCTGTAGACGACATTGCGTATTGCGTACTATTTGTTTACTATACTATTACGTTGTACACGCCCCTTTTACGCAAATATTCATTCATTAATTTAAAATATCACCTTCCAAAACCCATTCAATACCTACGGTCATCGAACTTTCAGCTGTCCGAAGTTACTGCCATAGAAAAGTTGAAATACAGATGGTTCATTCCATAGCTTTGCTATTGTAGTACACACTCACAATATCATTCCGACTAGACACCTTAGTTAGTTTAGGTGAGTGCAATTAGACCTATTGTAAGATATATCACACTCTTAGCGATTAAGCACATAAGCTAGCGAAACCGGCTAAGTAAAATTTTAAATCTTAGCAAAAAATAAACTCTTGGTTGAGTCACCTTTCAAACAAGAAATAAATTAAAATCGGTGTATCCATTACCATACCAATTACCAATCCGTTTTATAAAAAAATTAAGTCATGAGATATTTACTATTCTTCATTATGGAAATTTAAAACTACCAAATCCCAGGTCAAAATCCTCTTCCCAATAATAGGTCCCAAAATAGGAGGTTGTGGCTTTAATGTACTGTGTAGTTCATCACATACTTAAAGACTAATACCATCGTATAAACTAAAAAACGTACTTCAAAGGTAAGTATGCCTAAGTAGATCTTAAATCGGAAACATGTTTTACAAGTTAAAATAAAAGATAAAAATATGTAAGTATTCATTACAATATTCTCATTGAGGATGTTAAAAAACAATTGTCACATCTGTACTGTAAGAACTCTTTGCTACTGCGGCACTTCTTTGTACTTTTCTAATAGCCGTTTGCGGCAATCGTAAACGAAAGCGGTATCTTTTTAATTCTTTTACCATTCGCCGACACCACAGATATAGATGTAATAGATAACGCCCGTATCAAGATTTGTATCGAAACCAAGCGTGCCAACTTTTTTAATGCCTACTGTGACGTCACGGGCAATTTTAGTGACGGGAAATTCAAACCGATTCAAAGAAACCGCTCGCTACGATTTAAACGATTTATTGAAGACGCATGCCGCCGCCCTGATCGTCTCGCTCATACTCATAGATTTTATATCTGTGGTCTCGCTCGCTCACTCCGCGCTCGCTAACCATACGATCGATTAACATTCAAGTTAATCGATTTGTGATAAAAATCACAATCGATTTTATGATTGAGGAATGATATGAAATTGGATAAACAAATGATTCTAAACGGAAAATTGTTTGATAATAAAGAATAAATATTTATACTCAAATAATTTATTTCAATTTAACTGAAATTCAAACTATACCAACTTATTAAAATTTAAATTAAAACTTAAATAAAAATTACAAATTATGTAAATATTTTAAATGAATTTTAAAAATAAAACTATTATTATTTTTAAATAATCGGCCAAGTGCGAGTCGAATTCGCGAACGAAGGGTTCCGTACTATTATCTAAAAAAAACACGTTTGTTGTATGGGATGTATTTATTTTATTCTGTTTTTACCCCGACGTCAAAGAGTGGCATCGTAGCACTCGAACGGATGGACCGATTTCAATGCGTTTTTTTTAACGTTAAAGCAACTTCCCTTGCGGTCGTTCTTAGCCATGTCAGGCTTGTCTCACTCCGCGTAGAGGTATCGAAAATATACCGCTTCATTGGGGGAAATTCAGTAGGGACGACTCACTAACAAGCAGTGAGCAGTGACGCACGCGCGGTTTTGTTCACCAACGTGTGACCAGTAGTATATGTTCAAAGGGCGACCATATTACATAAATGAACTCTGAAAATTACCCTCGTTTTCTAAAGTGTTAATTAGGAAATGAGCTTGTTTATATCAATATCTATTAAATTGGCTCTTTAATAATAGTTAATATCATTCGTCAGTCCTATATCGATTAAAATCGATTATTGGTATATGTTGTAGAACGAACAACACTAGTCGCTAAATTTTACTGACGAATGAGAAATTGCCCGTACCACGACGTTGTAGCGATGCGCGACAGTATCGCTTGTTTCGATATTCATTGCTTCTTAACACACAACGTTGGATCAAACGCTCAAAGCAAACGCGGCAATGTAATGTGAATGTAGTTTTTTAACCTTAATCTATACTTATTTAAGTATAATCTTGGAATCACAGCTTGGAATACTTAAAAAATTGTTTGAAAATGAATTTACGCATAATTTTTTTTTTAAATAACTTAGCTGTGATAGGAAATATGTCCTTGACTTTGGGCGCTTGCAAATTTTGGGCTGTTGCAGTTTATTATCACGCAACGAGGCATTTTTTTATTTTTCGCTGCCGTCCGGCTGCAATCACAGACACGCGCGGACTGTCAGTAGCGGCGGCCAACCTCGACGCTTTGTCTGAGAACTTACACGCGAAGTAGGTGCATTTAAGTCGTCTATCTATATATATGTCTGTGGCCGACACAGTGCCGACAAACACGTGCTCGACAGTTTTATCTCGCTCTTCCCTTGTGTCGCATCTCACTCTAGCCTCGTGTCGCCAAGACACTATGTACCTACCTAGCCTTGACTAGCCGGCTTTCCGTTTGTTTCGTTCAGTCTGTTTGAGTCCATAGGCCTATCTAGGTGGCATGTGATGTGATTAATTAATTACTAACAAAAGCGTTTTAACCATTTTTAATTGGAAATTAACTGGCAATTTCCGTCATGAAAATAGGTAAAATTTCTATTCGCGGCTTTGCAGAAGTTGATCGTAGTGTCGCCGATAAGTGCTAAGTATTTACCTATTTAGGATAATAGTACCTAACTATCTAAACTGTTTCAAAAGTACTGCATTCACCAGAGTGCAGGGGATTCTAAATATTCGTAGATAATGTACGAATTTGTACCTACTACAGTGCAGTGTTAGTTAAATTTCGTCGTTTGAAGTATTTTTGAGTGCTTGAATGCCAACTCGTTTGGTCTTAAAGTGTCAGTGTGAATGTTTGTGTAAGCCTGGGTGGAAAGCGCAGTCGCATAAGACCTCATGGTCCATTTGGAGATTGACGGAATACTCTCCATGAGGCCATGACTCATGCACCTGCTTGAGGTTTTTTGAATTTGTAACAGGTATGTACCTTTGCTTATTTCATATTGATTTACTATTACTTACAAAGATGTATGTGTACTGTACGTAGGATTAATGATAATGACCGACATTAATGACTCTGTCTATCACACACAATCTGCTACAGTAAGAGGGAGATAGATGGCGATGGGCGGTGCCTATAAGTGTTGAGAAGTATGAATGAATTTTAGTAGACCACATACAGGAGGATGGCGAAAATAATTTAATATTTTTGTTAGAAGAAGTGAAAAAAAAAACTAACCTGCGGATTTTTTATTTTATGCGACTAAACTGTTTTTCCACCCTAAATGAAGCAGCAGTTAAAGTATTTGTAGTTAATTAAAAGGGACGTTGTATATATTACATAATAATAACAGAGTTTCAACTGATTCCGCCAAATTCCGATAAAAAGAACTCTAAGTTTCGCTTCCAAACACCCACTGCCATCCCTTGTGTCGTTAAAGTAAATCCTCCCTCATCAACAAATGCTTCCCAAGGTGCCTCTATAGCTTTAATATACAAAGTACCCGACGTATATAATTTTGTGATCTGGTCAGCAATATTGAGGATATTGTTTCAACAATAAATGATGGAGTGAATCTACCTTGACGCATTTCGATTGGTGAGAGAAGATCATCGGAACACACTTGTACGTTATAATTTTCGTCGTGCCTCATTTTTTCTAAGCATTTCCTATAGTAAAGATCTGAATGCAAAACGTAATTGATATCATAATTTTGAAAATTTATACCTTGACTTTGACCATAAATTATACAAACTCTGTATACAATATCCGTCACGGCTCAGTCAGCTAGACTTCGCAAATCACCCTAAACCCGTTCAAGTATAATGTATAAAAAAGTGGTTAAAACCAAAAAGTTGTCCAAATAAATGCGACCTATAGGCGAGAACAGACAGACGGACAAAACAATTTTTGGCTAATCTCGAAACTGAGACGCTTTGCTCGCTCGGTCAATTAAACCTGCTCACGATTAAGAAATTCATCCTGAAGACGAGAATAGATAGACTGAAAAACTCAAGGGTAAAACCATTTTTGGCCAATCTCGAAACTAAGACGTTTAGCTCGTTTGGTAAAGTTAACTTTTATGTTAACTCAATAATGAGACACAGTGTGTTTTCTTTCTTGTTTCTAAAGTCTCCTTCAGATTATTCTTTCAAGTCACAAATGGGACAAAGTTATAAAGGCAAAGGGCATCGTAACAAAGTGAAAGTAACTTTTGTTACTCAAGTCATATTTTTAAACTTTTAAGGAGCGGAACTGCAAACATCGCTGTTGAAAATAAAATAGTCATTAAATTTTTTAAATTACCACCGTTCCCTTCGTACGAAAATAATGCAAAATTTAAGCGTTACTTAAGAGTCCCCTTACCCTAGACCAAAATACAACTTTCCATACAAACGTAGTCTACGTCTTATTTCAAAACGACATGTCCGATTCCGGCAAAATTTTGTAATTTCAAAGATATTTAAATTATCTTGGTTAATAACTGATTTCTGACATTAAAAGTATGAACTTGAAATAGAATATAGTGTTTTATATCATTTTTGACCATCAGTATGGGAAACTTCTAAATCGTTATATTTTCTTTCCAGTTCATAATTTTATCGGAAACCAGTAATTACCCTAGATAATTGCAATTTCTTTACAATTACCAATTTTTACCGGAATCTGACATGTGGTTTCAAAATTAAATCTAGAATACGTTTGTATGGAGAAGTCTAGGGTAAGGGGACTCTTAAGTATTTCTCCTTTATCAACATATAGAGAAGAACATTAGAGCATTATTATTTATAACACACATTATTCATGAACACGAAATAGATGCAAGAAAGTTAGCGTATACGATGCCGACAATATTTTACCCCATAGTTCATAGACTGGCGGGTTATTACATAAAATAATACGATTGTCGTACGATAGTGACGTCCTGTTCCGATGTCAAAACAAATTGGACTTTTTGATTATACGTTAGTGCTCAATGTTGCTTGACACTGAAACGTGGATACGCAGTAATCTTTTGGAGTAAATTCCCAGTCGCCTGCTTAAAGAAATATATCTTTATCAATAATCTCTTTTTTAATTAAACTATTCTTTGAAATTATAAAAATATTTATTTCAATAATAATAATTTCTGATAATCGTGCGCGATTAGTGTGGTTGATATAATATGTATGCCTAGTTAAGACCAACAAATATTTGCTAGGCAAATTAAAAAACCCTGACTATCAAGAACGGCATCTCGTGATGAGTAGTGGAACTATTAATACGACTTGATATTCGTGTAGTGCCATCTATTATTTACTAGAGAAAGCCCTTACTTTCAAACTTTAACACCCTATAACTTTAAAATGGCTGAACCGATTTTTATTAATCATAATTTAGAACCAATGCAAGGGATCTTGCTTTCAGGTAAAATTGATCGATTAGAGCGCTACGATGCCACAAATGGACAAACCGACAAACATTAGCATCAAACTTATACTGCTTTTTTGTCTAGCGTCCCGCATACACCCTGAGTGGTCGGGTCTCAAAAACGTAGCGTCCCGCGCGGGACCTTTGGCAACCCTACTTATGACATCCACAGGAAGAGAACGGTTTGTTGTATTCTAAACCAAAAACCACACGTCAGACCAAAGAACATGCTACGAAGTTCACTCACTAAACATAAATCTAAATAACATAGTTCGGAATCTGTATATAATACGAAAAGCTAGTTTATCGCTCCTTGGAGGTTTTATACCGTGTAGCTGTTAAGGCGCGTACAGACTGCAACGTAACATTTAAAGTGTCATGCAATGGAAGAATTTGCCGTCCATATTGCTGCAATGTATCATGTAGTGTTGCATAACTATCGATAATTTGAATAGTACTATCGGTTTTGTTACTGTTTTGCGAGGTCACGATAGTATCGATAGACTATCGATATTTTATACTATTGCCAGGCCTACGTCAATCCCCGTTTAGGTATCGAAAATATACCTAAATTACTATGCGCGCAACGACCACTCCGAAGTGACAAATTCAGTGACGTGAATCGTATATCTAGAGTAACAAGATTGAAATTGGCTTGCAATGCACTTGTAGGTATCTAAACGAAGAGGTGTCGAGTTCTGACGCGAGCTAAATTAAACCATATCGCTAACGACATTGAGTAAATATTTCTTTGAATTCCTTTGCTGAGTAAGACTTCTGTACGTGAGTACTAGTACTTATTCTGTGCTATTGCTTGCAACACTACTGTAAGCGCTACATGTACAAGCTCGCAAACGGATATGCTATGAAAGGCAGGATGTTACATTTTAAAGAGTGCCTCCGCTGCTGGCGCCGTTTCCTAAAAATATCACTATTGTGAACCGGCGATTATAGTGCCGGCAGCCGAGATTTGAAACATCGGCTGCCGGCTCCAGCACTCAAAATTTGCCGTGAATTGTAGTTTAGGTTCGTTAGGTTTCCTGTGACCAAAACAGGAGCGGGCGAGCGACTCAAGCTAAGGACGAAAGTAACACAGATTATGACGTTATACCAGCGCCGGCAGCAAATTCGGCAACCAGCGTCGGCAGCGGAGGCACTCCCTACATTTTATGTTACATTAAATACAGCAGTCTGTACGCGCCTTAAGTTCATGCTTGCTAGTAAGCGCAGTTGCGGCTTTATTAGTTAGTACAGTTTTCAACATAGGAGTTATGGGTTTAGAACTAAATGTGAACTAAACTAACAGTAGCTAACTTATGTCTAGTAACGGGTAAACAGGAAGAAGAACCTCAACACATGTCTAGTAAATCGCCTTAACTGTGAACAAGCGATGTAAGTTTTATAGGGCTGAATGTATTATCGGTATGCCATGTGGTTTCCGGCAGAGTAGAATAGGGCCACTCCAATACTTCCTGTGGATGTCGTAGAAGCGTCGCGACTTAGGGAATACAAGCTAAACAAAGCTTATAAACATCAATGAGACCTCTCCAGCCCGTCTGGCCAGCGTGGAGAGTGTAGGCCAAGACCTCTGGGAGCTCTGGACAAGTTTGGCTCGGGTACAGAGAGGGTCGTGCTCCTGCAGTGGAGACAAAAAGACCTGATGATGATGTATTATCGGGCCAAGGCAAATTAAATGATGTTCCTAGGGCCGTGTGATGACTGTGTTGCAAAGAAAAAATTCCTTTAGTTAGATTATTGAAAACATAATTTCAAAAATACATCGTAGGTAAGTTCCGTATGAAAATTTTACAAAGGGGTGTTCTAAGTTAGTTTGATGCTAATATCTGCATGTTTGTGTATCTGTCTGTGGCATTGCAGCTCTCGAACGGATGGACCAATCTCAATACGGTTTTTTTACAAGAAAGCAAATTTATTTTGCTTCGGTTTTTAGCTATATCTGATGAAACTTGGTTCAGCAGTTTCAAAGTTACGGGGTTTAACGTTTGAAAGTCGGGGTTTTTTTATATTTACCTGGCAATTAATAGATAGGGTACGGTACGGATATCAAATTATGCAGATCCACCATTCATCACTAGATTGTATCGTAGGGGTTCTTTTTATTTTCCTGGCAAATAAACATGCTGGTAATTGGGTATTTTCCTAAGCCAAGAATAAATTATTTTGTACTGATAACAAAATAAAACGTCGCTAATTAATGTCACTTGTCTTTGAACACATCCATTTTAACGTGATTTTAAATTTATTATTGCAGAAAAACTGATAATAGCAACGCTATTTGACTCAGAGATATGGGACCCATATCTCTGATTTGACTCCAAAAAACTGTGACGTCATCTGCGTGTATTTCATACAAAATCCCATAGAAACTGTTTGACATATATAAAAAAGTATCTGATTTAACTTGTTGGAAAATAGCGTATTATTAACAGACTTCCAAAAAAGAGTATACTATCAATTCGTACCGATCTTTTTATGTTTATTTTGTTATGATTTGGAAAAATCTTATTTTTTATGGGTATACTTAAATGGTCCCTTAGAAATTTTATAAAAATTGATTGTGCTTGTATTGTATGGTGGTAAGTCGGTTTTTAGTTTAGCAAGTAATCTTAATATATAAAACAAGATCGTGTTAGTTACACTATATTTATAACTCAAAATAAGCTGGACCGATTTAGATGAAATTTGGTACGGATAGAGATTATAACCTAGGTAAAAATAAAGGAAAGTGTTTTTGTCAAAATTCTCACAAGGAGCAGAGCCTGCGGGCATAGCTAGTATAATACGAAATATAGTATAAAATAAATTTTAGAAATCCGTCTATCCAGTGTAATGCGAAACCATTTTTATCGATATATTGTGAGGCATAAGGCTTATTGCGAGGTGATTCCAGAGGGTTTCAGTCGGTTATTCGTTTTGAAAAAATATATTCTTCTTGCTTATTATTACAGACGTATGAACGTCTGTAATAATAAGTAAGAGCTTGCCGTGGCAACTGGCTGATTTACCTCATCTACTTAGTACTTATAAAAACACAACAAAACTTCCTTGATTGTAATTAAATTTGCTTAATCTGTAAACAACGAAACAAACCTACATTTATAATTAAACCACTGTCCGGACCACGTTAATTAATTTTGAAATTCCCAAACACCGCGTTGGTGTATTTACCCTGTGGCTAAGAGGGTTATGCTTCAGGGCAGTTATCAAAAGGAGCGGCAAAAACCGCACTTACATAATTATACTTTATTCTTGGATCATATCAGGTTTTTTTTATCTCCACTGCAGGAGCACGACCTTCTCTGTACTACCAAAATCATACTTGGCCAGAGCAGCCAGAGGACTTGGCCTACACTCTCCTCGCTGGCCAGACGGGTTCGAGAGGTTTAATTGAAATTTTAAAGCTTGTATTTCCTAAATCGCCTTCTACTGTATTCACGGGAGGACTTGAAATGGCCCTATTCTACTCTTTACTCTGCCGGAAATCACACGGCAAGTTTATTCTTGGTTGAAATTCCTAAACACGTAACACATGTCAATCTGTCAAAAACTGCCGTGCAACCGTCAACGAATTTCGCAAATAGTCGCCGGTGGAAGACGAAGAGCCCTTAGAGTGACGTATACACTCTGTCTTTTCATTGGTTGGTCAAAAAATTTCGTAAAGAAAATAAATTCCTCCATCCAAATACGTTATTCAAATTTGTGTATGACATAAAATAAAAAAATTGCGGAAATGATTTTTGACCGAGACCACGTACTTAAGTTACGCCCATCCAAAACTGCCACGTTACTGCTGCCACTTTAGTTTTAAAACATTATAAATATACTGTTGGGGCGGCAAAGTAATATAATTACTTACAGTGCGTCATCTCAAAATACGCCACTCCTCACTGATGACGAATACTATCCAAGTATCAAAGTTGTAGTATTTAATTTAAGTTAAATAGCCTTTAGACATTTCAATTTGGAGTTGTATCAAACTTGAGTAAACTTTGGCGTGTTTATTTATACTGCTTTACTTGGATTTTGGAGTATTCAGAATTCGCGATTCTGCACAGGAAGGTTTTGATGTATGAGAATTGTCGGAAATAAAATCATAAAGGCCTCTGACGTGGTTTTAGGTAACGACCAATGTCAAAGACAGTGACCGGGACCGACGGCTTAACGTGCCCTCCGAAGCACGGATCATCTTACTTATCAGAAAATCAGGTGATCAGCCTACAATGTCCTAACCCAACTAGGATAACAACACAAAGTCGTTGCCCCCGCCGGGAATCGAACCCGCGACCTCCGGGTATAAGCCGAACGCTCTAACCACTACACCACACAGGCGGTTTAAAAACTCTGACACTAGTGTAAGTCACTAACACACGATAAGAAAAAGAATAAAACTTGACGCTCTAAAAACGAAATTGTTACTTCCTTACTAATTTAAGAGTTGCATAATTTTGTTTGTAACCACTTCACGCTTCAACCACTGAACCTATTTAGATGAAATTGTAAATGGATATAGTTTGATACCCAGGGAAGAACATAAGATAGTTTTCATTCCGAAATTTACACGGGGAGCGAAGCCCACAGGCACAGCTAGTAATTATATAGATATACTAGTTGAAGCCCTGCCCGCATGGTCAAATTTTTAACAATCCTCTAATTTTTCCGCTTTTTCGCCATTTTAGCTGAGGTTCATACAAATTTCACAGCACTGCAGTTGAGGATGCAACTGGGACTACACTCAGATGAGAGAGATGAAACAGAGCTTATAATACAAGCAGGGAAGCAGTAAGATGAATTGGAGAAATATGGCAGGGAGTGTCTAATGTAATAGAAACTAATAAACATTAATACAGTTTAGATTTTGAGCATTCCGTGTCTGACAATGGGAATTAGCAATTAGGTAATTTGCACGACGATGGCACTTTAATTACGAACAGGTTGTTGACGTGATGTCACAACATATATTAGGATGTACCAGAAGGCTTACTTCTTCTTTTTATCGATGCTGTTAGAGCGTTCCGCCGCCGCGGTACAGGCTTTAAATTTTCTCTTCTCTTAATTAATTATTTTCGATAACTGAAATCGGGTGAATTGCCCAAGCAGAAAAAATACACGGCAATCCTGAGAACGGTAGTGCAATGTACTAGTTTATGATTTTTTAATTTTTTTCTTAGTAAAGTAAGTACTTCTCGACCTTGGCAAAGAAAATCATTGAGAAATGGCCTCTATAACATTAAATAAAAAATGACAAAATGTCATTTTATCATCACGGTGGCCTGTCCTGAACCTAACTCCGCTCCTAAAATATCTTCCCCTGCAAATACATCCATTATTTGGATTAAAATTGATTTCAGTATTGTTAAATTATAATATAGCCTATCAATTAAAACAATTATTGTTTGTTTATCTTCTTTCTGATACATTTAACAAGCAGTCAACTTTTGTCCGGAAAAAAGTTATCATTTCAGAGGACAGTAAGTTTTAGTAGAATAATCCTGTCAACATTGCGTTCTTGCGCCCCCACTGCCTTTTCACACCTCGGATCTGTCCGTCTCAAGCTCGCAAAGTACACGCACCGGTCGCAACGTCATTGTGGGTTCCCACCAAAAAGTAAGTTTATCATTTCGGTGGTATGGGGACAAAAATGGTTTCATTTCGGTGGCCCTTATTACTCGTGCTAGGTTCATTTTAATTTATTTCAAAATTGTGTTTTAAATTCACCCTAAGTACTGTTTTGTTTGAGTCGTGTTGAAATTTTAATAATGATTTTAATTCGGAGTTAAATGTAAAACTAACCTTTTTTTATCATCTCGGTGTTATCATTTCAGTGGATTCGGTGGACTATAATACCGATAACAGTCCACGGGAATGAAATGTACCACTGAAATGATAAATCCATAAAATTTTAGAGATCCTTGTGTCAAATATTAAATCATTTCAGTTTTGTGATGTACTTTTGCCTAGAGTGTAGGTCCTATATTGTGGATGTATTATAGGGGGGTTGCCATATTCACTTAATACTACTAGTGTAGAAGTAACACTAGCTGTTGCCCGCGACTTCGTCCGCGTGAAATTCGAGTTAATGTATTTAACATATAGGACAAATCATACAGAATGAGTTAGCCTTAAAGTACCTAAGTTCGAGACTTAAGAATGTGGTAATCAAACCTAACAAATATACAGAAAGGAACCCTAACTTCGCAGACGATTGTTCTTAGCTGTATCATTTCGGTGGACTAATTTCATTCCGGTGCACAGTCTTATCATTTCAGTGGTGAAATTATCATTTCGGTGGTCATTTTTTTCATTTCGGTGGACACTTTTCATTTCAGTGGATTCACAAAAATTCAACCTTAAATATTTCAGTAAGTTTTGATGATATTTGATGTCCACTCCCGCACATGTTACACATAAGGCTAAAGTTTTATTTGTTACTTAATATATATAGATAGCATTGTTATAAAAAAATCCCACCGAAATGACAATTAAAAATCTCTTGTTGAAATTCACCCATCTTATTTTATCTAGCAAATAGCTAGTCAGATTTTTTAAATACCTTAACTTTTCGTTTGCCGTTGCGTAGATCTACGCGAGAATGCATTGTTTAACTATTGTGTCTGTTATTATTCTGGCATACAAAGGGTTGATGCATCTGTCATAGCTAAATGACTGTCTAGTGACAATAGTATTTTTATGATTCTGTAGGCCTTAAAAGAAACCCTTATCAAAGTAGTTTACCGTCTCGTGAGCTGTTCGCGATTTAGTTCAGAGACTGTTATTAGTAGAAAATTTTGCATGACCTAAAAACTGAAGAAAGCATGAATGAAAGAGGTACAATTTTTTTTTAAATATACTTTTGAAGGTTTTACCCATAACCATTAATTAGAGATGATATTATTTTTTTGTTACGATACATGTGGGACAAGAGTGTGACTAATTGTATTTTACTCTGCCTTCACTCAATCTCGATGTCTTTTACCTCTCCTTAAATTAAAACCTTCCGATTGTGTTTGTGCTATATTATTGCGTTTTAATTTTGTATCACTGGGGTTTGTCAATTTGATTAATTTATTGTTTAATTGCTTATTATTTTCCTCACTTTTGCATGGTAATAATAGTAAAACTAAAATATTATGAAGTTGGCATTTCTAAGAGATGAAGAATTTTAAGAGACCACGTTTGAAACCAGTTTATTTTCCAGGTATATAAAAAAATACCACGACTTTTAATCGATCGCTTCTAATACTTTTGGACCATTTAACATAGTCAGAACCATCTCGATCAAGTCAGCTTTAAAATAATAAAACAAATATTAAAATCAGTTTAATTCTGATAATCCTAAAGAGCAAAGATAGACACACAAATACCAGACATGTTAAACTTATAAACATCCTGCTTTTTTGCCGGTGGTTAAAAAGAAGTAGTAATTCTTGCAAAACTAAAAATCGTTTACACCCCCGAACTAAACAACCAATTATGATAAGATTTCTACGGAACCACCCAACAAGGTTGGAACCCCTTTCAAACAAATGAGGAATTTTCCAAACGATCCAGGCATTTTCGAATAATCGGTGAAGAACATACACCACATCACACTAATATTATAAATCCGGAAGTTTGTGAGTATGTATGTCGCTCCTACTTTTTGAAAGTCGGTTAAAAATATAAGAAATACGAGAATCTTATGGTAACGATTGTGTTCTTAAAAGTATATTCTTGATAAGTAAGGTAACTGGATGATCTAAATGATGGTTGATAAGCAAACTAGATGACTAGATAGATCAAAAAGTGGAATCTGCGGAGTATGTTTACCAATGCAGATTGTGGTTTAATCAGAACAGTAGTCATACGGAAACGCAGGAGAACAATTACCCAAACATATGCAAACGATTGCAGTGGGTCGCGTCAACTAGGATTTGCGAATGTTAATGTTTTCTGGGACAGCAAATGGCGTGAAGGCGCTGTTATTACAAGCTTTTATTTAGTCTCGTTGTCTGTTTGTATGTCTCTCTGTCTATCTGCCTGCCTGTCTGTTTGTCTTTCTGTCTTTCTGCCTGTCTGTCTGTCTGTAATCAAATCTTGCAAGTAAAATATGACCACTCGCTGGTTCAATTGAGCTAAAATCTTGCACGCATACGTGTGACGATGCAATATTCTGTTGTGGTGCTGATCTGACGATGGGGCAGAAAGGTGGCTATAGAATCTTTGTAATAAAGCATCTTAACACTTTAAATTTCTAGGGATAAACTTTTAAATAAAAGTTTTAACAAATGATGTATTTTTGGTGTGGCTATAACAACCAATACTGAAAACAGAATATAATTAATTTAATTAGGGCTTCCATACAACAAACGTGATATTTATAGACAAAGGTATATAACATTTCATGCATGACTCCGACTCGCACTTGGCCAGTTATTTCAGCACAACATCAAACTTTCAAATCATAATAACGGCGGAGTCTCCACAATTTCCTGTGCGTGTCAACGAGACAAACTATCTAGCGCTGTCGGTTCGTTTGTGGTTGTAATTACGCGTGAACTCTGTATGAGGCGTATTAAACTTTGCCCGCAACTTTAGCTTCTTTAACAGGAGCCGAGGTTGGCGAAGGCTTGAGTAATGAGATTATAATTGTATGCATATTGAGTACGGGATAAAAGATGGAGTAATAGGGAATTATGCTATCGACTTCCAGAAAAGGAGGAGAATAATTAATTAAGTTCAACGATTATTCGAAAACGCTTTAACCAATTCGGAAAATTCTTTTGTTTTCTTTTTTTGTTTGAAGTGATGTGGCCTATACTGCCACTCCTTTACAGAGTTTCTTTATATATATTTGATGTGATTATTTTTATAGTTTTAAGTATTGTACATATTAATTTAATACACAGACAGACTAACATTGTTTTTATATGTATATAAATATTGTCAGCCAAGACAGGGCGCTGCACGCATGCGCGGCTTGTACAAAGACAGTGCCGCCCCGCCTGACGTGCGGCGGTTGGTTTTGGTAACTGTTGTTGTCAGTTGTTTTTTGTTTCTGTTTCAAATCTATATGTACGGATTGTGAAAATTATTGTAAATATTTCAGCGTGTCGCTAAAACATTTCTCTCTAAACTTGTGTGTTCTCCTTCTGTATATATATATATATATATATAGTGATTTAGTGTAAATAAATTGTAAATAGACTTCAACTTCTTTTATATCCCACATCACTTCAAGTATATTTTTAAGATGTTTTTTCCTTTTTCTTCCTTCATTAACATTCCTAATTAACTAAAATAATTAAGTACGCTAATAATATTACAATCTAGCCTAAACTCAGACTAATAAGTAATTTAACATGACCTAGTTTTATACGTTATTGTCTAAGAATGTGTTCATTGGCACTTTTCTTACAGTCTCTATTAATGGGAAGGCACTTTGTTCTTGTGTCTCTGCTGGCACATCACTGCACTATAATAATATCAGTGTATTTTTTAAAACTACACTAGTTCAAAAGGTTTGGTTTAGTTTTTAAGATGGTGCCATATAAATTTTGTAGAAATTAGTTGTTTTTTTACAAGCTTTTATGTTTGTATGTATGTCTGTAATCAAATCTTGAAAGTTAAACTTGACCCCATTCCCGATTTCAAATTTCACTCTTCAGCTCAATCGGTATCTATCGCGTGACAATGACAATGCAATATAATGACATGGAACTGATTCGATGATAGAGCCGGAAGCTGGCCATAGGAAATCAGTGATGAAACAACGCAACCCTATCGACTTTGGGCTCGTTTGATTCGTCTTGAGGAGTACTTAAGATAAAAGCTAGTTTCAAAAAAAATTTTTTTTAATAATACCTTTTTTTAAGCTATTGCATAGCTTCTATCGCAGGCCTTGAGCGCGGGGACCGAATCCAGAAATTCCGTAACGAAAAAACCTCACGCTTCCCACTCCGCCTACCATGTAGGTTGCCGCTTCGTCTCCGTCGTCCGTTTGCGACGTTGCCGTCCTTCCTTGTTTGCAATAGCTTTACCGCGGCAGTACCCGAGTGCCACACGTCTTTTTTTATCTGTTTTTGTGATCTAAATCTAACTGCATCCGTGGTGTAGTGGTTAGAGCGTTCGGCTCATACCCGGAGGTCACGGGTTCGATTTCCGAAGGGGGCAACGACTATGTGTTGTTGTCCTAGTTTGGTTAGGACATTGTAGGCTGATCACCTGATTGTCTGATAAGTAAGATAATTCGTGCTTCGGAGGGCACGTTAAGCCGTCGGTCCCAGTCTCTGTCTTTGACATTGATCGTTACCTAAAACCATGTCAGAGGTCTTTAAGGCGGTTTAAACTCGTAAGTCACTAACATATACGATAAGAAGAAGTAATCTAAAATTTTTCCATGGAAATAACGAAATACAAAAAAAAACAAGCCTGATCGAGTTTAAAAAAAAAGTTAAATGTTTCATTCGTATTTCGTTTATTTCCTATGTTTCTGCTATTATTATAACCGTAGTATATTATTTTTCTCTTCTGAAACACCATTGATGGAATTTATAACCTACTCGGGAAGAAAAACACTCAAGAGTCATAATATTTTTCTTTTTCTTTGCTCTGAGTTAGTTTCCATTCGAAGTACTTATTACTTTTCTTCTGATGAATGAATAATGCATTTTGCAAATTAAAGTTACGCTTGTTATAAACTTATTTCGTAAGTCCGTACAATTTACAAATGGCATTTTTTAATTTTTCGCAAAACGAGCTTCAAATTGGTTATTTTCTTTTGAAAGTAATTATAGTGTAGAATAATGGTGATAGAAGTAAACTTTTGAATCAAATAAATGTTGTATAGAAGTAACGCTCATGTTTCTATGAGTAGCTATGCACCTTCGCTCCTATTGCAAAAAAACTGGAGCTCGTGTAACTATGAGTGTCTATGTACATTCACTCCTATTTCACGTGTCCGTGTGTGTGTATATCGAACGGGCCGATTTTGATGCGTTTTTTTGCCTGAAAGCTGACTTAATTAAGATAGTTGTTAACTAAGTTTGATGGAAATCGGTTCAGCAGTTCAAAACTTATGGGAGTGGACAAAGGTCGGGTGTTTTTTTTTCATTGGCCTGGTATAAAACTTGCTATATTTAATTTTATAATATTATAATTTGCAACGTTTGTACCAGTATATTATAATGATGGAGCGACAAGATTATTGTGGATCAATAAAGACTTGGCCAGTTATTTCAGCACAACATCAAACTTTCAAATCATAATAACGGCGGAGTCTCCACAATTTCCTGTGCGTGTCAACGAGACAAACTATCTAGCGCTGTCGGTTCGTTTGTGGTTGTAATTACGCGTGAACTCTGTATGAGGCGTATTAAACTTTGCCCGCAACTTTAGCTTCTTTAACAGGAGCCGAGGTTGGCGAAGGCTTGAGTAATGAGATTATAATTGTATGCATATTGAGTACGGGATAAAAGATGGAGTAATAGGGAATTATGCTATCGACTTCCAGAAAAGGAGGAGAATAATTAATTAAGTTCAACGATTATTCGAAAACGCTTTAACCAATTCGGAAAATTCTTTTGTTTTCTTTTTTTGTTTGAAGTGATGTGGCCTATACTGCCACTCCTTTACAGAGTTTCTTTATATTTATGCATTGCTACTCAATTCTCACGATTATATTTACTTGTAGTACTGTTTCGTATTTCTCGGCCTTTCACGAATATTTTAAAGTAAATCTGGAATAGAGAAAAAACAAGTGCTCTCCCGTCCTGCGCGCGCATCTTGGTTCATTATCTGTTTTCGTGCAGTATCGGCCGTTACACGTCCAGATATTTTTTTTCCAAAAATATTGTTTTCGTGAGTAAAAAGAAGAAATATTAGTACTTATTGTGTTATGTATTGTTAGTTGTTGTAAAGTAATCTGAAGATATGGGAAGGAAGCGTAAAAGCAGGCATAAAAACAGTGACCAACTGTTGAAAAGGTTAGAAAGAGAGCTATGGAAGCGAAGGCGTAAATATTCATCCAGCTCAGATCAATCAGACTGATACGTCGGTAAGTTTGTAGGTCATTCCTAAGGGGTAATACTAATATTTAGTATTTGTAGAAAAAAAAATATTCAAGAAATAAAAAGATGAAATCAACAAGATGGTTGTCATAGCAACGACCACAGAGTTCTTCTTTGAAATGACAAGATGAAATTACAAGACGGTTGTCAAAGCAACGTCTACATAGTATTTTGGCAACGATAAAAATGAAATATTTTTTGAGTGAAATCAGTGTCAGTGATTTGACATCGGTATCGTGTGATGCGAACAGTACGAACTGGGACTGTTACCTTCACCAAGGAGGTCATAGGTAGTGTACAACATTCGACACTATGGTGACCGTATCCTTATTACCTGTCTCACCTATATAAATGTACAATTATTATTGTGATGCGAACAGTACGAACTGGGACTGTTACCTTCACAGACATGTCATCGGTAGTGTACAATATTCGACACTATGTGACAAAAATACATGAAAAATATCATCATTGATAGTAAAAATATTTTTTAAATCATTCTTTTCAATGTTTTTTACACATTGTTGTTGAAAACTCGGATAACTAGCTAAGTTATGGGTCAGCCGCTGCACTAGCGGTGGACGATAGCGACTAAACTGAACCAGAATTGGTGAAATCATACCGTGTCGCTCATGATGAACCAGTGACACTGGTAGTCCATGGTGAACCGTCAACATCATTCGTCCCTCCCATGTCGACAGAGAGTGATAAACAAAATTTTCGTAATCAGCATTGGTGGAATCGGACCATTTAGATGATGAAATTCATACTATTCTTGGAGATCCGCCTACAGATGAGTGAAATTTATATTGTACCACTTCTAACCCAAACGCATAACAAGTAAACATTCCTCTCAATTACTGGCTGGTTGACTGAAAGAGATCCCTATACGGGATAAGTCCGCCATTGTATGTTTACATTTCTGATTTGTATCTGTGTTCTTTCTTATTTACAATAATGTTTTATAAACAAACAAACAAGATGAGTCTCTTGTAAGTGGAAAGATTCACGCAAATATTGCATCGAGATTGAAAGCCATTATAATCAACTAGCTGTACCCGCGGGCTGCGATCCCAGTGGAAATTCCGGGATTAAGAGTACCCTATGTCCTTTCCCGAGTCTCGGAACTATATCCATACAAAATTTCATCCAAATCGGTTCAATGGTTTAAGCGTGAAGAGGTAACAAACAAATATACAACTCACTATCGCACTTATTTTCGCATTTGAATTTTATTTAAATGCTGAAGTAAAAGCAGCAGTATCTGATATTCTGAAGAAAAAAGATGCTTCTTTGGCTGCTCGTCAAGCACAAATTGGTACAGTTTTAACAGCTTTGACCAGAGTCATGGATATTTTGGTAAAGGATAAGTCGGAGACGAATCAAGTTCTTTTAAAACATATGAGCAATGCCTGTCGTCCTTTATGTGACACAAAACTGAAAAATATTTTTTTGATTTCAACCTTATACAATAAATTAAGGAGTCTAAACTTGACGAGAAATTATTTGGCGAAGCCCTATCCGAAAATTTGAAACCTACGAAGGCTATCAATAAATCAGGCCTTGATTTAAAGTCACAAGTGTATAAATTTAGGCCTAGTAAAAAAATGACAAAAGCGCCAGTGCTTCTAATAATAATAATTTGAACTGGAAACACCCGCAGTATAACCAACGGACAACTATGATGAAGCATCGGACTGCGGCTTATCGGAACGAGACGGCACGCAAGAAAGAGCTTCCAGATCTTGTGCTCATCTGACTAGTGTCCACTTCAGGGACCAGAGGTCTTAAATATATAAATTCTTACGTGTTTGGTATAAACTTCTGATGATTCAGCGATTTTATCTTGGGTAAAAGGGTATAAAATACCTTTTCATCACTACCTGTTCCTTAGACTTTCAGTCGGAAATAGATAAGCTTCCATCGTTTTAAGAGATGTCTATTTTTAATAGCAATGCATCCGGACCATAAAGAGTACCTACTCAAGGTTTGAATTTCAATGAACATGTTACCAATTCAATTGTTTACCGTTTGGTGTGAACACAGCGCCACTTGTGTTTACAAAAATTATGAAACCTGTCATGGAGCATTTCAGAATGCGTGGGTGGTTGTCAACTATTTATTTAGACGATGTTTTATTGATTGATAGTTCTTATGATAAATGTAAACAAAATGATAACACAATATATCTTTTGCAAAAGTTATAATTAACAAAGAATAGAGTTGTGTACTGCCGAGGACTTCTTGAAAGTTTTTATTTATTTAGTTTATTTTAAATACAGAACAGTTTTGTGTAAAACTTCCTGAGGAGAAACTAAAAGGAGTTATGAAAATTAAGAAGATTGATCATATTTTGTTAATTTATGATTTTTATTGGTGGTATTCAAGAATTGATAAAGCGTATACCAGATTCGCACCCCGGAGTTTATCTTGAAATCTTTTCACATGTATCTTTGACAAGTTGGGGTGCTTCTTGTTCATATAGAAATGCAAATGTTTATGGACAGAAATGGAAAAAATATTTCACATTAATGGTTGTAAATGTTAGCAGCCCTATTTGCCTTAAAAGTTTTTTGCTATTAATGTTTACAATACTCAAATATCACTTCGGGTTGACAATGCAACTGCAATAGCGTGCATCAACCGTATGGGTAGTGTTCAATTTCCCCATTTAAATAAGGTAGCCCGTGAAATTTGTAAATTTTTCGAACAACGGAGTGTGTTTATACATGCTTCTTTAATCTTTGGATAATTATAAAGTAGACTTTGAGTCTCGAAAAATACAAACTAAGACTGAATGGGAATTAACAAGCTACGCGTTTTCAGAAATGGAAAGTTTGGAACTCTTGAAAAATACTTATTTGTTAGTAGATCTAATGCAAAATGTCAAAACTGTCTCCTGGAAAGCTGATCCAAATGTATATTGTATTGACGCTTTTACAATAAATTGGAGCCATATATATATATATTTTTTATGCTTTCCACCATTCGCTGTCATCCTTGGTTTGAATAAAATTGTAGTAGACAAGGCTATAGGCATTGTCGTTGTACCTGATTAGCCCACGCAGCCGTGGTATCCAGTATTTTAAAAGTTTATTGTTTTTGGGATTATTAGTTTCAAATTTAACAGTAATTTGTTAATTTTTGGTGGTTCCTGGTCACACCACAGTCTTTACAAAAGCCTGATCCTGGTTGCAGCGTAATTCATTCAGGAGAGCATTTTTAAACAGAAGTGTACTACTTTCGTCTATAGATATATAATTATTAATTCGCTGGCTTCTAATACTCTAAAGCAATATGATAATTACTTTAAAGTTTGGTTCAATTTCTGTCAAACGAAAAATATAAATTATTTAGCTGCATCGGTACCAACATCCTATTTTATCTTAACAAGACATTAATATTCTGGTTATCAATATAAAAATCCTAATTGTTGCAAATCTGCTTTATCTTTCGTTTTGAGTCGCTCTGTAATGAATGATAACAGAATAACAAATATCATGAAGGGTGTATTCAGGAACGAACCACCTACACCAAAGTATAAACTGACTTGGAATGTAGACACTGTGCTTAATCATTTGTGTGAAATGTTTCCAAACTATAACTTAAAGCTTGAACACTAAACTGTAAACAAATATAAAGTTAGTCACATTTTTAAGCATTGTCATAGCCCATGGAGTTTTCAGCAGCCTCTTTTAAAATTGTCAATCAATGGTTTTGATTTGACAATTTGCCCTGCTCGAACCTTGTTGTGTTATATTAATAAACTAAGAAATTTAGGCATGATGAAAATAGTCTTTTCATTTCTCATAGAAGGCATCATGCTTAAGTAACGAGACAGACTTTAAGTCACTAGATAAAAGACGTGCTCCAAAAGAGTAGTATTGATACGAATGTTTACAAATCACATAGTACAGGGCATGCCTCGACATCCAAAGCAAGACCTGTAGGAGTCAGTATAGACACCAATAAAAAAAAAACAGCGGGGTGATGTAAGACATCCTGTGTTTTCGCAAAATTTTATAATCGAGATATTACATCAATATTCACTAAATCAATAATCACATTGAAACAAATGCTGATTCTGTTCTGCAAATTATGATTGTTTTCTTATTGTTCGTTTTTTTGTGTTGTACTTTTCCAAAGCAAATATATCTACGAGAATACAATCGGTGTTATATGTTTCATAATAGATGCTAGAAAGAGTTTCAATTCTTTATACAATTTAATATTTGTGTAATCCTGTTAAGACAAATGGGTATAAAACAGATTTTTAATAAAGGCTTTAAACATCTACAAGTAAATATAATCGTGAGAATTGAGTAGCAATGCATAATTAATGATAAAACGAACTTACCTGTACGTGAAGTTCTATCATAATTATGCGAGCTACTCAATTCGAAACGATTATATAATAACCCTCCCAGATAACCCATCCCCATTAGATAAAAATCTGAATTAAAATCCATTTTGTCAAACATTCTAATGCGTGTAACAAAAGTACTTTCAACTATAATGAACCAAGATGCGCGCGCAGGACGGGAGAGCACTTGTTTTTTCTCTATTCCAGATTTACTTTAAAATATTCGTGAAAGGCCGAGAAATACGAAACAGTACTACAAGTAAATATAATCGTTTCGAATTGAGTAGCTCGCATAATTATGATAGAACTTCACGTACAGGTAAGTCGTTTTATCATTAAATATTTGATGTGATTATTTTTATAGTTTTAAGTATTGTACATATTAATTTAATACACAGACAGACTAACATTGTTTTTATATGTATATAAATATTGTCAGCCAAGACAGGGCGCCGCACGCATGCGCGGCTTGTACAAAGACAGTTTTGGTAACTGTTGTTGTCAGTTGTTTTTTGTTTCTGTTTCAAATCTATATGTACGGATTGTGAAAATTATTGTAAATATTTCAGCGTGTCGCTAAAACATTTCTCTCTAAACTTGTGTGTTCTCCTTCTGTATATATATATATATATATATATATATATATATACATATATATAGTGATTTAGTGTAAATAAATTGTAAATAGACTTCAACTTCTTTTATATCCCACATCACTTCAAGTATATTTAAAGGAGCCGAGGTTGGCGAAGGCTTGAGTAATGAGATTATAATTGTATGCATATTGAGTACGGAATTAAAGATGGAGAAGGAATTATGCTATCAACTTCCAGAAAAGGAGGATGATATTAATTAAGTTCAACGATTATTCGAAGACGCTTTAACCAATTCGGAAAATTCTTTTGTTTTCTTTTTTTGTTTGAAAAAATATATTTTTAAGATTTTTTTTTCTTATTAACGTTCCTAATTAACTAAAATAATTAAGTACGCTAATAATATTACAATCTAGCCTAAACTCAGATTAATAAGTAATTTAACATTGACCTAGTTTTATACGTTATTGTCTAAGAATGTGTTCATTGGCACTTTTCTTACTGTCTCTATTAATGGGAAGGCACTTTGTTCTTGTGTCTCTGGTGGCACGTCACTGCACTATAATATCAATGTATTTTTAAAACGGCAATTACTTTGTTGTACCAAAACAAACCAATATCCTAAATAAAACTAAATATAATTATGAATAAAACTCCAGCTAAACTAAATATAAAACTTAAAAATAGAATCAAATAATATAAAAAATGGACCCCAAATCACTGCGTTCGTGTGGTAGGGTGCCCAAGAGGCTGGCCGCATTCCCCCGTTGAATGGACAGGCTCAACCTTTGGCCAAAATGCGCGCCAGCTCTTGGATCTCCTGAAGCGTCGATGAGGCGTGCGGAAATCTCCTTGAACAGTTGACGGGCTTCCGCACCCCAAGGCCCCAAAAACTAGTCCAAAAGGTTTGGTTTAGTTTTTAAGATGGTGCCATATAAATTTTGTAGAAATTAGTTGTGTGTTTACAAGCTTTTATGTTGTTTCACCCGTCCCTTTTTCTTTCTGCCTGTAATCAAATCTTGAAAGTTAAACTTGAACCAATACCCGGTTCTAAATTTCACTTTTCAGCTCAATCAGTATATCTATCACGTGACAATGCAATATGACATGGAGCTGATTTAATGATGGAGCTGGAAGGTAGCCGTTGAAAATTTGTGATGAAAGGACGCAACCCAAGGAGTACTTAAGATAAAAGCTAGTTTCAAAAAAAAAAATTTTTAATAATAACTTTTTTTTTAGATCTGGTTTAGTGATCGAAATCTAACTGCATCCGTGGTGTAGTGGTTAGTAGTCCCGGAGGTCGCGGGTTTGATTCCCGGCGGGGGCAATGACTATGTGTTGTTGTCCTAGTTTAGTTAGGTTAGTATTGTAGGCTGTTCACCTGATTGTCTGATAAGTAAGATGATCCGTGCTTCGGAGGGCACGTTAAGCCGTCGGTCCCAGTCTCTGTCTTTGACATTGATCGTTACCTAAAAGCATGTCAGAGGCCTTGAACATGAGTGAGGGCGCCACCGCTCACGTTCACATCGTATCCGCACATTAAAATGTTTTAAAAATAAACTAAGTATTGTACAGTTATGAAGTGAACTTTAAAGTGTGATTAAACTACACACGAAAGTGCAAAGGTGTTATACAGGAACAAAAATAACAATTAGTGCATAAAATTTTGATAAAAAGCTAAAGGACCATACGATCGCAACGCTACAGTGACTGTGTATCATATCAAACTAGAAGTGAACAAAATCATAAGTACGAAAAAAAACCAGTTGATTACATGTTAATATGGAACGGACTTTATAAGTTTACGTAAAAAAAATAAGATTTGCTATCGCTGCACAATTTTATACGTCGGGTAGAAATTAAATAAAAACAAGCGATATATTGAACAGAATTTTTCTATTACTCATCCATACACATCTCATTAGGATATACAATTACGCCGTCACCGTCAGTGCCTTTGTGGAACAACGGTCACAGGCACTTCTTTAACGACGTGACTATCCGAATAGACCCCGGTTCGAATCTCAGTCCGGCCTGTCTTCGTTTTTTAACATTACACTTCTAAAAAAAAAAATTTACTCATACGCACGCCACCTAGTGGAGTTTAGGCACAAGTCGCAAAAAATGGAACAAGTAACAGAAATGCTATTGGAAATAAAAAAGGAAATGAATGAACAAAAAATAAACATGAAGATAATGGAATCAAGTATTACAATAAATATAAACAATCATATAGATAAAAAGTTCACAAAAATGGAACAAAAATATAATCAACTCGAGGTAAAAGTAAATACTCACGAAGAAAGACTAGACCTTTTAGAACGGCAGAGTAAGAGAAAAAATTAATTAATATTATTGTATTGTATTGTAGTGTATTGTATTGTTATTTTTCTCTTCTAAAACACCATTGATGGAATTTATGACCTACTCGGAAAGAAAAACACTCAAGAGTCAGAATATTTTTCTTTTTCTTTGCTCTGAGTTAGTTTTCATTCGAAGTATTACTTTTCTTCTGATGAATGAATAATGCATTTCGCAAAATTTAAGTTACTTGTTATAAACTCATATCGTAAGTCCGTACAATTTACAAATGGCATTTTTTAATTTTTCGCAAAACGAGCTTCAAATTGGTTATTTTCTTTTGAAAGTAATTATAGTGTAGAATAACGGTGATAGAAGTAGACTTTTGAATCAAATGAATGTTGTATAGAAGTAACGCTCATGTTTCTATGAGTAGCTATGCACCTTCGCTCCTATTGCAAAAAAACGGGAGCTCGTGTAACTATGAGTGTCTATGTACATTCGTTCCTATTTGACGTGTCCGTGTATCTGTATATTGAACGGGCCGATTTCGATGCGTTTTTTTTGCCTGAAAGCTGACTTAATTGAGATATTTCTTAGCTAAGTTTGATGCAAATCGGTTCAGCAGTTCAAAACTTATAGGAGTGAACAAAAGTCGGGTGGTTTTTTTTTCATTTGCCTGGCATAAAACTTGCTATATTTAATTTTATAATATTATAATTTGCAACGTTTGTACCTGTATATTATAATGATGGAGCGACAAGATTACTGTGGATCAAAAAAGTTTTAATAAATACTAGGCATGACGAATGGAAAAATATTTCTAGTCCATCGATTAGATTATTAAAAAATATTGTACACGTATTTTTTCTTTCCTCTGAGAAACCAAAAGTGACAAAGATACAGCGCATTGAAATTTCGCGTGACGTCACACTTGAGCACTTAAGTGTGACGTCGCAAGCCCCCACTCCGAAACTAAACTTTAACGCTCCGTATCTTTGTGAATTTTTACTTTTTTGGTAAACTAAAAAATACGGGTCCATTATTTTTGGAAAATCTAAAAGACGGACTAATTACAATCATACTTTTCGTACCCTGGCGTCACCCCTATTGGTCAGGCTAATTAAACTCCCGACTGTGATGCCACAGACATACAGACATTGGCATCAAACTTATAACAGCCCTGTTTCGGTGGCCTGGGCTTGGTTAAGTATTTTCTTCCAACCAGCTCTGTTTTGGGCTCCAGCTTTTGACAGCAACGTTTTACGTTACAGAAATATATAAGATAGTGTCCCTAAAGGGAAGTATAGATGGGCCGACGAGGTCCAGAAAGGTTGTTTAGGGACAAATTAAAATTGAGCTAGCCCCAAAGTAAGTACGAAACTTGTGTTATGGGATACTAACTCAACGATACTATATTTTAAATAAAACAAATACATACATAGATAAACATCCAAGACCCAGGACAACTTGAAAAATACCATTTTCTAACTTCTCTGACCCGGGATCCAACCCGGAGCCTCTGGGTGGCGGACTAGCATGGTAATGATATATTTATAATATCTACTATGGGTTGCTACAATTTTATATTCTTTTTAATTTGTATTTCTGGTTAGTTGGCATTGTAATTATAAGGCTGTAAGTCATAAGTTTTGAAATGGTCGCGTGAGCACGGTGCATTTCACCAATGAACCATAAAATTTTACAGATTCCAAAGCTTTATTTCCTTTTGAATAGAATTGTTTAAACAATATGGGTATTTGTAGTAAATTAACAGTCAGTTTAAATTGTCACTGACTGTAAACACTATGGGGTAGACAGAAATTGTTTGGTCTTGCGGCTCTAAGCGGATGAAGCCTAGGGCTGCAAGACTCAAAGAGGACTATTTAGGGTAATGGTCACTCTTGTCACCATTGGGTTGCCAGAAATTTTAGAACCAAATGGTGGCAAGAGACTGGATGGTATGACGCTTGTGCCGTGGAGGTTGGGAAAGCCGTTGGTGTGGGATGCTACGTGTGTCGACACTCTGGCGGCCTCCCATCTTCACGGTACAAGCTCTAAGGCTGGCGCAGCTGCAGCCGCTGCGGAAACCCTAAAACGGCGCAAATATGAATGCTTAGGGAACGGCTTCATATTTAAGCTGTTAAGGGTTGAGACTTTAGGTCCGCGGGGACCATCAACTCACAAACTTTTTAAATTTTTTAACAAAAAGTTTGTCGAGGTGTCGGGTGACCAAAGGGCTGGCAATTATTTCGATTTAAATTTAGTTGTTAATTGAAATTGTAATAAACACTAAAATAAATGAGTGATGGTTGGCGAGAAGGTGAAAATGCAATAAAAATAATGATCGTCATCATCATCATTTCAACCGCATAACGTTCACTGCTGGACATAGGCCTCTCCTAAGTATTTCCGAAATGACCGATCTACATCCAGCGCCTTCCAGCTCTAGTCTCGTCGTCAGACCACCTTGTGGGTGGATGTACTACGCAGTACGTGGTCGCCATTCGAGAACCTTTTAAAATAGTGATAGGATAGCCGCATTCGGATTTTTGCCCATTTCTCTATCAGCTTCTACATACATCCATACTACCACGTCTTTATCCCTAACGAGGCAGACAGAGCATTTGGGGTCTAGCAGCTCTAAGCAGACAGTGCACAGGGCACTCTTCAAAGACCAATTTTAGCATGATGGCGGGCGAGAAGTTGGAATAAGGAATCAAGTCTGCAATCTGCGGCTTTTTTTCTTTTCTCCTAAATCTGCATGGAAATGGTAGAAAATATATTATTACTATGACTTTGAATCATCACGCGAATGACGTAGAAGGCGACTTAGGAAATACAAGCTAAATAAAGCTTATAAACATCATGAGACCTCTCCAACCCGTCTGGCCAAGTATGGCTCTGGTAGTACAAAGAGTGTCGTGCTCCTGCAGTGTAGACAAAAAGACCTGAAGTGATGATTATTACTATACAACTACACTAGGACAATTGAAATCTAAAACCTTTGCTCCATTAGTCCATGTTTTTGCGGTGTACCCTTTTACCCAATCGATAATCGATGGGGAAATGCCTCTATCAATAAATTTAAACTTCAAGCCCATTTGACCCTAGTAAGCCAAAACCAATGCCCTTAATTTGTCGGCTTAAACCTTAGGCAATGATTGTATATGTTCTGTAGATGGTGCATTAAACACAAAATGATATCCCATCAAAACCATAAATGTGAAAATAAGAGTCGCGTTCAAATCCGACAAAAAAATTAAGATTTAAATGGCCGCCAAGTCCTGTACAAAATCCTGAAAGTACCATACTTATACTTTGTATGCCAAATATAAGCATATTTGGCGTACAAAGTTTGGTATGCCAAATATGCTTATATTTGGCATACAAAAGTAGCTCGAAATAGTTGGTGTAAATAAATAATAAATATATAAGGACAAATAACACTGATTGAGCTAGCTAGCCCCAAAGTAAGTTCGAAACGTGTGTTATGCGATGCTAACTCAACGATACTATAATTTATGACAAATACATATATAGATAAACATCCGAGACTCAGGACAATTTGAAAAAGGCCATTTTCCAACTTGCCCTTACCAGGGATCGAACTTGGAATCTCTGGGTGGCGGACTAGCATGGTGACCGAAGCCTAATGCGTGTTAAAGAAATAAGAGAATACACACGGTTGCTGCGTCGCCAGTTCTTTTTTTGAACTTGGCTCTGAGACGCTTCTGCGTGTGTTTGATGCTACATCTACACATGTCTTTAATCAATGTTCTTAGGCCTTCGCATACAGTAAACTAGTTAATTAAAAACTAATATTATTGACCTTCGGCTTAAGATTAAAGTAAATATGTTTAGAATTTAGAGTGTGGTCTCAAACCTAAACTTATTCTTCGAGGTTCCTGCTAAAGATATTTATTTTCACCTGAAACTTCAAAGAATACGTTTATTCCCATTTTTTGCCCTTGACAGAAAAAAGAAGGTTTATAAGTTTGACGCTAATGTCTGTCCGTCAGTGGCAGCGTAGCGCTCGAACGGATAGACCGATTTCAATATATTTTTTGCGTTAAAGCCACTTCCCTTGGTAGTTGTTAGCCATGTTTGATAAAAATCGGTTCTATCGTTTAAAAATTATTGGGTAAGTTCAAAGTAAGGCTTCAAAGTCGAGGTTTTGTAATTAACCTGGCAAATAATAGATGGCGCTACGAATATAAATTCCTCTTAAAATTGGCTAGAATATTATGTAGTTACGCCACTTATCACTAGATGGTGTCGTCGGGGGTTTTGTAATTTGCATAGCTTATAAACTTGTTGAATTGTACGATTTAGTTGATCGATGAGTGAAGTGAGAGAAGTTCTCTGAGTCTATTTGACCATTTCGGCATTTCTTTGTATGTATGTACCAACGCTAACTCGAGGGATTTTAATCGGACCTTCATGAATTTTAGTAGCCAGCAAAATTTTTAAGGTCGAATATGAATCGGTTGAGCGCTTTTTGTAAGTTTACAGTTCGTGGCCAACTACTGGTATCTCTAAATTTGTACTCAACGTAATTTTTAACTACCTACCACTACTTCCGGAAAAAAAAATCATAGTGATGAAACCTGCACAAGTGACCATTAAAGTTACGTGAGCGTGAAATGGAGAAGGCAATACCGTCCATTATATTTGTCAAAAAAAAAAATACCTTACAAGAGCCTGTTATAAGACAAAATTTATTATTCACCGACTTTTAAAAAAGAGGAGTTTATGAATGCATCGCGATCTTTTTTAATGTATGTTTACCGATTATTCAAAGACGTCTAGTACGATTCGTAAGAAATCTTTTTTATTTGAAAACGCGTATTTGTCCGGTTTTTTTTTAATTTTATCAAAATCGGCAGTGTAGTTTGGGGATGAAGTCGGTTTTTATTTTTGCTTAATTATAAATATAATTTTGATATGATTTCTACGGGACTACTCAACAAGTTTACCCTTTCAAACAAAAAAAAAATCCAAATCGGTCCAGGCATCTTCGAATAATCGGTCAACATATGTAAATAACCGGCCAAGTGCGAGTCGGACTCGCGCACGAAGGGTTCCGTACCATTTATCTATAAAAATCTAGGGTTTTGTATGGGAGCCCCTCTTAAATATTTATTTAATATTTTTTTTTATTTATTATGAAAATAAAAATACAACTAAGTGTTTTGTGAATATTTATTGGTATCGAGCAAAAAAGGGCAAAAACTCGCGTTTGTTGTATGAAAGCCCCCCTTAAATATTTATTTTGTTTTATTTTTAGAATTTGTTATTATAGCGGCAACAGAAATACATAATTTTTTTAGCTATCGCGATTCTTGAGATACAGCCTGGTGACAGACAGACGGACAAACGGACAGACGGACATACAGCGAAGTCTTAGTAATAGGGTCCCATTTTTACCCTTTGGGTACGGAACCCTAAAAAAGATCAAGACGAATTGATAACCTCCTCCTTTTTTGGAAGTCGGTTAGAAAACGGCGCTGGATAGATTTCTAAAATCAATTATAGAAATCCGTCCACCCAATACAATGCTAGTTCATTTTGATACATTTATTGTAATACAACTGTCAATTTCTAAAACTCCAACCCATTGAGGCCTTTACAAAAATATACATATTTTCGGTCCAGTTATTCGAAACCAGAAAGACGGACAGGGAAACACGTGAAAATGAAGTAAAAATGAAATAGGTGTGTACTGTGTTATCAAAGCGTTATTCTCGCAATATGAAAATGACAGCGTGATGAGGGTCAAATTTGAACTTAATTTAGCCCAAACACGAATGATTTGTGGAAAACATTGAAATGTTTGTATAGAATAGGCGTGACGAATGGAAAATCGCAAGTTCTTACATGATGAATTTACTAAAGCTTATGAACGTCTGCAATAACAAGCAAGATGAATATAATTTTGACGTGATAACGTCTTTAAAATCGTTTTAGTCGGGTGACATGTTCAGAAACTTGTGTCACACCAAAACCTCACGAGCGCGATCGCAGGTATAACGAGAGAGAGACGGACCGACCTCCCGTCTCATCTCGAGCGCTGCCAGTCATTCCGTGAAACGACGTTATCACGTAAACATCTCGATCGTAAACCTACTTTACAAACAACCAATTTTTTCAAAACTAAAACAGTCTTCACTACCAAACCACACAACCAATAGACATGACGAATGGAAAAATATTTTTGGTCCATCGGTTAGATTATTAAAAATATTGTACACGTATTTTTTCTTTTCTCTAAGAAAACCAGTGACAAAGATACAGCGTATATAAATTTTGCATGACGTCACGGCTAGGTACGATTTTTACTTAGCGGTAACGTCGCAAGTCCCCACTCCGGAACTTTGACGCTCCGTATCTTTGTGAATTTTAATTTTTTTGGTAAACTGAAACATACGGCTATTATTTTTGAATAATCTCAAAGACGGACTAATTACAATCATACTTTCACCCCTATTGACGTGGTTGGAATGATAAATAAAAAGGTTTTGAATGAAAAATTACACAAATAGTGCTGTTTCAAAAATTTTAATAAATAAAAGATAGTATAACCAGTACAATAAATAAACTCTGTTGGGTTTTTCTAAAATAAATAATGTTTTTAAAGCTTGGGTTTTTTCACCAAGAAACCAATATAATAATTGTTATTTCAGTTTATATTACATATCTACATAAAAAATTTCACCGTAATAATCCTTTTTATGCCGGAATGTCAACACAATAATTAAACAATTATATTAAACATGTACATTTATTAGCAATTAAACAATACAGTCTCAGATTTAAGCAACGAAATACGAGAGATTAAATAGATATACCCATAATATGAGAAAAGTTTAGAAACTAATGTACGCGTGGCTTCGCAAAGAAATTTTATATTTATTCATTTAAATTTTCTTTTGAACATGACTTTAACTATTTCCTTTAATTTATTGACCATTATTACATTTGATTACATTTACTATACTGGGATATTTAATGATTGCCAATTAAAATATCTGCTCTATGCCTTAACATCCTATGAGACTTAATAAATTTATTACTTAGATTTATGTGCTGAATGTGATATGGGAATTATTGTTTTGAGGCTTGCTTAATATGCTAGGAATGAACGGACCCAATGTGTCCTCGTAATTTATGTTTTTTCTAGGAAAATGAAATGGTTTTTTTTTTAAATTGTGTATGTGAAAAGCATTGGTCAGGCGGTAAAATTATATTTTTTCATAATTGTCAAAGCGGGACTTATTAGGCTTTTTTGTGTGTGTGTGTGTGTGCCCAACTACTAACTAACTAACTAGTGGCCAACACTAGTGTCAGATTTTTCAGGCTGCCTAAAGGCATCTAACATAGCTTGATAACTGCCATACAATGGCAACAGCCGGTACCAACGGCTTATAGGTACCTTCCGAAGCACGGAGGAGCTCGACAAATTTAAAGGCCACTTGTGGTCACCCATCCAAGTGCCGACCAAGCCTGGCGTCACTTTACTTGCGAAAGCGCTAGTAATGCGCACTCCCATTGGGCCACTGAGCTCCTCAAATTATGAGTTGCGCAGCCGCAACCCAGATCTTTGCGTTGCGGCGCTATAAAAACAAAATTCGCAACGCAAGTAAATCCGATGTGCGGTGCAACGCAGATATCTGCGGTGACCGATGTCAATTGACTTGTTGCTCTTCTATTATCATTATAATTTTTCAAAACTAAAAACCGACTTCATTCCTCGAACTACACAAACGATTTTGATCAAATTTCTTTGGTCCCATATTCAACGATTATTCAAAGACGCTTAAACCGATTTATAAATTTGTTTTTTTTTTGTTTGAAAGGCATATTTGTCGTGTGGTCTCATAGAAATGTTATAAAAATCAATTATGTGGTTTGAGGGTAAAGTCGGTTTGTAGTTTTGAAAAACTTTGCTGGTTTTATTGAAAATACCAAAATAAAGGTGCTCATAAACTAAAATCCACGAAGTTGCTGGTAACAGCTTATATATTATACAATACAATGCTCTAGATTGGTAATTTTAGATATTCCTGGGAGAGGAAAAACCTCGAAATGTCCAGCGGTGAACGTTACGAGGCTGAAATTATAATTTTGATGACAAAGTGCAGCAAAGTAAATCATCATCATCATCATCATAAGGTCTTTTTGTTTCCACTGCAGGAGCACGACCCTCTCTGTACTACCTGAGCCATACTTGGCCAGAGCAGCCAAAGGACTTTGGTCTAAAAAGGTCTGGTTAAAGAGGTCTCATTGATGTTTGTAAGCTTTGTTTATCTTGTATTTCCTAAGTCGCCTTCTACGACATCCACGGGAGGACTTTGAGTGGCCCTATTCAACTCGTAATACTAAATATCGTCTTATAATCAGTCAAATGCCGTATTAAAGTTACTCAAAATCATGTGAAGACTTAATACCAATATAGCCGTCCAACTACGTCTTTATAATTCGACAGGTGCAGTCAAAAGTTAGAGAATCGCTGCCGCCAGGCGGTATTTTAGGCACGTAGGGAACGGCTTTATGCCACAGAGAGTGGGTTACTCGATTCCTTGTATTATTATTAGTTAGAACAGGTTGTATGATATATAGGTGGTTAGATGAGCTGACCAGGGTCGCTGGGAAGCGATGGATGCAGGCCGCTCTTGATCGGTCATTTTTTAAATCTTTGGGTGAGGCCTATGTCCAGCAGTGGACGTTGTGCGGCTGAAATGATGATGATGATGACGTATGATGTATAATCTTAACTCTTTCGGTGGGCTTACATTTTATAAGTTGATCACCTATAACTTTTTAATTTGTTAACCCTACTTAGCTCTAATAGTTTTCCTTTAAACTACATTATTGATTTTACATTAGTGTATTTCTTCACGTGTCCTTATATAACCGTTTAGCAGATAGATGGGGGGGAAACGTGACTTTAACAAAAAAAATTACTTGAAACCTAAATATATCAGACACGGATCCCTAAATCGAAAAATGGTGTTCCCAAGCTCACAATATTTTTGAAAAACCTATTCAACGATACCTTACACAATATGTTTGTAGAGAAAAAAAAAAAGACTTCCTCTTTACATGCATGGCAGCTACACTAAAAAAAAAAAAAATTCCATATTTTATTTTACGACTTTTCGCCATGATTGATATACATATCCATGCCAAATTACAGCTTTCTAGTACTTATAGTTTCTGAGTAGGACCGCGGACGGACAGACAGACAGATATGGCGAAACTATAAGGGTTCCTTGTTTACTACGGAACCCTAAAAAGGGAACGAAAATCTTACACTATTTTTCACCTAGCCCACGTCTTTACCATCCAAAAAGGAACAATAAAATTGAGAATTTTCCGAAACCCTCAACACAAATCTAGCTAAGAACCGTCTCAATCACGTCAGCTTTCATACTAAAACCGCATCATAATCGGTCCATTCGTTTAGGAGCTGCCAAAGACAGACACAGACACGTCAAACTTAAAACCTCTTTTTAAACAATACAATACAAACCTTTTATTGCACAAATTAAAATACAGCACATAATTATCATAAAAACGGGGAAATGCGCAAAAGGCGGCCTTATCGCTAAGCAATTTATTCTTTAATCTTTATTTAATTTTTACCAAGTTTACTCAATTATTTTTTAATACTTTTATCTGCGCTAAGCTATAAGCTCTCTTATTTGCCAGCGGAACTCTAAAAATACATCCTGTTTCCAACTACTTTCGGCCATCTTGACACTGTTGTGACACGCGTCAACGTCGTTCCATAGTTTACAAGGTATAAAATGAGAAATGGCGCGAAAATTTCCTGACGTTTGCTAATTGACGTTTCGAAATACATTTCAGGCTTCAAGCTGTCTAGGAATTGTATTTTCAATTTGGTGACTGGATTTGCAGTTACTTGCTGTATTTTGGAATAAAAATGTTAATAAAATTTATTGATACACAAATATTTATGTTATTATGCTACTCCCATGCTGGTCTGGGAGAAATAAAAAAAACTTAGAATGTACCAGCTGCGTGGGAAGAGAATTCCCACGCAGATCGTAAAAGCCAATCGAGGGAATGGGCAAAAATGCAAATCATGTTAACAGGCGATGCGGCTAGCAACCCATCACTGTATTGATTGCTTTTCCATCTTCTCGCCCACCATGACGCTAAAAGTGGCTTTTGGGTCTTGCGGCCCTGGGCTCTGCATAGAACCGCAAGACCCAAAATGCTCTGTCTGCCCCATTAGGGATAAAGACGTGATAGTATGTATGTATGTATGTTTTTAATAAAATTTATAACGTAAATATAAAGGTTCTCGAATGGTGGCCAAGTACTGGCAAGCGTAGCGTAGGGCAACCACCCACAAGGTGATCTGACGACCTGACCAAGATCGCTGGGAAGCGTTGGATACAGGCCGCTCTAGATCGGTCATTTTGGAAATCCTTGGGAGAAACAAATGTCCAGCAGTGGAAGTTATGCGGCCGAAGTGATGACGATGATGATAAATATTTACAATTACACAACATATAATAAAGGTCAAGTCCTAGACCATTCTCTAACCAACTGAGCTACCGCGTATTCAATTTCGGGATCTCTTCAATAAACTTAGTCGCTAAGTTTATTGAAGAGATCCCGAAACGCAACCACTGCAATAATGTAATTTTGTTGAGCGCACGAACCGCTACCATCTTAGGATCACATTTTTTTTGTCATTTTGTAGAACGCCCGAACCGCAACCAACGCTGTTGTTTACATAAAACTATGGACGCACAAACAGCGACTAATCCTCTTGATCGGTCATTTTTTAAATCTTTGGGTGAGGCCTATGTCCAGCAGTGGACGTTTTGCGGCCGAAATGAAGATGATGACGTATGATGTATAATCTTAACTCTTTCTCTGGGCTTATCTGGGCACATCTAGAATAACTACTAACAATATTTTATATTTAGTTAACTTTTCTTATTTATGTTTTTGTATTCACATAGCAATGTATGTCATAACCAAAAGCGAGAGCACTGGAGATCTGTGATACAGGCCTTGCCTTCATTAGTCTCCAGTCTCCATAAATCGGTGCTGGCAACATTCATACATGTTTTTATTTTTTGTACATACCCGGTGCGATTTTTTAGTCGTTTTACGTCTTTCGTATAGGTATAGTTTCCGTTCAATTATACAGGATTTCAATTAGGCTACCGGTCAATTGGAAGGATAAAATATTCGCTAGGAGTGCGATTACACTTGAACTTAGTGGAACAAGATAAGCAGGATCCAAGTGACATGAAATAGGCGAGTTTTAGGAATTAAACCTTTTTTGTAAGATACAGTCTTTACAAAAAGAAAATTACAGCAAACTGTTTTGGATAGAGATCAGTGGAAGGAAAAAGGGAAGGTCTTTGTCCAGTAGTGCTAAGAGTGTTAAATAGGCATTACAAGCTGTTGTTTGAAGTGAAAATTTTTAGCGGCATATATTGACGATCCCTCTGGCGTAGTGGTCACCACGCTAGTTAGTCACGAATAATTTGACAAGTTTATAATATATGTCATCGATAGCTCATTTAGAGAACGTATGCCTGAGCTGGTCGATGTTCTTGGTTCAAACAATATTTTTATTTAATTTGATAGTTTAATTTATTATTATAAAAAGTGTAAGACCTCCTGTCACTTTTTTCATCGAAATTGTTCATCTTTTTGATAGCTACGATGCCACAGATAGAAATGGCGTCAAACTTACAACACTCTTTTTTGTCTGGAGTAAAAAGACTTGGAGAACGTTGCTTGCTTAATCCGCTTCAGCTTATAACATGAAGTGGCACTAAAAACTAACACGATCACGGTCCGGAATGGAGCCAGCGATATCGCAGACGCTCGTACGGTCTAATTTGCCAATCGTCGGAAAAATTCACTTCGATTCTCGCTTCGAGAGGTAACCAGCAGATTTTAAACCGGTTAACTCTATATAGTCACATGCAGTAAAGTTTAGTAAGGGCAGATAGAGCAAAGGACCATAAAGTAAAGAATTCTTTCCGTTGGGTTGACTGGAAGAGATCCCTTAAAGGAATAAGTCCGCCTTTGTTTGTTATCTACTGAATTTTTGTGGAGTCTTTTTTGTACATACATACATAGAACGAACTAAAAGGTGTTTTTAGATTAATAAAAAAAACAAATAAAACTCTTAACCTTGACGAATAAACAATAAAAAAGGCGTGAGTGTTAAAGAGCACTCGGTTGGAACAAAGTTACGTTCTTAGTATAATATTATATAGGTACCTATGCTGTTCCTCGATCTACAGGAAAAATCCAGCCGAATATTGCCTGTCTAGATTTCGATCTATATGTTCACACTTTACATCAATGAAGTGCCAGTTTATAGTTTGCGCCATCTACCGGTTCAACGAGGAATCAAATACAAAACAAAGCAAACTACATAAGAGCATAGGTACTTATGTACACAGCTAAAGCTGGTTAATGGCGCTGTAGCTAATTTGTGTTATCTAAACATACGCAGTTACATTATAGTTAATTCGTTTTAGTTAAGTATAGTTTTAAGTTGAAATTGTAGTAATCGTTGTTAAATTGTATTAAGATGTTATTAGTATAATATGTACTTAATAGTCACATAATTCATTTTTTTATAACGAATGTTGTACAATGTAGCTAAGAACCATCTCGATCACGTCAGCTTTCTTAAACCGCATCATAATCGGTCCATTCAATTAGGAGCTGCCACAGACACACACAGATACGTTAAAATTATAACACCCCTCTTTGTGCATCAGGGGTTACAAAGAGGGCGCGCAACGTTGGTAGAGAAGAGTAAGTTACCCTAGTCTTGACTACTCTTTACTTTACAATACAATACAATACCCTTTATTGCACAAAATAAAATACAGCACATTATTATCATAAAAACTGGGAAATGCGCAAAAGGCCTTATCGCTAAGCAATTTATACTTAAATCTTTATTTAATTTTAAACAAGTTTACTCAATTATTTTTTAATACTTTTATCTGCGCTAAGCTATAAGCTCTCTTATTTGCCAGCGGAACTCTAAAAATACATCCTGTTTCCAACTACTTTCGGCCATCTTGACACTGTTGTGACACGCGTCAACGTTGTTCCATAGTTTACAAGGTTTAAAATGAGAAATTGCGCGAAAATTTCCTGACGTTTGCTAATTGACGTGTCGAAATACATTTCAGGCTTCAGGCTGTCTAGGAATTGTATTTTCAATTTGGTGACTGGATTTGCAGTTACTTACTGTATTTTGGAATAAAAATGTTAATAAAATTTATTATTTATATAAAATCTAGGTTCACGAATGGCGACCAAAATTCAAAGCGTAGAACACCCACCTACAAGATGGTCTGACGACCTGACCAAGATCGCTGGGAAGCGCTGGATACAGGCCGCTCTAGATCGATCATTTTCGAAGTTTAGACAATCAGCGTTTTAGACGAGTTGCTACATAGACTACTTGCGTTTAAGACCATTCGCGACTAACTCATCTGTCCAGCAGTGGTAGTTATGCGGCCGAAGTGATGACGATGATGATAAATATTTACAATTACACAACATATAATAAAGGTCAAGTCCTAGACCATGCTCTAACCAACTGAGCTACTGCGTATTCAATTCCCCACCTCTTCTATTTCTTTAACACGCATTAGACTTGTGCTTACGTGCTCACGTGTATTTTGTACCAATGCTTATTCAATGTGAGAAAATAAATGATTTTTTACCTTTTTTACCTTTTCGTACCAAGGCCACTGCTGGACAGATGAGTTAGTCGCGAATGGTCTTAAACGCAAGTAGTCTATGTAGCAACTCGTCTAAAACGCTGATTGTCTAAACTTCGAAAATGATCGATCTAGAGCGGCCTGTATCCAGCGCTTCCCAGCGATCTTGGTCAGGTCGTCAGACCATCTTGTAGGTGGGTGTTCTACGCTTTGAATTTTGGTCGCCATTCGTGAACCTAGATTTTATATAAATAATAAATTTTATTAACATTTTTATTCCAAAATACAGTAAGTAACTGCAAATCCAGTCACCAAATTGAAAATACAATTCCTAGACAGCCTGAAGCCTGAAATGTATTTCGACACGTCAATTAGCAAACGTCAGGAAATTTTCGCGCAATTTCTCATTTTAAACCTTGTAAACTATGGAACAACGTTGACGCGTGTCACAACAGTGTCAAGATGGCCGAAAGTAGTTGGAAACAGGATGTATTTTTAGAGTTCCGCTGGCAAATAAGAGAGCTTATAGCTTAGCGCAGATAAAAGTATTAAAAAATAATTGAGTAAACTTGTTTAAAATTAAATAAAGATTTAAGTATAAATTGCTTAGCGATAAGGCCTTTTGCGCATTTCCCAGTTTTTATGATAATAATGTGCTGTATTTTATTTTGTGCAATAAAGGGTATTGTATTGTATTGTAAAGTAAAGAGTAGTCAAGACTAGGGTAACTTACTCTTCTCTACCAACGTTGCGCGCCCTCTTTGTAACCCCTGATGCACAAAGAGGGGTGTTATAATTTTAACGTATCTGTGTGTGTCTGTGGCAGCTCCTAATTGAATGGACCGATTATGATGCGGTTTAAGAAAGCTGACGTGATCGAGATGGTTCTTAGCTACATTGTACAACATTCGTTATAAAAAAATGAATTATGTGACTATTAAGTACATATTATACTAATAACATCTTAATACAATTTAACAACGATTACTACAATTTCAACTTAAAACTATACTTAACTAAAACGAATTAACTATAATGTAACTGCGTATGTTTAGATAACACAAATTAGCTACAGCGCCATTAACCAGCTTTAGCTGTGTACATAAGTACCTATGCTCTTATGTAGTTTGCTTTGTTTTGTATTTGATTCCTCGTTGAACCGGTAGATGGCGCAAACTATAAACTGGCACTTCATTGATGTAAAGTGTGAACATATAGATCGAAATCTAGACAGGCAATATTCGGCTGGATTTTTCCTGTAGATCGAGGAACAGCATAGGTACCTATATAATATTATACTAAGAACGTAACTTTGTTCCAACCGAGTGCTCTTTAACACTCACGCCTTTTTTATTGTTTATTCGTCAAGGTTAAGAGTTTTATTTGTTTTTTTTATTAATCTAAAAACACCTTTTAGTTCGTTCTATGTATGTATGTACAAAAAAGACTCCACAAAAATTCAGTAGATAACAAACAAAGGCGGACTTATTCCTTTAAGGGATCTCTTCCAGTCAACCCAACGGAAAGAATTCTTTACTTTATGGTCCTTTGCTCTATCTGCCCTTACTAAACTTTACTGCATGTGACTATATAGAGTTAACCGGTTTAAAATCTGCTGGTTACCTCTCGAAGCGAGAATCGAAGTGAATTTTTCCGACGATTGGCAAATTAGACCGTACGAGCGTCTGCGATATCGCTGGCTCCATTCCGGACCGTGATCGTGTTAGTTTTTAGTGCCACTTCATGTTATAAGCTGAAGCGGATTAAGCAAGCAACGTTCTCCAAGTCTTTTTACTCCAGACAAAAAAGAGTGTTGTAAGTTTGACGCCATTTCTATCTGTGGCATCGTAGCTATCAAAAAGATGAACAATTTCGATGAAAAAAGTGACAGGAGGTCTTACACTTTTTATAATAATAAATTAAACTATCAAATTAAATAAAAATATTGTTTGAACCAAGAACATCGACCAGCTCAGGCATACGTTCTCTAAATGAGCTATCGATGACATATATTATAAACTTGTCAAATTATTCGTGACTAACTAGCGTGGTGACCACTACGCCAGAGGGATCGTCAATATATGCCGCTAAAAATTTTCACTTCAAACAACAGCTTGTAATGCCTATTTAACACTCTTAGCACTACTGGACAAAGACCTTCCCTTTTTCCTTCCACTGATCTCTATCCAAAACAGTTTGCTGTAATTTTCTTTTTGTAAAGACTGTATCTTACAAAAAAGGTTTAATTCCTAAAACTCGCCTATTTCATGTCACTTGGATCCTGCTTATCTTGTTCCACTAAGTTCAAGTGTAATCGCACTCCTAGCGAATATTTTATCCTTCCAATTGACCGGTAGCCTAATTGAAATCCTGTATAATTGAACGGAAACTATACCTATACGAAAGACGTAAAACATTATCATCATCAGGTCTTTTTGTCTCGACTGCAAGAGCACGACCCTCTCTGTACTACCAGAGCCATACTTGGTCAGAGCAGCCAGTGGACTTGGCCTACACTTTCCTCGCTGGCCAGATGGGTTAGGGAGGTCTCATTGATTTTAATAAGCTTTGATTAGCTTTTTTTTTATTATTTATTAAACTTTATTACAAAAATGTAGGTAACAGGCGGACTTAAGGCCCGAGGCCTTTTCTACCAGTCAACCTACAGGTGGTGCTGATAAAAGCAAATTTTGGACGAAAGTACTAAGTATGAGAAACTTTATAATATATTATAAATATGTACACGTATATAAGATATATATTAACATTTTAGTTTGTATTGCCTAAGTCACCTTCTACGACATCCACAGGAAGATTTGGAGTTGTCCTATTCTAATCTGCCAGAAACCACACCGTAAGTCGTCGGTAGTTCAAACAAATTCGGTAAACAAAATAACATACATTACTCATGTGGAAAATAGTGTACATTCAAACTGTATGTAGCGCATGCCTACGGCGTAGCACCTGAAATATGCGGCGCTTGCACCCGTATACATTTGACTGGGCGAGCTACGCGCTTCGTAGCACCGCTACGAGCGCTACGCATGGCATGTAGTGGGAAATACGTGGTTGGATACCTGTCATTGTGTTTTTGTTTAAAGAGTATTTTTATATTATTGGCTTTTTGAGATGTAGAACTCGGGAGTCATCCCGACCCGTTGAAGTGAGTCGGATAAAAAAGTTATTTAGACAAAAAATTGCGTCCTAAAAAGGGTAACAATTTTAAATAACCAACCAAGTGCGAGTCGGACTCGCGCACGAAGGGTTCCGTACCATTATCCAAAAAAATCGCGTTTTTTGTATGGGAGCCCCCCTTAAATATTTATTTTATTTTGTTTTATTGTACTTGTTGTGTTTGTGAAAATTTAAACTGTCTAGCTATCGCGGTTTTTGAAATACAGCCTGGTGACGGATAGACGCAAAGACGGACAGACAGCGAAGTCTTAGTAATAGGGTCCCGTTTTTACCCTTTGAGTACGGAACCCTAAAAATATTTATAATTTTTTATAATTTTTTTTTTCGAAATGACTGTAACATTATATTTCCAAAGTTTTCAATCCCATATTTATGACATTTTAAAAAATTTCGATTCTATATAATTTTCGTACTTTCTCGCAAAATTTAATGAGAATCACTTGAGAAATGCAACCTGTATGTAAGAACAGCCATCGTTTGCTCAGTCAATATGCTTCAGTAATTTTATTCAATAATTAATCATGCATAAATAATAATTATAACATAACAATGTATTCTCAGTCCACATATATATCTAATATTAATATCAGTATAATTGTAAGTTGATGTTTTCGAAGAAAATGCTGCAGTACAGTTTGTCACCGCTTCTTCTGTACCTACTTACGCTTCTAAAGCGGCAGTAACTTAGCTGTAAGTAAATGATCTGACGTCAACATTTACCTTATAAGAAACGACAGAAAAAGAAAAAAATACTTTCTCTTGTCAAAAGTGTCAGTTTGTCGCAAATGTGCAAACACAAGCCTAACGTTCACACTTTAAACTGTGAACAGTAGTTCATTAAAAAGTTTGAAGGGTTATCTAGATAATACTGAAGACAAAACTTAAAATGATATCTCCCTTTTCTTTCAAATAATTTATTTCAAACAGGGGAAGTATCAGACTTTGAAAAATTAGGCCGTTAATCTCGTCTTTGTATCGCAGTCCTCAAGTTATCTCAGATTCCTATAGACGGCTCGAGGAAACTGTTGGCCACTTCCGTACATAAAAAAATTGTGTGTACTTATGTACACGCGTTAGAAGTTATACTTCTCTGGCGTGAACATAGATACAGTACAGCGAGATCGTGGGCTAACTTCATACTGTTGCTTTTTTCTGTCGGTGTCCGCGCGCATCGTAAAAATTCACTCTCATCATTTTCCCCAATCGCGCCAAAAGAAGTATAACTTCAAAAATAAAATAAACTTAACTTCTCTTTTCAGCAGTGGGTTAAGCAACACCGCTAAACTTACTCGTACACTTCGCGGCACGAAATTCTATGCATTTTCCTCCCCTTTGTGACTAGCTGTAAGTTACTTATACTCAAGGGCCCTTCTCATCTACTCTCTGTGGCCTTTGTCTAAAGCCTTTATTGTCTGCACCGTGGTTTTTTCGGACACAAAAGATGTAAAGGCTCTTTCGTGGGACGAGTCAATGACCCGTTGTTCATGGAAAGAAGGGTGTATTAATGGGCTAGTTATTGGTATGTTTTTAGATGCTGGCCTGGAAGAAAAGAAAAGCTAAAAATTAAAAAAAAATTAAAAAACACCTACTGTTACCTTTTACACATTAACATAGAAGCTGAACGAGGGAATGCAATAGAACCTCATCATCATTTCAGCTGCATAACGTCCACTGCTGGACATAGGCCTCTCCCAAAGATTTCCAAAATGACCGATCAAGAGCGGCCTGCATCCAGGGCTGTCCAGTAAATAAATAAATATATACATACAAATTACACACATTCAGCTAGCCCCAAAGTAAGTTCGAGACTTGTGTTATAGGATGCTAACTCAACGATACTATATTTCATAACAAATACATATATAGATAAACATCCAAGACCCAGGACAATTTGAAAAAGGCCATTTTCCAACTTGCCATGACCGGGGATCGAACCAAGAACCTCCGAGTGGCGTACTAATATGGTTACTACGCCACGTAGGTCAGCCAGCTGTCCGCGACTACGAAGGATGATATACAAAACCTTAAACGAAACAAAACAGGTTCATGCTAAGAAGTATTGTCTCCACTGGTGACGATAAGAACACAGAAATATCCCCACCACCCACTGACCTCCATATATACAAGTACGCTGGACCTATGATTAGCCGGGCCATAGTGAGGCGATTTGATTTTCGCCATTTTGGCGCTGATCGTAGAAGCAAAGTAGAAATGGGTGGGAACGGAACTAATATTAGAGATGGGACAATGACATTAATAAAAGTCATTTATTAATTAGTTACGTCAGATTTAGTTCTCTTCCCACGCATTGGGGGCGCTTTAAATAGGCACAATAAAGAGCTGTTATTTCTTAGGGTATCAAAGGTCCAGCGTACTTGTATATATGGAGGTCAGTGCCACCACCGCAATTAGTTGCCCTTCTGTCCGCTAAATAAGTCTCTATTACTTTATGGATAAGGAAAACTATTTGTTAGGTATATCTCCGCGTCATATATAACGTCAACGCTATTGCTTTATTACTGTGTACACTGCCTGGTAAGGAAATGGGGCTTTTGGATTCACTCGATTTTTTTTAAATATGTAATGGTGATGTGCATATATATATGGCGTAGTAGTATACCCTAGTAGAGATCGATAAAAAATATGAAAGCGAAAGTTTTAGAGAATTTTATTCTCGTTTATTCATTCTCGATTTTAACTTCTACTATCAGGTTATTCCTTTATGCTTTGCGTTTTCTGTACACTTTAGAGAAAAAAGTTTGACTTTCTCTATGGTCTCATTCAGACGCTGTCATTGTAACTTGTCTAGATCGTCATTCTGTTTAGAGCTAAAAAATAAAACATACACAATATACACATAGGACAAAAGTCTTGGCATTTCCTTAATGGGAGGAGACATGACATGTTAGTGCATTTACTATCTCCATGGGTCAGGTCGAGGAGAAATGCCAAACACAGCCAAAAAAACTAGACATCGCAGATGTCCGAACACACGAAAGAAGTTTTGCCGAAGCTGAAAGGCGGACGTTTCGCTTACTCGGTCATTAAAATTAAATTAAATTTCTTTACTGCCTCAATTATGGTTGAGGCAGTAAAGTAAAATAGAGCAGAGGTAGACCCAGAACTAGGTGGCGAAATGACCTGGATAGGTTTTTGCCTGGATAGAAAGAGCTTGCAGCAGACAGAGATGTGTGGAGGAACAAGGGCGAGGCCTTTACCCAGCATTGGAACATAACAAAAAAAGACTAGTAAAAAAAAGACCGATTTTTAAAAACTTAACTTTAAATATAAGTAGATACAAAGGTGTGATTGTTATCAAAGCTCTTTTTCAAAAACACATTGCACCAATAACGTTGTCTTCAAGTGTACTATCATAGTATTATATCATTGTATTAGTTATCAGCTCACGTGCCAATTTTATGCACACTCCCTAGACGCCTACACCCTAAGGGATCACAGAGACATCAATATGTCTAGAAGAGAATATATAGATACGGTTTGATTTTTGGTAAATGTGGTTTGAATATTTTTAGTAATACTAGTTTCAGCATTAACTTAGATCCAGACTATCGGTAATATACTGCTTATACGTGTATCTACCTATGTGTGTGTTTAGGTATTATAATTGTATGCACATTCACCCTAAACGCCTTAGGGATTACGCAGACATAAACATGTCTAGAAGAACCGCTATGATATAATTTTTGAAACTAGCAATTCTAAAACTTTTAGAATAATCTTTTCTACACAATATACCTACCAAGTTTCTGTTTTTGCCTTGAATTTTTTAAATTGATTTTAGAAATTAGGCACTTGGATGGGTGACCGTCTTCTTCTTCTTATCGTGTGTGTTAGTGACTAACACTAGTGTCAGAGTTTTTAAACCGCCTCAAAGGCCTCTGACATGGTTTTAGGTAACGACCAATGTCATAGACAGTGACCGGGACCGACGGCTTAACGTGCCCTCCGAAGCACGGATCATCTTACTTATCAGACAATCAGGTGATCAGCCTGCAATGTCCTAACCATACTAAAACAACACAAAGTCGTTGTCCCCGACGGGAATCGAACCCGCGACCTCCGGGTATGAGCCGAACGCTCTAACCAATACACCACGGAGGCAGATGGGTGATCACAAGTGGCATAAAAATTTCTCGAGCTCCTCCATGCTTCGAAAGGCAAGTATAAGCTGTTGGTCCCAGCTGTCATCATTGTATGGCAATCGCCAAGCTATGTCAGATGCCTTTAGGCAGCCTGATAAATCTGAATCCAGTGTTGGCCACTTGCACATACGAAAAACAACAAGAAATTCTTCCGGCACCACTTTTTAACTGACTTCTAAAAGGGTTATTAATTCGTCGTGATCTTTTATCTTTTTATGTATGTTCGCCAATTATTCGAAGACGCTTTGAGCAATTTGGAAAATTGCTATTTCTTCCTGCTCTGTGCTTGCATTCGCTAGATAAAAGTACTTTTCAGCAAGAATCTTCCGAAGTCGAGTTTTAGTTTTTAAAACTATATCTTGTTCTATATGTTAAGTCCGCCGTGTGGTTTCCAACAGTAGAATAGGGCCACTCCAAGTCCTCCCGTGGATGTCGTAAAAGGATGACTTAGGAAATACAAGCTAAACAACGCTTATAAACATCAGTGAGACCTCTGCAACCCGGCCAGCGAGGAGAGTGTAGGCCAAGCCCACTGGCTGCTCTGGCCAAGTACAGCTCTGGTAGTTCAGAGAGGGTCGTGCTCCTGCAGTGGAGACAAAAAAAAAGCCCTGATGATGATGATATTTTAAGTCACATCTTGCAAACAGTACACCGCGCATCTTTGTCACAATTATCAAAGGTACAAACGATATCCAGATCCTTTGAAAGCAAATTAATATGGATTGACAGTAGAAGTTTCCATTTTGTATGCTATACCGGAGCGGCACGTGTAACGGTATTTCGGATACCTGTCTGCTGAAGCTACACTTAATTTGAGTCATTTAGGTGTTAAAGTTGGTAATATTAACTATACAGTGTCTACAAACAGACAAGATTAGGATATGATATAAAAACCGCGGAAAAAAAATAAATACGAAGAAAATATCTCTAATACAAATTAACCAAATAAATAATAAGTTGAAAGTTCTCTTTTTGTAGCAATAAAAATAAGAATTTAATAATCCACATCCCTTTTTATGGTTTCGTACTTTATCTATATTATTTAAGAGCTATGCTCTTGTCGGTGGAGTATGATTTTTTTCCCACTTAACTCTCTCGTCCGCCAGCTGTTTTACTGCGCTGTACGACACTACGTTCACCTTCTCCTTGATCTGCTTCATGTAGCTATGCCTCGGTCGTCCTGGTCCTCTTTTCCCTTCTATCTTTTCTTCAATGATGATTTTTATGAAATCGTCGTTTCGTATCGAGGTTTCGTACTCAAAGGGTAAAAACGGGACCCTATTTCTAAGACTGCGTTGTCCCTCTGTCCGTCAGTCTGTCACCAGGCTGTATCTCATGAACCGTGATAGCTAGACAGTTTAAATTTTTACAGATGATGTATTTCTGTTTTCTCTATAATACAAAATACAGCAAAAGCAGAATATCCCATACAAGAAACATGATTTTGATTATGAGATCTCCAACTACATGTTTTGTCTAAAGTGTACAAATTCATATGTCTACTGCATGGCATGATTCGTCAGAAGAAATCCAAAATCGTCTAATACTCGCTGACTTTTCGTTTATTTTGGAAAATAAAATGGCGTATAGTAAATAAATTCCTAAAAATTATATTAGATAAAAAGGGGCGAAAATTACTTTGATCGAGACCACGTAGTTACGCCCGTCCAAAACTACCGCGTTACCCCGATGACCTCCAGCTTGCGGCGCCTAAAGGCGGTACTACTGATTATTAATCGATCTCTTAAGATTTTACTTTCGAGTTTTAGTCAAAAAATTTTTGTTTCGCATAATTTTTATTTTGACTACTTAATTAGGTCTCCCTTACGATCTTAATGAAGTGGCCATCGGCTCTATAACCAATGAGAATCACCGTGTATAATTAAATCTTTATTTTTGCATGAACACCTTTGTACACCAACCCTTATAGCTCAAGTTATCGTTACTACGACTAGTTGACACTTTGAGCAGCCATCTAAAACTAATATCGAAGTTTATTACCTATTCGCGAGAACAGCACAAATAAAGCCGGCTATGGAGGTGCGAATGTTTACCTCCATCCATCCAAGTCTGCAGTTAAATGAGACGAAAATTGTCGTTAGGTTCTGGTGTTATTACCTATTCGCGAGAACAGCACAAATAAAGCCGGCTATGGAGGTGCGAATGTTCACCTCCATCCATCCAAGTCTGCAGTTAAATTATATGAAACTTGTTGTCAGATTCTGGGTTTCAGTGATGGCAAGTGTAAACTATATTGACTGGTTGGAAAATCAAAATTTCTCGCAATCCCCTTACCACGCGGCGACTGCGAGGTTGCTACGTGACAGAATACGCTAGTTTCCAACAAGTCTAATTAGATACTTTTTCTAAACGTCAAAACAAACATTGTCTATAAGATGAGTATGGTCGTGACATCATAGGTTTTTACAGCGCTCCTATTATTAGTTTTTCCGCATAAATAAATCTAAATTTACGTTAAAAATAGATATAATCGATGACAAGTGACACTATTTTTCGACGTTTTATTATCTTATATTACAGAGTAAATTCTATCGTCCATCTGACTGGGTGTTAAAACATAATATCCTTGTTTATCTATCATTTTATTTTAAAACTTTATTATGCCAAAAGCTGCAATAGGTGGACCTAATGCTATAGCATTCTCTCCCTGTCAACCTTTAACCGGTAAAGACCCGGACGACATTAATAAATGTCCACGTTCATTGTCTTACTATTGTGTCTGGTATTAGCGGTAAAGGAACGGTTAAAAAAAGAAAACATATAAGAAAGTTGGCGTCTAACTAACACATAAAAGATTAAAGATATCATCGCAGAATTCAAGAGTCAATTGGCCTGGAGTAGAATGAATTAAAAAGGTCGTTGCCGTTTCTGAGATGTACGTAAGAACCGTGCCGTTCCTCGTGTATATTTTTTATTATGGAACAGTAATGTTCGCTTCAAGCGACCATCAGCCATTACTTGCGATTAGTCAATGAATGGCTCGCTTTACGAATAACTCGCTGTCAGGAAGTGAGCCGCCATATTGTGTTTTGATTGAAAGTTAATACTCCTGTTCACACTTCTTAACTTTCTTCAAGCAAGTAAAATTGATGGAATGCGTTCTTTATTTTTCATTAACGTCAATATTTTTTTAAGATCTTGAATTCAATCAAAGATCTTGAATTCAAAAGTATACTTATACTTATAAAGTATACTCTTAAACATACAACGTGGAAGGGGTAAATCAAACCATGGGCTATACTTGATCACAATAGTATAATGAAATTAGAATTACAGTAAAAAAAAACTGAAAAAAAGTCATTTCCATACAAATTGTGCAGCCGGCCGCGCAATTTGTATGGGAACGTCGAATTCGATTTTTTTTTTGTATTTTGACCGTTATTTTAGTTTCATTATATTATATAGTGATCTGGTTTGAAAAAATAATTTTCCAAATCGGTCTAGGCGTCTTTGAATAATCGGTGAAAATAATGTGTTACAGTCAACAAGATACCTATGTCTAATATCTGGATCAGTCATTTTGGAAATCTTTGAGTGAGGCCTATGTCCAGCAGTGGACGTTTTGCGGCTAAAATGATACATAAAAAATAAGATCGTGAAGAATTAATAACCTCCTTTTTTGGAAGTCAATTAAAAAAGCAGCTCCAACTGAAAACTTTACTCACTTCGCTCGTTGTCCAAGTATTCAAAAACACTACCGCAAACATTTCTAACTCGCAAAAACTTGGCAATCCAATGAGTAAGTGAATAAGTATAGATATCGGCACTCGTCTCGTTCGTATCTTGTTAATTGGTCACGCGCAGCCACTCTCGCTGAGAGTCGTTCATATGAGGAGAAAATAGTTTGATCAAGCGGGATTGGAAGTTTGGATGAAGGGGAACAGGGTTTTAATGGAAGGGGAAAAATCACTATATTATAAATATACCTATTTTGAATTTCCCCCATCATAATAGGGTGTTTGCCTCTATTTTTGGATGGTATTTTGGACAAAAAAAATGTTTTGGCTTATTAGATAGATTATCAAAAAAGATGGTATACGTATTAATAGGCGATGCGGCTAGCAACCCATTACTATTTTGATTCCTTTTCCACCTTAACGCCCACCATCACGGTAAGCGTAGCCTTTAGATTTTACGGCCTCGGGCTCTGCACTGAGAAAAAAATACTGGTGAATTAACAATAAAACTTTAATCCCTGAGAGCCGTCCATAGTGAATTGTTACCATATAAAAGTTTTTATTGCCAAATGAAACGATAATTGGGTTGATTCGGCAACAATAATACATCGCTGAAGAAGCCCCGTCAGGGATATAGACGTGAAAATGTATCTGTATGGAATACGTATTTGTTCCTCTCTCTCTTTAGCAAATAAAGACGAAGATACAGCGCATTTAAATTTCACGATTAGCTACGACTTTTAACCAACGGTGACGTAAACCAACCCTACTCCGAAACTTCAAAGTGCTGTAACTTCGTGAATTTTGACTACTTTTATTAACGAAAAGATATGGGTCCTTTATTTTTGGATAATCTAATTGACGGACTAAATAAAATAGTATATTTTGAACGCAATCCATATACCTATTACGAATAGCACGAAAAACCGACGGCCGATGCGGCAGAAAGGTTCTCGAATGGCGGCCACGTACTTGCAAACGCAGCTTAGCGAAGTGTAATTATTTGAACAAAGTAGTGAAGAACGGTTTTGTGTTAAACAGTTATTCTGCCAAAGTTATTTCGGTCTATTGTTGTGAGCGATACGACACCCAACAGCAAGATGGATGTCTTTAGAAAGGTTGCAGGAAAACCATGAATGCTAGTCGCTTCCAATCAGTCGATTTGAAAAACCTTGGGGAGGTCTGTTACGAGCTATAGGAAGTCCACTAACTGGAGTAGTGGACTTAAATATATTAGTGGAAATAATATAATGATAATTATTTTAAACAAAGGACACAAATATGAATGCTTTTTCTGAAAACAATAAAAATGGTTATTAAATGAAGCAGCATTAGACTATATGGTTTTAGAGTCTCGCGGTCAAAATTACTGTAATTACGGGACTTTTGTGGTTTTTTGTGTGTGTAAGTGGCCAACACTGGTGTCAGATTTTTCAGGCTGCCTTAAGGCATCTGACATACCTTGACGACTGCCGTGCAATGATGACAGCCGGGACCAACGGCTTATACGTGCCTTAATAAGCAAGAAGGAGCTTGTTGAAAATTTTTGTGCCATTTATGGTCACCCATCCAAGTGCCGACCACGCCCGGCGTCGCTTTACTTGCGAATGCGCTAGTTATGCGCACTACCGCCGGGCCACTGAGCTCCTGTACGGGACCTACCGCGATCAATTTCATGGCCGTTGGCTGACCATGGTTAACCATGACGACAGAAGGGTCCTTAAAATACATACATACATACATACTATCACGTCTTTATCCCTAATGGGGCAGACAGAGCATTTTGGGTCTTGCGGTTCTATGCAGAGCCCAGGGCCGCAAGACCCAAAAGCCACTTTTAGCGTCATGGTGGGCGAGAAGATGGAAAAGCAATCAATACAGTGATGGGTTGCTAGCCGCATCGCCTGTTAACATGATTTGCGTTTTTGCCCATTCCCTCGATAAGCAGCTGGTACATTCTAAGTTTTTTTTTTTATTTCTCCCAGACCAGCATGGGAGAATCCTTAAAATATCTGGCAAAAACCGATATTATTTTCAATAAGTCCCGTAACACTAATAACAGCAATAGCACTCGAAACTACGAAGTATTGATCACCTATATTCGCCTCGAGGGCTGTCATAAAAATATTATAATAAATAGTAAGTAAAGGGTTGCTAGAAACACTTAACTAACCTTGAACAATCATGGAACCCAGAAATAACTTCGCGTTAGTTAACGCAATATTAATGTGTCGGGTACAGGCACGCACAAAGTTGCGTCCCTTGAAACCTGAGTGGAGACACGTGAGCAATTAGTACAGTCGAGAGGAATTGAATTTTATGTGGATTTAATACCTCTACATGTTCGTAAGGAATGATTTATGATAACTATGACGAGAAGCAACCAGGCTTGCTCGCTCGATCCAATAGTTTCTGTTAATGTGAAGTTATACAATAAAGCTGCTGGTCTGGGAGAAATAAAAAAAACTTAGAATGTACCAGCTGCTTCTCTTCCCACGCAGATCGTAAAAGCCGATCGAGGGAATGGGCAAAAATGCAAATCATGTTAACAGGCGATGCGGCTAGCAACCCATCACTGTATGGATTGCTTTTCCATCTTCGCGCCCACCATGACGCTAAAAGTGGCTTTTGGGTCTTGTGGCCCTGGGCTCTGCATAGAACCGCAAGACCCAAAATGCTCTGTCTGCCCCATTAGGGATAAAGACGTGATAGTATGTATGTATGTATGTATGTATACAATAAAGCCTAAAAAATGAAGGAAAAGAGGCCTATAAGCCTTGGGGCTCGTCTCCTTAGGTATAGACCTATGCTCTGAAATAAATGGATACCTATATATGATTTTAGAGTTTCACGGTCACAATTACTGTTATTAGTATAACGGGACTTAGCGCGATTAATATCGTTTTTGCCAGATATTTCGACGGCCCTTCTGCCATCATAGTCGCTGGCCTGTAATCTGTGGTAAAGGAAATCCCACAATATAGCGACCCCGCACCTCTCCCCTGTTCTCGGGTGCGTTTGATAGCTTTGAACACTGAAACTCACACATTGACGAGTGCACAAATATATAGTTTCGTTTGTAGTAGAAGTAAGCATAACTGTTACTCCGCTACTATGAAGAGCCGTTCGTAGTATAATAGCTTTAAATATTATTGTTGACGTCCTTGGAGAAAATGCTGCAGTGCAGTTTGTTACCGCTTCTTCTGCTCTAGTGCTTAGGAAGCGGTAGTAAACTTAGCTGTTAGTAACCATTTGACGTCAAAAATTCTGCAACCAAAACAGTGACGATTATTAAGGGATATTATAAATATCCTATGATAATAAAGATATATTTGAATTAAATTGAACTAAATAGGTCTAAAAGGCTGATTTTCTAAGGTATAAAAACTTTCTAACTTAGACAATCGACTCACATTACTTCCAATAGGTACTTAGATCTCTGCGAAAATCTGTAAAACTGTCTCCACTATCATCTAGCCAGCCGACTCAGGTGCTTCGAAAAATTGAACCAATTTCGGTTATGAGCTTTTTTAGAGAAAATTAATAGCGTAGCCTAAAATTTTTTTTCACGTACTTTAGATGATCTTAAAATATCTTGTGAAGCAGCGTCAATGATAGTTAAAAAAAGGAATCGTAAATCCAACTTTAAAAATTTCGCCACGAGTGGGATTCGAACCCATGACCTTAACCAATTTCATGACATTTTATTTTTATTTTAACATAGCTTAAATCTATCTTTACAGTGTGAACCAATACGATGTTTTAAGTTGGATAAAAATTCGAGCCATATGGTTTCCGGCAGAGTAGAATAGGGCTACTCCAAGTCTTTCCGTGGATGTCGTAGAAGACGACTTACAAAATACAAGCTAATCACGGATTATAAAACATCGATAAGATCTTATCAACTTGTCTGGCTAGCGAGGAAAGTGTACACCAAGTCCTCTGGCTGCTCTGGCCAAGTATGGCTCTGGTAATACAGAGAGGGTCGTGCAGAGGGAAGTCGGCTAAAGTAAAAAACTTAACAAAATAATGTCACTTGTTATTGAACATTGCCATTTTCAACGTGATTTTAGATATGATAATGCAGAAAACTACTATTAAATATTAAATACTATTAATTGTGCTACAAGGCGTAAAGGTAATACTTTTAAGTCGAGGGCGCTACTTTGAATCCAGAGCGAAATAAAGGATTCCACAGTTGAATCACGAGCGTATTTAAATTACTCTACAAAACTATTAGGTACCTACGTCTCTACGTGCTATTTCGTACAAATCCCATAAAGATATAATGTTTGTTTTGACGTTTAGAAAAAACTCTCCCTTAAAGCAATCAAAGAAACGACATCAACCCTTTATTGTATAGTTAGGGTCAAGTCATATCTCAGGGGTTAGGAATACAGAAGTGAAAAAATAAAGATGGGCTCTAAAGTTTTTTTTAAATTATTTTACAAGTGATAAATAATTTTAAAATTAATTTAATAAATAATTATTTTAGAGCTCTAGATAAGCTCTAAAATAATTTAAAAAAAACCTAATCTGACTTATTGGGAACTAGCGGATTGCAGTCTGTCTATAAAAAAGAAGCTTTACTTATTCAGGCAACATCTACCAATTTAACATCCGACATAAAATCCGAAAAATTAATTACCTACATCCCCGAAAAGGTCAGAAGTGGTGTTATAAATGGCGGCCATTTTGGGAGCCATTAAACCTGGTCAAATCTACATCTAAATCTAACGCATATATCCAGTGTCGATCCAGCGGATTGATCTGCGTCCAGTCGCCAAACTTTGTCCAGAAAATATGGCGGCTATTTATTTGGCACGTGGTGCAAGTCAAAAGAATAGCCACAACACAGAATAAGTAGTAGTACTTCGCGGACATAATTACTGTTATTAGTATTACGGGACTTACCGCGATTAATATCGTTTTTTGCCAGATATTTCGACAACCCTTCTGCCGTCATGGTTGCTGGCCGACTCAGTTGAGTCGGCCAGCCGTAAAGCTAATCGAAAGCAAAAATCCACAGAACGAAGTATATAGTATGAAGTTTTTAATCAAATAAACTTAAAAACTTCGTTCTCATTAGTTAACTATTTTTCGTCGTTCTGATTTTCATACTTAAAGATCGAAAGAGATGGAAGATATGACTTCTGTCGAGTCATGGCTAACAGAGGAAAAAGTAGACCTTCCTTTCTCTCTTCTAGCTTCGACTTTCCTTTTGCGTTGTTTTGATACTTGTCGTGACGTTTATAAGAAATGACGGTTCAATTATTCAACAAGTTTATTTGCTAGGTAAATTAAAATAAACCCCGACTGTCAAGAACGCCATCCAGTGATGAGTAGCAGAACTACCGATACGATTTGATATCCGTATGCTATTAATTTATTTGCTTAAAAAGCTTAGACAAAATATAACGACTTGATAAAGCTAATAAAGACTTAATATAGCTTAGAACCTCTACAAGAAAACTTGGTTTCACGTGGATAAACGGCATAAAAATCGGCCCCTCACATAGACAGACACAAAGACAAACAGAGAGACAGACATTGGCATCAATCTTATAACACTCCTTTTTTTATCAGGGGTTAAAATTAGCAAGCTTTGTCGCTGCCTCTTATGCCCTAGACCAGCGGCTCCCAAAAGGGTTCGCAGTAATCTCGCGGGGTCGAACTGCGTATTTTATTAGATTGCTTGTCACTTCGGTATTATGGCTTATGTTTTACAAATATTGGCGCTAGAAATTCTGACAGATTGATAGAGGTCGAGAAGGCTTTGTTCGAGTAGCCTTTTGGAGGTTATGATCTCGAGAAATGGCGCTCGAATTCAGAATGGAACTGGCAGCTTGTAATGATCGGTTTAGAAGAATAATTTTTCGAATTTCGGATTACGATTTGTGAAAATAAGTTTTTTACGCGTTCTTGAACAAAAATGACTTTGACTTTTGGGGCTTGTTAGCGCAGTTTGACGAATATTTCGTTAAAGTTTCTTATTCATTGAATTTATGTCGAAAAATGTTATCGTCAAGTCGTACCTACCTAGTCTATTTTCTTACACCCTTTTCAAACTATATATTTTGAGATTCTCCGTGCTTATTAACCGACTTCCAAAAAAAGGGGAGGTTATCAATTTGTCGCGATCTTTTTTTATGTATGTTTATTAATTATTCGAAGACGCCTGGACCGATTTAGAAAATTCTTTTTTTGTTTGCAAGGGTGTACTTGCGAGTTGGTCCTTCAGAAATTTTATCAAAATCGGTTAACTTTCAGCAAACAAGGCTTACCCAGAGTCTCAATACATAAAATATACTTCATTACAGAGGCTGTAAAGAAGTTGATAAAATGCTTGTATGCTATTCTTGCCTTTTCGGTTAAAAATTCAATATAAAAAACCGAGTGTCGTGATACACTTGGTTGAAATGAAGTTCCAAAAAAGCCACTAAAAAAATTTCAGCCGCTAAAAATGTTCGTGACGGAAAAATCTTAAACCCTATCTTGTTTTTACCAAGCCTCCATCCGCCAAGTCAGTATCCTCCGAAAAGGAATTTCTTTTTTAAGAATCTTGGAATTTTTAATTTACTTATTTCATCCATCATTAATTGAATGTTTGGTTAAGACAGGTTTTTTACCTAGAAGATACCGGTGCTTCAAGTGTACCCATCGAATATCTTTTACAATATCACATCTTCTATTAGTATCGACAAGCTGGAAGTTCATGATAAATTGCATTTTCATACAAAGTGTTACATGAATCGCGAGGAACTTTTACGTATGAGCGACAATAGATTTACGATATACCTAGAAACCAGTAGAACACTTATTTTTCTTATTTTTTGGGGGTAACTTTTTGCGCTGAATATGCTTACATAGCTGAAACCTAACCCGTTACTCAAAGGACACTTTTGGCATGATAGTAGGCGAGGAGTAAAGAGGTGAAAAAATAGTGATAGGTTGCTAGCCACATCGCCTAGTATGATTTACATTTTCACCCAATTTTAGTACACGAATAGGTCCTATTTCTTGTGCACATGTGGTCAAATCAGACCACAAGGATTTTGTATGACACTTGAAAATAAACTTCAAACTAGTATCTTGACCGTGACCTTTAGACCTCATTCTAATTTTTGTACCTGATTTCAAAATGAATTGGTTGCGATTTGACCGGTAGGCAAAAACAGAAGGAGAGACAGAAAAACTGACAGCCGGACAAAAGGATTTTAGTCCAATCTCAAAACAGATGCTTCGCTTGTTCAAGATTGGTATTAGATCCCATATTTCGGTCAAAAGCCTTGCCTTTTCGTTTCTAATTACTTCTGTCTTCACCTGTTTCACCCTCCATTCTTTATCAAAATCCAATAAACTCGTCCTTCCTTCTCATTTTAGGTCTTCCTCGGATCTTCCAACTTGGGAAAAAGATAAATTTTCGTTTTGTGTATTGTGTATCTTGCCCACCATAACCTACAGTTGCTGACCAAAAAATAGAGTTGCCAAAGAGCAATGAATGGAACTCAGTATGTTACAATATTTCAAAAACTAAAAACCGACTTTACCTTAAACTACACGACCGATGTTGACGCAGACAGACAGACAGATAGGCCGACAAACATTAGCATGAAACTTATAACACCCTTCTTTTTTGTCGGTGGTTATAAATACTGGCGCGGTCTCGAGACCAAGCGAGCCTACTCATATAATTAAGCTCACTCGCGTTTTGCATTTTATGCCAATAGTTTAATGTTTATTCTAAAGTGTCATAAAAACGCCCTCTCAGCTGCGTTACTCCAAAAGCGATACGCAAAACGAACGTTACTGCGTATCTGCATTTCAGTGTCAAGCAACATTAAGCACTAACATCATCAGGGCTTTTTGTCTCCACTGCAGAAGCACGACCATCTCCGTACTACCAGAGCCATATTTAGCCAGAGCAGACAGAGGACTTTGGCCTACACTCTCCTCGCTGGCCAGACGGGTTGGAGAGGTCTCATTGATGTTTATAAGCTTTGTTTAGCTTGTACTCCTAAGTCGCCTTCTACGACATTCACGGGAGGACTTGGAGTGGCCCTATTCTTCTCTGCCGGAAACCACACGGAAAACATTAAGCACTGACATATGATGATAAAGTCTAACTTGGTTTGACGTACAAATAGGACGTAACTATCGTACGGCTAACGTATTATTTCATAGAGTAACCTCCCTGACCCTAAGAAACAAAGGGAACCTCTGAAGAATGCGACCTCCCAGACATTAGCCGTTCCCTGAAATATTCACGTTTTTACGTCCGCAGTAAAACCGTAATTTCTCGCCGCGGCCGGAACTGAGCTTCTGTTAATAATAAATACAAAGAGTGAATTGTTCTTTCTAATAAAACCTTGCTCTTTTCAAGGAACACAAAACTTTTGGCGGATGTTAAATTTTTAATTGTCTGTTTGATCTGAAAAGAAAAACTCGTCTGCTTTGGCTCAAAGAGAGTTCTAAAACATCCGAAACATAACAATTTTATTTCTTACTAGCCGAAGCCCGCGACTTCGTTCGCGTGGACTTTGGTGACTGGAGAATGCTCATTAGGCTGAACAACTTTTGCTAAGGCGCCATTTTTATTTCTCCTAGGGTTTAGCTGGACGATTATAGTTCAGCATTAGGTGTTCCATATTCCAAAATCATTTATGCCCTTTATGTTGATAACAGCTATATAACAAAAAAAAGTTTCATTTGAACCCATCCACTATTTCCGAAGATTAGCGTGTAAAAACAGACAAACAGACACAATTCTTACTCTATTACTATGTCTCCATCGCCCCAATATTTTTTTTGGAAATATATTTAATGTACAGATACACTTTTTTATCGTTTTATAGAATAGGTGTGTTAACTAAAGAGAAGATAATGCAACTTAGATCCGCTGCCAGCTTCTGATTTTAAGTACCTAGAATCAAACCTACAGAGCGATCAAGAGGATTAATACCGGAGGGCTTAAGTGGAAACAGTTACTAGAACATCTTGTGATAAGCGGCTCAATTGAAAGTGAAGGTACATAGATAATAAGACTGCCGTTTGGTTTCTGGCAGAGTCATATAGGGCCACTTCAAGTCCTCCTCTGAATGTCGTAGAATAGGAAATAAAAGTGGTGAACTTTATAGGTGGTGTCAGATTTTTCGAGTTTTGCAAGTAGTAAATTTTACATATTTTTCATTAGGTCTGCGTAAATTAAGTACTTTCAAAGTCTACCATGATTCTATTATATCTAATCTAAACGTTTGTTGTTTTGTTAAACGTAATTACGTAACTCATTGACAATCTAGCTAAACGATTTTCAGCTGTTTTACAAAACCGAGCTGTAATGCCAAACAGCTAGAGGTTTTGTCAAACAACGGATTATACAATCCAACTGCGACATATACACTTTTACTGTCTTAATTCCCATAAGAAATGTTTTAAGTAGGTACAGTAAAAGAAATCCAAAAAGATTATTATATCCCACAGTGAAAACATGGCTGTATAAATCTAAAAGTTTCCCTATGGCTGTACGAATCTACAATGAATTGCCCAAAGATATCAGATTAATACAGAGTATTAAACTATTCAAACAAAAATTGTATAACTGGCTTGTAAAGAAGTGTTTTTATAGTGTCAAAGAGTTTTTACCTGCATGTTCACATTTATAATGACAATTAGTAAGAATTTGAAATTGACAATAATAAAATTTTGATAGATAGCATGTAAATTTTGATCAATTAATATTAAGTAAATTCAAAAAATGTGTTATAGTCGACATAATAATGTCTGTTGCATGGCAGTGATGACAAAATGTGTGAGACTCGACATATTACTTTTGTTCTATCCAATTGTACCACATTTTAAGCAATAAAGTTTCATTTCATTTCATTTTCTGAGATATTTCATTCGTTTTATTTAATTTATTTCTTTGTATAAAACAATATGCATTGTGCCGGAATTGCAATAATAATTTCTAAATTAAATGTACATGCTATGTAATGTCCTTATCATGTAGGTATAATAATACCTACATGATAAGGACTATCCTATAACCTTCTCTGGGTCTCAAAATATATCCATACCTTTCATTTAAATCGGTTTAGTGGTTGGAGTATGAAAACAGAAAGATGAGTTACTATCGATTTTATAATATAGATTGACTTGACTATGGGCATATACCAAAAATAGATTTTTTGGATAACCACGGTACTTCATTTCTACTTTACTAGTAAACTTAAGACGTTCCCACAAATTACTGTATCCGCGTTCCCAATCCCCGGATTTGGCTCTAAAATAAGTCCCAGACTTGAGCTAGAAGAATGTACTGTAATACGTCAGCGGGGACTGTCGATTGCCCGCGCCCCGATAAAAAGATAGTCATGTACACATAGTACAATATTTTATATCGATAAACTTAAAATTTGGTTTAAAAAGGTAAGGTACTGTGTAACGTCAGTTGAGAACTGCTTATAGTCACTTCGGACGATACAATGTAGTGAGGCTTTAATAACTTAACAAACATAAGAATGCTGCATTATTATCAAACATCACGAATATTTACGAGAATTGCTATAGAAAGATTACGCTTACGCTTACGAGATGCTTTGATCGCTTCGCTTTCTCGGCCAATAAAAAATATCCACAGACACTTATCGCTTTGTGTTGTAATGAAAAAAATGCACTGAAATTAGTATGCAGATTATTGACTGTACCCAAATAAAGAATATTAGTATTCAGTATTTTAAATATATCATATTCGCATAACTTTCTGGCCTTAACTGATATTCACTATTATTATTTCATGTCATTTGCCAACGTCATAAAAATATGTATTTGAATCAAAGACTAAGAATATACTAGGAGATTCAAAACTAAAGAATACTCAAAAATATTAAATATTGTTTTATTACTAAGATGTAGAATTCAAGCTAAATTCTGTAAGTATTCTTAAAATTATTTAAAATAGAGTACGTAGTCATAAAATAAAATTTATCGATAAACACAAGTTTATCGATACGAAGATCTCTTTCTTCACTTCACTAAACATCTGGAGTAGAACCAACTAATTTTATTGGTAGGATTTGGGAAGCTACAATAATATACAGATGGGGGACCTGATTGTTTATTATCTTAATAGGATTTTTGTTTAATGTGGACATTCATCTCAGTTAATAGTCCTTATTCAACTCTAATATTTTTAACAAGTATTGTTTATTATAACACATTTAATACTTGTAGAATATTTATTAAGGGTATTTCAACGTTCAAAAGGGTTGTTCTTCATAATTTCTCTAGTATTTGGCAGAGTAGAATAGGGCCGCTCCAAGTCCTCCCATGGATGTCGTAGAATGCGACTTACGAAATACAAGATAAACAAAGCTTATAAACATCAATGAGACTTCTCCAATCTCGTCTGGCCAGCGATGAGAGTGTAGGTCAAAGTTCTCTGGCTGCTCTGGCCAAGTGTAGCTCTGGTAGTACGGAGAGGGTCGTGCTCTTGCAGTGGAGACAAAAACAGCAATCAGGTGATCGTGAAAATATTGAAAATAAAAGTTAAAGGTATAAAAAAAAAAGTTGAGCATTGAAATTTTCATTTTCGCAAACAAAACTCGCATTAAAGTAAAATACGCAAACGGCGCCCAATTAACTAAATGTTTCGTCCCAATTATTATCTCCTTATTTATTATTATTTATTTAAGCAAACTCTGCACGTACATTAAATTTATATGTGGACGTGACACAATTATGTAAATGTAAACGTGAGGGCGCCCTTGCAGACTTTAATCGGATAAACTTACAGTGACAACCCGACTAATGTGGAAAAGCATAACCTGGTTATTAGACTAACGTTACCGCCCGACTTTGCATGCTGTAAGGGTTCATTAAATACCTGTGTTAATAAACCGTAACAGCATATAGAGATGTGATAGACCGACGAAGTGACAACCCGACTAATGTGGAAAAGCATAACCTGAACGTTACCGCCCGACTTTGCATGCTGTAAGGGTTCATTAAATACCTGTGTTAATAAACCGTAACAGCATATAGAGATGTGATAGACCGACGAAGTGACAACCCGACTAATGTGGAAAAGCATAACCTGGTTATAGACTAACGTTACCGCCCGACTTTGCATGCTGTTAGGGTTTATTAACTACCTATGTTGATAAACTCTAATAGCATGTAGAGATGTGATAGACCGACGAAGTGACAACCCGACTAATATGGAAAGCATAACCTGGTTACAGGCCAACATTACCGCCCGACTTTACATGCTGTTAGGGTTTATTAAATACCTGTGTTAATAAACCGTAAGAGCATGTAGAGATGTGATAGACCATAGAAGTAGATTTTTTTACTGCGTAAAAAGACCACACTAGCCGAGTGCGGCAGATAATATGATGAGTGTCATCTTCATAAGAATAAAAGAGATAGCATCAATTTGACAATGAAATGATTTCATACAAAACATGTCACACTTTGTCACCCTGGCTCGAACATCGTTACACGAAAATTTGATTTTCCAAATTGTAAACTGTGTTAATGTATAAGTTATCTTATACTGGAAAGATGGTATCGTACTGCTTTACCCATAGTTTGTGTATTAGATACAAATACAACCCATAAAAAGTTACACAGAAATATTTCGTTTCTGGTCACATTTTACTATACTCTATATCCATCTTATACCTTCTAAATCTATGTGATAGACCGACGAATCTAGACAGTAGGAAGGATGTTGGGTCACAGAATAAGTACTAGTACTCACGTACAGAAGTCTTAATCAGCAAAGGAATTCAAAGAAATATCCACTCAATGTCGTTAGCGATATGGTTTAATTTAGCTCGCGTCAGAACTCGGCACCTTTTCGTTTAGATACCTAGAAGAGCATTGCAAGCCAATTTACCACTCCGGAGAGGTCGCTGCGCGCATTGTAATATGGTTGAGTGAAGGTTTCCGTCGTTCTTAATGTATTTCAGCGCATGCGCGCTTATTGGGTGGTGCCTCATAAGTGTTATCACAGCGTCGACGTTGCGTCTTTAATATATTTGAAGTAAAAACTTCTTTAGGCGCATAAGGCATGCACGAATAGCATTTTTTGAGATGGGAACAAACCATTGAGCTCACTACACTGTTATCGATACCAAGTTTTCTCTTTTGTTGGCACTCCCGGGGTGCCACTGTTTATTTTTTGTGACACGCCACATTAATGCGTTGCGTCGTCGTACGCGATTTGAACGCTTTGGCGGATGAGAGACGAAGCGAGGGAAGGATGGTGTGCTGCGCTGTAGAAGCTATGATGAGACGCAACGACGGCGCATTGTATGACACAACAGATTGGTGTAGTTTCAAACTTTTATTTCGACCCATTGATGATGGATCCATGGAATAAAAACTGAAGTCAACACTGGGTGCGTGTTGCGACGTTGTGTGTGGCAGGTGCAGCACAGGTGTGGCATACGATGAGTTAATCCGTTGCGACGTCATAACAAAACTCACTAATGAGGCAGCTTTCAGAACATGCTAGGCTAGCAGCTATTTTTCGTAATTTGGCAATATAATATTTTAAGAACCGATTCCAATTTATTTATTATCAAAGAAAATCCATAGAAAAAGAAAATAATCTTCATAATTTTTCAAAACTAAAACCCGACTTCAACACCAAACTACGCATCCGATTTTGATAAAATGTAGATATGATAAAACAAAAAATTTGTTTTATTTTTGTATTTGAATAATCGGTAAACATACATGATTAAAAAGGAAACATTAAAGATTCCGTCAAAGTAATAACCTTCTTCTTTTTTGAAGGTTTTGGAAAATAAGAGTAGTATTACCAACGCAAAAATTTAAATTCCTATTTCTCGAAATCTTGTAGGATTTCGAGAATCTAATAATGAATACGTCAGAATATTCTCTGGATACAGTCAAGCTGTGAATATTTCATTCATGTAAGGCCTAAGTCCCAATGGGTTACAAAGGTCAACTGTTGTCCTTATCCTATTCGGAAAGGTCGTTTGTCAAACGTCGGGACCAGAGAGGTACGAAGAGGGAAATATGCTAAGGAAGATTTGGAGAGGCTTGGAAATCTGAAAAAATGTAGGTCACTTACAGCAGAATATCATTATTTATAGGATGGCCTATTTCATCTTTTACAAACTGTTATTTTACTTGTTATGTATCTTGTATGTATGTTTGAATGATTGCAAATTTTGCAACTGAATTTTCAACCAGTTATCCTGAACCGATTGAGCTGAAATTATGCATACTCGTGTAAGTTGGATGACAATACAATGTTATGGAGCTGTTCTGATAATGGACCCGAGAGAAAATTTAACTAACTTCAGCAAAGAAAGGGGTGATCAAAGTTTCTTTTTAGACGGTATGGACGGGTAACGAGAGCTAGCCGAAAAATATATGTACTGGTCCTTTTTTTTCGTTACGAATGTTTCTGCGTCTATGTCATATACCTAATATGTGACTATTAAGTAGGTACATATTTTACCAATAACGCTTATGTACAATTAAACATCCATTACTGCAATTTCAACTTATAACTATACTACGACTAATTAACTAAACTGTAACTGCGTATGTTGGATAACACTTATTAGATACAGTGTCATCAATACCAGCTATAACCTTTTTTGTATGTATGTGACGCGATATCTTTGCCGCTTGTAAGCCGATTTTAATGATTCCTTTTTATAATTTGAAAGCCCTTAGTACCAAATTGGTCTTAAATTAATTTAGTGATATTTTAACCAAGAACTTTGGAGATATGAAAAAAGTTCTGAAAGAAAATTAAGTCTAGCATTACTTGTAGTTCCAAGTTACTTAACTGTGAACTCACGGATATATCTCGGCAAGCCCTGTACCGATTTGGCTCATGTTGGAACTTAAAGATTCTATTGGCCATTTCTACGTGCTTACCAAATTTCTTATGCTAATTAAAGATGCTTAAATTATTGTCGAACAAATAAACATACATACACACAAACGCCGGATTGTACTAGCGCACTCGGAGTATTTCGCTCGCTTGTTATAATTGGCAATTCATAATTTTTCAAAACTAAAACCGACTTCACCTCCAAACTACACAACTGATTTTGATAAAATTTCCTCCTCGGAAGTATACCCTTTTAAACAAAAAAAGAGTTTTCCAAATCAGTCCAGGTTTCTTAGAATAATTGTAGACGTTTCTTAGACGAATTGATAACCTCCACCTTTTTTACTTTGGAATTTGGTTAAAATTTAAAGGAACAAAATTGCTTGAGTTTCTAATGTGGTGTCATGTTAAATATTTAGTAGCTGAATGGCTATGCCCACAGCTATGAGGCTTTGTTTTCTTGCCGAACCCTTGGGACCAGTTAAATTTTAACCGAGTTATGCCCTTCATACTGTCCTGCTAGTTGCTACACACGACTTCACCCGCGTGAATTGTTTTTTTCTGGCTATATAGAAATTCCCGAAATCTGTGATAAAAAAATTTAATAATTATATTTTCAAAGATTCAAATGTTTAATTAGTTAGATTAGTAATTTTTTATACCTTTACAGACACTTTTACACGTCAATAAATATAATTTACATTACGTGTAGATAATAAATTTTAACCTAACCCCTCCGTATTCATAAAAGTTTACAAACGCTAAAAGCTCTTTAAGTTATAATGTGTTTTATCTCGTTCTAACTATGTCAAATATTGAAAAAAGGAAAGAGCCAAAAAGTTGTAACTAAAACAGGTAAACCTGTTTTACGAAACAATTGTTTATTATAATACAATATTGATACATTATAACATGTAAAGCCTAGTCTATACTGGCAAGAAGAGACAATTTGTCTGAAACGCTACTCAAATCTCGGGTAATGCAACTCGTCTAAGTTATAACCTACTAGTCTAACTTTGTTCTTTGCACCACTTACCAGTTCACATCTGGGCTAAAAAACCTCTTCTAATAAAAGAAAATTTGATCAAAAAGAACACCACGTGGGCTGAGCTACATAGAAATTTTTCCGACGTCTTTTTGCACCTTTAGTCTTCTGGGTTCAATCCCCAGCCAGGTCAAGGTGGAAAATAATATTTTTCTGATTGACCTAGGTCTTGGATGTTTATCTATATATGTATTTGTTATAAAATATAGTATCGTTGTGTTAGTATCCCATAACACAAGTCTCGAACTTAATTTGGGGCTAGCTCAATCAGTGTGATTTGTTCGTATACATTTATTTATTTAGTAGCCTGTTTCGACATCCGTAGTCTGAAAGGGAAGGTGAGAGAAGATGTAACCTACTCTGCCGTCACATCACGGAAGAAAAAATATTCATGTTTAATAAAAGCTGACCTAGATTCGTCACGCTGTGCAATATCGAAGCTTATTTACATCATCATTACCGACGATGACTTCCCAAACTTGTTGAAATATTAAAGGTAAGTAGTCCTTCTATCACACAGAAACGATTATAGAATATTTTGTTTCATAATTTATATTCATATCATCATTATCATCATCATTTCATCCGCATAACCTCCACTGCTGGACATAGGCCTCTCCCAAGGAATTTCAAAATGACCAATGTAGAGCGGCTTACATCCAGCGCCTTCCAGCGACTTTGGTCAAGTCGTCACACCTTGTGGGTGGGTGTCATACGCTTCGCTTGCCTGTACGTGGTCGCCATTCGAGAACCTTTTTGCCCCATCGGCCATTGGTTCGTCGGGCTATCATATTGATATAATTCGAATGCTAATTGCAAATTTTTTGACATTGAAATTGTTTAATAAATAAAATCTTTGAATGTTTAATTGGTAGACCGTCACGCTTTAAAACGTCTGCTAAAAGTGTGACAAAAATAGGTTTTTAAACTAGACGGCCCATTTTAATTACAATCAACGATTGTTTATAAAATAATTAGAACTTGTATCTTGTGTTTAGCAATTTAAAATATTAATTATCGCCACATTTTAATTAAATAATTTACTATGTCGTTTAAAGTTGGTGACTCAAGTACCAAGTGATACGTAAATAAGAAGGTACCATTCGAATTCAGGATCTAATAATGGCGTCAAGAATAACATTATTTTTCATTCTTTTTTTACTGTTTCATTCAATTATTTTTACTGTTTTGATGTTTGATGTGACTGGATTTAATTTTTTTTTGTGAGGAACTTGAAAATTGCGAAATAACACAATAATCAGCACTGTTTTTACTAACGTTTAAAAAACGAGTTAGTGTGCTCAAAATAAACAACTGAGTGAAAAACACATGTTGCCGTAACCAATATACTCGCTAAAATAAAATATGACTAAATAAATTTACACACATAAAATAAATATTTAATATTATCGAAATACTCAACGAAGCCTACGAAAATATACAGTACAGAAATCAAATCAAATACTCTAAGGCTGTACTATAAAATACCAAGGTAATAGTTTTTGCTTTTGATAAATATATCGGTGTGACAGAAGGAAAAAAGGTGCTAGCTGGGCGATGAAAAATCGCCGTAGATGCTTTCATTAGGTACGATCGCGTACATAGTAAAAAACGCTGGATCGACGAGTTTGCAAACGAGATTAAGGTCTTCTTCACATGTCTTAGATGTTTGGAAGTTTTTCTGTAAAGATTTTGTACATGACTGTCCATTGGGAGGTTAAAATCTAGAATGGGTAATCTTACAAGGTAAAAAACGCTGGATCGACGAGTTTGTAAACGAGATTAAGGTCGTCTTTTACACGTCTTAGATGTTTGGAAGTTTTTCTGTAAATATTTTTTACATGACTGTCCATTGGGAGGTTAAAATCTAGAATGGGTAATCTAACAAGGTAAATAACGCTGGATCGACGAGTTTGTAAACGAGATTAAGGTCGTCTTTCACACGTCTTAGATGTTTGGAAGTTTTTCTGTAACGATTTTTTACATGACTGTCCATTGGGAGTTTAAAATCTAGAATGGGTCAACGTACACGGTAAAAAAACGCTGGATCGACGAGTTTGTAAACGAGATTAAGGTCTTCTTCACACGTCTTAGATGTTTGGAAGTTTTTCTGTAACGATTTTTTACATGACTGTCCATTGGGAGTTTAAAATATAGAATGGGTCAAATTCAAAGTCAAAGTCAAATTTTTTTATTCAATGTAGGATAAATGTATCTCTTATTGAAGGTAATTTTTTAAATATTATTTTAGTGCAAAAGCTTAAAACTACTAGCGTTTCGAAACGACCACTGCTGGGAAGATTACGCCGAGGATAGGTAGGTAATGGTGGGTAATAGTTAGGTTCTGTCCAAAAACATTGTGGCAACTTTTTGCAACATTCAAACGACGGTTTTAATGAATACACTTATAAGCACACAGAGCGTGCGAGCATATTGTTTCTTATTTTTTAAAAATTAAAATTCTTATACGAAACTACGTACCCGTTTTTAGTTAAAAAAAAAATGGACAAGCATATCCTAAATACTATTACATTTATTACCAAACTAGTTGAAGCCCGCGACTTCGTTCGCGTGAACTTTATGTCTCTGGAAAATGCTCATCAGACTTAACAACTTTTACTAAGGCGGCATTTTTATATCTCTCTTATAGTTTAGCTGGACCATTATGGTTCTGCATCAGGCGTTCCATTTTCCAAAATCATTTAAACCCTATATGTTGCCCAGGCTTAATAGCTATATAATAAAAAAAGTTTCATTCGAATCCGTCCAGTATTTCCGGAGATTAGCGTGTACAAACAGACAAACAGACATACAGACAAACAGACAAACAGACAAACAGACAGACATTTTATTTTAAATTCTTACTCTATTACTATGTCTCCATCGCCCCCAATATTTTTTTTGGAAATATATTTAATGTACAGACACACTTTTTTTTACTGTTTTATTATACTCGTATGTATAGATAATGTTGCAGTCCAAACGTCTTCTTTGTCAACAACCAAAAACAAGATATTTATATACATTTGAATTAATAACCTCGTCGTTATTAATAAGTCGTTATTATTATAATTATGATCTCTAGTTGGTCGAAATAAAAATATTTATTTTTTTATTTATTTATTTGAATCGTCGTTTTTAAAGGACAAGTGACTCTGTGAGCTGCAGACCTCGCGAGTCAGCTCGACTGAAAAGTTGCTCAGACAAAAACATTGCGTCTTGACGAAAGCAAAATTTTTTTTACAACATTTTTGTAAATTTTTCGTAATGAGTAACTAAATATAATATTTAGTTTTTAATCCTTATAATTTCGCCATTGTAAAACTGAATTGACAAAAAATTCAACATAATTTTCGTACCTCCTCACTCGACAAAAATAGGCTAAGTAATGTGATATAAGCTAGAACAGCCGGACAGAGAGACAAACTGACAGCCGGAAAAGGTATTTTAGGCCAATTTCAAATTATTCGATCTTTTACCTTATTTTATATCGAATATAAAATAAGGTAAAAGTCAATCTTCTAATCTTCAATTCAATATTTCTTGAAATTCTAAAATAACAAAAGATTAAATGTTCACGTTAATAAAACACTTCTTAATGTAGACTTAACAATGTCTCTAAAACCTAGAGCCGACTTACCGATGAAATATTCAAAGATCAGCAAAACTTATTACATTAATTCCACAGAGCTATAAATAACGTATAGGTGTAATGCCGATGAGTATTGTTGGTGAGTCTGTGAATTATTAAGTCTGCATATAGAATATAGACGCAGAAGGTCAATTAATATTTTTGATAGAATGCTACCTAAGATGGCTTTGTAAAAAGATGTGTAGTGTTGCGTAAACAAAGTTATTGTTGACATATATATTTATTTTAATAAACTTTATCCCCAAAGAGAAAAACGAGGGCCACCACTAACCTGTGCATGTAACATCTGCCTTGTCGCAGTATCATCCGCTGGGGGCCCACAATCTGCTTTGCTTCTCTTCTTAGTTCTGTTCTGTTCTTTTCTTTAGAGTATTCACTTAAAAATATGTGGATATTACAAATTACAACACAGCTTACAAAACGCGACCCGTTTCCGAAGGCGGGAAATTGAAGTTCTTTATTTGAAAAGTGTCATCGTGAAATTTTATTTTAATTTTTTTAATTTTTGTGTTGGCATAGATAATCAGTTAGTTCCCTAACATGCAGTTTAGAGTCAAAGATGAAAATAAGTGTAAATACTTTTTAATTTTACATCTAGTCTAAAAGAAACTTATAGTGCTAAAAGAACCGAAAAAATATTAATTCTAATAGCTTTATACATTTCAGAATATTTTAAAACTATTTTTGTTTGATTTTAGTAAAATCAGCTTACGGTTGCTTAACATTAACATGAGTTTCGAGTTGCATTTAAGATGAGTCGTCATAGCCACCATATTATACACGGTGATTTTTCATTGGTTTTGGAGCCGAACGCCATTTCATAAGAATCGTTAGTAAGACCTTATTAGCTAGATAAAATAAAAATTTAGAACAAAAATTTTAACTACTCGTAAAACTCGAAAGTAAAATCGTGAGAACCATTAGTAGTTCCACCGCCAGGCGTCGTCGCCGGCCGGCCGTCCGAAGTTCATCGGGTCACGCGCGTTCAAGCGACAGTTTTGGACGAGTACTACGTGGTCTCGATCTAAAAACATTTTTGTAACTTTTTTTTCTTATGTCATACGCAAATTTGGATTACGTACATATATGGATAGAGTAGTTTATTTACCATACGACATTTTCTTTTCCAAAACCGATGAAAAGTCAGCGTGTATAATACACGCTGACTGCAGACTATTTACGTTGGTTACCATTCGAGAGCCCGCTGTAATCTTTTTGCACGCTGGCAGCGGGCGCACGCACACAACGACATGCCGCTCACACACACAGAGCTACGTAGGCGACGTAAAGCGCGGTGTAGCGCGCTCGGCGATCGTTGATGTTTTTTGGTTAAATATACTGTGGAATGTTCTAGAAGTTTATAGAATAATCCAGAATAATGAAGAATTAAAAAGAAGGTTGTGGAATGTTTGAGAATAATCCCGAGTTCACATCGGTCAACCAACACTAACATTCTAAGTCGGGGTGACGGAGGGTCAAGCACATGAATTTTCTAGAAATATCTATTCTCGTACCTTGGCAGGCGTATATAAAAGTGGTGAGATAACTTCAAAGAGATTTAACAAATATTATCGGCGCGTAACCTATACGACTTCAGCGACGAATTTTGGACTATGACTGCATGAAGACTTGGACAATGGACGTTTCGAAGACCATATTAGTGTGTCAATCTTTGGTTGCATAGTGAATAAATTCCCTAAGAAGAGTGTTGGCATTTTTTTCCAAATCTCAAACCCCACTTTCGTAACAATAGCTAGGATACTTATTGAAGGTACAAGCACGTATTAATTATAATATAGGGCTAATAGCTGCAGGAGTTTCATTGAACGACATTTAGGCGGATCGATGATTTCCAGTAGTAATAATTTATGATAAAAATTTATCAACCGGTCTTACATTTTATTTTCCCAAATCTCATCGTCTCGCCTGATAATTTCAGTTTTAATTAACAAATCAGGTCCAGTCTAGAGACCAAACTGACAAACGTCTTGTCTAGTGACTTACTTAAGCTTACTTTTTGCCTTTTGCAGAATTAGTGGCACCATAGTATTTATTTTTCCGATTCACATTATCAACGTTCTATTTTTAGCTCGTTTGCCGATTCTATTTTTTTTTTAGTCTGCATCCTCCAACATAATCGGAGACTGTATTCTCCAAATTAAAGTTTTTACTAACAAGTTTTTGGAATAAAAATGAATTTAACTATTTTTTATTGATTTTTTGAAAATTTGTTTCATCTTAAATTTGGGATGTGGTGGAGGACGGCATCCGGTGCCAGCACTCAGCTGCCGTGCTACACTCTTCAAATGAGTACGGCAAATTAAATATAAAAAATCTTTCAATAATTATGTTTGGTTACTTAGACGATATTAGTGAAATCGCATTTTCATGTAAACTGAATTTCTTAAAATGGCCGCTACATCGTGTCCCTTTCCACCGCGGAGCAGACAGTGCCTACGCATATGGCTTAGGGCCACACCAGCGCTGAACACCACCGCCCAGCGATGGAATGGGAGCAACATCTTCATTTCAGAAATACGTGGCAATTAGGGAGAACTTGATAAATTTTCTATTTCTTTTCAAGTTTGAAAAATTTATCCGATAGCCCATTATATTTACGACAGTAGTTCAACGACATAAATAAATTACTATAAGTAATCAAGTTTTCCAATGATCAAATCCTATCAGTCACTCTATGGTTTGCGCACGTCATCGCACAGTGACTACGAGGCCGGCGTTGGCGCAAAGAAATACGTCCTCTCGCTGTAAGCGCTGCGCGCGGACTGCCGTCCGGGAGTAAACCGCATTCTATTTAAATAAATTTTTATGCGATATGATTTTATTTTTTTACATTATTTAAAAAAATATAATTATGATGTGTTTGGCATATTTAAAAAGGGCATGAAATGGCGTTTGTAACGTTATTTTTATTTTTCTAAAATAGGAGCTCAAAACACAAATACAAGCGACTTTATTTACATCGATTTCGGCGAAAATTACGCGACTTGTTGATTTTTTTTCCTTGTGAATTTAAATAAAACAATGAAAAAAGCTTCACTCATGTCATAAAATACTTATTCAGCTATATTTGTGTATTTTTTTTACCGGGTGTTAATGATTAAATCATTTGAAAATCTCGAAAGCCCCGTCACGCGTCTTGCGAAATTTGGCAAAACGCACGTTGGATTCCAGTGAATTATACTAAAACAAGCAAGTTCATAGGCAAAATGGTTCACTCATGCTAAATAATATGATATTATCTTTCATAATATATAAATAAATTTAATGATAATCCTGTAGTTTTCTCAAAAACACGACGCAAAGTTGAGTGAAATTTGTCAAATTTAATAGACGGCCTCTTAACTCATACGTCACTCTTTTGACAGATATTGCTATAAGACTTTTGTAGTCTTGTAAAGGTTAACATATATCTTTAAGTTAGTGATCAACGCCATATTTCAGAAAATCCCGAACATTAACTTAATATGAAAGACAGACTTAAATAATAACCAGTCAAGTGCGTGTCGAGCCACGCACATTGTAGGGTTCCGTAGTTACGAAGGCCGACTTTGAGTTTACGCGATTAAAATTTTTTAACGCTAAAAATCGTGACTTTGTCCCCAAAACACACAAACGATTTTGATGAAATTTCTATGACCACGTCGGAAGAAACAAAAAAGAATTTTCCAAACGGTACAGGCGCCTAAAAAACTAAATTTTAAAATGCTCCCGGAAAATAATAAATTAGACAAGTCAATACAAAATTAGTTTATTTAGACGTTTGACCTATTTCCAAAAAGGCGGAGGTTAACAATTCGTCGCAGTCTTTTATTTTATTTTTATGTATGTTCATCGATTATTCGAAGACGCCTGGACCGATTTGGAAAATCTATTTTAGTTTGAATTGTATACTTGACTTAAATGGTCCTATAAAAATTTATCAAAATCGGTTGTGTAGTTAGGGGGTGAAGACAGTTTTTAGTTTTGAAAAATTATAAAGTATTGTATTAAATATGATATATCTTAAAGTTTCTTTACTGTTTTAGATACCAAGTCATTCCTGATATCTTAAAAGTATTTTTAAATGTACATTAATATACCACGCGCTTTACTTGCCGTAATTTATAAAAACCTATCGATCAAATAGGAAAATCTGATACGGCTAGCAAAGGTCGCTACTCACTCCCTTTTCTACTATCACCATCACAACTCTGATCTGGTCCTATGGCCCTGGGACTGTCCACCCGCAGAGGTTACAATCTATTTTTTGGCCTTATCAAATAAAATAATAGCCCTAGTATAAGGGAAATCCTTATAGTAGGTATAGTGTTTGTTTGATCCTTACTAATATTATTAGTTGCGAAAGTGAGTTTATTTATTTGTTTTTCACCTTTTCACGCTTCAACCACTGAACCGATTTGGATTAAATTTCGTATGAATAAAGTTTGAGACTAGGAAATAGGGTACTCTTTATCCCGAAATTCCCACGGGGAGGGAAGCCAGTCAACACAGCTAGTAGTAATATAATCCTAAAAACAAAAGAATTTCCCCATTTTAGGCAGTCGGTTTTTGTATAAACAAAGAGAATAAAAAACGCAATTCAAACAGAGTACCATAATTTACCATTAAATGTAAAAATAATGCCGATGAGTTGTAAAGTGCAGTGGAGAGCAAGTGAATTATTAAGTCTGGCCAAAGAATAAAAGTACAGAATCGTTATCTAGATGAAGATCATTCCTACCTGTGTTAGAAGCGCATGTGCTGAGAAATATTGAGTCTGATCTGATTTCTGAAATTGCAACGAAGAAAGTCATAACTTTCTTTGTTCGTTATGACTTTCCAGGGCTTATTATATGACGGTAATTTATTGACAAAAATATTTTTTTCATGTGAAATATGCATAATTTGCATTGAACTGTTTGTTTTTTTTTAATTCAAACTTTTAAGTGAAATGCAATGTTGTTTGTTGTGGGATTTTGCACGTTAAACTTGACCATAGGTCCGTTTTCCACCAAAGATGAAATTAATATGTACGTACGTATATTACAAGATTAATTAAAACTTGGACGCTGGATTATAAGTATGAAAAATATTTAGAAATACTTTTATCATATTTCGCCATCATGACTAACGTTTTTAGGTATGCATATTTTCTTGTGATATCTATATAATTCAGTCCGTCATTTTGAACAACCTTTCCCAGTAAATGTATACCGAAATACGAAAAAAGTTTTAGGTTCTCATACAAATCGCAATAGTTACTATCAAAAATATAAAAAATAAAATATTTCGATTTACATTTATTGGAAAAAGATTTCAAAATAATGGACTGAATCACCTATTGTAATTTGTACTTACTAAAAATGAATCACTCACGTTGATGCATAAAATTGATTCGAATCCTTTTAACCCGTCAAAAACCGATTCAAATTAGTTTACGCATTTATTTGCAAATTCATTTCATATCTACATTCAGATAAATAATTAATTTAACTAAAAACTAAATAACCTACCGAAAAAAAACTACAGATTATTCTAGAAAGTACGATAAACCTTTTCTATTAGAGAATATGAAAATCTTTTCGCAGAAGCTGTATTATCTTGAGATAAAATAAAATATTCCCTGAATCAAACATTAATTTATATATTATTCGTTTTTAATTTTTCAGAGAACATTCTTCGACGGACTAAAGATGGTTTTCCACACTATGTACGGTCTTACATACGTTTATATCTTTCATCTTAGGTCTTTTAAGTCTCCACTGCAGGAGTAAGACTCTCTCTGTACTACCAGAGCCATACTTGGCCAGAGTAGCCGGATGATTTGGTCTACACTCTCCACGCTGGTCATACGGGTTGGAGAAGACTCATTGATGTTTATAAGCTTTGTTTTGCTCGTATTCCCTAAGTCGCCTTCTACAACACCCACGGAAAGACTTGGAGTGGTTATATTCTACTTGGCACACGATTTACATACGTACATACATATTAGGTCTTTATCCCTCATGAGGCAGACAGCACATTCTTCGACGAAATTAATGTGTAGCAATATCCGTCATTGGGTAGAGTAGATTATGGTGTATTGGTTTCAGATATCCAGTATTATGCAACAGGTTTGTTAAGAGCAATATTTGTACGTTAACAGAAAACATAATTGGGATAAGTTATATCTTACAACTTAGAAAATGATTTAGTTAAGAATAACGGCCAAGTGCGAGTCTAACTCGCGCACGAAGTTTTTCGTACCATTAGCTAGAAAAATTCACGTTTGTTGTATTGGAGCCCCACTTACATACTTTTTTAATTTGGTTTTAGTATTAAAATTTGATTGTTACAGCAGAAACTGAAATACATCATCTGTGAAAAATTTCAACCGTCTAGCTATCACGCTTTATGAGATACAGCTTGGTGACAGACAGACAGGTAGGTACATAGACGGACAGACGGTCCCCGGAGTCTTATTAATAGGTCCCGTTTTACCCTTTTTCCACGGAACCCTAAAATGAAGGAAATAAGAACAGTTAAAATTAAAATCAAACTAAAAACTAAACCCTAAATAGTCTAAATTATTGAACTAAATCTAAATGAATTTGACCGTGCGGGATGGGGCTCTTTAAACATGTTAATTCATTGAGAAAAGAAGCAGCCCTCTTGTCGTATGTATAATAGACTTTAGGCAGGCCTGTATCACTCCGTTTAGGTATCGAAAATATACCTACATTATTACTATGCTTGCGGCGACCACTCCAGAGTGGGAAATTCAGTGACATGAATCGTATGTCTAATAATTGATTGAAATTGGCGTGCAATGCACTTCTAGGTACCTCAACAAAAAGGTGCCGAGTTCTGACGCGAGCTAAATTGAACCATATCGCTAACCACATTGAGTAGATATTTCTTTGAGTTCCTTTGCTGAGTAAGACTTCCGTACGTGAGTACCAGTTCTTCTTCTGTGCTATAGGTAAATATTAGGTACGGTAAATAGCTGATATTAGATGCATAATGATAATAATATGCTTTTGTTATCCCATGCTGGTCTGGGAGAAATAAAAAACTTAGAATGTACCAGCTGCTTCTCTTCCCACGCAGATCGTAAAAGCTGATCGAAGGAATGGGCAAAAATGCAAATCATGTTAACAGGCGATGCGGCTAGCAACCAATCACTGAATTGATTGCTTTTCCATCTTCTCGCCCACCATGATGCTAAAAGTGGCTTTTGGGTCTTGCGGCCCTGGGCTCTGCATAGAACCGCAAGACCCAAAATGCTCTGTCTGCCCCATTAGGGATAAAGACGTGATAGTATGTATGTATTTATGTTAGCAAGGGTTTATCTTCCAAAATTTTGTCAACCTGAAATTGTACTGAATATTTACCTCACAACACAATTTTTTAAAATCGCAATGTCTACTCGATATTTCACATCAATTCGATATTTACGATGCACCGTACAATCGATTACAGTCTGTAAACTTGTGATCGTAAATAACGCGTTAAGGCCATACCCAAATTTTCCGTGGTCCAGTGGCGCCCCCATTTGAAATAAATCATTTAAAAAGAAACGGTGACATCATTTAAAATTTCGTCTTGACTAAACCCTAGATAACCCTTTTAATTATTTTATGAACTACTGTTTATAATTTAAAGTGCGAACGTGAAGCTTTTCTACGCACATTAGCTAAAAGTGGCCGTTTTTCGCAAATGTGCGTAGAAAAGCTTCACGTTCGCACTTTAAGTTATAAACAGTAATTCATAAAACAGTTAAAAGAGTTATCTAGGGTTTGGTCAAGACGAAATTTTAAATGATGTCACCGTTTCCTTTCAAATGATTTATTTCAAATGAGGGCGCCACTGGACCCCTGAAAATTCAGGTAGCCCCTTAACGCGCAATGCTGAGACATCGATTTCCGACTCGATTCCACTGAATCGATTATCGCGACAAACTATTGTTGATCTGTGGAATTAATGTTTTATTTCAGGTAATTAAGCCATAAAGTAGTCTGAGGACTTTGGGAATAACTCCTTTAATCAGATTCAGTAATTTATTTGACATTGTCTACTTGTCTAAGTAACTTCAGGGTTTACGTAGGTATATAAGCAGCTTTATGGCATCCAACTAGCTAGGACAGCTTTTTTTCTACTCAAACATAGTAAATTGAAAATATTATTTATAGTTTATCAAAACTACAAACGGACTCGGGTGTAAGGCGGTGTAAGATAAAGTGATAAGACCTATAGTGAACTAGTGAACGCTTGAATAGTGATACAGGTTCAGTGAAAAAAAATGACTGCAACAGCGAAGCTCCAGATTCAGACCCGAACCTAGCTGACGTGGGGTGCTTTGGTGAGATCTTTCCGATTATGTTTATTAATCTATCTATGAAATATTGTATTCGCGTATATTCCACTTAACTGCTTAGATTGGCTGCCTATAACAGCCATCAAATAGGCACCGTTTTCTGGGACCTGGTACTGACGCACTGATAACAACGTAAAACAAAAGGGCTCTGCATCAAATACCTCGGCAATCTACCGACATATGTACCTTACATGATTTTAAACTCATAGTAGCTTGAACAAGTGCCACTGCGAATTATTAGTCAGATGTCGTGTAGTAGGAAGTAAAAAAAAATATATATATCGAAAATAAGTAGTAACAAAATACAATGATCTCCCAAAAAATAACTAGCACTACCTACTTTTGAAAACCGCGTGATCTATGTCAAAAGCAACATATAGTTTATCTAAACAATTTTACTTCTATGCAATTTTTACTCTTTTCATGATAAAATAGTTTATCGTAAATGTTGCTATACAACATGGTAATTAGTACAAAATCAGTTTTACATGCTTTGGTAAGGTCATAAAGGAAAAATAGCAACAAGGAAATACAGATATAACATATACAATCACCCCGGAAACGAATAGCCATATATTAATTTACTCTTCCTCGAGCAAAACAAGCAAAGCATATATATCCTAACTGCCAACAGCTCTTGAAAAAAAAAATATTCCACGAAAATCTCCTGACACAAAACTGCGTAACACACAAAAGCCCTACTTTCTAATAACATTAAAAAACCCTCGTAACCCGAGCTTCCACAAGGCGTCATAAAACATCTATATGCCATTGCGCACATTGCAGTCACACCCAAACAAATCAATCACAAGCTAAATTGCCTACAACGCCTGAAAAACAACAGGAATCATAAAAAAAGGAAACAACCTCAAAGGAGCTTGTGTCTGAATCAATAGACCCCAATACATCTGCAACGACTTGGACTCACTAGCGCGAAATGAATATCAAACAAATGGCGGGTGACGGTAACTGCCTCTTCAGAGCTATAGTAGAACAGATAAACCACGTCTTCGGATTAACCTTTGATCACCAAATGATACGACGTGACCTAACTTCGTACGCGAAAGACAATAAACACACGCCCAGTATCAACCTAGACAGCAACACAACATCCTAGACAGCAACTACCTGTTTAGCTCCACCAGTAATATTACTTTAGATGAACGCATTGACAGTTATGTAAAAAACAATTTGAGGATGGCTTTTGAGGAAGGGAGGACATCCTAATAGCTGCAACGGAATATTACAAAGGCGGTAAAAGCGCTAAGGAATCTCGAGGTATAGCAATCTTAGTCAATAACAAAGCAGATCATGAAATCATTCAGGTATATCGTAAAAGTAGAGAAGTACTTGAAACAACGGACCAAACCTACCACACATTCGAGAAATTAGTAGAAAAAAATCTTTACCATAACTTCTCCAACGTTAACGGCCATCTCCTACTAAATTTAATTCAACAACACCAGCTCAAAGTAAATAATACGTGGGATAGGCCTATATGCACCACATGGTCTCGGGAAAATAAATAACAAAATAATCACAAATCGACCATATTATGACAGGCTCTAAAAGAAAAATCTACATCCATAAAGTAATAGGTGAAAAAGATACAGTAGTTAACTCCGACCACAAACTGGTATGGGGCAACATCCAAATGTCATCATTCAAAAATCAAGGATACCCGGTACTAATGGAACCCGCGAAAATAAAACAAAAAAAGTACAAATTAAACACAAAAACTAAAATTATGAGCTTCTGCAAGAAAGAGCCCACGTGACTGCCTACCAGAAAGCTATAATAGAAAAAATCTAAATAGCAAAACACAAACTAGCAAATTCTAACAAGACACCTATGAATAACATCCAATTTGAATGGGACACTCTTAATGGAATTCCGAAAGATTCCGCACATAAGACTCTCCGTAAATATCGCCAAATCAAAAGAAAGCAGAGTTGCTCTAGCAAATCTACAAAAAACCCTATTCAAAAAATCTAAAAATCCTCAAATTTTTGCCTTACAACAAAAATTGATAAAAGCCCGCCGCGATCTAGAAAGATCTACTAGAGCAAGAGGAGACTTACGACGCCAAATTTTTTCTTCGAAGAGCTGGGCAGTAAGCACAAGTCGCTTCGACTGAAAATCACATACAAATTCTTGCGCAAGTATAAAAAAAAATGCGCCAGAGCGCAAACAAAATACCAAATCCCTATGTCTAACTGGATTGCAGACCTAAAAACAAGCGAAGGCCAACACATAGCCATCATTCCCGAAACAGACAAAGGACATACAAGCCTGGAGCCTCCTAATATAGAGAACAAAAACAAGATCATCCAACGGATGCAGAATGGTACGGTTCTAGGCACAGACCAAATTGTACCGGAACTGTACAAAGCAGCTCTAATAGAGTTCCTAGAAGAGCTCGTTAAAACAATGGCAGCAATATGGTATAACAATAAAGTTCCCGATGAATAGCGCCTCACCAAACAAGTACAAAAACAATGACACCCAAAATGAAATGTAGGCTACATAATATATGTTAAATACTTATTAGAAAAACTTGACGTCCAAACGTAAAACACAAGGCATCTCAAGTGGGAACTCCACACCTAAATCAAGCAGCATACAAACAGCAGAAACAAAGCCCTCATGAAAAAAGAAGCCGAAAAGATTTATGATGCTCCAGAATCAAACTCAGAAACCGACCCGGAACCAGAGAAACTTACCTTAAACTCAACACAAATCAATTAAATGCAGCTTTCACCTACAGATAGAGCGATTTAAGAAGACGGCCTTAGATACAATACATATACCTACCTTAAACCTTGTTTCATATTAAAAACTTATTAGAACAGTTAATCACAGGGAAATAGTGCTAAATCACAACGGTCGACAGCGCAGCGTATACCAGCAAACTTGAGAAAAAAATAAGAAGCACCAAGCGAAGGGACCAATCTCAGCGAGGAGCTTGAAAATAAAAGACACATACGTACCGATAAAAGATACAAGAAGACCATAGAAGAAATCGCCAGAAGAATCAGAGCCTCAGGAATAATACTTACACAAGATACAAAGCCATTTCAGACGCCGTGAAATATAATGCAGACAATACCGCCCTTCGAAAGATGCATCAGGAAGAGAAGACCATGGCAGAGAAAAAAAAACGCAGTCCAAATCCTTTCCTTATTATATATAACACACCAAGTATAGAATTTATTACCCTATGTTTACTTGTTGCTGGTATACGGTAGACTCTAACTTCCCATGTCTCTCCCATCCCCCAGACTGCAATCCCCCACACGTTCCATGATACCCTATATACGTGCTCACTTGGTTTCTCGAGCTTGGTACTGGTTCAAAGAGGTCTGACGTGGCTGCGCTAGTAAAACGGAGACGATAAGTACCCATATCGGCCCGTAGCTGTAAGTGCTGTCATGTTCATTCCAAAGTGGACCTAGCTCCAACGCTCTTGCTGCGAAAGCTGGCTGGGTGAGCACAGAACTGAACTGAACTGAACTGAACTAGTTTATCAAAACTACAAACGGACCTTTCAAAACAGAATTTTCCAAATCGGTCCAGGCGTCTTTGTATAAATCGGTGAACATACATAAAAGAAAAATAAAAGAGCGTGACGAATTATAACCTCCTTTTTTGGAATTGGATAAAAATAGCTTAACACTTACTTACTTGCTGGTAAGTGCCATGGTTTAGTAAACACATCTGTTGATTTACATCTTCTAAAACAAGTGTGCCATGTCTTAGCCCACTCCGAGCAATTCTAGCCTCAACGCTCAAAGCTATGTTAATCTAGGTCATTTGCAATGTACACATGATCACATTTCATAATGAAACTATCGCTATCCTTATCACTCGCTGCTGCATCAAAAAAGGACAACAATAGTCTTTTTGTCCGAAGACTACAATGGAATAATAGGATGCGTTAACAGATTACTTCATGCGATTTACGACTCTATTGCTTTTGCAATTAGGAGTTGCATTGTTTAATTAATTTTGGCAGTCTGAAGTTCTCAGCTCAATGGGCATAACGCGAAGTGGATGGGCATTTGTTTTGATACCAAACAGGGATCGGAAACGTAATTAAAATTAAGAACGTTAGCTACTGCCGCGTAATTTTTTAGGCCGAGTCAAGAGAGAAGGACCTATGCTCGTACGTATGTGTCTGCGTTCCAGTGTCAAGCAACGGACCGAAACAATGATTAAAAAATTCAAATTGGATTGACATTGAAATGGAACGATTTATTAAATGTGTTCGGATGAGCGCCGGGGGATACTCCAAAAGCGGTACACGAGACGGACGTTACTGCATATCCGCGTTTTAGTGTCAAGCAACATTGAGCACTAATTTGGTTTGAAATAGGAAGTCACTATCGTACGACTAACGTATTATTTTAGAGCGAAATTTAACTTAACATGCCTAAAAATTTGATTGGTGGCATAAAGTTACCCTATATAGGAGTGGCTCTGGGAGCTGTAAACCTCGCAAGTCTTTACATAGCTGAAAACAGAATTAATACCTGAGTAACAATGGGTGCCTGAAGAAACAACGGTTCCCATATATTTAGAATACTAAATAGAGAAGAATACCCGCACGGCCGGATAGACATACGAAAGAAGTTTTGCCTAAGCTGAAACAGAGACAACAATAGTAAAACGAACAATAAAATACCAAATTTCCATCCCTGATCTCATGTATCTAATGCTATGGTTGTTCTATTACAATAGACTGCAGTTTGGAATATAATTGGTTGATTTGTTTGTATGTATGTAGACTGATGTCTACAACATACAAACAAACCAAATATTTCCCTTTACTTTGATAAGCTTGATTTGAGTTCTAGAGTTGTAGTTTAAGTACTTATGACTCTTATGATATTTAAGATTCTATATTTTTGGCAACTTCCGTGGCGTAATGATCAACACGCTAGGATGTCAATCCGGAGGTCCTGGATTCGATCCCCAGCCAGGACAAAATGGAGGCCTTTTTCAAATTGTCCTGGATCTTGGATGTTTATCTGTATATGAATTTATTATAAAATATAGTACGTTCAGTCATTATCCCTAAGTTTTAAACTTTTTTGGCTCTAGCTCAATCAGTCTTAAACAAATATCTTCTTTTTTACAGCTTTTCTTCAATCAAATTCTGGACTAAAACATTTCCCCATTAATGAAAAATATTCTCGTAATCATCTAAGCATCGTAGCAGGAGCCGTAAAGAAGATTATTGAACGAATGAGCGAAGTGAGCGAAGTTCCCTGAGTCTACTTAAACAATCCGGCGTTCGTATGAATGTTTCTATGTTTGTTATGCGATACCTCGAATAATTTTGATGGGATATAAAACAATAAAAAACAAATTCTCTTAGATTCAGGAGAGTAAAAATTTTTTTTGTAAAATCTATTGATGTCGCGGTGTGCCCGAACAGTTTGTCGCGATGAGTTTTGTCTTGGATCAAGCCCTAGATAACCCTTCAAACTAATGAACTTCTGTTTGTAAAGTGAGAACGTAAAGCTTTTCTTCGCACACTAACCAAAAGCGACCGCTTTTCGCAAATGTGCGTAGAAAAGCTTCATGTTCTCAGTAGTTCATAAAATAGTTTAAATGGCTATCTAGAGCTTGGTGAAGACAAAATTTTGAATTATGTCTCCATTTCCTTTCAAAATTTATTTTAAATGAGGACAGCACTGGTTCTCTAAAAATTCAGTAAAAAATTTATTAAGGACATAATTAAGAATTTTTAAGTTCGAACTAGAACCATTCGGTCAAGGGGTTGCCGAGATATAGGGTTCGCAACTTCACAGTTCGGGGGGAACTACTAGTAGTGATAAGTGATATAAGTAATATCACTACTGGCGATAAGTGATATTTACAAGATGATAATTCTGCGATAGTCTGCTTCCTTTCCTTTCACAGCTTATCACCTAGTTTGCTGACAACCAGATTTAGCTGTTCAACACAAAGCGTCTAGCACATAACAATTACTGCATTGTAGCCATTGTTACACTGAACCGACTGCGAGCATCAACAGGATTGATTTTTCATACCATTGGTAAAGTGTCCTCGTTCGGTACTATTTTACATGCTTTGTAATGTAATTATTTGAACGAAGCAGTGAAGAACGGTTTTGTGTTAAACAGTTGTTCGACCAAGGTTACTTCGATCTATTGTTGTGAGCTCTATCTTTTATGGGTTCCCTCTACCTGGCAGAATCTTGATACTCAAAATTTCATTTGGCATAATGGCAATGGCATATGATGGGTTACCCTAATACCTTAATTATACATTATTCTAAAAAAAATATGCAAAACTGATTTTGACATCTTAAAAGTATGCTATTGTACATTTAGGACACATAAAAATTTGGCCAAGCAATAATGATATGAAATATATTTTTTCAAGTGTGTAATGCTAAATAAAATTTGTAGCATCAAGATTCTACGAGATAGAGTGAACCCTATGTATGTATGTTTATTCGTTTAGGTCAAATCTTTCAACTTAACTTTCTTTTCTTTTTTTCTCTTTTTGTAAATTCATCATTATGTACTTGTGTATGTATTTTTGTATGTCATTTTGCATATTTTATATTATGAAGTCTGAACCGATGTTATTTATTAAGTAAAAGAATTTGTTAACGGAAACATAATCGATCTCTGCGATACAAGCTACGCTTAGTGCAGGGTCCAAAAGAAATTATACCTGTTTTTAAGTTTAATTAGCTATAAGTTATAACGAATTGTAATACTATAATTCTAATTTTGGCAAATAAATTTTATTATTATTATGTATCTCCTTTGAGAATCACGGGTCTTTTCACCCCGGTCCTTTGAGAGGCTTGCGTGGGGATACAGATCCAACACGTAGAGGCCCTTTATTATTATATTAATTTTCAACCAAATATTATGAATTCATCATCATCATCATTTCAGCCGCACAACGTCCACTGCTGGACATAGGCCTTTCCCAAATTATTATGAATTATTGTATTGCAATATTTTGTTTAGCGTGATTTGTCAGCAAATTAGAAGACAAGTATTGCCCTCGTACTACTTATCTAGTTTGCTGACAACCTATCTAGCTGTTCCCAGCATGTAGCACACTAACAATTGCCGCATTGTGCCCATTGTTACTCAACAGGTACAGCGGCAACAAGATTCACTGTTTGCTGACGGATTTTCAGATTTCACGTTGCATTCTTCATATTGTTGTGTAAAGCTCGTCTACTGGAGTTTTACAAAATGTAAGTAATGCTCAGAATATTAAAAGAATTACATAAATAATTCTACTAATCACATCTTTATCGTTGTCAGGGTGTATCGGCCTTGGGCATAAGACTTAACAGGTTTATTGCATCATCATCATTATCAGGTCTTTTAGTCTCCAGTGTAGAAGCACGACCCTCTTTGTACAACTAGAGCCATAGTTGGCCAGAGCAGAGTCAGAGGACTTGGCCTACACTTTCCGCGCTGGCCAGACGCATTTTTTGTCTTAGTAAGAATAAAAACAAGGATTGAATTGCAATATTTTGTTTAGCGTGATTCGTCAGCAAATTAGAAGACAAGTATTGCCCTCGTACTACTTATCTAGTTTGCTGACAACCTCTCTAGCTGTTCCCAGCGTGTAGCACACTAACAATCACCGCATTGTGCCCATTGTTACTCAACAGGTACTGCGGCAACAAGATTCACTGTTCGCTGACGGATTTTCAGATTTCACGTTGCATTTTTCATATTGTTATATAAAGCACGACCTCTAAAGTTTAAAAATAAATTGTGGCTATTACTAGATATTTAATTTTTACCGACTTCCAAAAAGGAGGTTGTGTATTCGTCGCGATCTTTTAGGGTTTCGTACAAGAAATGAAAAACAGAACCCTTATAGGATCACTCGTGCGTCTGTCTGTCCGTTTGTATGTCACAGCTAATTTACTCCGAATCTACTTGACCAAATCGGGTAAAATTAGGTAGGATGGTGTAAACATATGACGCAAACAAATACTCGTTTACGTCATTATAATCGGTTGCGTAGTTTGGAGAAGAAGTCTGTTTTTAGTTTTTAAAAATTAATAACTATTGTATTGCCGTATTTTGTTTTGCCTATGTGATTCGTCAGCAAATTAGAAGACAAGTATTGCAATCGTACTATTTAATTTGCTGACAACCTGTCTAGCTGTTCCCAGCATGTAGCACACTAACAATCACCGCATTGTGCCCATTGTTACTCAACAGGTACTGCGGCAACAAGATTCACTGTTTGCTGACGGATTTTCAGATTTCACGTTGCATTTTTCATATTGTTATGTTAAGGTCGTCTACTGAAGTTTTAGAAAATGTTAGTAACTGCTAGAATAATCAAAAGAAATATAGGTAATCTTTATCTCATCTCATCTTTAGGTCTTGTAAATCTCCACTGTAGGAGCACGACTCTCTCTGTACTGCTAAAGCCATACTTGGCCAGCCGCCAGAGGATTTGGCCTGACAAATATGATTTAAACAAAAAATTAGTTTTTAAAATCAGGCTTTTTCGAAAAATCAGTCTTCTGTCAACTATATCTAACATAAAAAAGATAGCGACGAATTCTTAACCTTCTATTTTGAAAGTCGGCTTTTAATAAGAAATAATTTAGTATCTTTGTATCATAAGAAATAAAAATATTTCAATATGAGTAATTTTCCGGTGGACTTTGTAAAAATTTTGTGAACAATTCATCACAAATTACACAGAACGATTTTCTAAAGAATAAAATCCGGAAATACGGAACAAATATTATTTTCCATACAAATTGAGATATTAGCTGATCGGGTTTCGTCGGGGAAGGTTGTAAAAATATTATGAGCTGAGCTCGAATTTCCGAGATAATTACGGTTTTTATCACTCCGTCGATATTAATTCAAGTCTAGAGAGGCAATGACATTTAATTTAAACAGCCTGCCAGCGTGGGTCGTAAATTTAAAAGGTACCTATGGTATTTAAGAGTTAGGTATGAAAGAAGTAAATATTTAAGTAACAAGAATATAATATTTTGCTAATTAGGAAAAATAGGAGTTATCAATTGTTTTTTTGGAAATTTTATTTGATTTTATCTAACTTTATTGTTCCAAAGTACAAACATACTTTTAACAAATGACGGACTTAATGCTAAAAGCATTTTCTCCCAGGCAACCTAGGGATAAACAGAGAAAATTATGCGGCACAAAAAAGCAATACAATATACGTATGTACAGTCAGCATCAGAGATACCTGACCCCTCTATCTATACATATCTTGAATTTTCTCTTAAACTGAAAATAATATTTACATGAAAATGTATATTCAAAAAGACTTCATTAAAATCTCCCTGAATACACATTTTCATATTAGTATTAAGTTCAGTTTATGAGAAAATTGAAGATGTAGGTGGAGGAGTGGTCAGGTATCTTTGATGCCGACTGTACATTCTAAAATATGAAATCTTTGCAAAGAAGTTATTAGTATAAATTTTGTAGGTTAGGTACCTTTTTTGTGACCACGACAATTATTAAATATAAACTGCGGTAAGTTAGGATGGTTATTTAACTATTTAAATCATTATCTGTCATGTGCAGAGGACAAATATTTCACTAATGGCAACCAAACAACGGAGGCCTTCCGAAGCGCGCATCACCTCTAGCTATACAACGTGGAAGGGACATAACCGTAATAAATCAAACCACTGGCTATATTATAGCACTATAGCATAATAAAATTAAAATAACAGTCTTCAATCTTATACAAATTGGTCGGGTGGCTGCAGACCTTAGTATGGAAATGCCATTTTTTTTTAATGCCATTATACTATAGTTTAATTTATTACGGAAATGTCTCTTCCATTTTATATCTATGGCTTCTGTAAAAGAATTAATACTGACTTTTATGGTCAAGGTAATCGTTATTGATACATTAGATCGGGTTCTTCAAAATACAAGTATTAAGCTCAATAAATTACCAACTTCTTTGCATGGAGGTAAAAAAAAAAACACAAAAGGCACTGAACTAGAATTGCCCTACTTCAAAATGCTGACCGTATAAATAAGCGCCCATAGGGAAATACGAGCATCCTTGTAACATAAACTAAAGACGAAACAGAAGAAAATCTTATTAAACTCCGAAACCCCATTCTGAGCGTGGCCTAACGTACACTTGGCCAACGTCATTTATTGACCGAGGGAGCGAAGCGTCTTCATTTCTGCTTTGGCTAAAATTATTTCAAGTGTTCGAATTTCGGTTGTTTGGATGTCTGGCTTTTCTCGCCTACAGGTCGTTTTAATTAACCGATTATCGTCGTTAAACCGCTTTTATATACTTTTTTTAATGGCGAAAATATAGTGTTGACAGCTACTATTTTTCAAAACTAAAAACTGACTTCACCCCGAAACTACAAAAATTATGGGACCACCTGACCTTTTCAAACATTAATTTTTAAATCGGTCTAGGCATCTTCGTATAAGTGGTACATACTAATATATAAAAAAGAGATTTAGACAATGAGCGTTTTAGACGAGTTGCTACATAGACTACTTGCATTTAAAACCATTCGCGACTAACTCATCGTAACGACTAGACAATCTCCTCCTTTTTGGAAGTAGGTATCTTAAAAAATATATTTTCCTTGCAAAAAGTTTTGAATTAACAGCTCACAGAGCCACTAGTAAAGTATTATTTCTGTACTCTCCTTATTGTATGGTAGTACTGCAAAATGCAAAACACGTCAAGAACGTGACTAGTGTTTGAGCAAAACGTCTGAAAACCTGGTCATCCGACATTTTTTGAACATAATGTTAAAAGGGTGGACCATTTACGCCTTTGTTCTTCATTTCCATAGTTCTATAAAAGTTGTAAGTACTTGTAGGTATTTTTACCGACTTCTAATAAAAGGAACAGTTTATCAATTCATATTGCCGTGTGGTTCCAACAGAGTGGAATAGGGCCACTCCAAGTCCTCCCGTGTCTGTCGTAGAATGTCGTAGAAGGCGACTTAGGAATACAAGCTAAACAAAGCTTATAAACATCAATGAGACCTCTCCAACCTGTCTGGCTAAGTATGGCTCTGGTCACAGATATCTATGTCTGTGGCTCCGGTAGTACAGAGAGGGTCGTACGCCGGCAGTGGAGACAAGAAGACCAGATGATGATGAAATATTTTAAACACTACTCTGTCGGAAACCACACGGCAAACATTTAGTTGGGTCTTATTTAGCTTGCAAGCATCTATTACTAAAGAAAAGCTTGTAAAAAAAAATCGGCCGAGGCGAAGGTGTGAACTAGAAACGTCTTTCCACAATGCCTTTTGCAGCAACAGAGAATTTGCATAGTCTAGCCTAGTCTTAATTGGATCTTGTATGGAGTAGTAATACACTAGGGTACACAGCTTAACTCTCGCCCGGGCGAAATAGGGATGGCACCAAGAATAACTTGTTATTAACTTTTATTCTAATAATGCCACTTTTGAAGTATGAAATTTTGTCTCACAGACAACATGCTTTGATGGTCGCTCACCAACGACGGCATCCGACGATGGTTCTGTGGATCTGATGACGTTCGCCAACGACGGACGCCGACCACGGCTGCTGACAACGCTAGCCGGCGGCTGTCACCGACGACGGTCGCCGACGAAGTTCGCCAACGTCGGTAGCCAGCGACGATCGCCGACAAAGGTCGCCAAGGACGGTCGCCGACGACAGACGGTCTTAAATAGACTAGAAACAGATAATATACTAAGGACAGAAGCCGGAAGGTAGGCCAACTACTGTCGCCAACGACGGCTGGAATTGCCCTTTGAATTGATCTGCCTGCATCATGGATATTATTAGACTGATTAAAACCGCAATACCCAAAATGCTCTGTTTACCCCATTAAGGATAAAGACGTGATTATATATATGTATGTATCAAGTGGGATATAAATATTTCTGTTGTCCCGGTAGAGACAACCCTAACCCCTGAGTCTCACACAGGCATTAATTTGCATTATACTCGGTGCATACCCTTATAAAATGTGGTAATGGACAAGCTTATGTCCCATAAAGTGTTATTTTGCATGAATTCCGCGCGGGCTCACCGTGTATATTTGATGAAACAATTAGTTTCGGAGCAGGGGATTTTGGTCTTTATTGCGTTAGAGATTTATTAAATAAATTCCCTATTTTCGATTATTGCTTGTTTTGCATGAATAATTAATACTTTAATACACATGAGGGTTGTATTAATTTTGTTAAAATGATGAGTGAGAGAGTAAAGGTATGTGGCGTAGTGGTTTAATTATTATATAAGGAGATTTAATGGTTTTACCAACATCATAGTACAGGATTAAACCAGTACCTAGTTATACTCGCGTTGTTAGTGCTGGTGAAGGAGTAAAGAAAAAAATAAGATTTTTGAATATATTTTTTTACAAGCTTTTATTGTAAGGCTACGTAAGTGAGGACAAATGAAATAAGCCCAAGTTCCAAACGCCACTGGCATATTCCTGGCGGTAAATTTGTAAGTATTTCAGGTTTTCCAAAAATTCTACCCCTTGAGGGATGAAATGAGGTGAACTACCTTCTGTCGCTGTCGCCCGCTCGTTTCGAATATTATAAATAGAAAAAAAAAATTCAAAATTTAAAAGTCAATTTGCCAGGCAAACTGATAATCTCCCGACTTTCAAGCTTTCACCTTCAATAACTTTTAAATGGCTAAAACCGATTCCCATCAAACATAGCCACCGCAAGGAAACTTGCTTTTACGTAAAAAACACATCTAAATCGGTCCATCCGATACCTACACTTTTACAGACAGACATTGGCGCCAAATATAACAACCCTATTTTTTATCGGGGGTTAAGAAACCAATACAAAAATTAAAACATTCACAAATAACGGTAATACAATAAAAGACTCAGGGATTTGGTTACAAAAGACCCTTGTAATTATCATCCCCTATTACCTAAGGGTAGGATAGACTAATTTGCTACACGCCCGGGGTGTGTTTTCTAAAAACAAACTTTTCCTTTAACATAAAGTAACTGACATGGAAACATTATCAAGGGACGAAGATGTTACACAATACTAGAAAGGACAATACGACTTTTTTTTACCTGGTTCCATAGTTTAAAATATTACTATTTATTTAACGTTCCTACTTAACTAAAATAATTAAGTACGCTAGTAATATTACAATCTACGACATTTTTTTTTTACCTGTCCCTTTGTCAGATTGTCTGTAACCAATCTTCAAGTTAAATTTTACCCACTTCCTAGTTACCGATCGAGCTGAAATTTTGCATGCATATGTATTCAATATTATGATGACATGGAGCTGATCTGATGATGAAGCTGGAAGGTGTTCAAGTCATCTCTGTGATAATATAGCGTAACCGAGATTGGGCTCGATTGACTGGTCTTGAAACACGCTTTAACTTTTAGGTCATTGTGATAAAAGCTCGTTTATAAAAATATTTTTACTTGTTGTTACTAGCTGGACCGATTTAAATAAAATTTTATGGATATCGTTTAAGACCCGGAGAAGGACGCAAAATAGATTTTATTTCGAAATTCCCACGGGGAGAGAAGCCTGCTGGCACAGCTAGTCGAAGTATTGTATTAAAGTAGGAGCTAGTGTACCTATATTGAAGTAGTTTATAACATGTTAACCGTCTTCAAAAAAGTAGAAGGTTACCAATTCAACCGGTATTTTTTTGGAACGAAATTCCTTTTCAGACGGTACTTATGGGGGCTAGGCGATAAAAAGTGTAAGATTTTCCGTCACAGTATTTTTAGTAAAAGTATAATAAGTAACTTCTTTACAAAGTGCACGTGATTACTCCACAAGGGTGGCTACTCCATAAAGTAATACGTTAGTCGTACAATAGTGACGTCTTATTGCTTTGTCAAACTAAATTAGACCTTATCATGATAGGTAAAACGCGGATACGCAGTAACGTCCGTCTTGCATAACTATCGCTTTTGGAGTAACTCTCCAGATCACCATTGAATTAAATGAAAAATATAAACTTAATAAAAAACTAAACGTGAGAGTGTAGGTAACATAACAAAGGCTTGGTTAAACTAACAGAGTTATGGATCTTGTAATCTGAAATAAATGATTTTTATTTTATTTTTAACGTTTTTTTGTTTTTAATGTATAAAAATCTTTATTAAGATAAATAGTACAAATATATTATACTAAGACTAGCAGATGCCCGCGACTTCGTTCGCGTGGACTTTTGAGATGTAAGGTATCCTATCTTACAAGTTGGATCAATTTGCACACGGTGTGCAAATCTAATTTAAAATCGGTTCAGTAGTTTAGGAGTCCATCGCGGACAAACAACGTGACACATAATTTTTAAATATAAAGATGAAACTAAATAGCTTAAAACTTAATATAACTAAGTATTAATAAAAACAGTTATTACCCAAAAGCCACTTCTAAAAATTAAACATCCTACGTATAACCGTTAAATAGGCTAAGTAAAATTTAGAGTTGGCTTCTAAAGTGAACATGTTTAATCCATTCTTTGCTAAGGTTTTATTACCATGTGATGTTTGAAGGTTTGTCGGGATTTATATAGATAAAACAAAGTTTTAGCACAAATTGCCTAATTAGAACTTACATAGGCTAAGTAAAACTAACACAATTACGGATCTTGTAATCTGAAATAAATGATTTTTTATAAACTTTTTTATACTTACTATCTAAAAGGCACTTCTAAAAATTAAACATCCTACGTTTAACCGTTAAATAGGCTAAGTAAAATTTAGAGTTGGCTTCTAAATCGAACATGTTTAATCCATTCTTTGCTAAGGTTTTATTACCCTGTGATGTTTGTAGGTTTGTCGGGATTTATATAGTTAAAACAAAGTCTTAGCACAAATTGCTTAATTAGAACTTACATGGGTAAGTTCTAAGACTTTGTTTTTTATTATATACTAGAGGCAGCGCGCGGCTTCGCCCGCGTTAACTACGCGATTGAAGTCGCGGGCGTGATGCAATATAGCCTATAGCCTTCCTCGATAAACGACTTATCTAATACCGAAAGAATTTTTCAAATCGGGCCAGTGGTTTCTGAGATTAGCGCGTTCAAACAAACAAACAAACTCTTCAGCTTTATATATAAGTATGGATTACTAACATAGGCTAAGTAAAACTAACACAGTTACGGATCTTGTAATTTGAAATAAATATTTTTGTTTTACTTTTTAACAGTTATTATCTAAAAGCCACTTCTAAAAATTAAACATCCAACTTTTAACCGTTAAATAGGCTAAGTAAAATTTAGAGTTGGCTTCTAAAGCGAACATGTTTAATCCATTCTTTGCTAAGGTTTTATTACCATGTGATGTTTGTAGGTTTGTCGGGTTTTATATAGTTAAAACAAAGTCTTAGCACAAATTGCCTAATTAGAACTTACATAGGCTAAGTAAAACTAACACAATTAGGGATCTTGTAATCTGAAATAAATGATTTTTTATAAACTTTTTTATACTTACTATCCAAAAGCCACTTCTAAAAATTAAACATCCTACGTTTAACCGTTAAATAGGCTAAGTAAAATTTAGAGTTGGCTCCTAAAGGGAACATGTTTAATCCATTCTTTGCTAAGGTTTTATTACCCTGTGATGTTTGTAGGTTTGTCGGGATTTATATAGATAAAACAAAGTCTTAGCACAAATTGCTTAATTAGAACTTACATGGGTAAGTTCTAATACTTTGTTTTTTATTATATACTAGAGGCAGCGCGCGGCTTCGCCCGCGTTAACTACGCGATTGAAGTCGCGGGCGTGATGCAATATAGCCTATAGCCTTCCTCGATAAACGACTTATCTAATACCGAAAGAATTTTTCAAATCGGGCCAGTGGTTTCTGAGATTAGCGCGTTCAAACAAACAAACAAACAAACAAACTCTTCAGCTTTATATATAAGTATGGATTACTAACATAGGGTAAGTAAAACTAACACAGTTACGGATCTTGTAATTTGAAATAAATATTTTTGTTTTACTTTTTAACAGTTATTATCTAAAAGCCACTTCTAAAAATTAAACATCCTACGTTTAACCGTTAAATAGGCTAAGTAAAATTTAGAGTTGTCTTCTAAAGCGAACATGTTTAATCCATTCTTTGCTAAGGTTTTATTACCCTGTGATGTTTGTAGGTTTGTCGGGTTTTATATAGTTAAAACAAAGTCTTAGCACAAATTGCCTAACTAGAACTTACATAGGCTAAGTAAAACTAACACAATTAGGGATCTTGTAATCTGAAATAAATGATTTTTTATAAACTTTTTTATACTTACTATCCAAAAGCCACTTCTAAAAATTAAACATCCTACGTTTAACCGTTAAATAGGCTAAGTAAAATTTAGAGTTGGCTTCTAAAGCGAACATGTTTAATCCATTCTTTGCTAAGGTTTTATTACCCTGTGATGTTTGTAGGTTTGTCGGGGTTTATCTATGTAAGGTTTAATTAAGCAATTTGTGCTAAGACTTTGTTTTTATCAAGTGATTATTTATTTTAGTTTTAGTATACAAGATGACTTAGTTCATTTAGCAGTGGCTTTGGGTGAGAATTTGGTCTAGTACAGCTATAAAACTATGAAATAAATTAAATAGATACCTACCTGATTAGGTTAAAAAGGTTAATAAACATGAGCCGATCAATGTACGGCTTATAATTCGCATATTATTATTTTTATTAATTTAGTGTGAATAATTGACTCTGAGCGTGTTTATACAAAATTTATCACTGTATGTGTATTTGAATAACCTACGAAAATATTCGTATTTTGAATATGTGTGTGTGCAATCCAGTCATGCTGCTAGTTTGCAGCTTAGGAAGATAGTACCTAAATGGACATTTTAATGCACGGTGCACCGATATACGTAGGTTTTGTTCTTAGTAATAAATGCTTATATATTAGAAAACCGTAAGGGAACCCGATGGGAATCGGCTTCTAAGGAGGCCCCACCACTGTCATTTAGTATTTCAGGTAAGAATTACAGTACATAGATGGTTCCACAGTTTAAAATGTTAATATTTTTTTTTTACGTACCTACTTAACTAAAATAATTAAGTTCGCTAATAATATTACAATCTAGCCTAAACTCAGACTAATAGTAATTTACCAGTATCTAGTTTTATACATATTAAAAGCTTATAATTTTTCAAAATTAATAACCTACAACCGATTATAATTAAATTTCTATAGGACTAGGTACCTCACAAATAGTAAGTACCTAATTAGTACATTTAAAAAAAAGGTTTTTTTCAAATCGGTCCAGGCATCTTCGAATAATTGGTGAAAATACATATGTAAAAAAAAGATCGCGACGAATTAATAACCTCCTTTTTTTGCAATTTCATTAAATTTGGTTGAGTAGAATTTACACCCAGGCATTTTGGACGCATTCCATAAATGCCGAATAAATGTCTATTGTCAGGGCAAAACCATTAACTGAACTTTTATTAACTTTTTCATTCAGATAGTTACATTTGAGTATGCATAAAACATAGTTAGATTACGTCTAATAAATCGACAATAAAAAACAAGAATTTTGATTTGATAGATATTATATTTAATGACTTAGTCAAAGTTCGCAAAATATAATTCTTTCGACTTCTCAGTCGAGTCAACGCATCGCGAGGGCATGAGAGCTATAAATAATTGATTGAGGGAAGCGAGAATTTATTATGATTTAACGTGACTGTGATTATTTTATAACAAAATGCTTTTGTCATCATTATCACAACCAGGTCTTTTTGTCTCCACTGCAGGAGCGCGACCCTCTGTGTACTACTACAGCAATTACTTGGCCAGAGAAGCCAGAGGACTTTGGCCTACACTCTCCTCGCTGGCCAGACGGGTTGGAGAGGCCTCATTGATGTTTTATAAGCTTTGTTTAACTTGTATTTTCTAAGTCGCCTTCTACGACATTCACGAGAGGAATTGGAGTGGCCCTATTTGACTCTGTCGGAAACCACACGGCTTTTGTCAAGTTATGATTTACAAACTACCAATAAGTTCCAGCTTCTTTTTACAGAAATCATATGATATTTTTCTGCCCATGTATTTGAGAATAAAATCTACGACCGTTTATGCCCAATTTGTTTTTGCCCTCGACCCATCACTACCTAAATTCCGAACCGACCACACGTCGGACCTTTGTTGTTCGCCAAAATAAGGAAACGTTTCCTTCGTCATGGATTAACACTGTCCTATCTAGCAATTTATTGGTTTGCAGATACCACGCTGCTTCCTGTCCCTGGGTAGAAAATAAATACAATTCAATACAATACAAATACTCTTTATTGCACCATAAACAAAAGGAAATACAAAAACAGAAAAAATGAATAAGACAGAATTATGATACAAAGGCGGACTTATCGCATTGCAATCTCTTTCAGTCAACCTTTGGGTAGAGGAAGAAGTGAATATTTAAGAGATAGGCGGTGCAGTATGTCAGATATACTGTAAATAGAATTAAAAAATAGAACCTGCCACACACAGACTTTACTAACAACAAAAAAACAATACATTTTTGGTACAAGTTTTTATTGTGAGACCAAAGTACTTAAGACAAAAGCAACAGCCCAAACACGGTGAAATTGCATCGTTTTTTTACTGAGTTCCATCGACCGCCTTTCGTCTCCATGATAAGACTCAGGCATCGTCTACCATAAAGTGCTCAAGACAAATCAAACGAGTCTAAGTAAATGAGGTTATGTTGTTTTATAACTGAGCTCCGTCAAATATCTCCCGGCTCCATCATCAGAACAGCTCATTGACTCCTTAATAAGTATTGTCATCAAATTTACGTATATAATTATTATGCAAAACTTCAGCTCAATCAGTTTTGGATAACTGGTTGAAAATTGAGTTGCAAGATATGACCTAAAAAAACATACATACATCCAAGTTTGATTTATTCCTCGATCTAATTTTGCGTTCTGCGCGGAAAGAGAAGCTGCAAAATTTTATGTTTTTACAAGCTTTTATTTGACTTGCAATGAATTCTAACGGTTTTATGGAAGAATATTAATAACAATTACTGTGATGTATTTATATTTTATTTGTTTTTAGATTGTTTGCTATCCGTAACTCCTCATTACTATTTAATATTTTGGCAGATTACAGCTGGGCATGAGAGCAATAATAGGCATAATTTCCAAAGGATTTCCAAAATGGTCGATCGAAGGCAGCTTACATCCATTTTTCACAGCTTCTCTAAGACGTCTGCCGACAGGTCTTTACCTCAAAAACACTAGATTTAGGCTTGCTAACCGACTTCCAAAAAAGAAGGACGTTATTAATTCGTCGCGACCTTTTTAATGTATGTTAACCGATTATTCGTAGACGTTTTTTTTATCTTTTTTTTTTGAAATTTCCATTTGTCAGGTATTTCCAGAGAAATAGTTGTAAAAAATCAGTTGTGTAGTTGGTGGGAAAAGTTGGTTTTTAGTTTTAATTTTTTTTTATTCTATCGGTCGTTTTGACAAATTTTGGAAGTAGACACGAACACGATGATGATTGAAAAAATATTATACAAAGAGTAATTTTTTAAAGATGACGTCATAGTCTGCTTAACCCACCCTCACACAAAATTAATTAAATTTAATTAAATCAGCCTTACTAACGTAATTGAAACTATTCCAGCCTCAAGTATTATCAAATCTCTGATATAACTAAGCAACTTAAGAGTCTCTTGAAAACGTATCCATTACGTTAATCCAGAGGCAAGAGTGCTCGAAGGCTGAAAATTCAACAATATTGAACCAAATCAGAGGTATATTTGAGAATAGATGTAGGACGGGTATGATCATATAATGCGAAATGAATGTAGTTTTTCTGAAATACTGTATTCATAAAAAATGTAATTGATGCTACATAAAGATACAACGTCGGAGAATAATGAACAAACAATATTACAGGTATTAATTCATAAAATCTATCCTCGTAAATGAATTCAAGAAATCAGATGTCACCTGTTCCGACTAGTGGCTTTGTGTACTTTAGATCTCGCGAGTCACCCTAATCCTAAGTCTATCGGTTAATATCTGCCATTTTGAAATTTCCGGAAAACTGGCTTCACCAAAAAATTTACGTAATCATCGAATATACAAAATTTTAAGAGAATCACTTCAGAAATGTGATCTGTAGGCGAGAACAACCGGAAAACTGGAAAACTGTACATAAGGAATTTACTTACGAAAGAATTTTTGCTGAAGCTGAAACGGTGACTGTCGGTAGCTTTGCTCATTTGGTCAACCAGTTCTTCTCCTACTTCTCCCTTCTTATTGATGAAGGAAAGTATATTAAAAACAATAACACTGTTGTTTTTTTTTCTCTAGTAATTTCAGGACACTGCCTGCAGTGACGTGTCTATTTCAACATTGCTCTATGTACTAATTCGTCTCTTCGCGATAAACATTCGAAAACCTTTATAATTAATGAAGCAATCCTTTCTATATTGGACGTAATGAAGTCAGTGGAAATACACACAGTCGTGTGGACTTAACAGCTAAGAAAATGCACAAACGTAACTACCAGAGTGTGATAGATCTCAAGTGGAGTTGAGCAGAACACCTGACAAGACGAGGTGACGATAGGTTGAATAGAGTGCTGATGGAGTAGTGGCCCTTTATGGTAAACGTAATGTACGTCCGAGAGGCAGAGGGTTGATGACATAAGAAAAGTCACGGGTTGAAACTGGTTTTGTAAGGCGCAGGACCGATGTGGTTGGCATACATTGAGAGATGCCTATCTATATCCTCCCAGCAGTGGGATAAGGAATGCTGCCGATGATGAACTACTAGATTAACTAGTAGTTCACCCCGAGCTGTGAACTCGCAAATCCAATATCTCAGCAATCTTTTGACCAATTTGGCTGATGTGCAATATTAAAAATTATTTTGGCTATATCTACAATACGCCTACCAAACGTACGCCTTACAAACAAAAAAAGAATTTTCGAAATCGGTTCAGGCATCTTCGGAAAATCAGTGAACATACATTAAAAAATCCGGCTAGTTGATAACGCCCTTTTTCGTAGTTGGTTAAAAAAAACCGCAACAAAATCGGGCCGTAACGTCAGAAACACAGACACGTCTAACTTATAATACCATTCTTTTTCGTCAGGAATTGTTTTAAAAAACTTACCTAAATGATATTGTACGCCAGTCTTCGCATCCGTGAGTCACCTGCAATAGATTCAGCCACTCCAGACGGATTGATTTACAGACCTTCTAATTATCAGGCGAGAATCGAGATTGAAAGTAATTCTGGAATAGCTCCTTAGCCATTGATTGCTGCTAAACCAAGGACTTGCGAATACGCAGAGTTGATAATTATCTACCACGGTGGTCCAATTGAGAGGTCAAGGCAGTCGCCTTGTAGTCTGAAGGATAATACTGGGCTGGCCTATGGGTTGCGGAGGTGAGACAGCAGTCGCTCTATCTAATAACTGTGCAATAAAATTATTTGCCAGGCAAATCAAAAGGCCTCACCCCGACTTCTTATAATTTATTAACAGATAAACCAATTTCGTATATGAAACTGTAGAAGAAGGAGAAACATTTCATAGCGCGTTTTAGTTTCATGTGTTAACATTATGACGCCATCTATCATGAGTAGCGAAACTACATATTCCGTGGAATTAATACTCGTAGCGCCATCTATTATTTGCCAGGCAAATAAAAATCCCCGATTTTCAAGCGTTAATCGCCAATAACTTCTAGCTGAACCGATTTTCATCAAGCGTAGCTAACAACCATTCAAAGAAACATTCTTTCATGGGGAAAAAACCGCATTGAAATTGGTCTATCCATTCGAGCGCCACGATGTCACAAAGAGACACACAGACAGACACAAGCGTCAAATTTATAACCGCTTTTTTTTGTCGGGGGCTAAAACCAAGTAACCTCGTCAAATCACCTACGATGGTAGCGGACCCGGGCTCTGAAGCGCTACCGCTGAGGATGCAACCGAGAATACGCTCGGAGATGATGTAAAATTTAATTTGTACGACATAATATTATTATATACTAGCTGAAGCCCGCGACTTCGTTCGCGTGAACTTTATATCCCTGGAAAATGCTCATCAGACTGAACAACTCTTACTAAGGCGGCATTTTTATATCTCTTATAGTTTAGCTGGACCATTATGGTTCTGCATCAGGCGTTCCATTTTCCAAAATCATTTATACCCTATATGTTGCCCAGGCTTAATAGCTATATAACAAAAAAGTTTCATTCGAATCCTTCCAGTATTTCCGGAGATTAGCGTGTACAAACAGACAAACAGACAAACAGACAAACAGACATACAGACAAACAGACAAACAGACAGACATTTTATTTTAAATTCTTACTCAATTACTATGTCTCCATCGCGCCAAATATTTTTTTTGGAAATATATTTAATGTACAGACACACTTTTTTTACTGTTTTATTATATGTATATAGATTATTCTCCCATGCTGGTCTGGGAGAAATAAAAAAAACTTAGAATGTACTAGCTGCTTCTCTTCCCATGCAGATCGTAAAAGCCGATCGAGGGAATGGGCAAAAATGCAAATCATGTTAACAGGCGATGCGGCTAGCAACCCATCACTGTATTGATTGCTTTTCCATCTTCTCGCCCACCATGACGCTAAAAGTGGCTTTTGGGTCTTGTGGCCCTGGGCTCTGCATACAACCGCAAGACCCAAAATGCTCTGTCTGCCCCATTAGGGATTAAGACGTGATAGTATGTATGTATGCATGTATATATTTGGCGTAGAATTTACCTAAATTAAAAATTTATTTCAGCATAACTTCCACTGCAGGACATAGGCCTCTCTCAAAGATTTCAAAAAATGACCGATCAAGAGCGGCCTGCATCCGGCGCTTTCCAGCGATTATTTCAGCTGCTTCTATTTCTGCGCAGATCATTTAATCCGATAGAGGTCATAGATGAATTTAAATCATGTTAAATGGCGAAGCGCCTAGCAAATCATTATTATTTTTTCCAAGAACACTCTTAGCGGAATGGTGGAATAAATTTGTTAGCCTCACCTCAGCCCATTTCTTGTACAAATTTGAAAAAAACACAATCTCATGTAACAATATCAGTGTAATCTAGATCTTCTATTAGTCACATCCAGGGCTGACACCTCATAATCATTATGTCGCAGTCACAATATAAATTGAGCTTCAAGTTAGTACTATCTGTACTAAGTCCATGACAAGCTACTTTATCAAAGTGACACACAATCCATCAAGAATTTCAAAGTACTTCCTTTCGAATCGTAAGCGCGGTGGCAAATATAACGGTAAAATCACTTAATGGCAAAATCGGACGGAGATGTCACGGTTACGTAGATGGAATTTCATAGAGTGGTTAATACCCCTTGGCTTGACAGCAAATGGATCTTATAGTTGCATGATTCATTCATCACGTTCATCAGTACTGTTTCTTATATTTATGTGTTTTCTTACCGGAAATGTTTTAAATCTAGGAAACCTATAAAATTCTTAGAAAATATATTAAATTCGGACAACGTGGTCGTGATAACATTAAAACAAAATAAACTTAGTGACACGTCTCTTCAAAAGCCTAGCTTATGTATTAGGTTGAATTTTTGAAAAAATTTAGACATTATTCTACTGAACTAATATTATATATTTTTTCCTTATTGAGGGCTTTTGAGTATTAATGAAAAAATATTTAAATTAATAAGGTGGTATTTCAATTTGGTTTCGTCTTTCTAATAGTTAATGGTTAAATATTAACCTATTAAAACCAACCTAAGAAACTTTTGGATTGACTTTTGGAAATCCATAAGCCGGAAAGTAATCAAAACTTTGTAATTTTAAAATCAAGAGGTGTTAACCACTCTATATTATTGGGTCCGGTCGGCAAAGATGATTAGCGTGTACGGTTTTGCCGTCCAGTTTTCGTTGTATGTGTCACCACGTTGAAAGAGCTTCCTTTCGATTCATTATGACTGTAGCTTGTAAAATGCTTTCCAAGACACAATAAAAAAGGTCTTTTATGATAGGAATTTCTGATTGTTGAGGCGATTGAAAAGATTATTTTTAATGAACGTTCAATAAATCACTCGTGGAAAATTACGTTTTGCGAGTGCTTCGTTTTTGCAATTATTTCGGAGAAAAAGAAAACTTTGTAAATATTTATATAAAAGACGTTAATTGTTTGACTGCCAGAGGAGACCATACCTAGAGCACAATATATATAACCCATACAGTAGATGTACTCCATACTAACGCTTAAATTGACACACACACACATCCAAGCGTGATTTACACCGTCGGGTCGTCGGATATATATTATCTAACGACTTAAATACTTTTTACAACAGTGATTGATAAAAAAAAACAAATCATTAGCATAATATGTTTTATTTCTAAGCATAAAACTACACACGTACTATAAAAATCTATGAACACATGTCTGCTTACTTTATGTAGACGCTAACTCTAGCACTCCGACCAGCCGTAGGTATACATTTCAAGAATACGGCCGAGTCACGATATGGATTATATATATTGTGCCTAGAGTAATCAAGACACACAACAGTATATCAGCCAAGTGAAAGGCAAGTTCTGTGTAGGGTTGAAAAACAATGCAAGTCTTTTTTTCCATTCACCTCATTTCTTTTTCATTTTCTCAGTTATGTAGTCGTATGTGTTTCATCATCATCGTCATCTTTATCAAGTCTTTTTGTCTCCACTGCAGGAACACAACCCTCTCTGTACTACCATACTTGGCCATTGCAGCCTGAGGACATGGCCTTCACTCTCCTCGCTAGCCAGACGGGTGGGAGAGGTCTCACTGATGTTTGTAAGCTTTATCTAGCTTGTATTTCCTAAGCCGCTCTCTACTTGTCCACGGGAGGACTTGGAGTCTTCTTATCGAGTGTGTTAGTGACTAACACTAGTGTCAGAGTTTTTAAACCGCCTTAAAGGCCTCTGACATGGTTTTAGGTAACGACCAATGTCAAAGACAGTGACCGGGACCGACGGCTTAACGTGCCCTCCGAAGCACGGATCATCTTACTTATCAGACAATCAGGTGATCAGCCTGCAATGTCCTAACCAAACCAGGACAACAACACAAAGTCGTTGCCCCCGCCGGGAATCGAACCCGCGACCTCCGGGTACGAGCCGAACGCTCTAACTACTACACCACGGAGGCAGTTTTTGCGGACTTGGAGTGGCCCCATTCTACTCTACTCTGCCACACGGCTCAAATGTGTTTCATGGTGTCAAATTTGTAGTGAATGGGCAAAAATGCGAATCATGTTATTAGGCGATGCGGCTAGCTACCTATCACTGTTTGATCTCTTTATCCACTTTCTTGCCATCTATCACGCCAAAAGTGGCCTCTGAGTAATGCAGCTCTGGGTTCTACCTGCCGCAAGACTCACTGGACTCTTTTTGCTTCTTGAGGGATAAAGATGTTATAGTGTATAAGCTTAAAAATTGGAGAACTCAAAATATGCTTCGTTCAAATTCTACTCAACACGATACGTCTCAAGACTTTGCAATCCTTTAAAAGAAAATCATCTCCATCCCGTCGTAACTGAAAAATCCCATTTGCCGAAAAGATAATCTTTTGGGCTGCTTCCAACAATGTTTTTGCTAGTAGCGATTTAATTTCGTGCCGTCACGTGATATCAGTTACGGTGGAGGACCGTGATTTATACCTGTTACATTGTCGCTGCAGGCTCATGTCTCACTAAACAATATTTCACAAGCTTTAGTTTTGTCTATCCCAGGTCTTTATGTGTCCTTATGTTAATCCCATCAAAAAAAATTGGTTGCCTGTAAAGTCGGTATACGGGCGAAAGTTTTACGTGACAACGACTTTTTATGTCTGTCTCTCTCGCTCTTAGGCGGGGCGTGCCTCTCACTCGCTCTCATTGTGAGCGCATAACGTGAGCGGAGCGTAACGCAGTTTCTTGAAGTGTCACCCGGCAAACCAATTTATAAGACGTTGTCACGTCAAAACATTAATGTGAAAATTGAAGCCACATTCAATATTATGTTATGGGATGATTGTTAACGTCACTGACAAAAAATTGACATATAAAAGAGTTTCTAATTCTGAAGAGCAATCTTGAAATTGATTTATAATAAACTCAACATTTCACTTCGCTGATTTTTACCACCAAATCATATTTTACGAAATAAGAAAAAAAGAAACTTTCAATTTTAAAACAATAACTTGCGTATAACATAAAGAAAATATGTTGACTAGCCAATATAAGACGACTTGTATGCTAAACAAGGATTGAATTCTACACAAGCTAAAAAGTTTTAGTAAATGTGCCAAATTTCATATACTCAAGTAAAATATGTTTCGAATTGAAAAGGAGTCAAAAGAAGCTTGTAATGGTTCGTGTATAATACACATTTTCCTTTCTTTGCATTTGGCTAGACATGCTCCAGGACTTTACAATGACATAGGTATTGAATATTTACTTCTTGGAAATATAACCTCAACGATAACAATCTCTTTCTAAGTTACATTGAATTGTGAAGGAGTCAAAAATAGCTCAAAAGGTATGGTATATACACACGACTGCTTCGTCGCCAGTTGCTTTCTTTGAACTTGGCTGGACACGCTACTGTGTGTCTAGGTTTGACCCACTTTCCAATTTCCAATTGAGCTGAAAATTTATATGCATAATTATGTAAATTGAATGACAATGCGATATTATAATAACAAGAAGCTAATGTAATGATTGTTTGCTATTGATACACTCATTAAGAAGAAACTGTCCTGTCTTATTCCGCTACTAAGTTTATTCAAAGACGCTACTAAGTTTATTCAAAGAGGCAAAGTATAATAAATAGCGCCAAATTAGTCAAAAACTATTAAACAAATTCACCGATATATTTAGATCAAATGCTGACTTTATTAACCTGTCATCTGTGAGCAGACCGAAATCTGGTCGACATGCATTGTTTTACTATTGTGTCTGGTGTTTTGCACAGACGACAGGGTAGCTTAGTGGATCCAAGCTAGTCCGTCGTTCGGAGGTTGCGGGTTCATTCCTCGGCCTGGGCACATTATAAATTGCCTTTTTATCTAATTGTCCTCAGTCTTGGGTGTTTACCTATTTACCTACATATATTTTCAATTTGTTGGGTTTTATGCAATTAAAATTAAAGCTTATTATGGGATTAACTCAATCAGGATGATTCGTCCCTAAATTTATATTATTTATTTACATTTACGACTATATAGATAGAGATGACCATGGTGTTCAGAATCAAAGCATGAGATGAGATTGGACGGCTTTTAAAGTCCCGTGGATATGACCACCGCTCCGGATGGTCCCTGGTCCAAAGGCTGTCCATAGCAATTCAGAGAGGTAATGCGGCAAGCATAATGGGTACCTTTGAACTGGGTACAATTCGGGGTGGTATTTTTGTCTGATTTCTTTTATATATTAACGAACTTTGTATTACTTTTATTTTTCAAAAATTTGAAAATATCCTTATGTTATTATAAATTTAATATAATTATGTATGCGAAAGAGAGTTTGTATATTTGTTTATTTGGTACCACTTCACGCTTCAAGCGCTAAACCTATTTAGATGAAATTTGATATGGATATAGTTTTACATCCAGAAATAGACAAAGAAGCTTTTATCCCGAAATGTCTACGGAGAGCGAAGCCCACGGGCACAGCTAGTTAACCACTAAAAACAAAATAGAGATAAGTAAATCACACAGTTAAAATTAAGTTTGTTCATAGTTTGTTAAAATTATACGTGTATGTAAGAATAGCCTTCCCGTACGTTTCGCCGCACTTGTTCCTGCTTATTCCGAGCGTTGTGTTTCTGTTAATGTCCTCATTAATATATGAATGTAATCTGCACCGGAATATTTTGCCGGGAAATTGTTCGTCAGTAGAATGAATATTGCAAGATTCATTAATTGTGGTATAGGTGCTTTAATTGGGGAACATATTTTACATAATTAAAGTAAGTTAACGAGTTACTCACGTCGAGAGTCAGCTACTTTCCAAATCAGTCCAGACGTCTATTATTAATCGGTTACATAAAAAAAGACCACGAAAAATTGACAACCTCCTGCTTTTTGGAAGTCGGTTAAAAATTAATTACGAATTGAAACGTTTTATTTCACATAGTTTTACTCAAAAATATATTTCATCGTAAATCGTAAAAGCATGATCATCAAATATTTCCGGTCATTGCAAACATTTGAATGATTCATTCAACGAAATAATATTTATTCGCTCATTACCGGGCGCTAGTACCTACGATGATTTCCGATAATATTTCACATGCCTCGATGAATGTGAAAAGAGTGTAAAATGACGTCATATTGATGCTTCAGTAACTGTTCACAAATGTACTAACAAAAAAATATTTGAATTTCACTTTTTTTGTTCTAGATACAGTATGGTTTTTGGCAGAGTAGAATAAGGCCACTCCAAGTCTTGAATGTCGTAGAAGGTGACTTAGGAAATACAAGATTAAAAAAGCTTATAAACATCAATGAGACCTCTCCAATCCGTCTGGCCAGCGAGGAGAGTGTAGGCCGAATTCTCTGGCTGCTCTGGCCAATGGCTCTGGTAGTACAAAGAGAGTCGTACAGCAGTGGAAACAAAAAGACCTGATAATGATGATGAAAATGACTCGTTTTCGCTTACTGAAACATCGCTAATCCACCTCTTTGTAACATACTTTTAAAAAGGACGAGGTTAACAATTAATAAGACGTTTATGGGGAAATGTACACTTTTTTATAATAAATTGCCAAAATCGATCCTTGATATGCCAGACAAAAAATTCAAAACTTATGTAAAGAAAATGCTTTGTGAGAAGGCTTATTATAGGACCGACTAGCTGTAACCCGCGACTTCGTCCGCGTAGAAGTCAAAAGTGGTTGTAATAAGATTGAATTTTGTAAATCCTTTTACTCATTTACCGCCAGAGAACTCCTGCAAAGTTTCGAATAAAATGGTCTAACTAATCTTGTTTTTCTATACATAGCCCCCTTAAGGAATGAGTTTTGAAAAGTTCTTTCTCAGTGCACCTTTGGACCTCATATGGAACACTATGTGCCAAAGGAGTCTCTAGACCCAGTGGTTTGGGCTGTGCGTTGTCAGTCAGTTACCAATCAGTTAGCTTATCTGTTCCCGTTCCCGTTATCGTTCCCGTTCCCGTTCTAGTTCTCATTTAAGTTCCCATCATTTGCTAGAGCGTGAGAGAGAGCGACCGGACGCTTTAGCCCTATTTCATCCCTCTAGAAGTTGTATTTTGAATAATCCTGAAACACGTATTCACTAATTTACCGCTAGAAGTACTGCTGCAAAGTTTGGATAAAAAGGTCTGACTAAACTTGGTTCTCATAAGGAACCTCATAAGGAACCTATGTGTCAAATTTGGAATCTTTGGGTGAATTCCCATTTTGCACCCTTAGGGGTGAATTCTAATAAACCATGAAATACGTATTTAATGAAGTGTTTTTAAAAGCATGAATCTCAATTTTTGTCAAAATCGATGCAGATTTGAAGATTTTTCTATACAAACTTTCAACCCCTATTTTGTGTTCTTAGGGGTGAATTTTAATAAACCACGAAACACGTGTTCAATTAAATGTTTTTAAGAGTATGTATCTCAATTTTTATCAAAATCGATGCAGTTTAAAAGAATTTTCCATACAAACTTTAAACCCCTATTTCACCCCTTTAGGGTTAAAATTTTTAAAAATCCCTTTTTAGTGTGCGTCCGCATTTTGAATTGAAACAACTGTCCTAATTTCACGTTTCTATTATAAGCGGTTACGGCTGTGTGTCCGTCTTACGTCAGTCAGTCAGTCGGTGGGAACTTCTTTTTTTATATATATAGAAGATAGAAGATTAGTTGCTTTACAGTTGAAGAGAAATAATAATTAAACTGCCTTTATACTAAACTATATGCTTTACTGTTGAACAGGAATTACTTATGTTATGACTTACTTATGTAAACATGTATAATTAAAAATTATACGAACTGTCAAGTAACTAAGCTGTTTGGATAGTTAAATTCACAATATAAGTTTATTATCAGTTATTATGTATTTATTGAAAAAAAAGATAAATATCTTAAAAATGGATTTAGTTCTGAAAATAACTTTTTGTTGTATTTACTCAAAATACACGAGCGCTGCGTAGGGTCTAGCCGAGCAAGGTGACGACGCCACGCTACTTCTTTACTTAATTTTTTAAACTCGTGATATCTTTCGAATGGAATGTCCGAATTGAATGATTCAAAAAGTTAAATAAAGATATTAAAGCAGTCTTGAATATGAAGTAATTTATGTTGATAAGGATTAATGCTAAGGTAAAAATAAAGAGTCTTTTCTAGTGGCAGCATTTCAATTATTATTTTTTAGATAAAATAACACGTATTGTGACTTAACTATAATAGTTAGACATATGCTGCCACGACACTTTTTGTAGATAATAATGTGTTCTACAAAGTTGTAGTACATTATTTTGTTCCATCATCAATAGTTTCGGCAGCGCATGCGATGTAAGGAATTTTTCAAGTCTTTTTTTTACACTTTGGGTTACATTATTGGAATTTTAGTAGGGATCCCTAATTTTTTTGAAAATATAATATAGACTATGTCACTCGGAGATAGTGTAGCTTTCCAATGGTGAAAGAATTTTTGAAATCGGTCCAGTAGTTTTGGAGCCTATTCGATGCAAACAAACAAACAAACAAACAATCAAATCTTTCCTCTTTATAATATTAGTTTAGATGACTACCATAAAGACAAAAAAGTTTGGCTTGAGCTTGACGCGGGTCCCTCTAAAAGTTTGTAATGTAGGTACTCGAAAATGTCATAATTTGGTACATTTTGTACCAACTGAATCTACAACTTGACATTATTTTAAAATTTTGACGTTCTAAAAATTAAATTTAAATTATGATATGAACAAACAATGTATTCTCTGTCCACATTAACTTTTAAGTATTAATTTAATTGTGAGTTGACGTCCTTGGAGAAAATGCTGCAGTGCAGTTTGTTACCGCTTCTTCTGCACTAGCGCTTTGGAAGCGGTAGTAAACTTAGCTGTAAGCTTTGATTATATAATCAAAGGCTGTAAGTAACCATTTGACGTCAACAATTGTGAAACAAAATAATGACAATTATTAAAAGATATTATAAATATCCTATGATAATAAAGATATATTTGAATTGAATTGCATTGAATCGCAATTCGTCGTGTTTTTTTATGTTTACCAATTATTCGAAGACGCCTGGGCCGATTTGGATTTTTTTTTTGTATGAAAGGTATACTTGTTAGGTAGTCACATTGAAATTTTATCAAATCGATTGAAATTTTATCAAAATCGATAGTGTAGTTAAGAGGCCAAGTCGGTTTTTAGTTTTGAAAAATTATTACCAATCTTGTGTATTATTTAAGATTCGAGCGTTGACAAGACTACTAATGGCTTTTATTTTTATACATTCAATTCAACATACATACTATCACGTCTTTATCCCTAATGAGGCAGACAGAGCATATTTATCTTGCGGTCTTCTTTCTTATCGTGTGTGTTAGTGACTAACACTAGTGTCAGAGTTTTTTGACCGCTTTAAAGGCCTCTAACATGGTTTTAGGTAACGACCAATGTCGAAGACAGTGACCGGGACCGACGGCTTAACGTACCCTCCGAAGCACGGATCATCTTATTTATCAGACAATTAGGTGATCAGCCTACAATGTCCTAACTAGGACAACTACAAAAATTCGTTGCCCCGGGAATCGAACCCGCGACCTCCGGGTGTGAGCCGAACGCTCTAACCACTACACCATGGAGGCAGTTAATCTTCTTGCGATTCTAAGCAGACATAGCCGAGGGCCGCAAGACTCAAAAGCCACTTTAGCGTGATGGTGGGCGAGAAGATGAAAAAGCAATCCATTTAGTGATGGGTTGCCAGCCGCATCGCCTATGATGCGCATTTTCGCCTGTTCCCTCGATCTGCGCGAAAAGAGAAGCAGCTGATACATTCTTAGTTTTTCGTTTTATTCAAAGTATTCTGATTTTACACATTATCATACGCATTCAAAACAACACAACATTTGCGCATGTGTTTACGTTAGATAAGCAGGTGCATTATACAACGTGGAAGGGATATACCCGTAATAAATCGAACCTCGGGCTATACTAGATCACTATAGTATAATGAAATTAAAATAACAGTCAAAATTTAAATAAAAAAGGGCATTTCGATAGAAAAGTTTACAGCGAAATATATATGGGAATGTCATTTTTGTTTGTTTTTTGACTGTTATTTTAATTTCATACTATAGTGGTCTAGTACAGACCATGGTTCGATTTATTAGGGGTGTGTCACTTCTACGTTGTATGTCTTTAGTGCAATAAAAATTATATTAGACGACCTCCGTGGCGTTATGGTCAACACGCTAGACCGCCAATCCGGAGGTCCTGGGTTCGATCCTCAGCCAAGGCAAGTTGGAAAATGGCCTTTTTCAAATTGTCCTGGGTCTTAGATGTTTTTCTATATATGTATTTGTTATAAAATATAGTATGGTTGAGTTAGTATCTTGTCCCTTTTCATTTATTTATTATTTATTTATATACAAAAATGTTAAGTACTTTTATTCACATAATAATTGCTTTCGCATTTGTAATGAAAAAATTTACACACACGTACTAAAATAATTTTAGGGCAGATTCCCATAATGTGTGTACGACGAGAAAAGCACAAATCAACTGCTAAATGCAATTATACAAGAGGATACAAGTATTTTTTGATAGTTTTAAACACTCAAATATAGTATCGTTGAGTTAGTACCTCATGACACAAGTCTCGAACTTACTTTGGGGCTAGCTCAATCAGTATATATATATATATATATTATATTTAAAAAAAAAACAAACAAACAAACAAACTCAATCGTTCAAAATTCATATATGCTAATTGAACGGCGCGGTTTCTGTATATTTTCTAACTGTTTACAATACAGTACAATACCCTTAATTGCACGAAATAAATAAATTCAGCACATAATGTGCAAAAGGCTATCACTTTCTTTTTCTATACAGCAAGGTTACTTGGAAGAAATTGCTTAGCGATAAGGCCTTACCGCTAAGCAATTTATTCCAGGCGATCTTGCTTTACCTATAGAAAAAAAAGTAATGGTAAATAAGTTACTGCGGGGGTCAATATAATAAACATACACATCTTACTTAAATATAAACAAAACAAAACGTACACAGAACAAAATAAAAAAGATATAAACAGTAAAAGATGAGTAAACTAAGTGGAAACAGGAAAATATATTTATTTGCCTTTCATAAGGAGATAGAAAATAAGATTTTCCTTGGGATTTGAAACTGGCGAGCGTACTCAACGTAACTTTTAATCAGTATTTTAATCCAAACCTACCATTCAATAACATCAATCCTACAATTTGCCCAAAATCAGGGAACCGAGCTACATAATTGAACATTATTTTTAAGTCCTTTGTCGCTCCGAACCCCTGTTGCAATATTTCAAAAAAGAAATCTAAGGAATCCGCCAATGCTTAACAATTTTTCGCCTTATTAAAAAGGGGGATTTCAATTTTCACCCCCACCCTTGAAATTGTGAAGAGGGATTATGTAAATTGTTAGAGTGGGTGCTATTTTTTGTTAATATTCAAATTGCTTGGGTAATGAGATGCTTAGTATTTTTTGTTGACATCGTTAGGTAGGTTTCATTACATAATTGGATGATTCATCTTACGTAGATATCACTTGATCTTACTAAAACAATATTAGCTAAAACAATATAAATAGGTACTCTCTCTCATCTCAGCGTATTCCCAATTGCATTCTCAGCTGTAATGCTGTGAAGTGTGGTATCCGCTTTCCGGCCTTTTCTCCATTTCGCACGGTCTTGAGCATCCTTGGTTGTAAGACCATTGGCAAGCTTATCTTCCTTGACTTGATTCTTCTAATATCTTTCGCGCGAACGAAGTCCGCGACTTCGTTTGCGTGGACTTTATGTCTCTGGAAAATGCTCATCAGGCTGAACAACTTATAGGAATCTAGTTTTAATAACAATAGACACAACAGAGAAAATTCGCTACTAAAATCCTTATAAAATTTCTCGCTAGTGTCCGCGCCATAGATTCTACCCACTTGGTGGAGTGCTCTCAAACGTTCGCGAGTTCATTGTTCATAGATCATAGATATAATACAGCGCCATTTTGAAGCCTATGTGCGCCATATTGTAACTGCTTCAACATCATCATCATTATCATCAGGTCTTTTAGTTTCCACTGCAAGAGCATGACCCTCTCTGTACTATAGAGCCATACTTGGCTAGAGTAGCCAGAGGACTTGGCCTACACTCTCCTCGCTGGCCAGACGGGTTAGAGAGGTCTCAATGATTTTTATAAGCTTTATTTAGCTTGTATTTCCTAAGTCGCCTTCTACGACATCCACAGGAGGACTTGGAGTGACCCTATTCTACTCTGCCGGAAACCACACGGCATATGCAGTAATATATAATTTTTAGGAAACTAGTTTTAATAACAATAAACACAACAGAGAAAATCCGCTACAAAAATCTTTATAAAATTTCTCGCTAGTGTCCGCGCCATAGATTCTACCCACTTGGTGGAGTGCTCTCAAACGTTCGCGAGTTAGTTCATTGTTCATAGATCATAGATATAATACAGCGCCATTTTGAAGCCTATGTGCGCCATATTGTAACTGCTTCAACATCATCATCATTATCATCAGGTCTTTTAGTTTCCACTGCAAGAGCATGACCCTCTCTGTACTATAGAGCCATACTTGGCTAGAGTAGCCAGAGGACTTGGCCTACACTCTCCTCGCTGGCCAGACGGGTTAGAGAGGTCTCAATGATTTTTATAAGCTTTATTTAGCTTGTATTTCCTAAGTCGCCTTCTACGACATCCACAGGAGGACTTGGAGTGACCCTATTCTACTCTGCCGGAAACCACACGGCATATGCAGTAATATAATTTTTAGGAAACTAGTTTTAATAACAATAAACACAACAGAGAAAATCCGCTACAAAAATCTTTATAAAATTTCTCGCTAGTGTCCGCGCCATAGATTCTACCCACTTGGTGGAGTGCTCTCAAACGTTCGCGAGTTCATTGTTCATAGATATTATACAGACGCCTTTTCGAGACCTTTGTAAGTTTAACAGTAATTCTACTTCAAATCCTCCTTTCTACTAATTTAAGTTTGTAAGTATGGATTGATGGATGTTTGTAACTCTTTCACGTAAAAATTTTCGAATGGATTTTAATGAAACTTTACAATAATATAGCTTATAAATCAGAATAACACACAGGCTAAGATTTATAAAGATATGTGTGGTAATCCTGCGCAGACGTAGACGCGGGTACCAACTAGTTATTCATAAACATGATACAGTGGCATTTTCGAAGCTTAAGAGCACCATATTGTATCAGCTTTAACAGCTGTCAAGCTATAAAATGTATATAGTAATATAATTTATAGACTATAGGAATCTAGAATGAGCAACAATAAACAAAACAGAGGAAATTACTCTACAAAAATCTTTATAAAATTTCTCGCTAGTGTCCGCGCCGTAGATTCTACCCACTTGGTGGAAAGCTCTCAACCGTTCGCGAGTTCATTGTTCATAGATATTATACAGCGCCATTTTGAAGCCTATGTGCGCCATATTGTAACTGCTTTAACAACATTATCATTATCATCAGTTCTTTTTGTCTCCACTGCAGAAGCACGACCCTCTCTGTACTACCAGAGCCATACTTGGCCAGAGTAGCCAGATGTCATGGCCTATACTCTTCTCGCTAGCCAGACGGTTTGGAGAGGTCTCAATGATGTTTATAAGCTTTGTTTAGCTTGTATTTCCTAAGTCGCCTTCTACGACATCCACAGGAGGACTTGGAGTGACCCTAACATTCAACTCTGCCGGAAACCACACGGCATATGCAGTAATATAATTTATAGGAAACTAGTTTTAATAACAATAAACACAACAGAGAAAATTCGCTACAAAAATCTTTATAAAATTTCTCGCTAGTGTCCGCGCCATAGATTCTACCCACTTGGTGGAGAGCTCTCAAACGTTCGCGAGTTCATTGTTCGTAGATATAATACAGCGCCATTTCGAAGCCTATGTGCGCCATATTGTAACTGCTTCAACATCATCATCATTATCATCAGGTCTTTTTGTCTCCACTGCAGGAGCACGACCCTCTCTGTACTACCAGAGCGATACTTGGCCAGAGCAGCCAGAGGACTTGGCCTACACTCTCCTCACTGGCCAGACGGGTTGGAGAGGTCTCAATGATGTTTATAAGCTTTGTTTAGCTTGTATTTCCTGAGTCTCCTTTTCTACGACATCCACAGAAGGACTTGGAGTGACCCTATTCTACTCTGCCGGAAACCACACGGCATATGCAGTAATATAATTTATAGGAAACTAGTTTTAATAACGATGAATACAACAGAGAAAATTCGCTACAAAAATCTTTATAAAATTTCTCGCTAGAGTCCGCGCCATAGATTCTACCCACTTGGTGGAGAGCTCTCAAACGTTCGCGCGTTCATTGTTCATAGATATTATACCGACGCCTTTTCGAGACCTCTGTAACTTTAACAGCAATCCAACTTCAAATATCTTCATAATTTATTAACACTATTACCACCAAGTTGCTAATAGTGTTAAGAAATTATGAAATTATAGTCGGTTACTTACCTAAAATCAATCACACTATCATACTTATATTATAAAGGTGAAAGTTTGTGTCTGTTTGTAACTTATTCACGCGCAAATGGCTAGACCAATTTTTGTAAAATTGGGTATGCAGGAAGCTGACACCTGGGATTAACACATATTAGGCGGAGGTAACACCACGTGGCGCAGCAAGTCTCATAAAAAGGTCTTTAAGCGCTATATCTTTCAGACCAAACTTTTTTATGTCTAATGTACTATACAAAGCAAAGGAAGTGTTTCTTCTTATAAAATAATTCTTTAAAACTAAAAACAGACTTCACTCGCGAACTACAAAACCGATTTAGTTAAAATTTATATGGGACTACTTCGCAAGTATACCCTTTCAAACAAAAAAAAGAATTTTCCGGATCGGCCTAGGCATCTTCAAATAATCGGTGAACATACATAAAAAAAAGATCACGACGAATAGATATAAAAAAAGGTGGAGGCACCTTTTTTTGGGGGCCATTAAAAAGAAAATATTATGAAAAAAAAAACATATTCTCTTAAAAAATTGCTCTTAAGTATCCGCGCCGCAGATTCCCGCCACTTGCTCTAGTGCTCTCACACGCTCGCGAGTAGTTCATTGTTCATAGATATAATACAGCCGCCATTTTGAAGCCTTTGTGCGCCATATTGTTTAACGTGGCGGCGGATTAGAAATTAAGTTTCTAGTTAAGTAGTGTAATTTGGTTAGTCAGTTTAATAAGGAGTAAGTTCTTATGTACAGTCAGCATCAGAGATACCTGACCCCTCCTCTACCTATATCTTGAGTTTTCTCTTAAACTGATAATAACATTTACATGAAAATGTATATCCTAAGAAACTTCATTAAAATCTCTCTGAATACACATTTTCATGTTATTGTTATTTTTAGTTTATGAGAAAATTCAAGATCTAGGGTACTGTACATACATTGAAAAGCACAAGTAATAATTTTCTTCTTTCAAATGTCAGTAGATAAAACATTTGACTGTCCCACATTTGTTTACACTTTATACCTATGTATAAGACGGTCAGGCTTCTGTAATAGAGTCGTAATTTCTCATACAATTAGTATGAGATATTCTAATTCCATTTTTTAGGCTTACCGTACATATAAATGGACGTGCCACATACTCATAGGAAACCCGTATAATTAAAATTTGTTCATTGATCTGTGATATCGTAGTTGGTGATACAATTAAATGTATTAGTTATAAGTAAGTATTGTGGCATGGTTTGATATCCAAATAAATAAAGAGGTCTTTGCTTAACAATAAGCGTTGGGACAGAAAAGTCTCATTATAATAGTATATAATGTATAAGTAGCTAGAATCATATTTGTCGATGCCAATTTTTTATTTACTCATTTGACACTTGTTATCTACATAGTACATAGGTACATTATCGAGCTATAATACGTAGATACTTATAAAATATTATGACAGATTTCTGGATATAAAAAAAAGTAATTAAATTAAAAAAAATACGAACAAATGGAGGCATATTGATATTGTATGGTGGCGCATGGATCAAGTGGCCTATTAGTAAAAATTTTCAAAACTAAAAACCGGCTTCACCCTAAAACTGCTGGCTTGCGCTGGCGGCTCGCGAGTGTATACTTGCAAGGTGGTCCCGTAGAAATTTTCAAACAAAAAAAGAATTTTCCAAATAAGTCTAGGCGTCTTCGAATAATCGGTGAACATACATTTAAAAAAGCTCGTGACGAATATAAAACCTCCTCCTTAACTCTTTATGCCCTTTCAAATAAAACCGAATCGGGCCGTCTAGGAATAATCGGTAAACATTAATTTAAAAAGACAAGTGACTCCCGCTCAGGTTCGTTTCTCGTGCAAAGGATAGCCATTGCGATCCAGCGCGGCAATGCTGCCAGCAATTGGGCACCTTTGCACGAAAAACGATGAAGGGCGGTTTATATGACTGATACTTGTATGTCCTCCCATGCTGGTCTGGCTTCCATGCTGGTCTGGGAGAAATAAAAAAACTTAGAATGTACCAGCTGCTTCTCTTCCCACGCAGATCGTAAAAGCCGATCGAGGGAATGGGCAAAAATGCAAATCATGTTAACAGGCGATGCGGCTAGCAACCCATCACTGTATTGATTTCTTTTCATCTTCTCGCCCACCATGACGCTAAAAGTGGCTTTTAGGTCTTGCGGCCCTGGGCTCTGCATAGAACCGCAAGACCCAAAATGCTCTGTCTGCCCCATTAGGGATAGAGACGTGATAGTATGTATGTACTTGTATGTACTTACGAAATAGTTTTGACAGTGTTTATGTAACATATTGTATGTTATTTGTGACATACGATTTACACATTACATTACATTACGACAGTAATAAAAGTGACGTATTTTTCTTTTAAGTCGGTATAAAACTAGGCCCTATTTAATTTTCCAAATAATTGCTTTTGTCACCTACAGTGTTTACCGGCAGTTTGATTATAGAAATTAACATAAACATACCTACTGAATAATTCATGGAATAATGTATATTAATGACTTGAAATGTAAGCAAGAACGAAATTTGTTTTTTTTTTGCAACTTTCTGGGAAAAAGTACAAAATTGCTAATTTATATTTACTAAGCTAATATTTATATTTTCTAGCTTCCTACGTCGTTGCCTCCGCAAAGATATATTTTCGAAGGTAAATAAATGGGGAAATTTATCTTGCTAACAAAACAAGACGATTTTAACGCAACCGTTGAATAGAAGCACATAGTTTGTTGTTTGTTTTGCGTGTGTGTGTTACGCAAATATTAAAAAAAATACTCGCTAGTATTATCACCTTTGAAGTTTATGTTGCTTGGTGATATTAATGTAGTATTAAATATTATATCCAACAACTTTATTTAAGGAGATATAACTGTTTTTAACACTATTAGTAACAACACTATTAGTATTTTTTGACATATTTCAGGTTTAAACTTAATATTTCCAAAACGGGTTAAACTATTTTGATATCCCATATATATGAGAAATGTAATGGTAAATATATGTATACAGAAAACCCTGACTTTCAAGCGTCAACCCACAACTTTCAAACGGCTGCACCGATTTTATCAAACATAGCTAAGAACCACCGCAAGGGCCACTGCTTTCTGTGACAAAAACGCATCGAAATTGGTCCATCCGTTCAAGCACTACGATGCCACAACAGACAAACACCGATAGACAATAGCGTTAAACTTATAACACCTCTCTTTTTTTATCGAGGGTTAAAAAACGATTCGGAAAATGAAACAGTAGGTACACAATATGGAGAATACAAACCTGAAACCAACCGAAATGACGACAAATTATTGTGTAGGCTAAAGGATTGTTCACAAGTATACTAAACTATAACAATAAGGCTAAGTCTTCAAGATATATCCCTAAGGAACAAAAGTGCCCGGTCGTGAGATTTCTGTCGCGATCTTCTGAAATAGTAATTAATGATTTTTAAGAAAAAAAATTAAGGCTGTAAAAACCAGGTTTTTGATACAAATAAGAAAAGAATTGAGTCAAATACCAAGTTAAAAACAGATATAATAACTTAGTAATTAGAATAGTTGATACTTTCTGATACAAATAAGAAAAAAAAAATGACTCAAATACCGAATTCAAATCAGATAGAATAACTTGGTAATTAGAAAAGTTGTAGGTAGCAACCGTAGAACCAACACCTGGCCTAACATACATTCAATCTGATGATAACACACGTGTTCGGTATAATGCAATTAATATTTGTCGTGCACCGGAGCCGATGTTTGCTTAGTTGCAATTGAAATGGCGTCATGGCAAAGGGAACCAAATTTTAGATTCGATTAAATGTTTGACGTTTTGTGACGTCATTTGTTACTCTGTTGACACGTATCTCTTTTAAAGTGTTTACCAATAATGTTTTTACTTTACTTTTTTTATTTAAGAGGTATGTTAAGTGGTGTAGTGAATGACTAAAGGAGGTTATAGATAATATAGAATAGACAGCAGTGTCCGCTGTGCAAAGACTTTGAACCATCTACTGCGATAACCAACTCACCTGCCTTGCGTGATGTAAATGGGCAAATTGTCCCTAATTTGAGGTCTTTTATTAAACTGTTGGGCTATAAACAATTATTAGCAGAAATATTTAACATTACCTGAATATGCTTATTTTTGATGCTATTTTCTTAGTTGTACTTTAATACCGTACCACCCTTCCAATCATGTTAGATGAGGTGGTTATGGTTTTAAAACGACAGAAGCTAATCCGTTTGTTGAGGCTTTTATTCCAATTACCTCCTGTAGGCAATAAACATGTTTTTTCCATAACAATTATTAAGCAGAAATATCTAAAATTACTTGAATAGGCTTCTTTTTGATGCTATTTTTTTAGTTGTACTTTGAAAAACTGTATCGCCCTTTCAACCATAGTAAGATAAGGTAGTTATGGTTCAAAAACAACAGGATAGCAGAGAACTCATTAAGTTAAATTAAATGTATCTTCCATCTTTGTTCATCTCGCATCGTGCCATCCGTAGCGAACGCCCGATGTAATCAATTTTGTTTGCGTTTATTGGTGACGCCACTTGGCGACTGTTTCTGAAGCGATCAGTTTGTTGTCACTTCCAGCGAATTAATCTCGTCATTAGTTTTGCACTAGAAAGTAATTTTCTTGATTTAATAAATTAGACTTTGAAAAATCTACTCCTATAACGAACTCACCTGCCCAGCATGATGAATATGGACAAATCGTCTCCTTTATTGAGGCCTTTATTCCAGCAGTAAACTGTTGTAGACCATAAACAATTATTTAGCAGAAAAATATTAAACATTACTTGAATATGCTTGCTTATTTTGATGCTATTTTAGTTTTACTCTCTTCGAAAAAACCGTACCGCCCTTCTAACCATAGTTAAATAAGGTGGTTTTAGTTCGAAAACGACACCATAGCAGAGAACTTATTCTTACTTCAACTTAAAATATAAGTATCTTCCATCTAGTTCATCTCGCATAGTGCCATCCGCAGCGAACGCCCGATGTAATCAATTTTGTTTGCGTTTATTGGCGACGCCACTTGGCGACTGTTTCTGAAGCGATCAGTTTGTTGTCGCTTCCAGCGAATTAATCTCGTCATTAGTTTTACACTGGAAAGTAATTTTTGATTCAAATAAATTAGAATGGGAGTATTTTTAAACGACTTCCAAAAAAGGAGAATGTTATCTTCATCGCGGTCTTCTTTATGTATAAATAGATTAGAATGCGAGTATTTTTCATTGACAAAAAAAAGGAGGAGGTTGAAAATTTATCCCGATTGTTTTTAATGTTGGTTTACAGATTATTTGAAGATACCTGAACTGATTTCAATTCTTGTTTTATCTGTAACGGTGTACGTTGTCATGTGGTAGCATAGAAATTCTATCAAAATCGGTTGAGAAGATTGGGGGTGAAGTCGGTTTTTAGTTTTGAAAAAATATATTTAAACCACTTGGCGGATACTGGTAGAATTAAATCTTTACTCTCGTAGGTCGCTCTTATTTCCTATTGGTTTATTCTGATTCTCTATTAAAAACTGTAGCTAAAGTTACTTTATTTAAAATACTTACTTCGTCCTTTTATTGTCAAATTATTTTAAACAAGAAAATAGCAATTTGTCCAGCAGGAAAACTAAAAAATCCGACATAATAAACAGAATCTTCAACACTCAGTTTAGCCTAACGTATACCTTCAAAAAACCGAATCCTCTTATAGCGGTCAGGTAAAAGAATCAAGACTTAAATGGAGCAAAACTGTGGCAGTCGAAGGTTATCGTCGGACTCCGCTTATCTCCGCCATTCTGTCGTACCGGCCCGTAAAAAATAATTGAATCGCAGGCAAACGGTATGATATTCTACCTGTGTACCTATTATATAGGTATATACTAGCTTAGGCCCCGGCTTTTTAACCCCTGATAAAATAAGAGGGGTGTTATAAGTTTTACGCTAATATCTGTCTGTCCGTGGCATCGTAGCGCTCAAACGGATGGACCGATTTCTTTTCGATGCTATCCACATCGCCAATTACTAAAAATTATGATACTCGCTTATGGTATTTGACAAGTTGACGACTGCAAACAAATACATATCTATATATATAAATGTATTTGTAATAAAATAAAGTATCGTTGAGTTAGTATCCCATAACACAAGTCTCGAACCTTACTTTGGGGCTAGCTCAATGTATTTGAGAAGCACGTGATAGAGACAGTCAGGAATTGTTATTTTAGATTAAAAGTCCTATACCAGATAAGCGATTATATAGGTGTAGATACGCGCATCCACCTTTGCGAAACCTTCATCCTATCTAAACTAAACTATGCTGATGTTGTTATTTGAAATTGTTTGCTGGTTCGCACAAAAAAACTGATCCAAACATTACAAAACTCATGTGCTAGATATTGCTTTACTATTTCCCGTAGATCTCACATTACTCCCTTTCTAAACAGCAATCTGCTTTATATGGGATCATTGGATTCATTTTTCAACTCTACTCTTTGGTATTATTAAGAATAAAAATCCAACTTATTTATTTGAAAAATTAGAGTTTACTACAAGAGCTAGAATTCCGGATCGCCTGATATGTCCTAGACATAAAACGGCTGCTTTTAGAGGCAGTTTTAGATACGCTGCGACAGGTTGCTGGAACAATATTCCTCCTCCCATCAGACGCTCATCAAATCAACTGTTAAATCTTTTAAAGTTGAAGTAAGGAAACATATTAAAAAAAAACAAAAGTCTACAATTGCAGCATTTTAAATATTACATGTATAAACTTTCGGATATGTAATATAGCGCCACCGTGTCGATTTAATTTCGTTTGATTTAATTTAATTTTTATTTTCACTTATTTATATTTTTTTTACATTGTTTTAACTTTGTATTAGCATGGTACCCGCGGAAGACCAGCGTCGTAGTACAAACATTATTGTGTTATGTGCATTTGTATTTGTGTTGTATTAACCTGTTTGTGCCAAATTAACATTTTTCATTTCATTTCATAGTCTCTATATATTTTTTATTTATTTAAAAATGTATGCCTCTTGTTGTTATCCAAGTGCGCAGCACACCCAGGTTTGCTTATCTTGCGAGAAAAGCTAGCTTGCCTAGTAAAGCCTACTTCCACAAGCCAACGAACTCCTCGTAAAAAAAAGTAGCACTCCGGGAATGCCGACAGAAGTAAAAACAAGGTGTCAGATTCAGTAACAGTGTCGCGAGTTCAATGTTTTCTTCCCATCTCAAAATTGACCTAAGAAGTTTTCACTTCAAAATTTAACCATTCGCGGTTGGTTGAAAATAACAATGGTTTTACGTCTACAGCTCTAAGTATCCCGGCAAGGGTTAAAATAAACTCGAAATAACTTATTCATTGAACCTGCCGCACAACAGAACAAAGGCAAACAATAATGACACCGAACTTGTGCTATTAGTCATTCATAAAGTTTTCACCTCGATAACTCGGAAACTTTTTTATCGGGAACTTGGCTCGGAGTTGGTAACTTGTAGATAATGGTCGTCTGTCCAGAGATATTATTGGTGCGATAGAACAATTCCTATAAGTTTTTATTGAACATGCAATTGTATGTCTGTTGTAAGTAGATATTTAAAACAAATAACTTTTTCTAATTCAAATTCAAATATATCTTTATTATCATAGGATATTTATAATATAAGAGATATTATAAATATCCTATGATGAATAATCGTCATTGTAACTAATTACCTGATTGAGCTAAAAATTATGAATTAAGTTTGAAAGTATATACTTGATCACCTTAATAATGTTATTTAAGTTCATTTATCTAAACGTAAAACAATAAAGATTTATTTGAATTAAAAATAAAGTTTGAAGGTGAAATAACTTAAAAATTACACAATTATTCCCCTATATAAAAAGAAAAAATAACAATTAAATTGAATTGGAGTTAAGATTAAACTGAAAACTAAACGTAATATTAAAACCTAGTCTTAATTATTATGGAGGTTGTTTTAGGTTTCCATACCCCAAAAGGTAGAAACGGAACTCTTATAGGATCACTCACTTGTCCGTCTTTTGCTCTGTCACAGCCATTTGCTACGAAACTACGTTGAAATTTGATGCACATATATGTAAGGCAGTGATTCAAAGCCGAAATCTAGTGCTGCAAACTAGTCAAAAATATTTTAAAAGTTAGGAAGAAAATATCCCGTATAAACTTTACACCAAACCCCCTTTAGTGCAACGAAAAGAAAAGAACATCGTCCAAATACAAACACACAAGAATAATAAACACGCAAAAGTCCGTTCCGTCACACAATTACGTCGGCTACAAGAAAAGTCACTCCAAAAGATTTCCTTTGCCTACATTTAGCCCAATTAGACGAGGTTTAACCACGAGTTATGGCATAGAATGAATCTTTGTTAATTTGGTAATAACAACGGCCGTAATCCAAGTTTATTTTCTGTTGATTTACAGAGTACTAATGGAGTTTTGTCGTTTTCGGGGACAAATTGGTGTTTTAAATACGATTGGTAGCTAGAGAAATGTTTTTTTTTTATCCGACTGTGTAGAGAAGGTTGTAACAAATTGTTGCAAGTTTTTATGCTTTTCGGGTTTTAAACCTTAAGCATAATACTTATAAAATTATTAGTAAATTATATGTAAAAAACCACGGCCGCCCATGGGTACCACTTCTGTATAACCTTATTATGCAAAAGTGAAGCTGTCACTTGACATAAATTCAAATTTCGTTCGAGTTCAAGATTAAAAAAAGACAATCCTTTTTTTAAGCCCATTTAATAAATTTGAATTTTGACGCATTCGGCAATCCAAACGCGCCAAAAACGAGTTATATAGCAGAAACGTGGTTAACTCACATAATATAACCGGAACCTAGTTAGCCTCAATGCGTGACCGATTTGTGTTAACTAATATTTATTTTTACTAACGTACTATTACTTGAATGTTAAAAACATATTATGAGAGTAAAATACTTCTAAAAATTCTATTATTTATTTTACCCCGTCTATATTCTTTAAACAATATTTTCATTTCAAATATTAGTATCCATTAAACCCAGCTCTATTTAATATCCTTTAAAGAAATATTGGAAATAAATTGCTAAAGACCTCTATTAATAATAGCCTTACATAAAAGAAAAACGAATTTTCAATCAGTAACTTTTTTTAACTAAGTAAAAAAGCGGAGCCCACGTCTCCGAAGAAAATTAATGTTTGTACTGTTAAATTAAAAACGGTTGCTGGTGCGTGTACATACAGGCTGTTCCAGGTTATATGATGAAGGATCATTTATAGGTATCAGTGAGAGAAACGACATTCGACTGACAAAGTTCCTAGACGTCACCGTCAAAAACAGGTTTTTGGCGGGAAGTTAGGGGGTTTAGTTTGAGTTTGCTTTAAATTGTTTTACAGTGGACTTTATAATATTAAAATGTTGTAGTTTGGTGTTTTAAATGCTCATTCTCGTAGACAATATGTGAAACGTTTCCTGTAGTGATGACAATGCTGGGCGTCTTTATGCTCCGTACGCCACGCAAACTAAGGCTATGAAAACCAAGCTCTCTTGAAGCAATTAAAGAACCTACACCAACCTTTGATTGTATAGTTAGGGTTAAGATTAGGAACATAGAAGTGACCAAAATTAAGATTGGCTCTAAAAGACTAGTTCCAAGAGCCATAAAACAATTATAAAAAAGAACCGTCAAACACACATGAGGTTTCACTCTTTGTTGTTATAAGAACATTAAAGTGCAATGTTGCTTCCCAAGTTTGTGACTTAACAAATAAATATATGCATTGTTGCCCTTGTTGGAGCAGAAAAGTGTAAGCCACCCAGAGATGCGCAGGCCTTGCAAAGTGGAGAAGTAAAACAATTTGGCTGTGTTTGAGGACCGGCCGCTTTCAGATGTTAATTTTCTTTAAAAATATAGTTGTTGCATGATATGTTTGTAGCCCTGAATACCTACTTATGACTTCTCCATTCTTTACAGCCTATAAAGGTTAGTACACTGAATTAAAATACCTCTACCTATAAAAGTAGGATTTGTCAGACGAGTTGGTAATTGCAGTAGATGGTAGAACCCTATTACAAAGAAGACGCTGGTGTTATAATACATCCCCCAGTTACCTCTTACGACACCCGTGGGAGATAAAAGAGGTATGACAATTCGTATTCTTCTCTTCCCTCACCTAAGGAAACTTTTTTCTTCGAAATGAATGCCAATAGTACTTACGTTTAATTTTATTATATATAACTTCGGATACGTCTCTGTCCTGTATAAATACACCGTTTTGTTTACCCCATGGAATTGGAAATAGAGATTTTCTAAGAAATCTCGTTTTTTATGGGCAAATAAAAAGTTTTCAAAGTAAATTGAAGTTGCTACGTTTTCATTGTTTTAATTTTATTGTCTTAGGCAACTTTTCAACATCGTTGACTTATCGCGTAAGATTTGATGTCATTTCTTTGTAAGGTGTCTTGAAAATTAATAAGATTATCCCTTAGGAATAAGTTAAATTGTACGACGCAAAAGCGTAATTAGCTAACTATCACACTATTATTACGGGTTTAGGTAATAACAAGCGCCATCTATATGAGTTGCATTGCATTATGTACCCTAGTAATATTTAGTGTACAAATACAATTATCATCCCTGTGTTAATAAGTTATTTGAGTAGTCGCCACTAGATGTCATATAATATAGACAATTTAAACGATTTGTGAGAACGTCCGTCCTCTATTTCAACACGCTTTAGATATGAGCAATAATTACTAATGAGTTCTAATAGGATTTTTAATTTTAGACCCTGTGATTTGTGCTGTGCGTTGATATGTCAGTTATAGTCACCAATCAGTCAGTTTTCTTTTTCCCGTTCCCGTTCCCGTTCCCGTTCTCGTTCCCATTTAAGTTTCCATCATTTGCTAGAGCAAGAGAGAGAGCGACGGAACGCTTCAGCATGGCCTAGGTAGTAGAGTCACCCCATTTCATCCCTCTAGGGGTTATATTTTGAAAAATCCTGAAACACGTATTTATTTATTTACCGCCAGGAGTAATCCTGCGAAGTTCGAATAAATGGTCTCACCTAACTTGTTTCTCCATACAAACATTGGACCTTCACCCCTTTTGTCAAAACTCACCCCGAGTTTTGAAAAATCCTTCCTTAGTGCACCTTTAGACTTCATAAGGAACCTATGTGCCAAATTTGGAGTCTCCAGACCCAGCAGTTTGGACTGTGAGTTCATATTTCAGTCAGTCACCAATAAGTCACTTTCTTTTTTCCCATTCCCATTCTCGTTGCCATTCCTGTTCCCTTTCCTATTCATATTCTCATTCCGATTCCCGTTCCCGTAATTTGCTAGAGTGAGAGAGAGAGAGAGAGAGAGTGACGGAACGTTTCAGCATGGCCTAGATAAGTCACCCTATTTCATCCCCCTAAGGGTTAAATTTTGAAAAATCCTGAAACTGATATTTGCTTGTTTACCGCCAGAAGTACTCCTGCGAAGTTTCGAATTAAATGGTCTAACTAAGCTTTCCTTCTCTTACAAATCATACGTTCCTTTCTAATCATAACTACCTATTTTTCTTACATACATACAAGATACATTACAAGTTAAGTAAAAGGTTGAAAAACATGTTGAACCTAGATTTCAAATTGTATAACGAAAAACAAATTCTTTGCTCTCTTTTAAGAATCTTAAAAGTCAAGATTAAGTTACACATAACATTGCCATCGGCAAAGAGAAATGAGTCCAACAATTACCTAAGTTTCCCCTGAAAGCAGGAAAACAAAGTTCCCCAAGGTAATAAATTGGGTCGCTCAAAAGTTTCACATCAAAAAAGGCTTGGTATTTCACAAACGACGTTTTCTTAGAAAAAGCGGCCATACATAAGTCACACTAGTAGACGAAAGGTTCCGTATCATTGTTTAAAATTTAATAATAATATTATTGATCGAAGGAACAAATTTCTTCGAGTTTCCTTGGACAATCCTGCATGTAAGTAAGTAGTAGTACTTAATTCATATCCCACCAAATATATAATTAGAAAATGGGAGCCAGATATTGTGTGGTATCTTCACTGACAAAAGAATTGAGATCTGAATGGTAGCCAGTTCTGTAGAAAATCCCGAAATATTTTTTTAAGAAAGTAATCAGAAATTCTTTCATATTGATTGTAACATCGATTGAAAGTTATTAAAAAGAAATCAATAGAATTTTTAAGTTCGAACAAAAGCCAAATCGTGTGCAGAAAAGAGAGTTTATACTTATGGGCTAACTGAGGGACGACTAAAGAGTTGGTCCCAGTTTTAATAAAATTTAAAGACTACAAACATACGGCGACAAGTTCATTCCCAAGGAGGGTTGACGTCAGGCAGGCAGCTGGTAGTCTTCTTCTTATCGTCTGTGTTAGTGAATAACGCTAGTGTCAGAGATTTTTTTAAACCGCCTTATTATATTGGCCTCTGACATGGTTTTAGGTAACGACCAATGTCAAAGACAGTGTGACCGGGACCGACGGCTTAACGTGCCCTCCGAAGCACAGATCATCTTACTTATCGGACAATCAGGTGATCAGCCCGCAATGTCCTAACCAAACTAGGACAACAACACAAAGTCGTTGCCCCCGCTGGAAATCGAACCCGCGACATCCGGGTATGAGCCGAACTCTAACCACTACACTACGGAGGCAGTCAAATTGTTATTTCAATGGTGGTAACTTGGTTCTCCACATCGTATGGTTTCAGCATCCTTGAGTGACGATTGACATCATTATCATCATCATCCGGTTTTTTTTAAATCTCCACTGCGGGAACGACGCTCTCTGTGTCACTAGAGCCATATTTGGCCACAGTAGCCAGAGTATTTGGCCTACACTCTCTTTTGGAGAGGTCTCATGTATTTCCTAATTCGCCTTCTACTACATCCATGGGAAGACATGAAGTGGTCTTATTCTTCCCTGCCGGCAACCACACGGCGATTTTTTTGACATGCTAGTTTATTTTGGGAGAAGTAAATAAAGCCAAAAAATTCACCCTCTGCTCCATATCAGTACTCCAGATGCAATCGGCAACGCACTAAGATAAAAATTGGGGTTGGCACTCTTTCGTTGCGAAACCCTAAAAATGTCGAGCATTATATTTTATCTGCTTAGATTGTTGCGTTCCGAGTAGAAAGTATATTAAAATTTTATCTTCTTTTGTTTTCAGTTATATTATATATGATTTACTTGGGTATTTTTTTGTAGTCTGCCTAAGATTTTGCAGTCAACAACCACAGAAAGAGACCAACAGAACGACTAATACAAAAAAAGTAAAAATAAAAAAATTACACTCAGGCTTACATAAAGATTTATGTACTAAACAACATGTAAGGGACATACCCGTAATAAATCAAACCTGAGACCACACACAGGCTGAGATCACAGGCTGTACTAGATCACTATATGACGAAGATAATAAAATAACAGTCAAAAAACAAAAATAAAACGAAATTCCCATACAAAATTGCTTGGGCGGCTGCACACTTTAGTATGAAAATGCCTAAGATTTTTGTTCCTTAACTATTTTTTAAATTCCTTTATACTATAGTTATCTAGTATAGCTCGTGATTCCATTTATTACGGTTATATCTTTTTCACGTTGTATATAAAGATTTGTTTCTACGTATATCTTCTCTTTCTTGTTGTAATTTGACTGGTAAGACATACCTTTCTGTGATAAGCTCGCCCTTGTACAAATTTTATATATTTTTTAAGACTGTTCTCATTATATTACAGTTTTGTTGGTAAAATAAATAACAAACAAACAAAGATTATAGTTACAATCAACTTATTCAATTCAGTTAACCCATTTAAATCTATCGAATCATTTCAAAACTATCACCGATGTTGCATTGCCATCATTGTCCAGAAACATTGATGGTGCAAACTAGACTAAGCTTTAACTAATCTGTGACGGTAGAATATAGGAGTTCAAAACATACATACATGAACATCGAAAACATTACTTCTTACAACATTTATGCTTACTACCACTACAAACGAAACTATACATCCGTGCACGCGGCAGTGTGTGTGTGTGTGTGTTCGCCCGCTCAACAACCTTGACAAGGCGAGAAAGGGGGAAGTTACGAGGACAGGGATCGGGAACGCATATTGGGCGGGACCTTAAAACATTCCGTTCTTTATGTAATACTAGCTGTACCCGCGGGCTTCGCTCCCCGTGGGAATTTCGGGATAAATTATACCCTATGTCCTTCCCCGAGTCTCTAACTATATTCATATCAAATTTAATCCTAATCGGTTCAGTAGTTTAAGCGTGAAGAGGTAACAAACAAACAAATAAACAAACAAATATACAAACTCACTTTCGCATTTATAATATTAGTAGGAAGTAGGATAGTAGGAAGTAGGATAGTAGGATTTAAATTAATTCTGTGATATTCCTTAAAAGGAAAATTACTTTTTATCCAAAAAAAAATTGAAACTCCAGGAGAAAACAAAGACCCTTTGTAGGTATAAACAAAACGTAATTTAAAATTAACAAAATATTTCAACATGCATTTACGTAAACAGATTTCATTATAAGCGTTCTTTGAGTCCGACAACTTTGAACATTGTAATATTTCACAAGAGGAAAAATGAAACGCGAATTTGGTTATTTCTTAGTAGTCCAAGATCTCAGTGCATGATTTGAATGCTCAACTGTTATTAGATTGAAATTTTGTGGGTACATACAACTACTCAAGGATTATTGAACGTGCGAACTAAGTTCTCCAAGTCTACTTGAACTATCCGATGTTTGTATTTATGTATGTTTGTTCGACAATAACTCAAGTACATTTCATTGAAGCTCCATGAGATGACGTGCCAACCATGCTAGACGTGTAGAATTCTGTAAAAAATATATTTTTTTATTATGAATATGAGCTAAATTGGCCATGGGTTTGTTCAGATATGGGGTTCGAGGGTTTAAATTCGGGGCGAACTACTAGTCTTTGTCATCATTATCATCAGGTCTTTTTGTCTTCTCTGCAGGAGCACACCCTCTTTGTACTACTAGAACCATACTTGGCCAGAGCAGCCATAGGACTTGGCCTACAATCTCCTCACTGGCCAGACGGGTTGGAGAGATCTCATTGATGTTTAAGCTTTGTTTTGCTTGTATTTCTTAAGTCGCCTTCTACGACATCTATGCCCTATTCTACTCTGCCGGAAACCACGCGGCTCACATATGTACTGTATAGGATTAAGATTGTTTCGTCAATTATCATTTTCAGCCCACATTAACCCACTGCTGGCCATAGGCCTCATTTTTTGCGCCTTTCCCACAGTCCTGTGCCATTTTCATCCACTGCTTACTCATCAACCTTACAATATCATCTGAACAACGGGCAGGTGATTTCCCATTGTTTTAAAGTTTCTAAAACTTGATCAAAAAACAGATGAAATCAGAAACTGGCGACAGGATTACCGATTGCACCAAAAGATAAAGAAAGACCGTTCCAGATCGAATTTACAATCGCGGTTGATCCTTTAATGTTTTCGAATAACAAATCTGCAGATCGGTATAATACCCACCCGTATAATTGTGTCTTTTGAATGGTATAGAAGATTTGGTCCGATATCCCCGTCGGGCGCTAATTGAGGAAATTTAATGATAAATTGGATCGGATGGGAAGTTTTGATGGGAATAATGATAAAGAATTAATAATGTGGATGGAATTTTAAAAGACAAATGTTATTTATTGTTTTTTATACCCATAGTGTATAGATTTTAGTCAACATATATAATTTTAACATCAGTATAATAATTGTAAGTTGAATTTTTAGAGAAAATGCTGCAGTACGGTTTGCTACCCCTTCTTCTGTACTTGCGCTTAGAAAGCGGCAGTAAACTTAGCTGTAAATAAATGATCCGATGTCAACATTTACCTTTTAAGAAATCAAAAAAAAAAAATAGAAATAATGACAATTATCTAGTGATACAAATATCCAAAGATGAATGATTTTTGACTTTGTCTTTATAGATAATGGTCTAAGCACGCATATCAACTATCAACTGGTCGTAACCGTGTTAACTCGAGCCGTTCAGTATACATCATCATCATTATCATCTGCCTTACCTTATCCCATTATCTGGGGTCGGCGCAGTATGTCTTCTCTTTCCACAGTCCTGGGCTTTCCGTCATACTAACATCTACTGTATTATTGGTATTTAATGAAACTCCGTAATGCAAGCCACAATAATCAGAATCGTAACGTAAACGATTTGTCTCGAGAGCAGCTCACGAACCGCATGGTCAACCAGCTGTCCCCACGCTTACGGCTCCTCATCTACGCATTTTTGCCTCTAGTCGCCGATCTTACGTCATTCCGCTGCTGAGTTTGAGCTTCTCTGCCACCGAGCTTACGCTTCTCTATCACCGAGCTTACGCCTCTCCATTACCGTGTTTGCCAAACGAACGGTTGGCGAGCCGTAAGCGTGGTGTCGCTTGGGCATCAATCAGCAGTTGGCAAGCCACAAGAGCTACCTAGGCGTCAACCAGCGGTCGTGAGCCCTAAGCGTAGCGTTGCGTCAACCAGTGATCGGTGAGCCGTAAGCGTGATGTCGCTTAAGCATCAAACAGCGGTTAGCGAGCCGTAAGCATCAACCAGAGGTTGGTGAGCCGTAAGCGTAGTGTCGCTTAGGCGTCAATCAGTGGTTGGCGAGCCGTAAGCGTCACCTAGGCGTCAACCAGCAGCGGTCAGTGAGCCGTAAGCGTGGTGTCGCTTAGGTGTCAACCAGTGGTCGGCAAGTCGACGTGATGGGGCTGCTGATTAAGTGCATACGTTAGGTTGACGTTTGACGCCGAGGTAAAGGCGATAAGGTGCCATTCCCTTTACGAGTTGATATGTGTGCCACGACCTTTATGTCAGTCGTGTTTGCTGACCGTACTCGTTTCAGCAATCAATGCTGACCTCAGCGTATTAATCAGAGTATTGTCCCAACGACAATGCGCCGTAGGCTTTTAATTAAAAAAGTTTTGTCAACCTTCTCTACGGGACAGACATTTTGTAGCTATGGAGACTTTTTCCCGTATGTTTTATTTGTTACGCGATATCTTTCGCTACTTGTTAACCGATGATAATCCCTAGTTTGGAACGAGGTTCCTTTTAAGATGCGTACTTGGTGGATGAGGGCTAAGCGGAAAACGGTATAACATTTTTCCATCACTTTTTTCCGTGACAAACTTTTTAAGGTTCTGGATTTTTTTTAAGGGCTTTTTTGTAACATTCATTTTTTTCAAGTTAAAATTTAAGTATCGTATGGCCCACTGTTGCTCTACACTATACATATGTACGTACATAATCTTTATCCCTGTCATATCTACACGTCTTTATCTCGGGGGTAAAGACACGGGGTAGACAGACCCCATCGCCTATTAACAGGATTCAAATCTCGCCCAGTCCCTAGATTGGCTTTTACGATCTGCGCGGGAAGAAAAGCAGCTGGTACATACACACAGAACTGATACAGACGAGCGTGTAAGGTAACTGTTTACTAGAACGACAAAAGGCATGTTGCATAACAGGCTAGGTCATGAACACTTCCCCAAAAATTCGCTACGCGGAACCCTTCATTACGATATTTTGATAATTTATCAGTTTTACTTATTAGGCATTGACACCAACCCAAAAATGCAAATTTCAGGTAGGTAGGTATTCAGTGACCTAGCCGGCTTTCAATACATTTGAACAATAACATATTTCAAATCAAATCAAAATCATTTATTTGTGTATCACAGGTATAAAAAATTAAGGTCTTAAAATCTATACATACAGTGATTCGCATTTCAGGCATACAAATTTTGGAGTTATTACTCATTAAGAGTTATTTACTAATTAAGAATTTACAATTTAATATAATAGTCAATAAATAAACCCAACAAAACCAAAGTCACAGTACAACCAAAACATATTATATAAATTATATTATTCTAAAAATTGATTCACCGTATAATAGGCCTTATCAGCAAGATATTCATACAATAATTGTTTAAATTTTTTTATTATCATTGCAGCATAGTATATTTGTCGGGAGTTTATTATATAATTATCCGACATAACAAAAATGCTGTTGCTGTATACAGCTGTTGTCGTTTTTTCCGCAACATGTAAGTAATGTCGACGTCGGTCACTAGTCACATTTGGAAAAAGGTGAGGATTACTTCTACTTTTTTTTCTACTTGTAGTTGTGTAAAATACTAAATTATCGTGCCTAAAGCCCCCCAAAACGAAGCCAAGAGTCATTGTAACGCAGTGAATCAGTGAACTCTTCCTTTTACGACGATTTACGACTCGAACGGCTTAATTTACGACACAACTTCGGCCTACGTTTAACTACCGATTAATGGACACTCGCTTATTTGTTTTGGATCGAACGAGTTTAAACGAAGTATCTATCAAGGAGGTTTATCTTTCTATCCTTCTTTATTATACTATCACGTTTTTATCCCTAATGGGAGAAACGAAGCATTATCGACTGAGAGAGCGAAGCGAGCGAATTCCCCGTTTCAGCTTGGTTAAATATGCTTTGATATATCTGTTTTCTTCTAGTTCTAGAAATCGCATTTTTCAACCGATTCCCGTGAAATTTTGGGAGCAAGTTTGATAAACATATAAAAATCGATAGTCGAGTCATTTTTAGGATTTTTTGAAAATGTCTGAGTCAGCTTAAGGGGCTTTAGATTTTATGACTTTTTTACGACTATTTTGTGTTTGTAGTGACAATGAAATAATAAACGAATTTTCTTTTCTTTTATGTATATTTCTATATTTTTACCAGCATTATCAATATTAGTCCAGTTTGTTTATAAAAAGATCTAATTAATGGATTTGAGCGTCTAGAGTTCGTATCCCACCGGAAGGTGTTCTCTTTTTAGTTCAATGTTTTTTTAATTACGACCGTATTTTGAAATTAATTCTATAAGTTTTTTTTAAGTATACTTATTTTTTTTCTTGAGAATTATGTTACTACAGAAAAAGAATAAAATGAATAAAAAAATATAAAGGGACATTACACAGATTCAGCTAGCCCCAAAGTAATTTCAAGACCTGTGTTATGGGATACTTACTCAACGATACTATATTTTATAACAAATACATATAAAGATGAACATCCAAGACCCGGGACAATTTGAATAAGGCCATTATCCAACTTGCTCTGCCCGGATATCGAACCCGGAACCTCTAGATGGCGGACCAATATGCCACGCGGAGGTCGTCGAGGAGAAATTAAAAGATTCGCATTTCGCAAAGAACTTGTTTGTTTGTTTATAAAGCTGTATTGTAAATAAGAAAGGTAACAGATACATATCAGAAAAGTAAGCATACAACGGCGGACTTATCCCGTATAGGGATCTCTTCCAGTCAACCGGCCAGTAATTGAGAGAAATGTTTACTTATTATGCGTTTGAAGTAGAAGTGGTACAATAAAATAGAATAGTAGAGCTTCCTTTGAGCTAGTAAATTTTACCTATTTTTTTTTTTCATTTTTTCCAGGCCAGCATATACATTCTAAATGATACGTATATCCAGTATGAAATATTGATGACTGCATTAAATTCTCCTTCCGGCGTATTAAACTCTTGTTTAGCACAGCGGATGCACGCGCGGTATTTCGAAATTTGTGGTTTAGAGACACATCTATTGCATTAACCAAATTGAGCGATTAATTATTTATGGTAAAGGTGTGTACTCATTAGGGGTAATTTCTATCCAACCAAAAACATAAATGTGGAAATGGAACAGAACTCCGCCAAATTCTGTAGAGAATCATCATTATCAGGTATTTTTGTCTCCACTGTCAGAGCACGACCCTACCTGTACTACCAGAGCCATACTTGGCCAGAGCAGCCAAAGGCCTAAAGGCCTACACTCTCCTCGCTGGCCAGACGGGTTGAAGAGGTCTCATGAGGTTTATAAGCTTTGTTTAGCGTGTATTTTCTAAGTCGCCTTCTACGACACCCACGGGAGGACTTGGAGTGGTCCTATTCTACTCTGCCGGAAACCACACGGCAAAAAATATGTGCTTAATCCTTATTATTCCACTCTGGAAAACTCGAACGGTCATGTACGGTTGGTAAACGTACGGAGTACTAACAGCCAGCTTGAAGGCTCTCAATGGATGAATAGGAATTGGAATTACTTGGAATATGTTGTATTTTCTTTTATGACAGAATGGGCTAAAATATAGATTCATTTTTTCATTCATTCAAGAATCTACCAGATGGGTTGGAGAGGTCTCACTGGTGTTTATAAGCTTTGTTTAGCTTGCATTTGTTAAGTCGCCTTCTATAAAAAAGAAAAATATACATTTTTTCAAAATCAGAATCTTAAAGTCTTACAGCTCATAGAGTCACAAGTTTATAAAGGTTACTATTTGTTTTAATTCGGCTCACTAAATCGACACTAGTCAGCATGTGTGTACATACCTGTAACAACCGGATATGCCTCGCAAACGTAACGCAGCGAACGGAAGCGGCGTTTGCGACTATTTCCTGTTTCGAGTATTGTTTAGTGAACGTGAATAATTAATCGTATTTGTTGTATTCCGAGTTGCCTATTTCGATAGATGCTTTGTGGTGAACTAGGGTAGCCACAAACTGAAATAAGGTACCTACCTAACTATTTATAGCAAAATTGAAGTCCCAGGACAATTTGAAAAAGGAAACTTATCAACTAGCCTTGACCCATCAAACCCAGAACCTCTGGGTGGCGGACTAGCATGGCGATGGCGACCACTACGCCACAGAGGTCGTCCATTAGGTCCAGCCTTTAGTCCAGCAGTGGACCTAAGGCTAAATAGCTTGGAGAATTTTGCTCCCTCGTTCAACAAACTCAGGTACACAAACATTTTTAAGTGCAACCTCGTCCATCGTAACCATTGCCATAAAGAATAGCCCATAAACAGTACATTGTCTGTTCCCAATTACGCCTTTCAATTGTTCCGCTCATAAAACTCCAATGCGAATATTTCAATATTTACGGTTTACGACACTGAATCATAGGGGCGGACTTTGATGGCCCTAGTTTACGAGACAATGCATTTTGTATATTTTTATTGATAGTCTCTACAAACTAAACCATCTTAAAACATTGTTATCTTCATCTTAGCGCGTTCTCGGTTTAAAATGTTTAAAATGCAAAGATAATCTTTCCCGCTCTTTTCAGTAGGTCCCCGAAACTGTGAGTGTAAAATCGCGAACCCGATATCTCGGCAAACCCTTCATCGACCCTTGTTTGAATTTCAAAATTCTATTGGCTATACCAAATTTAATGAGGCTCCAATCGAAGATACTTAAGTTATCATCAAACAAAAATACATACATGTGGGAGCCAGGGTGGCTTTTACGCGGTACCTAAAAAAATAAAGAGCGTGACGATAAGATGAGCGCCCCTCCTCGCGCTGATCCATGCATTACAACCACATGTGTAAAATGAAATACTCTGGCCCACACAGATGTTCTGTGTCCACCTGGGCTTATCGTCAGGCTGAAACAAACAGTCATTGTAATAAATCAGATCACCAATCTATTACAATAATCACAATGTAATGAGTCATGGCCAAGCCACAGCAAAGTACGCAAACGAGTTGTGCACAGTATGGCGGCTCAAACAAGACTGAGTATTTTATCGACTGAGCGACGCTTTTATACTCCGTTCAAAACAAGGCAACAGTGGGGATATTAACCGCAGCTGTTGTTTACGATAGGCAGGTGCCATTTTGCTATCTAAAATATATTTTTGTAGGTAAATAAACATTTTTCTCCCACACGGCCATTCTGACGAGCAGCCAACATCAGGCAGGCTCGCGAACAATTTTGAGCAATTTTATACTTAATAATCTAATCTGTAATAAAGATAATCAACAAAGCATATAAAATAGAATTTGATTCATTCGTACCTCGGTAAAAGATGCCCAAAATAGGCTCGGCACGAAATAAAGTGACTTGGTCATAGTCACAGAAGTTGCCTCGGTAAATAGCCAGTAACATACCTGGCACGGCAAATAAATAAATAACATATCCTTGCCTCGGTAAATAGCAAGTAACATACCTGGCACGGCATATAAATTAATGAAATATTGTCGAGAAGAACACACTTGCACAGTGCTATTAACAGTACTTTTTTACTACAGTTATTGTGGTAAAATATTGTTTACGCTTTTGCAGCTTAACCTATACGCTAAGATTTCTCAACAGTAAAAATGTTATTGCTTATCGAATTAGTAACGTGTCTGTACGATATTCATGAAAAATACTTGATCAGAATGTTTAATCGTAACTATCGATTAAACTATAGATTAAAATTATCTTGGTAAAGGGATATCACTTCAAAAAAATCATTCAACATAGTAAACAATAATTTTACTCACATGGTCTTAATCCTGTTAAACCATTTCACGATTGCTGCAGATCCGCCGTTACAGCCGTTACCACGTCATCAGCATCAGCCACTCTAAGTCCAATATTGAGGAAAGGCTGGCAGAGGTTATCTCTCCGAATTTGCTAATCATGGAGTATCTAAAAACTTTTATATTTGACCAGTATTTTTACGCCATATATTGCATGTTCTTAATTCTTAATATTCAAAATAGGTTACACTTGCTAGGAATAGCAACCGGTGTCATTATCAGCTCCTTCCAATAGTGATTTATGCCACCTCCTCATGTGGCCTCAAAACAACAACCAATATATCGATTCCAACTGATAAATCAGCATACTAAGCCTACCAAATTTTTCTTTAAACGTTTGTCGTAAAAATTAGCGTTTTTAAAAACTAATTTATTGTTTGAATAGTGGTCAAAATACTACTTAAAAGCTGAAAGATTATTAATTAATTAACACTTTGCTCTAAAATAGTTAACAAAATGAAAACTCACCAGATTATCGTAGCAATCTACCAGACAAGGCCACGGCACAGAAACACACGAGATCTACTCGTTTTTTCACTTCACTCTACCAGGAATTTCCAGCGCCTGCTGCGTATTGCTGATAGCTCCAATCTGGCCGCAACACGTGGTGGCCATGAGCAGCTGGCACACTGTAATTCACTTAGTAACACTTCAGTACCTTACCTCCTGAAATTAAGATGGAGTTACCATTCAGATCCTGTCACTTCCAGGAGTTCCAGGTGCAGATGTTCCAGTACCACTGGCAATTAAGGATTAGTCGGGCCACTACTAAACCATGACTTTTTTTCTCATGTGAGCTCTAGATCCTCATCCCACTTCTGATGTGGGAGCCAGGGTGGCTTTTACGCGGTACCTAAAAAAATAAAGAGCGTGACGATAAGATGAGCGCCCCTCCTCGCGCTGATCCATGCATTACAACCACATGTGTAAAATGAAATACTCTGGCCCACACAGATGTTCTGTGTCCACCTGGGCTTATCGTCAGGCTGAAACAAACAGTCATTGTAATAAATCAGATCACCAATCTATTACAATAATCACAATGTAATGAGTCATGGCCAAGCCACAGCAAAGTACGCAAACGAGTTGTGCACAGTACGGCGGCTCGAACAAGACTGAGTATTTTATCGACTGAGCGACGCTTTTATACGCCGTTCAAAACAAGGCAACAGTGGGGATATTAACCGCAGCTGTTGTTTACGATAGGCAGGTGCCATTTTGCTATCTAAAATAATAAAATATCAACACAAATATATTTTTGTAGGTAAATAAACATTTTTCTCCCACATACAAGTAAACGTCGGATTGTTTAAATAGACCCAGAGCACTTCGCTCGCTCCACTTGCTTAATATTTAAGTCACCCAAGGATGCTGAAGACCACGCGACATTGAGAAGAACTAGCTAGAACAGTTGAGCGAAGTGAGTGAAGCGTCTCAGTTTCGAGATTGGCCAAAAAGTTTTCAATTATTGTGAAATTTTGTGAGACGATTCCTAAATTATATAGATTATTTCAAGCCAATTCTAAATCTTTTAAAATATTATATTTCAGCCATTTCGAAAATGTCACAAAACTTTTTTGTACCCCTAGTCACAATTTTTTTTTGTTTGAACCATTTTTATATCCTAAATAAGTCTATAGCTCAAAGGGCCACTAGTTTTACGACCCGGCACCGCCTTAACCCTCCTTGGGAATACAGTTGTGGCACGAGACATTTGTGTGTTCCTTTAATCGCCTACGGCATTCACAGATAGTCCGCAATTATAATTATTTATCAGTATTTTTTATTTAAAAAGCAAGCTTCTAAACTGTTTTCGCTAAAGATACTGGTAGACAACACTTCTAACGTTAAGTTCGCCTTTGTTGTGTACAATTCGTTTTTGATGAACAATAAAGATTAAATAATAAAAAAGATACTGTGAGAAAAATGTATGATTCCAAGATTTTTTAAATTAGTTTATAAATGATGACATTCTGAGGTAATGTCATAATATTACCTACCTGTACATAAATAAGCTTTATGAAAAAATTACAATTTTTGTACAAGCTTTTGTTGTGAGGCCACAGTACGTACTGAGATAAATAAAATAAGCTCGTCATTTTATTACTGAGTTCCATCGACCACCTTCTATCTCCGTGATTATATATCTCCAGACCCTAGGCATTGCCTACCATAAAGTGCTCGTCAAGACAAATCAAAAGAGTCCTACTCAATGAAGTTAGATTAAATGTTACTAGCTGTACCCGCAGGCTTCGCTTTCCTTGGGAATTTCGGAATAAAGAGGTCCCCTACGTCCTTCCCCGAGTCTCTAACTATATCCATAGCTTTTTTCATCCCAATCCGTTTAGAAGTTTAAGCGTGAAGAGTTAACAAACAAATAAACAAAAAAATATACAAACTCACTTTCGCATTTATAATATTAGTAGGATTTCATAACTGAGTTCCGCTAGTGTTTTAAAGACTCGAGTCCTCAAGCCTTACAATAATGGGACTTGCGTTCTCTTTATGCCTGAAATTTGATCTAAACAAACATTTATACAACATATGTACAAGATACATTGCAAGCTTGTAATAATAAAAATACGTCCGATTTTATAACCTTCTTTATTCAAGTTGGTCGAAAACTAGTTTTCGTCATAGAAAAGTTCGAGGTAGAGGTTTATTTACGAAACAATGTTATACGCCAGGCTTTTCCTAGCGCAGACAATATTTGCACAGAATAGACTATACCCAATTTCCAGACTGGGGACAACAGACGGTGTTTACGTTCAATCTCGGAGGTTCAAAGGAGTTGTTCTATTGGGTTCCGGCATGTATCCCAGATGCGTTTAGGGATACAATATTAATAACAAAAGGAGGGTAATAGAATAACAACTAGGTAACTCTGTGAGCTTTAGGTAGACCTCGTGAGCCCTGATTGCCGATGCTGAATAAATGGAGACGCTTCGCTCGCTTGGTCAATAACAATTAACACAAAAGCATAATTTGGGTAAATACTTATCATCAATTAAAATTACTTTTGAACGTCTAAATAAAGAAGAGCATAAAATAGATAGTTAGATTTGATTTAAACCCTAAAGCAAACATTTAGAAAAATGGTAAACTGAAAATGAGAAATGGGATCTAAAAAAGGGAAAAGTTTGCTAGCCAATTAAATTTTAGAAAGATTTCTTTATCTATCCATCTTAACGCCCTCCACCACGCTAAGCTTGGCCTTTGGGCCTAACCGCCGTGGGCTCTGTCTGCAACGTCAGGGATATAGACGTGAAAATGTATCTGTATCCGTTCTTTATCTATCCATTGACAGACTTCTACATGAGCGGGTAAAGAGAGCTGGAAATATATCCCAGATTAGCTTTCAAGTAACATTTAACAAAACTTATCAATTTATTGCTTTAGGATAAGTAACTCGATACTCTTTACGATACTTATCTCATGCCACTTTAAACCACGTCACTTTAAGTTGGGGGCAAGAAAATAGACAATGATATCGAAGCGGACGCGATGAACTAGTAATTTTTCCAAGTATATACCAAAAAGAAGATTTATTTATTATTTTATTTAACTTTATTACAAATGTTATAAGCGGACTTAAAGCCATAGGTTTTATCTACCAGTCAACCTACTGGTGAGAATAAGATGTCTTTAGTAGAAGGTGCAAAATATGTAATTTTGAAAGATAATTATATTACAAATAATAATAAAAGATATAAACATATATATGATAAATAAAATAATATATATCAATAAACTTGCTTTAAGATTGTCTCTGAACAAGCCAGTGCACTACGCAGTTTAGGTATGAACCTCAATGGCAGCTTATTCATAGATATTTGGTAAAAAATGTTGAAATTGTCAAAAATGAAACGCTAGTGATAAGAGAACGGTCCGTTACTTCGTAGACGTAAGGTACATTTTGGCTCGTTCACGCTAGAATTAGTCGAAAGTCATAGGCGCGGCGTGCAAACTAAATGGGACTTTAGTACGCTGTATGTAGGTTTAATTTAGTATTTTCTATCTAAAAATATATCGAAATGTGAGAATATTTCGATATATTCCTTACTAGTTCCCTAGGGACAGTTGTTATATTCTGGGGTGAATGTACACTTTAAAAAGTTTTAGTATATTTTGTTAGTTAATAAATAACTATTTGTACTCACCGCTGTTTTCATAGCCACACTTCAACCTCTTGCGATCACAAAGTGTACAAGAGGGCACTGGAGCGACGAGACTTCTATTGTTTCGTCTCGCTCTTATCTCTTAGCCGCGATAAGGATGGACGCTTTATCTCTGCGACACTTTGATTTCATCGAGAAGACCGGCTTAGCATTTAGGATATATTTAGCCAAAGGTACTAACTTTATCCATATTATTATAAAACCAGGACTGTCTTTGTTACTAGATTTAAACCATTATTCACCCAAATAAAGTTGACAGTGACAGATGAGTTTGTTTCACTTTACTTAATGTCATCTTGATTAGAACGGATAATGGTTTAAACCTGGTAACAAAATTAGTCCTGTTTTTTATAATAAGATGGTATAAGTTTTATTACTAATTATTATAGACAGCTAAAACTTTACAAATTTTGCTTCGCCTAAACACAATACCACAGTCAGTTTTTTTTCGAGCTTTCATTCCTTTATTATATAGAAAAATAGGTGTTTGTTAAATAAAGCTATAAATTAATACCTATTAAATATTAAATCAAGATTATTTATATAAATTTGAATCTCTCCCTGATACAGCCGATTATTGCTGAAAAGAAACTTATACTTTAGTCTGTTCTATTTTTATTTATTTATTTATCTTTATTACAAATAAAGAGCCAGGGCTTTTTCTACTAGTCAACCTACAGATCACAAATAATGCATTCTTTATATGAATGCAAGCAACTCTAAGGTGGATCTCTAAGGTTGTCTTGTTCTCCTTGTTTCCAAATCCGCCAACACCAGACACAATAGTAAAACAATGAAAGTAGCATCATATGATGCCATGCGGGTCTTGAAAGGGCAAGAAACTAGTAGTTTGCTTGCTCCGGACTGTAAAGTCGAGAACATTTCAGCAACCCCATGACTTTGGCTCATGTTCGAACTTACAAATAGTTTATTGGCTATGTACGTACATGTCTACAAAATTTTGTAATAAAGTTATCGTCGAACAAACATCATGGACAAACACACAAACGCCGGATTGTTCAAGTAGACTTGAAAAACTTTGCAGTGCAAAGTTTGCACGCGTTACGCTGGTTCGTTCAAAACAATGTTTCTGTCTTTACTTGCTAAAAAATCTTTTAAATTCCAACTAAGTAGTAAACACTAGTAAACAACTTTTTCTAAGATTTTTGTCACTGTTTTATCTTTGGTTTCACTATAAAATTGATTGAAAACCTCGACTAAAAAATTATCATTTTATGTGGAAAATAATTTAAAAAATCCATTATTCACCCAATTGAAGTTGACGAATGAAAAAAGAGAAGGATTTAAAGCAAGTTAAACCGCGTTTTAAAATAAGACGGCTGATGATTGAGAATTAAAAATGTTGCGAATGAAATGCCCTGTACAAAGTGTGACTTTTGTACAAAGGCCTCGTTATACAACGTGGAAGCTAGGGACATAGGTAATCGTAAAACGTACCACGGGCTGTACTAGATCACTATAGTGTAAGCAAATTAGAATAAAACTAAAAAAAAAAAAAACATTCGGCATTTCCACACGAAAGTGTGCAACTGCTCGGGCAATTCGTAGATAGAAAGTCTTTTTTTTGTAGATTTTTGATTGGTATTTTATTATTATTACACTGAAGTGATCTAGTATAGCCCGTGGTTCAATTAATTACGGGTATGTCCCTTCCACGTTGTATATAAATATAGGTATAGCAAGAAGTAAATAATTTAAAAAAAATATATTTTTATCAAAACCTCTTTATTGATTTCATGGCATAACCAACATTACTCGTAAAAACATTTATTCTACATAATTGAGAACTTAAACTATAAAACACTAAACTATCTAACCTATTAATGTATATCGTAAATTTATTTAATATATACACAATCCTTTGGATTATACTTTAAATGGATTAATGTTCAAATAATTGACGAAATAAAGTAGATTTACTTACAACTTAAGTTTTATTTAATTTTAACGTGTAATAAAAATGAGAACAAATTTAAAACTTGAACATTTCATCCAAAACTTTATAATACACAAGAATTGTTTCATTTGTTTAAAATCTCATTGTCAAATTAAAAATGGATCATTAAGATAAGAATAAACATAAGTTGTTCATAATGTTTAACCCAATTTTTAAATTTACTGGCTTATCTAATAATGGCTTATATTATAATTTAATATAGTTGATAGTAAAAATTCAATCCAGAATCAGTCTTAGATACAAATTAGAGTTTCTTAATTATACCATTTATGTAAGTATCTTAATATTGTTCATACATATGTGTTCTAAGTATTTTACATTTTAATCAACCTATCAATTAATTAAAATTAGGTTTCTTTGACTTTTACAATTAAAGCTTCATATTTTAGGCTCAATTAGTTAAAACAAACTTTTAAAGTTTAATAATATTTACTTTGATTGACATAAACTAGAAAAAGGCCTTTTACAATAGTGATATTAAACTTGATATTTTATTATTTAACTATACAAATATGAAAAAGGACAACCCATGTTATAAGACATTACAGAATAAAAAAAATATAAGCGATTAAAATTTATAATAAATCTTGTAAAAGCAAATAAAAATAATTATATGAATTAAAATTAATTTAGTAAATTAATAACCGGCCAAGAACGTGTCGGGCAAAGCGCAGTGTAGGGTTCCATAGTTACGAATATCAACTTTGAGTTTACGCGACTAAATACGTCTAAAAATCTTTTTTATTGAATTGGTATGAAATGTTCCTTTTTGGAGTACATTTTATAAATTGGTCGTCTATAACTTTAAATTTTTTAAGTCAGATCAAATATATCCCTTAAAATCTTGAATGTCTATTAGATAACCTCATTAATACCAATTAAAAAACATCAGCACAATGCGAAGTAAGTACTCTATCAATAATTGTTCTTAGTATTACGGGACTTACCGCGATTAATATAAGAAACGATATTAATCGCGGTAAGTCCCGTAATACTAAGAAAAGTAATTGTGACCGCGAAACTCTAAAATCATCTATCAATAATATTTAGGGCTCTTATAGACTAGCGACATCATGCCAGCCAACAGTTCGTCACCGTTAGTGTAGCTCGTCTGTTTTCTTGCTCTCTGACATACTGTAGCTCGTCTGTTTTAGCCTTTACACTGAAAATAACCTTAAATATTATCTATGTGTCAATACAGGTTGTATAATGTAAGATTCGAGGAGCAAAATCTGGTTAAAAATGCAAATAAAGCTGTTTGGACGCGATGTTGTCGCCTAATGGAGTTTTATCAATTATGCAGGCCTCATGGTAATTGCTTTTAGTGAAACTATTAATGTTGGATGGGATTTACAGTGCGACTACATTTCTGCAGATAACTAAATCAGTTATAGGTATATACTTTGTACAGTTCTTAGTAAACCTCCATCTGTAGATAGATTTAATTTTAAACAAAAATATTTTTTTAAAACTAAACCAAGTTTACGTCCAAACTACACAACCAATTTTGATATAATTTCTATCATATGGAACCATCTAACAAGTATGCCCTTTCAAACAAAAAAAATATTTATTTTAAGTAGGTTCAGGCGTGTTCAAGTAATCGGCGAACATAAAAAAAAGATCGCGATGAATTGATAACCTCCACCTTTTTTGGAAGTTAAGTGACCTTTGTTTCTGGTATTTTTCATCAGTTCCACTTCACCAAAACACACTTTCCGAATGCAAATGCTTGATTTTTTGGTAAAAACATCAAAGTCACTAAATTGTTTGCTTAGATTTTTTTAAAGAATTTCTCTCGATTAATCGAAAATTCTATCATCAGACCTTTACCTAGTGATAATGGGACCAAATTGCTGTATACCCTTCCATTGAAAAAAATATCATATCAGTTAAAAGCGGAGAAGGAAATTAAGGAACATAAAAAACATATAGGTATTATACATTCGAATTGAAAAGCACCTCTTTTGAAGTCACTTAAAAACAAAAGTTCCCTATAGTATGATATTTTTTTTATTAATTGACAAAGTCTTTTACGTTTACCTACGTGAATAAATGATTAAAATAATATAAAAAATACGATATTCACTGACTTTGGGACTCTCCAATTTATCAACTAAGTCCAAGTGTATAGGTATACAATAATATAATAAGAAAGACAAAATAAAGTAACAAAAAATATCTTATCTACACATTAAACAATTATTCATATCTAAATAGAAACACCCAAGTGATTTTCTAAGGCTAACATTTCCAAATCACTGAAACGGGAAATTCAATAGAAGCTCGATAATGTATTTGCATGTACAACGAAACTTCAACCATACGTTCAAGTAATAAGAGTCAATTTGTTTTGAGTCTTTAAACCCGGGTAGTGGGTAGTTGCCAAGGAGTTTAAGACCAATTAAATATATTTTCTAGCTACGTGCCGAATATTATACGTGGGTGCCGTTTTTCAGCTGACCTCCATTACCTGCAAAAGGTAAGAAACAAACATTTTTTTATAAAAAATAATAATACATATAATTTTTATTAAAGCAGACTTATTAATTTTTTTTCCATGCTGATTTGGCACATAAGTAAACGCTTCTTCTTCTTATCGTGTGTGTTAGTAACTAACACTAGTGTCAGAGTTTTTAAACCGCCTTAAAGGCCTCTGACATGGTTTTAGGTAACGACCAATGTCAAAGACAGAGACCGGGACTGACGACTTAACGTACCCTCCGAAGCACGGATCATCTTACTTATCAGACAATCAGGTGATCAGCCTACAATGTCTTAACCAAACTAGGACAACAACACAAAGTCGTTGCCCCCGCCGGGAATCGAACCGGAGGCAGTATGTATTTGTTATTTTTCTACCATGTTGAATGGGACTAAAGACAATTGAAACTGCTCGTATATAGCTTTAAGATACAGGTGTTTAAGCATGGCCGAGTTATAACAGTAGAACGTACCAGATGCTTTGCTTTCTGCGCAGATCCTAAAAGTTGTTAGAATAAATGGAAAATGGAATGGTTTGAGCATCTAAATCAGGTAGATTCCTTTTTCCATCTTCTCGCCCACCATCACGGCAAAAGTAGTCGTGGGCCCTGGGTTCTGTCTGCTTAGAGCCTCAAAATCCAAGATGCTCTATTTGTCTCCTTATGGATAACACGTGATAGTGTTTGTTCAAGATAGGCCTCAAATTTTAATGCGATAAATCAACGCAAGACTTCAAATTTCAAATTCTCAATTTTCAACAGTCCTTATTGACCAAACATCGCTCGTTTACAACATATACATATTATGAACAGGCTTAGTAAAATAAGTTCTTACCCTTAGCAGTTATCTGGGTAGACTGCAAGTTGGTACTGCTACGACTACTGGGTGGCAGGATGTAAAGCGAGGACGGCTGGGGAGATAGTTTAGGCACCTGGATAAACAAATTCGTGCAATTAATCATTGGGTCTTTATATCATTGTTTGGCCATTGCTGTGTGGTCGCCGGTAGAGTAAAATAGAAGACCAAGTCCTCCCGTGGCTGACGTAGAAGGCGACTTAGGAAATTCATGCTAAACAAAGCTTAAAAACATCAATGAGACCTCTCCAACCCATCCGGCCCACGAGGAAAGTGTAGGCCAAATCCTCTGGCTGCTCTGGCCAAGTATGCTCTGGTAGTACAGAGAGGGTCTTGCTCCTGCAGCGGAGACTAAAAGACCTGATGATGATGTTGATGATATCGTTGCAATGTTGACAGTGTGTTAATTGCAAAATGGTACACCTAATAACCGGCTAAGTGTGGGCCATGTCGGTGTTAATGGATTAAGTAAAAGAAATCAGAAGTAATGTCGTATAGAGAGTCGTGCATTTAGCCAAAAATAGGGAGACATAGATAATACTCCACCGACAAGAACCTAGTTCTTAAATTTATTGATGATGATGTTAATCTTACTTGTGGCTGCGCACCGCTAGTCGTAGAAGACGATGAAGCCATCGGGCTGGTGACTGGTCTCGATGATGATGAAGAGGACGGAGAGGTTGTTGACGTGGTCACTGCACAAATAAAACATAATATACGTGAATAAAATGAGATTGGGCGGATCATGACTGCCGCATACTACCAGATAGAGGGACTCAGATTCTGACTAACTGGATTCTACAGATCAAAGTGTGGGCCCAGGTTTAGTTGAAAAAAGGAGTTTGAAAGAACATGATCAACAATTTAATAATGAACAGGGTGAGCTAAGCTGACGAAGGTTTCAGCTTCGGCAAAAAACTTTCAAGTCTAAATTCCAAAATAGTTCCAGTTTTCTGGCTGTTTTCACCTACATCTCGCATTTCTCAACAAATGCTCGTGAAACTTTAAGACCAAATTTTTCAAAAATTTGATTTATTTATTTATTTCCCTGTCCAGACGTTATGCGGCGAAAATGATGATGATGATATTTCCCTTATTAAAACGCAACTACTTTGTTTAAAAAATGTTTTTATCTGATAAACTTCAACGTGTTACTCGCCAGATCTACAGTTCACAGAGCCACTATTATTTATTGTGAAAATTGTTCTTTTAGTACCAAGAACATAAATAAATTCAAACATTTATTCCAACAGACTTCTACAGCAGCTAAATAAATGTACAGAGTTCGGAAGCGCTACAAAGGTACAGAACTACATTTTAATTTACAAGCTTCGCTTTGTTTCTTCTTTGTTCGATTTACTGCATTAGAAAGCAAATTGAAGAAAATAAGATTTGGGAATTGTAAGATTATTCCAGAACGGTTGTAATCAGGTTCAAATGATTATAAGAAAAAGCCTTATAGTTTGACTATCTGCTACCTGCCTAAATCTATACATATAATAAAACAGTAAAAAAAGTGTGTCTGTACATTAAATATATTTCCAAAAGAAATATTGGGGGCGATGGAGACGTAGTAATAGAGTAAGAATTTAAAAAAAATGTCTGTCTGTTTGTCTGTTTGTACACGCTAATCTCCGGAAATACTGGACGGATTCGAATGAAACTTTTTTTGTTATATAGCTATTAAGCCTGGGCAACATATAGGGTATAAATGATTTTGGAAAATGGAACGCCTGATGCAGTACCACAATGGTCCAGCTAAACTATAAGAGATATAAAAATGTCGCCTTAGTAAAAGTTGTTCAGCCTGATGAGCATTTTCTAGAGACATAAAGTGCACGCGAACGAAGTCGCGGGCTTCAGCTAGTACAAAAATAAAAAAATATATACGGACAAATTACACTGATTGAGCTAGCCCCAAAGTAAGTTCGAGACTTGTGTTATGGGATTCTAACTTATACATAAACATTAAAGACCCAGGAAAAATTGATATAGGCCATTTTCCAACTTGCCTGACCGGGGATCGAACCCGTAACCTCTGTGTGGCGGACTAGCCTGGTAACCAATACGCCACGGAGGTCGTCAATCCTATTTGGGAATGCAGTAGTTACAAGACTTTGACTATCTGCTACCTGACTAAATACAAAAATAAAAAAATATATACGGACAAATTACACTGATTGAGCTAGCCCCAAAGTAAGTTCGAGACTTGTGTTATGGGATTCTAACTTATACATGAACATTAAAGACCCAGGAAAAATTGATATAGGCCATTTTCTAACTTGCCTGACCGGGGATCGAACCCGTAACCTCTGTGTGGCGGACTAGCCTGGTGACCAATACGCCACGGAGGTCGTCAATCCTATTTGGGAATGCAGTAGTTACACGACTTGTTTATGTGTTCTTTAGTCGCCTTTTCATTCATAAGAAGAGTGATCCTATTATAGCCGGGTTTTCCGGCTAAAATAGGTATGAGTATGAGTAGGCGCAGTATGAGTATCGATATGGAACACCTACATATTTTAGACGCTTCCACCATGATCTATTACAGACGATCAAACGATCAACGATGTCCGCAGATAGTGTAGTGGAGGCATATTCTGGACACTTATAGATCAATGTTGTTTAATGGAAAGCTTTCGTTGTCCAAATTCTATTTTTACGTTTGGTGTTTCATTGATTCCTTCGTGGATTTTAGAAAAAACTAGTGGAAATGCTATAGGACAAAATAAGTATCGGAACCGTTGTCGCTAAACCCATATAAATATTAAACCATTCACTAATCACATTCGCATTGCATAATAAGTATAAACAATTCTTAGGCAGATATTATTTATTTCAATAATGATTATGGCCTTATACATGCTGAGCGGATTGGTCTGAAATTTGGCTCACGCTTACTATCTGTGTAAAGATGTAGGATATTTTCTGTCCAGGGAAAATGAGAAGTTTTTGTGGAATAGTGTTTCAGCTAGTTAAAAAAAAGATGCCGTGTGGTTTATGGCAGAGTAGAATAGGGTCACTCCAAGCTCCAAGACCTCCCGTGGATGTCGTAGAGGGCGACTTAGGAAATAGAACCTAAACAAAGCTTATAAACATCAATGAGACCTCTCCAACCCGTCTGGCCAGCGTGGAGAGTGTAAGCCAACTCCTCTGGCTGCTCTATCCAAGTATGGCTCTGTTAGTACAGAGAGGGTCGTGCTCCTGCAGTGGAGACAAAAAGACCTGATGATGAAAACAAAAACTACCACTGGAAAACCTTGCAAGATTTATATTTCTCCTCCATTAAACCCTTATATCCTATCCATCAAAAAATGACATACCCGAGACGGGGTTCCGGGCGTAGTATGGCGGGGGCTTCGCTGATGGATTAGTGTTCACTTGTTGCACGTACGCTGTGGATGATATTTTACTTGTAGTTTGGCGCCACATGAATATTTTAGAGGAAAATGTCGGAGTCTAGGGTTAAAGTGATAGAATTTAAGAGAAACATGTCGAGTGTAGGGTTAAAGTGATGGAATTTAAAAGAAACATGTCGAATCTAGGGTTGAAGTGATGCAATTTAAGAGAAACATGTCTTGATCGGTCATTTTGGAAATCTTTGGATGAGGCCTATGTCCAGTAGTGGAAGTTAAGCGGCTAAAATGATAATGATGATGATGATGTTGAGTCTAGGGTTAAAGTGATGGAATTATAAGAGGAACCTTTCAAGTCTAGAGTTAAAGTGATGGAATTTAAGAGAAACATGTCGAGTCTAGGGTTTAAGTAATTAATTTAAGAGGAACATATCGAGTCTAGGGTTAAAATGATGGAATTTAAGAAGAACATTCCGAGTCTAGGTTTAAAGTGATCGAATTTCAGAAGGACATTTCGAGTCTAGGGTTCAAGTAATGGAATTTAGGAGAAACATATCAGGTCTAGGGTTAAAGTGATGGAATTTAAGAGAAACATGTCAAGTCTAGGGTCAAAGTGATAGAATTAAAGCAAAACATATCAAGTCTAACGCAATGTTGCAGGAAGGCGCTGGATGCAGGCCGCTTCCGATCGGTCGTTTTGGAAATCCTTGGGGGAGGCCTATGTCCAGCAGTGGACTTCCTGTGGCTGATATGATGATGATGATGATGATATCAAGTCTAGGGTTAAAGTGATGGAATTTAAGAGAAACATGTCGAGTCTAGGAATAAAGTAATGGAATTTAAAGAAAAGCATTTGGAGTGTAGGGTTAAAGTTATAGAATTTTTATGTAGCACTTACTGATCGGTCCGCTGCCCCTCAAGTACGGATTCCCGTATGTTGCGGCGTATCTCACGTCCATACTGCCCGGGATCACCACACCGGTAGGGTTGGCTATCGCCATTGGTATCACTAATTGGAAAACAAAATAATTATTCAGAACTTAAACCGACTTCACTCAAAAACTTTGATAAAATTTCTACGGGACAAACTCGCAAGTATGCCCTTTCAAAGAAAAAAGAATTTTCTAATCGGACCAGGCGTTTTTGAATAATCAGTGAATATACATGAAAAAATATCGCGACGATAACCTCCTCCTTTTTGGAACTCGGTTAATTAATTAAGGTCATCCTTTATCTAGACTTTTGCATGGAAAAGTAATCTAGTTTTTAATTTAAAAAAAACCTCATGTTAGATTTTTGAAGAAATATAATTACATTATGAATTGATCCAGAAAGCGAAGCGTACTTAAAAAGTACATCTTTAAGCACCTATCGTAATTAGATAAAAAATTCTGTTTTCCTACAGGTTGACTGGTAGAGAATGCATTAGCATTAAGTTCATCTTTTGTACCGTTGTGGTCAATGAAGATTTTAATAAGCGTCTCAGTTTCTACATACATACATACTATCACGTCTTTATCCCTAATGGGGCAGACAGAGCATTTTGGGTCTTGCGGTTCTATACAGAGCCCAGGGCCGCAAGACCCAAAAGCCACTTTTAGCGTCATGGTGGGCGAGAAGATGGAAAAGCAATTAATACAGTGATGGGTTGCTAGATACCAAATTTCTATCAAAAATGTATTTTTGGTATCTCAGTTTCTAGATACCAAAAATACATTTGTCCGGCTGTCCGGTTCTCAGACTATCTAATCTCGCCTACAGGTCGCATTTTTTAACCCATTCTTTTGAAATTTTCTAAGAAGGTTTGAAAAATATAAAGAATTTTCTGTAGATTCAGTATTTTGAAATTTAAAAAAATGGCGAAAGTATGGGTGTCTTATCTTAACAAAATCAAATTTCAGCATTATTCCATTATAAAGACATGGAGTAGGTATGGTCTTTTTCTAAACTGAACCACACTTCCCTTCTTATGTCGTCTTACTCACCATCTGGTCCAATAACGCTGGAGAGTCTTCCACAACTGGCCTGTCGACTTAGGCAACCCGGATTATATACTGAACCATCGGTGCTTCTGGATAGTGACCCTGTGAGCGAGTCAGATGGCAGTGGTGGGGCGTAGTCTCTTGAATAGTCCACATATGGGACGTAGCCGTTGCTTTGAGAATGGGCCTGGGAAAAAAAAGAGATAGTTAAATGATTTTTCAAAACCAAAAACCGACTTCACCCCAAACTATACAACCAATATTGATAACCAGTATGCCCTTTCATACATAACTGAGAAGGTTATAAATTCGTTTTTAAGAAGATTGCTTATAGATGTAATGAGACAGATTTCTTTTGTTTTTTTTTTTTTACCTAAAGCGTCCTCTTTGTTAATGACAAAATATTACCTCATTTTTGGACGAGATTAATTTTGAGACCACTTCCTATTACGACGACATGCGATTTAGACAACGAGCGTTTTAGACGAGTTGCTACATAGACTAATTATTGCGTTTAAGAGTCCAGCGACCCTAGACTTCTCCATACAAATGTAGTCTACGTTTAATTTTGAAACCACATGTCAGATTCCGGTAAAAATTGGTAATTGTAAAGAAATTGCAATTATCTAGGGTTATAACTGGTTTCCTATGGTAAAATTATGAACTGGAAAGAAAATATAACGATTTAGAAGTTTCCCATACTAATGGTCAAAAATGATATAAAACACTATATTCTATTTCAAGTTCATATTTTTACCGTCGGAAACCAGTTATAAACCTAGATAATTGCAATATCTTTGAAATTACAAAACTTTGCCCAAATCGGACATGTCGTTTTGAAATAAAACGTAGACTACGTTTGTATGAAAAGTTGTATTTTGGTCTAGGGTCGGGGGACCCTTAAGACCATTCGAGATTAACTCATCAGAAGGAGTGTGCTATAGGATGTTAAGAAGTTTCTTTCAAATCACCAAAGTTCTTGTCTTCATTATATCTGTACCAGATTTATATGGGACCAGAAATCCTGTAAGCACAGTTTCACCACTATGTAATTGGTCTCATATTATTTTTTTAGGTATATCATGCTGAATTTTGGCACAATTCAATAAATAGGCACAACCAATTTTTTTTAAATATTAATAAAAGTAAAAATATTTTACGAGCCCGGTACGCTCAGGGGCGGGCTCTTCGATTAGTTATATTATACTCTTTTTTTGTTCTTTGCAATTTAATTTCTTTAATTAATTTTTAGTTGATTTCTTTGTTTTAATTGTATGTAGTTTATGTTTTATTATTAAACGATTTTTTTATTTATATTATGGTTTATATAAAATGATGATTGATACCTAGTTGAAAGGTATGGTGAATGGTCTTCGACGCAAACTAATTAACAACCTACTCATAATGTTTTTTATATCAATAGATAGATACAAAACATTTCTTGACGACCTCCGTGGTGTAGTGGTCACCATGCTAGTCCGCCACCCAGTTCCGGGTTCGATCCCCGGTAAGGGCAAGTTGGAAATGGCCTTTTTCAAATTGTCTTGGGTCTTGAATGTTCATGTATATGTATTTGTTATAAAATATAGTATTGTTGAGTTAGTATCCCATAACAGAAGCCTCGAAATTTACTTTTTGGCTAACTCAATCTGTGTAATTTGTCCCTATACAATGTCCTTTTTAATTAAGTACAAATATTTTAAGGGATGATTCAGTCCATCATTTCGAACAAGTTTTCCCAATAAATGTATATCGAAGAATGTTTATTATTTCAAATCCAAAGCCTATTTTTATAACAACCCAAAAAAGCAAAATGTATTACAGCGTAATTCTCTGCGGGATTGAGCAAAACCTAATATCTCCAATTTCTCAATACGTAGGTATCAAGAATATTATATTTCAAAACTTTTGCTTCGTATATCATACTAAATTGTCTTATGGGAAATCTGTACGTGACTAAGGTACATTTTAAGACTAGAAAACAGCGCACAGAACAAGATATTATCGTATGGAATCGTTGTGATTTGTATTCATAATAAATTTATGATTTATTGTTCCAAAGTAAAAATATGACTAAATAATACTAATATATCTTGAATGTTTATATATACATTTGTATTTGTTATAAAATATAGTATCGTTGAGTTAGTATCCCATAACACAAGTCTCGAACTTACTTTGGGGCTAGCACAATCAGTGTAATTTGTCCCTATAAAATATAAAATGAAAATAAAAAAAATATCATACTAAGATTATAGTAAATACCTAAAAATTTAATATAACTATTAATGAAAACTAAACTAGATATAAATACAATAAAAAAAAAATTGGTTGTTTGTAAAGTAGGTTTACGATCGAGATGTTTACGTGATAACGTCTTCTGGCAGCGCTCGAGATGAGACGGGAGATCGGTCCGTCTCTCTCTCGTTATACCTGCGATCGCGCTCGTGAGGTTTTGGTGTGACACAAGTTTCTGAACATGTCACCCGACTAAAACGATTTTAAAGACGTTATCACGTCAAAAACATTAATTTATATTGTACTAGCTGTGCCCGTGGGCTTCACTCCCATGGGAATTTCGGGATAAAGCTATCCTTTGTCCTACCCTGGATATCAAACTATATCTAAGTATATCAAATTTCATCTAGGTTCAGTGGTTGAAGCGTGAAGTGATAACAAACAAACAAACAAATGTACAAACTCACTTTCGCATTTATAATATTAGTAGGAAGGATTCTACAAACATCATAATATTATACATAAAATGGTCATGTTCCTTTGCTACCTAATTAACGCCTCGCTATCTTTCCACTTGCTTTTAAGAAAATTAACAAAAAATATAAAAAACTTACGACTATAAATGCCTTTTTTTGTTCTCCGACTAATAACCACGTAGCTTTTATAAAGTAAAATATAAACAAATGACGCGTTAATTAGGTTGAGAAAATTAACCGGTCAACTGCGAGTAGGACTCGCGGATAAAGGGTTTCATACCATTATCTATAAAAAATCACGTTTGTTGTATGAGAGCCCTTAAATATTTACTTGATTCTGTTTTTAGGGTTCCGTACCCAAAGGGTAAAAACGGGATTCTGTTAATAAGACTTTGCTGTCTGTCCGTCTGTCTGTCTGTCTGTCACCAGGCGGTATCTCAAGAACCTCGATAACTAGACTGTTGAAATTTTCACAAATTATGTATTTCTGTTGCCGCTATAACAACAAATACTAAAAACGAAATAAAATAAATATTTAAGCGAGGCTCCTATGCAACAAACGCGATTTTTTATAGATAATGGTACGGGACCTTTAGTGCGCGAATCCGATTCGCGCTTGGCCGGTTATTAGTATTTGTTCTTATCAAGGCAACAGAAATACATTATCTGAATTACAACAGTCTAGCTATCATGGTTTCTGAGATACCGCTTGGTGACAAAAGGCCGGACAGACGGACAGCGGAGTCTTAGTATTAGGGTCCCGTTTGTAACCCTTTGGGTATGAAACCCTAAATACTGGAGAGTAACCGAGAAACTACTTATTACATAATTACTATTAGGAACAAGATTTTTCAAGAGAAAACACAAATTACGGATAAGGCAGTGCTCACATTACTTTTTTAAGTAAATCTAAAACTTCAAAGCACTTGATCTAAATCAACAATTCACCAAGCGAGCGCGAAGACAGTCAAACGACAACATTTCTAAAATATTTTCGTATGTCTGTCCGGCTGTCAAGAACATTGCCACATCTTTTCGAAGAACCGTGCTGTCGTAAATTTTTACACATTTTGTCTTTTCTACTCTTCACTTTACCAGAATTAGAATGAGACGAAGATATAATTCTTTGTACCGGACTTACACTGACCAAACATTGTAGGAAATATTTAAAAACTACTCCGACAATACAACACACATTTTTCTTCCAGAACTAGTGTGGCGAGATAACGATATACAGAAAGGACACTTTGTTTAAAACAAATTAGGTAGGCACTGCGTTTGTAACATTGTCTTTTTCAAGATATAATGAAAACTTACTAGGTTTTCACCTCGCCCAGTTTGACCTAGAAAATGAGACGTGTGTGTTTTATCTAGAGATATTTTCAAATTAAGCAATGAGCTAGTTATACAGCAGATTAATGTGTCACACTCAATAAATAAAAATAAATAAAATAAAAATCATTTATTTTAGATTACATGGATCCATAACTGTGTTAGTTTTACTTAGCCTATGTTAGTAATATCAATGTTGCCTGCATGCAATGCTTTATAACTCGGAGTGGGTTTTAAAAATCACCTTCCTCCCAAAAGACGCCCATAAGGGAGAATTATAGCGATCTGCTAACGTCATCAGGATGCTATTGTGGCTAAACCGTACTCTGTTTATAAGCGAGATGGTTTTTTTGCGTAGAATTGCTGCAAAGCAATACCTATGTGTTACAAGTATTAGACCATGCAATGAACACGCTAGATGGGATGATAGTTACACCTTAAGGTAATTAAATAAACGACTTTATAACAACTCATTACGGCATACTAACTTAACAATCGCATAATTACTTATAAATAAAATCAAGCAAGTATAAACAGCTAAAACACGTTCGCCTATTGTTCTGTAAAATTTGTATTTGATAAACAATAAAGATTAAATAAATAAACAACTAAAACACAAGTCAAATTTGGAAAAAGCCATTTTCGTCATTTTTAAAAACTTGGCCAAACAATGTTTTTACTTGCTAAAGAAACATTCTAAATAAAGTATATTCGTACATCAACCATTACCTATCTACCGACAACAACATGTCCATATGTAATACTCCTTCATATGCTAGTATTTTCTAGGCCTTTATAGGTAGGGAAGCATACGAAATAGCCATTCTGTACGTAATATTCTAAGACAGTGCCTTCCTCACAATCTCATCGCGCTCCCCGGGGTGAACTGCAATATGCATGATATTACTCGGGGTTAATGTTAGTTCTTGAGCTACGTTTGCTATTTATTCTTGTTCCGTTGTTAAGTTGTGCTTAAATATTGCTTATTTCCTTTCGCGGGTAGGTTATTGCGAAACTCGGGTGCAATGTTGTAGAAATATGACATTAGATTGTTACACAGGTACTGATTTCTTCCTGAGAGTGCGTTAGCAGCCATGTTATCTTCACATGACACTTTTTCGGGTTCTGTACCGATAGAGTAAAAACGGGACACTATTCCTAAGACTCCGCTGTCCGTCTGTCTTTCACGAGGCTGTATCTCATGAACAGTGATAGCTAGGCAGTTGAAATTTTCACGTTTTGTATTTCTGTTACTGCTTTTTCTTCTTCTGCTACCGCTATAACAACAAATGCCTACTAATATATTTTTTCTTAACTTTTTTGACAACCTTCTTTTTTGGTATTCGGTTAAAAATACAAATTCTTCATTACAAGAACTTGTTTCAACAAAAGTCTAAGTCTTAGTTTGTAGCAACTATTGCCAAAATAGAAGTAGCTCTTTCTACAACTAGCCTCTCTCACCTTAAAGTGAATGTTGTTGATCGGCTGATTGAAGTCCCCGCTGTACCGCTGGTACTGCTTCATCAGCTCGTTGTCGTACCCTGACTCTGGCAGAGGGACAGGACCGGCCAGTGGAAGCCCGAGATTGGACGTCAGGTGAAGAGTCGGATGGAGGTCCGTTTCTGAGCCACCGTTTGAATTGTCCTGGTTGGTTAAAAGTGAGTTGTTAAGTGTTCGTTTAATAAAATTGATTGTCACAAAACAGCACATCATCGCCCAGCAAAAATAGAGTCTCAGTCGTCGTCGTCGTCTAGACGTGAATAGGATATAGGCAGGGTGCATCTGTAATCTATATTATCGTCTATGTGAATTTAATCTTGTCTAAAACTAGAGTTTCAACTTACCATATCACAGCTCCCTTCCACTTGTCTCAATTCCAACTTCAAGTCACTGATATTAGAGCTTCTATCACTGTCCTTGTAAGTGTCTACACAGGTTTTCCCAATGTCCGTTATGTCTGGTTTCTTCTCATCATCTTTGTTCGTCTTCAGATGGCATAGCATTATGATTAGCATAATGACGAGAACCAGCGTTATGAGAGAAGCGCTGGCTGATATTGTAAGGACCAGTGGAAGGGATTCTGAAATTGAAGACATGCTTATTTTCAACTTTTACAAAACTGATTTTCAAAACCTTTCATTCTTAAAGTCAGTTTTTAAATTTGAAGGTCAAGAATCTGAAATCATTAATTTGTAATACTTCATAATTTCTGTATAATTTTACTAATCTATGTCAGTGCTGTTAGTAAATGTTAATATGTGTAAACCTGCAAGGTATACAAGCATTGCTAATTTAAACTCATAGTGATTCGGTTTTTAATTTCTGAGAAATGCCCGGGCAACAAGATCTTTTACCCTACAAGCTTCACGGCTCTGGAATACTTTGCCCGTTGACATTAAAGAAATTTCCACAAAATTTTCATTTAAAAGAAGAGTACATTCTCATCTTATAAATTAGTTATTTTCTAATAGGTTATATCACCATCGTCATCATCGTAATAGTGTATTTATAATAATGTAAGTATATATGAGTGTATATTGTATGTATTATATATGTGTATGTTTATGTCATATTATAAACTAAGGTATATATTATATGCAGGTATATATTATAAGATATGTTATGTTATGTAATATAAAATATTATTTTTATATTTAATTATTATTTTGCGCCGCAACAATTTATCTGTTTATGCCTATGGTTGACTGGGAGAGAACGCTCTTAGCGTTAAGTCCGCCAATTGTAAACAATTTTTAATTGTGGATCAATAAAGTTTTAATAAATAAAAATAAAATAAACAAGTAGCTAAAGATTGTTAAAGAGAAGAAATACTTGATAATATTGCATGAAAAACATAAATGTTACACAGAAATATCGGTTCAAATAATACTGAATATCTTTCACCCAAAGGAATATTTATTTTCTTCCCATAAAAAGTACTTACTATTCGCCATCAGATTGATTTCAATGCTATCCATTCCGTAAGAGTTGGCAACAGTGCAGTTGTACTTTCCAAAATGTCGCGCTTCGCTCTTCCTGATTATCAATGTTGATTTTGTCATTCGATCTGCTAATGTCTCTTCTAAGAAAGCGTAGTCCTAAAAGAATTATCTGAGATAACGTACTGGTTGAAATATTTAAACTAAAATTTAATAAAGGTTAATACTACAAGAAAGTCAGAAGATGTAATAATAAAAATTAAAAAAGAAATCTTGAGATGGATCGGGCGTGTAGAAAGGATGGATAAAAGAAGATTTACTAGAAGGGTACACAAAGTGAATTTAAGTAAAAGGGTGGAGCAGGGTCATCTTCAACGAACATACCGCGACCATGTGGTCGCGGTATGTTCATCGTTGGTTGCAGACATAACCGGCCATAACAGGCGGGCATGCATGGAGAGAGTGATGAGTGTAAATGAAGCGAAAGAGGTCTGTCAGGACCGTAGCAAGTGGAGGTCTATAGTTTCTGTCTAATACTGTAGATAACAGGTGTAATAATATGTATGTATGTATGTATGTAGTTTTATAAGAGTCAAGCTAATCAGAAGAAACAATATATCAGATCAGCTTAAAAATCTACGATAGTGTTGGCCAAAAAACAAACAATATAAGATTGGTATAATTTAAGAAGCTTTTTTTGCTGTTCGCAGGGTTTCCTTAGATATAACTGAAAAGGCTAAAGGTAATTCACAAAGTCAATGTCGTAAAAAAAGATGACGCAGACGAGAGAACAGTGGCGGCTTCTGACTGAAGACCAAGATCCTCTTCAGATCATCGACAGTTGTTCGTACATACTGACTGAGATTTTAGAAAAATACTCACTTGGTTATGGAATGTGTTAATCTCCCCTCCAGCAAACGTCCATATAATGTAGTCAGGCTTGGGGACAGAGAAGGATATACATTCAACTCTGACGCTGTCTCCCTCCACACCGTACTGCGTTCCGTTGGATATGATTTTCGGAGGACCTTTAAAAATAGGATAAAGTGAAATATTTTCGATAATGTTAGCACAAATCAGATGTTTTCATGTTTGTAAGTCAGGAGTTTGGGTTTTCACAATATCACAGGTATGGCACTTCATTCAAACGGAGCAGCATATATACCTAGTACTACTACAAACGAAACAATCCGTCCGTGCACACGTCAAATGTGTGAGTTAAACAATCAGGGTCACCACCACAGAATTTGTTGCTTTGCTTATCTGTTTTTATCACTCGGAAATCTATAATATTTTCGTTATTTATTGTTTTCCGTGGATAAACAATGATAATGTGCGCAGTTTCTCACCATTATAATTCAATAATCCTAAGTGACTCGCGTAATGTCAACGTGCGACTACCAATAACCCTGTTTTACTGCCGCTTACACCTCACAATAACGGGGGAAGGGTTGCGGGTACGCCAGATTGCGGGGGACGGTGCAAGATTCCATTCTGTATGTAATACTATTATTAATTCTTTGACAATATACTAACTCTTATAAAATATTATGTTGGCATGGAATTGTTAATGAACTTTCCAAGCTGACAACTCAGCAGAGACAGCTAGTTTGAAAAATATAGGTATGTTGACTTTCTTTTCTTTTCAATGTATACCTAGTTTGAATAACTTATATATATTGAAGATGCTTGACCCAATTATTTTGCAAATGTAGTAGGTATCTTTCTCAGGGTACGATAGTTACAGAGGTACCGGAGATCCCGGGTTCGATCCCCGATCATGTAAAGATGGAAACCAAATGATCTTTATTCGATTGAATTGGGTCTTAAATGTGTATCTTTATATCAGTATATTTGTTATAAAATATAGTATCCTTGAGTTAGTATCCCATAACACAAGTATTGAACTTAGGGCTAGCTCAATCTGTGGGATGGACAAATTACACAGATTGAGCTAGCCCCAAAGTATTTATTTATTTATTCTATTTCCAGGCACATTAAGGAAAAAAGGGAGGAAATATTAAGTAATAAGTCTGTAAACACCATGACTGTCATTTCGTGACCGACAAATGATGCAAGGCTGGCAGTCAAAGTATTTAACTTACTTCGGACATAAACCATGGCCGCAGCTTCTATATCTTGATAGTTGTCTATGCTGGCTCTGCACCAATACTGTCCTGCAGTCTTTTCTGTGATCGTCACAGTCAGATTGGAGGATTTTCCCACTCTCTGTGAAAAGAAAACTATTGTAATATCGACAACACACTAACAGAGCCTTTAGGACAAGACTCTATTTAAACTGAGCGAGGACTTAGTTTTTTACATGGATCTTAAAAACTGTACTCTAAGGAAGCAAAATCCAATTGTTTGTTTTTCGTGTGTGTAAGTGGCCAACACTGGTGTCAGATTTTTCAGACTGCCTTAAAGGCGTTTAACATAGCTTGACGACTACCATAAAATGATGACAGCCGGGACCAACAGCTTATGTATGCTTTCAAAAAAATTAATTAAATTTCGACATTTGCCAAAAAATTGCCTGGGTGGCTGCACACTTTTGTGTAGAAAAGCCGTTTTTTATTTTATTTTGTCTGTTATTTTTATCCCATTATACTATAATAGTGGTCTAGTATATATAGCCCGTGGTTCGATGTATTAAGGGTATGTCTCTTCCACATTGCATAAATTTCGTGGAGTCATTTTACACGATCATAATTTTAAAGGTACTCTTCCATAGCATTATAAATCGCTGATCGCTATGTAAAAGATAAGGATACTCACTATAACTCGTTCGTTCTCGTATCTGAACCAGAACACCTTCGGCGCAGGATGACCTTCCACCACGCAGGTGAGTGTTGCCGTCGACCCTGCTTCACCTTCGACATCGTGGGGTCTGGTCCTGAATACTGGTCCATCTGTAAAGAGATTTCGTTTAGAAACATGTTTCGGATCAAAATCTAAGAACAGCACAGCCATGCCTACCCATCGCCTTATTAACATAATTGTTTCTCTTCCTTGTCACTAGATGGCGCTATAAGGTAATCATTAAAGTACTATAATCTTTTATTACTATTATCTGAATAAAGCAGTACTCTAATTGATCAAATATGACAAAAATTAATATTTTTAAAGTATATTCAACACTTTCTTTGTCAATACATACTTAGTGTTATATAACTTTAAATAAAGGATGTTTGTTGAGTTATTTTTCAGAAACATCAAAAATAAAAACTTTTTTCACTTTTTACACTGACCAAGGCGACAATGACTGAAAAATTATTTCTCCCATCCTTCTTTTCACAAATCTTTATTAACATTATTCAACGGGTCTTATTAATCCAGTTAGTAAGTGTTTCTCTCTCTCTAAAAAGTTTCCTTAAAGTGCTATAGTCGGTGTGATCATCGAAACCTTATGTAGGTTTTCAATATGTACATAAGTATATTAAAATATCGGACTATCCAAGTAGACACTACACTTCGCTCACTCATTCAACGAAGCGTATTTCTTTCTGGTAACTTCCTTAGCTGTACCAAAGATAAAATAATTACTAACGTAACAGATACCCAACACCATAGAAACTACTAGAGGATCCGTAAGTAGGCAAAGCTGTAAGTTGAGAGAGGCAGAGATGGCTGTTAATCGTGCGCGTATTAAAATGATAAGTAAACAAGATGTTTGTAAGCCTGGGTTTAATAAACACAACCAAAATAGAATTTTACATAAATTTATTGCTAGTAATTGCAAAAAACAAAAGGCCGTCTAGCTGTTTTTTCGGCCGCGAAGTCCAAAATCAAACATAACATTTTTCTTCTTCTTTTTTTTTATAAGTTGCCAGTGACATAGAAATTAAACCTACATGGTATGCACATAATACACGCGTAAGTAACAATGGCAAAACACACGACTAGCAAAAAAGAGACTAAGAAAGTGTTGAATATGCTTTAAAATATTTATTGCATTTTATATAAGTTGTATTTAATGAATTAGAATACTATTTGATTTTAATAAAAGTAATAAAAGATTTTAATGTTTAAATTATTACAAAAAGATTAAAACAATAAAAAACTGGTTAAAATTACCATAAAGTTATACAAGTCACCCGTTTTGTAATTCGCACTGAACAAAACGAATATTTAGCATTAATTTCAAATTAACGGCGACCTTGTTTCGTAGTATTCAAAAGGCCGGTAATAATTGTTCGGTTCGTGAATGAAAAGACGAAAAACAGAATGACCCTTGAAAAAGGGACAATAGTGAAATTATAATCCGCCATGTTTTATGGAGCGTTGGTTCACATGAAGCGAAAATGAATACTGGAGGTAAAGGACTGGTGACAAAGGTCAAAGACAGAATCGGCTGGAGAGGTTTGCTTTGCAAGGACAAGGTATCTGATACCATGTGCGTTACAGTTCAGTTAGAGAGGAGCGAGCGGAAACAGAAAGGATTTTTAAGAACACAAAAATAACACCACATTCTGCGACCAAATTGCAGCCGTACTCATGGTATAATAAAATAAGGTATTCTCTTCCCGTGACAACAGATGAAGTAGGTAGAACTTGACTACGTCATCAGTTTGACATGTTGCCACTATGTGAAATTAAATAACCCAAGCTTGATGCATTTTTGAACTTTATATACCAATTTCGAATTAATAATCCATTATATCAATTTATAAAATATTGAATTTATAAATCACGCGAGAATCGCGAGATACTAAATAGCTAAGTTACTTAATATTTTATTTAATATTCATGAACTAACTGAGAAAGTCCTTAATTTTACTCAAAAGAACAATCAGTGGCAACACTTTGTGACGTAGTCAAGTTCCATCTCGGAAAGAGAATACCGGTTTCATTATACCACGGCCGTACTAAAAAAAGGAGAGGTAAAAGTTACCCGTTACCGAAGGGCATGTATGAAGAGATTGATGAGTTTAAATGAAGCAAAAGAGATTTGTCAGGATCGTAGCAAGCGGAGGTCTATAGTCTCCGCCTACCTCTGTAGGAAACAGGCGTGATATTATTTATGTATTTATGTAAACTAATAGCATAAACTGCAAAACGCGAGTATGCTCGTGTAGTCTCAAGATCAACTTTAGGCTGTCGTCCTATATTGAATTGAGTAATTAAATTGCTTGGGCATTATCCTTGTCTGTCTGAACCGACCCTCAGATAGTGACGATGATGATGGTGAGGATAAATGACAGAAATGCGTAAGGTTACCGCGGCTTGGTTGACAAGTAACATAAAGAAACAGATGCAGTACTCATTACATAAACAAATATTAATTTTTATATGTTCATATTTTATTATTGCTTCAGGCTACTTAGGTTTTAAAACTCAGTTATAATATAAAACATAATCCCATTGAGTAGGAGTCGTTTGATTTGTCTTTTGACGAGCACTTTATGGTAGACGGTGTCTAGGGTTTGATCATGGTTTGATCACGGGAAAGGAAGGTATTCGATGGAACTCAGTAATAAAATGACGCAATTTCATCGAATTTAATCATGTGTCCTAATAAATACTTTGATCTCACAATAAAAGCTTGTACAAAAATTATGATTCCTTAAAAAAACGTATTATTTTACACTTGGCTCATTATATTATTAATTGTACCATCAAGTAAACATAATTTAATACTTTCCAGTTCTAAGCATATAAATTGTTGTTGACCATTTTTTAAATTTAATAATTACCTCTCTCCCATTCAAGGTTCATATTATTTAGCCATGTGAACCAACCCTAAAGCTTTCGTTTGCCTAATTGGACGATTATAATTCCGCCGAGCTTTATTTGTAAAAAGCTCTTAAGAAATCGTTGATAGAATTGGAGCTGCTCTTTTATTGTTGGAAGTATTTTTGTTGGAAGCAAGGGTAGACGGACTTTTCTATAAACGTTTATTACCTAATTACATAGGTTTTTCTGAAGATTAGAGTAATCAGATATTTAAGGGATGCTTAAATTTTTCGAAGTCCAGTGCTGCCTCCATTTGAATAAATTATTTGAAAGAAAACGGAGATATCATTTATTTTTATTTTTCACTAAGCCCTAGATAACCCTTCAAACTATTTTACGAACCACCTATTTACAATTTAAAGTAAGAACTTAAAGCTTTTCTATGCACGTACATACATACATAATATGACGCCTGTTTTCCACAGAGGTAGGCAGAGACTATGGACCTCCACTTGCTACGATCATGACAAAACTCTTTTGCTTTATCTACACCCATCAATATTTATAAACATGCTCTTTGGTTACGGGTACTTTTTACCTCTCCTTTTTGGAACGTCTGCAATTTGGTTGCAGAATGTTCGCCGGGGCCGACGCTTTCCTTCTGTTCCTTTCTTAGCACATTTGCCAAAAACGGCCACTTTTGGTAAACGTGTGTACTGTACACAGGCTAAGCTATCAGGTTTTTCACTAAAGGATAGATAAAAACTCCAATTACACTTTGAAGTCAGTAGCAAATCACAAAGACATGAAATTGACGTCTGAGATTAATAAAAGTGTTATGTCTCAAATAAAAGTAACTTCCTTTTACGGTTAAGATAACCTATAAAGAGGTTTTATTCCGATCCCTCATTTCCTGTTGAGAGTACTTTGTAACCCCGGACATAAAACGAGGCGTGTTAGGTATTGTCATGCCTAATTGCCTACCCATCGCCTTATCTTCCTTGTCACTAGATGGCGTTATAAGGTAATACGTACCTGGGCGACCGAACTTTGCACGGTTATATCTCAAACATTAACGACATTTTTTTAAACTTGTCTAATTATAATAAAAATTGAAATATTATATATAAACTTAAACATATAATAAAAAACAACTATAGTAAGTCACGGAGCGGGATTTAAACCCGTAACACTATTGCTTACCGTCCGCATTTTAAACCGCTGGACTAAACGGATAATAGCTGACGGGACGAAATTAGCAACCATATTCTGCGTGGAAAGAAAAGCGTATGAAAACTCGAAAACACGCGTTTTCCCAAACATAAGACTAATTTTGATCGATTGTTTACCCCCGAAAACCCCCATTATACCAAATTTCAGCTTAATCGTTAGAGCTGTTTCCGAGATTACAGAAATAAATTTATATACATATAAATATACAAGAATTGCTCGTTTAAAGGTATAAGTTAAAAAATTGGTTGTTTGTAAAGTAGGTTTACGATCGAGATGTTTACGTGATAACGTCGTTTCACGGAATGACTGGCAGCGCTCGAGATGAGACGGGAGATCGGTCCGTCTCTCTCGCGATCGCGCTCGTGAGGTTTTGGTGTGACACAAGTTTCTGAACATGTCACCCGACTAAAACGATTTTAAAGACGTTATCACGTCACAAACATTAATCTTTTATTACTATTATTTCAATAGTAGTACTCTAAATAATATTTCCAAACAGTTACTCACATGCAATCTCCAAGTCCTTCGAGTTGGCACTACTCCCCACTATATTGTGCGCCTCGCATTTCACCGTCGCCTCGTTGTATCTCCGCGACACGTTTGTGATTACCTGCGACAATGGGAAATGTTATTCGAGCTCAATACCGTCCTGTTTATAAGGAAGAAATGGTTTTGCGACGGATTCGATTCAATCAATTATCTACGTACGGATAGATTGTTTGTGTAAATGGCCAGCTTTGGTGTCAGGTTTTTCAAGCTGCTTATAGCCATCTGACATAGCTTAACTATTGTAATAGAATGATGACATGTGGGTGCAACGGCTAATACGTGCCATTCGAACCACGTAGGAGGTCAAGAAAATATGCCAGTTGTAGTCACCTATCCAAACGCGGACCACGCCTTGTGCCTCTTTACTTAGCGAAAGCGCTAGAGTAAATACCTAGGTAGGTTTAATATTAATTTAAATGCGTACTTAAAGATTGGTTATTGTAAAGTAGACTTGTGAAATAGCACGTCATGACGTCATAAATTCTGAAGGTCAAGTCAAATAGTGCACCTATTATCAGTTTTTCTGCATTAATAAAAACCGACTTCACCACTAAACTATACAATCGATTTTGATAAAATTTCAATGGAACCACCTGACATTTAGGTATAACCCTTTCAAACAAAAAAAAAAAGTATTTTTCAAATCGGTCTAGGCGTCTTCAAACTAGGTTGCGACGGATTGACAATCTTTTAGAAGATCCGTTAAAAAAATGGATAATATCAATGAGTAAAATTATTTTCTGACATTTTATTCTCATATCAGTACAAAATAAAAATAAAATACCCTGGATGGAAATTCTGCGTTTCTGCGAAGTGCAATAAAAACGTTCCAAGCTACTGTCTGTTTTAACAACAAGCAGTGTAAATAATTCAGAGAACAAAGTGTTAGCAATAATAGTAAATTCCAACATCAATATTTCCTGAACCAGAGCGTCCTGTCTGGATACAATTGGAAAAGAGCAACGGGCTTACGGGACGACGAGACAAAAGTATTTGGAATATCAATGCAAAGAATGGAAACCAGAAATTGATTTGCATATTCTCATCAAATAGAATAAGTAAAGATTTTAACCAACTTCCAAAAAGGAGGAAGTTATCAATTCGTCGGGATCTTTTTAGGGTTCCATACCCGAAGGGTAAAAACGGGACTCTATTACTAAGACTCTCATGAACCGTGATAGCGAAACAGCTAAAATGTTTAAAGAAGATTTATTTCTGTAGCCGCTATACCAGCAAATACTAAAAACAGAATAAAATAAATATTAATTAATACATACAACAAAACGTAATATTTTTGCCGTTTTTTGCTCGATATTAATAACTGGCACCTATAAAAGCCCTAAATCACTTTTTTATATACCTACAAATTTATAATTATATTAATTCATCATCAAGTCTTTTTGCCTCTACTGCAGGAGCAGTGTGAGCCTCTCTGTACTTCCAAGAACTTGGCCAGGGCAGCAAAATTGGCCTACACTCGCTGTCCAGACGAGTTGGTGAGGTCTCATTGATTTTTGTTAACTATGTTTAGCTCGTATTTCTTATGTAGCCTTCTACGTCATCGGGCGGACTTGGAGTGGTCCTATTCTACTCTGACAGAAACCACACATGTAATATATTAATTAAACACGTTAATTTGTAGTTTTACCTAAGTTTTTTCAACGTTTTCCACCTGATAAACTTTCATAAACTTCGTACATTTACACCGAAATAATTCCACAAGTAAAATTTGCATCGCCCAAAACACCCCGCGTGGAAATGCTCAAATTTCTTGGCACACAAACACTGCAATATGCATTTTTCATTAGCCTCGCGTCATAAACCGAATGCACTTGAAATTCAACAAAGTATTCTGTCTGTGCCTTTGTTCTTTATTTCTGTAAACGCCCCTATTTTACGACTCTCGCAGTACTTTTCTCTTCCAGCTAAGTGTAATTTAAACCCAATCTCTTGGAATTTTTATTCGACTGTTTTGTTTACAACTTCACATAGTTTCACTCTCAAGAGAGAGAAGAGGTACAAAAGAGGTATTTTTACACCTTGATTCCTTAACTATGCTACTTTGAAGTATAATCCACTTTATGACTTTTTCTTCCTTAGTTCTCACGGTTTCCTTTCCACTCATTCTATTTTATTTACGTCGTGTCTACAGGTTTTTAAGGGATACCTGAATGTATAATCCAGTGCTGCCCTCATTAAGAATTATTGGAAAGGAAACGGAGATATCATTTAATATTTTTTCTTAACCAAGCTCTAAATAACCTTTCAAAATATTTTATGAACTACTGTTTAAAGTAGAACGTAAAGCTTTTCTTCGCACATTAGCCAAAAGTGGCAATTTTTCGTAAATGCGCGTAGAAGCTTCACGTCATGTTCATAAAATTGTTTGAAGGGTTATCAAGACGAAATTTTACGTTATATCTCCGTTTCCTTTTAAATAATTTATTTCAAATGGGGGCAGCACTGGACCCCGAAAAATCCAGGTAGAAATAGAGAGACAATAATCCTTGAAGGACATGCTTAGTCAGATTTATGGAACATCAGGAATGGAAATTCGATGAATTTAAAAAAGATTGCTCTTTTTTACAAATTAGGAAACCTTGTAGCGGGAGCAAGGTTATTGACCGCCTCAAAAAAAAAATCTTCTCGCTAGGTATGGTGTTTTGCCTGGGGAACCGTGGCTTCAACGGTATACCGTCGGAAATTGTATTTAATCAACGAATTAGACAAACTCTGATATCGAGATGTAGGATACTGTTAGCGCCATCTCATACTCTTCATGTGAACTAAATTGTCACTTTATTGTTGTGGTTGCAGTCACTCGTAGTGGCGTATAAGCTACCACGATCTGATTGACTTTCAAATGACTTAGTTTCTCTCTGTTACGTACTCTGATATCGAGATTTAGAATATTGTAAGCGCCATCTTGTACTCTTCTTGTGAACTAAATTGTCACTTAATTGATCTGGTTGTAGTTCCTCTTAGTGGCATAGAAGCCGCCACTATCTGACTTTAAAATAAGGAAGGTTCTCTCTTAGGCAAGCTAAAAGTAATCTAAAGACTAGGCTGTCTTCTTCACTCACCAACTCGTTGCTATCCTCGCCAACCAACACATCGCCGTTAACAAACCACTTGAAGGTAATGTTGCTCGGGTTGGCATTTGCCTGGCATCCTGCGAACATTTACCGTCTTGTTATAAAAACAGCACTAACTTTGTCACTAGGTTTAAACTATTATCTACCCAAATCAAGTTGACACTGACAGATGAGTGTCACTTTACTAGATGCCAACTTAATTTGGGCGGATGATGGTTTAAACCTGGTAACAAAGTAAGTCCTCGTTTTAAAATAAGTAGGTTACTGATTAGTTTTAACTGTTTAAAGTCATTAGTACATCACGGTAGTATTTTAATCTGATGCTTTTTAGTTATAGGCTAACATTACTGATTCACCACTTCAGAGACTATAAATACTTACTTTATGTCAAAATTTACCAAACCTTCAATAGAAAAGCGGTATGAAAGGGGAGATAACAATTGCTTTATGAAAAAAAGTAGAAGTATAAAATATGATACCTAACACTTTTAGGAAAATTCTAGAAGAGTATGAAACGAAATCCCACCACCGTGCAAAAAATTGCCAAATATCAAATAATTGCCAAAAAATTTGTTTATCCTTATTATTTGTTCGATCCTTGATATGCCAGACAAAAGATTCAAAACTTATGTAAAGAAAGTACTTTGTGAGAAGGCTTATTATAGGACCGATGACTACCTTAAAGACAAAAAAGTCTGGCGTGAGCTTGACGCGGGTCCCTCTAAAAGTTTGTAATATAGGTACTCGAAAATGTCATAATTTGGTACATTTTGTACAAACTGAATCTACAACTTGACATTACTTTAAAATTTTGACATTCTAAAAATTAAATTTAAATTATGATATGACATAACAAACAAAACAATGTATTCTCTGTCCACATTAACTTTAAGTATTAATTTAATTGTGAGTTGACGTCCTTGGAGAAGAGGTGCAGTGCAGTTTGTTACCGCTTCTTCTGCACTAGCGCTTTGGAAGCGGTAGTAAACTTAGCTGTAAGTAACTATTTGACGTCAACAATTGTGCAACAAAATAATGACGATTATTAAGAGATATTATAAATATCCTATGATAATAAAGATATATTTGATTTGATTTGATTTTATTTTCTTCTAAAAAGCAACTGCTACGCAACTGTAAAGAAATAGAGTTAGTATACACTTTTTCTGAATATTTCAAATTGTATTGGTTCTTGAAATGACAAACAATTAATTTCGTTAGCTTGTAATTCCTATGTCGCCTTCTACGACATCCACAGGAGGATTTTGAGTGGCCCTATTTTACTCTTTTGGAAACCACATGGCATTTTATTAGACTTTGATGAACAGTGGTAGCTTATAATACATTTCAACACTTGGATACAGAATCTTGAAAAATGAAAGTCAACATTTTTCATCGGAATACAACTATCTCTACTTTGCTGGAAAAGATTTATATTCACGTGAAAGCATACATCATAATATCTGTTGCAAGAACACTGTGCGGGAAAAAGCTGAAGGTAAAATCTTAGGTAGAATAATAGAGAAAGTCAGTGCCTTGCTTCGTGATATACGAAAATTTTATTTAAACGATGTTAATTTTGAAATAAAGATTTTAGCAATAAAATTTTTTAAATAGAGCGTGGAAGGGACATACCCGTCATTAATCGAAACACGGTCTGTACTAAATCACTATAGTATAATGGAATTTATAAAACAGTAAATCATCAAAAAAAATTGGCATTTCTATACTAAAGTGTGCAGCCGCCCGGGCTATTTGTATGGGAATGTCATTATTTTTTTGTTTTTCGAATGTTATTTTAATTTTATTATGCTATAGTGAACTAGTGTAGCCCCTGGTTTAATTTATTACGGGTATGTCCCTTCCACGTTGTATAAGGCAAGAGCTAAAAGAATTTTCAACGTTGAAGTACCTATAGGATAAAGAATACGAGGGTCGGTTGCCGAAGTAGTCGTTTTGAAACTAGTGGAATTGGTTGTTAAACAATCAATAACAAAATAGAAGGTCATAAGTATGTTAGTTCACGTAGTGGGCTTTTATATACACTTAACATGTACATAAGTATACATGTTGAATGTCATTAAAATATTGACTTGAAAGCAGAACATATACTTTACATCTTATTCTCTTAGGACGGATTCGACCAAAAATTGAGATAATTTTAATATTAGAATTTAATCTTGAATCATTTCGTTAACGTTTCTCCATTCTATTCTTGGAGTAAGTGATCCTTGTGGTAATCTGCGGATAAGGAAGTGAATGTATAAACCGACAAAATTATGTATAATACTCTTTTTATAGATTGATTGGATTGCGTAGACCATTTAATTTAGCATGACATAAATGTCAAATAAAAAAAATAGAACATGCGTGGCAGAATGACATCTTCGACAGAATTCATCTAGCTGTTAACATATCTCTGCTGTTAACAGTCCGCCATTAAAATACTCCCGGTTAACTTTGATATTCCTAGAAAATTGGCGTTATAAATAGCTTACTCTAGAATAGACACCTTATTCTTGGATTAGTAATTAAACCGCAAACCGAGTTATTCTAGAGTATTTAGACATTTATTCTCGGAAAAAAAATTACTAGTTTGAACAAATCCACCCTTAGTAGGATAGTAGGAAGTAATTACCCAGTATAACGGTGTCACCTTCCTGGATGATTCTTCTGTTTATTCCCGATTTCACGAAGACACGAACTTTTGGCGCGTATTGGACCTGGAACAAAGTATTGATCAATCACCATTATTCAACAACAGTTTCTTTGCTTTTTGACTACTTACATACATACATACTATCACGTCTTTATCCCTAATGGGGCAGACAGAGCATTTTGGGTCTTGCGGTTCTATGCAGAGCCCAGGGCCGCAAGACCCAAAAGCCACTTTTAGCGTCATGGTGGGCGAGAAGATGGAAAGCAATCAATACAGTGATGGGTTGCTAGCCGCATCGCCTGTTAACATGATTTGCATTTTTGCCCATTCCCTCGATCGGCTTTTACGATCTGCATGGGAAGAGAAGCAGCTGGTACATTCTAAGTTTTTTTATTTCTCCCAGACCAGCATGGGACTTTTTTTTTACTTTTTTATTTTTATTTTGACTACTTAGTATTTTCTACTAGGTAATTTCTGTTTGTTAACTCATTCAAAAGCATGACATGTTATAAATTTATCATGTATTTATCAACAGTATAATAAATTATAAGTATTTATTAATTAAAAAAGACAATAATAACATAACAAAGCCCTTTCGGTGAGTAGGCGACAAGTACTGTGAAAATCAGTTTCTTTCGGCGTTTCTTGGCGATGCGCTGGTATCTGGTAAGCTTTTCTTTAAAAAATATCGTTATGTAAATTATATTTATTGACGTGTAAAAGTGCCTGAAACGGTCTAACTAATCAAACATTAGAATTTTGAAATTTTAAACAACGTATTAAAGTACAAGATGTTGGTACAGCCATGGTACAATAAAATAAGGTATTCTCTTCCCGTGACAGCTAATGACGTAGGTGGAACTTGACTACGTCATCAGTTGATATGTTGCCACTGTGTGAAATTGAATTACCCGAGCGAAATGCATTTTTGAACTTTATATACCAATTTTGAATTAATAATCCATTATATCAATTTATAAAATATTGAATTGATAAATCACGCGAGAATCGCGAGATACTAAATAGCTAAGTTACTAAATATTTTTTTAAATATTCATGATCTAATTGAGAAAGTCCTTAAATTTACTGAAAAGAACAATCAGTGGCAACACTTTGTGACGTAGTCAAGTTTCATCTCGGGAAGAGAATACCTGTTTTATTATACCATGGGTACAGCGGTCATGCACTTAGAAGGCAGACCTAGCTTAACGAAGTAGTGGCATATAGAGCAAACCCAATAGTGGTCTAGAGCAGGTGAAAGAAGCATCGAACGTCCAGCAATGAGATGGGTTGACAACATAGGGAAAGTCACGGGTCGCACCTGGATGAGAACAGCACAGGACCGAGATGGGTGGAATCAATGAAAAGAGGCCTATGCTCAGCAGTGGGCGGAAGAAGGGCTGAGATAATGATGATGATCATTATCGTTATGATATACAGGGTATAAGGGAACTGCCTCCGTGGTGTAGTGGTTAGAGCGTTCGGCCGGAGGTCGCGGGTTCGATTCCCAGCGGGGGCAACGACTTTGTGTTGTTGTCCTAGTTTGGTTAGGACATTGCAGGCTGATCATCTGATTGTCTGATAAGTAAGATGATCCGTGCTTAGGAGGGCACGTTAAGCCGTCGGTCCCGGTCACTGTCCTTGACATTGGTCGTTACCTAAAACCATGTCAGAGGCCTTTAAGGCGGTTTAAAAACTCTGACTCTAGTGTTAGTCACTAACACACACGATAAGAAGAAGACGGGGTATAAATTTATAACCTTGCCATATTCTCAGACGTACCTATACCGATCATTCCGAACAACTTTTCAAGCAACATAGGTCGAAAATAAAAAAAATTGACTGCCCATACTAAATTGATCAGCTGATTAGCAATTTTGTAAGGAGGAACATTTTTTTTTAAATAATTCGACCTCTGCTCTTTGTGAAAGTTGTTCAGCATAATCGGTATCGGTACGTCTGACAATATAGCAAGGTTACAGATTTACACCTTGTATATATACCTATATATAATAAGTTACGAAATTGTTAAATGCCTTTCGGTTCGGCTGAAAGGTAATAGCCGAAAACCGAAAAGAATACTTAAATTAAATTCCGAAGAGCGTGTAATAGGCTTAATATTCATTTCATATTTTTTGGCGGAAAAAGTCTTAATCGCTTTACCATACAATTAGGGTATGATTGACACTTAAAGGAAAATGTTTAATAGAAATTGGTAGCTCTTTAAATTGTACGTACCTGCGTTTTTGTTTGTATTTTTATTATATAGGTATTTCTGAGACGTAGACTGGGCATTAACTATCACCTTCATTTAAATATGAGAAAGTAGATATATTTATTAGAAATGAAGATGACAAAAATGACTTCTCTGAACAAACCGATTTTTTTAAAGTAGAATTTCCATATTTTTTTTGTTCGTATGGGCTGATAAGTACTTGTCAGGTTTTTATTTTCAGTTAAAAAGTTTTTTTAGCGTTCAGAAATTTCAATAAAATCTTTTTAAAATCGTCTTTTTTTACAACCATCCACCAACTTTTTCAAAACAAAACTACTTTACAGCAACACTTCCAATAAAAGAATCCAATACCACTAACAAGACGACGGTAAAAAGTTCAGATTATTTCAAGCTGAAAATAGACGTTCTTTTTCCTCCACCAGATAAAGAACAGTTGGAAAAGCGGAAAAATAAACATTCGACCACAACACACTTATTTTCCCGATGGTTGCAGCTTCGACGTTGCTTTTTACGGGGAAAGGATAAACTGTGTTAATTTGATGCCGGAGGCTTAAAGGAAAGGTTTTAAAAATCTGATATATAACGCGGGCTTGTAAAAGATATTGAGAGGAAAGAAAACACTTTAAATGTGCAGCTATTTTGATTCTTTTTAGGGTTCCGTACCCAGAGGGTAAAAACGGGACCCTATTACTAAGACTTCGCTGTCTTTCCGTCTGTCCGTCTGTCTGTCACCAGGCTGTATCTCAAGAACCGCGATAAATAAATATTAAATTGATTTTTATAGATAATGGTACGGAACCCTTCATACGCGAGTCCGACTCGCACTTGGCCGGTTATTTTACCTTTTTGTCGCTTCTTTTAACTCAATCAATATATGCGATAGTAAGCAAATTAAGTGAACAAGGTGGATTTCGTAGTACAACTGGTAAGAACGAATTTTCATACTGCAAAATCGAAAGCTTTATTAACATAAGGCGAAACGGTAGCAGAAGTGGCAATAAATTGTTCAAAAGTGAATATGGTTAATTATAAATTTGACTACCAACAATGTGTAGCAAAATCTTTAAATTATTTTATGAATAAACTTTTTAAGTATTATTGATAAACCATCTAGTTTTAAAACGAGTTTTCGCCAAAAATGGCCCTTTTTGGCGAAAACTCGTTATAATACTAGATGGACTAATGCAATCACTTTCAAAGGTTGTTCAAAAAAAATTGCCGATAATTTGCAGTATTTTTTTTTATTATCATCATATTAACTTTTAAACAATTTCAAATGAGGGCGGTACATCTGCTACCATTTCGCCTTGACTTAAAATTTAATTCAATGATGATATGAGACGTGTAACTCGAATATGGATTAGGTTCAAAGAACTTCGTTCTCCAAACAGAGATCTCTTTTAATTCACGTATACATTTTAAGGTCTCGCATAATCGTTTAGACCCCTTCCAATCAAACTCGAGCTTGGATAGTTTACAATTGGCTCATTCTTGTTCTAAACATCATCAACGTCAGGTCTTTTATCTCCTCTGCAGGAGCATGACCCTCTCTGTACTACCAGAGCCATACTTGGCCAGAGCAGCCAGAGGACGTGGCCTATACTCTCCTCGCTGGCTGGTCGGACAGGTCTCATTGATGTTTATAAGCTTTGTTTAGCTTGTATTTCCTAAGTCGCCTTCTACGACATCAACGGGAGGACTTGGAGTGGCCCTATTCTACTCTGCCGGAAACCACACAGTCATGTTCTGATAAAAAGTATCAAACTGAAACTAGGTGTCATGTTATTGAAAATATAAAATGCAAGAGTTTGTTGCAATATTTCCAATTCAACAGCGCAGGTGTTCGATGTAACTTTAATATCGGAACAATCATCGCTAGATTATAGTGCCGGATCAGAAGACGGCTGTGAAATATTCTATAGTCGCGCTGTTTGACTGTTCTTTGAGATTTTCACGAAAACTTTATCGGTAGCAATATTTTTTGGTGATTTCCATACTGCTCTGGAAGCATAGAAAAAATGTAGAATGTACTAGCTGGTTCTTCATTATTTATCATCATTTTAGCCGCGTAACGTCCACTGTTGGACATAGATAAATTTGCTCTATAAAGATGCTTCTTTTCCCACGAATAAGCCTAGGAATAAGCGTAAATCTCGATCATGTCAATAGGTTGTTATGATAAGCTAGGTGATGTTATAATAAGCTCCATCCTTCATGTTCTTACTCACCTCATTTCTCCATTATTTAATTCTGCCCACATTTTCAAATTTCATTTTTAATTATTTTTTTCTTTACACAATTCTTCCTTATAATTCTGACTCATTCTTCTACCACCTCTCATACAAATAACTTCTACTTGTAATTTATTGTATAATCAGACAACGTGGAAGGAACATACGCGTATTAAATCAAACCACGGGTTAAACTAGATCAATATAGCATAATGAAGTTAAAATAACGTTAAAATAACAAAATAAAAATTCGAAATTTGCGTACAAATTGCTCGAGCGGCGGCATACTTTTGTAAGGAAGTGTCATTTTTTTTTTTGTTTTTCAACTTTTATTCTAATTTGATTATACTACCGTGATCTAGTGTATTGCCCGTGGTTTGATTTTTTACGGGTATGTCCCTTCCACGTTGTATAAAAGGCGAAACTGCTGAGTCTAGAGACTCCAAAGGCACATGGGATCCTTATAAGGTCTGAGGGTGCACTAAGAAAGGATCTTTCCAAACTCACTCCCTAAATGGGTGAAACTGGGGTTCTCCATATGGAGAAACAAGATCAGTTAACTTATTTTTCTTTAGAAATCTACAGAAATACTCCTGGCGATAAATGAGTAGGTATTTCAGGATATTTCAAAATTCAACCTTTAGAGGGGTGAAATGAGGTGACCTAACCTAGGCCATGCTGAAACGCTTCGTCGCTCTCTCGTGCTCTAGCTTATGACGGGAACGGGAACAGGCGGAACAAAAGTTTGCCGGATCTGCCAGGCCTTTAAATCCCTACACTATAATAAAGATTGTGACATTTTAACATAAAAAAATATATAATATATAAAATTATAGTAAGGATTGTTTTCGGTAAAATTTTAAAGATTAAGGTAAAATTAGACTGTGTCTTGTCATCCAAACTTAGCTTTTTTCGGCATCACCTGTAGGTTGAGTGGTAGAAAAGGCCCTGGGCCTTAAGTCCGCCTGTTACAATTTTTGTAATAAAATTAAATAAATAAAGAAATAAATAAAATAATAAAATGAATAAAGTAAAAACTAAACGCGACTTCGTTCCAGTAACCAGTAAATTTATTAACCCTTGTCGATATCTTGCTCTACGACTGACGTCTACTGTACATATTTTATATGGGAGCACACATACTGAGCTGGGAGAGGTGGAGTGGAGTTCCTACAAGGTGAAACGGCTATCACCCATCATTAATATTGTCATTCACTATTTTCACCCTAACGTCTACCATCATGCTTTGGGATCTGACGACACAGTCTACCCTGTTAGGTATGTATTCATTTAATTTTAGCGCCGAAACAAAAGACGGCAGTGCTATATTCTATAGGTAGTCGCGTTGTTTGATTATTCTTTAGGATGTACCAGAATAGTGAAGACTACCTTAACCCGCTACTTCATCCTCGTAGGAAATTGAAAATTGTTTTTACATTTTTAATTTTGTTGTATTATAACATGCATTCATTCAAACATTCTAACATAACATATTATGTCATAATGTTTGAATACTTACAAAATATAACTATCGTTATTTTAGTGTAGGGATTTGAAGGTAGCCCTGTTTCATCCCACTAGGGATTGAATTTTGAAAAATCCTGAAACACATACTCATTTACCAGCAAGAGTATTCCTGCGAAGTTTCTCTAGACCCAGCAATTTGGCCTGTACGTTGAGACATCAGCCAATCACTTTTGCCTTTTATACGAACAAGCGAGTGTTTTTTCTAGTTTTTTTAGTTAAAATATATTTTTAAAACAAACCCAACTGTACTATAATGCTGAAAAAAAAAACTTTATAATCGAGGCGTCTCATCGGAGTCTAGACGAAGCCATACACGGGCGGCATTAAACCGTATTTAGTAACAAAGCGATAAACAGTTTAGCTCCCTCTGGGTCCTATAGCCGTCGATTAATGACCAATAGGGACGTACAAAAAAAATTTCCTCATTAGATAGATTATCAAAAAGTATGGTATACCTACGTATTTTTTCTTTTCTCTCTCTCTCAAATTTCGCGTGATGTCACGATTGGCGACGATTTTTAAACAAGGTGACGTAAATCACCCCCACTCCGAAACTTAACTTTATTTTTGGATAATCTAGTTGACGGAATAAATAAAATAGTATATATTTTTGACCCAGTCCAAATTGCTATTAAATGTAGAAGAAAAAAGACGTGTGGCACTCGGGGACTGCCACGGTAAAGCTATTGCATTAAGGTGGTTCGATTCGGTCCGCTAGGAGGCTAGGAAGGACGGCAACGTCGCAAACGGACGACGGAGACGAAGCGGCAACCTACATGGTAGGCAGAGTGGGGAGCGTGAGGTTTTTTCGTTACGGAATTTCTGGATTCGGTCCCGCGCTCAAGGCCCGCAATAGAAGCTATGCAATAGCTTAAAATCCGAATCCGATAAAATTATTTGAATGTGGTTTGACGATGTTTGCCTGTCCGATGCGGCGTTTGCATATATTGCTTGTATTTTAGTCGCAGTAAGTCCACTGCTGGGCATGTGCCCCCCAAAAAGACAAAAAATAAATAAAAGTCAGATTAAGTTGGTATATCGTCATGATATTATATGCCAAATAAAATATTTAGCTAGAGGTGGTAAATGTAACATTTTTACACGCTAAAGTATTCTATTTTGGCTAACTTACAGATTTTTTTATGACCGTCTAACCCTAGGGAACAAATCGCGCTTTATTGCTGTAGTTCGACGGCTAAGTTATTGACGCGTAAATGTTAAATTAAAACTTAGAAGTACTGCAAAAAACAGTTTTAAGTACATTTTGGAAATATTATAAATTGAAGCATGATAAAAATGACATGAAATCTTTATGGCATGTTACCCTGACCTGTGGAGTTTAAACAGAGTACCTTTACAAGTTAAGCATGCATACATACGTACAAACAAACGTACAAATGATTATGCTGGACATTTCTAAATATTCTTTAAAAAGCTGATTTGTTTTAACTATGTTATGTAAGTGTGGACATTTATGAGTTTTATTAGGTACACTTTTTATTCTCACTTTAATTGAATACCTGTTTTATATCAAGATTCTGTTTTCACGTTATTTATAGTTACTAGGGGTTTTATAAGTTTTGTATTTATCCGTTTATTATAATTGTAATTGTCAAAACAGTAGCCATCAGCCACATTGGGCGTACGTGTGTGCACGGCGGCGGCGGCCGCCGAGGATGCGGCTAATAGAAAGCGATTGAAGTATACGCAACTTTAAAGTCGAAATATTGTTTAATACCCATAGCCGTAGAGACCATGGGCAGCTGGGGTTCGGACGCTAAGCGCCTTTGGGAGATAGGTCAACGAATTTCAGAAAAGACTGGAGACTCACGTTTTGGCTCGTTTCTGGTGCAAAGAATAGCCATTACTATCCAGCGCGGTAACGCGGCCAGTGTTCTGGGCACCTTTGCACCGGAAACGCTAAGTTTGTATTTATTTGTATCATTGTGACCATCAATTGTAATTTGTTTTAATTGTAAAAATATTATTAAAATAATAAATATACAGGTAAAAAAAATGTAATTCATCTTATGATAATATAATAACTAGATGGCACTGTCTGATTTTTAAAACTAGATCTGGAGATTTCTTTCCGTTTACGCACTCTGTCCGTGAATCATAGAATATACAGCTATTCTACCTACCTACTTAATCATAACAAGCATACGGAAATGTGTCATTGTAAATGTTAGTGTGAGTGAAAAATACATTGACACTGGGTCTAATATATAGTGCAAAAAGGACAACACTCGTTAAACCTCTTTCAAAGATCCGTCTATTGTGTCGGACAATGTGTCGAGAATTTACATCGGCTCAGAAGACGGACGGATAACCCAGACAAGCCTTGGGTCATCTCACAAACGTGTATTTTTAATGCATCTTCTCTTGAAAATAACATCAAAAAATAATCAGTCACCAATATCAATTAATAAATCAAAAAAACAACCGACTTCATTTTTTTCAAGAGTTTCTTCTATAATTCCAAAGCTCCATTATATTTTCACCGAATTGCAAGTAGTGTAGATTTGCCACTGAGCGACCGTGGGTAAGAGAAAGACATAAATGATAGTATATTTTTTTTATAGTCGGGCTCATGGAATTGTATTAGGTACACTTCATGTACATGCAATTTGAAGTGTGCATATAAATAAATAAATATAAATAAATATATACGGACAAATTACACTGATTGAGCTAGTCTTAAAGTAAGTTCGAGACTTGTGTTATGGGATCCTAACTCAACGATACTATATTATATAACAAATACATATATAGATAAACATCCAAGACCCAGGACAATTTGAAAAAGGCCATTTTCCAACTTGCCCTGACCGGGGATCGAACCCGGGACCTCTGGGTGGCCGACTAGCATGGTGACCACTACGCCACGGAGGTCGGCGAAAATAACCCGACCATGAACACATGTTCGGTTGGTGATAAAGACAAAACATGGCATTTTTTTCTTCTTCTTCTTTTAGAAGTCTCAATAAGACTATGTCGCTCTATGAAAGCGTGTCAGGCCGTTGTGCGCGACCGTTTCCGATTATCAGCGATATTCAGCGCGCGGCAGTTTTTGACAGTTTGTGACATGTGTCAAGCGACCAGTCACCGACGGTCGCCGTCAGGTGTCGCGGGCATACTATCGCTTGTCTGTAAGAGCGCTAAGTAGACTACAACTCGCTCCCTTTGCTCCTTAAAGGAAAAATCTCGGTCTGCACATCGACTCTACCCTGAGCTGGCCCAAGTAGCCGAGGTTAGTCGAAAAGTAACTGCCACGCTGCGCTCTCTCTATCGTCTCAAGAACTTTCTTCCCCCTAAAACTAAAGTAACGCTAGCTCAAACTTTAATTCTACCTATTATCGATTACGCGGATGTATGTTATTGTGACTTAACACAAGTTCTCCTAACCAAATTGGATCGGTTAGCCAATAACTGCATCAGGTTTATTTTCAACATTTGTAAATTTGATCACATTTCTTCTTTTCGCTTTCAGTTAGCATGGCTCCCTATCCCCTTACGTCGTAACGCTAAAATTCCTTTCACGCTTTTTTCTATCTTGAATAACCCGCAATCCCCTAGCTATCTTAAATCTAAATTCAATCTGCTCAGTTCCACTCACTCTCGCACACTTCGGTCCTCTAGCACTCTTATCCTTGATATCTCTCCGCATCGCACATCATTCATGGGTAAGTCTTTCTAAATCCAGGCTATCGGGCTATGGAATGCCCTTCCGGAGAGTATAAGAATAGCCCCCAGTCGTTTGGCTTTCAAACGAGCGGTACATAAATTGTTCCTACTGCAGTCCTAGTCCCAGTCATCCTTTTATTATGTTTTTATTAGTATTTATGCTATTATATATATTCTATTTTATATATTTTGTATGTTATGTATAGATTACTACTACGGCGGGTAGACGACAAATCTATAAGTGTCCAACTATGCATACAAATACTTAGCTACCTAAGAATTTACGTAAGTAATAAAATTGTAAATTGACACTACTCTGTATAGTTTTTTTAAATGTGAAATAAAGTTATTATTATTATAGATATATATTATACCTATGTTTAATAGTTTATTCTTGTAATGTATATGTATTTTTGAGTATACATACTTATGTACATAAATATATTTAGTATACTTTTCCACGATCTTTATCACGCCAGCCACACATATTTTCCGCTTGGTCCAATGGTTGGCCGGGAGAGAATGCCATATGGCATTAGGTCCGCCAGTTGTACGTTTTTTTTACTGTGCAATAAAGTTTAAATAAATAAATAAAAAAGGCAGTGTCAAATCACACATTCCCTGACACACCGGTTGTGCTGACTCGCGTCCAATCGTCACAAAATTAGAACCTTTACACAGCCTCTTATTTTCACTTTCCTGTGACCACGACCACACTACTTTGACCTTTCATAGTCTTTTGTAACCCCAATCTGTAGCTAAGGATTATTTACAATGCACGATGAATCGTGCTTTAAATACTTGTTTTAAACTTAGTTGAAACTAAGTTTAAAACAAGTATTTAATTCATTTTATTATAAAACGCAGACTAACTTTATTACTAGGTTTAAACCATCATCCGACCAAATCAAGTTGACATCAGATTCTAGTAAAATGATAATATCGCATCTGAAAATATCAACTTGATTTGATCGGATGATGGTTTAAACCAGGTAACAAATTTAGTCTGTGTTTTATAATAAGACGGAATAAGTTTAAAAATAAAGATAATTTTTCCTCCATACTTTTATGATGAGGCCTAAGTACTTATAACTAAAATATCTAATTGGCAAGCAACACAGTCTCTTATTTTAACTGTTCCGTGTGTAACCACACTTATTGACCTATCAGGTCCTTCGCAGTCTCAGTCTAAAGCTAAGAATAATTTAAACTACACGATTAAACAAAGTTTGTTATAAGATGCTCTACAGTTTCTTTATTTAAAAAAATAAAGGAAACCTAATAACCTTTTAAAGTAGTTTTTTTATATATACACATTAAATTTTCTTAAATACTAAAATAAAGATTATAAAACTACTCATTGCAATACACTACAAACTAATATTTACAAATAAAAAAAAGGCCGGTAATTGTTTACCCTGCGGTAACGTGCCCAGAAGGCTGGCTGCATTGCCACGTTGTATGGCAATGCTTATTTTCTGACCTAGATATAGGCCAGCCTTCTGGTCACGGGAAACTTCAATAAGTTTCCTTGAGATAGCGCCGTATAATTTGTGAGCTGATGGCCCCCACGGTCCTAAAGTTTCAACCCCAAACGGCACAAATATGTAGTAATTTCCGATACTCTCATATTTGCGTCGTTTGAGGTTTTCAGCTGATGCCGCTGCAGAGCCCGCTTTAGCTTCAGTGGCTGAAAGATGAGACGGCGCCAGTGTGTCAACGCAAGTAGCGTCCCACACAAGCGGCCGACCCATCTTCCAGGGCACAAGGGTCATACCATCGGGTCTCTTGCCATCATCCCGCGCCAAACCGCTTGGTTCCAAGACAGCCGGCAAATTGATGCTGGCAAGAGCCCGATGTATTATATTATTAAGAGCTGCATGTCGCCCTAAACGGCCGGCACTTTTACGACAGGAGAGACCGTGGTGTCCTAGTCGGTCGACGCTATCGCCGCAGGGGCAACGATGTGGGATGTTGCATATAGCACCGAGCCTTAAAGATGTCGCCATTCTGAAAGAAGTGTCATCGAGGAGTGTTCCCAAGTTGGCAGAAGGGAGCGCTTGTAGCCAAAGTACCTTGTACCTTTTAAATACTTGACCAAAGCTTATTAAAAATCCTTTACGCAGCATCTTATTTTCACTTTACTGTAACCATGACCATAATTTTCAAAAAGATATAGTAGGTATTTCTTTAATTGTATGTTTGTATAATAGGTTATTTAGCTCTTCGTTATTTTTCAAATTATAAAAACGGTAGAACGCGGCTTCACCATCATATTAATTTCAGTTGAGTCATTATATTTCCAAATCGACAAAAAAAAGACGGTTGGGTGTAAACCGCTTTAAAAAGGTGGCATTAAGACCAAGAGCTCACATTACGCTGGCGGATTCGTGCTACGAATGGACGATTTTCCGACTGAGCCGAAATTGCGGCGATTTTTCCCTGAACCATCTGTTTCTTTATTTCTTATATTGGTTAGGCTTATAGTAATTTATGAACGGTTAACGCGCCGGTTTGAGATTAGGCAATTGTATTGTTCTTTCAGTAACAAGCTTTTATTTCATTGTAACATTAACGAACATTTTCTTTTTTAACCCCTAAGAAAAAGAAGAGTGTTGTAAGTTTAACGTGTTTGTGTTGTAACTGCCTCCGTGGTGTAGTGGTTAGAGCGTTCGGCTCATACCCGGAGGTCGCGGGTTCGATTCCCGGCGGGACTTTGTATTGTTGTCCTAGTTTGGTTAGGACATTGTAGGCTGATCACCTGATTGTCTGATAAGTAAGATGATCCGTGCTTCGGAGGGCACGTTAAGCCGTCGGTCCCGGTCACTGTCTTTGACATTGGTCGTTACCTAAAACCATGTCAGAGGCCTTTAAGGCGGTTTAAAAACTCTGACACTAGTGTTAGTCACTAACACACACGATAAGAAGAAGTTTAACATGTTTGTGTGTCTGTGTAGCTTTCTGGTTGTCTGTGGCATCGTAGCGCCTAAATGAATTGATGCAGTTTTTTTTTGTTTGAAAGCTGTCTTCATCAAGATTTTAGCTATTTTTGATGGAAATCGGTTCACTGGTTCAAAAGTTATTGATAAATGCTTGAAAGTCGTGGGTATTTTTAATTGGCCTGGCAAATAAATTTGTGTTTATTTTACTGTGGTATTTGGACTATGGATATTTTCCCATGCTGGTCTGGGAGAAATAAAAAAACTTAGAATGTACCAACTGCTTCTCTTCCCACGCAGATCGTAAAAGCCGATCGAGGGAATGGGCAAAAATGCAAATCATGTTAACAAGCGATGCGGCTAGCAACCCATCACTGTACTGATTGCTTTTCCATCTTCTCGCCCACCATGACGCTAAAAGTGGCTTTTGGGTCTTGCGGCCCTGGGCTCTGCATAGAACCGCAAGACCCAAAATGCTCTGTCTGCCCCATTAGGGATAATGACGTGATAGTATGTATGTATTTGGACTATAACATTTATTTTGAAGTAGTTGCGAACCTATTGTATTATTAACTGTAGTATATCAAAAGACCTTGTCTGAATAATATTTCCCTATCCCTCTATTTATGTAGGTACGGCACAGCATGTAAGTTTTTTACATTTTGTTCTATCTACTTTACACATTTCATCCAACGTTTCTTTGGTCTTCTTTTATTTCGATGATACAATCATCATCATCATCAGGTCTTTTTAATCTCCACTGCAGGAGCACGACCCTCTCTGTACTACCAGAGCCATACTTGGTCAGAGCAGCCAGAAGACTTGGCCAACACTCTCCTCACTGGCTAGATGGATAGGAGGTCTCATGATTTATAAGCTTTGTTTAGATTGTAATTCCTAAGTCGCCTTCTAAGACATCCACGGGAGGATTTGGAGTGGTCCTATTCTGCTTTTCCAGATATTATAACCACACGGTTCAATGATATAGTACTATTTAATAATTTAGCACTACACATGGCTATGATAAATAATGTGCTTTATCCTTATTAGTCCTCTCTGGAAAACTCGAACGGTCATTGGCCGGTCAGTGGAGTTTCTTTTTATGACAACAATATAATTTGTGAACGCACCGAATACTAACAGCCTGCTTGGGGCTCTCAATGGATGAATAGGAACTGGAATTACTTAGAATATGCTGTATTTTGCATTTATGATAGAATGGGCAAAAACCTCGAAGAATCATATCAATAATTTATGATGCGGTTAGCAACCCGTTAATATTTTGATTCCTTTTTCCAAAATGGCCTGGGCTAGGCCAAAGCTCTGTCAAACCAGTTAGAAATAAAGGCGTACACGTAAATACGTATATGTATTTATGTAGTTAACTTTGTTTTTTAAGGAATATTAAATAAGTTATGCTCACGAATATGCCTCGCAAGTATTTTTGACAAAAAAAATATTTCCGTATCGATCCAGACGTCTTCGAATAATCAGTGAACATAGATAAAAAAGATAGCACTCTCCTCTTTTGTGGATATAATAATTAATATTTTTTCTCTTTTGTGGATATATAATTTAATAAACAAAATGACGATAATGCTTAATTTAGACATAAAAACATCATACGCCTTCCTAATCAGATTAAGTCGCGTAGACGCGGTGAATTCCAACCGAGACCAACGAATTAATATAATTTGCGGAACAGAATAGTCATTTTATATTTATAAGATATTTTAAAACATATTCAATTACAATGTTTTTACTTACACTATCAGTCTTGTCAAATATATGGTTGAGTGTCTTTCGGCGACTATCTGGAATATTCTGGATAAATCGTATGACATACCTATCGAAGTGAGTAATAAAAGTGACAAAAATCTAGTAATTACTATTGACACGTAAAGAAATCTACAAGTTTATTTGTTATGTAAACTGAAAAAAAAACGCTGTCCCCGCCAGGAATCGAACCCGCGGCCTCCGGGTATGAGCCGAGCGCTCTAACCACTTACACCACGGAGGCAGTTGACTGAACCGTTTGAACCACCTAAAGGGAAGTTGCTTTCATGTAAAAAACCGCATTGAAATCAGTCCATCCGTTCGAGCGCTGTGATGCTACATACAGGCAGACCGACAGACATTAGCGCCGAACTTACAATATCCATATTTTTGTTATAAAAACGCACATTAGGTATCTGTAGGAATTGGTTACCATTGTACAACCAAATGAAGAGGACATTGTCAAAGATGAAGATAAAATGTGGAGTGAGGTCTTCTTAATTTGTGCGGATAATGGTTTAAAACAAGTACCTACAAAAGTAAGTCAAAGAATTATCCTATTTCTACTAATGCGTAGTGAGATACAGCACCCATTGATGGTAGTGAACTAACGTCAATAGTTATCGGGATTGGTGGAAAACGTAACGAAAACGAGATGTAGATAGACTTTTCCATGCAAACGTAGTCTTCGTTTTATTTTGAAACCATATGTCAGATTTCGGTAAAAAATTGTAATTTTAAAGAAATTGCAATTAACTAGGGTTATAATTGGTTTACGAAGGTAAAATTATGAACTGGAAAGAAAATATTACGATTTAGAAGTTTCCCATACTGATGGTCAAAAATGAAATAACACACTATATTATATTTAAATTGAAATTACAATTTTTTGCGGAAATCGGGCATGTCGTTTTAAATTGAAACGATGACTACGTTTGTATGGAAAAGTGTAGTTTGGTCTAGGGTGATGGGACTCTTAAGTATCGCCTACTTGAATGTACTTTTTGTCGGGCAATTTTTTACGCTTGGTTATAATTTTATATAGCTTTCCATTTCAACACAATTAGGTATATATACATTTTAAAGCAAGCAAGTTTTAGCAGCTTATTAAACTTCCTTCAAACTTAAACCAAGGTCCGTTCTAACCAACTTGCTCTATGAAAACGGCACTTTTTCGAGCCATCGTACCTTTTATACAAAAATTATGCAAGCAAGGGGAACTTTCGCTATAAAATCTTAAATAAACGGGAGCTTAATCGTCGTATCAAATTATCTCATTTTTGGGGAAGCCGGCCTCAGTTATGGAAATAAAGTGGCAGTAAGAGCAAACTTCGGAAATGCATGGGGAATACCGGACTGGTGGTGGGTTCTTGTTGGTACGCACGAGGGTAACCACATTGCTGGTTACTCAGCCAGACACAATAGACATAACAATTGGTGTACGTCTATAGACGCAGGGTCACAGTTATGGTACTTCATAGAAACGTAGTATCAAATATACCAAGTACTACTACGAAACAATATGTCTGTGTACACGTCAAATGTGTGAGTTAAATAATCAGGGTCGCCACCACAAAATTTTTTGCTTTGCTTACCTGTTTTCATCACTCGGAAATCTATAAAATGTTCGTTCTTTCTTGTTTTCCGTGGATAAACAACGATAATATGCGCAGTTTCTCACCATTATGATTCAATAATCCTAAGTGACTCGCGTAACGTTAACGTGCGACTAGTAACAATAACAACCCTGCTTTACAGGCGACAGGGCAGGCCAACAAGGCTCAAAAGCGGGGGAAGTGTTGCGGGGACGCCAGATTGCGGGGGACGGTGCGAGTTTCCGTTCTGTATGTAATACTATAATTCTGTAATGTGTTAAGATACCTGCATTGCCACACTCACCGCACACTTTGGTAGGTGAGATGAGAAGAAGAGTGTAGGCTAAATCCTCTAGCTGCTCTGGCCAAATATGGCTCTGTTAGTACAAAGAAGGTCGTGCAGTGGAGACTAAAAAAGCTGATGATGATGATAATGATGGGACAAGGGCTTACCTAGATTTTGAGGTAGTAGTAAAGCGGTCGCATAGATTAATTTAGGTTAAAAGTGAACTGCGATTTATAAACAAAATAAAAATCAGATAGCCAAATAAGTTCACTCCGCTTGCTCTTTATTTATATCTTGCTAAGTAAACGGGACTAATGTAGAAGTACCAGATAGTATAAAACCTTGTTAGTTAATGGAACGTTAAATTGGATCAGAAGAATTTATTGAATTAAACCAACCGAGATTCAAATAGGCAAAGCTTCCGTTGATGGAAGAATGTAAAGTTATGTAAACAGGGAAGACTTAATTATCAGTCTTCTCTTTATTTTGTGTCTGTATTTTTAAAATAAACTACACTTCGCGGCTTGGTCTTCAAGGGCATCCTTGGATATAAACAAAAATAGTATTTTTTTTTATCAGTATATAAATATTCTGGTGACCTTAAAAATGTTATATTTGTACCTACTACACGAACAATCAATAATGCAGCACGATACCAAGTCTTTCCAAGGTAAGACAACTTATAAATTAATACAGTTTACAATTTTATGAGAATTAACGATTAAATGTTGGGGTTTTATGGCACTATCCGCGCTATAGATATCAATTGAAATGTGTAGTTCTACTACTCATCACTAGATAGCGTTCATGATAGTCGGGGTTCTTTACAAGCTTTTATTTAGTTTATCTGTTCTGTTGTCTGTCTGAAACCAAATCTTGCAAGTTAAATTTGCCATACTTCTCGGTTTCATACCCGAGACATGGAGCTGATCTGATATTGGAGCTTAAAGGTTCATGGGTCATGGCACCTCTGTGATAAAACAACATAACCCCACCGAGTTTAGGCTCGATGGGTTTGGCATAAAGAACCCTATAACCTTTTTAAGTCATCGTCATAGATAGTCATAGATAAAAGCTTATTATAAAAACATTTTTTTAAATAATTACTTGATTAATTTGTCCGACAAATAAAACTTGTTATCGGGGGTTAATAATTTTTTACTGCTTTTAATATGTATATTGATGATATTCATTAGAATATCATCAATATACATATTAAAAGCAGTAAAAAAATATGTCTGCATGTCTATCTGTCTGTTTGCATACGCTAATCTCCGGAAATACTGGACAAATTCGAATGTTTTTCTTTTTTAAATAGCTGTTAAGCCTGGACAACATATAGGGCATATATAACTGATTTTAGAAAATGAAACACCTGATGCTTTACCATAATGATCCAGCTAAACTAAAAGAAATATCAACATTCGTTCGTACGCTGGAGTAATAAAGTCCACGCGAAAGGAGTCGCGGGCATGAGCTAGTATTTCCATACCTGAATATTGATGGATGCAGATCGGTAGGCCCTGTCCGCGGTGTTTTGAGCTTGGCAGGTAAAGGTCTGGTTATGGTGTTGTCTTTGCAGGCGCAGGTGGAGAATTGACCTGAAATAACATAAATTGTAAGTTATCATCATCAGGTCTTTTTGTCTCCACTACAGGATCACGACCCTCTCAGTTCTACGAGCCAAACTTGACCAGAGCACTTTAGCCTACACTCTCCTCGAACTTATTTAGCTCAATCAGTGTGATTTGTATCATCATGATCATCAGGTCTTTATAGTCTCCAATGCAGGTGCACGACCCTCTCTGTACTACCAGAGCTATACTTGCCCAGAGCAGTTAGAGAACTTTAGCCTACACTCTCCTCGAACTTATTTAGCTCAATCAGTGTAATTTGTATCATCATCATAATCAGGTCTTTAAAGTCTCCAATTCAGGTGCACGACCCTCTCTGTACTACCAGAGCTATACTTGCCCAGAGCAGCTAGAGGACTTTAGCCTACACTCTCCTCTAACTTATTTAGCTCGATCAGTGTGATTTGTATCATCATCATCAGGTGTTTTTGTCTCCACTGCAGGTGCACGACCCTCTCTGTACTTCCAGAGCTATACTTATCCAGAGTATCTAGAGAACTTTAGACTAAACTCTCCTCGCTGGCCAGACGGGTTGGAGAGGTTACATTGATGTGTATAAGCTTTGTTTAGCTTGTATTTCCTAAGCCACGGGAGGACTTGGAGTGGTCCTATTCTACTCTGCCGGAAACCAAACAAACCATAAGATTCTGAGCGTAGAAACGAACGCGTACCTTCTAAGTTACTGTACTACACACAAATACTGTGTTAGTACATTGAATTTATGGCTCTATCCAATTAAAAATAAACTTTACAACTAAATTTGATAAAATTTATACGTTACGTAACAAAAGAACAATTTTCCAAATCAGTCCAGGGGTCTTCGAATATATGTTGAACAAACATAAAAATATATTAAAAACTTCTCCTTTTGTGGGAGTCAGTTAAAAAAGCATACGGTCTTTCTTCAACCTAAATTTTTTTACATTTATATACGATACTATGCAACAAATACGTACGATCATAAACAAATAAAACGATAAGTTAAAAACAAAAAGTAGCAGAGCAAAACTGAAGGCGACACTTCAGTCACCTTAATTGAAATTTAAATGCACTTCCAATGTTTCTATTAATATTTATGAAGTTTGTCAATTTGCGAACTCTCCACTGCTATTTATTAAACTCAATAGTTTACGAGGATTTAAATGGTTCAATTTCAAAGTATTTAGGTATATCTTTTTGGATTTACCAATTTTAGGGAAATTTGTAAAAAAAAAACCACGGGCTTTTGTATTTGGGATGTGATTTTAATTCCTAAATTTGGAATTTAAAAATTACCTTTTTTATTTTTGTGCACCAATTATTCGAAGACGCCTGGACCGACTTAAAAATCCTTTTTTGTTTGTTTTACTATGGGACCGCCCATAGAAATTTTATCAAAATCGTTTGTATGGCTAGGGTGAAGTCGGTATTTAGTTTTTAAACATTGTTCCCAATAATGTGTTACAATGCATGTGTCTCAGTGAAGGCAACTCTGCTCTGCACTTACCTTGCTGTGAATCTCTTCCCATCAGACATTGGCTCAACAGTGTACGTTACTCCTTGAGTTAGCACGCCACCGTCGTGGTCTACCCAGGTTATCTGCAAAAGAAATATATTTAAGTTAGGTCCGTGGGGCTTCTGCATATAGTTTATTTAAATTTATAAGCAAAATGATGCTGAAAAACTTCATTTTTGGCAAACATGGTGAGAAAAGCTTCACGTTCTCATTTTAAACTATAAAAAGAAGTTCATTAAATAGTTTAAAGGGTTGTCTAGAGCCACATGAGACAACATTTTAAATGATATTCCCGTTTTCTTTTAAATAATCAATTTAAAATTGAGGCAGCACTAGATCCCGAACAAATCATGTATCATTTTTATGCACTGTAAAGGGAAAAGGCGACAAATGGTGGAGCGGCAAACATGATTATCGTTAAGACTATAATTCTCATAAAGAAGAAGACTCACCTCAGCCGGAGGCTTCCCTCCTACAGACACGCACTCTAAATCCACTTCCATCTCTTCCACGGTGTTCAGGACAGAGCCTTGGAGAATCTTCGGAGGTTCGGGGGGCATGAGCACGATCAGCCGAGCGTATCTGGATCGAATGGCTGGTTCACCTGTTGACAACATTTGATATTTATGCGTTTTGTCGCTATGTAAGTGGGACCCCTTTTTTTCGCATAATTTTTTTGTCCTAATATGCTTTGGCATACTGGGTTTGGCATAAAATATTTTGTCATAATAGTTTTAAGGCATAAGTTGTTTTTTGGCATACTGGTGTTGGGCAAAATTATATTTTAGGCTAATTTGTTACGGCATAATGTTAATTGGCATAATCTGCTTTCTACGAATAAAATAAGTGAAACGAAAGCGAGCGACTTAAGCTTAGGGCGAAAATAACACAGACACCAAAAAAATCTTTGCCACAGAGTATAGGTTAGGTTAGTTAGGTTTTCTGTGACCAAAACACGAGCGAGCGAGCGAAACGAGCGAGCGACTCTAGCTTAGGGCGAAACTAATACATACACAAAAACAACTTACATCCCACTTACATCCTTTTATGGTTTAAAATGTTAGGGCTAAATAATGATTATGCTTAGGTACATTATGCTTAAAATTATTATGCATACTCCATTATGCGAAAAGACGTTATGCTTAAAATTTATTGTGCATTAAACCAGTATGCTATGTGATATTATAGCTTAAATTTGTATGCATATAAATAGTGATCCTATGTAAGTATGCATTTTCGTCGCAAGTAGCTGACTCTCTACGTGAGTAACTAGTAGCGGACTCGCTATGTGGTACCATGTATATTTTATTATATTATATGGTGTTTATATTTTATATCTACGTATTAATATTTAACTATTTGTACTTAATTGTGTTGTTACTACAATATAGTGTTTCTTTTATTACTATCGCTGTCGTAAAATTAAGTACTAGTTGTGTTGTCACTACTATATAGTGTTTCTTTTATTACTATCGCTGTCGTAAAATAAAGTACCTATTAGGTATTTATTTGTACGCCTCCCACCAGGTCTTTTTCTATTTATCCCGAAATTTGACGGGTAGAGAATGCTATAAGCATTAAGTCTGCCTTTTGTACCATATTGTTTTTGTGAATAAAGTTAAACTGTAAAAATTTTTAAATGGTTTTTTGTTTTATAAATGATTCCTAGCTTTTAATACAATAGCTAAGGAGTGCAAAATCAAACTGTGTATAGTATAGTCATACACCCGCTAGAGGAAGTTGAGAATAATCTTCAATTGAATCACATTCACTTGCGATGCACAACCAATTAGCATTCAGCTGCAGTTATCGTGCAGTTAGACACTTGCTATGTTTGAGCTGAGGTTCTGAATCGAAAACGCATTTCAGTGTGTTTAGTTATCTTTCAATTCTTGGAATCATCATTTTTCGATTTAGAGATCCGTTTCTAAAATATCTGGTTTTATTTATAGTGTTGTTTTTTATTAGAGTCAAGTGTGATAAAAATTCAGAGCTATGTAGTACATCAAGTACATATAATGAAGTTCAAGGAAAAACAATCAGAGCTAAGTAGGGTAGTAGTACAAATTAAAAAGTTATAGGTCACCAACTAATAAAATGTACTCGGAAAAGGAAAATTTTATACAAAATCAAAAGAAAACTAGTTTTTAGACGTTTTTAGAAATATGACTCGAAGTCGGCATACGTAGCTACGGAACTCTACACTGAACAGGGCCCGACACGCACTTGGCCAATTCTTTAGTTTATTTCTGTTACCCCAAACATTCCATTGTCAATATCACTTGTTGGTGGACTGATAAAAAAGGCCCTAGGCCTCAAGCCCGCTATTTACATATATTGGAATGAAATTAAATAAATAAAATAAAAATAAATGTTTGTATGAATGTTCGACAATTACTCGAGATCAGAATGAAACATTTTTGATCCCTTTCTTCAATAATACAGACCGCAGCTTTGTTTTGTACTAAATGACAAGCTTTTACTTTAATATAATGAAACAATATCACGTAGTTTTGCGGTTTAGCCCGCGCAAATAATTATAGGATTTAAAACCGCGTTAAATGGTTAAATGTTTAACGTGAAATGTTTAAATTTGGTGTAATTATAATGTTTAAATTACCATTATTAGAAGTCGTAAGTGGATATTTAGCACTTCATTTCGTTGGTTTGTTCATAAATCTACAAATTTTTAAACTGCGATGTTTATTTCCACATTCTGTCACATCGTTTTATTGAATAACTAAATGCCTTCGAATTCGTTAACATGGACAAAAATGCTCATCATGCTGAACAACTTTTGCTAAGGGGTCATTTTTATATTTTTTATAGTTTAGCTAGACAATTATGGTACAACATCAGCCTCATATAGCGAACTCATTGAGAGTGACTCGAGTCCGGCCGTGGAAATACCTGCATGTACTCCGCAGTCACAGTATTTTATTTTAACAAGTCATATTAAAATTAAAAAATATATAAAAATAAACAAAATGATAAAGCGCACTCAAAAACTACTGTCTAGGAATAAAAATAAGAAAAGTATTAATCAATTAAGAAAAGAAAAATTATCTTTAATCAAGGAACTTAACTTAACTTGTGAAAAAAACCTTAATATGGCTTGTCGCATATATGACACTGAGATGTTTGAGCTAGAGTCACAAATCTCAACATTGCAGGCTACATTAAAAAATCTCACAAAAAAATATGAGTTAATTTTAGAAGAAAATAGGGAAATTAGTTTAGTATCTGACGGTGTTCCCCTGACAGTGGTTACGGAATCACCTGTCACGGACTCAACCCCATCCCCTACTGTTGACTGCGGTATAAGTCTAAGTATAAATAAATACCCTCATGTAGAAAATGATGTACAATCCAAAATAGAAACAATTGATAATAGCATAAATAGAAAAATGATTTGTAAAAAATTATTAATATATTCTGATAAGTTAGGTCAAGATCTTAGTAGTATGATTTATAATAACCTGAACAGTGAATGTTCAGTATTAAATGTATGCACACCCGGGGTCACATTTTTAAACCTAATAAATAACATAAATTATAATGACATAGACCAACATACCACAATTTTAATAATGTGTGGTGACAGTTCCTCTATTACAGGAAGGAACTTAAAAAAAGGTATAGACAAAATCAAAGATTTAAAACAAAAAAAGGATTGTAGATTTATCATAAGTGCCTTTCCATATTCAGACAATTTAGACAGTAAAAGTAACAGGCACATATATGATTTAAATGTACATCTGTACAATATGACTTATTGTCACGGTGACTTTATTTTTTATTTAGATATAAATAAATTTATTTGTAATTTTAAGTTGACTCTAGATACTATGTATCTGCCTCCTAGATATAAGCGACTCTTAGCTACATTAGTAGCTTATAATATACAAAGTAGTGTTGTAAATAGTACAACTAGTAACTCTAAATTAAACACAGTACATTGTAGTGCTGAATGTACCATAGCTGGAGATACTCAGTCTGATTTAAACTAATGAAAAAGACAACAGTCAAGGCCAAAGACTTAAATATTATTCACCAAAATATTCAGGGCCTGACTAGCAAATTATTGCAATTAGAATTATATGCAAACGATAGGGATTTACATGTAGTATGTTTAACTGAACACTTTTTGCAGTCACATCAAGTACAATTTAATATTGATAATTATTTAGTCTCTAGTTTATTTATTAGAAAGATTAATGAAAAAGGAGGCAGTTTAATTTTAACACGTAATGATGTAAAATGTAAAGAACGCAAGGATATTGTGAGCCTGTCGGTTGAAAGTATTGTTGAATTATCCTGTGTTGAACTAGAAAATTGTATTATAGTATGCGCGTACAGACCCCCAAAAGCTGACTTTAATACTTTAGAAACTGTAATTGAAGATGTTTTGAGAAAATTAAGTTCATGTCGCAAAAACATAATATTGTGTGGCGACTTTAACGTAGATTTATTAGCGTCTGATAGCACCGAATGTATTAGATTTTTGAATTTATTTAAGTCATTCAATTTGTTCAATTTATTTTTAGAACCAACTAGAATACAAGGCGACTCTAAAACATGTATAGATAATGTTTTCTGTGATTGCACTGCTGTTGATAAAGCTATAATTAAAAATATAACATCTGATCATTTTGGTCAGTTCGTGAAATTTGCCAACAACGCAGTAGAAGTAGAATTACCTGAAATAACCTACAGAGCTATTACTAAAGATAAAATTAAAAAAATTAGGGATACAGTTTCGAAAAAATTACCGTTAATTGAAGAAACTCGGGATGATCCGGATATTTTGTATAATAAAATGTTCGGTGTGATTGAATCAGAATTTAATAATAATTTTCCACTTAAAAAGGGAAAGAAACGTAATCGGAAAAAGTTTAGCGAATGGGCTACCACAGGGATTCATATTAGTAGGAATAGGCTATATGAATTATTAGCTATGAAAGCTTATAACCAAACACCTAATTTCATTAATTACGTTAGAACTTACTCAAAGCTTTTTAAAAAAGTATGTTTATGCGCGAAATCATTATACACCAGGAAAGCTATTCTAGATTCTAAAGATAAAATAAAGACAACCTGGAATATTATTAACACTGAAACCGGGAAAAACAAGCAACGAGTAAATAAAATTGAGTTAAACATTAACAATAAGGTTCTAGACACTAGTGAATATGTCGCACAATACTTTGAGAACTTTTTCACAAACATTCCCCTAAATACAACTGCCCCACTAATGTCCTCATCTAGGAAATCAAAAAAGCTATTAACCAATTGCGTACCTAAATGTAAAGATAGGCTAATATTCAAATACGTCACACCTAAAAATATCATTGATACTTTTAAAAGCTTGAATAATAAAAAAACTGGTGATTTGTGGGACATTTCTGTATCCGTTATAAGTAATATTATAGATGTAATTGCGCCTTATTTAGCTTCCATATTTAACAAATGTGTAGACGCGGGATCTTTCCCTGACATGATGAAGTTAAGTAAAGTTATCCCTCTATTTAAGACTGGTGACAGAAATGATCCAACAAATTACCGTCCCATCTCTATTTTGCCAGCACTGAGCAAAATATTCGAAAAGATAATTTTTAACCAATTATTAGATTTTTTCAACAAAAATAGTCTGTTCCATGGTGATCAGTATGGATTTACTAAGGGTCGATCAACAACGGATGCAGGTGTTGCACTTTTACAAAACATCTATGATGCTTGGGAGTGTTGTCAGAATGCAATTGGTGTCTTTTGTGACCTCTCCAAAGCCTTTGATTGTGTAGACCACAAAACCCTTCTATCCAAACTTGAGCACTACGGAATAAAAGGGAAGGCTCTTGAATTGATTAAATCTTATTTGAGTAGCCGACTTCAAAAAGTTAGTTTAAATCAAGTAAAATCTGAAGGATCAACCGTAGTGATGGGTGTGCCCCAGGGTTCTATCTTGGGTCCTTTGTTGTTCCTGATCTATATTAATGATTTACCATATTATGTAAAAGATTGTAAGGCTGTACTTTTTGCTGATGACACTTCCCTTGTTTTCAGCGTAGATAGGAAAACTGACACCTCTGATGAGATGAATAATATATTGTCGCAAGTGTTGGATTGGTTTACAGCAAATAATTTAGTATTAAATGCAAAAAAAACGAAATGTGTAAAGTTCTGCTTACCGAATGTTACAAAAGTTTCAACACGATTATTTATTGATAAGGAAGCAGTAGATATAGTTGATAACACAACATTTTTGGGAATAACGCTTGATTCAGGGTTGCAATGGGGTGCCCATATTAAAAAATTAGCTGGAAAACTTAGCTCTGCGGCCTATGCGGTTAGAAGAATTAGGCAAATGACTGACGTTGATACAGCGCGTTTGGTATATTTTGGGTACTTCCACAGTGTTATGTCCTATGGAATATTGCTATGGGGTAACGCTGCAGATATAAATACCATATTTGTTTTACAAAAACGCGCTATCAGATTTATATATAAATTAGGTGCTAGAGAGTCTTTGAGGGAACTATTTAAAGACATAAATATTTTGACCCTCCCTTCGCAATTCATCTATGCGAACATTATGTACGTGCGTCAGAATATACACTCATTTAAGAGAAATTGTGACATTCATAGTATTAACACGAGAAATAAAAATAAATTAGCCATCACAGCTTTGCGGTTAGAGAAAACAAAAAAATCTTTTGTGGGTCTCGGCTTGCGCCTCTATAATAAAATTCCAGATGATATAGTAGCATTACCATTAACTAAGTTTAAGACAGCCGTTAAAAATCATTTATTACAAAATGCGTATTATCATGTAAATGACTACTTATTATCATCTGAGAAAAATTCTTGGAAATAGTTGTCTGCAAATTGTAATTGTATAATTTAAATGTATAGCTTAAGTGTAAATCTGTATTGTAATTGTAACATAGCCCATCAGGCTGGGTAGGGACCAATACTGAACTGGGTTTCTTTCGGCGTAATCTTCCCAGCAGTGGTCTTTCCGAAACGCTAGTAGTTTTTAGCTTATGCACTAAAATAATATTTAAAAAAAATGACCTTCAATAAGAGATAAATTTATCCTACATTGAATAAAATTTTTTGACTTTGACTTTCAGGAGTTCCATTTTCCAAAATCAATTATACCCTATATGTTGCCTAGACTTAACAGCCATATGTTTTATTTGAATCCGCCCAGTATTTCCGGAGATAAGCGTGTCCAACAGACAAATTGACAGACTTTTTTTTAATTGCTTTTTTTAAATTCTTACTATATTACTACCGTTTGGGTTGCGGAGATCAGACGGCAGTCGCTCTGTGTAAAAACTAGTAACCTCGTCAAATCACCTTGGTTAGGTAGCAGACTCCGAGCTCTGAAGCGTTACTGCTGAGGATGCAACCGGGAAAATACGCTCGGATAATGACTCTATTACTATGTCTCTATCGCCCCAAATATTTTTTTGGTAATATATTTAATGTACAGATACATTTTTAACTGTTTTATTATGTGTATAGATATATAGATATAGATTGGTTTCTGTGTGAATCCTAGCATTAAGTTCTCTACAAACCCTACTCCATGTCAGCCAATCAAATTAATTGAGCATAGCAATTGTGGTATTCCAGGCATTAAATGTAGTGTACATTGTACGATAATGTTGCATATTGGCAATAATTTTCCAAAACTAAACATCAACTTCACCTCCAAACTACACATCCAAATTTACAAGTGTACCGTTTCAAACAAAATAAGAATTTTCCAATACCCTCCGCCTTTTTTTGGAATTCTATTAAAATCACGGTTATTGGTGTAGGTCTTTGTACACAAATAGCAAAAAACATACACAAAAAGTCGTAAATTGAAAACCCCACTTGAGCTTTCACATGATGAATTGATAACCTCCTTCTTTTTTTGGAAGTCAGTTCAAATCGCGGATATACGTATAGGTATCTGTACACAAATAGCCAAAAACATACACAAAAGCCGTAAATTTAAAACCCCACATGAGCTTTCAGTGGATTTCAGGAAGTCGTTATCCACTAACCACAACTAAACACCGGATGTGGAACTATAAAATAACTCAATTTTAAGGCTGTGTCGAAGTCAAACTTTCCTCTAGGTCATATTTAAAAGTTCCTAACCACGACCCGAACTTTATAGTTTAGCCAGTTTATTTGCAAGCTCACATTGGGCGAGTTTGAGAAAGAAAAGTAGCAGTAGACTGTAAAGCAGATGTAAAAAAAAAAGTAACTTCAAGTTTATCATCAGGTCTTTTTGTCTTTACTGCAGGAGCACAGCTATTTGTATTAAGTTCTTATTCTCTTTCGTATCCAAAATAAGTGACAATAATTAATAAAAACAGATTAACATTTATTTGCAGTAAGAATAAAGTAATAATAGATATTTGAAACAGTATTTCTTAATATATATATATAAATTAACCTCATAAGTCTTGTAAATCAATATATTTTACAACTTTACTTAATAAACTATAAAAAAAATTTTTTTCAACCTTTTATGTCAAATAATGAAGTTAAATGTGCTCAAGACAAATTAAATGAGCCCAAATTCGATAGTAAGTTACGTCGTTTCATTACAGACTTCCTATGACAACCTTTTGGCTCCATCATCAGATCAGCTCCATGTCATTATAATATTGCATTTTTACGTCATGTACACACAACGCCATAATTTGCTGTGCACCCCTTTTATTTGTGTGCGTGCCAAGATCACTCACACTACAAAGATTTGACCAGTAATCAGATCATCTTTCATAGTTGCGTGCAAGTAGATATACCTACACAAACAAATTGTCTCATACTATACTCACGTCAAGCGTCAAGTGTAAACAACAAATTCGTTAACTACGTAATCGGGCGAATGGCGCAACGGTCTACGCATCGAACTAAAGTTAAGCAGTCAAGGGTTCGATTCGTGAAGGCGGGGGGCTATTAAAGATTTTGTTTTATAATTTTTCTTAAGTTTATAGTGTTGTCGAAATAAGTTCTGTCCAACTAATGCTACTCGAATAACAGGTATACATGTTCTTTGGAAGCAATGAGTAGTCAAAATGTTGTGTTTCGAAATATTGAGACCCAGTCGGAATAATTACCTATCGACTGTATGACAACCCTTACCCAGTAAGTCATAAAATCAATACCATCGAGGAACATGAGAAATGAAATATGCAAGAAATTGTTTTATTGAATATTGTTTTTTTATTACTCATCCACCGACTTTATTATAACAAAGTTTTTTTTTAAAAAAATAACTTATCAAGAAAGAAAAATGGTTTATTTGACATGACACAAATACACTGAATTCACTACAATAAAAAAAAACATTCTTATTATATTTATGCTTGTATCAAAAAGGCCTCCTCTCAGCATAATGTTGTGACGAGAGCCACAACGCTGGTCTTCCGAGGTTAATGAAGATAAGATAGGTTAAATGCTATTTTCCATAATAAATCCGTTAATATCAGTAACATGTAATTTATTAATGATGAAAGACAATTTTTTACCAAAATATGTGAAAACGGAATGCATCTCTTAGATTAACTTTTAATTTGGACAAGGATGGACGTAATAGTAGGCGAACCGTTTCATTAAAAAAAACCCGAGTGAGAGAATAAACATGTTACTCGAAGTTAAATTAAACTTCTTATAACAATAAACATCTCTCACAATTTCACTTTTTTTTAACAGATAAGATATCTAAATTATATAATTAAAGTATAAAGAAATAAATAAAAGAAATACATTTTGCAAAATGTCCAAGTAACCTTGACTGGTATTGCGACCCCCTACTTCCACTATTTCACCCGGGCCCATTGCCGACATCCAACCCCAAAACCCTAAAGTTATGCGGCCACTGGAACGACAAGGAATTACATTTTTAATATTATACCGTTCACCTGTTTTTCGCCATAATATTTTACGTCCATCCTTGTCAGATTTAAAACATTTTTCGTCGGTAAATATTACAATATTATTTATCCAGTCGAAGTTACGATACTCTTCGGTGAATCTTATCCTCTCTCGCTTGTGTGCATCAGATAATAATTTTATTTTTGCCGGTCGACGACATCTGAGTCCACCAGCACGCAAATGTCTTCTCACCGTTTGCAGAGACACTCCCTCAGCAGTTGCCGTTGAGCGGGTGGTCTTGAAAGGATCCAACTCATGTGCTGCAACGATGTCACGATGACGCTGGGTAGCATCTGAATATATGACTCCTTTTGGACCAGGCGGCATCCGATCCAAATTGCCTGTGTCTGCATAACAATGCACCCATAATTGAACTGTGGTCCTCTGTGGAAGAAATTATTACATGTTTAGTTTATTACTTTTATTATACATTATATATCTATTTAAGCAACATAGTATATGCTTTAATATATAATTAAAATGACTATATACTTAAATAAATTACGATTATATAAGTAGTTTTTTTTACGCAGCTATGGCAAATTACTAATTAATATGTATAAAGATAATTTTATAGTGAGGTAGATAATAAAATCTAGTTTAACTTGCATATAAATATATATATATAAGTCAAGTCACTCTGATTGAACTATTGAGCCCCAAAGTAAGTTTAAAGACTTGTGCTATAGGATACTAACTCAACGATACAATGTTTTATAATAAATGCACATATAAATACACATATAAATAAGGTCCCAAGACCCAGGATAATTTGAAAAAGGCCATTTTCCAACTTGCCCTGAGGATCGAACCCAGGATTGGCGGTTAACGCCACGGAGGTCGTCATATATACAGAAATGTATTAAATTACATAGTATATACTTAGTTTAATGTTCTATTATTTGTATTTAATAATATTATAAGTAATCAATAATATATCTGTATCACAAAATAATTTCACTAAAAATAAGTTACAATAATTATGTAGGTAATAATAACTTACCGATATCATTAAACGTCGAGCAATCTCACTTATTGGAACATTTTGTTTGTATAATATTATTATCTCCGCCCGTTTAATCGCATTCAGATGAGAGCGATACATTGCGATTTAAAAAAGGTGTCCGAACGCCACAAAGAAACAATAATCACAAAACAATAGGTAATGGTATGGTCACTTGCAAGCAGATAGCACAAATGAACGCATAGAACATAAAATTACCCCAAACTTCAACGAGTTAGACAAAAAAAATATTGGTGGGTAGTTTAAACTGTTCGAATGTCGCGTAGTTCCATATATAATTCTTAGTAACAAGCTGGCAACTTCATGTTAATATTTATGTTATTTTAAAATATGAAAACAACAAAAACAATGTTAACTTTAGTGAGATTCGAACCATGAGACTTTTGCATCAGATTTCGATAGTAACTGTCTTAACCACTGAGCCAACGATGCTACTGCAGGTCATTGCAAAATTATCAATTACTATTTGGTTGCCGTGATTCATAACCTCCTAAGTACGCAGGTGTGTGTAGATGTAAACCTGATTATTGTATTGATAGGCCAGTGATTCTTTAGTTACACAGTGTCAATATGCACACTAATGTTTTAGTAGTGTGACCTGCACAGCTAATTATGGCGTTCTGTGTACGTATGCGTGCAATATTTCAGATTAATCGGAGACCGGAAAGTGGGTAAATTTAACTTGCAAGATTTGATTACAGACTGTCTGTCTGTAATCAAATCTTGCAACGGAACAAGTGAAACTAAATAAAAGCTTACGCTTCCTGTACTCGCTACTCGACTTGCCCAATGTGAACATTATAGTTCAACTTTTAATGTTACGTATGAGGTCCTGATTTATTCTAATAGTTTTCGAGTTAAATGGTTTTCGAGTTTTTTGGGGTTTGCCTGGAAGTTAGGAAATTATTTGGATTTGTTCATTACTCTTAGAGCAGAATCAACTGAATTTATAGCAGGAAGGTATTTTACATTTATTCATACTATATTTTAACCGACTTTCAAACAGGAGGAGAATATCAATTCGTGAAGATCATATTTTTAGGATTCCGTATCTAAATTTTTTTTGATCAAGCTTTTATTAAAAACCGTGAACTTAAAAGTTTAAAGTCCTTCTTGAGACGAATCAATCGAGCCCAAACTTGATGACATGCGTTGTTTGATTTCAGAGATCCTATAGCCACCATTGACATCAATTAGACTCTCCAACCCGTTTGGCCAGCGTGAAGAGTGTAGGCCAAGTCCTCTGGCTGCTTGGGCCAAGTATGGCTTTGGACGTACAGAGAGGGTCGTGCTCCTGCAGTGGAGACAGAAAGACCTGATGATGATGATTATTAAGAAACACATAACCGTTCTTTTAGCTTCGCTGTACTTGGACAATAACTAAAAGTCACCCAAAATAGCTACACAGTGATCTGTGCAAGCAGAACAGTATGAGAAGACAGCTAATAACTGGCAGAACTTAGTAGGTACGTCCATCACCATAATGAATTCACCACCATCATTCACTTCACGCGGCAATGGCTGGTCATCATTAATCAAACATCTCTCTTACCATGGACATCAAGGGTTCCAGACATCATCATCATTTCAGCCGCATAACGTCCACTGCTGGACATAGGCCTCTCCCAAAGATTTCCAAAATGACCGATCAAGAGCGGCCTGCATCCAGCGCTTTCCAGCGACCCTGGTCAGGTCATCTGACCACCTTATTTCAGACATGGACTCCAAGAATACTAGTTCGGGTACATACGACCTTGGCACGGAAATACCTGACCACAGAGATATCACCTACTCGAGTCCTGGACAGCCCACAACACCTGGCCACTCGCAACTCCACTCCGCAACACCGGACTCCAGGGCAGGACCTCTTTACCACGTGATCAGAACCACCGGCATAGTAGGGCCCTCTAAATCCACCCCGAGATAATTTTTTTAAATAAAATATATTTTTTGTTGAGTTTGTGTTGCTCATTTAGCTTCTCGCGCGCAACGCTTCACACTTTAAATCACATTCTTCAAAAGCAAATCGTCATTATTTCCTTAACCGTCACAAATGAGATACTTCACGTTCTTGACATCCCGCAACTCAGCAGAACAGCTCCCCTTTCCATATCTCCAGGGAGTTGTCACAATGATAATGCCAGTATCCAATTTGTTAGGTACGAGGTGTTTTGTCTTGTCACTTATACTTGCGATTTGTGGGTGAAATTGCTGAGGGATCTGTGTAACAAAATGGAATTGCTAAGGGAACGAAGCAAATGCGCTTTGTAAAAATATGTTTAGGCTAGAAAGAAATTGATCAATATTACATATTGAGCGACGATGTTATTTGCTAAGCAAATAAAAAAAAAGCCCGTATACCAAGAACGCCCTCTAGTGAGTAGCGGAACTACCAAGGCGGCTTGATATCTGTAGCGCCATCTAGTTTTTGTCAGACCTAGCAAGCAAGTTTCCTTGCAGTAGTTTTTGGCTATGTTCAATGAAAATCGATTCAGCCGTTGAAAAGTAATCTTATACCTTTAAACGAGCAATTCTTGTATGTATGTATATATATATATATTTATTTATACATTTCTGTGATCTCGAAAACGGCTCTAACGATTTCGCTGAAAATTTGTATATGGGGGTTTTCGGGGGTAAATAATCGATCTAGATTAGTTTTATGTTTGGGAAAACGCGTGTTTTCGAGCAAAGCTCGGTCACCCAGGTACTTGGGGTTTAACGCTTGAAAGCGTCCGCTACTCATCACTAGATGGCGTTCTTGACAGTCAGGGGTTTTAATTTGCCTAGCAAATAAACTTGTCAGAGAAGACAGTTCAAAAAGTATGAAAAAGCTGGAATTGTTAAAACGATTTGGATATGGTTTAACTCCTTAGGAATAAATTTGTGTTTTTGACCCCCAACAAAAAGAGGGGTGTTATAAATTTGACGCTAACGTCTATCGGTCTGTCTGTCTGTGGCATCGTAGCGCAACAAATAGACCGATTTTGATGCGGATTTTTGTAAAAGTAAATTCTCTTGCGGTGGTTCTTAGCTATGTTTGAAAATTGGTTGAGCCATTAAGTATTAACGATCGAAATCCAGGACTTTCTCTAGCAAATAATAGATGGCGGCACTACGGATATCCATCTAGTGTGACTAGCAGAAATACCGATACGACTTCGATAGTTTCGCTACTCAGCACAAGATGGTGTTCTTGACAATCGGGTAATTTTTAATTTTCGAGCAAATAATTTTGTAATGTTATTTACTTGTTTAACACTCTCACTGCCAAGTTAAAAGACAATAGAAAATCTATTGTGTCTTTTAACTTGGCAGTGAGAGTGTTAAACGAGGTCCTGCCCCGGAGTCCGGTGTTGCGGAGTGGAGTTGCAAGTGGCCAGGTGTTGTGGGCTGTTCAGGACTCGAGTAGGTGATATCTCTGTGGTCAGGTTTTTCCGTGCCACAATAGAAAATCTATTGTTTGGGTACCGCCAGCGAATCCCATTGGCAGGAAGAGTCTTAAATGTTTAGTTAATAATATTATCGGTCAGGTCTGCAAATTTAGTGTCTCGTTATTTGTGTACCATCCGCCTTGCTGCAGATAAACAACTCGAACACAAACTAAACAGTTGAGATATTATTGCTCGTTTTCTCTCAACACAAACAAGTGTACTCTCTAGCAACTAATACCTCTGAATTAGTTTTAGGTTTATTTAATGCTACTACGGTATTTAGTATTTACTTATACCCTTTCCTTGCATTTGTGTTTAATATATCCTCCGAGCGTATTCCCGGCTGCATCCTCAGCGGTAACGCTTCAGAGCCCGGGGTCCGCTACCTAACCTAGGTGGTTTGACGAGGTTACTGGTTTTTACATAGAGTGACTGACAGCTGTCTGACCTCCTTATTTAAAGTCAAAATTTAAAACTCATTTTTTTAAAATTCGATGTAGGATAAATTTATCTCTTTTTTTTAGTGTACTAAATGATTATTTACTGCAAATAAATATACAAAAATACATAAAATGATTAATTTACCTAAAAGCTAAATAACCTATTATCTCTTACTGAAGGGAATTTTAAACATGTATACACATATTTAAAACAATATAACTATAAGTATATTCTAAGAGTTTGAGAGCGTTTTATGGTAGATTTATGTAGATTTAGGAGCTTGGCTCTCTATGCGATCTGATTACTTTTTTTTATAGAGCAAGTATTTACTCGTATGTACTGTTGGGTAATGAAAAAATATCGTTCAAAAAATAATTTATTTCTCCGATAGTTTTCAAATTTCGTATTCCAATTTTTATTTTCCCAAAATATCATATGTGCTTGTTTTATGAAAATGTTTGCGATAAGATTAATTATAGGTTTAAGCAACTCTGGTATTTATTTGCATATGTTTGAGGGCATCACTTGTACCGGTCAGATTTTCAAGCTGCCTATAAATAGTATATTATAGTATAGTAATAGTAGCCAATAGGGATTGTAATTTTAGGGTTTTGTACTAAAAGGAGAGGTAAAAAGTACCCGTAACCGAAGGGCATGTATGAAGAGATTGATGAGTTTAGATGAAGCAAAAGAGGTTTTTCAGGATCGTAGCAAGTGGAGGTCCATAGTCTCTGCCTACCCCTGCGGGAAACAGGCGTGATATTATGTATGTATGTATTGTACTTTGTCATTTTAACTGTAGAGTAGATATTTTAATTTTACATATTGTAATTTGTACCCTGCGCCGCGAATTGTAAACTCTTTACCCCCTCTTAACCCTTAATCGATTCACACACTGCTCCGCACCCGGCTGCGTAGCACGGGATAACAGAAAAAAAAATTTAATTTTTATCCATTGTCTTGTTCTATTTTAAAAATATTTAAAAAAACCGTTACTTTACACCCAAGGGAAAATCCCAATACAATATCACCATTTAACCGTTCATTATTCTGTCCTCGCAGTTAACACTTCTAGTGGAGTGTCCCTCCAATTGACTGGTGAATAATTCAGAATGATAACGAGTACGACGCTATCTCCAATCATACGACCGTCGCCTTACCGCTCGATACAGACCATGAGCGTAGCGTCAAGCGGTGCGATCAGGGTGGGGTTACTCTATTATTATTTTATTATAGTTATTCGTACGATATTGACGTTCTATTTCTATGTCAAACCAAATATTTATCAACATATTTTAGTGCTTAATGTTGCTTGACACTGAAACGCGGATACGCAGTAACGTCCGTCTTACGCACCGCTTTGGGAGTAACCCCCCGGCTCAGTCTGAAACGAGACGCGACGCGACGTGGCGCGTACTTTTGAAGAAAAATAGAACTTATTTACTACACAAAAAGCTACCAATTTGAGTGAGAGTCCGCTTGTGCCGCGTTGCGCAGCGTGGCGTTGTAAGTAACACTGGAATTTGTATCTTTTTGAGTAGTAAACAAGATCTATTTTTCTCCAAAAGAGCGCGCCACGTTACGTCACGTCGCGTCTCAGTCTGAACTAACCCTTAGTGTTTGATATATGTGGTCCGCTGTAATTCATTACTAAGCGTTAATTTTTAGCCCCGAAGAAAAATAGGGGTGTTAAAAGTTTGACTTGTCTGTGTCTTTGTATCTGTCTGTGATATCGTAACGCCTAAACTAATGAGCCGAGTTTAATGCGGTTTTTTGTTTGAAAGCTGACTTGATAGAGATGGTTTCAGCTATGTTTGGAAATCGGTTAAGCGGTTTAAAAGCTATGAGGGGTGAACGCTTGAAAATCGAAGGATTTTTTTAATTTTCTTGGCAAATAAACTTATCTACTTCGCCCGTTGTGCTGCCAGGCCACACATTTTACAAAGAATCGGGATTGTCTAAGATTTGAAAAACTATAATATAGGTACGTTGTGAGTGTGAGAGTTAGTGAGTGTTTTAGAAGCTGTTCTCCAAGCGATCTGATAAAGACATACAATACTTTTTAGAGCATAATGCATGTATACTCGTGTTGGCATTATTTACATGAAAAGATTTTTGGCGGGTTACATTTTATCCCGGAAACTTAAGATGTTCCCATGGGATTCAAAACTCTCTCGCTTCCGCTTGTAGCTCCGCTGTATATCAAACCGCCTATTCGGTCTCAGTCGTGCTATTCCGGTAACAGCACTAAGGTTTCGATAGAATATTACTCCGATATTTTTGGTGAGTTCCTTCTGACACTAGTGATTTGCAACTCATAATGTTGTGAATGTGGTTGGCACATTAATGGCCAGATATTTGGACAACATTATAGTCATCATGGTCTCTAGCATACTTCAGTATTTTGTATACAACGTCGAAGGTACATACCCGTAGTAAATAAAACTACATGCTATACTAGATCACTATGGTCTAATAATAATAAAATAAAAGTTAAAAACAAAAAAATATCGATATTCCCATACAAATTGCCAGGGCACTTCAGTATGGAAATGCCAATTTTTGTCCGTTTACTGCTATTTAATTCCAATATACTATAGCGATCTAGTTATAGCCAGTTATTCGATTTATTACAGATATGTCCCTTCTACGTTGTATAATATGTAGAACGTAATTTAAATAATAGTTACTTTAAACTTGAAAGTCTATAATCATTTTAATATTGAGTATTCTTCATTTAAGTAATTTAAACTTAATAATAACCCTCGAACTGTACACCCGAGCTCTTTACCGTTCCATACATATACATTATCATTTATCACTTCTATATCCCTAGCAGGCCTGACAGAACCTTGGCCATACGATTCAAAGGCCACTTTTAATGAGATGGTGGGTGTGACGATGTAAAAATGCAATCATAATAATGATTTGCTAGCCACATCACCTATTAACAGGGTTCAGATTCTCGCCCAATCCCTTGTACGGTTTTTATGATCAGCGTAAGAAGAGAAGCAGCTAGTACATCCAAAAAGTTTATTTTTCTCCTAAATCAAACTAAGAAAAAAATAGCTTGTTCATTAAAATAAATATATGTTGAAATGTATTTTTATTATGTGCAATAAAGGGTATTGTATTGTATTGTATTGTATATACAGTTTGAGAAGCGAACCCAAAGGGAACCCACCAATATTCCCATGGCTTCCCGACCCTAATGGTGAATCATAGTCGAGGGTATCTCTCAAGTGATCCTGTGCTTTTATTTCGCCTTTCAGAATATTTTATGAAGGGTGCAACCCTATTACATGAGGTATTGATTTTTGCGGAGGCTTCGGAGTATGCCTACGTTTTTAATCCCTAAGGTTAAAAGAATATTTTTAGCTCCGGCGAGACAAGATGGATAATAAAAGTTTCGAAGCGAAAAAGATTTGTCTCTCAGATTTTTACACGACTGCCCCAAAAAAGGAATGTTCATGTTTTCAGGGTTCATTTGTGTATTTATTTGTATGTTATATGTATGTGAGTTTGTCTATTACGCTAACGACTTTTAAATCTTTGATTTAGATTAATCAGATATAGTTAAAACCCTTTATTACCAGATTGACATAGGGTAGGTATATGCCAGTAAGTTATTTGGTAAATCATAGCAGCTGTGTCAAGTCACATTTGTTAGAAAAAAAAAACTCTCCTTTTGGCGCAGTTAGCTAATAAAACACACAAATGCTCTTTAACTAACTGTGTATTATAAGCTGTAGTCCTTGCGAAGTGTGAAATGGCGACCCGTTTATTACAACCATAACCATAATAGACATAGGATTTTTTTCTGCGTTCTCAAATCTATGATTACAACCATGAAATTGTATGTACTTCGTAATTACTACGATCTCTTGACATCTCCTTAACAGATTTGTCTTGGCACTTAAAATTCGACGCGCCGAATATACAGCAATAATCTTCTATGTAACTATTCCCTTGCTAGAACGAAATAACAAAAATTGAAGCCCCAAAAACTCCAGCCCATTAAAAGTATCGTGACGGAAAAATCTTATACTTTTTTACCTAGTCCGCAACCGGTAAGTCCGTACTGACGGAAAAAGAACTTCGTTACAAGACATCTTTTCGTGTGCTGGGAACCGGGAACATCGACGATCTCAGCCATACCCTCTCCCAACTGAGCTATCGACAAGATAGTCAAACATGTGAAATCCTGCCCTTCACTTCATTTCGTGACGGAAAGAAGTGACGAAAAAATCTTACACTGTTTTTTGCCTAGCCGTTCCGAAAATAAACTTAGTTCCCAAAATCGATCCAAGATTAGGCTATCGTCTCGAAGAACTTTTCGCTCAATAAAAGCTTGTAATACCTCCTTCTGACGCAGCAGAGACGCTTTAGTTCGTTTTAATTATTTCTAGACCTTCTAAATCTATACAATATAATAATAAAATAATAAAACAGTAAAAAAGTGTGTCTGTACATTAAATATATTTCCAAAAAAAATATTGGGGGCGATGAAGACGTAGTAATAGGGTAAGAATTTAAAAAAAGTCTGTCTGTATGTCTGTTTGTCTGTATGTCTGTTTGTACACGCTAATCTCCGGAAATACTGGACGGATTCGAATAAAACTTTTTTTGTTATATAGCTATTAAGCCTGGGCAACATACAGGGTATAAATGATTTTGGAAAATGGAACGCCTGATGCAGAACCATAATGGTCCAGCTAAACTATAAGAGATATAAAAATGCCGCCTTAGTAAAAGTTCAGCCTGATGAGCATTTTCCAGAGACATAAAGTCCACGCGAACGAAGTCGCGGGCTTCGGCTAGTTATAACTAAAATGTTTAATTAAAACGCGCCTCGCACCGTTAACAGTTTTAGTGACAGAAAGAAACCTCTTTTACACAGCAAAGGCAGACACGGCCGCAAATTGTGTGACCACAGCAGCTTTGTTAGACCAGACTGCGGTGTAAGTGATAAAATCTTAAACTTTATGGCAATAAATTTTTCAATACTATAAACCGACTTTTGTTTACCGCCGCCGTGTGGTTTTCGGCAGAGTAGAATAGGGCCACTCCAAGTCCTCCCGTGGACGTCGCAGACTTAGAAATACAAACTAAACATAGCTTATAAACATCAATGAGACCTCTCCAACCCGTCTGGCCAGCGAGGGGAGTGAAGGCCAAGTCCTCTGGCTGATCTGGCCCAGTATGGCTCAAGTAGTACAGAGAGGAGCACGACCTCCTGCAGTGGAGACAAAAAGACCTGATGATGATGATGATGATGATAAACCGACTTTACTCCCAAACTACACAACCTGTTTTGGTAAATTTTCTATGGGACCACTTCGAAAGTATAACCTTTCAAACAGGAAAAGTACTTTTCAAATCGGTCCTGGCGTCTTCGAATTATCGGTAAACAAACATAAAATAATAAATAAAAGATTGCGACGAATTGATAATCCCCTCCCTTTATGGAAGTAGGTTCATTATCATCATCATTTCAGCCGCATAACGTCCACTGCTGGTCATAGGCCTCTCCCAAAGCTTTTCAAAATGACCGATCTAAAGCGGCCTGCATCCAGCGCCTTCCAGCGACCTAAGTCAGGTCGTCCTACCACCTAGTTAGTGGGTGTCATACGCCACGCTTGCCAGTACGTAACCACTATTCGAGAACTTATCTGCCCCATTGACAATCACTACCGCTTCAATGAGCTTACCCGCTCTATCTATAAATACACAAATAAAAATCGCTTTATCTCCTAACTTGCACGTTACAAGTCAGTAAATTCAAACACCGACGTTGCTCACAAAAGTTGCATCATTTGCAACAACTATCGCGGTGTTTGTCCTCTCTCTCACTAAGAGATGCTTTTGTTGTTTGTTGTGAGCATAGAGCATAGAATGGTCTCGTTTCGTACACAATAGGGCTTGTTGTCGAAAATTGTGTCTTTGTTTTGTTGACGATTGAGTTTTCAACTGCTATTAGGTGACCAATAATGTCTCAATTAATTTCTTTTGGCGTTTCTATTAACCTCTTGTATACCGGAATATCAGGCACTAAATCTCGCGTAGATCTATGCAACGGCTTACGAGAGGTTAGGTCTAAATGTTATGGGTTCCATAAGGACGCCGTATGGTTTTCGGCAAAGTAGAATAGCCACTCCAAGTTCTCCCGTGGATGTCGTAGAAGGCGACTTAGGAAATGCAAGCTGAACAAGCTTATAAACATCAATGAGACCTCGCCGACCCGCATAGCTAGCATGGAGAGTGCCAAGTCCTTTGGCTCCCCTTGTAGAACAGAGAGGGTCGTGCTAATGCAGTGAAAACAGAAAGACTTGATGATGATGACGGAGTTCTGAAGTAACAAAAAATATTTAGTTGTTAAATAGTGCTTATTAACAACCAAAAATTAATGACCTTTTAAAATTAAAATAACAGTCTTTATAGTAAATTATACAAGTCTTCAGTTTTCAGTAAATGATTTTTAAAAGCCCAAATTTAAGAACTTTAGGCTTTAATTGGATCACTAGCAATCCATCCATGATATTAAAATTTCAGACTTTTGATATTTCAGTTTGGGAAAATTACGGGTTTTTGAAACTTTTCTTGCTTAATTAATAGGTTTCGAAACGCTAAGAGACATTTAAGTTAAAATAAAAATGATGTAAGATTGGTATAATTAAACTTTCTTTAGTCTTAAGATCACCTTTGATCGACATTGTTATTTTTTTTTAACAAATTGCACTTCTTTCACCGAAAATCATGTTTTAACCGGTGTTATTAATTTGAAGATAATAAACAACAATTAAAAAACTGGATAGCAGCGGCCGCGGACAGAACGGGATGGCGCAGACAAAGGGAGGCTTATGCCCAGCAGTGGGTTTTTGAAAGCTGATGATGATGAAACAACAATGCTTTAGAGAAAAATATTTATGACGTTGCATCCTGGTTTGTAGATGCTTTGTAATTTATTGACCGAGTGAGTGAAGCGTCTTAGTATCGAGATTGACAAAAAAATCTTTTGTCGCATTTCTGATGCAATTCTCGTCAAATTTTGGGAGACGGTTTTAAAAATTTAAAAAAAAATTGTCGCTTCAGTTTATCAAAAATTTTCACAATTTCTACAAAGGGGGTTAAAATCTTTGAAAATATTACAACAGCAATTGCAAAAAAGATTTTTAAAATATTTTTTTTTTACCCTTATTAAGACGATTTTTTTTTGACTGAACCATTTTTTACTCGATAAAATTCAACGGATCGGGGTTACTCGCGAGGTCTCAGCTCACAGAGCCACTAGTTTTGTTTTTAGTCCAATAAAGAGTTATCTAACTAACCCGATACAATGCTATCCAAACTCGAGAAAGCGTTGCTCAAATGTTCAGACCACCTCAGCTTCAAAGCTAACGAGTCAAAGGCGTATTGGTACAAATAAGATCTAGTCTAGCCAGCTCGAGACCGCTTTGTCTAGGCTGGGATAAAGACAGATGACTATATAAATACATAAGAAGATATTTAATTGTGTCAAACGAGTCCTTTAGGTTTAACATCGCCATGCTTTGTTTATTTCGTTAAATTCGGGATAAAGATGTGATACGATCATGATTCTTTTTTTTTTTTGTTCGGATAGGGCATGTTTGTCAGGTTGTCCCATAGAAATTTTATCAAAATCGGTTGTGTAGTTTCAAGATAAAGTCGGTTTTTAGTTTTGAAAATTATTACACGCACATAAATGACACGAAATAAAAATAAAATTTTTAACTTACTCAAATTTGTTAATAAAGATATTCTATTCTATTCTAACTCCTGGCCCAACTGCACCTAAGAACCATCTCGATCATGTCAGCTTTCAAACTAAAAAAACCGCATCATAATCTCTCCATTCATTTAAGAGCTTCTTCTCTTCTTATATTTAAGAGCTGGGCTCTTGTCGGTGGAGTGCTTTCCATGTCTCTCTTCCTTCCGCTAAGTTCTTAACCTCTTTATATGTTTTCACGTTTAATTTTTCTTTTATATGGTCTATAAATTTTCTTCTGGGTTTTTTTTTTAATTTAAGAGCTACGATTCCCAAATAGACGCACAGAATGCTTCCGTGGTTAAAAATATAAAACAATAGATACGTTTAAAGATATTCCGTCCACGAAACCCCTGTCAAAACAGATACCTTTGTAATTCAGTTGCTGTCGCTACAATTCAGTTTGCTTGTCGGTTCGACTGTCGAATTCTTTTGACCCGACTGTGAAAGGGGGATTGTGCTTTCAATAGTCGTTTAGTTGAGGATATTTTGTTGCATTTTGGTATTCTCGAATGTATTTACTTTACCACCAACGGGTACCATTACCATTATAGTAACAATTTTTCACCTGTTATTATTGATAAATTTCAAAATTTATAAAACGAGTTTACATATTTTATTTATTACAAGCTTTTATTTAATTTGTAATGTATCTTGTTTGTTTGTTTAGGTCAAATTCTGCAACTCAATTTTCAACCAGTATGCAATATTTCAGCTCAATCCTACTGATTGAGCTGCAATCTTGTATACTTGTGTAAATCAGATGTCAGTGCCATATGAAGACAATTAGATGTTCTGTCTGATGATAGAGCCGGGAGACATCTCAGTTATAAAAAACAACATAACATTAACCTCATTGAGTAGGACTCCTCAAGTTTTTTTTAAATCATAAAATAACATTTGGAATAAATTTAACGCATATTGTTATAAGCAAAAAAATTGCCATTCCCATACAAAGTGTCCAGAGCAGAGACCTAGAATTTGTTTTACTGCGCAAGGTCTAGATGAAGCAGTACCTATATTCATGTTTTTTTCTTTGCTCTTTCCCTATCCGCTGCGTAAGTTAAACCAAATACTGTCAAAACAAAAAAATATTACACTTATGTACCTCTGAGTCCTGAGCTGACTTGGCATTGGTACATGCCATCGTCATCCAACGTCACCTCTCTGATGTCCAATGAGTAGTCACCTGAAAAAAACAGAACAATTTAGAAAGAGCACTACTTGTATATTCTAAATCTTTGAACAAGAGACATTTAGATATATTCTCTTTCGTGTTATATATTCAAATGACAGTTGACATTGTTTAGGCTGGGTATGAACTAAAGTGCTGCAGTCGTCTTGAATAAAGTATTTTCTTGAAAACAAATTCAAAATTTCAAATGATGAATGTTTTTTTTCATTTATCCAGCCCCTGTGGTATATCACTGTAGATGACTAGTACTCAGCTCGTTATTATTACGTAGAACGTGAAAGTTATAGATAGCTAGCTGTGCACCTGGACTTCGCTCCCCGTGGGGTTTTCGGGAAAAAAACTATCCTTTGTCCTTCCTTCCTTCCCTGGGTATCAAACCAGTGGTTGAAGCGTGAAGTGGAAACAAATATACAAACTCACTTTCGCATTTATAATATTAGTTCAATTCAATTCAATTCAAATATATCTTTATTATCATAGGATATTTATAATATCTCTAAATAATCGTCATTATTTTGTTGCACAATTGTTGACGTTAAATGGTTACTTACAGCTAAGTTTACTACCGCTTCCAAAGCGCTAGTGCAGAAGAAGCGGTAACAAACTGCACTGCAGCATTTTCTCCAAGGACGTCAACTCACAATTAAATTAGTACTTAAAGTTAATGTGGACAGAGAATACATTGTTTGTTATGTCATATCATAATTTAAATTTAATTTTTAGAATGTCAAAATTTTAAAATAATGTCAAGTTGTAGATTCAGTTTGTACAAAATGTACTAAATGTAGTACTTATAAGGATTATTACAGTAAGGAAGTAAGGAAAAGGATTGCGTTTGATAAGCGCTGTCGCCGATACCACGCTATGGGCGCGGGATTTTTTTAAATATTTGAATTTATATACTACTGTCAAATAATGCTAAGTAGTCTTCTCAGAAAAAAAAAACATTCATCATTTGAAATTTTTGACATTCTAAAAATTAAATTTAAATTATGATATGACATAACAAACAATGTATTCTCTGTCCACATTAACTTTAAGTATTAATTTATTTGTGAGTAGACGTCCTTGGAGAAAATGCTGCAGTGCAGTTTGTTACCGCTTCTTCTGCACTAGCGCTTTGGAACGGTAGTAAACTTAGCTGTAAGTAACTATTTGACGTCAACAATTGTGCAACAAAATAATGACGATTATTTAGAGATATTATAAATATCCTATGATAATAAAGATATATTTGAATTGAATTGAATTGAACTAATATTATAAATGCGAAAGTGAGTTTGTATATTTGTTTCCACTTCACGCTTCAACCACTGGTTTGATACCCAGGGAAGGAAGGAAGGACAAAGGATAGTTTTTTTCCCGAAAACCCCACGGGGAGCGAAGTCCAGGTGCACAGCTAGCTATCTATAACTTTCACGTTCTACGTAATAATAACGAGCTGAGTACTAGTCATCTACAGTGATATACCACAGGGGCTGGATAAATGTAAAACTCTTACCTTCATCATCACTCCCGATCATCATATATCTATCATATCCCGCCAGATGCCGATGTGTTCCCAGTCCAAAGTCGTCCTTTGTCCACTGGAGTTGACCTGCTTTGCTGACCACCCGACATGGCAACGTCACTCTAGATCCGACTACTGCACTCTGTAAGAAAATCATTTGGTTTAACGTAAGTCTCTAGACATGTAGACTCTGGTCAAGTATGCATAGCATTTCGTCGGCGACAGTGTTTATTACTGTACTCTGTACATTTATGACAAGCGGGAGTAACGAGTGCAATAATAACTCGTCCATCGCACAATAAATTTTTTTTCCGGTTTTGTAAACAGTACTATGCTAAGGGTGCACAAAAGTGATAGTCGTCTAGCTATTTCAGAAGCCTTTATTTGGATAAATCTGACACCAGTATTACACGAAAAACAACCACAAAGTTATGTTTTTTTAACCTAGATTTCCCGCACCATTTTTTCCTTAGGTTAGTCAAAATGTATATTCTTACTTAAGGACAAGATAGGTCAAGCTCAACATTATCTAAGTAGGCGTAAATATGTAATCCCATAACACAAGTCTCGAACTTACTTTGGGACTGGCTCAATCAGTGTAATTTGTCCCCTTGGCCGGCTTTTACAAAACAGCTAGTGTATTTGCTTTTTTTGGTCCTATTGACGGGGCAGGATGGTGATGGATGATTTATTAGTTTTTAGCTAACATACACGTTAATATGCGTAATGTATAAACTGTGGGACCCGAACGCCATCTTGCGTTTGCTCAAACCTAACCAAGCAATGGTTCTGTTATACCCTTTGGGTTGCGGAGGTCTGACGACAGTTGTTCGGTGTAAAAACCAACCTCGTCAAATCACCTAGGTTAGGTAGCGGACCCCAGGCTCTGAAACGTTACCGCTGAGAATGTAACCAAGAAAATACGGAAGAACGATAATGATACACGTAACATGCCCATTTATTTATTTACCTTACCAACAAGACTGGAAATAAGACGAAAAAAATATATTTATTTAAACACACGACACGATAATCAGAAGAATCTGACATACTATTTTATTTATGAATCCGTTTGCTAAATATACCTATATTATCATCCCACACACTCTACTCCTACGTAGGATATTTTTCAACCCCGACAAAAAAGGATGTTATATGTTTAACGCTAACGTATGTCGGTCAGTCTGCATTTGGCATCGTAGTTTTGGAACGGATGGATCGACTTCGATACGGATTTCTCACGTGAAAATGGTTAAAAGTTGAAAGCCAGGGCAATAAAAATAAATGTATATCAAATCATCCTACGCTGCGCTTGCCGGTACGTGGCCGCCATTCTAAAACCTTTCTGCCCCATCTGCTAGATGGTCAGACGACCTGTGCAAGGTTGCAGGAAAGCGCTGGATGCAAGCTGCTTCCGATCGGTCGTGTTGGAAATCTTTGGGGGAGGCCTATTTCCAGCAGTGGACCTCCTGTGGCTGATCAAATCGTTCTTAAATTCAGTAAACGGGTTACTCACGTATAGAATCAGCTACTGCCGACATGTTTCGACCTCATCCGGAGGTCTTCATCAGAGCGCCCTGATAACCCGTTTACTGAATATAAGAATGATTGCATCTCACGTTAGTTTTAATTTAAATAAAGATATCAAATCGTATAGGTAGTTTCGTTTTTCATCACTAGATGGCTTTTTAACAGTCGGGGTTTTTGTTAGTTTACTTACCAAGTAAACTTGATACAACTACCAGTTGCAATATCAAACAAAACGTTACAGAATCCTAAAAAAACGTTCGGAAGTCTCACATTAATATGAAATAACGTTTTGTTATCAGGATCCCTGCCTCGGGCGAGGAATTTTTAATATCGCCGGATTCTCGATACAAGCCTTTCTGAGCTTCACTTGCTTGGAAGGAATAATATTGTTGGACGCGAAAAAAAAAGTGCTTTATATGTTTTAGTTGATGTGTTGTATTGGCTTAGCCAATTTCACAAAAAGGGATGCGAGCTCTGAGTTTTCAACTGTCCTTGCGGAAGGGTGTCGATAGGGTCAAAAATGTATGATTATAATTAGTCTTTCAGATTATTTAATAAATAATGGATCCAAATTTTTCAGTTTACCAAAAAAAAATCACAAATATACTTGATGAAAATCGATACAGTTGTTTTACAGCTAGATATTAACTTATTCAGCTTAATAAACAGCGTAATAGACATGCATGAAGAATGAAAAAAATGAATTTGGCACATTGGTAAGATTATTAAAAATTATTGTACACGTATTTTTACTTTACTCTGAGAAACAAAAAATGACAAAGATATTTTTTTTACCTAATTTAAATTTCGCATGTCGTTACGATTTTACTTGGTGGTGACTTCGCAAGGCCCCACTCCGAAACTTTAATTCTACATTGAATGAACATTATTTTTGGATAATTTACAAGTAGAACTAATTCATCATCGTCATCAGCATCAGGTCTTTCACTTTTAAGTCTCTACTGCAGGAGCGCGACCCTCTCTGTACTACTAGAGCCATATTTGGTTAGAGCAGCCTGAGGATTTGGCCTACACTGTTCACGCTAGCCAGCTGGAATGGAGAGATCTTACGAACTAATTACAATCATACTTTTCTAACCCTGTCGTCACCCCTATTTCCTGGCAAAGTAGAATATTGCAAAATCTTACCTGATCCTGAGGCTCTATGGCAAACTTCTGCTCCTTCAACGCACAAACACAGCTACTCAACAAAACCAACACAAAAATCTTCACAACCAACTCTATCCTCAACAGCAAAAACAAACTATTTGCATCCCTACTAGTTACTCTTGCTCTGTACTTATTCTTCACATTCTTGTTTTTAATCTGGCTTTCTTTATTACTAATGTCTTCACAAATTCCTGTTCTATATTCATTCTTTACATTGTGTTTCATGTTATTTTCTTTATTAGCAATCTCTCTAAACGTTTGTTTAGTTTCTGTTCTAATGTCATTACACAGTTCCGTATCATTACGTGTATGTAATTGGTTCTCTGTTTTATGTTTACTATCTTCGTATTTGATATCGTTTTCCTTGTTCTCCATATTGTTTTATATTTCGCTGAATCCATATGTTGTCATTCGAGGATGTTTGCAACCTTCCACGAGGATTCCTTGAATCTGAAACAAAAGTTTACACTGTTATTTAATACTATTTATTTGATCATTTCTTCGAATATAATACTGTAAAATAGGCACTTTTTAGGGTTCCGTAGCCAAATGGCAAAAACGGAACCCTTATAGATTCGTCATGTGTCTGTCTGTCCGTCCGTATGTCACAGCCACTTTTTTTCGAAACTATAAGACCTATACTGTTGAAACTTGGTAAGTAAATGTATTGTGTGAACCGCATTAAGGTTTTGACACAAAAATAGAAAAATAACAGTAAAATTTGGGGGTTCCCCATACTTAGAACTAAAACTCAAAAATTTATTTTTCATCAAACCCATACGTGTGGGGTATCTATGGATAGGTCTTCAAAAATGATATTGAGGTTTCTAATAGCATTTTTTTCTAAACCGAATACTTTGCGCGAGAGACACTTCCAAAGTGGAAAAAAGTGTGTCCCCCCCCCGTAACTTCTAAAGTAAGAGAATGATAAAACTAAAAAAAATATATGATGTTCATTACCGTGATATCTACCAGCGAAAATTGGTTTGAACGAGATCTAGTAAGTAGTTTTTTTTTAATACGTCATCATCATAAACGGCAATTTACCTTTCATTCAATCAACTCAAATATAAAAATTAAAAAAAACATACTACAAGACTTTTATATTATGTTATTTGCTACTACGGAACCCTTCATGGGCGAGTCCGACTCGCACTTGGCCGCTTATTTACATTATGCTGTTGTTGAGATTAAATTTGACCCATTGAAGTTTGTAATAATAATTTACTTATTATTATAAACTTATATATACGGATATACCTAATTCTTTATTACTAAAAACCGACTTCAACACCAAGCTACTCAACCTATTTTAGTAATTTTTTTTATGTGATAACCTGAAAAGTATGCCCTTCAAACATAAAAAGAATTCTCAAAATTGGTATAGGCGTCTTCGAATAATCGGTATACATACATTATAAAAGATTGCGACGACTGATAACCTCCTCCTTTTCCAGAAATCGGATAAAGAACATGTTGAAAATAGATAATATCTATTATCTGTTACTTTTCATTGATCATATTATGATCAATGAAAAGTAACACTATTTTGTGGCATTTTGTTTTATGAACTGTACCTAATATATTTTTTTAACCTTGTCATCTACCCAATTGACGATATTACTTGTAGAAAGAGTTAAAAGAATTGGTATGAGCTCCTAATTTTAAAGAAAACATAAAAAGCTGCAGTGAAGATAGACGGGAAGCTCAAAGTGAATCTATCTGAATCTGCGAGCTTTTGCATTGCGAGATTTCCGAGTTAAACCTCATTTCATACCTCAGGTATTTCCCTCAGAAATATTTTCCTTCATTATTTCCTTTATTAATTTTCGTCAATATTAAATAATGTCATCTTCTTTCTAGCCGGCGTTGAAAAAAAACGAGTGCTCATCTGGGTGACATATTTTTTCATGTCTTTTGGGTATGTAAGTCGTTAGTAGAAAACATTTTTCTGTTCTCTTGTATCTCCAATATCATCCATGATAATTTGATCAATGCGGAATTTTCGAAAGCGTCTCGATTATTTACTGGTTACAGATTATAAGTGACGTCATTACTTAATTAAATATGGCGCCAACTATGAGCCGAAAAGTCGGTTAAGCTTGCATTGCATATTTTGCGTATAAACCATATTCTATTCTATTCTATTCAGTGACTGGATAATTTTACGTGTTTGTAACAATTTTCCCGCAATCGGTTCTTTAAATATTTTAACTTTACTTTTTAACCACCTTCCAAAAAAAGGAGGAAGTTATCAATTCATCGCGATCTTTTTAACGTTTGTTCACCGATTATTCGAAGACGCCTGGACCGATTTGGAAAATCCTTTTTTTTTTTGAATTGGTATACTTGCGAGGTATAACCAATTCAAACAAAAGAGCCCATAGATTTTTTTTCAAAATCGGTTGTGTAATGCGGTAAAGTAGATTTTCTAATGTGAAGGGAGCAAAGTATTCTGAGTTTTACATAGATCGTTCAGTTTTATATGTACCTACCTACCTAGGAGCCATACCTATGTGAATCGAAACTCGACCTCTAGCGCATAACATTGTGATTTAAATTGTATTTAGACTTTTTAGGCGTTTATGGAAAACAAGCTAAATCAACACTAAAAATTTATATTGTTGTGTGCCAAAACAAGAAATATAATAAAATGAAATTGAAATTAGAACCTCAAATCTACGAAATAAAATATCTTAATCAGCCTGACATCACAAAAACGTATATTAAGACTCACGTACTAAGTATCCAATATCTAAGTACGTACGAACAATTCCGCAGTATTTTCACAAACGAAACCATAAGCAGAAATTCCGAGGCACATTATTATGGACGTGAAGTACTGAAGCATTTACTTGTACAGACAGCAAATAAATCGTGTCGTGTTGCAAAAGACAGGAACTCTGCAACGGTATGGTTCTCGGAAGGAAACCATATCACTTGACGTTACTCGCGAAACTCGAAAGCTTTTCACTTGACTTCGCCGACAAAAAAGATCATAAGTTAGACACTAAAGTCTATTGGTCTGTTTGTGGGGTCGTAGTGCTCGAACGGACGGACCGATCTGGATGCAGGTTTTGTTACGTGAAAGAAAATTCTCTTGCGGTGGTTCTTAGCCATGTTTAATAAAAAACGGTTGAGCCGTTTAAAAGTAATTAAATATCAACTCTTGAAAGTAAGGGCTTTACAATACTTCGGTATTGATTTTAGAGTTTCGCGTTCACATACTGATAATACTATTACGGGACTTACCGCGATTACATAAATTAATATAATACGATATAAATTACGATAAGTCCCGTAATACTAATAACAATACTTCGGTAGTTCCGCTACTTATCACTAGATGGTGTTCTTGACAATTAGGGTATTTTCATTTGCTAGCAAATAAACTTGTATTTATTTTAAAATTCGCAAGTTGCTCTGCACTCACCGGTCAAGACCCGCATGGTACCATATGTTGAGCTTCCATTGTTTTACTATTGTATTGGCGAATCTCAAAGACTAGGTCCTAAATAAATAAACAGGGACAAATTATACAGATTGAGCTAGCCCCAAAGCAAGTTCGAAACTTGTGTTATGGGATAATAACTCAACGATACTATATTTTATAACGAATACATGTTTATATAAACATCCAAGACCGACATTTTTCCAATTCTTTGTGTCTGTCTGCTCGTATCCTGGTTGTACCTGTCTTACTCAGAGATTATAACTACTAGAGAGCTATAATTTTGCCTATTTTTGAATTGCAGGTAATTCAATTATGTCAAAAAAGTGGTCAAATAAAATATTGAATTTTTTTTTACATATAAAGTGGGAGTCAAAGTTTTAGGTTACCAATTTAAAAAATGTACCTATTTGGAAAAAGAAAATTTCATATGAATTTGATAAAAAAAATAGTTTTTTAGACATTAGTACCGTGAACTCAAAGTCGGCATTTATAACTACGGAATATAATACTGAGCATGGCCCGGACACGCACTTGACTGGTTTTTTTATTTCGACGTAATGAGAAATAGCATTAGATAACATAGTACGGGCTTCGCTAAGTAAATTTCCTATTTTCTCTCTTACCCACATACATGCCTTGTAAGTGAAAGTGCGAGAGGGACAAAAAACTGTCGCAAACTCGATCTGCTGACTCAGTCTCACACCTACCCTATTCGCCTTTTTAATCCGCTCCCTAATACGAGTAAAATCTTAAAAAATAAAACCTTGGTGTAAAAAAATTGTGGTCCGCTTCTTGTGCAGAAAAGGTGCACTGCTGAAGATGCCCAATGAAATGTTTTTGAGTTGTTGTAGGGTAAAAATAAAAAACTTGAGAGGTGTCAAGAGACACCCGGATGGAACGAAGTTCCTTTTAAATAATTAGGAGAGAGAGAGACAGACAGAGAAACACACGCACGCCGCACGGCTTATAACTATAGCAAAAAGTGTCGTTACAACTTTTGGTCTTAATTTTTTCCGTCTAGCATCGCAACGCGCGATAAGGAACTTCGTTCCAAAATTTTTATTATAATTATTTGAATTTAAATGTATTTTTTATTACAAATTTTATTGATTCTCCTTACAAAACCACAGAAGAAACTCTATACTCTATATACTTCATAATTGTTGTAAATAAATTACTTTTAAAGAAATAATAAACTGAAATACGTTTAAAGTATTGTATATGTCTTTTTTATCAATCACATTTTAATTTATGTCTATTAATATTCTTTTTACTTTTTAGGTTTTGATCAGGTAGAATTGTATATTGAAAAGTATGAATATACAACCACAAGTACCTTTTACCCGACTATGGCGAAGCCAAAAGGATTATGTAAGTGTATGTATGTATGTTCAGCTGTTCCCTTATATTATCTTCAATGATATCTCTTAACAAATGAGGTATCGTTGACGCGTCTTGGCTGTACGTTCATTTGACAGATTTAATATGGCGCCCTCTATAAGCCAAAAAGTAACTAAAAATTAAATTAATCAAATCATACCGTGTAAACTAAGTGCATCAACTGTTAAGAGCGAAGTTATTTTATGCAATTAATATAATATGCCAATTTGACCATTTTTAGTAATTTTTTTAATTAATATGGATTTTTGTTGTACTCGTATATGCATCGCTGTTGTAAGTTGATTTGACATAGAATAAAAAGAATAAAAATAGGAATTTGCCTAATAGCGGATATAACGACCCCAAATGTTTAATGAAAGGGCATTAACTGTTAGGAGCGAAATTAAAGGCCAGTTGGTGCGAGACTTCAGCCCCCATGCAGCTCTCAAAGGCCCTTTAAATTTATTTTATTGTGTAACAGTTTTATACAGCAGCTTCAAAGAAAATCCTAAGATGCAGGATTGGCTCGTCAATGCGATTGGCAGACGTTTATTTATTGCTTGGATAACTAGAATTGCTTTTAGATTAAACAAATTGGCAATACGTTAGCTGAATTACTATTGGAATTGCAATTTATATTTTTTTTGTTATATACTTTTGGGAGTAATGAATGCCTGGATTTTCCCATTTTTATAAAACTTACATTGTTGGTCAATAATACAGGGCGACTTTTTAACCATCAGCCAAACTTTTGGAGCAAGTTCTGTTTATGATACTGAACTACTTTCCATGAAAACAATTAATGAAAACAACATCCTGTATAGTCCAAATAACTTGGGATAAGTAATAAAAAATATACTATGTTTTGTCTAAAATGTAAAATTACAGAATATTAAAAAAATGCATTTATTTTTTTGTTACGTTTGAATAAGTATAGTTTTCTATTTTATTTATTTATTATATTATGTCCATTTGACCATTTTTAGTATTTTTTTAAATAAATATGGATTTTTGCTCTATATGCATCGCTGTTGAGAGTAAGTTGATTTGACACAGACTAAAAAAATAGGAAATTGCCTAATAAGACTCCTAATGTGTTTTATACCTTAAGAATAGTATAATTAAGTTATAAGTATGAACAAATATAAAAATATCTATAGTAAATGAGTCCATAATTTGTAAGCGCAGAAAGTATCAAATTTAATAAACTAAGCACTTTACGGTTAAACGATGTTTATTTCATTTTTTTTTCCAATACCAGCATGGAAGGCAAACATCTTCACAACATCTCACAAACACTAACTTGTAGAGTTTATTAATTTGTGGCTTAAGATATACTCGTTAATGATTTTTAAAAGAATTAAAGTCCTTTCTACTTATAAAGATATTCGTATTATACGTACAAAACCTCGTCTTCTTCCCGTATTCCAACTTTTAGCAGACAGAGGTTTTGCTATAAACTTCGTCTAAGAGACTAAAGTACCCGCTTAACAGATAAGAAATTCAAAGCCTGGGATAGGAGTGGTACTGAGTGAAACTACGTCTACGACGTCTACTCAAAGAGACTCAAAAAGATAATGCACAATATAGACGAGTCTTGTTCGTATGTGTGATATACGGATGTAAGGTTTGACAGTTATAGAATAGAATAGAATAGAATATGGTTTATTAGCGAAATATGTATACAGTTGCAATTTTACAAATTGGTACATTAATTAATCTAAATATGACGCTAATCCGACGTCCACTCAGCATGTGTCGAGGCATTTTACAACACCCCAACGCTGGTCTTCCGTGACACCGGCCACACAAGAAGTACCACTGCGCACTGCAACGACACGCCGAACCATGTCATTTGACATGACATAAGATTCTATTTCGAAGCACCACTACATGCAACAATATCATTATACGTACAGTGAGAGAAACCATTTTGGTGGCATATTCTGTTAGTTATAAGTGATTTTCTGTAAGTACTTTTTGTAGTTGTATATATGATCCAAACAAATATTTTTCTATTATTTTGCTACATACCTTTAAACAAAATCGCATAATAACAGAACTGTGTGAATCGATTATTAAAATAACGTAAGTTTAAAAAGAACAAAACACTTAAACACTTGCAAAAGGGATTATGGTATCTGTTATTAAATAAATAACTAGAATAGATTGTACAACACAGCACAGGCTAAGTTAATTTCTGTTTATTCAAAAGATACTTTTTATACTCAATTTTAAAAGATTTAACAGTAAGACAGTTCCTAATGGGTGGTGGAATATTATTCCAACACTTCGTGGCAGCATAACGAAAACTGCCACGAAATGCTGCTGTGCTGTGATGCACACCCAGCAAACGCTGGGCAGATCTAATTGGACGTTGTGAGAAAGTCAGCTTAGCATATAGATAGGGAGGTGATTTTGTATGCACAACGTTAAAGAGCAAGCAAGCAAAATGATAACTGTGCCTAGTTTTCATATTCATTAGATTGCTCTGATTGAGAAACGGGGTAACGTGAGCCCGTCGCGGAATAGGGAAGCAAAACCTAGCACAAGCATTTTGCACACGTTGGATAAGATTTTTAGTGTAACCAAACAAGCAATCGCCATTGACGGTATCCGCATAATTCAGCTTAGAGAGGATAAGAGATTCACAAAGCATAATACGACTATCAACATCCAAATAGTTGCGCACTTGGTACAAAACCTTAAGCCTATAAAAGCAGTTTTTAACTGTCTCTAAAACATGGTTGTGGAACCTAAGAGTGTTATCCATAAGAACTCCAAGATTTCGCGCTTCTGTTACTTTCTCAATAACAGCTCCTCCAATTTCAAGCTCAGGATTAAAAGAGTTAATTCGATCTATTTGGCCGATAGATCCAAGGACGAGGAATTTCGATTTTTGAGGGTTGATAACCAAGCAGTTTCTACGTGCCCACTCACTAATTCTTTCAAGATCTGCATTGATATTAGTTACTGCTGATAAAGTGTGTTCAGGTGAAAAGGTTATGTATATTTGAACGTCATCGGCATAGATATGGTGACTACAATTTTTAATATTACTTGGTAAGTCTGCGGTATATAAATTAAAGAGGATTGGACCCAATATAGAGCCCTGTGGAATGCCTCGGACTATAGGAAGCGTTTTTGAATATGTTTTGATTCCAGTCTCACTAGTAATCTCTACACGCTGTGAGCGACCATTGAGGTAGCTAGAGAACCACTTTAGTGCTTGGTCATCAAAACCGTAAAATGATAACCTGGACAAAAGAAGCTCATGGTTAATGGTATCAAACGCGCGCGAGTTATCAAGTAAAGCAATTATACATCCTTTTCCTACATCAATTCCGGCGAGTATATCGTCTATAACATCTATTAAGGCTGTAGCTGTACTATGGCCAGCGCGAAAACCGGACTGTTTCAAAGGTAAAATGTTATTAGTACTCAAAAACTCAGTTAGCTGCTGACATACGACTTTCTCAGTTATTTTCGACAAGAATGGAAGTATACTTATAGGTCTGAGATCTTTTAGTTCAGTGGCGTTAATTATTTTTTGTAGGGGTTTAACAAGTGCCTCCTTCCAAATCTCTGGAAACACTCCATTTTGAATAGACAAGTTGACGATCGCGGTTATAATTTTAAGCGTTCGTGGCAAAGTTAGCATGACCATGTCACGAGTTATACCATCCAAACCTTCGGCGTTGGTAGTTATCTCCATAATTATTTTTAAAACAGTGTCCTCATCAACAGTTTTCAATCCGAATGATGCCTCGGAGAATCTATTGTTTTTGAAGTACATGAGGTCTACACTAGAAACGTTGTTATTACCAGGGACATTAAGAAAGTGATTGTTGACAAGATCGGCGTCATTTAGGCCATAAGGGAGGGGAGTTCGCTTTTGTTTAAAATCAACAACATTTCTTTTAATATTACTCCATAATTTTTTAGAATTTTGCGCGTTTAAATTAATATTGTGGCGAAAATATGCGGCCTTTTCCGAGAACATAGCCTTATTGACAGTAGACTTAAGTTCTTTGTAGTATTTTATATCGGATTCGCGTTTTGACAATCGACTTTTATCATAAGCTTCATCTCTCAGCCTCATCATCATCCTAACAGTTGGTGTTATCCAAGGATAGCCGTGATTTTTAATGCAAGATTTAATAATAGGAGCATGAATATCGAAAACATGTAATAAGTAAGCATTAAAAGATGTCACGGCCACGTTTACGTCAGTACTAAGCAATCGTTCCCAGTTAATGGAATTCACCAGAGTGTCAAACTCTTTTACGTTTATATCTTTAAGCGGTCTATACTGTATCCATCTAGGGGATGGTTTTGGTTTATCAAGCCGGAGTTGGCATGTAATGAAAGCGTGATGGCCCAAGTCAGGAATATAGTCAACACATATGTTTAACACTTTGGTGGTACTGCACACGACATCTATCAGTGTCTCAGAATGGTCCGTAAAGTGAGTTGGTTTACTAACGTACTGTTCCATATTCATGCACTGAAGAAAGTTATTAAGTTTCATCGTATCAGGTAGAGAAGGATTAAGTAGGTCAATGTTGAAATCACCTAAGACCACAACATGTTCATAGTTGGAGAGTGATACAACTGATTCAGATAGAGCATCAAAAAACGTGTTCACGTTTACCCATTGTGCACGGTACGCAGTGCCAATAGCTAGCCTACGGCCACCAAGCGAAACTCCTATCCACATTTGCTCAACTGTATCTGAATGAGGAACCTTGATTTGCCTCACATATATGTCGTCACGTATATAAAATCCCACACCACCACCGCACAACTTCTTGGAGTCCTTAGGGCGCGGAATGTGTCTCAGCCTGTACCCTGGAGGCATAGGTGCTCGCTTTTCTTCATTTTCCTTCAACCATGTTTCATTTACAGCCATAATATCCACCGAACGATTCTCCAATGCTATCAAAAATTCATCATGCTTTGTTCCCAATGACCCTTTGTTTAAAAAACCCAATGTAAATAATTTCTTCTTTAGAAATTGGAAAACAAAAGAATGCGAAATCGTAATAAATTTAGAATTGACTAGAAACTTTTTAAGAATCGTTATGTGGCGTTTATTTTTAAATATAAAAAAGAAAATGAAAGGACAAAAGTAGTAATTAAAAGAGAGCGACAGTGGCGCAGTAGTACTTTCTTGATATAAAGGAGCAACACATATGAGTATTTTTGGATACAATACGTAACAGATATTAAACATTAGAAACAGACAGGAAATGACAGTTAAAATACAAAAAATTTGCGAAGTTATAGAATCACGAAAAATAAACAAAATACGTAATGTTATATGAAAGTTACTGAGCACTCTGGCCAACATCACCAACAACGTTAACCCCAAAAACCTCGACCAGGTCCGCTTCAGAGCGAAGACGATAACGCTCACCGCCATGCTCATGTCGGGCGAAGACCTTTCCATCTCGCGTCCATACGAACTTCCAATGCAGACGCTTGGCAGCCTCTCGCGCTCTCAAGAACAGCTGTCTGTTTCGGCGGGTGAGCCTCTCATTGACGTAAAAAAGACGAGGGGACGCGGATGCATCGCTTTCGTTGCTCGCAGGCACGGTGAGACGGCGACGCACGCGCGCGGCCCGTAGCAGCGCGTCCCGTTGATCGCGGCAAGCGAGGCGTACGACGATAGGCCGGGGGCGCACGCCGTTGTCCGCGGTGGGCGCAGGGGGCGCACCTATCCTCACAGCACTCACCACATCGCGCTCGCCGACTTCTACTCCCAGTATTTTAGCGACCGTCAGGACGACATGAGTGGAGTTTTTATTGCATTCAGGATAGTTAGCGATCTCGATATCGTTTCCTAGCATATGCTGATCTCTTTCGTCTATTTCCAGTTTTAGTTGTTCGACTGTCTTCTCCAAATTGGAAATTATCTGATTCCGGGGTTCAACAGGTCTGGCCTCCAATTCTTCTATTCTGCCTTCGAGTGTTTGCAGACGTAAGTTTTGTGAATTAATGGTGGCTACGAGGTCAGACGTAACGGTGCGGAATACACTGATTTCACTACGTATAGCCCTCATTTCTTCCAATAGCACTTTAAATTCCGCCGTAGACGTCATCATAACTCCAGCTTCGTGATCGCCAGGATCCTCAACCTTGTCCGTACTTGTGTCATTCAAGTTCCTCGATGTCAACTGTCGACGAAGTGTAACATTGCTCGATTGTTCTGGTGAGGTATTAGAGTGAACAGGAGTGTTCTGGTTGCAACTTTTAGGTTTTTTACTTTGGCAACGGGGACATTTCCAGCTGTCGCGACGATTTTTATCATGCATGTAGTATGAGTAGAATCGCTGTGTACTAATATTAATGCATTCCAAATCGTATTTAGCCCTACATAAAGAACAACACATAAACTCTTTATTAGGCACAGGTTTATTGCAACCAGCACAGTTATTCACTGACGTATTAGACATTTTCGATCGCTTCAGACTTCAGTGACAGATTGGTAAGACAGTGCAATCAAACGAGGCACAGCGGCAAGCGAACTAGCACGTTCAAACGGGGCACCGAGGCAGCGGCGACAGCGATGGGTCGATCGATGACTCATCGACAGCGGGCGCGAGCGCGGCTTGCAAGCGTCAACACGGCCGGCAGTTACAAAAATAATATGAACTTTAATCACTTACAGATTTTTAAGTCCTTTAGTGTTTGGTATGACACTTTGCACAATTGCTTAGATTACACTTCCAGCTACAGAAATACACAAAAATCAATTCAAATTGGTAACTTTTTACCACTTAAAACTCAAAATATCTCAGAGAGGATTAATAACACGTCTGCTTCGTTCGGGTGTCGCGCACCGGTCAAGTTCAGTTCCTTGAAAAACATTTTTAAAATGTATGCTCTTTCATTTTAGACTTTTACAAAGACTCAACAATTTCAGATCTTTAGTTTGAACTTCATCTGATTTGAGCGCCTTGTATTGTGGCATATATTATAAAAGCCGCGATGAGTTTGACTGTGTTTTTTTTATGGTAGTTTTAAAAATTAACTCAACAATCATACCTAGAATGCATTTTGATTACATATTTTTTTAGGTACCTAAGTTATTTGTTTTGAAAACGCATTTGACAGGTGTTAACACTAAGTGATTTCACAGCAAAGAAAATTTCAGTGAACTTATCCAGGGCTCAAAAACAGCACATGAAAGAATACAATTACAAATCGGTCTACTTATTTAAGAATTTTAACAAAGGAACTTAGTAAATGGTATTCATTGAGAGAAACATATTAACCCCATCAGTGAAAAGTATTAGAGTATGTGGGATGGCGTAAGCAATGGATCAATGTACGGAAATAACTGGTTGTCTGGAAGAGATCCCTTTAATTAGGTACACTCATTTAAATGTGAAATTATTATTACTCTTTGTGCCATATTTTTATTTTAATAATAAATGAACATATAGGGACATATTACACTAACACACTCGATAAGAAGAAGACACTGATTAAGCTAGCCCAAAGTAATTTCGAGACTTGTGTTATGGGATAGTAACTCAACGATACTATATTTTATAACAAATACATATAGAGATAAACATCCAAGACCCAGTACAATTTGAAAAAGGCCATCTTCCCAATTGCCCTGACCGGGGATCGAACACGGAACCTCTTGAGTGGTGGACTAGCATGTTGACCACTACGCCACGGAGGTCGTCAGTCGTTTGATCTACAATAAAGAGTTTTAAATCTATCTGATGCTGTCTATTCCACAAGACAGTGTGTCCCGCTTATTACTAACTTCATCTGTATAATCCTACCGACGTCGGCAGATTCTTGAACAGTTTAGTTAATTCCATTGTCCGTAGGAAGCGCAATTATACTGCATGAGTTACACTTTACATATGAAAGTGCAATTCTGTACTAGCTACGTTTTTATTTGCCTTTAATATTCTATTACTATCGCGTTGCACTTCTGTGAAATTGTTTGTAGTACGCTGTATGTTGTAGAAGTAAGAGTTTCATTTATTTCTTTTATACTTATTATTGAAAAAATTTGTTGTTTTTCATATGTTAAGTGGCCAATACTGGTGTCAGACTGGTCTTCTTCTTTGCGTGTGTGTTAGTATCTAACACTAGTGTCAGAGTTTTTAAACTGCCTTAAAGGCCTCTGACGTGGTTTTAGGTAACGACCAAAGTCAAAGACAGTGACCGGGACCGACGGTTTAACGTGCCCTCCGAAGCACGGATCATCTTACTTATCAGACAATCAGGTGATCAGCCTACAATGTCCTAACCAAACTAGGACAACAACACAAAGTCGTTGCCCCCGCTGGGAATCGAACCCGCGACCTCCGGGTATGAGCCGAACGCTCTAACCACTACACCACGGAGGCAGTTAGACTGGTGAAAATACCTTTTTAGTTTGAAAGAGTATATTTGTAAAGGGGTCCTACATAAATTTAATCAAAATCGTTTGTGTAGTTTGGGGGTGAAGTCGGTTTTTAGTATTGAAAAATTGTATGAAATAAGTAAGAACTACATTAACATCTAATATATATGAAGATTAATTTTCAAAATCAATTAACGTCTATTATGAAATGAGTGCTTTTGGCAAAAACACATTTAAAAGTTACATGTCGACATTTTATTTCGAACAAAGCCACTTCAAATTAAAAATAAAGTGCCGACATTTTTATGTTATCATTGCTTCGCTAGATTAATGAAAATGTGTTCTCGGAAATGACGGTATAATATAATAGGTACACGAGTTCCTAGTTATTTTTAGAATAAAATGTACCAATTTTTCTAGTTTTATATTGCGTTTCTGGGAATCAAAGTAAAAAAAATCTGTACGTTCGAACGAAAACTTGTCTAGGTCATCCTACAATCTTATCTAAGGGTAATCTTATCTTAACCACAGGGTAAGTCGTAATTTTTTTTTCGTGTGGTCTCCGGCAGAGTCGAAAAGGGTCACTCCAAGTCCTTTCGTGGATGTCGTACAAGGCTTAGGAAATACGCTAAACAAAGCTTATCAATGAGACCTCTCCAACCCGTCTGGTTAGCGAGGAGAATGTAGGCCAAGTCCACTGGCTGCTCTGGCCAAGTATGGCTTCGGGAGTACAGAGATGGCCGTGCTCCTGCAGTGGAGACAAAAAGACCTGATGATGTTGATGATGAATTAATTCCTAACATAGTAAATAACCATCTCAATCACGTCAGCTTCGATCATGCTACAGACAGATACACAGACCTACAGACTGTCAAGCTTCTAACACCCTTCTTTTTGCGTCAGGAGTTATAATTTTTCAAAACTAAAGCCGACTTCACCCCACACTACACAACCGATTTTAATAATATATGGGAACAAACAAAGAATTTTCCAAATCGGTTTAGACGTCTTCGAATAATCGGTGAATGAAAAAGATCGCGACGAATTAAAAAATTTTGATTCGTCGAATTTTAGTTTTAATAAATAAATAAATATATAGGGAAAAATCACACTGATTGAGCTAGCCCCAAAGTGAGTTTGAGACTTGTGTTATGGGATACTAACTCAACGATACTATATCTAATAACAAATACATATATAGATAAACATCCAAGACCCAGGACAGTTTGTAAAAGGCCATTTTCCAACTTGCCCTGACCGGGGATCAAACCGGAACCTCTGGGCGGCGGACTGGTGACCACTACGCCATGGAGGTCATTAACGATGAACGAAGGTTACTATAAACAATATTTTTACGTGTACCTGATCCTGAATCGTTAACCACTTAAGAAACTATATTAGTAATCTACTGCTCTCGAATTCATGCATAAGATAAGAAAATAAAATTGTGCCGAAGCCACTTTCCTGGCTGCGACCTGCGTTTATCTATTAATTTCCTTGGAGACTAGACAGACCCGTTCTAAGCTTAATGACTACGCCGCACCCTGTGAACTGGCTAAGCTCGGTATCACAGTTAAGGTGCTTCTATACTGGCTAAGAAACTAAGGATAATAAGCGGCAAAGGAGAGATCGTAGGGTTCCGTAGCTGAGTTTACACCACTAAAAACGTCTAAGAACTACGAGTAATTTTCTATTGAATTTGTATGAAATTTCGCTTTATATGAGACTACCTTGCAAGTATACCCTTTCAACAAAAAATAATTCTAAATCGATCCAGGCGTCTACGAATAAATCAATAAACATACTAAAATTAACCGGCCAAGTGCGATTTGAACTCGTGTAGAGAGGGTTCCGTACAATGCCAAAATCATCACATTTAAAATCCTCGCAGTAAGACGTGAGTTTACTTCTACTAGCGCTATCTAGTTGTGATTTAGTGTACTATTTTCCGTAAGTAAACGTTTTGTATTAAGTTCGCCACTTTATTTTCAATCGATAAAATTCTTGTAGATTTTTTCTGTGTTCTTCAAACAATGAACTTTATTGTGTACTTTTATTTTTCAAAATTTTAGGCGCTGTAGTTTAGGAGATAGGGTTGATGGTACATTTTCGTATTTTTTCTTTAATAAAATCAAAACTATTTAGTTAACTATAAAAACAAAAATATATTTTTTAAATCATCGTTACGAGCCCTTTCATTTGATATATGACACAGTAAGATATCAAAACCTTTTTAATATTTGCTAATTTATCCCCCGAAAATGACCCTTATTTAAAAAAGTATTTATTTACTTTGCACATCTATGTTTGGGTCATATGGTTGCACCAACCTACCAAATTCGGCTAGATTTGTTTTATTAACTTTTAAGCAAAGTGGCTGTGACAGACGGGCGGACAGACAGACGCATGAGTGATCCTATAAGTGTCCCGTTTTTTGTTTTTTTATACAGAACCCTAAAAAAGATGATGGCGGATTGATAACCTCCGCCTTTTTATTAAAAGTCGGTTAAAAGGGGAGTTGTCAAAACCTCCCCTCAAAAGTCAATTTTTTTTATTTAATGTAGGATAAATTTATCTCTTATTGAAGGTCATTTTTTTAAATAATATTTTAGTGCAAAAGCTAAAAACTACTAGCGTTTTGGAATGACCACGTTGAGATTGGGCTATCTATTCTTAAACTTTTGAGTATGAAGATGAAGTGATCCTATTCTACAACAAAAACCACGAAAAACTTGTCTATCAAGAAAAAGAAAATTGTTGCCAATGTAACACAGCCTTATGGTAGGAGGAGCTGCCGATTGGATGGGAAATGTTCATCATATTTGACGCCTGGTTACCAACTAGCTGCAATGTAGGCAGCGGAAATGATTTGACATTATTCAAATGGTCTACCTGATATTACATGGTTTATATACGATCAGATCTAGAACTTATCTGATAAAAATAGTTGCAACATATCCTGAAATATTTTGCAACTATTTGTCAGTATTTACTAATAAATAATACCTTACTTTATAAACAATATATAGTTTATAAGCTAAAAACCCGACTATGGAAAGATGGAAATGAAAGAAAGCTGGCTACTGCCGTACAGGGATCCCTTTTTTACGCATAATTTGTTTTGTCCTAATATTTTTTGGTATACCACCAGTTTTGGCATAAAATATTTCCGTAATAGTTCTCTTAGGCAAAGTTCTTAGGAAATTCAATTATTATGCAACAAAATTATGACCCGCCGGAACAACTGTGAAGCAGGAGGGAATATAGGTTCAAGTAACTGTTACTTTTATTGGAAAAAAATTAAATTTAACTTAAATTAAAACTGTTATATTTATGCTTTAATAAATTTATAATTAAGAACTTTTTTGCTTAATGTCCTTAATAAATTAAATTATGGTTTGATATAATTTTGTTTAAATACATTTATGCTTTATAATGTAATGCCTAGACATGATTATGCATAAATACATTACGCTTCAAATAATTTTGCGTAAAAATGTTAACCAAAAAACCGATTTTTTATGCTTATAGATAGAGAACCGCCCCATACCTACTCTGATGATACAGTATATATAACTAATGAACAAGAAAGTCTACTTTCAGTAAGTATTTTCACATACACTGTTTAATGGAGCTAAATCCACGGTTGCATTCGACAACAGACCAACTAAACTATAAATAGGTCAGTGCAGCCATAGTTCAAAGAGGTGAGAAGGTTAACTTTATCGCAATGTGTAGATCTACAACTAATAATTTAAGTTATCCGACCTGGCTACGTTAGTCGTGGAACTGACTACTTAAGTTGAATTGACTGTGATAGTGGCGCAAAAAAGTTTATTCTGTCTGCTTTATGGGCGGCGACATGTTGATTATAGTTCCGTTTTTATAACAATGTAAGGCGCAGTCTCCTCATTAATATCAACCTTTAAATAGTTTGATGTGCAAGATGAACGAGCGAGCAAAGTTATCAAAGTAGTTTTATACAATCTGATGTTTGTATGATAGGCCACTACTTGAGTATTTGAGATTAGATATATAATAATCTCATTCTCAATTCCACATCAAAACAATATTTATATAGCTAATAGGTAAGTATTTAATTATGATAATTTATCTTAAAATTTGATTTAACCAACTTAAAACATTAAACTTACTGTCTCAACAAGGAATCTCAAATTATTATGATATATTTGATGGGAAGAGAGGTGGACCCGGGAAGCGTTAATGTGACGACTTGCGATAGTTTGAGAGGGAATGGTTGAAAGTGGCACATGGACGAAATATTTGGAAGGAGATAGGGGAGACCCTAGTCCAGCAGTGGGACAGTATAGGTTAATTTTAAAAAAAGCATTTGATTCTTTGTTCGCAACTGCAGTTTAAAAGTACTGGCTTTTAGCGTTAACCTACTTATTTGTTTATACTACGTCGCAGTGCACATCTGTTAATGCAATACTTTACACAATGTCATTGCAACTCTCGCTCTTATTTCCTTTATTTTAAAGTTCTAATTTGGTTGAATAAATTACTGCAATAAATGTTTAAATCGATCTATTTTATTCGTTGCTATGTTTAGTTGGTTCCCCTTTATTTGTTGCTATTAGTTTAGTTCACTGTTTTGTATTTATCTGATTGAATCTGAAAGGATGCCTTTGTGTATTGAAATTATTTTAAATCGATTCCAATTGTTTGGAATATTTACGACTATGAAATTGGGATTCCCTGTGAAAATATCACGGTATTCGTGAGGTTTTGAAATTAAATACACTGCCACGTCTTTATCCAGTATGGGCAGACCATTATTTATTTGTAAAGCGAATATACAACTGAATATTCTGTTAATAAAATACGTTTAAAAATGGCGTTTGTTTTATGGGATTTTATTCTGTTTTATAGAGGCAACAGAAATACATCATGTGTGAAAATTTTAACTGTCGGCTATCACGAATATATCCTGGTGACAGACGGAAAATAAATATTTAAAGGGGGCTCCCATACAGCAAACGGAATTTTGCCTTTTTTTTTGCTTGATATTAATTAATAACGGCAACTGTAGAGCTTGAAATATTCAGTTGTATATTCACTTTAAAAATTAATAATTAAAGTAAAATAAAATATTTTTTTAAGGTGGCTCGTGATTTTTAAAGATTATGGTGCGGAACCCTTCGTGCGCGTCCGACTCGCACTTGGCCATCTATTACACTTTCATTAAAAAAATCTTAAAAATCAGCAAATATAATATAACTACTTGACTTTTCCTTCAAATCCTGTGTTGAAAGTAAATCAACCTATATTGTTAGAACACTAACACCCAATTTCGCTTGATAGGGTTCCTAAATAAACGATTTCTATTGGAGCCGGTCCAAGTTATTCATTCACATGCAATAATTCTATCGGGCTGAATTAGAGATTATCTTTTTGGAATTATTTTACCTGCCCGCGCTTAGCCATACATCATTTTGCCTGGAATTGCGAATGGAAAATGGTTTTAGATTTTCAAGAATGTTAGCTAATAGTTTGCGATTTATTGCAGGTTTAATATTGAAGTCATTTATATGCAGTGGAGTAATGAAAATAGTTTTAAAAACTAATAGAATATTTGAATTGAGAACTGTTCAGCTGTAGCTACAAACCAACTTATATTGAAACTAACTGCAACTGACAAACCCTCAAATGCTCATAGTAAGTCTTTCATAAAATTTTTTGGATTTAACCAATAAGTAAATCAATAGTTTTCACTTTATAAATAGTTTAAAATTAATAAGTTTTTTGAAAAAGGAACAATTTTGTAGGACGATTTATTATGAGGCCAAAGTACTTACTAAGACAACTGAAATAAGCTGAAACTCGATGGAGTTGCATCATTTTATTACTGAGTTCTATCGACCACCTTCCATCTCCGTGATCAAACCTTAGGCATCGTCTACTATAAGTGTTCATCAAGACAAATCCAACGGGTACTGCTCAATCAGGTTATGTGGTTTTATAACTGAGTTCTGTCGAATATCTCCCGGTTTCATTATCAGAAAAGCTTATTGATGAGTATGCAACATTCCAGCTCAATCGGTTGAGGATAACTGGTTAAAAATTGAGTTGCAAGATTTGACCTAATCAAACATTTATATATAGTTACAAAATACATTGTAATAAGTAAAGGATTGAAAAGAGGATTTTATTTTGAATTTTTCTTATCTTACTGCCTATTATATTATATATTTGTTTGTTACCACTTCACGCTTCAACCACTGAACCTATTTAGATGAATTTGATATGGATATAATTTAATACCCCGGGAAGGACATAGGATAGTTCTTATCCCGAAATTCCAGGGAGCGAAGCCCACAGGCACAGCTAGTTATCCTTAAATATTCTAGGTCTATGATTAAATCTATCCATTTTTCCTCTCGTATTGTATTTTAATTTTCCGTTACACATCTAAATTCAAGTCAGGCCGCCGCTTAGCACATTTTAATTAGTAATACCTCCATTCTAGCCGCCTCCGGCCGGACTGCAAAAATAAATTTAATTAAAAAAGTTATTTTTTCATCCGAGCGGGTATTCCTTTGGATTCGGGCACGTTAAATGAAGAGGGATAATTTGCTGGAAAAACGGGCGGATCCTTACAATGAAAGTTGGAAAATATGTAAGTATAACGCAGACGACAGATTATCCGTGACGCACTTTTTAGGGTTCCGTAGTAAACAAGGAACCCTTATAGTTTCGCCATGTCTGTCTGTCTGTCCGTCCGCGGTCCTACTCAGATACTATAAGTACTAGAAAGCTGTAATTTGGCGTGGATATGTATATTGATCATGGCAAAAAAGTCGTAAAATAAAATCTGTAAAAAAATTTTTTTTAGTTTAGCTGCCGTAAAACTAAAGAGGGACTCAATTATTATTTTTTTGACAAGCACATTGTGTGGGGTATCGTTGAATAGGTCTTTTAAAAATATAGTACTTTTCGATTTAGGGATCCGTTTCTGTAAAATTTAGGTTTAAAGAGCAAATTTTTGTTAGAGTCAAGTGTCCCCCCTCTCTATCTTCTAAACGGTTATATTAGAACACGTGAAAAAAATCACAGCTATAGTGTATACAATGTAGTTTAAAGGAAATTTATCAGAGCTAAGTAGGGTTTACAAATTTAAAAGTTATAAAAATAAAATAAAATAAAATAAAAATTGTTTATTCATAAAAAATGTTTGACACATTTGAGTTATAGGGGGACCAACTTATAAAATGTACTCGGAAAAGAAAAATTTTATACAAATTCAATAGATAATTAGTTTTTAGACGTTTTAGTGGCATGAACTTAAAGTTGGCATTCGCAACTACGGAACCCTACACTGTGCCTGGCCCGACATGCTCTTAGCCAATTATTAGTCTGTGAAATATGCAGTAACGCACACGACGCGTTTGCGTTATTGCATATAATTGCATGGGTTCTATTTTCACAGACTATAAAGTGTGTTACCGATAGTCTGTCGTCTGCGTTGGGCCTAGCGATAAAAGTGAGCAAGAGAGTGAAGCGAGCTAAGTTCTGAGTCACGAAGAGAGTACGCGAGAGTCCCCTTACCCTAGACTTCTCCATACAAACGTAGTCTACGTTTGATTTTGAACCTACATGTCAAATTCCGGTAAAATTGGTAATTGTAAAGAAATTGCAATTATCTAGGGTAATAACTGGTTTCTGACGGTAAAATTATGAACTGGAAAAAAAATAACGATTTAGAAGTTTCCCGTACTGATGGTCAAAAATGGTATAAAACACTATATTCTGTTTCAAGTTCATATTTTTACCGTCGGAAACCAGTTATAACCCTAGATAATTTTAATATCTTTGAAATTACAAAATTTTGCCGAAATCGGACATGTCGTTTTGAAATAAAACGTAGATTACGTTTGTATAGAAAGTTGTATTTTGGTCTAGGGTAAGAGGACTCTTAAAGAGTCTGGCGTTTGTATGTATATTTTGGGGTACGTTCTAGTTGGAAATTCTGCAAACAAGCTACCATTCTGGTTCTTTCTTACTTTGTGTCCTACCACTTCTTTTTTTAACCTCCGACGAAAAAAAGGGTTGTTATAAGTTTGACGTCTATGTCTGTCTGTGACACCGTACCTTTCGAACGGATGGAAGGATTTCGGATGCGGTTTTTTTTTAAAATCTTTATTTATTAAATAGGATTTTATCTTCGAAGAATATGTCACTCTCAAAGGTGCATCTAGTGCGGTTTTTTTACGTGAAAGAAAAATCTCTTGCGGTAGTTCTAAACTATGATGAAAATTTTTATTTACCTGTCTAAATATAGATAGACAGTTATCAATTCCACTTACTATCGGGTAGTAACTTATTAGTAATCTGTGCTATCAGTTGGAATATGTAGTTCCGTTACTCATTACTAGATGGTGCCTTTGGGGTTATTTATTTGCCTGGCAAATAACCTTGTTGTCTTTTTATTTATTTATTTGATTTAATTAGTACATAGGTGCTACTTATTACTAAAGAAATTTTTTTCAGCAGACCCACGAAAAGAAATGGTAAGAAAGAGGCGAATGGCGTGTACAATAAACAAATACTATACAAGATACATAAATAAATTTAAAAAACATACCTACATAAATGTACTTACTTTATTTTTAGTATTTGTTGTTATAGCGGCAACAGAAATACATCATTTAGAAAATTTTTACTGCCTAGCTATCGCGGTTCTTGAGTTACAGCCTGGTGACAGAAATTCAAACGAACAAATAGCGAAGTCTTAGTCACAATAATCTACTGTGTCCTAGTAATAGAGTCCCGTTTTTACCCTTTGGATACGGAACCCTAAAAACTAGTAACAATGTTAAGTAGGCCCAAAATTTAGAAATTTTGCTTAAACATTGTCATGTAATATCTCAAGTGTCAGGAACCCGAAAACACGCCAAGGCCTTTAATATGGCCATAGAAGGGACTTTCATAATCTGTAACATGTTTCGAGTGGCTTAATGAAATTTTAGACGATTATAAGGCATATTTTCGCCGGATTTTCGAAATTCCCTCAAGGAAGATTTTATTTTTGAATTACGAGTATATTGTTAGAGAGTAAAGTTAGAGAATATAGTTTATGATATCATAAATTTAAACTATTCTTCAAATCCTATCCTTCTTTCTACTAATATTATAAAGGAAGTTTGAATATTTGTTTGTTTGTTTGTTACCACTGAACCTGTTAAGATGAAATTTGATATGGATATAGTTGATACCCAGTTAAGGACATAGGTTAGTTTTTATCCCGAATTTCTTACGGGAAGCGAAGCCCACGGGTATAGCTAGTTTAAAATAAAACTAAATAAGAACTGAAAATAAAAAAAGTTACAAATAGTTAATTCAATATGATATAGTTTTAAAAACTAAGAATCAGAAATCATTTATTGCACAACCCAAGTAAGGGAAGATTCTCGCTGAAAAGTACGTTTATTTACACGTTTAGAAACAGATTTTTTATTACCTACATGTACCTTTATCAAGTGAATACAAGTGCAGCACGGAGAAACAGCTAGTAATGTATAATTTTTCAAAATCAAAAACTGACATCACCCCTAGACTAAACAACCGATTTTGATACCAAATTACTAAAAAAAAATTTTTTTAGATCAAGGCGTCTTCGAATGATCGGTGAACATTAGGGTGCTCGCCCACGTCAGACTTTTTGTAGGACCAATAGTCGGGGCGATTTTGTTTTTGTATGGATTTCTGACCTACTTTCTGTAGGGACGTGTGAGTTGCACTATTGCAGTCAGTACGTTCTCTTTTTCTCCTACAAAAAATCGGTCACCGTCGTCACCAATTATCGGATGCGGGCGAGCAGCCTAAAAAAGTTTCCGTCAATTAGACAATCGTCCTCCTTTATAAAAGTCGGTTAAAATTGCCTTTATATGACTAATACCGAAAAATCATTAGAATTTTAAATACGTTGCACCAAATGATTGCATTTAGTTTTTTTAGTCGCATCTTACTACATTCACAGGAAGAGGTAGTCCTATTCTAGAACGGAAACCACACGGCACATTGCAAATTACATATCACAAGTTTATTTATCTTATCTTACTTACGTATGTTTACTTATTTATGTATCTTTCAAGACCGCCATCTATTGATGAGGAACTACATGTTCAAATCAATGTTAAGTAGAATTCATATCCGTAGCGCCATCTATTATTTGCTAAGAAGACTAAGAAAACCCCGATTTGCAAGCGTTAATTCCCAATAACTTCAAAACGGCTGAATCGATTTTGCGAAAGAACTTGCTTTCACGTAAAAAACCCGCATCGAAATAGGTTCATCCGTTTTTATTACCGTCAAATTTAAAATATCCCCCTTTTTTATTTTTTTTTATTTCATTGGTTCATGTGCACTTGAAAAAGTTACTAATAAAACCTTATAAAAGTAAACATATCACATAGGCGCTACTTATTTCTAAAGAATTTTTTGTCCGGAATTAAAAACGATAAATTGCTAGGAACGCATTTACAATAAAGTGGTTTTGTCCTCCCTGACGTCATAATTAAGGAAGGTGTAACTCAAGTCAAATTATTTATTTTCCTGTGCGAAATGTGTTGGCAATTATCAGTGTGTTAGGGGCGTTTGGTGTTAGGGACCCGCTCATGGGAGTAAGCCATAAGGGGCGCCAATATACGACGCAGAAGTGTCATTTTTAAAACACGAAGTCATCTAAAATTGTTTTTCCATACAAAAAACCGTTCGTTTAGTGACTCCGCGTTTGAAAAATAACACCTAAGGACGTTATCGTTATTTTCTAAAAATTAAAGTCATTTATACGAATATATGAGTTTTAATTCAGGGTGTCAGCTTCCTGCATACCAAATTTTATTAAAATTGGTCCAGCCGTTTGCGTGTAAAGAGTAACACCTACCCTTTGGGTTGCAGAGGTCAGACGGCAGTCGCTCAGTGTAAAAACCAGTAACTTCGTCAAATCATGTTGCTAAGGTAGCAGACCCCGGGTTCTGAAGCGTTACCGCTGAGGATGCAACCGGGTAAATACGCTCGAATGATGATATCAGTGACTTGCAACTTTTTAACATTGTATGCACTAATCTTACATATATTACGAGAACGGGTGCACAAGCACATCAAGCTAAATAAAATTTTCACTAGTATCCAACATTATATTAAGGTGGCACAGGGTAGAAAAATTCTATATGTCTGTATGACATGAACGCTTCTGTGATATGTGTCTTCTTAGTTAAGGTCTGGGGATGTGTTCACAACCTCGCCCAAGGGCGCCAGTAGTGCTACAACCATCACTGATAGGTAATTACCGAACCTTCTTAGAAGTCGTCACAACCAGTTCATCTCGAGAGCATAGTAAAAATAACTACCTCACATAACCGGTAAGTAGCAAGTCGAGTACGGTGAATGTACAGCTACAATTGGTCGGTTTACTATCGAGCTGTAAGTTGTAAGAGAAGGCGGATTTCAGAACAGCGGTTTGGCACAAACAACGTGGAAGGCACTCGTAGGTAATTACCGAACGTTCTCAGAAGTCGTCACAACCAGTTCATCTCGGGAGCATAGTAAAAATAACGTACCTGTAATAAATATCAAACCACGGGCTATACTAGACCACTAATTGTACAATGAAATTAAAATCACAAACAAAATTTAAAAAAATGTCGGTTATTTCCATAAAATTGTGTGCAAATTTTCGTATCAGTGTTTAATTAAACAACACAAAATTTTAAGTTAATCATAGCTACCTTTAATAAAAAGATACACAAATAATTAAAATGATAATTATTAAAATCAATAAATCAATTTGTACATTTTACTTACATACGATAAAAACACAGAGATATCTGGACACGACGAAAAAGATTTACATTTAACAAGTTTTTATGCAAATTAAAAAAACCCGACATTCAAGCGATCACCCCCAGTAACTTTGGGCTGAACCAATTTTCATCAAACATAGCATAGAACCACCGCAAGGAGATTGTCTTTCACGATAAAAACCGCACTGAAATCTGTCCATCTATTCGAGAGCTACGATGCTACAGACATAAACATTGGAGTCAAATTTATAATACCCTTCTTTTTGCATCGGGGATTAAAAACGTACACTACACGAACATTATCTCCTATTACTATAACTTGGGCCAAACGTCACATAAACATTGGAGTCGAATTTATAACACTCCTCTTTTTACCTCGGGGGTTAATACGTACACTACAGAAAGAACATTATCTCCTATAACTTGGGCCAAACGTCAACCAGGGTCGCATTCCAAAATAGCAGGTGCTAAGCACTATTCACAGGTTTATGACATCACCAATATGGACCCAAGTGGGAACTTTTGTTAGGACCGCTTTGATTTTGGACTTGTTTGACCCTTGATGAAAAAAGATGGGTGTCATAGATAGGCTATTTCTATTTTTAACCGACTTCGAAACAAGAGGTATTCCGCAAAGCGCTCCAATTTTGAGGCGCACCTGATGAGGCGCTCCATTTTTATTCCTCGAAGCGCACCGTTTTGGAGCGCTTCTGATAGCAATTAAAAATATTAAAATTTTATTCCTCGAAGCGCACCCACGTTTAAAAATAGGGAAGAGCATGAAGCAAACGTAATAAATTATATCGATGATTTTAAAAACTCATTTGTGCATCGTCATCATTGAAGTTGCTTAACCAAAAGTACGAAATTGACAAAAAATATTTTTTCGCTTTCTGCACTATAATGTGTATTCAAAGAGCTATGTTATTGTTTATTTAAAGAGTAACATGGCCAAGTATTTCTCTGATAGTAATAGAGAGGGTCGTGCTCCTGCAGTGGAGTATTTTGGTTAAGCAACTTCAATGATGACGATGCACAAATTACGAGTATTTTTAAAATCATCGATATAATTTATTACGTTTGCTTCATGCTCTTCCCTATTTTTAAACGTGGGTGCGCTTCGAGGAATAAAATTTTAATATTTTTAATTGCTATCGGAAGCGCTCCAAAACGGTGCGCTACGAGGAATAAAAATGGAGCGTCTCATTTGGTGCGCCTCAAAATTGGAGCGCTTTGCGGAATACCTCCGAAACAAGGAGGAGGTTCTCAATTCATGTTTACCAATCATTTGAAGCCGCCTGATCGATTTAGAAAATTATTTTTTGTTTGAATCCTTTTTTTATATATGTTCATGTTCATAGATCATTAAGACGCTTGGATTGATTTGAAAAATTCTTCTTTTGTTTGAAAGGATATACTTTCGAGGAGGTCCCATAGAAATATTATCAAAATCGGTTGTGTAGTTTGGGGGTGAAGTCAGTTTTAGTTTTGAAAAATTATGATTCTTTACCGTCTTATTATAAAACGCAGACTAACTTTGTTACTAGGTTTAAACCATTATCCGACTAAATCAAGTTGACATTTTCAGATGAGGTAATGACGTATCACTAGACGTGAACTTGATTTGGTCGGATAATGGTTTAAACCTTGTACAAAGTTAGTCTGCGTTTTATAATAAGACGGTTAATGTTTAACCCCCGACAAAAAAGACGGGTGTTATAAGTTTGACACTAATGTGTGTCTGTCTGTGGCATCGTAGTGCTCGAACAGATAAAACAATTTCGATGCGGTTTTTACGTAAAAGCAAGTTTCCTTGTGGTAGTGCTTAGCTATGTTTGATGAAAATCGGGTCGTCCGTTTAAAAGATATTGGGGATTAACGCTTGAAAGTCGGGGTTTTTTTTAGTCTATCTGGTAAATAATAAATGGCGCTACGGATATTAGTTCTGCTATTTAGTTCTCCTGCACATCACTAGCTGACGTTTACATATGAAACTACTGAAAGTCGGGGTTTTTTCATTTGTTCGACAAATTAACTTGTGGACTAGATTAACCGCTGAAGCAAAACGAGGGGAATTATACAATACTGGCTATTCCTATTAAAACTGACGTGCGTAAACATGATAATTAACAATTTATCTGTTTAAACTTAAGGTTGACTGGAAGAGAACGCTCTTAGCGTTAAGTCCGCCAATTGCAAACAATTTTAATTGTAAATTCTTCTTCTTCTTATCGTGTGTGTCAGTGACTAACACTAGTGTCAGAGTTTTTAAACCGCCTTAAAGGCCTCTGACATGGTTTTAGGTAACGACCAATGTCAAAGACAGTGACCGGGACCGACGGCTTAACGTGCCCTCCGAAGCACGGATCATCTTATTTATCAGACAATCAGGTGATCAGCCTGCAATGTCCTGACCAAACTAGGACAACAACACAAAGTTGTTGCCCCCGCCGGGAATCGAACCCGCGACCTCCGGGTATGAGTCGAACGCTCTAACCACTACACCACGGAGGCAGTTGAGTTGAGGAGGCAATTGTAAATTAATAAAGTTTTTATAAATAAATAACAGACTTCCTTAACACTAGCCCTGAAGGTGATTGTCTATACAGATCGAAACTACTTAGGAGCTCGATGACCTGGCGGGAGTATACATACTTGCACTTTCGTAAGTAAAGTGACAACGGCCGTGTTTCACACTTGGATGGGTTACAATTGCATAAAAAATTCTCGAGCTCCTCAGTGCTTCTGAAGGCACGTTAAGTCGAAGTCAAAAAGTTTTAAAAAAAATTGAGACCAAAGTACTACTGAGACAAATTAAATAAGCCCAAACTCGATCGAGTTGCGCCGTTTTTTTACTGAGTTCTATCGACCACCTTCCATCTCCGTGGTCAGACCTTAGCATCGTCTGCAATAAAGTACTCGTCAAGACAAAACAAACGAGTCCTATTCAATGAGTTATGTTGTTATATGACTGAGCCCCACCGAGTATCTCTCGGCTCCTTCATCAGAACAGCTCATTGACTTCATAATATTAAGTAAATTGTCATCCAACTTACACAGGTATACAAAATTTCAGCTAAATCGGTTGACGATAACTAGTTGAAAATTGAATTGCAATATTTTACCTAAACAAACTATCATACATACATACAAGATACATTGCAAGTTAAATAAAAGCTTGTAACATGCAAAATTCATTGCATGTTACAAGCTATAAGTATAATAAAATATGCCTATAAGCAGATTGCAAAATCTGACACCAATGTAGGACACACAAACGACCAAAGTAATGCCAATTTTAGAAGTAATATCATAATATAGCAAGAAAGCCGAATTCCTCACGTATGTGGATTACAGTTTCCAATATAAAATGATCACAGATTTAAAGTAAGTTTAAACCGCAATATATACCTAACCGCAATTTTAAAAAGCGGTTTATCCATCCAGAGTAATGTAACAGACACGTAACTCACTGTAAATACTATACACACGGAGGTCTATCGTAATTGGACGAGTAATATGGATAATCGCAAATTAGATAGATCCCCCTTTATGAAGATGTTGTACAAGGTGAAGGTTCTAGAAAGGCTGGTTGTGGCATGTAAGGATTTTTTGTGGAGGTCAACAAACTAGAGTGCGAGTGAGACGACCTTATCAATTATCTATAGGCGGCGCTAGGTCGCCATACAGGGTGGGTGCTTTTGAATAGGGTTTTATGGGTTCTATAGGGGTTTTGTGAAAACTCTGTCAAAGCCAAAATCCTTTTTATTTACCAACATAGCTATTAGTTGGTCCACTATGAAATACTCGAACTTTTAAGCTTGATATATCGACCAATTTAAGGTACCTACTGTCTTATTCTGTGTGTTCAGTCTGACAATTCAGTGTTTATAAACTATAGTTTTTAGGGTTCTGTAGTAAACAATGCCATGTCTATATCTGTCCGTCCGTCCGCAAATTTACTCAATGACAATAAGTAAAAAAAGCTGTATTTTGACATTGGTATGTACGAGTATATTAATCATGCCGAAAAAGTGGTGAAATAAAATCTTGAAAAAAAGTTTTTAAGGTAGCAGCTCTAAAACAAGTAAAGTAGAAGGCCTTTTTTTTTTGTTTATGATTATAAGGCTTTTTACATAAAAATGTAAAAGCCACAGAATAGACAACCAAAATCGGTTAATTACCTATTTATTTTGAAATTAAATATGAGTAGAAAGCTGTTCTTTTACCGTAATAAAAAGACAATTGCTAACTTTTGTAATCGAGATAAAATATCTATGAAATTTTTAAAGGATTTTCTCAATTATTTAATTCAAAGTAACAAAAAGAGATATTAATAACTCTTCGAAACTAAAAACCATATTCACCCCCAAAATCGGTTGTGTTGTTAAAAAAAGATAAAATATCTATGGAACCACTTGACAAGTATTTAAGCCCATTGTATCAAATAAAGAATTTTTCAAATCGGTCCGGGCGTCTATGAATAATCGGTGAATATACAAAAAAATCGCGACGAATTGATGACCTCCTCCTTTTTAGAAGTCGGTTAAAAATAATGTTTTCGAAGTTATAAAGCATGAAGCGCGAGCGTCTCTCAGCTAAATCAGTATTTTCTAAACGTTCACGCACATTTAGTTCGCAGAAACCCGGTCTAAATCGGTACACACGAGAAAAGCAACAGCCTGTAGACATTACGGTCCATATCCGCGCACCTGCCTCCGACTACCAATGGTGGAGAGGTAAATGTTCGTTTGCTTGCTTTCTATGGAGAATGTAGATCTGAACACATCACCAATGTAAGATTTGAACCTAGGATAACGGACCTATTCACTGAATTAATGAGTGTTACATACAGAACGGAATCTCCTATGAGGTCCCGCGCAATATTCGTCCCTGACCCCCCTCCCCGCACCTCTCCCCCGTTCTCGCCTTGTGTAGGGTGTTGAGTGGTCGGCTGCGGGCGCCTGGCTGCCTCGACAAGGCGACAACAAAGATGCAGGGACGGGGAACGAGTACGCATATATATTTTTTTAAAATATATATAGGGACAAACTACACTGATTGAGCTAGCCCCAAAGTAACTTGGAGACTTGTGTTATGGGATACTAACTCAACGATACTATATTTTAGAACAAATACATTTATAGATAAACATCCAAGACCCAGGACAATTTGAAAAAGGCCATTTTCCAACTTGCTCTGACCGGGAATCGAACCCGGGACCTCTGGGTGGCGGACTAGCATGGTGACCACTACGCCACGGAGGTCGTCATTGCGCGGGACCGATTCCGTTCCGTATGTAATACTTATCCTGTTGTCTGTGCAAAACGCCAGACACAAAAGTAAAACAATGCATGTCGACCGGATTCCGGTCACAGATGACAGGTTAAATTAATTCTGTGAATAAGTGAGACCGTATTTTCAAAAACTTTTCAAAATTAAAAACCGACTTCTATGGAACTAATTAATTAATATGCTCTTTTAAACAAATAAAGAATTTTTTATATCGGTCTAGGCGTCTTCGAATGATCGGTAAACATACATAAAAAAAGACCGCGACGAATTAATACTTACAAAAAAACTTCAAGGGTTAACTCCCCATAGCTTTTGAATCACTGAACCGATTTTTATTTAACATAGCTAAAGACCTTAGAGGACATGTTAAGAGAAGAGAGGAAAGCCATAACGAGGCAGGATTTGAAAATACATGTCATAGGACATCGAAACAGAGGGAGACCAAAAAAAACGTTGGATGGACTGTGTAAGGGAGGATATGAGTAGGAAAGGGGTGACGGACGGGTTGACTGGAAATAGATCAAAGTGGAAGGAACTCACATGCTGTGCCGACCCCACATAAAAAGTGGGACAAGGATAAGGCAGAAGAAGAAGATAGCTAAAGACCATAAGAGAATTTTTTTTCATACAAGCTTTCATTGTGTGCATCATCATTACATCACGCGATATACGTACTCGTATGTGTGCCAAATTTCACCTCATTTGGAAACCGGGAATTTTCACCGGGTCACCATGCTAGTCCACCACCCACAGGTCCCGGGTTCGATTCCCGGTCAGGGCAAGTTGGAAATTGGCCTTTTTCAAATTGTCCTGGATGTTTATCTATATATGAATTTGTTATAAAATATAGTATCGTTAAGTTAGTATCCCATAACACAAGTCTCGAACTTACTTTGGGGCTAGCTCAATCAGTGTAATTTGTCCCTATATATTTATTTATTTATTATTATTATTTATAAAATTATAAAATTATAAAATCAAATTAAATTATTTATAAAATTATAAAATCAAATCTTGCAAGTTAAATAACTTGCAAGATTTGATTACAGAAAGACAGACAGGCAGACAGACGACGGGACAGGTGAAACAAAATAAAAGCTTTTAAAAATACGGACATTGTAAAATTTTCACAATACCAAAAATGATTCCCAATCTGTTGTTACGAAATTGATCAATTATGAATTTCTTTTCGAAATAATTGCCGTCAAAATTACCAAATAATATTATTCTTTCGACACGGATGTTTGTTAAAAATTGGCGTGCGGTGGTAAAAGTATTAAATTGAATTTGTGTATAATTACATGTATTTACTTGGTCTGTCTCTACGCTTTTTAAGGTTCCGTAGTAAACCTTGTAGTTTCGCCATGTCTGTCTGTCTGTCTGTCGTCCGCAGTTTTACTCAGAGACTATAAGTACTAGAAAGCTGTAATTTGGTACGGGTAATAATTATGGCGAAGTAGTGGAAAAATGTAATCAAAAACAAAATTTTTGAGAGCAAATATACAATGGCGGCCTTATCCCATATAAGGATCTCTACCAGTCAACCTTTTTTTTCTGTACGTAACCACAGATTACTAATAGGACGTAACCTTGAACTCTCTTATACTATGCCGAAGTTGCGCGACCGAACTTCGGCGATTACGCCTGTTCAGCTATTTGAATTACTTATATTATTTTCTAAACATGAAAAGAGTTATGAGTGTTGACGAAGCAAATGAGGTTTGCAAGGATTGTAGTAAGCGGAAATCCATAGTCTCTGCCTGCCCCAACGGGAAACAAGCGTGAAAATATGTATCTATTTTCCAAACTAACGTCGCGTTTTTCACAAAGAAATACTTCAGCTGCAGACTTCAGCCTCGCAATTTCGGCGCAATGTGTTTAAGGGTCCACACTCCACACAACAACATTCGCTAATGGCTGTGACGTCACAACATTCCACTCTAGAAATTACATGGTCTATATCTTTGTGATTTTTCACTGATTTGATAAACTGAACATTATTTTCCGATTATCTAATTAAGAGTCAAAATAAATTATTACTATATGTATATCTTTGAATAAAATAAAATTTATCATAATCAAAGCTGTATATTATGTAGGTATTCATTCTTATATTTGTATGTAATAAGTATAGAATGTAAGAATATTGTATTTCTTTTTTATGACTCCTATTTTTTTCTGTTTATCCCTATGGTTGACTGGGAGAAAATGCTTTTTTGACAGACGTAATTGTCTGTCATTTTTGTTACAAGTATATAATTATTATAGGATAGGATACAAGGATAATAGGTCTAACAAAATATACTGAAATTATTTTAAGGGTGAATTCAGTCCATGATACTGAACAACTTTCCCCAAGGAACATATGTCGAAATATGGGAGGCCAAAAATTACTTTCATATTTCGATACGTGTTCCTTGGGGAAAACTGTTTACTATCACTGACTAAATTCACCCTTAAAATAGTTTCATTATTTTGTTAGACCTTATTTTGTACTTTGGAACAATAAAGTTTGTTATAATAAAAAAATAAAAAATACCTATTACTTTTCTGGCCCAGTAGCATCCCTATTTACATAAACATTTCACTTTTGCAGACGACGTGAGTCAAAAATATGTAAAGCACTTCTGTAGGGTAAAGCCAAGTCATTGTACGCAAGAAAACTTTTAATGATGCTCTCAAACCTGCAAAACGCGTACTGAACGCGAACTTCGTACAATTATAGTTATTAATATCACCTATACGTAAAAGTACAACAAAATAGAGGTACTAATAGTCGCTAGTTACTGCCAATTATAGGAAATTATTGGAATACGCTTGAAAAGTGCGCGCGTTTTTATTTTTTACTTTTTTGCTACAATTTTGTGGTGTGTATACCGACCTTTAGACCAGTTATAAGTGTATCATTAACAAGTTTCAATTTAGTTTCCTAGGTAATTAGTGTCAATTTGCACTGTAATTACTCTTTTTAACTGGCTTCCGAAAAGGAGTAATTTATCAATTCGCCGTGATCTTTTTTTTATGTATGTGCTCCGATTATTCCATTTGTAAAATTATTTTTTGTTTGAAAGTGTATCTTGCGAGGTGGTCCCATATCAATTTTATCAAAATAGGTTGTGTAGTTTGGGAGTGAAGTCCGTATTTCGTTTTTAGTTTTGAAAAATTATACGAGACGCTTAGACTCGGTTAAAAAGGCAAACATATAACGTGTGTGACGTTTATTTGATGTCGCTAGCAACGAGAAAGGTTTTAACAATATTTATTTAGTTTCACCTGTCCCCTTGACTGTCTATGATCAAATCTTGCAAGTTTAATTAGACCCACTGCCCAGTTTCCGATTAAGCTGACATTTTGCACAAATACGTACCTATATCGCATAACAATGCAATATTATAATGAAATGGAGCTGATCTGATGATGGTGCTGGAAGGTAGTCACGGCATCTCTGTGGTAAAACATCATAACTCCAATAAGTTAGGTATCGATTGATTCATCTTGAGAAGCACTTAGGTTTAGGTATTGTTATACATAAAAGCTCGTTTAAAAAATATTTTTACTTGTTAGAATGAAAAAAAATGTAATTAAAATTTCTATAAAAGATCTATTTTTTATGTATATGTTCACCGATTATTCGAAGACACTTAGACCGTTGACCTGGTCAGGTGGTCCCATATAAATTTTATCAAAATCGGCTGTGTAGTTCGGGGGCGAAGTCGGTTTTTAATTTTGAAAAATTATTCAGGTGTATTTGGGTCTTGCGGCCCTGGGCTCTGCATAGAACCGCAAGACCCAAAATGCTCTGTCTGCCCCATTAGGGATAAAGACGTGATAGTATGTATGTATGTATTCGAGTGTAGAGTTCACTGGAAGAGATTCCCTAACGAGGATAAATCCGTTTTTGTACTACTGTGGTTTTGTATTTTTAATTGTGGCTCAATAAATACAATATATAATTTACAATACAATACAACACACTCCGGTTTTAGATACACCTTACACCACCTTTCCTAGAAACATATACAACTTGGTCAATACCAATTATTTATATATCGTTGTCTATAAATATCTAGATAGGTCATCTAGAATATCTAGAACTTCACAGTTACGAGAGCACATTCACAACAAACCTTGATCCTTTGCACGATTCGCAAAGGTGGGGCAAAGATAGTTTATGTCGATAGACTACAAATATATGCTCCCGTACTGCCTCCGTGGTGTAGTGGTTAGAGCGTTCGGCTCATACCCGGAGGTCGCGGGTTCGATTCCCGGCGGGGGCAATGACTTTGTGTTGTTGTCCTAGTTTGGTTAGGACATTGTAGGCTGATCACCTGATAGTCTGATAAGTAAGATGATCCGTGCTTCGGAGGGCACGTTAAGCCGTCGGTCCCGGTCACTGTCTTTGACATTGGTCGTTACCTAAAACCATGTCAGAGGCCTTTAAGGCGATTTAAAAACTCTGACACTAGTGTTAGTCACTAACACACACGATAAGAAGAAGAAGACTAATATATGAAACTTCGTAAATAACAATTAAATTCAACCTCACTCTTTAAATCAGTTATAACTTCATCATCATCATCATCAGGTCTTAGTCTCCACTGCAGGAGCACGACCCTCTTTGTACTACCAGACTTGACAAGAGCAGCCAGACGACTTGGCCTATACTCTCCTCGCTGGCCAGACGAGTTGGAGAGGTCTTATTGATTTCTACACGCTTTGTTTAACTTGTATTTCCTAAGACGCCTTTTACGACATCCGCGGAAGGACTTCATTATCATCATCATATCAGCCACAGAAAGTCCACTGCTAGACATAGGCCTCCCCCAGGGATTTCCAAAACGACCGATCTAGTGTAGCCCGTGGTTCAATTTATTACGGGTATGTGACGATGTCAGACAGGTTGCTGGAAAGAACTGGATCGCGATGGCAAGGGATAGAACAAGATGGCGCAGACAGAGGGAGACTTATGCCCTGATAGCTGACGATGATGATGATGATGTGCCTTCCACGTTGTACAACACTTATACCAAGTCTATGCCTAAGTTGTCTATGCCAAAAGGCTCAACCTGACCATTGTACGAAGACACTCCCTTCCCACGCCCACTCTAAATCTCCGAAAGGGCACAACTAGTGTCCTTTGAGGCACATTCTCTTCAATTAGCAGGGTGAGGTGTTTCACACGTTTTTGTCATTTGACCTATCCGAGATCTATGGTTGCTCTACATTTTACGGTGTACCTACTTGGTACCCACAAGTTGTCATATACATATTTGGAAGTAAGAAACGTTGAAATAAATTAACTATACAACGTCTTATTTTAATACTACCTGCAGCCCGCGACTTCGTCCACGTGGAATTAAATTATAGCACATATTGAAAAGTTAAAAAATTCAGTTAGCATTCGAGTCCCTAGTGAGTTTTTTGTAATTTACAGTATAAAAACACGCAGACTTAGTTTGTACTAGATTAAAACCTGTCTCACTTGGGGGGATTCGCCTGAACTAGTCTGAAATTTATTCCGAGAATAAATGGGTAAATATAACTCGATTTTGCGTTTTACTAATTACTATACCAAGAATAAGATGTCTATAGAATAATCTATTTTTACCGCTAATTTTCTAGAAATAATAAAGTTATCTGGAAGTATTTCAATGGCGGACTGTTATCAGCTGATGAGATGACATCTGTGACTTTTTAAATGACATTTGTCTCATGCTAAATTAAATGGGCTCCGCAATCCAAGTCAGTCTATGGAAAGAGTACTACACGTATTTTTGTCGGGTTAAATATTCGCTTCCTTATCCATAGATTATCAATAGGTACCTACATGGTAGGATTAATTACTCCAAAAACAAAAGAAAAACAACAACAAAGATTAAAATTATCCCAAGGATATTTGTAGTGTAAAAGGATGTTGTTTCGAATCCGCCCTAAGGGATTTTTAACTGTGAGTGTTAATTTAAAAATCTAACGATGGTACTAAACTACTAAAATTAGAAATTGCTTTAAAAGACTTACTTAGATGGAGAAATTTCTCGATCAGATGATTCGAATATATTTGTAGGAAACAAAAGAAATTATATATTTGTATTACATATGCCTGAGTTTATATTTTATGAGTAATTTTTTTTACTATTTTTAACTGACTTTAAAAAAGGAAGTTATTTATTCATCTATTCATTTATATCTTTTTTAATGTATTTACACTGATTACTCGAGGACACCTGGACGGATTTGGAAAATTCTTTTTTTGTTTGAAGAGGTTTACTTGTGATGGAAAATTTATCAAAATCGGTTGTGTAGTTTGGAGGTAAATTCCGTTTTTAGTTTTGAAACATTATTAACATACAACATAAATTGTAATATAAACGAATATTTTGTTAGATCTTACCAATATACTAAGTCAACGGTTTAAATAGAACAACATAGATGTGTATGTGTCTTCCGTGTAACAAAGTCCTTTCGCAAAGCTATACAAAACTAAGTAAGAACTAAACCACAGTAACTTGAGAATAATCATATTACGTGAAGAGTAAATTCTGCAATCGCACGGCATTCTTGGTTAAACCACAGTTATTTTAAACCACATTGTCTCTATGCGGGTAACTCGCTTGTATATGTTGCCTGGAAAACGTGGTTAGAATATTGGATTGACTAGAACTGTAAAGCGGAAATGAACTTTAAAACAAAGTGCTAGAGTGTAAATCAGTTTGGCAAGTTTAATAAAAGCTGATATAATATAAAATTGTATGAAGATTGTGAAAAGAATTTTCAGTGAATTTTATTATCGATGAGGAATTGGAAAAGTAAGATGTCTTTGTACTACTTTCGGCGTGTGTGGAATTTTATTTTAGTTCAGTTTATACTCATCTTTCGAATGTCTTATAATAACTTTTGTCGTCGTACGGGGCCGTTAGATATGTGGACATCTAATATATCAACAACCTTTAAAAAAAAAACAAAATTGGCCTTTGTTTAAGGAGGGAGCAAACGTTATCGCTTTTCGTATGGAAATTTACAACTACACAATCCTCCTAACGTAAAAGCGCAATTAATAGTAAACGAAAAGCGGAATTAATAGTAAACGTAATAATTACTACTGTGAAAGTTTTCTTACAATGTTGTCCTTTAGCGAAAGCCTGATAGTAGATGAAAATAACCATACATAAGTACAAACTTAAAGGTACAAGCCGACCGTACAGCCATCAAGCTCTAAAGTTACAAAACAAAGAAAAACATCCAATAAACTACCATTACATTTAACAGCGAAGTAAATTGCGTAAGTATTTAAAAATACCCGACCATTAAACCGTAGTAGGGTTCCCGCCGGCCATATGTATCCATTAGGAGAAACCTAGGTCTTACGTGAGTTTATAGGACCCCCGATCTAAGCGTTAGTTTTCTATTTTCACATTTCCTAGGAAATATGGGTTGGTTAAGTTACGAGCTTTCGGGAGATTTTTGAACTTTAAACCTTGTATCTGCTCAACCCCTTCAGAGTCGGATTTAGGAGAAGGCCCGGGCTACAGCTCCGGAGCCTCCACTAAGAGGAGCCTACAATAGACTCCAACTTAAAATCTTTCAAATTCCAACTAGTAAACAACTAAATAATCAACAACAGATTAAAAAAATATCAAAATCGGCCTATGTTTAAGGAAGGAGCAAACGTTATCGCTTTTCGTATGGAAATTTACAACTACACAATCCTCCTAACGTAAAAGCGCAATTAATAGTAAACGAAAAGTGGAATTAATAGTAAACGTAATAATTACTACTGTGAAAGTTTTCTTACAATGTTGTCCTTTAGCGAAAGCCTGATAGTAGATGAAAATAACCGTACATAAGTACAAACTTAAAGGTACAAGTCGACCGCCAGCCATCAAGCTCTAAAGTTACAAAACAAAGAAAAACATCCAATAAACTACCATTACATCTAACAGCGAAGTAAATTGCGTAAGTATTTAAAAATACCCGACCATTAAACCGTAGTAGGGTTCCCGCCGGCCATATGTATCCATTAGGATAAACCTAGGTCTTACGTAAGTTTATAGGGCCGCGATCTAAGCGTTAGTTTTCTATTTTCACATTTCCTAGGAAATATGGGTTGGTTAAGTTACGAGCTTTCGGGAGATTTTAGAACTTTAAACCCTGTATCTGCACAACCCCTTCAGAGTGGGATTTAGGGGAAGGCCTGGGCTACAGCTCCGGGGCCTCCACTAAGAGGGGCCCACAATAGACTTCAACTTAAAATCTTTCAAATTCCAACAAGTAAACGCTAGTAAACAACCTAATCTTGCTGTTTTACCTTTGGTTTTACAGTAAATTATTTACAACACATAATACATCACACCGATTTTGATAAAATTTAGACTAACTCGCCAAAATATACCTATAAGCAAGTATATATATTCAAACAAAAAAATAATTTTCCAAATCTGTCCAGGCGTCTTTATATAATCGGTGAACACACATAAAAAAAGGTGGAAATCCTTGGAAGGGCCCTATGTTGTATGGACGTTCAGCGGCTGAAATGATGATGATTCATAAAAAAGAAATAAAAGATCACGACGAATTAATAATCTCCTCCATTTTTGAAATCAGTTCAAAACCTTACTGAAGAATTGTTCATTTTATTTTTAAATTAAATTGGGGACCGGCTGCCTCCAGACCTCCAAATCCAGCCCTGAATCCCTTGACCAATCTGGCTCGAGTTCGAAACTTAAAAACCTCACTCGCTACCCAAGGCATTGCTAAACTATTGTGTCTAGTATTCCAGCATACAAATCGATATTAACTCAGCCGTCTCAAAGAAGGGAGGATTTTTACTGGTTAATCCAGCCCTACCAAATCGGACGAGCCCACCATATCTAGCATAGCAACCATCCACATTCTCAGCTCCGATACAAAAACTATCGGCTGCGACAGGTTTAAAACTCGTCCTGCAATGCTTGGGCTATCAAAGTAGCTTCTTTGAAGAAGTCATCGCACATCCTTTTACGTACCATTACGATTCCCACAATGCGATATTTTATTAACTGACTTCCGAAATGGAAGAGGTTATCAATCCGTCGCTTATTTTTTTTTATGTATCATCATCATTTTAGCCGCACAACGTTTATATTACACAGGCCTGTCCGAAAATTTCCAAAATGACTGATACAGAGCGGCTTGCGTCCAGCGCTTTCGGCCAAGGATTTCCAAAACGAGATCTAGAGCGGCCTGCATCCAGTGCTTTCCAGCAACCTTGGTCAGGTCGTCAGACCACTTTGTGGGGAGGGTGTGTGTCCAAAGGTGTGTCATGTGTTATTGCGTATTTTTTATACCTGTTTACCGATTACTCGAAGACGCCTGGACTGATTAGACAAATTCTTTATTTGAAAGGATATACTTGTCAGGTGGTTCTATAGAAATTTTATCAAAATTGATTGTACAGTTTGGGGGTGGTCAGTTTTTAGTTTTTTAAATTATTGAAGGAACAAGCGAAGCCAGCGAAGATAAATAACTTCCCTGAGTCTGCTTAGACGTTCCAGTAAGTATTAAATTATCTCGTTAAAATCTTAGATGTCCTATCAGCCACCAGTTCACCAGCTTATTTCAAGAAGGCATTGCACAATTGCACAATCCATATTTTTTTTTACTATAAACCGACTACACCCCCACCCACACAACGGATTTTGATAATATTTCTATGGGACAAGTATGCCTTTATCAACAAAAAAAGAGTTTTCCAAATTGATATAGGCGTCTTCGAATAAATATCCTACTAACGTAAAAGCTCCTATTAACGACCCCCTAAAATTTGTATTCTATTAACGATCTAATTTTTAAATCTTTTATATCAGACATAATATAGGTTTTAGAAAACTCGTACCTTAAAAATTAGTTAGGTACTCTTGTTGGACATCAAATAGAGTAAAGTTCTCGTGTCGTAATAGCCAGTGAAAGAAATAATTTGACACTGAGTGGGGCGCGCCCGAAGCGGACGCACGTTTCATAGTGACGCGTCTCCAGCCACATAAGTATACTTCAATATTACTTAAGTAAATTAACATACTTAAAAATGATTTGTCTTCTTGCTATCACATTACAACTGTTAAAAATATGTTAGTTTTCTAAACTAACTATAAATATTATTATTTTTAATGGTTTTTATGTTATAAAATCATGTTTTAATTTAAGGCAGTAATATAATCCATATTTCAAAACTTGATTCTATTAACGACCCAAGACGTTGTTAGAAATTTAAGAACATTTCATATTTTTAAATTATATCTATTATTAAACTACTTAATTTTATTTTATTTTTTCCTTGTTCAATTCATAAAAGTATTTTACTTCGTTAGGTCAATTAACGACAAAGCATATTCTTAAGGTTTTTGGGTAAAACTAGATGCAACGTTAACCATTATCCCTATTATTTTATGAAATTATTCTTTAAACAACCTTTATTATTTGAGTAAATCACTAATTGATATTAAAAGAAAATGGATAGCAATGAGATCGAATTGAACAGTTTTCCATAAAGTAGATATTTTAGCTGTTTGTTATTAATTTTATTGGTCGCTAATAGAATATTGTTATCTTCATACTTAATTCTATTACCGACTCATAGCAGCTGTGACAAAAAGTTGTATATTTTTTTAACAAATTGACTTATTTTTAGGAGAATTTGACATATTATTGGTATAATCATATTTTCTATCCAGTTTCATTCATGGCTGCCATTTTTCATATATTTTCAAGTCAAATAAAATCGGCGGGAAGGAAAGGGAGCCATTAGATGCATACCCCATTTTCTTGTATATATTTATAACTAGCTGCCCATCCCGGCTGCTGTATATCCCGGCAGTTTTATACACATAAACCTGCCTCATAAATCACGCTATCTATAAAAAAAAATTGTGTGTATTATAAAGATATTATGTAAAAATCTTTTGAAAATTGTATGACAGATAAAAATATCTGTTACTGATTTATATTATCTAATTATTAAGTAATTAAGAAGCATACATTTAATTGTTTGAAGACTGATTATATTTTTTTAATAATTAAAATAACAAAAAGTAAGTGCTTTAAGTGTTGCAATAAATAATTATGATTAAAATATAATAATTTTGTTCTCAAAACTATTGTTATAACGTAATAAATACTTCAAAAACTATTTTTTATTTTATTTTATCGTATAAAAAAGTGTGTAATTTCTTGCGGTCGGTAAAAGAAGCCAAAAAAACGGTAATAGAATCTTGCCGCGTTCTTTGGGTCGGTAATAGAATAAACTACTCTTTTGGATTAAATAATTATTTAACAACTATTGTGTTATTTAATATTTAATTTAAGTACTGAATATCAAAGAATACTTCGTTGAGACTAATTATAAATTATAATATTTTTCCTAACATGACAGCTTATATCTATTTTTTTTAAGTGAATCGTAAGACAGCTAAAACTGGCGGTAATAGAAGCATTTACGTTAATATAATAATAAAAATATTATAAATGGGAAAGTGAGTTTGTATATTTGTTTGTTTGTTACCTCTTCACGCTTAAACTACAGGACCGATTTGGATGAAATTTGGTATGGATATAGTTTAAGATTCTGGGAAGGACATAGGGTACATTTTATCTAGAAACGCCCACGGGGAGCGAAGCCCGCGGGTACGGTTAGTTATTTATATATCACACAAAAATATTATGTTGTTTAATAACTGAGTTCCATCGATTATCTGCTGGCTCCAATATCAGATCAGCTCGTTGACTTCATAACATTGTATTGTCATCAGAGTTAAAATAGTACCTATACAAAATTTCATCAAAAGCGGTTGAGGATTTCACAGTTAAATTGGTTGAAAATTGAGTTGCAAGATTTGACCTAAACAAAAACACAAACTAGGTGGGCATACAAGATACATTGCAAGTTAAATAAGAGCTTGTAAAAAAGAACACGACGAATTGATAACCTCCTACTTTTTTATAAGTTGGTTAAAAACCGGTGTTACATTGCGTGTGGCCATAAAAATTGCAGACCAGACGAGAACGGAGACACCTGTGTGTCAGATTGAATTTCTGGCTTGTATCGATTACACGAAATGTGACGCGAGTGACATTGCAATATGAACAGGTGTTGTATATCTGTCTGTGGCATTATCACTTTCACAATCACTTACTTTTAACCGACTGCAAAAAAAGGAGGAGGTTATCAATTCGGCCACGATCTTTTTATTACTTTTTAGGTATGTTCACCGATTATTGTGTCAGATCGAATTTCTGGCTTGTATCGATTACACGAAATGTGACGCGAGTTGACTGCTGTGACATTGCAATATGAACAGGTGTTGTATATCTGTCTGTGGCATTATCACTTTCACAATCACTTATTTTTAACCGACTTCAAAAAAGGAGGAGGTTAAAAATTTGTCGTTTTTTTTTCATATAAAAAGTTTTTCGTATTAACGGATTAAATTAATATCGGATATCTATTTATCTTTATATTATATTTGTCGTGTGGTTTCCGGCAGAGTAGAATAGGGCCACTCCAAGACCTCTAGTGGATTTCATAGAAGGCGACTTAGGGAATAAAGCTAAACAAAGCTTATAAACATTAATAAGACCTCTCTAACCCGTCTGGCCAGCGTGGAGAGTGTAAGCCAAGCCTTCTGGCAGCTCTGGCTAAGTTTGGCTCGGGTAGTACAGAGAGGGTCGTGCTTCTGCAGTAGAGACAAAAAGACCTGATGATGATGATGATGATGATCTATAATTTATCTATATTATTATGCCCTTTACGTCCATAACGTAGACATCATCAAAAACAAACAAGATATATACGTTTTAAAAACGAATACCCGATTATAATGTATGTATTTTTGAAATGTCCTAATCGACAATAGTGGAAAGAAGTCAATGCTCTGGCCAAGTATGGCTCTGGTATTACAGAGAGGGTCGTGCTCCTGCAGTGGAGACAAAAATACCTGATGATGAAAAACATTTTTTGCATACAAATTGTAGCCCATGTCACCTGAACAATAATGGCGAATTGATTGACATATCATTTATGACAATTAAACAAGCAAGAACAGACATACATACATACATATACTGCTAAAATCATTACACTTCCTATTGACATTGCCGTGTCGGGTAATAAAAAAAACAAACACAGATATAGAAATAAGTTAAGCTAATTTACGAGAAAACTCGCGAATTGTAAGAAGGTGACAATAATGTGTTGCCAGCTATGTAAAAGTTTCCCAAAAGTTCGGCAAACTTTTTGCGAAGTTGGGCCGACCTTTGTGTACTCTAACTGATGTACTGTGAGTTATGGGGGTATAAATTGGGTATGTTTTAGGGACCCCGACTTTTTCTTTCAATGGCTGTGTACAATCCTTACCCATGTGAGTGAGTTATATAAGTATCCACTTCGGAATTTTTTACCAACTTATTATAAAAAAGGATGGAAGTAATTTTGGATGGGTTTATTCATTATGCCAAAAAAGGGTAAAATTAAATGTTGCAAAATATTTTTTAGGGTAGCTACCTTACAAGTAAAGTGGAAGTCATTTTGAAAAACCTTTTCAACGATATGAAAAGGTTTTTCATAAATAGATTTAGGAATCCTTTTCTTAAAAAAAAAGGGTTTATTTTTGTTGTTATTTTTTTTCGGCCCTGGGCTCTGCATAGAACCGCAAGACCCAAAATGCTCTGTCTGCCCCATTAGGGATAAAGACGAGATAGTATGTATGTATGTATGTATTTTTGTTAGAGTCAAGTGCCCTCCTTTTTAAATGGTTATTTAAGGACACTTTCCGTTGTGTTTTTGGGTTGACGCAGAGAAAAGTACCTATTGACGTGATTTTTTTACACATGTTGGTTCAGCGGATGCGTTAGTGGACTGTAATAGGTAATGAAATGATATATGTAGGCCTGCTCACCTGATCAGAAACACACACTGGAACTTTCAGGCTGCAGCCTTACACTTTTAGCGATGCGGGTGTTGTGCGCGCCGATGTTGCGATCAGACTAAAATCTTCTTTCTTCTTGACAAGCAGGCCATAGATGAGAATGAGATGAACGAAAGAGTATATGATGTAAAAAGGGCGATATGGCGTGAACATCCTCCCCGGCCTTGACAATGCGTAGCGTTTCAAGAAGTCAAGAAATCAAGAAGATAAATAAATGCGTGAAAGCGTAAAGAGTAGGATTAAGTTGCGAATCAAAGCGTTGAAAATAATAAATGAATTCACTGAGAACGAAGTGGATAAAGTTTTACCATTGACCGCTTAAGGAAACAATGATGAAAGTCCTTATATACGGAATATAAAATAGAAAAGCAGTCAAGCGAGATAACATCATGTTATTGATGCGTTAAAATAGTTAAATATTATTTTCATAATAACTAGCCACTTTTGTCTTGTTTGCAAGATATGTAAATATAACTTACATCTTTCTTAAAATAAGCAAATTTTAAAAATAATTGTTTTCTAAAGCGTTAGACCATCGGAATAGTTTAATTAAAAAATTTGAGACAATATCATAAAACGCGTAAGTTATTTATTATATATTAAAGCGAGCGGAATTAAATTTTTTATTCAAGCGAGAACAACACTGTTGTATCACATCACCCTAAAATCTTTCAGTTTGTCTATGTTACTCTTGAAGGGCAATGCATTGCCCAATGCAACACAGTGACAACCCATGCGTTCACGTGATATTATAGAAGAAGGTTTTTCCTCTAGTTCTTTGTCTTTGTGTCTAGAGAACCTTCCAGAAGGTACTTCCTCAAGCTTACAGAATAGAGGTAGATTTTTCTGAAGCGATTCATCAACATTTAACTTATTAAACAATGTATACGATGTATGGGAATGCGAAGAATTAGAAGGTTGAGACGCGTCCGGTATAATGGGAACTTCTCCCATAAAAACATAGCCAAAGACTGTTTCTATCGCTGGAGGTGCAGGTGGAACGATAATCCTACCACTCATTAATATATGCGGAAACAGTTGTGCTCCTAGAAGCAAATCAATGTCACCTGGCGTATGCCATACGGGATCGGCTAGCGGTACATGGACTAAATGCTGAATTATATTAGCGTCCACCTTATTACTTGGTAAGGAATCCGTAATTTTATTCAATACAAATGCGGTTGTATCTAAGTAATAATTTGAGTTATTATGAGCGTATAAACGTACTTCTACGTACCCTAGAACAGTTTGAGAAACACTTCCGATACCTTTTATGTAAGAGTTCGGTAAAGGAATAATCTTTAAATTCAAACGTTTACAAGAAGCAAGCGTTATTATATTATTTTGCGAAGCGTTATCAAGAAGACATCTGATAGTATGCATTTGTTTGTTTCCACCTTCCACCTTCACTTGCGCAGTTGACAATAAAATAGTCGTCTGGCATGTATTTCCATTTCGAGCGCACAGCGACATCGGAGCGCTAACAACTTCAACAGCGGGTGTTTCTTTAATAGTATCAGGTTGTTCATCAACGGCAATAAGTGATGCATTAGAAGGCAAGGAAGAAGGAGTGTCATGCATGTCATTAGTTTTTTGATTTTCAATAAAATGTAGAAGCGTATGATGACGTTTGCCACAAGTCTTACATGAATGACTCGATTTACATTTAGCGGTATTGTGCATCAAACTTAAGCAATTGATACATCCGCGTTTTTTTTTAACGAAATTTAAGCGATCTTCAGTAGACATATTTATAAATGCGTCACAAAAGTATAATTGAGAATGCGTTAAATTATTACACAAAGCACACCCAGTCTTCGGCCTGCTAGTTAGCAATGTTTGAGACTGAAGTATGATAGGACGGTTTAGGTTAGACTTATGAGCGTGCTCACCCGAGCCCTGTGTGCTGCTTAGGTCAGCGGAAGTGTTATTATTATTTAGATTAAACATGCGCGAAACATTAGAAGTGCGATCTAAAATTTTAACTTGCCCTTTTATAAATTCGGAAAAGTCCTTATATAAAGGAATTTCTTTATCGCGGAAATGCATTTCAAAAGCTTGTGCGATATTTGGATCAAGCTTGCGTAAGGCGATCGTTAGAAACATAAAATCTTTTAAATCCTTAATTTGCAACTGTTCAAGCGCTGAAACTGCCGCAGAATAGGATTCTATGAAATTGTTTAGCGAGGCGGAGTTATTAAGAGCGGGTTTGATATTAAGTAAAAGCGATAAGTAGTGAGAGCCTAACGCACGCTTGTCCTGATATTTACTAACAAGGCTATTCCAAATGCTTTGGTAATTTTCAGCAGAAGGCACTATTCCAGCGGTAATTTTAAGAGCGGAACCCGTAAGTTGGCCTATTAAATAATGAATTCTGTGCCCATCAGTCAAATCTGGATTATCGTGAATACTAGCTTTAAAACATTCATAAAAAGACGGCCAAGATTCTATAGACCCATTAAACTGTTTTAAAACCATTGGTGGTAGTTTAATATTAGGGCCCAGTGTAACCTCACTCTTAGTATTCTTATGACCACTGTCTTTATTCTTAGAAGTTAAAAGAAGCGATCTGAATCTCTGAACACGAGCATAAATTTCTTCAAAGGAAGTAAGCGGTCCATAATTGGGCGTATATTCATTATTATTTTCTAAAAGAATTTCATTTATTTTATCTAAATTAAAAATGAAATCCGCACGAATTGTAGGCAATGTCTCAGTATCAGCGAGAAACGATTCCGATGATCGCAAACCTTCTATACCAGATATGGTTTTCGATCTGTCATGTAACTGCGTAATATGAGCAAAATACGCCTCATTTTTAGCAGTTAGTAATTTAACTTTAGTTTCCATTTTTTTTACAATTAATAGAAGCAGTTAAATAAAAGCAGAACAAAGAAAAGCGAAAGAAACTAAATTTAAAAACAAAGACAAAAGCGGTTTTATTATTTGTGAGAAAATAGCCTTATAATGTTTACATGTAAAACAGGCCTTATATATGACAGCGGTTTGAAACATATGATATGTTCAAATTTTCAAATTTCAAATATGAAACAAATGGAAAATTAAAATGTCAATTGGATGACTGACAGAGAAAATGACAATCAAATCAATCGATAAAAATTACAATAGGTATGCGAAAATGCGAAAATAGAAAATATGAAAATGCGAATGCGAAACTGGGATAAAATAGTGGGATATGCGGGATAGTATAGCGGATAATCCGGCCGATAGGAGCCAAAAATGGTTCAGCGTATGCGATGCGTAGTGGACTGTAATAAGTAATGAAATGATATATGTAGGCCTGCTCACCTGATCAGAAACACACACTGGAACTTTCAGGCTGCAGCCTTACACTTTTAGCGATGCGGGTGTTGTGCGCGCCGATGTTGCGATCAGACTAAAATCTTCTTTCTTCTTGACAAGCAGGCCATAGATGAGAATGAGATGAACGAAAGAGTATATGATGTAAAAAGGGCGATATGGCGTGAACACATGTACTTACTAAAGACACCAGGAAGTAACACGTAATTTCGGCGTTCATAAAATCTTTGTTACTTTCTACTTAATAATACTCTCGTATCATAAATCCCGGGATAAGGCTCCCAAGGGTGCGCAAAGTTGCCGGCAAAACGTCATAAAAAAATGAAAAAAATATAACTATAATGTTATAACAAACATAAAAAATATAACAAAAATAAGACTTCATTTTTTCAAGGAATTTTATATAATTTATAAAATCTTATATAATATTTCTTTATATAATCTTTAGGTACCAAATGAATATAGAACTAACTTAATATTTGAAAGCTAAAGGCTTTAAAAAAAATCATCAAAATCGTTTCACAAGTTGCGAAGATATCGCGTAACATACATACAATAATTTTTAAAATTAAAAACACACTTCTCCCCCGGACTACACAACCGATTTTGATAAAAATTTTACGGGACAAGTAGGGTTCTATACCTTTCAAACATAAAAAGAAATTTTGGACTCGACGATTCGACTAAAAATTTTGAATTGACAACCTTCTCCTTTTTTGAAGTCGGTCAAAAAAGTTCCTGAACCCAAGCGCCCCAGGTCTAAAGAACTAATCAATTATGCTTGACTAGTTCTAACCAAAAATTATGTTTATAGACAACAATTAAATTATTTTTTTAAACTCATCTCCTTTCTCACAGCAACCGATCCGTATCAGATCATTACTTAAAAACAGTAGTCGGAATCCATAACAAAAAATGCCCGACCCGGGAACCGACATTATTACCTGCGGTTATTTTCTATCACAGGGGCGATTAGGCCGTCAACCACTGTGTTTTGATTTCCAAGAATCTACTGGACTTGGAATTATTTATTTTACTTTTTTTTCTTTAACTAGTTCTTGTATGATTCATGACATGGGGGCTTAATGGCCGTGGGGCAAAATGACCATGCCCACAATACAAAGTGTAACGAAAAGGGGGTATCAACCCGAAAGGCGGTAAACGTACTAATCAATGTGAACAACTTTAACTATAAGACCACCCCGCAAAAATCTGCAGCTCCTTACAAAATTAAATAAAGCAGCAGTTTTTTGCGATTTCAGGGATGGTCTCTTAATAAAAGTTGTTCACATTGATCCTTTTTTGTTACATACTCAAAATATATCTGCAACTCCATACAAAATGTTACAGGAACATAGAGCTACAGATTTTTTTTTTGCTATTTCTAGGATAGTCCCTTAATAAAATCAGTACGTTTACTCCCTTTCGGCTTACCCTTGCCTTTTTGTCAAACATTTTACTTGCATACTCAAAATATCAAAACTCTATTTTCGAGTAGACAGCTGAAGTTCGTCGGCAGACGGAAACAATGGAGCAATTATTTTTAGGCCCTCATTTGTAGACTGTCGATGGCCGATCGCTGTCTGTCTATTTTCGTACCCCACTCCTCAGTATTAACGTCCTAGCAGGATTAAGTAATTATTTTTAGAGCTTCTCTCTGAAGGTTGACATGACTGCAATTCAGTTCAGTTGGAATTTTTGGGAGTAATACTGAATGAAGTGTGTCTGCCAAAGTTATTTTTGTCTTCTTTTTACCCATTTTAAGTATCGGCGCAAAAAAGAGGTGTATACTCTTAAGGTCTTAAGTTTAATCTATCTGTGTATCTGTCCGTGGCATCATAGCTCTTTAACGAATGGACTGAATATGATGCGATTTTTTTAAAACTGACGTGATGGTTCTTAGCTATAGTTGTGTTGACGGTTACTTAAAATTTTCAATTTTTTTTTTCGTTTCTTCAAAATGTATAGAATAGGTCTTATCAGTGAAAGCTATTTCTTCTAAACTATTTTGCCTAGTGTTTTAATTACTGAAAATACTATTTGTCAAAACTAACTAAACACATAATTTTTAAAAAAATACGATTTTCATTTATGAGTTGGAAATCGCAGAAAATGGGTTGCACAGACTACGTTCGGCAGAAATTCATTGTCTGTCGCAGTGTGTATAAAAATAACGTTTAGTCCGAATGCAGAAAATTTGCAACTCAAACTCATGTTCAACGATTCACAACTCCTAAAATTACTTTCTTCTCCCGGGCCCTAAAAGTTACTCAGGAGAATTATTGTCAAAATCTAGTTTAACACATTTCTGGACAATTTGCCAATACACAATAGAAAAACAATTATTTCCGCAAGTTTCATGGAAAATGCTTGCCATAAATTTTAAAGAAGCCATAATAACTTAATTATTGTTCAATAAAAACAACAGTAAATGGTTTAAGGGCGTGGTCACGATATAGACATTATAGTGGCCGCAAGAGGGCGTTTCACTCTTAATTAAAAGCAAATAAATATGATTATATTTTAATTTATGGCAACTTTGAATTGAACCGCTCTGTGAGACTCCGCCTCATCGATATTATGTATAAATTATTTATAAGGTACCTATGATATAGGTATTGTGGCACTCGTAGTTATAATTCACTATTTTTTTAATTAAATTAAAATTACTATACTAACATATGCCTATTTTTACCTAAGAGGGCTTAAATCCCTTCCACGTTCTATAACCTTTAGATAAACATCCAAGACCTAGGCCAATCTGAAATAGATCATTTTCCATTTTAACTCAACCGGGGATCGAACCCGGGACCTCCGATGTGATAGCCTGGCATGACCACTAGGTCACAGAGGTCGTCAAAGGTTGCGAGTTGCCAGGTTGCCACAGAGGTTATCTGCTATAAAAGTATAAAAGGATAAAGACTTTGTACATGAAAAATCTCAGCAACAACTGTCTTTAATCGCTTCTCTCGCTATTTCAATTAAATAAAAACAATATTTCAACACCATGAACAAACAATTCCAAAGAAAAACAAACTGTGACTAAACAAAAATGACTTGAATGACGAAACTTCGTCACACCGAACCCAGGCCGAAAATTGGTAAGAAACGACGAGCGATACGTGTTAGTCACGCGGAAGTTATTATGGTCCCGTATTTACATTTTTAATTAACTGCTTTCCAAAGTGTAAACTGTAGCCCTTTTTTGTTATTAAAATTTTTAAATTTTTTTAAACAAGCTTTTATCGAAAATTATAAATCTAAATCTTAAAATTCCTGAAGACTAATCAAACGAGACTAAGCTCGATAGGGTTGCGTCGTTTTATAACACAGTTCCTATGGCCACCTTCGGGCTCCATTATCAGAGCAGCTCCATGACAATATTGCATTGTCATTCGAAATACATGAAAAATGCATGCAAATTTCATCATAATCGGAAACCGGAAAGTACAGATTTACAACAGACAACAGAACAGGTGAAACTCAGTAATCCTTGTAATAAAAAAAGATCATACTAGCGGCTCCATACATATATAATTATGGTACCATACAGTTACCTTACCAAATCTGTTTAAGCATTTTCGAATAATCGATGAACATTCAAAAAAAATAAAACATCGCGGCGATGATATCCTCCTTCTTATTTAGAAGTCGGTTAAAAAAGGAAAATATATTCTATAATACAAGCATAATACTGGCCATAAAATCGGACAGCTCTATAAAAAAAAGAAACAGTAGCGTTACACCTGTCGGCCGGCCAACATTATTCCCATGGACCAAATCCAAACCAGTTTTAAGAAAAAAACTTAAGGACGATTTGGTTTCCATTCTCAAGTTAACAGGTGCAGGCAGGGACTGGGCATTGTTTCCAATCAGATTTATTACTTGTATAAATATAGACCGCCTTATTATAAAGAGCAGACTTACTTTGTTACTAGGTTTAAACCATTATCCGACCAAATGAAGTTGACATTTTCAGATGAGACAATAGCATATTTCTAGATATGAACTTGAACTTGATATGATAATCGTTTGAACCTATTATCAAAATAAATCTGTGTTTTAATAATAAGACCGATAAAGATAAGGTCTAACAAAATACACTGATACTATTTAAGGGTGAATTAAGTCCATGATACTGAATTACTTTCCCCAAAGAACACGTATCGAAATATGAAAGTAATTTTTGGCCTCCCATACACATTGACCGATATGATCCGAGTTTGTATGGAAAGTCAAAAAATATTTTTCATATCTCGACATATGTTCCTGGAGGAAAGTTGTTCACTATTAAGGACTGAATTCACCGACACAGAATAAAATAAATATTTAAGTAGGTTTCCCATACAATAAACGTGATTTTTATACTTATATACACCCTGCGGTGTTACCCGCACCTAAAGTAGTCTATGAGTCAATCTAGGGGGTCAGCTTCCTGAATACCAAATTTTCTCAAAAAAGGTCCAACCGTTTGCGCGTGAAGAAGTAACAAACATACACATGTGTGTATGTACACACTCACAAACTTTCACCCTTAATTAGTGATGGTACGGAACCCTTCGTGCGCAAGTCTGACTCGCACACAAATTTCAGAACGAAAAACCGATTTTAACTCCAAAAGTATAAATACATAAAAAAAATTTGAAGAAAAAAAACGTGTATGTACCTTATTTCTATAACAGATTTTGTAACTTAATCCAAGTACCTAATAATAATATAGATAAACCTTACAAACATCGCAGCACAAACCAGTAAGTAGATACTTAATATGACGTCGAGCATAGAGTGTTGAAGACCAAGCAATCTGATAACAATGTTATACAGCATATTTAGTTACATATTTGCATGAATTCTAAATTAGTAAAAAAGACGCATATTGAGCATAAATACTTATTTATCTTACTAAGTAGTAAAGTAAGTAGGTACCTTACTTATTTATGAAAAATTTATGTACATACTTAAATGAAAAGTTGAAAAAAGATATACGTAAAGTTAGCGAACACAAGCTTTTATACAAGCAAATAAATTAACAACTAAGTACTATTCTCTATTAACATAAAATAATATGTATTCCACATTAAAAATATCATAAGTAATTTAGTTTACTTTTAACTGTTTTGTAAAATATAATAAACTAAAGAGTTTCAAAACAATAACACAACAAAATAATGTTTACCAACGAAAACAAACTAGGCCAAAATTTTAAAAATAATTCTTACCATTCAGTATTTATTTAAAAATCCATAAAACGTCCAATTTCACGCACTACACCACAAGATTCCAATTTAAAAATAAACAAAAAGTTTCAATCACTTCAACAGTACTGGCCACTCGATCCAAACACTATGATAGTCAGCGTTTTGCACAGATGGAAAATAAAAAGAAAAGGATCGTTCGATTAAAAAACAAACAAGCTTCGTTCGATTTTCGAATTCAATCAACACGAACGACCGCGAGGCGCGAGGCCTGGCAGGTTACTGTCAGGGAAACGTTTCCCGCCCTTCGCGCCGAGTTGGGCTGAAAAGGAGGTTTTAATTGAAATGTATCATCCTACGGGATTCTGAAAAATCAAATAGAAGTTGGAATATGGCGTCTTTACGCGAGCATATCAACGGTTGTCATGCTATTTTAATATAGTTTTTATTTTCATTTATTAAATTTATTTAAAGACAGTAGAAAAGTACCGATGCGATGGACACATTCTTAAATAAGTACTTTATAAAACTAGGTCAATGTAAAATTACTCATTAGTCTGAGTTGTCTAATCTAAAAAATACGCTAATAAAATATTACGATCTAGTCTACTCTAGATCGTAATATTTTAATATCGTATTTTTTACATTCCCCCTCCCAACACTTACATTCCAACTCCCATGCTGGTCTGGGACAAACAAAAAAACTTAGAGTGTACCAGCTGCTTCTCTTCCCGCGCAGATCGTAAAAGCCGATCGAGGGAATGGGCAAAAATGCGAATCATTTCAACAGGCGATGCGGCTAGCAACCCGTCACTGTATTGATTGCTTTTCCATCTTCTCGCCCACCATGACGCTAAAAGTGGCTTTTGAGTCTTGCGGCCCTAGGCTCTGCATAGAGCCGCAAGACCCAAAATGCTCTGTCAGCCCCATTAGGGATAAAGACGTGATAGTATGTATGTATTTTTTACAAGCTTTTATTTAACTTGCAATTTATCATGTATGTGTGAATTTTTAGGTCAAATCTTGCAACTCAATTTTCGACCAGTTATCCTCAACCGATTCTTGTATAAGTTGGATGACAATACAATATTATAAAGTCAATCAGCTGTACTGATGATGGAACCTGCAGATATTTAACGGAACTCAGTTATAAAACAACATAACCTTATTGAGTAGCATTCGTTTGATTTGTCTTGAAGAGTACTGTATGTTTTAAGTTAAATTAAACTAATAGTCTTCAAAATTATTTATAAAGATATATATACATATTCTTTAAGCCTTAATATTTTTTTTATTCCTTAAAACGATACCTAGGGTCTGATCACAGAGACGGAAGGTGGTCGATGGAACGCAGTAATAAAAAGATGCAACTCCATCGATTTTGGGCTTATTTCATTTGGCTTAGTAAGAACTTTGACCTTACAATAAAAGCTTGTACAATAAATGTAATTTATTCAAAAAACTTATTTACAATATTGATACACTAACAATGAAAAAATAATAATGAAATAAATCAAATCTATTTCAAAAAATATCCATCCGATAACCTATTACATAATAACAGGTTCTTACAGTCAATCAATAAACGGACCAGCAAAGTAAATGTATTCTACATGAACAATCCAACGTCTGTTCCTATATGGATTGGATTGTTGCTTTTTCGTGTATATATCACAGAGAAAAAGTGATAGTTAAACCAGTTTTTCTACTTGCATTTTGTTTATTAGATACCAAACTTTTGTTCAAATTAGCAGAACAATGTAGTTTTAATTAAAACACATTTTAACTACTAGTAGCCCTGAGTTCAGCAGTCACTCGATTTTGGTAAAGTGTAACAAACATTTTTGCTACTAGCAACCATTATTTGAGTGGCCAACACTGGTGTCCAATTTTCGGTAACTATGTGTAACTGGGTAATTGGGTATGTCTGTATTTTTAAGGATAACTCGACTTGGCTGGCTAGCTGGCTTGTATGTGTAGCCATGTAATTTTTAAGTACGGACATGAGCCAAATCAGTTAAAGGGTCGCCGAGATATGGCGTTCACGAGTTTACGGTTGTTAGGGCGAATTTTTTTAGGTATAATCTTGCTTTTATCTTTTTTATGCACAGGTTTATTTACTTTCAAGAACACCATCTAGTGATAAACGTCATGTAGTTCAAATTGATATCCGTAGCGACATCTATTATTTGCTAGTAAACACTTAACTTGACTCTCAAGCATTAACCTACTATAACTTTGAAACGGCTGAATCGATTTTCATTAAACATAGCTTAAAACCACCGGAAATAAATTTTCTTTCAAGTGAAAGAAACCGCATCGAATCGGTCCATCCGTTTGAGAGCTATGATGCCACAGACCGATACACAGACAGAGAGAAATTAGCGTCAAACTTATAACACCCCTCTTTTGTAGGGGGTTAAACACTAAATCTAAGAAGCACTTTAGCATTGGTAACACTTGGTTTGAACGGAGTTACAAAACATGAAGCCCCAAAAAAATTTCAGCTCCTAAAACAGTCCGGGACTGAAAAAAGTGACACAAGTTCGTAGTAAACAAGGAACCCTTGAAGTTTCGCCATGTTGGCCTGTCTGTTTGTCTGTCTGTCTGTCTGCGGTTATAATCAGAGACTATAAGTACTAGAGAGCTGTACCTAATTTGGTATGGATATGTATATTAATTATGCCAAAAACGTGGTAAAATAAAATTTAAAAAAACATTTTTTTTATCTCCCAGAGAAATAAAGTGAGAGCCAATTTTTTTTTCTTGATTAACTCATCGTGTGGAGTATTGTTTAACAGGTTAAGTGGCACGACACGCACTTGGCCAATTTATTTGGCCAGAGCAGCTAGAGGACTTGGCCTCTCCTCGCTGACCAGGCGGGTTGGAGAGATCTCATTGATGTTTATAAGCTTTGTTTAGCTTGTATTACCTAAGTCGCCTTCTACGACATCCACGGGAGGACTTGGAGTGGCCCTATTCTACTCTGCCGGAAACCACACGGCACGACTATAACTATTCATAACTTCAAATCTCCTTGGTTCTAATCCTCAAGGATCGTCAACGACTCACACTGAACGATGCAGCAACTATTAATAGAATAGAAGCACTGCAGTAGAAAGAGATAGAAACGTCACAATCGTGCGACAGAAAGAGACAGGTGAAGGTATCGGAGCTGTGACAGCTGAAACCGCATTTAGATTAGAATCACTTTTGTAAGCTTAGTCCTTATTTGGGAGATATTCTAATGAATATGTACCTATTTATACATTATTAGAACTGAAGTTTATATAGGTACAACGTGGAAGGGACATAGCCATAATAAATCGAACCACAGGCTATACTAGATCACTATATTATAATGATAATGAAGTAAATAGGAGTCAAAAAACAAACAAAAAAATCGACATTCGTCTGTTTAAAAAGTGATCTTATGTCTCACGGATCAAGGTTTTAATTATCCCGATAAGAACAAAGACGTGATTTTGTGTTTAACTAAGGGACTTCTTTTTTACAAACTTTTATTAACCGATTTCCAAAAAAGGAGGTTATCATTTTGTCGCAATTTTTATTTTTTGGAAAATTCTTTTTTTGTTTAAAAGGGTATAGTTTCGAGTTCCCATAGAAACTTTATCAAAATCCATTATTCTCTTTTTAGAAGCAAATATTAAGTTAATCATAGACCTAGACTTTTTTATGGAATTAATTATAGGTATTCGATGGACCCACTTAAAATGTCAATGCAATTGCCCAAATGATTGATTTGTTTATTAACTTTTATCAAAATATGGCATAATTAACTTCTAAAACCGTTGCTCAATGATCTTAGATAAAACTTGTGACATGACAGTATCTTGCTTGTCAAAACATTGACACATTTTATTTCTCCCAGGAGAATGATACGAGTGTGACATAACAGATATGGACTCGGGATAAGGCGAGCAGTAAAACCCATTGGGTATGGACAAATTCTACTAATACTTTAAATGCGAAAATGAGTTTGTATATTTGTTTGTTACCACTTTACGCTTCGACTACTGAAGCTATTTAGATAAAAATTTATAGGGATATAGTTTGATACCCAGGGAAGGACATAGGATAGTATTAATCCCAAAGTCCCACGGGGAGCGAAGCCCACGGGCACAGCTAGTATAATTTAATTACAAACGTAACAGATACCCAACCACATAGAAACTATTAGAGTCCGTAAGTAGGCAATACTGGAGTTGTGGGTAGGTACTCAAAGATGGCAGCATACACGACTAGCAAAAAAGTGACAAAGGAAGTGTTAAATATGCTTTTAAAATTTTATTGCATTTCATATATGTTATATTTAATTAATTAAAGTACTACATTATTTAAATAAATATAGGAATAAAAGATTTTAATATTTTGATTATTACCATAAAGCGCCATCTAGTGACAATGAAGAGAAATAATTATATTTATATGGCGATGGTTAGGCATGGTATGGATAACGCGATTATCGCGCCATATTTAAAATCCTTCTTCGAGATCTTTTTATAATTCAAGAAAACGTCTGGCTTAAACTGGCAAAACAATAAATATATTGAAGCGTGCGAAGGATGACTGGAATACACTTACCTAGTCGCCAGTTGGGTTATAATAATTAACAGCTAAGTCAAAAAGACCAACTTTATGCGCGATTGCCAGTTCAGGGGTTTCACACCAGATGACGTAATTTTTGGTGTCTTATAAAAACATACATTTACTGTAAATTATAGTACCTTATTATTATTTTAATGGCGGAAATATCCTTTCTTTATCTTTCTTTTATTCTTATTTTTCGTAGTCTTAAACAGGAAATATATTCGAAAAAATTGGTGCCTAACACCAAAATTCCCAAAGTGAAATACAAAAACAAAATGAACAGGAAAAAATGCAAACACTTTCAATTTATACGCGATCGACAATTTCCGCACCTTCCGGGCCTATTACCGCCCTAAGTGCGGCCCTGGCAATCGCCTCATTTACAGGGCTGCCTTCCAACAAAAAGGTTAAGCCATCTGTTCCCTTAATCCTGCGTCTTTCCACACTTCGCTACATGACTTAAGCCCTTTCAGACTTTCTGTTGACATTTTTTCTTCAATTAAGTTTTATTTACTCGGTGGTTTATTCGATTTTTAAAGGTTTACCATTTATTTAAACTTTGCTTTGAAATGACAAGAGATTTCATAATCTCGTCTCGGGAGTAGAAACTAAAATACAGAATAAATCAGGTGCTTACCTATCTTGAGTTGTTTTTATGTGTATTATACAATCTATGTATTAGAAAAAAAAGTTTAATACATCTTTGCAGAAAATAAAATCGAAATATTTATTTAAACTTTTGCATGATAATATTTTAATATGTGGTGCACTTTTAAATCGATAGATTACAATATTATTGTAATTAATATTAATCAATAAAAGTGTTAACTTATGTTCCTATGTCACTTGGTGTGGGTCCCCTATTTGTTTTCGAAATTTTTTGATCCGATTTTCAAAGTATCGAACACTGTGTGCCGATAACTCAGTGATGCGATGTTTTACTCTATCGATGCTTTATAGGCGCGATGTAACGTTCATGCGAAAAATTATGTTCCGATACACCTTACAGCGATAGCTCATTGCTTCGGTAATTTATTAGTTTGATAGCATCGTAGCCCGAAACGCCTACTGATGTGTCTGTCAAATAGGATATTAGAAAATGGAACACCTGATGCAGAACTATAATGGTCAGCTAAACTATAAGGAATATAAAACTGACGCCTTAGCAAAAATTGTTCAGCCTCATGAGCATTTCCGGAGTCATTAAGTCCACGCGAACTAAGTCGTAGGCTTCGGCTGGTTTATGATAAGTTTTTTGGAAGTTGATGATTAAAAAAGCGGCCAAGTGCGAGTCGGACTCGCCCAAGGGTACTGCAAGTAACACAATATAAGTTTTGTAGTATATTTTATTTTATTTTTCTATTTGAGTTGATTGAATCTTATACCTTTAAACGAGCAATTCTTGTATATTTATTTACATATATATATATATATTTATAAATTTCTGTGATCTCGAAAACGGATCTAACGAATTCGCTCAAAATTTGTATATGGGGGTTTTCGGGGGTAAACAATCGATCTAGATTAGTTTTATGTTTAGGAAAACGCGTGTTTTTGAGTTTTCATGCGTTTTTCTTTCCACGCAAAATATGGTTGCTAATTTCGTCGCGCCGACCGCCTTGTTTTTAGCTCAGCGGTTAAGGATACCGACCGCTAGAAAGAGTGTTACGGGTTCGAATCCCACTCGGTGACTTACTTTTTTTTTTTTTTATATTTAAGTTTATATATAATTTTTTATTTTGCATTGTATTTAGACAAGTTTAAAAATTTTGTTAATGTTTGAGATGTAACCGAGCAAAGCTCGGTCGCCCAGGTACTGAAAGGTAATTTGCGGTTTAGGATTTATGACGTATTAAAAAAACTTCTTACTATTATGGTTTATTATGGTTTATTATGTATTATTATGGTTTCGGAAAATAGTGGCTGTGACATACGGACGGACAGACAGACAGACAGACATGACGAATCTATAAGGGTTCCGTAGCCAAATGGCAAAAACGGAACCCTTATAGATTCGTCATGTCTGTCTGTCTGTCTGTCCGTCCGTATGTCACAGCCACTATTTTCCGAAACCATAATAATACTCTTGAAACTTGGTAAGTAGATGTATTCTGTGAACCGCATTAAGATTTTCACACAAAAATAGAAAAAGAACCATAATTTTTGGGGGTTCCAGATACTTAGACTTAAAAAAATATTTTTCATCAAACTCATACGTGTGGGGTAGCTATAGATAGCTCTTCAAAAATGATATTGAGGTTCCTAATATCATTTTTTTCTAAACTGAATAGTTTGTGCGAGAGACACTTCCAAAGTGGAAAAATGTGTCCCCCCCCTGAAACTTCTTAAATAAGAAAGTGATAAAACTAAAAAAATAAATAAAGAAATTAGCAACCATATTTTGCGTGGAAAGAAAAACGCATGAAAACTCAAAAACACGCGTTTTCCTAAACATAAAACTAATCTAGATCGATTGTTTACCCCCGAAAACCCCCATATACAAATTTTGAGCGAATTCGTTAGAGCCGTTTTCGAGATCACTGAAATTTATAAATATATATATATAAATAAATATACGAGAATTGCTCGTTTAAAGGTATAAGATTCAATCAACTCAAATAGAAAAATAAAATAAAATATACTACAAAACTTATATTATGTTACTTGCAGTACCCTTGGGCGAGTCCGACTCGCACTTGGCCGCTTTTTTAATCATCAACTTCCAAAAAACTTATCATAAACCACCCGAAGCCTACGACTTAGTTCGCGTGGACTTAATGACTCCGGAAATGCTCATGAGGCTGAACAATTTTTGCTAAGGCGTCAGTTTTATATTCCTTATAGTTTAGCTGACCATTGTAGTTCTGCATCAGGTGTTCCATTTTCTAATATCCTATTTGACAGACACATCAGTAGGCGTTTCGGGCTACGATGCTATCGAACTAATAAATTACCAAAGCAATGAGCTATCGCTGTAAGGTGTATCGGAACATAATTTTTCGCATGAACGTTACATCGCGCCTATAAAGCATCGATAGAGTAAAACATCACATCACTGAGTTATCGGCACACAGTGTTCGATACTTTGAAAATCGGATCAACAAATTTCGAAAACAAATAGGGGACCCCTTGGTGTTTCATATAATATGACACTAGTAGCGACATCTGTTATCAACCTAAGAAACTACATTTGCGTAAAAACGGTACTGCTTACTGAGTAATAATCAAAGTCAAAGATTTTTAGAATTCAAACCTAACTTTGAGAGAATTATTAACTTTTATCGACAAATAAATAAATCCTACTATCCTAATAATATTGTAACGCGAAAGTTTGTACTTAAGTATGGATGGATGGATGGATGGATATTTGTTACTCTTTCACGTAAAAACTACTGAATGGATTTAATGAAAACCTTTACAATAATATAGCTTATACATTTGAATAACACAGGCTACAATTTATAAAGATATTGTGTGATAATCCTGCGCAGACAAAGTCGCGGGCACCAGCAAGTACCTAAATAAATGTAAAATCTGTGAAGTTTTTTATTAGATGCTGCTGCTTTAAAATTCTTCCAAAAAGACCAATTAACACCAAAAGGTAGCCAGGGACATCCATTTGACATGGATAGCCTTTATAATCTGTAGAACAACACTTACTCAGCAGTTATAGAGGAGTTTTTAGACTATACGATCCGAATCCGATTCAATTTCAATTCAATTCATTATTTAAAAGAAGATGAGATTTATTGAGAAAATAGAAATAAGAACAAAGAAACATAAAATTAAAATAAACTAAGCTATAAAATAAACTTATACTAAAATATGCTAAATTTAAAAAATGTCATCTTGTCCATGCAGCATGGTTGCAAGAACGCTGGCTGCGTTTCCTCGCTGGATAGCAATGCTGATTCGTTATTGTCAATTAAATAAACATTGATACTTAAAAATACGCTTTTGATAGCGTAGATACAGCCAAAAGTTAAAAAAATCAAAGACCAGCCGCAGAAAGATGGTCGACTTCTAGAAGAGAAACCTCTTTTCAGTAAAAATTGCTTGTTTCGCACGAGCTTTTAGTTATTCACGTCAATCTGCATTAATAATATATCGTAGGTAGCAATTTTTGTAAACATTTTACAGTATTTGGACGCCTTATAGTCCTATCCCTAAAAGTTTCTAGGTCTATGGTTCTATTAGAAAGGCAGCCAACCTTATTTTTTTTAAATTTTATCTTTATTGTTCATCAAATACAAATTTTACAGAACAATAGGCGAACTTAACGATAGATGCGTTGTCTACCAGTCAACCTTTGGGTTATGCAGATAGTCTGAATGTGTGTTGCATTAGGATAAAAATAGTACATAAAAAATAAAGAAGTAAACGATACATATAATAATACATATTAAAATTAGATAGTTTCCATCAAATCAAATCAAATACTTGTATCGAATCGTTAAAAGTAAACATTTTCTATTGGATTTTTGGATTTTTATGATATACTAATTACGCCCTGCAGTTTACCCGCGGAAAAAGTAGCTGTGTTAATCCAGGGTGTCAGCTCCATACATACCAGATTTGATCAAAATTGGTCCAACCGTTTGCGCGTGAAGAACAAACATACACACGCACTCACAAACTTTCGCTATTATAATATTAGTGTGATATAAGTATGTTATATTAGACGCCTACTTTCTTATCTGTTTTCTTTTCCAAAAGGTTGTAAGGGAGAGAATAATAATACAGAGAATGCTATACCATTAAGTCCACCTATTGTAGCTTTTGACTCAATGATCATTATCATCATAATCAGGTCTTTTTGTCTCCACTGCAGGAGCACTAACCTCTGTACTACCAGAACCATACTTGGCCAGAGCAGTCAGAGGACTTGGCCTACACTCTCCACGCTATGATTGGAGAGGTCTCATGATGATTATAAGCTTTGTTTAGCTTGTATTTCCTAAGTGACCTTCTACGACATCCACCGTAATATTTGGAGTGGGCCTATTCTACTCTGCCATTAATAAAAATTCAAACATTTTAAATAAATAATTGATATAGGTACCAAACCTTGAGTTATTTTTGACTTAAGTAGTGTATTGTGCTTAAGTCTTCAAGAATAACTCAATGGTACCTAGGTTCTAAGAATGTAGTTTATTGCAGTTAACTCTAGGGCTTATCAGGTTTTATTAACAAGTCTATCTATCTCTTTCTTTCAGTACATTATGATACGTTGCTCCCTTTCTGCCTTGTCACCGACTGATCAAAGTGCTCGATTCGATACAGTTGTAGAGCTAGTACATGAAAAATAAACAGAAAAGCATGAATCCATCTCATTCCATTGATTTAGATGGCAATAATATAATTTTTTTAAACTGAAAACCGACTTCACCCCAAACTACATAATCAATTTTGATAAATTTTTTATGGGCACACCCAGCAAGTATACATTTTCAAACAAATAAGAATTTTCCAAATTGGTTCAAGCGTCTTTAAATAAATAATCGTTGAACATACTTATTAGAAGATCGCAATGAATTGTTAACCTCCTCCTTTTTTAGAAGTTAATAAAATAACTAGTGCTACAACTACAACTGCGTTCCTAAGGAGGGTAGACGTTGTAAGACTTTCGCACAAACGCATTCTCAAGAAGGGTTGACGTGTAGCAGGAAGGCAAACTGAACTGATTTCGATAAACATAGCTAAGAACTAAGAACATTCGTTTAGGCGCTACGATGCCACAGATAGAGACACGGACACGTCAGACTTATTACACCTCTGTTTTTCGTTGAAGGTAAAAACAATAGCCTAAATGTTAATCAATTAATACGAGTATACAGCTGTAGGATATTTGAACGATATGAATGTAAGTCGAAGTAGTAAATTTCTGAACGAACAAGTGTCTTTGTCTAGTACCTCTCACTCTCTCTCTGAACGACGCTATTGTTGTAGAAAGCATTTTATTTAATGCCCCAAAAATAAATTTATAAAAATTTGTAAAGAATGTTATCAATGAGACCTTCCCTACATAGCTGTAATATTTTAATCCTAACCAAATGTCCACAAAAAACCAAACTTGTAATTATTTTTCTTAGGCAAACTTTATTACTAGGTTTAATTAAACCATAACCGTCTTATTATAAAACGCAGACTAACTTTGTTACTAGGTTTAAACCATTATCCAACCGAATTAAGTTGACATCTAGTAATAGACATTGTCTCATCTGAAAATGGCAACTCTGACACTGATTTGGTCGGATACTAGTTTAAACCTAGTAACAAAGTTAGTCTGCGTTTTATAATAAGACAGTAACCGTCTTATTATAAAACGCAGACTATCTCTGTTACTAGGTTTAAACCATTATCCGACCAAATCAAATTGACATCTAGTAATATGCCTCTGTTTCATCTGAAAATGTCTACTTGATTTGGTCGGATACTAGTTTAAACCTAGTAACAAAGTTAGTCTGCGTTTTATAATAAGACTGTAAAGGTTTAGAATATGGTCCACCCAAATCAAATAGACGAGTATGAGTCAGTTTCACTTTACTAAATGTCAACTTAATTATGACGGAGTGGTTAAAGTCTAGAAACAAAGGTAATCCTCGTTATAAAATAAGACTGCTCATTCCCTTCATCTGCTATCCCACCATATACTGCGCCGTTACTAACCTTGCTTAACCGCGTAAGATCAAGTTTTTCACCGATCCCTTTGTTGTCGTCACGCCTGACAAGATCGAACCTGCTACCTTTTGGACTTTTTGTCGCGTCATCATATCATCCAATAGGGTCCTTGACTAGAAAGATTTCATTCAAAATGTTTGTAACGCTATAGATAGGTTTACGCTGGATTGACGTTTCGTTTCTACAATTTTCATAAAATTGCCTGCAATGTCATATGATTTTATTTTTTACCGACTTAAAAAAGGAGGTTATTAATTTTACCCGTATGTTTTTTATGTTATTTTTTTAAGTATTTTTTTAACTTTATTACCAAATTGTAACAGGCGAACTTAAGTATGTATGTTAATTAAGTGTGTATGTTACGTGACAACTTCGCAACTTGTGAACCTATTTTACTGTTTTTTTATTTTATTTGAAAGTCTTTTAGTACCACGTTGGTCCAATATTAAATTGATGAAGGTATGATGAAGCACTTGGGAGATAAGTATGGAAGAAACTTCTGAAGGAAACTGAACTAAGTTGTTTTTTTCTGTGTATTTTTTTTATTATATTGTTAAAAACTTAATCCTACTATCCTATCCTACTTCTTACTAATAAAATAAATGTGAAAGTGAGTTTGTATACTTGTTTGTTTATTATCACTCCACGCTTCAACTACTGAACCTATTTTGATGAAATTTGGTATGGTGTATGAAATAAAGATATAGTTTGATACCAAGGGAAAGACATAGGATAGTTTTTATCCCGAATTCCCATGGGGAGCGAAGCCCGCGGGCACAGCTAGTTACGTAATTTTTTTTTAAATTGTATTTTTATTTTCGGTCATACGATTTACGCAGGTAAAGAAGCAGCTGCTACATGCTCCTAGACCAACATCAAAGACACAGATTAAAAATAAAAAATAAATAAATATTTATTAAAAAAAAATATTTAAAAAAAAATATTTATTCATAAAAAAAATATTTATTTAAAAAAAGACACTGAACACAGGTAGCAGGGGCCCACCAATTAAGTTTTTATAAACCTGTATCTGGGGAGTCAGAGTACATCATAAATCATTACAAAGTAAATTAAGTTATATTGTGTAATTACTTATTTTGTGTTATGAATGTTGTACCTAGTTGTATAAAGTGTAGGTATAACGTAATTATAAGATATACATGCAGGGTGAGGAAAAATATAAATGTGTTGTTAAAGTTTTTACATTAAATAAAGACTTTTATATCATATTAAAAATTTATAACTTACTAGTAATTACCAGATATACAGACTTGTCAGACTTATACAATGTGGAAGGGACATACCCGTAAAAAATCGAACCACCGGTTATAAACTAGATCACTATTATTATAATGAAATTAAAATAACGATCAAATAGCCCAAAAAAAATAAATTCTCATATAAATTGCCCGGACGGCTGCTCACTTTATTTATTTCCAATTTTTGTAGTTCTGATTTCGTTATGCTAAATTTATCTAGTATATCTTGTGGTTTGATTTATTACGGGTTAGTCCCTTCCACGTTGTATAATACCCCTCTTTTTTGCATCAGGGGTTAAAATGTTAGAAGTGTATATGTTTTTACATAACAAATAAATGTATAGATCTTTCACCGCATCCTTATTTCCTCCTAGCTAATTAGGGACCAGTTCCTTCCGAGCAAAAACTTATAAAACCTGTCGGAAGTACTTGGATAAAGTACTTATTAAAGGGTGGCTTCCCCCACTTGTAAAGCTGAATTAAAAGGGTGAGACTCGTCCCAAGGGTCGTGTGTTACGGTCAAACTTTACAATTGTTCTTTTCTTTAAAAGTAAAATTACTTTTTCGTGAAAAAACTGATTTAAATTCTCAAGCATTACTGGATCCTAAAGAATTGTGTAACTGTTTGTTTTTCGGGAATGCAAGTGGCCAAAATTTTGTGTAAGATTTTTTCAATCTGCCAAGTGGCATCTGATCTGATATACTTACCCGTACCTACCTTGGCAACAGTCAAAATCAGCTGAAGACCTCGCGAGTTACCCCAATTGGATGAGGTTTGTCGGATAAAAAAGTTGTTCACACAAAAAGTTTGGTGACATTGTTGAAAATTTTTCGAAATAAATCTGAATCAACAAAAAAATATATATAACTAGATGTATCCGTGGGTTTCGCCCCCTGTAGGAATTTCGGGATAAAAACTATCCTGTGTCCTTCCTTGAGTATCAAACTATATCCATATCAAATTTCATCTAAATAGGTTCAATAGTTGAAGCGTGAAGTGGTAACAGACAACCAAATATACAAACTCACGTTCGCATTTATAATATTAGTAGAATATCGGAACCGTCTCACAAAATTTCACGAGAACCAATAGAACAGCTTGACAGACAAACTGACAAACAGCCAGACAAAAGCATTTTTGGCCAATCTCGAAACTGAGACGCTTCGCTCGCTCAGTCAACAAAATCCGGATTAACAGTACACTCGGAATACTTCGCTCGCTACGCTCGCTCATTGAACCCTGTTACCTACTTCGCATCTTCACAATGTGTAGAGAAAATTTAAATCATAATCTATACACGGCTAAAATCTTGCCAACAACGCCGGCATAGTTGAAATTTCAGATTTTAGAACTTGAAGCGCATATTAGAGGCGGCCGACATTCTTGGGAGATAGGTATCTATTAGCAACGTGGAGCTGAATTTTGTTTATGGTTTACGAAGTTTTAAAGTTAAATAAAAATACTTTTAACCGACTTCAAAAGACGGAGAGTTAATCAACTTGAATGTACATTCTTTTTTTTCTGGACCAAGGGCATAAGCACTTGTGTTGGTGAGTAGGTTTTTAAATTTGCAAATTATTTTTTCTTTTTTAATTATCAGTGGGTATGGGTCAGAAAGGAGACTCATCTTTTTCCTATTGCCGGGAATTTGCAGTTGTTAAAACCCGACAAAAAAAAGAAATGTTATATGTTTGACGCTATCTGTTATCGGTCTGTCTGTGGTATAGTAGCTCTCGAACGGATGAACCGATTTCAATGCGGTTTTTTAACGTGAAAGCAAGTTCCCTTGCGGTATACCTTAGCTATGATTGACAAAAAATGGTAAAGCCATTTAAAAGTTATTAGGAATTAACGCTTGAAAGTTGTTTTTTTAAAATTCATCTGGCAAATAAAAGATGGCGTTACAGATATCAATTCCACAGAATAAGTACTAGTACTCGGTAGGAATAAGTAGTTCCGCCACTCATCACTAATGGTGTCAGGTGTTTTTTAATTTGCCTGGCAATATAAACTTGTCGATATATTTGATCAAGCAAAGACAAATCAGCCACTTGATTATGGCTTTTTTATCGGAGGCTTGTGAAATTTAGCAGGCCTGTAGATTTAGCAGGCCTGTCTCACTCCGTAGGTATTAAAAACGCAGGTACGTACGGCGGCCTCGCCGGCTTGGCTAATCAGTGCGGAAGAAAAGGTAAGCGTTACTTGATAGAAAGAGACGGAAAGAGATGGAACGTCTAGGTGAATATAACTGTAGGTTATTAGCGATGTGCGACCTGAAGTGAACTTAATTGTAACGTCGCGAAAGTCGCTATTCCTTTAATTGATTTTTCGGAGTGAATCTTCTGTACTTGTACTATTATGTATTCTGTGGATTTAGGTACTTACCCAATATAATTTCTAAGAGCGGTCATGTGCCAAATCAGTCAAGCGCTTGACGAGATATAAGATTCCCGAGTTCACAGTTCAGGGGAACGATAGTTATAAAAAACAACTATTTTATTTTATAACTATCGTTCCTCTAAACAGTGTTTACTTGCGATATGGCATCTTTTATCACAAGTTATGTAAGTTATGTAGCTTACTTTGTTTTTATTTTTTAATTACATTATCTTTGCGTGGTATGTAATAATTTATTACTGAATGATTTGACCTTTTCATTGACACATCGCATATCAGTTAAAACATTTCTTATTTTTATTCAGTCCTAACATATATTTTATTATTTTACTAGCTGATGCCCGCAACTTCGTTCGCGTGGACTTTATGACTATCCTATCTTTCAAGTTGGATCAAATTGCACACGATGTGCAAATCAAATTTAAAATCGGTTCAGTACTTTAGGAGTCCATCGCGGACAAACAACATGACACGTAATTTTTATATATAAAGATTTTATAACATATTATTCTCAATCTATTCTTAGTCCACATTCTAATTGACCGAAGGAGTAGGGTGTCACAGTTTCGAGGTTGGCCAAAATTGCTTTTTTGCTAGTTTATGTGTCCGGCAGTTCTCGCCTATAAGTCGCATTTCTCAACCAAACCCCTTGAAATTAAGTGAGACGGTTTAAAAATTATATAGAATTTTTTGACGATTCAGTATTTTGAAATTTTTATAAATGGCGGAAATATGGGGGTTGGATACTTTAAAAATATTACATTTCAGCCATTACGATAGATTTTCAAAAATGTCACAAAACTTTTTGATTGTGCTTATTAAAACGCAACTTTTTTGTCTAAATAACTTTTTTATCTAAGGTCTACAGCTTACAGAGCTTCTATCAGTCAAAAAATTCAGCAACTATTATGAAATCGAAAAAAAAACTTAATAAATTATCAAGTGATATAACTAAAATTAATTTTATGATTTTGACTTTGACACAAACTAAATTCAATTAAGGTGCTCAGGACAGGCTCGGCTTTAGCAAAGATATTCAAGTTATCGTCGAATACCTATCCTATATAATACTACATAGGGTAAAACCCGGATAGTTGCCCCGGGGGTATAGTTGCCTTGATTGCAAGTACTCTAGTTTCGCGAATAAAATACACATTATTTTATTTATCTATCGAGAGACTGCAACTTTGACTAAGTTGACCGTGTTGCATGTAGGTGCGATCAAAGTTTTTGCGGCATAAATTTCCTCTTTTTCAACAGGGCATCTATCCTAAACGTAATTTACATGGTAACGAAATGGTGACTCTCGCTCTGGCTCGTTTTTGGTGCAAAGGATGGCCATTGCAATACAGCGTGGTAATGCAGCTAGCGTTTTGGGCACTTTTGCACTAGAAACGATACAGGGCGGGTTTTAATTGTAATTACTAATTGACATTATGTAAAATAAAGAATATTTGATCATTTAAAAAAATTACTTTGTAATTAGCAAAATTATTGATTTGTAAAAAATTACTTTGTAATTAGCAAAATTATTGATTTGTAAAGTGTATATTTGAATAAAAAGACGTGTCAAGATTAAAAATGAGTTTACTTCCATTTACATGGATAAGGCAACTATTCCCTACATGGGATAGTTGTCCTAAAACTTAGAGGTCCGCAAAAATCGACAATACTCTGGAAATATCAAAGATATTGTTTATTCCTTTTATAAATTTGAAGATAATAAGTCAAAGTATCCACCCGTTTTACAAATAAAGAATCTTTCTTTTTGGACAAAGAGATTTAAAGTAATTTCCAAAAGGGGGGCAACTATCCTGGTTTTACCCTACATTCATGTACATATGTAGGTATTTACTTATGTTAGACGATAACTTAATATATCTTTGATCGGAGCGTCATGAAAGATGTAGTACAGTCAATAAGATTTTTTAAGTTCGAGCATGAGCCGAACCGATCGGTCAAGGGATTGCGGAGACATGGCGTGCGAGAGTTAAGTTGCGAACTACAAGTTTTAACGTCATTTTATACTACCGTCTACACTTTTTCTCTCATGTCTGTTTTGTCTAGATTCCCACGCGACTACCACTCGTCACCCTATGAAATGTCACTCGATACCGCTATTCGACCTTACCATGTTTTGCGAGCAGTTTTTGTTGCGTTTTTATTAGAACGTTAGAAAAATTGTAGGTTACATACATACATACTGTCACGTCTTTATCCCTAATGGGGCAGACAGAGCATTTTGGGTCTTGCGGTTCTATGCAGAGCCCAGGGCCGCAAGACCCAAAAGCCACTTTTAGCGTCATGGTGGGCGAGAAGATGGAAAAGCAATCAATACAGTGATGGGTTGCTATCCGCATCGCCTGTTAACATGATTTGTATTTTTGCCCATTCCCTCGATCGGCTTTTACGATCTGCGTGGGAAGAGAAGCAGCTGGTACATTCTACGTTTTTTTATTTCTCCCAGACCAGCATGGGAGGTAGGTTACAGTTGTTCATAATCATCATCTCAGGGTAATTCAAGGAGCTCGGAGGCTCAGCAGGAGTAGGCATTACTAGCGCTATCGCTAGTTAAGCGACACCGAGCACGGTCCGCACTTGGATGACTACAAGTGACATTAGAAATTTTTTAAAGCTCCGTGCTTTGGAAGGCCCGAAAGGCGGTTGGTCCCGGCTGTCATCATTATATGGCAGTTGTCAAGCTATGTCAGATGCTTAAAGAATGCTTGATAAATTTGCACCAGTGTTGGCCACTTACATACTCGAAAAACAAACAAGGGTAACAGGAGTGAAGTGAAATCAGCACTTTGTACAATATTTATAATTGTTTAATCAACGTTACCAGTTTTGTAACATTCAAACCCCTTACTTAGCACTAATTGAGCAGAATTCACGATAAAATGTCAGTCGGAATACGATATTAAGTAAATTCTACGAAACGCCTGTTAGGTAAGTTTTTGTACCGCTTTCGAAGAATTAAATTGTGCTTATTTTACTTGGAAAACTGTACAGCGTTTTAATGTTTCGGAAAGTATCATGGACGATTCATGGTTGGTCTAGGCCGCTACAACAATCTAATTAATATATTTGAAGTAATCTAAGAAAGAAAAAGATACGAATTGAAAAAATAACTGGCCAAGTTGGAGTCGGACACGCACTACTTCTATTTTCAGTATTTGTGGTTATAGCGGCAACATAAATACATCATTTGTAAAAATTTCAATCTAGGAACTTACCGCGATTAATATTGTTTGAACAGATAATTTGAAGACCCTTCTGCCATCATGGTCGCTGGCCGACTAGATTAATTGTGCCCGCGAAACTCTAAAATTATATATGTCTAGCTGTCACGCGGTTCATGAAATAAAGCCTGGTGAGAAACAGCCTGACAGACAACGGACTGCGTTTTCTTATTAATAGGATCCCATTTTTACCCTTTAGGTAAGGAAACCCTAAGAAATAAAAGATCGCGACGAAATGCTAACCTCCTCCTTCTTGGAAGTCGGTAAAAAAGTGCTTACAATAACAAAATATTCCATACAAAAATAACAAAGCATATAATAACAGACAAAGAGGGTTCGTTCCCTAGTACGGAAATAATATTATTTTATTGTACGTCGAATCTCTCAAATCAAGTGGAAAAACGACGTAGTACCTTTTTAGCCAGTTCAATGAATGACTAAATTACGTATCTGCTTATTTTTCTTTAGATCTCTTAGAAAATGGTGAACAGTTTTCTTTTTTTAGGGGTGACGACAAGGTCCGAAAAGTATGATTGTAATTAGTCCGTCTTTTAGATTATCGAAAAGTAATGGACCCGTATTTTTCAGTTTACCAAAAAACTAAAAATTCACAAAGATACGAAGCGTCAAAGTTCCTGAGTGGGGCTTGCGACGTCACCGCTAAGTAAAAATCGTGCTTAAGTGTGACGTCACGCGATATTTCAATGCGCTGTATCTTTGTCATTTTTGGTTTCTCAAATAAAAGAAAAAATATGTGTACAATATTTTTAGGGTTCCGTAGCCAAATGGCAAAAACGGAACCCTTATAGATTCGTCATGTCTGTCTGTCTGTCTGTCTGTCCGTCCGTATGTTACAGCCACTTTTTTCCGAAACTATAAGACCTATACTGTTGAAACTTGGTAAGAAGATGTATTATGTGAACCGCATTAAGGTTTTGACACAAAAATAGAAAAAAACAGTAAATTTTGGGGGTTCCCCATACTTAGAACTGAAACTCAAAAAAATATTTTTCATCGATCCCATACGTGTCATCTATGGATAGGTCTTCAGAAATGATATTGAGGTTTCTAATATCATTTTATTCTAAACCAAATACTTTGCGCGAGAGACACTTAGACACTTCCAAAGTGGAAAAAAGTGTGCCCCCCCCCCCCCGTAACTTCTAAAATAAGGAAATAATAAAACTAAAAAAAATATATGATGTTCATTACCATGAAAATTACCAGCGAAAATTGATTTGAACAAGATCTAGTAAGTAGTTTTTTTTAATATGTCATAAACTGCAATTTACCTTTCATTCAATCAACTCAAATATAAAAATTAAAAAAACACTACAAGACTTTTATATTATGTTATTTGCTACTACGGAACCCTTCATGGGCGAGTCCGACTCGCACTTGGCCGCTTATTTAATAATCTAACCGACGGACCAAAAATATTTTTCCATTCGTCGTGCCTCATCTTCTTTACAGCCCAAATTAGTCCACTGCTGGACTAAAGGCCTCCCCCAATAAAAGGAGGATTTGCAACAAGAAGCAGCTGGTATAGTCAGCATCAGAGATACCTGATCCCTCCTATATCTATATCTCGAATTTTCTCTTAAACTGAAAATAATATTTACTTGAAAATGTATATTCAAAAAGACTTCATTAAAATCTCTCTAAATACATGTTCATGTTAATATTATTATTAGTTTATGAGACAATTCTAGATGTAGGTTGAGGAGGGGTCAGGTATCTCTGATGCTGACTGTACATTCTTAGTTATTTTTTTCTTAGAGACCAACATGGAAGCAGCACGTTGTTGTATATCGCAAAAATATTTGTTTTGGTGGCGTCTGCAGTACAGGCAGCCTCTCAAGGATAGATATTGCAGGCTTTTTTTCAAAATATAAACATAAATATACTTTATTTATGGGTGTTTATTATAATATGTATCCTAACTTCTTACTAATCCTATCCTACTAATATTATAAATGCGAAAGTGAGTTTGTATATTTGTTTGTTTGTTACCACTTCACGCTTCAACCAATTTTTTGATACCTGGAGGACATAGAGTGAAATATATAGTTTTTATCCTAACATTCCCACGGGGAGCGAAGTCCACGGACTCAGCTAGTTTGTTATAAAATACAGTAGCGTTGAGTTAGTATCCCGTTACAAAAGTCTCGATCTTACTTTGGGGTTAGCTCAATCTGTGGAATTTTGTCCCTGTATATTATCATTTAAAATTTGAAGTCATGTGGAGAGTTTTAATAATATTTCTCTTGTCAAAAAGAAACGGCTACTTTGTATACTCCAGAACTTACGAAACAAAAACGAAGACAAAATCTTTTAAGGATTCAGTCAAATAAAGAGTGAAATATATCATGCCCTTGGTCAATTGTCCCTTCGAAATCAGTTCGCCTTCCACACTTTTGAGCAGAGGTCGACAAAGGTCCCACCATAAAACAAAAAGCCAATATCAGAACTCGCGCAAAATCATGAGTAAAAAATCACAACCCCCGTCACAAATTAAAAACAGACACAGATGCAACCCTCTGCCTTGCGGTTTCCAGTCCAGACAAAGAAAAGTTTTCTCTCAGTACAGTAATACTAACACTATGGAATTGAGATATTTTATACTAAAATATTGTCGAAACGACGAAGTATCGAAGTTACAACCTTTTGTCGAAATAATTTGTGTGAAATAATTTTTTATCTTGATATGGTTTGTCAAAGTTCAGTTTGGGACATCCTCTACACTACAAGGCAATCTCGTGCAACAACTGATTCCCAGGTCCTCAGGTAGTCGCTGCTTGTGAAACTTTTTGCACAAATGCATTTCTGAGTAGGATATACATTTCTAAAATGGCGGTAGCCAATAATCGCACGGTTTTTAATATCATTATAGCGATTAGCACAGCTAAGTATATAAAGCTGATAGAAAAGAATTTGACTTGGATATATAATACAACGTTTGTAACTATGTTTGTTCTACGATAACTCTATAGATCGATATATGATAAATATATAGTTCCTTAAAATAGTACTTTTCCCCAAATTGTCTGTTTCGACCTTATATCTAGACAAAAGCTTGCTTAACAGATTTGGCTCAATTATTTCATTTTCTTTATTAAGATTTTCTCAAAGATGCTAGACTTAAAGCACATTGATACAACGCAAGTTACTCGCCTGTTGCTTACAATTTAATTGAAGCAATACATTGTTTGTATGGTTGTCGTTTTGTTCAGACCGTGCAAGTCATCTACTGCTTCAATTCAGTTTTACGCAATAAGCAAAAAACTTGCAATTTGTCGTCTTACATACATACTATACGAACACTGGATTGAGTCGAAAACATTAGCTTTTGTTGATCGCTGATTGAAAAAAATAGAATGCACAACCGAGCTACCATTCTGTTCCATTGTATTTTGTTCTCCCGCTGAGTTATGATAGTTTGAAGACGTTTATGAGGCGCAACCTCACACATTCAGCCATTCGTCCCACTTTTTACCATTTCTTCTAGCTTTTGTTCTATGCGGAACATTTATTGGATTGCAAGAAATGTGTTCCCACCTTTATACGAGTTCTTTCAGTTATAGGAATAGGAAGTGGCGTTTGGAGATTGTTGCATCCAGAGAGTGCTTCCGTTGTTTTTAATTTATTATACAACGTTGATAGAAGCGGTAGTACTCTAATGGTTCGACAAGGCAAAAAAACCGTGTTTCATTTATTTTATTTATTAAAACTTTATTGATCCAAAATTGAAATTGTTTACAATTGGCGAACTTAACGCTAAGAGCGTTCTCTCCCAGTCAACCATAGGGATAAACAGAGAAATTGTTGCGGCGCAAAAAAAAGACAGGAAAAAATTAATTAAATATAAAAATAGTATTATTTACCTGCATATAATATATACCTTAGATTATAGTATGACATAATCATACACATATATAATACATACAATATACACACATAATATACCTACATTACACTATTACGATGATGACGATGGTGATATAACCTATTAGAAAATAACTAATTTATAAGATGAGAATGTACTCTTTAAAGAAAAATTTGTGGAAATTTCTTTAATGTGAACGGATAAAGCATTCCAGAGCCGTGAAGCTTGTAGGGTAAAAGAGTTAGCCATAAAATTTGTGCGATGTAAAGGAATGAAAAGGAGACAAGATCATTCATCCCTCGTCCCTAAGGAACACTTTTTAACCGTGTGATCAATAAGTGATTTTAGTCCTCCTATTTGGGGATTAAGACATAGTTTTTCAAAGAGACGAGGTGGAAAGTTAAATTAGTTTTTAATTTTTAAACCGACTACTTATTTACTTATGTTATTACCTACAAATATAGTATTTTGTTTCTGAATTTGTTTTTTTTACAAAAAATGTTTTGTGGCCTTTAGAGTTTAGAGCCCCTAACGTCAGTGGCAAGTTTACTTCGCTCACTTTGAGGGATTACGAAGCGACGTTTGACCTCGTCACGCTACAACAAAGTGACGTCACCACTCGCAGTGTGCGTTAACAGGACAAGGGTTGTCAAAAATAAAATCACACAAGAAATAAGAAACGCTTACATTTCAGGTCATTTTTTTTTAAAATCAGTTTTGCCTATTCAAGATAGAAGTGAAACTAGTAACAAGTTTCTTTGCTATACACAAATTGAAAAAACCCTCCACGATACTGATATTGTAGCGCCATCTATTATTTGTCAGGTAAATTACTAGTGATAAGTGGCGGAACTACGTAATATGTTGATATCGTAGCGCCTTCTATTATTTGTCAGGTAAAAAACCGCATCGAAATTAGTCCATTTATTTATTTAACTTTATTACATGAAATGTAATCGGCGGACTTAAGGCCGTAGGCCTTTTCTACCAGTCAACCTACAGGTGGTGTTGTCATGCGAACTTTTCGGAAATATGCAAAAAAAATTTAAAATCAAATTTTAAATGAATACTCAAAACACTTACCTACCTACAAATTATAACACAATACAAACCTACGTACATACCTATGATAACACACGAACATATACTTAAATATATTGTTATTAAATTCTACATATACTACATAAATCCAATTTAAAGATATATGTACATAACTACACATACTACACATATATATATATATATATACATATATATATACTATAGATATAAATATTAAATAAATATTTTCTATCCGTCTGACAGTTTGTGCAGATAATGATCACGCACGGCTTTTTTGAACGCGAGGCGACTGCATTCGTTCGAGTGTTATGATTAAACAAACATACAGACAGATCCCTCTTTTTTGTCGTGGGTTAAAAAATAGTTTTTACTATTATTTACTGCTTGTTGTAAAATTGACATGGTACGAGTTCCAATAGACTGCGTTACACGAAACCAATCAATTTAAAGTTATCAGGTATTTCTTTTACTACCATTCCTACTGAAACATTCATTGTCTTATTCTCAAACGCCAAGAACACTTGGTTAAAACCACTTATCTGTCTAAACATCAAGCTAAAAGTGGCCTTTAAGTCTTGCAGCCCTATGCTCTATTTGCTTAGAGCCGCAAAACTTAAAAATTCTCTATCTGCCCCATTAGGAATAAAGACGTGATAGTACGTACGTACGTATCTGTCCAAGCCTAGAAGACATCCCGAAACATTCTTCATAATAAAAAAAATAGTCTACATTTGTATCGATTGAGACAACCCTACGTTTACCACAGAGAAAGGAATTAATTAATATTGAATTATGAAAACAAACGATTTAATCAATGTCGCGCCTCTGAAAGCCTTTGTTACTTTGAATTGGTTCGATTCCAGGGAAAGTGGTTGGGGCTGGGTGGTTTGTGGGGAAAGCTTTTATTCTATTTTCGACTGGCATTCGAATGAGGAAATTAATTGGCAGTTGGAATAACTGTTTTACCTTATAGCTTCCATTCTATTAGGCTATGTAGGTAAGTAATATTAGTATCACTAATGGGGCAGGCAGAGCATTGACTGCTTCCGTGGTCCAGTGTGCAAGGCGTTCGCCGTGATCCGGAGGTCGTAGGTCTTCTTCTTATCGTGTGTGTTAGTGACTAACACTAGTGTCAGAGTTTTTAAACCGCCTTAAAGGCCTCTGACATGGTTTTAGGTAACGACCAATGTCAAAGACAATGACCGGGACCGACGGCTTAACGTGCCCTCCGAAGCACGGATCATCTTACTTATCAGACAATCAGGTGATCAGCCTGCAATGTCCTAACCAAACTAGGACAACAACCCAAAGTCGTTGCCCCCGCTGGGAATCGAACCCGCGACCTCCGGATATGAGCCAAACGCTCTAACCACTACACCACGGAGGCAGTTAATAGTCGTAGGTTCGAGCCCTACTGGGAAGAATGCTTTGTGAAAAGTTGATTACAGTCTGGTTAGGATATTGATGGCTGGCTTGATCAGGTGATTCGTCACCTGATTATCCGAAAATAAAGATGATTCCGTGTTTCGGAAGGCACGTATAAACTGTGGGTCCCGAACGCCATCTAGCGTTTGCACAAACCTTTCCAAGAATTGGTTTTGGTCTACCCTTTGGGTTGTGGAGGTCAGACGGCAGTCGCTCTGTGTAAAAACCAGTAACCTCGTCAAATCTCCTTGGTTAGGTAGCGGACCCCGGGCTCTGAAGCATTTACCGCTGAGGTTGCAACCGGGATTACGCTCGGATAATAATGATGATAAGGTAGGCTGAGCATGACCCACTTATAGTTATAAGCAGAAAGAGACCAAAATTTATATTTGACCTAGGTTACAACTAGTGGCACTGTGAGCTGTAGACCTCACGGTTCACCCGCAATTACAGCCGTTAGGCCCAACGCAGACGACAGACTAAGCCGTGCCGCACTTTTTAGTCTGTGAAAATATAACCAATGGAATCATACGCAGTAACGCACACGATGCGCGCCGGACTTTTTGCGCGTCACAGACTAAAAAGTGCGTCACGGATAGTCTGTCTTCTGCGAGTTTATCGGATAAAAAATTGTTCAGACATAAAGTTGTAACAATAAGGTTGGACTTTTCGAAAGGGCTGATCATTTTGTGAAGGGCATATTTAGGACATTTTGAAAAATTTCGAAAGACTGAATGCACAATTTTCTATTACGATGTTACTTTTCAAAGTCAAAAGTCAAAGTCAAAAAATTTTATTCAATGTAGGATAAATTTATCTCTTATTGAAGGTCATTTTTTTAAATATTATTTTAGTGCAAAAGCTAAAAACTACTAGCGTTTCGGAACGACCACTGCTGGGAAGATTACGCCGAAAGAAACCCAGTTCAGTATTGGTCCCTACCCAGCCTGATGGGCTATGTTACAATTACAATACAGATTTACACTTAAGCTATACATTTAAATTATACAATTACAATTTGCAGACAACTATTTCCAAGAATTTTTCTCAGATGATGATAAGTAGTTTTTGAAACTCCTGCAACAGTTTTGGAGCAAGTTCAGTCTACAATTTTTTTTTTTTTTTTTATATAAGCAAAAGTTTAGTATTATGAACTTGCACCAAAAACTTTGCCGGTGTTTAAAAAGTAACCCTGTATCGAACCTGCTCACAAAATACAGATACATTTTTACGCCTATATCCCTGACGCTATATCCCTGACGGGGCAGACAGAGCCCAGGGCCGTAAGAGCGATAGGTCACGCAGTGTGATGGTGGGCGTTAAGATGGAAAAGGAAACAAAATAGTCATGGGTTGCTAGCCGCATCGCCTATTACCGTGATTCAAATCTCGCCCATTCCCTCGATCGGCTTATACGTTCTGCCCGGGAAGAGAGGCAGCTGGTACATTCAAAGTTTTTTTTCTTCTCCCAGACCAGCATGGAAGAAAACGCTCACAAAATTTCATTAGAAATGCGACCTGTAGGCGAGACTCGACTTCGGACCCCGAAGGAATTTTGACCGAAACTGAAACGGAGTCGCTTTGCTCGCTCGGTCAATAGGGATGTGGACTACTCAACTAGCAAAACTTTATCTTAGTCTATGTGTCTATGTGTCTCAATATCAATATTATTTGTTCTTATTAGGGACTTACAGGTATCTGAAAGTGTCTAATTGGGCGCAGCTACTAAGTTCTGACTCCATGAATAAAAAAAATAAGTTGGGCAGAAAAAATTACAAATGAGAAGGTAGTAGAGGATGTGATAGAGAAAAGACAAATAATACAAATTATAGAAAATAGAAGAGGTAAAATGTTCGGTCATCTACTATGCCACGATGCGTTCTTTAAAACAATAATGGAAGGAAAAATAGAAGGAAAGAGAGGAGTAGGACAACCCAGAAGAAAATTTGTAGACAAAATAAAAGATAAATTAAACGTGAAAACATATAAAGAGGTTAAGAACTTAGCGGAAGGAAGAGAGACATGGAAAGCACTCCACCGACAAGAGCCAAGCTCTATAAATATAAGAAGAAATATAAGAAGAGACTAAGTTCTGAACTTGGGCTGATTTACAGTGGTTGTCACTAAGTATTATAAAACTTACAAAAATCTTGCTACTACTGTTGCAAGATACGTATTAAATCCGAATGGGTTCCAGTGCGATATATCTTATTACATGCTTTTGTAAGGTGTTTCTTACTAGTCAAGAAAAATATAAGCCTTTTATAATTACTTAATTCTTACAAATATTTTTTGCCAGACAATTTTACTAGTTAGGTGAAAAAGGATTTTTGGTTCATTACATGATTATTAAAAAGTATGATATATGTATTTTTTCTTTTCTCTCATCTATATCTATCTGTATCTATACATATAATAAAACAGTAAAAAAAGTGTGTCTGTACATTAAATATATTTCCAAAAAAAATATTGGGGGCGATGGAGACGTAGTAATAGAGTAAGAATTAAAAAAAAAATGTCTGTTTGTCATTTCATTTCATTTCATTTCATTTCATTTCATTTATTGTTTCCATGTACATACATATAAATAGATGTTATTAATAAATAAAAGCACTACATGGAACCCTGGTAGGGCACTACAAAAATGTCTGTTTGTACACGCTAATCTCCGGAAATACTGGACGGATTCGAATGAAATTTTTTTTGTTATATATCTATTAAGCCTTGGCAAAATAAGGGGTATAAATGATTTTGGAAAATGGAATGCCTGATGCAGAACCATAATGGTCCAGCTAAACTATAAGACGTATAAAAATGCCGCCTTAGTAAAAGTTGCTCAGCCTGATGAGCATTTTCCAGAGACATAAAGTCCACGCGAACGAAGTCGCGGGCTTCGGCTAGTTAGCTAATAATGACGACGTTACAGCGCATTATATTTCGCGTGACGTCACGATTGGCTACGATATTTAACCAACGGTGACGTAAATCACCCCCACTCCGAAACTTCGAAACGCTGTATCTTCGTGAATTATGACTACTTTGCCAAACGAAAAAATATAAGTTCTTTATTTTGAGATAATCTAGTTGTCTACGCCACACAATTATATTCTACGGGCTACGGGGCGCGGGGGACGCCGCTCTCGCTGCTGCGACAGCGCCCGCGCCGCGCACTCACTTCTCGTATGGACTGCTAGCGAGCTCGCGTGTTTCTTGTGCCTATAGAGAACCTCTTTGTAACCAGTACGCCTAAATTACAGTCCATTTTACTATAACTTCTTTAATTTACCTGACCACCCGGTAGAAAGTTAATACACTAGTTGATGGACTTAATTAAATAATATATTTTTGAGCCAGTATATCTTATCCTTATTATCTTATTCCTTTAAACGAGCAATTCTTGTATATTTATTTATATATATATTTATTTATAAATTTCTGTGATCTCGAAAACGGCTCTAACGATTTTGCTGAAAATTGGTATATGGGGGTTTTTGGGGGTAAAAAATCAATCTAGATTAGTCTTATGTTTGGGAAAACGCGTGTTTTCGAGTTTTCATTCGTTTTTCTTTCCACGCAGAATATGGTCGCTAATTTCCTTGCGCCGGCCGCCATCCGCTTAGCTCAGTGGTTAAGGATGCTGACCGCTAGAAAGAGTGTTACGGGTTCGAATCCCACTCGGTGACTTACTTTTGTTTTTTTTAATGTTTAAGTTTATATATAATTTTATATTTTGTAAGCTGTTTTTAGACAAGTTTAAAAAAATGTAGTTAATGTTTGAGATGTAACCGACCGAGCAAAGCTCGGTCACCCAGGTACTCTTACCTTTAAACGAGCAATTCTTGTATATTTATTTATTTATATATTTATAAATTTCTGTGATCTCGAAAACGGCTCTAATGATTTCGCAGAAAATTGGTATATGGGGGTTTTCGGGGGTAAACAATCGATCTAGATTAGTCTTATGTTTAGGAAAACGCGTTTTTTCGAGTTTTCATTCGTTTTTCTTTCCACGCAGAATATGGTCGCTAATTTCGTCGCGCCGGCCGCCATCCGCTTAGTTTAGCGGTTAAGGATGCTGACCGCTAGAAAGAGTGTTACGGGTTCAAGTTTATATTATTTTTTTTATTTTGTACTGTTTTTAGACAAGTTAAAAAAAATGTAGTTAATGTTTGAGATGTAACCGACTGAGCAAAGCTCGGTCACCCAGGTACTATTCCTATTAAAGAGATTCATAACCTGGATCTTCCATCGCTTAATCGACTTCAGGGCATTTTCCCTACATATCGAGGTAATTAATACAGATAGCAGTAGTAATAATTGCTGGTAGTACAACGACCTGCTTCATTCAAAATGCATGCTCAATCAGGTATACCACTCAGTGCATAATTTGAAATGTATCGATTGCATCACAGACATAGATATAGATAGACGACTTAAATGCACCTACTTCGCGTGTAAGTTCTCAGACAAAGCGTCGAGGTTGGCCGCCGCTACTGACAGTCCGCGCGCGTCTGTGATTGCAGCCGGACGGCAGCGCAAAATAAAAAAATGCCTCGTAGCGTGATAATAAACTGCAACAGCCCAAAAATTGCAAGCGCCCAAAGTCAAGGACATATTTCCTATCACAGCTAAGTTACTTAAAAAGAAAAATATGCGTAAATTCATTTTAAAACAATTTTTTAAGCATTCCGAGCGGTGATTCCAAGATTATACCTAAATAAGAATAGATTAAGATATATTATATATAGATATATAATATATAGATTAAGGTTTAAAAACTACATTCACATTACATTGCCGCGTTTGCTTTGAGCGTTTGATCCGACGTTGTGTGTTAAGAAGCAATGTATATCGAAACAAGCGATACTGTCGCGCATCGCTACGACGTCGTGGTACCGGCAATTTCTCATTCGTCAGTAAAATTTAGCGACTAGTGTAGTTCGTTCTACAACATATACCAATAATCGATTTTAATCGATATCGGACTGACGAATGATATAAACTATTATTAAAGAGCCAATTTAATAGATTATAAACAAGCTAATTTCCTAATTTACACTTTAGAAAACGAGGGTAATATTTTCAGAGTTCATGTATATAATATGGTCGCTCTTTGAACTACTGGTACTGGTCACACGTTGGTGAACAAAACCGCGCGTGCGTCACTGCTCATTGCTCGTTAGTGAGTCGTCCATACTGCATTTCCCCCATTGAAGCGGTATATTTTCGATACCTCTACGCGGAGTGAGACAAGCCTGAGATGGCTAAGAACGACCGCAAGGAAAGTTGCTTCAACATTTAAAAAACGCATTGAAATCGGTAAAAACGTGTTTTTTTATAGATAATGTACGGAACCCTTCGTTCGCGAATTAGACTCGCACTTGGCCGGTTATTTAAGAATAATAATAGTTTTATTTTTAAAGTTCAATTAAAATATTTACATTATTTGTAATTTTTAGTTTTAATTTAAATTTTAATAAGTTGGTATAGTTTAAATTTTAGTTAAATTGAAATAATTTGAGTACAAATATTTATTCTTTATTATCAAACAATTTTCCGTTTAGAATCATTTGTTTATCCAATTTCATATCATTCGTCAATCAGAAAATCGATTGTGATTTTTATCACAAATCGATTAACTTAAATGTTAATCGATCGTATGGTTAGCGAGCGCGGAGTGAGCGAGCGAGACCACAGATATAAAATCGATGAGTATGAGCGAGACGATCATGGCGGCGGCGCGCGTCTTCAATAAATCGTTTAAATCGTAGTGAGCGGTTTCTTTGAATCGGTTTGAATTTCCCTTCACTAAAATTGCGTCTGACGTCACAGTAGGCATTAAAAAAGTTGGCACGCTTGGTTTCCATACAAATCTTGATACGTGCGTTATCTATTACATCTATATCTGTGGATTGCATACTGTGTAGTGTGTAGTACTACATGTGTTAATGTACTACCAATTTCACTCGTGATCAACAAAGAGGCATTTTATTAGGTGCAAATGCACCAAAATACTGAATGTAGAGCAATCGGTTATTTTGGAAATCATTGAGGGAAGCGTTGCATGCATGTTACTGCAATAAGCTATTATACTGTGTACGTTTTTGGTTAACATTTTATACAATGTGGAAGAGTCATAGGTACCCGTAAAAATCAAACCACATGCTAAACTAGACATTACAATCTATTTATTTATCTATTTTTTATTATATGTACAGATTAAAAATAAATAGTTAAGTAAATATATAAATAAATAAAAAATAAGTTAGTGAATAAATAAATGAATAAATAGCTGAATAGAAAATAAATAAACAGATGAATAGAAAAAATAGATAAACTAAATAAATAGATAAATTAATATATAAATAAAAACAAAGTAAAGGAAATATGTCCACAGTAAGAGGACAGTGGTACAGGGTAAGACTTCCTGACATCTTAAGACGGCAAATTGGCATCGAAAGTCATACACTTTTATCTCTCCCACAAACGAGCCCGCGGCGCTTTGTGTGCCGCGTAAAACTTCGCTTTTTACGATATTACTGCATAAAACTAGGATATACTGCAACTGGAAATGAAATTTGAGTGTGATCCCTCTGAGATTGGCTTCTCACTTCTTCTTCTTATCATGTGTGTTAGTGACTAACACTAGTGTCAGAGTTTTTAAACCGCCTTAAAGGCCTCTTACATGGTTTTAGGTAACGACCAATGTCAAAGACAGTGACCGGGACCGACGGCTTAACGTGCCCTCATGATCATCTTACTTATCAGACAATCAGGTGATCAGCCTACAATGTCCTAACCAACCTAGGAGAACAACACAAAGTCGTCGCTCCCGGTGGAAATCGAACCCGCTACCTCCGGGTATGAGCCGAACGCTCTTACTACTACAACACGAAAGCTTCCTACCAATACAAGGTTATTTGCCAGGCATTAAAAAAAAGAACTTTTAAGGGTTCATCCTCCAAAATTTAAAACCGTTTTGCATCAAACTCTCGATCAATTTAGCTTTTAAATTAAAATAACTGTATCAAAATCGGCCCATTTGTTTAAATGCCCCACATTAACCACGTCAAACTTATAACTTTTCGGGTGTGAACGCTTGAAAGTCGGGGATTTTTAAATTCCCTGGCAAATAAACTTATTAAAAATAATATTATCATCTTATCATAGCACATCTTCTGATGAGAAAGTCCAAAATATTTGTATCACTGTCTTCATAAAATTGTACATTTTTTCTATAATTTTATAATAGGTAGTTGTTAACGACAGATCATTTACGTACAGCTAAGTTTATTGGCGCTTCCTAAGCGCAAGTAGAGAAGATACGACAACAAACAGTACTGCAGCATTTTCTCCACAAACTTTAACTTACAATTATACTGATATTAAAATTAGATATGTGGACTGAGAATACATTGATGTCATAATTATTAATTAAGAAGGATGTCAAAGAAATGAATGTCAATTTGTAAATTTAGTACTTAAACATGTACAGAATGTACTCAAATTATGACATTTGTAAAGGATTTGATTCTATTTAGTTTAGATTAGACTTAAGTTAGTTGTAATTGAGATATAACTATTATAGTTTTTGTTTTTTTATATAAATTGATGTTTGTTTTTTATTGTTTTTATATCTAGTTTAGTTTTTATCAATAGTTAGTTATATTTAGTTTTTAGTTATTTTGTGTGTAATTAAATAAAGTATGTCTGTTTTGTCTTATGTATCATCATCATCATCATTTTAGCCACATAACGTCCAATGCTCCTCTTTCTAAAATTTCCAAAATGACCGATCTAGAGCGGCTCGCATCCAGCGCCTTCCTTATGTATAGTTTTAGTTGTAACATCTACTGTAGGTATATTTTTTAGCTTTCATCATGAATAAAGATATTAAGAGTCCTCCGACCCTAGTCCAAAATACAACTTTATACAAACGTAGTCTACGTTTTATTTCAAAACGACATGTCCGATTTTGGGCAAAATTTTGTAATTTCAAAGATATTGCAATTATCTAGGTTTATAACTGGTTTCCGACGTAAAAATATGAACTTGAAATAGAATATAGTGTTTTATATCATTTTTGACCATCAGTATGGGAAACTTCTAAATCGTTATATTTTCTTTCTAGTTCATAATTTTACTGTCGGAACCAGTTAATACCCTAGATAATTGCAATATCTTTACAATTACCAATTTTTACCGGAATCTGACATGTGGTTTCAAAATTAAACGTAGACTACGTTTGTATGGAGAAGTCTAGGGTAAGGGGACTCTTACATAAGTGACATTTGTGAATGTACAATTAGAAACCTTTAAGAGGGACCCGCGCCAATATATTTATTAAGGTGACTATTCCAGTAACTGTAGACCTGTGACACCCAACTAGGGATGTCCATCGCGTCTGAATTATTGAAACCTTTACGTATGTTACGAGATATTCCCATTTATTCTACGACACCCGTGGCCGGACGTCTTTGAGAAATAGGTCGTCGGGGACGCCCGTGTAACTTGTGTTTTGTTAGTATACAAGACCAATAATTTTTCAAAACTAAAAACTACATAACCGATTTTGATAAAATTTATACGGGAGCACCTCACTTCAAATAATCAGTGTACATACATAAAAAAAGATCGCGACGAATTGGTAGCCAGTTAAAAATATAATGTCATTAATTATCAATCCAACAAATGTCAATTTGAGTCATTGTGTGCGTAGTGTTCCGTCAAAGGGTAGGTACTAGGTATCTGAATTTATATAAATCATTTTAAAGGAAACAGTGATATCATTTAAAATTTTGTCTTGACCAAACCCTAGATAATCCTTTTGACTATTTTATGAACTACTGTTTTTAATTTAAAGTAAGAACTTGAAGCTTTTCTACACACATTAGCTAAAAGTGGCCGTTTTTCGCAAATGTGCGTAGAAAAACTTCACGTTCGCACTTTCAATTATAAAGATAAAAAATTTTATCCGTCTTATTATAAAACGCAGACTAATTTTGTAACTAGGTTTTAACCATTATCCGGCCAAATCAAGTTGACATCTAGTAATATGCCATTGTCTTATCATAAAATGACAACTTGATTTGGTCAGATAATGGTTAAAACCTAGTTACAAAATTAGTCTGCGTTTTATAATAAGACGGATAAAATTTTATGAGAAGTGGTCGACAATAAGACCCTAATTAAATGAAGTCCACCAGACATACGTAAGCATTTTTGCTCAAGCTGAAACGGAGGCGCTTCATGCTCTCTCAGTCAATTGTTGTGAATGCATCAGTAGAATACTTAAATTTAAAAATTAATAAATAGAAATAAATAAATATATAGGGACACATTACACTGATTGAGTTAGCCCCAAAGTAAGTTCGAGACTTGTGTTATGATATACTAACTCAACGATACTATATTTTATAACAAATACATATATACCTAGATAAACATCCAAGACTCAGGACAATTTGAAAAAGGTCATTTTCCAACTTGCCCTGACCGGGAATCGAACCCGGGACCTCTGGGTGGCGGACTTATAGCATGGTGACCACTTTATTTATATCCTATAATTGGCTTCAATGAGTTTTAACCAGAGAGTTCTGCGGCAGAGTAGAACAGGACCAGTCCAAGTCCTCCCGTGGATGTCGTAGAAGACTTAGGAAATACAAACTAAACAAAGCTTAAAACATCAATGAGACCTCTCCACCCAGAAATGAGAATGAAGGCCAAGTCTTCTGGCTGCTCTGGCCAAGTATGGCTCTGGTAGTACAGAGAGTGGAGACAAAAAGACCTGATGATGAAGTTATAAACATCTATCTAGACACAATCATCTGATTAGCTAGACGGTGCCGTATAATTACACTGTCAACTTTACATTGATGGCCCAAATTTCAATTTATCAAATACCAGGAAGCGGATGCAAGATGGTAATAATAATTCACTACCTTGTTCTACTATTTGGGTGGCCATCTACCTAAAATAAATAGGATTTACTGGGCACAATCAAGAACACATAACTTGAGGCATTTTAAAATTGGGTCTTAAATAACATTAAGTATCTTAAAGCTACTTCATCTGTTTTAATTTTAAATTATTATACGCTTTTTTAATACCTATAAACTTTTTAGTAATAGGTCTGGAATGTAAACATAAATATAAAGCTTATTAATATTTTCAAATTTATTAATCGTCTTCCAAAAAAGGAGGAGGTTATTAATTCGTCGCGATTTTTTTTTTATGTATGTTCCTTCACGGATTCTTTTTTTGTTTGAAAGGGTACAAAATTTTATCAAAATCGGTTTTGTAGTTTGTGGGAAGGTAAAGGCGGTTTTTGGTTTTGAAAGGCGGTTTTTGGTTTGGTTTTTATGATCTCTGGGCCTTTAGTCCTTAAATGACCACTACATTAAAATGTCCACCGTATCAAAACGTCCACTATATCAAAATGTCCACTATATCAAAATGTCCACTATATCAAAAAGTCCACTATATCAAAATGTCCACAATATCAGTATATCCACTCTACATAATGTCCACTGTATCATTATGTCCACCGTATCAAAACGTCCACTATATCAAAACGTCCACTATATCAAAATGTCCACTATATCAAAAAGTCCATTATATCAAAATGTCCACAATATCAGTATATCCACTCTACATAATGTCCACTGTATCATTATGTCCACCGTATCAAAACGTCCACTATATCAAAATGTCCACAATATCAAGAGACGACTCTAATCGAATACGGAAATATCGGTAATATTTCACACATACCTGAGTATAGTAGGTAGTGTTCTAAAATATGAACAATATTACCTTGTACTAGTGACTGACTTCACAACTTATCTATATCATTTTGTTTATTTATTTACTTATAAAAACTTTATTAATCCACAATATACAATTGTTCACAATTGACGGACTTAACGCTAAAAGCGTTCTCTCCCAGTCAACCATAAGGATACTCGTAAACATAGATTTTTAGAGCAAAATTACTTAAATATAACCACACATGATATCTAATATATATATTTTATCGATATTTTCACATGCCTATCGTTTCAGCGACTCTACACACGCCGTGCTAGAAAGGACTGTTAATTTTTTAATACAAGGCCTGTATGCGTCGTTTCAAGTGCAGAGTAAAATAGAAAGATACTGTAATATATACGTTCAGCTCAAATAGGACTAATTTTCAATTTTAACTCGATCTAGGTGACTTTGTGCGCGTTTGTTCCCGCACAGATCGTAAATGCCGATTGAGGGAATGGGCGCAAATTCGGATCGTGTCAAAAGGTGCTGGGGCTAGCAACCCGTCACTATTTTGATTCCTTCATCCACCTTTTAGCCCACATCAAGCTAAAAGTGGCCATTGAATCTTGCAGCCCTAGGCTCTATCTGCTTAGAGCCGCAAGACCCGTCATGCTCTGTCTATCCGCATTAAAAGATGTGATAGTAGGTATGTATGTATACCAGTCAGCCAGCAACCATGATGGCAGAAGGGCCGTCGAAATATCTGGCAAAAAACAATATTAATCGCAGAAGTCCCGTAATACTAATAACGATATGTATGTTGTAATAATAAAATAAAAAACCTAATAATCAGACCCAAAATACACAACTGATTTTGATAAAATTTGTATGGGACCACCTGACAATTATGCCCAAAAAAAAACAAAATCCGTCCAGGCGTCTTTGAATAATCGGTGAACACACTCCTTTTTAGAAGTTAGTTAAATAAATTACTACCTGCTGCTTCAAGTTATAATGAGTCAAAAACCTCATTAAGAAAATTCCTTCAATCATAAACATTTTCTAAAACAGTAACCCTGTTAAATATACTTAGCTAAAGTTAGAATTAAGTTGGCGGAGTTGTAGTACGTAAGTTAGGGCAGGTTAAGTTAGATTTATGTTGCTTTCTGAGTGGATTGGGCAAGGAGTTGGTAAGTACTTTGGGGCGGACAACGTAGGCTGTCGTAGGGGATATTTTTGAGGAAAATTCAAGGTTTCTGGACAAACAAGGTTTGGCACTTTGATACGAATACTTTTACCTCTACATGGCAATAAGAAATTCGTCTCACATAATAATATATGATGATTGACTGCCTTCGTGGTCCAGTAGTTATGGCGTTCGCCTTGTAACACGGAAGTCGTGGGTCCGAGACCCAATGGGAAGTATACTTTAGATAGATAGATAAATTCATTTATTTGCAGCTATAACACACATAAATACAAAAACTATACAAAACACAAAAATTAAACGCAGACACAATATATATATATATATATAAACCTACCTGCATAATTTTATGTGTGTGTTACAGCAATACAAAAAGGCCACCGCTCAGTGGTAATATTGCCCGGGAGCAATACACTGATTTTCAGCTGTGACCTGAGGAGATGTGTGGTGCGGATCCAATACTAAATGTTATAGTAAAAATAAGGCTATGTGTATGTTTATATAAATAAATAGTGTGATAGAATAAATTGATAACTTTAAATAAATATAATAAATTATAAATTGTGAAAAGTTAGTTAGTACTTTGTGAAAAGTTGTTGATTAGGATATTGCGGATTTGAATCACATTATCCGGAAAGAAAGACGATTCCGTCTTTCGGAAGGCACGTATAAACTGGTCCCGAAAGCCACATTGTATAATATAAATAATTTAATTTTCTGCCTCCCATACAAGTTGACATATAAACTGATCCGAGTTTATATGGAAAACAAAAAGATGCTTTCCACAGTCAAAATAAATTGAACTTAAAAGAAAATATAAATAGTTAGGTAGAGTGTAAAATTTTTAAATTTTTAAGGTCAAAAAGTCTTTTTTTTTTGTCCTTAAAATCGACGCATAATCGTCATCATCATCAGGTCTATTTAGTCTCCACTGCAGGAGCACGACCCTCTCTGTAGTATTAGAGCCATACTTGTCCAGAGCAGCCAGCGGATTGATTAACATTTCATTAATCATAAAAAACGCTCGAAAATCGTCGCAAAACATTGTTATTGAATCGTTCACTTCCACCAAGTTAAAATTAGACTTAAGACTAACAACTCTAATTGGCTAACGAGTTCCGGCGCAGTTCTACATCTTAAGCACTCGCCATTCAACGATTATGCAAATAAAATCGAACACCTAGTTAGGTTTGCAAAACTTGGGATGCAAGTTTTTGAGTGTACGTAAACGTACTTCTCAGCAAGAATCTTCTCGAAGTCGAGTTTTAGATTTTATTAAAACTATATCTTTGGGCTTTATTGTTAAGGCTATGTAATTATTACTAAGGTATATGGAAGAGAAATTAAACATGTACGTCTGCACGCTATTCGTTTATTTGACGACTGAGGCCGTTTGAGTAAAAACATATCTACCTACATTTTTGTATCAACTATATCACACCTCCACACTTATACATTGACATAATCTATTCAATCACTTATATCTAATTAAGATTACCTATTCGTTCATGACATGACTTATTTTACACAAGGTACTACACAATACTAGTAATGATGCATCGCAATAGTTTAAAAGTAGGTAGCTGTAGCTAAAGTACTACAATATAAATCAATGTAAGTCCGATTAATATGAAATAAAAACAAAAGATTACAAGTAAATAACTGAAACTAAAGTAATTAGGTTTACTTGTCTATACCTAGCCGTTCTACCGGCTTACGTACACGTTTGGCTGGAGTCGCTGCCGCTGGTGCCGTATGCGTTGTTGTTTCTACCTGTATATCCGGTATTACAGAGGGATTGTTGTCATTAGCGATCGGATCTACGGGAAATTCTGTAGTTATCTCCGGTTCTGCATCATTGCAGGATGGTGTTGTCTGCATCTCCGGACCACCATAAGCTTCTCCTTCATCAGGACAAGTAACATCAGAAAATTGAGATCTACGCCTCATTTGATCTACGTGTCTTTTCAATAGTTGACCGTCATTCCCTACCACTGAGTACCTACGAGATCCTTCTCTTCTTTGGACCTGACCTTTCACCCACTTGTCCCTCTTGCCGTACCCACGGGCCCAGACTGTGTCGCCTTCCTCAAAGCTACGCTCTGCACCACCAGCGCTCTCAACCTGGCGTTGCTAAGCCCTAACAACCCTGTCTCCTACAGCACGCTCCGATCGTAGTAAGTCCAGTCTGCTACGTAAGTTGCGTTTTTGCAATAGTTTAGCTGGCGTTTCACCTGTGGTAGCGTGTATCATGTTTCTATATGATAAGAGGAACGTTTGTAATGCCGCATCTATATCCACGTGATCTCTAATGGCTTTTTTAATTGCATTTTTACATAGTTTCACTGCATTCTCAGCAGCCCCGTTGGAAGATGGATGATAAATGGGAGAAAAAAATTGTTGTATACCGTTTGCTACTAAAAATTGTTTGAACTCGGAACTAGTGAAGGGAGGGCCCTGGTCAGATACTATCTGTTCTGGTAATCCAAATCTTGCGAATGTTTGCCGTAAAACTTTAACAACGTTAAAAGCATTAGTGGATTTCGTCTCAAACGCCTCTATCCACTTTGAAGATGAATCAATCAAAATTAGGAAGGTTAATCCCTTAAAAGGTCCAAGAAAATCGACATGTATCCTAACCCAAGGCCGGTCATGGTACTGCCATGGTTTAATTTGTGCCCGTGGTGGCGCGTCCTTCTCCACCGCACAAGTCTCGCAATGACGACACGTGGCTTCTATATCTGTGTCGATGTTCGGCCACCAAACGTAACTACAAGCCATACTTTTCATCTTTACTACACCGAAATGACTACTATGTAATTCTTGCAATATGTGTTTTTGTAATGTTGTAGGAATAATCATTCGATAACCCCATATAACACATCCATATTCTACATATAATTCGTTACGTCTTCCGAAGTACGGTCTTATTTCCTCATCCGGACAAACGGCAGGCCAACCCGCTTGTATGTACACTGTAAGTCTACTTAACGTTCTGTCCCTAGCTGTATGTTTCCTAACGTCGTTACATGAGAGAGGTAAAAACTTTTCAACAAAATTGATGTAAGTTTAGTCGTCTTTTCTTTCTGATTTTCGCTCAGTGTGGGGCAACCGAGACAACGCGTCCGCACAGTTCTTACTTGACGTTACGTATTCTATAGTATAACTATAACCATACAGCGTCACCGCCCAACGCTGCAAACGCGATGTGGCCATCACGGGTATGCCAATCTTTGGACCAAAAATGTGTGTTAGTGGCTTGTGATCAGTCCTTAATGTAAATTTTCTACCATACAGGTATTGGTGAAATTTACGCACGCCAAATACTATCGCTAAAGCTTCCTTATCTATTTGAGAGTACCCCTTCTCTGCGGCAGTGAGTGATCGAGACGCATACGCGATAGGGCGCTCGCCTTCCTCCGTCAGATGCGATATGACCGCGCCTACGCCGACACTGCTCGCGTCAGTTGTCAATACTAACGGTAAATCGGGCGAATAGTGAGCCAATACCTTGCTACTTGATAAAAGATTTTTAATTTTTATAAAAGCCTTCTCACATTCCGCCGTCCATAAATACTGTGTACCTGCTTTTAACAAACTATACATAGGTGCTAACACTGTGCTTACGTTCTGTACAAATTTTCCATAGTACATTACCATACCTATAAATGCTCACAGTTGTGAAATGTTGGTCGGCGCGGGTGTATTGACTATAGCCTTTACCTTATCTATGCTAGTGTGGATTCCGTCCCTGCTAATAGTATGGCCCAAGTAATTTATAGACTGGGCAAAAAATACACACTTATCATTTCTCACTTTCAACCCAAATTTTTGTAAACGATCACAAACTTTATGTAAGTTATTGATGTGTTCTAACTGGGTACGTCCAGTTATCACTACGTCATCGAGAAATACTCCTACCTGTGGTATATCCGCGAACAGCTGTTCCAAACGTCTTTGGAAAATACCTGGACTCGATGCCAACCCATACACCAGCCTATTATACATATATAATCCTTTGTGGGTATTAATAACTGTATATTTCTTAGTATGATCTAGTTCAAATTGTGCATACGCTTGCAACAAATCAATTTTGCTAAAACGTTCACCCCCTCTTAAACGCAATAACAGGTCCTCCACTCGTGGTAAGGGATAACGGTCAATCTCAATGAGTTTATTAAGAGTGAGTTTGTAATCAGCACAAATTCTAATGTTACCGTCCTTTTTTACGACTGGCACTATCGGCGTGGTCCAGTCCGAGCGCTCGACGGGGGTCAGGATGCCGTCGCGCACCAGCTGATCCAGCGCGCGCTCCACCGGCTCGCGCAGCGCGTAGGCGAGCGGCCGCGCGCGCATAAACACCGGCTGCGCTACCTCACGCAGAACAACGCTTACGGCACCACCGGTGAAACGGCCCAAACCTTCCTCAAACACCTTACAATATTTCGACCTGAAATTGTTCAAATTAAAATCCTCATTTGACAAGTTCATAACGTCATAGCTTAAGGTGGGCAACTGAATCTGTAAAGCTGCAATCCACTTTCGACCTAATAGACTAGTTTTGCCATTGTTTACAACCAACAAGTCTAATTGTTCACGTTTATCCCTATAACGTACGTAAGGTCGTATAATACCTATCGGCTTAATAGTTTCCCCTGTGTAATATCTCAAGTTTAATTCGCACGGATTTAAACAAAGATCTTTAAACAAACTTTTATAACATTGATGGCTTATACACGACACAGCACTGCCTGTGTCACATTCCATTTTTATATCTTTACCGTGTACATTTAATTGAATATAAATTGGCTTACAATTTTCTATAGACACTCGTCTAACATCAGTAACAATTACCTCGGAACTGTCCGTGCTTTCACTGTCTTGCTGATCGCCGAAAATCTGATGGTGATCCATCATTTTAGGACACACTCGTTGTAGATGTCCCTGTTGATTGCACACTCGGCACACGTAACGAGCAAATTTACACCCATCAGCAGAATGGGCCGCCCCGCATGCTTGACACGCCCGGCGTGACGTGGCCTCCGCCGCGCGGCGAGTGCCCGGCTGCCCGGCGCGCTGCCTACACTGCTGCGCCTGCACCGTCCTCCCTCTGCCTCGCTCGGCCGACCGCTGTTGCCACTTGACCTTCACCGCCTGACAATCCGCACTGGTCACCTCCTTCGCACTTTCTTTTCCCTCTACGATAGCCGCATCCCTCTCAGCGGTTTCCATGCTCACCGCCATCTTGTATGCTTTGCCAAAATCTAATTTACTCTCCGCAAATAACCGTTGCCGTATCGTTTCACTCGTGATTCCACAAACCAGCTGATCTCGCAAACTTTCTTCTAAGCCGCTTCCGAATTCGCAAGAAATAGACATTTTTTTTAATACCGCCACGTACTCAGAAATATTCTCGCCAGTCCTTTGTTTGCGATGTCGGAATTTGTAACGTTCGGCAAGTTCACTGGGCTTCGGTTGTAGATGCTTTTCCATGACACTGGTTAGCTGCGCAAAAGTTTTTGTCTTCGGCTTCTCCGGGGTGCATAAATTAACAAGAAGTTCGTATGCTTCTGCCCCCATGACCGTTATTAACGTAGGAACTTGAACATCGGCAGCAATCTTGTTGACCAAAAAATATTGCTCCAGCCGCTCCACGTACAGCCTCCAATCATCCTGCTGCACCCTGAACTCCGCGATCTTCCCGATAGACATTTTCCACGCGTTTATTGTTCGAATCTCGTCGCCATTAAGGTATATGGGAGAGAAATTAAACATGTACGTCTGCACGCTATTCGTTTATTTGACGACTGAGGCCGTTTGAGTAAAAACATATCTACCTACATTTTTGTATCAACTATATCACAAAAATTCTTTTGTCCGTCTGTCTGTCTGTCTGTCTGTCTGTCTGTTCTCGCCTACAGGTCGCATTTCTTAACCGATTCTCATGAAATTTTGTAAGCAGGTTCAGCAACTTAATAGAATTTTTTTGTCGAGCCAGTTTTTTGAAATTTTTTAAAATGGCGGATATATGGGGTTTTAAAATTTTGAGTGTTATATATCCGCCATTTCCAAATATTTTCAAAAATGTCATAAGACTTTTTTGTGACCATTATAAAAACGCATTTTTTTTATTTGAACAACTTTTTTGTCTGAATAACTTTTATTTTGTAATACTTGAACGGGTTTAGGATGACTCGCGAAGTCTAGCTGACTGAGCCGCTGACGGATATACAATACAAATCTTCTTACAAAATATACTCAAACTATTTAAGGGTAAATTCAGTCCGGGTTACTGAACAACTTTTCTAAAAATGCATATCTTACTACAGACACAGATCGTGTTATACCAGCGCCGGCAGCCAATTCGGCAACCAGCGCCGGCAGCGGAGGCACTCCCTTTGGAATAATAATCGCGAGGTCTAAGTTCGTGGCGAACTACTAGTTCTATGTATAGATAACACTTCCCACATAACTTTGATTTGTAGAACCTATACATTCATTGGGAAAAGATGGAAAAACTGAATCGCCCCTGAATATTTATTCTAATAAATATTTCTATTCAATATCCCTTAAGGCGCTTAAAAACATTTACCCAGTTACAAAAGCAGACAAGTTGGTCGATGCTTTCAATCGTTCTCAATGGGCCCGGAATCCGGACCAATTCCAGAATGCAACATTTGAGGAATTATTCCTTCCCCAAAGGCCATTGACTTGTAAGAGCGAAAGTTATAGATTAAAGATAATAGTTATTTTCTTCAATCACAGTAATATTATGAAGGCGAAAGTTTGTGTGTGTGTTTGTTACTTATTTACGCGCAAACGGCTGGACCAATTTTGAAATAATTTGGCATACAAGAAGCTGACACCTATAGCTACTTTTTTCGCTGGAAACACCGCAAGGCGCAATAATTTTCTCAATTTACAAATAAGACGAGTCTTATTACTTACAAAATATGTCAAGCGTATTAACATGGATTGATTTAAAATGTTTCATTATCCCATGTATCCAAATCTGTTGACATAATTATTAAGAACTTATCGCGGAATCAAAAAATATACTTACATATTTACACTAGAGGCTCTGCAAGCTGGAGACCTCGCAAATACCCCCAACCCGTAGAAATTTATAGCTAGAATCGCTAATAAATTTTAAAGCTTGTCACAAAATTTCATGAGCATCGGTTGAGAAATGCCACATGTAGGCGAGAACAGCTGGACAATCTGACTGACAGCATGACAGCCGGACAATAGCATATTCGGCCAATCTCGAATCTGAGACACTTCGCTCGCTCGCTTAATAAACCCTGAAATCATTACATTGTCCGTTGTGGCTTTAGTGGTTATCAGTAGCGTACATTTCAAACAGACACGTAGAATTTGTCTACTCTGTGCCACCGTAATATAACGTCAGATACTATGACGATGATGATGATGAGATATGCAGCCGTTATCGTAATTTAGGTAGGTAAAACTAGCTGTGCCCGTGGGCTTCGCTCCCCGTGGGAATTTCGGGATAAAAACTATCCTATGTCCTTCCCTGGGTATTAAACTATATCCATATCAAATTTTAACTAAGTAGATTTAGTGGTTGAAGTGTGAAGTGGTAACAAACAAACAAACAAATATACAAACTCACTTTCACATTTATAATATTAGTAAGAAAGTAAGAATAAGGATTAGTATCAAAAATATTTGTGCACGACACTGGTGGTTATCATGCCACAATGTCATAGAGATTTGTTTTGTCTAGAACACAAAATACTTAAGTCAATGTACGGGACCATATTAGGGCTTTCGCGCTTATACGCACAGGAGTAAAATTCAATTTCGCTCCCTGCTTTGAAAGCCTCAAGCCATTTATTTATTTCCGGCCCGCTAAATAACTGTATTATATTCAAAGGGAGCACTAATAAAAATGTTGGGTTGTAATTTATTAATCACGGTGTGGGAGGGCCAATCTGGTTGAACCTTTGTTATTCAGGTGATTTGTGAGGGCAAAGTTATGAGGTACTCGTAGATAGGTATTGCCATGTGGTTTCCGGCAGAGTACAAGTCTTTCTGTGGATGTCGTAGAAGGCGACTAAAGAAATATATGCTAAACAAAGCTTATAAACATAAGTGAGACCTCTCCAACCCGTCTGGTCAGCGTGGAGAGTGTAGGCCAAGTCCTCTGGCTGCTCTGGCCGAGCATGGCTCTAGTAGTACAGTGAGGGTCGTGCTCCTGCATTGGAGACGAAAAAGAGACCTGGTGATGATGAACATGATGATAGCTTCTTGGTAGGTTTTGAGCTGACTGCTCCAGAGGGTATTGTTTTTTAACCGCTTTCCAACCGACTTTATTTTTATTTATGTTCACCGAATACTCTTCCATGCTGGTCTGGGAGAAAAGAAAAAACGTAGAATGTACCAGCTGCTTCTCTTCCCGCGCAGATCGTAAGAGCCGATCGAGGGAATGGGCGAGATTTGAATCATGGTAATAGGCGATGCGGCTAGCAACCCATCACTATTTTGATTCCTTTTCCATCTTAACGCCCACCACCACGCTAAGCGTGGCTTTTGGGGCTAACGGCCCTGGGCTCTGTTTACCCCGTCAGGGATATAGACGTGAAAATGTATCTGTATCTGTTCACCGAATATTCGAAGTCACCTGGACCGATTTAAAAAATATGTTTTGTTTTAAAGGGTATATATACTTGTTAGGTGGTCGCATAGAAATCAAAATCAATTGTGAAGTTTTGGAGGTGAAATCGATTTTTAGTTTTGAAAATATATACCATGCTAATGTGGAAGAAAAGAAAACTTAGAATGTACCAGCTGCTTCTCTTTCTGCGCAAATTGTAAAAACCGATCGAAGAAATTGATGAAAATGCATTTTATCTAATAAACAATGCGGCTAGCAACCCATCACTTTTGATTCTTTATAAGTATGTAGCCAATAAACGATTTTTCTTTCTTTCTTTCCACTATGTCACTGAAAGTGGCCTTTGGGTCTTGTAATTAAGACTCAAAATCCTTTTTTGCCCCATTATGGACGAATACGTGATAGTGTATGAACGTATTTAATGAACTAAACTACAAACAACAAACAGAGCTCTAAACTAAATCATAAAATATTACTAAGTCTGCTATTTCTCCTTTCTGACCATTTAATAGGAATAATAAAACAATTCGCGCAATCAATTTAATATTCCATTAACAAACTTAATCCATACGCGCATTAGGCATTCTGTCATGAGCATTTTACCAGATTCTGACTTCAAAGACACTGGGTATGAAACTTGAAAAGCAAATTCTACCCTACACAGATCATGGAAATAAAGAAATATAAGTTTTTAAAGTGAAAACTTCTTTAGCGGCGTTGTGCACTTTTTTTGGAATGGGTAAAAAATGTTAAACTCGCGTCAGGACACGTGACCTGATCGAAAATTCGTAAGACGGATGGAGAGTAGACAGCTGGCTCGGCGTAGGAGAGGGAGTATCCCCCTCTCTTTCTACGGCGCGGCGAAAATGTATGCCTGCGCCTGCTGTTTCGTATATCAAAAATGCACAACGTATTAATATTCAAGTTTTCACTTCTGCCGGCACTCCCAGAGTGTAACCTGTCGTTTTTTTTTTTTTAAAAAGAAACATTTTTGCATATGCTTTTATTGTGAAGGCAAAGTACTTATTGAGACAAATGAAATAAATACCGAGCGATCTTTGTCCACCTTAAGCCGAATAAAGTCATATCTTCGCAATAAGATTACAGAAGAGCGTTAGAATGGATTGGCTTGAATGCATATCCATCAAAAATATCGGCAAAAATTGACGCGAATGAAGTGCTGCACATCTTTAGCAGGAAACATAAAATAAAACTGTCTTTAATAAACATTTAATTTATCGTTGAGTTAGTATCTCATGACACAAGTCTCGAACTTACTTTGGGGCTAGCTCAATCAGTGTAATTTGTCCCTATATATTTATTTATTTATTTATTATGTTCTTTTAAAAAAATTCTATTGTTATGACACTTTCAAATACCTTCATATGCTAGAAATTTATTTTTAACAGTTATTGTTGTTTTTCGCCCGTCCACCCTTTGTGCCCGTCGCAGAAAAAAAGAACCTAGATCCGCCCTTGAACGTGTTACATAATTCCATCAAGAGTTCACTGAATCGAAAGCAACGTCGATACAATCGTAGAAGTCAAATCGAACACAGCGGCCCGTTTGCTCCTGCGCTACCCCCTGATTGGTTAGTTATCACTTCAGCCACATCTCCTCATCTCCATAACCTGCAAACCCACCCTCTGAATACTTTATGACAGCTGTAAATCTAGAGAAATCGTAAATTTTGCAGACGCCCCGCGACCCGCACTGCCGACCCTTTCTCACGAATGGATATTAGTGTTAACAAACGTTACCATTGGAACAAGGGCTAAGTCACCGTTTTTAACCCTTTACGTAAAAACATATTTTTATTACATACTAGCTGAAGCCCGCGACTTCGTTCGCGTGGACTTAATGTCTCTGGAAAATGCTCATCAGGCTGAACAACTTTTACTAAGGCGACATTTTTATATCTCTTATAGTTTAGCTGGACCATTAAGGTTCTGCATCAGGCGTTCTATTTTCTAAAATCATTTATACCCTATATGTTGCCCAGGCTTAATAGCTATATAACAAAAAAAGTTTCATTCGAATCCATCCAGTATTTCCGGAGATTAGCGTGTACAAACAGACAAACAGACAAACAGACAAACAGACAAACAGACATACAGACAAACAGACAAACAGACAGACATTTTTTTTTAAATTTTTACTCTATTACTATGTCTCCATCGCCCCCAATTTTTGGAAATATATTTAATGTACAGACACACTTTTTTTACTGTTTTATTATATGTATAGATTTTTTTATATTATTTTATGAAGGTTTTTGTTAGTATATATCTTGTAGCAAGTATGCATGTGTAGGTATTTAGTTAGATATAATGTTAGTTTCATTTATCCTGTGTAAGTACGACCTTCTATACCCTTCTTGTGAGTAATTGTCCTATCTTCTTATTCGCCGGTTGACTGGAAGAGATTCCATTATGGGATAAGTCCGCCGTTGTCAATTAATTCTATTGTTTTTGCGTGTAATTGTGTTTTTTCATTGTACAATAAAGTTATTACAAACAAACAAACTCTATTATAATATACAAGTAAACTGTGGACTTAAAGCCAGGTGCCTTTTCTACCAGTCAACCAACAGGTGATGCTGGAAAAGTAATATTTTGGGGTAAATACCTAAAATAGAAACTAACTAAAAAAGACAAAAAGAAAGGATTGAGTTATAAGTGTTCTTATTTCTTGTATGAAGTGAAAACTTCTTTAGGCGCGATGGAGATATACGGAAAGCATTTAGTACGATGGGAAAAACCATTGAACTCGCGACACCGTTACCGACACCAAGTTTTCACCTCTGTAGGCAGTTTTTTTAAACACCCTACACAAAATAGAATTGTCATAAGTTTGATGCCAGGTAAATTAAAAAACTATCAAGCGTAAACCCCCAATTACTTTTAAACGGCTGAATTGATTGTCATCAAACATAGCTAAGAACTACCGCAAAGAAACTTGCTATGTCGTAAAAAACCGCATTGTAAGCGGCCATCAGATACACAAACAGACAAACAGAAATACATTGGCGTCAAGCTCATAACACCCCTCTTTTTAGTCGGGGGTTAAATATTCGAACGTTTTACTAGCTTACCAAACATGTACCAAAAGTACACTGGAGCTATTTAACTATCGTACATACATACCTACTTAAATATATTATAGCTATATAGATCTAAATATAATATAATAAAAAAGTAAAAAAAATGTGTCTGTACATTAAATATATTTTTTTTTAAATTGGGGCATTGGAAATATAGTAAATAAATAAATATATATAAAGTAATAGAGTAACAATTTAAAAAAATGATTGTCTTTTTGTTTTTTGTCTGTTTGTAAAAGCTAATCTTCGGAAATACTGGACGGATTTAAATGAAACTTTTTTGTTATATAGCTGTTATGCTTTGGACAGTGATTTTAGAAAATGGAACACCTAATGCAGAACCATACTGATCCAGCTATAAGAAATATAAAAATAATGTCTTAGCAAAAGTGGTTCAGCCTGATGAGCATTTACCGGAGTCATAGGGTCCACGCAAACGAAGTCACGGGCTTCGGCTAGTATAATATAAACCCCTCGGCTTGTCGATGCCGCTGGTGACAAGAGGGCTGGCTCATATCTCGCGCAGAGGATTGCAGTAGCTATTCAGCGCGGGAATGCAGCCAGTGTTCTTGGCACCATGCCACATGAACGACATTTAGATTTTCAATTTAATTAAGTTTTATTTTTTAAAATTTAGATTTTAATAAAGATATTAATTTAGGTTTAAATTTAGATTTTAATTTAAAATACAAAACTTTAGACTCGAAAAATTTCGCTTGCACGTTTGTTAAAATTTATTTTTTTGGGAATTCCTATAGTAGGGCCATCGACATAGCTAAGGCACAGTTACGGTAGGATGTGGTTTTGCCCCATTTAAAATTCCAATTTCGGACCTTGGGTACCTGGACTATGTTTGAATCCGAATTACTCTGTCCCTTGAGTTGAGTGAGTGATTCAAGGAATGGTGTTCCTTTGTTTATACAACGTTCATTCATTTCATCATAAGGTCTTTTTTAGGCCTTTTTAGGGTTCCTTAGTAAACAAAGAACCCTTATAGTTTCGCTATGTATGTCTGTCATTTTTTTATTTCTCGAGTAACCCATCCTGTTGGATATCATTGAATGGGTCTTTTGAAGATATAATATTGTGAGTTTGTGAACACAATTTTTCGATTTAGGGATTAGTGCAAATTCTAATATCTGCTAAACGATTATATATAGACACGTAAAAAAAATCACAGTCATAATCAAGACCATAGTATATATAATGTAGTTTAGAAGAAAACTATCAGAGCTAAGTAATTTATAAATTAAAAAGTTATAGGCGATCAACTTACCTATAACATGTACTCGGAAAAGAAAAATTTCATACAATTTTAATAGATAATTAGTGTTTAGACGTTTTTACTGGCATAAACTCAAAGTTGGCATTATCAACTAAGAAACCCTTTGCTGCGCGTGGCCCGATATGCACTTGGCCAATTATCTACTATATAAAAATAAGTCGGGTTTTCCTTCCTGACGCTATAACTCCAGAACGCACGAACCGATTTCAACGGTTTTGCATTCGTTGGAAAGGTCTCGGGCTCCGTGAGGTTTATGCAAAGAAAATTCAGGAGGCGGTACGAAGTTCGCCGGGTCAGCTAGTTTTATATAAAGAATAATATAAACCACGCGTTTGGTGTCTCGTCTTGGCGGGTGCACTTCCGTGCCTCCAGGGGTAGATAATAACAGCTCCGTCAAACACATAATTTCACAACTTTACCTCATACAAAAAGTAGAAACTGAATAAAAATAATTCCAGGATATTTGCGAAATTGATACGGAACTCTCGTTTGGCTTGGAGTGATAATCAAACATCGCGCACAGCCATCAATTCATTTTTAAATTGCAGTAGTAAAATGCAAGATTCATTTTGTTCAAGAGTGATGATATTTTTTGAACGTTATTACTAGATAGAGGTACTGTCAGGCCTGTGTCACTCCCCGTTTAGGTATCGAAAATATACCTTCATTGTTACTATGCGCGAGGCGACCACTCCGAAGTGGCAAATTCAGTGACGTGAATCGTATGTCTAGAGAAATAAGAATGAAATTGGCTTACAATGCACTTCTAGGTATCTAAACGAAGAGGTGTCTTGTTCTGACACGAGTTAAATTAAACCTTATCGCTAACGATATTGAGTAGATATTTCTTTGAATTCCTTTGCTGAGTAAGACTTCTGTACGTGAGTACTAGTCCTTATTCTGTGATACTGTGGAAAGAGAGTGAAACGTTACACCTACGCACGACGCACAAGCCGTGTGGTTTCCGGCAGAGTAGAATAGGAACACTCCAAGTCTTCCCGTAGATGTCGTAGAAGGCGACTTAGGGATTACAAGCTAAACAAAGCTTATTAACATCAATGAGACCTCTCCAACCCGTCTGGCCAGTGAGGAGAGTGTAGGCAAAAGTCCCCTAGCTGCTCTGCGAACCCCTCAGTCTTCGACCTCAGGCTGAGTAACCCAGCAAGCCCCAGCCAAGCTAAACCACTCTCATCAGATTTTTTAAAATAGAAACTTCGTTCCTCCGTTTGCTATAACATCCACGAAATGTTTCCCTTATTTTATTTTCACTGTTAACACATAAGTCCTATGTGACACTTTACCGCAGTTAGTAGAGCTACATGGTAGGTAATTTTTTTTCAGGTTTATTTTCTGCCAAATTTTTGGGATTGTTTTTGTAGTATAAATTATAGGTAAGTAAGTTATTGTTATCGCAGTAAACAAAGGTGTAGGTTACATAGTAAAAACTTTATTAGGGTGATGTAATACAAGAAGAATATTCCAAATACTGCAGAAAAGTAAAATAAAAAAGCTGTGCCTTTTATGTATTTGCTCGACTTGGCGGGGGCACTGCTGAAGAACTCTCTTAATTAATAAAAAACATTGCGCAGCGGTCATCCATTTCCATTAACTTAAAGTGCACCAAGAAATCCACACTGAAAAAAAGAATGACTGCTAGGAACAAAAATTTTTGCTACACGTTTCCAAAATCGAATGACTGCTGAACTCAAGGCTACTTATAGTTAAAATGTGTTTTAATTAACTGCATGATTCTTCTAAGTAGCACAAAAGTTTAATATTTAGTACTTACCAAATTACAAGTAGCAGAACTGGTTCAGCTGTGCATTTTGCCACCAAAATAACGAAAACATGCACAAAGAAAATATAATTTACTGTGCTAACGAACTCCCTAAAAGACCAAAAGTGTCAAGAGCGAGTACATATACAGTCAATGGTGCCGTGGGCCGTGGGAGTCGAAAACGAAGCTAGTAGCGGAGGCCGGCGAGCAAAAACAATGATAAAATGAGATTCTTCAACGTACCTAGATTGATTTTTCAGCCTTAAAACCTCCTGCATACTAAATTAATTTGTAATCGTTCTTTCAGAATTGCTACTTTATTTTTTAGATTTAGATTACGTTTAACATTAATTTTTTTTAATTTGGACATTCTTTTACAAAATCACAATTACAAGTAAAAATTCTATCTTCAAACGTTTGTACCTAATATCAGCTACTTTATAAGGGGAACAGCGTCCTTTTTGTTTTGCACTTACTTAAATGTTCAATATAGGTAGTCCAAATAAGAATCAGGTAGACACTTAATCTAAGCTAGTAGTAAGCGATTAATAGTAGAGAAGTTGTATTTAACAAAACATAATAAATTATCCTTTAAGCGCTAGCTTATTTGTAGAACTAGCTGATGCCCGCGACTTCGTTCGCGTGGACTTTAGGTCTATAAATATGGTCATCAGGTTGAAAAACTTTGGCTGATACGTCATTAATGTATATTTCTAACAGTTTAGCAGGACCATTATATTTTTGCATCAGGTGTTTCAGATCTTCGAGTTTTATACCTCAACAATAAAAGTTCATCAGGCTGAATAACTTTTGCTAAGAAGTCATTTTTATATTTCTTATTATAGTTTAGCTAGACCTTCTTGTAGTTAAGCTGGACCATTATGGTTCTGCATCAGGTGTTCTAGATCTTCGATTTTTATATCTCAACAAAAAATGTTCATCAGGCTGAACTACTTTTGCTAAGGCGTCATTTATATATTTCTTATAGTTTAACTGGACCATTAAGGCACTGCAGGAGGTGTTCCATTTTCCAAAATCAATTATAGCCTATATGTTGCTCAGGCTTAACAGCTACATAACAAAATAAGTTTCATTCGAATCCGTCCAGTATTTCCTGAGATTGGCGTGTACTAACAGACAAACAATCGCCCATAGAAAAATTATCTTTAAACTTTAAATGATGATAACTTTTTTATCTGACAACAGATTTCGATGAAACAAAGCCTATATGTTGCTCAGGAATAAGGTTAATCATTTAGTGGAAACCACGTAAAAATCTGTTCAGTAGTTTGAAAGATTAGCGAGTACATACAGACAGACAGGCAGACAAAAAAATCCAAAAAACCTTTTTTATGTTCTGTTACTCTTTTCTTATCGCCCATATCCTTTTTTGTCATTTTTATCAAATGTACAGACACCCTGTTCCTACTGTTTTATTATATGTATTGATAAATAGGTAAGTACTTATCAAAGAAAAGGTCTGTTCAAACGGAATTCTATATATAAAACATGTGACTGTATAAACCCCATAAATATATCTGCATAAAAACTTTAGAATATCTTTGTAGTCTCTAAAAACTTCGCTCATGGACACGTTAATTTACGTACACAGACCTTAAAACATGCAACGTGAACAAACTATCTCCCATGCTGGTCTGGGAGAAATAAAAAACTTAGAATGTACCAGCTGCTTCTCTTCCCACGCAGATCGTAAAAGCCGATCGAGGGAATGGGCAAAAATGCAAATCATGTTAACAGGCGATGCGGCTAGCAACCCATCACTGTATTGATTGCTTTTCCATCTTCTCGCCCACCATGACGCTAAAAGTGGCTTTTGGGTCTTGCGGCCCTGGGCTCTGCATAGAACCGCAAGACCCAAAATGCTCTGTCTGCCCCATTAGGGATAGAGACGTGATAGTATGTATGTATGTATGTATGTGAACAAACTACAATCTACCTATACAAAAACTTCAGATCTGCATATGTAGGTATCTACGTAGACTCAACTTCACTCGTAGTAAACACGTCAACGTCAATCGCTCGCTTGATATTTATTTTTTTATTAAACCTTTATAGCACCAAATATAATTTGGATAGCACAATAGGCCTAGTAATAGTATCTAGATAAGTCCTTTTTAAGTCCACACAGGCCTCTGAAAGGCTAGCCTATATAGCCTACAGCTATGCCTATGCCTAGCTGTAAAACAAGCAGGTATCACAGACACGGTCGGTTCAAACAGAATGCAACAAAACGAGAACGTACAAACAGTCTATGCCCCTTTGTATCCACCTTCCAGGACAACAAACCGTGGCCATAGGATTATAAACGTACCTTTTAGCTCTCCACTTTAGTGCCAAGCTCTTAAATATTTGTTCATATATCAGAAATTTTAAAGTTGGCTGTTCTTTACTCAAGGCCTATTGGCAAAAAATTACGCCGAGTGAATGAGTGATGAATGGGTCCATATTGGCTCACACAACATTCTAAATCTTACTCTTTATAATTATATTTTCAGATCTCCGATGACAGACGTTGGAAAGTTATGTAAAACAATGCGCACCCGTTATAAAAGATTTTCTGTTCATAAGCCCACACAAGTCTACGTCACTGTTACGAAATGACCAGGCCCCACATTTTGAATAAGTATAGGATTTGTTGAGAACTTAAGACTAGAATTTGCGCATATTTCGTTACTGAATTAATTAGGTTAGGGTGTATTGAGAGAAACTTGGCGTTAAATAAGATCTAACTAATAACTTTTTTACATTCAAGCAATACTTGGGAACTTCAAGCTAAACAAAGCTTATAAAAATCAATGAGACCTCTCTAAGCCGTCTGGCCAGCGAGGAGAGTGAAGGCCAAAGCCTCTGGATGCACAGGCCAAGTATGGCTCTGGTAGTACAGAGAGGCAGCTCTTGCAGGGGAGACTAAGGGAGAAGAAACGAGTTTATATGAGATATTCCAAATATCATTATCTTCAGGTCTTTTTGTCTCCACTGCAGGAGCACGACCCTCTCTGTACTACCACAGCCATACTTCGGCAGAGTCAGATGACTTTGGCCTACACTCTCCTCGCTGGTCTGACGGGTTGGAGGGGTTAATTTTTTTTTTCACGTCAACAGTCAATTATCAAGATAAGCGTAAAACCCAACTTTATAAACCGAAAGCCCAGGATTGGTGTGAACGTGTATATGACGCATCTTGACGACCTCCGTGGCGTAATGGTTACCATGCTAGTCCGCCACCCAGAGGTCCCGGGTTCGATCCCCGGTCAGGGCAAGTTGGAAAATGGCCTTTTTCAAATTGTCCTGGGTCTGGGATGTTTATATATATGTATTTGTTATAAAATATTCTATCGTTGAGTTAGTATCCCATAACACAAGTCTCGAACTTACTTTGGGGCTAGCTCAATCAATGTGATTGGTCCCTATATATTTATTTATTATCATTTCAAGCAGGCAATCTAAAATAGCTTATGCTTCAGTTATACCTAGTTAAAACATTTAGAGGCTAATCATTTTAATTCAACAAAATAGTTGTTTTTACAGAGAAGTCTAAGGCAAAATTGCAATAAATCTGAAAACGTTAAGTATTCAAGATGCTACAAAGTATACAAACTTAATAAAGGATAATATGGTAAGAAAATACCAGACGAGTAGGATTTAAACTAGTGACCAGGAGAATTTGGATAGATTGACGTGCTATACTATACAAGAGACAAACTTTTGTCATCATCATCATCAGATTTTTTAATCTCCACTGCAGAAGCACGACCCTCCCTGTACCTGTACTAGAGCCATATCTGATCAGAGCAGCCAGAGGATTTTGTCTACACTCGAGACTAGAGTCTCTATGCTGGCTAGACGGGTTGGAGAGATCTCACGAAGCTTGTATTTTCTAAGTCGCCTTCTACGACATCCACGAGAGGACTTGTAGTGGTCCTATATGCCGGAAATCACATGGCGGTCAAAACATTTGTATATTTCACAAAACATACAAACTATTTACAACTAACTTGGTTATGCCGCCACTAAATTACACGCGTAGTTAGAGCAATAGATTAAATGTAACGAAAGATATGTCACATAAGTAACTATTGTGAATTAAATTTTCAGTAGCACTACATACTAGAATAGATCAAAATATCTAGTTAGACCTACAGTGGTAGGACTTAATGCGTCATAATATAAAACGAGGACTAACGTTGTTTCAGGTTTAAACCATCATCGGCCGAAATAAAGTTGGCATCTTTTTTTAGGGTTCCGTACCCAAAGAGTAAAAACGGGACCCTATTACTAAGACTTCGCTGTCTGTCCGTCTGTCTGTCACCAGGCTGTATCTCAAGAACCGCTATAGCTAGACAGTTGAAATTTTCACAAATTATGTATTTCTATTGCCGCTATAACAACAAATACTAAAAACAAAATAAAATAAATATGTAAGGGGGGCTCCCATACAACAAACGCGATTTTTTGCTATATTTTGCTCGATATCAATAATGGCTACAGGTAGGCACTTGAAATATTCACAAAATACTCAGTTGTATTTTTATTTTAATAATAAATAAAAAAAATCTCTGCTCCCATACAAAAACTTGATTTTTATAGATAATGGTACAGAACCCTTCGTGCGCGAGTCCGACTCGCACTTGGACGGTTATTAAATAATTGTTTTACGGCTTTGGATACTGTCCTTTAGAGCCAATCTTTTTTTTTTTTTTTACTTCTTTATTCGTAATCTTAACCTTGACTATACAATCGTGTAGGTCCTTTGAATCCACTGGTTTTCATAGCCGATTGAGTAGCAAACGCTGCCTAACGAATGTCCGCAAATAAAATATATCACTACATCCGCATATGACTGTCGACTTTAAACATTTCACATATTGTCCATGAGAATGAGCATTTATAATACCAAACTACACCAATTTCATATTATAAAGTCCACTAGAATCAATTTTCAAGACAATTTAAAGCAAACTCCAGCCGATCCCCTGACCTCCCGCCAAAAACTTCAAGTTGGTATCTAGTAAAGTGGCACTATCTCATCTGTCAATGTCAACTTGATTTGGGTGGATAATGGTTTAAACCAAGTAACAAATTAAGCCCTCGTTTTAAAATAGGACAGAATTAGTTTACTAGGTCAGGTTTCCTGCGTACAGATAACCTTTCTGTCCTGTCAATAACCTTATCTGAAATAGACAGAGTTGTAATAATTTTCTAATACATTTTCCCAGTTTTAATACACAATATACAATATGGAAAGAACATACCCGTAATAAATTGAACCACAGGCTATAAGTACTAGTTCTCTTTAGTATAATGAAATTAAAATTACCGTCAAAAAACAAAAAACTATCTAAAAGACGAAATTTTGCCATAAGAATCTTATTTGTTCGAAAACGTTTTTTTTTTTAGTTTCCATATTTTCCTTTAAAACGGAAATGTCATTTGAAAACTTATTGAGAAACCGATTTTCAATTAGAATTGATTTCAATATCTAAATGTTTTGAAATCCTTACTTGATTTTTGCGTGAAGATAATAATGGAAGATGATTTAGACGTCATAAACATATTTTCCAAATTATCAAAAGATTTTTCTTTTATTGACATCTTATTAAAATCTATCATCTCTTTTCAACACGCAAAACGACTAACATAAAATTATAATAATATTTTTTTATATTATTTGTTAAGTTACTATAGTTACTAAAGGCTCTCTACAGTCTCTACCTTGGCGGTCTTGGTGGTCGCAGTTCTAACATAACCTAACCTATAGTTTTGGTATAACCATGTTTTGGTGTCTTTTTTATTTTTGCCCTAAGTTTAAGTATAAAATACGTTGGTTGACGCCTAACATATAAAATATATATATGTAGTTACTAAAGGCTCTCTACCTTGGGTGGTCACAGTTCTAACATAACCTAACCTATAGTTTTTCCATAACCAATTTTTGTTGTCTTTGTTATTTTCGCCCTAAGTTTGAGTATAAAAATACTTTGGTTGTTTTTTTTTTATTATAAAAATATATATTTAGCTTGATTCTTGTTAAACGTGTTTTTTTTTAATTATTAAATTTATGAAACACACTTGTTTAGAATACGAAACAGTAGCTAAGTAATAATAGTAAATAAGTGACTTCGCCCTTTAGTACTAGTGAACAAGACATATGTCGAACGAAGAATATTCGACTATGTGTTATTCTGGAAAATGAAACATAGGTAAAATGAGTTTATTGATGTGAAAAATTATGTAAAATAATCAGTTTGGTATTTAAAACTTCGATATACCGTTTTCGATCATCTGAAATTCGAACAGTAAAGTTTCATAACAATGGTACCATTTGGCATTTCCATACAAAAGTGTGCAGCCGACACAGCTTGAGAAAAACGACTTTTGCTACTTGTCAAAGTTGAGGAATAAAGTTGGACAGTGAAGTGCTCTGTCAGCCGCGAAGCTAAACAAATAATCAGCCAAGTGCGAGTACCACTCGCCAAAAAGGTTTTCTATAAAAAAATCACGTCAGTTGTATGGGAGCCCCACTTAATATTAATTTTATTCTGGCTTTATTCTTTGTTATTATAGTAGCAACAGAAAAACATCATCTGTAAAAAATTCAACTGTCTAGCTATTACGATTCATGAGATGAAGCCTGGTGACAGTCAGACAGACAGATGGAAAGCGGAGTCTTAGTAATAGGGTTCCGTTTTAATCTTTAAGAGAAAATGGTAGCAAAGTGGCGCCCTCATTTGAAATAAATTGTTTAAAAGTAAATACGGTGATAATTAATTTTTTTTACTGCCAACAGTCTTTAGAGAGACCTTTTTTATGGGTAAAATTTGAAATTAACAAAAACAAAATCAGATGGCCGCCCCATTTAATATTTTTAAAATATCCACGCGTGTCAAAAGTGCAACATGCATGTCTATTACGAGCGTCAATGAATTATTACGACCGATATTCAGTTGATAAATTCACACGCAACCAATTTTCAACCGTTTTTAAAAGTAAGTTTTTTTTAGTCAGATATATTATTTTTTTAAAAAGAAATAGATATTAAATTTGTGTTCGAAATATGGCAAAACATAGCGAACTATTTTTAAATTTAATTGCAACATCTTATTTGCATCATTGTATCTTTGTTTGAGAAATACATGCTTGATTGATTGATCCAAATGCGTAGACACAATAATTGTACTGTTTCAGTTTTTCTGATTTGTAAATATGCAAATAGATTATTGGAATGTCATCAATTACAGACTGAATTTGGTTTTATAAAATATCTTTACAAAACATGCAATGTATCGTCATCGTAATCAGGTCATTATTGTCTCCACTGCAGAAGCACGACCTTCTCTGCTCTACCAGAGCCATACTTGGCCAGAGTAGGAGATGGCCTACACTCTCCACGCTGGCCTCATTGATGTTTATAAGCTTTGTTTAGCTTGTATTCCCTAAGTCGCCTTGTACGACATTCACGGAAAGACTTGGAGTAGTCCTATTCTCTGCCAGAAACCACACGGTGAACGCTATGTATGTTATAATCAAACACTGATTAAAGAATAAAGTAATGTCGGCAAAAGATATTGCAGTATCTAATGCTGTTTTCATCTTTGACGGTAACACAGCTGTGTCGGTAGTAACCAGAGAAAGCAGTCATTATACCAATCGTTTAGTTGACATATTGTACGAAGTTACGGCGGTTGGCGTGCTTACAAACTTTGTCATTTATTGACAGCTCTATATATGTATTTATTTTTTGCTTTATCTACCAGAGTTGTTTGTCATCAGAGACGGTATTGCAGACTTATTAGAAGGTAGGTATTTTGCTTTTTAGTTGATGTAAGGTTTAGTTTAAATGCTGCATAGTCATATTGCATAGTAGGTATTTTGCTTCTTAGTCAATATAAGCAAAGATAACATAATTACTAACGTACGCAATTAAAATTACATGTCAGATTTCGATAAAATTGTGATTTTAAAGAAGTTGCATACATATAGGCATATGACTAGTTTTCAAATTCAAAATATGAATAAAAGAAAATGTAAGGGTGAAGAAGTTTCCCATACTGATGGTCAAAATGATAAATAAACTTTATTCTCCTTCAAGTCCATATTTTGACAAAAAAAAACTAGTTATATGCATACATTATGTGCAATTTCTTTGAAATTACAAAATTTTACCGAAATCTGACACGTCATTGAATAAAAGCTAGACTACGTTTGTATAGAAAACTCTGATTCTGTCTAAAGTAAGGGAACTTTAAATCAAGCAACAGTATATAGCGGTCTGTTAAAATCTAACAGCCTTCTAAACACAAGGAAATGACCGCCCAATATTTTCTACGTACGACGTGTGCTTAACGCCAGTTTCCAAGTTGCGCTGTGGAATCGATCCCCGTACCTTATGACTGTTTTGACCCACTTCGCTTTAAGTGTAAACCCACGCGTTAAAGTTTGAAATCAGCCTTGTATTTTTAAAGTTAAAATTCAAATGTTTATTTAGTAATTAGACCCTTACAGGTACTTTTACGCGTAAATAATTATAATTTACATTACGCGTAGTGTAGTTTTTTTTAAACTACTGATGCCAGCGAGAAGAAACACTGAAAGAAACTCATTTTCAAAGTATTTTCGCCTAGTCGTCAGAAGGGCTTTCAACATCATCATCATCAGGTCTTTTTGTCTTCACTGCAGGAACACGACCCTCTCTGTACTATGAGCCATACTTGAACAGAGCAACCAGAGGGCTTGTCCTACACTCTCCTTGCTGGCCAGACGGGTTGCAGAGGTCTCATTGATTTATTTAAGCTAAGCAGTCACTTCTTCTTATCGTGTGTGATAGTGACTTAGTGACTAACACTAGTCTCAGAGTTTTTAAACCACCTTAAAGGCCTCTGACATGGTTTGTATTAGGTAACGACCTATGTCAAAGACAGTGAAGCAGTCACTAACCCATACAATAAGAAAAAGACTGTAGCGGCCTCTTCCCCACCCAGAGGACATAAGAGAATAAGTCAAGTAAGTCAATACCCAACGTCAAAGGAACACCCGTAAATACACCGTAGTGTTAACAACAGAACTTGCTCGCTTATTGAGGTCAAAATGCACCCGCGATGCCATAAACTTGCACAAAACGGGTTAACGTCGGAGGTTTAACGTCTGGATGTGGTAGTTATGGAATGAGCGAAGTAAGCGAAGTTCTGAGAAGTATCTTGAAGAAATGTAGGTATGTGAGTAAGGTATGGTTGTTCGACGATAAGTCAATTTGATGATACGAGTAGATTTAGTACATTTGGTAAGCTTGTAGATGTAGCTAACATAATTTTTCAGTTTGAACATGAGCCATATCGGTCTCACAGTTCGGGGTGAAGAACTATTTCAATTAGCCGTTCATGTCCCACTGCTGGGCAAAGGCCTTCCCTCTTTCCTTCGATAACTCTCTGTCTCTAGTTTTAACTTTCCAATCCTTTTGAATGCTTTCAAGTCGTCTTTCCATCTCGTCTTCGGTCTACCTCTATTTCTACGTCCATCCGTTGGAATTCAGCTTGTGGCTATCTGCGCCCATCTTTCTGGGTGTATACGGCCGACGTGACAATCCAATACCATTTTAGTTTAGCTGATTTCTTGCCTACATCCGTAACTTTTGTGATAGAGCGTAGCGTAGTGTTTCTGACTCTATCACTCAACACCTAAAATGCTACGCTCCATTGCTCTTTGGCAAGCTTTCAATTTAGACCGTTGCTGTTTTGTGAGTGACCAAGTCTGTGCACCGTAGGTTAGGACGGGCAAGATGCACACGTCCACGAGCTTCTTCTTAAGGGTCCGCCGACCCTAGACCAAAATACAACTTTCCATACAAACGTAGTCTACGTTTTATTTCAAAACGACATGTCCGATTTCGGCAAAATTTTGTAATTTCAAAGATATTGCAATTATCTAGGTTTATAACTAGTTTCCGACGGTAAAAATATGAACTTGAAATAGAATATAGTGTTTTATATCATTTTTGACCATTAGTATGGGAAACTTCTAAATCGTTATATTTTCTTTTTAGTTCATAATTTTACCGTAGGAAACCAGTTACAAACCTAGATAATTGCAATTTCTTTACAATTACCAATTTTTAGCGGAATCTGACATGTGGTTTCAAAATTAAACGTAGACTACGTTTGTATGGAGAAGTCTAGGGTAAGGGGACTCTTAAGTAGCTCTTTCATCGACCAGAAACTTTTCCATGCATTTGATAACTATTTATATAAAACTTATATGTACCTAATGTATAAGTACATATATTGATCTTAAATTCCATTGTGTATTTACAGACACATTTAACTGTAACTTAAAAGTATTTTTACAAACATTACTTGTTTACGATTTGATTGTTGTTTTATAATAAGATGATAATTTGGTGTTACAAAACAGTTCGATTGTTCTTAAAAATAAGGCTTGGTTTAAATATATAAAATGATTGTGATTTTAAAGTAATTAACGATTAGTAATAATATAAGATGATTACATGACTTTTAAGCGATTGATCTAATATGACGTTGTAAAGCTAGTGGGGTGCCAAGATGGCGGGGCTAGGTTATAAATTCAGTGTTTCTCAGTTTGTGAGCCTCTTTTGATTATGCTGCTGAGTAATGTAAGTTTCATTTTGTTACTATGTTGTGATAATAATTAAGTGGTATTAAAATAGATATTTCTGATATGTTTGTGAAACCACTTTTACCATTATTCTTTTGTGAAGAACCGTTATAGAATAACCAGTATCTTTGATAAGTACAAGTGTAACGATAGTAAATCTATCCCTAGATAATATGATGCAATAGTGGTTTCTCAAGATGGAATGAGTTGTGTTACTTGTGATATTATTAATGTACTTTAATTGTAATTGAACTAGTCACATAGTGGAAATGTGAGAATATGAAATGTAGACTAAAGCCCTTCAGGCTAGTAGGCGGCCTATACTGACGAGTTTCTTTCGGGGTATGTCTTCTCGGAAAACTAGTGGCCGATTACGAAACCCTGGTAGTTTTAGCTTTGCTTTGAAAAGTTGTTTTGAGGAAATATATTATTTATTGAAATAAATTGTTTTTCTCCCTCACCCTGGTATTTCATTTTCTAACATCAGAAGTGGGATACCACGGTTCCATGAATAATTACTAATACGTTTTTGTTTTTTTTTTTTTATGTGAATCGTGATGGGAACGCTCTGCCTACGACAATGCCGACGACCAAGACGACATGGTACGAGATGATGGAACGCCCACGTGGCAGCATGATGTGCAGCTCCTCAAGTCCGATTAAGAACCAAAGAATTAGCAGCTGGCCACGACATACAGTGGCCGCAAAAAATAAAATCTTATTGATTAATGTTCAAGGTGCTTAGGAAGTTATAAAAGGTAAAGCCTTTAAGGCTCTGTTATTAATAAGTCTGTATAACGTAAGTGTTATTGAAAGGTCAAAGTCATGGAAAAGAGACTTTAGTATTTTTTATTTTTAAAGAAAATTAAAACAATTTATCTTCAAAAGCTACATTCACCAAAAGTATATACGCTAAAAAAAGAAAAAAAAATTTTTTACCCCTTTTTCGTGCTGCATGTTTCGTTATTGCAAATACATATGGTTTTTTTCTTCTTTCTCTAAATACCATACTATCGTAGAAATTAAATGATTCCTTTACGATTTTTTTCTCCAATTTGAATTGAAAGTTTAGCTATACAGTATCAAGCTAAACGTATATATCATAAGATAGATATCTTTATATAATTTCTATTTGTTACTTGGGTTATAAGCTACGAGAAAAAATATCCTGTGTTTATTTATGGTTACAAAAAGACAAAATAAATAAGAACTTTGGTTAAATAACAAGAAATCGATAAAAAATCGACGATATAGCCTTAAATTATGTTAAGGCTTGATATTCGTCTCTACTTAGGTATTTTTTTGTTTTGATTGGCTTCCACTATCAATACGTTGTGATATATAACCATATCTGTTATATAGATGAATTTTGCAAGGTTTACCATTGGTTGACAGTGTATTTGTATTGGTGTATTAAATTAGGTTATTTTATTGATTTTACTGTTAACGAGAACTTTTATTTTTTTTTGGGTGATGAGTAACACTAGCAAACTTTGGTTTGTGGTGGTGGAAATTGGTTTTTATTTGTAATTTTTGTTCATCAAAAGTAAATAAAGAAAACTGATACAATAAAAAAAAAGAATAGAAAAAAATATATATTTAAAAGTTTAAATCTAAAAGTAAACTAGGCATATGTTTTTTTAAGCCATTATAATTCAAAACTGTACAAAATAATAAACACAATTATTGAAATAAGATTTTCTTTAAAACGAAGATTTAAACACGTTCAATTTTTATTTGGAAATATTTAATTAAGTGACAATTCAAAAAAGTTGATATTTTTTTTTTTAGAAAATATTAGACTTAAAATTTTGATCATATTTAATTACTAGTTTTGTTTTTCGAACCGAGCAACAGACTGCTGTTGATTCCATCAAACACAAAATAAAAACGCTTTAAAACATTTTGCAGGGACATTAATTTCTAATGAAATGAAAAAATTGCATACCTTATCATTATCACTTAAAATATAATTCATTTATTTTTGAGAATTTTAACATACAATCTGTATACAGAGGATAACGAAGTAAAGATGTTTAAAAAAAATTACCATAAAATGTTGGTATACGGTAATTTAAACTAATGATAATTACGCATAATTTTTCATCCACAAATTTATCATAATTGTCTTAATCTTAAATAAAATCAACATAATCATATCTAATCATAAAATTACAAGCATAACTTTATAAAGGCATCATAGTATAAAACCATAATGAATAATAAAATAATAACGATAAGAAAATAGATCAATGTATTATTTTATAAGGGTGCTAATTAAACAAGTTCGTTTTCTGATAGCGATTCGTTTTCTAGTGTGGTCAATTCTAATCTAACCTCACCTTCTTTTCTGATAGCAAGTCTTTTCTGACTTTTCTTTGTTTATAATATACTTTATGCGACTATACACTATCTCTGCACTGCAATTGAAATTCTTTGGGCGAAATAATCTAAAAACATTATGCAGTTTAAAACGATGTATAAATATATGAGACCTAAATATAATTATACAACAGTACATATCCTGCTAAAAATGAATTATGACCAAGTAATATTATGCCGAAATATTTTAGTAATAAATGCATTATGTCTAGGAAAGGGATTCCCTTTATTGTTTGGAATAATAAATCTTTACATAACTATATAAAATCAGATTGGCCGAGGCGTGGAAAAGAAATGTTATTCATATTATTGACACAAACATTCTATTACGAAATAACAGAATTGAATCATGTTGAACCTGGACTTTGAAGTAACTTGCAATTAAATACCTTTAAAATATCACATTGTATGAAGGAATTAAATTAAAAAAAGATATCTTTACTTGCTGCACTGTAAAATAGCACGTTACATAAAGTTATAATACGGGTGACAACAGGGCCCGAAAAGTAAGATTGTAATTGGTCTGTCTTTTGGATTGTCCGGGGGTGATGGACCCGTATTTTTCAGTTTACCAAAAAAAAAAAGTAAAAAATCTTGCTTAAGTGTGACGTCACGCGAAATTTTAATGCAATGTATCTTTGTCATTTTTGGTTTCTCAGAGAAAAAAAAAATACGTGTACAATATTTTTTTGATAATCTAACTGATGGACCAAAAATATTTTTCTATTCGTCTTGCCTATTATAAATATTTTCTCTACTCATTCCTTTGCTTGACTGGGACGAAATAATGCATTAAGTCTGCCATCTATCAAAGTATTTTGTGCTATGGAACAATTGTGTTAAATAAAATAAATAAAATTACTATTGTAACATTTGTAACCAATATATAAATTAGTTTTAAATAGTTGCTTAAGCCTTTTGATATGTAACGCAAGGCAGAAGCAATACCGACTGTAATTAAATGATATTATATGAGGTTCAGCTCTACTGCATACTGTAAAATGCACCGCTGCAACCCGATTGTGTGAGGCGAAATTGAAAACAAAATATTTTAGCATAACTGTCAACAACATAACTGTAACATATATTGAAATACAATATACAAGTACAAATATGGTCTTAACAAAACTAATCAACAGAACTGTAACATTTAACTGTAACGTATAATTAAATTTATTTATACAACTGTAATTATAAGTTCTCTTAGGAAACACGTAGCTAAGCAAGGAAATTTTATTTCCTTTATTTTTTGATTTTTTTTTCTGATATAAGCTGTATTTAATGTGGAGAAAGTAATTTGTTTCTGTTATTGATCAGATTTATTGTCGATGCGATGTAACATGGCTTTGTCAGTTTAATTCGTTGAATCTCAAATATAGAAAAGCAAAACATTTTTGTTGAAATTAACTCTAACATACACGTACATATTAGGAAATACATGTAATGAAAAATTATTTATTTTTGGGTAGATGCTTATCTATACTCTATACGTAATCTTTGATGAGTCTTTACATATGTGAACACTTCATTTAAATGTACGTATATGTATTTAGTCTTTATTTTTGTTAAGTAGTGCTGTGAAGATTCTGAAAACAAATACTGTAAAATTAATCGTATGTTATAAAACTACATATTTGAATTGATATTGTTAGATTGACCTGCTAATGTAAAAGTGGAACATTAATATGATAGAATATTGCTAGCCAATTCACCTAATGAGAGAGGTAGAACGGTATCAAGTTTTTCTACTGACTTGCAGATTTATTGTAAAAAAAGAATATGGTGGGTAGTAATAATTAAGCAATAAGTAGTAATTATGTTACAAATATAGACAATTATTATTAAGGTTTGTACTTCGGGAGCGAAGTACAGTCAGTCTGGCCGTGATAACTATTTATATAAAACTTATATGTACCTAATGTATAAGTACATATATTGATCTTAAATTCCATTGTGTATTTACAGACACATTTAACTGTAACTTAAAAGTATTTTTACAAACATTACTTGTTTACGATTTGATTGTTGTTTTATAATAAGATGATAATTTGGTGTTACAAAACAGTTCGATTGTTCTTAAAAATAAGGCTTGGTTTAAATATATAAAATGATTGTGATTTTAAAGTAATTAACGATTAGTAATAATATAAGATGATTACATGACTTTTAAGCGATTGATCTAATATGACGTTGTAAAGCTAGTGGGGTGCCAAGATGGCGGGGCTAGGTTATAAATTCAGTGTTTCTCAGTTTGTGAGCCTCTTTTGATTATGCTGCTGAGTAATGTAAGTTTCATTTTGTTACTATGTTGTGATAATAATTAAGTGGTATTAAAATAGATATTTCTGATATGTTTGTGAAACCACTTTTACCATTATTCTTTTGTGAAGAACCGTTATAGAATAACCAGTATCTTTGATAAGTACAAGTGTAACGATAGTAAATCTATCCCTAGATAATATGATGCAATAGTGGTTTCTCAAGATGGAATGAGTTGTGTTACTTGTGATATTATTAATGTACTTTAATTGTAATTGAACTAGTCACATAGTGGAAATGTGAGAATATGAAATGTAGACTAAAGCCCTTCAGGCTAGTAGGCGGCCTATACTGACGAGTTTCTTTCGGGGTATGTCTTCTCGGAAAACTAGTGGCCGATTACGAAACCCTGGTAGTTTTAGCTTTGCTTTGAAAAGTTGTTTTGAGGAAATATATTATTTATTGAAATAAATTGTTTTTCTCCCTCACCCTGGTATTTCATTTTCTAACACATTCAATCCTGCGATCGATTTCTTTGTCTTGCCGATCGACGAAAGAGACTACTTGACCAGGATATAATAAGATACTCGTCGATGTACTCCATGTCATGCCCATATACCACAACCCTACGTTTCTTGCACTTGATCATCAGCTTGGTTTTGTTCTGGTTCATTTTCAGTCCAACTAGAAGGCTTGCCGTGCTCAGGTCTTGGAGCATTGTTTCGAAAAACTATTAGGTTAAAAAAACATAATGTTTAAAATTAAAAACCGACTTCATCCCCAAAGTACTCAACTGATTTTAATAAAATTTCTATGAGACAAGTAAACACTTTCAAAAAAAAGATTTTCCAAATCGGTCAAGGCGTTTCCGAATAATCTTTTAATGTACATAAAAAAAAAATATAAGATAACGATGAATTGATAACCTCCTCCTTTTTGTAAGTCGGTTGAAAATACCTGCAACAGCCTGTTCTTGATTCTACTTTTATTATAGATCAAACCTAAGACCATTTAACCAACGCCCAAACAAACAAATGCATTCCAAGCAAGATTTCTAGATCTTTGTTTGTAGGACTCTCAAGCGAGCATTTAGAGAGTTGCAATTTCCATACGTCTCTGTTTATGGGGTTGCCGGATAACGACCGTGTTTCAGTGTTGCCATATTTTATGTGGCGGATTTGCTGAGCAAGCGAAAACGATTTTCGGGCTACCTATAAGGCATTTGATGTAGCTCAATGATTTTCATCTTCATTATGGTATCTATATTGTGATTAAAAATCGTATCATTCGTTTAACGAAGTATTAATTTACATACACTTATAATCTAGTTAAATGCTTGAAAAATATTAAACACGAAAAACAAAAACTAATACTTGTTTACAACATATAACCGTCTTAATATAAAACGCAGACTAACTTTGTTACTAGATCATTATCCGACCAAATCAAGTTAATATGCGACAGTCTGTTCTAAAAATGGTAACTTGATTTGGTCGGATAATGGTCTAACTAAACCTAGTAACAAAGTTAGTCTGCGTTTTATAATAAGACGGTAAGAATTTGGGGTAAATTTCACGTCAATATCCTTGCAACATTTAAGATAGTAGCTCTTTTACCTACACCTACATAAAAATTTAAAAAACTGCTTAGAGCACTCCCGCAACTCGTGTGTTAAGATATTATGACAAATGAAATGATATTTCTAGTATTAATTTAATCGACAAAAAAAGAACCAACTTAGTAGGAAGGTCGGTACATACTCCTAACTCAGCGCGAGCATAATAGCAAGAACGCTACCAGTGTTTATAAAGCCATAACTTGTGGCACACCTTATAGACAGTTAACCAACTGCCATAAGGCATCCCAAGTTATGTCGCAGCTGCGGTGCTGTGCTAATTTATCTTGCGGTACAACTCTGATAGTTAATATTCAAGTTTAAATGATTTAGGGCAGTTTATGGACAAGAAGACAACGGGACAACCGTTTAATATTTTAAAAATATCCACGCGTGTCAACAGTGCAACTTGCATGTCCATTACGAGCGTCAATGAATTATTACGACCGATTTTCAGTTGATAAATTCACACGCAACCAATTTTTTCAACCGTTTTTTAAAGTAATTTTTTTTAGTTAAATATATTTTGAAACAAAATAAATAATATATTTGTGTTCGAAATATGGCAAAACATAGCGAACTATTTTTATATTTAATTGCAACATCTTATTTGCATCATTGTATCTTTGTTTGAGAAATAAATGATTGATTGATTGATCCAAATGCGTAGACACAATTGTACTGTTTCAGTTTTTCTGATTTGTAAATATGCAAATAGATTATTGGAATGTAATCAATTACAGACTGAATTTGGTTTTATAAAATACTTATATTTACAAAACATGCAATGTATCGTCATCGTCATCAGGTCATTATAGTCTCCACTGCAGCACGACCCTCTCTGCTCTACCAGAGCCATACTTGGCCAGAGTAGCCAAAGGAGATGGCCTACACTCTCCACGCTGGCCTGACGGATTGAAGAAGACTCATTAATGTTTATAAGCTTTGTTTAGCTTGTATTCCCTAAGTGTCTCAGCACACTTTGCCGAAGTTCAGCCGCTGAAGTTCAGCCAAAGCATGCCTGTAATGTTATTTCCATATACCCCGACACACTATGCCGAACTTCCGATGCGTTTTGGCTGAATCGGAACTTCGGATTCAGCCAGAACGCGTTCAATGTATTTTACATATACCCCGACACACTATGCTGCGGCTGAAGTTCAGCTTGACGCTGTCGAGCTGAACGGGGAACCCATTTTGAACATGCGAGTCATAAAACTGAAAAGCGTTTTTCCAGTACCAGCGCGACGTATGTATTTATTTTTATTTAATATTTTTTTAAATAATAATACCTAATGTTTGGTTTGGGATCATCATCATCTTCTGCTATCGACGGCTCATAGCTGGGCATAAGCCGAATACAAACTTAAAAACAGTTGTATTAAGATTATACTAGTGGTTCACCGCGAACTAAGCCTCGCGATATTCCACAAGTTTATTTGCCAGGCAAATTAGTCGTAGTAAACAGATTTTCCAACCTTCTATTCTGAGCTGCAACAGTCCATTTTTTATTTTTTTCCATTTATTTCCACGCGTATAACATCGAAACCTGAATCAAATATTGACAGAGCAACGTCTCTACATCCGGTCGCGTGGTCGGTGAGCATGACACTTGGCTAGTCTTTCACGACCGCGTGGAATGGGAACCGTACAATTTGTTTGAGGACCAGTAATACTTCTCATACTGTACACAAATCACAATTGGTATAGGTATCTTGTGGTGGAGCTGACCGCGTGATTCAGAGAAATGTCACTTTCGTATCAGAGACACCTAGATACATATTTAAAACCTAGATCAAATATTTATTTGTTCTTTAAAACTTTATTGACTATTAGGCGCTTTATATATACATACATATATAAACAATAAACATACATAGATATACATCATTAATACAAACATTCATAGATTTACATGTGTAATTGATGTGTGAAGGTAGCTTTAGAGTTACATTTAAAAATATCATCAAAATTAGTTCAACGGTTAATACATAGATACCAACTAATGTACATACATAAATACAAACAATTATTTTCGCCCCAACTTGAATTTTACCCGAAGGAAGTTCTCTGGTGTCAGTATATATTGTTAGGTTTAAAGTTCGCCATTAAGGTGAATGCAAAGGGCTCTTCATTAAACTTTTTCCGCTAGATGGCGTTGATTTCAATATTTTAAGTTTCTTTTTAAATTCTTGCGTAATGGATTACTGATAGACAAACATTTTTGATCGGCGAGCCTGTAACATACTCTTTTATTTATTTTATGGCATACTATTGTTCTTCATTCAATGTATTCAGAAAAATGCTCCAAAATAAAATCTGTCATTTTGTCTCGTATCTCTACACTCACTCACACTACGACAGGAGCTTCAAAAAGCATGAAAATGGCGTAAAGCATTGTTATAGACTATGGTTATAGATTTGAGTATCGCCACTAGATGGCACTATTTAAAAAAAACTTAACTGGATAGCGCATATTTTCAGTTATTATTTCAAACAGCCGAAAATCATTTTAAACACGGCCGGCGATAAAAAAATAATCTCAGATTGCATATTTGTCAACCACAGCTTTGACTCTGATAGCTAATCAAGCCTTGTGTCGGGGCACTTGTTTAGAGTTTAGACCATTTGGTGGAAGGAAAAACCACCGCGCAACAAACGTCGTCATTGTACATGCATTGTATTTTTTAATAAAACCAAATCGTCGTACACATTGTTGAATTTTCTTTTTATTGAAGTTTAATTTTTATTACTGAAAAAAAAAACTATTCATACAGATAGAATGATACATAATGATAGTGATTTCTTGCCGACATAAATTGTTAAATGTTGAAGTCATTATTCTGTGCACGGTGACTAAAAACAACTTTACGAGTATAGTTTATTGCATGTTTGAACTTGAAATGATGGATGATGGAAACGGCAAACCTCTGTTTATGTAATAGAAGTGAAACAAAAAAAGAAACACTTCTGTATTTTCCTGACACGTATTTTCCCATGGACCTGAAATAAATTTGAAATATAAATATAGGTATCACAAAAATATATAAGTACGGACAAATCACACAGACTTTTAAATCAATCAAACCCAAAACAAGTTCGAGACTTGTGTTTCAGTGTCAAACATGGCGGCAATTTGCAACTTAGGGAAACATTTTGAAACAGATTCCAATATGAAATGTTGAATCACGTATAGTACAATAAGTACCTGGGTGACCGAGCTTTGCTCGGTCGGTTACATCTCAAACATTTTCTATTTTTTTTAAACTTGTCTAAAAACAGTACAAAATAAAAAATTATATATAAACTTGAACACTTGAACATAAAAAAAAAACAAAAGTTAGTCACCGAGTGGGATTCGAACCCGTAACACTCTTTCTAGCTGTCAGCATCCCCACTGAGCTAAGCCGATGGCGGCCGGCGCGCCGAAATTAGCGACCATATTCTGCGTGGAAAGAAAAACGCATGAAAACTCGAAAACACGCATTTTCCCAAACAAAACTAATCTAGATCGATTGTTTACCCCCGAAAACCCCCATATACAATTTTTCTGCGAAATCGTTAGAGCCGTTTTCGAGATCACAGAAATTTATAAATAAATATATATATATATATATATACAAGAATTGCTCGTTTATAGGTATAAGATTAAATATTCAAATGATTTCAACTTATGTCATATCGGTATATCGTTTCAAACCTGCAAGCACTCGCTTCCTCGACTTAGGCGGTCCCGAATACACGTAACTTTGATATTTCTTCCTATCCAATCTGGTAGCCATTATTCTCCGAAATTATAATACTTATAGCACGACAAAATTGTAACACACATAATCTAGAGATGTGCCGTTGCCGGCAACATCTGGTAGATACAAACCCCACCAAAAACATACCTGTTACAATAGGGGCCAAGCTGATAGGAACTTGGCCCCCTTTTTAACAGATATGTTTTTGGTGGGATCTCAATACTTTTTTCAAGAAATCGTACCTATTTTTTTCTTTTTGTGCCACGCCTGCTATACAATGTGCATTATGTATACATGACAATATTTTATTTCTCCTTCCCCCTATCCTCCTCCCCCCTCTTCATCGTATTCTCATTGTATCACTGGTTCATAAATATTTTTATTAAAATTCGATATTAGATTGAGCCAACTCACGCTTGACCGATTTCTCAAATTTCTGTCTTTTTGTTAATTTACATAATATAATACACGACCTGTGTGCCAAATTTCATAACGCTATTACAATTGGAAGTGGATTTGATTTACCGGTCAGTGAGTCAGTCAGTGCCAAAATTAGCTATTTTAGATCTATTTTAGATAGTAGATCCTGAAAATTAAATATGACCCTGTCATATTTAATTTTCAGGATCTACTGAAGCTATATCTATTAAATTTGGCATACTGCTTTTGTACTAGTATATAATTACATAGGTACAATTTTATCTCTGTCCTTGCAATAGGCACTTAGCTACAGGGGGCAAAAGTAAATATTGTAGGTTCGTGTAGGTAAATAGTGCACGGCCTAGGCGCGGCCTGTTACTATAACTTGGCCTGCGGACTACCGTGCGCTTAGAAATCAAAAGAAACGGGGCCGGGCGGAAGTGCACATTATTAGTGATTGCGCAAGTAAAGCCACACCGGGAGTGGTCCGCACTTAGATGGGTGACCAAAAGTGGCATAATAATGTCTTAAGCTTCTCGGTTCTTTGGAAGGCAGTTATAAGCCGTTGGATCCAGCTGACATTATTAAATGAAAAGCTTTGTCAGATTCCTTTAGGTAGCTTTAAAAATCTAACACCAGTGTAGGCCATTTACACACATGAACAAACAAAAATAAACTGGCAAAGTGCGAATCGGATTCGCGCATTAACATTAACGTGGGTTCCGTACCATTATCAATAAAAAATCGCGTTTGTTGGCGGAACAGATGGCAACAGAAAAACATAATTAGTGAAAATTTCAACTATCTAGCTATCGCGGTTTTTGCGATACAGCCTGGTGACAGACAGACGGACAGACGGATAGACAGCAAAGTCTTAGTAATAGGGTCCCGTTTTTACCCTTTGAGTACCCTAAAAAAAGAGTGTGTGGTATCAATGGCGTGTACTTATGTACCTACACGCGTTAGTTATTAGAAGTTATACTTCTTTGGCGTGAACATAAATACAGAGAAGATAAGTACGATCGCAGAATTTTTTTATACAATATATCCAATAAATATTTGATATTTAATATTAATATCCGATAAAATAATTAACAATTAATTTATGAACTATATCCACGTGATTAGATAAGTCACGTTCAGAAGTTCGTAGGTTTATTGTGAAATTCTAAATAAAAAGTAAAGAATAATTTTTCGGTAGTATTCATAGTAATCAATACATATATTAGTAAGTACTTATTTTATGTTTATGAATTGGTACATGTTTACCTACTAAGCTATACCTATCATTATTTCTTTTAATTAATATATGTTTTAAAAAAAATATTTGTTTCAGTTTCAGAACGAAGTCATATCGTAGAAATTAGAAATCATGGTTAGAAATATTGTGGAGACTTGGAGAGAAATGTATTCGGCACATTCGGTTTCAAAAGCAAACAGCGTTGCCGTCTTGTGCCGCTGTGTACCTACTACACTTTGCGCGTTGCCCGTTGCATGCAGAACGGCAACGTAGCATCGTGCTGAGTCTTCTGACATAATATATTACTACATTTAGATATTTTTATAACAGCGCCATCTAAATGATGTCCAAGTATGTCGTTAAAAGCATTGAGCTGTCAAATTAGACTAATGCTGTAGTTTGTAATAAATCTGCCAGATGTCACTCCAAAATGAATTCTATTTATTACACACACATTGTTAGAAATGTTAATTTTTGTCTGGTTTTAAATATCGTTTTTCTTGTAAAGTACTGTAAATTATTATGAAAGATTGTAAAGGCGAGCACTACAACTTCATGAAAATTGGAAAATCGATTGTAATATGAGAAACACTATCCACATTAAGAGAATTGCTGTAAAACAAAATGTATGGACGACCAAGGTTCGCAATCACCTTAATTAAGAATTTTAGATCGCAATGTATGGAAAATTTGGCAAAATATATGGAGTGATTTTATCTATCGGAATATGTTCGTTATAGATCGTAGTTAAAATTCATCTAGTCTCCCCCCCCCCCTCCCGGGGCATGCGTCACCCCCCCGCGCCCCCGAAAGTGGCCGAAAAACCAAATAATAAGTAAGTAAATAAACAGCTGGAAGATAATTTACTTGGTTTTAATTGTAATATTTCACAGGTCCATCCCCACAGTAAATATTGACTTCATATGATAAATTAAATCTTCATAATACCATCATCATCATCCTCTCCTTATCCCACATTATGTGGGGTCGGGACAACATGTAAGTTTCATAATACCATATCAAAGTGAAATAAAGAGTTTTATAAACTAGTAGTTCGCCACGAACTTAGACCTCGCGATTATATCTTCTAATACCAAGCAAAGCAAGCAAAGCAAGCAAACCATCCAATACACCACAATTGAACACAATAAACTGACTAAACAAATTAAACAAAACTTTAAACAAGCAAGACAACGCAAAGTCATACTATTCTAGAAAAAATCATGTAAAACGGCAATCTTGTAAACTTATGAAAAAAAACCATAGCGAGTTCTAAGAGTTCTAAATTATTGTTTATTTGTTAACTGTATGGTATTAAATGTACGCAACAAATATTTGTCACTTTTCTTCTTTTCTTAAAAATAGTGGTCAAGACATTGGCCTTGTAACTTAGAAGTCGCGGGTTTAATTTCCACGGGAGACATGCATTTTTAAGAAAGTTGTTCAGTAACCCGGACTGAATTTACCCATAAATAGTTTCAGTATATTTTGTAAGAAGATTTGTATTGTATATCCGTCACGGCTCAGTCAGCTAGAGTTCGCGACTAACCCTAAACTCGTTCAAGTATAACGTATAAAAAAGTTGCCCAAACAAAAAAGTTGTTAAAATAAAAAATGCGTTTTTATAATGGCAACAAAAAAGTCTAATGACATTTTTGAAAATATTTTGAAATGGCGGGTACATGACAGTTTTAAAATTTTAAACCCTCATATTTCCGCCATTTTGAAAAATTTCGAAAAACTGGCTCGACAAAAAAATTCTATTTAGTTGCTGAACCTGCTTACAAAATTTCATGAGAATCGGTTACGAAATGCGACCTGTAGGCGAGAACAGAGAGACAGACAGACAGACAGACAGACAGACGGACAAACCTGTTAGTTGTTGTCATATTATCAAGGGGACATTTGCAAGGTATGTCATTTTTATTTCCTAAATTTTGAGTATTTTTGCCTTCTTTTTTATTCACATAGTTTTCGTTAAAATCATAATCACAGTTTCCATTCTCATAAAAACCATCCCCTGCATCGCCAAATGAGCTGTCTATACTTAAATTCATAAGGGATGAATTAATTGAGGGTGCTGGAGATGAGATATCAGAATCCGATACATGCAGTTCATCTTCGTCACTTTCAGACCTCCCACCTCCGTCTGAAGAAGCGCTTCTTATTGGAACAAGTGCCAAAATTTTGCTACTGCGGCCGGGTATTTTATGCTGTGAGGAAGCAAAATAAAAAGGAGTAAGCAAACACTCACACCAATAAAAACAAATAAAGTACAGGCAATAAGAAAGATAAGCGAACAAGTATTATTATTAGCGAACGCTTATTAGTAATGTACACATTATTTTAACAAAAAATGAAGCTTAATCACAAATAAATCGATACTCGAGTTAATAATTTTACCAATTAAAATTATTTGCTAATGAAATTTGTATATTATTGATTTGTGCAATGCACTAACTAAGTAATTACAAAAATTTAATTTAAAAAAAAAGGTAGTACGATTGTGACTAGCTTGACATTTCGAAAGTTGCAACATGTACGAAACTTCAAGGTAAATAAGACCATAATAACTATTAGATTTAGCGATTTTTCATACTAAAACAATATGCAATCAGGCATATGCAACTACAAATCCCAATTTGTTAAGTCATTGGCCACGTTCACCACATCGAACATACAAAAAAAAAAGCCGATCCACCATTTAGTTGGCTATGTCCGCCACACCGAACATGCAAGCATGCTACTTATTCACTGCGTAGTTGGTGATGTTCGTCACGTCGAACATGCACGAGACTTACTATTCCACCGTGAACATGGCCGTGTTCGGCACATCGAACATTACATTGTAAGTGTCACTGTCACTGAATTATGATATACACATAACTAAAAACTTTTTAGTTGGGTTTATTACCTTCTTATTAATAGATAAATGTCAATTCTGTAATTGAAAATCCTGAAAAAACTAATTTAATGTCTTAAATACCTTGAGAATACTTCGCGGTTGCCGTCTCGCTGCCATTTTGCGTTGACTACTGTCAGATGAGTGTTGCCACAATAATGATTTTATTCACTACTGTATAATGCAAAACAAAGCTACTGTTTAGTAAAAAAATAAAATAGAGAAGTGCAAAAATGCGTCCTTTAGATTTTTTCGAAATGTATGTTCGCCACATCGAACACTGTCAAATTAAGGGTACTCTTGATGAGAGAAATGTCAAGTACCTATATTTATAAATCTCAAAACGAGATTTTAGCTTTCGTAAACTATGTGAGATAATATTGTTTTATTATAATAATAAAAACTTATTTAACATCGAAGTACATATTCATAATAAAGATTTTGTTGTTACAGCAAACTAGTTTCATTTAATTAAACGTTGTGCCGCAGCGAGCACAGTATAGTCCTGACATGACAGAGGAGTCTCTGCTTATTGCGGTGAGACTACGTTATAAACATTCTCATTTGGGGCAATCTTCATGTCCGTGACACAGCAGACATGAGAGTCGACTATGTTAGTACGCTCGTGACTTGCCGAAACCAGCAAGTTACGTAGGCATCAAATGTACAGCCGTGACATACTGCCATCATGGCTAGGCAAGGTAAGGCAAGGTATCGGCTGATAAGCGGAAGAACTTTTTCTAGATCATACTGTCATATTACCATACTTTCATATAAATAAAAAATAGGATACCACATCCAGACAGTAATATAGCCATTATAAGTTTATTTAGTATAGTACTAGCCGAAATCGAAGTAGTCCGAAGAATTTTATGTCTCTGGAAAATGCTCATCAGGCTGAACAACTTTTGCTAAGGCTAATATTTTTCATAGTATTCTCATAGTTCTGCATCAGGTGTTCCATTTTCCAAAATCAATTATACCCTATATATTGCCCAGGCTTAACAGCTATGTAACAAAAAAAGTTTCATTCGAGTCCGTCCAATATTTTCGGTGATTAGCGTATACGAACAGACAGACATTTTTTTAAATTCTTAATCTATTACTATGTCTTCATCGCCCCCAACATGTTTTTTTGGAAATATATTTAATGTACAGACACACTTTTATACTGTTTTATTATATGTTTAGATAGATAGATTATTTGATTGCTCCGCACCTCAGTCCCCTCGTTCGTTGAAAAACCTCGCCCTAACAAAAGGACATAAGTTGTTTAAGAAATAAAAATATTTTTATTTTCCATTTAAATTATTTTATCTTATTGGCGTTCATTGATAATTGTATACTTTTATTTTATGAAATTCATCTTATTTTGAACTTCTTGTAAAAACGGTGATAAAATACGAGAATTTTCTCAGAAAGTCCCAGATAAAATTCCCAAATCGGCACATCACTTTTTTCACCGAACTTTAGCGGCTGAACTTCAGCTTGTATAGTGTGTCGTCTCCACCGAAGTTTAGCCGCTGAACTTTAGCCGCTAAACTTCAGCCGCTAAACTTCGGCATAGTCTGCCGAGACACTAAGTCGCCTTTTACGACATTCACGGAAAGACTTGGAGTAGTCCTATTCTCTGCCAATAACCACACGGTGAACGCTATGTATGTTATAATCAAACACTGATTAAAGAATAAAGTAATGTCGGCAAAAGATATTGCAGTATCTAATGCTGTTTTCATCTTTGACGGTAACACAGCTGTGTCGGTAGTAACCAGAGAAAGCAGTCATTATACCAATCGTTTAGTTGACATATTGTACGAAGTTACGGCGGTGTTGTGCTTACAAACTTTGTCATTTATTGACAGCTCTATATATGTATTTATTTTTTGCTTTATCTACCAGAGTTGTTTGTCATCTGAGACGGTATTGCAGACTTATTAGAAGGTAGGTATTTTGCTTTTTAGTTGATGTAAGGTTTAGTTTAAATGCTGCATAGTAATATTGCAAAGTAGGCATGTTGCTTCCTAGTCAATATGAGCAAAGATAACATAACTACTAATGTACGCAATTAAAATTACATATCAGATTTCGATAAAATTGTGATTTTAAAGAAGTTGCATACATATAGGCATATGACTAGTTTTCAAATTCAAAATATGAATAAAAGAAAATGTAAGGGTGAAGAAGTTTCCCATACTGATGGTCAAAATGATAAATAAACTTTATTCTCCTTCAAGTCCATATTTTGACAAAAAAAAACTAGTTATATGCATACATTATGTGCAATTTCTTTGAAATTACAAAATTTTACCGAAATCTGACACGTCATTGAATAAAAGCTAGACTACGTTTGTATAGAAAACTCTGATTCTGTCTAAAGTAAGGGAACTTTAAATCAAGCAACAGTATATAGCGGTCTGTTAAAATCTAACAGCCTTCTAAACACAAGGAAATGACCGCCCAATATTTTCTACGTACGACGTGTGCTTAACGCCAGTTTCCAAGTTGCGCTGTGGAATCGATCCCCGTACCTTATGACTGTTTTGACCCACTTCGCTTTAAGTGTAAACCCACGCGTTAAAGTTTGAAATCAACCTTGTATTTTTAAAGTAGTTACAAAAAATTCAAATGTTTATTTAGTAATTAGACCTTCACAGGTACTTTTACGCGTAAATAATTATAATTTACATTACGCGCAGTGAAGTTTTTTTAAACTACCGATGCCAGCGAGAAGAAACACTGAAAGAAACTCATTTTCAAAGTATTTTCGCCTAGTCGTCAGAAGGGCTTTCAACATCATCATCATCAGGTCTTTTTGTCTTCACTGCAGGAACACGACCCTCTCTGTACTATGAGCCATACTTGAACAGAGCAACCAGAGGGCTTGTCCTACACTCTCCTTGCTGGCCAGACGGGTTGCAGAGGTCTCATTGATTTATTTAAGCTAAGCAGTCACTTCTTTTTATTGTGTGTGTTAGTGACTAACACTAGTGTCAGAGTTTTTAAACCGCCTTAAAGGCCTCTGACATGGTTTGTATTAGGTAACGACCTATGTCAAAGACAGTGAAGCAGTCACTAACCCATACAATAAGAAGAAGACTGTAGCGGCCTCTGCCCCACCCAGAGGACATAGGACAATAAGTCAAGTAAGTCAATACCCACCATTACGTCAAAGGAACACCCGTAAATACACCGTAGTGTTAACAACAGAACTTGCTAGCTTATTGAGGTCAAAATGCACCCGCGATGCCATAAACTTGCACAAAACGGGTTAACGTCGGAGGTTTAGCGTCTGGATGTGGTAGTTATGGAATGACTGAGCGAAATAAGCGAAGTTCTGAGAGGTATCTTGAAGAAATGTAGGTATGTGAGTAAGGTATGGTGGTTCGACGATACGTTATTTTGGTGATAGATTTAGTACATGTAAGCTTGTAGATGAAGCTAACATAATTATTCAGTTTATACATGAGAAAGGCCTTCCCTTTTTCCTTCGATAACTCTCTGTCTCTAGTTTTAACTTTCCAATCCTGTTTGAATGCTTTCAAGTCGTCTTTCCATCTCGTCTTCGGTCTACCTCTATTTCTACGTCCATCCGTTGGAATTCAGCTTGTGGCTATGTGCGCCCATCTTTCTGGGTGGATACGGCCGACGTGACAATCCAATCCCATTTTAGTTTAGCTGATTTCTTGCCCACATCCGTAACTTTTGTGATAGAGCGTAGCGTAGTGTTTCTGACTCTATCACTCAACACCTAAAATGCTACGCTCCATTGCTCTTTGGCAAGCTTTCAATTTGGACCGTTGCTGTTTTGTAAGTGCCAAGTCTGAGCACCGTAGGTTAGGACGGGCAAGATGCACACGTCCACGAGTTTCTTCTTAAGGGTCCCCCGACCCTAGACCAAAATACAACTTTCCATACAAACGTAGTCTACGTTTTATTTCAAAACGACATGTCCGATTTCGGCAAAATTTTGTAATTTCAAAGATATTGCAATTATCTAGGTTTATAACTAGTTTCCGACGGTAAAAATATGAACTTGAAATAGAATATAGTGTTTTATATCATTTTTGACCATTAGTATGGGAAACTTCTAAATCGTTATATTTTCTTTCCAGTTCATAATTTTACTATAGGAAACCAGTTATAACCCTAGATAATTGCAATTTCTTTACAATTACCAATTTTTACCGGAATCTGACATGTGGTTTCAAAATTAAACGTAGACTACGTTTGTATGGAGAAGTCTAGGGTCGGGGGACTCTTAAGGCACGTTGGTAAATTGCCCTTAAGTAGCTCTTTCATCGACCAGAAACTTTTCCATGCATTCAATCCTGCGATCGATTTCTTTGTCTTGTCGATCGACGAAAGAGACTACTTGACCAGGATATAATAAGATACTCGTCGACGTACTCCATGTCATGCCCATCTACCACAACCCTACGTTTCGTGCACTTGATCATCAGCTTGGTTTTGTTCTGGTTCATTTTTAGTCCAACTTGAAGGCTTGCCATGCTCAGGTCTTGGAGCATTGTTTCAAAAAACTATTAGGTTAAAAAAAAACATAATGTTTCAAAATTAAAAACCGACTTCATCCCTGACCTGAACTACTCAACTGATTTTAATAAAATTTCTATAAGACAAGTAAACACTTTCAAAAAAAAGATTTTCCAAATCGTTCAAGGCATCTCCGAATAATCTTTTAATGTACATAAGAAAATAAAATATAAGATAACGACGAATTGATAACCTCCTCCTTTTTGGAAGTCGGTTGAAAATACCTGCAACAGCCTGTTCTTGATTCTACTTATTTTTGCTCAAACCTTAGACCATTCAACCAACGCCCAAACAAATGCATTCCAAGCAAGATTTCTAGATCTTTGTTTGTAGGACTCTCAAGCGAGCATTTAGAGAGTTGCAATTTCCATACGTCTCTGTTTATGGGGTTGCCGGATAACGACCGTGTTTCAGTGTTGCCATATTTTATGTGGCGGATTTGCTGAGCAAGCGAAAACGATTTTCGGGCTACCTATAAGGCATTTGATGTAGCTCAATGATTTTCATCTTAACTATGGTATCTATATTGTGAATTAAATATATATCATCTGCTTAACGAAGTATTAATTATCACACACTTTAATCTAGTTAAATGCTTGAAAAATATGAAACACATGAAAAACAAATCAAATAATTGTTAACAACATATACCAATTTGTTTCAATTGTCTAACCGTCTTATCATAAAACGCAGACTAACTTTGTTACTACGTTTAAACCATTAACCGACCAAATCAAGTTAATATGCCACCGTCTCATCTGAAAATAAAAACGGTTTAAACCTAGTAACAAAGTTAATCTGCGTTTTATAATAAAACGGTAAGAATTTAGGATAAATTTGACATCAATAACCTTGCAACATTTAATATAGTAGCTCTTTTACCTACACCTACATAAAAATTTAAAAAACTGCTTCACTCAGACATTTTGAGAGTAGAGCACTTCCGCAACCCGTGTGTTAGATATTATGATAAATAAATATAATATTTCTAGTATTAATTTAATCGACAAAAAGAACCAACTTAGTAGGAAGGTCGGCACATACTCCAAACTCAGCGCGAGCATAATAGCAAGAACGCTACCAGTGTTTATAAAGCCATAACTTGTGGTACACCTTATAGACAGTTAACCAACTGCCATAAGGCATCCCAAGTTATGTCGCAGCTGCGGTGCTGTTCTAATTTATCTTGCGGTACAACTCTGATAGTTAATATTCAAGTTTAAATGATTTAGGGCAGTTTATGGACAAGAAGACAACGGGACAAGAAATTGAAATTTTGCTGGCTCGTCCGGACTTTTTAAGGGTTTTTATTATACATGATCACCTTCTTGTCTCTTTGTTTCTACTGTTATAAACTGTAGTGTAGTTGGTAATTTTTGAAAATTAAAATCCGACTTCGCCCCCGAACTTTACAACAGATTTTGATACAATTCCTATGGGAGCACCTGACAAGTATCATGCCTTTCAAACAAAATAGAAATTTCTAAATCGGTCTCAGCGTCTTCGAATAATCGGTAAACATACATAAAATCCATAGTTTATTAATAGATTTAATGTTGTATCGGTCCAAATAACTGTCGGGATAGACTTCATCATCAGGTTTTTTTATCTCCACTGCAGGAGCACGACCCTCTCTGTACTACTAGAGACTTATTTTGCCCGTGCAGCCAGAGGACTTGGCCTACACTCTCCTCGCTGGCCAGACGGGTTGGAGTGGTCTCATAGATGTTTATAAGCTTTGTTAAGCTTGTATTTCCTAAGTCGCCTTCTACGACATCGACGGGAGGACTTGGAGTGGTCCTATTCTACTCTGCCGGAAACCACACGGCAAGTGGCATAGGCAAGGGATAGACTTCAGTCGGGATTAACTATTTCAGTTTCGTCTTCTGTCGGTGTAATGCACGAAAAGTAAATGAACTGTCGGTATAGCGTTAACCGAGATTGCGTCTGTCGGCATTGAGTGGTAGACTCAACAAATAAAAGATCGGGACTAATTGATAGCCTACTCCTTTTTTGGAAAACGTTAAAAAATAAAACAAGATGGACTAACAGCATGATGTATCTTTAGGCGGAGGACAATACTTATCCTCATCATTTTTCCACTTCGGCGGCATAGTCCTCCCCTTTTTGGGGCACTTTGGCTTGCGAGTGGTGGTGGTGGTCCCACACTCATCCCCTGTGTCGAAAATAGCTTTACACGTGTCTTTGCAAGGTTTCTTCGTGCATGCACTTATACAGTTCCGTGTTCTTAGGCATTTCGAGCGGAGACTCAATTTTTTGCTGGCATCGCCGGATAAGTGGTTACGTTTTGGCTGGAAGGAAAACTTAGCGTAAGTTGTTTACATCATCATAATCATCAGGTCTTTGTCTCCACTGCAAATGCACGACCCTCTCTGTTCTATCAAAGCCATACTTGACCAGAGCAGCCAGGGGACTTGGCCTACACTCTGCTCGCTGGCCAGACGGGTTGGAGAGATATCATTGATGTTCATAAGTTTATAGTTTTATAGTTTTAGTTATGTAATGTATGCTCGTATATTTTTCAGTGTTTAGTTATAAAAAAATTGTAAGTGTATAATTTATCGCTGAATAAAGATTTTTCTATTTCTATTTCTATAAGCTTTGTTTAGCTTGTATTCCTAACTCGCCTTCTACCAGATCAACAAGATGACTTATAGTAGTCCTATTCTACTCTGCCGGAAACCACACGGTCACGGGTAAGTTTTTTTAACCCCCGACAAATAAGAAGGGTGTTGTAAGTTGACGCTAATGTCTATCGGTCTGTCTGTCTAAAAGTTATTGGGTGTTAACACTCAAAGTCTGGGTTTGTAGTTTACCTGGCCAATAATAGAAGATGGCGCCACAGATCAATTTATCTTAACTTTGGTTAGAATATTATGTTGTTCCGCCCCTTATCACCAAATGGTGTCAGGGGCTTTTTTAATTTGCCAAGCAAAATTTGTATTTTTTGTGTGTAAGTGGGGAAGGTGTCAGATTTTTCAGTCAGCAGGCTATGTCAGATGCCTTAAGACAAATTAAAAATCTGACACCAGTGTTGGCTACGTCCACATCCAAATCACAACAAGCCTACTGGAGGTAAGGTGTAAATCCGCCTCTACAATATGTAACAAAAACCCTGTCCGATCCGTGAAAGTACGAAATTAAATACCTACCGTTCTAAAATGTATGGAGCTGCCGATTTTTTTTTTTGTGATTTCAGGAATGGGGAAACCGATAAATGGAGCATACACAAGCTACCCAACATTACCTTCACGGATCGGACAGGGTTTTTTTTTATATGTTGTATATTAAATAATCTAGACTTAACTTACTCAGCAATAGTATCAATGAGCAGGGTACTTTACCTTCAGGAGAAGCCTTAGCATTTTAGCAGCCTGAATATTTTTTATTTCTTCCTTTTTATCGCGCGATTCCAATTTAGCTTCCGATCGGATATTCGATTTAGACTATTAAAACAGGAAATTATATTAATAAAATAATGCTCTAAACTAAACTAACAAACTTATCTAAGACAATATTTAGGAAGTAACAATATTTAGATTAATAGAAGCATATAGGTAAGTATACTTAATTATTAAACTAACACAACAATAGTAAGTACTAATATTTACCTTTATGAGCATCCTTAGTAATTTAGCAGCCTGCAAGTTTTTTCTTTCTTTCTTTCCAAGGTCAGATTCCAATTTGTATCCCGATCGGATATTAGATTTAGACTATAATAATAAACACAATATAATATTCGTAGGATATACAGTGTGGAAGGGACATACCCGTAATAAATCAAACCACGGGCTATACTAGATCACTATAGTATAATAGAATTTTTTTTAAAAGACACAATTTTAAAAAATAACGGCATTTCCTCACTGTAATTTGCAGCCGCCCGGGCGTGTTGTATAGGAATGTCGAAATTTCTTTTCTTTTCTTCACTGTTAATTTGTTATCACCATACTATAGTGATATAGTATAGACCGTGGTTCGATTTATGACGGATATGTTCCTTCCACCTTGTATGTTCTAAACTAAACTTACTCAGCAATAGTATCAGTTTGTACTATACCTTATAGAGCATCCTAAGTAATTTAGCAGCCTTTAAATTTTTTCTTTCTTTCTTCCCAAGGTCCGATTCCAATTTTGGTCCCGATCGGACATTCGACTTTAACTATAATATTTAACAGATTAATTATTCGTTTGATTATATTATATGTTTTAAACTAAATATACTTAGCAATAGCAGAAATTTGTATTATACCTTCAGGAGCATTGTTAGTAATTCATCAACTTGCACGTTATTTTTTTCTTTCTTTCTATGGTCTGATTCCAAGTTGCGTCCCGATCGGATATTCGACTTTGACTGTAAATAATCAGACAAATTTTATTATTAACAGGACATCACACTAAGCGTGGCCTTTGGGCCTAACGGCCCTGGGCTCTGTCTACCCCGTCAGGGACATAGACGTGAAAATATATGTATGTATCATCACACTAATATTAGAAAGGCGAAAGTTTGTGAGTGTGTGTGTGTATTTGTTTCTTCTTCAAGTGCAAACGGCTGCACCAATTTTGATAAAACAGATAACCGACAACACAACAGATAACCGACAACAGCCCAGCTCTTAAATATAAGAAGAAGAAGAGGACATAACACGCTCTAAACTTTATTCTTAGTCAGCAATTGTAGAAGCGTGTACTCTACCTTCAGGAGCAGGCTAAGCAGTTCAGCAGCCTGTAATTCTTCTCTACTTTCCACCTCATGTTTCGATTCCAATTTCGGTTCCTCTCGTATATTCGATTCTGACTCGTTTGGGAAGCCTACAATCAGCACTAAAAGTTTCTCCTCTGCATCGTCAGTTAGTTGTTTAAGCAAAACGTTTTGATTTTGTCTTGCTGATATATGACCCTGGAATAATATTTCAAATTTATTCCTTTTAAAAAACTAACTCACTAACCCTTTCTCCCGGCCTACATTTGAGCCTACCCTTCAATGATTATTCTCACCTTGTATACCTACCTTACGTAAGTTAGTACTCAGTAGCAGATTTGGGCCCCAAGTCGCCTAAAAGTACATATGTAAAGCCCTCCATAAAAAATTTTAGGGCTCCCGTCACGGAAAAATTAACTCTTCTCTTCGTAACTATGTATTTATATGTTAGGTAGTATAAGTAAATGTGAATGTATATGTATGTATCGTATAAGTAAATATACTTTCTGATACGTATTTATAATAGGCACTTATATATTGTAATTTTTTATTAATATTTTATAATGTAGGTATATTGTATTGCTTTTTTGTGCCGCATAATTTTCGGTTGACTGGGAGAAAATGCTCTTAGCATTAAGTCCGCCATTTGTTAAAAGTATATTTGTACTTTGGAACAATAAAAATTGATAAAATAAAATAAAATATAACTCAACCGTTCTTCGTTCCGAGTATAAAATTATAAAACAGAACACAGATTCGCCACAGCTAGTTTTTTTTATATTAACCTGTTTCGTCCCTCTGCTTGGGAAAGGTCTCTCCCATTTCTTTCCACCTGTCTCTGCCCATTCTCATTTCCGACCAACCAAGAAAAGCGTCAAAGTCGTCGCTCCATCTCTTTCTCGTCCTTTCCCTGCGACGACTGTATTCGCCCATTTCTTGAGTTCCCAACACTATTTTACACTTAGTTTTGTGTGGGATTAGCTGCAAACTCCCATGCTGGTCTGGGAGAAATAAAAAAAATACTTAGAATGTACCAGCTGCTTCTCTTCCCACGCAGATCGTAAAAGCCGATCGAGAGAATGGGCAAAAATGAAAATCATGTTAACAGGCGATGCGGCTAGCAACCCATCACTGTATTGATTGCTTTTCCATCTTCTCGCCCACCATGACGCTAAAAGTGGCTTTTGGGTCTTACGGCCCTGGGCTCTGCATAGAACCGCAAGACCCAAAATGCTGTCTGTCCCATTAGGGATAAAGACGTGATAGTATGTATGTATGTATGTAGCTGCAAAGCTAAAGTAAGACTTTGCAGGCCGTGTCAGCAGAATGCTTCCACTAGTAGCACTTAATATTAAGTCCTCGACATTACTATAAGACCATATGCAATAAAAGTTGTGATTTTGTTAATGCGACTTTTATTTTTTTGCTTTTGATAAATTTATAATTTTTTTTAGTTTATATATTTTACCTAAATACAGATAATGTTAGAAAACGCTAATTCTACCACGTCAGCAAAATTGGGTAAATTATTCCACGTCAGTTGCAGAGGGTAAACACCCTTTAAAGGACATATAATAGGTACATAAAACACCACTTACTATTGCTAGAAAAATTGCAATATAAAATTTAAAAGTAACAAGTGAACTTTGCACCATTTTAATGAACACTGCCGAGCATTGTTATTGTTTCACGTCACACCTAGTTGATTTTAATCAACGAAGAAAAAAAACGGTTTGGTTATTTTGGGTTTGTATTACTTTTGCTTTATGTATGTCATAGTTCTTTTTATATCTATACTTCGATTATTTAATAATTGTCACCTTTTTAAATTTATTTTGTAATTATTACATCTAAGTTTAAGGCGTTTGCTAGAAGCTAGGATGGAATAAGCGGCTTCAGTTCAAAAATCACAATAAAGTTATTTATTAGCTATTTTAGTTAAAATATGTTTAGTCTTGTTGATATCTTTTGACAAAACATCATCATCATGGTGGTGATGATGATGTTTCGTCTTGTTCTTGCAATGTCTAGTATTGAAAGGAGGAAAAGGGACAAAACATGTTTTAAGTAAACTAAGTTTAGCGAACGGTTGTTAGTTTTTATGAATGTGAAGGATACAATATAGCGTCTTTATCCCCAAAAGGTTAGACTAGGGCCGCAAAATCCTCTCTTAGCGTGAAAATAGGGATGTAGATGACGAATTTTTATAAACACACCAAGTTTTATACAACTTAAAAATAGCCAAACCGTTTTTCTTTCTTCGTTGATTAAAATTAACCAAGTGTGACGTGAAACAATAACAAAGACGGCAGTGTTCATTAAAATGGTGCGAAGTTCACTAGTTACTATACATTTTTTTATTGCAATTTCATTGGCAATAGTAAGTGGCGTTTTATGAACATATGATTATGTCCTTTATAGGGCGTTAAATCGAGGAGATGAGAAACTCGGTGTCTCGGCGGAAGTGCGCATTACTAGCGCTTTCACAAGTAAAGCGACACTGGGCGTGGTCCGCACTTGGATGAACCACAAGTGGCACAAAAATTTCTTCAGCTCCTCCGTGCTTCGGTTGGTCCCGGCTGTCATCATTGTATGGCACTCGTCAAGCTATGTCAAATGCCTTTAGGCAGCCTAAAAAATCTGGCACCAGTGTTCGCCACTTGCACACACGAAAAACAAACAGAGTGAAAAAGAATTGACGACCTCCGTGGCGTAATGGTCAACATGCTAGACCGCCAACCCGGAGGTCCTGGGTTCGATCCCCGGCCAGGGCAAGTTGGAAAATGGCCTTTTTCAATTTTTCCTGGGTCTTGGATGTTTTTCTATATATGTATTTGTTATAAAATATAGTATCGTTGAGTTAGTATCCTATAACACAAGTCTCGAACTTACTTTAGGGCTAGCTCAATCAGTGTAATTTGTCCCTATATATTTATTTATTTATTATTATAAATATAAATGAGAAAAAAATAAACCTTAAAAGGCGAGCTTGATAAGGATTTGCCCATGAAACAAAATTTAAATTTTAAACGAAATTTGCCTTGTTTAGGTTTCTGTAGTAAACAAGGAACCCTAATAGTTTTGCCATGTCTGTTTGTCCGTTCGTCCGCGGCTTTACTCAGAGACTATAAGTATTAGTACCCATACCCTATGGGTATATATAATAATTATGTCGAAAAAGTGCAAGAATAAAATCTTGAAAAATATTTGTTTTCAGGTAGCTCCCATACATGGAAAGTGGGAGTCTATTTATTTTTTATTTTTCACGGCTTATAGTATATAAATCACTGTTTCAATGAATACTATCAGAGTTAAGTAGAGTTTACAAATTAGAGTCAAGTGTCCCTCCCCCTCTATCTGCTAAACGGTCATATATGTGTCACCATTTCTTCTTTAAATGCAAAAAGAGTGATGTTATAAGCTTGTCTGTGGCATCGTAAATCTCAAACGAATGATATTTTGATACAGGTTTTAAACATTTTGGTTAAATCTGCAAGAGAAGTGAAAGGGTCGATGGATTTTTAATTAAAATTATATTTCAGGGTCATATATCAGCAAAACAAAGTCAAACGGACTCATTTCTCAAACAACTTACTGATGCTGCAGAGGATAAACTGCTAGTACTGGTTGTAGGCTTTCCGGGTGAAAGTGTAAAAAATTCTGAATCTAACATACGGGCTGGACAAAAATTGGAATCGGACCACGGAAAGGAAGAAGCAGAAGATGTCCTGGCTGATGATTTGCTTAGTGTACTTCTCAAGGTATTTCTTCTTGTAATGTAAGAGCTTGCTCTTGTTGATAGAACTGAGAAGAGTCACCTCAGTCCTCTCATATCTGTGCCATCTATCTATACATATGTATAATAAAATAGTAAAAAAATGTGTCTGTACATTAAATATATTTCTACAAAAAAAAATGGGGCGATAGAACTATAGTAATAGAGTAAGGATTTAAAAAAAATGTCTGTCTGTCTGTCTGTTTGTACACGCTAATCTCCGGAAATACTGGACAGATTCAAATGAAAATTTTATTTATATAGCTGTTAAGCCTGAGCAATATATAGGGTATAATTGAGTTTGGAAAATGGACCACCTGATGCAGAACCATAATGGTCCAGCTAAACTATAAGATATACAAAAATGACGCCTTAGCAAAAGTTGTTCAGCCTAATGAGCATTTTCCGAAGTCATAAAGTCCACGCGAACGAAGTAGTGGGCTTCGGCTAGTTCAATATAAATTTCAATGCATATGATTAATTCAATACATAATTTTTCAAAACTACAAACCAACTTTTACACCGAACTAGATTTTGATAAAATTTCTATGGTACTACGTGACAAGTACGCACTTTCAAACAAAAAACATTTTTCCTTATTGTGTCAGGCGTCTCCGAGTAATCGGGAACGTGCTTAAAAATAAACATATACTCCTCTTTTTCTAAAGTTTGTTAAAAAAATAGGGCACACTACTAACCGGAGAGCATGCATGAAAAGAGTTATGAGTGTTGACGAAGTAAAAGAGGTTTGAAAGGATCGTAGTAAGAGGAAATCCATAGTCTTTGCCTACCCCCATGGAACGGGCGTCTGATGTATTGTTTTACTATTGTGTCTGCACTGACAACGTTTGAAGGATTATGTATGTATGTATGTATACTATACCTTACTTATATAATAATCTGTGTTAAATTACAGTCTGAATCTAATGTCCCATCGGAACCCAAATTGAAACCGGACGATGGGCAGGAAGAAAAAGAAGATTTTAAAGCTGCTGAATTGAGTATGCTCCTGGAGGTATCGTATCTAGTATCAATATATGTTATAACATCAGTATATGTTCATCATCATCATCATCATATCAGCCACAGGGAGTCCACTGCTGGACGTAGGCCTCCCCCAGTTTATGTTAATCCCATCAAAAACATAAATGTGAGATTAGGAGCCAAATTCAATATCCGACAATTAAATTTCTAAATTACCGCCTAGTTCTGTAAAGGTTCCTGAAGATTTATAAGAATCTCAAAATTTGACCTGGCTAGTTAAGCATACCTGAATCTCGACATTTGAACTGGCCAGTTTTTACCATGGTATAATAAAACAAGGTATTCTCATCCCGTGACAGCTGATGACGTAGGAGGAACTTGACTACGTCATCAGTTTGATGTGTTGCCACTGTGTGAAATTAAATTACCCAAGCGTAATGCATTTTTGAACTTTATATACCAATTTAGAATTAATAATCCATTATATCAATTTATAAAATATTGAATTGATGAATCACGCGAGATACTAAATAGCTAAGTTACTAAATATTTTGTTAAATATTCATGAACGAATTAAGAAAGTTCTTAAATTTACTGAAAAGAACAATCAGTGGCAACACATAGTGACGTAGTCAAGTTCCATCTCGGGAAGAGAAGAACTTGTTTTATTATACCATGGTTTACCCTGTGCCACTGCACGTCGACAATAATCTCAATCCCAGTTAATATTATAAATTCGAAAGTGAGTTTGTTTATTTGTGACCTCTTTACGTTTTAACCACTGAACCTATCCATATGACATTTCGTATGGATATAGTGTGAGATTCAGGGAAGGACATAAATAGTTTTTATCTCAAAATTCCCAAGGGTAGCGGAGCTCGAGGATACAACTAATATTACATCATCATCATCATCATCAGGTCTTTTTGTCTCCACTGCAGGAGCCCGACCCTTTATGTGCTACCAGAGCCGTACTTGGCCAGAGCAACCAGAGGACTTTGGCCTACACTCTCCTCGCTGGCCAGACGGGTTGGAGAGGTCTCATTGATGTTTATAAGATTTGTTTAGCTTGTATTTCCTAACTCGCCTTCTACAACATCCACGGGAAGACTTGGAGTGGCCCTATTCTACTCTGCCGGAAACTAAACGGCTATTAATATTACAAATTTGGCCTTTTTTTCAGTCAAGAAGTAGCGACCTATCTGATGCAAGTATCGAGTTCAATCTCCGCTCAGCGGTTCTCCGCTCAGATTGCCAGAAAACTATGAACTGCGTGAAAAAATGCGAGAAGAAATCCTGTCAGGACACATGCAAAGCTGTCTACGACGCCTACGACCAGTGTGGGACAACCACCACGACTAAGAATCCGTGTGGGGGGGGACAGAAATGGGGAAAGACTTTGCCTCCTCATTGGAGGTCGATAATGAGAGCGTGGCAAGACGCCTCTGATGCGTATCTTGAATGCTAAATTTGTTTCAACGAAATACAATGAAAGTTTTTTATTTAACTTAATTTATTAATCTCTCTCGTTTCCTTTCCCTTCCCTTCCCCCGTATAAGCCATTGGTCCCGGCTGTCACCATTTAATGGTAGTCGTCAAGCTATGTCAGACGCCTGGCAACCTGAAAAATCTGACACTTACATAAAAAAAAACAAACAAACAATGTGTAACAATTTCTTATTTTGTCACTAGATACAAGTTTACTTGCTAGGCAAATAAAAGAAAGAACCCGTCTGTCAAGAATGCCGTCTAATGATTAGTAGCGGAACTACCGATACGACCTCATATCTGTAGCGCCATCTATTATTTGCTAACGAAAGCCCTGACTTTCAAGCGTTAACCCCCAATAGCTTAAACGGCAGAACCGATTTTCATCAAACATAGCTAAGGGAACTGACTTTCACTTAAAAAAATTTGCATAGAAATCGATTCATCTGATCGAGCGCTTCGATGCCACGGACAGACAGACAACCCAAGAGACATTATCTTTAATCTTATAACACCCCTCTTTTTTGTCGGTGGTTAAAAAGTCATTGCGCTACGTCAGTTGCGTAAGATAAGAAAAAGACGACCTGTGTTGAAGAGAAAAAATCTTGAAAGGTGTCAAGATACCCGGATGGAACGAAGTTCCTTTCGATTAATTAGTGAAGGAATTGTAATATTTTTTTTTTAATTTATAATAATATTTTATTATTTATTATGTACAAAAAACCTGTATACACTCAACAAAAATAATTTTCGCGACATCCACACTGTTCAATGCGAAATAGAAAGACGAAACGAAAATAACTGGCTTGCTTTCTATGAGAGAGAGAGAGAGAGAGAGACAGACAGACAGAGAAACACGCGCACGCCGCACGGCTTACAACTATAGCAAAAACTGCCGTTACAACTTTTGGTCTTAATTTTTCCGTCTAGCCCCCTTTCGCAACGCGCGATAAGGAACTACGTTCCAAAAACAGCTGGTACATTCAAGGTATGTTTTAAACCGAGTTATAAAAAAGGAGGAGGTTATCAATTCGTCGCGATCTTTTGAAATTGGAAATATCTTTTCGTTCGCTCCAGTGTAGGATTTCACGAAAAAGCGATATCTCGGAGAGAAAATCTTATCTCTCGGAGAGTGAAGACGATATGATATTTAAAAAAGGCTACTAACCCGCGTGTTCAAAAGGAAAAAAAAACCGAATTTTTGAATTGGCGTTCGATATTTAGAAAATGAAGAATGATATCAAAAATTTAAGAAAAACAGCTACAATTTAAGTTAAAAGCAAAGACGATCGGGGTTTACCCTGTAGCCTTACTTTTTTTTTAAAGTCACAAGAATTGCAATTTGTTTGTTCACAGGCGTTATGCTATGTAAATTCTTTATTGTACAAAAAGGACACTACAAAAATACAGTAGATAATAATACAAAGGCGGACTTATCCCTTTAAGGGATCTCTTTTAGTCAATGTCATATATAAAATGCGTTATGTCGAGGATACTGTTAATCTAAGAATAAAATAATTATCATTCAACATTGTAGTTTTATTTAACTTTTCCCTATCCCGACTTTTTCGTCGACAATATTTCCAATGCGCTCGATAATCGTTTACAGATTATTCGAAGACGCCTAGACCGATTTTGAATAATCTTTTTTGTTTGAAAGGGTATTATTATGTGTAGTTATGGGGTGAAGTCGGTTTTTAGTTTTGAAAAACTATATTTCATCAAACTTAACTGTTCCAAAGTAAAAATACATTTTTATCAAATGGCGGACTTAATGCTGACAGCATTTTTTCCCAGTCAACCATAAGGATAAACAGAGAAAATTATGCGACACAAAAAGCAATACAATTTACTAACATTGAAAAATATTACTATGTAGCTGATGCCTGCGACTTCATTCGCGTGAACAAAAATGCTCATCAGGCTGAACAACTTTTGCTAGGGCGTCATTTTTATATTTCTTATAGTTTAGCTGGACCTTTATGGTTTTGCATCAGGTGTTCATATTGTCCAGGCTTAACAGCTATTAAAAAGTTTTATTCGAATCCGCCCAGTATTTCTGGAGATTAGCTTAGATTTATACAAACAGACGAACAGATAAACAGACTTTATTACTATGTCTCCATCGCCCCAAATTTGTTTTTTGTACATATATTCAATGCACAGACACATTATTTTTACTGTTTTATTATATGTATAGATACAAAATATAAAATTGCATTATGTAAATACCAGAATATCACGAACGTTATCCGAAAAGCTCTTGCAAACGCGTCGTGAAATCGAAGAAGCATTTTGCAGGCACTTGCAAAGGAATTCCAGTGCGATATCGTGTGCTTGCAAGGAATGTCAGCATCGTACGAGCATACCTAGCATCTTTTATGTTACAAACATACCCGTAGCTTTCATAATTTCCAGTTATCTTTATCTTAACATATCTAATTATAATAAATAAGTCTTATGAAAAAATTGCATTTATTGTTAAAACCGTTGTTGTTTCTGTATATATCTTTATCCTACTATTCCTTCTTTCCTACTAATATTTAAAATCCGAAACTGAGTTTGTATAATTTGTTTGTTTGTTTCTACCACGCCACTTCACGCCTCAACCACTAAACCTATTTATATGAAATTTGATATGGATATTATTGATAGCCAGGAAAGGACATAGGATAGTTTTTATCCCCAAAATTCCCACGGGGAGCACAGCTAGTTCTACATGAACAGTTTACAATCATAGAAACATTAATAGGCCATAAAATGTGTAGGTACAAAGGCGGAATTATCCCATACTGGGATCTCTTCCAGTCAACCAAATATAAGCAAAGCATTTATTGTTAGGCCAAATGTGCTTATTGAGACAAATGAAATAAGCCCAAACTCGATTGAGTTGCGTCGTTTTATTACTGAGTTCCATCGACCATCATCCGTCTCCGTGATCAGACCCTAGATACGTCTACCATAAAGTGCTCGTCAAGATAAATCAAACGAATCCTACTTAATGAGGTTGTGTTGTTTTATAACTGACTTCTGTAGAATATCGCCCGGCTCCATCATCAGAACAGCTCATTGACTTCATAATATTGTATTGTCATCCGACTTACACGAGTATGCAAAATTTCAGCTCGGTTAAAATTAACTGGTTGAAAATGAATTAGGTACCTATATTTGACCTAAACAAACATACAAGACAAGATACAATACAATACAAATTAACTTTATTGCACCATGATAAACATAAAAAATTACAACAACAACAAGAAACAATATAGGCACAAAGGCGGACTTATCGATACATTAAGAGTCCCCGTACCCTAGACCAAAATACAATTTTCCATACAAACGTTGTCTACGTTTTATTTCAAAACGACATGTCCGATTTGGGCAAAATTTTGTAATTTCAAAGATATTGCAATTATCTAGGTTTATAACTGGTTTCCTACGGTAAAAATATGAACTTGAAATATATGTTTTATATCATATTTGACCATTAGTATGGGAAACTTCTAAATCGTTATATTTTCTTTCCAGTTCATAATTTTACCATAGGAAACCAGTTATAACCCTAGATAATTGCAATTTCTTTACAATTACCAATTTTTACTGGAATCTGGCATGTGGTTTCAAAATTATACGTAGACTACGTTTGTATGGAGAAGTCTAGGGTAAGGGGACTCTTAAGATACATTGCAAGTTAAAATAAAAGCTTGTAATATTTTTCCAAACCTAAAACTGACTTCATCCCCAAACTACACATTATTTTATTAAACCACCTGACAAGTATATAATACCTTTTCAAACAAAAAAAATATTTCCAAATCGGTCCAGGCGTCTTCAAATAATCGGTGAACAATCGTAAAAAATAATCGGCCAAGTTCGAATTGGATTCACGTACGAAGGGTTCCTAACATTATCTAATAAAAAAATCACATTTATTGTATGGTATATCTTTTAATACTTATTTTTAAAGTTCCCATGCTGGTCTGGGCTCCCATGCTGGTCTGGGAGAAATAAAAAAACTTAGAATGTACCAGCTGCTTGTCTTCCCACGCAGATCGTAAAAGCCGATCGAGGGAATGGGCAAAAATGCAAATCATGTTAACAGGCGATGCGGCTAGCAACCCATCACTGTATTGATTTCTTTTCCATCTTCTCGCCCACCATGATGCTAAAAGTGGCTTTTGGGTCTTGCGGCCCTGGGCTCTGCATAGAACCGCAAGACCCAAACTGCTCTGTCTGCCCCATTAGGGATAAAGACGTGATAGTATGTATGTATGTATGTATTTTTAAAGTGAATATACAACTGATCTATGAATATTTCAAACATTTCGCTGTTGCCTTCATTTATATCAAGCGAAAAAACGGCAACGCGTTTGTTGTATGGAAGACCCCATTAAATATTTATTTTACATACATACATACATACTATCACGTCTTCATCCCTAATGGGGCAGACAGAGCATTTTTAAGTCTTGCGGCTCTAAACAGATAGAGCCCAGGGCTGCAAGACTCAAAGGCCACTTTTAGCTTGATGTGGGCTAGAAGGTGGATGAAGGTATCAAAATAGTGATGGGTTGCTAGCCGCATCGCCTATTAACATGATTCGATTATTTGCCCATTCCCTCGATCGCCTCTTACGATCTGCCCGGGAAGAGAAGCAGCTGGTACATTCTAAGTTTTTTTTTCTCCTAGACCAGCATGGAATATTCATTTTATTCTGTTTTTAGTAGGTATTATTATTATAGCGGCAACAGAAATACATCATCTGTGAAAATTTAAACTTTCTAACTATCACGGTCCATGAGATAGGCCTGGTGACAGACAGACGGACAGACGGAGTCTTAGTAGCAGGGTCCCGTTTTTCAAATTCAAATTCAAATTCAAATATATCTTTATTATCAAGGATATCTCCCATGCTGGTCTGGGAGAAATAAAAAAAAAACTTAGAATGTACCAGCTGCTTCTCTTCCCACGCAGATCGTAAAAGCCGATCGAGGGAATGGGCAAAAATGCAAATCATGTTAACAGGCGATGCGGCTAGCAACCCATCACTGTATTGATTTCTTTTCCATCTTCTCGCCCACCATGATGCTAAAAGTGGCTTTTGGGTCTTGCGGCCCTGGGCTCTGCATAGAACCGCAAGACCCAAACTGCTCTGTCTGCCCCATTAGGGATAAAGACGTGATAGTATGTATGTATGTATGTATTTTTAAAGTGAATATACAACTGATCTATGAATATTTCAAACATTTCGCTGTTGCCTTCATTTATATCAAGCGAAAAAACGGCAACGCGTTTGTTGTATGGAAGACCCCATTAAATATTTATTTTACATACATACATACATACTATCACGTCTTTATCCCTAATGGGGCAGACAGAGCATTTTTAAGTCTTGCGGCTCTAAACAGATAGAGCCCAGGGCTGCAAGACTCAAAGGCCACTTTTAGCTTGATGTGGGCTAGAAGGTGGATGAAGGTATCAAAATAGTGATGGGTTGCTAGCCGCATCGCCTATTAACATGATTCGATTATTTGCCCATTCCCTCGATCGCCTCTTACGATCTGCCCGGGAAGAGAAGCAGCTGGTACATTCTAAGTTTTTTTTTCTCCTAGACCAGCATGGAATATTCATTTTATTCTGTTTTTAGTAGGTATTATTATTATAGCGGCAACAGAAATACATCATCTGTGAAAATTTAAACTTTCTAACTATCACGGTCCATGAGATAGGCCTGGTGACAGACAGACGGACAGACGGAGTCTTAGTAGCAGGGTCCCGTTTTTCAAATTCAAATTCAAATTCAAATATATCTTTATTATCAAGGATATCTCCCATGCTGGTCTGGGAGAAATAAAAAAAAAACTTAGAATGTACCAGCTGCTTCTCTTCCCACGCAGATCGTAAAAGCCGATCGAGGGAATGGGCAAAAATGCAAATCATGTTAACAGGCGATGCGGCTAGCAATCCATCACTGTATTGATTGCTTTTCCATCTTCTCGCCCACTATGACGCTAAAAGTGGCTTTTGGGTCTTGCGGCCCTGGGCTCTGCATAGAACCGCAAGACCCAAAATGCTCTGTCTGCCCCATTAGGGATAAAGACGTGATAGTATGTATGTATGTATGTATCAAGGATATTTATAATATCTCTTAATAATCGTCATTATTTTGTTGCACAATTGTTGACGTCAAATGGTTACTTACAGCTTAGTTTACTACCGCTTCCAAAGCACTAGTGCAGAAGAAGCGGTAACAAACTGCACTGCAGCATTTTCTCCAAGGACGTCAACTCACAATTAAATTAATACTTAAAGTTAATGTGGACAGAGAATAGATTGTTTGTTACGTCATATCATAATTTAAATTTAATTTTTAGAATGTCAAAATTTTAAAATAATGTCAAGTTGTAGATTCAGTTTGTACAAAATGTACCAAATTATGACATTTTCGATAACCTATATTACAAACTTTTAGAGGGACCCGCGTCAAGCTCAAGCCAGACTTTTTTGTCTTTAAGGTAGTCATCGGTCCTATAATAAGCCTTCTCAAAAAGTACTTTCTGTACATAAGTTTTGAATTTTTTGTCTGGCATATCAAGGATCGATTTTGGCAATTTATTATAAAAAAGTATACAGTTCTCCATGAACGTCTTATTAATTGTTTTAAGCCTATAAAACGGGGCAACTAAGTCATTCTTATTACGTAAGTTTCTATCGGTCAAATCGCTTACTTTATTGTATGAGGAAATATTTTTCCTTACATACATTATGTTTTCAAAAATATACTGTGATTTTACCCTTTGGGAACGGAACTCTAAAAACAAGTATCAAACTCATACTAAATCATAACATACAATGTCATGCTCAGTTAAGTGCGTAACCAGATTGATTAAAGACGACTAAATATAAACATTTAACTGATTAAATTTAATTAAAATTCACAGAATTTACGATTGAAGAGTAAGAGGAATAATTGACACTTTTCAAATAGATGCCATTGGCAAGTCATGGCTTCTACAGACAGGGTATTGTGGTTAGATCTCTGTTTTTTGGCTATTTTGGTAAGTTCTTGGCAAGTTTTTCTATTAAATTAGAAGTTTTACTTTCTTTTGGGATGTGGACAAAAATTTTTTTGGCTCATTATATAGATTGTTAAAAAGTTTGGTATACGTATTTTGTCTTTTCTCTCATCAGCAAATAATGACGAAGATACAGCGCAATTAAATTTCCCGTGACGTCACGATTGGCTACGATTTTTAACCTCATCATCATCATCATTTCAGCCGCATAACGTCCACTGCTGGACATAGGCCTCTCCTAAAGATTTCCAAAATGACCGATCTAGAGCGGCCTGCATCCAGCGCTTTCCAGCGACCCTGGTCAGGTCATCTGACCACCTTGTAGGTGGATGCCTTACGTTTCGCTTGCCAGTACGCGGTCGCCATTCAAGAAACTTTTTGCCCCATCGGCCGTCGGTTCGTCGCGCTATGTTTTGTATTTTTAACCTACGGTAACGTAAATCACCCCCACTCCGAAACTTCGGAGCGCTGTATCTTCGAGAATTTTGACCACTTTGCTAAACGAAAAAGTATGGGTCCTTTATTTTTGGATAATCTAGTTGATGGACTAAATAAAAAAAATTGACTCAGTCCACATCCCTGATAAATATTTGAAGAAAAATTATTTAAACAAAAGTCGTCTCAGTGTGTACAGTAATGATACTAAAGCACAGAAGATTGTTTTAAGCTGACTAAAGACATCTGATGTGTTTTGTGTGATGAAACATACATACATACTATCACGTCTTTATCCCTAATGGGGCAAACAGAGCATTTTGGGTCTTGCGGTTCTATGCAGAGCCCAGGGCCGCAAGACCCAAAAGCCACTTTTAGCGTCATGGTGGGCGAGAAGATGAAAAAGCAATCAATACAGTGATGGGTTGCTAGCCGCATCGCCTGTTAACATGATTTGCATTTTTGCCCATTCCCTCGATCGGCTTTTACGATCTGCGTGGGAAGAGAAGCAGCTGGTACATTCTAAGTTTTTTTATTTCTCCCAGACCAGCATGGTACTTTTATTAATTACTATAATTTTGTGATGATGATAATGATGTATATACACACTAGTGAACTAGTGTACATGATTCCTAACGTCGTTTTCTTTTACCGAAAGCAAGTGGTAACTAGTTAAACATTGTCGTTTATGAATTATCATCATCATCATCAGGTCTTTTTGTCTCCACTACAGAAGCACGACCCTCTCTGTACTACCAGAACCATACTTGGCCAAAGCAGACAGAGGACTTGGCCTATACTCTCCTCGCTGGTCCGACGGGTTGGAGAGGTCTCATTGATGTTTATAAGCTTTGTTGAGCTTGTATTTCTTAAGTCGCCTACTAAGACATCCTCGGGAAGACTTGGAGTCTGGTGGAAACCACACGGCAATTATGCCGTTTTTGAGTAATGAGTACAAACTTAGAGATACAAAGTCGTACCTAGTGAAGATTGAACTCACGGCTCACATATTCACAGCCCATGCCTAAATCGCTAGGCCTCCAACATCTCAACCATAAAAATCTATTATAGCTTCAATCATAATTCATATTGTGCAACAAAGAAGAAACTTGCACTGTGTAACTAGGCTGAAGCCACATGAAGCGTCTGCTGCGTCATATACAGGGGCTTGAACATTTCGGGATCCAGTGCTGCCATTTGAAATAAATTATTTGAAAGAAAACAGAGATATAATTCAAAATTTTGTCTTGACCAAAGCCTACAAACTATTTTATGAACTGTTTACAGTTTTATGAGAACGTGAAGCTTTTTATCGCACATTAGCGAAAATCGGCCACTTTTGGCGTTTGGTAGGGTTACCTAGGGCTTGGCCAAGACAAAATTTTAAATAATACCTCCGTTTCCCTTCAATTAATTTAGTTCAAAGACCGTACCGTAAACTACGCCGCGCAATTTACGTCCAATGTGGCCCTAGCCGCTCAAAATGCGCCAGGATCAAGTTGTTCATGCGAGGACGCGTTACGCAGCGCTCCATGTACTCGTGAAAACGCTTTTCCTACTAGTTAGAGACTTGATACATTGATGTGACCATGCAAGCTCACGAATTTGTAGGTCTATGGACAATCGAGTAATTAATGTTTCATCAAACAACATTAGGTTTCAAGTAGGGAAAAGCTCGCATCGCTGCGTAGGTAATTCTATAAAACGCAATATAGGCACGTAACGCAACGGAAGATGCGTCGCGTATCTTACGCTGTAGTTTGTCACTTAAAGCTGAATTTGTTTTCAGTTGTTCCAGATACCCAACGCTGAATCGAACCATTGGTCATATAAAAAGAGACACCGGAACCCTTTGGTGGTTCTTCTGGACAATGATGACGGAGATCACTCGGTCGAGAGTCAAGGGAGAGGGGTGAGTGCTGACAAATATACAGATACATACCCTAAAGGGGTAGACAGAGCCTAGCGCAAAGCCCTAAGGCAACGTTTAGCGTGGCAATGTACGTAAAGATGGAAAAAGAGAACCGAAATAAAACAATTCACGTATGGTTTAAAACTCTATTAAAAGAATTCTAATATTATAATCTGAAACCATTTTCATTCCGCGTTCTCAGTGGCGTAGCTACCGTTGGGCTACACGGGGCAGTGCACCGGGGCCCCCAAAGTCAGGGGCCCCTCTAACTGTTTTTTAAAATAACCTATATCGTCTCTGGACAAAGGTCTCTCCCATTTTCATCTACGTGTCTCTATCTCCTGACTTCGCTGACCATCTCTTTCTCGGCCTTCCTCTGCGACGTCGACTATACTTGGGTATCCATGGCGTTAGTTTATTCGCCCCGTCTGTCACAGTATTTTTTTGAACGGTCAAATTTGTCCATTAAAATAAGTGACAATTTGTAATTTGGTTTTTAATTTTATTATTGAGTCAACTGTGTTACGACGAATCTAGATTACTTACGACAAATCAGTACTTCGTACTCGGAATACAACAAACACGGAAGATTTTAAATAGTGTAGTTGGGGCCCTAGTTTATTCTTTACCCAATGCCTTTGGTCACCTAGCTACGGCACTGGCGTTTATCAATTTTTTTCATGATGACGAGTGGTGTAAATAAAATGATTCAATCAATACGAGAATTTTATTTTATTTTTCAGTATCAACAACATCACAAAAACAATCTGCATTCAGTTGAAAGTCTACATTCAGTAGAGAGTCTAAATGGGAGAGGGGTGAGTAATAAAAAACTACTCGTATATGTTAAGAAGAAAAACGTAAAGCAAGCAAAGATCTCATAACGTCTGAACCCACCCTTACCATTTTTTTCAAACCTTTTCCCATTTTAAAAAAATTAAAAGTATAAGATACTTAATTACCAGAATTAACTTTCAGTCTCAACGATACCATGACCAGGGTCTGCATTCTGTTGAAAGCCTTCACTCTGTGGAAAGTTTAGGAAGCGGCAGAGGGGTGAGTGAAACATAGATCGTATGGACATTTTTAGGGTTCTGTACCCAAAGGTAAAAACGAGACCGCGTTTACTCGGCACAAATTATACGACGCCTTATTCAGGTGTTCAGTGAATTCTAATGTAATATTTATTGAATAGGTAGCAAAGTTCAAATTTTTGACTATCTCCTGACAGCCAAGCAACCTACTATAACCACTAGAGCCATACTTGGCCAGAGCAGCCTCAGGACTTGGACTACACTCTCCTCGCTAGCCAGACGGGTTAGAGAAGTACTCATTGATGTTTATAAGCTTTGTTAAGCCTGTATTTTTTTAAGTTGCCTTTTACGACATCCACGCGAGGACTTGAATGGCCCTATTCTACTCGGCAATCGTTTTGGTAGAATAATATTTATCACATAATCTCTCCCTACCTTTCGGGAAAAATAAGCGTGATAATTATGTATGTGTGGTAAAATAAACAATCATGCTTTTTATTAAAACATTAACTTCTCAGTCACAGCGACACCATGACCACCAAGGTCTACATACTGTAGAAAGCCTTCATACCGTGGAAAGCTTGGGAAGCGGAAGGGGAGTGAGTGAAAATAAGACCTTTTTGTAAAAGGCAAAAGAGATTGAGTGATGTGTCAACGCACAGGTCAAAGCGCTAGGTCTAGAGACCCCAAATTTGGCACATAGGATCCTTATGAGGTGCCGTGCACTAATAAAGGATTTTTAAAAAGAAACAAAATTAGTTAGACGTATAAACCGATTTAAAATACTATTAGAACCATTTTGTACTTCTATGCGGATGAAGTCGATAAAAACCTAACAATAGGTGAAGGCAACGCGTGCAAATTATTTGGACAAACAGACAGAATGAAACGCCAATAATCAATTTATGTATAGTATAGAAGCGAGGCTTAGCACGAACCTTTTTTGTTGTATCTAACGTTTCGAATAGCACTCCAGCCTATGTCTGCATGAAGTTATATATGCGACGGCGAAGAAAGTTGCTCCTGTTCGAAATGTTAGACCCAAGAAAAAATATTCATGCTCATGAAAAGTCTCATTGATATAAGTTCATGAAGACCGTTTTTGACGGTGCAAATGTCTTGCCTGTTTTTTGCCAACCACATTTGAAACAACAATTAAAACACGTGATGTAAAAAGGTAGTAATAAAGAATAACGCACGCTTCAAATGCGTGTGTACTAACTATGTGACAATAAAATTCGTCAGGGTGATTCGAAGTCACAGTAGCACAATAGGTAGTGCGCTCACGGCGTCAACGTGAGGAGCGTGGTTTCGAATCCCACTCGAGACGAAATTTTTCATCACATGTTATATTTTGGATAAGGCCCAACGCAGACGACAGACTATCCGTGACGCACTTTTTAGTCTGTGAAAATAGAAGCTTACTGCTTAAGACTGCATGGGTTCTATCTTCACAGACTAAGGGCGGATTTCATCGTTGAAGTAAAACGTGATCAATTGAAGCTAAACTCGTTTACGCACGTAAACTGGTTCCTTTGGATTTCATCGACAAAAACCAATCGCGTTTGGAGCTAAACGCGTTTAGCAATCTGAACGTCCGATATTGGCCGTTTAACGCTTCTAAACGCGTTCAATCAAACAAATGTCAAGTCAATGCCGAGATTTGACAACTTTGATTGACAATATTGACATAAATAGGTCCATACTTTTTAATTTACGTTCCGTTCCTTCGCGATTCTTTACCGGTTTTAAATCAATGAGTTTTGCTTATCCGTTATTCATATTTTCTGCGTGAAATGAAAACTATCAAATGATTTTTACTGTAATCTGTGCTTTTTTGTCTATGAGTTTAGGTGAACTTCGTTTTCGTAAACGCGATCAAAAATTTGCTCCGAATTGACGGTGAAATTCATTTGAAGTTGAATAGATCGAGATCAAATCAAACATTTGAACTCAGTTATGTTAAACTCAGATTTGCTAAACTCGTTTATCAATGAAAACGATGAAATCGGCCCTAAAAAGTGCGTCACGGATTAGTCTGTCGTCTGCGTTGAGCCTAACAAGACGCTAACATTTGTCAAATATTCGCCGCATAGGAGTTAGGAAAGTCTTAATTTTCAGTCTCGTCACCACGACCAGAGGGGTGAGAGGGGTCTGCATTCCGTAGAAAATCTACACTCAGTAGAAAGTCTCGGGAGTGGACGCGGGGTAAGTAGTTTATTTTGGCTCATTAGGTAGATTATTAAAAATATTTTCTATTCTCTCTACTTATTTTTTCTTCTCTATCATAAGCAAATAATGTCGAAGATACGTCACGATTTGCTACGATTTTGAACCAACGGTGACGTAGATCACCCGCACTCCGAAACTTCGAAGCGATCTTCAATATTAACTACTTTACTAAAGGAAAAAATATGGATCCTTTATTTTTGGATAATTTCATTGACGGACTTAATAAAAGACATACATACATACTATCACGTCTTTATCCCTAATGGGGCAGACAGAGCATTTTGGGTCTTGCGGTTCTCTGCAGAGTCCAGGGCCGCAAGACCCAAAAGCCACTTTTAGCGTCATGGTGGGCGAGAAGATGGAAAAGCAATCAATACAGTGATGGTTTGCTAGCCGCATCGCCTGTTAACATGATTTGCATTTTTGCCCATTCCCTCGATCGGCTTTTACGATCTGCGTGGGAAGAGAAGCAGCTGGTACATTCTAAGTTTTTTTTTATTTCTCCCAGACCAGCATGGGAGATAAATAACAGCATGGGAGCTTAATAATTTAGTATATTTTTAAACCAGTCCAAATTCCTAGTTACGCGATATCCTCGCCACTTGTGAACCAATGATGTCAATTTAAGGTGAAAGTTCGTTTTTGTGGGTTCCATACCCAAAGAGCATATATAGAGGATAAGTCCGCCTTTGTATTGTTATCTACTGTATTTTTGTAGTGTCCTTTTTGTACAATAAAGAATTTACAAACAAACAAACAAAGAGCAAAAACTAGACCCTGTTACTAAGACTTCGCTGTTTATCAGTCCGTTTGTCTATCACCAGTACCTCATGAACCATGATAGCTAGGCAGACTACTCATTTCTTTTATTTTTTAGTCTCATCGACATCATGACCAGGATCGGCATTCTGTGGAAAGCCTGCACAGCGTAGAAAGTCTTGGCAGCGGACGAGGGGTGAGTAAAATTTATTTTTAGTTATTTATTTTAATAACTAACATGTTTTTTACAGTGTGGAAGGGACATACCCGTAATAAATCAGACCAGAGGCTATACATTACTAAGTATAATAAAGTGGTAAGAAAATAATAGACAAAAAAACAAAAAAATCGTCATTCCCGTTCTAATGGGGCGGCTGCGCACTTTTTAATAATTGACTGTTATTTTTATTTCATTACTAGCTGTACCCGCGGGCTTCGCTCCTCGTGGGAATTTCGGGATAAAGAGAACCCTATGTCCTTCCCAGAGTCTCAAACTATATCCATACCAAATTTCATCCAAATCGGTTCAGTAGTTTAAGCGTGAAGAGATAACAAACAAACAAATACACAAACTCACTTTCGCATTTATAATCTTCTTCTTATCGTGTGTGTTAGTGACTAACACTAGTGTCAGAGTTTTTAAACCGCCTTAAAGGCCTATGACATGGTTTTAGGTAACGACCAATGTCAAAGACAGTGACCGGGACCGACGGCTTAACGTGCCCTCCGAAGCACGGATCATCTTACTTATCAGACAATCAGGTGATCAGCCTGCAATGTCCTAACCAAACTAGGACATCAACACAAAAGTCGTTGCCCCCGCTGGGAATCGAACCCGCGACCTCCGGGTATGAGCCAAACGCTCTAACCACTACACCACGGAGGCAGTTATAATATTAGTAGGATACTAAAGTGGTCTAGTATAGTCCGTGGTTCGATTAATTACGGGTATGTCCCTTCCACGTTGTATAAGTATAAGTCGCAGTTGGTTTGTATAACCTGTTGTTTTACAAAACATCTAGCTGTTTGGCATTATAGCTCGATATGGGCTGAAAATCGTTGAGCTGAATTGTCAATGAGTAACGTAAGTATGTTTAACAAAACAGCTAACGTTTAGATCCATGTAGAGTTACCATTATTAAATAAATGTGTGTTAACAAACAAAATAATAAATAAGGGGGCAATAGTTGTTCTTTATTTATTTTTTAATTTCTCGTGACATGAAAATAAAACCTCAATTTAACTTGTTTCTATGTAATCCAGTGTTTAACATCATAAAACACCAATAGAGAATGATAAATTGGATATCGAAATTTTGTAAACTCAAAACCTCAATGGCGTACCTAGTGATTTCTTACGACATTCATCTGATCCACGTGAATTTTCCATCTTGCCGGAAGGCGGGCGAAGAAAAAATAACATCGGAACCAAGCTGAAGGCCTGCCTTATTCTTCTCAACATTTTGAAGTCCGAAATCACAAACGATGTCCCCGATGACTCTCGATAAAGCAGCTTACTCTCGGAAAGCGGGGAAGAATTAACCTTATCGATGGCCATATCTGTTGTTATGACACTGACAACTACAAGCAAGCCACAAGTAGCAGAATTCTAAACTAACATCTACAATTTTACGTTAGTTATTTTGTTAAACGTAAGTCATTGGACGAAATAGCTAAACGATTTTCAGCTAATTTAGAAAACCGAGCTGTAATGCCAAACAGCGGATTATACAATCCAATATATACATAAAAATAACATTTTTTTATATATAAACCTTAAAGTATAAAAAAACAAACATACAATCGAATAATTACTACAAACGCCACCTGGCACTTTCACTCACAACAAGAATATTGAATAATTTCTGAGAAACTTATGTTACCGTTTATGTGCGGTGGTTTGACAAATATTATTGATTTTAACAGCTCTCAAAATAAAATATTATTGTATAAAACTTTCGATTTCCTTTTGCAGTCACAACGGTACCATGATAAACGCGATCATAAGAAATATTATCACTCAAACAAACGTTACCATGACAGTGATCATAACAATAGATACGAAAACAAAAGAAATTATCATCACAGCCAAAGCAGTCTGTATGATAAACTCCAGCCTTATGTAAATCACGGAGCCCTTGAGCAACTGAAAAAACTTTTAGGTGACGATAATCGTGGCGACTATGGGCACAAACATGACGACTATAATTTAGATCGTGAACATCAGCGCAGGAGAGATAGACAGAGGTCGGATGATAGATACCAACAAGCACTTCGAAGTAGAAACGATAACCAAGATCGGGGATATTACAAACAACATAATAAAAGAGAATTATATAAACAATACGGTGAAGGATATAGTTTAAACGACCATGATAGAAAAAATCGATATGGTAATCATGCCAGAGGAAATCGGTTAAATCGTTTGGAAGATCGTGACAGAAGAAATCGCAATAAAAGATATCGTGAAAACCGTTTAGATGAGCGTCACAGAGGAAATCGTTTGGATGACGATAGAGCATACCGTGAGTATCATGATAAAAGATACCGTGAAAGTCGTTTAGATAACCGTAATACAAGAAATCGAGATCGTTATGATCTCCAAGCCAGAAACCCTGATGCCCGATTAACTGACCGTGATAGAAGGAACCCTGATAACCGATTAGGTGATCGTGACAGAAATGATAGGCAGCAAAATAGCCAAGTACGATACCAAGAAAATAATGACTACAGAAGTGCTTTGCAAGGAAATGCTAATAGAAAGCAGCGTCAAAGTCATCGTCTTAGAAATTATAATGTATTACGAGCAAGAATAGACAACTTAGATAAACAGGATGAAGGGGTGGACAACCAGGAACAACGCAAAAATCAAGATCAAAATAACAGGTACCAAGCCCGTTTACAAGCCCTGAGAACTAGACTTAGTAAAACCCTGGAGAACCTTGACAAATCTCCAGTAAAAAGTCTACTACGTGCTGCTGATGACCTAGACTGTGCTGCACAGTTGGAATGTATAAAATCTTGTATGAACGGGAAAAAACCACCCCAAAAGAAAGACGAGTGTTCCGACGATTGCGAGGAACAGATTGAATGCGATGATGAGAAACCAAAAGAAAAAGAATATGAAGACCTGTGCGAAGAATCAGGTCACGACAGTTGTGGTGAAGGTACTGGAACTGGTAGCACTAAAGGAGAGCCACTCGTAGATGAAAATAAAGATGATGATGATTGTTAAATTAAATGATAAATCTGAAATATGGTTTCATTTCCCGAGCCTGTCTGTAATGAATTAGAATGGTGGTAGGCCTAACGCACACCCTTCTCAAACATTTCGTTTTTTTATGAGTAAGGCCTATGTCTTGCAATAATTGCCATGAGGCTGGCTTGTATAAAACAAAACAGAACATAAAGATATTAGATATTATGTATTCTCATAAAACAGTAGCTGCTTTAAAATAAGATGGCGATGACAGAAGAGATAGTCAATAATGACTGGCCAAGCACCTGTCGGGACACAAACAGATTTGAGTTTCGAAGATACACGTTACAACATACAGTTTAATTTTCTACAATTGACATGTTTACTACTACTTATTTTAGACTAGTTACAATTTTATTTCAAAAGATTATGCATTTTTTGCGCCATTTTAAAAATAGGTATATTTTAAGACAAAACTGATACACGAACATGATAGTTTTCCTTTAAAATCAAAAACTGAGAACAGTTGGTTTAATATTTCGGAATTTTTGGAAGACCTATTCAACGATACTTCTCACTATTAATACACGAGAAAAAAATTATCATCCCTTCTACAAGTTTGAGAAGTCTTTAAAAAGTATTTTTGCCACTTTGTCAGCATACATAAATATAACCCACGCAATTTACTCATTTTTTATTACTGACAGTCTGAGCTAAGCTGCGGAATACCATAAGGATAACAGAAACAAACAAACAAACAAACAAAATGTTCCTTATAGGGACTTCGGAACTCTCTTCCTCTTTGGTTGTTTATGTTCTGTGTAACCTGTGACATAACCTTAAAATCCAAATAAAATAAGCTAATATAAATGAGACCTTTTAGTCGGTTAAGCTTAAGCCTGTCCTTTCAAAAACAATACTTATATAGAAATATAAGCATAGAAAATTCGCAACACATTTTTTTACGGTAAAATATTTTCAGACCACTTTGCTTGCAGTCCACATGAAAAACAAGTTTCTTGTTTATGACGACAAAGTAACATAAGTTTCTCAACATTCTCAATTTGCTGAAACGAAAAATAACCATCAAAAGCGATCGGACTTGATGAACATTCTGCCTGACGTGACGTAACGTGTTTTGTTCTTCTTCTTACCGTGTGTGTTAGAGACTAGCACTAGTGTCAGAGTTTTTAAACCGCCTTAAAGGCCTCTGACATGATTTTATGTCTTTGACATTTGTCGATCAACGACCAATGTCAAAGACAGTGACCGGGACCGACGGCTTAACGTGCCCTCCGAAGCACGGATCATCTTACTTATCAGACAATCAGGTGATCAGCCTACAATGTCCTAACCAAACTAGCTCAACAACACAAAGTTGTTGCCCCCGCCGGGAATCGAACCCGCGACCTCCGGGTATGAGCCGAGCGCTCTACCACTACACCATGGAGGCAATTTCGTATTTTACAAAATGTGTTTACCGTGTTACAAATCATCGAAATGCTATAAGGCGTTGAAGATTTTCTTTTATACCTTCAAAATTCTTCATATCTTCACAAAATTAATATAAGACTAATTAGGCAATCCATTTAAAAAAAAATCATGTTAATCGTTTAACAATTAGTGAATACAGAGTGAAATTGAATTCGTTGGCATCCTTCTAAGTATCTGCTATACCCATGACACAAAGAAATTTAAGACTAATTATAAACTTCAATCAAAAGTCGTCATTTTCATATTCAAGAAAACCTTTCAACATGCGTTAGACTCTTTGATAGTACCCTTACTGCAATTATAAATAAAAACTAATCGTCAATAAATTTACGATAAATGAATTAATTATAATAGTATCAATTTCGTCGCGTCGTGGTACCCCAACATTCGTTCCTACTTCAAACGTACCTACTATACTCAAGCGTTCATGTGACACGACCCGTCACCACTCGACTTTAAACCTTATTCACGTAAGTTAAAGTCTACTTTTGTATGCCGGCCGGTAGCGCCGCTCGGCTAAATCCGTCCGAGATGTTTGACCTTGCGGCTCATAAGTATCAGTACGCGCGCATGACTCGAAGTGTTTTGATACTTTATTCATTTTTCTTACTTTTTGATACTTTTTAATTACTGCAATATTTGCAGTGTTATTACCATACAAAATATCCTTTATGTGAGCATTATGATAAGTTAAATTAATGCTAATGATTTCAATTGCAGCCTGTATATCGTGGAACGTACATATAAAACATATCCTTAAAAAAATTATGTCTCTAAATATTTTGTTTAAATATGTTTTTTAAAACAACTTTTGTTTATTTATTTATTGATTTTGTCAAACCACGTTGTAAAATGATCGAACATAATTTACTGATATAAACATCAGCTTTCAAAATAAAAGATAATATCACTAAACATTATTGTATGAAACTTTAAATTACCTTTTACAGTCACAACGATATCACGACAGACGCGATCGTAAGAGATATTATCACTCAAACAATGATAAAGATCATAACAGATATGAAAACAAAAGAAATTATCATCACAGCCAAAGCAGTCTGTATGCTAAACTCCAGCCTTATGTAAATCACGGAGCCCTTGAGCAACTGAAAAAACTTTTAGGTGACGATAATCGTGGCGACTATGGGCATAGACATGACGACTATAATTTAGATCGTGAACATCAGCGCAGGAGAGATAGACAGACGTCGGATGATAGATACCAACACGCACTTCGAAGTAGAAACGATAACAAAGATCGGGAATATTACAAACAACATAATAAAAGAGAATCATATAAACAATACGGTGACGGATATAGTTTAAACGACCGTAATAGAAAAAATCGATATGGTGATCATGCCAGAGGAAATCGTTTTGAAGATCGTGATAAAAGAAATCGCTTAGACAATAATCCCAATAAAAGATATCGTGAAAACCGTTTAGATGAACGTCACAGAGGAAATCGTTTCGATGACGATAGAGCATACCGTGAGTATCATGATAAAAGATATCGTGAAAGTCGTTTAGATAACCGTAATACAAGAAATCGGCATCGTTATGATCTCCAAGCCAGAAACCCTGATGCCCGATTAACTGACCGTGAAATGCTCTCTTTGCAAGGAAATTCTAATAGAAAGCAGCGTCAAAGTCATCGTATTAGAAATTATAATGTATTACGAGCAAGACTAGACAACTTAGATCATCAAGATCAAAATAACAAGTACCAAGCCCGTTTACAAGCCCTGAGAACTAGACTTAGTAAAACCCTGAAGAACCTTGACAAATCTCCAGTAAAAAGTCTACTGCGTGCTGCTGATGACCTAGACTGTGCTGCACAGTTGGAATGTATAAAATCTTGTATGAACGGGAAAAAACCACCCCAAAAGAAAGACGAGTGTTCTGACGATTGCGAGGAACAGATTGAATGCGAAGAGGAAAAACCAAAAGAAGAAAAAGAATATGTAGACCAGTGCGAAGAATCAGGTCATGATAGCTGTGAAGGTGGTGGAACTGGTAGCACTAAAGGAGTACCAATCGAGGATGAAAATAAAGATGATGATGAGTGTTAAATTAAATGATAAATCTTAAACATGTTTTTATTTCCCGAGCCTGTCTGTAATGAATTAGAATGGTAGTAGGCCTAACGCAGACTCTTCTAATCAAACATTTCGATTTTTATGTGTAAGGCTTATGTCCGGCAAGAATTGCCTTGAGGTTGACATCTATAAAACAAAACAGAACATAAAGATACTTTACTTACTTAACTGCTTCTAAATGAAATGATGATGACGGAAGAGGCAATCAATAATGACTGGTCAAGCACCTGTCGGGACACAATCAGATTAGACTTTCGAAGATACACGTTACAACATACAGTTTTATTTTCTACAATTGACATGTTTACTACTACTCATTTCAGACTAGTTACAATTTTATCTTAGTATTTAATTTCAAAGGCTTATGTATATTGTGCGCAATTTTTCATATATAGATATATTTCCTTTGAACGTGATAGTTTTCCTTTGAACCTAATAGACGACAACTGTTATTTTTATATTTCGCAAACGAGTCACAGAAACAAGATCTCTTTTTTTAAAAGACCTATTCAACGATAATTCTCACTATACACGAAAAAAACTATCATCTCTTCTATAAGTTTAATAGGAGCCGTAAAAATTACTTTTGTCAGCGTACGTAAATATAACCCATGTCGCTGAGCTAAGCTGCGGAATACCATAAGGATAACAGAAACAAACAAACAAACAGAATGTTCCTTATAGGAACTTCGGAACTCTCTTCCTCTTTGGTTGTTTATGTTCTGTGTGACCTGTGACATAACCTTAGCATACAAATCAAATAAGCTAATATAAACAAGATCTTTTAGCCAGTTAAGTCTGTCCTCTCAAAAACAACTGTCCTCAAACCAAAACTTGTTAAAAATATAAGGCTAAAAATTCGCAACACATTTTTTTTAAGTAAAGTGTTTTCAGACCACTTTGCTTGCAGTCCACATAAAAAACAAGTTTCTTGTTTATGATGCCACACTAACATAAATTTCTCAACATTCTCAAATTTGCTGATATGAAAAATAACCATCAAAACCGATCGGACTTGATAAACATTCTGCCTAACACGCGTATTTTTGTTTTACAGAATGTGTTAACTGTGTACAAATCATCGAAATGCTATAAGGCGTTGAAGATTTTCTTTTGTACCTCCAAAATTCTTCATATCTTTACAAAATTAATGTTTTTTTTATAGCTTGATTAGGCCCATGCCTAATTAAGCTATCCATTGCAAAAAACATGTTAATAGGTTAACAATTGGTGAATATATCGCGAAGCATACGTACAAAAGATATCCTTTACTTTTATTGAAGTCGGTTGATAAAATATGTAATTCTTTAAATCATTATTAATTGAAACAATTATTTTTTAAATCAACTTTCGTTTATTTATTTATTAATTAGATTGGCGCATCGACGACGACTAAGCAATTTGAGAAGCGCGTTTTGCTCTCTGCTTTTGTCAAGCAACGTTGTTAAATGATCGAACAAAAATTTAATGATATAGACATCAGCTTTCAAATTAAAAGATAATATCACTAAACATTATTGTATAAAATTTTAAATTACCTTTTACAGTCACAACGATATCACGACAGACGCGATCGTAAGAGATATTATCACTCAAACAATGATAGAGATCGTAACAGATATGAAAACAAAAGAAATTACTATCACAGCCAAAGCAGTCTGTATGATAAACTCCAGCTTTATGTAAATCACGAAACCCTTGACCAACTGAAAAAACTTTTAGGCAACGAAAGGCGTGGCGAAAATGGCCACAGATACGATGACAATAATTTAGATCGTGAACATCAGCATAGAAGAGATAGAGAGAGGTCCGATTATAATGTACATCAACAGGAACCTCGAAGCAGAAATGACAACATAAATAGAGAATATAATTACAAACATCAAGATAGAAGAGGATCGTATGAACAACATGCTGAAAGGTATAGTTTTAACGATCGTGATAAAACAAATCATGCAAATCGTTTCGGTGATCGAGATAGAAATAATCATGAGAGTCGATTTGGTGATCGTAAAAGAGAAAATAGTTTAAATCAATTTGAAAATCGTGACAGAAGAATTCGTTTAGATGATCATAACATAAAAAATCTTTTATATGATGATAGTAAATATCGTGAAAATCGTTTAGATAATCGTGATAAAAGATACACAGAAAGTCGTTTAGGTGGCCGTGATACGGGAAAACGTAAATATCGTTCTAACGTCAAAGTAAGAAACCCTGACACTCTATTATTTTACCGTGATATAAAAGACCCTGATAACCGGTTTAGTAATCGTGATAGAAATAATAGGCAACTAAATGACCAAGTACGACACCAAGGAAAAAATGACTACAGAAGTTTTTTGCAAGGTGATGCTATTAAAAAGCCACGTCTAGGTTATCGTGGTAGAAATTATAATCTTTTACGAGCAAGATTAGATAAATTAAATGAACAGGATGACGTGTTGAACGAACAGGAACAACGCAAAGACCAAGATCAAAACAACAGGTACCAAGCCCGTTTACAAGTCCTGAGAACTAGACTTAGTAAAACTCTTAAGAACCTTGAAAAGTCCCCAGTAAAAAGTCTACTGCGTGCTGCTGATGATCTTGACTGTGCTGCTCAGGTTGAATGTATAAAAAAATGTATACACCAAAAAAAACCACCCGCTCAGAAAAATGAGTGTGCAGACAATTGTGAGGAGAACATTGAATGTAAAACGAACGGAGAAAAAGATTATGAAGAACAGTGTGACGAATCAGGTCATGATAGCTGTGAAGGTGGTGGAACTGGTAGCACTAAAGGAGTACCAATCGAGGATGAAAATAAAAATGATGAAGATTGTTGAATATTACATGACGAATCTGAAATGTTGTTTCATTTCTCGAGCCTGTCTGTAATAAATTTAAATGATAGTAGTATTCACCATCACCACCACCACCATCAGGTCTTTTTTTCTCAACTGCAGGAGCACGACCCTCTCTGTACTACCAGAGCCATTCTTAGCCAGAGCAGCTAGAGGACATGGCCTACACTCTCCTCGCTAGCCAGACGGGTTGAAGAGATGTCATTGATGTCCATAAGCTTTGTTTAGCCTGTGTTTTCTAAGTCGCCTTCTACGACATCCACGGGAGGACTTGGAGTGTTATACTCTGCTGGAGACCACACGGTGTGATACACGGCGGATACACGACATCCACGGAAGGACTTGGAGTGTTATACTCTGCTGGAGACCACACGGTGTGATACACGGCGGATAGTAGTCTTATAAGTAGCTAATTTTGTAAATCTTTGGGGAGCCGATCTCCTGTAATGAAAGTTTTGTAGCTAATCATCGTAAAAAATAACAAGTCATTGTTGGAGTGAAACCAAACGAGCGTAATGTCTATACAATATAAGTAAATATAAGTTTTATGAAAACCATAACGTAAAACTTTTACATGACATAAAAAAAACAATATGTCATGTCAACGGTTTGTCAAGATATATTATATGACATCAAATAGAATTCAAATATGATATCATTACGATTTAACATCAAGTAGGCATTACTTTCAATCAAGTTTCAAATTAAATTACTAAATATTCATTAAAATACGGTATTCTTAACATAGGAATAAAAGACATGAGTTCACTTTCACCACTTTCACTAGTTTTAACGTAGGAATTCATATTAATGCATACGAATACGTAACTCAAGTGTGTAGGCAAAAATATTATTTTATCATGTCTTTATTGAGGAGCAAAGCAAGTTCCCGAGAAGTGGTAAGAATTAGAGACTATTCTTAATAATAATAATAATAAAAAATCATTTATTGCCAAAAAAAGGACATACAGAGCAAACTTAATTAAAAACCTTATTCTACTTTTCTGTACTACTCACTTGATAAAAGTTTACCCTCAATGTATAATTGAATCACCTTTATTTGCCCAAACTTGCTTGCGGAAAGCAGAGGGCACTCAAAAAGCTAACCCTCATTCTTAAAAGTCTTCCGTACAAACGTAGTCTACGTTTTATTTCTAAACGACTTGCCCGTTTTCGGCAAAATGTTGTAATATCAAAGATATTGCACGTGTCTAGGCTATGCATTTAACTGGTTTTCACAGTCAAAATATGAACTTGAAATAGAATATAGTGTGTTATATCATTTTTGACCATCAGAATGGACAACTCCTACATCCTTATACTTTCTTTCCAGTTCGTAATTTTTGTGTCGGAAACTAATTATAACGCTAGATAATTGCAATTTCTTTAAAATTATATTTTTTTACCGATTGTATTGTATTGTATTGTAAATTCTTTATTGTACATAAATTGACACAAGTTAAACATAGTTGAAACACAACAGTACAAAGGCGGACTTATCCGATATCTGACAAGTGGTTTCAAAATAAAACGTAGACTACGTTTATATAGAAAAGTCTAGGGTAAAAGGATTCTTATGTCAGAGTATCATTACAAAGTTGGGCTATAGCTTTTAACTGAATCAAGCATTGATTTAAATTTATTAGAAACATCAGATTCATTATACTTTACCCCTAACTGGGTAAACAGGGCCCAGGCCGTGGGAATGAAAGGAATCCGACCGAAGAACTTTTACCAAAGCTGAATCAGACGCTTTGCTCTAAATAGCCGTTAAAGTACAAAAGTAAAAACAAGTTGCGAAGCGTCCACCAACCACAAATCGTTCCAGACAAGACAAGTTATCTCTTCATGAACCAGAGTGATTTCTCGTATATGATATGTCAGAAAATATGTTTTTCTTACAGGTTGGAAACCCGATCTGAATTTGAATGTCTATTTCTATCAAATTACGTAGCTGCAGAGATGTTTTTAGGGTTCGACCCAAAGGGTGAAAACGGGACCAGTCCGTCCGTCCGTCTGTCCGTCCGTCGATCTTTCCGTCACCAGGCTATATCTCATGAACCGTAATAGCTAGACAGTTGAAATATTCACAAATGATGTATTTCCGTTGCCGCTATAACAACAAATACTAAAAGCAGAATAACATAAATAATTTAAGTTGGGCTCCCATTAAAACAAACGTGATTTTATATAGATAGTGGTACAGAACCCTTCGTGCGCGAGTCCCTCTCTGTACGACCAGAGCCATACTTGACTAGAGCAGCCAGAGGACTTGAGCCACACTCTTCTTGCTGGTCAGACGGGTTAAAGATGTCTCACTAATGTTTATAAGCTTTATTTAGCTTGTATTTCTTAATTCGCCTTCTACGACATCTCTGGGAGAACTTGGAGTGGCCCTATTCTACGCTACAGGAAACCACAAGGCTTCAGATTAGTCTACTCAATGAGGCCTAAAACCGTGCGCAGTTTAGAAGAAATTGGAAACAGTGTAGTCCATTTTGCTTCCATTTTAAGACCTGCACGACGTCAACCTTCCTTGTGAATGCATTGCCTATTCTATTTCACCCTTGATCGACTCTTATGACACGTGTGACATAGGAATCTACTCTGTCGCCACCATTATCTGCAAAAAAAAAACATTTAAATTATTAAATAACTATTTTCTTCAGCGTGAATCACTGGATTCAATACGAACGTTAAAACAAGAGATATCACAGTTCGTTGTCACAGAAGACTCTGCGCAGATGTACCCGGGTATAGAGCGGAACGAATACGACTTTACCAATGAGAGACATAATCCGTTTTCAACCAAGTATGTTTACATAACTTCTGTAGGGTTTAGTTTTTATATATATATGGCCAATCTAAGGGAATGGAATATTTTTATTAATTCTGTGCTAAAAGGGCAAATCACATGGGATATTCGTCGAGGCGTACGCCTTGTGTTTCGGAGGTCATGGGTTCGAATCCCACTGGTAAGGTTACTTTGTAAATAGTTGTTTCCAGTCTGGTTATGATATTGCAGGCTTGAATCACCAGACTATCCGAAAAGAAAGATGATTCCTTGTTTCGGAATGCACGTATAAACTGTGGGTCCCGAACGCCATCTAGCGTTTGATCCTCAAACTACCCAAGGATTGGTTCTGGTTTACCCTTTGGGTTGCGAAGCTCAGACGGCAGTCGCTCTGTGTAAAAATCAGTAACTTGTCAAATCTCCTTGGTTAGGTTTCGGACCCCGGGCTCTAAAGCATACTGCTGAGGATGCAACCGGGAAAATACGCTCGGATGATGATGATGATGAATCGAGCGACAAATTGTCACTTTGAGTACTGTCGCACGACGTCACCGACTAGGATCGATGGCAAATTGTCAAATGTTTGTAAGAGCTATGGTATTTTAAAACCCCGTGTGCACACAACGATTTTTTCTGTTGTTGTTGAAAAATATTTTTTCTTCAATTGCAAATTGTCGCCAATTAATAAATTCCTGTAACATAACTGATTGCGAAAGTCAGCAGCTATGACGGTCAAAAGGGCTCAAACGGCCACTGGTGCATACCAGACCAAACTAAAAACTTGAATTGATGTGATGTTTGCGCCGTTACGGGAATCGATTTGTGTGGATTGTTTAACAATTTTATTCGACTCATCATCATCATCCGAGCGTATTCCAGTTGAATCACCGCTTTAGGTCCCGGGGTCTGCTACCTAACCTTACTGATTTTTACAAAAAACGACTGCGGTCTGATCTCCGCTATCCAAAAAGATAGACCAGAACATATCCTTGGATAGGTTTGAGGTAACGCTAGACGACGTTTGGCACCAACATTTAATTCCGTATTTCGGAAATACGGAATTCTTTTCGAATACACTGGAATAAGCAAACTGGAAACTACTTTTCACAAAGTATGCTTTCCAGTGGGATGCGAACACCTCCGGATCACAAGGCGAATGCCTTCTGGACCACGGAGAAGAGGAGAAGGAACTGCATTCGACTAATGATGTGATACCTATCTGTTCAAGCCTGCTAGAAGCGACGTCGTACCTCGTGAAGGGCTGCCTAGGAGCTGGTATCCTGAGCATGCATGAGGCATTCATGTACGGAGGCATAATCGCGTCTAGTATCGGCGCGTTTGCGATCGCATTTTTTATAGCTGTCGGCATGCATGTAAGTATAGTTTTTGTTTCCTCGTCATCATTTAGATAATATCTCAATAGAACGTTTCGCCGACAGTAATTTACTTCAGGCCTTAGTTAAAAGAGACACAAAGGCATGATGAATAGAAAAATATGTTTGGTCCATCGGTTAGATTATTAAAAAAAATATTACACGTATTTTTTTTCTCAGAGAAACCAAAAATGACAAAGATACAGGGCATATAAATTTCGTGTGGCGTCACTCTTAAGCACGATTTTTACTTAAGGGTGACGTCGCAAGCCCCCATTTCGGAACTTTGACGCTCCGTAGCTTTGTAAATTTTTACTTTTTTTTGTAAACTGAAAAATACGGGTCCATTCATTTTGGATAATCTAATCTGAGACAACAATCATACCTTGTCGTCACCCCTATACCCAACGCCATAGAAACGAATGGAGGGCCCGTAAGTAGTCAAAACTGGCGGGTAGGCACACAGAGATGGCAGCACACACGACTAGCAAAAAACTGACAAAGAAGTGTTGAATATGCTTTAAAAATATAAATTGCATTTTATTTAGGTCATATCTAACTAATTACAGTAGCGCTATATATAATTTATATAATAGTAATAAAATTGTCGTGTGGTTTCCGGTAGAGTAAAATAGGGCCACTCCAAGTCCTCCCGTGGATGTCGTAGAAGGCGACTTAGGAAATACAAGCTGAACATTGATGTTTATAAGCTTTGTGGCCAGCGTGGTGAGTGTAGGCCAAAGTCCTCTGGCTGCTGTGGCCAAGTATAGCTCTGGTAGCACAGAAAGGGTCGTGCTCCTGCAGTGGAGACAAAAAGAACTGATGATGGTGATGATGTTTTAATTATTACCTTATAGCGCCATCTGGTGTCAAGGAAGAGAAATAATTATGTTTATATGGCGATGGGTAGGCATGACGGAATACTATTATTAATTCTGTGATGACGAGACGAAACTTTTCGTGCGGCGACTGCACGGCCGCTGCACGGTCGCGCCGCGCCTCATTCAGGTGTTTAGTGAATTCCAATGTGAACTTTATTTACTAGGTAGTAAAGTTTAAATTTTTGACAATTCCCTGACAGCTAACCATCATCGTCATCATCAGGTCTTTTTGTCTCCACTGCAGGAGCACGACCCTCTCTGTACTACTAGAGCCAAACTTTGCCAGAGCAGTCACAGGAGTTGGCCTACACTCTCCACGCTGGCCAGACGGGTTGGAGAGGTGTCATTGAGGTTTATAAGCTTTGTTTATCATTGAGGTTTAAGTCGCCTTCTACGACATCCACGGGAGGACTTGCAGCAGACTTTGACAGCTAATAGAAGTAAGTAAATTAAAATAAACAATGAATTAATAGGATACGATTGCAGATGTTAGTGAAATCAGCGCAGAAGATGTACGTAGCGATTAGAGTGTCCAGGCTTTCGTACCCTGACCTGGCGGAGGCTGCCGTCGCCACCGGACCTTTGAAGTGTTTAAGGAAGTTCAGTAAAGCGATTAGGTTCGTTCACGGCTTTAGTCACTAGATAGACGAACAGCAGAGACTCAGGTCGGCGAAAGACAGCGATGGTCAGCGACTAGTGTCGTGGAACAGTAGCGTGGCAACACAAAGTGTCGCGCGAACTTCGCCGACTTTGACTACTGTCGCCAATTTTCACCAACGGTCATGCTGATATGCAGAAGCTTAAGAGACTTTAAACTATAAATAGTAACGGAGTGTGAAATTCAGTGACATGAATTGTATGTGTAGAGGTAGAGTAATAAGAATGAAATTGGCTTGCAATGCACTGTATCTAAAAGAAACGATGCTGAGTTCTGACGCGAGCTAAATTAAACCATATCGCTAAGCACATTGAGTAGAAATTTTTTTTGCAATTCTTTGCTAATAAAACTTCTGTATGTGAGTAGTACCTTCTTATTCTGTGCCTATACTTCCCTTCGTCGCGTCTTTACGATATTCGTGAGAGAGAACAGGGATGGTGAAATATAGTATTCTATTCTCCATTGTCACTATAATATGACTATACATACTAATATCACACAATTCTTTTTCAGGTACACAATAGAATGTTTCTTTTTTTTAGAAATGTCTGGAACTTGCAGTATCTACGAAATAATGATTGCAAAAACTATAAAAAGGGTAATGTTCCTTCTTTTTATTTGATTTTCTTTAGTTTCCGATGAGCTGATAAATTATCGTGGCATAAATGTTATGGACAAAATGATTAACTAGACAGTATTTATTAAATTCAATCAATATTGTCAAATTGTCCGAGCATTCTCATAATCCTTACATATTACCAATGGGGTAGAATAAATTTAACACAGGATCACGTAATTAGTATAGATCCGCTTTCAATTTCAATATTTTCAATGAAAATTGCAAAGTCTAATGTTGAGAAAATAGTAATGACAAATTGTATTCTCCTCTTTGTTACTAGATAAAACGTTACTGTTCCTAACCATGTGTCATTTCCAGGCATTAGAATATCTGTTCACTCCAATCAACGAGCTGCAGCTTCCTCTAAGAGCATATATCTTCATCATAATGATACCACTGTTGTTATTATGCTTGATAAGGAAATGGAAATATTTGGCGCCGTTTTCGATAGTTGCTGATCTATTTTTGGGTAAATATTTTTCTTCTCTCTCATTATTAATATTACGAGACTTAATATCGTTTTTTGTTAGATATTTCGACGAACCTTCTGCGTCATGGTCGCTGGCTGACTTAGGAACTGCGATGGATGTTCGTCTGTCAAGGGTAACTATATCGGTCTAGCCTCTTTCTTCGTCGTTAGTTGCAGAAGTTCTTACACACAACATTGATAGTGTCCGTTTGGGCATTGTTTTTTGTTGTTCTCTCACACTTTTTAAAGTTCAATCACTGGATTCCACGTTCCAGATAACTTAAAGCCATCTATTCGATTAAAATAAAGATGCTTCTTAATTTCAATAATAATAAAATAATGTCAAGTTGTAGGTTCAGTATGTACCAAATTATGATATTTGCGAGTCGCCAAGCTCAAGCCAGATTTTTTGTCTTTAAGGTAGTCATCGGACTTATAATAAGCGTTTTCACAGAATTTACATAAAACCTTGCTTTTTCAGCCGTATGCATAATCACGACTATGATCTACAGCATATCCGAATCAGAGGGCATTCATAATCGGGCCCTATGGAAAAGCGTGCCTGGTCTGTTCCGGTTCTTTGGCATTTGTCTGTATTGCATGGATGGGATACCGATAGTGCTGCCGGTCGAGAACAACATGCGAAGCCCGCAACATGTAGGATTTGTCATAAACTGTGGTAAGTCATCATCATCCGAGTATTTTCCCGGCTGCATCCTTAGTAGTAATGCTTTAAAGCCCGGTGATCGCAACCTAACCAAGAAGATTAGACAAGGTTACTAGTTTGTACACAGAGCGACTGCCGTGTGACCTCCGCAACCCAAAGGATAAACCAGAACCTATCCTTGGATAGTTTGATGATCATAAGTCCTGTCATCCTCACCCTTCCAAACAAAAATAATTTTCCAAATCTCTTTTTTTAAACTCTGCTATAAAAAAATTAACATCTGAAAATACTAAATAATATTGCTACAGATTTCCACCGTAAAAAGTTTTGTGATCAACATCCACATGAAAACCAGGTCTTTAGAAAAATAAAATTTCGTTGTTTTTTCAAAAAATTACTTTTTTGTAAAAAATAATATTTCACACACTAAATCTTGATGATAAAGTATGTTTGTTTGCTTTTGCTCGAGAAAACTATGCTACGGATTTTTCTTGACTTGGCGGGTCGCTACCATGCCACCACGTTTACAAGCTATTTTTTGTTTTAGGTATGATTTTAGTTTCAATAGCTGCAAGCTTGACTGGTTTCTTTGGCTACTTGGGATGGGGTGAGAGCTGCAGGAGTCCTGTCACCATTCATATGCCATTAGAAACGTAAGTCATCATCAGATCTTTCTGTCTCGACTGCAGGAGCGTAACCCTTTCTGTACCACCAAAGCCAGACTTGGCCAAAGCAGCCAGAGGACTTTGCCTATACTCTCCTCGCTGGCCAGACGTGTTGGAGAGGTCTCATTAATGTTTATAAGCTTTGTTTAGCTTGTATTTCCTAAGTCGCCTTCTACGACATCCACGGGAAGACTTGAAGTGGTCAAATTCTACTCTGTTGAAAACTACACAGCATAGGAAACAGAAGTAAGTTAAGTATTTATAATCATTAAAATATACAATCCCACCAAAAACATAAATATACATAGCGAGACAAACCAATGGGGCAAAAAGGTCCAAGGAAAATGGAAGCCAAGTTCATCATCCATCAAAAGAAGATCTTAAAGGCAGCCAAGTTCTGTAGAGAATCCCAAGTGTATTTATAAGAATATCAACATTGACTTATGTTGCCGATATAAAAAACCGGCTTTTAAACGTTAATAAAACATGGAAGGGACATACCCGTAAAAAATCAAATGACGGGATATTTTAGGTAACTACCACACTTACCATAATAAAATTAAAATAACAGTCAACAAATCAACAAACCAACAAAATAATCGACATTCCCATACCCGGGAGGCTGCACACTCTAGTGTGGAAATGGCAAAATTTACTGTTATTTTAATTCCATTATACTATATAATAGTGATCTAGTATAGCCTGTGGTTCGATTTATTACGGGTATGTCTCTTCCACGTTGTACCTATATCAATAACTGCTAGAGCTACATTTATGAAACTAAAATGGAATGGTTATATATGTGTTTTGCTTTTTTGCAGTATACCAATAATCTTGCAGTTCCTTCTATCGGCGATGCTGACTGTAACTTTCGCGATACAGTTTTGGGTACCATTTAAGATAATCTGGCGTTACATCGGGAAAGCGCATGATCTAACGCAACGCTATAGTAGGTAAAATAAACTTAGAAAGTAGTCATCGTCATCATCTCCTTAACTTTAACTGCCTCCGTGGTGTAGTGGTTAGAGCGTTTGGCTCATACCCGGAGGTCGCGGGTTCGATTCCCGGCGGGGGCAACGACTTTGTGTTGTTGTCCTAGTTTGGTGAGGACATTGTAGGCTGATCACCTGATTGTCCGATAAGTAAAATGATCCGTGCTTCGGAGGGCACGTTAAGCCGTCGGTCCCGGTCACTGTCTTTGACATTGGTCGTTACCTAAAACCATGTCAGAGGCCTTTAAGGCGGTTCAAAAACGCTGACACTAGTGTTATTCACACACGAGAAGAAGAAGAAGATCGTCATCATCATCAGCATCATAATCATCATCATTATCCGCAGATTTTAACTTTCCACTGCTGGGAACAGGCCCCACTCAACGATTGCTGCTTGCTATCAATCTCTCGTTGATACTAAGTTGAATCACAGAATTAGTACTGGTACTCACGTACAGAAGTACTCAGCAAAGGAATTCAAAGAAATATCTACTCAATGTCGTTAGCGATATGGTTTAATTTTGCTCGCGTCAGAACTCGGCACCTTTTCGTTTACATACCTAGAAGTGCATTGCAAAAAAATTTCATTATTATTACTCTGGACAAACGATTCATAAATTTAATTTGCCACTCCGGAGTGGTCGCCACGTGCGTAGTAATAATGTAGGTACATTTTCGATACCTAATCGGGAAGTAACACAAGCCTGCCCTCGCTAATATCAGGTGTAGCCCAATTCTAAACTGCTCGACCCCCAAGCCCAACGTGTCTAAATGTGCTTTTACAGTGCCGTTTTCGGCAGCGAAGTTGGTAAGCGTCACTATAAACCCAGCCTAAGATAAATCTGCTAAGATATTAATCTTTTTAATTTCAGAAAAAGAAACAGATGGGAGTGGTTTTACAGAATAGTGTTGCTGTTGTTCATTACTTGTCTCTCTTCAGTGTTTCCGCAGCCACACAACTTGATGATTTTTGTGAGTTTTTACTTATACTTACAGAACGATGTCACGTATGTGTCCCTAATAGTTCGTTCTGGGTACACAAATAGGCTAGCGAATAAAAACAAGATTAGTGTTCTATGTGTTACAGACATATAATATCTAGTTTTGGGATCACGAAATAAAACAGCAGATAGATCAATAAATAATGTCCTTATTTTATTATCGTTCATTATAATGTTGGGCTATTTTGATATGCAAATAAAATATCAACTGCTGAAGCGTGTGTTCAAACCGGTCTTAAATAAAGTAGTTGTAGTAAGCTTGAAGCCCTACACTACACTGTAAACTAAACATTTTTGAACTTATGCCTGATAAATATATGATATAAGATTATCACTGCCGGTTAAAACTGGCTTTGATTTAATAAACGTATGAATCCAATTAAAATGGAAATGAGCTTGCTGAATAGTCATTTGTCCTTCAGATTGGCGACTTCTTCGTCTCATTCAACTCTCTTATTTTTCCGGCTCTGATCGAGACGTTGGTGCGTTGGCGTAGACATCGGCCGGGAGAAATTAGGTTAGTCATTACACCTATCTTTTAAAACTGTTTCAGTCCACTGGACAAAAGATCTTTTCCAAAAAAGAGGGGATTTCCAGGGCATGCGGACTGGACTTGATGATTAGATCCATCAAAAAACGTTTGTGGGTTATAGCAAGTCGCAACGGTTAAGCATGGACAGGACACCTTGAAAAGGTGGATTGCAGGGCAGTGAAAATTATAACTAATTGAATACCACAACAAAAAAGACCTCGAGGTCAAAGCAGACCTAGCTACCGAAAATGGGAAAGTACACGACATGCGGATTTGTGATAGCAGTAGATGGTTTAAGGTGTTTGCACAGAGGATAGTTAAATAGATAAAATCTATATTCACTTAAAGGCTTAATTAATATACGTTGTACATGAGTAAAGCACAATGATTAAACAAAATCTTATTAATAGTGGTAGTGCAATGCGACTGTACTGTAAGATGTAACCCAGATAGCGGAAAGATCCTGCTTCAGCACGACCCTCTCTGTACCAGAACCATACTTGGCCAAAGCAGCCAGAGGACATGCCTACACTCTTCTCGCTGGTCAGACGGGTTGGAGAGGTCTCATTGATGTATAAGCTTTGTTTAGCTTGTATTCCTAAGTTAGCTTCTACGACATCCACGGGGGACCTGGAGTGGCCCTATTCTACTCTGCCGAAAACCACACGGCGGAAATCTGTCAGTCCGTCAACTTACGAGTACTGTTCGACCTACCCTTGACTCTTCTTCTTTGCGTGTGTCGATGGTTATTTGTTTTTATATTCTATCAGGCCAATATTGAGCTACTCAATCAATCAATCAAATATATCTTTATTATCAAGGATATTTATAATATCTCTTAATAATCGTCATTATTTTGTTGCACAATTGTTGACGTCAAATGATTACTTACAGCTAAGTTTACTACCGCTTCCAAAGCGCTAGTGCAGAAGAAGCGGTAACAAACTGCACTGCAGCATTTTCTCCAAGGACGTCAACTCACAATTAAATTAATACTTAAAGTTAATGTGGACAGAGAATACATTGTTTTGTTTGTTATGTCATATCATAATTTAAATTTAATTTTTAGAATGTCAAAATTTTAAAGTAATGTCAAGTATTTGACTCGTATCTAGACCCTTTACCCTTGACCCTGTCCAGTCCGTATAAAATAAAGACCTGAAGGTTCGTATATTTCTTGTGATTACAGGTGGTCATTCATAAAAGACTTATTCATTATAATCCTGGGTTTAGTATTATGCGTCGGCGGACTATATTCTCTCTACAGCACCTAAAGAAGCGTCTAGGAGAAGAAAATGTACAAACAGAATTTATAATTTAGAACATGAGCAAAATCGGTTTAGACGTTATCGAGATGTGTGGTTTGCCAGTTCACAAGTATTAATTAGTTATACTTATTTATAATGATAATATCATGTGTACGTACTTTTGAAATCATTCAATGTTTTGTACGACAGTTGTTTTTTATCGTATCATATGTTGTAAATATTGTAAGATCGTTTTATTATAAAAATATGTTTTTTGTAAAACGTTTTTTAATCACCAATCTTATTCTTATCGTGTGTGTTAGTGACTAACACTAGTGACAGAGTTTTTAAACCGCCTTAAAGGCCTCTGACATGGTTTTAGGTAACGACCAATGTTAAAGACAATGACCGGGACCGACGGCTTAACGTGCCCTCCGAAGCACGGTTCATCTTACTCATCACACAATCTGGTGATCAGCCTGCAATTTCCTAACCAAACTAGGATAACAACGCAAAGTCGTTGTCCCCGCCGGGAATCGAACCCGCGACCTCCGGGTATGAGCCGAACGCTCCAACCACTACACCACGGAGGCAGTTAATCACCAATACAAAAGAGAGATGTTTTGAGAATGACGCTAATGTCTGTCCGTCTGGCTATGGCGTAAGTATGGAGTAAGAGCGTAAGCTCTAGAACGGATCAACCGATTTCAATGTAGGATTTTCAAATGAAATCAAGATTCCTTGCGGTGGTTTATGTTTAATGAAAACGGTTCAGCCCTTTAAAAGTTCGCTTAAAAGTCGAGTTTTTTTAATTCTTCTGGTTAATAATAGATGGCGCTAGGGATAACAATTCCACTCATAGAGTTAGGATAGTTGTACCTAAAGTTCCACTTAACATGGGTTGAAATATGTAGTTCCGCCACTCACCACTAGATGGTGCCGTCGGGGTCTTTTTAATTTGTCTGGCAAATAATAAACTTATTAAATTTTTTGACCAAGAGCCATATACACGGTGATTTTTCATTGGTTTTGGAGCCGAAGGCCACTTAATAAGAATCGTTAGTAAGACCTAATTAGCTAGTCAAAATAAAAATTCAGATCCATAAAAATTTTACTGAAACTCGAAAGTAAAATCATGAGATAATTATTATTAGAAGTTCCACTGCCAAGCGTCTTCTTTGCTGGCCGGCCGCCCGAAGTTCATGGGGTCACGCGAATTCACGCTGCAGTTTTGGACGAGTACTACGTGGTCTCGATTAAAAAATCATTTTTGTAACTTTTTTATCTTATGTCATACGCTTTGGATTACGTATATGGATAGAGTTATTTATTTACTATACGACATTTTCTTTTCCAAAACCAATGAAAAGTCAGCGTGTATGAGTGGTGTCTAGACCTTACTTATTTTTTCAATAATCTTTTGTGTGCGATTAAATATGTACTTTTAGTTTCACTAGTTTGAAATCAGGGCCAATTTGCAAAGGCTCAAACTCACTTTTTTTTAAACTGTCTTAAGTCTTAAAGTCTCAGGTTTTAGGGTTCCGTATCCAAAAACGTAAAACGAACTCTATTATTAAGTCTTTGCTGTAAGCTGTCTGTCACCAGTCTGTATCTCATGAACTGTGATAGCTAGACAGATGAATTTTTTACAAATGAAGTATTTCTTTTGTTTTATTTTATTATGTTAATAAAAACAGAAAAAAAAATGTAAGTCTCATACAACAAACGCAATTTTATATAGATAATGGTACGGAACCTTTCGTCCGTGATCCCGACTCACATTTGGCCGGTTATTTCATTTTTTGTTGATTTGACATGATTTTTTTTATTAAAAGGCTCAAATAAATTAGTGCACTTTATGTCCTTAATATCACTACCATATATATAACGTGGAAGGGACATAGTCATAATAAATCGATCGGCTAATACTAGATCACTATAGTATAATGGAATTAAAATAACAGTAAAAGAACAAGAAAAAAAATTGGCATTTCCATACTAAAGTGTGCAGCCGCCGGGGCAATTTGTATAGGAATGTCAAAATTTTTTTTGGATTTTTTGACTGTTATTTTAATTTTATTATGCTATAGTGAATCTAGTATAGCCAGTGGTTTGATTTATTACGGGTATGTCCCTTCGACGTTGTATATTAAATACTAGCTTTATTATATTTAAAAAAAAAGAAACTGACTGTCTGACATATTCACTCATCTATCAATGCACAGCTGAAACCGCTGGAAGCATGAAATTTTGCCCAAATGTTCCTTAAAATACGTAAGTTTACACTACGAAGGAATTTTTGGAAATTCGTCCCCTAAGGGGTTGAAATGAGAGTTGAAAGTTTGTATGAAACTTGGTCCATTTTAAAGTTTGAAATGTAAAAATTACTTAAGAGCCCCTGGTTTGAAATAAAAGTTACTTTATCACTAGGGCGTAAAGTTTGCATGAAACTCAGCTAAAATGGATACAGGGGAAAAATTGAGAGTTGTCAGAAATTAGACCATGTGAGCCAGGCCCTGGACTTCAGCTAGTTAATAATAATTCTACTTCCTACTAATATTATAAATGCGAAAGTGAGTTTGTATGTTTGTTTGTTACTTCACGCTTCAACCACTGAATCTATTTAGATGAAATTTGATATAAATACAGTTTGATACCCAGAGAAGGACATAGGATAGTTTTTATCCCGTAATCCCCGCAAGGAGCGAAGCCCACGGGCACAGCTAGTAATAAATATATTGAGACAAATTACACTGATTGAGCTAGGCCCAAAGTATTTTCGAGACTTTGTTATGGAATATCTATTGTTATAAAATATAGTATCGTTATGTTAGTAATATGTATATTTTATAACAATAGATATATAGACAAACATCCAAGACCTAGGACAACTTGAAAAGGGCCATATTCTAACTTGCCCTGACCAAGGAGCGAACCCGGGACCTCTGGGTGGCGGACTAGCATGGTGACCACAACGCAACGTAGGTCGTCAAGCTAAACAGCGGGAAAATATGAGAATTGTCTAAATTTAACCATATGGGCAAGGCCTTGGGCTTCAGCTAGTTACACTAAAGAATTGAAGAAATTATCAAGACAAATGGATGATTCAACCTTGAAGTTGTCACCGTGTAACCTACTTAGTTGGCGTGAAGGTTGCATAAATCAATGTTTTTATGTCCGATTAGGTTCCTAATACTAATATAGACAAGAATATTGTTTTTAGGTATACTGCGAAGCTTATGCCCAGCAGGAGGCAAATCAATTTGTTTTTCTGTCACATTGGTGTGATACCCTGACCGGACACCCAGGTGTAATAAATAAATAAGTTATAGGTTACATTACATTTGCACGTCTATATCCCTGACGGGGTAGACAGAGCCCAGGGCCGTTAGGCCCAAAGGTCACGCTTAGCGTGGTGGTGGGCGTTAAGATGGAAAAGGAATCAAAATAGTGATGGGTTGCTAGCCGCATCGCCTATTACCATGATTCAAATCTCGCCCATTCCCTCGATCGGCTCTTACGATCTGCGTGGGTAGAGAAGCAGCTGGTACATTCTAAGTTTTTTCTTTTCTCCCAGACCAGCATGGAAGAAATATAATAGGTTAAAAAGTTAATAATTATATGAGTACATGACTAAATAAGTAAACGAGTAAACTAGTAAATGAGTAATAAGTAAGTGAGTAAATTAGTAAAAAAGTTGACAAGTAAATAACAAAATAAGAAGATAAATAAAAAAATAAGGAAAGAAAAAGTAAGTAAATAAAGAAATAAAATGATTAAATAAATCAATAAAGAAGTAAGTACATAAATGATTAAGTTGATAAAATAATAAGTAGATATGATAAAATGTTTGTTTAGGTCAAATCTTGCAATGGAGAGGGCGAGACGAAGAATGATTCCCGTAGAACTGAATATATTTATACCGACAAGTGGTGTCGTAGAATTCAACTTAGTGTACTGGTACTGACGTTCAAAATGCCAATTGTATGCCATCGTAGCTTTTTAAAATGGTGGAATGAGTATCTAGGTCGTTGGATAAAGACAAAGTTACAGACAGACATAGTTTAAAGTTCAAATTATTATTTTAAAAGTTTTATAATTGGCACTAAGTATTTAAGAGTACGTTATATCGTAATAATACTGTAAATCTTCCTAAGATAATAAAATAAATAAATAAAAAGAGGCAATATTTTCAGTCCTACGAAAATCGTAAATAAGCTAGTTTCTATGAATTGGCCTTTCTACTATTTAACATACATAATATCACGCCTCTTTCCCGCAGGGGTAGGCAGAGACTATGGACCTCCACTTGCTACGATCCTGACAAACCTCTTTTGTTTCATCTAAACTCATCAATCTCTTCATGCATGCCCTTCGGTTACGGGTACTTTTTACCTCTCCTACTATTTAAACCAGTTACTTATCCTCAACCGATCGAACTGATTTTACACACTTGTGTAATTTTGATGACAATGCAATAATATTATGACAATTAACTGATCTGACGATAGAGATGGCAGGTGGGCAAACCATTAAGAAAACAACGCGATCAACACCGGGTTTGGGCTTATTAATTAGTTATTTAGTACTAAGATCTCTCAAATGAAATCGAATGCGTAACCCCAGCAAAATGTTGCGCCGTAGAGAAATAAGAGTATTACAGATAGTTGGTTCATAGTAAGCCTCATTTTGTTCAAATATAGCAAAATGTGTTCATGTTGTATTTTCGAAGTTATTCGAGAAAAACTGATTTTGCTGGAGTAACGTTACCCCAGCCAGATGTTTTTAAAAAAAGGCGTTTAGCCTAGAATCAAGTATATGAAAAGAAAGCTCTTAATGAGTTGCAAATGTATACCGATAGCAAGATGTGTTCATCTTATACTTTTTGAGATATTCAAGATTTTGCTGGGGTAACGTTTTGCAATTTTCCATATCTCGAAAACTGTAAGTAGCAGAAATTTGAAAAAAATACTGTTTATAGGCCTTACTATGTTCAAATTTGTTTGAATATAAGTATTTCGATTTATCTACAAATATCGAAGTAATTTATTATTTTCAAAAATCGGAAAATTCCGGTTTACTCGTAAACTAGTACATATACTAACAAATAAAAAACACTTACATATACGTGTATATCATACCTTCTAACGTGTACAAATTCGGAAACACAAACATTACGCGATATGAAGATATAAAGGAATTTCATCGAATTCCTAGTGGTGTGACTTTGGCAATCGAATACGCAGCTCTCTCTGAACACAAATAGATAAACTATAGTGAATATGTGTGTTCATTTTGTTACAAAACATGCCTGAAAGTTTCGGCTTCAAATCTCGCATGGAATAGAAGTTATTAAAAAAACAAGAAAATATCATCAATTCTCCTATAAACCGACTAAATAACGGAGGCTACGAAAAAGCGGCAGTTTCATACTTGCGGGTTTCCTACGCATATTAGCAACCTAATAACCGATAAAAAGTTTCAGGCATGTTTTGTAACAAAATGAACACACATGTTCACTATAGTTTATCTATTTGTGTTCAGAGAGAGCTGCGTATTTGATTGCCAAAGTCACACCACTAGGAATTTGATGAAATACCTTTATATCTTCATATCGCGTAATGTTTGTGTTTCCGAATTTGTACACGTTAGAAGGTATGATATACACGTATATGTAACTGCTTTTTATTTGTTAGTAAATGTACTAGTTTACGAATAAACCGGAATTTTCCGATTTTTGAAAATAATAAATTACTTCGATACTTGTAGATCAATCGAAATACTTATATTCAAACAAATTTGAACATAGTAAAGCCTATAAACAGTATTTTTTTCAAATTTCTGCTACTTACAGTTTTCGAGATATGGAAAATTGCAAAACGTTACCCCAGCAAAATCTTGAATATCTCAAAAAGTATAAGATGAACACATCTTGCTATCGGTATACATTTACAACTCATTAAGAGCTTTCTTTTCATATACTTGATTCTAGGCTAAACGCCTTTTTTAAAAAACATCTGGCTGGGGTAACGTTACTCCAGCAAAATCAGTTTTTCTCGAATAACTTCGAAAATACAACATGAACACATTTTGCTATATTTGAACAAAATGAGGCTTACTATGAACCAACTATCTGTAATACTCTTATTTCTCTACGGCGCAACATTTTGCTGGGGTTACGCATTCCCTTAAAGGCCTCCGACATGGATTTACGTAACGACCAATGTCAAAGACAGTCACCGGGACCGACGGCTCAACGTGCCCTCCGAAGCACGGGTCATCTTACTTATCAGACAATCAAGTGATCAGCCTACAATGTCCTAACCAAACTGGGATAACAATACAAAGTCGTTGCCCCCGCCGGGAATCGGACCCGCGACCTCCGGGTGTGAGCCGAGCGCTCTAACCACTACGTCACGGAGAAATCTTGTACGAAAAAAAATCTTTATTATTTAACTTACATATTTAAGGTCTAACAAAATATACTGAAACTATTTAAAGAGTGAATCCAGTCCTTGATACTGAACAACTTTCTCCGAGGAATACGTATCAAAATATGAAATGTATTTTTTGGCATCCCATACAAGTTGACCGATCAGATCCTAGTTATTATAGAAAAGCAAAAATTACCTATATTTTTTTAGATTTCAACATTATTATATTCCTTTGAGAAAGTTGTTTAGTATCACGGACTGAATGCACCCTTAAATTAGTCCCAGTATATTTTGTTACATCCTGTATATCTACGCATCTTTGACGACCTCCGTGGTGTAGTGGTCACCATGCTAGTCCGCCACCCAGAGGTCCCGGGTTCGATTCCCAGTCAAGGCAAGTTGGAAAATGGCCTTTTTCAAATTGTCCTGGGTCTTGGATGTTTATCTATATATTTATTTGTTAAAAAATATAGTATCATTGAGTTAGTATCCCATAACACAAGTCTCGAACTTATTTTGGGGCTAGCTCAATCAGTGTAATTTGTCCCTATATATTTATTTATTTATCTGTTACCTGTACAGAAGTTATACAGGGTGTTCCAGAAAAGCAAAAAAATAATATTATAAAGTACCTATACTTATTCTTTGTTATTGAACAGATAGAAAAAGAAAGAAATTGCAAAATAAGGAGGTTATAAAGAAAAGAAAAGGAATAAGTATGACATTCCTTAAAAGTATTTGGCCTCTAGGCACAAAGTGAGAAAAATAAAGAAAATATCCACCCTGAATACATTTTAACGAAGTTTCTTTCAAGTGAATATGTTCTGTGGCTCGCCGACTATAAATGGTCTAAGTTGGTCACTGTAAACACAAAATGAAAATAACATAGAACTGGAGCATGCAACTCTCTTAAGGCGAAATGGTAGCAGAACCGAGCAGAAGTGGCGCCCTCATTCGAAACAAACTGTTTAAAAGTTAACACGGTGACAATTAACAATTTGATCTCCAACAACTCCAGAAAGACCTTCAAATCATTCCATGAACGACCGCTGAAAGTATTATTGACAGTCCGTTTGAAAAGAATTTTTGCCAAAAGGGGCCATTTTTAGCGAAAACTCGTTTTAAAACTAGACGGGCTAACGCAACAGTAGTAATATTAGTAAAATTAAGAACTTCATCGTCGAGATTTGACGAGATTACAAGTTTTATACACAGAGCGCCTGCCGTCTGACCTCCGCAACCCATAGAGTAAACCAGAACCAATTTAATCCTTGGGTAGTATGATGATCAAACGCTAGAACCGCTAGATGGCGTTCGGAACCCACAGTTTGTACGTGCCTTTCGAAACATGGAATCATCTTTCTTTTCGGATAATCAGGTGATTCAAGCCTGCAATATCCTAAGCAGACTGGAATCAACTTTTTACAAACTATGCTTCCCAGTAGGATTAGAACCCATAATAAGATCATGTGCTATGATATGAATGCAATAAATAAATTTAACTGAATTTACGTCAACCTCTTTTACGATGCATTTGTCGTATCTACATCTATAGTCTCATTATTTTGCATACGTGAGCACAAATTCGCTGACTTGCAAAATGAGACTGCACTTGAGAGTTTCATGCAAGTTCAGTATAACTTTGGTCTATAATAGATTCAATGTTCAGTTAAAACGACCAGTCAGCTGGACATTATTAAGGCAAGAGTTTATTATACTTACGAACTTCTAGTTGGACTGGGGGAAAAGGAAAAGTAGAAGATATCATCTGCTTCTTTTCTTGCGTAAATTGGAATATATGATCAAGGTAATAGGCAAAATTTTGGACAAATCATTTAAAAGTGATACAACTCTTAACAACTTGTAAATGAAGCGAAGGAGGTCTGTCAGGGTCGTAGCAAGTGGAGGTCCATAGTGTCTGCCTACCCCTGTGGGAAACAGGCGTGATATTATGTATGTATGTAACTAGCATCTGAAGGAACCCATTTTCTATTTTGATTCCCTTTTCCAACTAGGTATTTCGCCTTAAGGCGGCGCCACTGGACCCCGGAAAATTTGGGTATGGCCTTAAGAGAGTAAGTAGGCGTATAGTCTGATGATCCGAGACTTGTTTACCCAAGAGACTTGACCGTGTGTTTGTGTAGAATGTAGAACCTTTGCTAAGGGTCCGTGGCAAGATCAATTTCTAACAGATCAGTAAAATCAGTTGGACAAAACTCAAGTTCGAGATGATGGATTAGCTATTCTAATTTTTTACTTGCTCAATTCTTCTGGAGAAAGTGGCAAACCACTCCACTAACTCTGCCAAAAAATAAGGCAGAGATAATGAAGTGTCATTGTATGCATCCATGAAGGAGGCTAACTTATGTATGCGTCTTCTTTCACACAAAGACAACGATAAGAGCTTGGCTCTTAAATATGTATATAACCAATAGACATAGATTTTTTTTACTGCTTTTTAAATCTATGGTTTAACCCATCGTTTGGCTCATCGTTGAATAGGTGTTTTAAAAATACTGTGAGGTTCTGAACACTATTTTTTGATTTAGGTACACGTTTCTGATATATTTAGATCTCCTCTATCAGCTAAACTGTATATGGACACCTGAAAAAATTCACGACGGTATGTAGTATAACAAAGTTTAAAGAAAAACTAAAAAGTTTCATTTGAATCCGTCCAGTATTTTCGGAGATTAGCGTTACAAACAGACAGACTTTTTTTAAATTTTTACCTTATGACCATGTCTCCATCGCCCCAAATATATATTTTTTTAAATATATCCCGTGTACAGATACATTTTTTTACTGTTTTATTATATGTACGTATAGATTTTAGTCATGAAGATTATTTGCGTCTCACGTATCAACAGCAACACAGTTTGGTGTGGCCTTCTCATTGAAACAATCAGTTTTTATTAGCCGTAACGACTTGTACTATTGGTAAGTAGTTGAGTGCGTTTTGTCATTTAAAATAATTTATATGACCAGAAAGTAAGAGCTAGAAAATAAAACTCGGAAATGATGGCACAGATATTATAAATTATTATTATCTTTATTTATTTAACTACATATATTAGGTTTTTATAATCTTTATAATCACAAAATAATGTGAATTGTCTTTGAACATATAAATTTTAAGGTGATTTTAAATTTATTATTGCAGAAAATCTGATAACAAGAGCGCTATTTGACTCCAAAATTCTATGACGTCATCTGCCTGTATTTCATACAAAATCTCATAGAAACTGTTTGTTTTGACGTTTAGAAAAAAGTATCTAATTTGACTTGTTGGAAAATAGCGTATTGGAACGTAGTTCCTTATCGCGCGTTGCGAAAGGGGGCTAGATGGAAAAAATTAAGACCAAAAGTTGTAACGACACTTTTTGCTATAGTTGTAAGCCGTGCGGCGAGCGCGTGTGTCTCTGTCTCTCTCTCTCTCTCATAGAAAGCAAGCCAGTTATTTTCGTTTCGTCTTTCTATTTCGAGGAACTTCGTTCCATCCGGGTGTCCCTTGACACCTCTCAAGTTTTTTCTTGCAATAAATGGTAAGCAATAGGCTATAGCAACTTGCACCTTCTAAATAGGTCTTTTCATCTCTCGTGAATATCTTCGTGAAGGATGTAACATAAGTATTAATCATGTTTTCGAAAAGCGACTTCATACCTAAACTACACAACCGATTTTGATAAAATCCACCAGAGACCACCTCGCAATTATAGGGTTTACTTCAAACAAAAACAGAATTTCCGAATCGTTGCAGGCGTCTCGAATAATCGGTAAACATACAGAAAAATGATTGCGACGAATTTTATGACCTCTTCCTTTTTTCGAAGTCGGTTAAAAATGGTAAACAACAGTCCAGAAACTTGCACCCGCTAAATGGGCCTTTACATCCCTCCTGAATATCTTCATGAAGGATGTAATATACGTATTAACCATGTTTTCAAAGAAAAACAGTATAAAAACTAACAAAGAAAGCGATGCTAACATTATCTAAACCGTAGGTATCTTGAAAGACACGTATGCAAATAGATGGCGTAAATGAGGTTTTAAGGAGATAAGAGTTTAATTACTGCTTACAAAACTGCTTTAGTTTTGTCACTGTACACTGAAGGACAAAGATGGTACCTAATGAAAACCGCATTTATTTCGCAAGTTAGCCCGGGCGTGATCTGCACTTGGATGGGACAAGAGACCACCAGTCGCACAAAATTTAGGAACTTTTAATATATTGATCACAAATAAAAAGTAAGTCCGATATTCAATACCTCGGTACTTTTCTACAAAACAACGGAAATATAAACCGTGACGTAAAAAATTGCATAAACGCAGCTTAGGCAAAATGGCGGCAAGTGACAGAGGTTATTTGTGATGCAAGAATGCCCCTTAAACTTAAAGGAAAAGTTTATAAAAGCGTAGTAAGACCAGTCGTTCACGGTTCAGAATGTTGGGCTACCAAAGTGACAGAGGAAAGACGACTGCATGCAGCGGAGATGAAAATGTTAAAACTCAAACTCAAACTCAAAATTATTTATTGCGAAACTGTGTTTTAGGATGGAACATAATATGGTAATGTATCAACAGTTTGCCCTTTCAGGCATGCAATAGTGACAAATTATAAACAAAATTAGCTTAAGTAGGTTTACAGTGTAACAAGTACTTATTAGTTTTAAAGAAGTAACTAACATAGAGAGCTAAACAATCGTTATCCATACAATTGCTGCAACAAGATACCTATTATTATTAATATTTACAAAACAAGTTAAAAATAATATTTTACATCTACATACTTATAAATTAACTAAAATTATCTACATCTTCCTCTTCAAGTATTAAAAAAGTGGGTGACAAGACAAGATACAATTAAAAACGAATAAGTAAGGGGAATAACAAAGATGGCTCCATAACGGAAAAGCTTAGAAGCAATAGACTAGGATGGTAAGGACATGTAATAAGGAGAGAGGAGAGCCTAGTGACAAAAACAGATGCTAAATTTAAAAATTAATGGATATAGAAGCAGAGGTCGGCCAAAGAAAAGGTGGATGGAGTGCGTTAAGGACGATATGGATAAGATTGACAAAGGATAGAGGAAAATGGAAAAGACTCACATGCTTTCCCGAGTCCCTACGCTACGTAAAGTGGAATAAGGTGAGGAGGAAGTAGGTAACAAATAAAAAAATACGCATTTCACCACATTTCTAAAATTATACCTCAACTCCCTACCTATACGAATATTCTTTCAAAACTGAAAAAAAGTTTTTACCGATCACTAAACCGAATTTGATAAAATTTCTATGGAACCATCTGACAAGTATGCCCTTTCAAATAAAAAAGAATTTTCTTAATTGGCCCAAGTGCCGTGTAGGGTTCCGTAACCGTGACTTTGAGTTCAAGCCCCAAAAAACGTCTAAAAACTATTTTTCTACTGACTTCATATGACATTTTCGTAGCCTATAACTTTTTAATTGGTAAACCCTACTTAGCTCTCATAGTTTTCCTTTAAACATTTTTATATATGCTACTGCTGAAATTTTGTTAGGTGTCCAGGAACCAGACACTTGACTCTAACAAAAATTTGCATTTCAGAAACTGATCGATAAATCGAAAAATTGTGTTCACAAGCTCACAATATTTTTTTTAAAACCTTTTCAACGATACGTCTCTCTACTAATTAGTCAAGAAAAAAAAATCCACTTTACTTGTATGGGAGCCACTAACACTCCGCTGTCTGTCTGTCCATCCATCTGTCTGTCATCAGGCTTTATCTCATGAACAGCGACAGCTAGATAGTTGAGGTTTTCACAGATGATGTATTTGTTATTATATTAATATTAAAATATAATAAAATAAATATTTAAGTGGGACTTTTATACAACAAACGTGATTTTTAGGGTTCCGTAGCCAAATGGCAAAAAACGGTACCGTTATGGATTTGTCATGTCTGTCTGTCTGTCCGTCCGTATGTCACAGCCACTTTTTTCCGAAACTATAAAAAGGAACTTATACAGTTGAAACTTGGTAAGTAGATGTATTCTGGAACCGCATTTAGATTTTCACACAAAAATAGAAAAAAAAAAACAATATATTTTGGGGATTCCCCATACTTAGAACTGAAACTCAAAAAATATTTTTTCATACGTGTGAGGAATCTATGGATAGGTCTTTAAAAAATGTTATTGAGGTTTCTAATATAATTTCTTTCTAAACTGCATAGTTTTCGCGAGAGTGGAAAATGTGTGACCCACCCCTGTAACTTGTAAAAAAAAGAGAATGATAAAACTAAAAAATATATATGATATTTATTACCATGCAAACTACCACCGAAAATTGGTTTGAACGAGATCTAGTAAGTATTTTTTTAGTACTACTTACTTAGATCTCGTTCAAAACAATTTTCTTATAAAACTAAATCTAGAAAAATCGGTCGGTTAAAGTTACAAACTACAAGAACTTTTATATTATATTACTTGCTGCTACGGAACCCTTCATGGGCGAGTCCGACTCGCACTTGACCGCTTTATTTATAAAAGTTAAAAAGAAAAAAGAAAGTTAACAAACATAAATTAGGGTAGGATAGGATAGATAGGTACAACAGCATTATAAGGCAATAACTGTAATATAACTCTACGGTAATAAAAAAGAAATAACTAATAGCCACATAATGGATTTTTAAGTATTGACCTAACAATAAATGCAGTCAGCTATATATCTAGTTGTTAATTTGCATAGATACGTTTTCCTTATCAACATTTGTATTTATTAACATTAATTTAATAGTTATTGCTCGTATTACATAATAACACAAATATCATCATCATCATCAGGTCTTTTTAGTTTTCACTTCTTCAATACTGTAAAAATGAGTAGGCGACTAATACTGTAAAAATGAGTAGGCGACCAATACTACGAAAATGAGTAAGCGACCAATACTGTAAAAATGACGAGTAGGTGACAAATACTGTGAAAATGAGTAGGCGACCAATACTGTGAAAATGAGTAGGCGACAAATACTGTAAGAATGAGTAGGCGACCAATACTGTAAAAATGAGTAGGCGACCAATACTGTAAGAATGAGTAGGCGACCAATACTGTAAAAATGAGTAGGCGACCAATACTGTAAGAATGAGTAGGCGACCAATACTGTGAAAATGAGTAGGCCACCAATACTGTGAAAATGAGTAGGCGACCAATACTGTAAGAATGAGTAGGCGACCAATACTGTAAAAATGAGTAGGCGACCAATACTGTAAGAATGAGTAGGCGACCAATACTGTGAAAATGAGTAGGCCACCAATACTGTGAAAATGAGTAGGCGACCAATACTGTAAAAATGAGTAGGCGACCAATACTGTAAGAATGAGTAGGCCACCAATACTGTGAAAATGAGTAGGCCACCAATACTGTGAAAATGAGTAGGCGACCAATACTGTAAAAATGAGTAGGCGACCAATACTGTAAGAATGAGTAGGCGACCAATACTGTGAAAATGAGTAGGCCACCAATACTGTAAAAATGAGTAGGCGACCAATACTGTAAAAATGAGTAGGCCACCAATACTGTGAAAATGAGTAGGCGACCAATACTGTGAAAATGAGTAGGCCACCAATACTGTGAAAATGAGTAGGCGACCAATACTGTGAAAATGAGTAGGCCACCAATACTGTGAAAATGAGTAGGCGACCAATACTGTGAAAATGACGAGTAGGCGACCAATACTGTGAAAATGAGTAGGCGACAAATACTGTGAAAATGAGTAGGCGACCAATACTGTAAAAATGAGTAGGCCACCAATACTGTGAAAATGAGTAGGCGACCAATACTGTGAAAATGAGTAGGCGACCAATACTGTGAAAATGAGTAGGCGACCAATACTGTAAAAATGAGTAGGCGACCAATACTGTGAAAATGAGTAGGCCACCAATACTGTAAAATGAGTAGGCGACCAATACTGTAAAAATGAGTAGGCGACCAATACTGTGAAAATGAGTAGGCCACCAATACTGTAAAATGAGTAGGCCACCAATACTGTAAAATGAGTAGGCCACCAATACTGTGAAAATGAGTTGGCGACCAATACTGTAAAAATGAGTAGGCGACCAATACTGTGAAAATGAGTAGGCGACCAATACTGTAAAATGAGTAGGCCACCAATACTGTGAAAATGAGTAGGCGACCAATACTGTGAAAATGAGTAGGCGACCAATACTGTAAAATGAGTAGGCCACCAATACTGTGAAAATGAGTAGGCGACCAATACTGTAAAATGAGTAGGCCACCAATACTGTGAAAATGAGTTGGCGACCAATACTGTAAAAATGAGTAGGCGACCAATACTGTGAAAATGAGTAGGCGACCAATACTGTAAAATGAGTAGGCCACCAATACTGTGAAAATGAGTAGGCGACCAATACTGTGAAAATGAGTAGGCGACCAATACTGTAAAATGAGTAGGCCACCAATACTGTGAAAATGAGTAGGCGACCAATACTGTAAAATGAGTAGGCCACCAATACTGTGAAAATGAGTAGGCGACCAATACTGTGAAAATGAGTAGGCGACCAATACTGTGAAAATGAGTAGGCCACCAATACTGTAAAATGAGTAGGCGACCAATACTGTAAAAATGAGTAGGCGACCAATACTGTGAAAATGAGTAGGCCACCAATACTGTAAAATGAGTAGGCCACCAATACTGTAAAATGAGTAGGCCACCAATACTGTGAAAATGAGTTGGCGACCAATACTGTAAAAATGAGTAGGCGACCAATACTGTGAAAATGAGTAGGCGACCAATACTGTAAAATGAGTAGGCCACCAATACTGTGAAAATGAGTAGGCGACCAATACTGTGAAAATGAGTAGGCGACCAATACTGTAAAATGAGTAGGCCACCAATACTGTGAAAATGAGTAGGCGACCAATACTGTAAAATGAGTAGGCCACCAATACTGTGAAAATGAGTAGGCGACCAATACTGTGAAAATGAGTAGGCGACCAATACTGTAAAATGAGTAGGCCACCAATACTGTAAAATGAGTAGGCCACCAATACTGTAAAATGAGTAGGCCACCAATACTGTGAAAATGAGTAGGCGACCAATACTGTGAAAATGAGTAGGCGACCAATACTGTAAAAATGAGTAGGCGACCAATACTGTGAAAATGAGTAGGCGACCAATACTGTAAAAATGAGTAGGCCACCAATACTGTGAAAATGAGTAGGCGACCAATACTGTTAAAATGAGTAGGCGACCAATACTGTGAAAATGAGTTGGCGACCAATACTGTGAAAATGAGTAGGCGACCAATACTGTAAAATGAGTAGGCGACCAATACTGTAAAAATGAGTAGGCGACCAATACTGTAATATGAGTAGGCCACCAATACTGTGAAAATGAGTAGGCCACCAATACTGTGAAAATGAGTAGGCGACCAATACTGTAAAAATGAGTAGGCGACCAATACTGTAAAATGAGTAGGCCACCAATACTGTGAAAATGAGTAGGCGACCAATACTGTGAAAATGAGTAGGCCACCAATACTGTAAAATGAGTAGGCGACCAATACTGTGAAAATGAGTAGGCGACCAATACTGTGAAAATGAGTAGGCGACCAATACTGTAAAATGAGTAGGCGACCAATACTTAGAATATGAGTTTCTTTCGGCGTTTCTTCTCAGCGCTGGTAGCTTTTCTTTGTAAATGACAATTATAACGTGTAAAAGTGCCTGTAAAGGTCCAATTACTGATTAAACATTTGAATTATAAACATGAATTTTGACAAGCATTGAAAGAACTTAAATTTAAGTGAATTGATGAATCAGATTACCTTTTCGTACGGAACCACAAAACTGAAATATATACGGAATATAATACGGAACTGGTTGGCAGGTAAGCCAATTAGCTCTAGCTAACCTGACTTCAATGATGAGATGACCTAACATTTTTAACCGTGTCTTCTTTTTGCCTCAAAGTGTACGCGACAAGGTTGTGTTGTGAGACTGCCATTGCAATTGATACGGTGGCCGCCTTCTGTACAAATTAGTCGTGTTGTGTAGTGTTCAATGTAAATATGGAATTGGATACACGTGCTAACGTAAGTACCATACAATATAAAAACTTTCATCCCATCTATTTGAAAAACCATGTTTTTATCCCTAAATAGTAACATTCAAGTCTTAGATCCCGCAGAGTTAAAAATGAAAAAGTTACGCATTTTTTTAAACTGACCACAAATGTTCATCTTTAAAAATCCAAATTTATGTTGGCAGTCCAGCAAAAAATGATAATTTACTTAGTATCCTACTAATATAATTAATGCGAAAGTGAGTTTGTATATTTGTTTGTTTGTTTGTTATCACTTCACGCTTCAACCACTGAACCTATTTAGATGAAATTTGATATGGATATTTATATAGTCTGATACTCAGGAAAGGGCTAGTTTATAGGATAGTTTTTATCCCGAAATTTCCACGGGGAGCAAAGGCCACGGGCATAGCTAGTAATCAATAAAATTATCACCCCTTTTCGTTACACCTGTGTGCCTAGTTACTTATGGTAGATGTACTATGTTACATTTGACTTTTTAACAGTAGTTCTAGCATAGGCTAGTTTTAACATAGGTAATACCTGCTTATATTCGCATAATCACTTATCATCTTGGCGGCCTTTTACATTTCAATTCTTTTTTCGGATATACAACTTTGCTCCCACTTTTACCTTAATAATTTTGGTGTGGTAACTTCAGTGTACAAGCTTCAATCAAAAGACCCAAGTATACTTGCTTCTACACCAAACGCTTAATAAATAAACATTCCTCTCAATTACTGGCCGGTTGACTGGAAGAGATCCCTATACGAGATAAGTCCGCCGTTGTATGTCTACTTTTCTGATATATATCTGTGTTCTTTCTTTTGTACAAGAAAGCTTTATAAACAAAAACAAAATTGTCTTTGAAATCCTTGGGAGAGGCCTATGTCCAGCAGTGGACGTTATGGCTGAAATGATGATGGTGATACTTGTCTTTGATATCAAAATTTATCAAATGAGTCCCTAACACAAACCTGTAAACAATCATAATTTACGCAGCCTACGTAACTTCATATTGGTCTATACTCCATTTGGTTAGGTATTTAAATAAATGTAAACAATCTTGATATATGTCTTTTTATTGAAATATACACTTTATAAATAAATAATTTTGCTAATTACTAAGTAATTATGTTATAAATTATAAATTACATAATTACTTTGTAATTTGCAAAGGTATTGATTTATAAAGTGTATATTTCAATAAAAAAACATGTCAAGATTGTTTACATTTATTTAAATACCTACCTAACCAAATGGAGTATAAATCTAGTTAACATTGAACGACAATATGTTATTTTTAACCCCCGATAAAAAGAGGGGTGTTATAAGTTTGCCGCTAATGTCTGTCTATCTGTCTGAGGTATCGTAGCTCTAGAACGGATAGACCAATGTTTTTTATTAACCTTTAACTTTTGACGTGGTTGCCCAGCTAAAATAATTACATTGTAATATTATAATATATAATATTTTAAGTTGGGTAGGTATTTGTTAAATCTATTAATAACTACGTAAGTACGATAAGGTATGATTGTGTTTTAGAATTTACATTGTACGTAGAATAACTTCTAAACATTTCACTACAAACCACAGTGGTTTATGTAAATGTCTTATAATGTTCTGTTGTATCTATTTTTGTAATATGTTAGTAAGTATAATAAAAAAAAAAATGTCGATGCGGATTTTTTCAAGCAAAAGAAAAGCAAAGAAAGAACGTTCCCTTGCAGTAGTTCTTAGCTATGTTTAACGAAAATTGTTCAGCCGTTTGAAAGTTATTAGGGGTTAACTGTTGAAAGACTGGGTTCTTTAATTTACCATATATCACTCATCACTAGATATTGTCATAGGGTTTTTTTATTTGCCTGGCAAATAAACATAAGAAGACATCGGTATATCATCATCATCATCAGGTCTTTTTGTCTCCACTGCAGGAGCACGACCCTCTCTGTACTACCAAAGCCGTACTTGACCAGAGCAGCCAAAGGACTTGGCCTACACTCTCCTCGCTGGCCAGATGTGTTGGAGAGGTCCTATTGATGTTTATATGCTTTGTTTGGCTTGTATTTTCTAAGTCGCCTTCCACGACTTCCACGGGAGGACTTGGAGTGGCTCTATTCTACTCTGCCGGAAACCACACGGCACATCGATAGATTTACATCATTTAGTCAATATAAATTCTACACTTTAAAAAACAAAGGCATTCCAGGAGTGCCGACAGAAGTGAAAACTTGGTGTCCGTTTCGGCCACACTGTCGAAAGTTAATGGAATTTTCCCATCCTATAAAATACCTAACGCGCCTAAAGCAGTTTTCACTTTAAAAACAATGTCACTCTGGGAGTACCGGCAAAAGTGAAAACTTGGTGTCGGTAACAGTGTCGCGAGTTCAATGGTTTTTTCCCATCTCAAAAAATGTTTTCCATGCATGCCCAAAGCTCCTGAAGTAGTTTTCACTTCAAAAAACTTTTTAGTTTACTACCATTAATGATTAATCGATACAACTTGTTATTGTACGGACGAACATCGAAGGCTATTAGGGTCTCGTTGGCCTTCTAGCTCGGAACCCTAAATATAATACTTACTGATGTTGTGGCATAAATTAAAGTCTAACAAAATATACTAAAACTATTTTAGAGTTGAATTCAGCCCGTGATAGTGAACAACTTTCCCCAGAAACAATTATTTCGAAATATGATAAATATTTTGGGCTTCCATACAAACTCGGATCAGCTGATCGGTCAACTTGTAGAGGAGGCAAAAAATTACTTTTCATATTTCGATTCATGTTCCTTGGGGAAAGTTTTTCAGTATCATGGACTGAATTCACCCTTAAAATAGTTGCAGTATATTTTGTTAGACCAACACGACAACCTCCGTGGCGTAGTGGTCACCATGCTAGTCCGTCACCCAGAGGTTCCAGGTTCGATCCCCGGTCAGGGCAAGTTGGAAAACGGCCTTTTTCAAATTGTCCAGGGTCTTGGATGTTTATCTATATATGTATTTGTGAAATATAGTATAGTTGAGTTAGTATCCCATAACACGTCTCGAACTAACTTTGGGGCTAGTTTAATAAGTGTAATTTATCCCTAAAAATAAAAAAAGCATTTAGCGCACGGCCAAACAGCCGAGGCTGAGTATCAGGGTCCCATTGGAACCTATCCGTAACGGAACCCTAATAAAACACTGAATCCGTCAGAATAAATGCAATCGTCCTTGGTATCAGATCGAATTCATAGAGACACACTGACACAATTGTATTGTGCCAATCATCGCCTAATAAATATGAATTCCTAGTGTTTTGTTTGATACTTATTTTTGTTACTGTCTGCATACATGTCGTGAGAGTATATTTTATAGTTATAAAAATAGATTTAAGTATCATTTTCAAAATATAAGTACTTTTACTAAGTAATTATTACTAAAGAAACAAAAACCCAACTGCATGGTAAAGCAATGTCTAGGATGCAACCTGCAACGCGCTTTGTGATCATCATCATCATCATTTCAGCCGCATAACGTTCACTGCTGGACATAGGCACCTCCCAAAGATCTCTCCTCCTCAGCGTTTTCCAGCGACCTTGGTCGTATGGCAAAACCCCCCCAATAGAGTACAAAAAAAGACTAGGCTCTGTATATACCTATTGTTTTTTTTTTAATATTTCTTAATTTTTTCACTCCAAATTATATTTTAACATATAGCACAGAATTAATAATAGTATTACATACAGAACGGAAACTCGCACCGTCCCCCGCAATCTGGTGTCCCCGCAACCCTTCCCCCGTTATTGTGAGGTGTAAGTGGCAGTAAAACAGGGTTATTGGTAGTTGCACGTTGACATTATGCGAGTCACTTAGGATTATTGAATTGTAATGGTGAGAAACTGCGCACATTATCATTGTTTATCGACGGAAAACAATAAATAACGAAAATTTTATAGATTTCCGAGTGATGAAAACAGGTAAGCAAAGCAACAAATTCTGTGGTGGCAACCTTGATTGTTTAACTCACACATTTGACGTGTGCACGGACGGATTGTTTCGTTTGTAGTAGTACTAGGTATAAATGCTGCTCCGTTTGTATGAAGAGCCATACCTGTGCATATAGATAAATTCTTTTTTTTTTCAATTTCAACGACATCTCTTAAGCTAAAATCCATTTAGCTTCGACTGCAGAGAGTGTCAAAGAAATATACATACATCATTCATTACTTATACTCGAAAAACATAATCCTTGTTAGATGGATAAGATAGAAAAATTCATTCATTTGCAGCTGTAACACACATAAGTACAAAAACTATACAAAAAACAAAAATTAAACGCAGACACATAAAAAGAAATGTATATAAACAACTTCTTCTGGCACAGTCAGGTAAAAAGAAAAATGTTATTACAGAACAACACACAAACCCAGTTGGAAGCAGAGGAGCAAAGCGCCAAGCCTCCGCCACAGCCGCCTCCGGAGAAGAAGAAGAAGTTTGTCTTCCACTCTAAGAAGGAGCCCTACGACTTCGTCGCGTTCAGGAACGTGAGGAAACCCACCAAGTCAGTTTTATGAATATAGAAATAGCTAATGCTCTGATTCCATGTTGGTCTGGGAGAAAAAAAAAAACTTAGAATGTACCAGCTGCTCCCACACAACAAACGCGAGCAGGCCTGTCTCACTCCGCCAGGGTTGCCAGGTCGCCGAACCTAAAAGCCGGACAGACCAGCCAGTTTGGCCGGACATTTGGGTAAAAAAGCCGGAGGATTTTGTCTCAGCATTAGGTACAACAAAAAAAATGTATGTAAAACCAAGCTTTTTTGATTATTATCATAAATCTTGCCGCCACGCAAAGCAACGTACGGTACGTGCGCTATCAATCGAGGAATGAACAATAACGACAGAGCGCAGGGGGGCGGGCGACAGACGGCGGCGGGGCGCCCCTCTGAGTGCCTGCGTGAGCGACCGACGCGACATTCGACTCTCGTCGCCTGCGCTCGGCCGCACTCGGCGCTTGGTCGTTCATGAAATGTAAAAAGCCTAACAAAAGCCGGACAGGCCGGACACGCAACCAAAAAGCCTGACTGTGTCCGGCTTTATCCGGACGCCTGGCAACGCTAATCAGTGCGGCAGAAAAGGTGAGCGTTACGCGATAGAAAGAGACGGAAAGAGATAGAACGTCTAGGTGATTATAACTGTAGGTTATTAGCGTTCTGCGATCTGAATTGAGCTTAATTGTGTCGTAGCGAGAGTCGCTATTCCTTTAATTGATTTTTCGGAGTGAATCTTCTGTACTTGTACTATTATGTATTCTGTGACGCGAGTAACAAAAACCCTGTCCGATCCGTGAAGGTAATGTTGGGTAGCTTGAGGATATTCCATTTATCGGTTTCAAAATCGGCAGCTCCATACAAAATTAAATACCTACCGTTCCAAAATGTATGGAGCTGCCGATTTTTTTTGTGATTTCAGGAATGGGAGAAACCGATAAATGGAACATACACAAGCTACCCAACATTACCTTCACGGATCGGACAGGGTTTTTGTTACATATTGTAGATAATTGTACGGAATCCTTAGTGCGCGAATCCGAATCGCACTTGACCGGTTATTTATTATTAATAATTAAGAACACGTAAGATGCTTCACATATCTGGTACACTCAAGAAACATTCGGTACTACTTTCTGAAATATAAATGTTTTAAATTATTTGTAAAGCTTACTTTTTTTTTAAATTGCTCTGTGTCTAAGTAGTCCCGAGAAAGCAAAAGGGACCTAACTACCTATGTGCTTACATTTTCCTGGGCCTGCCTCTCTGATATCACACTTGTATGCTAGGTTATTGTAAATAAAGTTCGAAATAAATGGGTTAACCGAAGGGCAAATGAGTTGCTTGCCACAAACGATGATTTGACCATAAATATTCGCTTCTTCAACATGTCTTCGTAGTTAGGCAATTTTAAAACTTGTTTATGCTTATATAATACTACCTTTAGGATATAAACACCTGCACTTGGGAAGACTTGATAGCCGCAAATGACAAAGCTATCGTTGTGGCCCGATACTGGAGTGACAAAATATAATAGTACCACACCGACACGAAAAGAAGAAGAAGAAGGATATATAGTTTACGAACAATAAGAACCTTAGCCTCTTCATATAAGAGAGTTGTAAGATGTCGGACAGATTTTCACAGCATAACCTTTAATAATGCTCTTTGAGCACGTTCTAGCCTAATCTTCTGCTTATCGTGTGTGTGTGTTAGAGTTTTAGAGTTTTTAAACCGCCTTAAAGGCCTCTGACATGGTTTTTAGGTAACGATCAATGTCAAAGACAGTGACCGGGACTGACGGCTTAACGTGCCCTCCGAAGCACGGATCATCTTACTTATCAGACAATTAGGTGATCCGCCTACAATGTCCTAACCAAACTCGGACAACAACACAAAGTCGTTGTCCCCGCCAGGAATCGAACCCGCGACCTCCGGGTATGAGCCGAACGCTCTAGCCTAATCAAGTAGGTCGAGGCTGCACTACCCCATACTGAAATACAAATAATGCTATAAAGATACTTTTTAGCAGTGGGTAATTGGCAGCTTCTCTTAGGAATTTCATGGTGTAGATGGGCTTTCGTACTCTTGTGCAAGTGCCATTAATATGATCCTGAGAAAGTGAACCTCTCGTCAAGGATTACTCCCAAGTATCGAAAAGTGTGTGACCTCTCAACCACCTCACAGTTTGCGTCAGAGCAGGGCCGATGTCCACTTGTGCATTTGTGAAGTCAGTTTTTTTTTATTTATATGAAAAAAAAAAGATTAGAAGTTTGTTTTGGGGCTGAGGCTTTAGTTTTATAGAAGCACATGAATTTTGTTTTTTTAACACTCAGGGTCAGTTTTTTAGATTCGAACTGAGCCGATGCGATAACAAGGATACCGCTTTTTAGGGTTCCGTAGAAACAAGGAACCCTTATAGTTTCGCCATGTCTGTCTGTCTGTCTGTCTGTCTGCCCGTCCGCGGTACTACTCAGAAACTATAAGTACTAGAAGGCTGTAATTTGGCATGAATATGTATATTAATCATGGCAAAAAAGTCGTAAAATAAAATCTGGAAAAATATTTTTTTTTAGGTTTGCTGCCATACAAGTACATAGGTAGTAGTTGAAATATTTGGGTTTAAAGTGCAAATTTTTGTTGGAGGCAAGTGTCCCCCCCCCCCCCCCTCTATCTGCTAAACGGTTATATATGGCCACGTGAAAAAATTCACAGCTGTAGTATATATAATGTAGTTTAAAGGAAAACTATCAGAGCTAAGTAGGGTATACAAATTAAAAAGTTATAGGCGATCAACTTATAAAATGTACTCGGAAAAAGTAATTTCATACAAATTCAAAAATTCAATAGATAATTCGTTTTAAAACGTTTAAAGTGGCATAAACTAAAAGTTGGCATTCGGAACTACGGAACCCTACACTGCGCATGGCCCGACACGCACTTGGCCAATTATTTATTTTAACATCATATTTAATACAGGAAATTTTTCACCATGTTCACTGTGTTTAATTTTAAATTATAGCACTAGTTGTGTTCCTTGAAATTACGTTTCGTTATAGAATATAAACACAAATTATTTGTTGAGAGCGATACGAAACTCGTCTTAGCCCCTTGGCGGCCGAACCCTCTCTTTCTAAAAAAGATTTAGCCTTTATTGAAAAAAAATTATATTTGACTTTGACTTTTGACTATAGTACCGAAAATTCAAAAAACAGTCAATTTAAGATTACATTCAAACAATTTTATTATAGCGCCTTTCAAAATTATAAAAGCAATTTTTTTTCATCTACACTAGAATCAATCATCCTAACTACCTGCCTACTTTCCTGCTAATATTATAAACGTGAAAGTTTGTATATAAGTATGGATGGATGGATGGATGTTTATTATTTATTTATTAGCACACTCAACAGATTACAAACACAATAAGAAAACAAATTAAGTATACAGTTATTAGAGCCGTTCTAGTCTGCAGTCCTAAAACAAGTATGCCTAAAAGCTATACTAATAACAAAGTCAGAAGCTAGGGTACACTGAATACAATAAAAAAAAAATAGAACAAAATAAAAAGTGATAGATAATTGCAAAAAAAAACAGGTCAAACAAAACAGAAATTAAAGATTTATAAATGCATGTTATTGATATTGACACATTTTTAGGTGTATTAGTATTTGCCGCCGAAACTTATAAAGTGAAAAGTGAAAGATATCAATGTCTCTGTTAGATACTAGGACTTCATTGTATTGGCGACACATTCTGACCACAGGATTATAATAAGATGTGTTATTCGAGTAAACCTGTAAGGTAATGCATTATAGTTTCGATTTCGAGACCTGAAACGCGTATTAAAGTTAAGTAGAGAAAGAAGGCTAGGAGAATCGAGATGACCATGGATTATTTTGTACAGTAGTACAAGATTAATGTAATCACGGCGTACACTAAGTGAGGGCACATTGAAATAATCTAAGCGCTCGCTGTAGGAAGTAAGCGTTCAGCCCACACCACGTCTATAATAGCTCAGGATTTTCAAGAAGCGTCTCTGAATTCCCTCAATCCTATCGCTGTTTTGTTACTCGAGTTTGTTTTCTTTCACGTAAAAACTACTGAATGGATTTCAATGAAACCTTACAATAATTTATTTATATAGCTAATACGAGTACATCAGAATAACACATAGGCTACAATTTATAAAGTAATACCGCGCAGACGAAGTCGCGGGCACCAGCTAGCTATTTTATAATTAGATAATTTTTGAATAAATTAATTTACGAAGAGTAATGATATCCCACAAAAAACATAAATGTGAAAATGGAAGCCAAGTAGTGGCATGGTAACTACATCGATAATAATCGGTACAAAGCTGTACAGAATCCTATAATTAAATTATAAGAATCTCAACATTTGAGTTGAGCAGGACAAGCATCAACAGTATAGTTTATAATATAAGGATAAAATCACAAAAATCATCGTCTACATATTTACTTTTGTCTATATTATAGACACTGTCTAAAAATAATGGTGTGGAATAACATGTTAGCAAAATAAAAGGAAAACGTATGATTTTCCTCGTATGATAAACATCTTACCCAATCACCATAATTTAATAACCTGCGTGCGGCATACATGCGTTTTTCTTTCCACGCAGAATATGGTCGCTAATTTCTTTACGCTGGCCGCCATCCGTTTAGCTCAGCGGTTAAGGATGCGGACTATTGCGGACGAATCCCACTCGGTGACTTACTTTTGTTTTTTGTTATGTTCAAGTTTATATATAATTTTTTATTTTGTATTGTATTTAGACAAGTTTAAAGAAATGTAGTTAATGTTTGAGATGTAACCGAGCAAAGCTCGGTTACCCAGGTACTATAGTTTAAATGTAAGTTTTTTTCCTTTGAAAAAAGGAGGAGGAGGTTGTAAATTCGACCCGTATGTTTTTTGTATGTCCTTTACACGATGTCGTCATCATCATCAAAACTTGTGAAGCGGTTTTGATGATTATTTTTTTATTTGTAAGCCTTTAGCACAGAGTAATAATATCCTTTAGTAACAAGTTAGTGCCAATATTCATTTAGTGAAGATATGTTGAGGAACTTTAAGAACTTAGAAGTCGATTATTATAATGAGTTAAATGGGTTACTCAACTCACGTCTTCTTCTTATCGTGTGTGTTAGTGACTTACACTAGTGTCAGAGTTTTTAAACTGCCTTAAAGGCCTCTGACATGGTTTTAGGTAACGACCAATGTCAAAGACAGTGACCGGGACCGACGGCTTAACGTGTCCTCCGAAGCACGGATCATCTTACTTATCAGACAATCAGGTGATCAGCCTGCAATGTCCTAACCAAACTAGAACAACACAAAGTCGTTGTCCCCGCCAGGAATCGAACCCGCGACCTCCGGGTATGAGCCGAACGCTCTAACCACAACACCACGGAGGCAGTCAACTCACGTATAGAGTCAGCTACTGGCCAAAATATAAGTCGATTGTTTTTTTGTTGAAAATTTAAATTGTTATCGTTCCTTTTTCCAGTGCCATAGAGTCGACCGGCCACCTCATCAAAGGGTGTCTTGGCGGAGGCATCCTCGGCATTCACGAGGCTTACATGAAGAACGGGCTATGGACCTCTCTCGTCCTTACTGTGATCTTCGGCTTCTATATCACTTATTGTGTTCACGTAAGCTACAACCAACTACTTTACATTCCAACAAGCATGTTACCTAGGTAGCACTGAAAATGTTTAGAAAATGAAAAACGACGTAATGAAGAAAGTTGCCAATACTTTTATTGTTTTTCGAAGCAATCACCGTTCCTCTCTACACATCGTCGCATTCGATGGAACCACTGAGAAAAGCAGTGGGCCCAACCTTCCTCTTCTATGGCATTTTCGTACGCTTTCACCGCATCTTCAGGGCTCGTAAAGCGAATACCTCGAATTTTATCTTGGAAATAAATAAAAGTCGCAGGGCGCCAGGTCAGAACTGTATGGCGAATGACTCATTATCTCGACACCTGCCATAGTCAAATATTCAACAGTCCGTTTTGCGGAGTGCGCTAAAGCATTGTCGTGGTGAAGGACGATCCTGCTTCGAGGGCACTGCTGTCGAACTTTTTCCAAGACAACAGGCAAACAGCGATTGACATACCAGTCTGCAGTAACTGTCCTTCCATATTAGACAACTGTCGCGAAATGACCTTTCCGACCAAAGAATGAGGCAATCATTTTTAGGGTTCCGTAGCCAAATGGCAAAAACGGAACCCTTATAGATTCGTCATGTCTGTCTGTCCGTCCGTATGTCACAGCCACTTTTTTCCGAAACTATCAAGACCTATACTGTTGAAACTTGGTAAGTAGATGTATTGTGTGAACCGCATTATGGTTTTGACACAAATATAGAAAAAAAAACAGTAAATTTTGGGGGCTCCCCATACTTAGAACTAAAACTTAAAAATTTATTTTTCATCAAACCCATACGTGTGGGGTATCTATGGATAGGTCTTCAAAAATGATATTGAGGTTTCTAATAGCATTTTTTTCTAAACCGAATACTTTGCGCGAGAGACACTTCCAAAGTGGAAAAAAGTGTGTCCCCCCCCCCCCCCCCCCCCGTAACTTCTAAAATAAGAGAATGATAAAACTAAAAAAAATATATGATGTTCATTACCATGAAAACTACCAGCGAAAATTGGTTTGAACGAGATCTAGTAAGTAGTTTTTTTTTTTAATACGTCATCATCATAAACGGCAATTTACCTTTCATTCAATCAACTCAAATATAAAAATTAAAAAAAACATACTACAAGACTTTTATATTATGTTATTTGCTACTACGGAACCCTTCATGGGCGAGTCCAACTCGCACTTGGCCGCTTATTTTTTCTTGACTTCTTTCTTTCTTTACCTTATTTGGCCGATCCTCGAAAGGAAACACCCACTGAGCTGATCGTCTTTTGGTTTCGGGTTCGTAGCAATATATCCAGCTTTCATCACCTGTGACGATGTCAAATACAGCATTTGAGTCACCGCCGTTGAACTTATCTAACATTTGGCGACTCTAGTCCATGGTCCATGCGAAGGTGTTTCTGGTCGTCGGTTAAAGTATGGAAAATCCATCTGTCACAAAGCTTCCTGACGCCTAAATGTTCGTGTAATATTTTTTGAACTTGCCTCATACCAATGCCTAGGTTTGCCCGTATCTGCTGATAGGTACTATTTTCCTCTATCATGCATCGCACAGCACTGATGTTATCCTCAGTAGTCGCCGTTAAAGGACGTCCCTCACGCAGATCATCATTGATATTGCTACGTCCACGCTTAAACTCGTTAAACCAATTGTAAATTGTGGCACGAGATGGGGCTTCATTAAGAAATGCTAATCGCAGCCTATCATAGCTTTGTTGTTAAGTAAGCCCACAACGAAAGTCATAATAAATCATTGACCTAAAATTTTCTCGCATTAGGTTCATTTTCACGTGTAACAAGAGATTTTAGATTTGCCGCCAATTCACAAAAACAAATGACAAATGAATGCAATATACTAAAGAGTTCTAAAATTGAAATTTAAAAAAATGTTTTCATTGGCAATGTTTCTAACTGGCCAGTTCTAAACATTTTCAGTGTTACCCACGTACACGTTTGCCGAGTGGTATCCGGCAGAGTAGAATAGGACCACTCCAAGTCTTCCCGTGGATGTCGTAAAAGGCGACTTAGGGATTACAAGCTAAATAAAGCTTTTAAACATCAATGAGGCCTCTCCAATCAGTCTGGCCAGCGTAGAGAGCGTAGGCCAAGTCTTCTGGCTGCTCTGACCAAGTATGGCTCTAGTAGTACAGAGAGGGTCGTGCTCTTGCAGTGAAGACAGAAAAGACCTGATGATGATGATGATGAAGCATGTTACAGACCGTGCGAAATGAAGACGAAACTGCACAACATTTCACGAGAATCGGTTGAGAAATGAGAGCAGAAGACGAGAACAGCAGGAAATCTGGACATCCGGAATTGGGACACACGAAAGAATCTTTGTCGAAGCTGAAATATTGGAGAAGCTTCGCTCGCTCGGTCAATACCGCTGAGGATACAACTGGGCTAAGATGTGAGAGAGATAGTTGAGATTGATACGTAAGTTTTACTTTACAAGCCGCTCTAGATCGGTCATTTTGGAAATCTTTGGGAGAGGCCTATGTCCAGCAGTGGATGTTATACGGCTGAAATGATGATGATGATGAAGTTTTACTTTATCCTCTACTTCCAAGAATGCGTTTATTACTTCCAAAAAAGGAGGAGGTTATCAATTCGTCGGAATCTTTTATTTTATATTTTATGTATGTTCACCAATTTTGCGAAGACGCCTGGGCCAATTTGGAAAATTCTTTTTTGGTTTGAAAAGGCATACTAGTCAGGTGGTTCCATAGACATTTTATCAAAATCTGTTGTGTATTCTGCAGGTGATGCGGTTTTTAGTTTTGTAAAAATATTTAGTGACCACAGTCAGGTTCCTAGGGGAAAATTATTGAGTACTAGCCTTTCGTCATCGACTTAATTCGCGTGGAATTTATGTCTCTGGAAAATGCTCATCAGGCTGAACAACTTTTGCTAAAGCGTCATTTTTATATTTCTTATAGTTTAGCTGGACCATTATAGTCCTGCATCAGGTGTACCATTTTTAAAGTCATTGATACAATATATGTTGTGGCTTAACAGCTATATAATAAAAAAAAGTTTCATTCGGATCCGTCCAGTATTTCCGGAGATTAGCTTGTACAAACATACAAACAGACAGACATTTTTTAATTCTTACTCTATAACTATGTCTCTATCGCACCCAATATTTTTTTTTTGGTATTATATTTTATGTACAGACATAATATGTTTTTTACTGCTTTATTATATGCATAGATAATGGACTAATTGTAGTACGACTATGTTAAACCCTTTAATAAGTCTAATTTAAGTTGTAGACCAGCATACCTACCTGGGTCAATTGATCCAGGCAGGAAGTTCCAGCTTCGAGGAAGAGGTCTTTCGACAAGTCCGACTCGTCTGGGCAGCGTTCGGAAAGTTAGGCGGTGTCTTCTCGTCCAATATACCTCTGTGCCTCAAGACTAAAGTCTATAACCAATGTGTGTTACCAGTGATGACTTAAGGCTCTGAAACGTGGTCCCTTACTCTGGGTCTCATATGAAGGCTCAAGGTCGCTCAACCCACTATGGAGAGGGCTATGCTCAGGGTTTCCCTACGTGACCGAATCAGAAATAAGGAAATTCGAAGGACAACAAAAGTAAAAGGATTAGCTCGTTGAAGTGGCAGTGGGCGGGACACATAACACGACGGATCGATGGCCGATGAGGCAAAAAAAATCTCTAATGGCGACCGCGTACTGGCAAGGGGAGAGGAGGACACGGCCGGATGACCTGACCAGGGTCGCTGGAAGGCGCTAGATGCAGGCCACTCTTGATCGGTCATTTTGGAATCTTTGGGTGAGGCCCTATGTTCAGCAGTGGACGTTATGCAGCTGAAATAATGATGATGATGATGATGAAACCCTTTAATAATCAGATTCTGACTAATTGACATAATACCCATACATTGTCCAAATTCCAGATTCTAATCAAATCAGCGCAAGTGTTGTACGAGAGGCTACATGTGCCCGAGATGTCATATCCCGACGTAGCTCAGGCGTCACTGGAAATCGGCCCTTTTCCCCGACTTAGGAAGTATGGGATATGGTTTAGGTATGTATTCTCCTTATGGAGTGTGTTAATAGCTAACTGGTATCAGTAACATTACTAATCATGTCTTTTTAAGAAGTAGGTTATCAATTCGTCGCGATCTTTATGTATGATCACCGATTATTCGAAGACGCCTGGACCGATCTGGAAATTTATTTTTTTGTTTGAATGAGTATACTTGTCAGATGGTCTCATAGAAATTTTATCTAAATCAGTTGAGAAGATCGGGGTGAAGCCGGTTTTTAAAAAATATTTTTATTTCTACATTATTGTTAGTATTTTTTTTCCAATGTAACATTAAGATCAGTTCATATATGGTATGGTATTTACAGAAATGAAAATTAAAGATATTTTTTCCCTTTTTTTTATCAGTGAAGTTAATTCTTTCAGGTATGCTGTAGACTGCATAATCTGCATAGACTTGTTCGGCGCGTGTTGCGTGTACCAAATAATCATAGCTGAGACCATCAAGCAGCTGATAGAAGAGGCATACAGCCTCCAAGGAGGCATGGATCAACTGAGGCTGTATATACTGGCGTTGCTCGTGCCTATACTTCTTCTATGTATGATTACTACACTTAAGTATTTGGCGCCGTTCACTTTAGTTGCTGATGTATTTATTGGTAAGTAATGATCTATTTTTGGTAAGTTAGGAGAGAGCTAGGTTTGAAGCGTTTGAGATGTGGTGCTGGCGGTGAATAGAAGGCATTTATCATCATCCGAGCGTATTTTCCCTGTTGCATCCTCAGCAGTAATGCCTCAGGGTCTACTACCTAACCAAGGAGATTGGACGAGGTTACTGGTTTTTACACAAAGCGACTGCCGTCTGACCTTCTTCTGAAATGTTACAGACATAAGACATGATGAATTTTTAAAAGTAATATTGGAGAGTAAAATAGTATGAAGAGGCAAATAAAGACCTAGAGATAGTTTTATAAATCAACTAATAGATTAAATCAATGTTTCAACCTACAATGATGTAAAGGAGTTGACTTTTGATAGAGAGACATGGAAAGCATTGGTTGCAAGACAAGAGTTTTGCTCTTTATTAATAAGAAGAATGATCTATTGTAGTGTAGTTTCTGGCGTATGAAAGAACCACTACACCTCTTTCTGTGGATGTCGTAAAAGGCGACTTTAAGCACAAACATCTCGTGCTACAACAACATTTCTAGGGAGGGTTAGCATCAAGCAGGAGGTTGGTGTAAAAACAAAGACAAATGGTTATTGGTTCCTACTTATTTTCTCCATTTTGCATGGTCTTCACAAGCCTTGACCTTTGACTTGCATATAAGCACAGTTAAAAGGATGCAACCTGGAATGTGCTAAGATGAGATAGTCTTTTAGTCTTCTAGACATAGGTCTCCAGGAATCCCAAGGATTTCCAAAAGGATCGATTTTGCGACTGACTTATTCACGAAGTACATGCAAATCCACGCTGGTTCCAAACTGGGAACATTGTTACCACACAGCGAAGAAACTGTGAAACCAAAAGTTACTGTGGCGACTCTTCACCAATTTTTGTCTCGGTTACGTAGCAAATTGACGGCCTCCGTGGCGTTTTGGTTACACCATCAACATTAAGTTTTTTTTTTAATTAGATTAGCAAATAACTTGTTTATTTTCAGTTGTTTGTGTTGCTGCAACAGTAGTGTACAGTATGAAAGTAGCGCCACCTATATCAGATGTGCCAGGCTGGAAGAACACGCTGGGCTTCTTTGAATTCTGTGGGATCGCCATTTTCAGTATGGAAGGCATCGGAGTGTCCTTACCCATAGAAAATAACATGAAGAACCCGAAGCAATTCCCTCTGATATTGTGTGCTGGTAAGAACTAGTAGTTCGCCACGAACTTAGACCTCGCGATTATATCTTCTACTACCAAGCAAAGCAAGCAAGCAAACCAATATACGACAGTTGAACACTTAACCGACTAAACAAACTAAACAAAACTTTAAACAAGCAAGACAACAAAAAGTCATACGATTCTAGAAAAAATCAAGTCAATCTTGTAACATACATACATACTATCAAGTCTTTATCCCTAAGGGGGCAGACAGAGCATTTTGGGTCTATGCAGAGCCCAGGGCCGCAAAACCCAAAAGCCACTTTTAGCGTCATGGTGGGCGAGAAGATGGAAAAGCAATCAATACAGTGATGGGTTGCTAGCCGCATCGCCTGTTAACATGATTTGCATTTTTGCCCATTCCCTCGATCGACTTTTACGATCTGCGTGGGAAGAGAAGCAGCTGGTACATTCTAAGTTTTTTTATTTCTCCCAGACCAGCATGGGAGGAATCTTGTAAAGTTATGAAAAAAAAACCATAGCGTGTTCTAAGAGTTTTAAAATTTTTTTTGGACATCTACTTATTGTTTTTTTGTAAACTATATGGTATTGAATGTACGCAACAATTTTTTGTCAATTTTCTTCTTTTCTTAAAAATAGTGGCCAAGACATTGGTGTGCGTTACTCTACCTAGAAAGTAGCTCCTAGAGAGATATGAGTGGAATATATAATTAGTACCCAATATGCTGTAAATGTGCCCGGCATAAAGAATTTGTGGGGGTTGTCGTTTTGGAAAAAAATGGAAAAAACGTTTCCTGCTAGGGTAACGTTGTTCCAGCAGGAAAATTCTAAACTACTGATCCAAAGGAGAAACAATGTGCATGGTCAGATAGCTTATATTTGTGGAAGTATGTGCGGCGAATATGGAATATGTGACGGTTCAGGTTTTTAAGATATCGAGTTTCCTGCTGGAGTAACGTTTAGCGAAATCGTTGTGCTCTAAAACTGTTACATGTGCGCATGTAGAACTATTTCACATAAGTAGCTCTTGATTTGTGCTAATGGCACACATAATTAAAAATTAAAATACTCCAAAATATAATATTTGAGAAAATATTTATAATTTTGGAGTAATCGCGCTTTTTTTTAAATACAGAAAAAAATTCGCAGCTCCGTTAAGAGAAAACGTATAAGCTCACTAAAAACTGTATTCGGTCCATCTCAACTCCTATTAAATCCATAAAAAAATTGGGAAGTGTAGGTACATCAGTTATCAAATAATATTACAAAAATCAAAATTATCCTATCATAATTTTGACGGTCAACATACAAGAAAACGGATCAACGCAAGACGTGCGGGTATAAACTAAAAATTAGTACCTATAGTCGAATAACGCATTGCGAATTTTTAAGCTAGAAATGTTTCGTATGTAAAAAGATATAAACAAAAAATAAAACCTGGAAACAAGGGCCGATAACCCGACCAAATTCTAATGACTACAAAAAAGCGGCGGTTTCATACATATCGATGACCTTCTTAACTTAGTCACGAACCGGTCGAAACGTGTTGAGCCGAAGTACACTCAAGTAGAAAACAGACAAGTCAACAATAAATAAACTTGTATGTATACTATACAATATGTAAAAAAAACCTGTACGATCCGTTAGGTAATAATTGCTATTTTTTTACAGGGGTTATTTTTATTAGAATCTTTCATCTATCATACATACTTACATATATACATATTATCACGTCTTTATCCCTTACGGGATAGACAGGACCACGTTTAGCATACTGGTGGGCATACGCCTACCAGAATGTATCGCAGGTGGAAAATGTGATCAAAATAGTGATGAATTGCTAGCCCCATCGTTTTTTTTGGGATTTTTTTACATTGACTACTTTTGGTTCATTAATATATGACCCAGATTTCATTTCTGGCGAAAAAAAAAACAAAACAACGCCAAGAGGTTGCATTGGCTTTTTAACTGTTTAGCTATCACGGTTCATGAGATACAGCCTGGTCACAGACAGACAGACGGACAAACGGACACTGGAGTCTTAGTAATAGGGTCCCGTTTTTATCCTTTGGGTACGGAATCCTAAAAGTAGTTAAAATCCACAAATAGAGATGTAAATCACGCAAAAGTAGATGCACTTCGCGTTTATTTATTTAAGTAATACCTTTTGCCGCCCGGTGCCGGGGGCGTTAGGGGTATCGATGCATTGAATCGTCATCGGGTGAGTTGTTCAAACGTTCATTCAGCGCGTCCGGCCGGGCGCACTCGAGTTTGCTTGCCAGCGGTTCACTTCATTCAGCAGTAGGCGGCCGGCCGGGCGCACGCGAGTTTGCTTGCCAGCGGTTCATTCAGCAGCGGGCGGCCAGCTGGGCGCCCGTAGGTAGATACTTGCAAGCATAGTTTACGCTCGACGATTTTGTTTTGATATACTAGAAGGGAATACTATTGCAATACCTCTTTGTTATGTTCGCATGGACAAATCCCATTTTATTAAAAAACTTTATAAGCAAATTTATTTTATTCATTTTTTTTTCATTTTATTTGTGTCTAAAATTTATCGGTAATTTGATTTGTGATTTCATGCCATTAATAACCATAAGAATCAAAATTAATATAATAAAAAATAATATCTCCACATTAAGCTCTTTTATTTGATACTAGATTTTTTACATTCGAGTTTTAGTCCACATTTTTTGTTTCTAAATTTTTTTTTTGACTAGCTAATTAAGTCTTACCAACGATGCCTATGAAGTGGCCTTCGGCTCCAAAGTCAATGAAAAATCACCGTGTATATATAGTAATAATATAATAATATTGTAATGTTGAAATATATAATTATAATAATATTAAGATTCATCATCATCCGAGCGTATTCCCTGTTGCATCCTTAGCCGTAACGCTTCCGAGACTGGGGCCCGCTGCCTAATCTATGTCATTTTGACGAGGATACTGGTTTTTACATAGTTTTTATTCTTAGGAATAAGGTTATAAAATTGCCAACAAAAAACGCTCGGGTGAAAAAAAAGAAATGCCAAAATACCTTTGAACGCGACTGTATGACAACGGTTTAGGTATAAGACGTCCAATAAAGAAGGTCATCGATATGTATGAAACCGCCGCTTTTTTGTAGTCATTCGAATTTGGTGCGGTTATCGGCCCTTGTTTCCAGGTTTTGTTTTTTGTTTATATCTTTTTACATACGAAACATTTCTAGCTGAAAATTCGCAATGCATTATTCGACTATAGGTACTAATTTTTAGTTCATACCCGCACGTCTTGCGTTGATCCGTTTTCTTGTATGTTGACCGTCAAAATTATACATACATACATACTATCACGTCTTTATCCCTAATGAAGCAAACACAGCATTTTAGGTCTTGCGGCTCTATGTCAAAATTATGATAGGATAATTTTGATTTTTGTAATATTATTTGATAACTGATGTACCTACACTTCCCAATTTTTTTATGGATTTAAAAGGAGTCGAGATGGACCGAATACAGTTTTCAGTGAGCTTATACATTTTCTCTTAACGGCGCTGCGAATTTTTTTTGTATTTAAAAAAAAGCGCGATTACTCGAAAATTATAAATATTTTCATAAATATAATTATGTGTGCCATTAGCACAAATCAAGAGCTACTTATGTGAAATAGTTCTACATGCGCACATGTAACAGTTTTAGAGCACAACGATTTCGCTAAACGTTACTCCAGCAGGAAACTCGATATCTTAAAAACCTGAACCGTCACATATTCCATATTCGCCGCACATACTTCCAAAAATATAAGCTATCTGACCATGCACATTGTTTCTCCTTTCGATTAGTAGTTTAGAATTTTCCTGCTGGAGCAACGTTACCCTAGCAGGAACCGTTTTTTCCATTTTTTTCCAAAACGATAACCCCCACAAATTATTTATGCCGGGCACATTTACAGCATATTGGGTACTAATTATATATTCCACTCATATTTCTCTAGGAGATACTTTCTAGGTAGAGTAACGCACACAAGACATTGGCCTTGTAACTCGGAAGTCGCGGGTTTAATCCCGAAACATGCATTTTTAAGAAAGTTGTTCAGTAACCCGGACTGAAGTCACCCGTAAATAGTTTCAATATATTTTGTAAGAAGAGTTGTAATGTATATCCGTCACGGCTCAGTCAGCTGGACTTCGCGAGTCACCCTAAACCCGTTCAAGTATAAGGTATAAAAAAGTTGTCTAGATAAAAAAGTTGTTCAAATAAAAAAAATGCGTTTTTATAATGGCAACAAAAAAGTCTAATGACATTTTTGAAAATATTTTGAAATGGCGGATATATGACAGTTTTAAATTTTTAAACCGCCATATTTCCGCCATATCGAAAAATTTCGAAAAATTGGCTCGACAAAAAAATTATATTTAGTTGCTAAACCTGCTTACATAATTTCATAAGAATCGGTTAAGAAATGCGACCTGTAGGCGAGAACAGAAAGACAGACAGACAGACAGACGGACGGACAAAAGAATTTTTGGCTAATCTCGAAACTGAGACGCTTCGCTCGCTCAATCAATTATTAAATTTATCACGTATTGGTTACTACAACTATTACTCCCTTTCTTCTAACACGGGTGTCGTAAGTAACAGACTATGGGTATATGTAACAGGGACGTGCAGAAGCTTTCTTTGTGGAACAACTTTAACCCATTCCACAGAATTCATATGTGTATTACATTATAAAACGGTCGTTCGTTATTATTTGTTTGCCGTGTGGTTTCCAGCAACTCCAAGTCCTCCTATGGATGTCGTAGAAGGCGACTTAAGCCATACAAGCTAAACAAAGCTTATAAACATCAATGAGACCTCTTCAACCCGTCTGACTAGCAAGGAGTGTAGACTAGGGTGGATCGCTTAATGTATGGGGAAGAAAAAAATCCAAGTTTTTGAAAACGATGGGTCCAATTTTAATGCCATATATAAAGAGGTTTCCGGGAAAAATAATGAAAAAAATATTTGATGTCAGTAAATGCCTCCACAAAGCAATTGAATTTATAAAAAAAAATTGAATTAAGGTACATCATAGATTCTTATTTTTTATTATATATAGTGATAAATAGCAATTATTAGTATAATTTAAATATTATTCTTACTTTTAGAACTAAAGATGAAAAAAAAACTGGTAACGTTGCGATAAAAATTAAAGTGTAGATGTCTAAAACTTTGCGTTGACGCTACAAAATATTGACTTTAGTCCCAAGACTCAGTGGTATAAAATTTTGAATTAATGTGTTCATAATTTGTGAGTTGTACTTTAACTATTTGTAAGTAATAAGTTTTATTAAGAAGAGTTCATTTACTTGTCCAATATACAATTGTACTTAAATCGGCATTGCACGCTAATTACATACACATAATGTTTTGCCAACGTAAAAGTTGTTATGTTGTATTTGTTGTGGGAATGATAACCGAAACAGGCACATCCAACATCATCGACAGGAATAGAGTTGACCGAATCCGGAATGAAGAAATCAAGAATTTACTGAAAATACTTTCATTTTTGTAACAAAAGCAGATTCACTTGAAAAAGTTGGTTGAGATTAGACTGCAATCAATAAAACCAGTATTGATTGCAGTCTAATCTGGTATACTGGCATTATTTGGAGATTAAAGTGCTGAGATCGTCCTCTTCAGTGGTTAGTGTGCCAATTACACGACAATGAGCTCTTACTTCGCCACTTGTTCGATCATTTGGACGGGACTACAACAAGACCAAAAAGTTTTACAGGAGTAATCAGAAAAGCACTTCCAGTGTTGCAATTTTCATCAGTGAGATATAATTTACCGGTTATTTCTTATGCAGATGATTTAAGTACAGATCAGAAACTGTTTTTGTGATAAAAATTTATCTAGAAGTAATCGAGGCCAAATTGTACATTTATAATGACTTACTACTGCAAATCGTATCCTTAGATTGTATATTTCCAGAAAATCCTTCTAAAGATTTTAAGTATATTAGTAAAGTTCGTTTTGTCAGTATATGTTGTTTACTATTAAGTCTAAATCATCAGGTATCCACGGTGCTAATCATTTATTTAAAACAATCGTCAACTCACGTTGTCTTCTGGATTCACTGAAATTGATAAATTGGTCCTGGAGTACCATACCGCATTCAAGCTATCTAAAGATGCGTGAAATTGATAGCTAAAGCATCTGCTTTAGTGTGTGGACCACTACGAAGGGATGGATTCATAAAAAATTGCATGAAAAATAGAGAAAATCATGCCTTAACTTGAGTGTAAAAATAATTTAAATTCCAGCAAATTTAGTACATTTTCATTTTTTTAAATAATTTTCCAGAAGTTTTGGTTTACGTTTATTTTGGGTTATTTCATGTTATTAGTATAAAACACACATTTTTCTTTAATATTCCCATAACTGTAATAAATTTTGAGTGTTTTAATTATTTAAAAAAATTAAAATAAAAAGTAACAAAAACATATTATTTTTTAGTTTTTAGAAGCGTTGTGGAGGCATTTCCTAATATTTGATATTTTTTAAAATATTTTTTACGTTATCACTATCCTATTTGGCATGAAATACACACCCATCTGTATAAGATATCTAAAATTTTAAAAAATGATCCACCCTAGTGTAGACCCAATCCTCTGGCTGCTCTGGCCAAGTATGGCTTTGGTAGTACAAAGAGGGTCGTGCTCTTGCAGTGGAGACAAAGGAACCAAATGATAATACAGAACGGAATCCCCTAAGGGTCCGCGCGATGTGCTTCCCCGTCCCCCGTCCCCACCCTCTCCCCTATTCTCGCCTTGTTGAGGCGGCCAGGCGCTTGCAGCCAACTACGCAACACCCTCCACAACAAATTTTGCCAGCATATATACTCAGTCTCAATTTTATTTCAAATTGTAGGTATGTTCGTGGTGGTCCTCTTTTTGATACTGGTGGGATTTTTTGGATATTGGGGATTCGGAGAAAATTCGAAGGCACCAGTAACGCTCAACTTTCCTTCAGACACGTAAGTAAAGTAGATTTTTAAGGGCCGTAAAGTCGTTTTTCTAGCTGCCTTAAGGACTCTGACATAGCTCGACAAGTGCCGACAATTTCCGACGCACGGAGGAGCCAGAGATATTTTTATGGCACTTGACGTAACTCATCTCATTGGTAACCATGCGATCGCGCTATCGCGCTATAGTGCATATTCCGCCAAGCCACCGACCTCTGCAATCATGTTCTGTAATAATATTCTCTTCGCAGATTTCCAAGCATCTTGAAATGCCTTATGGCGATCATGATATTCGTGACGTTTGCGCTCAACTTCTGGGCGCCCTTCAACCTGGTCTGGCACTACGTCTCCAAGAAGCACGACCCTCGGAAGCACTGGATCTGGGAGAGAGTGTACAGGGCTTCTTTCATTATAGCCATCACAGCTATTGCCATCGCCTTCCCTAACATTGGAAACCTAATGGGATTGGTAAGGCAACAAGAATCATACATACACTCATCATTTCAAGCGTTGCTGGACATAGGCCTCTCCCAAGAATTTCCAAAATGACCGATCTAGAGCGGCCTGAATCCAGCGCTTTCCAGCGACCTTGTGTGTTGTAGGTATACTCTATCACGTCTTTATCTCTAATGGGGAAGACAGAGCTCAGGGCAAGACTCAAAGGCCACTTTAACCAGTAAAGACCCGGACGACATTTATAAATATCCACGTTCGTTGTCTTACTATTGTGTTTAATATTGGCGTTAACGGAACGGTTAAAGGTCACAGCACACTAATCAACTCGTAAACGGAACGTAAACGTATCAACTCGAGCAGCTCAGTTTTCTTTGTATGAAACTTCCTACTTCAACGCACACTATTCGGATTCGTAACGTAAACGCCTCGCCTCGGGACCAGCTCACGAACCGCTTTGCTGGTCGGTCAACTAGCGGGCCCCGCGCTTGCGGCTCGTCTTTCGCGCGCTTACGCCTCTCCGTATGCGAGCTGACGTCTCTCCGTTTCCTCACACCCGCGTTTTATTTATTTGTAGATAAACAAAAATTGATGGCTATGATTGCCATCTCGCGTATTGTGAACCGAGACATAACTGTGCGCTACACTTTACGTTTAAAATGATCCGTTTCGGTCTAGTGCCAGCCAGACCAGAGCAGCCGGCGAGCGGTAAGCGCGGCGTCGCCCAGCCGTAGTCGAGTTGACGGCGAGTCGACGTACCGAAGCTGAGCCTGTTTGGTTACGTGCCTACGTCGGGTTGAAGCCTGGTTGACCGCGCGGCGAAAGGCGATACGGTGTCGATCCCTTTCCGAGTTGATAAGTGTGCTGTGACCTTAAGCGTGATGATGAAGTTGAAAATAAGCCGCCTCATAACTGCAATTTGATAATTAATACACAGAATAAAAAATAGACTCAAAGGACTTGTATCCAAAGCAGTAAAAAAATAAAAAAGGCAGGCATCAATGGTGATGCATGTTCACGAATTGGATGTATAGGTATCCTACTATCCTATCCTATCCTACTTCCTACTAATAATAATATAAATGGGAAAGTGAGTTTGTATATTTGTTTGTTTGTTTGTTTGTTACCTCTGTAAGCTTAAATTACTGAACCGATTTGGATGATATTTGGTATAGATATAGTTTGAGACTCGGGGAAGGACGTAGGGTACTCTTTATCCCGGAATTTCCACGGGGAGTGAAGCCCGTGGGTACAGCTAGTTTACCTATATATCTGAGCTATACATATGTATTTGTTATAAAAAGGGTATCGTTGAGTTAGTATCCCATAACTCATAACACAAGCCTCGAACTTACTTTGGGCTAGCTCAGCCTGTGTGATTTGTCCGTATTAAAAAAAGTTACGGCTAAATCTTCTGCCTTTTCATCCATTGAACAACGTTCTTGATCTTTCTCCTAGCTTCCTTCCAAATTATTTTAATTACGTTGTCCCAACATCTCTCCTCGGGGTCTATATTGGTTCCCCTAATTTTTTATATTCTTAATATGGATTGGCGCACAAACTTTTTGTACAAAAGTTTTTAGAACCTTTTCATTAATTCTAATTTAGTATAGTCTAATCAGTTTTCGCTTAATTTTTTTACGCTGTATATTCGTTTCCCAGAATAATCAAAATTTCTAATATTCTCAATGAATCCTATCCTATCCTACTTCCTATCTTATTCTAATATTTTTATATCTTATATATTATCTTATCTTATAATTTAAAATGAGTTTGTATATTTGTTGGTTTGTTACCTCTTCACGCTTCAATTACTGAACCGATATGGATGAAATTTGGTATGGATATAGTTTGAGACTCGGGGAAGGACATAGGGTAATAATTATCCCGAAATTCAAAAGTAAATACAATTAATTTCAAAAATAGTTATACAAGGTTATCGTTACTTCTAAAGATATGCATGTCAGTCGATATATTAGAGATTCTAAAATTAGGACTAGCTAACAATTAAAAGGCTTTGTGCAAAAATATTAATTAGGCTTAGCGATAATTTTACATTACAAGTCTAGACCAATAAGGTTCGGCGAAGTGAAATTAGAAGTACAAATTTTACGCAAAACAAAGAGCACCCATTTCCTCATCTCATGTTATTTACGTTTTCAATTATAATTTTCAGCTGGGAGCTTTCTGTCTTTCGAACATGGGTTTCATATTCCCGGCGATGATTGACCTACTGGTGATATGGGAGGATCCAGGACTGGGGAGGTACAAATGGAGACTCTGGAAGAACGTTTTAGTTTTAATTGTAGGGGTCATATTCTTTGTTGCCGGCACTTATTCCAATGTAAATGGATTAGTAGCCAGTTTATACAAATCTTAAAATAAAGGTTGTAGAAAAAAAGTTAACACATGAATAATAATACATTACTGTTCGAAACTAAGTATTTTTTTACCTCACCTAGTTGACCGAGCAAGCGAAGCGAGAGCAGTATCTGTTTCTAGATTAGCCAAAAATGCTTTTATCCGGCTGCTAGTTTGTCACTTCGCTTGTCCTGTTCTCGTCTAAACTTCAACGGGTCAAAGAAGTGATGCAAAGCCACTAGCTCTTGCTAGCTTGATTATAAGGCATGACTATCAAGATTAAAGAATCCTCTGGACTTTTCCAAACAAACGTAGTCTACGTTTGCTTTTGTAACCACATGCCAGATTTCGGTAAAAAATTGTAATTGTAAAGAAATTACAATTATCTTGGGTTAAAATGCTGGTCTGGGAGAAACGAAAAAAAACTTAGAATGTACCAGCTGCTTCTATGCCCGCGCAGATCGTAAAAGCCGATCGAGGGAATGGGCAAAAATGCGAATCATTTTAACAGGCGATGCGGCTAGCAACCCGTCACTGTATTTATTGCTTTTCCATCTTCTCGCCCACCATGACGCTAAAAGTGGCTTTTGAGTCTTGCGGCCCTAGGCTCTGCATAGAGCCGCAAGACCCAAAATGCTCTGTCTGCCCCATTAGGGATAAAGACTTGATAGTATGTATGTATGTATGTAGGGTTAAATCGGTTTCCGATGGTAAATTATGAACTGGAAATAAAATATAAGGATGTAGAAGTTTCCCATACTGATGGTCAAAAATGATATAACACACTATATTCTATTTCAAGTTCATATTTTGACTGTGAAAACCAGTTATATGCCTAGATATGTGCAATATCTTTGAAATTACAATTTTTTGCCGAAATCGGGCATGTTGTTTCAAAATAAAACGTAGACTACGTTTGTATGGAAAAGTGTAGTTTGGTCTAGGGTAAGGGGACTCTTTACGTACAAAAGTTAGAATCACGTAGAAAATATTTTGATTTTGTACACTTCTATAAAATAATTCATTTTTTAGTTGATATTCCCTCTTTGCTTTCTCAAACATCTTTCAACACTATGTATAGTGCCCGCAGATCAAATCAAACAGGAATTTTTGCTGTACAAACATATAAAAATAATACCTCATTTTATATCCCTATTGGCCCGTCAGTGTAACGAGATTGCGTTGACTAACCCAGAATTTGATGATTTTAATTCTAAGCTAGGCTCATACATTAAAACACTAAGGGAATCCTATAACTGTGATACAGGAGAATGAGAATGTAAAGTGAATTAATTGTAATATTTCATTTGTAATACTTGTTTTCTCTTAGTTTGTAAGATTCTCCTCTGATAATTGTTTCTTTGTAGATACACACAACACATGTTTTGGATTGCAACAAGTTTTTAATGTTTTTTCTGAGCATTTTTGTAATAGTTTTGTGTGATAATAAAATAAAAGCTCTATCTTCAATAGGGTAACGAAAAATGTTCATGAATACATGAACAAATACGGCTTAAATGTAAGGACGACCTAATAAAAAAATGATTTTTTAAACATTTGTCTTATATTATGGATTGTACCTATAGATGGAGAGCTGGCTACGGAAATAGGTATACAATTTATAAAGCAACGAAATAGTTCTAGTTAGTATGCCATACTATCATTATTTATTAATTCGAGCGCCTGGCAGCTTTTCAGTGGTGGGTGTGAGAGTGGATGGGCTACCAAGGGGCTTTAAAATCAATAGAAGGTATACAATTTATAGAGCTCTGAGTTTTGTGCCATATAATATATACTTATATATTTAATTCGAATATAACAATACCAGGCGTTTTAAGGCGACATCCAAGGTGCGGGAAAAAGTACCACAGTCGTCTCATTTATAGAGAACTGAGCCTATACGTTTTCATTAGAGTGGACTATGCTAAAATATGGTATATAGAAAGGGGAGGGGTAGACCCCCATTCCAACCCCCTCCCCACGAAGACGCTTAATTTTCGAGTAATTGAAGTTCAAAGTTTGAGGTGTGTCAATCACCCAAAAATGTGAGGTCCCTTACCCAAAACACTGACATAACCTTAAGCTTTGAACTTCAAGGCCTTTCCAACCAGTCAACAAACAGGTGATGTCGAGAAAGCAGTCTTTTGGAGGTAGGTACAGCAAACAAAAAAATAAAGAAAATACATAGATTTATATAACGAATGCCATCTATTATTTGCCAGGTTAATTTTAAACCCGACTTTTAAGCGTTAACAATCTATAACTTAAACGGCTGAACTGATTTTTATTTAACATAGCTAAGAACCATCGCAAGAGAACTTGCTTTAACGTAAAAGTAACCGCATCAAAATTAGTCCTTCCGTTCGATAGCAGACATATATAATATATAAACAGACAGACATTAGTGACAAACTTATTACACCCCGCTTTTTTGTTAGGTATGTTACATTAAATGTACTGACTTGTAACTTGTAACTGCCGGTAACTTGTAACTGTAAGCGATTAAAAAGGACAATCATGGTATAATAAAACAAGGTATTCTCTTCCCGTGACAGCTAATGACGTAGGTGGAACTAGACTACGTCATCAGTTTGATGTATTGCCACTGTGTGAAATTGAATTACCCGAGCGTAATGCTTTTTTGAACTTTATATACCAATTTCGAATTAATAATCCATTATATCAATTTATAAAATACTGAATTGATGAATCACGCGAGAATCGCGAGATACTAAATAGCTAAGTTATTTAATATTTTATTTAATATTCATGAACTAATTGAGAAAGTCCTTAAATTTACTGAAAAGAATTGTACCATGTACCATGTTGTACCAATTTATTGTACCATGGTGACAATAACCGCATTTGACAAGTGCGTAATTTAAAAAAAACTTAAATAGTACGACTCTGGATTCAAGACTGGCTAGCTACAGGATTATTTAAGGAATAGGCACAAATAGGTAGGCAGTAAGTTAAAGCAAAATATGTATATGTCAATATTTCTTATTCCTGTTTCCGACCTTCCACCTTAACCAAGTCAATTCAAATAAGTCAGTCTTGAAAACTAGATTGTTAGCTTAGTTATAATTTAAAAAAAAAAAACAATTTTATTGCTGATCTTGATAACAGAACTAGAAAGAGTTGAAATTAATAGAGTAGCCTCAAACAGTGCACCTATAAAGGCGTATCTCCTGCAACTGTTTTTCGAAACATTACACAAAAAACATGAACCAAAAATATTATTTTTCATACACAAACCGTCTCCTGCGAATAATTTCTGAAACATTTTGCGTAAACGTCACGAAGTGAATTTAAGTTAATGTTCTTTATGGTTATTTATAATTACTGTTATCATCAGTTAGATGTGTTCTGCGGTTTAGGAAATTGCAGATGCAATCGATAAAACGAAGAGAAAACTTAGATTTCGTGTCAGAGAATATTTACGGGATTGCAATTTTAATATTTATAAGGATTTACAAATAGACGATTAGTTTGGATCTCTATTTGTAACTCCTGGTATGGATCCAAGGCATCCAAGGATAGTAATAAAGAAAAGAAGAAATAAAGATAGGCTGTAAAGGACTCGTACCTATGTAGAGCAGAAACATTATTAAAAAAGAAACCCTTCATCTCCCTACCCGCGCAGGGAATATTTTCCATCTGCTTTGGAAAGCAGAAACATGTGTATGCCATAGACAATTGTGTATGGCCACGCCCCTTTGTTTGCATGTTTTTGTGTAATGTTTCGTAAAAACAGTTGCAGGAGACATGGCTTAACCATGGGTGTGCCACAGGGCACAATAATTGGTCCATATTTTTTTGGTCCATTTCCTCCCTTGTGTTCCAGAATTTTTTTGTGAAGTAGGTACCTAATATTGTTCTGTGTTGCTGACTTTTTAAGGTTGACAGAAAATCCACAAACTATGACGTTGTAAGCAATAATATGTCACAAAGTACTTAGATGGTTTACGACTAACACGTAAACACTACGTAAGTGCGTTGATTTTTCACTCAATACTCACAAACTTACCTCTAAATCTTAATGGCCAAGTTTAAGAATGGGCCAAGTTTTAGAAAAAACCTCACCTCAACACAAAACGATTTCGAAACGACTTTATTTATGCACAGACTTTACGTATAAAAAGTGAAATATGGCTGTTTGGGTCAAATTGCTTACAAGCTCTTACATTTTGAAATAAAAATTATGTCTGTAACCCTAACCGTTTCTGTAGGCCGTACCCCTTTCACATCAAGATCTGGTGATCTTCAACTGTTAATATTTTTGTGGTTAGTTTTATAACTTTTTATCGTTTTGAACGCTCTCATTACGAATTCAACTCACACTTGACCGGATTATACTTTATTCTTCGGTTATCTTAGAAATCACTCAAGGACCGGTGAATTCAACCGGTTGTCAAAATTTCGCCCCGGCGCAAAACTTTACTTACAAGCATGGCCAGGCTTGTCTCACTCCGCAGTAGGTATTAAAAACGCAAATACAAAAAAGTACGCATGGCGGCCACGCCAGCGTGGCTAATCAGTACGGCAGAAAAGGTAAGCGTTATGCGATAGAAAGAGATGGAAAGAGATGGAACGTCTAGATAAATATATCTGTAGGTTATTAGCGTTCTGCGATCTGAATTAAACTTAATTGTGTCATAGCAAAAGTCGCTATTCCTTTGATTTTTCGGAGTGAATCTTCTGTACTAAGTACTATTATGTATTCTATGCCATGGCTACATTAGTGTGAACAAACTCGTAGAGTTAGAGTAACTGGTCCGGTAGTTAGATGAACCCTTTTTAACAGACATCAAAAAAAGGAAAAAGGTTTTCAATTCGCAGCGATTTTTTTATGTGTATACCAATGTTCACTGATTACTCAAAGACGCGTAGACCGATTTAGAATTTATTTATTTTTTGTTTGAAAGGGTTTTTTTTAAGGCGGTCTCAGAGTCTGGATCTGATGGGATCTTGGAGAAAACGAGGGAACTCTTTGAATTTTATAGGTACACATGTAGCGATTTAGGTGCTTTTTATTGTGACTAGAGCATTTGCTTTTAGAAAACACAACTTCATTAAGCATTAAAATCGGTTGTGTATTTTACGGTTATTAATTCCGAAAAATTATTTACTACTTATGTACTCTAGTTACCTATTCATAGATATCTTCAGACTTGACTTACTACTTCGAAGTAAATATTTGTCGCTGGGAGGCGCTGGATGCAAACCGCTCTAGATCGGTCATTTTGGAAATCCTTGGGAGAGGCCAATGTCCACTAAATAAATTCCTCTATCCAAATATTCTCTATAGGTAATCCAAATTTCTTTATGTCATAAGATAAAAAAGTTGCTTAAATGATTTCCGATCGAGACCACGTAGTTATACGCCGGCCAAACAGCTGCGTAATGTCGATGACCCCGGCCGGCCGGCGGGCGATGTATGGCTGCTGTACTACTAATTGATCTCACAATTTTACTTTCGAGTTTTAGACAACATTTTTTTGTTTCTGAATTTTTATTTTGACTAGCTAATTAGGTCTTAGTAACGATTCTTTTAGTCACTGAAAATTAGGGATTCTAGCACTTCTGCATCTTCTGCAAGGAATTTGTTTGAGAATGGTTTCGAGAATTATTGAAATGGGACCGTTTGTTTATATACTTCACTAAGCAGGGGCGCCGTCCTAGATACTTACTGAATAAGAGATAGTTTTTTCAACTTATATTAAACTAAATTTAAAATAACAAATTTTAATCAGTTTGCTAAGAAACATAACATTTTACCAGTATTACGTCTTTATTAGGTATGAAAAACTTCTCGAGTGACCGAGCCGTTCATTTCATTTCATTTACAGACACCGCGAAATCAATTTCAGACCTGTTATAATGTGGCAGCCGTTTAAGAAACTTATTTAGTGCTGATTAATTTTCACGCCTTTTAGAAGATCTTTTAGAAACGCTAATGGAAAAGTTTATGACTCCCAACGATCTTATCTCATTGAAATTAAAAACTTGATAGATACTCAGACAAGTTTCTTCTTTAGTTTCCTATAATTGTGGGTTTGCCGACGGCAATAATGGCCAAACCTGAGGTAAGTAAATTATAAAGCGTTGCTGACCAGGAAAAGGTGGTGGTCTGACGACCTGACCAAAGACGCTGGAAGGCGCTGGATGCAAGCCGCTCTAGATCGATCATTTTGGAAATCCTTGGGAGAGGCTTATGTCCAGCAGTGGACGTTACGCGGCAGAAATGATGATGATGAATGGTCAAAACTAAGGTACAAAACAAGCGGCGGAGGCACTAAGCAAAATAACCACTGAAGTGCGAGTCGGAGTCGTGCACGAAGGGTTCCGTACCATTATTTATAAAATTCACGTTTGCTGTAATGGAGCCCCACTTAAATATTTATTTTATTCTGTTTTTTGACCGAGCGAGCGAAGCGAGGTAAGTCTCCGTTTTAGCTTGGCCAGAAATGCTTTCGTATGTCTGTGTGTTCTCCTCTAGAGGTCGCATTTCTCAACCGATTCTAGTGAAATTTTTGGAGCAGGTTCAAAAACCATATGAAAATCGATAGTCGAGCCAATTTTTTAAAAATGTTGAAAATGGGGGAGTTGGCACAAGCGGCCTAAGCGCCTTTGGATTATATGGCTCTTACGACCATTTTGTGTTTGTAGTGACAACGAAATAACAAAGGAATTTTATTATCTATTATGACATACAATAGACGGATTTTTTCACCAGAGTAGTCAAAGGATAAATATTCCAATTGGTTTTTATAGAGATCTGAACTAGAACGTCTAGAGTTCGAATCCCACCAGAAGGTGTTCTCTTTTTAGTGCGATGTATTTATATGTACTTATTTGTAGAACATCTGGTACATTTCAAAGACATTCTGGTTCTTTAAGGCTATACCCAAATTTTCAGGGGTCCAGTGGCGCCGCCATTTAAAATAAATCATTTAAAAGGAAACGGAGATATCATTCAAAATTGTGTCTTGGTCAAGCCCTAGATAACCCTTAAAACTATTTTATGAACTACTGTTTTTAATTTAAAGTGCGAACGTGAAGCTTTTCTACGCACATTAGCTAAAAGTGGCCGTTTTTCGCAAATGTGCGTAGAAAAGCTTCACATTCTAACTTTAAACTACAAAAAGTAGTTTAAAAAATACTTTGAATGGGTATCTAGAACTTGACCAAGACACAATTTTAAATGATTTCTCCGTTTCCTTTTAAATGATTTATTTTAAATGGCGGCGCCACTGGACCCCGGAAAATTTGGGTATGGCCTTAAGCATCGGTAGCGCAACCAATTGGGAAAAATTAATGACGCGTGAAAAAAGTAGGTTACGTGACAAGGAGCAACGATTTTTATCGATGCAATGAGGCTGTATCACGAAAACAGCAATGTTATTTTGTATAACTTTGCTAACTACAGGATCTTCACATGCCTACGGCTAAGGTGTCGGCTGACCATTACAACTAAGAGGCTGCACACTTGCACAGGCATGTGCCGATCAACAAGCACAAAGGTTTAGAGAAAACTCTGTATTTCTGCGTTGGCGCCGCGCCGGGGTCATGTTAAAAACTAATTTGTGGGTAAAAAAGAATAAGTAAATGAAAAATGGTTCTGTTGGAACAGTTACTAATTTGGTGTATGCTCCTAATCATGCATCACCTATTGATCGCCTTTTGGTAGTTATGGTTAGATTTACTGGCCCAAACATAATGGGATCAGTGCCTATTGCCGCTGTCACGCGAACTTGGCGTTCTAAAGAGAGCACATGTTCTAAGACTTAATTTCCTCTCACATTAGCATGGATAGTAACCGTACATAAGACACAGGGTTTGACTTTACCCAGGGCAGTGGTCGACCTTGGGTCTAGAGAACTGGTTGTAGGTTGCTATTACGTCGCACTTTCTCTGGATCAAAGGCTTACTGATGTCACCCTTCAATTTTGTCAAGGTCTATAAAACTCCTTCTGTTAAGAACAGTGGAGGAAAATGGCTGAAAAAATTAGCAGAACGAACATTATCGAGATTTTAATATTTCATGAAAAATATATGATGTAAAAAGTTTCTCCGCTCTGCAATCTCTTTAACCTTGCGAGGTTTACAGCTTACAGAGCCACTAGTATTATTTGTTGTTAAAGCGGCAATAGAAATACAACATCTGTGAAAATTTCAACTTTCTAGCTATCACGGTTTATAAGATACAGTCTGGTGACAGACACACGGATAGCCTTAGACCTCATTGTACTGGCATTCTGTAGAGTTCTAGCAAATCCGACAAAGGCAAAATCTCAGTAGATACCGTTTTCTTAGAATAAAATTAGTCATCCTGCGAGTAGCGGTAGTAAACAATTTGTATGAACATGTGACAATAGTTCTTCTATGATATTCGTTTTATGTAATAGTCTCGTTATTACCCTTTGGTAAGGAACCCTAAAAAAAATTGTTTATGTCACCAGTGCCGGAGCAAGATCAAAGTTTTATGACGATGCAGTAGGTAGTTTTTTATGTCAATTGGAATAGAAAAAAATCGCTTTCAGACGTGAGGCCTCAGATACGTTGCAAAAAAGGTTGTCAGCTTCACGTTCGAGGCTCTGCAGACCATAGAGTTAGGATAGTTGTACCTAATGCTGCAGACCGTGAGGCCGTCAGCGGAGGCCTACGCCGTCGCCTAAGCCTAATTCGCCCTCGTATGTCACTCGGGATCAGGGGGTTACCTACACCATACAATAATAATTAGTCGTACGAAAGTGACGTCTGATTTCTAAGTCAAACCTTAGACTTTGTCATATCGCGGATACGCCATAACGTCCCTCTTGCGTACTGTTTTTGGAGTAACCCACCAGTAATGTTTCTTTGCGGCGTCTCTCATTGCCGTGTACAGAATAACAATCAGCAATCTCCAAAAACGATTAACAAAATAAACATGTATATCCGAACATGTTTACTGTACTTTCTACCTACGTCATCTTATCAGAAGTCCACGGCTGGACATAGATCTCTGCCGAGTATTTCCAAAACGACCGATTGAAAACTTTCGAAATAGGAGATTCTCTCTACATGTTAGTAACAAGTACCTGGGCGACCGAGCTTTGCTCGGTTACGTCTCAAACATTAACTACATTTTTTCAACATGTCTAAAAACAATAAAAATTAAAAAAAAAATATATAAACTTGAACATAAAAAAACAAAAGTAAGTCACTGAGTAGGATTCGAACCCGTAAAACCTTTCTAGCAGTCCGCGTCTTACCGCTGGGCCAGACGCATAGCGCCCGGCGCTATCCGTCTGGCCCAGCCAGACGGATTTAAAGACCTAAAAAGGTTAAAGTGCTCGAATCCTAACTCAATGTTGATTTATCACAGAGATGCCATGACCACTCCCAGCTCCATCATCAGATTAGCTCCATGTCATAATATTGCGCATTGTCTTGTCATATACGTATGCGTGTAAAATGAGAGGTGGGTCAAATTTAACTTGCAGACTTTGATTACAGACAGACAGAAATGGGACAGGTGAAACTAATAAGTATTCTGCTAGTTAAATTTTTTTTTTTAAACAAGCTTTTATCTAAAACAATGATCTTATAGTTTAAAATGCTCCTTTAGACGAATCAAACGAGGCCAAATTCGATAAAGTTATGACGTTTTATTAATGATAAAACGAACTTACCTGTACGTGAAGTTCTATCATAATAATAGATAAAATAATAATAATATTATAATCATAATAATATTTTCATGGCAAAAAATATCTGGACGTGTAACGGCCGATACTGCACGAAAACAGATAATGAACCAAGATGCGCGCGCAGGACGGGAGAGCACTTGTTTTTTTCTCTATTCCAGATTTACTTTAAAATATTCGTGAAAGGCCGAGAAATACGAAACAGTACTACAAGTAAATATAATCGTTTCGAATTGAGTAGCAATGCATAATTAAGGAGATTCTATAGCCACCTGCCAGCTCCATCACCGGACCTTGAATACCATCTAGAGACAAAGTAATCGTAAAGACGAATCATACAAGGCCAAACTCGATTGAGTTGTGTTGTCTTATTACCGAGTTTTTATGGCCACCTGCCAGCTCCATCATCAGCCTTCAGGTACGAAAAGTTGAATTTGCAGAAAGTTGAATTTTCAAAACAGACCCTGGATACCATCTAGAGACAAAGTACTCGTCAAAGAGTCTACCACTCAATGCCGACAGACGAAATCCCGGTGAACGCTATACCGACAGTTCACTATCTTTTTGTGCATGAGACCGACAGGACTGTCAGTTTGACCGACACAAAAAGCTGTCCGCCTTCTCTCTTTAATTTGTTAACCCTACTTAGCTCTGATTTTAAACTTCGTTTAAAAACGTGGAAGTTACATACTCATACTATAGTATACTTAAAATTCAAGTAACAGAAAAAAAATTAAAAAAAATAATCGGAATCCATAAAAAAGTGAGCAGCGGCCCGAGCAATTTGTATGGGAATGACGAATTTTTTTTTAGTTCTTTGATGGTTCGTTTTATAATGGGTATGTGTCCCTTCCACGTTGTAAACTACTGCTGTGATGTGTCCATAAACATAGAATTTTTTTACACTATGGATATGTCCGTATGCGACCGTTTAGTAGATAAGAGGGAGGGGTGGGACACTTGACTTTAACAACATTTTCTGGTCATACTTTTGTTTTACCACTTTGTGACCACCACACGCGGCATATTAATATAAATACCCTATGCCAAATTACGGATTTCATAATCATGCAAAAGTACATAATGTCTCTGACTAAACCGCGGGCTGACCTGACAAGCAGACAGACGTAGCAAAACCTCATGGCAAAACTATTCCTTGTTTACTAAGAAAAACTAAAGAGGTTCGGTATCTTCTGACCATAGAGTTAGGATAGTTGCACCTAGGAACATAGAGAGGAAACTCCTAATAAATCAAGCAAGAAAAATGAGACCAATTTCAAAATGTCGTTTACACGTTGTCTATGGAATAGGTTGCAATCAGTCCCCAGTACGGCTGGAAAGTAAATTAAATCGCAATTTTTATACAAATATTTAGCATTGACGACAAAAATCTTGTGATTAGTACTTAAAAATGTGTGCTTACATTAACTTACGGGGTTGTGCCGGCCTGCAGATCGAATATAATGAAAAATTCACGAGGTTTTTCATTTTACTGGTAAGTTGTTTTTTGCTGATTAAACACACTTTCGCTAAAATTTTGCATATAAAAAGATGGTAAAAATGATTACAATATACATTATATACTACAAGAATACCTAAGATCTTTATATAAATTTTTATCAAATACGTGAATTCCCGCCAATTTTTGACCATTTTCGACATAAACTTTACGTCAAACTCATATCTAGGGATTGACGTTATCGATAAACACAGGTATCTATATGCTTACGAAAAAAGCAAAAGTATGCCTTGTGTCATGTTAGACCGATCTGCAAAGTATGCTTGCGCAATTATTTTAATTAACTAACCGACATCAAAAAGAAAGGTTTTTTTTTTAAACAAAAAACCTTCTTACGTATTTTATACTTTTTAATCAGTCAGCTTTCAACATCCATTCATATCAGCATATCACCCATTCAACATTTTATATCGGAAATAAATCAAATTAGTAATCAGTTTAAACTATCTATTATTTAACATCTTAACGTAAAATCTAAGGTCCTGGACCGTACATGCATATATGTACGCACACTAATGCACGCAATTTTTGGTCTCGCCTTTTTACCGCCTATTTCCAGTCTTGTTACTTATATCATAAGTCTATGCTCTGACAAAGGTCTATGATATGATTTCTTCTTCTTAATTCTTTTTACAAATTTGACGCCAACAGAATTGGCAGAGTCAGTTTGATTTTGTGGTTGTGTGTGGTTGTACAATATTTTTCTAAATATTTATTTGGAGATTTGATACATAACGATTTAATTTTGGTTAAAAATGGCAGTAAGTAGTCCGTGAAATTTGTACCTACTTAGACTTTTCTTATTTAGTTTTCTTAATTTAGTTGTATTAATGATTAATGAAGACAAGTACCTATAAATATTAAAAAAGCCTGGCCGCGAAAGGGCGCGTTTACTCGGCACGAATTGTATGGTGCGGGGCGGCGGCCGCGTATGGGACTCGAGGCGAATGCGCGAGCATGCCACCCATTGCCATATAAACATTTTTTCCCATCCTTGTCGCTAGATGGCGCTTTGTGGCAATAATTAAAACATTAAAATCTTTTAATCCTAATATTTAAATAAAGTAGAACTCTAATTAATTAAATATGACTTATATGAAACGCAATTAACATTTTTATAGCATATTCAACACTTTCTTTATCACTTTTTTTGCTAGTTGTGTGTGCTGCCATCTCTGTGTGCTTACCTGCAACCCCAGTTTTGCCTATTTACGGGCCCTCCAATAGTTTCTCTGGCGTTGGGTGTCTGTCACGTTAATAATTATAATTTTCTTTGGTCCCGTTTAACGTAAGCCTACAACTGCAGCTGTACATATGTCTGGGATACGAACAGGAACTCGTATTAGCTATAATACCTCTATGTATGTTGTTTTTTAGCATTTCTCATTCCAAATTATATTACTTATAACATAAACTAAGGTATTTTGGTAATCCTTAATTTTATGAAATCCTAAAAACTATCGGGATCAGAGAATTAGAATATACAAATGAAATTTAGCATATAATGACCTGGTATAACACCTATGATACTTCTTATCCCGAAATTTGATCCCTTCAGGTCCAAAAAGTAGAATTTACCATTTTTCTTAGGGAAAATATTGAAAAAATTCACGCAGACGAAGCCGCGTGCAAAAGTTTTATATTTAATATGTATAATTGAGCCAAATATTTGTGTAGGTACTTCTTGCATACTACATAAAGTACATAAACACAAAAAGATAAAGTGTCATTAGAAAATATTGAAAATAACGTTGCAATCATTTTTATTTATATATTTATTAATATAATAGCAATAGCGTTTACAAATTTGCAAGTTAAACGATACAATAACAATAAATCAATACAATCCTCTACTTTATTAAAAATTGGTGTTCCTCCTTGTCTCAGTCGTTAACCATGTAATTGGTTGGTTAAAAATAGAGATTACAAATCTTGACTTTTTCAAAATAGGATCTTTTTAGTTCCACAATATTTAACCATTTATTACGTTCCGTTGAATTGGAAGGAAACCTAAAAAAAATATGTTATCAAAACAATTATTTTTTCAGTTTACAGAGATAAAAAGAAATGTATGCAGTCGATGTTTTCTGCAGATATTTATTGAGATTTAGATTCCAATTTCAATAGGTTTTTCGTGATTTTGTTGTTTTAATGTATTAGCATTTGAATAAACCACGTTTCGATCACATTAACTTTCGCACAAATCGTGTAAAGTACCATTCAAAAGAACGTTTTCCGTTTCTAAAATGACCATACATTCACGATGTATGGTCACCTAGCTGAAATTTTATAAAACGTATATATTTAATAAATAACGAAGTAAAATGGGAAATACCGGACCAAAATTAACATCTGAACCAAAATAACTAGTTCTCTTTACAGAAATAACTGCGATTAAAGTCGAAATATAGGTAACTAAAAACAATTTTACATTACGCGCAGTTTATGCATGGTATATTGTACTTACGAATGAAATATACCTAGTATCACATCCCGGACGTCTCTCACTTTTGCAACCGTGCCTGACACATTTAACAACCATTTTGCTAGTTTCGCCTCTGAATTCTTCCAAAAATTAAAAACAAACTTGCGAAGTGAATGTAAACAACCGTCATTCTGCAGTAAAAAATATTTGACATGATTTGACAACTAGAATTTGAATTGCCATGTAACAGCTTTTAAGAATAATTTAAAAATAGGGGAAAAAAATTGGAAGGCTAGGCAGTTAGTCCTTCATAAATCTTTATTATTTCAATTAATATAAGCAACCACTTGCATGAAAATCGTTTTAGTCAAGTTTTTTAATATTTTTTTTTAATAATTCTTGTCGTACAGACAATTTAACTGGTACTCAAATTCTTACTGGCCGGCCGTCACTGGGGTAATATCAATCGTTACGTTGGCTATTCCGTAGGGAAAACAGGGGTTACTTGAGGTCATTTTATAATATTTTTGTTGTTATTTAGAAGTATGGCTTCCAGATTGACTTGAATTTCGTTAGAACAACCAACATGACGGTAATCACAGTAGATATTGACAATTGACAGATGTCATTGTTTTTTTTAATGCAGGCACAGGAAAAATGTAAACTTCGATTGCACTGTCTCTGTCAATTCCGGTGTAATGTTTATAATTACGTTAAAAAATTCTGATAACACGTAGATTTTTATTATTCAAATTACTTTTTCCGTGGATAAACAATGACAATATGCGCAGCTTTTCACCATTATGGTTCAATAATTCCAAGTGACTCGCGTAACGTCAACGTACGACTAGCAATAACCCAGTTTTACAGGCGCTTACAAGGTATAAAAGTGGGGGAGGGGTTGCGGGGACGCCAGATTGCGGGAGACGGTGCGAGTTTCCGTTCTATGTAATACTATTATTTGTTCTATGGTTCAGGAACCGCCCACCGCGCCTGCCGCGCCTGCTGCGCCTGCCGCTCCGGCTGGGGGGTCGGGGCTGCAACCGTCGGGTGGCGGGCCTGGCAACTTCGCGGTGGTGGCCACCTCGCAGGAAGAAGAGGATGCTTTTGACTACCAACCCTTTAGAACCGTTCCGAAGCTAACTGGGTTTGTATTTTTTTTATGCCCGTGGCGTTACCCAATGGATAACTTTTTGTGAATCCCACGGGAATCCCAAATTTTCCTGACATGAATAATTTCTGGTGTATTAATCTAGGTAATAAGCTATCTACCTACATGCCAATGTGTTGTTACGACGAGTGTTTCTATTGTTACTAAAGTTACACCGTAAATTTATGTGCACTACCACGAGGTTTTTCTCTATTTATGTTGAGTCGCCAATTTTTGGAATCGAGTTGACTCGAGTCCCACTGGTGACGTCAGACCGAGAGACGGACGGAGTTTTATATAGTAAAAGGATCCCGTTTTTATCCTTTGGATGTCGAACCCCAAAAAATTGCATCGTGTGCGCAAAAGGCGTGACGGACTCCTCACATTGCTGTACATCTCAATGTTTTAGTGAAACAGAGGGATTAATCCAAAAGTGGCACGAAAGACGGATGTTACTGCGTATTAGTATTTTAGTGTCAAGCAACATTGAGCACTAACTTATGATGATAAAGTCTTAATTGGTTTGACATAGTAATAGGACGTCCCTCACTATCGCACGACTAACGTATTATTTTATGGAATAACCCCCTGGCGTCTCCTTTCACATAAGCCACAGGAAGTCCATTGGTCGATAAAGTCAATTGCTCGATAAAGCCCTACCAAGGATTTCCAAACAACTGATTGCCTTGCTCGCTCATGTCGCCTGACTACCTAAGTACCCATCTTAGTGCCACATTGCATCGGCCATCGATCCTTCGTGTTGTTTACCGCTCACTGCCTCCTAATATCATCTACACGAAAGACGGAAATTGTTCTAATAGGATTTTTAATTCACTTTTTGTTATAACATATGAGATATTATGTTAAAATGTCAGACTTTGCCTTTCCCTTTCCCGACGACTTGACTCGAGCGACGGAACGCTTCAGCATGGCCTAGATAGTATAGTAAGTCACCACATTTCATCTCTCTAGGGGTTGAACTTTGTAAATCCCGAAACTAGCGTAAACGTACTTACTCATTTACCGCCAGGGGTAAGTACTCCTGCGAAGATTCGAATAAAATGGTCTAACGCATCTTCTTTCTGTTGCAGGGTTATTGGCTCCATTGCCCATATAGTAAAAGGTGCGTTGGGAGGTGGTATCCTGGGCGCCCACGTAGCGTACAGCAAAGCTGGTGTCGCGACGGCCATTCCAATCAATATTGGGCTGGGTGTGTACATGGCAACGTGTCTTCATGTAAGTAATCGCTGAGACGAGCAGCAGCTTCGCGGAATCTGCAAGCTTTCTGTTCATCACGGCAGTCAGCGATTGTAGCGCGACAGTTCTTGACGTCTTGCCGACCGTCGCTGACCAGGTACGCGGGCAAGCTGCTGCTTGTCTGTTCTAAGAGATAGGGGTAGCAGTAAGTCAGCTCATAAGTTTTGTCAAGGCCACTTCTTTTTGTTAGTGCATTATCATGTGTTTACCTCTACGAATATAGAAAGTAAGTTTGCATATGCATGCCAAGGTTGCTGAAAACCATAAGAATGCAGTGTAGCACCAAATGTTAGTCATTAGTTATTTACATCCACGCTTTGCCTCTCGACATCTATGGTCCTTTTAACCCCGACAAAAAAGAGGGTTGTTATAACTTTGACTTTGGTTGTTATAGCTAATGTATGGTGGTCTGTCTGTGGCATCGTAGCTCTCGCGGATGGGAAAATTTCGATGCGTGTTTTTTTAACGAGAAAGCAATTCCCTTGCCATGGTTCTTAGCTATGTTTGATGAAAATCGGTTAAGCTGTTTAAAATTTATAGGGGTGGTAGTGCTTAAAAGTCGGGACTTACTTTTTAGTTTTCCAGGCAAATAATGGATGATATTCCTATATGACTTCAAATAGTTTAGAACTCTGCCACTGAGTGCGTTGAGCTCCTATATATTTTTTTTATAAAAATTTAATATACCTACCTAAGGTCGTTAAATTCGACATCTAAGTGTTGCCAAGGTGCTTTCCTACTGTTATTATAACTGTGGTATCGTTGTCTTGTATCTATTTGGACTGCAAGGTGGAAGGATTGATAAAGTTGAGTTGGAATAATATACCTTCATACACTCTAATAATTTCGGAAATCATTTCGTGTTAGAGATATACCTTCAAAAAAAGAACATTTTCAAATGACAACGTCAGCTGTCATCCTGACAACAATTTTTGAACTGTCAAACTCAATTCACATACACATTTCGAGTTTGTCATATAGCTAACATTGCCATTACCTACTAATAAATTACCCCGAAGTTGGTAAATTGCACAACATAAGAGTATGTAAAAAAAGTTGCACTCCGGGAGTGCCGACAAAAGTGAAATAGTATTTTATGCAACAGTTGTATAAGAGGGTTCAAAATATGCGAGTGGCGCAGGTTACGATGCGAGCTTTAGCGAGCATCGTAAGGAGGCGCCATCGAGCATTTTTTGACGTACTTATACAACGTTGCATACAATACTTTTTCTACGACTATATTTACCAAATAAAATACATAACCAAACAAAGAAAATATGAAAATGTTTGACTTACATGTTTGGTGAATCAGATTTAGAATATACAAGTACTGATCTATATGGTATCTATGGTAAACTTTTTTTTAATTGACGTCTTTTTAGTGACTATGTTAAAAAAAAAATTTTCTTATGTTGGCAGTATGGTAAATCTATAGAAAAAAATGTTCTTGGTCTATGGCTAGTAGTATCGTTTTAGTGAAATAACGACACATGTGCTATTATGAGGCATAGAGTATAGACTTTTTTCTGCAATCATATTATCAATGTTCTTATATTAGTGTTCAGAACCATTTAAAAGACAGATAACAGTACAGGAGTAGAAAAACACAATAATTTGCGTGTGTATAGTTTGAATCGTCAAAATTTTTTATTGTTCAGGACATACTTTAAAATGTAGTGTTTTATCCATTTAAAAATTATATTACAACTTTTATTTAATGCTCTATTGTAAATGAAATAAAAAATTAAAATTTTATATTTTTGTAAACCAATCTTTTATTTAGTAGGTACTTGTTAACTAAAAAAATTAGAAATAATTTTATTTTGATGAAAAGAGAAATGAGAAATCGTGTTATATTTTTACGGCAAAAGACTAAGTCACACGCGTAAAAATGATGTTGTTACGTTACATGTCGGTCTAGGCGTACGTGGACGTAGATTATATCGTTGACCAGAAGATTTTGGTGCTAATCCAGGTGTTACCATCGAATCTACACTAGGCGCACATTCACACTCCAACTCAACAGGATGATTTGGCATTTCGACAGCATCTGTCTCCGCCTCAAGTGGATTATCTGATGACTCGAAGAAAATAGGTTCTGGCTCCGCCTCAACCGGCGTGGTATCTATTGTCTCTTCTTCATCTCCACCTCCTATAAGATAAATAGGTTCAAACATACGTTTTTGCCCTATTTTAGAGTTTCTACCTGGAAAGACAGATTCATTGAATACCACATCACGTGATATAACAATCTTATTGTCCTCAGGATCAAATAAACGATATCCTTTTACATTGTCACAGTAACCTACAAAAATTAGTCTCTTACTTTTGGGGTCTAACTTTTTCCGTCTACAGTCATCTACATGTGCAAATGCCTCGCAACCAAAAACTCGCAAATTCTTTAGGCTTACTTTATTACCACTCTATACCTCTTCTGGCAACCTACCAGAAATTCTAGAACTAGGAGATCGGTTAATAAGAAATGCCGCCATGTGCACAGCCTCTGCCCACATCTTGTCATCGAGATTCGCATTGTACAGTAAAGAAAGAAAGAAAAGAAATAAAGAGTAGACATCTGACTTTATCTAGTAAAGTACGATTCAGTCGTTCCGCTGAAGAATTCTGCTGTGGAGAATATGGGACCGTCCGGTCCGGACCGTGGGTTTTAGGGAAATGTGTTAACTCAGCATTAACGTACTCAGAGCCATTATCTGTTCTCAGAACTTTCACAGTAGTACTACATTGGTTTTCAACCAACCTAATAAAATCAATGGTATACTTACACACATCACTCTTCTTCGCAATAGAATAAACGAAAACCTTCCTGGAATAGTCGTCTAGGAACGTAAGAACATTACGCTTCCCGCCGAGAGAAGTGGTCGGCATCGGCCCCATGACGTCACTGTGTATGAGCGCCAGCCGTGCATCTGCCACCTGCTTACTATGATTAGTCTCAAAAGGAGCGCGTGATTGCTTACCCTCAAGACACACTTCACAAACATTTTTCCGAGTGGTAATCTAAAAATCAATATCATTAGCTACTTTTCTAAGTGATGCCAAGCTATCAAAATTAAGATGTCCTAATCGATGATGCCATAACATCATGTCCTTAGACGTAGATGATGTCAGATTGACTTTACCAACCGTTTGAAGTATGTAAACTCTCCCAACTTTCCTAGCATTTAAAACTATTTGTCCAGCTTTAAGTATATCAAATCCAGCATTAGAAAACTTAAATCCTTTTGCAGAAAGAGTAGACACAGATATCAAAGGACAATGCCGACTTACGGCCCAGACGTGCACAGTAAATCTGTTTTTACATAAAAACTTAAAATATTCGTCTTAATTTTATGGTACTACTTATTAAACTGGACAACTTGGTATTATTTTTCTCATTAAAAAAAATAATTAAACATTTATGTAGTTGTGCAGTTTCCGTTTTTACAAAACAGAGTTGCCATTGCAGATAACTTATTTTTTATAGATTTATAACTGCAGTTAATCGATTGTAAAAATAAATATTATAGTAAAATGAGTTTGATTTTTTAAATCGCAGTTTATATTTTACGCCGGGTCCATCTGATCTTCATACCGTATCCGTATCTCCGTCGCGTATCATTTGATCTAGTGTGGACGCAAATGATACTGATAATGATAACTGTTGGATGCTGTGCCCACGTAATGACTGTTATGTGGTATTTAGGATGGGCACGGCATCAACCTAACATAAATCCTCCAGCTCAATTTCTGGACGATATTTTAATCGTATATGACTTAGAATAGAAAAGTACAACAAAGTGTGTAGTTTTCTATTCTATCTCTACAGGTTATAGGGGCAATAAATCCCTACTATGTGGCCATAAATAGTTTGTCATATTTTCAATGTTTGAAGCACTCATGTGGTTAAAATTATTATATTTTTATATAAAATAAAATAATTTATAAAAATTGAACCCCAACTTTTTCTTTAACCTTCCTTTTGTCTTATAATAGTCTATTAAATACTTGTTATTTTGGTTAAACTTCTATAAGTGTGCACTGAGGGCCTAAGTTTCTATGGACGGCTGGCATTCCCCTTTACAGTGAGATCAGGTACAAACATAACATCTTTCAAGGTTATATCAATCGTATTACCACGAAATTTAACCGTAAAATGTACGTCTCCTTTACTACTTACTACTAACTTCTTGCCGTTAGCAACACACACCTCCTTGGTCGATGATGCGTCAAGAGATGTAAACCATTCTCGATATCCAGTCATGTTGTCTGTTCCACCAGAATCGATGATCCACGAACTGTCAGTGTTAAGTGCAGACAACACCATAGAAGTCCATACTTTTTGATCTTGTTGAGGACAATCCTTCTTGACATGTCCTTTTGATCGACACTTCTAACACCATAGCTTGTTCGCATTTGACGAGGAATTAGTGTGTTTTGATGTACTTGGAGCATTCTTCTTTGCACCTCGGAAACTGGACTTGTTGTTACGATTCTGCGTAAACAAGCATTCATTGCTATCAACAGTATTCCCTGTCCATCGCTTATCTTGAAGAAGTTTGGTTTTTACCATATCTGTAGTTATGTCTATGCTTGAGTGCTCCAGAGCCATAATCATTGGTTCATACTCCTTAGGCAATCCTTGAAGCATAATAGCAGCCAGAAATTCATCGTCAAGAGGTTTCTTCATGTTACGCAATTAATTAAAAAACGACAAGATCTCATTAACGTATATTTCCATGCTATCAAACTGTTCTAGCTTAATCGAACATAATGTACGTAAACACGTCAAACGTCTGTGCAATCCAGAGTCATCATAAGCCTTTCTAAGGGCATCCTACACGTCCTTAGCAGTTTTTGCCTGTACGATATGGGGATAACATGATTTGTCTACACTCAAACAGAGCCGTGCTCGAGCCTTTTCCACTTTCCGGGCTTGTTCGGTAGTACTTATACTCATGGAATTTGTACCTTGTTCGGAAGCATCAGGTTTTCCAGCAATACATGTCCACAAGTTTTCAAATACAAAAATATTCATCATTTGAAATGACCAATCACGATAATTATTGGTTCCCTTTAATTTTTCCATCGTGACTTTTGAATACCTAGTCATCCATATTTGAAAAAGTATTTTTTACTCACGTTATATTAACGTTATTCTGGGCCCATAATTGTTAAACTATTCGGAATATAGTAATCAAAGTATGGAATAAAATATAACAGTATAAATAAATATCTTTTAATATTTTGTACTCGACATGATTGCAATACGATATACGATAGAACACAAGAACAATATTGACAGACATCACATCACATCGCTGAAAAATAGATACAAATGTTTTCTAAAAATGGCCAGCGTTACAGTACTCCAACACCACTGGGACTAGGCTAGGGCTGTGGATCGAAGCTTGACTAGAACGGTTGTCGGCCACCTTCACCCACTACCGTCATGGCATCATAGTGCAGACCACCGACTACAACGATCGGACACGACCGTCTTCGTTCTCCATTCTTCAGACCAGTGAAAGAAATTAGAAAGTACGAATTTCGGTTTAAATAAATGACCTTTTTTCCTAACCTTAACTTTAAGCAGACCTTTGCAGTTCGTTTACATCAACTACATTTTTTTAAACTTGTCTGATAACAGTACAAAATAAAAAATTATATATAAACTTGAACATAAAAAAACAAAAGTAAGTCACCGAGTCGAACCCGTAACACTCTTTCTAGCTGTCAGCATCCTTAACCGCTAAGTTAAGCGGATGGCGGCTGGCGCGATGAAATTAGCGACCATATTCTGCGTGGAAAGAAAAACGAATGAAAACTCTAAAACACGCATTTTCCCAAACATAAAACTAATCTAGATCGATTGCTTACCCCCAAAAACCCCCATATGCCAATTTTCAGCGAAATCGTTAAAGCCATTTTCGAGATCACAGACATTTATAAATATAGAAGAATTGCTCGTTTAAAGGTATAAGATTTGTAGCAGATTAGGTTTAAAGACTTACTAATGTCATCTTGGATGCCTTTCGATTTTGATCGTTTGACAAGAGTCAGGTCTATGAAACTCCTTCTCTTAAGAGCAGAGGAGGAAAAAAGACTGAAAACATTAGCGGAACCAACATAATCCAGATTTTAATATTTTGTGAAAAACATATGTATGGTGTAAAAAGTTTGTTCGATCTGCAATTTCTTTAAGCTTGCGAGGTCTACAGCTCACAGAGCCACTAGTATTAGTCCACTTTTAGACTAAAGGCACAGAATTAATAATAGTATTACATACAGAACGGAAACTCGCACCGTCCCCCGCAATCTGGTGTCCCCGCAACCCTTCCCCCGTTATTGTGAGGTGTAAGCGGCAGTAAAATAGGGTTATTGGTAGGCGCACGTTGACATTACGCGAGTCACTTAGGATTATTGAATTAAAATGGTGAGAAACTGCGCTCATTATCATTGTTTATCCACGGAAAACAATAAATAACGAAAATTTTATAGATGTCCGAATAATAAAAACAGGTAAACAAAGCAACAAATTCTGTGGTGGCGACCCTGATTGTTTAACTCACACATTTGACGTGTGCACGGACGGATTGTTTCCTTTGTAGTAGTACTAGGTATATATGCTGCTCCGTTTGTATGAAGTGCCACACCTGTGCTAAAGGCCTCTCCCGATCAAAGGAGGGTTTGCCTATAATCACCTCCCTGGTCAGGCTCACACTGCTGCCCGTTGTCTGTTACCTATACCTCCCATAGTGGCCACTTTTGACACTCGTGATAGAAGAAAAGAGTTTTGACAAGATGTATTCTACTTTGCCGTCACCAAAAGACCAGCTTCTACAGTAACCGCTTCTACAGCTGACTGGTAAACTACGTCATATTTAAGGACATTATAAACCATGATCACACGTAACGTCAAAAAATATAAAACCAACAGTATACTTATTAATTACAAAGAAAAATTCTAATCAAATTTGTGCGCAAAGTCTCGGCATGTTTGGTTTGGCACCTACCGACCTACCTCGGCTAGTCATAGTCAACCGTTTTAATTGCCCTTAGCACGAGTGACCACACTTTTTGTCTTTATTGAATAATTTGGTCAATTTTTAAGCAACATTTTTTATATATATGGAACGAGAATCGATTACTGATCCTTTCAATATGCAAGGTGATTTGTCAGTCAAGCTTGTTTTATCCTTTTCAGCTTCTGGTGAAATCGGCTCAACGATTATATCGGAGGACTAGAGTCCCTTCCATGTCATACCCCGATGTAGGAGAAGCAGCGATGTCTTGCTTTCCAAATCCAAAGTTTAAAAAGTTCGCCAGGCCTTTCAGGTTAGTATAATTTTATTTAATGGAATGAAAGTTCCTTCTCGCAGGGTGCAGTGGAAGGACTAAATCCACGATTCGCGTGCGTCTGACATGTTTGTAGAGTTAATCTATGTATTGTATGTATGTGAGTGCATAACTTGGAAATGCTAGATTAGGAAGTATCGTTTAGAATCCTTGGATCATTCCAGGCGGCTTTAATATTTCTAACTAGCTGAAGCCCGCGACTTCGTTCGCGTGAACTTTATGTCTCTAGAAAATGCTCATCAGACTGAACAACTTTTACTAAGGCGGCATTTTTATATCTCTTATAGTTTAGCTGGACCATTATGGTTCTGCATCAGGCGTTCCATTTTCCAAAATCATTTATACCCTATATGTTGCCCAGGCTTAATAGCTATATAACACAAAAAGTTTCATTCGAATCCGTCCAGTATTTCAGGAGATTAGCGTGTACAAACAGAAAAACAGACAAACAGACAGACATTTTATTTTAAATTCTTACTCTATTACTATGTCTCTATCGCCCCAATATTTTTTTTTGGAAATATATTTAATGTACAGACACACTTTTTTTACTGTTTTATTATATGTATAGATATAGATTCTTACTCTATTACTATGTCTCTATCGCCCCCAATATTTTTTTTTGGAAATATATTTAATGTACAGACACACTTTTTTTACTGTTTTATTATATGTAAATAAAATAATGATAAATAAAAAAATAAATTATAATGATAAATTGGGATTGTTAATTTTGTTAGCTCCTAATTTTAATTTTTTGTGAATCAAAATGGTAGCGTATTTCAAGAAACCAATTTGAACATTTTGATTACGTTTTAGTTAAATTTTTATGAATCATTAAAAAAATACGACACAATCTGTTTTAGGGGGTGAACTCGGTTTTTATAGTAGAAAAAATATTTATTGGTACGCTTTTCAGCCACGGGCCCACGGGGACCCGGTCCTGTGAGGCGTTCAAAGGGCCAAAGCCAACATGAAGAGGCCTTTTAGTACCTTTTTTCATCATCATCAGGTCCTTTTGTCTCCACTGCAGGAGCACGACCCTCTCTGTACTACCAGAGCCATACTTGGCCAGAGCAGACAAAGGTCTTAGCCTACACTCTCCACGCTGGCCAGACGAGTCGGAGAGGTCTCATTGATGGTTTATAAGCTTTGTTCAGCTTGTATTTCCTAAGTCGCCTTCTACGACATCCACGGGAAGACTTGCAGTGGTCCTATTCTACTCTGCCGGAAACCACACGGCATAGTACCTTTTTGTCTTTCCGTCCGCGGTTTTACTCAGAGACTATAAGTATTAGAAAGCTGTAATTTGGTATGGATATGTACATTAGTTATGGCGAAAAAGCGGTAAAATAAAATTTTGAAAATATATATTTTTTGGGTGGCTTCCATACATATAAAGTGGAAGTTCTTAACTAACCCATCGTGTGGGGTTTCGTTGAATACTAGGTCTTTCAAAAATATTGCGAGCTTGATGTTGACACATCATTTTTCGATTTAGGGAATCGTTTCTGAATTATTAGTTTTAAAGTGCAAATTTTGTTAGAGTCAAGTGTCCTTCCCCCTCTATTTGCTAAACGGTCATATAATATAAAAAAAATCACACCTGTAGTATATATAACGAAGTTTAAAGGAAAACTATCAGAGCTAAGTAGAGTTTACGAATAAAGTTATAGGCGTACATTGTATAAGTTGATACTTATAAGTACAATGTACTCGGAAAAGGTAAATTTCATACAAATTCAATAGAAAATTAGTTTTTAGACGTTTTTAGTGACATGAACTCAAAGTTGGCATTCGCAACTACGCAACCCTACACTGCGCGTGGCCCAACACGCTCTTGCCCAATTTTTTATAAAAGAAATATCCAAAATAATGGTTAATTTTGGAAAAAAAAAATCTCAACAAAATTGAGGGCAATCGGGTCTTTTAATATTTTTTTAAAAATAATGACTTGTTTTAGGTATTGGATCGATGTGACCATATGCATCGATCTGTTTGGAGCCTGCGCTTGCTATCAGTTGATCATAGCCAAAACTATAAAGTCTTTAGACCCGGGTAAGCATACTTTTTGATATGTACCTAGATAAGTCACATACACGGTGATTTGTGATTGGTTTTGGAGCCGAAAGCCACTTCATAAGAATCGTTAGTTAGACCTAATTAGCTAGTTAAATGAAAAATTCAGAAAAAAAAAAGTTGACTTAGACTCGAAAATAAAATCGTGAGATCAATTAGTAGTACCGCCACCGGCCAGCCGGCCGGAGTTCATCGAGGTCACGCGGCAGCTTTGGACAGGCGTAACTATGTGGTCTCAATCGAAATTCATTTTCACAACTTTTTTATCTTAAGTCAAACACCAATTGGGATTACGTATATGGATAGAGGAATTTATTTACTTTACGACATTTTTTTCCAAAACCAATGAAAGCTCATCGTGTATACAGGGCTCTTAATCCAAGATGATTAGAACAATAGTATTTTTTACTGCTGCAAATGAGGATGGAAGACAGGCTAAAAAATAAATTAAAAATGCCTCAATGTTAAGTAAAATTTTAGGCCTTATTTATTTATTTATTTAACTTTATTACATGACATGTAATCGGCGGACTTAAGGCCGTAGGCCTTTCCAACCAGTCAACCTACAGGTGGTGCATGGTGGTGGTTGCATGTCAACATGCAAACATTTCGGAAGTATATTTCCTTATAACTACGAAAGAGAGAAAACTATAATAGTTACTTACTGGGTTTTATCTTCCGTGCTTGTTATGCTGATGATAGGGATGTAGACTAAAAACAAATTTTAGGCTCATTAGTAGATTAATAAAAAGTATGGTACCCATACGTATTTTTTCTTTTCTCTCTTTAGCAAATAATGACAAAGATTCAGCGCATTTAATGTTTTTGTGACGTCACGATTGGCTACGATTTTTAAAGTTCAGTACCCAAAGGATAAAAACGGGACCCTATTACTAAGACTTCGCTGTCTGTCCGTCTGTCTGTCACCAGGCTGTATCCCAAGAACCGCGATAGCTAAACAGTTGAAATTTTCACAAATTATGTATTTCTGTTGCCACTATAACAAAAAATCATCATCAACATTTCAGCCGCATAACGTCCACTGCTGGACATAGGCCTCCAAAATGACCGAACAAGATCGGCCTGCATCCAGCGCTTTCCAGCGACCCTGGAAATACAAACAAATAAAACAACAAATACAAAAAATAAAATAAAATAAATATTTAAGGGGGGCTCCCAAACAACAAACGCGATTTTTTATAGATAACCGAACCCTTAGTGCGCGAATCCGATTCGCACTTGGCCGGTTATTAACCAACGGTGACTTTTCGAAACGAAAACGAAAAAATATAGATCCCTCATTTTTGGACAATCTAGTTGAAGGAATAAATCAAATAGTATACGTTAAACCCAGTATCGTTAGCGCTTGTTGACAGACGTGTGCATTGAATAGGCCAGGCCATACCCAAATTTTCCGGGGTCCAGTGGCGCCGCCATTTAAAATAAATCATTTAATAGGAAACGGAGATATCATTTAAAATTGTGTCTTGGTCAAGTTCTAGATACCCATTCAAAGTATTTTTTAAACTACTTTTTGTAGTTTAAAGTGAGAACGTGAAGCTTTTCTACGCACATTTGCGAAAAACGGCCACTTTTAGCTAATGTGCGTAGAAAAGCGCCATGTTTGCACTTTAAATTATAAACAGTAGTTCATAAAATAGTTTTAAGGGTTATCTAGGGCTTGACCAAGACACAATTTTGAATGATATCTCCGTTTCCTTTTAAATGATTTATTTCAAATGGCGGCGCCACTGGACCCCGGAAAATTTGGGTATGGCCTTAATATGGAGTCGTTCTGTGGGGCAACAGTGTTGAATCAGAGAGCAGCTTTATATAACAAAAAAGTGTATTCGTGTCTTGGCAAATATAAAAAGTCGAGATAGTGCCAAACCTTACTTTATAAAATACAATATTTTGACCCAGCCATGTATCTATATTTAAGAAGTAGCCTTGTTTATGAGAAAGCATTACACTCTTTTTTAAGAAATTAGAGAAACACATAACAGAAAAACTCGACATAAAAATAGATTAAATGTAGATTTATTTAAAAAAGGACCATTGTACGGTTACGCACAATATCCTTGAGAAATATTATGTAGTAGTTGCGTTTGGAGGGGTGAAGTACGAAGAACCGCGTGACTGAAGTTATTTTATTTAAGTTAAACAAATATAGGCAGCGATTCTTTCCCTTATGTCTCGTATGACGTTTGTTATCGTACTTAGTAATAAATTAAACAGATGTTGTATACAACCCATTCGCGGTCATTGACGCGCGGCTAAAGTGGGTTGCTGAGTTAACATAAAAATAATGCTGTGCGGTGTTGAGACCGTACATCTTGCTAACCAGAAATAAATATGAAGATAAAGAGAGAGACTGTTAAGAGAAAGAAAAGCGTTACAAAACAGTAAAACAAGTAATAACAGTTATTCGTAGTTGAAAGCGATGTTACGGACGCCGCTGGCCGTCGGTGTTTCTCTGTGTTCGTCCTCTGATGATCCCACGGTTTCCGGAGACTCCTCGGTTGCGACATGATCTGCATTTCTCTGTCTTCGTTTTTTCGTTCGGAAGTTTCTGGTTTCTTAGTTTTCTTTCTCTGATAGATAGAGTGCCAGTATTTCCTTCAAACCCAACAAATGACGGCTGTTAAAGTACATGTCACCATCGTGTAGCTTATTGCATATAGATGGACATCGTGGGTTGATAGACTGGTATGCATCTTCGTTTCGTGATCTTCTTGATTTGCAATCATCTTGTCGATGTCTTCTATGTCTTCACTGTTTGACGAGTAATTGAGCGGAGTGTAATGTTGCTTCTTCACGATGTTATTTATTGACATGTTGAGAGCAAGTATGTCAAAGATATAATCTACAGGCATACAACTGCTGTAATGGTTGTATGAGTGGATGGTTAGATCTTCAGCCTGTAGCATACATCCTTGCTTCAAATTTACTATCCGCATATCGTTCGTAATATGCACGTATTGCAACAAATGACCAGCCAACTGTTCCGCGCATGTAATTAAATCCATGCGTCCTTGCAAGGTATACGCTGTGCGTCACAAGGTAGGTTCGCTGTATGAGAAAGCATTTTCGCCTCGCATGGTGCTTTGTTGCTATGTAGATTAGAGACAGGCAAACTTCTTTGACATATCACATTATCTGTTTGTAGTTGACTGCAGAGTCTAAGCTCGTCTTCATTGATAGAAATGAAAATATTTTTCTTAAAGTTTACAGCAATGTACTTAGCTTGTAATTGAAGGTACTTAGTTCTACCTTTTTCCGTTTTAATCGGCAGTGGTATTGGATGATATAATGTAAAGTCTTCGTCAGAAATAAAAGGTATATCGAATAGAAAGTAGGTTTCTGTAACCCGAGCTTTCACATAAAGTAATTTGTATAATTCTTTGATATTCAATTCAATTGGCAAGGACATTGTTTCTCCAGAAATATTTTTCAATTGTTTAATCAGTGTTACCGGCGTGATGAGATGTACATCAATATGTCCTTGATAAACAGAGGTTAGGGTGTTGAAAAGCATCTCTTCTTGTACTTGTGTTGTAAACTTACGGAATCCTAATATTGAACAGATGTGGTTGTCTACGCGAGTAAATGGACATACTTTGGCAATTGGCACGGCTTATAGGCCGGAATGGGTAAAAGTTGACCAGTTTATTGACGCTCTAACGGAATCAAGCCTTTCCTTATCAGACCACGACTACATAGTCTTTATGGGGGACATTAACATTGACCTAATGAAACAGAATGACGCTGACGCCTTAAAATTTACCAATTGTTTGAGTTATTTAGAACTAAACCAGGTAGTTACCGAGCCTACGCACTTCACAAGCCACTCTAAGAAAGTGATTAAGGTCGTTTGCACTAACGCCCCTGTTAGGAAGGTTTTGGTTACGAATATAACGGGTCGAGTGGACGGGCACGCTATGATAAATGTAGAATTAAAATTAAAGAAAACCAATATACCACCTAAATTCATCTCGTATCGCCCTCTAAAGACGATTGATATGGACGCTTTTAATAAAGATTTACTTACATTCAATAAACTGGAATTCTGTAACTCAATTGCTTCACGTCAGGGAAATGATGGATAAATTCAACAGTCTTATCCTGGGACTTTTTTAAAAAACACGCACCTACGAAAACATACAAAATTAGATAATATAATCACTCACTACTATGGGTACTTGCAAGCTCATGATAGAACTACGTGACCAAGCCCGTAAAAATTATCGACAAACTAAATCCGACACTGACAAGAAATATCTCGCCGATCTTAAAAAAACTAGTAAAAGACAGTGTTGCCAATGAAAAAATTGCGTATTTTAATCGTGGTGATTGAAATACGCAATTTTTTCAATAATTAAATATGTTAATTCAAAAATTGATAGCAGCAAAACTTTCTAGAAGACTCAGAAAAAGATTTTTTTTATTGATCCTACTAAAAGTGATTCTTTGCCTAAATCTTTTGATAACCCTGTCGTCATTAATAATCATTTTTTGAATCTTCCCAATACAATCAATAATAAAAATAATTTATCTAATTTGACATTTTGTGAGTTTAATCGTTTTAATAATTCAACTTTTCAATTTTAATCTGTATTGGAAGATGACGTAGCAAAATTCACAATCTCAATTAAATCGAATGCAGCTGGACATGACGGCATCATTAGGGACATGATTCTTCTTACTCTTCCATCTACTCTGAGTGTGATTATGCAGATAATAAACATTTCTCTTCTCACTGGTTGTTTTCCTCCTCAGTGGAAGGAGGCATTGGTGATACCGATACCTAAGACGAACAATCCATCTGATCTTGCTGACCTTAGACCAATTAGCCTATTACCTTTTCTCTCAAAGGTTTTGGAAAAGGCTGCACACTCCCAGTTGTCAAGTTATATCGAAGCAAATAATATTTTGCCGATGTTTCAATCCGGATTTCGTAAAGGCCGTGGAACGCAAACTGCGCTGTTGAATGTTATCGACAACATTCTCACCGAGCAAGATAGCGGACGTGGAACTTGCCTGACTCTGCTAGATTATTCTCGCGCCTTTGATAGCCTTGATACACCTCTTTTGATCTCCAAACTTTCATACTACGGCTTTGACCACCAATCCGTACTGTGGTTTGATAGTTACTTGGGTGGGCGGTCTCAGAGAGTAAAACTTATAAAAGATGATGGTTCTTGTCTCTTTTCTCAACCACGATCTGTATACCGCGGAGTCAAATCAAAATCTAAAGTCATGATTTTTGGTTCAATAGTGCAAATTGCCAAAATAGTGTCGCGTAGGACGATAAGTGATAATGACAATGTCAACGTCACAAATTCAAACTAGGAGAATTCATCTAAAGGGAAATTTCGTCACTCACGTCAGCACACGATTGGCCTAGCGGTCTTGGTGTTGGACTGTGAATCCATAGACCCCAGGTTCAAATCACAGTCACGTATAGTGTTTTTGAAGTTTTGTAAGAAGTTTCTAGATAACTCTAGATTAAATTAGAATGAAAATACGGGCCAGAAATAAAAGAAGACAAAAGAAAATTTACTGACTTAAGTTTAGAACTTTGATGCGATATTGTTCGCATCCGGGGGGTATATAAGCGGAACAAGGCGCGGCCTACGCCAGTTTAGTTTGAAAGTAAAATCCGAAGAAGGAAGAAGGAAGAAGAAAAAGGAAGAAAAGTAAAAGTGGAAGTAGTGAGTAAAAAGTAAAGTGTAATAGTGAGTGAAGTGAAGTGTTCAGTGCAGTAAATACGCGCGAGAGACGTTTCCGCGCGTGACAGTGCAGTGACGTTTACGCGTGTGACAGTGCAGTGACATTACCGCGCGTGACAGTGCAGTGACGTTTCCACGCGCAAGACAGTGCAGTGACGTTTCCGTGTGTGTGACAGTACAGTGACATTCCCGCGTACGTACCTGTGACAACTGTGAGTACCCTAGAGTTGTAAATAAAGGCACTATTCCATAGGATTGGTGTTTCCTTTCCTATCCCCAACCCACTCTCGTGACAATTGGTGTCAGAAGTGGGATAGGAAAGATGCCAATCGTGCCTAGAAATGAGAGAGGGGTAACCACTCGAGCGGGAGCTGCAGCGGCAGAGGAACAATCGCTCGAGGAGTCCAACTCTGGCGGAGCCGCGACAACATCAGCGGCCGTCCCACCAGCCACTCCGTTGGAGATGAACGCGTTCCTGCAGCAGATTACTGTAATGATGCAAGAGCAAGCACGCCGCCAGGAGGAGCAAGCACGCCGCCAGGAGGAGCAAGCACGCCGCCAGGAGGAGCAAGCACGCCGCCAGGAGGAACAAATACGGGCGCTGCAGGAAGAGCAAGCACGCCGTCAGGAGGAGCAAGCACGCCGCCAGGAGGAGCAGCTTCAGTCCTTTTCCAAAGATGTTTTGGCTGCGGTTCGGGCCAACACAGCCCGGATGGATGACTTCGAGAAGGAAGTTGCAGAAGTAAAGGAGGAAGTTACAGAAGTAAAGGAGGAAGTTGCGGAAGTAAAAGGGACGCTTCAACAGCTTGGTAAGGAAGTTAAACTTCTCAAAGAGTCTGGCCCTGTCACTAGCTCTGTAGTCGCTTCCTTTACGAAAAATTTAAAGGTGCCACCCTACGACGGCAAATCCTCTTGGGCTGCTTTTAAACTGCAGTTGGAGACAATTAAAAAAGCCAGCCATTGGGATGAGCAGGAGGCGCAGTCTGCATTGACCCTGAGATGAAGAAGAACGGCGTGATAGAACCTTCATCAAGCCCATGGTGCTCTCCGATTGTGTTAGTAAAGAAGAAGAATGGATCGACTAGGTTCTGTGTAGACTATCGGCGATTGAACGATGTAACTAAAAAGGACAGTTACCCACTTCCTAGAATCAATGACACTTTGGATTCACTTTGTGGCATGACTTGGTTCTCTACTCTTGATTTAAAAAGTGGGTATTGGCAAGTAGATTTGGATCCTAAGGATAAAGAGAAGACTGCGTTTTCAACCGGCAAGGGTTTATGGCAGTTCAAAACTATGCCATTTGGACTATGTAACGCGCCAGCAACATTTGAAAGGTTGATGGAACATGTGCTGGCAGGTATGCTAGGAGAAACCTGTTTGGTCTATTTAGATGACTTCATTATAATGGGGAGAGATTTCGATGATCATCTCAAAAAGCTTGAAAGTGTGTTTTCAAGACTACAGAGTGCAAATTTGAAGCTTAGTCCAAAGAAATGTTCATTTTTCCAACGTCAGGTCAACTACTTGGGACACGTTATTTCGGAACAAGGTATTGCAACTGACCCATCTAAAATAAGTGCAGTAAAAGATTGGCCAACGCCAACAGATAAGACACAGGTGCGAGCATTCTTGGGTCTATGCTCTTACTATCGAAGATTCGTAAGAGGATTTTCCGATATCGCGAAGCCATTACATCGGTTGACCGAAGAGAAACGAGCATTTTCTTGGGATAAAGATTGTGAGCAAGCTTTTCAGGACCTCAAAATGCGTCTATGTGAAACCCCTGTCCTCGGATATCCTGACATAGAAGGCAAGTTTATTGTGGACGCTGATGCAAGTAACACCGGTATTGGAGGTGTTCTATCTCAGCAAAGAGGAGATCAGGAAGTAGTAATCGCCTACTTCAGCAAATCTCTTTCAAGGCCAGAGAGAAATTACTGCGTAACTCGCAGAGAATTGTTGGCCGTGGTAAAGACATTGCAACATTTTAAGAAATATTTGCTTGGCCGCAAATTTCTGGTAAGGACTGATCATGCTGCATTGAAATGGTTATTGGAATTCAGAAATCCTGAAGGGCAGGTGGCCAGGTGGATTGAGCTACTCCAAGAGTATGAGTTTGAAATTGAGTATCGATAAGGGAAGAGTCATGGCAATGCGGATGCTCTGTCTCGAAGACCTTGCCTGGAGGACTGCAAGCATTGCAATCGGCAGGAAGAGAAGGAAAAAGTAAACATCCGGCTAATCCGTACTGATTCCGTAGATAAAAATTGGACTAACGACGCCATGAAAAAGGCTCAGGAAGATGATAAAGACTTTCAACCACTATTGAACTGGCTACGAAGTGGAACTAAACCAAAATGGTCAGAAGTGGCCAAATACAGTACGGCTACAAAGAGTCTTTGGGCGCAATGGGATAGCCTGGTGCTACACGATGGATTACTCTACCGAAAATGGGAAAGTACTCAAGGTAAAGATTGCCATCTACAATTGGTCGTCCCCAGAGAGAAGATAAGGGTGATTTTAAAAACTTTCCATGATGGTACTTCCGGCGGACACCTGGGGATAAGAAGAACTCTCACAAAAATTAAAGAACGTTTCTACTGGTTACACTGCCGAGATGATGTAGAAGACTGGTGCCGTAAATGTCAGAGTTGTGCGGCAGTTAAGGGACCACAGACTAGAAGCAGAGGAGCTATGAGGTTGTATAATGTTGGAGCTCCTTGGGAACGAGTAGCTCTTGACATAGCCGGACCGTTTCCGATTACGAATGCTGGCAACCGGTACATTTTGGTAGTTATGGACTACTTTACGAAATGGCCTGAAGCATTTGCACTACCTAATCAGGAGGCTACCACAGTAGCGACAAAGCTTGTGAACGAAGTATTCTGTAGATTTGGTGTGCCATTGGAGATGCACAGTGATCAGGGACGAAACTTTGAGTCACAAGTATTCCGAGAAGTCTGTGAAATCATGGGAATCCATAAGACTCGGACGACGCCGTATCATCCGCAGTCAGATGGAATGGTTGAGAGGTTTAACCAAACATTGGAACGGCATCTGGCAAAAGTAGTAGAAAGCCATCAGAAAAACTGGGACGAGTATATTGCGCTATTCCTCTTATCTTATAGGACTGCGGTGCATGAGACCACTACAGTTACTCCAGCATATGCCAATTTTGGAAGAGAATTGAAATTGCCAGCTGATTTGTTATCAAGTTGTCCACCAGATACCCCAAAAGGAATAACCGACTACGCTAATGACCTTCGGATTAAGATGGTTGACGTCTATGAGCAGATTAGAGAGGCTGGGCTTAAAGCTAGTGAACGGATGAAGACTCGTTACGATCGAAGAGCTAATGGCCTCAGCTTCGAGGAAGGAACACTGGTTTGGCTTCATAATCCGGTGAGGAGAAAAGGAAAATCTCCAAAGCTACAACCAAGTTGGGAAGGACCTTACAAAATTGTCACCAGAATTAACGACGTGACTTACCGGATTCAGCGTAATCCTCGCAGTCCTCTCAAAATAGTTCATGTGGATCGATTGGCACGTTATCATGGAAGCAATAATGATCGGGACGATCATGTCTCGAGAGGGGGCAGTGTCGCGTAGGACGATAAGTGATAATGACAATGTCAACGTCACAAATTCAAACTAGGAGAATTCATCTAAAGGGAAATTTCGTCACTCACGTCAGCACATGATTGGCCTAGCGGTCTTGGTGTTGGACTGTGAATCCATAGACCCCAGGTTCAAATCACAGTCACGTATAGTGTTTTTGAAGTTTTGTAAGAAGTTTCTAGATAACTCTAGATTAAATTAGAATGAAAATACGGGCCAGAAATAAAAGAAGACAAAAGAAAATTTATGACTTAAGTTTAGAACTTTGATGCGATATTGTTCGCATCCGGGGGGTATATAAGCGGAACAAGGCGCGGCCTACGCCAGTTTAGTTTGAAAGTAAAATCCGAAGAAGGAAGAAGGAAGAAGAAAAAGGAAGAAAAGTAAAAGTGGAAGTAGTGAGTAAAAAGTAAAGTGTAATAGTGAGTGAAGTGAAGTGTTCAGTGCAGTAAGTAAGTACAGTGACATTCCCGCGTACGTACCTGTGACAACTGTGAGTACCCTAGAGTTGTAAATAAAGGCACTATTCCATAGGATTGGTGTTTCCTTTCCTATCCCCAACCCACTCTCGTGACAATAGTTTATCAAAATCCAATCATAACTATGCTAGGTACGGCAATAGATAGAGTGGATGAGGCAAAAATCTAGGCATTTTAATGGACGGTGAGTTTGAGATTCGAAAAACATGTCAGCAATATAGTTAAGAACTGTTTTAACCGTTTGAAAATATTATATAAAATAAGAAACTTGCTAACGGATAAGGTACGATTTAGGTTATGCGAATCTTTAATCCTATCGCGGCTTAACTACGGAGATATAGTCTATGGGCCTCGACTTTTGGAAAGAACACAACGTCTTATCCAACGTGTCCAAAACGCGTGTTGTAGATTTTGCTACAATATCCCGCCGCGAAGTCATATTACGCCATATCTGAACGACAATTCGATGCTCAATATGGTCTCCCGTAGACAGCTACATCTGGTAACTCTACTGTTTGGAGTAATAAAACATAAAATGCCAGAATATCTTTACACGAAGATTAGGTTCAATCCCAACCGTAATGCAAGATCCTGTCGTCCACCACTTCTCGTGTCTCGTCATAAAACAGCTTCTTTCAGAGGCAGCTTCCGATATCTGGCGACGAAATGTTGGAACAACATACCCCCTCCAATAAGACTCTATACGTCAATTTCATCTTTTAAAGCAAGGTTTCGCACTTATTTATTAGATTTGCAAAAATTCTAAATCCAACACGTCGCTGGTAGCGGAGGCTGTCGCCGAAAGTTCTTCTGGGCCTATGTTACTACTTATAATTCATAATTCATTTATTTCATGTTTTCATGCACATACAATTGTAAATCTTAAATTTAGTTTACAAAGTGCACATGAGACCCTGGTAGGGCGCTACATTTAATAAAAATTAGTACTACATTTAAACTTAATGTGATTATTATATTTCTAACAATTTAAACTAACTGAAAAAATTTTTAAGCTTCTTTTATAACAGGCACTTGCTAATAATATTTATATATAGTTATCTATTTTCCTTATCGTCGGTATTCGTTAATCGTGTAATAACATTTTCTAATTAAATATTTTTTTAAAGTACTGAGGAACGTGCTATCCTTTACAATGGTCCTTATATTAAGAGGTACTTTATTATATACTAAAATAGACATGACATAAGGACTTTCGTTGGTCATCTGCAATCGGACTGCAGGTCGGGCCAGATTATTCTTGTTCCTTAAGTCATATTCGCGGGTGTAGGTGTCTTTTGCAACAGTATAAAGGTGTTCATTTTGTCTTACAAATTTGCAAAGTTCGAAAATGTAAATTCCAATAAGGGTAAGAATATTATATTTAACGAAGTATGGCCGGCAACTGTCTGTTTGTTTTATTCTTGCTAGTATCCGGATACATCGTTTTTGAGATACTAACACGTCATTTGAATCGGTACTGAGACCCCATAATACAATACCGTACTGTATCCACGAGTGGGCATATGCAAAATATGCTTGAAGTCCTATATTTAAATTTGTGCATTTTTTAAGTTCATATAGCGCATAACTAAAGCGGGCTAATTTACTTATAAGTTTAGAGACATGTTCTTTCCAGTTTAAGTGTGTGTCAATCTCCATTCCTAGCAATGTGCAGTGGTCTACTCGCTCTATTTCAGTGTTTTTATAGCTATATGATATATTTAAGCCTGGTTTTTGATAGGGCCTAAAATTTATTAATTTAGTTTTTTTAAAATTAATTAATAGGTTGTTTTTATTAAGCCAATTTTCAATGGTATGTAAATTTTTATTAAGGAGGATTTTTAATTATCTTATTATCCCCACATCCCCTTCGTATATTCTTTTTAAACAACTTATGTGATACGAGTAGTGACAATGTCAAGACAATATTTACGCAATAGCAATGCTATATATTAATATATGTATTTAAACACACACACAGCCTCATTTGTCTATTTTCACATCACTATTATCGCACCTCGCATCTCTTCAGGTCACAGCTGAAAATCAGTGTATTGCTCCCGGGCAATATTACCACTGAGCTGTGGCCTATTTGTATTGCTGTAGCACACACATTCAAAATTGTGCAGGTAGGTAGAAGTTTATTTATTTTTTGTGTCTGATTTGTGTAATTTTTTTTTATGTGTGTTTTAGCAGCAAAGAAATGAGTTTATCTATCTATCTACTTCCTTCTATCTGTTGATGAGTAAATGAGCAGTCATAGCTGCCGAGTTCATGAACGTAGAAGCTGTAGTTAAGTCTATCTTAGATTGCATTACTTCTAAATCCACGTTTGTCTGGTTGATGAAGGCGTCTATTAGTGAAAATTGGTGCTTAATATTTTCCGCGTTCTTCTTCAAAACTTTGTTTTCAATCTCGACGATCGTTGTTTGATTTTTCACTAACTCCAACAGATAATCCTCGTTGTTGTTTATGGCGTCGATGTCTTGTATGTATTTTCCAGCGGAATTTTGATCCAGAATCCCGAATAGTGAGTTGGCTAAGTAACCAACTCCGTTAAAAAATCCTCTCTTCCTCCTGTTGCTCAGGTGTTTATGTGGGACTAACAGAATTATAGTAGTGAAGGAAATCCAGCTCGTGTTGCAGCTGTTCTAGAATTATTTTGCATGGCATAAGTTTTGTTTGTTCGCAGATTCCACTTAACAACTTAAGTACCTCACCAACGTGAGGTACGTTTCCACACGTCGAGTTCATTCCTAATAGTTTGTTAAGTTATAATACATAACAAGCCACCACTCGCCATATGTTATTTGAACTCTGCCGATAGTATCGTAATATATCGGTCGGTCTCTTTCCAGACTTGTAATTTGACCGCTTGACCTTACTCCGTCGGTGCTTCCATATGACTCAGTTGCGAATGCAAACAGTGATAATAGTGTTAGTAGTAATGTAGCGCAGGTTTTGTTCAATGATTAAACAGCCTTTTGTTTAGGTTTGTCAATGGAATCCGACGTTGATATTATTTCGGTTTCTTTCGGTATGGAGCGAGTTTCACTATAGGGCGTTCAATTGTGTCCACGTCGCATAGTTTTCTTATATTTTTCCTCGCAATAGTCATCCTTGGGAGCAACTTTGTTGTAAATGTCCTCTGATTCCCAGAATTTTGTTAATTCGTCTAGATTTATCAGAGTTGCGTGACAGTTGAAGGTCTTCATTCGGCCACATAAAATCCACCCCAACTGTGTTTGCTGCGCTACGGGTGATTGTTGATTTCCCTTAAGCACTCCATTAAGAAGGATTTCTAAGTACACATCGGCTCCAAGTAATAAGTCGATAGTGCCAGAAATGTTGAATTCTGGATCGGCTAGCTTCAGGTTTTCTAAATGAGGCCAATCTCCTTTTCGGAACGAGCAGTTAGGCAAGCTCCTCGTGAGTTTTTTCATACTTAAAGCGTTTGTTTCAAATGTGAAATCGCTATGGATTGATTGACAGGTGAGATGTAGTCGTCCTTTGCAGTCTCCGGAAACAAAATCAACACCCGACATCGTCGCATAAAAATTTTTCCTTGGAAGTCTTAGTAGTCAAGCGGCATTTTCCGTAATTAGATTGACTTGCGATCCTTGATCCAGTAAGGCTCTAAGTCTTAGGTGGGTTCCGTCTGCCGATTTTATTTTCAACTGCACGGTGGTCAACAGTATCTCCACATCGCTGGTGGGCAAATGGTGAGCTGTCTTTTGATTTGATGTATAGGGTTGAGAATCTGAAGTTGAGAGTTGATTGGTGTTATTATTAGGTTTTCCGCGTGTGCTCGATTCATATTCTTGTTTATAATTATGCAATAGCGTGGGGTGTTTCATATTGCATTCATTGCATGTTATAGTTGACGTGCATTGACTATATAGTATAAGCAATTCTTGCACAGCTGTAGTTTTGCAACTAAACTATTTCGTTGAAATGAGTTCATGTTATTGAACGTTGGGCATGTTCGTAAACAATGATTTTCATCGCAGTACGGGCACGATCCATAAGTAACATGATATGTTTTCGTCATGTTTTGTTTCTTAAAATCGAAGTTATATTTTCTTGTTAAGAAAGGTTTGCTGAGTGACTTCTGGAAAGCATTTTTCTGCGATGACATGACAGATGTTTTTAATGTTTTCATGGTTTCATAAGCCATGAACTTGCTCTCGATAAATAACAAAAAATCTTGTAGAGGCTGCAGTTCCTTTGGATCATGTAGTTCTTTTATGTAATCGTTGAATGTGACAGAATCCAGTTTTTGTGACATCAAGTGTACAATGATAGGATCCCATGACGATGTGTCTATCCTAAGATTGGAAATGCCGTTCATACATTCCATAGTTACGTCGTGTAACTTTTTTAAGTTATATGCGTCTGGATTTAGGATGTTAGGCAGGTTGAGCATGTTGTTCATAAGGTATGTGAACTGTAGGCGATGGTTATCATACCGTTGAGTTAGTATATCCCAACAGGATACATAGTTTTCGGCGGAAGTTATCAGATGTTGTACTAATCTCTCTGCCCCACCTCGTAGTTTTGTTTTGAGGTGTTGCATCTTCTGCGCCTTGCTTATTCCTGGATTGTTGTGTATTGTTTCATTAAAAAGATCCTTGAAGGATGTTGTTCATTGAGCGTATTTGCCCGAGAATTCAGGAATTTCCATTTTTGGGGTTAATTTTTGGTAGTGAACCATAGACCACAGCTTGTTATTGATTGCCTTTCTTAATTCATCGTATTTATGTTCGATGTCTAGAAACATTTGATAGTATGTCTCATTCGATCCTTTAAGCTGGAGATCGATTTCCCAGTGTTATTTGTTTATAGATTCCCATCTTTTCTTCAAAAGCGCCAAGTTTTCTTCAAGTTCCCATTTTTCACTGGTGGCCGTGACGTCCATTTTCGACATTGCTCTGTCGATGGCTTTGAAGTAGCACTCTTGATTGTTGAGTAACATCTGAAAGTTCTCGTTCTCAGTTTTCAAAATTTCGGAAAGATCAAATTTAACAGTTTGCATTTTTTGTTCGTTGAGATACTTCAATCTCGTTATTATATCTGATTTGGTATCCAGATATGTTTTTGTTCTTCCATAGATATCTTCGTTGAAGTAGTCTATGTTTTTGTCGTTGACATTGTTCGTTAGTTCGGTGTGTCTCGCTTCGAAGTCGTTTTATTGCTCTTCTAGCGATGACAGACGTTTCTTGAGATATTCTTCGGTTTTTCGTGACGAATAATCATTCTTTTAATTGATACAAAGTGTTTTGATGTTATTGAAACATTCGGACTAAAGCGCCAGCATCTTGTTGTAGTTCACTTAGTTTACACTGAAGCTTGCAATCTTCTTAGTTTCTCGTTTGACGTGAAGTATTCATGGTAGTGTCGTAGGTTCGCGACTCGAAGACAGCTGTGATGGAGTGTGCCGCCTCCTTTTTCTTTCAAATCTTCTTCGTAGGCCAGTATCTCAAGAATGATTCGAAACGGTCGCAAGACGGCAATGCAATTGCGTCCGAAATACAGTATATGCACCTTCTCAATTTGATTAGTGATTCTCGCTTGTAAGAGGCCAATCAAACCGATTTGCTACTGTACACAGGCACGAAAATGCACTGGACCGCTGAAGCTCGAAGGACCAAAAAGGATAATGTATAGATACGTACAATATCCTTGAGAAATGTTATGTAGTAGTTGTTGCGTTTGGAGGGGTGAAGTACGAAGAACCGCGTGATAGTTGAAGTTAGTTTAAGTTAAAAGTTACAAATATAGGCAGCGATTCTTTTCCTTTTGTCTCGTATGACGTTTGTTATCGTACTTAGTAATAAATTAAACAGATGTTGTATACAACCCATTCGCGGTCATTGACGCGCGGCTAAAGTGGGTTGCTGAGTTAACATAAAAATAATGCTGTGCGGTGTTGAGACCGTAAAGCCATATTTTACATTTATACAAATTTATAATAAAATACCGAAAAAAATTAAAGAAGTTGACAGAGAAATAATTTTATTAAACAATTTAAATTAATTTTATTAAAAAAATATATTAATCCGTTAAAGAATATATGTAGGAACAAAAAATCGTAATTATATGTATTTAATTTTATGTAATATTAGTTTGTAATTGTAATTTTATGTAATATTAATTTATTATTGTAATATTAATTAAGTGGCTGTTGAATTTTTATAATATGTTATGTTGTTGTTTATAAGTAATTACATGTGAATAATTATTATTTGAACATTTATTTTAACTGCATGTCATAAATTTTGCTTGACACTTTTTCATTGTAATACCCAACATGGTTCAAAGTGTACCTAGTATATAAGACAGTGACTTTTTATAGTTAGAACTGACGATGTACATATTGATGCAATAAATCATTGAATTGAATTGAATTGAATTGACGCACAGTCTCCTCGCATACTTATAAGCGCTGCGTATCTACAACCCAATATCATCTCATATTCACCTTGGAACCACTGACTTCCGCGTGTTTCTCCGCGGCTTCTAGAGCCAAAACCAGCTCCACTGCTTCCTAATATTGAATTTTCTTTTCGGCGAATATTCTCGATCGCATGGCGTCGTTAGCCTAACCAGACAAAAACTGTCCCGAAGGTTTTCCTGTAAAGTCGAGCGTATTTTACATCTGCCAAAATTGCACGTAGACGCGAGGTGTTTCAATGATATTCCTTCATGGATTCTCCGGGGCGTTGGCGCTTCAATCTAAACATATGGCGTTCCGCAATTTCTGATCTTTGAGGCTCCAAATGCTCCTCGACCAGGGCCACTATTCGTACAATTTCTTTACCGGTCATTCAGGCAAACACAGATCACACATTAACGCGTACGTGGATTCCCCCTACAACCGTAATTAACAATGACACTTTTAATTCGTCTTTTACTACGCTTAGCAAAATATATTGATTTACGCGACGTACGTACGCTGGCCATTGTTGCGAACTCGCGTTGAACGGTTCTAGCTTCCCGATCGGCATTATAATTTGAGATCGTTAAACTTTCTAATCCACGCGTGGGAAATCTCGTAAAACTCGTCGCCAGTGCAACGTCAAGCAAACACGGGAGCTAGCAGTAGACTATTTATTGGATATTAGAACAAGTGACATACAGTATGACAGAAAATATAAATCTAATGTGGGTACCGACCGTCACACCTACCTTGAACTTTGATTTCTATTAAAAACTTATTAGAACAGCCAAACACAGTAAAATAATGCTAAACCACAACGGTCGGCAGCGCGGCGTATACCAGCGAACTTGAGAAGAAAATAAGAAGCGCCAAGCAAAGGGACCAAACTCAGCGAAGAGCTTGAAAACAGAAGACAACTACGTACCCATAATAGATACAAGAAGACCATATAAGGAAACGTCAGAAAAATCAGAGCCTTACACAAGGTACAAAGCCATTTCAGACACCGGGAAGTATAATGCAGACAATACCGCCCTTCGAAAGATGCATCAGGAAGAGAAGACCATCGCAGTAAAGAAAAAAAAAACAACGCAGTCCAAATCCTTTTTTTATTATAATACACCAAGTATAGAATTCTATTACCCTATGTTTACTTGTTGCTGGTATAAGTAGACTCTAACTTCCCATGTCTCTCCCAACCCCCACACTCTCCATAATATATAATACCCTATATACGTGCTCACCTGGTTTCTCGAGCCTGGTACTGGTTCAAAGGGGTCTGACGGGGCGGCACTAGTAAAACGGAGGCGATATAAGTACACATATCGGCCCGTTCCCGTAAGTGCAGTCACGTTCATTCTAAAGTGGACTTAACTCCTACGCTCTTGCTGCGAAACGCTGGCTGGGTGAGCACAGAACTGAACTAAACTGTACTTGACGAGAAGTTGGCGGACATGAGGAAAAATATCGTGATTTATGTCAATAATTCACTAGCCACTTTCCGTGATAACATGAGGACTTTCTTCCAAAATATGATTGATGTCCAAAATGAAAACATTAAAACATTAACAGTTAATCGGTTCAGCGACTTCACATCACAAGTCAACGAGTTAAAGCAGACTTCTAACAAACTACAGTTGGAAAGCAAGCATACCTATTAGCAAAGAGGTCGACCCTTTAAAATTGGACAACGTCAAATTAAATTCCAGAGTATCCTCCTTGTAAAAGGAACTCATTGTTTGTAACTCGGCTATCACGGATCTTTCTAAGGAGCTCTCATATAAAGACCAACAATGTAGAATGAACAACCTAGAAATTTCTGGAGTACCTTCCTTGAAATCAGAAATACTGTTGCATATTATGCAAGTAATCCCTTTAAAATTGGACAACGTCAAATTAAATTCCAGAGTATCCTCCTTGTAAAAGGAACTCATTGATTGAAACTAGGCTATCACGGATCTTTCTAAGGAGCTCTCATATAAAGACCAACAATGTAGAATGAACAACCTAGAAATTTCTGGAGTACCTTCCTTGAAATCAGAAATGCTGTTGCATATTATGCAAATAATTTTCACCAAAGTGGGGATCGGCTTGGGTTCATCTGACATTGACCACAAACATCGCGTGAGACGCCTTCCCTTCGTCTAAATCGGATAAAGTCACCCAATCACAAACGCCATAAAATTATCCGACGTGCCAGCGGCGGTGCGTGCGAGGCGCGGTCTAACTACCGCCTGTACTACCGCCGACTTGAACATCGACGGCCCGGCGAGACCTGTCTTTGTGAATGAAACATCTCACGCCTAGCAACAAGTTATTGTATAGTATGGCAGGCACGTAAATTGGGAAGGGAGTGTGGATTTGCTTATAATGGATTAAGGACTGTAAGATTTTTGTTAGGAAAAGTGACGTGACTAAACCTATTGTTGCGGATATCGACCCGGCTGACTATCACTACAACGGAAAACAAGCAAACACACAAACACCAAGCTGCAGCTCTGCTACCACCCAAAGATAAGGTCTTCGGGAACCCTATAACCTACCTTAAACCTAAAGACAAAAATATGAAACAAATTACTTTAATTACTCGAAGTCGTCTTATGATATTTATGTTGGCTGTCTACAAAAACAACACCTCATATTATAACCCAATCGTTCGAATGTGTCGTTTGTATAACGAGCTTAGCCAGGCTAATGATTCAATTGACATTTTTGCGGTTACCCGCCCTAATACTTTTAAAAATCAAACAATCGTACCCTCCACTAACCTTTTTCATAGGGAGTAAATTAGTTTATTAAGAACAATTTCTTTTTTTCTGTTATTTCTTTATTTTAACTTTTAACGATATAAACCAGTGTGAAGGTCAATACATCGAGCTCAACAGTGTTTACATGCCTGATATGCTGTGTGTACACGTCTTTGGGTTTCAATCTAGGACAAGATGTCAATGAAATCTTAGATATAAAATAAAAGATTGTTACCTGTTGTGTTTGCCTTATTAAACAATAACCAATAAACAATGTAGTTACAAAGTGACAAAACTTGTAATTAGCACTTACAGTCAATCCCTAGGTAACACTGAAAATGTTTAGAAAATGAAAAACGGCTTAATGTAGAGAGTTGCCAATACTTTTATTGTTTTTCTAAGTAATCTCCGTTCCTCTCTACACATCGTCGCATTCGATGGAACCACTGAGAAAAGCAGTGGACCCATTCTTCCTTAGGGGTCTTTTCTATGGCATTATCGTACGCTTTCACCGCATCTGCAGGGCTCGTAAAGCAAATATCTCGAATTTTATCTTTAGTTCTTGGGCATAAATAAAAGTCGCAGGGCGCCAGGTCAGGACTGTATGGCGGATGACTCATTATCTCAACACCTGCCGTAGTAAAATATTCAACAGTCCGTTTTGCGGAGTGCGCTGAAGCATTGTCGTGGTGAAGGAGGATCCTGCTCCGAGGGCGCTGCTGTCGATTTTTTTTCCAAGACAACAGGCAAACAGCGATTGATATACCAGTCTGCAGTAACTGTCCTTCCATCTTCTAAAACAACTGTCGCGAAATGATTTCCGACGAAACTTTCTCAAAGAATGAGGCAATCATCTTTTTTCCTTGACTTCCTCCTTTCTTTACCTTAGTTGGCCGATCCTCGAAGGAAAACACTCACTGAGCTGGTTGTCTTTTGGTTTCGGGTTCGTAGAATATATCCAGCTTTCATCACCTGTGACGATGTCAAATACAGCATTTGAGTCAACGCCGTTGATCTTATCTAACATTTGGCGACACCAGTCAATGTAACGGTGTTTCTGGCCGTCGGTTAAAGTATGGGGAATCCATCTGGTTTCATCCATCCAACAAAGCTTTCTGACGCCTGAATGTTCGTGTAATATTTTTTGAACTTGACTCATACCTATGCCTAGGCTTGCCCGTATCTGCTGATAGGTCACTCTCTTATCTTCCTCTATCATGCGTCGCACAGCATTGATGTTATCTTCAGTAGTCGCTGTTAAAGGACGTCCCTCACGCGGATCATCATTGAGATTGCTACGTCCACGCTTAAACTCGTTAAACCAATTGTAAATAGTGGCACGAGATAGGGCTTCACTAAGGAATGCTAATCGCAGCCTATCATAGCTTTATTGTTGAGTAAGCCCACAACGAAAGTCATAATAAATCATTGACCGAAAATTTTCTCGCGTTAGGTTGATTTTCACGTGTAACAAGAGTTTTAGATTTGCCGCCAATTCACAAAAACAAATGACAAATAAATGCAATATACTACATTAGGTTACCAAAGAGTTCTAAAATTAAAATTCAAAAAAAGTTTTCATTAGCAATGTTTCTAACTAGCCAATTCTAAACATTTTCAGTGTTATCCACGTAAATCCTCCGGTGTACGGTCGGCGATTGTTTTAAGGCCTTCTAAAGGCCCCCAGGACATATCACGAAGAAGGTTAGTGATCCTATCAAAACCTGAAAATGTTAGTAATGCCGACACTTCACTTGATTAGTATTCAAACCGCACTGTCCACTTGCATTGCAATTACAACAAACAAAACAAGTACACTTATATAGGGACCGTGCACGACCTATAAGATGGCAGCACAAATCGAAAAAAGCGACACTATGCGGACGATAAATGAAACTTATATTAGCTCTCATTCTGCTATCAATAAGAAATATTTCATGTAAATTATTTTTTATTATGATAAAAAAATGGTTTCCGGCCAATAAATAAAAACCGAAGGCGTGGCCAAAATATGTTCAAGGGTCAAAAGCTCTTTAAGGCTAGACATGTATTAGTAGTCGAACAGAAAGTAAATAAAGAAAACGAGGCGGTGATAACTGAAAAAATTGTCGCACTGACAAAAATTATGAATGTTTACGATGTGAAAATAACTGTAAAATATTCTTTGTATCAAGTTTTCATATTTAACGTATCATTATTACAAAGTATATAAGTAATTTATAATATTTATGTTCTCAACTTTTCAGCTTGATTGTAACAGAAATCATAAGTGCTATTTGTAAATGTGGCTTTTTAAGAAAATGTACGTTTATAATATTGTATGCCTTAATTCACTACCTAAATTCTTTAGAAACTGCTAAATGAAAAAAATAGCAGTGCTCAATAATGTGGTAAACCATCTAACGGGCAGTTACTGGGTTACGTAAGGTACTAAAAATGTCAGAAATAAAATGAGCTAAAACTTAGTAATTTCATATAACAGGTCTTTTTCTTTTTTTTTTGGACAAATAACACAGATTGAGCTCGCCCCAAAGTAAGTTCGAGACTGGCGTTATGGGATACTATACATATTTTATAACAAATATATAAACATCAATTTGAAAATAGTATTTTATGCAACACTTGTATAATAACAGGTTACGATGCGAGCCTTGGCGAGCATCGTAAGGAGATGCCATCGAGCATTTTTTGACGTACTTATACAACGTTGCATACAATACTTTTTCTACGACTATGTTTACTAAATAAAATACAAAAACAAACAAAGAAAATATGAAAATGTTTGGTAAATCAGATTTAGAATATACAAGTACTGATCTATATTATGGTATTTATGGTAAACTTTTTTTTTAACTGACGTCTTTTTAGTTACTATGTGAAAAAAACATTTTTTCTTATGTTGGCAGTATGGTAAATCTATAGAAAAAAAAGTTCTAGGCTCGGGTTCTAGGTCTACGGCTAGGCGTATCGTTTTAGTGAAATAACGACACGTGCTATAATGAGGCATAGCGTATAGACTTTTTTCTGCAATCATATTTTTATAGTATTTTATGCAACAGTTGTATAAGAGGGTTCAAAATATGCGAGTGGCGCAGGTTACGATGCGAGCTTTAGCGAGCATCGTAAGAAGACGCCATCGAGCATTTTTTGACGTACTTATACAACGTTGCATACAATACTTTTTCTACGACTATATTTACTAAATAAAATACAAAAATAAACAAAGAAAAATATGAAAATGTATGACATAATTTATGTTTGGTAGATAATAGGCATCTATGGTAAACTTTATTTTTTTTAAATTGACGTCTCCCTAGTGAATATATCACGAATATATTAATAAAACGTTTTTCTTATGTTGGCAGTATGATAGATTCAAAGAAAAAAAAAGGTTCTAAGTCTATGGCTAAGAGTATCGTTTTGGCGAAATAACGATACAAGTGCTGTTATGGGGAATAGACTATAGACTTTCCTGAAGTCATAAATAATCAATGTTCTTATAATAGTGTTCGTGACTATGTAAAAGGCAGATAACAGTAGAGGAGTAGAAAAATGTTCTTATAATAGTGTTCAGAACCGTTCAAAAGACAAATAACAGTACAGGAGTAGAAAAAATTTTTTAATCACTGAGTGTCACACTAACAAATGGAATGCAAATAAAGTATCACTTTCAATAAAATTAGTTAGCAATAACCACTCCTTCTTTAAAAAAAAATCGTCGAAAATTTCTAATACTTTATACATTAGACACAACACTACAAATCCTTACTACAACTTCAACACTAGGAAGCCTTATTATAAGACATACACCACCTATTATCTAGTAGCATTTTTTGTTGGCATTTACTTGGCCCACATACCTCTGGTTCGTTGGTAAATGCATACAATTGGCGCGCAATTTTCGTGTTGGGCCCAAAACTAATGGCCCACGTTGCTTTGAATACAATGGCCCAACTTGAAATGGGGCCAACATAGTTTTCCCTACTGAGGCCCAGCTTACGCAGTGGTAATGGGGCCAACGTGGTTTTCCCTACTGAGGCCCAGCTTACGCAGTGGTAATGGGGCCAACGTGGTTTTCCCTACTGAGGCCCAGCTTACGCAGTGGTAATGGGGCCAACGTGGTTTTCCCTACTGAGGCCCAGCTTACGCAGTGGTAATGGGGCCAACGTGGTTTTCCCTACTGAGGCCCAGCTTACACAGAGGTACAGGTATTATCGGTATGGCCAACAACATATAATACATTTAGGCAAACAGTTGGTTGGTTCTATAGGCTAACGCAGATGACGACATTCAAAACTCTAGAGGCTTATGCACTAACTACTTCTTAATGAGTAGGAGCTCCTACTCATCTAGAAGCAGCTAGTGCAAAATCCTCTAGAGTTTTGAATGTCGTCATCTGCGTTAGCCTATAGAACCAACCAACTGCGTCCGTCCTCTAGAGGACGTTCTGTGTGTTGTCTGCGTTGATCATATATACTTTCTGTCAAAATTAAATTGAAAAAATGCTCACAGAGCATTGCACGACTGCCACATGCATGGAGGGAAAGTACTTTTAATTTTGTAAATATAAAAAAATTATAAATTATATATACCTACGAAAAAACTTAACTTAGATTTTATAAACAATTAAAATAGATGTTTTTTTTAAATTTCTGATTTGAATTCTAGTCGTTTTTGAAGTTGTGTGTGAAGTTTACTTTTAGTAAAATTGCTTACTTACTACTATGATTTTTATGTAAAGTACTTCTCCACCGTGTAGCATAGCCGTAGGACAAAGTTAACTTATTACTTCAATATAGGTAAGTACATCTTCTTTAGCTAAACAAGAAACAGAACGAAAAATTTCTACAAGCACATTAATATTTAAATGACTGGGTGTCATACTAACAAATGGAATGCAAATAAGAGTATCACTTTCAATAAAATTTGGTACTTAGCAATAAAAACTTCTTATTTAAAAATTCGTCGAAAAATTTTACACGTTTATTTACTTTATACGTTTTACACAACACTATAAAGCCTTAGTACAACTTCAACACTAGGAAGCCTTGTTATCCGTACTGAATTAATGAAATACTACGTCTGCCACAATGCGTCCTTTACCTCGTTGTAAATCAAAATGGCGGACGGCGCGGCCCACGCCGCCTCCGCGCACCCAGCGACCCCTCCCCCGCTACTTCTCAATGAATGTAGGACGTCGTACGTAGGTAGATAGGTAGGCCCAACGAAGCACCTTGCAGAAGATGTTTGCCTAAAATCTGTGGTACACCTAACTTACTTTACTACTAATAGGATAACCTACTACTGTGAATATAATTTAATTAATTGAACATAGGTATTTTGCTTATCAAAAGTGGGAACAGGTTCTTGAAGAACCGAGGCGATGCCTTAAATAAGAGCGAGGTCTATTTAGATTTTTATACTGATATAGATAGATAGATAGATATACCATTTATTCGAAGGACAAAAACTACATAAACAAATTCTTAAAGTACAAATAAAGTTACTTGTCCTCCAAAATGGTCTCCAACTCAGCATATGCTAGGATTTGGTGCATATACTGGTGGGATACACAACGCAGGTGCAAGTGATCAACTACACTACGTTTGAACGTTTGGCGCGCTAGGCTTACAGTAGGAGAAGCAGCAGTTATTTATGCTCTTGAAGGGTTTTATTAGTTGGTCCGATGTTATTACCAAAACATAAACCCCTACAAAAATCACCCGACGGTAGGAGTAGCATTAACAGGCCCAATGAAGTATTTTATAAGTTGGTCCGATAACTTAAACGAATAACTTAAATCCCTACAAAAATCACCCGACAGTAGCAATAGCAGCAGTAGGCCCTTTGTTGGCTATCCGTTGGGTAAATCGTGCAAGTTTTTGACAATGGGGGTATTTTAAGTATAGGTTGGCGGAATAACTAACCATCTACCACTACGTTCCCAACTGTTGGCGAATGGAAGCCAACAGAAAATGCTACTAATGATGAGCTAAGCCAGATTCCCTTTAGGTAGTTCGAAAAATCTGACATCACAGTGTTAGATATCAAAATGCCTTCTGCCAGGAACAATGTCGGTCATAATAATCCTATGATAAGAATTTGTGAATTATACAATAAAATAAGTACTAATGTCCAACTAGCTAATTTATTTGCTGATAGTTTTATCAAAATTTAAAAACTCTGTTTTTCAATACAATAAGTAAGTAGTAAGTATAGTATACTGTAGTTAATTTTGGACTTTTTTTTCCTTATTATTGTTCTGTTTGAATTGTTTGCTTGCATGTATATTCTCTGTAATGTCGTGTACAATCTGTTGTAGGATTTTGGAATTATATTGATTATAGAAATAAGTACTATATATTAGTCACATTCTGATATCTGTGATTGTACCTTAATAAATAAAAAATAAAATAAAAATACTCGATAAAGAAAGATCCAACTGGCAGCGTAGAAAGCGAAGCAAAATCTGCACAACTACTTAGTTATAATGTTTTTTTTTTATGTTTCAGCGAACATGGATCTTCGAATATATATGGCAATGATGATCATACCTTTGATCATAATTTGTTTAATCACACATTTAAAATGGCTCGCTCCATTTTCTCTGGTGGCCAACGTTACGATAGGTCGGTAACTAATATTAACTTCTTACACTTTGAATTGATTTTCAACGTCATTGACCGGGCGAGCGAAGCGTCTCTGCTTCGGTTTCGGTAAAAATTAAAAACATGACGTCCATTGACGTCCGTTTTTTTATTACAGCTTTTATAGAACTTGCAATGTACTTATCTTGTATGTTTGTCTAGATGATTGAATAGGTCAAATCTTGAAACTCAATTTTCAATAAGTTATTCTCAACAAATTTAGCTGAAATTTTGCATAAGTACTTGTGTAATTTGGATGGCAATACAACATTATAAAGTCAATGAACTGTTCTGATGATGGAGCCGGGAGATATTCGACGGAACTCAGTTATTAAACAACATAACCTCATTGAGTAGAACTTGTTTGATCTGATCACGGAGACAGAAGGTAGACGAAAATAACAACAAAAATATAAAACGATGCAACGCCATCGAGTTTGTGCTGAATTCATTTGTCTTAACTTAATAAGTTGGTACTTTGGCCTAACAATAAAAGCTTGCACAAAAATGTATATTCCTTTGAATCTATTTTAGGGTTCCGTAGTAAACAAGTAACCATTAGTTTCGCCATCTCTGTTTGTCTGTCTGTCCGCGGTTCTACTTAGAGACTTTAAGTACTAGAAAGCTGTAATTTGGCATGGGTATGTATATTAATCATGCCGACATAATGATGTAATTAAATCTGAAAAACAAAATTCATACGTGTAAAGTGGCTGTAATTATTTTTTTCTAGACTAAACCATCGTGTGGATTATAGTTGAATAGGTCTTTGAAAAATGTTGTGAGCTTGTGAACACCATTTTCGATTTAGGGATCCGTTTCCAAATGATTTGGTCTATCTGTAAATTAAGATCCTAATTTTTAAATTTATATATTGTTTTTTTTTTGCGGATATATTATCGTTAAAAATTTTAAATAATCAGGTTTTGATTTTCGCGAAGTTTCATTTTACGCGAGTCTCACAATATTCACTAGTTCTTTAGCTTGAGAACTACTAGTACCTATCAAAATGTTTTGTTGTGTTCCAGCCATCGCCATATGTATGGCAATTTACTACGCATTCTCGAGAAACCCAGGCTTCCAAAACCTGAAGACGGTATCTGACTTCACCTCGCAGTTCGAGTTCATTGGAATGATTGTGTTCGGCATGTCTTGTGCGGGCGTGGTCTTACCGATCGAAAACAATATGAAGCAGCCGTATAAGTTCAAATACGCACTTGCTGTTGGTAAGTACACCAAGGATAATATAATTAGTAGCGTAACAGATACCCAACGCCATAGGAACTATTGAAGGACCCGTAAGTAGGCAAAACTGGAGTTGCGGGTAGGCACACAGAGATGGCAGCACATCACGACTAAGTCGTATATATTATAGTATATATATATTATATATTATAGTATATATATATTCATCACTTTTTTCAAGTCTTGCAAAAAACTGACAAAAGAAGTGTTGAATATACTTTAAAAATATTTTCTACACATTAGCTCGGAAAGTACTATTTACCACACATGCCATTCATTACGCACACATTTGAAATCGTGCGGTAAATATTACTTACCGTTTAGTTAAGGGTCCCCCGACCCTAGACCAAAATACAACTTTCCATACAAACGTAGTCTACGTTTTATTTCAAAACGACATGTCCGATTTGGGCAAAATTTTGTAATTTTAAAGATATTGCAATTATCTAGGTTTATAACTAGTTTTCGACGGTAAAAATATGAACTTGAAATAGAATATAGTGTTTTATATCATTTTTGACCATTAGTATGGGAAACTTCTAAATCGTTATATTTTCTTTCCAGTTCATAATTTTACTGTAGGAAACCAGTTATAACCCTAGATAATTGCAATTTCTTTACAATTACCAATTTTTACCGGAATCTGACATGTGGTTTCATAATTAAACGTGTACTACGTTTGTATGGAGAAGTCTAGGGTCGCCGGACTCTTAAAGTTTTTTTTTATGTTTTAGGAATAAGATTCTATAGAACCAAAATATCGAATATTAGTTTTTTAATTTTCCTACAGCAAACAAACTTTTATCAGAACTTTGTCACATTGTAAAATTGATCGCTAGGTCTTTTGCTGTCGTGAGGGTGACAGTTATCGTATTGTTTCTCTCACTCGGCTAGTAGGGTCACCCTCACGACCCTAAAATTTGGCCCAAAATGTTTTGGGATGAGAACATACATCGTGTTTTTAATTTTCATCCCAAAACGTTTATACTCTCGGAACTGCAAAGTAAAAAAGAAAATCTCTAAGAATTCAAAACTGTTTGAAAACTAAACACAAATATACCTAATCTCTGTAGAATCATAATGCTGTTAGTCCAGCTAAAACAGAAAAAAGAACCGTAAGACGGGGTGAATAGAATGTAAATGTTTTTGTAAACGGATTAGTAGTCCATCTTATGCCCTGTATAGGTTATCTAATGAAGTAAATACTGATGCACTAATAACTGCATACTATGGCCTGGTTGAATCGGTCCTTAGATACGGTATAATTTTTTGGGGAAATTCCACCGATAAAGATCTAGTATTTAAAATGCAAATGCACTGTATTCGAGCAATGTTCGGACTACAAAGTACAAATTGTTGTGAATCGATATTTAAAAAACATAAGATTCTAACATTTCCGTCATTATATATAATGGAAACAGCTAAATTTGTAAAAAGTAATCCTCACCTGTTTCCTAAGTTATCTGATTGAGTAGAAAGAAACCGACGTGAAGACAAATTGTGCGTACATCCATCCAAAACTGCTTTATTACATGATAGTGTATTAGGTATGGCAGCGATAATATATAATAAAATACCAAAACAATGTAAAGAATTAAATTTTACTTTGTTTAAGAAAAAAATTAAGTCATTTTTGATAGATAAATGTTATTATAGTACTTATCAAGAATTTCTTATCTGATAAATTGTAACTTGATTTTGATTTATATAAAAGGTCCATAGATTTAGTATATTATTATAGTATAGGTATATACTTAGGTAGCATAGGTATAGATGACAGCCTTTCTGACTACATTTGCACATGATCGTAAACATGATTGGACGAAATTGAATGTTCTAATTAATATCTTGTAACACATGTTTGGCAAATAAATTATCTTTATCTTTAGAAAGTGCGGGGTCATCAGAAAAGAAATGCGGAAAGTTATTTTTACTATTATACTTAGTAAAAATAACTTTTCGCATTTTATTCTAATAAAGAATAAAAGAGTTTAGTAGTTTTCGAATGGACGTACGAAAACTACTAAGATGTGAGTTTAGTAGTTTTCGTACGTCCATTTCCATAGACTTATAATAAGTCTATGGAAATGGACGTACGAAAACTACTAAACTGTTTTATTTAAATATAGGATCATTTTTTTTTGTATTGTGTTGATGTAGCTGTTGAAGAGTTCCACAAGTCTGTGAAGTTTGAGGATGGACGATACTGGATCAAGTGGCCATGGCTCCAAAACCCTCCCAACTTACCTGATAATTATGGCCTAGCGTATGAACGACTTATTGGCCTACTGATAAATAATGGATGTGCCTACCCTGCAGAAATATGACATGATAATAAAGGAGCAAATCAAAAATCACATCTTAGAAGAAGTTGATGGTGAAAAACAAGTCGGTGGACATATACACTACCTACCACATCACTATGTGAAGAAAGGAGACACACTCAGACTTGTGTGTGAATGCTCCTCTAAACAAAAGGGCAGTATTAGTCTATATGAGTGCCTTTATAAAGGCTCTTTACTACTTAAAAACCTAATTGGTTTAATTTTGAAATTGTGCAGCCACAAATATAGAATCTTGGCTGATGTAGATTTTTATTGGATTGATATTTGGGATTGTCTGCAGCCCATTCTTACTAGCTATCACGATCAAACATCACTTGCAGACTTTGAACACCCCAATGTGTCGGAAAATTGAACAGGAAATATGCGTAGACAATCCGGTATCTGGAGGAGACTCTACAGAGGAATGTATGGAAATCTTCATAGAAACGAAATCTGCGTTTGACTCCATTTCAATGAATATGAGAGAATGAAATTCCAACAACCAATGTCTGATGAAGGAAACTGAAGAAGATCGCACACCAGGGGATAACGTCGCTATCTTATCCACACGTTTCATCTGAACTAGGCACAGAATTCTTCGCATATGGTACTTTGCGACACCATGATAATTTGGGAGCACCTTAAACAATCCATACGATTGGCAGTGAAGAATTTTCCCATGGAAAGAGTGCGTGCTTCTATTGATAACTGGCCTGTATTGCAGCATTTGCAGCCAATGGAGACCACTTCGAATAAGCTTTTTATATGTTAAAATGTTTGTTTCCTTGTTTAAACTCTTTATTGCACATTAAATATAAACAATTGAGGTACAAAACATATTCATTAAAAATAAAATATACCACGGCGGGCTTATCCCATTGAGGAATTTCTTCCAGCCAACCAACCATCTGAAAAAATAGGAAGAAAGCATGTGGTTCTGGGTATTCGTGCAACAAAAACCTAACTTTAAATACTTAACACATATTTTAAACTAATATAAATACCAATAATACATATACATACATAAATATAAATTCAGTTGTTTTATATTTAAGTATTAAACTAACGCATTGTAAAAGAAATAAATGTTATTTGCAATAGTTTTCTTTTTCCTTTTTTACAATACTTATGGCTAGACTAGGTATTTAGCTAGATATTGACAAATGAAATAAACCTAGACTCGATGATAACATTTTCTTTGCCGTAGATAAAGAAAAACATAGTTTAAATCTCATCCAAAGTTTAGAATTGTGCCTATTCACCCCGTTTTACGGAATTAATTTTAAAACAAGAAATCCATGTAACTGGCACACGCGTCGTAATTTTTTTAATTTGTAATATACATATGTCGTTGTCGGCATGTATGAATGTAGGTAAACATTTTAATGTTTTTCGTTTCGGAAAAATAAATATGTATTATTAATAAGCGCGATTTTTGACTTTGATTTTAAACCGATAGTGAATATCAAAATTACTTAGGGTCGATTTCACCAAATAGGACTTTATACCAGAATAACTATCCTTGGTACAACTTTATACCTAGAAGTCTGGGATTACTTCGTTTACGTTTCACCACTCAACACGAGAGTTGAATTGAATTGAAAGGGTTATATGTCAATATTTTAAAAATACAAAATTAAAAAACAAAATTTATATCATCTTAGTCGTTTGTTTCTTTCTTGTATCCATCTTGTTTGCCTCGGTAAATAGCTGTCAAAGAGTCAGCTGTTACACTCGGGCCGCCAAATTGAAATCTTATCCATTATATAAGCTCAATACTCCATGGAAATTGGTGGAGTAGTGATTTACTCGAGAATAGCCGTATAATCCTAGCATAAGTCTATGGTGAAACGTAAAAATAGATTAACCTGAGAATAAATGCCGTAATTCTCTGGAATAAAATTTATTCTTGTTTGGTGAAATCGAGTCTTAATGAAGGACAAAGCCCAAAGACAAACAACGAGTGGAAATTTTATAAAATGTAGGTGTGCTTATCCAATTTTTTTTTTGAAACCTACTCGAAATAATGTTTAGTGATCTAACTAGGCACTTATATGTAGGCGTTTCTATAAAACGGGTGATTTACCTACATGAATCCCTCGCTTCACTCAGGATTCCAGCGTAGAATTCTAAATGCGTAATTTAACTGTGCAATCCTTTGTTTCGCTCTGGATTCAAAGTAGCGAAATAAATTTTCCCCATAATAGCACAATCAACTTATTTGTTTTAAACTTGTTTTTGTCCTTTTATTGCAGGAATGTCCCTGATAGTCCTGTGCACATTTATGGTATCCTTTTTTGGTTACGTTGCTTTTACAAGTAAAAGTGAAAGCCCGTTGACTAATAATTTCCCAGCAAACATGTAAGTACCTCATCATCATCTTCAGGTCTTTTTGTGTCCTCTGCAGGAGTACGACCCTCTGTACTACCAGAGCCATACTTGGCCAGAGCAGCCAGAGGTTGGAGAGGTCTCATTGATGTTTATAAACTTTGTTTAGTTTGTATTTCCTAAGTCACCTTCTACGACATCCACGGGAGGACTTGGAGTTGCCCTTTTCTACTCTGCCGGAAACCACACGGCTTGTAAGTAAGTACCTACGTCATCAGGATTTCGTACCTATTAAACTAGCTGAAGCCTGAAACTCATGACATCTTCTACCTGGCTGTTTAGCAGTTTTTAGCTGAGTTACATACAAACATTTACCCCCTTAGACAATGTTTTGTTTTAAAATAATAATAATAGGAAAGAGTGGTTTGCCTTTGTATAGTAGTGGGACATGGACGGCTAATAACAAAAGTAATACAGTAAACTTTTGTTTTTAACACTTAGGCGGCTACAAATTGTATGCAAAATATGTATATAACGTCTAACAAAATATACATATATATGTATATAGAATTATAACTATAAGCGTTCAGCTTACGATTTTGAACAACTTTCGGAAGGGACGTACCCGTAATAAATCGTACCACGAGCTATAACTAGATAACTATAGTATAATGATAATAAAATAACAGTCAAGAAACAAAAAAAAACGACCTTCCCATACAAATTGCCTGAGCGGCTGTACACTTTCCTATGGAAATGTCTTTTTTTTCGTTTTTAACTGTTATTTTATTTTCATTATACTATAGTGATCTAGAATAGTCTGTGGTTCGATTTATTACGGGTATGTCTCTTCCACGTTGTTAGCCGTATGTATATAGCTCCCGGGTATTAGTTTTTAACTGACTTTCAAAAAAAGGAGGTTATCAATTCGTCGCGATCTTGTATGTTTTCACCGATAATTCGAAGACGCCTGGACCTATTTGAAAAATTATTTTTATGTATGAAATTGTATACTTTCGAGGAGATCCCATAGAAATTTTATCAAAATCGTTTGTGTAGTTTGTTGGTGAAGTAGGTTTATAGTTTTGAAAACACAGATATAGATGTAATAGATAACGCACGTATCAAGATTTGTATCGGAACCAAGCGTGCCAACTTTTTTAATGCCTACTGTGACGTCACAGGCAATTTTAGTGACGGGAAATTCAAACCGATTCAAAGAAACCGCTCGCTACGATTTAAACGATTTATTGAAGACGCACGCCGCCGCCCTGATTGTCTCGCTCATACTCATAGATTTTATATCTGTGGTCTCGCTCGCTCACTCCGCGCTCGCTAACCATACGATCGATTAACATTCAAGTTAATCGATTTGTGATAAAAATCACAATCGATTTTCTGACTGACGAATGATATGAAATTGGATAAACAAATGATTCTAAACAGAAATTTTTTTGATAATAAAGAATAAATATTTATACTTAAATAATTTATTTCAATTTAACTGAAATTCAAACTATACCAACTTATTAAAATTTAAATTAAAACTAAAATTAAAACTAAAAATTACAAATGATGTAAATATTTTAATTGAATTTTAAAAATAATACTAGTATTATTCTTAAATAATCGGCCAAGTGCGAGACGAATTTGCGAATGAAGGGTTCCGTACTATTATCTATAAAAAAACACGTTTGTTGTATGGGATGTATTTATTTTATTCTGTTTTTACTCCGGCGAAAAAGAGTGGCGTCGTAGCACTCGAATGGATGGACCGATTTCAATGCGTTTTTTTTAACGTTAAAGCAACTTCCCTTGTGGTCGTTCTTAGCCATGTCAGGCTTGTCTCACTCCGCGTAGAGGTATCGAAAATATACCGCTTTAATGGGGGAAATTCAGTAGGGACGGCTCACTAACGAGCAGTGAGCAGTGACGCACGACGTGCTTTGACTTGAAGCTTTTCTACGCACATTAGCTAAAAGTGGCCGTTTTTCGCAAATGTGCGTAGAAAAGCTTCACGTTCGCACTTTAAATTATAAACAGTAGTTCATAAAATAGTTAAAAGGGTTTGGTCAAGACGAAATTTTAAATGATATCACCGTTTCCTTTCAAATGATTTATTTCTAATGGGGGCGCCACTGGGACCCGGAAAATTCAGGTATGGCCTTAAATTGGCTCTTTAACAATAGTTAATATCATTCGTCAGTCCGATATCGATTAAAATCGATTATTGGTATATGTTGTAAAACGAACAACACTAGTCGCTAAATTTTACTGACGAATGAGAAATTGCCGGTACCACGACATCGTAGCGATGCGCGACAGTATCGCTTGCTTCGATATTCATTGCTTCTTAACACACAACGTCGGATCAAAACTCAAAGCAAACGCGGCAATGTAATGTGAATGTAGTTTTTTAACCTTAATCTATACTTATTTAGGTATAATCTTGGAATCACAGCTTGGAATACTTAAAAAATTGTTTTAAAATGAATTTAAGCATAATTTTTTTTCAAAATAACTTAGCTGTGATAGGAAATATGTCCTTGACTTTGGGCGCTTGCAATTTCTGGGCTGTTGCAGTTTATTATCACGCAACGAGGCATTTTTTTATTTTTCGCTGCCGTCCGGCTGCAATCACAGACTCGCGCGGACTGTCAGTAGCGGCGGCCAACCTCGACGCTTTGTCTGAGAACTTACACGCGAAGTAGGTGCATTTAAGTCGTCTATCTATATCTATGTCTGTGTTTGAAAACATACTTTTTTAAACACAACAGAATTTTCCTATTCGATCCAGGCGTCCTCGAATAATCTGTGAACACTGAAGATACACTAAAAAGCATCGTTTTTTGGATGTCATTTGAAAATAAGGGATATGTGCTAGGGATGGAGGCGAGCAAGAAACTGCTAGCAAACAGTCAGTAGACGGTTTTTGATGGAGGTGGATGTGTGTTGAAAAAAACCTCGCACTGCGCATCTGCGCCGCGTTTCACAGTGTCTACACCTCGCGCCGCTCAGCTACCTAGCACATTTGCAACCCAGCTAATGATTTTTAGTCACCTCTCACCACACACCAGGTAGAGGAATGGGGTGATGACACATTGTATTCTACTCTGCCGTTATTTACTTACGCTCACGTTTTGTCACGTTTTGAAGTACTTGTGTATCTTTCAGAGGCACTAAAATATTCAAAGGTTGCGTAGCGGCCATGATCTACGTCACTCATGCGTTGAATTTTTGGGTGCCGTTTAACTTGGCTTTCTACTACATCAAGAAATTGCACAACCCCGATAAGCACTTTATGTGGGAGTTGATTTACAGAGCGATTTTCGTCACGCTTATAGCTTGTATTGCGATAGTCTTCCCTGACATCGATGGATTGATGGGTTTCGTAAGTATTGTAAACGATACTTTTTATTTTATTAAACAAGCAAGCAAATTATGGGGCTACCTAAATTTTCTTTGGTCCAGTGCTGTCCCCATTGAAATAAATGATTTAAAAGGAAACTGAGATATTTAAATTTTGTCTTGATCAGCCGTAGATTAGATAGGTATTCCTTGAAACTATTTTATGAACTACTGTTTATAGTTCAAGGTGAGAACGTGAAGCTTTTCTTTGCACATTAGTCAGTTATCTATCTAAACTAATATTATAAATAAAAAGGGAAGGTTTCAAATACGGGCAGCGCTGGACCACGGAAAATTTAGGTAACTCTAGTAAACGCCAATTGTTCAAGTGTACTCTAGAATTTCTAGTTTTTTTTGGGGTTTTTAGGGTATTAATCTTGGTATTTTTAGGGTTCCGTACCCAAAGGGTAAAAACGGGGCGTTATTACTAAGACTTCACTTTTCGTCTGTCCGTCTGTCTGTCACCAGGATAAATTTCAAGAACCGTGATAGCTAGACAGTTAAAATTTTCACATAAATATTTAAGTGAGGCTCCCACACAACAAACGTGATTTTTTATAGAAAATTATTTTAACTACATCTTGTCTAACTTATGTTTATATTTTATCAGCTCGGCGCGTTCTGTCTGTCCAACATGGCGTTCATCTGGCCAAACATAATCACCCTCCTCGTCCTGTACGAACGACCTGGCTACGGCAAATACAAATGGCGTTTCTGGAGAAGCCTCGTGTTTATCATAATCGGCGTATTCTTATTCTCTTGCGGTACTGTCGTCAACGCCAGTAAGCTTGCAGGCGTATTCGCAAAAACATTTGGTTTCAGCAAGGAAAAGTGAAAATAATTGTATCGGTATATGTATTTAACTGAACAGTTTAGTTTATGATTGTCATCGTCGCTTACTTCCAAAGTACTGCGCATTGTTAAAATGTATTTGTCAGCTTTAGTCAACTGGCCAGTTTAGTTCCAATGTTTTTTTTTCGCATTGAAAGTCACTTGCTTTCAAAATACTGCGCATTGGCATGACAAAAGTAAACCCGACAAAAAAGATGGACGCTAGTGTCTGTCTATCTGAGAAACTTCTCTCGCAAGTTCTTGATCGTTTAAAAGTTATGATAACGCTTCAGATTCGGGGTTTTGTAATTTACCTTACAAACAATTGATGGCGCTACGATATTAATATATTATGTAGTTCCACCACTTATCACTAGATGGTGTCGTCGGGGGTTTTTTTAATTTGTCTATAGGACATAAACTTGTTTTCTATCGTCGTCTTTGTCATGTTCTTTAAGAAAAGGGCTTCAGTCCACTGGACTGAAGCCCTTTTCTTATAGAGAAAGGAATTGCTGATAATTACGCGACTAAGCTGGCAGGTTGATTGTTGTAGATTGCTGCCAATTTATATACGACTTAACTATATGTAACCGTCTTAGTCGTCTCTTACCACATTGTGGGAACGGAAAGGGGTGATGACAAATAGTAGTCACGGTTTTTGTCACAGAATATAGATAAGAAAGTATAAGTGATACATTTTGCAATGCGTAGTATTTTTGTGGTGAGTTAGTTGATCAGTTCCTATCATGGTTCCTATATTTTTAGACAATATTGCTAGTTTACCATTTTCAAAGTTGCTTTACTAATGTTTGGTACATAAGGCCTTGCCATTTTAAGGAAAAATCTGAAACTAAATTTATGATGGCACGGCCATCATACTTTACCTGACTGACCTAAAAGGGGAGCTAAGTCTTTCACTTGAATGAAAGTGATGAACGCTCCCAGTAATGCGAAATGGTTTGTCCCCGGCATCCTTCGCCTCTCTCCGACGTCATCCACACTTGTGACTTAGAAATGTAACAAAATAATGTTATTGTCTAATAGACTAGTAGGTAGAAGGCACCTAGACATAAAACGTGAAAGGGACATACCCGTAATATATCAAACCACGGGCTATACTAGATCACTATACTATAAGGAACGTGAAATAACTGTCAAGAAACCAAAAACAATTTCGTCATTCCCTTACGAATTGCCCGCACTTTTTGTATGGAAATGCCAAAATGTATTTTTGTTCCATTATACCAAAGTGATCTAGTATAATCTGTGGTTTGATTTATTTTGGGTATGTCCTTTGAAGTTGTATTATATTATTATTTGCCTACAATGTATTTGATTAGGTAAATATTTATTTCTTGCAAATTTTTTATTTATTGTATTTTGATGATGAATACATTGTTTCTTTGTTCAATACTTTTATTTCTATTTTAACTAGCTGCTCACCCCGACTTTGCACGGCTATGAATTATCTATACATATGGAGAGGTAGCTACGGAAATAGGTATACAATTTATAGAGCAACGAAATACCTTTAGTTAGTATACTTACCATACTATCATTATTAAGCTATTGCATAGCTTCTTTCGCGGGCCTTGAGCGCGGGGACCGAATCCAAAAATTCCGTAACGAAAAAACCTCACGCTCTCCCCACTCCGCCTACCATGTAGGTTGCCGCTTCGTCTCCGTCGTCCGTTTGCGACGTTGCCGTCCTTCCTTGTTTGCAATAGCTTTACCGCGGCAGTCCCCGAGTGCCACACGTCTTTTTTTATTAATTGTGAGAGAGAGATTTTGTTGCACTATAAATTGTATACCTATTTCCGTAGCTACTCATGGTCCACACTAAAACAGTAAAAAAATGTGTCTGTAAATAGTTAAAAAATATTTGGAGCGATTATAGAGTAAGGGAGTAGTTATACCTAGCGTTGCGTTAGATTTGCGCTAGAAGCGCAGCGCTTCTAGCGCTCTCCTAGCGTGACAGGTGTCAAACACATGTCATCAAAAAATCCGCGTTCGATTAGCGTTCGCAGAGCGCTTGATGAGCGCTTTTCTTCGGAGGGTGTCCACATTTCTGTACTATTTTTTATCCACTATCCGACTTGGATAGATGACCACAGGAGCATAAAAAAATCGATCTCCTGCGTGCTGTAGAAAGCACGTGTAAAACGCTGGTCCCAATAGTCAATTTTGTCAAAAGCTTTTACTCGTATGCAACCTGAAAAATCTGCCACCAGTATTGGTCCATTACATATACGAAAAACAAAGTCATCCACTATTCTAAGCAAATTGCAGGTATACAACCTGCAATTTGGTGAAAATAAACTCAATACATACTTACTAAGTCGGGTAAAAATCCATTCTATTTCTAATTGCAAATAAAGAGAATTTAATCGAGAGACTAAATTCTCTTTTAATTTATACCTACATGACATCATGCATGTTTTGATGACAATATATGCGTTGTCAAGGTAACGTAATTTGCAAAAACCAGTTAATAATAAATGGAAAGAAAACCAAAAGAAAATATACAATGCGTATAATTTGTGCATGTAGATCTACACTGTGGCTGTTGAGTTCACGTAATATTTGTCGACATGTTGTTTTTATACTATACTTATTTGTTATTAAAAATTCACACACAAATAAAATAAAAACACGTTTCCGGCATTTTCCTTGAATTCCTAGTACCTATTTGATCAGTAACTTAAATGATAATATGATCCGACGCAAGTAATACATAGTTGGTATATTTCAAATACTGTCTATTGCGTATTAAGTACCTATTTGAAATATACTCTGATGTAGGTCATGTAGGTATGTAAGTTTAACAATGTATGTCCGAAAATACTCGTCTACCTACACCCGAGTCGCGCGAACAAGGAAAGGAACATTCTTTAGATTACCACCTGCCTGCCTAGTCACCCTACTACTCGCAAATGACATTATTTGCGTTTGCCGAGCGCTTTCAACGCTCCCAAAGCGCGCGCTCGACGCGCGTTAGGAGAGCGTTAGGAGAACGTTAGGAGAGCGCTAGGAGAGCGCTCCGAGCGCTATAGCGCTCAAAGCGCGAGGTATAATCCGTTCCATACATTTTCATACAAATTCATCGATTTGACAGCTGTCGCGCTCGTAGCGCTGCGCTAGCAACGCTAGGTATAACTACTCCCAAATTTAAACAGTAGACATTGACAGGTGACAGATGTCATTGTTTTTTTTTTTGTGCAGGCATAGGAAAAATGTAAATTTCGATTGATACTTGTGTCGTTACTTCCGGTGTAATGTTTCAAATTAAATGAAAAAATCCTGATATGACAGATTTTTTTATTCAAATTAGTTTCTTAAAATTGTCTATATTTTCGATTAAAGGCACCTTTAACACTTTTCCTTTGCAGTCGGTTAAAAACCACAAAATCTTTGCTACTCAGCAAACCTCTGTGGCCATAAGTAAATTTGGGCTTTCAGGTACGAAAAGTTGAATTTGCAGAACGTTGAATTTTCAAAATGATGAACTTCAATATCCAGTAAACTTTGTTTTAAAAAATAAAAAGGTTGGCTATGGCTGGGGTTTGTTATTGGTTGCAAACTTACTAAAAAGTAATAGGAAAGAAGAGGTAGCAGTGAGAGATATCTAGCCTATCTGAAATGTTGATGACTATCACTTAAAGCACTAAATGATGATCTCGAATTGATTGCGGGTTGGTTATCCAGCAATTCTCTTCAATTGAATCCTACTAAATCTAAATATATGATTTTGGGAATAAAGAATCAAACAGAAAAAAATAGAAACAGTAATCCTTCTATTAAAGTACTTGGCACAGACATAGATCACGTCGACAAAGCTAAAAATTTGGGCATAATTTTGGACAATGAACTTAGATTCGAAGATCATATAAAAAATATTGTAAAGAACTGCTTATTCAGATTGAAGATTCTTTATAAAGTTCGTAAATACTTGACCGTAAAATCTCGATCACTCATACTTTCAAGGCTGAATTATTGTGATGTGCTGTATGGTCCTCGACTTCTTTATATAGGACTCGCAAGACGATTCAACGAGTCCAAAACGCGTGCTGCCGTTTTTGTTTTAATATTTCACCAAGAACTCATGTGTCACCATTTATTAATAACGCGGATTGGTTGAATATGGAATCAAGAAGGCGGCTACATCTTGCAATGCTCATGTTCGACTTAATGAAGCACAAAAAGCCCGAATACCTTTACGGCAAATTAAAGTTTTATACTTTTCATCATAAATACGGAGCTGGCAGTGCCAGGTCCAACCGACAACCTTTGGTCATGGTTGACCTCGCTCGCTCCTAATTTGTGTTGTTGTTAGCGTCCAGACCAGAGGTTCGAGTCCTGGAAGACGCTACATCACAGAGAAATAAGAGTATTACAGATAGTTGGTTCATAGTAAGCCTCAATTTATTAAAATATAGCAAAATGTGTTCATGTTGTATTTTCGAAGTTATTCGAGAAAAACTGATTTTGCTGGAGTAACTTTACCCCAGCAAGACGTTTTTCAAAAAAAGCGTTTAGCCTAGAATCAAGTATAAGAATAGATAGCTCTTAATAAGTTGTAAATGTATACCGATAGCAAGATGTGTTCATCTTATACTTTTTGAGATATTCAAGATTTTGCTGGGGTAACGTTTTGCAATTTTCCATATCTCGAAAACTGTTAGTAGGTAGCAGAATTTTGAAAAAAATACTGTTTATATGCCTTATCATGTCAAATTTGTTTAAATATATGTCGGCGCGGGATATCTTTAAGTGTACAGCAACCAGGGACCGGATTAGCAGCTAATTTTTAAAACCCCTTAATAAGGGGTTACATCTTTACATCCTTACGATAGGCTTACCCTCACGTTTATGTTAGCCTGTAAAAAGCTAATCCAGCGAAAGGCTTACCGTATGCTTAGCCTATCATAAGGATAGGGTTACCCTATGAGAAATGGTTTTTGTAAGGGTAACGTAACATGCATGTTTTAACAACTTATTTAAAGGGAAACCCTTTTAAAGGCTTTCCATATGATACGGTCAGTCGATCGAAAGAGTTACCCAGCGATAGGGGTTTTTAATCCAATAAAAATATTCAAGCCTATCAATTAGCCGCTAAAAACCCACGTTAGGGAAAGCGCTTCCTGTCACTGACAGCAACCGGTGCCCGCGCGACCGACGCGCATTCCTAGGCGAATGTTTACATTAACAACAATAAGTCTTATCGGAGTTTGAACACAAGGGAGTTGTATGATTTAAGGTCTGTTAGTTGAGATGACCATAAAACACAATCCTTGTAACCACACAATCCTCGTAGTTAATAGTTTATTAGTTTAGTTACAAGTTAAAGTTATTTAGATGCTTCGTCCGCGTAATTAGTGGCAATGACAAATAATCGAAAGGCATTTTATAATTAATATTGTAAAAGTAGGGCGGCGACGACGCCGACGCAGCAAATTGTACGATGTACTCGTACGTAGGAGTCTTTGTTTGTCATACCTAGAAAAACAGGGCAGTCACCATACTGTCGAACATAGCCTAATGATTATTACTGTTTTCGCTGGTTCTAATTGGGCATGGGTGCTGAAGCTGAAGGCACGCATTCTAATTAATACGGTTCGCCAGATGCCACGTTGTGTGTGACTGCTTGCGACCCGCGTATTCGTAACGTGCGTGCTCAATACACCCTTTGTATAAGTACCTACCTACTTCCCTTTGGATCAGTTGTACCATTGACTAGTACCATAATATCATCATCATTATCTTTTTAGCCTCCACTGCACGAGCACGATTCCTCTCTGTACTATCTTCTAGAGCCATACTTGGCCCGAGCAGCAATATAATTTAGCCTACACTCTCCATACTGGCTAGACGGGTTGGAAAGGTCTTATTGATGTTTGTAACCTTTGTTTAGCTTGTATTCCTAAGTCGCCTTCTACGACATTCGCGGGAGGACTTGGAGTGGTTCTATTCTACTCTGCCGAGAACCACACGGCATTAGGTACGTAATAATCACTTGTCACCGAGTGTAGGTCTGAAAAGCTGCCAGGCACTCGAATTAATAAATAATGATAGTAAATAAAATAAAATAAAAAAGCCTGTTTATTTTCAAGTTAAAAGTTAGATACAATTATTTATAACTTATACGTAAGGTACAAAGAGCATGACCACGCATTTTAAAATAACAGCTGTAAAAAATATGTCGTAATCCAGCACATAATATGCGTAAACAAAATAATAAAGATAAAATAACAGCTGAAATAAAAAAATGTTTCAAAAATAATACTATTATAACATGGAACTCCTTTTGGGTAAAGGCCTCCTCGCTTAGAGTATTAACAACTTGATGAGGTAGGTACAAATTAAATTCTTGTAAGTGCTTCATTGTGATAAGTTGATAACGTTAAAGTGAATTTGAATAAAAAGAAAAAAAATCGAAGCAGAAGTTAAACTTCACCAGATATGTATCTATAGCACAAAATAAATACTAGAACTCACGTGTCTAAAGGTAACCTAAGTATAATTCATAACGACCTACCTACTTCTTTTTAATCTTGAAAAATTATACCAAAGGAGCATATAAATTTAAACAAAAAATGTATTATACATACCTAATTTGGAATATAAAACGACTTGTTATTTTTGACTTTAAAACCATAAACATCAACAAAAATTAAATCAACATAGATAAGTAACTATATTGTGATAAGATAAACTTTACAAAAAGGAAAAGAGAAAACTTTTCTCTCTATGGAGGGTTTTGGTCTACTCCTCCCGCGAGGACCAGTCTTATTGGGAGAGAAATAATAAATAATAATGATAGTATGGCATACAAACTAGAGGGATTTCGTTGCTCTATAAATTGTATACCTATTTCCGTAGCTAGCTCTCGATCTATTATATTATTATGTAATAGATAATTCATAGCCGTGCAAAGCCGGGGTGAGCAGCTAGTTAAATAGAAATAAAATATTGAACAAAGAAACAATGTATTCATCATCAAAAAACAAAAATTTTGCAAGAAATAAATATTATCGAATATATAGTAGGCAAATAATAATATAATAAGTACAACTTGAATGGAACATACCCGTAATAAATCAAACCACAGGCTATACTAGATCACTTTAGTATAATGAAATTAAAATAACAGTAAAAGAACAAAAATACATTTTGGCATTTGGCAAAAACTGAGGGCAATTCGTAAGGGAATGTCGATTTTTTTTGGTTCCTTGACAGTTATTTTAATTTCCTTATACTATATTGATCTAGTATAGCCCGTGGTTTGATTTATTACGGGTATGTCCCTTCCACGTTGTATATCTAGGTACCTAATACTAATAAAAAATGCCACCATTTATTTTTTAACTTATGCTGCCAGTTACATTTCTAAGTCACAAGTTTGGATGACGTCGGAAAGAGGCGAAGGATGCGGGGGCAAGCCATTTCGCATTGCTGGGAGCGTCTATAGCTATCATTCAAGTGAAAGACTTACGCCCGAATACTCAAAGGCTACTTAAATAGTTAATCACTTCTTAACAGCATCACTTCTTAACAGTTAATCAACTCTCAACTCATACTCAAACGTATTTTAGTTATCAACAAAGAGCTTCTTCGTTAAAAAAATACCAGAAATGTAAATACTCAAAGCTGATACAATTTTAGACACATATGAGAAAAAACACACAATTCACAAAATTTCAAAAAAAATTCTTCAAAATTTGACGAGGGTGACATAAAGGGAGCTGCCAACCTTTTATTTTTAACTGACGTCGTTGCACCAAGCACTCCAGAAACCTACGCTGCTCTTTTGTCTAAACATCCACCACCCCCGGCTACATGCTGTCTGCTGGATGCTCCCGACCTTTCTGAGCCCACACCAACGGCTACACCAGAGGATGTGTGAGCTGCAATCTTGGCTACTACTTATGTGCCCTTCGAAAAAAGGACGGTGGCATTCGCCCCATTGCTGTAGGCAATACCATTCGCCGCGTTGTGTCTAAAATTTGCTGCAAGCATGTTCTGCCTGTTTTGGAGCAGCAGTTTCAACCGACACAACTAGGATTCGGAACAAAAAGGGGGTGCGAGGCCGCCGTACATGCTGCTCGTACTTTTCTAAAGCGCGGCGGAACCGAGGTGTTGTTGAAAGTGGATGTTAAGAACGCATTCAACTCTATAGACGTGGCGCTCTGCTGACAGAAGTAAAAACCTCTAAACCAGGCGCTTTTCCATACCTGTGGCAGTGCTATAGTGAACCGTCGTGCCTGGTATTCTGCAGTTGGCTGTCAGCAGGGCGACCCGCTGGGACCAGCAATTTTTGTTTGGCTATCCACCCCTACATTAAAAATTTGGCATCAAAATTAATTGTATTTTACCTGGACGATGGAACCTTAGGAGGCGATGCTGACCTTGACAAAATTATAAGATCTTTCAATGAAATTATATTCTGTGACGGACTGTCTTTACATTTTTGCACTGAATTAAATTCCGAATTTAATGTTTTGGCTCCCAATATTAAAATTATATTTGCTTGGGCAAAATCAATCCTCATTGGCTTACTAAATTATAAAATTCTGCTTTTTTGTCCCTAAGACTACCTATGCCCTTCGGTGTACACCTCTATAGGCTCACGGCCATCTTCTGTCTCGTTTAGATAACATCATAAGGGAATCTATAAATAAAATATTTAACTAAACGACAGAAGTTGGTCCCAAGCGACACTTCCCGTACGGCATAGTGGTCTTGGAATAAGAAAAATTTCCAGCACTACCGGCATTTTTATCTTCGGCCCATGGCACAAGCAACCTCGTTGGTAAAATATTAGGCCCATCGCCTCGCGATGCAGAGTTTGTTTGCCTGACCGAGGCATGCCTGGATGCCTGGTTTTGTGCAGTCGGTCCGAGTGGGCAACTACCCCTGAATCTGGTCCCTCTACGAGAAAATAAAAAATAATCTATTAGAAACCGCAGTTGATGACGCGGAGCGGTCCCGCCTTCGGGCTAGCTGCGTGCCAGAGTCAGGGTACTGGTTAAATGCCCACCCATCAGCAGCTGTAGGTACCCTTCTGGAAAGAACCACGTTGCCATCATCAGCCCCATCGCTGCCGTTGCGGGGGAGACGTCGATCACCTAGGACACCATGGCCTGGCTTGCCGCCGCAAGGGCTGGCCGCATCCCGCGCCAAACGTGGCGCAAAAAGCAACGTCTTTGAATGACGTCATCCGTCGGGCTCTTGCTAGCGCCGGTGTACCAGCGGTTCTAGAGCCTGCTGATATTTCCCGAGACGATGGCAAGAGGCCAGACGGGATGACGCTCATTCCGTGGAAAAACGGGCGGTCTTTGGTTTGGGATGCCACCAGTTTAGACAGGAGTATAATGATGTAGTTTTCGACATATTCCGCCTAAACAAACAAACTGTTGTTCTAAACATTGGAAAATTGAAGCCAGCCAGCCAGTTTTTTTTTTTTTTTAATTCTTATCACGTTAAGGTTTTTCGCAACGGGCGTTTTCCAGAAACTATTGACGATATATTTTATGTACACCAGCCCGCTGTACACAGAATGTACACAGAGCTGCAGCAGCCATAGCAGGGTTAATGGCAGATATAATATATATGCTCAGAACAGAGCTGGAGCAAATGCAGCAGCAAGCAACAGATGACATTGATCATGGAAAACTAATATCCAATAGGGATTTTTCATCTATTAATATAAAATGGAGAAATTATGTTATTTCAATAGATTTTGCTATAAGAAACATTAATATAATATTTATTTGTGAAAAATGAAAATCCTATTTTTATTATCTGTATGTCACGTGATCTCAAACTCCGATCACCATTTGTGTTTCTAAATGACGTCATTTTAATAGTAACAACAGGTAGCTACCTACGATTCCTGTTTATGTGCATTTAAACTTGAAACATTATTTATTTGGATTATAATTTGTTATTTTCACGATTTACAACAATGGATGTCGGTTTCGTAAAAGCAGAAACTACAAATTTACCCATGATAGACGCTGTGATGATAGCGAAGTCCTTCGCATACAATACAACAAGGGATCAAAGACGGATGACAACAAACCAAACTAGTGCATTGCATTGCATAGTATTGCACGAGAAGTTATTATTATAGTAACGATTAACGAATAATGGTTAACGTTAACATATTGTAAGCTTAAAATTCCTAATAAAGGTAGAAAAGATTTACGGTACTAATACCAGAGTTGGTACAAATAGTACAATACGAATAAGTACAAGCTAATGGGTAATAATTAGTGATTCGCATTTTTAAGATCGGAATTTCTTTGCATATAAATCCCTAAAATGCGTTCTGCAGAAACGTAAAATATTATTCATCATTAGCTATTCGTAAAACTTTAAAACTGAGGTCACGATAAAAGTACGAAGAGTAGCGCAATTACATAAATACTGATAATTACATATTCGAAAACCTAATATTATTAACTACCCCAATCGTTCGTTGTAAGAAACCATTAAGCGTTGACAGTTACAAACAAGATTTTACGGCTGCATCTCTAGGGGTCACGCACGTTTGACATTTCTTTGTATTTGCTAGTATGACGTCATCATAATGGCGGCTGTCGTTTTGGCGCTTATTTTGAATGAATAATTTTCAAATATTATTTTTTCCCATTTAGCATGACTTTTCGAAGAAAACAAAAATACCAGATGAATTATCGATACGATAAGATTTAGAAAAAATAAATAAATAATATATGAAAAAAAAGCCTATTCTAACTTTAGTGTAATAACTATATTATATTGTTGAGTATTGAAGCCTATTTTACATAACATAATAAATAATGTAACTAACAAATTTTTATTAATTTCTATTATTTAAACGAGCAATTCTTGTATATTTATATATTTATAAATTTCTGTGATCTCGAAAACGGCTCTAACGATTTCGCTGAAAATTGGTATATGGGGGTTTTTGGGGGTAAACAATCGATCTAGATTAGTCTTATGTTTGGGAAAACGCTTGTTTTCGAGTTTTCATTCGTTTTTCTTTCCACGCAGAATATGGTCGCTTATTTCGTCGCACCGACCGCCATTCGCTTAGCTCAGCGGTTAAGGATGCTGACCGCTAGAAGAAAGAGTGTAACGGGTTCGAATCCCACTCGGTGACTTACTTTTGTTTTTTTTTATGTTCAAGTTTATACATAATTTTTTATGATGTACTGTTTATAGACAAGTTTTAAATAAATTAGTTAATGTTTGAGTTGTAACAAACCAAGCAAAGCTCGGTCACCCAGGTACTACAATATTATACCTATAACAATATTTCCAGTACCCAAATAAACAATCACAATTTATTTTATTGTTATTAGTATTACGGGACTTACCGCGATTAATATCGTTTTTTGCCAGATATTTCGACGGCCCTTCTGCCATCATGGTCGCTGGCCGACTCAACCATGATGGCAGAAGGGCCGTCGAAATATCTGGCAAAAAACGATATTAATCGCGGTAAGTCCCGTAATACTAATAACAGTAATTGTGACCGTGAAACTCTAAAATCATAAATTTATTTTATAATGAAATAAATAAACTAAACACAAATTTAGCTAGATATTTGATTTGTCAGTCAGTCGTAAATTTTGTCATTGGTCATCGAAGAATACGTTCCGTTGTTAGGGTATAATTCAATCTCATAGTATAATATGTAATGAAAATACGACCGTTTTCTAAAAAACAAATAAAATTTATTTATATTTTGATTATAATTGACTAGTTCTTAATGATAATACAATTGTTAACTAGAAATATATGTTATACAATGCTATACCATTATGCGTGTAACGAAATTTATCTTTACCGATTTAAAAGACCAAATAAAAAAGACTTTCCTCTATTTGTATATAGTTAAAGTATCTCTGCATTACCATACAGCAAAGGGTTAAGAAGACCTTAGCTGAGGAGACGAATTTGCGTAACGTTTGAGTATTCCAGTAAACTAAGCAAGTAAACTTAGCTAAAATGAATCTCAGCTAAGATGCAGTTTAAGAAACGTTTGAGTATTCGGGCGTTAGCTCTCCTTTTAGGTCAGTCAGGTAAAGTATGTTGTTAGCGGTGCCATCATAAATTTAGTTTCAGATTTTTCCTTAAAATGGCAAGGCCTTATGTACCTAACATTAGTAAAGCAACTTTGAAAATGTTAAACAAGCAATATTGTCTAAAAATATAGGAACTACCTACTCACCACAAAAATACGACGCATTGCAAAATGTATCACATATACTTTCTTATTTATCTGTGACAAATACCGTGACTATATTTGTCATCACACCCTTTCCGCTCCCACAATCTGGTAAGAGACGACTAAGATAGTTAGGCGATTCTCACATTGCCCCGCACTACGCAGTTGCTTGTAAGTACCTCCGTTTGTATCGAAAACCCCGCGCGTCGTTTTTGTATGGCGACCCCGCACTACGCAGCGGGGCGCGGTGCAGTGTTTTATCGCCATATAGTTAAGTCGTATATGAATTGGCAGCAATCTACAACCATCAATCTATCAACTCAGAAGAGGCCTTCAGTCCAGTGGACTGACATGCTGCAAAGAACATGACAAAGACCACGAAAGAAAACAAGTTTATTTCCTATAGGCAAATTAAAAAACCCCCGACACCATCTAGTGATAAGTGGCGGAACTACTTATATTAATGCCAATGCGCAGTATTTTGAAAGCAAGTGACTTTCAATGCGATAAAAAACATTGGAACTAAACTGGCCAGTTGACTAAAGCTGACAAATACATTTTAACAATGCGCAGTACTTTGGAAGTAAGCGACGATGACAATCATAAACTAAACTTTTCAGTTAAATACCGACAAATACATATACCAATACAATTATGTTCCCTTTTCCTTGCCGAAACCAAATGTTCTTGCGAATACGCCTGCAAGTTCATTGGCGTTGACGACAGTACCACAAGTGAATAAGAATATGCCGATTATGATAAACACGAGGCTTCTCCATAAACGCCATTTGTATTTGCCGTAGCCAGGCCGTTCGTACAGGACGAGGAGGGTGATTACGTTTGGCCAGATGAACGCCATGTTCGACAGACAGAACGCGCCGAGCTGATAAAATATAAACATAAGTCAGACAAGGAGTAGTTTAAATAATTTTTTATTAAAAAAAACACTTTTGTTGTGTAGGAGCCCCACATAAATATTTATTTTATTGTTTTTAGTATTTAATGTTATAGCGGCAAAAGAAATACGTCCGTGAAAATTTTAACTGTCTAGCTATCACGGTTCTTGAAATGCAGCCTGGTGACAGACAAACGGACAGATGAAAAGTGGAGTCTTAGTAATAGGGCCCCGTTTTTACCCTTTGGGTACGGAACCCTAAAAATTAAAACCCGACTACGGGCAAGATAGAATAGAATTTTCTTTATAACCTAAAAATACCACAACAAGATATAATAAATAGACTAGAAATTCTAGATTCTACTTGAACAATTGGCGCTTACTTATATACTACGCAACCCTCCCTCATCGAGTAGCAAAATGTGACATGTAGGGTGTTGCATATTAAAAAAGTGATAACTTTTTATCTCATCGTGTAGAGTACATTCGATAGTCCTTAGCAAGAAGTGCCAAAATGTATAGGGTTGCCTCACCTAATCCTGGCACTTTCGTGAGTCAGGCTGATTTTAGGGTGGCAATTTAAAAAAAAAACTCGTCATGTAACAAAATGAAACACGTGCCATTCGTTAGTTCTATTCATCCTCTCAATAATTAATTTAGGTTGTCGGCCCTATACCTGGAGTTTTTCTTAGTCGGTCCGGAACCGCTTTTTTGCTGACTGTACAAAATGCTCCAGGTTAGGCCCAGGCAACCCTGTACATTATGTCATATCTTTTTAATATGCAACACCATACATTTGTCACATTTTGCCACTCGATGAGGTAGGGTTGCATACGGCCCCCTCTTAGTCTAAGAGGGTTACCAGAATTTTCGGGGATCCTGTGTTGCGCTCATTGAAATCTTTCCTTTTTATAATATTAGTTTAGATAGATAACTGACTAATGTGCAAAGAAAAGCTTCACGTTCTCACTTTGAACTATAAACAGTAGTTCATAAAATAGTTTCAAGGAATATCTAATCTACGGCTGATCAAGACAAAATTTAAATATCTTAGTTTCCTTTTAAATGATTTATTTCAATGGGGACAGCACATACGAAACACACACAACGTTTACAATACTTACGAAACCCATCAATCCATCGATGTCAGGGAAGACTATCGCAATAACAGATATAAGCGTGACGAAAATCGCTCTGTAAATCAACTCCCACATAAAGTGCTTGTTCGGGTTGTGCAATTTCTTGATGTAGTAGAATGCCAAGTTAAACGGCACCCAAAAATTCAACGCATGAGTGACGTAGATCATGGCCGCTACGCAACCTTTGAATATTTTAGTGCCCCTGAAAGATACATAAGTACTTCAAAACGTGACAAAACTTGAGCGTGAGTCAGTAAATAACGGCAGAGTAGAATACAATGTGTCATCACCACATTCCTCTACCTGGTGTGTGGTGAGAGGTGACTAAAAATCATTAGCTGGGTTGCAGATGTGCTAGGTAGCTGAGCGGCGCGAGGTGTAGACACTGTGAAACGCTGCGCAGATGCGCAGTGCGAGGTTTTTTTCAACACACATCCACCTCCATCAAAAACCGTCTACTGACTGTTTGCTAGCAGTTTCTTGCTCGCCGCCATTACTAGCACATATCCCTCGCTTTATTTATTTTTTTTTAATTAAGGCCTTTAAGGCGGTTTAAAAACTTTGACACTAGTGTTAGTCACTAACACACACGATAAGAAAGCAAGATTTTTAAATGACTTCCAAAAACGAGGCTTTTTTATGTATCTTTAGTGTTCACACATTATTCGAGGACGCCTGGACCGAATAGGAAAATTCTTTTTTGTTTAAAAAAGTATGTTTTTCAAAACTATAAACCGACTTCACCAACAAACTAAACAACCGATTTTGATAAAGTTTCTATGGGACCACCTCGAAAGTATACAATTCCAAACAAAAAAAATATTTTTTAAATCGGTCCAGGCGTCTTCGAATAATCGGTGAACATTTAACAGATCGCGACGAATGAAAACCTCCAGTTTTTGAAAGTCAGTTAAAAACTAATACCCGGGAGCCATATTGCTAATAAATCAAACCACGGGCTATACTACCTAGATCACTATAGTATAATTAAAATAAAATAACAGTTAAAAACTTTAAAAAAAAACGACTTTCCATACGAAAGTGTGCAGCCGCTCGGGCAATTTGTATAATAAAAATAACCTCTACATGCGGGGCTCTCTAGAGTGCTGACTTTACTTCCCTAGCTAATCGTGGGAACAAAATAGGTGATTATAATAGATATTTTTTAAGATCTCACACCAAAAGGTCTCGAGATACTATCAGCAATAGAGCTGATACCAGAGAAGAAGTAGGAAGAAATATGGATGGATCGTCATCCTCAGTTAGCAGTTTATTCCCATCAATTGCCTCATCAAGGCATAGTTTCTCTCCTCCATCAAGTCGTGTTCGTCAATTATCACCAAAAACGTCATCAGGTATTAATAATTCACCAAGTAGCTTAACTACAAGTAGTATGGCAACAGATGATGTACGAGAGGCAGGCGCCAACAATCCCGTACCCACTGTGGCTTCCAAAAGCACGAGAAGAAGATGGACATCAGAAATCAATACGTTCATCTGGCATGCATATCTCGAAATAACAAAATTAGAAACAGATTCAAGCCCGTATTTAGAGAAACTACATGATCAATTTCTTAGAAAATTCCCTGAAGTTAATGTATCACGACAAAGAATAGGCGATCAAAGACGAGCAATAGTTAGGAAACAGATGATTAGTCAAACTATAATGGATGCAATAAGGAAAGAAGTAGAAGACAGCCTCCGTACACACAAAACCCGAGCACACAATCATCAACCAGTCACTTCAGGTACACCATACACACAGTCTCCCAACGGACCCACTTTCACAAATACTTGCAGAAACACAAGAATAAGATGGCCAACCAATATAAATGAAAGTATAATTAGAATATATTATAGGATAACTAATTTAGAAAGGAGTGCCACTGCATACCGACTGCAATTTTATACAAATATTATCGAAGAATTCCCAGAACTATCTCATTTGTCAGAGCAAAGGATAGCAGACCAACGAAGAGCTATTATCCATAATAAATATACTCCAGAAAAAAGACTTAAAGAAATAAAAGAGGAAGTTAAAAAAGAACTCTAAGAAAATAATATACACACTAATCCCACAACATCACAAACCACATCTGATATACAATTACCATTATCATTTCAACGCTTGCCTCCAAATATAACGCAGTCATGTAATGTAATGGAAGCTCCTAATTTGACACAACCTACAGACGTGATGCTTGAAAGTTTGACAACTGATCATACCCAGGATACCAACCCTGAACACTCTACACACGATACTGACTTTACATTACTAAACGAAGATATTAGAAACAAAATAGATGAAACCTTTACAAATAACTTAGACAAATTTATTGATACTCCTGCAACTGAAAGACCATTTATACCGAAACAAAAATCGACTAAAAAGTTGGCTCTCATAACACATTACATTAATAATTCAATCTTACCTAAATATGTACAAACAGAACCAGACTTTGATTATTTACATGCTTTGGTTTATTGTTCAGCATATACAGCTGCTACCTGCAACGGCGTGCGAATTTACGAAGACACCAATAGAAGACCTCGATAAAATTTAAAACCAAATTGGCAAAAAAGATTAGAAAAGAAAATAGCACAACTTAGGAAAGATATAGGAAGGATGTCACAATACACTAATGGAAATAGAAGCAATAATTTACTATCTCACATATAAAATATTAAAGCGAGATATAAAACGCATTCACAATATGAAAACCTGAACACCACTCCAATAGAATTTTTAGATACACTTAAACAAAAACTAACAGTAACAGCAAGTAGGCTTAGGAGATATAAAACATGTACGCTACGGAAAACACAAAACTGTCAATTCGTTAATAATGAGAAACAATTCTACAGAACTCTTAATAGTTGTACAGAGCTAAACTCTAATACACAGAACTCCCCATGTGCAGAAAAATTTCATAACTTTTGGTCTAATATATGGGCAAACCCAGTAGAACATAATAAAAATGCAAACTGGATAAATACAATTAATAATAGTGCAGAGAATTTTACAGAAATGACATTTGAATCGGTTCCCGTTACTCTTTTTGACCAGGTAGTTGCAAAAACGCAGAACTGGAAATCTCCAGGATCTGATAAGATTCATAATTATTGGTTTAAAAAACTAACGAACACCCCACTCACATATCCATAAACATATTAACAATTTCATACAGTCACCGAATACATTACCTTTATTTGTAACTCAGGGCATTACTTACATGATTCCCAAAGACCAAAACATATCTGATCCTGCAAAATACAGACCTATTACTTGCCTACAAACATTTTATAAGATTCTTACAGCCTGCATGAGTAAAGTTATTTATAAACACCCCATAGCTGGTTTATCAAAGTCCTAAAGATATACAAAATTAATGAAACAATAATTCAATTTCTTTCCAAGACAATGAAAAACTGGCAGACAACTATTAAAATCACTACCAATAATATAGACATAACTACTGAACCGATTTATATACAGATAGTCCGGTCAATATAACAATTTCAAATAACAAAAATTCCCGGAGGGCCAAATTTTGGTGGAGAGCTAGGGTTTACCATTACAAATAAAATTTTAAAAATCCCCATTGATCCTATGTGTGCTACCAAAGTTATTCGGGGTCAAACGTCAAAATTTGAGGTTTTTTGGATTTTTCTCGAAAACGGTAAGTTTTACCAAAAAAAACCTCAAACCAAAGTTGTAGATCTTAAAATTCTCTATAAAAATGATCTTTATGATTTTTTACTAAGATATACCATTCCTGAGATATCGCGATTCTAAGAGTCACATGATACTGATATGCACACATTTCCACGCCACCTGTGAGGTAGTGTACTCGGCGCGTTTTTTTTTACCGTGGTTTCCCCTGTAGGCCTAGTCCACTAACTGTCATGACAATTTTAGGATAATTTAAGGGAACAATATTCGTCAAGTTCTAGACATTACCTTATTATTGATATTGATATTGCTATTGATTATTGGGTTACTCTTGTTTTGATTTCCTTAGATATTTTAATCAGATTCATACTCTTGAAAGTTTACTTCAACAGTTATGTCTTTTTCCTCCTCTTCCTCTTGCTGGAAGTTCATAAATAGTTCAAATGTAGCTGAGTCATTGGTCTCTTCATTAAAATCACAGGAATCTTCCTCTATTGTACTCAACTGGACATTTGAGCAAGACTGACCTTGGCAATTGGTACACGCTCGAGAACACAGCAACCCGACTTTTTTACAGCCACATTTGGCACTACAACCTTTTTTGCAATTGCAAAAAATTGTGTTGAGGAGTTTTTCTGGAGCAGGTGGGAGTAAAGTTTGAATCGGTTCCAGAGAATTATCTATCAATTTCCAACCCCAGTCTTCTGGGTTCAGTTGATTGCCTAGCCATGTTTGAACTTGATAGTATACTCGATACAAGTGTTGAATATCAGATGCCGATGTTGGAGGAAGACATGATAGTTGTACTTGTTTATTTTTTTGCGTATTTTTACAAAAGTTAAGTATCGGTATTTATTAATGCATGTAATTTTTTTTGGAGCTCCATAAACCGCAAGAAGAAAGCGAATTCCTTTCGTTATTATAGTTTGAGGTGTGGAATCAATTTCTGTAAAAATAACATTCACAGTCACAGCAGCTGTTTGAGTTGTAGACGCCATATTTGTTTTGGTGCGCTACTCGCCGTAGTGGACAATATCCGAACTAAAATTTGAATTACTTTGCTGAGTTTTGGTCAGTCAAATTTAAAGGGCTGACTTTCAATACGCCAAGTGCTTAAACTTTGAGTGATTCTAGTTTAATTAACTATCGGCCTAGGCATCCAATTGGATGCCTGGTTATAATTTCCGGACTAGGCATCCAGTTGGATGGGTAATTTAACCAGTTGGCTGCGACATATACATATACGTGGCTTATATGGCATATCATGTATAATGTGACTCTAAGAATCGCGATATCTCAGAAATGATAACTCTTAGGAAAAAAATTATAAATCATTTTTGTAGAGAATTTTAAGATCTACAACTTTGGGCTGAGATTTTTTTTGATAAAACTTACCATTTTCAAATTTTGACATTTGACCCCGAATAACTTTGGTAGCACACATAGGATCGATGGGGATTTTTAAAATTTTATTTGTAACGGTAAACCCTAGCTCTCCACCAAAATTTGGCTCTCCGGGAATTTTTGTTATTTGACCACTATTTTTATGCCTAAATTTACCGGACTAAGAGAGGTATATTCCAAGGTGATGCATTAAGCCCGCTTTGGTTTTGCCTAGCTTTAAATCCGCTTTCAACTCTTCTTGATAACACAGGTAAAGGCTTTAAACTCACTTTTGACAAAGAACATTTTAAAATAACACATTTAATGTATTTACACTCGCTCAAAAGACTGAATCTTTTTCGAACGATTTCCAAATGCAGTTTGGTATCGATGAATGTAAAGTTCAATCAGTTCATAAAGGTAAAATAGAATTAAACACCTACACCCTAGAATCTGGAGATACAATTTAAGCTTTAGATGAAGCAAGTACTTATAAATATCTAGGTTTTAATCAGTCTAAATTTATTGATCACAAACAGGCAAAACTCCATTTATCTAAATCTTTTCGACATCGGTTAACGCAACTTATGAAAAGTCAACTAAACTCTCAAAATTTAATAAAAGCAATAAATACATATGCTATCCCAGTTCTAACGTACTCTTTTGGTATAATTCATTGGTCCAAAACAGATTTATTAAAATTACAAACGACAATAAATGTATTTCTTACACAGTATAGAAAGCATCATCCTAAATCATGCATACAAAGACTTACCCTCCCTAAACAAGATGGTGGCAGAAGTATTGTAGATATTCGTAATTTACACAATAGACAGATTACCACACTACGCCAATATTTTTATATGAAATCTGAGAAATCTGAACTACATAAATACATTACACTTATAGACTCAAAGTTTTCTCCGCTTAATTTAAAAAATAAAAATACCCAACCTTATGAAGAACAGGTATCTATCATACAAAAAAAACAAACTTGGCAACTTAAATCATTACACGGTAGACATTATAAAGATTTAGAGCAGACACATGTAGACAAACAATGGTCAAATGCCTGGTTAAAGAAAGGGGAACTGTTCCCGGAAACCGAGGCATTTATGATTGCAATACAGGATCAAGTAATAAATACTAGAAATTACAAAAAATACATAATCAAAGAACCTAACTTACCGACCGACTTATGCAGACATTGCAACAATGCCAGCGAAACTTTCCAGCATATCACTGGAGCCTGCAAGGTTTTAGTACAAAGTGACTATAAGCATCGACACGATCAGATAGCAGCTATCTTACATCAACATTTTGCACTGAAACATAAATTTATCAACCAGAAACAGCCTTATTACAAGTACAAACCAGATAAAATACTCGAAAACAATTCATTTAAAATTTACTGGGACCGGACAATAATCACAGACAAAACTATCCACTTCAATAGACCGGACATCACAATTCACGACAAATCAAAAATCACTGTATACCTAGTAGATATAGCGATACCCAACACCCATAATCTACAATCTACACATACTGAAAAAATGACCAAATACAAAGACCTGGCCATTGAAATACAGACACAATGGCGGGTTCAAACAGTTAAAATAGTGCCAATAATTATTTCTACAACAGCTGTCATTCCAAAAACACTTCACACAAGCTTGCAGTTACTAGACATACCCACACATACCATTCACACAATCCAAAAGGCTGTTATATTAAACACATGTCGTATTACGCGAAAATTCCTACAATAGCATAAAATAATTATAAGATCATCTAGCACTCGGCTCTAGCCCGTGCAACAATATTCTTTACCCCTTTTGCAAAAAAAGGAAGAACAAATATATAAAAGCACGAAATAATAAAAAAGGTCTATAATAAAGGATTTTTTTTGTTTCTTGACTGTTATTTTATTATACTTATACTATAGTTATCTAGTATAGCTCGTGCTACGATTTATTACGGGTATGTCCCTTGCGAAAGTTGTTCAAAATCGTAAACTGAACGCTTATAATCTATACTTTAATATTATAAAGCTAAAGAGTTAAGAGTTTGTTTATTTGTTTGTTTGAACGTGCTAAATCCCAGAAACTTCTGGTTCGAATTGAAAAATTCTTTTCGTGTTGGGTTGATCATTTATCGAGAAAGGCTTTAGGCCATATAACATCACGTTACAACTAATAGGAGCGAAGAAACAGTCGAAAATGTGGAAAAAACGGGAAAAATTAATAGTTTTTGAGGGCTTACGTTGCGTGAGCTGCGGAAAGCGTTCGAGATACCCAAAAAATATGTATAAAAGAATTATTCCTCTTTAAATTATCTAAAAAAATGGCACCGACAGTATATGTCTATCTTTTAAGATTCACTCACAATAACCGTTTTTATGATAATCAAATTTGGTCGAAATTAATGGATTATTACAAATTATTTGTCTGATTTGTTTCAACATAATAATATTAATCTTTATCCAAATAAATGTGTAATTGATTAAGAGTATTTAACTATAAACAAAATTATTTTTGACATCACCTATTTTCAATAAACATTTTATAAGATAATACAATTTTAAAGAATAACTATTCCACGCAGACGAAGTCGCAGGCATAGCTAGTTCTATACATATATATGTATATTTTGTTAGACGTTATATACATTTTTTGCATACAATTTGTAGCCACCTAAGTGTTAAAAACAAAAGTTTACTGTATTACTTTTTTTTATTAGCCGTCCATGTCCCACTACTATACAAAGGCCAACCCGTCTTTCCTACTATTACTATTTTAAAACAAAACATTGTCTAAGGGGGTAAAAGTTTGTATGTAATGTAACTCAGCTAAAAACTGCTAAACAGCAGGTAGTAAATGTGATGAGTTTCAGGCTTCAGCTAGTTTAATAGGTACGAAATCCTGATGACGTAGGTACTTACAAGCCTTGTGGCAAATCGGCAAAGGGCAAATCCAAGTCCTCCCGTGGATGTCGTAGAAGGAGACTTAGGAAATACAAACTAAACAAAGTTTATAAACATCAATGAGACCTCTCCAACCTCTGGCTGCTCGGGCCAAGTATGGCTCTGGTAGTACAGAGAGGGTCGTACTTCTGCAGTGGAGACAAAAAGACCTGATGATGAAGATGATGATAAGGTACTTACATGTTTGCTGGGAAATTATTAGTCAACGGGCTTTCACTTTTATCTGTAAAAGCAACGTAACCAAAAAAGGATACCATAAATGTGCACAGGACTATCAGGGACATTCCTGCAATAAAAGGACAAAAACAAGTTTAAAACAAATAAGTTGATGGGGAAAATTTATTTCGCTACTTTGAATCCCGTGCCAAAGAAAGGCTTGCACAGTTAAATCACGAACGTAGTATCCTAGGCTGGAATCCTGAGTGAAGCGAGGGATTCATGTAGGTATATCACCCGTTTTATAGAAATGCCTACATATAAGTACCTAATAAGATAACTAAACATTATTTGGAGTCAGTTTCATTAAAAAATTTTTTCCATGGAAGAGCTCTCCTACATTTTATAAAATTTCCACTCGTTGTTTGTCTTCGGGCTTTGTCCTTCATATCTTTGTAAGTAGTTTTATTATTAAGTAAACTTGATATTCACTATCGGTTTAAAATCAAAGTCAAAAATCGCGCTTATTAATAATACATATTTATTTTTTCGAAACGAAAAACATTAAAATGTTTACCTACATTCATACATGCCGAAAACGATATATGTATATTACAAATTAAAAAAATTACGACGCGTGTGCCAGTTACATGGATTTCTTGTTTTTAAATTAATTCCGTAAAACGGGGTGAATAGGCACAATTCTAAACTTTGGATGAGATTTAAACTATGTTTTTCTTTGTGTGTATGTCCCCCGCGGAAAAGTATCGAATAATAATTGTTGAGTATACTAGATCTTTAGTTTATAGATGCCTTCAAATGTTTATCGATAAATGAAATTTGTGTATTCAGTAATTTTTGAGAAATTCGTCAAAAACATATTCCGCCAGGGAAATGTTTCTTTGGCGGAATTTTGTCTGGGATCCAGAATTCAATTAGTAGAGCAATTAATGTATCATAAGAGGCAAATGTTTATGTACAAATGGACTTTGTATGTCATAGGCCTCCGATGTTATTCAAAATTCCGCTGGGGAAATGTTTGGCCTTTTGCTAGATCTCCCAAACGGTTTGGAATATAGTCCCGATTTTTTTTACACATATTGCTATTAATTTGTTTATAACATCTGTAAAATAAAACAGAATCCAAAAAAACACAACCACTTACGAATAATAAATATAAACATAAAAGTAGGTATTTTGGTTCTAGTGGCTTAACTAAGGGACATAGGGAAAAGTTTAAGTGTCGATTTATGTATTAAAACTGCCTTCAACATCTGGAAAAGTACGTTTGTAATAGAGTTAGTATTAAAAAAAGATACAACAAAAAATAATGTTCTACTGACATCATGATTTTGAATCGGTCTATTGGACCAGTTTTATATAATGTTACAAGTTCTGACTAATTCCAATCTTTAATGTATTAATTTAACTATCCATATGCCAATAATTAGCTTAATCCAATAATCAATAAAGAAAATATAGTATAAAAACCAGCGACACTTAAATATTTGTTATAAACCGACCAATTTTGGATGCCACCCGAAATTGGTCGGATTATAACAAAGTTTTAAGTATTGCTGGTTTTTTAACGATATTTCCTTTAATAGTTATTCGATAGGGCTAATTATTGGAGTACGGATAGTTGAATTAATACATGAAATATTGGAATTAGTTAAAACTTGTCACATAATATAAAACTCGTCCAACAGACCGATTCAAAATCAAAATGTCAGTTAGACATTATTTTTTGTTGTATCTTTTTTAATACTAACTCTATTACAAACGTACTTTCCCAGATGTTGGAGGCAGTTTTAGTACATAAATCGACACTTAAACTTTTTCTCTATGTCCCTTAGTTAAGCCACTAGAACCAAAATACCTACTTTTATGTTTATATTTATTATTCGTAAGTGGTTGTGTTGTTTTGGATTCTGTTTTTACAGATGTTATAAACAAATTAATAGCAATATGTGTAAAAAAAATCGGGACTATATTCCAAACCGTTTGGGAGATCTAGCAAAAGGCCAAACATTTCCCCAGCGGAATTTTGAATAACTTCGGAGGCCTATGATGTACAAAATCCATTTGTACATAAACATTTGCCTCTTATGATACATTAATTGCTCTACTAATTGAATTCTGGATTCCAGACAAAATTCCGCCAGAGAAACATTTCCCTGGCGGAATATGTTTTTGACGAATTTCTCAAAAATTACTGAATACACAAATTTCATTTATCGATAAACATTTGAAGGCAGCTATAAACTAAAGATCTAGTATATTCAACAATTATTATTCGATACTTTTCCGCGGGGGACATACACACTTTTTCTTTATCTACGGCGAAGAAAATGTTATCATCGAGTCTAGGTTTATTTCATTTGTCAATATCTAGCTAAGTACCTAGTCTGGCCATAAGTATTGTAAAAAAGGAAACAAAATCAACATTTATTTCTTAAAATTTGCGTTTGTTTAATACATAAATATAAAACAACTCAGCAATTTATATTTATGTAGATATGTATATGTATTTATATGTATTTTGTATAGGTATTATAGGTACTAGTGGCAAAATTATTGGTATTTGTATTCGTTTATAAGTGTTAAGTATTTAATGTTAGGTTTTTGTTGCACGACTACCCAGAACCACATGCTTTCTTCCTGTTTTTTCAGATGCTGGGTTGGCTGGAAGAAATTCCTTATTGGGATAAGCCCGCCGTGGTACATTTTATTTTTAATGAATATGTTTTGTACATACCTCAATTGTTTATATTTAATGTGCAATAAAGAGTTTAAGCAAGCAAACAAACAATTTAAAACATAAAAAGCTTATTCGAAGTGGTCTCCATTGGCTGCAAAAGCTGCAATACAGGCCAGTTATCAATAGAAGCACGCACTCTTTACATGGGAAAATTCTTCACTGCCAATCGTATGAATTGTTTTAGGTACCTACTCCCAAATTATTATGGCGTTTAGAGCAAGCCGTACTCACTAAAACTGACCGTAAATCATAATCCAGCGGATTAAGATGAGGACTAGACGACGGCCAGTCTTCAGCTCTGATGAAGTCGGAAACGTTCGATTTCAACCAAGACTGCGTGGACCGAGAACATGGTGTTGTTAAGGGGCTCAACTACCTTCTCAAGAATGGTATCTTGATACACTTGTGCCGATGTTTTGATACCTTCTTCACAAAAGAATGGCTCAGTCACTCCTTCATAGCTAACACCCCACCAAACCATCACTGAAGTCGGATAATGCCCACGTTACACTCTGTCGACTTATTGGGAAGCTTTGAGCATAGATACGGTCATTTTGTTTGTTAAAATGTTGCTCAATTGTAAAAAAATTCCCATCCGTAAACAATTTTATTCTGTGACCTCCCTTTGCGTACCGCTTCAGTAGTTGGTTCGATTTTACCACCCTATTCTTTTTATAGGGTTCCGTACCCAAAGGGTAAAAACGGGACCCTATTACTAAGACTTCGCTGTCTGTCCGTCTGTCTGTCACCAGGCTGTATTTAAAGAACCGCGATAACTAGACAGCCGACCTATAGGGCTGTCGAAATATCTGGCATAACACGATATTAATCGCGGTAAGTCCCGTAATACTAACAACAGTAGGTAGGTAACATTTGTGACAATGAAAACCCCTTACTGTAAATTCTTGCTTGTTTTTATTGACCCGGTACTCGTACCTATGTCGTTTCTATTTACTCAGAGTGCCGTATCTATTGGACGCCAGACTACGTGTCTATTCACCTCTTTTCCGTATGTCTATTAACCTCAAAAGCCAAAAAATACCATAATTTATTATTTTTGTGAATAAAATTTAAATGTGACAAATATTGTAGGTACTTATTTTTTGTACAAAATGTATCCCAGAAGAACCACAGATAGATTGGAAATGCTTTTATCGGTTCTCTATTTTGTCTCATAATTTTTTTATCTATAATAATCATATGTCCGAATGATGCCTAGCCCAAACATAATATCGCATAATATCACGTACCCGAAAGTTATAATCCCAAAATACTACGTGCTATAACTTTTTTGCTATAAATATTATGATCAATAATATTCAAAAAGTCGTATATTTTTTCCCATAATTATCACGTGTCCTAATTTCGAACATATGATTATTACTTTTTTATTAATAAGTAGTTTTTGTTTCTGTGTTACTTTCGCTCTAAGCTTGAGCCGCTCGCTCTCTTGTATCTTGGTTACAGGAAATCTAACGAACCTAACCTACACTCCACGGCAAAGTGGTTTTGGTGTGTGTTACTTTCGCCCTAAGTTTGAGTCGCTCGCTCACTTTGCTGGTTCGCTCGTGTCTCTTGGTCACAGGAAACCTAACGAACATAACGTACACTCCACGGCAAAGTGGTTTTTGTGTCTGTGTTACTTTCGCCCTAAGCATGAGTGCCTCGCTCGCTTTGCTCGCTCGCTCGTATCTTGGTCACAGGAAACCTAACGAACCTAACCTACACTCCACAGCAAAGTGGTTTTTGTGTCTGTGTTACTTTCGCCCTAAGTTTGAGTCGCTCGCTTGCTTCACTCGCTCGCTCGTGTCTTGGTCACAGGTAACCTAACGAACCTAACCTAAACTCCTAATTTTAACCTAGTGTTTTAAGCTAATATATATATGAGTTTGTAATAATACCTTATTACAAATTAACATTCGGACTAACATACATTATAGAATACAACATCTGGGATATGTGACTTTATAGCATCCAAAATTAGAAAATTCAATTATTATAGCAATTCATATTATGGCACAAAAATGTTATGATTCAAGATAATTAGGTGAATCAAAATTACGGATATTTGAACATTATGAATTTTGAAGATTATAGTAAACTTGTTATGGATTTTGATTTGAAAAGAAATGGAGTACCGCTTTTATTTATTTTTACCGGGTTCGATCCCCGGTCAGGGCAAGTTGAAAAATAGCCTTTTTGAAATTGTCCTGGGTCTTGGATGTTTATCTAACAGTATTTGTTATAAAATATAGTATCGTTGAGTTAGTATCCCATAAAACAAGTCTCGAACTTACTTTGAGGCTAGCTCAATCAGTGTAATTTGTCCCTATATATTTATTTATTTATTTTTATCACTGCAGGAAACGTTTTTATTCTAAAATCCATGCCGCATTTACACATTCGCGCGAATCGCGAGGCGAATGACGAGGCGAATAACGAATACGCATATGTAAACAGTGAGTTCGCTATTTGCCTCGCGGTTCGCCTCGCGATTCGCGTCTTCGTACCGCGTTTACACATTCGTGCAAATCGCGAGGCGATTAACGAACACGAATGTGTAACTGCGGTATTAAAGTTTTAGCGACCTCAAACTCACACAGTTCGACCAGTACTTTTAAAAACGTTATAAAAAGGTACCTATATCACTTTATCTAACATCAAAGAAATTCATGTGTTGCCATCCTATAAAGATGTTCCCATATTTAAAATAAACAGTTTAGTAGTTTAGCGGTCTTACGAAAATTACTCAACTCTTTTATTCTTTCTCCCCGCACTTTCTAAAGATAAAGATGGTACCTAATTTATTTGCCAAACATGTGTTACAAGATATTAATTAGTACATTCAATTTCGTCTAATCGTGTTTACCATCACCGGTGTGCAAATGTAGTCAGAAAGGCTGTAATCTCTAGGTACCTATGCTACCTATACTATAATAATATACTAAATCTATGGACCTTTCTCTCAATTACTGGCCGGTTGACTGGAAGAGATCCCTATACGAGATAAGTCCGCTGGTGTATGTTTACTTTTCTGATTTGTATGTGTTCTTTCTTTTGTACACTAAAGCTTTATAAACAAACAAACAAACGAACAAACAAACAAACAAACAAACGAACGAACGAACGAACGAACGAACGAACGAACGAACGAACGAACGAACGAACGAACGAACGAACGAACGAACGAACGAACGAACGAACGAACGAACGAACGAACGAACGAACGAACGAACGAACGAACGAACGAACGAACGAACGAACGAACGAACAAACAAACAAACAAACAAACAAACAAACAAACAAGAAGTACTCTAATTAAATATGACTTATTGCTAATAGTAGTTTATGATACAAGTGTAGTAAATTGTTAATTATAGTCGAAGCGGGTCAACAAACTAGCGGGCGAAGCCCGCGCGTTTTTCTATGGATCTGAGATTTGTCATGGACAATACTACACGTGTGCCATACTACGTTTTTCAACACATTAGTGAGGAAAAAAGAACTTCAATAAACAATTTTAAATCTCGCTAAAGAAAATTTGAAATATGGCGCGCTTAGTTTTTCTTTTGCTAAGCTCATTTCGCGCATGCGCGAATCAAGTAACAGTCAAACAATTGTTTTAAAAATAGCTTTATAAATTCATTTTTGTGTTACAAGAATTTTACTCACCTACAGGATATAAAATGGAATAATTTGAGTAAAACAAGGTTTCGGTATGTGTCTAGCCTGGCTGCATGCAGAGATTTTATGTTTCAAATATAATATTCGATATTTTGGATCTATAGAATCTTATTCCTAGAACATTAAAAAAAACTTTACCGCACTCGTGCGGTAAGTAATATTTACCGCACGATTTTGAATGTGTGCGTAATGAATGGCATTATATAACTAAATTCAGTGTGGTCAATAGCACTTACCGAGAGCTAATGTGTTGAAAATATTTTTAAAGTATATTCAACACTTCTTTTGTCAGTTTTTTGTTAGTCTTGATGTGCTGGCATCTCTGTGTGCCTACCCGCAACTCCAGTTTTGCCTGCTTACGGGCCCTTCAATAGTTCCTTTGGCGTTGGGTATGTTACGCTACTAATTATATCCTTGGTGATACTTACCAACAGCAAGAGCGTATTTGAACTTATGCGGCTGCTGCATATTGTTTTCGATCGGTATGACCACGCCCGCACAAGACATGCCAAACACCAACATTCCAATGAACTCAAACTGCGCGTAAAAAGTAGTTACCGTCTTCAGGTTTTCGAAGCCTGAGTTTCTCGAGAATGCGTAGTAAATTGCCATACATATGGCGATGGCTGGAACACAACAAAACATTTTGCTAGGTACTAGTAGTTCTCAAGCTAAAGAACTAGTGAATATTGTGAGACTTGCGTAAAATGAAACTTCGAACATAAAAACATGATTATTTTAAATTTTTAACCCTAATATATGAATTTTGTTTTTCAGATTTAATTACATCATTTTGTCGGCATGATTAATATACATACCCATGCCAAATTACAGCTTTCTAGTACTTAAAGTCTCCGAGTAGAACCGCGGACAGACAGACAGACTGACATGGCGAAACTAATGGATACTTGTTTACTACGGAACCCTAAACATAGACTCAAAGGACTTGTATTTAAAGCAGAAAACTAAAATTAAATCATTTAATTTTTTGTGCAAGCTTTTATTATTATGCCAAAGTACTTATTAAGACAAATGAATTAAGCCCAAACTCGATGGCGTTTCATCGTTTTATATTGTTATTATGTCGTTTTGTTAGTTTCATCGTCCACCTTCTGTCTCCGTGATCAGACCTACCATACCATACAATGCTCGTCAAGACACATCAAACAAAGTTCTACTCAATGAAGTTATGTTGTTTAATAACTGAGTTCCGTCGAATATCTCCCGGCTCCATTATCAGAACAGCTCATTGACTTTATAATGTTGTATTGCCATTCAAATTACACAAGTATGCAAAATTTCAGCTAAATCTGTTGAGGATAACTGGTTGAAAATACTTAAAAATCATTAAGACATACATACAAGATAAGAACATTGCAAGTTGTATAGAAGCTTTTAAATAAAAAACGGACGTCAATGGACGTCATGTTTTCAATTTTTACCGAAACCGAAGCGGAAACGCTTTGCTCGCCCGGTCAATGACGTTGAAAATCAATTCAAAGTGTAAGAAGTTAATATTGGTTACCGACCTATCGTAATGTTGGCCACCAGAGAAAATGGAGCGAGCCATTTTAAATGTGTGATTAAACAAATTAAGATCAAAGGTATGATCATCATTGAAATATATATTCGAAGATCCATGTTCACTGAAACATAAAAAATACATTATAAGTAGTTGTGCAGATTTTGCTTCGCTTTCTACGCTACCAGTTTGATCTTTTTTATTGAGTATTTTGATATCTAACACTGTGGTGTCAGAACTACCTAAAGGGAATCTGGCGTAGCTCATCATCCGAGCGCATTCCCGGTTGCATCCTCAGGCGGTAGCGCTTCAGAGCCCGGGGTCCGCTACCTAACCAAGGTGATTTGACGAGGTTACTGGTTTTTATAGATAGAACCAGAACCAATCCGTGGAAAGTCCAAAAAATCCGCCAGAATTTTTTTTCTGAGCGCCGAAAGCTCTGTACTTTGGGCCCCCCTCCCCTCCTCCTGACGCGGAGTTCAATCTGGCTCTCGGGCGTTTTGGACTTGGGAAGACATGTATAACATTCGTACCAAGTGGCATTGCTGAACTAAAAATTGGCGTACTTTTTCCCCATAAAAAACAGACTAGACAAACCATTTTAGTTTTAATTTAACTAATATATAAATTACGCAACTTAAAGATGTAAGTTAACAAACTGACACCACAATATGCAGAACAACGCACTTAAATTCCAGCCTTAAAAAGAAGTATAATATTGACAAATTGAATTTTGCATAGGTGTACGAGCGAAAAATTAATTTACCACCTATGGTTATATCCTATATCCTATGGTTATCGTTTTAATTTTGTAGCTTGTTATACAGTAGCTTTTTAGTAGTCATTAACGAGTTTGAGAATACATCAACCAATATCAAAGAAATCACATTGTATTTCACTATACAACGATGGAAAAAATCGTTTTAGTGTAGTTTTTGCACAAGGTTGATGGCACTAAAATTTAAAGATGGCGAGAGGGACGAACTGGTAGTCTGGCCTTACTTATGAAGTTAATAATGTCGACTTGATAATTTGGGTTCCAAACATAACTACCAAAGTCTAGAATGGATCTAACAAAATTATAATAAAGAATTTTAAGGTAAAACTACAATATTCCCCTACAAAACTCATTCAGTTCTCTATCAGAAGCAGGCTCCTTTTATAGCTGTATGTTAGGAAATGACACCTTGAACAGGAGTTGCCGAGAGCTACGTGTGCTTAAAATAATGACGACGTAAAGGAAATGAAAATAAAGAATTCAGAATTGGAAAAAAAACTTCAAACCGCTGACCCCGAAATCGAGAAACTGCTATTGGAAACCTGCACTCTAAAAAAGAAGATATCGAGTCATGAAACAAAAATAAAACATTTAGAAAATATATGCAAACATATACCTAAAAACAGCAAAAAAAGGAAAACCTTGAACACATCGAGCCAAAATCAGTCGCAAGCGGAAGAAAAAAACAATATAGAACAAAATACTGAACCACAAACACTTGAAAATAAACTGGAAGAGGATGAAGAAGGACAAAAAATTAACAAAAAAACCTGTACCTTTGACACAAAAAAGGACCCCGTGATTCAAGAGGACAAAAAACGTTACAAAATATTAATACACGGAGGCAAATTATGCGTTGGACTTGCTTAATCAACAACGCATGCGAGAGAGAACTCTCCATACGAAAAATACAAAGTAACTGCCATAACAAAGCCAGAAGCAACTAGCGAAGAAATTCTCAGATCCACCGAACAACTGGAAGCTAACGCAAATGATATAATAATCGTCAACATTGGAGATTGGGACGATAATCCAACTATATTATGTAAGCTATTTTTAAAAAAGATTATCAAAGTTGACTGTTATTGTATTAAGTGTAAAAGACAGTATTTATCTCAATGAAAGAAAATTAAACGCCACTTTAGCCACATATTGTAAAAATTTTGACAATTGAAAATTTATTAATCCAAGCCTCTTCTATAACGATGGAGACTTATTATCTAAATCGACGTATAAAATTAATATAATTGTTGACACTATTTACTATGAAAAAAAATATTTATGCTTCAAAAATAGTAATATTAAACTATATAATAGTTCCAAGGTAAAAAAGATAAATAGTACGTACCAAAAAGGGACCATACCATTTTATTTCCAGATAATTAGGAAAAGAAACGAAACGACACGCCCCCTAAAAAATTCAAAGAAAGCTGTGCAAAAACCCATTACAGATTATTTCACAAAGCGTGATACTATACGAGGTAGAGTCTAGTAAATCGTTTTTCGTGTCAACTAAAGCGAAAAATGCCAGAAATATATATGATGAGAGTTATTGTAAAAGTAAAAATAAGGATAACGTTGGTATTGCAAATAAAATGAATACTGATAAATTTTTAAATAATAAAAATGAACTATCGCTATTTCACCAAAATATTGCCGGCCTTTTGATAAATCAGATTTATTGCTACTTAATCTAAAAGAACTAGAAAGTACCGGTCACCATTATAATATATTGTGTTTTAGTGAGACTTTCATTAAATCCGGTAGTGAAGGAAACTTACACAATCTTGAAAAAAGAGGTGGTGTTTGCATACTATGAAAACAACGTATTCAAACACAGGAATGTAATTTAGTAAATGAATTTGCAGAAGATTATTTATTTGAATGTTGTGCAACGCTTATTACATCAATCAAATGCATTGTAGTCTGTCTATACAGAATTCCTTCGTCAATTTAAAGACACTTTTTAATGAACTAAAATTAAAAACAGAATACCAAATTATTATAACAGGCGACCTAAACATAGATTTACTTAATGAAAAAAAATCTAGGGAACTTCGTGATATTATATCCAATTATAATTTCAACTTTCATATTACAACTCCAACACGCAAAAAAACATGCATAGATCACATAATAAGCAATTCCCCTGTACGTCAATGTGGTACTCCTGCCCTATTTATTTGAGATCATGACACTGCACAATGCATCAAAGCGCACGGTAGTGCGAAGGCCAAGTTCCAGCAACAGGCCGCGCGCATGCCGTGCACTATTTACAAGAACCGTTTCGACCTCCTTTTGACCCCCCTGTAGCTTAGTGCCTATTGCAAGTACAGAGATAAAATTGTACCTATGTAATCATATACTAATACTAAAGCAGTATGCCAAATTTCATAGATGTAGCTTCAGTAGATCCTGAAATATGACCCTGTGTAAATAGCTAATTTTGGCACTGACTCACTGACCGGTAATCAAAACCTTTAGGCCACTTCCAATTGTCCTAGCATTATGAAATGACACCGGTCGATGAGTATGAAATAGTTAAAATAATTAAATCGTAAAAATCTACAAATTAATTCGGATATGATGACATACAAACAAATATTTTAAAATACTGCGCAAATGAGATTGCACCTGTCCTAACTTAGTAAATCTGTCATTTATTACTGGAGTATTTCCAGAACAACTTAAGATATCGAAGATTAGGCCTCTTTATGAAAAGGGTCCTAGGGACATTGTCAATAACTATCGACCGATATCACTCATACCGGTGATATCAAAAATATTTGAAAGAGCCATGCACGTGCGCCTTGTGCAATTTTTAGATAAATATGAAACAATAAAACCACAGCAAAATGGCTTACAAAAAGGCAAATCCGCGTCTTTGATGGATAAACGCGTATCGGTCACGACAGTATTCTTTGATATGAGTAGTGCATTTGATTTTGTAGCGCATAAAATTCTTTTAAGTAAATGTGATACTTATGGCATACGAGGCATAGCCAATAAATGTATTGAAAGTTATCTCAGTAATAGAAAACAATATGTAGAAATAGATAATCTAAATGACTGTAATGAGCTCAATCAATATAAATCTTCAATGGAACCAAATAGAGTACGCGTTTCTCAAGGTATTAAGTATATTGGGACCATTGTTATTCCTGTTGTTTATAAATGACTTGCCTAATGTTTCAAATCACGACGGCATTCTTTTTGCCGACGATGTATCTGTCGTTATACCGTGTACAAAGACTGACAGGTACAATCATGATATTAACCACACAATTTTTAAAATTATAGAATGGCTAAATGACAATAATTTAAAAGTAAATCTCACAAAGACAACATTCATGCAATTTATAAACAAAACTGGCAATAAACGTAACCTTAATATTACTTATGACAACAAAAGTCTCCAGGAATAGCAACAAACCCAATTTCTAGGGATTACACTATTAGATCACCAGTGTACATGGAAAGCACATGTCACCAAAGTTTGTAAGAAAATTAATTCTTTCTCTTACGCTCTATGGCGATTAACAAAAATAAGTAGTAGAGCAGTTGCCCTTCAGGCGTATCATGGCTATGTAGGTTCCGTGATCCGCTATGGTATTCTCCTTTGGGGAAATTCGTGTCTGGCTCGCGTGCCACCCACCACACGAAAAAAAACAAAGAGAAGTTTAAAAATGAGATGTAAAACTAGTAGTTTGCCACAAACTTAGACCTCGCGATTATTATTCCAAAGGAAGTGCCTCCGCTGGCGGCGCTGGCTGCCGAATTGGCTGCCGGCGCTGGTATAACACGATCTGTGTCTGTGTTACTTTCGCCCTTAGCTTTAGTCGCTTGCTCGTGTTTTGGTCACAGTAAACCTACGAACCTAGCTTACACTTCACGGCAAATTTTGAGTGCTGGGGCTGGCAGCCGGTGTTTTGAATCTCGGCGAGTGCGTACAAGTATAAACGGCGGTTCCCAATAATATTTTTTTTAAGGAGCCGGCGCCGGAATCGCGGGCACTCTCTCTTCCAAAACAGAATCGTTAATTTACTAAATCAATGTAAATGTCCAGTGAAATTGTTATTTAATGAAACAATCATCATCGTGCTTCTAAATTTCAGAATAATGTGCCTGATTTAGATGAATAATCGGTGCAGGTTTACCGAAATGCAGATTCATGGTTGTGACCAAATTTCCAAAATAGTTGGCAATCACAGCCCTTTCTTCAAACGACTTTCCATCTGGCTCTGAATTGTCAGAAGCACCTACCAACCCTAGAATCCCATGGGTATGAGGTCTAACCGCGATGCTGAAATTCAGTTCTGTACCAGTAGTCTTTCATCGAAAAATGTACCATCATTTTTTAAATGACAAAGTCAGCTCATTCTTGGAAAAAACAGAAAACTATTATTGAGTTTTAATACACCTGCGCTGTCGACCGTTGTGGCTTAGCACTATTTTACTGTGTTTGGCTGTTCTAATAAGTTTTTAATATGAAACAAGGTTCAAGGTAGGTATATGTGTATTGTATCTAAAGCTTTCTTCTTTAATCACCCTAACTGTAGGTGAAAAATGCATGGAATTGATTTGTGTTGAGTTCAAGGTAAGTTTTTTTGGTTCCGGGTCGGTTTTCTCCCATTCCTCCTATTCCATAATTGTTTTTCCGCCAACTTCTCGTCAAGTTCCAGACTAAATTCCCTGCCCCAGCATTCTTTAGATATGACCTCCTTCACTGTTAATACCGCTTAAAGCCTCCTAAAGTGATTCACAAGATTAAGCAGCTTCGTAGTTATGCGCGGACTAATTTCAAAGCTTTACTCAATGATGCCGCTAATACGGATTGGGAGCAGGTTTGGTCTGCAGAATCTGGTATAGATAACAAACTTAGTGTTTTCAATAACCTTCTTACTGAACTTTATGACAAGCACGCCCAGATTCGTAATGTCAAACTGAAACGACCACCTGCTTCGTGGATATCGCCTGAGGTAAGAATGTTTATGAGAAGAAGAGATCGTGCTTTCTGGAGGTTTAAAAGACATCGGAGTGATGAGAACTGGGCTCTGTTTAAGTTTGTAAGGAATCGGTGTAATAGGATGATACGTGATGCTAAACGCTGCTTAGTTCATAATACACTTTCCTCCTCTTCTTCTGCTGATGTCTGGAAGTTCCTTGGAATTCTAGGTATTGGTAAATCTCGTAACCTTGAGATTCCTTCTTTATTGACGTTAGATGACATAAATAATCATTTTGTAACGTGTTCTCAATCTGGTCAATCATTTAAAGCGGCTCCGATTTCACATATCACTTCACTCCCGTCTCCTGATGTAGCCGAATTTAAATTTTCGCCAATAAGTAAGGAGGATGTAAAAAAGATCATTATGTCCATAAAATCTAGAGCTGTAGGTTGTGACAAGATCAGCCGCCGTATGATCGAAATCATCCTGGACATTGTGCTACCCGTCATCATCCACATTTTTAATGCATCTCTCTCTACAGCACAATTTCCTGAACTTTGGCGGAAAGCTTACGTTCGTCCTCTTCCTAAAGTCCCCAAACTCCAACTGTTAGGCGATCTACGTCCAATCTCTATTCTTCCGTTTCTCTCAAAAGTGCTTGAGGCTTGTGTCCATTACCAACTATCTCAACATATTTTTGGAAATGGCCTGTTAAGTTCATTCCAATCAAGTTTTCGTCGTGGACACGGCACGGTATCAGCCCTCCTCAAAGTGACTGATGACATTAGATTAGGGATGGAGAATAAGAAAGTCTCAGTCGTAGCATTGGTAGATTTCTCCAGTGCCTTTAACACCGTAGACCATGATATCCTTCTAGCCATACTTTCACATCTAAAGGTATCTTCACCAGTTGTTAACTGGTTCTCATCTTATCTTCGAGGACGACAGCAGTTAGTTCGCATTGAGGAATCCTCCTCGGACTGATGTGAACTTGAGACAGGCGTCCCTCAAGGAGGCATTCTTGCGCCTCTACTCTTCTCTATTTTTATAGATTCTATTACATAAAGATCTTCAGTGTTCGTATCACCTTTATGCCGATGACTTGCAACTTTATGCACAAGTTGATGTAGATAATCTAGACGCTGCCATTAGTCAGATTAATACTGCTCTGAGTGCCGTAGCTGAGTGGTCGCGAAAGGTCGGGGTTAAGGTCAATCCTAAAAAATGACAGGCTTTACTAGTTGGTAATACATATTTTATTAGGCAGATTGACATTGACCTTCACCTATCTGTTCGTTTTGAAGGCACAGTAATACCGTTTGGTTCAAGTGTCAAAGATTTAGGTCTGCACATAGATCCATACCTCTCGTAGAATACACAAGTCACGGAAATTTCTAAAATAGTTACGGGTGTCCTACGTACCCTCTATAAGTTAAAAAAAATCTACCCTATGACACCAAAACAATGCTGGTTAATACATTGATCTTGCCAATCATAGATTATGCTGATGTGTGCTACTCGGACTTGACTGGCGATATGCTAAAGAAACTTGACCGTCTTCTCAATAATTGTATTCGCTATATCTTTGGTCTTCGTAAATACGACCATGTGTCGTCTTATCGCTTCCAACTTCACGGTTACCAATTCGTCAACGGCGCAACCTGCACATCCTCACAACTCTCTATTTGATTATTTTTGAAGCCGCTACTCCTGCTTACCTCAAGTCTAATTTTTTAAATTCAGGGGGATACCTCAGAGATTTTCGTTCTTCTATCAAATTCAACCTTTTTTTTTGCCAGTTCACCGGAGTGGGTTCTCTATACATTCTTTTATCGTCCAAGCTATAAAACTATGGAACGAATTACCAGTTGATGTCCGGAAGGCTAAAACCCGTTTTTCATTTAAGAAACAGGTGAAGGCACATTTTCTTTAAAAACTGTCAGATAGATCATAGTGTATTTATGTAGTGTATGTAGTATATGTAGATATTGTTTATTGTAGCATATACTTTATAAAGTATATTATTTGCATGTAGTTTATTGTTTTGATTATTTTTTGATTATTATTTTTATTTAGTCTTTTCTTTTTTTTTTCACCATATACCTGTCGAATTGTGCACTACCCCTATCATTATCCACATAACCCGTTTGGTTGACTGGTAGATAAGGCCTTGGCTTTAAGTCCGCCATTACACTTGTATTTGTGTATAAAGTTAAATTTTAAAAAAAAATATTGGGGATCAAACTAGTGTGGGCTTTTTCTTTTTCTGGGTACTCCCGTGTCATCATTATTTCTATGCCTAGTTAGATTAGGCTGAGAGCTCTTATAGTGGCCTGGAGGACTGCATTGTAGGCTCATACTGTCGGACTAACACAAAGCTAGGGATACAGTGAAAGTTCTCCAGTAGGATTTATATATCTCGATTTATATCAGTCACTAATAAGTTTATTTGCGAATCATAAAGTCTTACACAGTAAACTACCACGATCAAGTCTAGCGAAATTGCAAATAGCAAAATTATTATTTTTTGCACACCAACACTGCTAAAGCACTTTGTGCCTTATTCCGCACACTGTGAGATGACATTGGAATGTAGATATACGGAGCGCTTTTAATTATGCTAGGAGACTGCGTCTGTCAACAAGCGCAAACAATACTGGGTTAAACATATACTCGTACTATTATATTTAATCCGTCAACTAGATTATCTAAAAATAAAGGATCTATATTTTTTCGTTTAGAAAAGTAGCCACCGTTGGTTAAAAATCGTAGCCAATCATGACGTCACGAGAAATTTAAATGCGCTGTATCTTCGTCATTATTTGCTAATGAGAGAAAAGAAAAAATATGTATGGGTACCATACTTTTTATTAATCTACTAATGAGCCTAAAATTTGTTTCTAGTTCACATCCCTATCACCAGTGTAACAAGCACGGAAGATAAAACCCAGTAAGTAACTAGATTTCTCTCTTTCGTAGTAATAAGGCCTAAAATTTTACTTAACATTGAGGCATTTTTAATTTATTTTTAGTCAGACTCTCTTCCTTCCTCATTTGCAGCAGCAAAAAATACTATTGTTCTAATCATCTTGGATTAAGAGCCCTGTATACACGATGAGTTTTCATTGGTTTTGGAAACAAAAATCGTATAGTAAACAAATTCCTGTATCCATATAAGTAATCCAAATTTGTGTATGACTTAAGATAAAAAAGTTGTGATTTTTTTTTCGATTGACACCACATAGTTACGCCTTTCCAAAACTGACGCGTGACCTCGATGAACTCCGGCCAGTCGGCCGGCGGCGGTACTACTAATTAGAACGGGAAGTCACGTCTTTGGTAACGATAAGGAAAATGGCTGACTCTGGTTTTATAGAATAAAGAGCACCTTTCTGATGCCAAATATGTCGGTCTTCCTGCGTGAAATGGTTGCGTTACTAAGATATGGTGCCTGAAAAGTTGGTTAGCGTGACCAAAACACAATAATAACGTAAATAGCTGACTCTGGTTTCACAGAACGAAGAGTATCTCTCTGATGCAAAATTTGTCAGTCTGCCTGCGTGAAATGGTTACGTAACTTAGATATGACGCCTGAAAGGTTGGTTATCGTCACCACAAAAAAAGTGGTAATGTAAATGGTGACTTTGGTTTCATTCACAGAATACAGAGCATCGCTCTGATGCTAAATCTGAAGGTCTGCCTACGTGAAGTGCTAGTGTTACTTAGATATGGCGCCTGAAAAGTATGTTATCGTGACCAAAAGTAAAATAATAAGGTATCTGACTGACTCTGAACGGCTGCATATTAAGCATCTATCGTTAGTATTCAATATTATATATACATGCCGTAGTTCACAATTGTACTAACAACAGTTTTGTCAACTTTACAGAAGAGCATTTATTTTGAAAGTTTTCTAAAGTTTAGTCCTGGACATCACAAAAATAATAACATGATTTCACGTCCATTCAAAAGTCTAGTCCTTTAACTGCATTATATCCAAAAATTGTGGTATTATATTATAGTTATCTAATCTCAAAAATAGTAAAATAAACTTTAATCCCTCATTTATGACTTTGTGCATTAAAACTCATTATATTGACAGACAAATAATCTTTCAAAACAAAAAACCACTTCACCCCCAAACTACACAACCGATTTCGATAAAATTTCTATGGGAACATTTTAGACTAATGCCCATTAAAAAAAGAATTTTCCAAATCGGTTAAGGCACCTTCGAATAATCGGTAAGAAATAATGCACTTGCATAACTTTGACACGTGTGCAAATGTTCTAAATGCGTGTGATAAGCCAGACTTTGAAATTTTGCTGTACTTTGAAATTTTTTGCGGAAGTTGAAATCAGTTATAGTACTTGTAGATTGAATTTATAAAAATAAAATCCATTAGTATTATTGTTAACGCCGGAATCTTAAAAAGTACAACTGTGGAACTAAGTTTTAGTAGATAGTGCGCGAAATTTAATTTTTCTGACACTAAAAAAGTAAAAATCTAAAATTTTGTAGTTAGTACATTTGTGAACTACGAAATCAATATTAGGGTGACATAGGGTAGAAAAATTCATGTCCGTATGAAATGCACACTACTGTATCTAAGTAACGCAACCACTTCACGCAGTCAGACCGACATATTTAGTATCAGAGAAGTGCTCGTCAACCTGTGAAACCATCATTATTTTTTCGTCACGATAACCAACTTTTCAGGCACCATATCTAAGTATCACAACACAACCACTTCACGCTGGCAGACCGACAAATTTTGCATCGGAGAGATACCTACTATTCGTTCTGTGAAACCAGAGTCAGTCATGTACGTTATTTTTTTCTTTTGGTCACGATAACTAACTTTTCAAGCGACATATCTAAGTAACTTAATCACTTCACGCAGGCAGACTGACATATTTAGCATCAGAGAGATGCTCTTTATCCTGTGAAACCAGAATCAGCCATTTACCTTTTTTTTTTGTCAAGGTAACTAACTTTTCAGGCGACCTATCTAAATAACGCAACCTCTTTACGCAGGCAGACCGACATAATTAACATCAGACAGGTGCTCTGCATTTATTTATTTATTTATAAAAACTGTATTGTTCCACAATATAGAATTGTATACAATTGGCGAACTTAACGCTAAAAGCGTTCTCTCCCAGTCAACCATAAGGATAAACAGAGATTTGGTAGCGGCGCAAAATTACTTAAATAAGAACAACACACAGATACCTAATAATATACCTACATAGGTGCATATACCTACACTTATAACATACATACACATATACATATTCATATACATACATAAACATTAATGATGATGAAACTGAAAGGGGATTCATTATTTTAAAAGAGAGTGTACTTTTCTTTTAAAAGAAATTTTTAACGGGTTCATTCCAGAGCCGTGAATTTTGTAAGGTAAAAGAGTTTTCTATAAAGCTCGTGCGATGTAGAGAAGAGAAGAACAGTATCGGCAGAGCGAAGTTGCCGATCATGAGTGTCAGAAAGAAATTAAAATTTGCATTAAAGATATTGAGGAGAATTTGGATTCGAGAGAATTGCAAAGAGAGTGCAAAGAATTCGCATTTGTCTACATTCACGGATAGGAAACCATTTAAGATCAGAACAGAAAGATGATATATGATCATATTTGCGAAGGTAGAAAATAAAACGAATACAATTATTAACGAGACGATCAAGCTTATTGAGAAAATTTAGTATTGAGTAGAAACTAAATTATTGGGATCTGGGTAATACACATCAGCGTAATCTATGATCGGCAGTATTAATGTTTGAATTAATAAAATCTTCGTTTTAACTGACAAGAAGTTTCTTAGACGGTTAAGCTGTTAAAGAGCAACCGTAACAGAACGACTGATTCTGGCTACCTGAGTGACTCAAATAAGTGTGGAATCAATGTAAAACCCAAGATCTTTTACGGATTTACTGTATGGGATTATACAATTATTAAATGTCACAGGTGCGACGTATCAAAATCAATTTGAGAGATCTGCCTTGAACTACCTAAAATAATTGCTTGGCACTTAGAAGGGTTAACCTAAATTCCAAATTCATTAGACCAGGACAAAATTGCTTGCGCATAAATTTGCAGATCATCGGCATAAAAATGGTAAAAACTGAAGTAGAAAGAAGATTTATAAAAAGAGAGAAAAGTAAAGGTGACAAAATACCTCCTTGAGGTACACCATTAGATAGATTATTCCAGTCCGAAAATACGCGATCAATACGAACTGCCTGCTTTCGATTACGGAGATACTGAGAAAACCAATCCAAAACTGAAGACGATAATTGAAGGTGCTCAAGAATAGCAAGAAGAATATCGTGGTCCACCATATTAAAAGCATTAGAGAAGTCAATAAGAACTAAGACGGTGACCAACGTATTCTCCATGCCCAACCGAATATCCTCGGTGACTTTAAGTAGAGCAGTAGCAGTGCTGTGGGCAGGACGAAAACCAAATTGAAAATGAGTAATAGGAAGATACTTGGGCGTGAACTACGGCTTCAAGTATTTTGGAGAGAAAAAGGAGTATAGATATAGGCCTAAAATTATTTAATACTGTAGGATTCGTGACTTTAGGGAGAGGGATGACAAAGGCTTTTTTCCAAAGGGAAGGGAAGGTTCCAGTGGAGTCAGAATTAGGAGAATTAACAATAATATATTTGTTATCATTTCTCGACTCACATCATCACAACCAACCGCTTTGGATTTAATAGCGAGAATAATTTCACGAATGTCGTCTTCAGTTGTCGGAGAAAAAGTAAAAGGATCATTTGAAAGTTTGGCCATGGAAGATATTCTAGAAATAGTCGCTAATTTTACAGTAGGATTGAGAGTACTGGTAGTGGAAAAATGATTATTGAAATCATTATGAGAAAAGGGAGAGGAATAAGAATTACTAGGATTTTTACCAAGATTAAGAGAGCGTAGAAACTTCCACATATTAGCCGAAAAAGAACCAGACAAATTGTCACAGAAGTACTTGCGCTTGGCAGCTCTTACCATATTATTGCATCGATTTCGCGCTTTCTTGTATGCAGCCCAGTTAAAGTCACACCTGTCACGTTTGTAAACGCGAAAGGCTCGATCTCTTTTAGACATGGCCATTCTAACGCCCTTCGTGATCCATGGGGATGGTGGACGCTTCAGTTTTACTGCTTTGATTCATTATATAAAACCGGAATCAACCTTATCATTTATTGGTCACGCTAACCAACATTTCAGGCGCCCTATTTAAGTAACGCAACCACTTCATGCAGGTAGACCAACATATTTAATTTAATTGCCAAATATGTCGGTCTGCCTGCGTGAAGTGGTTACTTCACGCATGCAGACCGACATATTTGGCATCAGAGAGATGCTCTTCATCCTGTAAAACTGTAAAACCAGAGTCAGCCATTTACCTTATCTTTTTTTTTTCTCACGATAACCAACTTTTAAGGTGCCATATCTAAGTAACGCAACCACTTCATGAAGGTAGACTAACATATTTAACATCTGAGGTGCTCTTTTTTCTTTAAAACCAGATTCAGCCATGCATTTACCTTATCGTTACCAATTTGTCGTGACCTATCTAAATTGATCTCACGATTTTATTTTCGAGTTTTAGTCAACGTTTTTTCTGAATTTTTCATTTGACTTGCTAATTAGTGGCCTTCGGCTCCAAAACCAATGACAAATCACCGTGTATGTGACTTATCTAGGTACATATCAAAAAGTATGCTTACACGGGTCTAAAGACTTTATAGTTTTGGCTATGATCAACTGATAGCAAGCGCAGGCTCCAAACAGATCGATGCATATGGTCACATCGATCCAATACCTAAAACAAGTCATTATTTAAAAAAAAATATTAAAAGACCCGATTGCCCTCAATTTTGTTGAGTTTTTTTTTGCCAAAATGATCAATGATTTTGGATATTTCTTTTATAAAAAATTGGGCAAGGGCGTGTCGGGTCACGCGCAGTGTAGGGTTGCGTAGTTGCGAATGCCAACTTTGAGTTCATGTCAGTAAAACGTCTAAAAACTAATTTTCTATTGAATTTGTATAAAATTTACCTTTTCCGAGTACATTTTATAAGTTGATCGCCTATAACTTTTTAATTCGTACACTCTACTTTGCTCTGATAGTTTTCCTTTAAACTTCGTTATACACGCTGACTTTTGATTGGTTTTGGAAAAAAAATGTCGTATAGTAAATGAATTCTTCTATCCATATACGTAATCCAAATTTCTGTATGTCATAAGATAAAAAAGTTGCGTAAATGATTTTCGATCGAGACCACGTAGTTATACGCCGGCCAACAGCTGCGTAATTTCGATGACCCCGGCCGGCCGGCGGGCGGTGTATGGCGGCGGTACTACTAATTGATCTCACAATTTTACTTCCGAGTTTTAAACAACATTTTTTGTTTCTGAATTTTTATTTTGACTAGCTAATTATGTCTTACTAACGATGCCTATGAAGTGGCCTTCGGCTTTAAAACCAATGAAAAATCACCGTGTATATACTACAGCTGTGATTTTTTATATTATATGATCGTTTAGCAGATAGAGGGGGAGGAACACTTGAATCTAACAAAAATTTTCAAACTAAATAATTCAGAAACGATTCCCTAAATCGAAAAATGATGTTGACAAGCTCGCAATATTTTTGAAAGACCTAGTATTCAAGGAAACCACACAAGATGGGTTAGTCAAGAAAAAAAATTACTTCCACTTTATATGTATGGGAGCTACCCAAGAAAAAATATTTTCATAATTTTATTTTACCACTTTTTCGCCATAACTAGTGTACGTATCCATACCAAATTACAGCTTTCTAGTACTAAATAGTCTCTGAGCAAAACCGCGGCCGGAAAGACAGACAGACAGACATGGCGAAACTATAAGGGATCCGTGTTTACTACGGAACCCTAAAAACATATGACCTTACTTCGAGATTGCAGTTCTTTTGTTGTTGTTGTTGTTGTGTATCTTTAGAAATAAACAGTTTACAATCATAGAAACATAAACAAACCATATAATGTGTAGCTGTAGGTACAGTAATTTAATATTGATATGATATTTATCTAAATAATATAAAATAAAAAAGGAAGCCGTTTGGCTTGGTTTCCGGCAAAGTAGAATAGGATCACTCCAAGTCTTCCTGTGGATGTCGCACAAGGCGACTTAGGAAATACAAGATGAACAAAGCTTATAAACTATCAATGAGACCTCTCCGACCCGTCTGGCCAGCGTAGAGAATGTAGGCCAAGCCCTTTGTCTGCTCTGGCCAAGTATAAAAATTTAACTAAAACGTAATCAAAATATTCATATTGGTTTCTTGAAATACGCTACATTTTGATTTGCAAAAAATAAAAATTAGGAGTTAACAAAATTAACAATCCCAATTTATTACAAATATTAAAGCCACCTGGAATGATCCAAGGATTCTAACGGTACTTCCAAATCTAGCATTTAGTCATGCACTCACTACATACAATAAATAGATAGATAAACCCTACAAACATGTCAGACGTTCGTTGCGTCATGAGACATGACATGCGTTACACGTAAATACGTAACGCACGCGAATCGTGGATTTAGTCCTTCCACTGCACCCTGCGAGAAGGAACTTTCATTCCAATAAATAAAATTATACTAACCTGAAAGGCCTGGCAAACTTTTTAAACTTTGGATTTGGAAAGCAAGACATCGCTGCTTCTCCTACATCGGGGTATGACATGGAAGGGACTCTAGTCCTCCGGTATAATTGTTGAGCCGATTTGACCAGAAGCTGAAAAGGATAATAAACAAGCTGACTGACAAATCACCTTGCATATTGAAAGGATCAGTAATCGATTCTCGTTCCATATATATATAAAAAATGGTACTTAAAAATTGACCAAATTATTCAATAAAGACAAAAAGTGTGGACACTCGTGCTACGGGCAATGAAAGCGGTTGACTATGACTAGCCGAGGTAGGTCGGTAGGTGCCAAACCAATAATGCCGAGACTTTGCGCACTAATTTCATTAGAATTTTTCTTTGTAATTAATAAGTATATTGTTTGTTTTATATTTTTTGACGTTACGTGTGATCATTGTTTATAATGTCCTTAAATATGACGTAGTTTACCAGTCAGCTGTAGAAGCGGTTACTGTAGAAGCTGGCCTTTTGGTGACGGCAAAGTAGAATACATCTTGTCAAAACTCTTTTCCTCTATCACGAGTGTCAAAAGTGGCAACTATGGGAGGTATTAGTGTCTCAGCACACTATGCCGAAGTTCAGCTGCTGAAGTTCAACCAAAGCATGCCTGCAATGTTATTTGCGTATCTAGCAACACACTATGCCGAACTTCCGATGCATTTTGGCTAAATCGGAACTTCGGACCGGCTGAAGTTAAGCCAGAACGCACCATACAGCCGTACTAATGACTGTCCACTTTAACTATTTAACAATTGTTCATGAGCATGAGCATTAACACCAATTTCTTATTATAAACTCCAGTAGAATCAATTTGCAAAATAAATTAAAGCACAACCCAACTAAGCTCTTTGACTTCCTGCCAAAAACTCCTGGGATTGACTGTTTCATAACGAATAGCTCAACAAAGAGTCTATACGCCTGACAATTTGATTTGATACCAGCGCCATCAAATTGATGAACAATGAATTAATGGTGTATATATTTGTAAAAATTATATCAAACCAAGTCAGAGCATTTTTTCTAAAGATAATTTAGAATCTGGGGAAATTTGGGAAATCTCATCTAGCAACACTGCCATCATCTGCAATGAGGGGTTTTCAAAGTGACATTTAAAAAAAAAATATAGTAACTCTTTTTCTCACTAGATGGCATTGATGCCTTGGTCAAGTATCAAATAGTGGTGGGTCGTACGTAACGGGTTTTGCAGAAAACGGAACGGGCTGGTTTCATCTGGCAAAGGAACTGGATTGAGAACCAGTTTCACGAAAAACTGCTTTCTCTATCCTTTAAATAAGATTTAAAATTGCTTAAACATTACGAAAGAAACGTGTTTGTAGGAGAAAAAACATATAAACGGGCGGAACGGAAGGAATGTTCGTTCATGTTTTGAATATCGGGGATCGTTTCGTTATTCGTTTCTTCGTTTCACCCGGTGTGGTCGTCCGTTCTCAGTATAACTATGTATATGAATCGAAAACCATTCGTTCGTTTCTCTCGTAGAAACCAGTTTCAAAAAGCGTTTCATGAAAAAACGCCCAGTACGTCAAAAATTCTGTGCTTGTAAAATGTAAGCAATTTACATTCTACTAAGAATTTTCCCTTAATTCAGTAAATATATGAGAGAATTCTTATGAAAAGTTAGTCCAGACTTGATATTATGTTGTAAAGCTTGTATCCATTGTGATTTCGTCTTAAGGAAAACGACGAGTGCCAATATTTTGACAGTTTTTCACAATACATGGGCTAACCATAATTATAACGTAGTATATATTTTTTTTGTTAGAATATTAATAAGCAAACATTATAAATGAAACAGTAAATAGTTATGTTTATATTACCTACATAGATACCTAGAGAGTAGACATGGTCGTTGAATGAACGAACGGTTTATTTCAACCGTTAACTGGCATGAAGTGCATGAACTATTAGACTAGTTTACCGTCGAATGATAAACCGAAATGATCGAATGATAATGATCGTGACTCCTCGTCGCTTCGCTACGCCAACCGAAGTTAGCAATCTGTTCGCTTCATTCATACTTTAATATTTGCCGATATGACTGTCTCTGCCGCGCGCATGCGCGAAATCCATGCACTGAGTGGGCGCAGTTCAATTCTATTGTCATACGCATAGATTGTATTTTTAGTTTATAAACAGGTTATTAGACATAATTTACGTTATTTTTTTGGTCTAATTTGACTCCAGTCTAGTTCACGTCACGACGTTGACGTTGTCGTTGAATCGTGCAATAAAAGTTTAGTTTACGTTGTCATAGTTCCTCAATGTAGTTCCTAACTAGTCGAAAATTAGACTGTTTTATAAACTCGTTTAAAGTTGACGGAAAACGGTCTCGTTTCGTCGACGACAAAACCGTTGACGACCCACCCCTATAGAGAGTGACAGGACATTCAATATTGCCATCTATGACATTGACACATGCCTTTTTATCAACGCCATCTAGACTTATTTTTTTAAATTTCTATTCTGAAAAGACCTCATTATGTGCGTGTGTAGTGATGTGCCGCCCTCTTAGAATATAGAACAAACCAGAAGCCGCGAACGCGCCCTAAGCTGAAGCTACACAAACTACTCTCAAAGAGAGTAGTTTGACAATTGGTGGATTAGTCTATCTGTGACCATCGACTGACGTACGCGGGAAAAATTCTCTCAGTTTTAATTTAATTATGCAGTGTTGTGCGGTTCCCACCTGCAAAAATGCAGTTGAAAAATTATAAAAACTAGATGGGATCACATTTCATGTGTAAGTAGCGCAAATACATTTCATTTTATTCGAATAATAATGTATTTTTACTCGTTCAAAATGTAAACAATTTGGGCGAGTCCATTTTGTCAATGTTGCCAGTTGTGCTAAAAAGTTTTTCCTGCTTTCACTTGGTTATTTTCTAGAAGGTTAATAAAAAATAAATAAATGCATGACAAATAATTTAACGTTTGACTTTAATAGATAAATTCATATTAATTTATTTAGTGTCAAAGTATGATATTGTTTGAATTAAGACATTTTAGTATAAATAGAGTGACTTATGTATATAAGTAAATAAAATTATTAACTATTGTTTGACAGATTCTAAATTGTATGAATAGTAGTGTTTTTAACCACCGACAAAAAAGAGGGGTGTTATAAGTTTGACGCTAGTGTCTGTCTGTATGTCTATCTGTGGCATCATAGCGCTCGAACGGAAGGACTGATTTCGATTCGGTTTTTTATTTAAAATCAAGGTACCTTGCGGGATGTTTCTTAGCTATGTTTTATGAAAATCGGTTAAGCCTTTTAAAAGTTATTGGAGGTTACCAGGTGCTATTTTTCAAACGCGGAGTCACTAAACGAACGGTTTTTTGTACGGAAAAATAGTTTAGATGACTCCGCGTTTCAAAAATGGCACTTACCGTTTGAAAAACGACTTTCCCTAAAATAAAACAAATCTATATTTTGTAACGTTATCAATTCAAGTCGTATCTGTAGTTCCGCTACTCATCGCTAGACGGCGTTTTTGACCGTCGGGTTTTTTTTAATTTGCGTAAACTTGTTATAAGAATGTTTTATGTTAAAACTATTCTAATTTTTAAAAGTAGAATTTCAGGTTTCCAGCTGATGAAATCATAAGAGTAAAGAGGACACAAATGATAAGACAAGCTCGGTTAGATGAAATATGAAAACCTACTAGGCAGTGTTATTTGTTCGAAACATTTTGTAGACGATTATTTTTATGAAACAAAGCGCGGTTTTATAAATTACACATGGAATTATCTATCCTTATCCGTGTATTATCCCACAGGAACAAATATCGGAATCAAAGTAGACTATGTCCTTCCTTATCAAGAAAACTATCCCAATACCTAACTTCATCTAAAAAATAACATTTTTGCAGTTGTTGTTATAATCTCATAAAAATATTTACATATACAACTTCATCATTTGTCAAAACGTGAAAATGTATTGATTAGGTCAGAATCAAAACGTCAATATTATAAAAAAAAAAGTAAAACAAAAAGGTACGTAAATAAAAGAATATTTTGTAAAAATTACGTGTTTTATTCCACTTAAGGGTTTTTTTATGCAATATATTTATGAATATTTATTTAATAGGATAACTGTTATAGATCGATACTCGTATTATGTTGACACAAAACATTAAGTTTGGTTTGCATTATTTTGAAACATAATTTTTGATTTACCCTAAAAGATGCGAACTCTCTCTAAGCTAGCAACACTTTGCGGGTGTGAAGTATGAGGAATGCGGGGGGTAACGCATTCTTTTTGGACACAGTGAGCTGTATACATTAACGGCTGTATGCTACTTCTGGTTTGTTCTATATTCTAAGGCCGCCCTATAACTTTCTCAAATGGAAACTTACAAAAGTTTTAATAATAATTTAAGTATTTTAACTGACTTCAAAAAAGAAAAATATTTTTACTGATTAATCGAAGACGCGTAGCATTAGGAATTTTTTTTTTGTTTCAAAGTAGTAACTTAGAATATAGAACAAACCAGAAGTCGCGAACGCGCCCTAAGCTAAAGCTACACAAACTACTCTCAAAGAGTTTAGTTTGACAATTGGTGGATTAGTCTATCTGTGGCCATCGACTGACGTACGCGGGAAAAAATCTCTCAGTTTTAATTTAATTATGCCGTGTTGTGCGGTTCCCACCTGCAAAAATGCAGTTGAAAAATTATAAAAACTAGATGGGATCACATTTCATATGTAAGTAGCGCAAATACATTTCATTTTATTTGAATAATAATGTATTTTTACTCATTCAAAATGTAAACAATTTGGGCGAGTCCATTTTGTCAATGTTGCCACTTGTGCTAAAACGTTTTTCTTGCTTTCACTTGGTTATTTTCTAGGTTAATAAAAAATATATAAATGCATGAAAAATAATTTAACGTTTGACTGTAATAGATAAATTCATATTAATTTATTTAGTGTCAAAGTATGATACTGTTTGTATTAAGACATTTTAGTATAAATAGAGTGACTTATGTAAATAAGTAAATAAAATTATTACCTATTGTTTTGACTCATACTAAATTGTATGAATAGTAGTGTTTTTAACCCCCGACAAAAAAGAGGGTGTCATAAGTTTGACGCTAGTGTCTGTCTGTATGTCTATCTGTGGCATCATAGCGCTCGAAAGGAAGGACTGATTTCGATGCGGTTTTTTATTTAAAATCAAGTTACCTTGCGGGATGTTTCTTAGCTGTTTGATGAAAATCGGTTAAGCCTTTTAAAAGTTATTGGAGGTTACCAGGTGCTATTTTTCAAACGCGGAGTCACTAAACGAACGGTTTTTTGTATAGAAAAACGTTTAGATGACTCCGCATTTCAGAAATGGCACTTACCGTTTGAAAGACAGGTTTCCCTAAAATAAAACAGATCTATATTTTGTAACGTTAGCAATTTAAGTCGTATCTGTAGTTCCGCTACTTATCGCTAGACGGCGTTTTTGACCGTCGGGTTTTTTTTAATTTGCGTAAACTTGTTATAAGAATGTTTTATGTTAAAATCATCTAATTGTTAAAAGTGGAATTTCAGGTTTCCAGTTGATGAAATCATAAGAGTAAAGAGGACTCAAAATTAAGACAAGCTCGGTTAGATGAAATATGAAAACCTACTAGGCAGTGTTATTTGTTCGAAACATTTTGAAGATAATTATTTTTATGATATAAAGCGCGGTTTTATAAATTACACATGGAATTGTCTATCCTTATCCGTATATTATCCCACATGAACAAGTATCGGAATCAAAGTAGACTATGTCCTTCCTTATCAAGAAAACTATACCTAACTTCATCTAAAAAATAACATTTTTGCAGTTGTTGTTATAATCTCATAAGGGCCGTTATAGAAAAATATTTACATATACAACTTCATCATTTGTCAAAACGTAAAAATGTATTGATTACCACAGAATCAAAACGTCAATATTATAAAAAAATGTACAACAAAAAGGTATGTAAATAAAAGCATATTTTGTAAAAAATTACGTGTTTTATTCCACTTTTTTTATGCAATATATTAATGAATATTTATTTAATAGGATAACTGTTAAAGGTCGATACTCGTATTATGTTGACATAAAACATTAAGTTTGGTTTGCATTATTTTGAAACATGATTTTTATTTACCCTAAAAGATGCGAACTCTCTCTAAGCTAGCAACACTTTGCGGGTGTGAAGTATGAGGAATGCGGGGGGTAACGCATTCTTTTTGGACACAGTGAGCTGCATACATTAACGGCTGAAGGCTACTTCTGGTTTGTTCTATATTCTAAGAGTAGTCATAAAGTTATCAAGTCAGGATGTGATGATGGGATCTTGGAGAAATCGAGGAAACTCTTTGAAAATACAAACCTACACTAGATACCACTGACTGACTCACCGATTGACATTGATGTTTGACCTGTTCCAGGGTGCTGGTTTTAGATGATTAATCTTCGTATAGAGGCTACTCTAGTGAGTACCAGAATAATGTGACATATTCAAGATTACTAGATCCTGATATATGGAAAGGGTATGGCTTGCGTAAGCGGTTTGGGGTAGAGGCCCTTTTTTCCATTGTAAGAGTTGTAAGCAATTTAACTGTCAATTGCTTTTTTTTAATTCAAGAGAGCCACCATACAAAGAAAATTGCCCAGTGTGTACCGCGAGGCATTAGACCGAGCCTAAGCGCTGATCAATTTTTTATTTATTTTCCAAGATGGCCTCCAATTATCGACTGCAACCAATTTCACTGAAATTAAGTAACGGTGGTTCTTGGTTTGCAAAATTTAAATCTAAACTCTTTTTGGAATCCAATATGGCGTCTGGGATCTAGAGTCTAAAACTTTGTATGCTGAGATAAAGCACCCCGAAAAACTCAAAACTGCAATCAGATTTTGGACCCAAGATGGCCGCCCAAACATATTTGATGTTTTCTTTACATTTAGTAGGTTTATACTATTTTTTTACTGTTCATGCAATCCAACCAACTTTAACAGCAGCAATAAGCTAGAATTTTTTAAATTAAAACTTTTGTATTATCTTAATTCAAATTAATTGAAATTTAAATAAACTGGCCCTTGACCGCTTCCACCTCACAAACCGGCGTTTGTTGTTGTATATTTGCATTTAATTTCTCAGAAAAACGCAGATAAAATTCGGGAATGTTTTCAAAAAGCCGCAGATGAAATTCCCATATCGGCACATCACTACCTTTCGGCGTTTCCACCGAATTTTAGCCGCTAAACTTCGGCATAGTCTGCTGAGACACTTATAGGTAACAGACAACGGGCAGCAGTGTGAGCCTGACCAGACCAGGGAGGTCATTACAGACAAACCCTCCTTTGATCGGGAGATTCCTTTAGTCCAAAAAGACTAATATAATAGTTCGCCTACACTGTGAACTTGTGACCTATCTTGGCTAGCACTTCACCAATTTGGCGTGTTTTGGTTTGGCGTGTAGGTATGTAATACTATTATTAATTCTGTGGTGTAGGGACAAGACAAAACAAAACAATGAACACTTTTAATATATCTACAAAGGTCTGCTTAAAATAAGCGTTAGGAAGGGAGGTCACTTATTTTATAACAATCCTATTTTTTGTCGGGGTTAAAAAAAGGACCATAGATGTCGAGAGGCAAATTAAGCGTGGATGTGAAGGACTAAGGACAAACATTTGGTGCTACATTGCATTCTTATGGTTTTCAGCAACCTTGGCATGCATATGCAAACTTACTTACTATATTTGTAGAGGAAAACACATGATAATGCACTAACGAAAAGAAGTGGCCTTGACAAAACTTGTGAGCTGACTTACTGCTACCCCTATCTCTTAGAACAGACGAGCAGCAGTATGCCCGCGAACCTGGTCGGCGGCAGTCGTCGAGACGTCAAGAACAGTCGCGCAACAATTGCTGATTGCTGTCGTAAACAGACGCGCGGCGTCGCTGTCGGAGACAGCTTGCAGATTCCGCGAAGCTGCTGCTCGTCTTAGCGATTACTTACATGAAGACACGTTGCCATGTACACACCCAGCCCAATATTGATTGGAATGGCCGTCACGACACCAGCTTTGCTGTACGCTACGTGGGCGCCCAGGATACCACCTCCCAACGCGCCTTTTACTATATGGGCAATGGAGCCAATAACCCTGCAACAGAAAAGAAGATGCGTTAGACCATTTTATTCGAATCTTCGCAGGAGTACTTACTTCTGGCGGTAAATGAGTAAGTACGTTTACGCTAGTTTCAGGATTTACAAAGTTCAACCCCTAGAGAGATGAAATGTGGTGACTAAAGGCCCATTTAGACGGTGCAAGTTTCTTGCCCGTTGCATGCCATTTTATTGCAGCAATAGACAACTTGCATGGTCTAAACGAAATGTCAGCCATACAAATCATTTATTGCTTCAATAAAATTGTATGCAACACGCAAGAAACTTGCACCGTCTAAATGGGCCTTTATATACTATCTAGGCCATACTGAAGCGTTCCGTCGCTCGAGTCAAGTCGACGGGAAAGGGAAAGGCAAAGTCTGACATTTTAACATAATATCTCATATGTTATAACAAAAAGTGAATTAAAAATCCTATTAGAACAATTTCCGTTTTTCGTGTAGGTTATATTAGGAGGCAGTGAGCGGTAAACAACACGAAGGATCGATGGCCGATGCAATGTGGCACTAAGATGGGTACTTAGGTAGTCAGACGACATGAGCGAGCAACGCAATCAGTTGTTTGGAAATCCTTGGTAGGGCTTTATCGAGCAATTGACTTTATCGAGCAATGGACTTCCTGTGGCTGATGTGAAAGGAGACGCCAGGGGGTTATTATATAAAATAATACGTTAGTCGTGCGATAATAACATCCATCTTCCGTGCCACTTTTGGAGTAATCCCTCTGTGTCACTAAAACATTGAGATATATAGCAATATGAGGAATCCGTCACGCCTTTTGCGCGACACGATGCAATTTTTTGGGGTTTCACACCCAAAGGGTAAAAACGGGAACCTTTTACTATATAAAACTCCGTTCATCTCTCGGTCTGACGTCACCAAAGGGACTCGAGTCAATTCGATTCCAAAAATTGGCGACTCAACATAAATAGTGAAAAACCTCGTGGTAGTGCACATAAATTTACGGTGTAACTTTGGTAACAATAGAAACACTCGTCGTAACAACACATTGGCATGTAGGTAGATAGCTTATTACCTAGATTAAAGGCCCATTTAGACGGTGCAAGTTTCTTGCGTGTTGCATACAATTTTATTGAAGCAATAAATGATTTGTATGGCTGACATTTCGTTTAGACCATGCAAGTTGTCTATTGCTGTAATAAAATGGCATGCAACGGGCAAGAAACTTGCACCGTCTAAATGGGCCTTTATACACCAGAAATTATTCATGTCAGGAAAATTTGGGATTCCCGTGGGATTCACAAAAAGTTGTCCATTGGGTAACGCCACGGGCATCAAAAAAAAATACAAACCCAGTTGGCTTCGGAACGGTTCTAAAAGGTTGGTAGTCAAAAGCATCCTCTTCTTGCTGCGAGGTGGCCACCACCTTGAAGTTGCCAGGCCCGCCGTCCGACGGCTGCAATCCCGACGCCCCAGCCGGAACGGCAGGCGCAGCAGGCGCGGCAGGCGCGGCAGGCGCGGCGGGCGGTGCCTGAACCATAGAATAAATATAAGCGGCCAAGTGCGAGTCGGACTCGCCCATGAAGGGTTCCGTAGTAGCAAATAACATAATATAAAAGTCTTGTAGTATGTTTTTTTTAATTTTTATATTTAAGTTGATAGTAGAGTTGGCAATTTACCTTTCATTCATGAAAGGTAAATTGCCGTTTATGATTTTTAACGTATTAAAAAAAACTACTTACTAGATCTCGTTCAAACCAATTTTCGCTGGTAGTTTTTATGGTAATGAACATCATATATATTTTTTTAGTTTTATCATTCCCTTTTTTTAGAAGTTACGGGGGGGACACACTTTTTTTCACTTTGGAAGTGTCTCTCGCGCAAAGCATTCGATTTAGAAAAAAATTATATTAGAAACCTCAATATCATTTTTGAAGACCCATCCACAGATACCCCACACGTATGGGTTTGATGAAAAATAAACTTTTGAGTTTCAGTTCTAAGTATAGGGAACCCCAAAAATTTATTGTTTTTTTCTATATTTGTGTCAAAACCTTAATGCGGATCACATAATACATCTACTTACCAAATTTCAACAGTATAGTTCTTATAGTTTCGGAAAAAAGTGGCTATGACATACGGACGGACAGACAGACAGACAGACATGACGAATCCATAAGGGTTCCGTTTTTTCCATTTGACTACGGAACCCTAAAAAGTATTACATAAACTCGCACCGTCCCCCGCAATCTGGCGTCCCCGCAACCCCTCCCCCACTTTTATACCTTGTAAGCGCCTGTAAAACTGGGTTGTTGCTAGTCGTATGTTGACTATACGCGAGTCATTTGGAATTATTGAACCATAATGGTGAGAAACTGCGCATATTGTCATTGTTCATCCACGGAAAAAGTAATTGAATAAAAAAAATCTACGTGTTATCAGATTTTTTTAATGTAATTTAGTCGTTTAGGTGACACCGCGTTTCAAAAATGGCACTTCAGTACAGTACTGAAAGTGGAAATTGCCAACTTTGCTCAAAAAAATATTCATAGTGACATCACTTCGTCAAATAAGCTTGACCTTGCTTGAAAATGAAGGTCAATGAGATTTTTGCAAATAACTAAATAAGTAACACCTTATTCTAAAATCTGATTAGAGAAAGCTTCTCCTAGAGGCTATTCCTCGAAACGAATCAGATTTTTTTAAAAGATACTTGACAAGCCAAACTTCCCTGGCCTAGTCCGTTAGAGTAATGCATGGCCAAGAATTACAAACTTCGTGTCTTTTTTTACTACAAAGGCCGATATTTCTGAGCATGTTTTGCGAGAAAATTAACTTTTATTCAAAACCTATCGTGTGAAATATTATAATGAAGGATATCATAAAATTAAGGATTACCAAAATAGGCACATAAGATTATGTTTTAATATAATTTGGAATGAGAAATGCTAAAAAACAACATACATAGAGGTATTATAGCTAATACGAGTTCCTGTTCGTTTTCCAGACATATGTACAGCTGCAGTTGTAGGCTTACGTTAAACGGGACCAAAGAAAATTATAATTATTAACGTAACACACACCCAACGCCATAGAAACTATTGGAAGGCCCGTAAATAGGCAAAACGGGTTGCGGGTAAGCACAGAGAGATGGCAGCACACACAACTAGGAAAAAAGTGACGAAGTGTTGAATATGCTTTAAACGTATTTATTGCATTTCATATAAGTCATATTTAATTATTTAGAGTACTACTTTATTTAAATATAAGTAATAAAAGATTTTAATGTTTTAATTATTACCACAAAGCGCCATCTAGTTACAAAAAAGAGAAAAAAATATGTTTACATGGCGATGGGTGGCATGCCCGCGCATTCTCCTCGAGCGAGTCCGATGCGCGGCCGCCGCGCCTCATGATACAATTCGTGCCGAGAAAACGCGCCCTTACGCGGTCAGGCTTTTTTGATATTTATAGGTACTTGTCTTCATTAATCATTATTACGGAAAACTAACTAAGAAAAGTCTAAGTAGGTACAAATTTTACAGACTACTTACTGCCATCTTTAAGCAAAATTAAATCTTTATATATCAAGTCTCCAAATAAATATTTCGAAAATTATTGTACAACCACACAAAACCATAAAATCGAACTGACTCTGCGAATTCTGTTGGTGTCATTTTTGTAAAAAGAATTAAGAAGAAGAAATCATATCATAGACCTTTGTCAGAAGATACTCGAACCTCTTTAGTTTTCCTTAGTAAACAAGGAACAGTTATGGTTTTGCCATGTCTGCAGAGATAAGCATGTCTGTGTACTTGTCAGTCTGTCCGCCGCGGTTCTACTCACAGACATATCTATACATATAATAAAACAATAAAAAAAGTGTGTCTGTACATTAAATATATTTACAAAAAAAATATTGGGGGCGATGAAGACGTAGTAATAGAGTAAGAATTTAAAAAAAAATGTCTGTCTGTTTGTCTGTATGTCTGTTTGTCTGTTTGTCTGTTTGTCTGTTTGTACACGCTAATCTCCGGAAATACTGGACGGATTCGAATGAATCTTTTTTTGATATATAGCTATTAAGCCTGGGCAACATATAGGGTATAAGTGATTTTGAAAAATGGAACTCCTGATGCAGAACCATAATGGTGCAGCTAAACTATAAGAGATATAAAAATGCCGCCTTAGTAAAAGTTGTTCAGCCTGATGAGCGTTTTCCAGAGACATAAAGTCCACGCGAGCGAAGTCGCGGGCTTCGGCTAGTGTACAATAAAAGCTCAGAACGTAATTTGGCGTAGGTATTCATATTAAGGAGGTTTATCAGGATCGTAGCAGGTGGAGGTCCATAGTCTCGTCTCTGCCTACCCCAGTGGAAAACAGGCGTGATATTTTGTATGTATGTATTTATATTAATAAGCCATGTGGTCACAAAGTGGTAAAACAAAAGCATGAAACCTCTTATCTACTAAACGGTTGCATACGGACACATCCATAGAGTAAAAAAATTATATGTCAATGGACAGTGGACACCAAGGAAATTGTATGTGTGGACACATTACACACAACAGTAGTTTACAATGTGGAAGGGACACATACCCATAATAAAGCGAACCACGGACTATACTAGATCACTATATTATAATGATACTAAAATAACAGACAAAAAACTAAAAAAAAAATCGTCATTCGCATACAAATTGCTCGGGCGGCTGCACACTTTTTAATAGAAATGCCTTTTTTTTACTTTTGACTGTTATTTTAATTTCAAGTATACTTTGAGTGAGCCCGTGGTTCGATATAATACGAGTATGTAACTTCCACGTTGTATAACGAAGTTTAAAATCAGAGCTAAGTAGGGTTTATAAATTAAACAGTTAAAGTAGGCGGCCAACTTATAAAATGTGCTCGGAAAAGTAAAATTTCATACAAACTAGTAGTTCGCCGCGAACTTAGACCTCGCGATTATTTTTCGCAATTCAGTTTCCTAAATAACCCCTAGATGGCGGTATCCAAAGTTAGAACGCGCTATGGTTTCGTTTGCTACATAATCGCGGACATTTTTATTAATATTTCAAAAACTACTGAACCGATTTTGATGCCCAACGAACTTGAAAATTCTATTGATGTTTCCTACATGCCTACCAAGTTTCATCAAAATCAAACCATCGGTTCGGCTGCTATCGCGGTACAAACATACATACATACATACATACATACATACATACATACATACATACATACATACATACATACATACATACATACATACATACATACAATGTGTTTTCGCCCCCAACTCGATTTAGAGACCTCACTCGCTTCGCTCGCTCGGTCAATTAATATACAAAACTAGTTTTTCAGACATCGTTAGTCCTGCGAACTCATTCGTAACTCTAGGAAACCTCATATGTACTGCGCGTGGCCCCATGCGCACTTGGCTGGTTTTTAGACGCTTATGTAGTTATGTCAGGCATTTTTTACCGGCCAAGCCCTAAAGAGTATCATGTGAAGATAGAATTCGTGGATGGAATGTAGACAACTTCAATCTCTACGTCGTCAGAAAGCATAGTCTGTTGATGGAGCTGGAAGGTGGCCATAGGAACTCCGTAATAAAACGACATAGCCTAATCGATTTTGGGCTCGTTTGATTCGTCTTGACGAGTACTTTGGAGTACTTTGTCTCCAGATGGTATCCAGGGTCTGATGATGGAGCTGGCAGGTGGCCATAAAAACTCCGTAATAAGACAACACAACTCAATCGAGTTCGGCCTTGTGCGATTCGTCTTTACGATTACTTTGTCTTTAGATGGTATTCAAGGTCTGTTAATGGAGCTGGAAGATGGCCATAGAATCTCCTTAATAAAACGTCATAACTTTATCGAATTTGAGCTCGTTTGATTCGTCTAAAGCAGTCTTTCCCAAAGTGGGCGATAACGCCCCCTTGTGGGCAGGTCTCAAGGGGGGCGGTAAGAGACCCAGAAAGAAAATGTTTTTTTTTTTTTGCTAGGAGCTTTATTTAGCTAGGAGGCCTCTTAAACAACGACTGCAAGAGCTCTCAACTCTCAACAACAACTTGTGAACATCAACTAATATGAATTAAAAGATTGCTCAAACTCGGTTCTATATTTCTCTCCGCGTAGTTCATATATCTGTCCTATTTTATTGAATATAGAAAAAATGAAAATCATGTCAATCGGTCGCTCCGTTTCGTAATGAAAGTAGACACAAACAAACAAATAAAAAGGCAACAGACACACTTTCGCATTTTAATAGTTATTAGTACTCGTAGATATCTATCATGTTTTAACAAGTTTTTGTTAAATAACCCGAATTGTGCATTCCTGTATCAGTTGGCTGGTTCATTGAATACTTGTTCGGACTTGTTGAGTACGATTGAGCGTCGAATGAGATAAACGAGTCTATGCATGTTTGTTTTATTCCTGTCGGTGCGGCATTCCTATATAAACAATGTAATATTTATTTTATTTTCATTTGTGGTTTCGCGGGCAATAGATGAGCAGTACTTACGCCTCCTTTACACTACTCGCGAAGTTGAACGTAAAGCAAAACAATGTCGGAAGTAAAAAAGAAGAGACGGCAATACTGTGCGGAATATATTAAATTCGGATTTATTGAAAATCCCACAAACCCATCGTCGCCTTTGTGTCTTCTATGTCTAAAAACATTTTCGAATGAAGCAATGAAGCCTTCAAGGCTGCAAGATCATTTGAATAAAATGCATCCAGATAAGAAAGACAAGAATGTAGCATATTTTCAAGACCTAGAGAAGAAGCATAATACTCAGCCAAGTGTAGCAAAACTATTTTCGTTTAGAATTCTCCGTTAATATACATATATAGGTCAAAATAATTAATTAATTTAATTTGAAGTTATAGTGGTTTTTAAATAGGTGAAAAAATGGGGGCGCTAAAAAAATATTTATTCTCAAAGTGGGCAGTAGACAAAATAAGTTTGGGAACCACTGGTCTAAAGGAGCATTTTAAACTATAAGATCATTGTTTTAGATAAAATATACTTAGTTTCACCTGTCCCATTGTCTGTCTGTAATCAAAGTCTTGTAAGTTAAATTTGACCCACCTCTCATTTATAAACGCATACGTATATGACATGACAATGCGCAATTTTATGACATGGAGCTGAACTGATGATGGAGCTGGGAGGTGGTCATGGCATTGGAGTCAAGTGATTCGAGCACTTTAACCTTTTTAGGTCTTTGTTATAGATAAAAGCATATTTCATATATTTTAATAAATACTTTTTTTTCCATTTCATAATAGTAAGTTGTTGACGTCAGATCATTTACTTACAGCAAAGTTTATTGCTTTTAAGCCCAAGAAGAAAAAAGCGGCAACAAACTGTACTGCAGCATTTTCTCCAAAAGCGTCAATTTAAACTGATATTAAGGTAATTATGTAAAATGAGCATGGCGTACAGTGTCTATATGTATATTGGAAAATAGCTTGTTGGGCGTTGCGCAGGCTGCAAGCAGCCCGCGGTATTTTGTACAGCTGTTGAGGTTAGGTAAAGAACTGTGTGACTGAACGGCCATCTTGTATGCAAAATTTAAATCCAGTTTTGAGTTCCGCAGAATAATTTACCCTTGCGTTGCAGTAGAACGTTCTTTTTTATGATAATATATTTCTTATCATAGGATATTTATAATATCTCTTTAATAGTCGTTCAACTAATTAATTAAAAATTTTAGAATTTTGTATATCATCATCATCATCATCAGGTCTTTTTGTCTCCATTGCAGGAGCACGACCCTCTCTGCACTACCAAAGCCCTACTTGGCCAAAGAGAACTTGGCCTACACTCTCCTCGCTGGCCAGACGGGTTGGAGAGGTCTCATTGATGTTTATAAGCTTTATTTAGCTTGTATTTCCTAAGTCGCCTTTTACGACTTCCACGGGAAGGCTTGGAGTGGCCCTATTCTACTCTGCTGGTAACCACACGGCAATTTTGTATACCTGATGTTATTAATTAGTTTTAATTGTTACTAATATGTAGAGAAAATCTCCTATTTCAAAAGTTTTCAATCTCGAATCAATTTTGGAAATGCTCGGCAGAGAGCTATGTCCAGCCGAGGACTTCTGATAAGATGACGTAGGTAGAAAGTACAGTAAATAATACTGGGCCTAGGGGTGCGAAGAATCCCCGAGCGGCAAAATTTTCCCGTCAAACGACTCAAGCTATGAATACGGACACCGATATGCCTAGCGATTTGGACAGTCATTCAGCAACACCTTCACCTTTTGGTTCCTTTGAATCCCCTTCCTCTTCTCCGTACCTTTTCCAAACTCCATCACGGTCAAGCACTACCTCTCCTATGTCTGTGGATGTTGTGCAGGAGGCTCCCGCTATTGAACCTGTACCCGCCACAGGCACAAACCGTGCGCGCAAAAGATGGTCAGACGAAATGAATAAATTCATCTGGCGCACGTATCTTATTGCTACTAAATTAAATACTAATAAAGTTTATCTAGATCATCTCCATACCGAGTTCACACAAAATTATCCTGAAATGCAAGCCTCGAAACAAAGACTAGGTGACCAATGCAGAGCAATTTTAAGAAATAAACTACTCCCTCAAGAAGTTTTAGATCAAATTAAAGAAGAAGTATCTATACATTTACAAGAAAACATAAACCACCACAGTCACACCCAATCAATAACAGAAACACAAAATAGTCACCAATCAGAAACAAGAAGAAGAAGATGGACTAACGAATATAATGAATCTATTATCCGGAATTATTACAAAATCACAGAATTAGGACATAATAAAACAGCTTACCGGCAACCACTGTATCAAGCCGTTATTACTGAATTCCCAGAATTAACAGAAGTTAGTGAACAGAGAATATCGGATCAACTTCGCGTAATTTTAAATAATAAAATGGTTACCGAAAAGAGGATACAAGAAATACGCGACGAAGTTTCAAATGACCTTAATTTAGATAACGGCATACCAGAAAGTGCATCAAATATAAATATACCACCACAAATAGAACCCAGTTCCGAAGCACGTTTGGAACCGCAATCTTATGCATACTTTCAATTAGACAATCAAACAACACACACTCAAACATCCATATTTAGTGAAATTACAATAGAAGCCCAACTAATTGATGAAAATATCATACTAGAGTCAAATAATATACAAGAAACATTTAGAATAACATTAGACAAATTTAAAGATTCTAACCCAATCACAAGACCTTTCATACCCCGTCAAAAACCTTCCAAAAGACTATCAAATATAGTAAATTTCATCAACACACATATACTCCCAAATCACATTTCAATAGACCTTGACTTCATGGCTACTCATACACTAACTTATTGTGCAGCATATACAGCAGCAATATGTAATGGAGCAAAAATAAGAGACACTCAAACTTGTAATACACAAAATCAAAGACCCAATAAAGTCCCATCATGGCGGAAGCGACTTGAAAAGAAAATAAAAGATATTAGAAGAGATGCCGGTAGAATGACAGAATATATTAGAAAGCCCAAGACTAATATCCTTAGTAGAGAAAATTAAAAATAAATATCAAATACACTCACAACACGAACATCATAATAATACAGATCAGGAATTTTTAGACACGATTAAACAAAAATTAAACGCAGCAACTAGTCGGTTAAAAAGATATGTAAATTGTACACTCAGAAAAACACAAAACACACAGTTTACAAACAACGAAAAACAGTTCTATAGATCATTAGCAACAGCAGAAACACAAGAAATGAGACACACACAAAATTCACCACCGTCAATATCAGGTACCGATCTACATACTTTTTGGTCCGCAATTTGGGACAATCCAGTAAATCATAATAAAGAAGCAGAATGGTTAAATAAAGATAGTAGTTTAACAGATGCCATAACTCCAATGCAATTTGAACACATCCCAGTAGATATATTTGCTAAAGTACTACATAAAGCTCACAACTGGAAGGCACCTGGTAGTGATCGGTTACAGAACTATTGGTACAAGAAATTTACTGCAATACACCCATTACTTCATAAACACATTAATGACTTTGTTCAAACTCCGCATTCTATGCCAGAATTCATAACACAGGGGGTTACTTATATGATACCAAAAGACACCGACCTCCAAAATCCAGCTAAATACCGACCCATCACTTGCTTGCAAACCATTTATAAAATACTTACAGGATGTATCACAGAACTTATAAATCAACATGTCACAAGTAACCACATACTTAGTGAGGAGCAGAAAGGATGCCGCAAAGGTAGCCAAGGCTGCAAGGAGCAGCTAATAATAGACTCTATTACCATGAAACAGGCAATTTCTAAAAAAGAAGATATAAGCACTATGTACATCGATTACAGAAAAGCCTATGATTCTGTACCTCACTCTTGGCTTATCCATATCCTACAGCAATACAAAATTCACCCCAAATTAATTAATTTTCTTGAAAATTCTATGCAACACTGGAAAACAGTACTAAAAACTACAGGTCCCTCCTCTTTAGAAACACCACAAATTCCCATACGCCGCGGTATTTTCCAAGGCGATGCACTCAGCCCTCTATGGTTCTGCTTGGCGCTAAACCCACTTTCTCACATACTGAATCATTCACAACTAGGTTATACAATCACAACCCCAAATGCACAAACCAAGCTGACACATCTTATGTACATGGATGATATAAAGCTATATAGTGACACAGTAGAATCGTTACATAATCTTGCAGATCTCACACAAGTATTCTCAAATGATATACGTATGGAATTCGGGATCGATAAATGCAAAACTTTTACAGTCGAACAAGGTGAAATAACTTTGCACAGTTATTTATTACCATCAGGAGACACTATCGACCCCCTAGAACCACACACCTTTTATAAATATTTAGGATTCCAACAATCCCGCCAAATTAATCAAGAAGATACGAAAGAAGAGCTTAAAAAGAAATTCAGACACAGACTCAACATATTACTCCGTTCCCAGCTTAACTCTCGCAACCTATGTAAATCAATAAACAGCTATGCGATCCCAGTTCTTACGTATTCATTTGGTGTTATTAACTGGACCCAGGGTAATTTACTCAACTTACAACGAACTATTAATACACTTTTAACATCCTATAGAAAACATCATCCAAGATCTTGTGTACAAAGATTGACTCTACCTAGAGATGAGGGAGGCCGAGGCTTAATAGATATCACTAATTTACATAATAAACAGATCAAATCAATCCCACAATACTTCCATTCACATGCAACAGAATCAAATTTTCACAAAATAATTGTAAATGCCGACAAAAAACTCACTCCTCTCAATCTAGCAAACCGGAACCCACAACAAAAAGAATGCATCGTTCAAGAAAAGGAGAAGATAGTTACATGGAAGCAGAAATCTCTCCACGGACGACATCGACACGACTTAGAGCAGCCTTTTGTCGACAAGCAAGCGTCGAACGCGTGGCTGCGACGTGGGGAGATCTTCCCTGAGACGGAAGGCTTCATGATAGCTATCCAGGACCAAGTCATCGACACACGCAATTATCAAAAATACATAATCCGTACACCAAATCTATCTTCAGACTCTTGTAGACACTGTCAAACTAGCTCAGAAACAATACAGCATATCACTTCCGCATGCAAAACCCTAGCACAAACCGACTATAAGCACCGCCACGATCAGGTGGCGGCTATCATTCACCAACACCTTGCACACAAACACCAATTCATTCCAAAGAAAGTTCCATATTATAAATACAAGCCAGAAACTATACACGATAATAGTACCTTTAAAATCTATTGGGATAGAACCATCGTTACAGATAAAACTATTCATTTTAACCGGCCCGACATCACAGTCCATGACAAAGTAAACAAAACTGCCTACCTGATAGATATAGCCATCCCTAATACACATAACATTCAATCCACCATATCCCAAAAACTTACGAAATATCAAGAGTTAGCAATAGAACTGAAGCGACAATGGAGAGTAGAATTAGTCCATATCATCCCAATAGTAATATCAGCCACAGGAATCATACCTAAAAGTCTACAAAGAAATTTGGAAATACTAGATATTAATAAGAACGCCTTATATACTTTACAAAAAGCTGTCATCTTGAATACCTGTAGACTCACCCGCAAGTTCCTCACAACATCTTCTATCTCATCCACCTCTAATACTGTCACGTAATCCCCTTCTACTCACGCTTGGTTACGGCCCGCGTGTCTAGATACACCCCTTTTTAAAAGGGAGAATAAAAATGATTTAAGTAAATAATAATAATAATAATATCTCACATTTTAGATAAAAAGGTACTAAAAGGCCTCTTCATGTTGGCTTTGGCCCCATGAACGCCTCAAAGGACCGGGTCCCTATGGACCCGTGGCTGAAAAGCGTACCAACATAATATGTAATAAAACGGCGTCGGGACGTGACGACCCCATCGCCCACTGGATTCCCAGTGCAGTCAGTCAACGCAGGGCAGCTTGTGGCGAGCTGATGGTGAGTGGCGACACCACGTACCCTACCTCCAGCCAGGGGGACCATACACATATGCGCTTACACACGCACATACACACAGTTACACACCCCCCGCCTCTGTCTTGCCTTAAACGGCCGGCCAGAGTGGAGTCGCAAGAGCAGGACATACGCTCCAGGGTGGAAGTGTATTGCACGTAATGGCGTAATAACGGGGAAACCCGCTCTCGGGGGTAAGCCCCGTGATGGTGAAACCGGAGCCGCACCTCTCGACACCCTTAGCTGCTCACATTGTGTTGCGCCCTGGCCGCATTTTCGTGGCTAGTTAGGGTGCCCACAGGCAGTGTAACCAACGAGCAGCAAGTCACCATCTACCAGGTTAAAATTATTGTGAGAGATTTTTAGGTAGATGTCCATATCTCACTCCATAACCCAGTTATCCGGCCCACTAACATTCCATCCACATAGCCCAAACTCCCTGGCAATAGTTCGGTAGCTATGGAGGTCTGTCCGTTAGTGTATCTCAATGGTATCTTTGTTTCCAGAGACTGAGGGCTTCATGATAGCGATCCAGGATCAAATCATGAATACTAGAAATTACAGGAATCACATCATTAAAGATACAACAGTTACAGACGATCGTTGTCGCAAATGTCGCAGCCAACCTGTAAATATACAGCACATTACTGGGGCATGCCCTAACCTTGCACAGACTGATTACACGCACAGACACAACCAAACAGCAAACATTATTCATCAGACACTGGCACACAAACGTAAACTTATTTCTAACACAAATACGCCATATTACAAATACACACCCGAATCAGTACTAGAGAATGATAGAGCAATACTTACCTACTGACCGTACCATTCATTACAACCGCCCGGACATAACCCTACAAGATAAAATAAATAAAATTACTTACTTAATTGACATAGCAGTACCCAACACCCACAATATTCAGAAAACCATAGCCGAGAAAATACATAAATACACCGATCTACAGGATGAAGTCACCAGAATTTGGAAACAAGACAAAGTGTACATTGTCCCAATAGTTCTCTATGAAACTTCTTGATCTGAAACCTTCTACCTACATTCCGATACAAAAAGCCGCTATATTAAACATGTGCCGTATAGTTAGAAAATTCCTCCAAATAGACAAAAACGGACAGACAGAAATAGTACCTCAATAGGAATAAAAATAAATATCATTTACTTGGCTAACGCCCGTAAATTATATAATGCTACCAGCCTTAGCTGAGATAAAGAAAATAAAAAATACAAATAATAATAAAGAGATAATAAATTTATTTATTCAGACTATCGTCCACTTTGGTTAGTAACATTGCTATTCTCACCCTAATGTTAGTATTATATAAAAATTATACTAACGTCTAATCACCGCTGTACAATTCCATGTGAAACTGCACAGCAGCGATTGACCACCATTTTTAGGATGCTGTTGGGACCATTGAAGTATAATTTTTGGACTTGCCCGTACCCTACGTACCAGGGAAGCGCACCTCTTACGCATAATAGCATAAAAGCAATCTATTCGCTATATAAAATATGTTCGGATATACATGTTTATTTTGTTAATCGTTTTTGGGGATTGCTGATTGTTATTCTGTACACGGCAATGAGAGACGCCGCAAACAAACGTTACTGGAGGGTTACTCCAAAAACGGTTCGCAAGACGGACGGTATGGCGTATCCGCGTTTCAGTGTCAAACAACATTGAGCATTATTAATGCTAATACTTTGCCATTATACGTTAATGCTGCATTAACGTATAATGGCAAAGTCTAAGTTTGACTTAAAAATCAGACGTCACTTTCGTACAACTAATTAGTATTTTATGGTGTAACCCCCTGATCCCGAGTGACATACTAGGGCGGATAAGGCTTAGGCGACGGCGTAGGCCTCCGCTGACGACCTCACGGTCTGCAGCATTAGGTACAAGTATCCTAACTCTATAGTCTGCAGAGCCTCGAACGTGAAGCTGCCAACCTTTTTTGCAACGTATCTGAGGCCTCGCGTCTGAAAGCGATTTTTTTTCTATTCAAATTGACTTCGAAAACTACCTACTGCATCGTCATAAAACTTTGATCTTGCTCCGGCACTGGTGACAATTTTTTTTTAGGGTTCCTTACCATGTGGTAATAACGAGACCCTATTACATAAAACGAATATCATAGAAGAACTATTGTCACATGTTCATACAAATCCTTTATCTTAACGCCCACCACCACGCTAAGCGTGGCCTTTGGGCCTAACGGCCCTGGGCTCTGTCTATCCCGACAGGGATATATACGTGAAAATATATCTGTATCTGTTTACTACCGCTATTTGCGAGAATGACTAATTTTATTCTAAGAAAACGGTATCTACTGAGATTTTACCGTTGTCGGATTTGCTAGAACTCTACAGAATTCAAGTCTAAGAACTCCGCTGTCCGTCTGTCTGTCACCAGACTGTGTCTCATTAACCGTGATAGCTAGAAAGTTGAAATTTTTACAGATGTTGTACTTCTATTGCCTATACGGAACCCTTCGTGCTCGACTCCGACTCGCACTTCGCTGGTTATTTTGCTTGGTGCCTCCGTCGCTTGTTTTGTACCTTAGTTTTGACCATTCATCATCAACATTTCTGCCGCGTAACGTCCACTGCTGGACATAAGCCTCTCCCAAGGATTTCCAAAATGATTGATCTAGAGCGGCTTGCATCCAGCGCCTTCCAGCGATTTTGGTCAGGTCGTCAGACCACCACCTTTTGGTCGGTATCGCTTTATAATTTACTCACCTCAGGTTTGGCCATTATTGCAATCGACAAACCCACAATTATAGGAAACTAAAGAAGAAACTTGTCTGAGTATCTATCAATTTTTTTATTTCCATGAGATAAGATCGTTGGGAGTCATAAACTTTTCCATTAGCGTTTCAAAAGATCTTCTAAAAGGCGTGAAAATTAATCAGCACTAAATAAGTTTCTTAAACGGCTGCCACATTATAACAGGTCTGAAATTGATTTCGCGGTGCCTGTAAACGAAATGAAATGAACGGCTCGGTCACTCGAGAAGTTTTTCATACCTAATAAAGACGTAATACTGGTAAAATGTGGATATTTTCTTAGCAAAATGATTCAAATTTGTTATTTTGTATTTAGTTTAATATTAGTTGAAAAAACTATCTCTTATTCAGTAAGTATCTAGGACGGTAGCGCCTTGTTTAGTGGAGCAAACAAATAAAGCGGTAATACTTGTAAAATGTGGATATTTTCTTAGCAAAATGATTCAAATTTGTTTTTTTTTTTGTATTTTTATCTTATCTTAGCAAAATCAGTCAATATAAGTTGAAAAAACGATCTCTTATTCAATAAGTATCTAGGATGGCGCCCCTGCTTAGTGAAGCAAACAAACGGTCCCATTTCAATGATTCTCGAAAACATTCTTTAACAAATTCCTTGCAGAAGATGCTAGAAATGCTAGAATCCCTAATTTTCAGTGACTAAAAGGTTACTAAACGGCCAACGGTACGGACGGCATATCTCTCGATATGATTTTACTGACTCTTCCTCACACACTTCCTTTAATAACACAAATAGTTAATAGATCCCTAATTTCCGGAGTATTTCCTGAAGCTTGGAAGGAAGCGATTGTTAAACCCATTCCCAAAACTCCAAACCCAGCAAACTTAAAAGACTTGCGACCCATAAGTATCGTCCCATTCATGTCCAAAATAGTTGAGAAAGCCGCTTGTCAGCAACTAACTGCATATCTGGAATGCAATAACATCTTGCCTCCTAAGCAATCAGGATTCCGCAAAAGTCACAGTACAAAAACTGCTTTACTTGATGTTGTAGATGATATACTTAGTGCCCAAGATAATGGGGAAGTAACCATTTTGACACTATTAGATAACAGCCGTGCATTCGATACCGTCAATGTTCCTTTATTACTGTCAAAACTTTCTTATTATGGTTTTGATCCAATTACAGTAAAATAGTTCTCAAATTATCTTAGCTGCCGCACACAAAAGGTTATACTCCAGGATCCCAATGGCTTTACCTTGTCATCATCACCAACTACAGTTACCAGAGGTGTCCCTCAGGGATCAATTTTGGGTCCGATATTGTTTCTCTTGTATAGTGCAGATATTATTAATAGTATCAAAAACTGTAAATATCATATTTATGCCGATGACCTTCAGCTATACATTTCGTTCATACCAACCGATTGTAATGCTGCTGTCACCAATTTAAATGAAGATCTTAACAGAATATGTAATTGGGCTAATCGTTACTCCCTTGTCCTAAATCCCTGTAAATCAAAATTTATGATATTAGAAACTAAGCATCAGGTCAATGCTATTTTAGATTTTGCACCAAAAATATATATAAACGGAAATCAACTTGAACGTGTAGACGAAGCCCGTAACCTAGGTCTTGTGATGGACTCCCAGTTGCATTATGAGAAACATGTACTAGATACAGTTCGTAACTGTTTTTATAGATTAAAAATTCTTTATAGGGTTCGAGACTATTTATCCATTGACCTACGTATAAAACTTTGTGATAGCCTCATTCTTTCAAAACTAAATTATGGTGATACAGTGTTTGGTCAGTGTCTTCTCGCGCGTACAAAAAAGTTAATTCAAAGAGCCCAAAATGCCTGTGTTAGATTCTGTTTCCCAGTGCCAAAAAGGTCTCATATTACCCCGTTCCTCAATAAACACAAATTACTGAACATGACTTCACGTCGCTCATATCACTTATCAACTCTTTTGTTTGGCATTATAAATAATAAGACTCCTATTTATTTGTACCAGAAATTAAAATTTTCCTGTAGAAATAGTAGACTTCCCTCATTACTATTCTGCCCACAGTATAAATCCTCCGCATTCCGTGGTAGTTTTAAATATGCCGCCACGAAATGTTGAAATAATTTGCCTCCACCTCTTAAAAATGCCAAGTCTGTTTTAGGTTTTAAACGACTTTCCAAAAAGCATTTTCTGGATATTCAACTTTAAATATCTGTGGGACAGATGTCACTTTTCATAGTTAGACTTATTAATTAGTACCTATCTATCTTTACTATTAATTTTCACATTTCAATGATACTATATATCTACTGTATTTTTTCATTTATATATTATCCTAATTTTAAACCATATTTTAATTGTGTATTTTAAATATATTTTTCTCGCATTAACACTACGCATTGCATAGCTCAAAAGGTCGACCTTGTTTGTAAAATTGTGGTTCCACGGAAGACCAGTGATGTTATTTGCCTTAATTGGCGACCAGCAGCTTATGCTGAGTGGACATCACTTTCAGTGATAAAATTGTTTTAATAGTTTTAGTTAATGTTTAAGCTCGTATATCTTTCAGTGTTTAGTTATAAAAATTTTGTAAGTGTATAATTTATCGCTGAATAAAGATTTTTCTATTTCTATTTCTACTATGTTTAGATAACATTCAAAATAATTAAAAAATAACAATACAGGAGAAGATAATTTCAAAAAATCACCATTCAGACAACATGTCCCAAAAGCAAAGGTTTCACGTGCTATTACTTATTTATATATGCATGTCTTTTTTTAATACGATTTATTTTATTTTTTAGTAAACATTATTTACACATACATTTAAACCTATACAAAATTATGCTTAATAAAGAAAATACATCTTGCCCATGCGGCATAGTAGCAAAAACGCTGGCTGCGATCCCTCGCGGGATAACAATGCTCATCCGTTGAGCGAAAAAACAGCCAGCCCTCTTGTCACCTGCGGCGGCTATCAGTCGCGAGGAGATGTCTTGTATTGCTATGCTTGTCTTTTATTTTTAGTAACGATATTACAGAAATAAAATAATTGCAGACTGCCTAAGAGCACGGACGACCCTTATGACATAATCTATTTTAATAAATTGCAGGAAACAGACCGAAAATTAATCGTGGAAGGTCCAAGATTATCTGACGAAAGTTCTAAGTCCAGAGGTGAAACAGCGACCGATCTCACAACTATTCTCAATAAAAATATAGAATCAGATCGCATAGAAAGATCATCAATTCAACTTCAAGAAGAAAGTAAGTCTGAATCCGAATCTCCAGATGAATCATATGAAAGAGAAGCTGTAGAAGAAGCATCTATACCGGACTTCGATGACTTGGAAAAAGAAGGTCAAAATAGTGATAATGACTCCATTGATGAAGACAGAATTGCCAAAGAAATTGATTCGGACGATATTACAAAGATTGGTAAAACGGATCCACCTCCTTATATAGATTCCATAACAAGGACAGGAGCAGATAATCTAAAAACTGAAACAGATAAAGCTGACCGGTCACACGGTTCTTCAGACGACACCAGTGATTCTGGTTATGCTTTAAGAAGACTTTTAAATCCTACAAATAAATATGTGCGGGATTCTACACTTCCCGGAACATTTTCTAATCTATTTCCAATATACAATAACAATTTTGGTAAGTGACGTTTGATGTTTTAACAGCCTAATAGACAATGTGCATTAACCCGAAAGGGGGAGTAAGTAACTTTCCAATTTAAACCACTTTTCGTTAAAGTTGTATATCAGTCTATTGCGGGACTAAGAGGCTAAAGGACTATCTCAATTATGGAAGGGTTTGCCCATAAGAGTCTCTCTATGCAGGTGGGTTGGTGATAGTAGATAAGTTGGATGCAGCTGCCTGTATTATGTAACATACCTACAAATACCTCAGTCTTATCAATTCTTACGAAAGGAAAGAGAGAAAGAGGGTGGTGGCAAGATTTAAAGTGTACTCATGCTATATCTGCCAATATTTAGTTACATGCATACATGGGGTAGTGGCAAAATTTATAGTGTACTCGTGCTACATCTGCTAATATTTAGTTACTTTAGTTACATGCTATACATGCGGTGGTGACAAAATTTATTATATAACAGCGTTTTTGGAGAACTTCATCTGTGGTATTTGAAACGCGGAGTTAAAAAACGTGTGATTTTTGTATTTAATAAACCATTCGTTCAGTGACTTAGCGTTTCAAAAATGGCACTCCAGAAATACTCTGGTATTTTGGTAATATTTAGCACATTTGCATTTTTCCAGGTCAGTTCTTGAATCCACCGTACAGCAGTACAACCGCGTACAACCCATCAACAAACTGGTTCAACGCAGTACCTTACAACCACTTTCCTAAAGCACAGATACCAAATCCGTACAGTTATAACGATTTTAAAAACTCTTACGATACTTCAAACAGATATCCTTATATGGGGCATATTAACACTGCTCCTGTGCCACTCTTACCCAGCAGTTTTTACCCAACTATAAGGCCACAGGACTATAGCAGGAGCTTGCCTGTACCTAATAGTTATGGAAGTAGCTATAGTAGTACCAATTTCGGAGCACAGCAGTTGAATCATGGGAGGCTTGTGCGGAACACAGATGGATTTTAAAGAAACATTCTTCAATTTAAACTGAATTAAAAAGATACTGAAAATTACTATGTATCTTCAGTATCTTTTTCCAGTATTTTCATATCTTTTTAATTCAATTTCTTAGAATTGTTGTTAAAAGAATGTTTCATTTTCAATAGATGATTTTCACGTGTTAACTACTTTCCGAAACTTGTATTAAAATCTCTTTGATCATCGTATTAAGTACCTTACCCACCACATTGATTCATGCGTGACACAAAATGGGGGGCTACTCTAAAAGCAGTACGCAACACGGACGTTACTACGTATCTGCGTTGCAGCCAAGCAACATTGAACACTAACGTATGATGGACGATACAGGTAGCGGCACGAAACTATAAAAACGCTGACCGTTATTGCGCAGAAATCAAAAAATTGTACTGTACCCATGAACAGTATCTCCTCTACATTTCACTCAGCACTAAACCTATGTGCCGATACTTGCAATGTCTAATTTTGGTTTGACATAGAAATTGAACGTCGCTATCGCACGACTACCGTGTCATTTGATGGAGTAACCCCCGGTTGTCGACCGGCGCCCAATGCCTCGGTGTCGTGATGCTCGCGAACAATATTTATAACTCTTTGATTCCAAATTCAGATGATACATACTTAATGTACGTACCTACTAAATGTTAACTTTCCAAACAACACAAGCTCTGTTGTGTTACCACCACGAGATAAGTTACTGTTTACGTAAAATAACGTAGAAAAATAACGATATATTTATTTTGTAGTTACTTACCTTCTTGGAACATAGATAAATACAATTCAGTGTTCTTCAATAGTGCTTACTTATACTATTATGTACAAATACCTACCTACTTACATGATAATAATATAGTGCTATAAATAATAAAATATTTTCTACACGTATTTGTTTTATTTCTACATGACGATTAGTATACATGAAGCTTTTCTTCGTACATTAGCCAAAAGTGGCAGGTTTCGCCGCAAATGTGCGTAGAAAAGCTTTACGTTATAGTTCATAAAATAGTTTGAAGGGGTATCTATTAGGGGGGGGGGGGGGGGTTAGTCAAAACTCAACAAACAACACAACAGACATAAGTACATCCATACAATATACGTCGCAAGTTAAATAAAAATACAGTGGAGTTGGCATTTACCTACCAGCAACTCGACAAGATAAAGATAATTTATTTGCCAAACATGTGTTACAAGATATTAGTACATTCAATTTCGTCTAATCGTGTTTACCATCACCGGTGTGCAAATGTATTCAGAAAGGCTGTCATCTATACCTATGCTACCTATATACCTATACTATAATAATATACTAAATCAATGGACCCTTTTTATAAACCAAAATCAATTAACAATTTATCAGATAAGAAATCCTTGATACTATAATAACATTTATCTACCAAAAATGACTTAAACTTTTTCTTAAACAAAGTAACATTTAATTCTTTATATTGTTTTGGTATTTTATTATATACGAGTGGTTCGTCGCGAACTTAGACCTCGCGATTATTATTCCAAAATAGAATCCCACCAAAAACATTTTCATGTAAAAATGTTGCCAAGACGAGTCTACATAGCTTACCAAAAGTTATCAGATCTCGTTGTCATGCTGTGTGAGCCTGTGTGTACACGTCTTACCCTTTAAGGTTCAACCATAAAATGATTGTGTTGAGTTTTCCACAATTAACAACAAACCAAATGTTTAACTGCAACACGACAACAAAACAAATAATAATTAGGTAGTTCTGAACTCAATGTTACACTTTGTAGACAACGATTTGTACACATGTAACAAAACCATTCTTCAAAATCAAAATATAGGTGTACATACATAAGCGGCTAAATAATATGAAACGATCTCACCAAATTCCCGCAGTGAACATGAAGTCTTTATCCCACTTCTGATAACGAAGTGAAGGATATAGAGCCAGGGTATTCAGTCAAGAGTCAGGAATCCCGACGTATACGAAACTTTCGATGCTTGTCAATTCACGGAACGCGAGTTTCCACTGCATGTTTCGATGAAGTTTGACAATAACGAAGTCACGTCTAATCATATCACAATCACAGTTCAACACCACGGCACCACGGGGCACCACCTCTTTAATCCATGAACTTTCACTTAGTTCCACAACTTTTCAGACTTCCCCACCGCCACCGAACTCATAACTTAGACCAGAAGTGCCATTTTTGAAACGCGGAGTCACCTAAACGATTGGTTTTTCCATGCAAAAAACCGTTCGTTAAGTGACTCCGCGTTTCAAAAATAGCACCTCAGACAGAAACGAACTCGTTTATCCCGCGCTAAATTCCCGCGCTTTCTCTTCTGTCAACTGTCAAAAATGACATTGACACATAACTGCTGCCAAACGTCATCGAACCATTCCAAGTAAAGGAATCTATTTGTATACAGCCATGCCATGACATATTACGCTTCGACGCCTTCGACATATATATGTATGTCATCGAGTTTTTGTTTAATTTGCCTGGCAAATAAACTTGTATTCGCCAGTGTATGTGGTTATCATGTGGCTCTTTGTGGGTGCATGCGATTGGTAGATTAAAAGGCCCACCTGAAATTCAAATCTATTCGTTGCTTATTTATTTACATACTTTGCTTGATTTGCTTCTTTTTTCGCGACATAGACTTTTCATACCTCTAACAGTACATACTTAACAACCGGCCAAGTGCGAGTCGGACTCGCACACAATGGTTTCCGTTCCATTATTTATGTATCACGTTTATTGTATTTGTATGGGAACCCTTAAATATTTATTTTATTCTGTTTCTGTCTAAGCGAGCGAAGCGTCTCAGTTTCGTTGAACATTGGTCAAAAGCGCTTAACTTTGTCCGGCTGTCCGACTGTTTTCGCCTACAGGTCGAATTAAATTTCTAAGAAGGTTCGAAAACTATAGGTATAGGAATTTTACTGTCGAATCAGGTTTTAAAAAATTTTGAATATGGTGAATTTGTGGTAGTTGAAAACTTCATCCATTTTTCGTACAATTTTCAAAAATGTCATAAAACTTTTTATTACTCACTGTGATAAACGTCAACGTGTGGGAGGGCTCGCGAGGTCTACATCTCACAGAGCCACTAGTTAGAATTTGTTGTTATAGCGACAATAGAAATAGGTACATCATCTGTGAAAATTTCAACTGTCTAGCTATCATGGTTCATGAGATACTTACAGCTTACAGGTGAAGGTGACAGACGGACAGACAGACAGACAGACGGCCAGCGGAGTCTTAATAATAGGGTCCCGTTTTCACCCTTTGGATACGGAACCCTTAAAAAAGGACCGTGTCATGTAAAACGAACTTTTTTTGAACATTACTTCATAATCAAAGTTCTAGAGTGCGCTTTTTTGAAATACTGAGTCACTAAACGAATAAGTAGGTTTCCCATTTAAAAACCGATCGACACACAGTAGTTTCAAAAATGTAGGCGGTGTGATCGGCCGGCGGCATGTTGCACCGCCGCGTTGCGCTAGTATCTCTTGTGCGTGTGAACTTTTAAAGACCAAAAGCCACAGATGAAGTAATCAGAGATATGGGTATGGGATTGCTTTAGGTCCCATATCTCTGGAAATAATAAAAAGCTGGCAACACTGGCTCTCGTAAAAGTCAGTAGTCATGTCAATTGTTGTCAATGTCATGTCATGTCATTATAAATAATAAAAATACCAACCATGATACCAACCACAACGTCCACAAGTTCCACAACCAACAACAACAACAGTGAACATCAGTTCCACCACCACTCCACCAGTTTAGGTTCAGATCAGAGTTGACAGAGTTGGTAGTTTTTCATGGATTTTCGTGTTTACTGCTGAATTCGTAAAAACAATTATGGGCAAAAGGTATTATTGCAATTATTGTGATAAAAATATGGTAGCTGCACCAGGCATAGTAAAAACTCACAATAAGGGTGTAGTGCATCAGAAGTTGGTTCAAGAACATTATCAACAATTTAAAGGTTAGTGGTGTTTAGCAGTATAATATACTTTTCACTCGCAAATCCACAGCAAAGTGAAGAGCATATGGAAAACAGAAGTTGAATAAGTTAATTTATACTGAGCTCTGTCGAATATCTGCCAGCTCCATCATCAAAACAGATCATTGACTCCATAAAATTGTATTGTCATCTGACTTGCACAAGTATTCCGAGTTTCGGAAGGCACGTAAGTACAAACTGTGGGTCCCAAATACCATCTAGTGTTGACTCTCAAACCTATCCAAGGATTGGTTCTGGTCTGCCCTTTGGGTTGCGGAGGTCAGACGGCAGTCACTCTATGTAAAAACCAGTAACCTAGTCAAATCGTAGTTTAGGTAACAGACCCTGGGCTCTGAAGCGTTACTGCTAGGAACCGATAACCGGGAACATGCTCAGATGATGATGACCCAAGCTCCAAGGCAAATTGAAAACAACCATTTTCCAAATTGCCCTGGCTGGGAATCAGAACCCGGAACCTCTGAGTGGCAGACTACCATGGTTACCACCACAGATGCAACTGAGGTTGGTGCATCTGTGCATTTGCGTCATTGTTGCATCTATAGCTATGCTATTTTGGAGTCAAGGGAGCTCTTTTTTGTCTGGCTTCATAAATTTAAACAAGTACCTGGGCGACCAAGCTTTGCTCGGTTATTACTATTTATTGTGATATGGTGGTGTTTAGGTGATAATCTACATAAACTTCTTTAAACTTGTCTAAAAACAATAAAAATTAAAAAAATAAATATAAACTAATATATAATAAAAAACAAACATAGGTCACCGAGTGGGATTCGAACCTGTTACATTCATTTATACCATCCGTGTCTTTAAACCGCTAGACCAGACACCCAGTGGCTGGTAGGACGAAATTAGCGACCACATTCTCCAAGGAAAGAAAAACGCATGAAAACTCGAAAACATGCGTTTTCCCAAACATAAGACTAATTGAGATCGATTGTTTACCCCTGAAAACCCCCATATACCAAATTTCAGCTAAATTGTTAGAGCCATTTGCGAGATCACAGAAATATATAAATAAATAAATATACAAGAATTGCTCGTTTAAAGGTATAAGAGTACCTGGGCGACCGAGCTTTGCTCGGTTACATCTCAAACATTAACTATTTTTTTTTAAACTTGTCTAAAAACAATGCAAAATAAAAAAAATATATAAACTTAAACATAAAAAAAACAAAAGTAAGTCACCGAGTGGGATTCGAACCCGTAACACTCTTTCTAGCGGTCGCTATCCTTAACCACTGAGCTAAATCAAGACGGTCGCGGCGCGACGAAATTAGCGACCATATTCTGCGTGGAAAGAAAAACGCATGAAAACTCGAAAACACGCGTTTTCCCAAACATAAAACTAATCTAGATCGATTGTTTACCCCTGAAAACCCCCATATACAAATTTTCTGCAAAATCGTTAGAGCCGTTTTTGAGATCACAGAAATTTATAAATAAATATATATACATACAAGAATTGCTCGTTTAAAGGTATAAGATAAACATGTCAATGCAAAGAGGTTATTTTTGTTTGTATTTTTTAGCTGATATTATATTATAGACAAGCAGTTTGGGGCTGATATGTCTATTTTACACAGTGCTGTGAGTCCATAAAGACTTCATAGTTGATTAACCCTTTATATTTTGTTTTTGTAATTAAACATGGTACCTACATAAGTTTAAATATACTTACTGTATTTTTTATTGTGCTTAAAAAGTACTTAAATAACCTACAAACTTAAAAAAATCACAGTGACGCCTGTAAGATATTCAAGACACCATCTAGTGATTAGTAGCAGATCTATTTATTCCAATTGATATCCGTAGTGCCATAAGCATTTACCCCCACTAGCTTTTAAATGGCTAAACCAATTTTCATCGAATAGATATAGCTAAAAATAGCATCACATAGCTAAGAACTATCGCAAAGGAACTTGCTTTCACGTAAAAAAAACTGCTTCAAAATCGGTCCACCTGTTTGAAAGCTATGATGCAACAGACAAACAGACATTTGTGTCAAACATTTAACACCACTTCTTTTTTGTAAGGGGTTTATAAAGTAGACAAATGGCAGACTTAGACCAGACTCATACCTAATGTCCTACGGAACATTATCAGTAACATCCCTTGAACCGCAAAGGTTGGACTTATCCGTATTGTGAACGTCGGATATTTCCGACAAAAAAATATGCTCGTTTGACACATAACTTACATATCCATATCCGCTTTTAGTTGTAGGTATTTTAGATTTAATATATCTCGCGCTGGGGGCATGACAACTGATATAAAGTTGTGAAAGGGTTAATAAGAACTTGCAATTGTAACATCTAAAGGTTTCCGAAACTTTAATATTCCAGATCCAGAAGAAATACTAGCAGAAGAGCAAAAGAAAAAGCCGTGTGTCAGGTTTCCACGCGGTGAATGCCAGTTTGGGGGAATATGCAGGTTTTCACACTACACTCAGGAACAACTGGCCGCTTTGAGGGACTTGGGTAAGATAATAACAGTGTTCTAGTAACAGGCTATTTTATTTTGTATGTTTTTGGCAAATATTTTATATAAAACAAAAAAATGCCACTGAAAAGAAATATTTTTTTTGGAAACAGCTATAAAATTGCTTAATTAATCAAGTAGTAATAAGCATTTCTAATATAAGAGTGGGAGCGTGGTGGGGACATCTCACTATCTCTTTCGTACGCGCGAGACCTAATAGCGTGACGTCAAGAGCGCTGTACATGCATCCTTTTTCTGTTTCTTGACAGTTTTCCCTTACATCAGATTTTAAAGGCTTATAACTTAGGAACTTATTTATGGATATATTAAAAAAAAATGTTTTCGGTTTCGGGTTATTGTTCTTATTGATATGAATAATAAAAATAATTGAGTAAAATACAATTCAATGAGTCTACATATTTTATTTGCATAAGTAAAAAGAAACAACACATTGTCTTATTATAAAACGCAGACTAACTTTGTTACTAGGTTTAAACCATTATCCGACCAAATCAAGTTGACATGTATTAATATGCATTATCTCATCTGAAAATATCATCTTGATTTGGTCGGATAATGGTTTAAGCCTTGTTACGTCTGCGTTTTAAAATAAGACGGTAAGGGTTTCTTGTTTACAATTATAGGTACTACTAGTACTACTATTATATCCCTCTGTCTGCTACATATAATGGATAAAAATATGATATTGTATATCTATTATTTTCAGTGGCTTCAAAAAACAGAACAAATACAGAATCACACCTGCCTTCGTTTCAAGATCTCTACAATCAACTGGTAGATGAGAAAACGAATGTACCAAATGAGGAAACTGACAATACAATTCTTTATGAAAGCAATGGTCTAACTCATGTTCTTCCGTGGACCTACAACAATAGTTTTGATATCTTGGATGACATTCCACCGAGCATCAAGAGGTTTAAAGTGGAGGATTTTTCTAATGCAAATGTTACTGGATGGGGATGAATTGTAAGTCTACTTGCGAGTTAGTATTTTTAACCCCCGAAAATAAAAACGGGTGTTATAATTTTGACGCTAATGTATGTCTGTCTGTGTGCTCTCGAACGTGGTTCTTTTTACCGTCAAAGCAAGTTTCCTTTTAGTGGTTCTTAGCTATGTTTGATAGAGTTCAAAACAATGGATCAAATTTAATAGGGGTTGAACACTTGAAAGTCGGGGTTTTTTTAATTTGCCTTGCAAATGAACTTGTTCACTATTTAAAAAATGAATTTATTGAAAGGTTACTTATAAATAAGCAGGTACATCAATAGTGTGTTGAAGCGCCTATCACGCTTGCTCGTAAAGTGGATCGAATTTCACCGGTTTTAGATGTCTAAAGCAGCTCATAAAAAAACGTGTGTGTTATAAACGCAAATAGTGAAGTTATATTCTATAACCGCACTATTTGCTATTTGTATGCTTCGATATTTTTTTTTAACTTTCAATCTGGCCCACGCCACGAATGCTACAGTGTGCCCCTCAGAACAAAATTTAGTTTATTGAGTATTTTTCCTCGTAAGTGTGTTGAAAAACGTCGTACGATATGGTGCATATATTGGTTGACACACTCGGCTCTGTTACGCGCTCGCCTTCAGCTCGGGCTAAATTTCCGCCTCGTTTGTTATAACCATCATAACGCACTTATCGTAATGTACTATTATTTCTGTTTTGCCTAAAAACTGACTAGTAGAGAAAGTATAACAATTTTGATACTAGATATTCATGTCGAGGTCATAAAAGTTGTTTTATGACCCAATCATTCCTGATAAGCGGTGCTGCCATCAACATTAAATTCGTTACGCAAATATTTCTCGTAAAACTATTTCGACATGACTGTGTGCACTGTAGCTGCATTTTCTTTACTTTATTATTTGCTTTCAACGCGTCCCGGTCTTCCACGGGTATGTTTTAGCGAGCAGAAGGGGGAGGGGGGGGGGGGGTGTAATGAGTGACACCCTTAATTGAAGGCTGAATCCGCCTTAGCGATGGATGGATCGGAGGTAGTGCGTAAGAGCGTTCTCATACGATCGTGAAAACGCTCTAAAGCAATAGGGTGTTTGAAAGTGTAAGCAAGCAACAAATAACACTAAAAGAAATCTCTTTAACAAGCATTTATTCTGTTTCACCTCTCCGTCTGTAATCAAATCTTGCAAGTGAAATGTCACCCACTTCCTTGTTTCCGAATGAGCTGAAGTTTTGAACGCATATGTATATCGCGTGACAATGCAATCTTATGATGAAATGGCAGCTCCATATATCCTTTCATCTGATGATGTAGCCGGAAGGTGGGCATAGAAACTCTGTAATGAAACGCCGCAACCCCATCGATCGTTTCGTCTTAAGAAGCACTTAAAACTTTTAAGTTCATTGTTTTAGATAAAAGCTTGTTTTAAATAAACCGACCAAGTACGAGTTGAACTCGCGTGGAAAGGGTTCCGTACAATGCCAAAGTTAACTACTACTAGCGCTATTTAGTGGTGTTTTAGTGAACTATTTTCCGTAAGTGAACGTAATGAACATATTGAGTTTAACACTATATTTTCAATTAAAAGAAGTGCATATATTTTGTATATTTTTCAAAATTTTAGGCTCAGTAGTTCGGAGATGGGGGGGGGGAGTGGTCGATTTATAATAATTATAAAAATATATTTGAGATCCTCATAACGAGCCCTTTCATTTTATATAATATGACACTGTAAGGTTTGCAAAACAATCAAAATCCATTGGAAAAATGACTGGATATGTGAAGTCTGTTTTTGTTTTTATTTTTTAAAATAATTACAGATTGCCACCATATTGCTTCCTGCTACTGCTCACTACGCTCTCGGCGAATCTTCCGAAGAAATCAAGATGTGCAGTAAGGAGTATTACACCCAACTCCGTGACCTCCCTCTATATTCAGCGATGCTCAACAAACACGAAGAGAGTGAAAAACCAGCAGTAGATATCATCTATCTAGATAAAAGAGATGATTATACTGATAAAAACAGCCTACGAAGAAATAAACCAAGTAAAAAAACAGATAAGAGGGAATCAAAAGATGCATGCAAAATTCTACTAAAACAACGTAGGGACAAAGTCAAAGGAGATATTGAAATGAAACGTGTAAGAACAAAACAGGATCAGAAAGTCGAGTTGATAATGACCTTCCTAAGAGACAAACCTTCCTCGGTTAACTATCTTTACTCGGAAATGAAAAGAATCCTTAAGGATCATGTGGTGTTAAACAACATTAGAAAACTGGTCGCCCAGCTACGGAAGCGTGTCCCGTTTGTGTGTTTAGCAAGACAAAAGCAGACAATTCAGAGAGTACTCAATTGCTATCAGAGGCATATAGCCAGAGATAAGAAATGCGCCTCTATCAACCTCTGGTCAATAACTCCAAACAAACTGATTATAGATTACATGAATAGAAAATAAAGCGAATAAGAGTACTAAGCGTCACACGTTAGTTAACCGCGCCATATAGCGGAAACAATCTGAACTAAATTCCGCAACGCTTTTTTAGATCACTATAGACAAAGTAATTCATGGTTGCCCACTTTTTTACACAATTTAAATCGTCGTTTAACCAAAAGGTTTAGCTTCAGTCCCCTTACTTGTAATAAACTGAGTAATGAATCCGTCTTTATTATTCATAATAAATAACCGGCCAAGTGTGTGTCGAGCCACGCGCAGTTTATGGTTCCGTAGTTATGCCGACTTTGAGTTCACGCCACGAAAGCGTCAAAAACTAATTTTCTATTGAAATTTTATTTTTCTAAGTACATCTTATAAGTCATCACTTCCATGCTGGTCTGGGAGAAAAGAAAAAACTTAGAATGTACCAGCTGCTTCTCTTTCCGCACAGATCGTAAAAGCCGATCGAGGGAATGGGCGAGATTTGAATCATGGTAATAGGCGATGCGGCTAGCAACCCATCACTATTTTGATTCCTTTTCCATCTTAACGCCCACCATCACGCTAAGCGTGGGACTTACGGCCCCGGGCCCTGTCTGCGTCAGGGATACAGATTAAGTTGGTCGCCTATAACTTTTTAATTTGTAAACCCTACTTAGCTCTGATAGTTTTACTTTGGTTCGTTATATTATGTATATACTGCTGCTATAAGTGTTTCACGAGTCCTTAAACAACTGTTTAAGAGATAAAGAGAACATTTGCCTGTAACAAAAAATTTCACTGTAAATCCAAATATTTCAGACACGGATCCCTAAATAAAAAAAAAGGTGGGTTAGTCGAAAACAAAAAAAAATACTCCCATTTGTACATAGCCATCCTAAAAAAAAAATATTTTTATTTTACCACTTTTTTATGATTTATATAAACCCGAGCCAAATAACAGCTTTCTAGTACTATAGTCTCTGAGTAAAACTGCAGACGGTCAGCCAACCAGACATGGCGAAACTATTAAACTGTGCCAGAAGGAGAGTGATACGTTGTAGGTACGTAACGTACGTATTATGTAGCGATCTCGCGTATCACAAACGCTGACTTTATTGTAAAAACCAGCTTCTGTGGTGAAAATTTGCGAATTGTTAGGCAAAAAATAGACCTTTATTTTGTGAACAGTCTTTGTGTCCTTAAACAAGATATCTGCCAGGCAAATTTAAAAAAGAAACTACTTTCATGGGTTAACCTCTATTAACTTGAACGGCTGAACCGATGTTCATTAAAATACCGATTTCTTAACCAGAAAAATCAGACACAATAGTTAAACGATGCAGTCTCGCGTCTAAATCGCTAAATTTAACGATTACGCAACGTCATACGAGAGGTTAATCTACTTTAACCCTTTCATTTGATACTCCAAATTTGACACATAGCACCTCTAAATGGCGTCGAATTTGCAGGGTGAGGAAGCGAAGAGGGGGGGGGGGGTTTGTCGCATACACGAATCGTTACGGTGCATGGCGATGGCGTCAGTGCTGCGGCCACTGTAGCATGTGTGTAAACTAGTGTTGTAAGCAATAGTATAAAATATCGATAGGAGTATCGATAGTTTTTTTATTAATACTATCGATAGTAAATGTACTATTTGTATAAAGAAAGAACCATCGATAGTAAATTTAGCTATCAATAGTATTTTAATACAAATAGTAGTTACAGTATCGACACTTTAGATAGTATCTAAATTAAAATAGTGTTGTTTTACGTTTAAACGTTAGAAATGATGGACTGAATGACATCAACAAAAGTTTATGGCCGGAGTTCATCTGGGGTCGCGCATGTCACGCGGTAGTTTTGGACGGGCGTAAGTAACTAAGTGATCTCGATCGATAATCATTTTCGCAACTTTTTTATCTTATGTTACACACAACTTAGGATTACGTATATGGATAGAGGAATTTATTTGCTGTACGACATTTTTTTCCAAAACCAATGAAAAGTCATCGTGTATATAGAATTGTAAAATTTATGGGCTATATAGTTTTCAGTAAACGGTTTTTATGACCAGTCCATTATTTATAAAATTAAAAGTTGATATTTTTGAAGAAGTGATAGCTTTCCAAAATATGACTACGTTTTTCGTTATTGTAACTGTTTTATAATATTTCTTTTTGTGATTTGAAATAGACTTAAAAATGTGCGGTCACAAGAACGAAGTTTCTCGCGCCTTTTCTTCAAAAACCTTTAAAAATTTCGAATTTAGGAATTCCGTTCTATAAGTTTTAGTTTTCAGTTTACTGGTTCATTTCAGCCGCTTATCGTCCACTGCTGGAAATATACCTCTCCCAAAGATTTCCAAAATGACCGATCAAATGCGGCCTGCATCCAGCGCTTTTAAGCGACCCTGGTCATCTGACCACTTTGTAGGTGCCCTATTACCTAGTTTTTTTTATTATTCAACTTGCAACGTAAATATTTCCGTTCATGTCAAATCTCACAACTGAATTTTTAGCCAGCTATCAATAGGTACAATACAATAGGCATGACGAATGCAAAAATATTTTTGTTCCATCGGTTAGATTATTAAAAAATATTGTACACGTATTTTTTCTTTTCTCTGAGAAACCAAAAATGACAAAGATACAGCGCATATAAATTTTGCGTGACGTCGCAAGCCCCCACTCCGGAACTTTGACGCTTCGTATCTTTGTGAATTTTTACTTTTTTGGTAAACTGAAAAATACGGGTCCATTATTTTTGGATAATCTAAAAGACGGACTAATTACAATCATACTTTTCGGACCTTGTCGTCACCCCCTTTTAAAGCGTCGTTTGTAATATCAACAAGATATATACGTGTCAAAAATTAATACCCGACTACGGGAGGCACATCCGGCTAACAGATATATTTTTTTAAAGGTGCTAATCAAAACCTTTTATATGAGTATGAGCGCATATGCACAATATGCATATGCGCTTTTGTGTGAATACATTTTTTGCATACAAATTGTAGCTAATAATGTAAAGTAAGTATGTAAATGTAAGTATGTAAAAATTATTACAGATTGCCGCCGTAACCCAACACGCAATAGGACAATACATCTCAGAAGATGTCCCGATCCAATTTCCCGAACTGCTCAGATTGCCTTTCCACAAAACTGTACTTTACAAAGAAACCAACCGCAGTCCTTTATGGGGAATAATGTATCTTCTCTTGGACCCGAATACTGAAGAACATATAGATCTTTACTTCAGAAGAACATCTAAACAAAAGGCAAAACCTAAAGAAAAAGAAGGTATACCCTGCATCAAATATAATGAGACACAGAAAGCAACCATGACCAGAGAACAGAAAGTGCGCGAACAACAAGAGAGGAAACTAAACGAGTTGGAAAGTTTTCTGAATATACATCCGCGCAGTACGGATTATTTCATCGAAGAAGTTCTTCGGATCAAGACCACTGAGAAAGTAAAAGACGAATTGGTCGAAATGATTGAGTATATTGATTCCCATTCGTTTTGCAACGTGGAGAAAGCGGTCACCCGATGCTTGCAAAGGTTGCTGCCTAGGATGTGCAAGGAAGGCGGAGCGGGGGGTACGTGGAAACGACGTCCGAATACTTTGCATGTCAAGTACTGAATAATAGCCATGATTTGGCCTAACGCAGACGTCAGACTATCCGTGACGCACTTTTTAGTCTGTTTTTCATTTTAGTGTAATCATACGCAGTAACGCACACGACGCGCGCCGCACTTTTTGCACGTCGTGTGCGTTGCTGCATATGATTCCATGGGTTCTATTTTCACAGACTAAAAAGTGCGGCACGTTTTAGTCTGTCGTCTGCGTTGGGCCTTAATCTATACAAATAAATAAAACAGTATAAAAAAGTGTCTGTACATTATATATATTTCCAAAAAAATATTGGGGGCGATGGAAACATAGTAGAGTAAGAATTCAAAAAATTTACCTATGTCTGTTTGTCTGTTTGTTCACGCTAATCTCCGTTCGAATGAAACTTTTTTGTTATACATACCGCTGTTGAACCCGAGGGGAATAAATGTTTTCGGAAAATGGAACGCAGCTAATTAACTATAAGAAATATAAAAATGACGCCTTAGCAAAAGTTGTTCATCAGCCTCATGAGCATTTTCCGGACGCAAAGTCCACGCGAACAACGTTGCGAGCTTCGGCTAGTACATAATATGCGGAAATTTTGTTTTATTGACTGCTACAACATTGTTGACTTAAAGCACAGAATTAATTTAAGAATTATACAACGTGGAAGGGATATACCCGTAACAAATCGAACCACAGGCTGTACTAGATCACTATAGTATAATGAAACTGAAATAACAGTCAAAAAACACAAACTAAACGACATTTCCATAGAAACTGCCCGGGCGGCTCCAGCTCCACACAATTTTTTTTTAATTTTTGTCTGTTATTTTAATTTCATTATACTGTTAGTCATTTCAGCCGCATAGCGTCCACTGCTGGACATAGGCCTCTCCCAAAGATTTCCAAAATACTATTAAGTATAGTATTACTATTATAATTATACTGTTAAGTGGACTAGTATAGCCCGGTACTAGTATTCATTCTGTGCCCGTGGTTCGATTTATTACGGGTATGTCCCTTCCACGTTGTATATATACAATGTCCTTTTTTATTAAGTACAAATATTTTAAGGGGTGATTCAGTCCATAATTTTGAACAACTTTTCCCAGTAAATTTTTATCGAAATAAGAAAAAATATTTTTTATTTTCCATAGTAATGATATCACGTGACTACTTCGATTTCTATGAAAACCTAAAAAAATTTTTCCTATTTCGATATACATTTACTGGGAAAAGTTGTTCAAAATGATGGTTTGATTCACCCCTTAAAATATTTGTACTTAATGAAAAAGGACATTGTATACAGAATGAAATGCATCCGCTCGCTCAACACCCTCCACAAGGCGAGCACGGGAATGAATATTGCGCGGGACGTTAGGAGACTCCGCTCTGACAGTAGTTCTTGATTTGCCTATTTTGAAAAACCAGACAGATGAAGATTAGGACTGCAAAACCCCGTTGCAGTGGCGGATTTAGCAATAGGCTTAGTAGGCTAAAGCCCAGGGCTGCATATTTTAGGGGGCGGAAAATTTAAGGCCAATTGTCAGATTTTTTAAGCTGTCTAATTGCATCTGACGTACTTTGACGACTGCCATACAATGAGGACAGCGGGGACCAACTGCACGTGCCTTCCGAAGCACGGAGGAATTCGAGATTTTTTTATGATACTTGTCACCCATCCAAGTGCGGACCACATCCAGTGTCACTTAACTTGCGAAAGCGAGACTGTGCCGGTTTTAACACTACCAGCGAACTGGGCGAGCTTTCGAAAAAATTTTTTTCCATATTTTATTTTACGACTTTTTCGCCAAAATTAATATACATATCCATGCTAAATTGCAGCTTTCTAGTACTTATAGTTTCTCTGTTGGACCGTGGACAGACAGACAGACAGACAGACAGACATGGCGAAACTATAAGGGTTCCTTGTTTACTACGGAACCCTAAAAAGGGGTGTTTAGTATATTCAATACAAACAGTGGTTTTTGGTCGGAAGTATCTGATTCTCGCGAAATGGGCACGACAATGTTTGTCGGATAAATCCGATGTTCGCGGTGAAAGGGTTTAAACAAGTCTTTCTTCCCAACTTAGTAGACAGCCTATTGCCATAAAACCAACTGGTACATTGTTTTTTGTTTGAAAGTGTATACTTCTGAGGTGGTCCCATACAAATTTTATCAAAATCGGTTGTGTAGTTTATTGGTGAAGTTGGTTTTTAGTTTAGAAAATTATTTTAATTTAATTGTACTACAGCACTTACTATAACTATAGTGATTTAGTATAGCCCGTTATTCGATTTATTACGCATTTGTCACTTAGGTAGGTACTTACACGTTGTACAGGTAGGTAGGTACTCCTCCCTTACTCGTCTCTTAAGAGTCCCCTTACCCTAGACCAAAATACAACTTTCCATACAAACGTAGTCTACGTTTTATTTCAAAACGACATGTCCGATTTCGGCAAAATTTTGTAATTTCAAAGATATTGTAATTATCTAGGTAATAACTGGTTTCCGACTGTAAAAATATGAACTTGAAATAGAATATAGTGTTTTATATCATTTTTGATCATCAGTATGGGAAACTTCTAAATCGTTATACTTATTTTCTTTCTAGTTCATAATTTTACTGCCGGAACCACTTATTACCCTAGATAATTGCAATTTCTTTACAATTACCAATTTTTACCGGAATCTGACATGTGGTTTCAAAATTTAACGTAGACTACGTTTGTATGAAGAAGTCTAGGGTAAGGGGACTCTTAAGTCGCGTGTGGAATAAAAAGAGTGGTAATAAATTGTAATCAATGCCATTTAACAAATTTTTAAAATTTAGATTAATATAGGTATATATTTCCATAATAATTTATCTATCTACATTCATGACGTACAGAAATCTGGGCGAGATTTGTTTAAGAACTGATATCAGTTGGTACAGCTTGGTTCCTGGCATTATTTTAGTCCTCACGGAACCCTGCGAAATAATAAATAAAATTATTGACATTTTGACAAAACACAATGCTCGAAATCTCCGCTCCGCTTCAATTCAACCAGCGGAGCGGAGATTTCGAGCATTGTGATTAGTCAATTTCTCTCCCCTCCGCTCTGCTCCGCTTCAGTGGAAACGCAGCCTTACAGGTAGCAGCACGAAACTCTAGCACTGACCGAAATTGCGCATAAGTCAAAAATTAGTACTGTACCCATACGCAGTATCCCCTCTACATTTCTTCTTCATATATATTTAAGAGCTGGGCTCTTGTCGGTGGAGTGCTTTCCATGTCTCTCTTCCTTCCGCTAAGTTCTTAACCTCTTTATATGTTTTCACTTTTAATTTTTCTTTTATTTGGTCTATAAATTTCCTTCTGGGTTTTCCTACTCCTCTCTTTCCTTCTATTTTTCCTTCCATTATTGTTTTAAAGAATGCATCGTGGCGTAGTAGATGACCGAACATTTTGCCTCTTCTATTTTCTATAATTTGTATTATTTGTCTTTTCTCTCTCACATCCTCTAATACCTTCTCATTTGTAATTTTTTCTGTCCAACTTATTTTTTTCATTCTCCTCCAGCACCACATTTCAAATGCTTCTAATCTATCTCTATCCTTTTTGGTCATCGTCCACGTTTCACATCCATACAAGGCAGTGCTCCATATAAATGTTTTAATAAATCTTTTACGTAAACTTTCTTTAATACCAGAACAAAATATGTATTTTTTACTCTTAAATGTACTTTTTGCAATAGCAATCCTCTTCTTAATATCTTCTGAGCATCTTGCCTCTTCGTTGATAATAGTTCCTAAATATTTGAAACTCTGAACTTGGTCTATTGTTTTATTATTAAGTTGGATATTTTTAATTACTGGACCTGACTTTGAGACAATTAAGGACTTGGTTTTATTTATGTTTATACTCAATTTATGTTCTTTAAAAATTTTATTCATTGCTTCTATTAACTTTTCTAACTGTTGTGAACTGCTTCCAAGGGCTGCTATGTCATCTGCAAATCTTATAAAATGTATCTTTTCTCCATTAATACTAACTCCTCCTAAATCTTGGTCTTTGATTTGAGATATTGCTGCTTCTATAAATAGATTGAATATCAGTGGAGAAAGTGGACAACCCTGCCTCACTCCCTGTCGTATTTTAGCCTGTCTTTTTTCATTATTACTTTCTATTATTGTCTCTTGTTCTTTATACAGTTCTTTGATTATTCTCCTGTCTCTATAGTCTATGCCAGCATTCTTAAGCGCCTTCATCATTAGTATCCAATTTACTTTATCGAACGCTTTCTCTAAATCTATAAACGCAATATGTGTTTCTAAACCAAGTTCCAATCTTCTTTCTATTATATTTCTAAGTGCTAAAACTGCTTCTCGAGTGCCTTTGTTTTTGCGAAAACCATATTGGTCGTTGCCTACTATATTTTCTACTTTAGGTCGGATTCTATTTTGTATTATTTTTATCAATATTTTTGATGCTTGTGTAATTAAACTAATCGTTCTATATTCTTCACATCTTTTCGTATTTGGTTTTTTTGGTATCGTAACGGTTCTACTTATTTTAAAATCATTTGGTATTTTTCCTGTTTTATATATTTCTTGTATTAATTTAAATATCTCGTCTATGAGTGTGTGACATTTAATATATTTAATAAGTTCTATTTGTATTCCATCTACTCCAGCGGCCTTGTTATTTTGTAAACTATTGAGTGCAAATTCAAATTCTTCGCGCGTTATTTCAGGCCCTATCTCGTTTTCTTCTACCCTATTTTCATCTTCTATATCCTCATCACACAAACCTTCTCCATCATAAAGTTTTTCTATATATTCAACCCATCTTTCTACTATTTCTCTATCGTCTATTAATATTCTATTGTCTTCATTTAAAATAACTGTACTTTTTGTTTTATGGTTTGTTTTTAATTTTTTTATGATGCTATAAGCTATGTCTGGTTTTCCTTTATTTAAAAATCTTTCTACGTCGTCGCAGTCTTTTTCAATGGCTTTCTCTCTTTCTTGTCTGCATTTCAGTGTTATTTTATTAGATAATCGTTTGTATTCTTGTATGCTTTTGATATCGTTCTTGTTTCTGAGTGTTCTACGTTCCAACATCAAATCTTGAATTTCGTTATTTAGCCATTTTTTCCGCGGTACTATTTTTCTATTTTGTAAATGCTCTTCTGCACTATCTTTTATAATATCTCTTAATGCGCACCAGTTTTTCTCTACATCTTTACTTTCTTCTGTATTTCTATTCTTTTTGTATAATTCTAATTTATCTCCTACTTTATTACTATATTGCACGCTTTGACTAGAATTTTCTTTTATTTTAGTGAGATCTATTTTCTTTGGTCTATTTATTCTACTTTTTTTACCTATATGCATGTTTATTTTGCTAACTAACAAATTATGATCTGTACTTAAATCTGCTCCTGGATAAGTTTTGCTTATTTTAACGTTTTCCTTAAATTTATTTTGTACTATAATATAATCAATTTGAAATCGGCCTATATCACCAGGCATCTTCCAAGTGTACCGTCTTCTCTTTGGCTGTTTAAACATAGTATTAGTGACTATTAAATCGTTCTCTTTGCAGAATTCTATTAATCTCTTTCCTCTTTCATTTTTCTTCCCCAATCCATATTTACCTATTATATTTTCTACATTACCCTCTCCTACTACTGCATTGAAATCCCCTATTATAATCAAGATTTATATAGGTATATATTTCCTATATAACATTCTCATTTCACTCTACATTTCACTCAGCGCTAAACTTACGTGCCGCTTATGCCGCTACTTGTAGGTAGGTAGGTATAACTAATTATAAGGTAAATGACATAAACAAGTTGCGCCCTCGTTTGAAATAAAAATTGTTTACCTACTCGTAACTAAGGTGATCGTTTGCCGTGTGGTATCCCGCAGAGTAGAATAGGACCACTTCAATCAATTCTTCCCGTGGATGACGTAGAAGGCGACTTAGTAAACATAAGCTGAACAAAGCTTTAAAACATCAGTGAGACCTTTCCAACTTGGAGCGTGGAGAGTGTAGGCCAAATCTCCTGGCTGCTCTGACCAAGTACGGCTCTGGTAGTACAGAGAGGGTCGTGCTTCTGCAGTGCAGACTGAAAAGACCTGATGATGATGAAATAAGGTGACAATGATTGGAGACCTTGGTCGCAAAAAGCGAAGGCAATAAACCAGTTACTTCATGGACCGAAAATCTGACCAAAGTTGCTGGAAAGGCGCGGATGAGGATAGCTCAAGATCAAACGGAATTGCAGAGGCCTAGGTCAGACAATGGACTGACAAAGAAAGGTGATGTTAATTAACATTCTGCTAACTGGTGTATTCTGGTAACTGCCTCCGTGGTGTAGTGGTTAGAGCGTTTGGCTCATACCCGGAGGTCGCGGGTTCGATTCCCGGCGGGGGCAACGACTTTGTGGGTTGTTGTCCTAGTTTGGTTAGGACATTGTAAGCTGATCACCTGATCGTCTGATAAGTAAGATGATCCGTGCTTCGGAGGGCACGTTAAGCCGTCGGTCCCGGTCACTGTCTTTGACATTGGTCGTTACCTAAAACCATGTCAGAGGCCTTTAAGGCGGTTCAAAAACTCTGACACTAGTGTTAGTCACTAACACACACGATAAGAAGAAGAAGCTAACTGGTATAGATAATTTTTATGAATAATCGTCGAAACTATTTCGTGAGCTTTAAAATGCCTTTTCACTAGACATCATCATTGGCAGCCTTCAAAATCCTACTGTTGGTAAATAGGCCTCTAAGTGTATGCCAACCATCTCGGTCCTGCAAAACCAGTGTTAGTGTCGACCCGCGACTTTCAGTCGAAAGCTAGACAATGCGGTATTTTTTCTAAGTACCTATATATACTTACCTATTATCTAAGTAGTTAGAATAACTTACCAGTTTTGGAAGAGGCACAATTTTGTCCTGTACAAAAAAACAAATTAAGTAATTTCCGCCACAAAACCACGACCCATCGTACAACAAACAATATTTTAGCGTTGAATTCTAATTTCATTTCACTCACTTTACGTTGGTGCTTTTGATGTCCTGTTCTCAGGATTTTCGGTTCCAAGGGTTGCACTTCCTCCACCCATACCGCATTCCAATAATCCTTAAAAAAATAATTTATTTATGTGCCGCCGGCTACGGGGATGATGAAAGGACTTCCTTTCATCATTGTTCGCCAATGTTTCGTGTGTACCTAAAGTATCTACGTATATACCTACAGAACGAGCGAAATTCTGAATTGAGAGTCAACTTGAACAATTCGATATTTTATGTGTATATGCGTATTCGTGTCCAGCAGTGGACGTTATTCTTGATCGGAGCTTTACGAAATTTGGTGGGCGTGTACAGTAGCCCGCGTATGTTAAATGATTTTTGAACGAAATCAGGGGGAAGGTTTGAGAGTTCGCAATCGGAGTGAACGAGACTATTTGAGAGATATATTTATCATTCTACCTCCCGCTTAAAGGGAATTATTTGCCCGCCACAACAAAAGATGGATTTGCCCTGATTCACCACGCCTTTAAGGCGATTCAGTGACCGCAGAAGACGGTAAAAAATTGCTTTCTTTTCCTTCACCACGCGGCGTACCTGTTTTCCTACTATTATGTATTCTGTGGTTTTACCGACTTATTTGACTTATACCACAGAATACATAATAGAACAACTTATACGTAGGTAGGTATGCTTACGCCCGATCTCAAACTTTCCTTCTTGATCAACTCTTCAGTAGGGTTGACGGGCTTGGTTTCTTCAAGCGCCTTTGACTGCTTCGCAACGGCCACGACGAATTCGGGGGAGGCCTGGTACAGATCATGAGTACAGATAAAACATATGTAATCCCACTAGAAGCCAAGTTCAGTACCTATCCGACAAAAGAATTAAGATCTAATTGGCTGCCAAGTTCTGTAGAAAATCCTGTTTATTTACAAAAGAATCTCAACATTTGAGATGGCATTTCATGTATGTAGGTAGATAGGGATATACATGAATTTTTGGGGTCCAGTAAGAGTCCATGGAAGCACCATTTGAAACAAATTAAGGAAACGGATATACATATTTAAAATGTCTGTCTGATCATGTACTTAACTACTAGATTACCCTTAAAACTAATAAAGGAATAGGTAGGTACTATGTACAGTTTGAATTGAAGTCAGAACATGAAGCTTTTCTACGCACGTGTGACCTAATCGTACCTAATTGCGTGAAGAAGCTCCCCATGTACCTATCCTCCCCTTTGGCACTACCAGTATTTATTCTGAGCCTTTGGATAACGTAGAATTTACGAAGTTTAGCTGCATATATGTAATCTATGCTGTGGTATATGGTCTTCGCAATTGGTAAATAAAATAACTGTGACATTACCTTTACTGGAAGAAGCGCCTTATCTTCACTTTCAGGCATTTTGTCCTAGAAATAGATTTACGTACATAAGCAATAGTTACCATAAGATATAGGTATCTCATGCATGTAGAATGTAAGTAGCTCAGTGACTTGATGCCCTTAGCAATCGAGTAGTAAACAGGTAATTTAGATGCGGTTTCTGGTGCCCCTCGTGAAAAATAAATACGCCGCCCCATATCCAATTATTATGGCGATGAGAAGAGGGTGCAAATAAGAGTATCTACCTAATTTTAGATTTTTTTGTACGAGAATAATAGAACGTACTTATTGCAATAGTGCAACGCACGTCCCTACAAAAAGTAGGTAGGTCAGATACAAAAAAATGCCCGACTATCGGTCCTACAAAAAGTCTGACGTGGGCGGGGGCACTTAACCTCAGATCAACTGATTGGTCAATTTGTATGGCAGGCTGGCAGGTAGTTTTTTTTTATCGCAATTTGACGTAACTACTATTTTTAACCCCCGAGAATAAAAGGGGTGTTACAAGTTAGACGCTAATGTCTGTTTGTCCGTGTTATCGTAGCTTTCGAACCGATGGACCGATTTTGATGCGGCTGTTTTACAAAAAGAATGAAATAAGGCAAGTTCCCGTGTGGTTCTTAGCTATGTTTGAGGAAAATCGGTTTAGCCATTTAAAAGTTATTGGAGGTTCAACGCTTAAAAATGGGGTCGGTTTGCCTAGCAAATAACAGATGTCGCTACAAATATAATGGAATAAGTATGAGTTCTGCTACTCATTACAAGATGTTCAGTACTTCAGTATCTTAAACTGAAATCAACAGTACTTATATTTTGTTAGACTCTGTGTGTACGCACATAGGTACTTAGGTATACTTAGTTACCTACCTGTACAACTTTATGTAAAGAATCTTCCGCCTTTTTGTCTTCTTGCTCTTGCTTCTGAAATAATTTAGTAATTTGATTTGGGGACTAAAATAACACGAATGAAAATATCATCCAGGTAGTATCTCCTATTTATATTTTAAACAAAATTAGACGATTAATACTATGCTCAATAATGCTTTGTATTTATAAGCAATACAGGTCCATCATTTTACACAGAATGCGGGGAGACGCAATCGTAGGCTTTTTAACCGCCGATAAAAAAGAGAGGTGTTACAAGTTTGATGCTGGATGGACCGACTGATTTGAAAGAATGTTTTATTACAAACGGTTCAGCCATTTAAAAGTTATTATGGGTTAAAGTTTAAAATCCATTAATTTATCTGGCAAATAACATGGCGCTAAGGATATCAACTAACATCGGTTGGAAACACTAGATGGTGTCGCCGGGAGTTTTTTTTTAATTTGCCTGGCAAATAAATTTGTTTGCAAACCGATGTTCAGAGTAGAAGGAGACCTATCTCGAATATTATTGTACCTACGTCTCTGTACCATCTTCTTTTCAATAGCTCAAATACACAGGTACACTTTAGTGGTTAGAGCGTTCGGCTCATACCCGGAGGTCGCGGGTTCGATTCCCGGCGGGGGCAACGACTTTGTGTTGTTGTCCTAGTTTGGTTAAGACATTGTAGGCTGATCACCTGATTGTCTGATAAGTAAGATGATCCGTGCTTCGGAGGGCACGTTAAGCCGTCGGTCCCGGTCACTGACTTTGATATTGCTCGTTACCCGTAAACCATGTCAGAGGCCTTAAAGGCGGTTTAAAAACTCTGAACTAGTGTTAGTCACTAACACACACGATAAGAAGAAGACAGGTACACTCTCTAATAAAAGGGAGTAATGGGTACAAATAGAACTTTCATGTGAAACCGAATGCTGCGTAATTTACGCGACTCACAAAATTACCCTGATGCCTTACTTCTTTCTCATAATACGGGTATTGCGGCACGAATCTTCTGCCCAAGTCCTTGAACAGATTGGTCATGGAGTAGTGCTGATTGGGAGACAGCACATCGGCCACGCTGCCAGCAGCTACTTCGCGCTCTAGCTGTTCGTCCTTTTGCTTCTGGAAAGTGGTACATTCGATGACTTCCCTAATAAATGCTGGAAGGCCTAGGGCTTAAAGGGGCCAGATACACGGCGCGGGCGGCGGCGCTCGTGCAATGCGCACCTCGAGCATAGAATAAGTACTAGTAGTGCGGGAAGTAGTGTCATAATTTGACATTGATTTTTTTCTGAAGCTCGGCGGCGAGTAACTTCGAATGCCCCCGCCCTACCTACCCCCCAGGGGGTAGGGGATGGCTACCGGGCTAAATTAGCTTAACTTTACGTATATTACATCTGTGCCAAATGAATTCTTCCGATACCAAAATTTGCACCTTCCATACATTGGGTGACACTACTTCCCGCACTATAGCCTCGGGGTACCCAGATGCGGCAACAATTTGAATGGCTAGAATGCTTTTAGTATTAAGTCCGCCATTTGTTAAAAGTATATTTGTACTTTGGAACAATAAAGTTTGATAAAATAAAATAAATAAATGTCTGACAATACAACACGACCTTTTTAACCGACTTCCAAAAAGAGAGAAGTTTATTAATTCGCAATCTTTTATGTATGTATGTTCACCGATTATTCGAAGACGCCTGGACCGATATAGAAAATTCTTTTTTTTTGTTTGAAAGTGTATACTTGCAATGGAATTTTTATCAAAATCGATTGTGTTATTCGGGGGTGTAGTCAGTTTTTAGTTTTGAAAAATTATACTTACTACAGCAACCAGTGGAGGAAATGGTTCACTTACATTTGCCTGTGCGTGCTTATATTTATCACTTTCCTTTTTGTCCTGATTGTCTGGAACCTTGACGGAACCACCGTCACCGGCATCGCTGATATCTTCTTCTTTATCTTCTGCTGTCTCAGAGTCTTCATCTTTTTTGTCCTCACCGTCCCGTAGTCGACATTCCTGTACAATAATTGTTTTTGAACGAAGTAGCGAAGTTCTGATGTAGTAAGATAATCCAGCGATTGTATAAGTACCTACTTCCCTTTGTATCAATTGTACCAATGACAGTACCATAATATTGTACAAGTGATTCATCATCATCAGGTCTTTTTAGCCTCCACTTCGAGACACGACCCTCTCTGTATTATCTACTAGAGCCGTACTTGGCCCGAGCAGAATAGAAGCGAGAATTTAAATCATGACAAGACACAGGTAAAGAGAAATCATCACTAAGTAATGATAGTGGCCGTACCTTAAAACCTCTTGGCCACTAACCGCCATTGCTTCACGTTATCCTTCAGCAAGTTATAATGTGAAAGTTTGTATGTATGTATGTATGTATGTGTAAATGGAGTTAGTAGGTATGGATGTTTTGATCACGCAAAAACGGCTGAACGGATTTAAAAAATATTTGGCATGTAAATAGCTAAATTACTGGGAATAGATACTTTTTATTCCAGGAAAATCAAAGGATCCCGTAGGGAAATAAGTCTAGACCGACCATACAAAAACTCACCACGACAAAAATTACATACAAAGCGTACACCACAATCAATCCACACTTCATGTTGCCATAAATGAAGAAATAAAATACATAGTTACAGCTGCAAAATAATTAGCAATCATCGTTAATTTAATTGAAATTTGTATTTTATGGACGCCGTGTTCATAAAATACCAACAAAGTCAATTGCATGGGACACACACAACGTGGGACGTGGAAGTGACATACCCATAATAAATTGAACCACGGTCTAGCACTAGATTACTGCAGTATGATTCGAGGGACACCCGGATGGAACGAAGTTCCTTTCGATTAATTAAGGGTCCTCCCCGCGCTAACGACCTTGAAAACACAAAAATATTAATTTCTCTTTCTGTAAGTGAGATTATCAGAAACCCTCGTACAACTTTTTAGCTAGTATCCTTAAGTTTCATTAGAACCTCGAAAATCATTGAAATTAAATACCCTGAATTTTCCTTTGCAAAAAATACTAAAAACGGCAATTTTTGACTCTTTTTGTAAAGGTTTCTAAACCGGATAATATTTCAATGACTTTCGAGGTTCTAATGAAACTTCAGGATACTAGCTAAAAAGTTGTACGAGGGTTTCTAATAATCTCACTTACAGAAAGAGAAATTAATTTTTTTGTGTTTTCAAGGTCGCTAGCGCAGGGAGGAGCCTTAAGAGAGAGAGAGACAGACAGAGAAACACGCGCACGTCGCACGGCTTACAACTTACAACTATAGCAGAAAGTGTTGTAACAAATTTTGGTCTTAATTTTTTTCGTCTAGCCTCCTTTCGCAACGCGCGATAAATAAGGACCTTCATTCCAAAAATATTTTGGCATTCCGTTACTAAAGTGTGCAGCCGCCCGGGCAACTTGTATGGGAATGTCGTTTTTTTTATTTTTTTTGTTTTATTTATGTACTGTTACATAATTTTATTTTATTAAGCTAAAGTGATCTCGTATAGCCCGTGGTTTTATTTATTAAGGGGTCCTATCAGACTAAGGATTAATAATTACAGATACCATAATCAGATCTAGGTAGTATGATAATCCTATTATCCATTCTAAATGTGAAAATGGGCGCCAAGTTCAAAGGTTCATATCCGTAGATCCAGCGGATTTCTACCTTCAGGTTTATGTACTAAGTATTATTAGTGATCGGAGTAGGTAGTGAAATTTTGTGGGATTTCGTGACGTTATATTAATATGGATATGCGCTTGGTAGGGATTTATATATTTATTAGTTCTAGGTATTATAAACTTTCTGGTCGTTATGATATGTACCCGAACATGCTGTGGGTAGAATAGAAACTGAATAGCAAAGGTCCCAGCTGACTGTCCGCTTAGTTTAAAACTTTTTTCGTAAATATCTCGTAAACTATTTTCTTCTTGATAAAAAAACAAAACTTTTGAGAGGTAGAAATAAAACGCTCCACGAAAATGTAAGTATTTTATTATTCTGTACGCCTTCAATTCACGAAGGGCCCCGCTGAAAGTACTTAAAGGAATCATTTTGCCGTTTTTTTAGGAAATCTGTTGGGGCAGCAATATAATAGTACATAAACCTGAAGGTAGAAATAAAAGGCTCATGAAAAATATATCTTACACATCAATAACCCTATAATCGGCAAAAGGGCCCCGCTGACTGTATGAAGATTTTTTTTATTTTGACAGTGAATCCACCGAGGTAGAAATTTAAACATATACAAATCGATAGGTAGAAATGGATACTAATTAGACTTAATAGGTCTTAATTAAATCAGGCATAGGGTCCTGCCCGCTCTACGGACATCAATGGTTCGACAATGGATTCCAAGTTCAGTAGACAATCCTAAAATGGATTTAGGCAGGTACTTATACGACGCCCTAAGAAGACGCCCACCGCTAACAATGTCTACCCTACGCTTGCCCGCTGTCGTCACTGTTTTTTTTTTTTAATTTTGGCTCGACGCCGTTGCGTATTTAGCCATGCTCAAGTTAATAGAAAGTGGGAAACAACAATTGATGTAAAGTAAATATATATATATATATATGCAATCAAAGGTTGGTATAGGTCCTTTGATTGCTTTATGGGAGCTTCTGGCGACAAATCTATACGAGTCCACTGGTTTTCATAGCCGATTGAGTGGCGGACGGCGCCTAAAGACGCCCACCGCAGTCCGCAAATTAAGTAAATATCGCTACAGCCGCACTATTGTCCACTTTAAACATTTCACATATTGTTCATCAGAATGAGCATTTATAACACCATCATCATCAATAAATTTAAGAACTAGGTTCTTGTTATAACACCAAACCACACCAATTTCATATTATAAAGTCCACTAGAATCAATTTGCAAAACAATTTAAAGCAAACTCCAACTGAACCCCTTGACTTCCCGCCAAAAACTCCGTCGTCACTGTTGATCTCCTACATTATTATTTATTACATATAAGGTTTAACAAAATATACTGAAACTATTATAAGGGCGAATTCAGTCCGTGATAGTGAATAACTTTCCCCAAGGAACATGTGTCGAAATATGAAAAATATTTTTTTGCTTTCCATACAAACTCGAATCAGCTGATCGGTCAACTGTATGGGAGGAGGGATTTTTTCTTTTTCTTCTCGAGTCAAAAGGATCTAAATATAATTTAAATTATAATAAAGACTAGTGTTTGGCCATAGCGTCTCCTGGTCATTTGCTTCATTATAGTCTTACAATATGCAGGAAGTGGGGTTTTTTGGGTAGGTAAATATCTCGCATTTATAGTTTTTGGAGAAACGCCACCTACCCCGTTCGGTTCTCTAACATCTTATCTCCTAACAGCTAACACCAATCTTGAGTATATTTAACGACTTGTTTTGATATGCTCACGCCACGCTACGGCACTGCATGCCTTAAACCCGACCCATCCCGTTACCACGTACCATGCCATGGTCGAAATCGGGACCCCCGTCAGCCTGTCCTCAAGATTAGGTAATGGCTACCAAATATCGTATCCAAAGCCGTAAAATATTAAAAAAGAGTTGAACACTGACAGTGACGTTTACTTTGACATTGACAATTTATTGTCATTTTGCTTGAATTTGGTTTTTTCTCGGATTTTCCGAGTCTTTTATTTTAATAATTGCAATCAAATTGCATCTGTTTATTCTTAAACAAATTTATTCCTAACGATCAATCTGGCATTAATTTGTTCTATTGTTCAAAATGAATTTAATGGTTGCAAATGTAGCAGATTGGCTACATTAGTCATTGTCGTGTGTTGTGATTTTTTTGTTGGTGCAATTAATTAACGTACGATGTTTGGAAGGCCCCGATGCAGGGAGTGGACGCCTCTGGCGACCCAGCAGCTGCGTCTGAGGAGCCTTGTGCAGGTAAAGACCCAGGGAAATGAACCTCCAAACTGGTTTGGCTTACCAACAAACGCCTACTTATTGTTATTATCATGCTATGATATCATTTATTGAACCGTCATTGTGTAGTATTGGCTGAGTACTAACTGAGGCCTGATTTATGTCTTGAAACTCCGAAAAACTTTACTTAGACTACTTTAAACTTTTTTGATTTAAGTAGATACCTACTCATTCATGTGGGGTTAGTATAAGTTTGAACTTACAACAGCGAAGAGCGCACCGTAACCTCTGAAGCAGCCTAGCTAAGGAGGCACAATTTGTCTTCTTTAGATAGTTTACAAAACGGCAAGTTGTAGACACCTAGTTCTTATAGGTTCCTTATTGGATTTGTCCAATAGACACAACCACAGAGTATGTCATAAGTCATACTACACCTAGAAGCGCAGACAAATACCTTGGAATTTTGGAATCTGAACATTAGCAATGCTGAGTAGCTTATAATACTGATTTAGATAAATAAATACCTATTATGATGATTTATGGCAGAGGATGTAGTCTAAGACAGAATGGTTGTTATGTGCAACTTTGTGACAATGTAGTTTGACCATAATGTAATCGATAATATTGATAGTACCATCAAACAATAGTTACATTATGTGTTTATATAATTAAATAAACTGGTTAAGTGCAAGTCGGACACATACATTAAGGGCTCCGTACCTCTGTGCAATGCAGAGGCTCATTAATAGGGTCCCCTTGTATTATGTCCCGTTTATGTATTATTTAAGTAAATAATACACGCTAGGTAGCAGTTGTCGTGTAATGACCAAATCCAGACTGTCACATAATTATTACAACTACCTGCACTAAACTTCACTTTATATATTAACAAAGTAAGCAAGTACCCACATTACTATTCCATATATGACATACCTTCCCCTTAAGTATGAGACAACAATAACTAATAATCAAACAAACTAATTTCTAATATTATCACCCTAACTGATCATCGCTTCTGCTATTTAAACAATAAGCCTTTAAATGACACAATTATTACAATTCTACTAAGAAATAAGTGACTATAAAACTAATACATGTAATTAATATCAGATGAAGTACTAGGTCTCTGATATGGGGTCTTAGAATGGACGTTTAGTTTATTTCGAATCTTTCCTGTAGCACTATCATTAACCGATTCAACTAATGGCGGAATTCCCAGCATATCAGCCCACTGGTCTGCATCAGGAATCTCTATGATATCTTCGTTGGTTTGGCTATCATCTGTTATTTCCACCTCAACCTGTCTGTAGCTATCCTCAGCTTCGGGCTGGTTTTCATTGTGTTCAGGTGGACATACAATGTCCCTTCTTTCCCTCTCCTCTGAGTTGAACTGTTGCGATTCCGCTTGCGTGTCTTGGGTTGGTTTTCTCACAGTTATGATCTGATCAACATGTCGATTAACTATTCCTCCAGTATCACTTTGTATCTGATAACTAGATGGTCCCTGCTTACTAATCACTACACCAGGTGACCATCTTGGGCCTTCATTTCTATAATTCCTGAACATCACCTTTTGTCCTATATCAGTTTCTCTTCTCTTCTTCTGATTGTTGTTCTCTATCTGTAGGTCTCTCTTCGTAAATTCTAAATTATCAGGGTGTATGGTATCCAAGACAGTACGCAAGCGTCTGTTCATTAACAGTTCAGCTGGGCTTTTTCCAGTCGCAGTACATGGAGTGACTCGTAGTCCCAATAAAAGATTAGGAATTTTAACGTCCCATGTCGAGGATTCCATTTTCTTCAGCTTATCTTTGACCGTCTGTACCATTCGTTCTGCCAGGCCGTTGGTGGCGGGGTGATAAGGAGCTGTTGTTTTATGGCAAATGTTGTTAGCTTCCAAAAACTGCTTCATCTCGGCAGAAACAAAAGGTGTGCCATTGTCGGAAACCAATACTTCACATAGACCATGAGTGGCAAACGTTGCTCTTAACAGACGAATCACTGTGGCCGACGTCGTATTATTTACCATGAATACTTCGGGCCAGCGAGAGTAAGCATCAACGAGTATCAAAAAATACTTATTGCTGTACGGGCCGGCAAAATCAATGTGAACCCTTGACCATGGTCTTGTTGGTGTTATCCACTCATAAGTAGTTTTTGGTGGCATGTGCCGATGTTCTAAACAACTCTTGCATCCACTCACTAACGTTTCTATATCCTCATTGAGCCGTGGCCACCACACGTAACTTCTGGCCAAAGACTTTGTTTGAACAATTCCATTGTGTGTTTTATGCAACATTTTTAATGTCTCTTGACGTAAAGGTTCTGGTACTACGACTCGACAGCCTAGCAATATGCAGTCGCCTTGTACTGAGAGTTCTGCTCGACGTAGCCAGTACTGATAAAGCTCTGACCTTGATTCCTTGGCGGGCCAACCACGTTGTATATAAAAAATTACTTGGCACAAAGTCTTGTCCCGTTTGGTTGCTTTTGCTATGTCATCCACGCAGTACGGGAAATCTGTGGGTGTTTCAGCCATCAGCAGAACGTCGCATAGCTGTTGCTCTGGTTCTTCTGGGACTGGCCGGGGCCATCGACTCAAACTATCTGCATTACCAATCTGTGGTCCTGGTTTATATTCGATCTCATAGTCATGTGTAGTAAGAGCAATCGCAATTCTCGTCAAGCGTGGTGAGATCATATTAGACATTGGCTTTTTAGGGTCAAATATACCAAGCAGGGGCTTATGATCGGTAATTATTCGAAAACTTCTTCCCACTAAATAATTGTGAAATTTAGTAATACCAAACATGATAGAGGTGGCTTCTTTGTCCAACTGTGAATATCGACGTTCATGTGAATGCAATGTTCTAGATGCCATGGCAATCGGACGTTCTCGTCCGTCTTCAAATATATGCGACAAAACTGCTCCTACTCCATACTCAGAACTGTCACAAGTAAGAACGAGAGGTTTCTCCAGATCATAGTGTACCAGAGTCAAATCATAGGTGATTTGACGCTTAGCAGTATCAAATGCAGTTTGTTCCTGCTCTGTCCATTTCCAAGTTTGCTTTGAGTCTAAGAGCCTATGTAATGACTCTAACAATGTGGCTTTATGTGGTATGAACCGTTCATAAAAATTGTAAAGACCAAGGAAAGCCTGTAGTTCCTGTTTATTCCTAGGTGCCGGAGTGTTGACTATTGATTCTATTTTACTGGGAGCAGGATGGATGCCTTCAGCATCGATGACGAATCCCAAAAATTCTACTTTTTCCTTTGCAAACTTGCATTTATTTTTATTAAGTCGCAAACCGGCTTTTTGTATACGTTCAAGTACAGTGTCGAGTCTTTTTTGCATTTCCGTCATGTTATGCCCGCTTATTATGATATCATCAATTAGTACTGCTACCCCTGGTATGCCAGCTAGCAAAGAAGTCATCAACCGCTGAAAAATACCAGGGCAAGCTTTGACTCCAAAGGCCAATCGATGTACGGTGTATAAACCCTTGCAAGTATTCAGGGTTAACAGCTTTGCAGTATTTTCATCAACAATTACTTGTGTATAGGCACGGTCTAAGTCCAATGTGGTGAAAAATCTACCACCAGCTATGGTAGCGAAGACTTCGTTGGCTGTAGGCATAGGATAGGTATCCGATTCAGTAGCCTCGTTGACTGTACTACGGTAATCCCCACATAATCTGATATCGCCTGATTTTTTCACAATTGGAACTACTGGGGTTGCCCAATCGGAGTAAGATGTCGGTCGCAACACTCCTTCTTTCTCTAGTCTGTCTATCTCCTTCTCTACCCTCTCTTTTATAGCGAACGGCACCGGACGCGCTTTTAGAAATCTTGGTGTTGCTCCTGACTTCACATGTATTGTCACTGGATGTCCACGGTAGGTACCTAGACCATCTTTGAATACCTCTCTGTATTTGTATGTTAAACTTTCTATCACACTGTCTTCATTAGAAACAAAGTTAATATTCATGGAAATATTTAATGGTTTGAACCAATCACGTCCCAGTAGGTTGGGACCATTACCCTTTGCTACAACAATTGATAAATATTGTGTATGATCTTTGTAAGTCACAGGCAACATTGCCTTTCCGATGATCCTCACTGGTGTCTCTGTCCATGTGTGCAACGCGAGTGATGCTGATTGGAGAGTGGAGCGCGGCAGTAGAACACGTATCGAGTGCCAGGTTTGTTCATTCAGTATGGAGAAACTAGCTCCTGTATCAACTTGCATATGCACGGGCATATTGACAATTGTCACTACCACTTCATAAGGCGGCACACGATTTAAGTTTTGAATACAATAAATTCCATTGAGATGATCTGCAAATCCTTCTGTAAAGTTAACTTGTTTGTTAGCACTTTTCTTTTTGCTTATACAAATCTTCTCGATGTGTCCCTTTTTCTTGCAAAAATTACAGACTGTATTCAGAAACCGGCACTCTCCAGAGTGTTTATCCCCACAACGATAGCAAAGACGAATGTTTGATCTCTGGTGAACAGCGTTAACATCCATTGGTTCAACGGCGGCAGAAGACGTCGTCGCGGAACACGGCACTGGCTCGGTAGCCGTTTGCATCATGCGCACGTCCCGCACTGCACTCTCAGATGAAAACATCGCATCGACCACGTCCTGGTAACACAAGTTGTCACGTTTCAACAAATCGTACTGCAACTTTTGGTCACCCATGCCGCAAACGAGCCTGTCGCGCAACATTCGCTCTGTGAGGTGGGAGGTATGAGACAAGTGAAACGATCGAGGTTTACTGACGTACTCCAGGCTTTATTGTTATACAGAGACCTTATATATGTAATACACACACATACATTGTATACATAGGTTGACTACACACTACACCTCCCCCCTTTTTATATAAAAAAAATATATAGTAGTATTTTTTTTTACAAATGCAAGTCATTTAAATTCACAATTTCAAACATTAGCTAACCTTTTTTAAACAAGAACAACAAAACAAAACTTAAACAATTGATTTCAAAGAACTATGAGACAAACAGATTGAATTACTCCTACGAAATAGTACACCATTGCAAGTAGGGTGAAGGAATGCAGTTACTAATCACATGCTATATCAATAAGATTAGATTTACATTCAATTAAATTATAAAATGATTCAATTTGAACTTAAAATAAAGAATGCTGGGTAAACACAATTTATTTATTAAATCTACACTTTGAATATTATTTTTTATAGAATATGTAATATCATTTTAATATAGGTAAAGTTACAAACAATAGAAAAATAATCTTATCTAAGTTTATACATACACATTTATTTAAATTTATATCTAAGTAACACCTACTGATCTCTTACTGTACACTCTATTAATTTCTATATTATCTATATTAGTATTCGTATCCATGTATTTATCTAAATAATTAGATGTTTTCTTACACTTCATCATTTCATTTACTTTCTTATTATATTTGCCTCTAACAATGTTCATCATATTAATTTTTCTCATAATATATTTTTTTTGTATTTTATTATTCAATTTGTTTTTTGACACTAAATTTTCTTTTCTACGTTTATTCTTATTTATTTTAATTTTTCTTAACATATTTATTTTGTTAGTAAAACATACATTTCCTTTTAAAAATTTATTATTTTTATTTAATTTGTTTCTATGTTTATTCGTCAGATCCGGTTTTACACGTTTACACGATTTTTTATTTATTTTTTTCCGTTTGGATTCCTTTTTATTTGATTTTATAGTATATAACTTTTTGTTAATATTTAATTCCTTCTCTGAATTGAACTCTTTTTGTGCTAACTTCTCATTTTGTAAGCTGTATTCTTCAATATAATATAATTTAGGTAATTCCAAATCACAATCAAAAACATCGTAATTAGATTCGCTGCACCTAGATTCCTCGAGCGGCGGCGTCTGCTGTGTCAGCGGAACGTGAGCGCTGCACATGTACCACGAATTAGGTCTTGTTGTCGTCATGCGCCTGGAACTTTCCGATATATAATTATTCGTAAAGACCGATTTGTGTTTTGGGGATCTTTTCAAATATTGATATGATTTATTATAACCATGTTGTTTATTTAATGATATTAATGTATTTTCATCTATCGCGGTCTGAATGCATTGAGAAAGAGAAGTGAATTTTCGGCTAGAAATAATGATGTAAAGTTTAAAATTATTGAGACCTTTAGCGAAACAGTTGATTGCCAATTTTTCATTTATGGGACGAAGGACATTAATTTTATTTGTGTCTCCGTCTGATTGGGCTAATGTTAATTCAACAAAAAGGTTTTCTATTTCAGATCCATATTCCTGTATTGATCGGAAACCCTGTTTACAGTTTAATAGTTTGGTTTGCAAAACTACAGGACACTTTTTTGGTAAAAGCAATTGTTTCATGTCATTTAATAAAGCTTTTATATCGCAATAATTTTGATTTAACATAAATTTTGCTTGTTCTGATAATCGTGTTTTTAAAACAAATTGGATTAAAAGTTGTTGAGAGTGGCAATTTAAAGTATTACTGTAGAATTCGATGTTGTCAATTAATGATTTAATAACCTGTTCCTCATTATTTATCATCACAGGCAAGAGAGCAATAGCAGTTTCAAGATCAAAATCGTCTGTCATTTTTTTTAAATTAAATGTAACAGTAAAAAGAAAAACAATACCACAAAGAAAAAAAGATGTAAAAATATATAAAATTTGTAAAAGACAAAAATTTTAACTTATCAAAATGTTGTAAACGGAATATTATTTTCTTTTTAAGTATCTACGTTGTATGTATTTTTTTTTTTAAAAAGGATACTCTTCTTTCATAAGCACGTATATCGTATCTTGATGTCAAATCCTGGAATTTCCTTTATCGTCTGCATCGCCTGACGCCTACGGACGATCACGCACGATGCTGATGTCTTCTCCTTGGCTGCTGCTGCTGGCTGCTAGCGGGATGGGCCGGGATAACCCTGGACACTGCTCCAACAAAACTTCACAGCAAAGTTTCTTCTCTCTTCTTACTTATCAAAGTAATAACAACAAAAATCTTCCATGTTCTACTTCTCTATCTTTTCGTAATTCATAATACATATTTGACGTCATCAGTACTATTATTTTATCAACTTTATTTCTTCTCTTTTATCTTCTTCTTTATGTTCAAACTTCTCCTTAATACTCTTCATTAAATTCTTCTTAATAATCTTCATAAAATTATTTTTCCATAATAACTTAAAATACATATAATCTTCAATAAACATCGCAGGTGAACTTCTTTCTTTATAAAAACTTTCTTCTTAATAATCTTCATTTATTTACTTATTATTTCTTAATATTTCTTTATAAATTGTATTTATTAATACTTTTTCTTCTTAAAAATACACTATCTTCTTTCTTGAGTCTTCAAATTTTCTTTATTAGTTTACGCGCAACGTATCATTAAATTTATAATATATTATTTATTATATTTACTTTTTAAATTTTGATTTTACAATCTATTCATTTTACGCGGACGGCGCGAGCGCGAGCGCACGCTCACGCCGGTACCTAGCTGTACCGACTGGCCGGGTCGCCATGTGAGGTGGGAGGTATGAGACAAGTGAAACGATCGAGGTTTACTGACGTACTCCAGGCTTTATTGTTATACAGAGACCTTATATATGTAATACACACACATACATTGTATACATAGGTTGACTACACACTACAGCTCCAAATCCGTAAAGTTACACTTAGCACTAAGATGTCTTAACGCAGCTATATAGTCCGCAACTTTTTCACCACGTTTTTGATCACGTTTATAAAATTGAAATGACATTGAAATTTCATTTGGTTTAGGACTATAATGTTTAGTCAAAATTGTTTCCACTTCACTAAAAGTTACATTACTGGGTGATCTCGGCGTTATCAACGCAAGTAAAGTTTCAAACACTCGCGCACCACACACGGTAAAAAAATTTGCACGTTTAGCACTGTCCAATATGACGCCATTTGCCTCGAAGCAAAATTTTAGTCGACTTAGGTAAACATCCCAATTGTCCGTTTGAGGGTTGAATTCCCCGAATTTTACTGCCTTTGCATTATCGTCCATTTTTAACACTTTTAACTTTACGTCGCCACTATTATGTCCCGTTTATGTATTATTTAAGTAAATAATACACGCTAGGTAGCAGTTGTCGTGTAATGACCAAATCCAGACTGTCACATAATTATTACAACTACCTGCACTAAACTTCACTTTATATATTAACAAAGTAAGCAAGTACCCACATTACTATTCCATATATGACACCTTGGCACCCTTTGGGTATTGAACCCTAAAAGCAAATCATTTTCTCCGTATTATAGAACAGAACTTTATTACTATGTTTAAACTATTACCAATCCAAATAAAGTTGACATTGACAGATGCAAGAGAATAAAAGTCTCTGACATAGCCCAGTGGATTAGCTCGTTGAAGTGGCGTTGGGCGGGACACATAGCGCAATGAACTAATGGTCGATGGGACAAAAAGCTTTTCAAATGGCGATCACATACTGGCAAGCAAAGCGTAGGATACTGCCTACTAGGTGGTTTGACAACCTGACCAACTCACTGATAAGCGCTGGATACAGATTGCTCTATATTGGTCATTTTAGAAATCCTCAGGAGAGGCCTATATCTAGCAGTGGATGTTATGCCGCTGAAATCATGACAGATGAGATTAAAAACTATTTTAAAGCAAACTTACGTCTTGTTTTCAGATTGTGGGCTACAACATCCGGCCGCCTGAGTGGTGCAGTTCCCAGTGCAGTTTCTACCTGACTCTGCATCACACTACCATGTCTTCTCCGTTCTACACCAGCGAGAGGATCTCATCGCCGCATCCCAAGTGGAAAGAGATTGATTCAGGTCAGTACATCTTGTCTTTTGTCATGTCCTGTAACTATAAAGTAACCAGCGGTGTAATTTTTGGAATGCCGAGTCACTAAACAAATGGTTTTTCGTATGGAAAAACCATTCGCTTAGGTGACTCCGCATTTCAAAAATAGTACTTCTGAGTGGTTGACCAAGGACAAGTGTATTTGCCAGAAAAATTAAATACAAGTAATTATTTAAAGAAATATTATTTAGAACATACCTATCTATGCTGGAATGTGGGTCAAATTCAACTAACAAGATTTGATTACAGACAAACAGACAACGGGACAGGTGAAACTAAATAAAAGCTTGTGAAAAACCCTGACTGTCAGGCGTTCACCTTAGTAACTTTTGAATTTCTGAACCGATTTTCATCTGATCTCGAGATCTCGAGCGAGACCGCGCGAGCATTTTGCCATGTTTAAACGTTTATCTACTTTAGGCTATATGGTCTTCTCTTCTTCTTCTTCTAGTGTGTGTTAGTGACTAACACTAGTGTCAGAGTATGTCAAAGACAGTGACCGGGACCGACGGCTTAACGTGCCCTCCGAAGCACGGATCATTTTACTTATCGGACAATCAGGTGATCAGCCTACAATGTCCTAACCAAACTAGGACAACAACACAAAGTCGTTGCCCCCGCCGGGAATCGAACCCGCGACCTCCGGGTATGAGCCGAACGCTCTAACCACTACACCACGGAGGTAGTTAGGCTATATGGTAATAAGGTCTTATTTTCAATTGAGATAGTACATTGCTTGGGCATTTTTCCTTTCTGTCTCTCTTCAACTGACCCTTATCAGTAGTCTAGTTTGAGAATGCAATGCGCGATAAGCGCATTGGGTATCCCAGTGAATTAAACCTAGACTTGGGTTACGTCACACGACCGTGACTCACTGATAATCGGGTTAAGGATAGATGCACTTGTAACTGCTGGTTGGGAGCCGCAATCACTATATGTAGTATGTACTACTTGTTGCCCACGGCGTTGCCCGCGTGGTGAAAGATTATTTGGTAGACAAATTTTTCAAAGATATATGTTTTAAAAAAAACCCGGAATACCAAGTGTTAACCCCCTATAACTTTTTCATCAAAACTAAGAAGATAAGAATAGTATAGCTAAGAACCACCGCAAGGGAATTTGCTTAGCGTAAAAAAAACGCACGCGAAATTGGTCTTTCCGTATCCAACGACGGAACCGTCCGTCGCTCTCTCTCGCTCTAGCTAGTGGCGGTTCTGAGCGACAGAAAGGGGTAGCAGCATAAAAAAGTGCTGTTCTGCTAATAAATGTAGCCCGACCCTAAATAATGCAAGTTTGTAAGTAGCTGATAAATGATAAATGATCAAACTTGAACTGTATAAATTCGTGTGATCTTGGCCCAGTACCCCCCAGTACATATCTGAATTGAATGTTTATGACATTAACTAAGAAACAAATGATAACTCCCTGCAAATATGGAGTCAATCTGTGGCGAACATGCTTTAACAAAAACGAAGTTACCTTTCGTATTTACCAACACTGGTTTCAGATCTTTCAAGCTGCCTAGTGGCATCTGACATAGCTTGATGACTACTTTGCACAGAAATCCGTAACCGTTTGACGTAGAAGAGTTCGAGAAATCATATTATGCAACTTGAGGTCATCCAGTCATCCATCAGTGTAGACCACGCCTGGGATCACTTGCGAAAGCACTAGTAATACGTCCTCCTACAGAGCAACCGACTTCCTCCAGTAGTAGAATAATGAAATAGAAATGTTCAGTCCCATATAAACTCATTTCATATTATCCTATATTTATTCATATAATATTTTTACACAGAGTTAACTCAGCGCATGTCCTCAACGAATGTGGTCATTCGGATATGGTGTCATACCCCTCATCCTCGCGAGGAAGACAACGAAAAGTACCAAGACACCGTTATACAAACTTGGGGCGTCTACTTTAGCGGGCTGCGGTATATTGGGGCCAACCTAGCTTTAAACTTCACCTCGGACTGCTTCAAAAGCAACACCCTAGTGTTCCAGATGCATGGAGGTTACTTCTGCTCCTACAAAAGCTTAAAACTCGACGTAATCCCACCTGAGAATGAGCTGGAACACGGATCGCTATCATCTAGCTCCTCAGGAAGGACTAATCTATCAAAAATAACCCTAGAACCTAAATTTATACAACATAGCAAAATTAAAGAGGCAAGATCAATATCCCCTAGCAAATTCTCTAAGAAATTCGACAAGGAATACTCTAAAAGCAACAGCCCAGTAGAAAAGAGTTTGAAACAAAATTACGCTACGCTTAAATCGTCAGCTAGTCTCAATATAGGCCATAGTCGAAGAGACGACAGTAAAAACAATGACCCGAATTATATATATGAACATTCGCCCGACAATTTAGATGTAAAAGAATTTGCAACCAGTTCTCTCAACTGTTTTGGTATGTCCAAAACTTCATCGCAAGAGGATTTATCCGACAGTAGAATAGACTTGAGTGAAACTGCAGAAAATTACGATTTAAGGAACGAATCCGACGTGCCCAAGTACAGGTATATGTCCTTGAATTTCCTGAAATCGGAAATAAGGCCTAGTTATAAAGCTAGTAAGTTACAGAAGCTACATTTGTTACAATACTCGATAAAGAAGCAACAAGAGGCGGTGCAAGAAATCAAAGAGAGGATTTACACTAAATCCGCTTTAGCTAATGACTCGTGGAATGAAGAAGTTGACACGAAATTGAGGTTTAAAAGTAGGTCGTTTAAGAATTTGTTTTCGCCCGAAGAGGGCGATGGTTTGGCCAAAGAGAAGTCGTCGTCGCAAAGCGACTTGAGTATGAAGAATGGTAAAGTTAAGGAGGAGAGGCCGGCGGTTTCCAACGGACCGCGGCTGACGCTGAAGTTGAATGATCTCTTGTCTTTTAAGGTTTGTATCCTTATTCTGTGTCTGCTTAGAGCCGCAACATCCAAAATGCTCAGTTTGTCCTATTAGGGATAACGGTGTGAAGTGTTTGTATGTCAATATCATCAGGTCTTCTTAGTCTCCACTGCAGGAGCACGACCCTCTCTGTACTACCAGAGCCATAATTGGACCACACTCTACACGCTGACCAGACGGGTTAGAAAGGTCCTATTGATGTTTATAAGTATGTATATCCTAAGTCGCCTTCTACGACATCCACGAGAATATTTGGAGTAGTCCTATTCTACTCTACCGGAAACCACACGGCAAATGATTGTATGTATCGTTTACTTTAGCACACTAAGTCGCACATACATTGTCATGACAATAAGGGGTTTTCAAAAATGTTGGACACCAAATGGTAGTACAGTGAAGTCAGGTCTAATAAGCTGCTATTCTTGGATACGTATATAAATAACCTGTCAACTGATGGTCCAATGACAACAGTCTATTAGACCTGACGTCACTGCGCTGCCATCTAAAGACTGTTCGCCGAGAGTTGATAAATTATTATAATTCGTTTCAGATTAGCGACTGTCGCTTAATTGTCTTTTCTTATGGCAGTCGTCGCCTGTTGATATTAACCGCAGTCCGAACGGGCGAGCGGACGCGGAGTTATTTCGTTTTGGAATACGCTTCGAAAGAGATGTTTGAGTGCGTGTTGTTTTCTGTTTAATACAATTAATAACTGTTTAGTTTTTACTTAGTGATTTTTGATTAGCGAGCTGCAATTTATAAAAATTTAAGAAGCCCTAAATTTATCAACTCTCCGCGAACAGTCCTTAGTGTCGCATATTTTTGAAAAACTTATATTGAGATCCATTATACACGGTGATTTTTTATTGGTTCTGAAGCCGAAGGCCACTTCATAGGCATCGTTAGTAAGACCTAATTAGCTGGTCAAAATAAAAATTCAGAAACAAAAAATGTTGACTAAAATTCGAAAGTAAAATTGTAAGGTCAATTAGTAGTACCGCCGCCATACACCGCCCGCCGGCCGGCCGGGGTCATCGACATTACGCAGTAGGCGGCCGGCGTATAACTACGTGGTCTCGATCGAAAATCATTTACGCAACTTTTTTATCTTATGACATACAAAAATTTGGATTACGTATATGGATAGAGGAATTTATTTACTATACGACATTCTTTTTTCCAAAACCAATGAAAAGTCAGCATGTATATTATATTGGCTATATATTTTATATTTTCCTCAGTCAAAACCCTCGCCGTTCCAAAGGTCCGAGCACATAAGGCTAACAAAGCAGCTAGAAATACTGCGCTTCAAGAGGATAATACTGTCGGAAGAGAGGGATAGCAAGCTCGCTAATATCAGGAGACTGAAAGAGAGGCACGCCAAGCTTCTGGAGGAAAACCAAGATGTCGGTAAGTAACGCCAAAGATATTATAATTATAATTACTAACAGATACCCAACGCCATAGAAACTATTGAAGGGCCCGTAAGTAGGCAAAACTGAAGTTGCCGGTAGGCACACAGAGATGGCAGCACACACGACTGGCAAAAAAATGATAAAGGAAGTGTTGAATATGCTTTAAAAATATTTATTGCATTTCATATAAGTCAAATTTAATTAAGTAGAGTACCATTTATTCAAATAATAGTATCAAAGATTTTAATGTTTTAATTAATACCTGTGGCACTATCTAGTGACGAGGGAAGAGAAATAATTAGCTTACCAAAACAATGTGTCTTGTTGTTTGTTAGTTTGTTTTAACAAAGCAGCTGAAAATACTGCGCTTTGAGAGGATAATACTGTCGAAAGAGAGGGACAGAAAACTAGCTAACATTAGGAGACTACAAGACGTAAAGGTAATTTTTAATGCGAGCGGGCGCTAGTTTGAATCCGGTGCGAAATGAAGGATTTCACAGAATTACGAGCGTAGAGGGTGTTTGGGTTCTGCCGACACTATGATGATATGAAATGATACTACTTGATAACAGTTCAAACTATATTGTAAAACCAAAACTTAGTATGTAGTATAATGTTGAATGAGTCCGCGCGGCGCTCATGATGACCTATTGCGAACTGAATATAAAACTAAGTGACGTAAGTAATGAGTAAAAATTGCCGAATCCTGTGGCAAATGGTCACGGGATTGTCGAGTTTCGTGTAGGTTTTTATTAATTCCCGACAGAAAACAGCCGCGTTATAAGTTTGACGCTAATGTTTGTCTGTCTGTATGTGGCATCGTTGCTTTCGAACGGATGGATCGATTTTGAAACGGTTTTTTTTTTTAATGAAAGCAAGTTAGCTTATAGCTGTGTGTGATTTTGATCAAAATTATTGGGGGTTAATGTTTGAAAACGACGAACTGATGACTGATGGAGTAAAGTGCCGCTGCAGTACAGTTTGTTACCGCTTCTTCTAAACGTGCGCTTAGGAAGCGGCAGTAAACTTAGCTGTAAGCAAATTATCTGACGTCAACATTTACCTTTTAAGAAATCAAAAGAAAAAGAAAAAAGTGACACTTATCAAGTGATGATTTACGACTTTGAAAATGGTTCTGTAATGGCGACCGCGTACTGACAAGCGAAGCGTAGGGCATCCACCTACAAGGTAGTCAGATGTCCTGACCAGGGTCGCTGGAAAGCGCTGGATGCAGACTGCTCTTGATCACTTGTCACTTTGGAAATTTTTGGGTAAGGCGATATATAATTTTCCAAAACGACTAATCAAGAGTGGCCTGCATCAAGCGCTTATTTTATTTACTGATTATCACTTTCAGGTGTAGAACTAATGCAAAACTATCACTCGCTGTCCCGCCGCAACGAGACCATAAAAGAGACTCGCACGGCGTGTGCGGCGATGCGGGAGCTGGCCGCACGCTCGCACGCCGCGCTACTGGCGCACCGGCAGGACATGCTAGCGCAGCTGCACCAGATATTCTACATCGAGCAGGTCAGTGGAATGGAGTCACTCCATCTCTTGCTGCAACAAGAGAAAGAGATGCGGGAGCTGGCCGCACCGGCAGGACATGCTAGCGCAGCTGCACCAGATATTCTACATCGAGCAGGTCAGTGGAATGGAGTCAGTCCATCTCTTGCTCTAACAAGAGAAAGAGATGCGGGAGCTGGCCGCACCGGCAGGACATGCTAGCGCAGCTGCACCAGATATTCTACATCGAGCAGGTCAGTGGAATGGAGTCACTCCATCTCTTGCTCCAACAAGAGAAAGAGATGCGGGAGCTGGCCGCGCGCTCGCACGCCGCGCTACTGGCGCACCGGCAGGACATGCTAGCGCAGCTGCACCAGAAATTCTACATCGAGCAGGTCAGTGGAATGGAGTCAGTCCATCTCTTGCTCTAACAAGAGAAAGAGATGCGGGAGCTGGCCGCACCGGCAGGACATGCTAGCGCAGCTGCACCAGATATTCTACATCGAGCAGGTCAGTGGAATGGAGTCACTCCATCTCTTGCTCCAACAAGAGAAAGAGATGCGGGAGCTGGCCGCGCGCTACTGGCGCACCGGCAGCACATGCTAGCGCAGCTGCACCAGATATTCTACATCGAGCAGGTCAGTGGAATGGAGTCAGTCCATCTCTTGCTCCAAGAGAAAGAGATGCGGGAGCTGGCCGCACGCTCGCACGCCGCGCTACTGGCGCACCGGCAGCACATGCTAGCGCAGCTGCACCAGATATTCTACATCGAGCAGGTCAGTGGAATGGAGTCAGTCCATCTCTTGCTCCAAGAGAAAGAGATGCGGGAGCTGGCCGCACGCTCGCACGCCGCGCTACTGGCGCACCGGCAGGACATGCTAGCGCAGCTGCACCAGATATTCTACATCGAGCAGGTCAGTGGAATGGAGTCAGTCCATCTCTTGCTCCAACAAGAGAAAGAGATGCGGGAGCTGGCCGCGCGCTACTGGCGCACCGGCAGGACATGCTAGCGCAGCTGCACCAGATATTCTACATTGAGCAGGTCAGTGGAAGCTGGCGGCTCTCCATAGAACAAGAGAAAGAGATGCGGGAGCTGGCCGCGCTGCTGTGGCTAAGGCAGGACCTGCTCGCGCAGCTGTACCAATTATATCGAGCAAGTTAGTCCAACGTATATGTTGTATGTATATCTTATTTTGTTTGTAAGGACAAAATTGTCAGGTGGTCCCATAGAAATTTTGACAAAATCAGTTGTGTAATCTGGTCTCAAAATCGGCTTTTAACCGACTTCTAAAAAAAAGAGGAGGTTATAAAAAGGAGAAAATTCAAATTGGGCCCAAAGTCAAAGTTCCAGCTGTCAGGCGGCCATGAAGTCAATAGTTGGTAATACTAATGGCGATCATTTGTTAGTATGGCATGAAACCTGTGGGGTTATTCCACAACTTTTTATTTCCATTTAAAGATTTATTTCTTTCATACTTTTTTCCCAAGTGCCGGCCAGATTCCGGCGATGCACTAGGTTGTTAACACTAGTGACGGTGAGCAATTATTACTATGGCATTAAAAGTGTAGGGTTATTCCACAACGATTTATGGGCTTTTGAAAAGTGAACTTTTCACACATTTAAAAAAAAAGTGCCGGCCAGAAGGCGGCCACAATTCCAATTGTTAGCATTACTAATGGCGATCATTTGTTAGTATGGCATGAAACCTGTGGGGTTATTCCACAACTTTTTATTTCCATTTAAAGATTTATTTCTTTCATATTTTTTTCCCAAGTGCCGGCCAGATTCCGGCGATGCACTAGGTTGTTAGCACTAGTGACGGTGAGCAATTATTACTATGGCATTAAAAGTGTAGGGTTATTCCACAACGATTTATGGGCTTTTGAAAAGTGAACTTTTCACACATTTAAACAAAAAAGTACCGGCCAGAAGGCGGCCACAATTCCAATTGTTAGCATTACTAATGGCGATCATTTGTTAGTATGGCATGAAACCTGTGGGGTTATTCCACAACTTTTTATTTCCATTTAAAGATTTATTTCTTTCATATTTTTTTCCCAAGTGCCGGCCAGATTCCGGCGATGCACTAGGTTGTTAGCACTAGTGACGGTGAGCAATTATTACTATGGCATTAAAAGTGTAGGGTTATTCCACAACGATTTATGGGCTTTTGAAAAGTGAACTTTTCACACATTTAAAAAAAAAGTGCCGGCCAGAAGGCGGCCACAATTCCAATTGTTAGCATTACTAATGGCGATCATTTGTTAGTATGGCATGAAACCTGTGGGATTATTCCACAACTTTTTATTTCCATTTAAAGATTTATTTCTTTCATATTTTTTTCCCAAGTGCCGGCCAGATTCCTGCGATGCACTAGGTTGTTAGCACTAGTGACGGTGAGCAATTATTACTATGGCATTAAAAGTGTAGGGTTATTCCACAACGATTTATGGGCTTTTGAAAAGTGAACTTTTCACACATTTAAAAAAAAAGTGCCGGCCAGAAGGCGGCCACAATTCCAATTGTTAGCATTACTAATGGCGATCATTTGTTAGTATGGCATGAAACCTGTGGGATTATTCCACAACTTTTTATTTCCATTTAAAGATTTATTTCTTTCATATTTTTTTCCCAAGTGCCAGCCAGATTCCTGCGATGCACTAGGTTGTTAGCACTAGTGACGGTGAGCAATTATTACTATGGCATTAAAAGTGTAGGGTTATTCCACAACGATTTATGGGCTTTTGAAAAGTGAACTTTTCACACATTTAAAAAAAAAGTGCCGGCCAGAAGGCGGCCACAATTCCAATTGTTAGCATTACTAATGGCGATCATTTGTTAGTATGGCATGAAACCTGTGGGGTTATTCCACAACTTTTTATTTCCATTTAAAGATTTATTTCTTTCATACTTTTTTCCCAAGTGCCGGCCAGTCTCCGGCGATGCACTAGGTTGTTAGCACTAGTGACGGTGAGCAATTATCACTATGGCATTAAAAGTGTAGGGTTATTCCACAACGATTTATGGGCTTTTGAAAAGTGAACTTTTCACACATTAAAAAAAAAAGTGCCGGCCAGAAGGCGGCCACAATTCCAATTGTTAGCATTACTAATGGCGATCATTTGTTAGTATGGCATGAAACCTGTGGGGTTATTCCACAACTTTTTATTTCCAATTAAAGATTTATTTCTTTCATACTTTTTTCCCCAAGTGCCGGCCAGATTCCGGCGATGCACTAGGTTGTTAGCACTAGTGACGGTGAGCAATTATTACTATGGCATTAAAAGTGTAGGGTTATTCCACAACGATTTATGGGCTTTTGAAAAGTGAACTTTTCACACATTTAAAAAAGAAGTGCCGGCCAGAAGGCGGCCACAATTCCAATTGTTAGCATTACTAATGGCGATCATTTGTTAGTATGGCATGAAACCTGTGGGGTTATTCCACAACTTTTTATTTCCATTTAAAGATTTATTTCTTTCATACTTTTTTTCCCAAGTGCCGGCCAGTCTCCGGCGATGCACTAGATTGTTAGCACTAGTGACGGGGAGCAATTATTACTATGGCATTAAAAGTGTAGGGTTATTCCACAACGATTTATGGGCTTTTGAAAAGTGAACTTTTCACACATTTAAAAAAAAAGTGCCGGCCAGAAGGCGGCCACAATTCCAATTGTTAGCATTACTAATGGCGATCATTTGTTAGTATGGCATGAAACCTGTGGGGTTATTCCACAACTTTTTATTTCCATTTAAAGATTTATTTCTTTCATATTTTTTTCCCAAGTGCCGGCCAGATTCCGGCGATGCACTAGGTTGTTAGCACTAGTGACGGTGAGCAATTATTACTATGGCATTAAAAGTGTAGGGTTATTCCACAACGATTTATGGGCTTTTGAAAAGTGAACTTTTCACACATTTAAAAAAAAAGTGCCGGCCAGAAGGCGGCCACAATTCCAATTGTTAGCATTACTAATGGCGATCATTTGTTAGTACGGCATGAAACCTGTGGGATTATTCCACAACTTTTTATTTCCATTTAAAGATTTATTTCTTTCATACTTTTTTCCCAAGTGCCGGCCAGTCTCCGGCGATGCACTAGGTTGTTAGCACTAGTGACGGTGAGCAATTATTACTATGGCATTAAAAGTGTAGGGTTATTCCACAACGATTTATGGGCTTTTGAAAAGTGAACTTTTCACACATTAAAAAAAAAAGTGCCGACCAGAAGGCGGCCACAATTCCAATTGTTAGCATTACTAATGGCGATCATTTGTTAGTATGGCATGAAACCTTTGGGGTTATTCCACAACTTTTTATTTCCAATTAAAGATTTATTTCTTTCATACTTTTTTCCCAAGTGCCGGCCAGATTCCGGCGATGCACTAGGTTGTTAGCACTAGTGACGGTGAGCAATTATTACTATGGTATTAAAAGTATAGGGTTATTCCACAACGATTTATGGGCTTTTGAAAAGTGAACTTTTCACACATTTAAAAAAGAAGTGCCGGCCAGAAGGCGGCCACAATTCCAATTGTTAGCATTACTAATGGCGATCATTTGTTAGTATGGCATGAAACCTGTGGGGTTATTCCACAACTTTTTATTTCCATTTAAAGATTTATTTCTTTCATACTTTTTTTCCCAAGTGCCGGCCAGTCTCCGGCGATGCACTAGATTGTTAGCACTAGTGACGGTGAGCAATTATTACTATGGCATTAAAAGTGTAGGGTTATTCCACAACGATTTATGGGCTTTTGAAAAGTGAACTTTTCACACATTTAAAGAAAAAGTGCCGGCCAAAAGGCGGCCACAATTTTGATTGTTAGCATTACTAATGGCGATCATTTGTTAGTATGGCATGAAACCTTTGGTGTTATTCCACAACTTTTTACTTCCATTTAAAGATTTATTTCTTTCATACTTTTTTCGCAAGTGCCGGCCAGATTCCGGCGATGCACTAGTGACGGTGAGCAATTATTGCAATGGCATTAAAAGTGTAGGGTTATCCCACAACGATTTATGGGCTTTTAAAAAGTAAACTTTTCATACATTTAAAAAAAAAGTGCCGGTCAGAAGGCAACCACAATTCCAATTGTATCGTAGGGCACCCAACTACAAGGTAGTAAGACGACCTATGCAAGGTTCCAGGAAAACGCTGAACTGAATGTAGTATGTAATGTTTTGGAAATCCTTGGGGGAGACTTATGTCCAGCAGTGGACTTCCTGTGGCTGATTTTGTGATGGTGATGAGTGTAGTCCGCTTTTTATCATTATTTTTAAATCTTTGGGGAAGGGCTAAGTAAACGAAGTCTAAACAGCATCTAGTGAAACTATGATGTTCTCTAGGCCTTCGGCTGGTATTTTAATATGAGGCTCATGGCGTGCATACCCCATGTACCACACAACGGTCATTGTATGGGAACAGCAACCTACCGTGCGTTTGCCTATAGGACAGGTGCAGTAATAGTGGGGAATAGCCTGTCTCCCATTTAATATTGGATCAAAGGCAATATAAGTGTAATACGTTTTTGATGAAATATGCCTTGATTGCAGACGGCATCTCAAAATAACTAGGTCCCTTCCGTCCATCTCCTGCACTTCTAATGCCGATAGCCCTCTTGCAAGTTCTATTGTAAATGACCCACTTGGTTGTACATGTTCTCCGAAGTAACTTCTTGCTTGCTTGATTTGATAACTTCCTAATGCAAATACGTCCAAAGCACGTAAAAGTTCAAGAAACTTGTATACCACTTGTAGGTCACCCACTCAAGTGCGGACCATGCCCAAGTCTAAAATGCTCTGTCTACCTCATTAGGGATAAAGATGTAAACAAGTTAAAGTTTGTGTAATCGTGTGTGAGTGTACGTGTAAGCGTGTGAGGGTGCGTGTGAGTGTGTATGTGTGTGTGCATAATTATGTGCCTGCGTCACCGGAAACTGGCTTGCACTGGCGTAATATCCGTCACTTTTTTTAAGTATGAAAGTTTGCTTTTTTACACGTTTAATGACTTTCTAACAATTAACGAATTTCTCACCGTCATCCGTGTAAATCAACTGCTGCGTCACCGAGAACTAGCCGGCACTTAGGAAAACAGTATGAATGCAACAAATATTGTAATGGAAATAAAAAGTTGTGGAATAACCCTAAAGGTTTCATGCCATACTAACAAATGATCGCCATTAGTAATACTAACAATTGAAATTGTGGCCGCCTTCTGGCCGGCACTTTTTTTTTAAATGTGTGAAAAGTTCACTTTTCAAAAGCCCATAAATCGTTGTGGAATAACCCTACACTTTTAATGTCATAGTAATAATTGCTCACCGTCACTAGTGCTAACAACCTAGTGCATCGCCGGAGACTGGCCGGCACTTGGAAAAAAAGTATGAAAGAAATAAATCTTTAATTGGAAATAAAAAGTTGTGGAATAACCCCACAGGTTTCATGCCATACTAACAAATGATCGCCATTAGTAATGCTAACAATTGAAATTATGGCCGCCTTTTGGCCGGCACTTTTTTTTTAAATGTATGAAAAGTTCACTTTTCAAAAGTCCATAAATCGTTGTGGAATAACCCTACACTTTTAATGTCATAGTAATAATTGCTCACCGTCACTAGTGCTAACAACCTAGAGCATCGCCGGAGACTGGCCGGCACTTGGAAAAAAAGTATGGAAGAAATAAATCTTTAATGGGAAATAAAAAGTTGTGGAATAACCCCACAGGTTTCATGCCATACTAACAAATGATCGCCATTAGTAATGCTAACAATTGAAATTGTGGCCGCCTTTTGGCCGGCACTTTTTTTTAAATGTATGAAAAGTTCACTTTTCAAAAGTCCATAAATCGTTGTGGAATAACCCTACACTTTTAATGTCATAGTAATAATTGCTCACCGTCACTAATGCTAACAACCTAGTGCATCGCCGGAATCTGGCCGGCACTTGGGAAAAAAGTATGAAAGAAATAAATCTTTAAATGGAAATAAAAAGTTGTGGAATAACCCCACAGGTTTCATGCCATACTAACAAATGATCGCCATTAGTAATGCTAACAATTGGAATTATGGCCGCCTTCTGGCCGGCACTTTTTTTTTAAATGTGTGAAAAGTTCACTTTTCAAAAGTCCATAAATCGTTGTGGAATAACCCTACACTTTTAATGTCATAGTAATAATTGCTTACCGTCACTAGTGCTAACAAGCTAGTGCATCGCCGAAGACTGGCCGGCACTTGGAAAAAAAATATGAAAGAAATAAATCTTTAAATCTAAATAAAAAGTTGTGGAATAACCCCACAGGTTTCATGCCATACTAACAAATGATTGCCATCAGTAATGCTAACAATTGAAATTGTGGCCGCCTTTTGGCCGGCACTTTTTTTTTAAATGTATAAAAAGTTCACTTTTCAAAAGCCCATAAATCGTTGTGGAATAACCCTACACTTTTAATGTCTTAGTAATAATTGTTCACTGTCACTAATGCTAACAACCTAGTGCATCGCCGGAATCTGACCGGCACTTGGGAAAAAAGTATGAAAGAAATAAATCTTTAAATGGAAATAAAAAGTTGTGGAATAACCCCACAGGTTTCATGCCATACTAACAAATGATCGCCATTAGTAATGCTAACAATTGGAATTGTGGCCGCCTTCTGGCCGGCACTTTTTTTTTAAATGTGTGAAAAGTTCACTTTTCAAAAGCCCATAAATCGTTGTGGAATAACCCTACACTTTTAATGCCATAGTAATAATTGCTCACCGTCACTAGTGCTAACAACCTAGTGCATCGGCGGAGACTGGCCGAAACTTGGAAAAAAAGTATGAAAGAAATAAATCTTTAATTGGAAATAAAAAGTTGTGGAATAACCCCACAGGTTTCATGCCATACTAACAAATGGTCGCCATTAGTAGTACTAACAATAGAAATCTTGGCCGCCTCCATAGCCAGAGTTTGACATGTGGACCCAAAAATGTATGGCGCCTGAATGGTCTCCTTTGTCGCGATCTTTTTTTTTATGTTCGCCGATTATTGGAAGATGACTGGACCTATTTAAAAAAAAATGTCATGTACTTAGTCCCTTTCTATGAGACTACATGACAATTTTGTCCTTTCAAACCTTGTCAATCAATTTTTATCAAAATCGATTGTGTAATTTGAGTCTGCTTTTGTTTTTGTTTATAAACCTTCCATTGTTATTTTCCAACAGAAAGAGCCATCGGTATGGACGATATGCGGCGTCCGACTACCCGTGTGCGGGGACGAGTCCCCGCGCGCCAGCTCCGGCAGCGACGCCGTGGCGGCCGGGCTCGCGGCGCAGGCCACGGTGCTGGCGGCCGCCGTGCTGCACCAGCCGCTGCGGTACACCATCACCTTGCTGGGCTCCGCCACCAAGATACTCGACGTCACACCAGACTTGCCGGACCCCAAGTGAGAATTACTAGCTATGGTTAAGTACCGCGCTCAGGCCACGGTGTTAGTGGCCGCCGTGTTGCACCAGCCGCTGCGATACTCCATCGTCTTGCTGGGCTCCGCCACCAAGATACTCGACGTCACACCAGACTTGCCGGACCCCAAGTAAGAATCAGTCACGTCTTTATCCCTAGGTGAAGTTAAGTCGTGTGGTTTCCGGTAAAAATAAATAGGACCACTGATAAGTCTTCCCGTGGATGTCGTAGAAGGCGGCTTAGGAAATACACGCTACACAAAGCTTATAAACATCATGAGATCTTTTCAACTTGCGCCAGCGTGGAAAGTGCAGGCCAAGTCTTCTGGCTGCTCTGCCCAAGTATGGCTCTGGTAGTACAGAGAGGGTCGTTCTCCTGCAGTCGCCTTTATAATATCAGTGTTATTATATAGTTTTTATACCACTTGCAGTATCCCGCTGTTCGCCCGCGGCGGAGACACGACCCTGTTCCGCTACGCCATGTTCCTGCTCAACAAGTGCATCGCGCAGCTGCTGTGGGCGCGCGGCGTGCCCATTGCCGACATGAGACCAACGCTCGCCAACCTGCAGCGGTTGCTTACCACGCCTAGCAACGTGTAAGTTTTTTTATTTACGCACATATCCTAAGTGCTTTAAGATGCGTTCAGAAACCATAGGTAATGACCAGCATTACCAACCAGTAGGAAATAACGGAGACGTAATGATAACATTACCTCCTGAAATCAGTAGGTAATGAGTTTAAATTTGGAACAGCTCTCAAATTCAAATAGGTGTCTATTCTAGTATCTATAGATATTAAAACAGTTATCAAGACGAATGCCAAATTCAGTATATTTTTGAATATAAATCGTGCGACATTTGATCTCGAGTGACACAAGAATAGTTCATTCGTTTGTCTATAATTAAAAAAATGACAGATTCTAATTTCGAAACTGCCATTCCGAGTTGTCATTTGTTTGTTGACGTTTTACTGTTTTCGAGTGTTTGTGAAAAGTTGAAACGAATTATGTTCACTATGATAATTATGTGTGAAGATAAAGTAGTGTATGCAACTATACATAATTAGGCATTACAACACTCATGTGATGTTATTATGAAACTCCACATTCGTGTTGTAATGCCCTTCATTATGCACAGTCGCATAAACTACTATTACAAGCCCGGGAACCCGGGTTACAATGTTATACAACGTGGAAGGTAAATCGACCTACGGGCTATACGGGTATGTCCCTTCCAAGTTGTATAATACAATACAATATTTTTGGAAAGAAGTTCCTATTCAGACTGTACGGACTTGGCGGGTTTAGACAAAAAAAGGGTAAGTTTTTTCCGACACGAACTTTATTAGGGGCTGGATTTTTTTTGGAGTTTTTTAGGTGTTTGCATTTTTGTAATTTCGATCCAACCGAGTGTTCCACGACCCTCAATATATAAGGTTCCGTACCCAAAGGTTAAAACAGGCCCCTTTTACTAACTAACTCTGTTGTCCGTCTGTCCGTCCGTCCGTCTTTCTGCCACCAAGCTGTATCATACGAACCGTGATAAACATTTGAAATTTTCACAGATGTATTTATGTTGCCGCTATAACAACAATTACTAAAAACAGTATATACACGGTGATTTTTCATTGGTTCTGAAGCCGAAGGCCACTTCATAGGCATCGTTAGTAAGACCTAATTAGCTAGACAAAATAAAAATTAGAAACAAAAAATGTTGTCTAAAACTCGAAAGTAAAATCGTGAGATCAATCAGTAGTACCGCCGCCATATGCCGCCGCCCGCTGGCCGGCCGGGGTCATCGACTTTACGCAGCCGGCGGCCGGCGTATAACTACGTTGTCTCGATCGAAAATCATTTACGCAACTTTTTTATCTTATGACATACAGAAATTTGGATTACATATATGGATAGAGGAATTTATTTACTATACAATTTTTTTTTCCAAAACCAATAAAAAGTCAGCGTGTATATTATACAATGTCCTTTTTAATTAAGTACAAATATTTTAAGGGGTGATTCAGTCCATCATTCCTAACAACTTTTCCCAATAAATGATATTGAAACACGAAAAAAAATAATTTCATTTTCCATAGTAATGATATCAGGTGACTACGTCAATTTATATGAAAACCTAAAATATTTTTTTCGTATTTAGAAATACATTCATTGGGAAAAGTTGTTCAAAATGATGGACTGAATCACCCCTTAAAATATTTGTACTTAATTAAAAAGGACATTGTATATAAGTGGGGGCTCCCATACAACAGTCGTGGCTTTTTATAGATAATGGTACGGAACCCATGTGCGCGTTATTTTTTATATCTTATTCGACAGGTTCAACGCAAATGAAGCATAAGCCGTAAGCATCGATATACCGCTAATTAAAAATGTAAATTGCCTTTAGAGACTGGTCACACGCCTTTTATTAGATAGCTTGAAAAGCTAACATTGGCCATTACATAAGCACACGCGTATAACAAACTTGATATGGTCAATTTAATACTAACAATGTCACTGTATTGTGCATGGAGGTTTTCGAAACACCACGATCATAGAGACAAGCGGCATTTTATCGACTGCACGTTGACGGCACTTGTCGACGGCAGCCGGTCACCGCGTCGCCATCTGTCGACGACTGCCGGCTGCCGTCAACAAAGTGCTCTTCTCCGTAAGCCCTAAACATTACTAGCGTAGCGACATCAAGCACAATGATACTTTAGTTTTTAACCGACTTCTAAAAAGGAGGAGGTGATTTTTATGTATGTTCACCGATTATTCAAAGAAGCCTGAAGCGAATTAAAAATTCTTTTTTTTTGTTTTTAAGGGCTTACTTGTCAGGTGACCCATAGAAATGTGTATTTTGGGGGTGAAGTCGGTTTTTAGTTTTGAAAAATTATGTACAGTTACGCTGTCCTACTCCTTATTTAAAGGTTACTTTAAAGCTTCCTACGAATAATATGTTTGATGTGTCCTCACTATAAATAGTACTATACTTATCAACATGCCATAAGCTAATGGTCAATTCAAATTAGGCGAAAAAATGCTCGAGCACTTTAAAAGTGGTAATTAAATATCATGCTATTGCGATGCGGCTAGCAACTCATCACTATTTTAATTTCATTTTTCTACCTTCATGTCCACCATCCCGCTAAAGTCAAAGTGGCTTTTGGATGCGGGGACTGGGGCATTTTTCTACCATTGTCCTTGTCTATCATCATTTCATTACCATTGACATACATGACAATGAAATTGACACCATATCTCTAAAACTTAACGCTTTCTCTAATTGAATATAATAATTCAGAGATTTGTACTAACACTACTATAGAAACTTGTAGCGAGCACAGAAACAAGGTAAAATGAATCCTATTTCATAGGGCGGACACTTCAAAGTTGTTCGGCACCTACAAATGGCTGGTCGACAACGAGTGCCCAAGAACACAGTCGTTGAGAAGTCTGGTTGCGTCCGAGAGAGGAAAGTATAGGCAGTTCAACAGATTCAAGGTAAGAGTATATTAGTTGCCATTTTGGTTGTCAATAGCGGTCATTCACCTATTAGAATGTATCATTCGTTTACACAGTAAACAATGTATTAATTTTGATTGCTTAAGACGAAACTTGCAGGCTGATTTCAGTAGATAGTTTTGGAAATCCTTGAGGGAGCCCTATGTCCAGCAGTGGACTTTCTGTGGCTTATATAAACAAGACGGAAAATAAAGCAATTTTTTTCTGAAAGCTCATATAACAGCTTCAACATAAACAAATTGATTAGTTCCTTAGTTCATCTTTAAATTCATAGAATATAGCTGTTATTTAGTCTCATAGAACCTGTAGAACCAATTTTTTTTCCAGTAGTGTCAAAAAAGTATTCTTTTCATTGCGCGCTTTTTTGTAGTAAAAACCATGGTATAATAAAACAGGTATTCTCTTCCCGAGATGGAACTTGACTACGTCACAAAGTGTTGCCACTGATTGTTCTTTTCGGTAAATTTAAGGACTTTATCAATTAATTCATGAATATTTAAAAAAATATTAAGTAACTTAGCTATTTAGTATCTCGCGATTCTCGCGTGATTTATCAATTCAATATTTTATAAATTGATATAATGGATTATTAATTCGAAATTGGTATATAAAGTTCAAAAATGCATTACGCTCAGGTAATTCAATTTCACACAGTGGTAACATATCAAACTGATGACGTAGACAAGTTCCACCTACGTCATCAGCTGTCACGGGAAGATGTCTTATTTTATTATACCATGGTGAAAACTTCTTTTGGCGCATGCACAGAAAGCATTTTTGGAGATGGCAAAAACCATTGATCTCGCGATACTGTTACTGACACCAAGTTTTCACTTCAGTGGGCACTCGCGGTGCCACTGTTTATTTTTGTTTTTAATTGTCAAGTGATTTAACGGACTTTTGGTATACCGCTCTCTTTTTATAATCGAGAGAACTGTGTGAATTTTATGGGATATTTACAGTTTTACTACAGGACAATGACCGCTTTTAACCACCTAATTGGCAACTAATATAAACAGTTTGAACTGTGAATTTGCATGAGGAATGTTCGAATGTTTTTAACACTTTTTATTTTAACATATGGATCGGATTTCAGCTTAATACAATTTTTTTATTGCTAACAATTTTTAAGTGTTTTGTTTGACATGCGTTTGCGTTTAATAACAATTTAACGTTTTAATTTGGTTTGCCGTGTTTTCGTTTTTGAATGGAATTACTTTTTTTTCAATATATTTAAGACTAACGTATATCTGACAGATCGTAGGTCCATTAAGTCAGATTAGTTACGTGCGAACGTTCGGGTTTAATTCCCCAGCTGTAATGTTTCGTAGTCGAAAACCAAGATACTTTTCTAGATATGCGTCCGTATTTCGATTGGTTCTTTTTCTGTTCGCTTTTCTGTCAATATTTTCTGAAATTGACATAAGACTCAGTAATTGTATGTGAAACAGGGAAATGTGGCGCGGTGAGTTTTTGTAATATATTTAATTTTAACTGATTTTGTGAAATTATCATCCCTCCCGAAAATCACTTCTAGAAAAATTCGCGCAGGAGTATTAAATAAATACAGAATGCAATGGAATTAATAACAATTCGAAGTGCTTTAATATCGTTTTACTTAAATGAAGGTGAAATTTATTGTATGAGAGGTTCTTTTGCTTGATCGTACTGTTCATACGTAATTTTATGTGAAAAGTGCTATAGGCGAATACAGGACCTAATGTGTTTTTTTTTCGTTGGTGTAAGTGGACATCACTGGTATCAGATTTTTCAAGCTGTCTAAAGGCATCTGACATAGCTTAAATGACCGCCATACAATTATGACAGCTGGGAACAACGGCTTATCCGTGTCTTCCGAAGCACGGGAGGAGCTCAATAAATTTTATGCCGTTTGTGGTCACCCATCCAAGTGCGGGCCATACCCGGTGTCGCATTACTAATTTAAAATAATACGCACTCCCGCCGGGCCACCGAGGGTATACAATTGACGACTGACTTGAGAATAAGTATTTAACCTTTATGTTTTCATAGAGCATGCATGCATTCATTTTCGCTTGTATAAAGATCACACAGCTTTTTAAAATTTCGAATTATAGTACATGCCAATCAGCTTCACAATAACGGATGTTGACCTTTAACTAACTTACTAATATTGTTGCCCGCGCACATGTAATGGCTTCTTAGATTTTTTTAGAATGCTTCCTAAAAATCTCAACATTTGACAGTAGTTTAGTGTATTTTTTATAATTGGTGTAAGGTATTAACAACGTTCTTCTTTTTTTTATTGTTGTATGGGACGTTAAAGCTATTAGCAATGTTTAGTGGAAATAAGACAACCTTTTGAATAAACACTAGTTACAATATCGAGTATAATCTGTACCCAAAAATATATTTATTTATTTAAAAACTTTATTTACAAGTAATAATTAGTACAAAAGGCTGACTTAATGCTAATAGCATTCTCTACCAGTCAACCTTCGGGATAAATCGACATCTTTCGTATTTTCTTCCATATTTCGCCATATGGCGGCCAAAGTCCTCTGGCTCCTCTGGCCAAGTTGGTCTCTGATAGTACAGATAGGGTCGTGCTCCTGCAGTGGAGACAAAAGACTGATGATAATGATGATGATGATCTAACCACTAGGGCGTAGTAAGGGTTGGGCTACATGGTACCACGGAACAGCACTTTTCTATGCTGCTATCCTTATCTGTCGCTCAATACCGTTATCAGCTAGAGTGAGAGAGAGCGATGGAACGCTTTAGCACCGGCCGTGCAATAGCGTTCCACTATAGCATGGTTCTGGTCTACCCTTTGGGTTGCGGTGGTCAGACGGCATTCGCTCTGTGTAAAAACCAGTAAATAAATAAAATAAATATATAGGGACAAATTACACAGATTGAGCTAGCCCCAAAGTAAGTTCGAGACTTGTGTTATGGGATACTAACTCAACGATACTATATTTTTATAACAAATACATATATAGAAAAACATCCAAGACCTAGGACAATTTGAAAAAGGCTATTTTGCAACTTGCCCTGGCTGAGGATCGAACCCAGGTCCTCCAGATTGAACCAGTAACCTAGTCAAATTACTTAGGTAGCGGATCCCGGGCTCTGAAGCGTTTACCGCTGAGGATGCAACCGGGAATACGCTCTAATGATGATGTGCGCGTTCCGTTTCGCTCTAGCTAATGACGATTTCAAGCGACAGAAAAGGATAGCCGCATACAAAAGTGCTATTTCTTGCTGATAGATGTAGCTAAACTCTAATAGTTGTAGAAGCTGATGTATTAGTATGTAGTAAGTTTTGCTCTGAACAGGATTCAGTGGACGGGCAGTCTCCACAGTCTATGAACCTGAAGAGGCACCGGCACTCGCGCAGCGTCGGCAGCTATAATGACGATCAGGTAAAAGACTTTCATATTTCTTGTGACCTGACTGCACCAGAAGCAGGGTTAAATTTTTAACTTCCGACGAAAAAGATGGGTTTTATAAGTTTGACGTGTCTGTGTATCTGTCTTATTGCGGTATCGTAGCGCCTAAACGGATGCGTCGATTTTTTAGGGTTCCATACCTAAAGGGTAAAAACGGGACCTTATTATTAATACTCCACTGTCCAAATCGCACTTGGCCGATTATTTTGTTTTGCTTGAAAACTGATTTCATCGAGAAAGTTCTTAGCTGTGTTTCATGGAAATCGATGTAGCGGTTTTAAAGTTATTGAGGGAAAGCTTGAAGTTTGCCTTTTTTCGCCTGGCAAATAAACTTGTTCGAGTGTATGTATGTATATTTATTTGGTGTTCTCTGCAACCTAAACGACTTGATGGATCAACTAGAAGTGTCTTTAGATACATCTGTGTCCCATATTTTTGAAAATCCTTATTACTCCACTTAGTCAAAGATAATATAATAATAATTACTAACCTAACAGATACCAACGCCATAAAAACTATTGGAGAGCCCGTAAGTAGGTAAAACTGTAGTTGCAGGGTAGCCTCACAGAGATGGCAGCACACACGACTAGCAAAAAAGAGACAAAGAAAGCGTTGAATATACTTTTGAAATTTCTATTGCTTTTCATAAAAGTCATATTCAATTAGTTAGAGTACTACTTTATTTAAATAATAGTAATAAGAGATTTTAAGGTTTTTATTATTAACTTATAGCGCCATCTAGTGACAAGGAAGAGAAATAATTATGTTTATAAAGCAATAGGTAGGCATGACTTAGTTGTTCCAGATGGTTCCATTACAGTTGGCAAGCAATTATTGCTCAAAGTATTCTCGTCGTATCTCACCAATTTTGACAATATTTCAGGAGCTGCCTGCTTTAGACACGTCGACAGCCTCAATAATGGGCAGCGAATCGAACATCTACAATATGAAGCTGACCGAAGCCAGCACCTCCGACCTTCAGCTCAAAAGTCACAGCTCCGACTCCGAAATCCAAAGAATACTAGACGATGCAAACAAAGTGGTGTTCACTCTAGGTGACGACACTATCACAAGCGTGAGTTCACAAACTTTAGTCCGAATTTCAACTAACAACGAAGACTGTATAGACGAGAACGTCAAAAGGATATGCTCAGAAATAGAAAGTTTCTGTCTGACTTCTGACGCTCATAGTTCTGATAAAATACACGAAGGGTTCGACGTGGCGAAGCATATGGCTTTGAATGATATAGGAGGTATGGATAAGACTGATTTCGAAAGTTGTGGGATGTGCCCGGGTAGGGATATGTGTGAGGTGTCCTGTGCCAATAAAGTGACTGAGGTTATTGTTATACCGAGTGCCGAAGCTAGCATCGACACTGGGCAAGAGGGTGTAGTGAACGAAAGTGGTGATAGCAACCAATAGTATAAACTTTATCGAAAAGTAGAAATAATATTGATACTAATCTTAAAGCAAGCGTCACAAGTTAAATTGAACACCTTGCAGAAGTGGCGTCCTCATGTGTACATTATAATAGAAAATTAAAGTCTGTACATTAAATATATTTCTGAACAAAATATTTGGGGCGATGTAATAGAGTAAGACTTTTTTAAATGTCTGTTTGTACCGCTTATCTCCGGAAATACTGGACGGATTCGAATGTTTTTTTTGTTATATAGCTGTTAAGCCTTGGCGACATATTATTATAGGGTATAATTGATTTTTGGAAAATGGAACACCTGATGCAGAATCATAATGGTCCAGCTTAACTATAAGATATAGAGAAATGACGCCTAAGCAAAAGTTGTTTATCCTGATGAGCACATTTTCCGAAGTCATAAAGTCCACGCGAATGAAGTCGCGGTCTTCGGGTAGTTTAAAATAAATGGTTTAATCGTAAAGATCTATCTGATGCCTTAAGAATTATAAACATATTGATTATCACCATACGAACAAACAAATTATTTCAAATGAGGGCGCCGCTTCTGCCTTGTATTCGCCTTAAACGATTTCGATAATAAACCAGCCTTGAACAAATTGATTTAAATTAATAAAATGTTTGATTAAGTCTTACTATTTTCAAAATGTGATTAAGTATCATAAAATTTATACTGCCAGTGTTACTTGTTTTGAATTTCAGTTTTACGTGTTTAAAACTACTACTATCGGATAATATCTCCTAAACGTTTAAGTTGTGTATGATTTGAATACTTTTAATACATTCTGTAATTGAATTTCTTATGATATAAATGCGTATTAAATATTAAAAGTGCTAAATATCCTCTAGACAACGAGTTCAAATTAAAAGCAATATGTTTAAGTAAATAGTTTATATCACATTACTTTCAATACTTATTCATCCCCCATCGAGTATGTGAAAGGGATATACACGTTATAAATCGAACCATGAGCTATACTAGATCACTTTAGTATAATGAAAATAAAATAACAGTCAAAACATAAATAACGATTCTACGGGTCCGGGCGGCTGCAGAGGTCCGTAAGGAAACGTCGATTTTTTTTAATTTGTTGACTATTATTTTAAATTCATTTCACTCTTATGCTGGTCTGGGAGAAATAAAAAACACTTAGAATATACCAGCTGCTTCTCGTCCCGCGCAGATCGTAAAAGCCGATCGAGGGAATGGGCAAAAATGCGAATCATGTTAACAGGCGATGCGGCCAGCAACCCATCACTGTAATGATTGCTTTTCCATCTTCTCGCCCACCATAACGCTAAAAGTGGCTTTTGGGTCTTGTGGCCCTGGGCTCTGCATAGAACCGCAAGACCCAAAATGCCCTGTCTGCCCCATTAGGGATAAAGACGTGATAGTATGTATGTATGTATGTTAAATTCATTATACTATAGTTATCTAGTATAGCGCGTGGTTAGATTTATTACGGGTATATCCCTTCCCCGTTGTATACGATACGATTACTGAACACATACGTAGAGGTTAATGATTAATCTCCCTTCAGCTAAGTATATTGAAATCTTGGAATCATTATTTATACAATATAAATTCAGCCTTAAAGTAGTTATATACTGAAACTACTTTAAACTACTTTAACTTTGTTAAATCCTGTGTGAAAATCAAGACTGAGATAATAAATTGTTGGTACTGCTTGATCCTACATTTGGGTCCTTGTATCGACCCTGATTTCAAACTATGCAAGTATGCGTAACTAAAGTACATGCTATTTAGTCCCAGACAAATAATTAGTGAGATTTTTTTAAACCGATTCACCCCCAAACTACACAACCGATTTTGATAAAATTTCTATGGGACCACCTGACAAGTAGGCCCTTTCAAACAAAAAAGATTTTTTTCAAATCGGTCCAGGCGTCTTTGAATAATCGGTAAATATATACCTCTACATAAAAACCTGACGAATTAATAACCCCTCTTTTTTTAAGTCGGTTAAAAAAAGAGAAGGATGTTGCATATCTTCGCCAATGGTGAACCGATTTTGATGATAATTTTTTGTTTATTTGAAAAACCTTTAACCTACTATATAGTTGTTGGTTTCATATTAATTTGGTGAAGATATGATGAAGAACTTTGGAGATATGGAAGAAACTCCTTCAAGAAAATGAGTTTTTGTTTGTAAAAAGAAATAATAATTGTTCCTTAAGTTATTTCATAGATAGATATCTCATTTATTTGTAAATACATCTATAATAACCTAGTTTGTATCTGTACGTTATTTTCGTCTGTGATTTCAATTAGATTTTATACAAAGCGGTAGTTCTAAAGGTTGGTCAAGGATTCTTAAATTTCGCTGTAAGTGGAAGTGACAATAATTCACTGAATAATATGTATGGCTGCCATTCAAAAGTTACCTCTAATTTGTTGAAATATGGTTCATTATCCTTTGACGGGCGTATAGCGGCTATGCGACCGCTGGGTTTCAAATTTTTTACAAACCCACTAGTTAACTTTTTTTTTCGGAAAGACATAAGGCTCCAGCCTTTTGTTTTTCCGAAAAAAAAGTTTCCTATGTGTTAATCCAGGTCATAAACTGTCAACATGCCAAATTTCATTGTTCAGCTACTTGTAAAGTATTTTTACTCAAGCCGTCTAGCCATTTTGGTGTAAAAGTGGAACAAAATTCCATAATTCAACACATAAGAAATATAAGGTCTAACAAAATATACCAAACCAATTTTAATGGTGAATTCAGTCTTATGATACTGAACAACTTTCCCCAAGGAACATATATCGAAATAATAAAAGTAATTTTCGGTCTCCCATACAAGATGATCTATCACCTGATCCGAATTTGTAATTTTTTTAATAAATCCGGAGAAAGGTGTTCGCTATCACGGACTGAATTCACCCACAAAATAGTTTCAGTATATTTTGTTGAACCTTATACAATGTCCTTTTTAATTAAGTACAAATATTTTAAGGGGTGGTTCAGTCCATCATTTCGAACAACTATTTCCAATAAATGTTTATCGAAATAAAATAAAAAAAATTGTATTTTCGATAGTAATGATATCACGTGACTACTTCGATTTGTATGAAAACCTGAAATATTTTTTTCGTATTTCGATATACATTCATTGGGAAAAGTTGTTCAAAATGATGGACTGAACCACCCCTTAAAATATTTGTACTTAATTAAAAAGGACATTGTATAATAGAAAGTAGTCGACCAACCTTTGAAAATTATTTGGATACCCACAGACTATAGACATGTCCATCGGGACTAGTCTACGGGGTGTTTTAAAAGGCTTTGCGGTCCAGAGACCCCTTTTGTAAGTTATACTTATTGTAGACAGGTTACAAATCTACAGGATGGTACAAAAGGGAAATAATGCTCGAAAGTCATTCTCAGTCCAGTGTAAAACGGCATACATTAGACTTACCTCGGTCGTCCATTAATTTCGAAACTGAAGACAATTTCGGCTTCAACATATTTTGAACTAAGTTTGGAAAACTCAAGAGTGCACGCCGTTTATTGAATGAATATAATAGAAACAGTTGTCCAGAAAAATGCTTGACCCTATCATGTTGAGAGTAGAGCACTTCCTCAAACGCTCCGCTTATGAGGCGTGCAATTTTAACATGCTTTTCAAAGATTATTTCACCAATATGTACCTCTCTGTATGAAGCAACTTGACCATTAAGTTATTGTATTTATTGTAAGTAAATTATTGTAAGTGTTTAGTATATGATACATCTTGTACTGGTCCTTATAGTAGATAGCTACCCGTTGTTAATACATCAACACAATAAATATTTATTTAAAGACCTAACGCTGACTTTTATTTATAGTTTTCGACCAAATTAAAAAAATAGGTTGGATTGAGTAGTCCTTATATGTTTTTGGTTTTGCATATCTCTTAATGAAGAAAGAGTAACTTGTACTTTGGGACAATAAAGTTGATAAAAACTTGAGAGGTGTAAAGGGACACCCGGCTGGAAGTTCCATCCAGACACAGACAGAGAAACCCGCGCACGCCGCACGGCTTACAACTATAGCAAAAAGTGTCGTTACAACTTCTGGTAATAATTTTTTCCGTCTAGCCTCCTTTCTCAACGCGCGATAAGGAACTTCGTTCCAATAATAAAATGTGTTGATTAACAGTAGCATGTATTTCATCAAGACACATAGAATTTGTCTACCCTGTGCCACCATAATTTATTTTAGGATACAAACGAAAAATGTATTTTGCTTGATATGCATCCGTTCTCGTAATTTAGGTTAGGTTAGTGCCCACCCTGTCAAAAATATTTTTGCACGTCGCTATAGATTAGTAAAGATTAGAAAGATAGAGATAGAAACAAATAACTTGATCCCATGCCGCTAAGTCGAGTCATTAGTGTCGTATCTATCCGTGTAGCCATTAGCTTCAGGGTGATATCGAGTTGTTATCTTGTGCATGCCTAACATTTTACAGACTTAAGTGTTTGAGATTTAAAAATTATTGTACGGAGTGGATTTATTTAAAAAGATATCTTATGTACCTGTCGCTTTTTCAGTAAACTGGAAGGCTTCTCTTGTAGCTTCTTAATTAGTTATAGTAAATACAAGTGATGTTAGGATAGAAGCATTGTATGCTGTACTAGAATTCATCATCATCTGGTCTTTTTGTCTCCTCTGCAGAAGCACGACCCTCTCTGTACTACCGGAGTCAAACTTGGAAAGAGCAGCCACATAACTTTGGCCTACACTCTCCTCGCTAGCTAGACTGGGAGAGGTCTCATTGATGTTTATAAGCCTTGTTTAGCTTGTATATACTAAGTCGCCTTCTGCGACATCCACGGGAGGTCTTGGAGTGGCCCTATTCTACTCTGCCGAAAACCACACGGCATGTACTAGAATTATTATTCTACTAGCTAGAAACAAGCTTCAACAATGCCAATTAAAAGCTATTTGTGGATTTCGATTCCATCTCATTTAACCACTCAGCTGTCGCATGCTCTGAGCTTGTCCTCAAACTAATTATAACCAGGTGCATTAAGGTATCCCGCCCATATGAAAATGATATATCGGTTTTCGTGTGTACATCATTCTGGACAGTAGATTGAAGAAACTAGACATGGCATTTGAAATATAAAAAAAAAATAGTTCGATGACTCTGTCCAGGAAGTAGAAAAGGTAGGACGGCCGGGTTCGTACATTTGTTTCGCAGTCAAAATATAAAACAACCAACGCAAAATGATCTCCGTCTAGATTTATCGCGAAACGCTTTTTATTGCTGGCAACGGGATGCGGGAGGTCTAACTACATTGGTCGTGTATTCTCTCCCAGCGAAAGTATTTTTAGCGAATGGCCGGCAAGCGCATGCGCGGTCGTTCGCTATTCTAAATCCAAGTCCGGCGCCCGAGCAGCCCGGACTGCTCGAAAATCACGGATTTTCGAATTCCGAACCCCCCGATTCCGACTGGAAAGGCCACCGATAATTAGATAAATAGAAAAATAGTAAAAATAGTGATTCGCTCGTTCGGAATCCGGACAAAATTTGTGATTCCGATGTGTTAGTGAAGATGTGTGACCAGTGTGTTCAACGATAATTTTGTACGGATTTTATGCGATTGTAACGCATGTGGTAAGTGCCATGTTTTATATTTGTACCCTTCTATATTAATGTACATATTTCTTCAACCCATAACAAGCACGAAATGATTGTGTTTAAAAAAATATTTACCTAGTTTTGGAATATCCTGCGATAAAATTGGAGTGTTACTCAATTATTTATTACATAATTCATATCATTACTACTATCCTGACCTGACAGAACTTTTAGGTGGTTTAGCCCTCGGTTTTAACTGACCCGGGGATAAAGATGACATCCTCAGTTACCAAAGTGATGAAATCAAATTGTTATTGGCTAAGTGCCGATTTTGAGAAGGTACTTTCATTAAAATAGGTCAAATAGTATAATAAATTACAATCATTCATTAGCTTCTAAGTAGATGTTGATTACATCAGTTTGCATTTGGTGTTCATCATAAGGATTCTTTGCGTTGCGATCGTCTGAATTTTATCATTTCCCCCCTCTTTATTGGAGCGGAAAAAGTACAGTTGAAAATAAAACAAAACTAGGTAAGTAAGTATGATATTATTAAAACTAACGTGAGATAACATAACTAAATAGTTTTCAACACACTTGCACGTAAAGTGGATCTAATTTCACCGGTTTAGGATTTATAAAGCAGCTCATACAACACGCGTACGTTATGAACGTAAATAGTGAAGTAATATTCTATAACCGCATTATTTGCTGTTTATTTGATTATTTCTTTTTTCTTTTGAAAGTGTGCATCGCATTTTTATGGTTGAGTTTATTTAAAATCGAAAAAATCTGTTGATTAGGTATTTTTCCTAGCAATTGTGTTTGTGTGTTGAAAAACGTTTTACGATATAGTTACGTGCGTATATTGGTAAACACACTCGGCTTTATTACGCCCTCGCCTTCGGCTCGGGCTGGTAAATTCCGCCTCGTGTATTATATATAACCACCATAACGAACTTCTTCTTCTTATCGTGTGTGTTAGTGACTAACACTAGTGTCAGAGTTTTTAAACCGCTTTAAAGGCCTGTGACATGGTTTTAGGTAACGACCAATGTCAAAGACAGTGGCCGGGACCGACGGCTTATCGTGCCCTCCGAAACACGGATCATCTTACTTATTAGACAATCAGGTGATCAGCCTGCAATGTCAAACTAGGACAACAACACAAAGTCGTTGCCCCCACCGGGAATCGAACCCGTGACCTCCGGGTATGAGCCGAACGCTCTAACCATTACACCACGGAGGTAGTTAACCATAACGCACTTATATCGTAATATACTATTAAACACGGTTTTACTCATGTAGTGTAGTCGGAAACGGCTAAAAACCGTTTCAACCTTGTTTAAAATATTTAATTAAGTATCTATGTAAAGGTCTAGTCTTTCTAGAATCAGTATTTGTTTCAAGCATTTTTAACCCCCGACAAAAAAGAGGGGTGTTATAAGTTTGACGCTAATGTATTTCAGTCTGTGGTATCGTACCTCTAGAACGGATGGACTGATTTCGATACGGTTTTTTTTAAAGCAAGTTCCGTTGCGGTTGTTCTTAGCTATGTTTTATGAAAATCAGTTTAGCCGTTTAAAAGGAATTGGAGGTTAATGTTATAAAGTCAAGATTTTTTAATTTACCTGGCAAATATTAGATGGCGTAACGGATATAAATTCCACTCAACATCTGTTAGAACATGTAGTTCCGCAACTCATAAATAAATAGGGACAAATTACAATGATTGAGCTAGACCCAAAGTATACTTTTGGGATACTAACTCAACGATACTATATTTTATAACGAATACATGTATAGATAAACATCCATCACCCAGGTCAATTTGTAAAAGGCCATTTTCTAACTTGCCCTGATCGGAGATCGAACCCGGAACCTCTGTATGGCGGACTAGCATGGTGACCACTACGCCACGGAGTTCTTGTTTACTACGGAACCCTATAAGATTAGTGAGGTGACAATCGTAGAGAAAAACTATTTAAACATCATTTTATTTTCCTCGCCCAACATGGAACAAAAAGAAAAGCCATCAAATGCTGCAATATTGCAGTGTTAGTTGGCAGGGCAACTCGTGACGCATTCGCAGTTTTTGTAGGTCAAGTGCGCGATTCATGTTTTGGCCTGGGCGCACTGTCTCAGCCAAATTAGATAGATATATATCTAGATAGATAGATAAATGATTTATTTGCTCTCTGTAACACACAATATACATAATTATTATAAGGTAAGGTAATTACAAATTTTAATACTTACAGCTAAGCATGCATTTGTGTGGCACAGTGCACAAAAGGACTACAGCTCAGCTAAACGCTACCCCTAGGAGTAACAGCTGATTTTCAGCTGGCGCCCTTGAGAATGCGCGAACAAGATTCCAATCACAAACAATAAATTTACAATTCTAACGCAAAAAAATTAACATACAAAAAAGATTAGTTATAATAGTACTGGCCAGAAACAATAATTCAACTGAAAATAGTTGATTAGAATTAACCTCAAATATATATTCAATTAAATTATATTATTTCAATTAAATTAGATTAAGACATAGAATTGGGATCAACATTACATACTCATTAATTTAGAATTTAAAAAATATAACATTTGACATAACTACACTAATATACAAACACAAACAGGAATAGCCAATGACAAGCTAATTATAAAGGGCATAAATTCTACTGATGCGGCAGGCAAAGCGTTTGCACATACATATCTTTTTTTTGCATATCCAAAAGGTGTAATTTATACAATCTTTTTAAAGGAAATTTTGATGTGACGTTTCTAATTGGTGGAGGAATGTTATTCCAACACTGTGCCGCCGCATATCTGAAACTTCCCCTGAATGCCTTTTAATTAGTGGATTACAGATAGAAGTATGAAAGAGCGAAATTCATTTGCTAACTAAGGTCATGCCTACCCATCGCCATGTGTCGCAGCCATCTGGTTAAATCAACCATCCAACTAGACGCCTAGCCTGGCATCCTTTGCCTTATAAACATAATTATTTCTCTTCCTGTCACTAGATGGCGCTTTATGGTAATATTTAAAACATTAAAATCTTTTATTCCCATTATTTAAATAAAGTAGTACTCTAATTAATTAAATATCACTTATATAAAATGCAATAAATATTTTAAAATTATATCCAATACTTCTTTGTCACTTTTTTGCAAGTCGTGTGTGCTGCCATCTCTTTGTGCCTACCCGCGACTCCAGTTTTGCCTACTTACGGGCCCTCCAACAGTTTATATGGCGTTGGGTATCCTGTTACGTTAGTAATTATATTATCTTTGCTAAGGTAGTGGCGAATGGTGAATAGGAAAGAATGGCGCACTTTAATTTCGGAGGCCAAAATCCACTTCGGGTCGCTGAGCCGGCGAAGTAAGTAGGGTGGTGGCGTGGCCGATATAGAGATCTGTCAGACTGTTACATTTTTTAACTGAATACAATGTTACTTCGTTAAATTAAAATTAAATTAAAAGAATGTTTTTTATAATGAGCTTAAACTGCTATCTTCCGTAATTAGAAATAGCCCCCAAAATTCATTTATAGTGGTATTAGCCTATAAATCTCTAAACGATCAATACTTTAAACTAATGAAACGGAGACGAAATTGTACGCACAGAAAGTGCTAAATTCCTTTCGTCTCCGAGTGACTACTCGTCTATTTAGGTGACGAACTAAATGCCCAATAGTTGAATGCTTGCCCAAATGACAGTGCTTACAGGCATCCCTTTAGAATTCGTTCCGCTAATACTATGGCAGCACGCCACTTTAAATCTACAATACAATACAAATACAAGACAATACAATACGCTTTATTGCATAAAATAAATAAATACAGGACATAATTATCTTAAAAAGGGAATGCGCAAAAGGCGGCCTATCGCTCAGCAATTTCTTCCAGGCAATCTTGCTGTATAGAAAAAAAGTGATGGGAAATTAAGTAGTGCGGGGTGGTCAATATAATAAACATACTTATTTATAATAATTATTTACATAATTAAATACATAAATCTTATACAAAACAACATATACATCCTATCTTCCATGCTGGTCTGGGAGAAAAGAAAAAACGTAGAATGTACCAGCTGCTTCTCTTCCCGCGCAGATCGTAAGAGCCGATCGAGGGAATGAGCGAGATTTGAATCATGATAGTAGGCTATGCGGCTAGCAACCCATCACTATTTTGATTCCTTTTCCATCTTAACGCCCACCACCACGCTAAGCGTGGCCTTTCGGCCTAACTGCCCTGGGCTCTATCTACCCCGTCAGGGATATAGACGTGAAAATGTATCTGTATCTGTATACATCCTAAAGTAGCGAGCTCAGTTGCATCCTCAGCTGTGTTGCTTCGGAGCCCGGAATGCACTCTCCCGCTTTTACTTCTCTAAATATATAATATGCATTTCAATGGTCACACAAAAACCATGCGAAATCGAAAAGACGTAGGCAGAAAACCAAAATGATTGTGTTTGTAAAGTTCACGTGGACGATTCGATGTAATAATAACACGAAGTCGCGAACATTAGTATAAGCGACTCCGGGTGTGGTCCGCACTTGGATGGGTGACCACAAGTGGCATAAAAATTTCTCGAGATTCTCCGTGCTTCGGAAGACACCAATAAGCCGTTGGTCCCGGCTGTCATCATTGTATGGCAGTCGTCAAGCTATATCAGATGCCTTAAGACAGCCTGAAAAATATTACACCGGTGTTGGCCACTTACACACAAAAAAACAAACAAACCGCTACTATAATCCAAAAAAATCAAAATCAAAATTCAAAATTTCTTTATTTTACTCCACAATCTTACATATTATTACATAAAATATATTAATTCGTCGACATAGGTACATGGTTATAGTGTATAATGTATTAAAATATGGTATTTTAAAAGAGTTTTTGTCCAGTTGAGCATTACTCGTCACTACGTAGCTTTAAACTTTTGACGACACTTCTCATTCTCAGCATACTCTTTAAAGTAATAAAGAAATTATGCAAAAACATCTCTAAATGAAAAGTCAGTAAAAAGAGACTTTTAATTTAAAAATTTGTGAACTTCTGTATAAAATTGGTTGCATCACGCGATAAATATGAATAATTCATGAAAAAGTGCCGGTTAACACTGGCAACACTGTCCCTGAAGCTTTATTACTTTGCAGCTTTCAGTTTCAGTACTCTGCGGCACTTTGCCGCGGTCGGACGTGCGTACGGACGGAGTTTTTATGTCAAAAAATAAATAAATTTATATATACGCTTTACGAGTTTTATGTTAGTGTCGTGCCGTGATGTGATTGTGTACAGTGTCTGTTTTATGGATTTCGGCATTTTGGATTTTAGAAGGTTTGTTTCGGATGCACTTTTGCTTGTTGTTTCTTTGTTATCGAGTTAGTTGGAACTAACTTGCATCTTTATGATCTTAATAGGGTTTTATTCTAAATAGTCATCGTTTGAATTTATTTATGTGTAAAAAATGCATAAGGTTTGTGCTTATTTATTGTTTTGGAAGGTTTTTAATTTTTAATATATCCTATTTAGTTTTTGTCTAGTTATTTAGCATTTTTGTCCGACTTGTTTTATTTTTTAAGAAAACCAACAGCATAAAAACATATTGAAGTATCGTTAATTTGTAAGCGAATTTTATGGCTACTTGGAAAACCACAGCCAAATCATTTGAGGTGACTTCTTTATCTTATCCACTTCGCACGGGATAGTGATACTATTGACATGCATTTTACCTTTAGAAAAGAAAACTAGCTTTAAGTTATCGTTACACATAGATAATTCTGCTGTGTGGTTTCATGAGTGGTGGCAGAGTAGATCAGGGCCACTCCAAGTCCTCCCATGGATGTCGTAGAGCGGGACTTAGGATATACAAGCTAAACACAGCTTATAAGCATCAATGACACCTCTCCAACCCGTCTTGCCAGCGAGGAGAGCGTAGGCTAAAGACCTCTGGCTGCTCTGGCCAAGTTTGGCTCTTGTACAGAGCAGGTTGTGCTCCTGCAGTGGAGACAAAAAGACCTGATGATGATAGATAAATTCTAATCAAGTATTCCCTTAAGGGTCCCCCGACCCTAGACCAAAATACAACTTTCCATACAAACGTAGTCTACGTTTTATTTCAAAACGACATGTCCGATTTGGGCAAAATTTTGTAATTTCAAAGATATTGCAATTATCTATATCTAGGTTTATATTTAGTTTCCGACACTAAAAATATGAACTTGAAATAGAATATAGTGTTTTATATCATTTTTGACCATTAGTATGGGAAACTTCAAAATCGTTATATTTTCTTTCCAGTTCATAATTTTACTATAGGAAACCAGTTATAACCCTAGATAATTGCAATTTCTTTACAATTACCAATTTTTACCGGAATCTGACATGTGGTTTCAAAATTAAACTTGTACTACGTTTGTATGGAGAAGTCTAGGGTCGCCGGACTCTTAAGATACGAGGTACTTAATACAGGGTGCATTTATAATATGATTTGGTCTTTCTGAAATATTCTGTATAGATCCTAGGGCCATAAGACCAGAAAGCCTCGGCCTATGACTAGCCTGTTGGTAGATGGAAAAGGGAATTAAATAGACTGGTTGCTCAAACGCCTATTGAAGTTAGGTTCCCGCTCATTCCCTCAAACTGCTTATACAAGTTGCGTACTTAGAGCATTTGCATTACGCTCATATTCATAAAAAATAGCCCAGGTTTGCTATATTAGTTAAATTTTTTAGTTAAAATGTGTTTTGTCTCGTTGCTTTAATATGAAATAATGAAAAGAGGGAAAGGGACGAATCATGTTTTACCTAAAATAGGTTTGGCAAACGGTTGTTAATTTTGATAAATATAAGGGTTAAAATTTAACGCGCTAAGGTTGCGTAGGAAGAGAAGCAGCTGTTAAATTCATAGTTTTTAGGGTTCCGTACCCAAAGGGTAAAAACGGGACCCTATTACTAAGACTTCGCTGTCTGTCCGTCTGTCTGTCACCAGGCTGTATTTCAAGAACTGCGATAGCTAGACAGTTGAAATTTTCACAAATTATGTATTTCTGTTGCCGCTATAACAACAAATATTAAAAACAAAATAAAATAAATATTTAAAGGGGGCTCCCATACAACAACTTGATTTTTATAGATAATGATACGGAACCCTTCGTGCGCGAGTCCGACTCGCACTTGGCCGGTTATTATCTCTCAGACCAGTAAGTATGGAAGAAACATGAATACTTAAATTGATTAATGAAAGTAAATAGCGATAAGCTTGATTCACGGAAATCGCAATTAAGGCTTGTCCACACGCAACCAAAAACTGTGTCAGGGGTTGGGCGACACAACACTACTATTTCTTTCACATATAGTAAAAGTATGTGATAGATTAAATACGTACGTTACTCCTAATGTTTTCGAGATTTTAAATAAATGTTATAATTTTATACTGCGTAAAATGCGATCCATTACTTGTCTGTTAGATTTGCAATAATACAGTAACCCCTAATTTTTGTTTTGACGTTTAGAAATACTCTTCGGTCTGTACTTCCTACTTATAGCGCCTCTGTCTTCATCATTCCGATTTCTAAGAGAAAGAATATTACAATAGCTTGAAACTTGGCATCATTATAAGTATTCTAATGACATTATACTAGTAGTAAGTACTTAACTGAGCTACACTGCAGCACCAAGCACTGAGCTGAAGACCTTTTTGGATTGCTGCTGCACATAGGATACAAAGATAATATGTTCCCAATATGATGTTTCAACGTGTTTTGTTCTGTAATTTTTGTATTTTTCTTCTGTAGGTATGTGTGTAACTATAGCTACAAATAAACGTCTTATTTATCTATCTATCTAGTATCCAAACCGAATCTACGAGGTTACAAAAATACGACGAAACTCTTGAAGAAAAGGTAGGTAGTGGCCTGAGCTTTCGTTGTCTCGCCTTGGCGGGGACACTCCCGTGTGTCCCCAGGTATGAGTCGTGGGTTTATGTATGTTTTTGATACTCCACTAAAAATACGACACTTCGACAGAAAAACACCGCTGGTATGTATTTTGCGAAAATGAAAAAGCACTATGCAAATTTTCAGCAATGGAAGAGTTATTGCAAATAACCTGTCTGTAAAACTAATATACTTGAATAGATATGTAAATCTGATCACAGTTTTATACTGTAGTTTACTACAATTAACAGAACACACTACAAACTTATACAAGGCGAAATTAGAACAGTCGCAAGAGCAACTTGTTTCCACCACATTGAGATTTATGTCTGTATAAAGGACAGAATTGTAGCACTTTATTTTATCCCACGGTACAACAGAATGGTTCCTTGGAGGATAATGTAATATCGTACTAATGATGTGACGAAATGGCTTGTAATTTTAGCGTTATCATTAGTTAGTCTAATCGTATGTAAGTATACAAGAAAAGAAAACATACAAACGCGGACTTGCAAGCGAACACTCACCCACAAGGTGTTCAGACGACCTGACCAAGGTTGCTGGAAAGCGCTGGATGCAGGCCGCTCTTGTTCGATCGTTTTGGAAATCTTTGAGGCCTATGTTCAGGAATGGACATTATGCGGCTGAAATGATAATGATGATGATAAATGGCGGACTTATCCCGTTAAGATATCTATTCTAGTCAACCTGTAGTAAGTATTTAACTTTTCTTCCAATATCTCTCTATCTCTCTCATCTGAGCGTTTTCCCAGTTGCATCCTCAGTTGCAATGCTGAGAAGCCCGGGGTCCGCTTTCCGACTTTTTCTTTTCCACTTCGCACGGTCTTGAGCATCCTTGGTTGTAAGACAATTCTAACTTAACTTTTCTTTCAATAACTCTTAGCCCAAAAACGAAATCAGATTTAGTCCCGCTAACAGAATCTGTCGCTCTCGTGGAAAGAAATGGTCGTTCCGAAAATTAACTGTGGGTTTCATTAACATTCATTTGGACGGCGGCTGCGGTGTGATTCTATTTCTAATTCTGGCCAGACAGCCGTACGATTAATTAAAATCACTTCGTTTTGCACATTGGACATTTGTTCGGCTGAAAGGTTCGAAAGGGAGTTGGAAGAGTATTAAAGAGTTTATTTGCTAGGTAAATTAAAAAACCCCGATTGTTAAAAACACCATCTAGTAACGAGTAGCGGAACTATCTCATCACTAACAAAGAACCACCGCAAGGAAAGTCCCCTTTCACGTAAAACATCCTCATCGAAATCGGTCCATACGTTCGAGCGCTACAATGCCACAAACAGACACACAGAACTCCAATTCTCGGAAACTACTAATTGGCGCAGGTTCGGTGTTAAAAATTCTTCTCATGACATACTCCCCTGGGAAATCCACAGCAGCTACGAGCATTCTTGAAACTCTTCAAAGATGCTCTGTGGGGCATCTTCTAACCTAAAGATTTAGAATATACAAGTAGTGTTCTTAACAGTGAAAAAAGTCTATGTCTATGCTTCTAACATACAAACAAACGCGCGCCGCTATCTAGCACATAATAAACATACTTCTTCTTCTCGTGTCAAAAGCTCAAAATAAAATCAGATTAATGGATAATCCTACTAGCACCAGCTGATAATCAGCGCTGTGGCAAACCGCTATCAGCACAGCTTAGCTGGTCGTCCTTTCGGTAATTCGCATTTGTTTTATTGTATTTATCTATACGTAATCTGTAATGGTTCTGAATGCCGAATAAAGCTTTTCTTTCTTTCTAAAAATATGGCACCAAAACTCGATAACTTTAATGTACAACCTCAGCTATCACAGTAAAATTTACGATGCAGACATTGCTTTATTTACGGGCAGGTTCGAAACCCAGCTTCGGCTGCAATATCCCGGATTTTGCATGCGAATGCACCTAGGCCCGCCGGGACGTTGCGGTGTTACCGTTTCAAATATCGAATGTCAGAGGCCACTGCTGTCACAGAATAAGTACTAGTTCTCACGTACAGAAGTGTTACTCAGCAAAGGAATTCAAAGAAATATCTACTCAATGTCGTTAGCGATATGGTTTAATTAAGCTCGCGTCAGAACTCGAAACCTCTTAGTTTAGATACCTAGAAGTGCATTGCAAGCCAATTTCATTCTTATAACTCTAGACATACGATTAACGTCACTGAATTTGCCACTTCTTTTATATTTTCGATTCCTAAACGGGGAGTGACACAGGCCTGCTGCTGTTTACCAATGTTATGTGTACGGAGATTCAGTTTCGTTCATGAGCTTATTGAACTAGCGAGCATAGCGAGCGAAGTTCTCAGTGTCTTCTTGAACAATCCGGCGTTTGTATGTACATGATGGAGCAAGAGATAACTTACGCGGAGCTTACTAAAAATGTGACGAAAAGTCAGCGCCCCACCTGGCGCTAATCCAACAGTTTCAACCACATGAGTTAAACCCTTTAGCCCACACAGATACTCTGAGTCCAGCTGAAACAAAGTGTTATTGTAATAAATCAAATCACCAATCCAGGTCTATAACGATAATCACAATTAAATGAGTTATGGCCAAGCCCACAACGCTACACAAGCGACTTGTGCACAGTACGGCGGTCCGAACAAGTCGTGGCTAGGGCGACCGCTTTTATACTTTTGAAACTTTTGAAAACCTAACAGTTATGCGTTGTAGTAAATAACTTTCTTGCTCCAGTAAAACAATAAGTAAAGAGATTATCTTGAACTCTCCGGCATATACTTATATATGTTTGTTCGTTCGTTCAATGAGTTACTACTACTAGTCCTGCTACTATACTAGGACTATTCATCCCAAACTGTGATCTTACGAACCCTATATCTCGGAAACCGCTCGAACGATTTGGCTTATGTACAATCTTAAAAATTTTATTGGTTATATTTGTACGTAGTATATTATTACTCTGTGGTTATATCTACATAGCTACCAAATTTTATGAGGCTCTGACCAAAGTTACTGAAGTCATCCTCGAACAACGTAGATTACGCAACTATGTTATTTATAACCATACTTAGGTACAATTTATGAAGTGAACATTGACCTGCGATTATGTTCCTTGCTCTTATTACGAGTAGGGAGCGACTTTATCGATCTTTCCGGGAATGCCCTCATAAAACAGCGGTATAATAACGTCCCAAGAACATATACAGCTAGTTAGGGTTTCGTTCAAAAAATTCAGAAACGGAACCCTTATTGGATCACTCGTGCGTCTGTGTGTCCGTCTGTCTATCACAGCCACAGGTCACAGCCAATTCGCTCCAAATCTACTGGATCAAATCAGGTAAAATTTGGTACGACCCAAGCCCAGATGTGCAAAGAAAACAAATATTTTTTTTACAACAAACAGCATTTTTGCGGGCAAACTAGAAAAAAAATGCTAACCTTACTGTGTCTGATATCAAATTAAAGGGCTCGTTATGAGGATTTCAAATATATCTTCGTTATTATTTTAAAATAAATAGATTTGATTTTATTCATGAAAGAAGGCGAAATTTGACCCTAATGTCCGAAAGTACAGAGCCATAAATTTTGAAAATAATCAAAATATAGTTCATTTCTTGTAGATTAAAGGAAAACCTATAAAAATTCTACTAATTAAAAATAAAGTTGTAACCCTAATAAAAAACGTTCTCTTACGGAAAATAGTTCACTAAAACAGCACTAGATAGCGCTAGTAGTAGTTAACTCGGGTCTTACTGTGAGGATTTCAAATTGCCTCTGGCATTGTACGGAACCCTCTCCACGCGAGTTCAACTCGCACTTGTTATTTATTTACCGTCACTATCCCACAAAACGCTCGCGAAACGAGCATCCTCTCATACATTTTTAACAGAATAACCCTGGTTTTGGCGCATTGGGTAATCATGGCACGTCAGGGCGAAATCTGGTACGTGCAAAATACGAAGGCTTTTCGTGAAATGGCCATATTTTTGAAATATTGTTCATTATTCTTTCGTATGTTTGATTTATGCATTGAATTTCCTTAGGTCGTTTGGTGAAAATAGGGAAGTGGACAATTATTTTTTTTTTGGGTCATTGGATAGACGCTCTGTCTGCCCCATTAGGGATAAAGACGTGATGGTATGTATGTATGTATGTATGTATGAATTGGATGGATTTTTAAAAAGTATGGTATACTTACGTATTTAACGTATTTTTTTTTTATGACGAAGATATAGCGTATTTAAATTTCGGGTGACATTACGATTGGCTACGATTTTTAACCAACGGTGACGTAAATCACCCCCACTCCGAAACTTCGAAGCGCTGTATCTTCGTGAATTTTGACTGCTTTGCTAAACGAAAAAATATGGGTCCTTCATTTTTGGTTAATGTAGTTGATGGACTAAAATAATATTTTTTGACCCAGCCCGCATCCCTGTTGTGTTCTTTAATTTGCCGCTTGAAGTGCTGTCTCGCTAAGTTGAGCAAAAGCCAACAAAGGCTCAGCTCAGCTGTAGCATCGTATTTCTTAAACCCTTCGGAGGCATTTTTAACCCCGGCAAAAAAGAGGGGTGTTTAAGTCGTTTTAGCTGAAATTTTGCATATCTATCTAAGTCGGATGGCAATACAGTATTATAAAGTGGTGCTAGAGAAATAGAGGGAACTTTGGTATCCCACCAAAAACAAATGTTAAAATGGGAGCCAAGATCAAAATCCAACAAAAGAATTGAGATCTCAATGGCCGGCAAGTTCTGAAGAGAATCCTGTAAATTATTTATAAAAATCTTAACATTAAATCCGGCTTACAAAGACCGTAAAGATGATAAGATTGTTTGGCCAAATATAAGTAGGAATGCTAAAACTAGCCAAGTCAAATGTTAAGATTCTTTGGTTTGGATTCAAGATAAGTAGAAATGTAGCACATGCATTAGCCCTCTAGGGGCTAATGCATGTGCTACATTTCATGTATATAGGTTACATAGGTTTCGAGTTGTGAAGAGGTCAAAGTGTAAATATAGACACGGCTGCTGCGTCGCCAGTTCCTTTCTTTGAACTTGGCTCTATTTGTTTCGAGACTTACAGCTGAAGCGCGTTGAAACAGAGAACGAAAGTTCCAAAAATTCGTTTAAATAGTGTGCGAACAATATGACATCTAGTTGCATCTAATTTAATCACTTATTGAAAGGGATGCTTATAGCGACAAGTATGATAGTACTAGGTACATAATGCAAAGCCATTTATATAGCGCTTGTGTTAAATAAATGTGTATCTCATGAAAATAAATCGGTACATATGAGAATCACGATCCGCAATAGGTTAATCTTTCGCTCTTCAAAAAGATATTTTGCCAGCGTAAACGGCCTCCTCCAAAGAGGAGGTTTTTATAGTGACTTCCAACTTTATAACAGCAGACCGTTTTAACAAAATGACTGGACTATTATGTCTGTGCGTGCTAATATGATAGCTCGTAGGTTTGCTCACTGTACAAGAGAAGTTAAAATAACCTTATTCCGTGCCTACTGTACATCTTTCTATACAAGCAGCCTATGGATACATTACACGCAGAAACAGTTTAGTGCCCTGCGCGTACAGTACAACAATGCATTTAGGGTGTTGATGGGGCTGTCTCGACGATGCAGCGCGTCAGGGATGTTTGCTGAAGCGCGTGTGGACTGCTTTTATGCAACCATGCGTAAGCGGTGCACATCTCTGGCGGGCAGGCTCCGAGCCAGCGCCAACAACATCCTAAAAGCGCTAGCAAATAGGCTTTATTTTCAGTATGTGAATCACTGCTCAATGATTCATATACTGAAAAACAAAAACCTCTAAACTATATTATTTAGTACACTAACACTAGTTCTTAAGGGTCCCCCGACCCTAGACCAAAATACAACTTTCCATACAAACGTAGTCTATGTTTTACGGCAAAATTTTGTAATTTCAAAGATATTGCAATTATCTAGGTTTATATTTAGTTTCCTACAGTAAAAATATGAACTTGAAATAGAATATAGTGTTTTATATCATTTTTGACCATTAGTATGGGAAACTTCTAAATCGTTATATTTTCTTTCCAGTTCATAATTTTACTATAGGAAACCCAATATAACCCTAGATAATTGCAATTTCTTTACAATTACCAATTTTTACCGGAATCTGACATGTGGTTTCAAAATTAAACGTGTACTACGGTCGCCGGACTCTTAAGTTTTTCTATCTGGTACTAACACAAATATAATGTAATTATGATCTCTAATTGGTCGAAATAAAAATATTTTATTTATTTATTAATTATCAAAGCTGTTATTTAAAAGTGTAAGATGAAGACTTAAAACTTTTAGGTAGATTCGCGTTTTCTCTCGATTGGCTTTTACAATTTGCGCGGGAAGAGAAGCAGCTGGTACATGGCACTGGTCAAACAATTGTCAAGCATTGAACGTTAAAGTGTAATGCACGCAACTTGTTGAATTAGAACTGACCTCGCAAACTGCGAGAAAGAACTTTGTTGTTGTTGTTTCTTAAATGTTCTAATTATTGCATGGTATTTTCTCAACTTTCATTATTGCGTTAAACTTAAGAGTTTCCGCACCACTGGCCGCATTCAATTTCCTAAAACTCTTCAAAGAAATATTAATTTCGCGAAGAAAATTCTAGAATCGAATATCGTATTTCCTGTTATCATAATGGAATCTGAGCTTTAGAAAATTTGTCTCTATATAACTACTCCGTACAAGAGAGTAGATGGCATCGCAGTTGTCTTCACTGAAGTCACAACTTTAATAATTTAAACTAAGTAGGTGTATCATTAGAGTATAACATCTTCTATCGTATAACATATATAACATCTGTCTTTGTGTCGTTTCCTTAAAGTAGTTAGTTTTGTAGCGAACAAAGACTTCACAACCTTTTCAACAAAAATTTCATTTATGCAACGTGGAAGGACTTTGTGGACTTTTGTATGGAAATATCAAAATTTTTGTTTGTTTTTTTGACTGTTATTCTAATTTCATTCTACTAGGTTTGAAATTGTCGATTTTGACAATGTCACCGCAACGTAAGTTTCTGAAGTTTCTTACGTACCTAATGTTATCAATTGCCGTGGAATTGCCAATTAATTGTATTTTTAACTGCCCTGTTCTTCACGTGGATTGTCATCTCAAAACTTTTTAAGAAGCTAAACGCATCCAACACGTCATTTTAAAAATTCTTACTGCAGCAACAGACTCAATTTAATCGAGAAACTGCTTACTCACTGCCACTTCATTGAACTGAAGCCGCGTTCTTAGGTCTACTAGTCTGGTCTTTGTTTTTATCGTGATAGATGAGCTCATTGTCTCCTCATTAATTTTGCATGAGCACAGGCTCCAGCCTTACACGCTGGCGGTCCAACGAGCTGATTATTTAAAGCAATATATCTTCTTTAAATTGAGATGGATGGCCGTCCTTTTTACCCGACTGCTTCAGTATAAGTAGTATTCGTAGTACGTATAAAACGTGGACGGGACTTACCCGTAATAAATCAAACCACGGGCTATATTAGATCACTACAAAGAAATTTAAAAAACTTTAAAAAAGTTCTGCCCAGGCAATTAGTATGGGTATGGGAATGTCGATTTTATTGTGTTTTTTGACTGTTATTTTATTATCATCATACTTTAGTAATCTGTATAACCTGTGGTTAGATATATTACAGATATGTCCCTTCCATGAGTTCCACGTCGTATGTAAAAATAAAATTACCTACTTTGGATATACCACAGCAATTATAATTAGTATGTATGTTAGTTATAAGGTATTTATAATATGGGTCTCTGGCATTGTACAAAATTTGTAAGTACAATGCTATTGCCTGAAATAAAGGAATTTATTATTATTATTATTATACCCATACCCTAATCTTATTATTTGAAAAATGTTGAAAAACTTCACCGTCACACATCTAAGTACGAATCACACCCGGGGTTGTTGAACTTGCAAAATCACTACTAATCCCACCGGGTCACCGACATACATAATAATACATATCCTTATCGTAATTCTCCCATCAGTCTAGACGATCTGCCCATCGCTCATACCAAGTAAACAAGTCCTGCCGAAGTACACGACACGACACGTCCTTGAAGTATCACATAGTTCGTCCTCCCCTGACCTTGTCTCCGGAATGAAGGCTCCCTCCTTGCCAAGGTCCTTGTAGCTAAAGCTAAAGCTGAAAGTTGTTAGGTCTTTTACTTATTAATAAGTCCTTTGTTTAGTTTTAACCTGCGAACAAAAAGGAGTGATAGACCGTTTTCTTCTTCAAGAACAAGTGAAGAAAAATTATGAACTTTGCTCTGATAAGTCTACCTACAATGATGCTCTTTAACAAATTCTATCTAGTATATATAGGTACTTTATATATAGGTACCGACTTTGGCTTTACTGTCTCTTTATTTGTGTATTTGTTTTTAACCGACTTCCTAAAAGGAGGGGGTTATCAATTCATCGCGATCTTCTTTTTTATGCATGTTCACCGATTATTCGAAGACGCCTGGACCGATTTGGAAAATTCTTTTTTTTTTGTTTAAAGGGTTTACTTACAAGGTGGTCCCATAGAAATTTTATCAATATCGGTTGTGTAGATCGGGGAAAAGTCGGTTTTTAGTTTTGAAAAATTTAACTATTTACAGATAGTTCTCAGCTATAGTTAGTGGATATTGGAAAATCATCAAAATCATGAGCAGAATCGAAGGCATTTATAATAGCATGAGAGATTTCATACATCTTTATAATTTTACTAAACGTGTAAAAAAGATAAAAGTCATAAAAGGTACGTCGCTACCTTTGCCAAATTTACCGTTATTTAAACGATCCATTTAAGCTAAACCTCATCTTCATACGCTAACGCTTTTCACGGCGCGACCTAAACATGACCAAGATAAATCCTTGATCCTCCATAATCTACTCTAAACCCACGGATTAAAGTCTAAACTCTTTTGACAGAATCGCAACAAAAAGTTTCCCCGACAAACTTTAGTGTTCCGACCGCAAAATTTAACCGTGGTGTGTTTTATATGGAAATTTCGCTATCTCAAAGGCAAAGTTAAGTTTGTCTTGGGCGGTACAGAAATTATTTAAAGGACGGACGTACGTAAATATGAGGTTTGTTACCACATTGAAGCCCTGTAAAAATTAGGTGAGGACGATAAAACCGCATTTAGGTAAATATATAAAATGTGAATGTGTCAGATTTCGCCATATTTTAGTCTAGAAACATGTTAATAGGGGTGACGACAGGGTCCGAAAAGTATGACTGATTTTACTCTGTCTTTTAGATTATCCAAAATTAATGGACCCGTATTTTTCAATTTACCAAAAAAGTAAAAATTCACAAAGATACGGAGCGTCAAAGTTCCGGAGTGTAGGCTTGCGACGTCACACTTAAGTAAAAATCATACCCAGCCGTGACGTCACGCGAAATTTATATGCGCTGTATCTTTGTCATTTTTGGTTTCTCAGAGAAAAGAAAAAATACGTGTACAATATTTTTTAATAATTTAACCGATGGACCTAAAATATTTTTCCATTCGTCATGCCTATTTGATCTGATTCTCTCACATCTTAATACAAATAACAAAGTCGTATTAGTTACACTATTTATAACTCAAGAACGGCTCGCTTTAGAAAATTTTGTATGGATATGACCCCGGTAAAGATAATCGTATAGGATATTTTTCATCCCGAAACTCCCACGGGTAGTGGTAACCCGCGGGCACAGCTAGGTTTACATAATTTTTAAAAGAAAAAATTGCGTCAAATTCGTCTAGATCCCGCTTTCCCACAGGTGAGATTTGTTGAGGCTGCTCGACCCCCTTCCCCCTGATCACCTCACATAATTACGACGCCCTCTTTGGTTTGCTCTGAATTAATTGTGACTTATTATCTGTGACTCTAACTCCTCTTGAAACACACTTCTGGCTACACCCGAATTCATTTGCCAGCTATGATGCGGGATACCAGAGTCGAACTGACACATATCAAAATCGATTGTGCGCGAATAGAGAGAATGTATTTTTGGTACTTAGTCGTGCGAATGTTCGTGAAAACACCAAATATACTCCAACGGAAGATCAGCGCTGGAGTTTCGCTAACACAAAACCTAGCACATGCTGTTGGAGACGATTTTGGGGGACAAAGAACTTTGTTTTCTTTTTTGTACTTTTAGTATTTGTTTATGAAATTATATTAATTAAAACTTAGAATGTACCAACTGCTTCTCTTCCCTAGCAGATGGTAAAAGCCGATCGAGGGAATGGGCAAAAATGCAAATCATGTTAACAGGCGATGCGGCTAGCAACCCATCACTGTATTGATTGCTTTTCCATCTTCTCGCCCACCATGACGCTAAAAGTGGCTTTTGGGTCTTGCGGCCCTGGGCTCAACCGCAAGACCCAAAATGCTCTGTCTGCCCCATTAGGAATAAAGACGTGATAGTTTGTATGTATGTAATTATTGCGTTGCTTTTGTCCTTCAAATAAATTTTTATCTATCTATCTACCTATCTTGTGTAGTTTGGGGATGAAATCGGATTTAGTCGAAAAATTAAAGGACTATTCGTTTCAATATATCTGTCGTGACAGCCTACACATACAAACGGTGGAAGTTGAATAAAAGCTTCTAAAATAAAATGGTCCGTGAAAAGTATACATATCCAAAAGTTTCCCGGAAGTCGCATGGAAGTAGGTCATTCGATTAGTGAAAGCTGCATGGAAATTCAATCGATAGACGAGCTCGAGCTTTCTCAGATTGTCAACAAACGCTTTGCCGAAACTAGTGGATAACAAAATACCCTTCTTCAGTCGTCACTTCAAAGTCGGGGGACTTCTATATTGTCGCTCACTGTTATTGATTGAGCAGGTAAAGTTAGTAGATCTTTGAGTCCTGAACAATCCGACCGGCATATATATGTGACTATGTTTGTTTGACGATCTTTCGTCAGAGCTTCATGAAATATAATAATATGTGGTGTGTAGTTGTAGACAATAAAATCAAATCAAAGAGAGGCTTATGCCCCGCAATTGGTTTTTGAAAGCTGATCATAATCTATACATATAATAAAACAGTAAAAAAGTGTCTGTACATTAAATATATTTCCAAAAAAAATATTGGGGGCGATGGAGACGTAGTAATAGAGTAAGAATTTTAAAAAAAATGTCTGTCTGTTTGTCTTTTTGTCTGTTTGTACACGCTAATCTTCGGAAATACTGGACGGATTCGAATGAAACTTTTTTTGTTATATAGCTATTAAGCCTGGGCAACATACAGGGTATAAATGAGTTTGGAAAATGGAACGCCTGATGCTGAACCATAATGGTCCAGCTAAACTATAAGAGATATAAAAATGCCGCCTTAGTAAAAGTTGTTCAGCCTGATGAGCATTTTCCAGAGACATAAAGTCCACGCGAACGAAGTCGCGGGCTTCGGCTAGTGATAAATAAAACAAGGTCACGACGAATTGATAACCTCCTCCTTTGTGGAAGTCGGTTAAAAAGGATGTATATGCCGCCGCATCTATCTGTATCGGTAAAACATAAATTATAGAAAGCGGCAGTAAATTTCGACAACTTAGTTCTACTGATAACTAAGTTTTTGTAGACTACATGCTCCAAATGTTTTTGTATGATTTTATTGATGAATAGAAACTAGTAGTTTGCCCCGAACTGTAAAATCGCGAAATGTCAAAAGGCCATTTTCCTTGCATTGGCCGGGGCTCGAACCCGTGACCTCTGGGTAGTGGACTATCATGGTGACCACTACGCCACGGAGGTCGTCCATGTAACAATATTTATTGCAGCTATTCACCCTTGCACCTACTCTACTAAGCCGCATAACCTCGCGTAAACTGCAGCTAGACATGCTTTCTCGCAACCCAAGGTGCTCCAAAGGTTATCGCTGCAGTCACGATTCAAAATACATTAACTGCTACAAAAAAAAATTACTATAAACATTTAATAATGCACGAAAACCTTAGGCCAATGAACGTGGTTAGAAAATTTCGAGATGGAGTAACAAAATAGAGTCAAAACGGTTTATAGACACAGAGTCTGAATTTGAATTTGTGTGTTGACATATTTGTTCTTTTTAAAGGGCAGTAGGAAAAGATATAAGACATCATTTCTCTGGGCATCTGAATAATTTTATCATTAGATACCTATCCCTGTCATATACTTATTTGGTCAATGTCACGTTTAAGAATAAAGTCCTCATTCATTTCAAATACAAAAAGGTCTGTTTTAAAATTTCGCTATCTATTACATACTACAACCTGCGATTTGCATATACCCATCTTTATCCATATGCATATCAGTTCAGATTCTTTCCATCCCTTTTCCCAAGTAAGCGGGTATGGGAAGAATTGTGGCACGCCCTCCTTGTATGAGATTGTCCGAATAATTCGCGCATAACTTTGTATAGGCCCCTCACCCCTCCCCTCTTTTGTCGCGAGGTCGACGAACTGTCGTTCTTTCTATCCATATTACTTTATACTTATTTGAACGAAGCTAGTTGGCAAATATGACAATCCTACGTCATTAGATACACAGTGTTCACATTTTGATTCCTTACGTAGTAGACACAGCCTAAAGTCATCAACATCCGAGCGTATTTTCCCGGTTGCATCCTCAGCAGTAATGCTTCAAAACCCGAGGTCCGCTACCTAACTTAGGAGATTTGACGAGGTTACTGTTTTTACACAGAGTGCCTGCCGTCTGACCTCCGCAACCCAAACGGCAAACCAGAACTAATCCTTAGGTAATTTGATAATCAAACGCTAGATAGCGTTCGGGACCCACAGTTTATACGTGTCTTCCGACACACGTAATCATCTTTCTTTTCAGATAATCATGTGATTCAAGCCTGCAATATCCTAACCAGACTGGAAACAACTTTTCACAAAGTATGCTTCCCAGTGGAATTCCAACCCGTGTCCTCCGGATCACAAGGCGAACTCCTTGACCACTGGACCGTGGAGGCAGTCTTATATAAACATAGCCTAGAGTCATAAGACCTAAAGGCCACGTTTAGCATGATGGTGGGCGTGTTGGTAGAAATGGAAATCAAAATAGTGAAGGGTTACTAGCTGCATTTTGCAATTTTTGCCCATTTCTCAATAGCATTTCACAATCTGCGCGGAATGAAAAGCTGGTTCTTTGGAAGTTATTTCCTTATGATACACAAGCATATAAGTTTTTAATTTAGTCGTGTAAACAATAATTTATCAATTTAACCCTATCGCTGACCTATATTCTCCAAGCTTCATATTTACCTAATATCTAAACGAAATTGCTCGTTTACTGCTTTATCGGCAGGGATGGCACTGCTACGTCACTTGCTCATAACTACCCGTATCATGAAAGTCTGATATCATCGTCCGTATTTTGCTACCCGATACAAAAATTGGCACTCTCATGTATCGATTTCAGGGCTGCGACATGTGTGAAATTGGATAACGAAATACATACGATCGCGAGTTCATAGCATGTTTTATTTAATCGCTTGTATTTGGCTTTTGCTTATGAGATTTTTTCGGATTTATAAAATCAGTGCTTAAGCAAGGATAAGCAGACGAAGAAGTACAGTTAAGAAAAAGAAACTTCCTTGTCGGAATCAAAATGTGGACATACCGATAAACAAAACACATCCAGACAAACAGAAAAGGCACAAAACCATTCACATTTAGGAGTCAAGCATTGTTAGGAGCAGAAAGAAACGCACGCAATAACGATTTTTTGGTAGAGGTAATAGAATAGATTGCCGTTGCCTTTTCATACACTATCAAAGATAGTCACTACAGGTTTCCTTGTTTTCCTTAACTAGAAGAACAAAAATATTAAAGTAGTATGTCTTTACATGTAAGTGATAACCCTGTTTAAACTGTCATACTACACCCTATCAGGTTATTTACTGTTTAGCTGAAGGTGGAACACGGGAGGGCTCAAATAGGGTTGTAAAACGGTAAAACCTACCTTGTGTAGGCTGTCTCCCAAGTAAACTAGGTCGCGTGCCTAAATTCATGGTCCATGAAATGTGACAATGAAACTTTTACAAGCGTTTATTTTTATTTCAATTGAAATGTATCTTGTTTGTATTATGTTATTTTGTTTAGGTCAAATCTTGCAACTAAATTATCTATCCTCAACCGATTGAGCTGAAATTTTGCATACTTATGTAGGTACGTTAGATGACCATACAATACTATGGAGTCAATGAGCTGTTCTGATGATGGAGCCGGAAGGTGGCCATGGAACCCTGTCATAAAATGACGCAACCCTATCAAGTCTTTACTTATACATTTGGCTTCATAAGTACTTAGGCCTTACAATAAAAGTTTGTGTGAAAAATATTATTATTTTTTAAATGCCTTATGTGTAATAAATAACAATAGTGATGGCTTTTTATGCAAATGAAGCCCCCAGTAAGGGTTGTGTTCTACTATTTATAACTTTCAGTTTAGTGGCAAACGTTTCGTGTATACGGAGACATGAGGAGTTAAATACCATAGCTTGTAATAACAGAAAAATGATCCGTATGTTTAATTTGTAAATGTAAGATATTTCCAGCATCAATAATTATCAACCAATAATTTAAAAAACTTTAAAAATTAAAAAAAAAAAACCGAAGTCCTCACCAACTACACAACCGATTTATAAGTTCTTATCACCAACAGAAATACTCGTATTTCTAATTAATTTAATAAACTTTTTGTATGAGATTTAATTATATAAAACAAATGAATTAAAATCTTAATCAGTTTTAAATCGGTACGTACTGAAAATAAGCATAGCACAGTTTATATTGTCAGTTCCCTTCTAGTCCGACTGTGTATTTAATCGCAATGTATAAATGCGTATATATGAAATGAATTTTGAAACTGTATGTATATGAATACTATTGATGATGATGATTCGTGTATAATTACACGAATCATCATCATCATCAGGTCTTTTTGCCTCCACTGCAGGAGCACGACCCTCTCTGTACTACCAGAGCCATACTTGGTCGGAGCAGCCAGAGGACTTGGCCTACCCTCTCCCCGCTGCTGGGATCTCAAAACGGATTGGAGAGGCCTCACTTATGTTTATAAGCTTTATTAGCTTGTTTATCCGAAATCACTTTCGCAAAAAAGATCCAAGTCTTGTAGCCCTATTTGTAGTTGTGGCCCTATTCTACTCTGCCAAAAACCACACGGCTTTATACACGAATAATTTTCATAAAAAATCACGAGCTGCCAGCCCTATCTATAACGTTTAAGGCACAGTCATAAATCAAGCTACCTGTTGGTTACTTGGTATACACAATACTTTTTATAAGTATGATTTATACAACGTGGAAGGGCGAAACCCGTACAAAAAAATAACTAGTATAGCCGAGGTAGGTGGTTCGATTTATTACAAACGTTACGTTGTATACGAATTAGTTATACCTATCCATCCTAATTTATGTTCAACCGATTTAAAAAAAGGAGTAGGTTATCAATTTGGCTGTATATATTTGATGTTTTGTTAAACGGTTGTTACCTCAGAAATACGTCATTTAGAAACCTAATGAAAACAGTGCAATAAAGTTAATATATCACTAACATATGGTCTCTTTGTTCCAGTTATGCAATTGAAGAGAAGCAGTAATGTGGTAGAGATCTGCGCTTGGTAGAACTAAGACAAGATGGCGGAAGCAGAGGGAGGAGCGAGCGAGCAGGATGATGTTTCATTCTTGCGTACGGTGAGTGTCTGTTTTATAAAACTACTACAAGTAGTACCGGTAGCATAGAAGTAGATTTTTTTTACTGCGTAAAAAGACCACACTAGCCGTGTGCGACAGATAATATGATAAGTGTCATCTTCATAAGAGCAAAAGAGATAGCATCATTTTGACAATGAGACAAGTTTTCATACAAAACATGTCACCCATTTTCACGCTGGCTCGAACATCGTTACACGAAAATTTGTTTTCCAAATTGTAAACTGTGTTAATTTGTAAGTTATCTTAAACTGGAAAGATGGTATCGTAATGCTTTACCCATAGTTTGTGTAGTAGGTAAAAATACAACCCATAAAAGTTACACAGAAATATTTCGTTTCTGGTCACATTTTACAATACTCTATATCCATCTTATACCTTCTAAATCTATGTTCGGTAGTATACTTTTTGTAAATAATATATTGATATAATTCTGTATATCGACTACTTGTAAGATTATATAGTTCGGGATCAGAGGCAAAACAGTCTCGGGTTCAAGCTTTCGAATCCGAATGCTTAAGGCTCCTACACGCGCTAGCGACCTTGAAAACACAAAAAAAATAATTTCTCTTTCTGTAAGTGAGATTATCAGAAACCCTCATACAACTTTTTAGCTGGTATCCTTAAGTTTCATTAGAACCTCGAAAGTCATTGAAATACAATACGCTGTAGTTTCCTTTGCAAAAAATACTAAAAACGGCCACTTTTGACTCTTTTTGTAAAGGCTTCGAAAGCGGATAGTATTTCAATGACTTTCGAGGTTCTAATGAAACTTAAGGATACTAGCTAAAAAGTTGTACGAGGGTTTCTGATAATCTCACTTACAGAAAGAGATTTTTTTTTTTGTGTTTTAAGGTCGCCAGCGCGGGTAGGAGCCTTAAACGCGTAACGCGTTTTCTGAGCACATTTGTCTATGTTATGTTTCTATATTTTCGTTCAAAGCTCGCCACCATGTGTCAGGTACATAAATAACTCTTATTATTACTTTAGTCATCATGACTCGAGAAGACAGTGCCAAAATGGTTGCAGATGTTGTCACAATCAGGAATATCAGTCTGAGACACTTCCTTTCAGAATTCACGCCGCCTCGTCTGCCTAACTCTTTGAGGCTTTTAATTCTAATACAACAAAACACCCCCTAGTATCCAATTGGCTGAAACTCATACTTTTTCCTAAACCGGGCATTTTGGGAATCATTTGGGAAGTGCATTATAAATAAATGATGAATAAAACTATTCTTGGTGACCAAGGGGCTAACTGTCTTACACAAATTTGCAACACGACGTGATTGCCAACCTTTTGGCTACTCTGCCGAGGGGATTATTTTCGTGGAACTACATAATGTACTTTTTGACCGGGCGAGCGAAGCTCTCATGATCGAGATTGGCCGAAAATGCTTTTATCCGACTGTCCGTCAGTTCGTCTGTCCAGTTGTTCTCACCTTCAGGTCGCATTTTTCAACCGATTCTCGTGAAATTTTGTATGACGCTTCGATAATAGTACTACCTAATAGATTTTTTGTCGAAAATTTTCAAATAAATTCCCTTCAAACGTCGCCGTCGGACGCCCGGAGCGGGCGTCTGATGTATTGTTTTACTATCGTGTCTGCACTGACAACGTTTGAAGGGTTATGAAAAAATTGAGGTTGAAACTTTAAAAATATTACTAACAGCCATTTTGTTTTTTTTTTTAATATCACAAACCTTTTTTGTTACTTATTCTTATTGTAGTATATTATTACTCTGTGTTAAGAAGCAACTTTTTGTCTGGACAACTTTTTTATCCGATAAACTTTAACGGATCGGGGTGACGCGCGAGGTCTACAGCTGACATAGCCACTAGTTTTAGTTCTTTTACTTTTATTTTAGTTCTCTAAGGTTTTATTATTCATTTTCCATCAAATTCATTTCATTGAACCTGCAAAGCCTGAGTTTTCTGTCTATAACTCGATAAAAGCAGCCACCATTGTTTATCCTAACAAGCGTTTAATGAACGCGATAGATTAGTGGGCTTTTGGTGGGCTTTCATAAAACTGTTAAATGGAAAGCTGTTGAATGGGCCGGTAATTGGACAGGCGAAGGTCGAAGGCCTACTTGTTGGTGCTAGGGGTGACGCGGCCGATAAATATCTCGAACCTTATTCAACGTGGAAGGGCTGCAAATATCTCGAAATCTGTACAATGTGGAAGGGACATACCCGTAATAATTCAAACCACGGGCTATACTAGATCACTATAGCACAGTAAAAAGACCAAAAAATATTCGGCATTCCCATACAAATTGCCCGGGCGGCTGTACACTTTAGTATAGAAAGGCAATTTTTTTGTTTTTTAACTGTTATTTTAGTATCATTATACTATACTGATCTAGTATAGTCCGTGGTTTGATTTATTACGGGTATGTCCCTTCCACGTTGTATACTTAGGTCTTTATAAGCAAGGAGCCTAGTTTATCAATTCGTCGCGATCTTTTTTATCTTAGGTAAGTTGACTGACATTGCAATAGTCTGGTGCTACCAAGTTAACCTGATGGTCTTAGTCCAGTAGTGGGCTGATTATAATAAGCTGGATTAATCGCTGTTCGTGCGTCCATAGTTTTATGTAAACAACAGCGTTGGTTGCGGTTCGTGCGCTCAACAAAATTACATTATTGCAGTGGTTGCGTTTCGGGATCTCTTCGATAGACTATCCTCGCTAAGTTTATTGAAGAGATCCCGAAACGCAACCACTGCAATAATGTAATTTTGTTGAGCGCACGAACCGCTACCATCTTAGGATCACATTTTTTTTGTCATTTTGTAGAACCCCCGAACCGCAACCAACGCTGTTGTTTACATAAAACTATGGACGCACGAACAGCGACTAATCCCAAAAAAGAGAGGACCATTAAACCTACTAAACGAACTAACTTGATAGGTCTACTAGGACGAACTTGAAATGAACTGTATTTCAATTCACCGCAATGATATGACCAGTTCGGCCCTAGCAAAGGCAGGGCTCGTTAGCTGAAATCCGAGCGGAGGCCGTTTGTATTGTATCGCTTTCCAGTAGAAAGGAAAACGATTTCTTATTGCTCTTCAATTACCCAACACTAGGCTCTTCAATTTGATAGCTACTTATTTCCTTTTCCTTTATCTTTTGCCAATAAATGAAGTAGGTACCGTTTAGTGAGTAACTAAAGTATGTAAAGGAGGAAGTAGGAAGGGGGTGACGGACGGGTTGACTGGAGATAGAACAAAGTGGAAGGAACTCACATACTGTGCCGACCCCACATAACAATGAGACAAGGATAAGGCAGAAGAAGAAGACCGTTTAGTGAGCATTAGGTAGCTTGCGTGCTTTAAAATAAGCTTTTATAACGATATACAGAGCAATCGAATCAGTTACAGAATGATAGTTCCCGAAAGACACGATTATGTCAAATGTTTCATTAATAGTATAACACTGTGCGCGAATCCGATTCACACTTGGCCGGTTATTTAATATCCTCTATGAGAATGAAACTTGGCCTCACACTTAACAGAAGCACTAGAATAATTTTCACACTGCGCTATAAAAATTTAAATGCCGCTAGCGGGTGAAGGCTGTATCTACCGTAGTTCCGGCGAATCCCAGGCCAACTGTTCATTCTGACCCATAACGTGCAGTTAAGCTCTAAAAGCAAGCAGTGCAGAAAATTGCAGATTTAGGTACACGTATCAACACAATCTGTCTTTCATTCCATCTATTTTTATCCTTCTCAATTCTTCCATTTGTCTCTATAATTTTTCAAAACTAAAAACCGACTTCGCTCCCTGACTATACAACCGATTTTGAAGTATGCGCTTTAAAAAAAATTGCAGTGGGCATTTTTTCCCTTGCACGTGAGGAAACATCTGATTTGTGACGCGCATAACAGACTCGCGAGGCCTAAAGCTCACAGAGCAAAAAGTAAAAAGTCAACTTGAGATCACCTTTGGACCATCGGAAGCATATCCTGAACTTCAGATAAATATAAAGACAAATTACACTGATTGAGCTATATTTTAACAAATACAGATAAACATCCAAGACCAAAGACAATTTGGAAAAGGCCATTTTCCGACTTGGAGAATGGCCCGTGACCGGAGATCGAAGCCGAAACCTCTGGGTTAGATCTACTTATTTCTTTACAACCTTTACTAAGCTAACAATGTCATTACAGGAAGACATGGTGTGCCTGTCATGCACGGCCACGGGCGAGCGCGTGTGCCTTGCGGCCGAGGGCTTCGGCAACCGTCACTGCTTCCTGGAGAACATCGCCGACAAGAACATACCGCCGGACCTGTCGCAGTGCGTCTTCGTTATCGAACAGGTAGGCCTGGGTACACTATCACTACTTTCTTTTAAAAAAAAGTGTTCATGGCAAACTTTATCCTTTAACCGCGAACGTCGGATACGTCCGACAAAAAAAATGCTCGTTTGGCACATAACTTACGTATCCATATGCGTTTTTGGTTGTATGTATTTATTTTAGACTTTCCATGCCTCGCGCTGGGGGCACGATAAATGATTTAAAGACTCGCGCTGAAGGTCTCTTTTGCACTTCCAAAATAAGAAAACGAGAGATATACTGTCACGGCGACAAAAGTCACCAGTGCGCGCCCACACTAAACGGGCAGCTACCAGATTTGGTAAGACGCAAAAGGCCAGCATCATGGTAGCCGATGAAAATAGTGATAGTTGTTAGCTGTATCGCCTATTAACACGATCCGCCTGGTCAATATGCCTACCCATCGCCTTATAAACATAATTATTTCCTTTCCCTCGTCACTAGATGGCGCTATATGTATTAATTAAACCATTAAAATCTTTTACAATACAATACAATACAAATACTCTTTATTGCACCATAAACAAAAGGAAATACAAAACAGAAAAAAATAAAGTAATAACTAATAATTACTTTTATTTAAATAAATTAGAACTCTAATTGATTAAATATGACTTATATGAAAGGCAATAAATATTATTAAAGCACATTCAACACTTTCTCCCATGCTGGTCTGGGAGAAATAAAAAAAAAACTTAGAATGTACCAGCTGCTTCTCTTCCCAAGCAGATCGTAAAAGCCGATCGAGGGAATGGGCAAAAATGCAAATCATGTTAACAGGCGATGCGGCTAGCAACCCATCACTGTATTGATTGCTTTTCCATCTTCTCGCCCACCATGACGCTAAAAGTGGCTTTTGGGTCTTGCGGCCCTGGGCTCTGCATAGAACCGCAAGACCCAAAATGTTCTGTCTGCCCCATTAGGGATAAAGACGTGATAGTATGTATGTATGTATTCAACACTTTCTATGTCACTTGTTGCCAGTCGTTTGTGCTACCATATCTCTGTGAGGCTCCCCCGCAACTCTAGTTGCCTACTTACGGACCTGGGTATCAGTTACGTTAGTAATTATTTTATCTTCGGCCTGGTCAAGCAAACATCTATATTGACGTACAGTCCAAAGGAGCAACGACCGCGGCCGTCGGGAATATACTACCAAATCCTTTAAACCATGACCTATTTTTACATATAACACAATCAATCAACCCTTAAAAGCCGTCAAACGTGTCCCAAACGGCTGAAAATGCCATATTTCATTGTTGTTCATCGCGTGCCGAATATTTATTCAAAATATGAAAGGTGTGAATAACGGAACGTAACACAATAGCTCCCGAGAGAGCTGGGTATTGTCGGGTAAATTGGAGCAATCAAGCAGCGTTGTTTTGTGACGCCCGGGAGAGGTGCTTGAAGTAGGTTTCACTATCTGTATGTTCCATATATACCCGACGGGAAACTTTAGCCCTAGCCAAAATGAGGGCGATTTGGCCTCTGACCTCATGTTTCAAACTACTGAAAACAGAAATACAACGAGGGGGATTTTTGTTTATGTTCAAATATGTTTCGAGATGAACACACTATCCTTACTTCGTTGGTTTCTTCACTCGTGATCGGTCATTTAGGAATTCTGTAAGAAAGGTTTAACTTCAGTAATTTCGAACACTTGTGAGAGATTATTCAAGCTGCCTTAGAAGACAATTTCATTGATTATTTACTTGTGTTAATTTTTTCAAGTGTTTTGGATATTTACTTTTGATTTAGAAAGTTTCCAACAAGTCACATCCTATTTTCTAAACGTCAATACAAACATTTTATATGGGATTTGTATGAAATAAAGGCATCATAGTTTCTTGGAGTCAAATCTAAAATCACGTTGAAAATATGGATATGATCAATGACAAGTGATTATTTTGTGAAGTTTTATTAAATTAACAGTACCATATAATTTATTTTTGACCAAGGAAACTTCATAATTCACACTTATAATACCTCTAAGTTTTAATGAACTTAACTAATATTTTGTTCATTGTTTTACAGGCGCTGTCAGTACGGGCCCTTCAAGAGCTGGTGACGGCGGCCGGCTCAGAAACTGTAAGTATAAATAAACTCACATTTAAATGTACATTAAAATAAATGTTATCTGTTAAATTAACAGTCGAGAACCTCTCCTCAATTATGTATATCTTTTCACAAATAATATTTTCGGTACTGGTGGGAAGATAAGTCATTGATGTTAACGTCTTTTTTTTTTGATTACGAACATTTTATGTAATTATTTAAAAAACAATAATTAATAAGTGTTAAATTATTTTGTATGTATGTTACGGGCTTTATCTTGTCGTCGCTACTTGGGAACCGATTTTGATGATTCTTTTGTATTTATACTTTTCTTTTTATTTATCCTTCGTACTTAGTTGGTCCCGTATTAATTTGATGCTAATATGATGAAGAACTTTTGAGATATGGAAGAAACTCCTGACAGAAATGACCGGTGTTTCTTTTGTAAAAAAATAATATTACTAAACCTTTCACCGCGAACGTCGGATTTACCAGACATATTTTATATTGTCGTGCCCATTTCGCGACTGTCATTTGTCACATAACAGTATCCAAATCCCTTTTTTGGCTGTAGGTATTTATTTTAGATTAACTATGCCCCGTGCTGGGGCACGACAACTGATACAAAGTCTCGCGGTGAAAGGGTTAATATGTAAATTGTATAAATTCAAAATTATTCTTTTTTTATACTTTATTAATCTAATATATATTTTATAATCTAATTTATTTTGAAATTAACGAAGTAAAAAGTTATCGTCAGTGCTACCTAAAGGTAATAATTATAGAAATCGATGCCTCGTCGTCCCATCTGTACAACTAAACACTAGATAAACTTGATTAAAAAGATTTTAAAGTTCAAATCTCTTATTCAAATATTGTGTTAACACTTTCCTCTTGTGAATAATATTATCCATATAAGTATCGTCGTGGTGTTTAAATTTTTGCAGGGCAAAGAAAATTTAGTGAGTATAGCCGAAAGTCCGGTAAACTGCATGCTTTTGATTGGTCACTCCGCATCGGATTTTTATCTAAATTTCCAAATCTGACACCACTTTTCTTGACGACGATCCATTTAAGACTTCGTTTAAACGTTTAATATCTTTTTTATTACTATTTGGTCTGATGTACCTACGTTTAGTATCATTGTACTTCAAAATCATTGTACAATTTATTTATTAAAAAAAATAAGAATAAAATTGACCGAGCGAGCTCGAAGCGTGTTCGCTTCGCTTTGGGCAGCATTCGTATGTCTGTTTGTCTGTTCTCGCCTACAGGTCGCATTTTTCAACCGATTTTCATAAAATTTTGTAAGCAGATTCGATATGTTCATTTTTATCGAATGAGTGTTTGGAAAATTTTCAAAATTGCGGAGCCATGGAGTAATTGTAGTATCGTAGAGTTAATATCCCAAAACACAAGTTTAATTTCTCTTGGGGCTAGCTTTATCTTTTCGATTTGCTAGCCTATTAAAAAATAATAATATAAGAAACATTTGTACCGAATGGTTGATAATTTATCAATGGTCTTCAATGGATGCTCGTCAAATTCATTGTCTAACTAAGAGTTTATTTAATAAAGGTATGTCTGTAATAGTTTTCTATGAACGTTATTCCATTAACCTCAGTGCTGCGATGTCAACTGGTTTACTATGTCTGCTGTAGTATACTTTAACTGGAATTCAGTGTTTCATGGAGTGTTATCTTATTTTATTTCAAGTACAAACTTTGTTCATTAAAAAAAGTCGTCTGTATGTACGCGTCAAATGTATTATCCTAGAGTCCTAGATGACCAGTAATTTAAATAAATATTTGTCGCAGATCTCCTGAAGTACATAGAATATTAAACGAGATTTCTTGCCCAGGCTGAAAATGTGGACATCAGAACTCTTGATATTTTTCCTGGTGGAAACTTTTACATGAGCTTTTTTGCCAGATAAATAAAAAAAAACCCATTAACAATCTACTGATGACTGGCGGAACCAGTATTCATCCGCCACCATCTATTATTTGCCAATTCCCGACTTTCAAGCGATAACCCTACTATAACTTTCGAACGACTGAACCGATTTTCATTAAACATAGCTAAGAACTACTGCAAAGTTCGATAGCTACGATGCCAGCGACAAACTTTAGCGTCAATCTTTTAACACTCCCCTTTTTGTATGGGGTTTATAAAACTAAAATCACTCTATGAAATGCTGAAAGTAAATTAAATAATTACTTTAAATAAACTAACGTTTTGATATTTTGATTAGTAATCATACACCTCAACCAAGTTTATTTGATTTTCGGTTTTGGAATCGATTTCAAAATCATTTAGTGATTTTTATCATATTTTTGACTTTTGAATCATTTTTGCTTTGCTACATCAAGTTTTTTGAAAATGTTATATTCTTACTTATTATTGAATAGCAACTATCGATGTTTTCTTAAGAACATTTATACATCTTGTACTTTGGTAGTAAATTGTCCTTTTAGGTTCGTAGTTAATATTTATAGCTTATCTCATTTGCAATGTCGAAAAGGAATCATTAATAATAAATTATACCATTACAAATCTGAATTATTTTTCGAAATAGAACAACAAGTCTCGTATATTTTTGACTCTGTATTATGTTTTTGGTCTGTTGCAGGGAAAGGGTACAGGTTCTGGCCACAGGACGTTGTTGTACGGCAATGCCATCCTGTTGCGCCATCTCAACAGTGATATGGTAAGTTAGCGACTTCGTTCGCGTGGACTTAAGTGCTCATCAGGCTGAACAACTTTTGTTGAGAAGTCATTTTTATATTTTCTATAGTTTAGCTGGACCATTGGGGTTCTGCATCAGGTGTTACATTTTCCAAAATCAATTTTACCCTTAATGTTGCCCAGGCTGCTAACAGCTATTTGAACCCGTCCAGTATTTCCGGAGATTAGTGTTTGCAAACAGATAAACTGACAGACATTTTTTTAATTCTTACCGTCCGGCTGTTCTGGGCTACAGGTCGCATTTCTCAATCGATTCTCGTGAAATTTTGTGAGACGATTCGAAAATGATATCGAGTTTTCTTGCCGATTTGGTTTTTCCAAATTTTTCAAAATGGCTAATGAATAAACAAATAGATATCGGTTCAGGCGCCTTTAAAAAAGATCGCAACAAATTAAAAACCTCCTTTTTTAGAACCCGATTAAAATACCCACTTAACCTTCTATTCGCAGTACCTGGCGTGCCTGTCGACTTCATCGTCACAAGACAAGCTGGCCTTCGACGTGGGTCTGCAGGAGCACTCGCAGGGGGAGGCTTGCTGGTGGACGCTGCACCCTGCAAGCAAGCAGAGGTCAGTACTTCACAGATAAATCTGTTGAACGATATCGTTATCATTAGATGGCGTCATCATTTTCACAATGAAGTTTAGGGGTCGGTTGGAAAAATGTCAAAAGACAATACAACTTTATCACATGCGTGAATCCTCGCGCCACGCAAAACTTTTTTGTAGCACTGAAGATATTTAGAACGACTATAGGTAGCATCTCCCTGAACTCGCAATCCAGTGATGTGCACAACTGTTTTTTAAAGGTAGGTAGGTAAAATGTTACCCAAATCATATTGAATTCATTCACACACAGATTCCATACTGAACAAAATTGTTGCTTGGTAGACAAATTGTAGAGATATACGACTGTAGTGAACTTCTCCTGTGATGTTAAATAGCTGTCATAAGTCGATTTTATTTTCCAGGCAAAATAAACAGGTTTATTTCATATAAGCAAATAAAAAAAACCGCCTACGATGCCATCTAGTGATAAGTGACGGAACTACATAATTTATATCGTAGCGTATGTTTCAGGTAATTTCAAGCGGTATCACTCAATAATTTTTAAACGACTAAACCGATTTACATAAACTTGGCTAAAAACCACCGAAAGGGAAGTTGCTTTCATTTAAAAAACCGCATCGAAATTAGTCCATCCCTTCGAGCGCTACGATGCCACAGACAGACACACACAGATAGTCAGACAGATATTAGCGTCAAACTTATAACACTCCTCTCTTTGTCGGGGTTTAGAAATAAATTATGTCATGACTGAGATGGATATGTAATGCTGATTATATATTGTTTGTTTTCAGATCTGAGGGTGAGAAAGTGAGGGTCGGTGATGACTTGATTCTCGTGTCTGTCGCTACTGAGAGATATTTGGTAAGAAATACGGTTTTATTAACATCAGTATTTATTACTGCTTACAAAAAATCTAATTATTACATTTATAAAATTCTGTCATAGATTTGATCTAACGCTGGAGATGGTTTTAGGAACTGATTAATTTAATGTCTATGCTTATATGATTTTTCGTGATCAGTTCTTTGGTCTCATAAGAAAAGTTAGTAGTTATTTTTTACAAACTTTTATTTTCTTGTAATGTATGTTGTATGTTTGCTTACTTCAAATTTTGCAACTCACTTTCTATCCTCAACCGATTGAGCTAAAATTTTGCATACTTGTGTACGTGCGTGTGTGTGTGTGTGTGTTTCTTTCCGATACTGTGGGTTTTATAATTAAGGAGCCAATGAGTTGTTCTGCTGAGGGAGCCGACAGATATCTAGAACTCAATTATTGAAAAACATAACTCATTGTAAGGACTCGTTTGATTTCTATTGACGAGCACTTTATAGTAGACAATGACGGTCTGATCACGTAGACGGAAGGTGGTCAACGGAACTCAGTTACAAAACAACGCAACTACATCGAGTTAGGGCTTATTTCACTTGTCTTAATAAGTACTTTAGCCTCACAATAAAAGCTTGAATAAAAAAAAAGTTTTTTTTTTTAAAACCTTATTGTTGATGTTCCACCTTGTTGCAGCACACGACAAAAGAAAACGAAGTGTCGATCGTAAACGCGTCGTTCCACGTGACGCACTGGTCGGTGCAGCCGTACGGCACCGGCATCTCGCGCATGAAGTACGTGGGCTACGTGTTCGGCGGGGACGTGCTGCGCTTCTTCCACGGCGGGGACGAGTGCCTCACCATACCCAGCACGTGGACCAAGGAGGGGGGGCTCAAGTGAGTACATAGCGATTTTTTGTTTGTAATATTTAATTTAATTTAATTTTTTCATTTATTAATCGCTAACATGTTGCGTAACAGCGGGTTCATTATGTCATAGACATTAAAAAACAGTGGGTTCATTATGGTATAGACATTAAAAAACAGTGGGTTCATTATGGTATAGACATTAAAAAACAGTGGGTTCATTATGGTATAGACATTAAAAAACAGTGGTTTCATTATGGTATAGACATTAAAAAACAGCGGGTTTATTATGGTATAGACATGAGAAACAGCAGGTTCATTATGGTATAGACATTAAAAAACAGCGGGTTATTATAGACATTAAAAAACAGTGGGTTCATTATGGTATAGACATTAAAAAACAGTGGGTTCATTATGGTATAGACATTAAAAAACAGTGGGTTCATTATGGTATAGACATTAAAAAACAGTGGGTTCATTATGGTATAGACATTAAAAAACAGCGGGTTTATTATGGTATAGACATGAGAAACAGCAGGTTCATTATGGTATAGACATTAAAAAACAGCGGGTTATTATAGACATTAAAAAACAGTGGGTTCATTATGGTATAGACATTAAAAAACAGTGGGTTCATTATGGTATAGACATTAAAAAACAGCGAGTTTATTATGGTATAGACATGAGAAACAGCAGGTTCATTATGGTATAGACATTAAAAAACAGCGGGTTTATTATGGTATAGACATGAGAAACAGCGGGTTCATTATGGTATAGACATTAAAAAACAGCGGGTTTATTATGGTATAGACATGAGAAACAGCGGGTTCATTATGGTATAGACATTAAAAAACAGCGGGTTTATTATGGTATAGACATGAGAAACAGCGGGTTCATTATGGTATAGACATTAAAAAACAGCGGGTTTATTATGGAATAGACATAATAAACAGCGGGTTCATTGTGTTACAGACATTAAAAAAACAGCGAGTTCATTATGGTATACAGCGGGTTCATTATGGTATACAGCGGGTTCATTATGATGTAGACATTAAAAAAGCGGGTTCATTATGTCATAGACATTAAAAAACAGGGGGTTCATTTTGGTATAAACATTATTTAGATAAATGATTTAGATTCTCGCTAATTCTCTCAATCAGCTTCAACAATCTGTGGGGAAATCATTTGTATAATCGGTAATTCTCTCAATCAGCTTCAACAATCTGTGGGGAAATCATTTGTATAATTCGTTGTCACGTTTTCGCCCCCAGTATCGTGGTCTACGAAGGTGGCTCAGTGATGTCCCAAGCGCGCTCGCTGTGGCGACTAGAGCTGGCGCGGACCAAGTGGGCGGGCGGCTTCATCAACTGGTACCACCCCATGAGGATCCGGCACATCACCACCGGCCGCTATTTGGGGGTCAACGACCAGAATGAGCTGTATTTAGTGAGCAGGTAAGCAGCCGTGAAAAGTAAACTGTACCGAAGATAGTTTAACTAACGTAACAGGTACTCAACGCTATAGAATCTTTTTAAAACTATCCAATTTTGGCAAAAACTTGTTTTAAAACTAGATTGATTATCAATAATACTTTCAAAGGTAATTTATAAAACAATTTAAAGGTTTTTATACAAAATTTTGGTAGTCATATTTTTTATTATCACCAGATTCTCTTTAAACAATTTTTTTCAAATGAGAGCGTCACTCCTGCTTCCATTTCGCCTTAACTTGCGAAAGTGCTAGTAAGGCGTACCTACTCCTGTCGGGCCACATAGCTCCTTTAATTTAATTTGCCTATAGCAAATAAACTTGTAGTTGTAAAGTTTTATTACTATTCGTCCCAGAGAGGAAGCCACAACGGCCTCTTGCGCGTTCTGCCTCCGCCAAGAGAAGGACGACCAGAAAGTGGTGCTGGAAGACAAGGACTTGGAGGTGATCGGGGCTCCCATCATCAAGTACGGAGACTCTACCGTCATCGTGCAGCACTCAGAGACCGGCTTGTGGCTCTCTTACAAGGTAAATGAAGGCAAATGGAGAGAAGGTCTACTTTTTTTTCTTTCCCGCCCTCCTTTTTCGGGGTCGTCTTATGTATGTCAATTCTCTCCCATAATTTGTTTGTTTGCTTGTTTGTAATAACTTTATTGTACCAAAAAACAAAATAAAGTAATTTGCTGTCCTTCACTATTTCTTTGTATTAACCCTTTCATATACGATTTCCGATCTTTCCATTTCTAAAATAATATTCTACTTGCCTTTGTTTTCCTTGCTCTCAGACAAATAACCTGATTAATAATATTATGTGGGTTCATTCTTACTTTCATTAAATATCTGTAAAGTTTGAACAATTTAACGTCGTTCGCTTTTTTCCAAAAACCATTTCATTCAAACTAACAATTGAAAACCCAGCATAAAAATATTGTCTAAATCACGTCACTTTTCTAGTCGTACGAGACGAAGAAGAAAGGTGTGGGCAAAGTGGAGGAGAAGCAAGCGATCCTGCACGAGGAAGGCAAGATGGACGACGGGCTGGACTTCTCGCGGTCGCAGGAGGAGGAGTCCCGGACCGCCCGGGTCATCAGGAAGTGCTCCTCGCTCTTCACCAAGTTCATCAAGTAGGTTTTATCTTCATTTTTAAAACAAAGATCTTTCTTTTTAAGATTTCGCGTGCGTAACGTTACATTACGCACTTGACGTTACGAAACGAAAACGTCATTGAATTGAATTTTATTAAGTTTAGCTTTTCACAAAGTTCATCAAGTAGGTTCTTTTCATTTTTAAAACGAAGATCTTCCTCGCACATGACGTGGTACCTGATTTCGCGTGCAAAACGTTACACTACGCACTCGACACAAATTGATATTTCGACGACACGAAACGAAAACGTAATTGAATTAAGTTTATAGAGTTCATAAAGCTTTGAATATGTTTCCCGCGTGTATATTTGAATTATTGTAATTTTTTTCATTTACAATAAAGTATTACTTAACTTAAGCTTTCGATTTTACAGTAAGGAACTTCGTTATCATCGAGTGTAGGTACCACGATACCAAACCCCTTGTTTATTAGGTTCCATCTTATATTTTTAAGTCTCTGAAGACATTAAATAATGGATGTTCTAGGCATTATTAGTTATGTTTATTCTCAAAAAGAAAATGACGTGGAAACAACGCGTGAGATCGGATATGGGGAACGGGGGGTTAGTACAGAGATTGCGAAGGACAGAAAATTATGGATGGAGTTGACATACAGAGGCGACCCCAAATAGGGAAAAGGCGAAGAAAGAAGAAGTGTATATCAGTCCATAACTGGACTAAAAGCCTCTCCCAATGAAGAAAATTAGCTCATATAGCACCACGCTGAGTAGGCAAGTTGGTAATCGCAAAAAAGTAACAATAACAAATTATATTCTACTGTTACCACGATTTGCCTTATCTGTGTAGTTAATTAACTACTTCATCATCATCAGGTCTTTTTGTCTCTATTGCAGGAGCACGACCCTCTCTGTACTACTAGAGCCATACTTAACTAGAGCAGCCAGATTATTTGGCCTACACTCTCCTCGCTGGCCAGACGGGTTGGAGAGGTCTCATTGATGTTAATAAGCTTTGTTTAGCTTGTATTCCCTAAGCCGCCTTCTACGACATCCACGGGAGGATTTGGAGTGGCCCCCCTAACCACACGGCCTTTTCAATTAACTACTTATTTGTCAAAATTTTAAAAACCTGTCCACAGCGGCCTTGAGACGCTGCAAGAGAACCGCCGCCACTCCATGTTCTTCGCGTCCGTCAACCTCGGCGAGATGGTCATGTGTCTGGAGGATCTCATCAACTACTTCGCGCAGCCCGACGAAGACATGGGTAAGATTGTGCTCAAACTATGGTAGTTAAGTAATGTCAGTCTTCGCGTAAGTATAAAAATATTGTATCCTTTTAGATCTTGTAAGAGATCCCATTATGGGATAAGTCCGCGTTTGTACCTAAAATTTTTATTATTTCTTAATGTTCTTGTAAACTAAACAGTTTTTACAATATAGATATACAACAACAACAATATTTTTAAATCTTTATTCAAGTATTCCCAAGTGTGGGTTTAAAATGGGTTATTAACCACTTAAATCATTTCTATATAAGTATATTTCAGTTAGATTGTATAATCCGCTGTTTAATAAAACCTCTAGATGTTTGGCACTACATCACGGTTTCGTGAAACAAACCGATTCATGCATCTAAACAATTGTAGTCCATCATTTATTAGTAATAAAAACATTAAATCAAAGAATTAATATTAGTATGTATCAATGATAGATTTTTGGTAGTTATCGAATTTATTCAATGATGCAATGCTCTCGGCATTACATGTAGCCGCGGGTTTTCTACGCCATATCGAATGCCAGTTGATCGGTGACAATAAACCAAAAACCCAATATATCGACATGCTATTTGATCGAATCTCAAATAATTCAGAGATAAATAGCTCGATATGCCAATAAATCAAAAGCTAATTGACCGAATTGCAAATAATCGAATGCCTAGATAATCGATGTATCAATTTATCAAAGGCAGAAATGAATTTCGATGTTTTATAAGATCCCGCATCGATGGTCGTTTGATGATTTCGCAAATGTTCGCCGCAGTGCGACTTTCATATCTATGTTACTTAGCAGCAATACATACATTATACATTTCTTATCCCAGACGAATCCAATACAAAAGACCTTTATTGCACAAAATAAATAAATACAAAACATAATTATATGAACGTAGGGAATTATCTCTACACCACATGCTAACAACTTTACCTTCCAGAACACGAAGAAAAGCAGAACAAGTTCCGAGCGCTGCGCAACCGACAGGACCTGTTCCAAGAGGAAGGCATCCTCAACCTGATCCTCGAGGCCATAGACAAGATCAACGTCATCACGTCGCAGGGCTTCTTGGCGGGCTTCCTGGCGGGGGACGAGTCCGGCCAGAGCTGGGAGATGATTTCCGGATACTTGTACCAGCTTTTGGGTACGTTTTATATGAGCGTTGTTTAAAGAAAGTTTTGTATGAAATTGCGGAAAAAATCTGGTTGCACAATGCAACAATGTAATCTAGTCAGGCTAATTGGGTATTTTCCTCAGCCAAAAATAAATTATTTTGTATTTATAACAAAATAACACTTCGCAAAATAATGTCACTTGTCTATAAACATATCCCTTTAAATTTATTATTAAAGAACAATTGATAAGAAGAGCGCTATTTGAAACTTCCTTGTTACTGTACTGTTGATGATCATCATCAGTAGGTAATAATAAAATCTGAAAAGACTTATGGTTGAGGCAGATGTGATGATAAGGATAATGATGCTAAGAGTTAGTAAGAGCTTGGCTCTCCATGAGGTCTGATAACTTTTTAAACAACATACTTTCTTGTCTTGGGGTTACTCATGGGCTTTAATTGATTTCTACTTCATGTTTCGTCGTCACCTAACATTCGATTCCTCTTACAGCCGCCATCATCAAAGGCAACCACACCAACTGCGCCCAGTTCGCCAACTCGAACCGTCTCAACTGGCTGTTCTCGCGGCTCGGCTCGCAGGCCTCCGGCGAGGGCACGGGCATGCTCGACGTACTGCACTGCGTGCTCATTGACTCCCCTGAGGCGCTCAACATGATGAGGGTAACTATATTAGTCGCTGGATTACGCTAAAATTACGGCAATAGGCATAAATAATGGAAAAATATTTTCGGTCCATCGGTTGATTATTAAAAAATATTGTACACGTATTTTTTCTGAGAAACCAAAAATGACAAAGATACAGCGCATATAAATTTCGCCTGACGTCGCGGCTTGGTACTATTTTTACTTAGCGGTCACTTTGCAAGCCCCACTCCGGAACTTTGACGCTCCGTATCTTTGTGAATTTTTAACTTTTTTGGTAAACTGAAAATCCAGTCCATTGAGAGTCCATTATTTTTGGATAATGTAAAAGACGGACTAATTACAATCATACTTTTCGCACCCTGTCGCCATCCCTATTGGTGATCGGGAGATTTCCCTTGGCAAAAATTCAAGATGGCTCCCTTCATAAAATGTGTTCAGATGGTTCACCCTGCCAAAGAAAATGTCTCGATTACCAAACGCCGTATATTGCATTTTTATGTTGTGTAGGTAGACACGCTTCGCAATCTCAAGACAAAGATAATGTAATTACTAACTTAACAGATAGGGTCCATAAGTAGCAAAATTAGTAGGCAAATTAGTACCAGCTGCTTTGACTGATAAGATGGCAGCACACACGAATAGAAAAAAGTGACAAAAAAGTATTGAATATGCCTAAAAAAATACTATTGCATTTCATATAAGTCCTATAGCGCCATCTAGTGACGAGGTAAGAGAAATAATGATGTATTTAAGGCGATGGGTTGGTATTTTTTTTTAAATATGTACCGAATATTTAAAGACTCCTGGACTGATTTGGAAAATTCTTATCTCAATTCTTATGAAACTCTTTTCTGATGGGGCCACCCATAGAAATTTTATCAAAATCATTTGTGTAATTTAGGGAGTGAAGTCAGTTTTTAGTTATGAAAAATTATAGTTTGATAATAATTCTTCTTCTTCTCGTGTCGAAAGCTCAAAATAAAATCAGATTTTTTCCCCCACTTTCACAGCGTTATCTAAGGCATATATAGGTCACGCTTAGTGCAGCTGGTAGGGCACGATGGGTGTAAATTAATATACGTACGTTTTCACAGGACGAACACATAAAAGTCATCATCTCTTTACTGGAGAAGCACGGTCGAGACCCGAAAGTACTGGACGTACTATGTTCCCTCTGCGTGGGTAACGGGGTCGCAGTGAGGTCCTCACAGAACAACATCTGTGATTATTTGCTGCCAGGGAAGAATTTGCTGTTGCAGACTCAATTGGTGGACCATGTGTCGAGGTAAGTTTGAACTTTAAAGTTAAAGTGTTAACAATTTTGACGATACGTGATGACGAGGGAAATTTTACGATCGAACGGATGGGCCGATTTCGATGCGGTATTTTTTACGTGAAAGCAAGTTTCCCTGCGGTTGTACTTTGATATGTTTAATGAAAATCGGTTCAGCCAGAAATATCTAGGTACCTAGGCGCCTGCCTAGGTACCTAGATATTTCGGCGTATATACAAGCGGATGCGCTAAAAACCGAGTCAGTTCTAAGTGAGCTTTCGGTAAGATAACTTCGAAAAGATTTAACAAGTGATATTGGCGAGCAACCATACGACTTCAGCAACGAATGGACTTCGTCTGCTTGACGACTTGCACAGCGGACGTTTTGCTTGTCAATCTTTGGTTTTGTAGTGAATAAATTCCTTAAGTTGTTTGCGTTTATTCCAAATCTCGAAACTTAGTTTCGTAACAGTATTTTTTTTTTATATACTAGTGGTCTCTTCTCCATAATATTCATTTAAATTAAAGCAAAAATAAAAGAAAATGCTAATTCTCTATTCTAACAAGCATATTGTATTCCAGCGTCCGTCCCAACATCTTCGTGGGCCGCGTGGAGGGCTCAGCGGTGTACCAGAAATGGTACTTCGAGGTGACCATGGACCACATCGAGAAGACCACGCACATGATGCCGCATCTCAGGATCGGGTGGGCCAACACTGCTGGGTGAGTTACTGCTGCTAGTTCACCGCGTCTGTAGCTGTGCAATGCTAGACAGTAGGGCTCTCCCTATTGTTACAATCATCATCATCAGGTCTTTTTAGTCTCCACTGCAGGAGCATGACCCTCTCTGTACTACTAGGGCCATACATGGCCAGAGCAGCCAGAGGACTTGCCTAACACTCTCCACGCTGGCCAGACGGGTTGGAGAGGCCTGATTGATAATACGCTATTTTCCAACAATTCAAATCAGCAACTTTTTTCTAAACGTCAAAACAAACAGTTTCTATGGGATTTTGTATGAAATACAGGCAGATGACGTCATAGATTTTTGGAGTCAAATAGCGCTCTTATTATCAGTTTTTCTACAATAATAAATTTAAAATGACGTTAAAATGGATATGTTCAAATACAAGTGACATTATTTTGCGACGCTTTATTTTTTTATTAGTACAAAATAATTTATTTTTGACTTAGGAAAGTACCCAATTATATGCATGTGTAGCTTGTATTTCCTAAGTAGCCTTCTTCCGAAAAGAGTTGGAGTGGTCATATTCTTCTCTGCCGGAAACCACACGGCGTTTTCGGCATAGAAGCTATTGTTACAAGCTTTTATTTAACTTGCAATGTACTTTGTATCTAATTGTGGTCTGACGACCTGACCAAGGTCGCTGGAAGGCGCTGGATGCAATTCTTTAGATCGGTCATGTTGGAAAGCCTTCTGAGAGGCCTATGTTATGCGGCTGAAATGATGATGATGAAATATCTTGTATGTTTGTTTAGGTCAAATCTCGCAACTCAATTTTTAGGGTTCCGTACCCAAAAGGTAAAAACGGGACCCTGTTACTAGGACTCTGCCGCCCGTCTGTCCGTCTGTCTGTCATCAGGCTGTATCTTATGAACCGTGATAGCTACACAGTTGAAATTTATACAGATAATGTATTTCTGTTGCCAGTATAACAACAAATACTAAAACAGAATAAAATAAATATTTGAGTGGGGTTCCCACACAACCAATGTGATTTTATATAGATGGTGGTACGGAACCCTTAGTGCGCAAGTCGGACTGAATTTTAGAAAACGCCTGAACCGACTTGGGTTTTTTTTAATGAAAAAATGGCCTTATTCAAATTGTCCTGGGTCTTGGATGTTTATGTATATATGTATTTGTTATAAAATATAGTATCGTTAAATTAGTATCCCATATAGTCTCTAACTTACTTTGAGGCAAGCTCAGTCAGTTAATTTGTCCCTATATAAACTCTAACAAAATATACTGAAACTATTTTAAGTGTGAATTCAATCCATGATACAGACCAACTTTCCCCAGGGAAAATATGTCGAAATATGAAAGATATTTTTTGGCTTATCATACTAACTCCGATCAGGTGATCGGTCAACTTGTATGGCAGGCCGAAAAATACTTTTCATATTTCGATATATGTTCCTTGGGGAATGTTTTTCAGTATACCGGACTGAATTCAGCCATAAAATAGTTTCAGTATATTTTCTTAAACGTTATATTTTTTTCAGCTACGTCCCGTACCCCGGCGGCGGCGAGAAGTGGGGCGGCAACGGTGTGGGGGACGACCTGTACTCGTTCGGGTTCGACGGCGCGCACCTGTGGGCGGGCGGGAGGAAGACGCCCGTGCACGCCGCGGGCGCGCTGCACACTGAGGAGCCGTACATCAGGAAAAGTAGGTGTTTGCTTGCTTTTCGTGTGCGTCAGGGCCTTCGCTAAGTTACGCGGGCTCACGCGCCGGGTTCAGTCTATCTCTGTCACAAACGCTACGTGGAACAGAGGCAGGTGACTCGCGACGGATTCTGCTATCTGTTTCGCATTTAGAGTTTATGACAGAGATAGACCGAAACCCGAAGGCCCTAAGTGGCCAACACTGGTGTCAGATTTTTAGACCTGTACTCGTTCGGGTTCGACGGCGCGCACCTGTGGGCGGGCTGCAGAAAGACGCCCGTGCACGCCGCGGGCGCGCTGCATACTGAGGAGCCGCACATCAGGAAAAGTAGGTTTCTCTCTTCTCAACACACTTGCTGGTGACTGATAGGTCTCCCCGTTGAGCACCTGGAAACAGCTCTAGAGTCGGTAACGCAGATTCAAGGCTGGCCAATCCTGTCACCACGATGGTGCCCCCAAAAGGGACCACACTGTGCCCAACTACATTAAACCAAAAGAAGAGTTGCCACCTGAATCGGATCTGCCCTGGTCTACTTGGAAGTTGCTCAATAGACTGCGAACTCAGGTAGGTCGTTTTGGAGAGCTTTGTCCTAGTGGAAAATGATTCATAACTCACGGAACGCGTGCGAGTGTGGTTCCTCTCCACAAACGATGGCGCACCTGATTTCCTGCCCCGGGTGCCCTACCAACTGCACCCTGGATGATTTACTTGAGGCTAACGATAAAGCCGTCGAAGTGGCCCACTACTAGGCTGATCAAATATAAAAGAAAAATCCATCGACACGCATTTAAGAAGAAGAACACACTTGCTCGTAAATTGGATCTAATTTCACCGGTTTAAGATATATAAAGCAGCTCATACAACACGCGTGTGTTATAAACATAAATAGTGAAGTTAGATTCTATAGCCGCACTAATTGCTATTTAATAGATTTCTTTTTCAAATTTCAAAAGGGGCCGCATCAGCGCTCCGCGCTGATTTAAAAAATTTAAATGGCAGTATAACAAAAGTACATCACAGTTTATGATTAAGTTAATTTCAAATTAAAAACAAAAACAATTTATTAGGTACTTTTCCTCGCAAGTGTGTTAGAAAGCGACGTAAGATATACGTGCATATATATTGGTTAAACACACTCGGCTCTATTACACCCTCGCTTTCGGCTCTGGCTGAAATTCCGCCTCGTGTGTATACCACACAGGTATTATTCACTCTATGTTACGTACTTCCTCGAAGTTTAGGTAAATATGCACTGGAATATCAGATCTCTGGTTATAACCACCATAACCTACTTTTGTACTATTACAAGCTTTTATTTCGTTTCAGATATTTGATTAGAATAGTATATTTATGGAATCATATGATTTAATTTATTTTAATTTAAGGTGACGTGATCGGCTGCGCTCTCGACCTGACGGTGCCGATCATCAACTTCATGTTCAACGGCGTGCGCGTCACCGGCTCCTTCACCAACTTCAACCTGGAGGGCATGTTCTTCCCCGTCATCAGCTGCTCCAGCAAGTTGAGGTGACTTATAGCAACAACTCTTAAACTCTTCTTCGAATTCTCGTGTTTCAGATTTTCGCATCAGTGGAATCCCTTAACGGATTTCCATGTGTACAGATCTTTCAAAGTTGAGGTGACATATAGCAACATCTCCGCAACTATTCCGAATTTCGGTTTTTCAGATTTTCGCTTCAGAGGAATGCTATATTTACTGATTTCTATGTCTACAGATTCCCATATCAAGATGTTTCAAAGTTAAGGTGATATATATAGCAAGAACTCTTCAAGTGTTCTTCGGATTATGGTTTATCGGATTTTCGCTTCAGTGGAATGTTATATGTACTGATTTCCATGTCTACAGATTTTCATATCAAGATCTTTCAGTGGAAAGTTAAGTGGGGATTATTTTAAGGTTGACCAACCAACTCAAAACCAACATAACAGTGTTCAGTAGCTTTTTAATCAATATGATTTTGAAATTCAAGAAAGTTAAGAAAATCACTGAGCAACCGCATTGCCCAGTCGCTAGTAATTCATGCATTTTTTTATTAACCTTTACCTTTATCGCTGCTGGGCAAAGGTTTCTCCCATTTCCTTCCATGTGTCTCTATCCCCTGTCTTTGCTGACCACTCACGTTGGATAGCGTCAAGGTCATCGCGCCATCTCTTTCTCAGCCTTCATGTGACGTCGACAACCGGGTATCCATGGCGTTAGTTTATTCGCCCAGTTCTCAGATAATAATAATTTCGTCAATTTTCATCGTAGAAGAATTATTTTTGCACTTTATGTTAACAGATTTCTTAGCTCTATAACTCCGCATTCTCAACAAAATTCGTAATCGTCATTGAAATCATTGTTCCTCACCTATCAGCTGCCGATTCCTGCTGGGCGGCAAGCACGGGCGCCTCCGCTACGGGGGGCCCGAGGGCTACTCGCCGCTGGTGGAGTCCCTGCTTCCGCAGCAGGGACTCCACCAGCGGCGAGTAGCTAGTACGGATTTCTTAGCCCTATAAGTCTCTCTATAAATTCGTAACGGATCCTCATGAAATGATTGGTTCCTCACCTGTCAGCTATCGATTCTTGCTAGGCTTTTCAACAACTCAAATCAAATCATGGTTTTAATGTCCGGACTAGGCGTCCAGTTGTGTGGCTAATTTAACCAGTTGGCTGCGACATATATAATGTGTCCTTTTTAATAAATAAAGATTTTATCTATCCATCCATCTATCTATCTAAATCATTGTTCCTCCCCTGTCAGCTGCCGATTTCTGCTGGGTGGCGAGCACGGGCGCCTCCGCTACGCGGCGCCCGAGGGCTACTCCCCGCTGGTGGAGTCCCTGCTTCCGCAGCAGGTGCTGAGCCTGGAGCCCTGCTTCTACTTCGGCAACCTGGCCAAGCGCGCGCTGGCCGGCCCGCCATTAGTGCAAGATGACACTGCCTTCGTGCCCACGCCCGTCGACACGGTTTCTGTGAGTAGTTAACGATCCCATAGATTTAAGATATAACAAAAAATTCTATGTCTTTGAACGATCCTATATCAGTCCTCTGTTAGACCACAGAATTAATATAAGTGTTACGGGTTCCCTACGCCATTCAGAAACACTATTTATGGAATTATATTTCCCTGATGACGTTCAACCGATACTTTAATTTAAAGAAAATTTGTTTTTTTGATTTTTTTTCATCCCGATTGTATTTTTGCCGAATAATTTTATTTACATACAGAACGGAATCTCCTAAGGTCCCGCGCAATGTGTCTCCGTGCCCCGTCCTCGCACGTCTTTCCCGTTCGCTCTTCCGTATCGCCTTGTAAAAGCGGCTGCAGGCGCCTCTACACGGCGAGAGGTGCGGGGACGGGGATTGGGCGTTCTGAATGCTACTTAAAAGTCAAAGTCAAAGTCAAAATTTTTTATTCAATGTAGGATAAATTTATCTCTTATTGAAGGTCATTTTTTATTAATATTATTTTCGTTCAAAAGCTAACAACTACTAGCGTTTCGGAACGACCACTGCTGGGAAGATTACGCCGAAAGAAACCCAGTTCAGTATTGGTCCCTACCCAGCCTGATGGGCTATGTTACAATTACAATAGATAAGTTGACTTTTCATTGGTTTTGGAAAAAAATGTCGTATAGTGAATAAATTCCTGTATCCATACGTAATCCAAATGTGTGTATGACATAAGATGAAAAAGTTGCGAAAATGATTTTCCGGTGGCGCCTCGCAGCAGTACGAATAATTATTCTCTCGAGTTTTAGTCAACAAATTTTTTGATTCTGAATTTTCATTTTGACTGGCTTATTAGGTCTTACTAACGATCCTTATGAAGTGGCCTTCGGCTCTAAAACCAATGAAATATCACCGTGTATTCATTCTGTGGTTAGACTAGAGACTCTTATGGGTAGGATTTACCCATAATTACCCAGTGTATAACATAAGATGGCATTTATTATTGCTCAGAAGACGCTGCTGACATCGACGTGGACACAATTTTCGTGTGTGTAACTGGCCAGCTCTGGTAGCAGATTTATCAAGCTGCCTAAAGGCATCTGATATATATCTTTACATTTGCCACACAATGATGTCAGAGTCTCTATACTTCGGAAGGCGCTTCCTACATATGCTTGTAATAATATTTAAAACAAATGAGAGGATCTTGTGATGAGCTTGATGTAAGAGATTACAAACTAAGTGATTTCTTATCTTTTCAGATCACCTTGCCGTCCTATGTAGAACAAATCAGAGACAAGCTCGCTGAAAATATTCACGAAATGTGGGCTATGAATAAGGTAAGTCTAATCTTTCAAACTTCTTTAGTTAGTTAAACATCCAATATGTGTAAATTATTTGATAACTTTAGTTAAGTTCCTAACCAATGTGAAATGATAATAGAACGAGCGAGCCAAGTTCTCCGATTTTTCGATTAAAACTAACGTGAGACCCACCCTTATTAGAATGAGTTGATAGGTTACTCACGTATAGAGTCAGTTAAAGAGTTTGTCGCGAGCCGGTGCGGTGTACGGGCCTGTAGTCACATTCGCCCTGATGAAGACCTCCGGATGAGGTCGAAATATGTCGGCAGTAGCTGACTCTATACGTGAGTAACCCGTTAACTTATTCTAAAAAATCTCCGAGTTTACTAGAACTGAACAATACGGCGTTCGTATGTATGTATGTGGGTATGTGTGTATGATTGTTAGACGATAATTCGATTATCTTTGATTGGAGTTTTATGATCTGTAACCGATAGAATTTTAAGTACGACCATGAACCAAATCAGTCACGAGGTTGCCGATATACTGTGTTCGCGAGTCTTCAGTTCGACGCGAAGTACAAGTAATAAGTTTTTTTTGAAAATATTTCATTTCTATACAAATTTTTATTGTGAGGCCAAAGCACTTTTTGAGAAAAATGGAAAAAGCCAAAACTCGGTAGAGTTGCGTCGTTTTATTATTGAGTTCCATCGATCCCTTCATTACCCGTGATCAGATTCTAAGCATCGCCTGCCATAAAGTGCTTGTCAAGACAAATCAAACGAGTCCCACACAATGAAGTTATATTGTTTTATAACTGATTTCCGTCGAATATCTCCTGGCTCCATCATCATAAGAGCTCATTGACTTCATAATATTGTATAGTCATCCAACTTACACTAGTGTCATATATGTAATACTATTATTAATTCTGTGCTAGTGTGCAAAATTTCTGCTAAATCGGTTCAGGATAACTGGTTGAAAATTGAGTTGCAAGATTTGACCTAAACAAACATTCATACATACATACATAAGATAAGATAAAATTTATTTATTGCACCAACTAAGTATGACAATAATCTAAAGTACATTTAAAATATAGTAGGTACAAAGACGGACTTTTCACTAAAGTGATTTTTTCCAACCAACCTTTGGGTACATAAAGAAGACTATAAGAGGTGTTGGCGCAGTTAGAGTATTACAGTGTAGAAGAATATAAGTATACCATTAAATAATAGTAGTACATAAAATAGCATATTAACGAACAATAAAGTAATATAAAATGCATAACCTATAAAATTGGTACATACGAACATTAAGGAAAGTAAATAAAAAGTAGCCAGTGAAAAAAAAGAAGAAAAGAGATTAGTCAGAGCGTCACTAAATCTTTGAATTTTTTCAATGACTGTACTTGACGAATGTGCAGTGGTAAAGCATTCCAGATACATTGCAAGCTAATTAAAAGCTGGTAAAACGTTTGCAGATTGAGGCCGGCTGGATGTACGGCGAGCAGCGCGAGGACCTGCACAAGATCCACCCGTGCCTGGTGCCGTTCGAGCGGCTGCCGCCGGCGGAGAAACGATACGACATACAGCTGGCTGTGCAGACCTTGAAGTGAGTATGAAAATGCACTCTTTACTTTTAAGGATTTTAGAGCATTCGAGAATTTTTAAATTTTTTCTCTTGTCGTATAGTATCTGGTAATTCATTAAATATTTTGACCGTCATGTGGTATTGACTATTGCCTACATTTTTATTCTATACTAGCTGTACCCGTGGGCTTCGCTCCCCGTGGGAATTTCGGGATAAAAACTATCCTATGTCCTTCCCCGATTCTCAAACTATATCCATACCAAATTTCATCCAAATCGGTTTAACTAACAAACAAATATACAAACTCACTTTCGCATTTATAATATTAGTAGGGTATAGCTTCTTCTTCTTTGCGTGTCAATGGATTTTTTCTTTTATATTTGATCAGCCCAGTAGTAGGCCACTTCGACGGCTTTATCGTTAGCCTCAAGTAAATCATGCAGGCGGTAGGGCACCCGGGACAGGAAAGTATAGCTGGTGCCCGCGACTTCGTCTGCACAGCATTATCACACAATATCTTTAAACATTGTAGCCTATGTGTTATTCTGATGTATAAGCTATATATATTATTGTAAAGTTTCATTAAAATCCATTCAGTAGTATTTACGTGAAAGAGTCACAATCATCCATTCATTCATACTTACAAACTTTCGCGTGTATAATATTAGTAGTATTTTTAGTCCCGTGAACTATAGATACTATAAATAAAGATATTGTATAGGTTAACAATAAAGTTGATCACACGCTACATGATAAGTTATAAGTTATAACATTTGTTAATCCATTTGGATTCTAAATAAAAAATTAATAATCAAGTCGATCGAGTAAAAGTTGTTGCCCTTGGCCCTGTTATTTGGGATTTCATAAAAAAAAGTACTTACATCTTTCGCGGACAGTTCTAACTTATTTATTCATTACCTTTCCTCTATTTAATTTTATAGTTTTTTATATATTTTATATTCTTTTACTCTGTAATACTCTAACTGCGCTAACTCGCCCACATCCTTTATAGTCTTTTTTACCCAAAGGTTGGCTTTAAGAAATCTATTTTTAATGTGCTTTTGATTATTGTCATACTTAGTTGGTGCAATAAAGAAATGTTATCCTATCTTATTTTATTGTTTTCTCTAGGACAATTTTGGCACTCGGCTACTACATCAGCTTGGACAAGCCGCCGGCGCGCATCCGCAACGTGCGGCTGCCCAACGAGCCCTTCATGCAAGTCAGTACCCTACGATACCTTACTATCACATACCTACCAAGAGCCATACAATAGATCCAAAAACGACCTCATTGACATAGATTATCGTCTATTTTTTGATTAAAACTAACGTGAGATAAAATTATTATTTTATTTATTACTAGGCAGTAGCTGACTCTATACGTGAGTAACCCGTTCACTAATTATAATAATTATCGTCTATGTCAATGAGGTCTTCTCATCTGTAAGCAGACCGGAGCCCGGTCGACATGCATTGTTTTACTATTGTGTCTGGCGTTTTGCACAGACAACAGGTTATATAAGGTCTAACAAAATATATTGAAACTATTTTAAGAGTGAATTCAGCCTATGATACTGAACAACTTGCCCCAAGAAACACTTATCGAGTTATGAAAAGTCATTTTTGGCCTCCCATGCAGGTTGACCGATCAGCTGATCCGAGTTTGTATGGGAAGCCAAAAATTATTTTTCATATTTCGAAATGTGTTAATTGGGGAAAGTTGTTCAGTATCTATCATTAACGGACTGAATTCAACCTTAAAATATTTCAGTATATTTTGTTAGACCTTATATAGACCAGCTATCTCAAACACTGGCCTCTGTTCTATTTTTGAATATATGGCGGGAATTTTTTCATACATATTAAATTTTCAAATAATGAAATCTGGTTACTTACCGACAGAAAGTTATTACGTTACACTGCCGTATTCCTTGAATTATTCATACAGTATTTTAACACACACCAAGGCATTTTTGATTATGTTGACAGTGTTTCTTTTATCAACTGTGGTGTGTACTAGTAAATGCTAGCAAGCGACTAATGTGAGTTGAACAGTGATAGCTTATGATGAACAGAAAAAAACTGTGATATGTGGCGTCTACTCTAGTACACTAACGAGTAGTTGGCTAACGAGATACCTAGGCTGGCCCTCTACCTATATTTTGAGTTTTCTCTTAAACTCAAAATAATATAAACATGAACATTTATATTCAGATAGATTTTAATGAAGACTTTCTAAATATACATTTTCATACATACATACATACTATCACGTCTTTATCCCTAATGGGGCAGACAGAGCATTTTGGGTCTTGCGGTTCTATGCAGAGCCCAGGGCCGCAAGACCCAAAATCCACTTTTAGCGTCATGGTGGGCGAGAAGATGGAAAAGCAATCAATACAGTGATGGGTTGCTAGCCGCATCGCCTGTTAACATGATTTGCATTTTTGCCCATTCCCTCGATCGGCTTTTACGATCTGCGTGGGAAGAAAAGCAGCTGGTACATTCTAAGTTTTTTTATTTCTTCCAGACCAGCATTGGAGATTTTCATGTTAATATTATTTTGAGTTTAAGAGAAAATTTCAAATATAGGTAGAGGGCCGGCACAGGTATCTCGTTAGCCGACTATACGTAAGTACATAGCAGCTATTAAACGACCTTAATATTTTCAGTCAAACGGATACAAGCCTGCGCCTTTAGACCTGAGTGCGGTGACCTTAACTCCAAAGATGGACGAACTGGTGGACCAGCTGGCAGAGAACACTCACAACTTGTGGGCCAGGGAGCGGATCCAGCAGGGATGGACTTACGGCTTAAATGAGGTAGACTTTTATTTGCGACCTCTATTGTTTTAATGTAGTCATTGTTTGTTGCAACTAGACTTCATGTTGTATCGCTTCTTTGTTTAAATTCGCTGAGCTGTATTTGTGGCCAGTAAAGATTAGAATGTGGTGATTGGATATGAAAATTGTCGTTGTAACTTTTGAAGGTCACTGACCGTTTTTCATCTGCATAGGAATGAACTGTAGTATTGTTTCAGTGTATTATCAAAATAATTGTAATGCACTATAGTATTTTTACTATTTCTTATACGATTTAGTCCATGTATTCTAAACTCAGATGAAATCTGACACTGCATCAAGCACATTTATTTCGCATGTAATATACAGGGTGGAATTGAATTCGTTGGCATCCTTCTAAGTATCTGTTACACCTATGATATAAAGTAATTTAAGACTGATAAAACGTCAATCATAAGTTAACCTTTAGACATGCATTAGATTCGTTGATAGATACCATTACTGCAATTTAAAATAAAAAACTTACCGTCTTAAAACTCACGAAAAAGAAATTAATTGTAAAATTATCAATTTCGTCGCGCCATCGTACCTAATACTCATTCCTACTTAAAACGTAACCTTGAATAACCTACTATCCTCAAGCGTACGTGAGACACCGCCCGTCCCCACTCGACTTTAAACGTTATTCACGTAACTTAAAGTCTACTTTTGAATGCCGGCCGCCCGCGCCGGTCAGTCGCTCAGCTGTGTCTGTAGCTATGTGCGGCAGGGTCTCTGACCGCGTGCTCGTAAGTATACACACTATGCGCACGCGACTCAAAGTGTCTTGATACTTTGGTAATTTTTCTATACTTTTTAGTTACTGCATTAATTGCAGTGTCGTTACCGTAAGAAATATCTTTTATATGAAAAGGTTACTTAGTTAAATTAATGCTAATGATTTCAATTGCTCCCTGTTTTTATGTATTTAGTAGAATGTTTGCGTATTACTTTAGTTTCTAGCATCATATGCCACAGCCTTCGCCAGCTGGCGGTCTCTTCCGCTGTGACCCTCACATTTAGTATCTGTACATTATTAGGTGTGAGGGTCACAGCTACAAGCGGCCGCCACGTCCACAATGGGAGGAATGATGCCGCTTTTAACAAGTATTTATTTATTTGCCAGCTTTTTATTTGTTTGGTGTATAAGTTTATGTAAGAGGCAGGGTCTTGGTTAATTTATAATAACTTTAAGCATCCAAAATTGTTAAGTGTTTATAAAGCTTTCGATTTTGATGTAAGAACTTCGTTCTCATCACGACACTTATCTCCTTGTATAACTTTATAAGCATTTCAGTTTTATTTTTGTAGATAAAAGCTCTCTTTGAATTGCAAAGGGAATTTGATGACATTCTATGGACCTGTTCATCACTGAACGTGTATTTAAAGTGCAACCTCAGATACAAGTCAGACATTAAAATGATTAGGCTAAAATTTTGCGTACTTGTGTAAGTCAATGAGCTGTTCTGATGATGGAGCCGGGAGATATTCGACGGATCTCAGTTATAAAACAACATAACCTCATTGAGTAGGACTTGTTTGATTTTTCTTGACGAACACTTTATGGTAGACGATGCCTAGGGTCTTATTAGCAAAGAACAGCTGATTTTATAACCACGATCTCCTTTAGGACCCGGACATGCACCGATCGCCCCACCTGGTGCCGTACCCGAAGGTGGACGAGGCCATCAAGAAAGCCAACCGGGACACCGCCTCCGAGACGGTCCGGACGCTGCTCGTGTACGGGTACAACTTGGACCCGCCCACGGGGGAGCAGCATGAAGGTAACAACCGTCCAAGTGCGTGTAGCACTATTTCAGAAACGGATACCTAAATCGAAAAATGATGTTAACAAGCTCACAATATTTTCTAAAGTCTTATTCAGCGATCAAGATGGGTTAGTCGAAATTAACTCCTACGTTAAGATGTATGAGAGCTACGCTAAAAAAATAATTTTTCCGACATGTTGAATGTCGGAAAAAATATTCTTTAACAACGACTATTTTTCCACTTTTTCGTCATAATAATCGGTCTAATTGATATGTTTTTAAGCTTGTTTAGCTTGTATTTTCACAGTGAAATAAAGTTTTTATTTATCTCTACTGCGAAAGGTATTTTCTAAGTCGCCTTTTACGACATCCACGGGAAGATTGGAGTGGTCCTATTCTACTCTACCAGAAACCACTCGGCGGCAGTTCACCGTTCAGAGCTAATCAAACTAATATTATAAAGGCAAAAGTTTGTGAGTGTGTTTGTGAATGTTTGTTACTTCTTCACGCGCATACGGCTCGATTAATTTTGATAAAATTTGCCAGGAAGCTGACACCCTAGATTAACACATAGGCTACTTTAGGCGCTTTAGTAATGAATAAAATAACCAACGTTGTTTACAGCACTACTGGCAGAAGCATCGAAGCAGAAGCAAGCGGACTTCAGGACGTACCGCGCGGAGAAGAACTACGCCGTCAGCTCCGGCAAGTGGTACTTCGAGTTCGAGATCCTCACCGCCGGGCCCATGCGGGTACGACGGCTTTTTAGCTTATTTTACATAGATTCCACGCATGTTTCGCCGTTTCCAAATTGTATTTTAATCCCTTAAGATTTTCACTTTTTTTTTTAAATCCCGAGCGAATCAGCAGTAACATTAGCTTCAAATGTTTTGGGATGAAAACATCGTTTTTCGAATAGATGAGATGAAAAGTAATTTATATTGCACTCGTGCTTTTAAGGCCCCAAAAAAAGCACTCGATGCAAAATAACCTTCTTTTTGCTCGGTGCAACAGTTTACGCTGGTTTATTAAGATACAGGCTCTTCTTAGTTCAGACACACCAGTCTCTCATAATCTTATTATTAAACCTTGCTATCTACTTCGACTTTAGTTTTTAAATGGACATAAAATTGTGGAGATAATATATATTTTTCTTACTATTTCCTAAATTAAAATCTGGATCGCTTTCCCACAGGTCGGGTGGGCGCACGCAGACATGGCCCCCGGTATGATGCTCGGCCAAGACGAGAACTCTTGGGCCTTCGACGGCTACAATGTAAGTATATACTTCAAACTAGGTTTAGAAGAGATTTTAACTGTAGGACATTAAGGGGAAACATGAATTTTCCGGGGTCATTTGAAAGGAAACGGAGATATCATTTAAGTAGTTCATAAAAAAAATTATTTAGGGCTTGACCAAGACACAATTTTTAACCCTTTCACCGCGAGACTTTATATCAGTTGTCGCACCCCCAGCGCGAGACATGGTAAATCTAACATATCTATCTACAACCAAAAACGGATATGGATACGTAAGCTATGTGCCATACGAGCATTTTTTTTTTGTCGCAAATATGCGACCTTCGCATTGACCTTCGAATGGGCCCGACAATGTTTGTCACATATATGCGACGCTCGCGGGTAAAGGGTTAATGATATTAACGTTTCCTTTCAAATGGTGGCGCCACTGGACCCCGGAAAATTCAGGTTAGTCAATCGATGTTATGAGTCACCTGGTGATTCAGGTGTTAAGTAAATAAGTGTCGCTTATATAAACACTGTGTTTACTAAATGAGAAAAAAATGATATTTTACTCTTTTATTTGGCTCACTCTAGAAACAAGGCTACCAATGATTCATGTCTAAGTTCACCGTTGTCGTCAAGGATTATGTGAACGGATGTAAAATGTGTAATGCGTGTGTCGTATCTATGTGTCTATGTATCTATGTATCCGTGAGTCTTCTAAAACATGGACCGATTTTGATCTATTTTTTTTTAAATAAAAAAAAAAAAACTAACTTAAACATGAGTGTTCTATTTTAGAAACGCTTAAGTTTAAGATTTTAAATTTATGAATTATAATGTAAGCAAAATTACTACGCCAGTGTATCAAAGTTCACGGCGGAGGTAGCGACGCGTTCGGGCTGCAGTTCAAAGTGGGCGACATAGTCGGCTGCTTCCTAGACGTGTGCGACATGACCATTAGTGAGTTGCCACGCTAGCGGGGGGACTGTCCTGAGGTGCTCGCAACTCAGAACAATAACTAAAGCAGCTCGCAAATTAAACTGTACGGTCGAGGGACCCTTAAAACGAATTTTTACTTTTTCTTCAACTCTGTTTAAACTATACATATAATAAAACAGTAAAAATATTTTGTCTGTACATTTAGTGTTTTTAACTGAAATTGATAGAGGGACACTTAAAAAGAATAAAAGAAAGCAAAAAAAATTCTGATATTAGGGGAGAAGTAGGTTTTTAGTTTAAAAAATTTTTTGGTTCGGTATTTATAGTTATGTAGACGGAATTGATCGATTTTTTGGTTATTTTACATTTTCTACCTGACATATCTCCTAGTCGAACAGAATCCTTAACTACCGGCGTCAAAAGTTGGAGATAGAAAGCCCAAAATAGAACTATCTGGAATAAAATACTTGACCGGGCCCAGGTCCGCCCACGACTGTAGAGAATTAAACGATAAGATCCAAAACCCTTTTTATCTGGCTCGTGTACTCGTACTCAAGTAAGGGAGAAATGCCTAGTTAGTCGATGCATAAAGAACGAGCGATGCAGATAGATAGTTTAATATTGCTTTAATGCCACTGTGCCTCAACGCCTATTGTTTGGGCTAAAAAGTTTATTTGCTAAGCAAATTTAAAAAAAAACCCCTACGGTTAAAACGCCATCTAGTAATGAGTAGTGGAACTACCGATCCGACTTGATATCTGAAGGGCCATCTGCATGCTTTTTGCTATCGAAAGCCCGAACCGATTTTTATCAAACGTATCAAAGAAGCACCGCCAAGGGAACTAGCTTTCACATAAAAACGCATCGAAATAGTTCCCTTCGTTCGAGCGCTACGATGCTACAGACAGACAAACCCACAGACGTTAGCGTCAAACTTATAACACCCCTCTTTTTTATCGGACGTTAAAAGGGCCTTCTCAGAAAACCTTTGCAGGCAACTGACGGAGAATTAGTAAACAACGCAATTCATAGGTATTTTCAGCATTTCTTTATATCTATACACACCGTTACCTTAAATCGGCCATGTGATTGTATTAAGTTGCACCTCAGGGCAGTACCCCAGGGATTTTAAATGTATTTGTGGTTAACTCGTGGTAACAAAACATTAATGAGCCCCTTGTGTACCCATAATGTTGATATTGTATTTGAACTGCTAATTTTCCTCTTCAATTCTCTCTAGATTAGAAATTTCACAATTAGAACACACATAAACCATCAAAATTTCGGAGCTTTCTGTATTAATATTCACTTGGAAGTGGCGAGGTCTTCAATAGAATTTTCTGGACTTTTCAAGGAGGAAAAGGTGTACAGCGGTAGTACGGAATCTTTCGGGAAGCAATGGGCTGTTGGTGATGTGGTGGGCGTGTTCCTCGATCTAATTGATAAGACAATAAGTAAGAACTCTATTGGATGAAGCTTGTGCGTAGTCTTTTGGCAGGAACATTTTCAAATCTTTTTGCTATTTGCCCTTCTGCTGCATCATCTTATTTTTACTATCTATCTATTGTTAATTTTCTTATGTAATCTTTCGATTCTTCACTAATTAGATGTATGATATATTTTGCTTTATTAATAAGTGCATATTTAACTGTTTATGTAAGTATTTACAAATAATTTTTAATATCCATTAAAAAATGTTCCTGCCATGTCGTTGAAAGCTTGAAGGCAAAATTCCGAAGTTCGCATTCATCAACATTTGCTTACAACCTAATTTACTACAGCCGTGCATTGCTTCGCTTGGTTTCTCAACTTGGGCACTAGTGAACCATCGATATAACGCATCATCATTGAATGGGACATTACATCTCACAGACTGATTTACAAATCATTTTAGTGAAGGATTTGATACAGAACATTAGCTCTTTCGCTCGGAATAAATTGTGCACCTTTGTATAGTTTCATTTTATTTTGATACTTTATCATAACAAGGATCCAAAGAGGCATTGGTATCTTAAAATCTTGAAATAGAATTTTAAATTAGTATATTTTCTAAAGTAGAATTGCTAAAGCAATGAATATTTAAACTTACTCTTGCATAGTTATCATCCAAATCGACGGAAATTGAAAGTACTTTACAGCTTTGTTAGAAATTACTTTAGTCCAGATAGAGAAGTAGATAAGTAGTCGTAGATATAGTTCCAATTTGACAGCTATATAGTAAATGTCTGGTACTTACATGTCGTTCAAAATTCGTATTTAACAGTCATGCTTGTTACACTAATACGTATAATCATTAAAAATGTTGTTATGCATACTTTTTTTGACTTATATTATCTCAATAACAATCGAACATGTTTAACACCATTTGTTTGACGTCATTGGTGTTAGTAGGTACATCATTATTCTATTTTCATTGACCTGTATCATATCCTGTATATCTCTCTTTTATCTCGTTGATTTTTAATATAACAAACTAATACTAATAGAATTTTGAAAATTAATTCATTTAGATCTGTAGACCTAGAAGATACTTGTATATCTACAAGTATATCGAATGCAAGATATGACTTGTTACTTTAATTATATACCTTTATTATTTATGCAAAAATAAAATTTAAATTAAAATGTTACCTGCTTTTTGTATCAAATAGAAAACATTGTAAAGAATATCATAAAATATAGGTCTATGAAGATGATAAGGTTTTCAAATAGACGAAAACAGAGAGATTCTTTTTTCATTACTATAGGTTTACTACTAGTATTTAAACATTTTATAATTTAACATTTAAAAGACATATAATCGATAAAAGATTTTTTTGTTTAAATTTTTTGCAAGTATTCAACTTTTTTTTTTAATTAGAAGGCAAACAAACCTCAGGGCATTATCGCCAAAGCGTTTAACTGCCTATCAGACGGACATGATGTCATTCTGCGTAGGTTTCTCCCTGAACGGTGAGCTACTGATGGACGCGCTGGGCGGAGAGACCACGTTCGCAGACGTGCAGGGAGACAACTTCGTGCCCGCCTGCACGCTTGGAGTGGGACAGAAAGCGAGGTACGTGGGGAGAACATACCTACAAGTCTTCATTCAAAATTTCTTTATTATTATCTCGCCTTGTGGTTTCTCAGCGTGGGGCAGAAAGCGAGGTACGTGGGGAGAACATACCTACAAGACGTTTTGCACTTTCCTTGCTGAATCAAAGCGAACTGCGCATCCAGCGTTTCCAAGCGACCTTGGTGATGTCTCCTGACCGCCTGGTTGGTGGATGTCCTACGCTGAGAGTACGACGAGCAAACCAATTTTTGACGTGGACGCCATATTGTTTTTTTTATATTTTACTTTATTACAAATGTAATATGGATATATTAGAAGGAATCACTTAAATTATAAGGTGACATGATTCAAAGCAGTTATTATAATTATCGTCCTTGCTACAAATTGATATTTTTATTGTTTTCAGACTCACGTACGGCCAAGACGTAAATACCTTAAAGTATTTCACCACATGCGGTCTTCAGGAAGGCTACGAGCCCTTCTGTGTGTAAGTTAATTTGTTTAATACTTACATTTTAATATGTACCTTTAGCTCCACGGAGTCTCTACGGAAGAAATACTTAACGGTACAGTTCTTTAAGTTATCGTAAAAACCAGAATTCTCTGCAAGTAAAAAAGTGACAGAATATATTTATACTATGCTCGCTCACGCACACAGTAGGTATAAAAAGATTCAAATGTTTATTCAGTAATTAGACTTTTACAGGCACTTTTACACGTCAATGAGTATAAAATTTACATCACGTATAATGTACCTATATTAAAATTTAATTAATTTTTAAAGATGAGCTACCGATACCAGCTCTTCACAAAGATCAGTACTAAGATGAAACGCTAAAAGAAACTCATTTTTACAGTATCCTTTAAATCAAAGGTGCTGTGTAATCGACCCTGATCGAATCATGCCGCCTTTTTGTAATTAATGTGTAAAAGTTAATGTGTACCTTTTCACTCTTCTCTTCTCTAATTTTATTTATTTATTTAAACTTTATTGCACAGTAAAAAAACGTACAACTGGCGGACCTAATGCTATATGGCATTCTCTCCCTGACAACCATTAGACCAAGCGGAAAATATGTGTGGCTGGCGTGATAAAAATCGTGAAAACTAAATGTATACATTGATACGCTATTTTCCAACAAGTCAAATCAGATACTTTTTTCTAAACGTCAAAACAAAGAGTTTCTATGGGATTTTGTATGAAATACAGGCAGGTGACGTCATAGTTTTTTGGAGTCAGATAGCGCTCTTATAATTAGTTTTTCTGCAATAATAAATTTAAAATCACGTTAAAATGGATATTTTTAAAGACGAGTGACATTATTTTGCGACGTTTTATTTTGTTATAAGTTCAAAATAATTTATTTTTGGCTTAGGAAAATACCCAATTATATGATTGCTTTATAGGAATATGAAGCGTGACGTCACCCATTGGTACACGAAGGACCAGCCTATCTTCGAAAACACCGACGAGATGGCTGATACCAGGATTGACGTCACAAGAATCCCTGCGGGATCAGGTAAATTCACCTTGATTGTAAATGTTGAAGATAACGTAGTGTTTTATAATCTACAGTTCACTAAATGAGTTGATTGATTATGTATTTAGATTGGTTATTATATTAACCCCTGACAAAATGGAGGGGACACCACAGACATCAGCGTCAAACTTATAACAAAGTTTGATGCTAATGTCTGTCTGTCTGTGGCATTGTATCGCTCGAACAGATGGACCAATTTTAATGCATTTTTTACGTAAAAGCAAGTTCCCTTGCGTTGGTTCTTAGTTATTGGAGGTTAACGCTTAAAAGTCGGGTTTTTTGTGGTTTCACTGGCAAATAAAATATGGTGCTACGGATGTTATTTCTACTATTTAGTTCCTCCGCTCATCACTAGATGGCGTTTACATATGAAACTATTGATGTAAGGCAACAAATCTTGCTTAATTATCTTAGTAAATAATTTAGAACCCAAAACCTGAAGGATGTTTTTGCAGTAGTTTTATTTGAGTTCAGTCCCTGATACAAAACTACATCCTGTGAAAAATATGCGTCCTTCAAATGGTCGAAGATCGTTAAAAATTTTCGTGCTCTCACACAAAATCCGTTTTGTTCAGCTAAGTGCTGATTTGTATGGGAAGACGAATATTTTTTCCGTAGAGTCAAGAAACGCACTTGGCCGATTAATTTATTTTTGTTTTTATGAAAAGTAATACAGTATCATGGACAAGCTCCTAAAACTAGGTTGGTGGTTATAAAAGCTATCTAATGTTATACCTCTACACGTCTCGTTACGATCTTTAGAGACCCCGCCGTGTATGAAGATCTCCCACAACACCTTCGAGACCATGGAGAAGGCCAACTGGGAGTTCCTCCGTCTGTCGCTGCCGGTCATCTGCCACCAGGAGTTTATCGAGTGAGTGGAGATTGTTCACGTTCGTACTTCATAAGTTAGTCTTTTATGTTGGTCTGGAAGAAAAGTACATAGAAAATACGTAAGGCATAAAAACTTGGCAGTGTATCGAATGTATAGTTTACGGGTTTCTCTTCCTTGTCACTAGATGAAGGTAATAATTAAAACAGTAAAATCTTTTTTTACTGTTATTTAAATGATTACTGTTATTTATAATATATACTGTAATTAATTAAATATGACTTATATGATATGCAATTTTTAAAAAGCATATTTAACACTTTCTTTATCACTCATTTGCTAGTCGTATGTGCTGCCATCTCTGTGCAAACAGCTGGTACTAATATCGCCTACTACTTTTGCCTATTTACGGGCCATCCAATAGTTTCTATGGCGTTGGGTATCTGTTACATTAGTAATAATATTACCTTTGTCTTGAGATCCCATATAGCAGCGTGTCAACACGACATAAAAATGCAATAAACAGCGTTTGCTGGTCAAGAGATTTCCTTTGGCAGTGTGAACCATCTGAACCCTTATATAGACTATGGTGTTAGACATATCTTACGTTAGTAATTATACTATCTTTGACCGCCGCTAATGAAAAAAACCTTCGTCGTTTGACCGCCAAACTTGTTTTAACAGCGAAGCTGAGAAAGCCCGGCGCTGGGTGGAGATCAAGGACCGTCAGCAGATCCTCATGAAGGAGGCCACGGAGGCGCAGATGCCGGCGCACATCGACCAGATCATGCGCAGCGGGTTCACTATGAACGACATCAAAGGTAGCATCTATGTGGTATTAAGTCAATGATTTTTCAACACTTGCTCCTTAAGTGATCTCATTTTACCGGTTTTAGATAAGTATATAAAGCAGCTCATAAAACACGCGTGTGTTGTAAACGCAAATTGTGACGTTATATTTCTATAACCGCACTATTTGCTATTTATGTTGCGGCGTCCGCCAGTAATCCCTGATGTGAAAAAGTAAAACGGCGGGAAAGCAACAATGTGCATCACAGTTTTCGGGCTGAGTTTATTTAAAATCAAAAAAAATAATTTTATTAGGTATTTTTCCTCGCAAGCGTGTTGAAAAACGTCATACGATATACGTGCGTATATTGGTTAAACACACTCGGCTCTGTTAAGCTCTCGCCGACGGCTCGGGCTGAAATTCCGCTTCGTCTGTTATAACCATCATAACGCACTTATATCGTAATGTACTATAAGTCCTTTGTAACTGTCCATACCTCTAATGCGTAAATTTATAGATTTTTTTCTTTTTTATTTTGATTTTTTTATGTAGTGCTAAAATGTTTTTAAAATCTGTCGTAATGATTAGATGTTCCCTCACCAATATTGTATTTTTATTTGAGTTAATTGAAGCTTATATTACCTCAGTCCCCGTAAAGAAATGAGACCCTTTTACTTTGCAGTAGCCAAGTTGTTAATGAATAAGCTGTATAAATAGCTCACTTAAACCCACGGCCGTTTACTCACTAAAGACAATCTTTAAATATTTGTCAGAAACATTTTTGTATCATCTGCAGCTGAGTCCAAGAACTTTACTTCATAATCAACGCGACAGATAGTATCGTCCTATTTCAATTCCAAAGTAATTAAAAATTAAAAAGTGCGAGTGAGAGGTACTTATTGGCATCGTTCTCTCATATCATCGTTATTATACCAGCCACAGGAAATGCACTGCTGGATTAAGCCTCCCCGAAGATTTTCCAATCGGTTGTTGTAGAAAACGCTGCAGCGTTTTCCTGCTACCTTGTTTTTTGACCAGCTATAGTTGTGGGTGTCCTACGCTGCGCTTGCCAACACGTGACCGCCATTCGAGAACCCTTCTACCCCATTCGCCATTGGTTCTTTGTACTATGTGCCCCACCCACTGTCACTTCAAAGACCTGAACCGCTGGGACGTGTCACTGACCTTAGTTCTACGAATTATAAATAATATATATAAAATATAAATAAGTTCTACGAATTTCCTGTATTCAATCACATAGACGTCGATATCCCTCTCACTCACGCGTTTACTGGACTTAAAGTCCGATTTTTAATTCCGTAGAATTCTGACAGCTGTCATTTTTTGACATATCAGAGATCATAAACCTTTTTGGCCGGGCACATTTTTTTATTAAATTCCAGATTTCAATAAGAGTGTGAACATCTGAGTCTACACATTTTATTTGTTAGTGAATGTAACCATTTAATTTAGTGCGGTGCTCCAAATCAAAAGAGGATTTACAGCGAGTAATATTTTCATCAGGAACAGTTGAATAACCGACATAAATGACGAACAACTGTGATAACTATTTGATTTAACAAACATACATACAAATAAATCCAACTAGCTTTCGACCGCGGTCAATTTGTCGGTGAATGGCTTATACGTCCTTTTCAGGTTCTTAAACTATCTCCATATCAAATTTAATCTAAATCAGTTATGAAAAAAGTTTTTTTCAACAAGAAAAAACTTAACAGAAAGATAACTAATATAACAATCAATGTGACAGTCGTGACGTGACAGCTGATGGCCGCATACTTTATTTTTTAGTTATTGTGCTTCATGGATGGACAAAAAAATATATTTATTGAGCTTTTGGCTAAAAAGGTTGATGATACATGAGGTAGTAGGGAGTGATGCCAGGGAAAGAAAAATAACCTGCTGACTTAAAATTACTTAAAAATATAACTTTGATAATTCAGTATTAAAAAATGTTATAACATTTTAAATATACCAGAAAGATTAAAGTTTATCATTATCTTGGTAAAACATTAAAATTAATCAAGAATTAAATTTTTTATTGCTCTTATACGCGTTCCCTTTTTAGTTGGAGAACTTTTTTAGTAGCAACACTTATGAAATGTCAGAATTCTACGGAATAAAAAATTAGACTTTAGTTGCTATCTGCTGCAAATGTATGTGAATTGGAGTTATACAACGTGAAAGGGATATACCCTAAATAACTCGAACCACGGTACTAGATCACTATAGTATAATCACAGAGTAATAATATACTACGTACAAGTATAATGATAATAAAATAACAGACAAAAAACAAAACCCGTACTAAATCGATCCACTGGCTATACTAGATCACTATAGTATAATGATAATAAAGTAACTGACAAAAAACACATTCCCATACAAATTGCCCAGACGGCTGCACACATTAGTATAGAAATGCCGATTTTTAGGGTTCCGTAGTAAACAAGGAACCCTTATAGTTTCGCCATGTCTGTCTGTCTGTCTGTCTGTCCACGGTCCTACAGAAAAACTATAAGTACTAGAAAGCTGTAATTTAGCATGGATATGTATATTAATTATGGCGAAAAAGTCGTAAAATAAAATATGGAAAAAAAATTTTTTTCAGTGTAGCTGCCATACAAGTAAAGACGTAGTCAATATTTGTTTTCTCGACAAACACATTGAGTGGGGTATCATAGAATAGATCTTTCAAAAATATTGTTAGCTTGTGAACAACATTTTTCGATTTAGGGATCCGTTTCTGAAATATTTGGGTTTAAAGTTCCCCCTCTATCTGCTAAACGGTTATATATGGCCAAGTGAAAAAAATCACAATTATAGCATATATAATGTATTTTGAAGAAAAACTATCAGAGCCAAGTAGGGTATACAAATTAAAATGTTATAGGCGATCAACTTATAAAATGTACTTGAAAAAAGACATTTTCATACAAATTCAATAGATATTAGTTTTTAGACGTTTTTAGTGGCAAGAACTCAAAGTTGGCATTCGCAACTACGGAACCCTACACTGCGCGGAGCCCGACACGCACTTGCCCAATTATTTTTAAAAGTTTTCACAGTTTTATGTTAATTTTATTATACGGCAGTGACCTAGTCAGCCCGTAGTTTGATTTATTACGGGTATGCCCCTTTCACTTTGTATATTAAATTCATGAGTAAACAGCCAACCCTTACTATTTATTTGCGTCACCTAATCGCACGGCCCCGCTTACACGAGTTCTCCCGACCCAAGGTCTCCACTACGACGAGAGCGAGGAGATCCCCAGCTCCAAGATGAAACGCCAGCCGTCCCGGCCGCCCAGGAAGGGTTCCGTGACAAGGGGCGTCACCATACAGAGTTACAATTTGCAGCCAGGTTGATTTGTGTTCCGCTTCTTCTTCATTTCGACTGTCGTTGCATGGGTTTTAATAGCATCTGTGACTTTAATTAGTATTATGGGGCTTACTGCGATTAATATCGTTAGCATAGTTCTTAAACGCAACACACAACTGACAGTGTCTTTGTTTTTTTGTTGTTGTGTGTACGGACTTATGTATGTATGTATGTAAATTCTTGATTGTACAAAAAGCAAAACACAAAAATATAGTAGATAACAATACAAAGGCGGACTTATCCCTTAGAACTTATGCAATAGACGATGAAAAAAGAGAGTAAACCGCAAACGTGCATTTTATACAGACACAGAATTTGTCTACCCTGTGCCATCCTAATATAATGTCGGATAATAACGAGAAAATTAAATGTACTTTGTTCAATATATTTAAGTAAGATGCCTACCCTGTAAAAAGTAGTTGTGCACGTCACTGGCAAACCGATATGGTTACCCTTGACAGTCGAACATCCATCGCAGTTCCTCAGTCTGCCAGCGACCATGACGAAGACAGAAGGGACGTCGAAAAATCCGACAAAAAACCTTACGCAGTAAATAAATTGTATGTCCATGCAAAAAACGATGTTAATCGCGGTAAGTCCCGTAATACTAATATTATTGTGACCGCGAAACTTTAAAGTCGTACATCTGTGACTTGGATAGCTGTGTTACATGGGAGGACTTATCAAGAACATTTTTACACGTTATTAACTTTACAGGACTTCGCGATTGATTTTTGGGCTTGATATTTTGATGACGTTATAGCCGTCATGATCTCTGTTCAGTAAGTTAAAACTGTGACATCATTTAAATATCGAGCCTAAATTAAAATCAATGTAATAGTCATTTTAACCGCGGAGCCTCAAGTCCTATTTCATTTAAGACAGTTGTGTCACACATCATTATTCGAAGGCAGCATTTATTTACCAAACGTAAAGTGTTCTTTTGAATGACAACTTATTTTTGAACTCTTCATGCGTTGTTCGAGAATTGCAACAATAATATTCTGCCATCTCATCTGTCAGTGTGTATACTTCTCGCTATTAACAAAAATCTATCAAATTCTCTGTAGTATTTCACTTGCAAAATAGTCATATATTTAATGAGCAGTCTATACTCTTACACTTCGGTCGCTTTGTGGAAAAAATCTTTTCAAAGTTTCTGTTTACATACCGCCTTATTATAAAACGCAGACTAACTTTGTGACTAGGTTTAAACCATTATCCGACCAAATCTAGTTGACATTTTCAGATGAGACAATGACGTATTACTAGATGTCAACTTGATTTGGTCGGATAATGGTTTAAACCTAGTAACAAAGATAGTCTGCGTTTTATAATAAGGCGGTATCTGTCTTATCCTAAAACGCAGACTAACTTTGTTACTAGGTTTAACCATTATTTGACCAAATGAAGTTGACATCTAGTAACATGCCACGGTCTCATCTGAAAATGTCAACTTGATTTGGTCGGATAATGGTTTAAACTTAGTAACAATGTTAGTCTGCGTTTTATGATAAGACGGATAAAGTCTAAATAATTATAAATTCCACAAACTTACGTTATCTTTTAGGTCAAGTCAACGGTATGCATCGTTCGACCAGCGAGGCTGAGATGTCCAAGTACGAGTTAGGAGTACAGAGTCTGCCTGATGATAAGAAAGACAAAAGAGGAAAGTCGCCGTTCAAGTGAGTCCTGCTTAACTGCATAAAGTTTACGAACGACCTAGTCCAATAAATCCTAGAGTATGGATGTTTATTCCGCTTTCACACCAAAATTGCTGAACGGATTAGAATAAAATTCGTCATGTATAGAATTCGTATGCCCGCGATGTCGACTTTTTTTTTAATCCCTTGCGATCCTCTAATTTTCCCGAAATATAAAGTATCCTTGTATATATTAATCCAAGTAATATGTCATGTTTGTACTTTGATTAAGACATGGGATTTTATAAAACTTTGCCATCGCGAGCAACACTGCATAGGTTCAGGTAGTTTAACATAAAATCAAATGAAGAACCTGTTTCATTATAATGCTTCTACGCACTATTTTCATGCTTTAGCTGGTATATTTTCTGGCTTTTTTTACCCGGGTACGGCAAAGCCAAGAGGAAGGGTAATGATTTTGGCAGTCTATTTATGTATGTATGTATGTGTGTATGTATGTTAATATCTTTGTGTGTTCTACCGTATCATCCAAACAACTATTCCAATTTTGACAATCTCATCCGAAGTCCTTCATCAGGTCGATCCTGATGGTCGATGGATCCTGATGAAGACCTCCGAATGAGATCGAAACATGTCAGCCAGTAGCTAACTCTTAACTCATTCTAATAATATATTACACTTCTCACTAGGCATTTCCATAGTAGAAATGTCAAATTATCAGCCTCTTTCTTCAGGATGCTGTTATGACTATGAAAACTTTGATTGAATTTTCGGTTCGAAATTGTAGATTCTTCAAGAGCAAACGCGGCGAGAGCGGAGACCGGGCCAAGTCGCGCAAGTCAAAGACGCCCGACCCCTTGAGCGACACCGAGGTGTCTCCGGACAGGGGCATGCGCCGGCCCAACCCTCAAATCCGAGTCTCACAGGTAACGATGAACTAAAGATCGTAATGTTTGAAATAAATACTCATGAAAAAAAATTGAAACCTATAATTTTTGACCATTTTCTGGGAGTTCGCATGAAGATTTACGTCATGTTGGACTAAGATTTTCCTATACTGATCACCTCATAAAATATAGATTGTTTTAACATGAATGAGAAATTTTAGTTTGCTACAAAGTATCATACGTTTTAAAACAGAATTTTTGTTTCTTGGAGTCATTGAAAATTGACAATAAAGAAAAAGTTTTCAGTAGTGCCATCTATTGGTGCCTGAGGTGCTTGAATATGAAAAGTCCTGTGGTTTAACTTATAATTGGCACGGCATGCTTTGTGCATCGAAAACCGATTGTTGGTGTGTATAAAACTGTTTTCAGGATTAAGATTGCTAGAATGTATTGCATATTTTATAATCTATCCCGTGTTTCCTACCCCTATTTTGTTTTTACGTTTGTTTTGTGTTTTCCCAAGGCAAATCAAAGATATAACGATCTACCAAGAGCTAGCAAGCCCAATTTGTACGGCAGCCAAACTGGCTTGAACGTAAGTTAACGACTTTTGGAGTGACACTATGTTTTACTACTATACTATTAACAAAATAATAAATTCACATGGTAACTATTAAACGAAACAATAGCTATGAAACATTGGTTTAAATAATAATTGTAAATATTTTGGAATAAACAAATTATTAAAATTCCATGTTGTTTAAAAAGTAATATTATGTAGTTACTTATAGTTGTATTTATACTAATATTTTTATTCTTCTCTTATTCTTATGCGTTAGTTTCATGTCTCTTCTCTTTTAGTACAATCTAATATTTAGTTGTTTTCTAGATTTCGCAAAGTTAATAATTTAATTGAGTTAAGGCTGCGAAGCTCCAGTCTTAATAGGATAGAGACGATTAAGGCAAAATAAGCAGCAGTGGCGCCGGTTCATTTCAAATAATTTTTTTAAAAGTAAATATGGTGATAATTAAAAATGTGACTTCCAGGAATCTGTAGAAAGACCTTTAAATCATTTTATGAGCAACCTTTCAAAGTATTATTGATAATCCGTCAAATTTTAAAACGAGTTTTCGCCAAAAGAGGCCGCTTTTGGCTTTTTAAACTAGATGGACTAATGCATTATCTTTCAAAGAGGTTAAAGGTCTTTCTACAGATTGCTAGAAGTAAAATTTTTAATTATCACCATATTTACTTTTAAACAATTTATTTCAAATGAACCGACGCCACTTCTGCTACCATTTTGCCTTAAATACGATATAAGGGGAATTGTTCCAGTATTGAGACACTACATCTGCAGTCTAAAAAACATTTTATAATTTGCAGACAAACCTGACGATGCAGACTCCGACACAAGATCGCAAGCAGATGACGACCAGCGTACTGTCCGCGGCCACCACAGAGACCGTCGGCAATGAGATATTTGACGCGGAGTGTCTCAAACTCATCAACGAATACTTCTACGGTGTCAGGTTTGTAGAAGATACTATTTGAACACCTCTCGATTGCGAATAGATATCTAGATGAAGAGAATCTCTTTATGAGAAGCTCGGCGGCTCAGCGGGAGTGCGCATTACTAGCGCTTTCGCAAGTAAAGCGATACCTGGCGTGGTCCGCACTTCTGGGTGACCACAAGTGTTTGTTTACGTCAAATCTTGTAACTCAATTTTCAACCAATTATCCTAAGCTCAACCGATTGAACTGAAATTTTGCGTATTTGTGTAAGTCGGATGACAGTATGAGCTGTTCTGTTGATGGAGCCGGGAGATATTCGACAGAACTCAATAATAAAACAACATTAACCTATTGATTAGGACTCGTTTGATTTGTCTTAACGAGTTCTTTATGGTAGACAATGTAGTCGATGGAACTCACTAATGGTAAGACGCAACCCCATTGACTTTGGGCGTATTACTTTGGCCTTGATGAGTACTTGTGCCTTACTATAAATGCTTGTAGTAAAAAATGTTTTTTTTTAGAAAATAATTTATGTGTAATATGTTTTTTCACTTTTTTTACCTCATTGAGATATTTGTAATATCCTTCTTTAGGAACAAGTTTAGTTTAACCACTATAACATAAGAATTTATTATTCATTATACTTAAGTCTAACTTACACGTGCATCTGACTCGTTCAAACTATATTTTGACTTGTATCTTCTTGTTCCAGAATCTTCCCCGGGCAGGACCCGACGCACGTGTACATCGGCTGGGTCACGACCCAGTACCACCTACATTCCAAGGACTTCAACCAGAACAAGGTCATGAAGTCCTCCGTCATCATCACCGATGATTACGACAGGGTCGTTGAAAGGTACGTACAATTCATGGAATTGTGGTACAATTATAATAATAATAATATTTTTTCTTTATTAATGGTAAAAACCCAATACAGTTAAAACAATGTGCGTACCTACAGTCTAAGTACAATGATATAAAATAAATAAAAACTTAATTTAAAATAACGTTTAAATCGTGAGGTTCTTCCTTCTTAGTTAAATTTGACATCAAATAAAAAACATTTATTCTCAAACTATTAAAGTCCATACATACAAACAAACAAATTGTACATATGAATAAAAGTGGAAAGTGGAAAGTTTTTAATCCATCAACCGAAGATTCTCTGACTGTCATTGCTGACGGTGATTACTTCTACTGATATAAACAGGGTAACGTTTTAAACACTGGCCACATTTTTGGAACAAATTCAGTCCATAATACCAAACCTTTTTTGTGTAAAAAATATATTGAATACCTATACGAAAAATTTCGTCTTCCCATACAATTTTCATTTGGCAGACGCCTGATAATTAATTTTATGGAAAGTAGTTCAGTATCTTGCCGTGTGGTTTCCGGGAGAGTCTAATAGGGCCACTCCAAGTCCACCCTTGCATGTAGTAGAAGACGACATAGAAAATACAAGCTAAACAAAGCAATTAAATATCAATGAGACCTCTTTAACTCGTCTGGCCAGCGTGGAGAGTGTATGCCAAATCCTCTGGCTGCTCTAGCCAAGTATGGCTCTGGTATTACAGAGAGGGTCGTGCTCCTGCAGTGGAGATAAAAAGACATGATGATGATAGTTCAGTATGACAGACTAAACTTGCTCCAAAAGTGTTACCAGTGTTTAAAAAGGAACCTTGTTTGAAAGAAATAAAGAAAAGCTTTATTCAGCAATCAAAACCATTACGAATTGTCCGTAGTGTAAACCGCCAGTCTTGCTACATGGTTCGAGCGGACGAGCTCTATAACGAAGTAATGGCTGAGGCGACAGGCAAGGGAGCGTCGCAGGGCATGTTCATCGGCTGCTCCGTGGACACCTCCACCGGGACTGTGGCCTTCACCTGCGAGGGCAAGGACACCAGCATCAGGTTCAAGGTGAATTAAACTTAGTGGTAGCAAGGTTAGAGTTTAGTTTTGATTGACACTCAAGCGTTTGTACTTCACTGAAATTGTGACTTTCACCTGTGCTGACAAAGACGCAAGAGAAGAAATATGACCAGATTTTATGGAACGAAGTTCCTTTTCGGAAGGTACGGACTTGGCGGATGGCTAGGTCGAAAAAAAATTAAGATATTTCCATCACAAACTTTTTAGGGGCTGGATTTTTTTGGGGATTTTTGTAACTTCGTTACAACAGAATGTTCCACTATGCTAAGTTTTTTTTAATTACACTACTAATATTAAGCCTTAAATTTCTACTTAGTGACAAAAAGTTTAAACTTCATCCCATTCTTCTAGTTGCCTGCGTACAATTACCTTATGTGAATCTTTTTTAGATGGAACCAGAAACTAAACTCTTCCCAGCCATCTTCGTAGAAGCCACATCTAAAGAAATCCTACAAATCGAACTCGGTCGGTCAAACACGAGTCTCCCACTAAGTGCTGCGGTGCTGCCCACGAGTGATAAACACGTGATACCACAGTTCCCGCCAAGGCTGAAGGTGCAGTGTCTGAAGCCGCACCAGTGGGCCAGGGTGAGTATCATAATCATCATTTCAGCCGCATAACGTCCACTGCTGGAAAAATGCCTCTCCCTTGAATTTCCAAAATGACCGATCTAGAGCTGCCTGCCTTCTAGCGAGCAAGCCAAGGTCAGGTCGTTAGACCACCTTGTGGGTGGGTGTTCTACGCTTCGCTTGCTAGAACGTGGTCGCCATTCGAGAACCTTTTTGCCCAGTGAGTAATTCTAAGCTTTTGTTATGTCTCCTTGGCCTCTCTGCGACACCGTTTGACTGAGGGTGATATAGAGTGGTTTTATTGTAAGTAATTTCAAAATGTTACAGATATCTTTAAATACATGTGTAAAATTTTGATTATTTTATTACAGATGATTTGTTGTACTTAGAAATTTATTTAATTAATAATTTAATCAATTATAATTACATTAATTTATTTTTAACAGGTACCCAATCAGTCTCTCCAAGTACATGCACTGAAATTATCCGACATTAGAGGTTGGTCCATGCTTTGTGAAGATGCAGTATCCATGCTGGCTTTACATATACCAGGCGAGTAATCTAAGTCGCAAATTATTATTTAAAATTCATCATTCTATTGGCAATATATTAAATATTGTATTCAACTTTCAGAGGAGGATCGCTGCATAGATATCTTGGAATTGATCGAGATGGACAAACTTCTGAGTTTCCACTCACACACACTCACGTTGTATGCAGCGTTATGTTACCAAAGCAATTACAGGTCAGTTTATTATACTATAGTATCTTTGTAACCATGTTAATCATTTAACGATCTATTTCCACCAAAAGTAACTACTTTGAAGGTCTATCTAAATCCTCTTGGTTATTAAAACTCCATCCCAGCCCATCAGGCTGGGTAGGGACCAATACTGAACTGGGTTTCTTTCGGCGTAATTTTTCCAGCAGTGGTCATTCCGAAACGCTAGTAGCTTTTAGCTTTTGCACAAAAATAATATTTAGAAAAATGACCTTCAATAAGAGATAAAATCCTACATTGAATAAAAAAAATTGTCTTTGACTTTTATTAGTTAATTATACATATATTTCCAGAGCTGCGCACGCGCTGTGCCAGCACGTGGACCAGAAGCAGCTGCTGTACGCGATCCAGTCGCAGTACATGTCCGGCCCGCTGCGGCAGGGCTTCTACGACCTGCTCATCGCCCTGCACTTAGAGTCGCACGCTACCACCATGTGAGTACTTCATTCACCGACTTCAAACTGAATTGGCTTGTCAATTAAAGAATATAAAAGCGTTTAAGGTGCCTTTCATCGAAAATATATAACATTTTCGTGCATTTATAAAACGAGTTATCAGGATTTTTTATGTAATTTTAAAAATTACAGCGGAAGTGACGACACACAGCAATCGAAGTTTACATTTTGCTTTGCCTGCACTAAAAAATAATAACATGTGTCAACTGTCAATGTCTCTTGTTTAAATTACCGTCATAACGTTGGTTGTTGTCAATTTGTTAACGTTAGTGTAGTTCAGTACTGAAAGTGAAAATTGCCAACTTTACTAAAAGAATCTTGATCGTGACGTCATTTCCTCAAATAAGCTTGACCTTACTTGAAAATGAAGGTCATTGGCATTTTTGCAAATATCTAAGGAAGTAAGATCTTATTTTAAAATCTAATTAGAGGTACCTTCTCCTCAAGGCTATTCCTTGAAATGATTTGCGAATTAGTTATTTTTTTATTACTTGACAAGCGAATTGGTCATGGTATTCGAGATCAACATAACTAATATAAGTACGTGATGTGTAAGTGTTTAAAAGTTTTATTTAAAAGTTGCAGTAAAGGTTATTGTTTTTATCCTGGCTCCATGTTTAGGCACGCTTACGTCACGCAGCCTCTCAACAACAATCAAATGCCTTCCTAATTCCAGGGAAACGTGTAAGAACGAGTTCGTGATACCGCTCGGGCCGGAGCTGAAGTCGCTGTACGAGGACCCCGAGATGGGCCACAGCCTGCGCTCGCTGCAGACCGAGAGCGTGCGCCCGCAGATGAAGATGACGGACATCGCGTGAGTACCGAACATTCTAAAATCTTTCAGTGTCTAAGGTCCATTTACACGGTGCAAGTTTCTTGCTTGTTGCATACAATTTACAACACAATACAATACCCTTTATTTCACAAAATAAATAAATACAGGACATAACTATCTTAAAAACGAGGAAATGCGCAAATGGCGGCCTTATCGCTAAGCAATTAGAATTTATAGAATTTTTAGAAAAATTATAGAAAAATTAGGTAACCGATTTTCAAAAAAGGCGAAGGTTATCTCTTCACCCATTATTCAAAAATGCCTGAACCGATTTGGATTTTTTTTCTTTTTAACCCTTTGTAGCGTCGTGTTGCATATATGCAACGTACTGGATTTTTTTTATTTTATTAATTATTTTTATTACTTTTAATATTTTTTAAATGTTTTAAATTCAGTAATATCCTTTTGGTATTTAATAAAAGAAATTAACTGTTCAATAAATATTTAAATTTTTTCTTTTTTTGTCTATGCCAAGTCAACTTTCTTGCGACAACGAACCGTAGAGCCAAAATCCATTTTTATTTAAAAAAATATTTTATATACTTAATATGTCAAATTGACACAAAATAAACTGCATAAAATAGGAAATTAAACATATTTTTATAATTCATATATAAAAATAACGACAATGAAAAATGATTTTATTTTATAAAGGGGGGCTTTTTTTCGAAAATTCGCCAAACTTTTTAAAAGTTTGGCCGTTAAACAAAGCAAAAATTTTTTTTTATTTTTTCCTGTGTTATTTGGATAATTATTGACCAATGATGTAAGTTTTATGAAAATCGAAAAATTTGCGCTACAAAGGGTTAAAGGGTACTTCCTATGAGGCCCCATAGTAAATTTATCAAAATCGGTTGTGTAGTTAAGGTCAAGTCGGTTTTTACTTTGGAAAAAATATTGTGGTTGACTTTTTGTTTCAATGAGCTTTCTACGAGACCTTTAACTGCTGCTCTGGCCAAGTAAGGCTCTGATAGTACAGAAAGGATCGTGCTCCTGCAGTGGAGACAAAAAGACCTGATGATGATGTAATATTATTAGCGTACTTATTTATTTTAGTAGGTACGTTAAGAATTTGTTAGGATCGTAGCAAGTAGAGGTCCATAGTCTCTGCCTACCCCTGTGGGAAACAGGCATGAAAATATGTATGTACGTTAAGAAAGGAAAACAATTTGTTTCAGCGAGAGCATAACGGAGATCAGCAACCTATACTCGCCGTACTTCCCGCTGGAGGTGGTCCGCGAGTTCGTGATGCAGGCGCTGGCGGAGGCGGTGGAGACCAACCAGGTGCACAACCGGGACCCCGTCGGCGGCAGCAACGAGAACCTCTTCTTGTGAGTGGCTCTTTACATTCTCAATTGGCTTGATAACTAAGGCCCAATGCAGACGACAGACTAATCCGTGCCGCATTTTTTAGTCCGCGCGCCGGACTTTTCGCGCGCCGTGTGCGTTACTGCATATGATTGCATGGGTTCTATTTTCACAGACTATTACAGACTAAAAAGTGCATCACGGATAGTCTGTCGTCTGCGTTGGGCCTTAACAATATAAAATGGGGAAAGAATGAAAATTTTAAAAACGCATGAAAACTTTTTCTTGTGTTTGGAATAATATTCCTATTTATCGTATATAAATATCAAATGTTTCGGTCTAATCAATTAATTATAAAAAATATAAATATTTTAAGTTGTTATTCCTAGCAATAAAAAAGTAAAAAAAAAATCCCTCCCTCAATTTGTAGGTGCCTTAAATCGTAAATATACGGTAATTTTTCAACGGTTTTGAAGCCGAAGGCCACTACGTAAGGATCGTTAGTAAGACCTAATTAGCTAATCAAAATAAAAATTCAAAAAATGTTTACTAAAAATTTTAAAACTTAATTATTTATTTTGAAAGTAAATAGTCTGTGAATATTTCAATCGTCTACCTGTTGCGGTTAATAATATCAACCAAAAAACAGCAAAAATAATTGCATTTGTTGCATATAAATATTTATTTTATTCTGTTTTTAGTATTTTTGTGTTAGCGGCAACAGAAATAAATCATCTGTGCAAATTTCAACTGGCTAGCTATCACGGTTCATGAGATACAGCCTGGTGACAGACAGACGGACATACGGACGGACAGTGGAGTCTTAGTAATAGCGTCCCGTTTTTGCGTTTTGGGTACGGAACCCTAAAAACATGTTAATTTATTTCCTATATTTATCTGTTACATCTTCAAAAACCATGTAGCTTCAGTATTTATATGAGCATTGAATTATTTCTTCCAATTTGCTTGATTTTCAGACCCCTAATCAAACTGGTAGACCGGCTGCTGTTGGTCGGCATGATGAGAGACGAAGACGTGGAGAAACTGCTCATCATGACCAATCCAGAAACCTGGGACCCCACCTTCGACAAAGGTACGATTCATCTACATCTAGGATTGCAATTCGAGCAGCCAGATTTAGCCTACACTCTCTTCGCTGGCCAGACGGGTTGGAGAGGTCTCATTGATGTTTATAAGCTTTGTTATTTTTTTTTTATTTGGAAAACCATACAGTTCTTATATCTATACAATAATTCTTAAATGTCTAGGAACACAATTAACAGGTTTTCGCATGATGATAACAAAACTTGCTTACTATATCATATATTTTATTTAAATACTAAGTATTAAAAGAAAAACCTTAAGCTTGTATTTCCTAAGTCGCCTTCTACGACATTCAGAGCTATTCTACTACATCTTGGGCAATAGTTTTTTTTTAAATTTTTATCCAGAGCCGTAAAATAATAAAAAAAAACTTTTTAAAATCTGTCGACAGAGGGCAAAGACGAGCACCGCAAAGGCCTCCTGCACATGAAGATGGCGGAGGGCGCCAAGCTGCAGATGTGCTACCTGCTGCAGCACCTTAACGACATCCAGCTCCGACACAGGGTGGAGGCCATCATCGCCTTCGCGCACGACTTCGTCGGGGACCTGCAGACTGATCAGCTCAGGTGAATTGATAGGGGTGACGACAGGGTCCGAAAAGTGCGATTGTAATTAGTCCGTCTTTAAGATTATCCAAAAATAATGGACCCGTATTTCTTACATACATACATACTATCACGTCTTTATCCCTAATGGGGCAGACAGAGCATTTTGGGTCTTGCGGCTCTATGCAGAGCCCAGGGCCGCAACACCCAAAAGCCACTTTTAGCATCATGGTGGGCGAGAAGATGGAAAAGCAATCAATACAGTGATGGGTTGTTAGCCGCATCGCCTGTTAACATGATTTTCGCCCATTCCCTCGATCGGCTCTTACGATCTGCTCGGGAAGAGAAGCAGCTGGTACGTTCTAAGTTTTTCTTTCCTCCTAGACCAGCATGGGAGATTTCTTAGTTTTCTTAGTTTACCAAAAAGTAAAAATTCACGAACATACGGAGCGTCAAGGTTCCGCTAAGTAAAAATCGTACCCAGCCGTGACGTCATGCGAAATTTAATTACGCTGTATCTTTGTAATTTTTAGTTACTCAGAAAAAAGAAAAAATACGGGTACAATATTCTTTAATGTCTAAACGATGAACCAAAAGTATTTTTCCATTCGTTATACCTGTTTACTAACGTAACAGATACCCAACGGCATGGAAACTATTGGAGGAGCCGTAATTATGTAAAACTAGAGTTGCGGGTAGGAAGACATGGCAGCAAAAAAGTGACGAATGAAGTGTTGAATATGCTTTAAAAATATTTATTGCATCTTCTATAATATAAAAATTAATCGCAAAATGTGTTGGTACGCCCATAACTCAACAACCCCTGGACCAATTTGGCTAATTCTTTTTTTTTAATGTTCGTTGTAATTCAAAGATGGTTTTAACGGCGAGAAAAATTAAAAATAATTGGCGGAAAAACCCTAAAAACAGCCCTTTTTTTTCCCATACAAACGTACATTTTGACAGGCTATATTTGGCAGTACGAAGTCTGCCGGGTCAGCATTTTAATGTTTTAATTATTACCATACAGCACCATCTAGTGACAAGGAATAAAATTATATGGCGATGGGTATACATGATTGAGTTGAAGAACATTATTTTTTACGAAGTTGGTATCTTAGTCATCTACCTCAGGCACAGTGTAGAGGTTTGTTGGTGGCACGGATGATAGTAGTGGGGGAGCGCGGCCGGTAATAGTTTGCATGAACTATAAATAAATAAATAGATAGGGACAAATTACACTGATTGAGCTAGCCCCAAAGTAAGTTCTAGACTTGTGTTATGGGATACTAACTCAACGATACTATATTTTATAACAAATACATATATAGATAAACATCCAAGACCAACCAATAAGATGAACTGACTGTATACAAATAGTAACTGACTTGGATAACTATATCCAAGTCATATTACTATATGGCGACCTCCGTGGCTTAGTGGTCACCATGCTACTCCGCCACCCACAGGTTCCGGGTTCGATCCCCGGTCAGAGCAAGTTGGAAAATGACCTTTTTCAAATTGTCCTGGGTCTTGGATGTTTATCTATGTATGTATTTGTTATAAAATATATCATGGTTGAGTTAGTATCCAATGACACAAGTCTCGAACTTGTTTTGGGGCTAGCTCAATCTGTGTAACTTGTCCCTATATATATATTTATTTTCATAGTTATATGACTGACTGCCTGTCAGATGTCAACTCTATTTGCGAAGATTAACATTTGCTATGAGGTGCTAAGAGGAAAATACTTTAAAAGAAACCTTTCTTACAGACGTTACATAGAAATCAAGCAGTCGGACTTACCCAGCGCCGTCGCTGCCAAGAAGACCAGGGAGTTCCGGTGTCCGCCCAGAGAGCAGATGAACGCCATTTTAAGTGAGTTTTTAACGAAATATTTCATACATACATACATACTATCACGTCTTTATTCCTAATGGGGCAGACAGAGCATTTGGAGTATTGCGGCTCTAAGCTGATAAAGCCAGGGCTGCAAGACTCAAAGGCCACTTTTAGCTACTGCCACTTAGGACAAGAAGGTGGATGAAGGGATCAAAATAGTGATGGGTTGCTAGCCGCATCGTCTATTAACATGATTGGATTTTTTGCCCATTGCCTCGATCGGCTCTTACGATCTGCCCAGGAAGAGAAGCAGCTGGTACATTTTAAGTTTTTTGTTTCCTCTCAGACCAGCATCGAAATATTGGTATGAAATAGAAATAACTAGTAGGTTGCCCCGAACTGCTATAACATGACCTTAAAAAATCTATTGGTTATTTTAAGGTTATGCATAGGTACATATTAAGTAACATTTATATCGCAGGAGGTGTCGAATAATAGAGAGTGTCGAATCTACTGGCTTGCCAAATTTTATGAAGTCTTATTAAATTAAATTTGTATGTACTTACTTTTACCTTAAATTGAGTGAATATCCTCTCTATCGCAGGTTGACAGGAAGAGATAGCTTTATATTTGCCCTTTTGCATGTTGTCTTTGTATATGTATTTGTTTTGTTACAATAAAGTTATTACAAAGAAACAAATTTTTTGCATGAAATATTTATCATATAATTTTTTTAAACTAAACACTGACATCTCCTCATCCGATTTTGATAAAATTTCTATGGTACCACCATGAAATTGCACTCTAATTTTAAAAATCGATCCACGATTGACTGATAGATCGATAACCATACATAAAAAAACCTCAGAAATAAAATATTAGTCGAACATAAAATCTTCTCCTTTTTAGAAGTCATTTATAAAGTCATTGTTTCAACTTTGCCCTAGGTTTCAAGCACATGGAAGAGGAAGACAAGGAGAACTGCCCGTGTGGTGAGGACCTGATCGCAAGGATGAACTACTTCCACGAAAGCCTCATGGCGCATGTATCTCTGAACGCACTGCAAGAGCCGGATGGATCTGTAAGTTCAGAATACTTGGTTTAATCATAGTTTGAGGCCATACCATTCCGAAATCTGTAATTCCAAGACATTTGGTTTATCTAAAGTTTAAAGCCATAAGCCAAAGTGAAAAGACAGCTCGTCAATGTGTACAGAAAATCATCTTCAACAGGTCGGTTCTTAGTCTATCTACAGCAGCATAGCCCTCTGTGCACGATAAGAGCCAAACTTGGCCAATTTAGCCAGAGGACAGCCTACAGCTCTTCGTGATGATGAGGAACTCTGACAAGAAGTCGCACTGGAGGTTGTCGCAGTAGCGTTTTAGAGCTGTGATGATGCAGAGTAGTGGCAAGAAGTCGCATTCACGTTCATTGAAGTTGTGTCTTTCGCAGTCGTGTATGACACTCCTACGACATCATTAATGACATGTATTAATCCTATTATACTCTGCTGGAAATCACTCTGCTAAACAGAACAACTGTTCTTCTTTTTGCAGTCTTAAATTACTTTTTATCTATAGCCTTCCTTATCCAGTGGTCACCAAAATTTTGTCTGACGGTGTTTATTGTCTTCCTAGGAACTAACTGATCCCGAAGCAAAACCAGGTGCCTTCGGAAAGTTGTACAACATCATCAACACCGTCAAGGAATTAGAGGAAGAACCTAAAGTAAGTACTTAACTATGACTGGTATTTAAACGGTCAGTTACGAAATGTATTTGCTCAGCAAATTAAGTTAATTGAGCTGCTTCTAACCGTGCACGCACTTACTTATACAAGTATGCTGCGTACATATTGTCGCGAACGAGATAAATGTAGAATATTCGCGAGTAAGAACCCTGCTGGCGAGATAGACTCGGAATGTTCGCGAGTGGAATCGTATAGAAAGACGTCAGGATAATGCAAGCGAAACTAGGCCTTATATTCTTACAGCATAAAGGCTAGAGTTCTTTGAATGGTCGCCGGCTTAGTCGCACTCACACATACATACCGGCGTCTCGATGTTTCCCGTCAATCGAAATACATTCGTCAAGTGAGGCGAATATTCGAGAAAAGTGTAGACTTCTGTATCGGCGCATATAAAAAGGCGATCGAGTGCGCGACCCACCAGTTCAGTACGAGCTACGAAAGCGATAACTTCGAAGCGAACCGAAGCGAAGGAAACCTACCTAAGTGCGACAAGTGGAAGTACCTGCGACTACTTTGGCGATATACCTGGACCTCAGCTGCTACGCGACTTGGACTTGGACATCAGGAAGACCATCTTCACGTGTCAACCTTTGGGTTCCGTAGTGAATAAAAACCCTCATACGAACTTTGGCGTTTTACTCCAAATCTCGAACCCAGTTTCGTAACATTTGGTGTCGGAAGTGGATTTGGAGATGCCAGTTCTACCGAGAGAAGAAGAGGATACCACCAGGGAGGGCGTCAGAACCAGGGCCCAGCGTGCCATGGAGGCTCAAGGGGGCGTGGCTCAGGCCACGCCTACTGAACCCCAAGCCACGCCCACTGACCCTGAGGCCACGCCCACCGCCCATCAGGCTCCGCCCACTGACCACGCCCACCAAACAGTGCCACGTTCACTAGAGACGCCAATCGATTCAAATAGCTTAATGCACATATTGGAACTAATTCGGCAAGAACAAAAAGCTATTCGGCAAGAACAACAAGCTACTCGGCAAGAACAACAAGCTAATCGGCAAGAACAACAAGCACAACTTCAGCGTATAGAAGAGACACAAGATTTACGATTTGCACGCTTGAGTGAGCAACAGCAAATAGTCTTGGGAAATTTCTGCAAACTCAACCAATCAGTAGAGCAGATCCGTAATGATGTAGATGTTGTCGAAAACCGTGTGACTGATTTGGAAAACAAGGTGGAAAATAGAGTAACCCTTTTGGAAAAGAAAGTATTGCGTCTAGAGACAGTAGGAACGCCAAGTACATCCGGCTGTGAAACTAAGGGGCCAAGTGTAAAAGTGCCATCTTATGACGGCATACAAACAGCAATTCCAGACCGTCGCTGGTTTAAATGGTTGGACCGATGAACAGAGTCATACAGCCCTTACTGTTGCTCTGAAAGGCTCAGCCCTATCAGTCCTAGAGGCACTGCCTTGCTCTGGAAGCACCTTTAAAGAATTAATGGAGGCGTTAGAAGCCAGGTATGGGGAACGTCATCTCGAGCACGTTTTTCGAGCCCAGCTGCGTGAAAGAGTTCAGCGCCCAGGAGAAGGACTTCAAGAGTGGGCATTGGAAATAGAAAAACTAGTGCGTAAAGCCTACTCGTCTTTTGACTCCAAAATGATCGACACATATATTTTACAAGCTTTTATTGATGGAATAAGAGACGTGGACGTAAGAGCTGCAGTGGGGATTCATCATCACACGTCACTTAAAGATGCCTTAGCACATGCTCTTGAGTACGAAGCTTTAAGACAGGACATGCACCCACATAAGTTGCGAGAAGTCACAGAAGACGTTAAGGCAATCAAGAGTCCGCCAAAGAAGACCAATAGATTTGCGCCTACTTGCTACAGGTGTGGTGAAAGAGGACATTTGCAACTCTCCTGTCCAGAAAAAACTGAAATAAAGAAATAACGAGAAGAACTAACTGCAATTACGAAAAGGCAAGAATCCTCCTTTCCTGCAAGAAATCAGGGGAAACGAGTAACAGCCAAGACTGAGGAGCGGGTACTGGCTGACGCAGAGGAAGGCCAAGTTGCACGTCGGATTAAACAACTCCAAGAATTAGACTTTGTTACTGAGCACCGCAGTGTTAAGGCCCATGGAAATGCTGATGCACTCTCAAGAAGACCATGTGCGGAAGACTGCAAGCATTGTGTTAAACAGGAGACAAAGGAGCTTACGGTTAACATCACAAGGACAATTCCTACAGGACAATGGGACGATGACAACTTTAGAGAAGCCCAGGAAGATGATGAAGATATAAGGCTCATTATCGCATGGAAAGAACGTAGTGCTGATAAACCTAGATGGGCAGAAGTTGCACCTACGAGCCCCACCACCAAAGCGTATTGGGCTCAATGGGACAGTTTTATCCTGCAGAATGGAATACTTTACCGTAAATGGGAGAAACCAAACGGCAAAGAGTTTCACCTACAGGTTGTTGTTCCAAGAGACAGAGTGAAAGACGTTCTCCGTGAATTACATGATGGTGTAACAGGTGGACATCTAGGCTATAAGAGAACGTTAACAAAGATTCGGGAACGGTTTTACTGGCTGAATTGTCGGGAAGATGTTCAGGATTGGTGTCGCAAATGTACAACTTGTGCAGCCGTGAAAGGCCCGTCAACAAGAACTCGAGGAAGTCTACAGCTGTACAATGTCGGCGCGCCCTGGGAACGGATTGCAGTAGACATTGCCGGACCATTCCCCGTAACTGAATCAGGAAATAAGTACTTTATGGTTGTCATGGACTATTTTAGCAAGTGGCCAGAAGTATTCGCTATACCTAACCAAGAAGCTTCGACAGTAGCCTCCAAGTTGGTTGAGGAAGTAATCTGCCGGTTTGGTGTACCACTAGAAATCCACTCAGATCAAGGAAGAAACTTCGAGTCGCAACTATTTCAAGAAATCTGCAATCTTCTGGGGATTCATAAAACGAGGACCACTCCATATCACCCTCAGTCTGATGGCATGGTGGAGAGATTTAACCAGACTCTGGAAAGACATTTAGCAAAACTGGTTGACAAACATCAGAAAGACTGGGACAAGTACATACCGCTTTTCCTCCTGGCTTATAGGACATCAGAGCACGAAAGCACAAAACTGACCCCAGCTCAGGTGAATTTCGGCAGAGAACTTAGGTTACCTGTGGATCTACTAACGGGGAGGCCACCAGAAGACCCATGTACTGTGCCAGACTACGTCTTCGATCTTCGAGAGCGAATATGGAACATTTATGACTTAGTTCGCGAAAACGGTTTACAAGCAAGTGAAAACATGAAGACTAGATATGACCGAAGAGCGAACTCACGTGGCTTTGAAGAAGGAGTCTTAGTATGGCTTCATAACCCGATTCGCCGGAAAGGAAAATCACCGAAATTACAAACGAGATGGGAAGGCCCATACAAGATCATTACGCGAATAAACGACGTGACCTATCGGATCCAACGTCAACCAAGAGGGGCATTCAAGGTGGTGCACATAGACCGTCTAGCACGTTATCATGGCAGCAATAGTGACGCTCGAGACGCGCGTCTTTAAGAAGGGGGCAGTGTCGCGAACGAGATAAATGTAGAATATTCGCGAGTAAGAACCCTGCTGGGGAGATAGACTCGGAATGTTCGCGAGTGGAATCGTATAGAAAGACGTCAGGATAATGCAAGCGAAACTAGGCCTTATATTCTTACAGCATAAAGGCTAGAGTTCTTTGAATGGTCGCCGGCTTAGTCGCACTCACACATACATACCGGCGTCTCGATGTTTCCCGTCAATCGAAATACATTCGTCAAGTGAGGCGAATATTCGAGAAAAGTGTAGACTTCTGTATCGGCGCATATAAAAAGGCGATCGAGTGCGCGACCCGCCAGTTCAGTACGAGCTACGAAAGCGATAACTTCGAAGCGAACCGAAGCGAAGGAAACCTACCTAAGTGCGACAAGTGGAAGTACCTGCGACTACTTTGGCGATATACCTGGACCTCAGCTGCTACGCGACTTGGACTTGGACATCAGGAAGACCATCTTCACGTGTCAACCTTTGGGTTCCGTAGTGAATAAAAACCCTCATACGAACTTTGGCGTTTTACTCCAAATCTCGAACCCAGTTTCGTAACAATATATATATATACTATCACATCTTTATCTCTAACGGTAGATAGAACCTATTGCCCGTCTCAAAGGCCACTTATGACAAGAAGAAGATTTTAAAAGTGTTTTTTATTACATTTTTGTAATGATATAAGCCCAAACTCGATGGAGTTGCATCGTGCGTTTTATTACCGGGTTTCATCGATCACTTTCCGTCTCCGTGATCAGACCCTAGACATCGTTAACCATAAAGTACTCGACAAGACAAATCAAACGAGTCTTACTCATTGAAGTTATGTGGTTTTATAACTGAGTTCCATCGAATATCCCCCGGCTTTATCATCAAAAGAGCTCATTGATAACTGGTTGAAAATTGGATTGAAAGATTTGACTTAAGGGCCTGCCAGACGGTTGCCAACCGCTGTCGGGACTGCCGGTTGGCAACCGTGTAGCCGCCTGTTGTCGACCGCGCTAGGCCATTCGCGAGAAGGAGTCGACGCGTGCGGTTGTGCATGCATTAATGATGACGGCGTCACAATCCCAACGCGGATGCTTTAATTTTATATCTCTCTAAAATGAAGGATATTGACATGCAGTTTTCTTTATAAAATACTGTATTTAATATGCCCAAAATATTAATTAACCCATTATTATCCCATGGATATTTTTTATATAATCTAATTTTGGGGTTTGATTTTACAATTTTTTTTTAAATGATAGATTATGTAATTGAATTAATAAAATTAAATATTTTATTGAAATCGGTGCGGTGGTTTGGCTTGAAGAAATTCTTAATATTTTCTTAAATTAATAAACTTAAAAAAATATATTAAAAGTTCTGTTTTCCTAAGGGATGAAACTTTCGCATATCCATATCCGACGTTTCCTTTTTTCTTTTTTTTCTTCTATTGAGCTCAATAGGACTTAAACCACGCCAACTCGTTGAAATTTCAATAGGTTGGTAGTCATTTTACGAGATATTGTCAGTCTGCGAGTTCTAAACACACTGACGCCAAAGCGCAGTCGGCCGACCGACCCGACCGTGTAGCCGGAACACTCCGACGGTCGGCGCCAACGAGGCACCGACCAAGGTCAACACGTCGGAAGGCTTGTTGGCAACCGTCTAGCAGGCCCTTTAAACAAACATACACATAAGATGCAAGTTAAATAAAAGCTTTTTAAAAAAATCGCGGCGTATCGCCTATTTTGCCTTTTCACTCATATAATGCTTAGTGACTGTTACTCACTTCATGTTAGGGCCTCCGCTAAGTGACGCGGGCGCATGCGACGGGACAGCGCTATCTCTGTCACAAACTCTAAATGCGAAAGAGATAGCAGACTCCGTCACGGGTCACCTGTCTCTGTCGCACGTAGCGTTTGTGACAGAGATAAACTGAACTCGAAGCTTGCGCCAGCGACACTTAGCCCTAACATGATACGATGGTTGCAGGCCATAGAGGAACCGCCAAAGAAGACTCCTGAGGAGAAGTTCCGCAAAGTGCTGATTCAGACCATCGTGAACTGGGCCGAGGAGTCGCAGATCGAGACACCGAAGCTGGTCAGAGAGATGTTCAGGTAATTTTGTACGCTTACGAATGTATGTTTTTAATCCCCAACAAAAAAAGAGAGGTGTTACAAGCTTGACTAACTTTTGGCTATCGTCTGTCTGAATACGGATTTTTTTACGTGAAAGGAAGTTTTTGTCGTAGCTATTTGATATGTTTGATGGAAATCGTTAAGCCGATTCCAAAATTATGGAGATTGAACGCTTGAAAGTGGAGGGTTTTTTGGTACTTGTTGTATGTATGTTACGCGATATCTTTGCCGATTGTTTAGCAATTTTGATAATTCTTTTTAACCGCCTTCCAAAAAAAAGGAGGTCACTATTATGTATGTTCACCGATTATTCAAAGATTACAGGACCGATTTGGAAAATTCTTTTGTTAGAAAGCGCATACTTGTGAAGTTGTCCCATAGAAATTTTATTAACATTGGTTGTGTAGTTTTGGGGGTGAAGTCATAAAAAAATAAAATAAGTGTTCAAAACTAAAAAACCAGTTTAAAAAAATATTATATAAATCTTTTTGGTGTAGATGATGATGATGAAGAATTTTGGAGGTAAAAGGACACAAAAAATTTTTGTTGGGTATAAACATTTTTTTGTAAAAAAAAAAATATTTTTATTTCCAGCCTCCTCGTCCGCCAATACGACGCCATCGGCGAGCTGATCCGCGCGCTGGAGAAGACGTACGTCATCAACGCGAAGACCAAGCTCGACGTGGCCGAGATGTGGGTCGGTCTGAGCCAGATCCGGGCGCTGCTGCCCGTGCAGATGAGCCAGGAGGAGGAGGAGCTCATGAGGAAGAGACTCTGGTATGGACCAAGTAGTTCCGTTTTCCGTTTGTGGTATACGAAAAAGACGCGATAGGTATCTTTAATTTTCGTGGGTTGTTCGAGGGTTGCTTTTTGAATGTATGTGTGTATATGTGTGTGTGGGTCGGGCTGAGCCAGATCCGGGCGCTGCTGCCCGTGCAGATGAGTCAGAAGGAGTAGGAACTCATGAGGAAGAGACTCTAGTATGGAACTATTTGGTGTTCGTGAAATACGAAAAAGACGAGATAGGTATCTTTGATTTTGGTCCGACTGTGTCAGAAAGAGGGTTGTTTTTTTATTATTTTTTTAATGTATGTGTGAATATTTGTATGAAACGTTCTCTATCCCATAACACAAGTCTCGGACTTACTTTGGGGTTAGCTCAATCTGTCTAATTTGTCCTTATATATATATATTAAATTATTTATTATTACCAGAAATCGGAATTAGGTGTGTGAAAATACCTAAAGTTTGCAGCGGGACATAATATGGAGCTGTCACAACCACTTAAGTTAAACCGGTTTTGGATTTTACCGGTTTAGTTTCGGTTTTTTAACCGAATTTTAACTGGAAAAGTACGAAACAAAAATTAATTTAGAACTGTATTAGCAGCTTGTAAATGTTTATAGTTCGGTGTTTCAAAGGTAAGGAACATGTAAAACAAAAAAAACCGAAACTAAACCGGTAAAATCCAAAACCGGTTTAACTTTAGTGGTTGTGACAGCTCCATATTATGTCCCGCTGCAAGCTTTAGGTATTTTCACACACCTAATTCCGATCTCTGATTATTACTGAAGATAGTCGTTTATAGCGGCGTTGCCTGCATTTGATTTAATACACGATATAATACAAGCTATGTTTCTACTTGCTGATAACTAATGCTAAAACTATCTTTCTTTATGTAAAAGATTTTTTAAGATCTGTTCTGTAGTTTTTGAGTTTATTTAACAAACACACAAAAAATAAATCTTTTTCTCTTTATATTATTATGTTAGATTGAATTCTTTTAAATACACTAAATCGTTTATGTTGTTTGGCCGCCAATATTTATACTAATTAATTAATTAAATAACTTCTTTCAGGAAACTTGTCAACAACGCCACTTTCTTCCAGCACCCAGATTTGATTCGGTAAGTTTAAGTTTTTTTTACCTAAATTAATTGTGTTTAAGATAGCAATAACAATAACTACTTAATAGTATAGAATACTGTTCAAGTTTTTTATTATATATTACTTATTTTTGTACAAGCCTTTATTGTGAGGTCAAAATACTTTAAAAGACAAATTAAATAAGCTCGAACTCGATGGAGTTGCGTCGTATTATTACTAAGTTCCATCGACCACCTTGGTCTCCGTGATCAGACCGTAGACATTGTCTACCATAAAGTGTTTGTCAAGACAAATCAAACCAAACGAGTCCTACTTAATATGGTTATGTTATTTTATAACTGAGTTCCGTCGAACATCTCCCGGTTCCATCATCAGAACAACTCATTGACTTCATAATATTGTATTATATATACATAAGATTTACACATGTATGCCAAATTTAACTAAATCGGTTGAGGATAACTGATTGAAAATTGAGTTGCAATATTTTACCCAAACAGTCATAAATACAAGATATAGTGCAAGTTAAACTGTTGTCTGTGCAAAACAATAGTAAAACAATGCATGTCGACCGGATTCCGATCTGTGAATAGACATTTTTATGTTTGGCTGACGCGACATCTGCAATCGAAGTTAGCAACGATGACTATCCGAATATATAGCCCTTGCTGAAAATGGCATCTCATCCTATAAGCGGTGTGACATCAACAATTAGAGTGTTCATTTTATACGTTAAGGGTCCCCCGACCCTAGACCAAAATACAACTTTCCATACAAACGTAGTCTACGTTTTATTTCAAAACGACATGTCCGATTTGGGCAAAATTTTGTAATTTCAAAGATATTGCAATTATCTAGGTTTATATTTAGTTTCCTACAGTAAAAATATGAACTTGAAATAGAATATAGTGTTTTATATCATTTTTGACCATTAGTATGGGAAACTTCTAAATCGTTATATTTTCTTTCCAGTTCATAATTTTACTATAGGAAACCCAATATAACCCTAGATAATTGCAATTTCTTTACAATTACCAATTTTTACCGGAATCTGACATGTGGTTTCAAAATTAAACGTGTACTACGTTTGTATGGAGAAGTCTAGGGTCGCCGGACTCTTAAGGCGTGTAAAAACTTGGTTAAGAGCAAACAAGTTAGAAGAGAAGCTGGCAGGTTTATCTCTTCTAAATATTTATCCATACCAAATATAATATAATTACTAATGAATTGACGACCTCCGTGGCGTCCCAAGTAGCACGTTAGTGAATTTTGGAACTTATTTTGCAACTGTAGGTAGCATATAAGTGATGCAAGAGTGATCGGTATTACTTACAGATGCAAATAGCACTCAAATTTGTATATGAGTAACTTTTATCAATAACAGTTGCTTTTGAGTTATTTTTGTTCCTGCTTTATAAGTTATGGTGGCATAAAGCCGAATTTATTACTTATAGACGCATAAAGGTGTCAATTTTCACTCTTTTTGAAGTCAAAGAAGCATATGACATCTTAAACTCTCCTCTAAAGAACCGTGCCCTAATAGGTGGTATTTTTTCCTTATTTGGCACCTTTGAAACGAAATGAGTAGCATAAGTAAGTTATTTATTACCTGTAGTGGCTTTAAAGTTATTATTGCAGGACATTCGGAACCTAGTGTGATTGCCTTTGTAAGGTCTAATATACTCTAATATGTCACTGTAATGCGTAAATCGATTCCAAAAGATGGTTCTTGAAAACCTTAAGCAACTAATTTCTCTCACTTAGAACCAATTAAGATCTAACAGTGCTAAAAGATAGAAATGTAGAACTTATTTTTAATTTTGTTTCGAGCAATTGTTTCTAGAGAATTTGACTATTACTATCGCAGGTTCCTTACATATTAATAAAATTTAAATAGAGTACAATTTATTTCCTACATTTTAGGTAATTGACTAGTTTGTGAAATAGTTATCAATCACTTAGTTCACTTTGAATTTTTTAAATCTACTCAGTTATACAGGGTGTAAATGAAAGATTGGTAGGCAACGCAAGATCAGTTTTTATTCATGAGTTATTCTGAAATTACTGATGGAAATTCGACAAAAATAAGTGATGAAAATTTAGCTGAAAATGATTATGTGAATAATAAAATAATTGAGGAAATTGACCTCGAAGAAAATTATGACTGAGCTTTGAAATCTTTGACGACACTTATAAACACTTAAAATCCGAATTTGCTTCCAGTAGACCCAAGAACGCTCATGCTATCGTTTCAACAACAAAAAAACGGAATTCTGAAATAAAAATTATGCAGAATAAAATAAACATCATTATAAATTAAAATTAAGTAAGAATGTTTATTGTAAAGAAGAACTGCTAATGAAAAATTACAAATTGGAAACTATAATCAGTAGGAAATGTACATTCTTTTACAAATCAAGTAAATTTTACTTTATTTACCTTCGTAAATAGGTTTTGTATCCGTATTGAAGATCTCCAATACAATGCAATGAAAACGAGACCTGTAAAGTGAAAATAATCACTACTAGGTAATAATGAGTGATGTTTGGATCTAGCAGCTTCAATTAGGCAACAAATGAGAGGAAATATGATCTGTAAGGTCTATTTTAAGTCGCCATGTTTAAAAATAAAGTCTTTGAAAAGTATCTTGTTGAATGGTATTTTATTACAATAACATGAGTTTTGATAACTGTTTCTGATGTAGTTTGACATTATACTTTTTGTGAAACCATAATGTTAGGTTTTGAACAACCAAATTTTTATAAAGTATATTTGATCAGTGCATATTATTTGATAATTTTTGATTAGATTGAAGGCGCATCAAAATTTACTTAGTAAATATACCATGGTTTCACAATAAAAATCAATTTGCAAGGGCTCCAAGATGTTATCCTGCGGTATACACATCATTTTTTAATACTCACCAAAAAGATGCAATAATCCAAATAAATTTGCTGTCACAACACGAAAGCACAATAAGAAAATAAGAACTTGATAGGATCTCATTTGTCACTCATCGAATGAACTGTATCGCTTTATCGTTCAATCATTCATTCAAGGCGCGCAATTTGCACCGTTAATTCCAAGTGCCACTCAGGATAACAATTCGAACTCTTATGCATCGCTTTTGCATCTATAAATAAGTTGCAATTTTTCTCCCTTTGGTAATATACAGGTCGCTTATAGGTTCTAACCGCCTTTATAGAACTTAAGCACAGTGGATTTTATTACTGAAGTTTCCAAAAAAATACTATATGCAAGCTATTTGTCACCAAATGTGTTACTTGGGGTAGTAGTCACCACGCTAGTCCGTCACCCAGAAGACCCGGGTTAGGTCCCCGGTCAGGGCAAGTTGGAAAATGGCCTTTTTCAAATTGTCCTGGGTCATGGATGTTAATCTAAACATGTATTTGTTATAAAATATAGTATCTTTGATTTAGTATCCCATAACACGAACGTTCTTTGGGGCTAACTCAATCAGTGTAATTTGTCCCTATATATTATATATTTACTAATGTTTTCATTGATTATAAAAGCTCGTTATAAGTAAAATTATGAAACGTTGAAATGTCGCAGCGTGCTCCGCGTGCACGAGAACGTGATGGCCGTGATGATGAACACGCTGGGCCGGCGCGCGCAGGCGCAGTCCGACGCCACGCCCACCAACCCGCCCACGCCGGAGGACAAGGAGAAGGTCAGTTTTGGAATGAAGTTCCTTTTCGGATGGTACGGACTTGGTGGATGGAGGCTGGGCGAAACAGTGTGTAAGATTTTTACGTCATTAAGTGTGTAGGGGCTATAAGTATTTGGGGGTTTTTAGGGGCGTAAAGTTTTGTAACTTAGTTTCAATAGAGTGATTGAACTAGGTGTCGTGAATCACTCTATTGAAACTAAATAGAGTGATTCACGACACCTAGTTTTTTTTAGACTTTATTTTCTTAGAAAAGTTTATTCCACATCTTTAAAGTTCTTAATCATATATTTACCGAATTAATATGAGATCAACTGAATGACAGAAGAAAACCAACTACAGAATCATCGAAATCGGTTTATAATTGGCGACATACAGTAGAATCGATAACCTTTTATGAAGTCTGTTAAAAAACCATCAAACGGGACCTTTAATATACGCCTGTCTAATGTCATTCCATATCTTTTCCACAGTATTCCAGATTGTTCTAGAACTAAACACCATAATTTTGATTGGTTTCGCAGCCAAAGGCCACTTCATATGGATCGTTATTGAGATCTAATTAGCTAGTCAAAATAAAAAATCCAGATACAAAATTTTTTGACTAACACGCGGCAGTTTTTGGCAGACGTCTCCATCTAAATTTATTTTAGCAACTTTTTTATCTTAAGTCTTACACAAATTCGGATTACGTACATGTACTTATAGAGGAATTTATTTACAATACGACATTATTTTTCAAAACCAATAAAAGGTTAATTTGTATAAAGCTGGAATATTCTTCTCGAATGTTAAACATTACGTAAATCATATATTTATTTATTTAAACTTTATACACCAGTGTTTTTTTTATAAATATACCATAAACTTTATTACACTAGTGTACAAATGGCGGACTTAACGCCATATGGCGTTCTCTGCCAGTCAACCATTGGACCACTTAGATAAATAATATGGGTGTAATAATAATATTTGGGTATAATATACTGCATATTTTTATCAGGACACGTCTCACGAAATGGTGGTGGCGTGCTGCCGCTTCCTGTGCTACTTCTGCCGCACGGGCCGCCAGAACCAGAAGGCCATGTTCGACCACTTCGACTTTTTATTGGAAAACTCCAACATCCTGCTGTCCCGACCTTCGCTGAGAGGTTCCACTCCGCTAGATGTCGCTTATTCTAGTCTTATGGAGAATACGGAACTGGCTCTGGCTTTAAGGTTAGTTGTCAAAAGAGATAAGTAATTAAGTCCGCTAAGAAACGCGGGTGCACGCCACGGTTTCAGTCTATCTCTGTCACAAACTCTGCGTGCGACAGAGACAGGTGACCCGCGACGAATTCAGCTATCTCTTTCGCACGTAGAGTGTGTGACAGACAGAGTGAAACCTGCGGATACCCTCAGACGCTCCACAGAGCTGGATGTCTCATGCTGAGTTTGCTTTAGCTTTGAAATTAGTTAAAAGGTACAACAATAAGGGTTTTCAAAAATATGGGACGCCAGATGGTAGCACAGTGAAGTCAGGTCCAGTAAGCTGCTGTTATTGGATGCATTATTTAACTGCCTCCGTGGTGTAGTGGTTAGAGCGTTTGGCTCATACCCGGAGGTCGCGGGTTCGATTCCCAGCGGGAGCAACGACTTTGTGTTGTTGTCCTAGTTTGGTTAGGACCTTGCAGGCTGATCACTTGACGCTGATAAGTAAGATGATCCGTGCTTCGGAGGGCACGTTAAGCCGTCGGTCCCGGTCACTGTTTTTGACATTGGTCGTTACCTAAAACCAAGTCAGAGGCCTTTAAGGCGGTTCAAAATCTCTAACACTAGTGTTAGTCACTAACACACACGATAGACGAAGCATAATTTTTAAAAACTTTAAACCGACGGCGACGCACTTCCGTACTATGCAATCGATTTTGATAAATTGATACCTGCCAAGTATTTTATCTATATACATGAGGCTAGCTCTTGGCATTATCGAGAAACCAGATGTGTGAATTTCTCCCTTACCTCTCAAAAACTCAATACCCATCTTTTCTTTTATCCTAGGGAACACTATCTTGAGAAGATAGCAGTCTACCTCTCCCGTTGCGGTCTCCAAAGCAACTCGGAGCTGGTGGAGAAGGGATACCCCGACCTCGGCTGGGACCCAGTGGAAGGCGAGCGTTATCTGGACTTCTTGAGATTCTGCGTTTGGGTAAGTTACATAAGACGTTAACTCCAAAGAGCACTACCTTAAAAAAAATCATCTAAATCTCCCTTCAAAGCAATTTTTAATTGGTGGAGAAAGGACAACAAAAAGGCTGGTATCTAGTAGAAGGCGAGCGTAACCTAGCTCATGCCTACCCATCGCCATACAAACATAATTATTTCTCTTCCTTGTCAATAGATGGCACTTTATGGTAATAATCAAAACATTAAAATCTTTATTTATTCAAATAAAGTAGTACTTTAATTAATTAAATATGACTAATATGAAATGTGCGGTGTCAGGCCTGCTCAGAGAGTAAGGGCGTTCCAGAGTCACCATTTTATACTGACTTAATTTCCTTTCGACAGGTAAACGGCGAGAGCGTAGAAGAAAACGCCAACTTGGTGATCCGTCTCCTCATCCGAAGACCGGAGTGTCTCGGGCCAGCGCTGAGGGGAGAGGGCGAGGGCCTTCTCAAGGCCATCGTGGACGCGAACAAGATGAGCGAGAGAATCGCAGACAGGAGGAAACTGCGGGAGATGGAGCAGGAGGGAGATGTTAACGTGAGTTGAACATGACAATATCTAGATCATACGCCCATAATCAACACTCTGGGCACGCGGGTTCGTAGATTGTATCATCATCATCAGGTCTGTTTAGTCACCACTACAGGAGCACGACCCTCTCTGTACTACCAGAGCCATACTTGGTCAGATCAGCCAGAGGATTTGGACTACACTCTCTATGGTAGGTTGGAGAGGTCTCATGATGTTTGTAAGCTTTGTTTAGCTTATATTCCTTAAGTCGCCTTCTACGACATCCACGGAAAGACTGGGGTGGTCCTATTCTAATCTGACAAGGCAAAGTACACTGAGTGAGCGACGGCACGCTATAGCACCGGCCGTACTATAACGTTCCGTCGCTCTCTCTCGCTTTGGCAAATGACGGTTCTGAGCGAAAAAAAAGGATAGCATGCGAAAGTGCTGTTCAGTTCTGACAGGTGTACCCTAACAAGATAATTATGACCTGTATTGATTAATTTTGTGTTGTTGAAATAAAACACTAAAATTTACTTAACTTTCATCTATATTGAACTGAAATTAAAATTTAATGCGGAGCACACAACTCAAGATAACGGGTTCAATAGAAAAAGGGAAGATGGCGTCATAGTTGACCATAAATAAACAAGAATATTGTTGCCAGGAATAAATATATAACTTAAGGTAAAGTGGTACCCGAAGTGGCGCCCTCATTTGAAATAAATTGTTTAAAACTAAACGGACTATTAGTAATAATTTCGAAGGTTATTCATAAAATAGTTTAAAGGTCTTTTTGGACATTGATACAAATCAATTTTTTAAATATCACCATATTTAGTTTTAAACAATTTATTTCAAATGAGGGCGCCACTTCGGGTACCACTTCGTCTTAATAAAAATACAACAAAATTGTTGTCTACTATACCAGAATAAAAGGGTATTGTATTGTATTAATTCTATCCCGCAGTTCAGCCACCCTCTGCCTGAGTCTGACGAGGACGAGGACTACATAGACACGGGTGCCGCCATCCTCAACTTCTACTGCACGCTCGTGGACCTGCTGGGCCGCTGCGCTCCGGAGTCCGGGGTCATCGCACTGGTAAACATACACACTTGGTTATACTAAAGATAGTACACGGTGATTTTTTGACGGTTTTGGAGCCGAAGGCCACTTCATAAGGATCGTTAGTAAGAGTATTAGCTAGTCATAAACAAAATGCTTACCAAAACTCGAAAGTAAAATCCTGAGATCGTCGAGTTCATCGAGGTCACGCGTTAGTTTTGGACGGGTGTAACTACGAGGTCTCATTAGGAAATCATTTTCGCAATTTTTTATCTTATGTCATACGCACATTTGGATTATGCATATGGATAGAAGATTTTTTTACTATAGGATTTTTTTTCACGACTAACGTAACGTAACAGATACCCAACGCCATGGAAACTATTGGAGGTAAGTAGGCAAAACTAGTAAAAAAAAACTAGTAGGTGAAATTAGTACCAGTTGCTCTCTCACCAAACCAAAGACCCTGTCAACTGATGGTCTAAACACAGCAATTATTTGGACTTGACGTCACTGTGCTGCCACCTGATGTCAAATATTTTTGATAATCTACGAATTATAATAAAATAATTTAAAGTAAGCGCCCCTCCTTGCGCTAACCTATTATAAGTTTCCTTGTGAAATCACAGATAAAATTAACTCTCTAGCCCACACAGGTATCCCAAGCCCACAGGGCTCACCGTCCGGGTGAAGTAGGCTGTGATCAAAACAAATAAGTCAAGTCCTTTATCATAATAAAATAATCTGGTTCTACGATAGATTCGTTTTACGATTTTTTTGTTCCAAAGTCTATAGATATTTTCCATTTCAGGGCAAGAACGAGTCTCTCCGAGCGCGCGCTATTCTGCGTTCTCTCGTACCTCTAGAGGACCTTCAAGGCGTGCTCAGTTTGAGGTTCACTCTGAACAACCCAGCCGCCGGCGAAGAGAGACCTAAATCTGGTGAGCCATGCCATGCCAAGCCTTGTATGTCCTATGCCAAGATTGTCAAGACTTCCCAAATCCTTCAAGATAATATAATTACTAACCTAACAGATACCCAACGCCATAGAAACTATTGGAGGGTCCGTAAGCAGGCAAAATGGCATGACGAGATGGCAGCACACGCAACTAGCCAAAAATTTACAAAGAAGTGTTGAATGTGCTTTAAAAATATTTATTGCATTTTATAAGTCATATTTAATTAATAAGAGTACTACTTTTTTAAATAACAGTAATAAAATATTTTATAGCGGGAGCGAAGTGATATGCTCGACCGCCACAAAGGGAAGATCTTCCCGCCAGGCAAGTTGTTGCGCGGAGAACCGCGGCTCCGACGGTGTATTATCGGAAGTTGTATATACAGTCAATTGCAACCAGAACTTTGAGATCGAGATGTAGATTCTGCTGGCGCCATCTCGTATGATGCTTGTGAACTATGTTCATGTTCATTGTTGTTTGTGGTTTTTAGTTCCTCGTAGTGGCGTTGAGGTTGCCACAATTTGAATGTTTTCATTATTACCTTATAGGTTCATCTAGTGACAAGGAAGAGAAATAATTATGTTTATATGGCGATGGGTAGGCATGACTGAAGTTACGTATACTATATTAACGTAAAAACAAATTCCAGACATGCCATCGGGCCTGATCCCGGGTCACAAGCAGAGCGTGGGCCTGTTCCTGGAGAGGGTGTACGGCATCGAGACCCAGGAGCTGTTCTACCGGCTGCTTGAGGAGGCCTTCCTGCCCGACCTGCGGGCCGCGACAATGCTTGATAGGGTGAGATTTAAAATTTTTGGTTAGCTATCCCAACCAATAGTTATTAATGTTCCCCGAAATGACATTTGTTAATCAGAAATGTAGGATCGTAGCAATTAAAGATCCATGGTCACTGTTACATAGGAATCAGGCGAGATAATATGAATGTATTTATGAATGATTGTTTAACAGTTAAACAATCATTACAATCAACAACTTTTAGGCAAAGGGTAAAAGTAGAAGGACACCAAAGTAGACGAAGATGTATGAATAATAATGGATAAGTGAACATACATACATACATACTATCACGTCTTTATCCCTAATGGGGCAGACAGAGCATTTTGGGTCCTGCGGTTCTATGCAGAGCCTAGGGCCGCAAGACCCAAAAGCCACTCTTAGCGTTATGGTGGGCGAAAAGATGGAAAAGCAATCAATACAGTGATGGGTTGCTAGCCGCATCGCCTGTTAACAAGATTCGCATTTTTGCCCATTCCCTCGATCAGCTTTTACGATCTGCGCGGTAAGAGAAGCAGCTGGTACATTCTAAGTTTTTTTTTATTTCTCCCAGACCAGCATGGGAAAGTGAAGTCGGTAATATATTGACATGCCATCATTTTTCGAAACTAAAGACCGACTTCACCCACAAACTGCGCAACCGATTTTGATAAAACTTCTCTGGAACCATCCGACAAGTATACCCTTTCAAACAAAAAAAGAATTTAAAGGCGTCTTTGAATAATCGGTGAACTTACATTAAAAAAATAAAACAAAAGATCTTGTCGAAATGATAACTTTTTCTTTTTTATAAGTCGGTTAAAGAACGACTTCACCCCGAAACTACACAACCGATTTTGATAAACTTCAATGGGACCAAAAAAAATTTCAGAATCATCTTGATTCTCAATTTTTGGTTTTCGATTCTCGATTCTTGATTTTTGATTCTCAATTCTTGGAATTTTTTAGAAATCCTTGGGGGAGGCCTATCTCCAGCGATGGACTTCCTGTGGCTAATATGATGATGATTCTCGGATTTTAGATTCTCGATCCTTATTCATAAGAACTATCCTAACGTGTACTTTTTCCCCAGAACGACGGTTGTGAGTCGGACATGGCGCTGTCCATGAACCGCTACATCGGCAACTCCATCCTTCCGCTCCTCATCAAGCACGCCAACTTCTACAACGAGGCGGAAAACTACGCTAGCCTGTTGGACGCCACGTTGCACACAGTTTACAGGTAACGGTGACCATCCGACCATACCTGTAAATATAATAAATCACTATCACGGACTGAATTGACCCTTAAAATAGTTTTAGCATGTTTTGTAACTTTATATTTATTTATTCATGAATGGATCTTGTCGTTGCAGATTATCAAAGAACCGCATGCTGACGAAGGGGCAGCGCGAGGCGGTGTCGGACTTCCTGGTGGCGCTGACGTCGGCCATGCAGCCGTCCATGCTGCTCAAGCTGCTGCGCAAGCTCACCGTCGACGTGTCGCGGCTGTCTGAGTACACCACCGTCGCGCTCAGAGTCAGTACACCCCTTTTTTTAAACCTGGGCAAAATATAGGGTACTAGCTGGTGCCCGCGACTTCGTCTGCGCAGGATTATCACACAATATCTTTACAAATTGTTGTTTTTTTTTTCAAATAATTTAGTATCTTGAACTGAACTTGGTCCAACTTGGCTGGTGGTTAAAAAGTCGTGCTGACTGATGTATTGTGTTCCTTCCTTATATGGAAAGACGATATTTATTTTCATAATGTAGTATTTTAAACTGAACTTGACTCATTTTGGCTGGTGATTACGAAGTCATACTAACTGATGTATCGCTCCCTGCCAGCTGCTGACCCTGCACTACGAGCGCTGCGCCAAGTACTACGGCAGCACGTCGGGGCAGGGCGTGTACGGCGCGTCCTCGGACGAGGAGAAGCGGCTCACCATGATGCTGTTCTCCAACATCTTCGACTCGCTCAGCAAGATGGACTACGAGCCGGAACTGTTCGGGAAGGCGCTGCCGTGCCTCATTGCTATTGGTACGGTTCTTCTTCTCGAGGAAAGCTCAAAATAAAATCTGATTTTTCCCTCCAGAAGGTTGCCAGTTTCACAGCGTTGTCGCTGATTTAAACACAATGTCGTAACGTCCATTGCAAAATCAATCACATTTCATATTTGATTGACTTTGACACTTTTCGGAGCTCTCTCTACGCAAGTTTAACTCTCACTTGGCCGGTTTTATGTGGTTTTTAAGACCCATAGGCCACTTTGCAAGAGCTCATTAGAAAAACGTTTATTTGTCACTCTAAGTCTAAATTTTCCCTCTGTCTTATATCTGAAAGACAGATTTGCCTGCCTCGGACCTAAGGAAATTTCAGCCACAAGTTTTGTTTCAGTTTATAATGAAGTACCTAATTGATTGCTATTTTTACCCAGGTTGCGCGCTGCCGCCTGACTACTCTCTGTCCAAGAACTACGACGACGAGTTCTACGGAAAGGAAACTCACTCTTCAGGTAATCCGCTAGTTTCGTGGTTGAGATGATCAAAACTTCCGTTTTCATATACATGACATACATTCTATTGCTTTAATCGAGCGATACATTATATTTATCATTAGTGGCTCTGTGAGCTGTAGACCTCTCGAGTCACCCTGACACGTTGCAGTTTATCCGATAAAAAATATTTTCAGACAAAAAGTTACGTCTTAAGGAGGATAACATAAAAAACATGACTTTATAACAAAATGAAATAGCTGAAATAGGATTTTTTTAAGTTTTCAACCCTTATATTTCCTACATTTTCTAGAAAATTCCGAAAAACTAAATCGACAGAAACCGTCTCAATTTAGAAGCTTCTAACAAAATTTCACGATAATCGCTTGAGAAATGTAACCTGCAGGCGAGAACAGCCGGACAAAAGTATTTTTTTCCAAACTCGAAACTGAGACGCTTCGCTTGCTCGGTCAATTATCACCGTTCGATTTCGATGAAAACTAAAACTATGTCTGGTTTCGGATTTGAAAAATATATCTAGCCTTTTGTTTGTTAACAAAACCGGACACAAAAGTAAGACAATTAATTTATACCAGGAGCCGGTATAGCCACTCACAAGAGGCTAGCTAGTTTGTTTTTTATAAGAACCTTTTTCCGTTTTTTTCATGCCACGATGCTCGGTCGCTTAGGTACTACACACGTAAGTGGTTGTCATTTAACATTCATTTTTCATGTCCATGTTTGCAGGCGGCCCCGACAACCCGCAGTACGACCCGCAGCCCATCAACACGTCGTCGGTGGCGCTCAACAACGACCTCAACACCATCGTGCAGAAGTTCTCCGAGCACTACCACGACGCCTGGGCTTCCAGGTACTGCCTTCTACTGAGTACCATAGACTTATCGAGGATCTGGTTCAACCATCCTGATTTAAGACACAGCTTTGTTCAAATTTTGGCAAAAAAACGTGGATTTCTTAAAATATCAACAGTTAAACAGTATCTAAGTGGTCTCCACATTTATTTAAAACTTTTTCTACTCCTGTATGTGACTTTTAAATAGTCACGAACACTAATATAAGAACATAGATAATTTACGATTTCAGGAAAGTCACATGTGTCGTTATTTCACAAAAAAATACTCCTAGCCATAGACTTTTTTCTTTATATCAACCATACTGCCAAAATAAGAGAAACGTTTTTTTTTTAACAAAATCACGTATAGATTTATTATCAAACACATAATTATGTCAAACATTTTCGTATTTTTCTGTTTATTTTTGTATTTTGTATAAAAAAAAATACTCGATACCGTCTTCCTACGTGCACATCTCGCATTTTTTTGGCCCTTCTTATAAAACTGTTGCATAAAATACTATTACATACTATGGCAAATATTTGTACTTAACAGCCAAGTTATTTAAGAACTGTAATATTTGCAGGAAAATCGAGTTCGGCTGGGTGTACGGCGAGAACTGGTCCGACAGCCAGAAGTCCCACCCCCGGCTCAAGCCGTACAACATGCTCAATGACTACGTAAGTGTATGCACTAGCTATGGGTGTGACGGAACTCGTCACACATTCGTAACTCGTTCCATTTGCAACTCGTCCAAATCGCAACTTATCCCATTCTCGACTCGTCTTATTCGCTGTTTGTCTAATTCGCAGCTCGTCCCGTTCGCAATCCCTGGCTATTTCTACGTCTTCTGAATAAAAATTTACAGCTATCAGCTTTTTGTTGTGACTTTAGGTTCAAAAAACTCCTGAAATCAATTAATTGCTTTAAACAATCAGGATTTTATGTTAAAGTTTTTTTTCGTGGATGGATTAAACGAATCACTTAAATTGAGCTAGTGTAAACTTTTTCGTTCACCCTCGACAAAAAAGACGGGTGTTATAAGTTTGACATAATGACTGTCTGTCTGTGGCATTATAGCTCTCGAACGGATGGGCCGATTTCGATGCGGTTATTTTTTGGGTAAAAGCAAGTTGCGATGATTTTTACTATGTTTGACAGAAATCGGTTCAGTGGATCAAAGTGTAGGCCAAATCCTCTGGCTAAATATGGCTCTGATAGTACAGAGAGGGTCGTGCTCCTGCAGTGGAGACCAAAAAAAACCTGATGATGATAATGACTATTTCCATATATTTTCCAACTACTTATTGTTTATTGTAACAGGAGAAGGAGCGCTACAAGGAACCCGTACGGGAGTCGCTGAAGGCGCTGCTGGCCATCGGCTGGTCGGTGGAGCACTCTGAAGTGGACATCCCGAGCACCAACCGCAGCTCCATGCGAAGGCAGTCCAAGTCGGGAGGCGTGAGTATAGCTTACCCTAGTACCGTACGCGGATTTCAGACACGTGGTGGCTGCCTCTGTAGTCGAGAGGTCAAGGCGTTCGCCTTGTGATCTGGAAGTCATGGGTTCGAATCCCACTAGGAAGCGTATTTCGTAAAAAGTTTATTAAAGGTTAGGATATTGCAGGTTTGGATCCGAAAAGAAATAGGATTTTGTGTTTCGGAAGGCACGTATAAACTGTGGGTCCCGAGCGCCATCTTGCGTTTGACCATCAAATTACTCAAGAATTGGTTTTGGTCTACCCTTTGGGTTGCGGAGGTCAGACGGCAGTCGCTCTGTGTAAAAACCAGTAACCTCGTCAAATTACCTAAGTTAGGTAGCAGACCCCGGGCTCTGAAGCGTTACTGCTGAGAATGCAGACGAAATACGCTCGGGTGATGATGACTGGATGTACAGGTTTCTGCTACTTGAAAGGTTATCTTAGCCCAGGCCGACAATGTGAACAACTGTGCTAATGACTTGAATCCTAATAATTTACCCACTATAATGGCATTAGAAAAGTAGTTAACGAGGTAAATCTAAATCGCCACTTTTTGATTGAATCCTGTTATAAATTTATCTGTAAATCCATGTACATACATACAAAGAATGGACCCTACAGAGACCGGACCCCGTTTTTTCCTATTTAAATTCTAATGTCTGTAAGTCTATTACATGTATTAACATAGTTGTACGTAACATTCCACGCTCTCAGGAGGAGACTGAGAAGAGCCCGGTATTGCATTTATGTTGTACTTAATTTATTGTTGTACCGTTCCTACGTTAATTCTCGCATGAAAATTCTGCATTTATGTCACCTTTCTTTATATATTGTGATACCTCACACTGCATTGATAGTACGCTGCCGTTTTCTTAATTTTGAATGAAACACTGTGGTGCGTCTTTATTCATTAATTGTGTCTTGTCTACGTTATTTACGGAGGGACAAGTTTGAACTTGTCTTAGAATGTGCTATTATACAACTTGGAATTATTAACGTACTTGTAATAAATCGAACTACAGGCTATACTAGATCACTTTATTACAATGATAATAAAATAGGAGTCAAAAAACAAAAAAAAATCGACATTCTCATACAAATTGCCCAGGCGGCTGCACACTTTCTTATGGAAAGGCCAGTATATTTTTTTACTGTTATTTTAATTTCTTCATACTATAGTGATCTTGTATAGTCCGTGGTTCGATTTATTACGGGTATATCCCTTCCGAGTTGTATACCTAAAAGGAATTTTTTCTGAGATGTTTTGTCTAAAGTTAACAACAATAATAGCCATCCTGTATTTAACAAGTTTGTTACCATTAAGTGCAGTTGTGAAGTATAGCTCCCTGAATGGGTCGTGTTAATGTATCCGTTGTTTTCATTCCCCCGCACCCCGCCCCCTCCCGACAGCGCGCCCCTGATATCGTGGTAAGTTTGTCAACAGTACAGACAAATGTGTTTGAATGCAATATCTCTAAAAAAAAACTATTTTTTTTAATCTTTTTTCTTAAATTTCTATTTGGTAACTTTGAGAATGCTTTGTGTTAATTAACTTTTAACGCATCCTGCGATTTTAAGGACGATGTATCGCTTCAATAATACCTCTAGGCAGATTTTTATCTGGAGACTTTTTTATGAATGGTACTTCAAATTTGGCTTTGAAAATCTCTTAACTTTGATTGTCAAGTCAATAAGTCAGTCGAATTCTTAGTTTTAATTTTGTAACGCTTGAATAAAAATCCTTTTTTAAACTACCACTATCGCTAATCGATGCCGAATGCAAAGCTATACCATACACTTGCTGTAAAGGCATTGTTTAACTATTGTATCTTGTACCTATCTTCGCATGCGTGTGGTTAAAAAACCAAGTGGGAGTGGCAATTTATTTAGTTTTAATTTAACCAAAGAGCCTTTGGATTTTAAGGCCCTTACGATCATTTTGTGTTTGTAGTAACAACAAAATAACTATTATGACATACAATAGACGGATATTTTCACCACTATTGTCAAGAGAAATAGTTCAGTTTGTTTATAAAGAGATCCTTGAGCTCTTAGAGCCCGAATTCCACCATAAGATGTTCTTTTTTAGTTCAATAAATCTATTTATATACTACGACCGGTATTTTGAACGTATATCTATATAAAGTTATATACTATACAAGTTTAAAATAAACTGTCTAGTCTGTAGTTACATACTGTTAATAAGTACTTTAAAATAAAGTACTTATTAACAGTATGTAACTACAGACTACGGAAGACATTCGTTCTATAAGCTCGCAAGGTCTATAGCCTACAGTTCACAGAGCTACCACTACTAGCTACTAATATCAATGGTTTTGACCTCACCTGCAGACGGATTCAGCCACTCCGTTCAACTACAACCCGCACCCAGTGGACATGACCAACCTCACGCTGTCCAGAGAGATGCAGAACATGGCCGAGCGACTCGCGGAGAACGCGCACGACATCTGGGCCAAGAAGAAGAAGGAGGAACTGGTCACCAACGGAGGTTAGTAGCTACTAATATACCTACTTTTCTTGCGTAACGCCAGAGAAGACCCATTATGTAATTTATATCCCGTCACTGTTATAAATTCGACATGCGACACATATGAGCTGAATCGACTGTATGACCTTGGTCATGCCTTCCTGTCGCCATATAAACATAATTATTTCTCTTCCTTGTCACTAGATGGTGCTTTATGGCAATAGTTAAAACATTAAAATCTTTCATTCTTTATATTTAAATAAAGTAGTGCTCTAATTAATTAAATATGACTTATATAAAATGCAATAAATAGTTTTAAAGCTTATTCAACACTTCCTTTGTCACTTTTTTGCTAGTCGTATGTGCTGCAATCTCTGTGTGCTTTCCCACAATAGTATTGCCTACTTACGGGCCCTCCAAAATTTTCAATGGCGTTGGGTATCTGTTACGTTAGTAATTAAATTATCTTTGACCTTGTGTCATAGTGACTATTAGCCCACATTTGTCGCTGCGTCATGCTACAGTATTTTTAACCCCCGATGAAAAAGAGGGGTGTTATAAGTTTGAAGCTAACGTCTGTCGGTCTGTCTGTTTGTGGCATCGTAGCGCTGGAACGGATGGACCGATTGCGATTCAGTTTTTTCACGTGAAAGCAAATTCTTAGTAATGTTTGATGACAATCGGTTTAGCCGTTAACGCTTGAAAGCCAGGGTTTTACCTGGAAAACAATAGATGACGCCGGGGTTCTTTTTTATTTGCCTTTCAAATAAACTTATTACAGTTATCTGAAAAGTTTGTTCTTTCACCGCCTAAATATAAAATTCACACATTTCCTGTGTTTGCAGGTGGCATCCACCCTCAACTGGTGCCATACGACCTGTTAACCGACAAAGAGAAGAAGAAAGACCGCGAACGCTCCCAGGAGTTCCTCAAATACCTCCAGTACCAGGGGTACAAGCTGCACCGGCCCAGCAAGGCCAGCCAGAGTGACACCGAACAGACCACTACGGGCGTAGCAATAGAGCTCAGATTCGCGTACTCGCTGCTCGAGAAACTTATCCAGTACATCGACAGGGCGACAATCAATATGAAGCTGCTGAAACCGTCCACGACCTTCAGTAGGAGGAGCAGCTTTAAGACTAGCACGAGAGATATCAAGTTCTTTTCTAAGGTGGGTGCTTGCATTTTTTTACTCACCGGGAGTTTACTGCAATACATAAACTTTTCATAATTTGTTTAGTACTGTAACTATTTCTGTTATAACTATTTAGTACTGTAACTATTTCTGTTATAACTATTAGCTGTCGTATACTTCAACAATTTATACGTTTCATTTTTTGCCCTTTGTCTAAGTACTTACAATATCTTACTATTTACTACTTACTACCTATATCTAATAATATTGTGTATTCTATTTCTTATTTTGTTGATTTTCAAGCAAAGCAAGTCGGAAGTAAAGTATTTTAAGAAGGTACAAACATTAGTGCCTTTTGCATCACTCATGCACGATACGATATCATGTGATTTGATAGATTGTATGTATGTAATCAGCTGTTTGCCTAGTATAGTTAGTTATATAGCTTAAAGCAACGCAGACGCATTCGACCCTTTCGGTCGAATACATTCGGTGAAAGAAACATGTAGTAAAAAAATATTCAAGTCGCATATTCGATGTGCTTATCCATGTTCATTTTGCTACGCCGTACCAAAACTTATTACACGTACAGTCAGAAAATATATCACCAAAAAAAAAGCTTAAGCATTAATAAACGCTTAAATTTGGTCATATATTTTTGCTGCCGACTGTACGAGCATCATGCCTAAAATAATTTATTTTCTACCATAAGTATGCCATTATCAAACCAACAAACGTGAGTTTGCCGATTAAGCTTACAAAATCTTTTGAGGTTATGGCTATAAGACAGGTAGGTGATAATCGAAAATGGATGTGAATGGGAATAAAGAGGCAGTAGACCAGAATAAAGAGGACCTCATAAATAAAATAATAAATAAATATATAGGGATAAATTACACTGATTGAGCTAGCCCCAAAGTAAGTTCGAGACTTGTGTTATGGGATACTAACTCAACGATACTATATTTTATAACAAATACATACATAGATAAACATCCAAGACCCAGGACAATTTGAAAAAGGCCATTTTCCAACTTGCCCTAACCGGGAATCGAACCCGGGACCTCTGGGTGGCGGACTAGCATGGTGACCACTACGCCACGGAGATCGTCACCTCATGAGTTGAAAGAAGGCTCATTTGCCTATTGCATGTGGAATTCACCGTTAGGAATGTGGACTGAATTAGTCAGTTTATTTTAAAATACTGAACCATAATTTTTCGGTTTATCAAAGTTATAAAAATTCACAAATGTACAGCGCATGGAAGTTTCGGAGTAGAGGGCGATTAACGTCACCATCTACCGAAAATTGGACTAAACATTGGACAAAATTCAAAAATATACCTGATGTGGCTCATCAGGTATATTTTTGAATTTTGTTTTACTCCACAGTCCGTATACAGAAGCTACTGAAATATCGCAAAAAAATGAAATTTAATTACTAAGTAACTAGGCCAAATCCTCTGACTGCTCAGGCCAAGTATGGCTCTAGTAGTACAGAGATGGTCGTGCTCCTGCAGTGGAGATAAAAAAGACCTGATGATGGCCAACACTGGTGTCTGTTTTTTCAGGCTGCCTTAGGGTATCTGTCATAGCTTGACGACTGCTATATAATTAGTAAAGCCGGGACCAAACGCTTATACGTGCCTTCCGCAGCTCGAAAGTTTTTTATGCCATTTGTGGTCACCCATCCAAGTGCGGACCACGCCCGGTTTCGCTTTACTTGCGAAAGCGCTAGTAATGCGCTCCCCCGCCGGGCCACCGAGCTTGTTGATGATGATGACGAATTACAAAGTGCTATTGCGCTGGCAGGTGGTGCTCCCTCTGATGGAGAAGTACTTCTCGACGCACCGCAACTACTTCATCGCCGTCGCGACCGCCACCAACAACGTGGGCGCGGCCAGTCTCAAGGAGAAGGAGATGGTGGCGGCGCTGTTCTGCAAGCTGGCCAGTCTCTTGAGATCCAGGTGAGGATACGCGACTGTAGTAACTTCCCGACAGTACAGTACGACTCACTGGAAAGTGGTCATAGGAACCCAGTAAAAAAACTTAAACATAATCCTATCCTATCCTACTAATACCTGTTACCTCTTCACGCTTGAACTACTAAACCGATTTGGATGAAATTTGGTATGGATATAGTTTGAGACTCTTTATCTTTATCTCTAAAATAATCTATACTCTTTATCCCGAAATTCCCACGGGGAGCGAAGCCCACGGGTACAGCTAGTATTAGAATTATTCCCAAGTGCGTGTTGCGTGGCCCGACACGCACTTAAGAATTATTTTGCTGATTTTGAGTTCATGCCACTAAAAACGTCTAAAAACTATTTTTCTATTGAATTTGTATGAATTTTTCTTTTTTCGAGAAAATTTTATAAGTTGTTCGCCTACAACTTTTCAATTTGTAAACCCTACTTAGCTCTGATAGTTTTTAAACTGTGTTATATATACTACAGCTGTGATTTTTTTTACGTGTCAAATAACCTTGTTCCAGACTGGCCGCGTTCGGCCCCGACGTGCGGATCACGGTGCGCTGCCTGCAGGTGCTGGTGAAGGGCATCGACGCCAAGTCGCTGGTCAAGAACTGCCCCGAGTTCATCCGCACCTCCATGCTCACCTTCTTCAACAACGTCGCAGACGACCTCGGCCATACTATACTCAATTTGCAAGAGGTAATATACTTTTCTACATATATTAACAATACACGCTAAACAAAGCTTATTAACATCAATGAGACCTCTCCAACCCGTCTGGCCAGCGAGGAGAGTGTAGGCCAAGTCCTCTGGCTGCTCTGGCCAAGTATGGCTCTGGTGGTACAGAGAGGGTCGTGGCCAGTGGAGACCAAAAGACCTGATGATGATGATGAATATACTTTTTTATGAGTTAATGGGTTGCTCACGTATAGAGTCAGCTACTGGCTGTTTTGACCTCATCCGGAGGTCTTCATAAGAGCGAATATGACTACAGGCCACCATTTTTCAAATTTAGTGACATTATTAGATATTGTAGAAACAATAAAGACTTCTTAGCGAACACTATAGTATATGCTACTGATTTCAGGAGCGCTAATTTTTCATAAAATTAATAAAGGTTTCCAGCAACCTTAATCAGATACTTTTTTCTAAACGTCAAAACAAACGTTTTCTATTCGATTTGAATAAAGGCTAATGGCGTCATAGTTTCTGAGTCAAATAGTGGTCTTAATATCATTTTTTCCGTAATAATAAATCTAAAATCATTTTGGAAAGGATGTGATCAATGACAAGTAATATTATTTCGTGACTTTTTTTTCTATTAACAGAACCAATTAATTTATTTTTGACTCAAGAAACTTCCTAATTGTTAATCTTTCCTCCTTAAATATGAATTTCACACATTACGACTGATCGAAGAGGGCAGATTTTTTCGCTCTAAAAACTAACTGATTGCCTGCTTGTCTTAAGGGCAAGTACGCACACCTGCGCGGCACGCACCTGAAGACGTCGACGTCGCTGGGCTACATCAACGGCGTGCTGCTGCCCGTGCTGACCGCCAAGTTCGACCACCTCGCCAACTGCGAGTACGGCGCTGACCTGCTGCGTGAGTACACCTGCATTCTTACTGTAGACGACTTACATCAACGGCGTGCTGCTGCCCATGCTGACCGCCTAGTTCGACCACCTCGCCAACTGCGAGTACGGCGCTGACCTGCTGCGTGAGTACACCTGCATTCTTACTGTAGACGACTTACATCAACGGCGTGCTGCTGCCCGTGCTGACCGCCTAGTTCGACCACCTCGCCAACTGCGAGTACGGCGCTGACCTGCTGCGTGAGTACACCTGCATTCTTACTGTAGACGACTTACATCAACGGCGTGCTGCTGCCCATGCTGACCGCCTAGTTCGACCACCTCGCCAACTGCGAGTACGGCGCTGACCTGCTGCGTGAGTACACCTGCATTCTTACTGTAGACGACTTACATCAACGGCGTGCTGCTGCCCGTGCTGACCGCCTAGTTCGACCACCTCGCCAACTGCGAGTACGGCGCTGACCTGCTGCGTGAGTACACCTGCATTCTTACTGTAGACGACTTACATCAACGGCGTGCTGCTGCCCGTGCTGACCGCCAAGTTCGACCACCTCGCCAACTGCGAGTACGGCGCTGACCTGCTGCGTGAGTACACCTGCATTCTTACTGTAGACGATTGAACCACAGAATGACTATCCGTTGCGCGACAGACCTATAACCGACGTAACATTTGTTTGGCACTTCTTGGCGTGTCTTTTTATGTATATTTTTTTTTGAAATGAATAAATATAACCCCCCCCCCCCCCATACTTTTTTCATTGCTTCACCATTTCAGCCGCATAACGTCCACTAGGCTTCTCCCAAAGATTTCCAAAATGACCGATCTAGAGCAGCTTGCGTCCAGCGCCTTCCAGCGACCTTGGTCAGATCGTCAGACCACCTTTCTTACCACCTTTCTTACAACCTTTATTTTTCAGAGTACATTTTATAAGTTCATCGTCTATAACTCTTTAATTTGTAAACCCTATTTAACTTTGATAGTTAAACTTTTATCACATAGGATCTTGTTAAAATTATTTCCAACTATTTAAAGAAAATTATAAGTACCAGCTTTATTCTTATAAGACTTCGTGCTTGGTAAATGCATTATTTAGAATTATAAACAACTCCTATCGCTACAAGGCGTTGCGGCCACGGGCGAATTTATCGCGGAGCGGCGATATAATTCCATACTATGACTCTATAAATGTATACTCTTATAGACTCTCCACACGGCCATATAGGGATGTGGACAAAAAAAATGATTTCGCTCTTTAGATAGATTATTAATAAGTTTGGTATACGTATTTTTTCTTTTCTCTCATTAGCAAATAATGACGGAGATACAGCGCATTTAAACTTCGCGTGACGTTACGATTGACTACGGTTTTTAACCAAAAGTGACGTAAATCACCCCCACTCCAAAACTTCAAAGCGCTGTATCTTCGTGAATTTTGTCTACTTTACTAAACGAAATAATATGGGTCCTTCATTTATGGATAATCTACTTGACGAACTAAATAAAATCGTACTAATATTATAAATGCGAAAGTTTGTTAGTATGCATGGATGTTTGTTACTGTTTCACGTAAAATCTACTGAACGGAATTTAATCAGACTTTACAATAATATAGCTTATACATCAGAATAACACATAGGCTACAATTTATAAATATATTGTGTGATCCTGCGCAGACGAAGTCACTGGCACCATCTAGTACTTAATATATTTTTTGACCCAGTCTACATCCCTGTTATCGCGGTAACAACTCGTCGCGATTCTCTCGCCCAGTATAACAACGCCTTAGACAAAGAGAATCACTTAAGCTAGTGCTGGCAGATTTTCTTCTTCTTCTTGGACCCGAACTCGTAACGGCAGACACCCCGACAGAGGTCCTTAAGCTTTCTGCTCCTTGGCTTGGGACAGTGGAAGAGGGAGCAAGTCTTTTCATATGCGTAGAGGCACGCATTGTGGCAATTCTCCTTGGAGCTCCTTTTGCAAGCTTGTTCATAGCGCCGACGGAGGATATACAGTTCCCCTCTGGCTGACTCCTTTTGCTGTAAATAAAGGCGCATGTTCACTAGAAGACAAATGTCGCGCAACAAGACATGCTTTATCGTTTAATATTCTGAACATGAGTGCGGCGCATCGCTTTTGTAATGCCATCGACTTTAACACTAAGGTTTACAACTGATTTTGATAAAATGTCTATGGGACAAGTATGCCCTTTTAAACAAAAACAGGATTTTCAAATTGGTCCAGGCGTTTTCGAGTAATCGGTGAACAAACATAAATAAAATACAAAATATTCTGACGAATTTATAACCTTCTCCTTGTTTGTACTCGGTTAAAAATGAGCCTTTTCTTAAAGTAATCCTTTAAAATTTTACTTGATACGCGTGAGAATCATTAAATATCATATATCTCAACATTACTGCCAAATTCCAAGATTAGTTTTAGTCATGGCTAACTTTAGATACATTCTTTGTCGTTGTAGGCAAATGAAGAATGACAAATGAACGATGAAAGCTTAGCCTAAATAAGAGTACTTAGGAGTATTTCATTGCTCATCAACCATCACATCACTATAGTTACTCAAAGACGCGATACCTATGTTGCACGACATTTTTAGTGAATACGCGCCTTAACCCTAACCTAACCTTAGGACTTAGGACTTAGAATATTATGAAATACAATGAATACATTTCAATTGAACCTAGGCTAATGTACAATATTTAGATACCAACCAAAACAAGATAGACCGCTCTAGGATTTTCTTCAGTCGTATCTAAACGGCTCGCAATTAAGGCTCTCAAAACCGCATGCGAAGTAATAAACGTAAAACAAAACCTAATGCTTTCTTGTCGTGCGGTACGACAACCTTGTCGTCACTTCCCATACCCTAAATATGGGTCAGCCATAATTTAATCCCACAGTACAATTATTTCCTCCCCAACCCGTCTGGCCAGCGAGGGGAATGTAGGCGAAAGTCCTCCGACTGCTCTGGCCAGTATGGCAAAGAGGGTCGTGCTCCTGCATTGGAGACAAAAAACCCTGATGATGATGAATTATTTAAAAAATCGTTTGTTTAATTAGTTTAATAATAGTTGCAAAAACAATTAGTTTTATTTATTGTAGGCAGTATTCTACTTAGGACTTGTTAGAATCACTAGAACCACTTTCACTGTCGCTGCTGGCACTACTGTCGCTGCTCGCTGACGACCCACTAGAGCCACTGTCCTGTCTCTCTTTTATTTGTTTGTAGGCTTGGTTACATTCGTTCTTGCAATACATGTGAAACTTTCTGGTCAGCGACTTGCTACAGTTGCTGTCACAAGTATTATTAAAGGCATATAAGCACGCCGAATTGCATTTGCTCGCCGAAAGCTTCTCGCACGCCTTCTCGTAACGGTCTCGCAGTATGTTCAACTCTCTGTCCGGATTCAAATCAGTGGAGTTTGGTTTGTGTTTTGGCAATTTATGCTGGAAACAAATCTAGGTGATTATAACGTTCGAGCGTTGAATGATGAACAATTAATTAAAATTAAAACATTACACAAAAAAATTGTGCAACACTAGACATTCTTTAACACAGTCCGCGATACCAAACGGTGGTGTTATTTAATAAATTGCAAAAACATCTAAAGGCTGTACATAAACTTTCTAAAGTTTAAAAGTGAACTGAGAACTTTGCTTCTCAAGAAGTGCTGCTATAGTGTTATTGACTTTGTAAATGGATGCATATTTATACATAGTCCATGCGTGGAATATTAAATTGAAATTTGTAACTGCTAAACATTATTTGCATAAAGTTAAATGTATTGTTAAGGCGTCCAGCAGGGAGACCCATTGGGACCAGCGCTTTTTAGTTTAGGTATGCACCCCATCATAGCTAATCTAAATTCTAAATTAAACGTCTGGTTCCTGGATGACGGGAATTTAGGGGGCAAGGTGGACTCCGTTAAAGATGATTTATCTAAAATAATAAAAAAATTTAGTAAAATAGGTTTAGAACTCAATTTAGGTAAGTGTGAGCTCTATGTCTCTACAAAGTTTGACGAAAATGACAGAAATTTAATCATTAAAAAATTTAAAAACATTGCTCCAGATATCAAAGTTTTAGAAAATAGTTCACTTTGCCTTCTAGGTGCTCCACTACTCGAGGAAAGCATTAGACCAATCCTAGAAAATAAATGTGAAACACTTTCGAAAAATATAAGTAGATTGGGCCTTCTGAATTCCCATGTCGCATTTACCATTCTTAAATATTGCCTTTTTGTTCCAAAATTTACATATATATTAAGAGCATGCCCAATCTGGAATCACTTAGACCTTTTGGAAAACTTAGATGCTACCCTCAAAAACGCTTTAGAAAAAATTCTAAATTTAAACCTCGATCACCGCGCCTGGATTCAAGCCTCTTTACCTATTCGATCTGGTGGCATCGGTATCAGAAAAATTTCTAGTATAGCTCTTCCGGCTTTCCTTTCGTCCGTTCACAGCGTATCACATTTGTGTGCGAAAATTCTTAAAATGTCTTCAGCTGATATACACTGTGCAACGGATGCAATCGATGCCTGGAAGACTCTCTGTCCCAATGAAAACATCCCAGAGGCACCAAACCGACAAAAACTCTGGGATGTCCCTCTGGTACAGAGAGATTATAACTATTTGGTTCAAAATTCTATCAGTGATTTAGACCGCGCAAGGCTTCTTGCCGTCTCTGAACATGAATCAGGACACTGGTTACACGCACTCCCCTCCGCCAACCTCGGAACACTTTTCGACAATGGCAGTTTTCGAATTATCGTTGGACTTAGATTGGGTGCTGCCATTGTCGAACGCCATCTATGTTTATGTGGCAGTGTCGTCGACAGGAACGGACTACACGGGCTACACTGCCAACGCAGTGCCGGCAGATTTTCACGCCACGGCTCCATTAACAATATCGTTAAAAGGGCGCTTGCCACCATCGATATCCCTAATGTGTTAGAACCTGTAGGAATAACTCGCGATGATGGCAAGCGTCCAGATGGTTTAACCCTTGTCCCTTGGGAGCGGGGGAGGGCACTCGTGTGGGACGCGACATGCGTCGATACGGTTGCCCCTTCTCGCCTCGGGGCGACGTTGTCAAGGGCTGGAGCCGCGGCTGAAGCAGCAGAAGACGCCAAGCGGCGAAAATATTCCTCTTTATCTAATGAATATATTTTTGTTCCGCTTGGCGTCGAAACTCTTGGTCCGTGGGGTCCAAGTACTAAAAAATTTATTAAAAAAATAACCCCTCGGCTTGTCGACGCCGCTGGTGACAAGAGGGCTGGCTCATATCTCGCGCAGAGGATTGCAGTAGCTATTCAGCGCGGGAATGCAGCCAGTGTTCTTGGCACCATGCCACATGATCAAGATTTAGATTTTTAATTTAGTTTTTTAATTTAGATTGTAATTTAGATATTAATTTTAATTGTATATAACGATACTATATACATACAATTAAAAAAAAAACAAAAAAAAATGTATTATTGAAATGTATTAACGGACATATGCATGCATGCATGTAAAATTTATTTTGTTTTTGTATTTTTGTGTATTGTTGATATTTGTATACAATGAATTATTGTTTATGAATGAATTGAATTGAACATCTGGGTTTGCGCCTAGAGATGAAACAAAATACGTTTTGCTGGACCTATCACCCTTTCACTATATCCAGGAAGCCCTACACAATTCCCAAAAGATGAATAAAACCAGTGCAAAAGTGCTATTTTTGAAACGCGAAGACACCTAAACGAATGGTTCCATATAAAAAATCGTTCGTTTAGTGAGTCCGCGTCTAGAAAAGAGCACCTTAGAGCAAGATATAACAGACACATTAAACGGCCTACACTCAGCACTAAGCTTGTATCGTTAGTCTGTACATAAAACATGGGCACGCCTGGAGCCGCAGAAATTACGTGTGAAATAAGTACAAGAAATTGACTTTGCTGGGAATCGAACCCAGGACCTCCAGATAACGAACAAGCATGGAAACCAATACGCCACAGAATTCATCCAGAGTGTTTAAACTCTCTCCGTTGGGAATAAGCTTCCGTGTTTATCACACACAATGGTTATTTGAAATTGAAGTAGTACTTTCTTCTGCTTGAGTCGAAAGGCTATAACTATAATTTAAGGCTTTTTAGGCCGAGTTTTTGAGTTTTTAAAACCATCTGAGATATAAAAAATTGTGTTTTAAAATCTGAAAAAAAGAATTGTCTTATTTAATTATCTAGTCTAGTCAAATACGCATTCAGTTACATAATCTAACAAACTTCCCTCGATAAAAAAAAACCCAAAGTTTTTGTCCAAAACCACGACTTAACTACTAATATTTTACATTTGATTCTTGTGCTCAATTAAAGCAACTAAATATTTATAGACAAATCCGCAGAGTTCCCTTTAAAAAAATCGTAAAAACTACATTCCGCGTTCATTTTCCGCTCCCCGTTCCCGAGTTAGGTGAGATATGTAAATGTCTGCGGGGTGCCTCACAGATCACCCGCGCCTCATCCGAGTGGGCCGTTGGAATACAGGTCCTTGGCTACGATGACTCCCTAGTCATTTGCTTCATTAGGAGTCCCCTTACCCTAGACCAAACTACACCTTTCCATACAAACGTAGTCTACATTTTATTTCGAAACAACATGCCCGATTTCGGCAAATTTTAGTAATTTCAAAGATATTGCATATATCTGGGCATATAACTGGTTTTCACAGACAAAATATGAACTTGTTTGTTTGTATCTGTAATCTGACATGTGGTTTTAAAATAAAACGTACACTACGTTTGTTTGAAAAAGTCTAGGGTAAGGGGATTCTCAAGGTCTTGCAATAATGGAACTTTTAAGGCAGGACAATAAATGGGTCAATTGATTAGACAGTAAGCAGTACTTGGTAATAACAAACCTTTTTCCCTTTTCTCAGTAGAGGCCAACACGCGGCTGCCAAATAATCGTCTTTGTTGAAACTGGCAGCTGAAATTTTTCGTAAAAGTTTGGCATAAGTCCCATTGATAAACATTAAAACTATTACAGTTTTTTTTATTAAAACGAACGTGAGACACAGGTATTATTAAAATGAGGTAACGGGTTACTCACGTATCCCGAGTATTTTTTAACAAAAAAAAAAGGATTTTTCAAATCTGACCGTATCCGAAAATCGGTGAACATGAACATACATACTTAAAAATACATCTACATAGTTGCCGAGATAAGCGGGTCACAAGTTTACATTTCGGGGTCAATTACTAGCTATAATTATTGAGATGAGTTAACGGGTTACTCACGTATACGAGTCAGCTATCAATGTGCCGGCTATCAGCGAGCCGGTGCGATGTACGGGCCTGTAGTCACATTCGTCCCGATGAAGACCTCCGGATGAGGTCGAAACATGTCGGCAGTAGCTGACTCTATACGTGAGTAACCCGTTAACTCATTTTAATAATTATAACTAGTAATTGACCCCGAAATGTAAACTTGTGACCCGCTTATCTCGGCTACTATGTAGATCTATTTTATTAAGTATGTATGTTCACCGATTATTCGAATATGGTCAGATATGGATAACTTGTTTTTTGTTTAAAATACTTGTCAAGTAGTTTAGGGTGGAAGTCGGTTTTTAGTTTTGAAAAATTATAAACTGTTAAATGGAAAACCTCATATTTATAAGGTTTTCCGTTTTCCATTTAACAGGTACTAATTTATATGTTATTTCATGACCCAATTATATATATATATATATATATATACATGCATGACAATAAATGGAATCTTACGTGGCGTCGTTGGATTGATCGACCGTTGCTTTACACCTCGGGCTCGCAAAGGTTTTAGGCTATCTGATTGCTCGGTTGCGTTTTGTTGTACTGAGTCGTCCTTAAACATATTGATGCAGCCAGTCTTCGAGTGGTTCAAGAAGGTACCCTTGAAGCTTTCCTTGCAGCCCGATCCTGCACAAGCGGTCTTCACCACCGCTTTGCACGCCTGGAAATCAGAGTCAAGAGTACACATAAGGCAACGTGCCTTCCGAAGCATGAAAAAAAAACAAAACTTGAGAGGTGTCAAGGGACACCCGGATGGAACAAAGTTCCTTTCGATTATTGAGAGAGAGAGAGAGAGAGAGACAGACAGAGAAACACGAGCACGCCGCACAGCTTACAACTATAGCAAAAAGTGTCGTTACAACTTTTGGTCTTTCGGGATTCGAACCCATAATACTCTTTCTAACGGTCAGCATCCTTAACCGCTGAGCTAAGCGGATGGCGGCCGGCGCGACGAAATTAGCGACCATATTCTGCGTGGGAAGAAAAACGAATGAAAACTTGAAAACACCCCAAACTTCACTTTCCCAAACATGAGACTAATCTAGATCGATTGTTTACCCCCGAAAACCCCCATATTTTCAGCGAAATCGTTAGAGCCGTTTTCGAGATCACAGAAATTTATAAATAAAGAAATATACAAGAATTGCTCGTTTAAAGGTATAAGATAAATATACAAGAATTGCTCGTTTAAAGATATAAAATAACTATAGGTAGGTTAGGTACTTAGTAGGAATATCTACATCTGAGGAGCATGATGATTCAGAATGGCCAACGCTAAGCGTGGAAATTCAATTTTTGGATTGATGACCTAAAGTCGTGTTATATCTATCGCCTGTCCCGAAAACGCCATCTAGCGGCAGCTCCGTGATCATCACGTTCCGATGATTTCGTTAAATTTTGATTTCGTGATATCTTCTAAACTATACATTTGATTGCCATGTTGTAAAGGACAATGTTAATCTACTTTAAAAAAACCAAGGTAACTAAACTATTTAAAAGGATAAGGATTAATATCCTGTCGGTGAAAATATTATTTAAAATTTGTACGCGTAACATAAACTTAAAAATGGTTATTGTGACCTAACCTTAGGAGATAGACATATGCTATCGCGGACTTTTTTGTAGACCTTATAAAGACCTACAACTTTCTCATACCTTGTTTTTATGTAACTTTCAAATCTTAGCCAGCGTTAGCTCTGAAAGTGCCTGACGCAGTGTCCGAAATCAATTTTTTGACGAAAACTTCAGTAAATATAAATAAAATACATGCAAATTAAAGGAACGCCGGTACTGAAAGTCCTTCAGAGGCTCTTTAATTCCGTTCTGCTCGAGAGTGTAACGCCAGAAGCGTGGAACAGGGGCGTGGTAGTCTTGTTCTTCAAAAAGGGAGATAACACCCTATTGAAGAACTATAGGCCTATCACGCTTCTGAGTCATGTATATAAGTTGTTTTCGAGGGTCATCACGAATCGTCTCGCGAACAGGTTTGATGCCTTCCAGCCTCCCGAACAAGCTGGTTTCCGTAAAGGCTTTAGCACCATAGACCACATTCATACGCTGCGGCAGGTTATAGAGAAGACGAGGGAGTATAACCGGCCGTTATGCTTGGGATTCGTGGACTATGAATAAACCTTCGATTCGATCGAAACATGGGCCGTGCTTCAGTCTCTCCAGCGATGCCGTATTGACTATCGGTATATCGAAGTGTTAAAGTGCTTATACAATAACGCCACTATGTCAGTCCGAGTACAGAAGCAGTGCACAAGGGCAATTCCACTGCATAGAGGTGTGAGACAGGGAGACGTTATATCTCCGAAACTGTTCACCGTTGCACTGGAAGATGCCTTCAAGCTTCTGGAATGGGAAGGATTTGGCATCAACATCAATGGCGAGTATATCACTCACCTTCGATTTGCCGACGATATCGTTGTCATGGCAGAATCGATGGAAGACCTAAGTACTATGCTCGGAGACCTAAATCGAGTTTCCCAACAAGTAGGCCTTAAAATGAACATGGACAAAACGAAAGTAATGTCGAATGTCCATGTTGCGCCCCTACCTGTTTGTGTTGGGAGCTCCACCCTCGAAGTTGTAGACCAGTATATCTACCTGGGTCAATTGATCCAGGCAGGAAGTTCCAGCTTCGAGGAAGAGGTCTTTCGACGAATCCGACTCGGCTGGGCAGCGTTCGGGAAGCTACGCAATGTCTTCTCGTCCAAAATACCTCTGTGCCTCAAGACTAAGGTCTACAACCAATGTGTGTTACCAGTGATGACTTATGGCTCTGAAACGTGGTCCCTTACTATGGGTCTCATAAGAAAGCTCAAGGTCGCTCAACGCGCTATGGAGAGGGCTATGCTCGGTGTTTCCCTACGTGATCGAATCAGAAATGAGGAAATCCGTAGGAGAACAAAAGTCACTGACATAGCCATGCGGATTAGCTCGTTGAAGTGGCAGTGGGCGGGACACATAGCGCGACGAACCGATGGCCGATGGGGCAAAAAGGTTCTTGAATGGCGACCGCGTACTAGCAAGGTGGTCAGATGACCTGACCAGGGTCGCTGGAAAGCGCTGGATGCAGGCCGCTCTTGATCGGTCATTTTGGAAATCTTTGGGAGAGGCCTATGTCCAGCAGTGGACGTTATGCGGCTGAAATGATGATGATGATGACATGCAAATTATATACTACAAAAAACATCCGGAATAAACGATCTGTCTAATAGTGAAAACTGCAACAAAATCTGTTCAGTAGTTTTTTAGTTATAAGCGTACAGACAGACATACGCGGCGAGGGACTTCATTTTATACTACGAGGGGGGGTCAAAAAGTTCGCGGAACGGAGGGGAAGGGGGGTGAAATAAAATACTGTACTATTTTTCTTTTTCAATATATTCCCCCTTAAGTCGAATACATTTTTCAGATCTCTCTATTAACTTATTAATACCGTCGAAAAAAAATGATTTGTCTTTGTCCTCAAAATAGGCCGAAATCGCCGACTTGACTTCTTCATCATCGGAAAATTTCTTCCCCCGAAGCTCTTTTTTTAATTTGGGAAATAAAAAATAATCACAGGGGGCTAAGTCTGGACTATAGGGAGGATGGTTTAACATTTCGAAGCCACAGTGATGAAGGGCAGCCATCGCAACGCGGCTCTTGTGTACCGGTGCGTTGTCATGCAAAAGCAGCACACCCTTTGTCAACTTTCCCCGCCTTTTCTCCTTGATTGCTTCTTTTAATTGTCTTAGTAGATTAGCGTAGTATTCTCCCGTTATAGAAACACCCTTATCTTTATAATCTATTAATAAAATACCCTCTGTATCCCAAAAAACAGTTGCCATGATTTTTCCAGCCGATTGTGACACCCTGTATTTCTTAGGGGGGGGCTGACCCTTTTTATGCCACTGCATAGACTCTTGCTTCGACTCAGGCTCATAATGATGAACCCAAGTTTCATCTGCAGTAACAAGTCTTGCAAAAATTCCTTCCTTGTCGGCGCTACAGAGGTCTAAAAACTCCTTTGAATACTCGACGCGCAGCTGTTTCTGTGGTGGTGTGAGCATTCTTGGCACCCATCTTGCGCTGACTTTTGACATCCCAAGATTGTCGTGTAGAATATTTAAAATGGTTGTAGGTGATACTCCAACCATTTCTGCAAGTTGTTTCTTCTTCAAACGAGTATCCTCCAGTATAAGATTCTCCACTTTTTCAACGATGTTTGAGGTGGTGGCCTCAATCGGCCGTCCTGAGCGAGGGTCGTCTTCAAGAGACTCTCTGCCTTGCTTGAAAAGGCTATTCCACTTGTACACCATGGTTTTCCCAGGGCAAGAGTCCCCGTATACTGATAACATTTCTTCCAAAATTTTCTGAGGTGGTTTTCCTTGCTTAGTGAGGAACTTTATGACGGCACGAAACTCGATTTTTTCCATGTTCAAGTTTTTCTTCCGGATTCACTTGTTTGATCGACGACAGGTCAAAGGTTATTGACACAATCAGGTTCAAACTTGGCATATATACTCACAAAGAGTTGCTCATTAGTTACTACCTGCGGCAGGTCCCCCACCCCCCGCTATCCCCTCCATTCCGCGAACTTTTTGACCCCCCCTCGTATGTACCTATAGAAAGTGTCGTTACAACTTTTGGTCTTAATTTTTTCCGTCTAGCCTCTTTTCGCAACGCGCGATAAGGAACGACGTTCCAAAAATAGTATTTTATGCAACAGTTGTATAATAAGGGTCAAAAAATGCGATTGAAGAAGGTTACGACGCGAGATTTAGCGAGCATCATAAGAAGACGCCATAGAGCATTTTTGACGTACTTATACAACGTTGCATACAATACTTTTTCTATGACTTTATTTACTAACTAGCCGAAACCCGCGACTTTGTTCGCGTGGACTTTATGTCTCTGGAAAATGCTCATCAGGCTGAACAACTTTTACTAAGGCGGCATATTTATATCTCTTATAGTTTAGCTGGACCATTATGATTCTGCATCAGGCGTTCCATTTCCCAAAATCGTTTATATCCTATATGTTGCCCAGGCTTAATAGCTATATAACAAAAAAAGTTTCGTTAAAATCCGTCCAGTATTTCCGGAGATTAGCGTGTACAAACAGACAAACAGACATACAGACAAACAGACAGACATTTTTTTAAAATTCTTACTCTATTACAACGTCTCCATCGCCCCCAAATTTTTTTTTTGAAATATATTTAATGTACAGACACACTTTTTTTACTGTTTTATTATATGTATATAGATATAGATTAAAATATAAAAATTAACAAAGAAAAATATAAAAATGTTTGACATATTTGGTAGATACTAGGTACCTAACTATGGTCATTTTTTACTGACGACTACCTAGAAACTATGTTAAAAATGTTTTTATTATGTTGGCAGTATGTTAGATCCACGAAAGTAGAGAGTTAGTACATACAATTCCATGGTTAGATCATAATAAAAAAATAACGACACATGTGCTGTTATAGGGAAAAGACTACAGACTTTCCTGAAATCATAAAACATCTATCTTCTTTTAATCGAAAGAAAGAAAAATAATATTAGTGATCGATACTATTTAAAAGACTGATAACAGTACAGGAGTAGTAAAAAAATGTTTTTGTGCCACTTTTTATCTCCTATTCATGTACAGACCAACACCTAGTGTCCCTTGCGAAAGCGTTTATAATGTAAACAAAACCTATCATTTAACTAAACGTAAACGTGCAGCGTGGTACTTCGTATAGCTTTGTAGTCCATACATTCCATGTAGTGCAAATATACATACCTTAAAGCATTTCCTAATTACGACTTTGGAGCAGGCGTCGCCATACGCTTTACGGAGAATGTGCGTCTTAAATATATCTTTATTTATTTGTCTCTCGTCCTTATCGGAATCTGATTCGGTAGCAGTTTTCTGAAAAGTATGCCGTTTTGGAAATGTCGTAAATGTGAATAAAGCTTAATCAAAAATACGTTATTTATTATAAACTTTTTATACCTTATCGTTCCTAAACGCTTGCATTTTCGTAAGCTTATTGTTTAACTCATTTGGCTGTGTTTTCGGTTTATTAGTTAAGTTGTCTGATTTGGCTGCTATCACATCATCCACAAGATTGATTATTTTAATATTCTTTACTGGCTGGCTTGTTTGTCCATTGTTGACTTCGTTTTCTTTCTTTAATTTAGTCCTAAAATAAGCGTCATCTTGTAGATTAATGGGCTTATTGTTATTAATATCCTTCCAAATCTTCTCACGGGAGAAATTTTCCGCGCGAGGTACCTTTTTATTACTACTATTTTTTGATAAACTGTTAACATTGATTGAAAGAGAAATATCGTTATGAAAGCCAGACCTGAAGTCGTTTCTGTGCTCTACTTTCTTGTAGCGAGTCTTTGGTTTCGTAGTTGTTTCTGGACCTAGTAGCGGTTCTAAAGGTTTTACAGATTTCGATGTGTTTAAAATTTTATGCGTATCGATAAAAATGATCTTAGGTTTCTTTGTTTTCTTGTTCGGTAAAGATTTTTCTTTGGAAATCTTTTCCCGAGACGCAGTGGTATCTGAATTTTTGATTTCGTTTTCACTGTTAGATACTTGAGCTTGCAGATTTTCGATCTTCGGCAGTCTGTTTCTGCTCTTGCCGTCGGAGTCGGAGTCTTCACTTTTTGTTTCGTCGTCGCTTTCATCTGATTCACTAGATTTATCTGTTTCGTCGAATCCTGTGAACTGAGTCCCCGGAAACGTTTCCGGCGCTTCCGATACTTTATTGGATTTAGACCTCTTCTTACCCTGTTTTATGTATTTAAAACGTTCATCTATTTCAGAATCAGTCGTATAATCGTCCCCGCTTTCAAAACTCTTCGTTTTGTATATTTTTTGTAGTTGTTCATAATTTTTGATTAATTCTTGTAAAGCATTGTTTACTTTAGATATGTTTCTTATAACATCGATAACGGAGTCATTGGCTAAATGATGAGAACTTCTTGAAACTGCATGGCTAACGCCAGAAGGGCCAGTTACGGTTTCAATTTGTACCTAAAATAGATTAATTAATTAATATCGTTAAATAAACGCATATTCAATACTACTTACTGACATGGTAAAATTTATTACCAGCGACACAACAGAAGTTATGGTCAAAAGTACCCGACTCAAAAAGACATAGAACAACATTTAATATGTTTTCATGTATCTGAATGTTAGAATCATACACTACTGCGATTTGACATTGATTTATTTATCGGAAATTAATAATAGTTATGGCGGAATATAAAATTTATGACTCTTTCGCAAGGCCTTCCAATATACATAAAAAAGTGTTTATGCTATTTCTCATTCAAAAGGTATAATGTCGGATTGTCGATTATTTTCAACCCCAACCTATTCAAGATCAGTAATTATTGAAGACTGTAAACTACTGTAAGTCTAAAGTCTGTACGTGGAAGATTTATTAAATTTAGAGTTTATTAACTCATTACAAATGCTCTGTCTGCCCCATTAGGGATAAAGACGTGATAGTATGTATGTATGTATGTACAAATTACCGCCTGCTAATTATTTAAAAACTTATACAATTTTTCAGAATAAAAAATACGCACGTATTTTTTATTTGCTAATAAAATCCTTATTAACTACAGTAAACAAATATGAAAGAATTTATAAAATTTCTTAATCAGCGACGAACTTGTGATACCTTAAAGTTTCAATTAGAAAGAGAAGTCCAAATGGACTGTGACGAAAAATTGCGTTTTTGCGAGTGAGACAGACATATCTTCGTAAAATTGTTATATCTCGTTTGATTTTCAACCAATTTTTTTTCGTTTTAACTGTTAGTGCTTTACTTTTCAATATTTATGAATAAACTGGCTAGATAACACATATTTTTTCAAGCATATTCCCTATTATTAACGGAATAGGAATATATGGCCTCTACGTCCGCTCGGGCCGCGGTTGATATCCACTGCGTGCCTCGTACCACGCAAACGGCGAAAACGGAAGACAAGCGACGGCTGCCAGACAGTTTGCGATAACTAAGCGACAGTTGCTAGTCTGAGATGAATTATAATATTTATCAAATCTCGACGAACAGACTTTATTGTTAATATCCCATAACACAAGTTCAAACTTACTTTGCGGCTAAGTGTGATCCCTATATATTTATCGTAGACATGATATAGTACATTACAATACCCTTTATTGCACAAAAAAAAAACAGGAGATGATCTTAAAACGCAAAAGGCGGCCTTATTTCTAAGCTTTTATTATAATAGAATGACATAAATACTCGTATATCGTTTATGCAACCTGTTTCTGCCTGCAACAATGAAGAAAACGTCGGTCGACGACCTCCGTGGCGTAGTGGTCAACATGCTAGTCCGCCACCCAGAGGTCCCGGGTTCGATCCCCGGTCAGGGCAAGTTGGAAAATGGCCCTTTTCAAATTGTCCTGGGTTTTGGATGTGTATCTATATATATTTGTTATAAAATATAGTATCGTTGAGTTAATATCCCATAACACAAGTCTCGAACTTACTCTGGGGCTAGCTCAATCAGTGTAATTTGTCCCTATATATTTATTTATATTTATTTATTAAAAACTGATTCGATTTGCTAAAACTTGTTTATTTAAAAATAATAATACTGCCTCCGTAGTGTAGTGGTTAGAGCGTTCGGCTCATACCCGGAGGTCGCGGGTTCGATTCCCGGCGGGGGCAACGACTTTGTGTTGTTGTCCTAGTTTGGTTAGGACATTGCAGGCTGATCACCTGATTGTCTGATAAGTAAAATGATCCGTGCTTCGGAGGGCACGTTAAGCCGTCGGTCCCGGTCATTTTCTTTGACATTGGTCATTACCTAAAACCATGTCAGAGGCCTTTAAGGCGGTTTAAAAACTCTGACACTAGTGTTAGTCACTAACACACACGATAAGAAGAAGTTTAAAAATAATGTTTATTTTTTTCAATATATATTCTTAACATTTATATTAACTCCAATCAATCCAAATTCAAATCAAATAAATTAAACTAAACAAGTAATTATAAAAAAGACAAACCTTACAAATAAAAAAAGTTTTGCAGAATAATCAGTATAAAAAAATCACTATTTATCTGTTTCCAGTGGATGAAATCCAAGTGGCGTCATACAAGATGCTGGGTTCGCTGTACACCCTCGGTACGGACGCGTCCCTTACTCACGACAGGAAGTACCTCAAGACTGAAATAGAGAGAAATAAGCCGGCTCTGGTAAGTGTTACTTGACCGGTATGACATGGCGTATGACGTTGAAGCTTGTCTTTATGAAAATATACATATTTTTACGCCTGTTTCCCATTGGGGCAGGCAGAGACTATGGATTTCCACTTACTACGATCTGTGCAAACCTCTTTTGTTTCTTCAACACTCATAACTCATTTCATGCATGCTCTTAGTTATCAAACTGCCGTAAAAATGAGCATATTTAAATCGCTCTCGTATTTAAATATGCTAATTTTATTCTATATTTTTTAAAGTTTAAACAAAAATACAGTTGCTGCATTACTTACTCTAACACCTAAATCCTAAGTAGAATTTCCCAGCTGCCTAAATACATTCATTATTTTTTGCTTATTGAGAAGTTTGGAGGCCCGGCGGGAGTGCGCGTATTGGCGCTTACGCAAGTAAAGCGACAACGGGCGTGGTCCGCGCTTGGATGGTGACCACAAGGAGCATAACAATTTCTCGAGTTCCTCCGTGCTTTGGTCACCTATAAACACAAGAAAAAAGAAAAAAATGTCTTGTATCGGTTTTTCAAGCTATGTATGACACAGCTTCTTGACAGAGAATAAAGACAAATAAATCCAAACTAAATTAAGCATAAAATAAACTTATACTAAATTATGCTAAACGTCCAGTGCTTTACTCGCGAAAGTGCTCGTACCTCCACCCAGCGAACTCCTCATTGAGTTTATTGGTGAACCGATATCATGTCTGTCTGTCTGAATCCAGGGTTCCTGCCTTGGAGCGTTCAGCTCCACGTTCCCCGTGGCGTTCTTGGAGCCGCACCTCAACAAGCACAACCAGTTCTCGCTGCTCAACAGGATAGCCGACCACTCGCTGGAAGCCCAAGGTGGGAAACATAATATATTAATCATCATCATCTTTTATTCTTCCTGGTTCCATCCTCAGCAGTAACGCTTCGGAGCCCGAGGTCCGCTACCTAACTAAGGAGATTTGACGAGGTTACTGGTTGTTACACAGAGCGACTGCCGTCTGACCTCCGCAATACAAAGGGTAGACCAGAATCAATTTTTGGGTAATTTGATGTTCAAACGCTAGATGGCGTTTGGGACCCACAGTTTATACGTGCCTTCCGAAACACGGAATCATCTTTCTTTTCGGATGCAAGCCTGCAATATCCTAACCAGGAAACAACTTTTCACAAAGTACTCTTAACAGTGGGATTCGAACCCATGACCTCCGGATCACAAAGCGAACGCTTGACCACTGGACCATGGAGGCAGTAGGAAACATGTTATATCTTCATCAAATTATATAACTTCTCTCAAAATATACTGAAACTATTTCAACTGTAGATTCAGTCCACAATACTGAACTTACCCAAACGAACACAAGGCAAAATCAACCTTATTCTTATAGACATAATGGCGAAAATGGAGCAATCGATGCCGACGCTGGAGACGATCCTGAGCGAGGTGGACCAGTTCGTGGAGTCGGACAAGACGTACAGCGAGGCGCCGCACATCATCGACGTGGTGCTGCCGCTGCTGTGCTCCTACCTGCCCTTCTGGTGGGCGCAGGGGCCCGACAACGTCACGCCCACCGCCGGGTGAGCTGCTTTTATTTATCCTACATACTCGTACATACATAATATCACGCCTGTTTCCCACAGCGGTAGGCACAGACTATGGACCTCCACTTGCTACGATTCTGACAAACCTCTTTTGCTTCATCTAAACTCATCAATCTCTTCATATATGCTCTTCGGTTATGGGTGCTTTTTTATCCTACTTCTTACTAATTTTATAAATGCGAAAGTGAGTTTGTATATTTGTTGGTTATATATCCTCATAATCAAGCCCTTTCATTTGATATAGGACGCAGTAACGTTTGCAATTTTTTTTTTATTTACTTCTTTGCCCTTATTTTAAAAATATATTAAATTACTTTGCATGTCTGTATTTGGGTCATAGGATTACACCATTCTACCAAATTTCATCTAATTTGGTCCAGTAGATTCGGAGCAAATTGACTCTGACAGACAAACAGACAGACAGACGCACGAGTGATCCTGTATGGGTACCGTTTTTTCATTTTTAGTTCCTAACCCTAAGATTTAATGATGATGATGATTTTCACATCATCATCATTAAACCTTTTTAGTCTCCACTGCAGGAGCACGGCTTTCTCTGTACTACCAGAGCCATATTTGGCCAGAGCAGCCAAAGGACTTGGCCTACACTTTCCTCGCTGGCCAGATGGGTTGGAGAGGTCTCATTGATGTGTATAAGTTTTGTTAGCTTGTGTTTCCTAAGAGTTGGGCTTCACCTGCCCGTATTAAACAGCACTTTCGCATGCTGCCATCCTTTTCTTTCGCTCAGAACCGTCATTTGCCAAAGCGAGATAGAGAACGACGGAACGCTAAAGCACGCCGTGCTAAAGGATGCAAAAGTACTGTTCCGTGTTAACAGATGTAGGCCAACCCTAAGTCGCCTTTTACAAATAAAAAAAAAAATAATAAAAAATCTGTGGCCAGTAACCACGTGACGATGGTGACGGCGGAGCACATGAACCAGCTGCTGAAGAACGTGCTGAAGCTGATCAAGAAGAACATCGGCAACGAGAGCGCGCCGTGGATGACGCGCATCGCCACCTACACGCAGCAGATCATCATCAACAGCAGCGAGGAGCTGCTGCGGGACTCCTTCCTGCCGCTGGCCGAGCGGGTGCGCAAGCGGACCGACACCATGTTCCACAAGGAGGAGAGCTTGCGCGGGTTCATCAAGGTAATTTTTTTTCGTGTGTGTAAGTGGCCAACACTGGTGTCAGATTTTTCAGGCTCAGCATCAGGTCTTTTTGTCTCTACTGCAGGAGCACGACACTCTCTGTACTACCAGACCCATACTTGGCCAAAGAGAACTTGCCCTACACTCTCCTCGCTGACCAGACAGTTGGAGAGGTCTTTTCAGAAAGGATTTTTTAGGCTGCCTTAAGGCATCTGACATAGCTTGACGACTGTCATACAATGATGACAGCCGGAACCAACGGCTTATACCGTGCCTTGCGAAGCACGGAGGAGCTCGAGAATTTTTTATCCACTTGTGGTCGGTCACCCATCCAAGTGCGGACCACGCCCGGCGTCGTTTTACTTACTAAAGCGCTAGCGATGCGCACTCCCGCCGGGCCACCGAGCTCTGGTAGTGAATGCTTGGTTCGGTAACATACCACGAGAATCGGTTGAGAGACGTGCGTCCAGAAATAAATGCAGGCGAGACAAAATCACTTTTTAATCAATCTTGAAACTGAGACGAGAAAGCGTCACTCACTTTGTTCGATCAACTAGATGTCAGTCTAAAAGTTCTGAACGTATCTGTTGCAGTCTTCCACGGACGACACGTCGCAAGTGGAGTCCCAGATCCAGGAGGACTGGCAGCTGCTGGTGCGGGACATCTACTCCTTCTACCCGCTGCTCATCAAGTACGTCGACCTGCAGAGGAACCACTGGCTCAGGAACAACGTGCCAGGTTTGACACTTCAGTATTCTCTATTTATTTATTTCTTCGTCTTCACATCTTTAGGTCTTTTAGTCTCCACTGCAGGAGCACGACCCTCTCTGTGCTGCTAGATCCATACTTGGCCAGAGCAGCAAAATCATTTGGCCTATACTCTTTTTACGCTTTTATTCCCTAAGTCGCCTTAACGACATCCACGGGACGACTTCGCGTGGTCTTACGCCTGTTTCCCATAGGGGTTAGACAGAGACTGGATCTCCACTTACTACGATCCTTGTAAACCTCCTTTGCTTCATCAACACTCATAACTCTTCATGCATGCTCTCCGGTTATAGTACTCCTTACATCACCTTTCTTCAGGACATCTGCAATTTGTTCGCAGAACGTTTGTCGAGGTCGACCCGGTCCGGTTCTCTCATCCACTTTCGCAAGATGAATATTTTTAACCGACTTCAAAAAAAAAGAGAAGAGGTTCTATGTTCGACTGTATAATGTTTTTTTTATGTATGTTCACCGATTTCTCCTTCAATTGTAGACCGATTTTCAAAATTATTTTTTTATTTGAAAGTGCACTCTTTCAAATAAAAAATAATTTTGAAAATCGGTTCCGAGGTGGTTCCAATTTTTTTTTATCAAAATCGGTTGTATTGTTTGGGGTTGAAGTCTTTCATCTATCCTCTCAACATGTCCAGTGTCATACTTTGCCGAAAACCACACGGCAAGCACCAACAACGCCCGAATTAATTGTTAACTTATTTAATCGTCAGAGGCGGAAGAGCTATACAACCACGTAGCGGAGATCTTCAACATCTGGTCCAAGAGCCAGTACTTCCTCAAGGAGGAGCAGAACTTCATCTCAGCCAACGAGATCGACAATATGGTAAGTAAATTTCACTCGTAGACTTGCTATTACGACTTGATGAGTTCCGTGGTGTAGTGGTCACCATGCTAGTATGCCATCCAGTGGTTCTGGGTTCGATCCCCGGTCAGGGTAAGTAGGAAAATTGCCTTTTTCAAAAATTCCTGGGTCTTGGATTTTATCTATATAAAGGAGGGGATTATCAATCCGTCGCGATCTTTTTTGAAGTGAAAACTTCTTTAGCGGCGTTGTGCACTTTTTTTGGAATGGGTAAAAAATCTTAAACTCGCGTCAGGACACGTGGCCTGATCGAAAATTCGTAAGACTGCGCAGGGCGCTTGCGCGAATGTCCGTGTGTGTTTATGTTACAGCGTGCTACGCGCATCCATGGATGGTGACATTGGTGACAGCTGATGGCTCGACCGTCTGTGTAGTGGCCATACTGCTGTGTATTTGAAAATGATTTTGTTGAAAATGAATTTGGTCATGCTTGTGACATTTGTGACAGACTGTGGTTCAGAAAAGATTTGAAATATTTTATACTGATAATTAAAGCAATTCGTGCAAAATTATTCCCTAACCATTCCAAAATATCAAAAATGCACAACGTTAATATTCAAGTTTTCACTTCTGCCGGCACTACCAGAGTGCAACCCGTCGTTTTTTTTTAATGTAGTATGTTCACCGATTATTCGAAGTTGCCTGGATCGATTTAGAAAATTCTTTATTAAAAGGATTCCAATGTAGTCCCGTAGACATTTTATCAAAATTGGTTGTGTAGTGTGGGGGTGAAGTCGGTTATTAGTTTCGAAAAATTATTAAATTACTTATTTTTAATTTTAATCTTATCATCATATCAGCCGCGGGAATTTCAATACTTCGTCCACTGCTGGACGTAGGCTCCTCCGAGGTTTTCCAAAACGACTCTTTGGAAGCGGCCTTATGTTATTTGTTATTTATAATTTACTAGCGACTTCGTGCGCGTGGAATTTATGACTCCGGCGTGTCTGCATCGGTCCAGTGCAATTAAATAATATTGTGACTATAAATTGAGATGTAAGCTATCCTATCTTACAAGTTAGATCAAATTGCACATGGTGTGCAAATCAAATTTAAAATCGGTTCAATATTTTAGGAATCCATTGCGGACGAACCACGTGACATGTAATTTTTGTATATAAAGTGTTCCCTGCAACCTTCTTTACTATCTCATTCTCGTAATTCACTTGCTCTTAATTGTCCCCAGGTGCTGATCATGCCGACCGCCACCCGGCGGGTCACCACGGTGGTGGACGGCGCGCCGCAGGGCGGGGGCAAGGTACGTCCGGACTGTAGCACAGATGAATCTCTCACTTTTTACGGTACTAAGTTGCGAGACTTGGGTTTTTTTTAACCGACTTTAAAAAAGGAGAAGATTCTATGTTCGACTGATGTATGTTCACCGAGTTGTGGACCGATTTCGCAAAATTATTTTTATATTCAAAAGAGAGCAATTCAGAAGTGGTCCCATAGAAATTTTATTAAAATCGGTTATGTAGTTTGAGAATGAACTCAGTTTATAATTTTGGAAAATTTCACAACACAAGTCTCGAACTTACTTTGGGGCTAGCCCAGTCTATGTAATTTATATATTTTTTATTATAGTATAATTTATAAGTAAGTGTTTCCAGTTTTAATATTAAAAGTTTTGCATATTTTTTCGAAATGTTTGCATGTCAACACCACCTGTAGGTTAACTGGTAGAAAAGGCCTACGGCCTTAACTCCGCCGATTACAATTCATGTAATAAAGTTAAATAAATAAAATAAATTTGTCCCAAAAAAAGAAAACATTTTGAGAAAAGATTCAATTTTTAGAATGTTGTTTACTATCTCTTTCTAACGTAACTGTCATGACGTAAATAGAAAAAGAAGAAGCACCGCGACAAGAAGCGCGACAAGGACAAGGAGGTGCAGGCGTCGCTGATGGTGGCCTGCCTGAAGCGGCTGCTGCCGGTGGGGCTCAACCTGTTCGCGGGCCGCGAGCAGGAGCTGGTGCAGCACTGCAAGGACCGCTTCCTCAAGGTCAGTGGGGTCAAGGAAACCATTGCTATAGATCAAGGACTGTATACTGTCTACGTCACCGTCGTCTTCCGGGGCAATTTCATGTAAAGTCAATCCCGCACCCTCAAGGCAGGCGGGATTGCGTCACGGAATACACGCACAGTTTTGACGCAGTGGCGAATTTATCAATAGGTTGACTAGGCCTAGAGCGGCACATTTTAGGTGACGCCAAATTTTAGGCTAATTGCACTTGACTTCTTTCGTGCATTGCATTCGAGAAGGTAGAAGGACGCTATGTAATTATATTTCAGTGAACGCAGCTTTGGGGCGGCAAAATGTAAATAGCCTTCTGGCGGCAAATGTGTAAATCCGCCACTGTTTTGACGACCTCTATGGCCTTGTGGTCCTCATGCCACGCTGTCACACTGGAGGTTCCGGGTTCGATTCCCGATCAAGGCAATATGGAAAATGACCTATTTCAGATTAACCCGGGTCTTGGATGTTTATCTATAAATTTATTTGTTAAAAAATTTAGTCGTTGAATTAGTATCCCATAACACAAGTCTCGAACTTACATTGGGGCTAGCTCAATCTGTGTGATTTGTCCGTATATTTAAATAATTTATTAGAATGAATATGAGTATGACATACAGAACGGAATCTGCTAGGGTCCCGCGCAATATGCGTCCCGTCCCCTTTCCCCGACCTGACCCCCCCCCCCCCATTTTTTTTAAACGGGCGGCTGGCCGCTTCGACATAGCGAGAACGGGGAAGAGTGTTAATCCAGGGTGTCAGCTTCCTGAAGAAGTAACAAACACTCACACACACACAAAATTCCGCTTATAATATAAGTGTGATGGACATAAGGCCTAGTTTCGACTGCACCATTCTGACGTATTTCTATACAATTCTTATTCGCGAACATTCTGCGACTATCTCGTTCGCGACAGTAATACCTCTATGTAACAAAACATTGTTGCTTCCAGAAAATGTCGGAGCAAGACGTGGCGGAATTCGCCAAAACACAGCTGACCCTGCCGGACAAGATCGACCCGGCGGACGAGATGTCCTGGCAACACTACCTCTACAGCAAGCTGGGTAAGCAAAACAGCCTACTGGGTCGCCTTGCATGCCCCAGTAATCCGCGAGGAAAGAAAATTTTAATTCATTTAAAAAATATATATAAAATTTAATATAAAAAATCCAGTGCCTTCTAACATTTAGTGTTTAAGTGATTTTAATGTTTTTATTACTAACAAATGATAGACAAATATTTACAATTTTGTAAGTCCATATTTTATCTGTAAAAACCAGTTATATGCCTACATATGTGCAATATATTTTAAATTACAAGATTGTACCCAAAATCTGACATGAAATTTCAAAATAAAAACTAGACTACGTTTGTACGGAAATATCTATGGTAAGGGGATGCTTAAGAGTTCCTTTACCCTAGACAGAATCCGACTTTTCCATACAAACATAGTCTAGCTTTTCTTTTAAAATGACGGGTCAGATGTCGCTTAAATTTTGATATTTCAAAGCAATTGCACATATTTAGGCATATAACTGGTTTTTACAGTCGAAATATCAATATAGGAAACTTCTTAACCCTTATATTTTCTTTTAAGTTCATATTTTGAAAACTAGTTATATGCCTAGTTGTAAGCAATTTGTAGCATTATTAATTATTATATATTCTCTTCTATATTCTTATATATTCTCTTCGCCAACTTTGTGAAAAGTACAGACTTGCAAACAAAAACTTACATATGGTGTTTGTCGATTTAGAAAAGGCATATGATAGGGTTCCGCGGAAAGTTTTGTGGTGGGCTTTGAGGAAGAAAAGAGTACCAGAAAAATACCTGCGGCTCATACAAAGCATGTACAGTAAAACCAGTACATCCGTTCGGTCCGAGGCTGGCGTTACCGGCGAGTTCGGTGTTGCGGTAGGCTTGCACCAGGGATCGGCTTTAAGCCCTTATCTGTTTCTCCTTGTAATGGACGCATTGACGTCAGACATTCAAGAGGAAGCACCCTGGTGCATGTTATTCGCGGACGACATAGTTCTCGTCGGTGAAGAGGGACTTGAGGTTCAGAGCAGACTGGTAAAGTGGCAACAGAAACTGAAGAACTTTGGATTTAAAATAAGTAGGTCAAAAACTGAACAGCTCTTTTTTGATTTTGGTGGTGCTTCCAGCTTCACTTCGGTTTCGTTAGATGGCGTGTCCCTACCAGTCTGCTCCGATTTTCGATACCTCGGTTCTCTCTTGCAAAACGACGGCAATATAGACCGTGACGTAAAAAATCGCATAAACGCAGCTTGGGCGAAATGGCGGCAAGTGTCAGGGGTTATTTGTGATGCGAGAATGCCCCTTAAACTTAAAGGAAAAGTCTATAAAAACGTAGTCAGACCAGTCGTTCTATACGGTTCAGAATGTTGGGCTACTAAAGTGACAGAGGAAAGACGACTTCATGCAGCGGAGATGAGAATGTTAAGATGGATGAGTGGAGTGACAAGAAAAGATAGAATTAAAAACGAATACGTTAGAGGAAGTACGAAGGTGGCTCCAATAACGGAAAAGCTAAGAAGCAATAGACTAGGATGGTATGGACATGTAATGAGGAGAGAGGAGAGCCACGTTACGAAAAAGATGTTAAATTTAAAGATTAATGGATATAGAAACAGAGGACGGCCTAAGAAACGGTGGATGGAATGCGTTAAGGACGACATGGACAAAAAGAATGTAACAAGTGCCTTGACAAAGGATAGAGGAAAATGGAAAAGACTCACATGCTGTCCCGACCCCACGTAAAGTGGGATAAGGTGAGGAGAAAGAAAGATTAATTATTATATAAACGGGGCTTAGCACGAACCTTTATTTTATTTCGTCTAACGAACCTTTGTGTTGTGTCAAGCGCCATAGTTTTAAAACCAGTACCTTCTAGCATGTTTTGGAAATAATAAAAATATCTGTTTCGCTCAGGTTCTAAGAGCAAGACGAACATCACAGTCGAGACCGCTGAGAACAAAGCTAAGATCATAGACGACACCGTCGAGAGAATAGTCGCCATGAGCAAAGTGCTCTTTGGACTGCACATGGTGAGTATCATCAGCATCATCATTTCAGCCGCATAACGTCCACTGCTGGACATAGGCCTCACCCAAAGATTTCCAAAATGACCGATCGAGAGCGGTGTGTGGTATGGTGAGTAAGACTTTAATATTTTTCTCAAATAAAACGTTTTAGCAAAATTCAATGCCGGAAATCTTTTTTATTACTTTGCTAAATAACGTAAGCAGACAGTGATTGTGAAGAGTTATAAATATTACTTGAATAAGACGTTGCCTCCAAAGACCGGAGGTGTTCTCTCGTCACTTAAAACCCTTCTCAACAAACATGGGCATTTTTGCAAGCATAATGATCCGGAGCAACTGTTATTAAATTGCTTTTATAAGATCGATTTTTGAAACACAAATAGTAACGTTGAACTAATACAACGTGGAAGGGACATACCCGTAATAAATCGAACCACATGCTGTACTAGACTACTATAGTAATAACAGTCAAAACAAAAAAAATCGGCATTTCCATACAAACGTGCGCAGCCGCCCGGGCAATTTGTATGGGAATGTCGATCTTTTTTTCTGTTTTTTGACATTTATTTTATTATCATTATAATATAGTGATCTAGTATAGCCTATGGTTAGATTTATAACGGGTATTCCTTTTTACGTTGTATAACACTGTTGATAGATAAATGTGAAATTATAAACAGACTAAGTCCATATAGGATTACATTACTTTTCTTTTTTTTCATTCCTTTTCCTGACAACTATGTACTTATTGAACTAGATCGACCATCCTCAACAAATGAGTAAGAACGTGTACCGCTCGGTGGTGTCCATACAGAGGAAGCGGGCCGTCATAGCTTGCTTCAGGCAGACCTCGATACACTCGCTGCCAAGGTTCAGACGATTTTGTGGCCTGTGCACATTGCATAGAGTTGATTGTCGTGTGTGCTACTAACCACTAAACATGTCAGTTTTCCATACGATATAGATGGCGCTGTTAAATACTAAGGGTGTTAACCAAGTAACGCAGGGCACACGCAGCGGGTTCCGTCTATCTCTGTCACAAACTCTACTTGCGACAGAGACAGGTGACTCGCGGCGGGTCCTGCTATCTTTTTCACACGTAAAGTTTGTGACAGAGATAGACTGACACACGCCGCGTGCACCCGCGTCGCTGAGTGGACACCCTAGTGTCAGATTGTGTGTTGTGTGTGTATATGTGAATCACACAATGTGATATAATTGAGTGTTGAGTTATGTTGCGTGGAGTTTACTCGTTGTGGTAGTGAAAAGAAAGAACTAATTAATGTAATAATGTACAATAGAGTGATAAATAATAGAATATGTGATACTACTTGCAATCAGACAACGCGAAAAATATGAAAATGTAAGGCAAGTAAAGGTAAAGGCAAGAAAATCATGGCAAGTAAACATTTTTTTCCTATAAATACTGTTTTTGCTGCGTATACAAGCGTGGATCCAGGTGAGATCATAGGGTCTATGATCCGCCACTTTGAGCAATGTGAAACCCTCCCAACGGTGACGGCAAGCTGGGAGAGAATGAATACTTGCATTTGACGGCTCTAGTCACACCCCTAACTCGAAGACTGTATTCGCCACAAGTATTCACACATGTGCGTGTGATCATTGATAAAATGCAAATGGATGTAGTTTACTGGTTAACAATAACACGCATGCGCACGCTGCTTGGACTTAAGGCGACGAAGCCCAAACAGCGCTCCCACAACTGGAAGCGGGTGCTGTGCGCCGCACGTAAGAGGGCCGCCATCGCTTGTCTCAGATCCGTGCATCTGTACAAGATGAGTCGGTAAGTATGTCAGTAGAAAAGTTCACTCCCTTCTTTTCGTTTATCATCATCATCAGTTCTTTTTAGTCTCCACTGCAGGAGCATGACCCTCTCTGTACTACTAGAGCCAAATTTGGCCAAAGCAGCCAGAGGGTTTAGCCTACACTCTCCTCGCTAGCCAGACTGGATTTGGAGGGTTGGAGAGGTCTCATTGATGTTTATAAGCTTTGTTTAGCTTGTATTTCCTAAGTCGCCTTCTACGACATCCACAGAAAGACTTGGAGTGGATCTATTCTACTCTGCCGGAAACCACTTCGTATTTAACGACCAAGAGCGGCCTGCTTTAAAGTAGATCAGGGAGTGTTTGAGAAAGTAGGGAGTAGCAAATGCATAAAAGGTGCATCATTTTCAGTTTAGACATCTGGTCGACGTGGAAGTTTAATTCTTCAATTTCAATTTAGCTCTTTGAAGACTCCTTTCTAGACGATCATAGGTCTGAGTACCTTCAAAGATGCGGCTAAAAGTTTACTTAATATTGCTATAATTTCAATAACGTATTACGTTTAGAAAGTTTTGCTATCTCACCTATATAGACCTAAAACTGTCTTAGCCATACCTAAACCTGGTTACAGGTTTGATCGTTTGTTTTGGTATCTAATGAAAATGATATTTGAACAGGCACCGAGCATGCAACATATTCGCGAGGACTTACTACGAGCTGTGGCTTGAAGAGGAGAACATTGGTCAAGAAGTCATGATTGAAGATCTTACGGTAAGCTTTCTTATCATTACTAACTATTTTATTTATTTACTAGCCGAAGCCCGCGACTTCGTTCGCGTGGACTTTATGTCTCTGGAAAATGCTCATCAGGCTGAACAACTTTTACTAAGGCGGCATTATTATATCTCTTATAGTTTAGCTGGACCATAATGGTTCTGCATCAGGCGTTCCATTTTCCAAAATCATTTATACCCTATATGTTGCCCAGGCTTAATAGCTATATAACAAAAAAAGTTTCATTCGAATCCGTCCAGTATTACCGGAGATTAGCGTGTACAAACAGACAAACAGACAAACAGACATACAGACAAACAGACAAACAGACAAACAGACAAACAGACAAACAGACAAACAGACAGACATTTTTTTTTTAAATTCTTACTCTATTACTACGTCTCCATCACCCCCAATATTTTTTTTTGGAAATATATTTAATGTACAGACACACTTTTTTTACTGTTTTATTATATGTATAGATTAAATCTTTATTGACCATAATGGTACAAAAGGTGGACTAATGGAATGCTAATGCATTTTCTACCAGTAAGAGGCATCGGCAACCGCGCATTCACACACACTTTTTGAACCTTATTCCTGCCAAATAGAGTCTATTTTTGTATGGCCGCCTGAGACCTCTCAGATAATAAGAGGTTTGATAATAGGGTTTTACAATTCAACAGGCATTAATTATTATTTTATCATGTAGTTTGAGGGGTTAATCTGAATAAATTTCCCTGAATGAGAAATACACTAGATGAGAAAGCATCTAACTATGATCTTCATTTCATTCTACTCAAAAGCTCTTGGGGGATTTCTAATCTAAGTCAGGGTCGGCTGCCAACTCAGCGTTGAACTATTTCTGTGATATGGTGCAATATGTACAAATCAACATTTTTACATGTATGTAAATTCTTTTTAAAAAGAAAACAAGAAAAATACAAAAGAAAACAATATAAAGGCGGATCTCTTCCAGTCAACCCAAAACAAGGAGCAAAATTTTTTTTTACGTATAAAACCAAGCGGAGATTTTTTTTTAATTGGCGCTAGGATAAAGCCTGCAAGGCTTTTCTAGATCTTTGAGTTCAATAGATAAATATTTCTTCGCCTACATTATTTTTATAACAATCAGTCAATATTGATTGACTTTCGCTTGACATGTTTACACAACATGACATGTTTACATCTAAATTCTTGTGAAAATTTACACCCATAATTTCTTTCCAGCAATCGTTCGAAGACGCCGAACTGAAGAAAAGTGACGTAGTGGAGGAGGAGGGTAAACCAGACCCCCTGACTCAGCTGGTGACCACCTTCTGCCGGGGGGCCATGACGGAGCGGTCGGGCGCTCTACAGGTGAAATATTTGTACATAAAAAAAAAATCTTTTAAACTTTATTACAGAAATGTTACAGGTGGACTTAAGGCCCGAGTCTTTTCTACCAATAAACCTAGGGGTGGTGCTGATAAAAGTAAATTTTGGACGAAAATACTAATTAGAAGAAACTTTACAATAAATACAACTATAATACATTACCTAAAACATGTCTACAGATAATAATTTAAACATATAAATATATATAATTTATTTAAACATAAACCTACATACAATATATACATACAAATTTACCATTGGGACTCTCCCGAATCACCCAGTACTAAAACACGAGAGAAGTGGTATGCTCTACCTCTACAGGGTAGAATCCAGGCATGGTGTTGTGCCTGGGGATCGAGGCCCATGTCACATCTGAAGGACTGCACCTCTATCTACAGATCTGTGGCTTCTAAGGGTATTATAAGATTAAATGTTTATATTGATAAAATGAGATGATAAAATTGAAAATTTCTTTTGGTGCAAACATTTTTTTTGTATTGTATTGTTTCAAGATGGAATATTTTTGTTTTCAAATGTTTATTTAGTAAGTAGACCTTTACAAGCACTTTTACACGTCTATAAGTATAATTTACATTACGTGTAAGGTATAATAAAATTTAATATATTTTAAAAGAAAAGCTATACAAACCAGCGCTTCGCAACGACCACTGCTGAGTGAGAAGAAACGCCGAAAAAAATAATTTTTACTTAATGGTCGCCTACTTGCCAGAAGGGCTTTGTCATATTATTATCATGTGTTTTCTTATAATATAATACAATGTTGATATATTTTAAAATGCAATGCTTAAATTGTTACGTTTATAGGTAGGCATACTTACCTTCCTATAGCAAAAATACAAATTTTAAACTTTTAAAACAACAGGAGGACCCACTGTACATGTCGTACGCGCACATCATAGCGAAGTCTTGCGGCGAGGAGGAAGAGGAGGGCGGCGGGGAGGAGGAGGAGGGCGGAGGAGAGGGGGGCGGGGAAGGTGAAGACGAAGGCAACACTAGTATACATGTAAGTTTAAAGTTGTTGTAGTAAATTGATTATTGCACTTGCTATGATGTGGCATAGTGGCCACCATGCTAGCCCGCGACCCAGAGGTTCCGGGTTCTATCCCCGGTCAGGGCAAGTTGGAAAATGGCCTTTTTCAAATTGTCCTGTATCTATATATGTATTTGTTATTAAATATAGTATCGTTGAGTTAGTTTTCCATAACACAAGTCTCGAAATTACATTGAGGCTAGCTCAATCAGTGTAATCCCTATCAGTGTGTCCCTATATATTTATTATGATCTTCGGTTGGTTACTTCTTGGATACAAATTTTGATGTTTACATAAACTGTCCCGATGTATTGTATATTTGAAAAGTATTAGGAATATTTTTAAATACAAGTACATCAGATGTGTAATGTGATTCACTTTGCTCTTTACTAACATTCTGATAACTGATGTTACAAGCAGAAAACTATGGATACGTTTATGGTAAGTCTACAGATCTGATTAAGTCCAAACATTTACACTTAGTACATCCTCACGTCTTTATGGACAAATAGAGCAAAGATACACAAAGGTCGCTCTTTTCAAAAAGATAGTTACGAAACCTAATAATTTTCTCAAAACTAAACTGACATAACCCCCGAAATACACAACCGTTTTTGATAAAATATCTATGGGACAACCTAACCAGTAACAAAAGCAATGCCCGTTCAAACAAAAAACATCGATTATTCGAAGACGCTTAGACCGATTTGAAAAATACTTTTTTTAAACTTGCGGGTCCCATGATTGTGTAGTTCAGGAAAGAAGTCAGTTTTTAGTTTTGAAAAATTATAAAGTTGTATCATTAGGTTAACTTTATACTTTTTTTGCACGTCACGTATTATTTTAGAGAACGCTTTTAGCGTTAAGTCCGCCAATTATTAACAATTTATACATTGTGGATCAATAAAGTTTTTATAAATAAAAAAAAAAAAAAATCACGGTCTTGCCCGCGAAAAAAGTAGCCTATGTGTTAATTCAGGTGGTCAGCTTTCTAAATACCAAATTTTGTTTGTTTGTAATAACTTATTTGTACCAAAAAACAAAATAAATTACAAAAAATTCGAAAGAGCAAATATTGTATAGTGTAGGGATCTCTTCCAGTCAACCTGCGATAGATTCAAAATTGTTTCAGCCGTTTGCGCGTGAAGAACTAACAAATAAACACACACACAAGCTTTCGCCTTTATAATATTAGTATGATAAATGAATGTTATGTTGCGCAGGAGCAAGAGATGGAGAAGCAGAAGCTGCTGTTCCACCAGGCGCGGCTGGCGGACCGCGGGGTTGCAGAGATGGTGTTGCTGCACATCTCCGCGTCCAAGGGCGTGCCCAGCGACATGGTCATGAAGACGCTGCAGCTGGGCATCTCCATCCTGAGGGGGGGCAACATCGACATACAGATGGTAATTATATAATAAAACAATATTATATTTTTCAATTAGTGAATAAAAGACGAATTTAAATCGAGGGCCATTAAAAATCTATACATATCTATATCTATACATATAATAAAACAGTAAAAAAAGTGTGTCTGTACATTAAATATATTTCCAAAAAAAATATTGGGGGCGATGGAGACGTAGTAATAGAGTAAGAATTTTAAAAAAAATGTCTGTCTGTTTGTCTGTATGTCTGTTTGTCTGTTTGTACACGCTAATCTCCGGAAATACTAGAACTGAAACTTTTTTTGTTATATAGCTATTAAGCCTGGGCAACATATAGGGTATAAATGATTTTGGAAAATGGAACGCCTAATGCAGAACCATAATGGTCTAGCTAAACTATAAGAGATATAAAAATGCCGCCTTAGTAAAAGTTGTTCAGCCTGATGAGCATTTTCCAGAGACATAAAGTCCACGCGAACGAAGTCGCGGGCTTCGGCTAGTTTAAAATAATTGTTCTGAATTCAAACACCAAAACAGTGATTAAAAGTTCATTTTATTCACAGTTTTTAGTAAATAAAATAAGCTTTTAGAGGAGTAATGGTATAAATATTATTTTTGTATAAGCTTTCATGTGAGGCCAAATTACTATTAAGGCGAAATGGTAGCAGAAGTGGTGCCCTCATTTAAAATAAATCGTTTAAAAGTAAATATGGTGATAATAAAAAATTTGACATCCAACATTTTGTAGAAGACCTTTAAGTATAGTATTTTATGAATAACCTTTAAAAGTATTATTGATAATCCGTCTAGTTTGAAAACGAATTTTCGCCAAAAATGGCCGTTTTTGGTGAAAACTCATTTTAAAACTACATACTAACGCAATTGGGGGTCACTCAATTCACGGACCATCTTTCGTCATGTCCCAACTGGCCGAATCCTTGTTCTAAGGCAGATCTGGATGTATCCAATGACATTGCCGTGGCTAGCTTCTGGTCAATTAATCCATTTCGACTCGATAATAACAATATACCTTATATAACTATAATATAGGTAGCACCAATAAACGAGAAAGTAAGAAGCAATCGGTTGTCTTGGTTTGGACATGTAATGAGAAGAGAAGATCAACACGTAACAAAAAGAACTTTAAACATGAAGGTAAGTAGAAATAAGGGAAGGGGAAGACCAAAAAAGAGGTGGATGGAATGCGTAAAGCAGGATATGGGGGTAATAGGAGTAGATGTTAGTATGACGGAAAACAGAGGACTGTGGAAAGAGAAGACATACTGCGCCGACCCCAGATAATGGGGTAAGGTAAGGCAGATGATGATGAATAACAATATACCTTGTTCCCAGGGCATGCTGAACCACTTGAAGGACAAGAAGGACGTGGGCTTCTTTACGTCCATCGCTGGGCTCATGAACTCGTGCTCCGTGCTCGATCTGGACGCCTTCGAGAGGAACACCAAGGCTGAAGGTAGACTATCTGTAGGGAATAGAGAATACTAGCTGTACCCGCAGGCTTCGCTCCTCGTGGGAATTTCGGGATAAATTGTATGTCCTTCCCCGAGTCTCAAACTATATCCATACCAAATTTCATCCAAATCGGTTCAATAGTTTAAGCATGAAGAGGTAACAAACAAACAAATATACAAACTCACTTCCGCTTTTAAAATATTAGTGGGAAGTAGGATACACGTATTTTTTAACATTTGCTTATTTAAATCCTTATTAATCAGAGTAAACAAACATGAGAGACTTTATAAAATATCTTAGTCAGCGACTAACTTGTGACACTTGAAAGTTTCAATGAGAAAGAGAAGTCCGATATGGACTGGTGACGTCAAAGTCCATGTCATCTATACATTTGTCATTGTGTCATTTGTGTTACATAACACATATTTCCCATGCATATTCCCTATTTTTCTTCTTTACTACCTAGTTGGTCCTATAATGATTTGATGATTTATGATAAGATGAAGTACTTTGGAGATATGGAAGAAAGTCTGAAGCTCGATGGCGTCTTTTTAAAGCTCGCATCGATACCTACGCAGCTTGCATTTTTTGACGCTTCTTATACAACGTTGCATAAAGATACTATTGCACCCGTCCTTTAGGTCTGGGCGTGGGGCTGGAGGGCGCGGCGGGCGAGAAGAACATGCACGACGCGGAGTTCACGTGCGCGCTGTTCCGGTTCATACAGCTCACCTGCGAGGGACACAACTTGGGTGACTACACTTATTTTTATTTATTTATTTAACTTTTATACAATAATTGTACCTAACAGGCGGACTTAAGACCCAGGTGACTTAACACTTCATCGTTTTACCTATATTATACTGTGTTAACTTTGATTAAAACTCGCATATAGTTCTTCTATATTCCAACAGTACCTTACTTACATCAGAAGGTAAGCTAAGGGACTATCCATAAATTACGTCACTTTTTCTACTCCTGTACTGTTTGTTAGGTCTTAGTGACGAACAGCAATATAAGAACATTGATAATTTAAGATTTAAGGAAATCTATAGTCTATTCCCCATAACAGCACAATTCGTTAAAAAGATACTCTAAGCCTAGAACTTTTCTTTTTTCTTTAGATCTCCCATACTGCCAACATGAGAAAAACGTTTTTTTAACACAGGCTCTAGGAAAACGTCGATTATTAAAAATAAAGTTTACCATAGATACCTATTATCAACTAAACATATTACCACAGAATACATAATAGTACAAGTACAGAAGATTCACTCCGAAAAATCAATTAAAGGAATAGCGACTCTCGCTACGACTCAATTAAGTTTAATTCAGATCGCAGAACGCTAATAACCTACAGTTATATTCACCTAGACGTTCCATCTCTTTCCGTCTCTTTCTATCGCGTATTGCTTACCTTCTCTGTCGCACTGATTAGCCACGCTGGCGCGGCCGCCGTACGTACTATTTTTGTACTTGCGTTTTTAATACCTACCGCGGAGTGAGACAGGCCTGATATTTCTTACATATGTCAAACATTTTCATATTTTTCTTTGTTTATTTGTCGATTTCTGATGCGAGCTAGATTAAACCATATCGCTAACGACATTGAGTATATATTTCTTTGAAGTCCTTTGCTAAGTAAGACTTCTGTCATCATCAGATCTTTTTATCTCCACTGCGGGAGCACGACCCTCTCTGTACTACCAGAGCCATACTTGACCAGAGCAGCCAGAGGACTTAGGCCTACACTCTCCTCGCTGGCCAGACGGGTTGGAGAGGTCTAATTGATGTTTTATAAGCTTTGTTTAACTTGTATTTTCTAAGTCGCCTTCTGCGACATCCACGGGAGGACTTGGAGTGGCCCTACTCTACTCTGCCGGAAACCACACGGCATACTAATACTTATTTTGTGCCGCAGAGTGGCAGAACTACCTGCGTACCCAAGCCGGCAACACGACGACCGTGAACGTGGTCATCTGCACCGTGGACTACCTGCTGCGGCTGCAGGAGTCCATCATGGACTTCTACTGGCACTACTCCAGCAAGGTAACGTAATTATGTAGTAACCAGAGAAACTGTTGGAGGGCCCGCCAGTAGGCAAAACTGGAGTTGCGGGGTAGGCACACAGCGATGGCAGCACACACGACTTCCAAAAAGTTACAAAAGAAGTGTTTAATATACTTAAAACTACTCAAAACGGCTTGGATGTGATTTCTTGACCGCCAAGGCAATTTTTACCTACGAAAGAAAACAGCAGAAAATTTGTTATTTAATGATGTATTAGTAATTAAAATTTTAATTATAAGAGTGGGACGTGGTGTTGGCACGCCCAAGACCTAATAGCGTGACGACAAGAGAGCTGTACGTGCATCATTTTTTCTGTTACTTGACAGTTTCCGCTTCCATCAGATTTTAAAAACTTATAACTTACTTTTGCTTGGTTATTTTTAGGAAGATTAAAAAAAATTGTTTTCTGTTTCGGATTGTGTTACTTATTGATACGAATAATAAAAATAATTGAGTAAAATAATACCGTGCGACATCCATATGAAGAGACTGAGTCTTATTCTAGCACGAAAACTTTGTATTGATAATTAATATTCCATATCATAGATGTTTACCTATTAATGTATTTGCTTTAAAATATAATATCGTTAAATTAAATATATATATCCCATAACACAAGTCTCGAACTTACTTTGGAGCTAGCTCAATCAGTGTAATTTGTCCCTATATATTTATTTATGTTATTGTCCAGGAACTGATCGACCCGGCTGGCAAGGCCAACTTCTTCAAGGCCATCGGGGTGGCCTCCCAAGTGTTCAACACGCTCACTGAGGTCATCCAGGGCCCCTGCACCCAGAACCAGCAGGCTTTAGCACATTCCAGGTGACTGTTCATCGGCATTAACAGCTTTAATATCGTTGTCATTATTTTAATTTGCCTTCATTTTACTACTTTTCTATATGGATTTAGATGTCAGTTTTCTTATCTTACGAGTTTTTTGTAATTTTCTAATTGAAAAACTCTATTTTCTTAGCATTCTAAGACAACTTTCTAATGAGCATTGAAGTACAACATTATTTGTAGATATGTTTATTGTATCAAATCCATAGAACACTTCGTCATTATATTAGAGCAAATATAATGAAACAATCTCTATAATTTTATATTATTAAATACATATAATGAGATTTCTCTAACTTTTAGCGTTCAATGGAATTGATATATCTACTGACAATTTATGCTATATTTACACGTTGTTATCAGATACCTATTAAAACTTGGGTAGAACACGGACTGTATTATCTCTCTTTTTCTCTCTCTCTCTTACTTTCTTTCTTTTTGTCTTTCTTTATTTAATGTAGATAGATATTAATTTTGCCATCCTTCTGTATTTTTTATAAGTTTTGACTCTTTCCTCTTTCGTTCCTAGGTTTAACAAAATACTACATTAACTTTTAGAAGGTGTTTGAAGCAACACATTCCAGGTCATCATCAGCATCACGTTCGATACCATTCACCCGCATCTGATGGATTCGGTCGGTCAGGCCCACTTCTCCAAAGCCTGGTGACGTAGTTGGTTTTGTAGAAGTTGGCTTGGCTGACCGGCATCAAGTTACCTCCAACAGCCAGCCATCGTCATCAAGAAGCTCCAGACCATATCTACTTAATTTTCAAGACATGATTATATTCTAGTTGCCAAATAGGAAGTCAGTCAATAAATAATTAATAGTCACCCTATCCATTTATCGGTTGTTTATTTATAGTACCTTTGAGGTGAACCGTTATTTTATGTGTACATATTATATCCACAAGTCTATGTCCGCCGTTAACTACATAACTGGCGATTTGTATAAATAATATTACATAAAAGGTGATGGGTGTCGTACCACACCCGGTGGGAACGAAGTTCCTTACTACATAACGAAACTATTAAGAACATTTTACTTAAAATGTATATAATTAATGATTTAAAAAAAAAAAAATTATTTACGCCTTCTTGAAATCCAATAAGTTTTAATAAAATATTTTTATTATTACCAAAAAGCGCCATCTAGTGACGCGGAAGAGAAATAATAGTTTATATATCGATGGGCATGACACAATATACCGTTGACGTTGCAGACTGTGGGACGCCGTGGGCGGTTTCCTGTTCCTGTTCTCGCACATGCAGGACAAGCTGTCGAAGCACTCCTCGCAGGTGGACCTGCTCAAGGAGCTTCTCAACCTGCAGAAGGACATGATCACCATGATGCTGTCTATGCTCGAGGGCAACGTTGTCAATGGTACGCTTGCAACAGTTATATAGACGCTCTATATCTTTTGGGCTTGAACCTTGGCTCTATAGAGTGCTACAGAGCCACAATAGACGCTGACTTTACATTGGTTTTGGAAAAAAATGTCGTATAGTAAATAAATTCCTCTATCCATATACACAATCCAAATTTGTATGACATAAGATAAAACGTTGCGAAAATTATTTTTGATCGAGACCACGTAGTTAAAAACTGCCGAGGCCCGTGTGACCCCGATGAACTCCGGCCGGCTAGCTGGGGCGGTCGAAGCACTCGTCGCAGGTGGACCTGCTCAAGGAGCTGCTCAACCTGCAGAAGGACATGATCACCATGATGCTGTGTATGCTCGAGGGCAACGTGGTCAATGGTACGCTTGTAACAGTTAAACAATATGTAAAAAAACTGCCGCGGATCGCGTGACCCCGATGAACTCCGGCCGGCTAGCGGGGGCGGTCGAAGCACTCTTCGCAGGTGGACCTGCTCAACCTGCAGAAGGACATGATCGCCATGATGCTCTCCATGCTCGAGGCCAACGTGGTCAATGGTACGCTTGCAACAGTTATATAGATGCTCTATAGTGATGGAGGTCTTATACCTTACGGTCTTGAACCTTGGGTTTTGGTAGAGTGCTACAGAGCCAAGAATCACATGACCTTCTTATTCGTCTTCTTCTTATCGAGTCGGATTGGCGTTTTTATATGGTTGCGGACCAATGTGTGGCCACACTTACTCCCTCATTGGTGATTTTCCTTTGGTTTTGGAGCCAAAGACCACTTCATAAGGATCATTAGTAAGACCTATTTAACTAGTGAAAATAAAAATTCAGAACTAAAAAATGTTGATTAAAACCCGAAAGTAAAATCGTGAGATCAGTCAGTAGTAAGGCTGCCAGTCGCCGCTGGCCAGCCTGCCGAAGTTCATCGAGGTCACGCGGCAATTTTGAACGAGCGTTACTACGTGGTCTTGATCTTCTCCCTTATGTCATACACAAATTTGGATTACTTATATGGACAGAGGAATTTATTTACTATACGACATTTTTTTTCCAAAACCCATGAAAAGCCAGCGTTTAGATATTTGCGCGGACCCTAGTCTCTATAAACCCTAAACCTTAGTCAAAATGTCTGACTTGACCGCTACTTTAACTATCTATTCATAAGTTCATCGTTTCCAGGCACCATCGGTAAACAGATGGTGGACACCCTCGTAGAGTCTGCTTCCAACGTGGAGCTGATCCTGAAGTACTTCGACATGTTCCTGAAGCTGAAGGACCTGACGTCCAGCGCCAGCTTCCAGGAGATCGACGCCAACAGCGACGGCTGGGTACTACCCAAGGACTTCAAGGAGAAGATGGAACAGCAGAAGAGCTATACGCCGTGAGTACATTTAAATCAATCTGCCTAATAACTATAGTCCGTTTCGTTAGGTGTGTAAATAAATGTAAACAATCATGACATTATTTTTATTGATTACTAGCTTTTCTAGATTATCACACAATATCTTTATAAATTGTAGCCTATGTGTTATTCTGATGTATAAGCTATGTTATTGAAAATTTCATTAAAATCCATTCAGTAGTTTTTACGTGAAAGATCAACGCGCCATAGAGTGGGCTAAGCTCGGTGTTTCCCTATGTGATCGAATCAGAAATTAGTAAATTCGAAAGAGAACAATAGTTACTGATATAGACCAGCGGATAATAACCATAAAGCGCCATCTATTACAACAACGTAATGCAACGACAAGTAAAAGCAATAAATATGTTTATACGGAGATGGGTAGACAGACATTGTTTATAGTTTTAGTTAAACTACATTACGTTGTTTGCCAGCGAGGAGATCGAGTTCCTGCTGGCGTGCTGCGAGACCAACCACGACGGGAAGCTGGACTACATCGGCTTCTGCGACCGCTTCCACGAGCCGGCCAAGGAGATCGGCTTCAACCTGGCGGTGCTGCTCACCAACCTCTCTGAGCACATGCCCAATGAACCCAGGTATTGGCTCTCTTTCTCAGGCAAAGATAATATAGTTACTAAAGTGACAGATACTCAACGCCATAGAAACTGTTGGAGGACCCGTAATTAGGCAATACTGGAGTTGCGGATAGGCACACAGAGATGGCAGCACACCCGACTAGCAAAAGTGACAAAGGAAGTGTTGAATATGATTTAAAATATTTATTGCATTTCATATAAGTCATAATTATAGTATTACTAACCTTATTTAATAATAGGACTAAAAGATTTTAATGTTTTAATTATTACCTTATAGCGCCATCTAGTGACAAGATAGAGAAATAATCATGTTTGTATGGCAGGGTAGGAACGTCTTGGGGATACATGAATTTTCCGGGGTCCAGTGCTTCCCCTTATTTGAAATAAATAATTTGAAAGAAAACGGAGATATCATTTAAAATTGTGTCTTGATCAAGCCCTAAATAACCCTTATAACTATTATAACTATTTTATGAACTGTTTACAGTGAGAACGTAAAGCTTCTCTACGCACATTTGCGAAAAACGGCCACTTCATTTGTCTTTATAAGTACTTTGACCTCACAATAAAAGCTTGTACAAGAAATTAGGCTTCATTAATTTGTCTTTATAAGTACTTTGGCCTTGCAATAAAAGATTCTACATTTTTTTTTCTTTCGAAAAACTTATATTCCACTAGCTTGATCCGCCTCGAAATGATTTAACCCTAGCTCCTGTGTCCAATTGAACAATTTTAACCAATTGAATTCTGTCCAGACTGGCCCGTTTTCTGGAGACGGCGGGCTCGGTGCTGAACTACTTCGAGCCGTTCCTGGGCCGCATCGAGATCATGGGCGGCTCCAAGCGCATCGAGCGCGTCTACTTCGAGATCAAGGAGTCCAACATCGAGCAGTGGGAGAAGCCGCAGATCAAGGTACCTTCACAATACACCTATCTCTTTCTGGGTTTATCGAAAACTTGAAGGGGTGACAGAGACTATCATCATTTCAGCCGCATAACATCCAAAGCTGGACAAAGGCCTCTCCCAAGGATTTCCAAAATGACCGATCTACAGCGGCCTGCATCCAGCGCCCTTAAGCGACCTTGGTCAGGTCGTCAAACGACCTTGTGTGGTGTCCTACGCTTCGCTTGCCTGGTGAACTAGGTGTCTAGGAATTACAAATATCAATGAGACTTCTCCAACCCGTCTGGCCAGCGTGGAGAGTGTAGGCCAAGTCCTCTGGCTGCTCTGGCCAAGTATGTCTATGGTAGTTCAAAAAGGGTCGTGCTCCTGCTGTGGAGACAAAAAGACCTGATGATGATAAGTACTGTATCAAATATAACTAAATATCCCAACTGTAACGGTTATTTGCGATCATTATGCGTTAAATGCACCAACAAATGTTTAAATCCTACTTATATTATAAATGCGAAAATGAGTGTTTATGTTACCACTTCACGCTTTATCCACTGAACCTATTCAGATGAAATTTGATATGGATATAGTTTGATACTCAGGGAAGGACATAGAATACTCCTTATCCCGAAGGCCCACGGGCACAGCTAGTGTTCAAATAAATTCTTAAAGGCACAGCTAGTATTCAAATAAATTCTTAAATTCTTTAATCCTGCAGTGGAGACAAAAAAACCTGATGATAATGATGATCAAACATCCTTCCTCAGGAATCGAAGCGGGCATTCTTCTACAGCATCGTGACAGAAGGCGGCGACAAGGAGAAGCTAGAGGCGTTCGTCAACTTCTGCGAGGACGCCATCTTTGAAATGACGCATGCGTCGAGTCTCATGGCGGCCTCGGAGGAGACCGCGGGCGGGCCCAAGAACAGGGAGGCCAGATACAACATGTACATGGGTGACGATGAGGACGAAAGGTTAGTTTCACATCATTTGGTATTGTTTTGTTTTCTAATAATAATAAATTAATAAATATTCATTCATTCAGACAACTGCAGTACATTTAAACTTACAACTAATGTTAGTTATTACATTGATTTAAATTATGCACTAGTTTAATATAGACTAATATTTAGTATATACTTATAATAAATAAATTAATATATAAATAAATTTCTTTATGCCACCAACTTAGTTTAACTAAATTAAATTAAAATTCAAAACTGATATTATGAGGTACATATTATTTTTCGGGTGTGTAAGTGGCCAACAGTGGTGTCAGATTTTACAAGCTGCCTAAAGGCATTTGGCATAGCTTGACGACTGCCATACAATGATGACAGCCGGGACCGACGGCTTTTACGTGCCCTCCGAAGCACGGAGATTAAGAATTTATTAAGCCACTTGCGGTCACCCATCCAAGTGTGGACTACGCTGAGTGTTGCTTTACTTGCGAAAGCACTAGTAATGCGCACTAGGTATTTGTTTCCCACTAAGACGGAAGCAAAATATGAACAAAATTTTACGCGGCAGAGAAGCTAGGTATATTATTTGTGAACATCATTGATGATTAAATTGAGAGGTTAGTACTTCACATACATTGATAACTTATTTATGTTTCAGAGCCGACAAAAACCCCTTCCGACGTGGCTTCCAATCCGTTAAAGACGGGCTCTCCACAGCATTCTCCTCCTTATCTCCTGCAAACATAAAGGCCAAAATTGCGGATCTCTCTCAAATGCCGCCCGCTGAACTGGCAGTGGGCTTCTTCAAAATGTTCTTCTACATGTTCTATTATTTGGGATACGGTGTTTTAGTCGTCGTCAGGTGAGTTTTAAGTTTGTCTTTTGCAATAAGGAGGTTTCCAACAACTGAAATCAGATACTTTTTCTAAACGTCAAAACAAACATTTTCTAGGGATTTGTATGAAATAAAGACTTATGACGTCCTAGTTTCGTGTTAAACGTTTTTAAAAGTAAAACGTAGTGATTATATGCTCTTTGAGCAACAGTGTGCATCACAGTTTTATGGCTGAGTTTCTTTAAAATCAAAAATTCAGTTTATTAGGTATTGTCGTCGTATGATATACATGCGTATATTGGTTAAACACTCGGCTATATTACGCCCTCGCCTTCAGCTCGGGCTGAAATTCCGCCTCGTCTGTTATAACCATAACGCACTTATATCGTAATGTACTATTTAGTATCAAAGTTCGCTGACTGAACTAACAGAATGCAATGTCCATGGTTTTATATTTATTTACGTATGTTTTGTGAATTTCACGCAACGTCACGGCACAGCCATTGGTAATCGCTCCACATTATTGAATGTCGTCATAATTTATGTTTTCCTATTTGTATTTCAAGTAGTATTTATTTATTTTAAAATCATAGCACATGTTCCTTTGATTTCTTCAAGATAGCCACTAAATTTAGTATTTCTTTTTCGATCTAGCTAAAATTGTGACGTCCTGTAAATGTCGTAGCGATAAATTTTCTGTAATATGTCGATACCTAGATTTATTAACACGAAACTATTCAGTGTATTTCGTATTTATTTTAATTAACAGTAACTAGTGCTAGACAAATGAGATAAATAGAGAGTTTTTTGGTAAATTCACTAATAAGTAGTTAATTTTTAATTTTAGTGTTTAAAAACTACCGATCAGTATAATGATTTTAGGTGTCACAATTAATTTATTCGAGCACTCTTTCTTTGCTTCCTATCACCCGCGTTTCTTTTGAAAAGCCGATTTACACGTAAATACCTACTTATTAGTCGAAGTATACAGCGAATAACACCTTTCTTAGCTTAGTACTTTGTATCTCAATCCTGAAACTCTTATAAGCAAATAAAAATTTGATTTAATTTAACCTATTTTTGAACGTGGTAAACGCGATAGCTATACAACGAACGATTTGCGCGAGCGTTTCCAAAATGCCGCATTATGATATCGATCTAACGCGCAAGATTTGGAACGAGTGCTCTTGACCATTCGTTTACGCATGCTGATGTCAACAACCTTCGTCTTGTTTTGTCACCTTTTTTACATAACTTGGGGGGGTTGCAAATATTAAGAACGTTACAATAAAAGCTTGTCCAAAAAACTTATTCAACCTCTGCAACCAAGAAGTATGCAAACGCAAGTTGTTAACCTCTTTGGTACACAGGTACGTGTTCGGAGTACTCCTCGGGCTGATGCGAGGTCCGCAGACGGAGGAGGTTCCTCCGGAGCCCACGGAGGAGGAGAAAATCGGTCAGTTGAGGCACAGGTTGCTCGCCAGCCAAAGTAAGACACGCACACAGGTACCGGGTGAGGCTTCGGCTTGCGCGCCGCGTCACTGGGCTACACAGACTTATCACATATAGACTTAATCTAAAAACAGACAAAAGTCTATCTTGAACATCAAGATTGGAAAAATATCCCTCTTAAACTCATTAATATGGCTGAAATTAAGTGTCATGGATTTTTGGAGAATTTTATATCGTATATTCGCTTTTAAGGTATCTTAAAAAATAATGATGATATTATAAAACAAAGATATCTGTATAAATTATATAAATTTTATGGCGATATGATTATACTTTTGAAAAAGATGGCAAACATTTTTTTAAACAATATGCCATAAAAGTACTTTGAATGTACATATGATTCTATTCTCTATGTAACTAAGAGTACAAGTGGAGCCCATTAAAGTGACAAAACGCAAAAACAACAAACAAACTAAATCGCCAAATGCAGGTTTAACAACGTAACTTCTTTTGGATGTCTTGTCAAAATTGTAACAGTTTACGTAACGTGTAACATTGTAACACAAATCTGCTTTTGGATGTTAATACGCAGGTCACTAAACAGGTAACAACACATGGGGTCTCCTCACTACAGGCCAAGTCTAAGATCATTTTCGATGGTTTTTCGGAAAGTGTAAATTACAATTTGCTCCCATGCTGGTCTGGGAGGTATAAAAAAAAACTTCGAATGTACCAGCTGCTTCTCTTCCCACGCAGATCGTAAAAGCCGATCGAGGGAATGGGCAAAAATGCAAATCATGTTAACAGGCGATGCGGCTAGCAACCCATCACTGTATTGATTGCTTTTTCATCTTCTCGCCCACCATCATGCTAAAAGTGGCTTTTGGGTTTTGCGGCCCTGGGCTCTGCATAGAACCGCAAGACCCAAAATGCTCTGTCTGCCCCATTAGGGATAAAGACGTGATAGTATGTATGTATGTATGTAAATTACAAGTTGCATTACTTACTTTGCATTAAGTGTCAGGTCTAATCTTAAAACTGTTTGTTTAATAATTTCCCTATCCCTGGAATTTTCATTGGTTTACACGTTGATTTATCATCGGTTTTGGAGCCGAAGGCCACTTCATAAGGATCGTTAGTAGACCTAATTAGCTAGTCAAAATAAAAATTCAGAAACAAAAAATGTTGAGTAAACTCGAAAGTAATATAATAATAACTCGAAAATCACCGCCGGCTGTCCGGCCCGAGTTCATCGGGGTCACGTGGCAGTTTACGACAGGCCTACATGGTCTCGATCAAAATCATTTTCGCAACTTTTTTATCATATGTCATGCACAAATTTTGATTACGTATATGGATAGAGGAATTTATTTACTAAAATAAATGAAAAGTAATGCCATGCCAAGCCATGAAGTGAGTCCCAAATGCTACCTGATCTTAGACTTGGACTGGCATAGGTAGTGTGCAAGATCCCTAATGGAAACTATTATAGACCAGACCTAACTGAACAAACTAATACACTTAAAACTTTAAACGAGAAGGTATAAGACCTTAATTTTGTGTCTCTACAATTAATGTTCTCATAAAATACACAGTTAAATCGACAATCCATCTCAGTAGAAACAGCGAGGTGAGAGCCACAAAAATGAAACCATTTATACTGTTTTTTAAGTTACGTAACATTAATTAGGGCCGCGCTACATTAGATTGGCATGGCATGGCATGACAAAACAAGCTTTATGTCAAGTGATATAAGATGCATAACCACCCGAAAGCGTCTTTTCCGCGGGAGTGCGCGGCAGGCCGCCGGCCGGCTCTCCGCGTTCAAGCGGTTATGCATCTTATATCACTTGACATAAAGCTTGTTTTGAAATGACGCGTCGCTTCCGATGCCATGCCATGCCAATCCAGTGTAGCGCGGCCCTAAAACGCAAACTAACTTTGTTACTAGCTTTAAACCATTGTCCGACCAAATCAACTTGACATCTAGTTATACGCCATTATTTCATCTGAAAATGTTAACTTAATTTGGTCGGATAATGGTTTAAACCTAGTAACAAAGTTACTCTGCTTTTTTTAATAAGACAGATCGTGTTTTCGTTACAGACGTCATTATTCGAAAGGATATTAAAGTTATTGGTATCCGTGGCTTTTATTTATCTGCTGCTGTCCAGCAGTGGACGTTATACGGCTGAAATGATGATGATGTTTTATTTCATGTGAAATTAATCACTAAATACCAACTAAAATAAGTAATTTCACATACTTCATGAGATCCCTACGTGGGATAAGTCCGCCTTTGTATATTTGCTCTTTCGAATTTTTGGACTTTTTTTTTGGTACAATAAAGTTATTACAAACAAACAAACAAACTTATCTAAGTTTCTACGTACGTAGGTCCGTCGCGGCATCTCCCTGCATTGCCGGCGGCGGACGACACTGGGCAGATGCAGGTGCAAGCGTTCGGGCTGGATATCACTAAAGAAGACAACGGACAGTGAGTATCACGACGGTTTGGTGCGTCATGGTTGACACTGATTATTGACCAGCGAGCGAAGCAAGCGAGGTTCTCCGAGTGTACTTAAACATGTGTTTACTCTCGAGTAATTTTGATCAGAGCGTCATGAAAGTTAGTAGGCGTGTAGAAGTAGTCACTAGAATTTATAAGTTCGAACATGAGCCAAATCGGTCTTGACCGATTTGGCTCATGTTCGACCGACTGGTCTTGACCAACCCCATATCTCGGCAATCCCTTGTTCGGGGCGAACTACTAGTTGACCGAGCGAGCAAGCGAACGAGGACTACAATCAAGTTAGGGCGGAAAAAAATTGCTTGTATATAAGTATGTATGTATGTTCCGCGATAAATCTTGAACCGTTGAACGAATTTTCATGACAATTATACTTTTTGTGTCAAAAGCTCATAATAAAATCATATTTTGTCCGTTCAGAAGGTGAAAAATTAAAAATGAGCGTAGCAGCTATTATAAGATATAGATTATATAGATTTTTTAAGTTCATAGTTTATAATAATTTGCACATACCTACCTATATTGAATTGCAGATGTTTTGCAAGAAATGTCAACTAAAATTCACCTAATTGTTGCAGGATCCAGGTGAAGCCGCACGAGTCGCCGAGCACGTCGTCCCCGTCGTCGGGCGAGGAGGCGGACGCCGCGCCCGACGACGGCGCCGACCACGCCGAGGAACACAAGCCGCCCTCGCTCATAGACCTGCTGGGGTGGGTAAAATGTTGACTAAAACTCGCAAGTAAAATCGTGAGATCAATTAGTAGTACCCCCGGAGTTCATCGGGGGTCACGCGGCAGTTTTGAACAGGCGTAACTACGTGATCTCGATTGGAAATCATTTTCACAACTTTTTTAGTATAAGTCATAAACAAATTTGGATTACGTATAAGGAGTTTATTGACTATACGATTTTCTTTTCCATAACCAATGAAAATTTCAGCGTGTAAAAGGTCTAACAAAATATACTGAATTTATTTTAAGGGTGACTTGAGTTCATGATACTGAACAACTTTCCCCAAGGAACACGTATCGAAATATGAAAAGTAATTTTTGCCATATACACGTTGACCCATTAACTGATCCCAGTTTGTATCTATGGAAAGCCAAAAATTATTTTTCATATTTCGACATGTTTTTTTGGGAAAGTTGTTCACCATCACGGACTGAATTGACTTAAAATCAATGTTCTAAACCATGCCAAAGCCGTGATAAATAATGTTTAAAATATCAGTAAGTATTCGTAAGATTTCTTGTTTATCATAAAGCTGCAATATAAGTACCGGCTTTAGTCTTAAGTAAGACTTTTTGTTGGTACGTTCCAACCTAGTTTAGCGTAATTTATGGTATGACTATTGTGTACGTTCATTCTGCTACAACCTTGCAACAACATCGTCACAAAACTCACTATACTTTGCGTTAATACGGCGCTGATATATGCGTTGACGTATTATTGTTTGCAGAGGCGAGCAAGCCAAGCTGCAAGCACAGGAAAGGATGGAGGCGCAGGCCGCGCAACAGGCCGCCATGTCCGCCATCGAGGCTGAGAGTAAGAAGGTAAAGTGCAAACCAACACAGTAGGCTGTTTCACTGTGTTTCACTGCCAAAAATACCACTGAAAAGATATATTTTAAAAGACGGATTTAAATCGAGGGCCTTAGATGAATCACGAAGGATTCTAACGATTGAATCACGACCGTAGGTTCAGGTGTTGGAATCCTAAGCAATGCGAGTGAATATCTCGATATAAATCCGTTTTATTCAAGAATTGCATACTTCTTTATACCATGACTACGAAAAGAAGAAAGGTTTAAGCAAAAATAGATATTAAATGAAGAAAAAGGAAGATTAAATTAATTAAAATCCACATTAAAATTGGAACAATTACTAAAATTTAAAATAATTGTACTGAATTCAAACTCAAACTAATTTGCATGCATGCATGCATTTTATTCACTTTTTCAGTGAATAAAATGCTCTGTCTGCCCCATTAGGGATAAAGACGTGATAGTATGTATGTATGTATGTATAAAATAAACTTTTTAGAGGAGGAATGGTATAAAATAATCTAAAACAGCCGTTGAAAGCCCGCCATCGGTGATTGCAGGCGGTGCAGGGCCCGGCGCCGTCCGCGCTGGCGTCGATCGACCTGTCGCAGTACTCCCGCCGCGGCGTGTCGTTCCTGGCGCGCAACTTCTACAACCTGAAGTACGTCGCGCTCGTGCTCGCATTCTGCATCAACTTCGTGCTGCTCTTCTATAAGGTATTTATTGCTGAATTTATTTATGTTTCTATACTAAAAACCGACTTCAAACTACACAACCGATTTTGATAAAATTTGAAATGCCCTTTTGAAAGTGCATTTCCGAGGTGAAAGAATTTGTGTGCTTCAAGAATTTTGAGAATCGGTTCACAATTGACAGATATATTAAATATAAAACATAGTGAACATACATAAAAAATGTGCAGTCAAACATAGCACCTCCTTTTTTGAAGTCGGTTATAAACGCACGATGCAACTCGCGATGGTGTAAGGTTTGTACCAATTCTAATATTATTATAAACTAGCTGCACTCCGCGGTAATACGAGCGGAAAAAGTAACCTATATGTTAATCCAGGGTGTCTGATCTGATGTCAATCAGGCTTCCTGCAAACCAAATTTTATCAAAAGTGGTCCAACCGTTTGCGTGTGAAGAAATAACAAACGCACACTCATTCGCAAACTTCCGCCTTTATAAAATTTGTGTGATTTAAAAAAGTACGTCTGCCCTTAACTTTATCAAATAAGTTACTCGCGATGGTGTAATGTTTATAGCAGTCCTACTATTATTATAAATATGAAAGTTTTTACTTTTTATAGATGTATGTTTGATCTCTAAATCAACCCTAAAATCATTACACTCCTTTTTGGGACACCGGGCAGTCGTGTAACTAGCGGTTGAGCCCTAAGTCTCGACCCTCCTTTATTTCCAGACTCGAAAAAGGGGATGTCATAAGTTTGACGCCAATGTCTGTCTATCTTTGTGTGTGCCTGTCTGTGCATCGGAGCTCTGGAACGGATGGACCGATTTAGAAGCAGTTTTTTACGTGAAAGCAATTTTAAGTTTACTTGCGGTGGTTGTAGCTATGTTTCATGAAAAATCAATTCAGCTGTTTAATAGTTATTAGGGGGTGAACGCATAAAAGTCGGAGTTTAATTTACCTGGTAAATAAACCTGTTAATTTCAGGTATCAACTCTTGACGACGACAGCGACGGCGAGGGATCTGGTCTGGGCGACATCATCGGAGGATCTGGATCAGGACAAGGCTCTGGCAGTGGCGATGGTATGATTATTTTCACCTCTAACAATGAGGAGCTCGGTGGCTCGGCGGGAGTGCGCACTGCTATCGCTTTCGCAAGTAAAGCGACGGCGGGCGTGGTCCGCACTTGGATGGGTGACCACAAGTAGCACTAAAGAATTCTCGAGCTCCTCCATTCTTCGAAAGGCACGTATAAGCCGTTGGTTCCTTCTGTCATCAGTATATGGCAGTCTTCAAACTATGTCATATGCCTTTAGGTAGCCAAAAACACACGAAAAACGAAACGAAACCTCTAACAGTAATATGTTTGCTATAAATATTTAGCAACATGTTTTTCGGTGAACACTAATACACATCCTTGTGGTACACCGATCTTGATATTAATGTAATATCACTTTTAGACATTTAAATTTATAGAAAGTATTTTTTATATTTATATTACCTAAAACCTAGTAGTCAGATATGAAAACTTTTTAGGCAAAGCTTCATTTTCTTTAGTATTAAGTCGTGCAACACAATCAAAAGCTTTAGATATTTCCGTCGTAAAAATGATATGCGCTGTGCCCGCGGGCTTCGCTCCCCGTGGGAATTTCGGGATAAAAACTATCGTATGTCCTTTCCCGGGACTTAAACAATATACAATACAATACAATACCCTTTATTGCACATAATAAAATACAGTATATAATTATCTTAAAAACTAGGAAATGCGCAAAATATACATACCAAATTTCATTCAAATCAGTCTAGCCGTTCACGCGTGATAGCGTGACCAAGGGAAATAGGGATTCATTTTGATATATATTGTATATATGATGATATGGTTTTCGTTCTGAAGGTGGCAGCGGCGAGTCAGGCGAGGACGACCCCCTGGAGGTGGTTCACATCGACGAGGACTTCTTCTACATGGAGCACGTCATCAACGTGGCCGCCGTGCTGCACTCCATCGTGTCGCTCGCCATCCTCATCGGATACTACCACCTCAAGGTTTCTGCCTAACTTATTGTTGTTCAATAATACAACCACCTTATTTAGCGAATTTTCATAGAGATTCTTACGCCGTGTGGATTTCGGCAGAGTAGAATAGGGCCACTTCAAGTCCTCCCGTGGATGTCTTAGAAGGCGACTTAGTAAATACAAGCTAAACAAAGCTTATAAACATCAATAAGTTCTCTCCAACCCGTCTGGCCAGCGTGGAGAGTGTAGGCCAAGTCCTCTGGCTGCTCTAGCCAAGTATGGCTCTAGTAGTACAGAGAGGGTCGTTCTCCTGCAGTGGAGACAAAAAGACCTGATGATGATAATGATTATAATAAGTTTGACCAGTACTTGGCTACGGCGACTATTATATTGATGATATAATGAGGGATATTTTTTAAAGATTAGAATAGGATTTACTCTGCCGGAAACCACACGACATAAAACTTGTTACAATCACAGATAAGAAGATCACCAATGAGCTCCGTTCATTCCAGGTGCCGCTGGCCATCTTCAAGCGCGAGAAGGAGATCGCGCGCAAGCTGGAGTTCGACGGACTGTACATCGCCGAGCAGCCGGAGGACGACGACCTCAAGAGCCACTGGGACAAACTCGTCATATCCGCCAAGTTAGTACACGTTTTGATAACATCTTTTTATTGTCATCATCATCATCAGGTTATTTTGACTCCACTGCAGGAACACGACCCTCTCTGTACTACCAGAGCCGTACTTGGCCAGAGCAGTTAGAGGACTTGGCCTTCACTCTTCACGCTGGCCGACGGGTTGGAGAGGTCTCTGATATTTATGAGCTTTGTTTAGCTTGTATTGTATTTTTATTGTACCACTATCTTATTCGTTTCCAACAAATCAAATCAGATACTTTTTCTCAACGTCAAAACGAAAACATTGTCTACGAGATTTGTATGAAGCACGTCGTAACGTCATACTTTCTTGAAGTCAAATAGTGCTCCTATATCAGTTTTTTTGCGATAATAAATATAAAAACATGTAAAATTGGATTTGATTGCTGACAAGAGACATTATTTTGTGACGGTTTATTCCCTTTTCAGTACAAAATAATTTATTTTTGACCCTGGATACTTCGAACTGAGAACTCGCCTTTTTCAGTAAACTAAAAAAGCCCTGACTGATACGGCTTTTTTCGAACTGCCTACAAAGTTTCATAAAAGCCTGACCAAGATACAAAATTGCCGTTAGACAAACATAATAAACACACTCTGCTCAGTCTAAGTCTACATGGTCTTTCCGATGTAACTTCTGCTATTTATAATGGACAATACGGTGTTGTGTTATTGTATAATTAAGATAACTAGTATCTCTATCAGAAATTAAATAGACTTTAAGTTCGAATATGAGCAAATCGAAGGAGATGGCGAGTCGAAATGGTTTCAGTGTTAATGTTTCCTAAACATTATACCGTAAGATCGAGTCCAAGTGGAAATCAAATGCAGTTTCAAATAAACATTTTTTCTAACATTATTTTCAAATATTTAAAAATGTTGTTAGGAATAAAATGCAGATTGGGTTAGACGAGGAATTAATGGAAACATCTCGCTAACTGTAACCATAAATAAGTCTATAATATTGTAAGAACCACTAGTCTCAATTAAGATTAAGTATATAAGTAACAACATACCAAAACGACGTATTAATTTAAATAATCTGAATCTGACTGTTGCGTTCTTTGCAGATCGTTCCCGGTGAACTACTGGGACAAGTTCGTGAAGAAGAAGGTGCGCGCCAAGTACTCGGAGACGTACGACTTCGACAGCATCTCCAACATGCTCGGCATGGAGAAGACGTCCTTCTCCGCGCAGGAGGACGAGGGCAGCAAGGGATTAGTGCACTAGTACGTTGGCTTTTTTATAAGCGTTTTTTTTTTAGAAAATAATATGTGAAAATAGAGCCATCTTGACCAGAGCAGCCAGAGGATTTGGCCTATACTTTTAACGTTGGCCAGACGTGTTGGAGAGGTCCTGTTGATGTTTATATGCTTTGTTCAGCTTGTATTTCCTAGATCGCCTTACGACATCCACGTGAAGAGTGGTCTTATTCTACACTGCCGGAAACCACACGGGTATTGTATCTTTATGTTAAGGATGCCTTAACTTTTCATCAAATGGTAATGGTATAATTTAAATGTAATCTGCTTGGAAATTATATTTTTGTGCCTTTCGCCGAAGAGACAATGGGTCCATGGGGCCCAGAAGCCAAATCTTTTGTGACTGAGATTTCAATGCGTCTCCGCGATGTTACGGGCGATTCAAGGGCTGGCAGTTTTTTTGCACAAAGAATTTCTATTGCGGTGCAGAGGGGCAATGCTGCCAGCCTTCTGGGTACCCTACCTCGCGGCGACGCGTTGGAGTCTCTTTTTTATTTATAGTTATTTTTTTATAATTTTTATTTCATTTGAATTTGTAATGTGCTTAAGAAAATAAAACGAATCTTCAAAGCAAATCGATAAAAGAATGTTAATAGCTTAACTGTATTATACTAACTGTAATGGATACTAACTCAACGATTTTATATTTTATAACAAATACATATAAGTATAGATAAACATCCAAGACCCAGGACAATTTGAAAAAGGCCATTTTCCAACTTGCCCTGACCGGGGATTGAACTCGGAACCTCTGGGTGGCCGTCAAATGCAGCCAGCCTTCTGGGCACGTTAACCGGGCTTGTTTTATTTGTAAATATTAGTGTTTTATCCTACATTGAATAATTTTTTTTTTTACTTTGACCAGCATCCTGAACATCGACTGGCGCTACCAAGTGTGGAAAGCGGGCGTGACGATCACGGACAACTCGTTCCTGTACTCGCTGTGGTACTTCTCGTTCTCCGTGATGGGCAACTTCAACAACTTCTTCTTCGCGGCGCACCTGCTCGACGTGGCGGTCGGCTTCAAGACGCTGCGCACCATCCTGCAGTCCGTCACACACAACGGGAAGCAGGTTTGATATTGCTTTCTGTACTTCTTCTTCTTATCGTGTGTGTTAGCGACTAACACTAGTGTCAGAGTTTTTAAACCGCCTTTGACATGGTTTTAGGTAACGACTAATGTCAAAGACAATGACCGGGACCGACGGCTTAACGTACCCTCCGAAGCACGGATCATCTTAATTATCAGACAATCAGGTGATCAGCCTACAATGTCCTAACCAAACTAGGACAACAACACAAAGTCGTTGCCCCCGCCGGGAATCGAACTCGCGACCTCCGGCGAGCCGAACGCCACTACACCACGGAGGCAGTTAAAACGCTTTTTGTACTCCTGTGCTGTTATATAAGGTGTAACAAAATATACTGAAACTATTTTAAGGGTCAATTCAGTCCGTGATGCTGAACAACTTTCCTAAACGAACATATGTCGAAATATGAAAAATATTTTTTGGCTTTCCATACAAACTTGTCGGTCAACTCGTATGGGAGGCCAAAAAATACTTTTAATATTTCGACATATGTTCGTTTAGGAAAGTTGTTCAGCATCACGGACTGAATTCATCAAAATCCGACCATCGGTTCGGCAGTTGACGCGGTTCAAACATACATAAAAACAAACAAACAATGTGTTTTCGCCCCCAACTCAATTTTCGAACCCCGAAATCGAACCAAAGTAGACAAAAAAATCTTTGACCAAAAAAAATTTTTTTTCTTCATTCTGCTCGTATGTGTAACATAGTTGATTTGTATGTGTGTGTGGTCGCAGCTGGTGCTGACGGTGATGCTGCTGACCATCATCGTGTACATCTACACGGTGATCGCGTTCAACTTCTTCCGCAAGTTCTACGTGCAAGAGGAGGACGATGAGGTCAACCGCAACTGCCACGACATGCTCACGGTCAGTACACCACGTTTACTTGTAATACATAAAAATATACATTATATATATATACACACTGACTTTTCATTGGTTTTGGAAAAAAAATGTCGTATAGTATATAAATTCCTCTATCCGTATAAGTAATCCAAATTTGTGTATGACATAAGATAAAAAAGTTGCGTAAATTATTTTCGATCGAGACCACGTAGTTACGCCCGTCCAAAACAGCCGCGTAAGTTCGATGAACTTCGCCGGCCGCGGTACTATCTCGCGATTTTACTTACGAGTTTTAGTCAAAAATATTTGTTACTGAATTTTTATTTTGACTAGCTAATTAGGTCTTACTTACGATCCTTATGAAGTGGCCTTCGGCTCCAAACCCAATAAAAATTCACCGTGTATATAGGAACCAATCACACAGATTGTGCTAGCCCCAAAGTAAGGTCGAGACTTGTGTTATGGGATACTAACTCAACGATACTATATTTTTTACAAACACAATATATAGATAAACATCCTATAACACATAATAATTTAAAATCTTATACCTTGAAACGAGCAATTCTTGTATATTTATATATTTATAAATTTCTGTGATCTCGAAAACGGCTCTAACGATTTCGCAGAAAATAGGTATATGGGGATTTTTGGGGGTAAACAATCGATCTAGATTAGTCTTATGTTTGGGAAAACGCATGTTTTTGAGTTTTCATGCGTTTTTCTTTCCACGCAGAGTATGGTCGCTATTTTCATCGCGCCGGCTGCTATACGTTTTGGCTCAGCAGTTTAGGATGCGGACCGCTAGAAAGAGTGTTACGGGTTCGAATCCCACTCGGTGACTTCCTTTTTTTTATGTTAAAGTTTATATATAATTATTTATTTTGTATTGTTTTTAGACAAGTTTAAAAAGAGATGTAACCGAGCAAAGCTCGGTCGCCCAGGTACTGTCATTTAACTGTGTAAAATTTTGTACATTTGTCGTAGCATAATATTGTAATGTATTTATTATAAGAAAGAAAATCCTTGTAGCGTGTTCTTTTGGATATTTCCTACTATTTAAAGTTTATTTTCATAACTGAAATTTTTTATGGAAAACGTTTACTGCACTGTTTAAGGTTTTTTTAAATCGCGAGACTATAGGTTCACATATCACAAAAAAGGTTTGTTATATTATTCTCTATATTTTCTCTATATACTCGCATTGAGTAAGTTATATTGCACCCGTCTTTTTTAGCGCCCTCGCTAGCGCTCGGCCTCCAAATGACCACTCGTGCAGCAATAACAAACTTTCTGCTCAGTGCAACAATGTATGTGGTGTTGCAGTGCTTCGTGTTCAACCTGTACAAGGGCGTGCGCGCGGGCGGCGGCATCGGCGACGAGCTGGAGCCGCCCGACGGGGACGACTCTGAGGTGTACCGCATCATCTTCGACATCTCCTTCTTCTTCTTCATCATCGTCATCCTGCTCGCCATCCTGCAGGGTCAGTACCGTTCAATTCTTAACTTTATGTCAATGTAATAAGGTTGAGGTTCGTCTGCTTCGACTGGACCCATGGGACCGGTTCGAGATTGTCTTGCATTACAATGAAAAGAATTGATACAAGTACCCTCGTAGAGTTTATATGTTTTTTTACCAACCTATATTCTCATAATGTTGTGTAGTCAGTTTGGCGTTTTTATGGATTTAACAATCAAAAAAAGAGACAACATAACGGTTTATTTTGCCACTGTATCATCGAGACTATTATGGATAGAAAAACGTGGCATAGCTCAGTCGGTACAGAAAAATTTACTCTAGCGAGCTGTATATAAAACTCAAAATCACCTAAATGTCACTTAACGGTCTTTTAGTAATAGGACGGCAGATTGTCCCTCTGCTAAAAAAGGTCTTTCCTGTTTATACCTATATTTATTAATATAAATATGAGACATACATTTTAAACTGGTAGGTAGTTGAGTCGGTAGCCGTATGCACCCAGAAAGAGGGTGCACATAGCCACAGGCTTGATTCCAACAGATGGACGTAGACAGAGAGGTAGACCGAAAACGAGATAGGCAGACGACTTGAAAGCATTTAAACAGGATTGGAAAGTTAAGACTAGGGACAGAGAGCTATGGAAGGAAAGAGGCGCCTTTGCCCAGCAGTGGGACATGGACGGCTAACAAAAAGAATCGCGATTTTGTGTTTTGTGTTTGAAATAAATTATTTTCAAGGCAACGGAGTCATAATTTTAAATTTTAAATGGAGTCTCCGTTTCCTTTCAATCAATTTATTTCAAATGGGGGCACACTGGACTCCGGAAAATTCAGGTATCCCCTTAATGAGTACTTTTACTTATTAGCTTGATGCAACATTTTCATTATGATGATGTTCTTAAGGGCAAAAATTTATTTCATTTTATTTTGTGACTATAAATTGGTGAATGCGTCCGCCAATGCGATGGGTTGACGACATAATCAAAGTCGCGGGTCACACCTGGATGAGAGCAGCACAGGCCCGAGAGGCCTTAGCTCATCAGTGGGTGAAATAAGAGCTGGAATGATGGTGATGATGATGATGATGATAATGATGAATTCCAGGTTTGATCATTGACGCGTTCGGAGAGCTCCGTGACCAGCTAGAGTCGGTGAAGGAGGACATGGAGTCCAACTGCTTCATATGCGGCATCAACAAAGACTACTTCGATAAGGTACGCGGCTCGCGACACGTTCTACGACTTTTTGGGCCACTTGTAGCCCTATTCTCATTCATCTATACATGTAACAGTCAAAAAATGTGTCCGCACATTAAATATATTTCCAAAAAAAAATAGTTATTAATAAAACAGTGAAAAAATTAATTAATTATAAAAATAAAATAAAAAATCCGTTTGTACACCTTTATCTCCGGAAATAGGTACTGAATGGATTCTAATTAAACTCGATGAAATGAGTTTTAGTACTATCCGACGCGCCCAAACGCTTCGAATCCTAGCTAGCTTCAAATCCCAAGTAAAATCTTATTTTCTATCCTTATGAAAGGTGAAAAACAGAACTTCCACTCCGACCAACTGAACTGATCAACTGTTGTGTAGAAATAAATATTCTTTATTATACATATTGACCACCGACACTATCTACTTAATTTTCCATCATATTTTTTCTATATAGCAAGGTTACCTGAAAGAAATTGCTTTGCGATTTTGCGCTTTTCCATGAGTTTTTAAGATAATTGTGTCCTGTATTTATTTATTTTGTGCAATAAACAGTATTGTATTGTAAAACTTCCCAAAGTTTGTGGTAAGTCCTTTGATTTTTTCAAGGGCAAAGCTTCTGAAGACAAATTTTAACAAGTCGACTTTAACCACCGAAAGGGAACTTGCTTTAACGTAAAAAACCACATCGAAATCTGTCCATCCGTACGAGACTGCTAGATGTCATAGACAGACATTATACAGTCGTTCAAAGCTGAACTAATTTAGCAAACGAATTGGCCATGGCCACTAACACCACCGCCCGTGTGCCCGCAGGTCCCGCACGGGTTCGACACGCACGTGCAGCGCGAGCACAACCTCGCCAACTACATGTTCTTCCTCATGCACCTCATCAACAAGCCCGACACCGAGTACACCGGTGAGCGAAACTATTACATACAGAACGGAATCTCCTGAGGTCGTTGACCTCTACAAGGCGAGAACGGGGGACGGGGACGCATATTGCGCGGGACCTTCGAAGATTCCGTTCTGATTCAGAGTTTTTGATCTAAGCTTTTGGACTTTAGTAAGGTATTGAAATCTGTACTTTGAACGAGCAATTCTGATGTATGTATACTCGTATAATGAAAATCTGAAACTCAGTGTTTAGGAAGTGACAAGGCTGAAAAATCTAGCTTGGTTTCATCTTAATGAAACCTCGCTTTTTCGAGCAAAGCTTGGTCACCCAGCTTGTATTATTATTTTTATTTTTGTTAATCTGCTTATAAAACTAGGTCAATGTAAAATTACTAATTAGTCTAAGTTAATAAGCTAGATTGTAATAATAGTAGCGTACTTATTCATTTACTTTTCAGTATGTAGGTACGTTAGGAAAGTGAAAAAAAAATTGTTAATTTAATATGAGTACTTTTTCTTTGTTTACTTTTTCCATTATTAATTGAATGACGTATAAACAATGAATAAAGATGATAATGATTATTATAAAATTAAAAATACAAGCTAAACAAAGCCTATAAACATCAATGAAACCTCTCCAACCCGTCTGGCAGGCGTTGAGAGTTTAGGCCAAGTCCTCTGGCTGCTCTGACCAAGTGTAGCTCTAGTAGTACAGAGAGGGTCGTGCTCCTGCAGTGGAGACAAAAAAGACCTGATGATGATTATTATTATTAGTACTTACTTATGTCTGTTTACAGGTCAGGAAACGTTCGTCTGGAACATGTACACGCAGCGATGCTGGGACTTCTTCCCGGTGGGAGACTGCTTCCGCAAGCAGTACGAGGACCTCATGGGAGAGTAGGCCGGACTCAGCATTTTGTTTATTTCATGTTAAGTTCAAATGAAGCTTTATGCAAGAGTTGTGTTGTATTTTTGTACTTCTGTTATACAGGAAAATTGTTGTTCTACTGCGCTAGTTTTTGGGGCAAGTTCAGTCTATGGTGCTTACCACTTTTATACACGGTGATTTCTTATTGATTTTGGAGCCCAAGGCCACTTCATAAGGATCATTAGTAAGACCTAATTTGCTAGTCAAAATAAAATTCAGAAACAAAAAATGTTAACTAAAACTCGAAAGTAAAATCGTGAGTAATGCCGTCGCTAGGCGCCGCCGCACTATGGGATGAAACGGTGCATTCCATCTCAAAAATGGTTTAAACGAAATGCCTGATACTGAAACCATTTCGATTGTTTTATATTCTTAAATGTTAGAGTTATTTGATGTACAAGTAAAAAAAAATAATAGTTAGTTGTAGATATATTTAAAATTACATCCAAACTTTTATCTTCGAAAAATTATTACTCGTTATGAAAGTTCAACTTCAGATATCTAATAAATTCTCTAAGGAAATATATAAGTATTATACATTTTCGGATTGCCCAAGATTTCTAGTTTATAAATCCGTTTTGAGTTTATTTAAAATAATTTTTATTATTTTCTTTTTACATTTTAATAAAAATATCCTTATTTTTGATTTTCAATTAGAGGTTTCCTTGTTGCCGAAAGCTGCCGATGTCGAGTTATTGACATTTTTAGATACCTTAACTATTCAGTAATACAGGGAAATAAAAAAAACCTGCGTCATTATTGCGCCATTTCAAGCTAAAACCAAAAGTGTCAACTGAAGGAAAGAAGTAACTAGTGAGTCATATTATTATTTAATAAAATATTTTTTGGCCATAACGGTACAAAAGGTGAACTTAATGCTAATGCATTCTCTACCAGTCAACCTGTTGGAAAACATAAAATTTTTATCTAATTGCGATAGGTACTTAAAGAAGTGTCATGTTATCTGCGGCCTAATTCCTGACGATTTTGGATACAAAATAATAACCGGCCAAGTGCGAGTCGGACTCGCGCACGCAGGGTTCCTTACCATTATCTATAAAAACGGCAAAAAAATCATGTTTGTTGTATGGGAGCCCCATTAAATATTTATTTTATTTTGTTTATTAGTATTTGTTGTTATAGCGGCAACAGAAATACATCATCTGTGAAAATGTCTATGATTGACGGTAAAATTGCTCAAGTGTTAACGCAGACACCATCACGTGCTTCATGCACTATTTGTGGAGCAACTCCGAAACCGGTGAACGATCTAACAAAAGTGACTGCAAGAGTTGGGAATGAAGATGCGTTCAAATACGATCTCTCCACCTTACATGCATGGATAAGATGTATGGAAATGATATTGCATGTTTCTTATAATCTAGGTTTTGAAAAGTGGTCTTCATTGACTGCAGAAAATAAGAATGAGTGAGTATGTCAAAGTTCCAATCTCGTTTCCGGAGTTTTCTCGGTTTACACATTGTCAAACCTCGTCAAGGTTCGGGAAACAGCAATTATGGAAACACGGCAAGAAGATTCTTCCAAAATTATCAATGTTCTGCAGAAATTACGGGTGTTGATGAAGATTTAATCAAGAGATTATATATGATTCTGTAAACCATGTCATCAGGATTTTCAATGAACGCATTGAAGTTTGGTGAATATGCGCTAGGAACTGCACAGTTATTTGTAATTAAATATAACTGCATAGAGCCGCAAGACCCAAAATGCTCTGTCTGCCCCATTAGGGATAAAGACGTGATAGTATGTATGTATGTATGTATAACTGGTACTACATGCCATCCTCAGTGCATAAAATTCTGATACATAGTACCAAAATAATCGAGCATTTCGAAGTTTTACCGATAGGCCAATTGTCTGAAGATGCTCAAGAAGCTCGCAATTTGGTTTTGGATGCATCATGCTCGGAAGTGTTCCAGGTCAGCCACAATGAAAGTCGTTCTGCACACACTGTTTTATACTTCTGATCCCTATATATATATAGATCGAGTAATGTAATATCAAAATAATTACTTGACGAAGCTGTAAAGAGCTTTTAATATTGACAAATAATGAGAAGAAAATTTTTTTTTGCTTTTTTAAAACATAATATAATATGAGTACGTAGTTATTACATTATTATTATTTTTAAAGTATGCAAACTTTAATATTAAATATTTTAATATTAGTTTTCCGTGAACATTTTCATAATTTTATATTTGTAATTTTTTTACTAAATAAATGTAGTTTTTAAATTGATGGTGTTTTAATAACATAATAGTATAAGTGTTCAGGAATACGTATAAACAAAAACAGACAAAAATGTCAAGAAACAAAAAAGTTACCGATTTTTGAGATGGATCGCACCGTTTCATCCCATAGTGCGCCGGCCAGACGGCCGGGGTCATCGACCGCCCGCGGCAGTTTGGACGGGCATAACTATGTGGTCTCGATCGAAAATCATTTTCGCAACTTTTTATTCCTAAGCAAAGACTTCCTATTGATACACGCAAATCAGTTTAGTATGTGAGGTAGAATGTTGTTTCATATTTTGCCGTACAGTTATTTAAGTACGCAATTAGTAGATACCATGGACTGAACTCGCAGTAAGCAGTGAAAAAATACTCTTTGTTATAATGGTTATTTTTATTTTTATTAAGTATATTTGATCGAAATGGATAAGTGAACGTTGTGACTTCTTCCTGTAGTACAAATATGTATCAAATTCAAATTATGAATAAAATATAAAAAAAGAAAAAATATAAAATACTTTTTTAATCATTGCTCAAGATATAACACCAACAGACATTGTACTGCGAAATATTGTATCGTTTTGGTAACACCGAAATAGCAATTACATATCTTACTCGATTATAATATTGCCTTTACTAAAGTAAATTCACATTTTTCGTTGAATTGTAAATACTGGATATAGGATTTTTCAATTTAATGATAAGACTCGACGAAAAAAATAATGTTTTGGTACTTACATGAAACTTATATTTTTTTAATAAACTATTGCACCGTAAAATGTTGAACCTTTCAAAAATAGCTTTACTCATTAATTATTAAATTAATGTCATACTTAAAATCGAAAAGTAAAAGCTTTCTTTCGTAGTCGAGTAATCTAATCAACCAGACTTAAACCATTGTTATATTGTCTGATCAAACAACAAAACGGACAAGTTGATATTTTCTTCCTTAAATGTTAATAATTAATAATTAAGTGGCCTTTCCAAGTAAACTTTTCTATTTAACTATTTCGATATAGTTTATGTAAGATAATATAAAATGTTAAAATAAATGAATTAATTTATATTATACTGGCTTTTATTTAGTTTCACCTGTCCCGTTATCTGGCTGTCTGTCTGTCTGTAAGTAATCAATCTTGCAAGTAAATTTGACCAACTTCCCGGTTTCCGATTGAGATGAAATTTTTTGCACGCTAATGTAATAGGTTGGGGAAAAAGTCTTTTCGCATTTTATATGAAAATTCAAAACATTTTTTAATATAGTTTATTTACATTTAACTAAAGTATGTAGGTTCCATTTTGTTCGATAACTTTTTGCCATCTTACAGGTAGGGACTTGATCCCATTGCTATAGAAATTTTGGGGCTTCTGATCAAAAAACTGCGTCAAGTAGCGTCAAGTTTTGGCAGTCCTCTCGTGATGTTAACCTGACACTGCCTAAAGAATTCTGAAGAGACCGAAACAGGTGGAAATCTGAAGGTGCCAGGTCAAGACTATACGGCGGATGCATTAACACCTCCCAGCCAAACTCTCTTAATTTTCGCTGAGTGGTTAATGATGTGTAAGGTCTAGCGTTATCATGATGAAAAACCACACCCTTCTGTTGATTAATTCCGGCCGCTTTCTCTCAACTTGCTTTAATCTTATCAGTTGTTCGCAGTAGAGTTCTGAATCGATGGTCCTGCCTGGTGGTAACAGCTCATAATGAATAATGCCCTTCCAATCCCACCACACACACACAGCATCACCTTGTTGCGAGTTAACCCGGGTTTCGCCACAGTCTGTGAAGCCTGACCGGCCTTTGACCATGACCTTTTTCGCACGTTCTTGTCGTACGTAATCCACTTTTCATCACCAGTTATCAATTTCTTCAAAAATGGTTCGGTCTCATTACGTCGCAATAAAGAATCACAAATGAGTACACGGTTCATTAGGTTTCTTTCAGAGAGCTCGTGAGGTACCCAAATATCGAGCTCTTTTGTGTACCCATTTTTTTTCAAATGCGCCATAACTGTTTTGTGGTCAATTCCCAGTTCTTCAACTACGTCGTAACTACTGATATGCCGATCATGCTCCACTTTTTCAAAAATAGCATCCATTTTATCCGTAACAGGGTGACCAGAGCGACTTGTATCTTTGACACCAAAATTTTCGGATTGAAAACGCTTAAACCAAATTTGTGCTACTCTCACAGACACTGCACTAGGTCCATAAACATCGCAAATTTTTTTCGCGGCTTGCGTTGCCTTTTTACCTTTTTAGTAGTAAAATTTTAAAATGTATCGAATTTCTTCATTAGATTCTCTCATCTTGACGGTAAGAAAAACAAATAAAAAACACGCATTTTCCTAATTTGAATTTGGAATTATCTTCTTTAAAATTTAAACATTTAAATGATACCAAAGCCAGCCAGGTACAAATAGTATAGCCAAAGTGTTTTTATTACAAGTTTATACATACTATATGCGAAAAGACTGTTTCCCCAACATAATATATATATCGCGTGAATGCAATATTATGATGACATGGAGCTGATCTGATGATGGAGCCGGAATGTGGTCATGGCAACCTTTTTAGGTCAATGTTGTAGGCAACAGCTTGTTTTAAAAATATTTTTTTAAATTGTTTGTCGTTACCTACCTCGATCTCACAAATAAACCCTACCTATCTAGACTACCAGGGTATGCAACTTGTAAAACAACAAATAGCTGATAGCTCTTCCGCGCTTCGGAAAGCACGTATAAGCTTGGTCCCAGCTGTCATCGTTTTATGGCAGTCTAAGCTATGTTCAGTGTAACGTACGGTCTGAACTTTTTATCTATTTATTTATTTTTATTCAACATAGCTTACCCTTTCACCGCGAGACTTTATATCATTTGTCGTGCCCCCAGCGCGAGGCATGGCAAATCTAAAATAAATACAACCAAAAACAGATATGGATACGTAAGTTATGTGCAAGATAGCATTTTTTTTGGCGGAAATATCCGAATGTTAGTCATATAAATCCGACGTTCGCGGTTAAAAGGTTAAATCTATCATTACAGAGTCAACCAATACGATAGATAACCAATTACCAAACAGGTCTGTTCTTTCTGCAATCTGGTTGAGGTTACGCAGAGCATGGGTCATCGTTGCTTTTCTGAGCAGCTCGGTGCGAGCTCTGAATTGGTGAAGAATATTAATAAAACAAAAGACATACACGTAACTTTTTATTCGAATTTATAAACATACGACACGTAAAACATAATTTGCCGAAGTTGTGTCTCTTACAAATAGGAATGTACAGATTACACAAGTTTGAACACGAACAGCAACTGTTCAGTGTAGTTGTACAGTTCTATAATTAACGTATTTAGCAATGTACAATAAATACAGGGGCTCTGAAAATATTTTAAGGGTTATTTTCAGTCCATAATATTGATCAACTTTCTCGAAGAACCAAATATCGAAATAATTAAAAAAAATCCTGAAAAAGAAATTGATTGATTAATTTGTAATGGAAGTAAAAAAATATTTTTCATATTTCGACATATGTAACTTGGAGAAAGTTGTTCAATATCATAGACCCAAACTACCCTTAAAATAGTTTCACTGAATATTTTGTTAGAAGTTATATAAGGTCTAACAAAATATACTAAAACTATATAAAGGGTGAATTCAGTCCGTGATAGTCAACAATTTTCCCCTAAAAACTGTCGAAATATGAAATAATATCTAATTTTTGACTTTCCATGCAAACTCGAATTAGCTGATCATTTAACTTGTATGAGAGGCCACAAATTACTTTTCATAGTTCAATACGTGTTACTTGGGGAAAGTTGTTCAATATCATGAACTGAATTCACCTTTAAAATAGTTTAAGTATATTGATATTGTGCGTATTATACAAATTTTTACAATACTTTAAAAAAATTAACAACGATAGCGAAATCAATTTTACTCGAAAGTAATTTAATTACTTACTTCAACTTCAAAAATAGATAATAAAAATTGGAGGACTAATGACATGTTTCTATACAGGTAACATCTAACTAAATATACTGAAACTATTTTAAGGGCGAAACTTATGATACTGAACCACTTTCCCCAAGGAACATTATGAAAAAAAAACATTATGGAAAAAAATTGATTGGTCTTTTTGTATGGGAAGTCAAAAATTATTTTTCATATTTCGATGTGCTTCTTGGGGAAAGTTCAGTATCAGACTCAAACTAACCTTCAAATAGAATATACATATAAATTTCATGGACCGAATTCACCCTTTAAATAATTTCAGCATATTTTGTTAGACATATTTCTAATACAAGAACAAGGCAAGTATTTCTTAGATAATAAAAACATTTTCATTTCGGATTTTGGCAACAGTTCAGTTTCAACAATCGTTCCAGCTACAAACAGACATCCTATGGTGACTTCAGTGGGAACTGCGAGATTTGAAGGTAACATGCGTGACAGAGAAAAACGTATACAGTGGGTCCCGCTATCGGAGAGGGAACGTTACATACGTATGTATGTAAAAGCTCCCTCTCTGTATATACATACATATTTTCACGCCTTTTCCCATAGGCAGACTATGGATTTCCACTTACTACGATCTTTGCAATCCTCTCTTGCTTCGTCAACACTCGTAACTCTTTTCATGCATGCTCTCCGATTATTGGATAGGATATTAGAGACCGTTTACAAATTTTTAAAATTAGTTTTATTCAAATTTCGACAACGTATGCTGAACTGAACGACAGCACCGCGGAGGAAAACATGACTTAATGAAGATTAAATAAAGGCTTTTCATTAAATTTGTAACGCGCATGAATGTTTTAACTTGTTTCATGTCATACCGGACAGTCGCGTTTGCAAGTGCCCCGCTGAGAAAATTAGTTTTTTGTGGTTTTTCTCTAGCTTTTCCTAATTTTTCTTTTGTTTTTGTTTACTTGTAAGACTACATAAATTGTGTGTGAAGACTTTCGGCGAAAAGACGCGGTGCTAGTGCCTATTTCTAGTGTTTAAGTTGTGATGTGGACACGTGTAGTGAAGTGATCGAACCAGGTAGCGTAAGTTGCGGCGCTCTGGTAAGTGATCCTTTATCTTAACTTTAGTCATTTAGTGCTTTTACACAACAATTAGTGCCCATTTGCAGTTTTAGGCTAGAACAACCTCAAAACCACGTGCCATCCCGCCTCGTGGTGACCGCGTGGTTTTTGACGATCAGTGACATTGACACTTCGCGACAGTGACGGTGACAGGTGTCAGACTGACATTTGATAGGTGTCTTATTTGACGGCTAACGCTTGACAGCTTGACAGGTGACGTGTGTGCATCCTTCACTTCTGCATATATTTATATAGATACACAAACTGACCGCTGAGTTTTCCGTAAAACTGGTACGATGGACTCAGACGACGATGGTGGGGTACCACCGATACCACCAGGCGACCCTATCAAGCCAAGGGATTCCTTATTTCTAAGGGGACAGCAGGAGCAGCAGCAGGAGATGAGCCCATTGGAGGTGGCGTCGACCGCGGCATACAATGCCGTGGCTGCCGTAATGGCTCAGCTGTCGCCCAAATTGACGCCCCCTCGCCCCTGCAGTACCCCATCGACATCGAGGACTCAACCCATTACCATACAAGAGGTGGTAATGGAACAGGCGAAGACAGGCGGCACGTTTCAGCGTCACGAAGGCGGTGACATAGAAGGTTCGGCGAAGAGTCAGGCCGCAGCTTCCCGAATGCCAACGGCGAAGAGGATCTTGTCGCCGGACGGCAACGAACAAATCGAAGAAAAGTTCAACAAACAGACCGACCCTTCAGGCGCCAGTTCAGACAGCGTCGCTGACGCCGTTGACATCGTAATTCGGCACGCCATATTCGACCGACAATGAAGGCCACTCAGACGAGGAAGACGATCTGTCGCAGGCGTCGCCGCGCCAGTTGCTGGCTCGCGGAGTGTCGGTCGTCACGGGGGGGCCGACAAGTAAGCTCAATAAGGCGAATCAACAGGCGATCAACGCACATATAAGCGTGATCATGGAAATAGTTGACCAGTTAGCTCTCGTGGCCGAGCATAGTAAGTCCAAGCTGCGGCTTGGGCTGCGAGAGAACTCAGTCGTGGCGGAGGAAGGGGAGCAGGAGCGACGCAGAGCGGCGAGATCGGAGGCCGAAGCTGCATTAGCGGGCCCGAGCGGATGCGGCTGCTGCGACCGCGGCGTCCGAAGCCGCCGCCAAAGCGGCCACGGCCGCCGCCGCGGCCACCGCCGCTGGGCCACAGTCGTACGCGGATAGGGTGAAGAAAACAACGCCAGCAGGACCCATGATGGCCATTTACCCGGTATCTGAAGAGGTAAAACAGCGGAAGCTACGAAAAGGATACTCGAGACCTCTGTCGCCCCCGCCGCCCTCCAAATACAAGTGGACAAAGTCCGCAGTGAAGTCCGGGGGCGCATGCCACTGGTGGCCGTCAGAAACGTCAACGGGAAAGATATGGAGATAGACGAACTACTAACGGTCATCCACCCGGACTTCAAGACGAAACCGGAGTGGACGCTCGAGAGATTAAATCAGAGCTGCAGACTATCCTTCAAGAAGAGCCGACAGGGCAGCGAAAGAACGACGATGGTGCTCGCCTGTACTCCGGTCCTGCGTCAGACCCTACTGAAGCTAAGGCAGGTCCACGTACATTGGGGGTGCTATGGTCAGGAAACCTCCACGTTGGCTCGGTCCCTTGAAAGTTTTGCCTCTCTCACTTGATCTTTGATCCGGTGAGAGTGGCGGGCTGACAAGGAATTGGGCTGGTGCACCCTGGGCGGCAGTTAATAACTCCCTGTTATTTAGGGGTCTTGTTAGCTGTCGGCCAATATCCTGCCTTAGGGGGGGAAAGCGGAGTCCAGTAATGGGCTTTCGCTCGTTTTGGGGGCGCCTTGTCTTCTCACTGCTTGTTTCAGGCGGTGGGAAGACACGGTGCGTTTCTTCGCGCGGCGTGTGACTGCGGTCACCGTCGGGTAACTCGTTACCCCCAAATTGATGGGGCCGAGGGTGCTGTTCCGGTAACGGGCAGTACTGCGGGGAAGACAACCTCACAAAAAATTACCCTAATCCCTAGGTCTAGCGTGCCGAGGGGATGAATGGCGGGAGGGGAGTCCCGTCCCGAGCGCCGGGGGGAAGGGGAATCACCGGGGACCTCACCCCGATAACAAAGGGAACAATGAAATGGACAGTTTGAAAAGAGTATTACACCAGGAGGGTACAAATCCCGCGGGAGCTGGAGAATCCCTCCCTGTATCTGTGGGGGCACAAACTGCCTCAGGGACATAGTCCCTTGCCCGGGCCAAGATGGCCGGATGGTAACCGTGGTGGGCCGAGAAAGCCGGAGAGATGCCGAGGGGGGTGACGTCTCCGACGCGAGCTCAGACATGAGCTTCGAGTCGGTGGCGTCAGCCTCCTGCGGCAGGAGCAGAAGTTTAGGGCGGAAAATGTGCCTGCTGGACGCCCAGAGCGATGCGGCGCCATCAAAACTGACGACCGCATCCAGAGGCCGGTCGATGTCGGTCAGTGACCGCAGGGTCAAAACGGAGGCGGGGGCAGCCAGCCTAGCTGAGGCGGAGCGCCTTGTGGCCGACATGGCACGCAGGGCTTTAGCGGAACGGGTCACCAGGCCTCTGGAGACCCAAGATGAGGGAGTGCCCGCAGAGGCGCTCAAGAAACAGGCGGAGACCAGCGTCTCCATCAGGGAGGTTGCGGCCAAATCAAAAAATTTGAAGGGCGGCTTCGTAAAGAGCCTCAAGGAGGCTGCAACCTCGATTGAGAAAGTTGTGTCGGCCCTGCATACGAGGTCGACCAACGAGGAGACGCTGCGGCTGCAGGCGCTGAATGAGCGCCTCGAGGCCAAGGTGGCGACGCTTGAGCGGGAAATGGCCGATCTCCGCGCAAAGGTGGAGCGAGCCACGGCGGCGGCCACAAGCACACCGGCACCGGCGGCTCCTGCAGCTCTGGTAGCTGGTGGCGAGGATCTGGATGCGGTCCAGAACCTCATTCTGCGGACGGTCGGCCCTGTCTTAAATGCCCGATTTGAGGGTATACAGGGCAGGCTGCTTCCAGAAAAGCGACTGCGTCCTGCGCTCGCGGCTGACAGCCGAAGCTCGCAGGTAGCGCCCCCATCCTTCTCCGAGAGCAACGAGGAGTGCCTCCCGGTGCCGATGCCGGAGAGTAGGGCCAAGGCGTTTTTGAAGAGCCCGGCCCCCGCTCCCTCAATGGAGAAAAAACAGATGCGGAAGGGCCGGAAGCAAGCCGCTGCGGAGCCGTCGCCATCCACATCAGCTGGCCCGGCAGTCGCTAAGGCGCCGGTGGTCGCGCCGGCCAAGGATCCAGTGCGCGCGCCGGCCAAGGTCCCGGTGAATACACCGGGCAAGGCCCCGGCTAAAGCACCGGCCAAGGCAACGGCCAAGGCACCAGCTAAGGCACCGGCCACGGCCAAGGCTCCGGCTGCTCCGGCACCACGCCTCTCCCACCTGCCCCTGAGTCTATGGACGAGCCATGGGTGCAGGTTGCCCGGAGAGGTGCGAAGCCGATGAGGCCGGCGGTGGCTGCTGCCCCTCCTCCAGCTCCTCGTGCTGCGGCGAAGTCCCAGCCTAGGCTCCGCCCGCCACGCTCGGCTGCGGTTCAGCTTAAGCTGAAGCCGGGCGTGACTGCCACCTACGGGCAAATACTCTCGCTTGCCCGGGAAAAGGTGGACATTCAGAGCCTGGGTATCGCCTGGGTGAAAATAAGGCGGGCAGCAACAGGCGCCCGAATCTTGGAGGTGTCTGGTGAGGGGAGGGACGACAAAGCCGACGTCCTCGCCACCAAACTAAGAGAGGCTCTGAATTCTCTACTTGTAGAGGTATCCAGACCCCAAAAGGCCTCTGAGTTCCGGGTCCGACAGCTGGACGACTCGGTCACGGCTGAGGAAATCCGTGCGGCCGTGGCGAAAGAGAGCCAGTGCGCAGAGGGCGACATCAAGGTCGGGGCAATCAAGGAGGACCACTCCGGTACTCGGTCGGTCCTCGTCCGATGCCCGGTGGCGGCCGCCAGGCGACTTGCCGCCAGAGGTGCACGCCTCCGTGTCGGCTGGTCCATGGCGCAGGTGGTAATCCTGCCGCCGAGACCACTGCAGTGCTACCGCTGCTTTGAGATTGGCCACGTCGGTCAATCATGCACTGCAGAAGCTGATAGGAGTGCATTGTGCCTTCGATGCGGCAAGCCTGGCCACAAAGCCGGGCAATGTACGGACGCCCCACACTGCGTTCTCTGCGCAGGGCAGGGCAAACCGGCGGGACACAGGGTCGGGAACAAGGCATGTTCTGCCTCCCGACCCAGCAAAAGACGTGGACGGCGCGCTGCAGCTGGGGCTACGGCTCAGCCACAGCCTGCCCGGTCGGCGCAACCGAGCGCTTCGGAGGAGATGGAGGTTGGGGCCATCGCATAAGTATGGCCCAAAAATTCCTCCAGGCGAACATCAACCACTGTGCCAGAGCTCAGGGTTTACTTTGCCAGAGCATGGCAGAGTGGTTGATCGATGTCGCGGTTGTCGCCGAGCCCTATTTTGTCCCGCCGAGTGCCCATAACTGGGTGTCAGACCGGGACGGCCTGGTGACACTAATTGTGTCGGCGCGCTCTTCGCCCCCCACGAACATTGTGCGGGGTCATGGAATCGCCTCTGCTTTTCTGGGCGGTGTCGTAGTGATTGGGGTGTACTTCTCCCCCAATCGGCCGCTCTGCGAGTTCGAGGCGTTCCTGACCGATGTCGAGACACTCGTGCTCAGGAGTCGCCCTCATCCCGTGATAGTTGCGGGGGATCTCAACGCCAAATCCATGGCGTGGGGATCTCCCGCATCAGATCCGCGGGGTTTAGTGGTGAAGGAATGGCTTATCACTCTCGGGCTGACTGTCCTGAACCGGGGTTCGGTCAACACGTGCTTAAGCTGGCAGGGCGGAGGTTCCATAGTGGACGTATCGTTCGCCAGCCCTGCCATTGAAGGCGCGTGTTCAAGACTGGAGCGTGTTGGTGGACGTGGAGAATCTGTCTAATCATCGCTACGTGCGGTTTGATCTCTCCGCGTCCGCAGTCGCTCCGAGCGGTCCAAGCTGGACCCCGAATGAACTCGGCCCGAGATGGCAGCTAAAGTGTCTCGACAAGGAGCTCCTGTACGAGGCGGCCATAGTCCAGGATTGGTTCCAAGCGCCGGTGAACGTGGAGGTTGAGGGTGAGACTGAGAGGTTCCGGGGTGCGATGACAGCTATATGCGATGCTGCGATGCCCCGGGCCAGTACTCGCCCTCCCAGGAGGTGGGTATATTGGTGGACCCCGGAGTTAACTCGGCTCCGGGAGTCGTGCATTGCGGCAAGACGCCAATATGCCCGCTACCGCAGAAGACGGCGCCGGAACGACGACGAAGAGGCTGCCCTGTGCAGGAGGCTCGTGGAGGCGAAGAGTGCGCTGTGTCGCCATTGCTGCGGCAAAAGAAGCGGCTAGGGGGGAGTTGTTGTCGACTCTAGACAGCGACCCGTGGGGACGTCCGTATCGGCTGGTCAGGAAGAAGTTCCTGCCGCATGCCGTCCCCCTCACGCAGAGTCTGGAGCCGCAGCTCCTGGACGACGTGGTGGCCGCTCTTTTCCCGCAGCAGTGCCCGGAGTTTCAGCCTCCTAGCATGACTCCTCCGTCGGTGGAACAGAGCGAGAACATCTCTAAAAAGATCCTCAAGATAACCGGGGGCGAGTTGGGCGCCGCCATCCTTAGGTTGCGTGCCAAAAACACCGCCCCTGGTCCGGATGGCATCCCGGGTCGAGCTCTTGTCCTCGCTCTGGATGTTCTGGAGGAGCAGCTTAGGGGGCTGTTCAAAACCTGCTTGGCGCAGGGAAGGTTCCCAACGGCGTGGAAAACGGGACGGATGGTCCTGCTCAGAAAGGAGGGACGACCGGCGGATTCTCCGTCTGGCTACCGTCCCCTCGTGGTGCTTGATGAGGCCGGCAAACTGCTGGAACGAGTCACTGCTGATCGCCTGGTCAGGCACCTTGAGACGGCTGGCCCGAACCTGGCGGATTGCCAGTACGGGTTCCGTCGGAGCAGGTCCACAATCCACGCCATCCTGAGAGTGAAGTCAGTGGCGCAGGAAGCGGTTTCCCAGGGGGGGTTCGTCGTGGTGGTGTCTCTAGACATCACCAACGCCTTCAACTCCCTCCCATGGGCTTGCATTATGGAGGCACTCCGCTTTCACGGGGTGCCAACATACCTGCGCTGCTTCATCGGTGATTACCTCTCAGGAAGGAGGTCATTTTCCCTGCGCAAAGCGGGTGGAAGAAGGAGGTGACGCGCGGTGTTCCACAGGGGTCTGTCTTAGGACCACTCCTGTGGACTGGGTGCTGCGGGGGACTAACCTGCCAGGTGTGGAGTTGGTGTGTTACGCCGATGACACCCTGGTGGTATCCCGCGGCACCTCGTTTCGTGAGGCGTCAATCCCCGCCGAATCCGGCGGCTGAGTCTGGAGGTTGCGCTACATAAATCCGAGGCGCTATGTTTTCATAGCCCTTGGAAAGCGCCTCCTCCAGTTGCCAGTCTGATGGTGGGTGGAACCCACATTGTCATCAAGCCGACGATGCGCTACTTGGGCATCGTCCTTGATGGCAAATGGAATTTCGGCGCCCACTTCGAGGCGCTGGTTCCGCGGCTCATGTCGGTGGCGACAGCCCTGACGCAGCTCCTGCCGAACCTCGGAGGACCCGAGGCGTCCTGCAGGCGCCTCTATATGGGGGTCGTGCGGTCGATGGCGCTCTACGGCGCCCCCGTATGGGATGAGGCCCTTAATCGCCAAAACATCACCCTGCTGCGCAGACCACACAGGTTGATGGCGATAAGGGTCATCCGGGGATACCGCACGATCTCATTTGAGGCAGCCAGTCTACTTGTCGGTTCCATACCCTGGGACATAAAAGCGAGTGCCCTCGCGTCACTGTTTTATTGGCGTGAGGAGGCGCTGGCCCGGGGTCACCGACCGGCACCGAGGGAGGTAGAGGGACGTCGCAGTGAGCTGCGTCAGCGCTCTATCGAGGAGTGGGCCTATAGGCTGGAGCAGCCCAGTTTCGGAATCCGAAATGTTGACGCTGTCCGCCCAGTCTTGAGCCAGTGGTTGGCGAGGCAACATGGCCGACTCCCCTTCCGTTTGACGCAGGTGCTATCCGGACACGGTTGTTTCGGAGGGTACCTGTGTCGCAGAGCGGGTAGGAAGCCGACCGCCATATGCCACCACTGTGACGGGTGTGCGGACGAGGACGCCCAACACACTCTGGAGTGCTGCCCAGCCTGGGCGGAAGAGCGCGCCGACATGTGTGCGATCGTGGGGGACGACCTCTCTCTGCCGACCTTGATCAAGGTCATGGTCGACAGCGAGACGTCGTGGAATGCGGTGCAGGCCTTTGCGGAGCAGGTTATGCTCCGCAAGGAGGCGGCGGAGAGAATGCGTGAGGATACCACCGACCACGCCATCGGCCGCCGGCGCACTGGGCGCAGGAGGCGGGCCTATGGCCTGTCGAGCCGGGCCGGTCGAGTGGCGGAAACGGGATTCCGTTGCTCGACTTAACGGCCCTCCGGGTGTAAGGCGTCGGGTGTCACCACGCCTTAACCCCTTTTGGGTGGAGTTGGAGGCCGAAAGGGCCCACAGGCTCGCTCTGACAACCTCTCACAATGAGAGGCACCCCCAGAGCGAGCAGAGACCGCCAAAGCGGTCGCCGCGCCGGGGCTATGGAGCGCGAATAGCACACGACCCCGGCCCATAGCGGCTGAGAGGTGACACCGCGGAGTTTTTAGTGGTAACACCACATAACCTTACCGGTCTCCCGTAACTGGTAAGGTATCCGAAGGGATTTTCTCCGCGATAAAAAAAAAGGTCCACGTACATTGGGAGGCATGTGAGGTGTCGGACTTCACGACGGCGATAAGATGCCCCAAATGCCAGACGTACGTCTGGCATTTGGGGCACCCGGAAAAGAAGTGCAGACAGGGGCAGCCCACCTGCGGGAAGTGTGGAGTGACTGGCCATAAAGAACACGAACAAAAAAACACACAACGGAATTAATATTAAAGTCGGACAGATCAACCTGGCGGGAGGAGAACTTGCCACGATGGAGTTACCACTCGTGGCAGAAGAACTGGACCTGGACGTCGTTCTGCCTCAAGAGCATGTGAATATTTTACAGCTATGAATGTTGAATTAAAGTTTATTATTTAATAACCAGTTATTAAACGAGAAAATAAACTTCTGTTTTCGTAGGAGTTATGAAAAATAGTTACGAAAACGGAGGCATTATTCCATGGTTGAGCAAGACGCCGGTAGCAAAATGTTGCAGTGGGGCGGCCCGGGTGCCACTCTTCAAATGGACAGTGCCATCGATGGTATCGATAAGGATCAACCCAACACCGCGCCGGGAATAGATGGGATCAGTGCCCGGATAACTTAACACGTCTACGTAGCAGCGGCCGCCGAATTTAGGAAATCTTTAGGCGATGCGTCCGAGAGGGTCATACTTTCTAACGGTGACATGACCTAATACGAACTTGAGTTTAATGTCTAAAACGTGTACGAAATATGTACAAAATCCTACGTTTAATTTTAAAAAAGTAGATAGACATATAAAGTAGTTATGTAAAGACAGATAAAACAAAGAAATACTACTCAAAGATATACTGCGATACTTCCTTTTAATCTGTAAATTTTTTCAGTTAAAGGACTAGCAGCTTTAAAAAAATCTGCATCGTCAATGATAAAAGATCAGATCTCTCCATGAAATGATTCATGCAATGGTAATACTGTACTAAGTTTCACTGACTTTCCCGGAAGTGTGAAAGGACAGGTGCTATATCTTGGGCACTGACAGTTGTCAAACAGGTAACAGACGTCATCTGTCAAGTTTCACTTGCATTATTTGACAGATGTCAAGTCAAATACTGGACTTAATTTTTTTGCATGCGGGCTGAGTACGGTAGCGGTGTGCTCCGAGACTGTAGTTTTATTACGACGCAGGTACACGAACTACCTTGAAGATTTTTAAGAGTCTAATTGACACCATGGACTCTAATGATGACGGGGTCTTCCCCGCATCCCGAGGCCGGAACGAGACCCCTTTAGGCCTAGGCCCCGTTAGCCACCTCGCCATCGAGGACACGAAGAGCCGTTCGGTGATAAAGCAGTCTAATGTTAAAAACGGCGATTGACGGGGCCAGGTAGACGTCACCGGTTCGCCCCGTTTATCCGAAAAAGTAAAAAACGCGGAGACTTAAGAGGATTCTGAAGACCTCCGTTGGACCCCGCTACACTGAATATACAGATAGACAAGGTCCGTAAGATAACGCCGGGGTGATAGACCAGGCAAGAACCAAGGCGGATTGAACCAAGTTTCGGTCAGCGCTCGTGTCGACCCTTAAGACGCACGAGGTTAGAGGCCCGCTAGTGGCCGTAGAGGGCAAGGACTTGTCCTTAGAAGAGCTACTGGCGGTGATGCACAATCTGAACAGCTTCCTTTCTGACCAAGTGGACTCCAGAAGTTGGCATTAAGAAAGAGCAGGGTTGGTGGAGATCGAACGACGACGGTAGTGTCATGTACGCCCGCCATACTGACGACCCTATTAGCGAAAGGAGAAGTCTCCCTACATTGGCAGTAGTGTAGGGTCGACGATTTCACTACGACAATTAAGCGAAGCGCCAGACATACGGCCACAGACACGGTCAGAGCGCAAATGCAGACAAGAGAACCTAACGTGCGCTAGGTGCGGCGTGACGGGACACGTTTATAAGGACTGCAAGGCAGAAAAGGTCACTTGCGCCACCTGCAAGAATTTCGATCAAAATATCGTCCAGGACTACGCTACTGGTTACCATGATGGTCCGGCTTTATTTGCGCTGAGAAGCGTATGGCCGAGCTTGCACCCAGCACTAATATGGATCACAACGATACCAACACGATGCTCCGGGTGAGGCAAGTCAACTTGAAGGGGGCAATAACTGCCACAAGGGAGTTACCACAAGCCGCCGAGGAGATGGGACTGGAAGTCGTTTTGGCTCAGGAGCATTACCCCGGTGCCCAGACCGACGCCGCTAGCAGGCGTCTATCATCGCCGTACCGACATTCCTTGCTCCCTGCTGCAGCACACTCGTCAAGCAGCCACTGTACAGAGTGCCGACTTGCAGGTCGGTTGGGGGCGTATAGGTGTCGTCGGCGTACTCTCAGTACAGCGATAATATAGGCGTGCACATTCACAAATTCCAAATTACGTAGTACTGCTCGCGGGGTCCAAGGTAAGAATGCAGGAGGCACTAGACGCTATGTTGGAGACGGGGAGGCAGATGGGTGTCTCACTCAAGTACTCAACCATGGGAAATGCTCCATCCTTTCCACTTGTACAGCAGGTTGGTCAACGGGGCGTATATCTGGTGTCGGCGTACTCTCAGTACAGCGATAATATAGACGTGTTTCTGCTGCATCCGGGCAAGGTATTGGATTGGCAAGGTATTGGATTGGTCAAAGGAAAGAGGTTAATCACTGCCCTTTAACGAACCGGCTGACAAAACAAATTCCAAAATGGAAAATACTAAATAACAGTTCGTGTGAGAGAACCTTCAAGATCAAGATTAAGCAGAAGAGTTGGGCCGTGGAACAGGAATTGAGAATTGTTACATACATACATAATTTTATTTTATTATATCACGCCTGTTTCCCGCAGGGGTAGGCAGAGACTATGGACTTCCACTTGCTACGATCCTGACAAACCTCTTTTGCTTCAACTACACTCATCAATCCCTTCATAGGTGCCCTTCGGAAATATAAATTCCAAGAATGAAAATAATTTTAAAATCGATCTTATACCAAGAACCTTCAAGAACAAGATTAAGCAAAACAACAATCATGTATCGCTAAAACGAATAGAAATTGTGTATGTATAATTGTGTGGTGTTGGGTTGAACTGTGGTAGAAGTCAGTGCCGGACCGAGAGGGACCACTCCTGTCTCATATTGTTTGTACAGAGACAGGATTCGGATTTTAATTACTGGGCACACCTGGGGCACATGACTAACCTGTTATCTTTCCCAGGGCTTTGTCCTTGTGTACGTTTTTATGTTTGTTTTTATTTTTTTATTTTACTGTATATTTTGTTTAGGGGGTCTACAGTCAGCAACTCACCTATATAACAGTGGACACACACGTGTAGTTTTTATATAGATTTTATTACTTAAACTTATTTTTTTTTTCAAAATGAATCGAACCTTCAAAATTATGTGATGCAGTTTTCGTGAATAAACGTATTATCTATCTATCTATCTATCTATCTAACCTCATCTTTGTTTAGGTCTTATTTAAATTTGAAAGTCACAATCAGTTGTGCTGATCTTTTGTATAGTTTCATGCGTTCAGAGTTTAGGCTCGAGTCAGCGTTAAATGAGGTTTTTTTTTTATACTTCGTTGACATTATTGTTTTAATTTTGATAAATAAATTTTACTACAGTTTGTTTTTATCCCGTAGCATAGGTACTACATAATTAAGTGGGACCGTTGACACTGATCTGTTACGATATCTTTTAAATGTACGGTAATATTTAAATCAAAAGATGACACGCAAAAAATCATAAAATCTATAGGATATAGCCATCTTATGAAAACATATTTTTTTTTTAGAAAATCGCTTTTCTTCAAGGTAAAGGTACGAATCATATGCTAACACATCTATATTTTAATAAATTACTCATCAGTCTTCCAAGGAGTTAACAATCCTTACAAGTAATAAACAGTTAATTAATTATGCTTAAGAACTGAACCAATGGCTTTCTAATTTGGATTCATCATCGTAACACATAAAATAACACCAACATTTTTTTGTATATTAATGACTGAACACAACGGAAAATATTACAGCAACAATACAAATGCTTATCTCAAATTACAAATATACAACTGCTTCTAAGTCCGTCAGTCATTATCATTATCAAGTATTTTAGCTCCACACTGGTCATATGACCACATGGCCCATATGATAATGTTTTTACTTATACCATACCTACCCATCGCAAAATAAACAGAACTATTTCTATTCCTTGTCACTAGATGGCGCTTTATAGAAATAATTAAAACATTTAAATCATTTATTCCTATTATTTAAAAAAGTTGCACTCTATAATTAAATATGACTTATATGAAATGCAATAAATATTTTTAAAGCATATTCAACACTTCCCTTGTCAATTTTTGCTAGTCATGTGTGCTGCCATCTGTGTGCCTACCCGCAACTCTATTTTGCCTACTTCCCATAGTTTCTATGGCGTTGGATATCTGTTACGTTAGTAATTATATTATCTTTGCTTATACATAATGCATGAAATTCAAGAAACCTTGTCAAGGTCACTTCAGTCATCGACCAGCTTTTATATACAGAAAACATTCATCAACCTAACCAAAAATATGGCCTAAAACTCCAGCTAGCTAACAGAGGGCTGTTTGTGTGCCAGATAAAGGGTGAATATACTCGTTAGAGCACTGACAAGAAAGATGACGTCAAACCATCGGTGGTAGAAGTTAAACTGCAAGTCGCCAAGAACTTGCGTGATGATGATCCGGTACTCCGGGGGCATGTTCATGCGCATGAGCAGTACGGACGAACAGAAATACATACCCATGATCTGGGCTAGGATCAGCACGATGATGTTCGAAGATTTCGATGACGAGATCTTGTAGAAGAACTGCAATAGAAATAACGTACATTAATAAAAAAGAAAATTTAGTTATCTTGGTCCACATGTTACGTAACTTGCAATATATATTTCAGAAACAAGATGGATAAAATTGGCGGAAAGCTAAAGGTCGCCATTTGAAGTAATATTTCAAATTTTGTCTTCAGTATGCCCTAGATATCTAAACTTTCAAACTATTACCGATTTTGTTAAAATTTATATGGGACTACCTCGCAAGAATGCCCTTTCAAACAAAAAAAGAATTTTTTAGTTTTGGACGGGCGCAACTACATGGTCTCGATCGAAAATCATTTCCGCTACTTTTTTATCTTATGACATACACAAATCGGATAACGTTAATTTATCCCCCGACATGTCGCAGTGTGGTCTCCAACGTCAACGCCTTTCTATTAAAGTGAAGTCGTCATGTTGCTGTGATCACTAAATACCGCGTTAGGGACAGTTCCGAATCAGACACTTTTTTTCCAAAACCAATGAAAAGTCAGCGTGTATCATCTGTATTTATAGCTGTGTTCAAAAAATTTAATCATCATCATCATCAGGTCTTCTCCACTGCAGGAGCACGACCCTCTCTGTACTACCAGAGCCATTCTTGGCCGAAGCAGCCAGAGGACTTGGCCTACACTCTCCACGCTGGCCAGGCGGGTTGGAGAGGTCTTATTGACGTTTATAAGCTTTGTTTAGCTTGTATTTCCTAGTCGCCTTTTACGACATCCACGGGAAGACTTGGAGTGGCCCTATTCTACTCTGTCGGAAACCACACGACAAAAATGTAATAAATATATAAATTTAAGACATTACCACATGTATGGCACTTCATAGAAACGGAGTAACAAATATACTTAGTACTACTACAAACGAAACAATGTCTGTGCGTGCATACATCAAATGTGTGAGTTAAACAATCAGGCTCGCCGCCACAGAATTTGTTGCTTTGCTTACCTGTTTTCATCACTCCGATATCTATAAAATTTTCGTTCTTTATTGTTTTTCGTGGATAAACAATGATAATATGCGCAGTTTCTCACCATTATGATTAAATAAAAGTAACTCGCGTAACGTCAACGTGCGACTAGCAATAACCCTGTTATACAGGCGCTTACACGGCCCAATAACGGGGGAGGGGTTGCGGGGACGCCAGATTGCGGGGGACGGTGCGAGTATTAATTCTGTGACGTCACCTTGGTGAGCGTGAGCAGCAGCCCCCGTATGCTAGTGAGCACGATGCAGCCCACGAGCAGGAAGGAGACGTGCTGCGACCAGAAGCCCACGTCGATGGCCAGCCCCAGCCAGTGCACCACGATCTCCAGCCCGCGGGTCACCGGGTCCTTCTTGCCCACGCGGTCGAACACTATGTTTATTGTCGACTGGAAGGAATCAATCAAATTTTTTGACTTTTACCCTCTTATTCATAAAATAATGTTAGTAGGTAGGTTATTAGTCTGTTTTCTGTTAGTAGGTGACAGACAAATTTAAGAAAGTAATGTGTATAAAAAATCAACGTGTTGTCAGGGTTTTTTATGTAATTTGTTCATTACCCCGGAAGTGATGACACACAGCAATCGAAGTTTACATTTTTCCTATGCCTGCACAAAAATAACAATAACATCTGTCAACTGTCAATGTCTCCTGTTTAAATTACCGTCGTTATGTCAGTTGTAGTTTGTTGTCAAGTTATATTGTTAGATGACAGTACTACAGTACTGAAGGTGGAAGTTGCCAACTTTACTCAAAGATCTTCTTCGTGACGTCACTTCCTCAAATAAGCTTGAGCTTGCTTGAAAATGGAGGTCATAGGGATTTTTGCAAATATCTAAATAAGACTCTATTTTAAAATCTAATTAGAGAAACCTCCAAGGGCTGATTCGAATGAAATGAGATATTTTTTTTAATTACTTGACCAGCCAATTCATTTTGATAATGTCGTGTGTTTTTTAAAGTTTTAATCAAAAAACTTACAATAAATATCTTCCAGATGCAGTAGAGCGAGAAGAAGTACCCTAGGAAGTTGAAATAGCGCCCCTGGAAGGTGTGCGACCAGTCGATCTTCTCGCGCATGGAGCGGGCGTCGTGCGCCTCTAGGAACAGCTGCCGGCTCAACTCCTCTAGTCCGGCGATCTCTTGCCGAAGCTGCGTAATGTCTACAGACAAATATTATTTTATACAACAGTTGTATAAGGAGGGTCAAAAAATGCGAGTAGCGCAGGTTACGTCAGGAGACGCCATCGAGCATTTTTTAACGTACTTATACAACGTTGAAACGTTTAAGAGACGGTGCTATCCGTCTTTTAAACGTTACTGCGTATCCACGTTTCAGTATCAAGCCACATTGAGCACTAACGTATGACGATAAAGTCTAATTTGGTTTGACATAGAAATAGGACGTCACTATCGTACAACTATCGTTTTATTGTTTAGAGTAACTTCCTCCTTTCTTGAGTTCAGTTTGCAATCACAGTTATATTATAAAGGCGAAAGTTTGTGAGTGTTTATGTTTGTTAATTCTTCACGCGCAAACAACTGGACCAATTTCGATAAAATTAGTATGCAGAAAGCTGACACCCTAAATGCATACAACAACACATAGTTTAGGCGCGGTCAACACCGCGGGGCGCAGTTAGTCAGTTAATAATATTAGAATTCCCTGACAACTTCCCTTGCGGCAATAGAAATATAAATTACTAGCTATGCCCGTGGACTTCACTCCACATTGGAATTTCTAGATAAAAATAATCCTATGTCCTTCCCTGGGTATCAAACTATATTCATATCAAATTTCATCTAAAAAGGTTTAATGGTTGAAGCGTGAAGAGGTAACAAACAAACAAACAATTATACAAACTCACTTTAGTATTTATAATATTAGTATCTATACGGATTCATCATCATCATCATCGGCAGCCTTCCATATCCCAATGCTGAGAATAGGCCTCTCTCTCTCGCTCTATGCCAATCACATCGGTCCTGCGCCTTACGAAACCAGTTTCGATCCGCGACTTTTCTTATGTCATCAACCCATCTAGCTCTTGGACCCACACTACGTTTACCATCTAGGGGCTATCACTATAAGGATTATTTTTTATTATCATAGGAACTTACTTTCAGTTCCTTGACTCAGAGGATTGGCAATATTGCCAACACTGGACAAAATGTTCGTCCAAAAGCCGCCCCTGTTCTTCACATTGGACTGATCCAACATGCTGTATTGCTGTCTCGCTCCACTGTTAGCCTCCGCTAGTGCTATCCTCTTCTTTTTCACCAATATCATGTCCATGGTTTGGAGTAGTTTCTTCTCTATCGATAACACATCAGATTGAGTTACTGGTCTGCAATTTCATGATAACTTTCGATATTTCATATAAAAATTGAAGCTTTCAAGCTAAAAGAATAAGCGAAAATGACCAGTCAAGTGCGAGTCGGACTCTCGCACGAAAGTTGTATGGGAGCCCTACTCAAATATTTATTTGATTTTGTTTTTAATATTTGTTGTTATAGCAGTGATAGAAATACATCTGTGAAAATTTCAACTGTGTATTATACTGTGTATTATATATTAGCTATTAAGGTTAATGAGATACAGCCTGGTGACAGACAGACTGACAGACGGACAGCGGAGTCTTATTAAAAGGGTCCCGTTTTTACCCTTTGAGTATAGAACTCTAAAACCTGCATGTACCAGCTGCTTCTTCTCCCGCATAGATCGTATAAGTAGAATGTGCTATAACAACCTATCACTACTTCTGATTCCAATTTCACATCTACCACACAAATTGCTTAAGTTCTCGAACCTTGCGGCCCTAGGTTCTGACAAAGATAATATAATTACTAAAGTAACAGATACCCAACATATTAGAAACTGTTGGAAGACCCGTAAGTATGCAATACTAGTAGGTGAAATTAGTACCAGCTGCTCTCACAGAGATGGCAGCATACGCGACTGGCAAAAAAGTGACAAAGAAATTGTTGAATATGCTTTGAAAATACATATTGCATTTCATAAAAGTCGTATTTAATTAATTAGCGTACTACTTTATTTAATCCCTTGTATGCCAGAAGTCCGCCATTTGTTAAAAGTATATTTATACTTTGGAACAATAAAGTTTGATAACATAAATTATTTATTTATTTATTTTATTTTTTATAAATAAATAAAATATCAGACACAATAGTTACACTCGCGTAGATCTACGCAACGGCATACGAGAGGTTAAATCATAGTAACAAAATATCTTAATGCTTAAATTAGTACCTATAGCGCCATCTAGTGATGAGGGAAGATAAATATGTTTATAAGGCGATGGGTAGGCATGGCTCTAAGTAACCTGTGATCCTTAGGCCGCAAGCCCACATCCGATAATCGCTGACCGATTTATTGTACGAGAAAAATAGAACGAACTGATTGCATTAGTGCAACCCACACGTCTAATGTAGGTCGGAAATTCATTCAAAAAAAAATCGGCCAGACTATCGGTTCTACAAAAAGTCTAACATGGGCGGGACTGTAAGGGTTACGGTGTAACAGACAAACCTTATAAATATCGCCATGGACGTATACGGGTAGTTGACGGCACCGAAGCCCGAGAGCAGGGCCATCACTGTCACTCCGATGACGCCGATCCGAGACACGCCCTGCTCTATTGAGAATATACCCTGAAAATGTACTACCTGTTAGAACCCCTACCAGGCCTGTGTCACTCCCCGTTTAGGTATCGAATATATACCTACATTATTACTATGTTTGGAGAGATAAATTCAGTGATATAAATCTTATGTCTAGAGCAATAAGAATGAAATTGGCTTGCAATGCACTTCTAGGTATTTAAACGAAAAGGTGCCGAGTTTGGACGCGAGCTAAATTGAAATATATTGCTAACGACATTGAGTAAATATTCCTTTGAATTTCTTTGTTGAGTAAGACTTTTGTATGTAAGTACCAGTACTTATTCTGTGCCCCCACTCGAAAGTTTAACCACTCCTAGACCTTCCTCCCGTTAATATCTGTTTAACAAGTAAAGCGACACCAGGCGTGGTCCGCACTTGGATGGGTGACCACAAGTGGCATAATTTCTCGATTTCGGAAGGCATGTGTAAGCCGTTGCTTCTGGCTGTCATCATTGTAAGGCAGTCGTCAAGCTATGTGAAGAGATTTTATATACAGAAAAACTAACCTGTTTTGGACTTAAAATGGGGAATGGATCTCCAATCTTCCAGAAGAAATATAGGTAAATGAACCAAACAAATATTGTCAGTGGCCTTATCATGTTGCGGGATACTGGAAAAAGGCAAAAGAGGTTTGATTATGTTTATAAGTTTTGACTGTGCAAATCCACATATGTACCTTTACACGCTGACTTTTGATTGGTTTTGGAAAAAATATGTCGTATAGTAAATAAATTTCTCTATTCACATACGAAATCAAAATTTGTGTATGAAATAAGATAAAAAAGTTGCGAGAATGATTTTCGATCGAGACCACGTAGTTACGCCCGTCCAAAACTGCAGCCGCGTGACCCCGATGAAGTCCGGTCGGACGGCCGGCGGCGCCCGGCGGTGTTTCTACTAAACTAATGGATCTCGCGATTTTACTTTCGAGTTTTAGTCAAGTTGTTTCTGAATTTTTATTTTGACTAGCTAATTAGGTCTTACTAACGATCCTTATGAAGTGGCCTTCGGCTCCAAAACCAATGAAAGATCAGTGTATGTGTAACATACAAATACTGAGACCATTTTTGGGGCAGTTATATTCATATCAAAAGTAGAGATAGCTGAGCATTTCCTTACCAAATCTCACATTGCTGATGCAGAAGTATGCGATGTAGAACGGTATCAGAGCTATCACCATGAACAGCAGCGAGTACAGTCCGAGGTTCCAGTGGAAATACCGTGAACTGCAAAGCAAAATTAACCTTATTCAATTTTTATTTATATGATCCCTGTTTAATAAAGATTTAATTTAATAAGTTTCTTTTCTATTGTAAGGTTTGTTAAACATCACTTGTCATACAATTTTACAAATTTGTCACTTATTTACTATATTGTCGGATTGAAATCTTTATTAAACACTAGCTGTACCCGCGGGCTTCGCTCCCCGTGCGAATTTCGGGATAAAGAGTACCCTATGTCCTTCACCGAGTCTCAAACTTTAGCCATACCAAATTTCATCCAAATCAGTTCCGTAGTTTAAGCATGAAGAGGTAACAAACAAAGAAAAATATATACAAACTCACTTTCGCATTTATAATATTAGTAGGATTTGTAAAACTAAAAACAGACTTCAACACGAAAGTACACAACTGGTTTTGACAAAACATTTATGGGACTACCTGACAAATATACCATTAATTAAAAAAAAAATTTTTCGAATTCACCCTGGTGTCCTCGAGCAATGGTATTTATAATAAATGCATAAAAAGGGCATCTAGGTGACAGAAAAACAGTCTAGTTCTTCTCTTGAAGTGTGAAGTTACATACAGTACTTATATCTATTAATCAAGAGAGTTAACATTGTAAATACGCACATAGAATGAAAATCATGGTGGGGCACTAGTGCAAAATACATACAAATGCTGGCTATGTCCAATGCTCGCTCTACGCATTCGCCCTAAAGATGGTCCCCTAATAAAATTGAGACTTGGTTGATCTGAGCTGACTAAAGACATGAGTCATTATTATCATCAGGTCTTATTAGTCTTCACTGTATGAGCACAACCCTCTCTGTACTGCTAGATACATACTTGGTCAGCCAGAGGACATGAGTTTTAAAAAATATAACATGTTTTTATCTCACCTTAGTTGTAAACAAATCAATTGCTGGATTCTTTATGTACAGACTCAGAAAGCTTTTCTCAATCATTCAGTAACAGACAAGACTTACCTGGAATCCAAATAGCCAATGATTTCAAATATGATCAGTTCAAACATGGTACAACTGAGTGCAAATGTGACGGAGAATATTAACTGCACCAGTGTGTGGTGCACCTCATAGTCACGGAACAGCTGCTTCACGAAGAAGATCCAGCCGCCCACGAAGAACACTGTCTGAAAAGAAGAAATTAAACATTTGAAAAACAAAGGATGTTTAAACTTGCAAAGGACTTGATACAAGTATTGTGTTACTAGAATGTGACCAGTATACCGCCCCATGTGACCAGTTCAATCCACTGTCACACATGGCAAAAACCATCTACTTTTTCTTATGAGCAGTAATAGTGCACAGAAATTAGATAATACTTAATCGAAGTCACTAAGTGAACTGAAGCCGCAGCTGAATAATAGATTAACAAATTAGATCAATCGCAAGGGTTGTGTCTGTATCACAAGAATTTACATTGCCATGAAGTAGGTTTGTATTTAAAATGGTCACTGCAAGCATAACAATGGTATTTACAGTACTTACTTAACAACTGGAAAAAGAGAATGTAACAACTAGACGAAACTCGTGCATAAAGGTACATCCAGCATGCTCATGAACGCTTACAGTAATTGGGTTTTTAGAATAGACCTCGTGCCCGCATGTGGCGAGATTGCAAACCCAACAGAGGGTAGGTACGAAAATAATAGGCCTAAAAAATGCCTCCAAACCTCATGCTAGTTGTGAAAACTAGAATATGGAAACACTAATAAAAGATTTTCCTATTCCATTCTATTCTATCGGTAGGCACACTTCGTACCCAAATAAATTTCTAATAAGAATCGAACTGGGAATTGGATAATCGTAGAAACTTACAGTACAAAAAACAAAAACTCAAACATAACCTACAAAATCTTTCCTACAAGAACTTACTTGGGATATGAGAATGATAAGTGTATCCTCGAAAAAGGTCATCTTGGAAGTTTATTCAGTAGAATAAAAACGTCTCCAGTCTTCAGTCAGCACAAAAACACGAAACATAAATAATCACTAATCACTAGAAAAACCGCCAGCCGCCGCTAGCTAGTCCAGTGTTACCAACCCATACTAAAATTTACCCCTCAGTGTTTTTTGAATACTCCTAAATAAATAGGTAACCGTATTAATAGAATTTGATATGTACAATAGAGTCTAAATTGTTTCTTAAATCATAATATAAAACGTATGTAACATATTAAATTACTAAATTATTTTATTGAATAAAGTATGTACAGGTACAGTAATACTTGTACGCTTGGCAGGAATACAATAGTGTACTTAAAAAAAGAAACTTACGTCCGCTTGGGAAAAGTACACATGTGTACTCAAATATTTTCCTTCTGAAAAGGATTGTTTTCTCTTTTTTTCACATTATTTTGTAGGATGAATGTATCAGAAAGACAAAGACAAAATAATACTTCTCAATTCCGTACCATAAATTACTTATGTCACATAAAAAATAAAACGTCAATTTAGTTTGGAAATATCGGGACGTCAAAGGGACGTCAAAGTGCGTCGGCGGGATTTTTGAAAGTGTTGATTTTTCATTTGTCTGTGTAATATTTTGGAAATATAAAGGTCAGTAAAGTATTTATGTGTATTTTTGGTAATGTAACAAATACGCAAATATATAAAAAGTAGGCGCAAAAAATACTTCGAAAGTAGAATCATGTAGGTAAGTAAAGTCGTAAAATATTTGCTTTATTATACTTCGAAGAGTAATTTATGAATTTTGTTGGGGTTGCTAACATCTATAAACTATTTTATTTGATACTATAGACATTCAAAAAGATTTCCTGTAAGTTTTATCAATAAATGTTGTCTCAAAGTATAAACATAGCGAAATTTGCAAACTTGCAAAAAAAATTGCATTGCCGCCATTACAAGGTCAAGAGCGAGCGCGAGTGTGAAGTTACGTCAACCCGCAGAGCGTAGAGGTTAATATTATTAAACAAACATTAGATGATATAGGTATTTACTATCATCATCGTCATCATCATCATTTAGCCGCATAACGTCCACTGCTGGACATATGCCTCCCTCACCCAAAGATTTCCAAAATGACCGCATCAAGAGCGGCCTGCATCCAGCGCCCTGGTCAGGTCATCTGACCACCTTGCAAGTTGGAGCCCTACGCTTCGCTTGTCCAGTACGAGGACGCCATTCGAGAATCTTTTTGCCCCATCGGCCATCGCTTCGTCACACTATGCATCCCGCTCCCACCCACTAGCATTTCAACGAGCTAATCTCAATCATCACTTCAACGCTGGGCTACTTATATCTGTGACTTTTGTTCTCCTACAAAACTATACAACACGCTTTTATGTACTTTTTACTATTTCGATCGGTTTATACGATCACTATCAGGGCGAAGGAGTGGCGGGCGACCGGCCGCTTTCGCGGTCCCCAAAGCACTCGACTACAATCTAAATCTTACTACTAATCCTTTTCCGACTACACTATGTGAGTTAAAAAACCGTGTTTTATGGTTAAGTAAGATTATTAAAAAATGCAAAGTTGTTGACCATGTGAAGGCGGGACGTGAATAAATGAAAAAGAACGCGCACCGCATATGGGGCGTTCCATTCTACGCAAAAAGTAAAAAATGGACGTCCTTAAAAACCCACAAACATTCCAGCCACAATTTAGATAGTTAGTAATGTTTGATTTCAACCCCTAAAAAAGTTCCATTGAACACTGGGAGCAAAAACCCCTAAGTTGGCCGTGCGTGAGCCAGCCTCCCCCCCATCCCTGGGTTGCCAGACGAGTGCGAGTGAATTGTCGTAGGTAGGTATTTTTCGAAAATTATCGTACCAGATGAAAATTTATCGTACAAAAATTCCTGAATAACGGACAGTGCAGTGATGCTAAATAGGTGACAGGTTTTTGGGCTAAAAAGAATTTTAAAACGGCTAGATTATTCGCCCAATAAATTTGAAAAAGGGCTTCATTGCTTAAGTAATAATGATTATTATTACTAATTAATAAAAGAAGTGAGTTTTGTTAAATATTCTTTAATTTATACTCAAACATAAAATCTAAAAATTCAATTTAATGAAATTAAATGATAAAAAAATAGTATGTAACACAACTTTATACATAATGTATCATATAAGTTTAACCACCTATGACTGGCTGCACCTCATTCTAGCTGGAATGATAAAGGCTAGACCTAGTTCTAGCCAAAGATCAGCAGGATACACCTAAGGGTTGGGCTTCACCTGGCAGCACAGAACAGCAGTTTCGCAAGCTAAATGCTATACGGCCGGTGCTATAGCGTGCCGTCGCTCTCTCTCGCCTTAGCTAATGACGGTTCTGAGCGACAGAAAAATGTAGCCCAACCTTAAGGGTCCCCCGACCCTAGACCAAAATACAACTTTCCATACAAACGTAGTCTACGTTTTATTTCAAAACGACATGTCCGATTTGGGCAAAATTTTGTAATTTCAAAGATATTGCAATTATCTAGGTTTATAACTAGTTTCCGACATTAAAAATATGAACTTGAAATAGAATATAGTGTTTTATATCATTTTTGACCATTAGTATGGGAACTTCTAAATCGTTATATTTTCTTTCCAGTTCATAATTTTACCATAGGAAACCAGTTATAACCCTAGATAATTGCAATTTCTTTAAAATTACCAATTTTTATTGGAATCCGACATGTGGTTTCAAAATTAAACGTAGACTACGTTGGTATGGAGAAGTCTAGGGTCGGGGGACTCTTAAGTGTGACCATGTGTGACCATCTGCTGATAAGTGATACTGGCTGTATCTAAGTCTAGATGGCTAAAGCTAGCCATATATCAGGGTATAGCCGTAACATATAGATAAATACAACCCGTCATATTATAAAACGAGGACTATTTTTGTTACCAGGTTTAAACCATTATCCACCCAAATCAAGTTTGCATTTAGTAAAGTGACACTATCATAACTGTCATTGTCAACTTGGTTTGGGTAGATAATGGTTTAAACCTAGTAACAAAGTTAGTCCTGTTTTTATAATAAGACAGAACTAGTTTTCTGTTGAGCCCACACAATATAAATTATGACAAAGTTATTTAATTCACAACTACCCCTTGGTGGTAAGAAAATGTATCAATTACTTAGATACTGGTGATTCTAATCTAATCAGTGCCACTCAGTTACACAATACATTTACTCAAAAGAAATATCATCATCATCATTCTCAGCATTCGTAGGCCCTCGGTTGGGTATAAACCTCCATTGCCTTCAAAATGTTTACCATGATTTAGATATTTCTTCAAGCATTTAAATAAATCAGTACGTTCCAAGTTCATGTTTCTATCTTTACGTCATAATCATCACTCCCTACATCAAGATATATGTGATTGTAATTATAAACTGAGCTCAAATGTGGAATTTGATGCGGCAGAATAAACTGTGTGTTTTCTAATTCTTTAGATGGTTTTTGGATTATTTCGGGTTTATTCAATTCAGTAGCATTATCTCTGTCTAGTAGTAAGTGATTGCGTTTATGCTTCTGCATGTAGCTCTGGGAACTGAATTTGCTGTGGCATATGTCACATTCAAACGTGCCACCAGTATGGTGTCTTTTAATGTGCTCCGCTCTTCTTGAAGCTGACAAAAACCGGGAGTCACATTGAGTACATTCATATGGTTTTTCCCCAGTATGTATCCGAGTGTGGTACAATAATGATTCCTTAGTAACAAAGTTGCGGTTGCACGTCGAGCAGTGGAACTTCTTCTCTTGCGTGTGCTTCACGATGTGAGCATTCAGCCGACTCTTGCACCAGAACTTCTTTTGACACCACTTACAATCAAAGGACTTGTAATTTCCGTGTTCAAATTGTATGTGTACTCTCAGTGACACCTTCTGTGTGTACTTCTTATTGCAGTAATCACATTGGAATTTTGCATTGGCTGGACTAGCTCTAGACTTTTGACCACAAACATTATATTCAATGTGTTTGTTAAATGTATTCTTATTTTTGTATTTTCTCCCACACTTTTGACAAACTATTCTCATGTGGTGTCCCAATTCATGCATTTTTAGTGTGTGCCTGTTATGGAATACCTTGCCGCATTCACTGCAAACAGCCGTACAGTGGCTTTCAGCTTTGTGCGTCTTCAAAAAGCCTAGAGAACCATATTTCCTGGGACACTTTGGACATTTGTACACTTTAGGAGCATGTACCCGAATGAAATGGTTACGTAGAGCCCAGACTGAGGGGCAAACTTTAAAACACTCTTTGCATTTTATGATTTCACTATCATTTGGATCGTACATCATTTCCTCTGTTGGTATTGTGCCAACACGGCCAGACCGAGACTTTTTCTTGTTAACTTGTGTTATACAATCTTCTTCTTCTTTAGCTTTGACATTGCTTGCACTGACAATAGATTTAAACCGTTTATAAGCTGCTGGTACTGTGTTGATATTTTTCTTTGTATCACAGTATTGTTTGGTAGAGAAGTCTTCAGAATTTAGTGTTATGTAGAGGGTGTTCACACTAAATGAATCATTCATATTCTTGATGCTTCCAGATAGGCTCTCAACAACTTTAGTGAGAAGCTCCAAATTTTCTTTGGCGTTTTTAAGAAATATGTAACTGTTTACAGCCATTTGTGTACATTGCATGCATAGGCAATTGAATCCAGAGACATAATCAAGAAGAGTCTGAAACAGAAAAGGAATCATATTGAAGCAGGTATAAATGGTTGATCTGAGTTTTATCAACAGTACAAATTTCCACCTTTGTGCCTATATTGTTTCTTGTTGTTGTTGTAATTTTTTTTATCATGGTGCAATGAAGTTAATTTGTATTGTACTGTATTGCAACAGAAAGTTTATAAGTAGAACACATATGCCGAGCTGAGTCAATATGCTACCCAGCAGTAACATGCACAAATATTTTTGACAGAGTAGGCACTTTACTTAAATTACGAGAACGGCTCAAGCTAAATACATTTTTCGCTAGTAGCCAATATTATATTAGATTAGATTAGGGAGGCAGGGTGGCACAGGGCAGACAACTCTATGTGTCTGTTTGCAATGCACGCTACTGATACCCAGTGGCCGACTTTGCTTATTTATGAAGTAAGTACTGTTACATTGAAAGCTCTACTTCACTGGTGTGGCATTTGTAGTAGGTATACTCACAAATTTAGATTGAAATGTGCATGATGGATTTAAACTGTTAAGTTAGTATTTAGGTAGGTACCTATATTAAATTTTGTGCTGATATTCAATGATCAAACTGTAGATCACCCTTCGGCCCTTAGCGTCATGATATTCACACAGTACTCGATTACGTACATATACCTTGTTATTTACCTCGTCATTGAATACAGCTGAGAACACATCATACAACAATTCTTTGCTTAGTACATTCTTAATGTTTACCGCAACTTCGTTTTCCATAGTAACGGCCTTCTCATGAAGTTCTTCAAAGCATAAACAACAAAAACCATTCTTCCTCATCAGGACTTTATCCACAAGCTGAGATAGAGGCATCTTCGATGTATTTCTGTTATGTTAAGTCAGTAATGTATTTTCGGTTTTATAACAAATAAAACGAGTACTTTCATATAAAAAAGTACTCTGTGACTTTCATCTCCACAAATTATGAATAGAATTTATAAAGATTCATTTAATCCAAGAAATTGGATTGGACTAGCTTAGCTCTATTTCAAGTTTTCAACAGTTGACAACTGATCTACCTGACATTGACATGTTGTCATTGACAGGTTGACATTGACAGTTTGACATTGACAGATTGACATTGACAGTATTAGTAACAGTCTGTGGTTTTGTCTTATTACATCTAGATTTTTACCATCCCGATCCCGACAAAAAGAATGGTGTTTTTGGTGTTATTTATAAGTTTGAATCACTGTTTGATATCCACCTCTGTCTGTCTACCTGTATGTGGCCTATGCCGCCTATGTATATGAAGTTAGAGGGGGACCCTTTCAGACTTTCAGCTTAATGGGCACGCATTAGCTCTACTCTGAGCCCTACCAAAGATTTATGAAGTTTATGGTGAACATTTTTTTTGCTTTTTTGGCATTATGTGACGTTAGCCGTCGTTTCTGTCTGTCCGCTTCCGCTGTGACTGTCACTGTCATGTATGTCACTGTCACTGTCAGTCAGCCAGCAAGTTGAGCGCAGGCAGGGTGTTGATTATTTTGTTGAATAAATTCTAATATTATAATTAAAACACGGTAATTTGCGCCACAAAACTACTAACAATTTAAAGTGCAAGTTATTCCAAACTGGTTACCATTCACGCGTTAAAGAAAATTGCATCGGGTGAGTAATTATTTTGTATTTTCCGAAGGTTGTGTCGCGTTCTACTTGTTAGATAATTACAAGAAAATTATGTGTTTATTATGTCCAAATGCGACTGAAAATTAATTGTTAGCCTTGTAGTTCAACGTCTAATAACTGGAAAAGTATTTCATTGAATATATCCCTTAGAGGTACCTACACACAAGCATGCAGATTTTATTGATTGAATCCAAGATCATCAGGCTAGCCACAGGTACCAGCTGCTTCTGGTCAGTCTTTAACAAACACTTGACTCTAACAAAATGTCCACTTTAAAACCAAATATTTCACAAACAGGTCCCTAAATAAAATTTGAAAGACCTGTCCAACTATATTCCACAAAATGAAAATTGAAATGAAAAATGAAGTCAAAAAAATTGACTTCATTTTTGTTGTAGGTATTTTTTCCAAGATTTAATTTATTACTTTTTTGCCATAATTAATACACATCATTTCAGCCGCAAAACGTCCACTGCTGGACATATGCCTCTCCCAAAGATTTCCAAATTTACACATACCTATGCCAAATTACAGCTTTCTAGTACGTATAATCTCTGAGTACCTGGGCGACCGAGCTTTGCTCGGTTACATCTCAAACATTATCTATTTTTTTTTAAACTTGTCTAAAACAATGCAAAATAAAAAATTATATATAAACTTAAACATAAAAAAAAAGTAAGTCACCGAGTTGGATTCGAACCCGTAACACTTTTTCTAGCGGTCGGTATCCTTAACCACTGAGCTAAAATCAAGGCGATCGGCGCGCCGAAATTATCGATAATATTCTGCGTGGAAAGAAAAACGCATGAAAACTCGAAAACACGCGTTTTCCCAAACATAAAACTAATCTAGATCAATTGTTTACCCTCGAAAACCCCCATATACAAATTTTCAGCAAAATCGTTAGAGCCGTTTTCGAGATCACAGAAATTTAAATATATATATACATACAAGAATTGCTCCTTTAAAGGTATAAGATTAAAACTGCGGACAGACAGACAGACAGACAGACAGATGGATAGACAGTTTACTACAGAACCTTAAAAATGGACTGGACAATTGGCAATTAAAAATTGAACAAAGTGTAGTAAAGTGCCTAAAATAGACACATCACTTTTGAGCTGCTTGTTTTCAACCCAATAAATCAATAGATATACACTTGGCCAGTTTTTTAATGGTAAAATGTCCTAAAATTGCACAGGCATTTTTTTTTGTTATATGGTTGTTATATTTTAATTTCAATATACTATAGTGATCTAGTATAGTCTGTGGTTCAATTTATTACGGGTGTGTCCCTTTCACTTTGTAGATTTACACCAGCTGTGGGAAAAACTAAGAATTCTGAATCTATAGTAGCTCGTTTGATGGATCAATTCTTGTGGTATAATTTTTTTGAGTTAAGACATGCATGATTCAGATTCAGATTTTTATTGCAAGTCACTGTTTTCCAAGGTGTACATTATTGTGTAACTGGGTTTGAGATTTGGAGAGAAATGCCAAAGTTCGTATGAGGGCTTTTATTCACTACATTGTTCTCGAATATTCTCATCACCCGACGAATGTATTTAGATTGACGGGAAACATCGAGACGCTGGTGTGTCTGTATGTGAGTGCGACTAAGCTGTCGACCATTCAAAGAACTCTAGCCTTAATGCTGTAAAAAAGGCCTAGTTTCGCTTGCATTATCTTGACATCTTTCTATACAATTCTGCTCGTGAACATTCTGAGTCTATCTTACTTCCCTCGAGGACAATTTTCCGCAATTAGGCCCGAATTTGCCGGTCCCGTTTTGCGTGGGGAGCTGACGCCGGCCTCAGTTCTCGAACTACCCCAGCTCCTGCAGGAAGCCTAGAACGCCTGCTCCCGGATGTTCTAGGAACCTTCTTCTTATGTGTGCGACGCCATCGCACTCCAGGAGGAGATGGCTCGCAGTTTCTTAAGCCTCCATGCATGCTCTGCACAGAGGACTGTTAGTTAAACCTAGGATGAAAAGGTGTTTATTTAGTGCACAATGACCAGTAATGATGTCAATCATACGGCGTAGGTTCCTCCTTGGCAGTGCTAACAGACGTCGGGGTAAGCGACTGTCCCATTGGGGCAGCGCCACCTTTGCCTGTCGGCATGTCTGGAGGGATTGCCATGATTGAGCCTGTTCTTCGCCAATACGATTCTTAATCCAGGAGCGAACCTGCGTGAAGGGAATCGGCGCCATCGGAAGGGGTCCCTCCGGTGTCATACTCGATCCCCGACGCGCCAGCTCGTCCGCTGCAGCGTTACCCAGTGAGTTACTGTGACCTCTGAGTCTATCTCGCCAGCAGATTTCTTGCTCGCGAAAATTCTGCATTTGGCTAATTCGCGATAGTATTGTAGGCAATGTTTCACTTGTGTGGCTTTGACCTTCACACGAAACAACTCTAATCAGAAGGATTTAGAGTCAAACTCTCTATTTATGCCATGTGCATTCATCATCATCATCAGATATTTTTGCCTCCACTGTAGCACGACCCGCTCTGTACTACCAGAGGCATACTTGGCCAGAGCATCCAGAGGACTACTTAAGTACTTGTTGTTTTTTCGTGTGTGTAAGTGGCCAACGCTGGTGTCAAATTAACTAACTTAAATACGTGTCTTACGAAACGCGGAGGAGCTCGGGAATTTTTTTATGCCACTTGTGGTCACCCATCGAAGTGCGGACCACGCCCGGTGTCACTTGCGAATGCGCTAGAAATGCGCATTCCCGCCGGGCCACCAAGCTCCTCAAATACTTATAAAATCATTCATATTAGATAGACTAGAATAGAATAGAATAGAAAAATCTTTATTCAGCGATAAATTATACACTTACAAACATGATGATGAACTACTGCTGCGAATTCAAATTCAAATATATCTTTATTATCATAGGATATTTATAATATCTCTTAATAATCGTCATTGTTTTGTTGCACAATTGTTGACGTCAAATGGTTACTTACAGCTAAGTTTACTACCGCTTCCAAAGCGCTAGTGCAGAAGAAGCGGTAACAAACTGCACTGCAGCATTTTCTCCAAAGACGTCAACTCACAATTGAATTAATATTTAAAGTTAATGTGGACTGAGAATACGTTGTTTGTTATGTCATATCATAATTTTAATTGAATTTTTAAATGTTAAAATTTTAAAATAATGTCTAGTTGTAGATTTAGTTTGTACAAAATGTACCAAATTATGTGTGGAATATCCATTATGTCGTCTTAAAAGAGAATCATTTTATAATGTAACACTTCCTACGATACAGATAATGATCAAAAATTATAACGTCCGGTTTACGATTATCGGCATCTGTATCGTTAGATTAGATCCCTAGATAATAGTTAATATTCATTACAGTGATGTCACTGATAACTTTTTAGTAGGCAATTAAATTTACACACATACTTACATTAGTGCTGAGATAACTTTTGATATAATTTTTCGAACCTAAATACCAAGTACACTCCGTTTTAGATAAACTTTATACTGGACCACCTTACAAGTATATCCTTTCAAACAAAAAAATAATTTTCGAATCTGTCCCGGCGTCTTCGAAAAATCGGGGAACAAAAAAAAAAGATCGCAAAGAATCGACAAACTCCCCCTTTTTTGGAAGTCGGTTAAAAAACCGACTTCACCCCCAAAATACACAACTGATTTTGATAAAATTTCTAGAACAACTGAGAAGTATACCCTTTCAAACAAAAAAGAATTTTCAAAATCGGTCCAGGCTTCTTCAAATAATCAGTAAACATACATAAAAATACTTGGCTAAGTGCGTGTCGGGCCACGAGCAGTGTGTTTATAAAAGGGTTGTTCTTCATATCTTTGTACTTATATTATTGTATTTGTGCAATATGAAGATAATAGAGACAGTTTAAGTCCTGAAAAATACGTGACACTGACATGTTTAGAGTAGAGCACTACCTCAAAAGCTCCGCTTATGATGCGCGCAAAAGTGTGACAGACAAGTACCTAAGTGATCCTATAAGGGTTCAGTTTTTACCCGACTATGGCAAAGCAAAGAGGAGGGGTAATTTATATGTATGTGTGTATGTATGTCTGTTCATCCGAATCGCTTGTCCAATTTTTACAAAATATGATATGTCAATCGATTCGTCATGATTGTCCGGGTGACATAGGCTAAAATTTGAATGCAAAAAATGCATATGATTAATGTTACATACAAAATAGAGTAATTTTTTTGTTTTTTATTCGAGTGGGGTATCAAATGAAATGCAAGAGCATAGCACATTTAAAAAAATTATACTTTGCCAGCCGCATACGCCTAATATCATCATCATCATCATTAGATCTTTTAGTCTCCACTACAGGAGCACGACCCTCTCTGTACTACCAGAGCCGTACCTGGCCAGAGCAGCCAGAGGACTTGGCTACTATACGAGATGCGCTCTATCCTATCATTTTGTTGTAAATGGATTTAATTATTATTCCACTAGCTGGTGCCCGCGACTTCGTCTGCGCAGTATCTTTATAAATTGTAGCCTATGTGTTGTTCTGATGTATAAGCCATATATTATTGTAAACTTTCATTAAGATCCATTCAGTAGTTTTTACGTGAAAGAGTTACTAACAAACATCCATTCATACTTACAAACTTTCGCATTTATATCTATATACATATAATAAAACAGTAAAAAAAGTGTGTCTGTACATTAAATATATTTCCAAAAATAATATTGGGGGCGATGGAGATGTAGTAATAGAGTAAGAATTTAAAAGAAAATGTCTGTCTGTTTGTCTGTATGTCTGTTTGTCTGTTTGTACACGCTAATCTCCGGAAATACTGGACGGATTCGAATGAAACTTTTTTTGATATATAGCTATTAAGCCTGGGCAACATATAGGGTATAAGTGATTTTGGAAAATGGAACTCCTGATGCAGAACCATAATGGTCCAGCTAAACTATAAGAGATATAAAAATGCCGCCTTAGTAAAAATTGTTCAGCCTGATGAGCATTTTCCAGAGACATAAAATCCACGCGAACGAAGTCGCGGGCTTCGGCTAGTTTATAATATTAGTAGGATAAATTGTGTGCTGCCCTTAATGACCAGCCGCGAACCGGAACTGTATTCCTTATCATAACAACCACGTGACATGACAGCATCGTAAACATACACACAGATCGCGGCGTAGCACACAGCGATATGTGTGTATATTTCATACGTCAGTGTTAGTGCGCCGACTGCGCCGTAAAAATAGTATTTACGTAGGTGTGGCCGGCGGCCGCGAAAATGCTGATTGTTTTACGTAGGCAGTGCCGGTTTTGGCACTACCAGCGCCCAGGGCGAGATTGTTATGGCGCCCCCTACCTAACTGCAATTCAGATCCATTTCAAAATCATTGCACCATTATCTATAAAAAATCACGTTTGTTGTATGGTTTTTAGTATTTGTTGTTACAGCGGCAACATAAATACATCTTCTGTGAAAGTTTCTACTGTCTAGCTGTCACGAAAATGCGAATCATGTTAACAGGCGATGCGGCTAACAACCCATCACTGTATTGATTGCTTTTCCATCTTCTCGCCCACTATGACGCTAAAAGTGGTTTTTGGGTCTTGCGGCCCTGGGCTCTGTAGCATAGAGCCGCAAGACCCATAATGCTCTGTCTAGCCCATAAGGGATAAAGACGTGATAGTATGTATATAGCTGTCACGGTTTATGAGATACAGCCTGGCGACAGTCAGACGGGCAGCGGAGTCTTAGTAATAGTGTCCCGTGTTTACCCTTTGGGTACGGAACCCTAAAAATACGAACATAAGGATTTGTTCGCTTTACCTCTCGTATGCAGTTGCGTAGATCTACGCTAGAATGCATTGTTTAACTATTGTCTGATATTCCGGTATTCAAGGTGTTAAATTGAAGGAATTTACAATTATGTAGGCCTCGATCATTGAGCGAGGGATATAAGGAGGTGGCCGTACCGCCCCTTTATACCCGGCGCCCTGGGCGGTCGGCCTGTCGCGCCCTACCCTAAATCTGCAACTTTACGTAGGAATGCGCTATAGTTTACGAGGAGTTGCAAGCGTAACAGCATGCATGGTGTTGCCAGGGACCAGGGAAAGGGATTTTTTTTCGTGTTACCAACTTGCTCTCAGTTACAAACTTTTTATCATGTAAGCTCTGAAAGAAGGTGGTATTTACCTCAAAATCCGGGTTGTAAGTTCGATTTACAATTAGGTGCCTTAGGAAGGTTAGTAAAATTGAAAATCGAAGGCAACCTGGCCACAAAATTTCTTACTATGCATGAATTCAGGCTTATTTAAAAAAATGGGCAAGTGCGTGTCTAGGGTTCTACCGTGCCCCCAGATTTATTCAAAAACATTGACTTGTGAAGGATAGCCAGTCTCGCCTTGTAGTCTTTTTCAATTTAAAAAGATGTAACATCACAAGAAGCAAGCTGAGCAATGAAGCAAGCAATTACGACCTAGAATTTGTATACTTTTGTCATTCTGAGCTTGTCATGTGTAATATCCTCTAACTTCATGGTAATATGCATGTACATATCTTCTCAAAGCTGGCGTGGAGGTTAGATAACATACATACATAATATCACGCCTGTTTCCCGCAGGGGTAGGCAGAGACTATGGACCTCCACTTGCTACGATCCTGACAAACCTCTTTTGCTTCATCTAAACTCATCAGTCTCTTCATACATGCCCTTCGGTTACGGGTACTTTAACATAACAACATTTTAGATAACATTTCAACGTAATACCGTGCTGTGTTGCATACTGAACAAATGACTAGCTTTAAATATTTCTGACCTTGGCCTTAACAGCTGTAGGTGGATGACATTGCGCCAAAAATCTTTCGCGCTATTATTTCTAGTTCCACTTTTAAATTAGTCTCCGGTGATAAGAGGTTCCCTTCTCTTTCGTTGTGCAGACATGTGAGCAGGACAAAATATGTTTTCGCAGTTATTTGGAACGTTACGTTCTCGGATATCCCGTTTTTAGGGTTCCGTAGTAAGCAAGGATCGCTTAAAGTTTTGCCATGTCTGTCTGTCTGAAGTATGTACTAGGAAGCCGTTATTTGGCATGGGTATGTTTATTAATCATGCCGAAAAAGTGATAAAATAAAACCTTGAAAAAAATTTTTTTTAGGGTAGGTCCCCCACTAATAAAGTGGGAGTAATTTTTTTTCTCGGCTAACCCATGGTGTGGGGTCTTGTTTCGCCAAAGTTAGGAAAACTATCAGAGCTGTAAGGGTGTAAGGTTGGCAAGGTTTAAAAATTAAAAATTTATAAAATTTCCAACTTATAAAATGTACTCAATAATTTTTCAAAACTAAAACCCGACTTCTCCCCCAAACTACACAACAGATTTTGATTAGAAATTTCTATAAGACCACCTCACAACCATCGAACAAAAATTTGAACTTTAAACCCAAATATTACAGAAACGGATCTCTAAATAAAAAATGGTGTTTACAAGCTAACAATATTTTTGAAAGATCTATTCAACGATACCCCACTCAATGTGTTTGTCGAGAAAAAAAATATTGACTACGTCTTTACTTGTATGGCAGCTACACTGAAAAAAATTTTTTTTCCATTTTTTATTTTACGACTTTTTCGCCATAATTAATATACATATCTATGCCAAATTACAGATTTCTAGTACTTATAGTTTCTCTGTAGGAACGTGGACAGACAGACAGACAGACAGACAGACATGGCGAAACTATAAGGGTTCCTTGTTTACTACGGAACCCTAAAAAAGATCGCGACTAATTGATAACAACTCTTTTTATGGAAGTCGGTAAAAAAAAAGAAAATTCATACAAATTCAATAGAAAATCAGTTTTTAAATTCAAAGTCGGCATTCACAACTACGGGACCCTACACTGCGCGTGGTCCGATACGCACTTGGACGGTCATTACTGGTTTTGCATATCGGATCAATAATTCTTCCTTCTTGCTGATGTTGTTATTGTAGCTACAAACAGGTATAAAATCATGGAAACTATATGAAGTTTTAACCACTGGGGAGTGGGGAAGTCAGGGTATGATGGACGTTGGGACTTTGTCCCAACACTTTGTCCCAGCACTCCCAACTTGGGAGCGTTGGGACAAAGTCGAATTGGGGATTATAGGGAATATTCCTGAAATTAGGAAATTGATAAAATTGTGATATTCTTAATTCTTATCTTTGCCACGATTAAGTTACTTATTTGAAGGATAGCATCCAGTCATAAAAACCACATTTAACCGACTTCCAAAAGGAGGAGGTTATCAATTATGCGTCGCGATCTTTTTTGGGTTTTTAAGACGTCTTGACCGATTTGGAAAATTCTTTTTTTGTTTTAAAGGGTATATTTTCAAGATGGTCTCATAGAAATTTTATCAAAATCGGTCGTGTAGTTTAGAAGTTAAGACGTTTTTAGTTTTGAAAAAATATTATTTTAAAACAGCATTACTTGCTATGTACATTTAGAGCACAAACAATGACTCACATCGCAGTACAAATAAAACTAACACACGTGCACATTCATTCATGTTCATTTGGATATGTTATTTATTATTGCACCCACAGACATAGATCTATATCTGTGATTGCACCGATCATCAGCTGATCACGCTAGTAAATAATTAGCTATTGGCCGTGGTGTGTCTCAGCGGAATTAAAAAGAAATCAATGAAGAATTTCACAAACTTTTTCAAAGTGTTGTTAAGTGGGATTGACAAAATAGGTATTATTATGTGTGCACTTGTGTTTTTTACGCCGTGTGATTTCCGCCAGAGTAGAATAGGACTAACTCCAATCCAAGTCCTCCCGTGGATGTCGTAGAAGGCTTTGTTTAGCTTGTATTTCAAGCTAAACAAAGCATTATAAACATTAAGACCACTCCAACCCGTCTGGCCAGCGAGGAGAGAGTAAGCTAAGTCCTCTGGCTGCTCTGGCCAAGTATGGCTCTGGTAGTACAGAGAGGGTCGTGCTCCTGCAGTAGAGACAATAATACCTGATTATCATGATGTTTTTTTTTTAAATCTATAACTTAACCAAGGCTTCGGATCACTTGGTGCCAGCCCCATGTGAGACTTTTTCTACTAGGAAATTCTGGATTGAATTCAGTTATTTAAGATTCATAATATTTAGTAGTTAATACTTTTACGAAATAGGTATATTATTACTTTGTGTAAATACTAACAACGATACACGATAAGAAATAAATGAATACATTAATTATACAGAGATGTCATTCGAATGAAATTCAAGTTCACTCGCTAAAAAGTTGGCGGCGACTGCCGGCTGCATCACCACATGAGTTTACTGTACTGTGTGACGTCACTGTTCTCTACAAAAATATATCAAGTTCGGGTCGGTGATAACGCGGCGGGCGTGGGGCGTCCGCGGACCGGAGAGTACTACACTTGTGCGACAAACCGTTGACCTATGAGCGACATAATCAGTACTACTATTGCTCGATATAAATTTTGTTCGACTAATGTTTGACTGAGGTAACATTTGATTGGTTCTACTATTGCTCGACATCGATTTTAAAAGGAGGAGGTTATCAGGCCGTCGCGATCTTTTTTAGGATTCCGTAGTAAACAAGAAATCCTTAAAGTTTCGCCATGTCTGTCTGTCCGTCAGCGGTTTTACTCAGAGACTAAGTACTAGAAAGCTGTAATTTGGCTCGGGTATGTAGATTAATCTTACCAAAAAGTGGTAAAATAATATTTTTGAAAAAAATATTTTTTTCTTTATATAGGTTAGGTTTTTCTCGACTAACCCATTTTGTAGGTATCGTTGAACAGGTCTTTTAAAAATATTGTGAGTTTGTGAAGACAATTTTTGGATTTAGGACCCGTTTCTGTAATATTTGGTTCTATAATGCAAATTTTTGTTACAAGTGTCCCTCTATCTGCTAAACGGTTATATATGGACACGTAAAAAAATTCACAGCTCTTGTATTATAACGAAGTTTAAAGGAAAACTATCAGAGCTAAGTAGGGTTTACAAATTAAAAAGTTATAAGCGACCAACTTATAAAATGTATTTGGGAAAGGTAATAAAAGCTCATACAAATTCAATAGGAAAATAGTTTTTAGACGTTTTTAGTGGCATGAATTCAAAGTCGGCTTTAGCTACTACGGAGCACTATACTGCGCGTGGCCCGACACACTTGGCCAATTATTGCTGTATGTTCATAATCAAATCAGTTTTGTAGTTAAAGTTTAAGGGGATAAAGTCTGGTTTTTATACATATGTTCGACAATGTTTGACTACATAGCTTTTGTTCGGCACAACTATTGCTCGACGTCAATTTGGCCTGATGAATGTTGTAATAAAAGTATCGATCAAATGTCATGTCGGTCATAGGTCTGCCGGGTAACGGTTTGTCGCACAACTGTAGTACTTTCGCGAGCCGCGCCTCCAACTCCGAAACGAACGAACAGTGTGACAACTCGTTTACGCGGGAAAACGCGCCTCGCTCGTTTTATTTTCATGCTAGTTTTATTTTTAATTTTTTTTCTGTCTGTGATTTTTACTGAATAGTGTTTAGTGTTAATTGGATTAAAAATGGATGAAGGTAATATTGATTCTTAGATATTTTCTAAAATACACTTATTCATTTATTTATCACATTTAACTTGAATTAAAGTAGGGATTATTACTTGTTGCAAATGTAAACTAGTGGCTCTGTGACAGTAGACCTCACGAGTCAATCTGAACCCATTGAAGTTAATCGTATTTTTTTTACTTTTTATTTAGAAGAAAATTTTTTTTCTTCAGGTCCGAAAAGTAGAATTTACAAAATGTTGAGTTCCCATAATGTTGAATCCCAAAATGATGAATTTGCAAAAAGTTGAATTATCATATACACATTAAATTTTCTTAAAAACTAAAATAAATATATAAATTTAAATATAATTTATTTTTCAATTAACATCAAATTACATTTAAAAAAAAACCTAAACACTGAATCGACAAAACTTTTTACAAAATTTCAATAGAATTGGTTGAAAAAAAGCGACCTATAGGCGAGAACACTAACTTACAAAATTTCAATAGAATCGGTTGAAAAAAAGCGACCTATAGGCGAGAACACTAACTTACAAAATTTCAATAGAATCGGTTGAAACAAATGCGTCCTGTAGGCGAGAACAGCCGGACAAACTGACAGCTAGACAGCCGGACAAAAGCATCTTCGGACAATCTCGAAACTTGAGACGCTTCGCTCGCTAGGTCAGTTATAATTTCAGACAAAAAGTACCTTAATACTTTAATATTTATAAATTTTATAAGTACTTACTTATTTTCGTACGTATTGAAAATTGTACCTAATGTACCCAATAGTACCTACGTACCTAATGTAACTAATTGGGACCCCGAACTCTGCCCAGTTTTGAAGCCGCTTTTAAATTGGTACATATTTTATGTATCTTCAAAATAATTTAAATATTATCAGTAAACTTAGCCGTAAGTAAATAATCTGACGTTAACATGTAAATTATAATGAAATCGAAAATAAAAATGAAACATTTACAATTATCAAGTGTAACAAATATCCGAAGATAAATAAATGATTTTTTTTAACTTTTTGATTAAGTATACCAAAATAATTTGTGCCTATAAGTAGTAGAGTATAAAAAAGTGCCGTAAGTTAGGTACTTACATAACTACATGATATTTTTGTGTTCTTTACTGTAGCGTTGCATAACTATCGATAGTTGGACTAGCGATAGTCTGACTATCGATAGTTGACCTTGAAAAACAGTCACATCACAATATCGTTGAACTGTCTATAGTATCGATACTATTGAATTTAGATGCTAGCTAAAGTATCGATATTGTAACTACTATTTGTATTAAAAACTCGATAGTTGAATTTACTATCGATATTACAAAAATGACGATATACTATTGATAGTTCTTAATACAAATAGTACCTTTACAATCGATATACTATTCATACTATTCGTTAAAAACTTTCGATAGTATCGATAGTATGACTGTCGATAGTTTGTTTGTTTGTTTGTTTGTAATAACTTTTTTGTACTATGAAAAAAACACAATTACATACAAAAACAAAAGAATAAATTGACAACGGCGGACTTATCCCTTAATGGAATCTCTTCCAGTTTTGATGCTGTCGATAGTCCTATCGATAAATATTACTGTTTTCCGACGGGACGATAGAAGAATTGACGATTATCGACAGACTAGCGATATTTTATACTAGGTACCTATTGCTTGCACCACTAGGGCACTGCAGACTACTGCGAATTATTTCGTGCGAAAGTTGATATCCTTGTATGTATTGACGGACTTGTTTTGTTTCTTACTTGACGAACATAATAATATACATATGTCAGTACATATGTAACCCACTATTCATTTTGTGCCAGAAACACAAATTCGGTTAGTTGTTAAACCGCACTAGTTACATTTACATAATATAAGAGCTAACAAAATATTCTGAAACTATTTTAGGGGTGAATTCAGTTCATGATACTGAACAACTTTTTCCAAGGAACATATGTCGAAATATAAAAATATAGTACCTGGGCGACCGAGCTTTGCTCGGTTACCTACATCTCAAACATTAACTACATTTTTTTAAACTTGTCAAAAAACAATACAAAATAAAAAACTTGAACATAAAAAAAACAAAAGTAAGTCACCGAGTGGGATTCGAACCCATAACACTCTTTCTAGCGGCCCGCATCCTTAACCGCTGAGCCACATGGATAGCGGCCTGCGCGACGAAATTAGCGACCATATTCTGCGTGGAAAGAAAAACGCATAAAAACTCGTAAACACGCGTTTTTCCAGGCATAAGACTAATCTAGATCGATTGTTTACCCCCGAAAACCCCCATATACCAATTTTCAGCGAAATCGTTAGAGCCGTTTTCGAGATCACAGAAACTTATAAATACATAAATAAATATACTAGAATTGCTCGTTTAAAGGTATTAGATTTTAGGCTTTATACAAACTCGGATCAGCTGATCGGTCAACTTTTATAAGAGTCCTTAAATTACTTTTTATATTTCAATAGGTATATGTTCCTTGGGGAAAGTTGTTAAGTATCACGGACTGAATTCACCCTTTAAATAGTTTCAGTATATTTTGTTAGACCTTATATATGTATTTAGATCTGACACACTTCCATTGATCGATTTAGTAAGTGATGTTTTGCTCAGTCATGCCTGCCTTGCTCCCCTTAACGTTTAGCATACAGATTGACATACCTACTTGTTTACATACTAAATAAAACGAAGTATGACGTGAAATGAGGAAAATGTATCACTAAAGTGTTTCCAAAAACAAAAAGTAAAACGGAACCAGACCTAGATCTGTAACAGCTTATTATCTCAAAATTATTAATTCACTTGATACAGTAGACAGGGAAATGCCCAGTAATAACTCTAAATAATGTCCATCAAACACAAAGTAGGAATAAAACCGGACCGGACAAGTGCGAGTCAAATTCGCTCACTGAGGCTTCCGTACATAATCTACCATGCATAGGAATCATAGGATGAATTGACATTAATTTTATGTCAAATGATATTACTAGGTAGGTAGCTTCGGCTGTTTATACAACCTTTTTTATTTTTTTGGTCTGTGTTTATTTGCACATTTTAAATTTAGGCATAAAAAAAGGTTGTTATCAATTCGTCAGAATCTTTTATAAGGGAGGCATTTATTAATAAACAATATAACAACAAATACTACATTTTTTAAAACTAATAACCTACTTTACCCCCAAACTACACAATCGATTTTCATTAAATCGATTGTCTCACCCGACAAGTATATTCTTTCAAACAAAAAAGAATTTTGTAAATCGGTAAACAAACATACATAAAAAAGATCGCGACGAATCGATAACCTTCTCTTTTTTCGGAAGTCGGTTAAAGAGGGGTTAGATTTACGACCCATAACTAAGTCTAATGCTTATTATTTATAAAAGATACGTGTATTAGATATCATTAACAGCTTATTATCAGCATATATTTTATGTCACATTTACATACAATAAAAGTATATAATATATGATGTTGTACATAATAAGTAAAAAGATAAGCTCTTTTATATTACCTCATTAATTTTTATATTAAGATTTTCCTATAAACTAATAAACATAAATGTTTTAAACTATTTAAGTACAGCTTTATTATAAGAATAATCTAATTACTTTACAAAACACATAGGTTTAGTAGATATTGATGTTAGTAGATTATTTGTATACTTGTATAAATATATTACTACAATTGAGGAGTGGGGAAGAGTTAATATAAGTGGCTTTATTAAGTAGAAAGATATAACAGGTAAATAGAATATTCCAAAAATTACTTACGAAATAATTTAAAACAATCTTATTTTTTTAATTAGAAACCAAATAGTTTTTAGTTAAATAATTATCGGATTGAAATAATTTATCAGTCTTATCGCGTGCACTATGCTCCAGTGGTTCTAAATCTTTGCGTGCTCCAAATTATGTAGTCATAAATTATTGTTTGCAATTTCATACATAGTAGGCAGCTGATAGTCCATTGTGACTGTGTTGCTTATTTTCCCAAAACATCCTCTCAATAAGTAGTTTTTGCTAATGAGAACTGACCAGACGGGAAAAAGCCCATTATAATACGAGTTAGATATTTAAAACTTTAAATAACATGTATTATTAACGATCGCTACATCTATCGGCAATACATATTACAAATAAACCAAAAGAATTTTGGGAGGGGGCACAAAATCCTTTCGATTCTCCTAAACTGTTGGGAGATTTTTGTTACGGGTACAGTTAGAATAATTAATTAATTAAAACACATTTATTGAACTTAGTTGGGTCTTTGGCCTACACTCTCCTCGCTGGCCAGACGGGTTGGAGAGGTCTCATTGATGTTTAAAAGCCTTGTTTAGCTTGTATTTCCTCAGTCGCCATCTACGACATCCACGGGAGGACTTGGAGTGGCTCTATTCTGCTCTGCCGGAAACCACACGGCAAAGAATCTCTGTCTACTGCTGTCTAGTAACATCGAAATCCTTGGTTGTCAAACCATAGCACATATTGTAACTATCCCAAGAAATATCGGCCTACTATTATTACAATAAGACCGCCCATTGTACATTTGTATGCTTTTTATGTGTTTATTTGAATAATTGTTATTTTTTTGGTGTACAATAAAGTATTACTTAACTTACTATTAGATCGTTCCTCGGAAGTAGGCCTAGCGCTAGAGCCCTACGTCTTACGTAATTAGCTAATTGATTGATCTTCATAAACTGTACGCCTCATTACCGAGCACACAGATACGTTTTCTTAATGAGTTGACGTCGTGTCAACAATACCTCATGATCGAGTTCAAGGCGTAGTGTACTTCCCCGAGCAATTTGCTCATGTTGCGGTTTTCTTAATGTTTTCCTTAACAAAATACGTACAGGAAAATGTTTAAATGGCGGTTTGTATAATTCACTTAATGTGCTGTATTTTCTTTTACAAGATTTCCTTTTAAAACAAGTCGAAGTGTACCTATGTAGGTACAAGATGTAATTTCGATTGTCCATCTCCTTCTTTAAGGTGGTTCTATACTTTCGAAGGTAATTTCCTCCACTGTTTGACATTGTACATCCAAAGTTTAGCATGATATTGCTTTGTAACATTAAAAATTTTGTTGGTATGGATACAGAATAGTAGAATTAAAGTCATTAAAAAGTTATGAGCCATCAAGTATTCGTTTTTTTTTTGCTAATTTTTATGCAACTTTCGGCGTAAATAAGTAATAACAGATGTGTAAAATCTCCAAAATAAAATCGGGGCCGAGACAGCTTAATTATCGGAGATTTAAAAAAACTTATTTGTAATTGATTAATGCAGTAGTTTTTGCATAAAACTCCTTTTCTCAAAGGACTTTACGTATTTTTAACGCGCTCGATTTACTATAAATTGTCGTGCATTTCACTTCACTGCTTTCGCCCGCCACAGTGTCAGGTGAGACAGCATGCTTTTTGCACACGCCCACTTGTAAATCTGTGAGTTCGAGCCCGTGGGTAGTTCAACCTTAAGCCCTAAATATCATCCTGAGACCAAAGCACCTACTAATCAAGAAAAATCAAAGTTCAAACAATCGTAAACTCGATCAGATTTTGTCGATTAATTTGTGAAACATTGATTGAGTTTCTAAACTAGATACAGAGTAATCTATCAAAATTCTTCCATAACCCTTTATAAATTATGGCGCTTCTAGAACATATTGCGACAAGATGTTTAAAACAATATCGTCAGACTGATTAAATAAAACATCAAACAAGGTTGAATGGCCTATTCAAAGTCCGCTGTTTTAATTATGCAGTAAAATAATTAATCGGTTTAGTTTACATTCATAAGATTACGGATTACTATTATGTATTCTGTGTTACGGAGCGTCCAGTTTGTTACTTTGTACTTTGAACTAACCGATGTATTCGTGAGTAACCACTTGAGAATAACATTGCTTGTCTTCGGCATTCGGTTATAATCAGGGATCGGATATTCCAGTGCATATTTACCTAAACTTCGAGAAACTACATAACATGAGTGGATAATACCACCTCGAAAATATTAAATATTAATTATAATATAGGGATTTAAAAATCATGAGTTGTTACTTTATTGCATTGAAATAATAAAAGAAATCGGATACAACTTATTGATTGAAGCATAATTTATTATATTTTTAGAGTTGAGTTTTTTGACATTATTTTTACAAGAAACTCTAGAAAATGGACTAATATCCTTCAATCAAAAACTTTTACCTAAAGTTTTATTATTTTTATGCAATAAAATAACAACTCATGACTAAGAAATCCCTGTATTATAAATATGATTTAAAATTTTCGAGGTGGTATTATACACTGATGTTATGCAGCTCCTCGAAGTTTAGGTAAATATGCACTGGAATATCCGATCCCTGATTATAACCGAATGCCGAAGCTAAGTGTCTCAGTTTCGAGATACATAAAAATGATACTTTTTGGGGCATTAGTGTAATAAACATTTAGTGGAAGTGACCTTTGCCGACGGGCGACGGAAACTACCCGGATCATTGTTTTGGTTGTATTGCTTGTTGTTGTTTATACTTTGTCACAAAACAAGATATTACGGTTAGTATAGTATAGTTGATATAACGGACGATAAGCGTTTATTAAATGTTCCAATTAAAGTCTTCACTAAATTCTATTACGTACCCAGTTGAGTTACTACTGATTAGTCGCGGCTTCGCATGGTCGTCATGGTATTTTTGTTTCCACTGCAGGAGCACGACCCTCTTTGTACTACCAGAGTCATACTTGGACAGAGTAGTCGGGGGACTTTGGTCTACACTGTCTTCGCTGGCTAGACGAGTTGGAGAGGTCTCATTGATGTTTATAAGCTTCGTTTAACTTGTATTTCCTGAGTCGCCTTCTACGACATCCACGGGAGGACTTGGAGTGGCCCCATTCTACTTTGCCGGACGGCTTTTATCATTAATATCATTATCTAATAAGAAGTTACTTTTTAAGTAGGTGTTTGTTTGTCTACTATATTACTATCTAAATACAAATTTACGATTAATACGGGCGTGCATTTACGTAAAAAAAATAACGCAAATATTTATGACTAACCGAAGCCAGCGACTTCGTACGCGTGGACTTTATGATATGAAATGAAATGTCTCTGGAAAATGCTCATCAGGCTGAACAACTTTTACTTAGGCGTAATTTTTAAACTTCTTAGAGTTTAGCTGGACCATTATAGTTTTGCATCAGATGTTCTATTTTCCAAAATCATTTATACCCTATATGTTGCCCAGGCTTAACAGTTGTATAACAAAAAAGGTTCATTCGAATCCGTCCAGTATTTTCGGAGATTAGCGTGTACAACAGACAAACAGAAACACAGACGACTTTTTTTTTTAATTCCTCAAATACTATGTCTCCATCGCCCTCAATATTTTTTTGGAAATTTATTTTATGTACAGATACACTTTTTTTACTGTTTTATTATAGGATAGATATAGATAACTTAATTGGGTCAGAACATCACATAATTGAAAAAAAAAATAGAATTATCGTGTAGCGGGGAGCTAATTATTCGTCCAACAAAATTAGAAACTAGCTAACTTAATTAATTTTTTTGTTTTATTTCAGTGAAAAGCAGAGTGTAAAGCTCGAGTATAAAACCCATTTTACCCTCGCCGTATCGGCTCGGATACGTCTCTGGTAGAATGGCTCGTTTTATGCTCGTGTTATACAATCTACCATTTTTGACCCTCCTGACAACTGTTGCAAAAAATACTATTTCTTATCTCTAGTAATTATTTATAATTGTTAGCCAGATGTGTACCAGTATATAAAGATTAAATTGACTATGTTGACAAGTTAATTCGTCTGCAGGATTTGCGATAACACTTATCGCAGACTTGTGTAATTCATAATTCATAGGTATAGCTGCGGAATCTTCCATAGCGGCTTTGACAAATAATAATAATTAAAAGAAAATCTAAATAAGTTATTAGAATTACAATTAAAGCTTGTACAAAAAAAAATTCATAAAACGTATTTTCTTTGTCATTATTGCCTCTTAGAATCTCATTTGTGTATCGCATATATAAAAAATAGATATTGCATTTATTCTGTCGCTAACAATTTTCGGAACTACCTAGGTATAAATAGTTCTAGATCACCATAGTGATGAAAAAATGTATATGAAATAATGCGTGTTTGCTGAATAAAGCGTCTGAAAATGCACATAAAAGCCCTCAAAAAACTAAGTAAACAAATCTTAATATACTACGCGGAAGGGACATACCCGAAAAAATTCAAACCACGGGCCAGCCAATAACCCCAAAAAAACCCATACAAATTGGCCGGGCGGCTGCACACTTTAGTATTTTCAATGCCAAATGTTTCATCATTTCAGCCGCATAACGTCCACTGCTAGACACAGGCCTCTCCCAAGGATTTCCAAAATGACCGATCAAGAACGGCCTGCATCCAGCGCCTTCCAGCGACCTTGGTCAGGTCGTTAGACCAAAATGTTTGTTTGTTCCTTTCACTGTTTATTTTAATTCCATTATACTATAGTGATCTAGTATAGCCTGTGGTTCGATTTATTACGGGTATGTCGCTTCCACATTGTATAAAACAAAGTCGTGGTAATTACACTATACCCCAAGAACGGCTCGACCGATTTAAATGACATTTAGTATGGACATAGTTTAAGACCCGGGTAAGGACATAAATTAGTTTTTATCCCGACATTCCCACGGGGAGCGGAGCCCGCGGGCACAGCTAGTGAATGATAAAATGGCAATAAAAAAATAATAGTTGGAAATCCTATTTATTCAACCTTCAATTGTTCTTTGAAAGTCAAACAAAACATTTATTTTTCTTGAAAAATAACACTTATTTTTATACAGAGATAAACCGACGAGTGACGACCTCCATGGCGTAGTGGTCACCATGCTAATGCTAGTTCGCCACCCAGAGGTTTCGGGTTCAATCCCCGGTCAGGGCAAGTTATATAATAGCCTTTTTCAAATTGTCCTGGGTCTTGGATGTTTATCTATATATATGTATTTGTTATAAAATATAGTATCGTTAAGTGAGTATCCCATAACACAAGTCTCCGACTTATTTTGGGGCTAGCTTAATCAGTGTAATTTATCTCCGTATATCCTTACTTCCTTACTAATATTATAAATGCCAAAGTGAGTTTATACATTTGTTTGTTACCACTTTACGCTTCAACCACCGAACCTATTTCATGTTTGATATGGATATAGTTTGATACCCAGGGAAGGACATAGGATAGTTATCCCGAAATTCCCACGGGGAGCGAAGCCCACGGGCACGGCTAGAATATTTATATTATTTTTTTATGGAAATATTAAAATTTTCTTTTGTTACAGACGGCGATATGCCCGTGAGAGACGTCAAAAAGCCATTGATTGGAGTCATAGATGATGGAACAAAAACGGTCAGATTTGTGGTGAGTGACAATGATTACTGTAAAAGTCAATGTTTGAACCTACTTGATTGATTCTTTTGCACCGTCAGGAGTAACATGTACGTACATACTCCTAAATAGTTAGGATGGTAGCTAGTTTTAAAATGATAGACACGGTTAAACAGAACATGAGACAATAAGACCGCAGACAACTTGCCCCTACAATTCGCTTCTATTAGTAACTTGCTCCAAGTCCTCACAACTCACTATAAATAAATGGTTGGTCATCATCATCCGAGCGTATTTTCCCGATTGCATCCTCAGCAGTAATGCTTCAGAGCCTGGGGTTCGCTACTTAACCAAAGAAGTTTGGCGAGGTTACTGGTTTTTACACAGAGCGACTGCCGTCTGACCTCCGCAACCCAAAGGGTAAACCAGAACCAATCCTTGGGTAGTTTGATGATCAAACGCTAGATGACGCTCGGGACTCACAGTTTATAAGTGCCTTCCGAAACGCAGAATCATCTTTCTTCTCGGATAATCAGGTGATTCAAGCCTGCAATATCCTAACCAGACTGGAAACAACTTTTTAAAGCATGCTTTTCAGTGGAATTTGAACCCATGACCTCTGGATCACAAGGCGAACGCCTTGACCACTGGACAACGGAGGCGAATCTACGACAACTCGACTTAAAGACAACTCAACCTAGACAACTCGACCTTTGTGACAATACGACCCCATAAACTGAGTTGTCGGAGTTGAGTTGTCGGGGTTGAATCGGCATCTTCTTCTTATCGTGTGTGTTAGTGACTAACACTAGTGTCAGAGTTTTTAAACCGCCTTAAAGGCCTCTGACATGGTTTAAGGTAACGACCAATGTCAAATACAGTGACCGGGACCGACGGCTTAACGTGCCCTCCGAAGCACGGATCATCTTACTTATCAGACAATTAGTTGATCAGCTTACAATGTCCTAACCAAACTAGGACAACGACACAAAGTTGTTGCCTCGCTGGGAATCGAACCCGCGACCTCCGGGTATGAGCCGAACGCTCTAACCATTACACTACGGAGGCAGGAGAATCGGCATAGAGTTGAGTTTTCGTGAGTTCGAGTTGACAGGGTTAAGTTGTCTTGGGGTTGAATTGTCGTGATACCAACGGAGGCAGTCAATAAATAAATTGTTGGTAGTAAGTTCCAAATGGATCTAAAGACCCTGTGGTTTTGACGCATATACATTACTACTGAGCTGCAGAGGTAATGATTTTCAACCACAGGCAGCTGAGCCGCACCTTGCTGATATCGGTGCTTGTTATCAAATGATTGGGTATTAAAATGTCTGTCGCCCGCTATTTATACATGGGGTCGATATCGTCGTAATCAAATGGAGTATGTCGCATGAAATGCATTTCATAGTAATGCTTTTCTATCAATAATTACAATATTGTTCAGTAAGATCATTATATAAGTATGTATGACGACCTGACCAAGGTGGAAGGCGTTGGATGCAAGCCGCTCTAGATCGGTCATATTGGAAATCCTTAGGAGAGGCCTATGTCCAACAGTGGACTGTGGTGAGTGGATGATGATGATGATTATATAAGTAACAATGGAGGACAAAGCTGACGTTTTCCATACCCCTGTAGCTAGTCAAATCAATTGTTCAACGTACTAGACTTTATGGGGTGTGACAGAATCAACTTAAAAACGGCCTCCAATGGTGTATATGAACCTCCGCTGTGGGTGTTTGGTTCCGGCAGAGTAGAATAGGGCCGCTCCAAGTCCTCCCGTGGATGTCGTAGAAAGCGAGTCAGGAAATAAAAGCTAAACAAAGCTTATAAACATCAATGATACCTCTCCAACCCGTTTAGCCAGCGAGGAGAGTATAGGCCAAAGTCCTCAGGCTACTCTGGTCAAGTATGGCTCTGGTAGTACAGAGAGGATCGTGCTCCTGCAGTGGAGACAAAAATACCTGGTGAAGATTTAAGAGTTTGAATAAGGGTGACGGGCTGACAGATGTAAACAATGTCGTATTGAAAACCACAGCTCTATTTCTCGGGCTTTTGGATCATATTGCGGTGACTTGTAGTGTACTGATATTGTAGACTAGCTGAAGCCCGCGACTTCGTTCGCGTGCACTTTACGTCTCTGGAAAATGCTCATCAGGCTGAACAACTTTTACTAAGGCGACATTTTTATATCTCTTATAGTTTAGCGGGACCATTATGGTTCTGCATCAGGCGTTTCATTTTCCAAAATCAATTATACTCTATATGTTGCCCAGGCTTAATAGCTATATAACAAAAATAGTTGCATTCGAATCCGTCCAGTATTTCCGGAGATTAGCGTGTACAAACAGACAAACAGACATACAGACAAACAGACAAACAGACAGACATTTTTTTTAATTCTTTTTCTATTACTATGTCTCCATCGCCCCCAATATTTTTTTTGGAAATATATTTAATGTACAGACACACTTTTTTTACTGTTTTATTATATGTATAGATGTATAGATAATGGGATGGGTTCTGCGTAACATAATCAGTTGTCTGTGTCATGCCCCTCGGATTTTCCCTATGCTCGCTTATTATGGCATTCAACTAGCATTGCGAGTGGTCGCAAGCCAATTCAACTGACATGACACTCATTAAAATGCCCAGAATTGATTTACGTGTCATCTAAAAATATGATATATATCTATGTTATGATCGTTATGTAATCCTGCCATTACGCGGCAGTAAATGTGTTCACCCCGCCATTAATCTTTAAAGTAAAAGACAATGAATTATTCTATTTAGTGCGGGAAGTAGTGTCATAAGGTGCAAATTTTGGTATCGGAAGAATTCACTTGGCACAGATGTAATATACGTAAAGTTAAGCTAATTTAGCCCGGTAGCCATCCCCCACCCCCTGGGGGGTAGGCAGGGGGGGCATTCAAAGTTACTCGCCGCCGCGCTTCAGTAAAAAAATAATATCAGATTCTATTTACCTAACACCTCGAGTATGGTGTCATTTTCTGATAAATCGGGGACGATGAATTCAATTTTGAGTACAATTTTACATTTAATGTATAGGTTAATAGTAAAAAAAGGAAAATATTGACTAAAATATCAAAATCGGATCGCAGTTTTTTTTTATTTTAACAGATTTATTTTGCCAGAAACCCGGAATTTCGTGTTTAAAAAAATATTAACTTAAAGAATATTTAACTAGCTTTAAAAAAATATATACTTTATTATATATAGCTGTGATACATCTATCTGAAAAAAATCGGACATGGCACGCGGCGGTGCCTAGAAACTTTTTCAATCGTCTCATCTCACATAATTTGTTGCAAGTATTAAGTTGTTTTTTATGAAAAATATATTGAATACATACTTAACTTAAATATTGACTGTCGCTTATGGTCCTATATATCAATAATAGTATTTTATATTTGTAAATTTTTTCATTCAAATTTTCCACCACAGTGGTATAATTCGGTACATTTAAATAGTTTTCTTAGGCAGTTGCACCTAACACTGCACCCTGACTTGCACTTGCACCGAATCAGGTCACGCCACACAAGCGGTAGCAGCCACCGGTGCAGTAGTCCACTTTGGTTTCCAATTATTTGGTTCCATTTCCTATCCCCAATCCGCCGGACTGGGAGGATTTGGAATCGGCACCATCGCTTGGCCCCAAACGTGCACTGCATACCATGCTAAACAGCTCTTATGATGCCGAAAATTCTCTAGCTGTCAGTCTTTTTTAGAGAATATCTCCCTCCTGCACTCGTTTAATGATATGCACTGACTGGATCTAAAACGAAAATCTGGTAAGTAGGTATTGCATTATTATTTTGGTTAAAATAAAATACAGCTATATATCATGCTTACTTAACATACATCGTTACTCACTGGGTAACGATGCAGCGGACAAGCTGACACCGGAGGGACCCATTCCGATGGCCCCGATTCCCTTCACGCAGGTTCTCTCCTTGATCAAGAGTCGTATTGGCGAAGAACTGGCTCAGTCTTGGCAGGCTAAGGAGGCGCTGCCCCAATGAGACAGACGTTTAACCCGACGTCTGTTAGCACTGCCGAGGAGGAACCTATGATTAACATTATTACTGGTCATTGTGCACTAAACAAACACCTTTTCACCCTAGGTTTAAGTAACAGTCCTCGTTGCAGAGCTTGCATGGAGGCTGAAGAAACTGCGAGCTATCTCCTCCCGGAGTGCGATGGTATCGCACACATAAGAAAAAAGTTCCTAGAACATCCGGAAACCATGATGCAAAACGGAACCGGCAAATTCGGGCCTAATTGCGAAAAATTGTCCTCGAGGGAAGTAAAAAGTAATATCATACATTGTTATGACAAATTTTGAATAATTTGGTTAGAGTTTTCTATGTCTCTGTCATTGAACATATTAAATACATTAGTTGCTGATGGAAAAGTATTCCATGCTTCGTCAGCAACATGCACAATTATTCTCGTATGAGCATTCAGCTTCGTGGTTACAGGGGTCGATGTTATTTTTACAACGATCGCTGCTGCTAGGAACAGTCGTATGACTGTTCTTAGCAGCTGGTTTTTGAAGCATAAAATACTTTTCCATCAGCAACTAATGTATTTAATATGCTCGCTGACAGACATGTAGAAAACTGTAACCAAATTATTCAAAAATTTATCATAACGATGTATAATAAGTGAGCATAAATTAAATTGTATTTACGTGGTTATAAATGACAGGTATAAATAGCTGTATTTTATATTCATCAAAATAATGCAATACCTACTTACCTCATTTTCATTTTAGATCCAGACAGTGCACATCGTTAAACGAGTGCAGGAGGGAGATTTTCTCTAAAAAGGGCTGACAGCTAGAGAATTTTCGGCATCATGAGAGCTGTTTAGCATGGTGTGCAGTGCACGTTTGGGGCCAAGCGATGGTGCCGATTCCAAATCCTCCCAGTCCGGCGGATTGGGGATAGGAAATGGAATCAAATAATTGGAAACCAAAGTGGACTACTGCACCGGTGGCTGCTACCGCTTGTGTAGCGTGATCTGATTCGGTGCAAGTGCAAGTCAGGGTGCAGTGTTAGGTGCAACTGTCTAAGAAAACTATTTAAATGTACCGAATTATACCACTGTGGTGGAAAATTTGAATGAAAAAATTTACAAATATAAATATAAAATACTATTATTGATATATAGGACCATAAGCGACAGTCAATATTTAAGTTAAGTATGTATTCTATATATTTTTCATAAAAAACAATTTAATACTTGCAACAAATTATGTGAGATGAGACGATTGAAAAAGTTTCTAGGCACCACCGCGTGCCATGTCCGATTTTTTTCAGATAGATGTATGACAGCTATATATAATAAACTATATATTTTTTTAAAGCTAGATAAATATGCTTTAAGTTAATATTTTTTAAAATACGAAATTCCGGGTTTCTTGCAAAATAAATCTGTTAAAATAAAAAAAACTGCGATCCGATTTTGATATTTTCGTCAATATTTTCCTTTTTTTACTATTAACCTATACATTAAATGTAAAATTGTACTCAAAATTTAATTCCTCGTCCCCGATTTATCAGAAAATGACACCATACTCGAGGTGTTAGGTAAATAGAAGCTGATATGATTTTTTTTCTGAAGCGCGGCGGCGAGTAACTTTGAATGCCCCCCCTGCCTACCCCCCAGGGGGTGGGGGATGGCTACCGGGCTAAATTAGCTTAACTTTACGTATATTACATCTGTGCCAAGTGAATTCTTCCGATACCAAAATTTGCACCTTCCATACATTGGGTGACACTACTTCCTGCACTAATTGGCCTTTTCCCAATTTCGGATTGGCAAAGCACCTGCCGTCTCACCTGACCGTGCCCTTGGTTAACGATAACGTTACAACATAATGATTTGTGTGCGTTAAGTTGACGGAATATGACAGCATTTTCACGAGCGATAAACTTTCCACTGCGTACGAGGTGGCGTTGCTAGGAAATCTCTACCACCACGCTACGAAACTAACTTTGTTATTTTTCTCGCAAATCTGCTCATAATTAAATACTTTTTACAGATGTAGAAGAATGTTAGTTAAACGTACTTTATTTTAAAATACAATTTGTATATTATCAAGTCGCCCATACCAGCGTACGCGGTGGCGCTGCTGGATGGTACCCTCCTGGCCGCGCCACCGATTTTATTAAATTTCTCGGAAACCTTTCCAGAACCATTTTTTTCTTATAACGTACAATTACGTACGTTTCACGAACATTTTATTATGCTAAGTCTGATACAAATTCCATATGATGGCGAGGCTTGGTCATCACACCAGTGGTTTTAGTTTTTAAAATTAGTTATTTGCTGCAGATATATGAAGCAGAACATTCCGCCGAGCTCGCGTCCCACCACCTGGACAAGGCCGAGGTGTGTGTGCAGGAGGGGTGGTGCGAGCAGGACCCGCTGGAGATCATACACAACATCAGGGTGTGCGCTGAGACCGCCATCGCCAAGCTACCACAGTTAGGTGTGTACAATAGGGTATTTTCCTGAGTCAAAAATAAATTATTTTGAACTGATAACAAAATAAAACTTCGCAAAATAATGTCACTTGTCTTTGAACATATCCATTTTAACAACGTGATTTTTAATTTATAATTGCAGAAAAACTGATAATAAGAGTGCTATTTGACTCCAAAAAACTATGACGTCATCTGCCTGTATTTCATCAGAATCCCATAGGAACTGTTTGTTTTGACGTTTAGAAAAAAGTATCAGATTTGACTAAATGGAAAATAGTGTTTACGTAGTATCGTTCATCATCATCAGGTGTTTTTGTCTCCACTGCAGGAGCACTACCAGAGCCATTAGAAGTGGCCCTATTCTACTCTGCCGGAAACCACACGGCATTAGTAGTATGGTCAAAAATGATTTGGTATTGTTAAGAGAATAAAATGTCACATGTCATTATTCATATCTATTTTTTGCAATCTATTATTTAACTTGCTTGTGTGTCTATACCTATGCTATGTATAGGTGTAAATGTTTCTTTGGGTCAAATCTTGAATCTTAATTTTCAACCAGTTATCGTAGTGTACGTCGTCGTAGAAGGTGACTCATTGATGTTTATAAGCTTTCTTTGTATGTCCTATACAAAGAAAGCTTATAAACATCAATGAGACCTCTCCAACCCGTCTGGCCAGCGAGGAGAGTGTAGGCCAAGCATGGCTCTGCTAGTACAGAGTGAGGAGACGTGCTCCTGCAGTGGAGACACAAAGACCTGATGATGAAGTCCCGTAATACTAATAACGTTCTGTAAAGGATCCTGAGAAAAATTGTATTTAATTGTCGACTGTATTTGAGCTCCGTCATCATATTCCAATGAAGTCGTAGTACTTACATCAAGTATTTGAGCTCCGTCATCATATTCCAATGAAGTCGTAGTACTTACATCAACAATATTTAAACAAGGAGGAAGACAATACGAACAAAATTGACAAGCTCTCTGAAGGTTATCTGATCTGTTTTACGAGGTGAACATTGACTGCCTCACATTTACACGACATTTAAAATTGTGATCTTGTTAATTTATTCTGTCTTATTTCAGGTTATTCCAGAGAAGACATAGTAACATTAGGTGTCACAAACCAGAGAGAGACAACGATAGCATGGGACAGACTCACAGGGGAACCGCTGCATCCGGCGATAGGTAGGTATTGCTTGACTTTTATTATATACTTTTTAAAAACTAAAAACCGACTTCACTCATAAACTTCTCAACCAATTTTGATAAAATTTCTATGGGAACACCTGACAAGTATGACCTTTCAAACACAAAAAAGAATTTTTCAAATCGGTTTAAATATATATTTTATTCTGTTTTTAGTATTTGTTGTTATAGCGGCAACAGAATACATCATCTATGAAAATTTCCACTGGCTGGCTATCACGGTTCATGAGATACTTTAATGATTTTCGATCGAGACCACGTAGTTACGCCCGTCTAAAACTACCGTTTGACCCCGATGAACTCTGGCTGGTCGGCCGGTGGCGCCTGGCGGCGGTACTAATAATTGAACTCCGATTTTACTTTCGAGTTTTAGTCAACATTTTTTGTTTCTGACTTTTAATTTTGACTAGCAAAATAGGTGTTACTAACGATCCTTATGAAGTGGCCTTCGGCACCAAAACCAATGAAACATCTGTATACATACTGTTGTACAACAAACAGTAAAAATCAGTGCTACAAATCTTACTTTCTCGATATTCTGATGTGTCACAAACAATTTAGCAAATATTGAAAATTATGCAAATTGTTCATGTACACAGTTGCGTCTATCGTTCTTTAAGATTCTACGAGAGTGAACAAAATAATACATCACTTCACAAGGTTATACAAGGTTACAGTGAAAATACCATTGTATTGAGAAACTATACAACATAATGACGACTGCAACTTTGTTTGACGTTTACGAGTATTGGAAATATTTGACCGAGCGAGCGAAGCGGGTCAGTTTCGAAATTGGCCAATCATTTTTCAAAACTAAAATCCGACTTCCCCCCAAACGAACAACTGGATTTGATAAAATTTCTATGGGACCTCTTGACAAGCCTGCCCTTTTCCCAAACTTCAAAAAGAATTTTCCAAATCGTCTCAGGGCTTGAGGCGTCTTCGAATAATCGGTGAACATACATAAAAAAAAGATTTCGACGAATTGATAACCTACTCCTTTTTTGAAGTCGGTTAAGAAATGAAACACGAAAAGATTTTTTGCAGTTAACTTTTTTTTAGGGTTCCATAGTCCAGACTAGGAAACCTTAGTTTCGGTTCGTCTGACTGTTCGTCCGCGGCTTAGCGCGCGGCGCGGCTTAGACTGATTAGTACTAGAAAACTCTAATCCAATGCCTCTCCTCTCTAAAAGCGAAACTGTTTAAACAATCTGACGTTCTTACTTATTTGAAATGGGTAGTTGACATGACAAATGTACAGAAAAACTTTGGAACCCTACAGTGCTCCTAGTCTGACACGAACTTGGTCGGTTATATAAGTAATACTTGTAGCAACAGCTGTGTACATGAAAAGATCATAACTTGTTTATTACTGTGAAACAAAAAATATTCGGTAATTCTTGCAAATATTTTATTGCTATAGCTGATTTTTGATGGGCGTGGCTGTGCTTTGTTTTTAACCCCCTAAAAAAGAGGGGTGTTATAAATTTGACGCTAACGTTTGTCGGTCTGTCTGCGGTATCGTAGGAGGGACCGATTTCAATGTAGTGTTTAGGAGTTTCTTTAATATCTCCAAAGTTCTTCATCATGTCTTCGCCGAATTAATATGAGACCAAGTTGGTAGTAAAGGAGAACGGGCACTGTTATTAGCTCTAGATAAATGTTATAAACTATTTGTGACTTTATGTAGAACTACAAAAGATTTCGTTATTCGCCGACTCACCCAAGGAGTTTCTCTTTACATAAACTTACGCCCCCAGCATGGAACGACATCAGAACAGACAGCACAGTAGACGCAATCCTGGCCAAGGTGCCTGACCGGAACAAGAACTACCTGAAGAACATCAGCGGCCTGCCTATCAGCCCCTACTTCAGTGCGCTCAAGATGCGCTGGCTCAAGGACAACGTGAAGGCGGTCCGAAAGGCGTCCAGGGAAAAGAGGCTACTGTTTGGGACAGTCGATTCTTGGATCATTTGGGTGAGTAGTAAACTCAGGACGGTCTACTGAAATCTCACGCAATAGGGATATGGAGTGTGGACTGGGTTAAAAAATATATTTTATTTAATCCGTCAACTAGATTATCCAAAAATAAAGGACCCATATTTTTTCGTTTATCAAAGTAGTCAAAATTACGAAGATTCGTCACCGTTGGTTAAAAATCGTAGCCAATCGTGACGTTACGGGAAATAATGCGCTGTATCTTCGTCATTATTTGCCAATGAGAGAAAAGAAAAAATACGTATACCATACTTTTAAATAATCTATCTATGTAGTCAATTATTTTTGTCACATCGATATTTAAAGCAAAAAAAATTCTACTGTCGTCTTTCGATTTATCTACTCAAGAATTTTATTACCTGAGTCTGTATTTTGACAGTTTACTGAAGAACTTTTTACTACAAGTCCTTTACACTCGGTATATCAGACAATTAGACCATCACTACATTCGATTCACGATGCAAATTCCTTTTGAATATTTTTTGGTACAAAACACGCACATTCAAATCAAAATAGTTTTTGATAGGCAGGTGTCATTTGAATAGAAACACCGGCCTCTCATTGTGTTTATTCTGGTACTCTGACGAGAGCGGTTCGTTTTCAGCTTTTGCACTAAAGTAATATTTTAAAAAGTTACCTTTAATAAGAGATAAATTTATCCTACATTGAATTGCCGCGTGATTTCCGGCAGAGTAGAATAAAAGCACTCGATGTCTTTCCGTGGATGTCGTAAAAGGCGACTTAGGAAATACCTACAAGCTAAACAAAGCTAATAAACGTCAATGAGACCTCTCCGACCCGTCTGGCCAGCGTGGAGAGTACAGGCCAAATCTTCTGGCTGCTTTGGCCAATTGTGGCTCTATAGTAGTACAGAGAGGGTCGTGCTCCTGCAGTGGAGACTAAAAAGACCTGATGATGATGATGATGACATTGAATTAAAAAAATAACTTTGACTTTTTCAGACGCTAACAGGCGGGCCGCTGGGAGGACTTCACATCACTGACGTCACCAACGCCTCACGGACGTTGCTCATGAACCTCGAGACCTTGAACTGGGACCCCATGCTGTTGAGGTCGGTTCTGTATTTACTTGTATCTGATACCAGTAGGTAGATGGTAAAAAGTTGTTGCACCACGTTCTAAACAAGGTTAATTGTCATTGGTCTAAGAGCCGAAGGCCAATTTATGAGGATCGTTAGTAAAACCTATTTAGCTAGATAATATAAAAATTCATGAACAAAAAATGTTGATTAAAACTTAAAAGTAAAATCGTGAGTTCAATATTTAGTAGTACCGCTGCCGCCGGTCCGTCGGAGTGCATCGAGGTCACGCGGCAGTTTTGGACGGGTTTAACTACTTAATCACGATCGAAAATCATTTTCGCAACTTTTTGATCGTACGTCATACACAAATTTGGATTATGTTAATAGGTTACGATTAAGAAAATAGGTTGTTTCTCCAAATGTTTTATTAACTTCTTTGCGACGAGTATACTGGAAAATTGTCATATGCATACTAACTTGTGAAGCCGTCTAGCCGCCCATGAAATTTGTATGGAAATATTGATTTTTTCGTTTGATTTTTGACTATTATTTAATTTTATTATGCCCAAGTGATCTAGTATAGCCTGTGGTTTGACTTATTACGGGTATGTACCTTCCACGTTGTACATGTATTTATTATAAAATATAGTATCGTTGAGTTAGTATCCCATAATACAAGTTTAAGGGTCCCCCGACCCTAGACCAAAATACAACTTTCCATACAAACGTAGTCTACGTTTTATTTCAAAACGACATGTCCGATTTGGGCAAAATTTTGTAATTTCAAAGATATTGCAATTATCTAGGTTTATATTTAGTTTCCGACAGTAAAAATATGAACTTGAAATAGAATATAGTGTTTTATATAATTTTTGACCATTAGTATGGGAAACTTCTAAATCGTTATATTTTCTTTCCAGTTCATAATTTTACCATAGGAAACCCAAAATAAACCTAGATAATTGCAATTTCTTTACAATTACCAATTTTTACCGGAATCTGACATGTGGTTTCAAAATTAAACGTGTACTACGTTTGTATGGAGAAGTCTAGGGTCGCCGGACTCTTAAACTTACTTTGCGGCTAGCTCAATAATAGTGTGATTTGTCCATATATATTTATTTATTTATCAGTGATAAAAATGTTGTTTCCAGATTATTCGGCATCCACCGGGACTGTCTGCCCACCATCAAGAGCAGCTCGGAAGTGTACGGATCGGTGAAGGACGGCTCCGTGCTGGACGGGATCTCCATATCAGGCGTAAGTTCCACTGATACTCCGTCCTTAGGTTCTATCTCAGTTCAGTTCTATCTAGGTCTATCTCTGTCACAAACGCTACGAGCGACAGAGACAGGTGACCCGCGACGGATTCTGCTAACTCTTTCCCGTTTAGAGCTTGTGACAGAGATAGACTGAAATACGCCGCGTGCGCCCGCGTCACTTAGCGAAGACCCTACCTCTCAAGACCCGAATGGCGTCATATGATGCTATTTCCATTGTTTTACTATTGTGTCTGGTATTGGCTCGCAGGTGGGCGTGGCCAAAAGCACGCTGTCTTACTTAACATTGTGGCGGGCGAAAGCAGTGAGGTGAAATGCACGGCAAAAATGAGTAAAGTCCTTTTGGAAAAGGAGTTTTATGCAAAAACTACTGCATTAATCAGTTACAAATCAAGTTTATTAAAATCTTTAAAATTTAGGCTGTGTCGACAAAATGTATAATGAGACAAAACGATATCATGCTAAACTTTTGATGTACAATGTCAAAAAGTGGAGGAAATCGCCTCCGAAATTTGTATAGAAAAAGTATCGACTAGTTTCAGCTTAACGCGGCATTTGTTGATCTGATCAAAGACACTAACGCCGGTCGGTCCAAGAAGCGAGCGAAAGCTTTCAGAAGCGATCAGAAGATTGAGAATTTGGTTCGGTTAGTCCAAAGCCCTTTTTATTTCAGTAACCGACTTCCAAAAAAGGAGGAGGTTATCAATTCGTCGCGATCTTTATTTTATGTATGTTTACCGATTATTCGAAGACGCCTGGGCCGATTTAGAAAACTCTTATTTTGTTTAAAAGGGCATACTTTTATTAAAATTGGCTTAGTAATCGGGTTGAAGTCGGTTTTTAGTTTTGATAAATTATTTGTACAGTGTACTGGGGTGAAATTATCGCTCGCTCGTTTATCTCTATAAGTTCGTGGGCAAATTTTGACGCGGAACTAAATAAAAAATTGCCCCATTTGTAACGAGTAAGATAACAAAAACTGTGACACATTTTATTTCTTTATCAGTTTCGTGCCACTTATTAAGTTTTATCACAGAATAAGTACTAGTACATACGAACAGAAGTCTTACTCAGCAAAGGAATTAAAAGAAATATCTACTCAATGTGGTTAGCGATATGGTTTAATTTAGCTCGCGGCAGAACTCGGCACCTTTTCGTTTAGATACCTAGAATTTCATTGCAAGCCAAGTTCATTCTTATTATTCCAGACATACGTAGTCTTACTCACCAAAGGAATTCAAAGAAAAATCTACTCAATGTGGTTAGCGATATGGTTTAATTTAGCTCGTGGCAGAACTCGGCACCTTTTCGTTTAGATACCTAGAAGTGAATTGCAAGCCAATTTCATTCTTATTATTCCAGACAAACGATTCTTGTCACTGAATTTACCACTCCGGAGTGGTCGCCGCGCGCATAGTAATAATGTAGATATATTTTCGATACCTAAACGGGGAGTGACATACGCCTGGTTTTATTTTGACTTATAAATGTTCGATGCACGATGATAATACTGACATTATAAACGATTACGACACACCCACGGAATGCCGTGACGACCGGCGGGCGATAAGAAATCAACGCGATAAACGTTTAATTGGTATTCAATATTTATTGCTGTGAGTAAAGTCCAGTGATGCGACCTCAGCTTTACCTCCCGGATTGGCATGTTTTCTTCTGACTATACAATGTCCTTTTTAATTAAGTACAAATATTTTAAGGGGTGATTCAGTCCATTATTCCAAACAACTATTCCCAATAAATGTATATCAAAATATGAAAAAAATATTTTTATTTTCCATAGTACTGATATCACGTGACTAGTTCGGTTTGTATGAGAAGCTGAAATTTTTTTTTCGTATTTCGATAAACATTTATTGGGAAAAGTTGTTCAAAATGATGGACTGAACCACCCCTTAAAATATTTGTACTTAATTAAAAAGGACATTGTATATACCTTCTCTTGATTCTTCTTTTTCTGCCTTATCTTTGTCCCAGTATTTATGTTCAGTTTGTTCTTTCTCTTTACGTCCGTCACCCCCTTCCTACTCATATCCTCCTTTACACATTCCATCCAAATTCAAATAAAATTTAAACATAAAAATATTTTGTCTACTACTATACTTAATTTATTTATTTATTAAATCTTTATTGACCATAATGGTACAAAAGGTGGACTTAATGCTAACGCATTCTCTACCAGTCAGCCTTTGGGAAAAACAGAGTTAAATTTATTAGCGATAGGCGCGTAAAGATATATATATATATATATATAATAAACTATAACATATATATATATATATATAATAAACTTACATAAACAATACATATACATAGATAAACATTATTAATACATACATTAATAAACATACACAAATATACATAATATAAAATATAAAAACAGTTTAAGATAATGATTTGATTAGTTCTGCTGCAACAAATTAGCAAAAAGGTGCGTGTGGACTTTCTTCTTAAATAGATACCTATTTGAGATACTTTTTATGTCTTCGGGTAAGGCATTCCAAAGTCGTGTAACCTGAATAGTGAAAGAATTTGACATAAAATTAGAGCGAAATAAAGGAAGGTGAAGAAGAAGAGTATGACTAGAGCGAAGCTCACGGTCATGGCTTTCGGACTGAAAGCGAAATTTGTTTTTCATGTACAGGGGAGAGAGGGGATTCTTTAGTATAGAAAAAAGAGTACAAAGCATTCTCTGCTGTCGGCGCTGACGAACAGGAAGCCAGTTAAGCTTAGATCGAAAAAAGGAGATGTGATCGTACTTACGAAGACAGAAAATAAAGCGGATACAATTATTAATAAGACGATCTAGCTTATTGAGAAGATCTGCGTTAAGATCAGGATAACACACATCAGCATAATCAATTAGCTTGTCAACTAAGAAATATGAAAGTGTTAAAAGTGCCTTTAATCGAAAATATAGACAATTTTAAGAAAGTAATTTGATTATAAAAATTCTACGTTTTATCAGGATTTTTTTATATAATTTTAAACAAAACACCGGAAGTGACGACACACTGCAATCGAAGTTTAAATTTAGCGCTAATAAAACAATGGCATCTGTCAACTGTCAAACTGTCTGTGTACTGTTTAAATTACCGTCTGTATGTTGGTTGTTGTCAAATTGTGGTGTTGGTAGATGACAGTGACAGTGACATATAATACAGGGGTGCCATTTTTGAAACGTGGAGTCAATAAACGAACGGTTTTTGTATGGAAAAAACCAGTAATTTAGGTGACATCGCGTTTCAAAAATGGCACTTCAGTACAGTACTGAAAGTGGAAATTGCCAACTTTACTCAAAAAATCTTCATTGTGACATCACTTCCTCAAATAAGCTTGACCTTGCTTGAAAATAAAGGTCAATGGGTTTTTTGCAAATATCTAAATAGGTAAGACCTTATTTTAAAATCTGATTTGAGAAATCTTCTCCTAGAGGCTATTCCTCGAAAAGGATTGCGAATCAGATCTTTTTGAAAATTACTTGACAAGCCAATTACGGGGAGAATAAGGGATTGTATCAAAGTAATTTTAGTTTTAATAGGCAGAAAGTTTAATTAATATAATAAGTGTCTGTTAAATAGTCATGAACACTAATATAAGAACATAGATAATTTTTGATTTTAGGAAAGTTGAGTCGCGTGAAGTTGTTTGAGGAATAAGTCTATTCCTCAAAACAACACATGTGTCGTCTTTTCGCCAAAAAGATACTCATAGTCATAGACCTAGAACTTTTTTTCTTTAGATCTATCACACTGCTAACATAAAAACTTTTTTACATACACACTAGGAAGACTTTAATAAAAAAATTGTTTACCATAGATACCTTTTACCTACAAAACATATATTATGTCAAATATTTTCAGATTTTTCTTTGTTTATTTTTGTATTCTATTTAGTAAAAATAGTCGTAGTAAAAGTATTGTATGTAATGTTGTATAAGTACGTCAAAAAATGCTCGAATGCGTCTTCTTACAATGCTTGCCAGGGCTCGCATCGTAACCTGCACCAGGCCTGTGTCAGTCCTTGTTCAGGTATCGAAAATATGCCTACATTATTACAATGCGCGCGGCGACCACTCCGAAGTGGCAAATTCAGTGACGTATATCGTATGTCTAGAGTTATAAGAATGAAATTGGCTTGCAATGCACTTCTAGGTATCTAAAGAGGTGTCGAGTTCTGACGCGAGCTAAATTAAACCATATCGCTAACGACATTGAGTAGATATTTCTTTAAATTCCTTTGTTGCGTGAAGCGTCTGAACGTGAGTACTTATTCTGTGCCTGCACCACTCGCATTTTTGACCCTTCTTATACATTGCATAAAGTACTATGTACTATTGGAATTAACGTATTTTTTTTTATTTTAACTTCAGATTCTAGGCAACCAGCAAGCGGCGCTGGTCGGGCAGAACTGCCTGCAGGCGGGGCAGGCCAAGAACACGTACCGCAGCGGCTGCTTCCTGCTGTACAACACGGGCACGCGGCGCGTGCAGTCCACGCACGGACTGGTCACCACGATAGCGTACAAGCTGGGGCCTGACGCGCCTCCTGTTTATGCCCTTGAAGGTAATTGAGCACCCATCGCCTTAAAAACATATTATTTCTCTTCCTTGTCAGTAGATGGCGCTGTAAGGTAATAATTAAATAAGTATATAGGGACAAATTACACTGATTGAGCTATCCCCAAAGTAAGTTTGACTTGTGTTATGGGATACTAACTCAACGAGACTATATTTTATAACAAATGCATATACTCGCTGAATTTTCATTGGTTCTGGAAAAAAATGTCGTATAGTAAATTAATTCCCCTATCCATATACGTAATCCAAATTTGTGTATGACATAAGATAAAAAAGTTGCAAAAATGATTTTCGATCGAAACCACGAAGTTATGCCCATCCAAAATAGCCGCGTGAGTTCGATGAACTTCGCCGGCCGGCGGCGGTTACTTCTGATTGATCTCACAATTTTACTTTCGTAAAAAATTTTCGATACTGAATTTTTTTTACTAGCTAATTAGGTCTTATTAATGATCCTTATGAAGTGGCCTTGGGCTCCAAAACCAATAAAAAATCACCGTGTATAGATAAACATTCAAGACCCAGGACAATAGGGGTGACGACAGGGCCCGAAAAGTATGATTGTTATTAATTCGTCTTTTAGATTATCCAAACAATATGGACCCATATTCAGTTTACCAAAAAAGTAAAAATTCACAAAGATACGGAGCTTCTAAGTTCCGGAGTGGGGGTTTGCGACGTCACACTTAAGTAAAAATCGTGCTTAAGTGTGACGTCACGCGAAATTTCAATGCGCTGTATCTTTGTCATTTTTGGTTTCTCAGAGAAAAGAAAAAATACGTGTACAATATTTTTTAATAATCTAACCGATAGACCAAAAATATTTTTCCATTTGTCATGCCTATTGGGAATATGCATCAAAAAATATGTGTCATCTAATCAGTTTATCCATAAATATTCAAAAGTAAAGTACTAACATTGAAAACAGAATGAAAATAGGTTAAAAAACGGACGAGATATAATGTAAAAAAATATGTCTATCTCACTCGCAAAAACGCTATTTTCTTTGGCAAATGATGTCGCAGTAAAATAAATAAATATATAGGGGCAATTTACACTGATTGAGCTAGCCCCAAAGTAAGATCGAACCCGGAACCTCTGGGTGGCGGACTAGCATGGTGACCACTACGCCACGGAGGTCGTCGTCGTCGTTTTTACGTGGGTGTTTAAAAACATAACGTTCCAGGTTCGATCGCAGTAGCGGGCGGCGCCATGAAGTTCCTCCGAGACAACCTAAAGCTGATCAAGGACGTGGCGGTGGACACGGAGCAGATCGCGGGGCAGGTGTTCTCCACCGGGGACGTGTACTTCGTGCCGGCCTTCAGCGGCCTGTACGCGCCCTACTGGAGGAAGGACGCCAGGGGGTGAGCGACCTTAACAAGTTTAACTAATATTATTGAAAAAAATACCCCTGTAACTGCTAAACAATTCATACTGTCATCCAACTTACAAAAGTATGCAAAATTTTAGCTCAATCATACATACATGCAAGATACATCATTATCATCTTTCTCGCCTTTTCCCTATTTGGGGTCGGCTCTGTATGTCCTGTTTCCACTTCTTTCTGTCATTCACCATATTTGCACTAACCCCTCTTTCTTCATATCTGTCCTTACACATTTTATCTACGTCTTCCTATCCCTCTGCAGCCCTCCACCTCCAAATGGATGGTCCATTTGGAGGTCCTCTTAGCCAAAGGCATCCCTCATGGCGTGGCTGTACCTCGTAACAAGTTCAAGTTTTAACGTACGAGGCGGAATTCCAGCCCGAGCCGAAGGCGAGGGCGTAATACAGCCGAATTTGTTTAACCAATAAATATACGCACGTATAGCGTACGACGTTTTTCAACACACTTGCGAGGAAAAATACATAAAACTGTGATGGTGTGTGACGTTTGCTTTTCCGCCGTTTTACTTTTTAAAATAAGCGTGGCGTGCTGCATATTGGCGCGCGCCGCGTGGTGGACCAGTTCGAAATTTTAAAATTCGTTCGGGACTAGTTCTTGTACATAAAGGTATTCGTTTGTTTCAGAATCATCTGCGGACTGACAGCTTTCACAACGAAGAACCACATCATCCGGGCTGCTTTGGAAGCCGTGTGTTTCCAGACCAGGTAATGTTTGTGTGTTTGTGCCAGCTATTTCAAATACTATAGATGGAAGTATCATCTGCCTACTTAAAAGTATATTTTAGTAGGCTGTATTTAATATTTTGTCAAAACTAAAAAATGTTTTTACGTTCAGAACTAAGTATCTGATTTGTGTTGTTAGTTAGAACAATTTTATATGCATGTGATAGTGTTTGTTCAATAACGAGTAATTTTGATAAGATCTTTATGAAGTTTGGTATTTGAACATGCGCCAAATTAGTTAAACTTGAACTAGCCGCGGGCTTGAACTCACAGGTGGGCGTGGCCAAAAAGCACGCTGTCTCACCTAACACTGTGGCGGGCGAAGGCAGTGAGATGAAACTCACGACAGTTCATAGTAAACCGAGCGCGTAAAAAACTACGTAAAGTCCTTTGGGAAAAGGGGTTTTATGCAAAAACTACTGCACTTGACTAACAAAAATTTGCATATATTTCAAAATTGGGTCCCTAAATCGAAAAATAGTTTTCCCAAACTTACAATATATTTAAAAGACCTATTCAACAATACCGCACACAATGGGTTAATCGAGAAAAAAATTACTACCACATTACTTGTATGGGAGCTACCCAAAAAATATTTTTCATGGTTTTATTTTACCACCTTTTCGGCATGATTAATATACTTACCCATGCTAAAAAACAGATTTCTGGTAATCATAGTGCCTGAGTAAAACCGCGGACGGACAGACAGACAGACATGGCAAAACGGGTTAAGGGTTCCTTGTTTACTACGGAACCCTAAAAAATGTCGACTAGTTCCACCTTAGGCCCAAAGCAGACGACAGACTATCCGTGACGCACTTTTTAGTCTGTGATAGTCTGTGAAAACAGGCGCGCAAAAAGTCCGGCGCGCTTCGTGTGCGTTACTGCATATGATTCCACGGGTTCTATTTTCACAGACTTAAAAGTGCGTCACGGATTAGTCTGTTGTCTGCGTTGGGAAGTAGACATTTTTTAGAGTTCCGTTGGGTCTTAAGGTGGTGCCAAGTTCACATTTCGCGGCGAACTGCTAGTAAAATGTCACATTCGCAGGGACATCTTGGAGGCGATGCACAAGGACTGCGGCATGCCGCTGCAGAAGCTGCACGTGGACGGCGTGATGACGGCCAACAGCCTGCTCATGCAGCTGCAGGCCGACCTCATCGGGATCCCAGTCTGTGAGTGACGCAAGGAAAATGTCCTTACCTTAGGACGATGACGATAAATTGTCAATTAAACCTGTCAAGACCCGCAAGGCATTAATAAATGCTTTGTTATCGTTTTACTATTGTGTCTGGTATGAGCTTTAAAGGAACGGTTAAACTGGTCAAAACCCGCCGACCCACCAATAGGTCGGCTTCCATTGTTTTACTATTGTGTCTGGTATTGGCGGGTCTCGAAGAGTTAATAAAATAAGATGAAGGATAAATTAGTACATTAGGATAACTAACCATACCATTGAGGATGTACGATTTAGCCTAATAAAATAAGTAAATAAATACGGACAAATCACACAGATTGATCTATCCCCAAGTTCAAGACTTGTGTAATGGGATACCAACTCAACGATACTATATTTTACAACAAAAACATAAACAGATAAACATCCGAGACCCAGGACAATCTAAAAAATATCATTTCCATCTTGACCTGGGCATCGAACCTGGGACCTTTGTGACAGCGTAGCATAATGACCTAGGTCAGAGTTCGTCAAAATCTATTCATATTCAAATTTGCAAATGGTTTATAAAATATGCAGCAAAGTTAGAGGGTGAATGGAAAGCTGTATATACGAAGCCGATAGCGAAGTTATTATACACGGTGATTTTTCATTAGTTTTGGAGCCGAGGGTTACTTCATAAGGATCTTTAGTGACACCTAATTAGCAAGTACAAATAAAAATTCTGAACAAAAAATGTTGACTAAAACGCGAAAGTATCGTGAGATCAATTAGTAGTATCGCCGCCAGGCTCCGCCGGCCGGAAGGTCGGAGTTCATCGAGGTCACGCAACTTTTGCAACTCTTTTTATCTTTTGTCATACACAAATTTGGATTTCGTATATGGATAGAGGAGTTTATTAACACGACATATTTTCTAAAACCAATGAAAAGTCAGCGTTTAAGCCCATGGTTTAAAGTTTATTTTCGAGTGGCATAGAAAAGTTCTCTCCGCCAGTGGCGGATTTACACATTTGCCGCCAAGGCTATTTATATTTTGCCGCCCCAAAGCTGCGTTCACTTAAAAAGTAGGGGGAGGGGGTGCAATTGGCCTAAAATTTGCCGCCCTAGGCTTTAGCCTATTCAGCTTATTGGACCTAAGCAGTAATTTAATTCTCTATTTAAAATGACTGAGCGCATTTTATATAATGTGCATTTTGTGTTCGCTCCAAGGTTACCAACTTATGTGCTCTTATTAGTATTTGTTTAATCTTGTGTGTTTAGTTAGCAAATCAAATAAATTAAAATAAATTAAAATTGGCCAGAGTAGAATAGGACCATTCCAAGTGGAGGAGCGACGAAACATAGGTGACATAGTTTACCTGGCCTGTGTGTTGAATGGAAAAATTGATTGCCCCGAGATTTTAGCAAAAATACTTATTAATGCACCAAAAACTCGTACTAGACAGACTCAGCTTCTTCAAACATATCCTGCATCTTCAAATTACAGGCAAAATGCTTTCCTGTCGAGAGCTTCTCGTAAATTTAATGAGTTTTCTACCGATATTGACTTGTTTTGCAATAGTGTGTATGCCATTAAACATAGGTTAACCCAAAATTATTTCAGTCATCAAAATATTGTTTAACCTTAAAGGTAATATGTGTAATAGATCCTTACTTACTTTTAAATAGATACTTAACTAAACTTTCACCTACATTTAACATGTAATTCTTAATAACTTTTAAGTTACTAAGGTGCAATGAACACTACTTATAATTATATACTTACTTAATATTAGTGAAGATTTGTAATTGGCTACTCAGTAATGTATTCTATATTTACTTCTGTTATGTTATGCTGTAAATCTTCCGAAAATAAATAAAATAATAAATAAAATAAAAAAAGTCTTCCCGTGGATGTCGTAGAAGGCGACTTAAGAAATACAAGCTAAACAAAGCATATAAACATCAATAGAACCTCTCCAACCCGTCTGGCCAGCGTGGAGAGTGTAGGCCAAATCCTCTGACTACTCTGGCCAAGTATGGTTGTAGTAAGTACAGAGAGGGTCGTGCTTGTGCAGTGGAGACTAAAAAAGACCTGATGATGATGAAATCCGCTACTGCTCTCCGCTGTGCACTCTATCTAAGCTGATTATATAATATTATGACGACCTCCGTGGCGTAGTGGTCACCATGCTAGTTCGCCATCCAGAGGTTCCGGGTTCGATCCCCGGTCAGGGCAAGTTGGAAAATGGTCTTTTTCAAATAGTCTTGGGTCTTGGTATTCGTCTATATGTATTTAATATAAAATATAGTATCGTTGAGTTAGTATGCCATAACAAGTCTCGAACTTATTTTGGGACTTGCTCAATCAGTGTAATTTGTCCTTATATATTTATTTATTATCATCTGGCTTTGTTGTGTCTCCCCCCAGTGAAGGCGAACAGCTCGTGGGACATGTCCGCGCTGGGCGCGGCCGTGGTGGCGGGCGGCGCGGCCGGCGTGTGGAGCCGCGAGCGCTGGCGGGCGCGCCCGGGCCGGACGCACACCTTCCTGCCCACCGCCACGGACGATGGTAAGGCTTCTGATGACTAAAGGCTTCTCCTGTAACTCAAGTCACTGCCATCTAGTGGCAACAGACATCTATTACATACTGTCAATGTCAAACTTTTTTTTTTCTTACTTCTTATTTTTATTTAAAAGCTTTCATTTAGTTTCACCTGTCCCGATGTCTGTCGGTCTGTCTGTAATCAAATCTTCCTTGTTAAATTTGACCCACTTCCCGGTTTCCGATTGAGCTGAAATTTTGCACGCATACGTATATTGCGTGACAATGAAATAATGTGACTGATCTGATGATGGAGCCAGGTGACCATAGGAACTTTGTTATTAAATGATGCAACCCTATCAAGTTTGGCTCATTTGATTTGTTTTGAACTTTTAAAATCAGTTTTCGATAAAAGCTTGTTTAAAAAAAATTGAGTAATAATTACTTATTTAAGCAAATGTATCTCGTTTTCATTAATTGTATTTAGAATAGAAAGTGAATGTATACGGTACTTCGTCGTGTGAATGTCCGTTTAAGCACCAATTATGGCTCCAACGGAAGATCAGCGCTGGGGTTTCGCTAACGCAAAACCTAGCACATGCTGAGTTGGAGACCGTTTTGGGGGACAAAGAACTTTATTTTATATGTACTTTTTATAATTTGTTTAAGTGATTATTGTGTTTTTTATTCTTCGAATATTTTTTTTATCTATGTACTTCGCACAAGTGAAGTAAGTCCGAACACCATGTAGCGTTTGCTCAAACCCATCCCAGGATTGGTTCTGGTCTTCACTTTGGGTTGCGGAGGTCAGACGACATATTAAAAACTGAGAACACTTATAAATTATTATGAAATGCAGACCTACGTACAAATACAGACTAATACGTAATGTATCCGGCAAGCGCTTGCGGCCGCGCTTGATTTGACGCAACCATGGTGACGTCATAAAATAGTACCTAATGAGTGCAATTTGTCAACAGATCGCGACGCTCGGTATACGAAGTGGAAAATGGCGGTGCAGCGCTCGCTGGGCTGGGCGACCACCAAAAAGTCCATCTCCATGACAGGTCAGGCCCGCCGCACTAGCTCGGTACCGCTTCCCGGCTTTGACGATAGGGGGCAGCCCGCCAGCCTGCAGCGGGCAGAGAGCAGGCGCAACTCTATATTCGAGGCCATAGACCACGTAGAGAGTAGGAGGAACTCCATCCTAGAAACTAACTTCGATCATTACAGAGAGCATATCGATCACAGAGAGGGATGCACTAACGCTTACGAGGAATTGCTCAAATATGCGGCGAGAAGGTTCTCTATAGCGAACCCGTCCAAACTTCCCGAGGTAGAACATACTATATTAGACGACGCCGAATACTTTATGAGCAAAAAAGAATGCGATTATGGCATGTGCGAATGTTGTTCGGCCGAGAAGAAGTTGCAAACTAATTGGGAGTCCATAGAGCAGATCATAGAGAATGATCCGGAGATCATATTCGATAGCGACAACTATCCGATAGTAGTTGAGCCGATAAAGAATAGCGAGTCCAAAGGGCCGGAGTGCAAAGTCAACGGCAGCTTGAAAAAGAGCTTGAGCTCCAGTAATTTGACGTTCTGTAAAGCGATATCGGAAAAGTTGATAAATTCTCCTTAGATTTTAAATATATAGACTTATTTCCTTAATATAGAAAGGCTTTTTACTTAATTATTCGGTATTCGGCTCGTAAACATGTACGTAATTTAGGCTTTATACGGGGTGCCTTTTTTACCACCAGCGATATTTTTGGAGCGAGTTCAGTAAGGCCTGTGTCACTCCCCGTTTAGGTATCGAAAATATACTATTATTATTACTGTGGGCGTGGCGACCACTCCGAAGTGGCAAATTCAGTGACGTGAATCGTATGTCTAGAGTTATAAGAATGAAATTGGCTTGCAATGCACTTCTATGTATCTAAACAAAGAGGTGTCGAGTTCTGACGCGAGCTAAATTAAACCATATCGCTAACAACATTGAGTAGATATTTCTTTAAATTCCTTTGCTGAGTAAGACTTCTGTACGTAAGTACTAGTACTTATTCTATGGTTCAGTCAATAGTACTGAACTAATTTGTATAAAAACAATTGTCAAAAAACGAAAAAAAAAATCGGCTTCAAAAACAAATCGTGCTCGGCCAAACGGATTTTGTATGGGAGGACAATTTTTTTATAGTTTTATTAACTTTGTTTTTAGAAAGTAGTTCAGTATCATAGACATGCTCCAAAAGTTAGGCTGGTGGGTTAAAAGTGACCCTGGATAGCCCTTTTGCGGAGAATTCAATATAATTGTTCGTTGTTACTACTCGTATTACATTCATATTTAAAAGGTTAGACTGGAGACGAAGGTTGTAGATATAATAAAGTTCTGCCTGATTATTAATCAGGTTTTAGAAGATATAGTATTATTAGATATTAGCTTATTCGCGAGGTAAACGGTTTAGAAAGACTGTTAGGTTTGGATATTACGCGTTTCGTGGCTCAATTTATTAGGTAGAATTGGTAGTTTTTGGTAGACTCAGTAGATTCCTAGCATCGAATCATAGGCTGTAAATTAGGATATTTATGACTATCGTGAAGATCCTCGATGGAATGGTACTTAAACTCTGTATGGACTGTTTTCCATTTTATTTTACTAACATTATTAAGAGGCAAGTTTATTAACAGGTCTGTAATAAAAGTATTATTATTTGTACTTTCCCCTGGGTCTTATTTCCTCCTCACCTCGCATGCGTAATCTTATTTGGGATCGATTTGGCTTCTCATTTGGCTAAACATTTATTTTTCATTTTTTGATGTGATGTTTTATACTTATGGCAATGAATGTCTTGAATCTCTATATTAATTATCTGAATGTTTACAATTCTAAATTTCTAAATTTTCTTCGAATTACTGCTAGTGCTATGAAGTGACGCCATGTTGTTATTTTTTATTATATGCATATGGAGTTATATTGTCTTGTTGTTTCTTGTTTTTCAAGCTTTAAGAATAATAAATTAAAATTTTAATCAATAACCCGTTTTTTATTTATTTACTTCCAAAATGTCCGTTATGTATGGGACATAAATATTATCATTCCTCTGTCATCTTATTTTCATTCATTGTTTCATTCACTTGGGATCAAAACCCATTCGTTTCGTCTGCTTGCACATCTAAATGGAGAAGTGATGTTATTTGTTTTATTTTCAGTGCGAATAAAAGATAAGTTTCCAATTTATTTTTTTAAATAATCGCTTAAGGCCACAAAAATGAGAAACAATTTCTTGTTATATTTTTGGCAACATTGCGAAGTTTCAAGTGTTTCTGGCCAGTCGAGTTAATGTTTTTGGGGTCATGATTTTAGGGTTCCGTAGTAAACAAATAAGGAACCCTTGTAGTTTCGTCATATCTGTCTGTCCGTCCGCGGGGAAAATCTGTATGTACTTAATTAGGTACGTATATTAATCATGCCAAAAAAATGGCAAAAAAACTTGTTTTTTTTTCTCGACTATCCGTCGTGTGGGTTAACATTGAATTTAATTACCTTTCAAAAATATTGTGGGCTTGACAACATTATTTTTAGATTTAGAGATCGTTTCTTATTGATTTGGTTTTATAGTGCAAATTTTTGTTAGTTAAATGTCTAGTATAGCCCGTGGTTCGATTTAATACGGGTATGTCCATATCCTTATGTTTAACGTAGTTTAAAACTATACACTATGTACACAGCTAAGTCATCTTTACAAATTAAAAAGTTATAGGCGACTAAATTATAAAATTTTAATTTAAAAAAAACACACAAATTTAACAAAAAAATATTTTTTGGACTTTTTTTATATTTATTTAACCTATATTGTAAAAAAAAGCAATTTTATGGCACAATAGGCGGACTTAATGCTAAAAGCATCTAACAGCCAACCTTTGGTTAGTTACAAAAATTTAGCTTTTAGTGGCGTGAACTCATTCATCGCAACTACGGAACCCTATACTGCGTGTGGCACGACACGCACTTGGTTTTTTTGTAACTTTGTTGTTTTTGTTTTCAGACGAAAGATACAGACTGCTGTCTTCTATTCCGGCAGCGTTGTACCTCGTCGGCAGCTTCACCATGCTAGTCGTGTCTACCATACTCAGGGATAGTTGATAAGTTCCTCGTTCCTATTTTTTTATCTGTTACCTACATGTTTTCTAGGAATGTGACTTTTCAATCTGTCTCTTTTGAAATTATAAGGTATACTTATATGAATTGAATATTTATTGTCATCATAATAATCATTGTAATATTATCTTTCAATATCAGTGTCTTATTTTCTTTTAATTGTCTATGTAGTATATAAGATTAATTGCATTGTTTATAATTTATAATCTGACATTTTTGAATTGGTTATTGTATTATATTTTGGAATAATTTATTTGTACCAATTTTATCAATGTAAATAGGGATTCGTTGAATGAGGAGGTGTTCAAATATTTGAAAAAGTTTTGTGTTGTACAGTTAAACCCGACAAAACTTTTACATGTATGAACACTCATACCATAATATGACGATGTTGTATGTAGGTACTTGACTTACTGATAAGTTTTATTAATTTATATTTGAGATTCAGGATCAATTGTAAATAACTAGCACATTGAAAACTCACGTTGCTGAAAACCCTAACTTAATTAAGCTGAATGTAATTGAATTTGTACCAGAAGAGGGCAGGCTGAAAAAGCTAGACTTGGCTTTGTAGAGTGTAGGATGAGTTGAATTTATCTAGAATTTGATAATTTAAATAAGAGTAAGTAACACGTTTGCTGGCATCTGGTATACTAGTTTCAAAATGTCTGAATACCTCGTTAAAGATCTAGCCCTGTCGCGTTCATATCATAAATTTTACAAGCTTTTATTTAACTGGCAATGTATCTTGTACGTATGTATGAATGTTTAAGTCAAATTTTGCAACTCAATTTTCAACTAGTTATCCTCAAACGATTCAGCTGAAAGTTTGCATACTTCTGTAAGTCGGATGAAAACACAATATTATGAAGTCAATGAGCTGTTCTGATGATGAAGCCGGAAGATATTCAACGGACTCAGATATAAAACAATATAACCTTATTGAGTAAGACTTGTTTGATTTGTCTTGACGAGCACTTTATGGTTGACGATGCCTAGGGTCTGATCACGGTGACGGAAAGTGGTCGATGAAACTGAGTAACGACGCTACACCACCGTGTTTGGGCTTCTTTCATTTGTCTTAATAAGTACTTTGGCCTATTAATAAAAGCTTGTAAATAATGTAATTTTTTCTAAAAATTGATTGCCAAATAACATCTACCTTGTATACGTAATTTTTATTGCATTTTTTATTTGTATTGTAAATAAGATTTCAATTAAGTAGTTGTTGATTTTTTATGTTAATTGTTATAAATACCTATTTGGGTATGTAGAAGTAAGTCGAGAAAGATGTCTTGTATGTTTGCGCAGAAATTAGTGGTTCGCCACAAACTTAGGCCTCGCGATTATTATTCCATATGTATTAGTAAGTTCCATATGTATTGTAGCGCTCGTTCGGTCAAATATCGTATCATTGAGTTAGTATCATACAAGTTTAAACTTTTTTTGGAGCTAGTTTAATTAGTGTTTGTCCTCAACTATCTATTAATTATTCAAAATTCTATGCTGTATCGGTCAATATCGAAGTAGGTACCTAGTAAGCAGAATAATCGTGGTCAATAAAGTAAAAATCATATCGTACATAGATAAGTATCTGTACACTGTACGTTTTCATTATACCAATTATACTATATTATATATGTTATGTATGTCGCTAGCTCGAGTTACTCGTGCAAATGGCGCTTATTTTATTAGAAAATTGTTTATGATTAACCTTAAATGTTGCCTACATATAGAAAAATATAGTAAAGTAGGCAACACACGGTCTTTGACATGGGAACATGGGAACTCTATATCTACCAGAAGCAAATAAGTACCTATAATTTATTTAGAACAGTTACGCGACCGCAATAACTTAGCAGATCTCTGTCTGTCTGCGTGCGACCTTTTCTTAAACTGTTAGGTACAGGTAGCGGCACGAAACTCTAGCGCTGAAGTCAAAAATTAATACTGTACCCGTGCGCAGTATGATCAGTGGCGGATTTACCTAGGAGCTACCTTGGAGCCTAGGGAGGCACATCTTGGGGGGCGGCAAAATCGAAAATTATCCCCCTCCCCTTCCGCGTACCCCGGTACCCTGACTAGGGCTGCATGATCAAGCCTTCCGAGGTTTTTGATATGATATTCAGTAACTAGGAACTATTTCAAGTGGGTAGGGGAAATATGAATACCTACCTACTAGCGGCAAATTTGTAAATCCGTCACTAGCAGTATCCCATCTACACTTCACTCAGCGCTAAACTTACATGCCGCTACTTGTATCTTAATACGCATAATAATTTACTGTAAACGACTTTGCAAAGAAGGCGCGCACACATAAGACAGGTGTCTTTTAGGATCCAACAAACGACGACGAGACTAAACTTTAATTTCATTTTTTACGTTGCGCTCTGTCGATTCGATTTCGATTTCATATAAACTCTCCTCGTTTGTTGTGCCCTGCTGCCATCGGTTTCATATAAACTCTCCTCGATTGCCAACTAGCATGTAGATTTAACTGAGCTTCTAAGATATAGTCAACAATGATTTCAAGAATAATTTGATAAATTGCAAATTATGTTTCCCATGCTTCGTTTCGTACTGAGTTTTGGCCAGTGTGATTCCGTTATTTTAAAACGCATTTAATTATTCCAACATACCTAGTTTTATGATTTTTTAAAATAAGTTAGGGTCAACCACAAAATTTGAAGCACCGGTTTTTAAAGCATATCTGTTAGGAGCGTAGTTATAGTGCCAGGGCTTTAGTGCTTACAGATTTAATGGTTGACTCTTACGAGTATTTGTTGCAATCACATGTAATTTATGAATCGAAATGGAAGAATCGTGAAATACAATTTTGATTTGAAAACAGAGTATGGTCATTTAAATAAATACCTTCCTTACCTTCTACTTACACTAATATATACAGATATATCTACTGATGTTCCGGGTTCGATCCCCGGTAAGGGCAAGTTGGAAAACGGCCTTTTTCAAATTTTCCTGGGTCTTGCATGTTTATCTATATTTGTATTTGTTAATAAAATACAGTATCGTTGAGTTAGTACCCCATAACACAAGTCTCGAACTTACTTTGGGGCTAGCTCAATCAGTGGTGTAATTTGTCCCTATTTATTATTTACCTATGACCACAAATCAATATTTTAATTTAAATTATTTAAGTATAATCAAATTATTATATAATCAACCTTCATAATTAATATATTTAAAGGTAATCAATGTAAAATTAATAATAAATACTCTCGAGAAAATGAAATGTAAATGACTACTTATCATCATCTGAGAAAAATTCTTGGAAATAGTTGTCTGCAAATTGTAATTGTATAATTTAAATGTATAGCTTAAGTGTAAATCTGTATTGTAATTGTAACATAGCCCATCAGGCTGGGTAGGGACCAATACTGAACTGGGTTTCTTTCGGCGTAATCTTCCCAGCAGTGGTCGTTCCGAAACGCTAGTAGTTTCTAGCTTCTGCACTAAAAAAAATATTTAAAAAAAATGACCTTCAATAAGAGATAAATTTATCCTACATTGAATAAAAAATTTTGACTTTATGTTCGTAGTTACGTGCTCGCGTTGCAGTGTCAAGCAACATTGAGCTCTACGAAATGATGATACAGTCTAATTTACTTTGCCATGACCGTGAGCTACGCTCTGTCATACTCTTCTTCTTTACCTTCCTTTATTTCGCTCTAATTTTATGACAAATTATTTCACTATTCAAGTTACGCGACTTTGCAATGCCTTACCCGAAGACATCAAAAGTATCTCAAAAAGGTACACTTACCTATTTAAGAAAAAAATCCACACGCACTTTTTGATCCTATCTTCGTCTTAAAATATCTTAAACTGTTTTATTATTAATTATATGTATGTGTATGTATTTATAATGTGTATCTATGTTTGCATATTGTTTGTGTTTATAATATATAAAATGTATCTTTATGTGCCTATCGCTAATAAATGTATTTCTGTTTTTCCTAAAGGCTGATTGGTAGAGAATGCATTAGCATTAAGTCCACCATTTGTACCATTGTGGTCAATAAAGATTTAACCCTTTCACCGCGAGACTTTTATCAGTTGTCGTGCCCCCAGCGCGAGACATGGTAAATCTAACATACCTATCTACAACCAAAAACGGATATGGATACGTAAGTTATGTGCCATAAGAGCATTTTTTTTGTCGCAAATATGCGACCTTCGCGGAATGGGCCCGACAATGTTTGTCGCATATATGCGACGTTCGCGGTAAAAGGGTTAATAATTAAGTAAAAACGCGCTAAGATGAGAACAGGAGTAAAGTAAAAAACAATAACCCATGTGTATTAAAATGATCAAGTTGTTTTATTACATTTTTGTATATTATACCTATGCCAACTAAAATAAATAACAGTATAACTAATAATAAATAACATCTTAAGACTCTCTCGCTAGATAGCTGGGTCAAGGGTCAGATTCAGAAGGCAGTACTCCTGGACACGACACGCATTGTCAGGAGGTTTCTCTCTCTGGGGCCCTAACCACCGGTAGCTTGGGCCTTATCCCCGCTGCCAGTGGGCAGCTATATTAGGTTTTTTATAATGTGTTTATATTTTGTAGTGTATTTTATATATTTTACTTTTTATAGATATGTTATAAAAAAACCTAATATATGTTTAAAAATAAATAAAGAAATAACAAATAATATTATTTAAATTATTAAAAGTTTCTAACGATGTTGCAGTCTGTCTCGCAGCTTGAGCAAGCGTTTGTACATCATCAGTTTGTTGATCGGATATGACGATTTCATCTCCTTTTCCTGAAAAACACATGGAAAAATAAGATATTTGAAAAAGTAAAATTTAAGTTTAAACAAAGATAATATGGTTTTTTACTCAATTATTTTATTATACTGCCCAATGCCCAAAAATGAGTAAGTTATAACCATTTAAAACCTGATGGAAGTTTCTTGACGTCACTGATAATATGTCTCGTACGAAAGGGATAGTGAGATGTCCCCACCACACTCCCACTCTTATATTTTATTTTTTCTTCGCTGACGCTAAGCATTAAATAAAAGAGGTAAGTTAAGAAGGGCTTACAAATTAAAAAGTTAGCAGGTGATCAACTTATATGTACTCGGAAAAGGAAAATTTCATACAAATTCGTTTTTAGACATGTGGCATGAACTCAAAGTCGGCATTCGCAACTATGGTTATGGGCTTACTTGTCAGGTAGTTCCATATAAATTATATCATAATCAGTTTTGAATTTTGGTATTAAAGTAATTTTTTTAAACCATTTTATAAACAGCAGTACTTACATGTGGAAAGAAGTTAATTTCCAACAAGAAAATTTCAAAAAAGGTAGATGCAACTATAACCGGACCAGTTTTTCTCTCACACACGTCTAACTGCACAGCAAATTTATCATCAGGTAGTTTAGCTAATGTTTCAAACTTTGGTTTTACAGCCCTTTTCTGGTCTGCTAGACGGTAAATTAATATCTCACCATCTCTTGTACCAATTAGTGTAATTTCGCCATAGAAAAACAATGCTGTAATGGGCGGGAATTCCAAATACAAGTGTTCATAATTATCAGTTTCTATTTTGAACAAGTTTCTGGAGTAACAAACAAAGTTTTTATTATTTATAGCACTGACATGCTTGATTTGTTTTACCCACTCTGGTGGGCATTTGATTGGTTGTACCCCCACTCGTTTGTCTTTGGTAACACTCACAATTCGTCCGCAATCAGTAAAAATATGTAATACTCCGTCATATAGTATTTCTTTGATATCATAGTCACAGTGCAATATTAAAACTGCAGATAAGTTTTGAGATATTAGATCACATTTATACACATCTCTGTTATTATAGAAGAACAGTGTGTCACCATACAGAACAAAATTATCTGCCTTAAAGACAATTTCAGTCATATATGTAGCTGTATCAACAGTTCTTTGAACATACAAATCTGTCTGCAACATAATAATACTGACATGATCATTGTTAGCAATTTTAGAACACTTTTTCTCAGGAATTGTCACAGGAATATATTTCAAAGTGCTCAAATCATAAAGTACCACACCATTTGTATCTCTCAATGGCAAAATATTGTTGTCAATTTCCAAAGCATGATTTTTGTCATGTAAAGAAAATTTATAGAACTCACGAACTTTTCTTTCAAATGATGAGACTTTTGACCAAACTCTCAGGTTCTTATAAATGTGATACCAAGGCAAATCATTCCCTGCTCTTTTCTTAGCCAGTCTCGAAGCCTTGAATTCTTTTAAGCATACTTCTTGCCATAATAAGTCAGTGCTGTCTATAATTTCTTTCCATTTTCTGCTTACTCTGCGGCACCGTCCAAGTGTGAAGCCATCCGTGTGAAAGAGTACTTCCAAAAAGGTTTCCAATGGTAAACTATCTATTTCCATTATTTGTATGAAATGATATTCTAGCAAAAAATATATGCAAGTTAAATGGTCAAGGATGTAGTTCAATACAAAAGTGTACTAAGATTTAGTTCAATTCATTTATGAGTATATTTAACTTGCTGGCAAGACATGATAATTAATATTTTGCAAAAGAGCAGGAAAATATGAAACAAATCTTAACCTGCATAAAAAAATCGTAGGTATTTTGCGTATTGTCTTCCTTATTTCAAAATCACTTTTGTTTACATTAGAAGAGAGAAGAGTAACTTAGACAATCAATATTTATCAATACATAATCTTAAAAAAATTTAAAACTGTAGACCTTGAGAGAAACTCGTGATCGTGACTTTTGTTTTGACATATTATGACATTTACAATAAAATTGGCATTCGTTTATTCTTGTTGATGCGTTCACATTCAGATTTAAAAAAAAATTATTTGCGGCTTATTTATTTATATAATCTTTATTCCTACTAAACAATCAAAGGTTGGTATGGTATAGGTCCTTTGATTGCTTTAAGGGAGCTTCTGGCAACAAATCTATGAGTCCACTGGTTTTTATAGCCGATTGAGTGGCGGACGGGGCGCCCAAAGACGCCCACCGCAGTCCGCAAATAAATATCACTACAGCCACACTATGACTCCACTTTAAACATTTCCCATATTGTCCATGAGAATGAGCACTTATAACAACAAACCACACCAATTTCATATTATAAAGTCCACTACAATCAATTTGCAAAACAATTTATACAAACTCCAACGTCTCCAACAGAACGAACCCATTGACTTCCCGTGTTCCCGCCAAAAACTCTCTTCACCGGTGTTGCCAGTGTGATATAAAAAAGGACGTTTGGCCACAGAATACATCAGATTGCACAACGCTAGAGTCTGTGCGGAAAGAGAACCGTCGTGGCGTAAAATCAAACGAACAAAATCTTTTTTATATGACAACCCAACACCCATCTGTCAAATGACAAACTTTACGTCATCTTTGTTTACCGTGTTGTTTTAACGTGATTTTTATTTTAAATCATTTCAAAAAGGGGAAATCCTTTACCCAGTCCTACAAGGGAAATAATATTTAATATTATTATAGGTTTTGCCAAAAAGAAAAAGCGGCCAAACACAATTATCGACTTAAACAAAGTCATGGAACGTGTGGCGGCGATGTGCGGTATGTAGAAAGTTATTTTAAATGTTTTAGATTTCCTAGGTAACCCCCAGACACCGACATTTTATATTATGTATAAATTAAAAAGAATTCGCATTAATATATAAGAATACATGTTTATTTTGTTTCAATCAAAGTTTTTGATAGCAGGTATAAAGAGTGTTGATACTTTTAATTTATTATGCGTTTAGATAAACTTGCCCTATTTTTTTCAGGTTTGAGTAAAGATACAGTATCTAAAATAAAAAAGAAGGTTCCTCAAATAACGGCGTGTGGTGCAAGAATTTATTATAAATAACTGTAACAGATTCGAGCAAATCAAGTTCAGAAGAAGAAAATTCTTTGGATCTCTATAGTCTATCCGATGATAGTTCAAACATGTCCGGCATTGAATATTTAGGATAAGACTTTGATTATGGTTCTGATCAATAAATTAATAAATATATTATTGTTTTAAATTTATTTTTTATGCCTACCTAACCTAAAGGCTAACGATGAAGATAGCATCTGAAAACATATAAAAATATATTTTTATTTACAGCCATTACATGTAATGTAAATAATATATAAAAATATAATTTATCCATTAGCATCCAATAGCCGTCATAGTTTCAAAATATCAAGAACTTTATAGTCGCACTATAATGACACAACAGTGTTGTCAACATAACAAATACGGATATTAAACACAACTGCGCCCTCAAATCCTACGACGGTTCTCTTTCCGTACAGACTCTAATAACCTACAGTAATATTCATCTATATATAGACGTTCCATCTCTTTCTATCGGGTAACGCTTACCTTCTCTGCCGCACTGATAAGCCACGCTGGCGTGGCCGCCGTAAGTACCTACTTTTTTGTACTTGCGTTTTTAATACCTACCGCGGAGTGATACAGGCCTGGTTTGGCTTTCTGAAAAAGTAGCATGGTACGTATGCCTTGTTTTTTATTTATTTATCGTCTCATGGTTCGTATCCTAGGAAGGAAAGCAATGATTGCAGTCAATACATACATACAGCCAAGTGTCATACTTGGTAGGAAGAAAAATGCTTTTTAAAATGCAAATTCAAAATATTGATAGAAACCTAAGGCGATTTTTTAGTTTTTGCCCTTTGTAGTAAAAAATATCACTAAGGGGACGTCAACTAATTACGAGAGGCGTTATTGAGGATTTTTCGAGATAAATGAAAATATTAACTGAGTCTTTGGAATAAAATCGGCGACCTTGTTTATTTACATCGGGGCTTAGCACGAATCTTTTTTTTGTTTCGTGTAACGTTTCGAATAGGAGTTACATCCTTCTTTTGTGTTCGTTGGGAATGAATAAAACACCTAATTTATAAATACAATTTATTCAGCAAGACCTAAGTCAGGTTAAACGCAACACTTCAAACGACCTCAAGTCTTTGTACAAGGCAATTTCGTGTATATTACTGAACCGCTCGCCGGAAAGCAAATATTTCTGCAGTCCCCGCAGCGGCGTAGATAAGCCGTCGACAAAGTTTATATCGCGACGTAAAGACGGCGACTGTCGATAGCGGTAATAAACGGTATCGGTACCTACTGAGATGGGGCAGACAACTTTAACTATGGCTCGTCGACTTCTACTTACACTAAAATAATTCGTCTCATAATTATATCTTTCATATAAAAAATCGCGAAATAAATGTACAACACAAGTCAATGATGGAGGCCAGGACCAGTCAAAGTGGTTTCTTTAACCATGCCTTTGATGTGATGAGTGTCAATATAATTAAGTATATTTTAGTTATACGGTAGTCTTTGTGACTACCGTATAACCTCCACCTTGAAAGAAACAACACTAATAAAACTGAAAAAAATAAAATAAACGATAAATATAAAGAATGCTCCACTGTTTATTTCTCACTTTCGATCCAAACGAACGACAATAATTTCTCTAATTAAGACATACAATTGATTTCTAGTGATGAATTCAGTTTGCAGAAAACAACGTATACACGCTGACTTTCTATTGGCTTTAGAAAAAAACATGTGCAAATAAATTCCTCTATCCGTAATCCAATTTTATTTTGTTTTTAAAAACTTTCTTATTTCATGTGATGAAATAAAAAAAAAATCGATCGAGACCACGTAGTTACGCCACTCCAAAACTTCTGCGTGAGCTCGATGAACTCTGGCGGCGCTTGGCGGCGGTAGTACTAATTGATCTCACGATTTTACTTTTGAGTTTTATTTTAAATATTCTGACTAACTAATTAGGTCTAAATAACGATCCTTATGAAGTGGCTTTCGGCTCCAAAACAAATAAAAAATTACCGTGAATAACAAAACATGATGAGATGAGACGAAACATCTATGTGACAATCATTACCCCTACTGTATTGCTCCAGTTCCATATTTGCTTTCCGGGAACTCCGTTGTACCTATAATACATTACAATTTATACTCGTTCGTAACATTATTAAAATTATCAAAATATAAGATGCAATAAAAAAGTCTAAGCGTGAGTATTATGATAAATACATATAAAATATATAAATGCCGTAAGTACGTATTGTAAACTATATATTGAGCGTTCAATTGTTACGGTTTAGACGCAGAATGCCACGATTCTCAAAATGTCCAACTTTTTACAAGATGTCCCAAGTGGAAAATAAATAAGGAAAATTCTCAAACTAATTCAATAAGGAAGTTTCCTGGGTCGAAAGTAAATTATTTGGTAGGTACTTTGGTTAATAGAATAAAACGTCACAAAATTATGTCAATTCTAAAAATCTTGTCAATGATCATATCCATTTTCAACGTGATTTTATATTTATTATTGCGGAAAAATTGATATTAAGTTAACTCCAAAAAACGTCATTTTTCGACGTCGTTAGTCTTTATTTCATACAAATACAAAAGAAAATGTTTGTTTTGACGTTTAAAAAAGTATCTGCTTTGAGTTGTTCGTAACTACCTTAGTATTAAAAGCTTGCACAGACATGTATGACTATGAGACCGATAGGACATTATTGGTAGGACCACGAGTCAAACATGTATTTTTAAACGTTATTCTCATGTGACATTTCGCGAACAGGGCGTTCTGCGCCAACCGACATAAAAGGAATGTTGTACAAACTAAATGTGACAGCGTTTGAACATGTTTTGGAAACTCCGTCACACATCTTCCGTTTGCCGAGCTTCTGTGAAACAAAACGCAACATTGAGACTTAACATAAACGTTATTTAAATTAAATTATTCGTATTGAGATATAATACTTAAAATTCACGAATTAACTGGACGAGAGAGTATACGCGAGACCGATATAATATAGCCATAGAAAATACTTGTACAATCTACAATATGGCAAGTTATCCTAATAAACGAGAGATTTTAATGACCTTGACAGTAAAACCTTAAGGGCAATATTATAATTTTTTTTAGGTGTACACGCTGATTTTTTATTAGTTTTGGAAAAAGAAATGTAGTATAGTAAATAAATTCCTCTATCCATATACGTAATCTATTTGTGTATGACTTATAATAATTAAGTTGCGAAAATAATTATCGATCGAGACTACGTAGTTACGCCCGTCCAAACTGCCGCGTGCGGTCGATGACCCCGGCCATCAGGCCGGTGGCGCCTATTGACTATTTGATTTCATGATTTTACTTTTGAGTTTTAGTTAACATTTTTTGTTTCTGAACTTTTATTTTGACTAGCTAGGTAATTAGGTCTTACTAACGTTCCTTATGAAGTGGGCTTCGGCTCCAAAACCAATAAAAAATCACCGTGTATAACATACCGAGAATTATTTTCTAAAACTATTTCATCTAAGCTAAAATGTCAACCTATTACCAAGACATTATCATACATAACACGTCGATAAAATTTATATCGCGCGAAAGACTAGTGCCAGCTCGATAGATGGCGTTAGTCGATAGCGCTGCATCAACGTCGTTGCTGAGCTATATTAAATCGGTCTCAAACCTCAACTAAAATTAAAATATACTAAAATTTGGTGCAAACAAAATTCACTCGTGTTAAATGCTTTGCACGTGGGCTAGCCACTTGTCTTACATCCAAATACTTAAAAGTATTGGTAATGAAACCTGGGGGGCTACCTGAATTTCCGGGGGCCTGTACTGCCCCATTTGAAATAAATCATTTGAAAGGAAACTAAGATGTCATTTAAAATTGTGTCTTGATAAAGCCTTTCAAACTATCTTATGAACTACTGTTTAAAGTTTAAAGTGAAAGCGTGAAACTTTTTTACACACCTTTTTTCGCAAATGTGCGGTGAAAAGCTTTACTTTCTCACTTTAAACTATAAACAGTAGTTCATAAAATAGTTAAAAGGGTTATCTAGGGCTTGATCAAGACAAAATTTTAAATGATATTACCGTTTATTTCAAATGATTTATTTTAAATGAGGGCGCCACTGGACCCCGGAAAATTCAGGTAGCCCCTTAATATAGAAAGAAGTACAGTGCGTCTATTTTCTTGTTTGCGTAATAACGGTTTTCGTTTCAATTTTAAAACAAGTTTCATAATATAACAACTTTATATACTTCCAAGCATCCATTCTGGCGAAAAACTAAAATTTTTCAAGAGACATGAAGAAAATAAAAACACTCTACAGCATCAATAGATGAGGTCTCATTACTAAATAAGTATTCAGAGATTATTCAACAATTAAAACAAAACTACATAAATATTATCGTGGATTGTTGTTAGTATGCAATACACATTACTTGTAATTTTTACAAATATACAAAAGTCTAAATTAACGTTGATACAATTTCATTATCAATAGTGAAACAACTTTCCATACAAAACCGAAAACAATGGAGAGTCTAAATACATATTTATACATGAAACACATTTTTTTTTCTTGAAATTTAAAATTCTATAGACTGTTTTTCTTAAAAAAGGAATACGAAGTGTATTTTGTGTAGTACATAATGTATTATTAGTATACAATGTATAATACATGTATATATATTATATAATCTAATGTACATTGCATACTAACATATTGAATGGTCTTCATCGTTTAGCTACATGTATTACGAGTTGTGACTCCTTACTGTACAAAATTCTACACATTTTTGTTTTTTATTTTCAATTTTTAAACAGCTTTTCCTTTTTTCTCAACAATCCCTTTGAAATAAATTTCTAACATTCCAACATCTCTCAATCCACTTTTAGAACTTTTTTACCCCGTTATTCATAAAAATTCATACGTTTGCTAAACCTATTTGAGATAAAAATGTTTTGTCTCATTCTTTCAATATTAAATATTCAAGAGAGGGAAAAGGACAAAACATGTTTTAACTAAAATAGGTATAGCAAATTTTTTATGAATGAGGGTCAGTGTTCACTGTATATACTAAAAACACCCAGATTTTTTGGAAACTCCTCAGCGATGTTAGTTTCTGCCAAAAAACCATTTCTTTGCGACGTTCCCCGATTCAATTATGAAACATCTAACAAAATCAATCAAAAATATTTTCATGAATGTCTAAAAATTGCTAATTAGTATCAGGTCTTTTTGTCTCCACTGCAGGAGCACGACCCTCTCTGTACTACCAGAGCCATACTTGGCCAGAGTAGTCAGAGCAAGTACAATTCAGATAAATAAATAAATAAGAAAAATTCTGCTACGAATACTCCCACAGTAAGTTTAGTACTTTATATTCATTCTGGTCAGTTTCAATTGATTATGTTAGAACTTTCATAGAAAATGTCGGAAGAACGGTGTTTCCTCGTGAAAACGAATGAGTCCAAAGAATTTTTGAAAAAAATAATTTTGTATTATGGGAAGATGATATCTCTCTTGGACACAGCCCTATGTGCGATATGACTTCGCTGCATATACATGTCATTTCCACAATGCGCAGTTTCTCTACAAATCGTATGGGAATCTCATTTCTTTGTACATATTTCGTCAACGCTTTGGAAAAATTGTTTAATGCAGTCGTCCAACGACATACCTGCGCCGTCCCTCTGAAAATGTATATTCAGAATGATTTTTCATGAAGTCTTAGTTGCTGCCGTCTAAATCTACCGCGTGACCCCGATGAACTCCGGCCTTCTGGCCGGCGGCGATACTACCCCTTCAAACGTCGTCATAGCAGACACAATAGTAAAACAATACATCAGACGCCCGCTCCGGGCGTCCGACATTTAAAGGGTTACTAATTGATCTCACGTTTCTACTTTCGAGTTTTAGTTAACATTTTTTGATTCTGAATTTTTTGACTAGCTAATTAGTCTTACTAACGATCCTTATGAAGTGGCCCAAATAATACACACTTGTCTTTCTAAATATACATTTTCATGTTAATATTATTTCGAGTTTAAGAGAAAATTTAACATAGGTAGACATCCAGCTTAGGTATTTCGTTGATCCGACAGTGCAACCTTAACACCAATAAATGGCACAAATAAATCTGTTTTTTTTTTTTTTTAAATAATCATAGTGGTTAAATATTTTTAAATATTTAGTTATGTCGTCATACGTTCGTTTTAATAATATTATAATTATAGTGGTCTCTTTCATTCTCCATGTTATCATCAGTTAAGTACAATTAACTTATTTCACCCCAAAAATGCTAGAAAAAATGCGCAGAGGAAAAAACGCTCTACATCCGGAGCGGTGTACAAAGGCTGGCGGTATGTGGTGTGGTGAGTGGTGTCTAGTCAGCCTTGCGGGGCCTTCGCTTGCGGACCTCGGGCTTCGCCTTGTCCGCGTCGCCGACTGAGTCTACCGCGGGCGCCGCCTCATCTTCAGATGTCTGCAATTCCGAAGAATAATATTAAAAATTAATTTTATTTTTTTAGTATATTTTTAATTATTTGGTCTTCTTCTTATCGTGTGTGTTAAGTGACTAACACTAGTGTCAGAGTTTTTAAACCGCCTTAAAGGCCTCTGACATGGTTTTAGGTAACGACCATTGTCAAAGACAGTGACCGGGACCGACGGCTTAACGTGCCCTCCGAAGCACGAATTATTTGGTATATTCAAAACTAAAAACAGACTTCAACCCTAAACTATACAACCGGTTTTGATAAATTTTCTGTGGGATAACCTAGCAAGGTATGTCGAACCTCGAAAGGATGTCGGTTAAAAAGATAGTGTGAGAGAGAGAGATAGAGGAAGAGAGAGAGAAAGAGAGAGAGGAGAGAGATAGAGAGGAGAGAGAGAAGAGAGAGAGAGAGAGAAAGGAGAGAGGAGAGAGAGAGAGAGAAAGGAGAGAGGAGAGAGAGAGAGAGAGAAAGGAGAGAGGAGAGAGAGAGAGAGAGAAAGGAGAGAGGAGAGAGAGAGAGAGAGAAAGGAGAGAGGAGAGAGAGAGAGAAAGGAGAGAGAGAGAGAAAGGAGAGAGAGAGAGAAAGGAGAGAGAGAAAGTGGAGTACATACATCGCTGGGCGAGTGCTTTTCGCCGTCGCTACCGTTGTCGTGCTCGTCGTCGTCGACGATGTCCTCGTTGATCAGCTCCTGGCGGTACATTGAATATTATCATTCGTAAGATAAAAAAGTTGCGAAAATGATTTCCGATCGAGACTACATAGTTACGCCCGTTAAAAACTGCCACATGACCTCCATGAACTCCGGCCAGCGACGCCTGGCGGCGGTGCTACTAATTGATCTCACGATTGAGTTTTAGTCAACAGTTTTTTGTTTCTGATTGTTTATTTTGACTAGCTAATTAAGTCTTACTAACGATCGTTATGAAGTGAAATTATTTCATTTAATATTCAGGAACTAATTGAGATTGTTCCTAAATTTACTAAAAAGAACAATCATTGGCAACACTTATCGTGACGTAGTCTAGTTCCAACTTGGGAAGAGAGTACCTTGTTTTATTATACCACGGTTTACACAAAATATGGTTTAAACAAGTTTGTTTGCCAGACAAATTAATAAACTTTCGACTTTCAAGCGTCCATCCCCTATAACTTTTGAACCCCTAAACAGATTTCCATCAAACATAGCTAATAATCACTGCAAGGACACTTGCTTTCACATAAATAACACGGTATGATACGATTAATTTTCGGACTTACTCAGGTACGCCACTTACTACGCTCGTGATTCTACTGTCGAATCCTTGTTTTCGCTCTGGTTTCAAAGTAGCGTGCATTTGAAATGGGTATGCCATGTGGTTTCCGGCAGAGTAGAATAGGGCCACTCCAAGTCCTCCCGTGGATATCGTAGAAGGCGACTTAGGAAATACAAGATAACAAAGCTTTTATACATCATCAGGAGTTTTTGGCGGGAAATCAAAGGGTTCAGTTTGCTTTAAATTGTTTTGCAAATGGATTTGGCAGTCACAGTGCGGCTGTAGTGATACTTATTTGCGGACTGCGGTGGGCGTCTTTAGGCGCCGTCCGCCACTCAATCGGCTATGAAAACCAGTGGACTTATATAGATTTGTCGCCAGATGCTGCCTTGAAGCAATCAAAGGACCTACACCTTTGATTGTATAGTTAGGGTTAGGATAGTAGTTTTTTGTATATTAAACTTTGCAGAATTGGGATTTAATATTCTTGTTTTAAAATATTCTTACACTTTATAAACTACTTGTTTCGTTTGAGTTCTTATTGGAGGACTCATCTTTGGTTGTAAATACCGTGTGCGTTTTACTTGAAGCGACCTGTCCCAATAACACGTATTGACGACAGCAAGCCTGACGCCCGACTGAAGTAAGACTGAAGTTACGCGTCGTTTGACGTTTCGTAAACACACCCCTCCCGTACCGCTCCCATACCTCAGGAACTGCCACAATTAGGTGCTAGACCTGTAAAAACAAAATTGTACCTCTTCCCTGCGCTGGGCGTCTCCCGTGGCGCGGTCGAGCTCGGCCTGGGACACCAGCACCTTGTCGGCGCGCCGCGGCGGGTACAGCAGGTCGATGATGCAGACCAGCACCTACAAGTAAACAATAGCATTTATGCAACTGTTGTATAAGAAGCGGCAAAAAATGCGAGTAGCGCATGTTACGATGCGAGCTTTAGCTTCTTCTTCTTATCGTGTGTGTTAGTGACTAACACTAGTGTCAGAGTTTTTAAACTGCCTTTAAAGCTGGGCATTGACGATCAGTTTTTCGCGTCAGTTTAGACGTAAAACTGTGGCGTCACTCCAAATGGTTTTAAGCTAACTAGATTTCCCCATTCACTGGCGTCACTCCGACTCTTCAGTTTTCGATTGCTCAATCATCGCGGGCGCCGGGCGCTGCGAGCGGACTGACGCCATTGGAATGACGATCGCACACTCGCGGTCAGTTTGGCGCGACGCCGGCGGATTTAGGGTAGCCACGGAAAATTTCCGGGCGCGCCTTCAGTTCAAACTCTGGAGTGATGATTCGACATTCACGATCAAATTTTGGATGGACGTCAGTTCAATTGATGGGAAAAACTGATCGTCAATGCCCAGCTTAAGGCCTCTGACATGGTTTTAGGTAACGACCAATGTCAATGACAGTGACCGGGACCGACGGCTTAACGTGCCCTCCGAAGCACGGATCATCTTACTTACCAGACAGTCAGGTGATCACTGATCAGCCTACAATGTCCTAACCAAACTAGGACAACAACACAAAGTCGTTGCTCCCGCCGGGAATCGAACCCGCGACCTCCTGGTATGAGCCGAACGCTCTATAAAGGTACGCGCATATTATGACGGGCCGGGGCGCAGCGCATTGATCCCGAGAAGTGTACAGCTAGACGTTGCGACAGCTCTAGTTGATCATCGTAATGAGGATCTTGTAAATCATATAGTTGTTTGTAGCCTTGAACTAAAATAATCAAAAACTCTTCATTCATCCTTGAACATCGTGCACGCAAGTTACAAAAAACGTAATTATCAAAAAAATCGTGACGTCACTTCCTCAGATAAGCTTGACCTTGCTTGAAAATGGAGGTTCATTGGGATTTTTGCAAATATCTAAATAAGTAAGACCTTATTTTAAAATCTAATTACAGAAACCCTCTCCTAGAGGCTATTGCTCGAAATGATATCCTTTTTTAATTTATTTGACAAGCAATTCGGACACACAAAAAAATTTTTAAAGAGCTGAAACGGGAAAACTTCCCTCGCTCCTACATTAACCCTTACGTCGTCTGACATAATTGTATAGCAGTCATCAAGCCACGTCAGATTTCTTTCGGCAGCTTAGAATGTCTGTAGCCGCTCACACACACACAAAAAACAAACAGTAGGTACTAACCAGTCCGAGCAGAGCTCCAATGAAGATGGTGGCCACGGCGAAGATAAGGTACGAACCCCATGTAGGCAGCCCGTATGTTTCCATAAGCATGTTGTGAACGCTCTGGAAACCATAGAGAATCATTAAGATCAAAACTATGGTACAACAGATGGCAGCACTGTGAAGTCTGGTGAAATAAGCTACAGGCTTCGAGCTAGGCTAAAATGTACGAGCCAAGCTTGCACATTTTAGCTGCACGCGGTCACTTACTATGTAGGTCGCATGTTAGCTGTTTTAACTTTACGTTTTAAATCATATGTCATGCAAATGATAAATACAATGCATGATAAAATTTGGTATGCAGAAAGCTGACACCCTGGCTTAAGAGTCCCCTTACCCTAGACTTCTCCATACAAATGTAGTCTACGTTTAATTTTGAAACCACATGTCAGATTCCGGTAAAAATTGGTAATTGTAAAGAAATTGCAATTATCTAGGGTTATAACTGGTTTCCTATGGTAAAATTATGAACTGGAAAGAAAATATAACGATTTAGAAGTTTCCCATACTAATGGTCAAAAATGATATAAAACACTATATATATTCTATTTCAAGTTCATATTTTTAGTGACGGAAACCAGTTATAAACCTAGATAATTGCCATATCTTTGAAATTACAAAATTTTGCCCAAATCGGACATGTCGTTTTGAAATAAAACGTAGACTACGTTTGTATGGAAAGTTGTATTTTGGTCTAGGGTAAGGGGACTCTTAACACATAGTCTAGGCGCGGGTAATTCCGCGGGGCGCAGCTAGTTTATTGTAAAAATAGTATCGTTGAGTTAGTATAAAATAAAACAAGTTTTTATTTTAATTTTGTTTTAACTTTTAGTTTTGAAAATCTTTTGGTGAGGCCTATGTGCAGCAGTGGACTTTATGCGGCTGAAATTATGATGATGATGAATACAAATTTAAACTTTGGGGCTAGCTTAATCAGTGTGATTTGACTCTATATATAAAAAAAGTGTGCAAGATTCAGGGCAGGATGGACACCATAGTGGATGTGGCATTGTCTGTATAATATCCCCTTATTCAAAATCAGCATTAGCTAGCCTAGTAACGTAAGTGTACCCGCTATCCCTGTAACGTGACTGTACCCTGCGAGCCTGGCCGGCACGTGTTCAGCATTAGCTAGCCCTGTAAATTAAGTGTACCCATTAGCTCTGTAACGTAAGTGTATTAGCTAGCCCTGTAAATTAAGTGTACCCACTATCCCTGTAACGTAAAAGTACCCGCTAGCCCTGTAACGTAAGTGTACCCGCTAGCTCTGTAAAGTAAGTGTACGCACTAGCCCTGAAAGGTAAGTGTACCCTGAGAGCCTGACTAGCATGTGCTCAGCATTAGCTAGCCCTGTAACGTAAGCGTACCCTGAGAGCCTGGCTGAGCTTGAAGAACTCAGCGACGAGCGTCATCTGCAGCGAGTCGGGCGCCTTCCAGCCGGGCACGGGCTCCGTCTGCATCCAGCGGCGCGTCTCCACGAAGCCCAGCATCGACTCGACGTCGCGCGGGCCCTTGTACTGACGGAACGAGCCGTCTTTCACGCTGGAAGATACATATACACCCTGACATTTCATTGCTTTTGGAAATAAATGACGCAATTCTCCTATCCATATTGGTACAAATTTGTGTATGACATAAGATAAAAAGTAGCGAAAATGATTTTCAATCGATACCACGTAGTTACGCCCATCCAAAACTGTGATTCTCCATGCTGGCAGCTCTGTTATAATAGTACATTACGATATAAGTGCGTAATGGTGGTTATAACCGTGGGCGTGATAAGCAGAGTGTTTTTAATCAATATACGCATGTATATAGTATGACGTTTTTACAAGCGAAGGGCCAGTTAAATTTCGAACTGGCCCTTCGCTTGTAAAATGTAAGAAGCTTATAAATAGCAAATACTGCGGTTACACCCCACGCAAAACGGGTACGGCAAATTCGGGCCTAATTGCGGAAAATGGTCCTCGAGAAAAGAAAGAAATATTACTGCAGTTTAGAAACTTCTCTTCGGTTTTAAACTTCACGCTGCTTTATATGTCTAAAACCGGTAAAATTCGATCCACTTTACGAGCAAGTGTGTCGAAGACAAATATACTCACTGGAATATGGTGGGTAGAGCGGTGACCACGAACCGGCCGCTGAGCCCCGGCGACTTGGTGACGTCGACGGCAGCGGTCTTCATGGGGAGGTTCTTGCGGCCGGCGCGCAACGAGAGCTCCTTCCAGGCCGGCGCTAGGGCGTTGCAGGCGGGACACCATGGCGCGTAGCTGCAGTGGAGAGACAAGGTGTTAAAATGAATAAGGCATAGCATCTACCACGCCATGCCACCCATCGTCGTATAAACATAATTATTGCTCTTCCTTGTAACTAGATGGCGAGAGCTCCTTCCAGGCGGGCGCTAGGGCGTTGCAGGCAGGACACCATGGCGCGTAGCTGTGGTGGAAAGACATGGTGTTATTGTAGCCTCAAATGAAATAAGGCATACGTCGGGGTCACCTATTATTACGTCGGGGTATATAGCGACCACTAAGGGGCTAATGAAACCCATTTGATCTGGTTTGATCCATCACCGTCTACAGGCCAGGAGTGGCAATGGGATAATGGATAATTTATTTGATTATTGTAGAGTATTTATACTAAAACATTGTAAATAATTAACAACTTCAAGAAATTAACATTGATTTTATTAACTATCATATGTTGAGTTTATATCCTAAAAAAAATTGAGCAATTTACCACACAATAAAACTGGCCAATGCTGTCACGGGCTAAGCTCGGAGTTTCTTTACATGATCGAATCAGAAATGAGGAAATGCGTAGAACGAAAGTCACTGACATAGCCCAGCGGATTAGCTCACTGAAGTGGGCGAAATATATTGCGTGACGAACCGATGGCCGATGGGGCAACAAGGTTCTTGAATGGCAACCACAAGCAAGCATAGGACACCCACCCACAAGGTGGTCAGACAACCTGACCAAGGTCGCTGGAAAGTGCTGGATGCAGGCTTTTGAAAATCCTTGGGGAAAGCCTATGTCCTAACTGTAGATGTTATGCGGCTAAAATGATGATGTCCAAAGCTACAAAGAAATTATAATTCAAGACATAATACAATAGGCCCCTATATTTCTTTCAAGAAATTAGTATTATAATTTAAGCACATTCTTAGGTAGTCAATGACATCGTTCTCTTTGGTAATATGATGTCATATCGTTCTGTTGATATCAGCTATTAATACACTTGTGATTGACAACAAAAATATTATTGTGGCAGTCTTGTTTACAACAATTGTTTATATTTTTTGATGCAATCACAACTTCAACTATCACCAGCCATATGTTTCCAAGTCAACTGTTATGTATTGTTTTATTTTTATTGACAGGTGACAAGTTATATATATAAGGTGACTTTATTCAAGTTATTCAGGGGTTTTATAATTTCTTATATACTTTTGTACTATCTAAAAAATGGTTGGAAAAAAGTTGTCATTTTTATATTTCATGTGAACGAACTTACCAAACCCAACTAATATTATAAATGCGAAAGTGAGTATGTATACTTGTTTGTTACCTCCTTATGCTTCAAACACTGAACCTATTTAGATGAAATTTGGTATGGATATAGTAAAGGAATCAGGGAAGGACATAAGACAGTTTTAAATAGTTTTAATCCCAAAATTCTCATAGGGAGCGAAGCCCGCGGGCACAGCTAGTATATGATAAAAATAAACCATTCAGTAAAAATTCTAACAATTAAAATCCAAAAAACTTTCAGTACATTATTGATTGGTTCTTTTAAGGATAATATATAACTAGCTGTTTTTCTCATTTTCTGAACTAGGTCTTGCTGTAAAGATTGGATCAGAATGTTGTGAGTCACTGTGACTCACTATAGGAAATGATTACAGTCAATGAGGAACTAATAATGTTCTACCTTTTAACAACTTGTTACTGAATGCTGCAAGAAGTAGGTACTTATTATTTTTCTAAATTAAAAGCAGACTTCAAAAATATAATAAAGATAAAAAAAATATAATTATCAAAATTGGTTGTGTAATGTACACTACATTATATTACAGATCAAATTTATATTATTTCTATAGGACCACCTGACAAGTATGTCTTTTCAATCAAATAAAATGTAGATCACGGCTTTGGTAGCTTGTAGATTTTTAAAATTATTGAAAAATTAAAAAATCTTTCAAATGACTTTTTGTTTGATCTTAGAAATAGTCACTAAAAAGAGCCCTTCTGAGGTATGATTTATTAAATCCATTACCAAATAAACAACACACAAATTTCCACACATTGATCAAGATAAATAACATAATATTTATTAAAATAGAATATGATTATACTTGATATCATTAAAAAAATTATATGACAGCCTGTGAGACTGTGAGTCCATAGTAGGGTCATTAAATGGTGTCTATGATTAAAGGTTAACAATTGTGGTCTATTGGAGACAGCTGGGACGAACAGTTAATTAACATGACTTCTGAAGGATGAAGGTAGTTATTGTCCTATGTGCCCTGGGTGAAGAGGCCACTGAAGCATGAAGTAGCTAGAGACATTTTATGCCATTTTAGGTCTCTAATCTACGTGTACAATGACCAGGTTTGCTTAAGCTGTGTTCTTGAGCTTTATATAACCTATTATGCTCAGATTACAGGTTTTTAAAGGTTATATAGGTATTTTTATTTTATTATTTTAAAATCTGTAGGTTCGTACTAAGAGTACTTACCTGTCTACTACTACTTTAAAAGAGTACATACAAAAAACCATAGTCTGATAGGTACCTACTTATATCCTCACGTTGATTATATTAGAACGACGTACATTTCTAAGAAAGTAATAGGAAAGAGCCGTTACCGGTGTTACAGCGAACCTATTATTGGAAGTGTGGGAACTGATGGACCATCAACTTGACAAAGGCTTCACGGTAGGTATTCAAAACTGTTTCACGGGAGAAGCGGCCTTGCAAGTTTGTTGAACTTTAGAAGAGTGGGATGCTAACTCTATACACACTCTTACATAAAGAAAACTTGACCGGACCCTTACTTACACTTAAAATATTCGGCAATTATGCAAATTGAACATATAAAGCCATTAGTTCTCAAGGAAATAACAAGTTAAACAATTTTTTGACACGTTTAGACGTATAGACGATACACCGGCCGGATTATTACTCACAATTCCACCATCCATTCGCCTTCAAGAATTTCTTTCCAATTATCTTCATTTAGCTCACGATTGGCACTCACTAAACTACCAAAAGAACATAATATAAAAGTAGAAAAAATGAAAATTTGTAAAATTTGTGGAACCGTGTGTACACGCGCCATGTCTGATTTTGAATAATGTTGCCATAAAATAAACCAACTTCCTTGAAATAAATATGTCAGTGTTGCAATATATTTGCTAAATAAACAGTATTTATCATGTAATTTTATAGTTTCGTGATTAAATTCTTATAGATTTCTTGGCCATTTAAAATTGTCTTGTTGTTTTATATAACTACATAACTACTAATTTGCAGTATTTTTTTTTGTACTGCTGCACGTGCCATCTACTGATACGCATAGAAAGTAAAACGTTTAGAAATGCAAACGGCTCAGCTCTACTGTACTAGTCGCTTTGGGTGTTGTGTTGTTCAACAAAATAACTAGATATCTCTGCAAATACAAATTATGCAATTTAAGCAACCGCTTGAATACCCAGTTATATAATGTTTTCCCCTGACAAAAAAAGGTGTTATAAGTTTGACGCTAAAGTCTGTCTGTCTGTGCGCTTAAACGGATGGACCAATTTTGATAGATTTTCTATAGTTCAATCTGTGTGATCTGATTAATCTGTAAAAAAACAAGAAACTCTTGTCATGTTTCGCCATGTCTGTCTGTCTGTCTGTCTATCCGACCGCGGTTTAACTCAAAGACTACGAAGCTGTAATTTAGCATGGGTAGGTAACGGGTGGCCAACTTGGAGGTATACAACTTTTTTTTGCCGCCATTTTGTTTTGGCGGTAAATATGACAATATTACTTTGAGTAGATACGGCAAATTTATTATGGAGCTTTTTACGACGGAACAAGGTGTTTTAATTATTAAAACGTTTTACGAAACATTAAAAAGTATGTTTCCCGGTCCATTAATTTCGAGAAACGGTGACATTTATTGGCCCCCAAGATCGCCTGATTTAACAGCTCCTGACTTTTTTCTGAGGAGCTATCTAAAGGGACGTGTCTATGATAACAGGCCAATGAACCTTCAGCAATTAAAAAGGTCCAAGAGCCCAGGGCCGCCAGACGTTACTTATTTTTAAAGTAACAGAATGTATCGTACAGAATAGTGTTAGTGTATACTCTGAAGGTATACATACCTGCTAGCTTGGACCGGCGGCCAATTTACCGGTATCAGGTACTAAAGGTAAATAAAAAAATCTCTCACTTTTTTTAAAGTCTGAGTGATAATTTTTGTATATATTTTACACAATTTTATTAGAAATTTCAAATCAATGTTGCCAGACAGTTTTCGTCAGCGGTAATTTCCGCCCGACGCTTTAAAGTTTGCGAAAAAATAACGTAAGTTTACTTAAAGTCTGAGTCTTGATTTTCAAATATGATATTTCGGAAACTATTTCAGCACAATTCGCAAACAGCCAGACAAATTGTAGCGACCAAATATCCCCCAGACATATCTAAAATCTCGCCTTGAGTATGAGAGTGAGATCATTATTCGTACCATAGATTTAGGATATATATGATATGTATAAGATGGATATAGAGTATTGTAAAATGTGACCAGAAACGAAATATTTCTGTGTAACTTTTTATGGGTTGTAACTACACAAACTATGGGTAAAGCAGTAGGATACCATCTTTCCAGAATAAGATAACTTATAAATTAACACAGTTTACAATTTGGAAAATCAAATTTTCGTGTGACGATGTTCGAGCCAGGGTGACAATGGGTGACATGTTTAGTATGAAAACTTGTCTCATTGTCAAATTGATGCTATCTCTATTGCTCTTATGAAGATGACACTTATCATATTATCTGTCACACTCGGCTAGTGTGGTCTTTGGGAGTAGTTATACCTAGCGTTGATTTTGCGTTAGATTTGCGCTAGAAGCGCAGCGCTTCCAGCGCTCTCCTAGCGTGACAGGTGTCAAACACATGTCATCAAAAAATCCGCGTTCGATTAGCGTTCGCAGAGCGCTTGATGAGCGCTTTTCTTCGGAGGGTGTCCACATTTCTGTACTATTTTTTATCCACCATCCGACTTGGATAAATGACCACAAGAGCATATAAAAATCGATCTCCTGCGTGCTGTAGAAAGCACTTGTAAAACGCTGGTCCCAATAGTCAATTTTGTCAAAAGCTTTTACTCGTATGCAACCTGAAAAATCTGCCACCAGTATTGGTCCATTACGTATACGAAAAACAAAGTCATCCACCATTCTAAGCATGTATACCTACATATATTGACATATACAATTTGGTGAAAATAAACTCAATACATACTTAGGAAGTCGGGTAAAAATCCATTCTATTTCTAATTGCAAATAAAGATAATTTAATCGAGAGACTAAATTCTCTTTTAATTTATACCTACATGACATGATGCATTTTTTGATGACAATACGTTGTCAAGGTAACGTAATTTGCAAAAACCAGTTATTAATAAATGGAAAGAAAACCAAAAGAAAATATACAATGCGTATAATTTGTGCGTGTAGATCTACACTGTGGCTGTTGAGTTCACGATATATTTGTCGACATGTTGTTTTTATACTATACTTGTTATTAAAAATTCACACACAAATAAAATAAAAACACGTTTCCGGCATTTTCTTTGATTTCTTAGTACCTATTTGATCTGTAACTTTAATGATAATATGATCCGACGCAAGTAATACATAGTTGGTATATTTCAAATACTGTCTATTGCGTATTAGGTACCTATTTGGAATATGCTCTGATGTAGGTCATGTAGGTATGTAAGTTTAACAATGTGTGTCCGAAAATACTCGTTTACCTACACCCGAGTCGCGCGACCAAGGAAAGGAACATTCTTTAGCTTACCACCTGCCTGCCTAGTCACCCTACTACTCGCAAATGACATTATTTGCGTTTGCCGAGCGCTTTCAACGCTCCCAAAGCGCGCTCGACGCGCGTTAGGAGAGCGTTAGGAGAGCGTTAGGAGAACGTTAGGAGAGCGCTCCAAGCGCTATAGCGCTCGAAGCGCGAGGTATAATCCGTTCCATACATTTTCATACAAATTCATCGATTTGACAGCTGTCGCGCTCGTAGCGCTGCGCTAGCAACGCTAGGTATAACTACTCCCAAAAATTCTATGTCTATGATTCGTACGCTCAAGCGTGAGATAGATATATATGTGTGTCGATTTCCCCCTCTGTCAGTATACTCTATTTAATATTTAGTCGTATTGGTTTCGTTTAGTGCAACGCGAATAAATATTTTTTTATAGAATTAAATGCTAGTAACAAAATTAATTTTCTAATTACTTTTAGTATGGACTTTTCGCCTATAAGTTAACAATTTCTGTCATACTGAAATTTATAATTTGTAATGGAGCACTAAAATATAGTTTAATCATTATTCAAAAATTTTACAAGATTGAAATAAAATGCTCTGTCTGCCCCATTAGGGATAAAGACGTGATAGTATGTATGTATGTATGAAATAAAACATAAATTTAATTGGCCTGTGATATAAAATCTTCAAAACATTATGTGTTCGCTCATACTCAAGGCAAGATTTTAAATATGTCTGGGGGATATTTGGTCGCTACAATTTGTCGGGCGGTTTGCGAATTGTGCTGAAATAGTTTCCGAAATATCATATTTAAAAATCAAGACTCAGACTTTAAGTAAACTTACGTTATTTTTTCGCAAACTTTAAAGCGTCGGGCGGAAATTACCGCCGACGAAAACTGTCTGGCAACATTGATTTGAAATTTCTAATAAAATTGTGTAAAATATATACAAAAATTATCACTCAGACTTTTAAAAAAGTGAGAGATTTTTTTATTTACCTTTAGTACCTGATACCGGTAAATTGGCCGCCGGTCCAAGCTAGCAGGTATGTATACCTTCAGAGTATACACTAACACTATTCTGTACGATACATTCTGTTACTTTGAAAATAAGAAACGTCTGGCGGCCCTGGGCTCTTGCTCTAAAACAAAATACTCGAGACACAGTCACTGAGATAAAGCAGAAAATGTGTGAAAATGTGATGAAAAACGCGATGAAAGGGTTCACATTTGTGATGCTGCTAGAGGTGGACATTTGTCTGACATTATTTTCCATGTCTAACTGCCGGCCCTAAATATTATATTTAACAAGGAATACTTGATATATTTTATATTTCATAGAATAAAATTACAAAACTAAAGTGTATACCTGTTATTTGGCCACCTGTATATTATCATAATAATTGACCGAGCGAGCGAAGCGAGTGAGGTCTCTAAATCGAGTTGGGGGCGAAAACACATTGTATGTATGTATGTATGTATGTATGTATGTATGTATGTAGGTATGTATGTATGTATGTTTGTACCGCGATAGCAGCCGAACCGATGGTTTGATTTTGATGAAACTTGGTAGGCATGTAGGAAACATCAATAGAATTTTCAAGTTCGTTGGGCATCAAAATCGGTTCAGTAGTTTTTGAAATATTAATAAAAATGTCCGCGATTATGTAGCAAACGAAACCATAGCGCGTTCTAACTTTGGATAGCGCCATCTAGGGGTTATTTAGGAAACTGAATTGCGAAAAATAATCGCGAGGTCTAAGTTCGCGGCGAACTACTAGTTTATTTTGCCGAAAAAGTGTTAATACTTGAATTTTTCGAGGGGGCTGCCCTTTAAATTAAATTATTTGAAAGGAAACGGAGATATCATTCAAAATGTTGTCTTGACTTGACCAAGCCACTCAAATCTAAATATTCTTCGGGGCCCAGTACTGAGCTGCCTGTACTGCATTAGGACTAGTGTTGTATAGGTCCTCCAAGATGCAGGTGCCAGAACACTCTGGGCAGCTCAGCAAGTGTGCCATTGTCTATGGAGATGCCCCACAGTCACAGACGTTGTTAAATTATCTGCGCATCATCCAACCTGGGTTCTCAACCTGTTGAGGCGCTTCCAGGTTGGCCAAGGCAGTTCGCTGCTTGGTAGGAGCTTGTTATCAGATGGAACAAATGGAAGCTCCCCAGCCAGCGGCTCATCCTCGCCGTGGCCACATCTCATGTGATCAGAACAGCTTTATGAGGAAAGCTGCGTCTGTTCTTAAGTCTGGATGAAATAGCAACATCGTTATGCATAGGATGTCTGGGATCGGATAGCATTTTTAACCGACTTCAAAAAAGGAGGAGGTTATCAATTCGATTGTATGTTTCTTTTGTATGTATGTGACGCGATATCTTCGGCAACCGTGGACCGATTTTGATGATTCTTTTTTTATTTGAAAGCCCTTACTGCCAAGTTGGTCCCATATTAATTTGGTGAACACACGATGAAGAACTTTGGAGATATTGAAGAAACTCCTGAAAAAAATTGTAGTTGGTTGTTGTTTTTAACCGACTTCAAAAAAGGAGGAGGTTATCAATTCGATTGTATGTTTTTTTTTGTATGTATGTGACGCGATATCTTCGGCAACCGTGGACCGATTTTGATGATTCTTTTTTTATTTGAAAGCCCTTACTCCCAAGTTGGTCCCATATTAATTTGGTGAAGACACGATGAAGAACTTTGGAGATATGGAAGAAACTCCTGAAAAAAATTGAAGTTGGTCGTTGTTTTTTGTTAAAAATTTAATTATGGATTGCTCACAAAGCAGAGCTTGCTACGTCTCTTTGGGACTGGAAGGGAATGGGAGGGGAACGCCAGCCAGTGGACAAAGCTTCTCAACCGGTGTCAGTATGAAACAGCCTGTAATTATTCGGCAAGTCTCACTACGAGTCGTCGAACTACCTACAGTGAGAGCTTTTCTTCGCACGTTTGCAAATTACAGTATGAACGCCTGCAACAACCAAATAGCAATACGCGCGTTTTCTATTTTAATACGCTATTTTCCAACCAGTCAAATCAGATATTTGTTTCTAAACGTCAAAATAAAGAGATTCTATGGGATTTTGTATGAAATACAGGCAGATGACGTCATAGATTTTTGGAGTCAAATAGCGCTCTTATTATCAGTTTTTCTGCAATATTAAATTTAATGGATATATTCAAAGACAAGTAACATTATTTTGCGACGTTTTATTTTGTTATCAGTACAAAATAATTTATTTTTGGCTTAGAAAATACCTTTTTATTGGGTGTAAGTTTGACGCTGACGTCTATCTGTGCTGTGATGCTGTCTGTCTTTGGCATCGTAGCTTCCGAACAGAAGCGATTTCGTCATACTTATGTCCTTTGTTCGAATGTTGAAATTGGTTGTGGGGGATTACTCCAAAAGTGGTACGCGAGACGGACGTTGCTGCGTATCCGCGTTTCAGTGTCAAGCAACATTGAGCATTAATGTATAACGATAAAGTCTTAATTGGTTTAATGTAAAAATAGGATGTCCCTATCGGACGACTGTCGTATCGTATTTATTTATTGGAGTAACCTCCTGTTTCAAGATACGGATGTCTGTATCTTTATCTTTGTTTGTCTATATCTTTGGTTATTCGTATCAACTATTTTATTTAAAATTTATTTATCTATGGTTCAGTATCAGTATCGATGCCGGCGTAACTTGCGGCTCGGTCGTAGGGCTTCGTCCTTCGGCCGGCTTCGTCTCATATCGATCGAGGTCGCGAGTTCGAGGCCCGTATCTGCGTTGTTTTCGTCTTTCACTAATTAGATTACAGGAGTTGAAAGAGGTGACATTTCAAAGTCGTTAGGTAATTGTTCTTACCCGACTGCCCCATAAAAAGAGTGTAATGTTTAAAAGGTTCATTGATCAAGCGTGTGCGACGCGAAACGCCTCCGTTTGTAAATGCTTTCGTATGTCTGTCCGGTTGTCCGTAAAGCCGCATCGAAATCGGTCTATACGTTCGAGAGCTACGATGAAACAGATAGACAGGCAGACAGATACACAGACACACAGAAAGACAGACAGGCAGACATTGGCGTAAAACTTATAACTGCACCTCTTTTTGCACTGGGGGTTATGTTTGTTGAAAATCAGTTCAACAGCGTAATAGAGGAAGAGAAACAGCTGGTAGGTACATTTTATTTTCCTTTTTTCCCAGACCAGCATCAAAGACGGTTTTTTACTTTAATAAATTAGAATAAAACTAGGCGAAGCCTGTGAATAGAGTAAGCGACGTTCTTTAATCTGAGGAGTAAGCATTTAATTCAATAAATAGATATCGATCAAGCAAGTCCACTTTGACAGTTGTCAAGCATCAAAATATTTTACGCGCGCTTTTGTATGACATGTCAAAAATATGGGCAGGGCTGGCATACAGGAGAAAAGTTGTTTTTCAAGTGATATACAACGCGGAAAGTGCACAACAAACCAAATTAGGGCGAATACTCATCAACTTATATACAATTTTTTTATTATGGGACCAACTCATAAATCGCGAACAAAAATCTGTAGATCCATACAAAATTAAATAGGTACTTAGGTAATTACCTACTGAACCAAAATGATTAGACACTCTATTAGGTACAGGTACGTCGTTTAAATGGTGAGGACATACCTTTTTCCAATCTTTTATTTTTCATTTATGTGTTTAACCCATTACCTTGATCGACTTCGATACTCTTTTCGGCAGAAATAGCTGGTCCTACATTTAATTATAGTTACTTCTAGACTAGATTAATGTTTATAAGGCATTTTGCAAGTGACTAATTTAGTAAGTTTTGGTAGAAATTCTAAAGAACCACTTCCCAGTTTTAAAATTTTTTGTTAGCTCTCATCATACGCAAGAAGTTATTAAAATATTATTTTGTGACAACCCTGTGATGTGGCCCAATTTCTATCGAATCGAAGGCACCATCGTGTCTATGGTGAATGCTTTATTTTTAAAATTTCAAATATCGAACGGCGAATGGAAGTCTCAAATAGACATGGGTAACTCCGGACTAGAAGATTCAAATGAGCCGAATACTCAACAGGAGCCGATAACCTAATCAGCTCCGAGCAAATCTTACCGACTCTCGCGAGTTATTTGATCCCCGTCGAGTCCCGCCTCCCGCCAGCTCATCGGCGCTCTTCGGCTCGCGTCGCTCGCGATCCGCTAGTCATTCGTTTCGGCTCAACCGCGTCACGGGTGTCGAGATCGGAAATACTCGGGACTCGGAAGGAATCGGACGGAGGCTTCGGTTATTCATCGTGCGCCGCCAACCAACGGCAAATGATATTATGATAGAATAAGATGCGAATGTTTTTTCTATAAATAAGAACAAGACAGATATTTGTTACATTGTTTGCTCCAATACAGCTACAGACAGAGCCCGGTATCATATTGAAACCGGTACCAAAACGGGCGTGTGTATTCTTTCGATCCAAGATCCGATAGCGAGACTTAGCAGATCATGGAGCCGGAGTCGGTAAGGGAGTAGAAATCAATAAGATGAGTCGGTACCGAATGAGGATTCAGATTAGGTGAGCCGAAACGCACCTCGGAGTCGAGATTACCCATGTCTAGTCTCAAAGGTTGTTTATATTCATATGAATAATAGCATTGTTTGTGGACAAGATTGCTGTATCTGTGGTATCTTGATCAACTGGAATTTGGGAGCATGTGATATACATTTGTTTAGTTTGTGTAAGCGTGACGTAGCGGTTTTTTTAGTCGGTTGAAGTTGCTCCTTGTTGAGCAACACCTGATTTTGTGATATGAGTTTGACATCAGTAGATTGTTAGCCATTCCTTGAGTTGAATAACATATTTTGAATCATATCTACTTGAGAATTTGGTTTTTTAATGCTTTTGTATAGTAATGTTTTTGTGGCCTCTGGGTTTTATAGCCTAGCCTTGTCTACCCCAGGAGGGATAAATGTTTAGTATGCACATACCTACATAAAATAAATGGATTTAGGTTAATACTAGGGATGCAACGATACGGCTATTACGATACCAATACAAATGACGAATACATCGTAATGGCCAAATACGATAACGAATTACGATACGAATGCATTACGATATTTGTTTAATACCATTTTGATGAATTTATTGGAAGCTTTGTTGTATGTTATTATTGTAAGACTAAGTAAAAGTATTAAAAAAAGCATTTTTAATCAATATATTTATTAATTTTATCAATTTTCATCATTAACTTATATTTTTATTTGTAACTATTTGTTAAATTTACCGACTAATAATTAATTTAAATTGTAGTCGTAATTTATAACTGGCAAATTCTTATTCAGAAAACACAACATATTTAAGTTTTTTTCATTATGTCGGTTTCTCTCATCACTGTGTATCAATCAGTCCTGCACACAGATTAGACAGATTATATACTAACGGAGTCCTGCCTGCCTGCTTAAAACTGTCAATGCCAAAAGTGACGGATGCAAAGCGTTCAGAAATTGACGCGTTATGCGTTTCGTTTCATCCGAAACAGTAAAAATTTAAAAATTTTGAAGTAAATGTATCGTAAAAATATCGTATCGTAATTTTTACGATAACGAATGATCGTAAAGGTTTACGATAATCGCCGATATACGATTATCGTATCGGTATCGTTGCATCCCTAGTTAATACATCATTTTTAAAATCTAAAACAACTTCCAAACTACTCAACTGATTTTGATATCTATGGGACCACCTGAAAAGTATGCCTTTTCAAACAAAAAAGAATTTTCCAAATCGGTTCAGCTGTCTTCAAATAGTCAGTGAACATACATAAAAAAACACATCGCGAAGAAGTGATAACGTCACGGTTAGCTACGATATATTTAACCAAAGGTGACGTAAATCAACCCATTCCGGAATTGTTATTTCATTTTCATTATACTATAGTTATCTATATAGTATAGCCCGTGGTTCCATTTATTACGGGTATCTCCTTTTCACGTTGTATATTTTTTACCCAGTCCTATTGCATAATATACTATTTTTTACTGGTTAATCAGTAGATGTATTATGCACGCCTGATAAATCAGAATTTCATTATTATCTATCATTATTGTCACAGACAGCTTATCCGACGTTACAAAAACTCATGTCAATCAAACACAGAAGTATGTCTACCTGACGCAACAATGTACGAATCCAAAATTAATAAAGTGTATCGAATACTCCGCGTTCCAAATCATAGGCCACCGTCCCATGTCACAGGTTTAAAAAATAATCGATAGAAAAAATAGTAATAATCCACATCCCTAGAGGATTACACGACAAACGCATTTTGTGACCACACCGATTGAAATAAAATAAAAATAACCGGCCAAGTTCGAGTCGGACTCGCGCACGAAGAGTTCCGTACCATTATTGTCAGAGGTAGCGTAGCGAGCGTAGACGACAACAATTCAAGTTAGAGTGAAAAAACATTTTTTGTTTGCATGTATGTATGTTTGTATCTATGTATGTTTCACGATAACTCTCGAACCGTTGAACAAATTTTTATGATATTAAGAATAAGGTGTAGGAACTATTCATAGAATTTTTATGTTGGCTGAACTGATCAGTTCAGCCTTTTTGAGGTATACGCATTTTCGTGAAAATAAATATTGCTTTGCAACTTTCAAACCGTTACTCTTTGGATGAAACTTAACATTTCACGAGATAGTATTGCTAATTTTCTCATGTATATTGGATATCAAAACTGTAAAAAGGTGGTGGCGAATTAACGTACTCTTATTTTGAAATAATAATAGCGAAGCCTAAGACGCGGCAAACCACTATAAAAAAAAAAACAATATTTATTTTATAGAGGAAGAGGAAGGCCGAGAAAGACGTGGGAAGAATGCGTAAGATCGGATATGGGGGAAAGGGGGGTCAGTACAGAAATGGCAAAGAATAGAAGGTTATGGAGGGAGTTGACATACAGAGCCGACCCCAAATAGGGAAAAGGCGAGGAAGAAGATTTATTTTATGCTGTTATTAGTATTGGTTGTTATATTGGCAATAGATCTACATCTGTAAAAAATTCAACTGTCTAACTGTCACGGTACACCGACAGTCGGATGGGTACGAAACCCTAAAAATGGAATGCCTTATCAATTTTCCCATATTGCGCTTTTAGTTTTAATAAAATTGATGAAACTTTTGCCACTTGGATGTTTATTACGGCCCTGGCTCTACCAAGTTAGTTTTAGTTCATATATAAATAAATATGATGATTATATGAAAGCGTGATAAAATGTCATCCATGCTGGTTTGGGAGAAAAGAAAAAACTTAGAATGTACCAGCTGCTTCTCTTCCCGGGCAGATTGTAGGAGCCGATCGAGGGAATGGGAAAAAAATCGAATTAATGTTAATAGGCGATGCGGCTAGCAACCCATCACTATTTTGATTCCTTCATCCACCTTCCTGCCATCGTCTTGCAGCCTTGAGATCTATCCGCTTAGAGCCGCAAGACTCAAATGCTCTGTCTGCCCCATTAGGGATAAAGACGTGATAGTATGTAGTATGTGATAAAATGTATTTGTATCTTTCTTTGGCAGTCTTTGGGACTCGGGCCTGTGGGATAAAGAAATGATATTAACAATGGTTGCATTTTATTTTGATTTCGATCGATTCAACCTTCACCGGCCAGGACAGTCAAGGCACCTGTCTCTGACATGACCGTATTGATCGCCGACTGATGATTTGGCAATACTTCACAAAGGAACTGCTTTATATTTCGTTTGATATCACGTCTACGAATTGTGAATGCGCGAGTGACGCAGTAGATTTTAATTCACGTGGAGGCGTGAGAAATTTTTGTTTGTATCTGTTTTGATTTTTAAACGAGAACTCATAAAAATCTTGCTTAGAAACCGAATGTGATCGTAATCATAGAGTGAACCATATCTGTAAAACATACTTAATAGGTGATCCTGATGAATATGATAGATAGAAGTAAACATGAAAATAGAGAATGCTGTGTTGTGCACTATTAAAGAAGGAATGTTTGTTTGATACCTACCTAACAGTGTACAAAAAAAGAACGGGTACAATTACTTTTTTGTCCGTTCGCGTAAATTCTTTGTTGGTTCAAGATCGACATTTACCTATGGCTGTCAGAAGTTTCTATAGTTACCTTTTATTACCGTTGAAAACGGCCTAGAGCTAAATGTTCAATTTAACTTAATGCCAAGTTTCCAATTACATTTTTTTATACATAACTTGAGCATCTAATCAAAGAAATATGATGCAAGTTATTTACTGAGAGCGCGCGTTTAAAAGGATTATTTCGTGGCGGCCATGACACTCGAGCGCTTCGTAAAAAAGAAAAATAATTGTTGGGGGATTAGCTGCCAGTGTCAAAGTGTTAAATATCAAACACACGGGTCTAATTTGACAAGTGTGGTCGAAAAACTCAAGCCACGCACTGGCATCTAAGAAAAAAATGTTAATTAAAAAAAATATTTGACAAGTGTGTCGTACAGGTGTCGTATTTCTGTTGCGATGTGACATTTCGATTTGGATGATATGTCGCCGCTTTTGACAGTTCGACGGAATGGCTTAATGTTTTGTGTTGCTGAATACATACGATTAAATTATTTATCAATTACGTTTAGACTATAAACTCGTCTTGGGATTAATATCATCTCATTCATAAAAACCACAATGTTCATTAAATCTATCTTTTGAGATCATGATTTGATGATGTTGCAAACTCATATTTTCATGCTGGTCTGGGAGATAAGAAAAAACTTGGAATGTACCAGCTGTTTCTTATCTTTTCAGATCGTGAAAGCCGATCGAGGAAATGCGCGTAAATGCGAATTATGTTTACCTAGGTGATGCGGCTAGGAAGTTAGCAACCCATCACTGTTTTAATTCCTTTTTCCATCTTCTCGCCCACCATCAAGCTAGAAGTGGCATTTGGGACTTGCGGTCCACGGCTCTATCTACTTAGAGCCGCACACAGACCTAGATCCTAAGTCTAGGTCTGTGGAGCCACAAGACCCAAAATGCCATGTATGTATGCCCCATTAGAGAAAAAGACGTGACGTAACGTTCCATACGAAACCCTTTGTATGCGAGTTCGACTCGCACTTAGCCGGTTATTTTAATATGTTTCATGAAGTTAGAGGGACCCTCTAACTAACTAAAGGTATGTTTACCGATTATTCGAAGGCACCGGGGAGATATTTGGAAAATTCTTTTTTGTTTGAAAGGGCATACCTACTTCGTCAAGTAGTCCCTTAGAAATTTTATCAAAATCGGTTCCGTAGTTTGGAGGTGAAGTCGGTTTTTAGTTATGAAAAATTATCAATATTGAACTTTTCGAGTCTACTACACTAGAACAATCCAGCGTTTGTATGTATAGGAGTGTAAGTGTGTATGTTTGTTTGACGATAACTTGCGAATCTTTGACCTGAGCTTTATGAAATTGGGTAGGCGTGAAGATTTTTTTTTTTTAATGTACTCTCTACAAGTATTTGTGACTAACCTACCTCGAATTACGTTGACAACGACTTAGAAAATTAATGAAACGGAAAATCCAGGAGCTAGCTAAGTAGTTTTTCATGTGATTCAAAGAGCATTGGACAGGCAGAGGCTTTGTCATCGTTAATCTACAAAAAATCGACTGCCTATATCAGAATCGATAGATCGCAGAGCTTGTGTGGGCTCTCTCTTGGGACTGGCTGGCAGCCATTGTGTTTCATTTGTTTTTGCTGCGTAACGCCGACCTTTTAGGAAGGTCTAAATATTGGTAGGCGTTTGTTTACGGCTGATGTAAATAATTATTGTAGGTAGATACGAGTAGTTATACTACGGTTTATTTGACAGGAAAATTAAAAATACCCCTTTAAAGTGTTCATCCCCCATAAATTTTGAACCGCTGAAATAATTTCCATCAAACATCGCTAAGGACCACGGCAAGAAAACTTGCTTTCAGTTAAAAAAAAATGTATCGAACTCGGTTCATTTATTCGAGAATTACTATGCTACAGACAGACATACAGACATAGACATTGGCGTCAAACTTATAACACCACTCTTTTTTTTCGGGTGTAAAAAACAGATTTTATGTTACTTTAAAATTTTACCAGACACGTTGTTTGCTTATTTATTATAACGTAAAATAAATATGTAGTTTTGATTTAATACATTTTTGTGTAATAAATATGTAGTTAATGAAAGAAGACCAAAATTTACCATCTGATCTTCGAAACTACTTATTTACGAGGTAGGAAGCATAGTTTTATTTATGTAAGTACTATGCTGTTTTTGGGATCAATTCGACCTTACATCTAGGTCTGTGGATTCGACGGTCGGTCCTATTTATGTTTTTGCCTGAAATTTAACCTCACATTTTGTGATTGTGTGATTAATCAAATGAAAATTTATTTAAATACTAGCTGTACCCGCGGGCTTCGCTCCCCGTGGAAATTCCGGGAAAAAGAGTACCCCATGTCCTTCCCCGGGTCTCAAACTATATTAATACCAAATTTCATCCAAATCGGTTCAGTAGTTTAAGCGTGAAGAGGTAACAAACAAACAAACAAATATACAAACTCACTTTCGCATTTATAATATTAGTAGGATTTTTGTGTTATTTTTTTTTGGTAATCTCAATCATACAAATGTATGATTGAATATATGTACAGCATATTGAAATGATTGAAAATGCTGTATATTGAGTATACAGGCATGTATACTAAGGATATACGAGTAAAAAATTATCTTGGGATAAAGGTGCAAGTAGTTAATAACTTTGAAACGTTATATTTCGTTTTATTATTTTAATTTTATTACCTCAAATTAAAAGGTCTTCATCTTTTCGCACCTACCTATCGGTCATAAATTTTGCTACTGAACAATTGCCATTGAAACTTTTAAAAAAAACGTGGGAATCGTGTCTATGGCTTGGAGCCGTCCATTGTCCAGAATGGGCTGCACTTCCGTTTTCTGAATGAAGTTTTGTAACTTTTTTTTGAGACTGTGTGCACAGGTGTATTTGTTTGTTGGACCCGTGTCGATCAAACTGTTTTTAAAATAAAATGTTAGATTGGACGTGTAATTTCGTTTTTTTTTCTTGTGCTCTTTATAAAAGGAACAAGTATTTAGTGTCTTGTCGTACAGTTTATAGTTTACTGAAAGTGGAGTTCTTTAGTTTAATGTAACATGCATGACAGATATTTCGTTACAAAATATCAATCTTGTCACGATAAGTAGGGACTTACTAAAATGTTAATGCAAATCATCATCAGGTCTTTTTCCACTGCAGGAGCACGACCCTCTTTGTACTGTACCAGAGCCATACTTGGCCAGAGCAGCCAGAGGACTTGGCCTACACTCTCCTCGCTGGCTAGATGGGTTGAAGAGGTCTCTTGATGTTTATAAGCTTTGTTTAGCTTGTACTTCCTTCTACGACATCCACGGGAGGATTTGGAGTGGTCCTATTCTACTCTGCCTTAAACCACATGACAGTCGGCGACAGTCGCCTAATGGAAAGATATACCTACTCGCTAATGTGTCAAACTTTAGACGATGACATCGTTAGTTCCTACTTAAATTCATTTCGTGGTGGCTGGTAAATATACTTACTTACTTATCTGGAAAAAAAAATCTCAAATTTAAATCTGAATCAATAAAAAAAAATCTGAATAAATTACTAGGGAATCAGTGGGTTCCCTAGTAATTTAATTATCATTTATGCACACATAAACATTTATTTTAATGCGTATAATTTAATTTATTTGATAATGGAACTAGTGAGACTTTTGAGTTGCATTTGTTCCATTAATAAGTTCAATGGAACTAGTGGGACAAATGAGTTGCACTTGTTCCATGGGACAAATACATAATTGTACTAGTGGGAATCATCCGGCAAATGCTGGTAAAAAATTACCAACCACAAATGTTGGTAACTAAATATGTACTCTTACCTTATGTACCTGTAATTTGACTAAATACCTTCTATTGTCTCACGTATGTTTCGTCAGGTAACTATTTTTAACCAACTTCCAAAAAACAAGGAAGTTATCAATTCGTCGCGATCTTTTTCATCTATGTTCACCGATTATTCGAAGACGCCTTTCAGGGCAAACTTTTTAGGTGGTCCCATAGAAATTTTATCAAAATCGGTGGTGTAGTTTTGGGGTGAAGTCGGTTTTAAGTTTTGAAAAATTATACTTACTTTATGGTTTCTTCAAAGGCTTCAAATGTTCAATATTTAAATGAGCACCATAAACTTGCACCGTAAACTGAGATTAGTCCGTGTACTATCCAAAGTCATTGCTACCGTTCTTTCAAATTTAGAATTCCAAATTTAAACTGATACGCCACGATGGCAGCAGAAAGACCATAAACAACTTAAACCTTTTTCTCGCCGCTCGAGCCTGTCTCTGCCTTTGTGCCAGTATCCTGCTCTTTTCAGCCAGACCTTTTTAAGAAAGATATTTATTATGTATTTCGGCCATGACCAGTAGCCGTTTTTAATTGTGAATTATGGCGTTATATTTTTTATTCGTAGACGTTTCCTGACCGTCGGATCGGAAGGTCACCTTTGTATTTTATAGGTAGATCTGGATTATTTATCTGGGATTGGTTTTTCTAAAAGAATTAGTAACAGGTTCCTTTGAAATTTAATCAAACAGAACAGTATTTTAATGCTTATAATAAAGCGGATGCCCTTCCTGAATCATTCAGGAGTTCGGACAGGAAAGGATCGCATTCGAAATGAAGCTGGCATAAAGTTTGGTCGTAAACAGATATTTTTTAGGTAGATTAAGTATAATGAATATAAATTATGAGTAGGTAGACTATGTATACCTACCGAATAACAAATTTGTACTCGTACTTGCTTACAATTTGTTGATTTGTTAATGTTACCTGACCCCGACGGAAAAATAGGGGTAAGTACCTATTGATAATTTGACGTGAGGCTTCGACGATACACGATTCTGTCGCCGATGATCAATGGTGACTTAAATTGATCGAGATTGTTCTTGGCTTTGACTTTTGACGTTTTAATTTTTTTATTTAAGACTAAACTTTAACTTTTGGAAGCTAGTCATAAATGCATAAGTGAACGTAAGTACTTAAGTGTTTGTATTTTTTCCAAACTTGTTCGAATAGATTTGATCTCCTTTTGTTCAAAGAAAACAATGAAAGGATTAGCAAGGCTCATATGCAACTACAAAATTAGACTAAAGACGTTGATACCCCACTGAGCAGCTACTGATCTCCTATTCTAACCTTAAGGGTTGTGTTGCCATTGTAATATGACGTCCCAATTTAAAAGTATTCAGCAAACACCTGGCTGGATAAAAAAGTTTCGAGGAAAAAAGTAAAAGCGCATAAAAATCCACGGCGATTCTTCTCGGCGAATTTCATAATCGGCAATGGAGCGTGCTGGTTAATCCATCGATTCTGCGTTTTATTTTTTCATTTTTTATTCTGTATTCGCTTTTGTGTATCGCGACGGGCCCCGCGTCAACGCTCCGAGTATTTTGGCACGAATATAGAACATATTATATTTTAGGAAACGTTTTGCGGAACAAAAGACTGGCTAAAGGCAATTTTACATGCATTCAAGATTATAAGCTAACTTCATATAAAACAGCTAAGTGCGTGTCGCGCCACGCTCACGGTTAAGTTCCAATCCAAAGTTACATGTTACAAAATAGGGATTTCATTTTTCAAAAAAAAAAGGTTAAACAATTAATTCCAAAGACTTAGAAAAAATTGTATAAGTACTTATAAGGTTTATGTTCTGAGCTTAAATAGCTTCCCATCCTCCAACGCAGAAATCTTCATATTCTAGTCAGCTTTATAATGTGCTTAATAATTCCCTTGCCCCTGAATAACTCAGTTTTCGACTTCTATCTTCCACTCACGAAAGAAATCTGTGTTCTTAGGTAATAGTTTTTGACCATTTATATTACTGGTTTTCTTTCTAAGTCTTTCGCCATTACCGCAGTAAGACTGAAACGCGCTTCCCGCCCGAGTCCATTCGAACCGCTTCTAGTCGCGATAGCTAGCTTAAAGCACTTCTTGGTCGATCTATAATAGCAGATTTAAAAATTGCTGAATTCATCGGTTATTTAGTGCATGATCAGGCAAAAAATTTAAATAATACTTATCTTATCTCCGTTTCCTTTTAAATTATTTATTACAAATGGGAGCCGCACTGGACCCCGAAAAATTGATGTATCCCCTTAACGATGAAAGATATTCACGAGCGCGGGAAATTTCTTTATTCAAAAGGGTACCACAGACAAAACATTCGATTAAGAGTAGATACCGACCATGGACAATTGAAAGGCGCGCGGGTGCCACGTGCCGCGGCGGGAAAGTGCGCAAATTGAGAGCTCCAATTACGGTGTCCTATTTTATATAGAGGATTTAAAAGCTAATGTCTTATTACCCTGGACTCTGTATACCCCAAAATTGATAAAGACGTGATTTATTGATGGTTCGCAAAATTGTTTTAACTATAAGTAGTTGCTAATTTTTCACTTTACCGTGCTTCATTAGTCCCGGCAGTCATGATTTGACAATCATTTTTGTTAATTTGAACTGGATGAAAAATTCTTTTTAAAAGTTTGAAAAAGTGTTTCATGACTTTTGATTTGAAGCAACTAAGCAGGGCAGGTAGTTACTTAAAAGTTGGCTGGGGAATTTTCGAATAAGTAAGTAGATAACGAACGATGTAAGTTTTACAACTTCAAAAATGTTTGTTATAAGTAAATAATTTTTCAGAAATAGTCTACAATAAGTAATTAAGCATAAATTATTTATATATTCCTGTAAATTGTGCCATCATTTCTCATCATTAATTATTTTATCCTTCACAAAGCGCGCACGTGACCTAAAATGGCGTCGGTCGAAAATCAAATAGATCAAGCGGATTGGCGGCTAATCGGCGGCGAAAACATCCGAGCTATGAGTGTTGACGGGGTTACATGGACACTTTACATGTAAGTATAATATTTTTGTGCAAATGCTACTTAGTCGATTTCGAATGAAACGATGTCCGTACCGTATTGGTTTCCAGGTGATGGTAAATGCTTGCACTCAATTCCTGTATTCGTTGTTTTAGGTATGTGTGTCCATCAATCACTACTACGATACAAGCTATAGCAGAAACAGTTGTGTTTTCTATTTATTTATTTGGTAATTAATTACTTATATTGGACATGAACATCGTTTTTTTAATAGGATATTAGACTATGAGAAACATGCAAGATAAAAACATAAATATTTACAATTCAACAAATATTATAATAATTTAATAAATAATAACTAAATTGAAACAAGTAACCAAAAACAAGAACCTAAAATACTTAAATAAGTAAAAATAATTTAACAAAAAAATAATAATTTATGCCTAATTTTTCAGGGCTAAAAACCGATCTCAATACTAGACTTGATTTTGATAAAATCTCTGTAATTTCATCAAAATCAATATTAAGTATGTTTTACAATAATTTTTCAAATCAGTCCACGCGTCTTCGATTGAATCAGTAAACATACATAAAATAAAAATAACCGGCTAAGTGCGTGTCGGGCCACGCACAGTGTAGTTAAGAATTAGTAACTAATTTTCTATTGAATTTGTATGAAATTTTTCTTTTCCGAATTACTTTTTAACAGTTGGTCTATAACTTTTTAATTGGGAAATTCACCTATTTTCCACGTGTCCACATACAACCATTTGGTAAATAAAGGGGGCATGGGACACTTGAAAAAATTTTGACTATAAAACCAAAAATTTATGAAACAGATCCCTAAATCGAACAGCTTTCTAGTACTTAAAGTCGCGGACAGACAGACTGACAGGTAGAGAGCCCAAAAAATATTTTTAGTTACTGTCGACTTGTTGTAATTATGTGTGCGTACACAAGTGTTATTAAGTCAATAAAGTTTTTAAATAAATAAATAAATATAGGTACTTTACCACTCCTTTCAACATAAGGATACGAAATCTAATTCGTTTTGTGCTTACATCAATAATTTCATTCGCATAAAAAGATAAAAGGGACAGTAAATTGAAAAGTCGAGTAGCGCATAATCGAATATTCGCGATTCGCTCGATGGCCCACATCAAAGAATTTTTCAGTTTAATTCGATCAATCGCTCGAAAATTACCAAACACGCAGAATTGCCACTTCCCTGGCGAACATGAAAATGGCATTTGCTCGTTTGTTTATGGAATACAAGGCTGGTTCTACACGGTCGGGTGACATGTTGATCCTACTGCCGAATGCAAGATAAACTCTAGAGATACATGCAATTATTTTAGGATTCTTCTTCTTAGTCGTACACTCTTGACAGAGTGGTCATGATTATGGATTGGGTTGTTCGTCCATTGCCGCTGCTCTTGCGATTTTTCTCCACATATCTCTGTCTGCGGCTTTTTTGGAGCATTCCGTTTGGAGCATATTTTAGGATATACCAAGTTAAATTAGCAAAAAATTGAGACCAAATTTATTTTGAAGTTTGGATATAAGATATTGGAAAAGAGCTGCTAAGTTACTGGTGGTATTTGCCGTGTGGTTTCTGGTAGAGTAGAATAATGCCACTCCAAGTCTTCCCGCGGATGTTGTAGAAGGCGGCTTAGGAAATACAAGCTAAACAAAGCTTATAAACATCAATGAGACCTCTCCAGCCCGTCTGGCCAGCGAGGAAAGTCCTCTGGCTGCTCTGGCCAAGTATGGCTCTGGCTAGTACAGAGAGGGTCGTGCTCTTGCAGTGGAAACTAAAATACCTGATGATGATGATCATGATATGGTTGAGAGATCGTGAGTTCACTACTATCGTATTTAGATTACAGTTTTGATCATACGTTAACGTTCTGAGGCATACCGCATAATATTTGTAAGATATAAAGATTACTAAAATCTCAAAAATTTTATTCAGTTATTATTTCAAAAAACGTTAGTAAGTAGTTACTTTATCAAATAACATTAGCTATCTCTCGCAAGTTATTATTTTTCTGCAAATACCAAAAAGGTTGATTTGTGCTGAGTATAAGAAATTGAATTTTGTAAATTTCAAAGGAGTCGCGTTCGGATTCGGAGGCCCGATTCAATTTAGAGCGCGGCGCGGGCCGGACTCAGAAAGTGAATTTATTACGTTATTACCGCTGAATTTGCCAAGTCGGCTGCCTTTGATCTATTTCCTTGTTTCCCAATGTCACTGATTGCGTTTAATAAAGTAGATATTTTTTCATCTTTTTCCTTAGGGCTCTTGCACACGAGCGACTTGCAGGCGACCGACGATGCATGACTGTCGCTAACAGATGCGCGTGATACTTACTGTAAGACATCTCAGTCTGCCACAAATTGTCGCGCGACTGTTGCGCGACATTCGCTGACAAGTGTCGCGGGTTTACTGTCTCTCGTTTGCAAGATCTCTTAGGGGTTTCTTCGATAACGGCTAGTTATTTGGATGGAATAACTTCGTAATAACATAAATTACGGATTTTTTTATTACTTATTGAGTTATTACTTATCTATTTTATTTTATTTTTAAACCCCTGCTTATTTTTAAACCCCGAAAAAAGAGGGGTGTTATAAGTATTGTATTGTTTCGATGCGTATTTTTTACGTTAAAGCTAGTTTCCTTGCGGTGGTTTGATGGAAATCGGTTTAGGGTTTAAAGTTATGGAGAGAGAACGCTTGAAAGTCGAAGTTTTTTAAAAAACCATTGCGTATTTTATTAGCATTATCATACAATGCCAAGTATTTATTCTGTGACAATGGATACAAATAAATGATGAACTTCGGCATAACCATTCAAAATCAATATTAACTATGTTTTACAATCATTTTCCAAATCAGTCCACGCGTCTTCGATCGAATCAGTAAACATACATAAAATTAAAATAACCGGCCAAGTGCGTGTAGGGCCACGCACAGTGTAGTTAAGAAGTAGTAAGTAATTTTCTATTGATGACGACCTCCATGGCGTAATGGTCAACACGCTAGACCGCCACCCGGAGGTCCTGGGTTCGATCCCCAGCCAGGGCAAGTTGGAAAATGGCCTTTTTCAATTTTTCCTGGGTCTTGGATGTTTATCTATATATGTATTTGTTATAAAATATAGTATCGTTGAGTTAGTATCCTATAACACAAGTCTCGAACTTACCTTAGGGCTAGCTCAATCAGTGTAATTTGTCCCTATATATACATTTATTTATTGAATTTGTATGAAAATTTTGTTTTCCGAATTACTTTTTAAACGTTGGTCTATAACTTTTTAATTGGGAAATTCACCTATTTTCCACGTGTCCACATACAACCGTTTGGTAAATAAAGAGGGGACGGGACACTTGACAAAAATTTGGACTATAAAACCAAATATTTATGAAACAGATCCCTAAATCGAACAGCTTTCTAGTACTTAAAGTCGCGGACAGACAGACAGACAGGTAGAGAGCCCAAAAAATATTTTTAGTTACTGTCGACTTGTTGTAATTATGTGTGCGTTCACAAGTGTTTTTAAGTCAATAAAGTTTTTAAATAAATAAATATAGGTACTTTACCACTCCTTTCAACATAAGGATACGAAATCTAATTCGTTTTGTGCTTACATTAATAATTTCATTCGCATAAAAAGATAAAAGGGACAGTAAATTGAAAAGTCGAGTAGCGCATAATCGAATATTCGCGATTCGCTCGATGGCCCACATCAAAGAATTTTTCAGTTTAATTCGATCAATCGCTCGAAAATTACCAAACACGCAGAATTGCCACTTCCCTGGCGAACATGAAAATGGCATTTGCTCGTTTGTTTATGGAATACAAGGCTGGTTCTACACGGTCGGGTGACATGTTGATCCTACTGCCGAATGCAAGATAAACTCTAGAGATAGTACATGCAATTATTTTAGGATATACCAAGTTAAATTTACAAAAAAAATTGACCAATTTTTTTTGAAGTTTGGATATAAGATATTGGAAAAGAGCTGCTAAGTTACTGGTGGTATTTGCCGTGTGGTTTCTGGTAGAGTAGAATAGGGCCACTCCAAGTCTTCCCGCGGATGTTGTAGAAGGCGGCTTAGGAAATACAAGCTAAACAAAGCTTATAAACATCAATGAGACCTCTCCAGCCCGTCTGGCCAGCGAGGAAAGTCCTCTGGCTGCTCTGGCCAAGTATGGCTCTGGCTAGTACAGAGAGGGTCGTGCTCTTGCAGTGGAAACTAAAATACCTGATGATGATGATCATGATATGGTTGAGAGATCGTGAGTTCACTACTATCGTATTTAGATTACAGTTTTGATCATACGTTAACGTTCTGAGGCATACCGCATAATATTTGTAAGATATAAAGATTACTAAAATCTCAAAAATTTTATTCAGTTATTATTTCAAAAAACGTTAGTAAGTAGTTACTTTATCAAATAACATTAGCTATCTCTCGCAAGTTATTATTTTTCTGCAAATACCAAAAAGGTTGATTTGTGCTGAGTATAAGAAATTGAATTTTGTAAATTTCAAAGGAGTCGCGTTCGGATTCGGAGGCCCGATTCAATTTAGAGCGCGGCGCGGGCCGGACTCAGAAAGTGAATTTATTACGTTATTACCGCTGAATTTGCCAAGTCGGCTGCCTTTGATCTATTTCCTTGTTTCCCAATGTCACTGATTGCGTTTAATAAAGTAGATATTTTTTCGTCATCTTTTTCCTTAGGGCTCTTGCACACGAGCGACTGTCTGCCTGCAGTATGGCGACCGACGATGCATGACTGTCGCTAACGGATGCGCGTGATACTTACTGTAATACATCTCAGTCTGCCACAAACTGTCGCGCGACTATTGCGCGACATTCGCTGACAAGTGTCGCGGGTTTACTCTTGCTCGTTTGCAAGATCTCTTAGGGGTTTCTTCGATAACGGCTAGTTATTTGGATGGAATAACATCGTAATAACATAAATTACGGATTTTTTTATTACTTATTGAGTTATTACTTATCTATTTTATTTTTAAACCCCGACAAAAGAGGGGTGTTATAAGTATTGTATTGTTTCGATGCGTATTTTTTACGTTTTAGCTAGTTTCCTTGCGGTGGTTTTTTTATTTCCATCAAAATCGGTTTAGGGCTTAAAAGTTATGGAGGGAGAACGCTTGAAAGTCGAAGTTTTTTAAAAAACCATTGCGTATTTTATAAGCATTGTCATACAATGCCAAGTATTTATTCTGTGACAATGGATACAAATAAATGGTGAACTTCGGCATAATCATTCAGGATAAGTAGTTTGAATGGAGCCTTGATCCTTGAAATATTTTAGGATTTTTTCATAATTAATATAGTACCTAAAAATAAAAAACTAAAATAAAAAAAACTCAGAATGTACTAGCTGCTTTTCTTCCCACGCAGATCGTAAAAGCCGAGCGAAGGAATGGGCAAAAATGCAAATCATGTTAACAGGCGATGCGGCTAGCAACCCATCACTGTATTGATTGCTTTTCCATCTTCTCGCCCACCATGACGCTAAAAGTGGCTTTTGGGTCTTGCGGCCCTGGGCTCTGCATAGAACCGCAAGACGCAAAATGCTCTGTCTGCCCCATTAGGGATAAAGACGTGATAGTATGTATGTATGTATGTAATATAGTACCTACATTTCATAAATAGAACTTGATGATAATTATTTTAGTATAAAGAAGCTATTTTATTAATTTTTTTATGTACATATTAGGTAGTTCTAGTAAAATGAATATAAAGCGCAGGCTAAGATTTATATTTAGTAAGAATATTATATTTTATAACAAACTTAGCCCCCATTTTAAAAACTCTCACACAATATCACAGGGAGGGATGCCAGAAAAACAGCGTTACCTCTAAATCAGGTCTGGTGTAGGTGTAATACAAGCTGAGGCATCCCTTTGCCTACTTGCAAAGTTTTGTAACTGTAGTGACTTAAATTAGGCAATAAATGATTTTTTATTTATATGCCAAAAATTCCTAAATATGCAAACTAGAAAAAACTGTATACCTACAAACCTGTGACCCCAAATCAATTTGGCCGCCAGAAACCCGAATCCCTCTCGAGAGCCAGCAAACCAGAAGGAACACTTCCTCGCATGCCGTTTATGCGCCCCACTCCTCTCACATGTTAAAGAATCCATAAATAATAGAGTTGACGTGCTCGGATTGTGTTACCCTCCCCAAATTGGTGGGCTCCGCATGGGACCACAGTGATCGATGAAGCGGGTAAAAGTCTCCTTGCCCCAATTTGGGATGCATTTAGATATGCTTGTTTTTTATTTATTTTTTTAACTTCATACACAAATACAAGTGTTGGCGGACTTAAAGCCTAAGGCCTTATCTACCAGTCAACCAAACGGGTGATGTAGATAATTATAGGGGTAGTGCACAACTTCTTCTTCAGGTGCCGCTTCATTCATGAAGATTGGCAGTCCAGTCAGCTCTTTAAATCTCGATTTGTCCATGGTAAGCCTGAACAGTTGTTCTACCGTTTTGATACCGGTCCATTGTCAGATGTTCCTCAGCCATTACATTTTGCGACGTCCCACCTTGCGCTTTCCGGCAATTTAACCCATCATTATGGTCTGGAGTAGATGATATTGTGGGTTTCTCAACACGTGACCAAGATATGTGATTTTTCTTATTTTAATGGTTCGAACGAGCTCTACTTTTTTGTCCATGAGCTCCAGAACTTCAACATTAGTAATGTGATCTGTCCAAATCCTCCTAAATATCTACGCACATTTGCGAAAAACGGCCACTTTTGGCTAATGTGCGTAGAACAGCTTTACGTTCTCACTTTAAACTGTAAACAGTAGTTAATAAAATAGTTTGAAGGGTTATCTAGGGTTTGGTCAAGACATAATTTTAAATGATATCTCCGTTTTCTATCAAATGGTGGCAGCACTTGACCACGAAAAATTCATATACGAGTATGGCATTAACTTCGTACTCAAAATGCTATTGATCTTAGCTTCTGCAAATTTTCTTGACGTTTCTCTCAATTCTAGACTTGTAATTATGTCCAACAAGTTCATTTACAAGGCAAATAAAAAAAAACCGACGACACCATATAGTGATAAGTGGCGGAACTACTTACTTAATATTCTATGTTGTTAAGTGGGATTGATATCCGTAGCGTCATTTATTATTTTATTATTTGTCAGGTAAATAACAAAACCCCGAGTTTGAAGCGTTAACATCAACACCTAGTAACTTGTGAACGACTGAACCGATTTTCATCAAACATAGCTAGGAACCATCGCAAGGGAAGTTGCTTTCATTTTGCGCATTTAAATCGGTTCATCCGAAAGACTTTATGTAAGGGGTTAAAAAGCCTTCCTAGCTCTGAGTTAAATGAAATTCGTTTCATCTATTTACTAACAAAATTTCCGATGGCGTTAGTTTTGGATCACTAACATAATGTTTATGATTATTAATTATGAATTTCAAGGCTTTTATTTGAGAAGGAGCAAACACTTTTCCCTTTTCTCTTTTTATATTAGTAATTTAGCTATTACCTACTCGGCGGCTTATAAATAGCATTTCTACAGTAAGGCCAAAAGAACCAACCAACCAAGAAAGATAAGTAAGCATTCCTCTCAATTACTGGCCGGTTGACTGGAAGAGATCCCTATACGGGATAAGTCCGCCGTTGTATGTTTACTTTTCTGATTTGTATGTGTTCTTTCTTTTGTACAATAAAGCTTTAGTACCTGGGCGACCGAGCTTTGCTTGGTTACATCTCAATCATTAACTACATTTATTTAAACTTGTCTAAAAACAATACAAAATAAAAAATTATAAATAAACGTGAACATAAAAAAAAACAAAAGTAAGTCACCGAGTGGGATTCGAACCCGTAACACTCCTTCTAGCGGTCCGCAATCCGCATCTCTAAACTGCTGAGCCAAAACCTATAGCGGCCAGTGCGACGAAATTAGCAGCCATAATCTGCGTGAAAAGAAAAACGCATGGAAACTCGAAAACACGCGTTTTCCCAAACATAAGACTAATCTAGATCGATTGTTTACCCCCAAAAACCCCCATATACCAATTTTCAGCAAAATCGTTAGAGCCGTTTTCGAGATTACAGAAATATATAAATAAATATACAAGAATTGCTCGTTTAAAGGTATAAGATAAACAAATAAACAAAACAAACAAGAACCGCGAAAGTCCGCGAAACTAACACAACATAGCTAGATCTGCTAGTATTTCGTGAATATATTTGCTAACGTCACGTTGTGAATCGAACCCGTGGTGACATCCACTGCCAGAGGAGCCAAAGGGAGCAGCACCCTCGCAAACCGTGATCACTCCCGCGTGTATGGTGTACGGAGCACCTAATGCGGCCATTGTCTGCGGATCTATTATTCATTTTACTAATACATCTGACGTTATGAGGTTCCTATTGAAGTGGAGAAAGTTTTACACTGTTGGGCTTCTTGGGGTGTACGGTTTGCGACAGATATTTTAAAGGGAGGGGTAATTATTAAGTGATGTAACTCCTGTAAATTTATAACAAATAAAGAATTTTTCTTTCTTTATTTCTATATACTGAACGTGTCTCATCTTTACATATAAAATTTCCGTGTCACGTTGTTTGTCCACGTTGGACGCCTAAACTAATGAACCGATTTTAAATAAAATTTGCACACCGTGTGCAATTGAAAGATATGATAGCTTACATGTCAACCACGCGAACGAAGACGCGGGCATCAGCTGGTACTAGTATACGATATAATTACTGTACCGAGTGATTTTTATCACATCTTTTTCCCTGAAGGGGTATACATAGATAACATAGTTAAATGACACTGAGCAAGATAAGTCAGAATCAATCATGGGCATCATCATCCTCAGGTCTTTTTAGTCTCCACTGCAGCACGACCTTCTCTGTACTACCGAAGCCATAGGTACTTGGACAAAGCAGCCACAGGATTTGGCCTACACTCTCTTCGCTGACCAGACGGGTTGGAGAGGTCTCATTACGTTAATAAGCTTTGTTTAGCTTGTATTTCCTAAGTCCTTCTACGACATCCACGGGAGGACTTGGAGTGGCCCTATTCTACTCTGCCGGACACCACACGATACCTGTTATCGTATTTGACAGCCTGTGCAAGATTTCAGGAAAGAACCGGATGACATATCATTTTTAACCGGCTTCCAAAAAAGGTTATCAATTCAGGTCTGTCACCGATTATTCAAAGACGCCTGGACCGATTTGAATTGAAACAGTAACTTTACTTACTTGCGTGGTCCCATAGAACTTTTATCAAAATCGGTTGTGTAGTTTAGGGTTGAAGTCGGTTTTAAGATTTGAAAATTATCATTGGTAATTTTGGTAATCCTTGAAGGACCTTTGTCAGCCAGCGGCAGACGGCCCTGAAATGATGAAACAAGATTTTAATTTTATCCTAAACTTGTTCCTAATTATTCCTACATTTACGAGTCTACGACGCACAGTATCTACTTACATACATCGCTTATGTAATCTTATCCCTTCTTATATTTTAAGAGCTGGGTGCTGTATGTGTCTACACCCAGCGATCACCAGTGTTTTGAATTCTATCCACATAATAGCTTTCAAATTGTATAGGTACTTTTAATTTAATAATTTTAAGACAATATGTGCAAATAGATAATTTAAGTAAAATTATAGTTACAAATAGTTTATATTTTATATATTTAGTGTAAAAGTTACAAAAATAATGTCCTTAAGGGAAAAGTCCGCTGGCTGGAGGATTCTTTGCAGCTTGATTGTGGCTGAAGTAAAGACGTTAGAAGAATGGTTTTTGTTTTAGTGAACATATCAATCACAGATCTAAAAGTTGATACCAATTTAAATTTTATCGGACGTAACTTTGGTAAGTAAATATCCCGCTTCTTCTTCTTCTCGTGTGTGGTAGTGACTAACACTAGTGTCAGAGTTTTTAAACCGCCTTAAAGGCCTCTGACATGGTTTTAGGTAACGACCAATGTCGAAGACAGTGACCGGGACCGACGGCTTAACGTGCCCTCCGAAGCACGGATCATCTTACTTATCACACAATCAGGTGATCAGCCTACAACGTCCTAACCAAACTAGGACAACAACACAAAGTCGTTGTCCCCGCCGGGAATCGAACCCGCGACCTCCGGGTATGAGCCGAGCGCTCTAACTTCTACACCACGGAGGCAGTTACTCGACCACTATATAGCTACTAGTACAGCCCGTGGTTCGATTTCTTGCGGGTATGTCCCGTGCACCTCGTATGTTTTTACATTTAATTTTTCTTTTATTTAATTTATCTTTAATTGTATCACTATACCTTACGTTTGACCTTACTTATCCACATCAAAAGAGTACCTTCGCCACTCCGCACAGCCGCTCACTATCACAAAACAAATGTTCAAATTTGAATTAAAACAAAGCGGCACCCGAACAAGTTCTGAAGCGGCGATCGGTTGCAAATTGCCGCTCTCGAGTGTGAGTGGCCACCTGCCAGGGCCACCAGCCGGGTGCGGGTTATTGCAGCTCTTGTTTGAAGTTCGCGCGCCCTTTAGCTTTTAAAAGTATTTGTGTGGTGAACTTGCGACACCTGTAACATTACGTACAAAAACGAAGTCTAGCTTTTATTTCAAAACGACGTGTCAGATTTACATTGTAATTTCAAAGAAATAGCACATATGTAGGCATATGGTTTTTACAGTCAAAATATGGTATAAATAGTTATGATCATTTTTTACTATGAATATAGTTTATGTATGTTTGACCCTAATTATGGCAAACTTCTACATCCTTATATTTCAGGCACGTATAAGCCGTTGGTCCCGGCTGTCATCATTGTATGGCAGTCGTCAAGCCATGTCAGATGCCTTTAGGCAGCCTGAAAAATCTGTCACCAGTGTTAGCCACTTACACACACGAAAAACAAACAGTTCATATTTTGAATTTGAAATCTAGGTAGTTATATGCCTAGTAAAAAGAGTTCTACGTCTATGTGCCTAGATGTAGGAATGTAATTTTTATGAAATTTCAAAATTTTTCCGAAATCTGACATGTAAGTAATTTCAAAATAAAAACTAGACTACGATTGTATGAAAATGTCGATGGTAAGGGGACTTAACTATACTTTTACAGGGTTTTATACTAGTGGCTCTGTGAGCTGTAGACCTTAAGTCCCCCAACCCCTTAAAATTTATCGGATTAAGAAGTTGTTCAGACAAAAAAGTTGCGTCATTTTTGAAATTTCTTCGAAATGGCTCATATATGATATTTTATTTAAAAGAGAGGTGGTATAAATGTTTGACGCTAATCTCTGTCAGTCTGTCTGTCTGTCTGTTCAGTCTATGTGTCTTTTTTAAGTAAAAGCAAATTCTTTTGCGGTGGTTTATGAAATTCGGTAGAGCCGTATAACCGCAACCCATTACTATTTTGGTCCACCACGCTAAGCGTAGCCTTTGGGCCTAACGGCTCTAGGCTCTGTCTACCCCGTCAGAGATATTGACGTGAAAATTTATCTGTATCTGTATAAGATAAACTACACAACCGATTTGGATAAAATCTCTATGGGGCCAACTCGCGAGTAGACCCCTTCAAAGAAAAAAAGAATTTTCCAAATCGGTTCAGGCGGCATCGCATAATCGGGGTGAACGTACACAAAAATAAATCAGGCCATGCTTGTCGGGCCACGCGCAGAATTGACAACTTCCTACTTTTTTGGAAGTCGGATAAAAATTATATGATTAAGTAAAATCATCATTTCAGCCGCACAACGTCCACTGCTGGACATAGGCCTCACCCAAAGATTTCCAAAATGAACGATCTAGAGCGGCTTGCATCCAGATTTACTCTATATTACATAATATAGAATAAATATCTACATACCTATATCGCACGACAAGCATGATATTTATTTGGTACGACTACAAACGTACTATAACATGCTAATATAGATAGTTTATCGACATTTTTGATACCATCGACCTAAGTCAGAAATATCACTGCTATATTTTTCGCAACAAACAGGGTAGGCCTTTGAATTTCATAGTATACACTCAGTGTATATACTTGCGGTGTACTTGTGTATAGCGGGAGACATCGAGTGAGAGTGGCGGTGTAGACTGCTCTTGTAATATATATCGGTGGAGATATTCTGCGACCGGGGGGAAAGCTGCCCGATTGGGAGGAATCAAATTTGAAAATTTTTAAAATTGGAAATATGCATGGAAAAAAATATGTGTTATCTAACCAATTTGTTCATAAATATTTAAAAGTGAAAACAGAATAAAAATTGGTTGGAAAACGAACGAGATATAAAGATTTTACGAAAATATGTCAACCTCACTCGCAAAAACGCTAAAGTCCTTATCGGACATTTCTTTCTAATTGAAACTTTAAAGTATCACAAGTTCGTCGCTGATTAAGATATTTTTAATTTTTTTCATATTTGTTTATTCACCGATTATTCGAAGACGTGAAGTCTGTTTTAAGTTTTGAAAAATTATTAGATATATAACAACTGACTTGCGTGATCTACACTAGCATTTCATACAAACCTAGTCGTTTGTAAGAGTATCTATGAAATGCTCGTAAAAGTTTTCACTGGATTGTCCAAGAAGACTCGAAGAACTTTGCTCGGTAATACAAAAAAAAACTTGAGAGGTGTCAAGGGACACCCGGATGGAACGAAGTTCCTTTCGATTGATGAGAGAGAGAGAGAGATAGAGACAGGCAGAGAAATACGCGCACGCCGCCGGCTTACAACTATAGCAAAAAGTGTCGTTACAACTTTTGGTCTTAATTTTTTCCGTCTAGCCCCCTTTCGCAACGCGCGATAAGGAACTTCGTTCCAAAAATACTTACCTATAGGTCTCAATGACTTTGGTTTCGTAAAGTTTCGATCATAGCCTGGAGTTATCGTTGAATATACACTTTCCTTATGTGCCGTGTGGTTTCCGGCAGAGTAGAATAGGGCCACTTCAAGCCTTCCCGTATATGTCGTAGAAGGCAACTTAGGAAATACAAGCTAAACAAAGCTTATAAACATTAGGTAAACAATGATACCTCTCCAACCGGTCTGTGGTATCAAGTATGTCTTTGGTAGGTAGTACAGAGGGGATCGTGGTCCTGCAGAGGAAACAAAAAGACCTAATGATGATACAGTTTCCTACAAACACCGGAATTTTTATGTAGATTCTTGAGAACTTCGCTTCGTTCAACGAAACCATGTAAGTAACATTTTAGTGATTTGGTTGCAGAATACTTCTGTTACGCGCAGCAGCCGGCAGGGAGGGGGCGCGGCGTGCGGGCCGAAGATAAGCGGCTTAACTCCGCACCCAGCCGAGACAGCACCATACCACCCGCCAACGTGAGCGAGGGAGAGAGCAATACTTTGCTATATACAGCTGCAAACATTACTGCGTACGCTCGGACCCAGTCGTTCCTATTTCAAACGTTCTATGACAGTCCCTCCAGAATACAAATTTAAACTCTATGCAGTTGAAATATGGTCGATTTTAAAAAGGTAAATTTTGGTAGGTTACCCAAGCAGGGCTGCCACATTAAAATAAAAATACATTTTCCAGAGAATATCTACGGTACAAGTAAAGTTTGCGCTCGGTAAGGTATAGTTATGTTATGGCGGTACGGAGGCACAATTTACCGCGGCGTCTAAACAGCTAATTTTAAAAGAACCACGAGTTGGAGACAAATTTCAAGTTTTATAAGAGGTCGCTTATAACTGGAAGGGGAAGTGACCTTTAGTTTTTGTGATAATTTAGAGCTTAGCGCATGAAATATGTAGTAGGTACCTAAGTACCTAAAATTCTAAATGGCTTCTACTTCTTAGTTAGTATCCCATTATGTACACAAGTTTGAAAACTTACTTCGTAGGTACGTCCCTATAGTATAGGTATACAACGTGGAAGGGACATATCCGTAATAAAACCACGGACTATTCTAGATCAATTAAAATAACAGTGAGAGATCAAGAAAAAAAATTGGCATTTCCATAAAGTGTGCAGCCGCCAGGGCAATTTGTATGAGAATGAGAATTTAGTGTTTTTTTTTTGTTTTATGACTGATATTTTAATATTATTATGCTATAGTGATCTAGTATAGGCCGTGGTTTGATTTATTACGGGTATGTTCCTTTCATGTTGTATTAACACAAGTTTGAAAATTAAAAAAAAAAGTTTTGAAAAGAAAGGGCTAGCTCAATCTGTGTGATATGTACCTACCTGTATAGGTATAATGTTAATTTATTTTTATATTCGTTGATAATGGCTTATTATATTTATTTCTTTAGACCTAGCCATGGTGACCAATCATTGGCTTCAGATAGGGAAAAGAAAGTTTCCAATAACTTAAATCAGATACTTTTTCTAAACGTCAAAACAAACATTCTCAATGGAATTTGTATGAAATATAGACTTATGAAGTCATACTTTCCTGGAGTTTAAAGCGCTCTTAATATAATTCTTTCTATCAATTTATTTTCTGCAAAAATAAATCTAAAATCACGTAGAAAATGGATAAGATCGCAGACAAGTGACATTATTTTGCGATTTTTTATTCTATTACTAGCCGAAGCCTGCGATTTCGTTCGTGTAGATTTCATTACTCCGTAAAATGCTTATCAGGCGAAACAACTTTTGCTAAGGCGTCATCTTTATTTCTTATAATTAAGCTGGACCATTATGGTTTTGCAACAGGTTTTCCATTTACCAAAATCAATTATACCCTATATGTTGCCCAGGCTTAACAGCTATATTTAAAAAAAAAACATACATCGTCCAGTATTTTCCGAGATTAGCGTGTACAAACAGACAAACATTTTTTAAAATTCTTATTCTATTGCTTTGTCTTCATCGCCCCAAATATTTTTTTAGGAAATATGTTTAATGTTCAAGCAATTTTTTTTCTGTTTTACTGTATGATTAGATCAGTAACAAATAATTTATTTATTTTTGACCCAGGAGACCTAAATGCATAACTGGATACAACAGTAAATGAATTGCGAGTTTCGACGAAAGCCACATTTCCATTAGGTTGGTATGTCGTACCTAGTTTGGATGAATCGGGAATATGCAAGAAAAAATGTGTTATCTAATAAGTTTATTCGCAAATATTCAAAAGTATAGTACTAACAGTAAAAACAGAATAAAAATTGGTTGAAAAACGAACGATTTTACGAAAATATGTCTATCTCATTCGCTAAAACGCAATTTTTTTATGACAAACGTATAAATGATATGAACTTTGACTTCATCAGTCAAACATATCGGACTTTTCTTTCTAATTGAAACTTTAAAATATCACAAGTTCGTCGCTGATTAAGATATTTTATATTTTTTTTCATATTTGTTTACTGTCGTTATTAAGGATTTTATTTTATTAGCAAATAAAAAATATGTGCATATTGTCTATTGTGGACTCGCCAACCGTATCTCGGTAACTCTTAGAAAATTTTAATGGCTAGATTTACGTTAACGTCTATCAAATTTTCTGATGTGAAGCTTCGAACAAAGATACTCTAGTTATCGTCGAATAAAAATACTTACTCCATACAAAAGCCGGTTTGTTCATAAACTAAGTAGGTATCCATGAGAATTTCGCTAACTTCATTCGCTCGTTTCACAAGTAATCACATTTCAGATTCAGGATCATCACCTGGATCATGATATCTCCAGATCCTGCATGCTTAGGAAATTTAATAACCAGCTAAGATGGTGTCGGGCCTCGCGCAGTGTAGGGTTCTGTAGACAGTTACCCGTAGAGAGTTCCGTAGAAAGTTATAGGCATGCATCGCAGTGGCGTTGGGTGAGAATTTGCGCTAGTACAGCTAACTATGAAACAAATTAAATGCCTACCAAAGTTTCTATATAGGATAATAATTCGTTCAATGTTCGGCTTATAATTCACATATTTTTATCTCTGAGCGTGTTTATACAAAATTTATCATTGTAAGTGTATTAGAACAATCAGCGAAAATTTTCGTATTTTGAATATGTAAGTGAGTGCAATGATGCTAGTTCATAATGCCGCGCATTATAATGGACATTTTAATGCGCGGTGCGCCGATATACGTAGGTTACAATTGTTGTTAGTAATAAATGCGTATATATTATAAACCCCTAAGGGAACTCGATGGGAATCGGCTTCTATGGAGGCTCCGCCACTGATGCATCGGCTCTATGGCCATCCGCACTGAAAAAAAGCGATAGCTGAACCAGTTTTGCTACTTGCAATTTAAAAATGGCCTTTTTCAAATTGTCCTGGGTCTTGGATGTTTATCTATATATGTATTTGTTATAAAATATAGTATCGTTAAGTTAGTATCCCATAACACAAGTCTCGAACTTACTTTGGGGCTACCTCAATCAGTGTAATTTGTCCCTATATATTTATTTATATTTATATATTTAATTTGTTTATTAGATACCAAACTTTTGCTCAAATTAGCAGAATAATGTAGTTTTGATTAAAACACATTGTATCTACTAGGAGCCCTGATTACAGTCAATTTAATTACAAATAAAATAATTAATAAATAATTAATGTTATTAATTATTTACATTATTTAGTTCAGCGGTCACTCGATGTTGGCAACGTGTGCAAACATTTTTGCTTCAAGAAACCATTATTTTTAACCGACTTCAAAAAAAGAGGAGGTTATCAATTCGACTGTATGTTTTTTTGTTTGCATGTTATGTGATATCTTCGTCAACAGTGGACCGAATTTTTTATTTGAAAGTCTTAACTCTAAAGTTGGTCCCATAAAGAACTTTGGAGCTCCTGAAAGAAATTGAAGTCGGTTGTTTTTTTGTAAAAAATTAATTATATCTCAGTGCGTCGCTGACATGCCGATTGAGAACCTCGCTGGCTGCGAGCTACCCTCGTGTAGAGAAACCTCAAATATCTATAGCAGTGTCATGCTACGACGCGTGCCGTTGTGGGTCGTCCTCACTCCTGGCTGGCTTCAGTCGACGAACTATCGGATTACGAGCGTCGCTAACATTGTCCCTACGTCCTTTAATAGTTTTATCCGACTGTCCCATAGGGAGTGTTTTGGTGCTGGGATTGCGAGGTTTCTTTGTGACGGCTTGAGATGGTTTGAAACATTATCTTTAATCACTAGAGCATGCGCAAATATCTTTTGGCTGATATGCGATGGGGCTCATTTTTTTAAATTTCCTACTGCTAGATTATAATATTTAATACTGTTAACCGCTGTAGAGAACAAACCCGTTGAAGTTTATCGGTTTAATAAAAAAGTTGTTCAGACAAAAAGCTGTGTCTTAATAAGGGTAACAATTTTTTATTATGTATTTTTGAAAAAAAATCGAACTGTCTGGAAGAAAATCAACAGCGGCTATCCGGAAAGACAGGCTGAAATTTAAAAGTTTACAACCCCTAGTTTCCGCCATTTTGAAAAACTGAATCGTCAAAAATTCTATGTACCTATTAATTATCGAACCTGCTCACAAAATTTCACGGGAATCGGTTTAAAAATGTGACCTGTAGGCGAGAACAGATACTGACAGACGGACAAAAGCATTTTTTGATCAATATCGAAACCGAGACGCGACCGGTTGACGAATAAATAAAAAATAAAGAGAAAATTTGTTCGTGGCATTTTGCTTTTATTGCTTGTATTTGCTTCTACCTACAAGGTGGTCAGATGACTTGACCTGGAACGCTGCATGGAAAGCGCTGGATGCAGGCCGCTCTTGATCGGTCATTTTGGAAATCTTTGGGAGAGGCCTATGTCCAGCAGAGGATGTTATGCGGCTGAAATGATGATGATGATGATTTTGATTTTATGGCATTAGATTAGGTCTGCTTCGTTTGGTCGAAAAACGTGATAGTGCATTTGATATTGCGCTTCGTTGGAGGAGAGGCCTATGTCCAGCAGTGGACGTTATGCGGCTGAAATGATGATGATTATGAAGAGAGTGATAGCAGGCTGAATCAAAATGGGGAGTGTAATATCACGAGCTCTACGGTACTTTGGAACGCACTTATTGCTGTGGCCCAAGTTAGAATCGTTACATAAGTCACATGCCTATTACGAATTTCCATTAACATTAGAAGGACTTGCCGTGTGGTTTCCGGCCGAGAGGAATAGGCCTATTTCCAACCCGTCTGGACAGCAAGGAGAGTGTAGGCCAAAGTCCACTGGCTGCTCTGGCCAGTATGGCTCTGGTAGTACAGAGAGGGTCGTACTCCTGCATTGGAGACAAAAGATCTGGTTTTAATGATGATGATGATTAGAAGGAAAGACTTCTCAAATCTTATTTGAAAATTTTTCTCGGGGGATGCCTATATCCCTAGGGTACGTATACCTATTTGGCTCACCACACCAGTCATCGTGAAAGAGATGGCTGGGGGGCTGGAGGGAAATTAAATATCTCTCACAGACCACACAGGCCGGAGGACACTCCGTCAAAAAAGACCTTCTCCATTATAAATGGGGTCCAGGCTGAAGACGTGCTATTCGTTTCGGCTCGAGTGGAGAGAAGAATCGGCTGCGGAGAAATTTTACCAGGAATCAACGGCGGCGATTCAAAAAGACAGCTTTTCAGAAAGGCTAGTCTTGGCGTGAGGTGGCACCGCCTGTAAAACTACTCGCCAAACATTTCCCCTAATAGTTATAAAATGAAGGCGCAAAGTACTAGGGGGGCCGATCCAGTATAGGGATATGGCAAGGAGAGAAGTTTAGAAGGAAGGAAATAAGTATGTCTTTGGTTTACCTAAATCTAAAAAGTACTTACCATTTTGGCTTCGTTCAATCTTGCAATAGAACAAATTCCATCTAAACGACTGGTTGCACTACTTCCATGGTAAAAATTTAGATAGAATGAAGGAAGTAATGCAATTGACCGAAACTTAGTCTAGTAAAGTGGAGTGCTTCCAAAGTTTTAGTGTAAATGAAACGCAGGAGTGTTGGATTTTATATGCATATATTCGGATTCAATATTTCAATAGCTATCAGTAATAATTAATTCAACTTAACTTAAAAAAAATACACTGACTCTTTTACGAATGCCGTACATTAATGTACTTAGATACTTAATTCTAACTTAGCTATGTCCAAGCTTAAAATTTACTATAAATTACAAATTTCATTACATTTAAATACTACAATTTGAAAAATAAAATATAAATTAACTAATAATCTCTATGTCTGTTCATCATTCACCTTTAATACATTTGCATGCATTTTGTTAGCAAAATGTCATAATGTGACCTGTGGCTCAATGCCGGAGCGAATTTAGAACAATTTGAATTTTAAATTAACGACCACCAGAAATTAACCAATCAGAAGCCAGGGTCGGAAATGCACACGCGTTCATTGGTTAAGACCATTAACCATGGACCTCGACCTCGAAACTAAGAACATCCGTGGACTACTCTATTGTGAACACCTATATTGCAAATGTCACCACAAATCTTCCACTGGTTTCAAATAAACTGCGCCTTAAAAACTATATAATATTAGTCACATATACAACCGGAGCACACACATTTACAAATTGTCGTTTAAAAATAAAACTCTTAAACACATAATTATATACAATAACTATAACGCCTTGGCGAACCGTCACTAACATAGCCTAGATTTAAATATAAGTGATATGACTCAGGTGTTTTTACATAGGAATTGGGAAGTATATGAAAACAAATCTCTATATAAATATGCCTAGATTTGACGGCTTGCATTTCGATGCAGTTTTAGGCCTTAGAAAGTAAGTTTCGATGAATCGTTATGGGGTCTAGAACACAAGCTGAACCGAGCTTCAAAAAACATAGTTCATGATTTGTAGAGTAGGTACATTAGAAATATGTTAAAATTCTTGGCAAGGCTTAGTGTTATACTTAGTTATTTATTGTGGTGTTTCGAAGAAAATAAATATATATAACTGTATCTCAGATATTCTATCAGTAATTGCTAAATATCACATTTTGTTTACATCAGTGCATCATAGTATAACATTAAGTCTTGACAAAACTTTTAATTCACATCATTAAATAAATCTCAGTTTATCGTATTATGTCCCATTTACAATTAATTCGATTGTGTGTCAGCAAATAGATGATTATTTTCTAATATTTTAATAATTTCTGATATGTAAGCACTTAAACGCATTTAAAAACAATTTCAACTCAACAATACCGCTTTACAACAAGAAAAGCAACGTTACGAACAAAAGCGATATCGAGAAATTGAAATTGAAGCAAAATGCGCTGTTTAAAATTTAGTAAAACGTCCAAAACAATCAAAATGCTTGTAAATCGGACAGAACTATAATTTATTGTACACGTATTTACAATCTACAACGACTAGAATCACTAAACCATGTTAATTCCGTACTTTTCGGGCGCGAAGTAACTGTTCCCTGTGTTCGAAAAGTTCGAGATTTGCGAGGCCTGGAGCATGCTCAGGTGGGGGGAGTTCTGGGACTGGTTCTCGGGGGACTCGGGGCCTGAGGCCAGGATGTTGTGGTGCGAGGGCCACGCGGCGGGCGGCGAGGGGTTGCCGAACGACACCTGGTTGTAGAGCTGGTTGCCGTTGGCCGACAGGTTGTGCCCGTGGTGGCTGCCGTGCGACTGGTTCACCGACGAGCCGTTGAAGTACTCCATCTGGAAGAAGAGCTGCTATAGGTTACGGATGTTTGTGAGAGTATCAGAGCAGGTAGAGAGACGCCAGCCAACTATTGGCCTGTCAACTAAAGAATATAAAAGTGTTTTAAGTGCCTTTAATCGAAAATATAATCAATTTTAAGAAAGTAATTTGGATAATTTTTTTGTGTAATTTTAAACATTATACCGGAAGTGACGACACAGCAATCGAAGTTTACATTTTTCCTATGCCTGCACTGAAAAACAATAACATCTGTGAACTGTCAACGTCTTCTGTTTAAATTACCATCATTATGTTGGTTGTTGTATTGGTAGATGACAGTGACAAAGAAAATACAGTAGGTACAGTACTGAAAGTGGAAATTGCCAACTGTACTCGATAAATCTTCATCGTGACGTCACTTCCTAAAATAAGCTTGACCTTGCTTGAAAAGGTCATTGGTATTTTTGCAAATATCTAAATAAGTAAGACTTTATTTTAAAATCTGATTAGGGAAACCTTCTTCTAGAGGCTATTAGCGTTTTTTTTTAATTTCTTGACAAGCCCATTGCATCAATAATGTCATAGACAAATCAGTCAAAAGTGTCCTTAGGGTCTAGCGGACCTAGCTCCAAAATGTTCTGTTTGCTGTCAGGGGCAAAGGGTGTGTGTGAACTTTCTGTAATTTGCTGAAGTCTAAACGCAAACAAGATAAGCATACTTAATTAACAGTACAGTGAGTTCATTTGATACTATACTTAAGGGGTGCATAGATTATCACTCGCGTTCAGCTCGACTTTCCTAACTTTTAAGTTATTAATTATAGAAACGTGAAGACTTCAGACCCAATCCGATTGTTGGTCAGGTCTGCGTTTGTATCAAAATTGCAATCCGACATATGAAAAGACAAGATTGAATACTGAATGTAGGAGTATTATTGAAAATATCTTACCTGACTTGGATAGTACGGCGAATTGTACGCACTCTGCGCGTACCCCTGATGATGATGCGACGTGGAGTAGCTCCGTATGTAGTCGGAGCTGCCGGGCCAGTGGAAGCTGTTGTAGCTGTCCGGGTGGTACACGTTGCCGGGCCCGTTCAGGCTCTGCGGCGTGATTGGGGGCGAGGGAGTCGTCATAATCGACGAGTTGGACCCTAGAGGTGTCAGATTCCCCGTCAAACGCGAACTGTACTGATCCTTTACCAAACTACTGCCAAAAGACTTCTCCGTATAATCTAATTTACTCGAATAGTCCAGTCTTTTCGGACTGTTATACAACTCTTGCTTCGGAGTCACTCCGTAGCCATGTACGTTGACTTCCGAAGGACTTGAGTCCTTTCCTCCGAGTCTTAAAGAGTCATTGGAGTAATGGTGGGAAACTAAGTTATTTTTGTTTAAAGGCGAAGAGTCATAGTTCGATGGAGCTGATTCTTTCTTACATATAACGTTTATTGGGGGGCTGACTGACGTTGTAGGGGTTATGGGGAGGTTGGGAGACGACGTGGTTATACTGGAAGTATTAGCGATGCTCGACGCGGAACTTGTAAGGGATTTGGAGGTGGTTATTTTGGAAGAGGACGAGCTGGTGTTGTTGGAGCTCTTGAGGTTGTTAGAGGAGGAAAGGGAGGAGGATTTGGAGCCGCTAGAGGACTTGGAAGAGATCTGCGTGTTCGTCTGCTGCTGCAACTGCTGTCTGCATTTCGCTCTTCGGTTCTTGAACCACACCTGTTGGAGAGAAATTAATGAGATTTATAAATCTGAGTTCATATTCATAGAAAGGAACGATGCTAGGCTATTCATATTCATGATCCATATCATTAGTGCTCGGTCTATCATCATCATCATTTCAGCCGCATAACGTCCACTGATAGGGCTCTCCCAGTGATTTCCAAAATGGCCGATCTAGAGCGGCCTGCATCTAGCGCCTGCCGGCGACCTTGGTCAGGTCGTCAGACCACCTTGTGAGTGGGTGTCGTACGCTTCGCTTGCCAGTGCATGGTCGCCATTCAAGAACCTTTTTGCCCCATCGGCCATCGGTTCGTCGCGCTATGTGTCCCGCTCACTGTTATTTCAACAAGCTAATCCGCTGGATTATATCAGTGACTTTAGTTCTCCTGCGAATTTCCACATTTCTGATTCGATCACACAGAGAAACCCCGAGCCCTCTCCATAGTGCGTTGCACGACCTTAAATCCTCTTATACTTAGACCCATAGTAAACGGACCACGTTTCAGAGCCATAAGTCATCACTAGTAACACACATTGGTTGTAGACTTTAGCCTTGAGTCTCGGTCTATGCTCATAAAAATGACGTCTCTGATATGAAGAGACTTCGGAAACAAATCTTGACTCATGTTGTTTCTCTAATTCATTACAACATTTACAGCTTTCCTGATCAAGCTACTACAAACTAGGAATAAATAAGTAGTACAAGTAGAACCCTCCCCTACCACCGTCCAGACTTCCGCAAATTATGAGTAATTACGTTCGAGTAGCCCCAGCAAACACGTGTGAGGATCAATTACTTCGCGTCGGGCGTGTATTTGTTTTGCGGCTTATCTCTGATTTATTGGCGCGTTGATGCCTTTCTACTTTGTGTGGTTGGTTTGTAGTTTTTGTGAAATTATTGGACTTGCGAGCGGCATGAGCACATTGTTCGAACTTCTATTTATGTGCGTACAATTTTGTTGTTTTAACTAAAAAGTAATATCACGACTTCGTTCTTATACAGGGTCTAACAAAATATAATGAAACTATTTTAAGGGTAAATTCAGTCCGTGATACTGAACAACTTTCCCCAAGGAACATACTCGTATATCGAAGTATGAAATAATTTAGCCTTCCGTACAAGTTGACCGAAAAGCTGATCTGAGTTTGAATGAAACCTTGGGGAAAGTTGTTCAGTATCATGGACTGAGTTCACTCTTCACATAGTTTCGGAATATTTATTTTGTTAGATTATATACAAATCCCTTAGAAAATTTAAACATTCTTAGGAAGGCTTGTTTGGATACATGAGTTTAACTTTATTTGATCTGGTGTAGGAGGTTATTGGCAATAATTGATGTAAATTGAAAAGCACCAAGCTAAGATCGGACGCATATTATTAAGAGGTTTCAATTATTTTCCTTGGTAATTATTAACAGATAATAATTCATATTTGTTTACAGCCCCATTATCAAAAGGCAATCTAAGCATACATTTCAACCCTTACTAATACTAGCCACAATTACAACATGTGCGTTACATTGAATCTTCACGCTATTCGAACGCAAATACATCGAAGGCCCATCTGTCGCGCTCGTTCACTCATTCACTCGTTCATTGCATTCATTCCGCGCCGCAAATGGTAGGGGCGGTTAATCCGAGGTGAGTTTGTGCCGGCACGCCTAACTTTGTTATAGTCATTAGTTGCCTTGATTTTTTGCAAGTGACGTATTTTGTGGAGTAAGTACAAAGTTACCTTACGTTATTGATTTAGTGGGTAGTCAGTCATAGAAAGAAAGTGTATTTTATATGGTGGTAGTATTTTATATATACACGGTGATTTTTCATTGGTTTTGAAGCCGAAGGCCACTTCATAGGCATCGTTAGTAAGACCTAATTAGCTAGTCAAAATAAAAATTCTGAAACAAAAAATGTTGTCTAAAACTCGAAAAATTGTGAGATCAATTAGCAGTAGTAGCCGCCATACACCGCCCGCCGGCCGGCCGGGAATTCAGTCTATGATACTGAACAATTTTCCCCAAGGAACATGTAGCGAAATATAAAAAATAATTTTCGACCCGTATATCAGTGTAGTTTGTTAGACGGATAATAACCGGCCAGGTTTGAGTCAGACACGCGCAGGTAGGGTTCCGTACCACTAGCATTATAAAATCACGTTTGTGGTATGGGATCTTATTAGATATTTATTTTATTCTGTTTTAGTGTTTGTAATACATAATCTGTGCAAATTTCAACTGTCTATCTATCACGGTTTATGGGAAACAGCCTAGTGACAGACAGACGGACGGACAGGTTTCTCTGTTCCGTGTTTTAGGCTAGGCTGTATCCGGACACAGTTTCCTCTAAAATATGTAAGTAGCAAAACGTAAACCGAAATTATGAATTTTTCCTATGTTTAATTTCATTAAACATCGGTCAGTACAGACAGCAGCAAAAAAAAATTACTGTTGACTGTACTTACCTAGTTACAATCCATACGATTTCGTCTGTGACCAATTTAGCTTCAATCAACCATAATACATTTACATCAAATTTAAATATCATTCGCAACATATTTGATTGCAATTATTGTTGTAACAAAAACCACGGCTCCCACTAATTTGGCCGATGTGAACGTTAACCGACTGTCAAAGTCGTAATTAAAGCGTCTGTCGTCGAGACCAGCGGAGAGAGGTCTGGTGAAAGATTATCTCTGATTGATATGGGAAACATGCCGTGGGAATCGACATGGATCGGTAATTTTCCTTCGATTAAGGGAATTGTGGCGGGTTTTGCATGTTTTCTATTCAAAAAGTCTTAAATATAGTAATAAAGACATAGGTATCTATCCCTTGAGCCCGTAATCCAGTCCAGGTTTGGTAAAAATGCCTAAATTGTAAACTTTCTTTAAGAAAAATAAAACGTAACTACGTACGTACTCCTTTCGAAAAGGAACAGCAAAATTTCGCCCTAACGTACCATAAAACAATGGAATTCGAATTATAAATCCGAATTTGGAATGTAATTCGATTGGGCGCGTTAATGCTCAACTCGTGTTGGTATAAATTGGTCGTTTGAACGAATTAGAAATCAGTCAACCATCGGATGCCGCCGGTGATGGATCGCTAAGCTGGTAGCTGTATTTACTTTGTTTTGGGTGGTTTTCCATTACGTCGGATTATTTTTTCGACATGTCTCGAGTTAGTTTTAACTTAATAATCTCCGGATCAGGCTCTTGCTTGATACTGCTAATGGGTTTTTAATTAGTTATGTAAATTGTGGTACCTACTTAATTCAGTAAGATAATACACTCTTATTCAGCTATCTTCGTGATCATCAAATACTTGAAGTTAGGTAGGTAATTTCTTAGATTTAAGGTTTAATAAATAACCATGTGTGTAAAAATCTGTGTGTTAGAGATGGAAAACGGGAATCAGAAACAGTAACAGGTTGCCTATTTCGACGATTTCTACGATTCAAGGGAAATATCAAAAACATTATATTATTTCTCTGCTTTCAGACCGGCACATTCAATTGGCAAATGTTAAAAGTTTTGATCTATAAATCTCGTATTACTTCAAACGAGCAATTGTTGTATAAATATAATGAGAATCTCGGAAACGACTCCAATAATTTTAATGAAACTCGGAATAATTTACGGTGTGTTAGGTTTGAAAATGTATCTATACAAAGTTTCATTTTTAGAGAACCTCATTGTCTCGATATTTTTCATGAAGCGAAGTACGATCACCCAGGAGCTTAATATTAAAACACGTACATATCGACCTAGACCGAGACGAAATTATGAAATTTTAAGAGTATCTATTCATATACAAACAGACGCGCTATGAAGAGAGATATGCTCGGTGTTTCTCTACGTGATCGGATCAGAAATTAGGATATTCGAAGGAAAACTAAAGTCACGCACATAGCCCAGCGGATTAGCTGTCGAACCGATGGCCGATGGGGCAAAAAAGTTCTCGAATGGCGACCACGTACTGGCAAGCAAAGCGTAGTACACCCACCCACAAGGTGGTCTGACGACCAGATCAAGGTCTTTGGAAGGCGCTGGATGCAGGCCACTTTAGATCGGTCATTTTGGAAGTCCTTGGAAGACGCCTATGTCCAATAGTAGACGTTATGCGGCTGAAATGATGATGACATTGATACCAAAAGACTGTTATTTCATCTAGGCCCCTGTTAGTCCATCTAGGCCTCTATTAGTTCGTCTAGTCCTCTGTAAGTCCTTCTAGGCCTCTGTCCTCACCTGCACTCTCGACTCCGGGAGGTTGATCTTCAGTGCCACCTCTTCCCGCATGAAGATGTCCGGGTACCGCGTCTTCCCAAACAGCGCCTCCAGAACGTCCAGCTGCGCCCGCGTAAACGTGGTCCGCTCCCGTCGCTGCTTCCGTGGATTCACACCTGAAAGTAAGATTTCATTAGGAACTTGAACATAAGACAAGGACAAACCTAAAAAGTCAATAATAATTCTAAATATGACATTGGAATTGGCTCCGATTTCACGAAAAAGTGCGATCCACTTGAGATATAAGTGGAGAGTTGTGAAGACATGATATTTAGAAAAGGCTCAAAAGACGCGTATTTACAATAGTTGTAAGGTGCAAAAGGAACTATTTAAGAAAGTAAAAAAAAGAAAAAGTTATGGCTGAAATTGTAAAAAAAAAACTTTTTTTTCCAAACTCTGGCGCTCGATATTTTGGAAACGAAGAATAGTAAAAAAAAAATCAAAACATTCGAGAAAATTCCTCTGGACAATTTAATCAACAAAGACGACAGGGTTTGCCCTGTAGCCTAACCTTTTTGAAATCAAAAGTGAGAATGACATTTTTTTCGCGTGAGGCACGACTCTGTGAATTTCTTGCTGATTTCTTTTTTCGAGGAATATTAAAGATGGTTGAAAATGCATTTGGAATGCGAGTGTAAAAAGGTGAGTAAGGCTTTGATTTACCCTACTTCAAATTGATCCACCGCATTTGTTTAATAGTTTATTCTTGTAATGTATTATATGTATTTTTGAGTATACATACTTATGTACATGAATATATTTAGTATACTTTTCCACGATCTTTATCACGCCAGCCACACATATTTTCCGTTTGGTCCAATGGTTGACCGGGAGAGAATGCCATATGGCATTAGGTCCGCCACTTGTACGTTTTTTTACTGTGCAATAAAGTTTAAATAAATAAATTTGTTCAAAGAAATTACGCAAGTTTACAGAGCCTACAACTGAGATTTCTTTCCCTCCATAGATAACACTTGAAACAAAGTTACGTATCAGAGAAAACGCGGCAATATAGTCCGGGGCCTAAATACCTACGTGACATTTTCTGGAGAAGTAGAGTAGCTTAATGGAAATTAATAAACTATAATCCTGAACGTCGCGTTTTTAAAAGCCAATACCGTTCATCGAAAGATCGATGAGTTTAATCAATAAACAGCAATTTTAACTTAAGTCTTAACTGCTAGGATTATTACGTTTGATGAATAAAAAGCCTAGGTACACGTTACTGTTAGTATTCGATTAAAGTGGTCGATGATGTGTGTTTGTCTTGTTTATTTTTTGTCATGATCTTAATCTTACAAGGTATCCCTGAATATAACTACAGAATTATTTAATTCCTGGTAGATTCTAGGACTATAATGTAATGGTACTTCAATAATAACATGCTTTACCTTAGCATCCTTTTGTCCCTTATGGCAAAATTATCTTTTTTGCTTTGTGTGAGAACAGTATCTGATATTTCTTTAACCAAGCTTCATTAAAGTAATAAAAGAGCGTCTTGATCTGATTTTCTCTTGAATGCACGAGATGGGAGTTTAATTTAGTTCTTTTTCTTAACCTCTTAATTTATTTAAACTAAACTGCTCATAAAAAATATGGCATAAAGACGTTCTCTGCCAGTCAACTATTGGACCGACCAAGTTATAATTATAATTCCTTTTCCGTAAGGTTTTTAAAATGTTTAATAATTGTAAAAACCAGCACGACTAGGCCTCCAATGTCTTATCCGGCGCGACGACGTGTGAAGTCCAAACTGACTGGTTTGCACTATGATTATGTACTCCATGTACTTACCAACACGTAAACATTGTATTTTTAATCCGCAGCTTAGCATAATTAACTCCATGTCATTCATAACTTTTACAACAGCTAAAAGTGTTCACTAAAGCACGTTAGTACTCATTTAATTCTGCGATAAAAGTGTGACGTCATAAGATTGTGTTTTTGTTTGACTTTTAGCTTTTTCTGAACGAGCGAACGAAGAAAGCGAAGTCCTTCCAGTCTACTTGAACATTCTAGCAGATCCAGCGAAGTATTACAACATTAGCTATACATTATTTAAAGTTATTGCTTTTAAACGACAATTCTTGTATTTTGCTTTTAAATTTTATTTCACCCGACAGGCAAAACTAGCGAAGTTATAACAACTGAGGTTATAAAACATGAAATTATTGCCAGCACCACCTACCACAATGGTTTTATTTGTGCCATTAACATCTCTAACCTTTATTCCGACGGGTTTGGTAACGGCATTCCGGACATCATCGAAATTGTATCATTTGGACTCTAATCAAGTTATGCAAATCAACTACGCTTCTGTATTACGGACAACTAATTAATACTTGGGTTATTTATGATTATTGGTATTTCAACACTTTTATATTTTGGAGCTATTAGTTTATAATCAAACTAACGTTAGGACGTGGCGTTTCCTAACTTAATGTGATTATCACACCCTTTTTGAAGGACATCATGCAGAAAAACAAATTGTCGAATCCACAACTATAGGGTATACGGGAATAGACTATAGACACCTATAAACCTATGAAAATATGTAAAATAAAACATAAACTGGTTTGCCACTGCATTTTACGCATCACTGAACATCAAACATTTTCCGATGAGTTATTTGATAATGTCAGGATGTTAACTATCTTTTACCATTCTCAATACATATCAATATAATCAATGGAATTCTTGCCACTACCTTATTCTTCCAAACCTCAATACAAATACTTTCTACAATGTTGTCTCAGGAATTCATCCCTCATTACTCATGTTCAAACAGTACAAGACAAACGAACAAGCATACCTCGAAAGCGGGTCACACTTACTGAACTTGTAATCCCCATAGAAATTAAAAATCATTAACTAGCGACCATTAGTCAAGTAGAATTATATCTTTACGTCGACGACTCTATTAAGAATGGTGTAAGGCAGAAAATTCTATGATAAATTACTGTTAAACTTTTCTATTAGATTGTTCAATGAATTGTCTATGTCTAAGACAGACTGCGTGTCTCTGGTTCTGAAATGTTCTTTTGTTTGACAAGTGAGCATAGACTTTTTATTTTCAGTTATGGAATGTTTTTGTTTCTGTTGTAGGGATTACACGGCCCATTCTGAGGTTTATTTGGTTAGAACATGTTTGTTTAGTTAGTACGCCGGAATAACATTGTCAGATTTTTTACAGCGAGGATGACCATTTTCATTTTACTTCAGTTTTTATGGTTTATCGACTAGGGAAGCAATTATATAACGACTTTATCTTCAGAATTCTCTTTAAACAATATTTTTCTCAGCCAAACTAAATATTTTAACCAACTTGTTTGGTCACTGACGCGGAAAGGTAATCTGGACATTTAGGTATTATATCCAAAAACTCACTAAAAAGCTTAAAAATATTTTTTTATAAGTAATCAGTACAATAGTTATCTTTACTGGTGCATTCTTGCAATGATAGTGTCATCGGTATAAACCAAGTAACTTAACGACAATTTTTATTTCTCATCATAACATAAAAGATGAAATATGAAACATGCAATTTGCGAGTACGATCCGCATCAGGACGTAAAATGGTGTTTTATTTTCCAATCTCACTCTCGCTTACGGATTAAAAAATAAAATAATACAATATCCATTTGAAACTAGCCCAGACCGAAATCGACCCCATTCAAAATGCTATTCCAAACAAACGTTTCATACGAAAACTGTCACATTGCCTATCCATAGAAAAGTGAAAATAAATAGACAGACATCTGTCTCTTTCCGTTTGCCGCTGACAGACGCATGGTAGACAGGGACGGATAGATTTCAATTGTCATCGCTGACAATGGGGCTCGAGTTAATCCTCGTGACATGGCGAGCCTTTTCTTTTTTCAGCACGGGCACGGCGTTCGATTTTATCTCCTCCTGATTTCTGATAGGGCTACTGCGTAATTCTTGTTTATGCTCGCGCTTGTCTATGACTACTAATGGTATATTCGTGTAGAGATCTCGTTGCAGCGTATCGATAATTTTGAAAGGTGGTTTAGATTGGCTCGATAATGGTCGCCTCTGTGTCGCTTCGGTTGGCTTGTTTGTATCACATTTGTTGATTTTAGAATCTCGGTGAAGGTTGATCGAACTCGTAAACATAGGCATTTGGGCAAATTTTAGCAATTAACACTACAACTAAGAGTACTTAAAATTATGATTATTTCATAATACCTACCCACTTCAGATTTTTCATTGTATTTGAAATCATTATGTAAATCTGCCCAGACAGTCTATTTTAATGAAACAAAAGAACCTTTCAAGTCCATTTTTATGAAACAAATGAAAGGGCTTAGTGATTCTGCGATGAAACCGGACAATGACCGGCATTATTTATAAATGTAAGAACAACAACATTTATTTGTAAGTACGAAGTTATCATCATTATCAAGGTTAAAGAATATAGGGTAAAACTAATTGTTTTTCAAAACTAGAGTTCCTGAATCAGTGTATCTGAAACTACTAAAAATGTGGTATCTACCCATTTTTGTAGGTACATTGATTTACATGCAAGTAGATATTATAGGGGTCAAACAATCTCAACAAATGATTCTGCTGATATACAACAAGTTCTCTAACCTACAGTCGGAGATACTGGGAAAGCCGTATAATTAGCGATGCTACGTTACCTATCAAATTGGCTGCACGCACCACAGATACAAACAAGCGGCGTGACGGCAAGACTTATTATTTTCCCGTTTTTCACGCTCTTTGACCCGGCCGCCCCTGCAAACATCTCTTTTAATGACCTGTAAAATATTTTAGGGGATAGATACACAGCTGCGGGCGAGCGATAAAAATAAGGCATTGTAGACTCTACGCATTCGCCATAGACAGCTTTGTAGAACAATGGCGCGGGACGAAAAACGCGGGAACGTCAACTGTCAATTTGACAGTTCCAAAGGGGCCATAATGGGCGCATTCGGATTTAAAACCCGATTGTTGTTTTAGAGTGTAGCGGTGTTGCGAAGGGTTGACGGTGAAACTTTCAATTAGTTTAATTTAGGAGTTTTGATCTAAAAGATTTGTAGATAGATACATAGATATGATAACTGCTTAGTTAAGCAGTAAACGGGGTACTCGTAGTGTTTAATTAAATTAATACTGAGAGAAACTTTAGAAAAAGATAAGGGTTAAACAAAACGGGTTTTTTAATTTAAATGATCAATTGACCAAATCTCAGAGCATGTTTCGTTTGAATCATCAATCAAAATAAAGATCACAAATTTTTGTTGATATTTAAATTTGCTCTTTCCCCCGAGGAGTTATAAGTATTCTGAAGCTTACAGCAAATATATTAAAAATGTAATAAAATAAAAACTGATGGTACAATGAGAATCCAGCATTTTCGAGTAAGAGGCCATGTAACAAATACACCTACTAATGTTTGAATATTATGTATCACGCAACACATACTATTATAGCCACTATAACAAGGGTTGCCAACTCATAAATCATGTTAGCACATAAATTGTTACCAGGGGTGCCACACGACAAGTTGTGACAGATTACCGAAGAGGGAACCACACATTACCCACCCCTATTCTAGGCCTTATTTCCCTGACATAAAGATCAATATAAGGGAGTATTCGGTAACAGCTACAGTATGCAATGAGTTATTTTATTACCATGATAATGTTGGCAGCACTGGGGTGCTAACCGAATCGTCGCTAAATTGAAATTTATCTAATAAATTATTGCTTGTTTGCTACAGTGGAAGTATGGGGGTTGCAGTTGCATTAACAGATTTTCCCGGTCTATTGGTTGAATTGCTTCATCCCGCCCACGATTCCACCCTTATCCAGGGTTCTTTGGTTTTAGAATAGCAGAAAAGATTGAGAGGAGACCAAAGATAAGCTAGAAGAGGAAAGTACATTTTAAATAGAAGGATAACTGACTGAATAGTCGTGTTTGGGGTCAATAGATTTGTTTGAAAGTGTTTTTAGTAGATATGGTTTTAAAAAAGAAAATCGTTAGTTGCCAACAGACGATTTATTGTCCTCAAACTTATTTTAAGAATTAGGTTAGGTAGATACGAAGACATTTATTGACAAGTCGAATAAACAAGCTTGCAACACCTCCATACACTTTCATAATCGTGACCACGAATATGAAACAGAGATGCCTGTATAATCCTACCCGGGAGAAAGTCCGCCCACACTCTACTTTAAAATAGATGCTAACCGTAACACGAAGTTGAAAATTAAAGTTTCATTGCTACGAGCTAGGTGGTCCACTTAAACTTGTAGGGGAAACTTTACTCTTAAAACTGAAGACATTCCGTTGATAGATGAATGGCTTTCTCAAGAGGCAAACGAAATAGAGGATAGTTTATAAGATGGCATGAAGGTATTAAGACGATTGGAGGAAAGCTTTGGGGTAGAAGCCAGGGTCAGAAACTATTGGAAAGTGTTGCAAGAGGCCTATGTATCACATAACTTACAGTCCAGCATAAGGGTTCAATAATTACTTACATGGATCAAAACACTGGACTAAAATAATTGTTGTTATCATACATACCTCAAAAGGTAGGTACAAAAACATTCAAAGCTGATATGATATCACGGAATGTCTTGAGATATTCGAAAATTTCAAGATTGTAATCATTAAATGCATTAAAAAAGAAATTCTAATTATTAAATAAGAAAGTAGGTACGTATGTCAATGCTTCCTACAAAAGTTCTTTAACAGCTACAAGGTTTCGTTATCAGTTTTCTAATTGCTAACAGACTTTACATTACCTGACACCTTTTGTCTACAAAACAAAGTACCTATCTTTCCCAATTTCTTCATCTGCGTGTCCCTCTAGATAAGGGCAGTATGAAAGGAATTAGCGCAGTTAAGAGAGTGCGAATAGCTGCGCAAACAGATATCGCAGCAGCGCGTGTCGGCGCGTGACGTCAATGATGACTCTATAGTTTTGCTTCGGTGCCGTGACCGGGATAAGAGGGCGTTGGTACACTAGTACTTAAATATAATTAAAGAGCAAAAAAAAGACAATGTACCTTCAGTATATCGTAAGTTAAATGTCATCGTACCTAAAAATCTATCTTATGTCATCCGAACTTAAATGATTATGCAACGCATCAGTGATGGTTATTTTCAAACACGATAATTTTTCAAAACTAAAAACGTATTCCCCAAAGTACACAATCGATGGATCTGACACGTATGCCCTTTCAAATATTTTTTTTTTCAATTATGTCATGCTCTTGATCTTTGAATAATCGTTGAACGTACATAAAAATTAGAGCGCGACGAATTGATATCCTTTGGAAATCGGATAAAAATAAAACAACGGACCTGAAATTGATATGAATATCTGGATTTTTAAAAATTGAGACGCCTAAGTCATGCTTATAGCAAAAATTTAAGATCACGAAAATATCTCATCAAATATTATCATATTGATGACGTCTTGTAAATTAGAAAACAGAAACGCAATACAACTTCGATTAACTAAAATTAGAAAATTTCATTTCTAGAATAGGTATATATATAAAATACCTTATAATCTTCTGCTAAATTATGAGGGTGTTTAACATGTTCAGCACCATGTGTTTAATTTTTGATACACTTTTATTGTTTTACTATTCTGTCTGTCAATGGGTTGAATTTCCAATCATGAATACAGCAGCATAATAGAAGTTAACCCATAAGTGCGTAGTTGGGTACGAATGGGCGATGAATTTCAAAAATACACAGCGGCACGGGGCGATGCGTAAACACTTGAGTCGATTGCCGTGAGAGACGCGTGCCGTTGAGAAAATACCGGCACAAGGCTATAATAGGCTGCACTTACTGGCCACTTGATTCGGGGTCTCAATTTTACGATGAGATGAGATATATCCGTGATATGGTTCGCTGGGATGTTAGCAATATTATTCCTATGGTGTGACGTGGCAAGATGACCATAGGCCACAGACAGGCTCCGGTCAGGTCAAGATGGGAAATGATCTTTTTCAGATTTACCTAGGTCTTGGATGTTTATCTATAAATGAATTTTTTATTAAATGTAGTGTCGTTGAGTTAGTAAGTATCCCATAACACAAGTCTCGAACTTACTTTGGGGCTAGCTCATCTATGTGTCAAGCCCTTGTATATTGTTATATTGCTTCGAAAATGTAATGTCATGTTTTGGTGCAGTCTTACTTTGTTAAATACACAAGAATTTCTTTGATGTAGACTCATTCCATATCACTAAGAAGTTATAAAGTACAAGTACTTAACTACTTAGAATTAATTAAAAATTGAACTCCTATAAAGCTAATTAAACAATTAACAGTAGACCAGCAAATAGACCCTAATTAAAAGCTAAATCTTTCAAACTGGAGGTAGAAGTCAATTGTAGAAGCGATGTGAGCATGACAAAGTTTGTTGAATTGAATTGTTTATGACTAACTACGCCACACGCAATAGATACAAACAGAACTGTGAGCCAATCATGTAAAGTTAATTTAAGAGCTTCAGCCAATTCTCGTCACGTGACCAAAATAAACCTAACACTTCGGCGCGCAAATACGTAGGGTACTTTTTACCCCAGGCGCCCGCTAATTGCAAAGTCAACATTGTCTGTTTTAGTGTTTGTTTGTGTTTTTTGGTGAGTGCAAGCCCTTACGCCCTCTTCCCTCGGGCGGAGGTGCAACCATAGTGTAGTGTTTGAGAATTCAGTTGGGATTCTAATGGCTTTCTGAGGACGCATTGTGGGAGCAGATTTTCCGAATTGGTAACATTTTGAATGAAAGATGAGATAATTTTTCAAAACTAAAAATCGTCTTCACCTCCGATCTTTTACTTCTTCTTATAATGAAGAGCTGGGCTCTTGTCGGTGAAATGCTTTCCATGTCTCTCTTTCTTTCGCTAAGTTATAAGGAGGTTAAGAACTAAGAACCTCCAAAGTACACAACCGATTGTGATAAATTTCTATGGGACCACCTGACAAGTATGCTCTTTCAAACAAAAAAAGATTTTTTTAAATTGGTCCCAGCATCTTCGAGTAACTGGTGAACATACATAAAAAAATAACAGAAAATTCCGACTAATTGATAAACTCCTCCTTTTTTGAAGTCGGTTAAAAATAACTGACTTCATTGCTCATAAAATAAATAAAAGTTAATAATTACAGCACAAAAGTGTCTCTCAATCGATTCAAACAAATCGAATGAAAGGACCTTTGACAATTTGAAAGAATTAAAGAAACGTATTGTGTTATATCTTCTGAAGGTGTAATAAGAGCCTAATTTGCTACAATTACTTACCGGTATTAATTTGAATGATTTTTATTACGCAGTTGTTAATTTAATTTTCGAATACAGTTGTAATACCTATAATGCCGGTAAAACTTCACTCCCATTTTCAAGAAATATCATAAATTATTCAGCTAACCAGTTCGTTCAATTAAAATTTACTCAAAATTATATAATTTATTTAGTTCGATACCACGAACGAAATTGCTCTCATCGCGTAGGTAATTATTTCTGGCACTGCGGTAATTATCATTTAAATTGAAATAAAACCGCCCAAGTGCGAGACGGTCTCGGGCATGAAGGGTTCCGTACATCTATAATAATTAGCCAAGTGCGTGTCGGGCCACGCGCAGTGTAGGGTTCCGTAGTTGCGAATGCCAACTTTGAGTTCTTGCCACTAAAAACGTCTAAAAACTAATATCTATTGAATTTGTATGAAAATGTCTTTTTTCAAGTACATTTTATAAGTTAATCGCCTATAACTTTTTAATTTGTATACCCTACTTGGCTCTGATAGTTTTCCTTCAAACTACATTATATATACTATAATTGTAATTTTTTTCACGTGGCCATATATAACCGTTTAGCAGATAGAGGGGGGGGACACTTGACTCGAACAAAAATTTGAACTTTAAACCCAAATATTTTAGAAACGGATCCCTAAATCGAAAAATGGTGTTCCCAAGCTAATAATATTTTTGAAAGACCTATTCAACGATACCCCACTCAATGTGTTTGTCGAGAAAAAAAAATATTGACTACGTTTTTACATGTATGGCAGCTACCCTGAAAAAAAATTTTTTTCCATATTTTATTTTACGACTTTTTTGCCATAATTAATATACATATCCATGCCAAATTACAGCTTTCTAGTACTTATAGTTTCTCTGTAGGACCGTGGACAGACAGACAGACAGACAGACATGGCGAAACTATAAGCGTTCCTTGTTTACTACGGAACCCTAAAAATCACGATTGCAGTGGACGAAATGATGATGACGATGATAGCAAAAACTTTCCCCATGGAACATATATATCGAAATACAAAAGTAAATTTTGGCTCTCCATACAAACTAGTTGGCCGATCAGCTGATTCGAGTTCGTATGGAAAGATAAAAAATATTTTTTATCTTTCCATACGTATACATATTTTTAACATATCTGAGGGAAAGTTGGTCAGTACCATGGTCTGAATTCACCCTTAAAATAGTTTCAGTATATTTTGTTAGACCTTATACAGGGACAAATCACGATGCCACAGACAGACAGGCAGACATAGGCATAATCAATCATTTTATGTCTAATTATATAATCTCCCATGCTGGTCTGGGAGAAATAAAAAAACTTAGAATGTTCCAGCTGCTTCTCTTCCCACGCAGATCGTAAAAGCCGATCGAGGGAATGGGCAAAAATGCAAATCATGTTAACAGGCGATGCGGCTAGCAACCCATCACTGTATTGATTGCTTTTCCATCTTCTCGCCCACCATGACGCTAAAAGTGGCTTTTGGGTCTTGCGGCCCTGGGCTCTGCATAGAACCGCAAGACCCAAAATGCTCTGTCTGCCCCATTAGGGATAAAGACGTGATAGTATATATGTATGTTATATAATTTATTGTAATAATAAGTATTTTAGGCTTCTCCAAAGATTTCCAAAATGATATCTAGAGCGGCTTGCATGAGGCCTATGTCCAGCAGTGGACGTTATGCGGCTGGAATGATGAATAAGTATTTTATGTCAAGCGTTAAAAAACCGTTTAAAAAGCTCACAGAATGTCTCCAATGGAGTGACGCAAGCCTATGAAAACAAGGTGACGCAGTCTGGTTCAGATTTAGACAAACGAGGGTTAGACCAAGTGTCGATTTTCACACGATGGGGCGCGAACGAAGATTTTATTCGAGGGATTGTCAACAGGGTTATTTTCTGTAAACAAGCTATGTTTTGATGTGGCAGTCTTCGCCAGGCTAGGGTGGTCATTGAAGCGGTCCAGAAGAGAGATGTTTTACGACGTTTTTACAACGTGAAAAAGACATTTAATAAATCAAACCACGGGCTATACTAGACCACTATAGTATAGTTAAATTAAAATAAGAGCCAAAAACTGATAAAAAATCGGCATTTCCATACAAAAGTGTGCAGCTACCCGGGCTATATGAGAATGTCGAAAAAGACAGAAACTAAAAAATAATTTCGGCATTTCCATACAAAAGTGTTCAGCTGTCCGGGCAATTTGTATGGGAATATCGATTTTGTTTTTGACTGTTATTTTACTATCGTTATAATATAGTGATCTATCTAGTGATCGGTATAGCATGTGGTTCGATTTATTAAGGGTATGTCCTTTCCACGCTGTATTTTCTTCGTTTTTATCACTATATGCAAGTTAGAACCCCGGCTCTGATTGTCCCGAATGTTATGTATCGTAAACATGCAAAATCAAGTGATTAAACTGAGAACATGCAAAATCAAGTGATTAACAAGTGACATTATTTTGTAACTTTTATTACAAGTTTACAAGCTTTTATTTATATCTTGTATGTTTGTATGTTTGTTTGGGTCAAATTTATTTATTTATTTTATTAAAACTTTATTGATCCACAATTAAAATTGTTTACAATTGGCGTAAAATCTTGCAGCTTAATGTTTATACATACATATTATACATACTATCACGTCTTTATGCCTAATGGGGCAGACAGAGCATTTTGGGTCTTGCGGTTCTATGCAGAGCCCAGGGCCGCAAGACCCAAAAGCCACATTTAGCGTCATGGTGGGCGAGAAGATGGAAAAGCAATCAATACAGTGATGGGTTGCTAGCCGCATCGCCTGTTAACATGATTTGCATTTTTGCCCATTCCCTCGATCGGCTTTTACGATCTGCGTGGGAAGAGAAGCAGCTGGTACATTCTAAGTTTTTTTTTATTTCTCCCAGACCAGCGTGGGAGGCTCAATGTTTATCCAGTTTCCTTAACCGATTGAGCTGAAATTTGGCATACTTACTTGTGTAATTTAGATGACAATACATTTTTATAGAGTCAATGAGCTATACTAATATTAGAGCTGGGAGATTTTCAACGGAACTTTTCAATAAAGATATCTTATTTTATTACTCCGTTATAAAGTATACATTATTAATACATAAAAGTATACTTTATTGAGTAGGACTCCTATGTCTTGACGAGCACTTTATTTATTTATTTTATTCGTCTATGAATAAGTACTTTGGCCTCATAATAAAAGCTTGTACAAAAAAGAAATATTTTCAACTTATCGTTACAAAATAATTTAATTTTAACCCAGTCCACATCCCTATTCTGAAGACGTCATATCCTCGACAGGTGCCCTTAAATAACATGAGCGATACGATGACGGGCAGCCGGTTATCAGCAGATAAGTGTGAGTCATGCTTGATGGTAATGTAACTGGATTCTGAAGTGCTATTTTTGAAACGCGGAGTCACCTAAACGAATGGTTTTTTCATACAAAAAATCGTTCGTTTAGTGACTCCGACTCAAACTGTGTAGTGGTTAGAGCGTTCGGCTCATACCCGGAGGTCGCGGGTTCGATTCTCGGCGGGGGCAATGATTTGTGTTTGTGTTGTTGTCCTAGTTTGGTTAGGACATTGTAGGCTGATCACCTGATTGTCTGATAAGTAAGATGATCCGTGCTTCGGAGGGCACGTTAAGCCGTCGGTCCCGGTCACTGTCTTTGACATCGGTCGTTACCTAAAAGTCCTAAAACCATGTCAGAAAACTCTGACACTAGTATTAGTCACTAACACACACTATAAGAAGAAGTGACTCCGCGTTTGAAAAATAGCACCTCTGACTGGGACGCGACGCATCGAATGCAGCAATAACTACTTAGAAATTAATTAATGAGCGAAACAAGCTAAGTTCTCCAAGTCTACTTGGATAATCCGGCGTGTACATGCAAGTCTATGTCATCGACAGGTAAAACTTCAATTAGTTTCTAGGTAGGTGCAATAAAGTTAATTTGTATTGTATTGTATTGTATTGTAGGTGGATAAAACCAAAATCAGAAACTCAACTGGGTTTTTTTCGGCGCAATCTTCCCAGCAGTGGTCGTTCCGAAACGCTAGTAGTTTTTAGCTTTTGCAATAAAATAATATTTTTAAAAAAATGACCTTCACTAAGAGATAAATTTATACTACATTGAATAAAAAAATTTGACTTTGACTTAGACTTTGACTCAATAAAATTTTTAAATTTGAACATGAGCCAAATTAGTCGAGGGGTGAAATGGTGGGGCAAGCTCACAGAAGGACGAAGAAGAACTTCTACCACTTATCTTCTACTTTATAAGAGGGCAATATGCAGAATAAGTAAGTACCCTGCCTAGACTCCTAGATTGGTTTTGAGTGTGTTTTGACATTATGTATTTATCCTTTCTTCGTACAGTCGGCTAACGAGTTACCTAGGCCGGTCCTCTACCTATATCTTGTTTATTTATTTTATTTTATTAGTAAATGTACACTTGAAAAACTTACAAATAAAACCTTATAAAAGTAGTAGTACATAGGCGCTACTTATTTTTAAAGAAATTTCTTCCAGTAGACCCGCAAAGTAAAGGTATCTTTAATCTTCTCTAAAAATTAAATTTATATTAACATGAAAATGTATTTTTAGAAAGATTTTGATGATGTCTGTCTAAATATAAATTTGCATGATAATATTATTTTGAGTTTAAGATAAAAATTCAAGATATAGGTTGAGTGTTGGCCCAGGTACCTCGTTGGCCCCCCCGATGTGGTTCCCATCTTGTCGCGATGGGGGGGCTCAGTACCTGCGGTTGCCTCGGCCGCAGGGAAGCTAAGAGGAACCCATTGCCCGGGTTGAAGCTTAGGCCTCCCCGGGCCCGGCGGAGGCCATTCCTGGCGGGAATGGCCTGGCTGTGAGGGAAGGGGGTGACGACGACCTCCCTACCATCACAGCCGTGGTAGGGGTCGCGGGGGAAGAGGAGTGTCGGTGTTTCGTTGCCGCTCGCCCTATCCTCCGCGACCAAGCGCGGCCGTGGCGCTTGGCACGGCATCGGTGGGGCCGCAGGGGAAGAGGAGTGTCGGTGTTACGTTGCCGCTCTCCCTATCCCCTGCGGCCGGCTGTGTGGGCCCCGGTCGCCGTCAGGTGGACTGGGGCAGGGCCTGCTTCCGCAGGCCCCAAATTATGAGGGCTGGTTGGACGGTGGAAACGGGATTCCATCGTCCAACGGACAGCCCTCCGGAGTGGAAGGCAGGCGCGTGTGCGTGTCAGCGCGCCTGTCCTTGGGCCAAGAGGCCAAGGCGGCGGTTACTCCGGCCCCTCTGATTCAGCAGAGGGTGCCGTGAGGCCGTTGGCGAGCCGGGGCCGCTTAAGTAGCGGCCGGCCGCGCCGGGGCTGTGGAGCATGAAGAAGCACACGGTCCCGGCCGATAGCGGCTGAGAGGTGAGACCGCGGAGTTTTTAGTGGTAACACCACATAACCTTACCGGTGTCCCGTAACCGGTAAGGTATCCGAAGGGATTTTCTCCGCGTCAAAAAAAAAAAAAAAAAAAAAAGGTACCTCGTTGGCCGAATGTACAAAGATTTTACATTCTTTGTAATAGCTTTGTGCTTTGTTGTACCAATCATGCGGTACGTATATCATCATCATCATGTCTTTTTGTCTCCACTGCAGGAGCACGACTCTCTCTGTACTACCAGAGCCATACTTGGCCAGAGCAGCCAGAGGACTTGGCGTACACTCTCCACGCATGACAAACGGGTTGGAGAAGTCTTATTGATGTTTATAAGCTTTGTTTAGCTTGTATTTCCTAAGTCGCTTTCTACAACATCCACGGTACGTATTAAAAAACTTTAACTAACTCCTATCTGTACCAAACAACATAAGCCGATCGGCTATCAAAAACAAAATGCATTAACTATTAACAAACTATGAGACCTCAATCATGCTTATCGCATGAAGTAGCAAATTATTTTTAAAACTACGTGCTGGCATTTCTCTGATAACCGCTGACGGTGACAAGAGCATTGCATTAACTAAAAAAAAAACAAAACAAATATGGCGGCCAAGATGGCGTACAAAGGGCGCCGACGGTAGCGGCTTTCCAATGGAATTCATAAATGATAAATTTAATATTATTTATGATTCTTAGTACTTATTTGGAGCTGTTACGGAGAGATTAACGAAGATTTCGGTGTGACAAGACGGTAATGATAATTTATACTGAGTAAGGAATTACTTGGTTGGTATTAGTTGTAGACATGGAATTGTATGTATGGTTGTAGACGGAAGTGCTACTATATCGATGGTTGGGAATCTTGGTTGTCATTACAATAAAAAACTTGAAATCAATGCATTTAAAGCTGTAGATATCTAATCTAACTAATATTATATCTTATTGCGAAATTGAGTTTGAATATTTGTTTGTTTGTTACCACTTCAAGCTGAACCTATTTAGATAAAATATGGTATGGATATAGTTTGAGACCCAGGAAAGAACATAGTATAGTTTTATCCCGAAATTCCGAAGGGAAGCGAAGCCCACGGGCACAGATAGTTAACGATAATGGTAAATGGTAATGGTAATATTAAATTTCTAAACAAGCACCAACAAATATTAGATTTCAAAACAATCTACGAAATCATCACTTTTTATTTAGATAGCTCAAACAAAGTCTCCATACATTTTTAGTTCAAAGCCATGTTTAAATATTTCTAAGTGGTATTATCATCTCTATACACAGAAGCCCTTTTAAAATATGATAGTTAATTTAAGATGACCGTCGCCCACCGCGGCCCCGATTTCACGCGTGTGAAGGACCCTTAATAAAAAATAAAAGTCTGGTTTGACCGCTACCCGCTACTGGGTTTCCCGTTTGTTATGGGTTTGAATAAACATCTAATGGATTAAGTACCTATGCATAAGTATAATCTAGGAGAAGATTCCACTTCAAAATAGGAGCTTTTCTGATCTAATTTCCTTAGATGGATGCAGTATTTCGTGGTAATCCGTGCGTATTCCCGGTTGCATCCTCAGCGGTAACGCTTTAGAGCCCGGGGTCCGGTACCTAACCAAGGAGATTTGACGAGGTTACTGGTTTGTACCTACTCTGGGCGACTGCCGTCTGGCCTCAGCAACCCAAAGGGTAGACCAGAACCAATTGGATAGGTTTGAGCAAACTCTAGATGGCGTTCAGGACCCACAGTTTATACGTGCTTCCCGAAATACGGGATCATATTTCTTTTCGTATAATCAGTTGATTCAAGCCTGCAATATCCTAACCAGACTGGATACAACTGTTAACTAAATTATGCTTTTTAGTGAGAAACACTGGTGTCAGATTTTAAAACTGCTTTAAGACATCTGACATGGCTTGACAACTGCCATCTAATGATGGCAGCCGGGACAAATGTCTTAACGTGTCATGACAGTCAGGTACCTAGATGTCAAAATGAGGCGCTCGATGACTCAACAATGATTTTGCCATCATGTCTACTCACACACACGAAACAAACGGTGAAGTAACGTATAAGTAGGTATCCATGAAAGCATCCCTCTTTTCGTACCTACCTACGGTACCTTTTTTCTTTTCTTTTCTTGTTTATGGCGGTCAAACTTCGTTGAAGCTTATTTTGCCAGTGTCTAGTAAACCAATGGCGCCAATAATTGATGTGAAGTAAAGGTATATGCAATCAAAGGTTGGTATAGGTCCTTTGATTCCTTTAAGGGAGCTTCTGGCGACAAATCTATACGAGTCCACTGGTTTTCATAGCCGATTGAGTGGCGGACGGGACGTCTAAAGACGCCCACCGCAGTCCGCAAATAAATATCACTACAGCCGCACTATGATTGTCCACTTTAAACATTTCACATATTGTTCATCAGAATGAGCATTTATAACACCAAACCACACCAATTTCATATTATAAAGTCCACTAGAATCAATTTGCAAAACAATTTAAAGCAAACTCCAACTGAACCCCTTGACTTCCCGCCAAAAACTCCTACCTACGGTACCTAATCGAAAATGAGAGTATTCTTTTTTATTTTTTTATTTTACGGCTCTGGATACTTTAGAGCCCATCTTTATTTTTTTCACTTCTTAAACCTACTGTCCTAAACCTAACTATTGAATGAAATAACGTCGTCATTTGTACGTCAAGACGTGACAAACAAACAGACGGCCGTCCACCTGACACCGGCTTAGAGCTGTACGGATTCTATAATCGATGCGTGGACGAAAGTCGGCACTGGGGACTGGACGGGCCGGATAGATAAACCTAGTGGAACAATGACATTCAAACGTTGACGTATATCTGTCAGTATCATAGTAGTTAAATAATTAAAACGGAAACTATTTAGGGTATTACACCCATTTTTGAAAAGTGTCCAAAGATTCCGTGGTGCTAATAAACCACTAAAAAAAATCATTTAGGTAATCTACAATGTGGATAGGGCTATACTAGACTAATAAAGTATAATGAAATTAAAATAACAGTCAAAGCTAAAAAAATCGCTAATACGTTTTTTGGGGAAAGTTGTTCACTATCAAGGACTGAATTCACTTTTTAAATAGTTTCAGTATATTTTGTTAGACCTTATAAATAAATTGCTTATGTAAATTAAAAATTATTTTTTAGATTTTATCTTTATGTATTTTTCGTCTCAAGATATAACGTACGATTGTTAATGATCTTTATCACTGTGAAACCCTTAAAGAGAAAATAGTTAGTAATGAAAAATGAAATGAAAATGAAAATGAAATGAAAAAATCTTTATTTAGGAGCAGGAAATTTGAGATACAATAAACATTGGCTAACGATGACACCTGCAGTAGTTAAATATAACTGTGTCGCAGATGCCAACGCCCAGTAAGTATTTGTAGTATGACACACTCGCAAGACTTGTATCAATCACACAACAAAACTAATGAAATACCAAAGCAAGTCGGCACTGAGTAGGATTGGACGAATAGAGAAACTTACTGGGACTATTATATTCAAAGGCTGTCTTATCTTCTTAGTAAGTGCAGGGGATAAATCATCATCATCATCATCATTTCAGCCGCATAATGTCTAATGCTGAACATGAGCCTCTCCCAAGGATTTCCAAAATGACCGATCCAGAGCGGTTTGCATATAGGGGCAAATATAGGGTTGTAAATTGCCTACAAAGAAATGCAAATCATGTTAACAGGCGATGCGGCTAGCAACCCATCACTGTATTGATTGCTTTTCCATCTTCTCACCCACCATGACGCTAAAAGTGGCTTTTGAGTCTTGCGGCCCTAGGCTCTGCATAGAACCGCAAGACCCAAAATGCTCTGTCTGCCCCATTAGGGATAAAGACGTGATAGTATGTATGTATGTAAATTGATAACAAGTTCACAGTTCAGATCGAACAGCCAGTATCAGTGCTATACCATCACTTTAACACAAGTAGGTACCTACAACCTATAACCCCATGCAGCAGTGGACAGAACTCAATCGATAACCGTGTCAATGTGTCATGTTTCGGATTGGAAGCCATATATGAACGCGACTTTGCCACAGGCTCAACGTTTTTGACACCTTTATTGACGCTCTTCTTAACCTCCTACAAAAAGAGGGGTGTTGTAAGTTTGACGATAATGTCTGTCGGTCTGTCTGTCTGTGGTATCGTAGCGCTTGAACGGATTGACGGATTTAGATGCGGTTTTTTCACGTGAAAGCAAGTTCTGTGCTTCTTAGCTATGTTTGATAAAAATCGGTTGAGCCGTTTAAAAGGGTTTAACGCTTAAAACTTAGGACGTTCTATAGCAAATAATAGTTAGCACTGCGGCTATCCATCTAGTGATGAGTAGCGGAACTGCCGATACAAGTTCGGTAGTTCCGAACCAACGTACGGTAATCGGACAATAATCGATGAAGGTTGCCAATCGCATACGTATTTAACGTATTCAGAGTTCAACTTACACTTTGTATTTTTTTCTTTCATTAAGCATACAAAAAAATTGTAAGATAAAAAGTGAAAAGCATTTGATACACGAATTAAAATGAAACGCTATTGACCCAGGCAGGACTCACTTCCTGATTCCGATTGTGATAAAAAATTATATAGAAAGAGAAAAAAAAACAATTAATTATGCCGCCAAAGATTAAAAAAGCAACTGGCCGTATAAAATGCTAAGGGATGCCTATAAAAAGGAAATATACCATGAAAAAAATGAAAAAAGAACGCCCAGCTGCCATCGTTACGCTGAGCAGCGTCTAGGGCATAAAAGGGACGGCTGTATGAGTATCTTATGTGTGTGCGAAAGAGACAGGTATACGGATTAAAAATGGAAGTTGGCAGAGGATTAATTTTATTCCCGCATTAAATGTGTATTGGGCTTTAAATCTAATAGGTCGCAAGTCGTTAATTTTGTTTATGAATTTATGGCGGTTTTATTGATACGTTGTGTTTGCTCGGAAACTGGGGTTTGTTTATTTACTCGTGATATTCAGGCGACAGAAGGCAATTGTAAATAATATTAAAATAATGCCATATCGATATAAGCTGACTTATGGAATTATCGAATGTCATATTGGCTGACTCTCTACGTGAGTTTCATGCTAATAATGTCATAGTTATTTTTTGGCACATACATACATACATACTATCACGTCTTTATCCCTAATGGGGCAGACAGAGAATTTTGGGTCTTGCGGCTCTATGCAGAACCCAGGGCTGCAAGACCCAAAAGCCACACATATTTTTGGCACACTTGTCAGTAAAGGTAAGTATCTGCTAACTATTCTGTTAAGGGTATAATATATCGAGTATATTATTTATCCAAAAGCTTTTCTACTTGACCGACTCATAGCTAAACTTAAACGAGAGAGAAGTTGGCGCTTAATTATGCCTCATGACGTCATATCATTTTTTTAAAATTTCTAACATGTATGTGTATCCTTTGTAAACTATTGGTAGCTCGGTACCTTCACTTATCTGCAGGTAAAGAGGTGACTATTTTTTTAAAACCTCCCAAAATGAATGTATCCAAAAAGATAATATTGTCTGTGGAAGTCCTAAAGGAGGTCGGTAAAAAATATTGTCCGTTCAAGGAACTACCCTTTTGCGGATTAGAATCCGTGCTTTTGTGAATTTGCGAAGTTACCCGTATTGATTAGGTTCAGAAATAAGTTGTAAACGGCGCTGGATTATTATTTTTTTGCTTTTTTAGCTGCATCTTCGGTTTTTTGAATATCTCTGGGCTTATGCCTTTTCTTCTTCGAAATCATTACCTACATAATTTATCGCCTAAGTAGGTAAGAGTATACTTTTATTATTTACGATGTTAATAGAGCCGAGGTGCTTTTTATCCCAAGCCTAATTACAAATTTTAATCAAATAGGTATATAGATGTACAATTAAACGCACCGTCATCTAGATAACAAATATATCAACGAAAACGGGAGTCAAGTTCAATATCCGACAAAATAATTAATTGCTTCCAAGTTCTAAAAAGAATCTTAAATTTATTTATAAGTCAACATTTGAATGGAAACTGAATGAAAATATTCATTTCACATTTCCAGACATGCATTCGAAATAGTTACCTATTCATTAAAAGGTTTTTCTAAATTGGCTGCACATTCAATCCCTAATAAGTAAGATTGAGCAGACTTTTAGCCCGTCGGGTATAGTTTTTTAAACCCTTATCAGTAGTTTTGTAATTTTAAGTAATAAACGCCATAATCATAGTAAAACTCAATTAGTAGGTGACTAATACTTCCTTATCTACTTAATTAAGGATGTTAGACTCGCAAATATAGGTAACTAGTTACAAATGATATCGCTGTTATCGTGTTGTTAAGCCAATTATATCTTTATTTTAACGCAGCAGTTTATTTTTCTTCCACCGAGCAACAAAAACCACATGCATTAACCAAAACAGAGCATCACAACTCAAACTTGATACTAATTAAAGTAACTAACAAGAAACGAGTTCCCGCTACGATCCAAATTTTAGGGGGGCTGGGAGGCGGTAAGCGGCTTAAGTGGGGGCTGTTTTGATTATTTCCAAGGATGTCTTCCCTTCTACGTAAATTATGCAATGATTTTGCTCGTCCGTTGTTTTGACGTTCATTTCTGTTTGTGTTACAATGAAAACTATGTTTTCCATCTGGCAGTGTTCTGTTCTGAGTGATTATTTTTGAAATATGTTCTGAGATTTGAATTTTGATCTTTATAGTTTAGGCCCAACGCAACGCATGCAATCTTATGAAGTAACGCACACGACGCGCACCGGACTTTTTGCGCGTCGTGTGCGTTACTACATATTATTGCATGGGTTCTATTTTCACAAACTAAAAAGTGCGTCACGGATTGTCTGTGGTCTGCGTTGGGCCTTGAAATCACTCAAAAACATTGAAATAAAGAGATGCGTGGTATTTTATATCGCCCCGTGTGGTTTTCGGTTGCCGTGTGATTTCCGGCAGAGTAGAATAGGGTCGCTCCGAGTCCTCCCGTGGATGTCGTAGAAGGAAATACAAGCTAAACAAAGCTTATAAACATCATGAGACCTCTTCAACCCGTCTGGACTGCGAGGAGTGTTCATATCTTCTGGCTGCTCTGGCCAAGTATGGCTCTAGTAGTAAAAAGATGAGTATTGCTTCGTAATTGACTATCTTATGCTACGGAAGATAAATAATTCTGTTTATAAGGCGATGGGTAGGCATGGCTTAAGTAAATCGTCCAGGGTGCAGGTGGCAGGGAACACAGGAAAGTTGGTGCGCCGTAGACACCACACCATAGACAATGGGTAATTAAGTATTATTGAATATGTTGTTGAAATTATTATTTTTTAAAGTGAAGACGTTGTAATTTTGTTAAGCTTCGTTATTTAAGATTGATGTGCTTTTAAAAGGTCGTAGATAACACATTAACAAACAATAACGGGTGTGCGTAGGCGCTAACTTTCGTGCATTATTCTTGTAAGGTGTTTTTAATAGGCGTTTATGTATATTTAATGATTGTCAGTATTTCCGTTCAAATTTAGTTTTATTGCAGAAACTTTATAAAAAAAAAACTTCAGTTCTTGATAGCATAAGCTGTCAACAAGCTTTTACTTAACTTGCAATGTTGCAATGTATCCTGTATGTTTCGTTGATAATAGTTCCTAAATATTTAAAACTTTGAACTTGGTCTATTGTTTTATTAATAAGTTGGATATTTTTAATTACTGGACCTGACTTTGAGACAATTAAGGACTTGTCTGGATATACTGGACGGATTCAAATTAAATGTGTAAGCTGTTATGCCTGGGCAACATTATATGGCATAAATGATTTTGGTAAATAGAACACCTGATGCACAACCATAATGGTCCAGCTAAACTATAAGAAATATAAAAATTACGCCTTAGCAAAAGTTGTTCAGTCTAATGAGCATTTTCCAGAGACAAGTCCTCGGGCTTTGGCTAGTATCGAATAAATACGGGCATTGAACTTACCTTGAGGAAATCCAACCGCTTCAAGCCCGTGGTGGGTCAGGCCAAACGGTCCGAGCCCACCAAGCGGCCCTGGTCCCATCCCCATGTGATGCGCGCTCGAATGATGCGCGTAAGGGTTCTGCGCCAGCGGCGACGGCTGCTTCAGGTAGTGGAAGTAATGGTGGAGCGGCGTGGTGGAGTGGTGGGCCTGAGGGGCCGCGGGTCCGGTGCTGGCGGGCGCGGCGGAGGCGGCGTTGGTGAGCAGGGCCATCGTGTGGTTACCGCAGCCTCGGGCGCTGAGACATGGCGCCGGCGGTCACTGAGCGCGGAGTGAGCTGGAGACGCGCGGCATGGTGGGCTGGAAAGTGCGAGGGTTTTGGTTAGTTTTCTTTAAAGAGCGAGGGAGCGAAGCGTCTCAGTTTCGAGATGCTTTTATCCGGCTTTTTGGCTGTTCTCGCCTACAGGTCGCATTTTTTTTACCGATTGTAGTGAAATTTTCTGAGAAGGTTTGAATATTATATAGAATTTAAATAGAAATTCAGTTTTTCAAAATTTTTCAAATGTAAAAGTGAAATCTTAACAAAAAAAACATATTTAAAAAATGTCATAAAACTTTTTTTGTTTGAAAAACTTTTTAATCCGATAAACTTCAACGGGTACGGGACTCGCGAGGTCTACAGCTCACAGAGCCTGCGTTTCAGATTCAAGCTTTTGTTGATGTCATTGTATGTGGTGAGACGCACACGTCGATTTTTGGCAGAGATACCTAAAGGAGTGGTTTGCCAAGTTGCTGTTGCTGTCTCCATCGAGATGTCCTTTATTTAGATTTCCAAGTGCATTTACAATTACCCAACGAATGCATGTGGTGTGGCCAGTAGAAAATATTTGAAAGACCAAGAAAGTAAAACATTTTTTTTTTCGATCTTATTGCATCCAGACAAGACGCAAGAAACGCTGAATTAAATCTCCGTGCTTCGGAAAGCACGTCTCGTATAAGCCGTTAGTCCCGGCTGTAATCAGTGTATTGCAGTCGTCAAGCTATGTCAAATGCCTTTAGGTAGCCTGAAAAATCTGACACCAGTGTAGAAAAAGTCTGAAAGCGGATCCCGGTCTTCGTCAAGAAGCAATCGGTAACGTGTTAAAACCGGGAAATAGAAAGAAAGGCAAGAAATAAGTTTTAACAGATGCTATCTTTTTCTCTTTACACGCAGAAAGTCGCAACAATTAATCCATAGAGGACGTTAAGGCCATACCCAAATTTTCCGGGGTCCAGTGGCGCCGCCATTTAAAATAAATCATTTAAAAGGAAACGGAGATATCATTTAAAATTGTGTCTTGGTCAAGTTCTAGATACCCATTCAAAGTATTTTTTAAACTACTTTTTGTAGTTTAAAGTGAGAACGTGTAGCTTTTCTACGCACATTTGCGAAAAACGGCCACTTTTAGCTAATGTGCGTAGAAAAGCTTCACGTTCGCACTTTAAATTATAAACAGTAGTTCATAAAATAGTTTTAAGGGTTATCTAGGGCTTGACCAAGACACAATTTTGAATGATATCTCCGTTTCCTTTTAAATGATTTATTTCAAATGGCGGCGCCACTGGACCCCCGAAAATTTGGGTATGGCCTTAATAGAGTTATGATCGCTCGCTACACGGATCTAATTACAGACTTATGAACAAACAATTAACGCTAAATAGATATTATTGGAAAGTCCGTTTCAAGTCGTGAGCTATTGCTTACCTACTGGTAAAAAGCGTTCCCTCGATTAAAACACAATCATACTGCGAGTTTTTGCCCGTCATTGCGCAATAATTGAAAGTCAATTTCCTAACTACAAAAAGCATAAGTGAGCACAACGTATCGCAATTATTCACGGCTCATACTTCTAATAACTACGATCCATTCGATTGAACGCCTGTCAATTCAATTATACGCAACCGATATAATTTTTTCATTCATAAACTATTTTACAATTACCCTGCGTTATGGCAAATTTTCGCAACATTGCAACACGAAAAAAAATCAAAACACGTGGAACGCCTTCCAAATAATTCGCGTTCTATTCGTAACAAATTCAAAGATTCCAATTTTGAATTGCAAAATTGTAAAGCGTTATTTTTTGTGTGTTGGCAAAGGTAGGTACATGTTTACAGACATTTTGTCACGTTTATTTTTTTGGGTAATGTTACCTGAGGTTTTGTACCAAATTGAGGGGCAACCTTTGTGCTAAGAATTTGACAAGCTGTATAAAGTGTTGACATTTGAGAAGAGAATAAAATATTTTATATGATACGGAATGAAGAACAATCCGCTAGTTTCTAACAAATCAAATCAGATACTTTTTTTTAAACGTCAAAACGAACATTTTCTGTGGGATTTGTATGAAATAGCACATCGTGACGTTTTATTCCCTTATCAGAACAAAATAATTTATTTTTGAACCTGGATGCTATCCCATTGGAGTATACTGTTCCGAAAGTTCACTAAAAAGTTACACAACTAAAATAAAAATAATATCTGCTATTAATAATAAATAAATAATAAATATATGTATAGGGACAAATTGCGTACCAACATAATAATAATAATTTATTTCCTATCTATTAGTTATCATAATATATTAGGTACGAGTATGGTACGACTTACATCCGAAGTTAAAAAACTAATGACAGTAGAAACTAGAAACTAGCAATTACGGTGGTTGGACGTTATCTATTTATTCGGGACTCGAATGAAACTATGTATTATGGTTAATTAGGTACAAATTTTAGTTATAATCGTTTCATTATTCTCAGTAATTAATTACCTACGTTAATCCGTACAGAAAATTGTAGCTATACCATCATAGAGTGCTTATAGTTTATTGAGTTTTCATTTTAACGAATTATTGAGTTAATAATATAGAACACACTCATGTGACTACTGTATTCCATATAAAAATACGGAAAGAGTAGTTGAAACTCGAAGTGATACTTGTATTTTGCAATAAACCAACGAGAAAACAAAACAAGCAACTATTTCGCCGTTTAATCTTTTAAAAACTCATAAATCTAACTTAGTTCAAATTTCTTGATTAGCATATTGAGATCTGCCAATACCAGACACAAAAGTAAAACCATAGATCTAAATAATTTTTTTTACAATAAAGCAATGGAAGCCGCGTCATATGATGCCTTGCGGGTCTTGACCGGTTCAAAAAAGCCATTAGAAGCATAACAGTGGCAATGCATCAGAAATGGCAAAAATTTATAGGTAACACTGTACTAAATAGCCTCCAGATAGTGTGTTTTGACTTGTACTAAATGTAAGAAGACACGATTCATTTCAAAATGTTACTTATGTTCTGGTAGCAACAACATTGTCACTTTCGGCGACTCGGCTTATTCTCAGAACCAAATTCCTTTTCCTTAAGACACCTTGGATCTGTCAACAAAAGATTATCCCAAAACCGCTGATAGCATCTCACTGCCAAGAGTGCCAAGTAATGAATCTTAGACTTTACTGACATCTATTTAAGGTAAGAATTTGCAAGTGAACATGTTTTTAGTAAATTTAGGATGAGGGAAAATTTGCGTTTTGGCGGCAAAACCCTCGAAAGGTGTTCAATTGTGTAATGGAAGGACCAAGATTCGAGTTTTTACCGTCGGCTGGTTAGAAGTGTTTACGCGTCAGTAACTTTTTTCGCATTACTGCGTGAGGTTTCTTCTATTTAGTTCCGTGAATTGGTTTTGTTAGACTAGACATAGTCCAAAAATACCAAGAATACTTTACTTTTAGTGTTTATTTTCTTATACTTTTTTTAATCCGACCAACAACCATGTTACGAGAAGTGTTTAAAATCACACATAGTAAAGATATTGCGAGCCAAAACAGAGAAATGCAACGAAACGGTAAATAAAGTAATGAGGGAGCAAAATATAATAACAATGTGAAAAAATTTATGAAATGGGACACTGAAATTTTCCATCCCAACATAAAGCAAAAGCGAGGAAGCAAAATATTATCTTGGTTCTACATTAAACGATTGGTAACATGATGATGATGGAATTTCTCACGGAAATCGAGTTAATGTCCTAGCATCAACAATCAAAGTGTAACTTTCTGTAGAATAAATATATCTTCAAAGGTATTTCATAACTTGTCAGCGACTATAGTGACGACACGATATCAATAGTAACAAAAAGAGCAACAACCCCAGATGTCCCCTAAAAAGCCGGTGTCAATAACGCCAAAAATCTGTTTGTCTGAGCGCAATGAACGCCCATAAATAATATCACAGAGCAAACAGCGCATTGTGCGAGAAAACAAACATTTCGCGCCCTTCCATGTAATTATTCGTTCTGTTTGCGCAGTTGGCAGCAGTGGCTGTCACCGTGATAAATCGCGGGATGTGTGTGATGTTCCAATTTTAAATTCAGTTTTCCCTAGTCATTCTAATGCTGGCTGGAAAATAGGAGCTATACAGGCTCCAAACAAAATATGACCTTTAGAAACATGAAGAGCGGAATTTCTTCATTATGCATCTTACAAATTATATTTGCTCTTATAACGGTATTCTCTGAAAATATTGCATAAGATTTCATCCATCAGCAGCAGCCAGCAGGAATAAGTTAACTTACATTAGCCTTCTGTGGAAGTTAGGTTTTCCAAAAATTTTACTTATATTGAACTATTATATCTTTGTAAACGTATGTAAAAGATTGCTTGGGGGTGGGTGGGGTTTAGTAAATATTGAAACAAATAACGGAAAACAAAGTCACATCATCTATTAAAAACCAATCCAGCACGAAGATTAATGTTACAACAATGCCGGTGTAAATAAATCATTACAACGATTTCATAATAGGAAAATGGCTCTGTTAAATTATGGAAATCGCAATTTGCGACCAAATACCAAGGATCAGAAATTAAGTAGAATCTAGACGCCACAAATTTTACAAAATACAATTTACCAGCCTTATATTTTACCAGCGTAAGCCCACGAAAACAACGATAACGACATCGCCCGCGTGGGCAAATTTTTGACATTTGCCCGCGGTTTAGCCGATTTTAGCTGAGTTTTATACAAACTTTCATCCCTTATTTTACGCACACTTAAATAGGTATGTCAATTGATTTAATTAAGGAACGTTTGTGTGAAATTTCATGCTTCTAGATCCAGAGGTTTCAACTGTGCGTTGATCGTTCAGTCAATATGTATTATATCAACCAGTCAGTTTCTATATATAAGTATAGAAGTCAGACTATATTATGTATAGATGGTGTTCCTCACCAAATTACATCCAAAATCACAAAACACATCCAAAGGTGTCTACAGCCCAGCAGTTTCAGTTGTGCGTTGATCGATCAGTCAATATATATGTCAGCTAGCCAGTTTCTATAAACATAGATGTTATTCCTCACCAAATCACATTCAAAATCACAAAACACATCCATATCTGCAGCCGCATCCACGAAACCAAGTTCAGGACCTCGCCAACCCATCTCTATTTTGACAAAGACGTAATTTCGGGCGTGATAATTGCCACTGGGGCAGCTATTGTGACAAATTTTCCGCTTCGGAACACACTATTAACTGTTGAATGGTGTTGTATTTTTGAAAATTTCCGAGTAACCATTTGTCGTCACCACAAAGGGCCTTTCGGCACTTTTTGCGGTTTAGCGGTGGGCTGCCAGGCTTCGGGAATAGATGATGTGATGAATGTACACGTAGATATTAACTAGTACATTATTTATTTTTAATTTATTTAAAAGAATGCTGTGTTGTTTCCGGCAGAGTAGAATAGGGCCACTCCAAGTCCTCCCGTGTATGTCGTAGGGACTTAGGAAATTCAAGCTAAAGCAAAAAAAACATAAACTTATAAACATCAAAGAAACCTCTCCAAAACGTCTGGCCAGCGAGGAGAATGTATGACAAAGTCCGCTGGTTGCTCAGGCCAAGTATGGCTCTGGTAGTACAGAGAGGGTCGTGCTCCCGCAGTGGAGACAAAAGTCCTGATGATGATGTTGATGATGAGAGAACCGCTCCCGATATGATCAGAACTCTAAATATGATGATGAGAATACAAAAGCATTTATTGAACGAACTTTTTAAACTAGGGTACAATGTTGAAAATGTTACAAATGGTGATTGTATAAATATTGCAAATGGTATCGTTTACAGATACGTACTTAATACTGAAAACGAATAGAAAAATGAAATCTACTTAAAGTTTAAGAAGTAATTGAATTTTTAAGAGACCGATATCGAGAGGTTGTTAGAATAACATACTATGATACTTTATGTTCCTGTAGTAAATAAATACAATAAGAGACGTAGGCCAAATAAATTGTAGGGAGATGGAAATTGTTAACCCAATTTTCATTTATATCTAAGAGATATCTCAACTATCATCTCTACTGGTAAGTTGAGGTGACAAAGACGTACAAATAATAATTCCATTTTTGTCACATAGGTGTGATCCAAATTTTCATCTCAACCCATCGGTTTAGTTTAACAAGGACTTTAACAAGGGTATCTTTCTAAGTATAAATAGTCAGGAATCATAAGTTTCTAATAAACTAAACTAGAAAATTAATAGAAGATTCTAAAACTTATTCCAAAAATCTCACATGGTCGGAGCAAAAAATGTAATTTGTTATTAGACATGCATATTTAGAGGAAACAGGCCCAACATCGTCTATTGTACTCTTTGACAGTCCGTTCAACACTGGCCGGAGAGAATTGTGATATTTCAACAAGTTTGAATATGGAACATCTCCATTTCGAATTTCGAATACGAGTAGTTCGAATTCCATTGTTATGTTATACAAATAGATATTCCTATTGAATATCAAAATATTCATTCAATTCACGCTGCATTTAAGTATACATAATGTCGTGTAAATTAATATTTGGACATTGCTTGAAATTATTTGCTTAAATATTTGTGAAATGACACAAATACCTTCGACAAATAGGTAATGTCATTTAAATATGGCGCATATTATAATACCTACGTAAAACAAAATAAATTTATTAATTTTGAACATCATGTTAAATTCCTTTCTAATATGAACCAAACTGTAAAAGGAAAAAATTAAGTTACAATAATAAATAGTACAAAATTCACAATAGGATAATACGCAGTTGATAAGTTAGTTAAGCAGCAGCCCAAAGTTGATGGGGTTGCGTCGTTTCATTACAGAGTTTCTATGGCCACCTTCCGGCTACATCATCAGATCAGCCCTGTTATCATAATATTGCATTGTCACGCGATGTACATATGCGTGCAAAATTTCAGAATAATCGGAAACTGGGAAGTCGGTCAAATTTAACTTTATTCCAGACAGATAGACAGACAATATGACATGTTATACTAAATTAAAAATTAATAAAAGCTTGTTAAAAATCTTGATTTTTATTAATTTGATATTATTTTTATTATTTTATTAATTTTTAATTTACCTACATTTACTTATTTGTACTATATATATCTAGTGACCTGCCACTATCCAATCCTAATTGCAACGTACAATAGCGCTAAATGCCATTCCATCCTCAAAGAAACGGAATCACAGAGCGCGCAATTAGTGCCGAATAAAAAGAGAGCACTATTCCCACTAGACGGGCACAATTAGGTGCCGTCTAGTGTTGCAGGTCCCTCGGGACGCAAGTAACCTTACACCCCATCACTGGTAAATGTAGGGTAGCGAATACATTGCTGATTTGTTTTGGTTCTACGTGATTTAATATTAATTCAATTGCATTTTCTTTTTTATGTCTGGAAGTGGTTTACAGTAGTGTCAGATTTTTAAGTCCAGAGATAGAATAACTGCTGCCATGTAATAATGATGAACCAAATCCAATTGTAGGTGTATACATATCTTCCGAAACAAGGGGTGCTCGAAATTTTATGAGAGTTGGGAACACCAGTGTTACCACCACGGTTAAAGATGCTTAACATGCGTAAGTTTATAATGCGAAGATACCTAACATCAATACTAGGCCATCGAGCTTCTCAGTAATTGATGCATAATATGATGCTAAGGCTAAACAAAGCTTATAAACATCATGAGACCTCTCCAACCCGCCTGGCAAGCGTGGAGAGTGTAGGCCAAATCCTCTGGCTGCTCAGAACAAATATGGTTCGAATAGTACAGAGAGGGTCGCACTCCTGCAGTGGAGACTAAAAAGATCTGATGATGATGATGATGATGATGATGCAAATATACGTAGCCTTCGTCATGCACGATCCTATCTACCTAGTAAGGGATAAAGACGTGATAAAGCATAAAGTCCTGAGACAGACAGAAAACGGATATCAGAAATAATTGATAATCCTTGGATTTGACGTCTCTTTGTTGTAAATACCTCAAACTGGATAAATATGTGTGTACGAATGTACATTTGTCATTAAGTATTTTTCTTTCTTTCTCATCATTACATTTAAGCCATAAGTATTTGTGTGCCTGCTTGTCAATGGCACACCTAAGGATGCCTTTCGTCATGAGAAGTTGAGAAGAAATCATTGTTATGATTTTCTGACCAAGGTCGCTGGTAAGCGCTGGATGCAGGTCGCTTTAGATCAGTCATTTTGGAAACCATGGGAGAGGCCGATTTCCAGCAGTAGACGTCATGCGGCTGAAATGATGATGATGATTTAACGACAGGCCGTTTATCTGATGCCATCACTCCTTGGGAATGCATGAGTTTGTGCTTAATACTTTAGTCCTTAAGTCTTAAGTATTAGCAAAAGGTGCAGTGGTCTTATCCCAGTCATATGACTTACTTATTGAATTTCCAATAACTCTTGGTAATTATTTTCATTTTAGGAAAGAGGGAGTGCGAGCGAGCGGGACTGAAGGCCTCTTGGGTATTGCTAATAGGGCATGTTGGCAAATATGCTGTATGGCTGCGGTCAGTAGACGAGGGTAGACGTATAAAAGATAAATAACAAATTTTCTTAAAAATAGAAAGAAAGAAAATATGTTTATTTCGTAGGAATATAAATAACAATATATTTATCTTTAGTTAGTAATTCATTGGTATTCTATAAGGTGTACCCTTGTTTCACCGACAGAAAAACAGAATTTCGATTATTTAATTCTTGTATATTTATTTCTAATATAATTGTTTCAAAGACTTGAATGAAAGATATTTTATAGAAACGCAGTTCAAAGAACTTTATTATCTTATATTTTTATTTAATAAACTAATCAAACATTAGATTTTTTTTAAGGAATATTGTTCGTTCGGTATAAACTTTTATAGAATTTTATTTTTAAAATCTTTAAACTTTGTTCTATAAAAGACAGTACACCCATTCTATATACTACACTACAATATTAATAAATTCATTTATATATCATGTTTGAATAGTTTTAGTGGAGAAACAATATAGCAAACTAAACTAAAATTAATTTTAACTTAAACGAGATGAAGTTGATTTGCCGGGCAAATTAAAAAACCGACTTTCAAGCATTCACTCCCCATAACTTCTTAACCGCCCTCCGCCTTATCGATTTCTATCGAAAATAGTTAAAAGAACTATCTCGATTAAGACAGCTTTCAAAACAAACCGCATCAAAATCGGGCCATTCGTTTATACGGTACGATGCCACAGACAAACACAAATACACATGAACACGTCAAACTTAGGTACAATACCCCTCTTTTTCTTAAGGGGTTAATAACCACAAACAAGATCGTAGAACTTTCGTAGCTGTGCTACAACTTGCTACGGTCTTTGCTATAAGTTTGAAGCTGGTGTATGTCTGTATGTGACATAGTAGCTCTTGAACGGATGGATTTCAATGCGGTTTTTTTACGTTTAGTGCTACTTTTACTTATATATTTAGTAGTATTTTTTATTTTATTTTTAATTATTTTATGTATAAGTATTTTAAATATGTACATACTTATTATTCTTTGATTTCTTATTTTTATTGTAGTCTAGTATAGTAGTTTTTGTAGTTTAGTGTACACCCCGTCTGCTAACGTTTCACTATGTTCTTTCCATCCATCGGTTGTCTGGAAGAAATCGCTTTTAGCGATAAGACCGCCCATTGTACATTTTTTTTTCTGTGTATATTTGTATAATTGTTATTTTTTTTTGGTGTACAATAAAGTATTACTTAACTTAACTTAACTTACTTTATTTAAATAATAGTAATAAAATATTTTAATGTTTTAATTATCATCTATAGCGCCATATAATAACAGGAAGAGAAATACTTATGTTTATGCGTCGATGGGTTGGCAATTGGCATGGCTTTGGTCACAACGTTGGTAGATACCACAGGGTCTATCGCAAAGCAATCAGCTAATAGACTAAAATTACCGGATTCCGATCACGATATGGTTTCCTACACAGTAGCAATTCATTTGATATCTGAGCACAATGGGCACGTGCTGCGTTGACGCGCGCCGCACAAATTGAAAGTTTCCGTTGGGAAAATGAATGTAGTGTAGGATTTCTTTTGGTACTATTGTTGTCTTTTAACTGACTTCAAAAGAAAGAGGTTATCAATTCATACATACATACATACTATCACGTCTTTATCCCTAATGGGGCAGACAGAGCATTTTGGGTCTTGCGGTTCTATGCAGAGCCCAGGGCCGCAAGACCCAAAAGCCACTTTTAGCGTCATGGTGGGCGAGAAGATGGAAAAGCAATCAATACAGTGACGGGTTGCTACCCGCATCGCCTGTTAAAATGATTCGCATTTTTGCCCATTCCCTCGATCGGCTTTTACGATCTGCGTGGGAAGAGAAGCAGCTGGTACATTCTAAGTTTTTTTGAGTACCAGCATGAGAGTATCTTCGTCATTATTTGTTTATTAATCTATCTAATGAGCAAAAAAACATTTTTTAGTCCAAATCCTATTGTTCAAGTTTTCACTTCTGCCGGCACTCCCGGAGTGCTACTGTTTTTTTATTACAAGCTTTTATTTAGTTTACACCTGTCCCGTTGTCTGTCGGTCTGTCTGTAATCAAATCTTGCAAGTTACAATTTACCGCCTTCCCGGTTTCCAATTGAGCTGAAATTTTCATATGTATATCGCGTGACAATGCAATATTATAATGACATGGAGTTGATCTGATGATGGAGCCGGAGGATGGCCATAGGAACTCTGTAATGAATCGACGCAATTCCATCAAGTTTGGGCTCGTTTGACTCATCTTGAAGAGTCTATAGATAAAAGCTTTTTTTTCAAAAAAGTAATTACTTGTTTTTGGACCGATATGGATTTTTTTTTGTTTTTTCAAGGTTGTCCGATAGTTATCAAGTCAGATCTGATGATGGGATCTTGAAGAAATCGAGAGAACTTTGAATTTTACAGGCACATATAAGACACACATGTAGTTTAGGAATCAAGTCGTTTTAAGTTTTAAAAAATTATCATTTAAGTAGTTCTTGTCGGTAATAATATTTTTCATCCTACCTTATTTGAAACATTGTGAAAAATGTCATATATTCATGACTTCAGAATAAAAATTACCAACAAAAGCATCGTAGTAAGTCAGTCTTACTTACTTCAAATATTATTTTATATTATTAATAATAATATTATCAATGAAAAATGATTTTGTCCGGCTGTCAGTTTGTCCGGCTGTTCTCGCCTACAGGTCGCATTTCTCCACCGATTCTCGTGAAATTATGTGAGCAGGTTTAATAGGCATAATTTTTTTGTCGATTCAGCTTTTCGAAATTGTTTGTCAAAGTAAATGAAAACATTAAAAAAAACATATTTTAGTTACGCAACTTTTTTGTCTGACCAACTTTTTTATCAAGTTCAATAGTTCAAGGGTTGGGTGGGAGTCACTCGCAAGCTCTACAGCTCGATGAGCTACCTATGGTAGGTAAGTATCAAATCTCGATATCCAACTACAAATACCTACACTATTTCCTTCCCGCGAACTAAAATTGCGTATTGCCCGACCGAGTAGAATCAACATGCGATATCACCGTTGCACATACAAACAGAGCACCGACATCATTCGGCCGAGTAAACAAACCGTTTTAAAGAAAATCGATAGTTCACGAGTGAGCGAGATGCGACACAGTTCGCGTAGAAAGAAAAGGACGGCTTACGTCCCCGCAAGGGTCCGTTCATACAAATAGCCTTGAAGTACGGGATAAGTTAAAATTAAAGTTTAAGTGCAATGTCATACGATTTATTTTTACATGCTACGAAGTTAATATAAGCCACCTATACCATGTCAAAGTGGGTCTTATGTTGATTACTTTAAAGACTATTTTCAACGCGACCGAAGGCCAAGTTGGTTTGTGTGAAAGAACCCTAAGTCTGGTAAGGCGTGGCTTAGCCTCCCGCCTACAGAAATAACTCAGGCAGGAAGAGACGGGGATATAAATATCAGTAGAGTGAGAGCTGGATGGATATATTTTGTGCGGCGCCGTCCCATTTGAGACCAGACGGTTATTCAGCATTCCATGTTTAAACGTAAACAATTGAGGAAACTAAGCTTTGATGTCGAAGAGATAAGGTTTATTTTTAGTTTGTATTAGATTTTTGAGAAATGAAAGAAAACGCTTACTACTAAATAAGTTTTCGGTTTTCGTAGATGTTTTGTAGTACCTAAGAGTTAGTTTCAAATAAATTCAATATCTACAGAAACTAAAACTTTAATTGTTTTTCAGAAATCGTTTATAAATAAAATTGTATACTTTATTCGTTGAAATGGTATGCACGTCATCGGCGCGCCACAAAGGCCGCGCTTTTGAAAAAGCCGATGCGTTTTTGTCGGCACGCCTACAATGTAAGTTTTACCACTTTTACCTACAGTTAGGCAGATATTTTAGTTAGGGATAGACTTTACTTACCTACTATTGTATTAATTATCTATTTCTCCATCTTTTAAAGAGTCCCTTACCCTAGACCAAACTATACACTTTTCCAAACAAACGTAGTCTACGTTTTAATTCAAAACCACATGTTAGATTTCGGTAAAAAATTGTAATTTAATAGACATTGAGTTCTCACGTACAGAAGTCTTACTCAGCAAAGGATTTCAAAGAAATATCTACTCAACGTCGTTAGCGATATGGTTTAATTTAGCTCGCGTCAGAACTCGGCACCTTTTCGTTTAGATACCTAGAAGTGCACTGCAAGCCAATTTCAATCTTATTACCTAGACGATTACGATTCACGTCACTGAATTTACCACTCCGGAGTGGTCGCCGCGCGCATAGTAATAATGTAAGTATATTTTCGTTACCTCAACGGGGAGTGACACAGGGGTTATTGTTCATTCGTCACCCTTGTAAATTCGTCACGTAAAACATCGTGTTAATTCGTCACTCGTTGTTTTTTTTATAGTAAATTTGTTACCTATGGCACAGGCCTGCCCTTACGTGAAATATCCTACTTCCTACTAATAATAATAATATAATAAGTGAGTTAGTATATTTGTTTGTTTGTTTGTTACCTCTTTACGCTTCAACTTCTGAACTAATTTGGATGAAATTTGGTATGGATATAGTTTGAGACTCGGGGAAGGACATAGGGTACTCTTTATCCCGAAATTCCTACGGGGAGCGAAGCCAGCGGGTATAGCTAGTATCTTATAATTATGGTGCAAAATCTGGAGGTTTCTACGGCAAGACATTTTGGGCAACCTCCCGCCAAATGTCAATTTTTTCTTTCACATTACGTTAGTTTAATAAATGTGTCCCCTACGTGACTCTGAAATCGCTCAAAGTAAATTTATAGCAAATGGTTGAATGGCGTACGTGATACAGACAAACAGAGAGTTCGATTGTTTATTCATAGATATTTTTTACGGCTCGCCGTGTGGGCGCGGGGAATGTGCCAAAATGACACGCTTCTCCGTGGCTTAGTACATTTAATTGCTGTGTCATAGTCATACGACATTGTATATACCTACAGTCGGATAAAATATCGGGTACGTTTATCTGCTAAAATTTATGATTGAAAGTTAGTAATCAGAAAAATTTGACATGAAAAGTAATTGTATAATAAAGAAATAAATTCAGTTTCACCGAAATTAAAGTGTTTACTATGCTTGCGCTGTAAAAAAAGTTAACAGATCTCATGGAGTGCAAAGCTAGACCTATCTCTTCACGCCTTCAGCTACCACACACCTACTATTTTCATAGGGTTTAGTCAAAATGTGTGGCTTAACCGTTTTTAGGGTTTCGTACCCCAAAAAGGGTTAAAACGGGACCTTTTACTGAGACTCCACTGTTCGTCTGTCTGTCAGCATGCTCTATCTCACGAATCGTGATAGCTAGACAGTTGAAATATTTTCACAGATAGGTATTGTATTTCTATGTTGCCGCATTAACAACAAATACTAAAGACAGAATAAAACCCCATACAACCATCGTGATTCTTTCATACAGAAGTACAGAACGCATTTAGCCGGTTTTATTTTTTCACCCAAGGACCTATTTACACAAAATTACCGCCTAGTAAATTCCTTTGTGCCCACAGATCAATCAACAAAATTGACTATTAAATCTCCCACAGTAAATAAAGCTTCACCCAAATAGAATTTGACTATTGCTGTTTATTTTTGCGACCTCTGAAGCAATTCGCTAAAAAAGCGTCGAAGAAAACATAATACCTAATTATAAATCTAACTCTAACTTTATAATTATTAAAAAAGCTCATTTTCACTTCACAATAGACGCACATTTACAAACACCTATTGTGAATACACATCATCACCTATACTCCATTTGGTTAGATATTTAAATAAATGTAAACAATCTTGACATATCTTTTTATTGAAATATACACTTTATAAATCAATAATTTTGCTAATACAAAGTAATTATGTAATTTATAATTAATTACATTTTTATTTGTAATTAGCAAAATTATTGATTATTAAAGTGTATATTTCAATAAAAAGACATGTCAAGATTGTTAACATTCATTTAAATATCTAACCAAATAGAGTATAGTTAGATTTCTCGGTGGCTGAAAACGACTGCTCGCATGACTAAGCAAAACCTCATTCACACGAGAACTAGCGTTAATAGTGCTTTGATATTGCTGACGAGAGGGAGATAGCACACATATAATACGTGAGATAGAGAGAGAAAGGGCATATGTAATCAAACCAGTAGTAATTATTATTCGGTTCGTTTCATTTATCGTAAAATTAGTACGTTACATGGAAGTTAATCAAGTTGTGATTAGATTTGATAAGCGTTTAGATCTGTGGTTTACATTTATGTGTCTTAATTAATTTCTTTGAATTTATGCTAAAACCTACACACTATAAGGTCTTAAGTTATACAGAAAGTAGGAATTTTTAAGGGAAAATGTTATAAACGGAAGATTCCTGGCTCAAAAATAAATTATTTGGTAAGTTCTGTTAATAGAATAAAAAATAATTTCACTTGTCATTGATCATAACATTTTCGAAGTGATTTTAGATATATTATTGCGGAAAACTGATATTAAGAGCGCTATTTGATTTCATACAAAATGTTTCCGTTGAGAAAAACATCTGATTTGACTAATGTCGTTAGAAACTTCCTTATTCAGTGAACGTTACTGAACTTTCTTAAAGGAACACAATAATATCGAACTAGTTACTAATACTACTATTACCAATTCGCTAACTAGCGATATACGAAAGATATGTATTCCCAGGAAAATGTGTATTTCGATGTTAAGGGGCTACCTAAATTTTCCGGGGTCCAGTGGCGCCCCCATTTGAAATAAATCATTTGAAAGGAAACGGTTATATCATTTAAAATTGTGCCTTGATCAAGCCCTAGATAACCCTTTAAACAATTTTATGAACTACTGTTTATAGTCTAAAGTGACAACGTGAAGCTTTTCCACACACATTAGCCAAAAGTGGCCGTTTTTCGCAAATGTGCGTAGAAAAGCTTCACGTTTTATACTATAAAAAGTAGTTTAAAAATTACTTTAAATGAGTATCTAGAGCTTGGTTAAGACATAATTTTAAATGATATCTCCGTTTCCTTTCAAATTATTTATTTTAAATGGGGGCGCCACTGGACCCCGGAAAATTCAGATACAGATACATTTTCACGTCTATATCCCTGACGGGGTAGACAGAGCCCAGGGCCGTTAGGCCCAAAGGCCCAAAGGAAAATTCAGGTATGGCCTTAAATGGACTTGTAGATTTTCTGGCACTACATCCTTGTATTTTTGGAGTAAATAAAATAAATCCATAGAAAAATAATGTACTCTTCGTTTAAGATGCGTTGATGTCTTTTGTTAGGAAATTTCGACGCGTACTTCGTTTGTGAAATTTAATTCGATTTATACCTTTATATCAAGCCTAACTTGTCTTATTAGCCCTCAAACGCAAGAAAAGTGCTATAAATTTGATGTGTGTATCTGTATATTGCATCATAGCTTCGAAAAAGATGAACCAATAGGTAGAGTAATAGAATCCCAGGACGAAAATAAATCACAAAAACAAATTAACTTTATTGCACCATAATAAACATAAAAATGACAATAACAACAAGAAACAATATAAGCAAAGGCGGAATTATCGTAAATATCTTTCAGCCAACCTTTGGGTGGAGAAAAAAATAATTTGAAACAAGGTGGTAGTAGGTACTGTTAAAATAATAAAACTTCATTAAATAATGTAACTTGACATTAATTACAATATAATAATCAATTTCAAATTTACCAGCTGCTTCTCTTCCCGTTCAGATCATAAACGCCGATAGAGGGAATAGGCAAAAATTTAAATCAACGTAAGTAAGTAAAGTAAAACACTTTATTGCACCAAAACACATGAAAATAACATTTAAATATAAATTCAGATGTACAATAGGCGGCCTTATCGCCAAGGCAATCTCTTACAGGCTACCTTTGGGTGACAGGATTGGCAAATAGGAGTAATAGTAAATGAGTGGTGCGATAGTGAGCATAGTACTAACTTAATATTATATCGTGATATAACAGCAAAAATAAAAATATATAAGTAAGATAAACTAAAATACATATAAGGTAATACGGTAATCTACATAAATAAATATTAATTATAAATATATAATATCAAATATAAGTATATATATACATACAAACATAAACATACACATACATACATCAATATATATATACATTAGAATACTAACAATAAAAATACATGTCATACACAACGGAAATAAGAACGAAGATTATGATCATATTAAAATGTATAGGAAATAAGCTACTGTGTAGTTGAAAGAAAATGCGACTTTACCTGGTTCTTGAAACTTGCCAATGTCTGAGCAAAGTGGATGCGGGACGGAAGGGCATTCCAAAGAAGGGCAGAATGTACAGTGAAAGAATTAGAATACATTACAGTGGAGTGAGGAGGACATGTGGACATCATTTCAGCCGCATAACGTCCACTGCTGGACATAGGCCTTTCCCAAGGATTTGCAAAATAACCGATCTAGAGCGGCTTGCATCCAGCGTCTTCCAGCGACCTTGGTCAGACCACCTCGTGGGTGGGTGTCCTACACTTCGCAAGCCAGTACGTGGTCGCCATTTGAGAACCTTTGATAATAAATAAATAAATATATAGGGACAAATTACACTGATTGAGCTAGCCCCAAAGTAAGTTCGAGACTTGTGTTATGGGATACTAACTCAACGATACTATATTTTATAACAAATACATATATAGATAAACATCCAAGACCCAGGACTATTTGAAAAAGGCCATTTTCCAACTTGCCCTGACCGGGAATCGAACCCGGGGCCTCTGGGTGGCGGACTAGCATGGTGACCACTATGCCACGGAGGTCGTCAATACATATAATCAATGATACATATACATATAATTAAATAGTAAAAAAAAATGTGTCTATACTTACATTAAATATATTTCCGAAAATTTCTTTGGGTCTTGCGGCCCTGGGCTCTGTCTTCTTAGCAAGACCCCAAAATGCTCAGTCTACCCCGTAGAACATAAAGACGTTACAACGAATGTATGTTTATTAAAATTTAAAGCCTTCATTCAAACATCGTGCCTTCGAATCTCGTCCGCGTAACCCGGTAGCAGGCGCCACAAAGGAAACGCTGACTCATACACAGTCATACATCCATAGGTAGTTGGTTCCAATTAGACTCTCGTGTTGTTAGCTTACACGGCAACAAACCATTACCATACAGTTTGTATGGAACAACAGTTTTGGCTTCGAACACACTTGAGCAATTTAAATTTATAATGTTTCAAAACTATGCTCCCATGCTGGTCTGGGAGAAACGAAAAAAACTTAGAATGTACTTACCAACTGCTTCTCTGCCCGCGCAGATCGTAAAAGCCGATCGAAGGAATGGGCAAAAATGCGAATCATTTTAACAGGCGTTGCGGCTAGCAACCCGTCACTGTATTGATTGCTTTTCCATCTTCTCGCCCACCATGATGCTAAAAGTGGCTTTTGAGTCTTGCGGCCCTAGGCTCTGCATAGAGCCGCAAGACTCTGTCTGCTCCATTAGGGATAAAGACGTGATAGTATGTATGTATGTTTCAAAACTAAAAACCGACTTCGCTCCTTAACTACACACAGATATTGATAAAATGTACCTATATTTGATTACCTCCCAAGAAGATATACCCTTTCAAACAAGAAATGGCCACTTTTAGCTAATATTTCAAACTAGTTTATTAACTACTGTTTATAGATTAAAGTGAGAACGTGAAGCTTCTCTACGCACATTTGCGAAAAACGGCCACTTTTGTCTAATGTGCGTAGAAAAGTTCACGTTTTCACTTTGAACTTTATACAGTAGATAATAAATTAGTTTGAAAGGTTTATTTATCTAGGGCTTGGTCAATACAAAATTTTAAATGAAATCTGCGTTTACTTTTGTTTGTCTTTTGGTCTGTCTATCTGATCTCATCTACAGATCGAATTTCCTAACCAATTATCATAAAATTTTGTAAACAATACGCTATTTTCCAACAAGTCAAATCAGAAACTTTTTTCTAAACGTCAAAACAAACAGTTTCTATGGGATTTTGTATGAAATACAGGCAGATGACGTCATAGATTTTTGGAGTCAAATAGCGCTCTTATTATCAGTTTTTCTACAATAATAAATTAAAAATAATGTTAAAATGGATATGTTCAAAGACAAGAAACATTATTTTGCGACGCTTTATTTTTATTAGTACAAAATAATTTATTTTTGACTTAGGAAAGTGCCCAATTTAGATTAAAAAATGACAGTTGTCATTCAAAATTTTTCAAAATGGCGGTATTATTGGGTTTGAAAACTTAAAAAATCATACTACCATTTCAAAAAAAAATTGTAAAACGTCAAAAACTTTTTTGTTGCCCTTATTAAGACGCAAATTTTTCTGAACAACTTTGTTATCCGATAAACTTCAATGAGTCGATATAGACTCGCGAGGTCTACAGCGCATAGAGAACAAACCTTGAACTGAAACAGTCGTTTTTATTCTAATCCGAAGTAAATAATAAAAAACAAACAAACAAGATGTAGGTGTCCGTCGCATTCGTATTTGTATGCTAAGCCAAAGCACGCTGAAAACAAAGGCCATTCGAGGGCCATAAACAACGATTCCCAATAGGCAGATGTTCGTTCACAGCAGCTATGTAAAAAGTGACAATAACAATAATTGGTGCTACGCCCCTTGGGGGGCAGACGCCCCAATGTTTTGTCGCTTCTGTGCAGTAATAGTAATTATAGTGGTTTGGCAAGGTTTGGTGAACCCTGGTTTTGATGGGGCTAATGTTCGCATAATATAAGGAAAAAAATGGTTTTTCTAAAATGGTATGCTAACGGATGGACCGATTTCGATGCGTTTTTTTTTTGCAACGGTTCTTACCTATGTTGGATAGAATTCGGTACGGCAGTTAAAAGTTCTGGGAGGGATTTTGATCACTTGAAATTCGGGCGTTTTTAGTGTTCCGGATTAAACAAAGAATCCTTCGCCATTCTGTCAGTCTTTCCGCGGTGCTACACAGATACTGTGTACTAGAAAGCTATAATTTGGCATATAATAAAACAATAAAACAAATTAAATATATTTCCGAAAAAATAGGATCGATGTAGTAATAGTTATGGAGTAAAAATTAAAAAAGAAATATATATTGGTATAGCTCTCATAGGAGTTAAGTAGGAGTAATTTTTTTTTCTCATCTCCACCGTGTCACGTGGATTATCGCTGAATAGGTCTTCCAAAAATATTGTAAGCTTGCAAACAACATTTATCAATTTAGGGATTCGTTCCTGAAATATTTGGTTTTATAATTCAAATTTATGTTACAGTTCAGTGTCCCCCTCTATCTGCTAAACGTTTGTGTATATGATATATGTAGCATATATACCGTAGTTTAAAGGAAAACTATCAGAGCTAAGTAGGGTTTACAAATTAATGAGTTATAGGCGACCAACTTATAAAATGTACTCGGAAAAGTAAAATTTCATACAAATTGATTAGAAAATTAGTTTTTTAGACGTTTTTAATCCCGTGAACTTAAATTCGGCATGCGAATGCCGAATTTACCATGGAACTCTAGGTACTTACATTGCACATGGCCCGTCACGCACTTGATCGGTTATTTTAATTAGCCTAGAAAATAAACTTATATCTATATTAAAACACTACGGACAAATAAAATAAGGGCAATATTAACAGATTTTTTCGCTGTTTAATTTCGTGATCCCTGCCTCCGATATTTTAAGTCCATATAATTAAAGGAAGAGTAAGAACGTAGGTGGGTTTTAAAAGGTGCGATCGGATTTAATCACTTTTACTTAAGGTTTGTAGTTAAATCACAGACAAAAATTACTTTTCACAAGAATTTATATTTATTTATTAAGAATAAACGTTGACCTTTAGTTTATAGATAGATAGAAACCTAGATAAAATCTTAAATCATTATGTAACTTATATGTATCTTTAAGTTCTTATTTATTGTAATTCATCCCTATCTACATCGTATATATTGTTAACATTAGTACTTACCTTATATTATGTCCATAGCTTTATTACATACACACATACATATTTTTCACGCCTGTTTCCCATGGGGGTAGGCAGAGACTATGGATTTCCACTTACTATGATCCTTGCAAACCTCTTTTGCTTCGTCAACACTCATAACTCTTTTCATGCATGCTCTCCGGTTTCGGGTACTCCTTACATCACCTTTCTTCAGAACATCTGCTATTTGGTCAACGCATTATTATGTTATTAATTTAATATATAATGTTTTCTTATCAGTCAATAATGTTTATCATGCTGCGTGCACTATTATTTGGTTTTAAGCAACTAGTTATGCTTCTGTTTTAAAATTTGGTTTGTTAAGTTGTATTAAAAGACTGTTTTGTGTGCCAATAAATAAACTAAAGATATATTCCAAGTCCTCCCGTGGATTTAGTACAAGGTGACTTAGGAAATACAAGATAAACAAAGCTTATAAACATCAATGAGACCTCTCCAACCTGTCTGACCAGCGTGGAGAGTGTAGGCCAAATCCTCTGTCCGAGAGGGTCCCGCTGCAGTGGGAACAAAATGACCTAAGGATAATGATGAAATTTTTTTCTGTAAAAAAAATTTTCTGTCCTTAAAACTACTGACGGTGTACCTACTAGTATCGGCACATGTGATAACAATACAAGCACGTGTAGTCCTTATCGCCCTAATCCTTTTGTCGAATATTCTGTTAAGAAAAGTTTCAAAAGTAGTAAAATAGAATACCTATACCTTTTTTACAGGCTTGTCCTTTAGCAAAACCGGAGCGATTAATAGAACTAAACTCCCGTGAGTTTGAAAAACAAGAACAATAAAATAAAATAGCAAGTATAATGCGACAAATCGTCTGCCGATCCCTAGGCGCTGTTGCAGAAGAAACTACAATCTGCACTTCTTAACTGGTATTTGAATACACAGACACACAAATACCAAACATATCGTTAAAAAGTATCCACTCTACGTAGTATCCTCTAAAGGTGAGTAAACCGCAAAAATAGAATTTGAGGTTTTTTACAGTAGGTCATACAAAGAGATTATTACTCCTAATATCCTTTTATTTACACGAAATCTAGCTGATTTATCGCAGGATTACAACAATGCAAAATAATAAAAGTGATAATTAGTGTTGTTGGCTACCTTCACTGTTGGAGGATTAAGCTACCACATTTGTTCTTTCCAGTGGTCTTTCTTCCATATCTAATCTCTGTTTGGTTTCTTGATAAATCTATTTCCTGTAAAGATGGTATCAATGTTCAATTTGTTGATCGAAGTAAGTAGGCACGTAATTGCGGACTTTTAACAAAAAGATATTTAAACAAAAACTAAAAACAAACAACGCCAAACCACACAACTGATTTTGAATAAAAATATTTTAGGGGTGGGACCACCGCGCAAGTATGCCCTTTCAAATACAAAAAAGAGTTTTCTAAATTAGTCCAAGCGTCTTACATAAAAAAACGGAATATACATATACATTCGAATAAATAGCCTTCTTTTTTGAAAACGGTAAAAAAAATTAAATTTTTTTGTAATTTTTTTTTTAATTTAAAAAAATTTTAAAAATATTTTTTTTCATGTAATTACCTAATTATTATCTACCTACTGAGGTAAGGTAACAGGAAAGAGAAACCATGTATTATTATCTAGAATAACAAAATGTTACTGTCCCGCAAAGTAATAGCAGTTTCGAAGTGTAAGTTGTTCTTCTAGTATTTTTCAATTTAGGGGAAGAGATGTGTAATAATTATAACGTTACTTTACTTGTTGTTATTCGTGTGTAAGTGACCAACCTGCCTAAAGGTCTCCAATGAAGCTTGACGAATACAAACTAATTATATACGAGCTACCAGGTTTTAGCATGAAAAGTTAAAATTAATGAGCTATCGCCGATAAGGTGGCAAATGACTTCCATAAATGTTTGTTTTCGTCCAACTAAAAAACAATTAACTTATCGAGTGGCTCGACTTGCGATTATATCTACCATGTTCAGTTATCAGTAATTGATTGATCTGCCTAAAGCCACGTACTCACTGGCAAGGTCTGCGTGTCAGTCTGTGCTAATCTTATGATTTCAGTTGTAGTTTTATTGAATGAGATTGAAATTGAAAAGATTAGTCGATTGATGGACGAATTTGAAATGTACTTACTTAGACCATGAAAAATTAGGGAGTAGATGAGACGAAAATCTGAAAACTAACAAATTCTAAATTATTTATTCAACGTGGAAGGAACATACATTCCGTATGGAAATGCCGATATTTTTTGTGTATTGACTGTTATTTTAATTTCATTATACTACACGTTGACTTTTCATTGGTTTTGGAAAAAAAATGTTGTGTAGTAAATACATTCCTCTATCCATATACGTAATCCAAATTTGTGTATATCATAAGATAAAAAGTTGCAAAAATTATTTTCGTGTCTCTAAGATCGAGACCACGTAGTACGCCCGTCCAAAACTGTCGCGTGAACTCGCGTGACCCCATGAACTCCGGGCAGCCGACAAGCGGGGGTACTACTAATTGATCTCACGATTTTACTTTCGAGTTTTAGTCATCATTTTTTGGTTCAGAATTTTTATTTTGACTAGCTAATTAGGTCTTACTAACGAACGATGCTTATTAAGTGGCCTTCGGCTCCAAAAAACAATAAAAATGGCCATGTATAGGGGTCTAGTATAGCCCGTGGTTCGATTTTTTACGGGAATGCATTTCACGTTGTATATCTTTGATACTTTTTGGTTAAAGTAAGCTTTAAATCTTAAAAGCTTCTCAGGCACTAATGCAGAAGAAACGGCAACAAAGTGCTGCATTTTCTTTAAGCACGTCAACTTACAATTAAATTGAAATTAACACTGGTTCATATAAAGGTTCTCAAATGGTGACCACGTACTGGCAAGCGAAGCGTAGGACACCCACCCACAAGGTGGTCTGATGACCTGACTCTAAGGTCGCTGGAAGGCGCTGGATGCAGCCCACTCTAGATCATTTTGAAAATCCTTGGGAGAAGCCTATGTGTATGGAGTGCCAGTGATTATAAATGAATATGAGGACTGAAAAAACACTGAATTTATGATATCATTTCATTTCACGAAATCTTCAAATTAGTTCTGAAACATTTTTATTTGTGACCTTTACCTTATTTTTAGGGTTCCTTGCCCTAAGGGTAAAAACGAGACCCTATTACTAAGATTCCACTGTCTGTCCGTCTGTATGTCACTAGGCTGTAGTATCTCATGAATCGTGATAGCTAGACAGTTGAAATTTTCACCAATGATATATATCTGTTGATGCTATAACAACAAATACCAAAACAAAATAAAATAAAAATTTAAGGCGGCTCCCAAACAAAAGTGTTTTTTTATATGGTATTTTAGACAATGGTACGCAAACCTTCGTGTGCAAGTCCGACTCGCCCTTGGCCGGTTATAGCGGGAACAGAAATACATCATCACATCATCTGTCTGAGCTACCACGCTGAGATATACAGCCTGGTGACAGACAGACGGACGGAGTCTTATACCACGGTTTATCTATGTACCGTGCTTTTACCCTTTAAGTACGGATCCTTTTATTTATTATCTATATTTAAATCTAAAATACAGTCATCCCATCAAAAAGACAATGCATGTTAAATTAATTTTAATATTTAACCCTAGAGCGTTAATATAAAAAATAAATAATAACAATAATATTCCAATATAGCTTCGATTTCAAAATTTCAATATGTTAGTATTTTTATATTTATAGTTAACAGTACTTGCTTCTTAAAAAATTCTAAGAATGTTGTGTTCACCTGTAATTGGGTTGCATGCTAGAACACAGAACTGAATGTTAATTATAAGGCTTGTCATGTAACCTGTTGGTGTACCTTACAAATAAAAAAAAACCCTAAAAACAAGGTAAAGGTCACAAATAAAAATGTTGCAGAACCAACTAATTCAATTGGAGATTTCGTAATTCAGATTAACCAAACTCATCAATCCAGCACTATCGCGGTCATGACAACTCTTTATCAGTAATCGGTGGACATTGCTAAATGACTTATCGGTTTATCGGAATTTTTCGGTAATTACCGATAAAAATATATTTATTACAGATAATGCGGATTCTAAGCGCAAATACACGCGTAATGCGGCCGAATTGTCAGATTATGCTCGTTGTGGGGACTTTAGATTGCGGGAGTAGATTTTTATGGAAGGCTGGGCTAATTGACTTCTAACTGTGCTTAGTTACCGTCAAAACACACGCGGCGGAAGATGCGTCGTGCATACGTCTTCGAATAATCGGTGAACATATAAAAAAAGAACCTCCTCCTTTTTTGGAAGGAGATCAAAAACTACTCTGGGAGTTGTTCAGACAAAAAGTTGAGTCTTTATAAGAAGGGTACCAATAACAAAAAAGTTTCATGAAATTTTCGAAATGGCTGATTTATTATTTTCAGTTTCTAACTCCAATATTTCAGCCATTTTGAAAAATTTCAAAAAACTAAATCGTCTAAAAAAATTTATATAATTCTTAAACGTTCTCACATCACGAGAATCGGTTGAGAAATGCGACCTGTAGGCGAAAACAGCTGGACAAAAGTATTTTTGTCCAATCTCGAAACTGAGACGCTTCTTTCGCTTGGTCAAAAAAGCTGGCAAAACATCTAGTAGACATTCGTCTATGAATAAAAATTGTAATATCATCAGCGGCATCAAAAACCTGCCAATTTATTTTCACATCGCATCAGCGCTATTAAACACATATTTTCTATTCAATTTATCTTTAACGAAATCTATCAGAATTAACTAGCACTTTTTCAAAGCAAAACAGCCTTTATTTCTTTAACAACTAGGCGCACTATTGACTGAAGGCTGGCTAGTTAGGCGCCCTGCACACGACTCTAATTAGGCGGAGTGCACAAAGCCGCACGGCGATGTTTGTTAAATTAATGACGTTAGATAATACAGATTTGTTTGCTTTGTCAACTATGGAAACGTGACGCGCCATTTTTGACTGACTTCAAAAAATGAGGAGGTTTTCAATTCGTAGTATATAAGTTCTAACAATATATACTGAAACTATTTTAAGGGTGAATTCAGTCCGTGATAGTGAACAACTTTCCCCAAGAAACATATGACCAAATATGAAAAAAAATTTTTGGCTTAATATATAAACTCGGATCAGCTGATTGCTCAACTAGTATGTACCAGAAACTATTTTTCATATTTCAATAGTATCATGGACTGAATTCAACCTTAAAATAGTTTCAGTATATTTTGTTAGTCTTTATATGTCTATTGAGTAATAAACAAGGAACCCTTATGGTTTCGCCATGTCTGTTTGTCTGTCTGTCTGCCCACTGTGTAATTCGTGTATGTGTTGTCATGTCAAAAAAGTGGTAATTATTGTTTCAAATATACATACTCATGCCAAATTACAGCTTTCTAGTGCTTATAGTTTTTTAAATGATAATGATGATAAGAACTTATACCTAGTCTCTGAGAAGAACCGCGGACAGACAGACAGACAGACATGGCAAAACTATAAAGGTTCTCTTGTTTTTTTTTTACTGGCACTTCCTGCCGATGATCCCGGCGAGATTACGCATCAAATAGACATACACCCCCTCGCTGGATTTGTTTATCTGGGATTAGATGCAACGCACAGCAAATGGGCAATTAACGTGGCTTCTGTTAGAGGGGTCACTAACTAGTTTGTTTACTGATAAAGAGTATGAACTTAATTATTACTTATTTTTTATTTTATTTGTGTACACCCCACTTAAGTGTGTCTGCTAAAGTTACACTACATTCTGTCCATCCATCGGTTGTCAGGAAGAAATTAGCTTTGAGCGATAAGACCGCCCATTGTACATTTGATTTTTTTCTGTGTGTATATTTGAATTATTGTTTTTTTTTTGGTGTACAATACAGTATTACCTTAAAGAAGTATTTGTGCAAATTGTGCTCATCGAGGAGTTTGTAAATTTAAGTAAGTAAGTAAAAAGAACCGAGGGTATTATTTTTATTGAGATAGGCAATTTTCTTTTGTTGTTCAAATAAATTTTTCAAAACTAAAAACTACTTTATCCCCAAACTACCCAACTAATTTTGATAAAATTTCTATGGGACCACATCGCAAGTATACCCTTTAATCAAAACGAAAAATTATGTTGTATGCAATTTCTTTAAACAAATTTTTTACCTAAATCTGAAATATGGTTTCAAAATAAAACATAATCTACGTTTGCATAGAAAAGTCTAGGTTAAGGGGATTCTTAAACAAAATACTTGGCGCTGCTGGAGTGCTGTGACCCTAGAAACATATAGAAAGATAGGTATTGTATGAATTTAGACTGGGCGTGTAATGACAGTTTTGTTTTTTAATTTAATAATTACTTTAAACATTTTTTCGTTCGACTCTACTGTTTATTTTTTAAATTACGAGTGGCGAAACAAAAATATTTTTCTTCCAGCGACTGGGAGCTGGAAGAAAAATATTTTTTTTTTAATTTTGCATATGCGACCGCGTTCCCAGTTGACGTCATACTCGTACTCGTGGTGACATTACCGCAGAGTAGAATACAATTTGTCACACACCTTTTCATCTCTCTGGGTGTTCTAAGAGGCGACTGAGAGAGGTATAGGTTACATTATTAGTCTATGTAGGTTCATGTTTTATGCAATATTTGTGTATTATTTACATGTATATTTATAAATACATGTAGGTATATAAATAAAATTATACTAAAAATTGTTTTCAGTACAATTTTAAAGATTAAATTAGAATGTCGACCAAAATTACCGTTTTCGGCATCACCTGTAGGTTAGGTTGACTGGTAGAAAAGGCCCTGGGCCTTAAGTCCGCCCGTTACAATTTTTGTAATAAAGTTGAATAAATAAAATAAATTAGGTTAACATAACGGGCAACAGCGTCTTCTGTACGAAGACTTTATACCGTCTGTCCACCTCGATCACCAGCAAATCCTCCTTTACGAGAGAACTTTAATCCAATTCTTCCATGCTGGTCTGGGAGAAAAGAAAAAACTTAGAATGTACCAGCTGCTTCTCTTCCCGGGCAGATCGTAAGAGCCAATCGAGGGAATGGGCAAAAATCGAATCATGTTAATAGGTGATACGGCTAGCAACCCATCACTATTTTGATTCCTTCATCCACCTTCTTGCCCACATCAAGCTAAAAGTGGCTTTTGAGTCTTGCAGCCCTGGGCTCTTTCTGCTTAGAGCCGCAAGACTTAAAAATGCTCTGTCTGCTCCATTAGGGATAAAGACGTGATAGTGTGAATGAATGAATTTGATTCAATATTAGACTGTATTCCCATGCTGGTCTGGGAAAAATAAAAAACTTAGAATGTACCAGCTCCTTCTCTTCCCGCGCAAATCGTAAAAGCCGATCGAGGGAATGGGCAAAAATGCGAATGATGTTAACAGGCGATGCGGCTAGCAACCCATCATTGCATTGATTGCTTTTCCATCTTCTCGCCCACCATAACGCTAAAAGTGGCTTTTGGGTCTTGCGGCCCTGGGCTCTTTCTGTTTAGAGCCGCAAGACTCAAAATACTCTGTCTCTGATAGTATGAATGAATGATTTTAATTCAATATTAGACTGTAAATGCTGTAAAGGAAAATACGATATAACTCGCACTATAATTCACAAGATAGGAATCTATTCTATCGGCAACTGGCACAAACTACAAGTCAAGTGGCCATTAAACTCGGCACATAAAGATGGGACCCAGAGGGTAGAACCCCGGGTAGGACTCGTAAATTCGGGGCGGAGCGAAACCACGCCTTCCAAACAGGGGCCGGGATGGATGGACTTGTTTGAAGATGTCGAGTTTCATGTATTTTTCATGGCATTATTTATTCTTGGTTGAACGAGTTTAAGTTTTTGAAGTCATCGTTGACGAGGTACTAACCATTTGCTGGAACTAGACATTTCTCTCCTTTTCTTCATTTAATTATTAAAAACATAAATTTAAAGTTATTTATTCAACACAAGTAGCAGGGGTCCACCAATTAAGATTTTATAAACCTGTATCTTAGGAGTCTCGCTCTTTACATCATATATATAATTACAAAGTAAAATAATTTATATTGTGAATTTTTAGGAATGTTGCAGTTGTATAGTTTAGTTGTTTAGTCTTTGAATCGGACAAAAAGCTTTCTTCTCCTTTCTCATGTAAGTACCTACTGGCTAAAATATAAAGTAATCACCTCAAAAACTAATCTGTCAGTCATAAAAATCTGTCTCGCATTGACTCTTGGTCAGATTCTTCTTTTTAGGGTTCCGTTTTTGCCATTTGGCTACGGAACCCTAAAAAGAAGAATCTGACCAAGAGTCAATGCCAGACAGACTTTTATGACTGACTTATAGATTCGTCATGTCTGTCTGTCCGTCCGTATGTCACAACCACTTTTTTCCGAAACTATAATAATTGGCCAAGTGCGTGTCGGGCCACGCGCAGTGTAGGGTTTCGTAGTTGCGCATGCCAACTTTGAGTTCTTGCCACTAAAAACGTCTAAAAACTAATATCTATTGAATTTGTATGAAAATGTATTTTTTCAAGTACATTTTATAAGTTGATCGCCTATAACTTTTTAATTTGTATACCCTACTTGGCTCTGATAGTTTTCCTTCAAACTACATTATATATACTATAATTGTAATTTTTTTCACGTGGCCATATATAACCGTTTAGCAGATAGAGGGGGGGGACACTTGACTCGAACAAAAATTTGAACTTTAAACCCAAATATTTCAGAAACGGATCCCTAAATCGAAAAATAGTGTTCACAAGCTAACAATATTTTTGAAAGACCTATTCAACGATAATCCCACTCAATGTGTTTGTCGAGAAAAAAAATATTGACTTAGTCTTTACTTGTATGGCAGCTACACTGAAAAATATTTCTTTTTCCATATTTTATTTTACGTCTTTTTCGCCATAATTAATATACATATCCATGCCAAATTACAGCTTTCTAGTACTTATAGTTTCTCTGTAGGACCGTGGACGGACAGACAGACAGACATGGCGAAACTATAAGGGTTCCTTGTTTACTACGGAACTCTAAAAACTATACTGTTGAAACTTGGTAAGTAGATGTATTCTGTGAACCGCATTTAGATTTTCACACAAAAATAGAAAAAAAAAACATAATTTTTTGGGGTTCCCCATACTTAAAACTAAAATCCAAAAAAATATATTTCATCAAACCCATACGTGTCTATGGATAGGTCTTAAAAAATGATATTGAGGTTTCTAATATAATTTTTTTCTGAACTGAATAGTTTGCGCTGGAGACACTTCCAAAGTGGAAAAATGTGTGTGTCCCTCCCCCCCCTGTAACTTCTATAATAAGAGAATGATAAAACTAAAAAAAATATATAATGTTCATTACCATGCAAACTTCCAGCGAAAATTGGTTTGAACTAGATCTAGTCAGTAGTTTTTTTAATACGTCATAAATCATAAACCGCAAATTACGTTTCATTTAATCAACTCAAATAGAAAAATAAATAAAAAACATACTACAAGACCTATATTATGTTACTTGCTGCTAAGAAACCCTTCATGGGTGAGTCTGACTCGCACTTGGCCGCTTATTTTCATTTTATTTATTTAAAAAAAATAACAAAATATATTTTAATGCCATCCAAAAACCACGAAGGTTTGTCTGGAGTTCATACATTTAGGTACGTTCAATCTAATATTACGTAAGTACTCACATATGTTAATGTGCTTATATCTAAAGTTGTTAGTAGTTATTAATGTTAATAACATACTTATAAGTTACTACTCGCAACGCCCCCTGGGTTGTTACTCCACAAAATAATACGTCAGTCGTACGATACTGACGTCGTATTTCTATGTCAAGCCTAATTAGACTTTATATCATACGTTAGTGCATGTTATACAGGAACCTGTCAAGTACCGGAATCGCAGACACAATAGATTTCTATTGTTTTGCGGTTCACATGTGAACCGTCGGGGTTTGATACTTTATAAGTAACATTTAGTACTAACTACGAAACTGAAACGTGGATACGCAGTATAACGTCGCGTCTTGCGTACTGCTTTTGGAGTAACGCCCCAGTTTTTTCCACCGTAAAAAGTTTTGAGATCCCAATTCACATGAAAAACCAAGTGAAATAAAAAATAAAATGACTAGATGCCTACCGTTTCAAAAAATTAATCGTTGCCATTTAACCGTGAAGATGAAGTATAATTTGACAGTAAAAAATTATTTATAGAAGGTAAATCAGCTATTTCCATAGGCAATATAGAGTACTTATAGCTGGGATAGAGATCAACATAAATACCGGCTGTAATATTGTAGCAAATGCGAAGCAAGATTTTCTGTAATTGCAGGATCTGGTTGTGAGGCACCTAATTTAGTACGCAAATAAAGATTTTTAGATTTCAAAGCTTTGTTTTTCTTTTCCAAAGATAGAATTTAACTTAAACAAAAGTTACGATTTATATTCAAACTTTTATATTTAATCGTAACTTAATTTTCTAATTAGCTCGTTGATGTCTTATAGAAGTAACAAGTTTATTTGCCAGGTAAATTAAAAACCCAACTTTTAAGCGTTCACACACAATAGCTTTTAAACCCTGAACCGATTTCCATCAAACATAACATAGACCCATCTCGATCAAGTCAGTTCAAAATCGACTTATTCGTTTAGGCGCTACTTTGCCACAGACAAGCACACAAACACGTCTGACTTATAACAATCTTCTTTTCCGTCGAGGCTTTTTCGCTCCCTCATAGAGTTGAAAATTTAAAATAAGAAAACCATGCTATCAGTAGGTAGGTACCTATTTAGGTAATTATCTCTAGATCTACAACAAACATTTGAATTTCACTAAGATCCTAAATGGTACGACAATCTAGAAGCCAAATACAACCAATAAAGTACCTAGGTAGATAACTTACTTGTGGAATGAGTATAAAATATAATTAGTTACTAATAAAAAAAAATGTAAAAACTGAGAATATTTATACATACATACATACTATCACGTCTTTATCCCTAATGTGGCAGACAGAGCATTTTGGGTCTTGCGGTTCTATGCAGAGCCCAGGGCCGCAAGACCCAAAAGCCACTTTTAGCGTCATGGTGGGCGAGAAGATGGAAAAGCAATCAATACAGTGATAGGTTGCTAGCCGCATCGCCTGATAACATGATTTGCATTTTTGAGAAAATTTATAATGTAAAAAAATCTGAATACTTTATTGTATGTATGTATTTATTTGCCATCATGATCGAATCCCAATACACTCATTACTAATCCACATCGGAAATTAAGAAATTAAATTTAAAAAGCTAATTGACAACGTCCCCTTGCAGATTAGCGGAAAACGCGGTCCGGGGTTCGACTCCGGGCGGAACGAAAGCGAAACGAAAATTATTATTGAATTACTTGAATGAGGGGAGGGGGAAATTGGGTGGTTATTGTTGCAAGTTGCAACAATGAGCCCATGCGACTGTGTTAGGCTTAGTGCAGTTGCAAGCTTTTGTTCGAAGGCATACCAATTTCATAAATGCAATAAGATATATGTACACTGAGAAAAAAGAAGGGTTGCTAGTCTGCTACCCAGAGGTTCCGGGTTCGATCCCCGGTCAGGGCAAGTTGGAAAATGACGTTTTCCAAATTGTCCTGGGTCTTGAATGTTTATCTATATATGAATTTGTCATAAAATATAATATCGTTGAGTTAGTATCCCATAACACAAGTCTCGAACTTACTTTGGTGCTAGCTCAGTCAGTGTAATTTGTCCCTATTTAAAAAAAACATTTTTGCTACACGTTCCCAAAATTGAGTGACTGCTGAACTTAGGGCTACTAGTAGTTAAAATGTGTTATAATTAAAACTGAACTGTATTGTTCTGCTAATTTGAACAAAAGTTTGGTATCTATCTTATAAACAAATTGCATGTAACAAAAGTTTGGTACCTATCTTATAAACAAATTGCAAGTTACAAAGGTTTTGTACCTATCTTATGAACAAATTGCAAGTAACAAAAGTTTGGTACCTATCTTATAAACAAATGGCAAGTAACAAAAGTTTGGTACCTATCTTATAAACAAATTGCAAGTAACAAAAGTTTGGTACCTTTCTTATAAACAAATTGCAATTAACAAAAGTTTGGTACCTATCTTATAAACAAATTGCAAGTAACAAAAGTTTGGTACCTATCTTATAAACAAATTGCAAGTAACAAAAGTTTGGTACCTATCTTAAAAACAAATTGCAAGTAACAAAAGTTTGGGACCTATCTTAAAAACAAATTGCAAGTAACAAAAGTTTGGTACCTATCTTATAAACAAATTGCAAGTAACAAAAGTTTAGTTAGCAAAACTAAATGTAAATAATTGGCCAATTGCATTCTGGACATTGCTCTCAGAGTAGAATTTTGAAGTCACATGTTAAGTACAACATGGTCTTAAATTTTCATAATTTTGATGTTAACTACACATTTCAAACAAGTAGTAGTTCATTTGAGTAATTGTTCTATGTATTCGCTATATTATTACCTATAGCTACATCGTTATATTATTACACTGTAATTTAAAAAAAAATACAAGCGTTTGGTAAACTTATTTTAGTTACATGTTTTGATCTTTTTCTCTTTTCAATATTTGTCATTGAAAGAACGAGACAAAACATAATTTAACTAAAAAAGGTTAACAAACGTATTTTTTATGAATATAAGCGTAAATATTTATTAATTAAAAAAGGCATAATAATAATATGACAAAGCCGTTCTGGCGAGTAGGCGACCGATATTGTGAAAATGAGTTTCTTTCGGCGTTTTTCTTAGTAGTAGTCGTTGCGAAGCGTATTGGTAGCTTTAAAAATAAAGGAGACGTTTCACAAATGTATCGAGCTCCGGCCTTAACATTGTACATGTATAATTTAATAATTAAATAATAAATTAAAGCGTTTAAGGTAAAGTTTTCGCCCATTTTCGCTTAGATAATTGGTAAAAAAAGCATTCAATACAATTAATACAAACAAACAACACAACACGCCCCAAAATCTTCTTTTTGTTGACCGTGACATTGACATTGAAATTGTATGTTCGTTCAGAAATCACTAGCGAATGCCGTGAAATTGAGTATTCGTCAATTTATTTTTGCCGTGTGGTTTCCAGCAGAGTAGAATAGGGCCACTCCAAGTCCTTCCGTGGATGTCATTGAAGGCGACTTAGAAAATGCAAGCTAAACAAAGCTTATAAACATCAATGAGACCTCTCTAATCCGTCTGGCCAGCGAGAAGAGAATAGGCCACGTGCTCTAGCTAAATATGACTCTGGTAGTACAGAGAGAGTCGTGCTCTTGCGTGGAAAAAAAAAATGCCTGATGATGAGTGTACGACAAAAACCAAAATGATTAAATAAAAAGCTATGATTTTATTGTAATGAATTATATTTTCTTGCCTAAAAACCAAATCATTTTTTTAACATTATTTTATTGTCAACACTAACCATAATGTTATTAAAGGTAAGTAAATTTTATTTCAGATTGACAGTTAATCGAAGTATTTCGAACTAAGCTTCGAAACAAATGTGTGATTGCCTGTTAAAATAAAAAAAATGCTTTTATAATTAAGTTGCAATTAAAATACTGAAAATACAACCATCTGAGATTGACAAAGCGCTCAAGTGTCTAGTCAAGTTTGTACAAGAGAAGGAATTTTCGTCAGAGTTGGAGTATTTAAATAAGTATATCTGGGCCCAGCAATGTATTAAGCTGATTGATCTGCGGAACAGGGAACAGGGCTTCGCCATAGAAGATCTTCAGGTGAGTCTCATAGCGCAATCCATATCACAATAAATAATAACCTTGTAGAAAGTTCAGCGAAGTCGCGTTCGATCCATGTATTTGTAAAGATTCAAAATCATAAATACAGTCCATTAACTTTCGTTTCTTGCACATTTTTTTTTAATTATTTTTAAATTTGTCCTCAATTTTGTACAATATGTACAATGTGTAGGCCGGATTTGAAACGTCTTCTTTAATATACATTATACGGAATGTAAATTACACTTACAGATATGTGAATTTTGAATATTGAAATTTGGGTAATACAGGATGATACCTAGGTATATAATTTTTAAAAACTAAAAACCGACTTAACCCTACACTGACCCAACCGATTTTGATATTTTTTTTATGGGACCACTTTGCAAGAAACCTATTTCAATTAAAATGGTCCAAGCGTCTTTCAGTAGCTAATCGGGGAACATACATAAAAAACATACTTAAATACTTACGTTAGAATTCATAACCTCTTTTTTGAAGTCGGTTAAAAAAGATGGTTAATTTTTTTAAATTGTATAGTGCGGCAAACGAACAAGCGGGTCACCTGATGGTACTTAGGTACCTAAGTGATTTTAAAATCTCTGTCAATAAGGAGAATAGACGGGCTGTAGGCAAGAACAGACGGATAGACAAACTGACAGCCAGACAAAAGCATTTTTGGCCAATCTCGAAATTGAGTCGCTTAATCGCTCGGTTATAAGTACTTACCTAGTATATAAGTACATACTTAAAAACTTTCAGAACCAAACAATATCTAAATATTAGTCGACACACATAATGATGTTGATGATGATATGATAATATATTTCCACTCTATTCACGTTTACCTTTTTAAAGGTTAGACTAGACATGCAGTAAAATAGATAGATATATATAGATAGGTCAATCCGTCCACAGGCGTCATATTGATACCTATAATGCCTTTGCCAATATAACGCCACAGATAGGCAAAGCGGCATAGACGCGACAGTTTGAAGTGTATCTGAGTATTCCAAAGAGCGGGAAACTATTAAAAAAAAACTCGTAGGCACATAAAATAAACACATAGGTACTTACGTAGATAACTATTAAGTAAATTATAATCATCGTCTTACACCTATTTAATAAAAGCACTTTAATTTATAAAACTCTTTCTCATTGCTTTTGCATATTTTATGCCAAATGATGAATGCTGACAAATGTGGGTATTTCAACAATAACATTTCGACGCATTGACATGATTTATTATTCCTCAGTTATGGAGATGTAATTTATGTTTGGCGACGCGACTTCGCAGCTAAATATGATATATAGCCAATTCCACACATAATGTTGACTAAATAATATTTAATTAATACTTTTCCGACGGTTAGGTTCTAATGTAAATATTGTGGGAAAATTGCAGTCTATTTTTTAAGGTTATGTTTTGTGGAAATGTGAAACTTACCTCTTTACGGCAAAATCCAATGTTGCAAGTTTTAATGAACGCACTTCTATAAAACTTGATAAGTAATAGCACTTGGAAAACGTTAATGACGATCGATCACTCGCCACGGACACGGCACAATGCTACGCTTTTACAGAAGTTATCTTATCTCTTAGAAACATACTAAGTAATCAATTCCCTAATTACACGTCCTTGACAAAGTCTGTATCAAATAAAAAAGTTTCAATTAAAAAAATTCGTTGTATAAACTTAGGCCACTAAGAAAATTAAAAATAAAGTCACTGAACACTGTCCATCGACACCGGTTTTCGAATTTTGAATTCGAAAGTCTATTGTTGGAGACGGGCGACGCGCCGTATACTAGCGCTCGCGCGGTTGACGCCAGACTGCCGCGACCGACCGCCCCTCGCGTCTCACGCCCCTCCCTACGACATCGTTTTCAGGTAAAAAATAAAATAAAAACGATAATGTTTGTTATCTATTTGGCGACAGTTTTTGCTTACCTGTGGCGAAATTAGTAGTTTTTATGTCGTGGGTGTTACAAAGGGCGTCATAGCGAGTAGGTGGTCTAGCATTGTTCGGGATTTGCGTTCTTTGTCTTCGGGCGTTGCGTCCGGCGTCCGTGCGGTTTTGCCCACCAATTAAGGCACCGGTGTGTTAAATACGCGAAAATATCTGGTGTAAGGTCAGGTTATGGGTTGGATCGTTTTTTTTCCTATCGAGAGTTAGGTCAATAGGACTTTAAGTAGGTTAGGTACTTTTTTTAGGTAGAAAAATTACACACATACTATAACGTCTTATCCCTAATGGGGTAGACAGAACATTTTGCATCTTGATAAGATTTAAGTAGACAGATCACAGAGCCCAGGACCACAAGACTCAAAAGCTACTTTTAGCGTGATGTTAAACCTATATATGGGATGTGATGGGTTGCTAGCCGCATCGTCTATTAACATGATTTGCATTTTCCCCCATTCCCTCGATCGGACAGCGGAGTCTTAGTAATAGTCCTGTTTTTACCCTTTGGGTACGGAACCCTAAAAAACTTTCAAAAGTTACAAAAAAATGTACGTTCTCACTTTAAACTGTAAACAGTACTTATATAAAATAATTTAAAGAGTTAAGAAAAAAAAAGAAAAAAGAAAAAAGAAAGAAAGCTAAGAGCCGTATGAGACAAATTTTAAATGAGTTCTCCGTTTCTTCCAAATAATTTATTTCAAATAGGAGCAGCACTGGTCCCCGTAAAATTCATGTCATCATCATCATCATTTCAGCCGCATAACGTCCACTGCTGGACATAGGCCTGTGTATAAAAATTCATTGTAGGTTGTAGGCATCGTTAAGCTTTCGTAGCACTTGCTACGAACAGCTACGCAAAGCAATTGTATCGGCAGATTTATTGTTAAAATAGAATAAGCGCAATTACCTTGAGAAAAATAAAATTTCTATAATTAAGTATACTCTAAGAAAACATAAAATATTATGTAAGTAAGTGCTCGTTATAATTGCTACTCAGTCTTAATCCTTACTAACATTAAAAATGCGAAAGTGAGTTTGCATATTTGATTTGTTTGTTTATTATCACTTCACGCTTTAACGACTGAACCTATTTAGATGAAATTTGATATGGATATAGTTTGATACCCAAAGAAGAACATGTAATACTTTTTATCCCGAAATAACCACGGGGAGCGAAGCCCACGGGCACAGCCAGTAGAGTTCTAATTATAGTCGATAAATATAGATAAATTTCTCGTCTTGTCCTTGACTTCCTCAATAATACGATTTCTACATGAGTATTATTTATTACGTACAGTCGGCTAACGAGATCTTGAATTTTCTGTAATATTAACATGAAAATTTTATATTTAGAAAAACTTCATTAAAATCTTTCTGAACTATTTATTACTATTCTTCTTCTATGGTCTGTGTTAAACCAGTTCTTAAGTGAAAAGTTCTTTAAGGGTCCTCCCCGCGCTAACGACCTTGAAAACACAAAAAAATTAATTTCTCTTTCTGTAAGTGAGATTATCAGAAACCCTCCTACAACTTTTTAGCTAGTATCCTTAAGTTTCATTAGAACCTCGAAAATCATTGAAATAAAATACCCTGAATTTTCCTTTGCAAAAAATACTAAAAACGGCCATTTTTGACTCTTTTTGTAAAGGTTTCTAAACCGGATAGTATTTCAATGACTTTCGAGGTTCTAATGAAACTTCAGGATACTAGCTAAAAAGTTGTACGAGGGTTTCTAATAATCTCACTTACAGAAAGAGAAATTAATTTTTTTGTGTTTTCAAGGTCGCTAGCGCAAGGAGGAGCCTTAAGCACAGATTACTAATAAGTTACTACGTAACAGATACATCACTTCCCTACAAACGCCAAATACCTACGCTTTATTTAACTAAACTTTCTAGCTGTCAAGCGACGTGAGGAAATATGAGCCTAACTGCTTTGACTCAACGGAGCGTTTTAAGTGCACAGCGGGCGATGACGTCGACGGTTGTGAGATTACCTTAGGGTTGACTCAATGTTGTAATAAAATACAAAAATGAACGTGACACATATTTATGAAATGAAATTTTATTAAAAAGGATCTATAGATGATTTGACTTTAAAAGTTGTGACTTAATAAGAGCGTGTGATTTTCATAGAAACTTCATAAACTGTAGATGTACCGTACATCGCAATGAGAAACATACGATATTGAGTAATTCGTTATAGCATACTTTCTAGTTCACGTAAATCGTTGTTATATACTTTACTAGAGGAGCTTGGTGGCCTGGCCCGCACTAGCACTTTCGCATGTAAAGCGGCATCGGGCGTGGTCTGCACTTGGATGGGTGACCACAAGTGGCATAAAAATTGAGCTCCTCTGTGCTTCGGCACGTATAAGCCATTGGTCCAGGCTGTCATATTGTATGGCAGTCGTTAAGCTATGTCAGATGCCTTTAGGCAGCCTGAAAAATCTGAAACCAGTGTTGGCCACTTACACACACGAAAAACAGCAACATATACTCTCTGGATACAGTACATTGATGTTAAACTTTCGACGTTCAGTAGGACAGTCAAACTTCATACCTACAAAATAATCTGATTGGACTAGACAGTACCAAATCCTATTCTATACGACTTCCTACTTTTTAACGAAAAAAAAAAACACTTACTTTCCTCGTCTTTTGGCAATGTAAAAAACGACAATTCTTTATTGGTTCTTTGATTTTGACATTGGAATATCGCACAATAATGTCTTGACATTGTTAAATAAAACGCTTGTTTATATTGTAAACAAACAATACGCAGTAAGCAAGTCTCATGCACGCGACTACACAGGCCGGAGTGCGGCGCCCCTTTGCCACTTGGGCGTTAGAAAACACGGCTAGACGGTAGGTACATTTTGAGCGATCTTGATCGAGTGACGGAGGCCTGCCTTAAGTGCGTTGGGCATGCACGGAAAGCATTTTTGAGATGAAAAATAACCATTAAACTCGCGGCACTGTTACCTACACCAAGTTTTCACTTCTGTCAGCACTCCTGGAGATGCTACTGTTTTTTTTCTTTTTATTTCGACAGTTAAATAATTACCACGGACAAACGACCATCCAGATTTACAACGTTCCCACAGCCGATATTGATATCGAGAAAAGTGATAATTTACACAAAACCATAGAGCCTTTGTTCAAAAACAAAAGACACAAAGCTTCCATGAAACTGGCCACAAAGGTGGCCATAGACAAGTCATGGAGAACAATAGCAGAGACAATCTTTGCATTCCAATAATTGCTGTTTATCCCGGTCGCATAATCCAGGCATTGATTAAAAAGCTTTGCAGATTACGGTGGCGTTTCTTGTAAGTGCTAGTTGGGGTTTTGGGGATATGTTTTAAAATAGAAGATTAACTTGAGATTTACTTGAAAAGCTAATTTGCTGTAGATCGTTACTGTGTGACAAGATTAAAGTGATGAATAGGTACAAGCATATTGGCCTGCTACAGCTACTTGGGTACTAAGATAAGTGCATGAAATTCAAATTTAATAATAATATTATTTTTTTAGGAAAAAACATCAGACTTTATTTTTTTAAGAGTTTCTTACATATCTCCAAAGATCTTGATCATATCTTCACCAAGTTAATATAGGATCACATTGGTACTCAAGGTTTTCAAATAAGAATAAGAGATATCATCAAAATCGGTTCACAAGTAGCGAAGATATAGCGTAACAAACATCCAAAAAAATTTTAAAAACAAAACATTGCGTAAACATAACCTCCCCTTTTTTGACGTCTGTTAAAAAACCCAAGTAGGTTAGTTATTCTACCAAGGTTGTTCGACCCTTGGTACTGGCTGCCTCGTTGAAAATTTTCAAAAAAAGAATCGACAAAATAGGTATTTTATCAAAATTCATGATGATCGATTATGAAATTTATGAAATACGACCTGTAGGCGAGAACAGACTGACATAATGGACAAAATCATTTTTGGCCAATCGAAACTGAGACGCTTCGCTCGCTCGGTCAACAAAAATTCTAATAACCGGCGAAGCTAGGTGCATCATTATCAGGGCTATTCGTCTCCACTGCAGGAGCACGCACGACCCTCTCTGTACTACTATAGTCATACTTGGCTTGAGCAGCCAGAGGACTTGGCCTACACTCTCGTAATACTTACGATTTATGTAATAAATAGTTATCGTAGGTGTGGAAATGAGATTGTATCGTGAGTTAAAGCGCTATTGACGTGTATTGCTAGTTCTAAGTGCGACCTACCTCGGTGTTTCGAAAGGCAGCGGGACTAGGTTCTTTACATTGTGCTATAAAAGCATGCGAGCTGTCGGGGATCGCTTGTTTAATATTTACTATAATATTTCCTTGTTGTTCCTTAAACAAGATTTAAGTGCGGTTTTATGGACTAAAACCACCCATATAATTGTTCCAGTTCATTTCGTCATGGCTTGCTGTTTCCGGCAAAATAGAATAGAACAACACCAAGTCTTTCCGTGGAAGTCGTAGTAGGTGACTTATGAAATACAAGCTAATCAAAGCTTATAAACATCTTGTGACCTCTGCAACCAGTCTGGCCAACGAGGAGAGTGTAGGCCAAATTCTCTGGCTGCTCTGGCCAAGTATGGCTCTGGTAGAAATGAGAAGGTCGTGCTCCTGCAGTGGAGACTGAAAAGACCTTATGATGATGATGATTTTGTTAGACCTTATACATTTATACAATAAAACAATGACACAATTAAATCAGGGGCATATGTTCCTGACTTCCCTCCAATATATATACCATCCAAATTGAGAAGGATGGCCTACGATGACCTGCGTTTATATTTATAGTACTTATTGAAGCCAGTTATCTACCCACCCATTTCACTCGCCCAATGTGAGGAAGTCATCAAAGACTTCGGGCACCTTCTAATTGATATAACGACCATAAATTGAAAACGCGCTACTGAACGATAGCCACATTATCCACCGTTTTATGTTTATGGTGACATTACACTAATTAAACTTCTCAGAAACTTTTAATACTTCGAGAAATCATTAAAATATGATTTGGGAGCGGCTCGGGATGGCAAATATTTAAAGGACAATATTGTGGAGTCGAAAAAAGACTACAAAAGACCCGGTTGAATTTTTGTCATCTTGTAGAGAATTTTTTTGGGGAACTTTTGATTTCATGAGAGATTTATCTAAGTTCACTTCCGTGCTGGTCTAAGACTGTGCCAGCTGCTTCTCTTCATAAAATATCAAAAAAGTCGATCAAGGTAATCATTGGCATTGGCATTGGCATTTAGTTTACAACTCGTCTATGCCGTGTGGTTTCCGACAGAGTAGAATAGGGCCACTCCAAGTCCTCCCGTAGATGTCGTAGAAGGCGACTTAGGAAATACAAGCTGAACAAAGCTTATGCATCAATGAGACCTTTACAACCCGTCTGGTCAGCATGGAGAGTGTAGGCCAAGTTCTTTGGCTGCTCTGGCCAAGTATGGCTTTGGTAGTACAGAGGGGGTCGTGCTCCTGCAGTGGAGACAAAAAGACCTGTTGATAGCAACTCGTCACTAATTTAAATCCCTTTTTCAACCTACTCGGCATCTCTCGTAAAGGTCTTAAGGCCCTGGTAGTCTTATATACTTACTAAGATTATAAGTAGGCTCATGATAGATACTTAAGCCTATAGATTTAACAATGGCCGAGGATTTATTGGAACCCAGTCGGTATAGTGTGTGGATGTCCAAAATACGGACTTCTGCACACTATATACATATATAGGTATCGACTCTACAACTGTGACATCATGTATTTACATAAAGTCTACGCAAACGAAGCCCGCGACTTCGTTTGCGTAGACTTTTGAAAATGCTCATCAGGCAGAACAACTTTTGCTAAGGCGTCATTTTTATATTTCTTATAGTTAAGATGAACCATAGGTTCTGCATCAGTTGTTATATTTTCCAAAATAAATTATATCCTATATGTTGCCCAGGCTTAACAGCTATATTACATAAAATGTTTCATCCGAATCCGTCCAGTATTTTCGGAGATTAGCGTGTACAAGTAGACAGATTTTTTTTTTTAAATCTTGCTCTATTACTATGTCTCCATCGCCCCCAATTTTTTTTTGGAAATATTAATGTACAGACACACTTCTTTTACTGTTTTATTATATGTATAGATATGTAATATAGATAACGAAGATTCAAAGTCCCAAGGTCACACTCTAAACCTGTGACGTAAAGATGCTACCTTATTCCCTAAAGGTCGATATTCAAAAATATCAAATTCAAAACTCGCGTCGGGATACGTACATTTTGAAATGTCATAAGTTTCACACCTATATGAAAGACTTTATTATATCGATTTATAATTTTTATTTTCGACTTTAATGGGAGATGATAAGGTTTAGAGTTAATTTTTATGGTTTTTAGTTAAGCTTTTGTGGCATGGAGTGGGTGAATGGTAAATGTCATTGGTTTTGTGTGGCTAATGAAGGTTTTCCGAATATGGACATTCCCAACAGCCACTTAAAATCTAATTCTTAATTGCTAGAAATACTATAGGTATCTTCTTCTTTTTTTGTTGTACGTTCTTCTTATATTTCTTTACAACCATTATCGGTCCACCAGTGGACTGAAGGCTTCACACTAAAAAGGAGGATTTGCCCATAATAACCTGTTATGGAGATTTGTATACGTAGTACAAAGTTTTTGCGTAGATTACTGCTACCCAATCTCTGCAACTTATTACTTATTCAAGTGACGTAGCACTTACTTAAATACCTACCTAACTTAGTATCTAATATATCTTCTATAATACAATACAATGTTTAAGGGACATACCCTTAATAAATCGAACGAAAATAACAGTCAAAAGCAAACAAAAAAATTTCGATATTCCCATACAAATTGCCCGGGCGACTACGCCTTTGATATGGAAATGCCGATTTTTTTAGTTTTTAACTGTTATTTTAATTTCATTAAACTATAGTGGTCTAATATATAGCCCGTGGTATATATATAACGGGTATATCCTTGCCACGTTGTATATTCTCCTTTTCATATGCATTCTGAACAGCAGAAATAGATTACGGCACTTTTTCCATTTACATACAGAACAGACTAACGTAGACTTACGAGCTTATTGGAATTCATTTTATTTATTATAAGGGCACAAAATCTCGAGAAGGTCCATAGTCTCTGCCTACCCATGTGGGAAACAGGCGTGATATTATGTATGTATGTATGAGCAGAATCTCGTTCTTATGGTTGGCTCAGTTCTAGTAATCATAAGTGCAATATGTTTGACACTTTGGGATAGATAGATTTTTTTCATGCTTTTCTGAGACAAAAAAAAACATAGAATGTACCAGCTGCTTCTCTTCACGTGCAGATTTTAAAACCCCGTGGAGGAAATGGACAATAATACGACCGCGGAAGCGGCCTGCATCCAGCGCCTTCCTGCAACCTTACTTACACAGGTCGTCTGAAAATGTCTTTTAGTTGTTTGGAAATCCTTGAGGAGGCCTATGTCCAGCAGAGGACTTCCTGTGGCTGATATGATGATGATGCCAATTCACGATGCGCACAAAACCAAAAAATTGGTTGTTTGTAAAGTAGGTTTACGATCGAGATGTTTACGTGATAACGTCTTCTGGCAGCGCTCGAGATGAGACGGGAGATCGGTCCGTCTCTTTCTCGTTATACCTGCGATTGCGCTCGTGAGGTTTTGGTGTGACACAAGTTTCTGAACATGTCACCCGACTAAAACGATTTTAAAGACGTTATCACGTCAAAAAAAACAAAATGGTCCAATTGCTTCTCTTCACGTGCAGATTTTAAAACCCCGTGGAGGAAATGGACAATAATACGACCGCGGAAGCGGCCTGCATCCAGCGCCTTCCTGCTACCTTACCCAGGTTTGAAAATGTCTTTTAGTTGTTTGGAAATCCTTGGGGGAGGCCTATGTCCAGCTGTGGACTTCCTGTGGCTGATATGATGATGACGCCAATTCGCGATACGCACAAAAACAAAAAAAAACTCGAGGCATGTCCACACTACGCCACGCCGCGGTCGGCTCGCCACAAAAGTGAGATATGTTAAATACGAGATTTTTAACTTTTCAGTGCGGGTATGAATTTATGATATTTTGTCGGTTGTTTATCGGCCGCCGGCCGCTGGTGACACTTTATGGTCGGCGGGAGCTACTAACGTGGACCGGACGAGCATACCACTAGACTTTTGGGATGGAATCGTCATTGACATTTGACTTGGGTGTTTTGACATATAATTTGACCATTTTATTTAAAAAAGAACTCTGACTTACTTTAGTCAAAGAATTATTCATAAAAATACAAACCTATTTTAGTTAAAATTATTTGTCTCGTTAATCTATGTCAAATTATTTAAAGACAGAGTACAAAACATGTTTTAACAAATTGACTGTTATTTTAATGATGTTATATGGGAAAGTAACAATCTAATGTATTCATAATATAACAATATAATATTAACTAAAATTGGTTTAGCAAATGGTTGTTATTTTTTATGAATAAGAGGGTTAGAATGTAGGTTAGAATATAATGGTAGTGCGAAAAAATCAAGTTGACGTTGACCAGATGAGGATGGGTAGTGTGTCATTTAGCTAGGAACTAATTTTTTTCGGGTGAATAATGCTTTAATGGCCTTTGGGTCTTTTGGCCTAGGCTCTATCTGCCCCGTTAGGGATACAGACGTGATGATATATCTGTATAATGGTTTAAACCTAGCTATAAAGTTAGTCCAAGTGATTCATAATAAGACAAAGATTGTTTTAACCAACTTCCTAAAAAAGAGAAGGTTCACCGATTATTCGAAGATGCCTGGACCTGGTTGTGAACTTCGGGGAAGTCGGTTTTTAATTTTGAAAAATTATAAAAATCTGTTACACCTACATACACCATCACATCTTTATCTCTAACGGGGCAGACCAGACAGAGCCTTTTAAGAGTCCCCTTACCCTAGACCGAAATACAACTTTCCATACAAACGTAGTCTACATTTTATTTCAAAACGACATGTCCGATTTGGGCAAAATTTTGTAATTTTAAAGATATTGCAATTATCTAGGTTTATAACTAGTTTCCGACTGTAAAAATATGAACTTGAAATAGAATATAGTGTTTTATATCATTTTTGACCATTAGTATGGGAAACTTCTAAATCGTTATATTTTCTTTCCAGTTCATAATTTTACCATAGGAAACCAGTTATAACCCTAGATAATTGCAATTTCTTTACAATTACCAATTTTTAACGGAATCTGACATGTGGTTTCAAAATTAAATGTAGACTACGTTTGCATGGAGAAGTCTAGGGTAAGGGGACTCTTAAGTCTTGCTGCTAAAAGCAGACATATTACTTAGTGATACGTTTCAAGATTCCTAGAAATTTTCCAATTCCCACAGCCGGATTTTACGATCTGTACGTTCTACATTTTTCCTTTCCCAAACCAGCATCTGTGTCGCCTCCATACGATATAAGGTCAATGGTTTGTCACCTCTTGTCCTTCCTAGCTCGGCGCGGTGCCGGTGGTCCATACAATCCCATAACCACCTCAGAACTAGTTACATCCAGTTCTCGCCGGGACGGTAGCATCGCACGCCTGTTATAAGTAGGAGTTACTTACCATACGTACTAAGGTTTTAAATTTAGAAGTTTTTCTAGTTACTTCTACTAGTTACTTTATGGGGAAAAACCATAGACTACACGAAACAACCATAGATTGAATGAGACAAGTACGATTTTAAATTTTGAAGGTTGAAGTTTGAAGCGTTCTTGCTTATGTTTAGCTGTACTGTCTATAGGCTGTATTGTACTGTCTATACCTGTCTATATTGTCTATAGGCGATAGGGATAGGTGCTGCGCTTTGCATATGTAGGTAAAGTTTGAAATGTTTTGTGAAACTTTAATAATTAATTTTATTACGATGTCGAGGATAAAGTATGGACATACCTACCTATATTTAAAGTCTTAATTTAGGTGGGTTAGTATTTGGACCAACTTTTGCAGTTCTGAAGACATTGAATAAGGTAGGTTCTTACTTTTAAAGACATAAAAGTAGTTGTACAACTGCATATCTGTCAGTGACATACATACATACCTATATTACCTTTGTCACTGGAAAACGCTGGATGCAGGCCGCTCTAGATCGGCAGTTTTGGAAATCCTTTAGAGATATTATCCTATTATTTCCAGTCGTTAAGCGGCTGAAATGATGATGTAAGTCATTCATTGAGTACACCAAAATTAGTACTTACCTAGGTAATTATGAACTTACATGCACCAAAGTAAGGTAGGTTAGAAAAATTAAAATAAACGAAATCAAAATTTAAGATAGCATTCGTATGACGTCACACTTTGTCGTAGATCAAACCAGCGATGACCCATTTGTGGGTTCAGGGACCTTATTATTCATTAACGCGCCCAAAACTCACAATTATAAATTCCAATATTATTATGAAGCGTAGAATCCGGTACGGTTCCAGCTAGGTTTACAATCGTCCCAATAAAAGACCGCCCGTCTATGGTCATCTCAAAAAAATCATATTCCGACAATCTTTTCCTAATAACACAATACAACGAACGCTCAGCACTAGAATAACTTCCAAACTCCATCGTAAATGCGCAGTGTATCCGAACAATCTTAATAGTGTTGGGAACGAATTAGTTCCAATAATGGAATCCCGTCGCCCGGAAACGAATAAAAAACGCGGCAAAACTTTTCAAACTTGGAACTCAATGGAACGTCATTTTTTACGTCCGTTAGGCTTGTCGCAGTGAAAAATGATATAATTTATATCGGTACGGCGCGCTGGTAGCAAGCCGCTACCCGTTTTGTGTGCGCGTGATAAAATATAAATAAAAAATAAATTTTATAATATTTTTTCTCTTCTACTAATTTAAAATGTTTCCTTATCAACGCGCGGCGCGCGGCGACAAAAGGTGTAGTGATGTGACGTTTGTCACCTTTCTGGTTTATCGATATCGATCTTTGTGTGTATTGTTGTTTGTACAGCTTTTTATGAAAATGAAAAAAATGAAAAATGCTTTATTGTACATACTATTAAGTTGTTTTTGTACATGGTGTCGGAGAAACCTTTTAGGCGTGAGCCTGTGCTAGGTTACTCCACTCTTTCATCCGTGATGAGATCTTAATAGTAGGCAACATTAGTAACAAAAGGCACATAAATGGTAATTATAAAACAATTTTTTTTTTTGTTAATAATTACTTAAACTATTTACTTACTATACTTCTATAATTAAAATTTTAATCTTTATTAGACCAGAATATTTATCTGGTTTGTTTGTTTGTTTGTTTGTTTGTTTGTGTGTGTGTGTGTGTAAGTGTGTGTATGAATGTATGTATGTATGTATGTATGTATGTATGTATGTATTTATGTATGTATGTATGTATGTATGTATGTATTTATGTATGTAGAAGTGTGTACGTGTGTGTGTGTGTGTGTGTGTGTGTGTGTGTGTATGTGTGTATGTATGTATGTGTGTGAGTGTGTATGTATATAAACATAAGTTTATTTATGGTTTATGTTATTTTTATAATACAATAGAATATGTTTACAATTCTAACTGTGCCTCAGTTTCCTCATATGTTAAAGTTTTTACCCATTTTATTATTGAATCTTTGCATTCATGTAAAGTTTTAGGATAAATGTGTATTTTTTCGTTGATTATATTGTATAATGTAGCAGCTCGGTAGTTAAATTGTGTCTTAGCAAATTTTGTTTTAGTTACGGGAACTATCACGACGGTTCGATTTCTCCTTTTTTTCATTTGATTGGGATCGAAAATTAGTGTTTTATGTGTCTTTAAGGTGCTTTGTAATATGTATAATTTACGTACAGATAAAAGGTTACATAATTTATATAATTCATCAGTTGAGAAAAGTTTACTTTTGAAATACATTATTTTTAGCAAATATCTCTGTGCCCGTTCCACATCCAGAAAGCGGGTTTTAAGGGCACCCCCCCATATAGTTATACAATATGTTATTACGGATTGTACTAAGGATATATAAATGTTATTTAAAAGAGATTTATTGGGATAAGTCACACATGGAGAGGGAGCAATGTGTCGTAACGACTTAAACAACCAAATGAATTTCCTTATTCTTGTGCACATAAGCTCAATATGAGGATACCACGATAGGTTTTGGTCTACAAGAATCCCTAGGTATTTTGTTTGGTTAACTTTGGATATTGTGGGACAGTTGCAATCATCGTTAAGGTTTTTACAGTTATGTATTTTTAGATTAAATGTTGTGTCAGGTTGTGAGTTGTTATATATACTGAAACAGGTGTAATTTGTTTTATTGACGTTTAGAGTTAGAAGATTATTTTCAAGCCAGTAAGCTACCTCGTACATGCCCTGTTCAGCATTTATTCTGACCTCTTCCCATGTATGGCCCGAGAAAATAATTGCTGTGTCATCGGCATATGAGACAATTTTTCCGTTTTTGATATTCATATTGCATAAGTCATTAATATAAATGAGAAATAGTGTTGGCCCGAGGATACTTCCTTGTGGCACTCCACAAGTTACTTCAATATCGTCGCTGATTAGATTATCTATTTTAACTTTTTGCTTTCTATCTATCAAGTAATCTTTGAATATAGAGAGTTGAGTGCCTCTAATTCCAATTTTTTCCAGCTTTTGTAAAAGAATAGGAAGAAAAACAGTGTCGAAAGCCTTCTTTAAATCGATAAAAATAGAGAGGCACTTTTCCCCACTATCTAAATGTTCCGTGATTTGTGATGTGAGGGTTTTTATAGCATCTTCAGTGGATATACCTTGCCTGAATCCAAATTGTGATTTTGATATGATGTTGTAAGTGTTTAAGTAATTTACTAGTCTTGAGTTTAAAGTTTTTTCTAAAATTTTTGATATGACAGGTAGCACAGATATTGGCCTATAATTTCCAATATCACTTTTTTCTCCACCTTTGTAGACTGGAGTGATAATAGATTTTTTTAAAGCTGTAGGAAAAGTGCCAGTTTTGAAGCATAAGTTGACTAAATGGGTAATTATTGGAACTATTTCATTTTTTATAGATTTGATAAATTTTGTTGTAATATTGTCCCAGCCAGGGGCACTATCACTTTTTAAGTTCATAATTATAGCATTTATTTCATCTAAATCGGCGTCGAGCAGTACGAAGGAATGAGTTAAGCTTGGGAGATTTAAAATATACTCTTTTAGTTTGTCCTGTGTTAGTGTATTTTTCATGTTGTCAGCGAGTTGTTTGCCAATGTTTGAAAAATATTTATTTATATAGTTAGCAGATTCACTAGAAGATGCGGATACATTTAAGAGTTCAGGATTTTGACTTTTAGATTTATTTGTGTGAGTTATAGTTTTTATATTTTTCCAGAGAAGTTTATTGTTCTTAAGTGAGCTAGTAATCAGATTCTGTTCATATGTTCTTTTAAGTTTTTTGATTAAATTATTACAATAATTTCTGTATCGCGTGTAGGTTATTTTTTTAATATCATTATAGGGATCTTGTCGTAACTGTTTTTGGAGCTTGTTTCTATTTTTTATACACTTTAGTATTCCAGGAGTGATCCAGGGTTTTATGGTGCGTTTACTTCTAGGAATATGTCTTATACTTGTGTGTAATGTCATTGCGTCAGAGATTTTTCTGATGAGGTCGTCTACTAATATATTAGGGTCTTCACAAAATAATAAATCTTTCAATTTTTGTTCTTGTAGGTATTTAAGTGCTTTGTCAAAATCTAAGAATTTTGTGGCATTGTTTGTAGATTTAGGGTTTTTTGTCTTGGATATTGATAGAAAAGTAGTGCAATGGTCTGTTATAGTAGTTTGCAGTATGGCTATTAGAGCCGATCGGTTTGAGTGATTTATTTTGAGCATAAAATGATCAAGACAACTTTCTTCCCTTGTAGGAAGCGTGTGTCCTGGAAGAATGCCAAATACTGATAACATATCTAAGTAGTGTATTCTATTTCTATACTCATGTGGTTTCTCGTTATCTTTAGGGTTTAAATTTATATTAATATCTCCAGTTATTATAATGCTATTTTCTGACTTTATAGTTTCAAGGTGAGCACCGAGTGAGTCAGTAAAATTTTCAGAATTTTTGTTAGATGGGGAGCGATAGATGCATAGGACAACGTTATTTAGAACTTTTATTTGTAAGCAAGATGCTTCGACTAAATTAACTTCAGATACATGACTATTTAATGTGTCTTTAATATAAACTACCACTCCGTCATTTTGATTTAAATGTGAGGTTGTACTATAGTTTGTGTAATTTTGTAGGGTGGGTATTGGTTTGTTAGGATTGAGTCGACACTCCGTTAAAACTAAAATGTCTGCTATAAATGGTAAGTTAGATATATTTATCATAAAATCATCGAAATTGTGATAGATGCTCCTAATATTTTGAGATATTATGGTGAGGTCTGATTTATTATTAGTGTAATAATCTTCTAGTGAAGTTATATCACATTGTAAGGACCTTGCCACATTTAGATCATCTATATCTTTTGTTCTATGTAGGACATTATCCATATTCAAAAGTTTCAGGACTGAAGTTGTGATTATATATGCTATATGCGTCACATATATCCACCATATAAAAAATGTAAGTATGTTGATTGCTGTATATGGTCACCCCATAAGTAGGTGTATGTGTGTAGAGGAAAGAATAATTTGTTTTATTGTTTTCCCATTCAGTTAGAGGAGAAAAAGACACCATTCTATTTGTTTGTATATTATGCTTATGATTTATTGAGTATTTGGGTTCCAATTTAAAGTTTTTTTTATTTTTAGTTTTTTTTGTATTAATTAGTTGTATTATATGTTTGATTTGGGATGTTTTTATTTTGTTTGTAGATAAGGAGTTGGTTACGAATATAACAAGGAGAAAAATATATGTGAAGATATGAGTAAAAAGTTTGAGAACGGGCACGGCGGTAGGTTTATAAATAGAATTAGTTAAACGTTGGGAATGAACAGTGCGATTTGTTGAGGTGCAAGGTGAATGTGTTGCAGAAAAGAGGTTAGGAGTGAAAAAATATGTATGTAAGTGTAATGAAATAATATGTGTGTACAGTATAGGAATATATATGTATAGTGTATGTATGTGTGCATTGAGTGATAAAAATAGGAAAAATAACATCGAGTAATTGTCACCATATTTTAGACCACGATTGTTTACTAGGATGTTATTTATAATAATATGATGCATTGTATGTGTAAAATCTAGGTAACATAAAGAAACATGTGTTACTAGCAAACAAGCAAAATATATTCTATTTATCAGGGAAATATACTTTATACGAGTGTTTAAGCGAATAATAAGGCTATTTAGTGATTCACTTTTAAAATGCAGCTTAAAAACGTTAATGTATAGAAAAGGTAAGACAACAAGAAACATGCTGCATTTTATTGCATTATAAGTAGGCCAATTTATTTCACCAAAATATAGTCATCGCTGGGTAAGCTTGTGGATTTGTTCCTCACTGTTAATGCATACAATAGGTGACGAGTCATCCATTCTTATGTAAACCTTGCCGTAGTTTGTCCAACAATATTTGTAGTTATGTGTTTTTTTCAAGTCTCGAGCCAGGAAGAATAGACGTTGTCCTTTCGCAGTCAAGTTTTCAGATATGAAGATGACATCTTCGGTGTTAGTTTTGAAGCCCAGGTGTTTGGCACTTAGTCTAGCTTTGTTTTTTAGGTTAAATAATTTTGCTGCCTTCAAAATATCCTGTTTTATGAACGAATTTGTAAATTCAACCACCAATGTGGCGGCTTTTTCATTTTTCGTTTTGAGTTTAATAATGTCTCGTATATCATTTTTTTTAATCGGTACGTTAATACTTTGTCCCAGGGTACATACCATGTTGACTAAGTCCAGTTTTGTTTCATCCTTTTTGATGGGAATGTTTCGTATTTCTATGTTTGTTTTTCTTTCCGCCCTCTGGTTCTCCTCCAATTTATTTTCCAAAATATAAATATTTTTTTGTTTTTCTATCAGCTGAGATTTCATATCTTCTATAGTCTTTTTAAATTCAGTGTTTTGGTCTGCAAGAAAATTCACTGCTTGTTCCAATCTAGAGTTTGTCTTTTGCACTTCCTTCAGGGTTGCAATAATATCAGAATTTTGTTTTTCCTGTCGTTCGGCTTGCTCTTGTAGGAAATCTTTTAAACTCTGCATTGGGTCTGAGCCAAACTCATTAATCTCCACACTAGGTTTCTTTCTTTTCGGTCTATTTCCCTTGTTAGGGGGATTAATTGCACTATCTACGAGCGTAGTTATATCCGGATAGGATAGTGATTTTTCTGGTGTTCGAATCATCTGCGAGTCGTGTTATCGCTTGCCTTTTATATTCAATAGCTATTTATAGCTGCCGTGGGCCACAGCGTAGTTCATAAATCGTTCGTAGGCTGTATGTAGCGGAGTCGTAGACTAGGCGCAGGTGTATGGATTGAGGTGCGGGGGACCGACGTCGTAGCAAACCCCACTATCAGCTCGTAGCGTCTCGATGTAGATTTCGTAGCACCACTCGTAGCCGTCTCCGCTGCCTCTTCGTAGTTGCGTGCGCCCCACCAGCAATCCTTCCAGTGCTTACGAGATGCAATGAGGAGAGAGACAAAAAATATGACCCGTCTCTTTCTAGCGGCGGTGAAGCATGGGGTACCGGAGGAGGTGATGCCCCCGATCGCTGCGGTTTGCGCACACACACAAAAATGAATGGAAAGATACCGGCAATAAATATACTGTTTTGTTAGACAACGCGCGACACGTCTGCCTGCGGCTGAGGCTCGGACGGAAGAGAAGAGTTTTATCGTAATGTAGATAAGAATTAAGTGTTTGTTTGCATCGTGTGCAGGAAGCTAATGTATACTTAAGTTATTGTAATTTGTAATTAGGTGTCGGATTAATTTTCTTTCATTAAACAGTCACACGAGAACCTTTGATAAGCAACTTACGTAAGTAGGTACTGATCATATGTAGGTACTAGACCTACAATGGTATTTTATGTAAGCGTACTTTTAATAAGCATAAGTAATTATAATCAAGCGTTAATATACTAACTAGTCGAGCTTTAATATACTAATACTGTAGAGCTACCCGTATTATAATAAATGAATTAACTATAAAACTATAATCCTCTGCTTGTCGCTAAAATTAACTCATTAACCAGTGCTTAGCGTAACAGTCAGCCACTTTTTGCATATTATTCAAGCTAAGCCATTTGACGAAACTAAATCGCTGGGAATCAAAGATGTTATCGATAATTAAACTACACTGGCACACACACACACTGGCAGTTTCACGCACAAATCAAAGCGTGCGTTCATACAAGCACGAATAAAATATTCAAATTTGGGAGCTGATTCCGTTTATGGCTACTTAATTTGGGTGATTCGATTTAAATATTTAAAAAAGGAACATCAGAAAAAACGAACGACCATAGACATTCCACCGCTTTGAACACGCGGTGGACTCGGTTAAGTTTTTTTTCTTGTTCGTTTGTAAGTGTAGCAGATTTCTGTAATTTATGACGATGCCAACTTTACTCCGATCAATTGATTGTTATAGATAGCTTTATTTATGCATCGATTTATGACTGTGGGCATGTTATGGGTTTTAATTTATTTAAATGAAGCTTTTAAGAAATATTAGCATTTTATTATTGTTGTGCTATTTCGATAGAATTCAAAGTTAAACTATCTTATTCTATGTAAATTAGATGCAATTTACAATGTATAGGTATTATTTAAATACACTTTTTTGTTAAATATAAGTATTTATAGCTAAATATTAAGTCTTCCTCAAACAAAAAAACTAATAATTTACAAGTTTATTGGACATAAGTACTAACTTATTTATGCATCAATTTGCATTGTGTAGTAATGAAAAGCAATTATATTGCAGATTTGGTATATATTTTCTGCCTTATGCCGGCTAAAAATCAACATTTCTATGCATAGTTTTGTGCATGCATGATTACTATATTATTATATAAGTATCGTCGGTTACTAGGGATTTATATATCTACATGCTAATATTCAGATGCAAAATATACATTGCCGTTTTATAACAATCGATCAGAATTTTATCATTTCAACACATGACTGTTGTCATGTATAGTAGAGGTAGGTATAAAAAATTGCGTCTGAAATTCAGCAGTGCTGTATAGCAAAAATTCCCCAAATAATATAGAAACCTTCCTTCACACTGGTCCCGTGGGCCGGAAGTAAAGAAAAAATAAACGGCCAAGTGCGAGTCGGACTCGCAAACAAAGGGTTCCGTACCACTATCTATATAAAGCCACGTTTGTTGTATGGGAGCCCCATTTAAAAATTTGTTTGTTGTGTTATAGCGATAGCCTGGTCACAGAAAGACGGACAGACGGACAGCGAAGTCTCAGTAATAGGGTCCCGTTTTTACCCTTTGCGTACGGAACCCTAAAAACATAAAATGCACCAGCTTCTTCTCTTCGACGTAGAAATCTGAATCATGGCATGTTAAATAGTGGTGACCTCTACTATCATCATCATCATCATCATCATTTCAGCCGCACAACGTCCACTGCTGGACATAGGCCTCTCCCAAAGATTTCCAAATTTGACCTCTACTATAGCACCCCTAATTATTATTTTTCCACCTTTACGCTAAAAGTGGCCTTAGGGTCAAACGGGCTTGAGCTCTGTCAACACCGCTAGGGACAAAATCGTGATAGTGTATTCATCCCCAAAATAATGAGCCAAGTCAAGAAAAACATTGCGAATCGGAACGCAGACGGAAACCCTCATGTATCAGTTTAATCCTCGAATTAGCTCGGAGTTTACGAGCACGTGATCATAAACCATCGCGACGGCTGCGCGTGCGCGGACCAATCTATGAGACGTATCAATTGCTCGCGCTTAAGGAGAAGCTATGGCTGGAACACGCGTGAAATATTTTAGCGGCCCAATAACCTACTGTCATTTGATTGGACATGATATAGATCTGTGATATATTATCACTACTAAGTATTTTTTATTGTATCTTAGACTCTCTCTTCAAGACAAGTCAAACGAGCCCAAACTTGGTGGAATTGCGTCAATTCATTAAAGAGTTCCTATGGCCATCCTTTCGGCTTCATCATCAGATCAGTTCCATGTCATCATAATATTGCATTACGCGATATACGTATGCTTGCAAAATTTCAGCTCAATCGGAAACCGGGAAGTGGGTCATATTTAACTTGCAAGATTTGATTACAGACAGACTGACAACGGGCAGGCGAAACTAAATAAAAAACTTGTAAAAAAGTGTTTTTTGGTTCTATTAGCATACTTAATAATATACATACAGTTATTACGTCTTTATCCCATATTTAGACAGAGTTTAGGACTAGTAAGAACGAAAGGCTACTGTAAGAAATGAAAATCTACTAAATGTACTCTACTTCTAAAGTCAATGTAAAATATTTTACTTTATTGGTTTGAAAATTAATTCATATAATCCAAGCCAAATTAAATGTTGCTGTTCTTATATTAAAAATAGGCATTATCTATAGAACTGGCACTCATTTAGATCTCAACTCTTCTGTCGGTGAAGTCACAACCACACCATAACATAATACCAAACTTGGCTTCCATTTTCACATTTATGATTTTGTTGAAAAATCATTAATTTTTGTAAAATATATTAAATAAATAATATTATCATTCGCAAGTTATCTAAGTACTCATAAAAATATGCACTCAAATGGTATGATATCTGATCTGGTGTACTTTGAAAGGTGAATTGCGAATTTTAGATAAGAAAGTATATTTAGATTAATTTATGACAAGGTCATATTATTTCTTTATCTATAATTTTTAGCCTCAAGATTTTATATGAAGATAATAGGTAATAAAATAATATTTATGGGTTTAATTGATTACCGAAATAAACAAAAAAGTCAAGTCATGTCAAGTCAAGAGACAATATTAAAAACAATATGCAAATTAACAAACGTATTCACCTTAAGACGACTGCTCGCGTACACAGACGCTGAGCGAATGAGCAAAAAAGAGCACGGCACGAGACGTTCATCTGACATCCAACGCTGGGAGGGGCTTACCGCTCCCCGCCTCTCAAAACGAGCCTCACCATTGGCTCATTTAAAAATCGATTCCATTTTATAAATATGTAACCACTTTCGCGGCACCCGTTCCAAATGGGAATATCGCTCATTTTCTCAACACTAAACTTGCTCATACAAACGCGCGTCACTAGAATTCAAAATCGAACATAACCGAACTAATATTGTGACGTTGTGTATTGATTATCACTCAATTGTTTTACCGACATGTCTTTGTAGTCTCTTTTGTTTTATTTAAAGGAGAATGGGCCCAAGAGATGTATTTTTTGTCTCCGCATTCACCGAGATCTCAACGACGAATATTTTTTCTTATGTGCCCTACGTCGGAATAAACAATGAAACACGTAGGTGGGTGAAATTGAATCGGTAATAAATAATGGTGTATTTATGATTTATGAAACAGGGGAGAAGCAAGGGATCGGGATTCAGATTATACTGTACTGGGCTTATTTAATAGTAATAGTTGTTGCTGGCGATATTAATAGCTAAAGTTTGGATGTAATTCAAGATATTAATTACTTATAACTAGGGATCAATTAGTAATTATGTTGTGCTTGTTGCAGTTTTATTTGATAAAAAGAAAAAACTAAGAAAAATACGACATTTCTTACCTCGTTTATGTTTAGCTTGGTATCTTTATTCTACGGCACCTTGGCACCTATAAATAGACATTCATGACCTTTACGGCTATATGGTATGGATACCTATTCTATACATAGAAACATTTGCTTTGTTCGACCTTACAACAAACGACAAAAGTTGTCTACATATTGAAATCCTTACCTCGCTGAGTCGTTGGTAGATCCGTTCAATAGTGTGTGATATAAACAGGGGAGTTATTCCGTAAAATAATACGTTAGACGTACGATAGTGACGTTCTATTTCTATGTCAAACCAAATTAGACTTTATCGTCATATGTTAGTTCTCAATGTTGCTTGATACTGAATGGCGAATAGGTACGCATCAGTAACGTCCGTATCGCTTTTGGAGTAACCCCCTGACCTGGGACTTAAGTTTCTATGTTTTGTAAAAACTTGTTTATGCAATTTAATTCTAAGAAGTTTCGTTAAAAAGTTAACTGCTACTCAAACCAAATTATGTCCTCTCAATCGCCTTTGTATATTTGCTCTTTCGATTTTTTTCGTTTTTTGGTACAACAAAGTTATTACAAACTAGCAGTCCATCCCGGCTTCGCCCGTGGTACATACATAGCCTATGTCACTCAGGGATAACATACCTATCCAACAGTGAAAGAATTTTTAAAATCGATCCAGTAGTTTCGGAGCCTATTTAATACAATCAAACAAACAAACAAACAAATCTTTCCTCTTTATAATATTAGTGTAGACAAACAAACAAACAGAAACCTTAAGTAGCTACCTATCAAGAATACTCAACTCACCTATATCAAGTTAATAAATTAACAGTAACTAAATACAACGTGGAAGAGATATTCCCATAATAAACCAAACCACAGGCTATACTAGATCACTATAGCATAATAAAATTAAAATAACAGTCAGTAAAACAAAAAAGACATTTCCATACAAAAAGCCCGGGCGGCTGCACACTTTAGTATGGAAATGCCAATTTTTTTGTACTTTTACTGTTATTTTAATTCCATTATACTATAGTGATCTAGTATGGCCCGTGATTTATTACGGGTATGTCCCTTCCACGTTGTATTTAAAGTAAGCAGCAAAATTACACTTCACTATCATATTTTTTTGTTAAGCATGGCACAAAAATGTTTTACAAATTGAAAACCAACGTAAGTCGTTACATTTCGGCTGTCGCGCTTAATAAGGAAAAATGATAAAATTCATCAGACGAAATGAGGAAATTGTTTTCAATTACTGCTTCCACTAGGGCTTCCGTCTGTGGTTTTGTCATCAAATACTCATATTTAAATTTAAAAAGTATTTTTTAAAGAATAACTTCTTTTTCAAAGAATATTCAACGGGTACAGTGCTAAGTTTACTGAGCTGGAAACAGTGGTGATTCAGTGGAAATGGTAGAATTCTATTGTTTTCAGTTTAAAATAGGAATATAGGTAGCTAAATATTGTACATTCTTTTGATCACAAAAAATATAGCTTTTTCCGCAGGTACTTACTATCACGTATGGCTTCGAGAAAAGCCTGGGGGCTACTCCAAAAGCGGTACGCAAAACGGACGTTACTACGTATCCGTGTTTTAGTGTCAAGAAATATCGAGCCCTAACGTATGACGATAAAGTTTAATTTGGTGACATAGAAATAGGGCATCACTGTCGTACGATACAACACGTTTACTGGAACGGCAGTTCCTTTTGCTCGTCTTGGCGGTCGCACTACCGTGCTTGTGATTACGGGTATGAGCACCAATTTTAAATCTTTCTGTATAGGTGATAGCACCTGTCAAGCTACGCACTTTTACCTAATAATATTAAAAAATACTTATGTATAATAATGTAATACGAGCCGTCACGTGTCCCACTGCTGGGCAAAGGCCTTCCTCCACTTTTGCATTCGGTTCTGCTCTGAGCTGTTTCTTTCCAATCATCTACTAACTAACTAACTCAATCCGAGATCAAGTCACGAACTATACGAAAATCGGTTCTTGCCTTGGGAGCACTGACATACACACACATTAAGCTTTACCTATTGTTTTCTTTTAATCTGTCAGGGTTAACTTTAGGCTAACTATTATCATTTCTTCTTAAGCCTGGCCTGCACAGCTTTGAACAAGCCCTGAATCTTATTCTAAGGCAGGTTCTATTCCAGCGCTCGTTTTGCAATCATATATTTAAATAATTAAATTGTTGGCTAATTTATTTAATATATTTAATTAAATACACGCTGACGGCCCTGACAGTTACACAAATCCGAGTGGTTGCGTCTCACTTAGTAAAATGGCCGCTCCCGGCCGTTTCATTTTCATAATGGCGCCGAATGACCACGGGCTTATACTGTGCCATCAAATGAAACTAAATTCTTTTGTAATTGCAATTTTATTTAAAAAATCCAGTGTTACAACTGTTTTTGCTCGACGAGAAAGCTAACGACGGCAGTTTACTTAATACCGAGTAAAATTGTACTAAATTGAATTATTTTTATCATTCATTGCAAAAAATGTAAGTATGAAGAGATTGATGTGAGGATGAAGTAAAAGAGGTTTGTCAGGATCGTAGCAAGTGGAGGTCCATAGTCTCTGACTACCCCTGTGGGAAACAAGCGTGATATTATGTATGTATGTATAAATGTCAAAGGGCTTCGTTAGTTTGTTTTCCCATCCTTAAATGGAGACAAGTGGCTTTGATGGAGTTCCAAAGCTCCTAACACTATACACCCTAACCTAACACCCACTAATTCCCATCATAGCGTACCTATAGAGATTTACGTGAATTGGGTACTTTCCTAAGTCAAAAACAAATGATTATGTACCTACTAATAAAAAAATAAAGCGTCGCAAAATAATGTTTCTTGTCTTTGACCATATCCATTTTAACGTTATTTTAAATTTATTATTGTAGAAAAACTGATAATAAGAGCGATATTTGACTCCAAAAATCTATGACGTCATCTGCCTGTATTTCATACAAAATCCCAAAATAGATTTTTTGACGTTTAGAAAAAAGTTGCTGATTTGACTTGTTGGAAAATAGCGTGTTGTCTTAAATGTTTGATACTCTACAGCTTAGTCAAGTCACCTTAAGAGCTCGGCGGCCCGGCGGGAGTGCACATAACTAGCGTTTTCACAAGTAAAGCGACACCGGGCGTGGTCCGCACTTGGATGGGTGACCACAAGTGGCAAAATAAATTCTCGGAAGCACTTAGCCGTTGGTCCCGGCTGTCATCATTGTATGGCAGTCGTTTAACTATCAGATAACTTAAGGCAGCTTGAAAAATCTGACACTAGACTTGGCCACTTACACACACGAAAAATAAACACCGTAGTCAAAATGTGTGCCTTGTCGTTTCGTAAGAGTGATGTAGAGACTCCTATGGTCTTATAAACAGACAGTAATTTACATGGTAGGTGCTAATGTTGTGCATAGAAAGGTACTGCATTCCAAAATTCGAATCGATTAAAACCGCAACAGAACGCGCTCTATTCAGCAGGAGCAGTACTTCAAAACATAATCACGATATCGCCCCACATTTAAAAGTTCTTTTCGAGATTCAACTAAACACCGTCCCTCAGGAATACCCAAATAAATTGCACTATTAGCCGCCCATCATGCCGGATGCGACTCCGGAGATAGGGCGCGGCATCTAAAGTGCCGTTTTTGAAACGCAGAGTCAACTAAACGAATGGTTTTTCCATCCAAAAAATCGTTCGTTTAGTGACTCCGCGTTTGAAAAGTCGCACATCTAATGAAATAACACCCGCTGTCTTGCCGCAACGAGGGTACAATGAGCCACGAAATGGCAAACAAACGCTGCTGTTATGAATATTAAGTTTCACCCCTCGATGCGCGCCCGCGCCCAAAGAGGGCGAGTTTATCGATATCGATAGTCTAAAAACTCACGAAAAAGAAAATTTATATGAGCATTTGTTGTTGTGGCGGCAACAGAAATACATCTGTGAAAATTTCAACTGTCTAGCGATCGTGATAGTGTGAACCGTGGTTCATGAGCATGAGATACAGCCTGGTGACAGACAGACGAACGGACAGATAGACGGATGGGCAGATCGTCTGTCCGACCGAACAGCGGAGTCTTAGTCCCATTTTTACTCTTTGGGTACGGAACCCTAAAAATGAACTGGCAACGCAACAGAAGATTTATACAGACCAAGTTAGATCAAATGTTGAGATTGGTTCTTTTAGATAAATTTAAGGATTCTCTTCAGAACTTTGGTAATCATTTTGATCTAAATTCTTTTGGATATTGAACTATAGGCTTTTTTCACGTATATGTTTTTAGTAGGCGACCTACTACTCCCCAGACCAACATAAAATGATATAGGTAAAACTTCCATAATACTATTTCTTAAGAAAGTGAATGTATGTGACATTTTATGAATTTTAGTGAAATTTGATTTTTATTAAAAAAGAAAGTGACAAAAAGAAACATTCGGATCTTTAGCAATAATTTCTTCAATAATAGCATGGATTATTAGGATTTGCAGTTTAGGCTAATATCTTACTATATCGATATACATCGATAGACATTCAGCCCCACCACTACCACTACCGTGCTCGACATCGGCAATTTTCGCCGCGGGTTGCACGAGTGCCGAAAACGCACATGTGTCGAGATTGCGTTCGAATCGCTCTCGATTTCACGCTCCCGTGGTAGGGGCCTTGATCTCTCTTGTTAGAGTGAAGTGCAATGTTTGTTTCTTACTTTAATATAGACACAGAACATTTCTTATTTTTTACGCTATTTTCCAACAAGTCAAATCAGATACTTTTTTCTAAACGTCAAAACAAACGGTATCTATCGGATTTTGTATGAAATACAGGCAGATGACGTCATAGATTTTTGAAGTCTTATATAGTGCTCTTATTATCAGTTTTCTGGAATAATAAATTCAAAATCACGTTAAACTGGATATGTTAAAAGACAAGTAACATTATTTTGCGACATTTTATCAGTACAAAATAATTTACTTTTGGCTTAGGAAAATACCCAATTGTTTAAAGCTTGACTTATGTATAGGAAAGTACATTCTCTTATTAAACAAGTTTTTTTGCCAGGCAACAATAACTTTTGAACCAATAAACGTTTTTTTATTAAACACCGCAAGAAAACTTGCTTTCACGTAAAAAAACCGCGTCGAAATCGGTCCATCCGTTCGAAAGCTACAATGCCACAGATACTTCAAACTTAACATGCCTCTTTTATGTTCACCGATTATTCGAAGACGCCTGTACCGATTCGGAAAATTCTTTCTTTGTTTGAAAGGGTTTATCTGTTAGGTAGTTCCATAGAAATTTTATTAAAATCAATTGTGAATTTTGGAGAAATACTAGGTTTAAATCATTATCCGACCAAACCAAGTTGACATCTAGTAATATGCCATTGTTTCATTTGAAAATGTCAACTTAATTTGGTCGGATAATGGTTTAATCAAGTAACGAAAGTTTGTCTGCATTTTATAATAAGACTGTTAGTATCCACCCTAAACAAGCCTAGGGTTTACGTAGTAACTTATTAGTAATCTGTGCTAGGGTCCCGGGACCCACAGAATTAAGGCACTCATCGAATCGTGACATTAGAATAGATTCCTAGATGTAATTCTATTTCATTGGATAACTTCTATGTTTGTTTTTTTGTATGTATGTTTTTCTTTTCTCCTAGAAAGAAAGAAAGAAAATATATTCTTTGGTAGAAGTATAAATAACAAAACATATCAGTACATATATAACTTTGTTATTATCCGCCCAAATCGAGTTGACATTTAGTAAAGTAAAACTAAAGGCCTGCTCAGACGAGGGATTTTTGTCCGCGGACTTTTTTGTCTGCTAAAATAGATCGCTCACAATTGTATCGAGAAACGCAAACGACGGATCAAAAGTACCGCGTACTTACAAAACGTCCCCTGAAGAGCGGACCGGACAGAAGTACGGGGGAGTCCCTGAAATAAATGGAACTCGTGTGACTAGACGAAGCAACACACATTGCGGACTTTAGTCCGCGTTGTGCGCTCAAGCAAGAGTGACGTACGAATGCACGACGATACGTGTGCGTTGAATTCGCGGGAAATCCGCGGCGGGCTTTTTATTCGCGGAGCGTACTTTTTTCTCCGCCGCGGAGATAACTCCGTCGTCTGCGCAGGCATTAACTCATCTGTCAATCCACCAAAATGGTCTCCTTTCAGCATATGTCGTAGCGTGAGCTAAGCAGCTGGTCTTTCGCGGACACCGTTTATAAAATTACAAAGTAATTATAAAATAAAATAGTAAAAAAAATACTTACAAAAAAACTATTGAGTGGAGATGCTAAAAAGAAGAAACAAGTTATTATTAATAAAATATTTTTAAAACAATCTTTTATCTAAAGACTCTCCTCAAACGAATCAAACGAGCCCAAACTCGTTGGAATTACCTTTTTCATTACAGAGTTCCTATGTCCATCCTCCAGCTCCATCATCAGATCAACTCCATGTCGTAATAATATTGCATTATCACGTGATATACGCATGCGTTCGAAGTTCAGCTAAATCAAAAACCGGAAAGTGGGTCAAATTTTACATTTTAATTTGCAAGATTTTATTTTACGACTTTTTCGGCAATACTCATACATACATACATAATATTACGCCTGTTTCCCGCAGTGGTAGGCAGAGACTATGGACCTCCACTTGCTACGATCCTGACAAACCTCTTTTGCTTCATCTAAACTCATCAATCTCTTCATACATGCCCTTCGGTTACGGGTACTTTTTACCTCGGCAATACTGGGTATAATTAATATTCATAAAGGCGCAGACGAGGGATTTTTGTCCACGGACTTTTTTGTCTGCTAAAATAGATCGCTTACAACTGTATCAAGTAACGCATACGAGGGATTAAAAGTACCGCGTACAAAAAGTCCGCCGAATAACCGAGGACATGCAGGGAGCGGACCGGACAAAAGTACGGAAAAAAATAGAACTCGTGTGACTAGGCGAAGCAACGCACATGGCGGACTTTAGTCCGCGTTGTGCGCTGTATTGAGTGACGTACGTATGTACGGCGATACGTGTGCGTTGAGTTCGCGGTAAATCCACGGCGGATTTTTCTCCGCCGCGGAGAAAACTCCGTCGTCTGCGCAGGCTATATCCGTGTAAAATTACAGCTTTCTGGTACCTACTTATAGTCTCTGAGAAAATCGCGGACGGACAGACAGACAGACAGACATGGCAAAACTATAAGGATTCCTTGTTTACCTAAAAACCAGGTGCTATTTTGACTTAATAGACTAGTGTCTAGCTGACTAGCATGAAATTTCAAGAAATCTGAACGTGACTTTTGGTAACACAACTCTTGCTCTGATCATCCCGAAAATGACGTACCTATGTCCTTACTAAAAATATCTATATAGTTATATTTAAGTAAGTCATCATAACCTACAAGAATTTTGCGCTTTCCGGCCCCAACTTCCATCTTTTTATTATTTTTTGTAACATTGTATTCTTCGCATAAATCACCAAAACAACAAAGAGGCGAAGGTCGACGAAAAAAGATAACAAACAAAAATCATAACCAGAATGCCAAATCACGAGTTACAATGTTTATGAATAAATTCTAATTTCAAACGTGCTTCCGTCGCTGCGAACAACCAGGTCAGATGACCTTTAATAATACCTTCAAATGTAAGGCGACAGAGGTCTTATTTAAAGTTAGACTGGTCGTGTAACAAAGGACTATCACCAGATAAGATGACCTCTGAAAATACCGGCAATGAAAGAGGAGAGAGGTCTTGAAGGAAGTTAGACTGGTCCATGTCACAAAACGCTTCCGCTCCATTGTGCGCGCGATCGAGAGTTGGATAAATTCAAATAAAGAATGTTTGATTCACACTCGGTTAATGAACAGGACTTGCCAACATTTTTTGACAGATGTGCTCTAGCGGGTCTGCTGGAAGAAATTTCTTTAGAAATAAGTAGAATAATGTACTGTTTACTTTTATAACTGTTTTATTTGTAAATTTTCAAATAAAGGTAAGTATATGAACCATTAAAATGTACTCGTTATAATCCGTCCATTTTGGCTTCTTGGTGTCATTCCATTAGCTAACTATTAGTACAACATTAAATTTATTTAATCAAGGGGGGTAATTTTTCCATACTTTAAAATATATTTTTCTTTCAACTTACAAAGGATGTATTTTTTGCTTAGAACTAAATCGAACGAAATCTCATTGTTGCACAGTTTTTCATTATTGCATTTTTTATTTTTATGATTAGATATAAATTAATATTAGATGTATGAACTTCACTGAAAAATATTAGCGAGCGGTTGCTTATGCAATAATTGTACCTAATACAACGTGGAAGGGACATACCCGTAATAAATCAAACCACGGGCTATATTAGATCACTATAATGTCTGTTAGTTTAATTTTATTATGCTTGCACTCGGACTCCAAAAATCACTCATGCAATACTTTCTGCTCAGTGCAATAATTTACAATTTTTTAACAAACAGTTGACGACCCCACTTGACCATAGGTAAAAACAACTTTTTTCTCCGGCTACCGTGCAGAGCGGCCAGCCTTTAATATCCGAAAGATTTATTGCTGGCCGGTAAAAAATCGTAGCGTTTAAACTCATTGGTAAAAAATAACGATAATATATTACCTTCAATTTGTACAATTAAATAATGACCAGAGATGATCTTGCTCGAACATATCTAAAACGAACCCTGTTGCTTAAGAAAGAAAGTCTAAAATAGAAAAATTGGGAAATATTTGATTAACAGATACTCTAGAGATGGGTACAAAATTAGTTTATTTTTGTAGCATGATTACATCAATATTGTTAGGAAATTAATGTGTTGCCTCAGATAATGGACGACACGCCGATTTGCCTCAGGAAGTCTCTGAAATCAAATGAGGGAGTTACAAACTTTTTACGATACAAAAGTTATAGTACTATATATAAGTAATACTAGTTGCGCGTTGCGGTGTCACCAGCGGCAAAAGTAGCCTAGGAGTATATGTGTTAGTCCAGGTGCCAGCTTCCTAATATTTTTTTATCAAAATTGTTCCAGCCGTTTGCGCGTGAAGAAGTAACAAATACATACACACACACACACACACACACACACACACTTTCGCCTTGATAATATTAGTGTGATTGCATTGTCACGCGATATAGACACGTTTGCGTGCAAAATTCAGTTCGGAATCAGGAAATAGGTCAAATTTAACTTGCAAGATTTGATTATAGACAGACAGACAGTGACACAGGTGCAACTAAATACTTAGTGATAGAGATAAGAAAGAGCAGAGTCTCCTGGCACTAGCATATTTTTTGCTTAAAAGGAGGCTTCAGCAACAAAAATATTGTAAATAATGTAGTTACCAAATCAATTTTTTATTTTTTATTTACTAAATAAAAGCTTGTAATAATAGTCAGCAAAGGCAGGGGATAGAGACACATGAAAGGAAATAGAGAACTTTGCTAAACAGTGGACGCAATAGGTTAATAAAAATCAATAAAAAAAATTGAGAACATCCGTATTACATGATCTCAGACTCAGTGGCGGATTTACACATTTTGTATTTTGCCGCCTTTTTCGGATCCTTCATGTGCAGCTTTTTCTGTGGCGAAGGATTGGAAATAGGTCCGCCGTCCTGATTACTTAAAATAAAACCTGGGAGCGCTTGTTATGCCGGCCCTATTCAGGGTAGCGGTGGTGCGCGGAAGGGGTGGGAAATATTCGATATTGCCGTCCTCTAAAATGTGCCGCCCTAGGCTTCAGCCTACTCAGCGTGCTGGTAAATAAATAAATAAATAATAAATAAATATATAGGGACAAATTACACTGATTGAGCTAGCCCCAAAGGAAGTTTGAGACTTGTGATATGGGATACTAACTCAACGATACTATATTTTATAACAAATACATATATAGATAAACATCCAAGACCCAGGACAATTTGAAAAAGGCCATTTTCCAACTTGCCCTGACCGGGAATCGAACCCGGGACCTCTGGGTGGCGGACTAGCATGGTGACCACTACGCCACGGAGGTCGTCCGCGACTGCTCAGACTTCAGAAGAAGGCAGTACCTGACTATGGTCTCCAACTGGGGCGCCTCGCACAGGTTGTTGTGCCCGAGACCGTCGCATTTCTCGAAGGACCGGAACACCAGCGGCGCCGCATCGGGGTTGCCGGCGCGGGACGCTGCCACCGCCTCCTGTAGCTGCACATACACGATGATGTATTGGTTTTGGAGCCGAAGCACAGAATTCATAATAGTATTACGGCTTTTGCCCAACTATGGGACCTAAACGGGTATTAAAAAAAAAAAATTACATACGAAACTGAAACTCGCACCGCAATCTGAAAAAGGCCGCTGGGTGGCGGACTAGCGTGGTGACCACAACGCCACGGAGGTCGTCAAATCTAGTTATAATGAGGATGAGGCTTTGGCCAGGGACTTCTTAATATGAATGAGCTCATGTCAGTAACGATATCTCGATACTTGTCCGTAAGCGAAAAAGGAGCCATTGGAAAATGAACCTTAACGGAGAGTTCGTAAGGCACAACTTTGTCTCCCTTGGAGTGCAGAATGAGGACGGGCAGCTTGGGCACGGTGGTGAGGTACTGGTCCGTGGTGAACGAGTACTCTGAGGAAGCAGTGAAGGGCTTCACGAACGTGTCCTTGTAGTACGGTAGCCAGGATACCAGCTGGGGAGTAAAAAAAGGCATTTATTGATAAACAATAACTAATAAGGTACGGATAACTGCTTAAAATCAAATTGAAAACTTATAAAAATAATCGTCATTTTCAGCCGCATAACGTCCACTACTGGACAAGGGCACAGAATACATACTAGTACTTACATGGGCCTCTCCCAAAGATTTCCAAAATGACCGACCTAGAGCGGCCTGCATCCAGCACCTTCCAGCGACCTTGGTCAGGTCGTCAGACCACTTTGTGGGTGGGTGTCCTACGCTTCGCTTGCCTGTATGTGGTCGCCTTTATAATTTTAAAATTATATTTTCTAAACTAAAAACAGAAGAACACCAAAAAGTGTGCAGTTTTTATAGGAATATCGTTTTTTTTTTCTTGTCTGTTATTTTATCATCATTATACTATAGTAATCTAGTAAAGCCTGTGGTTCGATTTATTACGGGTATATCCCTCCCACGTTGTATATCAAGCTTCGGCCGAAACTATTCAGGCTCACCTTCGAGAAGGGATGCTTCTCGATCTCGTCCATGAGGTTGTTGAAGGGCGCCTCCAGCACCAACGCAGTGGGCTGCGGCAGGCACGGCATGCCCTGGTCCTTGCACAGCGTCGCCAGGTTGGACACCAGGTTCGAAGCCACCGCAGTTCCTGCAACCATACCTTAACATGCTTCCGATGAAACAAGTATGTTTATTATACGTATTTATATTTGTGTATGTTTATGATTTGTATTTATTATTATTATATATATGTATGTATTGTTACGAAACTGGGTTCGAGATTTGGAGAAAAACGCCAAAGTTCGTATGAGGGTTTTTATTCACTACGGAACCCAAAGGTTGACACGTGATGATGGTCTTCCTGATGTCCAAGTCCAAGTCGCGTAGCAGCTGAGGTCCAGGTATATCGCCAAAGTTGTCGCAGGTACTTCCACTTGTCGCACTGAGGTAGGTTTCCTTCGCTTCGGTTCGCTTCGAAGTTATCGCTTTCGTAGCTCGTACTGAACTGGCGGGACGCGCACTCGATCGCCTTTTTATATGCGCCGATACAGAGGTCTACACTTTTCTCGAATATTCTCATTACTTGACGAATGTATTTCGATTGACGGGAAACATCGAGACGCCGATATGTATGTGTGAGTGCGACTAAGCCGACGACCATTCAAAGAACTCTAGCCTTTATGCCGTAAGAATATAAGGTCTAGTTTCGCTTGCATGATTCCACTCGCGAACATTCCAAGTCTATCTCGCCAGCAGAGTTCTTACTCGCGAATATTCTACATCTATCTCGTTCGCGACAGTATGTTTGTATGGTTTAAAAGTCGCAAAGGTGAACTGGTAGACTAGGTATGCCTTTTGTACTAAATGTAAATAAATAAAAATAAGAGGTTCTTGAGAAAACTAAAAACCGACTTATCCCCAAATTAATGCCTAGTTTGTAAAAAATTGTTATGTGCACGTCACTGCGAAGTAGACAAGAAAAAGGCAGACCTACCTTGGCTTACTTGTATGTCGTGGTCGCCTCATCACCATCTTGATAACAGATACGTGTAAAAAGTTTCACTAACCAAGCGAGTGTCCCCAAATGATGACTGGTGGGCGGGCGAACTTGCTGAGGGACTCAATGAGCCAGGAGTATACGCAGAGAGCGTCTTCCACCACGCCGCGCTCTGTGGGTCGCACGGGGCTCGAATCGCCGTAACCTGATAGATAGAAGATTTAAAGCTAAAACATTTTATTCGAAGGATTAAAGCAAGACAATCATTATATAAACAAACTCTAAAGTACAAGTAAAATAAAGTTCTTAATGCAAAATGGTCTTCAACTCAGCATGTGCTACGTTTCGCGTTAGCGAAACCCCAGCACTGATCGTCCGTTGGAGCTATAATTGGTGTTTTCACGGTCATTTACACGATTAAGTAACAAAAATACATTCTCTCTCTACTCTATACACACAAGCTACTAATCAAAACGAAATGATACAAATCGGGTCTTATGACGATGCTAATACAATATGCATTCTCATCTCATCTCATCTTTAGGTCTTTTGTCTCCACTGCTTTAGCACGACCGTCTTTGTACTACCAGAGCCATACTTGATTATAACAACCTTAAGGATTTGACCTACACTCTCCACGCTGGCCAGACGGGTTGGAGAGGTCTCATTGATGATTATAAGCCTTGTTTATCTTGTATTTCCTAAGTCGCCCTTTTACGACATTCACGGAAAGACTTGGAGTGGTCCTATTCCACTCTGTCGGAAACCACACGGCAAAGGATCGATCATATTAGAGAATATTGTTGTAAAATTCTTGAGGCAGCTCGGGAACTTCTTGACCGACGACCTAAGGTTGTCAAGTTAGTAAGAATTACAACAAACCTCTGTAATCGAAGGTGATGACGTGGAAGTCGAGCCTCTGGAACACTTTGTACATCTGCAGGCGGTGCGGCGAGGCGCGGTGGTTCGAGTTGCCTGCCAGAAGGAACATATTGCATTCATGATCATCATCAACACCCAACAACATCATCATTCAATTTAATTTAATCAGGATTTAATATTTTTGAAAAACCTCATTCAAAACAAATTACATCACTGGATATAGGTCTCCCCCAAGTATTTTTAAAACTACCGATTGGAAGCGGTATACATGCAGTGTTTTCCAGGAAATTATCTCAGGGGCGCTATTCTTAAAAAGCCAGTAAACGAACGGGTTTTTGTATGGAAAAATCCATTCGTATAGTGACACAGCGTTTCAAAAACGGCCCTCCAGTAGTCTAACCTGTGTGTAACATATGGGTGTTGCGGGTACGTTGTCTTTTGAGTTCCCCAACCGGCGTTGACGTCAGGCCGGTTGTGAAACTTCAGCCAAATCGTTGTCAAACTATGGCATTTTCTTCTTTATCCTTGGGCCTTGGGTGGCCTTTGACATGCAAATTATATTTAGAGAAGAAAAACTAGGGAAAATAGACCCTGGGCTCCGAAGCAGTACAGTTTCCTAGCCCAGACCTGCACAGAAGAAAGCCTTGTAACCAGCCCCATATTTGGATGTTAGGATGAGGTACCATGGCAGTAGAGTACGACAGGGTTCGTGGTGGCCTTCAGGCACTGCTGCAGGCGAGGGTCAATGGTGGTGTAGTCGCGGATGACGAACACGTCGCGGAAGAGACAGCACGGCAGTATGTGCCACACGCCTGCGGAACAAACATCATCATCTTTTTTTTGACGACCTCATGCTAGTCCCCCACCCAGAGGTTCCGGGTTCGATTCCCGGTCAGGGCAAGTTGGAAAATGCCCTGATTTCAAATTGAGTCTTGTTGATGTTTATCTACATATGTATTTATTATAAAATATAGTATCGATGAGTTAGTATCCCATAACACAAGTCTCGAACTTACTTTTGGGCTAGCTCAGTTAGTGTAATTTGTCCCTATATATTTATTTGCCAACGGAAGCAGCGAACAAACTACATCCCTCACTCTTCTGCACCAATACTATACAGCGACTGCTTCACTAATAATAAACGTCTTGTGATAAATTATAAAAGAAATGCATTATCATGGAGAACGCATTGTCAGCCGGTAAAATGTCCATAGACCATTTTTACAAGCATGAATCTTGTATGTTACATGTTTTTATTTAACTTGCAATGTATCTTGTATGTATGAATGTTTGTTTAGGTCAAATCTTGCCATTAAATTTTTAACCAGTTATCTTATCCTAAACTTATGTAAATAAAATTTTGCATGGTCTGGGAAGGATAAGGTGAATGGAACTTGTAATAAAATGACGCAACCCCATCGAGTTTGGGCTTATTGTATTTTTTTTAATCTGTACTTTGGCCTCACAATAAACGTTTGGACAGGCTAAGATAAATTTGAGGGCACTTACCAAGTTTTATAGGGCACGCGTCAACCTTGGAGGTAAACTCGATGCTGAAGTTGCGGCCTCCCACCACGTTGCAGCTCGACGGGTTCTCGTAGTCTAGGTTCCGAGGGTAGTTTACTAAAGACGTAGCAAATTCGTACATAGGTATTACATACTTTTAATCGCTGACTTTTCATTGGTTTTGGAAAAAAAAGTAGGTAAATAAATTGTTCTCATATAGACTAAGAGGGGGCCGTATGCAACACTACCTCTACTAGTCGAGTAGCAAAATGTGACAAATGACGGGTGTTGCATATTAAAAAGATATGTCTTAATGTACAGGGTTGCCTGGGCCTGGGCATAACCTGTAGCATTTTGTAGAGTCAGCAAAAAAGTGATTATTTTAAAAACTTGTGGAATAACCCCACAGGTTTCTTGCCATACTAGCAAATGATAACCAATAGTAGTACTGACTATAAAAATCATAGCCGTCTGATTGCTGGAACTTTGACTTTGGGCCCGATTTGTATTTTCTCCTTATAAATGGGGTAGACAGTGCTTAGTCGCAAGACCCAAAGGTCACTCTTAGCGCGATGGTGGGCGTAAAGGTGGAAAATGCGAATCAAAATAGTGATGAACATACAAACATACATAGTCAGTGGCGAAACATATAACCCTTCTTTTGGCTTTGCCGCAGTCGGGTAAAAATTACTGCACGTTAAATGCCTTTACATAAAGTATTAGCACACTCAATAAGAAAAAGAATTGCTATTAAAATCTGATCAGGCGTTTACACGCGCCTTTCTGGTCTGACGCACGTAAGATAGGATTGTAGTGAAACGCTGCAAACTTGGTACCGTGTGGTTTCCAGCAGAATAGAATATATTGTTTATAGTGCCTATATTGTTGTTGTAATTTTTATGTTCATCATGGTGCAATAAAGTTAATTTGTATTGTATTGTATTGTATTGTATTGTAGAATAGGACCACTCCCGTGGATGTCGTAGAAGGCGACTTAGGAAATACAAGTGTAGGTTATGGGTCACCACTGTAGCTTAGGCGGCTAACATATGGTGCTTATAGGTACCTACGGGTGATAAATAATAAGTCGTGTATTCCCACAGCCCCATCGGTGATATTATGGCAGTTTTTTGAACATCTTCTTCACGAACTGATAATTGATGGTAAGCACGATTTAAATCGATGGTGGAGAATATTTTCTTGCCGGAGAGTTGGTAGGTGAAATCTTTGACACGTGGTACGGGATATCGGTCTGGTTTCGTGATGGCGTTTAGTCGTCGGTAGTCGCCACAGATGCGGATGTCGCCATTCTTCTTCGGTACGATGTGAAGTGGTGATGACCAAGGGCTTTTGCTTGGGCGGCATATACCTTGCTGCATCATATCTTCGAATAGTTTTCGTACTTGTTCGTGACGGTGAGGTGGGATCGGGCGAGCGCGGCAGAAAACTGGTGGGCCTTGAGTTTCGATGTAGTGTTCAACAGCTGTTTTAGGGTTAACTTTCGTCGGAGTTAGGCGAGTGATGCCAGGAAATTCAGCGAGTATGTCGTGGTACGATTGTTGAACGTCGATGCTTCGAATGGTCGGAGTGCTTGAGGCGCAGACTGGGGCGTGGATCTGGAGATTGGTGATTCCATCAACAAGTCTTCGATTCGTGAGGTCTACGACGAGCTGATGATGTTTGAGGAAGTCGGCTCCGATGATTGGTTTCGAGACGTCGGCAACTATGAATTTCCACTTGTACGGACGGCGTAGGCTGAGGTCGAGTTCGAGCGTTTTTTTCCCGTAGGTATTTATCGTAGTGTTGTTCGCGGCGTACAGCTTGAAAGGTAGAGGGGTCGATTGTTGGCCTGCTCTGCGTGGTAGGACGGAAATTTTGGCACCGGTGTCGACGAGAAATGATAAGCCAGTTTTCTTATCAGTGACGAAAAGGCGATATGTTCTGGCGGCGTCGCTGTTGTCTGTCGATGCTAGCGTTCTATCTTCCTTGTGGCAGGTCGTCGTAGAACGGGCAGGTGACGTGGGACGTGGTGGCGGGCTTCGTGAGCGGTGATGAACATGGGCCGGACGGTGATGAGTCGAGTGACGATGATGATGATGGCTGTACCCGGTGCGTGATGAAGTGGTGGATCTGACTTGCTTGAGGTGCGCAATTTCTTGTGATAGTTTTCGAAGACTCTGGACGAGCTCTTGATATTCTTGAACGGTCGTGAACATCGTAGTGCTTGACAGTGAAGTGCGTGAAGTGAACGTTGACGCAGGTTGCGTGGAGACGAATTGGAGTTCCTGGTGCACGGCGAGCAGCTGGGCAGAATTTTCTTCCGGTGGCAGCTGAACGAGGGTGCGGAGGACGTGGATGGTAGACTCGGTGAGTGCTTTTACATCAGTTGCGCATAGGACGTCGGTTGACGCTGGAGCGCTGGAGCTGGTGGTCCACGTGTCGCGGGACACGCGGAGTCGTCGGCGGTCACCACTGTAGCTTAGGCGGCTAACATATGGTGCTTATAGGTAACTACGGGTGATAAATAATAATGCGTGTTCGATGCTCCAAAGTAAAATGTCGAATGAATAATTTATTTACAAAGTTCGGGTTTATATACAAGCGTTAGCGACAAACAAATAGCCTAATACGGTTGTGTTCTCGTTCCTGCGTTGTGATTGGCTGGCACGGCGCGCGACGCTTCCTGTGTCCCGATTTATTCCCATATTTGGTTATGGCTGACGGCGCGTGCAAATGCTGGCGTTGTATGGCCAAAAATGGAGATGTTTTGTAGCTACTCGATGTATGCTGTAGTGTGGCTACACAAGCTAAACAAAGCATATAAACATCAATGAGACCTTTCCAACATGTCTGGCCAGCGAGGAGAGTGTAGGGCATATCCTCTTTGTTGCTCTGGCCAAGTATGGCTCTAGTAAAACAAAGAGGGTTTTGCTCGTGCAGAGGAGACTAAAAAGACTTGATGATGATGATGCTGTAAACTTACTACAGTTGGAGAACACCATCTTCCTCTGCACAGACTTGCTGTATTTGAAGAGAAGTGGCAGCACGGCCACTTGAACCACGAACAGGCTAGCGGTCACCGACGCACCGGTCATCAACAGAGTCCTAAGGTCATATCACAGCGGATTATATACATGAAGAGAGGTGAGCACTACCTAGTTTTGTGTGGGCTTGTTTTGAAATGCCTTCTGTAGGTACTCTTGGACGAATATTTGCGTCCTTCCACATTTTATATGTATAAAGTAATTATTTAAAAACATTTGTTTAAAACATAAGCTTTTGTCTAAGATCTAATAATTTTTCAAAAAAATAATAAGTAACAGTTCGCGACGAATTGATAATCTCCTACTTTTCAACGTCATCTGGGAAACATAATTCCATAAATAATGACTCTGAATGGCGTAGGGAACCCTTCTTGAAAGTTGGTTAAACATGAAAGTTCCTTTTACATACAAAACGTAGACGAAGGCGATACGAAGAGTACTGTTTAGAGTCTAAAAGGCCACGTTTAGCTAGTTCGTGGGCTTATCTAGATTAGTAAAGAGAGTCCGGCTAGGGCCGGATATCAACCAACACTGTCGCCCTAGAACCCTTGATCAGGGTGAGTTTTGGATCCTTAACAAGCTAAATCACCAATCAAATTTTCGGGCCATGGGCCTCTACGCCCTGTAGTGTAGCCCCCATGTTGCTTACGCCGAACGCCGCCTCTGTTTTTATGTTAATACCAACTTCTTCTTCTTCTTAGCGAGTCGGAATGGCGATTTTATATAGTTGTGGACCAGTGTGTGGCCACACTCACTCCTCTGTCATTAGCAGAGTTTAAGTCCTCTATTGTACAAGATGTTGGGCAGTTCGGGCACGAGAGTAGGTGGGCCATTGTTTGAACACTTTCACAGTTACAATACGGTCACTATCTGAGAACGCCACCTGACTCGGTTCTCGTGGCATCTCCCAACACCAGCCCGGAGTCTGTTTAAGGACTTCCATACTGCCCAGGGGAGATCGCCACCAGGCGGGAGTTTCTCATCGGGTGGGAGATTTGCTGGTAACGGGGAGTATAAAGTGCCAACGGAAAACTATCTCATCTAGACGTGGACGTGTTCCATCGTTTGACTGTAAGCAACACGAGAAACTTACATGCTAATCACGATTTTGATACTTACGAAGACAGAACCCAGGGACTAAAATCCTATTTTCAGTATGATTGTGGGAAACTAGGAAAGGGAATCAATTTATGTACTTACCCAAACATTTTGAACAGTCGTCGGTTGTCTTATAAACTGTATTTTATTTTTATGCATTATTGTTTATTTATGCAATTTTTTAGTCTTTTTTGCAGAATTTTGTATAAAATTGTTTACATCACTTGCTCTCTTTAGATTGTCATTGATGATTGAAGTTTCAAAGCTAATAATGGTTGTCAAAATCACTAGGATAATTACTTTTTTTTTAAATCAAAGGTCGGACATAATAGATAGGTTTTATACTCCTTTGGGGTATAGGATTACAATGAATACAGAACTATCGGAAATAGGCAAGGATGTATGTGTTGGGACTTGGGACACTTGGTATCATCATCATCCTCAGTAATACCTACTTCAGAGCCCGGGGTCCGCTACCTAACCAAGGAGATTTGACGAGGTTACTGGTTAGGACACATTTTGTCTGTATTTTGAATATATTTCCAAAAAAAATAAAAATTGGGGCGGTAAACCAGAAATATGGGACTAATCAATAGACAAAGTAATAGAGAAAGAATTTTAAAAAGAAAATGTTTTTCTGTTTGTACACGCTATACACGGTGATTTTTCATTGGTTTTGGAGCCGAAGGCCACTTTATAGGTATCGTTAGTAGACCTAATTAGCTAGTCAAAATAAAAATTCAGAAACAAAAAATGTTGTCTAAAACTCGAAAGTAAAATTGTAAGATCAATTAGTAGAACCTCCGTCATACATCGCCCGCCGGCCGGCCGGGTCATCGACATTACGCAGCTGTTTGGCCGGCGTATAACTACGTAGTCTCGATCGGAAATCATTTACGCAACTTTTTTATCTTATGACGTACAGAAATTTGGATTACGTATATGGATAGAGGAATTTATTAACTATACGACATTTTCTTTTCCAAAACCAATGAAAAGTCAGCGTGTATACTGGACGGATTCAAATAAAACTTTTTTTGTTATATAGCTGTTAAGCCTGGGCAACATATAGGGTATAATTGATTGTGGAAAATGGAACACCTGATGCAAAACCATAATGGTCCAGCTAAACTAATAACGCAAAAGTTGTTAAGCGTAATGAGCAGTTTCCGGAGTCAAAGTCCATGCAAACGAAGTCGCGACCTTCGGCTAGTTATAAATAAAACAATTTGTAATAAAATATTAACTGTATTTAACTTAATAAATAAAACAATAAATTACGAATGTAAAAAAGCTGCATAAATTAACAATAATAATTATTCTATCACAATCTATCAGGGGTCATTTTACTAATGTACCAACATACAAAATGAGTATTGATTTGTGACAACCTTTTTTTCTATGTAAGCCTGAGTCAGATTTGTCGAACTGCCTTTAGGCATCTGACATAGCTTAATGACTCATATTGAGATTGGACCAACAGCTTAACGTGTCTTTCGAAGCACGGAGCTTCAGATATGGTCACCAAACTAAAGGCTCATTTTCTTACATTGCAAGTTTTTTGCCTGTTGCATACTTAAGGCTAAGACGTAGAAGTGGTGCCCTTATTTGAAATGGATCAATCTCAGTAGATCCATTGACCAGATTCATTATGGATCTTGTTCGTAAATGTGGTGATAATTGACATTTTGCAAATTGTTAAGCGTAAATTACCTTTAAATTAATTTATGAATAATCGATGATTGTAAATAAGTTTCCTTCCGCTAAGTTCTTAACCTCTTTATGTTTTCTATAGTACAAGGTTTTAGCGGAAGGAAGAGAGACATGGAAAGCACTCCACCGACAAGAGCCCAGCTCTTAAATATAAGAAGAAGAAATAAGTTTGTCAGTCTAGTATTTTTGCCAACAGTGGGCACTTTTAGCAGAAATGCGTTTAAAGTTTTCTGATGACGCTACAAATGAAACTTTCAAGGGTTATTCAATAATTTAAAGGTTTATCTTATGCCTAATAATTACGATTAAAAAATATATTTCTAACGAGGGCGCCACTCCTGCCCTGTCTTCGCCTTAAATTGAAGCAATAGATGACTTGCATGGTCTAAACCCAACTTCAGTGAAACTGTCGCTCGACGTGTAGTGTAGTGGTGTTGTGTAGTGTTGTGTAGTGTAGTGTAGTGTTGTGTAGTGTAGTGTAGTGTTGTGTAGTGTAGTGGAGTTGTGTAGTGTAGTTGTGTAGTGTTGTGTAGTGTAGTGGAGTTGTGTAGTGTAGTTGTGTAGTGTAGTGTTGTGTAGTGTAGTGTAGTGTAGTGTTGTGTAGTGTAGTGTAGTGTTGTGTAGTGTAGTGGAGTTGTGTAGTGTAGTTGTGTAGTGTTGTGTAGTGTAGTGGAGTTGTGTAGTGTAGTTGTGTAGTGTAGTGTTGTGTAGTGTAGTGTAGTTGCGTAGTGTAGTGTAGTGTAGTGTTGTGTACAAGTGACGACCCCTTGTAATTAAGCTAGGTGTCGATGTTCGCTCGCTGGATACTTGTAGCGTTATGCATGGTGTTCATCTGTGACGATTCACGAACTCTCTGGAACAAGGAAATATAATATATTCATTAAAATGTCCCATACAGATACATTTTCACGTCTTTATACCTGATGGGGCAGGCAGAGCCCAGGGCCGGAAGCCCCAAAGGCCACGCTTACCGTGATGGAGAGCGTTAAGATGGAAAAGAAATCAACATAGTGATAGGTTACTAGCCGTCAGAGCAGCCAGAGGACTTGGCCTACACTCTCCACGCTGGCCAGATGGGTTGGAGAGGTCTCATTGATGTTTATAAGCTTTGTTTAGCTTGTATTTTCTAAGCCGCCTTCTACGACATCCACGGGAAGACAAGGAGTAGTTCTATTTTACTCTGCCAGAAACCACACGGCAATGTACACAGTGTTAGCCTTGGTTCTTTACAGGGCCGTGCATTCCATAGAGACATGTAGACGTTGTCTACCCGGTCAATCGCTAGTATATGCGTATTTTTTAAATTATTATATAAAATCGATTACGCGCTACACGTCTTTTAAATTGCGCGCTCTTTCCGGCCGTTCTACTCCAAAGTCGCTGTGTCGCTACCAGCGCGGCGGCGGCGCGGCGCACCAAACGTAAGTAGGTACGCGACGCGCCGAAGACAAATATCCAGATGGCTTAATTTACACACATGCACAGGTAGCTAATGTGTATGAATAGGCTTTTGCGCCTGCGTTTGTGTGCATGAACGTTCTTCATGGACACACCACACACGTAACAAATGCACACATAAAGCTAGAGCTGAGACCGAGGCTGTGGCCAATTAGAATGTATCAATATTTTTATTTGTTCCTGTGATGTCACGAAGGTCACGACAACAAACCCTATTGGCTAATTGTAGTATTAACCAATAGGGTTTCTTATCGTGCTATGCTTCCAAATTAGAAACGCGTAATTCATCGAAGATTGTATTGATATGTGTTACACATTTTTTTGCCGGATTATATTTCGTTCGGTGATATAAGTACCTAGTTTGGTTACTGAGTTTGTTTACAAATGCATAGGTATGAAAGTTTTATTTAAAACTTAATAAATTGGTGCAGTTTTACTTGTGAATGTTGTATAACAAAGTGATTGCTTGTTCAAACTGAATAGTGATTGTTTATTATCAAAACCAATAAGTATTCACAAATGGCCACTGATTTTGGAGGACGTAAAATCGCGTAAGTTGTATTGTAGTCTACCTAAACAAAAATCTCTATGCACGCCCCTGGTTCTTTTGTACTTCTGTTTTGAATAAAAGTACTTATTGTTAGGAGACTAGCGCCATCTGCGTTTGATCTCCACAAACTCGGGCAAAATTTATCGATTTAACGATAATTTATCGATAGGCGCGCCGTGTCCCCATGACTAGGTCAGGACCGCGGCGTAGCCGGCAGTCCTCGGTGAAACTCGTACGCACACGGGCGTGTCACTTGGCGAGAACGGCTGCCGCCATATTTTCTTGTCGTTTGTTCGGGCAGTGCCTTCACGCCATGGTGGCGTGGCGCTAAATAATTAATTATCGTTTGTTTGAGCGTCCCATTAGTTTGGTTTGTTGTTTGTAAGGCATGGTGCCATAGATTAAGTGCGTTATATACGTAAAAGCAGTGTATTAGTCAACATTTGCTGGTAGCAGAGCGTAGTTACTTAACGGTTCTGTGCCCGATGTACTTGTGCCCGATACTGTAAAGAACCAAGTACTCACCCCACCACCTGGGGCAGATCCTTAGCGTTGACGATGTACTTATGCCTGATACTGTAAAGAAGCAGTACTCACCCCACCACCTGGGGCAGATCCTTAGCGTTGACGATGTACTTGTGCCCGAGGTTGTCTGCGCTGGCGTACGCGTGCAATATGGCCTCGGCGCCGCGGTCGGCGCGCGATGCCAGGATTGACCGGTACAGCTGCGAGCGGAAACAAACAGGCAAAGATTAGTACATTACTGCAGAAGGCAGAAAGTTAGGTATTGCCGGAGGAGTAATTTTGACAATTCCAGTCCGGCAATTCCATTCCCACCAAGGCATGTATAGTGCTTTTCTCAATAAATGTGAGGAAATAATTTAAGAAATAACGAACTATACTAATTCACCAAAAGCAAGTAATGTTTACTGCACAGTAAATTGATTTGAATCTTGAATCTTTGAATATTGAATCCTTGAATCTTTGAATCTTGAATATTTAAATCCTTGAATCCTTGAATCTTTGATCTTGATTATTTGAATCTTTGAACCTTGAATGTTTGTACTTACCCTCTCTCCGACGACGAAGGGCACCACCTGGTCGTCCTTGGCGTGCAGGATGAGCACGGGCAGGCTGTCCACTCGCGCGAGGTGCGCGTCGGAGCGGAACGAGAAGTTGCGCGATTGGCGGAAGGGCGCGATGAAGGCGTAGTCGTAGTACGGGAGCCAGGTCGCTAGCTGGAACGGGCACAGTGTGAAATGTTAATGTCCTATTTCTTCTGACGGGACAAGGGCCCCCGTCCTTTCTGTGTGTTATGCCACGCGACATTTTATACATTTTACACAGTCCGCGTCTTACGTCTTTTCTATGTATCCAGCGCTTAACCACTTTTATACCAGAATATCAGACACAATAGTTAAACAATGCATATTCGCGTAGATCTACGCAACGGCATACGAGAGGTAGCAGAACCCAGCAAGAAGTGGCGCCCTCATTCTAAACAACCTGTTTAAAAGTAAACACGGTGACAATTGACCTCCAACAACTCCAGAAAGACCTTCATATAATTCCATGAACGACCACTGAAAGTATTATTGATAGTCCGTCTAACTTTTTCGCCTAAAGGATTTATCCGATAAATCGGTAACTGATAACTGGTTAAAAATTGAGTAGCAATATTCGACGTAAGCAAACATCATACATACATACAAGATATATTGCAAGTTAAAAAGTATCTGATTTGACTGAGAAAGAGGGTAGACCGATATGGTTACCCTTGACAGCTGAACATCCATCGCTGTTCCTCAATCGGCCAGCGACCATGATGGCAGAAGGGCCGTCGAAATATCTGGCAAAAAACGATATTAAGAGTCCCCTTACCCTAGACTTCTCCATACAAACGTAGTCTACGTTTAATTTTGAAACCACATGTCAGATTCCAGTAAAAATTGTTAATTGTAAAGAAATTGCAATTATCTAGGGTTAGAACTGGTTTCCTATGGTAAAATTATGAACTGGAAAGAAAATATAACGATTTAGCAGTTTCCCATACTAATGGTCATAAATTATATAAAACACTATATTCTATTTCAAGTTCTAATCTTAAGGCCCATTTAGACGGTGCAAGTTTCTTTCCCGTTGCATGCCATTTTATTGCAGCAATAGACAACTTGCATGGTCTAAACGAAATGTCAGCCATACAAATCATTTATTGCTTCAATAAAATTGTATGCAACACGCAAGAAACTTGCACCGTCTAAATGGGCCTTTACTGTCGGAAACCAGTTATAAACCTAGATAATTGCAATATCTTTGAAATTACAAAATTTTGCCCAAATCGGACATGTCGTTTTGAAATAAAACGTAGACTACGTTTGTATGGAAAGTTGTATTTTGGTCTAGGGTAAGGGGACTCTTAATCGCAGTAAGTCCCGTAATACTAATAACAGTAATTGTGACCGCGAAACTCTAAAATCATATACTGATTTCAGATTTGTTGCAAACTAGCGAATTTCAAGCAATACTGACCCTACTGAGCGGGTAGTTGGCGACTTCGTCCGCCATGTTGTTGAAGGGCGCCTCGAGAATGAGTCCGCGCGGCAGCGGCAGCGGCGAGCTGCGGGCCAGCACGGTGGTCGACAGGTCGCCCAGGTTGCCTAGGAGGTGCGACGATATACCCGTGCCTGAAAAGGATAATACAAGTTTATTTATTTACTAGCCGAAACCCGCGACTTCGTTCGCGTGGACTTTATGTCTCTGGGAAATGCTCATCAGGCTGAACAACTTTTACTAAGGCGGCATTTTTATATCTCTTATAGTTTAGCTGGACCATTATGGTTCTGCATCAGGCGTTCCATTTTCCAAAATCATTTATACCCTATATGTTGCCCAGGCTTAATAGCTATATAACAAAAAAAGTTTCATTCGAATCCGTCCAGTATTTCCGGAGATTAGCGTGTACAAACAGACAAACAGACAGACATTTTTTTAAATTCTTACTCTATTACAACGTCTCCATCGCCCACAATATTTGTTTTGGAAGTATATTTAATGTACAGACACTTTTTTTACTGTTTTATTATATGTATAGATAAAGCTTTTTGTTTATAAGTCCTTAGTATGAATCTCAAATTTGATTGAAATCCGTCGATAAATAACGCTACAACACACTTCCCCCTTCCCCCAATCAAAAATCAAAAAATTATTTCATCACATCTTTTGTAGTAAAGAAAAATTCCGTGTTCCGAAAGGCACGTAAACTGTGGGTCCCGAGCGCCATCTAGCGATCATCAAACTACTTAAGTTCACGGAAAGACTTGTTCTGGTTTACCCTTTGGGTTGCGGAGGTCAGACGGCAATCGCTCTGTGTAAACCAGTGACCTCGTCAAATATTTTCGTTAGGTAGCGGACTCCAGGCTCTGAAGCGTTACTGCTGACGATGCAACCGGGAAAATACGCTCGGATGATGATGATCGTTTGTAGAAACAAATTCTCTTTGTGTGTCTCTCTTTGAAATCTGTTGATAAATAACGCCACAACAAGCTTAGCTTCCCCCTTCCCCTAATCTAAATATGATTAAAAAAAAATTAAAACTGTTAGTCTGTATGTTATATTTTAACAAACAACTAACTGATGCCCGCGACTTCGTTCGTTTGGACATTTGAGATGTAAACTATCCTATCTTTTAAGTTGGATCAAATTGCACACGGTGAGCAAATCATTTAAATCGGTTCAGTAGTTTAGGAGTCCATCGCGGACGAACAACGTGACGCGTAATTTTTATATAAACGGTGATTTTTCATTGTTTTTGGAGCCGAAGGCCACTTCATAAGAATCGTTAGTAAGACCTAATTAGCTGGTCAAAATAAAAAATTTAGAACCAAAAAATTTTGATTAAAACTCGAAAGTAAAATCGTGAGATCAATTAGTAATTCCACCGCCAGGCGTCGTCACCCGCCGGCCGTCCGATATTCATGGGGTCACGCGAGTTCACACGACAGCTCGTACTTCGTGGTCTCGATCGAAAATAATTTTCGGAACTTTTTTATCTTATGTTATTCTTATTTTTGTTTTATCCAAATTTGCGTATGGCAAATTTGGATTACATATATGGATAAAGTAATTTATTTACTATACGACAGTTTCTTTTCCAAAACCAATGAAAAGTCAGCGTGTATAAAGATAATAAAAATCAACGTTACCAAGAGAATGCGCCCATACAAAAACAGGTGGCTTGTTCTTGTCATCTTCCTTGTTGTTGTTTAATGTGTTGTGGAGCCATTCGTAGACTACCAGCGAGTCTTCCACCACTCCCGCCTCGCTGGGCGTTAGGTTGGTCGAGTCACCATAGCCTGCACATACAAAAACCAGTTTTCTTATTAAGGGCGGCCAACCCGCCTTACTTTTCATACAAACGCTCGTGCGTGATTATGGCGTTGTAACAGATCTTTCTTGGAAAGTTTTGAACTAACAGGAATCTTGTGCGCTATATCTAGGTTACTATCGAAATTTAAAATTAAAATTTGGAAAATCAAATTCAGTATAAGTCTCCAAAAATCTGCTTTTTTGTACAAATTTTACCTGAACTTCGGCCGATCATATAGTACTCATGAATTGTAAAAGTAAAGAAAATATTTGCATAGAAACCTTGCAAATTTAATGAAGATTCTAAATAAAAAACATTTATTTTACACACTCGTAAGGCTTACTGAAAAACACGTATTACCTGGAACAAGTTTTATGAAATTTCCGCACCCTATGAAAAGTTAATATTCGTTGAATGAATAGTAAATAATAATACTAATTTCGTACAATATGGAGCAAACTCAGCGCTCAGGTGCTATCTCTCTTTTTTCACTTTGCTTTTTTTTCTATCATTGCGCTGGATGAAACAACAAGCATTTTCAACCATGCTCGCGTTGACGATAGACGGACCGGGAAGGGCGCTCTTAACAAAACCGGCCAAGTGCGAGTCGGACTCGCGGACGTAGGGTTCAGTAACTTCGCACTGATATTATAAGGCGAAATGGTACGGTATGTTTGTTACTTCTTCACGCGCAAACGGCTGGAGCAATTGTAATAAAGTTTGGTATGCAGGAAGCTTATCCGTGGTTTCCGGCAGGGTAGAATAAGACTACTCCAAGTCTTGGATGGACGTCGCAGAAAGCGACTTAGGGAATACAAGCTGAACAAATATCTTATCTCAACAATTCGGTTAGGTCACCCGGAGCAGCAGCCAGGTTGGAAGCCACACAAAAAATACAAAAATATTCGGTCCTTTCTACAAATTATGATTTCGTTCCTGTAGCTGTTGAAACTGCTGGTCTGTGGTGTTCAGAAGCAAAAAGCTTTATAAGTGAGATAGGACGCCGCTTGGCAGAAAAAGGTTTCGACCCTCGCTCTGGATGGTATCTGGTTCAAAGAATTGCCATCACAATACAAAGAGGGAACGCAGCTAGTGTGATGGGCACCTTTGAACCAGGTACTATCCGAGGCGGAATTTTTGATTCTATTTAGTTTTTACATAATTTAGTTTTAATTTATATATAATCATTATAGTTTAGTTTAACGTTTATTTATAGTTTAATATAGTTTAGTATATATTAATTTGTAAAATCGACTGTATATATATTTTTTAATTTTTAACATAAATAAATTATTCTTAATAATAAGCTAAACAAAGCTTATAAACCTCAATAAGACCTCTCCAACCTGTCTGGCCAGCGAGGAGAGTGTAGGCCAAGTCCTCTGGCTGCTCTGGCCAAGTATGGCCCTAGTAGTACAGAGAGGATCGTGCTCCTGGAGACTTAAAGACCTGATGATGATAATGAATGACAAGTGATATTATTTTCTGACGTTTTATTATATAAACATACATACATACATACTATCACGTCTCTATCCCTAATAGGGCAGACAGAGCATTATGGGTCTTGCGGTTCTATGCAGAGCCCAGGGCCGCAAGACCCAAAAGCCACTTTTAGCGTCATGGTGGGCGAGGAGATGGAAAAGCAATCAATACAGTGATGGGTTGCTAGCCGCATCGCCTGTTAACATGATTTGCATTTTTGCCCATTCCCTCGATCGGCTTTTACGATCTGCGTGGGAAGAGAAGCAGCTGGTACATTCTAAGTTTTTTTTATTTCTCCCAGACCAGCATGGGAGTATTTATTATTATATTATATATAGTATTTATTATATAAACAGTACCAAATAATTCATTTTTGACCCAAGAAACTTCCTAATTGAAAACCCTCACCTCGGTAGTCGAACGCTATAGTGTGGTAATCCATGTTCTGAAAGAACTTGTACAGCAGTATCCTATGCGAGGCGGCGCGCGAGTTGGAGTTTCCTGGAAGAAAACGTTTCAACAAGATCAAGGGAGTGGACAAAGTTATTGTTCTAAATGTGCTAGTAACCTCACACTGTTTAACAAACACCAGTCTCTTACGATCTTCTGCTAACCATGTACCTATGTCGACGATATTATTATATTTTATGTAATAAAATGTAAGATCGTGGCAAAATAAAGAAATTTAAATTTGAAAAAAAAAAACTGTTTCTATCTTCATTTTCTACTTATAAGCGCGCTATACATATGTTAAAAAAACCCTGTCCGATCCGTTATGGTAATGTTGGGTAGCTTGTGTAGGTTCTATTTAAAGGTTTCAAAAATCTGCGGCAGTGAAGGATATAGGATAGTTTTTATTCCGAAATTCACACGGGCACAGTTAGTCAATAAATAAATGCTAGTACGTCATTTTCATCATAAGTCTGCATTTTCAAGATTTTTATTAGGCTTTCATTATTTTGTAAGTAAAGCATTGTCTGTGGATCAGATAAGACCGCATGTCAGTACTTCACATTCATCAAAAGTGCAATTTCGGGTTTGATACTTGTAAACGGATTTTTAGGAGGTTTTCTTTATTATGTAAAGCATTGCCTGTGGAACAGATAAGACCGTATATCCTTTACCACAAGCAGGTGAACTCACCATGGCAGTACATGACGACCGGTGTCTTGGAGTTGGCGAGCTCCTTATCCAGGATCTGATGCAGTTCCTCCTTGTCCACGAGCCTGAACTTGTCCTGCAGTCGCTCGTACACCGACTTCGGCAGGATGTGCCATACCCCTGCGGATTGGCATGTTTTTAAGGATGATGACTATCTTACTAACCTACTTATATAATGAAAGCGAAAGTTTGTAATTTTTATTTGGATTTTAATAAAACTTTATGATAATATAGCTTATACATCAGAATAACACATAGGCTACAATTTATAAATATACTTCGCAGACGAAGTCGCGGGCACCAGCTGGTACATTAATAATAATAAAGTATTGTATTTGTATTTGCAACGTTGTATAAGTACGTCGAAAAATACTCGATGGCGTCTTCTTACAATGGCCGCCAAGACTCGCATCGTAACAAACACCACTCGCATTTTCGACCTTCCTTAAACAACTGATGCATAAAATACTATAATAACCTAACCATTGGGCCGAAAATACTTTTTTATTCGTCATGCATATTACCTAGCGACATCTTACCAATTCTAACGGGGCAATTGTCTACTTTGGAGTGGTACTGTATTTCGATATTGCGCGCGCCCTCCACTCCGCAAGACGCGGGTTGCTCGTAGTCTATGTTCAAAGGCCATTGTACTGTGGAAATAGACAAAAACATTCATCATCATCATCATCATTTCAGCTACATAACGCCCACTGCTGGACATAGGTCTCTCCCAAAGATTTCCAAAATGACCGATCTAGAGCGGCCTGCATCCAGCGTGTTGTCAGACCACCTTGTGGGTGGGTGTCGCTTGCTAGTACGTGGTCGCCATTCGAGAACCTTTTTGCCCCTTCGGCCATCGGTTCGTCGCGCTATGTGTCTCGCCCACTGTCACTTCAACGAGATAATCCGCTGAGCTATATCAGTGACTTTTGTTCTACGAATTTCCTCATCCTCCATTTCTGATTCGATCACGTAAAGAAACAGCGAGCATAAACTACATAGCGCGTTGAACGACCTTGATAAAAAAAATCATTAATCATATTCAAAGTCTGTGTATTTTTTTGCGTATGAATTATAAGATTTTGTACAGTCAACGATTTTTTGACATCACAATGGTAAGGTTAAACAAAACAATGCAAATCTCGTTTATTTTTTGTTTAGCTTATTTTTAAGCATTTATAAAATAAATGATGTACCTATACATATATTTGAAATGTATGTCTACTATAAGTAAAGATTACTTAGCTAGTATATAGGATTCTGTACTTTGGGCGACCGTCAGTAAAACTTTTGCACTAATGCATTTCCAATAAGAGTTGAGCCGCCGGTCGTCTTTTAATCTCTTTCGGCTATTCCGCAAGGTCTTCGACATCCTTGGGTGACGCTTGATATGCATAGTATATTGGGAGAAGAAAATGGGGGAAAGCGTACCCCGGGCTCCGAAGCAGCTCGATTAAAGGTGCAAATGGGAACATAGTAGTGTGATATGAAGGAGACATAAAACCTCCAACTTCTTTTTCTCGAGTCGAAAGGCTATAAGTAAATAAATAAATATATAGGGCAAATTACACAGATTGAGCTAGCCCCAAAGTAAGTTCGAGACTTGTGTTATGGGACTCAACGATACTACATTTTATAACAAATACACATATAGATAAACGTCCAAAACCTAGGTAAATCTGAAAAAGATAATTTTCCATCTTGACCAACCGGGGATCGAACCCGGGGATCGAACCTCCAGGTGACTGGCATGATGACCACTAGACTGACCACAGAGGTTGTCAATATCCTATCCTATCCTACTAATATTATAAATGCGAAAGTGAGTTTGTATATTTGTTTGTTTATTTGTTACCACTTCACGCTCCAACCACTGAACCTATTTAGATGAAATTTGATATGGATATAGTTTAATACCAAGGGAAGGACATAGTATAGTTTTCATCCCGAAATTCGCATGGAAAGCAAAGCCCACGGGTACAGCTACATTTACTGAAATGAAAAAGTATATGTCATGAAACGACCGGAAATGTACAGACAGGGACATAAAAAGTTATATTTTATGCGCCTACTTTTTTGTAATCTACAATGGAAAAGTTCATTCTAAGTTGTTTTTTAGTCAGCTTATCACTTGATTAATTAACCTTAGGGTGATATCAAAAAAAACGTTTAAGCACACGTGTAAATAAACAAGTTTTATACACATTAATTGTCAATAATGATGCCAAATAGTGCAGCAACCAAAATAACCTGAACTGAATCGGATTCGCGCACTAAGTCCGAACCATTATCTATAAAAATCGCGTTTGTTGTATGGGAGCCTTCCTTAAATATTTATTTTATTTTGTTTTTAGCATTTTTTGTTATAGCGGCAACAGAAATACATGATTTGTGAAAATTTCAACTGTCTAGCTGTCGCGGTTCTTTAATACAGCCTGGTGACAGACAGACGGACAGACGGACAGACGGACAGACGGGAACCCAACACTTTCTCGCAATTAACTTCAACGATTTTCATTCCCCATAAAAATATTCGCAAATCTTTTGATACAATATTGAACAAATCCTTAAATCTGTTGATATCGAAATTTCATTTACTCGATTATTCGCTATTTACAAACTCAGTCTATCGTTATTTCTTTTTATATTTAATGTATTTTATCGAAATAACGTAACATCAAAGTTTTGTTACCCATAATTTTGTTTCCAGTTTTCAAAATAGTTGAAACATTTGAAACGAGTACTAGGAAACTTCTATCCATTTTCCTAGGTTAGGGCAAACCTATAGGTTAGATTGTGTTAGAACTGCGACCAACACACGAACGAGCCGAGCGAGCGTGCCACGGCAGCGGCCGGCAAGTGCTAAGACACTTCTATCCATTTTCCTAGGTTAGGGCAATCCTATAGGTTAGGTTATGTTAGAACTGCGACCAACACAGGCACGAGCCGAGCGAGCGAAACGAGCGTGCCGCGGCAGCGGCCAGCGAGTGCTAAGACACTTTTATCCATTTTCCTAGGTTAGGGCAATCCCATAGGTTAGGTTATGTTAGAACTGCGACCAACACACGCACGAGCCGAGCGAGCGAAGCGAGCGTGCCGCGGTAGCGGCCGGCGAGTGTTAAGACACTTCTATCCATTTTCCTAGGTTAGGGCAATCCTATAGGTTAGGTTATGTTAGAACTGCGACCAACACACGCACGAGCCGAGCGAGCGAAGCGAGCGTGCCGCGGCAGCGGCCGGCGAGTGCTAAGACACTTCTCGTCGAAATATGTATAGCGGGAAGGACCGAGACTACAGGTGCAACTATTCTATTGATATTTTTTTAAGTAAAGCGTATGTATGTAGCGAAGTAATTTAAAGTACATAAGTAGTCCTATCATGTTAGGTGTGATATCTTTTTTATACAGAACACGGTTAAATACCCCGGTATTTAACCGTGTTCTGTCCATAATAAAAAGGTTAATTTCATGAACAAGTGGTTTTATTGGATACTAGCCGAAGCCCGCAACGTCGTTCGCGTGGAATTTATGTCTCTGAAAAATGCTCATCAGGCTGAACAACTTTTGCTAAGGCGTCATTTTTATATTCCTTATAGTTTAGCTGGACCATTGTAGTACTGCATCAGGTGTTCCATTTTCCAAAATAATTTATACCCTAAACGTTGTTCAGGCTTAACAGCTATAGAAAAAAAAGTTTCATTCGAATCCGTCCAGTATTTCCGGAGATTAGCGTGTACAAACAGACATTCTTTTTTTAATTCATCTTTCTCAGATCTTACGGGGTTTGCCGAAGGTGCACGTAGAATAAACCACAAATTTTGTACACTAAAGTTTATTACAGGATGTTGCTAGCTTATACAAGTTCGCAAACGAGAAAGTTCTCGTATAGAAAACCCGACAATACAACAACACATGGAGAGGGCATCAGCCAGGCAGGACAATAAGTGGTTCATTGATTGGATAGCACCGCACACGCATCTATCATTTTTCGCAGAAACGCCACCTTACCCGGTTCTCTTGACATCTCCCAATAGCAGTCGGGAGATCAGATGGTGTGTAATAGTGTGTAGCAGTGTAAGATGACGCAAGTCTAATGCGTGATAAAGGTATACGACATTTGATGTGCAGGTTTGAACGCGTGATGATAGCATTGGTTGGAGCATGGTCGTATTAAGATCAAGGTCGCCAGTTCAAGCCCAGTTCACGTGGGACTCACGTTCTTTCACCATTTTATATTTCATTAAGATTAAATTTAAGTACTTACATACTGCACCGCCTCTCTTAAATATTCACTTCTCCCACTACTCAAAGGTTGACTGGAAGAGATTGCTATGCGATAAGTCCGCCTTTGTATCATAATTATGTCTTATTTTTTTTTTTCTGTTTTGTATTTCCTTTTGTTTATGGTGCAATAAAGATTATTTGTATTGTATTGTATTGTATTGTACTTTATTGCCGTGTGGTTTCCGGCAGGGTAGAATAGGGCCATTCCAAGTCCTCCCGTGGATGTCGTAGAAGGCGACTTAGGACTTAGGAATACACGCTAAACAAAGCTTATACACATCAATGAGACCTCTCCAACCCGTCTGAGCAGCGTGGAGAGTGTAAGCCAAAGTTCTCTGGCTGCTCTAACTAAGTATGGCTCTGATAGTACCTACAGAGAGAGTCCTGCTCCTGCAGTGAAGACAAAAATACTTGATGATGAAGTACTTTTTAACTGCATCTCGAATGCCTAAAAACCGTATAAAAAGACATACCAAAGTTGAGAAAAACGATGGTCCGCCGGAAAGTCTCGGAGTATCTGAAGATGAGTGGAACTACGGCGACGTTGATCACGAACAGGCCCACCGATATCGAAGCGCCCAGTAGTAGCACCCTGGTACAAACAATATAAAATAAATAAATAAATATTATTAATTTTTATATTTAATTTTTAAAGTTTATATTGTAAGGCAACATATTTAATTACTAGCAGTCCATCCCGGCTTCGCCCGTGGTACATACATAGCCTATGTCACTCAGGGATAACATACCTATCCAACAGTGAAAGAATTTTTAAAATCGATCCAGTAGTTTCGGAGCCTATTCAATACAATCAAACAAACAAACAAACAAATCTTTCCTCTTTATAATATTAGTGTAGATTCATCAGTGATTAACAACGAATTTGTTATTTTTTTATTCATAATTTACGAGACACCGATGGTATTCTTGCACGCGTCCCCGTGAATCTCGAGGTGGCGGCTGAAAACCAGTGGTTTGTTCTCCGAGCAAACGTATCGCTGAGCCCACAACTCTTTGGTATCGCTACGGCACACACGCACTACTTCGCATAGGTTTTTTCTTTGCTTTGTACCATTAGCTATAGTATTTTTATTTATTATGATTTATTTGCCCTGTATAAGTTAAGTGTGTTGTGTGTCTTTTTGATTCCAATAAAACGATTATCTATCTATCTATCTAAATAAAAAATCATTTATTGCTGTAATATAGTATTCGTAGACTATAAGTCACTACAATACAGTAAGAAAAACAGTTTAACAAAACTTTGCAAGTAGGCAAAGGAATACCTCAGCTTGTGTTACCCCTGACCGGAGTCAGAGGTAACGCTGTTTTCAGGCATCCCTCTACCCCATGTGATGGTGTGCGGGAGTTTATGAAATGGGGGCTAGGATTTACACAATATGTGATTATTTTTTCTTTTGCAATGCCCTATCAGGGCTCATGTTGTACCTACTAATTTAAGAAGTGACTATGTAGTAAAGTATTACATACATACATACTATCACGTCTTTATCCCTAATGGGGCAGACAGAGCATTTTGGGTCTTGCGGTTCTATGCAGAGCCCATGGCCGCAAGACCCAAAAGCCACTTTTAGCGTCATGGTGGGCGAGAAGATAGAAAAGCAATCAATACAGTGATGGGTTGCTAGCCGCATCGCCTGTTAACATGATTTGCATTTTTGCCCATTCCCTCGATCGGCTTTTACGATCTGCGTGGGAAGAGAAGCAGCTGGTACATTCTATGTTTTTTTTATTTCTCCCAGACCAGCATGGGAAAAAAGATCCAGATGGTGTTTACAAGCTCTTTTTAAAAGACCTATTCAACGATATACCACACGATGGGTTAGTCAAGAAAAACAAAATTTACTCCCACTTTACTTGTATGGGAGTGACCCCAAAAAATTCTATTCATATCCATACTAAATTACAGGTTTCTAGTACTTATAGTCTCTGAATAAAACCGCGGACGGATGACGCGGGTTCCTTGTTTACTACAGAACCCTAAAAAGATTCCAAAAGAATTGATAACCTCCTTTTTAGAACTCAGTTAAAAATAAAAGTGTGATGTAAATAAATTGTTTATCTAAATAGGATGTAGATATCAATGCTAGTGATTCGAAATGTTGACACCTGATATTTGAATGTTGGCTGCGGGCAAAGGTCTGTCACCAATAGATAAAAGTGTTAATTATATTTGGTCTGAGAGTGTTAATTGATGATAATTTTTGTTTTTGACATCTTAAAAATACAATACAATACCCTTTATTGCACAAAATAAATGAATACAGGAGATAATTAAGAAAAACACATTTTTTTGTGGTTGATCTCTAAAAATAGTATAAAAAATCTAGAATAATACTGTGTTTTTTTTTATATTTTTTATCTTTAAAACTGACTGACATACGCCGCGTAGAACTGAGACTTATTAAAAAAACGGCCCGTTACTATGTGACGTTTCGATGACGTCATTGAACAACTTGCGTTCTTACCGGCCAGCCGTTAATGCGTACCTATTTATGCGTTTACTTAGACGAACATTTCACACACATTAATATAAAATGGCTAATCTGCTCACGAGAAAATCATGTGTTGTGCCTAAATGCGCTAGAAACACGGTAAAAACACCAGAAAAACTGTTTTTTCAAGTTCCTCGAGATCCAAAAATGCGAAAAAAAATTGTTGAACGCTCCGAAGAGAGCTGATCCTGTAGCGGCTAAAAGTTGTGAATACTGTTGTGAGGACCATTTCGATGTTACTTTACCTACATACTTAACTTAGGAATAAGAAAAGTGCCAGGAAGGTCATTGACCTTTGTTCAATATCTTGTATACCAGCATCAAAGAAACAAAAATAAAAACATTTGTAAAGTTGGTAATAATCTACACTTCTTTACTTTAAATACCAAAATGATATTTTTTTTTTTACATTCTCACAATACACTAAACTATCCATTTAACTTGCTGTAGGACCAGCAAGGCAAGAAGGGCCAAAAGAAGCCGCAGCCCGATCACATTATTGTGACCATCCTTTAAGCTAATATACATTATAGAAAATAGAAATACGTATCCTTGAATGTATATACCTACGGCTGGGCTAAGCGATATAGGGTTGGCGTCTACGAAAATTAAAGCAGAAGTGTGTAGATTGTTATTGTATGTGTGTAGTTTTACGGTACAAACGATATCTGGTTCCCGATTCCTACGTACCTACCTGCCTATCTCCGTGTGCTTCAAGCACGCCTACACTTTTGATTATGTTATAAAATAGACAAATATAATAACAAATAATAGATTTTATTGGAACGAAGTTCTTTATCGCGCGATGCGAAAGGGGGCTAGACAGAAAAAATTAAGACCAAAAGTTTTAACGACACTTTGCTATAGATTCAACTCAACATTGTTCACTGACGTCACGCACTATTGCCGCTTTGCCGCGGGCGTTTCAAAGTACATGAAGCTTCAAAAGCTTGTAACTACGAAATTACTGTGTATAATCAATCGAATAAAAAATAATGTTGTCCTTGGTATTAGGGCTAGGCTCTTAATAAGTTTCAGACGATTATCTCAACATTGTGTTAATCTTCATTATTAATAAAAAACTTGAGAGGTGTCAAGGGACACCCGGATGGAACGAAGTTCAAGAGAGAGTAAGAGACAGACAGAAAAACACGCGCACGCCGCACGGCTTACAACTATAGCAAAAAGTGTCATTACAACTTTTGGTCTTAATTTTTTCCGTCTAGCCTCCTTTCGCAACGCGCGATAAGGAACTTTGTTCCAAAAATTTTCTTTTGTGCTGATCTTGGACAAAAAAAAGAACTTCCAGCTGCTTCTCTTCCAATGCAGATTGTAAAAGTATGTGAATCATGTTATTAGATGATGCGGTTACCAACCTGTCACTATTTTGATTCCTTTTTCTGGCTTCTTGCCCACAATCATGCTAAAAGTGGCCTTTGAGTCTTGCGGCCCTGAGATCTGTCTGCGTAGAGCCACAAGACCCAAACTGCTCTGTCTGCCCCATTAGGGATAAAGACGTGATTGTGTAGGAGCACTAGCTGTTGCCCATAACATTTGTTCAGTAAATATATCAAACAAAATTGTTTTACGTAAGAGCACTAAGAGCCAAGCTCTTGTGGGCATAATTGTGTAGAAACACACGCACACCACAGTGATTTTGTGGCAGAGATAATGGAAGGAAAAGCACCTAAAGAATAAAATCAATTGAAGTGCAAACCTCAATTACCACTAAAACCACATTGTCAACAGGTTTTTTTTAGTCTCCACTGCAGGAGCACGACCCTCTCTGTATTACCAGAGCCATACTTGGCAACAGCAGCCATAGGATTTGGCCTACACTCTCCATGCTGGCTAGACGGGTTGGAGAGGTCCTATTGATGTTTATAAGCTTTGATTAGCTTGTATTTCCTTAATCACATAAAAATTCTTTAACAACCAAAAATGCTTTAAGCATTAATTCTGCCTATTGTGCTAGGTATCTATATAATTGTATTTTGTACAATAAAGGTAAAATTAACACTTCAAGTTGCTTTACTAAATTAATACTATTAAGAATTTAATAAGAGCACATATTTTAAATATAGATGATGAAGTTAACTGGTTATGAATATATTTATATATGGACATTTAGTCTAGAATTTTATTATGACAAAGACATGGTTATATGTAAATTCATTAGACAGAAAAAGGGTTTCGAATGCAAGGGCACCAAGCCATGCAGAAATTTTATTCTTCACTAGCCAAAGCCGGCGACTTCGTTCGCGTGGACTTTATGTCTCTGGAAAATGCTCATCAGGCTGAACAACTTTTACTAAGGCGGCATTTTTATATCTCGTATAGTTTAGCTGGACCATTATGGTTCTGCATCAGGCGTTCCATTTTCCAAAATTATTTATACCCTATATGTTGACCAGGCTTAATAGCTATATAACAAAAAAAGTTTCATTCGAATCTGTCCAGTATTTCCGGAGATTAGCGTGTACAAACAGACAAACAGACATACAGACAAACAGACAGACATTTTTTTTGAATTCTTACTCTATTACTACGTCTCCATCGCCCCCAATTTTTTTTTCGAAATATATTTAATGTACAGACACACTTTTTTTACTGTTTTATTATATGTATAGATATAGATTAATTAATTCAAATACACACTTTTAAATATAGCTAGGTACACTGAAAGCCAAGTATGCGGCTAAGGCGATACTAACCCTATTATTTCTACATACCATAAGATCTTGTACCTACTCATAACCCTCCTAATCTACTTATAAAAAAAAATTGACTTACCAAACGGTGTATATAATTACACATATCAGTATTCGTCGTAAATCTACCATTATTTCAAACGCTGCGGAATAAGTAGAAAACAATGTAAAACAATGCTATATACATCCAATAGATGCGGCAAGTAACACAAAATCTATTAATGCACTAGTAAATGCAACATTTATACAAGAAATTACATAAAAAATTAAATTAATGTGCGATTAAATGAGGACTGACAAAATATTACTCAAATAGGGAAAAACGGCAATGCAAAAAGTTTTATAGTCCAACTAACATTTTTGTAGCTTGAAAACACCCAATGATTACAGATCAAGGTAAAAACAAGATTTAAACTAAATTATTAGTATTGTTATTATGAAAGCAAAATTAAAATAAACCTTCGAACTTTTGACATGAATATTGAAATGACATGACAATTGACAGCCAGACGGACGACCGTCGACCATAGGGCGTTTTTCCACTACCCGGCACGGCAACGGCACGGGGCGGCGACAGACCGGCGGGCGAGCCGTGGCCCCGTTTTTCAACTATTCGGCACGGCCTGGAGTGCTATTTTTCATTGAAGGACTCAGCGAAACACAAAACGTGTAGTTTTCCGACTCACCGCTCACGTGAAATACAAATTTGTCGTATTTTTCAAACCGTCGTGTCAGCGAAAAACAGTATTGTTTTACGCAGAAAACATCGATAATTTGTCTATACTTTTCTAAAAATTCAAACATGAATAAAAAAGCAACTTAAAATGGAACGGATTTCCCATGATTGGTTTCGATAACATATCTACGCTACAAATGTCAAAATTACGAGTGGTCAAGACCACTCGTTGCAAATCCTTCGCAAACTACCGATTCAAAAATGCGCCCGTTTGGAAACGCTCGCGCAAACCCTTCGTAATGTGACACGTGACTTCAAAAAATACGTCTCCTGAAGTACGATTTTTGAAACGCGGAGTCACCTAAACGAATGGTTTTTCTATACAAAAAACCGTTCGTTTAGTGACTCCGCGTTTAAAAAATCGCACCACTGGCACGGTGGCAGCCATTAGGCCAGTGTTGCCAGACTTACTATGTAATGCTACTATATATTTTACGGCTCTGGATACGAGTCCTTTAGAGCCTATAGTACATTCCTTGGATGCCTTGGATTGTATGACAGATCCAAAGAGCAAAAAAGTTTTTAAGGTTGCTTTTCTTGCGTTGTATGTTTTTTTTTTTCATTTTTTATTGTGTTGAGAATCGTGGGTGAAATAGATTGGTGTAAAAGTATTTTTTAACTTAATCCATGAGATTTACCATCGCGGGGCACAGTTAGTTCAACTTAATAATATCTGTTGCAAACTTTTTTTTAAAGTTTGGCGAATTTTTAATTATCTTTGAAGAACATATACAAAAATTATGTGAAAAAAAAATATGAACAATGTAAATTATGTTAAACTATGGTTATGTTTATGAAAAAAATCAGCATTATAATCTATCATTATGACTATAGAAGCATTATTACAATAAATTATGAGAAAGTCCTTGTGACAAACCATATAATGAAAAATATCCTTATGAAAAATTTGAGGATTCACACACACAGCACAGCTGACACAGCAATTATACTATCCAACTATGACATGTTGATGACATGATGACGTTTACACACAGTATTTCACTTCGTAAACAAGATGTTTCGTTTAAAATAGAAACAATTGCAGAAGACAGTTTGTTCATGAAAAATGATATTTTGGTTTAGTGTTTTCCGTGTAATATTTCAAAAAAAACAAGCGCAGAAGACACGCTTTTATTAAAACAAAACATAGGTATAAGTGAATACGACCTGTGTGGAGAGAATAATAATAGTTAAAGAAGCTTTAGAAGGTGACCATATAAATTTTAAACCAAGTGAAAAAATTATTCATTTATTTCGTAGTAAAATATATTCAGATAACAATAAATAAGTAAATATATGTAAGTCTTTTTTGAACCCTTGTAATAATTCATTCAGGTGTGAATAAAATTCTTTTTAAGCTATTGCATAGCTTCTATCGCGGGCCTTGAGCGCGGGGACCGAAATCCAGAAATTCCGTAACAAAAAACCTCACGCTCTCCCCACTCCGCCTACCATGTAGTGCCGCTTCGTCTCCGTCGTCCGTTTGCGACGTTGCCGTCCTTCCTTGTTTGCAATAGCTTTACCGCGGCAGTCCCCGAGTGCCACACATCTTTTTTTTTATAATACTCTTTACTTATTTTAAATAGACGTGTCAGATTTAGAATTCCCTTACCATAAACAGAATCAGACTACAAACGCAGTCTAACTTTTATTTTAAATTGACGTGTCAGATTTCGGTAATTTTTTGTAATTTCAAGGACATATGTCAATAAGTCAATAAGGTCGAAATTCGCTTAACACCCCAGGAATGATGTGAATATAGAACAGATTCTTACGTGTTATTTTTTATTCTGGATTACATTAAAAAGGATTTGTTAAAGTCCAATAATGTCGATTTTTTTTTAGAAACCAAATTAATATAATTTATAGGTAATCATATTTCTTCGATGTACGACAGTAACTGTTAAGCACCTAGTCCACAATTCAAAACCAATACTACACGTATATGCAAAACACCAATTGGAGGTAACATACAGAGGGACTTTTTGACCACCAGCCACATTTTTGGACCAGGTCCTGTCCTTCATTGAGAGACTAATTAAAAACATCTTCATACATTTCCCCAAAAATGGGTAAAAATGGCTCAATCTGACAATCCTGAATTCCTGATGTCAATATCGACGAGACGTCAATGTCTTCGCAACAGAATGTGTGAACATAACGCATCAATTGTAATTTAAAAAAAACTTTTGCCGTGCCCATTTGTCGGGCGGGACGGCGCCATACAACTTCATAAATTTTTGCTTCCACTGCTGCCGTCGTCGCCGTCGCCGCCGCCAGGTCGGGTAGTAGAAAAACGCCCATACGACCGACGGAAGATTATGTCGTGGATGACGTTTAGTGACTTGCGTGACGTAATTTGACAGCCGGATTGCGTTCAGCTAAAAAACTTAGGTGCCTAGATTTGTAACCTACTTCACAAAAAGGAGGAAATTCTCAATTCGTCGGAATCTATTTATAGTTAGGGAGGCGAATAGGGGAATTTTCGGCAATACTCGAGCGTGGCAGTTTAAGATATGAGAGATACCTTAGACCTAATAGAACAACCTTGTAAAGTATTTAGCTCTATATGTAGTGAAGCGCGCCTAGGATAGACGATCAGATTAGTAAAAAAAAATCGATAGTCTGAAATACTCGAGCCCGTCAGATTAGGATATTGGGGGTTGATTTTAGTGTTTAAAGACTAAATTTAACTAATCTGACGATAAGTCCTTGACGCCGCCGAGTTATAGGGTCGCGAACTTGTAAAAAAAAAACGTTAATCCGGCATTCTCGAGCGCGATTTTTTTATTTTTTATTTTGAAGAATATAATCTAAAACTTACTAAAAATACAAAATCTGCCGGTTTCCGCATGATCGGAAGTGTGGGTGGAGGAGCCATTTCGTCTTCCTAAGAACGCGTTGCGTATAAGTCGCGAACGATACATTTTATAAAAAAATATTTTAAAAAACATTTACGTTGGTTGTATCTATCGCTTTATTGTCATTCTTAAATTCCCCGTTTTATCAAGGAGGAAGAAAGGAAAAATAAGAAACCAAAAAACCTTTTTCGGTCAGATTAAGAGAACCCACCAACTTTTTTGTCAGATTAAAAAAATATGCTTTCAGGATACCGAGATAAACCTCCCCTATGAAAATCTGACGCGCACGAGTATTTCAAAAAAAATTTTTTCTTTGCATTTTCAAAAATTTATCGTAACTTATCGTCACGCCGAAATCGTCAGTTTTTTTAAAGGGAGCTTCCTTGGGGCCTACTTAACACCCCTTCCGAAAATCTGACGCGATCGAGTAAATTTTTTTATTTTTGCATTTTTGACAACTTTATATGCCTACCCCCACCACGCAAACCGGCAGATTAGTATACCGTTGTTATCAGAGGCACTTGGGGCATACGTAGTATGAATATCTGACGCGCTCGAGAATGCCCAAGTAACTGTTTTTTTTTAACATTTTTGAAAAACCGTACACGCCAAACCCACCGCTAAAATGGTTTTTACCATACGAGCTTTTCTTTTCGAAATTATTTTATCTTTCGATTTTGATAGGTCTCGACGGCGCCGTTAAATTACGCCATTTAGCTACCTCGCCTCCCTTACTATTAGGGTTCCGTACCCAAAGGGTAAAAACGGGACCCTATTAGGAACTAAGACAGTTGTATATTCCTTTAAAAATATATAAATATTGAAGGAGGCTCCCATGCAACGTACGGAACCCTTCGTGCATGAGTCGGACTCGGACTGGGCCGGGTTTTTTTTATACATGTTTCCCGATTATACTATAATCGAAGGCATCTGGATCGATTTGTTTTTTTTTTTTTGTTTTAGGACAGGACTTACCACTCCACCCACTAAAATGCCAAAATCGATAGAAGTGTATAATTTAGTATTAAAACCAAAATAACTGAAAACATTTAAAGTTCCTACTTCCAAGGCTCTCTAAAGTGCAATTTTCGAAACTTCCAATTTTTCATACAGAAAATCGTTCGTTTAGTGACTGACTCCGCATTTAAAAAATAGCACCACTGACCCCAAGGGTAAGTTATAGGTACCGGGTGCGTTCTGCTGACAAAATCTAGGCACTTTCCTCTAGGACACACGGCAGTGTACCAGCCAAAGTTAAAAGAACGGGGAAATTAACATAGTCAGAAGAACTTTACTGAATAGAACTTTTAAACTGAAACATGATAAATATGATGGGAATAAATAAGCAGAAAAGAAAACAATTAAATGTTCAGATACATTTTGAATAATAATTTTATTTTTCTCTTTTGAATATTAAAGTACCTAAACTTACAAAAAATATTAAGGCTACTAATTAAATATCTTTACGTTTTAGTCATCCACTACGACTAATATTTTTCTATTTTTAGCACCGACTAATTTTATTCGTCTCAAAAAGTTGACCTTCTTTCCGGTGTCCTTGTCATACATGACGACCTGGGGGTCAGTGTAGCCTCTGATTTCAATCCTCTCTGTGGTCCTTATTTCGTTGGTTAAATTCCCAGCTTTCATTATATTAGCCAGTTGTGGTGCATAAAAGTGATATTTTCCATACAAATTTTCATAATCTGCTATAACGCACCCGATAAGCTCGGCAGTGTACTCAAGTTCCACAAAAATAATGGTCTTATTCGCTATTAACTTACTGACGATGGTCTGACCAGGTTTTATGGTCAGTGAACCTTTTTGATTTTTCACTTCAAGCGATTCTGTGACGCTTTCGAAAGTACTATCTCTCCATTTGTTTTTAAAGCAGTGCTTTTTCGTTACGAAGTCTATGCACACGTCGTATGTGATATTGTCATTTGGAAATCCCTCTGGTGACCAAAACGAAAACACAGTAAATTCGACGTCTTCCATGAACGATTTCTTGCGTGTTTGGACTACAGTGCTGTTGTTGATGTACTTGACGGTGTTTAGAACGACTTGTTGATGGATCACGTCTGAAACTCTGGCTCGTTTAATAAACAAATGCCGCTGAACTTGTGGCCATTTAAAATTCTCGAAGAGATTGTAATATGGTGTTGGATCTTTAAGAAAAACGTCGTCAGGCACCCTTCCGAGCTCTACTCTTAGACCTTTGTTCAGATTGTCTTTCGTTATATTAAATAGAGCTACTTCTCTGTCGGTTATAAGCTTGTTATCGAATCCTGTATAACTGACCTGTACATATTCTTTTCTAGAAGCGGTTGTGATATTGATTTTAATATTGGCTTTGCATGGCACGATCAGAAATAAGATTATTACTTTCCATATCATTTCAATAGGTTCAATCTGGTGCTAGACGAAAATTACCAAGGATTTAATATCAGTAAATAAGTAGTTTAGGATATAACTATAAGCAGATAATGTCAGGCAATGTATTTAGAAGACATCCAGCGTTCCACACATTTTTCTAAAGTTTAATCAAATAAGTTTCAAAGTCAGAAATCGATGAACCTTATTGTTTTCACGTTATAGCAAAACTCTGGGGATAAACAAATATTAAGTTATTTAAAAAGATACCAATTCAGAATGTTTACAATTTAAGTTAAGTTAATTTAAGTGTAAATACTTACTTTTAATTATTTCCAGAGAAAATGCACCATGCATTAAGTGACACTGTTCACACAACAGTAATACTATAAGAACAGTTATCAATACTGATTAATTTAAATGTATCTATCGATTCTGACCCGTGGGGGGTCAAGATCAAGAACCAAGATTAAAATCTGTTTTAACTGCGCGTCTCCCTAACTCTCTGATGAATTTAGATTAAGTATTAATAGTTTATGTGAGTTACTTAAATTAGAAATTCATCATCATCATCATCAGGTCTGTTTTATCTCCACTGCAGATGTACGAGTACGCCTACAACTCTCTCTATACTACCAGAGCCATATTTGGTCAGAGCAGCCAGAGGACTTGGCCTACACTCTCCTCGCTGGCCAGACGGGTTGGAGAGGTGTCATTGATGTTTATAAGCTTTTTTCAGCTTGCATTTACTAAGTCACCTTCTACAACATCCACGGAAAGACTTGAAGGGTCCTATTCTACTCAGTCAGAAACCACACGGCGAACGGTAAAGGAATTAGATGTTGTAAAAAAGACCTTAGTTTAAGAGCCTGAAGGTCAGGTAGACAAGAAAGTAATTAGGTACTTATTTAACCTTTACATCTTCGACTATTCCATAATATTATCGCCTGGCACTTTTATTACTCGCGCCGCATCAATCGTCATAAGTAGGTATTGATCAGGCGTTTTAATATCTCTTCTGTAATTTTGTATAGTGTATCTATATCTATCTACTCTAGTTGTATGATTTAAATTTGAAGAACATAAAATTCGGACTGAATGATTGTTGGCTGACCCTTGTTTTTGTGCCCAGATGCTTCTGTGTAGCCTACGCTTGGTTTAAACAAAGACAATATAATAAATTATTAACTTATAAGCTTAGACTAAGCAGACGCATCTAGTGATATGCCGCTAGAAATATTCCAAATGTACTGAAATTTTCACATTGTAAATTTACGGAAATATTTCCGTAAATATTCTCCAAAATTTCCATTTCTGGGAATATTGTCAAAGTTTTCCAAAATTCCCGGGAACGGCACATCACTAGATGCACCTTTACATTCTTTAAAGCTATAACTTTTTTAATTTGTCTCTAGTTGCTAACTAGGTCAGTTATTTACTTAATTTTTTTAATGACCTAAATATACACTTAATAGTAAGGTAACCTATTTGGAAGTTCTAGACTACATGCCTATATCACAGACCCATATCTAAGTGTAACAGTCCATAATCTCAAAGATGCTGTTTCGACTCGGATCCCTCTAAACCCGTTTACTAACCACGACAAGTGTCCAAAGTCATTTATCCTGACAGGAATCGAATCTACGACCTTTTCTTCTCGAAGTAGGTGAAGGCAAATCGTCTAATACACTTAATAATACGTAATGAATTGTTGGCCAGTTTTACAAGAGCTTTAGGTCTGTAGAGACTTTAAATAATGATAGTTTCAGTCAAGTTGGTGATGGGCTATTAAGCGAAATGGTATCGTTTAGGACAAGTGTCTTCTTTCATCTGATGTAGTCTTTATTAGGCGGCCTTAGTTGCTAATGAAAGCAAGTGACACAGCGTTGTTAACTCTGGGTTAAAAATCAACTTAAGAGGCGATTAAAGACTCGCATCAATGAGATGTTTGTTTTTAACGACATAAGATTATGTGTTACTTAAAGGGAAATGTTATTTGAATCAACTCAAAAAAAAAGGTAAAGTTCTTGTACTCATGAATATCATCAAGATTTAAATAATGGATACGATACCACAGGTATGGCTCTTCATACAAACGGAGCAGCATATATACCTAGTACTACTACAAACGAAACAATCCGTCCGTGCACACGTCAAATGTGTGAGTTAAACAATCAAGGTTGCCACTACAGACTTTGTTGCTTTGCTTACCTGTTTTCATCACTCGGAAATCTATAAAATTTTCGTTATTTATTGTTTTCCGTCGATAAACAATGATAATGTGCGCAGTTTCTCACCATTACAATTCAATAATCCTAAGTGACTCGAATAATGTCAACGTGCAACTACCAATTACCCTGTTTTACTGCCACTTATACCTCACAATAACGGGGGAAGGGTTGCGGGGACGCCAGATTGCGGGGGACGGTGCGAGTTTCCGTTCTGTATGTAATACTATTATTAATTCTGTGACGATACAGCGGGTTTTAGAATATATATATATATAAGAAAGATGACGAGGTGTGACACTCGTTAGGTTGAATAACGTCTAAAATCAACGTTATCTGAAAGCGACCGATCCACTGAATATAGTCGGTTGCCGTGTTGTTAAGAAACGCAGACTAACTTTGTTACTAGGTTTAAACCAGTATCCGACCAAAACAAGTTGACATTGACAGATGAGAGAATAAGACAGTATGTGTTCACCATTTATACATATTTACAACGAACAGTTGATGATTTTATTGTTATCTATAAGTTACAACTCTACAGTCAAATAGGTGGGTATTTCTTCGATCTCGTCGGGAGGCAGATGCGACGTATTATTCGACGTTACTCAAATAAACTTTGGCATAACTCTCAATTAAATGTTAACCTTAGATTAATAGAAGATCAGCTACAACAACGGTATTATCGACTGCTTCGATGCATCCTTTGTCACCTCACATTGCACGCTCACGCACGCTCTAAACAATGAGCATATTTAACCAAAGCAATATAGCACATATTCTGTGGCTAATTAAGTTCAAATTTCTTTAAAATAATGACTGATTCTTATTACACTTCGGCACGAAATAATACTTATTTTGAGATACAATTTTCAACTCTATTCCTGAAAAATAGAGTAGAAATTAATTCATTTGTTCTCAAACAGTGCACTCATTACAGTTTCCAAATATATTTTCAGTATCGACAGGTGACGAATAGTGGCCTTGCCCTTGTTTTGTATAGTATTTTATTAATTGAGCATGTAATTAGATTATTCACGGTGGCTCAAGGAAGACTAGATACTAAAGAAAAGCATGAGGACCTGAGTTTAGTTCCGGTCTACCTTCATATGAGTAGGTAAATGTTTGGATTTTTGGTTTACGTCTATCTACATGTTTGTATTTGTACGTGCTTCTTTAACTATATGTCGTCGGTCCCGGTTACTGTCTTTGACATTGGTCGTTACCTAAAAACCATGTCAGAGGCCTTTAAGGCGGCTTAAAAACTCTGACACTAGTGTTAGTCACTAACACACACGATAAGAAGAAACGGTTACTTACAGTTAAGTTTACTGCTGCTTCCAAAGCACTTGTGCAGAAGAAGCGGCAACAAATTTAATTTCTCTTGTCCTATATACGTATCGATTTTTTTAAACCCCTGCTCTCCTAAATTTGGCTGACGCACTGCCGTGCTTATACGGTCGAAAAAATTTGAACGAGTAAGCGACGTAACGAGGTTTTTCGAGCAATGGCGGACTTACAATTTACATCCATTACATTCTCTCGTCCTATCTACCTATCTATACTACCTCTATCTACCACCCCTATAAACTTGTCCAGAATGTGGCAGTTCGCGGTCGCCGTGTCGAAACTGCAAACCAATCTCAATCGAACGCGCACGAAGTTCATAACATTGACAGACTATATCAATAAACCAACGAACTGTAATTCTATGGATATGTAACTGTAAAGATATCACGAAATTTATATAAAATTAGCCGAAGCCTGCGACTTCGTTCGCGTGGACTTTATGTCGCTGAACAACTTTTTCTAAGGCGTCATTTTTTTAGTTCTTAAAGTTTAGCTGGACCATTATGGTAGTACACCCATGTAAGTACCTGACCAAGGTCGCTGGAAGGCGGATGCAAGTCGCTCTAGATCGGTTATTTCGGAGATCCTTGGGAGAGGCCTGTGTCCAGCAGTGGACTTTATGCGACTGAAATGACGATGATGATGAATATAGTTCTGCATCAGGTGTTCCATTTCCATAATCAATTATATCCTATATGTTGCCCAGGCTTAACAACTATAATATAGGTGTAACAAAAAAAGTTTCATTCTAATCCGTCCAGTATTTCCGGAGATTAGAGTGTACAAACAGACAAACTATTTCTACATCGCCCCTAATTTTTTTTGGAATTATACTTAACTAGCTGTACCCGCGGGCTTCGCTCCCCGTGGGAATTCCGGGATAAAGAGTACCCTCTGTCCTTCCCCGAGTCTTAAACTATATCCATACAAAATTTCATCCAAATCGATTCAGTAGTTTGAGCGTGAAGAGGTAGCAAACAAACAAACAAACAAACAAACAAACAAACAAACAAACAAACAAACAAACAAACAAACAAACAAACAAACAAACAAACAAACAAACAAACAAACAAACAAACAAACAAACAAACAAACAAACAAACAAACAAACAAACAAACAAACAAACAAACAAACAAACAAACAAACAAATATACAAACTCACTTTCGCATTTATAATATTAATAGGATGTACATACACATTTTTTTACTGTTTTATTTTATTCGGCAAGGTATAATAGGACCACTCCAAGTTTTCCCGTGGATGTCGTATAGAAGGCGACTTAGGGATTGCAAGCTAAATAAAGCTTACTCGTATAAACATCAATGAGGCCTCTCCTACCCGTCTGGGCAGCGTAGAGTGACCAAGTCCTCTGGCTGCTCTGGCCAAGTATGGCTCTGGTAGTACAGAGAGGGTCATGCTCCTGCAGTGGAGACAAAAAAGGCTTGATGATTGAGATGATGATGATATAAAATGATTGTCGCAAGACTTAAATTACATTAGCAATGGCTTAAAGTAACGCTGGTAACGGTATTGGCGGTAAACGAGATGTAGTGTAGTTTCAAGTATCGCCTACTTGAATGTACTTTTTAACCCCCGACAAAAAGAGGGGTGTTATAAATATGACGTTAATGTCTGTCTGTCTCTGGCATGGATCGAATGGATGAAATAATTTAGATGCGGCTTTTTAAGAAAAGCAAGTTTTCTTGCGGTGGTTTTTAGTAAGTTTTAAGTAAGTAGTTACAAGTTGCGAATCCATACAATTAGGATTCTGTAAAAGTTAGAGTTCTGCCGTGTGGTTTCCGGCAGAGTAGAATAGGGCCACTCCAAATCCTCTCGTGGATGTCGTAGTCGACTTAGGAAATACAAGCTAAACAAAGCTTATAAACATCAATGAGACTCCTCCAACCCGTCTCTGGCCAAGTATGTCTCTGGCAGAGCAGAGAGAGTCGTGTTCCTGCAGTGGGGAGAGAAAGACTTCATATAAAAAGTTAGAATCTGTTGGACTGGAATACTGTAAAACTAGGAATCTGTAGAATTGAAGTTCTGTAATGGAAATAAACTTGGGAATCATCCCAAATACCGAACTTTTGACTTACCTCGTGATTTACCACCAAGTCTGCCCTTGGTGGTCTGCAGCCCTGCACAAACCCAATCAGTTCAACAAAGATGCGATCACATGTGTCGACACGACGCGTCAAGGCACAATAGCAACCAAATCCTACAGTACTAAACACACCACACCTCCTTAAGCTAAAGATGTAAGGCCTATTTTAGAGTAACAAAGACTTTTTGATGAAGAAAGCTCACGCTGGTCCGAAATAGGCATTGTTAGGGTTACTTTAGTATAAATAGTTGAAGAGCTTCGGAACTGTATCATTCGATGTTTACAACTCGTTTGCTTTAAGTAGGTTGTAGAAAAAACACAATTAAAGCAAATTTTCAGTGTTTCTAAATAGTTGTTTGCTATTAACTATAAATTAATCAAAGTTTGAATAAAGATCAATTAAGAAATATCTCTGATTGGCATATTCTGGAAAGAGTAGAGATTTCCTTTCGGACTTATCGGAGAATTCTATCATTATGAAGGTAAATATTTGGTTTGATTGGTAACACCACAAATACCTATACAAGTTTTTTGCTAAGCAAATAAAAAAATACATCAAGAGCGCCATCTAGTGATGAGTAGCGGAACTACCGATACGACTTGATATCGTTTTTGTTTAAGAAAGCCCTGATTTTCAGCCAATAACTTTTCAACAGCTGAATCGATTTTTAACACACATATGTCTAAGAACCACCGCAAGGGAATTAGATTTTACTTTAAAAAACCGCATCGCAATCGGTCCCTCCGTTCAAGCGGTACAATGCTACGGACAGACCGACAGACGACAAACTTAAAACACCCCTCTTGTTAATCGGGGGTAAAAAATAGGCGTAGTTTTTTTTACGTTAAGAATTTTCCCAGTTAAAGGAATCTCGCCCCGAATTTACTAAGATGACGTAGAAGCACGGTATAACTACCAAGTTCTACCAAGCTGTTGTTGTAACCATTGGTCAACTTAGCACTAGCAGTCTTCGGAATATCCGCTCCTAAAATCTAATGAACTTTGTCCCTTTTCAGGGTTTCATACCTGTGTTGCTGTGCCTGTCACTGACTTCAGCCGAACCTCCTGTCGGGTAAGATTTTTTTTGTTGCTTTCATAGCGTATACATTTAAATTAAATTAATAGGGAGCAAGTATGCAAGTTCCTAATTTAAATAAATATCATCATTTCAGCCACTGCTGGACATAGGCCTCTCCCAAAGATTTCCAAAATGACCGATCTAGAGCGGCTTGCAAAATTCTGCAAAACTAAAAAAACCATTTTGCTTACTCTCAATTTACGAAACTGATTTTAATAAAATTTCTATGGGTCCTCTACCTGACAAGTATACTCAAAAATAGAGAATTTTTGAGAAGTCGGTTAAAAATATGTCAACGTCTGCAGAATCGCAGATTCTTTAGAAAGTATTGCTACTAAATAAGTAGTGATTAGGCGTTATACCACAATGTTGTTATTCCTACAAATTCCATCAAGTATTTAATTTATTATTACTGACCTGGTTTATACATTTTGAAGTCCCTAAGCCGTACATGTTATTTACTCACACTAACTATGTCTTTCTATTTCCTAACTTACATAAATACAGAATAATAAGCTAGGTAAAAAAAATATATAACTAATACATATATAGATAAACATCCAAGACCTAGGTCAATCTGAAAGAGATCATTTTCCATCTTGACCTGACCGGTGATCGAACCCGGGATCTCCGGTGGCATCATAACCACTAGGCCAGAGGTCTTCAAACTATTTCAATTTTGATGCAACTACCCTAAGAGCATTGTGCGAGTCTGTTTTACTCACACATAGGCACTTGTTTGTCGAAAGGCCTCTAATTTTTACATGATAAGATAAGATAAAAAATGATTCAAAGGATTCATACACACAAATTTACAGGCATCTTATGATCTAAAAAAATTAATTTAAAAAACAAAAAATCTCAATGCACATGCTGTCGATGGCACATTTGCCATCGACAGCATGTGCATTGTGCTGGGTTCTGTAAATGAAGCACCAGCGCTGATTTTCCTACATTATTTTTATATTACATATGTGTTTTAATATTTCCAGCGATGGCTACCCCTCCGCGAGGTCAGGGCACGACCATCACGACCACGACAGCCACGGCTTCGATTTCCAAAGATCTCTGTCCCAGGAGTACGGGCCTCCGGCTGCGGCCAGGGGCTTCGGTTCCCGCAACTCTATTTCCCAAGAGTACGGCCCACCGAGCGCCAGAGCCGGATTTTCCCATAGCTCATCGCGAACCCCCTCAACGTCCTACGGAGCTCCAAATTCTAGGAGTCTTTCGCAAGAATACGGAGTACCTAACGCGCGATCAGGCCCTAATTCACGCAACAGCATTTCTCAAGAATACGGCCTGCCAAGTTCTCGCTCCTTATCCCAGGATTATAGCGCCCCTTCAGCTCGAGGATTATCTCAAGAATACGGCGTTCCTAGCTCTCGTTCGTCTTTTTCGAGTGGTTTGTCCCAAGAATACGGTCCACCGAGCCAAAGAAACGGTGACTCTTACGCTAGAGCCCCATCTTCTCAATACGGCGTCCGTTCTACTCCCGCTGAAGAATACCTGCCGGCGCAAAGAAGCTTCGGTTCTCCGTCTCAGAAATATGGAGCCCCCAGTCAGTTTCGTTCCTCCCCTTCTCAACAGTATGGAGCCCCCTCAGCCAGAAACAATGACATCTCAAGCTACTCTAAATCGTTCGGATCCCGCAGCTCTTTACCCCGAACTCCTTCTCAGTCTTACGGAGCCCCGTCCTCTCGTTCTCTCTCCACTCAATACGGTGTGCCTGCAGCTGCAAGGGGTTCTGACTCGTATTCCCAAGGATTTAGGTCGGTTTCGCAATCGTATGGTGCGCCGGCGCCGGCTGCGCGTGGTCTGTCTGACACTTACGGCGCTCCCGCTGCAAGGGGCCTCTCTCAGGAATATGGTGCGCCTTCCAGCAGAGCAGTGGACTTGACCACCGGCGCCTTTGCTTCTTCCTTTGGATCTGCCAGGTAACATTATATGTACACTATCACGTTTTTATTTCTAACGATGTGGACTGTATCCTATTCCCTTGATCACTATCGCAATCTATGCGAGAGGAAAAGCAACTGGTAAATTCAACATTCTCTTTTTTCTCCTAGTCCAGCAAGGAAGTAAATGTCAAGATTTGCAATATTGCTCATAAAACTGATCAGGCGTTTTTAATTTACCAAGAAGTTTTTAGAATTTCTGTGAATTGTCTCAGGTCGTCACCTTCCGAGAAGTACGGAGCCCCAGCGGCCCGGGACTCCATGCCGTCCGAGGAGTACGGCGTGCCGGACCAGTATAGCTCGCTCTCCGGACAGGGGTACGGCTACGCGAGGAACGCTTTGGACGAGCTGCTCAACCAGGTATGAACTTGATACAAACAAACAATCCTGCTAATTTACTTTGGTAAGGGGGTTACTCCAAAAGCGGTACGCAAAACGGACGTTACTGCGAATAAGCGTTTCAGTGTCAAGCATCATTGAGCACTAGCGTATGATGTAATTATATCTTATTTGGTTTGACATGGCAATCTTGTCGTGACAATGTCACTATCGTACGACTAACGTATTATTTTATGGAGTAACCCCTCAGTTCTCAGAGACAAATTAGCCTATCACACAAACAAAGAACTATTCATAAAATTCTCATGGGTCGGACTTATCGAGTGTGATAGTAGCTAACGAAAGCAAGTGGTGTTTGAGTACAAACTCAAGAGGTATAGTCGCGTCTAGTGAGGATTGAAATCATGCCTCGCAGAGGTATAACCAGTTCCACCACCACTTCAAATTTGACACCAGGCTATTTGGAACTGAAATGCATAGATATAAGCATCATCAAAAAACAACTGGCAACAGTGATTTTTTGGGACAGTCCAAGGAAATACTTCAAGGGTAAATCTGCCAAATAAATACTTCAAGAGTAATTCCAGGCTTTTTATGAGATACAAGTAGCGGCACGTAAGTTTAGCGCTGAGTCTATTATTAATTCTGTGGCTGAGTGAAGAGTATAGGGGATACTGCGCATGGGTATACAGTATTAATTTTTGAATTCTGCGTCAGCGGTAAAGTTTCCTGCCGCTACCTGTACTACCTACTTTAAAACATTTGTTTGTATCCTAGGAGCCTGCTAACTACGACTTCGGCTACAAGGTGAACGACTACATCTCAGGCAGCGACTTCGGGCATACTGAGCATAGGCAGGAGAACAGGGCTGAGGGATCGTACTTCGTGGTGCTTCCCGACGGCACTAAACAGGTGGGTATCAAGCATCATCATCATCAACAGGTCTTTTTGTCTCCACTGCAGAAGCACGACCCTCTCTGTACTACCAGAGCCATACTTGACCAGAGCATCCAGAGGCCGTAGAGGTTTATTTTTAAAAAAGTTGTTCAGACACAAAACATGTGTGTCTTCGAAATGGCTGAAAAATGTCAAAGTTACCTGAAATAAATAAATTAATTATGGTATTTTATGAAGCAATTAACTAACATTTAATTTGAAGCAATTAATTAAATTTAAGTTTTTAGCCTTTAGATATTTTCTCATATGGACTAAAATAGCGTTTCTAACTTCAATCTCTTCTTCAGGTGGTAGAATACGAGGCTGACGAGCGTGGCTTCAAGCCCAGGATCTCGGTGGAACCCGCCGACCCTTCCTCCCGAGCGGGGGGCTACGATGACAATGCTGCCGACATCGGGAGAAGTGCTGATGGACCGTATTGAGCGCTGATGGATCGGAAACCTGCTTAATTGTCACTGCTTTATTACTCCAAAGATGACACTTTTACCCGACTGTGAAGGAAACCGTCCTTTCGCAGTTGGGTAAAAGGTATTTAGCCAATTTATTTGCATTTTCTATCTCTTTTTGTACTCTCTTCGTAAAGCTTATCGCCTCCTGAATACGAGTAGAATTTAGTAAACGGACACTACCAGCCTAGGCGCCAGGTATATCTTGCTAATGGTACCAATACTGTGTATAGTTAATTTGTTGAAATGGTGTGCATGCCGTGGGCGTCCACAAAGGCAGCGCCTGTATAGCCAATGCGCCTTTCTCGGCATGCCCACGGGATGCCATCCAATTGAACGAATAGACTACCTATACATTGGCTTTAGTAAGTAGCATGCGCTCTATGCTCACCATCACTCTAAAAGTGGCCTTTGAGTCTTGTAGCCCTGAGCTCTGTCTGCTTAGAGCCGCAAGACCAAAAATGCTGTGTCTTAACTCTATTAGGATTAAAGACGTGTACACATGTACCTAATGCGCTAGGCATATGACCTTTATTCTACTTGTGTACAAGAGTCACATTTTATATGTATGTACTTATCATATTGCTCATTTCTTTAGTCAAACTATTTCAACTAAGTAGTTATGAAAACTGGATTTAAATGAACATCCCTCACTGTTCAGAAAGAACATACGAAGGCAAAAAACCACGGGAAAGTTTTTGAATCTAAAAGGATTGGACGTTTACAGGTTTTGTTTACTTTTGATCGGATTTTACGATCTACAAGATCTCAAATCAACAAGCTTATGTATGTTATTCATTTAAAATTGATGATATGTATTAAATTAATATTTTATGTATGTACTTAGATATTATATAGTTTATGCTTTTGTTATATTTCCTTTCTTATTGGATATATACTCATATATACTTTATTGTTTGTAGTGATGATTAAGTGTTTCTTTTGTACATAATGACATGGCGATTTATATAAATGGAATACATTTTAAAATTACTTAAATACCTGATGTATTTAGTAATTTTGAAAATAACGACTACCTAATCTAGACAAATTGTTACGATGAAAATGGACCGACGAACGGAAAATACTCAGTTATTTATTGTTTTATAGCAAATTAAAAATACAAAAAAAAAACTAGACTGTAAGATAGCTTAAGGATGGCAATGTATATTTGAATGCAAATAAAAATATTTGTGATATTCATTACTTTATTTTATGATTTTAACCTTCGGTTTAAGAAAGGTGTCTCATTTGAACTTACCTTATTGTTTTTGTAAAAGATATTGCAAGGAGAGTTCATGGTGATTCCATTGATTAGATAATGCATAGTTCGTATACCTATCTAACATTGTTAACAAAACATCTAAAAATCTCTAACGAATATACTCATACATTAAACTTTCTAATTAAAATTAAAAAATCCGGTATTAAAAATTAAATCTTCATACAAGGAGTTCCTGTATCTGTTTATTTATATAAAATAAAGGATTAAGGATACTTGTACTATCGAAAATAATCACTTTCTACTTTGTCCATTGTACAATAGACAAATTGGGAATGTGGTAGGATCTTATTTTTTTTATCAAACTTTATTGTTCCAAAGTACAAATATACTTTTGACAAATGGCGGACTTAATGCTAAGAGCATTTTCTCCCAGTCAATCGTAGCCAACCAACCAGTCTTATCCAAATAGCTGCACTTTGAACTATGATTTCGTTTTAAAGAGCTAAGTATTTTGTTTATAATGTTAAAATTTTATACTAAGAAGTCTCCCGCTCCAACATTTTTCTCTTGTTTTTCTCTCAATATTGTATAAAACAGGAATTTTTAATTATTTCAGCAGTTCTTTAAACTGCCGTACTATTATACTTTTCATGACCAAAAGTTTAAGTCGAACTGCTAGTGTTCGACTTAAATTTTATTATATTTGAAGACAGCACAGAATGCTTGACAATATTTGTATTGCATGTATATTTCTTAATATGTACGACTTACTGTTGAGTCATAAATGTTTAACGCATCCTTTCACAATAGCCTGTACTTGCAGCCAGAAATAAGAACAGAAGTATATAAATAAACTAAACTAAGTTATGCCAAAAGTAGCAAGCCCTCTTGTCACCTGCTGTGGCTATCAGTCGCGGGATCTTGAAAATTCTCCTCGCGCCAGGGCTCCCTGGCCCAAATGTGTACGTCAAAGTGGTCTCATATTAAATTGGTGAAGATGTGATAAAGATTTAGTTAGTAAAAATAATAATAATGCATTTATTAGATCTTGAAAATTACGTCCCTATAGAGGTGAAATAAAGGGTTGCAAATTTGTATGAATCTTCGTCATTTTTTAAACGAGCGAGACACATGACATTTTTGAATTAGTGGTTAGTAAAAATTTTACAAATAGGTTCCCTATAACATCTAGGGGTGCAGTCTTCTTCTTCTTATCGTGTGTGTTAGTGACTAACACTAGTGTCAGAGTTTTTAAACCGCCTTAAAGGCCTCTGACATGGTTTTAGATAACGACCAATGTCAAAGACAGTGACCGGGACCGACGGCTTAACGTGCCCTCCGAAGCACGGATCATCTTACTTATCAGACAATCAGGTGATCAGCCGGCAATGTCCTAACCAAACTAGGACAACAACGCAAAGTCGTTGCCCTTGCCGGGAATCGAACCCGCGACCTCCGGGTATGAGTCGAACGCTCTAACCACTACACCACGAAGGCAGTTAGGGGTGCAGTAAGAAAGGACTTTCAAAACTCACCCCTAAAGGGGTGAAACGGGGTGCAAAATTTGTAATCATAAACAAGATTAGTTACACCATTTTATTCGAAACTTCGCAGTAGTACTCCTCGCGGTGAATAAGTAAGTACAAAATTACGTATTTCAGGATTTTTCAAAATTCAATCTTTTTATCTGTTTTACATGCTAATCTCCGCAAATACTGGACGGATTCAAATGAAACTTTTTTGTTATTAGTATAGCTGTTAAGCCTAGACAACATTATAGGGTATAATTGAAAGAAAGAAAGAAAGATTAAAAATACTTTATTTGGTGCAAAACAGGAGTTACATTATCCATTATAAAAATAAAACTATTTTTACACCAAAATGGCACCACTCAGCATATGGCAATGATGTATCTTTACATCATGCCGCTGGTCTTCCGTGGTACCACAAGATAAGAGAGAAAGCACTACCAGATATCCATTGAGAATGATCAAGTCGAAAACATGTTATGTATACTATTTCCGATAATAATAATCCAGTTTTAGGTGATACTGCGAAATTAAATAATTAATATATAAATAAAAAAATATATAATAATTAAATAAAGAAATTTAATATATAATAATTAAATAAACAGAATAATATAAGTATAAACACAGAACTACTATCTACCGATGATTAAACAATTGGATGTTCAGAAGATGGCTTTTGTATTTTTTCTTAAAAGTTCCAATAGAACTGCAGGCTCTTACCGGAGGAGGGAGATCGTTCCAGCATTTCGTGGCAGCAAATCGAAAGCTGCCACGGAATGCAGCCGTTCTGTGTTTGGGATAAATTAGAAGTAAATTTATTCTGGCGTTTCTTTTTGATATTTTTAATTTTTCAAACAGATATAAGGGTTGTCCGGTATGCAGTACACCAAAAAGTAGCGAAGCAAAATGTAATTTCCGACGAGATGACATGTTTAACAAGTCATTATTATTCAAAAAAGGGGTTACGTGAGAGTGAAGAGGAATAAAAAAACAAAATCGAGCACACGCATTCTGTATACGCTGAATCATTGTTCTTGTTCGCGCTAATAAACATTCTCCAAACACAGTATCAGCGTATGTAAGTTTAGACAAGATTAGCGTTTTACATAGTTGAATCCGCGTGTCAACATTTAAATAATCTCGTATATGATATAGAACTTTTAGCCTATAAAAGCAATTACGCAAAATGTTGGAGATGTGTTCTTCGAATCGCAAGTGTTCGTGTGTAATTGATTTTGGAAAATGGGACACCTGATGCAGAACCATAAAATATGGTCCAGCTAAACTATAAGAAATATAAAAATGACCCCTTAGAAAAAGTTGTTCAGCCTGATGGGCATTTTTCAGAGACATAAAGTCCACGCGAATCAAGTCGCGGGTTTTGGCTAGTCGTCATTTTAATAGTACGCAGCTTCGATGAAGTTATATAGATTGAGGTATGGCGAGGGAGGGCGACCCGCTGTCTCCTCAACTGTTTACAAGTTGCCTCAAAGAAATCTTCAAAAAAGTGGCAATCTCATGGGAGGAGATGGGTATTGACGTCAGTGGAACCCCGTTGTCAAATTTCCGCTACGCCGATATATCATTTAATTCTCTCAATCACCAAAAGAACTGCAAAAAATGCTGCAAGCCTCGGCAAGCCTCAACTTGAAAGAATCAGTCAAAGACAAAAGTAATGACAAATATCCGCAAATACAAGATCGAGGTGGATGGGCAGGAGATACAATATGTCGAGGAATACATCTACTTGGGCCAGATGTAGTAATAGGCAGTACAAAGCGATTGATCGTCGCATTGAAAACGCCTGGAAGAGCTTCTGGTCCATGAAAGCACTAATGAAGGGCAACCTTCCTCTATGTCTAAAGCACAAACTCCTCGACATGTGTGTGTATCCTGCCCATTCTTACCTATGGCGCACAAATATGGTCAATGACTGTAAAACAAGCCAGTCAGTGCCAGTCTCTCAGGCACCTACACAACGAGCGCAGCGATGTGTAGGTTTCAATAGTTTAATTCTTTTTTCTTTTAGATTCATGGGTCTTTTCACCCCGGTCCTTTGCGTTGAAATACAGATCCAACACTTAGGGCATCTTCGAGAAGTTGATGTTATGTGGCGCTCCCACCAAAACCCATTCCTGGATATACCTATAAAAGGTGAACCCTTGAAAGGTTTCGGCAGGCGCAAAATCTATTGCATAAAAAGGTAAAGGTTATGGGTTATAGAATGAGACTGAGATGAACTGATGCTGAGCTATTGCAATAGAAACGTCACCCGCCATAATAATGATTACTGACTATTGTAGGCAGGTGTCTTGCCAGTTGCTACTAGATGGGCACCTCAAATGCGCCGACAGTAGTTGCCGGCAAAGGAGCAACACCGGTGCAGGCGACTCTGGTGTTGGTGTCAGTGAAGTGTGCAGCGTGCTACGCTTTCTCCGAAGTTATTCGCGGCGTTATGCCCTTTAAAAATACCCTTGGAGCAACAGCACTAACGACTCCTCTCTACACAGCCAATTAAGACAATGCATAGTTGAGAGCCCTGCGATCCCTCTTGGGTCTCCACCCCGTCGATGAAGTGCGTCGGGGACGAGGGCTCTGACCGGCTCTCTGGAATACGACACCATGGACCCGAGGTCTCTAGTGTCGTTAGTCACCAACAGCTCGCCACAAGCTGCCCTTACTTTAATTATTATTGGTTTATTAAAATTATTTCATTAACCAACTCAAAGAAGTAGGTTATCAATTCGTCGCGATCTTTTTTATGTATGTTTATTTACCGATTATTTGAAGAAGCCTGGATCGACTTGGAAAAAAGAATTTGAAAGGTTTACTTTTAACCGTTTTTACTTCCGAGTTTTGGGGTGAAGTCAGATTTCAGTTTTGAAAAATTGTTTAAAAATGTGTCAGCACAAACAAATAATGTGCGGAAGTTGGTATAATAGGTACTGATAACAATAGTCAAACTAGAGTACTTATCTGTGTTCGTGACGTGATGCGTCGCGGTGGTAGGAAGCTTGGTGTGACATCGAGTCGCACACATCCTTGACTGAGGATTGAGGAACAGGAAAATCCGTTGAGGCTCTGTTAGCTGACAATAATTTAATAAGCATTTATTCAAGCCGCTGAAGGTATCTTTTGCAAAACAATCTTTATGATCGTGGCTAGTCATCACAGTTCATTCATAATTATCCTTGGGGTCACTGATAGATTATTATTTTAAGTAAAAGATAATTTTCCATGATTGTAAATTTAAGTCATATCTGTGAGAAAATAAAGTAGGTACCTATATAGAAAAGAAGAAATTTGGTATTTTAAAGGCTAAACATGTCTATTAAGGCCACCAACCACGTAGCCAATACAATAATGGTGTCAGATTTTTCAAGCCGCCTAAAGTTATCTGACATAGCTTGCCGATTGTGATACAATGTTAACGTGCCTTTTGCTTTTCACACTTCCCATATGAAGGAAGAATTTAATTAAATAAATACAGAACAAAATCCTTCACGTTGGCATAAACGATTTGAATACATTAAAAGGGTTATTGTAAACTCTGCGCTTAATTATAAATCCACAATTTTTTCGTTATCCACACCTCATAAAATCCTGTTGCAGTAAGTAGAGAAACTTACTTAAGCTCGCTAACCCAAAAATAGCAACCAGCCTTGCGAGGTTTCATGCAACGTTTTCGACTCCATCGAGTTCTCTGTTCGCACACGCATCAAGTACCTTGAAAGCTCATCTTTTGTGTCTAATGAGCTCCAATATTTCAACCCCTACCTGATCCTGTCACGTCAGGTTTTGTCACTTGCTATAAAAGCTTGCAGAATTAGGACAGTGTGTCATTCAAACGTCTGCATCTACTCAGCATTTGTTTTCTGCATCATGAAGGTATTTTACGTTTTTAGTTATTACTTTATTACGATAAACATAAAATAATAATCTTATGGAACGTGGAAGGGACGTATCCGTAATAAATCAAACCACGCTATACTAAATCACTATATTATACATATATAATGATAATAAAGTAAAATTAAAAAAAAAAAAGACATTCCCCTGCAAATTGCCCGGGTGGCTGCATAGTTTTATATGGGAATGCCGAAAGTGTTTTTGAGTTTTGACTGTTATTTTAAATTCATTATACTAAAGTGATCTAGGTATAGACAGTGGCTCAATTTATTACGGGTATGTCCCTTTGCAACTTTTTTCAGCAAGTTTAGTTCATGGTATCAATTTCAAAGATACATAATGCGCAATAGGAATGAAACCAGTTTCAGCAGATTGTGCATTTATATCGAAAGTAATTTTCTTAAGGAAGTACTTACAAATGCCCAGAAGGGATATAAGGGACTCCTCCAGTTGATATAGTCCAGAATTATTTTGTTTTTTTATATATATGTTCAGCGATTACTCGAAGACGCCTGGACCAATTTGGGAAATCCTTTTTTTATTTGTGATACTTGTCAGGTGGTCCCATAGAATTTTTATCAAAATCGGTTGTGTACTTTGGAGTTGAAGTCAGTTTTTAATTTCGAAAAATTATACTTTCAGGTCATCATAGCAACTACGTTGTTAGTGGCAGTGGCTTTGGCTGAGCCTCCGCCATCAAACAGGTTTGTAAACATTGCTTTCCTGCAATCATATAAGTAGCTGACCACATCTTCACAATAGACAAACACAAACAGACTAAGTATAGCAACATGACATCATTTATTTCTAAAGACGTAAATGGACCGGTATTGAAACCATAGGTTCATCCTGTGTGACTACAAACGGTCATAGATTGGGTGTGTATTTTGTGACACTTCTTTTTCTTCTTCTTCTTAGCGAGTCGGAGTGGCGATTTTATATACTTGTGGAACAGTGTGTGGCTACACTTACTCCCCTGTCATTAGCAGAGTTAAGGCTGCGTTTCCACTAAAGCGGAGCAGAGCGGAGAGGAGCTTAGCGGTGCATGAATTGACCAATCACAATGCTCGAAATCTCCGCTCCGCTGTTTTCATTGAAGAGGAGCAAAGATTTAGTCCTCTATTGTACAAGATGTTTGGAACAAAATTTGAGAAACCCCACCTAACTCTGTTTTTATGGCACCTGTGACACTTTGTTTAGCTAACAACAATAGGCATATGGATATAAAAAGTATTATTTTATTTAGTCCCTCAGTTATATTAACCTGCAATAATGCAACCATATTTTTCTGTTGCTCAAATTAGTAAATATTCACAAAGATAAAGAGCATCAAAGTTCCGAAGGGGAGGCTTGTGACGTCACGCACAAATCTTACGAGACCGCGAGGTCATGCGATTAAAGGCTTTGTATCTTCGTCAATATTTCTAATTCAGAGAAACAAGCACAATAACTTCTCTGTTACCAACTTTTAGCTACCTCCCCCCATCGACTCGCAACCAACAAGGCTACCCGCAAGGCCCTCCCTCTAGTTTCTCCGCGTCAGCCGGCCCCCAGATCGTAGCTGCCAGGAACCTGGATGGACGCGGCAGCCAAGGTCCTCACGGAGCTCGAGGTCATGGAGCTCAGGGCAATGATTTTGCCAGGTAGGTTACTACTTTACTTTGGATGAAAGATGGTTTTTGGCAAATAAGTAGATGGACAATATTATAGACGAGCTACATATTATGAACATTGTGGACAATACTGGCGAGAAGAACCGACGCAAGGCCAAGACAGGACAAACATGAAAGATGACTTTTGACAGTTTCAATAACCACTCTAGTAGGTAATACATATCTATGAGGCGACTTAGGAAATACTATCTAAACAAAGCTTATAAACATCATGAGACCTCTCCAATCCGTCTGGCCAGCGAGGAGAGTGTAGGTCAAGTCCACTGGCTGCTCTGGCCAAGTATGGCTCTGGTGGTACAGAGAGGGTCGTGCTCTTGCAGTGAAGACAAAAAGACCTGATCATGATGATGAAACATACACTATCTTTATCTCTAATCGCAAACAGAAGATTAGATCTTGGGGCACTAGGTAGACAGAACTTAAGGCTACTTGTAGCGTAGTGGTGGAGGTGAAAAAGATAGATGCAATTTATTGACTAACGTCACAGGAACAGCCCCCGCGGTTTTGGAGCGCATGGCCGGGATTCCCAGAACGGCTACCCAAGCAACGGGGACCAGGGGTATGACCAGAACGCTGCCGCCTTTGGCAGGAACGCTCTCGACGACGCCAATCCTGTAAGTGTTGAAACCGTATGTTTAACTTCTTCCTCTCTACTTTGTAACAGGAGTCTGTCTGGTTTAATCTTCCTGTCTAGCAATTAACAATTCTAGCATCCACCTATACGTTTTACTTCCTCTTGTCGGTGGAATACGCCCTAGACTTCTAAATGTTTTCTAATCTACCTACATTATTATAACACTGACTATTGTTTCATGTAAGTTGTACGCAGTAACTATGTAATCTTTACCATTTACTATACCTACATTGTTATTTTCAGCTTCATATTCGAACATCACGTTTGTTAACACTATAGGTACTTTTAATTAACACACTATAATACATATACTAACATAATATATTTAACAAATACATGTATCTAAATACAGAATAAGTATAAGTACTATATTATATTTATCAAAACACAAACATTATATATTTAAAGTAAACTTAAAAGCCTGTCAGTACTTATACTCAATTCTGTATGGCAGGAACCAGCCAATTACAACTTTGGATACATGGTGAATGATTACAACGAAGGCACAGATTTCGGTCACCATGAGGAGAGGCAGGATGAGAAGGCCTTGGGAGAGTACCACGTTGTATTGCCCGATGGCAGGAAACAGGTACGAATGAAGACAATCTTCGTGATTCCATTTTGAAACGGGTCCCAAATGAGATCCCTGTGGTACACCTGTTACTTTATGGCCGCTTTCAGCAGTAATTATAGTTCAATACTTTTTGGACGAAATATGCTTCCGTCTCTGAAATAATTAATACTTATGTTTCTTTCTCTAATTACGTGGGTGAAGGTAGATCATAAATAACGATGAGAATATATGCATTTGCTTACATGAAATAGGTAAGCCTTAATTGAATAATATAAAACTCTTCTTTTAAAAAAAAAGAAGCGTAGCGTCGAAGATGGATAGTACAAGCTTTTCTTGATAAATGCTAACTTGTCAATTACATTAGAAAATATTCTTGATTCAATATTTAGATAAGTCAGACCCACAAACTATTTCGTTATATATGATGACAATACAATATTTTTTGTTTACCTTTTGCCGTGTGGTTTCCGGCAGGTAGAATAGGCCCACTCCAAATCCTACCGTGGATGTTGTAGAAGGTTACTTAGAAAATACAAGCTAAACAAAGCTTATAAACATCAAGGAGACTTCTTCAACCTGTCTGGCCAGCGAGGAGATTGTAAGCCAAGTCCTCTCACTGCTCTAGCCGAGTATGGCTTTAGTAATACAGAGAGCGACCTGCTCCTGCAGTGGAGACAAATCACCTAATGATTATGATGATGACCTTTTCAGACTGTTAGCTACGAAGCTGATGAGCGTGGCTTCAAACCTCACATCTCTTACGAAGACGCTGACGAGAGTCTTGGTCGCTCGAACGGCTACGACTCCAACGCCAACAACGTTCGCAGCGGCGGTCATCTTGGCAACGGGTTTGCAAATGGCGGCAGCGGACACAACGGCAACGGCCGCAACGGAGGATACTGACTCATTTTAAACCCTCTCTACATTGCATTAAGTCTCATTCTGCAATGTGTTTAAAGTAATTTTAGTTTTATTTATTTTCTTTGGAAACGGCACTACAAGTACAAATTAGGCATAAGTGGCATCATACAAACTTTTGTCAATAACTGCTGATTTAATAAATTTTATTTTAGTTAGTACACACATATTGTTTTCTTTCATTATCATGGTTCCACTAGTATTCGTAAGTCCCCCCATATAGGTAAGTATACCAAATGGTATTGCATCCTATGCAATAATCTCTTTTATTTTCGCGCATTCCCGATTTACTCCATCGCTGTTACTTCAGAGGCCAGGAACGTTACAACCCATTAGAAAGTTTCCAGGGTCAAAAATAATTGGTATCGTTGCAATAATAGAATCACACGTCACAAAATTATGTCCCTTGACATTGATCATATCCATTTTCAACGTGATTTTAGATTTTTCATTGCCAGAAAAATTGACTCCAAGAAACTACGACGTCAAAGACTTTCATCATATAAGACACAGGAAATCCACTGCTCGACATAGGCCTCCCACGAGGATTATGAAAACGACCGATCGGAAGCGGCCTGCATTCAGCGCCTTCCTGCGACTTTGCACAGGTCGTCTGACCATCTAGCAGGTAGGTGTCCTACGCTGCGCTTGCAAGTGTTCATTTCAATCAAAACCCATAGAAAATGTTTATTCCGCAGTTTAGAAAAAAATATCTGATTTGAGTTGTTGGAAACCTCCTTATTGTTTAACAGCGGCAGCTACGACATACGTACGCATGTCGTGCGAGCTCTGGTCGCTTTTGGAGTAACTGACCAGGATCAGCTTTCCGACATTAAGTATCTCCTCCACTTTGCGCGGTCTTCGGTATTCTTGGTTGAGCATTAAAAATCAGCGCTGTAGCAAACCGCCATCAGCACATAGCTGAGCTGGTCGCTTCGTATTTGTATGTTTTATTGTCAAATCAAATCAAATCAAATATATCTTTATTATCATAGGATATTTATAATATCTCTTAATAATCGTCATTATTTTGTTGCACAATTGTTGACGACAAATAGTTACTTACAGCTAAGTTTACTACCGCTTCCAAAGCGCTAGTGCAGAAGAAGCGGTAACAAACTGCACTGCACCTTTTCTCCAAGGACGTCAACTCACAATTTAATTAATACTTAAAGTTAATGTGGACAGAGAATACATTGTTATGTTTGTTATGTCATATCATAATATTTAATTTTTAGAATGTCAAAATTTTAAAGTAATGTCAAGTTGTAAATTCAGTTTGTACAAAATGTACCAAATTATGACATTTTCGAGTACCTATATTACAAACTTTTAGAGGGACCCGCGTCAAGCTCACGCCAGACTTTTTTGTCTTTAAGGTAGTCATCGGTCCTATAATAAGCCTTCTCACAAAGTACTTTCTTTACATAAGTTTTGAATCTTTTGTCTGGCATATCAAGGATCGATTTTGGCAATTTATTATAAAAAAGTATACAGTTCCCCATAAATGTCCTATTAATTGTTTTAAGCCTATAAAACGGGGCAACTAAGTCATTCTTATTACGTAAGTTTCTATCGGTAAAATCGCTTACTTTATTGTATGAGGAAATATTTTTCCTTACATACATTATGTTTTCAAATATATACTGTGATGCTAAGGTAAGTATATCTATTTTCTTGAATAATTCTCTGAGTGAGTCTCTAGATCCTAAGTAATCCTAACCCGTAAATAGCACGAATTGCCCGTTTTTGTAAAATAAAAATAGTCTGAATATCGGCTGCATTCCCCCACAGGAGTATGCCATAAGACATTACACTATGAAAGTAACTAAAGTACACTAGTCTAGCAGTTGTTACATCTGTCAATTGTCTTATTCTCCTAACAGCATAAGCCGCAGAACTAAGCCTATTTGAAAGTTTAGTTATATGATATTGTATTTACCTATACGTAAGCTGTGATGGTTTTGATTGCCGAAAAAAGCTTTTCTTTCTTTCTTTTCTTTCATCGTCACTATAGGGTCTGTAGGTACTTACCTACAACTTAAAAATATTCTGTATTTGTCCACTTGATGACGCATGAAGAATGTGTACTTAGTTAAAGTAAAACCCACGTTTTAACATGAAGGCAAACAAAGGCAAATAATAGCCATGCAAACTGCTCAATAATTGGTCAAGTGCGTGTCGGGCCACGCGCAGTGTAGGATTCCGTAGTTGCAAACTAAAAACGTCAAAACTAATTTTCTATTTTTGTTTGAAATTTTCGTTTTCCGAATACATTTTATAATGTCCGTAGACCCAGCGGGACCCTACGCCTGATTGAATAAACACCTATTTAGTGTGATTAGTATCCATTTCTACCTATCGATTTATATATGTTTAAATTTCTACCTCGGTAGATTCACTGTCAAAATAAAAAAATCTTCATCATACAGTCAGCGGGGCCCTTTTGCCGATTGAAGGGCAATTGATTTGTGAGATATATTTTTAATTAGCCTTTTATTTCTACCTACCGATTTATATACTACTAGCTGACCCGGCGAACTTCGTACCGCCTCCTGAATTTTCTTTGCATAAACCTCACGGAGCCCGAGACCTTTCCAACGAATGCAAAACCGTGGCAATCGGTTCGTGCGTTCTGGAGTTATAGCGTCAGAAGGGAAAACCCGACTTATTTTTATATAGTAGATTATATTGCTACCCTAAAAGATTTCCCCAAAAAACGGCGAAATGATTCCTTTACTTCCAGCGGCGCCCTTCGTGAATTGAAGGCGTACAGGCAAAAAAAATACATATTCGCGAAGGCTTGTATTTCTACCTTTCAAAAATTATATTGCTTTAATCAAGAAGAAAATAGTTTACGAGATATTTAAGAAATAAGTTTCAAACGAAACGGGCAGTCAGCTGAGTCCTTTGCTATATAAATGCGGATACGACTGGCGAGACTACAAGGGTCTACAGCAAGAAATTTATTTAGAAATTAGTAGCCCCTATGTAATATGTTTACTTTTACTATGTTAACCAATATAATGTCGCGTAGGACGATAAGTGATAATGACAATGTCAACGTCACAAATTCAAACTAGGAGAATTCATCTAAAGGGAAATTTCGTCACTCACGTCAGCACACGATTGGCCTAACGGTCTTGGTGTTGGACTGTGAATCCATAGACCCCAGGTTCAAATCACAGTCAAGTATAGTGTTTTTGAAGTTTTGTAAGAAGTTTCTAGATAACTCTAGATTAAATTGGAATGAAAATACGGGCCAGAAATAAAAGAAGACAAAAGAACTTTGATGCGATATTGTTCGCATCCGGGGGGTATATAAGCAGAACAAGGCGCGGCCCACGCCAGTTTAGTATGAAAGTAAAATCCGAAGAAGAAAGAAGGAAGAAGAAAAAGGAAGAAAAGTAAAAGTGGAAGTAGTGAGTAAAAAGTAAAGTGTAATAGTGAGTGAAGTGAAGTGTTCAGTGCAGTAAATACGCGCGAGAGACGTTTCCGCGCGTGACAGGGCAGTGACGTTTACGCGTGTGACAGTGCAGTGACATTACCGCGCGAGACAGTGCAGTGACGTTTCCACGCGCAAGATAGTGCAGTGACGTTTCCGTGTGTGTGACAGTACAGTGACATTCCCGCGTACGTACCTGTGACAACTGTGAGTACCCTAGAGTCGTAAATAAAGGCACTATTCCATAGGATTGGTGTTTCCTTTCCTATCCCTAACCCACTCTCGTGACAATAATAAAAAAAAGACGTTTGGCACTCGGGGACTGCCGCGGTAAAGCTATTGCAAACAAGGAAGGACGGCAACGTCGCAAACGGACGACGGAGACGAAGCGGCAACCGGGAGCGTGAGGTATTTTCGTTACGGAATTTCTGGATTCGATCCCCGCGCTCAAGGCCCGCGTTAGAAGCTATGCAATAGCTTAAAAAAGCTTTTCTTGTTTACTACGGAACCCTAAAAAGTAAATCGATCAAATAATAAGAAGTTAGAGGTAAATTAAGTAAATTGATCAAATATTACTTAGTAGTTCGCTAGAACTATTGAACTCACGCTCACGTTTATGCTAAAATTTGTTTGCAGTTTATTCTACTTCTATTTCTATTTTTAGCCTATACTGTCCCATTGCAGGGCGAAGCGTCCCTTCCAGCCCTTCAACTTTCTCGGTTGATGGCCTTTGAGGCCCAATCCCTGAAGTAAGAGTCAAGTTCAACTCAAGCAAGTTGCAGTTTATGCTAAAACTAAAACGTAGTAATATATCCTCTTTGCTAAAACTGCTGAAAACGCTGCTCTCCTCTGTCTGAACTCACCCTTAGTCGATTTTCGGTTACAAAATGTACAGAGACAGAGACGTCATACGCAGGTGTGAAATAGACTGACCGAAAGTTATAGATAATAATTGGCCAAGTGCGTGTCGGGCCACGCGCAGTGTAGGGTTCCGTAGTTGTAAATGCCAACTTTAGAGTTCATGCCACTAAAACGTCTAAGTATCTATTGAATTTGTAAGAATTTTTCCTTTTCGAGTACATTTTATAAGTTGATCGCCTATAACTTTTTAATTTGTTAACCCTACTTAGCTCTGATAGTTTTCCTTTAAACTACATTATATAAACTATATCTGTGATTTTTTTCACGTTTCCATATATAACCGTTTAGCCGATAGATGGGAGGGACACGTGACTTTAACAAAAAAAAAATCACTTTAAACCTAAATATTTCAGACACGGATCCCTAAATCGAAAAATGGTGTTCCCAAGGTCACAGTATTTTTGAAAGACCTATTCAACGATACCCCACACAACGTGTTTGCAGAGAAAAAAAATATTGACTTCCTCTTTACATCAGCTACCCTAAAAAAAATTGTTTCCATATTTTATTTTACGACTTTTTTGCCATGATTAATATACGTATCCATGCCAAATTACAGCTTTCTAGTACTTATAGCTTCTGAGTAGGGCCGTGGACGGACAGACAGACAGAAAGACAGACAGACAGACAGACAGACAGACAGACATGGCGAAACTATAAGGGTTCCTTGTTTACTACGGAACCCTAAAAACCTACAAGTGTGCCTTAAATAGGGAGATACTTAGTCCCAGTAGACCTACTAAGTTAGTCCTATCTGTAGATGTAAGTATACCTATTATACCTATGTAAGTGAAAGGTACCGTGTTGTTTCCGGCAAGTTAGAATAGGACCACTCCAAGTTCTCCCGTGGATGTCGTAGAAGGCGACTTAGGAAATACAAGCTAAACAAAGCTTATAAACATCATGAGACCTCTCCAACCCGTCCGGCCAGCGAGGAGAGTGTAGGCCAAATCCACTGGCTGTTCTGGCTAAATATGGCTCTAGTAGTGAGGAGAGGGTCGTTTTCCTGCAGTGGAGACTAAAAAGACCTGATGGTGATGATGACGATAATGAAGTAAAAAGCGAACCAGTTTCAAGACATGATCGAATTCACTTATACACTATCACTTTATCCCTAATGGAGCAGACTGAGCATTTTCATTCTTGCAGTTCTAAGTAGACATAGCATAGGGCAGCAAGACTTAAAGGTCCCATTTAGCTTGATGTTGGGCTAAAAACTGGAAACGAAATCAAAATAGGTATTGATTGGTTGATAGCAGCATACCTTTTTAACATCATCATCATCATCATTCTCCTCGCCAATTCCCTATTTGGGGTCGGCTCTGTATGTCCTGTTTCCACTTCTTTCTGTCATTGCCCCTCGTTCCTTCATATCTGTCCTTACACATTCTATCCTCGTCTTCCTCAGTCTTCCTATCCCTCTGCAGCCCTAATATGATTACGAATTTTTGTTTATTTCCGCGATCGGCTTTGACGATCTGCGCTGCGGAAGAGTACTTACGAATGTAGGTCTGTTGGTAATTTTTTTTTGGTGATTTTTGTCTCGGCTCATTTAATTACCGACGTAGACGTCAGCAAACAGCAAACAAATGCTATTTGAACCGTAAAATCGGCAAATATTTAAATTGCTAATCACGTCGGCCTTGGCTAATAAAGATCTAGTTAAGTATTTCTATTATAAATAACCAGCCAAGTGCGTGTCGGGCCACGACATTGTAGGGTTCCGAAGTTGCGAATGCCGACTTTTAGTTCAAGCCACTAAAAACGCCTAAAAACTAATTTTCTATATTTCTTTTACGAGTACATTTGATAAGTTTGTCGGCTATAACTTTTTAATTTGTAAACCCTACTTAGCTCTGATAGTTTTCCTAACTTCATTATCTAAACTACTGATGTGAATTTTTTCCCGAGTCCATGTATAACCGTTTAGCAAAAAAAGTGCACCATAAAACAGAATATTTCAGAAACGGATCCCTAAATTGAAAAATGATGTCAACAAGCTCACATTTTTTTTATTACACAATAACCCGCATGATGCTTAAGAAACAAAAAAATGACTTCCAATTTACTTGTATGGGAGCTACTCCTATCTATATTTTATTTTACTATTACTACTAGCCGAAGCCCGCGACTTCGTTCGCGTGGGCTTTATGTCTCTGGAAAATGCTCATCAGGCTGAACAACTTTTACTAAGGCGGCATTTTTATATCTCTTATAGTTTAGCTGGACCATTATGGTTCTGCATCAGGCGTTCCATTTTCCAAAATCATTTATACCCTATATGTTGCCCAGACTTAATAGCTATATAACAAAAAAAGTTTCATTCGAATCCGTCCAGTATTTCCGGAGATTAGCGTGTACAAACAGAGAAACAGACATACAGACAAACAGACAAACAGACAGACATTTTTTTTAAATTCTTACTCTATTTCTACGTCTCCATCGCCTCCAATATTTTTGTTGGAAATATATTTAATGTACAGACACACTTTTTTTACTGTTTTATTATATGTATAGATAGATATAGATTTTCTGGCATGATTAGTATATATTCCGCAGCCATTCAACTGGACGCTTAGTCCATCCGACTGGATGTCTAGGCTGATAGTTAATTGAACTAGAATCACTGAATGTCCACTTGGCGTATTGAAAGTAGCCCTTTGAAGATGACTGACCAAGACACAGCCAAGTGATTCAAATTCAGTTTTTTAAGTGAGTACTTAAATTGAACATGTTTCATCATCACTATCACTATCATTTTCAGCCCTATTCCACGTGAAATGGCGGGCGTGCATGAAGAGAGTGATGAATGTAGATGATGCGAAAAAGGTCCGTCAGGGTCGTAGCAAGTGAAGGTCCATATTCTCTGCCTACCCCTGTGGGAATCGGGCGTGATAATATGTATGTATGTTCCTGCATAAACAACTGTCCAGTCGGTAAGTAAATAAATAGTTACTTTACACATGACACTATATCTCATGTAGTAACGAGTAGGTAAGTGGTCGGAATACAGGATAAGCTAAGCACTAGTCACTACTTCTACTGTGATCAATTCTTAGCAACTGTCAAAAAGATCAATGAAAACCTTCAGCTAGAACCAATATTCACACACATATTGCACAATCGATTAATTGGATCTTATTCCAATATTGACTCAAATCGTCGATTAGTTTGAGCACGGTATCCTGGCCTATAAAAACGAAATCGGTTCAGAGGTTGACATCATTCGAGTGACTGTTCCAAAGATCTCATACTGTGCAACATGAAGGTAAATCTTTAATATCTGGTTTCAAGAAAAAAGTGTTTGCTTCTGTGATCAGATTTGTGTGCGTACTTAGTAGAGCTGCAAGTGATAGCTGATATAACTAAAGAGAAGTGTTAAAGTGAATATTCAGAGAAGCGAGGGAATATCTTGACGGGTCTCTTTTGAGAAGAGTAATCGATCATGCATGACTTATTTAATTATTTATACTTTGTTGCAAAGAATAATTCGGAAAAGTTGACACACAAACGGCTGCCTGGCCTGGCGTGGCCAGTAGAATCTGTAGCTTTTATACGCAAATTACCATTTTGCTGGTTTCTCTTTATTCCTGGCCTGGGAAAACACTGTGACACAATTTAAAATCCCCGATTGTTAAAAACACCATCTAGTGAACTACCGAAATCGTACCGGTAGTTCAGCTACTCATCACTAGATGCCATCCGATCCGTACGCCATCTTTTATTTGCTAGAGAAAGCCCTGACTTTTAAGAACTTTTGAACGGCTCTAACGATTGTCATCAAACATAAGAACCACCATAAGAGGATTTGCTTTCAAGTAAAAATACCGCAACGAATCGGTCCATCCGTTCGAGCGCTTTGATGCTACAGACTGACACACAGACATCCAGAGAGATGATACATATGTATGTGTGTATGTATCCAGACAGATAGACCGATAGACATGAGCATCAAACTGCCACCGACCACTTTCCTGTAGTTTTCATACATTTTACTCCCATGCTGGTCTGGGAGAAACGAAAAAACTTAGAATGTACCAGCTGCTTCTCTTCCCGCACAGATCGTAAAAGCCGATCGAGGGAATAGGCAAAAATGCGAATCATTTTAACAGGCGATGCGGCTAGCAACCCGTCACTGAATTGATTGCTTTCAATCTTCTCGCCCACCATGACGCTAAAAGTGGCTTTTGAGTCTTGCGGCCCTAGGCTCTGCATAGAGCCGCAAGACCCAAAATGCTCTGTCTGCCCCATTAGGGATAAAGACGTGATAGTATGTATGTATGTTTCATACATTTTGTATGAAAACTACAGGACTGCACAGCACACGGTGACGCCGGTGGCAGTCACTAAATTAGTATGAAAGTGGTCGATGGCCGCGTTTTTCGGTGGCCCGTTTGCGCCGAGCCATAAGACAACTTCATCGGACGGCTATCGTATAATTTTAAGAAACAACGGTCTTGCCTTGCTCTGACTTTCTAGTAACACTTCTTGCAAGTTCGATTCATGCCAATCTATGATCGTTTGTGTTCCAGGTCCTGGCTATTCTGATAGTGGCTGTGAGCGCGGCTTCAGCCGGATCTGGCCCCTACCTCCCCAGCGGCTGGCGGCCAGACGGACCGGCGTTCTTCCTGCCTGGTGAAGTTGCAACGGTGAGGCTATAACTTCCTCTCTTTCTATCAGATGTTCAAAAGGGAATTGAAATGATTCTTGGAAGTTTCATTGAATAATTACTTGTTTTTATTTGGTACTATTTGATGCCTTTGACTTTGTATGCGCGGTCAAAAATGTTCATCAGGCTGAACAACTTTCGCTAAGGCGTCATTTTTATATTTTTTATCGTTTAGCTGATCCATTATGGTACTGCACCAGAAGTTCCGTTTTCTAAAATCAAATATACCATTTAAGCCTACGCTTAACAGCTTTATAACATAAAAAGTTTCATTCGAATCCGTCCAGTATATATAGTCCGGAGATTACACAAACTTACAAACAGATTTTTTTTAATTTTTACTCTATTACTCTATACTCTATCGCCCTAAATTTGTATTTTGGAAATATACTATTCAATACACACATACATTTTTTAACAGTATGATTATATGCGTAGATTTTGGAATGAGGTTGCTTCTATTGAGGGTTATGTATGCATAAAGAGGACAGTTTTAAATCTAGTAATAATTTTAAAAAATCTAAATCTCGTCAAGCGCATCCTCTCTCATCGTAGCTAGATCTCGGTTTCATTACTTAGCTGTGTTACTTTGGAATCCAGGGTCTGCTTTTCATCAGCATCGAGAGGCAGCATTTCACAGAGTAGATCGTTAGTAGTATCTGTGGTTTTACTTGTTTCTGTACTTACTTACAGAACACATATTTTGTTTCAGAAACCCTCAGAGAATCCTTTAAAAGATACCCTCTTCCAAGAATCAGAGGCATCAGGCTCAGATTTCCTTCGAGAGTACGGCCCTCCTAAAGTGCAGGAGGTCTCCCAGGATATCACGCAGCAAGGTCTACCGAGTGTCGTGACGGAACAAGCTTTCGTTGTTCACCAAGCCAAATTCAACCAGGAAGTCGCCAGTGAAGAAATTAAAGAAACTGGTGAAGATGTGGCGGTGGAAGAAGCCGTTACTCCAACTGAGGAAGGTTTGTATGAATTATAAATACTAACAATTATTGAACTAAAAACTAAATGTAGAAATGTGAATTTAAATTAAAATGTTAAATCTTATACCTTTAAACGAGCAATTCTTGTATGTATGTATGTATGTATATATATTTATTTATAAATTTCTGTGATCTCGAAAACGGCTCTAACGATTTCGCTGAAAATTTGTATATGGGGGTTTTCAGGGGTAAACTATCGATCTAGATTAGTTTTATGTTTGGGAAAACGCGTGTTTTCGAGTTTTCATGCGTTTTTCTTTTCACGCAGAATATGGTCGCTAATTTCGGCACGCGGGCCGCCATCGGTTTAGCTCAGTTTGTAAGGATGCTGATAGCTAGAAAGAGTGTTACGGGTTCGAATCCCACTCGGTGACTTACTTTTGTTTTTTTTAATGTTTAAGTTTATATATTTTTTTTTTATTTTGCATTGTTTTTAGACAAGTTTAAAAAAATTAGTTAATGTTTAAGATGTAACCGAGCAAAGCTCGGTCGCCCAGGTACTTAAAAACTTAATTAACATCTTAATAAAATTAAATTGGAAGCGAAATGAACGAATTTGTATGAATTTGAATGTTTTAACGACTACAACTTTGTCAGGCTACCCGAATACTCTCTGTACTCCTTATTAGACAGTTCATTCAAATTGGTAATTCATGTATTCATCATTCCAGCTATCACAGAACAAAGCTCAACAATTGCCGAAGAAATAACCACCGAAGCAACGAAACAAGAGGAATTGGTTCAAGGAAGGGCTTTGAATTTAGATATTGAAGCATCTATTGCTGAAACGACCGAAGGATTTGTTGAGGCTGCCGTTGCAACAGAAAAACAAGAAGCTGATAAAGTTGTAGAGCAAGGAATCGATGCAAAGAATGAAGAGACTGTTCAAGACTTTGTTACCAGTGAGGTAAAGGCAGTACAACAAAACGAGCAAGTTCAGCAAGAAATCATAAACAGTGAAGTGAAGAATGTAGAAGAGATCGTAGAACAGTCTGTGAAGTTTCTTGAAGAAGTCAAGAATATAGCACACGAGATCGTCAAAGTTGAAAATGAAATTACTCAGGTAAACTTCTTATTAAAATAGAATGTTACTAGTAATAGTTGCTAAAAAACTCTGATTAACATTATGTTTGATTTCAGGAACAAAATGTCGAGGGATCTGGATCGAAAAACGTACAGATTTCTGGGTAAGTTTATTCTTGTCAATGATTGATTTCATACACATACTGCAATGTAAGATAAACAGTATCTGAATTTAGGCAGTGTGAGGCCACACAGAGACATAAAATCGGCCAAGTGCGAGTTGAACTCGCGCACGAAAGTTTTCGTACCACTATCTATTTAAAATTTCGTTTGTTGTATGAGAGCCCCACTTAATTTGCTTTATTCTATTTTTAAGTATTTAAATACATCATCTGTAAAAATTTCAACTGCTTAGCTATCACGGTTCATGAGATACAGAGGGGTGACAGACAGACGTACGGACAGACGAGAGTGAAGGAGGAAGCGGAGTCTTAGTAATAGGGTCCCCTTTTTACCCTTTGAGTACGGACTCCTAAAAAAAGAGTCTAATGTCTATTCCACAAAGACAAAAATAGAAGCTTTGAAGTTTAGGTAATCAAAAATAATTGAAAATGCTTTCTATTAACTTTCAGATCACTGGCGCAAGTTCCCCAAGGCTTCCTGGAATATGGACCCCCCGGCTTCAGAGAGTACGGCCCGCCTAAGGGAGACGAGCTGTTACGGTCATCTTTTGGACAAGTAAGTTCTGGAAGTTCTTATCCCCAAAGACTATCTTCTGCTTCTTCTTCCTTGCCTTCTCTCTATTTGGGGTCGGCTCTGTATGTCAACTCCCTCCATAATCTTCTATCCTTTGCCAGATCTGTACTGACCCCCCGATCCCTCATATCCAATCTTACGCATTCTTCCCAGGTCTTTCTCGGCCTTCTTATTCGTCTACTACACCCGTCTACTTTCAAGTCGACCAATTTTTTTTGGCAGGTATTCGGCATCCCTTCTCATTACGTGACGTGGCCATACCAGGTCAGGCGATGGCTTTTTAATTTGTCGACTATTGGCGCCACTTTTCGACTCCCTTTAAGATAATCATTCCGGATCTTATCCATTTTAGTAACCCCAGACATCCATCTTAACATACGCAGTACAGCTACTACATTCCTGTCCACGTTGATAGATTTTTATGATAATATTATTCTCTGTTTTTTTATTTTTTATTCATTTATTTGGTCGAATAATGGTTTAGACCTAGTAACAAAGTTAGTCAGCGTTTTATAATAAGACGGTTTGAGTTTAAGAGAAAAATCAAGATATATTCTCCCATGCTGGTCTGGGAGAAATAAAAAAACTTAGAATGTACCAGCTGCTTCCCTTCCCACGCAGATAGTAAAAGCCGATCGAGGGAATGGGCAAAAATGCAAATCATGTTAACAGGCGATGCGGCTAGCAACCCATCACTGTATTGATTGCTTTTCCATCTTCTCGCTCACCATGACGCTAAAAGTGGCTTTTGGGTCTTGCGGCCCTGGGCTCTGCATAGAACCGCAAGACCCAAAATGCTCTGTCTGCCCCATTAGGGATAAAGACGTGATAGTATGTATGTATGTTCAAGATATAGTTATAGGCCCATTGTACCATGTATAATCATGACTTTTTAACCCCACTAACGACAATTTATATTTTCAGGAAAAACCAGAAGCCGAATCAATAGAGAACAATGAAACAAGACGGAGACGCTTCTCACCGAAATTCAGGTAGGTACTATAAGAAAGAAAAGAGAAAAAAGCTTTATTCGGCAATCAAAACAATTACAGCTTATATACTCGTATACTTAGGTAAATACAATAAAACATACAAATACCAATTGCCGAAAGGGCGACCTGACATAAATAGGTACTTATGAAATTGCTGGATCAATATATCAGATAGGTATGTTTGTTCCACAAAAACTCGTGATTCTTTGGTCTGATTTGGCAGCTCATTTGATCTAGATTTGTTGTGCTTCCTTCCGTTCCGTCACCAGTTAGTTCATGCTAACTTCTGAAGTTTAGTATCTAGGCTTGTAGCTATAACCTCTATCATGTACCTAATGCTATTATTAATTCTGTGCCTCTAGTCATTTCTACCTAGCCTAGAGGCCCTCTAGGCTAGGTAGAAATGCCCTTTGAGGCCTATAGGTACGCTGGGACCGGTGAGTCGTCTGATAGTGACGTCCTATTTCTATGTCAAACTAAATTAGACTTTTTCACCATACATTAATGCTCAATGTTGCTTGACACTGAAACGCGGATACGCAATAACGTCCGTCTTGCTTACCGCTTTTATTGGCGGGTTACTCCAGAGTCCAGACCGATAAGTAGGTTGTTAAAATGTATGTGATACTGTCCCAGTTGTAGTAAAATAATGGCCTAATTCAAATTTGCGTCATACTTTGTAACATTCCTATCCTAATTTTGTAGGATGTTTTCTACGATTCGACTGGATATCGATGTTTATTTAAAACTAAAATTTATGTGCTTTTAGGCCTGCCAGGAAACATTAAATCTACGAAACCACCAGAGCATCCAAATGATAGCTGCTTACAACGAAGAAACAAAATGGAACAAACCAGTGACATTGTTAAAACTTAAAAATATTATTGTTTAAAATTTATTATAAAAATTTAATTAAAATAATAAAATTAACAATAAGTGTTGAAAAATATTTTTGACTTTTATTTAATAAGTAATGTCAATGAACCAAGAAATCATAAACGCCCTGTAATGTAAAGTTTTCAGGTCGTTTATGACTTCTTGGCTTGGTTCCGTAAACGCCTGATAGAAAACGTACAGCAAATCTGATAATTTTCTTAGATAAGTACTTTTTTATTGTAAACAAATTGTAAATAAACCTCTGCAATATTTTTCATATTGTATTTTATGCATGTTTGTATGTACGAGATTAAAGCGAAATTTATATTTAACGATAATATAACATTTGTGTACATTTTGCAAAGATTTGACTGTATAATCGTAATGTCGTTGCCAAAAACTTAAAAACATTTTGTCAATCTGTCAAATTTGAATGTTGCAAGCAAAGGACAAAAACACTTTTATAGTAGAAAATAATAAATTTAAAATAATAAATTTAGAGTACGGCCCTCCTAAAGTGCAGGAGGTCTCCCAGGATATCACGCAGCAAGGTCTACCGAGTGTCGTGACGGAGCAAGCTTTCGTTGTTCACCAAGCCAAATTCAACCAGGAAGTCGTCAGTGAAGAAATTAAAGAAACTGGTGAAGATGTGGCGGTGGAAGAAGCCGTTACTCCAACTGAGGAAGGTTTGTATGAATTATAAATACTACCAATTATTGAACTAAAAACTAAATGTAGAAATGTAAATCTAAATTAAAATGTTAAATTAAAAACTAAATTAACATCTTAATAAAATTAAATTGGAATCGAAATGAACGAATTTGTATGAATTTGAATGTTTTAACGACTACAACTTTGTCAGGCTACCCGGATACTCTCTGTACTCCTTATTAGACAGTTCATTCAAATTGGTAATTCATGTATTCATCATTCCAGCTATCACAGAACAAAGCTCAACAATTGCCGAAGAAATAACCACCGAAGCAACGAAACAAGAGGAATTGGTTCAAGGAAGGGCTTTGAATTTAGATATTGAAGCATCTATTGCTGAAACGACCGAAGGATTTGTTGAGGCTGCCGTTGCAACAGAAAAAGTCCAAGGCTCGGATACCAGGTTAAAATATTTAACCAGCTCATTAGAAACGCCCTACATTTTAAAAAGAGCATTAACATTTCGATTCCGCTCGAGCGGAATCGATATTATTTGGGTTCTGATCAATGAGCCAATAATAAGTGTTTCAGTTCGCGAAACCAGGTTAATTTCGTTCGGATCATTTTGGCTCCGCCTACCGGCACCCTTTACCCGCGCGCCCGCAATCTTGCTTGCTTTATAAAATGTAGATTTACTTAAGTAGTTAGATGACATTAGGAACTGAACTGAAGCGCAGTTCTATTCCTAATGTCATTTAACTACTTAAGTAAAGCAAGAATCAACGACAGTCAAAATGAATACCAACAACAATAGAGGTAAGAAAGTACCATTTATCATACATACGCTATTTAAATCTTTCCTAATTTCATCATCGCGATATACTACTACGTACGTAGTACATAATATCTCGATGAATTTCATTACGTTTATTTTATGTCCCTTGTTTAAATGCATATTAACACAATGGCGAACTAAAGCAAAGCACAGCTGATCGTCCGATTCACAGATTTTTTTTATTATTGTTAAAAGATTTTGGTGTGTTGGGAGCCTATATATATAATAAACAAACGCCAACTTTTTATCAACAAAATCTAATTCTACCACAATGTTGCTAGTGTAAAAATGTTAAACAAAGCTATGTAATACTATTATTAATTCTGTGACAAAGCTTATATAAATCAATGGTCTAAATACCGCTAAGCTTTTTTTTATTTATTGAATAATGCTATAAATGTTTATAATTGTTTTAGGATTTAAGCGAAGTCACTCGCCAGATATCTTGAACTCGGAAACAGATGCAGATGCACAACGTGCATATTCACCGTCCATCTTATATCTCTTATTGTAAATTGACTATCCTTATTCATATCACAAAATAAATATCCTTCAATAATACATAGATGTTTTCTTTAATATTCATTCCAGCACACCAAACATGTTTTTTAGGGTTCCGTAGCCAAATGGCAAAAACGGGACCCTTATAGATTCGTCATGTCTGTCTGTCTGTCTGTCCGTCCGTATGTCACAGCCACTTTTTTCCGAAACTATAAGACCTATACTGTTGAAACTTGGTAAGAAGATGTATTATGTGAACCGCATTAAGGTCTTGACACAAAAATAAAAATAAAAATTTTGGGGGTTCCCCATACTTAGAACTGAAACGCAAAAATTTATTTTTCATCAAACCCATACGTGTGGGGTATCTATGGATAGGTCTTCAAAAATGATATTCAGGTTTCTAATATCATTTTTTTCTAAACCGAATACTTTGCGCGGGAGACACTTCCAAAGTGGAAAAAAGTGTGTCCCCCCCCCGTAACTTCTAAAATAAGGGAATTATAAAACTAAAAAAAATATATGACGTTCATTACCATAAAAACTACCAGCGAAAATTGGTTTGAACGATATCTAGTTAGTAGTTTTTTTTTAATACGTCATAAATCATAAACGGTAATTTACCTTTCATTCAATCAACTCAAATACAAAAATTAAAAAAAAAACATACTGCAAGACTTTTATATTATGTTATTTGCTACTACGGAACCCTTCATGTGCGAGTCCGACTCGCACTTGGCCGCTTATTTCTAAAGATGACACTTCTGATACACTTATAAAAAAGTAAATTTAAACTATAGGTGTCTCGACCGCCAGTACTCTAACATCTTCTCTCGTCGTGTAGACCTATTAACTGCATAAACCTATACAATCCTGGTCTAGGCAGAGCCTTAGTAAAAACATCTGCTAACTGTAAATCGCTCTTGACTTTCTGTACTTTGAGCTCACCATTACTCACTTGCTCTCTGACAAAAAAAATGCCTAATCCTGATATGTTTCGTCCTTTTATGAAACTCAGGATTTTCATTGTCCACCTTCAAAACTGGAAGGTTGTCAATCTTGGTCATGTCTTTCATGAGGCGTGACAGCCAAATGCATTCTCTAGCTCCTTCGCTGGCAGCTACAATTTCTGTTTTAGTAGTCGAAATAGCTACAGTCGACTGTCGCTTACTCATCCATGACACTGGTCCTCCAGCATACATACACAAAACACCAGATGTAGATCTGCCTGTGTTTGTACATCCTCCGTGATCTGCATTAGAGTATGCTTCTACAATGCCCTTTTTGTAGTTTATTTTGTATTGTATCCCTGTTTCCGGTGAATACTGTAGGTACTGCATGATCCGCTTTACTTTCCTACAGTCATCATTACTTGGATTTTCTAGATTCCTTGATACTACACTTACTGCAAAAGCAATGTCGGGTCTTGTACCAACCATTAAATAAGCTAAAGCACCCACTATTTGTCTATAGATCTTAAGTTCAACATCATCCTCTTTATCATCTAACTTCCCCATGTCTTTTACAATTGGTGTTGTTATCGGTCTACAATCCTGCATTCCAAACCTTTGTAAGACTTTCTTTGTATATGAAGTTTGATACATCTTTATACCTTCTTCTCTGGTTTGAATCTCTATTCCAAGAAAATAAGAAGCTGGCTTGAAAGTAATTTTGAAAACTTTCTTGAATCTCCAAGAAACTCCACTATAAGCGTTTCATTTGTGCCTGCGACTAATCCGTCGTCCACATAAAGTGCAACTAAAAGCTTTCCAGTGTTCGAGTTTTTAAACAACAAACATGGATCTGAAGTACTAACTTTGAATCCAATGTCTTTAAAAACATCTATAATCCGCTTGTTAAAGCAGCGAGGAGCCTGCTTCAAGCCATACAGACTCTTTATTAAGAGACACACTCGTCCTGTACCGTCACTGTATCCCTCAGGCTGTCTCATATATATTTCCTCATCAAGATTACCATATAAGAACGCTGTTGATACGTCAAACTGTCTAAGAGCCAGGTTCTCACTTGCAGCAACACTTAGTACCGCTCTTACAGTTCCCATCTTGGCAACAGGGCTAAAAGTTTGATCATAGTCCAAGCCTTGTTTCTGTGAACAACCTTTAATCACAAGTCTGGCTTTGTACTTTTCCACTGACCCATCAGCCTTCAACTTAACTTTATATATACATTTGCAAGGAATCGCTTTCCTGTTCTTAGGTAAATTTACCAAAGACCATGTTTTATTCTCCTTCAGAGAATCCATTTCACTTTCCATGGCTTTCAGCCAAAGTTCTTGTTTAGGACTCTGAATTGCTTCGTAATCTGTTATAGGTTCAATATGTCCACACTCTGTGTAGAAACTGTGTGATAAAATTTTGATGGAGGCCTAAGTTGCGAACGATCCCTTAAAATTCTGGAACCTTGCTCTGCAATCTCTTGCTCACTTAGTTCATCAACTCCTTGAACTAATTCATGATCAACATCCTCATCTACTACTATATCATTACTCAGTACTCTTATTTTTCTCTAGTTCCAAATTTGAATCTATGCGACTTTCCAAAGATACATCCATCACACAACTCTCTTTTGCCTGTTGTTCTTATTACAAATTCCTTTTCAATCAAACGACTAACATGCCTTTTATTTTGATGTCCCATACGTTCATGGTATAACTGTAATATATCTTCCTTCTGTTCTGTTACTACATTGATTGAAACTTTTGGTGGAACAGCCTTACAGTTCAGTTTGTATAAACCTCCATTCCTCATACGATTACCCGTAATAATTAGTTTTCCATCAATCTTAAATTTTAATGTGCAAGATGTAACACGTGACTCAAACATGCTTGAAGGGTTTCTGTCTTGTGCAGCCAGTACTGAAAATAAGTTCCTGTTGATCGAAGGTACGTACCAAACATCTTTTAAGCAAAAATTTGAAAACTGGATATCTCCTTTACCGATTGCTTTGACAATATTATCATCAGCTGTAGTAACGGTGTGAGTTTATTTAATAATAGTATACTAATTGAATTCTGGATTCCAGACATAATTCCGCCAGAGAGACGTTTCCCTGGCGGAATATGTTTTTGACGAATTTCTCAAAAATTACTGAATACACAAATTTCATTTATCGATAAACATTTGAAGGCAGCTATAAACTAAAGATCTAGTATACTCAACAATTATTATTCGATACTTTTCCGCGGGGGACATGCACACATGTAATACTACTAGTAGTTCGCCGCGAACTTAGACCTCGCGATTATTTTTCGCAATTCAGTTTACTAAATAGCCCCTAGATGGCGGTATCCAAAGTTAGAACGCGCTATGGTTTCGTTTGCTACATAATCGCGGACATTTTTATTAATATTTCAAAAACTACTGAACCGATTTTGATGCCCAACGAACTTGAAAATTCTATTGATGTTTCCTGCATGCCTATCAAGTTTCATCAAAATCAAACCATCGGTTCGGCTGCTATCGCGGTACAAACATACATACATACAATGTGTTTTCGCCCCCAACTCGATTTAGAGACCTCACTCGCTTCGCTCGCTCGGTCAATTATTAATTCTGTGCTTATGGCGAAAACTTGGATTTGACGAGAGGTAGTTATAAAAAACATCGTTGAAGAATGGTAGATTGACTTACCTGTAGCACTTTATTACACTTTACACATGTTGATGTTTTAGTATCTGAATTTTTAGTATATGTGAAGTAGCTGTGTATAACACTTATCTTTTTACGTCCCATTTTTTAAATTTTTTTAGCGTACTTACGTAGGTACGTAGACTTTCATATGCGTAAGTAAATAAACAAAATTATTAATGACGCGTGAATGACGAAAGATAACAAGAACTAACTTGTCTTGAAAGGTGACGGGAAGCCCCGCCCCCAAATCATTTGAAATTAACCTGGTTAATCCCAGCGAATATAACGCTCGCGTATCGATTTCGCTCCTAGTGAGTGTTCGCGAAAAACCTGGTCGCTGATTTTAATGAGCTGATATTTTTTGAACCGTTCCCAAGCCCTGAGAAAAACAAGAAGCTGATAAAGTTGTAGAGCAAGAAATCGATGCAAAGAATGAAGAGACTGTTCAAGACTTTGTTACCAGTGAGGTTAAGGCAGTACAACAAAACGAGCAAGTTCAGCAAGAAATCATAAACAGTGAAGTGAAGAATGTAGAAGAGATCGTAGAACAGTCTGTGAAGTTTCTTGAAGAAGTCAAGAATATAGCACACGAGATCGTCAAAGTTGAAAATGAAATTACTCAGGTAAACTTCTTATTAAAATAGAATGTTACTAGTAATAGTTGCTAAAAACTCTGATTAACATTATGTTTGATTTCAGGAACAAAACGTCGAGGGATCTGGATCAAAAAACGTACAGATTTCTGGGTAAGTTTATTCTTGTCAATAATTGATTTCATACACATACTGCAATGTAAGATAAACAGCATCTGAATTTAGGCAGTGTGAGGCCACACAGAGACATAAAATCGGCCAAGTGCGAGTTGAACTCGCGCACGAAGGCTTTCGTACCACTATCTATATAAAATCTCTCAATTTTATTTTCTGTTTTTTCATTTTTCATTCATTTATTTGTTTGGATAATGGTTTAGACCTAGTTACAAAGTTAGTCGGCGTTTTATAATAAGACGGGAGTTTAAGAGAAAATTCAATTTATATTCTCCCATGCTGGTCTGGGAGAAATAAAAAAACTTAGAATGTACCAGCTGCTTCCCTTCCCACGCAGATAGTAAAAGCCGATCGAGGGAATGGGCAAAAATGCAAATCATGTTAACAGGCGATGCGGCTAGCAACCCATCACTGTATTGATTGCTTTTCCATCTTCTCGCCCACCATGACGCTAAAAGTGGCTTTTGGGTCTTGCGGCTCTGGGCTCTGCATAGAGCCGCAAGACCCAAAATGCTCTGTCTGCCTCATTAGGGATAAAGACGTGATAGTATGTATGTATGTTCAAGATATAGTTATAGGCCCATTGTACCATGCATAATCATGACTGTTTAACCCAGTTTAACCCACTAACGACAATTTATATTTTCAGGAAAAACCAGAAGCCGAATCAATAGAGAACAATGAAACAAGACGGAGACGCTTCTCACCGAAATTCAGGTAGGTCCTATAAGAAAGAAAAGAGAGAAAAGCTTTACTCCGCAATCAAAACAATTACAGCATATATATACTTAGGTAAATACAATAAAACAAACAAATACGAATTTCCAAAAGGGCGACCTGACATTAAAAGGTACTTATGAAATTGCTGGATCAATATATTAGATAGGTATGTTTGTTCCACAAAAACTCGTGATTCTTTGGTCTAATGTGGCAGCTCATTTGATCTAGATTTGTTGTGCTTCCTTCCGTTCCGTCACCAGTTAGTTCATGGCTTCATGCTAACTTCTGAAGTTTAGTTTCTAGGCTTGTAGCTATAACCTCTATCATGTAATGCTATTTTTAATTCTGTGCCTCTAGTCATTTCTACCTAGCCTAGAGGCCCTCTAGGCTAGGTAGAAATGCCCTTTGAGGCCTATATAGGTACGCTGGGACCGGTGAGTCGTCTGATAGTGACGTCCTATTTCTATGTCAAACTAAATTAGACTTTTTCACCATACATTAATGCTCAATGTTGCTGGACACTGAAACGCGGACACGCAATAACGTCCGTCTTGCGTAGGTACCACTTTTTAGCGGGTTACTCCAAACCGATAAGTAGGTTGTTAAAATGTATGTGATACTGTCCCGGTTGTAGTAAAATAATGGCCTAATTCAAATTTGCGTCATACTTTGTAACATTCCTATCCTAATTTTGTAGGATGTTTTCTACGATTCGACTGGATATTGATGTTTATTTAAAACTAAAATTTATGTGCTTTTAGGCCTGCCAGGAAACATTAAATCTACGAAGCCACTAGAGCATCCATATGATGAGCTGCCGACGAAGGAACAAAATGGAACAAACCAGTGACATTGTTAAAACTTAAAAATATTATTGTTTAAAATTTATTATAAAAATTTAATTAAAATAATAAAATTAACAACAAGTGTTGTCAAATATTCTTGACTTTTATTTAATTATTAATGTCGATGAACCAAGAAATCATTAACGCCCTGTAAAGTTTTCAGGTCGTTTATGACTTCTTGGCTTGGTTCCGTAAACGCCTGATAGAAAACGTACAGCAAATCTGATAATTTTCTTAGGTACTTTTTTATTGTAAACAAATTGTAAATAAACCTCTGCAATATTTTTCATATTGTATTTTATACATGTTTGTATGTATGAGATTAAAGCGAAATTTATATTTAACGTTAATATAACATTTGTGTACATTTTGCAAAGATTTGACTGTATAGTCGTAATGTCGTTGCCAAAAACTTTAAAACATTTTGTCAATCTGTCAAATTTGAATGTTGCAAGCAAAGGACAAAAACACTTTTATAGTAGAAAATAATAAATTTAATTCCTTGTTTTAGCCGATTAAAAAAAAATACAGGTTATTTATATAACTTTAAATTTTATTAATAACAATCAGTAGTATCAATCAATATTTTATAGATATAGAAAATCTTTATTCTTTTTTTTTTATGTTATAAGTCGGCAAACGAGCAAGCGAGCCTCCTGATGGTAAAAGGTCATCGCTGCCCATGGACACATACAACACCGAAGGTGCCGTCTATGCGTTGCCGGCCTTTTAGAGTCCTATTAACACACCTTTTGAAGAACCCCATGTTGTAGCGCAAAGGAAACACCTCAGCTGGAAGCTTATTCCACATCTGACACGTCCTGGGGAAAAATGAACGTGATGCCCTAGTGGTTTTTGGATACCAGGCGTCTAAGATATGGGGGTGAACTCTCTCTCTGTGACGCGAGGTGCGGTGGTAAAATCGTGACGGTGGCACCAAATCGAAAAGTTCCTCAGAACACTCCCCGTTGTAAAGACGATAGAACATACATAAAGAGCCCACGTCTCTCCGGTGTCTTAGTGTTTCTAATCTGTCTGTAAGTTTGGGATCGTCGACAATACGAACAGCCCGACGTTGGATCGAGTCAAGTGGAAGGAGTTGGTATTCTGGTGCTCCAGCCCAGAAAAACGAGCAGTACTCCATGTGTGGTCGGACTTGGGCTTTGTAAAGTAAAAGCCTGTGACCCGGTGTAAAGTACTTCTTCGCTCTGTTGAGCACACCAAGTTTTTTAGACGCCAGTTTGGCTTTATTCTCCAAATGACCCCGGTATTGGACTTCGCTCGATATTTCGACACCTAGGATCCCAATACTTTTAGAGATCGTTAGGGGAGTGTTCTGAAATTGAGGCGCTACAGTAAAAGGGGTTTTCTTGGCAGAAAATGCGCAAACTTAAAATAATAAAAATAAAATAAAATAGTTATTTATTTCTGTAATCTTAGTTACAACATGATGCTAGGACTTCCCAGTGAGTAATCTTATGATACTCGTGATGGGAATGACCCGCTGCTTCCTATAAAGGTATACGTTAAGACTACATTAGTAAATGTACCTACTAGTTTATACTTTTATTTATACATATTAAAAAAAAAAACAAAACAATCAAGTGCATTTTAAGTAGGTATGGTGTAAGTGTAAAGGATGTGTTACAGTGTGAAAGTGTGTGTGAGAGTGTGTTTGTATGTGGTAGTGATGTAAAGAGCGATTTGGTGTGTAATGATGAGAGTGTGCTTAGGAGTTATGTGAATGTTAATAGAGTGTGTTAGCTTGCGTAGAAGAGATATGAATGCCTTAGAGAATTTGTATAAGTAATAACAGAATAACTTTAGATAGGTTTAGATAATAAGTTTTCAATTTCATCATAAGTAAGTGTCTCCAACCACTGAATCAAAGTTCTTTTGCACGTATATAATTTCATAGGATAAATTCCACGGAGAGTATTGAGTTTATTATATATATAAGCGGACAGGAATGGGTATTGACGTTTAGCAAAAGCAGTACGTACAAAAGGAGTGGAGGCTACACTAACCTTTCTTCTTTTATTTGGGGGGCTACTTTGTACGGCAATGTTTTATGGTAGTTTAAGATCAGGTTGAGGACAAAAAGCTTTCTGACTGAAAGAAGATTACTAACTATGTAAAGGGCATGTGTAGGGAATCTACGAGGTTTTGAAGTACATAACCTTTATAAGAGATCTCTGTGCCCTTTCCAAAGCCAGGAACTCGGTCTTAGTGGCACCACCCCAGATCGGTATGCAGTAGGAGATGATAGATTGAGCTAAAGCAATATAAATCTTATTTAAGAGATTGCTAGACATAACGTACCGCAAGGATTTAAAGACCCAAATCAATTTTCTAATTCGATTTATTAGCACTTCCAAATACGGGTGCCAACTAAGCCTTTGATCAAGAATTATACCAAGGTATTTTGTTTGAGACACCTTGTTTATAAATTGTGTCTTAGAAGGGTTAAAGGAGACTAAATTCTCACCACCCCATTCGGAGACTTTCTCGAGGGTGGAATCAATCTCAGACACAAGCTTAGTTCTGCTCTCTGCAACGGTTGCTGGGGTCATTTTCGCACGACCATTGTAATGTGCATCGCTCGTACTGTCATCCGCATAACAATGAATGTTACCAGAAAGTAACATGTCATTGATATGCAGAAGGAACAAAGTAGGGGATAACACAGAACCCTGGGGAACGCCAGCATTGATTGGCATAGTTTCAGAGTATAGGCCGTCTACAACGACTTGTATGCTACGCCCAAATAAGAAGCTGGCGATCCAAGTGCATAACCCTTCGGACAGCCCATAGGATGGTAACTTCGATAGAAATGCCTTATGCTAAACCCGATCGAAGGCCTTGGTGATGTCTAGACTGCCTGCTAATGCTTCCCCCTTACTCTCAATGGCAGCTGCCCATTGGTGTGTGAGGTATATCAGAAGGTCACCAGCACCGCGGCCGTGGCGAAAGCCGTACTGACGATCGCTAATAAGCTGGTTTGCTTCTAGATAACCGAGAAGCTGCGTATTAATTACGCGCTCCATCACCTTGGAGAGCAAAGAGGTAATAGCAATAGGCCGATAGTTGGATGGGTCTGTGCGATCACCCTTTTTGGGAATAGGATGAACAAAGGCTACCTTCCATGAAGATGGTACTTGTCCGGTTTTATAAGAGAGCAGGAATAGGCGCGTTAAAACCGGCGTCAGCTCCGGGGCACAATTACGTAGCACTAAAGCAGGGATACCATCTGGCCCGCTAGACTTGTTGACATCGAGGGAACAAAGAGCACGCCGCACTGAACATTGTGTAATGCGAATTTCAGGCATGGCGTGTTCACAAATATGAATGGTTGGTGGTGTCTATCCCCCGTCGTCGAGCGTAGAATTCGACGCGAAAAGAGAGCCCAAGAGGTCGGCTTTCTCTTTTGCGGAATGAGCTAGCGAGCCATCGGGTTTGCGCAAGGATGGTAAGGAGGTACGACAAAAATTCCCTTGCGCAGCTTTGGAAAGAGACCAAAAAGCACGGCTCCCAGAGGGATGGCTGATTAGTTTCTCGCCAATCCTGCGCGTATGCCTAAACCTCGCTGCGACAATTACCTTCTTGCCAGACCTGGAGGCAGCATTAAATAGCTACATTATATATACTGTGAATTTTTCCACTTGTCCATATATAACCGTTTAGCAGATAGACACTTGACTCTAACAAAAATTTGCACAAAATCTAAATAAACTTTGAAAATCTACCTGGCTGTCTTTATTATTTTTCGAATGGTAGAGATCTCAAATATTATGCTGGTAACACCAGCGTCTACAAAAGTCAGTGCTCGGCTTGATCAACTCGGCGCATCTCGCTTCTATTTGTTTTGTTTACGTTTTATTTTAAAAACAATATATAACATTTTCTGTGCTTTTTATAAACAATATTTTACAGTTTATACTCATAAAGTGCAGTGCAGTGAAAAAAATAATAAATAAATTACCAGATTAACATATTTCACCTGATTTAGTCATCGGTCGAGTTTTAGTTGTTATTTTTGTGACTTTTTCGTTTTATCGACTTTAGCTGCAAAAACAAGCGTCTGTTTGTATTTCGATCTTCAGGTGAGTGATATATCATTTGTTTTATACATATTTTAAAAGTTATTCATGTAAAAGTGCGGTACTGTACGTTGTTTTTCCTTTTTTTGACATCACGGTTGCGAAATTTTTTTTGCTCCGTCGGGAGATTGACCTCGATACAAGTTTTAAATCTTGATGTAACTTGCGATTTATATGGGCGTTGAAACAGTGATGACCGAATTCCAGTCTTTTGCAACTTAAGACTATAAGAACGTCGAGATAAGACGTCGGTATAATTCCAATTAGATTTTTGTATGTCGGTTTTTGTGTGCAGTACAAAATGTAATCTTATAAATATTAGAAATGAATTATTTTATAGATGTTTGTTTATTACCTGCAACAAACACATAGGTTATTTCATTTTCCAAAAAATGTAAGATTTAAGTACTATCATGTCTTTATCCTGTGCTTGTGGTTTCCGGCAGAGTAGAATAGCACCACTCCAAGTCTTTCCGTGGATGTCGTAGAAGGCGACTTAGGAAATACAAGCTAAACAAAGCTTATAAACATCAATGAGACCTCTCCAACCCGTCTGGCCAGGGAGGAGAGTGTAGATGGGTGTGTGAGAATCAGAATAGCAATGGGTTGCTGCCATTTTACATTTTTGACTTAATTTCTGATTGTCTTCCAATCCCTCGATTGGCTTTACAATCTGCACGGGGGAGAAGCAGCTTATAAATTTTATTACTTATTTTAGCATGGACTTCAAATAGGCCCAAGTATTGGGGATACTTTATTAACTTCTACAACTTGGGTGGGAGGGCAGACAACTTAAATGCTAGTGACTCTGTGAGCTGTAGACCTAACAAGTCAGCATGACTGTCAAAGTTTATAGTCAAAAAAGTTGCATCTTTAACAAAAATATGACATTTCTGAAAAATATTTTAGTGGTTTTAGTATGATGTTTTTAAAACTTTCAACCCCTACTTCCACTTACTATTTGAAACAATTTCGATAAAATTGAATTGACAGTAAAAACTATTTTTTTCGAATCTTCTTACAAAATTTCACTGGAATTGGTTGAGAGATTCTTCTGCAGCCTGACGTAAGAACAGACAAACTGACAGCCAGACAAAAGCATTTTGGCTAATCTCAAACTGACGTGCTTCACAATCTAAAAATACAATGAAGTTGAATTTATTTATTTATTAAATGTAATAGGCAGACCTACCCCACACAAAATGGGACTGGCAAATTCGCGTCTAATTGTGGAAAATTGTCCTCGAGGGAAGTAAGAAAAATAGGTGGACTTAAAGCCATAGGCTTTATCTACCAGTCAACCCACTGGTGATGCCGAGGATAAGAAGTCTTTAGAAGAAGGTGCAAAATATGTAATTTTGAAAGATTTACTTATATTTAATCTTCAATAATGTTCATTACTAGTTACATACTACAAGGAACCAATGGCTGATGGGGCATAACTGGCATGAGAGCTCTTGAATGGCAGCCATATACCAGCAAGCACAGAGTAGTACCTGGAATGAGGTCTATTGACATTTTTGAAACACAGAGTCAGTAAACAAATGGTTTTTTTGTATGGAAAAACCATTTGTTTAGATGAATCCACATTTCAAAAATGGCACTTTTCAGCAAGGTAACAGGAAGACACTGGATGCAGGTTGCTTCTGGTCGGTTGTTTTGGAAATCTTTGAGAGAGGCCTATGTCCAGCCGAGGACTTCCTGTGGCTGATATGATGATGAATTTTTATCAACTAATTCGAAGTTACATATACTGTCACATTTTTATCCCTAATGAAGCAGACAGAGCATTTACCCAAAATGCTGCTTGCAGCTGTAAGCCGATAGCCTAGGGTTGCAAGACTCAAAGACCTCTTTTGGCTTGATGTGGGCAAGAAGGTTATTATGATACCTGGTAATTCAAAGTAATTTGCAAGAAATAGATAATTTCTCAATTAACTATCATGCAAGCAGTTACGCTTGTAGCTTCCTGAACCATTACACTGTTTCCTATTTGAATAACAGTAAAACCACTTTTATCATAACAGCCAATAGTTGCAGCGTAAATACCATGCTGGAAGAAAAAAAATGTAGAATGTATAAGCTGCTTCCTTTCCTTTGCATATTTTAAAAGCCGATCGAGGGAATAAGCAAAAAATTTAGGAATAGTGTAATCGTCGATCTGACTGGCAAGCTATCACTAATTTGTCTCATGGCTTATTTCTTAATTTATCACTTTTAATGACTCTTAACACCAACATGCTCATCATTACCAGATAAGTAATCTGTGGGCCCTCTGTCTACATTGTAAGACATAAAGACGTGATTGTTGTGTGTAATAACTATATTAAACATATATTTTCATCAGAAGAACATGAGATTCTGTTAGGTATTTAACAAGTAATAATTTTTCAAAACTAAAAACTATGTTCGAGTATTCGGTGAACATACATAAAAATAGACCAGGGCAGACATAGCGAAACTATAAGGATTCCTTGTTTACTACGGAATCCTAAAAAAGGTTGCGACGAAGTGATAACTTCCTCGTTTTTTTAAGTCACAAATCATCTTACCGACTTGTTAAATGCTGTTTAGATAAATCACACGCAAAGTGACGATCAAAGTGGTGGGAATGCGGGATTTTATTTAATGCACCTAATGCAGGTTAAAAAGTAAAGGCGCCGCGGTGCGCGTAATCTGCAATTTTTTATGTCAAAAAATTTGTAGGTTAATTTTTTTCTGTATTCATGCTTATTTTAATATTATTTGCTATTCACTTTAATGTATTGATAAAGTATTGATAGCGACTGGAGCACCCTTCCCGCTCAGTTGGAATAGAATATGTTGCGAAAATTCAACCACGCGGGCAACGTCGCGGTCATCAGCTCAGCTAGGGTGACATAAAACCAAAAATAAATGTTGAGTCGGTCGAATCGTAGAATCGTCGTCGAATTCTATATTACCGCGCGCTACTGAAACGTCTTGTCCTAGCGCCTATCAACTGACTGAGCCATGTTGTTCCGAACGGAAAAAAACGTATGTGTGCTATGTACGTTCGGGATTCCGGTTTTCCGAAACGGAATTCCGATTCGGAATCCCGCATGTATGTGACCGGCCTAAGTACATGTCATCATCATTTCAGCCACATAACGCTGGACGTTGGTCTCACCCAAAATGACCGATCAAGAGCCTCAGGCCTTAAGTCCGCCATTTACATGTATTGTAATAAAGTTAAATAAATAAATAAAAGCCTGCATACAGCGCTTTCCAGCGACCCAGGTTTCATCGGACCACCTTGTAGGTGGGTGCCGTACGCTTCGCTTGCCAGTACGCGGTCGCCATTCGAGAACCTTTTTGTCTCATCGGCCATCGGTTCGTCGCGCTATGTGTCCCGCACTGCCACTTCAACGAGCTAATCCGCTAAGTACAGTCAGCATCAAAGATACTTCCTACCTACCCCTCCTCTATCTATATCTTGAAGTTTCTCTTTAACTGAAAATAAGAATGAAAATTAAAATGCATATTTAATAATTTTCATGTCATATTATTTCAGTTTATGAGAAAGTTCAAGATGTAGGTGGAGGATTGGTCATAAGTGCCAGAAGTGCCGCGGAGTCACCTAAACGAATGGTTTTTCCATACAAAAAATCGTTCGTTTAGTGATTCTGCGTTTGAAAAATCGCACCTCTGGTATCTCCGGCCCACTGTACACATATAGGTACTTGAATTTCCAACTTCACATTTTTCAAGACGTGGCGTCTTAATTTTTTAGCCCACATTGTAAAAGTGGCGCGCCAGGATGTGGTCCGTTTAATTATAGCTAGACCTGGAAACGTTCCGGACCAAAAGGGGAGCTTTACAATAACAGTTGGCTTTTAGCCGGTTTATTTTAACGACCGTAGCGTTTTGCACGGGAAGGAAGTGTAATACCTATTAGTAATAAGTTTACGTATTAGAGAAGAAACGCCGGCCAAGTGCGAGTCGGATTCTCGCACCAAGAGTTCCGTACCATTATCTATAAATAGTCACGTTTGTTGTATACGACCCCCCTGTGATATTTATTTTATTTTAATTAATTAATTTATTTTTAAAGTGACTACACAACTTAATATTCTGAAAATATTTTATGCGTCTACCCGATGCCGTTATTAATGTCGAGCAAAAATCTTAAATATTTAGTTTATTCTGTTTTTAGTATTTGTTGTTATAGCGGCAACAGAAATACATTATCTGTGAAAATCTCAGCTTTCTGGCTATCACGGTTCTTAAGATACACCCTAGTGACAGACAAACTGACAGACGAAAAGCGGAGTCCGATAGTGGAATAATATGGTCCCGTTTTTACCCTTACGGGTCCGTAAGTCACATGTTATGGCCATTAAAATGACAGTTGGCTTGGCTCTGCTTTTATGATCGACCGCTTGTCTATATAAAGTTTGAGTAAAAAGAATCGTAATAAGAATGAAATTGGCTTGCATACACTTCTAGGTATCTAAACGAAAAGGTGCCGAGTTCTGACGCGAGCTAAATTGAACCATAACTCTTACGTCATTGAGTAGATATTTCTTTGAATTTCTCTGCTGAGTAAAACTTCTGTACGTGAGTATAGCGCTTATTCTGTGTCTAAGTAAAGGTCTGTTTTCCATTTCTCTGCAATCAAAATCGTAATTACTAAACTCGCTCGTAACAAATCATACTATTGTGTGATTTAGGCGAAATCGCGAACTCTCCCACGGCCCAGTGATACAATCGCATCGGCATTGCCCAAATGTTTGTTTTCCAAATCCAAATGTTTTTTTTTTGTTTTTAACCGACTACTCAAAAGGAGGAGGTTATCCATTCGAATGTATCACTATCACACTAATATGAAATATCATACCAATTTTGATAAAATTTGGTATGTAGGAGGCTGACACCCTGGATTAACAATAGCCTACTTTTTCCGCGGGTAAAACCGCGAGGCGTAGCTAGTAGTTATTATATTATTTAGGTATGTGTACGTGTATGGTGTACTTATTCGAATACTGGTGTCAGAAAGGCATTGGACCTAGCTTGACTACTGCCATACAATGATGACAGCCGGAAGTCGAAACCAACGGCTTAACGTGTCTTCCGGAGCACGAATGAGCTTCCCAGTCTTCTTCTCTTATCGTGGCGAAAGCTCAAAATAACATCAAATCTTATCCCTACAGTAAACACCTTACTTTTAGCGGTGAACTGGTCTCTTGTTACCGTTTCTTCTGTACTTGCGCTTAGGAAGCGGCAGTAAACTTAGCTATAAGTAAATGATCTGACGTCAACATTTACCTTAGAAGAAATCGAAAGAAAAAAAACATGACAATTATCAAGTGATACAAATATCCAAAGATAAATAAATGATTTTGACTTTGACTCATTGCTAAGAAAATGTGGTCTCCAAGTTCACGTTCTTTGTGTTTGTAGCAAGAAGTTAGTACTACTGTAAATATGTTTCCAATACGCGTCCTCGATCCAAGCACAGGCAGTCAGGCACTGTGGCTACCATAGACATAGAATTTTTTTTACTACGTAAGGTGGCTAATGTAAGACATGATGTCACACAAATAATGTCAGACACAGACAGATAAACTGTTAAAGATATAGTCTGTTCTGTATATTAAAGAAATGTTATCATGCTTATCTTAACTACTCGCTAGCAAGTCGGGCAAGTCAAGTTTTCATATACTACGGACAATCACGTCTCATATACACTCGATTCATCGAGTTCGAGCTTCGTGATACTAGTTTTTTTTAACTTCGAAAATTAATCAAAACATGAAGATACTCAAATCCGATTAGAGATACTCAAGTCTTCATCGCACTCATATACTAGAGCAGTGGTTCCCAAAGTGGGCGATAACGCCCCCTTGTGGGCGCTGCAGGTCTCAAGGGGGGCGGTAAGAGACCCAGAAAGAAAATGTTTTTTTTTTGCTAGGAGCTTTATTTAGCTAGGAGGCCTCTTAAACAACGACTGCAAGAGCTCTCGACTTTCAACAACAACTTGTGAACATCAACTAATATGAATTAAAAGATTGCTCAAACTCGGTTCTATATTTCTCTCCGCGTAGTTCATATACTCGTATCTGTCCTATTTTATTGAATATAGAAAAAATGAAAATCATGTCAATCGGTCGCTCCGTTTCGTAATGAAAGTAGACACAAACAAACAAATAAAAAGGCAACAGACACACTTTCGCATTTTAATAGTTGTTAGTACTCGTAGATATCTATCAAGTTTTAACAAGTTTTTGTTAAATAACCCGAATTGTGCATTCCTGTATCAGTTGGCTGGTTTTTAAATAGGTGAAAAAATGGGGGCGCTAAAAAAATATTTATTCTCAAAGTGGGCAGTAGACAAAATAAGTTTGGGAACCACTGTACTAGAGAGAACTTTGCTCGTTCGACTAGAGAGATCTTTGCTCGCTTCGCTCATTCGACTAGAGATAACATTGCTCGCTTCGTTCTTTCGACTAGAGAGAACTTGGCTCGCTTCGCTCATGCGACTAGAGATAACATTGCTCGCTTCGTTCTTTCGACTAGAGAGAACTTGGCTCGCTTCGCTCATTCGACTAGAGATAACTTTGCTCGCTTCGTTCTTTCGACTAGAGAGAACTTGGCTCGCTTCGCTCATTCGACTAGAGATAACTTTGCTCGCTTCGTTCTTTCGACTAGAGAGAACTTGGCTCGCTTCGCTCATTCGACTAGAGATAACTTTGCTCGCTTCGTTCTTTCGACTAGAGAGAACTTGGCTCGCTTAGCTCTTTCGACTCGAAAGAACTTTGGTCGCATTGCTCGTTCGACTAGAGAGACTTTGCTCGCTTCGTTCGTTCAACTAGCATTACAACAGTTAACACTACTATTTCGTAATTTTGCTACTTATAACAATATTTTCTAAATTTTGTGCTGTATGGTTGGTCGTGCCTAGGGGATGCAATTCCAAAGGTATTAAGGAGTGTTTCTAAATTACCGGTACCAGATCTAAGCCAGTACCGGAAAAACCGAGAAATTCGGGAAATTCGGTACCCAAGTTAAATGCTTATTAAAAAAAGAAAAAATACCAATTTGTACTTAATTTTACTAAAAATGCGATTATGTCCCTATATATAAAAAAATAATAATAAATCAACTAAAACAATTACACAACAAAACAAGTAATAAATTCGTTATAAACAATATAAAGTAATAAAAATTAGAAGCGCAAAAATATTTAAACTTTTTACGATACTCCACATACTCGTCAAGATGTTAAGGATTAGATGTTATTTACACAATCCAATTTTGAACACCTTAAAGTGGGTATATTATCAAAAGTACTGTAAGCATCAGGGCCATAAAATCAGTCTTAAATTAAATTCTTAGTCTAAGTCTTAATAAAATAGCATACGTAGTAATTAATTAGTAAATAGGAACATTACTTAGGAAATACGAACAAAAGAAATATCATAGTTATAAAAAATAATTATTGAAGTCCCGAAAGTACCGAAAGTCTCGGGAACTACATTGTCAAAGAATTAAAATATCGAGAATTCCCGGGAATTCCCGGGAGCAAACCCTAGTCGTGCCTCGTTTCGAAGTAACGTGATGCAATCAGCTGTGCTTTAAATAAGTAAAATAAAAATAAAAAGCCTTTATTCTACCAAAAAAAAAACTACAATTTACATTTTTCTATTTTTTAATATTTTTTTCTTTATTCTCTTTCTCTTCTCTTTTCTGTCTCTTGCTTGCCTCATTCAATCTGGACCACATCTCTTCCTGAATACGTCTGACCAGCGCATTTTTGGCCTCCTTTGCTTCCTTTTTCCGTCTCTAGGTACCCATATAGTTATTTTTGTCCATCTTTCATTATCTAATCTACATGCATGTCAAGCCCATTTCCATTTCACCTGAGCTTTAGGTACATTGTCATTTAGTAGGTACCTAGGTTCCGTACCCAAAAATCTCCGCCACAATTTAGTCTTTGTCGTGCTCCAAGTGAACAATGGACATCATTTTAGCTGACTCACCAAATTCAAGTGCGGTGTGTGGTCCAAACTTAAAACAAATGATTATTTTGTAAGTCAACATTTATAAAATAATACCAATACATTATGTTATTACGTTCCACCTAAATCAATTAAAATAGACAAATTAGGAATCAAATGTTTTAATTGATCATAATCATCATTCATCATTCTTCAGTCTCCACTGCAGGAGCACGACCCTCTCTGTACTACCAGAGCCATCTACTTGGCCAGAGCAGCTAGAGAATTTGGCCTACATTCTCCTCGCTGGCCAGATGGGTTGGAGAGGTCTCATTGATGTTTATAACCTTTGTATAGCTTGTAATTCCTAAGTCGCCTTCTACGACATCCACGGGAAGACTTGGTGTGGTCCTATTCTACTCTGCCGGAAACCACACGGCTATCAAATGTTTATTCATTAGTTAATTAGGCCTTTTGCAGGCACAGTAACACGTTACTCATCAATATCAATAGTTTAGTTTGGTTTACATTTCGTATTGTTTATAAATAATAAATATTTTTATATATAAATTCGTTCGGAACATACAATGCTGAGAAGAAACGCATGCGAATTTTAAAACCGACTAACTATGTACTTACGTATAAGTACATAACGTAACGTTAAATTAGGTACGTAATTTAATTTACTAGTATAGCTTTAAACGTCAAATAGAGAATCCTTAACAACATAGTAATTTTAGTGAAATAAGCTTCTAAATAATATGTGCAAAAATGGTGAATTACAGAAGGAAGTGGAAACAGTTGACATACAGACAGCCGACCCCAAACAGAGAAATGGGGAGGAGAATGATGTTGATGAAACTTCTTTTTTATTTAAAAACCTAGAAGGCATTTAAAAATGTAAGAAATTTTCACATAAAAATTGTAACTTGGACCATGCATGGACCGCAAGCGCATTAGAAAGTGACGTCCAATCACAATGATACGGATACGGGTAATTTGGGCAATGCATGCATTATTATATCGATACTCTGCCAGCAAGTGAACTTAACGAGGAAAGCCGTTAGCTGGCGTCCGAAAGCCCTTCTCATCAAACTAGCAAACTTGCAATGTATTTTGAATGTTTCTTTGGGTCAAATCTTGCAACTTAATTTTAGGCCAGTTATCCTGATTGAAATTTTGAAGACAAGAAACTCATCTGACGATGGTATCGGGAGGTGGCCATAGGAACCCTGTAAGATATCGACGCAACCCCAGAGTGCACTTGTCTTGATAAGTTACGTTGAGACTTTGAGAGATGTTAGTAAGTACTTATGGATTTTCCAAATTTTAAAACGGTGATCTTGCTTGTTCTGTTGATACACTCGCGTGATTCAATTGCAGTCGTCTGCGCATGCACATACGAGGAATTTTAATAGGCAAGTTAAGGAAACCGACGGTAAATTAAGTGGGTAACTTAGATCACTGTTTCTGTAGATGTAACACCGATATCGACCGAAGAGTGCACATAATAAATCACAATAGATACTTGATGAGCCGGGGAATGTTTGTTTGAAAGGGCATTTCACATTGGTACGTGTAATGACGTCGATGATTTGAAAATAATATAAGCTGTAAGTATTCAGCGTCGAATATTTTAACTGATTTCCAAAACACGAGGAGAGATTATCAATTCGTCACGATCTTTTTTTTTTTATGTATGTTCACAAAATATTCGAAGACGCCTGGACCTATTTGGAATATTCTTTTTTCTTTGAAAACGTTTACTTGCTAGGTGGTCCTATAGAAATTTTCAAAATCGGTCGTGTAGTTTGGTTGTTGCAGTTAGTTTTTATTTTTTAAAATGATCTAGGATTTTTTTCTTGTAACTGTCAAGGTCTTCGCATAATTTGCAGGTAATGCGACAAAATTTAACATCATTGGTTACTTAGCTATTCTCGGCGGTAAATCTTGTGTTTCTCCAAGTAATTAAGTTATAGTAGGAACATGTTATAAACGTTAATTGCTCAAGAAAAGTTAGTGGCGTAAGAGAGCCATTAATTTCATTACATACAGCCTACAGCGGGATAAGTCCAGCGCCTTTATGCAGCGGTAATAGAGACTAGGAGAGTAGAATAGGGCCACTCCAAACCTTCCTGTGGATGTCGTAGAAGGCGACTTAGGAAATACAATCTAAACAAAGCTTATAAATATCATGAGATCTCTTCAACCCGTCTGGTCAGCGAGGATAGTGTAGGCCAAAGACCTCTGGCTGCTCATGCCAAGTATGGCTCTGGTAGTACAGAGAGGGTCGTGCTCCTGCGGACAAAAAGACCTGATGATGATGATAAATAGAGACGATATTGTGATCAATTGATACACTGTACGACTTGTGTTTTCTTTATGCTTTAATTACCCGACTACAGCGAATCCAAAGGAGAGTTATACATGTGTTTCGCAGCTTTGTATGTATGTTCATCTGTTCCCTTTGTATCTTCTACGATGTCTACGGTGCCTTCCATCCATACTTCAGTTCTTTCTAGCTATTAGATATTGTCAAATTCTTATTTCAATTAGTTATTTAGCGTCTGTAAAGAGAAGAATATGTATATTTTCTCGAAATAATCATGGCTCCTTCGACCTCCTTCAAATGCCTTGTCAGTCATCCATTCAACAAGTTAGGTGACCGGGCGTGCGGTCGCTTCGCGCTGAAACCTCATGTTATCACTGATAAGCGGTGATAAGAGATGCTGTGGCATCTAGCGAGGTAAACAATCTGATAACTTGTGTGTTTTACCTACTCTATTTTCTCAAACGTTGCACCACACTGAGCCAGCTCGTGTCGTCCGTTCTTTCTGGTCTTTTTTATGTAAACTTGTAATGAATTATAATGATGATACTTTCAAAAACAAGAAAACAGGGGGGTTACTACTAAAATAGTACGTAAGTCGTATAATAGTGACGTCCTATTTCTATGTCAAACCAAATTAGGCTTTATCATCATTCATTAGTGCTCAATGTTGCTTGACATTGTAACGCGGATACGCACTAACGTCCGTCTTGCGTATACCGCTTTTGGAGTAACCCCTCAGGAACGTGAGCATTTAATGCACACTCGCTTTGAAGAAAAGCTTAGCCTACCGTCTAGCAGACTAGGAATGGTTAGCTCAAGTACATTGGTGATGTATGTAAAAATATACAATAAAATACCTAAGATCAAGAATCTTGGCTCTACATGAGATCTGACCACTTTTTCACAGGGTAAGCTATGTAGACTCGTCTTGGCAACATTTTAACATAAAAATGTTTTTGGTGGGATATACTATTCTAAAAAATTTATTTAAGCTTTTGACAGTTACGAGTTGTCCATTGCGATTCTTTCTTTTCTTTTTTGATTTCTGACAAGGGAAGCTTTCCTTATCAAAATCTTCACCCTATTTGCCCCAGTCTTTCTTCATAAATTACTATAAAATATATAGCATGCCGAAGCCTTGTTTCCAACAGCGAGTTATTCCAAACTGGTTCCTCCGCATTGTTCGCTTTAAAAACCAAATGCATAAAATTAACAGAATCTCATTCAGCCCTAAGCAAATAGCAATTAAGCATAAATTCCTATATCCAGTTGGTCCGGTTATGCTGCAGAACATTATCTAACTTTGTACACTATGCACAAAATTCTAATTGCTACACTTACTGTTGTAATTTCAACTTATAACTAAGAAGACAAGGTTTAATTTGGCATGGAATCTTGACTGGCCATGACTGGACTCTTACAATGAAAGTGAAGTACTGAGTAGGTAGAGTAATGAAAGTATCTAATTTGCTTAGTAATCAAAGACAATGGACACCCTAGCGGTACTTTTAATTTAAATATCATCGCATATTTTCACTGCGAAAGTTGGATCCAAAGAGTATTTAACTTCTTGCTTTCTTGTATTATTTTCATCCTTCTTCTTTCTATCCTAATCCTACTATAGGTGAGATCAGTGTATTTACAAGCTTGCAATGTATCTTGATGAATGTTTGTTTAGGACAAATTTTCAACCAGTTATCGTCAACCGATTTAGCCGAAATCTTGCATACTTGTGTAAGTCGAATGACAATACAATATTTATAAAGTCAATGAGCTGTTCTAGTTCAGGAATTCAGTTACAAAACAACATAACGGCATTGAGTAGGACTTGTTTGATTTGTCTTGACTAGCAGCACTTTATGGTAGACGATGCCTAGGGTCTGATCACGGAGATGGAAGGTGGTCGATGGAACTCAGTAATAAAATAACGCAACTCTATCAAGGTTGGGTTTATTTCATTTGTCTTAATAAGCAAAGCATTTTACAATAAAAGCTTGTACAAAGTATGTAATTTTTTTTAAACTTATCTAACTACGTAGCTACGTCTAGCAGAAGGCCGAATGTTTAACTACATTGCCAAATCGTTTAAACTATTCTGTCTCTTCTGGTTTAACATGGTCTTCAGCATCCTTGGCTGACCAATGACATATTTTAATTAGAGAAGAAAAAGCGGGAAAGCATATCTAACTTCAAAACAACACATTTCGAGATGCAACCGAGTGTGAATTGCGAAAGAGCCAACAATATGAAGCTAGTAGAAGTAAACATAGGGCTACATGTTCACAAGTATGCCTAGTATATTATATGCAGATTGGCAAACACTTTCGCTACTGTCTGTGTCGACACCGCGTTCGGTCTGCCGTAACTATCGATGGCTCACTGAGCCTTGCAAAGTTATGTATATTATGTTGCCTGTTTACCATTTCCGCGATGCACTGCCTCAAGAAACATCGAAGTTAGTATGGGATGAATGTAGTAGACGTATTAGTATTTAAAACGAATATCGAGGTCATTAAGACATACCAATTCCCTACAGTGGTATACAGAAGGCTGACGGTAGTGATTACTATTTCATAGTTTTTGGAAAATTTGGTAATATGCTTATCAAAATTCTCTGAAATTTCTATAAGAGCAAAGAAATTATACCATCTACTGCGATCACAAAAATGCCTGCACAGCATAGTGATTATGGCACAGAATTGATTATGGCAAATCCTCCGTAGATTCAGGTGTTATTTTGCGAGTAATTTAAATCACATAGTGTATTGGGAGAGGGCTTAAGTTCAGGAACGACTATTATAAGCCGTAAAGAAGAACTTTATTGTACTACGAAAATGGTCAATCATTAACGTGTCTACAGTCAATATGAGGATTACAGTGCGCGAAACATAAAGTCGAAATCGTAAGCTAAGAGATCGGTGCCAAAAGATGATTCCTGAGAACCAACCTGCACCAGTTACAAACCCGGTTTCGTAGACTCACAAAAAGGAAACGGGTCAATTTCCTGGAGCTCACACAAAGTAGGCGCTAGTTACGAAGGAGTCGTAACACTATTGAGGTTTAGGAACCATTTACTGTCCATTTTATGGTGGCACATCACCAAGCGAGATCGGTACATGGAAGTCTTGAGCCAGCTATGAAAACAATACGTTGGAAAGGTTTATAGGACAAGTTTATTGCTTTCAAGAAGCATTTTACGGGCGCTTCCTTGGCTAAGTAATTCTGGGTAACTTAAACATCGTTTCGCAAAATACGATCAAAGATCTATTAAAGGTTGACTGAAGTCTAGGAAAACATCGTGAGGAAACCAAAGACACAAGCATAATGAATGACGAAACTTTAATATAAACCTGAAAACATTTTTAATGATGAAAGGTAATGCCTACTTACAAGACCTAACTAGTTTTTGAGAATTCTCAGCCACATCAATTATGACTAACAATTTTTGAATCATATCCTGAACCTATAACCAATATTATTATATAAACTCAACTACATACGAGTACTTCTAGTTCGCAACATCTTGACAGGGTTCATATACTTTTTTACTAACAAAAGATTTACAATATAGAAGGTGGAAACCTGCACACTAGTCCACCAGTGTGTAAAATTGACTGTTGTTACTAGATGACAGTCATTGAGCTACGTCAGATGCCTGCAGTCAGCTAGAGAAACCTGACAATGGTAGCTATTAACACATTCTATAAGAAAAAACTGTAGAAGTAAAGAATATCGAGTAGAAGACACAGGCTCAGTAATTGGAGTAGACAGGCCGTTGAGCAGTAAGACCCTTCATGCTCCTGCCCATTAGTGCCCATGTAGGTAACTATTGCATCATTGACTATTAGGGCCTCCTTCGCTCGTGGTTAGTGATGTACCGCCGCAAAATCAGAAATTTCTTTCCTTGAAAATTTCCGGAAATTTTTAACATTATTCGAGAATTTTCGTTGAAAAATTTCGTAAAGAAATTTTTTGCGAGAAATTTCTTGAAAAGTTCCAGGTCGTTCCGTACATTTCTCGAAATTTTCAAGAACGGCACATCACTACTCGTGGTACACCAAACGTATCATCAAAAGTCTCCGTTTCAACTCCGAGAATATTCTTATTATGGACATATTTCTCCTTTCCAACAACATGCAAACTGGCAGCGTTCGTCCTTGATCAGTCAGACATGATTCTGACGACACGCAACTTGAATAGCTGCTGACGTGATTGAATCACAATGATGTATAATTAAGTGCGATGAAGACGTAAAAAGGTAATGGAGTGGCGCTTAACGTGTCTTAGATTTCTTACAAAAAGTCATAATTTTCTTATGGAATTGATAAGAATACTTGTCATACGATATTATGAGTGAGAATACATTAGAAGAACACTAGTGAATTTGATAATGCATAGTGGATCTGTCCCATCACTTGTAAGTTGTAACTCAACTTACAAGTGATGTAACAGAAATACTGGGACTGCTAAAGAATGTTCATGTTACTTCAGATATCCAACAAAATAACTGCTTTTGATAATTGTTTCTTTATTGAACAGCCTATATTGGATCTTTAAGGTCCTTGATAAAAGCTAATTAATATTTTAGTGGGTCGCGCTCTCATTAAATTGCTTTCTTCAAATGGATATAGCGAATCTAAAAGAGTTATTTATCATGGTTCAGTTCGAAATTCTAGAAATTCTGTTCTAGCTGCTATTAATTATCCAGGGCGCAGTAATAAAATTACTGCCATTTGCATACCCCAGTGGCTGCATCCTAGTAATTAAGCTGATTGAAGATAAATGGATAATCGGTAACTAAATACTAGTTTGTCTCGAAATTACTCATAAGATCTAATTACCTTATACTTATATTAGCTTTCTCCTTCGTCCTTTCTGGTTAGGAATGGTATGGCTAGCCAGGAATGAATTTCTTTTCCTGGATTTAAAAAAAAAGAAAGTTACTGTTTTCTTCCATTCATTAACCGAGATGCTTTTTTGTGTGCTTGCATTTCATTTACATTTATTTTAAAACTTTTAGATACCCATTTATTCTGTTAGATATAGACTTTTATCCTCTGACCTTTCTACTCTATCTTTTAAGAATACTTAATGCTACTAACATTTGATTCCTTTTAGTTTGTAACGAAAGTGTATTATCATCAGTAGCAATGTCACTTAAACCTTATGCATTTTAATCGTCCTTATCATAATGTATGCCAAGAACCTGTTCTCCGAATAAGGCAGTGGTTCCCGCTGGTGGGTTTAAAACCAGCGGTTGCATACAAAACATTGCCAAGCATTCCCTAATTTAGGTTCTCAGAAACGGATCGTTTATTTTTATAAACTGTTGATTCATATTCTTACAGAGAATTATAGCGGTAAATGTTTGTTTGAATCTTATTCAAGCTCATTTAAAACGAAATTGTCAAGTGATACAAATATCCAAAGATAAATAAATGATTTTTGACTTTGACTTTTAATGCATCTTTGATTTTAAAACTTATTTACAGAGATGCTGAGAATTGAGCTTTTAATATGAAATCACAGAATTCTCATAAGAATGGAATGATGAAGTTATATTTAAATACAAAAAGAATTCACTATGAAAAAAGAAAAATAAGAATGTTCTTCGTCAAATTTGATTATAAAAAAGTGATTTTGTAAATTTTGCTTCTCTGTAAAAGATAAAGGCGTAGTGTAGTGTGATATGACTCTTACATCCTATTTACAAAAGATACATTTTCTTTCCTGAGTTGACCATAGGACTTTCGGCCTCCCACATCGTGTCCCATAAAGAATGCCATTACGCCTCTTACATCCGACTTGCGTAAGTTGTACTTCTATGCTAATCATGTAATCTATCTCAAGCATATAAATTTGAAATCGTAATATTGATTTCATTGAGAAATCTAAAATATTTTATGTCAAGTTTTTTGAAGAAAATCAAAAGAAAGCAACCTCTGTACGATCCTTAGCCACATTCACTCTGATGAAGACCTCCGGATGAGTTCGAAACATGTCAGCCAGTAGTTGACTCTATACGTGAGTAACCCGTTAACTCATTTTAATAAGTCATTTTTTTTCATACTCCTTAGTCAGCTAGCTTGACTCGTCAATATCGAATTTCACCTTTCTTTACTTCGTCTTAATCTTATAGAGGATATTAAAAAACGATGTTTTTATCCCAATGCATACAATAGATATGCTTCTGACTATATTTTGTACTCTTTGATTACTTATTGATAATTTGTCTCATCACGCCAAGCCCTGCCTTAGTATATCCATTTTAATTTAATTTAGTTCCATGCTTTCCAGCTAATTACATTTCAAATTTCTTCTACTAGATCATTTAGCTTTCGAAACTATCTGTTAATACAATCATCTAATTCTGCGCGAAGCTGCATCATTATTGCAGATGTTTCTGCATAAATCATCTCTCCTAACTCCTTTATCTCCCATCTCATTACAAGTTTCAATAGCATTTAGTTGCGATCCAAATTAAATTGAATTAATTGTGTAATTAGTGTCTGGAACGGCTCTGCTATTGTTAGCGCGCTTTAGGCAATCCTATTGTCTAATCAACAAGCTTGGTTGTTGTAAAACACCGAAATAATAGCGCTGTTTTTGCAATTGGATGCCTATTTTTGTGAGGTAGGCGGAAATGGTGTAGATTTTTTAGACTCTAGCACAAAATATTCATTAATAAAATTTTATACATTTCTTTCTTAATGAACCTAGGTTTCGGGTTTTGTTTAACAATTTACGTCTTTGAAGTGTGAAAGGGTTTTGAAAAACGGTAAATTTCCGGATTTTGTACTTACGACAATAATAAGGCCTAAGACTGGACTTGGTCGTAAAAACATGAGTATTCAGACAAATTGCTTTGATATGTGATAAAACTATCAATGAACCTCATTGATGTACCATATAATCTACGCTTTTATAATAAAATATATATCCTACGTAGATTTGCGGCTGTTTTCGTATTCTAGTTGACGCAGCTGTCCATCAAACAGACATGCTTTTATGTTTACTTTGGTTTATTTCTATTCATTCATTTAGAGAAAAAATACTGCTGTCAGATTACTCCAAAAAAATCTTTGATCATTTTCCAAATAATATTTTTCTTTTCAATAACTTATTGCAAAATTTCGCAATTTATAATTTGGTTTAGTCTTACGCAGTAAAAAATTCTATTTCTATGGGTTTAGTAGTCGCATTGGACCTATTTGTTAAATGGCGGAAAATAGACTTGTCGACAGAATTGCTTATTCCTAAAAAGACGTGGTCGATAAATTGGTTTCCTATATTAATAAGTTCAGCCCACAAGACACCCAACCAATTAAAGGTGATTCGCACAACCACACGAAAAGCATACGTTCTAACGTTACGGAATCCCTGCTTGCTCAACATTGACCCACAAAGCCCACGCCTGAGGTCATACCTCCTACGATCGGCTGATTAATTTCACATATCGGAACAAAGCCAGCCTCTGTTTTATTATCATTGTAGTTTAGACATCTTGCATTTATAATGAGTAACTTAGTGGTTCCTGATGAATAGCTGTCAACTTGTGATGCTCATATCTTGACAACCTTTTGACCGAATTCGCTTATGTTTCAACTAAGTTTTTAATCGTCTTCCAAAGGAGGAGGAGGTTAATGATTCGGCGCGATCTTTTTTTTTTATGTGTGTTCACTGATCATTCGAAGACGCCTGGACTGATTAGAAAAATTCTTATTTGTTTGAAAGGGTATGTGAGGTGGTCCAATAGAAATTTTATCAAAATCAGTAATCGTAATCAAGTGTAGTTTGGGGGCAAAGTTGGTTTTTAGTTTTGAAAAATTATAATCTAATCAACTTGCCTATCAAACTTAATGACATACCTACATAGTGGCGAAAATCGAAACCCTTCTTTTGACTTCGCTGTAGTCGGGTAACAATTCTTAATAAACAAAACATTTATCTGCAATACTTCTACATGCGTTACAGCCAATCGATTCTTGTAACGTAAGTGACAGAAATAGATCCGAGAATTGTCTGTCTGGACTCTGGTGTTATCGAGAGGCCAGAATTTCTAGGAATTGCAATTCAATCTGTCTGTGTGCTAATGTGCTGTGTTTACTGCTATGTCTGGTTGGTTTATAGTTATAGCCATCATTGTCGTACCGGCAGTTTAAAGCTTACTCTGTACTTTACGATCTACGTCTTAGGTAGTGGATAATATAATGTGACTTTACTAACGATTTTATGGGTTTGAAAATTATAAGAATTCAAAAAATTGATCATTATTTTACGGTTACCCATATTAATGTTTATTTGCTGTTAACTTTCTAATCAACTGATGTTGTTAATAGTTTTTATCCATGTTTGTATCGCCACACCAAAATGGTTATTACTGCACCAATATTTTGTCATCTTATGCAACATGTTAGCGATTAAAAAATGAAATAAAATGAAAAAAATCAAAGAGTTTACAGTTTGGGACGAACTACTAGTAAGTAATTTTTGTGTACCAAACTAATATTGCCAATATTCCAGGCGCTGATGCGGTTATAGAAGTTCTGGTTTCTAAAATAAAACCGATTACTTTTATCAATATTAGCACTTTGACAAGGAAATGTTCAGTGAAGATAAATAAAACCTGAGATGTCTACATTCAAAGAGAATTCCCATTTAGGTTGTCAACAGCGTCCGCATACAAACCGCTAAGGTGTTTTCAATGCCGCGCGGTTAACGCACAAATTGTAATACCGGTCACGTATTACTAAATCAAGTTACAGGAGGCAAGCGACTCATTCCACAGCGTTTATAATTAAAATATCCATCATCAGGTTTTTTTTGTCTCCACTGCAGGAGCACGACCCTCCCTGTAGTACACAGCCATAATTGACCAGAGCAGTTAAAGGACTTTTGTCACACTGCTGGCAAGACTGGTTGGAGAGGTCTCAGTGATGTTTATAAGCTTTGTTTAGCTTTATTTCCTAAGTCACCTTCTACTACATCCACGGGAGGACTTGAAGTGGCCCTATTCTACTCGACTGGAAACCATACGGCTTAGTATCCATATATCATCTATTTCTCCCTACTTTTTACAAGCTTTTCTTTAATTAGCAACTTTCGTATGGGTTTGTATCGTCACTAATTCTCTTTCTTATTTCTAATGAAACTAATTTTTTGCTTAGTCTTATATGAAGTTATGATGGTGAATCGTTTTGTTTAACTTTTACACCATTTTCTACTTTGTACATAATTTTCCCCATAAATTATGCGAGATTCCAACCTATTCAAAATCAATGTTAATACTTACATTTCAAATTATTAATTTCTGTTAGGAATTGAGTGGAACTGAAGTGAAGTGAAGAATATCTTTGAATAAAGTGTTTATATTTACTCGTATCAAAGAAATCTACGATTAGATAGCTTTATCAAAGTTCCCGAAAGTGAGATGTTGGAATATTTCACTATTAATATCCATGACGCGAGTCATTTTCATATGAATCATTGCGGGGCTATATGCCTGCCTGCATGGAATTAATATCAAAGTGTTAAGGGTAATTACTTCTGTCTATCTAGACTATCTATTTAGAAACCAGTGTTTCATTTGTTGAGTGCGCCCAGTTATTTAAAAATCAGGAACACGGCTTTTTTCATAGGTTGATATGAAACTGTTATATTAGGAAGAGATCAACGAAAGACGTGTTCATTATAATCTAATCTTCAGCTCAAAAGTTTTAACAGTAATTTCTCTTTCTCATACATTTATCACATAATCCTTATTATTTAGTTAGAGTTATGTACTATTATCAAAGTTGAGATTTGCTTTCGTCATCCACGATAATTTTCTTTAGCATTGACATTTTGCACGGAAGTAAAAGCAGAAGCTGCTGAGAAAACGCTTTAACTCATTATCTAGTCCACTCCGAACTAAGACTTTACCCAGCAAACTGTCACGAGGACAACAGAAAATGTTTACATTTAAGACACTATTTAAATTGCTAATAACGCGAACGGTATTATGCCGTTTGGCCCAACAACGAACCGAAAGGCTTCAGCGCTACTGAAATATTCAGAGGTTTTGACGATATTGTCTGCAAAGGCTACACTTTCTAGCGCCATTGAATATAGAGACGTGGTGAACTGATGAATGTTATTTGACTGACACATGAATACGTGGCCTAAATAGGTGAAAGATTTTTGGAACTGAGTTAATTACCTTTCCAGTGCGCAAATATTTTATCAGCTATGATATGTCTACTGAAAAAATAAATGTGTTGAATGGGGAATATGACTTCAATTCAACCTTAAAGTTAAGCATATCAAACCTAACTTTGTTAAATATCCTATTATGATGATAATATAATTGATGAATCACTGCATCTCTATTATGTATGATATACTTCAAAAGTTCTAATTATTAAAAAGAAAAAAAATGAGTGGGTGCTGTGTTTCACGACTTGACATTGTTACGCCAGATTTTAACGCCTCATTACCCAAATCATAGAAGCCTTTAAAGTCGAAGGCAATCATACCGAATGCTCGTTATATAAGTGGTGTTAATGTGATTATTCTTACTGCCTTGGTACAACGAAATAGATTTCATTGACCAAGGCTGATTTATAGTAGTGCATCTAGAACTGTAAGCCTAGAGAAATTTACTTTTACTTTTCTCGTGAAAACACAGTTTCAGTTTTATTAAAAATGGTTCTGTTCTTTTTTAAAGGTAAAAATAGTAAAAGTTCTTGCAATGCTTCAGGTAGTGCAAAAAGTATCGTCGAGTTAGTATCAATTAATACATGTTTACTAGTAAAACTTACTCCAGAGCTAGCTTAATCTATGTGATTTGTCCTTATCTGTCTATCCTTCATGATGCTGAGAATGGCCTTGGGATCACCGGGTGGATATCGATATATGATTGTGACGCTTGATATATGTATGCCATTTAACCATTACAGTTTATCAGATTTGCCAAGAGCAAGCAATCCAAGGCCGAGTTGTCTATCATTACCCACAACATCATTAGCTTCTCGTGACTGATTGCGACCTATACTAATTATCATTTGCCTGTGGTGGTCACACGACTACCGAGGTAATTATGTAGATTGGATTCATGGGAAAGAGCAGCTTTAATGTTTCTTGAAACGAATGAGTTTCAGATTTGGTTATTCGTGTCTGGCAAATGTTTAACAGTGCCCCTTTTGCATAGACATAGAATATCAATAGCTAAACTTCACTAGAAATACGAAAAGTGATAGGTTGCTTGCATAAAATTTCGGAGAAAGTATCTATTCTTAGGAAGATCTACCAGAGCAGTATCTAATCAACGATATTTTCAATGAAACATTCTTAAAAATCGTATGTCCAACCTATATTGCTACTTTTTAAGGTTACTTTTCGATGTAAGCAACCGTCTTTTAATGTATTTTTGTCTCATATAAATTTTCTATTGAATCATGAATCATGATTTTCTTAACTCGAGTAATGGATATCGAAACTATGATTCAGAGAATCTAGCAAGACCATAAACCTAGTAACATAATAATCATAATTCAAAATTGTGTCAGTTCCTTCGTAGTTTCTCTCTAAATAGGGCTCCTAGTGACCCCGAAAGGTTAAATTTGCTTTCAAATTGGAGCAATAGATTCGGTGCGCAATAAATTTATGCGCCATAAACCTCATCTGATGCGTGGCGATTGTCCTAATGAACATATTTTATCGTATCGTGTTCGCGGCTGGAAGGACTTTGGTACGAGTAATTGCTTCAGATTGTTTTTAAATTGCAATAGATGGTTTGGCAGAAAGTTGTTCACGTTGTTTGGCCTTTTTCATTGTGCCCGTTTTAACAGGCTTGAAATCTTCGATGTATGTGTAGGTCTAATCAAAGAGCAACACTTCTCAGTCTTTAAAATAAATAGTATACTATAAGAGAAGAAAATCAAATCACAGGAATCAGATATACCTATCCTGTGATTTGTTTTTCTTCTCTTATAGTTAGACATCTACGAATAATCTGCGATGGCATCTTTACCTGCGTCTTACTGTTAAATGTAAGTATACAAATCTTTTGCGCTAGAAATGGTAGAAAGTAAACCTATATAACTGACAATGTTTCAAATACCTATGTATTTGCTTTTTAATCAGAATACGAGTACATACGTAGGAGCCTCACGTTCTTCTGATTTACAACCGCCTACAATTCCAAAAGTGGAACGTTCATGTCATGAGTAATAACGGTCTCAGCACGTTATTAAATTGTCGCCAAACCTGGTGTTTCCTGCGATCAACTGCTACGATATTGATATTGTCAATGGCCAAACTAACAGTTTACGTCATCCTCATTTATGATGTCTTGATATGTTTATTTTATGATTAGTAGATTATCTTTTCATCAACCTGTTAAGTGGGAAGTGTTTACGAGTTATTCTATAACTATTCTCTTATTCAATGTAAATTCATTGCTATAATTACTAATTATTATTACCAGTTATTACTATTATGAAGGTTACTTTTATTTCTGACTAGCTGTGCCCCGCGGTGTTACCCGCGGAAAAATTAGCCTATGTGTTAATCCAGGGTGTCAGCTTCCTTCATACCAAATTTTATGATTTTATTTTAGGAAGTAACAAACAAACTCGCACACACACAAAAACTTTCGCATATATAGCGGTATGAGGTTTTTTCCAAAAAAAAAAAACATATGAATACGAAATAGATTCTTTTCAAAAATTTTATTTTAGATTTTGTCAACCATCCCGGATCTTCAAAAGAGTTTACTCTGCCATATCTTGATGAACGAAGCGGCTCGCGTGCCCCGCTTATGTCAATCCCTGAATGAGGTGTTGTAACTATGCTACGGGCCATTGTAAATCACGCAACAACCGAACCTCTAGATAGCGAGGATCAGTATAATGATTGAGTGGATGCAGATACAGATACACTTGATTACGTATGTGTTGCTGAAAGTAATGATGAATTACTCGTACCACTCGAAAGTTACGCTGACGAGTTAATCATCGTAACAAATGGACGTAAAACACACGATGACCTGCGGGTCGTAGCGAACGCTGACATTTCGCATATAAACAGAGATAATTTTAGGACGTCGCTTGCGTAATGCGAGTGTATTGAAAACAACATTTGGAATGCATTTACTAGTATTATTAGTAACATTGTTGGCAATTTGCATTGAATTTTTTTACTAACTATTAATAGATAGATGTTATCATACTCGAATTGTCTTCAATTCGAATTGAAGACAATTCGAGTATGATGACAATGACCGGGGATCGAACCAGCTACCTCCGCAGTGCGACAGAGTTCGTTTATTATGTAGTCGATTTAAACGAGTACCTGAATAATTTTATTAGGTATTCAAAAATCTACAAACGAATAATAGCTAAATAAACAGTCAAATACCTACAAAAACTTATACTTCCAAGTTAATCAATCAAGCAGCGTAATTATTTACGTGGATTTCTGTTGCAAAGATTTAAACGAGATAAACTCTACGTGTAGAAATCTACACGAAGATGAACGACTTGATATCATTAAAGGCGACGATTAATTTTGTTTAATTGACAAGTAACGCTATGAAATCTCAGCAGATGATAATATTCATTCAAGACTGAATAGCGCGCCTTTCACTTCCGTAATGTCTATAAGAAGAGAGGACGACGTACGGCCTTCAGATATCAACGGGTTTTCAATGAAATATCGCTCAGGAAAAATCGAAATGATAATAAACTTTGACAAATCAGTAGTTTGGTAATAAAACAGGTAATGGAAACCAGTAATTTAAGTATCTTGAAATAGTACTGACTTAAATTGATTGCCCGAAAGAGATATATGCAGTTCTTAATTGCCATGGTATATTTTAAAAAATCGACAACAAAAGCGAGGAATTTAGAATAATGTTATATTATGTGTTATAGAATAAATGTTAATAGTTAGTTAGTGTTGTAAAAAATTTAATACATGTAAATTCCTAAAGAAAAATATAGGCAAAACTTGAAATACATAAGTAATGTAAGTTGCATACGTAACATAACTAATTGACATTGACCAAACAAACATCCGAAACAAACGATGAGGTCATTAAACTAAATACAAAACTATTTTCCCAAATTACATGTATACAATTTTAATAATAACTGTCCGTCGTTAAACGCCCTGACCTTCGTCGTTCAAGCAACAAGAGTAAATATTGTATTTTTTAAACATCCCGAATTTAACGCTCCGCAATTAGAATCTATTTTGGTTGCAGTTAATTCGGTACGATGCGTGATGTAACTAAATGTAACAACTTGGCGTCTTGTCTCTGACAACATTGGTTGTGTGTGATAAATGTTATAAACGAGATACGTAGACTTATTTTCCTATTGCAATCAGAATTCTATTGTACAAGCTAATTAAAGTTTATAAACATCTCCAACCCGTCTGGCCAGTAAGGATAGTGTAGGCCAAAATCCTCTGGCTGTTCTGGGCAATTTTATCTCTGGTAGTACAGTGAGGGTCATACTTCTGCAGTGGAGACAAAAAGACCTGACGACGACGACGATAATAGAGGAAATATCTTAAGTCAAATAATGAATGATATTGTAGCTCATTTGTTTTTGAAGACATTTTTCGTGCGACATCAGGATTGCTAGTTTTACTTAAAACTCTGTTTCTAATTTGGCTAAGCTGATCGGGCATTATTTTCATGTACGACATAAATGTAAAAAAATTCATTTAATGTTAATTATACCACTAAGTCCACTTGGTCTAGAGTCCAGCCGCAGCTCGCTTTGCAATATCTATAAACTTTAATGTGTCTTTTATGATGTGGGGCATACTGTTGCTTTTCTTCGTAATAAAGTGCTTGGTCGTAATTGCTACCGCCAGATGACAGTCATTTGCTTACATAACTTGATCATAGCTTGAAACATCTACACACTACCGAGGGAACTATCACTATACGTATTCTTATGATTGAGAAAAAAGATGACGATTCACCAGCGAAACTCTACTTAGATGTTCAAGATAACAAAGACAATATTGAAAACAATCGTCAAGGTCGCCGAAACTGGGCAGATGAGATGAACGATAATTTCGAAACTGTCAGACGAGACAAAGCGTAATCTCTTCTAATGGATTTCCGCGAGTTGAGCGACGAAGTGACGTTACTGGGTCAGCTCCGTGATGGTGAAATATTGAGGAATTAGGATTCGTTTACGGACACGCGAAGATTGCCGGAGCGCGTGCTGTGCCATGAATGGACGCACGCGTGCTGTACGATTTTTGACTCTTTCAACCGACTTCAAAACAAGTTTATCAATTCAGTTGTATGTTTATATGTAAAAATTGTAATTTTCACATATAAACATTTCACATATTAACGTTTTGATTAAAAAAGGTTTAGATATCATTTCTGTGGGACCTTCCATAGAATTTTTATCAAAATCGATTTATAAGTTTGGTTTTTAAAACAAAATGTCTGGAGAAAAATATGTCATCTAAGTAAACAGTTGTTGCGTATTCACTTTTTTTTTCTGTTACTGTCACTGATATATAAGTCGATTTTTTGTTAATTTTAGAACATTACATAACAAAATAATATTTGTCAATCAGTTCAGCCGCAAATAAGTACTTTCGGACTTTCTTAGTTCAAATAGAACATTTTGATTTGGATTTCTAGCCGGTATGTCCACAATAGCAATAATTTTACGGAACAGTTACATAACAGCTACTGGCTTATATCACGAGTAACTTCCTTTCGTTTCGCCTTATTCGTTAAGCCGCGTGAGCCGCGTCCGCATTCAGAATTTAAATTCGAAAATTTTGTTCCAGCACGATGGTCCTAGACGGAGCGACGCGATTGGCTACTTCTACGCCGCGATGACGTGATCCCACTTCTGATTGGCGGAGCGACGTCAACTTTGTCGTGATTGGTCGAAAATGTCCGGTCTGCAGGCTAGGAACGAAGAAGCCATCAATGGAGTTGACGTCAGGGAGCAAGGCAGCGCTTTGAGGTCAGTGTTCAGTTTAGCCATTCCATAAAAGGAGAAGTGTACTTACACTGTTTTAAGTTTATTACTTACAGCCCCGTTGTAAGCTTCGTGAAAGTAGGTAACTGCCTATGAATGGCATGTATAAGTATGGTATTAATGGAAATATTTTAGTGCCGTAGTTACTCGAAAGTTTGTTGGGAAATAGGAAAATTTACAATAACTGGCGATTATAATTTTTTACTCCGATTTATTTCTTTTTGTAATACAACAAGCGTTCGTCGAAGAAGTATTCGGTCGCTGCACGCATACTACACTAAAATGAGAAGTTTTATATTTTCAAAAATATAAAATTCATGTTGTGCTTACCTAACCCAGAACCCGGATTGACATAACTAGTTTGACCGACATCTTATACGTAATATTGCAGTCACGTTACTCTAAACAATCGCCCTTAATTGAAGCCAGTTGAGAGTTCATCAAACCTCCCGCATACGGGCTGCCGTACAAAGTGTTAGTTTTAGATCAAAGTTCTATCCATAAACGTGCTATTACAGAGTTCTTTATGGTTCTATCACTGTTGGATAACGACAATGAGCGTTATGGTTTGTTTATTTTGGAACTTTATGTTATTGAATCTGTTAGGAAGATCGATGAAGTAATAAAAACTATTAAAGTGAAAACTGTAAACAGTGTAAACATTAGAGTTAATGATAGCAAGAAATTTGTTTATCAAATCATCACCATCATCAGGTATAACTAGTTGAGAATTGAGTTGTAAGATTTGACTTAACAAACAAATATAAAAAAATATAAAAGCTCGTAAAATACAATTTCAACTCGCATGAAAACAATTATGATTACAGATTTGTTAACTAAATCTAAACTGACAAAAAACACTTAAAACCATAACATAATAGGCGTAAGATATATTTTCTTTTGTTTCAAAAGTCCGAGGGTGGGCATTAGAGCGAAAAATTAGTCGTTGGCCACAAAGATTGTAGACTATTAACAGTTTTCGAAATGGTAGAAAAGTTAAAATCGTCGGTTTATCACCGTTGTAAAATAAACTTGGTAACGTTGCGCAAGAGACCGCAAAAGTAAATGCTAACTCATAATCATTCACAGTACTTAAGCGATACATCTTCCTATTACTTGTAGACTGGTACATAAGAAGGCTAATAAAATGGTTTTGAAATCCTCGTTATCATCTACTGTGCGTCTGTTAACTTGTTAATTTCTGCGTCAAACTTGGTGAACTTGTTGTTCATTAAACTTCAACAAACTTCATCAAATTCAGCAAGCAAAAGGTAAGTTAAGTAAACTTACATTTTGCTTGCTGTGTCACCATCACCAGGCGATGCAGTAATCTGGTCTCATTCCAATCTACATCATCATTCCAATCAATAACTAGTCTGAGTGATGATGATGACACTGTAGGGTCATCATTATTTATTTTTTTCCCGTATATAAGTTTATTGGCTAGGCAAATTAAAAAACCCCGTCAAGTAGTGGAACTAACTTAGTACAATTGATATCCATAGCGCCATCTATTATTTGCTAGAGAAATCCCTGACTTTAAAGCTTTTACCCCCAATAACTTTTAAGACTACCGAGGGGAAGTTGCTTTCACGTAAAAAACAGCAACTAAATCGGTCCATCCGTCATCCAAAATTGATTTCAAAATAGATCAATAGATACCTATAGTTTTACTACGGTCTACTATTGTGTACTTAGTAATTAACTGATACGATATTTATATCTTGGGTCAACGACATCGATATAATCGAGGATTACGGACCAATTAACAAGTGATAACACTTGTAATATGACCCACTTGTTGTAAACACTACATGAGGTTAAGCGTTATCATTTTGTGATCATCTCTTTCTGATTACACTACCTATTTGTATGTTAATAGTAACGCTTTCTGCAGTTTCTGCAAAAGACAAATTGGTTTATTCTCTGGGTGGCTATTCCATCGGATATCCATCATCAATTTAAATTTTCAACTTCTTCACTAGTGCGTGAAAAACGTGTGAAATGATTAGACAGACGCAAACCAATCCATTATTTCTGCAACTCATCGTGTGCTTTCCTTTTTGCAAATCTTACTATAAGTATCAAATACATTTATAGATTTCTTTAAGTGTAACCACATTAAATTTGAGGACATACAAAACGGAACGCAATATGCGTGATTTTAGAGTTGCGATGTCACATCACAATGATAAACTAACTAACGGTAAGTCCCGTAATACTAATACCCGTATCTATAAAAATCACGTTTGTTGTATGGGAGCCCAACTTAATTATTTATTTAATACTGTTTTTAGTATTTGTTGTTATAGCGGCAACAGACATGCATTATCTGTGAAAATTTTAACTGTCTTAGCTATCACGCGGTTCGCGATATACAGCGTGGTGACAGACAGCCAGTAATAGGATCTCGTTTTTACCCTCTGGGTACGGAACCTAGTCTGAGATGAGAAGTATTTTAATTATTTTTATTTTGTGTGTGTAGTATTATCTCAACACATCAAATGCCACTGCTACGTAAGTATGACGTCTTCAAAAATTGAGACCGTGTTTTGTTCGACACACCTTTTCACACGTTTCGCTTTGTATAAAGATTGAAAATTCACTGAACTCCTATGAAATACATTTCAAGATTAGGCAATTTGCCTACCTTTAAATATAGCGCAGAATTGTTCTAGTACATGAGACTAATAAAATCTTCATCAGTTAATGTCAAAAAGAGCCAAGTGGTTACACGGTCACAACTTTTTGTCCATATTGTAACGTTTTGTGTGAGATAATTGCAGTAGACCTTGTGCGGTGCCGCTTCATTTTCCTTATTATCGCTACAAAAACTAATGACATGTGGGTAGCCACAGAAAATATATTACGGTAGAACGGTAACCATGTTGTTGATACGTATTGTTCTTCTTAACACTTTACGTCTAGGATTATATTCTTTAGGAAAACAAGTCTGTAAGACAGTTTTGCGATTTTTTTTTCTAGTATATAGGTAGTTTTATTTTCTACGCAAAGTATTTACCGGACTGGTTCGACCTCGACGGACGTTTTGCGACCAAGTTGCAGATGTTTTGAAGAGAGGTGATGTAAGGAGTACCCATAACCACGAGCATGCATGAAAAGAGTTATGAGTGTTGACGAAACAACACTCATAGCTCTTTTCTTTGCAAGGATCGTAGTACGTGGAAATCAATAGTCTCTGCCTACCTCCATGAGAAACAGGCGTAAAAATATCTATGACAATAGACAAATAGCCATTAACAAGACTTTTATATTTCATTACGTCTCATTCTATGAAATATAGTTTTATCATCGCCATATTTTTAGTCGAAGGAAGTTCACTTTAGAAATAGTTTACTGCATACACGTAAAGATTTCACTGCCTGGAGGTAATGTCAAAGATAGATATTAAATAATCTCAGTGATTATAACCTCCGTGTTCTAAGCTATAAACTAAACATCAACATGTTTAAACGGCCTTCATAGTATCAATGTAGTATAACGTTTGTATGTTTCTCGGAATACATTATGGTTAGATAAAAACAAGTTTCATTCATGATATCAGATTCTATGGCAGCCAGAGGTGACCAAAGGTTAACATAACTAGTTTCTGCACGGCCATTATGATGTATATTGTATAATTTTATTGACAAAGTTATAGTAATACAAAAATATATAACTATGACAAACATGACTTAAGGCTTAATTAATTAAATTATTTCGGGAATCAACAAAGATAACGCACTAACGACAGATAATGATTATAAAAGTTATAGATATATCATCATCGCTATCATCATATCAGCCACAGAAGGCCTCCCCGAGGATTATGAATTCATAAAATATAAAGTTAGAATTCAATTTAATTTTATTGCTTTTGTCCACATGAAAATTAAAACATTTCTAAAAGTAAACATAGTACATAGGTGCTACTTACTTCTCAAGAAATTTGTTCCAGCAGATCTGCGAGAGGAAATGGGAAGAAACAGGTTATTTATTGAATTAGTAGAAGTAAGAAATATTCGAAAAAGTTTCCGACAATCTTTGGCTAATCACATTTCGAACACCGCGCGATGCCACAAGAAAAAAATTGTTGTCAATCAAATATAATTATTGGTAACCGGTAAAGATAACTTATCAATAAAGTTCCCCAGGCGATGTTTTCGATTGAGGAGAAAACAAATAATAGTAGTTTTCCAAACAATTTATGTTCATGGCTTCAATATTTTAGAAAACGCAGCTTTCTCGAAAATTGCTTCGATTGTCACTCGCTATCATTCTATTGATTGAAAAATAATTGAAGAACTACAGTGCACACTCCGGTTCTTGATAAAATATTAGCTTTGAATGTGTGCCTGGCAAAGTAAACCCAGTGAAACTGGTGAGACTAGCTAGAAATATAAAATTCTGCACAACGAATTTTAAGTAAATAATAATGTTAGTCAGGAAGGACATGTTACGACACGAGAAGGGAAAATTAACATCTGACAAGGAATTGATCTAAATATTTTTATGCAAACGATGCTAGATAGCCAATGGCTATAGATAAAGTAGAAGGAATTGATACTAGGTCGTCTGAGACAAACTTTGGAGCTCGTATCTGTTGTTTATGTATTGTGATGCCAGACATAAAGAAAATGGACGCTACAAATAGTAAAAAAAAAATTTGAAGCAATTATGGTAAAACGCCAGGGAGATAGCATACAAAGACGATTGGGAAAAAGGTATGTGAGGAATTGAATTAAATGAAAAAAGGGAAGTTTAAGCGCATTAAACTGATTGTACACTAAACAAAATATACATAGATCTAAAGATAAATCACAGAGATATATTAGACACAATAAAAATATGAGTGAATAAAATGCGACAGACCATCATAATCCCGAAAGATTTATTGCAGCTGTACGATGAGTCATATCGGTGAGTCCGCTCTATAAAATTAGATACTAGAACTACATAAAATACGCATAAAACGGCGATCTTTCCTTCGTCGAGTGTCACGGTTGCCGCTTTTTGTCAAAGATTAGAGATTCAATAGAAACTATGTTGTCAGGTTTAGATAGGATACTTGTTCTAGATTTTACGTTTTCAAATTTAACTTGTCATCCGTGAGATTTGTCACATTAAGGTTTGGCTGATCATGCCAAAAAGCATGATGCTGTATCGAAAAAGAAAGAAGAGCGTTTTGCTATCCTTATTCAAAAGATAGGACCTGAAAATTATATTTAATTTTATGAACGGAAGAGTTTACGTTTAAATCTAAATGTATAGATGGCTTAAGTATTCAAGGGAGTTACTCCAAAAGCAGTACGTAAGACGGACGTTACTACGTATCCGCGCTTTGTGTCAAGAAAATTTTAACACTTACGTATGATGATCAAATCTTATTTGATTTGACATAGAAATAAGACGTCAATTTCGTACGACTAACGAAATATCTTATGAAGCCCCAGATGTAAATTTGATATTTAAACACTTTCTACTATACTAGAGAAACGGTTCTGTCAGTCTGTGATATCAGTGTCTATCAAATTAATAAATATCACTATAAAAACTCGCACGTAACTCTCAAAAGATAGTTAAGTCCGAAACCAAACAAATATTCCAACGAAAATAGAATCAGTCACCTCAAAACTATCAACAAGTCCAAATCAAAGCACTGACGCATTCGTCGGATCTAATCTTTGATCAAAAGCAGGAATAAACGGTGGTCAGTTCGTTGAACCCCCAGTTGCATCAATTCCGCCTAATTGTTAGTGCAGGCGACAGATTGTTTATTTTGATGCCGCTTTACTGCTATTTCCTAATGCTGTGACATTTCTGTGTGTCTCTGTTCTAATTCTCGTCGATGCTTAGACGTTTTTATTTTGTTTTGATTGTTGTTCGGGGTTATTATGTTGCGTTGGTGCGATTTAGTTTGTTATTTTGGTTAATATCATATTAACATTTTCAATCAAATCAACTTGACACGTTGTTCCCAATTTCCTAAAATAGCTTCTTGTACTCGAATAAATATTTAAAAGTCAATATTATTCACGTAACCAATTGTGCTATTACAGTTATAAAAAAATAGTGTCTTGAAACACTTGATTGGAACAAAGTTACAAGAATTGCAGCCTCTATAAAATATCTCCAAAAAATTCCAGCCCCTAAAAAAGTTTGTGAGGAAAAATCTTAAATTTGTTTGTCTAGCCCCCGCTATCCGCTGTAAAGTTTGAAAAAAAACTTCGTTCCAATAAATAATTCAAAATACACTACAAAAAAATGGAATCATTGCTACACAGAAAAAAAGACCTTCTTAAAATAAGACAAAAATACTTAATAGAAAGCAAATTGCATTCAACCAAGAATATGGTTTACTCATATATACTGAAACTAATATTTTCTTGGATATAGCTAAGAGATTCTTTTGAATGCATTTTTTAAAAGAAGATAAGTGTTACTTGAAAGAAGAAAATAAGTTTTCCGTCAAGACAAACATGTTTCATAGATTTAAGAAAATCAACATCTTAAACGAAAGCTCTTTTGATTTGTTGTTTAGAAGAAATATTGTATTTTGGATGAAGCAATTAAAAAATGTTTCCTTTAAGTTAATGATTCTTAATTCAAAGTTCTTTTGATTTATTTTTTTATAGTTGTTTTATAGTAAGCTAGTGGTTGTTTTATTACGTACGTATTACTACAGTTTTATAACGTACCTACATTATTCTTAGTGGTAAGTAGAGTTTTTATTATATTTCCGAAATAACTTGACTTTAACACTGACGCCGGGTCTTCAGCGCGTGTTTTTCTCTACACGGAATTATAATAAAAACTCTACTTACCACTAAGAATAATGTAGGTACGAACTGTAGTAATACGTACGTAATAAAACAACCACTTTCCTAACTATAAAACAACACAAAGCTTTGAAAGTTGGGACGGACGCGGCGCGGAGCACAGGCAGACCAAATAGGCAGGTTTTGACACGCTCAAACTCAAAAGTCAAGAAAAATATTTTTCTACTGAAGTAAATTAACTTTTAGTTCAAAGAAGTTACCTTAAAAAAGGAAATGTATTTCTTTAAACAAACTACAAATATCTTTTATTAAAAAACAAGAAACTTCTGTTTGAGTAATTAAATATGTTTACTACTCTACTCATTTTGAGTTAAACATTTTTCAATTCAAGAAAATATTTCTTTGTCGAACAAAAACGATTGGTCAAGAAAATATTTCATTAATTTAACATACTTAAGTTATTAATCTTAGCATTTTTTTGAGTTAGTTTAAGAAAATACTGTCTTCTTGACTTTAGAATTTGATCTTCCTTTAGTTGAAAATATTTTTGTAAACTAAAAAAATATATTATTTAAATTCAAGTAAAACCGCAGTTTTCTTTTAACGGCTGCAAGTTTTTGGTTGAAATAAATATTACTAAGTTTAAGTAAAAATTACTTAAGTATAGCAAATATACCAAGAAAATCAGTTTTCTTGAATTAAAAATTCTTTTTTTTCTGTGTAGACACTCCCTTAAGTGAGCAATATCAAAATCTACATAATGCCACAGCAACATAGATACACATTTAAAATTTGACGTCTTCTAATCGGGGGCTAAAAATAGATCAAGAGGCACTACGTGAGAAGTTCAAATGTGCCATAAGTTATGACTTATGATCCAAACAACGTGTGATCTGGTCACCATACGCTCAGTTGAACTCGGTAACATCGCATGTAGGGTTACCAAATGAAATATTTGGTCCTCACATGTGCAAAGCATTTCTCAAGACCTGAATAAAATGAGAAAGGATGAATTTCTTTGTTATATCTGTTATAGTTAATTTCTACTTCAATCCTGTTGATTCGTTTAAGTTTGAAGAACTTTGAATTCTTGTCTTATTATCATTCACATTTCCACTAGAGTTTCTGTCTCTCTTTATTGGGGTAAACAAACAAAAACACAATAAATACAATTGAATAAATATTAGTTAGTTGTAAAATAGTTGGGCTTACATATGATACCTATGGCCGATGGGGCAAAAAGGTTCTTGAATGGCTACCGCGTACTGGCAAGCGAAGCGTGGGGCACCCACCTACAAGGTGGTCAGATGACCTGACCAGGGTCGCTGGAAAGCGCTGGATGCAGGCCGCTCTAGATCGGTCATTTTGGAAATCTTTGGGAGAGGCCTATGTCCAGCAGTGGACGTTATGCGGCTAAAATGATGATGATAATGATGATGACATATATATGATTAGATTTGTATTTTGATCGGATATGGGGCCTATATTTATAGAAACCTGTTGATTTTAGACTCGTGTAAGGTTTTGTCAACGAAAGACTTAAGACTTTTTAGAGAAATCAAGGATATTTGTATCGGGATTTGCCAAGTCTATTTCTCGTAGCCCTGGCATATGTCAAGCACGTGTGGTCTTAACGAGCAATCCAATAAGCAGATATAAGCTGCTGGAAGGCTGCGAAGCCTGAGAAATGGAAGTGGACGAAATCACGTAGCCTCTAGTGGATAATATCTCTTGAAATGTTGACGTTCTACGTCCTATATTGACTGATTGAGTTTGTTTTTATTTTATTACACCATTTGCCAAGAGTAACTCACTTTGGGTTGCTGCACCATCCTAGTAAGTAAGTAAGTATTTGCCAAGAGTTATATATTTTCAGGGTTCCTTTAACCGAGTTTTGAGTTTTTTTTATTTTATAGTTGTTCCTTTTTGAATGTCGAGATTAAAAATGTGCTAACTTACCAATTTTAACCGACTTTCAAAAATTATTTTATTATTTTAGTTAGTGAACGGGTTACTCACGTATAGAGTATCTCACGTTAGGTTTAATAAAAAAAAAGACTTACAAAAAAGAAGCTGGCTATCAATTCGTCGTGATCTTTTTTGTTACCGATTATTTTAAGACGCCTGGACCGATTTGAAAAATTCTTTTTTTTTTTGTTTGAAAATATACATACTTCTGAGGCGGTCCCATAGAAATTTTATTAAAATCGGTTGTGTAGTTTGGGGGTAAAGTCGGTGTTTAGTTTGAAAAATTATATATCGTCCACCGGCTTTAGGGAACAAACTGTTAAATTTTATTTTTGTTCAAAATTGTATGTAGTCAGAGAAAACCGTCTATTGTGAAATTCTATTCCTTAGAGTTTCCTTGTTATCGTGGTTGTTGAAATACACATCACCAGTCAAACGGACGTCTATAATTACTAGAGACAGTCCCAGCTCCCCGTGTTTATGTCTGTTTGTTTGTTTTAGTTTTGTTCCGACGTTTCCGTCTCGGAGTTCGATGTGCTTTATACTGGGCCCTTTGATAGATATAGTGCTTTATAATGTTCCCTCCAAACCTATGGAGTGACAGATGAAATAAATCACGTCAGTAAGGAAGGCGATAGGAGCTAAGATCTGATTTGTTGGTGTTTCGACATCGATGAACAGAGAAGTAAATTGATTAAATTGATTTAGAAAAATTAAGTTATTTGCGAACTGTAAATACTAATGGAATTTATAAAAGTAATACGCTTTCAAATGACCTAGTCTTCCCATGCACAGGATGAAAACACTAGTAGCATATTAAATATTGCCAATTTGTTATTTTGTTTATTAAGACTAAACGTCACAGTTTCGAAATGGCAAAAAATGCTTTTGTCCGTCTGCCAGTTTGTCAGTCAGTCTGCCCGTCTATTCTCGCCTGCAGATCGCATTTCTCAACCGATTCTCGTGAAATTTTGTGAGCAGGTTCGATAATTACCCACACAGTTTTATTTTGTTGATCCTCGAAAAACCTCTGTGTGACTTGCGAGGTCTACAGCTCACAGAGCCACTAGTGTTTGCTATGACTAAGACTACCGGTGGAGGACAATGTAAAGGCTTTCTGTGTACATCCACTAACCGCAAAATATTGAATCATCTCTTATACCAAATCGATAGCAAAGCATTCGTTTTCAAATTTTTCAAGTTGTCCATTCAAACAACTCTCTCATACGTTATAGTCAATTTTACGACAGTTCATCTGAAATCTTCATGATGTAATTGGACAGTTAGACAATTTGTGTTTTACGGTGAAAGTGTAACTGACTAAATTGTTTGTTTTGAGCTTATGCGTAAAGTGCTTACCGCAGATGGTCAATAAAGAATCTGCAGAAATAACCCCTTTAAAAGATTCGGAAGAGCCGTGCGGTAAAAGGTGCACTTAATAGATAGTTTAATGTCAATGACGGTAACACTTGAAAAATATCAGGTAAAGGCATTCACAACATTCTCTGGTTCTGATAACGATTAAACATTGCTACGTACAGCTACAGATTTAGATTTTGTCACATCTATGGCACTTCATAGAAAGCAGAGTATCATTTATGCCTACACTACTACAATCGAAACTATACATCTGTGTACAGGGCAATGTGTTTGTGTTCGCCCGCTCAACACCCTCGATCTTCAAGGCAAGAACGGGGGAGACGTGTGAGGACGGGGAACGGAGACGCATATTGCGCGGGACCTTAGGAGAGGAATCTCCTAAGGCAAACAGAACGGAAACAGACCAGAAGTTCTGTTTGTAATACTTACATTTATTTTGTAGTTTAATTCTGAAACCGCTCCGGATCAATTCTACAAAGTAGCTTTCTTGGTCTGAGGTGGCAGTCTAAATTAATGATTACAAATGTCTATAAACAGGTCACTTGTACTCGTTGAACGAGCTAGTCTTGTGATTATCAAAACAACATAACATTTCCGTTTGTTTTGTATGTTCGATCGGAACTTCATGACAACAACTAAACAGATGTACTATATACTATAACTTGCACTCAATGACTACCACGAGCTTAACTTTTTTATTTTCGCTGTTTTGTTCAGCAGATCACCTCGCATATCATTCGTCGCAGTCGGTCAATACGGTTGATTTACCTTTGTTTGCTTTAGGTTGCACAACTCTTGATTTACTGGTGTGGTCCGATGTTTACCATTTGGTCGAGCATCATTGATTCTAGGAGCTAAGTTTTGACTAGGTTACTGTTTTTTACACAGAGCGACTGCCGTTTGACCTTCGCAACCCAAAGGGTATACCAGAACCAATTCTTGATCAAAAGATAGCTAAAAGCTAGATAGCATTCGCGACCCACAATTTATACGTGCATTCCAAAACACGAAATCATCTTTCTTTTCGGATAATCAGGTGATTCAAGCCTGCAAAATTATTACATTGGAAACAACTTTTTACAAAGTATGCTTCCCAGTGAGATTCGAACCTATGACCTCCGGATCACAAGGCGAATGCCTTGACCACTAGACCACGGAGGCACTCTACCTGATATAATCACATACACAATCACATAATACTCGATATGTTACGGTATTTTCTGGGGTAAATACCGTAACATACAGATTGGTCGAGATTGAAACAAAAATAAAAAGAATATTGTAATTTATTTTGATTTGAAAATGAGTATTTCACACGCTCACTGAAGCAAATTTCGCCAGGGACCGCAAACGAAATCGCACATTATTAGATTTGTAACCGCACCACTAATTTCTAAATTATACAGAGCACACTGTAAAGTGGATTGCCTCATTTTTGGTGGATTTTATAAGTTGTATACCAATATGCAACTTGTTGGACGTGGGAATATCATAGCTATAAATTCATTCAGATCAGACGATTCAAACTGTGTTATAAAAGGACCTTCCTCTATTACCAGGTTGAATCGTCTAAGACACTTAGCGCATTATTAGAATTTCTTTCTTACTCCTTAGCTTTCTCTTCTTAGGTCGTCTAACGAAAAAATTTTCCGACTTCCAAAAAAAGAGGAGATTATCAATTCGTTGGGATCTTTTTTTTTATGTATTATCGATTATTTGAAATGCCTAGACCTATTTGAAAAAATATTTTTGTGTTTGAAAGGGTATACTTGCGAGGTGTTTACTTAGATCAAAATTGGTTGTGTAGTTTGGGGTAGACGCAAGTTTTTAGTTTTGAAAAATCTCTGAGCTTAATTTTCGCTAAATAATACGTTAGTTTTTCTAGCGCTTCTAGAATCTTTTGAGTCTTAATTGTAATCTATCCATACTCTAGGTGATTTGATTTGTCATATATACCTACACAAAAATCCTTCCAATCATATGATTTCTAAGTTACTGTACATTTTCTTTTTTCTCTTTGTAAGACTGCCTACTTGGTCACATGTCCTTTCAACATCTTTTACTAAAACTATCACACCATTAGCACCTCCGAGAGCAAACTTTGCGCGACCTACACACCTAGTTTGTATAAGATGAGTCAATCTACGTGCTATCTTATCTCTGATGCCGCATACCATTGCCGTTATGTAAGGATCAGATATATTATTTAGAATGTGCCTTTGTGCTAGTTCATGTTTATTTATCAATTTCGGGCTAGCTCAATCAGTGTAATTTGTCCCTATATATTTATTTATCAACCCCTGACAAAAAGAGGGCGTTATAAGTTTGACGCCAGTGATTGTCGGTATGTGGCGTCGTAGCTATCTGAACGGATGGATTTTGATGCGGTATTTTTTCCGTGAAAGTATGTTTTCTTTCAGTGGTTCTTAGCTATGACTCATCAGTCATAGCTAAGAATCGGTTTTAAGCAGTTCAAAAGTTAGAGCCCCCCCGTTCTAACTTTTGAACTGATGAACACAGCTTGGACTGACACAGCTTCCTACATACCAATTTGTATCCACATTTTTATCAAAATTGGTCCAGACGTTTGTGAAGAAGTAGCAAACACGCCACGAATTAGCCATCGAGCACATAGAAATTCAAGTAGAAAATCCTAACGTTGCTCACACCATGCCCGAAATTGTTACTTTTGCGGTAATTCATTGAAAATCGTAGGCTTCGTGGAAGAAACCTTTCTTTACGCTTAAACAAGTTTCCAAATCTAGACAGTACGGTACCTATCTGTTCTCGAATACTAAGTCATTTGTGGCAGTTGTTTTCAAGTTTCTTACACCATTTCAAGACTCTTTTTGTTGGAATTTAGTACAACTCGAAGGCTGCCAGGAGACTGTCTTCGTTTACGCACTCGTTTCCAAATCTAGACATCTAGGACTATACGGTTCTGGCTGGTTCTCCAAAGCTAAGTCATAACGCAGTTATTTTTAAGTTCCTACACCATTTCAAGACTGCTCCTTTTGTGGTAATTTACTGTAACTCGAAGGCTGCCTGGAGGCTGCCTTTGTTTAAGCATAACACGTTTCCAAATCTAGACATCTGGGACTGTACGGTACTCGTCGAAACGCTAACCGTTAAATGTTTATTTTCGCCGGTTGCTACTGGTTGTTGATAGCAATCTATTGTTTTGTTTAAAATATTCGGACTGAATGCATAATTCGCGTGGATTTGTCAGAAACGCGTAAATCTGGCTTACCAACGGAAATTAAAGATTTTACGTGAACTTCTTATCCACTCCGACTGTGGTCTACCATAATATATCTATGAACAGAACTTTGTTTACAAAGGCTAAGCTACGAGTAAGTACTCCAAATTTAAAAGGTAACTTCTTAGCAAAACATACAAAATAAAAAAACAAATTCGTATTTCATAGTTTGAGTTCTTTAGTTATGCATCTTGAATGCCTTAAAACCCCCCCTATAAAAATATACAAAATAACATTTTAGTTTACACGAGTTGCTATTTAATTAATAATAAACTCTCTGCAACGTCAACTAAGAATCCTACTTGCGATTTAGACGAGTTGCCACTGTAGACTATTATTACGTTTGAGACCATTCGATACTAGTTCCAATTTTATTTTCTTCTTTTACATCAAAATCCTTGTTGTTTGATATGATTGGAACCATCTTATTAATGGGATTCAGATTAGTCATCTCTTTAATCAATTCTCATTCGTCAATTTTCTCACAGACCAACCTATTAGGTAATGCAGCCGAGAACAATATTAATGCAAAACTTTCCAAGTGACATGCTCGGCAGTGACAGTGGTGATTCGCAATTTTCAATGCAGCAGACCGGGGTCGACGAACTTTATTAGATCACTGGTCATCGTGGGAACGCGGTTATATGACTCATGTCGTTATTAGCGAGCTAAACAGCTCTAATGCAGATGCAGATTCACATATTATGATGGGTAGATAACATTTTATCGGCAGATTGGTTGATAGTGGACTTGAGCTTTTGATAGTGTTGCAATAACTCCTAATTGTACTTGTGACGTACGTACGAGTTGAAGTGCCGAAATAGGGTTGCAATTTTAACGATTATTGTACAAATAAATAACTAAGTACCTGGGCGACCGAGCTTTGCTCGGTTACATCTCAAACATCGAAAATACGCATTTTCCCAAACATAAGACTAATCTAGATCGATTGTTTACCCCCAAAAACCCCCATATACCAATTTTCAGCGAAATCGTTAGAGCCGTTTTCGAGATCACAGAAATATATAAATAAATATACAAGAATTGCTCGTTTAAAGGTATAAGATAAGTTACGATTTGATCCCCACAGTGACGCCACAAGTAATGACAGTAGCAATTTTGTGACCTTTTGGACGAGTTCAAGTGAAAACTGAATCAGGAAAGGCGGGCGTACTTTAAGGTAAACACCGACCTTATAGGCAAACAGGCACTTGATCAGCCTAATGGTAAGTATTCACAAACAATTCATCATCAAATTCATACAAATTGTTGTAGTTTTGATTTCCAAGACACTCCAATTTTATGATTAACTTAGGGAAAGATACAATTAAATGTAAATCAATAGTTATAACAGCTTTAACCGCGTGTTCAGTGGAGCCTAAACGCTAAAACCTCGAGTTACTGTAACCTGTAATGCATACGTGTAGGGTTACCCAGGGAGGTGTCTTAGGGCCAGATTGAGTGTCGCGTTGATTTATTGTGCAATATCTTTATTATCTGATTCTTCTTCTTGTATACTTCTCTGCTTAATTCGTTGATAATGGTTCTGTTCATTAAAATGCATGGACATATACATGTATGGTTAGAAGAAGTGTTTTAGGGGGTATGAGGATAGATTTTGCAGTGACGGTGTGTTGCAATATTTGTTTCAATTCTACGGAATATCAGGAATGTACTATTACCAGAATTTCATTGCGACACGACGACAAGACACACAAGGCCGTCATCATGATCGTCATCATCATTTCACCTACACATAGGCTTTTTCCAATGATTTCTAAAATGACCTATTTAGAGCGGCCTGTATCCAGCACCTTCTTGCGACCTTGTTGAAGTCTTCAGACCACCTTATGGGTAGGTGTCCTACGTTTCGCTTGCCAGTACGGGATCGCCATTCGAGAACCTTTTTGCGCCATCGGCAATCGGTTCGTCACGGTATGTGTCCCTCCCACTGCCATTTCAGCGACAACACAATGCCATAATCATGAATAAAACCCAAGGGCCACTTTCAGCGTTTAGGTAGAGTAGGCAGTTAAAGTTGTGAAAGGTTATTAGCAGCAATAAATCTTAAATCTAACCTCAATGTGATCTATCATGAGCAACATTGCGTAAGCATGGTAATGCTCACATGTGAATCATCATAAGCTTAATGAGTTACATAACCGCTTGCTCTAATAGCCGAATAAGTGGAGAAGGGGGTCAGAGGCTGACCTCGAGAATTGGAGATTTGAGCAGCTCATTAGCAGTCATACATACGAAATCTACTAATGATAGACCTGTTGCGGCTAGCAACCCATCACTGTATTGATTGCTTTTCCATCTTCTCGCCTACCATGACGCTAAAAGTGGCTTTTGGGTCTTGCGGCCCTGGGCTCTGCATAGAACCGCAAGACCCAAAATGCTCTGTCTGCCCCATTAGGGATAAAGACGTGATAGTATGTATGTATGTATGTTTAGACCTGTTACTACTAGTGGCTCTGTGAGCTGTAGACCTCGCGAGTCACTCCCGTTGAAGTTTATCGGATAAAGTTGATAAGACAAAAAAGTTTCGTTATAATATGGGTAGCAAAAAAGCCGCCTTGAAAATTTCCAAAAAATCGAATCCACAAAAAAATTGTATTTGATTTTCAAACCTTCTTACAAAAATTCACGAGAATCAGTTGAGAGGTGCGAGCTGTAGGCGAGATCAGTCGGACAAACTGACAGACAGACGGGCGAAAGTTTTTTGGCCAATATCAAAACTAAGACGCTTCGCTCGGTCAGTCAATAAAATTTATATGAGAACTTCGTTTCAGCAGTTATTTGACAATTATCCATGTTGTTATGTATTAAAAATCTACAATAATTGAAATATTTTAAACTCGCTCCACACAAATTAAAAATGTAGGTACTTTACATGCTGTTATTGATATTGAGCAGGTGAGGAAATAGTAACCATATCACACAGTCACCATCAAAGATGAGTAGTGTCATTGTGGGGAGAAACCTTTTTAGGTAACTACTCAAAGGTAACTACTAGCTAAGTTAACCCCATCCTTCTCAATTCCATAGGTACCGCCATCGTCTGTACCTGTTCGCGTGGTTGCTAGGTAAAACTTAACTTTCTCTATTTCGCCATTTTCTAGGCTAGAAGTTTTGTCTGCTCTGTTTGGATAATATTTGATTCTACACAAGCTCTGTCAAAGAACACGAAGCAACGTTTAAAAATGCACTCGGAGACTAAATGCTCATATTTATAAAACGACCAACACGTGCGTTTCTATTTCGGAGTGTCCAACAAAATAAGCAGAGATCGCTCTAAAATAACTCTTATGTTTAATGTGCTAAGACATAAACAACTCATATTTATTTCTTCTGTCAACACTGCAGATTTGAAATGATTTATAAAACTTAGATTTATTTATTTAGTGAGTCGAAAGTCCAAATTAGAATGATTTACTGAAATAGAATATTCATAAATAATGAGATGAGAATACGTGAACATTTCTCTCGAAGTTAGCTGAGGACATCATCTGGATATACTAGAGTCCAAGTTCTTTCGGTAATATATAACTTCATATGATAAAACGAGATAGTACAGAACGGTCAGAAACGTAAATAGTCTACATGTTTTTTCACTAGTAAAGTTTTTTTGCTTATTTGCGAAAAAGGCTAGGGGCCTTTTTCAAATGTGCGAAGAAAAGCTTTAAACTGTAGCTTATAAAATAGTTTGAAGGGTTATCTAGGGTTAAATTTCAAATGTTATTACCGTTTTTATTCAAATAATATATTTTAAATGTGGGCAGCACTGGACCCCGAAAAAAACATGTATCCTCATAATAAACAGGTGCATACAAAAGGGAGGATAAAGTATTTTGGGTTTTCAACACGAAAAGTAGACGAAATCTTTCTGTAAGGGATAAATATACAATTCTGCAAATTGTCGCAAGTGCAATAAGCGAAAGTCACCCCGCGTGACGTCACAGGAAACGCAGCTATTTGCGGCGGCGCCGGCTGGTGCCTTGCTTTGTTTGGCAGCCAGCCCTTTGCCCTTGGCTCGTGCTAATAACCCTAAGTTAATGCTAAAATTACGAAATGTATGCGGCCTTGGTGTTTCCTTATTTTTAACGGACTTCCAAAAAGGAGGGGGATATCAATTCGTCGCGATCTTTTTTTTATGTATGTTCCGACCGATTAAGAAAATTATTTTTTGTTTGAAACTTACTTACTTGTCAGGTGGTCTAAAGACATTTTATCAAAATCGGTTGTGTGTTTTGTCATACATAGTACATACATTATATCACGTCCTATCCCTGATGGGTCAGAAAGAGACACTTTGGGTCCTGCGGGTCTAAGCAAACGGAGCCCAGAGCCGTAAGACTCAAAGGCCACTTTTATAGTGATTGAGGGTGAAAACGTGGGAAAATAAATCTAAATAGTGATAGATTCTTAATCGCATAATAGTATCGTTTGCCTAATGACATCGAAGTACGATAGGCTCATCCGGCCTTTTGTGGACACACAAAAGGCTAATCTAACTAACTAACACTTAATAATCCCATTGCCGTGTGGTTTCCTGCAGGGAAGAATAGAACCACTCCGAGTCTCCCAGTGAATGTCGTAGAAGGCGACTTAGGAAATACAAGCTAAACAAAGCTTATAAACATCAATGAGACCTCTCCAACCCTTCTGGCCAGCGAGGAGAGTGTGGGCCAAGTCCTCTCGCTGCTCTGGCCAAGTATGGTTTTGGTAGTACAGAGCGGGTTGTGCTCCTGCAATGAAGAAAAAAGACCTGATGAAGATTTACGTACAATGTCAAAATAAAAATTATCAGGCAAAAAGTATTGCTCAAAAAGACCTGATGATAATGACGATGGTGATAAATCCCATTGGAACAAATGTTTGATTTATCTCCCGTTTCTTTTCCAGGGTTGCGACCAACACTCCGCACCTGGTGAGCCTGGGCACCGGCCGGCTAAGCACAGCCGTCACGCTACACCCCATCAAACAGGGTAAGCAAACATCCTTGGCATTCAGGGGCGTTACTCCATAAAATTATACGTCAGTCGTGCGATAGTGACGTCCTGTTTCTATGTCAAACCAAATCTTCTTCTTATCGTGTGTGTTAGTGACTAACACTAGTATCAGAGTTTTTAGACCGCCTTAAAGGCCTCTGACATGGTTTTAGGTAATGACCAATGTCAAAGACAGTGACCGGGACCGACGGCTTAACGTGCCCTCCGAAGCACCAAATTAGATTATATGATACGTTAGTGCTCGAAGTTGCTCGACACTTAGACGCGGATACGCATTAACGTCCGTCTTGCGTACCGCTTGTGGAGTAACCCTCCAGTTCATTAATAGAAATCACTTATTTAACAGAAATCTGAAGACAATTTTATTTGCTAGCAAATTAAAAAACCTCCGACGAACGCCTTCTAGTGATGAGTAGCGGGACTAAATGTTCTCATTGATGTTCGTAGCGTCATCTATTATTTGCCAGGGAAAACTGACTTTCAAGCTTTAACCTCCAATAACATTTAAGGGCTGAATTTTCATCAAGGTAGGTAATAACTACCGCAGTGAAACTTGCTTTTACGATAAAAAAATTGCATTGAAATCGGTCCATCCGTTCGAGCGCTACGATGACCGATGAAGCTTATTTGAGCAAAGTTGGTAATTTCCACTTTCAGTACTGTACTGTATTGTCACTGATCTACCAAAACAACAACTTGACCACAACCAACATAACGATATTAATCTAAACAGCAAACCTTGACAGTTGATAGATGTTATGGTTTTTATAGTGCAGGCATAGGAAAAATTTACACTTCGATTGCTGTGTGTCGTCACTTCCGGTGTAATGTTTAAAATTACATAAAAATCCTGATAACACGTAGAACTATTTTCTCCAAATTACTTTCTTGAAATTGTCTATATATTCTCGAAAGCACTTGCAACACTTTCATATTCTTTAGTCGACAAGCCAATTCTCTTTATTATCGAGTGTTTATTCCCTTGTGTCAGATTTTCCGAGCTGCCTAAATGCATCTGACGAAGCTCATTCACCTAAATGCATTGATGGAGCGCATTGACTGTAATCTAGCGGCAATAGTCATTATTACGCACTAGTGTACTTGTGAGGTTTCCTCACGAGGTTTTCGTTTATTGTAAGCAAAGCAAATGCTGTCAATACTTTGTAGTGATATTCGGTGTAGTGACTATCCAGTTGACTGCAGGTCGCGTGACGATCGGCTCGGACCCGACGTGCGACATCTACGTGGTGGGCACGGGCGTGGCGTGCGTGCACTGCCGCGTGGAGAACTCGCACGGCGTCGTCACGCTGTACCCCGTCAGCGGCAGCACGCTGCTCGACGGGCTGCCGGTCGACAAGCCCACACGGCTCTCGCAGGGTGGGTCACTCTATACCTCTCACTCATTCTTTCTATCTTTCTCTTTCTCTCTTTCTGTCATATCTATGACATTGAATTTATTTTTGAACCCTGCAGGTGAGGTAGGTAAATACTTTACCTGCAGGGTTCAAAGTGAGGCTTGGATCACAGTTGCACGATCGAATCGTGCAACTTTGATCCAAGCGCCGCTTACCGCGCATAACAGGGTTCGAGTTCAAACTAACGCTTGGATCAGTGTGGCAACATCGCGCGTTCACTGGGGAACAGAAAATACCTCTTCATCGTTTTGTATAAGTATCATCATCTCTAAATCGAGTTGGGGGCATATACACATTGTATGTATGTATGTATGTTTGTACTGCGATAACTGCCGAACCGATGGTCCGATTATGATGAAATTTGGTTAAGCATGTAGGAAATCACAATAAAATTTTTAAGTTGGGCATCAAAATCGGTTCAGTAGTTTTTTAAATATTATTATTATTTTATTATTATTATTTATTTATTAGCACACTCAACAGATTACAAACACAATAAGAAAACAAAATTAAGTATACAGATATTAGAGCCGTTCTAGTCTGCAATCCTAAAACAAGTATGCCTAAAAGCTATACTAATAACAAAGTCAGAAGCTAGGGTACACTGAATACAATAATAAAAAACAAAATAAAAAAAGTGATAGATAATTGCAAAAAAATAAAAAAATAAAAAAATACAGGTCAAGACAAAACAGAAATTAAGATTTATAAATGCATGTTATTGATATTGACACATTTTTAGGTGTATTAGTATTTGCCGCCGAAACTTATAAAGTGAAAAGTGAAAGATATCAATGTCTCTGTTAGATACTAGGAATTCATTGTATTGGCGACACATTCTGACCACAGGATTATAATAAGATGTGTTATTCGAGTAAACCTGTAAGGTAAATGCATTATAGTTTCGATTTCGAGACCTGAAACGCGTATTAAAGTTAAGAAGGGAAAGAAGGCTAGGAGAATCGAGAAGACCATGAATTATTTTGTACAGTAGTACAAGATTAATGTAATCACGGCGTACCCTAAGTGAGGTCACATTGAAATAATCTAAGCGCTCGTTGTAGGAAGTAAGCGTTCGGCCCACACCACGTCTATAGCTCAGGATTTTCAAGAAGCGTCTCTGAATTCCCTCAATCCGATCGCTGTGCACACTGTAATAGGGAGACCAAATTGCTGAGTTATATTCAAGAATACTGCGAACAAGGGAGTAAAAAAGATGTACTAAGCTATTGGTCTTTCTAAAGTCTTTTGTGATCCTACATATAAAACCTAGTAACCCTGAACAGCGTTCGACGATAAAATCATAGTGTTCATGAAATGAGAGTTTGCTGTCAAACAGAACACCTAAATCCTTGACAACGGTCTTACGAGTGAGTGTTTTACTGTCTAAAGCGTAGTCAGAAAGGCTTATATTCGTTTTTCTGGTGAAAGTTATTACAAAGCATTTATCGATATTTAGATGCATATGGTTTTCATGGCACCAATCAGAGAGAGCAATCAGGTCATTTTGCAGCTTCAAGGTATCCTCAACATCGCCTATGGTGGTAAAAATTTTAAGGTCATCAGCGTAAAGTAAACAGGGGCACGAAAGTTTCTCGACTAAATCATTGATAAAAATAACGAAAAGCAAAGGCCCCAGGTGACTTCCTTGAGGGACTCCAGACGTTACTGTGACAGGTGAAGAAAGATAACCTTTAACTGCTACTAGTTGGCTTCTTCGACTTAAATAAGACTGAATCCAACGCAACAAGCTGCCATGGACGCCATAGCCCTCCAATTTGTAACAAAGCACTCTTTGATTCAATTTGTCAAACGCCCGCGAGAAGTCTGTGTAGATAGAATCAACTTGCAACCTATTAGCAAAAGCATTACAGAGATAATTTTTGTACTCTAGTAAGTTCGTTGTAGTTGATTTGTGCTCCAAGAAACCATGCTGTTGGGGATGCAGGTAGGGTTTAATGTGACTATAAAGAACATCATAAACGATGCTTTCAAAGATTTTTGCGAAACAAGACAATATGCTAATTGGCCTGTAATTTTGGCACATACTCTTATCGCCGGACTTGAAGACAGGGACAACGTGGGCAACTTTCCAAAATGTTGGGAACTTACCAGTTGAGAGAGATTTGCTGTAAAGGATGAGCAAAGGCACGCAAAGCTCTTCTGCGCACGTTTTGACAAATATGGCTGGAATGTTATCTGGACCAGGACCCTTGTTCGTGTCCAGGGACTTAAGTTTATTCAAGACCATATCTTTAGTGATGCCAATTGAGCCAAGTGTGTTACAATTTCTGTTAGCGAAGTTAAAGCTATTACCTTGCGTGTCATCCTCAAATACCGAGCTAAAACATTTGGAGAATAATTCACATACCTCAGACGGGTCGGATGATGATTTGTTCTCATATTTCATTGTAGACGGAATGGAATTGTCGCCCTTCCTACTATTAACAAAGTTCCAAAAAGCCTTCATGTTATCATTTTCTACAGAATCCTCAACGGATGCAACGAACTTTTGGTAACAAGACTGTATCAATGTTTTGCTTAGGGCTCTGTAATGCGAGAATTCATCGTAGTCTCGAGGATTACCGAATTTTTTATAGAGTTTGTGAAATTTAGATTTAATTTTAAGGCAGCGTTTTAATGCAGGGCTAAACCACGATGGGTGTGCAGAATCTTTATGGTTTGACAAAGGAGTATATTTGCCTATAATCGCATTCACGGTGTCATAGAAATTACACAAGTCGACATCAATATCTGAGGATGACAGAAGTGAATGCCAGTCGACAGTAGAAAGCTCGGTTTTGACATCACTATATTTGCATTTATAAAAGTTAAAACGCCTACGTGGATGTGGTTTTAAAGATTTTGATGGGGCACCGATATTACAGTCAATGTCTACAACTATAGCTGGATGATGGCTATCCAACCGGCTAAGAGGATCTGCACCATACACGAGAACGTCAAACGTTGATAAGACTAGATCAAGAAAACGATTATTCGCGTTAGGTATATTATTAAATTGCTTGAAATGACATGCAGCCATAGTGTCAAGTAGCAATAACGGTTTCCAATTCTGAGACTGGCTATTAATCATATGCAAAGAATCAGCAGTTTTCGACCAAGACAACTCAGGTATATTATAGTCGCCAATACATATAAATTCCTCACGACCATCAGAATTAAGGACCACTCTACACAAATTGTCGTAAAAAGATTGTTGTGTTTGACGAGGCAAGTCGGGAGGCAAATAGCACAAACAAAGGTTTATTGTTTTATAATTTTGGTTCCGAGGCAAAATAGATACCCATACATCCTCGGCATTACTGTCCCATGTGAACTGACGAACAACATTAATATTTTTCTTTATTGCTACAACAATACCCCCTCCCTCAGTTTTACTTGAAGAAATAATTGAACGATCACGTCTATAAACATTGTAACGAGAATCGAATAACTCTGAATCATGCACACTAGTATTTAAATTCGTTTCCGTAAGACAAATAATGTCGTAGTTACTGGATAGCACATTTAAACAAATATCATTAAGTTTGGAACGTACTCTATTAACATTCTGATAGAAAATCAACATAAGGAAATATTAACTGCTAAAGTGATAAGGTCGAAAAAGTAAAATAAAATAAAATAAAAAAAATATATAAAACGAAAAATAAAATTAAACTAAGTTCTTAAGTGTATCTATGTTTTTTATGTAGATTCCACTTGTATTGTCATTCTTGCGTACGTACACCCTTCCGTATTTTGTCCACACATATTTATAATCGTTGTCTTTGGCGAAACGTCTGGCCGCCGCGTGAAGTTGCTTGCATTCAGGTGACAGATGCTCAACCACATAAATTCTATGACTCTCAGATGTGATACCAAGGTGCCGAGAGCTCAGTGTATCTCTAGGGTTAGCCTTGTTAAATCTACGAGTGGCAGATAGCAGTGAGTCTTTCAGTCTAGGAGATGATAACGTAACTAATATGTTCCTAGGACGTTTAGAGCTGTTATCCATTTTAGCAACTCTGCGGCAGGCTTGAATATTACTGTCTTCAATGGAGAACTTGACGACCTCACAGAGCTTCCTGAATAACGCGGTCACGTTTTCGTTGCGGCTTTCAGGTACTGCTTGTATTTCAATATTGTAGCTTCGGGCAGTCTTATCGATAGCCGATAAACGGCTATTCAGATGATGTAGGTCAACTTGCAGACGCTGACAGTCAGCTTCTAGGGTCTTGATAGAGGCATCTCTCTCCGCCAAACGAGACTTAAGAGTATTTTGTTCCGAGCTAAAGAAGTCAGTGGCATCGTTCAGGTCGTTCTTAATTTCTTGCACGACACCACTCATCTCGGCTCGCACCATAGTTTTGACGTCTTCCTTAAGGACTGCTCTAAAGTTATTCATGTATGTAGAAAGGGTGGTATTCAACTTTTCATCAAGCAGGGCACTGATTTTTTCCATGGTTACCCCACCACTGCAGCCAGAACAACCAGCCACTGGATCAACACAGACGTTTGAGGCTATGCTGCTGTCCTCCACGTCATAGGACATGTTCATTAAGCTATCGTCAATCGGTAGCTGGCGTGCCCTCACAGGAGTGTTAATATTATTTTTCCGCCTATAAGAAATATTGCTGCAGGAAGGACACGCCCATGAATTTTTGTATGCGGCTGATAAGGTTGAAAATTGGTCATCCTTTATATTAAGGCACTTGTGATGGTAGCTGTGAGTGCAGTCCCTACAGCGAAGAAATTTGTCGTCGGTAATAGCGCATAAACAAGCATTACAGTTGGCCATTGTTGCCGCAATTTGATATGCTAACAAAACAATTATTTCTAAATTTTAAACATACAGTGACATCTAGCGAGCTATATTATAAATATTTTTTTTAAATAAAAATGTCAGCGATTTTGTAGCAAATGAAACTATAGGGAGTTCTAACTTTGGATAGCGCCATCTAAGTGTTACTTCGGGAACTGAATTGTGAAACGCGAGTAATAATCGCGAGGTCTAAGTTCGCGGCGAACTACTAGTTATATGTAAAATTATTTCCTTGTTACTTTTTTCTTTTGGTGTACAATAAAAAGTTATCTATCCATTGCAGGCAGCATGCTGACGATCGGGCGCTCCAACTACCTCCGCTTCAACCACCCCGAGGAGGCGCTGCTGATGAAGTCGGTGCTGCCCTCCGCGCGCGTCTCCATGGCGCCCGTACAGTTCACGCCCAACGAGCAGTGCCTGCCCACTGGTGATTGCGTGTTTTTGTATGATACTGTAACGCTTATATATCGCCGTTAGCTAGGATGGGTGTAAGATATCCTTTATACGAAAATAGGTTGATTTATTACTGTGAGACGCGGTACATGTGTGACAATGTGCGGGCTACTGCCTCGCCGTTGAACTTAGCCTAGACACAATATGCAACCTAAGCGCGATACAATAACTCCCAACCCCTACAATATTATGGCTGTATGATGACGGCAGAGTTGAATATGCCATAACCATTTTCCTCTCCTACGGGTTTGTTGAGAGGCGACTAAGTAGGAGAGGCCTTTAGCCCAGCAGTGGTCTGATATAGGCATGATTTAAGGACACCATTTCAAGTAGATTCTCTTGATTGGTTTTTCATTTTCATGTATGTAAACGGATAATGCAACAGATGCGTCATACAATGATAATACCTGGGACTCACGGAACCACGGAAAAGCTCGAGAAGTTCTTGTGCCATCGAACCTTTCTTTACGCCAAATTGCGTTTATCTCAATATCGACGATACTATATATCCGATTGATAGTTTGACCAAAACTTGCATCACGTTTTTTTGCTAAATTATTTTTACCTAATCATTTTGGTTACAGGTTACATGAACCACCACTCCGAGCCAAGCAACCAATGTTACCAAACCGCCAACCTTCAGAAAATGTACAAAGACAACACCCTCTCGCAACTAGACCAAGAGCTAGACATGACCCTCAAAGAAATGTCCAGGAAGAAACCCCCCGTCGCGCCAAGAAAGCCCTACCGAGATCTTGACCTATCAGATTCGAACTCCGATCAGGAAAGCAAACCCAAGATGTCTAGTATCATGGCAAAAGTATCGAAATTCGAATACTACGCGAAACAACAAAAAGTAGGCAGAAGCCAGTTCTACACCTCGAATGAAAACGAAATATCCCCTAAAGTATTTAGCTCCAATTCCCTTACAGTAAACACTCCAGCGAAAGATGTACTAGGAGGAAAGAATGTACCAAACTACATCAACAAAGTCAAAGATCAAAAAGTAATACAGCTAAACGAGAATAACTTAGACCCTAAAAACTGTTCGTACGCAAACGTAGCTATAAGGAATAAGAAAATCGATGACATCGTAAGAAATTTCGATGAAACTCGAAACGATTTTCGGTTACCCAAAAAAGTTAATAATGACCAACAGAATTCTGACAATATTTATGGGAAAATCAACGTGAAATGTGAGCAGAATGATAGAAACAACGTGGAAAATGCGAAAAATAACGCAGATGTAAAAAATAATGTAGATGCTGCGAAGAATTTGGAGCTTGTTCTAGAACAATCTATAAATGATGCGTATGGGAAGATCTGTGAGAGAGGTGTCGGCAAATGTATAACGTTGCCATCGCCGGCTTTTGATAGAAACCCGCAGTACTCGCCTGTGTATGGAAACCAGTATGACAGGAGTTTGGACGCGGAGTCCAAGAGGTTGAAGGTAAGCATACCCGTGACGTGCACAACTACTTTTTACAGGGTAGGCACTAATCTTAGTTAAATAACGAGAACGGCTTCATATCGAACAAAATACATTTCTCACTAGTTTCCGACATTATATTAGGGTGGCACAGGGTAGGCATATTCAAAGTGTCTGTATGAATTGCACGCTACTGAAGTATCCACATCAAAAATCTCTACCTACATACATACTATACTAGGAATTACTTAGAAAAGTGATTTTTTAAAATGGCGAATTGAACAAATTAATAGGAAAATAGTACCAATAATTACATGAAGGCCCCATACTGGAACTCGCAAACCCAAATATCGTCTCAATTTAAGATTCTCAGGCAAGGCATTCCAAAGTCGGAAAATACAAAGTTTAATCGAAAAAGTTTATTTTGCTTCCCCACTAGATAGGTTTTAAATAAAAAAAAACCGCCATTAAGTGCTGAACTGTTAAACTCGCTTGGAGAGGGTTCCGTACAATGCCAAAGTCAATCATATTTGAAATCCTCACAGTAAGACGCGAGTTAATTACTACTAGCGCTATCTAGTGGTGTTTTAGTGAACTATTTTCCGTAAGTGAACGTATTATATTGATTTTTCCTCTTACTTTATAGCTTTTGATAATAAATAAAAGCAATGAACTATATTTTTTTATTTTTGTCAACGGTCAATTTTCTTTTACTTTAATGGAAAAATCAAAACTTTACTTTTATTATTTTAACAAAAATGACAAAAATATATTTGAGATCCTCATAACGAGACCTTTCGTTTGATATAATATCAAACAGTAAGGTTTGCAAAACTTTTATAAAATTTCCTAATTTGTCCCCCAAAAATGAATCTTATTTAAAAGAAAATATTATCTATCCATCTTTTGTTTGGGTCATATAGGATTACACCATCCTATCTAATTTCACCAGATTTGGTCCAAAAACGGAGCAAATTAGCTGTGACTGACGGACAGATAGACAGACGCACGAATTCCGTTGCGGTGGTTTTTAGCTATGTTTGATGAAAATCGGTTCAGCTGTTTGAAAGTTATTGGGGGCCTGAAAATCAGTGATTTCTCTAGAAAATAATAGATGGCTCTAGGATATCACTTCGAATATGTAGTTCCGTTAATCATCACTAGATGGCGTTCTTGAAAGTTAGGGGTTTTTTTATAATTTGCGTAGCAAATAAACTTGTGTCTAACTAAATAGATAATACTATCTACAACAAATAAACGTAGTTTTCACGCTCATGTTCTAATTCTAATTTGTCTTATATATGAGAACATATAAGCTTATCAATTCTAATGTAAATAAGGCTGTGATAAGAAGCGTTTTTTGAAGTTTATTTTAAATTGAAGCGAAATAAAGAAATAATAAGAATATAGGCTCTGTTTGCTGTAGACCTCGCGAGCCCGTTGAAGTTAATCGAATAAATAATTGGCCAAGTGCGTGTTGGGTCCTGTGCAGTGTAGGTTTCCGTAGTTGCGAATGCCAACTTTGTGTTCATGCCACTAAAAACATCAAAAAGTAATTTGTTTGAAATTTTCCTTTTTCGAGTACATTTTATTAGTTGATCGCCTTTTTAATTTGTAAACCCTACTTAGCTGTGATAGTTTTCCTTTAAACTTCTTTATATACTACAGCTGTGAATAAACTGAATAAATAAGCAAACCTAGTATTTCGGAAACGGATTCCTATATAAATCGAAATATGTCACAAGCTCACAATATTTTTAAAAGATCAGTTTAACGTATGTTGTGTTCACTGAAAATTTTGAAAACTCCTTTTTTTTGTTTAAAGTACTTGTAAGGAGGTGGTCCTATAGAATTTATCAAAATCGGTTGTGAAGTTTGGGGATGAAGTCTGTTTTTGCTTTTGAAATATTATTATATATGCGAATTCTGAAATACGAGTATCTCTTTATAAAAAGATATGTATTCAACGTCTCACCAAACATCGCCCGTGGCCTTTGGGTTGTCTAGCCATAGGCTTTATCTAACAAGGAAAAGATAAAGACATACTTATATCTATAAAATTAGGGATAAAGACGTGATAGTATGTATGTATGTATATCTATAAAATGGGATTTTACTTACTGTTTAAACTAGTTGAAATGTTAAAATTTTAATTTCACATTTCATTGACCACCGTCAGGGCAACTCAAAATAATTCGTTGTTGGGATTGCCCAGTGCCGTGTGGTTTTCGGCAGAGTAGAATAGGGCCACTCCAAATCCTCCCGTGGATGTCGTAGAAGGCGAATTAAGAAATACAAGCTAAACAAAGCTTATCAATGAGACCTCCCTAACCTGTCTGGCCAGCGAGGAGAGTGTAGGCCAAGTCCGCTGGCTGCCCTGGCCAAGTATGGCTCTGGTAGTACAGAGAGGGTCGTGGTCCTGCAGTGGATACAAAAAACCCGATGATGATTGCCCAGGCTTCTACTACCAAATAGATTAAATGACAATGACAAGGTTTAATTATTAACCGAACGATCATTGATTAGCAAGTGCCGTTTGACGCCTCTCTGTGAGCTGACGTCTGGTTGACAGCGATTGCCTGTAAAGCTTGTATCGCGCGCCAGATTAGGTCCATCCCGCTCGTTATTATTACATAAAACGAGAAAGTGATAGATGATAGCGCTCGATAAAGACTGTCGCCGGGGCCATGTTAGGGGGCTGATATCTGAATTTCTCTATCTCTAATGGGGCACAGCATGTAGTATATTGGGATTTTCGGTTTAATTATATCGTAAATCCTTATCATCTCAATAATATCCCTACTAAAATGTTTAAAATTTGTTTGAGTGGTAAGTGGTTAAATTTGTTTTTAGTGGTTAGGTTATTACAGGTAGCAGCATGAAACTCTAGCGCTGACCGTTATTGCGCAGAAGTTAAAAATAAGTAGCGTACCTGTGCGCAGTATCCCCTCTACATTTCACTCAGCGCTAAACTTACGTGCCGCTACTTGTAAATCACACAAACGCATTTACGTGGTTGTGTTAACGTAGTTGACTAGTAGTTAGTAGGTATATTTTACAGTGACAGAAACGTAGACTTCTTATTATGAATTTCTATAATGCATGTCACATCCAAAAAAATGCGTGATTGTCGTAGAAAACTCGGTTGGTCGGAACGAAGTTACATTCGTATTATATTATTTACGCTGTTCCTGTATCCATGAGAATCTTTGAGGATGCTAGGGAGAAGTGAATAAAAATGCTGCCGAATATCGCTTGCCCGAATCCCATCCATATTTACACACTTTACACTCGCTGTTCGCTATCAACAAGGCGCCAACCTCACCGCCTTGGCCTTCGCAACGCCTGAAAGCGCACGATATCTAAGATGTGGTTACGTTTGAATTAATGAGCGATAGCGATAACACGATAGCGCACTGCAGACTGCGACAAACAATGTTTATTTGCCACCTTACACACGTAAAGACACGCTAAAATTAAAAAAATAAACCGTAAAAAGTTTCAATGTCTGCTAAAATACTGGCAGTGTATAAAAAGTGTACATGGACTGGCAGCTAATAAATCTATGTGTTCTAGTTTTAAAATTGAAATGTTACGGACAGTGAATTTAATATTATGTAGTAGCAAGTTTTTTTAGACGGATATGTGATATATACAGTCAGTGCCGAAAGTGTAGAGTTACAACTTTCGATTGTTCGAAAACGAACGCGGTTTGTTCACTTTGTGGTCTGCGGTGTCGGACTATTAGTGATTGAAACGTCATCCTGTGTGTTTAATATAAGTTTTGTGTGTGAAAAATATTAAATGTTCGAAATTATAGCAGTGCTCGCGAGCGTTATAACATCGTTCACAATAATCTTTTATCAATTATTTAATTCGATAACGAACATGACGTTGAAACCAGGAAATGGTCAGAAGAAGGAAGCATCGCACAAGAGTTTGTTGAAACTTTTCGCGACGAATCTTAAGAAAAACACGTTGGCTTTGAAAGAACTTAAATCGACTTTAGAAACGAAAAATAATCGAGACAAGACACAGTCAGGCTACGATAAAATAATCGACATATCGAGCTCTGTCAACGAAAAACTTGAAGTAGTGCATAAGTTAAGAAACGACATTAAAATATACAAAACTATCAATACGATACTAACAAACTACTATATAAAAGAAACCAAAAACCACGAAAATAGTATTAATAACAAAATAATAAAACTCGAGAGACAGATTCAAGATTCATACAACAACTTGAAAGAAGACATATCCAAGATGGCTGACACTATTAGTGTTGCCAGTGAAAAGAATTTCATTAAAAATTCATCCTCAATCGAAAACAGTAATGTGTTTGTTGTTGGAAACGACATAAAACATACTCAATACAATCAGTTATATATGAGAAATGAAATATACAATTATATTATTAAGAAAATTGATAAAATATTTTGTGGCATGGTAAGTTATAAAGATTATCTTTTAAGCGTACTGGAAATAAAACAGGTCAATTAAATAATCTAGAGATATCAATAAAATAGGTTTATCATATCTGTAGCCGGCTATTGTATTTTTAACGTAGTTCAGTTTATGATTCACTCTGTGACAATACATTTGTATTTCTTGACTATTAAATTTAAATTTGAAATTCTCTTCGCGTCCTGTCTAATCGACGTAAAACATGTTGTGAGTATATCATGGTGTTTCCGTGTCTTATAAATGCGGTTTCTATCTCTGTGCGACACTCTAACAAATATGTAAATGTAATAAAACTTCACCATCCAAAGTGTCTAGGTACTTTTATATATATATATATAGTACATAATATCATCATCATCATAATCCCCTTTTTCCGCCCACTGCCGAGCATAGGCCTCTCTTCGTCGACGCCACCCATCTCGATCTTGTGCTTATCTCATCCAGAGTGACCCACAACTTTCATTATGTCGTCAACCCATCGCATAGGCGGACGCCCGACGGGTCTCTCGCCCATTCTGAGCCACCATTAGGTCAGTGCCTGGCTCCACCTGCCATCACTCCGTCGGGCCAGGTGCCCTGCCCAGTTCCACTTTTAAGTTCATGACCGTTGTACCAACATCTCGTACTTTAGTACGTTGTCGGATGACGGTGTTGGGAACGTGATCCTGTAACCTGATATCAAGTTCATAATATAGTACTATTAAATACTATATATTTATGGTTATAATTTTCAGGCGTACCAGGATAGGGTAAAGGAGGAAGAGCAGAAGGAAGCGGAAACAGCGCGGCTCGAGGAGATCCTAAATATGTGCGCTGAGTACGAGAGACAAATCGCGTCCGGTAAGACATTAAGTTTTATAATACTGTTTTAAAATACATAATTTATAACTAGTGGTTCACCCCGAACTGTGAACTCGCGAACCTCATATCTCGGCAACCCTATGACAGAATTGTCTCATATTCGAACTTAGATAGAAATGTTTGGGTAGCCAAATTATGGTAGGGTATTACTTTCGATGTATATCGTTTCATATTTTGATACTTGTTCCTTAGGGAGTAAGAAAGTCGAGTTAGTGAGTACTGACTACAGATCTAGACTACTGGATTAAAGCTTTTTGAAATATACTTGAAACTGATATTCCAGGTAACCCCATAACGCCGACGGAGAAGCGGCCACACAACAAGATCATTACGAACGGCTCTCTGCCGCGAAGCGTGGCTCTAAACAACCCCAACTTCGTGCAAACCAGCGAGGGGTACTACAAGTGAGTATCATCATCATTTCAGCCGCATAACGTCCTCTGCTGGACATAGGCCTCCCCCAAAGATTTCTAAAATAACCGATCTAGAACGGCTTGCATCCAGCGCCTTCCAGCGACCACCGCCGTCGTCACACCACCTTGTGGGTGGTTGACAAGTAAGTATAACAACTTCCAACTATAATCATCAGCATTATCTTTGGCATATTACAAATGTGTAACACCTTAAGAGTCCGGCGACCCTAGACTTCTCCATACAAACGTAGTCTACGTTTAATTTTGAAACCACATGTCAGATTCCGGTAAAAATTGGTAATTGCAAAGAAATTGCAATTATCTAGGGTTATAACTGGTTTCCTATGGTAAAATTATGAACTGGAAAGAAAATATAACGATTTAGAAGTTTCCCATACTAATGGTCAAAAATGATATAAAACACTATATTCTATTTCAAGTTTATATTTTTAGTGTCGGAAACTAGTTATAAACCTAGATAATTGCAATATCTTTAAAATTACAAAATTTTGCCTAAATCGGACATGTCGTTTTGAAATAAAACGTAGACTACGTTTGTATGGAAAGTTGTATTTTGGTCTAGGGTCGGGGGACCCTTAATGGTCTCCCTTATCGCAGCTTCCTAAAGAGCTCTAAAGTTGGGGACATGTGGTGGAATAAAATGTTTTGTGGATTCTTCATCTTAACGCGTTTCCAGTTGCATCTGTAGATGTTGCTTCGGAGTCTGGAGTACGCTAACCGGCGTTTTTATCTCCAAAGATAGACAAAAAATTTAACAGTACCTGACTACGGCAAAGCCAAGAGGAAGGGTAATGATGCATGAATATATGAGAGTGTAGGCCAAATCCTCTGGCTGCTCTGGCCAAGTATGGCTCTGGTAGTACACATATGGTCATGCTCCTGCAGTGAAGACTAAAAAGACATGATGATGAATTGACGTATCTATTTATTTATGTATGTCTGTTCCACCGTAGAATCTTAATCGCTTGTCCAATTATTATGGACTAATACTGGGTGACATTTAATGTATTTTTGGTAAGTGAATATGCATAATGATTGTGTATATTTCTTATCAAAAGAAATAAATTGGAGGCTTTTCTTATTTACATTGGTATCAGAATATAAACTACTAACTAAGTGTTTTTTGCAAACAGAGCGTGAATATCGCGATAAAACGTTATACTCGTATGTCCTTTCTTTTCTCTTAGCGAAAACGTTTGACCCGACATTTTAACTAAGGCTTATTGCCACCTTTAATATTTAATTAAGTTTTCATTCTATCATAATATATCACTAATAATATTTCAGATTTCATCTCGTAAATAAACCAGTGATACTGTTGCCTTTGTTCAATTGGCAGATATCTTGTTGACAAATAAAAAAAATATATGCGTTTTTTCAGATTCGATACTAGTCACAACAGAAACAACTCGCTCAGCAAATCTCTCCCCATACAAAGAAACCTATCCAGCTACGAGAATTTCGACCCTCAATCGCCCCCCGAACCTCTCACCCCCGAGGTGACCATCCGAAACCAAAGCAACTACGAAAACGTCGGCAGAATGGATGAGATCGGCATCCCCGTTTTCGACTCTCCCATGAAAGAGTTATCTAGTCCTATTATGATAAGGAAAATACACAACCAAAGCGGCGACCGCTCACTTACATCACCTGTGGGAAGCCCTTACGAAAATATGTACTATAATAGAAATAACGTATATGGGAATCTTAAACCGAAATCTCCTAACACTCAAAGCCCTAGAACCAGAATTAAAACTACGTTTGCTCATAAGAATCTACCTTCACCTCAGTATTTCATATTCCCTACTCCTCCGCCTAAAGATAATGCTATCAAACCCGATTTTACAAAAGAAAGTCCGAAAGAAAACGCTAATAATGACGAAGCTAAAAACAAATTTGGAGGCATTGAAAAGCAGTTGAGTCTAGAAGAAGAAATACCAATGATAGATGATGCTGATCTGACGAATGACATAGAATTTAGATATTCTAAAGTGATAGATAAACAAGAAGAACCGCCTAAAGAAGAGTCACCTAAACCTGTCATAGAAGAAACAACTTTAACGAAAAACCAAAGTTTTGATGACGTTAAAAAAGAATTAATGGCTGACATACCTGAGTTAGAGGAATTTGAAAACGATCTAAAACAAAGTAAACAAGAGAAACTTATCAAACACATCACAAACGAAACAAAAAAGATTGATGTTGAAGGGGATTCTATAGAAAGTACGGTTCTGGATGAAAATGTAGATGAATTAAAAGGCAAATATGATAGACTGAAAGATGAAAGGAAGAAATTAGTTGCTGAAATTCATGATATCAAATGTAAGATGTCTGAAATTAGGTCGCAAGAAGACGACATACTTAGAGAGGTTAGTATTTCTTTTATTTTGCAAGTTGTTACAATATTCGTTTTACTAAAGGTTTCTAAAAGAGATAGAAACGAGTAATTATTTTCACACATCAGGTCACTGGCCTTTTTTTCGATTGCTTTGGTACAAATTGTAAATTATCACAAATGCTAATTACTAACCGTAAATGTCCTAATGACATGATAACACGACTAATTTGAATACATCAGTAGAACATACCAAAAAAAACAACCAAATAACCTCATTTCAATTTTGCAGCTGGAAATGGAAAAGGCATTAATCAAAGGCGAGTACGACTCAGAGATCGCCATTTTGAACATCGAGCAGAAGAAGAGAGTTGAGTTGGCGGACAAAGCAAGGAAGATCGAAGAAGAGATAAGACAGCTGAAAGAGAAGCAAGAGGCGCGGCAGAACGAGATGCGAGATCGGGTTGAGGTCGCTACCACGAAGGTTGAAAGGTATGATCGCATCATCCATTCAGCCGCATAACGTCCACTGCTGTACTAAAAACAGATTCAAATATTTAAGTGGGGCCCCAATACACAACAAACGTGATTTTTATAGATAATAGTGGTACAGAACTCTTGGTGCGCGAGTACGACTCGCACTTGGCCAGTTTTTCTTTTATCAAGTTAAACACAGTTGTAAGCCACAAAATAGTTATATTTAAAATTGTGTAATTTTGACAGGTTGGAAAAGGATCTGAAAGAAAACGCGGCCACTCTGGAAGAGCTACAGAACGCGCAAGACATCCTTGACAACGAGACCAAAATATTCGAGGACCTGGAGTTCCAGCACTTAGAGGAGGAATCAGAACTGTAAGTGCAAATTTCCTTTCGTACAACACTATACAATATCATAACAATCATGCAAAAACAAGCAGCGATGCACACTACCAGCGTACTAGCTAAAGTTATGTGGGACGCCATTTTTGTACACGGGGATAACACTGAGAATCCCTCTCCCTGAAGGACTCAGGGGCGGACTTCAGCAAAACTCCAACCTTGAACAGGTTGAGAAAAAAAGAAAAACAGTACAATACAAATACTCTTTATTGCGCTATAAAGAAAAGGAAATACAAAAAAAGGGAAAAAGGAATAAGACAGAATTATGATATAAAGGTAGACTTATTGCATAGCAACCTCTTCCAGTCAACCTTACAACATACACACAACCCTACAAAAGTCACTGACATAGAGCGAGAAACAGCTAGTAATGTATATATTTTTGAAATATAGTTGAGCCCTTTCATTTGATACCTATATGGTATGATATGATTCTATTTATTTTATTTAGACTGCCTCCGTGGTGTAGTGGTTAGAGCGATCGGCTCATACACGGAGGTCGCGGGTTCGATTCCCGGCGGGGGTAACGACTTTGTGTTGTTGTCCTAGTTTGGTTAGGACATTGTAGGCTGATCACCTGATTGTCCGATAAGTAAGATGATCCGTGCTTCGGAGGGCACGTTAAGCCGTCGGTCCCGGTCAATGTCTTTGACATTGGTCGTTACCCAAAACCTTGTCAGAGGCCTTTAAGGCGGTTTAAAAACTCTGACACTAGTGTTAGTCACTAACACACACGTTAAGAAGAAGATTTATTTTACTTTTTAACCGGCTTCCAAAAAAGAAGGGTCATCAGTTCGCGATCATTTTTATGTATGTTTACCAATTATTCGAAGACGCCTGAGTCGATTTGGAAAACTCTTTTTTGTTTGAAAGGGCTTGCTTGTCAGTCAAGAAGTTGTATCAAAATCGGTTGAGAAGTTTGAGAGTGAAGTTGGGTTTCTGTTTTAAAAAATTATAGTATAACCTATAGAGAGCGCCATATTGAATTTACTGTTACGTCATATAGCCTGTAACCAGCGGACAGCCCAGACGCTTCTGACGATACCTCATTTGACTTTTGATACAAGGGAACTAACTGATAAACGGACGTACATAACAGCGAAACACAAAATCATTCTTTTGGCTTCGCATATTTGGGAGTATTGTGATGCAATGATAATAACTATAACGATTTTTTTCAGATTGGCAAACCGCGAAGATCTGCAGAACGAAATAATGGTTCTCTCAAAGAAAATCGAAGCTCAGAAATCTAGGATCCTCACTTTGAAATCGGAAGCCAACAGCAATCTCACCTCAGCCCTAGACGAGACCAAAATACTTAGAGCCGAGTACACAAGACTCCTTAACCAAGTCGAAGAGCTCACAGGCAAAGTGCAGGGCATAGAGAAAGAGCTAAAACCAATAGTAGCAAAGCTCAACTTCATAGAACGAACACAATCCCCTGATAGCGCGTTCTTCACTGACATGACTAGAGCGAAATCCGGAGAATTCGGATATTCACCACAGAGCTCAGATAGTGACGAGCTAGATCTGAACAAAATATCTGAAGATCACACGAAACAAATCAAAGACAAGTTCAACTCTATAGATCGAATGTCGCAGTCTATGATTGTAGACATCGAGAGGAGAGTAGGAGATGTTGTCGATGACAGAGCAAGCGAGAGTCCGTCTAAGTCTTCAACTTCTTCAAAGGAGAAGAAAGGATTTTGGGAGAGGAACTTCGATTCGCTAAAGCGAAAGAAAAAACAAAAATCACCAGAGAAAGTAGACATCATGTCGCAGAGTCTAAACGAAAACATTTTTTATAATAACGAAAATATCGAAAACGACTTCGATAAATTTAACAGTCTAAGAAATTCTAAAAAGAAGAAAGATAACGCTAATAATACGGGTCCCGTTAAAAGTAATTCCTCGTCCAAAATTCCTACTTTCGCTGCGTTAGGGAAGATAATGAAGAAAGATTCCTTCGGAAAGAAATCTAGAGAGAACAGTATTAAGAATGATGATGCAACTGAGAATAACGTTAAGAGTCGTTATGTTAAAAACGCTAAGCCTGTATCGGCGGAAAATAAGTACGTCAAAGCTAAATCTCTTTCTCCAGACAAGACAAAAGAAGAAGAAACGATCACAGAAGAAACTGCAGAAGAAATGAGTAATCAGAAATTCAATGTGACGTTCGATGTTGTTCGACAAAATTCGGTAGACGATAAACCGGCTAAATTATTGCACAGAAAGAGCTGTGGAGACGAACCTAACGTAAAAAGTATGGAGTTTCAAAAGATTTCCGATTCTGGGAAGATTCCGTCTCAGGATGATATTGATAGGATATCTAAGGTATGTTGCACTGAATTTTAAATTTTATTTTCTAAAATACTAATTTTCAGCCATCTGATTTTCTTCAAAAACTTTTTTAATGTCCTTGGGCCACGGGCGTGCCCTAACAAGACATCGAAAGCGTAGGGCACTAGGTACCTACTTTTTGCATAAGCGTTTCGCGGTATTTTTCTAACCTTATATTCGATCTAGAAAGTCGAATTGATGATCTCTACGAAATCATATATCTAATATGTTTTGATATTGAACTAGCGAACTACTGTCGTGTTACCTATTTTTTTTAATCGGCTTTCATAAAGGAGGACGTTATCAATTCGTCGTGATCTTTTTTTTGTGTTCAAAGATTATTCGAAGACGCCTGGACCGATTAGAAAAATTCTTTTTTGTGGGAAATGGTCCTATATAAATTTTATAAAAATGGGTTGTGTAGTTTGGCGGTGAAGTCTGTTTTTAGTTTTGAAAAATATTATTTTAAAGCCTCTAGTACCAAGTTGGTCCCATATTCATTTCGTGGGATCAATTAGTAGTACCGCCGACAGGCGCCGCCAGCCGGCCGGAGTTTATGGGGTCACGCGTCAATTTTGGACGGGCGTAACTACGTGATCGAAAATAATTTCTGCAACATTTTTATCTAATGTCATACACAAATATGGATTATGTACATGGATAGAAGAATTTGTTTACTATACGACATTTGATTTTCAAAATCAATGACAAGTTAGCGTGTTTACGTTACATTACATCTCTTTCAAACCTCGACGACCTCCGTGGCGTAATGGTCACCATGCTCTGCCACCCAGAGGTTCCGGGTCAGGGCAAGATGGAAAATGGCCTTTTTCCGATTGTCCTACGTCTTGAAAGTTATCTATATATGTATTTGTTATAAAATATAGTATCGTTGAGTTAGTATTCCATAACACAAGTCTCGAACTTACTTTGGGGATAGCTCAATCAGTGTAATTGGTCCCTATATATTTATTTATATTTATCATCACTCGAAAATCTATAAAATTTTAGTTCTTTATTGTTTCCCATGGATAAACAATGATAGTGTGCGCAGTTTCAATAATCCTATTCAATAATAAATATAATAATACAATAAGTATGATTCAAAAATCCTAAGTGACTCGCGTAACGTCAACGTGCGACTAGCAACAATCCTGTTTTACAGGCGCTTAAAAGGGCCAAAAGCGGGGGGTTGCGGGGACGCCTGATTGCGGGGGACGGTGCGAGTTTCCGTTCTGTATGTAATACTATTATTTATTCTGTGTCTTTGTAAAGGTAACGATGGACGCACCGATTCTGTCGAGCGACACCGACATGAACTCCTTGGGCAAGAAGACGCTGGATAGCTTGATGGAGATCGAGAGGAAGCGGATGCAGATGTTGGAGGAGCAAGGTGAGATGACGCACATTTTATTGCAAGTCACAGTTTCACAGGGCTTTCAGGACTTGATAATACATACATACATATTTTCACGCCTGTTTCCCATAGGGGTAGGCAGAGACTATGGATTTCCACTTACTACGATCCTTGCAAACCTTGATAAGCAAAGTGTAGAAAATCACAAAATATATAAAATCAAACACAGCTTCTGTAGATAAAAATTTTGACGACGTGTTTTATTGTTTTCTAAATTGACAAATTAAAATTTTAATAAAAAGATAACAATAAAAAATATATATATAATAGGTTGGCTGATCGCCAACATGGCCCCCCAACTTTTTTGTAGGCCTACGCAAGACGCCTCCCTTCGCAGCCACATCTGCTACCCTAACCACTCCGTCTTTTCCTGGAAAGGTGGCGACAATACGGCCCATAGGCCAGTATCTTTTTATGCACACCAAGTCTCCAACTTTCCATTCCATTTGAAAAGAAAATGAGATATCATTAAAAATTATGGTCTCACGTGGACCTAGATAAATTCAAACCTTTTTTAACAGACTTCCAAAAAGGAGGCGGTTATCAATTTGTCGCGATCTTTTCGTTAACGGATTATTTAAAGACGCCTGGACCGATTTGGAAAATGGGCATACTGGTCAGTTCGTCCCAATTTTTTATTTATTCGGTTTTTAGTAGTGTTGTAAGAAACTCGAGTCTGGGAGTCTTAATATTCTGACTCGACTGTAAATCACAAGACTCGACTCATAAATAGCGACTCCGCTGCTCGATGTGCTAGTTATACTCAAGCTCCCGTAATAGACTCGAGTTCGGTATAATTGCTCGACTCTGTTGTGTGCTTGGAGTCTGATTATGGACTGAGTCGCGCTCATAAAATCATAATTGTTTATTTGTAGTAATACCTATAATTAATATAAAATAAAGTTTTGAATGATTGTAATGCTCTGTAACTTGTTGTAACAGTTTAGTTGAGTTGAATTTGCTTCGATTTTTGTATTCGGACTCGAGTTGGTTCTGCGACTCGGAGTCTTATTAGGCTTGAGTTTTTATTCGACTCCGAGTCTGGGCTCCGCCGACTCGCTCGACTCGACTCTGACTTGTGAATGTCTTAGTCTAGCAAGTATGCAAAATTAAGTCGAATTTGCAAATGTAGACTCTTGGACTCGAGTTTTTTACAACACTAGTTTTTAGTTTCGAAAATATATTTTAGCTTGGCTTCAGAGATAAAGATTTGTGACGTTTCAAATTGCTTTGACAAGGTTTCTTCTTCAGGATGCCAAGTGATAGAGAACGAACGCGAGAAGATCTCCGAACTGAAACGGCGCGTTCAAGACGAGACCAAGAAGTTGTGGGACCAGAAGTACCGGTCGGAGCAGTCGCGGTCTCTGGACAGCGACGGCTTGCCGTTCGACGACCGGGCGGGGCTAATCGAGGACAGTTTGGATGATTCTTACATGATGAACTCCACGATTTTTGAAGAAAGGTAAGCTTTTTATTGTTTTTTCTACTTCAAACCTTCAATAATTATCTCATCATCATCATCATCCGAGCGTATTCCTTGTCACTCTTCCCCGCACTTCTTTCCTGACGGACGGGACCTTAGGAAATTCTGTTCTGTATGTAATACTTATATTAGTATCCCTTAACACAAGTCTCGAACTTACTTTGGGGCTAGCTCAATCAATGTTATTTGTCCCTATACATTAATTTTTTTATTAATTCTGTGCCAATAGTGACTTTGATACTGGTCATACAACAGATTTAGCCCATATGTGACGCACGTCGGATTTGTAACAGTGACAGGTTATAAATTACATCACGGGTCTTCTCTAGCGCTACGTAAGAAAAGAAGGTGTATTCATCATCATCAGCATCATCATCCGAGCGTATTCCCGGTTGCATCCTCAGAAGTAACGTTTCAGAACCCGGGGTCCACTACCTAGCCCAGGAGATTTGACGAGGTTACTGGTGATTGTTTTTTTACGTGAAAGTTAGTTTCCTTGCTGATTTTAATATTAAATCGTGAACGCTTGAAAGTCGGCGATTTTTTTATTAGTCTTTCAAATAAACTTGTTAAAATGTAAGCCTTTGATTGGTTAAAAATTTGCAAAATAGTTTTTTTTTTTGCAAAACGTCGTACGATCTTTTTTAGGGTTCCGTAGTAAACAAGGAACCCTTATAGTCTCGCTATGTCTGTCTGTCTGTCTGTCCGTCCGCGGTTTTACTCACGAGACTATAAGTACTAGAAAACTGTAATTTAGTATGAGTATGTATATTAATTAAGCCGAAAAAGGGAAAAAAATGTTTTTTCACTCATTGTGTTGCGTATTGTTAAATAGGTCTTTCAAAAATGTTGTTCCTATTATATTGCAAATTTTTGTTTTAGTCAAGTGTGTGTCCCAAAATTCTCACGGAGAGCGAAGCCCACGGGCACAGCTAGCAGTATATATAACAAAGTTTGGAGAAAAAATATCAGAGCTAAGTAGGGTTTACAAATCAAAAAGTTATAGGTGACCAACTTATAAAATGTACAATAAGTTGGTCGGGAAAGGAAAACTTTGTACAAATTCAATAGAAATTAGTTTTTAGACGTTTTCAGTGGCATGAACTCAAACTCGCATTCGTAACTACGGAACCTTACACTTCGCGTGACCCGACGCGCACTTGGTCAATTTTGAATTAGGTGAATAGGTAACCGAGATACTGAGTGTATAGTCTGTATAGACTCAAGCGAGTGACCCACTATGATTCAGGCGCACATAATCAGCTTGATAAGATAACGAGCCAGTTACGGCGCGCGATTCGCGGACGGCGCGCGGCTACCGCGGATTTGTGATGTCAATTGTGGGATACAACTATACAACTCATGTGTGGGTTAGGATTTATTAGCTCTCATTTGGTTTACCTGTGTTTGAGTTACCTGTGTTGCGTAATACGCCAAGTTACCAGTGACGCATAAATATTTTTTATAGGGTAGCTATCTAAATTAAATTATCAGAACGGCTGCATATCGAGCAAAATACATATCTCGCTAGTATCCGACTTCTTTCAGACATATAAAGGTAGCACAGGGTAGACAAATTCTATCTGTCTGTATGAAATGCACGCAACTAACGCATCAATATGTAATGTGTTACGCTGCCGAATTATTATCAACATTATCACCCATCCCCAGTTAATCTTAACCCACAGAACTCATCTGTGGGTTAAGATTTACTAACTCTTTGATTTTACCTGTGTTCTATGCCGGGTAATTTGTCAATATGTGGTGCAAATAATCACCAACATATCGACACCTAGCCACATAGAACACTACAAAAAATATCACTATGAAACACTGCAGTGTGTATCGGCGGGTTAGAATTTACAAACTCTGATTTGTATTATTCTATATCAATATATGAAGCGTTACATTGGCGAATCGTCATCAAAAAATGTCTATCTCATATTTGTGGTGTTAAGGTGTAGGATAGGATAGTTTTTAATTTTGAAATTATATAGAACTATTGTGTTGATTTATGTTCTCGCTAAGTTTTAATTTAAGAAAAAATAAAACTTGTACAACATTATCAAAATAGACAAATGTGTCAGATTGACAGCCTCGTTGGTCCAGTGGTCAAGGCGCTCACCTAAGATCGTGGGGTTTGAATCCCGCTGGAAAGCATACTTTGTGAAAAGATGTTACCTGTCTGAACTGGATATTGTAGGCTTGAATCACCTGATTATTCAAAAAAAAAAAGATGATTTCCTGTAGTCTAAATGAGTAGAGTTGGTCTAAACCAAAACTTGTCTGAATTTTGAAGCGATCAAATCTAAACCAATTAGCTTAAGAATTACACAAATAGACGGACATACGCCGAGACCTGCATAACTCTTATTAATATAAGATCAAACGAACTTCTGAAAGCGAAGTTCGATCAACTTCTGAAAGTGAAGTTCGATCGATATTATATTAGTCACTTCATTCGAAGATATTACGATAAATTCCATTTTCGAGCGCAATCGTTGCTGTAGAATAAGGAAACTACGTTGTTAATTAATTGTTAATATATATATCTGAAGAATAAAGTGACGACATACAGTACGTTAAAAAAACCCTGTCCAATCTCTTAATGTAATATTGAGTAGCTTGTGTGGGTGCTATTTACCGATAAATAGGACCCGCAAAGGCTACCCAACATTACCTTAAGGGATCGGACAGGGTTTTTTTAACCGTATATGATGATGACAATCAATTTGTCAAAATCAAAATTGTATCGACCAGGTGCCTTAAATCAGCAGTGTCGCGTCCAATTTACAATCATTGAGATTCATAACATGACACCAGTCCATTGAAACACGTATCGTTTAAACAAACCAAAGTAATTGAACACAATGCATACAGCGTGTTCCTTTTTGTAGTCCAAGATCTTAATGCATGATTTCACATTCAACTGTTTTGTCTGAGAAAAATGTAAATTGAACCTGTTTAACTAATAATATGGTTAGACTCTTCATCTCAGAAGTTAGTTTTTGTCCCGGCTGTCATCATTGTATGGCAGCTATCACATGCCTGCAGGCTGCTTGATAAGTCTGACACTAGTGTTAGCTACACACACGAAAAAAGAGGGTTCCGGATTCCGAAAATCTTCCCCTATATCTAAAGTAGTAGTTCAATCCCCCTATATCTAAAGTGGTAGTATAGGGCAGCTTCTCGGAATTATTTACTCTTGCAAAAAAATTACTTAGATAAAGTTGTTACTGGTTCGAAATAGGCAGTAAACATGCAATATTATAAATAAAAAAACTCCATGTTGTAACTTTCGAACTCTACAGTGTGTTTGGCTCGAACTCATGCATTTGGTCGGTTATTTCGTTGGTCAACCTGATGTTCAAATCGTCTTGTCAATAGTATTATCAAATTAAAAACCGACTTCACCCCCAAACTACACAACCGATTTTGATAAAATTTTCATCATCCAAATAATCATTTTTTTCTTTCTAACACATTTAATAAGCCTTAGAGAATACGTTATCTCAACATTTTATTTATACTTGTCAAGTATATCAGATTACATGACTAGCGATTACATTATCAGGATATTGATTCTTACAAATCTGTGATGGTGAATGTTTTTTACCGACTTCCAAAAGAAGCAGGTTATCAATTCGTCGCGTTTTTTTTTGTATGTTCACTGATTATTATTCGAAGACTCCTGGACCGATTTGGAAAATTCTTTTTTGTTTGAAAGAGTTATACTTGCCAGGTGATCCCCTAGAAATTTTATCAAATCATTTGAGTAATTTGGGGGTGAAATCGACTTTTAGTTTTAAAAAAATTACTCTATCAATCTATCAATCTTACATAGCTTATGACTGACCAAATTTAAAATTCAGCTATTTTCTTAGTCTAAACAAAGGCTTATTTATGAGTGTTGACGAAGCAAAAGAGGTTTGCAAGGATCGTAGTTAGTAGAAATCTATAGTCTCTGCCTACTCCTATGGGAAACAGGCGTGATAATATGTATCATCAATTCAGCCGCTCAACGTCCACTGCTGGACATGGCCTGTCCCAAATATTTCCAAATTGACCGATCTAGAGTGGTAAAAAAAACCCGGTATAAAATATGTATGTATGTAAAACAAAACCGACCGGCGCCGTCCAGCTATGTAACAAATTTCCAAATAAGGGAGCCATTCTTCAAGTAACAATAGGAGCCGTGCCGTATCAAGTGCAGGGAACCGGGTCGAAAGTGCAATCAGTATGTATTATACGGACTAACGCGGCGCGGGCATGTAGGCCGGCCTTATTTAGTGCGGAGATGTCTTACCCACAGCGGGTCGGCATTCCACGAATTAAATGACATGGAAAGTATTTTTAACAAATAAAGAGAGCGACTTTAAATAATTACTCATCCGGTTCACCTTTTTAGAAATTTGGAAGATATGAATACAACGTGGAAGGCACATATCCGTAATAAATCGAACCACATTCTATACTAGACCACAACAGTATCATGAAATTAAAATAACAGTCAAAAACTTTAAAAAATCGACATTCCTATACAAATTGCCCACGCGGCTGCACACTTCTGCCATGCAATGTCGATTTTTTAATATTTTATATAACTGCGTGGATTTTTTTAACAAGCTCTTTTTTAATATCTCGTATCTTATATGTATGAAGGTTAAGGTTAAAGGAGACCATTCAGGCGCCATACATTTTTGGGTCCACATGTCAAACTCTGGCTATGGAGGCGGCCAAGATTTCTACTGTTAGTACTACTAATGGCGACCATTTGTTAGTATGGCATGAAACCTGTGGGGTTATTCCACAACTTTTTATTTCCAATTAAAGATTTATTTCTTTTATACTTTTTTCCCAAGTGCCGGCCAGTCTCCGGCGATGCACTAGGTTGTTAGCACTAGTGACGGTGAGCAATTATTACTATAGCATTAAAAGTGTAGGGTTATTCCACAACGATTTATGGGCTTTTGAAAAGTGAACTTTTCACACATTTAAAAAAAAAGTGCCGGCCAGAAGGCGGCCACAATTCCAATTGTTAGCATTACTAATGGCGATCATTTGTTAGTATGGCATGAAACCTGTGGGGTTATTCCACAACTTTTAATTTCCATTTAAAGATTTATTTCTTTCATACTTTTTTCCCAAGTGCCGGCCAGATTCCGGCGATGCACTAGGTTGTTAGCATTAGTGACGGTGAACAATTATTACTAAGACATTAAAAGTGTAGGGTTATTCCACAACGATTTATGGGCTTTTGAAAAGTGAACTTTTTATACATTTAAAAAAAAGTGCCGGCCAAAAGGCGGCCACAATTTCAATTGTTAGCATTACTGATGACGATCATTTGTTAGTATGGCATGAAACCTGTGGGGTTATTCCACAACTTTTTATTTAGATTTAAAGATTTATTTCTTTCATATTTTTTTTCCAAGTGCCGGCCAGTCTCCGGCGATGCACTAGCTTGTTAGCACTAGTGACGGTGAGCAATTATTACTATGACATTAAAAGTGTAGGGTTATTCCACAACGATTTATGGGCTTTTGAAAAGTGAACTTTTCACACATTTAAAAAAAAAGTGCCGGCCAGAAGGCGGCCATAATTCCAATTGTTAGCATTACTAATGGCGATCATTTGTTAGTATGGCATGAAAGCTGTGGGGTTATTCCACAACTTTTTATTTCCATTTAAAGATTTATTTCTTTCATACTTTTTTCCCAAGTGCCGGCCAGATTCCGGCGATGCACTAGGTTGTTAGCATTAGTGACGGTGAGCAATTATTACTATGACATTAAAAGTGTAGGGTTATTCCACAACGATTTATGGGCTTTTGAAAAGTGAATTTTTCATACATTTAAAAAAAAAGTGCCGGCCAGAATGCGGCCACAATTCCAATTGTTAGCATTACTAATGGCGATCATTTGTTAGTATGGCATGAAACCTGTGGGGTTATTCCACAACTTTTTATTTCCATTACAATATTTGTTGCATTCATACTGTTTTCCTAAGTGCCGGCTAGTTCTCGCAAGCCAGTTTCCGGTGACGCAGGCACATACACACTCACACGCACCCTCACAGCGTGTGAGGGTGCGTGTGACACTTACACTCACACACGATTACACAAACTTTAACTTGTTTACATCTTTATCCCTAATGAGGTAGACAGAGCATTTTAGACTTGGGCATGGTCCGCACTTGAGTGGGTGACCTACAAGTGGTATACAAGTTTCTTGAACTTTTACGTGCTTTGGACGTATTTGCATTAGGAAGTTATCAAATCAAGCAAGCAAGAAGTTACTTCGGAGAACATGTACAACCAAGTGGGTCATTTACAATAGAACTTGCAAGAGGGCTATCGGCATTAGAAGTGCAGGAGATGGACGGAAGGGACCTAGTTATTTTGAGATGCCGTCTGCAATCAAGGCATATTTCATCAAAAACGTATTACACTTATATTGCCTTCGATCCAATATTAAATGGGAGACAGGCTATTCCCCACTATTACTGCACCTGTCCTATAGGCAAACGCACGGTAGGTTGCTGTTCCCATACAATGACCGTTGTGTGGTACATGGGGTATGCACGCCATGAGCCTCATATTAAAATACCAGCCGAAGGCCTAGAGAACATCATAGTTTCACTAGATGCTGTTTAGACTTCGTTTACTTAGCCCTTCCCCAAAGATTTAAAAATAATGATAAAAAGCGGACTACACTCATCACCATCACAAAATCAGCCACAGGAAGTCCACTGCTGGACATAAGTCTCCCCCAAGGATTTCCAAAACATTACATACTACATTCAGTTCAGCGTTTTCCTGGAACCTTGCATAGGTCGTCTTACTACCTTGTAGTTGGGTGCCCTACGATACAATTGGAATTGTGGTTGCCTTCTGACCGGCACTTTTTTTTTAAATGTATGAAAAGTTTACTTTTTAAAAGCCCATAAATCGTTGTGGGATAACCCTACACTTTTAATGCCATTGCAATAATTGCTCACCGTCACTAGTGCTAATAACCTAGTGCATCGCCGGAATCTGGCCGGCACTTGCGAAAAAAGTATGAAAGAAATAAATCTTTAAATGGAAGTAAAAAGTTGTGGAATAACACCACAGGTTTCATGCCATACTAACAAATGATCGCCATTAGTAATGCTAACAATCAAAATTGTGGCCGCCTTTTGGCCGGCACTTTTTCTTTAAATGTGTGAAAAGTTCACTTTTCAAAAGCCCATAAATCGTTGTGGAATAACCCTACACTTTTAATGCCATAGTAATAATTGCTCACCGTCACTAGTGCTAACAACCTAGTGCATCGCCGGAATCTGGCCGGCACTTGGGAAAAAAATATGAAAGAAATAAATCTTTAAATGGAAATAAAAAGTTGTGGAATAACCCCACAGGTTTCATGCCATACTAACAAATGATCGCCATTAGTAATGCTAACAATTGGAATTGAGGCCGCCTTCTGGCCGGCACTTCTTTTTTAAATGTGTGAAAAGTTCACTTTTCAAAAGCCCATAAATCGTTGTGGAATAACCCTACACTTTTAATGTCATAGTAATAATTGCTCACCGTCACTAATGCTAACAACCTAGTGCATCGCCGGAATCTGGCCGGCACTTGGGAAAAAAGTATGAAAGAAATAAATCTTTAAATGGAAATAAAAAGTTGTGGAATAACCCCACAGGTTTCATGCCATACTAACAAATGATCGCCATTAGTAATGCTAACAATTGAAATTGTGGCCGCCTTTTGGCCGGCACTTTTTCTTTAAATGTGTGAAAAGTTCACTTTTCAAAAGCCCATAAATCGTTGTGGAATAACCCTACACTTTTAATGCCATAGTAATAATTGCTCACCGTCACTAGTGCTAACAACCTAGTGCATCGCCGGAGACTGGCCGGCACTTGGGAAAAAAGTATGAAAGAAATAAATCTTTAAATGGAAATAAAAAGTTGTGGAATAACCCCACAGGTTTCATGCCATACTAACAAATGATCGCCATTAGTAATGCTAACAATTGAAATTGTGGCCGCCTTTTGGCCGGCTCTTTTTTTTTAAATGTGTGAAAAGTTCACTTTTCAAAAGCCCATAAATCTTTGTGGAATAACCCGACACTTTTAATGCCATAGTAATAATTGCTCACCGTCACTAGTGCTAACAACCTAGTGCATCGCAGGAATCTGGCCGGCACTTGGGAAAAAAATATGAAAGAAATAAATCTTTAAATGGAAATAAAAAGTTGTGGAATAACCCCACAGGTTTCATGCCATACTAACAAATGATCGCCATTAGTAATGCTCACAATTGGAATTGTGGCCGCCTTCTGGCCGGCACTTTTTTTTTAAATGTGTGAAAAGTTCACTTTTCAAAAGCCCATAAATCGTTGTGGAATAACCCTACACTTTTAATGCCATAGTAATAATTGCTCACCGTCACTAGTGCTAACAACCTAGTGCATCGCCGGAATCTGGCCGGCACTTGGGAAAAAAATATGAAAGAAATAAATCTTTAAATGGAAATAAAAAGTTGTGGAATAACCCCACAGGTTTCATGCCATACTAACAAATGATCGCCATTAGTATTTCTAACAATTGGAATTGTGGCCGCCTTCTGGCCGGCACTTTTTTTTTAAATGTGTGAAAAGTTCACTTTTCAAAAGCCCGTAAATCGTTGTGGAATAACCCTACACTTTTAATGCCATTGTAATAATTGCTCACCGTCACTAATGCTAACAACCTAGTGCATCGCCGGAATCTGGCCGGCACTTGGGAAAAAAATATGAAAGAAATAAATCTTTAAATGGAAATAAAAAGTTGTGGAATAACCCCACAGGTTTCATGCCATACTAACAAATGATCGCCATTAGTAATGCTAACAATTGGAATTGTGGCCGCCTTCTGGCCGGCACTTTTTTTTTAAATGTGTGAAAAGTTCACTTTTCAAAAGCCCATAAATCGTTGTGGAATAACCCTACACTTTTAATGCCATAGTAATAATTGCTCACCGTCACTAGTGTTAACAACCTAGTGCATCGCCGGAATCTGGCCGGCACTTGGGAAAAAAGTATGAAAGAAATAAATCTTTAAATGGAAATAAAAAGTTGTGGAATAACCCCACAGGTTTCATGCCATACTAACAAATGATCGCCATTAGTAATGCTAACAATTGAAATTGTGGCCGCCTTTTGGCCGGCACTTTTTTTTTAAATGTGTGAAAAGTTCACTTTTCAAAAGCCCATAAATCGTTGTGGAATAACCCTACACTTTTAATGCCATAGTAATAATTGCTCACCGTCACTAGTGCTAACAACCTAGTGCATCGCAGGAATCTGGCCGGCACTTGGGAAAAAAATATGAAAGAAATAAATCTTTAAATGGAAATAAAAAGTTGTGGAATAACCCCACAGGTTTCATGCCATACTAACAAATGATCGCCATTAGTAATGCTCACAATTGGAATTGTGGCCGCCTTCTGGCCGGCACTTTTTTTTTAAATGTGTGAAAAGTTCACTTTTCAAAAGCCCATAAATCGTTGTGGAATAACCCTACACTTTTAATGCCATAGTAATAATTGCTCACCGTCACTAGTGCTAACAACCTAGTGCATCGCCGGAATCTGGCCGGCACTTGGGAAAAAAATATGAAAGAAATAAATCTTTAAATGGAAATAAAAAGTTGTGGAATAACCCCACAGGTTTCATGCCATACTAACAAATGATCGCCATTAGTAGTACCAACTATTGACTTCATGGCCGCCTGACAGCTGGAACTTTGACTTTGGGCCCAATTTGAATTTTCTCCTTTAGCAACTCAATTTTAATCAGTTATCCCCATTTGATTGAGCTGAAATTTTGCATACTTGTGTAGTAGTGTGGTGTCAATGAGCTGATGATGGAGCCGGAAGATATTCGACAACACTCAGTTATAAAACAGCATAGTTCTCATTGAGTAGGACTCGTTTGATTTGTCTTGACGAGCACTTTATGGTGATGCATAGGGTCTGATCGCGGAGAAGGAAGGTGGTCGATGGTTCTCAGTAATTAAATGACGCAACTCCATAGCGTTTGGGCTTTATGTCTTATTAAGTACCTACTTACTTCGGCCTCACAATAAAAGGTTGTACAAAAAATGTTTTTTTAAAATACTTATTTAGGAACTGAAAAGATACAACTACAGTATGCCTAGGATGCAACCGGGAACACGCTCAGTTGAGCAAGGTTGTTTTTTACCCGATTGCCAAGGACGAGCTGTTTTAATTGTTGCCTTTATTTTTTTGGCTTCTCTCTCTAGCACAAATTGCGTTCTTCGCAAATGATAACATTCCTACGTAGATATACCTATTGAAACTTAACGGAGCATCCTGTATACGTGTCGGTGTGAATGCTCACGAAACTTCCTCGCCGTAGTAATTGAGTCCACAGATGTCCTACGTCTGTTGTAACGATCATGTGTTCTTAATTAATGTTGGCCTTTGTGTAGGAGAAACAAATGAAATTTCTATATAAAATACAGAGTAAAAACACGTTTGAAGAAAACAAATTATGACAATAACTATATATTCTGTGGTACCTATAGTAATATGTAACTTTCTTCTGTCTACAACATAGTGTGTCTTACTGCCTGGCGTATTCTATCCTATATTTTCCCATTATAGTGAAATCAAGTGGTAATAAAATGTTAACAAACGAGTGTAGTATAGTTTCAATGGGATTCAAATAATTGATGTGTTGTGAGTGTTGTGACTTTGTGAGCCTACGAAAATGGCAACCAAAACGAAAAGGATCAAAAAGCACAATTTGCTATGTTGGTAAGTTTACCTCATGCATTAATATATTTGTAACTGAATTTAAAAAGGAGGTTATCTTGAAACAATTTTGTATTTTCTGTTTTGTTTTAAAGGTCATACTTTCTTGCGTCTGCTTTTGCGTACTTATCTCCGAAAACTGTCAGCTGCTATACTATAAGTAGTATTTATGTAGTTTATGTATGGATTATTTCTAAACAATGATTTATGTAAGTATATTTTTGTGTAGGTTTACCCACGATGTTGACTCCATTATTTTTTTGTTAGTTTTTGTTGTATTTACCCCAAAAGTTTACTTTTTAAGTCTGCCATTTACATGTATATTGTAATGAAGTGAAATAAATAAATAAAAAAAAATATTTGTCAGGTATACCCAAACAAATTCTATCAAAATTGTTTGTGCAGTTTCGTGTAGAATTCGGTTTTAAGTTTTGTAAAATTATATAATAGAATTTAAACATGCTACGACTGGCACCTAAAAAGATTTTCCACCCATTTCATAGTTCACTGGTCTTTTCATTAAAGTTTTTACAAAATAAAGGAAATGTGATATCTCTTATCCAGCAAACGACCTCTCTTCATCATAAAATTAGCTGCTTCCATTCCAAATCCCAACCAAGGAGTGTTAACACAGGTTTCACATGGAGGTTGCGCATCAAATTGCGTTTAGTCTAGAGTCAGTTTCATTACTTCTTATCGATGCCAAGTAAATAATTGTTAACTGCATGTAGATTGCCTGATATGAAGAAGTGAAATATCTTACTGAGAACTTTTAGAAGCCTAAACTATATTAAACTAGTGGGTCTGTGAGCTGTAGACCTCGCAAATAGTCCCCCAACCTATTGAAGTTTATCGGATAAAAAGTTGCGTTTATAATATTTTTCGAAATATTTGAATGATATTTGTTAAGTTTTCAGCCATCCTATATCGAAGTTTAAAATAAGCGGCCAAGTGCGAGTCGGACTCGCCCATGAAGGGTTCCGTAGTAGTATTTTTTTTAAATTATTTATATTTGAGTTGATTGAATGAAAGGTAAATTGCAGTCTATGACATATTAAAAAAAAAACTTCTTACTAGATTTGGTTCAAACCAATTTTCGCTGGTAGTTTTCATGGTAATGAACATCATATATTTTTTTTAGTTTTATTATTCTCTTATTTTAGAAGTTACGGGGGGGGACACACTTTTTTTCATTTTGGAAGTGTCTCTCGCGCAAAGTATTCGGTTTAGAATAAAATGATATTAGAAACCTCAATATCATTTCTGAAGACCTATCCATAGATACCCCACACGTATGGGTTTGATGAAAAATATTTTTTTTAATTTCAGTTCTAAGTATGGGGAACCCCCAAAATTTATTGCTTTTTAACTATTTTTGTGTCAAAACCTTAATGCGGTTCACAGAATACATCTACTTACCAAGTTTCAACAGTATAGGTCTTATAGTTTCGGAAAAAAGTGGCTGTGACATACGGACGGACAGACAGACAGACAGACAGACATGACGAATCTATAAGGGTTCCGTTTTTGCCATTTGGCTACGGAACCCTAAAAAATCTATAAAATCGAATTGAGAAAAATATCTATACCTATAGTTATCGAACCTGTTCACAATATTTCACTAATCGGTTGAGAAAGGCGACGTGACTCACAGACTGCCAGAAGGAGAAAAACATTTTTGGCCAACGCTTTTCTCGCTTTTTTTTTCTCACTACTACGAAAAAGAACTCGTATTATTGACCATAATACGAGTTCTTTTTCGTAGTAGTCCGAGAACACCTAACACATCAACGCTCATGTCAGTGATAAGATAAGTGAATGGGCAACGATGCGCTATTTGACACACGGTCTTATTGTAAAACGAGGACTTACTTTATGACTTGGTTTAAACCATTATTCACCCATCTGGAGTTGACAGGTCAGTGACATAAGAGATGGTGTCATATTGCGGGAGGTTATCTTCATTTAGGCAGATAAGGAATTCATAATAGGACGGTAAGAATTTGTCGCCTATACTCCATTCAATCTCAAGCTCCTTGATCCAAACGCCCACTGTTCCACTCCGGAATCTATGATGCATGAATGGGCTATGTTTAGCGCGTTTACGCACGTTATTATATTAATTGGTGGCTTTTATTTTGATGGACGCCGGAATGCTGGTTTTCCCATTATTTTCATTACTTTTTGGGTTGTTCGTCTTGATGCGCTGACAGTTTCTCATTATTTTCATTATTTTTCGGGTTTTCGTTTTGATGCGCTGACAGAAAATATAATCTATAGAAGAATTAGCTGTGCCCGCGGGCTTCGCTCCCCGTGGGAATTTCGGGATAAAGAGTACCCTATGTCCTTCCCGGATTCTCAAACTTTATCCATACCTTTCATCCAAATTGGTTCAGTAGTTTAAGCGTGAAGAGGTAACAAACAAACAAATATACAAACTCACTTTCGCATTTATAATATTAGTAGGAAGTAGGATAGTAGGATAAGATAGGAAGTAGGATAATAGAGGGATATGCTCAGAGTAGAGTTCCGATAATAGTTGTCGAGGCGAAACAGCTGCGGGTTCTGGAGCTGAAGAAGCACTGGATAAGAGTCTTTCTAGCAGCCGACCACTCTTACCACCGCCATGCCTACCCATCGCCTTATAAACATAATTATTTCTCTTCCTTGTCACTAGATGGCGTTACAAGGTTAAAATTAAAATCTTTAACTTATATTTTTAAAATAAAATAGTACTCTAATTAATTAAATATGACTTATAATTAAATGCAATGAATATTTTTAAAGTATTTTCGACACTTTTTTGATAGTCGTGTGTGCTGCCATCTTTGTGAGGCTACCCCGCAACTCCAGTTTTGCCTACTTATGGACCCTCCAGTAGTTTCTATGGCATGACGTTGGGTATCTGTTACGTTAGTAATTGTATTATCTTTGCCACCGCAAAGACCACCGCGGACAGAGGCGCGATAAAATTGTATTTACGACATAATAAAGCAGCTAACAAGGCCAATTTTTTTAATAAACACTAATGCATACATTAAATTTTACGTAGTACATGTCAATCAATTTTGACGTTGAGTATGTCAGTCAAACAGTACGCCCCTGATGCAAATGTGCCCATGTGCGCTTGCGGCATTCCCAGTGATATGCGTTGCACCAGATGCACTGGGAAGACGGTTAAGGAATAACGGCAGTGACCAACCCGCAGAGTTGTATGATACTTCTACAACTCCCGCACAAACCTCCGCGCTCCATACCCCGCTTACTTCGACGGCGAAAGGCTAGGGCGAGAGAGAGCGACGTTCTAGTATTTATTCTATGGTGACGGCGCGTTCCTTTGCTCTCTCTCGCTTTGGTAGGATAGCAGCATGCGAAAGTTATGTTCCGTGCTGACAGGTGTAGCCCAACCTTAAGCAGTAGCTGTGTACCTAAACCACGTGGCCACCATCGGCACCGCTTCAGAAGATACGACTGTGTCACTCTCTCTCTCTCTTTGAACAAAGTCTCCGCTAATAGTTATGACATCATAGCATAGTCACAACTAAATAATCCGTTTGTTTGTTACAGTTCCGGTCTTATGTCCTCGTCCATCGAAGAGGTGAGTCACTACTTTTGTTTTGAATGTGATATCGATATAGATTCTTTCCAAGGTACAAAGGTATTCGTGGGCTTGAAATAGCTAGCGGACAACGAAGTCTCCGAAAAATGACTGCCGTACAGAAAGGTTAACCTCTAATAATGTCTTAATTCTCACATAATTCCGTGTGGTTTCTGGCAGAGTTGAATAGGACCACTATAAGTCTTCCCGTGGATGTCGTAGAAGGCGACTTAGGAAATACGCTAAACAAAGCTTATAAACATTATGACACCTCTCCAACCCGTCTGGCCAGCGTGGAGAGTTTAGGCAAAAGAGAGGGTCGTGCTCCTGCAGTGGAGACTATAAAGACCTGATGATGATGATGATGTATGGCTTAATTGGGCCACAATGAGTCACTACTTTCGTTTTAAATGTGATATCGATATGGATTGTCTGCAAGGTATACGTATGCGTGCTTCAAATAGCAAGCTAGCGGACAACAAAATCTCTAACAACACAACAACTTACAGAATTTTTACCACCAATATAGGCTTTAGTAAAAAGCTACACGATAAAAAGTCGCTAAGTTTTTATTTATCAATTATAGCTTTATTGACCATAATGGTACAAAAGATGGACATAATGCTAACGCATTCTGTACCAGTCAGCCTTTAGGAAAAACAGAAATAAATTTATTAGGGATAGGCGCTTAATTTAATTTAATTCTTTTATTTCAGATAGCTAAGATCGAGTTTGTTAGTATACAGTAACTTATAACTTAAAACTAATGATAGTACTTATAGCTATACAAATTATTGTGCACATAGAGTGAATGAGTCCTATTTACAGAGAGCGGGACGGCATTGCCTTTACTTTGTAATGTGATGTCAATATAGATTCTCTTCAAGGTATCGGTATGAAAGTCTCTTCTTATGGGAACAATACAAAAACATTGCACCTAGCAACTAAATCACACGGAAATTCCACGAGTGTACTCACAATTCGTATCTCCGGATAACACAAATAGAGAACAAAGGAACAGCGCAATAAGCGTCAAACTCTAAATTATGAACATACTCGTAAATATTCGACGCGATTTGTACGCTGCTACTAAATGTTTTCGTGTATTTGGAATCTGTAAATAATGTGTGTAATTTACCTGTTAAAAGTTGGGTTTAAATCAAAAGGCCGATTCTTCGAAATAGACGTCGATAAACTTCGTAATTTCATAAAATAAAGTATGAAATTTTTGGATTATCATCGTGAATCAATGTCCTTGGTGTTACTTACTAAAAGGTGGAGGAAATCGTCGCAGTCTTTTTTATGTATATTCAAGGATTATTCGGAGGCGCGTGGACAGATGTGAGAAATTATTTTTTTGTTTGAAAGTGTATACTAGTCAGGTGGTCCCATATTTTTTTTTATCAAAATCGGTTGTGTAGTTTGGGGCTGATGTCGGTTTTTAGTGCGCGGTGGGCACGGTGGCCCGGTGGCATATCTTATCTTTCGTGCGTACGAAATTTTTTGGGGGGACATTTTTGACTGTGATGCGACTTCAAAGACAATTTAAACATACATGCATATTTTGTAGAAGTCAACGCTTCGTCATATGATGACCAGCCGCGTTTCATCAGCCGCCATAATTTAATAGCCTCTTAAACTTGTTTACATTGCATTTGCGAATCGCGACCAAGTGTGGCACGGATCATTTCAGCGTTGCGATGAAGGAATGCTTGTGGCTTGACACGTTGTTACGGAATATCATCAAATGACAACTTCGAATATGCGTGGAAAGGAATAACCTTTAAAAGAAAGAAGAAGAACGTTAGTGTTAGGATTTTTTAAGAAGGTCAAAAATTGATATCCTGGGTCTGATGAGGCCTGGCTGAAAACCAAACTCAGTGAGTTCCGATAAACAATACTGTGAACGCAGGCAAAATTTTGACCACACTCTCGAAGGAAACACGAATAAAACCGCGTGCGGGATGCAGGTACAAAATATATCACTTCTACTGAATGATCTTAGACTAAAGCAGACAAAAGCTATGAATTTAGAAAGTTCTCTATTTACAAATATAGCTTTAATATTTGAAAAGGAAATAACGAATGCGTTCAAGATGTCGCGCGGAACGGAACCGAAATAAAATGGATTCTTTGAAGTCGATCTTAATGAGTATTAATGATTTCGGAGACTATAGAATATCTATGGTTGGTTTAAGTTAAACTAGCGTTCGTGGTGCCAGGACATGTGTAGTGTAGATGTATTATAGATATTTAGTTAGATGTGTTAGATGGGCAATACGCGTCTAATTTTTTATTGCGTAGAATTCTGACATTTCATAAGTGTTGCTTCTAAAAAAGCTCTCCAACTAAAAAGGGGACCCTTATAAGTGCGATAAAAAATTACATTCTTGATTAATAGTTATATTTTACCAAGATAATGATAAAGTTTAATCTTTCTGGTATATTTAAAATGTTATAACATTTTTTAATTCCGAATTATTAAAGTTATATTTTTAAGTAAGTTTAAGTCAGCAGGTTATTTTTCTTTCCCTGGCATCACTCCCTACTAATTCATGTGTATCATCAACCTTTTTAATCAAAATCTTTATTTTTTTCGTAATTCATCAAGAAGAAAAATTAAAAAATAATGTATGCGGCTATCAGCTGTCACGTCGCGGCTGTCACATGATTGTTATTTTTTTTTTCTTTTCTTCTATTGATGATGATGATGATTAGGATGATGATGAAAGCATTCCTCCGCGAAAGTTTACGTGAACTATATAAATATCCGTGCGAAGCGTTAGTAATCAAACACCAAACCCTTTTATAACACGGGCCGTTTCCAAAAAAGCCTAAAAGCATTTATCTAAAACCGTATACAGGATGAGGCTAACCGATTCCGTGTTAATAAAGGGATGCTACCTACAGCGATCGTCTATATTGAGACATCCTGTTGTCAACATTGCTTTGTCGTAAAAATATCATGGAGTTACAATGCACTGTGGCTTTAATTTAAGTGCTGGGCTTTTTGGAACGAAATTCCTTATCGCGCGTTGCGAAAGGGGGCTAGCCGGAAAAAAATAAGACCAAAAGTTGTAACGACACTTTATGCGTGCGCGTGTTTCTCTGTCTGTCTCTCTCTCCAACTTCGTTCTATCCGAGTGTCCCTTGACTGACACCTCTCAAGTTTTTTAATATAAACAAGTACTTACAGACTATTTAAAAAAAACTTAAACAAGCTTTACTTGACGCCTAATATTTCTATTTCTGTATTTATCGCGTGTGTATTTCTTTATATATTTTTATATATTATCTATTTCTTAATAAAAGTTTGAGTAAAAGATTGAATTTATCAGCTACATATTGATGAGCAAAAATTACAATAAAACCTACGATATCTTATCTTATAGTAACCTTTTTATCATAATGGAAGCTCTGGAATTTACTTAATCCAACTGATATGTAGTATGTACTAGGTATATATTGTAATGTAGGAAGGTACCTCATCAAAGAGCAACTGGTACTTAAGGAAATTCATCATCAATGAAAGATTACCTAACTCCACAAAACTAAACAGGCTTTCGTCGTCTTATTTAGAAAAGAAAATAATTTTTCTAAGATGAGCTCTTAAAGTACCACTGAGATGGTACTTTACACCGAAGGGTATGAAATTAGATGAATGATTTCTGTTTTCCATTATAAGATTTATTTAAAATCTGTCCCTTAGTTTTTAATTACGGGTTCCTAAAGTTATTAGTTAAAGACCGATTCTTCAAAGAATCTTCGCCTGCGCAGTACAGGGGCGCGGGGGTATGGTGAATTAGGGCTTGAACTCATTTGGCAGCACGGAACGAAAGAGAGAGAGCGACGGAGCGCTTCAGCACTAATAGCTCTAGCAAATGACGGTACTGAGCGAGAGAAATGGATAGCAGCATGCGAATTTTCCGTTCCGTGCTGACAGATGAGATCCGACACTTAGAGGGACTGCAGGTCACATTCACACTGCCCACCGTCCTCTTAGTACCCCCGCCCCCCTGTACTCCGCAGGCGAAGATTCATTAAAGCCGTTGGTCTGTAGTAATGGGTAAGAAAATAAATTATACGCGGAAATATAATAAACAGCGAGATTAAAATTGAACAAAAGATGAGAATAAATTCGCCACTAGCCAAAATTTTGATTGTGCGCCAACTAACTGTTTAACGTGCAAAAACATTTATTGTGATCACTTTGACAATAGAGAAACCACAGAACAGTTTACGATAGGCTATTTTACTGTGTATGTTTTTGGTTAATATTTCATATACAATACCACTGAAAAGAAATATGTTGTTGAAAACATCAAGCAAATTGGTTAATTAATCAAGAAGTAATAGTATTCCAAATATAAGATTGAGAGCGTGGTGGGGTCAACTAACTTATTTTTGGACAGATTAAAAAAAACCTTTTTGTTTTCGGTTCCGGATTATGTTACTTATTTATATGAATAATAAAAATAATTGAGTAAAATACCGTATTATTTCAAAACGTGCGACTGCGTTCGTAGTCTGTTTACAACAACAAAAATGTATGCAGAAAAAACATTCATAAAGCAAACACAATAAACATTTAAAGTTCAGTTGTTAAATAGCATAATTCCGACACCTACGCTTCTCGAGCACCGAAATAGACCAACGGAATTAGTCTCTTGTTGTGTGGAGATTGAGAAAATTGTCAGTTCAGTGTAGTTTGTGTTCGTTAACGCGACGCTCTCTCTCAAGGGCGGAATTCGGAATCCGAAATTGCCGCGAAAAAATGTTTTCTTTTTAATTTTGATTATGGAGTTTCGTTTTTTATCGGAGTATTTTTAGTCAAATACTTCAGTGGTTTATTCAGGTTTTTTGTTAATTAGTGTTTGGGGCATTGATGTTATTGGTCTTTTATCCCTCGTAGTTAATGATTGTTGGAGAGGTTGTTTAAGTTGAAAATAAGAATCCTTATGCGATTTTGTTTCACTAAGAATATTTTCGCATACGTCATTACATATACATAGGTAAGATACAATATGATAGACTTAGTTTCGAACAAAAGCAAAACTTTTTACAATGGCACAGACTGGCTGGTTTTAGAAGGAATATGCTTAATTTGCCAGAGAAACTAACACACGTCTACGGACCTTTAAGCGGTTAGCGGGACATTAGGTACTTAATATAATACATAAGGTATTTTATTTGTACATTTTCAAGTGTACTTGAACCTATAAAATAAATAATGTTATGTCTGAGATTTTGTGAAATCCTAAATCTAACCACAAACATCAAGTGATAGATCAATTCATTTCAATTAGAAAATCATGTTAGATGGTAACCATAAGATCTCAGTAGGTGTAAATATCAATTCATATCAATTAGAAAATCATGTTAGATGGTAACCATAAGATCTCAGTAGGTGTAAATATCAATTCATATCAATTAGAAAATCATGTTAGATGGTAACCATAAGATCTCAGTAGGTGTAAATATCAATTCATATCAATTAGAAAATCATGTTAGATGGTAACCATAAGATCTCAGTAGGTGTAAATATCAATTCATATCAATTAGAAAATCACGTTAGATGGTAACCATAAGATCTCAGTAGGTGTAACCTCAGGGTAAAGAATTAAACTTTTTCTACGGGAAGAAAGAGTGATGCATAAATTTTACATAATCAAGTTATAACGATATACTACATACATTCATACAGACCGATTTAATAGATATATTGTCATTTATATAATTTCTTTTATCACAAAAATGCGCACATTCCAGACACCTGCGAACATCTATTAAAATATAAATGATGCCAGATGGAGACCACAAACAAATTAATATGAACATTTCCTCTAAATTACGATGTGGCGAAAAACTTTTATATTTTATGTACTCTACTATGTTGTGTTTATTTATGGTCTAGATAAATAACACTCTCCTACATATTAAGGGTCGCAAATTGGCAAAATTACAATCTAATTAAATTCATAAATAATACTTTCCGGTAATTTACTAAGTATAGCAATTTTACATACAATAACATGCATTAAAATCATGTAAAATTTTAGTGTAAACATTTGAAAGTTTGTGAATTACCGTTAAATCGTATAATAAATTATTTACTAAAAACATACGAAAAAATAAAAGTATTAACAGAAACATATTTCACTCGAAATATTAAGGCATTCAAAATGAAAAATGGCCGATTTTTCGGTTGAACCAAAGTCCAACGGCGCAAGGTTAACCCAATAATATTTATCAATGAAAATCTCGCGTAAACAAAAATACTTCTCAAATCACTGTCCGCTACTCGGGCTGTTTGCAGGGATTGTGGACTCGTTCGACAACAACATCAATTAAAAGAGGTACAAATGTGACACGTGTTTTATCACTTCACACACGCAAGACGATCTTGACGTCGCGCCAACTGACAATCGTTTCACGGGCAATGAAACTCTTAGTAAGCCATAATCTTAAATTATTTCTCACTTGGTCTAATAGTTGACTGGCAGAGAACGCCATGTGGCGTTAAGTCCGCCATTTGTACACTTTTTCTTGTGCAATAAAGTTTAAATAAATCTTAGATGTAACTCAAACTTTTGCTATAACGATCACCATTTCCCATTATTTAAGGTCTGCGTAGTAAGTCTCGTCAAAAATCACCCTCCACCTATTACCTGACATTCTACTCTGATCTATCCTAATATCATACCTTACAATATTCAGTCTATCTCTATTTCGATATTTCTCTTTCCTCCATATTTAAAACTTTTTCGTTATTATATACTTATGCTCATAAACTGTTCTTCTTTTCTCGTAAAATTTACCCAATCCACATATTTCTACCAGAATGGAGCCTCTTCCCGACCTGCACTTCTGTAGTCCAGCGTCACTTCATCATGTGTCAAAATTGTGTAGCCAAAGATGATTCAACGACTCAGACTTCGTAGGCAGACAAATGTTGATAGACATTTGACCATGTGAGCCGAAGGTGGTGACGCCGCGTGGGCGTGGTCCAGTCATCGCTAGACTCGATATACTGTTTGGTACGGACGGAGGGATCTGATAAGTGACAAAAAAAAAACAACGTTTTAAAACGTAGGATAGTGATGAATCATGTCGGTCTTTTTTTCTTTATCCATAAGCTCGATCACTGCTAAGTCTTCGTACTTTACCAGACGTAGCAGTGAACGTTGGTGAAAGACATGTAGTTGTAAAGTATCATCATCATCAGGTCTTTTTGTCTCCACTGCAGGCGCACGACACTCTCTGCTCAAATTCTAGACCGATTCACGTGTTTTACTTCTATTCCATCGATTTGTTCATCATCATCATTATCAAGTCTTTAAGTCTCCACTGCAGGAGCACGTCCCTCTCTGTACTACCAGAGCCTTACTTGGCCAAAGCAGCCAGAGGACTTTGGCATACACTCTCTACGCTGGCCAGACGGGTTGGAGGGGTCTCTTTGATGCTTATAAACTTTGTTTATCGACATCCACGGGAGGACTTGGAGTGGCCCTATTCTACTCTGCCGGAGACCACACGGCAAAAAGTTGTAAAGTTTATAGTGAGTTATCCTTCTGTTAACATTTTGTTTTGTTTCATGACGCAGGGTCGTACGTTGTAGACGATTTTTATTGCCTTTTTACGATTAACTAGGTAATTGTAGTATCTTACATCGAAATACATATTCCGCATTATAACAAAGTACATAAATACTTAGTAGGACTTTTTAACCGACTTCCTAAAAGGAGGAGGTTATCAATTCGTCGCGATCTTTTTTTGTTATACATACATACATAATATCACGCCCACTTCCGCTTACCACAGGGGTAGGCAGGGATTATGGCCCTCCACTTGCTACGATCCCGACAAACCTCTTTTGCTTCATCTAAACTCATCAATCTCTTCATACATGCCCTTCGGTTACGGGTACTTTTTACCTCTCCATTTTTAGAATGTTTTAATTTGGTCGCAGAATGTTCGCCGAGGCCGATCCTTTTCTACTGCTCCTTTCACATTTGTCATATAAATATTTTTGTCAATCTCTTTTCATCCATCCTTTCTACATGTTATATCCTTTCTATATATATTCTAGGACCGTAGTCACCTATTCTACCCTACCTTGGTAACATGTGGTTAGGTTTTAGACTGGCCACCCCTCGTATACGGGACCCTAAAACTATACTAAAGTGAACTATGCGTTTGCAGATAAACATAGTTTTATCATTTCTCTTTTCTGGTCGTAAAAGTCGGGCATTCGGTTATAAAGCTGTTTGTTGGACACCCTTGAATATAATGTGCGTCCAACGTCCGTGTGCTCAATTTTTTAGGGTTCCGTACCCAAAGGATAAAAACGGGACCCTGTTAGTCTATTACTAAGACTCTGCTATCCGTCCGTCTGTCTGCCTGTGATTAGGCTGTATCTCATAAACCCGTGATAGCTAGACAGTTAAATTTCCGCAGATGTTGTATTTCTGTTGCCGTTATATCAACAAAAAATACAAAAAAGAAAGTATAAAATAAATATTTAAGTACACTCCCACACAACAAACGTGATTTTTTTTATAGACTGTACGAAACCCTTCGTGCGCGAGTCCGACTCGCACTTGCCCGGTTACTCGTATTAGATGGTATTATCAAATTTAAAAACGTGTTTATGAAAAGTTTTTCTAAAGAGACCAAAATACAGAACATTTTTTTTAAATTTAATTTTTGTACAGTTAAATCTAACAGTTTTGGTATAGTAAGTTTAAGTTTATATTTGCTAGCAAACTAAAAACACCCGACTCAAAAACACCATTTAATAATGAATAGCAGAACTTACTTTGAGGCTAGCTCAATCAGTGTAATTTGTCCTTATATATTTATTTATTTATTTATTATTTACTGATACGACCTTACATCCTTAGCGTCGTTTATTTCTTGCTAGGGAAATTCAAGCGTTAACTCCCAATAACTTTTAACCGGCTGAATCGATTTTCATTAAACTTGATTTCACGTAAGAAAAACCGCCGTCGTCGGTCTCTTCGTTCCAGCGCAACTAGTCCACAGACAGACAGACGTTAGTGTGAAACTTATAACACCACTCTTTTCGTCGGGGGTTAGAAACTATGTTACCTCGTCGACCCAAGCATAGTACCTACTAGAAAAAAACTCATACGTCCAAAGTTAGATGAAAAGATAAACGCTGCATACAGTCCACTTCTAATCTGTAGTAATGTAGTAGATAAATGAATTCTGGCATTTTTGACAAAGAGATAATAAAGCTTTAGCAACCGCAAAACTAATACAAGAATACAACCCATAATCTTTAATATTTATATCGGCAATATAACACTAACAAAGGATCAATAAATTAAATTTACATTTTGTGGTGAGAACCGAGCGCTGAGTCTTGTAATAATCTGAGGCGTATTTGTTTTATGGTCAAGAGGGCTTTAGCCCGGTGCGTTGTAATGTTTAGGGGACCCCACGGATGACCACGTCAGGAATCATTGACGCCTGTGAGGTTCAATACGGTCCATTCGCCCAAATTTTGTTGAATGAAACGTTTTTGTTATATAGCTGTTAAGCCTGGGCAACATATAAGGTATATTTGATTTTGGAAAATGGACCACCTGATGCAGGACCATAATGGTCTAGCTAAATTATAAGAAATATAAAAATGGCGCCTAAGCAAAAGTTGTTCAGCCTGATGAGCATTTTTCGGCGTCATAAAGTCCATGAGAACGAAGTCTCGAGCTTGAGCTAGTTGAATATAACTCAACACACACAAGCTATCAAAACTAAAGATAAACACACAAAAAGCACATAAATGATATCTTATGTTTTATTATTAATATACAAAAACAATAGTCTGTGTGAGTTGCAGCAATTCCTGTTGTTGGGAGAGGCCCTAAGTCCAGCATTAGACAGATAAAGGCTGAAAAGAGGGGATCATACCCTTTCACCGCGAGACTTTATATCACTTGTCGTGCCCCCAGCCAATGCGAGGCATAGTAAATCTAAAATAAATATCTACAACCAAAAAGGGATGTAAGACACATAAGGCCATACCCAAATTTTTCGGGGTCCAGTGGCGCCCCCATTTGAAATAAATCAAATGATTTTACGTAGAAATTTTAAATGATATCATTAATTATTTTTAGTAATATCATTTAAAATTTCGTCTTGATCAAACCCTAGATAACCCTTTTAACTATTTTATGAACTACTGTTTATAATTTAAAGTGCGAACGTGAAGCTTTTCTACGCACATTAGCTAAAAGTGGCCGTTTTTCGCAAATGTGCGTAGAAAAGCTTCACGTTGCCCCTTCAGTGTATAATAGTTCAGTGTATAATTCAGGTAGCCCCTTAAGTTATGTGCCAACCAATCGGTGGTTTTTGTCGGAAATATCCGACGCTCGCGAAATGGACAGGACAATGTTCGTCGGATAAATCCTACGTTCGCGGTGAAAGGGTTAGTTGGCCATTTCTTCGTAGAAAAGCTTCGTGGGCGGCATTATAAGCCCAAGGCGCCGCACCTTAAATACGCCACTGGACATAATGTGAGATATTCGCGTGGGCGGGCCTCAAATAGATCGTCGACGATACGTCTGGTGTGAAGGAAGATCAAGGGTAGCACGTTATCGCGCACAAGTGTACGTTAAAAACAATCCCGTGTTTTTGACGATAAATCTGATGAAGTCGTCGCCTCGGTTGACAGAAATAAATTATATGATGTCTGAATTGAGTTAAATGTTTTGAAGATTTTAATATTCTTAATCCACTTGTTTGTGGTATTTTATTTTAAATGGCGAACATTGTTGTCAGAATTTTTCAATCTCCCTCAAGTCATCTGACATAGCTTGACTGCCATACAATGATGATAGCCGGGACCAACAGTTTTACGTGCCTTTCGTTGCATGGCTCAAGAAATTTGTTTGCCACTTGTAGCACAGATTACTAATAAGTTACTACGTAACTTGTAGTCACCCATCCAAGTGCGGACCTTGCCCGGTGTCGCTTAACAAAAGTGGCTGCAAAGCGTACTCCCGCCCCGGGCCACAAGTACAACAAAAGAAGCTATTTTATTAAATGACTCATTTTTTGTGAGTCATATCTACCTATAATGATGATAAAGTGATAACAGAATATTAACTTCCTTTAGTTTTATGCGCACTGTGTTTGCGCCCTATAAATTAAAGGCAAAAAAATGTTAAAAGCTCAACAACTATGATCCATAACAATATTTTCAAAATGCAGTGAACATTCTTGAATATTAAGAATTAAACAACCTCTCCTAAATCATTTATTGCAGTAGATTAGTCAGTGTTATCTCCATCTTTGTCTAGTCTATTAAATCAGAGAAAGAATGATACCTAGTTGAACAAGTGTAAATCAGTGCCAATATAAGTATAACTGAACATTAGTGAACAGTATGTCTATGTGGCTCACACTGATCAAGAGTTCGCACCGGGGTCTTAATTGCACGCCGAAGAAAATTTTAGTAAGTACTTACCAGTGGATATCTAGGCTTCAATCAAAGGTAACGAAATACCTACAAGGAAAACTACATGGTTGATATATTACAGGGTATTCCACGTTGTATAGATTTACTATTGTTAAGCACCAAACAATGAAAGTTAGACCACGTGATATAGTTATGATGAGAGGGCCAGAATAATCCATGCCAGTTTAGGGGAACGAGCGAAAGGACCTGTTTATTTGGTAGATTCTCCATTTTCCACAACTGTCATCCCGTTTAATTAATGCATGAAAGGTTGAAAAGTATCTGATAGACGACATATTGAATTTGATGCAAGAGTAACACTGAAAATACAAAAAAGCATTAGCAAGTGTTGATGCGAACTTTCGATGTCCAAAGTGTGGCAAGGCCATAGAAAGGGTAAGAAATTTGTAATGGCTATGTATATGTCGCAGTTGAATTGTATAATCCGTTGTTATTCAAAAACTCTAGCTGTTTGGTAATACAGCTCGGTTTTGTAAAACAGCTGAAAATAGTTCAGCTCGATGGTCAATGAGTTACGTAATTACGTTTACCAAAACAGCTAGCGTTGAGATGGCATACAGGGTTACCATTATTGAATAAAACTGTGTTACCAAACGAAATAATATATGAGGGAACAATAGTTGTTCTTATTATTTTTGTATTACTCGTGGGATAGAAATAAAACCTCGAATTTCAACTCCTAAATAATTCAGTCTCTAACATCATAAAACACCAATAAAGAATGATAATCAGCTCGATGCAATTGGATTAAAAATATAGACATTTTAAAAACCGGCAACTCAATCGCGCAGCGATTTCTTACGGCCAATTGATTCACGTGAATTTTCCATCTTGCCAGAAGGCGGGCGTCGAAATAACAATATGGGATCCAAGCTAAAGGTCTGCTTTATTCTTTTCAATCTTTTGCACTCCGAAATCACAAACGATGCCCCCGATGTCTCTCGATAAAAACAGCTTAGTTCCGGAACGCAGCGAAGAATTTACTTTATCGGAGGCCATATTTGTTGTTATGACACTGACACTTCACAAGCCCCAAGTGGCAGAATTCCGAACTAATCGTTCTACAATCTTACGTCAGCTAGTTTGTGAAACGTAAAACATTGGACGATCTAGCTAAATAATTTTCAGCTGTATAACAAAACCGAGCTGTAATGCCAAACAGCTAGAGTTTTTAAATAACAGCGGATAATACAATCCAACTGCGACATATATAAGATTGACTGCCTTCGGGGTGCAATGGTCAAGGCGTTCGCCTTTTGAACCGGTCATGGGTTCCATTCCCACTGAGAAGCATTCTTTGTGAAAAACTGTTTCCAGTCTGGTTAGGATATTGAATTACCTGATTATCCGAAAATAAAGATGATTCCCTGTTGTATAAACTGTGGTCCCGCCCAAACGCAACCTAACGTTTGAACATCAAACTACCTAAGGATTGGTTCTGGTTTGCTATTTGGATTGCGGAGGTCAGACGGCAGTCGCTCTGTGTAAAAACCAGCAACCTCGTCAAATCTCGTTGGTTAGGTAGCGGAACCCGGGCTCTGAAGCGTTACTGCTGAGCATGCAACCGAGAAAATACGCTCGAATGATGATGATGATGATTTAGATGGGCAATACCTTACACACTTGATGTCCTTCCTGGCACCACAAATGCTAGTTAAACAAAACCAACCATAGATATTCCGTAGATTCAGAAATGATGTGTCTTATAAGAATTGTCTTTGTCCTCAGTTGCAAGTGGGCCCGCGGGCCGAGTCGACGGAAGAAGACAAACGCAGCGATGACAGCAGACCGCTCAGCCATGCCTCGGACTTTAGCAGGGACAATATTTGTGAGTTTTCATTTCTTTTTTAACCGACTTCTAAAAAGGAGGAGGTTGTCAATTCGTCGCGGTTTTTTTTATGTGTGTTCACAGATTATTCGCCTGGAACGATTTGAAAAATTCTTGTTTTGTTTGAAAGGGTATATATACTTCTTAAGTAGTCCCATAGAAATTTTATCAAAATGGGTTGTGTAGTTTGGGAGTGAAATCGGTTTTTAGGGTTCTGTAGTAAACAAGGAAACCTTATAGTTTTGTAATCTCTGCCTGTCTGTTTGTCCGTCTGCGGTTTTACTAAGAATCTATAAGTAGGTACTAGAAAGTTGTAATTTGGTATGTATACTAATTATGTCGAAAAAGTGGTTAAAAAATCTTGAATAAAAATTGTTTTATGATTGGGAGTTAATTTTTTTTCTTGACTATAGCATTGTGTGGGGTATCGTTGAATAGGTATTTTAAAAATATTGTGAGCATATAAACACCATTTTTCGATCAGGTATCCGTTTCTGAGTAGTATGTGGTGTTATACCCATTTTGCTCGTGTTGCAGTGTCCCTCAGCACCGCGCCCCGTCGGAGCCGGCGCGGCATCGCCCCCTACAGCGACTTCCAGCGGCCGCTCACGCGGTACCTGCCGGTCGACAGGGACGACTTCGACCTGCGACGGCACGTCGAGTCTGCAGGTATGTCTGTCATACACGGTGATTCCCATTAGTTTTAGAGCCGAAGGCCACTTCGTAAGACCTAATTAACTAGTTCATCGAGGAATGAAAAGTCAGGGTGTGCGTTGAGGTGTAAGGGCGTGTTTACTAGCGGGCACAAAGACATGTGATCGCGACGGATTCTGCTATCGCTTTCGCACGTAGAGTTTGTGACAGAGAGACTGAAAGCCGCCGCGTGCGTCCGCGTCACTTAGCGTAAGCTCTGACTGCTAAACTGTGCGCGGAGGTTTTTGGAAGTTAAGGGGTTCAATCGTAATAAATACCATTTTTAAATGCGAATAAAATCTATAAAAAACAAAATGACAGACAGATTTATAAGTCTGATTAACCGAATGAGGTAGGAATCCATTTGCTGATTTCATATTAAAGGGTAAATTTATGTTTCTATTTTGTGGCGCGATCCCGATTAATAGAACCTACACAAGCTACCCTATATGCCCTTCACGGATCGGACAGGGTTTTTGTTACATATTGTACATTACCGGTTCTGGCTTGCAATGATTTCGACAGTTCGTTGCAAAACAGGCCATGTACTTGTAACTTACACGTATTAGGTAACGTGCAGATCACCAACTGGAGGTGTGCCTATTTGTTGAAATTCAGATGCTGATTTCATATGTATACATTGCCGGTTCCGGCTTGTAATGATACAATTTCGACCGGTCTTTGCAAAACAGGCAATGTAATCGTAACTGACAGGTGTTTGGTAACTCACAGGTCACCAACTGGAGGTGTGCCCCTACGTGAACATCAACTCGACCTCGTGTCGCGGCTACCTGCACAAACTGGGCGCCACCTTCCACACTTGGTCCAAACGGTAAGATATTTTCTATTTATAGGAAGGTCATAATAATAAATATATAGGGACCAAATTACACAGATTGAGTTAGCCCCAAAGTAAGTTCGAGACTTGTGTTATGGCATACTAACTCAACGATTCTATATTTTTGTAATAAATACTTATATCGATAAACATCCAAGACCCAGGATAATTTGAAAAATGCCAATTACCAACTTGCCCTGATCGGGGATCGAACCCGTAATTATCTGGGTGGCGGACTAGCGTGGTGACCACTACGCCCCGGAGGTGGTCACCCGTCACACGTCAAAGGAGTGAACCTATACCCAGGCCTACTTTACTGTATTGTGGAGTTATTTGGATTCTATACATTAAAACCCTCTGGCTGTTGATCCTTAACCTTGTAAACTGTTTGCAGGTGGTTCGTTTTCGACAGAGAAACGAAAACGTTTATCTACTACTGGGACAAGAGTGAGAAGAAGCCACGGGGCGGCGCATACTTCCAAGTGAGTCATTGTCATCGTCATCATGTCTTTTTGTCTCCACTGCAGGAGCACGACCCTCTCTGTACCACCTGAGCCATACTTGGTCAGAGCAGCCAGGGGACTTGGCCTACACTATCCTCGCTGGCTAGACGGGTTGGAGAGGCCTCATTGATGTGTATAAGCTCTTTTTAGCTTGTATTTCCTAAGTCGCCTTCTACGACATGCACGGGAGGACTTGGAGCCCTATTCTACTCTGCCGGAAACCACACGGCAGCTAAGTGAGTATTGCTTGTTAATAGGACCTTTGATAGCAGCCATATATTTTACGGCGTTCTCTGCACGCGACGTATTCAGTCACCAATTTTCATCGAAATTGTTGGAGCCGTTTTCGAGATCGAAATTGTTGGAGCCGTTTTCGAGATCGAAAATGGTCCTTGTTCATTTTATAATAATAAGGAGGTTCCCAACAAGTCAAATCTGATACTTTTTCTAAACGTCAAAACAAACATTTTCTATGTGATTTGTATGAAATACAGACTAATGACGTCAGAGTTTCTTGGGTCAAAAAAATGACAAATGACACAGTACCAAACAATTTATTTTTAACGCCAGCATTTATACACGGTGATTTTTTATTGGTTTTGGAGCCGAAGGCCACTTAATAAGAATCGTTAATAAGACCTAATTAGCTAGTCAAAATAAAAATTCAGAACCAAAATTTTTTGAATAAAACTCGAAAGTAAAATCGTGAGATCAATAAGTAATGCCGCCGCCGCCGCCCGGCCGCCGGGGTCACGCGCGTTCACGCGACTGTTTTGGGCAAGTGTACTACGTGGTCTCTTTTTTGTAACTTTTTTATCTTATGTCATACACAAATTTGGCTTACGTATATGGATAGAGTAATTTATTTACTATACGAAATTTTCTTTTCCAAAACCAATAAAAAGTCAGCGTGTATAAGGTCTAACAAAATATACTGAAACTATTTTAAGGGTGAATTCAGTCCGTGATACTGAACAACTTTCCCTAAGGAACATAATATGTCGAAACATGAAAGATAATATTTGGCTTTCCATACTAACTCGACCCGGGACCTCTGTGTGGCGGACCAGCATGGTGACCACTACGCCACGGAGGTCGTCAATATATATATATTGTTATATAAAAAAACTTTCTCATTCCAGGTAATAGAAGAAGTGTACCTAGACCACGGGAACACGTCCCGCTCGCCCAACCCGCAGACCACCTTCATCGTGAAGACGCGCCAGCGCCGGTACTACCTCATGGCGCCCTCGGGCGAGGCGGCGCGCATCTGGATCGACGTCATCTTCACCGGGGCGCAGGGGTACACCGAGTATCTAGAGTGATACATCTAACTAAGGCAAAAGAAAAACAAACTTTTTGATATGACGATTTTTTGAGTCAGTACCACCGGGGTACACGGGTATACCGAGTATCTAGAGTAATATATCTATGGCAAAAAAAAAAAAACTATGACGATTTTTTGAGTCAATAGAAAAAAAAACTTTTTGATATGACGGTTTTTTGAGGCGGAACCTCCGGGGTACAGGGGTACACCGAGTATCTGGAGTGATACATCTATGGCAATAGACAAAAATATATTTTTTTAAATGTCTTTTTTTTAGGCGGAACCACCGAAGTACACGGGTACACCAAGTATCTAGAGTAATATATCTATGGCAATAGATAAAAAAAATTAATGACAGTTTTTTGAGGCGCAACCTCCGGGGTACTGGGGTATACCGAGTATCTCGAGTGATACATCTATGACAATAGACAAAAAAAATCTTTTTGATATGACGGTTCTTTTGAGTCGGGACCACCGGGGTACAGGGGTACACCAAGTATCTAGAGTTATACAGCTATGGCAATAGACAAAACTTTTTTTTAAATTACGATTTTTGAGGCGGAACCTTCGGGGCACAGGGGTACATCGAGTATCTGGAGTGATACATCTATGGCAATAGACAAAAATGTTTTTTTTTGCAATGTCTTTTTTAGGCGGAGGACAAAAATGTTTTATTTTGTATAGTCTTTTTTAGCCCCCACTGTCAAAAGAGTAAAGTTTTTATTTGGTGTGACTATAGCTAGTTATTTTCTGACTTTCATTCCTTTTTGTAACAGAGTTCATTGTAAAGACACGCTTTGGTGGCGCGCTCTATTGAATGAACTTGTTTAAAACGTACTTATAATGAAGTAAATGCTGCTAACAAACGGTTCTTATACAATCTGAGCTTATTTATACTATTATAATTATTAACCTCGACATTGCAGCTGTTTTGCACTCCAATCAGTGTAATAATATACAGATTTTATATGAAAGATTAAGATGGAATATACAATGCAATGTATTTGAAACTGTATTATGAAATACATCACTATAACTTTGTATGGATTGTGTGTGAGTGTGTATGTATTGTATAGATGGGTAAAAATCTAAATCGCCTCAAATTTTCAGCTTGTTCTCACAATAACATGGCAAATGAAATATATGCTATTTTATATGATCAATTTTATGGTATATTAAAATATATAAATAATGGAGATAGTGAAAAGATATACTGTTTTAATATAAAACGAAGACTCACTTCGTTACTAGGTTTAAACCATTATCCGACCAAATCAAGTTGACAATTTCAGATGAGACAATAGCATATTTCTAGTTGTCAACTTGATTTGGTCGGATAATGGTTTAAACCTAGTAACAAAGTTAGTCTGCGTTTTATAATAAGACGGATTGTGTTTTTAGATCCAATCTTTAACGAATGTGTGAAGTACAATTTTGTACATTATTATATTTAAAAAAAATAAGTATAACTTTATATGGACAATAAGATTTGTGCCAATGAACATATTTTGTATAATATACAAACTGGCGGCTATTTTTATACATTTTATACAACATTGGAAGTATCGGTGCCTTGTATAAGACTGATGAAAAGTACCACGATTTTGCTTGCGGTTTTAATCAATCAAGTATATAGTAAAAAATAGATGTATGTGGAAAAATCGGTGAAATTTTAGCTTAGTATACATTTTTTTATGAGCTATAATCATATCTACACTTTATACTTAATTATGCACGCTTATTCTGAGAATGTTACCAATATGTATTTTTTAATGTAATACCTATGTATAGTATCTTAAATTCGTAAATATATTTTGGCAGATTTGATCGAATTGAGCATGAGACGATATCGTGAATTTACACCTATAATTATTGTTTGAAAATGTTACTCCCTCGGGCCGTAAATGGTAATTTACGCCCATGAAAGTAAACGTGCCACTTTGTTATTACATCATCAACGTCGTTAACGTCATCAACGTATAACGTTATAACGTCATCAAGGGCAGTTTCTAGAAAAGTCCTCGATCCCATTCTTGTTTTGGGCTCGCGCGGTTATGGAGTAGACACATTTCATCGCCTACTGTGTATAAAGTACTATTAACTATGTAAGTAGGTATTTATTTTTATGCAAACAGTATGTATGAAGAGTGCTTATTTCAAGTTACCTTTTTTTTCGTTATTATACATGTGATTGTCCAAAAATGATGTGAAACAAGTATACATTATTTGTCAATTATATTTTAACGTAAGATTTAAGTACAAAATCGTAATATTTTCATTACGAGAGAATACCAGTGTAAAATATAGAGATGCGTGCGACTCTTGTATGGTTTGTGTAGGTTTACGGCTGGATACCATTTACTTTAGTGTGTAAGGTCACATTAACCAACCGAATAAAATGATTGTATGACGAACACTTTGTTTTATTTATTTACTAGCCGAAGCCCGCGACTTCCTTCGCGTGGACTTTGTCTCTGGAAAATGCTCATCAGGCTGAACAACTTTTGCTAAAGCGTCATTTTAATATTTCTTAGGGCCGCGCTACATTGGATTGGCATGGCATGGCATGGCATCGGAAGCGACGCGTCATTTCAAAACAAGCTTTATGTCAAGTGATATAAGATGCATAACCGCCCGAGGGCGTCCTTTCCGCGGGAGTGCGCGGCAGGCCGCCGCCGGCCGGCTCTCCGCGTTCAAGCGGTTATGCATCTTATATCACTTGACATTAAGCTTGTTTTGAAATGACGTGTCGCTTCCAATGCCATGCCATGCCGAGCCAGTGTAGCGCGGCCCTTATAGTTTAGCGGGACCATTATGATTCTGCATCAGGTGTTCCATTTTCCAAAATCATTTTTACCCTATATGTTGCCCAAGCTTAACAGCTATATTACAAAAAAATTGGCATGTTTTTTGCTTTTCCATCAGTGGCACAGAACATGTAAGTTTATTTTAGTATATCTACTTAGAGTATAGGTCAACAACCAAATTGAACTAAAACTATATACAACGTGGTAGGGATATACCCATAATAAATCAAACCACGGGCTATACTAGATCACTATAGCATAACAAAATTAAAATAACAGACAAGAAACCAAAAAAATGGACATTCCCATACAAATTGACCGGTAGGCTAAACACTAATATGTAAATGGCATTTTTTTTACTATTTTAATTCCGTATAGCCCGTGGTTTGATTTATTACGGGTATGTCACTTCCACTATATACTTACGGTATGTAGGGACATCAGATTGAGCTAGCTTTTTTAAAAATGTTTTAAATTGTTATGGGCTACAAAACAGTGAAGGCCATTATTTTAGTTATGTACTACGATTTCCACCTCAAAATAGCAAGGTCCACAAAAATAAATATTATAGAATTATAACCTGTACAGTGCTATTCATTCACATTCCCACAAAAAAAGATGGAAACTACGGAACCCTAAAAACAGGACCCGCTGTGCTGTGCCAGGATAACGATAAATATATCCAAAGATAATATACTTACTAGTAGAGCTATTTTACCCCTTCTATTGACAGGAGGGCAAAATAGATAAACACTCGTTTTTTTTTGGCTGTATATATTGTTGATTCTTTTACTTTCATAACAGTTTAGTTTAGTGTCATGTCAAAGTGACAGTGGCAATAGTGAGTGACGTTTTTTCTTGTTTGTCTCTCAGAGAGATAACCTTGTATTTTCATATTTAGGTTTTTGGCTGTTTCTTCAAGTTTATTTAATTAGTTAGGTAGGTACAAAATAATTATAAAGTATTGTTAAGTCCATGAACTTGGGATATAATCACATATACATAGTATATTCAAAGAAGATAGTTAAGCGTTCCTCTAACAAACCGCAGCAAAGTTACCAACGAAAATGTCGAATATAATAGAGAAAATCAAGAAATTCATTAGCTATTGGTACTTGAGGTTTCTTCTGGTGACGGAGCTGTACATGGTGGAGCCCTGGGAACAGAAAGTAATACGTATCCTTTAAAAATTAACCTAAAAACCAACTTTTCAGAACTTCTACCAGACCTACATTTTGGTGTTAATTTAATCAACGTCTGATAAATCGCTCTTCATTTGAGTCTGTTATTAATGGCCAGCGTAATGTATGGTTCCTTTTTCATAACCATTGATTATGCTCAGGTTGAAATTTAAATCTAGAAATTAATCTATGGACCGACTATATTTCATGAAGTGCCATCCTAATTTTATATGCTAGTCTGTCCAAGTTTACTCTTACAACATTCACCACACTTGACCAATTGTGTACTTCGTCTTTCGTGTGTGTTAGTGACTAACACTAGTGTCAGTTTTTAAACCGCCTTAAAGGCCTCTGATATGGTTTTAGGTTAAGACCAATGTCAAAGACAGTGAACGGGACCGACGGCTTAACGTGCCCTCCGAAGCATGGAGCATCTTACTTTTCAGACAATCAGGTGATCAGCTTACGATGTCCTAACCAAACTAGGACAACAACACAAAATTGTTGCCCCTGCCGGGAATCGAACCTGTGACTTCCGGGTATGAGCCAAACGCTCTAATCACTACACCACGGAGGCAGAATTGTGTACTAAATCTGTACAAACACTGTTTCTAAACACATGTATTCCTTGACTTCCATATAACAGAGTTAACCTTCGTGGCCCTGTTTCTACTGTACTGGTACTTCAACTACTCCATCGTGATGCACGGAATCGCACATTTTAGAGGAACGGCCTTGACTGCAGACTAACATAAAGAAAAATGTATTATTTATGCGTCAATTGAATATTAATTGTTAATAATTGTAAGATAGTATTATATAAGGTTTAACAAAATATAGTAAAACTAGGTCAACGGTAGATTCAGTGCATGATACTGAACAACTTTCCCTAAGAAACATATATCGAAACATGAAATATTTTGTTTTGCTTTCTATAGTAGCTAGGATCAGCTGATCGGTCAACTTGTATGGGAGGCTAAAAATGACTTTTTTATTTTGATATGTGTTGCTTGGGGAAAGTTGTTCAGTATCACATACTGACTACACCCTTAAAATAGTTTCAGTATATTTTGTCAGACCTTATATATGTATATTTTCACATCTTTATTCCTTAACGGGTGGAAGGCAAAAAGTTGCAAGAGCCAGAGGATATTAGGTAGATGTTAATGTTATTATGTTGGTACGCTTTTCAGCCACGGGTCCATGGGGACCTGGTCCTTCCTGAGAGGAAGTAAGAAGTAAGAGGGGTTCATGGGGCCAAAGCCAACATGAACAGGCCTTTTAGTACCTTTTTATCTAAAAACGGGAGATAGATGCACCTATGGAGGTCTATCCCTTAATGTACCATTAAGATGCACTAATGGACAGTCATCCATAGTTACCTAACTATTGCCAGGAAGGGGTTTACTTGGTTTGAGATTTATGGATGGGATGTTAGTTGGTTGACTTACTGCACTGGAAATCTAGTAGGAGATGGGGTCATCAGGTATTATTATTATATTATGCTTTGTAAGCTTGAAGTTTATTGGACAAAAAAGTTTTTCAAGAAAGTTCTTGAGGGTAAAAAAAGTGTGACATATTTAAAAAAAAGACAGGTTGCACTCTGGGAGTGCCGGCAGAAGTGAAAACTTGAATATTAATGTTGTGCATTTTTGATATTTTGGAATGGTTAGGGAATAATTTTGCACGAATTGCTTTAATTATCAGTATAAAATATTTCAAATCTTTTCTGAACCACAGTCTGTCACAAATGTCACAAGCATAACCAAATTCATTTTCAACAAAATCATTTTCAAATACACAGCAGTATGGCCACTACACAGACGGTCGAGCCATCAGCTGTCACCATCCATGGATGTGCGTAGCACGCTGTAACATAAACACACACGAACATTCGTGCAAGCGCCCTGCGCCGTCTTACGAATTTTCGATCAGGCCACGTGTCCTGACGCGAGTTTAATATTTTTTACCCATTCCAAAAAAAGTGCACAACGCCGCTAAAGAAGTTTTCACTTCAAAAATTTCAAAATGGCTGAAATATAATATTTTTAAAGTTTTCAACCGCCATATTTCCGAAATTTTGGAAAATTTAAAAAATGCATCTATAAATTACTGGTTGCGAAAAGAAGTTGCCAAAGTGGCCGGAGGGAAAAATTCTATACATATAGTTTTCAAACCTAACAAAATTTCACAAGAATCGGTTTGACAAATGCGGCCTGTAGGCGAAAACACCTAGAAAAAATCATTTTTGGCATATCTCGAAACTGAGACATTTCGCTCACTCATTCAATAATTAAAAATTTGATAATATATTCTTTGCCAAGCTGTTTATTTGATCACAGTATTAAAAGTTAATTTTAGTGTAATTTTTGTAACAAAAGAAAAATTATTCATACGAATGTCTTTCAAATAAAGTTTATTACCTATGTACCCATGTAGGCATATTATAACCCTTGTTACTGCATTCCTGATGTTATTAAAATAAAATTTATTTATTGTGCCTATGTTGTTATTAATTTCTTTTCTAAAATTATAATTAACTATTTTAAATTACACCTTATTTTCCTTCTGGCTGCATCTTTTAAGTTATGTATGTGCAATAAGCAGTGGTCGGAAATATACGACGCTCGCGAAATGATCACGACTGTTTGTCGGAACTCACAACCATGGGTAATACAAATGGATACAGATACATTTTTACGTCTATATCCCTGACGGGGTAGACAGAGCCCAGGTCCGTTAGGCCCAAAGGCCACGCTTAGTGTGGTGGTGGGCGTTAAGATGGAAAAGGAATCAAAATAGTAATGGGTTGCTAGCCGCATCGCCTATTACCATGATTCAAATCTCGCCCATTCCCTCGATCGGCTCTTACGATCTGCGCGGGAAGAGAAGCAGCTGGTACATTCTACGTTTTATCTTTTCTCACAGACCAGCATGGAAGAAGAATACAAATGGAGTTAAACAAAAACCAACTTAAACTTGCAAATCATTTATTTAAACTTTCAAATAGCTTACACAGTAACCGTTTGTGTTGCGGAATATCTCGGGCACTTTCAGTGACATCTTCTGCAGATGCTCCGCGCCTCGACAGAACATGCCCTTAGACACGTCCGTGGAAACCACAGCAGGGTCTGCCAACCAAGACTCCACCTCATCATTCAACGAATACTCTATCTTATACAAAATCTTTGTGAGAAAACTCGACTGCAATTTCACTTTATCACTCTCAAGCTCCGAGTTCCTCAGCACTTGAAGCTCTTTATCCATCACCCAGATTAACAAATACTGTTTTTTATTTGCCGAAATCGCGCATTCTAATATAATTTTACACATTACCGTGTACTGGAATCCCAAGTTGAATTCTTGCATCAACTTTTCTATTGTAAATATGAAATCGTCCGTTTGTATATCATCTAACGTATTTTTGTGAGAGAAAACTGACTTTTCTATATTGTCTTGAGTTACTTTGACTTCGGAGTTGAATAATTTCACATTGCCTTTATCTTTCAAGCCGAGCCACGCTAGACATCTGTTGCAATGATAAATATCTCTTTTAGCATTGAATTTGTTTGTTTTTTCTGACAAAACACTGTTGTTGACCATAAAGAATGTTAGTCTATAGAGAAAATCGTCCTTACTGGATTTCAAAGTGGGCTCAACTTGAGGCTCATGCCCATGATTGTGTCCGTGGCCATGACAAAACCATTCAGACATATCTAAGTTAGCAGTTGGAAGCTCTAGAATTCTTTCAAACTTTACAGTATTATTAGAAATTGTGTTTGAACAGTTCGAGCAGACAATTTTAATCTCATCTTTAACGTTAACATTAATTGTTAGTTCACTACTTTTGGTGCTTGTTTCCTTCGTGTTCGACGATAACAGTTCTTTGTAAAAATTGCCACCGTTTTTGGGTTCAGTCAATATTCTGAATGATATGGTATTCTTTTCTATCTTGAGACACGACATGGAGTTTGGTATGATATGGCAGAATTCTTCTATTGGTATAACGGAAGTCACGTCAGATTCGTCTTCAGAATAACAGTCCGACAGACTTTCGATCGACGAGAGACTGTCCCGTCTCTTCAGCTTGCAGTCATCATAATAATTGAGCACTATGCAGTTCGACTGTATACTAATTTTCAAATTACAGTTCTTGCTGAAATCCACACCAGTGGTGATATAAACGTTGCAACTGCGCAATCTAGCGCGCAATTCCATAAAAATACTTTTGATCAACATTTTCGCTTACTTTCTAAACTTGGACCTCGATTAGATTACTTATCAATGAGCTCAGTATTTCCAATGTTCGACTGAATTCTCTGAATATAACCATTTGTCTCGTAAACGTTGAAGATATTGTCCATCTGGCGGATGGTGAAGGGTAGTGAAGCTTTTTGGTAGTAATCGTGCATCATTTCGATGTTGTTGATGACGGTGCTGAGCAAGTGAGCTTTCTCGGCATAGATGCCTGGTGCCTCGTGTCGCAAGTACGTGAAGTGGACGTGCAGGTGGTAGAAGGAGGGCTGGTAGTGAAGGTAGATCCGCAACTGGCTGTCTGGAACGTTGTACTTCTCAAGGATCTTTTTCTGAAAATAGAAAAAAATGTTCATTAAAAACAGGCATACTTATAGCACAGATTATATAACTAACAAAATATACTGATACTATTTTAAGGATAAATCCAGTCCATAATAGTGAACTACTTTCCCTAAGAAACAGATCGAAATATGAAAAGTAATTTTTGGCCTTCCATGCAAGTGAAGTGACTAATCAGCCGATCAGAGTTTGTATGTAAAGGCAAAAAATATTTTTCATATTTCGACATAAGTTTCTTAGGTAAAGTTGTTCACTATCACATACTGAATTCACCCTAAAAGTTTCAGTATTATTAGTATTTGTTAGACCTTATATGTATACTCGTAAGTTTGCCCAAGTAAGTTTTAAAACCAGCTTGCAGAAAATAAGTTGTTTGTTTTTTGTATGTGTAAATGGCCAATGCTGGTGTCAGATTTTTCAGGCTGCCTAAAGGCATTTGACATAGCTTGAAGCACCTCCGGACTTGGATGGGTGACCACAAGTGGCATAATTTCTCTCTTCCGTGCTTCAGAAAGCACGCATAAACTGTGGGTCCCAAACGCCTCTAGCATTTGATCATCAAACTTCCCAAGGATTGGCTCTGGTTTACCCTTTGGGTTATAGAGGTCAGATAGCAGTTGCTGTGTAAGAACCCCTTGGTTAGGTAGCAGACCCTGGGCTTTGAAGCATTAAAGCTGAGGACGCAACCAGGAAAATACGCTCGAATGATGATGATGACTCGAAACAGAAAAAAGTTGCCAGAAAATTACCTTTCCCTCGTCCCTGACCCTCTTCAACAAAGGTAGGTGGCTTGCGTCCAAGTCTCTCAGCGACTTGATGCCCTTTCTTCTGACGATGGCCAGTAGATACAGGGTTTCCTTGGTCAAACCATCCCACTTCAGGTCTGGAAGCAGTACAAAACCTTCTTGCTCGCACTTGTTGTCGTAGACTACTCTGTCTTGCTCACTCTTCCCTTCAAGGATGTTGTAAACCCACTGGAAAACAATAAATACAAATTTAAACTTGTGATTGTGTCTTTCTGTTAAGTGGAATACACACAAACATAACTTACATTTTTTTACCCCAAAAAAATTGGCTTAAACATGCTCTCTAAAATTAGTACTAGAATAAAACCTACCGATTTTAGGAGCATGACAGATCTATGTGGCATTAATTTAGCACTCATACACAGAATTAATAATACTCAGATTGGTAGATATCTCACAATATGACTGATATAAGAGTAAAAACTGAAGTATGAGTCAATAGAGTTCAATACTTGTTCTATCAGAGCTTAGTAGAAGTAAGCAGTCAAGTCTTTCATGCTGGAGCAAAGAAAAAACCAAATCTATCGAATTTTCTCCTACCCAGGTTGTGATAGATAACTAAGAAATATTTAGGTAATAGATATGAACTGAATTGACTGAATTCAGTAATTAGGGTTCCGCACCCAAAGGGAAAAGACAGGGCCCCATTACTAAGACTCTGCTGTATGTCTGTCTGTCTGTCACCAGGCTGTATGAACTGTATCTCAAGAACCATGATAGCTAGACAGTTGAAATTTACACAGATGATATATTTCTCTTGCTGCTATAACAAATACTAAAAATATAACAAAATAAATATTTAAGTGAAGCTCCCTTACAACAAATGTGATTATTATTTACATAGATAATAGTATGAAAACCTTCATGCATGAGTCCGGACTCGTACTTTGCCAGTTATTTTTTATAGCATTAGATTTTTGAATTCTAGAATTTTCTTTCTTTTGTCACACACATGAATTCATGAAATTCCCAGACAGCCAAGCAAATGATGGCCCTTAGTTATGGTAACATTAAGATGTGATCGGAGATAAAGTATTGTATTGTATTGTATCTCAGTTACCTGTAAAGTAAACTGCTCCTTCTCAATGTGAGGCAGTGTCAATTTCTCATACAGCTCGCGAGTCTCCAACACTATGTACACTTCTTGCTGGCTGTACTTCACTATGTGCTTCTCTGTAGCTGGGTAGATAATTGTGGTTTTCACACCTGAAATGTTACATGCATATTTTAAATTTTTGGGTATAATTTTTCAAAACTAAAAACCTACTTCACATGATTTTGATAACAATTTTATGGGACCACCTAACAGGTATACACTTTTTGAACAAAAAAGACTTTTCCAAATCGGTCTAAGCAACTTAGAATAATACATTTTAAATAAGATCACGACAAATTGGAAGTCCTTTAAAAATAACAGATTCCCTGTAGGCTGGTAATGGAACAAAGGGCAAATAATCTAGGGGCAAATATGAGCTGGAAAGATAATATACTAATAACTAGAAAAATCTGCCTTTTTCTCTGTTTTGTGGGTATCCCCTTGAATTTTAGTTCAGAATTTAGTCTAGTCAACAATTTAAATTAAGGCATTAATTAATGTGACAGAAGCAAGTTGCAAAAAAAGCGCAAAACTCAACATTTTTCTCAAAAAAATTAGCAAATAAATTATTAAAAATTTACCTAAAACTTGGACATTTCAATTCACAAATCAAATGAGGAATGAGATTGAATAACTATGTAAGTAACTAGGGCAAGAATTAATTAAATGATGTCACAAAGGAAAGTGAAAAGGAAAATATTTAGCATGAAAATTGTATACACATGCAAGACCTATAAACTCCTCAAATAGATAAAGATTTCTACACAAGAGTCACTGGCCCTATCTCTGACTTTCCTTTGTTCTGAAGTCACCCATTGCGTTTAGAATTGCCAAAGTTTCACGCTACCATATGTTTTCACAAAAATATATCAACACAGTTCTTACAATCTGATATCACTAAAGTTATAATACGCGACAAATAAGATAAAAGTGACTAGCGAATTATCAAATAAATAATACACTCACGTTGTCTGTAAATTTGTTTCGCGATAACTGAGTGACTAATTGATTCTGGTAAGACGCTGACAACCTTGAAAATGACGAGGGACTGTGAGAGGTGTAGGGGAATCGAAAAGCTTGCTTACCATTGACTGAAGATTTAGGGAAACAAGCGTAATTCCCGTAAATGTCGTTCTGGAAATATGTCTTTAATACTGTCTCAGGGCAGAAATAGCCCGTGTCATTTAATTCTTCCTCTTTAAAAGCATTTTTCTCTAACACCACCAAAGCCACGCCACTTTTGTCACGAAATTTCCCCTGAATGCACACGGTTTTAGTGTTCGTATTGTTTTTTAATATTTTTTCCGCAATAAAGTCCTTTAATTCCAATTGATTTACACTTCCACCGTTCTCATTTTGCTGATCAATTTTAATTTTTTTGCAACTAGGCGGGTCTGAAACGTCGTTTTGACGAGAAGCGTCGGACATTTTGTGACAGGGTTGCCTTACAAGAAAAATATTAAAGGACGTTCAATATTGCCGTGTTAAAAAAATAAAAAGACTTACATACAGGCCTTACAGCCGATTTAAAAAAGAGGTTCTTTAGAAGTATTGTTGTGTGGTTGTAATTTGATTATAGATGTGTTTAATACCTACTAAGTTATTAGTACTCATATTTATTTTATGGTACATATTGACACAGAATTAATAATAGGTATTGATTACATTTTTACTTTCCAATTAACAATTTTGAGGGACGAGTCTTTTGCTTAGAGCATTTTCTAAGGCCGCGAGACCGGAAAGCTCCGAAAAGCGGTAATGAGAAAGTCTATTTTTCTTCACTATAGATATTCTAATATTTCTTGAAAAACGTCTTCTTTCGGTCTGCTTTCATGGTCAGCTTAATTTTTGTCATTCACTTTATACAAAACTGATCATATTATACCTAACGCCCGGAAGTAAATAATCTTGGAAAAATTTGCTTTCTCGTTTGGTAGGTACTTAGAAACCGTACAGAGTGAATTATGTTGTTAACGATTGATGTTTGTATTTTTTTACGTACGTACGTACGTACATAATACAAACATCAATCGTTAACAACGTAATTCACCAACAATACGTCTTCGACGATGAATGAATAGCTCGATCGACCGTCTCTGCACAATAGGCCAACGCCTATTCAACGATATAAGATACAGGATGGTTCAATATTGCTCTTTCCTTAGGCTCGGCGCAAACGGGCCACCGAAAAACGTGGCCACCGACCACTTTCCTGTAGTTTTTAGCAAATGATTTAGATGTGGCTGCTTCCAGTGAAAAAAAAAACATCGTGAGGAAACATCTCTGTACTATATAGGGACAAATTACACTGATTGAGCCAGCCCCAAAGTAAGTTCGAGACTTGTGTTATGGGATACTAACTCAACGATACTATATTTAATAACAAATACATATATAGATAAACATCCAAGACCCAGGACAATTTGAAGAAGGCCATTTTCCAACTAGCCCTGACCGGGAATCGAACCTCTGGGTGACGGACTAGCATGTTGACCACTACGCCACGGAGGTCGTCAAAACTAAATCGTCGTACTATCAAAGCCAAACTTGGGCTGACCAGCCAGAGGACTTGGTCTAAACTCTCCTCGCTGGCCAGACGGGTTGAAGAGGTCTCATTGTTGTTTCTAAGCTTTGTTTAGCTTATGTATTTCCTAAGTGGCCTTCTACGCCATAGATGTCATAGAAAGCATCCCGTACACGGGAGGGCTTGGAGTGGCCCTATTCTACTCTGCACTGTTGTCGCTATCACTTCGTCGTTCTGGAAATCCTTGGGGGAGGCCTATGTCCAGCTGTGGACTTCCTGTGGCTGATATGATGATGATGATGATCGAGGTATTATATCAGATACCTTAGGCAGTTAAAAAAATTAAACATCAGTGTTAGTAAGTAATATTAAGATACCTTACTTGATATAAATGATGCTAGTTGATCTACGATCGGCCAACCATTGCTGTTTGACGACAACCCTCCTTAGGAATCTTGCACTTTATTACACGAAATGTCTGTGTTCACTTATATAATATCCACAAGCCACCGAAAGAGATGCAGTGGACTTATATTTTTAACCCCGACAAAAAAGAGGGGTGCTAAAAGGTTGACGCAATGTCTGTGGCATCGTAACTCTCGAAAAGAAGGGCCGATATCAATGCGGTTTTGACGTGAAAGTTGAAGTTCCCTTGCGGTGGCTCAATGAAAATCGGTTCAGCCGTTTAAAAGCTTTTATTTACCTGGCTAATAAAAGATGGCGCTACGGATATAAGTTCCACTAAACATTGGTTGGAATATATAGTTCCACTACTCAATTCCACTATTTAATTTGCCTGGCAAATAAATTTGTATTTATATCACTTTACTAGAGATAATTTCACTTTAGGTACCGTTTTGTACATGGTATAAACATTTGTTGAGAGAAAAAAACAAACAAAAAGACAGCATTATAAAAACATCACCCTGTATCGAGAGAAAAGATCGGGGAATGCAGCGCAGTATTCACAGGATGATGACTGATCTGACACAACACGGTTCAAAGGTCGGCCTTTATTGGTACAGATTGCCTGCCGGACCATGCCTTGAGTGAACACTGATTTAATATTTTATTTACTACTGCCGAAACTGATACCGTCTTATTATAAAACGCAGACTTACATTGTATCTAGGTTTAAACCATTATCCGACCAAATCAAGTTGACATAGTGCGACTTTACTAGATGCCAACTAGATTTGGGTGGATGATGATTTGCCTGTAAACAGAAGTTTCTCCACATTTCCTAGAAATATGTCTGTTGGTGTTGAATACAAATATTCTTCGTAGACTTATTATTTGGAGATGAAAGATGATTTAAATATCGAAATGTGAAGTTAGAATAGGGCCACTCCAAGCCCTCCCGTGGATGTCGTAGAAGGCGACTTAATCTAGGAAATAATAGCTAAACAAAGCTTATAAACATCAATGAGACCTCTCCATCCTGGCTGGCCAGCGAGGAGACTATAGGCCAAAGTTCTCTGGTTGCTTTGGCCAAGTATGGCTGTGGTAGTACAGAGAGGGTCGTGCTCCTGCAGTGGAGACAAAAAGACCTGATGATGATGATGACGATCAATATCGGATATTAAAGTGTGATCGAAGAACAACTTGAAGGGACGATTCAGACCCTCACCTGAACAGCTTTTCCCAAGGAATCGTACTACGGATTGTCAGTAGACACGTGTTGCGCAGTTTCGGCAAACCAGGCCCATAACCTGGTTTTCATTGGAATTTAAAAACATTAGGAACGCCGTAAGGTTTTGAACCGTATTGAGATCAGAATCCACATGAAAAACCAAAGTCAGTCGAAAAATAAAGTCTCTTAAAATTTTCCACATATGATCATATTCAAATTGCCAAGTACTTTACTTTGCAATTCAATTATGAAGCTGAATAGACAGAAAAGACGTAAGACGCAGACAGAGCAAAACGTTAATTTACGCTACATGTAGCAAATATTTTTTTGAAAGAAAAGCTACCGATACCGGCTCTTTCACGATATACCGATACTTCCTGTGATACCTATACCTACTTAATGTTTAGTTTACACACTTCAACAGTCGGCTAATCAAGATCTCATAACCAATCATATCTAAAACTCATGGCCCCAGGGCTGTCAAAAATCAAAGCTCATAAATAATAGAGGCTCGTTAGAGTTTGTTAGAGCAACATAGCCTGCTTAATTGCGTTTACGGCGCTATAAATTATATTGGGTCTATAGGGGCTTATACTGCTCTACAATACGGTACTTTCCAGCAAATCAAATAAGATATTTTTTTTAATAGGTCAAAACAAACAGTTTCTAGGTAGCTTTTATTATGACAAATCACAAGAGTATTTTTTTTCTATCAAAAAAGTATAAGTAGCTAAATTTAATTTATTTAGCAGGTTTAGTCTAAAAATACACTTCGCTATATTATAATATAAATTATTTCGGTAAACTTGGTTTGAAAATATTTTGAAGATATTTTAATTTCAATACTAATGAAATTCGACCATAAACTTTTATTGCAAGTGGTTAAGTACTTATATGAAATATGTTACCATTCTCGTTATGAAAAGAAAGTTGGTGATAATTTATAGTCATAATAAAATTAGAACATTTCCGATTACCGATTATAAGATAGGAATAGATGGCATGCAAGTTCCCGAGTGCAAGTTTTATCAAAATCGGTTGAGTAGTTTGAGTGTAAAGTGAAGTCGGTTTTTAGATTTGAAAAAATATAGTATACAGACTCTATTCATTTATCTAACTGGGATTGTATGCATATTTCCTTGTTTGATTTATGTTTTTGTGCAATAAATTATATTCCTTGTATTGTATTGGTTTTTCTTTTTTCTCAACCTGTTGAAAGTTGGAGTTTTACTACGTAACTATTCTACCATTTATTATGTGGTTTTGACGAAGTCCTGTCCTGAAACCTTTAGGGAGAGGGATTTTCAGAGTTCCGTATACAAATATGGAGTCCCCCATAAGTAGCTAGTAAGCTGGTGGTGTGCATTGCTACTTGTTTTTGCATGATTGTGATGTCTATCATCATCATCATTATCATCAGGGGGGTTACTCCATAAAATAATACGTTAGTCGTACGATAGTTACGTCCTATTTCTATGTCAAACCAAATAAGACTTTATAGTCTTACGTTAGTGCTCAATGTTGCCTGACACTGAAACACGACGCGCACTAACGTCCGTCTTGCTAACCGCTTTTGAGTGACCCTCCTGGTCTTTTTAGTCTCCACTGCAGGAGCACGATCCACTCTGTACTACCGCAGAGCCATACTTGGCCAGAGCAGCCAGAGGATTTGGAATACACTCTCCACGTTGGCCAGCCGTGTTGGAGAGGTCTCATTGATGTTTATAAGCTTTGTTTAGCTTGTATTTCCTAAGTCGACTTCTACGACATCCACGGAAAGACTTGGAGTGGTCCTATTCTACTCTGCTGGAAATCACACGGCAAATAACTTTTTAGTGCCTTTTCACATATTAGCTACCAGCTGTTTCTCACAACCAGATATAAGAACAAAAGCACAGCAATAAGAGATAATATTAAACCACTAAGTCGTACTTAAGTTTAAGTTTCAGTCGTATACGATAAATCTAGCTTTTTCTTTGAAATTCAACCATAAAGTTACCGATTTATCGATTAAACGGATCACGCCTCCTCTTAATCTGATTTCTACAATAGAAATTAAGTCATTACATAGCTATAAAGAAACATATTAAAATCAAAAGGGAGAATTAAATTTCCATACGCGCCGATATTCAAATAGAGGAGATTAAATAGTGACAGCGGCGAGATTAAAGAATTTCAACGTTTTAATACGAAAATGATCTTTATTTGTTCCATTAAGTAGGTATGACTGGGCGTTGATAACTATTGAGTGTTTATTTCATTAGTTATATTGTCTGTGGATCAACTCTCTCAGCGAGAAAGTACTTGAGTGTTGAGGGTGTCCTCTTTGTTTGCCAGTACGTGGTCGTCATTCAAGAACCTTTTTGCCCCATCGGCCATCTTAGACTTTATTACAAAGCACTCAATTTCGGCAGATGAAGTCGCGGGTAAAATGATAGTAACCTATATTTACCTATGATAGCTCTGTGTTAAAGAGTGAAACAGTAATTCTTATACCTTTAAACGAGCAATTCTTGTATTTTTATTTATATATTTTTAGCTCAGCGGTTAAGGATATCGACCGCTAGAAAGAGTGTTACGGGTTCGAATCCCACTCGGTGACTTACTTTTGTTTTTTTTTATGTTTAAGTTTATATGTAATTTTTTATTTTGCATTGTTTTAAGACAAGTTTAAAAAAAAAGTTAATGTTTGAGATGTAACCGAGCAAAGCTCTGTCGCCCAGGTAGTAAGTATACTTAAGAAGTATACTTTAGTAGAATTAGTAGTAAATAGTAGGATTCCCTCTTCCACCTAAACACGTTTCATCGCGGAAAAAGTGACTTCAGGTCTAATGGCTCTAGGCACTGACTGCCGGTAAATGACGGAGATGTAATTATAAGTCATAATCCGAGCGTATTTTCCCGGTTGCATCCTCAGCAGTAACGCTTCAGAGCCCGGGGTCCGCTACCTAACCAAGGAGATTTGACGAGGTTACTGATATTTACACAGAGCGACTGCCGTCTGACCTCCGCAACCCAAAGGTAGACCAGAAACGAACCTTGGGTAGGTTGATGAACAAATGCTAGATGGCATTCGGGACCCAATGTTTATACGTGCCTTCCGAAACACGGAATCATCTTTTGATTTGAAGACGTAATTGTAAGTACGCGCATGAAATTGACAAAAGTACTTCGTTCTTATAATCATTGGTTATGGGATATTTTAATGCATGTCATGATGAGGTCCATGCCTGAACATAAAATGATGTCATTTGTGACAAAAGATAATGCTTTCGTGACGTGTCTGTGAATAATGTCAAGCATTTCTTGGACTAAATTAAAGGTGGTACAATTAATTGAGAGAATACGCATTAGGTCAGTGGCACACCAAGAAGTAATCTGGCCAAAATGAATAAAACTTGTGTTTGGACAGTAATTTATTAATATAAGTACAGTAGTTTTCTATGTTTATGTATAAACAAATATATATTATATAGGTATTGTTGGTCAAAGTATAAGGTTTTTAAGTTAGGTTGTGTAGTGCCTAATACGTACGCCCAAAGTTGGTTTGCTCATTAATTTCATTATTTTGTTCAACGACGTGCCTTGAGACCTGCACACCGGAGATCTCTACCATACACGGACAATACAGTTAGGGTCGCCCAAAATTGGGCAAAGTAAGGTACCTATATACAACGTTTAAGGAAGGGATATACTCGTAATAAATCGAACCACGTTCTGTACTTGATCACTATAGTATAATTATTATTTAATAATAACTAAAAAAAAAACGACACTCCCATACAAATTTCCCAAGCGGCTGCACTTATTAGTATAGAAGTGCCGATTTAAAAAAAAAATCTGCTGTTATTTTAATTTCATTATACCTACTAATGTGATCTAGTATAGCCCGTGGTTTAATTTTTTACGGGAACGTCCCTTCCAAGTTGTATATTGATAGTACAGATTGATATTAGTAAAAAGCGACGCTCCCAGTGTGCCTCCATCTTCCAGCCTAATAATCTGGATGAGCCGCGAGCGCATGGCACTTGACGTCAGTTAACGTTCGGTTTCCCGCCACAGCGCGCGAGTGCGACCATAGTGTCTGTTTTTGTTTTTTTTTTACGAGCGGAAGTCTATTGTTTTTCTTTATTTTATTTAATAACTTGTGTCGTGTAATTAGTTTGTGTCCGCGACTTCGCAAGCGTTAATTTAAATTGAGAGCTTATGATTGTTCTGGTATAGGTCTCTAGTTTAGACGTTTATTAAGTCTATATTTTTAATTTAAAAAAACCTAGGAGCCACGTTTGTCTTAATTAACCGACTTCCAAAAGGTTGTCAATTTGTCGCGATCTTATTTTTTATGTATGTTTACCGATTACTCGAAGACGCCTGGACCGATTTGGAAAATTCTTGTTGTTTGAAAGCAAACCACCTCGTAAGTATGGTCCCATGGAAATTTTATCAAAATAGGTGGTGTAATTCAGAAGTGAAGTCAGTTTTTAGTTTTGAATTTTTTTTCCTTTCTTAAGTCCTGGCATTTTAGATCTGATTTGTGATTTGGTGATGAATAAACTAACATAAGTAGTACATTATCATAATCAATTTATTTTGAAATACTACGTATTATTTACTTAAAGAGTCCCCTTACCCTAGACTTCTCCATACAAACGTAGTCTACGTTTAATTTTGAAACCACATGTCAGATTCCGGTAAAAATTGGTAATTGTAAAGAAATTGCAATTATCTAGGGTTATAACTGGTTTCCTATAGTAAAATTATGAACTGAAAAGAAAATATAACGATTAAGAAGTTTCCCATACTAATGGTCAAAAACGATATAAAACACTATATTCTATTTCAAGTTCATATTTTTACTGTCAGAAACTAGTTATAAACCTAGATAATTGCAATATCTTTGAAATTACAAAAATTTGCCCAAATCGGACATGTCGTTTTGAAATAAAACGTAGACTACGTTTGTATGGAAAGATGTATTTTGGTCTAGGGTAAGGGGACTCTTAACTACTTTTTTGTGTATACCTAGCTTTATAATATAAATATTAAAGGGGTAATAACTCCATAAAATAATATGTTAGTCCTACAATAGTGACGTACTATTTCTATGTCAAACCAAATAAGACTTTATCATCATACATCAGTGCTCAATGTTGCTTGACACTGAAACGTGGATACGCAGTAACGTCCGTCTTGCGTACCACTTTCGGAGTAACCCCCTAGTTAATGGATAAAGTATATAGGGAAGTAAAAAAATTTGCTGATTAAGTTGTGACAAGGAAAATACCCCTCCGACACTAACCTAGTTCTTAAATTTACTGATGATGATCATCAAATCATTTATAAAATTGAACATTAAATGCCTAAAGCACCAATTATAGTTCCTCGAGTTATCGTCGAACTAAAACACTTTGTATGTGTTTTAGTAGCCAGTTGCCATGGTGTAGATTTTACTCGCTTATTTAATTACTAGCTGTCCCCCGCGGTGTTACCCGCGGAAATAGTAGCCTATGAGTTAATCCAGGGTGTTAGCTTAATGCATTCCAAATTTTATCAAAATTGGTCTAACCGTTTGCGCGTAAAGAAGAAACAAACATACACACACATACGCAAACTTTCGCTTGTAATGTTAGTAACAAGCTGGTGCCAACCACTTCGTCTGCGCAGGATTATCACTCAACATCCTTATAAATTGTAGCCTATATGTTATTCTGATGATTAAGCTATATTATTGTAAAGTTTCATTAAAATACATTCAGAAGTTTTTACGTGAAAGAGTAACAAACATCCATCCGGACTTACAAACTTTCGCGTTTATAATATTAGTAGGATTATTAGTAATTAATATTAATGTTAGATCAGCCGGGGGACTTGGCCTACACTCTCCACGCTCTGGCCAGACGTGTTGGAGAGGTTTCACTGATGTTTAGCTTGTATTCCTAAGTCGCCTTCTACGATATCCACGGGAAGACTTGGAGTGGTACTATTCTACTTTACCGGAAACCACACGGCGTCCTCTGGCTGCTCTAACCAATGGCTCTGGTAGTACAGAGAGGGTCGTGATCCTGCAGTGGAGACTAAAAAGACCTGATATGATGATGATATGATAAATATTAGTGTTATGTGATAGTTTTAGCGCTAAAGACGAATGGTTTCCTCGGAGTGACTGGTGACTTTCATAATTAGACCTTATCTACAAAAGAAGCCAATTAAGCTCCTCTGAAGCTTTGCCTCAACAAAGAAAGCTTGCCGCAATTCCGGCGGCAGCCCACCGTGAAATAAACGTAATGCCCAAATGATTTCGGAATTATTTGTTTTTAATAAAGGTCGGAGCTTTTTCTGTTTCCTTTTGAAAAATCATTTGGGGTTTAAGTAAGTATATAGTAAACGCCTAGTAAGCACAATAATAATTAACCGAGCGAGCGAAGCGTCTCAGTTTCGAGATTGACCAAAAATGCTTTTGTCCGGCTGTCCGGCTATTCTCGCCTACAGGTCGCATTTCTTATGTAACCGATTCTTATGAAATTTTCTGAGAAAGTTCGAAAATGATATATAAAAAAACTGACGATTCAGTTTTTCGTTTTTTTTTACAAAGCTACACGTATCTAATAGACTCTACTGTGCCATCTCCACCATTAAAGATTATTTATTAACCTACTTCCAAAAAGGAGGAGGTTATCAATTCGTTACGATCTTTTTTTTTGTATATTCACCGATTATTCGAGGACGCCGGAACCGATTAAGCAAATTCTTTTTTGTTTGAAAGGGTGACTTGTGAGGTGGTCCCATAGAAATAGATGTCGGTTTTTAGTTTTGAAAAAATATTAGTACATAGATAGCCTATACCTATATTTTTCCGCCTTTCTGGTGAAAGTAAATAATAATTTACTATTGATTACCTATGCAAAATATCGGTTTTTTAGTAGGTACTCATAGGCCAATACCATCTTACTCATTCATGAATCTACTCAAGTAGTTTCGAATTGAACTAAATTAATGCTTGCGAATTCGTGATTTCAACCATTTTATAAATAGATCATAGACTCTTGTCTATCCCGCAATAACTCTACAACTCTATATTTATTTATATCTAAAACTAAATTAAAATAAACGAATAACAATAAAAATACAAAGACATAAAAACGCCGTGCAGTACCTACATTGCTCTGCGGAGTGACCAAAAAGCAGCATTGTTACGCTGGATGGCAAAAAGTTAGTGAACAAGGAACAATATAGTGAACTGACAATGTCAGTGGTAAAGATACTCCTGCAAGTGGCCTTCCTGGCTTCCCTGCAGGGGACCCTGTGTGACAAGTTCACCAGTGTTCCGGTCACCGTGAACACCTATGAAAACGACTCCGTGTTGCTGCCCTGCTACCTGGATGAGAGCGGTGAGTGACCGAGGGGGACTAGTGGGTACAGAGGGAACAAGAGCGATGAGTGACCCAGGGGACTAGTGGGTACAGAGGGAACAAGAGCGGTGACTGACCCAGGGGACTAGTGGGTACAGAGGGAACAAGAGCGGTGAGTGACCCAGGGGACTAGTGGGTACAGAGGGAACAAGAGCGGTGAGTGACCCAGGTGACTAGTGGGTACAGAGGGAACAAGAGCGGTGAGTGACCCAGGGGACTAGTGGGTACAGAGGAAACAAAATTTGCCAGGCAAATTAAAAAAGTAAAATAACCGGCAAGTGCGAGTCGGACTCGCCGTGAACACCTATGAAAACAACTCCGTGTTGCTACCCTGCTACCTGGATGACAGCGGTGAGTGACCCAGGGGACTAGTGGGTACAGAGGCAACAAGTTTTCTTGTCAGGCGAATTAAAAAAGTAAAATAACCGGCCAATTGCGAGTCGTGCTCGCGCACGAAGGTTTCCGTACCGTTATACACAAAAAAATGCGTTTGTTTTATGGGAGCCCTTAAATGTTTATTTTATTTTAACAAGCTAACAAACAGACAAAAATTTAAAGAATCCTTGTTTTGTGTTCTATTGCGTTGGTAAAAGCACCCAACAATATTTTTTCTTATTTATCTTCCATGTACAGACAGCGATCGGTTATGATTTTATTATATGTATGTATTGATAATTATTTATTTTAAAGTGAAAATGCACCTGAGTATTATGTGAATATTTCAAGCTTTCAAAACCAATAACTTTTAAACGGCTAAACCGATTTTCATAAACATCGCTAGAACCACCACAAGGAAACTTGCTTTTACACTGAGCTTTTACATAAGAAAAAATGGACAGACGTTGGCGTCAAACTTTAAACCCCTCTCTTTATGTAAGAGTTTATAAAATGCTTTTATCCGTCTGTCAATGTGATCAATCTTTTGCTGCTGAATGGTACATTCTTGAATCTCCACCCACTCTTGATAATAACACTGTGACAAACACTTTTATGTAATCAGATAAACTATCAATCGTCCAGACAGACAAACATTTTACATTGTCTTGGCACATCCAAACATCTGTATCGAACCTTTAATTCATTTGCATAATAACCGGCAGATGCATCGTGTTCATTTGATATTATGACTTCATTAGACGTGATAAAGATTATTGTGAGTAATTTGATGTGTTCTTGATTCGTGACATGGAATTAATGTAATGTCGGAGAGTCGGAAGATTTTATCCATAACGTAACAGCGTGTAGAACAGATGTGTGGAGCAACACAACAAGAATTGAAGCTATTTTGCCAAAAAATTCAATTAATTTAATCAATCTAATCGACGTTTCGGGGGATTCAGTACTGGTGTGCATTTTGGCCAAAGACTGAGCTTGACCATTCAACGCGGAGTCCGCCAGCCTCTTGAGCACCCTATTGGCTGTATGACAGTCGTCAAGATATGTCAAATGCCTTTGTATCTAGGAATATTTTTATTTGTCTGGTAAGAAGCTTAAAATAGAAACATCATTATGAAATGAAACTGAGACAAGGTTTAAGTAGGTAGAACGTAGGTAGAAAATGACGAGCGACCAAGTCTGAGATTGAGAGTTTAAGAGTAGTGTGGTACTTAAGAAAAAAATCTCAAAAATTCCAGTTTCATGAGGTCGCAACGGAGTCTTTTTTTGAGATCACCATCCACATGCAAAAAACGAGCCAAAAAGTCTGCCAAAAATAAATGAGGTCAAAGTACACAAAAATGGGTTCTTTGATTTTTTTCACTTGTTTGATTTTTACAAGATATCGTACGTTGAACCCGTAGATTTAGAAGAAGAAAAATCTAGGTCTATAGTTTAACTCCTCTTTCCTTCGCTAAGTTTTTAACCCTGCATAAATGTTTTCGCCTTTAATTTTTCTTTTATTTGGTCGGTCTTATAAATTGGAAAGATTAAATTATATTGTAAAAAGAGACATGGAAAGCACTCCACCGACAAGAGCCCAGCTCTGAAATAAAGAAGTTGAACCTCCTACGCCCGATTTCGTTACATATTTTTGTCTTAATCTATGATTTCGTTCATATGATACGTTCATATGTAAGAATTTCGGTTTAAAAAGTATCCTATAGCCTTCCCTACGTATCAAACTATATCCATATCAAATTTCATCTAAATAGGTTCAGTAGTTTAAGCGTGAAGTGGTAACAAACATATATACAAACTCACTTTGGCATTTATAATATTAGTAGGTTATCTACCTAGTTATAAAGAAGAAAACTACTCTAAAATGTTCGTGTACGCTGGCCTTTAATCACGATAAATGAGTTCCCATAATTTGTAACACTTATCTAGTTTTGACTGATTGCTACTCGAAATAATGCGTTTTTTTGTTTACATTGTAATCAACATAATTTCTCAATTTATTAAAACTGTATAATGTTATTCAAAATATAATCTTTTGATCTCTTGTTTGAAAGTTATTCTAAGCTGGGAGCTCACAAGTGAACCTTTACCACAGAATAAGTTCATGTACTCACGTACAGAAATCTTACTCAGCAAAGGAATCCAAAAATATATCTACTCAATGTCGTCAGCGATATGGTTTAATTTAGCTCGCGTTAGAACTCGGCACCTTTTCATTTAGATACCTAGAAGTAATGCACTTCTAGGTATCTAAATGAAAAGGTGCCGAGGTGCAAGCCAATTTTATTCTTACTCTAGACGTACGATTCACGTCACGTCACTGAATTTACCACTCCGGAGTGGTCGCAGCGCGCATAAAATAATATAGGTATATTTTTGAAACCTAAACGGGGAGCGACACAAGCCTGCCTACGACATGACATGCGTACGATGTACGTAGCTACGTGTCCGCGTTGAGGTGTCAGTTACTTTGAATGCTAGAAAGTCTTTGAAACAAGGAAAATCTTTATTTGACACACAAAATTTTTCAAAAACTAAAAACAGACTTCACCCCCATCTACACAACTGATTTTGATATTTCTATGGGACCACCCAACAAGTTTGCCCTTTCCAAATCGGTCAAGGCGTTTTCGAATAATCGGTAAACATACATAAAAAAAATTCGGTCTAGGTCTGTTAGATTCAGACGAATTGATAACCTCCTCCTTTTTAATATGAACAAGAGCTTATGTACTATATTTATATCGAATCAAACCACACATTCAAATAGGATGACATATTGGCCGACTGTTATTTTATTAACCTATTTCCAAAAAAGGAAGTTATTAATTCGTCGCGATCTTTGTTTTTGTATGTTCACCAATTATTCGGAGACGCCTTGACGGATTCGAAAATTCTTTTCAAAGATTCTTTTTTTGTTTGACAGTTTTTTTTTCTTGTGAAGTAGACACCTAGAAATTTTATCAAAATTGGTGGTGTAGGTTGGGGGGGAAAAATTTTAAGTTTTGAAAAATTATTTCAGGGTAAAAACAGGATAGTTGCACCACTTTTTGAAATTACTTTATATCTCTTTGTCCTAAAAGCAAGATTTTGTAAAACGGCTAGGTACCTACTTTGGCTTATTATCTTCAAATTTATAAAAGGAATAAACAATATCTTTAATATTTCCAGAGTATTGTCGATTTTTGCGGACCTCTAAATTTTAGGACATCTATCCCATGTAGGGTATAGTTGCTTTACATACAGATACATTTTCACGTCTATATCCCTGACGGGGTAGACAGAGCCCAGGGCCGTTAGGTTCAAAGGCCACGCTTAGCGTGATGGTGGGCGTTAAGATGGAAAAGGAATCAAAATAGTGATGGGTTTGCTAGCTGCATCGCCTATTACCATGATTAAAATCTCTTCCATTCCCTCGATCGGCTCTTACGATCTGCGCGGGAAGAGAAGCAATAGAAATAATATTTGCCTTATCCATGTAAATTACGTTTAGGATAGATGCCCTGTTGAGAACGAGGACATTTATCTCGCAATTTGATCGCACCTAGCCGTCCCATGCAGTCGTACAGAGACATTCAACACGGTCAACAGTCAAAGTTGCAGAGTCTTTCGATAGATAAATGAAATAATGTGTCTTTCATTCGCGAAACTAGAGTAATTGCAATCAAGGCAACTATACCCCCGGGGCAAATATCCGGGTTATACCCTAAGGGCCTGGTCTGAGCAAAAAAATGGGTGCAACTAAAGTGTCAAATGAATTGAATGTCATCATAAAAAATCTGCTTTGTACATATCGGTGCACAAAAGCATATAAGCCGGCAGCGTTTGTTCCCGACACGTTCGGCACACAATACCGCCCCGTCACAGTCGGTAAAGCGATGGTATCGCTCAGGATGAAGGTCGCAGGATGTATGGATGTGGCGGTTTGAGCGGTTCAGTGCTTCAGAATTATTTTCATACTAGAGACAGCGCGCGGCTTCGCCCGCGTTACCACACGTGTGAAGTCGCGGGCGTGAATCAATATAGCCTGTAGCCTTCCTCGATAAACGACCTATCTAATACCGAAAGAATTTTTCAAATCGGACCAGTGGTTCCTGAGATTAGCGCGTTCAAACAAACAAACAAACTCTTCAGCTATATAAGTATGGATTTACGGTGGACACCTACATTGGTATAAAATGTGTATGGTACTCATGCACCCGTAATAAATAGAGCCACGGCCCGGCGGGCTACACGGGATAACCGAGGTACAATGATAAAATAACAGACATAACACAAAAAAATCGACATTCCCATACAAATTAGAAAGGAGAGAGTTAAGAATCCCAACAGAAATTCTGCAATGGACAGTCATTCAGATTGACTACATGACCTGGGGCCCTCACTGGAACGTAATATGTGATCGGCCCCTTTTTTAAGTTATATAAATATGAATATGCCGCATCCAAAACTTCATTCTGAGTGTCCAACACACCGACACCGGCTTGTTAGACACAGGAAGGCGCGTAGATTCGTATCTTTGTGTTCCAATTGCAGCTTTGACGCCACGGGCCTTGGTTGAATGCCTTAAATAAACAGTACGGGCCCCTGCGTATCTTAAAGTTCATGGATTTAGATGTTATGGGTCTTTTTGTCCAGGGGGAGATTCGGCGCTTAATTTATCGTTTCCTTCTTTAAAGATTCAACTATTATATTTAATTGTATAAAAGGCGGGTGTTGTTAGTTTACTTGACTATGGAGATGTCAGTGACTTTAGTTCTCCAACGAATTTCCTCATTTCTGAATCGATCACGTAGAGAAACACTGAGCTAGCCCTTTCCATAAAAATGGGACCCTTTACTAAGAGTCCGCTGTCTGATTGTCTGTTTGTCTGTCACCAGGCTGTATCTCATAAACCTTGATAGCTAGGCAGTTAAAATTTTCATAGATGTTGTATTTTTGTTGTAAAGAACTCTACGTGACTGACTCACACTTAGCCGTTTATTTAAACTTGTTGGTATATCTTATTCTTCGAAACACCCTCAATTCAATCTTCATCATCATCATCTTCCTCGCCTTATCCCTATTTGGGGTCGGCTCTGTATGTCAACTCTCTCCACAGTTCAATCTTATTAGCTAAATTATTAGCGCTTTCGCAAATAAAGCGACACCAGACGTGGTCCGCACGTAGATGGGTGACCACAAGTGGCATAAAAATTTATCGATCTCCTCCATACTTCAGAAGGCACGTACAGGCCGTTGGTCCCGGCTGTCATCATTGCATTTCAGTCGTCAAGCTATATCAGATGCCTTTAGGCAGCCTGAAAAATCTGATACTGGCCACCTTAGCCTTACACACACGAAAAACAAACAAAGCTCCGTGGCGTAGTGGTCACCATGCTAGTCCGCTACCCAAAGTCAGGGCAAGTTGGAAAATAGCCTTTTTCAAATTGTCCTGTTTCTTGGAAGTTTATATATATGTATTTGTTATAAAATATAGTATCATTGAGTTAGTATCCCATAACACAAGTCTCGAACTTACTTTGGAGCTAGCTTAATCAGTGTAATTTGTCCCTAATATTTATTTATTCTACTTGTTTCAGAGACCAGCTACCGCGTCCGGTGGTACCGAGGGTCGCAGGTGATAGCGGACAGTGAGCATGAGGTGCAAGCAGCCCGCGTGCTCATGTTCGCCAACTTTAGCTTACAGATCGTGGGTCTGACGTCTGAAGACACGGGGGAATACACTTGTGATGTATGTCACTTTTATCGATTAGGTCAAAAATACTTTAAATATTTTTTTTTTTATTCAATTTTTATTCAATTCTTATGTGTTATTTTTATTTATCTTATACCTTTAAACGAGCAATTCTTATATATTTATTTATATATATATTTATAAATTTCTGTGATCTCGAAAACGGCTCTAATGAATTCGCTCACAATTTGTATATGGGGGTTTTCGGGGGTAAACAATCTAGTTTTATGTTTGGGAAAACGCTTGTTTTCGAGTTTTCATGCGTTTTTCTTTCCACGCAGAATATGGTCGCTAATTTCGTTGCGCCGACCGCCTTGTTTTTAGCTCAGCGGTTAAGGATACCGACCGCTAGAAAGAGTGTCACGGGTTCGAATCCCACTCGGTGACTTCCTTTTGTTTTATTTTTTATTTTGCATTTTTTTTGACAAGTTTTAAAAAAAAATAGTTAAAGTTTGAGATGTAACCGAGCAAAGCTCGGTCGCCCAGGTACTGATACTTTTATATATGACTAATAGGATTTCGTTATTGTTTTTATCTACGAGTAGACCAATACGATTTTGTTATGACACATTGAAAGATATTTTGCTATTATTTATTCAAAGATGTTATTATTATTACACAAGTTTAATAGCTATAGGCAAGTTAAAAAAACCCTCGCCAACACCGTGTTGTGATAAGTGGCGGTACTACATAAGTATGGATATCGTAGCGCCGTCTATTACTTGCCAGGTAAATTACAAAGTCCCCAATTTACCAAATTACCAAACATAGCTAAAACCACCGCAAGGCAAGTCGCTTTCACGTAAAAAAACCGCATCGAAATTAGTCCACCCGTTCGAGCGTTAACAATGCCACATACAGACATACATACACTAGCGTCAAACTTATAACACCCCTCTTTTTTGACAAGGGTTAAAAAAATATTTTTAAAGAAAAGTTTACCTATATTTTTAAGAAAACGTAATACGAGTATATATTCTTATTCTCCAACCCGGTTTTCTACTAACTTATCAGGTTATGCTCCCAGTAAATGTATCGTTGAGTTAGTATCCCATAACACAAGTTTAGCTTATTTTGCGGCTAACTCAATGTAACCCCTAATATGTGATCAAACGAACTTCACAAGTGAAGTTCGATCAATATTATATGAGTAGCTTCATTCGAAGATATATTTACCATGTAGTACTTTCAACCTACAAGATAACCTACGCCTTTAAGAGACAATCGATATTCTATTCGATTTTTTCAACTTAATCGATTCACCACTCGTACATCACTGGTTTCGTTCCAACCGTCATTCTTTAGAGAGTAAGAAATGCAAAACTTTGTTTCCGGGGTTGGGTTGGGAGGGTCCATATATCTTCGAATGAAGCTACTCATATAATATTGATCGAACTTCACTTGTGAAGTTCGTTTGATCACATATTATATTTCGTATAGCTTCATTCTTCAGATATATTTACCATGTAGATGTTAAGAGAAAGTTTTGGATTTTTAATAAATAAAACCAGGACAAACCAATAATCGATTTTAATTTATCCGTGTAATTATAATGTCTTGATTCATGACAATAATACAAGTAAATAACAAAAAAAAAATATTGTTTACTTTACATAATGCTATACATTATGTAATATAGATTGAGCAAAATTATTATCGTCTAAGATAGGACGTTGATAAAATTGAGCAAACACTTTCGACGTATTTGTCCAACCAGCGGCCTTCCGAATGGTGTCTAGATGGACTCCACGAGCGGCGGCTGTGGATGTAGCCGCGTGTCGTGTACTGTGTGCACTGAACGTTGCAACATCCACGCCGCTTTCTGCTAGTGTCTGCTTTATCCATCTGCTTATTGACTGTGCTGTCGCGCTCTTGAAAGGGCGCTTCACAGTTATTAAGAGATGCGTCAAATTAGCAGGTCTGTCTTTTTGAGTCACAAAAAGATAATCGTCTAGGGCAGTTGCTGGACAAATACGAAGATTTTCTTGAAAGTAAGGTAGGAATAAAGTTGGCTGTTCTTTGCCTGGGGCAGATGTTTTCAAAATATCTTTGATTGTTATGTTGATTCCTGTTGGACTTGTTTTAATATTTTTGAGCTTTATACATGAGAAAGTTTGTACCCGTTGTGCCGTGGATAATGCGAGTAAAATCACCAATTTTTTCGTAATTTTTGCCCGACAGAGTTTTCTGTTAGGGTACCAATTACTAACATAATTGAGAACTATTTGTGGATTCCACGTGTTAGAATATTTAGGAAAAGTGGGTTTTAATTTAAATGCTCCTTTTAATAGACGTTTAATTCGGTCATCAGATCCTATATTATTACCCAGTAAAAGTGACAGTGCAGATCTGTGACTATTCAGAGATCCATATGAAGCCCCCTTATGATATAGAATGCTCAGGAATCTTAAAATTGAAGGTACAGAACAATCAAATACATTCAGAGTGTTCTCGTAACAATACTGCCACCAAAGTTTAAATGAAACATTATATTGTTGCATCGTATTTTTGGATAACGATGCTAACATCAAATCGAGTGCTGACTCTGGAACACCTCGCGACGAGAACGCTTGCCTGAGACAATCGTGGCCCCCAGGGTAAGCTGATTTCTGTAACATGATTTTATACGATGTTCATATGGGGCCAACCAAACTATATCCGACACGGCCAATCTCATTAATTGTGGGTACCAAGCTTGAGATGGCCAAAAAGGGAAAACTAGTATTCCTGTAGCCTTTTCTTCTACTATCTTTTGCAGACATTTTAAAATGAGCGAAAAAGGTGGAAAAGCGTAAAAATAATAATTTTTCCAGTTTACTGTAAAAGCGTCTATATATAAAGCATCTGGATCTCTTTTCCATGATATATAATTCTGGCATTTAGCATTGGCCCTAGAAGCGAAAAGGTCTATTTTAGGGTATCCTAAAAAAGAAATTATTTTTTCGAAAGCGAAATTAGATAATTCACACTCAGTGTCAGGATTGAGTTTACGAGATTCTTCGTCTGCTTGAAAGTTTTCTTTTGTATTAATATATGAAGCAAACAACCAAATATTTCTTTCTTCGGACCATTGCCAAATTTGTCTGGCCAGATTATTCAAATGAGGAAACTGAATTCCCCCCATGCGATTGACGTAACTAATCGCAGTCGTATTATCGACGCGTAGTAAGATGGAACAATTCGATTTTTTACTTGCAAAGTATTTGAGACCCAGAAAAACTGCTAACAACTCTAAATAATTTATGTGTGATCTAAGCTCTTCCTTTTTCCAAGCCCCATTTGCTCGATTATCATTACATACAGCTCCCCATCCCGTGCGGGATGCGTCTGTGTATATTTCCATCTCAAAATTTGCTATTCTAAGAGAATTGCTGGATGTCAGGACCTGAAGTTTCCACCAATCTAAATCTTCTAAAATATTAGGATCAAAAGTGAACCTTGCTTCGTAATTAGGGTATTTTCGTAGGGCTAAAAACTTTTGCCTTTCTAAACGTTTGGTATACAACCAACCGTACTTTACCGCAGGACATGCAGCTACTAAAGTCCCAATTAGATGAGCAAATTCTCTAATAGTGCACACTGGGGCTTTTGAAAATTTTTCCACAAGATCTTTAATTTTGTAGCGTTTTTCTGATGGCAAAGAAAGAGTTTGATGGGCTGTATCAAACATGAACCCGAGAAACTTGCAAGATTGTTTGGGTTCTAAGGAGCTCTTTTCATAGTTAATTATAAAACCTAGACATTGTAAAAGTTGTAAAGTTTTCATGACATTATTATGGCATTCCTCATAATCGTCTCCTATGCAAAGAATATCGTCAAGATAAAAGACATTCTTAAATCCTTGAGACCGAAGATGAGAAACGACCTCTGTCATAATTTTAGTAAAGACTCTAGGGGCTATCGATAAACCGTATGGTAGAGCATTAAACTCGTATAAGACTATGTGAAAATTGTCATCTTCATGTTGAAATCTTAAATATTTTCGATCGGATTCATTAATTGGAATTAAAAGATAGGCTTCTTTTAGGTCAATGGTGGCCATAAATCCGTTACTCGGTGTAAGTTTTGATGCAGTTCTGTAATCCTCCATTTTAAAATGAGTTTTAGTTACGAATGTATTTAAATTTTTCAAGTTTAAAATAAAGCGTTTATCACCATTCGGTTTCGGAGCTAAAAATGTATTAGATATAAACTGATTCCTACTAGGCTTACAAGGGCGTACTGCGCCTAATCTTATTAATTTTTCTATGGCCACCGTCATCTCTGCCTTTTCCAATGGTGTGTATTTTAATTGGGGAACATATGTTTGTGTGACCTGCGATTTAAAAGGTATAGAGAATCCAAATTTAATCCATTTTAATATTACCGTATTAGACGTAATATTAAGCCAGCAGTCATAAAAATTTGAAATTCTACCAGCGTGTTGTACCTGGTCTACTGACGCGCTGCAGATGTTTTCACTTTGCTCGAACCGGGTGCACTCGACGACTGTTGAGCTGACGTCCGGCGAGCTACAGGGGCAGTCGTCCGGTTTGGTCTTCTGTGCCCCCCCCTGTTTTGCTGGTAGCGCGAAGACCCGGACCAGTTTCCCTGGTACGAGGTAGACTGTCTGGTTTGATAAGGACGTGATACTGCCGTTGACGGCTGGTCCGTATTTGTCTTATTTTTATCTGTCTTGACAAATTTCTTGATAGAGAGCCCTTGTTTCTCAATGGTCTTTGAAGCCTTGATTTTTTCCCCAAGCTTTATACCATACAACGTTTCATCTCTTTCGCTGTCTTGTACCACATTAAGGAATGGCTTCGCGAGTGAATGATTTATTAAGCATTTGCGCGCCTGTGTGTTGTGATGGTGTAGGTCCGTTAAGATGCGGCATCCATCACTCAAAATTTTAATAGCTTTTATCTTATCATCGCCCGTGAGCATCAAAGTTAAAGCTTTATTGATCACCGATATGCCTATACCTAGCTGTTGTTGCGTGGTTTCCATCTTTTTGTCGCGTTGTCTGCTGGACTCTGTAATAGCTGCTGCGACTTCGCGATTCAATTTTGGGGCCTGTAGAAGAGTACAATTTTCAGGTGGTAAGTACTCTTTCATTAATTTTTCTTTTATTTCTTTTGCGAGGCCTTTCCTAAGGATGGGTTCCCAACGCTGCGCTAGAGTGCGATGTATGGGTTCTCCAAATTTAGCTTCACTTTCAGCCTCCTCTCCAAGTGCCAAGAGTAGTTCCGGGTCAATATCTGGACTAATGTCATCGTTGGCCTTTGGGGTTGACGTTTCCTCCAACGCCGATGCAACTACATCTTCGATATTGTCGGTAATGGCCTCAGTTTCCAAAGGGATGGCTTCTGGTATAGGAGAGGAATTACGGGATGTGTTTTCATCTGAAAGAGAAAAAAAAATCAATTGGGATGGAATTATGACCTTCGTTTGTACGCCTGGTTAAGCGTAGGGTACGAGGTCTAAGTCGATATGTTTGACCTTCGTGTTAACTCGCGGTTAGCCTTCAGGTATTCGACTTGATATCATCTCGTGACCGTTATTGACCTTTGTGTTAACTCACGGTTAACATCTAGGTATGAGGTCTAAGTCGATATTTTTGACCATCGTGTTAACTCCCGGTTAACATCCAGGTGTTCGACTTGATATCATCTCGTGACCGTTATTGACCTTTGTGTTAACTCACGGTTGACATCTAGGTATGAGGTCTACGTATACACTTTTTACCGACGTGTTAACTCACGGTTAACATCTAGGTCAGTATACGTGATGAAGTGAGAATTCATGCAATCGTATACATAGGGATAAACATAAGAGTACGAGCATAATTAATATGATATCGTATAGCAATAAAATTATATGGCTTTCTTGTTAACGAGTTGTCAACCGCCAGAAAAATTTTATTTTTTGTTTTGAGGGTATTTATTACGAAAGAGAAAATTTTCTTTGTTTAATTAAAATCACGCATTACATGCTATATATAGTTAAGTAAGCCACACGGTAAATGAATGCGTTGTGTAGCAAAATATAAAGTTTACGAGAAGAAAAAAAATCACAAACTTACCGGAGTCCGATGACGATTCGATGAAAATCCGTCTTCGTTTACGACGCTGTTGATCTTCAAGCTTTTTCACTTTTCGTCGGTAATAATCCAAATTATTGTCGTGATTACGTTTCGGCATTATTGTAAATTAGAAACGAAAATCTTTTACAGACTTCGTAAAAGCGGGTACCGACGTACGGAGTATGCGTGTGTAGGCTATCTCGCACGAAAAAAGAATGACGGTTGGAACGAAACCAGTGATGTACGAGTGGTGAATCGATTAAGTTGAAAAAATCGAATAGAATATCGATTGTCTCTTAAAGGCGTAGGTTATCTTGTAGGTTGAAAGTACTACATGGTAAATATATCTGAAGAATGAAGCTATACGAAATATAATTATTTATTTACCTAGTACGATTTGGCTTCTCTGCCATCATATAATTAGGCCCAGACTTCATCGATGTTGATGACTCATCAATTGCGAAACCCAATGTTGGTATGTATTTACGCGATCAATTTAAATTGTTCACTGACATGAAGTCACCCTTCGATTCTAAACAACATTTTAATTGGTCGCTAGTGATGTCGGAGGACCAGCTATGTCGATATCGAGATTATCGAGAAATGATGACGGTGTTATTAGGATGCGAATGTTGAAGGAATTATTGAACGTTCAATGTATGTGCTAAATGAACTTGTAGATAGGTATTGCTCACCTGTATTGTATAAAACAAGTATTGGAACGATGTTACTTTTCGAACGTTACGGACTTGGCGGATGGGGGCTAGGCGAAACAAAACGGATACTCAGATATGGGAGCCAGAATAATAAAAAAAAATACTCTCACTTTTTTGTACGTTATATTCGTTATATTAATTTTTTGCATAAAAATTGTAGCCTAAATATACATACATACTTACATACATGGATTGATAAAATTATTACCCTTCGTCTTGGCTTTGCTGTAGTTAGGTAAAATAGTGTAAGATTTTTCTCACGAACTTTTTTAGGGGTTGGAATTGTTTGGGGGTTCTTTTAGGGGCTTCAATTTTTGTAAATTCCAACCAAGTGTGCCACGATACTCAGTTTCTTAATTTAAGAACATCATTGAAGACATAATGTCTCTTCTGAGTGCAAGCATTTATGTGAATTTTGGTACGGATTTGTGCATTTTTTGGGTGTTTGTAAGTGATTTCCTCTGCACTTCCTATACTCATCGACATTCTGATTGCACTCCGGATACAATTTTACAAATTGTACTTTACTAAGCGCTAAACGAATAGCTTGGCTTGTACTAATTGTTTGTGTACAGTCACAGACTAATTAATAGTACAAAGGTAGACCGTAAAGCGTAATGTATCGATATGGATTTATCGATAAATAGTCAGTGCCTAGAGGTACACACTACATTTCTTACACTAAAAACGTAAAACGCCCGACGACTATTATGCAATTAATCAATTGAACAACTCTTTAGGCGTTGTCCATGGAAACAGACCAGAGAGCTATGTAATTAACGAATTTTTAGATTCTTATCTTAAGGCTACTTGTTAAAAATGGTGCTGCTCACATGCAGCTGTTTCATAGACATAGATACCTCTTATATTTAACCAACTTCCAAAAAAGGAGGAGGTTACAAGCCGCGTTTTTTTGAAGTGAAAACTTCTTTAGCGGCGTTGTGCACTTTTTTTGGAATGGGTAAAAAATCTTAAACTCGCGTCAGGACCACGTGTCCTGATTGAAAATTCGTAAGACGGCGCAGGGCGCTTGCGCGAATGTTCGTGTGTGTTTATGTTACGTTACGTTCGTGTGTGTAATGTGTCATGCTTGTGACATTTGTGACAGACTGTGGTTCAGAAAAGATTTGAAATATTTTGTACTGATAATTAAAGCAATTCGTGCAAAATTATTCCCTAACCATTCCAAAATATCAAAAATGCACAACGTTAATATTCAAGTTTTCACTTCTGCCGGCACTCCCAGAGTGCAACTCGTTTTTTTTTTATTTGAGTATTATGTATGTTGACGGATTATTCGGAGACACCTGAAGCGAATTAGAAAATTCTTTTTTTGTTTGAAAGGGCGTAATTGTCAGGTGGCCCCATAATTTTTTTTATCGGTTGTTTAGTTTAGGGGTGAAGTCGGCTTTTAGTTCTGAAAAAATATTATAGCACTAGGAGGAAACCAATGCTTATATACTCGTAAAGCTCAGTATCCTTTCCTTGTGATATATGTATGTAGCTACTTATATATGTAGGAAAAGTAGCTGCTGGTACATTTTAACTTTTTCTTTTCTGCTAGACCACCATGTGAGTGTGTAGTATTTTTTTGTGTATTAACATACACAATACACACATATACTCTATGGGTACACTAAACAAAGTTTTCTTTAACAGTCTTATTATAAAACGCAGACTAACTTTGTTACTTCGTTTAAACCATTATCCGACCAAATCTAGTTGACATCTAATAATATGCCAATGTCTTTTCCGAAAATGTCAACTAGATTTATTCGGATTATGGTTTAATCCTAGTAACAAAGTTAGTCTCCGTTTTATAATAAGACGGTATAAGTTTCGTTTAAGAATTACAGTTACCAACCTTATCCAATCCTTTCTGTCGTTGGGACCACTTTACCTAACCGGTGTCGGCACTTTGCATGTGACGGATGTAGTCAGTTAGTCAGTCAGCCGCTCAATTAGTGAACATATCGACGGACCACCCTGTATGCTGGCAATAAAGTTTTATAGGGTGACTGGTAACTGGTTTTAATTATAATTAATTCGAATGTACCCAGATGTTTCTCTTCCCGCGCAGATCGGAGAAGCCGATCGAGGGAATAGGCGATGCGGCTAGCAACCGATAACTATTTTGATTCCTTTTCTACCTTCTCGCCCACTTTCACGCTAAAAGTGGCCTTTGAGTCTTGCGGCCCTGGGCTCTTTCAACTCAAAATGCTCTGTATCCCTGTGTATTTGCTCTTTCGATTTTTTTATACTTTATTTTGTTTTTTGGTACAATAAAGTTATTACAAACAAACAAATGACGATTATGAAGAAGAATGGCACTGGAATTCTTGAAAACTAGTTCAAGAAAATGCTTAGTACGATATGTGTGATATGACGTATAATTCCCAAGGAGCGCTGGCATCGGTCAAAATAGTTTAGTGGTTTTTCGGACGTTATACGGACTTGGTGTGCCGTGTGGTTTCCGGTAGAGTGGAATAGGGCCACTCCAAGTCCTCCCGTGGATGTCGTGGAAGGCGACTTAGGAAATACAAGCTAAACAAAGCTTATTAACATCAATGAGACCTCTTCAACCCGTCTGGCCAGCGAGGAGAGTGTAGGCCAAGTCCTCTGGCTGCTCTGGCCAAGTGGCTCTAGTAGTACAGAGAGGGTCGTGTTCCTGCAGTGGAGACAAAAAAACCTGATGATAATACGGACTTGGTGGATAGGGCAAAAAAGTGAAAGATTTTTCCGTCATTTTTTTCCGTCATTAACTTTTTAGGGGGTGGAATTTTTTGGGGGTGGTTTTAACTAGGGATGCAACGATACGGCTATTACGATACCAATACAAATGACGAATACATCGTAATGGCCAAATACGATAACGAATTACGATACGAATGCATTACGATATTAGTTTAATACCATTTTGATGAATTTATTGGAAGCTTTGTTGTATGTTATTATTGTAAGACTAAGTAAAGTAAAAGTACAAAAAAAGTTATGCTTTTTTAATAAATATATTTATTCATTTTATCAATTTTCATCATTAATTTATATTTTAAATTGTTAATATTTGTTACATTTACTGACTATTAATAATTTTTAATTGTAGTCGTAATTTATAACTGGCAAATTCTTATTCAGAAAACACAACATATTTAAGATTTTTCTCTTATGTCGGTTTCTCTTAACACTGTGTATCAGTCCTGTCTGCTTGCTTAAAATTGTCAATGCCAAAAGTGACGGATGCGAAGCGTTCAGAAATTGACGCGTTATGCGTTTCGTTTTAACTGAAAAAATAAAAATTTAAATTTTTTTAAGTAAATGTATCGTAAAAATATCATATCGTAATATTTACGATAGCGAATGATCGTAAAGGTTTACGATAATCGCCGATATACGATTATCGTATCGGTATCGTTGCATCCCTAGTTTTAACCTCGTTTCAACTGACTGTACCATGTAACTCTGTTTTTTTGTTTATTTTTAATAATTTAGTACTTTATTTCAGATCATACGTCCGGAGCCAAGAGGATCCATGAAACAAATTCATTCCATAGTAGTGCAATGTAAGTTATTTTAAATATTTTCATTATAATAAAAGCAGGAAATCTGGACACAGGTCCACATAAGTCTTTTAATAAAAGCTTCTACTATTTACACAAAAATAATATTTTTTAATTACTTTAGTTATTTAGTTTAGTAAAAGGAATTTACCCTAGATATAATTAAAACTATACTTATTAAAATTTTAATTGAAACTAAACTAAATACTTAATTAAAAATACAATTTCTTATTTTTTGTAATAAGTAGGTAATAGATGATTTTTACGACTTATTCCTTCGACACATTCCTTTTTGGAAATCAGCAGTAGACTTTCTGTTGCTGATATGATTATGATGATAACACTTCCTTCCAGCTGCTCCCTCAGTACGGACTGTGCCTGAGGAGGGGTTCCTGGAGGTGCGGAAGGGGGAGTACGTGGACATCGGCTGTGAGGCTACCGGCACCCCTCCTCCCATCATCAGCTGGAGGAAAAACGTATGTAAAGGGTTATGGGTTATATACACGCTGACTTTTCATTGGTTTTGGAAAAAAAATGTCGTATAGTAAATTAATTCCTCTATCCATATTCGTAACCCAAATTTTTGTATGTCATAAAAAAGTTGCGTAAATGATTTTCGATCGAGACCACGTAGTTATGTCGGCCAATAAAGCTGCGTGGATGTCGATGACCTCCGCCGGCCGGCAGGCGGTGTATGGCGGCAGTACTACTTGTTGTGTGTATTGATCGCACAATTTTGTTTTCGAGTTTTAGGCAACATTTTTTGTTTCTAAATTTTTATTTTGACTAGCTGATTAGGTCTTACTAACGATGCCTACGAAGTGGCCTTCGGCTCCAAAACCAATAAAAAATCACCGTGTATATATTTCACCGCTGTATGTATGTTCATAATTTTACTCGTCTCTTTAACAATATCCATCCCTCTAGAGGATGTAATAAATCATACCTTATTTCAAAATATTCATACAATTTCATAAATATAAGATCTGACAAAATATAAGTATACTGAAACTATTTTAAGGATAATTTCAGTCCAGGATACTGAACAATAAATATTTCCCAAGGAACACGTATCGAAATATAAAAAGTAATTTTCGGCCTCTCATACTAGTTTAACGATAAGATGATCCGAGTTTGTATAGAAAGCCAAATTTTTTTTTACTAATTATTATAATTGTATTATGTACTGTCGCGTAGGATGATAAGTGATAATGACAATGTCAAATTGTCAACGTCACAAATTCAAACTACGAGAATTCATCTAAAGGGAAATTTCGTCACTCACGTCAGCACACGATTGGCCTAGCGGTCTTGGTGTTGGACTGTGAATCCATAGACCCCAGGTTCAAATCACAGTCACGAATAGTGTTTTTGAAGTTTTGTAAGAAGTTTCTAGATAACTTTAGATTAAATTGGAATGAAAATACGGGCCAGAAATAAAAGAAGACAAAAGAAAATTTATGACTTAAGTTTAGAACTTTGATGCGATATTGTTCGCATCCGAGGGGTATATAAGCAGAACAAGGCGCGGCCTACGCCAGTTTTAGTTTGAAAGTAAAATCCGAAGAAGGAAGAAGGAAGAAGAAAAAGGAAGAAAAGTAAAGTGGAAGTAGTGAGTAAAAAGTAAAGTGAAATAGTGAGTGAAGTGAAGTGTTCAGTGCAGTAAATACGCGCGAGAGACGTTTCCGCGCGTGACAGTGCAGTGACGTTTACGCGTGTGACAGTGCAGTGACGTTTACGCGTGTGACAGTGCAGTGACGTTTACGCGTGTGACAGTGCAGTGACATTACCGCGCGTGACAGTGCAGTGACGTTTCCACGCGCGAGACAGTGCAGTGACGTTTCTGTGTGTGTGACAGTACAGTGACATTCCCGCGTACGTACCTGTGACAACTGTGAGTACCCTAGAGTTGTAAATAAAGGCACTATTCCATAGGATTGGTGTTTCCTTTCCTATCCCCAACCCACTCTCGTGACAATTGGTGTCAGAAGTGGGATAGGAAAGATGCCGATCGTGCCTAGAAATGAGAGAGGGGTAACCACGCGAGCGGGAGCTGCAGCGGCAGAGGAACAATCGCTCGAGGAGTCCAACTCTGGCGAAGCCGCGACAACATCAGCGGCCGTCCCACCAGCCGCTCCATTGGAAATGAACGCGTTCCTGCAGCAGATTACTGTCATGATGCAAGAACAAGCACGCCGTCAGGAGGAGCAAGCACGCCGCCAGGAGGAGCAAATACGGGCGCTGCAGGAGGAGCAAGCACGCCGCCAGGAGGAGCAAGCACGCCGCCAGGAGGAGCAAGCACGCCGCCAGGAGGAGCAAGCACACCGCCAGGAGGAGCAAGCACGCCGCCAGGAGGAGCAAGCACGCCGCCAGGAGGAGCAAATACGGGCGCTGCAGGAGGAGCAAGCACGCCGCCAGGAGGAGCAAATACGGGCGCTGCAGGAGGAGCAAGCACGCCGCCAAGAGGAGCAAGCACGCCGCCAGGAGGAGCAAATACGGGCGCTGCAGGAGGAGCAAGCACGCCGCCAGGAGGAGCAAATACGGGCGCTGCAGGAAGAGCAAGCACGCCGTCAGGAGGAGCAACTTCAGTCCTTTTCCAAAGATGTTTTGGCCGCGGTTCGGGCCAACACAGCCCGGATGGATGACTTCGAGAAGGAAGTTGCAGAAGTAAAGGAGGAAGTTACAGAAGTAAAAGAGGAAGTTGCTGAAGTAAAAGGGACGCTTCAACAGCTTGGTAAGGAAGTTAAACTTCTCAAAGAGTCTGGCCCTGTCACTAGCTCTGTGGTCGCTCCTTTTACCAAAAATTTAAAGGTGCCACCCTACGACGGCAAATCCTCTTGGGCTGCTTTTAAATTGCAGTTGGAGACAATTAAAAAAGCCAGTCATTGGGATGAGCAGGAGGCGCAGTCTGCATTGACCCTGGCACTTCGAGATGACGCTCTGTCCGTATTGGAAGCACTTGGTGCTGGGAAGAAAGAGGTCACCTACGACGAACTCATAGGCGCTCTGGAAGCCAGATACGGTGACAGCCACCTGGAGCATGTATACAGGGCGCAACTCAAAGATCGTTGTCAGCGGGCTAGCGAGACCTTACAACAGTGGTCCGTGGAAGTAGAAAGACTGGTCCGCAAGGCATATCATTCATCACCATCTGTCGTGGAGGAGATGCTCTTGCAGGTTTTTATTGATGGGATACGGGATCCCGAAGTCAGGGCGGCTGTACGACTGGATCACCACACCACCTTGAAAGAAGCAGTGGCTCACGCTTTGGAAGTAGAAGCGGTTCGTCATGACTCACGAGCTTTAAGGCTTCGAGAGGTTGTAGTCACAGAAAACAGTAGACGACGACCCTACAACCCGATGTGCTATGAGTGTGGAGAGCGGGGTCATATTCGAAGCACTTGCCCGAAGCGTGAACGTACAACTTTCCGACGTCAAGTGGATGCAGCGGTTTCGACGTCGGAGCAGTCACAGGAAAACTAAAGAAGGCCAGGGCTGTGGGGTGGGCGCTGGCCGGTAGTAGTAAAGCCCCAGAAATTCTTGTGAAGCAGACTAACGACGGAAATACTCTAGTGATAGACGGTTTAGTCAATGGGAAACCTTGCCAGTTGACATTAGACACTGGAGCTTCACGGACAGTCATTAGCAACCACAGACTTAAGGACATTGGAGGTCGGTATATTCAAGCGAATAAAAATATCACGTTAACTACTGCTACCGGCCAACGAATCCCATCTGAAGGAGAAAAAATTGTAGCCATTAAGATCGGGGCAACACTTTATTGGCAAAGAGTGGTTGTCGCAGGCATCTCCGACGATTGCATTATTGGTTTGGACTTTCTACAAAATCATCAGTGCAATATTGACTTGAAAAATGGTGTTCTAAAACATGGCAATGATGAAATTCCGATGAAAGGAGGAAATTTTGGTAAGGTGTTATGTTTGAGAGACACTGTCCTTAGTCCTAGATCCCAAACGACGGTCCCTGTTATGCTACCGCCTAATAATGGAAGCGGACCGCGGAGATGTGCAATTATAGAGGGAGGAATCTCAGACGCATCATGGATTCCGGCTAGAACCTTAGGTGGAAGTGGCCAAGTTGCGTTGGTACCTGTTCTGAATCCTCATGACGTGGAGCAAACACTGCGAAAGGGAACGATTGTCGGAAACTGTGATGAAGTAGCCTGGTTGAGGAAGTGTGAAAAGGGACAAAAGCGGAAAATTACGAATCAGGAAGAAAATGTCACAAGGCTTCTGGAGGGTTGCAAGGGTAATCTTACTAAATTGCAATTAATAAAAGCAAGGAACTTCTTGTTGAAATATAGCAATTTATTCTCTAAAAATGATGGAGATATTGGCAGAACCGATTTGGTAAAACATAAAATTGATACCGGGGATACAACACCTATTCGGCAGAGACCAAGGCCTGTTCCTTTTGCCCGTGAGCAGGAAGTTGAGGACATGATCCAAGAGATGAAGAAGAACGGCGTGATAGAACCTTCATCAAGCCCATGGTGCTCTCCGATTGTGTTAGTAAAGAAGAAGGATGGATCGACTAGGTTCTGTGTAGACTATCGGCGATTGAACGATGTAACTAAAAAGGACAGTTACCCACTTCCAAGAATCAATGACACTTTGGATTCACTTTGTGGCATGACTTGGTTCTCTACTCTTGATTTAAAAAGTGGGTATTGGCAAGTAGATTTGGATCCTAAGGATAAAGAGAAGACTGCGTTTTCAACCGGCAAGGGTTTATGGCAGTTCAAAACTATGCCATTTGGACTATGTAACGCGCCAGCAACATTTGAAAGGTTGATGGAACATGTGCTGGCAGGTATGCTAGGAGAAACCTGTTTAGTCTATTTAGATGACATCATTATAATGGGGAGAGATTTTGATGATCATCTCAAGAAGCTTGAAAGTGTGTTTTCAAGACTACAGAGTGCAAATTTGAAGCTAAGTCCAAAGAAATGTTCATTTTTCCAACGTCAGGTCAACTACTTGGGACACGTTATTTCGGAACAGGGTATTGCAACTGACCCATTTAAAATAAGTGCAGTAAAAGATTGGCCAACGCCAACAGATAAGACACAGGTGCGAGCATTCTTGGGTCTATGCTCTTACTATAGAAGATTCGTAAAAGGGTTTTCCGATATCGCTAAGCCTTTACATCGGTTGACTGAAGAGAAACGAGCATTTTCTTGGGATGAAGATTGTGAGCAAGCTTTTCAGGACCTTAAAATGCGTCTATGTGAAACCCCTATCCTCGGATATCCTGACATGGAAGGCAAGTTTATTGTGGACGCTGACGCAAGTAACACCGGAATTGGAGGTGTTCTATCTCAACAGAGAGGAGATCAGGAAGTAGTAATCGCCTACTTCAGCAAATCTCTTTCAAGGCCAGAGAGAAATTACTGCGTAACTCGCAGAGAATTGTTGGCTGTGGTCAAGACATTGCAACATTTTAAGAAATATTTGCTTGGTCGCAAATTTCTGATAAGGACTGATCACGCTGCATTAAAATGGTTATTGGAATTCAAAAATCCTGAAGGGCAGGTAGCCAGGTGGATTGAGCTACTCCAAGAGTTTGAGTTTGAAATTGAACATCGAGGTGGGAAGAGTCATGGCAATGCGGATGCGGCTCTGTCTCGAAGACCTTGCCTGGAGGACTGCAAGCATTGCAATCGGCAGGAAGAGAAGGAAAAAGTAAACATCCGGTTAATCCGTACTGATTCCATAGATGAAAATTGGACTGACGACGCTATGAAAAAGGCTCAGGAAGATGATAAAGATTTTCAACCACTATTGAACTGGCTAAGAAGTGGAACTAAACCAAAATGGTCAGAAGTGGCCAAATACAGTACGGCTACAAAGAGTCTTTGGGCGCAATGGGACAGCCTGGTGTTACATGATGGATTACTCTACCGAAAATGGGAAAGTACTCAAGGTAAAGATTGCCATCTACAATTGGTCGTCCCCAGAGAGAAGATAAGGGAGATTTTAAAAACTTTTCATGATGGTACTTCCGGCGGACACCTGGGGATAAGAAGAACCCTCACAAAAATTAAAGAACGTTTCTACTGGTTACACTGCCGAGATGATGTAGAAGACTGGTGCCGTAAATGTCAGAGTTGTGCGGCAGTTAAGGGACCACAGACTAGAAGCAGAGGAGCCATGAGGTTGTATAATGTCGGAGCTCCTTGGGAACGAGTAGCTCTTGACATAGCCGGACCGTTTCCAATTACGAATGCTGGCAACCGGTACATTTTGGTAGTTATGGACTACTTCACGAAATGGCCTGAAGCATTTGCACTACCTAATCAGGAGGCTACCACCGTAGCGACAAAGCTTGTGAACGAAGTATTCTGTAGATTTGGTGTGCCATTGGAGATGCACAGTGATCAGGGTCGAAACTTTGAATCACAAGTATTCCGAGAAGTCTGTGAAATCATGGGAATCCATAAGACTCGGACGACGCCGTATCACCCGCAGTCAGATGGAATGGTTGAGAGGTTTAACCAAACATTGGAACGGCATCTGGCAAAAGTGGTAGAAAGCCATCAGAAAAACTGGGACGAGTATATTGCACTATTCCTCTTATCTTATAGGACTGCGGTGCATGAGACCACTACAGTTACTCCAGCATATGCCAATTTTGAAAGAGAATTGAAATTGCCAGCTGATTTGTTATCAAGTTGTCCACCAGATACCCCAAAAGGAATAACCGACTACGCTAATGACCTTCGGATTAAGATGGTTGACGTCTATGAGCAGATTAGAGAGGCTGGGCTTAAAGCTAGTGAACGGATGAAGACTCGTTACGATCGAAGAGCTAATGGCCTCAGCTTCGAGGAAGGAACACTGGTTTGGCTTCATAATCCGGTGAGGAGAAAAGGGAAATCTCCAAAGCTACAACCAAGTTGGGAAGGACCTTACAAAATTATCACCAGAATTAACGACGTGACCTACCGAATTCAGCGTAATCCTCGCAGTCCTCTCAAAATAGTTCATGTGGATCGATTGGCACGTTATCATGGAAGCAATAATGATCGGGACGATCATGTCTCGAGAGGGGGCAGTGTCGCATAGGATGATAAGTGATAATGACAATGTCAAATTGTCAACGTCACAAATTCAAACTACGAGAATTCATCTAAAGGGAAATTTCGTCACTCACGTCAGCACACGATTGGCCTAGCGGTCTTGGTGTTGGACTGTGAATCCATAGACCCCAGGTTCAAATCACAGTCACGAATAGTGTTTTTGAAGTTTTGTAAGAAGTTTCTAGATAACTTTAGATTAAATTGGAATGAAAATACGGGCCAGAAATAAAAGAAGACAAAAGAAAATTTATGACTTAAGTTTAGAACTTTGATGCGATATTGTTCGCATCCGAGGGGTATATAAGCAGAACAAGGCGCGGCCTACGCCAGTTTTAGTTTGAAAGTAAAATCCGAAGAAGGAAGAAGGAAGAAGAAAAAGGAAGAAAAGTAAAAGTGGAAGTAGTGAGTAAAAAGTAAAGTGAAATAGTGAGTGAAGTGAAGTGTTCAGTGCAGTAAATACGCGCGAGAGACGTTTCCGCGCGTGACAGTGCAGTGACGTTTACGCGTGTGACAGTGCAGTGACGTTTACGCGTGTGACAGTGCAGTGACATTACCGCGCGTGACAGTGCAGTGACGTTTCCACGCGCGAGACAGTGCAGTGACGTTTCTGTGTGTGTGATAGTACAGTGACATTCCCGCGTACGTACCTGTGACAACTGTGAGTACCCTAGAGTTGTAAATAAAGGCACTATTCCATAGGATTGGTGTTTCCTTTCCTATCCCCAACCCACTCTCGTGACAGTACTATATTTTAAAGAACGAGGTCTACGAAAGTTTGATCATATATCAGAATTCAGTTCTCGCTTGAGTTGGTTAACCATAAAAACCCGTCGCATTTTACATGTCATTACCTTTCTTTTTAATGTCCTTCACAATCCTATCTTTCCCAAATACCTTAAAGACAAATTCCAATTTCGAGTCATTAATTCCCGCCTTCGATCTCGTGATAACATTCTGGACATCCCCACTTTCTCCTCTCGAGCTTATGCTAAGTCTATTGCTGTCATGGCCGCTCATTTATGGAATGAACTACCACCTGTTATTAAGGCCATACCCAAATTTAAACGTCAACTTCTTTATATTCATTTAAAACTAGGGTCAAAAACTTTCTCTCCTCTGGTGTTGGGTTGACTGGAAGAGATCCCTTAAAGGGATAAGTCCGCCTTTGTATTGTTACCTATCTTCTGTATTTTTATGGTGTCCTTTTCTGTGCAATAAAGAATTTACATACATACAAATATTTAAAATATTGTCTATTGTGTTTTCAATAGAGATGGGGACCTATTTTGTAACCACGGGGCCCTGGGCTGCAGTACAAAAATTTTGGCTGTAGCCAACGGTTAATGCAGAAAAAACTGTTATTATTGGCGCTTTTTGACTCCGAAAAAAGCATGACGTCACACTTTTCTATTTCGTACAAATCCCATAGAATATATTTATTTTGACGTAAAGAAAAACGTATCTGATTTGACTTGATGTCATCTAGGATTAAGAAAATATACCTTCCCTCTATTCCAGGGTGAAGAGATAGCGCTTCTGGAGCACCGCCACCGCATCAAGTTTAGAGCGGAGCACCGGCTGCTGGCGGGGGTGTACGAGTGCGTCGCGGTCAACGGGGTTGGCGACCCTGTGAAGGCTTCCATCAGAGTCGTCGTTCACGGTAATGCATCAATTAAAAGTGAAACATCGCTGAAAGCGCAGGCGCAGTGTCGGACACCAACTAAACATTAAATACTAGCGGGAGCAAGGTGATGCTCGACCGCCACAAAACGAAGATCTTCCAGTTGGTGTTGCGCTTGGGAAACCGCGGCTCCGACGTTGTATCGTCGGAAGTTGTATATAAAGTCAGTTGCAACCAGAACTCTGAGATCGAGATGTAGGATACTGCTGGCGCCATCTCGTATGATTCTTGTGAACTACGGTATCGCTTCGTTCATTGTTGTTTGTGGTTTTTAGTTATCCGAAGTGGCGTAGAGGTCGCCACATTTGTACCAAATAAACATATTTTCTTTCTTTCTTTCTTTCACTAACTAGATGGTCGGACAACCTGATCAAGTTTGCGAGAAAACGCTGGATGCAGGCTGCTTTTGGTAAATCTTTGGGGAGGCCTATGTACAGCTGTAAACTTTCTCTGGCTGATGATTAATCGAATATATATATATGGCTCTTACATAGCACAGGCTCGGCCACAGAATTAAAAAACGTATTAGGTACATACATAACGGAATCTCCTAAGGTCCCGCGCAATATGTGTCCCCGTCCTCCGTCAGGCTCCGTCCCTGCACCTCTCCCCCGTTCTCGCCTTGTGAAGGTTATTGAGCGGGCGGCTGCGGGCGCCTTCTGTAAGCAATACTTATATTAATTCTGTTATTCAAATAAGCTAAGCTAAAGAGCGTAGGGCACCCACCTACAAGGTGGTCAGATGACCTGACCAGGGTCGCTGGAAAGCGCTGGATGCAGGCCGCTCTTGATCGGTCATTTTGGAAATCTTTGGGAGAGGCCTATGTCCAGCAGTGGACGTTATGCGGCTGAAATGATGATGATGATGATGAAAGAAGTCTCGAAGACTAAACTGTGTGAGTTTAGTGTAACAAAATAAGTTCCCGTCTTCACCATCTGACATTCCACTTAACGAGAAGCTGCCCTGGGTAAGGACCTCCCCTGGCCTGTTTGGAAGTCTTTAAACAGACTCTTATCTGGTACAGGGAGATGCCGAGAGAGCAGAGCCAAGCGGGGTTACTCTAACAACAGTTTGTGTGACTGTGGGGTCACTCAATTCATGGACCATGTTTTTGTCATGTCCCAACGGCCCGACTCCTCGTACTAGGGCAGATGTGAATGTGGCCAATGACAGGCGGTCGCCGTGGCTAGGTTCTGTTCTAATAATATTTAATTTAGGCTATTTTGACTCAGAAGAAGCTAAGCTTCGCTCATCTCCGCTTATTGTCACACAACGACCTAGTATTGTAGTCACTACAAGTATAGAACTAGAAGAGGCTGTATTATGCCTTATGCCATGACGTCGTTCATCTTTTGTACTTCTGTTAGACCTTTTTATTGATATAACAACCTTGGAGGGCTTTGAATGCGAACTAATGTTTCTATGTGACCACTAGACGCCCCAGTGGTAACAGCGGAGCGTAGCTTCGTGCACACAGCGGTGGGGCTCCGAGCGGCGCTGGCGGCCAAGCTGGAGTTTGCAGTGCCGCCCGCCAAAACTGCGTGGTACCGCGACGGGAGACCCGTGCGGACAGATGACAGGTACATATAGTGCATGTTCTTTCTAACCTTCTTGACTTCACGCTGTTTCTCTTCTGATGTGTACCGTTTAGCAGATAGGGGGGACACTTGACTCCAACAATTTGCAAATTTCGGTAACGGATCTATAAACCAATAATTAGGCAAGTGCGTGTCGGGCCACGCGCATTGTAGGGTGCCGTAGTTGCGAATGCCAACTTTGAGTTCTTGCCACTAAAAACGTCTAAAAACTAATATCTATTGAATTTGTATGAAAATGTCTTTTTTCAAGTACATTTTATAAGTTGATCGCCTATAACTTTTTAATTTGTATACCCTACTAATCTGATAGTTTTCCTTCAAACCACATTATATATGCTATAATTGTGATTTTTTTCACGTGGCCATATATAACCGTTTAGCAGATAGAGGGGGGGGGTGACACTTGACTCGAACAAAAATTTGAACTTTAAACCCAAATATTTCAGAAACGGATCCCTAAATCGAAAAATGGTGTTCACAAGCTAACAATATTTTTGAAAGATCTATTCAACGATACCCCAATTAATGTGTTTGTCGTGAAAAAAAATATTGACTACGTCTTTACTTGTATGGCAGCTACACTGAAAAAAAAAATTTTTCCATATTTTATTTTAAGACTTTTTCGCCATAATTAATATACATATCCATGCCAAATTACAGCTTTCTAGTACTTATAGTTTCTCTGTAGGAACGTGGACAGACAGACAGACAGACAGACATGGCGAAACTATAAGGGTTCCTTGTTTACTACGGAACCCTAAAAAAGGAGGTTGACAATCTCACAATAGTTTTTAAAGATCTGTTCAACGATACCCCACACGATGGGTAAATCAAGAAAAAAATGACTCCCACTTTTCTTATAAGGGAGCGACCCAAAAAAAAATTATTTTCAAGATTTTATTTTATCCTTTTTTGCCATTACTATTATAGGTACATACCTAACTATACCAAATTACAGCTTTCTAGTACTAATAGTCTCAGAGTAAAACCGCAGACGGACGGACAGACAGACATCGCGAAACTATAAGGAAGGGTTCCCTGTTCACTAAGGAACCCTAAAAAAGATCGCGACGGATTGATGCCTTTTATGTATGTATGTTCATATTTCAGGGTGGTGATTATGGTGTTCGACGACATCCACCAGCTGATCTTCCGCACCGTGCGAAAGACCGACCTCGGCAACTACACCTTCCGCGCGGAGAACCCCCTTGGAATGGCTGACGTGTCCTTCAAACTTACCGGTAAACTGCCTCCGTGGTGTAGTGGTTAGAGAGTTCGGCTCGTACCCGGTTGTCGCGGGTTCGATTACCGGCGTGGGCAACGAATTTGTGTTTGTAGGCTGATCACCTAATTGATTGTCTGATAAGTAAGATGATCCGTGCGTCGAAGGGCACCTTAAGCCGTCAGTCCCGGTCACTGTCTTTGACATTGGTTTTAAAAACTCTGACACTCAGTTAGTCACTAACACACACGATAAGAAGAAGAGACCTGTAAACTTTGAAGATTGATCGGCGGCTTTTCCTGGTTACGGCGGGCCAGTTCTGTATCGCTTATGTTAGCTGGGCGAAAGGTTTACAGGTTCGATCACCGCAAGGCACGACTTGAACTTCTGGGTTTGTAGAAATAATTTTTCTCGTGTACATCTTCATCGACCGCTTTATCTGCTTTCCGTGAAGGGAAACATTGTAATAGGAATACAATACAGTATTCCTCATATTCCGGATACTGCTTTTTCTCGGAAAACTCGGTTGCCTTAGTACTTATTAGGTTATTAGACTAGGAACCTTAGTTTTCCGACAGTGTGTAAATATTGCAAATCAGCAAACCCAGAAGACAAATAAGCTATTTCAGTTACTAAATTTTTCGTAATTTCCAGGTATCCCAAACGTGGCGTCTTTCAAAGTGGACCCTGGTCTGAACAAGGCCACCGCTACCAGCTTCACTCTCATCTGGGAGGTCGACTCCTACTCCACCATCATAGGTAAAGTTAACCCCAGCGTGCTATTTTTCTGGTGAATATAGAGTAGTGTCTTTTAAAGTGGACCCTGCTTTAAACAAGGTCACACCGACCAGCTAAAGTTCATTTGGGGAGGTTGTTTTTATACGTTTGCTGCATGATGCCATAAAGATAGGCTCACAAAAGAACAACATGAGTTCCTAAAGCGCTGGACACATAGAAAAGACTCTTTCGTGTCGGCAAGCGACGGTTTACAAAATTCACACTCATAAGTTCATAACTCATTCACTGTGCGAAGTTGATAGTCACCGTCATCCTCAGGTCTTTTTGTCTTCACTGCAGGAGCAAGACTCTCTGTACTACCAGAGCCATACTTGGACAGAGCAGCCAGAGGACCTGGGCTACACTCTCCTCGTTGGTCTCTTGATATATATAAGCTTTTTTAGCTTGTATTTCCTAACTCGCCTTTTACAACATCCACGGGAGTACTAGGAGTGTCCTATTCTACTCTGCCGGAAATCACAAGGCATCACCACACCGGAAGCCGATAGTAAAGTTTTAATTTATTTCTTTCTACCCACAGAATACAATCTCTGGCTGCGGCCTTACTACGGCCGGCCGGCGGAGCCCGACGGATTTGTGTCGGAGCCCCCCGGCAACACGTGGAGCAAGATCGTGGTGCCCGGGGACTCCCGCGAGGGCCCCCTACACAGCGCCGTGTACACGGTGCGGGGACTTACGCCTTCCTCTGTGTACGAGGCCATCGTTACGTCGAGGAATAGGTACTTTCCTTCTTTCCTTGATTGATCCTATATGGATTAGCTAAAAACTTTACGTATTCTTTATGCATTTATGTTTGTTAGTTTCCATGCCAAAATTACACGCTAGGCATGACGAATAGAAAAATATTTTTGGTCCATCTGTTAGATTAGCATAGAATTTACTTTATTGCCTAAAAAATAGCACACACTCAATAAAAAAAGTAAGTACATCTAACAATAAATTATGAATTAAATTTCATAATTTTTTCATTTCTTCACCGTACATTTTGTGCAACATTGTCATGGTGGTTCCGTACCCAAATGGCTAAAACGGGACCCTTATAGATTCTGTGAACCGCATTAAGATTTTCACACAAAAATAGAAAAAAATCCATAAATTTTGGGGGTTCCCCATACTTAGAACTGAAACTCAAAAATTTATTTTTCATCAAACCCATACGTGTAAGGTTTCTATGGATAGGTCTTCAAAAATGATATTGAGGTTTCTTATATCATTTTTTTCTATATTGAATAGTTTGCGCGAGAGCCACTTCCAAAGTGGAAAATGAGTGCCCCCCCCCTGTAATTTCTAAAATAAGAGAATGATAATACTAAAAAAATTATATGATGTTCATAACCGTGCAAACTACCAGCGAAAATTGGTTTGAACGAAATCTAGCAACTAGTTTTTTTTTAATACGTCATAAATCGTAAAACGCAACTTAATTTTCATTTATTCAACTCAAATATAAAAATATAAAAAACATACTATAAGACTTTTATATTATGTTACTTACTGCTACGGAACCCTTCATGGGCGAGTCCGACTTGCACTTGGCCGCTTATTTGTAAAAAGATCCATTCAGCATATACCGCGGTCACGATCACGTTTGGTAAACTGAAAAATACGGGTCCATTATTTTTGGATAATCTAAAAGACGGCCTTATTAAATTCATACTTTTCGGACCCTCTCGTCACCCCTCTTAGGTAAAGGTTAGTACAGTTGACTAACGAGATACCTGGGCCGGCCGTCTAACTATATCTTGAATTTTCTCTTAAACTCAAAATAATATTAACATGAAGATGTAAGTTTATTCAAAAAGAATGTCTTTATAAATATAAATTTTCAGGTTATTCTTATACCTTTAAACGAGCAATTCTTGTATATTTATTTATGTATATATCGGAAATTCAGTGTTGCGTAAGGAAAACCAGATGTGTCATATCAGAAATTCCGCGTGACCTATCGGGAATTCAGTGTGACACATCGGGAATTTGGTGTAACTATGATTTAAAAGAATTAATTAATCGACGGCTAGGTTAAATCCGTCGACTATGCTCGTTTATTCCAAATAACTACCTACCCTATAATAGCTATGCATTGCTTGGGTAGCAACTCGATTATGAGAAGGGTTTAGCTAAAACTCCTTACTAATTAATCACTAAAATAGATCGGGAATACTAGGGAATCTAATAAAATACTGAAGCAATCAATTTAGAATGTAAACTAGAAAATTAGAACTACCCGCTACTTTTAACTAACTGAAATCTGTATAGTAAAGTGGAATATTGGAGCGCAAAAATGAAAGAGGACCACTCGCAATTTTAAACCATTTTAATCCATGTAACAACAAGATGACACAATAATCAAGCAATAAAATAGAAACCAAACGTATTTAAACTTAGTTAATAAAAAGAACGACTCTCTATTTCAAACCACATTACGATAAGATGAAATATCGCGATACACCAAACAAAAAGACAGGAGCTCACAATTTTAAAGTTACATTTTGAAAGGTTTTACTTACAGTTGTTTTCTTCTCGAAATCACGCCACAGAATAATGAATAATGTTAACTTGGATTCCGAGCGCCAAGGCACAGCCATCTTGCCCCACTATTCAGTTTACGGGCAAGTGGCGCCCTTGTCGCTGGAAATTACAGTTTGAATAGCAAAAATGATAAGAAAAGTAATTGAATTATTATTGCTTAATTAATTTCTTAATTATCTAAGCTTACTTATAAACAGTAACAAACAAACAAGCATTGACTGAGAAAAGAACAATGATTTGACTCGCATTTGACTAAGAAAAGGATAGTGATTTGACTCAATTTTACATCTCATAGATAAACAAGCATTGAATATGAAAAGGACAGTGTTTTGACTCAATTTTACATCTCACGACTCTCATGCCGCGTTTACACATTCGCGCGAATCGCGAGGCGAATGACGAGGCGAATAACGAACTAGCATGTGTAAACAGTCAGTTCGTTATTCGCCTCGTGATTCGCCTCGCGATTCGCGAGTTCGCGTTGAGGGCGGTTTTTCGGACGCGAATCAAAGGACACGAATAGCGAACACGAACTGGCTGTTTACACTTTCGCCTGCCGGCAGTTGGCAGCTAGCGCCCGACCCAACAGGACGTATATGTACCCGTTGTATGACTTGTATGGAAACATACGAATTGAAAGGTCTAAGTTAACATTTTTTGTGGGCAAATGTGTGTAGACCTAATTATATGTTAAAATAGGCAATCAGACATCAAATAAGATGATATCTCTATATTTAATAAGTACTTATAGCATTCGTGATTTTAATCTTTGTTATTTTCTCTTTTAGATATATTCATTGTTTTATACATTAAATGACCTTTTGATACATTTCTACATATAATTAGAGGACTCTCACTAAATTTATATCCTACTAATATTATAAATGCGAAAGTGAGTTTGTATATTTGTTTGTTATCTCTTCACGCTTAAACTACTGAACCGATATAGAACAAATTTGGTATAGATATAATTTGAGACTCGGGGAAGGACATAGTGTACTCTTTATCACGAAATTCCCACGGGGAGCGAAGCCCACCGGTACAGCTAGTCTGCGTTTTATAATAACACGGATAAAGTCCACTAGTCTATACAGTATACATATAAAACCGGCCAAGTGCGAATCGAATTTACGCACTAAGGGTTCCGTACCATTATCTATAAAAAATCGCGTTGTATGGGAGCCCCAAATAAGCTAAAAGCTTAAATATTTATTTTATTTTGTTTTTAGTATTTGTTGTTATAGCGGCAACAGAAATACATCATTTGTGAAAATTTCAACTGTTAGCTCGAGCGAATCTAGCTATCGCAGTTCTTGAGATACAGCCTGATGACAGACAGACGGACAGACAGCGAAGTCTTCGTAAAAGAGTCCCTTTTTTACCCTTTGGGTACGGAACCCTAAAAATGACATCTTAGCAAAAGTTATTCAGACTGATGAGCATTTTCCGAAGTCATAAAGTCTACGCGAACGAAGTCGCGGGCTTCGGCTGGTTTTAAATAAACATCCCAATCTACCCACCACATACAGGTATATACCTAAGCGTGGGTTAATACCCGGGTAGAAGACATAATTGTAAATGTAGCGTGCATGCCGCCATTATGTCCACGTCCTCCATATTCGTGTGCGAATATCATAATGAATCAACACACGAATGTGTAAACAGCAGTTCGCGTCGGCATTCGTACACGAATAGTTCGTGGAATGTTTCGTCGAATGACGAGGCGAATAGCGAACACGCATGTGTAAATCCGGTATCATGCCGCGTTTACACATTCGCGCGAATCGCGAGGCGAATGACGAGGCGAATAACGAACTAGCATGTGTAAACAGTCAGTTCGTTATTCGCCTCGTGATTCGCCTCGCGATTCGCGAGTTCGCGTTGAGGGCGGTTTTTCGGACGCGAATCAAAGGACACGAATAGCGAACACGAACTGGCTGTTTACACTTTCGCCTGCCGGCAGTTGGCAGCTAGCGCCCGACCCAACAGGACGTATATGTAGTGTTGTATGACTTGTATGGAAACATACGAATTGAAAGGTCTAAGTTAACATTTTTTGTGGGCAAATGTGTGTAGACCTAATTATATGTTAAAATAGGCAATCAGACATCAAATAAGATGATATCTCTATATTTAATAAGTACTTATAGCATCAGTGATTTTAATCTTTGTTATTTTCTCTTATAGATATATTCACTGTTTTATACATTAAATGACCTTTTGATACATTTCTACATATAATTAGAGGACTCTCACTAAATTTATTTCCTACTAATATTATAAATGCGAAAGTGAGTTAGTATATTTGTTTGTTATCTCTTCACGCTTAAACTACTGAACCGATATAGAACAAATTTGGTATAGATATAATTTGAGACTCGGGGAAGGACATAGTGTACTCTTTATCACGAAATTCCCACGGGGAGCGAAGCCCGCGGGTACAGCTAGTCTGCGTTTTATAATAACACAGATAAAGTCCACTAGTCTATACAGTATATAATAAAACCGGCCAAGTGCGAATCGGATTTGCGCACTAAGGGTTCCGTACCATGATCTATAAAAAATCGCGTTGTATGGGAGCCCCAAATAAGCTAAAAGCTTAAATATTTATTTTATTTTGTTTTTAGTATTTGTTGTTATAGCGGCAACAGAAATACATAATTTGTGAAAATTTCAACTGTCTAGGTATCGCGGTTCTTGAGATACAGCCTGATGACAGACAGACGGACAGACAGCGAAGTCTTCGTAAAAGAGTCCCTTTTTTACCCTTTGGGTACGGAACCCTAAAAATGACATCTTAGCAAAAGTTATTTAGACTGATGAGCATTTTCCGAAGTCATAAAGTCTACGCGAACGAAGTCGCGGGCTTCGGCTGGTTTTAAATAAACATCCCAATCTACCCACCACATACAGGTATATACCTAAGCGTGGGTTAATACCCGGGTAGAAGACGTAATTGTAAATGAAGCGTGCATGCCGCCATTATGTCCACGTCCTCCATATTCGTGTGCGAATCTCATAATGAATCAACACACGAATGTGTAAACAGCAGTTCGCGTCGGCATTCGTACACGAATAGTTCGTGGAATGTTTCGTCGAATGACGAGGCGAATAGCGAACACGCATGTGTAAATCCGGTATCACGAGAGTCATAGTCTTATGTTTAGGAAAATGCGTGTTTTTGAGTTATTATGCCTTTTTTTTTCCACGCAGAATATGGTCGCTAATTTCGTCGCGCGGGCCGCAATCCGGATTGGCGCAGCAGTTTAGGATGCGAACCGCTAGAAAGAGTGTTACGGGTTAGAATCCCACTCGGTGACTTACTTTTGTTTTTTTTAATGTTCAAGTTTATATATAATTTTTTATTTTGTATCGTTTTTAGACCAGTTTAAAAAAATTTAGTTAATGTTTGAGATGTAACCGAGCAAAGACCCAGTTACTATTATTTTAAGTTAGAGAAAATTCAAGATATTTTTAGGTAGAGGGCCGGCTCAGGTATCTCGTTGGCCGACTCCACTATACATGGTGTCTATTAAAAAAACTAGTGTTGGTTAGAATCAAGAATGTACTTTAAATTGTGCAAGTATTCATTAATTCTCATGAACGTTTCCATTTTCAGGTTCGGGTGGAGCAAGCCATCGTCAGTCCTTCATTTTGCAACGGACACAGGAGGTATAAAAATCACCACGCCCTATAAACTGGCACTGTTACAATTTATCTCTTATTCAAATTATATGACTGAATTTCTGGCGAGCATTCTGCTCTGGCCAAGTATGGCTCTGGTAGTACAGAGATGGTCGTGCACCTGCAGTGGAGACAGAAAGACCTGATGATGATGTGTGATTACAAGACTAGCTGTTTTGCCGGTCTGTGCCTTAGCGTTGCATAACTATCGATAGTTGACCTTGGAAAACAGTCACAATATCGATGGGATTATCGATAGTATCGGTTGTCAATAGTTTGCAATACTATTGATGAAAGGTTAAACTATCGATAGTATCGATACTATTGAATTTAGATACTATATCGATCGATAGTAACGATATTGTAACTATTATTTGTATGAAATACTATCGATAGCTAAATATACTATATATTAACTTTTCAAGATGCGACAAAACCCAGACACAATAGTAAGACAATGGAAGCCGGGTGGAATTCCACCCAGCGATAGCGGAAAGGTTAAGTAATACTATCGATAGTTGTTTTTTTTAAATAGAACACTTACTATCGATACTATCAATAGTATGAATTAAAAACTATCGATAGTATGAATTGAAAACTATCGATAGTCCTATCGATATTGTTACTATTTTCCAAGGTCACAATAGTATCGATAGACTATCGATATTTTATACTTGCAACACTATTGTGCCCCATTAGATGACGTCATATTGTATCCTTTTCCAGTGGGCTACGCAGGTCCGCCTACGTCAGACTACGTCGACATCACGCCGGTACTGGAAGACGAGCAGTCCCTCAACGTCTCCCAAGCCAAGATCATTTCCCACACCACCGATAAGGCAACCCATTTGCGTTCCTCTCTCACTGTTATATGTGCAATGCTGGTGGCAGCTTTCATCAGATAAATAAGTTCGCTGAGTTCACAGACATACAAACGGAAGCAGACCAAACATTACACTCTTAGGCCCAACGCAGACGACAGACTATCCGCGAGTCTACGTCTACTACGCGCAAAAAGTCCGGCGCGCGTCGTGTGCGTTACTGAATATGAATCCATGGGTTCTATTTTCACAGACTAAAAAGTGCGTCACGGATCAGTCTGTCGTCTGCGTTGGGCCTTAGAAAGCAATTTATACACGTAGCTTATGTTTGAATTGCCAAATTAATATATTTATAAACAGATATTGCGGGTGTCTGTATACTAAAGTACCCTTTCACATTCATAAGTATAGTGCTTTACTATTTTCCTAATATCACCAATTATGTTAAAGAAAAACAACAAACTTATGTAGCTTAAGTGGAAATTCATGCCACGCGGCATTCTTTGTATTATACAGTAAAGTTTAGTCTGCTTCCCTTTATGTCTGTGGCTAAGTTTCGGTATTACTCGAAATAAATGGCTCAAAGTTTTAGACGTCCCAATACAGTGCGTCTAATATCATGAGGTCACTGGGCAATCGCTTTTCATATATCAGACTAGCCGAAGCCCGCGAAAATGCTCATCAGGCTGAACAACTTTTGCTATGGAGTGATTTTTATATTTCTTTTAGTTTAGCTGGACCATTATGGTTCTGCATCAGGTGTTCCATTATCCAAAATTATTTATACCCTATATCACAGAGTAATAATATACTACGTACAACCGATATGTTGCTTAACAACTATAAAACAAAAAAAGTTTTATTTGAATCCGTTCAGTATTTCCGGAGATAAGCATGTACTAACAGACAGACATTTTCTTTTAAATTCTTACTCTATTACTGTTTCCATCAAGCCCAATTTAAAAAAAAAATATATTTAATGTACAGACACACTTTTTTACTATTTTATTATACGTATAGATTGATTTCGATGATTGCTGGGTGACATCAAGATATTAGAAGCATTGTACTTAAGTACATTTAAAAGTAAAGTAGACCCGACGCGCTGTCCGTCTGTCTGTCACCACGCTGTATCTCATGAATCGTGAGCTAGACAGTTCAAATTTCCAGATGATGTACCTATTTGTATTGCTGCTATAACAATACTTTTTGGAACACTCCGTGGCCACGCGCGGCGCAGGTTGCGCTCAGGGACATGCGTAATGAATCGAATCACGGACTAGATCACTATAGTATAATCAAATTAAACAGTCAAAAAATTAAAAAAAGTACAACTTTATTAGTGATCTAGTATATGTATAGCCCATAGAGGGATAGCCCGTAGTTCGATTTATAACGCTTAAGTCACACCTTGTTTAATATGTCGATTTCATGGAAAGGAAATTATTTTTGGTATTGTTAGTCTTTGTAAGTTTCTGTCTTTTAATTAAAATAACAATGTTCCTTCCAGTTAAGTAGTAGAATAAGTTTATTTTGTTAATTTGTAAATAGAAAATAAAATTAAAGCTATTTTTATTATACTTTCTGATTTTCTTTGTATACCTACCTTCTTACGATACGAAAAAAAAATAATACAAGATTTTTATTACATACCAGTAATTTATTTCATATTTTAATTTAGTACACATATTTTATTTAAACTTTAGACAACCATGGCGAGTGCAAGCACTCATATTTTTTTTTGGTTTATCATTAAAGTAATTCAATATTTTTTTTACTAAACATTTATTTGTAGAATTGAATTTACTACAGTATATATGAAAGTCTCTTTATATGCCTAATATGTTTTCGTGAACATAATTTGGGTTAACTTATTAATATTTAAAAACAAAATGTCGCTTATGATACATAGTTAAACATTTAATACATTTACTTATTATTTTAAAGTTGAATATGCGGAATAACGCGGTTAAGCCGCGGGCGTCTGACATGGGGGCCCTGCACTTTCTAATTTCACCCTAACTACAAATTATTTTCTGCTACATCTATTTAACTTTCAAAAGGCTTTAGATCCTGTCCTACTTCTAAAAGCGATACAACCGTAGTTAAATCGCGTTTATTTATGAAAATACAAAATTGCCACCAATTTTCACAAGTGAGCCCTCCTCTTGCGATAAATTGTCAATTTTATATTTCTTTTCCCAAATAGTGCATATTTTTTTTGCTGTGACATTTTTTTTTTCAAGTGAAAAGCCTCCAATTAGACGTTCCCGCGCCTCGATCGCAATAATGATCTTATTTATAAATATACAAAAATTTTGGTCTTTATTTTTTTAAACAGAATTTGTAAAAAAATGTGAATGAATCGAAAATATACTCTTAACTAGTCGAATTTATTTTTATAAAGAAATGGTGATCTGATTTACAATTTTTTTTTCAATATTCTTACACTATCATGAAGTAAAAAGTACAATGAACATTTATATAATGTTTAAAAACTTTAACTGATTAATGTCAACTATACTTTTAACACTAATAATAAATATTATGTTTGTTTAAAGTGACATTACGATTATTAATCCACAATTACAAACCGAGTTCAAATATAAACCATGTTTAATTAATTTCTACACATAGAAAGTTCAGAAAAATATAGCAAAAAATTAAACTTGGTTTAATGTTAAACTCGTTTTGTGATTTGGAAAAAGTTTAACATTAAATTTTATAATAGAAGGATTCAGCAAATGAGATAGATTGTAAAAAACAATTTTTTACACAAAACGTACCTAGGTAACGTTACTACCCGTATTTTAAATAAACCTAATTTAAAAATTTGCGTACAGTAATGTACTAAATAAATAGCCTATAGTTTCATTGTTTTACTATGAAACTGCCTTGGAAAAAAGGGGGAAGTGGGGGAAAGACAATGCAAAAACCGCATCGATAGTGCGCGGCAAGATAGAGATAACTTGCCTCACACATGTCACTTTGGTTCCCCCTTTCTCAGGCAGTCTCTTGTGAAACCAAAAAACTATAATTTTCAAACAATTTGTTCTTTGCCGATCGTTCAAGGATATAAAGAGAAGCTTGAAAGAGTTATAACAATGAGATATGTTAACTTTTGTATATTATATATGTCGAGTCTATTGGTGTTGCCATATTAATGTTAAAATGTTTAGCACTGGAATTTTTTTAGACCAAATGGTATTTCTATAAATTAAATTTTTCCAAAAGGATGTAAATGCAGTTTTGATGACTCCTTTTGCCATTTGGTGTAAAAGAAAGGTTTAATTTAACATTAATATGACAACACCCTATGCCAAACAATAATAAAATATGCAATTACATAATAGCGATAGTTACATCTATTTTCACACACAATTCTTGAACTTCGTACACTTTTGTGCAGAAATGCTAATTTCGAATGAAAAGCAACCATTTTAGATTCTGAAACAGATCTTTAACATCGATAGAAAGACTAATTTGAATGGAAGACAGAAATTTGAGAACTCAAAATGTAGGTACTTATATGGCACAACTGTATGCAACACCGAGCCATTTCAGCTAAACCGGAAGTATTCACAAAAACATTAAATATTTAAAAACCGTCCGCAGTGGCTACATCGTACACCTTCACAGTTCACTACGCCACTTTTAGTCTGATTCCACAACCTTCAGTGTTGCCATTTCTCTTAAACACTGCCAATAAAACATCCCAACTAGATACACTGAGTTTTTAAGTCAAACGATGTTTCTGTAACCGTAACACTATAAATTGTTTTTTAAACTCACAATTTTTATAAACAAAACTGACCAACGATTTTTTAGAGCTACCATAGAGTATTTAGTTATAACTGTTTTGTAACGCTTATGTATAATAACACTGAAAATATGATGTTCTTGAAAGGCTATTTTAGGATCAATTTCGATTCAATACTCACTCTTGCCTTGTTCTTTTCAGTTCTAGGCAAGGACTTGCTTTGTACCTTTTTTTGTAAAACATGTTTTGATTCTGTAGTCTTTTCCTAAAGTTTTGTTTCTTTTTACACCAAATATGCTGCCTTTGAGCAAACATTCTGCTCTGTTATTTGCTTGTCAATTTTCAATAAATATTTTTATTACTTTTAACTTAACTCTGCCCAGTTTTTATACGAATTTTGTAAGGTTCAGTTATATTTGACACACAATATAATTATTTCTTCCACTGTGCTTCTGTTACTTCTTTTTACACATTTCACCTTCACACTTGGCTTTTAACGTGAGCTGCCATCGATGACCGTATTCTTGGTCTGTCTTGGACATAAGGACCTCTTTTAGTATATATTAGGTCCATTTTAAGTCTCCAGTCTCCTTCCACCTTAGCGGGGGATATGTACTACATTCCCCATTTTTGGATTTTCTGGGTTATTTTTTCTTTCGATCGGAGATCATGCGATCGTTTTGAGCTTTAAGGATATCTCGCAGAGCGCTACACATAACTAGGGGACTGTTCGTTCTTACAACTGTGTCCTGATGGTTAACCTTCTGCTACATTATCAAACACTACTGACTGCTTACTTCAATTACTGGTTGTATTTGTGAATCAGGGATCACTTTACTTTAGTTGACCCCATGTTCCCGTACTTCATCCGCACTACATTGTCATATCTTTCCACAGAGGACCACTTTACACAACCCCCCCCCCCTAGTTCACCCCGTTTTTCTGCTGTTACTTTATCCGTATCACTCCACTTTGTTTCACTTCGCATCGCCGCGTAGCAGCACTTTCCCCGCACTACACTTCGCTTCGCTTTGTCATATCTCCGCACACTTTACACACTCCCCCCCGTTGACCTGTTTCCACAATTTGACCCCCCCCCTTAGTTGACCAGTTCCCGCTTCTTGAGCCACCCGATACTGTAGCGGCGCTACTTGTGCGGCAGCGGCACGTGCGCGCCGCCGGCGAGGTGCGCGGCGCGCGCGGCGCGGTGCGCGCAGCGCAGCGGCAGGTAGCACCACAGGCACGGCACCAGCAGGCTGAGCAGGGTGATGCCGATCCAGCTGGGGAGGAAACGAGAATGTTATTATTAAATTCGCTACTTTTTAACTAATACTTTTTAGAGTTCCGCACCCAAAGAGTAAAAACGGGACCTTATTACTAAGACTTCGCTGTCTGTCACCAGGCTGTTGTATCTCAAGAACCGCGATAGCTACACAGTTGAAATATATAACAAAAACAAAATAAAATATAATAAATAATTATTTTATTTTGTTTTTACAAAATAAAATAATTATTTAAGGGGGGCTCGCATACAACAAACGCCATTTTTTATAGATAATGGTATGGAACCCTTAGTGCGCGAATCCAATTCGCACTTGGCTGGTTATTTCTAAATGTTCATACGTCCTCATGCCTATATTGTTTCTTGATTTTATGTTTATTTTAGTGTAATAAAGTTTATTTGTATTTTATACATACATACTATCACTTCTTTATCCTTAACGGAACGGACAAAGCACTTTGGATCTTGCAGCTCTAAACAGACAAAGCCACAAGACTCAAAGGTTACTTTCAACATGATGGTGCAAGAAGCTGAGAAGCCCGGAGTCCGCTTTCCAACTTTTTCTTCTCCATTTCGCACGGTCTGGAGCATCATTACATACATTTTCACGTCTATATCCCAGACGGGGCAGACAGAGCCCAGGGCCGTAGGACCCAAAGGCCACGCATAGCGTGATGGTGGGCAGCAGTAAGATGAAAAAGGAATCAAAATAGAGATGGGTTGCTAGCCGCATCGTCTATTAACATGATTCAAATCTCGCCTATTCCCTCGATCGGCTTTTACGATCTGCGCGGGAAGAGAAGCAGCTGGTACATTCCATGTTTTTTATTTTCTCCCAGACCAGCATGGAAGAAAGTGAGCATCATTGGTTTTAAAAAGACTATTAGTAGGCATTAGAAAGAGCTTTCGTTCGAAAGTCGAAAAACAAATATGTTGAAATAAAAACGAACCGTTTCGCGCACGCCTCGTCGGGCGGCGCGCAGGCGCACGGGTGCATCGCGAAGTCTCCCTCCGCGTCCGACATGCAGTGGTACAGCATGCACTGAAACACCACACGATAATAAGTGTCGATAATACATGCAAAAATATATGCGGTAAGATCATTATCAAAGTTATTTATGCCCCTTTCTAAAATAACATGTGACGCCAAATGCATAATCGGACCCTCTTCGTAACGATTAGTGTATAGGATAGTGAAGAAAATTATAAAGGGTCATCCACATATTACATTATTACAGTGGTAGGGGTAGGGGTCATGGCAAATATGACAGTAAAAAAGCGAGACAACGGCTATACTAGATCACTATAGTATAATAAAATTAAAGTAACAGTCAAATATTTAAAAAAATGGATTTTCCTTATGAATGTGTACAGCCACCGGGCAAGTTTTTTTTTTTAACTATTACATGACTATCATTATACTATCGTGGTCTAAAATAGCCTGTGGTTCGATTTATTACGGGTATGTTTTTTTCACTCCGTGTCCGTCCACGTTGTATAGACCGACCCTAAGGGATCGTTCAAGTATAACTTAAGCATAATTTTTTTTCCTGTTTTTATTTGCGATCAGCGGTGTTTTGCTTTAAGCTTTGTTGATGATCGTTATCACTTTTTGAGTCGGTCCTTCATCGAGAATCTCTACTCATTATTCTAGAACAATATCGCTTTCCTTTTGAGTCGCTTCTGGAGCGTGTTGTTCTGATAAGCACAATTTTATTAATTTTTTAGTTTTCCAAAAATTATGGACTTATTTTGTACGTTTTTTTTTAAATAAGTACATCAGTAGCCTTAATATAAAAAAAACATATGTTACCTGAGCACACTTGATGCAGCTAACGCAGTCGATGCATGACTTGAAGCAGTCCGGAGCGAACTCACACGCGCCTGCTCTGTTCGCGCTCTCTATGTACCACTCGTGGCAGTGCCTGCAGCATTACAACGTAATTAATGGAAGAATTTATCTAAACTAAATATTAACCAAGTTTATTTGCTATTAAAAAAAAAGACGATTGAGCAAGCCCCAGAGTAAGTTCGAGACTTGTGTTATGGGATACTAACTCAACGATACTATATTTTATAACAAATACATAACAACTTTCCCCAAGGAACATGGATGGACGAAATATGAAAAGTAATTTTTGGCTTCCCATACAAGTTGACCGATCAGCTGATGCGAGTATCGAATAGAATGGAAAGTAAAAAATATTTTACATATTTCAATGATTATATGTTGTTCCTTGGGGAAAGTAGTTGTGTCACGGACTGAATCTACCTTCAAAATAGTTTCAGTATATTTTTTAGACATTATCATGCCTACCCAGTACCCATCGCCTAATAAACATAATTATTTTTATTCCTTGTCACTAGATGGCGCCATAAGGTAATAATTATAACATGAATATGTTTTCCTTCTATTATTGAAGTAAAGTATAGTACTCTAATCGAATAGACTTATATGAAATGCAAATAATATAAAGTATATTCAACATTTTCTTTGTCACTTTTTTGCTAGTGTGTGCTGCCATCTCTGTGCGGTTACCTCAAACAGTTTTGCCTCCAATCGTTTCTATGGCGTTGGGTATCTGTTACGTAAGTAATTATATTATCTAGGCGTTATATAATACTTCACCTGCATTTGGCCCTAGCTGGGATGGACTCAGGTTTCTTGCCGGGCAGCGGAGGGGGGCCAGAGTAGCTGTGAAGCTTCTTAATAGAACCTGCAAATATCAAGTCTCTTTTAAGTATTTTCACTGATTTGTTGCCGTCCTCTAGTTCTCTGGCTGCTCTGGTAGTACAGAGAGGGTCGTGCTCCTGCAGTGGAGACAAAAAGACCTGATGATGATGATTTGTTGCCGTTTGGCCGAAATTGCGATGGTTATGAAGGAAAACATCATATAATTATAAGGTAAGTAAGTTAGTAGAGCATGCCATGTTGCAGAAATAAATTCAAACTAAATTTAACATGACACTGCACACAACACATACGAAGTTGCTTACTGCAAAATGGAAACCTTTATATAAACTTTATACCGCATTTACACGTTCGTGTTCGTTATTTGCCTCGCGATTCGCACGATTGTGTAAACACGGTACGAAGACGCGAATCGCAAGGCGAACCGCGATGCGAATAGCGAACTCTTTACATATGCGTGTTCGTTATTCTCCTCGTCATTCGCCTCGCGATTCGCGCGAATGTGTAGTTGCGGCATTACATACAATTTCGATCAATAATCATCATCCGAGCGTATTCCCGGTTGCATCCATAGCGGTAACGCTTCAGAACCCGGGGTCCGCTACCTAACCTAGGCGATTTGACGAGGTTACTGGTTACACAGAGCGACTGCCGTCTGAACTCCGCAACCCAAAGGGTAAACCAGAACCAATCCTTGGTTAGGTTTGAGCTAACTACATCTGTGGAGCTAACACTAGATGGCGTTCGGCACCCAGTTTCCGTGCCTTCCGAAACATGGAATCATCTTCATTATCGGATAATCGGGTGTTTGAAGCCTGCAATATTCTATAACCAGAGGGGAAACCACTTTTCACACAGTATGGTTCCCAGTGGGATTCGAACCCACGACCTCCGGATCACAAGGCGAAGGCTTGATCAATGGACCACGGAGGCCAGCTCAGTCAGTCAGGATGTTGAGCGGGCGGATACAGGCGCTTGGCCGCCTCGACAAGGCTAGAACAATGGAGAGGTGCGGGGGACGGGGACTCATATTGCGGGGGACGGGGACACATATTGCGGGGGACGGGGACACACATTGCGGGGGACGGGTACACATATTGCGGGGGATGGGGACACATATTGCGGGGGACGGGGACAAATATTGCGGGGGACGGGGACACATATTGCGGGGGACGGGCACACCTATTGCGGGGGACGGGGACACATATTGCGGGGGACGGGGACACCTATTGCGGGGGACGGGGACACATATTGCGGGGGACGGGGACACCTATTGCGGGGGACGGGGACACCTATTGCGGGGGACGGGGACACATATTGCGGGGGACGGGGACACATATTGCGCGGGACCGTACGAGATTCCGTTCTGTGTAATACTTACCCGTATATTAATTCTGTGACTTCGTTCTAAAAGCTTCGATAGCAGCATGATAGTGCACTTATAGGTACTCCGTTTGGTTAGGTATTTAAATAAATGTAAACAACCTTGACTTGTCTTTTTATTTAAAAATACACTTTATAAATCAATAACTTTGCAAATTACAATTTAATTATTATAAATTATAACTTACATAATTACTTTGTAATTTGCAAAGGTATTGATTTATAAAGTGTATTTTTAAATAAAAAGACATGTCAAGGTTGTTTACATTTATTTAAATGGAGTATAGCTGTCAAATTGTACAGCAGAATAATACAAGTAGTCTTACCGGAATCTCGTTTGAGCAGCGGCGGCTTGGTGTTGGGTGAGGACTTCTCGGAGCTGATGACGCCGGAGCCCACCTGCGGGTACGTGTAGTCGTGGATCTGGAGCAGAACAGGCATAGGGGTGACGACAGGGTCCGAAAAGTATGATTGTAATTAGTCGTCTTTTAGATTATCCAAAAATAAAGGACCCGAATTTTTCAGTTGACCAAAAAAGTTAAAACACACAAAGATACGGAGCGTCAAAGTTCCGGAGGGCTTGCGACGTCACACTTAAGTAAAAATCGTGCTTAAGTGTGACGTCACCCGATATTTAAATGCGCTGTATCTTTGTCATTTTTGGTTTCTTAGAGAAAAGAAAAAATACGTGTACAATATTTTTTAATAATCTAACCAATGGACCAAAAATATTTCCATTGGGGGAGGAAGAAATTCCCTTCCTCCCTCAGTGACGCAATAATTAGCGAGGTGTCTAGACGCATGTCGGATGACGATGTTAACAAGTTAAATTAATGCTAATGATTTCAAATGTAACCTGTATATACTAATGCCATATGGCATTAGGTCCGCCACTTGTTAATTTTTTATGAACAATAAAGTTAAAATAAATAGTTTATTTAAAATTATTTCTAAACGTTTATTCAAGATATCCCGTGACCAAAGGGCTGGTTACTATCTGGCTCAAAGAATCAGCATTGCCGTACAACGTGGCAATGCTGTCAGCCTTTTAGCCACGTTGCCGAGGTAATATTTTAGTAGGACTACATAATTTGTAATTTTTTAGTTTTAATTCTTATAAAATTTTAATTTTAATAAGTTTGTATAGTATTTAAGTTAAATTTATTGGAAAAACCAATAAATAAGTGTTTAAAGTTAAAATAAATAAGCTGTCTCACCGCCGAGAGGTGCACGTAGGGACATCGGTCCGGGTCGGAGTCGTCGGTCTTTTCTTCGTACTGTACCTCGTACGGCTTCAGCGACTCTGAAACAATCGCATTCGTTAGTTAACCGACTTCCAAAAAAGACGTTATAATTTTTTGTTCACCGATTATTCGAAGCCAGGACTTTTCGTTTGAAAGGGTTACTTTCGAGGTGGTCCATAGAAATTTAATCAAAATCGGTTGTGCAGTCTGGAGGTCGGATTTTAGTTTAAAAAAATATACTATACAGATAAAAACGTAATGAGTTGGACGTTAACAAATAGTTAATGATAGGTATTCAATGAAATATAATTATTATAAATATAATTACTGCAAGTGCGTTCGTTAGATGCAATTTGAATTAATAGTACTACTTTATTTAAAGTAGTACTCCCATGCTGGTCTGGGAGAAATAAAAAAAACTTAGAATGTACCAGCTGCTTCTCTTCCCACGCAGATCGTAAAAGCCGATCGAGGGAATGGGCAATAATGCAAATCATGTTACCAGGCGATGCGGCTAGCAACCCATCACTGTATTGATTGCTTTTCCATCTTCTCGCCCACCATGACGCTAAAAGTGGCTTTTGGGTCTTGCGGCCCTGGGCTCTGCATAGAACCGCAAGACCCAAAATGCTCTGTCTGCCCCATTAGGGATAAAGACGTGATAGTATGTATGTATGTATTTATGTAGTACTCTATTTAATTATGAGTAACAAAAGATTTTAATGTTCTAATTATTACCTTATAGCGCCATCTAGTGACAGTTAAGAGAAATAATGTTTACAAGGCGATGGGTAGGCATGGGTGCAGTACCTGTGAGCGGGTGCCGCGGCAGCGTGATGGCGGAGAGGATGGGCGTCTGCGTGAGGTCGTCGGTGTGGCGGCGCGTGCGGCTCGCGGTCGAGTTCTCCGAGCTGGAGCGGGAGTCCGACGGCAGGTTCAGGCACTGGCCAGAAAAGTCGTCATTTAAGTAAGTAAAGTAAGTAAAAACACTTTATTGCACCAAAATACATGAAAATAACATTTAAATATAAATTCAGATGTACTATAGGCGGCCTTATCGCCAAGGCAATCTCTTACAGGCTTCCTTTAGGTGACAGTTTTAACAAGTTTATTTGAAACTAGCTTGTGCCCGCAGTGCACCAGGTGCGCAGGATTATCACACAAAATCTTTATAAATTGTAGCCTATGTGATATTCTGATGTATAAGCTATGTTATTAGTTTCATTAAAATCCATTCAGTAGTTTTTACGTGAAAGAGTAATAAACATCCATCCATACTTACAAACTTTCGCGTTTATAATATTAGTAGGAAGTAGGATTGACGTACATTTTATTCCTAATATCGTATTTGAAAAAAGTTCATAGACTCAGAAATCACCCGCCAACCTGACATCAGGATGGCGGCTCACTGTAAAATAATGATTGCTACGCATCCAAAAACGTACAATTTTACATATTTTTGTACAAAAACGTACATTTTCCGTATTTTTATATAGGTTATTTATGCTTTATTTGGAAGTCATACTTCCGCCATTTTGACGGACTGACCATACCAAATTTCATCAAAATTGGTCCAGCTATTTTCATTGAAGTACTTACCAAACACAAAACGTATAGTTTTCCAACTCACCGCTCGCATAAAATACCATTTGGTCGTATTTTAGAACCCGTCGTTTCAGCGAAAAATAATACTGTTTTATGACAAAAATTTCGAAAATTTGTGTATGGTTTTCTAATAATTGCACCCTGGATAAAAAGCAGTTTGAAAGTGAACGGATTCTACGGACGTAGATATACGCTATAAATGTCCAAATTATACGTGGTCAAGACTCCTCGTTGCAAATCCTTCGCATACGACCGATTCAAAAATGCGCTTGTTTGGAAACGCTCGCGCAAACTATTCGTAATGTGACTAGTGATATCAAATAAGTTTTTGACCTAAACTAATCAAACGTTCGTACATAGTTACATACAAGATACATTGCAAGTGAAATAAAAGCTTGTAAAATGCGTCCCCAGTTTACCTCGAAGATGTTCTGCTCCTCATCGTCTTCTTTGGGCGCTGGATTGTGTTTTTTGTACGCGTGAAGCGATGGCCACGCCCCGCCCAGACCTACAAAACAAGAAGTAGGTTTGACGAGACTGTCTACGAATAATTTTTCAAAACTAAAAAAGAGAAGAATTTAAAATATCAGTCCAGGTAAAAAGATACGGGTCCATTATTTTTGGATTATCTAAAAGTCAGACTAATTACATTCATACTTTTCATCACCCCTATTCCGAAAGAGTTTAGTAGAAATTCATTTGCGAACTTAATAAAAAAGAGGAGTATATCAAATAAGCCAATTTGAATTTGGCTAAATGGATATGTACTTTTACATATTTGGTCCTATAGAATTTTGATCAAAACTTCCCAATAGTTTAGGTGTTAAACTAAAAATAATATATCACCAATTTTAAACATAATGGTAACATGTTTTACTTTCTGAAGGCTTTTCTGTTATATCTGTTAAATATATATTTAATTATTATTTTTTAAGTAGTATTGTTTGGAATTTAGATTTTAAAGAAAATTGATCCAGTATATTTAATAAACAAGAAAACCAAGTACTAAATATAACACCACATTCACTTGTCACTTACCGTGTAGGAATCCAGTATACGGTAGAAGGGAGGCAAAAAGAAAGCACATTAGATAAATTAGTTCCGACATCAAGCATTGTTTACACTACTACTACATCAAAATATAACAACAAAACATAAGCAGCAATATTGATAAACTTTATTTCAAAATGTAATCATTTTTTTTAAATTTACGGTGCATCCTTTTCTGTAAATAGAAGAGCATTTGATCTAAAATTTGACTAGACTAGACTAGTCGTATATTTTACAGTTTTCAAGTAAATTGTTAATCGTCAGTCACAGAAAACTTCTTCCCATAAAACACCAAAGTGTGGACTGTGAGCGTTACTATACTATATCTTATAGGTGTGCTTTGTGCCTGAATTCTAGAAGATGTTAGAACTTAGAGAGGGCCTCCGCAGCCGGCGCCGGCTCCTAAAAATATCACTATTGGGAACCGGCGGTTATACTGCCGGCAGCCGAAATTTAAAACACCGGTTGCCGGCGCCATCACTCAAAATTTGCCGTGGAGTGTAGGTTAGGTTCGTTAGGTTTCTTGTGACCAAAACACGAGCGAGCGAAGCGAGCGAGGGACTTAAGGGCGAAAGTAACACACACGGATCATGTCATACCAGCGCCGGCGGCCAATTCGGCAACTTATCGTCCACTAGTAGCTTATCAATTGCAGTGCGAATTCCTTTATCAAAGGCCCTAGCCTCAGCCGCTGTTTAGAAAACTGCTTCCCATATGACTATAAAGTGAGGACTATGAGCGGGATTATATTCTTCCCGCATGTCATGTAAATGTGAACCTTATCAATTATAAGCAGTGTGCTCCATGCTTGAATAGGCATGACGAATGGAAAAACATTTTTGGTCCATCGGTTAGATTTAAAAAAAATATTGTACACTTATTTTTTCTTTTCTCTGAGAAACCAAAAATGACAGCGCACTGAAATTTCACGTAACGTCACACTTAAGCACGATTTTTACTTAAGTGTGACGTCGCCAGCCCCCACTCCGGAACTTTGACGCTCCGTATCTTTGTGATTTTTTTCTTTTTTGGTAAACTAAAAAATACGGGTCCATTATTTTTAGATAATCTAAAAGACGGACTAATTACAATCATACTTTTCGGACCGTGTCGTCACCCCTATTCTAGAAGATGTCAAAACTTACCGTCCAACAACTCCTCGATGGCAGTGCGAACTCCTTTGTCGAAGGCCCTAGCATCAGCCGCAGTTTGGAAAGTGAGTCCGAATCGCTTCTCGTCAGTCACCCAGTGGTGGAACGTCGGCATCACCTTGTTGTACTGGAAGTCCTTCTTTATAGTGCATTCGAGTACCACCTACAAACAAACAAATAATATAAAGAACCGTGTTCAATTCTTGATTTAATTAGATGTTACCATAAATGTGAGAGATAGGAATCGTTGATACACAAGCCTGCATGGGTTTATGCGATAAGACCGTCCATTGTACCTAATGTATTTTTTGTATAATTATTGTTTACTGTTTTTTTCTATTGGTGCTATAAAGAGTTTTTTATTCATTCATTCATTCATAGGTGCGCTTACTAATGAAGGCACGTTAAGCTGTTGACTGTTGTCGCTTAATGATTACGCATTAAGCTATGTCAGATACCATTTGGGAGCTTGTAAATATGACACTCATTCTCGCTACTAACCTATTTTAAATCTTTGTTACTAACACATGAGAGAGACGAGAGAGATTTGAAATTCTCTCTCATTTTGTCTCTTTACAATAAGTTCGTTATACAAACACTCTAAAAATACTATCATAGAACTTATAAAATAAAAGCATTCCTAACCTACTTGTAAGTCTAAATTGGTAGGTATACTCATCATCATCATCATCAGGTCTGTTGTCACTACTGCAGGAGAACGACCCTCTCTGAACTACCGGAGCTATACTTGGCCAGAGCAGCCAGAGATTTGGCCATACTCTCCTTGCTGACCAGTCGGGTTGTAGAGGTCTTATCAATGTTTAAAAGCTCTGCCGGAAACCACACGCCACAGGTATGTATGTATACTCAGTCAAGCACAAAATATCAAAAGTAGTATGTATAAAATTAAAAAATAAAAGTTATAAAAAGCTTAAAAATATCAATGAAACCTCTCCAACCCGTCTGGCCACCGAGGAGAGTGTAGGCCAAGTCCTCAGACTGCTCTGGCCAAGCATGGCTCTGGTAGTACAGAGAGGGTCGTGCTCCTGTAGTGGAGACAAAAAGACCTGATGATGATGATGAAGATGAGTGTGTATAAAAGCTTACGATATTATCGCTGATCCGCTTCCCGTGTATAAAGTATTCGTGTGCAGGTGCGGTTGCAGACGAAGATGTGGTGTCGCCGTTGCTATCACCATTGCCTGTTGACAAAGTTACTTTTAGTTCACGTGCGTGCAAGCGGGACAGAGAAACAGAGAATCTGACCTAGAGCTTAAAATGTAGCCAAATCGACATGTAAATTTACCAAAAACTAACTCTCTCAGTCGACTCAAGGTTGGGCTACACACAGCACGAAACAACTGCACTTTCGCATGTTGCTAACCTTTTCTGTCGCTCAGAACCGTCGTAAACTAGGGCGAGAGAGAGCGAAGGTACGCTATAGCACCAGCCGTGCGCTGGCAAAAGTAATCCGTAATAGTATTTATAGACACACAAATATAATGAAGAAGATAATCTAGAAGAATGTTCTTAATTACATGTACACGCCTACCAAATTTTATTGAAATAAATACAGGACGAAATAATTATTTAACTAAAAACTAAATAACCTACCTAACTTAAAATAATACAACATAAACTACATACAATTAAAACAAAGAAAACAACTAAAAATAAATAATGAGTATAAAATATATAACTAATCGAAGAGCCCGCCCCAGAGTGTACCGGGCTCGAAAGTGCCCATAATACCAGCAGCGTTGCCGCGCTGAATGGCCAGGGCTATGTGTTGCGTGAGGTACGCTCCGGAACGGGGATCACCTCCGTTGTCACGCAGGCGTCGCCCGAAATTCGCGATAAATTTTTTCCCCTCTTCGCACCAAGGACCGCCAGTTTCCACCGCAAAAGGTATGAAAATGTCCTACCAAATTTCATTAAGCTTCGATTAAAACTACTTGAGTTATCGTCGAAAAAACATACATACATACAAACACGGGATTGTTCAAGTAGAATTCGGAGAAATTTGCTCGCACGCTTGGCTGATAACGAAGAACTTTTATTAATTCTGTGCCCGGGTGTCCAAACCGGCCTTTTCTTCTCTAAATATGCACGTCAATGTTCAGCCAAGAACACAAAAAGACCGTGCAAAGTGGGGATCTAGACATGTATGTAAGTAATACCGATGCCATGCCACCCATCCTTTCGTGCCTCGTAGACCTAGCTAACTATATACCTCGTAGACCTAGCTAACTATATACCTCGTAGACCTAGCTAACCATATACCTCGTAGACCTAGCTAACTATATACAAGTGTTAAACAGACCGAAAACGTGAGTGGTCTGGGAGACTACTCTCCCGTGCCCCATAGACCTAGCTATTTGTTTACAAGTGTTTCATAGACCTAAGACGTGAGTGGCTAAGAGACTACTCTCCCGTGCCCCATAGACCTAGCTAATTGGTGACAAGTGTTACATAGACTAAACACAGTGGTCTGGGAGACTATTCTCCCGTGCCTTGACCTGGCAAATTATTTACAAGTGTTACATAGACTGAAGATGTAGAGTGGTCTGGGAGACTACTCTCCCGTGCCTAATAGACCTCGCTAATTGTTTACAAGTGTTACATAGACTAAACACATAGAGTGGTCTGGGAGACTATTCTCCCGTGCCTTGACCTGGCAAATTGTTTACAAGTGTTACATAGACTGAAGATGTGGAGTGGTCTGGGAGATTATTCTCCCGTGCCTTATAGACCTAGCTAATTGTTTACGAGTGTGACACTGACCGAACCCATAGAGCGGTCTGGGAGACTATTCTCCCGTGCCTCATAGACCTAGCTAACTATTTACAAAAGTCACACTAACCAGAGACGCGGTGCGGTCTGGCAGACGGGCGGCGGCCCACCATGACGTCCGCCAGGCCCCCGCCCCCGAGCGCCACCCATCCTCCCGTGCCCTCGTCGCGACACATCACCTGCGCTCTCACGCGCACCAAGCAGGCACTGTAACAAGCATAGACATCGATTTTTTTATCTTAAATCTATGGTAGTACGAAGTATCCATGGTAACAAGACACTGTTATCAAAATCTGTCATCGACAGTCGTAGACATCGATTTTTTTCTTAAATCTACGCACTGTTTTCAAAATATGTCATCAACCGTCATGACGACGACCTTCGTGGCGTAATGTTTAACACGCTAGACTGCCAATCCGGAGGTCCTGGGTTCGATTCCCAGACAGGGCAAGTTGGAAAATGGCCCTTTTTCAAATTGTCCTTGTTGAGTCTTGGGTGTTTATATAAATATGTATTTATTATAAAATTTAGTATTGTTGGGTTAGTATCCCATAACACAAGTCTCGAGCCTTACTTTGGGGCTGGCTGAATCAGTGTGATTTGTTTCTTTATATTTATTTATTATCATCAGGTCTTTATTGTCTCCACTACATGAGTGTGACCTTCTCAGTGCTACCAGAGCTCTTAGCCAGAGCAGCCAGAAGATTTGGCCTACACTCATCATACTGGCCAGACCAGTTTGAAAGCTAGGTCGGTTGTCTGGAAGAGGTGGCTCTAAGCGATAAGACCTACAATATATATTGTACCTAATGTATTTTTGTAAAACTATTTTTAATGTTTTTGATATTTTTTTTTGAGATTATTTTTGATTGAGATTGTTTCATTCAAAGGCCTCATTTAAGTTTATAAGGTTTGTTTAGCTTGTATATTCCTAAGTCCTTGAAGGTTAAACACAGGAAGATTTGGGAGTCCTATACTGCTCTGCTGGAATCTACATGGCAAAATCAGTGAACCTGTGCTTTTGTCATTATTAAAACACTAGCCGAAGCCCGCGACTTCGTTCACGTGGATTTTATGACTCCGGAAAATGCTTATCAGGCTGAACAACTTTAGCTGAAACAACATGTTTATATTTCTTATAGTTTAGCAGGTATTTATGGTTCTGCATCAGGTGTTTCATTTTCCAAAGTCAATTATACCCTATATACTACCCAGGCTTAACAACTATTTAACCCCTAAGCCGGCACTGGGAGGAATTCCTCCGACTTCCATTGTTTAACTATTGCGTCTGGTATTGGCGCATCTCAAAGAGATAACAATAAAAGTGTGATTTGAATCCATCCAGTATTTCCAGAGATTAGCGTGTACAAACAGACATTTATTTTTTTGGAAATAAATTCAATGCCCGGACCCATTTTTTACTGTTTTATTATATGTATAGATAGATGATAAATGTTAAACAAATAAAATTTCCTACTAATTGGATTGGATCCCCATTGTTGAGGGTTCTGACCATTGGGAGTAGCTTTTTGCACTATGACTTTGAAAGAATAAGCCACGCAAACGTCCATGAGATCATTCCATATATTAGTATAGCCGAAGCCCGCGACTTCGTTCGCGTGGACTTTATGTCTCTGGAAAATGCTCATCAGGCTGAACAACTTTTGCTAAGGCGTCATTTTTATATCTCTTATAGTTTAGCTGGATCATTATAGTTCTGCATCAAATGTTCCATTTACCAAAATCATTTATACCCTATATGTTGCCCAGGCTTAACAGCTATATAACAAAAAATGTTTAGTTTGAATTCATTTAGTATTCCGGATTATAATTATGTCTCCATCACCTCCGGCTACATGGATTTTGCTAGTTTTCATTAATTAACGGCACCACCGTGTGGTTTCCCGCAGAGCAGAAACTCCAAGTCCCTGGGATGTCGTAGAAGGCGACTTAAGAAATACAAGATAAACAAAGCTTATAAACATCAATGAGGCGCCTCCAGCCGTCTGGCCACCAAGGAAAGTGTAGGCCAAATCCTCTGGCTGCTCTGGCTAAGCATGACTAGTAGCACAGAGAGGGTCATGCTCCTGCAGTGGACACTTAAAAGACCTTAAGATGAGATGAAGATGATTTATTTACCCTTTATGGAGCACAAGTAGTAGTACTATGGAGAACCTACCATGTCCATTATTCCAGGTTACTGTATGTATAAAAAAATACTAGTAATGTGTACGTAGGTACTTACATACAATGTAAAAGATAAATTAATAACTAGTCAAGTACGAGTCAGACTAGTGCATGAAGGGTTTCGTACCTATCGAAAATTTAAATATTTTTTTAGCATTTTTGTTATAGTAGCTACAGAAATCATCATCTGAAAACTTCAACTGTCTAGCTATCACAGTTTATGAGATGGCCTGGTGACAGACAGACGGACAGCGGAGTCTTAGTAATAGAGTCCTGTTTTACCCTTTGGGTACAGAACCCTAAAAATTATTGATGTGTTACAAAATTTGAAAGAATAAAATATTCAAGGACTTCTTTGTTTTATTATTTTAAATTTTTACTATGTACCCAAATTTTGTTGTTTACATACAAATCACTAACCAATCAAATTCATTTTCCATTTGTCAATTCAAATCAGCTGTCAAATCGAATTCTAAATACAAAAATGTTGACAGTCAGCTGTTTACTGTCAAAAAAAGCTGAATGTAGCTATTTGAGCAAGGTTCTTTTTTTCTTTCAATCCATATTTACTTGTTTCTTACGACACAAAGTTGAACTTATCTGTGAAGTTAATTAGAGAATAGGTGGGGTCCACTTACATTTTTTTTTGTTCATTGACATGCATCACTGTCTACACAGGCCTTATTTTACAACCAGCCAGTATTTTCTAACTAACGCATTCGAAATGAAAAGTACGGGACGCATTCGTTAATCCAATTCATTCAGATATACCTAGCTCGCTTGAATAAGCTTAGCTCCAAATGACCCCGAAACGAGTTGCCTACATTATTGTGAATGAACGACGACTCATTGATTATAGTTATACACAGGGACGTGACCTAAGGGCGGCGGTCGAACCCTACAACAGAACTTGATAACCACTCCAGCCCAGAAACTCATTATAAACCAAGGCACAACGATTCTTGAACCATTTAGAGCTAAGCAGAACTCCGTAAAACTCTTTACACATCCCGTAAAGACAGAAAAATGGCCGGGGTAAGGCCCTACCTATCCCGAGAAGGGCGAACCACCGACAGCGAAAACTGAGTTATCAGCACATTACTTACTTTTCAGATGCCTCGGTCATGATTCGACACGTCGAATATCCTAATTTCTACTCGCCACTTCACAGATTTCACCATTTTTATGACATAAATACATCAGATTCACTTGCGAACCGTTCTTATTTCGGCCCTTTGTCGGGCCTCAGTGCGCGTGCGTCAATAAAACAGTCCGGGTTATTCAATGAACACGGGGAAAAGTGCGACAGGTGGCGTGTCAGTCGCGCGCAACTTTACAACTGCGCAGCGCGGTTGGTCGGGTCACTGCACTTCACAATTTCAGCCAATCCCAGGCCCCGCTCGGGTATTTCCACCAATGACGTCAATTCTCACATTTGATAAGAAAAAAGCGCGATTATTTAAATATTTCTCAGTGCCGGTAGTTTTTCTCACGCACTGGCTGGTATGTTCGAATTTGAAGATTTTAAAATATATTTTTGAGGGAATCACTAAATATGGCTCGGAAATATTACTTCGAACTGAATTTTTGCGGTGAAATATCGAAAATACGAATTGTCACAGCGGACGGCGGAACTAGGTCACGACGGCCTCGAGGGTTCGACTGTTACTGAATGGAGTAAGGCTCGCAATGGGCCCATCCCCGTTCATGCACCGTCTCATTGAAAAATAAATAGGTCAAATCATTGCAGTGGCCTACATGTAGGTTACTTGCACCATTCACAGGGGCGCTGCATACGGGCCCCCCGTCTATTTATAGCCGTTCTATATTTGGCAGGTCATTCGCACACGTAAATGCAGCCTCCAGGAACTAGGTTACCTGATTTTCTTTGTTAATAGCCGATGCAGTGACGTAGGTCGCCTCCAGTGACGTCAGACATTTTCCTTTTTTTTATGCAGGCATTTTATTATTTCGTTATAGATTTTATATAATGTTTTTTTCATTGGCACTTAGTAGACTTATCTATCAGTAATTATACTTAGAATCAAATATGTTTTTAATAAAGTGAACAAAGAAATTTAGTGCGTGAAATAGATTTTCTTTTCAGTTTTTTGTGAATGAACATTTTGTTGCCAAGTGATAAGTTGTCTAGTACTCATCTATGAATATTTGTAGAACCAGAAATGTTTTTTGGTGTTAGTAGATTTAACGAATGAATTATACATTAAATTCTCCTACGGTGATTTGGGAAAGTTGCCTTCAAAAACTTTGTGACGGCCTTCGAATGTACGCGTGCATTCATTCATGTCGCGTTGCTAAGGGAACTCAATGGAACTATTGATTTTATGAACAAAACCTTAATATTTCAGTGCATTGCGCGTTATTTATATAACTAATATAGAATTAAACTTCTTGAAGAAGTACTACCAAGTGCCGCCCTCTACAATCATTGATTAGAATTTCTAAATTTGACAAGGTTGCATTCGGTAGATTTATGTATTTTCCTAAGCCAAAAATAAATTATTTTGTACTGATAACAAAATAACACGTCGCAAAATAATATCACTTGTCTTTGAACATATCCATTTTATCGTGATATTAAATGATATTAGAGCGCTATTTGAGTCTATAAAACTATGACGTCATCTGCATGTATTGCATACAAAATCCCATTGAAACTGATTTGACTTGTTGTAAATTAGCATAGTAACTTAAATTCAGAACTAAAGCTCTTGGAGCAATAAGTACAAGACCGCCTTCCATAATCATTGATAGACATTTCTTAATTTACCAAGGTTGTATTTGGCAGTTTTTTTTTCGAACATTCTTCTCTTATCGTGTGTGTTAGTGACTAACACTAGTTCCAGAGTTTTTAAACCGCCTTAAAGGCCTCTGACATGGTTTTAGGTAACGACCAATGTCAAAGACAGTGACCGGGACCGACGGCTTAACACGCCCTCCGAGGCACGGATCATCTTACTTATCAGACAATTAGGTGATCAGCCTGCAATGTCCTAACCAAACTAGGACAACAACACAAAGTCGTTGCCCCCGCTGGGAATCGAACTCGCGACCTCCGGGTATGAGTCGAATCGAACGCTCTAACCACTACACCACGGAGGCAGTAATTTCGAACATTGAAGTGGTTTATCACTACTTTCCAACAACTCAAATCAGATACTTCTTAGGGTTCCGTACCCAAAGGGTAAAAACGGGACCCTATTACTGAAAACTCCGCTGTCTGTTTATCCGTATGTGTCATCAGGCAGTATCTCATAAACCGTGATAGCTGGACAGCTGAAAGTTTAACTGATGATGTACATATTTCTGTTCCAGCTGTAATAACAAATACCAAAACCAGAATAAAATAATGTTTAAGTGGTGTTGTCATACAACATAGTACTTACGTGATTTTTGTTTGTTTGTTTGTAATAACTTTATTGTACCAAAAAACAAAATAAAATACAAAAATTCGAAAGAGCAAATATGCAAAGGCTTAAAAAGATTTTTCATAGATGATGGTACGGAACTTTTCGTACGCGAGTCTGACTCGCACTTGGCCGGTTATTTCTAAACGTCAAAACAAACACTTTCTCTGGGATTTGTATTGCGGAAAAAATCGGGACTAAAATATGGGATCGCCTACAACACAGATAATTTTTTTGAAGTGAAAACTTCTTTAGCTGCGTTGTGCACTTTTTTTGGAATGGTTAAAAAAAATGTTGAAGTCGCGTCAGGACACGCTCGCGTCAGGACACGTGACCTGATCGAAAATTCGTAAGACGGATGGAGAGTAGACAGCTGGCGCGGCGTAGGAGACGGAGTATCCCCCTCTCTTTCTACGGCGCGGCGAAAATGTATGCCTGCGCCTGCTGTTTCGTATTTCAAAAATGCACAACGTTAATATTCAAGTTTTCACTTTTGCCGGCACTCCCAGAGTGCAACCCGTCGTTTTTTATTTCTGTACATACAAGCTTTTATTGTTAGGCCAAAGTACTTATTAAGACAAATGAAATAAGCCAAAATTTGATGGAGTTCCGTCGTTTTATCTCTCACTTTCATCGACCACCTTCCGTCTCCGTGATCAGACCCTAGACATCGCCTACCATGAAGTGCTCGTCGAGAAAAATCAAATGATTCCTACTACTTGATGAGGAAGGTTATGTAATTATAAAACTGAGTTCTGTCGAATTTCTCCCGGCTTCATTAGAACAGACCTACCTATACAGGCTGACTTTTCATTGGTTTTGGAAAAGAAAATGTCGTATGGTAAATAAATTACTCTATCCATATACGTTATCCGAATTTGTGTATGACATAAGATAAAAAAGTTACAAAAATAATTTTCGATCGAGACCACGTAGTACACTCGTCCAAAACTGTCGCGTGAACTCGCGTGACCGCCGGCGGCGGCACTACTTATTGATCTCACGATTTTACTTTCGAGTTTTAGTAAAAAAAAATTGGTTCTGAATTCTTATTTTGACTAGCTAATTAGGTCTTACTAACGATTCTCATTAAGTGGCCTTCGGCTCCAAAACCGAAATAAAAAACACCGTGTAGAAAAGGCCGTTAGATTTCATGTAATAAAGTTAAACTGAATGAATGAATGACTGGACACAGCCCAAACCGCTGGGTCTAGAGACTCTAAATTTCGCACATAGGTTTCTTACAAGGTCTATACTCAACTTCTAAGGGGGTGAAAGAAGGGGTCCAAAATTTGTATTTAAAAACAAGATAAGTTAGACCAGATTATTCGAGACTTCGCTGGAGTACTCCTGGAGGGAAAGGGAACAGGAACAGGCGGAACAAAGTTTCCTATCCAGAAATCCTATTAGAACCATTTCGACTTCTACGCAGACGAAGTCGCGTGTTAGAACTAGTAATAAGATACTTCGCCTGGTATTCTCTTCATGTGACATCTGGTCACGTGATTGGTCTTAGAATACGTTATCTGTTGGGAGTGTTGCCACTGTGTAATTTAATTACCCGAGCAAAATGCAACCAATGTGTATTAATAAGGCAATAAATATTTTAAAAAAATAATAGGAGAATCACACAGATACTAAATAGTTAAGTTAATTAGTATTTCATTTTATATTTATTAATTTATTGAGTGCGGTTTCTGGATACCGTGTGGTTACTGGCAGAGTAGAATAGGGCCACTCCAAGTCCTCCCGTGGATATCGTAGAAGGCGACTTAGGAAATACAAGCTAAACTATGTTTATAAACATCAATGAGACCTCTCCAACCCGTCTGGCCAGCGAGGAGAGTGCAGGCCAAGTCCTCTGGCTGCTCTGGCCAAGTATGGCTCTGTTAGTACAGAGACGGTCGTGCTTCTGCAGTGGAGACTACAAAGACCTAAAGTTGTAGTAGTCATTGAGAAAGTCCCTGAATTTACTAAAAAGAACAATCAGTGGTAACACTTATCGTGACATAGTCTAAGTCTAAGGCCATCTCGGGAGGAAAATTCCTTGTTTTAACCATAGTACCTGGGCGACCGAGCTTTGCTCGGTTACACCTCAAACATTAACTACATTTTTTTAAACTTGTCTAAAAACAATACAAAATAAAAAATTATATATAAACTTGAACATAAAAAAAAACAAAAGTAAGTTACCGAGAGGGATTCGAACACGTAACACTCTTTCTAGCGGTCCGCATCTTAAACCGCTGAGCCAAATGGCGGCCGGCGCGACGAAATTAGCGACCATATTCTGCGTGGAAAGAAAAATGCATGAAAACTCGAAAACACGCGTTTTCCCAAACATAGGACTAATCTAGATCGATTGTTTACCCCCAAAAACCCCCATATACCAATTTTCAGCGAAATCATTAGAGCCGTTTCCGAGATCACAGAAATTTATATATAAATAAACAAATATACAAGAATTGCTCGTTTAAACGTATAAGATTTCTTGTCATATTGTCTTCAGTGATATTTCAGAGTGATATATGACAAACGAGGTTTCGTTGGAAACGTCTTGTTGCCTCTTGGTTGCCCGCTGGCATAGAATACATAATAGTACAAGTACAGAATATTCACTCCGAAAAATCAATTAAAGGAATAGCGACTCTCGCTTCGATACAATTAAGTTCAATTCAGGTCGCACATCGCTAATACAGTTATATTCACCTAGACGTTCCATCTCTTTCCGTCTCTTTCTATCGCGTAACGCTTACCTTTTCTGGCGCACTGATTAGCCAAGCCGGCGAGGCCGCCGGACCGCAGGTCTGCCGCTGGTTATATCTATATACAGATAAATTTTCACGTCTATATCCCTGACGGGGGAGACAGGATCCAGGGTCGTAAATATAAGACCCAAAGGCCACGCTTAGCGTGATGGTGGGCGTTAAGATGGAAAGGGAATGAAAAAAGTGATAGGTTGCTAGCCGCATCGCCTATTACCCTGATTCAAATCTCGCCCATTCGCCCCTCGATCGGCTTTTGCGATCTGCGCGGGAAGAGAAACAGCTTGTACATTCTATGTTTTTTTCTTTTCTTCCAGACCAGCATTGAAGAATAGCAGCTATAATATACTGTTCGTTACTTTGTAATTGTACCTAATTCTATTTCTCATTGGTGTACCAAATAAACAATTTTTCTTTCTTTTTTCCTTACTTTCGTTTCTATGTGATATTAAAATCAACATGGCGCCATTTTTATGCCGTTGTCAAGGGTGTCTGAAGATACGAGGAAACATGAACACACCATAGCGGCGAAATACATAACCCTCCTTTAGGCTCCGCAGTAACACAGAATTAATAATAGTATTACATACAGAACGGAAACTCGCACCGTCCCCCGCAATCTGGCGTCCCCGCAACCCCTCCCCCAATTTTGGGCCTTGTAAGCGCCTGTAAAACAGGGTTCTTGCTAGTCGCACGTTGACATTACGCGAGTCACTTAGGATTATTGAATTATAACGGTGAGAAACTGCACACATTATCATTATTTATCCACGGAAAACAATAACGAACAAGAATTTTATAGATTTCCGAGTGATGAAAACATGTAAAAGCAACAAATTCTGCGGTGGCGACCCTGATTCTTTAACTCACACATTTGACGTGTGCACAGATATATTGTTTCGTATGTAGTAGTACTAGGGATATTTGTTACTCCGTTTCTATGAAGTGCCATACCTGTGGCTGTAATTAGCTTAGACGATAGATATTGTGTGTAATGAAATGAACACGCGTTTACAAAAACTTAATATATTTCAAAAATTTTAATAGTTTTTACAAAATGTGTAAAATTGGTTTTAGACACTATAAAAATAAAATTATGTTTGATTCATAATCATAGATACTTATTACATAAATATAATACATACAGTATTGCCTCATTGTTTTTCTTAGGTTACAATAAACAACTGGGACATATACAAACCATGATATGTGATTTATTTGTATTTGATATAGGATATTTACATTTACTTCATTTGTTAAGGCAGTTAAATGTAGGTATGTAACTGACTATGTAAATAATCTTGACATGTCTTTTTATCGAAATATACACTTAGTAAATCAATACCTTTGCAAATTACAAAAATAATTATGTTAATTATATTAATTTGTGATTTGTAAAGAAACTGATCGATTCATTTCAATAATAAGTTTTCAATATTAAAAACCGACTTTACCACCAAATTACACCACCAATTTTGATAAAATTTCTATAGGTCCTAAAAAAATCTAACTGACTAATAGATTACCTCCTTTTTTGAAGTTGGTTAAAAAGACATGTCAAGATTGTTCCATATTTTAACACTTAACCAAATAGAGTATAGGGCGATAAAAAATAAGTTGCATATCATAGAATTCAGAGAAATGATATATCATAGAATTCATAAAAATTACATTTACGTGTTTTAGGGCTTAAATGTAAAGTAAACAATACATCCATTATTTTCTTCCCCTAGCTAGGAAGTAGTTTTAAACATCACTTTTTGGTCTGAAAGGACGTAAAATATAAAATAATAAAATATTACCTGCATGATTCCAGTTTCGAGTTCCAGAGGTTGCTTTACCCCCTCATACAAAATTTGAGACCCTTAGGAGGTCACCACAATGTCTGTGGAGGTCACAGTGAGACGTTATGTACGAATTAGGTTAAAATTATAAAATTCGGACCCCATCTTGGATTTCAAAATGTTTAAAATTGAATTTCATTATCACAAAATTTCTCGAATACAGAGTTTAAACCTCTTATTCATAAAAAAACACCGTTTGTTAAACCTATTTTAGTTAAAACGTGTTTTGTTCCTGTCCTTCTTTTATTATTTAACATAGAAAGAACGTGACAAAATATATTTTAACTAAAATAGATTTAGCAAGCGTTTGTATTTTTTTATAAATAGGCGGCCATCTTGTATTTATAAAATTTTCTTTTAAGTTTCATAAATTCAAGATGGCCGCTTGGCGCCTGGTGGGATTGACAACACGGCCTACGACCTGAACCGACTAGACAGCTCAGAATAAAAAAAAAATATTGACTTTGTTTGCTGCTACCTAAAAGCTGCTGCAGAATTTGAAATATAAGGCACGTTGGCCTCTAACACAAACTTATTGATCATCTTTCAGGGCGTTTGCTGCGTCAAGCGGGACCACGCGACGTGTTAAGTCTATCTCTGTCACATCCTCTACATGCGAAAGAGTTGGTAATAGACTCGCGTGATGCCGTGTCTCTGTCGCACGCAGAGTCAGTGACAGAGATAGACTGAACTAGTCGCGTAGTCCTGCTTGACGTAGTTTACGCCCTCAGTCAAAAGCTGAAGTTCTACAAGTTCTCGTACTCCGGCGGGCCACTCTTGGTGGCCTGGGCTAGGGCGCCCTTCATGATGTCTTCGCTCTGGTGGTTGATGGAGTTAATGAGGGCCTGGAAGATAATAAGAATAAAATTTACGCAAAAAAACAACCGCCTTTATTTTCTTTCCATATCTTCAAAGTTCTTCATCATATCTTCAAATAACATAGGACAATATAGTTTCGAAAGTCTTTCAAATTAAAAAAACAGAAATTTTACTGGTTTTTACACAGAGCGATTGCCGTCTGACCTCCGCAACCCAAAGGGTAAACCAGCATCAATCCTTGGGTAGTTTGATGATCAAACGCTAGATGGCATTCGAACTAACAGTTTACACGTGCCTTCCGAAGCACGGAATCATCTTTCTTTTCGGATAATCAGGTGATTCAAGCCTGCAATATCCTAACCAGACTGGAAACAATTTTTTACAAACTATGCTTCAAAGTGGGATTCGAACCCATGACCTCCTAGGATCACAAGGCGAACGCCTTATATATATATTTATTGCAACATCAACGCCACCAAGAGGTTCTGGGTTCGATTCTTGGTCAGGGCAAGTTGGAAAATACCCTTTTTAAATTGTCCTGGGTCTTGGATGTTTATCTACATATGTATTTGTTATAAAATATGGTATCGTTGAGTTAGTATCCCATAAAGTCTCGAACTTACTTTGGGGCTAGCTCAATCAGTGTAATTTGTCCCTGTATATTTATTTATTTATTTTTATCGTTAAACACTTACTATGTGATCTAGCCCTTCTTCTACGGTTCTGTCTTGTGAGAACAAGATGTTCTGCTTCGTCGCCTGTACTGCCACAGGGCTTAACTTTGCTATGCCATCTGCGATTTCTAATACATCTTGTAGGGCGCTGGAAAGAGATAGAAGTACATTTATTATACTCATTAGTCGTTTTATTTCTCCCAGACCCATGCTGGTCTGGGAGAAATAAAAAAAACTTAGAATGTACCAGCTGCTTCTCTTCAAATGCAGATCGTTAAAGCCGATCGAGGGAATGGGCAAAAATGCAAATCAACAGGCGATGCGGCTAGCAACCCTCTGCAAATCACTGTATTGATTGCTTTTTCATTTTCTCGCCCACCATGACGCTAAAAGTGGCTTTTGGGTCTTGCGGCCCTGGGCTCTGCATAGAACCGCAAGACCCAAAATGCTCTGTCTGCCCCATTAGGGATAAAGACGTGATAGTATGTATGTATGTATGTATTAGTTGTTTTGAATCGACTCCGAGGAGGAGGTTATCAAATCGTCGACTTTCTAGAAATTAATTCCTCGCGATCTTTTTATTTTATGTATGTTTACCGATTATTTGAAGACGCTTGAACCAAATTGGATTTTTTTTTTGTTTCAATGGGCATACTTGTCAGGTGATATTATAGAAATTGAATCAAAATCGGTTGTCGTTAGGAGGTGAAGTCGGTTTTTAGTTTTGAAAAATTATCAAGTGGCCCTATGAGCTGTAGGCCTCGCGAGTTCCCACACCCGATGAAGTTTATCGGATAAAAAGTTGCGTCAATAAGGATAAGTGCCATCTATTAATAGCTAGAAAAAGTACTGAATTTCAAGCATTAAACCCCAATAACTTTAAAAACGGCAGAACCGATTTTTTTTTCATCAAACATAGCTGAGAAGTTCTAGCGCTACGATGACTTCATTATTTACTAGCTGTGCCCGTGGGCTTCGCTTCCCGTTGGAATTTCGGGATAAAAACTATCCTATGTCTTTTCCTGGGTATCAAACTATATCAAGTTTTATCTAAATAGTTCAGTGTTTGAAGCGTGATGTGGTAACAAACAAACAAATATACAAACTCACTTATAATATTAGTAGAATTAAACTTCTTTACATAAATGTAACAGACGGACTTAAGGCCCTAGGCCTTTTCTACCAGTCAACCTATAGTGGTGCAGCTAAAAGCAAATTTTGGCAAACTTATAACCAGAGATCGGATATTCCAATGCATATTTATCTAAACTTCGAGGTAGTACGTAACATAGAGTGGATAATACCACATCTTAATTTTTTTTAAACTGTGACTTGATTTGGTTTGATACTCTAATATGTTACGTTCTACCTCGAAGTGTAGGTAAATATGCACTGGAATATCCGATCTCTGCTTGTGACACCTTTTTTTTTGTCGGGGGCTAAAAACAAAGCGTACTAACGTGTCTTTGTCCGGATAAACCCTGGTGACCAACCCGATGCGTACCGCCTCGTCCGACTGCACTTTCCTGGCTGTGTAGCACAACTCTCTGGCCGTCGACGTGCTGCCGATCACCTGCAAGCGCGTAACGAAGGCACGTAAGCTATTGGTAAAATTAGGAAAAAATCTTACTAAAAAGTATGTTTGCAAGCACAGCGGGGGGTAACCAGGGAGTAAAAGTAGATGGTTGCCCTGAGCAAGTAAGTTATTACCGCACGAGTGTATATTAGTGCGGGAAGTAGTGTCATAAGGTGCAAATTTTGGTATCGGAAGAATTCACTTGGCACAGATGTAATATACGTAAAGTTAAGCTAATTTAGCCCGGTAGCCATCCCCCACCCCCTGGGGGGTAGGCGGGGGGGCATTCAAAGTTACTCGCCGCCGCGCTTCAGAAAAAAAATCATATCAGCTTCTGTTTACCTAACACCTCAAGTGTAGTATCATTTTCTGAGGAATTAAATTTTGAGTACAATTTCATATTTAATGTAAATATTAATAGCAAATAAGCGGCCAAGTGCGAGTCGGACTTGCCCATGAAGGGTTCCGTAGTAGCAAATAACATAATATAAAAGTCTTGTAGTATGTTTTTTTTAATTTTTATATTTGAGTTGATTGAATGAAACGTAAATTGCCGTTTATGATGATGACGTATTAAAAAAAAACTACTTACTAGATCTCGTTCAAACCAATTTTCGCTGGTAGATTTCACGGTAATGAACATCATATATTTTTTTTAGTTTTATCATTCTCTTACTTTAGAAGTTACGGGGGGGGGGGACACACTTTTTTCCACTTTGGAAGTGTCTCTCGCGCAAAGTATTCGGTTTAGAAAAAAATGCTATTAGAAACCTCAATATCATTTTTGAAGACCTATCCATAGATACCCCACACGTATGGGTTTGATGAAAAATAATTTTTTGAGTTTTAGTTCTAAGTATGGGGAACCCCCAAATTTTACTGTTATTTTTCTATTTTTGTGTCAAAACCTTAATGCGGTTCACACAATACATTCACTTACCAAGTTTCAACAGTATAGGTCTTATAGTTTCGGAAAAAAGTGGCTGTGACATACGGACGGACAGACAGACAGACATGACGAATCTATAAGGGTTCCGTTTTTGCCATTTGGCTACGGAACCCTAAAAAGGAAAAATATTGATGAAAAATAAAAATCGGATCGCATTTTTTTGGTAGTCGTGTGTGCTGCCATCTCTGTGTGCCTACCCGCAACTCCAGTTTTGCCTATTTACAGGCCGTCCAATAGTTTCTATGGCGTTAGGTATCTGTTACGTTAGTAATTATATTATCATTGGCGCTAGTAATATGCTTTTTCCCGCTGGGCTACCGAGCTCCTGACATCCATTTAGCTCTCTCAAACCACCATTTACCTTGGGCAGTCTCTGCAAGACTCCTACATCCCCAGCGAGTCCTATTTGCGTCTCTTTTACTTGGAACCAGGCGTCCGCTGTGCAGTATCTGGAATATATTCATCAGCAATAAGTCATCATCATCATTTCAGCTGCATAACGTCCACTGCTGAAAATAGGCCTCTCCCAATGATTTTTGGGATCATTTTCCAAAATGACTGATCTAGAGCAGTTTGCATTCCAATATTTCAGAAACGGATCCCTAAATCGATCACAATATTTTTTAAAGACCTATTTGATGATATTCCACACGATGTATTAGGGAAAAACAAATTTACTTTCACTTTACAAGAATGGGAGCTAGCCTAATTTTTTTTTGATACTTTTATTATACCGATTTTTCGGCATATGTAATATACATACCTTTGCCAAATTACAGCTTTCTAATACTTATAGTCTCTGAGGACTGTTGACAGACAGACATGGCGAAACTATAAGGGTTCCTTGTTTACTACGGAATACTAAAAATTTTTTTTTTTCATTTTTTTAACTTATTATTGCCGTGTGGTGTTATTAATAGGGCCACTCCAAGTCCTCCCGTGGATGTCGTAGAAGGCGACTTAGGAAATACAAGCTAAACAAAGCTTATAAACATCAATGAGACCTCTCCAACCCGTCTGGCCAGCGAGGAAAGTGTAGGCCAAGTCCTCTGGCTGCTCTGTCTGGCCAAATATGGCTCTGGTAGTACAAAGAGGGTCGTGCTCCTGCAGTGGAGACTTGATGATGAAAATAATATTACCTCACGTCGGCAGCGGTGATGAGATTGACGCCGGCGCCGATGCAAGCCTGATGTACGACGTTCAACACTGGCTTTATGCAGTTCTCCACCGCTGTTATGCCGTCCTGGAGACAAAAACACGCTGATTTTTCATTTGTTTTGGAGAAAAATCGTTTAGTAAATTAATTCCTCTATCTGGTTACGTAATCCAAATTTTTGTGTGACATCACATACATAATCTGTGTGCAATTTAAATAAATATACAAATAAGATAAAAAAGTTGCGAAAATGATTCACGATCGAGACCACGCAGTTAAGCACGTTCAAAACTGTCGCGTGACCCCGATTGACTCCGGCCGGCCGGAGGTGGCACCTGTGGAGAGTGCGTGAATAATATAATACTACAAGGTCGCAACAGCACCGATAAATTGATCTCTCGATTTTACTTTCTAGTTTTAGCTAGCATTTTTTTGTGTTCTTGTATTTTTGGTACCTTAAATATCTTAACGGACACGTGACATCTCACTACAATACACACCCCCATTCCCCTTGAAATTTCGTGATTTTTTAGGTTATTGATTTTTTAAAATACAGGAAGAAAATGCTTTAGTACTAAGTCCAGAGTCCACCTATATTGTAACTTTTTGCCTTGAATAAAGTTTAAATTATAGCTGCAAATTTAAACTTTATTTAAGGCAAAAAGTTACAATATAGGTGGACTCTGGACTTAGTACTAAAGCATTTTCTTCCTGTCGACCATACCCCTGTTTATATCTCGCCCTGGTGCCGTGTGGTTTCCGGTAGAGTAGAATAGGGCCACTGCAAGTCCTCCCGTGGATGTCGTAGAAGGCGACTTAGGAAATATAAGCTAAACCTCCTCAAAAGACCTCTCCAACCGGTCTGGCTAGCTTGGAGAGTGTAGGCTAATGTCCTCTGGCTGCTCTGGCCAAGTATGGCTCTGGTAGTACAGAGAGGGTCGAGCTCCTGCAGTAGAGACTAAATGACCTGATGATGATGATGATATCTCGCCCTGGACAGAAGGTTTTTTTTTCACGAAAAGTGGGTGTTATATGTAACTACAGGCTCAGGGGTTGCAAAGAAATATAATAGACATACCTGGCATTCCTTAATGATCTTGTAGAAAGCTCTCGCTTTCCGACCAGCATCTTCGATCTCGTTGGCTTCAGAGAAGTTCTTTATCAAGCTGTTTAGGTCAATGCCTGAAATTAGAAAACATTTTTTATTTTTTTTATTTAAATGTCTTCAGGTTATTTACATAATGGTAAAATGGTATTTAAATGAGCCGAGCGAGCAGAGCGTCTCAGTTTCGAGATTGGCCAAAAATGCTTGTCCGGCTGTCCGTCTTTTGTTTGTAAAATATATAATACTAGCAGTCCATCCCGGCTTCGCCCGTGGTACATACATAGCCTATGTCACTCAGGGATAACATACCTATCCAACAGTGAAAGAATTTTTAAAATCGATCCAGTAGTTTCGGAGCCTATTCAATACAATCAAACAAACAAACAAACAAATCTTTCCTCTTTATAATATTAGTGTAGATACAATGTCCTTTTTAATTAAGTACAAATATTTTAAGGGGTGATTTAGTCCATCATTTCGAACAACTATTACCAATATACGAGGGGCATTCAATAAGTACCTAGCCTCATCGCCAGAGGGCGCTGTAGTTTCAAAAGAGTTTTACCACAGTGTAGCACATTCTTTTTTAATTCTTTTTTCAAATTTTCATTCCAATCCCTTCATTTGTTTTAATTTGACAACTTAAGGAAGCGAACGTGTCGATCGGTTTTACAAAAATGGAAAAAGAGCAATATCGTTCGGTAATTCGATTTCTATTTTTGGAAGGGAAAACGCGCATCGAAATCAAAGAGCGCTTGGATGCTGTGTACGGTGACTCTTCTCCATCGATGGCCACCATCAAGAATTGGTTCAACGAGTTTGCACGTGGCCGTACGTCGGTTTTTGATGAACCACGTCCAGGTGCACCGAAAACAGCTGCTACGGAGGAAAACATTAAAAAAATCCATGATCTCGTATTGGCAGATCGCCGATTGAAGGTTCGGGAGCTAGCTGAGACTGTAGGCATTTCAGAAGGAACAGTGCATCATATTCTTCACGAGGAACTCGGCATGAGAAAGCTGTCGGCGCGATGGGTGCCGCGTTTACTCACACCGGAAAACAAGCGCAACCGTGAGACCACATCGGAGACGTGTTTGGCTCTGTTTAAGCGGAATCCAGCGGAGTTTTTGCGTCGTTTTGTGACCGTCGATGAAACTTGGATCCACTGGTACACACCAGAGACCAAGGAGCAATCAAAACAATGGATCCAGACCGGGGAACGTGCTCCAAAGAAGGCGAAAACTGTAAAATCTGCCGGAAAAGTTATGGCCACCGTTTTCTGGGATTCACAAGGTGTGATCTACATCGATTACCTCGAGAAGGGTAAAACAATTACAGGGCTTTACTATGCCGATTTATTGGGCCGATTCGACGCCGAATTAAAGAAAAAACGACCCCATCTGGCGAAGAAAAAAGTGCTGTTTCACCACGACAACGCACCGGTTCACACGTCTGCCGTTGCCATGGCCAAATTGGTCGAATTACGCTACGAATTGCTGCCCCATCCACCGTATTCTCCAGATTTGGCCCCTTGTGACTTCTTTCTGTTTCCTAATCTGAAAAAATCACTCGCCGGGAATAGATATGGATCAAATGAGGAGGTCATCGCCGCCACGGAGGCCTATTTTGCAGAGTTTGACAAAAACTATTTTTCGGACGGGTTAAAAAAGTTGGAGCATCGCTGGGCTAAGTGTATCGAACTAAAAGGAGACTATGTTGAAAAATAAATTGCCACTTTTCCAAAATTTTCGTTTACTTTTTGTAGGCTAAGTATTTATTGAACGACCCTCGTATGTATATCGAAATACTAAAAAAAATTTCATTTTCGATAGTAGTGATATCACGTGACTACTTCGTTTTGTATGAAAACCTTAAATTATTTTTACGTATTTCAATATACATTCATTGGAAAAAGTTGTTCAAAATGATGGACTGAACCAGCCCTTAAAATATTTGTACTTAATTGAAAAGAAGATTGTATATCAGCTATTTATAAAAAAAAAAAACAAGAATATCACAAACCTTATTTGTTACCCCTACTAAGATGCAACTTTTTTGCCTGATAAAATTTTTTATCTTATAAATTTCAACGGATTGGGGGACTCGGGAGGTCTACAGCTCACAGAACCCTTAGTATCATATTATATTCTACTAGCCAAGTTGACATGGCAAACTTCGTTAATTCTTTCTGTTTCCAGTAGGTTCTGGAGTGGTGTAACTAACCCGACTTTGTTTTATGTACATACTGTCACATCTTTATCCCCAATGGGGCCGGCAAAGCATTTTGGGTCTTGCGGCTCTAAGCACACAGAGCCTATGACCCCAAGACTCAAAAGATTTTGCACGATAGCTGGAGTGATGGTGGAAAAAGGAATCAAAATGCTGATGGGTAGCTAGTAGCTAAAATGCATACACACCTGCCGTAAAGTGTTTCCCCTTTCCAGACAGCACAACCACCCTACAATCTGAGTTGTCATGCAGTGCATCAAAACACAGCTTCAGCTCCCTGGAATAGCGAACATAGAATGTAATGTTCCAGTTGCTCAAGACTATTACATCAATAACTAGCGGCCCGGGTTGGTTTTGCATGGGTGTCTGCTTAGGTTAAAACCTTATTTTATTTTGAAAAGAAATTGATATATTAAAAAAATTTTTCTTCTTTACATTACAAACTTGATTGATTGATTTATTGCATAATAAAAACATAATATACTATAATATTAACCAAATAAATACAACCTAAAATTCAAACTAACTAAAACTAATTAAAAAAAACTTATATTAAATTATATAAAAAAATTGAGGCCAAATCGCTGCTGTCACAGGGCAAAGGACCCAAGAGGCTGGCGGCATTTCCGCGTTGGATATACTTAAAAGCTGTCCAAAATGCGCACCCGCCCTTGGGTCCCGGAGACATCGATCAGGCGAACTTAACTTAAAAATATTTTTAATATCACGGTTTTATCTGTAACAATATTCAAAAAGTTTAAAATGCTCCTCAAAACGAATCAATCGAGCCTGAGCCAGAAGTTATATTATGTTGTTCTCGATAAGAAGAAGATCACAGAGATGCCATTACCACCTTCCAGCTCCGTCATCAGTACAGCTCCAAGTCATCATAATATTGCATTGTCACGGGATATATTAATGCGTTCAAAATTTGAGCTCAATGGAAAGGCGGGAATCGGGTCAAATTTAACTTGCAAGATTTGATTACATAGTCAGATAGTCAAACAACAGGACATGTAAAACTGAATCAAAGCTTGTAAAATGAATTAAGATTTATGTTCAACTTAATTACAAAAGGGGAACTCCTTTTTTAATTTTTGACGACCTCCGTGGCGTAGTGGTTCCCATGCCAGTCCGCCACCCAGAGTTCCCGGGTTCGATTCCCAGTCAGGGCAAGTTGGAAAATGGACTTTTTCAAATTATCCTGGGTCTTGGATGTTTATCTATATATGTATTTGTTATAAAATATGGTATCGTTGAGTTAGTATCCTATAACACAAGTCTCAAACTTACTTTGGGGCTAGCTCAATCAGTGTAATTTGTCCCTATATATTTATTTATTTATATTATTTATTTTGTAATGCATGCATTATAATATGTAAAACTTCCCAGGCGAATGCACTACACGCTAGTAAAAGCTGCACCAAAATCTGCCCAGTACTCTTAATCACACAGCCTTCATTCGTAATGGAAAAAAGAGAGTCGAAGAATAAAGTAAAACTTACTTCCACATGGAAACATTGAATGTATTCAGTTTCTCAGGGCGGTTCAGTTCAACGTGGTACACGTGCTTCTTTGGCACTGACACGGCTAACGTTTCATACTTTGGAACATCTGCTTGTGCTGAATAGGCTCTTAGGAAGGCCGCTGAAAAAGTTTAAATTTATGGTCACAGTATATTTTTTGACCTGCAACTTCACAGAGAGTTTGCTTGTTTATGAAATATGTATTTGGTAGTTTATGAAGAGCTTGAAACCATCTCGATAATGTTTGAAATCAGAAATAAACTAAGAATACAGGATTATTATGTTCTTGAGGACAAAGTATGCAAACTGGCTAAACTAGCAAATTACTGCAAACATTTCTACTAAGATTGTTACAGGTACAAAGTTTTAGTAGCCGGACGGAAAATACAAGAATCTACTGAATAATATTGAAAAAATTATGAAAAATAACTGGTAAACTCACTTGTAACTTTCCTCGGCTGATTAAAAATAATTCTCTTGAAAATAGAAGTCATGATGTACGTAAATTAATAGGTACAGCTTCAGCACAAATATAATTCACTAAATTCTATTCTAAAGTTTAACTTAAAACAAGAAAAATATTAAAAAATTTAATGAACAAAGTCCACAGCTATAATTGTCAGTATATATAATGTACTCTGTGGCTATAATCAGCTGTTATGGGAGGGAGAGTAAGATTTATAGTTTTGACATTGACAGCAACAAAAAGTTTTGACATTAAACGTTGTTTCGCGCAAAGGAATAGAGAACTAAAAAGCAATAATTATTTTACTACAACAACAGTTGGCAAACAAGCTTACGGCCCTACAGAAGAGTATATTTGTTACTGTAGTAACATTGTTTTATTTAGGGAGCCAATAAAACGGCATGAACAACTGTGAAATATTATTTAATTATAAAATAATGAGCAATAAATAGGTAGGTAAATGATTCCACGATGTTGTTTCGCGATGACATTGTTAGCTGCGGTTGGTAGGTCTCAGTGTTGTGAAGAACAGCTGCGTTTTTTAGCCCACTGAAACAAAGATTAGATACTAGAAATAGTATAGTTAGAATTGTTTCTTAGAAAGAGAAAGAAGTCGAAAAGAGAGAGTTCAAGTATTACGTAATGCAATTTTTTTGAGATTTTTGACCCCCCCCCTCATGTAACGCTTAGTTACGTTCTTCTGGACCCCCTTCCTCTAGTAACTAGGGCTCTATCTTATGAACCGTGATGATGATGTATTTCTATTGCCACTTTTACAACAAATACTAAGAATTGAATAAAATAAATATTTAAGTGGGACTCCCATAGAACAAACGTGATTTTTTATACATAATTGTACGGAACCCTTCATGCGCGAGTCCGACACATCCTTGACGGGTTATTTTGGTTCATTGACCTTCAAGTTCACCATTTTTATTTCCTTGGTAAGTTAAATGAAAACTCACATAGTGTCCGGACTCCCGGCACTACGTTACTTGAGTGGGATAATGTAAGGAGAAAGAAGAAAGTTATTTCACTTTTTTTGTATGTGTAAGTAACCAACCACACTGGTGTCAGATTTTTTAGGCTACCTTAAGGCATCTGACATAGCTTGAAGACTGCCATTCAATGATGACACCCGGGACCAAGGGCTTATACGTGCCTTCCGAAGCACGGAGGAGCTCGAGAAATGTTTAAGCCACTTGTGGTCACCCATCCAAGTGCGGACTACACTTTTACGCTTTACTTGCAAAAGCGCTAGTAATGCGTACTCCCGCCGGGCTACCATTTCTACTACATGGTAGTTGTACTCACGGGCAGACGCAGTAGCATTCTGCGCCAATGTCAGCAACCCCACGAGATTCTCTAGTTTGTTGATGCTGTGCTGGAGGTGGGCGGCGGCCAGCGCTCCTAGGATGGAGGTGCCGTTGGCGAAGTCCGTGCCCCTGAAAAGCATGAGCTCACAACATACATACATACATAGTCATCAGGTCTTTCTAGTCTCCACTGCAGGAGCATCATCTAGTCTTCAATAAAATGGTATGCGAAAGGCAAGAAACTGTGACCGTGCGTGCCACGCTCACGACAGGCTTTTTTAGGAACGATAGTAGGGCAGTTTTTTTTTTGGTATGAATTTCTGACCTACTTTTGTAGGGACGTGTGCGTTGCACTATTGTAATGTACGTTCTATTTTTCTCCTACAAAAATCGATCACAGATTATCGGATGTGGGCAGGCAGTCTAAATGGGCTTTGTCTAGGCATTCCTTTACCTAGGTACATGAAAATGTTGTGGTGGGATGGGATAGGTATTAGGTACTTACGTGGAGGCTAGCAAATCTATGAGGCCAAGGAGCGCACGACTTTCAGCGCCGCACGACAGCTGTGAACACATTTCCTGATAAGAATCATAACTCAACCAATAAATGTGTAGTTATATCTAGGTATCTACCTTTCAGTATCTTGGCAGAAACTAGGCTATTTTAGGGTTCCAAAGTAAACAAGATTTCAAAATATAAAAGTAGTTTCGCCATGTCTTTTTGTGTGTCCGTCTGCGGTTTTACTCAGAGAGTACCCGTAATTTGGCCCGACTTTCACGGCACTCCGAATACTAGACCGGTAATATAAATATATAATAATAGTATATAAATATATAATATACAGCTAGTTTCCTGATAAGAATCATAACTCAAACAATAAATGTGTAGGTATATCTATCTACCTTTCAGTATTTTGGCAGAATCTAGGCCTTTTTAAAGTTCCGTATTAAACAAGGAACCCTTATAGTTTCGCCTTGTCTGTCTGTCCGTCCGCAGATTTTCTCGACTGCTATGCAGAAATAGTAATAGAGTGAGAATTTAAAAACATTCTGTCTGTTTGTCTGTTTGTCCGTTTGTCTTTTTGTCTGTAGGTATGTACACGCTAATCTCCAGAAGTACTGGACGGATTCGAATGAAACTTTTTTTGTTATATATGTAGCTGTTAAACCGGGGCAACATATAGGGTATAATTGATTTTGGAAAATGGAACACCTGATGCAGAACCATAATGGCCCAGCTACACTACTAGTAGTTCGCCACGAACTTAGACCTCGCGATTATTATTTCAGAATAATGTACCTGATTTGGATGAGTTATCGGTGCAGGTTTACCGATATGCGGATTTATGGTTGTGACCAAATTTCCAAAATAGTTGCCAATCACAGCCCTTTCTTCAAATGACTTTCGATCTAGCTTTGAAATGTCAAGAGCAACTTCCAAACTATACAATCCCATGGATATGAGGTCTACCGTGATGCTGAAATTTAGTTCTGTACCGGTAGTCTTTCACCGAAAAATGACCCATCATTTTTCAAATGACGAAGTCAGCTCGTTGTTGGAAAAACCAGAAAACTATTAATGGGTTTTCGTTTAAATGTTTAGTACCTGGGCGACCAAGCTTTGCTCGGTTACATCTCAAACATCGAAAATACGCGTTTTCCCAAACATAAGACTAATCTAGATCGATTGTTTACCCCCGAAAACCCCCATATACCAATTTTTAGCGAAATCGGTAGAGCCGTTTTCGAGATCACAGAAATATATAAATAAATATACAAGAATTGCTCGTTTAAAGGTATAAGATTTGTATTGCTATGGCTCTATGCCGCTGCTCATTGGTTTCTTACTCTCTTAGTAAAGCTACTTCGCGGGCTTAGGTTGCTGTTGATCTCTTGTTAGTTCGTAGCATAATTCATAGGCATAATTACTAATAGGTACTACTACTACAGAAGCACAGACAAGCAGCGATAGCGATTGAAAGAAAGTTCGCTCAACAAAATTGCTAAATTTAATAAACAAGCCAACAATAAAATAATATAAAAAAAAAATCGTAAAATAAGCAAAACCCTTTTTTTAAGTCGGTTTAATATGATAAAATTTATAGAACTACTTATGAAACTCAAAATAATAACCATAATAGTTATTCAGAGAAATTACTTCGTGGACCTCAGGGGAGATATGTATTTTTAAGAAAGTTGATCAGTAACCCGGACTGAATTCACTATTTTGTAAGAAGATTTGTATTGTATATGTGTACTTAACTGTCACGGCTTAGTCAGCTAGACTTCGCGAGTCACCCTAAACCCGTTCAAGTATAACGTATAAAAAATTTGTGCAGACAAAAAAGTTGTTCAAATAAAAAGAAATTGTTTTTATAATGGCAACAAAAAAGTCTAATGACATTTTTAAATATATTTTGAAATGGCGGATTTATGACAGTTTTAAAATTTTAAACCTCCATATTTCCTCCATTTTGAAAAAATTCGAAAAACTGGCTCTACAAAATTTTTTTATTTAGTTGCTGAACCTGCTTACAAAATTTCATGAGAATCGGTTAAGAAATGCGACCTGTAGGCTAGAACAGACAGACAGACGGACAAAAGAGTTTTTGGCTAATCTCAAAACTGAGACGTTTCGCTCGCTTCGCTCGCTCGGTCAATAAGAAATACTTATAAAAATGACGCCTTAGAAAAAGTTGTTCAGCCTGAGCATTTTCTGGAGACAAAAAGTCCACACGCGAACAAATAATAAACGTGATTATCATCATCATTTCAGCCACATAACGTCCACTGCTGGACACTGATGACCGATCTAAAGTGGCCTGCATCCAGCGATTTCCGGCGAACCTGGTCAGGTCGTCAGACCACCTTGTGGGTGGGTGTCCTACGCTCTGCTTGTCAGTACGTGGTCGCCATTCGAGAAACTTTTTGCCCTATCGGTTATCGGTTCGTCGCGCTAAAATCCTACTACCTACTTAATAATATAAATGCGAAAGTGAGTTTGTATATTTGTTTGTTTGTTTATTTGTGACCACTTCACGCTTAAACCACGGAACCTATTTAGATGAAATTTGATATGGATATAGTTTGACATTCAGGGACAGGGAAGGACATAGGATACTTTTTATCCCGAAATTCCCACGGGGAGCAAAGCCCACGGGCACAGCTAGTATGTAATAATAATATACTCACTAATAACAATATTAGAGGTAGAGCGAGGGCCGTTCGTGTAAGCAGCGTAACTCCAACACTCACAGCCATGGCTATACAGAAGGTACACAGGTATATCTGACCGAGTGTCACTACAGCTGAGATGTCACTGAAAACTGAGTGTGTTTCAGCCCTTATATATTGGTGAGGAACAAATGGTGTAGGACAAAGGTAAGCGCGATGAAAGGACAAGTTCATCAATAGACACTATGCATACTAAAGTAAATGAAAAGCTGTTGTTTGTGAATGGAAAATGATTTTTCTAGATATATTTTTAAAACAGACTTCACCCCGAAAAAACACAACTGTTTTTGATAAAATTTATATATGGGACCACCTGACAAAAGTATGACTTTCAAACAAAGAAAAAATTTTCTATAATGGTTTAGGCGTCTTCGAGTAATTTGTGAACATACATTAAAAAAAAAACAGTGGTAGGTACTCCGGGAGTGCAGACAGAAAAGAAAACTTGGTGTCGGTTTCAGTGACATTGTCGCAAGTTTTTTGAAGTTTGATCCTATCTTAAAAATGCCCAGCGCGCCTAATGAAGTTTACACTTAAAAAAAACATAAAAGATTCCGACGAATTGATAACCTCCTCCTTTTTTTAAGTCGGTTAAAGAAGTTGTTCAGACATAAAAGTTGCATCAATAAAAAAAGATTTATTACAATTCTGAAAAAAAATGAAATGTCTGAAATAGTAATATCATCGTCATCATCATCATCAGGTCTTTTTGTCTCAACTGCAGGAGCACGACCCTCTCTGTACTACCAGAGCCATACTTCATCTACATCCTCTGGCTGCTCTGGCCAAATAATAATTATTATTATACTTTTTGAATAATCAGGGATAATCTGCCATGGTGGTAATTCCTATTTTTTTTTGTATGGGAGCCCCCCTTGAATATTTATTTTATTAATTACAATTTCAGTTAACGTCTAAATTAAAATCTAAATTAAACTTAATATTATTATCACATTGATACTTATTTTTAAGTTTTTTAACATATCAAAATCGATTCACAAGTGACGACAATATCGCGTAAAATACCCACAAAAAAACATACGAATCGAATTGATAGCCTGCTCCTTTTTTGAAGTCAGTGAAAAAGGGCACAAATCATCAATGCGGCTAGCAACCCATCATTATTCTGATATTTTAATTCATAATTCATTTATTTCATGTTTTCATGCACATACAATTGTAAAACTTAAATCTAGTTTACAAAGTTCACATGAGACCCTGGTGGTAGGGCGCTACATTTAATAAAAATTAGTACTACATTTACACTTATTGTGATTATTATAACTCTAACAATTTAAACTAACTGAAAATTTTTTAAGCTATTCTTATAACAGGCACGCTTGCTAAAAATATTTATATATTTATCAATTTTCCTTATCGTCGAAGTATTCGTTAATCGTATAATAACATTTTCTAATTAAATATTTTTTTAATGTACTGAGGAACGTGCTATCCTTTACAATGGTTCATGTCCTAGCCCACCATCACGCTACATGTGGAATTTGGGGCTTAAGACCCTACGCTCTGTCTTCCCCGTTTGAGAAAAGACGCGATAATGTACCCGAGAGGCCCTAAGACATTGTTTTCATGAGAAAATGTATGGTTGTCCTCAAATTCGTCTCGTTAATGGCACTACAATAAAACGTAGTACAAGAGATCTGGTGCAAGGTATACATACCTAATTGTTTTCTGCCCTTGGTCTTGAAGTTACTTCATACATGCAAATTTGTAAACGACATAAATTAAAAAAAAATAGGGACAAATTACACAGATTGAGCTAGCCCCAAAGTTCGAGACTTGTATTATGGGATACTAATTCAACGATACTATATTTTATTACAAATACATATATAGATAAACATCCAAGACCCAGGAGAATTTGAAAAAGGCTATTTTCTAACTTGCCCTGGCCGGGGATCGAACTCGGAACCATAGAGGTCGTCATTAAAAAGAAGGAGGTTATCAATACGCTATCCCTTTCCTTACTGAAGGTACTAATTTGTACCACCTACTTTCCCGCCAAATATATTCTATACGATAATCGCAATACGCTCGTGCTCCCTGAAGATCCTTTTCCGTACCGTTTAGCTAGCCAATCACAGCGCTTTATTTGTCGTTTGACCATAAATGACCTTATTAATTTGAATTACGAGTCACAACATGTCGAAGTATTAGCAAGTGAATCAAGTGCGATCTTTGAAAACATAAAAAAAATATTCTTACTAGGGTGAGTGATGTTATTTGTTATTAAATCGATTATTTAATTAATTATTTATTATATTTCGGTATGTTTTATTTGTTTAGTAGTTTGCATAATAGGTAAAATTTGTAAAAATCGAGAAGGACTAATAAGTACCGTCAGGAACTTTTGGTTGTATAATGAAATGATTTTTGAAAACATGCTATTTTACTTTCGATTTCATTTTATGTTTTTGATTGATTATCTAATGGTTTTTTATGTATGCATTTCAGTACCTGAAGATGGATATCTCAAAAAACTTTGCGCTTATTGAATCCCTGTTGATGGAAGACATTCCAGACTGCGAAAAAAATTCGGTGTGGCTCTTTCTGACGACGAAATTGTGGATAATGTGCAACTACCCACATCAAGAGGTTTTGACGACATATTTGAAGAGGCTCTTGAAAGGATCCAAGATGACATCGACCTTTCTTCTAACGATGTTTGCAATCTGTCTTCTTCGAGCAAAGAATTATTACCAGAATCTTCCATTGACCAGGTAACTTCTAGGTCCCCAGTTCCAAGCCCCGAACCTGATCTTGACTTGCCTTCAACAAGTACGTCAAGGGCTACCAGTAATATACCACCTGAACCAAACCGTAAATGGAAAAAACGTAATTTGGAGACTAATTTACCTCAATATTCTGCTAATACAGAGGCAGTAGAAAATTATTTTGCTCATTGCACTACACCCACTGATATTTTTTTAGTTTTTATTGATTCTTTATTGGATAATATTGTATATCAAAGTAACCTTTATGCCACGCAGAATAATAAGGTTCTAAACCTGAAGAAGGAGGAACTCATGGTTTTTATAGGTATGAATTTTTATATGGGATACAATAGTCGACCAGCGTGGACTGACCATTATTCTTCAGCATCTGACCTAAACAATCCAATCATATGCAAAGCTATGCCTAGAGACAGGTTTGCCAATATTTTGTCATATTTACATTGTAACGACACTGCTCAAATGCCAGCACAATGTAAAGATAAATTATACAAAATAAGGCCAATGGTGGATGAGCTCAATAAAAAATTTCAAGAATGTTACTATGGTACCCGAGAATTGAGCGTTGATGAATCTATGATAAAGTTCAAAGGCAGATCTGCACTCAAACAATATTTACCTATGAAACCCATAAAAAGAGGCTACAAACTATGGTGCCTGGCTGATCAAAGAGGCTATGTGAAGAAATTTATAATTTATCAGGGGAAAGATGAACTAATGAGCACAAAATTTTCAAATTATGGATTAGGTGAGAGACTAGTTTTAGAGTTGACAGAAGAAGAATGGGGAAAAGGCAAAGTTATATATTTCGACAATTTCTTTTCATCAGTAGCTTTACTGGAAATATTGAAGACTGAAAATACTTATGCTTGTGGCACAATCAGAAGTAATAGAAAGGGTCTCCCAGGAAATTTATTAGCGGATTCAAAAATGAAAAGAGGAGACAGTGATTATAGATTTTCTAATCAAGATATTGGGTATTGGAAATGGAAAGATAATAAAGTTGTTCACATTGTCTCCAATTTCCATGGCAATGAAGAAACCACAGTATCGCGCAAAGAAAAAAATGGATCGAAGTCCTCAATAACGTGCCCTAAGGCAGTAAAAGATTATAATACATATATGGGGGGCGTGGATATGGCCGACCGACTAAGAGCTCTATACTGTGTCGACAGAAAATCACCTAAATGGTGGCATAGATTGTTTTGGGGTCTAATGGATATAACTTTTGTGAATGCATATGTTATTCATAGTCTTATACTTGAAAAAACTACTGTCAAAGACTTTCGTCGCTCTATTGCCCAAGGTTTGATAACTTCGGGTAATAGTAATAAAAAGCGGAGTTCTAAACAAAACCTTGAAAGGCCTGGTCCATCCAAGAGACGTAAATCAAACTTCTCTACCATCAAAGATGTTCGACTGGGTAATAGAGGAATACATTGGCCAGTTTTTGTGGAAAGTAGGGGAAGATGTGAATTGTGTAGTATGAAGAAGATTCAGTCGAAACCTCATAGTAAATGTAGTCACTGTAACGTCTTTTTATGTCTCAATGAGAAAAAAAACTGTTTTGTGCAATATCATGAAGCTACCGTATAATTGTTGCATTTATTTCATTTTGTTTTTCATTTTTCTTATAGTTACTTTATTTCCCAAGTTCCTATATAGTTGTGATACACAAAGTTCCTGTTGGTACTTATAAGTCTAGGTATTAGAAAAAGTACTTCTAGGCATAATAAAAATCTGAAAAAATTCTAACTGTTTCATTTCAACCCCTGAAGTATATTAATGAACTTTATTTTATATTCATAAAATATATATATACTCCGGTAAGAAAGGGCTATTTTCCAACAAGTCAAATCAGCAACTTTTTTACTAAACGTCAAAACAAACAGTTTCTATGGGATTTTGTATATAATACAGGCAGATGACGTCATAGATATTTGGAGTCAAATAGCGTTCTTATTATCAGTTTTTTTACAATAATAAATTTAAAATTACGTTAAAATGGATATGTTCAAAGACAAGTGACATTATTTTGCGACGTTTTATTTTTTTATTAGTACAAAATAATTTATTTTTGACTTAGGAAAGTACCCAATTTTCAAATTTTTAAGTATGTATGTTCATCGATTATTCGGATACGCCTTGACCGATTTGGATAATTCTTTTTTTGTTTTAAAGGGAATACATGCAGAGTGGACCTACTCGTATAGAAATATTATCAAAATCGGTTGTGTAATTTGGGGGTGAAGTCGGTTTTTAGTTTTGAAAAATTATGCGTCATGAATACTGAATCATATAGACCAATTATGTTTCTTCATCCTAGGAACAGACAGTGCTGGTCCTTTGCGTCTGCGTGGTTGGACATGATTTCTTGAGACACGAAAGTAGTATATATAACAAAGTTTAAAGGAAAACTATCTAAAAAAGTTTTAGGCGACCAACTTGTAAAATATACTAGGAAAAGGAAAATTTCATAATAACTATTATGAATTCCATAGAAATTAGTTTTTAGACGTCTTTAGTCGCGTGAAGTCAAAGTTGGCATTCGTAACTACGGAACCCTACATTGCACGTGTCCCCGTACGCACTTGGCCGGTTATTTTGGGTAGTTGATTAAAAAGAGTTTACTGAAAATTTGCAAAATATTTTTTCAAGAGAATCGACGGAAAATTATTCCAATCTACGAGTAAACTATGTGTGTCTCAACGTGGAAGGGACATACCGGTAATAATTCAAACCACGGGCTATACAAGATCACTATAGTATAAGTAATGGAATTAAAATTAAAAAAATATAAGCATTAAGTAAGTAAAAGATCAAAATTTTTTAAATACATATTTAAATGTGCATCCGCCCGGGTAATGACGAAATTTTGGTCTGGTTTTTGACTGTTATTTTAATTTTATTATGCTTTAGTGATCTAGTATAGCCCGTGGTTCAATTATTACGGGTATATCCCTTCCTCGTTACATAGGTACATCTGTACTCATCCCGAAGATCCGTTCCCCATGTAGTAACATGAATATTGGATTTTCCATTTTTCAAACGACGGGGATCAAAGTTTAAAGATGTCTCGTTTGAGGAAATTGGGGCCAATCAAATCAGGGATCTTGTTGAATTTGTATGGGGAAGCCATTTCTTTTAACTGAAAGGCAAAGCAGGAGAATCATTAATATAGTCACTAGAAATTTATTTAATGATTATATTACATATATAGTTACTACAAGTTTATTTGCTAGGCAAATTAAAAATACCCCTGACTGTCAAGCGTAAACCTCAATAAATTAAACGGCTGAACCAATTTTCATTAAACATGACTAAGAACCACTGCAAGGGAAGTTGCTTTCACGTTAAAAATCGCAACAAAATCTGTCGATCCGTTTGAGAGTAATGATGACGCAGACAGACGGACAGATAGACAGATAGACACTAGCGTCAAACTTAGGTATACTCCTCTTTTTTTTCGGCGATTAAAAAAAGGAAATCTGTTGTGCCCATTGCTAATACGTAAGGACAATAAATTTCTAACACTTCAAAGCCCAAGGAATAATCACAAATTCGTAGTGTTGGCCAAAATTTGGTGCTAATGCAGTCTTTTCATCCTAACGCGTTCCCGGATGCATCCTCAGCAGTACTGCTCTATGGGAGCTCAGGTGCATTTTCCCGTGTTTTCTTCTCCAAATATAGCGGAATAAGCAAGTGGAGGTCCATAGTCTCTGCCTACCCCTGTAGGAAACAGGCGTGATATTATAAGTATGTATATAGGGGTATATAATCTACCTAAATTTTCCGGGGTCCAGTACTGGCCTGATTTGAAAGCAAACGAAGATATCATTTAAAATTTTGACTTGATCAAGCCCTACATAACCCTTCAAACTATTTTATGAATTGTTTACAGTTTAAAGTTAGAACGTGAAGCTTCGCAAGAAAGCTAGCGAAGAAAAGCTTATGCCAAACTATCCAAAAAGACTACAATACATTTTCAGTAATAAAAAAAGAAATGTTTAATTGTATTTACAAACTTAATTGTGAGTACTGCCTATTATGGAAATAATTATTGTGCCAGAACTTACCTATATTAAACTAAAACACATTTCAAAATAAAACAGTTTAATGTGTACACAATATGTATAAAAAAGAAAAATTGATTGATGTTTGTTTGTTTGTTAAATCTTTATTGTACACAACAAGACACAAAAATACAAATTAGAAGTAGAAAACAGTATAGAGGCGGACTTATCCCTGACAGGGATCTCCAAGAGGTAGGATTATGTTAATATTATTTTGAGTTTAAGAGAAAATGTAGACCAGCCTGCTCAGCTGACTTTATATTATTACATTTATTTATTCGTTCTTCGACTTCGTTCGCGTGGACTTTTATGTCTCTGGAAAATGCTCATCAGGTTGAACAACTTTTGCTAAGACGTCATTTTTATATTTCTTGTAGTTTAGCTTGACCATTATAGTTCTGCATCAGGTGTTCCATTTTTAAAAATCATTTATACCCTATATGTTGCCCTATATGGAGGGACGAGTTATCCGCTTTTGACAAAAAATGGCATGAAACAGCTGAAGATAAAAGTGATTGGAAGCAAAAAGGGGAGGCTTTTGCCCAACTATGGGAATTAAAGGGCTAAAAAAAAATGTTGCCCAGTCTTAACAGCTATATAACGAAAAAAGTTTCATTCAAATCCGTCCAGTATTTCAGGAGATAGGCGTGTACAAACAGACAAACGGACAGTATTTTTTTTAAATTCTTACTTTGTTATTATGTCTCCATCGCCCCTACTATTTTTTTTGGAAATATATTTAATGTACAGACATACTTTTTTTACTGTTTTATTATATGGATAGATATTTGTTTACAGACTTCACAACAAATTCAAAGGCACATTAATTCTAGACTTCAAATGCCCAGTTGCCCTCCGTATCAAAAATCTAATTTGGAAAAGTTCGACAGTACACCCTGATTGCGGACCTCACATCCCCTTTGTGACAAGAGGGTGCAACCCCCGAGTTAGGGACGCTAGATGTGACAAGCGGAATGGGGAGCGAAGATATGGAATGATTTCCTCGTACACAATCCCTTCAATTTTCAATTACTTTATTTCTTGAACATTGTACATTGTGTAAGAAAGTTTCTTTATATATAAAAATTACGTGTCACGTTGTTTGTCCGCGATGGATTCCTAAACTACTGAACCGATTTTAAATTTGATTGTCACACCGTGTGCAATTTGATCCAACTTGAAAGATAGGAAAGTTTACCCACGCGAACGAAGTCGCGGGCATAAGCTAGTAAATATATAAAATAATTTAAAATCTAAAATCGAATACATATACAAATTTAAATTAAAAATTAGGAAATCTATATATATAAAAGAAAGTCGTGTTTGTTACAACACTTATAACTCGAGAACGGCTAGACCGATTGCCATGGTTTTTGATTTGTTGGATTTGTTTCCGTCCCGAATAGCAGAATACATCTTAAAAACAATGAAAACTCAATATGTGTAATGAATACTTAATCATTTCAATAGATGCTGATTTGTTTATTACATGTCAAACATTTGTTGTCCAATCCTGTCAAATAGTGTAACAACTATTATTTCTTTTGGAGCTTATGGCCTGGTTGCTGAGACCTTTAAGCCACAACTTTATTTTTTTCTGAAGACATCATGTGTGCGTTCAGAAATTTATTTTTTGTAAAATGTCTACAAAGTTCAGGTACATACCTAAGATTTATTCTACAGTAAAAACATAAAATCATCGGAAAGGAACGGAATTTAGGGAATAAAAAATCAGTTGGTAAAGGTTATAAGATTAAGGAAAAAAATCTACAAGTTAACAAAAGTGTAAATGTCTTTTTATAGGTTGTCTATGATTTTTCTTGATAAGCTATTCATACGTAGTGGTTATATACTCTTTGAGCTATTGTCTATGTCTCGAAAGTTCAGGCAATAAAAAAAAAAAAAATTAAGTACTTCAAACTCATGTCAGAAAAAAATTATTGAAAACTATGTTGTGCAGATTGGGAAAAAAAAAACTCGGATTAATTCATTAATAGGATTTTCATTCAAGCACTTTGTGGTAAACGACATTCATTGACTGTTAGGCGGTACGAAGTTCGCCGGGTCAGCTAGTAAAATATAAAAACGAAATATGCATATAACTATACTTTGTAGCCTGCCTACCCATCGCCTTATAAACATAATTAGTTCTCTTCCTTGTCACTAGATAGCGCTATTAGGAAATATTTAAAATATTCAATTTTTTTATTACTATTGTTTAAATAAAGTAGTACTCTAATTAATGAAATATGACTTTTATGAAATGCAATAAATATTTTAAAAGCTTAAACAACATTTTCTTTGTCACTTGTTTGCTAGTCGTGTGTGCTGCCATCTCTGCGTGCCTACCCGTAACTCAAGTTTTGCCTACTTACGGAACCCAATAGTTTTTTTGGCGTTGGGTATCTGTTACGTGTAATTATATTTGCTTGTAGTTAAAGATAACTATAGTTCTCCCCGAACTACGAACTCGCAAACCCCATATCTCAGCCACCCCTGAACGATTTGGCTCCTGCTCGAAATTAAAATTTTAATAGTTACTTCTACACGCCTACGCCAATCTCATAAGTTCCAATCTTGACATGTGTCAGAGCCAAGTTCAAAGAAAAGAACTGGTGACACAGCAGCCGTGTGTTTATTTACACAAACTATTTCGAGCTACTTTTGACCCCTTCGCAACTGAAAATCTAACATAAATACATGAAATTTAGGACATACATTATTCTAGCACTTAACTTTAGATCGTTAAAAAATGTGAACGAGAATTTACATCTATCCAGCAGCTGAGGCCAAAATATAAAAACAAAATTGTTAATCTTGGTCGGAATATGATAGTAGGTTTACTGAGTCGCTTCTATAACGTCATCCACGACAAGAGACGTACAGACTACAATAAGATACATACATTTTCACATCTATATCCTTGACGGGGCAGACAGAGCCCAGGACTGTAAAACCCAAAGGCCACGCTTAGCGTGATGGTGGGCATTAAGATGAAAAAGGAATCAAAATAGTGATGGGTTGCTAGCCGCATCGCCTATTACCATGATTCCAATCTCGCCCATTCCCTCGATCGGCTTTTACGATCTGCGCGGGAAGAGAAGCAGCTGGAACATTCTAAGTTTTTTCCTTTCTCCAAGACCAGCATGGAAGATACAATAAGAAATAGCCGAATAGGAGCAACCCACATGACACAAGGTGGTTCTAGCTGATCTACCTTATTTCCGCCCGGTCGGTGGTTATATTTTCGCACTACAGTCATCATCATCATCAGGTCTTTTTGTCTCCACTGCAGGATCATACTTGGCCAGAGCAGCCAATGGATTTTGGTCAACACTCTCCTCGCTGGCTAGACGTGTGGGAGAGGTCTCATTGATGTTTATAAGTTTGTTCAGCTTGTATTTCCTAAGTCGCCTTCTACGACGTCCACGGGAGGACTTGGAGTGGCCCTATTCTACTCTGCTGAAACCACTCGACTCAGTAGGCAGAGGCGATGAACTCTACTTGCTAAGATCATAAAAGACCTCTCTCTTTTCAGAATGTCTGCGACTGTGACACATCCAGAATATTTATTTCAGGGGTTGCAAGGAGGATGCGCGTGTTGCGGGGAGGGATTTGCGTTTGCGGGAGGGGAGGGGTGCCAAATATTCAGTGCTATTTCAGCGATCGAACAGAGCGGTCGCGCCTCGCGTTTACCCGTGAAAACCACACAGCTTCGTCACCGGTGAGTGAAAATAACACAATTAATTTAATACCTACACCGTGAGTGCTTATTCTAAGGAATTACGTGGAAATTTTAGCGTAAGTGACGTTGTTTAAGAGGTATTCTTAATTTGGGTACGTATGTCGGCTCTTTATAAAAACAATAGGGATAAAATACGTTTATGATCGAAGTTAATATTCTTTTTATGATACGGTTAGGATGCTTATCGTGTTTCAATTAAATCTTCGTTCAGAGTAAACTGCCTGATTTTCCCTGTTGCACGAAATTTGGGGAGTAATTTTGCACAACAGTAACATTTGTGAATTTATACCTATATAAAATTACTCGTGTAATTTCGTCTGGAGAATTGTAGGTTCCTAGTAAAGTAAGTATTGGTATGATGAAGATATGGTCAGTAGATACTTACACCTCCTTCTCGTCATCTTAGAGAGATTCTTGTTCACGCAATGCTGCTTCAGGGGTAACAAAGTCTTCTTTGCACACTTAATCTTCATCTTCATCTTCCCAAAGCAGTCTACAGTTGGACTAAGGGCCTCTTCCAATTTAGAGAGAATCTGCACATATGGATCACGATAAATGATGGATGGTCAAACGCGCCTTGATTCCAATGCAATACTAATGAAAATGATGGCACTGGATTGCCGAAATTGCTACGACCTGGGCATTCATTGAGAGAGACCTAACCATTACGCCGTGTGGTATTCGGCAGAGTAGAATAGGACCACTCCAAGTCTTCCCGTGGATGTCATAGAAGGCGACTTAGAAATTACAAGCTAAACAAAGCCTATAAACATCAATGAGGACTATCCAACCCGTCTGGTCAGCGTGGAGGGTATAGGCCAAATCTGCTCTGGCCAATTATGGCTCTGGTAGTACAGAGAAGGTCGTGCTTCCGCAGTGGAGACTAAATGAACTGATGATGATAACCATTACGCCACGGCAGACATTCACAAAGGTGACGAAAGATCGAAACATCATCATGATGATTGATGACAAAGTCTAAACTCTACACTTACGTACCTATATCAGACTGCCAAAGTACAGTTGAAGAACTTCATGGCACACGATTGTTCAACTACGTAGAATACTCGTGGTGTGCATACTCTTTTTAGTGCAGTAACGTAATCTATGTACTTATGTAATTTACTGCCTGACATATTGACTGAGAGCTGAGGCAAGTGTGCTAGTGCACACTTGCATCATAGAAGGGATTTTTTAAATTCATCCCTTTAAGGGACTGAAAGTTTGTACAAAACTTGGTCAGATTTGAAATGTAAAAAATTGTACCTATTTGATCTTACGGTTCAAAAGAAAAGTTAAAGTTTACTTATCACTAAATGAGTTAACGGGTTACCCACCTCACGTACCTATGCCGTCAGCTACTGGCTGACATATTTCGACCTTATCCAGATGTCTTCATCAGGGCGAATGTATCATTATTTCTTAAAATATAAAGAATTCTCTATAGGGTAAAAAAGGGGTGAAAGTTTTTTCGAAACTCAGCTAAAAAGGGCTAAACAGCGGAAAAATGTGAGGATTGTCAAAAGTTTGACCACCCTGGCAACGCGTGTGCTTCAGCTAGTATAGTATAAAAGTCAGATTTATTCGTATATCCGCAGAGCACGACGGCAAATTAGCATTCCAGCTTCGGAATGAAATTAATGTTCCTAAACGAATCTAGATTCTAGACACAATTGGGTTAATGTGTTTTGAGAAACATTCTCTAAAACTGCGTATATTTAATTATTAAGGGGCTACCTGAATTTTCCGGGGTCCAGTGGCGCCCCCATTTTAAATAAATCATTAGAAAGGAAACAGTGATATCATTGAAAATTTTGTCTTGACCAAACCCTAGATAACCCTTTTGACTATTTTATGAACTACTGTTAATGATATAAAGTGAGAACATTTGCGAAAAACGGCCACTTTTAGCTAATGTGCGTAAAAAAGCTACATCTTCTCACTTCAAATTATAAACAATAGTTCATAAAATAGTTAAAAGGATTATCTAGGGTTTGGTCAAGACAAAATTTCAAATTATATCTCCGTTTCCTTTCAAATGATTTATTTCAAATGGGGGCGCCACTGGACCCCGGAAAATTCAGGTATGGCCTTAACTAGAACCTACTAGTGGCTCTGTGAGCTGTAGGCTTGTAGACCCCGCGTGTCTGTCTCTTTGCACTTGATTTTATCGGTTGCGTCTTCATTAGGGTCAGACTTTTTTGATCATTTTTCGAAATTGCGAATAAGTAGGCTTACTTATTTCGCAAAAGTATCAGAAATATGTTTTAAAAAAATGTATACAAGCTTTTATTGCAAGGTCAGAGTTGTTTTCAACTGAGTTCGAATGTCTGCTCCAACATCAGAACAGCTTCTTCTTCTTCTTCTTATCGAGTGTGTTAGTGACTAACACTAGTGTCAGAGTTTTTAAACCGCCTTAAAGGCCTCTGACATGGTTTTAGGTAACGACCATGTCAAAGACAGTGACCGGGACCGACGGCTTAACGTGCCCTCCGAAGCACGGATCATCTTACTTATCAGACAATCAGGTGATCAGCCTGCAATGTCCTAACCAAACCAGGACAACAACACAAAGTCGTTGCCCCCGCCGGGAATCGAACCTGCGACCTCCGGGTATGAGCCGAACGCTCTAACCACTACACCACGGAAGCAGTTTTAAACACACAACAACACGTTTAAAAGCGTACGTTTTAAGAACAGCTTATTGACGTATAATATTGGATGGCTTTCTGATTTACATCAGTATGCAAAATTTCAGCACAGTAGGTTGAGGCTCTCTGGTTAAAAATTGAGTTGTAAGATTTGACCTAAATAATTTTTCTAAACTAAAAGACGACCCCCAAAATACACAACCGATTTTGATGAAATTTCTATGGGACCACTACCGGAAGTGGGTTATCTATGCCATTCAGAAATACTATTTATGGAATTATATATCATTCCCTTTCAAACAAAAAAGAATTTTCCAAATCGGACCGATTTGGATAGGCGTCTACAAAACATACATAAAGGTACTTAAATACATTGCACGTAAAATAAAAGCTTGTAAAAAATAAATAAAACTCCTCGACTGCATTACGCTCCGGTTCGGTGATTCATCATTTTGATTTATAACCCGAGAAATGTGCGGGGAGGCGGGACGGGACGAATTTAGAATTAAACGTAAGTGTAGTCTATACTCGAGATGTCTCGCAAATAGACCCAAGACAATGCCCGGCTCTCCCTAGCATGGCACTGATGATAAACCCTAGCTGTCTTATTTGTTCGGGATGGAACATAAAACAATAGTTTCTAATATATTTTCCTCGGAAGATTTTAAAAAAGATTTATTGGAAAAAAGTAAAAAAAATAAGTTTTTAATTAATTTCTTTAATGGACGACTTTTACATCGAGAAGAATGGCGGAAGAGAGCGATGATAATCAAGCAATGTTGCCATATATCCTTTTATCCTTTATCCTTTTATCCATTATCCTTTTTGGATAAATATTGTTGCCATAGTTGCAACAATTAACGCAGACTAAATTCGTTACTAGGTTTAAACCATTATCCGATCGAATCAAACTGACATCTTGTAATATACCACTGTCTCATCAGAAAATGACAACTAGTTAAGACGGAAGGAGGTATAGTTTGTACCTATATTTTCACAAACGGATCGCTAAATTGCTGAAAATGGTCTTCAAAAGTTAGCAATATTTTTGAAAGACCTTTTCCATGATTTACCCATGCTAAATACAGCTTTCTCGTACTCAAAGTCTCTGAGTTACACCGCGGACAGACAGATGGACAGACATGACGAAACTAGAGTGTTTTCTACGGAGCCCTAAAAACGATAATTTTCTGTGGAAACGTATCCTAAGAGTGTTGATAAACGCGGTCGGCTCAAGATTTGAGAAGCACGTGTAGCTTTTAAACCGATTTTAGAAAAAGAGGATGTTATTAATTCGAATGTATATGTATATATGTTTTTATGTATGTTCCCCAATTACTCGAAGACGTCTGGACCTATTTGAAGAACTCTTCTTTGTTTGAAGGGCATACTTGACAGTAATAAAAAAATTATCAAAATCGGTTGGTGTAGCCTGATGTTGAAATCGGGAAAAAAATCTCATTTTAATAAATAATCCTAAATCATTTTCCAAACTAAAACTAAAAAACTACATAACTGATTTGATAACATTTCTATAGAGGACTACCCCGCAAGCTACCCTTACAAATAAAATTAAAAATCCAAATCTGTCCAGGCGTCTTTGAATAATCGGTGAACAAGCATAAAATAATCGGTGAACAAGCATAAAATAATCGTGAACAAGCATAAAAAAGATCGCGACAAATTTATAAGTAAATAAATAATTGAGCTAGCCCCGAAGTAAATTCGAGACTGTTATGGGATACTAACTAAACGATACTATATTTTATGACAAATAGCATCCAAGACCCAGGACAATTTGAAAAGGCCATTTTCCAATTTGCCCCGACCAGGGATCGAATATGGAACCTCTAAGTGGCCGACTAGCATGGTGACCACGCCACGGAGATCGTCAAATTAATAACCTCAAAAAATGATAACCTCTTTGGAAGACGGTGTAAAAATACATGAAACTTTTATCTTAATACTCGTTTTCATCTACAATACAAGGGCACTTATTTGCGGAACAGATGATGTGACAACAACCCCTATTTAGGGCAAATATTTATTTAAGGGCTTGTTTATCCGCCGCCGAATCCCACAATTTTCAGTCCATTTTCAGTATATTTTTACAAGCTTTTAGCTAGCAACGTTTGTATGTAAATATATAGAGGTATGTATGTGTATGTATGTACAGCTACAGATACATTATCACGTTTTTATCTCTGACGGGGTAGACAGAGACCGGGGCACGCTTCTTATCGTGTGTGTTAGTGACTAACACTAGTGTCAGAGTTTTTAAGCCGCCTTAAGGGCCTGGTCCTGGCCTCTGACATGGTTTTAGGTAACGACCAATGTCAACGACAGTGACCGGGACCGACGGCTTAAGGTGCCCTCCGAAGCACGGATCATCTTACTTATCCTGTTGTCTGTGCAAAACACCAGACACAATAGTAAAACAATGCATGTCGACCGGATACCGGTCTGCTCACAGAAGACAGGTTATCAGACAATCAGGAGATCAGCCTACAATGTCCTAACCAAACTAGGACAACAACACAAAGTCGTTGCCCCCGCCGGGAACCCGCGACCTCCGGGTATGAGCCGAACGCTCTAACCACTACACCACGGAGTCAGTTGGCACGGCACAGAGAAAGAGAATAGATAAGATGGAAAAAGAATACATACATATACAACGTGGAAGGAACTATAAGAACAAATATTTTTTTTGGCATTTTCATACTAAAATGTGCAGCCGCCTGAGCAATTTGTGTTAGAATGTCGAAATTGTTTTTTGTTGTTCTTTTTACTGCTATTGTATTATCATTGTACTATAGTGATATAGTATAGCCCGTGGTTCGATTACGTCATGAGGTCATGACGTCATACTAATAACATCCCTCTTTTTGCTTTGAGTGTTAAATTGAGACAGCTAATAACTACGGAAGTGAGTCTAATATAACGCGTTGAATATCAATATCCGCCATATGAGTCCTGAGCAAACTGGGAGTTCGTATTATGTTAGGATAATGTGTTATCAGAGGAATATATATTAGAGTCGTCCCTCGAGTCGTACCGATATCGATATATCATCTCATCTCATCACATCTTTAGGTCTTTTAAGTCTCCATTGCAGGAGCACTACCCTCTCTGTACAACCAGAGCCATACTTGGCCAGAGCAGCCAGAGAATTTAACGTACACTCTCCACGCTGGCCAGACTCCGAGTCGTACCGATATCGATGTATCATCTCATCTCATCACATCTTTAGGTCTTTTAAGTCTCCACTGCAGGAGCTCGACTCTGTACTACCAGAGCCATACTTGACCAGAGCAGTCAGAGGATTTGGTCTACACACTCTCCACGCTGGCCAGTCAGGTGGGAGAGGTCTCATTAATGTTTATAAGCTTTATCGAAATATACTTAGACATCGATAATTAAATTACTTAAATCGTACAGATTTGTAGTAAGAGTAAGAATATTTACCTAAATGTCGATATCGATATACTATCATATCGATATTGACGTGTCGATATTAATATATCGCCGTTGACATATTAATATTGACATATTGATATCATTTCATAGCAAAGCTATATGAAGCCTCAGACAAAGCTGTAGATGTGGCAACATACGTGAAGGAAAAAATATATTTTTTTAAAGGTTTTAACACGAGCAGAACATAGCAAAAATAAATGAAACAGATAAAGAAGAAGGTGAATGTCGTGTCGTACATTAAAGTAAAGCAGATGGTGGACGAGAGAGACGAATAGAAGAGGATATTCCATTGACAAGAGTATTTCTTATATATCTTGATGTTGATGGCATTAGTCCTGTATAAACTCGGTCACAGAATATGTAATGGAGCTACAGTACAAAAGAATCACTCTTGGATAGAAAGTTTGCTAAATTAGACTCAATTACTGTGTACTAGAGTCCAATCTAGTTTGCTCGTTTTTTCATCTATCACTTGTTCACTTCTTCACTATCATGCGCTGAACGAGTCAAAATGCACCTTATGTCTACGAAACTACGGTCCATATACCCACATCTCCAGCCAATCTATAACTTTAAATTTTTAACAATTTCAACCTTATGTCTATGAAAATAGTCGCGAATGGTCTTAAACGCAAGTAGCCTATGTAGCAACTCGTCTAAAACGCTGATTGTCTAAACCGCACGTCGTCATAATTCACGTTAAAGGCTGTTTAGCTTCATATCTAAACCGCGGAGTGCCCCTGGCCTGACTCAGTTTTGCTGTTCTGTTAGCAATAGGAGGAGTAAGACTATCTGTGATTATGATTAGGTTAGTCAGAAAATTTCAATATGTGTCGATATATTAATATCCGGCAAATGAGACCTGTGCAAACTCGGAGTTGGTGTTATGTTAGGATAATGTGTTATATGGGGGACTCGGAAAATATCTGTGGTTAGAGATGGGAGAAGATTTAGATATCGATGTCGATACATCGATATCGAACGCACTGACGTATATATGTATTATGACTCTATTTATCGACGTCGATATAAACTTATATGAGTTTCAGTTATCCTAGCAGCTGTGATTAGAGATTAGTGCAGTCATCAAGATACCGGAATCCTATGTAATTAAACTACTGGTTCAGCTAAATTAAGATGTGTGGTACCTTACACTGCTTTGTAATCGATGATTTCAGGCAAATCGGTACCTATGTATGAATAAAGTATCGATAAAGATAAAATTGCTAAGCGTCTAGACTAAACCTAAGAAATTTTATCGTATTCCCAAAACCAATGGCTTTCCAGACAATAAATCGGATCTTATTTCCGATTGACTATAACCTATTACTGTATCCATTGTAGTGTAGAATTAAATGAGCTTTTTTTGCTGACCATGCGATGTTCATTGGACATATTAGATCCGATATTCGATAAGTATTTCATTCGTAGAGGCTACAGAAATAAGTAACATACAAATTAAATTAATACGAGTGAACCAGTCGAGCGAAGTAGTCTGTTTTATAAGGGGGAAAATATATACACGTCGAATTGATAACCTCCTCCTTTTTTTGAAGTCGGTTGAAAAGTACGTCAATTTTTAGTTCAGCTATGCCTCTTGGTATGAATGCTATACACATCCACCCAAGCCCAATAAAGTTCTTCAAGTTAACTTAGAATACCCGGTGTTTGTATTAAAATGAGTAGGCAAGTATGAGATGAGATCACTAGAACTTTTTAAATCCAAACATGAGCAAAATCGCTCAACCGTTTGCCGAGATACGAAGTTATGAGTGGGGTTCACCGTTTGGGGTAAACGATTGAACCATTTACTTAAATTCAGTAGAAAGTGGCACAAAAATGTGACCTGTCTTTATCGCCTTGCCCTTTATGTCCAGTAGAAAGATGATTGTGATGATGGTGGTAAGTCCCTCCGAGGGAAACAAATACACTAATAGTTCACCCCGAACTGTGAACTTGCGAACTCCATATCCTGGCACCTGAATTGATTTGGCTCATGTTTTAACATAAAAATTCTATTAGCCAAATTTCATGAAGCACCAATGAAAACTTTTTAAGTTATCGTCGAACAAAGATACATAACTAAACTATATACACAGTTACATACTTCTTTATTTTTAGAAAATAACAGAAAATACATTTTTATGCAATTCAAAAACCACGGAGGTTTGTCCGGAGAGCATACATCTAACGTTTAATCTTATATTACTTTAGTACTCACATACATCAATACATACTTACATACATACATACGAATGACAGATTGCTTAAGTTAAACTTGGAGAACTTTACTCACTTGTTCAATTATTACATTTTCATCCCTGATGGGATAGACAGAGCCCAGGACTGATACATCCAAAGGCTACGCTTAGCGTGATGGTGGGCTTTAAGATGGAAGTCAGTGGGAAATTTTCAAGATATCGATATGAATTACTATGGCTATCTTCTTTCTTATGGCCACATATTTTATAGTCTTCTTTACCCAAAGGTTGGCTGGAAGAAATCGCTTTAGTGATAAGCCCGCCTTTGTATCTACTATATTTAAATTGTACTTTTGATTATTGTCATAGTTGGTGCAATAAATAAATTTTATCTTTTCGACCTATATAACAGTCCACCCACTGCTGAACTAAAAGCTTGTCCCATTATAAAGGGAAGATTTGCCTATAATCACCAACTAATGTCGACATTCTTAATTGGTAATTAGTTAATCGATATTTTCACGACATGTCGTTGCGTCACTAATCTATATACTACATTGAATGCTCAGATCATATCGAACGTTTATACAGCGTCAATAAGGCGGTTTCCAGACAAAGGACCAGTATATTAGTGAAAATATATTCGTTTAGTTACCAACATATGTGTGCTAAGGCCAGCCAACAATGTTAGTAAAGTTTGACCCTTATTTTGGGGTTGGTCGTAAATTATTTGGCTAACTCTTTATTAGGTAAGAGTTAGGATTACGACATCCGATCGGGTTATAAGTATAAATCTAGAAATTAGACCCCTTTGGTGGGTCACACTGTGGTGTGGTCGGACATAGGTAAGTAGTATACAAACGATTAGTTTATAATTAACCGACTTCCAAAAAAGGAGGAGCGGTTATCAATTCTTCGCGATGATTTTTTAAATGTATATTCACCGATTATTTTATTAAGACGCCTAAACCAATTTATTATTTTTATTGTATTTTTTGGAAACGATATCATTATCGGTGGTATAATTTGGGGGTGAAGTTGAACAGAATTATTGGTCTATTAGGGTGCCCTAAACTGGGAACATGCGAACCCGATTTGACAGTTTGAACTGAAAGATTATTGGTCCCTCATCTTAATGCTTTTTTAAATTTACATAAAATATTTTCTTTATTTCAACATATTCATAGGACCACGGTTTTAAATTAGCTTCCTTTTGAAGTCCGTAGACAAAATAGTCGTCAATTTGTCTAGTTATGCACCCCTCAGCAACCACGCTACCCCAGGAGATAGCGGTGACGTATCTCCGCGTTCGTGGTCCAATGCATTTTTATTGGCCATTTGTGTAGATAAACTGTCCAGGAAAAAGTAAATTTATGCTTTTAATCGAGGAAGACGTGGCGAATAAATAAAATTTATTCGTTGACTTGTCAAGTTTTATTTCATTTTGAGAGGAACCACCAGGTAGATACAGTTATATAAGGTCTAACAAAATATACTAAACTATTTAAAGGGTGGATTCAGTCTTTGATATTGAACAACTTTTCCTAAGGAGCTCGAAATATGAAATTTTGGCACTTTCCATACAAACTCGGATCAGCTGATCGATCAACTTGTATGGAAAGCTGAAATTATTTTTCATATTTCGATAGGTACATGTTCCTTGGGGAAAGTTGTTCAGTATTATGGACTGAATTCACCCTTTAAATAGTTTCAGTATATATTTTTTTTCTCAATCCTTATATAAAGTAGAAAGACGGGGCTGTATATAGTATCGAGACATCAGAAGGATGGCAAAATGTAAAGGGCAATGAAAGAAAGAAATTACGACAAAAGCTTTGACGATAATTGACCGAGCGAGCGAAGCGAGCAAGGTCTACAATTCAAGTTGGGGCGAAAAACACATTGTTTGTATGTATGTATGTTTGTATGTATGTTAGTATGTATGTTTGTATGTATGTTTGTATGTTGCACGATAACTCTCGAACCGTTGAACTAATTTTGATGATATTAAGAATGAGTGTAGCAACTATTCATAGAATTTTTAAGTTCGTTTGGCATCAAAATCGGTTCAGCTGTTTCTGAGATAAACGCATTTTTGTGAAAATAATTATTGGTCTATAACTTCCGAACCGTTAATCAGATTGGGGTGAAACTTGTCATGTCACGAGATAGTATTACTATATTTAAACGAATACAATATTTTTGGTCATTAAGCAATTCTTTGAGGAAAAGTAAACTCAAAGAAATTGTTTCTATACGACATTATTAGCTTATGCGCATTGTAGAAATGGATTAAATGAAACAGCACCATCTAGCGGATTCTTGAAGAATTAATAGGCATGTTATTTTGGGCATACCAAGATGTTATCAAACTGATTTTCGCTTATATCTTATACCTTTAAACGAGCAATTCTTGTATGTATATATATTTATTTATAAATTTCTGTGATCTCGAAAACGGCTCTAACGATTTCGCTGAAAATTTGTAAATGGGGGTTTTCGGGGGTAAACTATCGATCTAGATTAGTTTTATGTTTGGGAAAACGCGTGTTTTCGAGTTTTCATGCGTTTTTCTTTCCACGGTTCAGGTCAGGGGTCAGGGGTGCCATTCCTAAATTACCAGTCCGGTAGTTTAATGGATATGACCTGTGGATATGACATACGGGTACGCGGACCCGGCCTCCCGAGCTGCTATGGACTCACTCCTTTTGTCTTCCGAGTCAGTAGTATCCCTTAACCTTTTGTCCTATTCCAATCCCAATTAATCCTGTCCTTATATATTCATATCTCTTTATATGTTACTTTCTCCCTGCCTTCTTTTTCCATGCCAATCCAAGGTCTGCCGTGCCGAGGGATGCGTGGCTAGGGGCGAGCCTAGTCTGGAGCGTGCTATTTTACCCTGGGGTCGGGCGCCCCCAGAACAAGGCTAGCCTTCGCCTGACAAGGGGCTCTGTCAGGTGCGACCGAATAGATCCCCATTACTCGTGGGAACGCAATGATTCAGAAACATTTAAGCAATCAGTATGGCGGCGACGCGGTTCGCAACCCGTCACGTCCCGTTTCCCGCAGGTGCGAAAAGCGGTCTTTGGACAGCCGCTTGGCTACTTTGAATGTAAGAGGAGGAATGAATGGTAAAATAGATGAGGTATATCAGATGATGAGTGAAAGAAAGATTGATGTACTGTGTGTAAATGAGACGAAACGGAAAGGATGCGGAACCACTAAGAGTGGTTCATTCACGGCATATTGGTCAGGAGTACCAGAAACCGCCAAAGGCTGTCAAGGAGTTTGCCTCATCCTTTCCAAAAGAATGACAGACTGTGTGAGTGAGTATGAATTTGTAAGTTCAAGACTTGTCTGGATTAGAATGAAAGTTGGGTTGAATCGAATATTTATATTGGGAGCGTATGCGCCTACAGAAGGTAAGTCTAAAAGAAATAAAGAAGAAAGAAAGGAATTTTGGGATAGTGTAAATGATGTTTTGAGTGGTTGCAAAGACAATGAGAAGATAGTTATGCTAGGTGATTTTAATGGATGGGTTGGTATTAAGCGAGATGGTTATGAAAAGGTATTGGGTTTGTTTGGCGATGAAAGGGAAAATGAAAATGGGAAAAGTTTGCTTGAGGTATGTCTGCAAAAGAATCTTTGTGTGACAAACACTATGTTTGATCACAAAAAGATTCACATGTACACAAGGGAGGAAAACGGAGTGAAGAGTATGATTGATTTTATAATAGTGGACGAAAGAATGAAAAAGAATGTGATTGATACAAGGTCTTACCGTGGAGTAGGGATTTCTACAGATCATTATTTGGTAATCTGTAAAACTAGAAACATTTTTAAAAAATGGCGAAATTTTATATCTAACCCCTCCAACAGGTTGGAACGGATAAAAGTTGAGAAATTACAAGAGGAAGATGCAAAAAAGAGATATAAATCAATACTAATAGAAAAATTTAAAGGAATAGAGGACGAATGTGAGATAGAAAACGTGTGGACAGTATTAAAAAAGGGAATGATTGACACCGCTATTGATGTATGTGGTATGACAAAAAGAAGCCAAGGATGTGGTAAATGTATGGTGGGACAAGGAAGTACAAGACGCTGTAAAAAAGAAGAAGAAAGCATGGAAGGATTGGTTGTCAATACGAGCTGATCGAAGAAATCAGAATGCAAGGGATAGTGATGTATTTGCAGCAAAGCAAGAATATAAGAGGATGAATGTGATTGTGAAAGAGATAGTAAAAGAGAAGAAAAAAGAACAAAAGGATGATTTTGATATAAGGTTGTCTCAAGACTTTAAAAGTAATATTAAATATTTTTGGAAGAGCGTTAAAACAGCTAGAGGTAAAAATACGACCTCTGAGTTAAACAAGATCAGAGACAAGAATGGAAGATTATTAGTTGGGTTACAGAGTGTAGTAGATAGATGGAAGGAATATTTTGAAGGACTGTTTGAAAAAGATGAAATGAGAGTACCGGAGCCTGAAAATGACTCACAAGAGAGTGATATGCAAAATTATGATGAGGAAATAAGTATGGATGAAGTAGTGAAAGCATTAAATAGTATGAAAATGGGAAAAGCTGGAGGGTATGATAGGATTACTGTCGAAATGCTGAAGGCTGGACAGGGCATAGTAGCAAGTCAGTTGTGTCACCTTTTCAATCTTTGTTTTAAAAACTGTGTGGTGCCAAAAGATTGGTGCAATGCGGTAATTGTACCGCTGTATAAAGGAAAAGGTTCACAGCAAGACTGTAAAAACTACCGAGGCATTAGTCTTCTCAGCGTTGTCGGCAAATTGTATGCAAAGGTCTTGATAGAAAGGGTGGTGAAAAATACCGAAGAGAAGTTATGGGATGTACAAGCGGGATTTAGAAAGGGTATGGGATGCACGGATCAGGTCTTTTCTTTAAGATACATTTTAGAGAAGCTTTTGGCCAAAGGTCGAAAAGTCTATTGCATCTTCGTAGATTTAGAAAAGGCCTATGACAGAGTGGTGAGAAATGAACTGTGGTCAACATTGTCTGCGTATGGGCTGAGCAGCCATCTGATCCGAGCACTGAAATCTCTTTATAGGAATTCCAGTGCTTGTGTCAGAATTGACGGCGAATACACAGACTGGTTTAACATCGAAAAAGGTGTTAGACAGGGATGTGTAGCGTCGCCTTGGCTGTTCAACTTATTCATGGACAGTTGTTTGACAGATTTGAAAGATGATGAATGTGGTGTCAGAATGGATGAGTTACAGCCCATATCTCTGATGAGTTATTAATCAAATGCCTTCTCTATGCCGATGACCAAGTAATACTTGCGGACTCAGAGGAGGAATTACAGAAGATGATAGCTGTTACGAATGATGCATTAGAGAAAAAGGGTATGAAAGTTAATGTCAGTAAAACCAAAGTTATGGTTTTTGAAAAAGACGATAGTGCAACAGAATGCAATATTTTAATAAATGGGGTGAAAGTTGAGCAAGTGAAAGAGTTTGTATACTTGGGATGTATGTTTACAAAAGATGGTAAGCACGAGGGTGATGTTGAAAAAAGAGTGAATGCGGGTAACCAAGTGAATGGAGCGTTGCATTCCTTTATGAGCAGTAGGAAGGTATCAGACAGGGCACGTCTCGCTGTTCATAAAGGAGTACTGATACCTACTTTAATGTACGGTAGTGAGAGTTGGGTATGGCAGAGAAAGCATGAAAGTAGAATAAATGCAGTTGAAATGCGAGCGTTGAGGAGTATGTGTGGTGTTACTTTAAAAGATCGAATACGGAATGATGCCATAAGGGAGCGGTGTGGAATAAAAGAGGATGTTGTGACAAAAATAGAAAAAGGGATGTTAAGATGGTTTGGGCATATAGAAAGGATGGATGAAAAGAGATTGACGAAAAATATTTATACGACAAATGTGAAGGGAACAGTAGGAAAAGGTCGGCCTCGGCGAACTTTCTGCGACCAAATTGCAGACGTTCTAAAAAAAGGAGAGGTAAAAAGTACCCGTAACCGAAGGGCATGTATGAAGAGATTGATGAGCTTAGATGAAGCAAAAGAGGTTTGTCAGGATCGTAGCAAGTGGAGGTCCATAGTCTCTGCCTACCCCTGCGGGAAACAGGCGTGATATTATGTATGTATGTATGTTTCTTTCCACGCAAAATATGGTCGCTAATTTCGGCGCGCCAGCCGCCATCAGCTTAGCTCAGTGGGGATGCTGACCGCTAGAAAGAGTGTAACGGGTTCGAATCCCACTCGGTGACTTATTTTTGTTTTTTTTTTATGTTCAAGTTTATATATAATTTTTTATTTTGTACTGTTTTTAGACAAGTTTAAAAAAAAATAGAAAATGTATGAGATGTAACCGACCGAGCAAAGCTCGGTCACCCAGGTACTTAATATGTTTATAGGTATAATGCTATCGTATAATGATGATGAATTGAGTTCCTATGTAACTTATTTAAGATTGCTAAATATTTGCAGGCAAACCCGTGCCTTGAGTTCATTCAAATGACGATAACTTTTTTTTAGGGAGTGCCTCCGCTGCCGGCGCCCGCTCCTAAAAATATCACTAATGGGAACCGGCGGTTATACTGCATTATTTTCAGTTTTGGCTTAGTTTGATTGATTACTAAATTTAACAATTTTGTTGAGCAAACTTTGGTTCAATCGTTATCGCTGCTTGTCTGTGATTCTGAAGTAGTATTAGTGATTATGCTTCGAACTAAAAAGAGATCAGCGTCAACCAAAGCCCGCGAAGTAGCTTTACGTAGAGAGTTAGAAACTAATGAGAAGCGGCATGAGCATCTTTCGCAACTAAAGGAAGATGCCAGTACTTCTCGTGCCAATGAGAGCTCATCAATCGCTTAAATCAAGAAATCTTTCCCAACGTAACAGGGAGCTTCGTTAGCAAGACGATTCGGCCGAACGCCTCTAAAGCTTGTGTTCACAGCGTGAGCACGCAAGGAAAGTAATAGAGCATGAACTATTCCCTGAACTTTAAGCGCTTGCACTCAATTCGTGAGCACGCTGTGGAGGTTCGAGAGGAAGAATCTTCACCAGAACACGGATTCCATTCCACCCATGATCCGATCGCGGAAGACTGGCCAAGTTTCATGCTCACGTACGCAATTTTCATTGACATTTGCCTAGGCAGTAACTGTGCACAAAATCGCAAGGACTTTGAATAAAGTAGTCGTAGATATTGGCGTAAAAGAGTTGGCGACCGTGTGTATAATCGTACATACGTTGCTCTTTCAGGTTCTAAATTAATTAGTTTTGAAAAAAAAATGAACTTATCAGCTCAGAATAGAAGAAGAAAGAAGGTTGTAAAATCTGAAAAAAAACACAGTTTTACTGGATATTAAAATTCATTTTAATCTGGGGGCACGGGAATGCCCCCGCCAAGACGAGCCAAGCGGAGCGCAAGGACACAACCTACCTTTTCTTGAAATGTTTCGTCGTTTTTTTGAACTCCCATAACTTTGGTTTGGATGATGCTAAATAGTTAAAAATTTCAAGATATATTGACACCAATACAGTCATTAAAAATACAAAGTGTGAATGTCGTAGCTATTATACTTTAGATTTTATTAATGTCTGAAAGCCCCCGATTTTGTCACTGCTTCACTCACTGATCATCAAAATTCTTAAGGTACTTCCTGAAGTCCTAGAACGCTGAAATTTGGTATGTAAGCTAATATTACTACAAAAACAACAAAAAAAAACAAACCTAACCTTTCCCCTCGGAATAGGAGGTGGAAGTTTGTAGACGTGTGGCTTGGACGTTTTATTTCACACACGGTAAGGGCGCATAGATCAAGAATCTTGGCTCTATACGAGATCTGACCAGTTTTTCATAGATTTTGATTAAGGTGTAGTGTAGAGCTTGTAGGTTTAGAGCGTGTAGTCTTCAGAGCTTGGCTTTATACGAGATCTGATAACTTTTTCACAGGGTAAGCTATGTAGACTCGTCTTGGCAACATTTTTACATGAAAATGTTTTTGGTGGGATTCTATTTTGGAATAATAATCGCGAGGTCTAAGTTCGCGGCGAACCACTAGTTTAAAAAAAATTGTGTCGTGGAACACTCGGTTGCAACGAAGTTATAAAAAAAAAAAGACGTGTGGCACTCGGGGACTGCCGCGGTAAAGCTATTGCAAACAAGGAAGGACGGCAACGTCGCAAACGGACGACGGAGACGAAGCGGCAACCTACATGGTAGGCGGAGTGGGGAGAGCGTGAGTTTTTTCGTTACGGAATTTGTGGATTCGGTCCCCGCGCTCAAGGCGCGCGATAGAAGCTATGCAATAGCTTAAAAATCCGAAAAATTCCAGTTAGAAAAGTTCGTAACAGAAAAAAAATTAGGAAAAAATATAAGCATTTGTCTTGACAATTACTTGTTTGAATCACTCAAAGTATATTTTCTTCCCGTTTTTCATGCAATCCATACGAGTATTTGTAGTAAAACGAGACGAAAATTACCTGTCAGCGGTTCATAGACAGAATCAGCCATGTGCTTTGAAGTTGTACGAAAAATTTCATTTATCGAATTTCGAATGGGTTCAGAATATTGGTTTGAAACTTATATTTTTGAAGTGAAAACTTCTTTAGCAGCGTTGTGCACTTTTTTTGAAATGGGTAAAAAATCTAAAACTCGCGTCAGGACACGTGACCCTGATCGAAAATTCGTAAGACGGCGCAAGGCGCTTGCGCGAATGTTTGTGTGTGTTTATGTTACAGCGTGCTAATAAAATGTCATGTTTGTGTACGATAGCCCAATAAATAAATATTGTATCCTACCACATAAATGAGAGTACTTTTATACTGATAATTAAAGCAATTCGTGCAAAATTATTCCCTAACCATTCCAAAATATCAAAAATGCACAACGTTAATATTCAAGTTTTCACTTCTGCCGGCACTCCAGAGTGCAACCCGTCGTTTTTTTAAACACCCTGGTGTTGCAGTTGTCTATGGGCAGCGGTATCACTTACTATCAGGTGACCCGCTTGTTCGATTGCCGTCCTATAACATAAAGAAAAAAAAAAGAAAAAATAGAAAAAAAGTTTTTTTTTGTCAAAACAGTTTAATTCATTACTCTGGTAACAAATAACGACGTATTCCCCGAATATCACAAAGCAAAACTCACAAAATTTCCTCGCCGGACTTTGGAAGTATGAGTTATCGACGAAACAAGTTCCAAGGGGAAAGAGAACAATAAAAATTTACGAAAGTACCACGATCAATGTGTAATGCCCGATTTTTCCTAACAAATGTACGTAACTTTGTTCCGAGTTGGAATTTCTTTGACGACCTATTTCGTTTAATGGCTTATGTGAACATGGAAAAGTGGATGGATTTTTTTATGTAATGGAAGGACTTAACGAAGAGATCTTGTCTTCAGATTCTTAGCTTTGGAACCCTTAGGCACGGAACCCTTAGAGCGCGAGTCCGACTCGCACTTGGCCGGTTATTTCTTTATATATGTTCACCGATCATTCGGAGAAAATTTTTATTTTATATTTGCCAAAAAATAAATAAGCTACAAGCTTTTAAAATCTGATGGAAGGGGAAACTGTCAAGAAATAGAAAAAGGATACACGTACAGCACTTGACGTCACTGTATATAAGGTCTCGCGCGAAAAGAGATAGTGAGACGTCTCCACCACGCAACTCTTATATTTGAAATGTTAATTACTTCCATGCTGGTCTGGGAGAAAAAAAAAAACGTAGAATGTACTAGCTGCTTCTCTTCCCGCGCAGATCGTAAGAGCCGGTCGAGGGAATGGGCGAGATTTGAATCATGGTAATAGGCGATGCGGCTAGCAACCTATCACTATTTTGATTTCTTTATCACGCTAAGCGTGACTTTTGGGCCTAACGGTCCTGGGCTCTGTCTACCCCGTCAGGGATATAGACGTGAAAATGTATCTGTATCTGTAATTACCACTTAAGGCCATACCCAAATTTTCCGGGGTCCAGTGGCGCCGCCATTTAAAATAAATCATTTAAAAGGAAACGGAGATATCATTCAAAATTGTGTCTTGGTCAAGCCCTAGATAACCCTTAAAACTATTTTATGAACTACTGTTTATAATTTAAAGTGCGAACGTGAAGCTTTTCTACGCACATTAGCTAAAAGTGGCCGTTTTTTGCAAATGTGCGTAGAAAAGCTTCACGTTCTCACTTTAAACTACAAAAAGTAGTTTAAAAAATACTTTGAATGGGTATCTAGAACTTGACCAAGACACAATTTTAAATGATATCTCCGTTCCCTTTAAATGATTTATTTTAAATGGCGGCGCCACTGGACCCCGGAAAATTTGGGTATGGCCTTAATATAATTAACCAATTTTATTGCTGTTTTCAAAAATATATTTCTTTTCAGTGATAGTTTTTTTATTATTTAAAATAATAACCAAAAACATACGCAGTAATGAATATTATTATTATTACCTATATGCTAAAAAATCGTCCGCGCGTTTTGATTCGTCTCGTTGGTAGAAACCGTGGTAGAAACCTTTATCCATAGACGTAGAATTTTTTTAGGGTCATTCTCGGCGAACATTCTGCGACCAAATTGCAGACGTTCTAAAAAAAAGAGAGGTAAAAAGTACCCGTAACCGAAGGGCATATATGAAGAGATTGATGAGTTTAGATGAAGCAAAAGAGGACTGTCAGGATCGTAGCAAGTGGAGATCCATAGTCTCTGCCTACCCCTGTGGAAAACAGGCGTGATATTATGTTTGTATGTATGTGTAGATTTTATACTACGTAAGCCTTTATCCATGGCGATGTCAGGGGCGTGTTCGTAGCTAATATATGACGCGAACTGCCACTGTATCCATTTGTTACAGAAAGGAGCCATGTTTTTAGTGCTGCAACCCGGTGAGATATTGTTATGGCTTTAATTAAATTTGTTTCGCGAAGATTTTTAATATGGCTAAAGGATTTATGGCAAATAGTTGGCAGTGGATAGATTTGCTTTTGTTCTTCTCTTCGCATGGTATCCGATTCCGCATGACCATTGACCATTTTTTCAAAAATAAAAACCGCCTACCCCTAAATTACACGACCAATTTTAATAAAATGTCTGTTGGACCAGCTCACAAGTATTTTACTCTTTCAAATAAAAGAAGAATTTTTTAAATCGGTTCAGACGTCTTTGAATAATCGGTTAACATACATAAGAAAAGATTGCGACGAATTGATAACCCGTTCTTTTTTTGAAAGTCGGTTACAAAACAGTGCTCGCACCACTGGCTCTGATGCAGGATATATAGATAGATATATAGTAAAAAATACTAGGTACTCATTAGACTGTATAGGTTTTAGGTGCAGTAGCCCAAATTCTACTGTCTTACTTATATTCGGTTATTGAGTTCTAGTTCCCACATCTCGGTTCCATTACTATAATTAATTTTTTCTCACAAATTTCTTGAAAAACGTTGAATGACACCCGTCTCTGCTCCACAGACATAAGCGCGGGCTTCGCCAGCTTGTGTGTCAACCCACCTCTACTGTAATGAACAATTTACTACACTTGTATGATAACTATTATTGCAGTTTTCTTTACTTCTGACAAAAATAAACTATATTATCAGCTTAATTTGCCCCTGAACTGTAAACTTGCGAATACCATATATCGGCAATACAGTGATTTGGCTCATGTTCCAATTTAAAAATGTATCGGCCATCTTACACGCCTACTAATTAACCTAGCCAATTTCCTGAAGCTCCACTGAAATACTCAAATTATGCTCAAACAAACCTACACACATACAAACGCCGAGTTATTTAAGTAGACTTAGAGAACTTCTCTCGCTTCGCTTGCTCGCAAATATTATCAGGGAAGCAGTAACTGCATCTACACAACACCTAAAGTATTAGATAATATGGATATGGGGCGCTTTGTCCGACCGACAAGTTATACTGCACGTAGTTTCCCGTGCATGCAATTTCGAGCTACAAGTAAGTAAGTTTACTATGAAGTAGGAAGTGAAGTAGGAAGTGAGTAGGAACTGCGCGTCTCGCTCCAAATAAATAACCCGCGACTTGGATAACTTACAGAACAGTCGCCAAGTCGTTCAACTCGACTTAGCTCAAATAAATTGTTCAGTGTTATAGCATTCCGCCATCCTGTGGGGTAAAATAGAGAGGGTGTAGAAAAAGCACCATTCGGGCAAATATGATCTAGTATTTTTTGACGACCTTCTTTCGTGGCGTAGTGTTCATCATGACAATTCGTGACGTGATGACAATTCGTTGGCAAAGGCTTGACATTTTTATATTCTAAAACTTTGCCTAACACGCTTTGATAGAACGAGCTAGTCTTATAGCGAATTCAAAAGAAAAAAAAAAGAAAAAAGTGCTGTGTTAGTCCTTATCACCGACGGAACATTAGTTTTTGGTCGGGTTATATGCACACTTCAAATTGCATTTACTTGAAGTACGGCGTACCTACCTATAGCCCGACAAAATTACACGTAGTATCATTATTATGTCTTTCTCGTAACCCCGGTCGTTGGGTGGCAAATCTTCACTACTTATAGGTATATTAAATGTTTGGTTGGCATCGACTTTAAGAATTAAAGAATAAGGACATCAAAAGTACCTACCTAAATATAAAAAAATGAAAAATCGTTTGGAGTCATTCGGTACCATCTAGTGCACTTCATATTGTCAAGTGCTGGCCGCCAACCCTACTTCTGTACTATTCCTGTTTTGTGCTCGCACGAACTTGTAATTTTGAATGCAACGAAACACGTAAATCAGGGTGCACACCCTAGCTATCAAGTGTGGCGCTTTATAAAAAGACAAAGGTTCATATAAGGGCTCGGCATTGTGCCCGCGACACAGTCTTTTTCACCAAAAAAGTTTTGAGATCACTATCCACATGAAAAGTCAGTTAAAAAATAACTAGCCAAGTGTGATCAGGACTCACGCTTTTAGATTTCATTCAAATCCTATATAATAGAATCAAATAGAAAATGTTTGTTTTGACGTTTAAAAAAAAGTGTCTGATTTGACTGTTGTCAACTAGCGGATTGTAGCAAGAGATGTTTGTGCTTAGTTCTTTAGTCGTCTCTTACGACATCCACGTGCCGGCAAGCGCAGCGTGGGACGGAGGTGGTCGGACGACCTTCGTAAGGTTGCAAGAAAACCCTGGATGCAGGCCGCTTCCAATCGGTCGTTTTGGAAAACTTTGGGGGAGGCCTATGTCCACAAGTGGACTACTTGCAGTTGATATGATGATGATGACATCCACAGAAAGCGATTGGGCGGTCCTATTCTAGGCTGGAAGCCACAAGACACAAATATGTATTACTATACCTCCCTATGCAAAAACGTTGGACTATTTTTCTACGCACATTTGCGAAAAACGGCCACTTTTGGCTAATGTGCGAAGAAAATCTTCACCTTCTAACTATAAACAGTAGTTCATAAAATAGTTTGAAGGGTTATCTACGGCTTGATGAAGACTTTTTTAATGATATCTCCGTTTCCTTTCAAATAACTTATTGCAAATGGCAACACAGGACCCCGAAAAACTCAAGTATCTCCTAAGAGGACTCAGAGAAGTTCTCCCAGTAGTTCAAGAAAGATTGTGTTTGATAGGCAACTAATCTTAACTGCCACATCTGTTGTGACCACAAGTTATCCGCAGATCTTTTCACAGATAATTACGAGCCGTCCCCTACACTCCCTAGGGGTATAACATGGGGTTTCAAAAGAGGGTCGTTAATTGACAACTATCAGAGAACGCGTTACCACGGTTTATTTGATGTACTTTTAACAGTCATGCTTGGAAGTTTAATTTATTAGCTAGGGTTCTTGTTAAACGGGCGATCGAGTTTTCAGAGTGGACTAGAATGTTAGATTGAAACTTTAAGAGAAGTAGGCTCATCTGCAAGCCTAAAGAGTAAGTTTGAATATTAAAGAGATATCTTTCTAACCCCGGACAAAAAGAGGGGTGTTGTAAGTATGACGCTAATAGTTTGTCTATTTGTCTGTGGCATCTTAGCTCTTGAATGGATGGACCGATTTCGCTATGGTTTTTTTTTACGTAAAAGCAAGTTCCCTGGCGGTGGGTTGATATGTTTGATAAAAATCGGTTCAGCCGTTTAATTAATAATATAACATAAATTTGTCTTGGTTTATTGACTGTTATTTTAATTGTATCATGCTGTAGTCATCTGTCGATATTTATCAATATTTTGTGGTTTGATTTTTTCCAGTAATAAATTAAACTACAAAATCTATATCTATATCTATACATATAATAAAACAGTAAAAAAAGTGTGTCTGTACATTAAATATATTACCAAAAAAATATTGGGGGCGATGGAGATGTAGTAATAGAGTAAGAATTTAAAAAAAAAATATTTGTCTGTTCGTCTGTTTGTACACGCTAATCTCCGGAAATACTGGACGGATTCGAATGAAACTTTTTTTGTTATATAGCTATTAAGCCTGGGCAACATATAGGGTATAAATGGTTTAGGAAAATGGAACGCCTGATGCAGAACCATAATAGTCCAGCTAAACTATAAGAGATATAAAAATGCCGCCTTAGTAAAAGTTGTTCAGCCTGATGAGCATTTTCCAGAGACATTAAGTCCACGCGAACGAAGTCGCGGGCTTCGGCTAGTATTAAATAAATATACAACGTGGAAGGGTCATCCCTTCTACGTTGTATATTTATTTATTATTTATAAAGTAAGTGGCAGTTATTAATATTAATTACAACGTCTACAATTCCGAAAACAGAGCTCGAAATATTCCAGACAAGTAATGTGATAGCCTGGAAATGTAATGCCGACACAAATCCTTTAATTGTATTAGCGTTTGTTTATTTACGTCTGATTTTTCGTAGTAAATGAGATCAAAATGAAACGCTTTATGAGTGTCGAGTGCTTATTTTGATTATTTTTAACCCAAAAAAAATAAAATAATGTTGAGTTTATTTTAATCCCGGAATTTTTTTTGGAACGTAGTTCCTTATCGCGCGTTGCGAAAGGAGGCTAGACGGAAAAAATTAAGACCAAAAGTTGTAACGACACTTTCTATAGGTACATAGTATAAAATGAAGTCCCTCGCCGCGTATGTCTGCCTGTACGCTTATAACTAAAAAACTACTGAACAGATTTTGTTGCAGTTTTCACTATTAGACAGATCGTTTATTCCGGATGGTTCATGTATATAATTTGCATGTATTTTATTTATATTTACTGAAGTTTTAGTCAAAAAATTGATTTCGGACACTGCGTCAGGCACTTTCAGAGCTAACGCTGGCTCAGATTTAAAAGTTATATAAAAACAAGGTATGAGAAAGTTGTAGGTCTTTATAACTTAGTACTATCTACTTAGTACCTAACCTACCTATAGTTATCTTATATCTTTAAACGAGCAATTCTTGTATATTGATCTTATACCTTTAAACGAGCAATTCTTTTATATTTATTTATTTATAAATTTCTGTGATCTCAAAAACGGCTCTAACGATTTCGCTGAAAATTTGTATATTTCGGGGGTAAACAATCGATCTAGAATAGTCTTATGTTTGTAAAAACGCGTGTTTTAGAGTTTTCATTCGTTTTTCTTTCCACGCAGAATAAGGTCGTTAATTTCGTCGCGCCGGCCACCATCTGCTTAGCTCAGCGGTTAAGGATGCTGACCGCTAGAAAGAGTGTTACGGGTTCGAATCCCACTCGGTGACTTACTTTTATTTTTTCTTTATGTTCAAGTTTATATATAATGTTTTATTGGAACGAAGGTCCTTATGGCGCGTTGCGAGAGCGGGCTAGACGGAAAAAATTAAGACCAAAAGTTGTAACGACACTTTTTGCTATAGTTGTAAGCTGTGCGGCGTGCGCGTGTTTCTCTGTCTATCTCTCTCTCTCTCTCTCTCTCTCAATAATCGAAAGGAACTTCGTTCCATCCGGGTGTCCCTTGACACCTCTCAAGTTTTTTTTTTATTTGTTTTAAATTTGACGCTAGTGTCTGTCTGTCTGTGTGTCGGTCTGTCCGTGTCTTTTAGTAACACCACCATTTTATAGTATCTGTAAATCATTTATCCAATGTTATGTCTGTATAGTTTTTTTTTATTTCTCACATGCTGATCTGGGAGAAATAAAAAAAAATCTTAGAATGTACCAGCTGCTTCTCTTCCCACGCAGATCGTAAAAGCCGATCGAGGGAATGGGCAAAAATGCAAATCATGTTAACAGGCGATGCGGCTAGCAACCCATCACTGTATTGATTGCTTTTCCATCTTCTCGCCCACCATGACGCTAAAAGTGGCTTTTGGGTCTTGCGGCCCTGGGCTCTGCATAGAACCGCAAGACCCAAAATGCTCTGTCTGCCCCATTAGGGACAAAGACGTGATAGTATGTGTATGTGTGTATGTCTGTATAATCTATGGTATTTCTTCCTGTCTGTTCATTAATGGCGAAATACACGTATGTATTTAACCTCCGGAACTTTTATTTTCACCAGCCCATAAATACAGTATTTTCTAAATCTAAACAGACAGTGTCATCATATCGCTATAATGAATGGATCTATTCTGATGTGGTTTTTTTTACGTGAAAGCCACTCCTGTCCCAACCACACTTGTATATTCCTTAGTATATAAGTTAGTATTTTAATAAATTAATCATTCCTTATGTTCACCTGCTAATGGTGGTTTAATTCATTTACCTAGTCGCCATAACCATGTTTGATGAAAATTGGTTCAGTTGCTTTAAAGTTATTGTGTGAGACCGCTTCAAATTCTGGATTTTGTAATTTACCTGACAAATAATAATAGATGGCGCTACGATATCAATATATTACAATACAATACAATACCCTTTATTGCACATAAAAAAATACAGTATATAATTATCTTAAAAACTAGGAAATGCGCAAAAGGCGGCCTTATCGCTAAGCAATTTCTTTCAGGCAATCTATATAGAAAAAAAAAACAGTGAGATATCAATATATTATGTAGTTCCGCTACATAATATATGGATAGTTATTCTTTACCATGGACTGAATTTATATATATAGATATATATATGTTCCAACTGTTTATAAGTCAATCATTTTGTGGATATTGGGATAGGGTAAACCTCTGTTTCCCTGGCTATCCCTGGGGTATTAAACACTGGGGGTCTGTCCCTAACCCCTAATAGGGTTGAGGAATAATTTGAGGGTCGTTCGTGCTAGATTGAAGTGTCAATGGATCTTGGGTGTAAGTCAAAGTTTTAGAAGTGATAACAATTGACGCCATAGATGTATGCGGCCGCTTTCGGGAGGAATTTTGTTTTGCAACTCTATATTCTGCTGTATTGTGATTGTTAAATGAGAAAAAAGAAATAAGAACAAATATAAAACTAAACCTAACTAAGCTAACTAAAATAAACTTTTACTAAATTATTGTTTAATTGTTAGATATTTTTTTTTTGTTGCGGGGGTGACATATAGTAACAACCCCCTTTTATTTTTCTAGATTGCTAGGCTACAAAATTATAACGTAATGGTGTTTAAAAACTCAAATAATATCATATTTCAGTTATTTCAAAAATGTCGTATCTTTTTATTATTGTTACTCTTAAAATGCTGCTGTTATGAACAACTTTTTTATCGGGTTAACTTCAACGGATCTGGACGACCTACACACGGGTCTACACACAGCTTACAGAGCCACTATAGTTTAGTTAAGTATGGATGTTCTAAGAAAACTAGTTAAGTTTTTGTGACTGCACATGACCTTCATAATTTCAGGACTCTATGAAATGACATGGCGACCTCCGTCCGATAGTAATAAACTCATTACGTACAAAAAAACATACAGTCGAATTGATAACCTCCTTTTTTGAAGTCGGTTAAAAACGTGAACCGCCAAAATTGTCGCAGCTATTAACGGTTCTCCAGAGGACTCACAATTGGAGGCCGTCCGGCTTTACCCCGTGTTGAGGGGATGATAATTGTGGTAAATACGTGTTGGGATTGGGACGAACATTCCCCAACTCGACGCTTGACGGCTTCATAGATAGATAACTCTTTATTGTACACCAAAAGAAAAAAGAAAGAAAGAAATAAATTTTACATTAAATGAGTACATTGGGCAGTCTTATCGCATCTCTTCCAGAAAACAGAATTTTAGAAAGATAAAGACGGAGGTGCAAGCAAATAAAACATAACTTATTTTATTTATGATTCGTACGAATGTTAAAAATTTGGGACGATGGTCTTCATATTTTTACGACTTTTTGTACTTAATTAAGCCTTCGTTTAGTTTGCATTTTTTTTCGCTTTATTGGTATATTTGATTGAGGAGCAAGGCATACGGACTAAGTTTGGTAGCTAGCAATGCAAATGTTTGTGCTTATCCGGCTTTCCCCGATGACGTTGAGGGGAAGGATAATTGTGGAAAATACGTGTTGGGACGAACATTCCCCAACTCGTTACTTGACGGCTTTATTTAATGCTTCTGTTGAATGTTAGAGCAATTGTCTTCATATTTTTATGTGGCACCTTTTGCTTTGATTGGTTGGTAGTGGTTCGAATTGTGAACTCGCGAAAATGTTTAGAAACCCGTAAATCGGCAACCCTTGTGTCGGCTCATGGCTGTCATCATTTTATGGCATTCGTCAAGGTATATTAGATGCTAGGGTTGCTTGGTTGGTATGCTCCTATCCTTTTCTGTATCTTAGAACCGTCATTTGATAGAGCGAGACAGAGTGACGGAACGTTTAACCCTCTCTCGCAAACAAATTTTAATGAAATCTGATCCAATCCTTAGGCAGCTTGAAAAATCTGATACCATGGTTGACACACGAAAAACAAAACAGCAATGATAAGACGTTAGATTATCGGCTATAAATCATTAAGTCTTTATAAACGCCATGAAAAATAATAAAAAACCTATTTTATCTGCAATATGCTGGAAGTTAAGGTGTAAAAATGCGATTTTCTTTTGTTTGATATATGTATCATAAAATGCAACATATTTTGCACCTTGGTTTTTTTTTTTATTCTTATTTGGCCCATTCACTCACTTCCAAAACCCAAATCAAGATATAGATCTAGTAGGTACAGCCTGTGGTTTGATTTATTACGGGTATGTCCCTTCCCGTTGCATATTATATTATTTGATAACACAGTTTTATTTAATAATTTGTAAATACATGTGATCTAAACGTTCTGTTTCGTTAAACGTAATTGCGTAACCCATCGACAATCCAGCTGCACGATTTTCAGCTGTTTTTGTCAAACAGCGGATTATACAATCCAACTGCGACAGATACACGATGACGTAAGTAACTCGTCGATTTGAAAGCAACTTTTATCGCCCAATGCACACATAGTCATCCAGATAATGAAGTGGTTGGATTAGCCCCAAATCCCTAGGGAGCTCCCGGAGCTACCACTCGGAGGGGTGCATCGCGCGGTGATTTATGTTCAGCTACCCTGAGCTACCGCGACTTTGTTTTATCTATACGTCGCTGTCTATAGCTAGGTTATTCGAAAAAGGTTAATTGAAAATTTACTGGACTGTTAAATTGATCTCATCAATATCGGCTTGTTTAAATTTTTAACCGACTTCCAAAAAAGGATTAGGTTTTCGATACGTTGCGATCTTTTCGAAAAAACGAAACCTGACCGTCCGTCTGTCACAGCCAATTTGCACCGAATATACTGGACAAAATCAGGTGAAATTTAATAGGATGGTATAAACACAGATGTGCAAAGTAAATAAATATTTTCTTATAATAAGGGTCATTTTCGGGGTACAAATTAGGAAATTTAAAACACAACTAGATAGCGCTAGTAGTTAAATCGCGTCTTACTGCATGGATTTTAAATGTGGTACGGAACCCTCTTCACGTGATTTCAGCTCGCACTTGACCGGTTTATTTATTATTTATCCTCTTTTTGCATCAAGAATTAAAAAGTAAAATAATGGACTGCAATTGCTTTAAAATATACGCACTGAAATTCCCACAATTAAAAAAGAAAAGAAGAGCTAATAAAACGTTAGTAACTTTGTAACTTGGTGCTTTTTGCGAAGAACGCCACTAATTAGCTCGTTTCTTAAATGGCCGCTATATCTCAGTCTTGACACTTTCTCCTTTCTGTGGCACTGTTCAATAGAAAGACTTTGGTTTTGTTTTGCGCATTGCTAGTGCTCACAAAAGTAAAGAATAAAGCCTTTACCTAAGCACTGAAAAAAACAGTCTTGTACAATTTTTAAAAGAAAAGAAGAGCTAATAAAATGTTAGTAACTTCGTAACTTGGTGCTTTTTGCGAAGAACGCCACTAATTAGCTCGTTTCTTAAATGGCCGCTATATCTCAGTCTTGACACTTTCTCCTTTCTGTGGCACTGTTCAATAGAAAGACTTTGGTTTTGTTTTAACGGGGGCCCGGTGGAAGTGTGCTTTGCTAGTGCTCTCGTAAGTAAAGTGACACTGGCTGAGTCAGCACATGGATAGTTGACCATAAGTGGTATTGAAATTTCTAAAGCTCCTCTGCACTTTGGAAGGCACGTATAAGCCGTTGGTCCCGGCTGTCATCATTGTATAGCAGTCGTCAAGCTATGTCAGATGCATTTAGGCAGCTCGAAAAATTTGACACTGGTTTTGGCCACTTAAGTACACCAAAAGCAAGCTAGCAGCGGTCGACATTTTGAAGTAACAAGATCTCTGGTTGCGTTTTCTTTCTGTACTATTATAAATTCTAACAAACAAACAAACTATTATGTACGCTAACAATTTATTTGCCAAGTAAATAAAAAACCCCGACTCTCAAAAACGCCATCTAGTGACAAAAAGCGGAACTACCGAAATGACGTGATATCCGTAGCGCCATCAATTTTTAGAAAAAGCCCTGACTTTCAAGCGTTTGCCCTCAATAACTTTTGCTAAAACTAATTACGGCTGAAACGATTTTCATCAAAAATAGCTAAGAACCACCGGAAAATAACTTGCTTTCACGTAAAAAAGCATTGAAACTGCAACGAAATCGGTCCATCCACCACATGATGCCACAGACAAACAAACATTATCGTCAAACTTATAACACCACTCTTTTTTGTAAAATGACCTCCGTGGCATAGTGGTCACCATGCTAGTCCGCCACCCAGAGGTTCTGGGTGTGATCCCCGGTTAGGGCAAGTTGGAAAATGGCCTTTTTCAAATTGTCTTGGGTCTTGGGTGTTTATCTATATATGTATTTGTTATAAAATATGGTATCGTTGAGTTAGTGTCCTATAACACAAGTCTCGAACTTACTTTGGGGCTAGCTCAATCTGTGTAATTTGTATATATTTTTGTCGAGAGTTAAAAATCCCAGCTAAAACTAAACATTCGTTCAATCAACTTTGGTTTAATAGATTTTCCTTTCTCCAGCTAAACTTAAGTATATCTACATCGGTGTAGTTCCCCCATTAACAGGGGAGGTCGTGTTCCATGGAAGGAAGTATTTAGAAGCTTCCGAGCTTCGCCGGGCGTTATGAGATTTATTAGTTTTGAGATTAAGGAACTGGCTTCGATTTTATGGGCGGTAGTAAGACTTTAGCTTTTGTGTCTTATAAGGATAAAGTTTTACATTTTCATTAGGTGACAAGTTTATTTGGCAGGCAAATTAAAAACCCCGACTTTCAAGCGTTCTATCTAACCCCATAACTTTTGAACGGCTAAACCAATTTCCTTTAAACATAGCTATTAGAACCAACCAACTTGCTTTTACATCACATGAAAAAACCGCATTGAAATCAGTCCATCTGTTCGGGAGTAAAAGTTATAATACCCTTCTTTTCACGTCGGGGGTACTTTTTATTAGGAGAATTTTATATTCATATAGCCAAAGATAATAATTTAATTACTTACGTACGTTACCCAACGCCATGTAAACTATTGGATAGTAGAAACTATGATAAGAAGGCAAAACTGAGGTTGCGGGTAGGCACAAAGAGATGGCAGCACACACAACTAGCAAAAATGTGGCAAAAGAAGTGTTGTATATACTTAAAAAATATATGTGTCACTTCATATAAGTTATATTGTATCAATGAGAGTACTACTTTATTTAAATAATAGTAATAAGAGATTTTAATGTTTTAATCATTACCATAAAGCGCCATCTAGCGACAAGAAAGAGAAATGATTATGTTTATATGGTGATGGGAAGGCATGGTATAGGTTACTGTTTTTGGAAATAAATATGTGAATTCGGAGAACTGTATCAGGAAGTTCTTTACGCCTTTTCACTAAAACATATTTATTCCTTCCTTCCTTTTGAAGTAGTTTGGATATCACAAGTTGAACTGAACCGCCCCGGCCAGCTCTGCTTCAATCGTAACGCAGTCTAAAACCAACATTTTGTCCACAGATGCAGCGACCGTCGAGATGAGCGCTCCCCGCGCCCCGCCCCCGCCCCGCGCCTCTGTCTGTCTCGCTCGCACACACCTCTCTCTCACCCCCTCTCTCCCCCCGTCTCGCCCCCTCGCCAGGAATGCCGCGCGCTGATTGGCTGATGGCAGACCCTACGCTCCGTCTGCGCATACGTGCGTGGACGCTACTTTTCTTCATATTTCTTGTTGGTAAGTAACTATGATCGCCGAACAACTTATACACTAAGTGATGGAGTGAGGGAAAGTTTACGTACGGTGCCTGTGCCTAAAAGACGTGTTTACGAATTATTGTCTTGTTGTTTGCCGACTATTATAATATAAATAACCGAAGCCCGCGACTTCGTTCGCGTGGACTTTATATTATGACTCCTGAAAATGCTTATCAGGCTGAACAAATTTTGCTAAGGAGTCATTTTTATATTTCTTACAGTTTAGCTGGACAATTACGGTTCTGCATCAGGTGTTCCATTTTCCACAATCAATTATACTATAAAAGTTGAGCAGGCTTAACAGCAAAAAAAAAAAGTTTCATTCGAATCCGTCTAGCATTTCTGGAGATAAGCGTGTTCATACATAGAGACAGTCAGACAAAAAATTATAAAAAATATTTTTTCTGCTTTCTGTTCTTCTTTTTAAGTGTTCTTTTAGCCATTTCAGTCAAAAATACTAAATGTACAGACAAACAAAAATTACTGTTTTTTTTTTATTATATGTATAGAAGATAATACTGAAACTTTTTAAATTAATATATTTTTTCCTTTCTTAACGTTCCTAAGTAGGTACACTAATAATATTACAATCTAGCGTAAAGTCAGACTAATAAGTAATTAACATTGACCTAGTTTTATACGTTATTAATAAAATTTATAATAGATAATTTTAATAATTTTTGCAAGACAAAAATATTGACTTACATCGAATTTTATACTTTTGTACCTAGTCAACTAAATTGATTTTCCTATAAAGAAGAAATAAATCTAATTCCTTTATTCTATTTGGGTGTATAAGTGTTATTTTATTAATTAACTAAGGAGAATAATCATTGTACGGACTGCGGCACGTAAAATTAAATAATTAAAAAAATACTTAGTCTAAAATGAGTAGGTGTAGGTACCTACCTGTTTTTGAAGTTGGTTAAAACGTTGATAACAACCGGAAGTTCCGAAAGTCGCACCAGTATAGACGAGAAGTCTGGGGAGACGAACAAACAAGGCGGAAAATCAATAACGTGTTGACGAGGTCTGCTTATTGGACTCGGTTTCGAGATTGGAGATCATTTCTTACTATTTACCAAAGAATAAATTAGAAAAAAAACAAAAACCTTGTCAAATCTCCTTGGTTAGGTAGCGGAGCTTGGTTAGGTTGGAGCGGTTCTGAGTTTATTTCTTTATTTCTTTATTTATCACTTACATGCACTCATACAGAAGATGGTTAGTAGGTAAGTACATGAACCCTGGCAGGGTAATCCGAAATTATAGGAATTTATGTAAGTTTATATAATACTAATTGAATCATATTTGTATGCGAAGAAAAAAAAAAAACATACATAAATTCTTAAACATTAAATTAAATTGATTTCAATAGTTAGAAAATATTAGTTAATATAAATAAGATTTATAAATTTGTTCTACGTCATTATAGGTTTTTAAGCAATATAAATATTATAATTACTGCAAGTGCGTTGGTCAAATGCTATTTCAAACTTGAACTGCAACTAGAACTACGTACCTATATATTTTGGTGTGTATTGAGTCTTTAAAACGCTATTCATATTATAATTTGTCATTTAAATATTCAGTACCTGGACGACCGAGCTTTGCTCGGTTACATCTCAAACATTAACTAATTTTTTTTAAACTTGTCTAAAAACAATGCAAAATAAAAAAAATATGTAAACTTAAACATAAAAAAAAACAAAAGTAAGTAACACTGAGTGGGATTCGAACCCGTAACACTCTTTCTAGCGGTCGCTATCCTTAACCACTGAGCTAAATGAAGGCGGTCGCGGCGCGACGAAATTAGCGACCATATTCTGCGTAGGAAGAAAAACGCATGAAAACTCGAAAACACGCGTTTTCCCAAACATAAAACTAATATAGATCGATTATTTACCCCCGAAAACCCCCATATACAAATTTTCAGCGAAATCGTTAGAGCCGTTTTCGAGATTACCGAAATTTATAAATAAATATATATATATACATACATACGTACAAGAATTGCTCGTTTAAAGGTATAAGATTGACCAAGTAATATCCCTTTGATAATAGTTTTTCGGCTCTGAAGCGTTACCGCTGAGGATGCAACCGGGAATACGCTTGAAGGATGATGACCACAGAATAAATTAGTGGTTCTGTGAGCTGTAGAACTCGCGGGAAATTAGGATATAAGATTTTTGAAGTGAAAACTTCTTTAGCGGCGTTGTGCACTTTTTTTGGAATGGGTAAAAAACGTTAAACTCGCGTCAGGCGTCAGGACACGTGACCTGATCGAAAATTCGTAAGACGGATGGAGAGTAGACAGCTGGCGCGGCGTAGGAGAGGGAGTATCCCCCTCTCTTTCTACGGCGCGGCGAAAATGTATGCCTGCGCCTGCTGTTTCGTATATCAAAAATGCACAACGTTAATATTCAAGTTTTCACTTCTGCCGGCACTCCCAGAGTGCAACCCGTCGTCTTTTTTAGTTTTCAACATCTATATTCATCATACTTCCACCATTTTAAAAAGTTATGAAAAACTGAATCGGTTAAAAAAATTAACTTTTAAAACTGCGCACAATTTTTCTTTATTGACTCCATAATATTGTATTGTCATCCGACTTACACAAGTATGCTAAATTTTATCTTTTAGCTCAATCGGTTGTAAATAACTGGTTGAAAATTGAGTTGCAAGAATTGATTTAAACAAACACACATGCAAGATACATCATCAGCAATAAATTTAAGAACTAGGTTCTTGTCGGTGGAGTATTTTCCATGTCTCCCTATTTTCTGCTAAATGCTTGACCTCTCTATACGACACAACTTTTGCCTTTTCTTTTACTTCATCCATGAACGACATTCTTGGTCTTCCTTTTCCTCTCTTAGCTTCCACTTTCCCTCCATTATGTTTTTATTATGCAAGATACATTGCAGGTTAAATCGAAGTTTTGTAAAAAAGTAATACCAGTGGCTCTGCGAGTTGTAGACCTGTTTTTGCATAGCTTAACGCTTATAAAATGTAACAAGTAATTTAAAAAAAGCTTTTTTCTAATTACTATCCTCAAGACGAGTCAAATGAACCCAAACTTGATGGAATTGCGCCGATTCATTACAGAGTCCCTATGGCCATCCGCCGACTTCATCATTGGATCTGCTCAACGCCATCGTAATATTATATTGTCACTAGCGTTGAAAAAAGCGGGAAAATTCCCCGTTTTTCTCAACTTTTGTTCGAAAGTTTAAAAAAAAAATATTTAAGCAATTTTTCATGTTTTTGTCAATAAAACGGAAAAAAAAACGAAAAAAACGGAAGAGTATTGATGTTTTTTTCACAAAATATTTTTATTATGTTTCGGAGGGTACAATTATTTGATTTTGTTGTCATACTTGTCATGCGCTTAATGATTATTTCAATCGGTTTTTTTTCAAAATTCCGATATCTTTCGAAAAATTTCGAAGGTTTTTTTCGGGAATATTTCAATGCAACAAACGAATAAAACGGTAAAAACGAGATATGGTTTCTTTCACTGAAAAAAAAAAACAATTTGTTTCTTTCGGAATTTTCAACGCTAATTGTCAGGCGATATACGTTTGCGTGCAAAATTTCAGCTCAACAGAAACCGGTGGGTCAAATTTAACTTGAAAGATTTGATCACAGACAGACGACAGACAACGGGACAGGTGAAACTAAATACAAGCTGAAAGATAAACCCCCATGACTCCGACGTTTCGAGAACAATTATAATGTCTTTGTAAAGTCCACCCCAAGATGTCGAAGATTATGCGAAGTGAAGAAAACTCCGCCGTTCGCATTTTCCCGACCGCCACTAGGAAAATGTGTAAAATTAAAAGTAAGGTCTGCAGAATCCGATTAGTACAAAACCCACTTTTGCACAAGATCCCTCGGGCGTTCCTTTAGGTTTATGCGACAGTTTGGTTATCAGATGTCCCGTTGAGAGAGCTTGAGATTCCCTCGCTCGCTTATCTCGACGATCTGATCACCTTGACATGTTTAGTGGGCCTTGTTTACCGTTATTGGATGGTTAAATGGGTTTTATTATACAAGATTGAGGTTAAGTTTTATCTAGTTCTAAATATCTTAATTTATTTTCGCAATTTAATACAAATTATAACCAGCAAAAAGTGTGTGCGTGTATGGCCAGGGGCAATGTAGGGATTCGAGACTAACTTGGGTTTCGTACCACTATCTTTAAAAATCGCGTTTGTTTCTGGCCCCATTTAAATATTTAATTTCTTCTGTTTTTGGTATTTGTTGTTATAGCGGCAACAGAAATACATCATCTGTAAAAATTTCAACTGTAACCACCACGCTGTATGAACCGTATCATGGTTCATGAGAACAGCCTGGTGATAGACAGACGGTCAGTCAGACGGACGGACAGACAGATGGAGAGCAGAGTCTATAATTGGGTACCGTTGCACCCCTTTCGGTAACCCTAACAGGAATTTAAATAGTGATGAGTTGTTAGCCGCATGATGATGCGCATTTTCGCTGATCAGATTTAGTAGCTACTACTGTGGACTAAGTAAGCTTGCCCTTTACACGCTCTGCCCTTTCTATGTCGTCAATTTAAACTGTATTAGATAATCTATTTTCGAGAAAGTCTGGCTGTAATAAGATAAAAAGCCTTTGTCTTCATTGTTTCAAAGAAGTAAAGATATTCTAATGAAAAATGGTTTCGCAGAACTTTACATTTTAATGTATGAACCACCTCGTTACCTTTTATTCATCTTTTGAAAAGAAAATGTAACGAAATCGACTTAGAAACGATCTGCTAAAGAAATCGCTCTCTATAACAATGCCTTTATATTGTAAGTTTTGCCGTTTTGCCTAGGTAACGATAATTGTGCTGAAATGTAACGTAAAAACCTAAATTACTTAAACATTGCTTTTTACAAAAATCCCCTTTTTTATACAAACTTAGCCTACGTTTTATTTTGCAACTATCTAGGGATAACCCTAGATAATTGCAATTATAAAATTGGTTTTCACCATCAATTATGAACTGGAATGAAAATATAAGAATGTAGAAGTTTTCCATACTGATGGTCAAAAATTATATAAAACACTATTGACTATTTCAAGTTCATATTATGACTGTGAAAACTGCGGTTAATATCGTCATGTTATTTCATAACAGAGTTCTGTCGAATATCTTCAACAGCTCATTGAAATATTGTATTGTCAAATTGTCATCTGACTTACATTAGTATGCAAAATTTCAGTTCAATAGGTTGAGGATAACTGATTGAAAATTGAGTTGCAAGATTTTACCTAAACAAACATACAAGATACATTGCAAGTTAAATAAAAGCTTGTAAAATAATTTATTCGCAAATAACTTGACTTTGGTAGCTTAAGAATGTAGGCCTTATGACGTAACTTCTCAGTGAAAATCATCTATCCTTTATGGCTTATCCACTTCGTCTTCTTAGCGAGTCGGAATGGCGATTTTATATAGTTGTGGACCAGTGTTTGTGTTTGTTTAGTTGTGTTTATCCACTAAAAGATTACTTATGGTAGCTTAAGAATGTAGGCCTTATGACGTAACTTCTCAGTGAAAATCACTTATTCCTTTGTGGCTAATCTAATCCACTAAAAGATTACTTACTATGAACCCATCAGAAAAATTGCAAGAACGGAATAGTGGATCGCCATAATTCAATCAAGCAAAGTGAATTCAATTTAGTATCAAGTTTCACTGAAAAACCACTTTTCATCAATTTAATTTTGTAGACGTTGTCGAAGTTTTCAATATTGATAGCTAAATTACTTAATCATAGAGGGGTTTCTATTTTATAACTTACTTAGTTATTTAAACACGCTATGAATAATGTCGTATCTATACATATAATAAAACAGTAAAAAAAGTGTGTCTGTACATTAAATATATTTCCAAAAAAAATATTGGGGGCGTTGGAGACGTAGTAAGAATTAAAAAAAAATACATATAATAAAACAGTAAAAAAAGTGTGTCTGTACATTAAATATATTTCCAAAAAAAATATTGGGGGCGTTGGAGACGTAGTAATAGAGTAAGAATTTAAAAAAAAATGTCTGTCTGTTTGTCTGTTTGTACACGCTAATCTCCGGAAATACTGGACGGATTCGAATGAAACTTTTTTTGTTATATAGCTATTAAGCCTGGGCAACATATAGGGTATAAATAATTTTTGGAAAATGGAACGCCTGATGCAGAACCTTAATGGTCCAGCTAAACTATAAGAGATATAAAAATGCCGCCTTAGTAAAAGTTATTCAGCCTTATGAGCATTTTCCAGAGACATAAAATCCACGCGAACGAAGTCGCGGGCTTCGGCTAGTAGTAAATAAATTCCTCTATCCATATACGTTATCCAAATTTGTGTATAGATGTGTATAGACATATGTATGATAAAAAAGTTAAGAAAATGATTTTCGATCAAGTCCACGTAGTTAAGCCCGTCCTAAACTGCCGCGTGACCTCGATGACCTCCGGCCGACCGGCCGGCGGCGGCGGTACTACTGATTGATCTTACGATTTTACTTTAGAGATTTAGTCAACATTTTTTGTTTCTGAATTTTTATTTTAACTAGCTAATTAGGTCTTACGTTTTATTAACGATCCTTACAAAGTGGCTCCAAATCCAATGAAAAATTACTGTGTATATTTTCTTATTATTTATTAAGATAATGGTTTAGACTTTAAAACTTTAGTATCTTTTTTCTCTAAGATAAATATTTGGCTAACACTATTCTTATAACATTATAATAATAATTTTTCAAAACTAAAAACCAACTTCACTCCCAAACTTCACAACCGATTTTGATAAAATTTCTATGGAACCACCTCGATAGTATACCCTTTCAAAAAAATAAAGAATTTTCCAAATCGATCCAGACATCTTTGAATAATCGGTAAACATACATAAAAAAAAGATCGTGACGAATTGAAAACCTCTCCTTTTTTAAAGTCAATTAAAAACCGCATCAGAATCTTTGATTCTGAGTAACTCTTTAAAAAATTACAACAGGTTGGAGATGACTTGCTCGGTCTATAGCTCACAAAGCCACTAGTTTAATAAGGCCCATAAAATATACCTCATGAAAGCCGGAGCGGGTCACTGTTCAAGATATTGCAGGAAAGCCCCTTATCCACTGTACTAGGCCATTTAATCTGGCGTATGTTAATACTCGACATTTTATGCCCCCTTTATATAACGTTTGGGATTACATAGCCGGGCCAATTCTCCTTCTCGAGATAGGAAGGACCCTGACACAAATTATAGAGGTTATGTACAAGAGGCGTCATATTTAATCACTTTGCAGGCTTAATATGCGTGTTCTACTGTTAGGGAGAGAGAAAATGTGTAAATACAAATGAACTTTATTGCACTGTAATAAACACACAAAAAATACAAAACAATGCAGGTACAAAGGCGGACTAATCGCTATAAATGCAACTCTTCCAGCCAACCTTTGAGTGGAGGAAAAATAATTTGAACGTCACTTTTCATTGTTCATGCTCATTTTCAAAGATTTTTGAATTTTGATTTTAGATTTAATAATGCCGAAAAACTGATAATGACTGACCGCTATTTGACTCCAAAAAAGTATGACGTCACACTTTTGGTTTTGTACAAATCCCTTAGAAAATCTCTCCCAAGACAATTACGTTTAGAAAAAAGTAACTATCAGCTTGCGAACTACATAGAAAATAATTTTTCTGACCCAGTCAATATGCGTATACATATATATTTTTGTTGTGGACGTAAATTTTTTTTGAAGTGAAAACTTCTTTAGCGGCGTTGTGCACTTTTTTTGGAATGGGTAAAAAATGTTAAACTCGCGTCAGGCGACAGGACACGTGACCTGATCGAAAATTCGTAAGACGGATGGAGAGTAGACAGCTGGCGCGGCGTAGGAGAGGGAGTATCTCTCTTTCTACGGCGCGGCGAAAATGTATGCCTGCGCCTGCTGTTTCGTATATCAAAAATGCACAACGTTAATATTCAAGTTTTCACTTCTGCCGGCACTCCCAGAGTGCAACCCGTCGTTTTTTTTTTATTGGTTCATGTACAATTGAAAAATTTACAAATAAAAGTAAAACACAATATCAAATTAAATTAAAATTTAAAAAGTGGAAATAGGTGTTTTTCCATAGCTTCAATATTTTGTAGTCCAACGATGTAACGTGTAGACTTACTGCGAAATGGAATTCGAGTGTGCTACTGAATGGTTTCTCTGTTTCGGGTCTGTGGCGGTAATGGGCTCGTTTTGGGCTTCGAAAATATACGGAACAGCTTTAGTCTTTCAACTCAAATCATCAGTCTACCTATATGATTTTTTATTTTCTTTTCGTCTTCGAGTAATTGGTAAAAATACATTAAAAAACCAGATAATTCCGATGAATTGATGACCTCATTTTTTGAAGTCGGTTAAGAAAAATCTTATTGACTGGTTGAATAAGATTACCATTATTCTTGTGCAGTTGGTACCTAAGCATAAGTATAATGTGTGACAAAATACCTAAGTACACTAAATACAACTGTCTAAAAGCATTATTTCATGATATTGAACAACTTTCTTCAAGGAACATTCTTTCGAGGGTAATATTAGGCTTGCATCGCGGATGGGGGCTAGCCGAATGAAAGTGTAAGATTTTTCCGTCACGAACTTTTTTAGTGACTGGAATTTTTGGGGGATTAACTGGAAGATTTTTTGGGAGTAAAATTTTTGTAACTTCGTTCCAACCGAGTACTCCACTATACTTATCACAAAATCATTCACAAACTGTAGTCAAGAACAATGAGGAAATCGGAAAACTGGATATCCGGAATACGCTATTTTCCAACAAGTCAAATCAGATACTTTTTTCTAAACGTCAAAACAAACAGTTTCTATGGGATTTTGTATGAAATACAGGCAGATGACGTCATAGATTTTTGGAGTCAAATTGCGCTCTTATTGTCAGTCTTTCTGCAATAATAAATTTAAAATCACGTTAAAATGGATATGTTCAAAGACAAGTGGCATTATTTTGAGACGTTTTATTTTGTTATCAGTACAAAATAATTTATTTTTGGCTTAGGAAAATACCCAATTCTGACACACGAAAGAATTTTTGACGAAGCTGAGACGAAGACTTTCGTTTTCTTCGCTCAGAGTTGCTAGAAGTAGTTTGTATAATTGATCTTTATGGATAAGAATAATAAATACCACAAGTCTGAATGCCAGTCCAAAATACAATGAAACTATTTCTATTATTAAACAAAAGTTTATGCAGAATTTGTCATATCAGAATGTCATCGTCTGCGAACTTTTCGCATTGGAAAACTTTTTAAATGAATATTTTAGTTGAAATCTATTTTGTGTTTCAAAGTTTGATAGTTATTGTGACGTGCAAAGCTTAAGTTTGTGCTTACTCATTGTGGTTATTATTAGGGTGCGTTCAGATACGCCAAGCCCACGCCTAGCGCATGACAAGCGCATGACATGTGCGGGTTAAATCTTTTGCTTACAACGTGGAAGGGACTTATCCGTTATAAATAAAATCATAGGTTAACACTCAACAACTAAAAAAATTGACATTTCCATACGAAAGTGTGCAGCTATGGGCTATTTGTATGGAAATGTCATGGGAATTTCAGGATAAAAACTGTCCTATGTCCTTCCCTTGGTATCAAACTATATCCAAATCAAATTTCATCTTAATAGGTTTAGTGGTTAGCGTCAAGTGGTAACAAACAAACGAATATACAAACTCATTTTCGCCTATTAGTAGGATAGGCTAGGATAGTAAGGAACGGTAGGTTGTCTGGTTATTATTTACTCTACTGTCACCACACTAAATTTAAATTATATGTTTCTCTGTGATATCATATAAACCCACATTTATTAGTAGGTTAGGGTAGGATGGTACGGAACCCGGACTTGTCCGGTTATTATTTACTCTACTGTCACCACAAGACATTTAAATTATGTTTCTCTGTGATATCATAACCTAACCCACATCTTTTCGCATGAAATGATCCTCACTCATTCTCAACAACTAACCTAATGTACCTAATAATGTGTAGACGTGTCATCCCCAACACTAATGGCCCAGACGGCCCTTACAACATAAATTGTTGTCGCAAATAACAACGTAAGCTGGACATTTGTTACCGCATCATTATATTATAATATATAAACCTACAATACCACTGACTCACTCACTGATTGACATAGTTGTTTGCCCTGTTGCGGGGTTGGTGGGGTTTAGGTTGATGTGCTGTCGTATAGAGGGTGCTCCAGTGAGTACCAGAAAAATCTGACATTTGAGGATCTGCGGAAACCTGATGTGGAAGAGGTACGGCCTGCAAAGACGGTTGGGGTTGGGGGCGTGATTTTTTTTCCAAAATGTAGGGGGTTGTGAGCAATTTGACGAGCGTCATTTGTTTTTTGTTTTTTTTCGAAATTCAAGATGGCCGCCATACATGGACAATTTTCCTCCATACAAATTTCATACAAACGGCCACCCCAAGTAACTAGGCGCAGCCAGAGGCCAAAAGCCAAAAGCAAAGGCCTCCCCCGCGAGGCCGCAGGCCGAGCTGCGGGCGAGGGCGAAGCCCGAGCCACTCCCCCCCCCTTGACCCCCCCCCCCTCTAAGTAATTTTCAGGAGGCCGCAGGCCGAGTGATGCGAGCCCGAAGGGCGAGCTGCGGGCGAGGGCGAAGCCCGAGCAACACCCACAAGCGTCGCTTTTTTTTTAAATTTTGGAAATCCAAGATGGCCGCCGAAAGTTAACTGCTGGCGATTTGGCTGAAAATCGATATCTATATGTAAATTGACCCCAAAATTCCAAATTGGAAATTTTTTTGGAATCCAAGATGGCGTCTGGATTTTAGAAAATTAAACTTATTTCGCTTACAACGTCTCACTGGGACTTCGTAGGGGTCTGAAATTTTGCATGTGGGGGTAAAGCACCCCGCGAAACTCGAAACTGCAATCGGATTTTGGATCCAAGATGGCCGCCCCCACACATATTTTGATGTTTCCTTTACTGACTGCAGTTTTTACCCATTTTCTCAACTGGACATGTTCTTTAGCCCACCTTAACAGCCGCACGAAAAACCGCGGGCTGCTTGCAGCCCGCGCAGCGCCCGAAAAGCTAGTTATAATATATAAACCTACATTACCACTGACTGACTGACTGACATAGTTGTTTGCCCTGTTGCGGGGTTGGTGGGGTTAAGGATGATGTGTGGTCGTATAGAGGGTGCTCCAGTGAGTACCAGAAAAATCTGACATTTGAGGATCTGCGGAATCCTGATGTGGAAGGGGTACGGCCTGCAAAGACGGTTGGGGTTGGGGGCGTGATTTTTTTTCCGAAATGTAGGGGGTTGCAAGCAATTTGACGAGCATCATTTGTTTTTTGATTTCTTTCAAAATTCAAGATGGCCGCCATACATGGACAATTCCCCTCCATACAAATTTCATACAAACGGCCCCCCAAGTAACTTGGCGCAGCCTGAGGCCGAAGGCCGAAGGCGAAGCTACCCCGCGAGGCCGCAGGCCGAGCTGTGGAGCGAGGGCGAAGCCCGAGCTCCCCCCCCCCCCCCCCCCCTTTGACCTCCCCCCTCCAAGTAATTTTCACGAGGCCGCAGGCCGAGTGATGCGAGCCCGAAGGGCGAGCTGCGGGCGAGGGCGAAGCCCGAGCCACTATCACAAAGCGCAGCGTCATTTTTTTTTTTTTAGAAATCCAAGATGGCCGCCGTTAGTCAACTGCTTGCGATTTGGCTGAAAATCGATATCTATATGTAATTTGACCCCAAAAACCTAAATTCAATATTTTTTTTGGAATCCAAGATGGCGTCTGGATTTTAGAAAATTAAACTTATTTCTTTTATAACGTCTCACTGGGACTTCGTAGGGGTCTGAAATTTTGCATGTGGGGGTAAAGCACCCCGCGGAACTCGAAACTGCATTCCGATTTTGGATCCAAGATGGCCGCCCCCACACATATTATGATGTTTCCTTTACTGACTGCAATTTTTACCCATTTTCTGAACTGGAAACATGTCTTACCCTACCTTAACAGCCGCACGAAAGACCGCGGGCTGCTTGCAGCCCGCGCAACGCCCGAAAAGCTAGTTTGTTTTGCGGATAGTATCTAAGTTTTGAATGTAAAGAGAAAAGAAGTGCACGTTTGCGTGAAATAATACTAAGTAAGCCTGTCTCACTCCGCGGTAGGTATTAAAAACGCAAGTACAAAAAAAGTACCTACGTACGGCGGCCACGCCAGCGTGGCTAATCAGTGCGGCAGAAAAGGTAAGCGTTACGCGATAGAAAGAGACGGAAAGAGATGGAACGTCTAGGTGAATATAACTATAGGTTATTAGCGTTGTGCGATCTGAATTGAACTTAATTGTGTCGTAGCGAGAGTCACTATTCCTTTGATTGATTTTTCGGAGTGAATATCTTATACCTTTAAAACGAGAAATTCTTGTATGTATATTTATAAATTTCTGTGATCTCGAAAACGGCTCTAACGATTTCGCTGAAAATTTGTATATGGGGGTTTTCGGGGGTAAACAATCGATCTAGATTAGTTTTATGTTTGGGAAAACGCGTGTTGTCGAGTTTTCATGCGTTTTTCTTTCCACGCAGAATATGGTCGCTAATTTCGTCGCGCCGCGACCGCCTTGATTTAGCTCAGCGGTTAAGGATAGCGACCGCTAGAAAAAGTGTTACGGGTTCGAATCCCACTCGGTGACTTACTTTTGTTTTTTTTTATGTTTAAATTTATATTTATTTTTATTTTGCATTGTTTTTGGAAAAGTTTAAAAAAAAATTGTTAATGTTTGAGATGTAACCGAGCAAAGCTCGGTCGCCCAGGTACTTCTGTATAAAGTACGTATTCTGTGTTAATACTCGGAAAGAGCTTAAAGGAGCTCTGTTGTCCGGTGGGAGAATGCATTCTAGCGCTTTCACAAGCTTAGAATCCCCTTACCCTAGACTTTTCCATATAAACGTAGTCTTCGTTTTATTTTGAAACCACATGTCAGATTTCGGTAAAATTTTAAATTTTAAAGAAATTACAATTATCTAGGGTTATAATTGGTTTCCGACCATAAAATTATGAACTGGAAAGAATATATTAGGATGTAGAAGTTTCCCATACTAATGGTCAAAAGTGTTCTATACTATTTCAAGTACATATTTAGACTGTGAAAACCAGTTATATGCCTAGATATTATTATGTGCAATATCTTTGAAATTACAAAATTTTGCCCAAATCTGGCATGTCGTTTCGAAATAAAACGTAGACTACGTTAATATGGAAAAGTGTAGTTTGGTCTAGGGAAAGAGACTCTTAAGTGACGCATGGCGTGGTCTACATTTAGATGAAAAAATGGTCATAATCTTTTTTCAAAATTAAATACAGACTTCACCCTCAAACTACATAAGATTTTGATGAATTTTTTACGGGACCTTGATAAGTAGAGCCTTTAAAACAAATAAACAAAGAAACTTGAGAGGTGTTAAGAGACACCCGGATGGAACGAAGTTCCTTTCGATTAATGAGAGAGAGAGAGAGACAGACAAATAAACACGCGCACGCCGCACGGCTTACAACTATAGCAAAAAGTTTCGTTACAACTTTTGGTCTTAATTTTTTCCGTCTAGCCCCCTTTCGCAACGCGCGATAAGGAACTTCGTTCCAATAACTTTCCAAATCAGTCTAGGCGTCTTCGAATAATCAGTGACATACATAAAAAAAAAGATCGTGACGAATTTGATAACCTTTTTGAAAGTCGGTTTATAAAGAGAAAATAATGTGGGATAAAGACATGATACATAGTACTTATATGTAACTTAAGGGTCTCTTTCGCCTTGACTGATATCACTATATGTTATAATGGCATATTTTGATATTTATGGTTGAGAGATGTGACCCTTAAGGCTCGTCTCATACGTAGCTGTCAAATGGTGGCGTTTCATTTCCTCGGGTCGAGATGAGGCTTCTGGAAGATTGGGTCAACTTGACCCTTGTGCGAGATCTTAAATGAAGTTTACATCAAAATAGTGAGGGGATAGATATGGGTTTTTAAAAGCTGATTATGATTATGAGATACGGCGTGAAAGGGACATATCCGTAATAAACTGAGCCACGGGTTATACTAGCTAACTATAGTATAATGATAATAAAAAAACAGTGCGAGGCACGCAGTTGGTGTCAACCGCTGCTCGCAACGGGCAAGCGGACGCGCTGATCATAAAAAGCTAGTTTCTTTGGTCAAAAATAAATTGTTTGGCACTGTTAATAGAATAAAATGACACAAAATAATGTCACTTTTCATTGATCATATCCATTTTCAACGTGATATAAGATTTAATAATGCGGAAAAACGAATATTAAGAGCGCTATTTGACTCTAAGAAACTATGACGTCATTCGTTTTTATTTCATACAAATTCCATAGAAAATGTTTGTTTTGACGTTTAGAAAAAAGTGTCTGATTTGATTTGTTGGAAACTTCTTTATTGATATTCTATTCTGGAATGCACTTCAAGTAAATCGTTTTTAGGTTAAACCATTATTCGCCTAAAAGATCTAGTAAAATAATTCAATCTTGATTTTGGCGGAGAATGGTTTAAATCGAGTAATAAAGTTAGTCCGTCTTTTAATAAGTTAAAAATACTAAGGGAACAGGAATGGAACTCAGTACTTTAAGGTATACAATGTAGAGAGACTTTGATGAGTTTGCATTTTAAAAAGTTTTAGATGAGCTTCGGGTAGATTGGGTCGACATTAACTTACTGAGTCTTACATGTAGCGGGATCTTTAACATCACATCAAAATAGCGAGTGAACAGAAATGAGATTATGTTTGATCATCATCATCGTCGTGGCGTAATGGTCAACACGCCGCTAATCCGGAGGTCCTGGGTTCGATCCCCAGCCAGGGCAAATTGGAAAATGGCCTTCTTCAAATTGTCCTGGGTCTTGGATGTTTATCTATATATGTATTTGTTATAAAATATAGTATCGTTGAGTTAGTATCTCATGACACAAGTCTCGAACTTACTTTGGGGCTAGCTCAATCGGTGTAATTTGTCTCTATATATTTATTTATTTATTATCATTATCAGGTCTTTTTGTCTCCATTATATTTGTCTCCATTACAGGAGCATGATCCTCTCTGTACTCCCAGAGCCATACTTGGCTAGAGCAGCCAGGGAATTGGCCTACACTCTCCACGCTGGCCAGACGGGTTGGAGAGGTCTCATTGGTGTTTATTATAAGCTTCGTTTAGCTTGTATTTCGTAAGTCACCTTCTATGATTGGATTTAGACTTGCGAGTGGCTTCCACTCTGCCAGAAACCACACGGCATGTTTGTACTTCAAATGCTTATTATTAGAAATTTCATTCGAAAAGGCTTTATAAGAGAGGTTACTAAGAAAGTTTGGTCGACTTGATCCTTTCTTGTAGCGAGATTTTATATTGACTTTAGATGAACAAATTGAACTTTAGATGGAGAAATTAGCCATGTGGTTTCCGGCAGAATAGAACAGGGCCACTCCAATTTCTCCCGTGGAAATCATAAAAGTAAAAAACAGGCGAATGGGGAAATACAAGCTAAACAAAGCTTTTAACATCATGAGACCTCTCCAACCCGTCTGGCCAGCGTGGAGAGTGAGACCAAATTTTCTGGCTGCTCTGAACAAGTATTGCTCTGGTAGAACGAGTAAGTGTTCCACGACAATTTTTTTATTAGGAACATGTGTAAGTACTTGAATAAGCCCATCACTCCGGAAAACAAAAAATATATGACAGACTTACAGATAGACATGAAAATCGAAATCGATGATTTACTTATTTACGGTATCAGACATTTTGTTTACTCGTTTGTGTGCTCAATACTTTGTGCCTGAGCCGAGTTAAGTCTACGCATTACTTGCGCGAGCACGACTCTAACGAATAGAATCATTACAGCAAACAGGCGTTCTTGAGCGGCGCTTTATTCAGAGATTTTAGGCTTTAGGCCGTCAAGGTCGATCGCAGGGCTTTGTTTTATAATTAGCTACAATTTCACGCAGCTGTATTAAATCTACATTTAATTTTTAGCGACTTGTAAAAGGAGATTATCAATCCTTTGCGATCTTTTTCTTTATGTATTTATCATCATCATCATCATTTCAGCCGCATAACGTCCATTGCTGGACATAGGCCTCTCAAAAGAATTTCCAAAATGACCGATCTAGAGCGGCCTGCATTCAGCGCCTTCCAGCGACCTTGGCCAGGTCCACCACTAAGGTTTTTATGTATTATCACCGATTATTTGAAGACGCCTAGACGAGTTTTAAAAAAATCTTTTTGTTTGAAAGGTCATACTTGTTAGGTGGTCTTATAGAAATTTTATTAAAATCGGTCGCGAAGTTTGGGGGTGAAGTCGGTTTTTAGTTTTGAAAAATTATTTCCAATGTGATTCGCACTCGTACCTAATTTAACTTTCCAGGCCATTGCTGAAAATCAGTGCATTACCTTCGAGGCAATATTATCACTAAATTTTGATCTATTTGTCTTGCTGCAGACACATACATGCAATTTATTTATTGTTTTTGTGTCCGTATTCTTAACCGACTTTCATAAAGGAGAAGGTTATCAATTTGTCGCGATCTTTTCTATGTCTGTTCACCGATTACTCCACAATGCCTGGACCGATTTGTAAAATTATTTTTTGTTTAAAAAAGGTCATACTACTTGTCAGGTGGTCCCATAGAAATGTTATACAAGTCGGCTGTGTAGTTTAGGGGTAAAGCTGGTTTTTAGTTTTGAAAAATTATAACGTCGGTGACAGTGTAACTATGTATGTATACTTTACAATACTAATTTATCTAAATATCTTTCTAACTTAATACAAGCCAAACTACATGTTATAACAGTTTATGTAACTTTTGTGGAACAAGGGACCTTGTCCCGTGTCCCCGTAATAATAACATCGCAAACTTTATTGTAGCTATTCAACAAAACATAATTCTGCCCATATCCTCCGAAAATATTCGTAACTACATCAGATACTGGCGAATAAATAACGAAAGTTGCCACAACAAGTCGGGGCCGGAATACGGGACGCAGTTAAGGCACAACATACCGAAAATACAGATATTTATCCGTAGAATCTTCTCGTGTTGAAAGCTCAAAATAAATAAATATATAGGGACAAATCAAACTGATTGAGCTAGCCCCAAAGTAAGTTCGAGACTTGTTTTATGGGATACTAAGTCAACGATACTATATTTTATAACAAATACATATATAGATAAACATCCAAGACCCAGGACAATTTGAAAAAGGCCATTTTCCAACTTGCCCTGACCGAGAATCGAATCCGGACCTCTGGGTGGCGGACTAGCATGGTGACCACTACGCCACGGAGGTCGCCAAAATAAAATCAGATTTTTTCCCTCCAGAAGGTTGCCACTTTCACCGCGTTGTCTGAGGCCTCATATAGGTCACGCTTAGTGCAGCTGGTAGGGCACGATAGGCAGGAGAGGTGTGTCATCGTCTGGTCGTTAGACCACATTGACACTGTGTTGTAGTTGGGTCAATATAACGCCACCGGGCTTTATTATGCTTGCACCGTAGAATAAAAGTCATTGATCATCATCATCAGGCTTTTTTAGTCTCCACTGCAGGAGCGACCCTGTCTGTACTACTAGAGCCATATAGCAGCCAGAGGATTTGGATTACACTTTCCATGCTGGCCAGATGGGTTGCTTATAAACATCAAAGAGGTCTCTTTGATGTTTATAAGCTTTGTTAGCGTATTTTCTAAGTCGCCTTCTACGACATCAACAGAAAGACTTGGTCATGGTTTAACGACTAAAAACGCCTTTTAATTTTTTTTGACGTGACAACGTCTTAAATTAGGTTGCGGCTGGGAGTCACTTATGAAAAAGTGTAACGCTCGGTAACGTTACGATGAGTCACCGAACGAGAGAGAGGCCCGCCGAATGCCTTGCGTCTCTCTCCCACTCAACTATGATCGCGTTGTCACGTAAAACTTTCGCCCGTATACCGACTTTACAGGCAACCAATTTTTATTCGTAAATTCAATTCAAATTCGTTCGTCGCGTATGCCGATTTTGAATTCACGTCTCACGCCTAAAAACCCCTTGTACATACATATTATCAAGTATGTTTCCCACAGGGGTAGGCAAAGACTATGGTCCTCCACTTGTCATGATCCTGACTACCTCTTACGCTTCATCTCCACCCATTACTCTCTTCATGCATGCCCGCCATGTATGTAACTTCTCTTATAACATAACATTCAAATATCTGCAACTAAGTGCACATAACAACATATTTTGTTTTGACCTTCAAGTGACCCTTCCCAACTCAAGTTGTAGCTTCACTTCCATTCTTTATATATTTTATGGCCAAGATGTGGCATAGAGTTTCTTAAGCCCCCTCTCGCTCGCTCGTATATCTGCCCAACTTAACTGCGGGATTGCCCATTCTTAATCCAACCATCTTTATCCGGGAAGGGTGAGATGAACTTTTTACTTCAACCAGTGTTTATTTATTCATGTATTCCTTCATCAAAGTATTGTTCGACTTCAATGTTACGGATTGGTTTCGTAGTGCCCATTCCTTCGGTTGGCTTTTAATATTTGTAGGAAGAGAAAAGGTGGAATATTAGGTGACAATAATAGACAATTTTTTTTAACGTGTTGCAAACTGATAGTTGTCACTGTCAAAGTCAAACCTTGTATTATTATTATTTTTTACTAAATGTCGCTTATATTTATATTGTATTAACTTATATTTCAGTTAGTCATTATCAGAAGTATGGAACCATCAGTATCACTTGATAGGGAAGGTAACATACTTCTAACGAAAATTCTAAAATGTTATAAAAATATAAAATGTCTAAAAATAGTTTTTACGCTTTCTAGAAATAAAGCAGTTAAACCTAGGGACTATGAAGAACGTTGTAAAACGTATCATTTGCTAGTCTGATACCATTACAGTTACATCGTGAAATTAGTGATGCCTGTTACATTAGCCAAATTGGAAATGGATCGATCTTCCCCTGAATTGTTAAGTGTTCAAGTTGAATTTTAGTGCAAACTAGCTCAGACTCCGTAATCATCCTATCTTGGGCTTATCGTTAGCTAATGCTAAATTAAAAATAGAAATAGAAAATCTTTATTTGGAGCATATATACAACTAGCAGTCCATCCCGGCTTCGCCCGTGGTACATACAAGCCTATGTCACTCAGGGATAACATAACTATCCAACAGTGAAAGAATTTTTAAAATCGATCCAGTAGTTTCGGAGCCTATTCAATACAATCAAACAAACAAACAAACAAACAAACAAACAAATCTTTCCTCTTTATAATATTAGTGCAGACAACAAAAAGTACAGAACATCACTTATTATTAACAAAATATGCCACCAAAATGGTTTCTCTCAGCTTTTGTGTCAAGGCTTTTCGGAGCCAAGACGCTGATTTTCAGAGAAACCAACCAAGAAAGAAACCAACAAATTACAAATGAATGCATTTCTTACCTGTAGCTATAGCACATATCTTATATCTTCTTCCTGATGTCTTATATAATAAGCTACCCTCTTTACTTAATTTGCCCCCGTAAATTAAAAAAGTTTAAAAATGCTACAGGCAGGACCAATTTCTTTGGCCCTGTTTTGAAGGAACGAAGGCTAATTTGCCAAAAAAGCAGATTAAAAAGCAGATTTGTGCTTTCTAATTACGTAAATTACTCGAAAGTATTCTAGAATATATAGAAAAGGCATTTTTCTAAACCCATAAGAGGGTGAAACTGGGGTCCAAAGTTTGTATGGAGAAACAAGATTAGTTAAACCATTTTATTCGAAACTTCGCAAAAGTACTCCTGTCAGTAAATGAATAAGTAGAAGAATGAGTAAGAAGAAGAAGAAGAAGAATGAATAAGTACATGTTTCAAGATTTTACAAAATTCAACCCCTACAAGAATGAAATGGGGAGACCTTCTACCTAGGCCATGCGTTCCGTTGCTCAATTAAACATCCTATTAGAACCATTTTCGACTTCTTCTCTTGTATAGCTAGTAATGAATTCTTCGACCACTTTTAACACCTCTGTGCCCTTCATCAAACATACAATTGCGAATTCGTACTTCAGTGACCAATAAACAGAAATATGATTTTAGAGTTTCACGGTCACAATTACTGTTATTAGTATTACGGGACTTACCGCGATTAATATCGTTTTTTGCCAGATATTTCGACGGCCCTTCTGCGATCATGGTCGCTAGCCGACTCATTAAAATAAAGAAACGATCAAATAAACAGAAAGTCGTAAAAGTGCTGAAGACATTATTTTAAAATATAAAGGTATGACAATCAAATTTCTGTAGTTGGTTTTTGGATTTTAACCTTTTTTCACGACCCTTTACTTCGCGTTCGGAATAAAAACATGAAATAAGTGTGTCTCCAATTTCCAAGACATGATTTTAAAATATCAAGTGACAGCGCCGACAAACAGTGCAATAAAAATAAGCAATAATATTCCCCGAGCTCCGCTCGCTGAGATTGGATCGGACGTTTTGGTGACAGATTATAGGGGGAGAGGGAGGAAGTGTGCTCTCTTTAGTCCCAAGGGAATAAGGACTAGGCAGCGTAGCTGTGAGGTCTTTTAAACAAATTGATTTTGTTACACACAGAATCGAACGGGATATCGAAATACCAAAGAAACGGTGGATTGAATGGGTAGAAAAGGAGTAACGGACGACTTGCAAAAGGATAAAATAAGATTCTTTTTTATTTTTCCTTTTTTTTATAGGCAAAAATGACACTGATTGAGCTAGCCCCAAAGTAAGTTCGAGACTTGTGTTAAGGATACTCTAACTCAACGATACTATATTTTATAACAAATACATAATATAGATAAACATTCTTCAACTTGCCCTGACTGGGAATCGAACCCGTAACCTGTGGGTGGACTAGCATGGGGACTACTACGCCACGGAGGTCGTCAGTAATACAATTTTTTAACTCAAGCCAATGCTTTCAAAATATTTGACCTAACATTACTAAGAATAAAGCAATGTTAGTTAACAATAATTATGATCTAAATTCACCAAAAATGTTAAGTACTTTGTAATAGTAGGTCTTCTGGTGTTATGAGTTATGAGATTAGTATCGGCTGTTATTGTCACAGATTATGGGGGAGAGTTAGTCCTAAGAGAGTAACATTTTTAGAAATACTACCTATTTAATTAATTAATATTTAATATTATTATTATAATTTTGTTAAATATCAAATTACCTGGTTTGACAGCAACATAAAAGTTAAAAATGTTGTACAACTTATATAAATAACTTGCTGTGGCATTTCCATTGTGAATTTTATTTTTTAACTAACTTGGTCATGTGGATTCTGATCTCAAAACTTTTGACTTCTTTTTAAATATTGTTTTTGAAGAAATATTATTTTCCCTAGTGCGGTTCTAAAGAGAACATATCACCACGCCTATAGACATCTCGTTTCTTCATATTAGCAGAATTGCTTTCCGCTGATTGCGTTTATTGGCGACACGTGGTGGAGAATGATTCATGAGCTTGATAAGGAGTTTATCCAAACCTTCCTTGATACAGAAGTTGTCGCTTATAGTGCAATTTTAGAGACTCACACAGTATCACGTGGGGAGGATAGAGTTAGGTCATGCCTACCCATCGTCATATAAACATTATTATTTCTTTTCCTTGTAACTAGATGGCGCTTTAAGGTAAAAATTAAAACAAAAATCTTTTATAACTATTATTTAAATAAAGTAGTACTCTAATTAGTTAAATAAGACTTATATGAAATGCAGTATATTTTTTTAAAGTATAATTAACACTTACTTCGTCACCTTTTTGGCTAGTCGTGTGTGCTGCCATCTCTGAAAGGCCGCCCCGCAACTCCAGTTTTGCGTACTTACGGCCTCTCCGATCGTTTCTATGGCGTTGGGTATCTGTTACGTTAGTAATTATATTATCTTTGGTTAGGTCTTGCCGCGCTAAGTAGACAGGACGCAGGGCCGTAGCACTCAAAGGCCACTTCCAGCAGGCCTGTGTCATTCCCCGTTTAGGTATGGAAAATGTACCTACATTATTACTATACGCGCGGAGAACACTCCGGTGTGGTAAATTCAGTAACATGAATCGTATGTCTAGAGAAATAGGAATTAAATTGCCTTACAATAGGAATTAAATTGCCTTGCACTTCTAGGTATCTAAACGAAAAGGTGCCGAGTTCTGACGCGAGCCAGATTAAACCATATTGCTAACGATATAAAGTAGATATTTCTTAGAATTCCCTTGCTGAGGACTTCGGTACGTGAGTACTAGGACTTATTCTGTGCTTCCGTTGTGATAGTGGGTGAGAAAGTGGAAAATAGAATAGTCATGGGTTTTTTTCGTAAAATATGTTGAAGACCGTTAAAGAGCATACAAATAATTTTTTGCTTTAGTAAAATGCTATGCAACATGCAAGACACTCGCACGGTCTAAATGGGCCTTTAAACTTAAATATTCAAGTAACTAAAAAAAATAAAAATGTGAATATCAGCACAAAATTGTTACTATTGAAAACTCAACTTTGATCAAACCAAACTATGCAAGCTTGCGGTCAGCGTCAGGCAGTAAAATCTCGGAATCTGAGCCACTCGGCAGATTCCCGAGGAATTTCATTGCCATACTAGTGGGGGTGGACGCAAAATGCCGGAAAAGCATTCGATCGCCAATATTGCTAGCTAGACTAGAGATGGGGGCCGGGTAAACTTCTCACTACTTACCTAATTTTTTGTCAATTTACTTAAAATCACGAAAACTTTAGGTATGTTAAATACTCTTTGGTAAAAATAGCAATGGTAAGATTTAAATCAAAGTTAAGGTTTATATGTAGTAACTCCATACAAGTTTTTAGGAGTAAGTGAAGTTAAATTTTAGAGTCTGTGTCACTCGGCAGAACTCCGAGAAATTTTATTGCCATACTATGGGGGTGGACGGAAAATGCCGGAAAAGCATTGGATCGCCAATATTGCTAGCTAGACTAGAGATGGGGACTGGATAAACTTCTGACTATTTACCTTGAATTACGAAAACTTTGGGTATGTTAAATACTATTTGGTAAAGATAGCAAGCAATGTTAAGGTTTCAATTAAAGTTAAGGTAATGTAAGAACTCCATACAATTTGGTAGCAGTAAGTGAAGTCAGCGACAGCCAGTAAAATATCAGAATCTGTGTTAATCCGCACAGACCTCCGAAGAATTCATTTCAAAATTTTATTGGTATACTAAGGGGCGGACGCAAAATGCCAGAAAAGCATTCGATCGTCAATTGCCAATATTGCCGACTAGACTAGAGATCCGTTAAAACAAGCGTGAACGAAAAGATCCTGCCGGGTTTAGTTAAAGTTTTAAAATATACCCAAATTCTTCTTAAATAAATAAGAAGAATTTGGGTATATTTTAAAACTTTAGCAAAGATAAATGCTATTCAATCTAAACAAGCGATGAAACTAGTTTTTTCTTTATTTATCTCGAAGGCAGACTGGTAGAAAATACTATTAGCATTAAGTCCCCCTTTTGTACCATGTTGTTTTGGTAAATAAAGTTTTTATAAATAAATATAAAAACCATACTTATCATCTAAGTGAACTAGCAAGTTTAGTTCAACATTTGTGGCTGTCAATAACTCGTTCATCGCATAGCATTGTAAAACAGTATAATAATATAGCAGGTAGATGAAAGCAATATAAACGTTTGAGTTAAAATATGAGCAAATTCGTTTTAAGGGTTGCTGGAATATGAAACTGTAAAGGGAACACAAGTTCGCAATTCGAAGCGAAGTACTAGTTATAATTTTTAAATTAATCCGGCGTCATTGAGGCATGGTCAATATGACCCTGCATGTTTTGTTTATGAAACATTTCTTAGAAATTATTCCCGTAAAAAACCGTCCGTCTCAGTACTGCAGTGCAGCTAAGTATCACCTCTCCCCGTCGTGCACCTCACTTTTATCGTCCATCGCCCGCGCAAGGAGCAACACGTGTGTAAACCTGCGACCGGGTAATTATGACCCAGCTCAACGGCGGCGTTGCTGCTTTGTGCCATATATTATTTTTATGTTTTACTTATCTACGCTATTGTAGTTTTAGATAACTATCTAATATGGACCCAGAACATCGTGAACATCGTTGAATTATAGCAATACTTAAAGAATCTTCAGATAGTGACGAAAATGAACCTTATGCATCTGATTCGGAAAATGAAGATCATGTTAAGATCATAAGCTCACTGGTGTTTGAACAAGGTGTCAAGATTGTCCCTACAAAAAGATATAAAGACAAGTCACGTATACTTTTAATACTTAAAAATTGCAGTCCTAATTAAAAAAGACTAATTACTTGAATGAAAGTTCCTGATTTTTTTGTGATTAAATAACGTAGTATTATAGATTTAATTTAATTATATTTTTATAAGAAACGATATTGGTTTTGGTTGATAAAAAAGTTTTTAGAACATAGTTACATTTTCAATTTATAATTAAGAGTCTTCATGAAAATTAAAAAATTAAATTAAATAATTTATTACCAATTTCTTTTATTGCTGCTGCCGATTACATATACAGTTATATATTATAAATATCTAATTTTGAAAGTTATAAATTATTTTATACTAGGAAAAATTGTAAAATTTGTAATAGGGTCATCATAATGACCCACCTCAACGTTAGTGTAACTTTTTTCCGCCACAATGACGCCGGGTTGTTTACCCAAACATGGATATTTACCCGGGTGTAAGCCATCACTATCGTCAACTATTGCAACGCGTTCAGTTTTATAGTTTTACCGATTTTTGCGGAAATTCCATATGTGTATGGATGATATTGGATTTTATGGGCGGTGATTTTGTCAATACAATCGGAATGCTAAGAGTATTTTCCAAGTGAACTATATCACCATGACATTAATTGTGTTTTCATTTCAGACATTCATATATATCTTTATCATCATAGGATATTTATATTATCTCTAAAAATCGACACTTTGTTTTGTGCACAATAATATGCACGAAACTAATATCTCTTATCTTACTAGTTTATCAATAAAATATATTCAAAGTAAATTACTAACAGTGAAAACAGAATAGAATTGCTTGGAAAACGAACGAGATTTAAATAATTTACGAAAATATGTCTATTTCACTTGCAAAAACGCTACTTTCTATGGCAAATGTATAAATGATTAGACTAACGTCACAGTCCATGTCAAACTTCTCTTTCTAATTGAAACTTTAAAGTATCACAATATGTTCTTCGCTGATTAAGATTTGCTGTAATAACTATCTAAATATTGTATAAGAGCTCCTACACTGATGGAAAATTTTTACTAACATTTTATAACAGACATAGGCTCCCCGACTTTCCGCATACCTCGCTGTCACATGTATAAAATGTTTACAAACAAAATATAACAAATGTTAGCTAACAATTTTGTTCAAAAATGTTTACTAACGTTAACTAACATGAAAACATTTTTTCACAAAAGACACACGAACATAGTGCCTTCCCCTCAATAGAGACAGTAAGAAAAGTGCCGATGGACACATTCTTATAAAATAAGTACTTTATAAAACTAGGTCAATGTAAAATTACTCTTTAGTCTGAGTTTAGGCTAGATAGTAATATTATTAGCGTGTTTATTTACAATATAGATACGTTAACATACGGAAAAAAAATACATTTGTATTTAAATGTTTACTAACAAATGTTTACTAATGTTAGTAAACATTTTCTAATAGCAGTGTGAGAGCACTAATAGAAACAACTATAATATGATTGTTGATACAACTAAAAGTTCTGTTTCTACTTAGTCAGACTGTGAGTAAACAATTTAATATTTGATTTTCCATTTCCTAATCTCGCTAAACGCGAAAGGGTGAAATTAGGTCGGGCGATCCATCATTATGTTTTGGACACGAATTAGATTGTAAACAGGAAAGCATCGATCAATTACCATTTTATACAAGTGACAATGTTTGTACAGTTTGTGTGTTATGTTGTAACAAGAGGGATGATGTAAGTTCGGAATTTTGCTCTATTTTTAGTGGGAAAACTGTGAAAGTTTTCTAGTCGACAATGTTAGTAGGTTGTTATGTAACCTATGTTTAGTACATTAGATATATTAATTTGTAACCGAAGTTGGCTAAAAAAGAACTTATATTATACAATGTCCTTTTTTATTAAGTACAAATATTTTAAGGGGTGATTCAGTCCATCATTTCGAACAACTTTTACCAATAAATGTATATAGAAATTCGAAAAAATAATTTTCATTTTTCAATGATATCACGTGACTACTTCGATTTCTATGAAAATCTAAAAAAAATTTTTCGTATTTCTGTATACATTTATTGGGAAAAGTTGTTCGAAATGTTGGACTGAATCACCCCTTAAAATATTTGTACTTAATTAAAAAAGGACATTGTATACATATATAGTTAAACTCAAGCCAAATGTAATGGACGTTTTTTATTGGTAAGATTTTTATTTTTTCTTTTTATTATTTGATAAGTTTAATTTAGATTTTAATTTTGATCCCTTTTTTTGTAGATTATATTTCTTTTTACGGATATATGAATTACAGATCTACGTATATGTTTGTCTTCAAAATACGAGTTATTTCTTTCTTATCGGGTGTGGTAACTTTACAGAACGGAATTTTCCAGCCCCGCGCAATATCATATGCGTCCCCGTTCCCCGTTCTCGTCTTGTAGAGGGTGTTGAGCGGGCGGCTGATGGTGGTTTATGTTTGATGAAAATCGGTTCAGGCCTTTAAAAGTTATTGTGGGTTACGCATGAAAGTCAGGGCTTTCTGTAGCAAAAAAAACGACGGGTTGCACTCTGGGAGTGCCGGCAGAAGTGAAAACTTGAATATTAACGTTGTGCATTTTTGATATACGAAACAGCAGGCGCAGGCATACATTTTCGCCGCGCCGTAGAAAGAGAGGGGGATACTCCCTCTCCTACGCCGCGCCAGCTGTCTACTCTCCATCCGTCTTACGAATTTTCGATCAGGTCACGTGTCCTGACGCGAGTTTAACATTTTTTACCCATTCCAAAAAAAGTGCACAACGCCGCTAAAGAAGTTTTTACTTCAAAATAATGGCGCTACGGATATCAAGTCGTGTCGGTAGTTCCACTACTCTTCGATACAAGTTTATTTACTAGGCAAATTAAAAAATCCATGATTGTGAAGAACACCATCTGGTGATGAGTAATGGAATTACCAAAGTCGTATCGGTAGTTCTGCTACTTATCACTAGATGGATATCCATAGCGCCATCTATTATTTGCTAGAGAAAACCCTGACTTTCAGGCATTAACCAATAACTTTTCAACAGCTTAACCGATTTTTATCAAACAGCTATCTAAGATCCACTGCAAGAGACTTTACTTTCACGTAAAAAAATCTGCATCGCAGACAGACAGACATCAGCGTCAAACTTATAACACCCCTCTTTTTGTCAGGGGTTGAAAACAACATAACCCCTATGAGTTTGGGCTCAATTGATTCCTTTTGAGAAGTACTTTAACCTTATTAGGTCATCGTATTATTTTTAAAAACCTACTTGTCAGTGAAGTTTCTATTGAACTAAAATATTCTACATTAAAAGCGAATTCTTTTCAACAAAATCCAAGGGCGAAAGTAAAGCCCTATTAATGGAAGTATGTTATAAAACTTTTCTTCAATTATTCCACCTAATAAACTCGGGGAGTTTTCCAAACTTTTCTATGTAATTTTACAATGGCAGTTTGTAACTTGTAGCTAAGGGCCCTTCTACACGCGCGTTTTCATCGCAGATTTTACACGTTTTTTTCGTAAATGAAACGCGCTATAGGCGCCTTTGTATCGATACAAACGCATTTGAAACGAAATTCAACAAGCTTTTATTTAACTTGCAACGTATCTTGCATGTTTGTTTAGGTCAAATCTTGCAACTTTATTTTTAACCAGTTTTCCTCAACTGATTTAGCTGAAATTTTGCATACTGCAAGTCGGATGACACTACAATATTATGAAGTTAATGAACTGTTTTGATGATGGAGCCGGGAGATATTTTACGGAACTCAGTTATAAAACAACATAACCTCAGTAAGTAGGATTCGTTTGATTTGTCATGACGAGTATTTTATGGTAGACGACGATGAGACAGAAGGTGGATGATAGAACTCATTAATAGAACGACGGCTCTCTATCGAGTTGGTCTTAGTAAGTACTTTGGCTTCACAATAAAAGCTTGTGCAAAAAATAAATAAAAAAAACTTATTTATTATCGATAGTAACGCGCCTTTACAGCGCGTTTCATTACACGCCACCACAGACTAATGAGCAGATTATCTGCTCCCTAGTCTGTGGTGGCGCGCGCTATATAAACGCGATGCAAATGCGATACAAACGCGCGTTGTTGCGTTCGAAAAACGCGGCGTTTGAATCGATAAAAACGCAAGGGTCGTATGTAAAGGTTAAAATATGCCAGCTTCCTTGCGTTTGCTGAGCGTTCAACTTGCGTTTGTATCGATACAAACGAGCGTAAAAAATACGTCGTGTGGAACGGCCCTAAATTGGAATAGGCAACGTGTTTCTTTCCGTACTTGAAGGTCAGAGGGCTTCCTTGGATTTTTGTTAACAAGTACTTCTTTGGAATATTTGATGGAGATTGTTAAAAGTTCGATAAAAATTACATGTTATAAAAACTCATTTGTGTACAATATCCAAGTTTAAAGTGGGGTTGATCGCGACTTTATAATAGTTATTATTTGAGAAATGTTAAGAAATTTTCCATGCTGGTCTGGGAGGAATAAAAAAACCACGGTGTTATTATTTATTACTAGCCGAAGCCCGCGACTTCGTTCGCGCGGACTTTATGTCTCTGGAAAATGCTCATCAGGCTGAACAACTTTTACTAAGGCGTCATTTTTATATCTCTTATAGTTTAGCTGGACCATTATGGTTCTGCATCAGGCGTTCCATTTTCCAAAATCATGTATACCCTATATGTTGCCCAGGCTTAATAGTTATATAACAAAAAAAGTTTAATTCGAATCCGTCCAGTATTTCCGGAGATTAGCGGTACAAACAGACAAACAGACATACAGACAAACAGAAAAACAGACAGACATTTAAAAAAAAAAATCTTACTCTATTACTACGTCTCCATCGCCCCCAATTTTTTTTTGGAAATATATTTAATATGTATAGATTTATTATTATACTAGCCGAAGCCCGCGACTTCGTTCGCGTGGACTTTATGTCTCTGGAAAATGCTCATCAGGCTGAACGACTTTTACTAAGGCGACATTTTTTTATCTCATAAAGTTTAGCTGGACCATTATGGTTCTGCATCAGGCGTTCTATTTTCCAAAATCATTTATACCCTATATGTTGCCCAGGCTTAATAGCTATATAACAAAAAAAGTTTCATTCGAATCTGACCAGTATTTCCGGAGATTAGCGTGTACAAACAGACAAACAGACATACAGACAAACAGACAAACAGACAGACATTTTTTTCTAAATTCTTACTCTATTACTACGTCTCCATCGCCCCCATTATTTTTTTTGGAAATATATTTAATGTACAGACACACTTTTTTACTGTTTTATTATATGTATATAGATGTATAGATATAGATGTAAAGATTTTAGTGTTCACTGCAGGAGCATACTCTCTGTACTACTAGAGCAGTGGTTCTGAAACTTATTTTGTCTACTGCCCACTTTGAGAATAAATATTTTTTTAGCGCCCCCATTTTTTCACCTATTTAAAAACCAGCCAACTGATACAGGAATGCACAATTCGGGTTATTTAACAAAAACTTGTTAAAACATGATAGATATCTACGAGTACTAATAACTATTAAAATGCGAAAGTGTGTCTGTTGCCTTTTTATTTGTTTGTTTGTGTCTACTTTCATTACGAAACGGAGCGACCGATTGACATGATTTTCATTTTTTCTATATTCAATAAAATAGGACAGATTATGAACTACGCGGAGAGAAATATAGAACCAAGTTTGAGCAATCTTTTAATTCATATTAGTTGATGTGCACAAGTTGTTGTTGAGAGTCGAGAGCTCTTGCAGTCGTTGTTTAAGAGGCCTCCTAGCTAAATAAAGCTCCTAGCAAAAAAAAAAACATTTTCTTTCTGGGTCTTTTACCGGCCCCCCTTGAGACCTGCAGCGCCCACAAGGGGGCGTTATCGCCCACTTTGGGAACCACTGTACTAGAGCCTAATTTTATATTTTATCTCATTTAATTGGTTTATGGTTTATCATGTGGTTTGTAATCTCAATTCTTTTTATGGCGGCAAAAATGCCCGGTGTTTGTTGCGAGACAATGGGATACTTAAGTTTTTTGGGCCTATTTTAAAATAAATTATTTGAAAGGAAACAGAGATATCAATTTAAATTTTATCTTGTCCAAGCCCTAGATCTTTGGGAGAGGCCTAGCTATGTCCAGCAGTGGACGTTATGCGGCTGAAATGATGATGATGATGATAATGAAGCCCTAGATAATAATAATCTTTAAAACTATTTTATGAACTACTGTTTACCGTTTAAAGTGACAACGTAAAGCTTTTCTACGCACATTTGCCACAAGTGGCCATTTTTTGCAAATGTGCGAAAAGAAGCTTTACGTTTTTACTATATAAACTATAATGTAATTCATAAAATCGAGGAGCTTGGTGGCGAGAGCGCGCATCACTAGCTCTTTCGCAAGTTAAGCGACACCGGGCATGGTCCGCCCTTGGATGGGTGACCACAAGTAGCTTAACATTTTCTCGAGATCCTCCTTACTCCGGAAGTCACGTTTAAGCCGTTGGTTCCCGCTGTCATCATTGTATGGTAGTCGCCAAGATAGCTAGCTAAAGGTATCTGGCATAGGCCAGATGCCTTTAGGCAGCCTAAAAAATCTGACACCAATGTTGGCTATATACTTACACGAAAAACAACATTTCATTAAATAGTTTATCTAGGGCTTGTTCAAGACAACTTTTTAAATGATATAGTTCCAAATGATTTATTTCGAATAGGGGCCCAGCAATGGACCCTGAAAAATTTAAAGTGTCACCTTAACAGGGATAGTTATTACAACCGAGTTTGTAGGCTAAAAACTAAGATTACGGTACGTTGCACGAGTCCGGCAAGCCCACCGGCAACAAACAAATACACAAAAAAACCTACGCAGTCTGCTACCACCCTAGATAAGGTCTAGGGAACCTTCTAACCTAAACCTAAAATATATAAAACTAATTAAATGTAATTAAAAAGGAGGAAAAAAAAATATTCTAGCACTTACAGAGTTACTATAAACATATTTTATCTTATTAAAAGTTGGCAAGGGTAGAGGATTCCACGTACCTACCTTTCGTAGTCGGTTGCAAATTCAATGACATCACAGCAAATGGCTGAGGAATTCAGCTCGCATGGTCTGAGAATTGATCTTCTTCGACAACCTGTCACCATACCAGTCCGCCACCCAGAGGGCAATTTGGCAAAATGGCTTTTTCAAATTGTCCTGGGTCTTGGATGTTTACCTATATATGTATTTGTTATAAAATATGTATCGTTGAGTTAGTACTTATCCCATAACAGAAGTCTCAAACTTAGTTTGGGTTTAGCTCAATCTGGGTGATTTGTCCCTATATATCCATTTATTCTTCATCTTAGCGCGTTGCCGGTTGCACCCTCAACGAGCCGAGCTCTTACTAAGTATGGCTTTGGTAGAACAGAGAGGATTGTGCTCCTGCAGTGGAGACTACCTGATGATGATGATCTTCCATAGTCTTTGAAGCGAAGATATTCCATATACCTTTCCCAGCCAGTAACAAATTCAGTGCCATCAGAGCAATTGACCGAAGAATTTAACTCGCATGGTCTGGGGGATTGCTGTTAATCGCACCCACATTAGACCCCTTCGTTGCAAAATAAAAAGGGTTACAGAAGTTAATATTGGACCTTTACTCCAAACTCGACGACAGATGTACGCAGCTACTTGTTTTGAGCGTTTCGAAATGATGAAGTTCAATTTTGTTTAACTTAAATAGATAGACACTATCAGACGTCTGTCATGTTATTTTATGGAGTGACGGTCCTACCAGTAAAATAATAATGTCTTCCATGCTGATCTGGTAAAAGATAAAAAAACGTGCAATGTACCAGCTGCATCTCTTTCCGCGCAGATACTAAAAACCGATTGAGGAAATGGACGACAGTTTGATTCATATAGGCAGCCGAATATCTCTGAAACTGAAATCATAAGGGTCTTTGAACATTATGAAGGCATATCCTGATCTGACTTGGCAGACCTTCAGCTCTCTCTTTCTACCCCACCCTATTTCATTGATTTTAGGGTCTTTATTAGCGGCCTCGGATTTAGACAAATGCTAAAAACCTACTGGCAAATAGTACAGTGAAAACCCAATTTGTTCAGCGCCCAGTCTTCTATTTCATCTAAGCATAGAAGCGTGTGTGTGAATATGGTCAACTAGTCATTTATTTCTTTACATGCTATTCCATACGATGCGGTCTCTAGTGCTGCTGTCTTATCCGCTTCTGCCCACCACTTTTACTACTCGTAATTCGTAATTTTTTTTCCTGGCGCGTCTTTCATTATTTGGCAAACTATAAAACGCCAAGTGTCTCATCTGTACTTTCCATAATGTGAACCGTCTCTCCTTATCTCCCGTTCCCTTTAAGTGGGCTCGATAAATCAGCCCGGGCGTCCTATGTACCGATTTTTTCCTCAAACGTCCTTATATTTTGAAGGTTATATGTTCGGGAGTGTACTCCGTCGTTCCCGATATTTGTTTTATATGGTTCATTGATTTTTGTGCTCTAATTGTTGCCTGTTAGGGGTTGAGTTTGCATGTGCATCATCATCATCAGGTCTTTTTGTCTCCACTGCAGGAGCACGACCCTCTCTGCACTAATAGAGCCATACTTGACCAGAGCAGTCAGAGGAATTGGCCTACACTCTCCTCGCTGGCCAGACGGGTTGGAGAAGTCTCATTATTGTTTAGCATGTGCATATTCCGACATTACTGAGTCGTGTGGTTTCTGGCTTTTAATAGGACTAATCAATCTCTTCCAGGCACGTGCTTTCCATAGAGACTCAAAGACTTTGTCTACCCGGAGGTTCCCTAATATATGCACATTTTTTTATTTAAAAATAAATTATAATAGACTAATATTTTCAAATAAACGCGCGCTTTCCTGTCCATCGCGCCATATGCTGGCTACGTACTCGCTTACTTAGTGTAGGTATACGTATATATATACGCAGTACTCTAGGCAGCTACGTAGAAGACAATTCTCCATAGTGTCTCGATTTACACACATTTACAGTGCACGGATAGGAATTTGCATGTGTAGTGTGATCGTCTACGTATTTCATCGACGCACACACACGCGAAATATCCGCACACACAACCAATATCTAAGACAAGAGCTTATGCCAGCCATTTTTAAAACGCGTCAGTTATACAAAGCTAATTTTTGTATGGAAAAAACCATTAGGTTAGTGAAATACTGAGTTTCAAAAATGGCCCTTATCTTTAAGCTAGTTCTATCTCAATAATCAACGTTTTTTATCTCTTTTCACTTTTGACCAATAAGGAATGATATCGATTTCGAGGCTTTTTATTTGTTCCTTGAAGCACTCCTTGATGAAAAGTAGAAAGTTATTGGTTCTCGCTTGTGTTACGCTACCAATTTAAATACGCGGAATATGTTCGAGGATAAAATGAAATTACGTAAACTTTTGTGTTAGTCGTATATATTTGATATTTTTTCTTGTCCAATGATAATTATTTACATTGTCGCATTACAAATTACAAGTGAAGTGATTACGATCTGCTCTGAACTTTGTTTGCTATCGCAAATAAATGAAATTAGGAGGAAAACTTTATTACCGCTTTATAACAACGCTTTAATGCAATGGAAAGTTTTTCATGTAAAAGTTGTGCACCAGGTGTTTGTTCTAACTTTTGAGGACAAAAGAGCAATAATCATAAATGGCCGATGCCAGCCTATTTTGGATTTCATTCAAACAAGCGGTAAGCTAAAAAGAACATTTAATAGTATTAAACAATATGACGCGTATTATAAGTGGCTCTCGGGATGTAAACACACTAATAGGGTCAGTTCAGTCATAGAGTTTTTTTTTGTCCCACTGCTGGGCAAAGGCCCCACAATTAGTCTATCCTGCATTAATCGGTGATGCACGTCCCTGATCTCTTCTTGTAGATGTCGTAGAAGGCGACTAAAAGCATATTGTCTTGTGGAACAACAGTATTCTCATGGAGGTTTTACGTCAGTTAGGTAGTCAGTTGTGAAATCATAGCAATGTTTTTTTTGTACACTAGGTAGTTATTGTATTTTGAGTTTTTTGTGTGTTCAGTGGCTAATTAATATCAGGTTTTAACGATGGAAAGAGTTTAGATATACATAGACCCCAAATAGGGAGAAGGCAAGGGAGATGATGACGATGGTGCTAGATATCAGGTTTTTCAAAGTGCCTAAAGGCATCCTTGTAGAATCATTGAAACGGAAAGCGAACCCGGGTTTTGAAGCAGCTTTTGCAACAACTAACACGCTCTGCAGAGAAGATACTTATTATACTTATTATATTATACTTATTTACTTTTGGCCTTCTTTGGCTAGTTCTACAACATTAGGTTATATTACTTTTATCCAAAAATACTAAAACAAAATTCAATTCAACCCTAACCAAACAAAATCTAGTCGAATTTCCCGACAACCTTCCGTATTTAAATTCCCCAGCACTTGAAAATTTAAACAATACCAAGCTTTTGGTATTAAAATGAATGAATAATGGCCGTACTGAAATACGATAATACTGTCAATAAAGGACGATACAAAACAACTGCGGACGCCAAGTAAATCCATCTAAATGGTAACGAACCCGCTTTCAAATGCAAATAAGCATGCAACAACATATCCCACTCGTCCCCCGACTTTATTATCAGAAATTCTGGATTCAACAAATACTAGCTCCAGATTTTATCCCGTTTAAGTGGCGCATAAACTTGGATTCTATTCCCGCGGAATTGGATTGGGTTTTGCTTGTTTTGGGGAAGTGGTATCCCGCAGTATTGCGTTCATCGCGGCTAATCCGCACAATCAACAGAATTTCCTCTCGTTCTCCCCCTCTGTACATATATAGCTATCCCGCTCGCACTGTCGCAGTCTCAAAGACATTATTTGCGCCTCGGAGTATACCTAGATAGATTTATTGCACTGTATAACAGCAATTGTATCTGCCATCAAATTGGGTTTATAGCAGCTTCTGATTACTTTGAAATATAACCTCTTTTTGGAGAAATATTAAGCGCGTGGAGCGACAATGTTTACTTTTCGCCATTTTCAGTTTTTACGATATTTAAATTGGTTTGGAATCCGTTTTGCTTTGCGCAAAATTTATGGTTCGTTATTCAATCTGTTCGCTTTTTTGATCAACGTGAAATTTCGTAGTATGAGCGAGCATGTCTTTTTCAGTGTGTGCTTCCATTTATCAGGATTAACTTCTCATATTTTTATTCTGAATAAAGTTCTTCTAAAAGTAAAATATTTTCCATGATTTTGATAAGGTAATAACGGTGTTTTTATATCTCTTTTATAGTTTTATTAAATTTAATCGCTGTGTTTGCGAAACATGATTATTTCCAGCATACCTTTAAGTTTCTATCGGCAAAATGTTTTAACAATTTTGGTTCGTTTTCATTAACATACAACCTGTGACACAACTATTTAAATAGAGATCTAACCAGTAAATATTTCCAATAGTTTTTCACACAAAAAACGATATAAGAGCGAATGAAGTTTATGTGTGTTAGACCTTAACTTGAGTATCTGTGATCGAAGGTAGTATATGAGTCGTCATCGTCATTTCAGCCACATAACGTCCACTGCTGGATACAGGTCTCCGTCAGACTACCTGATCGATATCGGTGGAAAGCACTGGATGCAGGCCGCTCTAGCATTTTCGAACTCCTTAGGGGAGAGTCTCCCCTAAGGATTTCGAAAATGCTAGAGTGGAAAGCACTGGATGCAGGCCGCTCTAGCATTTTCCTTTCTTTCCACCGATATCGATCAGGTAGTCTGACCACTTGGACTCCTACGCTTGCTAGTAGCTTTTGGTTTGAAAGGGGTGAGGTAGTCCTGGCCTTGGGGTGGGTAAAATTGGTTGTGTTTTTGGGGGTAAAAGTAGGTTTTTAGTTTTGAAAAATAATTAAGTTCGAATAATAAAAGGTTGGTAACTAACCATGATCACTGGAAGGCGCTGCATGCAAGCCGCTCTAGATCGGTCATTTTGGAAATCTTTGGGAGAGGCCTATGTCCAGCAGTGGACGTTGTGCGGCTGAAATGATGATGATGATAAATAAAAGGTTGCCAAGATATGGGATAATTAAGAAATGGCAAGTTCAAATTCACATTTCGTCGCGAACTGCTAGTAGTGTCTATAATTGGAGCATGAGATGGGACCCTAGTGGCAGTCTGTTCCCTCGTGACCCTAACCTAAACTTAATTTATCCCTGATAATCCAATCCCATTATTGCGCGTAATCCCGGATGTCCATGTCCTGTCGGCTGCCGATTTATGGGATACTTGATAGCATATTTGACGGAACAATATTGAACTATGAATATCTATTTTATAGATAGTAGTAATGATGACCTCCGTGGCGACACGCCGGTCTGCCAATCCGGAGGTTCTAGCTTCGATCTCCAGTCAGGGCAAGTTGGAAAATGGCATTTTTTAAATTGTCCTGGGTCTTGGGTATTTATTTACATCATCATCATCATCATGTCAGCCCTTCTTCCGCCCACTGCTGAGCATAGGCCTCTCTTCGTCATTATTATTAATTTATTTACATATTATGTATTTATTATAAAAAAGTTTAACCTCACTTTGAGGCTCAATCAATGTGATCCCTACATATTTATTAAGTTAAATTATTTAATTATATTTTATTTATTTTAATTATTTTGGTGGTTATAATAGTAGATTGTCCCAAACAATTCAAAGGCTTATTTATATTTATAACTTCGTGTTTCGGCAACCTCTTGAAACGTAATATCAAAGCTGATCGAAGAAATGTCCGAAAATCCTAATCATTACTATTTCGCACTTTAACGTACACAATCCAGTAAAAGTGATCTTTTTTTGTTCAGACAATTTTTTTCCGTTTTATTATGTATATAGATATAGATTACCAAAAAAATATCTATACATATCATAAAACAGTAAAAAAAAATTATCTGTACATTCAATGTATTTCCAAAAAATATATGGCGATGGTCAAGCTATGTCAGATGCCTTAAGGCAGCCTGAAAAGTCTGACACGAGTGTTGGCCACTTACACACACGAAAAACAACAAAACAACAGGGCGATGGAGCTTCAGTAATAGAGGAATAAAAAAAATCTCTGTTTTTCGGTCAGTCTGTTTGTTTGTACACGCTAATATCCGAAAATACTGGACGGATTCAAATATAACTTTTTTGTTATAAAGCTGTTAGGTCTGGGCAACGTTTAGGGTGTAATTGATTTCGGAGAATGGAACACCTGATGCAGAACCATAACGGTCCAGCTAAACTATAAGAAATATAAAATTACGCCTTAGCAAAAGTTGTTCAGCATAATGAGCATTTTCCGGAGTCATAAAGTCCACGCGGACAAAGTCGCAGGCTTCGGCTAGTTTGAAATAAGGGTGCCATTTCTGCCCTAGTTTACACAAATGAATGACCAAAATACCTGAAATACCTCGTTTAGTTAAGTTTGGGATTGGCATGTTCCAATATCTCGGAGACGGACCGACGCCGAGTTCACTATTTGCTATTACTGATTGTTCAGTCCAACTTTATCCGATACTCAATTTAAATATTGATCAGCTCGGTTTTAAATTTAAATTGGGAGATTGTGAATCAATTTGGGCGGAGTAAATTAAACTTAGGCAGATGGACGAATTCTTGGTAAACTCTTGACAGATTTGGCCAGCGATCTGTATGGAAGCATCAAGTCCGCAAAACGTACCAAACAAATGGTCAAGTGCGAGTCGAACTCGTACATAAAGGGTTCCATACCGGAGGTACGGACAATACAATGTTTTGTTTTTTTATTACTATTTGTTGTTATAGCGGCCACACACATAATCGGTGAAAATGTCTAGTGTCTATAACCGTTCGAGAGATAGAGCCCTGTGACAGACGGACGGACAAACAGACAGTGGAGTCTAAGTAACAGGGTCCCGTTTTCAACGATTGGGTACGGTACCTTAGAAACTACTTATGTACATCTCGTTTTTCGCGAAACCATAACTGGTGTCATAGAACTAGAATGTTTTTACTGCGTAAAAAGACCACACTAGCCGAGTGTGACAGATAATATGGTAAGTGTCATCTCCATAAGAGCAAAAGAGATAGCGATGAATTGGACAATGAGACAAGTTTTCATACAAAACATGTCACCCATTGTCACCCTGGCTCGAACATCGTTACACGAAAATTGGATTTTCCAAATTGTAAATTGTGTTAATTTGTAAGTTAACTTACACTGGAAAGATGGTATCGTACTGCTTTACCGATAGTTAGTGTAGTAGTTACAAATACAACCCATAAAAAGTTACACAGAAATATTTTGTTGTGTAGTAGTTACAAATACAACCCATAAAAAGTTACACAGAAATATTTCGTTTCTGGTCATATTTTACAATACATATCCATCTTATACCTTCTAAATCTATGACTGGTGTTACTACATGCCAATTAATTTGCCAATCACTGGCTGCTGTATGAAACTGCGTCATTACTGACATTGCCTGACAGTTGACGCTAAACCAAACGAATATTTTCAACTAGTTATTTAATTGTAACAGCAATACAATGCTCGTATTATTCAAATAAAAAATAAAAAAAAACAAATATATTTGTTACAAATCTATACAAGTAGATACCTATGTAAATTATAAAGGTTTAACAAAATATACGAAAACTATTTAAAGGGTGAATTCAGTCCATGATATTGAACAACCTTTCCCAAGGAACACGTATAGAAATATGAAAAAAAAAATTGGCCCCACATACAAGTTGACCGATCAGACATGATCCGAGTTTGTATGGAGAACCAAGTTATTTTTCATGTTTCGACTTAAATGTTTCTTGGGGAAAGTTGTTCACTATCACGGACTGAATTCACTCCTAAACTAGTTTCAGTATATTTTGTTAGACCTGATATATATTAGTGTTGCATAGGTTCATGTTGCATTTTTATCAAAATAGAAATAAATCCGAATCGGGCGGAAATGCGAATCATGTTAACAAGCGATGCGGCTAGCAACCCATCACTGTATTGATTGCTTATCCATCACATGACGCTAAAAGTGGCTTTTGGGTCTTGCGGCCCTGGGCTGCATAGAACCGCAAGACCCAAAATGCTCTGTCTGCCCCACTAGGGATAAAGACGTGATAGTATGTATGTAGAAATAAAATCCTTTATCCCGCTAACACCATTTGTTAACTAAAATCATTACACATAAGTACAATCCCTTTTACTGATATGAGAAAATATCGAAACCATATAAAAGTAACATTCTTCAACAAAATCGCCTGTAATACGTGGAATCCCCACAGATTACGAGTGATCAAGGTAAAATCGGGCGGACGGGCGAAATTTCATCATATGAGTGTATGCTTCTAAGAAATTGTTAAAAGGTAAACTTATTATACTCTAGAGGTGCTTGTGGAAAAACGAGCCAAGTCTCTGTTAGTCATAAAAAATATCAAATAATATCATCACCATCATCATCATTTCAGTAGCATAACGTCTACTGCTGGACATAGGCCTCACCCAAAGATTTCCGAAAAGGCCGATCAAGAGCGGCCTGCATCCAGCGCTTTCCAGCGACCCTGGTCGAGCTAATCCTATATTAGTGAATTTTGTTCTTCTACGGATTTCCTCATTTCTGATTTGATCACGTAGGGAAACACCGAGCATAGCCCTCTCCTTGGCGCGTTGAGTGACCTTGAGCCTTCTTATTAGACCCACCAAATAATATAATACAACATAAATTACTTAAAACTAAAATCATAATCATTTTTCAAAACTAAAAACCGACTTCACCCCCAAACTACACAACCAATTTTGATAAAATTCCTATGGGACCACCAGAAAAATATACACTTTCAAACAAAAAAAGATTTTTTAAATAAGTCCAGGCTTCTTCGAATAATATTGTTATAAAATATAGTATCGTTGAGTTAGTATTCCATAATACAGGTCTAGAACTTACTTTGGGGGTAGCTCAATCAGTGTAATTTGACTTAATACTTAGTATTCAAAGAATCAAATATTAATTAAAAAACTGAAACGAAGTAGTCAGATATTTGAAGGATAAGTTAAGTTACTTACAAACTAGAGGTCTGTGGTGCGGTCTAACCTAGCTATTATATTTGTAGTGCGATACCGTTCAGTATCACAAAACAACCAAAGATATATAATGCTTTTTCTGCTATGAATATTGTAGGTAGGTACATCAAAGCAAAGTGTTAAGCTGGTTTGTTGAAACTTGGCTGGCGCACTGCACGTAGTACTCCTGCCTTTGTCTACAGTTGCTTGAATATGATTCGATTATGAACTCTACGTATATCGCAATAAAGAGTACCGACGTGGCAGCTAAGTTAATTACTTCAGAGTAAAATTCATTGAAAATTTAGTCCGTTAGGGAGTAAGTCGTCAGCTTATTGCGTTATACGGTATTTCAGATCTTCAGGCTATGGTGTAAGTATATAGAGGATTTCTGCATTTATTTAATGACAATGCTCGTTACATAAGGATTATGTAAGTAAATACATTTCAGCCGGAAAGCGGGCCGGGCTCTGAAGCAATATGTAATGGGGTATGTAGAGATAACTTCTTTATATAAACACACTAGGATATTTTTTTGTCTCTATTTATTCTCCACGTTTATTAAGCACTGTTTGACATAAGGAAGGCGCTGTTATTATACCCATATTTTTAAGACGGACATGAAGGCGTCATGTCTTGTGCAAGGATGGACGCGAGCAAAAGCGAGGCAATTTTTTTTTAATTTAGTGTTGAATATTAAACAAGGGTGCAACAGGGAATGTGCTAAGAGAAGCAAAGATTTAGAATATACAAGTAGTGAAGAGCTTTCTGTTCACTCTTCACAAATATATTTAAAATAGGTAGGTACTCCTTTGAGTACCTACCTATTTTAAATATATTTGACGACGCTAAGGATGAACTTATGTGAAGCGTAGATTCTTCAAATCGGTTGAATAGTTTGAGGGTGACGTCAGGTTTTTTGTTTTGAAAACTTATTTGACAATTTGATGTACGGTTTGGAGCTTGGCTTGCAGTAAAAACAGATAGGTTCGAATTTAAATTAATTATCCAAAAACACGAATGAAACGAAAATCGTTTTACTGAATAAAACAGTTCTAAATCCGAATCGAGTTTAAATTGAACGCGCAGAGAACGTGTCGAGCAAGGGATAATCCGACCAAACCATTCACTCCGCGTCTTCTGAATGAATGAAAGGGGCATAATCTCAAAGCAGATGTTCGTTCCAATTCAAATAGTGTTGAATATACGATCGCTTTAGTTTGAAATTTAAGAAAAAACTATTTAGAAAGATGTACCATCCTTACTAACCTACTAATATTATAAATGCGAAAGTGAGTTTGTATATTTGTTTGTTTGTTTCTTATCACATAAGCATGCTTCAACCGCTGAACCTATTTAGATGAAATTTGATATGGATTTAGTTTGATACCCAGGGAAGAACATAGGATAGTTTTTATCCCGAAATTCCCACGAGGAGCAAAGCCCACGGGCAAAGCTAATTTTTATATAAAAATTCAAAGCTTACATCATTATTTTGCAATCGTTATTGACATTTTCTTCAGTAAAACTGGAATTGAGGATTTTATTATTTTTACAGATAATTTACTAGGCAAACTTGAAATAAATTTCAACATTATACTCGTATAATTGTGGACCCAAAAGTTTTCGGACAAAAGAGCAGGTTGTACGAAATGATAGCCCTACGACGGACTCGGCAAAAGTAGACGCAAGGGTTAAAATAGTTGTAAAATAAATTACCAAACTAAAAACCGACTTCACTATATTTTAAGTATTTTTAAGTCCTCATAACATCTCATGACTATGATGTGAATTTTTAACGTACTTTCAAAAAAAGAGAAGCTTATGATCTTTTTTTATGTATGTTCACCAATAATGAGGCGTTTTCTTTAAAAAAAAAATTTGTTCCTTCACGTGAAATAGATGCCGCCAGCAATCACATAAATAGATCTGTCAATGTCTAATTCATATAAAATTTTCATAGTGAGAGTTTGTCTTTGGAATCAAAGAGAATATAATCACTACGTTTTGGAATATTTAATATTTTTATTTTATTAAATTTAGTTAAAAATATATTATTGTTTGTAAATATGTATTTTTTTACTTAAATAACAGCAAAATACGAGATTGGTTAATTAATTACAAATTTACTACAAGTATTGAACCAAACGGCCTCTTTCATTTTTGACAGAACGATTTCAAACTCATATGCGCCATCTTTTGACAATGTTTTTAACCTCATTTTTTTTTTCACTGGAAAACGCCTCATTATTCAAAGACACCGAGACCGATCTGATTTTTTTTTAAAGGGCAAACTTGTCATGTGATGTCGTTTTTGGGTAATAGAGTATAGACTTTTTTGAAGTCATATTATCCGTGTTCTTATAATAGTGTTCGTGACTATGTAAAGTACCGATAAAAGTACAGAAGTACGAAAAAATTATAAAGACTATGTCACTCGGGATGATTATAAACAGTATCTCATACATCCAAATTCAGGCATTTCGAAGTTACGGCAGATAAAAGAAACATTATGTATGTTTTTTTTTAAATCGAATGCGAACCTCATTTTGCGATGGAGGTAAAACAACACACACGACGTTCACAAAGCTAATCCTTGTGGCAACAACATGCAGTGATTTTATTGTCCCAATAACCAAAAAGTCCGGTTTTAATACCGCATGCAGTGGACACATACCCGTATGTCAATTAGTGTTCGTTCGAGAACTATGAATGGAAGTATTTTTATTGAGAGAAAAATAAGTAATTATTTAAACAAATATTTGACCGAGCGAACTGTTATAATACGCTAAATGCTTTTGTCTGTCTGTTCTCGCCTATAGATCGCATTTCTCAACCGATTCTCGTAAAATTTTTAAGGTTCGAAAATTATATAGAATATTTCGTCGATTCAAATGTCATTTTTTTTAAATGGCGGATACATGGCGGTTGTAATCTTAAAAAATACCATAAATCAGTCATTTCAATATATTTATTTAAATTTCATAATTCTTTTATAGGGCTGTGTAGTGAACAAGGAAGACAGAAATTGGCAGAAAGAAGTATGTTAGACTCGCAAGATTTGAAAATGTAAAATCTGTCTGTCTGTCTATATGTGTGTCCGTTTGTGCCATCATAGATAGTGCTAGAAAGGATTGGACCGATTTCTATGCTTTTTTTTACGTGAAAGCAAGTTCCCTAGTGGTGATTCTTAGCTATTTTTGATGAAAATCGGTGTAGATGTATAAAAGTTATTGGGGGTTAAGTAACGCTTTCCTATAAGTCAGGGCTTTCCCTTGCAAATTATAGATACGAGTATAAATTTTAAGGTAGACACACAAGATAAGGTTTACACTACTCATCGCTAGATGGCGTTCTTGACAGTCGGAGTTTTATTAAATTTGCCTAGCTAGTAATCTTTTCGTTTCCCGTAATCGCCTCTTACGACAGCGGGATCAAACTTGGCGAATTCGTTAAACTATGATTCATATATTTCATGATTTTCTTAATTATTATCTTTATTATAGTGCAACGCCTTTGTGTTGTTGTCCTAGTTTGGTTAGGACATTGTAGGCTGATCACCTAAATGTCTGATAAGTAAGATGATTCGTGCTTCGGAGAGCACGTTAAGCCGTCGGTCCCGGTCACTGTCTTTGACATTGGTCGTTACCTAAAACCATGTCAGCGGCCTTTAAGGCGGTTTAAAAACTCTAACACTAGTGTTAGTCACTAACACACACGTTAAGAAGATTATAGTGCAAACTCAATGTCTGGTTTTAATTTTTTTTTTAAATTTATTTAAAGTCACTTTCATTAGGTACAGATGTTATATTTTTACTCGCGAAATTTCTATGATAGCTAAATATAATTAAAATATTTAATACTTAGTAGCTTATTATTAAAGTGTTGAAATAAATATGAGATATTATTTATAAATGAAAGCCATTAAAATTCTCTGTGAAAGATTTAAATTCAAAACAAATTAAATGTGTTATGTTTTCGTAATGGAAGTATAATTATTTCTTGGAAACCGCTATTTTAATTTTAGGTCTCATTTGCTGACAAGTTAAGGTATTTTATACGTTTTAATTTCTTTAATAACAATTTAAATTAAATATGTTGGTATGAATAATTTTTCAGAACTTAAAAACCGACTTCAACACCAAACAACACAACGATTTTGATTTGCCAACGTGACAAGTATGCCCTTTAAAAAAAAGAATTTTACCAATATTTTTTTCTTTGTAAGGATTTTCCTTCAGTAATTTTGCTTATTGAACGAGCGAGAGATATACGAGCGAAGTTCTCTGAGTCTACTTAAACAATCCGGCGTTTGTATGAATGTATGTTTGTTCGACGATAACTTGAGCATCTTTGATTGAAGCGTCGTAAAATTTGTTACTTGTGTAGCTATGGCTAATAGAATTTTTAATTTCAAACCTGAGCCAAATCGGTAAAGGGGTTGCCGAGATATGAGGTTCGCGAGTTCACAATTCGGGGTGAACTATTAGTTTATTTAAAGCACATATTTTTTGTGTATTAAAAGCACACATCTGTACCCCTATTCAACGTGTGTTTGTTCGGGCTGCCAAAAGTTTACGTTATCATGAAGCCTAAACCGCTAAACAATTAATCGCCCTAACCACACCGATCTGCTTTGGGCCGCTTCAAACCGGTTCACACTAGATAGAGCAAGACAAATGCGGATTTGAAAAACTACGCGCGTGTATCCGAACGGAAAATTACATCGCGAGTTGAAAAAGTGGTTTGTAAAGTTAGTTTGGTTTCGTTGTTATGTTGTGCTCATTTGTATTAGTATTACATACAATATATTAGGTATACTATTTGTATGTTAAATAAGTTAAGTACTTACATAATTTTTTATTGTATCTTCAACAAACATACAATAGATAACGTTTTGTGTGTTGTGCCATAGAATAAGTTCTAGTACAGAAGTCTCACATACAGAAGTCTTAGATTTTTTTTTTATTTTGTTTTTAATTTAATTGTCGTTAGCGATACGGTTTACTCCGGTGCTCCCAGATTTGTATTTGCCATTTACAGCCTCCGTGGTGTAGTGGTTAGAGCGTTCGGCTCATACCTGGAGGTCGCGGGTTCGATTCCCGGCGGGGGCAACGACTTTGTGTTGTTGTCCTGGTTCGTTAGGACATTGCAGGCTGATCACCTGATTGTCTGATAAGTAAGATGATCCGTGCTTCGGAGGGCACGTTAAGCCGTCGGTCCCGGTCACTGTCTTTGACATTGGTCGTTACCTAAAACCATGTCAGAGGCCTTTAAGGCGGTTTAAAAACTCTGACACTAGTGTTAGTCACTAAGTCTATAACACAATAGTCACTAACACTCGATAAGAAGAAGAAAAAGAAGATTTGCCATTTGATCAGATGATTTCGCGTGTGTATTATAAACATACACACATACCTATAATAAATAAAATAATGTATGTACTCGCTAATAAACTAGAGGCACTAATCAAAATATCAATAAGTATAAAGCTTTCTCCTAATACAACATTAGAAACACAAGTCCTTATAAGCCAATTACACAAATAAACACAATTGACAAACTTTAGAAGCATATTCCGCAAAACAATTGTACTAATAACTATTAAGTGGTTTCCAGCGGAACTGTTATGATTCATTGCCAATGGATTAGCGAGAGTTACAGAAGTGGTACTTCATCTTCTGCTTTCTTATCCATATTATCTTTCTGCTGTCTTATCCATATTAAGATCATGCCTTATTCTTATTCTAAAACGGTCCTTCCTGTTCTTTTCCATATTAATATTGACTATGTTTTCATCATCATCATCATCATTTCAGCCGCACAACGTCCACTGCTGGACATAGACCTCTCCCAAAGATTTCCAAAATGACCGATCAAGAGCGGCCTGCATCCAGCGCTTTCCAGCGACCCTGGTCAGGTCATCTGACCACCTTGTAGGTGGGTGCCCTACGCTTCGCTTGCCAGTACGCGGTCGCCATTCAAGAACCTTTTTGCCCCATCGGCCATCGGTTCGTCGCGCTATGTGTCCCTATGACTGTTTTGTTAGTATGCTTTTTCTCGACTTGGCGGCAGTTTATCCGTAGATACACCTTACACGTCAATTCCATAACCTCCCGCTTCCCGTTTATTCGCGTCCGAAACGTAAAATATGAGGAAAAACGTTACAAATCGCTCAATTTCATTGGCGTAATTCAAAAAGGCATATTTAATTGGCCATTTACACGAGTTTACAGAATTTATGTACGTAATTGGGTCTCGACCCACCCTACCAACCGACTGAAGTTCGGTTCAGATAAATATATGTATAAATATATTATATGTGATATTCTGCGACTCACAGGCCTAGTGTTGTGCCCCAGCACGCTAAAAATTTTCAAATTTATGGCAATATTTTTAATATTTCCAGTAATTTCGCGAATTTCCCCTCAATTTAAAATGCTAGGAATATTGCCCAAAGTTTCCGACAGGAGTACACGTTACTAACACTTACCAATTATAAGCAAACCCGGGCGTGGTACACACTTATATGGAGCTATTTCATGCTCAATCAATCATGGTGTGGACGAGAATTTTAGGTAGTAATAAGTTTTCAAAACTAAAAACTACTACACCCCAAACAACACAACCGATTTTGATAAAATTTATTATAAAGTATACCCTTTCAATCAAAAATATAATTTTCCAAATCGGTCCAGACGTCTTCGAATAATATACATAAAAAAAAATCGCAACGAGTTAATAACCTCCTCCTTTTTTGAAAGTCGGTTAATTTGGAGTTAAAATACAACCCAAGACAAACGGTGGTGGTCTATGGGACCACCTCGAAAGTAAAAAGAATCTTCCAACAGGGACAGGAAGCGCTTTCCATAACGTGGGTTTTTAGCGGCTAATTGATAGGCTTGAATATTTTTATTGGATCAAAAACCCCTATCGCTGGGTAACTCTTTCGATCGACTAACCGTATCATATGGAAAGCCTTTAAAAGGGTTTCCCTTTAAATAAGTTGTTAAAACATGCACGTTAAGTTAGCTTTATTAAACCTATGTCATAGGCTAACCCTGCGGCTACGGGGCGGGGGGGATACGTGGGGGGAAAAACCCTTTCAATAAAGCGGAAAAAAATACCCCTTCCAATGATTTGGTAAACGCTTAGCCTATAATAAGGATAGGGTTATCCTATAGGGCAGTGGTTCCCAAACTTATTTTGTCTACTGCCCACTTTGAGAAGAAATATTTTTTTAGCGCCCCCATTTTTTCACCTATTTAAAAACCAGCCAACTGATACAGGAATGCACAATTCGGGTTATTTAACAAAAACTTGTTAAAACATGATAGATATCTACGAGTACTAATAACTATTAAAATGCGAAAGTGTGTCTGTTGCCTTTTTATTTGTTTGTTTGTGTCTACTTTCATTACGAAACGGAGCGACCGATTGACATGATTTTCATTTTTTCTATATTCAATAAAATAGGACAGATATATGAACTACGCGGAGAGAAATATAGAACCGAGTTTGAGCAATCTTTTAATTCACATTAGTTGATGTTCACAAATTGTTGTTGAGAGTCGAGAGCTCTTGCAGTCGTTATTTAAGAGGCCTCCTAGCTAAATAAAGCTCCTAGCAAAAAAAAAACATTTTCTTTCTGGGTCTCTTACCGCCCCCCTTGAGACCTGCAGCGCCCACAAGGGGGCGTTATCGCCCACTTTGGGAACCACTGCTATAGGGGATACGGTAAGCCTTTCGCTGGATAAGCTTTTTACAGGCTAACATAAACGTGAGGGTAAGCCTATCGTAAGGATGACCACTTAAAGGGGTTTTAAAAATTAGCTGCTAATCCGGTCCCTGTCTTCCAAATCGGTCCAGGCTTCTTCAAATGATCGGTGAAAATACACAAAAAAAGATCGCGACGAATTGATAACCTCCTCTTTTATAAGTCGGTTAAAAATAAATCACAGTCCGGGGCAAACTACTAGTTTAAAATCAAAAGTTTATGCATTATCAAATTCACGAAGAGCCATCACATTTTGTCCCTAGGGTTTTGCAGATCTGACAGCAATATTCAAATTTTAATCAAACCATGTTTTAGTGGCTAAAATATGCATCGAATATCGGAGTGGTTTGGAATATACCTAATATCAGAAACACCTATAGTCTACTAAAAGTTTGATATCCCTTGACGACTATCATCTGGTCTTCGATCTAGCCTTGGAAAGATTGGTTATACAGATAATATTGAATTTAAAATATTTAACGATAAAAGTCTTTCGGTCCGCGAACTGTGAACTCGCGACCTTTTTTAAAATAGACTTTAAAAAAAGCAGGAGGTTATCAATACGTCACGATTTTTTAAAATTTATATTCACCGATTTTTCGAAGATGCCTGGACCGGTCTGGGAAATCCTTTTTTTGTTTGAAGGGAAATTTACGAGGTAGTCCCATAGAGATTTTATCAAAATCGGTGGTGTATTTCGGGGGTGAAGTCGGTTTTTACCTATAATTCTCGCAAATGCCATGACTGATTGAGCACGAAATAGCTCCTCCAGCATATAGGTGTGTTCCAAGCCTGGGTTTATAATTCGAAAGTGCTAGTAACGCGTACTCCTGTTGGACCTATTGTAGTGTGTGTGATAAGTCGTTCCCGGGAATTCTGGGAACTTTGAGCAAAATTTGCGAAAATATTGGGAATATTTCCATAAATTTACAGTGTGCTGGTTTATTTCCAGAGTGCAGGGGCACAACACTAGGCCTGTGAGTCGCAGAATATTGCATATAATATATTTGTTAATATATTTATCCGGACCGAACCCCAATCAGTTGGTTGGGTGGGCCGAGGCCCAATTACCTGCATAAATTCTGTAAACTCGTGTAAATGGCCAATTAAATATGCCTTTTTGAATTACGCCAATGAAATTGAGCTATTTGTAACGTTTTTCCTCATATTTTACATTTCGGACGCGAATAAACGCGAAGCGGGAGTTTGTGGAATTGACGTGTGAGTATAAACTGCCGCCAAGTCGAGCAAAAGCAAACAAATAGAGACATAGACATTATTAACATGCGATGTACGAGTTGCTTACGTAATAAGTCAGCTACTGGCCAACATGTTTTGACCACATCTGGGCAAATGTAACTCGAGACGGGCGTACATAGTAGTCTTGAACCCGAATGAAAGATCGTACAATCGAAACGAACAATCGTAGCTGCCTGCCTAACTAACTGCCTCCGTGGTGTAATGGTTGGAGCGTTTGGCTCATACCCGGAGGTCGCGGGTTCGATTCCCAGCGGGGGCAACGACTTTGTGTTGTTGTCCTAGTTTGGTTAGGACATTGCAGGCTGATCACCTGATTGTCTGATAAGTAAGATGATCCGTGCTTCGGAGGGCACGTTAAGCCGTCGGTCCCGGTCACTGTCTTCGACATTGGTCGTTGCCTAAAACCATGTCAGAGGCCGTTTAAAAACTCTGACACTAGTGTTAGTCACTAACACACACGATAAGAAGAAGAAGATCGTAGCATACTTTTCTGGAAGCAACTCAAGGCACTTTTATACATACATAATCATAATACACGCTGACTTTTTATTGGTTTTGGAAAAAAAAATGTCGTATAGTAAATAAATTCCTCTATCCATATATGTAATCCAAATTTCTGTATGTCATAAGATAAAAAAGTTGAGTAAATGATTTTCGATCGAGACCACGTAGTTAAGCCGGCCAAAACAGCTGCGAAATGTCGATGACCCCGGCCGGCCGGCGGGAAGTGTATGGCGGCGGTACTACTAATTGATCTCACAGTTTTACTTTCGAGTTTTGAGCAACATTTTTTGTTTTAGATTTTTTATTTTGACTAGTTAAATAGGTCTTACTAACGATGCCTATGAAGTGGTCTTCGGCTTCAAAACCAATGAAAAATCACCGTGTATAATCATTTATTTTGTCAATCACAGGTACAATGTGTGTTAGGTACAACACCCTTTATCTTCGTTGTGTAACAAGCTAGAAGCCTAATTTTATATATTACAAATTATTATTTAAATTAAAATAAACCACAAAAATTCAACATCCCTCTGTTTTTAAGAAAGGATAATTAAAATGATATTTATTTGCTCTGCGGCTAATGACATAGAAATCTCTTAATCGCTCTAGAACAAAGTAACCGGAATGGTTTCCGTTACTGCTTTATTACGGCTCAGTAAATACGGAATGCTTTGGATGCCTTTGTTTAATTGTTGTGCATAACATTAATAGGCATGACGAATGGAAAAATATTTTTGGTCCATCAGTTAGAATATTAAAAAATATTGTACTCGTATTTATTATTTTCTCTGAAAAACCAAAACTGACTGAAGATACAGCGCGTATAAATTTCGCGTGACGTCACGGCTGGGTACGATTTTTACTTAAGTGTGACGTCGCAAGCCCCCACTCCGAAACTTTGACGCTCCGTATCTTTGTGAATTTTTACTTTTTTGGTAAACTGAAAAATACAGGTCCATTATTTTTGGATAATCTAAAAGATGGACTAATTACAATTATACTTTTCGGACCCTGTCGTAACCCCTATTGACGGCAAGTACAACAAACCTAGAGGCACGGTAGTGAACGGCCAAGTTGAGCAAAAGCTTTGTTTGCTTTTGCTCAACTTTGCCTTAGCATACTTTCTCTAAACTATTTGAGGCACTCTAAATCCTAATTTTTGTGACCTAGTTTGAAGTTGTAGCTAATAGCATTTTAAGTTCGAACATGAGCCAAATCGATAGACAGTGACTTCACAGTTTGGGGTAAACTACTAGTGATTTGTTTGTAAGACCATTTACGGCTCTTCTTCCAATCCTGGCTTAGCTCTGACAGTTATTGTTCTTTTCCTCTTCATTTCTGATGCAATCACGTCTAATACACTAAACTGCTAAGTTTAATTGTATTGATTTCCAATTAATTAATTAACTTTAATCTTTGTTTCAGGTAAGTTTACAACGAAGCCTCCTGGAAATACGAACACCATGACGAGGTTTGATGTCTTATAGTTTTTGTATTTTATACTTACTTTAGACAATAGGAAATATACATAAAAAATGTGTTATCTAACCAGTTTTTCCATAAATATTCAATAGTAAAGTACTAAAAGTGAAAACAGAATAAAGGTTGAAAAACGAACGAGATATGATGTTACGTTAATATGTCTATCTCACTCGTAAAAACGCTATCTTCTAAGGCAAATGTATAGATTACATGGTCGGTGACGTCACCAGTTCATATCGGACTTCTCTTTCTAATTGAAACTTTAAAGTATTACAAGTTCGTCGCTGATTAAGATATTTTATAAATTCTTTCATATTTGTTTACTGTAGTTAATAAGGATTTTATGAAGCAGATAAAAAAAATCTCTATTAGCCTAATCTCTTAGATAAGCTTGACTTATGCCTAGAATACGCGTTGATCAAAGTATCATTATATATAATGACAAAACGATGGACGAAGTAACTTGTCGTTATAGGGTTGTTTTAGCAGGCCCTGGCCATATTTAAATCTTGTGGACTGTATCTTTGTTTATTATTATGAAAGAAGATACTGACGACAGAGAAATTTCTCTGAATAACCAAGGTTCATAATCATTTCCGATTCCAATTTTGTCAAACTCCGTAGTGCAGTGGTCACCATGTTAATCCGCCACCCAGAGGTTCCAAGTTCCGGGTTCGATCGCCAGTCAGGGCAAGTTGGAAAATGGCCTTTTTCAAATTGTCCTGGGTCTTGGATGCTTATCGGTTGTATTTGTTATAAAATATAGTATCGTTGAGTTAGTATCCCATAACACAAGTCTCGAACTTACTCTGGGGTAGCTCAATCTGTGTAATTTGTTCATAATTAAATTTATTAAATTTCCTTTACCTTAGTCCCACCATCTTTATGTTTGGCCACCCTTGGCTTTGTTTACGTCGTAAAAAGCAAGAAAAAACGTTTACAAAAATCAATAAACCGACTAATTAATACAGTCCATCGTGATATGCAAAATCCCGCCCTAAAATATTGGAAACAAAAATCTCGCAGAATATTCCTTCTGAATATCTCAAACTGATGGATGAAGGAAGCCGCTTCTTTGAATGAAGGCATTATTTTTAAAACGTTATTATGCGGCTTTAATGTATTCATAGGATGAGGTTAAAAATGCTGCCGGAACACCCCTGGCCTCCCTTTTAGGATCTCCACGGGTTTTGTTCGGCGAGGACAAATTGTATGCAAAAAAGCATAATTTTGTTAAATATTTCCGCATAAATGATGATGAGTATTGTGGTCACCACGGTTGTAAATGAGGTGATATTATATTTAATTTTGGATTGTTGCTTTGCTTTCGTGTAATTTTATGAATGTTAGATAAGGATTTGATTTATAATATAATAAAATCGTTATTTATCTTCGTTACAATACATGTAAATTGCGAACAAGGCTAGGGCGACCTTTTCTACCAGTTAATCAACAATGTACTATTGTAATTATTTATCTTCCTTGTCACTAGATGGCGCTTTAAGGTAATAATTAAAACATTAAAATCTTTTATTACAATTTTTTAAATAAATTATAATAGTGTTCTTATTAATTAAATATGACTTGAATGAAATGCAATAAATATTTTCAAAGTATATTCAATACGTTCTTTGTCACTTTTGGCTAGTCGTGTGTGCTGCCATCTCTGTGTGCCTACCCGCAACTCCCAGTTTTGCCTACTTTTGGCCCCTTCAATCGTTTCTATGTGTATCTGTAACGTTAGTAATTATATTATCTTTGGCTTAGGTAATTGCTTCTTTAAATCAACCTTTCTTGTATTGTGTGAACAATTTAACAACCAGCTGAATATTTTCATCTTTATAAAGAAAAGTGACAGCCGATAGAGAAGGTTCTCCTCAAAGAAAATCCTCGACATAAAAACAAGTTTTTGAGAGAGCAGACGTTGAGATAATCCGGGCTCAGTATAACCCTTGGATCCCCTTCTCATCAATATTAAAGCGGCAACTGTGAAACAACAATTTGTTGATTACAATATTATTCAGAATCGCGGCTGGCCGCCCTTAAGAGTCGATAAGTTGCATGAATACTAACGTTTGCAGCTTAATCTAGAGCTCTGAAACTTCATATGATCTGAGCAAAATTGTCTCACAACTAAAACAACGTTCGTTTAAACGCGTCCATGTGTGAGTAAGACGTAGTGCTACCGTAATCGACTCATTTTGCCCGATGCTGTCTATTATTTTACAAGCTTTTATTTCGTTTCACCTGTCTTGTCTGTTGGTCTGTCCGTTCCCGTTCCCGTTCCCATAACCGCTCCCGTTACCTTTCCCTTCCCATTTTTTTTGTTCTTTTACTATTATTTTAATTCCATTATACTATAGTTATCTAGTATAGCCCGTGGTTAAAGTTATTAAGGGTATGTCCCTTCCAAGTTGTACATAGATATTTATTAAAAAAAAATCAGCTATCCTCGCTGGAAAAAGAGCTGTTGCGATATAATAATAGAAAACTTTTAGCTTGTAACTTTAAGAAAAGAGAAAACTTGTTCTTTTATAACTGGTTATAAAGACGGCTAATTGGGTTTTAGTTTGTTACTGGTAACAATTAAAGAGATTTTTTTTCTTCCTTTGTAACTGGTTACCAAACAGTTACATTAGCGGCCAAAAGAAAAATAACATGTCACTCATGTCTATTCTGTATAAAATGGGATCTTTAATCTGACTTTTAAAGGTATATGAAATAAAAAATAGTACCCAAAGACATATTTGTAAGCTCATATAGACCTTCGGAGGTAACAAAACCAGTTTTATTTAATATCATAAGGCCCAAACGTTCGTTATAATAATAACGAAATCCTTTCAACAAATATACGAAGAAATACGTTTTCCCGTCTTTGTCATAATATAAATATTTGTAGCAGTTGTCGCTACAGATATTTGTGACGATGAAAAGAATTCCCCGCCGTCTGTTTGTGAGATAATAGTGATGCTGAGCTGTTGTGTTTCAATTTCAAGCTTCACAGAGCCAGTCTGTTTCCGTCTTGAGTGCTATCTTGAAGTTATTTCTAAGTCTGAAAGATAGAGATACTTCATAAAAGCTGTTTTATTGTGTAGGTGTCTTGAGAATTTTACTGTCTTCTAAATAGGAGAAGGATATAAATTTGTCAGGATCTTTTTTCTTAATGTATGTTCACCGATTATACGAAGACGCCAGGACCGATTTGGAAAATTCTCTTTGTTGATTTGAAAGGGTAAACTTTTTACGTAGTCCCATAAAAAAATTATCGAAATCGGTTGTGTAGTTTGGATGTGAAGTTGGTTTTTAGTTTTGAAAAAATATTTTAGAACAAAATCAGTACGCAGTAATATCAAAAACGATTTCTATCTTCTTATAAAACACAGACTAACTTTTGGAAGTGGTTTAAGCTATACGCCACCGAAAAAAGGAAGACCTCTTGAAATAAGTCACTTCTTTTTGCCTTTTTGCCATTTCCTCATTACTAGGTGTCAATTCAATTTAAATTATTCATTTTATTTCATTTACCAATACACATTATGTTGCTAGTTCCACAATAAAGTAGTGGCGGTAGTAAACTTATCAGTAAGTAAATGATCTGACATCAATATTAACCTTTTAAGCAATCAAAAGAAAAAGAAAAATTGACAATTATCAAGTGACACCAATAAATGATTTTCGGCTTTGAATTTTTGAATAATATTCGCCTGTATGTCTTGTATAATCTTCGCCTGCTATCTTCGCAGTTTCGAGCATGTCTTTATAACCGCACCTGATTTCGGAGGGTAAGCATAATCAATATAAAATGCCAAAAGCCGAATACTGAAATGTCAAACGTCAAGTACAGCACTCGATATGAACAAGCCCTTATTTCGCCGCAGACATTGCTGTAAACGCCCTTTATTGCTTCTGTTATAAATTAAACATGGTTACAGATGAGAGACAACAAGTATTTAAAATATTTTTCTTAAACAATCTTTATTTAAAACAATTAACTTTAAAGTTTTAAGTGCTTCTCAAGACGAATTAAATGAGCATAAACTTGATTAGGTTGCATCGTTTAATAACAGAGTTCCTATGGCCATGTGAGACAGCAAGTTATTTAATTTGACAATTTGAAATTGAAGCTACACTGAAACCATTTCGTCTCGATAAGAAGAACAGCAAGTTATTTAAAAAGCTTTTTTAACAAGCTTTTATTTAAAACAATGTATGTAACTGCCTCCGTGGTGTAGTGGTTAGAGCGTTCGGCTCATACTCGGAGGTTGCGGGTTCGATTCCCGGCGGGGACAACGACTTTGTGTGTTGTCCTAGTTTGGTTAGAACTAACGTTAGGAATAACGTATTATTTTATGGGGTAACCTCCCTCTTCTTCTTATCGTGTGTGTTAGTGACTAACACTAGTGTCAGGGTTTTTAAACCGCCTTAAAGGCCTATACCCTTATGTTGTTGTAAGCATCATGTTAGTTGTAATGCTAGTAAATGACTTCTGTTTTTAACCGAGTTCCAAAAAGGACGAAGTTATCAATTCGTCGCGATCTATTTTCTTATGTGTGTTCACCGATTATTCGAAGACGCCTAGACCGATTTTGAAAATTCTGTTTTGTTTGAAAAGAGATTTTGTCAAGAGGTGTCATAGAAATGTTATCAAAATTATCAAAATCGGTTGAGTAAGTAGTTTGGGGGGGAAGTCCGTTTTTGGTTTTGAAAGATTATTGTTAAAGAAGAAAAATCCAGATGAGAATAATCTTAGTTTTTTAACTTAGTTTTTTAATTTTGATATTAATTTTAATTGTATATATATTGGTAATTGTTTTAAGGTAGTCAAGGTATATTTAAGAATTTTCTTGAACATCTTACATCGAAGTAGTAAAGATTTAAATTTAAAAAAGTTTGTTATTGTGACCGCTCCTTAATACGTCTAGGGAATATTGGGAATTCCAGAGCGGAATCGGGAGTAATGAGGCAAAGTGAAAAGTTCCAAACCCTTTCGCAACTTCGCATTACTTAGCCAGAACGTAAATCAGGGGACTTATTACGTATACACTTACTATTTTTACAGGAAGATTTATTTATTCAAACTTTACTGAACACAATGTTGCAAATCTGACATGTCTGTTAAGATAAAGCCCTTAAAAAAAGAGTATAAAAAAACAATGGTGCAAATGGTGGAATTAACGCTAATTCATTCAGTCAACAGGCAAATAAAAAACCCTGACTTTGAAGCGTTCACCCCTCATAACTTTTAAACTGCAGAACCGATTTATAAAGGTGTAAAGTCAGCATCATAGATACCTGACTTCTCCACCTATATCTTGAATTTTCTCATAAACTATATGTGTATTCAGAGAGATTTTAATGAAGTCTTTTTGAATATACATTTTCATGTAAATATTATTTTCAGTGTAAGAGAAAATTCAAGATGTAGGTGGAGAAGTCAGGTAGGAGGGGTCAGGTATTTCTGATGCTGACTGTACCTGTACAGTTTACAATGTGTGTGCTACAGCAATACAAAAAGTTTAAATTTAATTAATTAATGTTTTGTACAGGCCGAGTCCATCTCGCAACCTGCATGTAGTAACTCAGTTCCAATCTATACATACAGTAAAAAAAGTGTGTCTGTACATCAAATAGCGACGCAGACATAGAAAAAGAGTAAGAGTTAAAAAAAATCTGTCTGTGTGTCTGTTTGTCTGTTTGTTTACGCTAATCTATTACCTCTATAATGGACCAGCTTAACTTTAAGAAATATAAAAATGACGCCTTAAAAGTTGTTCAGCCTGATGAGCATTTTCCGGAGCCAAAAAGTCAACGCGAACGAAGTCGCGGGCTTCGACTAGTAACAAATATAGCAATAGGAAGTGCGTTATAGAATAGGGGCAAGGACTCGCGTGCTATTAATAACGTTTCCAATCGCCATCGATTGTTACAAGGACTTTCTTGTCAACAACCTTTACGTGGGAAGTTTAGGTAATCTTATTGATTTTTAACTCCCTACGTTAAAAGAGGGGTGTTAAAAGTTTAACGCCAATGTCTGTCTGTCTATCTGTGACACCGTAACTCTCGAATGGGTCGATTTTTACGTGAATGCAAGTTTCCTTGGGGTGGTTCTTAGCAATGTTTGATAAAAATTGGTTTAGCTGTTCAAAAGTTATTGGGAGCGCGTATTAAAGATGCTTATTTAACTAAGTAAGTACTATCAAATACTAACATATTTTTTATATAGTCCGGGATCGGATCGAGACTACATTTAAGCGCACAGAACAACTGTGAATTTGACAGTCGTAATGTTAAATAACAGAATTAATTGAAAAAGCGACTATAACTTGGTTAACATAACACGTTAAGCCGTCGGTCTCGGTCACTGTCTTTGACATTGGTCGTTACCTAAAACCATGTCAGAGGCCTTTAAGGCGGTTTAAAAACTCTGACACTAGTGTTAGTCACTAACACACACGGTAAGAAGAAGACTTGGTTCTCATAAATGTACCATCATTTACTTATAAAGGTGTGACGGACAATAAAATTACTATACTTTTGCCGTAACTGTCGGAAAATTATTTATGATTGCTATAAATTACGCTTTTACCAGTGAAATGACTGGTCTTAGATTGATTTGATGTCGACGTCTGCCTTGTAAACTTGGTCAATTCAGTGGGTCTACCGGCTATCTTGCGTCGATTTCAAGCCTACGTCGTATTCCGATTTCGACGACGATATCGTCGGATTCATTTCATTGGTACCCGCGCAAAGTTAGCGGCGTCGCCTTGGCGACCGTCGATTACAGAACGAATGAAAAAAATACCGTCGGTTTGCGATCCGTTTCACTCAATTTACGTACAATTTCTTTTTGCACTTTGTTTTTTAATTTAGTAATAATGTTGAAAAACAACTATTATTGGTATAGTTTTGATTATAATAAGTAAAAAAAACTTGATTGGAAGGTGGTACGATTGCGTATATACATATATAATTGTGTTTATCAAATTATCAACAAATGCGTTTCGTAAAACCGAACGGGGTAATATTTGACAATTACGAGTTCTCTTATAACCTCACTTCGTGAATATTATTGTGACGACGACGACTATCTTTCTAATTTGTGATTGTGATGTGAATGTCGTGAATTAAAAAACAGTAAGTAAATGCCTAACATGCTTTTTTGTTATTCAGAGACACACAGACCCCTGGGACTTTATTCCTTTATAATTTGTAGATGCCGGCATCAAGGAAAGTTAGCCTTCAGCAAGAAAATAAAAATCCTGCTGAATTTCTTGGAGGAGCACACAGCTTTGGCGAAGGGGCAGGCAATTGACAACTCACGGGCCAAGGAGGCTGTGGGAGGACTTGGCGGCCTCACTTAATGCCCAAGGCACGGGCGTGCACAAAACATATTCAGAGTGGCGGGACGTAAGTGTATACAAATCTTTCTAAGTGTGTTATTTATGCCTTGTGACAAGGGTATTCATTTCCTACATAGATCCATAATAAGTATGTTTTTGATTATGTCTTTTAACCAGTGTTTTGTTTTTATTAACATAATGTTTTTCTGTGATGCTTGTTGCAAGGAACTAAATCTTCGGTGCACATAGACCCATAATGTGTATGTTTTAAGTGTTGTCTCTTAACCTATCATCTAAGTATGTTAATCAGTCTGTGATGTCCACAGTATACAGGCTTTGCCTAGTTTGGGTCTACTACCACACACACTACTATCACACAGTCATCCGCTGTGTGATTTTTTTAAATATTATTGTATGTTTATTATCTTATCAATACATAATATATGTTTTGTTTTAGGTACCATGGAAATACTGCAGCCTCGGTGGGCTTGGGAGGGCGCTGATGAGTGCTGTCTGCAGGCGGAGGAACGCGTAGCTGACGCTATAGAGACTATGGCTTCACGACTGGTCTCAACAATGGATGCTAATATAAATCTATGATCAAATTATCTGTAATACTCTCATTTCTAATTGCAACTACATGTTTACAAAAAGTAATCTAAAAAAGTGTATGAGTAACTGCAGCACTGCATGTTGGCAACCAATACTGTGTAAATGATTTTTTTTTGGCGTTTATCCTCAGCAGTGGTTATTGCGAAACGCTAGTATTGGTAGGTAGCTTTTAAAATAAAGGAAAAATAATTTTGATATTAATAAACATTACACTTATTGTACATTCAAATTATTGACGTGTAAAAGTGCCTGCAAAGGCCTTATTAATAAATCAATATTTGAATTACTACTGAATATTTGATTTTGATTCAAGTATAGCATAATTACCTGACTGCGCCAGAAGGAGGATTATGTGTATGTATGTCAATGTCTTTGGCAGGCTTTACAGCCTAAACAGCTTGATGGATTTTAGCTTGAGGTGTGGTTAGATGTCCTAACACTGAGAGTGACACTGGGTATATCAATAATTTAAATGTTACAAAAATAAAAAGAGTCTTTCTGAAACGATTAGTTTTATTTGTTATGAACCTAGTACATATTTGAATCATTTACAAATAAATAATAAACAGAAGTTCTCGCATATATAAAAAATAGCCAATTTTTTTTTCATTACATAGTTAAATTCATTTTGGTAAAAGCATGTTTTGCCCATATCTTTCTATACAATAATTGACATATGAGTAGTAAGAATGAGACAAAACAAACTAAAATTAAGTACTTACTTTTGTACAACTGTAATAACCAATTTACAATATAAGCAAGTTGATACATAGTGTATAGTGCAAAGTTCTATGAGCCAAGAGACAGTGTAGTACCCCGAAGGTGCGTCTGCACGTGGACTGCTATAATTGGCATCTGGAGAATTTGGCAGGGTGCTGAGGATGGGAGTCATCATCCATTGACGCTGGGCATAGCCAGAGTCACCTGAAATGTAATTCAATCTTTGTAATTTTTTTTTATACATATCTTTTTTTATTTTGTTTTTCATATATAATTCATCATCATCATATTATGAGCCACAGGAAGTCCACTAATAATAATCATATACAATTAATGAGCACTATTTTTTAACTGCACTACTTGCATGTATTATAAATATGTAGGATATTATGTTTTACAATACCAATCAACTTTTATGGACTAAACTGTATTTGATAGATGGAGTAGAACGTAAAGTAATATGACTGTCAATAATTTCCTTAATAGCCACATGAGTCCCATCAATGCACCCGATGACCCCAGGGAATCTAAATTTGTAATTGAATAGTTTATTATTTTTAAACAATACATATGAATAAAGTAAACCTAAGTAGAAAATAAATTATATTATTAGTTAAACAGCGATGTTAAACAATTGGCAGATGAGAGAGACAAATGGAAGAGAATTCATACTCCACCGAAAGGAGCACAGCTCTTAAATATAGATAGATAGATTAATATTGTATGTTTATAAGTAGGTACCTACCATTGGTAGCTGTGGCTCTTTGGTTAGCATGCATTTATTATTATTAAGTACCTAAAAGTGTATAATTTGCAATTACATACCTCCTAGCTACCGAGTCTTATTGTGTTTGAGTATGTGGAACTTTTATATATACTTTCTAAGTATTTCAGGCTTGTTAAGAGCCTCGGTGACCTCTTCTCTTGCAACCATTATGTTGATCGCTGGCTAAGGTGAAGAACGTCGTTAATTCCTACACTTCCTTGGTAAGTGTCGGTAGCGTAAAAGTTCAATGCCGCTAACACCTGAAACAAGCAAAATATTTTAACACTTCGCATTTGTCCATGGGTTACCTAAGTTTGACAAATGAAGTACAAATAGCGGCACGTAAGTTCCGTACATACCTTAATTTCGGGTTTTATTCCACTGTATCTTTCATAAGTGGGCAAAAACGGGATTATGTCCTCGCTGACAAATGTAGCTTTGTTCACGCGAAATCTTCCTTGAAATTCACAATCACAATAAGGAAAAGCCTTAGGCTAACGTAATACACCAATATAATTCAAAAAAGCAAGTTAAATCGAAAAATTTTTCATATCGACGGTTGAATGTGGCACCCCAAGAGCCGCCGTATTCAATCTACAGTGTCGACATAGACTTCAAGCCGACGCGTCGATGTCAAAACTTTGCGCGGTAGCTTTTATCTGTCAAAATCACTGAAACCATTCGTTCAATTGGCGTCGTCATCGACTTCCAAATCGACGCATCGATATCAGGGAATGCGCGGTACGAAATGAGCGTCGGCTGTCAAATTGAAGTCGATGCCGACGATAATTTGAAATCGACGCAAGATAGGCGGTAGACCCACAGGTTAAATTCTTTATGGCGTGTGTACTTCATTCATTTTTTTGCCGCGAATTTAATTTATATCGAGTGATTTTGATGTTTTTGTCAGTAAATCAAGCATTTGCATTCAGAAAGTGTTTTGGTGAAGTAAAACTGATGAAGATAGTCCCCTTTTTAAAAGCTTTTACTAAGCTTGTTCTCTATCATCCGAGCGTATTTTCCCGGTTGCATCCTCAGCAGTAACGCTTCAGAGCCCGGGGTCCGCTACCTAACCAAGGAGATTTGGCGAGGTTACTGGTTTTTACCTAAACCCAAAGGGCAAAGGGCTTTTACTTAGCTTGTTCTGTTTTTTGTTTATTTATTTAAACTTTATCGCACTAAAAAAACGCACAAGTGGCGGCCCTAATGCCATATGGCATTCTCTCCCGGTCAACCGTTGGACCAAGCAGAAAATATGTGTGGCTGGCGTGATAAAAATCGTGAAGATGTAATCTAAATATATTTATGTTTATCTATTTGTGTGGGTCAAAACTGGCAAGATAAATTTGAGCCACTTCCCTGGGTATTCCTCAAAGAGTAACCATTTTAAAGCACATCTTATCTATTGCTCTTAGCGCACCTTTATAAACTTGGGTGCATTTTGAGAAGTAAGATTATAATATTTTTTAAGGTATTCCTCGAAGCGCACCTTTAAGTTGCCCTCACGATAGCTATTAAAAATATTTAAATTCTAATCCTCGAAGCACACCCACGTTTAACAAAGGTGCGCTCCGTTCTCCGCTCCGCTCCGCTCCGCTCCGCTCCGCTCCGCCTCGTTAGGTGCGCCTCAAAATGGTAGCGCTTCGAGGGATGGGGTATCTACTTCGCAGTTTTCGATTGGGATTAAATTTTGTATGCTAAAGGAAATCAGATGACAATATTATTAATGTACACAGTCACTGAAAAAATTCACCCAATCTCGCCTCGAATGGTTTCGAGTAAAGTCTGATCCTTCTGTTTAACGGTTGAAAGTCGAAATGACTTGTCGGACAATCGTACAGAAACGATTTATACTGTTTTCGAGCCGTGGAAAAGACAAACGTTTAGTCAATGAATAATTCGGTGGACAAAAAACGTCGGAAAACGGTTCTACAATCATGGCACACGTACGACCTTGTCTCTTGCTCAACTTGGGTATAATACAGTTTCCATGGTAACTGGGCCGAATCTGAAACCACAGCGGGGGTCATAAATAACAATGAAAAAGTCCCCAAAACGCTACAAATACTTTTCCCTGTCGCACCAGAATCCGTGTCACACTTATATCGTCCCCGTGAATTTATGTCGCACGGAGATTTTACTGTCGACATACAAACGTGGAAAAGATTTACAGAACATTTTGATAAAAAAAGGTTGTTTTTTTACAAGCTTTTTATGGTTCCGTGTCCAAATGGTGTCAACCGGATCCAATAACTGAAACTTCGCTGTCTGTCCGTCTGTCACGGGGTTCTATCTTTTGAACCGTAATAGCTAAACACTTGAAATTCAATCACTGAAATGTATACTGTAGCCGCTATAATAACAAATACAAAAAATAAGCTAAGGTTGAAAATGAAAGGGGTTGTCATACAAGAAATGTGTATTTTGCAACGTTTTTGAAATACTTACTAGAAATAATTGTACGGAGGTACGGAACCCTTCATATAAGAGTCCGACTCGCACTTGTCCGGTTAATTTTTAAACACACACACGCACATACCAAGCGTAAATCCTACCTTAAGAGTTCACTTATCCTAGACCGATTCAGATCAGACGTTCCATTATAAAAAAATAGTCTAGCTTTTATTTTAAAACGACATAAATAAATATCATATTTGACCATCAGTATGGGAGACTTCTACACCCATAAATTTTCTTTCAAGATTTTGAATTTGAAAACTAGTTATATGCCTAGATGTAGGTATAAAACGTCTTTGAAATTACAAAAAAATACCGAAACCTAACATGTAATTTCAAAATAAAAGCAAGGCAACGTTTGTATGAAATAAAATAACAGAGGTTAAAAACGGGTTAAATATACAATTTTCAATATAAATTTTCCAGTGAAGTGGGTCTGTAATATCTATTTCTCAATCTTCTGATTCCAATCTCCTCGAAGGGATTACCGTCCACGGACTTTATCTAGATTGCAGGCGAGTGAAAGGGCTCGGTTAAACCCGCGACCGGGAAAGGAAACTTAGTATTCCCGGGGAAAGTAGCGGATGATTTATTTTTGTTTGAAAAATCAATTAGAATCATTATCTTTTTAACCCCCAACAATAAAGAGGGGTGTTACAAGTTGGACGCTAATGTCTGTCTGTATCATCATAGCGTCCGAATGATCCAATTTCGATAGGTCTTTTCACGTGATAGCAACTTTTCTTGCGGTAGTTCTTAGCCATGTTTGATGAAAATCGGTTCAGTCGTTTAAAAGTTATAGGGTGATAACGCTTCAAATTCTGGGTTTATAATTTACATGACGAATAATAGATGGCGCTAATAAATCAATATATTATGTAGTTGTAATAGGTCTTACTGGTGGTGATCAGTTGAGACACAAATAACCAACAAACAGATCTTAAGTAAGAGTTTATCTAGACTGGTAGGCGAGTAAAAAGCGCTCGTTTACGTTACTTTATCCCTGTCACCAAGCTTAGTATAATTTTTCAAAAATAAAAACCGACTTCACCCCCAAACTACCAACCGATTCTGATAAAATTTCTATGGGACCACCTGACAAATATTCTCTTCAACAGAAAGAGAATTTTCCAAATCAGTCCTGGCGTCTTCAAACATTCAAACATACATTAAAAAACACGCGACGAATTGATAACCTAGTACTTTTTCCTAATCGAATAAAAACTAGTACAATTTAGACAACTTTAGTCGTCAATGGCATATCAGACACGCGACCGTTTTGCGACTTAAATGGTCAATGGCTCTCAAAAGGTTAAACCCGGGAAATGGAGGTTAGTATCCCCGGGGTTATTCCGAGGAAATGCGGATGATTGATTTTGAATTCAATCAATCAAAAGTTAAAGACCTTGAGCAAAGTTGTTTGTGTATATATTTAAAGTTTATTTGCCAGGCAAATTAAAATAAGTTATTTGAAAAATTTCATTTTTTGTACAATCTTTTAATGTGATGCCAAAGTACTTATGAAACAAGTCCAAATTCGATGGAGTTGCGTCGTTTTATTACTGAGTTCCATCGACCACCTTCTATCTCCGTGATCAGACCCTAGACATCGTCTGCCATACAGTGCTCTTCAAGACAAATCAAACAAGTCCTACTCAATGAGGTTATGTTGTTTTATAACTGACTTCCGTCGCATATCTCCCGGCTCCATCATCAGAACAGCTCATTGACTTCATAATATTGTATTATCATCCGACTTACACAAGAATGCAACATTTAAAATGGGAAGATTGCCTTTAAAAAAACATACATAAAAACCCCGACTTTCAAGTGTTCATCACCAATAACTTATGAACGGCTGAACCGAATTCCATTAAACATAGCTTAGAACTATCTCGACAGACAAGGCTTCCGATTTAAAAGAACCGCATTGTCCATTCGTTTAGCAGCTACGATGCCACAGACACGTCAAACTTAAAACACCATTATTTTTGCATCGGGGTTTAAAAAGTTTGATAATTCAATTTATTTGACCACGATAAACTCTAAAACTACTGGGTCAATTTTGATGGGGTTTCGATTAATGTGTTAAACATTTATCTAGAAAGATTTACCATTTATATCTGGCCCTGCACGTGTATAAAAAAGATTCACATCAGGTCGGACGGGCAGGTATATACGAGTACTGTCTATTTCTGGAAGTTATGTCCAAAATATGTATTGTATGTTGTGTGTACGACTAAAATAATAATAATAAAGGCCACTAAAACGCTTAATTCAAAGGGAAACAAAACGAAACAGTTTCTTTGAACAAAGTTACCCCTTTTGATGTGGTAAACAGTCGACGAGTGGAATTCAAAGGCCAAATAACAATTGTATTAAATTGTGCTGAGTTTTAGAGACTGCGTGTCCTCTACTGTCTTATTTACTGTATATAAGTAGCTATGATCTTGTTAGTATGTTTGTGTTGATTGAAAGGGTTTGTTGCTTCAGCTACCGACTTCTATATTTATTTATTAGCAAAATTGCAAATTTAGAATAGTTAAGATGGTATAGGACTTGCTGTATTTGTTTCTGTGTTTTAATTTCAAAGTATTTCGATATGGATATAACTAAGGATCGTTCAAAATTTGGCCTACTGTGAGCCCTTAAGGGTCCCCCGACCCTAGACCAAAATACAACTTTCCATACAAACGTAGTCTACGTTTTATTTCAAAACGACATGTCCGATTTGGGCAAAATTTTGTAATTTCAAAGATATTGCAATTATCTAGGTTTATAACTAGTTTCCGACGGTAAAAATATGAACTTGAAATAGAATATAGTGTTTTATATCATTTTTGACCATTAGTATGGGAAACTTCTAGATAATTGCAATTTCTTTACAATTACCAATTTTTACCGGAGTCTGACATGTGGTTTCAAAATTAAACGTAGACTACGTTTGTATGGAGAAGTCTAGGGTCGGGGGACCCTTAAAATCCCTAGCTCTTCTTGAATTTCAAAAACCTGAAAATATCATGGATCCCTTATCCATTCTCAAAAAGTTAACCTTCTTTTATATGACCTGGAAAGTTCATCATCATTAATTTATTACTTTATTATTTTATTATTATTATCATCATCATAACGACCTCCGTGGCGTAGTGGTCAACATACTAGTCCGCCACCCAGAGGTCCCGGGTTCGATCCCCGGTTAGGGCAAGTTGGAAAATGGCCTTTTTCAAAATGTCCTGGGTCTTTGATGTTTATCTATATATGTATTTGTTATAAAAATGAAGTATCATTGAGTTAGTATCCCATAACACAAGTCTCGAACTTACTTTGGGGCTAGCTCAATCAGTGTAATTTGTCTTTATATATTTATTTATTATCATAAGGTCTTTTGGTCTCCACTGCAAGAGCACGACCCTCTCTGTACTACTAGAGCTATACCTGGTTAGAGCAGTCAGAGGACTTTGGCCTACACTCTCCTCGCTGGCCAGACGGGTTGGAGAGGTTTAATTGATGTTTAAAAGCTTTGTTTAGCTTGTAATTCATAAGTCGCTTTCTACGACATCCACGGGAGGACTTGGAGTGGGCCTAATCTATTGCCGGAAACCACACATCACACCTGGAAAGTTGATATTTGGCATCTATGTTCCCATCCCATTTTTATTTTCACTTTCATGTTTTTGGTTGGATATCGATTACACAATAAAGTAAATCCTAACCATCCCAAAGTAACTTTGACATCAAACGTCATTATATCCAATGTTATTGACGTGAACAAAGAACATTTAAGGGTCTTCTGTAACAGAGACGTTATTATTACGCGTTAAGGGCATATTTATGAGCGTCTCGAAGTTTCGGGTAACTTTGTGTGTAACGATTGTTAGGAATTAGTTGTTTTTGAAACATTTATGGGTCACCCACCACCCAAGTTGTCAAGTGATAATATTTAGGTGATGTGTTGATTTAGGAATGAGATAGGTAGGTTAGGTATACAATTATTATACTGATAACTTTTCAAAACTTAAAACTAACTTCTCTCACGCACTGGAAAACCGATTTTGATAAAATTTCTATGGGACCACCTGACAAGTATCCCACGTGGAGCTCCACTTAAATATTTATTTTATTCTGTTTTTATTTGTTTTTACCGCAGCAACAGTAATACAACTGTTGTGACAATTTCAACTAGCTATCACTGTTCATGAGATACAGCCTGGTGACAGACAGACGGACAGATAGACCGACAACTCAGCCTTAGTAATAGGGTCCCGTTTTAACTCTTTGGGTACGGAACCCCTAATAAAAAAGATCGCGGCGAATTGATAACCTCCTCCTTTTTTGGAAGTCTGTTTCAAAAATAAGGAAAATAACTTCTTACAGCAACTGAACTATGCTTGTCTATTTCAGTAGCGGTACCCGCGGGCTTCGCTCTCCATGGAAATTTCGAGATTAAGAGTACCCTATGACCCTCCCCGAGTCTCAAACTATATCGATACCAAATTTCATCCAAATCGGTTCAGTATATAGTTTAAGCGTGAAGAAGTAACAAAAAAACAAACAAATATACAAACTCACTTTTGCATTTATAATATTAGTAGGATTAGTAGAATTAGCGTCCACACAATCTCATGTCTCCTTTTATTAAAGAATCTAACATGAAAAAGAAGACCATAATAAAATGCTGCTAACTTTGCAACATGGCAGGAAAAACGTCTTTCTTCTGCAGAGTTAAGTACTGGGGACAACAGACCTTTCAGTTTCACGTCAAAACTGAACAATGGGCTAGAGACAAAGACGCTGGGGTTGCGTGCGAAACATCGGCAACGCAGAGGTTAAACTTCATATGTGAAGTCACAGCTAGTGACGAAAACTGTGTGAGATATTCGATTAAACTTACACAGTTTTCGCAAAGCCCGGTTTACATTTTGACAAGTGACTAGTGCGAGTGACAAATGACAAGTACTTAGTGCATGTAGACAGACAGTGACAAGTGTGATAGCCCTTGTTTACTCGCTAAGTAAAAGTTGTTGGGAGTTTTAACGCTTGAAAGTCAGGGCTTCTTCAAGCAAAAAAATAGATGGTTCACAAAAGGTTCACAACGTGTTCAAAGGTATATAACCTGTTGTCAGTGCTAAACACCAGACACAATAGTAAAACAATGCATGTCGACCGGATTCTGGTCTGTGAACAAACGACTGGATTCAAATGGTTTATTATTATGTTAGTTCTCTTTATTTCACCTAACGCTACAAGTGGCCTTTGAGTCTTGCTACCCTGGGCTCTTTCTACTTAGAGCCGCAAGACTCAAATGCTGCCTGCTCCATTACGAAAAAAGACGTCATGGTGTATTTATTTTTCATGGCGTCCTCCCCTTTTCTCCTCGACGAAAGTCGTTCGACTTTTTAGAGAAAATTTGCTACATTCGCGTAGCCTTGTTTCTGTAACCCCTGTGTTTTGCGCTATCGATCTAAAAGAGATAAGTTACTAAGCACGTGCCTGCCAACATATAAGTACATATATATGCTTGTGATGTGACTTGCATCGTCTGTTTTTGTCGTTATCGAACGATAAATTCATACGACAGATTTAAGATTTCTTGCAGAAAATTGGTTCTTTTTAAGTACGTAGGTAAGTAGTTAGTACTTACCTTTTTTTGTTCTAACTTTAAAATTATTAGTAAGTACCTAAATTAATTTGTATGATTCTCAATAAATTTTCCATGAAATTTGGAATAGTTATGGCATTGTAGCATTGTATACTTTTGGAACAAAATTCCTTATCGCGCGTTGCGAAAGGGGGCTGGACGGAAAATGTTAAGACCAAAAGTTGTAACGACACTTTTTGTACGGCGTGAACGTGTTTCTCTGATTTAAAAATTTATGATGAAAACTAATTTAAAAATAAACTTAAATCAATATTACTGGAGAAGTGTTATTATAGCATTGAAGAATATTTAGCAGATAAAATAAAGTTGTAATAGTGTGACTTGCATATTTGACCTTCTTGACCTTTTATAATTAATATTATTGACATGTATAGTTCCTTGACATTGAATAGAATAATGATATTTTGAGATTGCATGATAAAATAATTAATTGTAATAATTGAATTGCATCAAACAATTTTGCACACCTTTCCAAGGTAAAATGTATTGGGAATATGTATATTTTTTAACATCCTATGTATTTACCTACATTTATGCAAATAAAGAATGATTAATGATTAATCTGTTTGCCTGTCTGTCTCTCTCTCTCTCTCATAGAAAGCATAAGGAACTTCGTTCTATCCGGGTGTCCCTTGACACCTCTCAAGTTTTTTATTTTAATTTTTGTGTTCACCTACTACTATTATCGAAGTACCCGTAACCGGAGGGCATGCATGAAGAGAGTGATGAGTGTAGATGAAGCGAAAGAGGGCCGTCAGGATCGTAGCAAGTGGAGGTCCATAGTCTCTGCCTACCCCCGTGGGAAACAGGCGTGGTAATATGTATGTATGTACCTATTGTAAATTCAAAGTTACGTAGACATTATAATAATAACCACAGCTTCCTGTGCGTCCGGTCAATGCCTCCCGCATCTCATTTCCATATTAATAAGTATTAAACTCTAAACTTATTGTCAGCTCTTTGTGAGCCAACTTCGTTAAAACTGTTCCTTAAGCGTTGCCTATATATTGTATAGGTATACACTATAGTATAAAGTATTGCAGTGTGGTACTCGGCAGAGTAGAATAGACCACTCCAAGTCTTCCCGTGGTCTTCCAGTAAAGGCGACTTAGGAAATACAAGCTAAACAAAGCTTATAAACATCAATGAGACCTCTCCAATCCGCCTGGCCAGCGTGGAGAGTGTAGGCTAAATCCTCTGGCTGCTCTGGTCAAGTATGCCACTGGCAGTATAGAGAGGGTCGTGCTTCTACAGTGGAGACAAAAATACCTGATGATGATGACACTATAGTAAGTGTGCCAGTTAATTGTGTTTGTTGCGTTGAAATAACGTGAAATGTGTTGTCTAGCCCCAAAGTAAGTTCGAAACTTGTGTTATGGGATACTAACTCAACGATACTATATTTTATAACAAATACATATAAAGATACACATCCAAGACCCAGGACAATTTGAAAAAGGCCATTTTCCAACTTGCCCTTACCGGGGATCGAACCCGGGACCTCTGGGTGGCGGACTAGCATGTATGTGTAGCACTACGCTACGGAGGTCGAATATTAATCATCGTCATCAGGTCTTTTTTGTCTCAACTTTAGGAGCACGACCCTCTCTGACAGAGCAGTCAGAGGATTTGGCCTGCACACTCCACGCTGGCCAGACGGGTTGGAATTAGCGCATTCTTACAATTTATCTGGTTGATCTCCTTATGGAAAAAATCTTAACAAATGCCAATTTGTATTTTTAAGAACAGTACCTTGTCCCTATCCAGACAGAGCCCAGGCATATACCTAAAGGCCAGATGTGGCTGTTTGATGAGTAAAAGGGATTGAGTTCGCGTTGCGTAGTGAAATTTTGTACAACATTATAACCATAAATCGAACCACATGCTACTATACTCCATTTGTTTAGGTATTTAAATAAATGTAAACAATCTTGACATGTCTTTTTATTGAAATATACACTTTATAAATCAATAATTTTGCTAATGACTAAGTAATTATGTTATTTAATGATTATAACACTCGTTTGGATGATATTATGGTAACCATGACCCTGTCTTAATGTTGGCAATAAGCTGTTTTAGAAACTTAACACAGGTTACGATGCGAGCTTACGATGGCAAAGCTTGCATTGTAAGAAGACGCCATTGAGCATTTTTGACGAGGTTATACAACGTTGCATACAATACTTTTTTCTACGACTATATTTATTAAATAAAATACAAAAATAAACAAAGAAAGATATAAAAAGTTTGGTAGATACTAGATATTTATGGTAAACTTTACTTTTCAAACTGACGTCTTTCCAGTGGCTATGTCATTTTTTTTTATGTTGGCAGTATGGTAGACCAACTTGATGGGTAGATATAAAGAAAAAAGTTCTAGGTCTGTGGCTGGGCTTATTTTTTTTAGCGAAATATCGACTCATGTTCTGTTAAGCTGTTGGGGAAAAGACTAGGTATAAAATAGATTGTCCTGAAATCATACATGATCAATGTTCTTAAGTGTTCGTGACTATTTAAAAAACAGATAACAATACAAAAGTCGAAAAAATCTATAATTGTATTATAGGTCTATGACTAGGCTTATTTTTTTGGCCAAATAACGACACATGTGCTGTTATAGGGAAAAGAGTACGGGTATATAACTGACTTTCCTGAAATCATACATTATCAAAGTTCTTATATAGCGTTTGTAACTATTTAAAAAACAGACAACAGTACAGAAGTAGAAAAATACCTATACTTGTATTAGAATCCCTTATAATTATAAAATATCGGTTAACATATTCATGTTTACAAGCAAACTAACAGATTTGCAAAGAGCGCGACCCAACATCCCTTGTCTGGTTTATTTTTACACATTTTAGCATATTTCCCACCCCCAGGTAGCTGTTTAATATTTATTAGCTCCCCTATGAATACATTACAGATGTTAACAATAATCACACTGTAATCACTTCGTTTTTAACATTAGCGTCAATTAGCGTTGTTTTGACGTAAAAGTGACGTAGATTAATTAGGGTGACATTGTTAAGGCGTTTGAACTTGTGCAAAAATAGGTATGAAATTTTCTCAACATTTAAACGTGGTAATTTTGAACAGTCTGTCTGTGGCATCGTAACTCTTGAACTGATGCAGCGATTTTGATGCGGTTTTTTATGTGAAAGATCAAAACTCGGCGGTGTTTCTTAGCTATGTTTGATAAAAATCTGTTTAATCTTGAAAATTTGTTGTTTCTGCTGTTTGTCTAGCATTAATAGATGGCACTACGGATATCAGTTCTACTATTTAGTTCCTCTGCTCATTACTAGATGACATTTACATATTATAACAATTGAAATTAGTTTTTTTTATTTGCCAGGCAAATAAACTTGTTCGAAATTCAAAAAGATACCATGAATTTAGTAAAATGTAGTTTACAATTTTTAATATTTATTCGCTCTCCTATGAATACATTACAGATGTTAACAATAATCACACTGTAATCACTTCGTTTTTTACATAAGCGTCAATTAGCGTTGTTTTGACGTAGACGTGACGTAGATTAATTAGGGTGACATTGTTAAGGCGTTTGAACTTGTACAAAAATAGGTATGAAATTTTCTCAAAATTTAAACGTGGTAATTTTGAACAGTCTTTCTGTCTGTGGCATTGTAACTCTTGAACTGATGGAGCGATTTTGATTTGGTTTTTTATGTGAAAGTACAAAACTCTGCGGTGTTTCTTAGCTATGTTTGATAAAAATCTGTTTAATCTTGAAAATTTGTTGTTTCTGCTGTTTGTCTAGCATTAATAGATGGCACTACGGATATCAGTTCTACTATTTAGTTCCTCTGCTCATTACTAGATGACGTTTGTATATAAAACTATTAAAATTCATTTTTTTTATTTACCTGGTAAATAAATTTGTTAAAAATTCAAAAAGATATCATGAATTGAGTGGTAGAGTAGTTTACAATTTTTAATATTTATTCGTTTTCCTATGAATACATTACAGATGTTAACAATAATCACACTGTAATCACTTCGTTTTTTACGTTCTGGTCGGGCATTAGCGTCAATTAGCGTTGTTTTGACGTAGACGACGTGGCATAGATTAATTAGGGTGACATTGTTAAGGCGTTTGAAGTTGTGCAAAAACAGGTATGAAATTTTCTCAAAATTTAAACGTGGTAATTTTGAACAGTCTTTCTGTCTGTGGCATCGTAGCTCTTGAACTGATTGGGGCAATTTCGATGCGGGTTTTTATGTGAAAGCACAAAACTCTGCGGTGTTTCTTAGCTATGTTTGATAAAAATCTGATTAATCTTGAAAATTTGTCGTTTTGCTGTTTGTTAAGCAAATAATAGAAGGCACTACGGATATAAGTTCTACTATTTAGTTCCTCCGCTCATCACTAGATGACGTTTACATATTATAATAATTGAAATTAGTTTTTTTTTATTTGCCAGGCAAAGAAACTTGTTCGAAATTCAAAAAGCTACCATGAATTGAGTAAAATGTAGTTTACAATTTTTAATATTTATTCGCTCTCCTATGAATACATTACAGATGTTAACAATAATTACACTGTAATCACTTCATTTTTTACGTTCGGCTTCTTTTAGCTTCAATTAGCGTTGTTTTGACGTAGACGACGTGACGTAGATTAATTAGGGTGACATTGTTAAGGCATTTGAGCTTGGGCAAAAATATGAAATTTTCTTAAAATTTAAACGTGGTAATTTTGATTAGTCTGTCTGTCTGTGGCATCGTAGCTCTTAAACTGATGGAGCGATTTTGATGCGGTTTTTTATGTGAAAGATCAAAACTCGGCGGTGTTTCTTAGCTATGTTTGATAAAAATCTGTTTAATCTTGAAAATTTGTTGTTTCTGCTGTTTGTCTAGCATTAATAGATGGCACTACGGATATGCCGTGTAATTCCCGGCAGAGTAGAATAGGACCACTTCATCTCTTCCTGTGGATGTCGTAAGAGGCGACTAAAGGATAAATTTGACACGAACACCAAAAGAGGCATCCGACGGGCAGCAGCGTTGGAAGCCCGATAGTAACACAATACTGCGCTCGCCAACCCGCCTGCCAAGCGTGGCGAGTATGGCAAAACCCCCCCCAATGGAGGTACAACAAAAGACCAGGCCCCCAGTCCCCGGCAGCCCCGCTATTCCTGGCTCCGGTAGCGGTCATGGTAACGGCGGGGCAGGGGGTGCTAAGAATCCCCGGCAGAGATCCGGCTACCACTCCCGTCGACGACTGGCCCTGGTAACACATAACGTCTGCACAATGAGGACTGACGAGAGGTTAGATGAGGTGGAGGAGGAAATAAGTAGGTTACGATGGGACATTGTGGGGTTGTCTGAAGTCTGAAGAGAGGGCGAGGGCACGACAACCCTGGAGTCTGGTAACCTACTCTATCACCGGGAGGGGGACATAAAGAAGTCCCAGCATGGTGTCGGGTTTCTCGTCCACAAGTCCCTCATTAACAACGTCATAACCATCGAGAGTGTCTCTAGCAGGGTAATATACCTGATACTCAGAGTATCTAAAAGATACTCGCTGAAGGTTATACAGGTATATATGCCAACAAAGGATCACTCCGATGAAGAGGTGGAGGAAGTGTATGAGGACATAAGTAAGGCCATACATACTTCTGAAACCTATTTTACGGTTGTTATGGGAGATTTTAACGCGAAACTGGGCAAACGAGGCGATGGAGAGATTAGGCTGGGAAACTTCGGATACGGAGTGCGAAATAACAGGGGACGTAGGCTGGCTGATTTTTTGGAGCAAGAGGGACTCTTCGCGATGAACTCTTTCTTCAAGAAGCCGCCACAAAGGAAGTGGACCTGGATAGGTCCAGCAAAGAAGAACCAGCCCCCTGTCAAAATCGAAATCGACTTCATCTTAACGACTAAGAGACGAATATTCAACGATGTCTCAGTGATCAATCGGATCAAAACCGGGAGCGATCACCGAATATTAAGAGGCATCGTGAATATTGATCTCAAGGTCGAAAGATCGCGGCTGATGAAGTCGACGCTCCGACCGACGCAGATCCAAATCGAAAACTCCGAGGGTTTCCAGCTTGAACTATCAAATCGCTTTCAAGGCCTTCAGGATTGCGTTACAGTGGACGAGATAAACCAAGGGTTTATACAAGCTGTCCAAGCGGTGGGATCGAAGGTGTTTAGGTCCCGCCCCAAACAAAGACCTCAGAAAATCTCTGCTGCGACCCTTACCTTAATGGCAGAGCGACGATCAAGGCCGCTGCAGACCTCTGAACATGCTGAATCATATCGGCAGCTCAACAGACGTATACAAAAGTCCTTGCGACACGACATCCGCTCCTTTAATACTGAGCGTATTAAGGAGACGATAGAGCAGAATAAAGGCTCCAAAGTGTTCGCAAGAGCTATGTCGGTTGGGCAAAGCCGATTGATGAAGCTGAAGACGGAGGACGGCGGCGTGGTGTCGACAAAGGAAGGGGTTCTAGCGGAGATCGAGAGGTTTTATGGACAGCTGTATACCTCAGTTTCACAACCCAGCGGACAAATGGCTGAAGACCCAAGAGCCAAGTTAACCCGACACTATACCGAAGATATCCCGGACATCAGCCTGTACGAGATTAGGATGGCCCTCAAACAGCTTAAAAACAACAAGGCGCCGGGCGAGGATGGAATCACAGCAGAGCTTCTGAAAGCGGGCGGAACGCCGGTACTGAAAGTCCTTCAGAGGCTCTTTAATTCCGTTCTGCTCGAGGGCGTAACGCCGGAAGCGTGGAGCAGGGGCGTGGTGGTCCTGTTCTTCAAAAAGGGAGATAGCACCCTATTGAAGAACTACAGGCCTATCACGCTTCTGAGTCATGTATATAAGTTGTTCTCGAGGGTCATTACGAATCGTCTCGCAAACAGGTTCGATGCCTTCCAGCCTCCCGAACAAGCCGGTTTCCGTAAAGGTTTTAGTACCATGGACCATATTCAAACGCTGCGGCAGGTTATAGAGAAGACGAGGGAGTATAACCGGCCGTTATGCTTGGGGTTCGTGGACTATGAAAAAGCCTTTGATTCGATCGAAACATGGGCCGTACTTCAGTCTCTCCAGCGATGCCGTATTGACTATCGGTATATCGAAGTGTTGAAGTGCTTATACAGTAATGCCACTATGTCAGTCCGAGTACAGGAGCAGTGCACGAGGGCAATTCCACTGCATAGAGGTGTAAGACAGGGAGACGTTATATCTCCGAAACTGTTCACCGTTGCACTGGAAGATGCCTTCAAGCTTCTGGAATGGGAAGGATTTGGCATCAACATCAATGGCGAGTATATCACTCACCTTCGATTTGCCGACGATATCGTTGTCATGGCAGAATCGATGGAAGACCTAAGTACTATGCTCGGAGATCTAAATCGAGTTTCCCAACAAGTGGGCCTTAAAATGAACATGGACAAAACGAAAGTAATGTCGAATGTCCATGTTGCGCCCCTACCTGTTTGTGTTGGGAGCTCCACCCTCGAAGTTGTAGACCAGTATATCTACCTGGGTCAATTGATCCAGGCAGGATGTTCCACCCCCCCGATGTGGTTCCCATCTTGTCGCGATGGGGGGGCTCAGTACCTGCGGTTGCCTCGGCCGCAGGGAAGCTAAGAGGAACCCATTGCCCGGGTTGAGGCTTAGGCCTCCCCGGGCCCGGCGGAGGCCATTCCTGGCGGGAATGGCCTGGCTGTGAGGGAAGGGGGTGACGACGACCTCCCTACCATCACAGCCGTGGTAGGGGTCGCGGGGGAAGAGGATTGTCGGTGTTTCGTTGCCGCTCGCCCTATCCTCCGCGACCAAGCGCGGCCGTGGCGCTTGGCACGGCATCGGTGGGGCCGCAGGGGAAGAGGAGTGTCGGTGTTACGTTGCCGCTCTCCCTATCCCCTGCGGCCGGCTGTGTGGGCCCCGGTCGCCGTCAGGTGGACTGGGGCAGGGCCTGCTTCCGCAGGCCCCAAATTATGAGGGCTGGTTGGACGGTGGAAACGGGATTCCATCGTCCAACGGACAGCCCTCCGGAGTGGAAGGCAGGCGCGTGTGCGTGTCAGCGCGTCTGTCCTTGGGCCAAGAGGCCAAGGCGGCGGTTACTCCGGCCCCTCTGATTCAGCAGAGGGTGCCGTGAGGCCGTTGGCGATCCGGGGCCGCTTAAGTAGCGGCCGGCCGCGCCGGGGCTGTGGAGCATGAAGAAGCACACGGTCCCGGCCGATAGCGGCTGAGAGGTGACACCGCGGAGTTTTTAGTGGTAACACCACATAACCTTACCGGTGTCCCGTAACCGGTAAGGTATCCGAAGGGATTTTCTCCGCGTCAAAAAAAAAAAAAAAAAAAAGGCAGGATGTTCCAGCTTCGAGGAAGAGGTCTCTAGACGAATCCGACTCGGCTGGGCAGCGTTCGGGAAGCTACGAAGTGTCTTCTCGTCAAATATGCCTCAGTGTCTTAAGACTAAAGTTTACAACCAATGTGTGTTACCAGTGATGACTTATGGCTCTGAAACATGGTCCCTTACTATGGGTCTCATAAGAAGGCTCAAGGTCGTGCAACGCGCTATGGAGAGGGCTATGCTCGGTGTTTCTTTACGTGATCGAATCAGAAATGAGGAGATTCGTAGGAGAACTAAAGTCACTGACATAGCCCAGCGGATTAGCTCGTTGAAATGGCAGTGGGCGGGACACATAGCGCGACGAACCGATGGCCGATGGGACGAAAGGGTTCTCGAATGGCGACCACGTATAGGCAAGCGAAGCGTAGGACACCCACCCACAAGGTGGTCTGACGACCTAACCAAGGTCGCTGGAAGGCGCTGGATGCAAGCAGCTCTAGATCGGTCAATTTGGAAATCTTCGGAAGAGGCCTATGTCCAGCAGTGGACGCTATGCGGCTGAAATGATGACTACGGATATCAGTTCTACTATTTAGTTCCTCCGCTCATCACTAGATGACGTTTACATATTATAACAATTGAAATTAGTTTTTTTTATTTGCCAGGCAAATAAACTTGTTCGAAATTCAAAAAGATAGTACCATGAATTGAGTAAAATGTAGTTTACAATTTTGAATATTTATTCGCTCTCCTATGAATACATTACAGATGTTAACAATAATCACACTGTAATCACTTCATTTTTTACGTTCGGCTTCTTTTAGCTTCAATTAGCGTTGTTTTGACGTAGACGACGTGACGTAGATTAATTAGGGTGACATTGTTAAGGCGTTTGAACTTGTGCTGATTTGGGGACAATATGAAATTTTCTCAAAATTTAACGTGGTAATTTTGCCTAGACTTTTCGTAGAGAAATGTAAATTACTTATCTTAGAGTACCTCGTTCAATATTCATAATCTTTGAGTATGCCCAAATGAGTCCTTAGAGCTTCATGGGATAAATATTATACATTTAAGTACCTAACCTCTTATTGAAGGCATTTTCGGGGATTGTTTAGTGAGCGTGTTAAAATGTACCTATTAATTTAGATATTTTTAGGTATAAACTTGCAGATTAACATGTTTTTATTAAGGCCTATTTACACAGTGCAAGTGCCTGTCACACATGTTTTAATTCAATCAATAAATGATTTTGTGTAGCCCGAGACTTTAAACTAGTTAAATATTTGACATGAAGCAACAAAACACTTATTCATAAAAGTAAGTCTAACAAAATATACTGATACTATTCAAGGGTGATTGCAGTCCATAATAATGAACAACTTTCCTCAAGAAACATGTATCGGAATATAAAAAGGAATTTTTGACGTCCCATACAAGTTGACCAATGATCAGAGTTTGTATGAAAAGCCAAAAATTATTTTCATATTTCGACATATGTTTCTCGGGGAAAATTGTTTACTATCACGACTTGAATTCACCCTTAAAATAGTTTCAGTATATTTTGTTAGACCTTATATACTTAATGCAGGTATATTGCATATGTATCGATATTTTAAAATTTAAATGAATATGAAATGATGTTACGTTTGTAGTTCAAAATAAAAAAGTTTGACTCTCTAACGGTATGTTCTTTTTTACCGATTTCCAAAAAAGGAGGAGGTTGTCAATCCGTCACGATTTTTTGAAGTGAAAACTTCTTTAGCTGTGTTGTGCACTTTTTTTGGAATGGGTAAAAAATCTTAAACTCGCGTCAGGACCACGTGTCCTGATCGAAAATTCGTAAGACGGCGCAGGGCGCTTGCGCGAATGTTCGTGTGTATTTATGTTACGTTACGTTCGTGTGTGTAATGTGTCATGCTTGTGACATTTGTGACAGACTGTGGTTCAGAAAAGATTTGAAATATTTTATACTGATAATTAAAGCAATTCGTGCAAAATTATTTCCTAACCATTCCAAAATATCAAAAATGCACAACGTTAATATTCAAGTTTTCACTTCTGCCGGCACTCCCAGAGTGCAACCCGTCGTTTTTTTTTTTATATATGTTTACTGATTGTTCGAGGAGTCCTGGACCGATTTGGAAAAACCTTTTTTGTTTAAAAGCGGTCCCGTCCCATATTTTTTTTGTCAAAATCGGTTGTGTATTTTGGGGATAAAGTCGGTTTTTTGTTTTAAAACTTTATGTTTGTTCAAACAGCTACGATCCTAGGCATATTTTGACATGATGTAGTGGTTAGAGCGTTCGGCTCATAGCCGGAGGTCGCGGGTTCGATTCCCGGCGGGGGCAACGACTTTGAGCTGTTGTCCTAGTTTGGTTAGGACATTGTAGGCTGATCACCTGATTGTCTGATAAGTAAGATGATCCGTGCTTCGGAGGGCACGTTAAGCCGTCGGTCCCGGTCACTGTCTTTGACATTGGTCGTTACCTAAAACCATGTCGGAGGCCTTTAAGGCGGTTTAAAAACTCTGACACTAGTGTTAGTCACTCACACACACGATAAGAAGAAGATTCTAACATCACGTCTCACGGCATAACATTACCTCACCTTACACCTTTGATCAAAGTCCTGACAGACAGCACACTGCACAGAACGTGTTTCAAAGGAATATCTTTAGACAACGCTAATATCATGGAATGAGCTTGCTTTATGGTTTCCCGGGAGACTGGCATGGGGTTTATCAATTACTGGCCAAGTGCGTGTCGGGTCACGCACAGTGTAGGGTTCCGTAGTTGTGAATGCCGACTTTGAGTTCATGCCACTAAAAACGTCTAAAACTAATTTTCTATTAAATTTGTATGAAATTTCCTTTTCAGGGTACATTTTATAAGTTGATCGCCTATAATTTTTTTTATAATAAACCCTTATAAACCCTTCTCCGCCGACCACTCAACAAGACGAGAACGGGGAAGAAGTGCGAGGACGGGGGACGGAAACGCATATTGCGCGGGACCTTAGTAAATTGATTATGTGGCAGTGACTCTGTCAGCAAAATGGTTTAATATTGGTGTAGGTAAGAACAGATTGTAAATTATATTGTACTTAATTTTCTTATAAAATTTCCTCCACCCATCATTGTGCTGGGTGTCTTTTCTACCTTGTTTGCTGGCTCATATCAGCCGCAAGACAGAAAGTTATCTGCTGGACATGTGAATTCCCAAAGAATTTACAAATCGACCAATTAAGACTAGCCTGCATTTAATTTTCGACCATCATGTCCGACCATCTTGTAGATAAGTCATACTACCGATAATATGAAAATTTATTCACAAAAATTCCTAATGATTTTCCATTATCCCGCGTCTCACTTTAATGAAATGCAATGACCTCACAAACCTCAGATTTTCTTTCACTCCGCAGAGATTTGCATTCATTCGGGGACACTTTGCCTCATGAATACTGTTTTGACAATGGCTACTCCGAAACATTTTGCGGGAGCCGTACTCAACAAGGTTTTAAGGGGCTTGTTCATTAAAAGCGAGGCAAGGTATGATTGGAATTTGAAGCATTCATATACTGCTATGCATAAAGGATTTATTTGTTCCAATCTGTTTCTAATGAACAGTTTCAAGGTAGAATAGATAAACAAATAATTATGAAGAAAATATTTTTTAAAACAAGCTTTTATCTAAAGACTCAGGCTTGATCCCTATCAATCGAGCCCCAACTCGTTGGAATTTATTCATTCCAGTGTTCTTATGGCCATCCTGCAGCTCCATCAGCAGATCAACTCCGTGTCATAATAATACGCATTGTCACGTGATATACGTATGCGTTCAAAATTTCAGCTCAATCGGAAACCGGGAAGTAAGTTAAATTTAACTTGCTAGATTTGATTACAAACAGAACGAGTAAAGAATATGTCAATCCTACTCATTTCCACCGAACCCACCACACAACGCTAGAATTGTTTTAACTTTTTGTTAAATCCAGACCAGAGCAAATATGTTTTACTTTAAGAAATTCGCGACTAATTTACTCGTTAATTTTGATGGATAAAAGTTTTTGCTCCTGACCATCTGTTTATTTCGCAATGTAGTCTCGCCTCGCTCTTCCTCGCGCCTATGGACAAGCACCTTTAACGTGTCCTTACTAAATTATTCCTGGCTTTTGTTTTTTGCTTACCCCTAAGTTGTAACTTAGGTTGAAAGGTTACCCTTGTGACCTTTGAAAGATACATTAACTTTTTGTGCTCTACTTACGAGATTTGAGATCCGAGATTGAGATTTGACTTGAAATTGAGACTACTTGCTACTTAGACGAGTTGGTTTTTAAACGAGTTCAGAGTTGCGTTTTAGACGAGTTTCTACATAGACTATTTGCGTTTGTAGGGCGTTTGCCTTAATTTGCAAACACTTACCTATAGCCTTTGAGTCTTGCAGCCCTATACTCCATTTGGTTAGGTATTTAAATAAATGTAAACAATCTTGACATGTCTTTTTATTGCAATATAAACTTTAACAATCAATACCTTTGCAAATTACCAAGTAATTATGTACTTTATAATTTATAACATAATGACTTTGTATTTAGCTAAATTATTGATTTATAAAGTGTATATTTCAATGACATGTCAAAATTGTTTGACATTTATTTAAATACGTAACCAAATGGATTATAGGCTCTATCTGCTTAGGGTACTTATCAGATTTTGGGTATCAGACCGGAATAACTCGCTTAGAGCAGCAAGACCCAAAATACTCTGTCTGTATTCTATTGTAAATTCTTTATTGTACATAAATAGACACAATTGAGACACAAATGAAACACAACAGTATAAAGGGCGTTTCTGCCCCATTAGGGGTAAAGACGTGATAGTATACAACATGGAAGGGACATACCCGTAATAAATCGTATCACGAGCTATACAAGATCACTATAGTATAATTGTTTTGAATAAAAGCACTCATTGCTAAGAAACTAGCGCCATCTGCGTTTAATCCCCACAAGCGCGGGCAACGGTTAGCTATGGAAGCGTCGCCTCCGCTTGAGTGGGTCGTGGCCCTGACTCAGGCGCCATTATGTTCTGTTCTCGAAATGACGGAACGCGGGCGGCCGCGTCGCTTGTTTTGACGTTTGTAAAAAGCATGGGAAGTCGTGGAGACTTGTCGCTAATTAACTAATTATAGTTTGTTTGTGTGCCCGGTTCGTTTGTCTATTGTTTGTGAGGCATGACGCCCTAAATTAATTACTGTGTATACGTTAAGACAGTGTATTGTCAAGTGTTTGAACAACGTGCCCATTGCATAATCATAGACTTATTTGTTTTAACCTATTGCCCGTTTAGAACGGAAGTATTTATGTGAACTGATTCTAAAATAGACTGTTTGTTGGTGTTATTGGTAGAACTGGATGTATAAATAGTGATAAACACTTGAATCGCTATGAAAGACGTCACATGGTGTTACGTCATAGTTCGCGTGTTTGGTTATATGTGATCAAAGTGAAATTACAATAAAGAAGGTGAATTCTATTGTGAAGTGGTGATACATTTCGACATATTCGTCTGGGGCGATATGAGCTCAGGGGGGGCTTATGAACCCAACTTTGTTCACCACTGGCTTGGGGCCCGTGGAGGGACCCAAAGCCGTCGCCAAACCCCGAAGAGGACTTCGAGATCAAGCTGGACAAGGCCGTCCGAAGGCAGTACTAATTGTAAGCCTTAGAATAATTTTGTTCCTCCGTATTAATTAGATTTAATTAGTATCATATATTTTAGGCTTAGGTTATAGTTAGGTTAGAAGGTTCCCTAGACCTTATCTAGGGTGGTAGCAGACTGCGTAGGTTTGTTTGTGTGTTTGTTTGTTGCCGGTGGGATTGCCGGACTCGTGCAACTTACCGTAATCTTAGCTTTCTGCCTACAATAATGATAAAAAAATAACAGGCAAAAAACAAAAAATCGACGGTCCCATACAAATTGCCTGGGCGGCTGCACTCTTACGTATGGAAATGTCTTTTTTTTTAGGGATTTGTGTTATTTTAATTTCATTAAACTAAAGTGATCTTGTATAGGCCGTGGTTTGATTTATTACGGGTACGCCCCTTCCACTTTGTATATGTATGTACCTACTGACTTACGCTAGGATTCGGTGAAATGTTGAGGACTCTAACACACTAGCGATAGTATGCCTGCGACATCAGTCGGCGACGTCGTGCGACCGTCTTGGCGACTGTCGCGCGACAGGTGTCAGTTTGTCACCAATGTCAAAGCCAAAATGGCCGCCGTTCTGTAATAAAGTAGGTCTGGTTTATGCTTCAGATAGCCAAACCAGTTCAAGCTCAAGACAAAATGGAAGTACTGTTGCGCGACGGTCGCCGACCATAGTTGTGGAGTGTGGAGTGGAGGTGTCGCAGGCATATTATCGCCCTGAGAAATAGAAATACTAACTAATAATTTTTCAAAACTAAAAACTGACTTCACTGCGAATCCTAAACAATCGATTTTGATAAAATTTCTATGATACCACCTCAAAAGTACACCCTTTCAAATAAAAAAGAATTTTCCAAATCGGTTCACGCGTGTTCGATTAATCGGTGAACACACATAAGAAAGAAGATCGCGACGAAATGATATTCTCCTCCTTTTTTGGAAGTCGGTTATAAATTTATATGGGTCGTTCCATTTTGACCAAAATCGAGGACAAACGGTAAGGGAACCAAAAACTGTAGTATGCTGAGCAAAGCTATTATAAAAATTAAAACGTCACAACTTGGTATCAGAATTTGTAAAAAAAAACCGTAGCCCGTCAAACCATAACAATTATGACAAAGGCGTTAAAAAGTGGTCTTTGTGTCACGGAGTCATTTCCAACACAAAGGAGATGTTATCGCAGTACACCCACACCACAAATTGTGCCGAGACATCCTGCTACTAATGACGGACGATTACCGCTTACCGCTGTACCGTAGGGCCTTTAAACGCGGGCGTTTACAGTGACTTTTGTATTTTTAAAATCCTCTTTACCTACACGCACAATAATCAAAACCTAGTAGTTTCAATATCCCAATATCTTAGCAACTCATTAATTACTAAAGCTCATGTTCGAATTTCGTTTAATAAACAAAATCGCATGCACCGAAGTTCACACGCGCATACCTCGCCTACGCCATGCGTTCGCCTTGCTTCCGCCTCGCGGCAGCCTAACGCCCTTACGCCCGCCTGAGGGTCGCCCCTATTGGGCTTCGGTAAATGCAATTTGAGTTGTATTGCTGCGTGTGATAGGACTCAAATTCTATGCAACAAATTTCAAAGCGCGCTAGGCGTGGGCTAGCGATTACCGCTTGCCTTTGTAACGCAGGACCTTTACGCATCTTTTTTAGCTAAAGAATCTTATTCTTTAAAAAAATCCTATAGAACGGGAAAAGAACATACTCGTAATAGATTGAACCTTTGCTATACTAGATCACTATAGTATAATGGAATGAAAATAACAGTAAAAGAGCAAACAAAGGATATTTTCACACTAAAGTACGCAGCCCGGGCGATTTATATATGGGAATGTCGATTTTTGTTTCTTGACTGTAATTTTATTATCATTATACCATAGTGATCTAGTTTATTATATAGCCCGTGGTTTGATTTATTACGGGTATATTCCACGTTTTATTGTCCTATCATTATTGCTGATTCCATTTTCCACTACCCAATGGAGATAAAATCGTGATACATAATACGTCTATTGTAATATAATCGCTCCGGCACATATATCAAATACTCGAAAATCGCTCGGCTGTAAAAGCCTTTAGGGATCGGAAATGGGCACGCATCGCGCACCCGAAACACAAATTGTCGGAAATCCGAGATAATTTAAAACTCGTGTTTCGAACTGGTGTTAATTGTTATCGTTGCTCGCGAAATTACTTTGATGTGTTCGAAATTGGACGCTTCCGTGTGAATTAAAGGGCGTATGAAGCGACAATAGATCCATTTATAAAAAGAGGGTATTGATTAGTAGCGATCTTTTTTTTATTTATGTTCACCAATTATTCGAAGACGCTTGAAACGATATGGAAATTCTTTCTTTGTTTGAAATCGGTGGTCTCATATACATTTTTTCAAAATCGGTTGGGTAGTTTGGGGGTAAAGTCGGTTTTTAGTTTTGGAAAATCGTTCATACCTACTGGTATAGAAGAAAGAAAAAATTTGAATGAATCAATTTCGCTTCTGTTACCATGATTGTAAAAGCCAGTAGAGGCAGTGGTTGAAAGGAAAGTCTTAGGGAACATGTCACATATTAATATAGGCCATGTTACTTAAGACTAAGAAGGGCTCACTTACACACACATAAGGCATTTAAAGTCGTTGGTCCCAGCTGTCACCATTAAATGGCAGTCGTCACGCTATGTCAGAGGCAGCTTGAAAAATCCGACGCTTGTGTTATCCACTTACACACACCAAAAACAAACCAAGTACCTATTGAAAACATAATAAATGTTAAAAACAAATAACTCGTAAATATCAAATGGATAAAAACGTAAATTAGCATTGACATTAGCTCATATTAACCAAATCAAACAAATAAATATTTATTAAGAGCCGGTAGGTAAGTATTTGTTTTTATTTTTAAAAAAAACGAGTTTAATCTATTGGGCGTTATCGATAAACAAATTAATGTTCTGGAATTCGGCAAATCAATAGACATTCGCTGTAACGTAAGTCGAGCAATCGAAGCGTTAATTTTTATAGCGGTGTCCATTCCGGACAATGGATATGAAGTGTCTTTTATTCGGATAAAATTAAGTGTTGTATCGTTTGTGAACGAAATCGCTTTCGGAATTTATGTTTAGTATAAAATTCTTTATATCTTTTTAAAGAATTTAAGCATGTAGGTCATTGTAGGTATTTTACCATCCGGACTTTTATTCTACACTGCAGGAGCACGACACGACCGTCTCTGTACTACTTACGTTAGTAATATAATATTATCTTTGGTACTACTAAAAACAAACTTTCCTAAAGCAGCCAGAAGACTTGGCCTACACTCTTCACGTTGACGGGTTGGAGAGGTCTCATGGATAATAAGCTTTGTTTAGCTTGTATTTCCTAAGTCGCCTTCTACGACATCCATGGGAGGACTTGAAGTACTATTTTACTCTACCGAAAACCACACGGCATTGTAGGTAGTAAGTATAGATCTAAAATCTATCTAGGCCGTCCCGAATTATATGCTGATGTCCGATACTTAAATTTTTCGGGGTGCAGTCTTTCTTATCGTGTGTGTTAGTGACTAACACTAGTGTCAAAGTTTTTAAACCGCCTTAAAGGCCTCTGACATGGTTTTAGGTAACGACTAATGTCAAAGACAGTGACCGGGACCGACGGCTTAACGTGCCCTCCGAAGCACGGATCATCTTACTTATCAGACAATCGGGTGATCAGCCTGCAATGTCCTAACCAAACTAGGACAACAACACAAAGTCGTTGCCCCCGCCGGTAATAGAACCCGCGACCTCCGGGCATGAGCCGAACGCTCTAACCACTACACCACGGAGGCAGTTACAGCAGGTACAGTGCTGCCCCCGTCATAAGAAAGGAAACGGGGATGTCATTTTGTTTTCAGCCCTAGATAACCCTTCAAACTATTTTATCAACGACTGTTTACAATATAAAGTGAGATGGTGAACCGTGATAGGTAGACAGTTGACATTATCACAGGTGATGTTATGTAATTCTGTTGCCGCTGTATAACAACGTATACGAAAAACAGGATAAAATAAATATTGAAGTTCTGCCACAGAATTATTAATAGTATTACATACAGAACGGAAACTCGCACCGTCCCCCGCAATCTGATGTCCCCGCAACCCTTCCCCCGTTATTGTGAGGTGTAAGCGCCAGTAAAACAGGGTTATTGGTAGTCGCACGCTGACATTACGCGAGTCACTTAGGATTATTGAATTTTAATGGTGAGAAACTGCGCACATTATCATTGTTTATCCACCGAAAACAATAAATAACGAAAATTTTATAGATTTCCGAGTGATAAAAACAGGTAAGCAAAGCAACAAATTCTGTGGTGGCGATCCTGATTGTTTAACTCACACATTTGACGTGTGCACGGACGGATTGTTTCGTTTGTAGTAGTACTAGGTATATATGCTGCTCCGTTTGTATGAAGTGCCATACCTGTGGTTCTGCTATACAACAAATGTGATTTTTTATAGATAATGGTACGCGTGTCCGACTTGCACTTAGATGGTTATTTTTTTAAAGTTCGAACATGTTGGTCCAAATCTGTGAAGGAGTTGCTGAGATATGGATTCGCGAGTTCACAGTTCTGTGCAAATTCTTAGTTAATATCAATAAATACCAAAATCAGAGTTTATTGGATTAAAAAACTGCAAACTATAATATACCTTCTGTTTTCGTCAATTATCAACATATTTTGCCATCTGTTTTATGTAAGTATCTATTATTCTGTAACCTCATGTTTTGGTGCAACTAACTACTAGTTTTTGGAATGTGTGTTTCTTTTCACGCATAGAGCTTATGTATGGCTCCTCTTTTCGTATACAACTCCAAATTATGCTAACTGAAAACCGAAGTCAAAAGTGTGGTTAGAATATTGCGCGCCGAAATTCAGAAAGGAAAACAAAATTGAAAGTCAACATTTCATGATACGAAAGATACACGAAACTCTGCGATAACGTCGAAGATATACGGTATATCTAAAGGTATAGGTATATCATATACCTATACCCTCATATACATGCCGTAAGGGAAAATACTAATAATATAAATAATCTTTTTGACCTTAAAAAAAGATGAAGTTATCAATTACAATGTATACAGTATGGAAGAGACATACCCGTAATAAATCGAACCACGGGCTATACTAGATCACTATAACATAATAAAATTAAAGGAACGGTCAAGAAACCAAAAAAAAATCGACATTCCCATACAAATTTCTCTGGCGGCTGCACACTTTCGTGTGAAAATGACGATTTTTTAAAAGTTTTTGACTATTATTTTAATTTAGTTTTTCTATAATGATCAATTAGAGCCAGTGGTTTTATTTATAACGGGTATATCCCTTCCACGTTGTATAGCCGAAAATAAATGTCATAAAATCTATTTACATTAAATTAAAGAACAAAGATGTAACTTCAAAATAACCGCAGCATTTGAAACGTTCCATTTCAACATTCAATTTATTAACTGCCAAATTTTGTAAAACGAACCACCGATATTTCGTGAAACGAAACATTTACTATCGAGAAGCTAGGAATTCAATTAAATTAATTCAATTAGCCGGAAGTACTCAAAATAATTAATGCTATTTATCAATTATGTTATTTTCTCGAGATGTCGCATCAAGTATACAAGATGAAGAAGTATGCCAGAGGTGACCCCCGATACCCGACTTTCAAGCGTTCACCCTATTACTTTCCGCTGAACCGATTTCCATCAAACATCGCTAAGAACCATCTCGATCAAGTAAGCTTTCAAACAAAAAAATAAAAATAAACACATACAAATTGTCGTACTAATATACCTATAAGTATGCAAATTTATTTGGCACAGGCAACGCCCGATTCCCGACTTTCAAGCGCTCACCCTATTACTTTCGGCTGTCTCGATTTTTATCAAACATAGCAAAGAAACATCTGATAAAGTAAGCTTCCAACTGAAAAAAACGCATCAAAATCTACCTACCTATTCGTTTAGACGCTAAGATGGCACTGACAGACGTTACACGATTTTTTTTATCAAAATCGGTTGTGAAGTTTGGGGGTAAAGTCTTAGGGCCTTCGCTAAGTTACGCGGGCGCACGCGGCGGGTTTCGGTCTATCTCTGTCACAAACTGTAAATACAAAAGAGATAGCAGAATCCGTCGCGGGTCACCTGTCTCTGTCGCACGTAGCGTTTGTAACAGAGATAGACTGAACCCGCCGCGTGCGGCCGCGTAACTTAGCAAAGGGCCCTTAAGTTTTGAAAAATATCAACAACTACTATTTGCTCCCGTTGAAGAAAAGTTAATGCGACATCTTCAGATTTCTTTATCTCCGCCATTTGCAAATAAGAAGGCAGGAGTGATAAATTACAATTTGTTTCGGAGCTTGTAAAGTTGTTTCATTAGCAGAGACAGGCTCACAATTTGTTATCGCTTCTGCTTAGGTATTATGTTACTTCTGCCAGTGAATTCGTCCCAGACGATTTGAAATCCCTAAAGAGTTTTGCAAAATCGTCTTTTGCACCGTAAAAAGTTTTGAAATCACTATCCTCATGAAAAAATATAAATATGACTACTTGATGTAAAAATTCAGTAGAAATACAGTAGTATACTGTATATAAAAATAGTAAAAAAAAATAAAAAATAAAAATCTATGTCTATGGGTAAAAAAGGTAATGTTGGGTAGCTTGTGTAGACTCTATTTATTGGTATCATCCGTGCCTGAAATCGCAAAAAAAAAACGTGTGGCACTCGGGGACTGCCGCGGTAAAGCTATTGCATTAAGGTGGTTCCGTTCGGTCGGTGAATTTTTACAAGGAAGGACGGCAACGTCGCAAACGGACGACGGAGACGAAGCGGCAACCTACATCGCTCCCCACTCCGCCGGGAGCGTGAGGTTTTTTCGTTACGGAATTTCTGGATTCGGTCCCCGCGCTCAAAACCCGCGATAGAAGCTATGCAATAGCTTAAAAAATTGCGGCTATTTACAAAATTAAATACCTACCGTTTCAAATGTATGAAGATACAGATTTTTGTTTTATTGATGCCAAATTAAAAAATATTTATGTTCAGCTTCAACATATTCTATGGCGTGCCGTGTGGTTTCCAGCAGAGTAGAATAGGACCACTCCAAGTCTTGCCGTGGATGTCGATGAAGGCGACTTAGGAAATACAATCTAAACAGTGCTTATAAACATCATGAGACCTCTTTACCCCGTCTGGCCAGTGAGAAGAGTGTAGGCTAAGTCCTCTGGCTGCTCTGGCCAAGTTTGGCTCTGGTAGTACAGACAGGGTCTTTCTCCTGCAGTGGAGACTTAAAGACCTGATGACGATGATGATATTCTACTATTTCTACTACCGGATTGAGTTTAGTCTTACTAAAAACCAGTAGACAATCTTCAAATTCATTTTTAAGTAATAGCAAAACATCTTTTCAAAGGACATCTGATGTTGCTACAAGACGCTTCTAGTTTAAGATCCAACGTCATGATTCTGCGTATCATTTCATTATATTTTTTTCAAAACTAAAAAATGACTTCACCGCCAAACTATGCAATTGATTTTAATAAAATGTCTATGGGGCCACTTGACAAGTATGCTCTTTCAAACACAAAAAGAATTTTCGTCATCGGTCCAGGCTTCTTCGAATAATCGGTAAACGTACATAAAAAAGATTCCTACGAATTGATAACTTGTTTCTTTTCGGAAGTAGGTTAAAATTTGAAATTAGAATTTCGTCATAGTTATTTTTATTTTTCGTGAAAAATGGTCACTTTACTTTATGCATGATGGTGGATTTGAAGGTAGAAAAATGCAATAAAAATGTGATGTTCACAAACATTGTCCATTAACAAGAATTCTAATGATTTTTAAACGACTTTCAAAAAGGCAGAGATCGATTAGTCGTTTTTTTTATGTAGGTACGTTCACCGATTATCCGAAGACTCCTGGACCGATTTGGAAAAATCATTATTTGTTTGAAAGACATACTGTCTTGTCATAGGTGGTCCCATAGGAATTTTATCAAAATTGGTTATGTAGTTTAGGGGTGAAGTCGGTTTTTAGTTTTGAAAAAATATCTTTTATACTCTCGATTGGCTCTTAATATCTGCGTAGAAAAAGACAGGTTACATTCTACTTTGTTTTTTGAAGAAGCTAAGATGAGTATAAGCATAAAATAATGCGGTAAGAACCCGGGCTATCAGAAATCTGTGCTTGCTACAATTGCGATATTAAAATTCCAGTTTTTCGTTGGTTTTTAGTTAATCGTCTATTCTCTCGATTGGCTCTTAACACCTGCGTAGAAAAAGACAGGTTACATTCTACTTTGTTTTCACAGGAACCAGCATGGAAGCTAAGATGAGAATAAGCATAAAATAATGCGGTAAGATCCCGGGCTATCAGAAATCTGTGCTAGCTACAAATGCGATATTAAAATTCCCGACACGTCGCGGCATCCTCTGACATTTCATGTTCGGCTTAGGGCGGCGACACACGCGAGACTATGTTTGCGATTTGTCTTTTCAAATTTTACACTTGTATTGATTTTTAACTCAATTTTTTTAAACTAATACCGACTTCACCCCTAAACTACACAACCGATTTTGATAAAATTGCTATGGGACAGCCTAACAAATATGCCCTTTCAAACAAAAAAAGGAATAGTTGTTTAAAGAATTTTCCAAATATGTCCAGGCGTTCTCGAAGAATAGGTGAACATACATAAAAAAAAGATTACGACGAAATGATTTACCTACTCCTTTTTTTGGAAGTCAGTTAAAAAGAAGGATGTTATACGTAAATTTTATGTGCCTGTGTCTGTGGCATTGTATCTGCCTCCGTGGTGTAGTGGTTTGAGCGTTCGGCTCATACCCGGAGATTATATACCCTAATTTGGTTAGGACATTATAGGCTGATCACCTGATTGTCTGATAAGTAAGATGACCCGTGCTTCGAAGGGCACGTTAAGCCGTCGGTCTCGGTCACTGTCTTTGACATTGGTCGTTACCTAAAACCATGTCACAGGCCTTTAAGACGTTTTAAAACTCTGACTAGTGTTAGTCACTAACACACACGATAAAAAGAAGACTGTAGCTCCTTAAGAAATATACTTCCAAAAAAAAGAAGGCTATCAATTTGTCACGATCTTTTTTTGTTAAACTATTTTGTCATAGATAAAAAAGATCAACAATACAAATAAACCAACAGCGTTTGAGACGCCTAAGCACTAAGCGGCAATCGTTAAGTGGAGTGCTGTCGAAAGCAGTGAATATCGACGACGTTCGTTATCATTCGGAGTAAGAGCTCTACATTAGAGAAGCGGGGTTTAGAGGGGGTTAAGAGGGGTTAATTTGACGCGGCAAGTTTTCCAATGAGGAGGTTAGATCAATGGAACACGTAGTTACATTGAAAATGCAATAGTTCTCCTTCTTATCGTGTGTGTTAGTGGCTAACACTAGTGTCAGAGTTTTTAAACCGCCTTAAAGGCCTCTGACATGGTTTTAGGTAACGACCAATGTCAAAGACAGTGACCGGGACCGACGGCTTAACGTGCCCTCCGAAGCACGGATCATCTTACTTATTAGACAATCAGGTGATCAGCCTGCAATGTCCTAACCAAACTAGGACAACAACACAAAGTCGTTGCCCCCGCCGGGAATCGAACCCGCGACCTCCGGGTATGAGCCGAACACTCAAACCATTACACCACGGAGGCAATAGTTGCTATCTATTCATTTGAATTGGGTCACAAAGTACTCTAATTGTAATAGTACTTGTACAATAAGGCATACGTACTTACAACGACAATTTTTTCATCTTTGATTAGTACTTTGTAACCTTCTTCCTTCTTGTTTGTTTGTTAAAACTTTATTGTACCTAAACACAAGACACAAAAATACAAGTTAGAAGTAGAAAACAGTACAAAGGCGGACTTATCCCAGATATATCTCTTCTTCCTTCTTTCAACCTTTCTCCACTTCACCCAGAGTGTAGGTCTCCTCATATGCTGGCCATTCTTTTACGTCTTGAGCATTTCTCATTGAGGCCACATCGCCTTATATACATAACTAGCAGTCCATCCCGGCTTCGCCCGTGGTACATACATAGCCTATGTCACTCAGGGATAACATACCTATCCAACAGTGAAAGAATTTTTAAAATCGATCCAGTAGTTTCGGAGCCTATTCAATACAATCAAACAAACAAACAAACAAACAAACAAATCTTTCCTCTTTATAATATTAGTGTAGATTATTTCTCTTCCTTGTCACTTGATGGCGCTGTAAGGTTTTTAAACATTAAAACTTTAATTACTATTATACAATGTCCTTTTTTATTAAGTACAAATATTGTAAGGGGTGAATCAGACCATCGTTTTGAACAACTTTTCCCAATAAATGTATATCGAAATAGGAAAAAAAAAATTAGGTTTTCATAGAAATCGAAGTAGTCACGTTATATCATTACTATGGAAAATGAAAATTATTTTTTCGTATTTCGATAAAAATTTACTGGGAAAAGTTGTTCAAAATTATAGACTGTATCACCCCTTAAAATATTTGTACTTAATAAAAAAGGACAATATATTAATTAAGGGGCAACGACTTTGTGTTGTTTTCCTAGCTTGGTTAGGACATTGTAGGCTGATCACCTGATTGTCTGATAAGTAAGATGATCCGTGCTTCGGAGGGCAAGTTAAGCCGTCGATCCTGGTCACTGTCTTTGACATTGGTCGTTACCTAAAACCATGTCAGAGGCCTTTAAGGCGGTTTAAAAACTCTGACACTAGTGTTAGTCACTAACACACACGATAAGAAGAAGAACAGAATGAGTCACAATCCGTTTTATTATAAAACGCAAACTATCTTTGTTACTAGGTTTAAACCATTATCCGACCAAATCAAGTTGACATCTGTAATATGCCACTGTCTCATGAGAAAATATAGTTTTATAATAAGACCGAACGCATTTTCGGTCTTTGAGCGTAACATAAACAAATGCCAATTTGTCCAAGTATAAAAAGACTCAAAGAATGTTGCTCGGTTTGCTCGGTCGTTCGATAAAACCGAAAATCTTTATCCCTAAAAAAGTAATGTTAGTTATTTGACTGACATGCGCGTAAACGTTCAAGCCTACTCGAGCCTCATAAGAACTTGCATATCAATTGAATACGATATTGGGGTTTCATATTTCAATAGTTATAGAAGGATGATTAACAATGGGTTAGATTGGATGCAGGTACATATTAATATGAAGGTGTTTATGTGGTGTATTTCAATTTTAGATGTGCGAGTGAACTTCAAGTTTCAAGTTATTGATTCTAAAAAACATTAAAATATTGTTTCTCTTTTACTTATAAAATTATGATATAAACTTAACTTGTGTTTTATAAATAACCGGCACTTGGCCGATTATCTATAGAACCAAGAATCGGACTCGCCTACGAAGGGTTCCGTTTCATTATCTATAGAAAATCGCTTTTGTTGTATGCGAGCCCAACTTAAATATTTATTTTATTCTGCCTTTAGTATTTTTGTTATGGCGACAACAAAAATAAATTGTGAAAATATTAACTGTCTAGCTAACACGATTTATGAGATTGCAGTCTGGTGACCGACAGACGGACGGACAGATAGACAGACAGACGGACACAAAGATGGATAGTGAAGTCTAAGCAACCGATTTTAAAATTGAATTGCACACCGTGTGCAATTTGACCAAACTTGAAAGATAGGATAGCTTACATCTCAATAAAGTCCACGCAAACGAAGTCGCGAGCATCAGCTAGTAATAAATATTTTAGCTTGACAGCCAGTTTATGTTATTGCGGAGCACGGAGGAGCTCAAGAAATTAAATACGGTAGATTATTGTCATGTATAGAAACGTAAACGAACAAAACGCAGACATTTTCAGAACAAAGTCTCGTTCAGGTAGGTTCTACAAAAAAGCGAATGAAAACTTCTCGGTACAGCTGAGAAAACATGTTCACATAAAGTTTCAGATCGTGTTTCGAATCATAAAGCTCTGACCCGGTCGCCGATGTAAATTAAAGACCGCTAAAGATGTGACACTTGTGATGTGTGTGCCGCGAGCCGGTGCGGTGTACGGGCCTGTAGTCACATTCGCCCTGATGAAGACCTCCGGATGAGGTCGAAACATGTCGGCAGTAGCTGACTCTATACGTGAGTAACCCGTTCACTAAATATAATAATGTGACAGTTCCAATAAATGAATCATTATCATCATCATCACCATCAGGTCTTTTTGTCTCCACTGCAGGAGCACAGGGGCGCGACCTTCTCTGTACTACCAGAGCCATACTTGGTCAGAACAGCCATAGGGCTTGACCTGCACTCTCCTCGATGGCCAGACGGGTTGGAGAGATCTCATTGATGTATATAAGCTTAGTTTAGCTTGTATTTCCTAAGTTGCCTTCTAAACATCCACGGGAGGACTTGGAGTGGTCCTATTCTGCTCTGCCGGAAATCACACGACTTAGTCAACTGACATAATCAATAAATCACACTAATATATAAAGGCGAAAGTTTGTGTGTATCTGTGTGTTTGTGTGTATGTGTTTGTTATTTCTTCACGCGCAAACAGCTAGACCAATTTTAATAAAATTTGGCATGAAGGAAGCTGACACCCTGGATTAACACATAGGCTACTTTTTCAGTCTGTCTGTGGCATCGTAGCGCTCGAACGGACCGATTTTGATGCAGCATTTGCATGCTGCATCTGCTGCTTTGCTTTCACGTAAAAGAAACCGCATCGATATCAGTCCATCCGTTTGAGACGTACGATGCCACAGTCAAACACACAGCCTGGCAAAAGCACTTATAACACCCCTCTTTTTAGGGGTTGAAAATTATCTTCAAAATATCGTTATTGTATATGTTTGTGTACTTTTAGTCGCCGTTTACGACATACATAAGTAGATAAAGAGCAGGAATAGTACACGGTGAAATGCGAAAACTTTCTTCTGTAGCTAACTTCATTTAGTGATATCGTGAAGGAGAAAAGTGAGCTTAGAGGTAATCTCACTCAGTATAGAGAGAGATAGCAGTTTACTTTGGAGCTTCTATCTACAGTTAAACAAAGAAAAAGTAAACTATAGTTTTTGTTTCTGTACGGGCGTTTTGTTCTGTAATGTTTTTAGGGTTCCGTACCCAAAGGGTGAAAACGGGACTCTATTACTAAGAATCTGCTGTCTGTCTGTTCATCTGTCTGTCACCAGGCTGTATCTCATGAACCGTGATAGCTGGACAGTTGAAATTTTCACAGATGTTGTACCTATTTTCTGTTGCCGCTATAATACCAAATAAGTACTCGTTTTATTTTTTTTTATTTTGTTTACTAGCCTATACTGTCCCACTGCTGGGCAAAGGCCTCCCCTCTAGTACGCCACTGTTCTCTGTCATTTATTTTCAACTTACAGGTCTTGTCAAAAAGCACCAGATCATAAACAAACATTATTAAAAACAAAGTAAAATTAATATTAAAATGCTCTACTTTTCCATACCACACATGTGTTTATTTTACGGATTACAGTACGGAACCCTGCGATGGCGAATGCGTCTCGCACTTATTTATTTTTTGTACGAGCATTTTTTTCTGTAATTACGTTATCAAAGGGTAAAAACGGAATTCTGTTACTAAGACTCCACTCCCCGTCTGTCTGTATGATTTTTTATAGAAAATGGTACGGAACCCTTCGTGCGCGAGTCTCACTTACACTTAGCCAGTTTTTAATTGAATCTAAGGTTTCCAATAAGACTTTGTAATCTCAGAAAAACTGGCTAGAGTGCAGCAATAGCATCTAGTGCGACCACGAAGGATGTAACTCTTTCGAAACGTTAGATCCAACCAGAAAGTCCCGTTTATTTAAATGTAGTAATCTCGAAAAGTATCTCATTAAATGTAAATCTTGAGCAAATGGTTGAACGTTATTGCAGGAAAGTAAAGCCGGGGGCGTGCCTGGAATAGCAAGTTTGCTTGACCGGGTCGAGATGGACAAAGAGGTGGAATCATTGACCGACTATCACAAAAGGAGGTTATCAATTCGTTGCGATTTTTTTTTATGTTTGTTTACCGGTTAATTTAAGGCGCCTGGACAGATTTGGAAAATTCTATTCTTGTTTAAAAGGGTCTTGTTTGTTTCAAGGGTATACGTGCGAGGTGGTCACATAGAAATTTTACCAAAATCGGTTGAGCAGTTTGGGGGTGAAGTCGGTTTTTAGTTTTAAAAAAAATATTTAGACCGTAAGTACACTGCGCTTTTTTACGCACCTATGAAGCAATCTAAACGCTTCAGTAAATTACTGCACACGTAATTTTTTTTTATATTTTATTGGTTCATGTACACTTGACAAATTTACAAATAAAGCCTTATAAAAGTAAACACAGTACAAAGGTTCTTTTTATTTCTTAAGAAATTCCTTTCCAATTTTAACATTTTGTTCCATTCAAACATTTTGTATCGATATCTAAGTGCTGATACAGCAATAAATCTCTGTGAAAGCCATGCCCCGCCTCCACATCCCTCTTTTCAAAAATTCGTAAACAAACGCTATACAAACGTACTTTGTACGAACTTCTTACGCACGTTTGTTATCTATACAAATGAGACAATGTGATTTTTAAATCCTGACAAAAGAAAGGAGTGTTGTAAGTTTGACGCTATTGTCTGTCGGTCTGTCTGTGGCGTCCTAGCGCTCGAATTGATGGGCCGTTTCGCTGCGTATTTTTTAAGTTAAAGCAAGTTCCCTTGCGGGTTCACTTTCTTAGCTAGTTTTGAAGAAAATTGTTTCAGCCCTGTAAAAGTTATTGGGGTTAAAGTAAATAGTTAAGCTTGAAAATCAGAGTTTTTCCCTAGCAAATAACAAATGGCGCTACAGATATCAAGTCGTATTTATTGCCTGGCAAATAAATTTCTTGGTCATCTACAGCGCTAGGAGGAGCGCGCGTCTAAAACGCGCGTCGTCGGCGCATTAAAACTACGCAGTCTGCATACGCTTTTACACTTTGATTAACCCTTTCACCGCGAGACTTTATATCATTTGTCGTGCCCCCAGCGCGAGGCGTGGTAAATCTAAAATAAATACCTACAACCAAAAACGGATATAGATACGTAAGTTGTGTGCCAAACGAGCATTTTTGAAGTGAAAACTTCTTTAGCGGCGTTGTGCACTTTTTTTGGAATGGGTAAAAAATGTTAAACTCGCGTCAGGACACGCGACCTGATCGAAAATTCGTAAGACGGATGGAGAGTAGACAGCTGGCGCGGCGTAGGAGAGGGAGTATCCCCCTCTCTTTCTACAGCGCGGCGAAAATGTATGCCTGCGCCTGCTGTTTCGTATATCAAAAATGCACAACGTTAATATTCAAGTTTTCACTTCTGCCGGCACTCCCAGAGTGCAACCCGATTTTTTTTGTCGGCAATATACGATGTTCGCGGAATGGGTCCGACAATATTAGTCGGATAAATCCGACGTTCGCAGTTATAGGAAACAGTTCACCCGTACCTTACTCGCGTAAGGTAACTCAGAAGTACCCCTCTCGGCAACCACTTGACCAATTTGGCTCATGTTCAAACAATTGCGAAGCTCTAGAAAACTATAAAACAAACAGCAATGTCAACAACGTTAAGCTAACGTCTTAATTTAATCCGAAAACCGCAAACGACGTTGGGGCCCTAAATCTGTTTACCCCACTTCAGAGGCCGTAAAAATAACGACCCAGTGTCAACCGCTGTTTTCATGCTATAGATGTATAAAGTACATTCTTCTTATCGTGTGTGTTAGTGACTAACACTAGTGTCAGAGTTTTTAAACCGCTTTAAAGACCTCTGACATGGTTTTAGGTAACGACCAATGTCAAAGACAGTGACCGGGACCGACGGCTTAACGTGCCCTCCGAAGCACGGATCATCTTATTTATCAGACAATCCGGTGATCAGCCTGCAATGTCCTGACCAAACTAGGACAACAACACAAAGTCGTTGCCCCCTACGGGAATCGAACCCGCAACCTCCGGGTATGAGTAGAACGCTCTAACCACTACACCACGGAGGCAGTTGAAGTAAAGTACATTTAAGGTTATATAGTCATGCTTACCTATCGTCATATAAACAGAATTATTTCTCTTCTAAGTTGTTGTCTTGTTTTTTTTTTTGGAAAATACAACGTGGAAGGGACAATTAATCGAACCACGGGCTATACTAGATCACTATAGTATAATGGAATTAAAATAACAGTCAAATAACAAAAAAAATGGCATTTCCATACTAAAATGTGCAGGCGCCCGGGCAAATATCTTTTCTTTTTGGATCTTTGACTGTTATTTTAGTTTTATTATGCTATAGTGATCTAGTATAGCTCGTGATGTGTTTTATTACGGGTATGTCCCTTCCACGTTGTATAACGCTACTTCGCAGCTCCTCAAGGAAGTAAGCTGATTCAAGAATCTTTACCAATGAATTGGTAAATATATTAATAACCGCATCCTACAAACAAAACTAAAATCAAATACTCAAAAAAATTCTGTAGCTATAAAATATTCCATCAAATTGAGAACTTCCTCATTTTATGAAGTCAGTTAAATAAATTCTCTTAGAGGAACAAAATTAAATACGAAATTCAAGACCCGTTAGGTATACAATGTCCTTTTTTATTAAGTACAAATATTTTAAGGGGTGATTCAGTCCATCATTTCGAACAACTTTTCCCAATAAATGTATATCGAAATACGAAAAAATAATTTTCATTTTCTAATTCTATCTATATTCTATTCATTAATGATATCACGTGACTACTTCGCTTTCTATGAGAACCTAAAAATTTATTTTCCTATTTCGATATACATTTATTGGGAAAAGTTGTTCAAAATTATGGTCTGAATCACCTATTAAAATATTTGTACTTAATAAAAAAGGACATTGTACAGTAATACAATTCAAAATAGAATATTTCATTTCAACAATTACCTTCAGCGAAATTAATTCGTCTTTAATAAAATAGACATTTAAATCAGTTATGTTTCAGAAACATTACCAATTCTTTAGAAGGAAAATGTACTTTGTAGAAACTGAAGGTTTAATTATTTATTTATTTAATCTTTATTACTCATCAAATACAAATTATACAGGTAAAAAAACTAGCCAAGTCAAATGTGTAGATTCTTATAAATAAATTTTAGGATTCTCTACAGAACTTGGCGGTCATTTAGATCTCAATTCTTTTGTCGGGTTTTGAACTTGGCTCCCGTTTTCACGTTTCACTTTTTGATCATGGATAAATGATGCATGATATTTTTCAGGTTTTTTTAACTTTATCATAGCAATAACTGTTTGAGTTGCATTATTGATATTTTGGATTCAAGATGAGCTAGAGGATCTTAATGTATGTGCAAAGTTTTATGTATTTAAATTTAACGACTTCCATGGCGAAGTGGTCACCATGCTAGTCCGCCATCCAGAGGTTCCGGGTTCGATCCCCGGTCAGGGCAAGTTGGGAAATGGCCTTTCTCTTATTTTTCTGGGTATTGGATATTTTTCTATATATGTATTTGTTATAAAATATGGTAACACAAGTCTCGAACTTACTTTGGGGCTAGCTCAATCTGTGTAATTTGTCTCTATATATATTTATTATTTATTTAAATAGGTTTTGCGTTGTGAAGGGGTCAAAAGTAGCTTGAAATGGTTCGCTTAAATATACACACGGCTGCTGCGTTGCCAGTTCCTTTGTTTGAACTTGGCTCTGATACACTACCGCGTGTATAGATATAAAGCTCGCAAAAGCAGAACGTTTTCGGCAGTTTATTTCTGAGTTCAACTCATTACTAGCTTTATGAATAATTTCATATTTTAGAAGTCTTCAAGGCTTTATTTGAAGAGGATGAACCAGTGGCGTTTTTGGAAGGCAAAGTGGGCCCGGACCTAGGGCAGCCAGGTCGTAGGGGTGGCGAAACGTTGCCCCTTTTTTTGTATATGTATAAAATAGGGGCACAGATATGGCAATTCATAGAAACGGAGCAGAATATATACCTAGTACTACTACAAACGAAACAATACATTCGTGCACACGTCAAATGTGTGAGTTAAACAATCAGGGTCGCCACCACAGAATTTGTTGCTTTGCTTACCTGTTTCCATCACTTGGAAATCAATAAAATTTTCGTTTTTAAGACCATTCGCGACTAACTCCTTTATTGTTTTCCGTGAATGTTTAAACAATGATAATATGCGCAGTTTCTCACCATTATGATTCAATAATCCTAAGTGACTCGCGTAACGTCAACGTGCGACTAGCAACAACCCTGTTTCACACGGCCCAGTAAGAGGGGAGGGGTTGCGGGGACGCCAGATTGCGGGGGACGTTGTGAGTTTCCTTTCTGTATGTAATACTATATTTAATTCTGTGCTAGGGGCTTACGGATCTGCATGCCTACCTATCGCCTTATAAACATAATTATTTCTCTTCCCTCGTCACTAGATTGCGCTTTAGAAATTAATAAAAATATTTAAGTCTTTTATTAACTACTATTATTTAAAATAGTTCTATAATTAATAAAATACGATTTATATGAAATGGAATACATATTTTTAAAGCATATCCAACACTTTTTTGTATATTTTTTGCCCGTCGTATGTGGTGCATTTTTGTGAGAGCAGCTGGTAGTAATTTCGCCTACTTGTCTTGCCTACTTACAGGCCCTCCATATCTATGGCGTTGAGTATCTTTTACTTATATTATCTTTGCCCGGTTACACTCGAAAACCTTTCAGAATTCACTAAATTTAAACAAATAAACTTAGATACTTTTTCTTGGATATTTTCTATGGAATTTGTATAGAATACGTGACGTCGTAGTTTTTTGTCTCAAATAGCGTTTTGAATACCAGTTTATTTGCATTAATAAATCTCAAATTTTTTAAAAGTACAAACTGACTCCAGCTCCAAACTATGGGTACTCAACCGATTTTGATAAAACTTCTTTGGGACCACCTCGGAACTATACCCTTTTAAAAAAATAAAGAATTTGTCAAATTGGTTCAGGCATCTTCAAATAATCTATAAATATAAATACAGAACCCTAAAAAGATCGCAACGAATTAATAACTTCCTCCTTTTTGCAGCTTGCTACCAATCTCTATTTTGATTCCATCTTCCAACTTCTCGCCCTTATTACGTACGCTTAAAGTGGCCTTTTGGTCTTGCGGAACTGGGCTCTTTCTGCGCTGTCTTATTCGCGAGATCCAAAAATGTTCTGTTAGAGCTAGTCAAAAGCTAGGCTAGGCTAAAGGCTCGTCTTACCAAATGTGTTCTACAAGTAGGACTACTGGGATATTTCCTCCCATTAGATCTACTTGTTGGCTGTGACGTAAGACGTAACAAAGTGTTATTCCATAAAATAATACGTTAGTCGTGTGATAGTGACGTCCTATATTTCTGTGTCAAACTAAATTAGACTTTATCATCATACGTTAGTGCTAAATGTTGCTTGACACTGAAACAGGGATACGCAGTGACGTCCGTCTTGCGTAACACTTTTAGAGTAACCCATTTGAGAAGATGTTCGAATAGAAAGGGGCGGCTGATATATAAGGCCCTAGGGCAGTAGACTAACCAACCCGCCACTGAGATAAACACAAAAAGGTTTATGAGGCAGCTCCTGCTATCGTTTCTCTGATAAGATGGAGATTATAGCCTTAGGATACTCGGAGTGTGCTTTAAAGGTAGGTATAACAACTTACCTTTAAAATAAGGTATTTTATAGGAAGGTATAACTTTTATATTTATAGTAAAATACTGGGTGAAGAAAGCATGAAATATACGTTATTATTATTGGCTAGCCGAAGCTCGCGTCTTCGTTCGCGTGGACTTTATGACTCCGAAAAATGCTCATCAGGCTGAACAACTTTTGCTTTGGCGTCATTTTTATATTTCTTTTAGTTTAGCTGGACCAATATGGTTAATCTGCATCATGTGTTCCATTTTCCAAAATCAATTATAGGTACCCTATATGTTGCCCAGGCTTAACAGCTATATAACAAAAAAGTTTCATTCGGATCCGTCCAGTGTTAGGGGATTAGCAAGTACAAATAGACAAACATACAGACATACACAGACACATTTTTTTGAATACTTACTCAATGACTATTTCTGTATCTCCGTAATAATTTTTTTTGGATATATATTCTATGTACACACACATTTTTTTACTTTTTTATTATATGTATAGATATAGAGTGGTTTAATAGCTTTGAAGCGGTGATGACCAAGTGGTTAAGGCACAAGTTGCGTGTCTGTGGGTCACAGGTTCGTTCCTCACTAGCCGTGACTTGAACCTGAGTCGCAGAATAAGTACTAATACTCACGTACAGAAGTCTTACTCAGCAAAGGAATTCAAAGAAATATCTACTCAATGTCGTTAACGATATGGTTTAATTTAGCTCGCGTTAGAACTCGACACCTTTTCGTTTAGATACCTAGAAGTGCAAGCCAAGTTCAGTTTTATTACTCTAGATATAAGATTCAACTCACTAAATTTTTCACTCCGGAGTGTAATGTAGTGGTTAGGGAGGCGAATAGGGGAATTTTCTGCAATACTCGAGCGTGGCAGTTTAAGATATGAGAGATACCTTAGACCTAATAGAACAACCTTGTAAAGTATTTAGCTCTATATGTAGTGACGCGCGCCTAGGATCGACGATCAGATTAGTAAAAAAAAAGTTTAAATAAACATTTACGTTGGTTGTATATCTATCGCTTTATTGTCATTCTTAAATTCCCCGTTTTATCAAGGAGAAAGAAAGGAAAAAAAAGAAACCAAAAAACCTTTTTCGGTCAGATTAAGAGAACCCACCAACTTTTTTGTCAGATTAAAAAAATATGCTTTCAGGATACCGAGATAAACCTCCCCTATGAAAATCTGACGCGCTCGAGTATTTCAAAAAAAGTTTTTTTTTTTGCATTTTCAAAAATTCATCGTAACTTATCGTCACGCCGAGTAATTCAGTAATTCGTCCCATGTACCTACGGCCCATTTGGGACGAAACGCAGAAAATCAAAACTAATCAAAATTTCATTCTGCAATTCGTCCCATTCTTTTTTGTATGGAAATTTAAACCTTATTAACGCTTGGTACAGTCAGTGAGACAAGAATAAAGATAAATGTATATTTCGTTAGAATTGTTACATTTTTAAACATGGGACGAATTGCAGAATTAAATTTTAATTAATTTTGATTTTCTGCGTTTCGTCCCAAATGGGCCGTAGGTACATGGGACGAATTACTGAATTACTCGTCACGCCGAAATCGTCAGTTTTTTTAAAGGGAGCTTCCTTGGGACCTACTTAACACCCCTTCCGAAAATCTGACGCGCTCGAGTAAATTTTTTTTTTTTTGCATTTTTGACTACTTTATATGCCTACCCCCACCACGCAAACCGGCAGATTAGTATACCGTTGTTATCAGAGGCACTTGGGGCATACGTAGTATGAGAATATCTGACGCGCTCGAGAATGCCCAAGTAACTGTTTTTTTTAACATTTTTGAAAAACCGTACACGCCAAACCCACCGCTAAAATGGTTTTTACCATACGAGCTTTTCTTTTCGAAATTATTTTATCTTTCGATTTTGATAGGTCTCGACGGCGCCGTTGAATTACGCCATTTAGCTACCTCGCCTCCCTAACTATAGGTATATTTTCGATACCTAAACGGGGAATGACACAGGCCTGCCTGAGTTTGAACTCATGTAGTTACTTATTTCCAAATACTACCACTTGCTTTCGGTGAAGGAAAATATGGATGATAAATGATAATGGACCTATTTTGATGCGATTTTTTTTACGTGAAAGAAAGTTCCCTTGCGGTTGTTCTTCCATTTAAGCCGCACGACGTCCACTGCTTGACATAGGCCTCTCCCAAAGTTTTCAAAAATAACCGTTCTAAAGCGGCTTGCTTGCGGTGGTTCTTAACTATGTTATACTGTGTGGAACTGCCTCCGTGGTGTAGTGGTTAGAGCGTTCGGATCATACCCGGAGGTCGCGGGTTCGATTCCCGGCGGGGACAACAACTTTGTGTTGTTGTCCTAGTTTGGTTAGGACATTGCAGGCTGATCATCTGATTGTCTGATAAGTAAGATGATCCGTGCTTCGGAGGGCACGTTAAGCCGTCGGTCCCGGTCATTGTCTTTGACATTGGTCGTTACCTAAAACCATGTCAGAGGCCTTTAAGGCGGTTTAAAAACTCTGACACTGGTGTTAGTCACTAACACACACGATAAGAAGAAGACTATGTTTAATGAAAATCGGTTCAGCCGTTTAAAAGTTATTGGGGATTAACTCTTGAAAATGTTATTCAATAAATTGCCTGGCCAATAAGCTTGTTTACTTTGTACCCGTATTATCAAATCAAATATTTACATATGTTCAGTGATTAACATATGTAAATATTTATTTTTATATTGAGCCTTTTCAGGCACTATTACACTTTCACATTACACAAGTTTGAGAGAAACCTGCTCCCTATGGGCCTGATTCAGTTATACTACGTGTGAAATGAAGAAGACAGACAGACAGACATTGAGGTTAAACCGATGGTTGAACTATTCTTTCTTATTTTTTGTTTTGTTGCGGAATAAATAAAAAACAGGGGTGTTTTAAGTTTGACGCCAATGTCTATCCGCCTGTCTGTAACATCAGAGCTTTTGAAAGGATAGACTGAATTCGATGTGGTTTTTTCACGTAAAAGAAAATTTCCTTTAGGTGGTTCTTAGCTATGTTTGATAGAAATCAATTCAGCGGTTCAAAAGTTATGCTAGGGAGTGAACGCTTAAAAGTCGGGGAATTTTATTTGCCTGGCAAATAAATTTGCTACACAGTAGACAAGCCTCCACTCCAAAACTGGTGTGCTCTGATTCTTTAAGAGCTTTTAACTAATTTGATAAATCAAAAAATATGGATTCACTATTTTTCGAAATTCTAACTGAAAACTGCTACCCGTCCATTCCCTGCTACTTAGTTGCTAAGAGACTTACGTCACCTGTGTGGGAGGATTTTTTTCAAGCCTTTATATAACTTCCTATGTATTGTATATATCCTCTTGTATATCCTATCCTCATGTATGGTTGCCAAACCTGGCCTCTGTCAAACAAACTCTATAAACTCACTACATGCCAACGAGCCATGGAAAGAAGCATGCTGGGAATACGGAAATCTGACAGAGTAAAATCAACTATTATTCGAAACAAAACAAAAGTCAAAGACATCATCCGAAACATAAGAAGATCTAAATGGCGATGGGCAGGTCATGTAGTAAGAGGAAAAGCTAAGTGGTGTAAAATTGTTTCCGAGTGGTATCCAAGAGAAGGACATTAAATATACATAGTAAGTATATTTAGTAGATCGGATGGCAATACAATATTATGAAGTCAATGAACTATTCTAATGATGGAGCCGGATATTCGACGGAACTCTGTTATAAAACAACATAGTAACCACATTAAGTAGGAATCGTTTGGTTTGTCTTGACGAGCATTTATAGAGACGGACGGTGGTTGATAGAATTCAGTAATAAAACGACGCAACTCCGGGCTTATTTCAATGGTCTTAGTTAGTACTTTGACCTCACAACAAAAGCTTGCATATTTTTTTTTTCAATAACTTAATATTTCAGAATACATAATGGTAGAAACGTTATATTTTAGGTGTAACAACCCTAAAGAACGTTATACACCCCTAATTTGTAGCTAAGCACACCCCTAGCTAATCAAGCGGGTTGTAAGTGGCGATGGAAGGTTATTAATTACCCTTATTTATCAACCCCCGCTGAGCACAACAATTTGTAGGCGTACCTACCTCCGCGGTACCTTTTGCTTTATTGTGGAATAAATGAATTAAATTGTTTGCGGTTGATACAATGTTTGATAAATAAAATAAATACTTAGAATGAGAGCTTTTAAAAAATTTGGGAAACTAGATCAGCACAGTGAAATCAGGTCTTATAAGCGGCTGTTAGTGGTTGACTTTTTGACTTTGACTATAATTTTTCAAAACTAAAAACCGACTTCACGCCGAACTACTCAATTGTTTTGATAAAATTTCTATGTGACCACCTGACAACTTACAAGATTTATTATAAGAATTTATAACCTTTTAAACATAAAAAGAATTTTCCAGATCGGTCCAGGCTTTGAATAATCGGTGAACATACATAAAAATTATAAAATAAAAGATTGCGATGGATTTTAACCTCCTTTTTAGGGTTCCGTAGCCAAATGGCAAAAACGGAACCCTTATAGATTCGTCATGTCTGTCTGTCTGTCTGTCCGTCCGTATGTCACAGCCACTTTTTTCCGAAACTATAAGACCTATACTGTTGAAACTTGGTAAGTAGATGTATTATGTGAACCGCATTAAGGTTTTGACACAAAAATAGAAAAGAAACAGTAAATTTTGGGGGTTCCCCATACTTAGAACTGAAACTCAAAAATGTATTTTTCATCAAACCTATACGTGTGGGGTATCTATAGATAGGTCTTCAAAAATGATATTGAGTTCTCTATTAGCATTTTTTTCTAAACCGAATACTTTGCGCGAGAGACACTTCCAAAGTGGAAAAAAGTGTGTCCCCCCCCCCGTAACTTCTAAAATAAGAGAATGATAAAACTAAATAAAATATATGTTGTTCATTACCATGAAAACTACCAGCGAAAATTGGTTTGAACGAGATCTAGTAAGTAGTTTTTTTTTAATACGTCATAAATCGTAAACGGCAATTTACCTTTCATTCAATCAACTGAAATATAAAAATTAAAAAAAACATACTACAAGACTTTTATACTACTAAGGAACCCTTCATGGGCGAGTCCGACTCGCACTTGGCCGCTTATTTAGAAGTCGGTTATAAAGAAAAATGTGTTTTTAACTGTTTACGTGCTACATAAAATTTTAATACATACACCACAGATATTACATTTTATTTTTATTTGTTTATTTATTATACTAACATATTACAAAAATAGATACAACAAAACATTATAAGACATTTACATAAACCACTGAGGTTTGTAGTGAAATGTTTAGAAGTTATTCTACATAGTTACGTTACCTACCAATTTGTTCTTACTTGAGGACTTTGAGACATTATGTATGACCATTAAGACCACATGGGACCAAAGGGGGTGGACTTACACTCGTCCCTTAAGACCTCCAAGGAAACGGTATGGTAAGCTAAGCATACTTTGGCGATGTATAATGTATCTATCATAACTTACTTTCTAGACTGTCCTTGATCAGCGCGAGACTAGGTAAATACATGAAATATGTATTTTCGCATGAATAAATAATCCATTTATTTAGTCTAATGGATACATATGAAAAGCTGGAGACCTAATAACCTAATTCCAACTTTTACCTGACACACTTCACCCATCAAAAAGTTATACACAAACCTTCAGTAATTGTATAAGAACTCTGCAAAACTTCTCAACGCTTCAAATTGAAGACGAATGTTCAAAAGGCAAAGTTATTAGAGGATGGATTGAATTATTCCCTAATAAACAGTAAATAGGGAATTTCGCTCAAAAGATCTTAAGGAACCTTGATTGGTCTTTAGAATTACGTGGATATTTCAAGTTTGGATTTAAAATTTTATCTTGTGAAGATTTTCAAACTGACAATCAAAGGAGGTGACTCCTTGCTGCTAATTAGAAGAATTTACGAAGTTACGATTCATTTCAAAAGTATTTTTCCCATGTTAAGTTACTTGCCAACAGAGTTTTGTAAGACAAAACAAAAAGAAAGATATGGGAGCATCGTAGTGCACCCGCAAAGACAAGACAACCGAAGCACAAGACACTACGAGTACCTATCTTTTCTCGAAGCGTTTCGACGTATTTTTACGGTTATAGATTTGATCTAGATACTACTAGAAAGTCGAAATTCTCAGGATATGATAATAATCGATAAAGTACTTAAAAAAACATGCTAATTTTCAAATGTACTGCTTTACGAAATGGCCAGGCTACACATTTTAACTAAGGAGTAAGGTTTCTAGAGAACTTAAGAATCCCCTTACCTTTGAGAATAAATCGTAGACTAAGATTATATGGATATGTGTAGTTTGGTCTGGGGTAAGACGAGTCTTAAGACTAGGATTCGCGCAGAACGTTATCTCTATGATGAGAGATTGAGTATTAGTTAGAGTATGTAAAGTTAGGAGCTTGGCTCTCCATAAGATCTGATAACTTTTTTATAGTGCAAGCAATATGTACTCGTCTTGGCTTACTTTACATAAAAATGTTTTGGTGGGATGACATTTTTAACCCTTGACAAAAAGAGAGGTGTTATAAGTTTGACACTAGTGTCTGTCTGTGTCACCATAGCACTCGAGCGGAAGGACCGATTTCGATGCGGTTTTTTTTACTTGAAAGCAAATTCTCTTGCGGTAGACCTTAGCTAAAATTGGCCGAACCATTCAAAAGTTATTAAGGATTAATGCTTGAAAGTTATGGCTTTCTCTAGCAAATAATATGCAGTACGGATACCTCCGATAAGACTTTAGTAATTCTGCTACTCATTACTAGATGGCGTTCTTGACAGTCGGGGTTTTTAATTTGCGTAGCAAATAAACTTGTACGGCGTAGGCTTCGGTTGTCACCTAGCATCATACATGAAGAGAGGTTGATGTTGCTTGATGATGTTATGGAGACACAAGACCACGTCACGTAGAAACTGATTTTGTTGAATGTATTACATGTTGTAGAGTTGGTTGTGACGGGTCCTTTCTCGTTAGCTTAATGATTTTATTTATCAAACTCTTTCTTTCTTCCACAGGCTTACCCCCCAGTGACGGATCAGAATGGAGCAGCTCCGAGCGCTCCCCCGCCCCCCCTGCTCAGCTCGTAGACGTAGAACTAGTCCGCGACGCCCCCCTCTACCCCCCTCTTCAAGACGACTCCCCTTCATACAACGACGTAGAAACAAACGTAGAAGACAGCAGGATACTCGTCACTCCAGACCTGAGTAGTGTAGACATTGAGACTGATAACGAAACGAAGGTACAAAAGGAGGTAGATGATGCTAGTAGAGTGAAGAGGAATAGTGCGCAAGAGTGGGAGAAAACTAAGGTGAGTTCTGCTCTATAATTATAGAATTTATCTTAGCCATTATCATAATTATGGTAGCCATTTTTATCCTTTTAAGGGTTGCGTAGTAAGCAATAAACAAGGAACAGTTTTAGTTACGCCATTTCTGTCCGTCTGTCTGTCTTTCCGCGAGGCTGTTAGTACTAGAAATGTTATTTGGCTTTATGTCATGCCGACAAAAATTAAATGAAAAAATTTTTTTGGTGGTTATGTATGGTTTGGTGTATGGTTATAAAGTTCTGCCATACATGTAAAGTGGGAGTCAATTTGTTTTCTCAAACCCATCGCGTGTATATTTTAAGCTTGTAAAAACCATTGTTCGATTTGTATATTTCAGAAATATATATCGTAGCGCCAGCTATTACTTATCAAGTAAATTATTATAAGTGATAATCCGTCTATTGTCTGTCAGGTAAATGAAAAAACCGCGAATTAAAATCATAATCACCCAATTACTTTTATACAACTGAACCGATCAAAGAATGCTAAAAACTAACGCAAGGGAAGCTGCTTTCACGTAAAAAAAATCATCGAAATTGTTTCATCCGTTTGAGCGCTTCGATGTCACAGACAGACAAACACTAGCGTCAATTTTATAACACCTCTCTTTTTATCGCAGTTTTAAGATATTGAGATTCTTGAATATTCCAACAGCTTTTTCGATTTGCATCTTATTAGAAACAGTAGGTACATTAGACTAGCATAGAAGCAATGATTTTGTAGAGAATATTTCAAAAGATTAAAACTGTTTAAGATAACCCTTTTCTAAAATAAAAGCACGATTTGCAAAAAGTTTGGTTTGCATTATCATATTGAATTATTAATTTTTACGGCGGGGTTCAACTTAAAAATACATTACCTTTTCCAGAACTACAATTTTGTATGTAGTAAAATATAATATAATATATTTGTAGATTAGAAAAAAATACTTGGAATCTGTTCTTGTAACTTGTATACGATTTTATTTGCTTTTTGTTTTTTTTTCGTACTTTGTAAGTAATTACTTTATTTTTTTAGCAAAAGAATTATAAATAATATTATTCTGTGTATCTATAGTGTACAAACAATCTAAATACATCTAACAGACATACTTTTTAAGAAATACCACTCTCGCATAAACGAAACGCATTTTTTTTTACCGTAAAATTTTTGATATTACTCTCCTCGAAAACTAAGGCACTTTAAAAATATAAAATTACCAGTGCCGTGGCAAATATCTAAGGCCCCATATTTAATTCCAGTTTGCTAACATATGACAGGTCTGTTTTTATATTTGGCAAAGACATATAATTCCATCACTTGTCACATACAAATATGAGAACGATTTTATTAAAATGTTGGTATCACACGAAAATATGCTTAATATTCGTTGCGAGAGAAAAATACAATAATCTACGGTATTATATTTTTTGCGTTAATATGACTGGGCTATATGGACTATGTTTATTTTGCACTAAACAACGCGGGAAAGGAGATTTTTTCTGTAAACTACGTAGTGATTATACACGGTAATTTTTTATTGGTTTTGAAGCCGAAGGCCACTTCATAGGCATCGTTAGTAAGACCTAATTAGCTAGTCCAAATAAAAATTCAGACTCAAAAAATGTTGTCTAAAACTCGAAAGTAAAATTGTGAGATCAATTAGTAGTACCGCCGCCATACATCGCCCTACGGCCGGCCGGGGTCATCGACATTAGGCCGGCGTATAACTACGTGGTCTCGATCGAAAATCATTTACGCAACTTTTTTATCTTATACATACATACATACTATCACGTTTTATCCCTAATGGGGCAGACAGAGCATTTTGGGTCTTGCGGTTCTATGCAGAGCCCAGGGCCGCAAGACCCAAAAGCCACTTTTAGCGTCATGGTGGGCGAGAAGATGGAAAAGCAATCAATACAGTGATGGGTTGCTAGCCGCATCGCCTGTTAACATGATTTGGATTTTGGCCCATTCCCTCGATCGGCTTTTACGATCTGCGTGGGAAGAGAAGCAGCTGGTACATTCTAAGTTATTTTTATTTCTCCCAGACCAGCATGGGAATTTTTATCTTATGACATACAGAAATTTGGATTACGTATATGGATAGAGGAATTTATTCACTATACGACATTTTTTTTCCAAAACCAATGAAAAGTCAGCGTGTATACCTACTCTTTAAGAAAAGCACTAAGTATACATTATTACTATTGCATTTTTGTCCTAAGATAAGTTTAAGAAAAAACAAGCTAAACAAAGCATATAAACATCAATAGGACCTCTCTCTCCAACACGTCTGGCCAGCGTGGAAAGTGTGGGCCAAATTCCTCTGCTCTGACCAAGTATGGTTCTAGTCGTGTCCTGCAGTAGAGACTAAAAAGACCTAATGATGATGATTATGATGATGATGATGATGATGATGATATGTTTTCGTTTGTCCTAGCCAAACAACCGAAGAGTAAAAACCGGGGATACCATTCTAAACATCCGCGGAGCCGTCCGAGACGCCATAGGGGATGCCGGAGCCGCGCCCGGACACCGGGCATCGTCCATAGTAGACACCTTCGTAATCCGCCCAGCACAAGAACATGTACACAAAATGCCAGTGCATGACCAGCCTAGAATGCAGCCGTCCACAAGTCAGGTGAGTTTGAGAATCGACATCTTTTAGGATGTTGTAGAAGTCGCTGAGGTCAATTTCAGTCACCACGCGTCTTTAATTCACTCTTTTGTAATCAGCACAGCATAGGAACATATGCATGAGATGTCGGTTCATGATCAGCCTAGAATGCAGCCGTCCACGAGTCAGGTGAGTTTGAGAATCGATTTCTCCTAAAATGTTGATGTCAATCCTAGGCACATCTCCTAAAGTAGACACGACCTCCTTTATCTGCCTAGTATAAGAACATATCCATAAGATGCTGGTTCATAACGGGTCTAGAATGCAGCCATTCACAAGAAATCCAAGTTGAGAATTGACATCTTTGAGGTTTGATAAGTTGATGAGAAAAGGAATTTCCTCAAGTAGTATCGTATTTTAAAATACGGGATTGAAGCTAATATTTTAAGTACTTGTGATTGGTTCACCAGGTTCCTAAAAACGAACGGGAGCTGCTGGTAGAGGCGCACTCTAAAGCGCGCATCGCCTGTGACCTCATCAACGTCACCAACCTACGATGGTACAAGGATAACGAGGTAAAGATCCATTATATTTCTACGACTAGTAATTGCCCGCCACTATGTCCATGTGGACTTTAGTTTATAAACACTGTAATTTATTTATTTATTTAACTTTATACACAAATGCCTTATCTACCAGTCAACCAAACTGGTGATGTGGAGAAGCCCCTGTCATTCTCCACATCACCAGTTTGGTTGACTGGTAGTGCAAAACTCGAATAAGAATAAAGTAAAAAAGGACTACATATTTGTACAATTTGGGTATTTCTGACATACCTTTTTAATTTACAGTAAAATTGGGTAGTTACTTCACATACGCAACGACTAAGTAATATTTTAAAATATTATTTTCCACACCAGCAAATGAACGTGCCAACGTCATCAGGCAACGGTGGAGGGGAGGCTATTTGGAAAGAGGGGGAGTCTATAGTAGTCGGCAGAGCTACGCGAGGCGACGCCGGTGCATGGAGATGTGCTGGTGTTGATAAAGCTGGGAAGACCGTCTCGGGGAAGCCAACGAGGTTGCTTATATATGGTGAGAAAATTCTTGCAATTCCTGTCAGTTTTACTACAGCTTCTTCCTATGGCTTATTCATCAAAGGCAGTCTTACCTTATCAGTCTGTTGTATTCGTGTGTATATGGCGAACACTGGTGCCAATCGTTACTCGTCGAAGTGTAATTCTTGAACAGAGCGGTGAAGAACGGTTTTGTGTTAAAAAGTTACTTAGCCAAGGTTATTTCGGTCTATTGTTGTGAGCTCATTTTATAAAGCTGATTGTTTAATATCAAATACAATGATGACATAGAGGATCATAGGATTAGGAGTCCGATCATTTCTTGTTCCATTTGTGCGGCTCCACCCATCTAAGTGCAGACAACGCCCAGTGTCACTTGTAAATTTGTAACGATGTTGCAATAAGCTCCATCTTTCATGTTCTTACATACTTTCTCTACCATTTAATTCTGTCCACTGTTTCATATTTCATTTATAAAGTTAATTTATTAATGCAATACACATTTCTTTCTCATCATTCTGACTCATTCCTCTACCACCTCTCAAACTGAAGTCAACTACTTTTAATGTTAATTGTATAATTTCATCATCAACATCATCATTTTAGCCGTATAACGTCCACTGCTGGACATAGGCCTCTCCCAAAGATTTCCAAAATTCAATCAGTCAAGCGTTTCATCAGTTCTGTTGTAATAATAACAAATATTATTAATTCTTGTCGTTTGTCTCTTCTCTCTTCTCTCGTTCTCTTATTATACGACATCTACTTGTACACATTTCATGTCCATGCTCAGTAAAATAGCCTATATGTCTTTCTTTCACACAGAACCAGTAAGGTCGGTTTACTTGGCCGTGGATGGCAGAAGACTCGATGCCGGCAATACTTGGGTCCCAGTGCGGGACAAAACTGTGCTGGAAGTGAGATGTGTAGCTGAAGGTAAGATTTTAATCTGTTTTATACCTATCAAGACTCTTATCTATATATATAAAAAAAATATCGGTGGCAACCGAGACGTAGTACTTAATAGAGTAGGAATTTTAAAAAAGTGTCTGTCTGTTTGTTCACGCTAATCTAAGGAAATACTGGATAGATTTGAATGATTTTTTTTTATGTAGCTGTTGAGCCTTGGCAACATATAGAGTATAAATGATTTTGGAAAATAGAACACCTGATGCAGAACCATAATGGTCCAGCTATACTATAAGAAATATAAAAATGACGCCTTAGTAAAAGTTGTTCAGCCTGATGAGTATTTTCTAGAGACAAAGTCCAGTCGCGGGCTTCGGCTAGTATTCGAATATGTAGAACAGGCTATAAATTTATAACTAGTACAAACTTTTTCAAACTTAAACATGGTCGGAGGTGAAACACAAGAAACGGTATAAAGTATCATATTTCATAAGTTCTAGACTTAACCGAAGTCTTACATGGAGGTTAAAGTAATGAACACTAGTATCTAAGTTGAGATGAAGCTTTAAAGCTCGGTTATTCCCGCAAATTGAGCTTACACTTCAAGTAGGTAACGGATAGCTTAGAAGCCGGTGAAGTTTTGGAAAATATAGAAGTTAGTGTTGAACTTTTTACCAGTTTAGTTATGGATATATATTCTCAGACTTTGTTTGTACTTATCTTGAGTTAAGTGCATTTAAATATCCACAACCCACTTCGGCAAAATTGTCACATAACTAAATGTATCCGTAACACGGTTCGTCGAAATTTTGACAAACCGAGACTTGTGGTTTGTAGAGTGTGCATCTTCTTTACATTTTAATTTTAAAGCTTGCTCCTATAGTTTTTTTTTTTTTTTTTTTTTTTTTTTCCATATGTTAACGTATCTATATTGTAAATAAACACGCTAATAATATTACGATCTAGCCTAAACTCAGACTAATGAGTAATTTTACATTGACCTAGTTTTATAAAGTACTTATTTTATAAGAATGTGTCCATCGGCACTTTTCTTACTGTCTCTATTAAGGGGAAGGCACTATGTTCGTGTGTCTTTTGTTTTCATTGTCACTATTTTTCACTATTATAGGTACACATGTGTCACTGCTACACTAGTTCGAACGGTTTAGTTCTTTTAAGTCTTCGCACAATGTCTGTGTTGTCGAGGAGCTGGATCGCCTCAACGTTCACATGGTGAAGCAACCTAAACTCGTGTGCTTCGGCGTACTTTTTTATAATTTTGTCTACGAACTGTATATTAAGGTCCCGGTGTAGATCGTCGTTTCTTACATACCACGGAGCGTTAACAATATCCCGTAGCACTTTATTTTGGAATCGTTGGATGATATCGATGTTGCTTTGTTTGGTACAGCCCCACAGCTGTATGCCATAAGTCCATACTGGCATAAGGACTTGTTTATACAAGAGTAGTTTATTTTTAATTGACAAGGTAGAGTGTCTTCCGAGCAACCATTGCATTTTCTGATACCGTATGTCAAGTTCTCCTCTTTTTTTCTTGACATGAGCTTTCCAGCGCAACTTTGCGTCAAGTGTCATACCTAAATACTTTGCTGTGTCTTCGTATGGTATTTGTTTTTCATTTATGTATACAGGGTGGTATTTGTCTTGCTTGTTTGTAAAGTTCACGTGAATTGATTTTGATTCATTAAGTTTGATTCTCCATCGTTTTGTCCAGTTTTGAACTTTATTAACAGCTACTTGAACCTTTTTTGCAGCTTCCGCATGGGTACTTCCGACTGCCATTATAGCCGTGTCATCGGCAAAAGTCGCAATAGTGTTGTTTTCTAGAATTGGAATATCACAGGTGTATAGAAGGTACAGGACCGGACCCAAAACACTTCCCTGAGGTACTCCAGCTTTTATTTTCTTAAGTTCGGAATAAGCATTTTCTTGCCGCACTCTGAAAACTCTATCTGATAAATATGATGTTATAATGTCAACATAGTTTCTGGGGAGCATTTTCTTAAGTTTTATGATAAGGCCTTCATGCCATACTTTGTCGAAGGCTTGTGCTACATCTAAGAAAACTGTACAGCAGACATGGTTGTCTTCAAGGGTCTTTTCAATTATATTTGTAATCCTATGTACTTGGTCAATTGTTGAGTGTTTTTCTCTGAAGCCAAATTGATGTTCTGGTACAAGGTTCTTGGCTTTAATTATTGGATTTAACCTCTTTAGCAACAGTTTTTCGAACAATTTCGACATTACAGGCAATAATGAAATAGGCCTGTAGGACGTAGCTTCATGAGGTGGTTTTCCAGGTTTCGCTATCATTATTATTTCTGCAACTTTCCACAAGTCTGGTACGTATTTAAGTCTTAGTGCAGCATTGATGAGATTTGTCAGCTTTACTAAAGCCTTGCGCGAGAGATTATGAAGTAGTTCTCCTGATATGAGATCAAAACCAGGTGATTTTCTGCGGTTGATATTTTTTTTAATTTCCCATTGGACTTCTCTTGGCGTAACAAGCTTTATATCTATTTGGTTGTCAATATAATCATCGGGCTCTTCACCTATTGTCTCATCATTTGTTTGAATTTCGTTCGGGTTAAATATATCCTCTAAATGTTCAGCAAATCTTAAAGCTTTCTGTTCATTGCTAATTGCCCATTTCCCAGGTTCAATTTTAATTGGTGGGATTTGGTCCATTGGCCTTTTCATGGATTTGGTGGCTTTCCAGAGTGAGTAATCAGTACTACGATCATTAGTTAGTTTTTGGAACTGGGTGTTTCTACTCTCGTCAAGATGTTTTTGTATTACTCTTCTGAGTTGTTTAGTGAGATTATTAAACTTTTTCTTATCTTCTGGGGATCTAGATTGGTGCCATAATTTTCTCTGCCTCCTTTTTTCGATGATTAAATCTCTAATTGCTCTCGGGTACCTATTTTTGACTGTTCTTTTGATACTTTTAGGAGTGTTGTTCCAAGCGGTTTGTTGAATTATAGTAATGAATTTTTCTAAGTCTATATTTAATTGCTCGGGGGTCTTTAGAGGTACTCTCAAGTCGATATGACTATCTAATTCTATTCTAAAACTTTCCCAGTCAGTATTTTTATTAGTTAAAGAAGGTCTAGTTTCCTTATTTATTATTTTCTCGCTTAATTCTAAGTAAATTGCTGAGTGATCCGAGCTCATGTCATAACTCTGATCAGTTCTCATGTAGTTTGAAGATACATTTTTATATATAAAGAAATCAATGAGATCTGGAATTTTAAGTGGATCTGTAGGCCAGTATGTAGGAGATCTTGTTGATGCAACATCACATTTATTTTCTCGGATGGCATACAAAAGTTCTTTTCCTTTTTTGTTGTTAAGACGGGAACCCCAATAAGTATTTTTAGCATTGAAGTCACCTCCTAGTATGAATCTTTCACCGAGTGTTTGTAAAATATTCAAATACATATTTCTAAGTATTTTATGTTTAGGTGGGCTGTATATTGCAGCCACAGTGAGTGGACAATTTTTTGTTGTTAATCTGACTGCCGTACATTGCACCTGAGGAGATTCATGTTTAATCTGTTCATAGTGCTCTATATTTTCTTTAATGATAACAGCACTTCCACCTCTTCCTTTGTTTGCGGGGTGTAATGCGTGATACACTTTATAGCCCTTAAATTTGATGTAGCTTTGTTTAGTGAAGTGTGTTTCTGAAACCAAGCACACGTCAATATTTTCTATATCTAGGACAACTTGCATTTCATTCTTATGATTAAGTAGTCCATTACAGTTCCATGCCATTATTTTTAGGTTACCTATCATTTTTGGTTTTGAGAAATAGCTATATTCTTGCTATTTTCTATTTTCTTTAGTCGCTCGTCGAATGATGCCATTAGTTTGAGAATTTCATCCAGCTTACTCTCATTTGTGTTAGTTTTGTCTTTCTTTTGTGAGCTCATAGAATTTTTTGCTGCAGTCTGGGCATAAGATACATTAACGCTTATGGCAGAAGTAGGTTTATTTGCTGGTTTAGTTGGTTTATTTTCGTGGCTAGGAACAGATTTTTTAATATTTTTATTTCGCATTTTCTGCATTTCCTTTGCAACCATGCACCCTCTATAATTAGCTGGATGTGCTTCTCCGCAATGTACACACTTAGCCTTATCCGTAACTGGTTTTTTACAATCTTTAGTCAGGTGTTTCCCTGTGCACTTTACACACCTTGGTTCTTTAGAACAATACATGTGGGTATGTCCGTATGCCTGGCACCTTTTGCATTGGGGAATAAGTTTAGAAGATTTCAGGGGTTGTATATCAACGATGCACCCTAAAATCGATTTAATTTCATAGACTTTAGCTATTTCTTCCTTGTTGTTAAAAGTCAGCATGAACATGTTAAGCGGCTCCTTACTTTTCCAGCTAAGCTTGTTCACTGCTCCTTCAATCTTTAGACCTTTCGATTTGAGGTCTTCAATTATCCTATCTGGCATGCAGGTAGAAGGCAATTTTTTTGCCATTACTCTGATTGGCCTCTCTTGTTTGTTCTCATAAGAATGCCAATGACAATTGTTGGTTGACAAAATCTTTGTGATAGCTCTGTATGATTCCTCATTACAGGCATTTATCTTCACGCTATTACCATTTAACATTTTAATGTTGAAGGTGTTAGCAGACTGGTCCTGTGACAAAAAGTCAAAGAAATTTTGGTAGTTGTCAACACCATCTACAATAATAGGCGGTGGTGGAGGAGGTTTCTTTACTTTTTCTATCTTAGGGCTTTCCTTTTCCTGTGGCGAGAGTGTGGGTGATGTATTCATTTTTCTTTTTTTCCTTGATTTTGCTCGTATCCACTCAGTTTCCTTTGCCAGTTCTTCCTCGTCAGTGCCGTATTCGGCATGCGGTGTAGATGTCTCCATGTTTGGAGCTATTGGGGCTGCTTTGGACTCTACGGTACATAGCAGTTGTTGTTGAAGAATATCAATTTGCTTCTTGAGGTCTTCAATAAGGCTTTGCTGTTTTAGCCGCTCTTCTTTTTCTTCTTTATACAGGTCATAAAGGTACCTTTCAGTTTCAGTTTTAATCTTAATTGTTTTGGACGGTGTATTCATTGTTAAGGCAGTATAGAGCGTCCCCTTAACAATTTTTCATCGTACGTAAACATACCGTGTGCAATGACTCACCGATCTAGGTCATCGCGGCCGGCTGAAGTTACGTGACGACGATGTGATTCGTTAGCACTTTGCACTGATATTGCGCGTGTTATATATGAACACAGCTGTTCTAGTCGAAGATTGAACGATCACTGGTGGACAAGGTGGACAACGCTCCTATAGTGGACAAGTTGAAAAGCCATCGACTCACGTGGTATGGCCACGTCATGAGGAGGGATGCCGAACATTTGGCTAAAAGGATGATCCATTTGGAGGTGAAGGGCTGGAGAGGGATAAGAAGACTGAGAAAGACGTGGAAAGAATGTGTAAGGACAGATATGAAGGAACCACGGGCTAGTTCAAATATGGTGAATGACAGAAAGAAGTGGAAACAGTTGACATTCAGAACCGACCCCAAATAGAGAAATGGCGAAGAGAACGAATGGATGTGTATTTCCTTGTAAACTACTTTAGTGTTTTCATGCGGTTTTCATTAACATTGTAACATATTTTCGTGGTTCACACATTTAACATATCCTATAAAATTATAAAAAATATCGAAACAAAATTAGTTTCATTCCGTATAAGGTGAGATAAAAGTTCGAATTCAACCAAACCAAAAAACACACAAGCAAAATTCAAAATGATAATGGCTGTAAAAATTATATTCCTTTATTTATCCCAATGAGGTTTAATCCAGCGATTCCGATTCGTCTCCCCACCAGTAATTGCGATCGCAGACTCCCAAATCCTTTATTTTAGTATTCATGAGGTTTGCGGTGTACATTGACGTTCTTTAAATATTTTCTCAGAGGCAAAGGGTGCAGAATCGTAATATCTTTATACCAAAATTGGCAAAGTTTGGAGAGGTTCTCGTATTGTTGCATTCTGAAGAAAATCAAAGGGTCGCTTTTAGCTAAAACATAGGCAGAAACGGTGCTCTCGGCCACCCATCGTCATCATCGTCAGGTCTTTCTGTCTCCACTGCAGGAGCACGACCCTCTCTGACCAGAGCCATACTTGGCCAAAGCAGCCAGAGGACTTGGCCTACACTCTCCTCGCTGGCCAGACGGGTTGGAGAGGTCTCACTGATGTTTATAAGTTTTGTTTAGCTGGTTTTTCCTACGTCGCCTTCTACGACATCCACGGGAGGACTTGGAGTGGCCCTATTCTTCTCTACCAGAAGATCAAAGATGTGATCATTAGTAACAATTTTTCTATGTCCTCTAGGTGGCGTGCCTGCACCTGACCTTTCGTGGCGACTGTTGGCGTTAGAGCCTTCGTTGGATCACCGTCCGTATCTTCGAATATACCATACTAATTATAGCATAGGTACAGTTTTTTTGTTATGTCTTCATTAACAGTCATACTTTTATTTAATCCTAAAACATCCATAATAATTTCCAACACATTTTTTCTTATCACCTTATTAATCTTCTTCATTCATTTTGTACCCAAATAATGCCAGTCTTTGACATCTGAAGTACAGGATTGGTTTGAACAAATGCTAGATGGCGTTCGGGACCCACAGTTTATACGTGCCTTTCGAAACATGAAATCATCTTTTATTTCAGATAAGCAGGTCATTCAAGCTTGACATATCCTAACCAGACTGGAAACGTTTTACAAAGTATGCTTTCCCAATGGGATTCAATCCCACGACCTATGGATCACAAGGCAAACGCTTTAACCACTGGACTACAGAGGCAGTCAAATAATTAAAGGACTGTTCCTCCTTGAAATTAAACTACAGCCGTCTGATAATTTCATCCTATTTCATTGACAAACCATACTATATCAACATTTAGTAGCGCTCAAAGTTGCTTGATACTGCTATTTGGGCACGTATCTGTGCTGTGACGTAGCGACTTTAAAACCAGATACGTCTTTGAACAGAGGGAGTGTCTTCATCTCACGTGGTGGTGACAGCAGCAAGGGAGCTCCACAATGCGACACTACAGTGTGAAGCTCGACAGCGCAGCCCGCGACCGACTCCAGCGAACCCTACTGTCGCCTCTGATGCTCTCACTGCTAAGCTAGAAATACATGTTACTTGTAAGTAATTTTTCTTTGCATCAGACGGGCAAGAGTGTCTTATTGCCTTCTTATAGAGTCAAAACGTTTCAGTGTAGGTTAATTTTAAATCTTCTTATTCCACGAGCAGTGAGTGACATATCGAGAGCTTAGGTTTATCAGTATTGTATACTTAATATTTGTTTGCTGATAGATAGATATGATCTGTCAATTAGCATTTTATAGTAACAGCGTCACTAGTAACGTATACATTGAGTAGAATTTCGCCTCGGGGGACTAGGGGTATTTTGTCTTAACTGGTGGATGACCGAATATGTGCAAGCGCAGCGTAGGATTTGCTAGGACGTCAGATGACCTGAGTAAGGTTGTCTGGATGCAGGCCGTTTTTCAATCGATCATTTTTAAAAGTGTTGGGAGAGGCCTATGTCTAGCAACGGACTTCATCGATCATTTCAAAAAGTTTTGGGAGGGGTCTATGTCTAGCAACAGACTTCCTGGGCCTGAATTGACGTTAATAACAAAAAAGAATTTTTTGGTTAAAACTAACGTGAGATGCAGTCATTATTAATATCAAAACACGGGTAACTCACGTATAGAGTCAGCTACTGCCGACATGTTTCGACCTCATCCGGAGGTCTTCATCAGGGCGAATGTGCCGAGAGGCCCGTACACCGCACCGGCTCGCGACACACTGATGTTAGTCGCGGGAGGCGCGGGGCGCGCGGGCAGCGCGGGCCTCGCCCTCTGCGCCCGCAGCGACAATTCGGTAGATGGTGGTTGTTGCTGGATAGTTGCGTCAAGGACTCCCGTGGATGTACTGGGAGTCGTTATTTCCTCTTCATCATCTTCTGCGGCTGGTGATAGCGCCAGTGCGTGAAAAAAGCTCACTGTATCAGAGACTGTCGGCTGTACATGGCATCTATTATGCGTCTCTTGAAGCACCGGTTTCCAGGCGGCGGGTAAGCTCCAACCAACATCACGATTAAAATTAGGACGTCGCCCAATCTCTATTGCTTCTCGTATTTTACGAGGGACAAAACCTTTCTCTCTAGCTAAGACTTTGGCCCTGTCGAAGCGTATGTAATGTGTGACGTCCGTCTCTATCGCATGGTCGGCGATGGCTGACCCGTTGCTGTCCAGTTTCTTTAGACTTCTTATATGCTCCTGCAACCTAGTAGACACATTCCGACACGTCTCCCCCACGTAGCTCCTTCCACAATCACAAGGGACTTCATAAACACCGGGAACGTTTAGTGGCTCGCTATCTTTTGGGGAATGCACAAGCTGTCGGATTTTTGTGAGAGGCCGGAATATCGTTTTAATATCAAATTTGCGACGCAACATTTGACCGATTTTGTCCGTCACTCCCTTCACAAATGGTAGGTACAATATTGCTCTGTCCACCGATGATAATTGCATCGATTGCGTGCTCTTGTTGGTACTAACCCTCAAGCTTTGTCGCCACTTGTATCCATTGCTTTCCAGCACTTGCCTTACATGTGCCAGCTCAGACTCAATGTATTGTGGGTCACACAGACGCAACGCTCTGCCGATGAGAGATCGAGGAACCGACGCTAAATGGGCTGGGTGATGGTGGGAATCTGCCTTCAGATAGCGGTCTGTATGAGTCGGTTTCCGATAAACTGTTTGTGATAGTGTGCCATCAGGTTCTCTCACAACCAGAACGTCCAGGAAAGCAAGGACTCCGTCCTTTTCTTGTTCACTTGTGAATTTTATTCTTGGATGCAATGAGTTTAGGTGTTCTAGAAAAGGCATTACGTGGTCCCTGTGTAGTATAGAAAAAACATCGTCCACGTACCTCCACCAATATCCCAATAATGGCAAAAATGCCCATAGAGTCGATAATAACAGGAATAGAAGACACTATTGTACGTAATAAGATACCGCAGAGGGATGCAGAATGTCTACGACAAGATGTGTCATCTCTGCTGCGTAAGTCCAAACTGCCAAAGTCTAACGTCACCCGAGGAGAGATTAAAGCCTTGAAGGAACTACGTAAAAATCCAGACCTCCTAGTACTGCCCGCGGATAAAGGCAACGCAACTGTCATAGTTGATACGGAGTGTTATGAGAGTAAGATGACGAGTCTAGTGAGTGATGCGAATACTTATAAAAAGGTCAACTACAACCCCACCTCACGAGTAACATCGAGACTTGAAAAACTACTCCGAACGCTACCTGATGACAGTCTGAGGAAGCGCCTTCGTCCTCTTAATCCCACTACTCCTAAAATCTATGGGTTGCCTAAAATTCACAAAGAAAACTGGCCTTTAAGACCGATCGTAAGCCAGATAGATGCTCCAACATATAAGATTTCTCGGTTTATGGCAGATATTTTGCAGCCCATGACGGGAAAAAAGAGCAGCTATGTAAAGGATTCCACGCATTTCGTCAGTCTGATAAGGGATGTGAGATTGAAAGATGAAGAAATCATGGTGAGTTTTGACGTAGCGTCTTTGTTTACTAATGTACCAGTGGAGGACACTCTTAAGATTATTAGTGAGTTAATAAATAATTCTGAAATGCCCACTGAGTACATAAATGTGATGGACTTTTGTCTGAGGAGTGGTTTCTTCGTCTGGAGGGGTGAGTACTACATTCAAATTGACGGAGTAGCAATGGGGTCACCTATAGCTCCAGTGGTAGCAAACATTTTTATGGAATGGTTTGAGGAGAGAGCACTTAACACCGTGGAACACAAACCTAGATATTGGTGGAGGTACGTGGACGATGTTTTTTCTATACTACACAGGGACCACGTAATGCCTTTTCTAGAACACCTAAACTCACTGCATCCAAGAATAAAATTCACAAGTGAACAAGAAAAGGACGGAGTCCTTGCTTTCCTGGACGTTCTGGTTGTGAGAGAACCTGATGGCACACTATCACAAACAGTTTATCGGAAACCGACTCATACAGACCGCTATCTGAAGGCAGATTCCCACCATCACCCAGCCCATTTAGCGTCGGTTCCTCGATCTCTCATCGGCAGAGCGTTGCGTCTGTGTGACCCACAATACATTGAGTCTGAGCTGGCACATGTAAGGCAAGTGCTGGAAAGCAATGGATACAAGTGGCGACAAAGCTTGAGGGTTAGTACCAACAAGAGCACGCAATCGATGCAATTATCATCGGTGGACAGAGCAATATTGTACCTACCATTTGTGAAGGGAGTGACGGACAAAATCGGTCAAATGTTGCGTCGCAAATTTGATATTAAAACGATATTCCGGCCTCTCACAAAAATCCGACAGCTTGTGCATTCCCCAAAAGATAGCGAGCCACTAAACGTTCCCGGTGTTTATGAAGTCCCTTGTGATTGTGGAAGGAGCTACGTGGGGGAGACGTGTCGGAATGTGTCTACTAGGTTGCAGGAGCATATAAGAAGTCTAAAGAAACTGGACAGCAACGGGTCAGCCATCGCCGAACATGCGATAGAGACGGACGTCACACATTACATACGCTTCGACAGGGCCAAAGTCTTAGCTAGAGAGAAAGGTTTTGTCCCTCGTAAAATACGAGAAGCAATAGAGATTGGGCGACGTCCTAATTTTAATCGTGATGTTGGTTGGAGCTTACCCGCCGCCTGGAAACCGGTGCTTCAAGAGACGCATAATAGATGCCATGTACAGCCGACAGTCTCTGATACAGTGAGCTTTTTTCACGCACTGGCGCTATCACCAGCCGCAGAAGATGATGAAGAGGAAATAACGACTCCCAGTACATCCACGGGAGTCCTTGACGCAACTATCCAGCAACAACCACCATCTACCGAATTGTCGCTGCGGGCGCAGAGGGCGATGGCCCGCGCTGCCCGCGCGCCCCGCGCCTCCCGCGACTAACATCAGTGTGTCGCGAGCCGGTGCGGTGTACGGGCCTCTCGGCACATTCGCCCTGATGAAGACCTCCGGATGAGGTCGAAACATGTCGGCAGTAGCTGACTCTATACGTGAGTTACCCGTGTTTTGATATTAATAACAAAAAAGAAATTCTAGCCTGAAAGAGACAGTCGTACTCCAATGCTGTGCAGAAGTCTTGACAGCTGTATATCTGAATCCACTGATGACATTTTTAATAACCTTCACAATTCTTTATTCTTTTACATTAGTCCTAATACATGGATTGTAGGGCTAAACAAATTAATAATAATAAATAATAAAAAACGTTTATTTTCCCTTCACAGAATACAATTTTTCTAATAAATGAGATACTTAAGTTTGGGTTTGTAGCATTTGTGAAGCGGCTAGTCCCTGAAATAGGTTTCTAAAGGAACTTGTGCTAGGTCACCCCCTCGGTAATCAGTTTCCCGGGGCAGTTTGTCCGAGACGTGCTTATTTGTATTCCTATGTAATATTTTTGCTGTGTGAGTACCTATATATTATATAGAAATACAATTTTATTGTGCTAAATACTAAACAATAACATACTTAAACTACTTTAAATCAATGAGGGCAAGGAGGACTGTAAGGGCTGGGTGTAATTAATTGAAAAACCTGTACCTTCTCCTGACAGATCCTCCTTCCTTCGTGATATCGCGCTGGCCTGGCTTCGGGGTGTCTCTATCGGCTGGTGGAGCTGCTGCGTTAAGATGCGACGTGGATGCCAATCCACCAGCCAGAGCGTGGTGGCTGAGGGATGATGCTGATCCCACCAGGTGAAGGTTCCAGCTTCCTTCTCCAGAAGTGGTTAAACAAAAGGATTTCTTTCAATATACATTACAGTAGATTCAATCCCTTGCCCTGAATGATAGAAGTATCTATTTATTTTTTGTAATTGCATTAGACCAGCAATAACCAGCTAATGAAACAGTAAGGATGACGGATAGTCCAGAAAAAGAAAATAATAGAAACGTATATCATAATCATCTTCATTAGCAGCAGCAGCGAGCCTATCGACACTGCCAGAGCCATACTTGGCCAGAGCAGTCACAGGATTTGGCCTAAATATTTCAAGCTTGCCAGACGGGTTGGAAAGGTCTCATTGATGTTTATAAGCTAAGCTTGTCTTGCCTAAGTCGCATTCTACGACATCCATGAGAAGACTTGGAGTGGTCCCATTCTACTCTGTAGAACAGTACACATTAAAGAATACATAATATTATAATATTTTCTTAGTTCTCCTCCACCATTGGAAGCTGGAGATGAGAGCACCCGAGGATCAGCTACCCTCCGCTGGGCCACGCTGCGAGCTACCCACGCGGGCTGGTATCGATGTCGTGCTACATGGCTAGATGCGGAATATTCCTCCATTGGATACTACTTAAATGTGCTAGGTAAGTTTTCTTGACGTCTTCTTTTTCTATTCCAGTTCTTAACCTCCTTCTAAATTTTTACCATTTATCTGTTAATTCTTTAACAGATAAATGGTAAAAATTATATCTTCTTCTAGGGTTTTCTACTTTCTTGAGGTTTTGACACTAATGCTTCTCTGGTTTTCTATTGCACCGCATTTAGTTACTTCGTGCTTTTCCTTGCCTTTTTCGTTGTTAACTATATCTTCTTACCATACCCTTAACCCGTCACACGTCCGCGGCCCATAACCATTGCATATGCGAAACGTGGAAAAACCAAATTTGTACTTAAACTGTATGATTATATTTGATGAATTGTGTACGTAAAAAAAGGTTAGGAAACGCGCAAGAAGATGAAAGTAAATTCATATACTGTTAAATACCTGATTGATCCTTTTAGACACCAATCTTTTAAAGATGAGGATTTTTTTTGGCGCCATTTACAACTTACACATTTATTTGTACTAAATTCACACACACTTCACTTAAATCTTTTCCAATAACATGAAGTCCAATAAATTACACGACGAATGAGTATAATTTCACTACTATAGCACAAAAATCACCTATCAAATTATTTAAATATTTCATTAAGCACCCGAATTCAAACAACAAGCAGTAATGGCGCGGATTTGTTTCGTGTCGCACTCGAATATGTTCTCGTTATACAAATATTTCTTGATTGTCATTGGCCTAAAAAATTCAAATCGATAGAAGGAAAGTTCCTATTCGTAGTAATATTATTTTTGAGTGCACCAATGAAATTAGAGTGAAGGAAAAAAATACCATAGAGAACGGACTGCGTTATCGCCTCTGTCAGGCTATGGGACGTTTTGCTCGGATTTACGTTAGCGCCTACGTTAGGACATGGGACGCGTCACGGGTTAAAAGTTCGCTGGTAGCTAAAAGTAGATATCCGTAGTTACTGATGATATCTTGAAAATTCTGTAGCATAGATTGTAGAACTATCAAATCGAATTCGTATGTTTCTGATGATAATGTTACCTTACACTGCACAGCTCCTGAAGAGCACGTGGAAGCTTCCACCGAGGCTGAAGAGGATATGGAAGAGGCTGATCACCAGAAAGTGGATGTTCCTCTGGGAGGAAACGTTCAGCTGCACTGTCCTAAAGGTAGTATATTTTTATATTCACGTGATTTTCATTATTGTCTTATTCTTTGCTCTGATATCTGTCATTAGTTAGAATGTCATACTGTCATATCTTTATTGTAATAGCGTCTATAGCATTGGCTAGAATTTCATACCATCACCTGATGGTTAAAAATGCCTTTCTTTAAATCCATATATCTTTTAATTTGAACAGTATTAAACAATTAGAATGTTCACCAAAATTGAAATTTTACTTCATAGAAATTTAGCTTTTGAAATATTTTATAAAGATTTAGATTCATACCTTGTCAATAATTGTTTTACTTTTGTCTGTACAGGCAGCGTCGGTTGCTGGTGGAGAAGAGTGGTGGGAAATGCGTCAGAGACGTGGGCTCCAGCGGGATCGCATCATGCTCATGGCGTCTTAGGTATGAGGCAAATAATATAAATCGTTTCTAAATAGGAAAAATGTTAGTATCATCTTCCTAATTATTACAAGTGTAATAAATTGTGTTTTATTTTTTTATTTATTTCAATATTTATCTCACCAGCACTTATCATTACGGGTTGTATACCTAATGCGATGGCGCTGACATTTGTGTTATAACAAGCAGGATGAAAACGACGAAGAGATCTTTTGAATAAAACATTGAGTAGACGCATAATAGGAAAAACCTGCAACTAATGTCGAAATAAAACTCGCACATATAAATGTAAACTCATTTTTGAGAAAATAATTATGTGGGTCCTATTTTAGTGCCTCGAAAAACTCCCATATGAAGACAGTATTACATCCATTTTTATTTCAAATCAAAAGTTTTGCGTGTCAGACCGATTTACTATAGTTTTTTTACAGGTATAAAAGATGCGTTGTATCAAGAAGGTGGAGAATACAGGTGTGTTGGGGCTCGTGCTCCCGATCTAAAGCGTTTGCGAGAACTGAAGAGGGTAACGTTAAGAGTCACAGGTAAATTGGTCCTTTTTCTTCTCATACTGCTTTGAAGCCCAAAGTGCGTTATGAATTACGTATAATTTTTCTTCTATTTATGCAGTTTTATCATATCCCTCCAATCTTTAGTGGCCCAATTCCCCAATACGTTTGATGACGTCAAATAATCTTACTATCGGACACAGATATATCTATTTCGGAAGTAATAGGTACTTGGTGCCTAATAACATAACAAAGATTAAATGTCTATTAGCTAACAGAGCAAAAGAGCACTAACTAACACTCTGTAATTGTTTCGAAAGAACAACAAAATGATTGAAGACGAAACACTTAACAATAACGTTACAAGAATGTCAAGAGTGTTTATGTGCGGATATGATGGATAAACTTAATAACGGTATAACGTGCCTTAAGCCAGTGATTGATTGACACTCGGAAGGTCGGCGAAAATATGTTGTTACTTCAGAACGTCGGAAATTTCAGCAGAGGTTTTATGACGTCATAAAAAATATAACGTTATTGCGAATTCTTTAATTTGGCGCGATATTTAACAAGAAATAAAATTCAGCTTTTCGAACGTAGATAGATAGATACGTACTTACGTAACTTACTTATTTTTAACAGATTCCAAAAAAAGATGAAGTTGTCAATTCTTCGAAATCTTTTTTTTTATAAGTTTGATCAATTGATCACTGATTAGTACTCAAAGACGCGTGGCCCAATTACTTTTTTATTTAAAAAGTGTGCTTTCCAGGTGGTCCCGTAGAAAATTTATCAAAATCAGTTGAGTAGTTTGGAGATAAAGTTGGTTTTCAGTTTTGAAAGATTACATTATTTAGCCATTTAACAGCACGTTACATTAGCAATATTTTATGCACAGACATAGATTTTATGTAATTGGACACGGTGGGTGAACAACTGGATTGATTAATTATTTCTAAATTTTCAAGCAAATCTTTCAATAAACATTCTAACGCTGAAAAGTCGATAGTGATAAATTTCTGGATGCTACTAATAAACCTTTGACAAGAATCAAAAATTCAAAAAGAATGTGAGTTATAAATTCACGAAATTCCTCCACGTAGATAAGTTAGTTTGTGACTATAGATTTACTTTCATAATTTTGATTACACTTTTTCACAATAGTTTCCATAAATGTAGCAAAAGTTATAGCTCTCCTATTTCATGTAGGTGGTGCCACCGCAACGGCCCTTAGCGCTGAGCCAGCCGCCGGAGGCTGGCGGCTCGAATGTGGGGCCTGTGGCAGAGGAGTCCGAGTCATGTGGCTTCGATCAGGTATTGCCACTCGAGCAACACTCAGCCCTGACCTAGCCCAGCACTGCTGGCGCGCAGTACTCCACGTCGTCGAGCCAGATGAAGTCTGGTGCGTAGCTGCTACAGCCGGTGCTGGTGCTGTGGCAGTTTTCCCTCGCCGCGCCCCTCCCCCTTCCCCCGCTCCTGCCAGACACACAGTCAGAGCCTTACACGACGGTGCCACGTCTACACGACCAGCTCTCACACCTCTACTCCTAATCCTTCTCACGGTGAGGGCCATTCGTTGATTCCTTTGAGGACTCGATCTATCGATTTAACTGTGTTAAAGGTAGATCTGTAGAGCGACGGTTTACATAATCCTATTAGTGAACGCCCAAAAGGTACAGCAGTGTAGTGTACAATTTGACAAATGATTTTTACGATACATCAAGTAAAATTCCTTTGAACGTTTGCCAACAATCTTACACTGTTGCAATTGTGGCGTATTAAAGATTTGGGCGTCCACAACATACCCGTAGTGATGTTAGTTTTATAATGTGGTACATTGTACCGTCTGTCTATACTTACCTATCTTTAGTGTTTGTAGTATACCGTATTTGTTACTCTAGTACTTATACCTATCTCTATACTGTATTTGTTCGCTGCAGTGTCTATATCCATAAGCTATCTCTGATCATATGAATCAATTTTCTACTTCTTAGTCAGTGACTACAGTATTTAAAGCTGTAGCTTAGTCTTATCGATGGTTTAGAAGTCCGAACGTGACAGAAAACACATGACAGGCATCTAAAGTACTTCTACTTTCTACTTTTGATCTTATATTTTATTCAACAGAATTTTCTACGAATTTTGTTATTTCAAAATCGATTGCGTGATAAATCTCATTTTGTAGTTATCATATGGATGGAATTTAGGACTGTAGGTAATATTATGTTATCATTACTAAGTACTGCAGCGAACGATTTCCTGTTTATAATTTATTTCTCCTTAATCCCCATTTCATTGTTAACCCTTATTTTAGCGTGTATCAAAACAGGAAGCGAATGTGCCAAATTGTTGATATTTTAAAATAGAATTTAATCATATTGAATTAAAATTTGATTTTAATTTCATAGTGTATTCGAATGTGGAAAGTTTGTGTAATGTGAACACCAATGAAGATTAGTGTTATTTAATATATTGAGAGATTGGAGCAATGTAACTGCTAGTTTTAAAAGCAATGAACTGTTCACGTCTGAACATCAAATTGTTCATAATATTGAAATTGTTGCAATAACAGAACAATTATTGAAAATGTTCGAACATGAACATTGCAATGCAAGTCCGAGCTAGCGTATATTTTATATAGATGTCAAATTCTTAATAAATAAAGTATAACACATTGTGTATCATAGCTTAAACTAAATCATGTAAATTTCGATGTCAATTTTAGGCGCCCGTGTAGACCGGGCGAGGTTTTGTATGGACGATGTTTGCTAACACAATTTTTGCAACAATCTACTAGGTAAGCGTAAATTTTTATCTCGTGTTTCATGTTAATGTTATCGATGGTTAGGTTTTCTTCTTTTTCATTTGTACTTTCATTTGACTCGATAGTTTCCATTTTGTAAATACGTTTAAGTATTCGTGCGTTTGCATTACCATTTGTATAGAAGATAATTTGGAAAGATTCAGCTTTGTCCTCAACAATGAGCAATTTGGCTACGGTTCAATAGCGTTTTGAATTGGACCCTGCCAAAATACAAGATTAAAGTGAAAAATACAATGTTTTTAAGATTAAAGAATACATGTATTTGAAAAAAAGTCTGTTAAAATCAATTTTTTTGATTGTTACTTATATTATAAATGCCATAATTTAACTTGCATTGCGATCAGCGCTCAGAAAGCGCACAGCCTATCTATAATCATGAGGTTCACAGTTCAAAGCCTAAATCCTAAAGCCTAGGTCCGACTTAATAAATTTTATCAACCACAACTTTCATTTTTCTTTGTACATTTGAAAAATTGCATTGTGTGTCTAATGGCAAGGTCGTTGAAGTAAAAGAAAAGGCAGAAGTCGTGTCGCAAAAAGTCAAATATTTAGCTAAAAATAGAAAAACCTCCACCGACAATTGATAAAGATGCAAGTTACCAGATATTTGTTTTAACTATTAAGAAAAAATATCAGGACGTAGAAAGAAGGAGAAGAAATATAACAATTTGAAGGTAATGTAAGCGCACGATATTTTAGTCATTGTTGTTGTTAAGAATTGTGATATCATCTGAGGACGGGTGCGTCGCGGGTCGCGAATTTAATCATAAATATGGCTGGAGGTAGACGGCATAGCTACGATTAATCTTAGAGTTACATCTCCAGAAATACGTATACATGCGTTTTTATTAAAACTTCGTTTGTATATTGCTGTAACTTCTTGTATTTCTCCTATTCTGTGCTCTTTTCTTATTTTAGTATCTTTGCCACGCATATGTACTCTTATGTGAACCGATCAATAACGAAAGGTTTTGTGTTGAACAGTTTATCGCACAACAATGATTCGGATAAATGTGGTGAAAACTCCATTGCTTTTTAACATCATTGTTTAGTTTCACTTCAGGTGTATCCTCTTTCTTACGTATTTTTTTTTAATGTAAAGGTTGATTAAAAGAAATCCCTACTTGGGATAAATCTTCCTTTCGCTGTTCTCGTGCTAGTGTAATCTGTACATTTGACATACTCTATTTCTTTTGCACTTTTTTCTCTCCTTAATAATGTACTAGATAACTAATATATTGCACTACCAACTTTTATTTTTTGGCAAACTTTAAGGCCACAAATTTCTCGAGATGAAGGAAAAACGAGGTTTGGCATTGCCATACTTAAAGAACTGAGCTCGATACACATATCGGCTTTGATCTGTAAGTGTGATGATGCACTTTTCAAGTAGACCTCATTTATACGCTCTTGCAGCGTAACTGCTGGCTCAGTGGCCACAGAATAGAACAACTTGACCACCAATTTGTGGTTTTTTTTTTAATTATTTATTTATTAAGATAAGATACCTGTACTTGCCGTCGGAGCGAGGAAACTCACTGAACGGACAAAATATAGTGTATTAATATCTTGAACTAATCAACAAGAAAAGAATAACTTACTTCATTTGATCCCACACAAACTAACCGTCTACACCCAGCCTTCATTATCCATTAACTTAGTTAGATGTAGTGAGATGTATTTTTGTATCTGTAAAGGTCAATTGTGCAATGATTTCGGGGAAATTATATATTGTAGCAATTTGGTTTATGTACCTGGAGCATCGGATATATCCGTCCAACGGAATTCGTTAGATAGTTAAGGTGTAGACCCTTTCCTTACGAGGACGTTGTAGCAAACTGGCATAGGGTGGTTTTCAATAGTTCTTTTCATTTGGGTCTTATGGAAAATCCATGGATGTTTTACTCCCTACGATAACCTGGGGTGCCATCATACTTTCGTATACCACTTATATTAAATACCGCGTGAATGTTTTTTGATGAAAAGTGACATGAGACACACACACAGAGTGTGTCGCGAGCCGGTGCGGTGTACGGGCCTGTAGTCAAATTCGCCCTGATGAAAACCTTCGGATGAGGTCGAAACATGTCGGCAGTAACTGACTCTATACGTGAGTAACCCGTTAACTCATTCTACTAATGACCGCGTGAGAATGTTTTATAAATTCACTTTTTTTATTAAACAAATGTTGAAAAAATAAGTCAAAGAAATAAATGATAAATAATATCACGCTTACGAGTTGACGCTTGGATTATCCATTCAGGAATATCTTGCGGTAGTGGCTACAGAGCCTACAGCATAAAGATATTTTATTAAAAACTAAAGATCATTAATATCTCAGCCTATGCCAGTGTGTGAGCGCCCCAAATTTTCACTCTTCACGGCGTTATCATCAAATGATATTAGATAAATCAATCTATAGAATCCTGTTTCTTTCTGTACTCTCACCTCTCACTCAAAACGAATGGTAAAAATTATAATTTAAAAAAAAGAGCAGTTTCCAACCTATAAGAAAATCTTTCTTTTGTTGGTTTTCACAGAAGAGAGTTTATATGGACATTAAAGTCGCATGTAGAAAATTCTCTCACATATTTAATGGTATCTATATACTCGTAAAGTAGTAGCCACCTCATGTTTGCTTCATAATCTTCTTCTTCTTCCTTGCCTTCTCCCTATTTGGGGTCGGCTCTGTATGTCAACTCCCTCCATAATCTTCTATCCTTTGCCATCTCTGTACTGACCCCCCGTTCCCCCATGGGCGATCTTCTACAATCTTCCCACGTCTTTCTCGGCCTTCCTCTTCCTCTATACCCGTCTACTTTCAAGTCAACCATTTTCATGTTTGCTTCATAATAATATGTATAAATAATTTTATTACGGGTTCTTCAAAAATATTCTCGCCCCACGTCATGCGTGAATGAACATTCTGAAACGAGTAAAACGCTTTGAAGTATTAGAGCGGTAAAAACAAAGTAGAAGGTATGTGAGATTATTTTTGTTATTCTCGTATAGTTAACGTCCAAAAGGGTTATTAAATCAAAATGAAGGGTTAAGTAATGTGTCTGTTGTGAAATAAATGAAGTGCTTTTTAACCCAAGGCAAAAAGAGGGATGTTATAAGTTTGACGCTAGAATCGTAGCGCTCAAACGGATGGATGGTTGGGCGAGTTTTTTTTAGGTGAAAGCGAGTTTTCTTGCGGTGGTTCTGAGCTTTATTTGATAAAAATTGGTAAAGCCGTTTATATATAAGTTATGGGGATTAACGCTTGAATTCAGGGTTTTCCCTAGTAAGCGCCATCTATGTTGTGTATCGGTATCAATTCAAGTTGTATCGCTACTTCCGCTACTAATCACTAGATGGTGTTTTTAATTTGCCTGGCACATAAACTTGTGTATTTTACTAGTTCAAGCAGCCAACCTCTTATAAGTGGTTTTTTGGTCTCCTTTACACCGCTAAGTTCTATAGTTTTTCATGTGACTTTACATTTCAATTTAATTCACTTGGATTAAAAATATCTCAGTTTTCCTACAGTGACCATGTTTAAACCACGTGGTGCAAATCTGTCATTGATGTTGAAGGTCAAATTTTGCCAGTGACTTACATGTTTAATCGTACTTTACAGACATCATCATAATTTTTACCATTCGTTTATTTCTCATCTTCTATTATGTGGTAGGACTTATCGAATTTAGTCTCAGTAGGACCGCGACCCCCGCCTCGCACTTACATTTAATTGTGTAGTTTCATGTTACACTCAATACTTTGATATTTTAGCCTTCAAGAGCTTTATGCTCAAGTTATTATTTGGTAAATTTAGGTATTTTCTTTATGATAGATCACATTGGTCTCAAATAAGATTGGTATTTATTTTATATATTGCTTACTTTTGTAAAAATATATGATAGTATGACAACATTAAAAATAAAATAATTGTACTATTTACATAGTTTTGTTTTTATTATTGGTCCGTTATATAGTTTTTATACGTAGTATTAATATAACATAAATAACTGAATATACATCTGGCACTCTCTCATCCACGCCGTTTGGTTTTAGTATGTAAGGTGTCGTTGATTGATGTTTTACTACGTAATTTTGCAAGTTTTTTTGTCGAACCATATTTACATTTTTTTTATCAAAGTATTGATTGTACCAATTAATCAAAAATAACCTGTACGAATCTTGTAAGTTTTTGTACTTAGCGTCCATATACGACACTAAAAAGTGTCGCTTCTCGGTGCCAAATACATAAATAGATCATAATAATATATATATTTACATTTATTAATATACATTTTATTGTTTACTTTGATATTGAATGTACAGGATCCATAATATTCATCGCAATGTGTTTATGGAAATCGTATACTGATTAAACTACATAAAATAACTGTTGGTTTTATTTGTAGCACGTGCCTATTATGACAGAATAAGCAATATAGTAGCTCTCTAAAACAAAAATCAAGGACGATGCTCTTTTCGAAGGGTAAGCACAGTATATAAATTTATGTTATCGACTGTCTTAGTAGATAATAGGAATCAAATAAAAATAAAGTTACTCAGTTAAACGTAAACAAGAATAAGTAAAAAATTAATTAGAAATATGGAATGAAAAAACGTTTTAATACACAACTGGACAAATATTTCATAGTTCTAATTTGTTAAGCGATTTAACCGTTCGTTTACTACGTACGACCTAGTCAAAAGAGGTGGCCTTGTAAGTCAGTCAGAACTATTCTATAACAAATATATTGAATAGATTCACCTCTTATTTAAATATAATTGGGTACCTTCCTAAGCCAAAAATAAATTATTTTGTACTAATAACAAAATAAAACTTCGCAATATAATGTCACTTGTCTTTGAACATGCCCATTTAAATTTATTATTGCAGAAAAAGTGATAATAAGAGCGCTATTTGACTTCAAAAAACGATGACGTCATCTGCCTGTATTTCATACAAAATCCCATAGAAACTGTTTGTTTTGACGTTTAGAAAAAAGTATCTGATATGACTTGGTGGAAAATAGCGTATTCCTTTGTCAGATCAATATCACACTAATATTTATTTAGGCAAAAGTTTGTGAGTGTGTATGTGTGTAGGTGTTACTTCTTCAAGTGCAAATGGCTAGACCAATTTTATAAAATTTGGTATGCAGGAAGCTGACACCCTGGATTAACACAGACTTTTTCCGCGAATAACACCGCGGAGCGCAGCTAGTGATACGCAATGGACCGTGATATTATTGACTGCCTTCGTAGTCAAGTAATCAAGGCGTTCGCCTTTTAATCTGGAGGTCGTGGGTTCGAATCTAATTGAGAAGCATTCTTATTGCTATGTAAAAAGTTGATTCCAGTCTGGCTTGAATCACCTGATTATCCGAAAGAACGATGATTCCGTGTTTCGAAAGGCACGTATAAACTGTGGGTCCCAAAAGCCATTTAGCGTTCGTTAAATATCCAAGGATTGGTACTGGTCTACTCTTTGGTTCGCGGGGGTCAGATGGCAGTCGCTCTGTGTAAACCAGTAACCTCGTCAAATCACCTTGGTTAAGTAGCGGACCCCGGGCTCTGAAGCGATACCCTGAGGATGCTACCGGGAATACGGTCGGATGATGATGATAAAGTAGACTTCACACATGACAGAAAGGTAAGTCAGCAGTAAGTAAGATCAGTTACTCTTCCGTCATCAAGGTGTCTTAGTCTATATACGACAAATTCGAATCGAAATAAAATTTGAAATACAAAGTCAAAGTCAAAGTCAAATTCATTTATTTATCTTTGGATATTTGTATCACTTGATAATTGTCACTTTTTTTCCTTTCGATTTCTTATAAGGTAAATGTTGACGTCAGATCAATTACTTATAGCTAAGTTTACTGCCGCTTCCAAAGCGCAAGTACAGAAGAAACGGTAACAAACTGTACTGCAGCATTTTCTCCAATAACGTCAACTTACAATTATACTGGTATTAAAATTAGATATGTGGACTGAGAATACATACGAGCAATACCCTAGATAGTACTAGATAAATACTGGACGTAGCATTAACTATATCTATACAATCATTTGGTCTGTGTTACTAACCTATTTAGGAAATATCTGGCGTCAAACGAATCTGGTCTCAATGCTGTTGTGATAAGATACCATTTGGTTAATCAGGGGATGTTTTAATAAAATTAAATTTGCCAGGAGTGCGTAGTCAGTGGTGCGTGAAGTGAAAGGAGGATAATCGCGAACAACGCTTGGTATAAGGGGATGGTACACTGAGTGATTGTGATGTGCCCCAGAGACTTCTGGAATCATGAATTAAAATGATTAATTATACGAAAAAATACGAAAAACAGGATTTTAATAGTAAACTATTATACTGTCGTGACTCCGTATGGTTTCGCTTGGCTCTGTCAGTGACCTTTGTTCTGCTACGAATTTCCTCATTTCTGATTCGATCGCGTAGAGAAAGACCGAGTATAGTCTTGTCCATAGCCCGTTGAGCGACCTTAAATACATTAAAGATATTTACAAAAAAATACTGGGGACGATAGAGTCATAGTAATAGAGTAAGAATTTAAAATAAATGGCTGTCTCTTTGTCTGTTTATGTGTTTGTCTTTTTGTTCATGCTAATTTCCGGAAATACTGGACGGATCTGAACAAAAATTTTTTTTGTTATTTTGCTGCTAAGCCTGGGCAACTTATAGGGTATAAATTATTTTGGAAAATGAAACACCTGATACTTAAATATAATGGTCCAGCTAAACGATAAGCAATAAAAATAAAAATGGCGCCATGGAAAAAGTTGTTCTGTCTGATGAGAATTTTCCAGAGACATAAAGTCCATGCGAACGAAGTCGCGGGCTTCGGCTAGTACAAAATAGGTACTTGTTTTTTGGTATAGGACCCCGTCCTATTAAATGTCAACCGGGTTTTAGTGTGTCCTCAACCTAACTCACTGTATATACGTACTAGACAACACGTCTAAAATTAGTACGCAATTATTTGCTAATGGCCCTTAAATCTATTGCTTTAAGGTCGATTATTACCATAATAAGCGTCAGTTTTGATACGTGTGGCAGATCCTGGTGTTTTGACAGTACCCTTGAAATGATGTTGTAGAAAAGTTAATTTTGATAATTGAGTCCTGGATACAATTTTTTTTATTATATAGGGACAAATTACACTGATTGAGCTTGCCCCAAAGTAAGTTCGAGACTTGTGTATGGGATACTAACTCAACGATATTATATTTTATAACAAATACATATATAGATAAACATACAAGACCCAGGTCAATTTGAAAAAGGCCATTCTCCAACTCGCCCTGACCGGGGATCGAACCCGGGACCTCTAGGTGGCGGACTAGCTAAATGACCACTACGCCACGGAGGTCGTCAGCTGGGGGATTACTCCAAAAGCGGTACGCAAGACGGACGTTACTGCGTATCCGCGTTTCAGTGTCCAGCAACATTGAGCACTAATGTATGATGGTAAAGTCTAATTTGGTTTGACATAGAAATAGGACGTCACTATCGTACAATTAACGTATTATTTAATGGAGTGACCCCCCTGTGTGCAGTGGATTTTGAGAGCGGCCTAGTTCATCTAGTAGGTATAATGAAAACAGGACGTCACTTTATTATTAAATATATTTATTAAATTGCAAGATTTGATCTAACATACTTACAAATAATACCAAGATTAAGATATATACAAGATTTTGTAATAAAGACCTTTCTTTCTGAACGTTAAACATGCGATGTCGTCGTCTATAGTACATAACGTGCGTATATTGGTTAAACACACTCGGCTATATTACGCCCTCGCCTTTGGCTCGTGCTGATAAATTCCGCCTCGTGTGTTATAACCACCATAACGCACTTACATCGTATGACGTGTTTCAACACTCTTGCGACGAAAAATATCTAACAAACTGTTTTATTTTTATCTTATAATCTCAACCATAATAAAACTGTGATGCAAATTGTTGCTTTTCCGCTGTTTTACTTATCAAAATCAGCGCGGCACGCTGCCTACTGGCTTGAGGCGGATGGACGGCGGACCAGTATAGAACCCGAAAAAAAAAAAACAGTGCGGTTATAGAATATAACTTCACTATTTGTGTTTATAAAGCACGCGTGTTTAATGAACTGCTTTATATATATAAAACCGGTGAAATCAGAACCACATTATGGGCAAGTAAATTGAAAAAAATTAATACCTAGCATAACAGTGTCTCGCAAATTGAAACACATCGAAAGCTAATATTTTCCAAGAATTGCTCAATTATATTCAGTCTAGACTATAATTATTGGTTGAAGAGCCTACTCCTCGATTTTTTTCCCGACTGCTTGAATAAATTGCCATTGAAAGTTTGAAGTAGGTAATTGAAGGCTGAAATTTGTATTCTTGAGATTGCAATGTAATGATCTAATTATAGTTATGTTATTAGGTAAGCCCGACAAAAACGAGGATTGTTACAATCATCATCATTCATTTATATTTATTTATAAAAACTTTATACATACATACATACATACTATCACGTCTTTATCCCTAATGGGGCAGACAAAGCATTTTGGGTCTTGTCAAAAACTTTATTGTTCTACAATATAAAATTGTATACAATTGGCGAACTTAACGCTAAAAGCGTTCTCTCCCAGTCAACCATAAGGATAAACAGAGATTTGGTAGCGGCGCAAAATTACTTAAATAAAGACAATACACAGATACCTAATAATATACCTATATACATAGGTACATATACCTACACGTATGGCATACATACACACTTATATACATAATCATATACATACATAAACATTAATGATGATGATGAAACTGAAAGGGGATTCATTATTTTAGGAGATTCATCATCATCATCATTCATCATCATCATTTCAACCGCATAATGTCCACTGCTGGACATAGGCCTGTCCCAAAGATTTCCAAAATGACTGATCTAGAGCGGCTTGCATCCAGCGCCTTCCAACGACCCTGGTCAGGTCATCTGACCACCTTGTAGGTGGGTGCCGTACGCTTCGCTTGCCTGTACGTGGTCGCCATTCGAGAACCTTTTTGCCCCATCGGCCATCGGTTCGTCGCGCTATGTGTCCCGCCCACTGCCATTTCAACGAGCTAATCCGCTGGGCTATGTCAGTGACTTTAGTTCTCCTACGAATTTTCTCATTTCTGATTCGATCACGTAGAGAAACATCGAGCATAGCCCTTTCCATAGCGCGTTGCACGACCTTGAGCCTTCTTATGAGACTCATAGTAAGGGACCATGTTTCAGAGCCATAAGTCATCACTGGTAACACACATTGGTTGTAAACTTGATTGTTATAAGTTTGACGCTTATGTCTGACTGCTTGTCTGTCTGTGGCATCGTAGCACTCGGACGGTTAGACCGATTTCGATGCGGTGTTTTACAATTTTTATGGCACAATATAGACTTAATGCTAAACGCATTATCTAACAGCCAACTTTTGGGTTGTTAGGTAAAAGTGAAATTATGGGATGAGTAAAATATTAAATATTTTATTAGATATATACCTGTTCCTATTTGATGGGCTGGGCTGGGCATGTGTGTAGGATGCACCCAGAAAGGTGGGCCAAGATTGCTACAGAATGGGTGCCGCGAGGCTGGCGTCGTAAAAGAGGTCGCCCAAGGACAAGGTGGTGCGATGATCTGGGGCTTTTTGACAAGACCTGGAAGTTGAAAATAAATGATAGAGAACAGTGGCGTACTAGAGGGGAGGCCTTTGCCCAGCAGTGGGACAGCATAGGCTAGTAAAAAAAAACCTGTTCATCTACTTCACTCGTAACATAGCTAAGAATATATGTAAATGCGAGTTGTGTGAGGCAGAAGATATATGTGTTCCGTTTCCTGCGGTCTTTTGTGCAAAACAGACGCAATAAAGCGCAGTGGCGGTACAGTCAGCGTAGTGGCTATTGCAGGATTCTAAAGGGATTCTAAAACGATTCAAAGATTCAAATGTTTATTCAGTACCTAATTATACTCCATTTGGTTAGGTATATAAATAAATGTAAACAATCTTGACATGTCTTTTTATTGAAATATACACTTTATAAATCAATACCTTTGCAAATTACAAAGTAATAAAAGTAGTAAAGTAAGTAAAGTAATTATGTAATTTATAATTTGTAACATAATTACCTTGTAATTAGCAAAGTTATTGATTTATATAGTGTATAGACATATTACCTTGTAATTAGCAAAATTATTGATTTATATGGTGGTCAATTTATAATATTAGTGGGATAGGATAGGATAAGATTATAGTCTGTCTGTCCGTCCGTCCGTTCATAAACTTGTAATTAAATTTCCAGTAACTCTTACTTGAAACACCGTGTTGCTTACCATAGATAAATCTGAAAGCTTTATTATCCTTTACTTTGATACACCGACCGTACATTTCTCGTTAACTTAATTTGAGATTAATAATTCGTGGATTCTAAGTAACTTATGCACGGGAGAGCAAGCCTCTTAGAAATCCCACCGGAGAAGTGTTTGGATACGTCATATTTACCTTTAATATCTGCCTACGTCTTAAGGCGAAATGGTAGCAGAAGTGGCGCTTTCATTTGAAATGAATTGTTTAAAAGTAAATGGTGATAATTTAAAATTTGACTTCCAACAATCTGTAGAAAGACCTTTAAATTATTTTATTTTGAAAGTATTATTGATAATAAGTCTAGTTTTAAAACGAGTTTTCGCCAAAAGCGGCCGTTTCTAGCGAAAATTCGTTTTAAAACTAGATGGACTAACGCAATTACTTTCAAAGGTTATTCATTAAATAATTCAAAGGTCTTTGTACTGATTGTTGGCAGTCAAATTTTTAATTATCACCATATTTATTTTAAAACAATTTATTTCAAATGAGGGCACTAGAGGGGAGGCCTTTGCCCAGCAGTGGGACAGTATAGGTTAGTAAAAAAAAAGAGGGCACTACTTCTGCTACTATTTCGCCTTAAATAAGTAGATATGCATTGACATAGATTATATAGACCAGCTATCTCCCTCAACAATGGCCCATGTTCTATTTTTGAATATATAATGGCGGAGGAAATTTTATCATACGTATTCAATTTTCAAATAATAATGAAATCTAGTTACTTATGTACTGATAGAAAGTTATTTCTTTATGCTTTGTCGTGGTACTCGTGTTCCTTGGATTATTATTGTAGTTTTTATCACACACCAAGGCATTTTTGATTACGTTGACCGTGTTTCGATTAATTACGGGTACCTATGTCCCTTCCGCGTTGTATACAGGGTTACTGGTAACTAACGCAAAACCTCTTAACATCGGAATCTGACTCGTCAACAGATTATAGATCTGCAAGAAAAAAATAAAAATCTAAGAAAAAAAAAACGGACTCTCCATAGAAACTCGACCAGGTGATCAGTGAATTTGTATGGGATGCCCAATTTTTTCTGCAATTTTTGTCTTTCCAGATCTATAATCTGTTGAGGAGTCAGATTCTGATTTTAAGAGGTTTTGCGTTAGTTACCAGTAACCCTGGGGAAGGACCAGCACTGGAACACTACACCTTCATGACGAAATTAGCAAAAATCTCGAGGAATTATGTCTAAGGCAATTCAGTTAACAAATCGTCATTAATTTTGATTTAATTTTCCCATCTTAAACCCTAAACCCGGAATAAACATGATTATGTATCTTGTATTTTTATTTTTTTAATGAAGGCGACACAATGCTCTTATAACCCCTTTAATATTGTTTACCTGAAATCAAGTCAAAAGTGAATGACAGTTATGACGGAAAATTTAATTTAAAGTTCCCATTTTTCACGAAAACCAATATGCTGACAACGATCGTCAAGAGTTCGATGCTTGTAAATTTTTTTGACATATGTGACCCCTGCCGAGCCTGCTGAGTAACGTGGGAAGTTTTTTAACTCGACTCTGCTACAAAATAACGCACGTATAGAAATATAGCCTTGGTTTTAGATGCTAAGCATTCGCAATTTACGTTTTGTCGAGTAAAAAAGAAAGAAAAAATTCTCTTTCTTTTAAACGAGTTCCGAAAAAGGAGTAGGTTATCAATTCGTCGGACCGATTTGGAAAATTCTTTTTTTGTTTGAAAGGGCATACTTCCGAGGTGACCCCATATAATAGAAATTTTATCATAATCGGTTGTGTAGTTTGGAGGTGAAGTCGGTTTTTAGTTTTAGTTTTGAAAAATTATGTACAGTTGAAATGTTGCATATTTTTTGAAAGTCCTATAGTAAGTATTCAAATCACTTTTAGATTATCACTTCGACTGTTTTTTTGCATGTTTAAGTATGTTGACATCTTCGTCAATTGTGAACCGATTTGGTTGAAACGCATATTGCGCGGAAGCTCTAAAGATTCCGTTCTGAATTCTGTAGCCATAGTAAAAATTTAAAGATTGATTTTTGCAAGTAAATAATATAAATCAACAACTAGCTACTATTACTAAGTACGTGCGCCAAATCTATACTGTATTAATTTGGTCAGTCAAGTTTTTCAGCGCCTCAGATATATTTCGTCGATGATTTATTTTTGTGTGTGCCGCAAAAAGTTTGAACATCTTTGGACTTTGGTTTCATAGGGCTGGCTAGACAATTACAGCCTTTAATTTGACTTGTATGTACTTGTATGTACGTTTGTTTTGGTCAGATCTAAACGGTTTTGAGCGTGATGTGTTTGCACATGAAAATCAGACGACAATGATTATTATGACAAGATAGAAAACGCATCCTTAATTATAATGCAATATTTTATACTTATTTTCATGTATAGTAAAGTAATAAACAATATTTATATGTCCATAATACAATGTCTTGTCCATTAAATTTCATTCCGACAAGGCAAAAAGTATTTGAGCTTCTACATTCCTGCTCTTTACATAAGACATAACTAATTTAATAACAATACAAATTAACGCTATTAAAATGTTGTAAAAGAATGATGTTTTTGTACAATAACTTATATTGTATTTAGCTTATAGGTAAATAAAAAACCTTGGCTTATCGCTGCTCTGAAGCCTGGCAGCATTGCCACGTTGTATGGCATTGCTAATCTTTAGAGTCAGATAAAGGCCAGCTTTCTGGTCATGCAATTTGACTTTACAAATTTTGGAAAGGTATAACTTAAAAAAAAATATTTTATTTTATTTAATCCGTCAACTAGATTGTCCAATAATAAGGACCCATATTTTTTCATTTAGCAAAGTAGTCAAAATTCACGAAGATACAGAGCTTAGAAATTACGGAGTGAGGGTGATTTTCGTCACCGGTTAAAAATCGTAGCCAATACGTCACGCGAAACTTAAATGTGCTGTATCTTCGTCATTATGTGCTGATGAGAGAAAAGAAAAAATAGGTATAGCATACTTTTAAAAAATCTATCATCTATAAGCCAAAAAAAATTTTTTATTTCCATTTTATACATTTTGTGTCAACAGTTCCAATTTAACACAAAAACATAGATGTTCTATACAACCCAACTGTCTGCAAAATTGAAGCCCTAAAATTGTGGTCAAGTATAATAGTGTTAACCCTACACTGGACGTATGTACAGTACAGCGTAACGTCCCGCCGGTCATATCGACCCGACGTCTGATAAATGTACTTTGGTCCCACGCATCGGACGCAGAGGTGAAGTGGTATAGGTACTTATGTTTCAGTTTTCCTATATGTAGTCTGTAAGAGACGACGAGGTTGGTTATCGAAGGTCGAAGAGAGTTGGAGTGATAGAAGTGAGGCCTTTGCAGTATGGACTGAAAATAGCATCCTACTGATATTATAAACCACGCACCACGCTAACGTGGCCTTTGGACCGAACGGCCTTGGGCTCTGTCTACCCCGTCAGGGACATAGACGTGAAAATGTATCTGTATCTGTATTATAAACGCATAAGTTTGTAAGTATGGATGGCTGTTACTGCTGTTTGTTTCTCTTTCACGTAAAATCTACTGAATGGATTTTAATGAAACTTTACAATAATATAGCTTATAAGTCAGAATACACATAGGCTGCATGCAATTTATAAAGATATTGCTCAGACGAAGTCGCGACCACCAGCTAGTTAGAATATATGTATCGGTCGTTTTGGAAATCCTTGGTGGAGGCCTTTGTCCAGCAGTGGACTTCCTGTGGTTGATATGATGATGATGATATTTAGTCAGATATGTAGTTTTGGTGGGGCTCCCTTACAAAGGACGTGATTTTTTATAGACAATGGTACGGAACCCTTAGTACGCGAGTCCGACTTGCACTTGGCCGGTTACTTGAGAGTATTTCCGGTTGCATTCGGCATTTAGAGCCCGGGGTCTGCTACCTAACTTAGGTGATTTGACAAGGTTACTAGTTTTCTCACAGCGCGTCTGCCGTCTGACCTCCGCAACCCAAAGGGTAGACCAAAACCAATCCTTGTGTAAGTTTCAGCAAACGCGAGATGGCGTTCGGAACCCACTGTTTATACGTGCCTTCCAAACACGGAAACATCTTTCTTTTCGGACAATACAGTGATTTAAGCCTGCAATATCCTAATTAGACTGGAAACACTCTCCTCGATCACTATAGGAATGCTAAAAGTAGCTAAAACTAATTTGCTAAGCTACCCTTAATTAAGTCCCAGATGGCTCACAGCACGTACACTGTACTAAAAGTATCAAACTTAGCAGATGACGTAACAATTATCAATTTTTTGTCTGAAATCGAGCGGTGGCAGCCTGCCAGCTTGCAAGTTGAACGGACGCCCAGCAGTTGTTTTTCTGTATGCATCGCCGCGTCAGACAACTCTGGTTTCCGCCAGGTTTCATTCAGCAGAACCTAGCAGAAGTGGCGCCCTTATTCGAAACAGTAAACACGGTGAAAATCAACATATTGTCCTCCAACAGTTCCAGAAAGATCTTCAAATCATTCCATGAAGAACCCCTGAAAGTATGTTAATAGTTTAGTTCTGTAGTCTCGTTTTAGAACTAGACGGACTAACGCAATTACTTCAACGGTCGTTTCTAGAGATTTTTGGAAACCAAATAGCCATTCATCACCATATTTATCTTCAAACAATCCATTTCAAATGAGGGCGCCACTGCCGCCGAGTTCTGCTACCATTTCACCTTATGGCGTAGTTTTTCAAAACTGAAAACCGACTTTAACACCTAACCATTATATAACCGATTTCCATAAAATTTCTAAGGGACCAGCTGACAAGTATGCCCTTTCAAACAAAAAAAAAGAGTTTTCCAATATGTCTAGGCGTCTTCGAATAATCTGTGAACATACATAAAAACACAAATTGATAACTACCTCCTCTTTTTCCCCTTTAAAAATGATATGCAGCAGCAAGAAACTTGCATTGTCTAAAAGGGCCTTTAAACCCTTTAACCGCGAGCGTCGCATATATGTGACAAACATTGTCGGGCCGATTCCGCGAAGGTCGCATATTTGCGACAAAAAAAATACTCGTATGGCACATAACTTACGTATCCATATCCGTTTTTGGTTGTAGATAGGTATGTTAGATTTACCATGTCTCGCGCTGGGGGCACGACAACTGATATAAAGTCTCGCGGTGAAAGGGTTAAGCTAGTTATAATCACTACTTTCCAACTACTCAAATCTGATACCTTTTTCTAAACGTCAAAACAAACATTTTGCATGGGATTTGTATGAAATACAGGCTAATGATGTCAAAGTTTCTTGGAGTCAAATGGCTCTTAATATCAGTTTTTCTGCAATAAATCTAAAATCGCTTTATAAATAGATATCATCATCATCATTTCAGCCGCATAACGTCTACTGCTGGACATAGCTTCCAAGGATTTCCAAAATCACCGATCTAGAGCGGCTTGCATCCAGCGCTACCGATCTAGAGCGCCTTCCAGCGATAATGGAAATGATCAATGTCAACTCACATGATTTTGTGACGTTTTATTTTCCAACTAGCCGAAGCCCGCAACTTCGTTCGCGTGGATTTTATGTCTCTGGAATATGCTCATCAGGCTGAACAACTTTTACTAAGGCGGCATTTTATTATATCTCTTATAGTTTAGCTGGACCATTACGGTTCTGCATATTTTCCAAAATCATTTATGCCCTATATGTTGCCCAGGCTTAATAGCTATATAACAAAAAAAGTTTCATTCGTCCGTCCAGTATTTCCGGAGATTAGCGTGTACAAACAGACAAACAGACATACAGACAAACAGACAAACAGACAAACAGACAAACAGACAAACAGACAAACAGACAAACAGACAAACAGACAAACAGACAAACAGACAAACAGACAAACAGACAAACAGACAAACAGACAAACAGACAAACAGACAAACAGACAAACAGACAAACAGACAAACAGACAAACAGACAAACAGACAAACAGACAAACAGACAAACAGACAAACAGACAAACAGACAAACAGACAAACAGACAAACAGACAAACAGACAAACAGACAAACAGACAAACAGACAAACAGACAAACAGACAAACAGACAAACAGACAAACAGACAAACAGACAAACAGACAAACAGACAAACAGACAAACAGACAAACAGACAAACAGACAAACAGACAAACAGACAAACAGACAAACAGACAAACAGACAAACAGACAAACAGACAAACAGACAAACAGACAAACAGACAAACAGACAAACAGACAAACAGACAAACAGACAAACAGACAAACAGACAAACAGACAAACAGACAAACAGACAAACAGACAAACAGTCAAACAGACAAACAGACCAATAGACAAACAGACAGACATTTTTTTTTTAATTCTTACTCTATTACTACGTCTCCATCGCCCCCAATATCTTTTTTTGGAAATATATTTAATGTACAGACACACTTTTTTTACTGTTTTATTATCGTTCAAAAATAAATCTATATCTATACATATAAATGTATAGATATAGATTTATTTTTGAACGAGGGTAATACCCAATTGTATATCATCATCCTATTCTACTAATATTATAAATGCGAAAGTGAGTTTGTATATGTATTTGTTTGTTACCACTTCATGTTTCTTCAACCAAAGAACCTATTTAGATGAAATTTGATATGGATATAGTTTGATACCCAAGGAAGGACATAGGATAGTTTTTATCCCGAAATTCCCACGGGGAGCGAAGCCCACGGGCACAGCTAGTATAATATAAATGCTCACACGCGTGTTATAGCACAGAATTAATAATAGTATTAGTTATAGTATAAAATTTACGAAAGCTTACAGTACGGCCGTCCCAGACTTTGCTTAGCAGGGCTAAATTGGATGGATCCTACGTGACTAGTCAGGCAGACTTTGACCTCAGTGGAAAGGTACGTAGGGCTAAGGCCAAACCACACGTAAGGAATCTTGTGTCAAATATCAAAACGACTCCAGTTTATGAAAAATAAAAAATTATATCCATGCTGGTCTGGGAGAAAAGAAAAAACGTAGAATGTACCAGCTGCTTCTCTTCCCGCGCAGATCGTAAGAGCCGATCGAGGGAATGGGCGAGATTTGAATCATGGTAATAGGTGATGCGGCTAGCTACCCATCACTTTTTTGATTCCTTTTCCATCTTAACGCCCACCACCCCGCTAAGCGTGGCCTTTGGGCCTAACGGCCCTGGGCTCTGTCTACCCCGTCAGGGATATAGACGTGAAAATGTATCTGTATCTGTAAAAAAATATATTGAGACAAATTACACTGATTGAGCTAGCCCCAAAGTAGGTTGAGAGTTGTGTTATGGGATACTAATTCTACGATACTTTATTTTCTAACAAATACATAATAGATAAACATCCAAGATCCAGGACAATTTAAAAGCCCATTTTCCAACTGGCCTTTGGGAGAGGCCTATGACCACTGCTGGACATAGGCCTCTCCCAAAGATATCCAAAATGAGCAATATAGAGCGGCCTGCGTCCTGGGCTTTTCAGCGACCTTAGTCAGGTCGTCTGACTACCTTGTGGGTGGGTGTCCTACCCCTCTTTAAGTCAAGAACCCATGTCTGGACCACTTTGAAGAGCTAATTAATCCGCTGGGCTACACCAGTGACTTCTGATCTCCTATGAATTTCCTCATTTCTGATTTGATCACTCACGTAGAGTAACACCGAATAATCTTGAGCCTTCTTATGAGACCCATATAGTAAGGGACCACGTTTCAGAGCCTCAAGTCATCACTAGTAACACACATGGTTGTAGACTTGTTACTATCGACATGATTACTATCGACATATCTTTGGAGAAGAAAAAGACGAAAAATGAACGAAGACTTCAAATATAGACACAACGCGTATGCAATACACTCTTATACAACTTGCACTGAGAAAAAATAATGGTTGCTAGTAGCAAATATGTTTGCTACACGTCACCATAGTCGAGAGACTGCTAAACTCAGGGCTACTAGCTAACATGTGTTTTAATTAATAGTTATAATTTGGGACATGCAACTACATGGTTCTATTAGAACAAAAGTTAGGTATCTACAAACCAAATCGCAAGCAGCAAAACTGATTCAGCTATTTCTTTTCTCAGTGTGTGTGAATATATCCTAAGTTGGTATATTCTGTTATTTATATGCCTGTTTTATGGTCCCAGAGGATTGTATGTTATTGAATGCCTATAAAAGCCTTGACGTTTGAAATAACATGCCCCAACATAGCTGCGGCTACACCAGAATAAGCATACACTTGAGCTTTAAAGCTATGAGCATAAGGTTCAAAAATTTCCACATTTTCTAGTCGTGATTGTAGAGATAATACAAATACTTATTTTATTCATGCGATGTGGCCCTAAATATTTGATTTGGTTCATGTTTCCGATATGTAGAAATGTTTTTGCTGTTTGTACAGATTTGGTTACTTGTGATGCATTCACTACCGCTTTTAGGGTTACATAGAGGGAAAACTGTTTTGCCAGCTTTCATTTAATCTAAATTGCAACTTTGTTTTACATTTCAGTACATACATTATTATTTTATTGACCGAAGAACCTATTATATTGGCGAAGCATCTCAGTTTTGAGATCGGCCACAGACTCTTTTGTCCGGCTGTCTTTCTGTCTGTCCGGTGTTCTCACCTACAGGTCGCATTTCTCAATCGATTCTCGTAAAATTTAGTAAGAAGGTTCGAAAATGAAATAGGACTAGCTGTGCCCGTGGGCTTTTCTCCCCGTGGAAATTTCGGGATAAAAACTATCCAATGTCCTTTCCTGGGTATCAAACTATATCCATATCAAATTTCATCAAAATAGGTTCAATGATTGAAGCGAAGAAGTGAAGTGGTAACAAACAAACAAATATATAAACTCACTTTCGCATTTACAATATTATTAGTAGGAAGTAGGATAGGATAGGATAGTAAGGATAAGGATTATTTTGGTGATCGCAATATGTCATGGCTGTGGAATATCCGATAATGAACTGGTTTTCAAAATCAAACGGTAGAACGACTGTTCAAGTTTGCCATGGACAAATCAAGATTTTAAGAGCTGACTGCCAATCTTCAGCAATGAAGGGCCACCTAATGAAGAAGATAAAATTTTGTATCGGAGGATGAAATATACTATTTATAATACTTGACCATATACTTAAGTTTGGAGGTTGAAATCTTATATTTAAAGTACTTAACCATATACTTAAGTAATTCTAGAAGGATAGGTAAAAAGCGCACTGCAAGACTGCAACAAAAAATATTACACGAGTTACTGTTTTAAAGATTTAAATGTAATAATTAAAATATTTTTTCAAAACAAAAAATTAACTACACCTAAACTACACGACATTTTTGATAAAATTGATGAAAAAAACTATGAGACCATCTTACATCTGACACTTTCAAACAAAAAAAAATCCAAATCGGTCCAGGCGCCTTCGAATAATCGGCGAACATACATTTAAACGATTTGATAACCTCCTCCTTTTTGGAAGTTGTATAAAAAGTAAAACAATCATGTTTGAATACAAAATTAATTAATTGAATAAAAAAGTTACAGAAGAGCTCTTAAATGTCATAAACAATGTCCATTTAATACATCCAAATTAGAATTTAACTTCTTTTAATAATAAATTTCTTTGAAATAGTCTGATATTATTAAAAAGCTAAGCTCTTTTGGAGCAACCAATGCCCTCCACCTCACTCTGTCCAAAATCTGTCCAAATTAGAACGATATGCCTAATTTAGAAAGCTTTCAGCAAAATTGTGAGCGAATTATTTTAAAAAGGAAAATAATAAAAGTTTGAAAATCACAAAACGAAATAAAACATGATAATTGATGGAGAAGTTAATGCACCGAACCCCACTGAATGAATGCCCTCTTATTTTCACTTAGCAGGGTGTGTGCACAGCACAAGCGGAAGCGGTTTATTCGTGTTGATTTAATTGCCTTATACGCAGAGAAAATAGCCTATGTGTTAATCCACAGTGTCAGTTTCCTGCATATCAAATTTTTTTAAAATTGGTAACAAACACACATACACACTCACAAGCTTGCTTTTAGTATATTAGTGAGATATTGTTTTTTTAGGTCAAATAATTTATATTTCTATGACTATGGCCAAAGGAGGTTCTTAGAATATGTATTGGGTTCAAAAATAAGACGAAACGCAAGGTAAACGGGGCGCGGGGTCACTCCCGTGCCCCGCAAGACGAACAATTATTGTTTCAGCGACGTTCAAAGTCAAAGTATTTACTTACCCAATATGGGGACTGGGCGTACCGCAGAATAGCACCACAAAGCCAACAAAGACTACTCTGTACCTTACTTTTGTCGAAATCATTGAAGGCACTTTTAATACTCCTGTAACTTCATTGTGGATAAAGCTAGATCTTTATTATTAGTAACCAATAGGGCATACTTACATGGGTACTTATTATCATTATTAACTATTTTCCAAATAATACACTTTGACAAAGTGCGTGATTACTAGATTTCATCCCCGACTGTCAAGAACGCCATCTAGTGATGAGTAGCGGGACTATCAATACGACTTGAGATCCGTAGCGCCATCTATTATTTGCTAGAAAAAGCCTTGACTTTCAAGTGTTAATCCCCAAATAACTTTTAAATAGTCGAACCGGTTTTGATTAAACATAGCTAAAAACTACCGTAAGTTAACTTGCTATCACATAAAAAAACCGCATCGAAAGCAGTCCATCGGACAGACAGACAAGTAGACCGACCGATCTTTTTGTCGGGGATTATAAAAAGAACTTGACTCCCTTCGCTCGCTTATGCAAAAATATTTCCACAAACCGCTGACTCTTATTCAATGAAAAACAGCTTTACAACAGCGTCACTGGATGGTTGAAAGAAACTTTTGTTTTGATTTATTATTTTGAAGATAAGTGGAGTTGAAATCTACTGCGAGTATTCTTATAGAAACTGGATAAGTCTGAGATGTCACGATTTGAAAAGATTCTGAATTATTTTTAAGTCCACCAAATCTTATTTTTACTGAAAATGCTGTATTTTTACAATTTTTTATTTCTTCTTTGCTGTTTAGAGAGAAAAAACTTAGATCGTCTCATTATCAGATGAGACTGTGGCATATTACTAGATGTCAACTTGATTTAGTCCAATAATGGTTTAAACCTAGTAACAAAATTAGACTACGGAGAATGTCTACGACATTCTGCTTCTTTTCCCGTGCATATCGTTAAAGCCGATCGAAGGGATGACGACAGTGCGCGGAGTGGCTAGCAACCCATAACTATTGTGATTCCTTTTTTAGGGATTCCGTAACAAAGGGGTTAAAATAATTAACCAAGTTCGTGTCGGGCTTAGGTTTTGGGAATGCCGACTTTGAGTTCGTGCCACTAAAAACGTCTAAAACGAATTTTCTTTTAAATTTGTCTTTTCTATAGATAGCCAAAAATATTTTTCATATTTCGTCATATGTTCCTTTGGGAAAGTGAAAGTTGTTCACTGCCACACTGAATTGACCCTTAAAATAATTTCAGTATATTTTGATAGACCTTATTATGGAACCCTAAAACCGGGACCCTTTTAAAGACTCCGCCGCCGTCCGTCTGTCTGACACCAGGCTGTATGTCATGAACCGTGGTATCTAGAAAGTTGAAATTTTCAAAGATGATGTATTTCTGTTGCTGCTATAACAACAGAATAACATACAAATTTAAGTGGGTCTAATATACAACAAACGTGTTTTTTTATAAATGGTACGGAACCCTTAGTGTGCCAGTCTGACTCGCACTTAGTTAACCTTTGACGGCGTGGCCTTTGAGTCTTGCGGCCCTGGGTTCTGTTTACAAAGGCTCGCAAGACCCAAAGAGAGGTTTCCGGCAGAGTAGAATACGGCCACTCCAAGACTTCCCATGGATGTCGTAGAAGGCGACTTAGGAAATACAAGCCAAACAAAGCTTATAAATATCAATGAGACCTCTCCAACTCGTCAGCAAGGAGAGTGTAGGCCAAAGTCCTGTGTCTGCTTTGGCCAAGTATGGTTCTGGTAGTGCAGAGAGGGTCGTGCTCTTGCAGTGGAGAGTAAAAGACCTGATGATGATGATGAGTATATGTTTACAGGTCAAGACCCGCATGGCATTAATAAATGCTACGTTCATTGTTTTACTATTGTATCTGGTATTAACGGTAAAGGAACGGTTAGGTACTTACTTCTGCAGTGCGATTCTGAGCTATTAGTTTTATAAACTTTGACACAAAAGCATCTTGTCAGTTTCGAATTGGTATTCTGAGACGTTTTTTGGTCACACAAAATGACTTGATTCTGGTTGAATTAACTTGAATCGACTTGACTTACTGTCATATATGACAACATGTTAGTAGTTTTCCGCGGGTTTGCTTACGATTTGAACTGTCAACCCCGAATCGGTATTCTACGATTCGACATCTTTCGTGTTTTTGACGCTGTCAGAAGGCAATTGGAATTCCGGCAATTACAATGATCCAAGCGTATTCTTTGATTCAAAAACAGAAGCTAATCCAGGAAATCTTAAGATAAGGCAGAATGCTAAGATTAAAACATTCCAATCCCGTTAATTCGCCATAAAACAAGAATATATTTATTTCGCTTCCGCCGCGGACCCCTGAAATCCATTAGGACGCGCGTAAAAACGTCCCGGCCACTAATTGCAGACGGGATTCAGCTCCCGGTTTTATTATAATTTGATTGGGCCATTGACCTTTGTAGTTTTAGATAAAAATTTAAATCATTTTTCAAAACCAAAAAACGACTTCAACCTCTAACTGCGGGAACGTAAAAGTTTATATGAAACTCGGCTTAAAACTACTGAACAGCAGTAAAATGTGTAAAAAACTCTAATAAAAAAGAATTTTCCAAATCGGTCTAGGCGTCTTCGAAAAATCGGTGAACATACATATAATAATAGGCCAAGTGCGTGTCGGGTCACGCACAATGTAGAGTCCGCAGTTGTGAATGCTGACACTACAAGGGTACCTTGTTCACTACAGGACCCTAAAAAAAATATGTATGTTCATCAAATTTTTTTTTCCGATTTTTATTTTTGGCAAATTCTTTTTTAACAGAATTATTTACACATTTTACTGCAGTTTTGAGCCGCGTTTCATAGAAACTTTCACGTTCCCCCCATCTTATCCCCTTACATTTTTTTTTAAATAGTGGTAAAGAAATTTTTTTGGTTTTAACTGTGAGTTTATATTTCATTGTTCATATTTCTATCTTGTTTATTGACCAAGTTTCATACACACTTTTAACCCTTATTTCAACCCCTTTAACTCCTTGCGATTTTCTAACAAATATTTTTTTTTACTTTCTGCGTGAAAGAGCTGTCTATTTTTATAATTGGTCTATGTTTGCCCAAACTCGGTATTGGACGCAGTTCAAATAACTCTATGAACCGACTCCTAAAATTAAAAAAAAACTGTAATTTAATTTGTTTCTTTAATTAACTAAAGCTTTGATTGTTAACCAGGTGAAAGGTTTTCCTAATCACACAGTAACCCAAAATTTTATTTGAACTTTTTGGAATTCATAAAGATATAATCAACGACTTCAACTATAGAGTCTTCCCGTGGATGTCGATTTAGGAAATACAAGCTAAACAAAGCTTATAAACATCAATGAGACCTCTCCAACCCGTCTGGACAGCGATGAGAGTGTAGGCCAAATCCTTAGGCTGCTCAGGCTAGTTATGGCTCTGGTAGTACAGAAAGGGTCGTGCTCCTGCAGTGGAGACTAAAAGACCTGATGATGATGAATGCTAATTGACAAAACATTAAAAGACGACAAAAAAGGGGAGTTATAAGTATGATGTCTTTCTTTGGCATCGTGGCTCTCGAAGGAATGGACAGATTTCGATGCGGTTTTTAACAGTTGAGCAGTAGAGACAAAAGGACCTGATGATGACACATACAAAAGCCGGATTGTTCTAGTAGACACAGAGAATTTTGCTCGTTCGTTCAATCATGGCTCCCAAGGAGAATGCTACAAGTGCAGATAGAATCAAATTCTCGTATGCGCAGTCACGCTTTTCCGTCGTGCCGTCGAGCGCGAGCTGTATATATTTTAGGGTTAAAAGCCAAATAAAGCCATTGAAGGGGTGACAATAAAATAGCTTTGTTGTGCCCCGCGACGCGCCGGATAAAAATTAACTACCCATCACCCTTTATCCGGCACGGTTTGGTCGCTTTTGGTCCACTGACTTGCACCTTTTCCGTATCTTTACAGTTTTGTTCAAGTTTTTTTTGTTTTTCTTGTGAGCTGTGTTTATTATGTAGTCAAAATACGGGTGCTTAACTTTAATTTATTTATATTATTTTATTGGTTTCTATTTATAGTATTTAAATAATTACAGATAGGATCCAATCTCTCGTATGCGCAGTCACGCTTTTCCGTCATGCCGTCGAGCGAGCTGTATGTATTTTGGGGTTGAAAGCCAAATAAAGCCATTGAAGGGGTTGACAATAAAATAGCTTTGTTGTGCCCCGCGACGCGCCGGATAAAAATTAACTACCCATCACCCTTTATCCGGCACGGTTTGGTCGCTTTTGGTCCACTGACTTGCACCTTTTCCGTATCTTTACATTTTTGTTCAAGTTTTTTTTTTGTTTTTCTTGTGAGCTGTGTTTATTATGAAGTCAAAATACTGGTGCTTAACTTTAATTTATTTATATTATTTTATTGGTTTCTTTTTATAGTATTTAAATAATTACAGATAGGATCCAATCTCTCGAATGCGCAGTCACGCTTTTCCGTCGTGCCGTCGAGCGCGAGCTGTATGTATTTTAGGGTTAAAAGCCAAATAAAGCCATTGAAGGGGTTGACAATAAAATAGCTTTGTTGTGCCCCGCGACGCGCCGGATAAAAATTAACTACCCATCACCCTTTATCCGGCACGGTTTGGTCCCCTTTGGTCCACGACTTGCACCTTTTTCGTATCTTTACATTTTTTTCGAGTTTTATTTTTATTTTTGTTTATTTATTTAAAAACTTTATTGTACTTAAAATAACAAACATTAATCACATTTAATTACAAACAGTGATACAAATGGTAAACTTATCCCAGGAGGGATCTCTTCCAGTCGACCAGAGAAACAAAGGGCTTTTTTTGTGGGCTGGGTTTTATATTATCAAAATACTGGTGTTAATCTTTTTTTATTTTATTGGTTCATGTACACTTGAAAATTTTAAAAACAATACCTTACAAAAGTAGACTTATTACTGTGCTTTTCAAGTTTTATAAAAAAACTGACAGGATTTCGCCTGCTATGAAAGTTTTAATAAAAGCTTCAAAAATATGGGTCTCGACATGGCAGTACAGTGAAGTCAGTCAGTTATTGGATTCATTTGACGGAACAAAAAACTAGTCAAATGGTCCAATCACAACAGTTGATTGGACCTGACCTGCCCCGAACTATAAATTCGGTGACAGAAAATCTACAAAAAGAATTCGTTTCTCTATACAGTCCAATATCACGACAATCTCCCGACCGATTTTGCTCACATTCGAACTAAAAAATATAATATTTTTTTCATCTAACGAATCGCATAGTAAATTAAATAAAGTTTCGATCAATCGAAGATCTTATTCGCTCGCTTCGCCAATCTGATATAAAAAAATATAAATTTATTTCAGTTTACAAAGACCCATATTAACCAGTACAAATGTCAGTCGCCCTAACAATCTATTATTACAATTCAAAAATTCTTAAAACATAATAAATACTATATATTTCAAAATATACATTATTATTACCTATCTTCTTCTTCTTCGCCTTTTCTTAATATATAAATTAATAAATTAAATATTACTTACATAAAATTAAAACTATAAAGTTGGCCCAATGAGGAACACACCTACCTCCCCTTGGAAAAGCACCCCTCGATGACTGCCGGATGACACTGCCATTTCAGTTTAACTACCAAACTTTGTCCTTGATTATCTACCTTATTGTTATGGGAGCCACGTGTATAGACGTCGATAGTCATTAAATTTATCTCGAGTCATTAATGGGAGAGGCAGGAGGAATGCGTAAGTTTGTCGATGACTTTGTTGATAAGTTATTGTAATTATACTTATTGCGTTATATAGACTAGTGGCTCTGTGGACTAAAAAAAAGAAGAAATAAGTATGCTGTAAAAAAAAAGTAATATAAACTTTAAAATACCGGTCTAAAAATAAAAATAAATAAAGAGGACCTACTTACACATTCCGGAGGGATTATATGAGATCTCTAGACGTGCAAGTCTTTTGGATCTCTTTATAAACAAACTTTAATCTCTTAACAATACTGGTGAAAATATCCGTCTTATTGTATGTCACAATCTATATCTATACATACAATAACAACTACAAATACAACAGTAAAAAAGTGTGTCTATTAATTAAATATATTTTCAAAAAAAATATCTAGGGCGATGGAGACATGGTAATAGAGTAAATTTAAAAAATATATGTGTGTCTGTTTGTACCGGTAATCTCCGGAAATACTGGACGGATTCGAATGAAACCTTTTTTTTGTTATATAGCTGTTAAACCTGAGTAACATAGGGTATAAATGATTTTGGAAAATGGAACACCTGATGCATAACTATGATTGTTCAGCTAAACTATAAGAAATATAAAAATGACGCCAAAGAAGTTGTTTAGCCTGATGAGCATTTTCCAGAGGCAAAGTCGACGCGAATGAAGTGGCGGGCTTCGGCTAGTAGTATATAAAAATCCATATTTCCCTTGGTCGCGCAAACACGCGTTATTCGCGTGAACGGCAGGATCGATTTAAATGAAATTTGATATGGATTTTGTTTAAGACCCGGGGAAGGATATAGGATAGTTGAGGAGCTCCGGAACAAAAGCCGATAAATTTACTTTACGTTTTTTTTCAGGAAATACAAAAGATTGATTTACGTAAGAATGATTGTTGTTTTTTAAACTAATTTAGCATAAATTTGGCTTGTAGCAAGGGCTTTTAAATAGGTAAGATTTAAAAAATGTAGTGTTTTTAGTTTCTCCACAATTTCGGTTTCAGAAATGGAATTATCGGGGTTTAGTCCGGCCATAGTGTAATTATCGGTATTTGAACGGCTATATTGTAATTGTCGGGTTTTGTCCCAGTACTTCCGTAATAACCGTCTTTTTGCAGTTATAAGTTTTTTATGGATAGGTAAGTTAGTATAAAATACATGTTTGTTTTCTCTAATCATTATAATGTTGTTTTATTAAGTATTGAAAAATTACAAATTCCTACACTAAAATATTGCTTGATTCTTCTTCATTACAGTCATATAAAATTTCTTCATCTTCAGGTTCCTGCTCATGTTGGTTTTTATTTTGTATTAAATCTTTATACCACTTAAATTCCTCATTTATACTCCAATTATCACCAAATTGTTTTTTCATTAAGGTACTAACGTCTTGTTTTTTAGCTGCATTCAGAAGTTTAAAGTTGTTTTTATTTGAATAATAAGTATAATATGTTGGGTGTATAAAATATGTTGGGTGCTGTTTGCCTCTTTTAAGCAGACAAAATGGTTTACGCTCTTCGTCTGATTCGTTCCTGAAATTTTTGTAGGCTTTGATCAAATACTGTGTTATTGTTTCCATTCTTCTGCCTTTTTTTGTCAACTAAATGTTTTTTAACACTATCCTCTTTATGTCTCTCAATCCTTCAACTTTCTTTTTTTTTCTTTTCTTGATTATTGCGGTCAAACTTCGTTGAAGCTTATTTTGCCAGTGTCTAGTAATATCTTTTCTTTATTCCTAATCCTAAACCCTTAATTATACAATCAAAGGTTGGTATAGGTCCGTTGATGGCTTCACGAGAGCTTCTGGCGACAAATCTATACGAGTCTACTGGTTTTCATAGCCGATTGAGTGGCGGACGGCGCCCAAAGACGCCCACCGCAGTCCGCAAATAAATATCACTACAACCGCACTATGACTGTCCACTTTAAACATTTCACATATTGTCCATGAGAATGAGCATTTATAACACCAAAGTACACCAATTTCATATTATACAGTACACCAAGTCCACTAGAATCAATTTGCAAAACAATTTAAAGCAAACTCCAACTGGACCCCTTTACTTCCCGCCAAAAACTCCTTCAACTTTCTTGTAGTATTCTTCTAATGATTTTATGTCCATTGTTTTAGGACGTATGACTTTTGTGTCAAATCAAGTGTTGCCACCCCTCGATAAACTATTGCTACCACAAAACTAGTGTTTTCGTTCTAAAAAATAGAAAAGTAAAAGAAAAATACATTTGTCGGTTATTGGTCTGAACAGGATTTTTTTTAAAGAATTTGTAAAGGATTTGTCGGTAATAGATCCGAAAATTTTAAGAAATCTAGAAATACATGTATTTGTCGGGTTTAGGTCCGGCTGCCCATCTTTAGAAATTTATTTAGTACGTTTTTAACGAGATCTGCTGCGACTTGTTTGATGTATGTTATGTATAAGTACTAGGACTATTAGAAAAAAAAATAAAAAAATATCAGGCCTAAAATGGATTTATCGGCTTTTGTTCCGGAGCTTCTCACTGTTTTTATCCCGAAATTGTCACGGGGAGCGAAGCACGCGGGCACAGCTAGTAGAAAATAAAATTCCTGTTTTTCGTCGCACTACAAACACAAAACGGTCGTAAGAGCCATAAAATCCAAAAGCGTTTAGGCGTGCTAAATCCGCCGTTTTCAAAAAATTCCAAAAACTGGCTTGACTTAATATTTTATTGAACCTGCTCCCAAAATTTCACGGTAATCGATTGAAATATGCGACCTCTAGAATAGAACACACAGTCATACCAAAGCATTTTTGGCCAAGCTGAAACGGAGACTTCGCTCGCTCGGTCAAAAAGCTGTAAAAATTTAGTCAGAAAAGCTAATGTATCATAATACCTATACTAAGTATAAAAATATACTGAATCTATGAATCTTTTATAGTTTACTATAAAACAAGCCAATTTAAAATTTAACAGAAGAAATCTGTGACACAATAATATTTTTTTTTAAATCAAAAATGACTTAATTTTCTTCTTAAACAAAATCTATTTTAATTGTTTTTATTGTTTCGGTATGAAGAACATAAAGTAATCTAAATCAAACCATGTTACTTTGACTTCCGCAAAGTAATTAAGCAGTCTTATACATTTTTAAAACTAAAAAAAACGACTTTATAACAACAAATTTTTATAAAATTTCTATGTTACCATCTTAGAATATAGAACAAACCAGAAGCCGCGAACGCGCCCTAAGCTGAAGCTACACAAACTACTCTCAAAGAGAGTAGTTTGACAATTGGTGGATTAGTCTATCTGTGGCCATCGACTGACGTACGCGGGAAAAATTCTTTCAGTTTTAATTTAATTATGCAGTGTTGTGCGGTTCCCACCTGCAAAAATGCAGTTGAAAAATTATAAAAACTAGATAGGATCACATTTCATGTGTAAGTAGCGCAAATACATTTCATTTTATTCGAATAATAATGTATTTTTACTCGTTCAAAATGTAAACAATTTGGGCGAGTCCATTTTGTCAATGTTGCCAGTTGTGCTAAAAAGTTTTTCCTGCTTTCACTTGGTTATTTTCTAGAAGGTTAATAAAAAATAAATAAATGCATGACAAATAATTTAACGTTTGACTTTAATAGATAAATTCATATTAATTTATTTAGTGTCAAAGTATGATATTGTTTGAATTAAGACAGTTTAGTATAAATAGAGTGACTTATGTATATAAGTAAATAAAATTATTAACTATTGTTTGACAGATACTAAATTGTATGAATAGCCCCCCTAATTTTTAACCCCCGACAAAAAAGAGGGGTGTTATAAGTTTGACGCTAGTGTCTGTCTGTATGTCTATCTGTGTCATCATAGCGCTCGAACGGAAGGACTGATTTCGATTCGGTTTTTTATTTAAAATCAAGTTACCTTGCGGGGTTTCTTAGCTATGTTTTATGATAATCGGTTAAGCCTTTTAAAAGTTATTGGAGGTTACCAGGTGCTATTTGTCAAACGCGGAGTTACTAAACGAACGGTTTTTTGTACGGAAAAATCGTTTAGATGACTCCGCGTTTCAGAAATGGCACTTACCGTTTAATAAAACCCTAAAATAAAACAGATCTATATTTTGTAACGTTATCAATTCAAGTCGTATCTGTAGTTCCGCTACTCATCGCTAGACGGCGTTTTTGACCGTCGGGTTTTTTTTAATTTGCGTAAACTTGTTATAAGAATGTTTTATGTTAAAACTATTCTAATTTTTACAAGTAGAATTTCAGGTTTCCAGCTGATGAAATCATAAGAGTAAAGAGGACACAAATGATAAGACAAGCTCGGTTAGATGAAATATGAAAACCTACCAGGCAGTGTTATTTGTTGGAAACAAAGCGCGGTTTTATAAATTACACATGGAATTATCTATCCTTATCCGTATATTATCCCACAGGAACAAATATCGGAATCAAAGTAGACAATGTCCTTCCTTATCAAGAAAACTATCCCTATACCTAACTTCATCTAAAAAATAACATTTTCGCAGTTGTTGTTATAATCTCATAAAAATATTTACATATACAACTTCATCATTTGTCAAAACGTAAAAATGTATTGATTAGGTCAGAATCAAAACGTCAATATTATAAAAAAAAGTAAAACAAAAAGGTACGTAAATAAAAGAATATTTTGTAAAAAATTACGTGTTTTATTCCACTTAAGGGTTTTTTTTATGCAATATATTTATGAATATTTATTTAATAGGATAACTGTTATAGATGGATACTCGTATTATGTTGACACAAAACATTAAGTTTGGTTTGCTTTATTTTGAAACGTAATTTTTGATTTACCCTAAAAGATGCGAACTCTCTCTAAGCTAGCAACACTTTGCGGGTGTGAAGTATGAGGAATGCGGGGGGTAACGCATTCTTTTTGGACACAGTGAGCTGCATACATTAACGGCTGTAGGCTACTTCTGGTTTGTTCTATATTCTAAGGTTACCATCTGCTCTTTGGAATAAAATATTTTTTTAAGTTGTTTTAGGCGTCTTCAAGTAATCGGAGAAAATTCATCAAAAAAAGATGCCGACGAATCGATAACCTCCTCCTTTTTAGAAATCGGTAAAAAAATAAAGATACACTTCACAGACTTAGAAACCTCATTTGCTACGATTTTTGTGGTCTTTGTTCGAAAAGAATCATTCTAGCAGGACCGTTGCTCTAAAACTAGGGTAAGTACTACCTCCAGGTAAGTACGTCATAATTTATTATCTACCCCGTCGTGTCGTTAACTCTGAACTCACCTGCTGGGATAAATCATTATTCCGGATAATATATCGTGGGAAAAGGCTTGTTCCAATTTCCTAACGCTTTTTACAGAATTACGAGAAAAGTTTTTACTTGAGATTAGCTGATACTCGCTACTTCGTCCGCGTGAAATTTAGCGCTTCTGGCGATATTAGATTCTTACAAGCGAGCGCAGAATCAATTACGGTTTTAACTGATATCAAATTTAATTAAACAAAGCCTAAATGCTGTCCTAAATTGAGCTTAATATAATAAAAAGCGACCAAACCCGTTATTTAGTTTGGGAATAAAGTTCTTTCTCACAGATTGCATTTGGCTCATTCCACGATTCGCGTTTGTCAAAGCTAATTGTTGCCGTGTGGTTTCCGACAGAGTAGAATAGGGCCACTCCAAGTCCTCCCGTGGATGTCGTAGAAGGCGACTTAGGAAATACAAGCTGAACAAAGTTTATAAAAATCATGAGACCTCTTCAACCCGTCTGGCCAGCGTGGAGAGTGCAGGCCAAATCCTCTAGCTGCTCTGGCCAAGTATGGCTCAGGTAGTACAGAGAGGGTCGTGCTCCTGCAGTGGACAGAAAGACCTGATGATGATAAATGCTAATTGACAAAACATTAAAAGTAAAACGTAACACCCATCATCTTTTTTAAACCTCTACAAAAAAGAGGAGAGTAATAAGTTTGACGCCAATGTCTGTCTTTATGAAGGAATGGACAGATTTTGATGAAATGAAATGAAATGGAATGTATTTATTTGCTTTAAACACGTTATAATAATACAGGTGTCAACAATCTGGATGTGCGCGTGTTTAGCCACAACACAATGTTTTATTTCATTATTATTTAGGTACCTAGTATTAGTACTTATGAACATAAAAAATTAAAAAATTAAAAAATTGATGCGGTTTTTTTTTACTTGAAAGCAAGTTTCCTTGTTAGTTACTCGAATGCTTAATGAATACTGTTACTGTTATTAGTATTACGGGACTTACGGTAAACTCAAATCATATATTGATGAATATCGGTTCAGCAATTCAAAATTTATGGGTCGTGAACGCAGAAAAGTCTAGAATTTCAATTTGCCTGTCAAATAAACTCGTTATTCGTCAAACCAGAAAAATTCAAAAGCAAACAATGTTTCAAATGGTTGTTTGTTTGTAGCGACATAAAAACTGCTGCGACGCAGTGCAAAAATCATATCAACACGTCAAAACACGCCGCACACAGACGCGCCACAAAATAAGTCGTAAAACTGGCAACTATCGCGGACACAAAGGATCGCTCGTAAACAACCTAGAGCTGCCTTTTGTTAAGAGTACACAGTGCAAAAAAGTTTGCATTAATAAGTTTTTGAAGAAATATTTTGTATTTTTTTTAATTTTGTAAGTTTTTGAAATAAGCCTTCATTGTGAGACCAACTATTATTAGGACAAATTAAGTAAGTCCACATTTAATGGAGTTGCGTCGTTTTATTACTTATTTCCATCGACCACCTCCCGTCTCCGTGATCAGACCCTAGACTAGACATTGTCAGACATAAAGCATCTAACAAAATATACTAAAACTATTGTGATGTACCTAATCATGCAATAATAACTCACTCATTTATTATTGTAAAAAGTACTTTTGTCTCCGTACTCCCCAATTATCTCAATTCCCAGTGTAATCCTAGCTACATATTTGTCAATTACAAGGAATGAACATCGTCGCTTTTGTGCCAACCGTACACCAACAATATTAGTAAGAAAAGTCTGAAACTAAATGAAGATTGCAGTGTTCAAGCTTTCTCTTTCCCTCTAGTGCCTTCCAAATATTTCCTTCTCTCTCACAATAACTCAGAATTGATTGGGCATCGTAAAACGTAGTAAGTCGTTCAGTAGATTAAACCGTATTCTTTTGGGGGCTATCTCCCTTTAATGTAAAATTTTATACTTGGAGACAAATTCAGAGGTTGTTTTCAACGGACTTCCAAATAGAAGGAGCTTATCAATTCAAATGTATAATATGTGTTTATGTGTTTCTTTATGTAAATTCTCCGATTGCTGGAAAACGTCTAGGCTTATTTAGAAAATACTTTTTTGTTTGAAAGGGCATACTTGTCATGAGGTTTCATAAAAATTTGACCAAAATAGGTAGTATTTGAAAAATTATCTCTAAAAGTTTTAAAATCTTGTTTTCAATTCGGCCCAGGCGTCCTCGAATAATCGATGAACATACGTAAAAAAAAACATTTGCTCTCCGGGAGTGACGAAAGAAGTTAAAACTTCGTGTCGCGAGTTCATTAGATTTCCTATCTCAAAACATGCTTTCCGTGCATACCCAAAGGGCGTAGAGAATTTTTTTTTCACTTCAAAAAAATTGATAACCACCTCGTTTTTTTGGAAATCGGTTAAAAATACCATATCACTAAGACATTGAGTTTTACACGATTAAATTTTAATAAGTTTGTATAGTTTGAATTTAAGTTAAATTTAATTTTATTTTCCTATAATAATATACACGATTTAAATAAGAGAAGAAAGAAATTCTACTCACATTCATTCACATCAAACGTGTAACGGAACTTTCATCATTACTGCAGAAGACAAACACTCGCGAGTATTGCAGTGGCATGGTTTTGTTCCCCGCTCGTCGTTCCAACGTTTATGTATTTTAGACGTAGTGTAGTTGAAATCGTCTCTCTGTTTGCTGCAGCGAGATGCAGTATGGAAGTAAATAAGAAAGGAAATGTCTATTTTAAAATGTTAATTTTTCAAAATTAAAAACCGTCTTCACCCCCAGCCTGCACAAACGATTTATATATATTATAGAAAGTATATCATCATCATCAAGTCTTTTTGTCTCCACTACAGGAGCACGACCCTCTCTGTACTACCAGAGCCATACTTGGCCAGAGCAGCCAGAGGACTTTGGCCTCCTCGCTAGCGAGACGGGTTGGAGGGGTCTCATTGATGTTTACAAGCTTTGTTTAGCTTGTATGCCCTAAGTTGGCTGTTACGACATCCACGGGAGGACTTGGCGTGCCCCTATCTCTCTGCCGGAAAGTATATACTTTCAAACAAAAAAAATAATTAGTTAATTGATTCAGGTGATACTTTGCGAAAGTCAAAGTTACAGTTAATTCATGCAAACTATTGCCAGCTAATAATAATTTTCTCAATCGGTCCAGGAGTCTTCGAATTATTTGTGAACATACCAAGAAAAAACGATCGCGACGAATTGATAACTCCTCCTTTTGTAAAAGTTGGTTAAAACCATTATGAAAATCTGGCGCGATGAGGTAGTGGGAACTATAATTTTATCTATCCCATATCGCGGCAACGCCTTGACCGATTTGGCTAATTTTCGAACTTAAGAACTTTTAAGGCTACATCTACACGACTACCAAATTTCATGAAGCTTCATTAAAAGATACTCGAGTTATCGTTGAACAATCATACCCACATAAGTATATACTACGCCAGATGAATTAGACTGAGAAAGAAATACGCGTCTGCGCTGCGCCTTGCGCATACGCTTTATTTGTAGCGTTTTCGTAGATCATCTACAGACAATCGTACTTGTAGGCTGCTACGAGTACAACGCGTAGCAAAAGGCGTAGCACACATTTGTACGCAGTTTCTTTTCTAAGCGGCATTTACAGACTTTACAGTAGTCGAGAAAGAAAGAACCGGCCAAGTGTGTAGTGTCGCAGTGGTACTTTGTATAAATATTTAAAGATCTTTTTGTAACCTGTGTTTTCACAATAAGATGGTTTTTGGTTTGATTTAATATGACCCGCGACTTTCAGGGTTGACGAAATAGCAAAAAAATTATTTATGCCAAAAACGGCTCAACCAACACGTAAAAATAATGAGTTAGTCCATTTGTTATCCCGTATTATACGGTAATATCGATCGAGTCAGGCTGTAATTGTCGCCCAGTTTTCGGAGCGTAGTTAGTCGGCGAAGTTTGCCTCCGTGGCGATGTGGAGGGCTTGGTGTAAGTCACAAGCTGGAAAGATTTATAAGCCTTGTTAGAAGTAGCTGTGCCCGTGGGCTTCGCTCCCCATGAATTTCGGAATAAATCTATCCTATGTCCTTCCCTGGGTATCAAACTTTATACATATTAAATTTCATCTAAATAGGTTAAGTGGTTGAAGCGTGAAGTGATAACAAACAAACAAATATACAAACTTACTTTTTTGTATTTTATTAGTAGGAGTAGGATTTACAAGAAGCCTTGTTAGAAGTATAGTTAATATGGTTAGTGGCCAATAAAAAACATTATTTAAACTCTTTATTTTCTAAGCGATGGTTTTTGTCAGTTACGCATGCATACATTTGCTGTATAGCAAACTGACAAAGACAATCCTTGCTTTTCTCGACTTGTCAATTGCTGTCTCAATATTACTAAGATAAATTATTAATTTTATATCTATGGGCAACTTACTTATATTTTGAGACGTCCAGCACCGAACCAATTATTTTATAGACTGTAAAAAGTTATGATACACATACATTTTGACGTCTATATCCCTGTCGGAGCAGACAGAGCCCAGGACCGCAAAAACCAAAGGCCACGCTTAGTGCGATGGTGAAAATAAAATGGAATCAAAATAGTTAAGGGTTGCTAGCATTACCTATTACCATGATTCAAATCTCGCCCATTTCCTCGATCGGCTTTTACGATCTTCGCGGGAAAAGAAGCAGCTGGTACATTCAAAGTTTTTTCTTTTCTCTTAGACCAGCGTGGAAGATAAAAAGTTATGAAAATGTGAATATCCGTCCGTCTATCACTTGTACCACACCCACACCGACGTGTTCCCGGACTCGTACAAAGAAGCAGTATATTTTATTTCGCTGGATCCTGACGTACAGTTTGTTTTCCTCGAATTAAGTAACGCAGTTAGTGTCCAGTCTAAACCGGTTATGTCGTGGGGCTTGCTTTTTAAATTTTGATGTAGTTTTCACTAGCACGAAGAGTATTTATCTAGAATTATACACATGTAATAAACGCATGATTTTTTGTTGAGTACAAATGTTAAATACTCTAACGTCAAATCCAACTAAGTATGTTGGTTCTACAAAATTGTTTTTTAATTTCAGTTCTGTTTTTAGCTACTTTTATTAGATTCTATCAATTGAGAAGTGTAACCTTATCATAGTTGTACTTTTTTATATGAATTTTGAGTAATTAACCGACTTCTAAAAGAGAGGAGGTTATCAATTCGTCGTGATCGTTTGTTTTTTAGTGTTCCGTACTCAATGGGTAAAAGCGGTACCCTATTACTAAGACTCCACTGTCCGTCTGTCCGTCTGTCCATCTGTCTATCACCAGGCTATATCTCATGAACTATGATAGCAAGACACCTGAAATTTTGACAGATGATTTATTTCTTTTGCTGCTGTAACAACAAATACTAAAAGCTCCGATTCAACAAACGTAATTTTATACAGATAAAGGAACGGGGGCGAATCCGTCTCATACTTTGTTTTCTTTTGTTTTTTTTCTCATACCGTGGCTTGACTGGCTTGGTTACATGCCCCGAAAAGCATGCTTTGGATACAAACTCTTTCAGCTGTTTCTTCTCTAAAAATGATATGCTTGCTTGTAACTGATGTTAAAACCGGTTTTAGCATTCACCGGCGAAAGCGCAAGAATTCAAAATGCGACCTCCTGTTTGTTTAAACCAGAATCCTAGATTTCGCAGACGCGGCCAAGTCTGCAGCATTTCCCCCAAGTTTCCTATGTTTTAAACAAACAGCGATGTTTTCTGTTCAAATAATGAAGAATTTTCGAAAGTTTTAAGTAGCTCGTGATAAAGTTTATTTCTCAAAAGTTTTTTGATTATGTATTTATACAAGAGAAATACAAGCTAAACAAAGCTTATAAACACGTTAACGGACAGTAGGACTTATAAAGCATTCATCAATTGTTTTTTCTATTGTGTCTGGCTTAGTGTCCGTGAATGAGTTAAGATCATGAGATTTCTCCAACCCGTCTGGCCAGCGTGGAGAGTGTAGGCCAAATCCTCTGACCGCTCTGACCTTAACGCCACTTTTTTATCCGATAAACTTCAACAACGTGACTTGCGACTTCTACAACTCACTGAGCCACCAGTGTAATAATGTCCAGTCATATCCACGTGTTCATTAAATCAAAATATTCGACAATTAATTAAACGCACCACTCCGGCCAGTAATCGAGAATCGGCTTTCAATTTGTCCATTTAAATTCACCAATACGTCACCGGATTTACCGGAGCGGGTCAACCGCTGCCCTCTCTATCAGGTGTCACGTGAATTCAGAATATTTTAACTTTCAATTATTACAAGCTTTTATTTAGTTTCACGTTTCCCGTTGTATGTCTGTCTGTAATCAAATCTTGTAAGTTAAAGACCCACTTTCCGGAAATTTTGCTCGCATATGATTCCTCAACTGCTGAAAAACACACCGTATGTGTTTCCGTTTGCAGTTTGTTTTCGAAGACAACTGCCTCCGTGGTGTAATGGTTAGAGCGTTTGGCTCATACCCGGAGGTCGCGGGTTCGATTCCCAGCGAGGGCAACGACTTTGTGTTGTTGTCCTATTTTGGTTAGGACATTGCAGGCTGATCACCTGATTGTCTGATAAGTAAGATGATCCGTGCTTCGGAGGGCACGTTAAGCCGTCGGTCCTGGTCACTGTCTTTGACATTAGTCGTTACCTAAAACCATGTCAGAGGCCTTTAAGGCGGTTTAAAAACTCTAACACTGGTGTTAGTCACTAACACACACGATAAGAAGAAGCAGACGAAGTGTCAAGTATTGTTTTTAAGAGCATCTCATTCAAAGTTAGACCAATCGTTAATAGATGAACACTGGTACAGTAGAACTAAAAAACAAAATGGTGATTCTGATTGCTCAAAGCTCTCACAAGGCTGTTACATTCCAGTTTTATTTCGCTCGTACCGCGAACACTAGTTTTCAAATTGTTTTCGCGTCTGAATATTTTGCGGGTGAATTGCGGGCCAATTCTTTGTTGTATACGTAAAGTGGTATTTTATTATTTAACAAGCAATTTATTTTTTCCAAAATGTGTTGCTTTTTATTTATTTTATTTTTTATTTATATTTTTCTTACACACAACTAACTTTACAGGATCATTCCTAAAGCATTAGAGAGGAACTTTTGTCTTAGAATAGGACCGTCCTTCTCATCATTTATAATAATGTTTGTGGACTGAAAAATGTTTGTTGCAAGTAAATTATAAATACTATGTATTGTTCAAAAAAATCTTTTTTAACGAGCTTTTATTGTGAGTCCTGAGTACCCCAAGTAGTATCAAGGCAAATGCAATAAGCCTAAACTCAACGGCATTCTCCGGCTCCATCATCAGATCAGCTTTTTGTCATTATGATATTGCATTGTCATTCGACTTATACACAATATGTATGTAAAATTTCAGCTCATTTGCTGAACTTGACCCTTCGTGACTCCGACCTAGAATATTCGAGTGTGACCCGTGTGAACTCAGTATTAATCTCGAACATTCTACACGCTTCTATATATTCCTACATTATTCTAGAACATTCTACATCCTTCTAGATTATTTTACAAACTTCTAGACACCTCTAGAACAATATATATTGTGTGGTCGAGCAGTAGAAAGTTCTCGATCAAAATATATTGGTCTAGAACTTTAACTGCTCGACTGTTCTGAAAAATTTTCGAATGTTCGCTTTTTAGCTGCTTCGCGGCAATATAAACAAAGCACTACATATTGTCAGCTTTCTTATTGATGTGCGTAATAAAGTGGGGATGAAGTATGAAGCGTCGCGTCGCGTTTCAATAAAGGGAAGTGTAAATCACTGGGACGAGGGATTGATGGCCGAGTGTCGATATCTATCGGCTATCGATAATCGTATTCATTCAGTTATATAAATGCAAAAGTTTGTTCGTATATTCATGTGTTTGTACGGTCAGGGCAAGTTGCAATGCCTTTTTCAAATTGTCCTGAATCTTCGGATTTGAATTAAATTTGACATGTAGACAGATTATTACCTGGTTAAACACATAGTATACTTTTGAGCCGAGAAAATGGGAGGTATCCATGGGGTAATCCCATGTTACACGTTTGTCTTAGTTTTTTAAACTACATCTTGTACCTCAATATTAATACTCAAATTATCGGGATAGTCCATCTAGATACTATTTTTGAGACGATATAACAGAATCGACAAAAAATCCAATTAGTTCTAATGCTTAGGGCGGATTCGACCAAACATTAAAATACACCAGTATTATTCTTGGGATAATTTTATCTTTCAATTTAATCTCGGATAACTTATTTGACGATTGTCCATTCTCCTCCTGGAGTAAGTAATCCTTGGTATTGTCTTGAACTTTGGCGTTTTTCTCCAAATCTCGAACCTAGTTTCGTAACAGTATTATAAATCTATGGTTGAGGAATAAATGGTGGATGTATGTGTAACCCGATAAAAATCCGTATAATAGATACTTTTTCCATAGCAAAGACGATTTAATTTAGCATGAGCTAATGCATTTGAATGTTCGGTATCATCTGTCACATATGTCAAAATGTCACAGATGTCACCTGATCAGCTGTTAACAGTCCGCCATTAAAATACTCCCAGATAACTTTATTATTCCTAGAATATTGGCCGTATAAATAGCTTATTCTGGAATAGATATCTATACTTGGATTAGTAAAACGCAAAATCGATTGATTATTTTGCCATTTATTCTCGGAATAAAATTTAAACTAGTTTGGTTGAATTCGACCTCAATATAACTAATTGGATTCGAAGAGAAATATAGAGGTTTGTCTAAGTTATACCAAACTCAATCAAAGCTACTGAGGTTGTCGAACTAAACTGCTAGTTGTAAAGTTGTTGTAATTGTCTTCACTGCAGGAGCACGACTCCCTCTGAACTACCAGAGCCATACTTGGCCTGAGCAGCCAGAGGACTTACTCTCTTCGCTGGTCAGTCGGGTTGGAGAGGTTTTACTGATGTTTATAAGCTTTGTTTAGCTTGCAGTACCTGAACGACCGAGATTTTCTCGGTTACATCTCAAACATTAACTACATTTTTTAAAACTTGTCTAAAAACAATACAAAATAAAAAAAAAATATATAAACTTGAACATAAAAAAAAACAAAAGTAATTCACCGAGTGGGATTCGAACCCGTAACACTCTTTCTAGCGGTCCGCATCCTAAACTGCTGAGCCAAAACGCATAGTGGCCGACGCGACGAAATTAGCGATCATATTCTGCGTGGAAAGAAAAACGCATGAAAACTCGAAAATACGCGTTTTCCCAAACATAAGACTAATCTAGATCGATTGTTTACCCCCGAAAACCCCCATATACCAAATTTCAGCGAAATCGTTAGAGCCGTTTCCGAGATCACAGAAATATATAAATATATTTATAAATATATAAATAAATATACAAGAATTGCTCGTTTAAAGATAAGATAAGATTTCTAAGTCGCCATTGTTAGATTTTTAATAATTAAGACTACTTATTTTCTTTATTAGACTTCTAATAGTAATCTTATTATATTGTAATATTCTGGTCACCCTGACGGGCTGTCAACATTGATCTATAGATCTATAGACTAGTAATTAAAGGGCCCACCTACGATTCCATGGGCCCACCAAAATGTACGTCAGAGAGGCGGAGCTGTCAAAATGATATAGAGAGATTTTTGATTATTGACGCCGGTTGCGAATTGCGATATTATGTAAAAGTACCGAGTTGTGAGTGAAAAGACTAGATTTTCATGTAAAAGGTCGTGTAGTAGTGTGATTTAAAGTATTACCATCTTTTATTAGGCTAAACCTATCACCTTCTACGAGATCTGCGTAGGACGTAGAGATGCCCTATTCTACTCTGCCGGAAACCACATGTTGCAAATAGTTTTAGTTGTAAATAGTTGTAGTATCGATAAATCGATAAAACTCCATCACTACAGCACTTTGCGTCGGGTGTGTCGTGTACGTGCCGGGCAGTGTGCGAAAAACAACTTTGTTTCCGTCGAACACGCACTGACGACAAGATGGACGACTGGAATCACACTGTTACTTGTGTATAGTTTTGTACAGATCGATCTATTGGATATAAGGTGTAAGGGACATATAATTTTAGACGTACCAAATCGATTGCCCCTCAACGCAAAAGGGCCCGCTGACTGTATGATGAAGATTTTTTTTTTATTTTGACTGTGAATCTACCGAGGTAGAAATTTAAACAAATACAAATCGATAGGTAGAAATGTATACTAATTAGACTAAATACTTATGTCTTAATTTAATCAGGCATAGGGTCCCGCTGGGTCTACGGAAATTAATAAATCGAACCTTAGGCTATTCTAGATCACTATCGATACGCCGCAATATTTGTTCTATACACGCTGACTTTTTATTGGTTTTGGAATAAAAAATATCGTATAGTAAAAAAATTCCTCTATCCATATATGTTATCCAAATTTCTGTATGTCATAAGATAAAAAAGTTGCGTAAATGATTTTCGATCGAGACCATGTAGTTATACGCCGGCCGCCGGCTGCGTAATGTCGATGACCCCGGCTGGCGGGCGGACGGTGTATGGCGGCGGTACTACTAATTAATCTCACAATTTTACTTTCGAGTTTTAGACAATATTTTTTGTTTCTAAATTTTCATTTTGACTAGCTAATTAGGTCTTACTAACGATGCCTATGAAGTGTCCCTCGGCTTCAAAACCAATGAAAAATCACCGTGTATAGGTATGTTCTCTGAATATTAGAAGACGCCTGTACCGATTTAGAAAATTCTTTTTTTGTTTGGAAAGGTTTACTTGTCAGGTGGTCCCATAGAAGGTATATCAAAATCAATTGTGTAGTTTGGAGGTGAAGACGGTCTTTTAGTTTTGAAAAATTATTGACTGTGATTTAAGTTTTCATTAGTTTGTTTGTTTGTTTGTCAAAACTTTATTGTACATAAACACAAGACACAAAAATACAAGTTAGATGTAGAAAACAGTACAAAGGCGGATCCCAGATAGGGATCTCTTCCAGTCAACCTTGAATTAAGAGGACAATTTAAAACACAGGGTAGAGAGTGATTACAACATACTTATAACAGAAAACAGATCCTAATCTTATACCTTTAAACGAGCAATTCTTGTATATTTATATATTTATAAATGTCTGTGATCTCGAAAACGGCTCTAACGATTTCGCTTTAAATTGGTATATGGGGGTTTTTGGGGGTAAACAATCGATCTAGATTAGTCTTATGTTTGGGAAAACGCGTGTTTTCGAGTTTTCATTCGTTTTTCTTTCCACGCAGCATATGGTCGCTAATTTCGTCGCGCCGGCCGCCATCCGCTTAGCTCAGCGGTTAAGGATGCTGACTGCTAGAAAGAGTGTTACGGGTTTGAATCCCACTCGGTGACTTTTGTTTTTTTTTTATGTTCAAGTTTATTTATAATTTTTTTATTTTGTACTGTTTTTAGACAAGTTTAAAACGACGTAAAAAAATGTAGTTAATGTTTGAGATGTAATCGACCGAGCAAAGCTCGGTCACCCAGGTACTTCAACCTAATAACTACTTTACTATACTATAACTACTTTACTACACTAAGTTAGTTGTATAATAGTGATCTAGTATAGCCTGGGTTCCATTTATTATGCAAATATGTCACTTATATGTTGTATATAGTAGAAGCACAGATTAAATATAGGTAACTAATGAGCACGAGATGTACATATTCCCTTTTCAACAAACAATAATAATACCTTATATCTAAATATACTTTTAAATGGAAAATACCAATCTAAAAACAAAGCATATTAAAGATGAGCTTCAGAAAATTGCCAGACTTGCACAAATTCGCAAATAGAAATCACCAGTGTACTGAAAAATATCACTTATTTGCGAAAAGAATATTTGCTCTGCAAGCATAAGTATAAAACAAACCAATATTGGACGCAACTATATATACGTACTCATTTCTTAATTTAGTTTGTTTGAGCTGTTCGTATAGATAATGGAAAATTCATATGAAATAAAGAAGTATTTATTATTAATATGAAATAAAATGAAAATGCATACCGATGAAGATCTCCGGATGAGGTCGAAACATGTCGGCAGTAACTGACTCTACACGTAAGTAACCCGTTAACTCATTGCAATAATACCTGTGTCTTACGTTTGTTTTGATAAAAAAAAACCGGCCAAGTGCGAATCGGATTCGAGCACTAAGGGTTCCGTACCATTATTTATGAAAAATTGCGTTTGTTGTAAGGGAGCCCCCCTTAAATATTTATGTTATTTTTTTTTTAGTATTTGTTGTTATAGCGGCAACAGAAATACATAATTTGTGAAAATTTCAACTGTCTAGCAATCACGGTTCTTGAGATACAGCCTGGTGACAGACAGACGGACAGACGGACAGACAGCGAAGTCTTAGTAATAGGGTCTCGTTTTTACCCTTTGGGTACGGTACCCTAAAAAGAATTTCCAAATCAGTCCAAGTATCTTCGAATTAGGTGATCATAAAACGCAAAAAACTACGCGATGAATTGGTAATCTTCTCTTTTTTTTGGAAAAGATAATAATTTTTCAAAACTAAAAACCAACTTGAAATTTCTATGGGGCTATAAGTCCATTCAAACAATAAAGAATTCCAAATTGGTGCAGACATCTTCAAGTAATCGGGTAACATACATATCAATCAAAGCTGATAGGTATGAAGATAATATTATGTACGTAAGCACAGATAACATCCAATACAAAAAACTTATTACACGTAATATCAAGAAAAACGGTTCGGGCGATTTATCAGAAATAAAATATTCGCAAAAAAGAAGACACATTGGCCTAAGATTTATAGGGGCCAATATGCGAGGACCCCTAATGTCGCTTTGAAATATTTTAACCACTTAAGTTAGACAGAGGTCAGGGAAGGATGGTTACGGTATCGGAGTTAGACTAAAGGGCGCTTTACATCATCGGATGCAAAAAAAAAAAAAAGAATGTAATCCAAGTGCGTATCGATTCACACTTCGGATAGAGTTCCGAAGTTTCATGTCACAACATGGGGACTTTATTTTCCAAAATTTGAAATGTAGGCACTTACCTAGTAACATGTTTATAATTTTTCAAAACTAAAAACCAACTTCGACTCCTAACTACACATTCGGTTTTGATAAAATGTCTCATGGGACCACCTCGAAAGACCAGCCTTTGAAATAAAAAAGAATTTTCCAAATTGGTCCTAGTGTCTTCGAATAGTCGGTGAACATACATTTAAAAAAAACGATCGCGACGAATTGATAACCTCTTCCTTTTTGGAAGTCGGTTAAAAATCATCTCTGTGACCTGCAGATCTAGCTGGTTTGTTTTTGCATCACACCCCTAACTACTTGAAGTTTATCGGGTAGAAAAGTTCCCCTTTATAAGGGTAACAAAATAGACTTATGAAAAGTTATGAATCTTAAAACACAATTGACATGGCTAAAATATTTTATTTATTTAATTTATTGCACTTAAAATCTTAAGGTTATAGTACAAAAGGTACAACTTAATGCTAAGCATTGTCTACCAGTTCACCTTTGAGACGTAATAGAAAATATGATGTTTTTAAGTTTTGAAACCCCATATTTCCCCCATTTAGTTTTTTTTTAAACTGAAGTTATTCAAAGACGCCAGAACCAATTTGGAAAATTCTTTTTTTGGAAAGGGTATACTAGTAAGTTCTCATAGAAACTTTATGAACATCGGTTGTGTGGTTTGGGGGTGAAGACGATTTTAAGTTTTGAAAAATTAAATATATATTTAAAATTATTTTTTTACCGTACGATATGAAGCGTCCTTTCGGACTCTGACTGAAATGCTGACGAGTGTTATCGCCGATCATTCAATCCCAGTCAGATATATAGAGGTGGGTGCTGGCAGTTTACGTCTCCGATAGTCGAGGAGACAGTATCGGTTTTCCATTAAAAACTCAGCCAAACGAGAGTAATCTATCAGTTTCCAACAAGTCAAATCAGATACTTTTTTAAACGTCAAAATAAAGGTTCTCGGTGGGATTTGTATGTAATAGCAAGTCATAACGTCATAGTTCCTTGAAGACTAATGTCGCAGCCTGAAAATTAATATGGTCAATGAAAGAAATGATATTATTTTACGACGATTTATTCTATTATCATTACAAAATAATTTATTTTAGACCAAGGGCACCTACTACCTTATTATTTTAGGTAGTGTGTTACAAACAGAACTTTATATCTCACAAAATGAAGTTCGTTTGCTTGGGACCTGTACTTTAAGAAACCAAAATCAGAGTCGAGGATAATTGTTTCGTTTATAGGCTTGTACCTATATTGTTACAGTCCTATAAATGAATATAATTAGTTATAATACATACTAATAGTGTAAGAGGGCCTAATTCCTAACAATTAAATGAGAAGATTATGTTCCTGGCCTGATTGAAAAGAAATTATGGAGAAACAATTAGCCTACTTATAATCCCACGTACAAACAAGCAATTAAATTGAATGCTTATTAATATTCACATTAAGATTTTTATTGAAGTTATTAAAAAAATAATTGAAATATCAAAGCAGTGCTACAAATATTGTACAGCTTTGTACTTCCGAAAAAAAAAACAAAAACAATTATACTATCGGCCCCTAGGCTAGAAACCGAGACGAGATTTTTTTCTAAACTATCCCGGGCATGAGATCTGATTGAAAATGAGAGCAGGATGGGTATACACTTTACAAAAGGGGTGAAAGAGACAGGGGAGTGTTCGATGGGTTCAGTGTTTGCGACGGACATACTAATAGTGAATTTGGGAACAATTGCTTTGAGGAGGAGTGAAATGGCGGGAAAACCACGGATGTTTTTATGTTAGTTTTATTTTTTAACCCCCTACAACAAAGAGGGGTTTTATAACTTTGACGCTAGTGCGCGCGTCGTGTGGGTTACTGCGTATGATTGCATAGGTTCTATTTTCACAGACTATCACAGACTAAAAAGTGCGTTACGGTATCCATTTTCAATGTTATTTTAGATAGATAGAAGATAGAAACTAATAATAAGGCCCAACGCATTTTTGCGCGTCGTGTGCGTTACTGCATGTGATTCCATGGGTTCTATTTTTACAGACTAAAAAGTGCGACACGGTTTAGTCTGTCGTCTGCGTTGGGCCTAAGAGCACTATTTAATTCAACTCCAAGAAACTATGACGTCATCTGCCTGTATTTCATACAATTCGCATAAGAACTGTTTGTTTTGACGTTTAGAAAAAAGCATCTGATTTGACTGCATGTTGGAAAAGAGCGAATTGGGGATAATCCTTTCAAAATGATGTCAACGTTACCAGAATGTATGTCACCTTCATCAGGTACACACCTCACGTCGCTTGCATAAAGATGGTGTGATCCTTGGGGATTACCTTCATATTCTGTATTTTTAATGCAAAAAGAATGTCTAATAATAATGAAGTTCCTATATTTTATACTAGCTGTGCCCGTGGGCTTCACTCCCCGTGGGAATTTCGGGATAAAAACTATCCTATGTCCTTCCCTGGGTATCAAACTATAACCATATCAAATTTCATCTAAATACCTAGGTTCAGTGGTTGAAGCGTGAAAAGGTAACAAACAAATATACAAACTCACTTTCGCAGTTATAATATAATATTAGTAGGATTCGCGCTGTTTTATAGGGAATCAAAATAGTGATGCATTGTTTAGTCGCATAACTGTAGATATCATTAACATCATCAGCTTTTTCTAGTCTCCACTGCAGGAGTGCGACCCTCTCTGTACTACTAAAGCCATACTTGGACAGAGCAGCCAGAGGATTTGACCTATTCTCCACGCTGGCCAGACGGGTTAGAAAGGTCTCATTGATGTTTACAAACTATGTTTAGCTTGTATTTCCTAAGTCGCCTTCTACGACATCCACGGAAAGACTTGGAGTAGTCTTTTTCTACTCTGCTGGAAACTACACGCAAACCACACGACTGGCCTTTATCTCAAAAGATTTGTTTGATTACAGACAGACAAACAGACAAACAGACAACAAGACAAGTGAAAAAGTAAAAGCTTGGAAAATACGAAGATTTTTATGCATACTAAAAAATACATTAAAAATACAAAGATTTTACGTAATTTAATAAGATCTGGTATAATATTGTTTCGTTAAGTCTCTTAGCTAATGCAATAAACATTTGTTTCAAGTTGAAAGTCGTGAACTTTCAGAGCTAACGTAATTATCTAATGAGACCCTTTGTTACACGACCGCCTTAAAGAAGTGCAATGTTTTCAGGGTTCATGTATATTGACAAAAAAAATTAAAAAAATGTGTATTTGTACACTATATTGTTTACAATATTTTTTGTTGCTGAAGTCTCGTTTTAAGCAAAAAGTATGCTTGTGCCAAGAGACTCCGCTCTTTCTTATCTCTATTACCATAGCATTCATTTTATTTCAAGTAGTCTCCATACCATTTCAAGTAGACCTTATTTCAAATCATTGAAAATACTAACCCTACCATGCTTATACATTTTAGAAATAAGCATTTTTGAGAAACAAAATGCACATTTATTTGTTCAAGCTAGACAATTCTTCTTACGGACAACACGAAATTGTAATAGGTAGACTCGTATTTAACCTAGTGCCAAAAACTGAAAAATATAAAATAATTGCTATGCCATGTGCAAAGATAACTATAATAAATTGCCATCTATACCTAAAGAGCTCCCGTTAAATAAATCTATTTGCAAATAAAAAAGTATCTTATCTTATCTTAGTAGGGGGTAGTGGAGATTATTGGAGTGATGAGTACAGAGTCATTTATACAGGAGCGGAGAAACAGGGAGAACATGGCACTGCAATTATTTTGAACAGGGAATGGGGATCAAAAGTAGAAAACACCTTACATGTAAACGAAAGAATAACAGCAATTAAGATAAATGATATGAAAACTAATACATATATAATTCAAGTCTACATGCCCACTGGTACCCACCCTGATGAAGAAATAGAAGAAATGTATGAACAATTAAACACAATAATAGATTTAGTAAAAGAGAAAGATAACTTGATTATAATAGGGGATTTCAATGCAGTAGTAGGAGAGGGTAATGTAGAAAATATAATAGGTAAATATGGATTGGGGAAGAAAAATGAAAGAGGAAAGAGATTAATAGAATTCTGCAAAGAGAACGATTTAATAGTCACTAATACTATGTTTAAACAGCCAAAGAGAAGACGGTACACTTGGAAGATGCCTGGTGATATAGGCCGATTTCAAATTGATTATATTATAGTACAAAATAAATTTAAGGAAAACGTTAAAATAAGCAAAACTTATCCAGGAGCAGATTTAAGTACAGATCATAATTTGTTAGTTAGCAAAATAAACATGCATATAGGTAAAAAAAGTAGAATAAATAGACCAAAGAAAATAGATCTCACTAAAATAAAAGAAAATTCTAGTCAAAGCGTGCAATATAGTAATAAAGTAGGAGATAAATTAGAATTATACAAAAAGAATACAAATACAGAAGAAAGTAAAGATGTAGAGAAAAACTGGTGCGCATTAAGAGATATTATAAAAGATAGTGCAGAAGAGCATTTACAAAATAGAAAAATAGTACCGCGGAAGAAATGGCTAAATAACGAAATTCAAGATTTGATGTTGGAACGTAGAACACTCAGAAACAAGAACGATATCAAAAGCATACAAGAATACAAACGATTATCTAATAAAATAACACTGAAATGCAGACAAGAAAGAGAGAAAGCCATTGAAAAAGACTGCGACGACGTAGAAAGATTTTTAAATAAAGGAAAACCAGACATAGCTTATAGCATCATAAAAAAATTAAAAACAAACCATAAAACAAAAAGTACAGTTATTTTAAATGAAGACAATAGAATATTAATAGACGATAGAGAAATAGTAGAAAGATGGGTTGAATATATAGAAAAACTTTATGATGGAGAAGGTTTGTGTGATGAGGATATAGAAGATGAAAATAGGGTAGAAGAAAACGAGATAGGGCCTAAAATAACGCGCGAAGAATTTGAATTTGCACTCAATAGTTTACAAAATAACAAGGCCGCTGGAGTAGATGGAATACAAATAGAACTTATTAAATATATTAAATGTCACACACTCATAGACGAGATATTTAAATTAATACAAGAAATATATAAAACAGGAAAAATACCAAATGATTTTAAAATAAGTAGAACCGTTACGATACCAAAAAAACCAAATACGAAAAGATGTGAAGAATATAGAACGATTAGTTTAATTACACAAGCATCAAAAATATTGATAAAAATAATACGAAATAGAATCCGACCTAAAGTAGAAAATATAGTAGGCAACGACCAATATGGTTTTCGCAAAAACAAAGGCACTCGAGAAGCAGTTTTAGCACTTAGAATTATAATAGAAAGAAGATTGGAACTTGGTTTAGAAACACATTTTGCGTTTATAGATTTAGAGAAAGCGTTCGATAAAGTAAATTGGATACTAATGATGAAGGCGCTTAAGAATGCTGGCATAGACTATAGAGACAGGAGAATAATCAAAGAACTGTATAAAGAACAAGAGACAATAATAGAAAGTAATAATGAAAAAAGACAGGCTAAAATACGACAGGGAGTGAGGCAGGGTTGTCCACTTTCTCCACTGATATTCAATCTATTTATAGAAGCAGCAATATCTCAAATCAAAGACCAAGATTTAGGAGGAGTTAGTATTAATGGAGAAAATATACATTTTATAAGATTTGCAGATGACATAGCAGCCCTTGGAAGCAGTTCACAACAGTTAGAAAAGTTAATAGAAGCAATGAATAATATTTTTAAAGAACATAAATTGAGTATAAACATAAATAAAACCAAGTCCTTAATTGTCTCAAAGTCAGGTCCAGTAATTAAAAATATCCAACTTAATAATAAAACAATAGACCAAGTTCAGAGTTTCAAATATTTAGGAACTATTATCAACGAAGAGGCAAGATGCTCAGAAGATATTAAGAAGAGGATTGCTATTGCAAAAAGTACATTTAAGAGTAAAAAATACATATTTTGTTCTGGTATTAAAGAAAGTTTACGTAAAAGATTTATTAAAACATTTATATGGAGCACTGCCTTGTATGGATGTGAAACGAGGACGATGACCAAAAAGGATAGAGATAGATTAGAAGCATTTGAAATGTGGTGCTGGAGGAGAATGAAAAAAATAAGTTGGACAGAAAAAATTACAAATGAGAAGGTATTAGAGGATGTGAGAGAGAAAAGACAAATAATACAAATTATAGAAAATAGAAGAGGCAAAATGTTCGGTCATCTACTACGCCACGATGCATTCTTTAAAACAATAATGGAAGGAAAAATAGAAGGAAAGAGAGGAGTAGGAAAACCCAGAAGGAAATTTATAGACCAAATAAAAGAAAAATTAAAAGTGAAAACATATAAAGAGGTTAAGAACTTAACGGAAGGAAGAGAGACATGGAAAGCACTCCACCGACAAGAGCCCAGCTCTTAAATATAAGAAGAAGATCTTATCTTACATAGTCGATCAAATAATAAGAACTATATGACGTCATTAGACTTTATTTCATACAAATCCCAAAGACGAAGTTTGTTTTCACGTTTAGAAAAAAGTATCTTATATATGACTAGTTGGAAACTAGCGGAGTGCCTTAAAAAAAGTTTTCCTCCGTAGTAAGGGGGCCCGTACCTCTCTACGCCCATGTATGCTCACCCAATAATGCCTAAGACTATGCAAAGTAGAAAAAAAAATACTCAGAGCAGTTTAATTAATTTGGCTGTGTCTAGTTTTACTGAGTCTGCTTGACATGTACCCTCCTCCTTAACCTACTTCTAAAACAGGAAAAGGTTATCCAATTAATATCTATCTTTTTTAACCGATTTCAAAAAAGGAGGAGGTTATCAATTCGACTGGTTACGCGATACATTCGTCAACCGTAGATCGATACTGATGATTCTTTTATTTATTTGAAAGTCTTTACTCCCAAGTTGGTCCCATATCAATAGTGCGGGAAGTAGTGTCACCCAATGTATGGAAGGTGCAAATTTTGGTATCGGAAGAATTCACTTGGCACACATGTAATATACGTAAAGTTAAGCTAATTTAGCCCGGTAGCCATCCCCCACCCCCTGGGGGGTAGGTAGGGGGGACATTCGAAGTTACTCGCCGCCGCGCTTCAGAAAAAAAATCATATCAGCTTCTATTTACCTAACACCTCAAGTGTGGTATCATTTTCTGATAAATCAGGCATGAGGAATTCAATTTTGAGTACAATTTCACATTTAATATAAAGATTAATAGTAAAAAAGGGAAAATATTGACGAAAATATTAAAATTGGATCGCATTTTATTTTATTTTAACTGATTTATTTTACAAGAAATCCTGTATTTTGTAAAACAAAAAATACTATATTAAAGAATATTTATCTAGCTTTAAAAAATATATACTTTGTTATATATACTCGTAGCTGTCATACATCTATCTGAAAAAAAAATCGAACATGGTACGCGGCGGCGCCTAGGAACTAATCCAACCGTCTCGTCTCACATAATTTGTTGCAAGTATTAAGTTGTTTTTTAATTAAAAATATATAGAATACATACATGATTAATTATTGACTTTCGCTTATGGTCTGATGTATCAATAGTCGTATTTTTATATTTAAATTAGTTCATTTTTTCATACCATATTGTCATAATTCGGTACATTTTAATAGTTTTCATAGACAGTTACACCTAACACTGCACCGTGACTTGCACTTGCACCGAATCAGTTCACAACAAGCGGTAGCAGCCACTGGTGCAGTAGTCCACTTCGGTTTTCAATTATTTAGTCCAGTCCGGCGGATAAGGGATAGAAATCCCTTATCCGCCGGACTGGAACGATTTTGAATCAGCCCCATACGTGCACCCCATGGTAAACAGCTCGAAGAAGATTTTGTTATTTTTTTTAATAGCCTATATAGTGTCCCATTGTCGGGCAAAGGCCTCCCCTTCATGCTTCCGTGATTCACGATCCAAGGCAGCTTGCTACCATCCACTCATGTAGCTTTCAATATCGTCCCTCCATCTTTTCCTCGGCTTTCCCCTACGCCGGCGTCCTTCTGGAACCTATAACCTGTCGCCTTTCTTGCCCATCGTTCCGGTCTTATACGACAAACATGTCCGGGCCACTCCCACTTCAGTTTTGCTGTTTTGACACCCACATCGACAATTTCGGTCCTGGAGCGCAGTTCAGTGTCTCGTAGAAGATGCTGCCAAAAAATCTCTGGCTGTCGGTCTTTTTTTAGAGAACAGCTCCCTCCTGCACTCGTTTAGCGATGTGCACTGACTGGACCTAAAATGAAAATCAGGTAAATAGGTATTGCAGTATTATTTTGGTCAAAATAAAATACAGCTATATATACCTGTCATTTATAACCACGTAGATACAATTTTATTTTGTGCTCATTTATCAATTTTATCATACATCGTTATGACAATATTTTAAATAATTTGGTTAGAGTTTTCTACGTCTCTGTTAGCGAGCATATTAATTCACTAGTTGCTGATGGTAAAGTATTCCATGCTTCTTTTTATTATGTATTATTTTCGTATCAGCATTCAGCTTCTTCGTCGTTACAGGGGTCCATGTTATTTTTTCAACGATCGCCGCAACTAAGAACAGCTTGTACCTGTTCTTAGCAGCGCTTATAAAGCATGGAATACTTTTTCATCAGCAACTAGTGAATTTAATATGCTCACTGACAGAGACGTCGAAAACTCTAACCAAATTATTTAAAAAAAATTCATAACGATACTCTAACCAAATTATTTTACAATTTGTAACGATGTATGATGTATGATAAATGAGCACAAAATAAAATTGTATCAACGTGGGTTATATTATAAATGACATGTATATACAGCTGTATTTTATTTTGATCAAAATAATACTGCAATTACTATTTACTTACCTGATTTTCACTTCAGGTCCAGTCAGTGCACATCGCTAAACGAGTGCAGGAGGGAGCTGTACTCTAAAAAAAGACCGACAGCCAGAGAATTATCGGCAGCATCTTCTAAGAGCTGTTTACCATGGGGTGCACGTATGAGGCAGATTTAAAATCGTTCCAGTCCGGTGGATTAGGGATAGGAAATTGAACTAAATAATTGGAAGCCGAAGTGGACTACTGCACCAGTGGCTGCTACCGCTTGTCGTGAACCACTGATTCGGTGCAAGTGCAAGTCACGGTGCAGTGTTAGGTGCAACTGTATAAGAAAACTATTAAAATGTACCGAATTATGAAAATGTGGTGGAAAATGTTATGAAAAAATGAACTAATATAAATATAAAAATACTACTATTGATACATTAGACCATAAGCGACAGTCTATAATTAAGTAAAGAATGTATTCTATACATTTTGAATTAAAAAACAACTTGATACTTGCAACAAATTACGTGAGAGGAGACACGGTTGGATTAGTTCCTAGGCACCGCCGCGTGCCATGTTCGATTTTTTTTCAGATAGATGTATGACAGCTATATATAACAAAGTATATATTTTTTAAAAGCTAGATAAATATTCTTTAACATAGTATTTTTTGTTGCACAGAATACAGGATTTCTGGTAAAATAAATCAGTTAAAATAAAAAAAAATGCGATCCGATTTTAATATTTTCGTCAATATTTTCCCATTTTTACTATTAACCTTTACATTAAATATAAAATTGTACTCAAAATTGAATTCCTCATGCCTGATTTATCAGAAAATGATACCACACTTGAGGTGTTAGGTAAATAGAAGCTGATATGATTTTTTTTCTGAAGCGCGGCGGCGAGTAACTTCGAATGCCCCCCCTACCTACCCCCCAGGGGGTGGGGGATGGCTACCGGGCTAAATTAGCTTAACTTTACGTATATTACATGTGTGCCAAGTGAATTCTTCCGATACCAAAATTTGCACCTTATGACACTACTTCCCGCACTACAAGACATAAGACAAGACGAAGAACTTTTTAGATATGGAAAAAACTCTTTAAAGAAATTTAAGTCGGTTGATTTTTTTGTTCTAAAATTACTTATTGTATGTATGTTCATCTATTAATCGAAGACGCTTGGACAGATTTGGCAAATTCATTTTTTTAAGGTTATTCTTATAAGGAATTAACCATAAGATTACAGAACCATAGAAACTTCATCAAAATCAGTTGTGTAGTCTGAGGATGATGTCTTTGAAAAACTATAATGCATTTAACGAGATATTTGTGCTAAGTCCTTTGGCGACTAAAGGACTAAGCTCAAACATCATCATCATCATCATTCCCGGTTGCATCTTCAGCAGTAAAGCTTCAGAGCCCGGGTACGTGCCTTTCGAAAAAACTTTTCACAAATGATGCTTCCCAGTTGGATTCGAACCCATGACCTCTGGATCACAAGGCGAACGCTTTGACCACTGGACAGCGGAGGCAGTCGTGCTACAGCTGCAAAACACACGTATATAACTTTACGAACTATTCTCACTTCATCCCCCATTTTATGGCATGGAATAAAAGCCAGATTTAGAAGCTGCATCCAACTGGCCAAGAGCCGTTATCAAAAACAATTTCCAACACGTGTGCGTTCGTTTGCAATTACTATAAATTTTGATGGCCGCCAAACCAATACCTCAAACTAACGATAATATAGAAGGATAATATCGTAGGTATGTGTCGGTCGTGAAGTAAGGCCTTTCGTGATTACTTCTACAGGGTCACAGGTATGGCTCTTCATACAAACGGAGCAGCATATATACCTAGTACTACTACAAACGAAACAATCCGTCCGTGCACACGTCAAATGTGTGAGTTAAACAATCAAGGTTGCCACCACAGTATTTGTTGCTTTGCTTACCTGTTTTCATCACTCGGAAATCTATAAAATTTTCGTTATTTATTGTTTTCCGTCGATAAACAATGATAATGTGCGCAGTTTCTCACCATTACAATTCAATAATCCTAAGTGACTCGCATAATGTCAACGTGCAACTACCAATAACCCTGTTTTACTGCCACTTACACCTCACAATAACGGGGGAAGGGTTGCGGGGACACCAGATTGCGGGGGACGGTGCGAGTTTCCGTTCCGTATGTAATACTATTATTAATTCTGTGACAGGGTGTAAATCTGTAACCTTGCCATATTCTCAGACGTACCTATACCGATCACGCTGAACAACTTTGCCCAAGTAACACAGGTCGAAATATGAAAAAAAATGGACTTCGCATACTAAATTGATCAGCTGGTAGCAATTTTGTAAGGGGGACAATTTTTTTTTATAGTTCGACCTCTTTGGGAAAGTTGTTCAGTATGATCGGTATCGATACGTCTGAGAATATGGCAAGGTTACAGATTTACATCTTGAGTACCGACATACGTGGCGTGCGTATATCACATAGCAAGATTTTTTAACACCACCTGTATACCGTAAACCATACTAGCTTTGATTTGCAGACGTGAAAATCATCATCATCGGGTCTTTTTGTCCCCACTGCAGGAGCACGACCCTTTCTGTACTACCTGAGCCATACTTGGCCAGAGCAGTCAGAGGACTTGGCCTACACTCTCCTCGCTGACCAAACGGGTTGAAGATAGGTCTCATTGATGTTTTTAAGCTTTGTTGAGCTTGTATTTCCTAAGTCGCCTACGACATCTACGGGAGGACTTGGAGTGGCCATATTCTACTCTGTCTGAAACCACATGACATAAAAGCTTGTAATAAATAAATAAATAATAATAAATAAATATATAGGGACAAATTACACTGATTGAGCTTGCCCCAAAGTAAGTTCGAGACTTGTGTTATGGGATACTAACTTAACGACACTATATTTTATAACAAAGACTTATATAGATATACATCCAAGAACCAGTGACAATTTACAAAATCCCAACTTGCCCTGACCGAGGATCGAACCCGGAACCTCTGGCGGACTAGCATTGTGACCACTGCGCCACGGAGTTCGTCAAATATAGAGGCATATACGCGAGTTATACTTCTATAACTATTTTCTTTTGTGCCAATATTTCCGAGCACTACACGCATATTTTACGATATAGTCCCTCGGGGGTTTTGATAGGTTAGATAGGGTGATAGGGATGGTTTTACAGTTTCGGCGGAAAAACGCACTAGAATTTCAAATCAGCTATTGTTTTGTACGGAGTTCTTGTCCGTAAAATACAGATAGGTACAATGTCACTTGGTTCTTTTGCTAAGGCCCAACGCAGACGACAGACTAGACTGCGCCGCACTTTTTAGTCTGTGAAAATAGAACCTTTGGAATCATACGCAGTAACACACACGACGCGCGCCGGACTTTTTGCGCGTCGTGTGCTTTACTGCATGTGACATGTGACGCACTTTTTAGACTATCACAGTCTAAAAAGTGCGTCACGGATAGTCTGTCTTCTGCGTTGGCCCTAAAAGTAACAAAAGTTAGATCTCAGCTGTTTTTAAAGTCCGACAAAAGTGGGTTCTTTTAAGTTTTACACTATTTCTGTCTGTTTATCTCTCTGTCTGTGGTATCGTACCGCCGAACGGATGAACCAATTTTGATCCGGTTTTTCTTACGTGAAAGCAAGTTCCCTTGCGGTGATTCTTAGCTATGTGTGATAAAAATCGGTTCAGTCATTTAAAACTGCCTGCTTCCGTGGTGTAGTGGTTAGAGCGTTAGGCTCATACCCGGAAGTCACGAGTTCGATTCCCGGCGGGGGCCACGACTTTTTATTGTAGTCCCAGTTTAGTTAGGACATTGTAGGCTGATCACCTGATTGTCTGATAAATAAGATGATCCGTGCTTTGGAGGGTACGCCGCTAAGCCGTCGGTCTCGGTCACTGTCTTTGACATTGGTCGTTACCTAAAACCATGTCAGAGGCCTTTAAGGCGGTTTAAAAACTCTGACACTAGTGTTAGTCACTAACACGCACGATAAAAGAAAAGTTGTTTAAAAGTTATTAAGTTATCACTAGAAAGTCGAAGCAAACTTAAAAATGCGACCGAATTGGTAACCTTTAATTTTTAAAACTAAAAACTGACTTATATTACATAGTGCGACGAACCGATGGCCGATGGGGCAAAAAGGTTCTTGAATGGCGACCGCGTACTGGCAAGCGAAGCGTAGGGCATACCTACAAGGAGGTCAGATGACCTGACCAGGGTCGCTGGAAAGCGATGGATGTAGACCGCTCTTGATCGGTCATTTTAGAAATCTTTGGAAGAGGCCTATGTCCAGCAGTGGACGTTATGCGGCTGAAATAGTGATGATGATGAAATACTGACCTCATCCTCAAACTACCCAACCGATTTTGATAAAATTTACAACGTGACAAATATACCTTTACAAAAAATAATTTTCTAAATCGAATCATTCTCATTCTTCTTCGAATAATCGATGAACATACATAAAAAAAAGATCGCGACGAAATGCTCACCTTCTCCTTTTTTTAAAGTCGGTTAAATATGTATTATTGTAGTATTTAGTAAACGAATATTTCCTTGTTAAAATCAACCCTCTAACTGAAAATCGTGTTTCGTTTACCATATCACGTTGTCACCTACAGGAGCGTGCGTCTGACAACGTTCGTTATCTGAGACATGCCTACCCATCGCCTTCTAAACATAATTATTTCTCTTCCCTGTCACTAGATGGCTCTATAATAAAATAATTTAAACAATAAAATCTTTTATTACAATTATTTAAATGAAATAGTACTATAATTAACTAAATGTGACTTATATGAAATGCAAATATTTAAGGCGAAATGGTAGCAGAAGTTGCATTAATTTTTCATTTGAAGTAAATTGTTTAATAGTATATATGGTGATACTTAAAAAATTCACTGCCAATAATCTGTAGAAAGACCTTTAAAATATTTTACAAATACCTTTTGAAAAATTGTAGACGGATTTTATCCATATTACTTTCAAGTTTTACATAAAATAATTGAAAGGTATTTATTTCTACAGAATGTTGGTAGTTAAATTTTTAAGTAACGCCATATGTCATTTCACCTTAAAGCATATTTAACACTTTCTTCGTCACTTGTTGCTAGTCGTGTGTGCTGCCATCTCTGTGTGCCTACCCGCAACTCCAGTTTTGCCTACTTACGGGCCCTCCGATACTTTCTATAGCATTGGGTATCTGTAACGTTAGTAATTATATTATCTTTGCTTGAGTGCAGCTCAAATTGAGAGGGGTGGTAACACAGGCTATCAGAGTCATTGGTTCATTCGTAAAAAAAATTCTATGTCTATGGTTCATTCGATTATCTCTTCTGTAGACACCCTTAACACGAATTAGCGTCAAAGTGTATTTGTGCCACCTTCGTTTACGTTTTATTTTCAAAAAACAGCGTCTCCGCCGCACGTTACAGAAACTTTCGATTTTGCGTGTATAATTTGTAAAATTCTTTATTAGTTTGAAAGAACATACTAGTTCGGTAGGTAGTAGGAAATACAAGCTAAAAAAAGCTTATAAACATCAACAGGACCTCTCCAACCCGTCTGGCCAGCGTGGAGAGTGTAGGCCAAGTCCTCTGACTGCTCTGGCCAAGTATGGCCCTAGTAGTACAAAGAGGGTCGTGCTCCTGCAGTGGAGACTAAAAAGACCTGATGATGATGACTAGTGCGGTGGTCCAACACAAAAAAGATAGGCAGGCGTGGTACCCATTAAAATATAAGATGTAGGGTGTTGATTTTTTGATATTTTACGCTGAATACTTAGTCTTTTATTTTTCATACATTCATATTTTTCTACAACTTTTGAGAATAAAGAAATTTAAAACTTTTGCTTTCAATTAAATCGTGCAAACAAAACGCTTAACTGACAAGCAATAATAAAACGCAGTGGGCCCCCAACACTGGATGGGTTCTAAAAGGCTAATAACCAGAGCCGTAAAATACATAGTATGTACTTCAACGTCACGCGTCTGACACAACTGTCAATGTCAACTTCATGGATGAGGCCTCACTGTGATGTCAAAAAAAGTCAAAACATTTTGTTATTTCCACAAATTATATAGAATATGTCATAGTTATCTCCATTTGTTATGTTCTCTACAATTTGCCCCGTACTAACTTTAAATTCATTTATCTTTTTACTCATAAGTTGTAGAAATATGGTATGATTACATTTTTTATTACATAATTCAAGACAAATAAATTAGTAAGATTTTCGTTGCCCTACACTTTGTTATAAGACGATACCACCGGTCAATAGATCTCTGCCAATCTTCTTTTATCAATATCGGTCGGGTGTAGTTTGAAATTGAAGTCGGTTTTTAGTTTTGAAAAATTATAGCATACCTACCTACTAGAGATGCGCCGAATAGAGATTTTGCCGACGAATAACCAAATACCGGATATTATTCGGTTTAACCTGTACCGAACCGAATATTCGACCGAATTATTCGGTTTAACATTACTTTGTTTTGCCGCGTAAACAGGTTCTATCATGTACGCTACGTGTCGCTGCTGGCCAGCTTACGAGCTATAAATGTTCATTTAAAGTTTAAAAATAAACATAGCTTTGGGGTTTAAGAATAAATATTAATTATTTTAAGATTAAGCATAAATTTTAGCTTTAGTTAATAACTATAGTTTAAGAAATACATCCCTTTTTTTACTTTTGATATATCAAAAATCTTGCAAATGAAGCTTTTTTCATTCTACTCCATGACATTTAGCTAAGAAACAGAATGTTTGATATTTTTTAAAGAAAAATATACTTGATCCGATTATATTCGGCTGTAAAGCCGAATAATTCGGCCGAATATATATAGCGGAAATGGTGCCGAATACGCCGAATACCGAATACTAAATGAATATTCGGCGCATCTCTAATACCTACTTACATGTTTCTTTTAAAATAATCTTTTAAATCGATCCAGGCCTTTTCGAATAATTGGTGAACATACATAAAAAAAATAAAACACCTATCTCCGTGATCAGACACTGAGCATAGTCTGTCATAAAATGTTCGTCAAGAGGTAGTATTACTCTCTTTTCAAGAGAAATCAACTATACTCCATTTGGTTAGGTATTTAAATAATAGTAAACAATCTTGACATGTCTTTTTATTGAAATATACACTTTATAAATCAATACTTTTACAAATTACAAAATTTTAGCTTTAGTTAATAACTATAGTTTAAGAAATACATCCCTTTTTTTACTTTTGATATATCAAAAATCTTGCAAATGAAGCTTTTTTCATTCTACTCCATGACATTTAGCTAAGAAACAGAATGTTTGATATTTTTTAAAGAAAAATATACTTGATCCGATTATATTCGGCTGTAAAGCCGAATAATTCGGCCGAATATATATAGCGGAAATGGTGCCGAATACGCCGAATACCGAATACTAAATGAATATTCGGCGCATCTCTAATACCTACTTACATGTTTCTTTTAAAATAATCTTTTAAATCGATCCAGGCCTTTTCGAATAATTGGTGAACATACATAAAAAAAATAAAACACCTATCTCCGTGATCAGACACTGAGCATAGTCTGTCATAAAATGTTCGTCAAGAGGTAGTATTACTCTCTTTTCAAGAGAAATCAACTATACTCCATTTGGTTAGGTATTTAAATAATAGTAAACAATCTTGACATGTCTTTTTATTGAAATATACACTTTATAAATCAATACTTTTACAAATTACAAAGTTATTATGTAATTTTAAACTTATAAAATAAATACTTTGTAATAAGCAAAATTATTGATTTATAAAGTGTATATTTCAATAAAAAGTCATGTCAAGATTGTTTACATTTATTTAAATACCTAACCAAATAGAGTATAGTCAATGAGGTTATGTTGTTTTATATCTGAGTTCCGTCGAATATCTCCCGGCTCCATCATCAGAACAGCTCGACACAAGTAGAATAGCGTATCATGTATTAGCCAAACAAATAAAAAAAACCCCCGACTTTCAAGCGTTAACCCCGGATTTCCATTTAAAGCATATCCAAGAACCATATCAAATCAAGTCTGTTTGTTTATTAAATCTTTATTTTACTTAAACACAATACACTTAAATACAAGTTATAAGTAGAAAACAGTACAAAGGCGGCCTTATCCCAAATAATGAAGTCAGTTTTTAAACAAAAAAATAACAGCATCAGAATCATTTCATTTTATGGGACTGTGTCAAGGAAAAGGGACCACAAGCGGTATAGAGTTATTTATATCTCCTAAAACTAGATAAAATTAGCTATTCAGTGATAAAAGAATAATTCTGCTAGGTGCAATTATAATTTTTTAATAATTTTTAAATTAATATGATATTATCATATTAGCATTTGTATAATGTGCTTCGATCCAACAGAAAAACTTAACTGGGAGGAATTCCTCCCGACTACTATTATGTCTGGTATTGGCGCAGCTTGAAGAGTTAAGTGCTTCGATCCAACAGAAAAAATTAAAATTTTTAATCAAATTATTACACCCCTTTTTTTCGTCGGGGGTTAAGAATCAAAGAAAATCGGAAGATCCTATACAAAAATTCGTATCTCCGCCTCGCTAATATTCCTTGAACATTATGAAATTCACTCACATTTATAATAGTCTGAGGAAACCTATCTATTCCGTTGAAATCTAACTTTAACGCAATCCAACATTTCTATCACCTTCAGTCTAGCACGAACGTATTTCATAAAAATACTCACTTCATTCACCATGCGGATATCAACCTTGTTGATATAAATTTAAGGAATATATTTCCGTGTGTTTGTTGTTTTGAAGTTGATGATTTAACTCACGTATTAGATTAGGCGGACGTACACGAGTCGCGCGGCATCGTATGCAAGTAGCCTTAGGGTAACTCACACGTGACTTTTTTAATCCCCGATGAAAAAGAGGGGTCTTATAAGTTTGACGCTATGTATGTCGGTCTGCCTGTCTGTCTGTCTGTGTGTCTATCTGTGGCATCGAAGCGCTCAAACGGATGGATCGATTTCAATGCGGCTTTTTTACGTAAAAGCAAATTGACTTGTAGTCGTTCTTAGCTATATTTGATGAAAATCGATCCATCCGTTCGAGCGCTAAAATGTCACAGACAGACACACAGACAGACAGACAGACATTAGCGTCAAACTACCAGTTTAGTTTAGAAACAAAATGTATTAGTTTTAGTCAAGTATTGTTTATACTACCAAGTAATATATACGTTTAAAAAAGCTCATCAGCCATTTACGACTAGCGATGTACTACTAAATTATATATTTTTGAAATGTGCGAATTTAAACCTTGTACTGGTAGGGGATATACAACGTGGAAGGGACATACAATAAATCAATCCACGTGCTATACTAGATCACTATAGCATAATAAAATCAAAATAAAAGAAAACAACAAAAAAAAATTGATATTCCCGTACAAATTGCCGGGCTGCACACTTTAATATGGAAATGCCACTTTTTTTTAAATATTTTGCTATGTCCCTTCCACGTTGTATAGAAGAGTACCTTTCCGTCTTTGTATGCCTTCTTCTATATACCCTGACTATCTGTGCCCGTGGGCTTCGCTTCTTATGAGAATTTCGGGATAAAAACTATCCTATGTCCTTCCCTAGGTATCAAATTATTCCTATCCATATCAAATATCGTATAAATAAGTTCAGTGGTTGAAGCGTGAAGTGATAACAAACAAACGACTGCATAAAATTATATATTGTTTTTCGCTGACACAAAAATACGGCTAAATGGTATTTTACGCGAGCGGTGAGTTGGAAAACTACACGTTTTGTGTTTCGGTGAGTCCTTAAATGAAAAAAAAAAGCACTCCAGGCTCGTGTGAGTTCACCCAAATATGGAAATTCATAATGTAGCAGGTACGTCGAATGACGTCGCGCCTTGTTTCTGATTAGACGTAACGTTGTTTGAAAATGCTGTTTATTTCTCGAGTGGGAACAGACTTTTATTAGGCACGGCAGTATCTCTGCCAAGTCGAGAAAACAAAGGTACAGTCAGAGATAAAACAACAGTGTCCCGCCAAATCAAGGAAACAAAATTCGTACCATACTATTTTTCTCGGAGCTATTCTAGGTACTTTTGACACGCTCTGTCGTAAATGAATAGTTAAATTCTTAGTATTGAATCCGAATATGTATAACTAGTAGAAATGTGAGCTGTAGACTTTGGGAGTCACCCTCAACCAGTTGGAGTTTATCAAATATAAAAAGTCTCCGAAAAATTGTGTCTTGATTTAGATAGTAAAAAAGTTTTGTAAAAAATTTAAACATTTTTCGAAATGACTGAAATATGTTTTTTTTTTATTTTAGCCCCATATTTTTTTTAAGGATTTCACAAAACTACAAAATTTTACAAGAATAGCTTGATATACAGGATGACTTGTTAACCACCAGCCAAATTTTTAGAGCATGGTCTGACCATGATACTGAACTACTTTCTATAAAAACAATTAACGAAAACTGAAAATAAAAATTCGGCTTCCCATACATATCAGCGCTCGGCCAAGCGAATTTTGTATGGGCGGACGAAATTTTTTGGTCGATTTTTAATAACTTTTTTTGTGGAAAGTGGTTCAGTATCATGGACTGAACTTGCTTCAAAAATTTGGCTGGTGGGTAAAAAGTCATTCTGTATAAGACTTGTAGGCAAGAACACACTGATAGATTGACAGACGGATAATTGCATTTTTGGTCAATCTCGAATCTGAGACGCTTTCGCTAAGTCAACTACTATTTATTGAATTATACATTACTTAATGTGTAATTCAATATCTGTCATGTGTATATGAATGCAATTTTAGTTTGTGGAGAACACATACCTACTATGTCATTGGGTTTGTACATAGATGGATGGAGCTATGCGTTCGTAAGCCAGACGAATTGCACTGTCGCATCGTAGGGTTGGTGCAAGAATGTATTCGATTACAAGAAATATAATTTATCAAAATTAAAAACCGACTTTATCCCCTAACAACACAACTAATTTTAACAAAATTTCTATGGGTCACCTGACAAGTATGCCTTAGTGTACGTGTTAGGTGAAAATCGGTTGTGTAGTATAATGAAGTGCAGTCAGTTTTTAGTTTTGAAAAATTATTATTTTTTCGCTCGGGAACCAGCAAATGTGGGTAATTTAAGAAAAACTTTATCGCTTCGATTTTAAAATTTTACCAAAAATGTCTCCACATCGTATCGTCTCAATGTGATTCTTTTCTTAGTTTTATCAAAATAGGTTCAGCTGTTGAAAAGCTTTTTTAATTTATCTGAAAAATAAACTTTTTATTCCACCTTCCGCAGTTTATTCCAATCCGTTCCCCCCTTACTGCACCATAGAGAACAAACATACAAAATAAAAGTATTGTATTTTGATGCAATATTGTATTTGAATTGGAACAATAAGCTTCATTAAGCGTCGACAACCCTATATTGCATTAAAGCGAGCCAGCAGTGTGTGCATTTAAACAGGGTTGTATGTTGTATGCGACCCGGTTATCCGTACATCACAAATTTATCGAGATTATCAAGGGCGTATCCAGATCGTTTCAACTAATTATCATTATCAGGTCTTTTTGTCTTCACTGCAGGAGCACGGCTCTCTCTGTACTAACCGAGACATACTTGGTCAGAGCAGCCAGAGGACTTTATCATTAGCACTCTCCTCGCTGACCAGACGCGTGGGAGAGGTCTCATGATGTATAAGCTTTGTTTAGCTTGTATTCCTAAGTCGCCTTCCACGACATCCACGGGAGGGCTTGGAGTGGCCCAATTCTACTCTGCCAGAAACCACACGACACTGGATCAACTGTTTCGGCTATTTTCTCTCGATTTCACATGGTCTTCGACTTCTCTGATAGGCTATTGACATGTATATCATACTAGCTGTGCCCGTGGGCTTCGCTCCTCGTGGGAATTTTGGAATAAAAACGATCCTATGTCCTGGCCAATTAGGTAGACAGAGCCTAGGGCCGTAAGAAAGGCCACGCTTAGCGTGATCTTAGTGGGCGTTAAGATAGAACAACGAATTAAAATAGTGATGGGTTGCTATCCGCATTGCCTATTAACATGATTCAAATCTCGCCCATTCCCTCGATCGGCTTTTACGGTCTGCGCGGAACAGAAGCTGGCATACAATTTTATTTATTTTCTCCCAGTCCAACGTGAAAGATTCGAAGTTATGTTTTAAAATATACAATTATTAGGTCCCCCGCGCCCCCCTACTTCAAAATTTTGGATACGCCCCCCAAAATAATCAGGAGAATAAAGTGCAATATGATTGTAGTTTATTGATGTACCGCTTAAATTAAATTTCGCGAATTCGTAAATTAATACGCGTGTAAATTTCAGGCCTTTGTCCATTTGCATGTCTGAATACTTCCGAAATGAGGAATTTAATTCGGAATTACGTTGTAATTTTGTTTTTGCGAAATATTAAAATAGGTGTGTCAGATAGATATATGGATAAGACGTTTATTGGTAGCTATACTCACAAACAAAAAGAAGAAAAATACAAAAATTACAAAACAAAATGTTGAAACATCGTATTGGGAACTTATATCAATATCTTTGTATCTGTGTGGTGTGCTACAGGCTACAGGTCACAGGCTGTGAGCTGTGACTCAGCTCAGTGCTCGGTCACAGAATTAATAATAGTATTACCACGCCTACCCATCGCCATATAAACGTAATTATTACCCTTCCGTCCTCACTAGATGGCGCAGTAGGTATCGATTAAAACCACGGAAAACATTAAAATCTTTTATTACCATTATTTGAACAAAGTAATACTCTAACTTATTAAATATGATTTTTATGAGATGCAATAAATATTTTTAAAGCACTTTCTTTGTCTATTTCACGAAATTCAGAAATATTTGTCTAAAAGCACAATTTTTGGTTTTTAATTATGTCACTAGATGGCACTTTGTGTGCTTTAAGGTTTTTTGTGGGATTATATTGATGGCAGCACCGTCTTTACTATAAAGCGTAGGTACTAACTCGTCCGTAAGAATAGATTATACAAATGATACCTACCTATTATAATATCTTGTAATAATGTACCTCAGAGTAAAATATACTACGTACACTGAATGTAACAAAATCGTATTCGTATCATTTTGCGCTGAATTTTGTTTCTAGAACAAAGTACCTGGGCGACCGAGCTTTGCTCGGTTACATCTCAAACATTAACTATTTTTTTTAAAACTTGTCTAAAAACAATGTAAATTAAAAAAAAATATATAAACTTAAACATAAAAAAAACAAAAGTAAGTCACCGAGTGGGATTCGAACCCGTAACACTCTTCTAGCGGTCGCTATCCATAACCACTGAGCTAAATCAAGGCGGTCGCGGCGTGACGAAATTAGCGACCATATTCTGCGTGGAAAGAAAAACGCATGAAAACTTGAAAACACGCGTTTTCCCATGCTGGTCTGGGAGAAATAAAAAAAAACTTAGAATGTACCAGCTGCTTCTCTTCCCGTGCAGATCGTAAAAGCCGATCGAGGGAATGGGCAAAAATGTGAATCATGTTAACAGGCGATGCGACTAGCAACCCAACACTGTATTGATTGCTTTTCCATCTTCTCGCCCACCGTGACGCTAAAAGCGGCTTTTGGGTCTTGCGGCCCTGGGCTCTGCATAGAGCCGCAAGACCCAAAATGCTCTGTCTGCCCCATTAGGGATAAAGACGTGATAGTATGTACGCGTTTTCCCAAACATAAAACTAATCTAGATCGATTGTTTACCCCCGAAAACCCCCATATACAAATTTTCAGCGAAATCGTTAGAGCCGTTTTCGAGATCACAGAAATTTATAAATAAATATATATATATAAAGTACTTAAACGACCGAGCTTTGCTCGGTTACATCTCAATCATTAACTACTTTTTTAAAACTTGTCTAAAAACAATGCAAAATAAAAAACTATATATAAACTTAAACATAAAATAAAATAAAAGTTATTCACTGAGTGGGATTCGAACCCGTAACACTTTTTCTAGCGGTCGGTATCCTTAACCGCTGAGCTAAAATCAAGGCGGTCGGCGCGACGAAATTATCGACCATATTCTGCGTGGAAAGAAAAACGCATAAAAACTTGAAAACACGTGTTTTTCCAAACATAAAACTAATCTAAATCGATTATTTACCCCCGAAAACCCCCATATACAAATTTTCAGCGAAATCGTTAGAGCCGTTTTCGAAATCACAGAAATTTATAAATATATATATATATACAAGAATTGCTCGTTTAAATGTATAAGATACAAGAATTGCTCGTTTAAAGGTTTATGATAAGATAAGATATCATTGAAAAAGGCACACGCCGTACGAACTAAAGGTACTTAGTATCTTATCATGCATGTCATAAAAACATCGAAATATGGTTTATATTGTAATACCTAACTACTTATCCCAAATACTAAGTGACGATTATCATAGCTGGAGATGTTAGGTAGGTAAATCGTAACGTCCGCAACCGTAACACCCTAACACCTGATATACGAGCACAGGTATCTAGCTATACCTAGATGCTCGTTCAATGAATCAACATGTTGCGGGTCAACACGTACTTACCTACCCCGTGTACCTACCTAAAGCAGAAGTTTGGATATAAGTAGTGCCGCGAGGTCGCGCCCGGAACGACCGGCGGCGAACACATTCACACACCTGAGTAAGTCAGTGGCATCGTACGACTACGTACCTATCGAACTTTATCAAATTCCAAAGAACTTTGAATATGATACGGAAATATGGTGAATAAATTTTAAAAAAAGTAGATAGGTATCTTTTAGTTGTATTGTGTTCTACAACGTGAAAGGGACATACCTACCCGTAATAAATCGAACCACAGGCTATACTAGATCACTAGTATATGTATACAATGTCGTTTTTAATTAGGTACAAATATTTTAAGGGGTGATTCAGTCCATTATTCCTAACAACTATTCCCAATAAATGTATATCGAAATATGAAAAAAATATTTTCATTTTCCATAGTACTGATATCACGTGACTAGTTCGGTTTGTATGAGAAGCTAAAAATTTTTTTTCGTATTTCGATATACATTTATTGGGAAAAGTTGTTCAAAATGATGGATTGAAACACCCCTTAAATTATTTGTACTTAATTAAAAAGGACATTGTATATTATATTTTAAATTAACCTTAGGTACCTACTGTCCCACTGATGAGCAAAGGTCTCCATTTTTATTTATTTTTATATTTTTATTTATATTACGATGATATTATATAAAAGTAAAAACGACATTTCCATTGGCTGCACACAGCACACAGTTCTTTGAAGATTACATGCATCGAACTAAAAATAATTCAAATCAAGTGAAGCTGATCTCGATATTTATGTAATCTGTGGTAGTACTCAGTACCTACCTATTAGATTTCCATACTCTTTTTCACTTTCCCCGACAAAAAAAAGATAAACCGCCTGGTAAATAAATTTGTTATACGTATTCAGATTTCTTATGAGTAAGTAGGTACATACCTATCACATTGCAAGAGGTTCTTTTTTTTGGAAGAAGGTAGGTAGGTACTCAATATAATTTTGCAATTTTTTACGTAGTACGATTCATTAATTATCATAATGTGCATGAAAGAAATGAGAAATGCTTACTTACCATACCTACCTAGATATTTCTGAAGTTATACATATATGAATGGTTAGTGGTGTCATTTTTTGAAATGCGAAGTCACTAAACGCACGGTTTTTTGTATGGAAAAAACATTCGTTATTGTGACTCTGCGTTTCATAAATGGCACTTACTTCAAACACGTTTTTAAATTTGATATTTTATAACATATAAGTATGATCGACGCGTCGATGTCCTGCATCCGAATTTCCGAATCTGTTAATTTTAACACCCCTCGTGCGGCGCGCGCTGCTACGTACCCCTTGTAGGTATGGCGCGATTACGGGTTACGTACGTAGGACAGCATTAACAATGGCCAAAACGTGTATTATCAATATTATCATAGATACTCAGGATCTTATGCCTAAACATTTGTTTTCTCGCTAACGCCATCTAGTGACGAACTCTTAAACACTTACGATATGCTTTCGCGGCTTTGACTAGTCCTGTGTGCTGCCATCTCTGCGAGTTGCTGGAACTAGAAACGCCTACTCAATTTGCCTACTTAAGGCCGGTCCAAAAGTTTCTATGGCGTTGGGTATCTGTTACGTTAGTAATTATATTATCTTTGGTATTACATACAGAACGGAAACTCGCACCGTCCCCCGCAATCTGGCGTCCCCGCGACCCCCCGCTTTTGGCCCTTGTAAGCGCCTGTAAAACAGGATTGTTGCTAGTCGCACGTTGACGTTACGCGAGTCACTTAGGATTATTCAATAATGATGGTGAGAAACTGCGCATATTATCATAAGAGGGGTTTTGAAATAATATCACCTCAGTTGAGTACCTACTTGAATTAGACTAATATTAATTTGAAAGGTATAAATGACGTTAAAATTACGTTATCTGCCTGACGTACATTGTATTAGTATTGTTAAAAAAATATTATGTTATAGGGCGGCAAACGAACAAGCTGGTCACCTGATCGTAAGTGATCATCGCTGCCCATGGACAACTGCAAAACTAGGGTGTAACAAGAGCGTATCCGGCTTTTTAGGATAGAACCCAGGACTATTTGAAAAAGGCCATTTTCCAACTTGCCCTGACCGGGGATAGACCCCGGGGCTTCTGGATGGCGAACTAGCATGGTGACTACGCCACGGGGGTCGTCAGGGGTGAATCACACTGATTACGCTAGTCCCATGTTCGCCACGAAACCCATCAAGTTCAATTGCTGCTTATCTAAGATCTCGACAATTATTGTCGATGTTTTTGTATAGAAAAGCCCTCGATTGCGAGAATCTACAATTTGTTCGACAAACAGCGAAAATAATTATCCAATAATGGGTCTCATCAACGTCAATTCAATATGTACCCATTGAACCGCCCTTCGATGGAATAGTCTAAGGAGGTGCACTTTTTACAAGGTTTTTAACCTGCAATTTATTTTTTTTAACTATCTTTTTAACCGACTTCCAAAAAAGGTCTATTATCATTGTTATTAGTATTAGAGTCTGTACGGAAAGAGAACCGTCGTAGGATTTAAGGGCGCAGTTGTGTTTAATATCCGTATTTGTTATGTTGACAACACTGTTGTGTCATTATAGTGCGACTATAAAGTTCTTGATATTTTGAAACTATGACGGCTATTGGATGCTAATGGATAAATTATATTTTTATATATTATTTACATTACATGTAATGGCTGTAAATGAAAATATATTTTTATATGTTTTCAGATGCTATCTTCATCGTTAGCCTTTAGGTTAGGTAGGCATAAAAAATAAATTTAAAACAATAATATATTTATTAATTTATTGATCAGAACCATAATCAAAGTCTTATCCTAAATATTCAATGCCGGACATGTTTGAACTATCATCGGATAGACTATAGAGATCCAAAGAATTTTCTTCTTCTGAACTTGATTTGCTCGAATCTGTTACAGTTATTTATAATAAATTCTTGCACCACACGCCGTTATTTGAGGAACCTTCTTTTTTATTTTAGATACTGTATCTTTACTCAAACCTGAAAAAAATAGGGCAAGTTTATCTAAACGCATAATAAATTAAAAGTATCAACACTCTTTATACCTGCTATCAAAAACTTTGATTGAAACAAAATAAACATGTATTCTTATATATTAATGCGAATTCTTTTTAATTTATACATAATATAAAATGTCGGTGTCTGGGGGTTACCTAGGAAATCTAAAACATTTAAAATAACTTTCTACATACCGCACATCGCCGCCACACGTTCCATGACTTTGTTTAAGTCGATAATTGTGTTTGGCCGCTTTTTCTTTTTGGCAAAACCTATAATAATATTAAATATTATTTCCCTTGTAGGACTGGGTAAAGGATTTCCCCTTTTTGAAATGATTTAAAATAAAAATCACGTTAAAACAACACGGTAAACAAAGATGACGTAAAGTTTGTCATTTGACAGATGGGTGTTGGGTTGTCATATAAAAAAGATTTTGTTAGTTTGATTTTACGCCACGACGGTTCTATTTCCGCACAGACTCTACAGGATTTACTGCGATGAATATCGTTTTCGGAATTCAGTGATTGAGCTTTGTAAAAAGCGTGTGCGAACAACAAAATACAATTCCCGAACGGACACCGTCAGTGTTGTGTGTAACGACTACAAACTACGAAGAGAGAGGGTAGATTGATATGGTTAAACTTGACAGCCGAACATCTACCGCAGTTCCTCAGCCGGTCAGCGACCATGATGGCAGAAGGGATGGATGAATGGCAGTTGAAATATCTGGCAAAAAACGATATTAATCGTGGTAAGTCCCTTAACCCGTAATAACAATAATTGTGACCGCGAAACTAAAATCATAGGTCAAGATCTTCCTCGCCGCACAAAGACATTTTTTCGAAATTGGTTGTGTAGTCTGGAGGCAAAGTCGGTTTTAGATTTGAATAATTATGTTTGTTTAAATCAAATCTTGCAACTCAATGTTTAACCAGTTATCCTAATCCAATTGAGCTGAAAGTTTGGATATTTGTGTAAGTCGAATGACAATATAATATTATTAAGTTAATAAGCTATTCTAATGATGGAGCCGAGAGACATTCGACAGAACTTACCAATAGATACTTGACAGAAATAAGTTGTAAAACAACATAACCATAACATAACATTCATTCACCAAACAAGCCGTGATTCTTTGGAACGCCCTTCCTGTTGGTATTCGCAAAGCCCCTAGTCGCCAGGCGTTTAAGAGTGCTGTACGCGCATATTATCTTCACAAACTGCCATAGAGTTTTATTAATATTGGTGTAGTTTATGTATGGTTTATAATAAAGATAACCTATTTATGTATATTGTATGTAGGTTTATTAATACATTAGATTATATTATTTATCTTATGTATGTGTATATATTCTTATGTATAGATTTATTGTAAAGTTTGTTCCAATTACTACTCTCGCCCAAAATTTGCTTTTATCAGCACCACCTGTAGGTTGACTGGTAGAAAAGGCCTTGGGCCTTAAGTCCGCCTGTTACTTTTTTGTAATAAAGTTAAATAAATAAATAAATAACCTCGTTAAATAGGACTCGTTTGATTTGTCTGAGATTGAATGAAGTTTTGGAGCTGTGCTACCTAATGGCTTAAAAATGCCCCACTCCCCTGAACTACGCCGCTTCAATTTTCCATCTGCTTTTTCGTCTGTTCGTCCGTCATGATGGCCTTTGTGCTGTAGACAGACCAGCTCAAAGCCATAATTGGATGGGACGAAAAACCGAATTCAATTCGGATTGACAAAGTTTTGTCGCCTCGGAAACGCGAGGGTGGAATGTAATTTTACAACTTTTACAAGCTTTTAAGGTTCGTGTGTATGTAAAGCTGTCGATTCAATGTTTTATTTCATGATACACGCCTGTTTTACAGAAATACAGTCCGTCTAATTGTTAAGATTTAGAAGATACTGTATTTAGGTGAAAATAAAAGGTATGGAGGTGTAAGGCAATTAAACACTGCAACGCGTCCCGCTGCGTAGTGCGGGGCCGCCACACAAAAACGACGCGCGTAGACGCGGTGTTAATGTGTTGTACTATGCGGTGCAATGTGTTAATTGCCTTAACCTCTTTCTTGCATGCCGGAATACCAGCCGGAATAATAGTTAAACAATGCATTTTCGCGTAGATCTACGCAATGGCATATGAGAGGTTAATATACGTGTATTTCGCCATTAATGAACAGACAGGAAGAAAGACCATAGATTATGCAGACATTACACTGGATATATATACCACAGATGCAATAAAATAATGGTGTTACTAACACTAATATCTTGATGTCATATACGAGGGCTGCACTAAAAATATCGGGAATGGAATAATATTTACATTGTACCTGGCATAATAATGTCTTTATAATCTAAAACTTCTTGGTTTTATTAATCGAATACCATTTAAATATTTTTGAAAAAAGAACGCGGTTTTGTCTTTTGGTCTTGTCAAACTTGTAAAGTCGGTGTGAAAATGGAATTGACTCGAGAAAATTCAAGAGCAATGATTTATTACGACTTTCGAAGTGGTTTGACGCCTAAACAGTGTGTTGATCGGATGCTTTCTGCATTCGGTGATGAAGCCCCATCTAAAACCACAATTTATCGCTGGTTTGCGGAATTTCAACGTGGACGTGTCAAGCTCAGTGACGATCCCCGTCAAGGTCGCCCAAAAACTGCAATCACCCAAGATAACGTTAATGCCGTGCGTAAGCTGATTGAGGAAGATCGACATGTCACATATCGCGAAATTCAGGCAACTTTAGACATTGGCATGAGTCAAATACAAATAATCTTGCATAAGCAATTAGGTGTAAAAAAGTTGTTTTCCCGATGGATCCCGCATGCACTCTGTGAGGAGCAAAAAGCGGCTCGCGTTACTTGGTGCGTCAGAACTCTTGAGAGATTCCATGGAGGATCTTCAAATGCTGTATACAGCGTCGTATCAGGTGACGAATCCTGGATATATGCATATGAACCCGAAACGAAAAACCAATCACGAGTTTGGGTGTTCGAAAACGAGTTAAAGCCAACAAAAGTTATTCGTTCGCGGAGCGTTGCAAAAAAAATGGTGGCCACGTTTGTCTCCAAAACCGGCCATGTTGCAACTATTCCTCTTGAGGGACAAAGAACGGTCAATGCAGAATGGTATGCTAGCATTTGTTTGCCGCAGGTCGTCTCTGAACTCCGTAAAGAGAACTGCAACCGCCGCATCATCCTCCATCACGACAATGCGAGCTCCCATACCGCCCACAGAACAAAAGAGTATTTACAGCAAGTAAACATTGAATTATTAGACCATCCGCCGTACAGCCCCGACCTAAGCCCGAATGATTTTTATACTTTTCCCAAAATTAAGAACAAATTGCGTGGTCAACGATTTTCGACACCTGAAGAAGCGGTAGACGCCTACAAAACGGCCATTTTGAGTACCCCAACTTCAGAATGGAATGAATGTTTTAATAATTGGTTCCATCGAATGGAAAAATGTGTCAAATTTCGAGGAGAATACTTCGAAAAACAATAAATATATTTTTTACTAATAATGTTGTATAATTTCCTTGATTCCCGAAATTTTCAGTGCACCCCTCCGTAAGAAAGCGATGATTGCTCAAGAGACTGTACTCATTTTTAAGTTTCCGTACCCAAAATCCGGGTAAAAACTGCACGATATTACTAAAATTCCGCTATCGGAATAGATTTACTATAACATAAGGTTTGAGTAACGATAAGTGGCATTCGGCTCAAATCCATTGAAAAATCACCGTGTGTACAAATTCCTTATAAATTTGTGTTAATTCTTTTCATCCATCATTTCTAGAACCCTTAGCCATCTTAACACTATAATAACTTGTTTAAAAATCCCTAAATATTCCATTGCGTAGATCTACGCGAGATTGCATTGTTTAACTATTGTGTCTGATATACCGGCCTACAAGGGGTTAAACGTACTTACAATTTTTCTTTTCGCACCTAAATGCAATGTGTGGTGTATTTTGGCGTATATTTGGCGGGTTATTTAATAGTATGGCGGCGGTATCAAGATCGCCCGACGCCGACTAGAATCGCCTTTTGTTGTCGACGCGGATGAAAGAAAATGGTGGACATGCCTGTTTTATTCTTATGGTGGGACTACACTTGGCTATTTGTGTTAGCATACTTGGCGTGTTTGGCAAACATTTACCATGTGTGAACAGTATGTTTGGACTTATGTCTTTTTGATAAATAAATTCAACGCAAATCAAAGAGGTTGAAAAGGCAAATACGCAAATGAACTGCCCACCAGTCGGCCAGCGTGGAGCGTGTAGGTCAAATACTCGGGCTGCTCTGGCCAAATATGGCTCTAGTAGTACAGAGAGGGTCATTCTCCTGCAGTGGAGACTAAAAAAAAGACCCGATGATGAATAATGTATTAAAATTGTATATGCCTATTGAACTATTGTGGCCTATAGTCCTACAGGATCTTATATTCCGAGGGAAGAAGAGAAATGCGGCTGTACGTATAACCGTTTATTCCCAACTGACACATCGAGTACATAGCAACTTACAGCTACCCACCACCATTCATTATTTACCAACCTACATACATCACAATCCCCAACATCAATTAACCCTAACATTTTACATTTACCCATTTTCGACAAATTAATTAAATACAGGTATATCGTTAAACTTATACTTAAATCCTTATACTAACTTAAATTATAACAATAATTTTCGAAGGCGACATTGCCGCATAGGCCGACTTGGAGGTGGCGTCGGTACGCTAGGCAAAGCATCCTGAAATTCGGGCGATGGCGGGAAAACCTTATCGTTATTCCCTTCGTCCAATCTCTTTTCCTCCTCTGCCGGCGCGACCGTGTCATCGATCCCTGATTCCGTCTCCCCCGAATGGGCCCCACTTACCCTGTCCGATAAGGCTACCTCAGGTTGAGAATTTGTGCTAGACTCTTTATAATCCCTATGTTCCGTAACCGGACATGCCAATGAGGACCTACTTGTTCTCTTTTTTAATTGATCAATGTGTCTGTGGATGATCTCTCCGTTTTTGTCTCTTATCTTATAATTACTAGGGCCTAAACATTCAGCGACTTGACCTGAATCCCATTTATGCGACTTTAAGAATTGTCTATACCACACCGCATCCTCTGGATTGAGCTCCCTATTGCTCCCTTTTGCCATTACTTTTTGATATTGCTGAACTTTTCTAACCCTACTCTCTCTATCTGGTTTCACTGTGTCTAATTTTGTGCGTAACCTCCTGCCTAGTAATAACATAGCCGGGCTTTCGCCTGTCGTTGAGTGTTCCGTATTCCTATAATGCAACAAGTAAGTACAAAGGGCTTTTTCTAAATTTAGTTTTTCCATATTGGCCTTTTTAATAACCCGTTTTAATGATTTTACCGTTATTTCTGCCAATCCATTGGAAGATGGATGATAGGGGGCGGAAAAAACCTGGTCGACGCCCTGGCTACGCAAAAAACTACCAAATTCGGCGCTCGAGAAGGGTGGGCCATTATCAGTCACGACTTGCTTAGGCAGTCCGAACCTGCTGAATAATTCACACAGTTTACTTATAACACCTGTGGCTGCCGTGCTAGCAACATGGAACACTTCTACCCATTTAGACATGGCATCGACTACTACCAGATACGTTTTACCAAAAATAGGCCCCATAAAGTCCAAATGCAGCCTAGACCAAGGCCTGCTAGGCCAAGGCCACATTTTTGGGGTCTGCCGTGGCGGCGAGTCCGCCTGTGATGCGCACACCTCACACTCGCGACACAGTCGTTCCACATCCTCATCCAGCCCGGGCCACCACACGTAACTGCGCGCCAAAGCCTTCGATTTAACGATTCCCATGTGAGGCTCGTGAATCATGCGTAGTACCTTTTCTTTACAAGCTTCCGGCACTACCAGCCTATGTCCCCACATGACGCACCCTAACTCTTCGTATAGCCCGTCTTTGCGATTGAAATAAGGTTTAAGGTTAACAATCTCACACTCCTCTGGCCATCCATCCCTCAAAAAACTTAAAATTTTAATAAGTAATGGGTCTCTAGAACTTTGTGTCTTAACTTCGTTGTAGTCCAAAAGTAATTCTTGTTGTACAAAATGCAAGTAAGTTTGCTCGGGCGGCCGCGAGTGCGCATGACTCATTTGTTTACCGCTGCCGGTCACCGGTAGACGCGACAGCCCGTCCGCTCCATTCTCATCGGTGCGCACGTACTCGATATCGTAACAATAAGCCGATAATATAATAGCCCAACGCTGCATACGACTGGCTACCATTGCTGGAATCCCCGTGTGCGGTCCCAGTATTGATACTAAGGGTTTATGATCCGTGCGGAGGGTGAAGCGACGTCCATACAGATACTGATGGAACTTATTAACAGAAAATATGATAGCGAGCGCTTCCCGATGTATCTGTGAATAGTTTCTTTCCGCGTCATTTAGCGTCCGCGAAACATAAGCGATCGGGCGCTCGCGGCCGTCGTCCCTGCTCAGCTGCGAGAGCACTCCCCCCACGCCCCGGGCGCTGGCGTCGCAGGTCACTATGAGAGGTAGACTCGGATCATAATGTGCTAAAACCTCCGCGCCGACCAACAGACGTTTTACTTCTATGAATGCTTGTTCACATTGTTTAGACCAGTGCCAGTCACTCCCTTTCTTAAGTAATTCATACAAAGGTACTAATATTGAACTCATATTCTTTACAAATTTGGCGTAAAAATTTACTATACCTAAAAATGACCGCAATTCATTAACACTGTTCGGCCGAGGTATTTTGGTAATAGCTTGAACTTTTTCTGGATCAGTCTTAATGCCATTCTTATTTAATATATAACCTAAGTAACGTACTTCGTTGACTAAAAATACACATTTATTAGCCTTTAACTTTAATCCATATTTATGTAACCTACTAAATACTGTTTCAACCGCCCGTAAATGATCAATTTTGCTCTTACCACCTATAATGACGTCATCCAAAAATATTTCTACATTAGGTATATTGTTCAATAAATTACACATTATGCGTTGAAAAATGCCGGCACTAGAAGCCAATCCATATACTAACCTATTATACCTATATAAACCCCTATGCGTGTTTACCACAGTCAAATTTTTGCTATCGTCCAACAAAATCTGATTATAAGCCTGTGACAAATCTATTTTTGAAAAATACTGTGACCCACTTAATCTAACTAATAAATCGTCGATTTTCGGTAAGGGGTAACGATCTACTATCAAAGCAGGATTAACTGTAGCCTTATAGTCAGCACAAATTCTCAAGGACCCGTCCGCCTTGCTTACCGGCACGATAGGCGAGGCCCACTCCGAGCAGTCGACCGGCTCGATGACACCGTCGCGCAGCATGTCGTCCAGCTGAGCATCGACGCGATCGCGCAGCGCGTACGGCAGCGGCCGCGCGCGGTGGAACACCGGCACCGCGCCCTCCCGAACCTTCAGAGATGCTTTGCCTCCCGTATACGTGCCCAAACCTCCACTAAACAGCTCCTTATATCTGTAAAACAATTTTTGTAACTCGTTATCTAAATGAACCTGACTATTATTTAGGCTGAGGATATTATTACTTTGCGTAAATAAGGGCAATTTAATTTTCAACTCTGACAACCATTGTCTTCCTAATAGCGAGGTTGTTCCTCCGTCTATAACGAATAACTCTTAATTTCTCGCTAACCGTTTCGTAGCACACATTAGGTTTAATTACGCCTAATGGTCTAATAATAGATCCGTCGTAAAAATTCAATCGTACATTAGAAGGTTCAATCTTCATGTGGTTTAAATATTTATCGTACGTTTCTTTACTAATACATGATACTGCCGTACCAGTATCGACCTCCATATTAATTATATGTCCTTCAACGACAACAGGTACACTCACCGCCTTATAGTCGTTTAGACATAAGTGGTGGAACTCCTCGGTGCAACTCCCTGGGTCTTCCTCGCGAGTGTCTTCCTCTCCTGCTGCCCCATAATGCAAGGCGGCACCTCGTCCCTGCTGCTGCTCGGGACAAACTCGTCTCAGATGTCCCGTGCATTTACACTTGCTGCAGATATATCTTTTGAACCGGCACTCGTCACGATAGTGGCCTGTTCCTCCGCAACAGCCACATTGCCCACTGTACGGCTTCTGAGTGCCATCGCCCGCACCCCTCCCGCCGCCAAAGCTCCGCGCTCCGCTACCGGCCCGCCGTGGTGCCGACCCACCGCGTGCGCTGCGCCCGCGTTGACCCGCCGACCTCCACTGCTGCTGCGTACTGTTGTTGACCGCCAGTGCATGCACCTCCGCCGATTGTTCCCGGCTGGCTGTTCCCGCCGCATCCACTGCCGCGGCGTCCCGCTCCGCAGCTTCCAACGAGCTAGCCAACTTAACCGCGTTAGCAAAAGTGAGCGTGTCGTCTTCCGCGAATAACCTCTGCCTGATGAGATCACTCCGTATGCCGCACACAAATTGATCCCGCAGGTTTTCGTTCAACCCATTTCCCAGCTTGCAGTGCCGCGTCAGCTTCTTTAATTCAGCCACGTAGCTGGCTACATTCTCGTCCGCTGCTTGCCTCCGTTGCCTGAACCTGAACCTCTCCGCGAGGGCCGATGGGGCTGGCTGAAGATGATTGCGTAATAACGCGACAGCGTCCTCGTATGTGATATCCGACGGCTTTCTCGGACTTGCCAGGTTGGATAAAAGTTCGTACGCCTCGTCTCCCATTACTGCTATCAGGGTCGGTACTTTGAGCTCATCTTTCACCTCGTTCACTTTAAAATACATTTCGAGTCTGTCCACGTAAGAAGACCACGCCCCGGCCTTCACGTCGAACTCCCGCACTTTGCCGATCGACATATCCGTGTCTATTTTCGTCGCACGCGATAAAAATCCTTTCAACCCGAACAATCCTCGTTCGCCAATGAACTATTGTGGCCTATAGTCCTACAGGATCTTATATTCCGAGGGAAGAAGAGAAATGCGGCTGTACGTATAACCGTTTATTCCCAACTGACACATCGAGTACATAGCAACTTACAGCTACCCACCACCATTCATTATTTACCAACCTACATACATCACACCTATATGTATTCCATAGCTTCAGATTACAAACATTTATATTTTCAAAAAAACTGAGGTCGTGAAACTCACAGTTTGAACGAAATTACAAAAATTTAAGTCGCTAAAAAAGTTCGTGACAAAAAAGTGACATCCGCCAAGTCCGTAGCGACTGAAAAGAAACTTCGTTCCAAAAACATTTTTCGCACTGGTACTCCCAAAGGTACTCCTAATTTCCTACCTCCTTGACTCGTACCCACTAGCAAAGCGGATTTACACCGCTCGTAACTCGAGTAAGATACGATACCCTGTCCACTCCCTACGCGCACCACAGAACCAACCGTAAACCTATTGACACAAAGCGTAAAATCCCTTGTCAGCTTGTGGAAATCCGACCAATTTCAATGGTACCCGTTGGCGAGTTCGGTCGGAGTAAAGCCTTACTAAGTCAGGTTTATGATAAGGCTTGTCTTAGCTGTTATGTTATGAGTATTCTAGGCCGGAGATAGATCTTGTGTTTTGGCCAAATTTATTTTCACCTATGTACCCACAAGACTTGGAACGCGCAATGTTCTGTTTTGGGGCCAAATTTTAATTTCACCTATATTCCCACAAGACTTTGAACTCGCAATGATCTTTTTTGGGTCCAAATTTTAATTTCACTTATGTTCGCTCAATACTTGGAACTCGCAATGTTCTGTTTTGGGGCCAAATTTTAATTTCACTTATGTTCGCTCAATACTTGGAACTCGCAATGTTCTGTTTTGGGGCCAAATTTTAACTTCACCTATGTTCGCTCAAGACTTTGATCTCGCAATGTTCTTTTTTGGGGTCAAATTTTTATTTCACCTATGTCCGCTCAAGACTTGGGAATTCACAATGTCCTTTTTTACCCGACTACGGTGAAGCCAAAAGAAGGGTTATGTATTTCGCCGCTATGTATGTTCATCTGATATCTCGACGATACCTTGACAAATGAGGGATTTACACTACTAATGTCCAAATCTCAATAATGCCCAAAGGTATCGTTAGAAGCGTCTTGGCTGTACGTACACTACTAGTGACGTCACAATACATTCAACACAGTCCCTCTACAATGTGCGGACAGGGGATATCACAGCGAAAAGGAGTAAACGTACTTATCAAAGTGAACTTAAAAACTCAAAAAACATTTTGCCACGGTAGATATTTAATTTTGTATGAAGCTGCAGATTTTTTTTACGATTTCAGAGAAGATTTACATAGTAAAAATTGATTACATTGATTAGTACGTTTACTCCCTAACGTGTTGATATCTCCTTTCCGTTTCAAATTATATCATCATCATCATCATCATCATCATTTCAGCCGCATAACGTCCACTGCTGGACATAGGCCTCTCCCAAAGATTTCCAAAATGACCGATCAAGAGCGGCCTGCATCCAGCGCTTTCCATCGACCCTAGTCAGGTCATCTGACCACCTTGCAGGTACTGCCCTACGCTTCGCTTCAAATTATGTATAGGCCAAAAGTACCTAAGTATCTAAAAAATAAGTTGAAATTCATACCGTGTTTCCGTGGTCAGACGACCTGTGCAAGGTTGCAGGAAGGCGCTGGATGCAGGCCGCTTCTGATTAGTCGTTTTGGAAATCCTTGGGGGAAGCTTTTGTCCAGCAGTGGACTTCCTGTGACTGATAATGATGATGATACCGTATTCAAAAATATATACATTTACCTAATTACTAGCTGTTTTTCCCGGCTGTGTTTGCATTTACTACATAAACGAACCTGCTTCGAGTTAGTCTCGAATGATAGGGAGAAAAGTAAAAACTTAAGACGGTACCAGAATATTGACGGGATCGATGATATAGCCACATCGCATAATGACAAGAATTCGATTATTTTTATGCGCGGGAAGAGAAGCAGCTGGTATATTCTACGATTTTTCTTCCAGTCCAGAAGAATAATGATCCATCGGTCATCGACGAACCGATGGCCGATGGGGCAAAAAGGTTCTTGAATAGCGACCGCGTACTGGCAAGCGAAGCGTAGGGCACCCACCTACAAGGTGGTCAGATGACCTGACCAGGGTCGCTGGAAAGCGCTGGATGCAGGCCGCTCTTGATCGGTCATTTTGGAAATCTTTGGGAGAGGCCTATGTCCAGCAGTGGACGTTATGCGGCTGAAATGATGATGAAGAATAATGAAATACCAAGACGGATTAAGTATACGTACCTACGTCATATTTCATAGCCAAGATATGCAATCACCTTTACAATAGAAAATACACGAAAACAACAATTTATTATCGCAACTCAACGAACCGTATGACATAAGAAATAAAGGATATTTTCGCTTGACAAGCCAGCATCGGAAGTCCAAGAAAGACGAATGATGTTTGTCAGAATTGACACGGGGTTTGAGTGCAGTGCTATGCGCGTTAGTGACCGGACGTGCTGTACTACGTTTGCGAATTTTTGATTCGAGTTTCGCGCGGCTTTAGCCGCTGCTCGTCGGCGCCATGAGTTCTAAAAAACTTGTGGTCAACGGACTATTGGCCTTTTTGGAGAAGCAGCTGGATTGCATGGATGAAGTGAGCGTCACGCAGATCTGCACCAGCAACTGGAAGGAAGAGGAGATCCGCAGCGCGAAAGTGCTGCTGTACGAGTCGCTCGGAATGATCGACCGAATGCCGTCTCGCAGGAGAGACGAAAAGGGAGAGCGCAGTCTTCAAGACATCATCAAGCTGTTTAAGGAGACCGATCCTGACGAGTGGCCCATGGCGTTTGTGGTGTCTGCCCAAGGGCTTCATTCCCTTCCGCCTGTGAGTTTCGATCACGTTGATGTCACCAGACTTCTGAAGGACATCACGTCGCTGAAATCCAGTCTGGCTGACCTGCAGCTGAAGTTTGAGGCATCTCAATCTACAATAAATAATCTACGTACGGAAATTGTTGAATTAAAAACCAATAAATCCGTATGTAGGTCACCTGATGCCTCGATCAACGACCTGTGCCGTGATGCACTAGATGCAAGTTTCGCGTCAGCGAAATTGGACTCGCCGGTCAACACCGTCGAACGTCATGTGTCGCCTCGCCCCGCGCCGCGTGCTTCCCCCGCACCCGTGGTGATAAATGTGAGCACACCATCACCTCGTGCTTACGCGACTGCTGCAAGCCAACCTCCCGGGAAACAGCAGTTACCTCAACGCAAGGTAGAGGTAGTTCCAAAAGTGGGACCCACTTCCGTATCGGCTCCTCAAAAGGCGTCTGACGACCAGGATGGCTTCATCAAGGTGGAAAAGAAGCGGAAGAAGCCCAGTCCAAGCCGTAACAAGTGCGGTACTGCGCTCAGCGGCCCAAATATGCTCCTGCGTGCTGCCGTGCCTACGACCTTGCTCTATGTGTCCCGCCTACATTACTCAACTAAGATCGAGGAGTTGGTGGAATACATGAGAGTAAAGACTCATTTCACCCTGAGGGTAGTGAAGTTGGAATCGCGTCACAACGTGAATTTTAATTCATACGTGGTGCGAGTTCCAACTGCTCAGCTGGCGACCTTCACCAAGGAAGATTTCTGGCCGAAGGGTGTCGTGTTCCGGAAATATCGCGGACGGTTACCTGACACCAGCAAACAGTGCAATGCGTCACAAAAACAATAAATAGTTAATTTTTATTATATTATATATATTTTAGGCTAAGGTATATATTATATAATTATATCTATGCTAGTCTGTAAGGTATTTATTCTATGGGCCTTTAATATTGTAAATAATATTATGTTGCCTGAAATAAAAATGATTTGATTTGATTTGATTTTGATTTAAGGGTTCGGGTCAAATCGGAGGGGAACTGTGAGTGGTGAAATATCGGTGAAATGTTATTTCGGTGAAACATGTTGAATTATGTCGTCCGTTGTACCTAAGCTTTCAACCGATGTTGAAAACAAGGGTTGTCAATTCACTTTGTGTATCGGTCGTGAAACTGTAGCAAATTTGGAGAAGAAAAAAACTGAGTTTCGTGGATCTTTAGGGGTTTTACTCGTTTGAAACTTGTAATGATCTAAACGAGTGAAGACCCCTAAAAAGAACCAAAAAATTCCAGCCCCAAAAAAAATCGTGACGGAAATATTTTACACTTTTTTTAGCCTTTTTTCGATTTTCATCAAACATAGCTCTAGGATCTAGTAAATCAAGTCACCACACCACAGACACACTGAACAGACATACGTCAAACTTTATAAGAAATATGACACACCTCTTTTTCGCAATAAATACAAAAAGTTTCGTCTTAATAAAGGTAACAAAAAAGATTTGTGACTTGTAAAAAAATAAATTATTTGGTACTGTTGTACTGTTATTACAGAATGAAATGTCACAAAATAATGTCACTATTTATTGATCCTATTCATTTTCAATTTATTATTGCGGAAAAACTGATATCAACAGCGCTATTGATTCAAAAGAAACTATGATGACATTAGTTTTTATTTCGTACAAATTCCATAAAATATGTTTGTTTTGACGTTTAGAAATAACCTTTCAAAGGCCTTCCAGGACATAGCTGTTTAAATGACAAAACGCTATCAAGTTGGACTCGCGCACTAAGAGTTCCATACCATTATCTATGAAATATCACTTTTGTTGTATGAGAGCCCCCATAAATATTTATTTTAATTTAATTATTTATGTTTACAGTGAATATACAACTAAATATTCTGTAAATATTTCAAGCGTCTTGCCGTTATTAATTCCGAGCAAAAAACGGCAATAAAATCACGTTTGTTGTATCGGAGGGAATATTTCAGTGGAAATATTTATTTTATTCTGTTTTTAGTATTTGTTGTTATAGCGGCAAAAGAAATACAATCTGTGAAAATTTCAGATGTCTAGCTATCACAGTTTATGAAATACAGCCTGGTGATCGATAGAAGGACAGACAGACGGACGGACTGCGGAGTCTTAGTAAAAAGGGTCCCGTTTTAACCCTTTGAGTCGAACGCTAAAAAGTATCTGATTTGAATTGTTGGAAAGTTCCTTAGGCCCAACGCAGACGACAGCCTAAAAAGTGCGTCACAGATAGTCTGTCGTCTGCGTTGGGCCTTATTAAGTATAATTTTTCTATCAAAAACATGCACAATTTTCCACTAGCTTTTACCTCTATATCGGATAACATTTTCTACAAAATCCCAATACAAAATGCATTGGAAATATCTCGTACAACAAGCTTTTGATTCTGTTCGCGTGCAGCTTATCTTTTAGCTTTGTCGAACTGTGATGGAGCATGTGCTCTGATAGGATTCGATGTTGCTATTTTTTTACCGACTTAAAAAAAGAAGAAACAATTTTACTGTATTTTTAGAGTTGCGTACCCAAAGGTTAAAATTGGGAAATTACTAAGGTTCCGTATAAAAAGTACGAAACCCTTCATGTACGAGTCTTACAGTTTTAATTAAAATAATACGTATGAATTATTGTTCAATACTTTTTCATTTCACCGTGTGGTTTCCGGCAGAATAGAATAGGGCCAATCCAAGTCCACCCGTGGATATCATAGAAGGCGAATTAGGAAACACAAGCTAAACAAAGCTTATAAACATCAATGAGATCTCTCAAACCCGTCTGGCCAGCGTGGAAAGTGTAGGCCAAGTCCTCTGGCACTCAAGCATGGCTCAGGTAGTACAGAGAGAGTCATGCTCCTGCAGTGGAGACTAAAGCCTGAGGATGATTATTGTTCTCAAACTATTTTTATAATGAATATCATAGTACCACCAATCAATATATATTGATTGGTGCTCTGCATAATAAAACGGGCAATCAAATAATACCATTCGCTTGTTGACTCACTGACATGCATAGTGAATGATTTATTCCATGATTAAAGCGGCATGTGCCTATGCTTCATTAAAACTGGTTAACCATATTTTTAACTGATAATTCATTGTTACGTAGTATTTATAATTAACTATCTGCGCCCAAATATCTCCCATGCTGGTCTGGGAGAAATAAAAAGAACTTAGAATGTACCAGCTGCTTCTCTTCCCACGTAGATCGTAAAAGCCGATCGAGGGGCAAAAATGCAAATCATGTTAACAGGCGATGCGGCTGGTAACCCATCACTGTACTGATTGCTTTTCCATCTTCTCGCCCACCATGACGCTAAAAGTGGCTTTTGTGTCTTGCGGCCCTGGGCTCCGCAAGACCCAAAATGCTCTGTCTGCCCCTTTAGGGATAAAGACGTGATAGTATGTATGTATGTATGTAACTATCTGCGCCCTGCGGTGTTACCCGCGGAAAAAGCCCATGTGTTAATCCAGGGTGTCAGCTTCCTGAATACCAAATTTTATCAAAATTGGTCCAGCTGTTTGCGCGTACACACACATACACACACAAATTCCCTTGCGGTGTTTCTTAGCTTTGATGAAAATCGGTTTAGCCAATCAAAAAGTTATTGGGGTAAACGCTTGAAAGTTTTTAGTTTACCTGGCAGATGGCGCTACGGATATCAATTCCACTTAGCATTGGATGGAATATGTAGTTCCGCCACTCATCACTCGATGATGTCGTCGGGGTTTTTTTTATATTTGTGTTACCTTATATTTTTGCCTGTGACGTCACTTAGGTTAAAGATAATATAATTACTAACGTAACAGATACCCAACGCCATATAAACGATTGGAGAGGTCGTAAGCACGCAAAACTGGAGTTGCGGCGCGACTTCTCAGAGATGACACGACTAGCCAAAAAGGTGACGAAGAAAGTGTTGAATATACTTTAAATAATATATTGCATACCATGTAAGTCTTATTTAACTAATTAGAGTATTACTTTATTTAATTTATTATATTTTTATTTATATGACGATGGGTAGGCATGCTTAGGTATACTTTTACTCCATTTGGTTAGGTATTTAAATAAATGTAAACAATCGTGACATGTTATTTTATTGAAAAATACACTTTATAAATCAATAATTTTGCTAATTACAAAGTTAGTATGTTATAAATTACATAATTATTTTGCAATTTGCAAAGGTATTGATTTATAAAGTGTATATTTTAATAAAAACAGTACCTGGGCGACCGAGCTTTGCTCGGTTACATCTCAAACATTAACTAATTTTTTTTAAACTTGTCTAAAAACAATGCAAAATAAAAAATTATACATAAACTTAAACATAAAATAAAAAAAGTAAGTCACCGAGTGGGATTCGAACCCGTAACATTTTTTGTAGCGGTCGGTATCCTTAACCACTGAGCTAAAATCAAGGCGGTTGGCGCGACGAAATTAGCGACCATAATCTGCGTGGAAAGAAAAACGCATGAAAACTCAAAAACACGCGTTTTCCCAAACATAAAACAAATCTAGATCGATTATTTACCCCCGAAAACCCCCATATACAAATTGTCAGCGAAATCGTTAGAGCCGTTTACGAGATCCCAGAAATTTATAAATAAATATATATATATATACATACATACAAGAATTGCTCGTTTAAAGGTATAAGATGTCAAGATTGTTTACATTTATTTAAATACCTCTAACCAAATGGAGTATAGGAGAAGATAACAACTAAATTTAACGAGGGTCTAACATATTGTAATAGTTGCTGCTATTTACAGATTGATAAGCCGATCAAGGGAATGAACAAGTATCTCAAGAAATCACATTGACCGACCGAGCGAAGCGTCTGTTTTGAGATTGGCCAAAAATTCTTTTGTCCGACTGTCCGGCTGTTCTCGCCTACAGGTCGCATTTCTCAACTGATTTTGGTGAAATGTTGAAACGATTCTTGTGAAATATTCTGAGAAGGTTTGAAGTTACATATAAATATTGCCGATTCAGTTTTTTGAAACTTTTTAAAACGGGGAAAATAAAATTTTTTTTTTTTAATGTCACATTAACAGCCATTTCAAAAACTTTCAAAAATGACTTTAATCTTTTTTGTTAACCTTATTAAGACGCAACTTTTTAACCTGAACAACTTTTTGTTCCGATAAGCAATGGGCGGGGTCTACACCTACATAACAGCTCACAGATTTAGGTGTAATTTGTCTCTATACAATGTCCTTTTTAATTAAGTACAAATATTTTAAGGGGTGATTCAGTCCATCATTTTGAACAACTTTTCCTAATGAAGGTATTTCGAAATACGAAAAAAATATTTTAAGTTATCATACAAATCGACGTAGTCACGTGATATCATTAGTATGGAAAATGAAAATATTTTTTCGTGTTTCTGTATACATTTATTGGGAATAGTTGTTAGTAATGATGGACTGAATCACCCCTTAAAATATTTGTACTTAATTAAAAAGGACATTGTATATTTATTTATTTATTGACACAGAGGTGATACAGCTAGATCCCTGTTATTATTTCGATTCTATTACTGGCAAAATTATGCATACATAAAACTGGTAAATCCATGACGCGATCACATAAAAAGTACGTCATCCATATTGAACTGTGATTTTCCTAGCGATGCCTATTGCAGGTAATAAATAAATCAGTTAATTATGAATAGAGAATGTAGTGAGAGAGTAGATAACTATAGAGATTAATAATCCTATGTATATTTGTTTGTTACCACTACGCGCTTCAACCATTGAACCTATTTAGATAAAATTTGATATGGATAAGTTTGATACCCAGGGAAGGACATAGGGTAGTTTTTACACAGTTTGGCACAGCTAGTAAATAATAAATACAGGGTATAACAAAATATATATAAGAAAGAAAGAAAGAAAAAAAATATACAAAAACTATATACAGTTGAATTTAGTCTATGATACTGAACAACATTCCCCAAAGAACTATAATATATACAAAATATGAAAAATAATTTTTGACATCCCATACAAATTGACCGATCAGCTGATCCGAGTTTGTATGGAAAACAAAATAGGTAAGATACCCTGAAAGATGTCCTAAATGTTTGTTCACGTCACTGCGATTGTACGATAGGCTAAACTTATTTCTCATATTTTCATACTTATGTTATAATTATTCCTTTGGGGAAAGTTGTTCAGTGTTATTCATCGCCTGCTCGGTCAATAAAGCTTAAACTCTGTTGTGTAGCTACTCCACAATAAGCCGATAAATAAATCAGTCCATTTGAATACGGAACGCGGGGAAATTCCGACTGCATTCAATTAACATATTAGTGTCACATGAAGGGCTCATTAAAGCTGCGTTTGACAGCCAATGGTTTGCATTCAGGCAAATAAATTGATTGACTAATAAATACTTATATATATATGAAAATGGTTTTTATTATTCTTAGGGTTTCGTACCTCAACGCAGGAAAATCAGAGCCCTTTTAGGATCACTTGACCGTTAGTTACACTTTTGCTTTGAAAGTACAGGACCGAACATAGAAGTAGAATTTTTTTACTGCGTAAAAAGAACACACTAGCCGAGTGCGACAGATAATATGATAAGTGATAAGTGTCATCTTTATATGAGCAAAAGAGATAGCATCAATTTGACGATGAGTCAAGTTTTCATACAAAACATGTCAGCCTTTGTCACCCTGGCTCGAACATTGTTACACGAAAATTTGATTTTCCAAATTGTAAACTGTGTCAATTTATAAGTTATCTTATACTGGAAAGATGGTATCGTACTGCTTTACCCATAGTTTGTGTATTAGGAACAAATACAACCCATAAAAAGTTACACAGAAATATTTCGTTTCTGGTCACATTTTACAATGCTCTATATCCATCTTATACCTTCTAAATCTATGGGACCGAATTCCGATGACCAAAGACGGCCCTGTTAGTCACTGACGTAAATAAAATTTTAAATATGAGGCTTGATAGGTAAATCAGCAAAAACTACATACATAAATACATACAGTTATCCCTAATGGGGCATACAGAACATTTTGGATATTCTGGCACTAAGCGGAGAGAGCCCAGGGCCACAGTACCCAAAGGCCACCTTTTGCATGGTAGTGGGTGAAAAGGTGGAAAGGAATCAAAATAGTGGCATGTTGCTGCTAGCTGCATCGCTTAATAATATTTTAAGCATCATTCCTAAAGCTGGTACATTCAAAGTTTGTTCCCAAACCAGCAAGGAAACAAAAGACACTAAAAATGTATTAAAACAAATTAGAGTGTCCATAATCACAATTTATGTAGAACCTTTTTTCCGTAATTGGATCTTAAAGGCCCTAAATCCAAGGCACTCTTAGTTCTCCCGTCGTAAGTACATTTACAAAACCCTCAAAAATCGTGCCGCTCGACCCCGCACGACAGCGATTTAGGGTTGACAAGCAAGGGTCTACTTGACCCACTGAGGGTTACTCGACTTGCCGCGGGTTAACAAGAATACGAGCACTGCTGGCCCGGAAAAATGGAACGCTGTTATTCGCGTTCCGATTATTTGTAAAACGATTATGGTGTTTAGGGTTAAGCCATCCATTTCTGATGAGGATATTTATTTATTTATTATTGTATTGGTTCTAGTGCACATAAAAAAAACGACGGGTTGCACTCTGGGAGTGCCGGCAGAAGTGAAAACTTGAATATTAACGTTGTGCATTTTTGATATTTTGGAATGGTTAGGGAATAATTTTGCACGAATTGCTTTAATTATCAGTATAAAATATTTCAAATCTTTTCTGAACCACAGTCTGTCACAAATGCCACAAGCATGACCAAATTCATTTTCAAATACACAGCAGTATGGCCACTACACAGACGGTCGAGCCATCAGCTGTCACCATCCATGGATGCGCGTAGCACGCTGTAACATAAACACACACGAACCCTGCGCCGTCTTACGAATTTTCGATCAGGCCACGTGTCCTGACGCGAGTTTAACATTTTTTACCCATTCCAAAAAAAGTGCACAACGCCGCTAAAGAAGTTTTCACTTCAATAACATACTGTTCGGGTTCTGCCGACACTGTGATGATATGAAATGAAAGCAGCCGAACTACCGATACGGCTTAGGTAGTTCCGCTACTCATCACTAGATGGTTTTCTTGGCAATGGGGGTTTTTATTTGCCTAGCAAGTAAACTTGTGTAATTCCGTTCCAACCGAGTGTTCACTCAGTGTTAGGGTTCCGTAGTAAACAAGGAATCCTTATACTTTCGCCATGTCTGTCTGTCTGTCTGTCTGTACGTCCGTGGTTACTCAGCGGCCATTACTATTAGCAGTATAAAGGTATAGGTATAAACGCATGAAAACTCGAAAACACGCGTTTTCTCAAACATAAGACTAATCTAGATCGATTGTTAACCCCCGAAAACCCTCATATACCAAATTTCAACAAAATCGTTAGAGCCGTTTTCGTGATCACAGCAATAAATTTATATACAAATAAATGTACAAGAATTGCTCATTTAAAGGTATAAGATATAGACAGATTTATGTATAGAAGGTCCTCTTTTGAATTAATTACCATAGTATTTTCCTAATTTTCTTAAATCAAAAATAAGAAATATTTTCGCAAGAAAAATATTCCAAAGGTTACAACAACAACGGATTTCTAGGAAATCGCGAGCAATAAACGTTTTATTAAAATTTCGGTGAAAGTAAATTGACTTTGCTGTGAACAAAACACATAGGTATCATAATTACGTTTCATTTTAACCGATTTCCAAAGAGGAGGAAGTTATCAATTAGTCGCATTTTTTTTAAAAAGCGATTTGGAAAACTCTTTTTTGTTTGAAAGGGTATTATGTCATGTGGTCCTATAGACATTGTATCAAAATTGGTTTTGTAGTATTAAAAAAAATATTATTTTAGGTATATTACTAAACCAAATATTTTCTTTTAGTAAAGCAATAATTTGTAAACACAATGCATATTCAAATCATTGACAATTCTTACTTTCTTACTTTTAGGTATAAATGTAAAAGTGAGTTTGTACAGTTGTTTGTTTGTAACCACTTCACGCTTCAACCATTGAACCTATTTAGATGAAATCTTTAATGGATATAGTTTGATAGCCAGGGAACGACATAGGATAGTTTTGATGAAATTCCAATGGGAAGCGAAGCCCACGGGCACAGTTAGTCAAACTATAAAAACAACCAAACCAAAAATGTATTCAAATTTCAGACACAACACTTATTTCCAATGAAACATAATGTAACTATACAAATCTTCCTCAGAATGCTGATATTCTCCACTCTCGTCACTTTCTTCATGTTCTGTCTCGTTCGGGGTTTCCACTACTTCTTCGCCAGCGTTTTCTGTTGTTCCATCAACTCCATCATCTGTTGTATCTTCTACATCTTGACAGACCGCCAGAGCAATCACAAAAAATACAAAAAATGTTGTAACTTTCATTTTGACTTCAACACTAAATGGTGAGTCGTTTAGACAGCTAAAAGTCGTAACGACTTGTCGGCAGTTGTCGGACAATCGTGGGAACGAGCCTTGGAGAGGACAAATGTTTCGTCGGTGAATAGTTCGGTGGACAACTTCGTTCGGAAAAACGTTGCACTATCCTTTTCTTGACTACGCTTGTGTAGTTTTTAATACTGAGTCAATTGATAATGATCTTGTCGGTTATATACTCGGATTTGTATGTAAATCTATGGTAAATAAGTGGCATGAGGAAAAACTTGATAGGTACATTCTTTATACAGTGAATCACATCATACGGTTTTCCTTATGTTCTATGGTTTTGGTCGATGACTTGTTGGTTTTTATGTCGACGGTTTCGGTGCCAAAATGAATAGGTACCTGTAACAAAAGTTTATATTTAAAACCCAAAAAAAGAGGGATGTTATAAGTTTGACGCCAATGTCCAACGGGTGGACCGATTTATATGCAGTTTTTTTTACATGAAAGCAAGTTTCCTTGCGGAAAGAACCATCTTAGGTACGTTTGATGAAAATCGGCTCAGCCAAATGGCTGAGCCGAGATTTTCATCAAAAATAAAAGTTATTTGGGGTTTATGTTCCAAAGTAAGGGTTTTCCCTGGCAAATAAGAGATGGCGTAACGGATATCAATTGATATGTGTTGTGTAGTTCCGCTACTCATCGCTAGATGGCGTTCTTGACATTTGGGATTTAAATTTGCCTATCAAATAAACTTGTTAACCACCAGTAAATTTTTCAGTTCATGATACTGAACTATCTTTCTTAATAAATGCGAAAGTGAGTTTGTATATTTGTTACCACTTCACGCTTCAACCACTGAACTTAGATTAAATTTGATATGGATATAGTTTGATACCCAGGGAAGGACATAGGATAGTTTTTATCCCGAAATTTCTACCAGGTCTGAAGCCCACAGGCACAGCTAGCTTTCCACAAAAATAATTAATATTATGATTTCTGAAAGATGGTGATATTTGACGCAATTTTTTTAAATGTACATACTATCACGTCTTTATCCCTAATGGGGCAGACAGAGCATTTTGGGTCTTGCGGTTCTATGCAGAGCCCAGGGCCGCAAGACCCAAAAGCCACTTTTAGTGTCATGGTGGGCCAGAAGATGGAAAAGCAATCAATACAGTGACGGGTTGCTAGCCGCATCGCCTGTTAACATGATTTGCATTTTTGCCCATTCCCTCGATCGGCTTTTACGATCTGCGTGGGAAGAGAAGCAGCTGGTACATTCTAAGTTTTTTTTATTTCTCCCAGACTAGCATGGGAGTATTTTTTAAATGTAAAGTTGAAAAATGTCCTGACAATATAATTAATGATACGAGCTACAAAACATTAATTAGCGCATGATAAAATGGTCATGAATAGATGGTTATATCATACTTACTACTCTTAAAATTTTATGGAATCTCGGACCTCGGAACACCTCAGAAAAAAAATAGTTTTCATAATCTTCATTAGTGTATGACACTGAATGTTGGTCTTCTCCACTTTCCACACTAGCACTTTGATTTCCATCAGTCGATGGTTCCATCTCTTCAATAGAACTAGAATCTTCACTTGGAGAATTTGACCTTTCATCTGTTTCTCCAGAAAGTTTTATTACTGATTCTGTAGATATTTCTTTTATTTTGCTAGAATCTAAAGTGGTCGATTCTGTAGCGGTACTTTCAGAAGGCTTCTTTCCATTGTTTTCAATAATTGATTCTGTAACCGTTTTCTCGGTTATGCTGGAAGAATCCGTAGTCATTTCTTCCAAATTGTTATTATTATTAATTTTTGGTACAGATTCCGTAATCACACCTTCAAATTTATTAGTGACATAATGTTCTGTAGTGAATTCCATAGTTTTTCTTTCAATTTCACTTAATCTTGAATCTACATTCATTGATACCGAAGCCCTTCCTTCCATTTCATTATAACTCTTATCTTCACCGGCATTTGCATTTTCTTCTATTTCTTTAGAATATGGATCTACGGTTGTTATAACATCTTTTTCAGTAACTTATTGTAAACCTTCCTTGGTTTTTTCTACATGTATACCCAAAGCCAGACCAGTTAGCAAAACAATAAAAAATATTACACTCATGATGTTTTTTTTTTGTAAATTTAGTATTGCGTTCTTTAGGTATTAAATAGTTTTCAGCAAAAAGGCTCAGGATACAATAGATGTAAGTTTTGGCATCTACAGCTTTGTGACAAAAACCGACCTTTTTTAAATGTCTTATTTTCTCTAAGTACTATTTTTTTCTTCTTTTTAGCCGCGCAATTCACAATTTATAACTAGGCTGATTGCGGTCAATCTTATAGGTTATATACTAAGATCAGATATGTAAATAATCAAAACAAGGAAAAAAGTAATAGGTGCTTCTAGTAAAAACGAAACCGCTTCTATGTTATTTATCATAAATATGAATATATCATTAGTATTTTTACAACCTTCCTTTACTACCTAAAATACCTTCATTTCAAGTAATTAAAATATACCAGCTGCTTTTCGTCACACTCAGAATCATTTAAAAAAATTGTCGCTATAAATTTATTTATTTACCTCTGTATCTGTTTCTAGAAAATAGACTAAATATCAGTATTTTAAACTATGTCAAGGTAAGTAAGTATACTTCTGGATGGTTAGACAATTTTTTTGACATTCTCATTCACATTTAATTACAAAAAAAAACTATTGTAAAATAAACTAAAAGCTAAAAGAAAACTTATAAAATGTTTTTATAAATCAATGCAAATATAGCATTCGATTTGAACATATTAAATTCGTTTCCATCTTTAAAAGAGTCGCAATTTTTATTGAGCTTAAAATAAAGAATGATATATCTTGCACACGAAGAGGCTCTAGGATATAAATCCTAGGAAACATCTATAGCGGATCCAGAATTTATAGTTTCAGTTTTATACAGGGTATAACGAACAAAATATACTAAAACTTTTCAGTCCATGATACTAAGGAACTTTCTCAAGCAACATTTATGAATGAATGAATGAAGTTTATTTGTAAACACAACACCGTTCTTACAACTAACTAAGAATAACAGAGTTCCCAGACTAGGCAAAAGCCTGTGGTTTTGTAACCAAATCAATTTAATTATCAAGCAACCTCAGTCAGTGCATATGGCGCTGCACTCCACAGTTCCACACTAGGATCCCCTGTGTCGTGGAGTACAGCGTCTTCCCCAAATTCCGTTGCTTTAAAATACAAGGCGCCAAACTTAAACACTACTTAGGTAACTTAAACCTAATATTATATAAAATCAACTAATCCTAACATAAAGCACTGTTAGGATTAGTTGATTTTATTATCGAAATATGAAATCATTTTTGGCCTCCCATACAATTGACGGATCACTTGATCTGGGTTTGTATGAATGGCCGTGTGGTTTCCGGCAGAGTAGAATAGGGCCACCCCAAGTCCTCCTGTGGATGTCGTAGAAGGCGACTTAGGAAATACAAGCTAAACGAAGCTTATAAACATCAATGAGACTTCTCCAACCCGTCTGGAGAGCGAGAGTGTAGGCCAAGTCATCTAACTGCTCTGGCCAAGTATGGCTCTGGTAGTACAGAGAGGGTCGTACTCCTGCAGTGGAGACAAAAAGACCTGATGATGATGATGATATATGAAGGGGCATAGAAATATTTTTCTGTCTGCCCCATTAGGGATAAAGACGTGATAGTATGTAGGGTGGATGTACCAGCCCCGTACCTAATACCAGCCCCGTACCTAATACCAGCCTTTCAACGTTTTTTTAGATAATAAGGTTTCTGTAAATATAAAGTGGCAAGAACTTTTTTTAAAAAATATAATCCATTTGGTCCAAAATATTTGTTAAATATGGTGACACTGGACTAAGTACTTCGACGTCAATTGTCAATTTAAGCTAGGCGACTACGAACGGCGGCCATTTTGCTAAAAAAATGATAAGTTCCGGAGTCACTAAAACAAGGTATTTCTCTTATTTCTTCAGCTCTACTGTTCTTGATTTGGTTTATTTTATATTATGATAAAGTTGTGAATCGATTTCTAAATAATAATTTAGGTTTTGTCTCTTATAGCAGCTGAAATTAATGGGGCTGTAGTTAGATACATCAAATGTATGGAGTATGTAATTTCAGCCACTCTAGGCCACTCTAGGCTGGTATTAGGATAGATGGAGTACCTAATTCCAGCCACCCTAGGCTGGTATTAGGTTAGATGGAGTACCTAATTCCAGCCACCCTAGGCTGGTATTAGGTTAGATGGAGTACCTAATTCCAGCCACCTGAGGCTGATATCACACTAGGCTGATATTCGGTACGTGAAAGGGTGGTATTAGATACCGAGAGGCTGTAATTAGAGCCGAAGGGTACTTTTCTATATTTTATGGTTTTAAAAATTTGCAGTTAGATTTATGGTCAATTCAGATGTTAATTATGATTCTCTAATACATAACCTATTAACCTAAAAAAGAAACAATTGATTTCAGCCTATACTTAAAGCAGTACAATTTTTTAAAGGTGAAATTTGTACCAAAAGGCTGACATTAGGTACGTCCACCCTATGTATGTATAGAAATATTTTTCATGTTTCGATATATTTTCTTGGAAGTTGTTCAGTATCATGGACTGAATTCATTTACCATTTTCTGTTTCCAGGAAGCCTTTAGTAGGTGATTATAGCTATACTCCATTTGTTTAGGTACCTATTTAAATAAATGTAAACAATCTTGACATGTCTTTTTAATGAAATATACACTTGTTAAATCAATAATTTTGCTAATTACAAAGTAATTATGTCATAAATTATAAATTACTTTGTAATTTGCAAAGGTATTGATTTATAAAGTGTATATTTCAATAAAAAGACATGTCAAGATTGTTTACATTTATTTAAATACCTAACCAAATGGAGTATAAGTAATAGCGTTAAATGGAGTAGGTAGAAGCAAGATTTTCCTTAACTCAATTACCTACTAAAAAGATAAGGTAAATAAAAGTTAACTTTTACATTATTAATTAGTTATAGCAAAATGTTTCCTTTAAAAAGAAACGTTACGACGTAATAAATCATTGTATAACTTACAGCCAGATGTGATATCTTGATAATACGAAGTGTTTATAAATAATATTCAAAAATATTTACAATTTCCAGCTTTTGCCTATAACGAGCTCAAAGGCGTGAACTTTAATTTGCAAGATTTGATTGCAGACAGACAGACAGACAGACAAAGGGACATGTAATTACATACACCTGTATAGTCAGCTAGTGAAACTCTATCCGTCTTATTATAAAACGCAGACTAACTTTGTTACTAGGTTTAAACCATTATCCGACCAAATAAAGTTCACATCTAGTAATATGCGATTTTCTCATCTGAAAATATCAACTTAATTTGGTCGGATAATGGTTTAAACCTAGTAACAAAGTTAGTCTGCGTTTTATAATAAGACGGTATGGGTCTATAACCTAGACTAAGGATAAGGAATAAACATACTCTTACATTGTATTGTATATCATTCATTCCTACATCCCACACGTAAGAAAAAATACATTTTCACCTCGAATCCAGAACTACAGTACCTACATCAGATTTATATCGCCGTTAGCTGACGCATCATAGTAGCAAAACAAGCGTAGGCGGGAGCGGATATAACAAGGAATTTTAAAAATATACAACAGACTTCAAAACTGTACTTGTCTACACTAAAAAGTTAATAACTCTATCGCCTTTGAAGATCATCATCATCATCAGGTCTTTCTGGAATATTATAGGGATGTAGACTGGGTAAAAACTATACAATACAATACAATACAATACAATACCCTTTATTTCACATAATAAAATACAGTATATAATTATCTTAAAAACTAGGAAATGCGCAAAAGGCGGCCTTATCGCTAAGCAATTTCTTCCAGTAATTTCCAATATCTACTATATTATTTTATTAAATCCGTCAATTAGATTATCCAAAAATAAAGAATCCATAGCTTTTCGTTTATAAAAGTAGTGAAAATTCACAATGATAAAGCGCCTTGAATTAAAGTCAATATTTTTAAATCAGAGAAAAGAAAAAATATGTATACCATAGGAAGGGAGTTTTATTTAGCTTGCAAGATTTGATTACATCACAAATAACGGGACAGGAGAAATAAAAGCTTATAAAAATGATTTTTTTTTATTCAAAACGTCCAAAGAATACTTGTATATACTTATCGTTTCCGCCTCCGCTCCGTCTACGAAGCAAGCAAGTCGCAGCCCGGATTCAGTACCGGCGGATTTATAAGCGTCAGATAACTTTATTTATGGTTTCGGAAGCCGGTTTTGCTATCTTTTATAGCCAATTCTAGTTCGGAAAAGTTTGATCCCGGCTTCTGAACCCGATTCACTTCACCGAAAACTCATTTGAAGATCATTTTAGAATAGAATCCTAAATCCATTTACGGCTTTACCGTACCTACTTTCTAAAGCACGCAGGAGCTCGAGATTTGTTTAATTATGGTCACCCATCCAAGTGCGGACCACGCTTGGGTTACTTAACATGCAAAAGCGCTAATAATTTAAATCCCCATCAGGCCGCCAAGCTCCTCAAAAATGTACTAAAATGTTGCAATGAATTACAAATATTTAAAAATGTTTTTACTTATTTTGTGACAATTTTCTTCCTACCGTCCAATTACTGTTTTTAAAATGATCAAACGCAAACGGATCATGGTGCGACTCACCAAAGTGCGTGGTCCAAGTCAAAAGCTTACAATAAAATTAAAATATAATTTAATTATTCTACAAGTTTCTATGCCAGGCAAAGTTAAAAAATCCCTGACTTTCAAGCTTTCAATCCCAATTACTTTGTAACATCTGAATTGATTTTCATCAAACGTAACGTTTCTTTCGAAAACTACGATGCCAAAGACAAACATACAGGCAAACATTGGCTTCAAACGTATAACTCCTCTATTTGTCAACAGCTTTGACAACAACCAACATAACAAGGATAATTCAAACATACAATGACAGTTGGCAGATGTTATTTTTAGTGCAGGTATAGGATAATAGCTAACTTCGATCGCTTTGTGTCGTCACTTCCGGTGTAATGTTTAAAATTACATAAAAAGATCCTGATAGTACGTTTCTTGTTACTCAAATATATTTTTTAAAATTTTCTATATTTTCGATTAAGGGGCTACCTGAATTTTCCGGGGTTCAGTGGCGCCCCCATTTGAAATGAAACGGCGATATCATTTAAAATTTTGTCTTGATTCTATGATCTATCACGCGGAATAATTAAAGGCACCTACAACTGACTAGCCAATTGTCACCTAGCGACTTTTAACATTCTATTATATTTCTCCGCTCATACCTTGCCCCACAAAACTGTATTGTCTTAGAAATGTTTACAATAGGCATAAATATGAGTCTACCACTCAATGCCAACAGATGAAATCTCGGTAAAGGCTATATACTCGTACTATTTTATTTAGTCCGTCAACTAGATTATCCAAAAATAAAGGACCCATATTTTTTCGTTTAGAAAAGTAGTCAAAATTCACGAAGATACAACGCTTCGAAGTTTCGGAGTGGGGGTGGTTTACGTCATCGCTGATTAAAAATCGTAGCTAATCGTGACGTCACGCGGAATTTAAATGCGCTGTATCTTAGTCATTATTTGCTAATGAGAGAAAAGAAAAAATACGTATACCATAATTTTAAATAATCTATCGAATGAGCCAAAAATTTTTTATTTTATTTTTATATTTTACTTTCCCCTTTTAATAAGGCTTTTAGTTGGGCGTGTGAGTATAACGAGATCGCTGCCTTAAATAAATAGGTATCTAATTTCTTACAACGTTGTGTCAAGGTTTTATTTATTCATTTTATGTTTTACTTACGATAAATAAAGAGATATAAATAAATAAATGAATAAATTAATGGGGACAAATTACACTGATTGAGCTTGTCCCAAGGTAAGTTCGAGACTTGTGTTATGGGATACTAACTCAACGTTACTATATTTTATAACAAATACATATATAGATAAACATCCAAGATCCAGAACAATTTGAAAATGCCATTATCTTTCTTGCCCTGACCGGGGATCGAACCCGGAACCTCTGGGTGGCAGACTAGCATGGTGACCATCACGGTGGTCGACTATACTTACATTTTCACGACTTTATTCTTTAGTCTTCCATGCTGGTCTGGGAGAAAAGAAAAAACTTAGAATGTACCAGCTTCTTCTCTTCCCGCGCCGATCGTAAAAGCCGATCAAGGGAATAGGCGAGACTTGAATCATGGTAATAGGCGATGCGGCTAGTAACCCGTCACTATTTTGATTCCTTTTCCATCTAAACGCCTACCATCATGCTAAGCATGGCCTTTGGGTCTTGACATCGGTGGCTTGGTCTTATTTATTTATTTATAAAAACTTCATTGTTCCACAATATAGAATTGTATACAATTGGCGAACTTAACGCTAAAAGCGTTCTCTCCCAGTCAACCATAAGGATAAACAGAGATTTGGTAGCGGCGCAAAATTACTTAAATAAAGACAACACACAGATACCTAATAATATACCTACATAGGTACATATACCTACACTCATACATATTCATACATACATACACATATACATATCCATATACATACATAAACATTAATGAAACAAATATGAAAGAAAGAGAAGAGAGTGTACCTACTTTTCTTTTGAAAGAAAATTTTGTGGAAATGTCCTTGATGTCAACGGGTAAAGCATTCCAGAGCCGTGAAGCTTGTAAGGTAAAAGAGTTTTCCATAAAGCTCGTGCGATGTAGAGGAATAGCGAGAAGAAGACACGGACAAGGAGGTCTTGGGCATGTAGACACTAGACAGAGTGCTGGCCCTTACAAATTAATTTGCCAGGCAAACTAAGAAACTGACTTCCAAGCGTTCATCATCATCACCATCTTCATCAGGTCTTTCTGTCTCCACTGCAGGAGCACGACCCTATCTATACTACTGAAAGTCATACTTGGCCAGAGCAGCCAGAGGATTTGGCCTACACTCTCCTCGCTGGCCAGACGAGTTGGAGAGGTGTCATTGATGTTATAAGCTTTGTTTAGCGTGTAATTCCTTAGTCGCCTTACTACGACATCCACGCGAGGACTTAAAGTGGTCCTATTCTACTCTGCCAGAAACCACACGGCAACAAGATTTCAAGCGTTAATCCTCAATGACTTTAAACGGCTGAACCGATTTTCACCAAACATAGCTAAGAGCAACAGTACGGGTACTTGCTTTCCCGTAAAAAAAAAAACGTAAAAGTATTTAGATGACAACTCATGAAAAACCAAGTCAGTTATAACTTGGCAATTCCATAGTAATCATGCTTACAAAATAGTTATGTAAAATTTTAAAAAATACATATTTTATTGTAGCATGGTCACATAGCAGGTAAATACCTATGATGTTCTATTACATACTAGTTGATGCCTGCGACTTCGTTCTCGAGGACAAAAATGCTTATGGGTGTTTCTTCAGAGTGCCTTTTTTTACTGTCACACGGTCTTTATTCCTAACTTAACCAATGTTTGGTTTTAAAACCGATTGCAGGAGTTACTTTGGTTATATTATACCCCTATACAAAATCATAATTTAATAAGATACATAATGTACAGTAATTTTTTAAATAATATTTGAATGCCAAAATCGGGAGCAAATTTGCTGTTCTCCGCGTGTCACACTTACACGCGCGCTTTTGCCTTCTCGTATAACTTTTTTGTTTATCACCCAATCAGTAAATTTTGTATTTCTAACTGTTTATGATTAAACAATGCATAGTTGTACAAAAAATGGTAATTGTATCTCTTAAATAAAAAAAGTTATGAAGCATTTAGTCTCTGTCACACGATTTTGCTAGTTTTAAAAAAACGATACAAAACAGCTCATAACTTCAGAACGAGTTGAATTATAGGTACAAATTTTAGTTTCGCGGATAAACATTAGCAACCCGTCATTGGTGGGGAACTCATGCGCTGCTCACCGGTTGTTTGCAAATAAATACAGATGTGTATTTCTTTAAGTTTTTTCAAATTCTCTAACCCAAGTGACCTTTGTGGTCACTTTTCGAAGAATAATAGTAATTATTCCGCGTTTAACGATTCACTCCTTAAATGTAATATGCCTTTGAGTTTATTTTAGAGTATTTTGTTTTTAAATTCATACGTAATTGTCTCCGTAATTTTAAAAAATGTTAAATTTTCGTAACTTTCGTGGTGCGGACTTCGTGGCGATTTCGCCACGAAAGTTATAAAGCATGCCACGAAAGTTACGTATCTTTATTAATTCTCACTAAATTACCAATGATATTAATTTCTTTACATATATTATATCATACCTTACTATGGTCGTAACAACAAAATACTAAAAACATGTTTATTTAGTTTTTTTTTATACGACAAACTTTTTTGTGATATTCCTTACAGCGGTTTCTAATATACGAGTAATCTAATACAATGAAAAATCTATTAAAATGTTCTCAAACAATGTTTGCTTGTATCGGTATGTTATGGTATATGTAAGTGTTGCTATGGGTTAGTATTAGTTCGGTCAATGAGTGCTCAAAAGGGGCATGTGGATGGAAAAGTCGAAAGCAGAAATTTTGACTCGGCAACTTTGTTAGGACTAGCTTGGACACCTTTCTCCTGAACTATAGGGATAGAAACGCAATGAAAGGCATGCATTGGACGTGGACTTGGCGTGCGCTTTTCGTCCGAATACGCCCAGAGTGTAGAAAAATTTTCGTACGTCATATCTAGGCAAAAATTGGAGTTAGATAAAAAAAATGAAAGCCATAGTTGTAGAAAATTTTATCAGATTTCATAATGTAGTACAACAAAATTTCGTACAACGCACCATTTTCGAGATGTAAGCAAAAAACCAAAAAACGGGACCTTCTTTGTGCCCTCCCCTCGTGGGCTCACCTCGGAAGGGTAAGGACTTTTAGTATGTTTATGTCCTAACAAAGATGCCGAGTCCTAATTTCTGTTTTCGACTTTTCCATCCACAATTATTCGTTGACTGTAATATATGTATTTCAGTGTTGGAAAGTATTGGTATTTCTTAGTAAGTGTTAGTATGTGTAAATAACGATGAGCCGGCCGAAGAATATTCTCGCGAGTAGAAGTTTAATTAGTTTCTTGTGTTTGGTTTTATATATTTCGTTTGTTAGTTTGTCTGTGAATTTGATTGTGAGTTTCTGAATTAGTATGATAGTAAGAATGTGAGTTTATGTGTGAGTTTCCATTGGAGTTTGTTTTTGGATTTGTTTAGCTTTAATAAAGTATTTGTTTGTATGTTACTTTCTATGAGAGTTTGAATTTGGTTCTGTATTTTAGTTTATGACAAGTTTGTATACAGGTTTATATCCACGTTTGTGACTTTGTATGCATATTTGTAAGTGTGTAATTTTTTTTAAAGAATTATCATAACTTAACGATTTTAATGGTTTAACGTATTTAAATTAAAAATGCCGCCGTAAAAAATTACATCTGGAGAAAAAGCGATTAGCCGAAATAAGAAGAAGAGAAAAAAATAAAAAAAGATTCCGAATTACACAACATTGTAAAAGAAAAGCCGAGAGAAATTTACTACAAAAGCAAAAAAATAAATAATACCTGTCTGTGAATTATAACTAACTAAAACTAAAGTTTTCGCTACAACTGAGTTGTATTTTTTACTGGCGTAACTTTCGTGGTATCAATAGTAACTTTCGTGGGCAGATTTTTTTCGGAATTTTATATCTTTATCATTTATTAGTCAACTAGCCGAAGCCCGCGACTTCGTTCGCGTGGACTTTATGTCTCTGGAAAATGCTCATCAGGCTGAACAACTTTTAATAAGGCGGCATTTTTATATCTCTTATAGTTTACCTGGACCATTATGGTTCTGCATCAGGCGTTCTATTTTCCAAAATCATTTATACCCTATATGTTGCCCAGGCTTAATAGCTATATAACAAAAAAAGTTTCATTCGAATCCGTCCAGTATTTCCGGAGATTAGCGTGTACAAACAGACAAACAGACAAACAGACAAATAGACAGAATTTTTTTTTAAAATTCTTACTCTATTACTACGTCTCCTTCGCCCCCAATATTTTTTTTGGAAATATATTTAATGTACAGACACACTTTTTTTACTGTTTTATTATATGTATAGATTATTATATGTATAGATTTGAAAGTTTCAAACAGTATATTATTTTCTTTTAAACCATCTATAGCGTAGTATTTTTTTTCAAAAGATTATTGGTAATTTCAATTTCGCCACGAAGGTTACGCGGAGAACGAAATTTGAAGAAATGCCCTGGACTGTCTGTCTGTCTGGCTTTTTCGTGGTAGGGCTTTACCCGTAATAAACCGAAGCACGGGCTATACTAGACTACTATAGTATAATGAAATTAAAATAACAGTCGAAAACTAAAAAAATCGGCATTTCCACACTGCCGCCTGCAGCCGCCCGGGCAATTTGTACGGGCATTTTTTTTATTTTTTATTTATGTAACTTCATACACAAATACAAGTGTAATGGCGGACTTAAAGCCTAAGGCCTTATCTACCAGTCAACCAAACGGGTGATGTGGAGAATGATAGGGGTAGTGCACAACTTGACAGGTAGGTATATGGTGAAAAAGAAAGAAAAGACTATATGTAAAAATAATAACAAAAAAATAATCAAAACAATAAAATACATGCAAATAATACACACTATAAAGTATGTCGATGGCAGTCAGTCGAAGGCATGGCGAATTTTTGTTTGGTTTTGACTGTTATTCTATTATCATTACAATGTAGTGATCTAGTACAACTTGTGGTTCCATTTATTACGGGTATGTCCCTCCCACGATGTATATTTTATGTACAAACATTTTTTTCACTGTTATTATATGTATATATTATGTCACTGATGACCTGCATGGATATATTCATTGCATAAATATGTAGTATGTAGGTAAATACATTTTTAGTCCAATCAATGTGTAGGAAATTTTCGCTACAAAAAAATTTTCAAAGACTAAACACCGCCGCTCCTACAGAATTAAGTAGGTACCTAGCTAAGATCAAAGAAGTGGGAATAATTAAATTGTCTTATAATTTTCAATCTTATTACGTTGTTATTAGGTCCATATTTCATTACTGTATACCTACTGTCTATCATATAAGGGATTATGATGTTTTTCTTAAAAAAGAATTCGGAAATTACTTCTAAACGATTTTAAAATAGCCCTCTCGATTACTTTGTAGGGTCTCTCCATAGTATAAGAGACAGTGTCCGGAATACCTCTTTTTGTATGTTTTTCGTGTTTGAGGTCAACACTAGTGTCGGAAATCATCTAACATAACTAATGCGCTTTCTGACAATACCTCGAGCTGTCAGAAATTTACGCCATTCAAAATAAAAAATAAAATAATTTTTATTTCAGATAATTAAAAATCCATATCGACATACTTACAAATTTAAGATATTAATTTATTTATTAGATAACAACATTTTTATAAATTCATGTTCCCTTATTACACGTCGTCACGTTTATAAGATTTTTATTTCATATCCAATTGCATCGAGCTGATTATTATTCCTTATTAGTGTTTTTAATTTTGGAGACTCGATCACATAGTAAGAAGTTAAATTGAGGTTTTATTTCCACGCTACGCGTAATGAAAAAATAAAAGGATAAATATTTCGCCGTCATATTATTATATTTGTTGGATACTACACAGTTATTGAATCATGATAATTCTGCACGAGGCCCGTGCGGTCAGCTGTTTTGTAAAACGTAATACATTGACAATCCAGTTGAACAATATTTAAACAACAACAGATCGTACAATCCCACTGCGACAGATCCTCGAAACTGAAAGAGTCACAACAAAAATGTAATTCAGGAAAAATATTGAAAAAGCCTTTTTAGGCTCCAAACGCCTAGTCTAGAATGATGATTGAAACAACCCCTTTAAACTAGCTAACGCCCTGCGGCGATGCCTGTGTTATTTGAAAATTGTTAACTCACCCCACGAGACACAAAAAAGATGGTCGTCTTTCAAACTTTTTAGATAAATAAGACATTGCAATTCCTACGTTTGTTTTTTATGGAAGGGATTATCGTATTTGTATTTTCAACTAGCCGAAGCCCGCGTCTTCGTTCGCGTTGACGTTGTGAAAATGCTCATCAGGCTTAACAACTTTTGCTAAGGCGTCATTTTTATGTTTAATTAATTAATTTAGGCTTAACATTATGCGAATCCGTCTAGTATTTCCGGAGATTAGCGTGTACAAACAGACAGATAATGTTTTTTAAATTCTTTCTATATAACTACGTCTCCATTGCTCTAATTTTTTTTTGTAAATATATTTAAATTAAGACATTTTTTTTTACAGATTTATTATACGCCGACTTTTTATTGGTTTTGGAAAAAAAAATGTCGTATAGTAAAAAAAATCAAAATTTATGTATGTCATAATATAAAAAAGTAGAGTAAATGATTTTCAATCGAGACCACGTAGTTATGCCGGCCAAAACAACTACGTGGATGTCGATGACCTCCGCCGGCCGGCGGGCGGTGTATAGCGGCGGTACTACTAATTGATCTCACAATTTTGCTTGCGAGTTTTAGTCAACATTTTTTGAGAAAAATCTACATAATTATCAAACTTGCTCAAGAAATTTCAAATCAGTTGAGAAATACAACGTAGGCGGTAATAAAAGTAGGCGAGAACAACTAGAAAAATGGGTAAGCTGGATACTCAGAACTCAGATACAAGAAATAATTTTTGCCGAGGTTGAAACTTCGTTCACCCAACATAAACAATTGTGATATAAAACCGCTATGTGCATCAAATGAATCAATATACCTATTTATTACATAATTTACACACTGCAATTTCCTCTATTTATTTATATTAAGTTTTATTTATTTCTGAATATGGTTTTTCAGTGAGGTCATTATTTAGAAACCCTAAAAATTCCCAAACAAATTTATTACGTTATTTATTACATAAATGTATTTAGGACGTCATAACCAGTGACTACGTACGCATCACTATATTAATCACTGGAAACTATGATGAATCAAAAATCGTGTATTTAAGGGACAGTTTTGTTGCATTAACCACAGTTATTCGACAGCAACCACCAACTGACAAGAATTGTATCTTGTAATTAATAAAATTATTATTCTGATAAGAATATATTTATAAAAGCAATAACAATGAAGTGGACAGTATCTTTTGCTATATTACTATTTGGAGTAGCCTTGTCACAAACTACGCATGACACAGAAGAAACGACAGAATCAAAATCAAATAATTTTGATGTACTCGAGAAAACAAAAGATTTACCCGCGTATATTTACAAAAGCCGCGCTGCAAGAGCAATCAAAACTTATGAAGAACTAAAAGCTGATTATGAAAACATGTCTTTAGATGAAATAGTTCAATGGTTGATCCAAGAAAGTAGACAACCTCATGAAAATAAGGAACTGAATGAAAATTTGAAATTAAAAATTGTCAAATGGCTGATTCAAAGAATAGCCAACTCAGATGATGAGATTCAAAAGAAGCTGAATAATAAAAGACAAACTGAAGATAAATCAAAAGAAAATGTTGGAGCCAACACAGATAATGAGATTCAAAAGAAGCTAAATAATAAAAGACCAACTGAAGACAAATCAAAAGAAAATGTTGGAGGATATCACCGTTGGGACTGGGACAACTACATTTTTGTCTAAGAATTAACTAAGGATTTCTTAATAAATTATCCCTGAATAATTCTTTATGATTGTTTTTCTTGTCGTCTAAATGGGAACTAATACTAACACGTCTTGTAGAAAATAAATTAATTAAGTAGTCAATTATATATGAAGAGATAAGGAAACAAAGGTGTCATATAGAGTTCGTATCAGTTTAAATCTAAGACAGATTGGTTATCTAAATATACCTACTCTCAATAATTGATGTTGGTCTTTTTTAGGGTTTCGTACTCAAAGGGTAAAAAGGGGCTTTACTTAGACTCCGCTGTCCATCAGTCCGTTTGTTTGTTTGTCACAGTTAAAATTTTTATGTATTTCTGTTGCCGCTGTAACAACGAATACTACTAAAAACAGAATTAAATAAATAATTAAGTAGAGTTTTCATACAACAAATGTGATTTTTTATAGATAATGGTACAGAATCTTTGTGGATAAAGGAAACGAAATAAATAAGAAATGAAGAAAATAAATAAATAAATCATACTAATCCACGAAATTAAAGATGGCAGATAATACGTATCTTTTAACCTAAAAACTTTGCGAAAATGAATTTGTGTGACTTGTTAAATTTATGTCTCAAACTTCGGTCTCGACAACCCTAAATAATAAAGTTTTTGCTCCTTCTTTTGACTGAAAGGTGCCTGGCGGTAAGACGCGTGTTCCGTATAAATTATTTTGTAGCTAAACTACTAGAAAGCTAGTCTTGCAATCAAAGATTTATGTTAGTTTCACCAATAACCTTTTATGCTGGTGGACGCAGGCAGATGCAACTGCCTGCTTTATTTTACACTAGCCACAGATATAGATGTAATTTGTAATAGATAACGCCCGTATCAAGATTTGTATCGAAACCAAGCGTGCCAACTTTTTTAATGCCTACTGTGACGTCACAGGCAATTTTAATGACGGGAAATTCAAACCGATTTAAAGAAACCGCTCGCTTCGATTTAAACGATTTATTGAAGACGCACGCCGCCGCCCTGATTATCTCGCTCATACTCATAGATTTTATATCTGTGGTCTCGCTCGCTCACTCCGCGCTCGCTAACCATACGATCGATTAACATATTTAACATTCAAGTTACTCGATTTGTGATAAAAATCACAATCGATTTTTTGATTGACGAATGATATGAAATTGGATAAACAAATGATTCTAAACGGAAAATTGTTTGATAATAAAGAATAAATATTTGTACTCAAATAATTTATTTCAATTTAACTGAAATTCAAACTATACCAACTTATTAAAATTTAAATTAAAACTAAAAATTACAAATTATGTAAATGTTTTAATTGAATTTTAAAAATAAAACTATTATTATTCTTGAATAATCGGCCAAGTGCGAGTCGAATTAGCAAACGAAGGGTTCCGTACTATTATTTATAAAAAAAAACACGTTTGTTGTATGGGATGTATTTATTTTATTCTGTTTTTACCCCGACGAAAAAAAGTGGCATCGTATCACTCGAACAGATGGACCGATTTCAATGCCTTTTTTATAACGTTAAAGCTTGTCTCACTCCGCGTAGAGGTATCGAAAATATACTGCTTTAATGGGGGAAATTCAGTAGGGACGACTCACTAACGAGCAGTGAGCAGTGACGCACGCGCGGTTTTGTTCACCAACGTGTGCCCAGTAGTATATGTTCAAAGAGCGACCATATATTTAGGTACACACATGAACTCTGACAATATTACCCTCGTTTTCTAAAGTGTAAATTAGGCAATGAACTTGTTTATATCAATATCTATTAAATTGGCTCTTTAATAATAGTTAATATCATTCGTCAGTCCGATATCGATTAAAATCGATTATTGGTATATGTTCTAGAACGAACAACACTAGTCGCTAAATTTTACTGACGAATGAGAAATTGCCGGTACCACGACGTCGTAGCAATGCGCGACAGTATCGCTTGCTTCGATATTCATTGCTTCTTAACACAACGTCGGATCAAACGCTCAAAGCAAACGCGGCAATGTAACATTAATGTAGTTTTTTAACCTTAATCTGTATAGATTAAGGTTAAAAAACTACATTGACGTTACGTTATTTAAGTATAATCTTGGAATCACAGCTTGGAATACTTAAAAAATTGTTTTAAAATGAATTTACGCATTTTTTTTTAAATAACTTAGCTGTGATAGGAATACGTCCTTGACTTTGAGCGCTTGCACTTTTTGGGCTGTTCCAGTTTATTAAGGGTCCCCCGACCCTAGACCAAAATACAACTTTCCATACAAACGTAGTCTACGTTTTATTTCAAAACGACTTGTCCGATTTGGGCAAAATTTTGTAATTTCAAAGATATTGCAATTATCTAGGTTTATATTTAGTTTCCGACATTAAAAATATGAACTTGAAATAGAATATAGTGTTTTATATAATTTTTGACCATTAGTATAGGAAACTTCTAAATCGTTATATTTTCTTTCCAGTTCATAATTTTACTATAGGAAACCCAATATAACCCTAGATAATTGCAATTTCTTTACAATTACCAATTTTTACCGGAATCTGACATGTGGTTTCAAAATTAAACGTGTACTACGTTTGTATGGAGAAGTCTAGGTTCGCCGGACTCTTATCACGCAACGAGGCATTTTTTAATTTTTCGCTGCCGCCCGGCTGCAATCACAGACACGCGCGGACTGTCAGTAGCGGCGGCCAACCTCGACGCTTTGTCTGAGAGCAAGGTTACACGCTCAGTATGGCATCAGTTCAGTCCATCAGTCTGCTCAGAATGACCGGAGAATGACCGGAGAATGATCGTGTAACCCACAAACTGACAGACTGATGGTCCGGACTGATGAAAATTAAATATTTTAAATAATTTTGTCAGTCCGTTTTGAATGATGAAAGAATGATGGGAGACTGATCGTGTAACCCGCTCGTATCATTCTCGCGTCAGTCACCGTCCGCGACGCAATGGAGCAAGACCTTTTATGCGTTTCTTTAACAGCACAGCTATAATTATCATAGCACACGCTATCTTGGTATCGTCGCAAAATGTCCCATTCGCAAAACGTCCCTTTCGCAAAATGTACCCAGGTAGCAAAATGACCCTTTTCCAATATTTATAAAATTAATATCAAGTGAGTTTGTTTGTTGCGCCTCCACGCGGGCCGTAACTACTGAACCAATTATCATGAAACTAGCTTTTGCGGCTCCGCTTGCGTTAATATCGATCCCTAAACAGTAAATTTTCGGGATAACAAGTAGCCTATGTGTTAATCTTAATAATAATTAATAATTGCATCCAGTGCGGATTTGAGAATGGTTTATATTTATTACGGGTATGTCCTTTCCACATTGTCTAAAAACATGAAATTTTGCGAAAGGGATATTTTTGCCACCAGGGGACATTTTGCTAGCAGGGGAAATTTTGCCGCTAGGGGGAACATTTTGCGAAAGGGACATTTTGCGACTAGGGGACATTTTGCGTATGGGACATTTTGCGATGTTACGGCTATCTTTTCCTTATAATATCCATAACTGAGCACTGATAAATTGACAACTGACCGTCGGCTCCGTTGACTAAACGGCGACTGACGTACTTTTTATCATTCTGCTGTCAGTCTAGATTGACCGTGTAACCGTGAAAATCATCCATCATTCTGGCATCAGTCAAGTCAATCCAGACTGATAGACTGAAATGATGCCAAACTGAACGTGTAATCTTGCTCTGAGAACTTACACGCGAAGTAGGTGCATTTAAGTCGTCTATCTATATCTATGTCTGTGACACTAGCTGTGCCCGTGGGCTTCGCTCCCTGTGGGAATTCCGGGATAAAGAGTAGGTACCCTATGTCCTTCCCCGAGTCTCAAACTATATCCATACCAAATTTCATCCAAATTGGTTCAGAAGTTTAAGCATGAAGAGGTAACAAACACACAAACTCACTTTCGCACTTATAATAGTAGGATAGTAGGATAGGACAGGATACATAAAGCGGGTACTCATATATTACATTATTGAGTCTGTGTTTTACTTACAATAAATACAGAGATACAAATTCAACGTAGGAGTGACATACGCCTAGTAAATTAAACCACAGGCTATACTAGATCACTGTAGTAATAATGAAATTGAAATCAATCGGGCAATTTGTATGGGAATGTAGAATTTTTTTGTGGTTTGCTGACTGTTGTTTTAATTTTTTATGCTATAGTGATATAGTATAGCCCGTGGTTTGACCTTCTACATTGTATGCATTTTCAGGACTTTATTCTTTATGGGTAGACACCAGTGGCGGAGCCTCCTTAGAAGTCGAGTCCCATCGAGTTCCCTTAGGGGCTTCTAACATTTATATGCATTTATTACTAACAACATTTATAACCTACGTTTATCGGCGCACTTACTATTTTCACACGCCGTAAACTAGCAGCATAACTAGATTGCACATATTCAAAATATGATAATTCTCTCTGGTTATTGAAATACACTCACAATGATAAATGTATAAACATCCTTAAATGCATGTAAATGAATCTTATAGTACTTCATTTATGCATCCTCTTTGGTTCTAGTTTTAATTTTAATTTTGTTTATTATAGAGATAGACATTTTGACAAGAGAGATTGTCAATCATAGGTAAAAAGATATGGAAAATGTTATTATATTTAAAGATAATATTTGTGAAACAGTGTTATGAAATAGCATTAAATGTTGTTTCTCTGGTTACAGAACAACGCATTATTATTTCATAAACCTAAATTATATAAAACTACTTTATAAAACAACATTTTTATGGCTATTTTTTTTAACAACAATGGAGAAGTTACGATTTCGATTTGTGGTGAAAGCAAGTGCTGAAGAACTAAAACCGAATGTGGTCTGTATGACCTCTATTAGGGATACGAACAATAACACTTTCTTAATCCCAGAACACTACCAACCTATGAAACTGCATGATGAGATAAGGAAAACTCAAGCTTATCAGAAAGTCAAAGAAACATTACAGAGAAGACACGAAAAAAGAGATGTATGGATTAAGATAACGCCAGAATTAAGCGGAGTTTATATAGATGATGACGGAAATATGCATTTTAAGGGATATTTACTAGAAGAGACTACACCAGAATCGGAACATCAGATTTCAAGTGCGGGAATGTCAGAAGAGGTTTTGTCAAGAATTTTAGAAAGTTTTGCTGAAAGAAAGAAGGATGTACCTAAACCAGATAATATGAAAAAGTTAACGGAGAATTTTGTGATCGAGAAATTCAATACTAAAACTATAAATGCATCGCAATGGATAAATACTTTTGAAGCGGAATGTGTACTTGTAGGAATAGATAAAGATATTAAGAAGATTGAAGCTCTTAGGTTGTTTCTGGAGATTAATTGTCAGGACTGGTATAGTTCCATGCTTATTAAACACACATTAAATTCTAATTGGATGACATGGAAAAACAGTTTTTGTGAAACTTATGCTGATAAAGGTTGGACGCCGGTCAGGTATGCAATTTTATTTAAATATAGACAGGGGTCGTTATTAGACTATGCATTAAAAAAGGAAAGACTTTTGTTGGAGATAAATAGATATATGGATAAAAATACATTGATTCATTTAATTGCAACTGGGTTACCAAATTTTATAGCAGATAAAATTGACAGGGAAAATTTGAAGGAAACCGAGGATTTATTTAACAATATCAGAGGGTTAGAACACTTGGTGAATAGAACTTCTTTTGGAAAAAAAGGGGTGCTTATTAACAATGTTTAAGAAAATAACATAAAAACTCCATGCAAAATTTGTGAAAAATAAATAAAAATAAATAAAACTCACACTAAGTAAATAAAAATAAGCCGGACATGGAATAGCTTATTTACTTTTATATAACCTTATTAGGTAGGTATTTAATTAGTTTCATAGTTTTATAGCTGTATTAGCCCATCTCACCCAACGCCACTGGTAGACACTAGACAGAGTGACCTTACAAATTTATTTGCGAGGCAAATTTAGAAAAACCCTGACTTTCAAGCGTTGGTTCACAATAAGTTTTAAACGGCTTAACCGTTTTCATCAAACGTAGCTAAAAACTTGCTTCTCGTAAAAAAAGAATGCATCGGAAATGGTCCGTTTGTTCGAACGCTATGATGCCACAGTCATACAGATAAATAAATAAATGAGAGAGACAGACAGAAGTATCTCCTCCTCCTCTTTTTGTCTGGTCATAAAAAGATCACGTTTAGTGTATTAATAGATTGATAAAGAGAATCAAAATATCCATCATTGTTTTCATTTCCTTCACCCATATGAATAGACTTATGGCTCTGAAACGTGGTCCCTTACTATGGGTCTCATAAGAAAGCTCAAGGTCGCTCAACGCGCTATGGAGAGGGCTATGCTCGGTGTTTCCCTACGTGATCGAATCAGAAATGAGAAAATCCGTGGGAGAACAAAAGTCACTGACATAGCCCATCGGATTAGCTCGTTGAAGTGGCAGTGGGCGGACACATAGCGCGACGAACCGATGGCTGATGGGGCAAAAAGGTTCTCGAATGGCGACCGCGTACTGGCAAGCGAAGCGTAGGGCACCCGCCTACAAGGTGGTCAGATGACCTGACCAGGGTTGCTGGAAAGCGCTGGATGCAGGCCGCTCTTGATCGGTCATTTTGCAAATCTTTGGGAGAGGCCTATGTCCAGCAGTGGACGTTATGCGGCTGAAATGATGATGATGATGATGATGACCCATATGAAGATTTGATCTTGACAAATATGACGGGAATTGCATCGTTGACATAATTCAGATTTACGCTAATTCCCTGGGTCAGCTTTTACGATGTAGGCAGGAAGACTAACAGCTGGTGCATTGTACGTTTTTAGAGTCCAGACAAGGAACTCTTACAATTTCACATCAAATCGAACCACTAGACAATCAAAAACTAAAATAAAATTGGTATTTCCATACAAAAGTACGCAGCCGCCCAGGCAATTTGTATGGGAATGTCGATTTTTTTTGTGTTTTGACTGATGTTTTTTGAGTTTTATGAGTTTTTTCTAACGTTTAAACTTTTGAAATCACAACTGATATTAAAAACCAAGTCATTTAAATAATATAAATATAACTTGGCAATTCCATATTAATCAAGCATACAAAATAGTTTTGTACAATTTTGAAAAATACATATTTTATGTAGCTTCATGGTCACATAGCAGGTAAATACCTATGATGTACCTATTACATACTAGCTGATGCCTGCGACTTCGTTCTCGTAATCGAAAATGCTCATAAGGCTAAACAACTTTTGCTAAGGCGAAAAATTTTTTTTTTATATATACAGCCTGGAAGCTTCTTACCCGTAATAAATCGAACCACGGGCTATACTAGACAACTATAGTATAATGAAATTAAAATAACAGTAAAAAAAAGACATTTCCATACCTACAAATTGCTCGGGCGGCTACACAATGTTGTATTTATGCTGATTTTTTTTTAGTTTTTGACTGTTATTTTAATTTCAGTTATTATTTACAAATAAAAATAAAAATAAAAGCTTATTTATTCAGGCATACTGTACTACTAACAAAATGGGTATTTTGTTAGTAGTACAGAACTTACAAACTATGTTAGTACTTAGATATATTTTATTAATTTCATTTAAATATTTTCTTGTCCCACTGTGCGACCCCGGGACATTCGCATGAGCATTTACCCAGTAAGTCAATGTACAAACACATGTTTTTACTGTTTTATTATATGTATAGATTACGTCACTGATGACCTGCATGGATATAATCATTGCATAGGTATGTCGTAAGTAGGTAAATAAATTTTACGTCCACTCAATATGTAGGAAATTTTCGCAACAATAATTTTTCAAAGACTAAACCCTGACGCTCGTACAGAATTAAGTAGGTACCTAGCTAAGATCAAAGAAGTGGGAATAATTAAATTGGCTTATAATTTTCAATCTTATTACGTTGTTATTAGGTTCATATTTCATTTTTGTATACATACTGTCTATCACATAAGAGATTGCGATATTTTTCTTAAAAAAGAATTTAGAAATTACTTCTAAACGGTTTTAAAATAGCCACTTCGATTACTTTGTAGGTCTTCGCATAGTATAAGAATCAGCGTTCGAAATACCCCTTTTTGTTTGTTTTTCGTGTTTGTGGTCAACACTGCTGTCGGAAGGCGTCTAACATAACTTATGCGCTTTTTGACAACACCTCGAGCTGTAAGAAATTTACGCCATTCAAAATAAAAAATAAAATAATTTTTATTCCAGATACTTAAAAATCCATATCGACATACTTATAACAAATTTAGGATATTAATTGACCGAGCGAGCGAAGCGAGCGAAGCGTCTCAGTTTCGAGATTAGCCAAAAATTCTTTTGTCCGTCTGTCTGTCTGTCTGTCTGTCTGTCTGTCTGTCTGTCTGTTCTCGCCTACAGGTCGCATTTCTTAACCGATTCTCATGAAAATTTGTAAGCAGGTTCAGCAACTAAATAGAACTTTATTGTCGAGCCAGTTTTTCGAAATTTTTCAAAATGGCGGTGATATGGGGGTTTAAAATTTTTAAACTGTCATACATCCCCCATTTCTAAATATTTTCAAAAATGTCATTAGACTTTTTTGTTGCCTTTATAAAAACGCAATTTTTTTATTTGAACAACTTTTTTGTCTGGACAAAAAATATTTTTTTATACGTTATACTTAAACGGGTTTAGGGTGACTTTAGTCTAGCTGACTGAGCCGTGACGGATGGTGGTGGCAAACACCTCGAGCTGTAAGAAATTTACGCCATTCAAAATAAAAAACAAATAATTTTTATTTCAGATAATTAAAAATCCATATCGACATACTTATAACAAATTTAGGATATTAATTAATTTACTAGATAACAAAAATTTTATAAATTCATGTTCCCTTATTACATTACACGTCGTCGCGTTTATAAGATTTTCAAATCCAATTGCATCGAGCTGATTATTATTCCTTATTAGTGTTTTTAATTTTGGAGGCTCGATCACATAGTAAGAAGTTAAATTGAGGTTTTATTTACATGCCACGCGTAATGAAAAAAATAAAGGATAAATATTTCCCCGTCATATAATTGTTGGATACTACACAGTTTTATTGAATCATGGTAATTCTGTACGTGCGGTCAGCTGTTTTGTAAAACGTAACACATTGACAATCCAGCTGAACGATATTCAGCCGTTTTAACAAACCAAGCTAAAATGCCAAACAGCTAGAGGTTATGTCAAACAACGGATCGTACAATCCAACTGCGACAGATCCACACTAAAACTGAAAGACTCTAAACAAAATTGTAATTCAGAAAAAATATCCAAAAAGTCTTTTTAGGTTCCAACCTCTTAGTCTAGAATGATGATTGAATTAACCCCTTTAAACTAACAAACGCCCTCCGGCGATGCCTGTGTTACGAGGTACAAAAAAGACGGTCGTCTTTTAAACTTTTTAGATAAATAAGACATTGCAATTCCTACGTTTGTTGTTTTAGCGAGTGATTATCGTATTTGTATTTTTAATATAAATGCAGGAGCACCCTTTTGTTAATCGCTAGTTAATAAACAAGTAGCTCTGTGAACTTAAAAGTCTCGTTGAAGTTTATAGGATAAAAAAGTTTTCCATTCAAAATAGTTGCATCATAATTGAGGGTAACGTAAAAGATTTATGACATTTTTTTAAATATTTTTCAGAAAAGCTGAAATATTGCCTATACCATGTTGCGAAATTTCGAAAAACTGGTTCTACGAAAAAATCTACATAATTATCAAAACTGCTCAAGAAATTTCACGAGAATCAATTGAGAAATGCAACCTGTAGGCGAGAACAACCGGAAAAATGGAAAACTGGATACTCCGAACTCAAATACAAGAAAGAATTTTTGCTAAGGTTGAAACTCAGTTCAACCAAAATAAACATTGTGCTCAGATTACAGAATATCTTAATCTGAGAACATTGTGATGTAAAACCGCTATGTGCATCAAATGAATCAATATACCTATTTATTACATAATGAACACACTGCAATTTCCTCTATTTATTTATATTAAGTTTTATTTATGTCTGAATATGGTTTTTCAGTGAGGTCATTATCTAGAAACCCTAACAATTCCCAAACAAATTCATTACGTAATTTATTACATAAATTTATTTAGGACGTCATCGCCAGTGACTACGTTCGCATCACTATATTAATCACTGGAAACTACATATGATTAATCAACAATCGTGTATATAAGGGACAGTTTTGTTGCATTAATTACAGTTATTCGACAGCAACCACCAACTGACAAGAATTGTATCTTGTAATTATTAAAATTATTATTCTGTTAAGAATTTATTTTGAAAAGCAATCATAATGAAGTTGACAGTATCTTTTGCTGTATTACTATTTGGAGTAGCCTTGTCACAAACTACGCATGAAGCACAAGAAATAACAGAATCAAAATCAAATAATTTTAATGTACTCGAGAAAACAAAAGATTTACCCGCGTATATTTACAAAAGCCGCGCTGCAAGAGCAATAAAAACTTATGAAGAACTAAATGCTAATTACGAAAACATGTCTTTAGATGAAATAGTTCAATGGTTGATCCAAGAAAGTAGACAACCTCATGAAAATAAGGAACTGAATGAAAATTTGAAATTAAAAATTGTCAAATGGCTGATTCAAAGAATAGCCAACTCAGATAATGAGATTCAAAATGAGCTGAATAATAAAAGACAAACTGAAGATAAATCAAAAGAAAATATTGGAGGATATAACAATAATTGGGACAAATACGTGTTTTTCTCTAAATAATTTATAATTACGGGTTTCATGTAAGATTTCTTAATAAATTATCCCTTGAAAATTCTTTATGATTCTTGTCGCCTAGATGGGAACTTATACTAACACTATGAAGAGATAAGGAAACAAAGGTGTCAAATAGAGTTCGTATCAGTTAAATTCTAAGACAGAATTAATATCTAAAATATACCTATAGTGGATAATTTTATTGTTGTTGTAGTTTTAGGGTTTCGTACCCGAAGGGTAAAAACGGGCTTTCCTAAGACTCCGCTATCCGTCCATCTGTCTGTCTGTCACAGTTGAAATTTTCACAGATGTATTTCTGTTGCCGTTATAACAACAAATACTACTAAAAACAGAATAAAATAAATATTTAAGTGGGTTTTCCACACAACAAATGTAATTTTTTATAGATAATGGTACAGAACTTTTGTGGATAAAAGAATAGAAATAAATAAGAAGTGAAGAAAATCTATCTATACATATAATAAAACAGTAAAAAAAGTGTGTCTGTACATTAAATATATTTCCAAAAAAAATATTGGGGGCGATGGAGACATAGTAATAGAGTAAGAATTTAAAAAAAATGTCTGTCTGTTTGTCTGTATGTCTGTTTGTCTGTTTGTCTGTTTGTCTGTTTGTACACGCTAATCTTCGGAAATACTGGACGGATTCGAATGCAACTTTTTTTGTTATATAGCTATTAAGCCTGGGCAACATATAGGGCATAAATGATTTTGGAAAATGAAACGCCTGATGCAGAACCATAATGGTCCAGCTAAACTATAAGAGATATAAAAATGTCGCCTTAGTAAAAGTTGTTCAGCCTGATGAGCATTTTCCAGAGACATAAAGTGCACGCGAACGAAGTCGCGGGTTTCAGCTAGTAAATAAATAAATCATACTAATCCACAAAATTAAAGATGGCAGATAATACGTATCTTTTAACCTAAAAACTTCGCGGAAATGAATTTGTGTGACTTGTTAAATTTATGTCTCAAACTTCGGTGGCGACAACCCTAAATAATAAAGTTTTTGCTCCTTCTTTCGACTGAAAGGTGCCTGGCGGTAATACGCGTGTTCCGTATAAATTATTTTGTAGCTAAACTACTCGAAAAGTAAGTTTTGCAATTAAAGATTTAAGTGAGTTTCACCATTAATCCTTTCATTGCTTGCTTTTCGTGTGTGCAAGTGGCCAACACGGTGTCAGATTTTGCAGGCTGTCTAAAGGCATCTGACATAGCTCGACGTCTGTCATACAATGATGACAGCCGGGACCAACGGCTTATACGTGCCTTCCGAAGCACGGATGAGCTCGAGAAATTTATGTACCACTTGTGGTCACCTATCCAAGTGCGGACCACTTCAATCCTTCAATGCTGGTTTGGAAAAAAGACCAAAATGTACCAGCTGCTTCTCTTCCTAGCATAGCAACCCATCACTATGTTCGTTAGCTTTGACTACTTAAGAGTAACCTTTAAGTCTTGTGGCCTTGGCCTGTATTTACCCCACTAGGGATAAAGACGTGATATTGTATGTTATCCATATTATGGTTATGTTTTAATTTATGGAAGATGATTCATTCATGGTATGGTCCCTTACTATGGGTCTCATAAAAAGGCTCAAGGTCGCTGAACACGCTATGGAGAGGGCTATGTTCAGTGTTTCTCTACGTGATCGAATCAGAAATGAGGAGATTTGTAAGAGAACAAAAGTCATTGACATAGCCCGCGGATAAAGTGAAGTTCGTTGAAGTGGCAGTGGGTGGGACACATATCGCGAGGAATGGATGGAATTTGGGGCAAAAAGGTTCTCAAATGGCGACCACGCACTGGCAAGCGAAGCGTAGGACACCGACCACAAGGTGGTCTGACGACCTGAACAAGGTCGTTGGAAAGAGCAGGATGCAGGCCGCTCTAGATCAGTCATTTTGTAAATCCTTGGGAGAGGCCTATGTCCAGCAGCGGACGTTATGCGGCTGAAATGATGATGATGATTTTTAGAAGAGCTATAGTTTAGCCCTTTGACCGTCAGGGTGTTTGTGTGACTACCAGGGTGTTTTAAAAAGATAAATTTCGATCAAAAATTTAGGGTTTAAAAGGGCCGTAATTTTACTGTTCGCAGTAAACTTATAGTTTTATCCAGTCTGTATTTAAATGCATCGCATCTAAATTAAATTATTGACGTAAATGTAGGTCTCGTGCTGGGTCATGTAAGCCTTATAAACAGCTACGTCCCTAAGTAATAAAATCGCTTTTTCTCCACATTCGAGCAATATCTCGCGATTCGCCGAGCAATATCGATTAGAGGTGACAATCGCCTCGCTTACGGAACCATAAAAACGAGAGACACTCATAACGCCTGATGGATGACGCGTCAAATGCACGCGGCGAGTAGAGCAGGGAATGGTATAGATAGGGTGTCTTTCTAGGAATTAAATGTCGATTTTAATCCTTTAACCGCGAACGCTGGATTTATCCGACTAACATTGTCGCACCTATTCCGAACGTCGGATGTTTCCGATAAAAAATGCTCGTTTGGCACATAACTTACGTATATGCGTTTTTGGTTGTAGGTATTTATTTTAGATTTAAGTACCATGCCTCGCGCTGGGTGCACGACAAATGATATAAAGTCTCGCGATGAAAGGGTGGTGAAAGGAAAAAGCACGGTGATCTTTCATTGGATTTGTAGAAATGCACTTCACAAAGATCGTCGGCAAGACCTAATTAGCCAGTCAAAATAAAAATTCAAAAACAAAAAATGTTGACTAAAACTCGAAAGTAAAATTGTAAGATCAAGTAGTAGTATCGCCGGCAGGCGCCGCGGGCCGGGTCACGTAGTTTTGGACGGGCGTAACTACGTGGTCTCGATCGAAAATGATTTTCGCAACTTTTTTATCTTATGTCATACACTTTGCATGCACATGCGCACTAGTAGTGCACATACTGATGCCGGGCCACCGAGTTGTTATATACTACACGCGATAATGACGGCAATGAACATAAAATAAAGGTGTCCATTCTATAGTATCTAACTCTATGACTGTTCGAAGTGCAGACTTGTACGTGAGAAATTCTATAAATTATTAATATTCGTCTGCCGTGGAAATCCTGGACATGAAATTATTAGGAGTATTAATTTATGAGCTTTGGAATGAAGTTCCTTTTTGGACGGTACGCACTTGGCGAAAAAAAGTGTAAGATTTTTCCGTCACGAAATCTTTTAGGGGCTGGCATTTTTTGGGGGTTTTTAGGGGCTTCAATTTTCGTAACTTCGTTCCAACTGAGTGTTCGACGACACTCAGTTTTTTTAAGACTAAGTTTTTATCAATTGCATTTTTGGGGTCAAATTATTCAATAAAAATAAAAATTCAAATGCTTTTTTGATAAATAAGACCTTCACAGGCGATGTAACATGTCAATAAGTTTAATTTACACTAAATTCAGGTCTACGACATGTTACTTCGTTGCTGGTTTGAAAGAAAAGAAAGAACATAGAAGGTACCAACTGCTTCTCGTCCCGCGAGATAGCTAAGACTGATCAAGCCAATGGTGAGAATCTGATTTATGATAATCTTTAAAAAAAAAGCGATAACCTGTAAGCAACTAGGTAGACGGACATCATCAGTAACGCCAACAACTAAAGTTGACCTGAAAATTAAAGCGCTATAAAAAGTTTTTAGCACCCGACAAAAAAGAAGATTGATATCCGTAGCGTTATCTATTATTTGCCAGGTAAACTAGAAATACCTCAACTTTCAAGTGTTAACTCCCAATAAATAAATTTTAAATGGCTGAACAGCGTAAGAGAAGTTGATTTCAGGTAAAAAACCACATTGAAATCGGTTTCCGTAAAGGTTTTAGTACCATGGACCATATTCATACGCTGCGGCAGGTAATAGAGAAGACGAGGGAGTATAACCGGCCGTTATGCTTGGGGTTCGTGGACTATGAAAAAGCCTTCGATTCGATCGAAACATGGGCCGTGCTTCAGTCTCTCCAGCGATGCCGTATTGACTATCGGTATATCGAAGTGTTGAAGTGCTTATACAGTAACGCCACTATGTCAGTCCGAGTACAGGAGCAGTGAACGAGGGCAATTCCACTGCATAGAGGTGTAAAACAGGGAGACGTTATATCTCCAAAACTGTTCACCGTTGCACTGGAAGATGCCTTCAAGCTTCTGGAATGGGAAGGATTTGGCATTAACATCAATGGCGAGTATATCACTCACCTTCGATTTGCCGACGATATCGTTGTCATGGCAGAATCGATGGAAGACCTAAGTACTATGCTCGGAGATCTAAATCGAGTTTCCCAACAAGTGGGCCTTAAAATGAACATGGACAAAACGAAAGTAATGTCGAATGTCCATGTTGCGCCCCTACCTGTTTGTGTTGGGAGCTCCACCCTTGAAGTTGTAGACCAGTATATCTACCTGGGTCAATTTATCCAGGCAGGAAATTCCAGCTTCGAGGAAGAGGTCTTTCAACGAATCCGACTCGGCTGGGCAGCGTTCGGGAAGCTACGCAGTGTCTTCTCGTCAAATATACCTCAGTGTCTTAAGACTAAAGTTTACAACCAATGTGTGTTACCAGTGATGACTTATGGCTCTGAAACATGGTCCCTTACTATGGGTCTCATAAGAAGGCTCAAGGTCGTGCAACGCGCTATGGAAAGGGCTATGCTCGGTGTTTCTCTACGTGATCGAATCAGAAATGAGGAAATTCGTAGGAGAACTAAAGTCACTGACATAGCCCAGCGGATTAGCTCGTTGAAATGGCAGTGGGCGGGACACATAGCGCGACGAACCGATGGGCGATGGGGCAAAAAGGTTCTCGAATGGCGACCACGTACTGGCAAGCGAAGCGTAGGACACCCACCCACAAGGTGGTCTGACGACCTAACCAAGGTCGCTGGAAGGCGCTGGATGCAAGCCGCTATAGATCGGTCATTTTGGAAATCTTTGGGAGAGGCCTATGTCCAGCAGTGGACGCTGTGCGGCTGAAATGATGATGATGATGATGAACTTTTAAATGGCAAAATACCGCAAAGGAAGTTGATTTCAGGTAAAAAACCACATTGAAATCGGTCTATCAGTTTGAAGACACAAACAGACAGACAGGCAGACAAACATTAGCGTCACTTATAACTTTTCTCTTTTTGGGTCTGGGGTTAAAAAGAACGTCACTAAGTAATTGTTAATTACTTTGGGCGGTCCTGGCAGAATGCCCGGAAGTCAAAACTTCTTATCTCTGAAAAAATCAAAATGGCGCATTTTTCTGTGATTTGTAGAATATCATTAAAATTAGGTTTTGAAAAGTATTTGTGCAAGAATTTGAATAGAGAGTAATTTCTTTTCCATTTTTCGTGAAAATGAAATTTTTGTGCAAACAAGATTAGCTGTAGATGTGAATGTGAGTTAACCCCTAATAACTTTTAAATGGCAAAATACCGCAAAGGAAGTTGATTTCACGTAAAAAACCACATTGAAATCGGTCCATCTGTTTGAAGACATAAACAGACAGACAGACAGACAAACATTAGCGTCACTTATAACGTCTCTTTTTTTGGGTCTGGGGTTAAAAAGAACGTCACTAAGTAATTGTTAATTACTTTGGGCGGTCCTGGCAAAATGCCCGGAAGTCAAAACTTCTTATCTCTGAAAAATTCAAAATGGCGCATTTTTCTGTGATTTGTAGACTATCATTTAAATTAGGAATTTGAATAGAGACTAATTTCTTTTCCATTTTTCGTGGAAATGAAATTTATTTGCAAACAAAATTAGCTGTAGTTGTGTGTCACAAGTAAAGAGTTGCGACTAAAAGAAATAAATACAATTAAGTTAAAGTCCTCTAGGCAAAGTAGAGCCAGTCAATAAATTATTTACAATTAAAATCAATGTTTTGTTAGAAATAAATGAATCATTTTGATTTAAAAAAATGCGATATTAAGTTTATTTATTATATTATATTGTATATTATGAATGTTAGTTTATTCCACTAATAATTAAACACAACTACATTGGAACATCAAGCTGCTAGCGATACCAAAGGAGAAGGAGACGGCAAAAAGTGCGCAGCAGGGAAATGACGCGCTAGGGTCGTGTCGCGCCTCAGGTCGAATTTCAAAAATCCATACGGGCCGTACCGTGCTTTATTTGGGGATTTGTAATTTACCTGACAAATAATAGATTACGCTACGATATTAATATATTCAGTAGTTCCAAAACTTATCACTAGATGGTGTCGTCGGGGATTTTTTAATTTGCCTATAGCAAAGAAACTTGTTACTTCTGCCGCTCCATGAGGTTCTATAAAAAACTTTTTCTTGCGCTTATATTGCTCTCATCGGAAAAATTAGTATTTCCGATGCTACAACAGTTATTACATCTCACAGCCAATATTATGTAACAGTCAACGATGTTTGAGAAACAATACTACAATATTCCAAGTTTGCCAACTTTCATTTCGTACCGAGTGTCTGAGACAATATGAAAACGTTACTAATGATAAAACTTACTTATACAGGTTTTTTTCCTCGATATCGGAGTTAGTAAAACTCCGATATCGAGGAAAAAAACCTGGTCTCTATTGTAACCAACTGGCAAAAAAGAGGTGGTTATCAAATTCATCGCGATAATTTTTTTATGAACTTTCATTGATTTATTCGAAGACGCTTTTTCCAAAACCAATAAAAAGTCAGCTTGTATATTATGTAGTTCCGAAACTTATCACTAGATGGTGTCGTCGGGGGTTTTTTAATTTGCTAATAGCAAATAAACTTATTACTTCTGCCGCTCCATGAGGTTCTATAAAAAACTTTTTCTTGTGCTTATATTGCTCTCATCGGAAAAATTAGTATTTCCATTCAGATGCTACAACAGTTATTACATCTCACAGCCAATATTGTGTAACAGTCAACGATGTTTGAGAAACAATACTACAATATTCCAAGTTTGCCAAATTTGGTAAATAAAACATTATTAAACAAATAGATATAAATATAAAGTATATGAATAGGAATACCTAGTTTATAAGTTTATAAATCCTATATTCTACTATATTTTATATTGTTTGTATGTTAGTTTGTTTGCTTGTTTGTTATTTCGGTCTTCACGCTTTAACTACTGAACCGATTTGAATGAAATTTGTTATGGATATAGTTTGAGAATCTGGGAAGGACATAGGGTAATCTTAGTCCAAAAATTCCGACGGAAAGCGAAGGCCGCGGGTACAGCTAGTAATATATACATAGAAAATAAGTCAGATAAAATGAAAATGAAAATGCAATAAAATGTAAATGCAAAATAAAAAATTTTAAAACAGAAATATATATAATAAATAATTCTCGTACTTAATATAAATTTAAAACTTTTAATGTAGCAGATATATAATACCAACTCTATACATATATACACTACGAAATATTTGCTGTGCCCGAAAGGGTTGATAAGTCAGATCTAATATAACTAAGATATTTGATTTAATTTGATTTGCTGAAGCTGCAATGGAGACCTTCATTCGCTTCGTTTGTTCGTTCAATAAAGAGAAAAACTTTGATTATTTGTTTGTACTGGATTCTTCTAAAAGGTATTCAACCCAAACCCTGTATCATTACGAGCCGTTAAAAGCGCCTAAAATGTTCCATCTCGTATAAACGCGCATAATGTCGTCGTGTCTCGAACTCTCCTTCTAATGTCCCCCATATTGCTTCATTTTAGCCACTTCTCGCTTACTTTAATATCACACATTCTATGGTGGAATTTCGCGAAACATTAAGGGAGCATCTCTTTAAAATATTTATAGAAATTGAACATAAGTAATAATGAAAACTAGATGGGCACATATTTTAAATTTAAATTAAAACTAAGTGAAAACTTCAAACATAGTAATAATAAAAGAGCTCAGTTTTATTTGGTCTAAGTAAAGGAGATAGAAAATAATAACTACACATTGTGAAGTCCCAATAAAGTTACAATTATCTATACAAATGTATATTTTGAGAAACCACTTGCTTGACCTATTCGATTCATGTTCTAACTCTTCAGATGCATTTAGCCAGCTCGAGAAATCTGACACCAGTATTAGCTATAAGCATACTCATCCCTTAAAGTTGTCAAGTCACCTAGGTTAGGTAGCAGACCCCGGACTCTGAAACTGTACCGCTGAGGATGCAATCGGGAATACGGGAGGATGATGATCATGACACTCGATAAGAAGATGATGGTAAAATTTCTTACTCCTCATGCAGTTTCCCTTTTGCTAGGAAGTATGTCAATATTATTTAACTTTATAAAAAATCATGCAGATACAATTTTTCTCGATAAAAGATAAATTTCCTAATCGATTTGAGTATATAAAAACTTATCCATATGAAAGTTATAGTTTTTGCTGTCATTTTAACTAGCCTGGCATTAGGTAGTAGAATACGCAACAGAAATAGTAGTAAATTCTACAGAGTTCAATAAAAAAAAGTTCTGATTATTTATTTGTACTGAATTCTTACAAAAGGGATTTTGAAGTTTACAGTCGAACTTGAGCGCTTTTTACAAGCTTTTATTTATATATCCTGTACTAGCTGCTGTGCTTGCGGGCTTCGCTCCTCGTGGGAATTTCGGGATAAAAACTTCCCGGGCCTTAAACGATATCCATACAAAATTTCGTTTAAATTGGTCCAGCCGTTACGCGTGATAGCGTGACCAAGGGAAATAGGGATTCGTTTTTATATATATATATGCCTTGTATCAAATCTTGCAATTCGATTTTGACAAAATTTCTATGGGTTCACCTCGAAAGTTTAACTTTTCAAACAAAAATAAGAATTTTCAAAATCGGTCCAAACGTTTTCGAATAATCGGTGAACATACATAAAAATTAAAAAAAGAGATCGCGGCGAATTGATAACCTCTTTCTTTTTCGGAAGTCGATTAAAAAAACATAAAAAACGGTCACAAATATTCAACCTGATACCGCACTTGTTCATTTCAAAAGTCAGCTTGTATATTAATTATGTGGTTCCGAAACTTATCACTAGATTGTCGTCGGGGGTTTTTTAATTTGCCTATAGCAAGTAAACTTGTTACTTTAGCCGCTCCATGAGGTTCTATAAAAAACTTTTTCTTGCGTTTATATTGCTCTCATCGGAAAAATTAGTATTTCCGATGCTACAACAGTTATTACATCTCACAGCCAATATTGTGTAACAGTCAACGCGGGTATTGTTTGAGAAACAATACTACAATATTCCAAGTTTGCCAACTTTCATTTCTTACCGAGATGATATGAAACGTTACTGATGATAAAGCTTACTTACGAACCTTATTCAGCAATTCTGAAATTGAAAAAATATTGGTCTCTTTTTTAGCCGACATAGCCCATTTTATATGGCAGTTAAAATATATAATAGATTACCTATATATATAAAAAATGAAACTAACATGAAACGTTTTCAAAAGAAATTGAAAAAATGCTGCAAAGTGGTTGCAATTACTCTGTAAATGAGTTCCTGGATAAAAATAAATAATTTGGTAAATAAAACATTATTAAACAAATAGATATAAATATAAAGTATATGAATAGGAATACCTAGTTTATAAGTTTATAAATCCTATATTCTACTATATTTTATATTGTTTGTATGTTAGTTTGTTTGCTTGTTTGTTATTTCGGTCTTCACGCTTTAACTACTGAACCGATTTGAATGAAATTTGTTATGGATATAGTTTGAGAGTCTGGGAAGGACATAGGGTACTCTTAGTCCAAAAATTCCGACGGAAAGCGAAGGCCGCGGGTACAGCTAGTAATATATACATAGAAAATAAGTCAGATAAAATGAAAATGAAAATGCAATAAAATGTAAATGCAAAAAAAAAAATTAAAAATAGAAATATATATAATAAATAATTCTCGTACTTAATATAAATTTAAAACTTTTAATGTAGCAGATATATAATACCAACTCTATACATATATACACTACGAAATATTTGCTGTGCCCGAAAGGGTTGATAAGTCAGATCTAATATAACTAAGATATTTGATTTAATTTGATTTGCTGAAGCTGCAATGGAGACCTTCATTCGCTTCGTTTGTTCGTTCAATAAAGAGAAAAACTTTGATTATTTGTTTGTACTGGATTCTTCTAAAAGGTATTCAACCCAAACCCTGTATCATTACGAGCCGTTAAAAGCGCCTAAAATGTTCCATCTCGTATAAACGCTCATAATGTCGTCGTGTCTCGAACTCTCCTTCTAATGTCCCCCATATTGCTTCATTTTAGCCACTTCTCGCTTACTTTAATATCACACATTCTATGGTGGAATTTCGCGAAACATTAAGGGAGCATCTCTTTAAAATATTTATAGAAATTGAACATAAGTAATAATGAAAACTAGATGGGCACATATTTTAAATTAAAACTAAGTGAAAACTTCAAACATAGTAATAATAAAAGAGCTCAGTTTTATTTGGTCTAAGTAAAGGAGATAGAAAATAATAACTACACATTGTGAAGTCCCAATAAAGTTACAATTATCTATACAAATGTATATTATGAGAAACCACTTGCTTGACCTATTCGATTCATGTTCTAACTCTTCAGATGCATTTAGCCAGCTCGAGAAATCTGACACCAGTATTAGCTATAAGCATACTCATCCCTTAACGTTGTCAAGTCACCTAGGTTAGGTAGCAGACCCCGGACTCTGAAACTGTACCGCTGAGGATGCAATCGGGAATACGGGAGGATGATGATCATGACACTCAATAAGAAGATGATGGTAAAATTTCTTACTCCTCATGCAGTTTCCCTTTTGCTAGGAAGTATGTCAATATTATTTAACTTTATAAAAAATCATGCAGATACAAATTTTCTCGATAAAAGATAAATTTCCTAATCGATTTGAGTATATAAAAACTTATCCATATGAAAGTTATAGTTTTTGCTGTCATTTTAACTAGCCTGGCATTAGGTAGTAGAATACGCAACAGAAATAGTAGTAAATTCTACCGAGTTCAATAAAAAAAAGTTCTGATTATTTATTTGTACTGAATTCTTACAAAAGGTATTCAACCCAAACCCTATATCATTACGAGCCGTTAAAAGCGCCTAAAATGTTCCATCTCGTATAAACGCGCATAATGTCGTCGTGTCTCGAACTCTCCTTCTAATGTCCCCCATATTGCTTCATTTTAGCCACTTCTCGCTTACTTTAATATCACACGTTCTTTGGTGGAATTTCGCAAAACATCAAGGGAACGTTTGAAAAATTTTAGGGTACCTTCTTCTTATCGTGTGTGTTAGTGACTAACACCAGTGTCAAAGTTTAGAAACCGCCTTAAAGGCCTCTGACATGATTTTTTAGGTAACGACCAATGTCAAAGACAGTAACCGGGACCGACGGCTTAACGTGTCCTCTGAAGCACGGATCATCTTACTTATCAGACAATCAGGTGATTAGCCTACCTGTAATGTCGTAACCGAACTAGGACAACAACACAAAGTTGTTGCCCCCGCCGGGAATCGAACCTAAGGGTACCCTAGCTAGGTAGGTACTTAAGTTTATACAACGTTGAAGGGACATACCCGTAATAAATCAAACCACTGGCTATACTAGATCACTATAGTTTATTGAATCTTTATAAACAAACTTCCAAAAAGGGAGAAATTTGCCAATTCTTCGCGATTTTTTTTATGTTGATATGTTCACCGATTACTCGAAGACGTCTGGACCGCTTTTGAATAATTCTTTTTTTTATTGTTGAAAAGGTTTATATGGAACCTCGTCGGAAGTAATTCCGAGGTGGTTACATAGAAATTTTATCAAAATTGATTGTGTAGTTTGGGTGTGAAGTCGGTTTTTAGTTTTGTAAAATTATATTTATTTTCACAGTGTACACAACTCATGAAGCTGATGATTCCATAACCTCAACACAAAATTTAAAATTACATTGAAATTATAACATATTAATATATACTATGACTAGACCCGGTTATTTTGTCACATTGACATTACTTTCTTTGAAATATCATACATACCATCATACTTCTACCTTTTAATTGAGTAAATGTCCTCTCAATCTATTGCAGGTTGACTGGAAGAGATCCCTACATGGGATAAGTCCGCCTTTGTATATTTGCTCTTTCGAAATTTTTTGTACTTTATTTTGTTTTTGGTACAATAAAGTTATTACACACAAACAAACATACTTGAGTTATTTTATATGTCACTGACTATGAGCCAAAGATCATCATCATCATTTCAGCCGCATAACGTCCACTGCTAGATATAGGCCTTCCCAAGGATTTCCAAAAGACCGATTTAGAGCGGCTTGCATCCAGCGCTTTCTAAGTACCTTAGTCAGATCTTTAGAGCCAAAGATAATCACTACTAACCAACTGATACAAATGATAAAAAAAATACTAAAATAAATAAAAGCAAAAGGTAAACAGAAAATCGGTTGTTCGTTAATTACGAGTGAAATTATCATAATTTTCCCAAATAAATTACAAATACCGTCCGTATAACTAAAGAATGTTTGGTTTTGGTGAGTTTAAGAAGTCAATAAATTAAATGTTTCAATCCCTTCATAAATGTTTTGACGATCTTTTGACGATCTCCGCGGCGTAGTGGTCACCATGCTAATCCGCCACCCAGAGGTTCCGGGTTCGATCCCCGGTCAGGGCAAGTTAGAAAATAGCCTTTTTCGAATTGTACCGGCCTCCCGGGTCTTGGATGTTTATCTATATACCTACGTATTTGTTATAAAATATAGTATCATTGAGTTAGTATCCCATAACACAAGTCTCTAACTTACTTTGGGGCTAGCTCAATCAGTGTAATTTCTCCATATATATAAAAAATATATGTAAAAATGTGACGTCACGTCTGTGCAACAAGACAACGGGGTTTAACTATGACGTTTACTGGCATGTACTTACCTAATGATGTTTTTCCAACATGTCCCTAATTTTTCCTTCCTGTTATTATGTTTTTCCCCATGTTGTTTCCTAATAATGTTAGAAATATGGAAGTATAGTTGTTTTTGGGATTGATATAGGCATTTCTTGTTTGGGAAAGTTGTTCAGTGACATGGACTTTATTCACTCTTAAAATGGTAGGCTGCACTGGAAGGCAGGTGCCTGACAAACGCACAGCCGATAGCTCAATTAACTATCAATGTACTATATGCAACGTACGGAACCCTTTCAATTGAAGTTTAGAGTCGAACTTGGGCGCATTTTACAAGCTTTTATTTATATATCCTGCACTAGCTGTGCTTGCGGGCTTCGCCCTCGTGGGAATTTCGGGATAAAAACTTCCCGGGCCTTAAACGATATCCATACAAAATTTCGTTTAAATTGGTCCAGCCGTTACGCGTGATAGCGTGACCAAGGGAAATAGGGATTCGTTTTTATATATATATGCCTTGTATCAAATCTTGCAATTCGATTTTGACAAAATTTCTATGGGTTCACCTCGAAAGTTTAACTTTTCAAACAAAAATAAGAATTTTCAAAATCGGTCCAAACGTTTTCGAATAATCGGTGAACATACATAAAAATTAAAAAAAGAGATCGCGGCGAATTGATAACCTCTTTCTTTTTCGGAAGTCGATTAAAAAAACATAAAAAACGGTCACAAATATTCAACCTGATACCGCACTTGTTCATTTCGTGTTGACACCCGGACACCCGGATGTATTTGAATATTGTGCGGGTGACGTCAGCATTTGGTATTCCTGATGGCTCCTCGACAGCTGGGAGAGCACCCTTTTAGGGTGAGGGTGCACTGTCAGCGACAGCTTATACTGCCCTTTGAAGGAGGTTGCGATCTCTTTTTTATATATCGTCATCATCATCAGGTCTTTTAGTCTCCACTGCAGGAGCATGACCCTCTCTGTACTACCAGAGCCATACTTTTTATATAATGTTCACCGTTTATTCGAAGACGCCTGAACCGATTTGGATAATTCTTTTTTGGTTGAAAGAGTATACTTGCGAAGTAGTCCCATAGAAATTTTATCAAAATCGCTTGTGTAGTTTGGGGGAGATGTGGGTTTTAGTTTAAAAAAATATTTAAATATCCTTAGTTATATTTATATCCGGAAGACCGACGCATATCTACATGAAGCAGATAAAGGAGAAGGTCAACGTCAAATCGTACAGCGAAGTAAAACAGCTGGCTAAAGAGAGAAAAGTGGAACAAAATTCATATTTCACCGACAAGAGCACAGCTCTTAATAATATATAAAGTTACGGCATTTTTTACAAAACACGATATTACTTTATGGCATTTTAGAAGGAGCCATATTTAATTGACCTAGCTATTAGCGAGTGAAGCGCGCAGCGCAAAGATACCTTTTATCAAGTCTTTTTGTCTCCACTGCAGGAGCACGACCGTCTCTGTACCACCAGAGCCATACTTGGCCAGAGCAGCCAGAAGACTTGGCCTACACTCTCCACGCTGGCCAGACGGGTTGGAGGACTCATTAATGTTTATAAGCTTTGTATTCCTGAGTCGCCTTCTACGATATCCACGCGGGAGGACTTGGAGTAGCCCTATTCTACTCCGGAAACCACACGGCACAAACAGAATATACACTTACATGTCACATATACATATCACAGAATAAGCACTAGTAATCACGTACAGAAGTATTACTTACCAAATCAAAAAGAAATATCTACTCAATGTGGTTAGCGATATGGTTTAATTTAGCTTGCGTCAGAACTCGGCGCCTTTTCGTTTAGATACCTAAAAGTGCATTGCAAGCCAATTTCGTTATTACTACTCTGGACAAACGATTCATGTCACTGAATTTCCTACTCCGGAGTAGTCGCTGTGCGAATAGTAATAAATAATGTACGTACATTTTTGAGGAACCTAAACGGGGAGTGACACAGGCCTGACTTTATGCATGCTTTATGCATTAATTGGCTTTATGATCAGAGTTGGAATAAGACGAACCTAGACCTCGCGATTATTATTTTCAAGACATTTTTAATAATATTTCAAAAACTACAAAACCGACTTTGATTCCCAACGAACTTGAAAATTCTTTTGATATTAACTACATGCCTACCAAATTTCATCAAAATCGGACCAACAGTTCGGCAGTTATCCCGGTACAAACATACATACATACAATGTGTTTTCGCCCCCAACTCGATTTAGAGACCTCGCTCCCTTCGCTCGCTCGATCAAAAATTTACACAAGAAATATCGCCGCTCATTGCTCTCGCTGACACTGTGACCCCACCCTGCTCTGTCACACACAGACCTGCCGGAATGCCCCATAATATATATCGAGCGCGCTGACACTTTCCTAAAGAAATCTGCGTTTGATGGTACACTTAAGCAACGTCTGACATTTTTCAATTTCCACCTCTATTCCGTTTAAATAGAGATGAATTTTAACTGGACGGAAATTAATATCAATTCTGTTTTACTAGGATTTTCGAATGCATTTGATTGGAATGGACTCTTGAATATCAGGGCTTTTATTTTGATTATTTACTACTATAGGCACTATTACTCGAAATTGACCTTAGCTTAGTCCGGTCACAAAATAAACAAGAAGAAAAAAAGGTAAAATAAAGGTAAAAAATAAAATTGGGTCCCGGAGCGTCGTAGTACACCCGGTGAGAACGAAGTTACTGAAAAATCGAAAGCTATATGAATATAACTTAACTTGGGAACTTGAAGTTTTCGGAATCTAGTGTAATAAATTTATTTAAAAGGAAAAGGAGATATAATTTAAAATTGTGTCTTGATCAAGTCCTAGATAACCCGTGGCCGTTTCTTGAAAATATGCATGCGTATTCCGTAGGAAACAAGGAACCCTTATAGTTTCGCCATGTCTGTATGTCTGTTTGTCCGCGGCCCTAGTCAGAGACTATAAGTACTAGACAGCTGTAATTTGGCATGGGTATGTATATAAGTCATGCCGAATCAAATAGAAATTAAAAAATTTTTTTTTTTGGAATACCTACCTCCCTTACATGTCTAAAGTGGGAGTATTGTTTTTCCTTGAGTAACCCATCGTGTTTGGTATTGTTGAATATGTCTTTTATAAATATTGTAAGCTTGTCAACACCATTTTTCGTTTTAGGGATCCGTTTCTGAAATATTTAGTTTTATAGTGCAATTTTTTGTTAGAGTCAAGTGTCCATGACGTAGCGGTTTAAGATTCATCTTCATCATCAGGTCTTTTAGTCTGCACTGCAGGAGCACGACCCTCTCTGTACTACCAGAGCCATACTTGGCGAAAGCAGCCAGAGGATTTGGCCTTCACTCTCCTCGCTGGCCAGACGGGTTGGAGAAGTCCTATTGATTTGTTTAGCTTGTATGTTATTGACAGATATTGGAGTCAAAATTATAACACCCCTCTTTTGGGGTCAGGTGTTAAAATACAACCATTTCTTTGCAGTCGGGAAAAACGAAAACTTCACTAAACTATTTATCCCAAAATGCTAGCAAAAAGCCAACATAAACATTTTTCCCCAATTTAATGTAAACAAAAGGGAAATAGGTCGAGAGTTAATTAGGCAATATTTTTCAACGCGTAATTAACCATTACGTTACTAATTTATTTATTTTCCAGTCAAATGTAACGGAAAATTGAGGAAAATTGGAAAAATAAACAGACTGCATCGCTTCGGAGCCTAATATAAGTTTATTTGACCGATTTTCATCAAACATAGAGGAGAGGGGTATAATATACCATATTTGTATTAAATGGTAAAATAAAAAACTTTGAAGGGAGTTGACATACAGAGCTGACCAAAAATAGAGATAAGACGAGGAAGATGATGATAATAGCTGAGATCCATCTCTTCTCCTTCTACCCAAAGCTGTGCCCAAAGGTTGACTACTAAATATGGCTATGATGAGATAAATCCGCCTCGGATTCTGCCTATTTTTATCTGTTTTTTTTTTGTTTCCTTTTGTTCATGGTGCAATAAAGAGTAAGTACTTAGTTAGTCAGCTTTTAAACCAAAAAACCCACATCAAAATCAGCCCATTCGTTTAGGCGCTATGTTTTCACAGACAGTCATACAGATACGTCAACCTTACAACTCCCCTTTCTAAACGGATTCAAAAAAAGGAAAGTTCTTTTTTTGCGTAAAAGGAAAATTGTTTATTTGCGTAAAAATACTTGTCAGATCAAAATCGGGGGTTAAAAATATACTGCTTTGACTGCGTTGAACAGGACAGCTCTGAACTTCCATTAATTATCATCATCATCAGGTCTTTTTGTCTCCACTGCAGGAGCACGACCCTCTCTGTACTACCATATTTGGCCAGAGCAGCCAGAAGATGAGGCTTACACTCTCCTCGTGAGCCAGACGGGTTGGTGAGGTCTCATTGATGTTTATAAGCTTTGTTCAGCATGTATTTCCTAAGTCGCCTTCTACGACATCCACGGGAGGGCTTGGAGTGGCCCTATTCTACTGTACCACATATACAGAACAAATGGTCACACAACCGAGATAAAACGTTGATAGACGTGTAAGTAAAACGTAGAGCTAACGTAGACGGACAAATTTTACTCGACTGTCTTATGTATGACTAGCCGAAGCCCGCGACTTCGTTTGTCTCATTAGGTTGAACAACTTTTACTAAGGCGGCATTTTTATATCTCTTATCTCTTTTAGCTGGACCATTATGGTTCTGCATCAGGCGTTCCATTTCCCAAAATCATTTATACCCTATATGTTGCCCAGGCTTAATAGCTATATAACAAAAAAAGTTTCGTTCGAATCCGTCCAGTATTTCCGGAGATTAGCGTGTACAAACAGACAAACAGATATACAGACAAACAGATAGACATTTTTTTAAAATTCTTACTCTATTACAACGTCTCAATCGCCCCTAATTTTTTTTTTTTGGAAAGATATTTTATGTACAGACACACTTTTTTTTATGTACTGTTTTATTATATGTATAGATTTCTGTGATTACTGTATAAACAGTTGTCAAGCTGTGACGGACGTAGAGGAGTTTTCTTAAAAAAAATTAGTTCCTTCACGTGACATAGATGCCGCAGCAATCACATAAATTGTTCTCTCAATGTCAATCACAGAGTACATTACATATACTGATGTCAATCAATCATGTAAAATTTTCATGGTAAAAGTTTGTCTTTGGAATATTTAATATTTTTATTTTATTAAATTTACTTTCAAATATATTATTGTTTGTAAATAGGTATTTTTTAATTTAATTATAGTAAAATACAAGAATGGTTAACGAATTACAAATTTATTAAAAATATTGTAGGTACCAAACGGCCTCTTTCATTTTTGACAGAACGATTTAAGGCCATACCCAAATTTTCAGAGGTCCAGTGGCGCCGCCATTTAAAATAAATCATTTAAAAGGAAACGGAGATATCATTCAAAATTGTGTCTTGGTCAAGCCCTAGATAACCCTTAAAACTATTTAATGAACTACTGTTTATAATTTAAAGTGCGAACGTGAAGCTTTTCTACGCACATTAGCTAAAAGTGGCCGTTTTTCGCAAATGTGCGTAGAAAAGCTTCACGTTCTCACTTTAAACTACAAAAAGTAGTTTAAAAAATACTTTGAATGGGTATCTAGAACTTGAACAAGACACAATTTTAAATGATTTCTCCGTTTCCTTTTAAATTATTTATTTTAAATGGCGGCGCCACTGGACCCCGGAAAATTTGAGTATGGCCTTAAAACTATTATGCGCAATCTATTGACAATGTTTTTAAACTCATTTTTTTTCACTGGAAAACGCCTAATTAATTGCCTCCTTTATTTCAAGTCGGTTAAAAAACCTTAGTACTTAACAAATAAAAATGATGAATGAAAGAAACTTTAATCGGCATTTTCTTTATTTTTTCAACCCCCGACGAAAAAGAGGAGTATGTTAAAGTTTGACGTGCCTGTGTGCCTGTGTATTTGCGTGTTTGTCTGCGGGATCGTAGCAACTAAACAAACAGGCCGATTTTGATGTGGTTTTTGTTGTTTAATAGCTAGCGAAATGGCTTTAAGCTGTGTTTGATGGAAATCGGTTTAGCGGTTTAAAAGTTATGAAACTTTCAAAACGGAAGGTTTTTTCATTTGCCTGGAAAATAAACTCGTTGACCTAGTAAACTTTCCACGCTCTGAAAGGTCGGAAAAGGTTTCCCCTTTTTGCCCACATTTGGGACTCTCTGACAAGTTGTCGGAAACACTGTCTCGCACATTGTTTCGTTATAATTAATAACTTTAGCATTTATTGTCACAGTTTCTGGACAGATGAGGAGTATGCATTATAATAAAGAGTTAACAAAAAAATCTTTTATTTTTTTATATTCATACGTGATTGCGAAGGATTAATTTTTACTATTTTTCGATTTAGTGATCCGTTCCTGAAATGTTCGGTTTAGAAATGCAAATTTTTGTTAGAGTCAAGTGTCACCCCTCAATCTGCTAAACAGTTTTATATGCATACGTGAAAAATTTACAATTGTAGTAAATATAACGAAATTTAAAGGAAAACTATCAGAGCTAAGAAGGGTTTACAATTAAAAAGTTAAAGGCCTTTAACTTTAGAACGGCCCAACCAAATTTCATCAAACATATCTAAGAAATACCGCAAAGGAATTTTCTTTTACGTTAAAAAACCGCATCCAAATTCGTCCGTCCGTTTGAGTGCTACGATGCCACAAACTTATAACACCGTTCTTTTAGTCCAGGTTAAACGGAAAGAAGTACAAAATGTTCGTAATCTTAGGCACAATGTAAACAGACCGGCCACGTCTCAGGAATAAACCACGAGTTCTTGTTAATAAACTTTCGTTATCAAACGCCGCGCGTGCCTACACAAAGTTTGTGACACACAGTCTAGAAGATTGTACAGCAAAAATTTCGTGACGATTTTTTCAAGCTTTTAACTTGCAATGTGTTTTGTATGTTTGTTTAACGAATTAAAATTGTTTGCAACTCCTGAGAATTGCAGTCTGAGTGAGTTCACAAAGGTATCTTTGAGGATAATTTGTTACAAATATAATTAAATGTAAAGCAAGCATGTCGCATTAGGTTAAAAACCTGTAAAGACAGCTGTTTATAAAATAAATAAATAAATAAAAATTTGATATTAGTCGATCTAACTTAGGTAAGTATGTGGCTGTATAATAAAATACAAATGTAAAGTTGTGCCCAACGAGCTATTATGCACATACCTACATACGTGATAGAGCAGACGCCACATATCACAGTTTTGTTCCGTTCATCACAATCTATCACTGTTCACCTCACATTAGTCGCTTGTTAGAAAACACTGTCAACATAATAAAAGAAACCACTGTCAACATAATCAAAAATGCCTTGAATACTGCACTAATAATTCAAAAAACAAGGCAAAGAGTAAAGGAATAATTTTCCATCGATAAATAACTAGAGCTCATGGTCTGAAAACTTAATACGGATCGCAAAATTATCATTCTCATTTGATTGAATGAAATTAAATCAAATGAGAATGACATTTAGCAAATCTAGCGCTTTGCTTTTGAAAGACGACTTCAAAGCGGATGCAGCTTGTTAAGTGTTAATTATAGAAAAAGATATGGTTGTTATTAAAAACAGAAATGGTCAAGACAAGGTGGTCTGACGACCTGACCAGGGTCGCTGGAAGGCGCTGTATGCAAGCCGCTCTAAATCGGTCATTTTGGAAATCTTTGGGAGAGGCCTATGTCCAGCAGTGGACGTTATGCGGCTGAAATGATAATGATGAAAACAGCTAGTCTAGATATATTATTTATGTCGATCGTTGTACCTAAAGTTGGCTCGCCAGTCTGCCAATGTGTTGGTATATTACTTGACCTGTATGGTAGGTTACATATATCACTGTCATTCCACATACTATCGCTGCTAGATTTATACGTTTTGAGGGTTTTGATAATCTCTGAAACTATATTCGTTTGCATCGAGTTATTTTAACCCCGATGCAAAAATATACCTGTATTCGTGTTATAAGTTTTACGTGTCTGTGTGTCTGTTTGTCTGTGTGTCTGTTTGTCTGTGCGTCTGTGTGTGGTATCTTGTCTCCTATATTATTCATAACGAATGGACCGATAATGATGCGTTTTTTGTTTTAAAACTTGACGAGAACGATATGGCACATAAAAAATAACTGGCCAAGTGCGAGTCAGACTCGCGCACTAAGGTTTCCGTAACATTAGCTATAAAAAAATTACGTCTTTTGTAAATATTATATGTAATAAATATAAAATATCTATTTATTTGAGTTTAACTTAGACAGACAGACAGACAGCCTTAGTAATAGGGTCCCGTTTTTGCCCTTTAGGTACGGAACCCTTATAAGCAAATGGGTAGGTATCTAGGTACTTACATTTTTTGCAACAGATATAACCAACTTTTCTTAAACATTCTGCAACTTTATACATTTAGACAATTACTACACCTTCCATTGTACCATCCTCTTCCTGCAACTATGTAACTATTAACATTACCACGCAAAAATAATCCCAGTTGTTATAGCAATAAAGCTGAATTTCCTAAAACATATATTATCTCGAACTGCGGTCTCAAAATGTGGATCTGGCTATACAAATACTATTATTCTGTCACTTAAAAATTTACCTTATTCCTATGAAACTTGAGTTTATATTTGTAATAATAGTTCTAGAGATAGGTGTGATGTGAAAAATAAAGTTGTTCAAATGTTGCTAAAAGACTCGACAGTAATAAAATGGTCGTATGTTCAGATAAAAAAATTGGTCCTAGCTTACCACTTTCTGTTGAAGTAGGGTGGATACAAATTTTAAAAGCTTTTATTTAACTTTTCCATCTTCTCGCCCACCATGACGCTAAAAGTGGCTTTTGAGTCTTGCGGCCCTGGGCTCTGCATAGAGCTGCAAGACCCAAAATGCTCTGTCTGCCCCATTAGGGATAAAGACGTGATAGTATGTATGTATGTATGTTATTTAACTTGCAATTTATCTTGTATGTAAGTATCATCATCATCATCAGGTCTTTCTGTCTCCACTGCAGGAGCACGACCCTCTCTCTACTACCAGAGCCATACTCGGCCAGAGCAGCCAGAGAACTTGGCCTGCACTCTCCTCGCTGGCCAGACGAGTTGGAGAGGTCAAGTTAATGTTTACAAGCTTTGTTTAGCTTGTATTTCCTGAGTCGCCTTCTGCGACATCCACTGGAGGACTTGGAGTGGCCCTATTCTACCTAAGTGTGTTGTGTATGTTGGTTTTGGTCAGATCTTGCTACTTAATTTTCAATCAGTTATCCTTAGCCAATTGAGCTGAAATTTTTACATAATTGTGTACATACGTCAGATGACAATACAATATTATGTAGTCAATGAGCTGTTCTGATGATGACTGAACTTGTACTCCATATGGTTGGGTATTTAAATAAATGTAAACAATCTTGATATGCCTTTTTATTGAAATAATTTTGCTAATGACAAAGAAATTATGTTATAAATTATAAATTACTTAATTACTTTGAAATTGGCAAAGGTATTGATTTATAAAGTGTATATTTCAATAAAAAGACATGTCAAGATTGTTCACATTTATTTAAATACCTAACCAAATGGAGTATAGTTAGGACACTTAGGTATAACTCAAACAACATAACCTCATTGAGTAGAACTCATTTGATATTCTTGACAAGCTTTATATGGTAGCCGATGCCTAGGGTCTGATCACCAAGACGGAAGGTGGTCGATGGAACTCAGTATATAAAACGACGCAACTCCATCGAATTTGGGCTCATTGCGTCTGTCTTAATAAGTACCGTGATCATATCAGTCATTTTTTTGCCCGTTCAAGTCCCATCACAAGCGTGGAGTTTTCACCATTTCTTATTTGATTATTTACCTACTGCATCTTGAAATCTTATAAAAAAAAAAAAAAAACACGAAGTGTGGACCCCGCCACAGGTGAAGTAACGTGAAAGTTCCGGATAGAATTGTAAAAAAGTTATTCGCGTTAGCTTCCAAGTTTGCGCATGACATCAATAAAAGCTACTGGTACGTGGCCTAAGCTTTTATTACTAAATTCTGTAAGAGATTGCCTTGGCGATAAGGCCGCCTATTGTACGTCTGAATTTATATTTAAATGTTATTTTCATGTGTTTTGGTGCAATAAAGTGTTTTTACTTACTTACTTTTACTTACTTCTTCTCAGATAACTGGAGTTTGAAGAATTAAATTTTATTCCTGAACTATGTAGCGTTTTAAAATTTTCATGTTTTTAATTTATTACCTACACTTATGTTTTCAAAGTCAAAGTCAAAAGTCATTATTATCTTTAGCTATTTGTATCACTTCATAATTTATATATTTTATTGGTACATATAAATACTTAAAAAAATTACAAATAAAAACTTACTTATAAAAGTAAACATAGTAAAACGGTCTACAGGAAGACATTTCTTTAGAAATAAATAGCATTTCTAATGAAATTTCTTCCAGTAGACCCGCGAAAGGAAATGGGAAGAAAGAGGTAATTGGCGTGTACAATAAATACAAAAATACTTAAATTAATATAATTGTCAATTTTTCTATATCTTTTGATTTCATAAAAGGTAAATGAAGACGTCAGGTCATTTACTTACACTACTTACTAGATTATTGCCGCTTCCTAAGCACAAGTACAGAAGAAGCTGCAACAAACTGTACAGCATTTTCTCCAAAAACGCCAACTTACAATTATACTGATATTAAAATAAGTTATGTGGACTGAGCATACATTGCTATGTCATAATTATAAATAAATATTTCAGTCAGATTGTCAGATTTTTTAAGCTACCTAAAGGCATCTGACATAGCTTGACGACTGCCATACATGATGACAGCCTAGACCATCGGTTTATATACTCGAGATCAAGAATTTATGTGCCACTTGTGGTCACCCATCCAAGTGCGGACCGCCCCAGCGTCCCTTTACTTGTGAGAAAGCTAATTATGCACACCGAGGTCCTACGCTCCAAAAAAATATATAAATATATATGTTTCATTTCTACAAATTCTAAAATTTATTTTCCGTGATTCCGTAAGTAAATATAATTTTGATAATCTCTGAAATCTATTCATTTTCGTTGAATCTTTTAATCCTCTATGCAAAAAAGAGGTGTTATGTTATAAGTCTGACGTGTCTGTGTGTCTGTCCGTCTGTTTGTGGCAACGAAATTCCTAAACGAATTGACCGCTTTCTTTTTTGCATGTTGCTACTTTATTTTAATTATAATATTATTTTATCTCTTTAAAACCCTTGCATGAATAGTGCATTTAATAACAAATATTAATATTTTCTCAAACTTCAAGTTTACGATACGCAAAGCTTTAAACGTTAAACGAATCCTTTTGTACGAAAACTTCAGACATTTCCATAGTTAACCTAGCTTTGAAGAAATTCTTATGAAAACTTTGAATATTTCGAAATATAAGTTTTAGTTCTATTTGGAGCAGTTGAGTAAAGAAGCTCTCTATAGCAGGTATTTCGCCGCGTGGTAAAGTAGGACCTCTCCAAGTCTTCCCGTGGATGTCGTAGAAGGCGACTTAGGAAATACAAGCTAAACCAAGCATATAAACATCAATAGGACCTCTCCAACCCGTATGGCCAGCGAGGAGTGTGTAGGCCCGTGGTGTAGGCCAAGTCGTCTGGCTGCTCTGGCCAAGTATGGCTCTAGTAGTACAGACAGACAGGGTCGCGCTCCTGTAGTGGAGACTAAAAAGACCTGATGATGATAGCAGGTATTGTAGAACTAAATATAATGTCGGAAAAAAGAAAATTAATAAACTATTTTTCTTTCTTTCTTTCTTTTTTTTTAATTACGAGGAAACAAACTCGTAAAAACGTAGCTGTTATTTAAGTATTTAATTTCCCTATCGATTTTATGACGACCTCCTTGGCGTAGTGGTCACCATGCTAGTCCGCACAGAGGTTCCAGGTTTGATCCTCGTATAGAACAAGTTAAAAATGGCCCTTTTAAATTGTCATATGGTTCTAGGATGTTTAAGTATATTTTTTGTTATAAAATATAGTAGGTATCTTTAAGTTAGTATCCCATAACACAAAGTCTCGAACTTATTAATTTATTTACTTACTTATTTATTTATTTGTTTATTCCTTTACTTATTTATTTATTTACTAGGTCAATTTATATTTATTTGTTTGATTTTATTTACTTATTTATTCATTTATTTGGTAATTTATTCATTTATTTATCTATTTAATTATTTACTTATGTACTTATTTGTTATTTACTTTTTTATTATTATTTATTTATAACTAGCCGAAGCCCGCGACTTCGTTCGTGTGGACTTTATGTCTCTGGAAAATGCTCATCAGGCTGAACAACTTTTACTAAGGCGGCATTTTTATATCTCTTATAGTTTAGCTGGACCATTATGGTTCTGCATCAGGCGTTCCATTTTCCAAAATCATTTATACCCCATATGTTGCCCAGGCTTAATAGCTATATAACAAAAAAAGTTTCATTCGAATCCGTCCAGTATTTCCGGAGATTATCGTGTACAAACAGACAAACAGACATACAGACAAACAGACAGATATTTTTTTTTAAATTCTTTCTCTATTACTACGTCTCCATAGCCCCCAATATTTTTTTTGGAAATATATTGAATGTACAGACACACTTTTTTTACTATTTTATTATATGTATAGATATATAGATATAGATATAGATTTTTATTATATACCTATTATAATGTTATTATTTTTAGTATAAATTTATTATTTATTATTATGTTAGGTCCGCCACTTGTACGTTTTTTTACTGTGCAATAAAGTTTAAATAAATAAATTATTTATTTAACTTGTACTTAGGTGAATGCAAATCAGTAACTTGACTATGACTTGTATGTAGATACTCAATTACTCACTTACTCTTCTAGCGAAATAAAATAAAAACTAATAAGTATGATTACTTAAAGTCCCCTTACCCTAGTCCAAAATACAACTTTCCATCAGTTTCCATACAAACGTAGTCTACGTTTTATTTCAAAACGACATGTCCGATTTCGGCAAAATTTTGTTATTTCAAAGATATCTATCTAAGATATAATATCTAAGATATAGATGCAATTATCTAGGGTAATAGTTGGTTTCAGTAAAAATATGAACTTAAAATACTTAGAATATAGTGTTTTGTATCATTTTTGATCATCGGTATGGGAAACTTCTAAATCATTATATTTTCTTTCCAGTTCATAATTTAACTGTAGGAAACCAGTTATTACCCTAGATAATTGCTTAATTAATTTTTTAATATTTTTTTTAATAATTTAGAATTAGATAATTGCAATTTCTTTACAATTACTAATTTTTACCGGAATCTGACATGTGGTTTCAAATTAAACGTAGACTACGTTTGTATGGAGAAGTCTAGGGTCGGGGGACTCTTAAGTTTCTTAAAAACTTAATTTTTTGTACATGCTTTTATTGTTAGGCCAAAGAACTTACTAAGACAAATTTTAAGTAGCCCAAACTCGATGGATTTGCCTCGTTTTATTACTGAGTTTCATCGTCCACCTTTCGTTCTGTCGAATATCTCCCGATTCCATCATCAGAACAGCTTCATAATATTGGATTATCATCCGACTTACACAAGTACAAAATTTGAACTAAATCTTTTGAAGATAACTGGTTGAAAATTGTGTTGCAAGATTTGACCTAAGAAACGTACATACATATACATGCATACAAATACATTGCAAGTTAGATAAAAGCTTAAAAAAGCGTAAAAAATTACTCTGACGTATTATGTTCAGTCGGAATATTACATATGTATCCAGGCCTTTACTTATATCTTGAATTTTCTCTTAAAAGTAATCTTATCCTATCCTACTAATATAATAAATGCGAAAGTGGTTTGTATATTTGTTTGTTACCACTTTACGCTTCAACCACTGAACCTATTTAGATGAAATTTGATATGGATATAGTTTGATACCCAGGGAAGGACATAGGATAGTTTTTACTCCAAAATTGCGAAGCCCACGGGCACAGCTAGTTAGTATTAACATGAAAATGTATGTTCAGAAAAACTAAGTTAATAATATTTATAGTTTAAGAGAAAATTTAAGATATTAGTAGAGACCTGTATACATTTGTTATGTTTCGACTGTACCTTGTTACATAATAAAAACCAAAGGTATCATCAGCCTACAAATGTTTACCACAAAAACTCAGTGAAATACACTATGAAATTGCACATTGTAACAAAATGCGCCTGTCAGTTTAAACTGAGCGATAACGCGCAGAAAATGATTTGTTTCAAACTAGCTCAGGCGCCTAACAGCTACCTACTTCGACGTCCCTCAAGTCCTGTGGTGCCATTTTTTAAACGCCGAGTCACTCAACAAAGGCTTTCTTGTATGAAAAAATAAAGGTTTAGGTGGCACCGCGTTTGAATAATGGCACTGCTAGTTATAGTGTCTAAATATTAAGTAAACAAAGCAAACCTAACACGGATATCCCATTAATAGTATCTACGTCATTTAAACATAATTTCCTATACATTATCTATTAAAACCGCATGCTATTGTTACAGTAAAAATAACTTTATGTTACAGTAAAGTAAATAATACCTAACGCAATCATGTTTATTTCACCTCCAAACTACACAACCGATTTTGATAAAAAATCTATGAGACTACCTGACAAGTGTGCCTTTTCAAACATAAAAAGATATTTTTTCCGAATCGGCGCAGGCGTCTTCGAATAATAAGTGAACATGAAAACAAAACGGGTTGATAACCTCCTTTTTGGAAGTTAGTTAAAAAGTGGCTTTATAAGAATGAATTTGTTAATTATTCATTTGTTTGTATTTATTTACTTTGGTGAATTGAAGGTGAAATCGAAAACCAGTCAAAATTTAATAAGTTTCCAAAACAGATTCTTTATAGGTTATAACTTCATAAAGATTGCGAATAGTCGCAAACTTTATGTAGCAACCAAAATTCGTTAATTTTGTCACTGACTTACTGACTTACTTCGTCACCGATCATCGAAATTCAACAAGTTTGCTTCTAGTAAACCTAGAAACTTCAAATTTTGAATTTGAGTAGTATGCAACTCATAAAGGAGGAAAGTGTCTTGGAATAGGTAATGACATTCATTCTTGTACTGTTACTACTGTAACGATGACCACTTACAATAAGAAATCAAAAACAATACTTGATAAGGGATGAAAAACGGCAATGCAGTCTTTTTTACCCATGTCCAAAAAAGGAGGAGGTTATCAATTCGAATGTGTATATATATTTATATATATTTTAAAAAGTATGTACTTCCTTTTTTATATCATCTAGGAGTTGGGCATACATACAAGTTTCTTAAAATAAATTGCAAAGAAATAAAATTTATTCATTACTCTTCTTTAACAAAGTAAGTTAAAGTTGTAAGTAAGTTTAAGTTAAGTTAGTAGACGACGTCATATTGCGAAAAAACAGAACAAAATTTCGTCCAAACTCAGTTTTTGACCTAATACTTATTTACTAGTCGAATTTAAAAATGTCTTATTTCATCTTTTTAACTACTACATCAATGTTATTTGCCTGTTAAAAAATCAATTATCAATTTTCATCACATATAATGCTATAAAACCCGGAGTATTATAAATTATAATTATTTTATTTGTAATCACAAGATAAGCCATACGCACATAACTATGTTTTTATTAAAACTAGTGTTACACATACCTACATAGTTATATCAAATAAATTAAACGAAGAAGACTGAGGGAATATACGACGAGTGGTAATCACTTTTTAAATTTCTTTTTTATGAGATAAGTTTAGTCTTAGGATAACTGAGTGCACGGCAGTCCTCCATCCAAGTCGAGAAATAGGCACATACGCTTCTTGAAGACGCTTGAGGTACTTTTAAAACTCCTTCATTTTCGTTTTGAAAAGTTTAGACTTTTCAGTGTCTATCAGGACTGAGACTAGCTATACATGAGAGTGATAAGTGTAGATAAAGCGAAAGAGGTCTGTCAGGATCGTAACTAGTGGAGGTCCATATTCTCTGCCTGCTCTCCTATTAGAGACGTGCGTTGCGTGATAATATGGATGTAGGCATATTTCTAAATAAAATTTATTTTAAGTTATAAAAAATCTTAGAAAAAAAATCAAATATTTTTCTGTTTGCATTAATTATTTATACCTATCCTGTTCATGGAATGTAGCTATGTTTCATGGACTGAACACTTATACTAACCCAAAACCACGTTTAACATGAGATTGGTCGTGGGAAAAAGTGAATCATAACAGTAATGGGTTGCTAACTTTATCGCCTATTGACATGATTCAGATTTTTGTAAATCAAATAATGGTCTGTCTGCCCCGTTAGGGATAAAGACGTGATATATGTATGTATGTATGATTCAGATTTTTCCCATTCCTTCAATCGGCTCTTACAATATGCACGAAAAAAGAAACATCTGGTCCATACTGCGTTTTTTCTTTTCTCGACCAGCATGATCTGAACTTTTTCCAAAAATTTGGCTAATGATTAAAATGTCACCCAGCATATACTTTTTCTCTTGCAGATTTAAAATGATTTTATTATACTTGTTGGTCGCACTTCCGGCTGTAGTTCTAGGGATCAATGTGGGAATCAAAGGTACATTCACAGGAGATCAGCTAGGTGAAGGAGATCAGCCAAACCTTAAATTTGATTTATCTGGACACGAAGAAAGAATTATCACTGACGCCGATAGGAACACCTTTAACATAAATGATCATAATTTAAAGAAGGTAGTAAATTCATATATCGGAGCATAGCCTTCTGATGCTTTTGTTCACAGTCCGACGCCTTGGAATGATTTGTACAAAAGATACAACTGGGCTCAAGTCAAAAGTACTCTTCGTCCAAGGAGAGCAAAACTTTTAAATATAAATATGAAACCTATGGTGGTCCACCAGCAAGTCTTTGAGAATAAAAGGCCGCATAAAATGGAGAGTACGATTCAAATGTCTTGGAAAGTCGAAAATACCGTTGCCTCAACGTGGAGTGAATCAAAATTGTTCACCTTTGGAGTAGACGTCAGCTACGGCTTTGGGTTTGCTGGTCCAAGTATTGGCGTCTCTTTCTCTTACACGTCAGCGTGGGGAAAGAGTGTGTATAAGTCCGAAACTATTACCATCAGCTCTTCAACAAGCGTGAAGGTCACTCAAATGCCTTATGAGAAGATCACTGCTGAACTTCATGCTTCTCGAGGTAATATTCAAATAGAGATTGAATACGAATCTGGAGACGTCGCCGTCAACTACTATCCAATGTTCAAGGGCCATCATTTCTATCACCTTGACATCGGATATGTCTTATCGCGTGCTGGTCTTCCGTCTACGAAGATAATTCGTGAAGTCATTGAAATTGGTCTTTATTCGAAAGGAAATGTGGTCGTACATGGCAACTCCACTTATCAGCCAAGTGTTCAAGAAGATGACAGCAAAAAACCCCTAGACTCCTCTATCACCGACATCAAAAAGGTAGAAGGTCATAAATCTAACAATTTAGCAGTATATGCTATAAGTGTTTGTACTATTGTATGTTTATTTATTTGTACGTTTTTATGTATTAGAAATCAGTGTCAAAAGCAAATAAGTGACATTTCTAAAATATCAGTGTTTTCAGATGATAAACAAACGAATAACGCCCTAAAACGGTCGACATTAGTATGTTTTAAATCTTTAACGGAAATGTGGGCAAAAAGGGTAACTAATAACTTATCAGCTAATGAAAAATCTGTTATTTCCAATGCTAAACCAATGTCTAGAGCCTTCACTATAACAATAGGTGATAATTATAAAAGTGATAATGCCACGCACAAAAACAACAACAAACAATAAGGATAAAGACTAAAGTTTGGAACAAAACTCGAAAAATATGGTTTGTAATGATTCCGCAGCGCCTAATAGACAGAGAGAACCAGATGTGAAACCAACGTTTGCTGCAGGAAAAAAACCAGTATTGCTACCAAAGCCGTTTGTAACAAATAAATTAATATCAGAGCTAAAAGTAACACTAGCAGAACGCAACTTCCCACCGTATAATGACGCAGACCCGTCTCGTTATAATACTAAAGACTGACTTGTCGACGTCTAGAATAAAAATGTTAAATTATACAAAGCAATAATTAAAGGTAAAAAAATAAACGCCACGCGCAATGTAGGGTTTCGCATTTGCGAATGCTGACTTTGAGTTTAACGTCTAAAAATGTCTAAACGATTTGTCCTAAACAAACAAACATTCATACATACATACATACATACAAGATGCATTGCAAATTAAAAAGAAGCTTGTAAAAAGTATGCTATGGCTGTGATTTTGTTTGTCTGCTTTAAATCGACTTGGCATACCACTACCGTGCTCCCAAAAGGCTACAAGATGCAAAACGTTACGCTTCTTAAACATTTAACTGACCAAAATAATTAGTCCTAGAAAGTTTTACTGAAAGGAAGAATTTTACCAAAAGTAGGAACTTACCCTCTTGAGTTGTGTAAGTACTTTTCTATTCCTACCAACATGTAATTTCCAACAACTCAATCAGATACTTTTTTAAATGTTACCAACATTTTCTATGGGATACGTATGAAAATTAAGTAGACTAATGACGTCATAGTTTCTTGGAGTCAAATAGCGCTCTTAAAGTCAAGTACCTGGGTGACTGAGCTTTGCTCGGTCGGTTACATCTCAAACATTAACACCATTTTTTTAAAATGGTCTAAAAACAATACGAAATAAAAAATTGTATATAAATTTGAACATAAATAAAAAACAAAAGTAAGTCACCGAGTGGGATTCGAACCCGTAACACTCTTTCTAGCGGTTGGTATCCTTAACCGCTGAGCTAAAAACAAGGCGGTCGGCGCGACAAAATTAGCGACCATATTCTGCGTGGAAAGAAAAATGCATGAAAACTCGAAAACACGCGTTTTCCATAACATAAGACTAATCTAGATCGATTGTATACCCCCGAAAACCCCCACATACCAATTTTCAGCGAAATCGTTAGAGCCGTTTTCGAGATCACAGAAATTTATAAATATATAAATATACAAGAATTGCTCGTTTAAAGATATAAGATAATAAATAAAAAATCACGTTGTATATGACAACTGCATTGTACCCATTTTGTATGAAAAGTCCGCCTCGATCGAACTGAACATGGTAAGCTTAAAATATCAAACGCAGACGACTTTAGTGTAACTTTTTTCCAACTTAATAAAAACTTTTAGAAATCTGAAACTTTATGTCTCATCGAGAAAAGATGTTAGCATTTGAAATTCTAAAAATGTAAGAATTTCAAAACTATCTTTGTTGGAATGAAATGGTAACTACACTCGTACCTACCTTCTTTTGAATTAAGTTTGAAGTGAAAAATAATAATGATTATTTGAATACCATTCCTTTTTATGGTAAAGAAGAATTTAATTAATTGAGATTTAAACACTTGGCTTTTTTGATACTACTGTAAGAAAGATCAAAAAGCTCGGTTACCCGGAGTGCGCATTAATAGCGCTTTCGCAAGTAAAGCGACACCAGACGTGGTCCGCACTAGGATGGGTAACCACAAGTGGCATAAAAACATTATCTAACTCCTCCGTGCTTCGGTGGCACGTATAAGCTGTTGTTCTCGGCTGCCATCTTAAATGGCAGTTGTCAAGCTATGTCAGATGCCCTTGGGCAGCCCAAAATATAACAAACTTTAAGAATTCAAACATAAAAATGTCTAATTCTATATTTGCTATTTGATTCTATCAGGCGTAGTGCTTAAATTGGTACCTAAATAAATATAGGTAATCGTGAATTTTGGTTCAAGAGTTTTTTACTTTACAGAAAAGTGCCTAGTGGGTAGACCCTTATCTCTATTTAAATAAAACTAGGTTCATGGTTATAATATATTACATACTAGCCGAAGCCCGCGACTTTGTTTGCGTAGTCTTTATGACTCCGGAGAATGCTCATCAGGTTGAACAACTTTTGTTAAGGCGTCATTTTTAGATTTTTTATAGTTTGGCTAGACCATTATGGTTTTTCATCAGGTGTTCCATTTTCCAAAATCAATTATACCCTATATATTGCTTAACAGATGTATAACAAACATTTTTTAATTCGAATCCGTCCAGTGTTCTAGAGATTAGCGACTTAGCGTGAACAAATAGACAAACAGACAGACGGAAAATGCTCATCAGGTTGAGTAACTTTTGCTAAGGCGTAATTTTTATATTTTTAGGGTTCCGTAGCCAAATGGCAAAAACGGAACCCTTATAGATTCGTCATGTCTGTCTGTCTGTCTGTCCGTCCGTATGTCACAGCCACTTTTTTCCGTAACTATAAGACCTATACTGTTGAAACTTGGTAAGTAAATGTATTGTGTGAACCGCATTAAGGTTTTGACATAAAAATAGAAAAATAACAATAAATTTTGGGGGTTCCCCATACTTAGAACTAAAACTCAAAAATTTATTTTTCATCAAACCCATACGTGTGGGGTATCTATGGATAGGTCTTCAAAAATGATATTGAGGTTTCTAATAGCATTTTTTTCTAAACCGAATACTTTGCGCGAGAGACACTTCCAAAGTGGAAAAAAGTGTGTCCCCCCCCCGTAACTTCTAAAGTAAGAGAATGATAAAACTAAAAAAAATATATGATGTTCATTACCGTGCAATCTACCAGCGAAAATTGGTTTGAACGAGATCTAGTAAGTAGTTTTTTTTTAATACGTCATCATCATAAACGGCAATTTACCTTTCATTCAATCAACTCAAATATAAAAATTAAAAAAAACATACTACAAGACTTTTATATTATGTTATTTGCTACTACGGACCCCTTCATGGGCGAGTCCGACTCGCACTTGGCCGCTTTTTTTTATAGTTTAGCTAGACCATTATGGTTCTTCATCAGGTGTTCCATTTTCCACAATCAATTATACCCTATATGTTGGCTTAACAGATGTATAACAATTTTAAATCCTGTATTCTAGAGATTAGTGTGAACAAATAGACAAACGGACAGACATTTTAAAAATTCTTACTCTATTATTATATCTCCATCGCCTTAATATTTTTTGGAAATATATTAATTGTAGGGACACATTTTTTTACTGTTTTATTATATGTATAGAATCAGATATAGATTTAACCTATTTCATTTTACAAAAATCCCTCATATAGGGTCCAACCATTACTAAGTACATAAGTGCACACATAGGTACTGTGATAAAAAAAAATCTGGTCGTTGTCACTTAGTTGTAACTAGAGGTAAATTGCATTACATCATACAAATTAAGTAAAGTAAGTAAAGTAAAAACACTTTATTGCACCAAAACACATGAAAATAACATTGAAATGTAAATACAGATGTACAATAGGCGGCCTTATCGCCAAGGCAATCTCTTACAGGCTACCTTTGGGTGACAGGATTGGCAAATAGGAGTAATAGTAAATGAGTGGTGCGATAGTGAGCATAGTACTAACTTAATTTCATATCGTGATATGACAGCAAAAATAAAAATATATATAAGTAAGATAAACTAAAATACATATAAGGTAATACGGTAATCTACATAAATAAATATTAATTATAAATATATAATATCAAATATAAGTATATATATATATACATACAAACATAAACATACACATACATACATAAATATATATATACATTAGAATACTAACAATAAAAATACATGTCATACACAACGGAAATAAGAACGAAGATTATGATCATATTAAAATGTATAGGAAATAAGCTACTGTGTAGTTGAAAGAAAATGCGACTTTACCTGGTTCTTGAAACTTACCAATGTCTGAGCAAAGTGGATGCGGGACGGAAGGGCATTCCAAAGAAGGGCAGAATGTACAGTGAAAGAATTAGAATACATTACAGTGGAGTGAGGAGGAATTTCAAGCCTAAGATTTTCTGAACTGCGTAAATTGCGTTCATGGGCATCTTTAAGGAAAACGAAGCGCTCCTTGAGGTAGTTGGGATAAGAAGGATTAAAAAGGATGGAGTAAAGAAGTGATAGAATATGCCAGTCTCGGCGGAGTTGAATAGGGAGCCACTTGAGTTGCGTGCGAAATTGAGAGACGTGATCGTACTTCCTCAAACCGAAGATAAATCGGATGCAAAGGTTTTGGAGACGCTCAAGCTTGGTTAATTGCTCCTGCGTAATGTCTAGGTAACAAGAATCGGCATAATCCAAAATGGGGAGCATTAAACTATGTGAAAGCGCAATTTTGGTATCCATCGGCAGGAAGTTACGCAGTCTGCGTAGGGACGCAGAAGCGGCAAACAATTTTTTACTAACCTCGGAAAGTTGAACAGACCAGGAGAGAGTTTGATCTATGAAAACACCAAGATTTTTAACGCAATCACTATATTCAATAATTCTTCCATCGAAAATGATACGAGGAAGATCAGAAATTTTTATTCTGGAGATATAATATGAGCTACCAATAATTATGGTTTGCGTTTTGTTTGGATTTACAATGAGACCATGGGTTTTGCTCCAGACAGATATGCGTTGTAAATCATCATTAACTGTTTGAATGGCTTGTGGGAGGTCATCAATGGTCGACTGCGAGTAAATTTGAAGATCGTCTGCATAAAGGTGATAGGAGGAGTGAAGTGATAGAGTTATAGAGTTGATAAAAAGTGCAAATAAAATAGGAGATAATACGCCACCCTGTGGTACACCGGCCGATGTGTAACACCATGAGGAGAAAGATTCCTCAACACGTACACACTGTCGGCGCCCAAACAGGTAAGTACGAAACCAGTCGATTACTGTCGGAGATATGTTAAGAGACTGCAATACCATAAGCAGGATATCGAAATCGACAGTGTTGAAAGCACCTGCCCTCTGTCCATACCCGAACGAATGTCATCGGTAATTTTTACTAGAGCAGTAGTCGTGCTATGACCAGGACGGAAACCGGACTGGCAGGGATTCAGGAGATCATGTTCAATAAGGAAATCAGTTAATTGCTGTTGGACAATACGCTCTAACACTTTAGATAGAAATGGAAGGATGGAAATAGGACGGAAATCAGAAAAGGATTTAGGATTTCTGTTTTTGGGAAGAGGTAATACATGGGCTTCTTTCCAAGCTGATGGGAATACGCCCGAGCATAAGGAGAAATTAAAGATAGAAGTTATAATAGGTAGAAGGATATCAAGGATAGGAAGAATCATGTTACGACTAACACTATCATTACCGGTGGCATTCGATTCAAATTAGTAAGAGGAAGGAGGACGAGAGAGAGACGAGATGTTTGTATTTTTTTTTTGTATGTATTTGTTCTTTAACTGTCTCTTAATTCAACGGAAAAGAATAGAGTTACTATATTTCTTCTTGGTCTTGGAAAGTTGTTCAGTAGCATGGACTGAATTTACCTTTAAAATAGTTTTAGTATATTTTATTCGACCTGATATAATAATTTAAATTAAGAAAGTTTGAAGAAAAACTATCACAGCTAAGTAGGGTTTACAAATTATAAAGTTATAGGCGAACAAGTTATAAAATTTACTCAGGAAAGGAAAATTTTATACAAATTCAATAGAAATATTTTTTAAGTTTGTTTTTAGTCGCGTGAACTCGGCATTCGTTACTACGGAACCCTACACTGCGCGTGGCGCAATACGCACTTGACCGGTTATTACATTTTTACTTATTATAGATATAGATATAACTTACGCTAGTTTATAGTACTCTGTGATATAACTTAGCGTACGTTTTACAATGAATAAAAAGATACTGTATATTCATAATTATTGCTCTTTCTTGTCACTAGATGGCACTATAAGATAATTATTAAAACGTGAATATCTTTTATTACTATTATTTAAATAAAATAATATAAAATGCAAGAGACATTTTAAAAGTATATTTAACACTTACTTTATCACTTTTTTTCTATTCACTTTGGCCTACATAAGGGCCGTCCAATAGTTTCTTTGGAACTTCTTCTTATCATGTGTGTTAGTGACTAACACTAGTGTCAGAGTTTTTAAACCGCCTTAAAGGCCTCTGACATGGTTTTTGATAACGACCAATGTCAAAGACAGTGACCGGGACCGACGGCTTAACGTGCCCTCCGAAGCACGGATCATTTTACTTATCGGACAATCAGGTGATCAGCCTACAACGTCCTAACCAAACTAGGACAACAACACAAAGTCGTTGCCCCTGCCGGGAATCGAACCCGCGACCTCCGGGTATAAGCCGAACGCTCTAACCACTACACCACGGAGGCAGTTATATAATAGTTGTCTATTACGTTTGTATTTATATTATCTTTGATGTAGATTAGGCCGGAAACTTAGGTAAGCTACGCTATAGATACTTAGGTAAGGTTTGCATTTTTCCTTATGATAGGTACTATACTTCAACAAACCACACAGCTACCTCACATAAACAATCAAAACCACATCTTTCTTAGTCATTCATATGAGTTAGTTACCTCTTGACCAATGTGAACGGACTAATAACTCTTGTGACACATGAGTCATACCCTTCACGCAGTTATAAGGTGAGTCATCATATCACTATGAGTAACTGAGTAACAGGTACATAACCTGATATAAGATGTGGAAATATCTATGTTTTCCTTAGAGCTTAAAACAAGCTTTTACTTACTTGAGACCTCGGGAGTATATCTTATACTTATTACTGGCGATTTCAACTTTAAAACCCAACACACTATTCATTTATTACCCGACTAAGGCGAAGCCAACAAGGAGGGTTATGATTTTCGCTTCTATGTATGTATTTGTGTTTTTTTTTTTCGTTTTTCGTATGTGTAAGTGGCCAACAACACTGGTGTCAGATTTTACAAGCTGCATGACATAGCTAACTGCCATAAGATAATGACATATATTGACCATACAATGCATACCATATAGTGATGTATGTATGTATTTATTTATATTGGTTCAATGCTTCCCAAGAATAATTGACTTCAGGCTGGTGGCTAGTCGTTATAGCCATAATTTTTCAAAACTAAAAACCGATTTTGATAACATTTCTATGGGACCACCTGACAAGCATACCATTTCAAACAAAAAAAAACTTGAGAAGTGTCAAGGGACACCCAGGTGGAACGAAGTTGCTTTCGATTAATGAGAGAGAGAGAGACAGAGAAACACGCGCACGCCGCACGGCTTACAATTACAGCAAGAAGTGTCGTTACAACTTTTGGTCTTAATTTTTTCCGTCTAGCCCCCTTTCGCAACGCGCGATAAGAAATTCCAAAAGAATTTTTTAAATCGCTCGAGACATCTTCGAATAATCGGTGAACATACATAAAAAATAGATCGCGACGGATTGATAATCTCATCCTTTAAAAGTCGATAAACATACATACATACTATCACGTCTTTATCCCTAATGGGGCAGACAGAGCATTTTGGGTCTTGCGGTTCTATGCAGAGCCCAGGGCCGCAAGACCCAAAAGCCACTTTTAGCGAGAAGATGGAAAAGCAATCAATACAGTGATGGGTTGCTAGCCGCATCGCCTGTTAACATGATTTGCATTTTTGCCCATTCCCTCGATCGGCTTTTACGATCTGCGTGGGAAGAGAAGCAGCTGGTACATTCTAAGTTTTTTTTTATTTCTCCCAGACCAGCATGGGTCTTGGGATCATGAATGGAAAAGTCGATAAAAACACAATTAAAATAAAATGATAACCACAACTCCACACTTATCCTACAATGGCCATATTTTTTCCTGGCCCGCTTTGCCGAGACATTAGAAATCGCATTACAGCAAGTCAGATAAAACGTCCCAGGGTGGTAATTCACCCGAATTCGGGTAATCTCCCGGGAACGGGTAATTACTTGCTGACGATCTTAAAACTTATTTTCGCGGTCCGGTGGTCGGGAAACTTCTCTATCGGAAAAAAGTTTCTTTTCTCCTTATTGTTTAAGTTTGTATTTTTAAAAATAACAACGAATTATTTATCATATTATGTTGGTACGCTTTTCAGCCACGGGTCCATAGGGACCCGGTCCTTTGAGGCGTTCATGGGGCCAAAGCCAACATGAAGAGGCCTTTTAGTACCTTTTTATCTAAAATGTGAGATGGCTGCATCTACGGAGGTCTATCGGTTGCGAAAAACGGCCACTTTTAGCTAATGTGCGTAGAAAAGCTTCACGTTCGCACTTTAAATTATAAACAGTAGTTCATAAGATAGTTAAAAGGGTTATCTAGGGTTTGACCAAGACGAAATTTTAAATGATATCACCGTTTTCTTTAAATGATTTATTTCAAATGGGGGCGCCACTGGACCCCGGAAAATTTGGGTATGGCCTTAAGTGGCCTTCGGCTCCAAAACCAATAAAAAATCACCGTGTATACTTAATAATACCTTACCGGATAGTGTGACAAGGCCTTAGGTATACGTTATCGTATGCACAAGAAAAGTGGCTGTTATAATTGGGTACGGAATAATAGAACCCTTAGATAAGATCGGTGGAGCGAAAGGGCAAAAAGGGCGCTTCCAGCCGAAAGGTTTTGCCCTTTGGGGTTATCTGCTAATTTTAGATTTGAGGTGCTAAAAGTGGCTTTTTGAGTCATCATCATCCGAGCGTATTTTCCCGGTTGCATCCTCAGCAGTAATGCTTCAGAGCCCGGGGTCCGCTACCTGACAAAGGTAATTTAATCAAGTTACTGGTTTCTACATAGAGCGAATGCCGTCTGACCTCCGCAACCCAAAGGGTAGACCAGAACCAATCCTTGGGTAGTTTGATGATTAATTGCTAGATGGCGTTCGGGACTTAGGTACAGTTTATACGTGCCTTCCGAAACACGGAATCATCTTTATTTTCGGATAATCGGGTGATTCAAGCCTGCAATATTCTAACCAGACTGGAATTTTCACCAAGTACCTATGCTTCCCAGTGGGGTACAAAGTTACAAACCCATGAACTCCGGAGTAAGAAGGCAGTCAAAATAGCCTTTTGAGTTTATTTTTCGTGTGTGTAAGTGGCCAACACAGGGGTCAGATTTTTTTAGGCAGCCTAAAGACATCTACATAGCTTGACGACTGCCATACAATGACAGCCAGGACCAACGGCTTATACGTGCCTTCCGAAGCACGGAATGCTCGAGAATTTTTTTATGCCACTTGTGGTCACCCTTCCAAGTGTGGACCACGCCCAGTGTCGCTTTACTTGCGAGTAATGCGCTATCCCGCCGAGCCATCGAGCTCCTTTAAGGAAACTTCAAAATCCCGTTTTCATCCTAGGATGTTCCGAGTTGCATCCTTACCTGCGCTGCTTCGGAGTCCGGGGTCCGCTTTCCCACTTTTTCTTCTCCAAATTGGGTATTTTCCTAAGTCAAAAATAAATTATTTTGTACTGATAACAAAACAAAATGTCCCAAAATAATGTCACTTGTCTTTAAACATATCCATTTTAACCTGATAATAAGAGCGCTATTTGACTCCAAAAAACTGTGACGTCATCGGCCTGTATTTCATACAAAATCCCATAGAAATTGTTTGTTTTGACGTTTAAAAAAAAGTATCTGATTTGACTTGTTGGAAAATAGCGTATTATAACATGCATGAAGTATGCCGACAACCTTGCATCATCATCAAGTCTTTCTGTCTCCACTGCAGGAGCACGACCCTCTGTGTATTACCAGAGCCATACTTGGCCGGAGCAGATAGGCTCTTGGCCTACACGATACAGATGTTTATAAGCTTTATTTAGCTTGTATTTCCTAAGTCGCCTTCTACGACGTCCGCGGAAGGACTTGGAGTGGCCCTATTCTACTTTGCCTACACTCCCTACGACCTTGCACAATCGAAAAGAAATAGCCTGAACAGTTCAAAAGATTTGAATAGTTTAACGATCGGCCGGCGCCTGACGTCATTCCAGTTTGACTTCAAAGAGTTTTACACCATCGTACCTACATGTACTTACTGCAGTAAATAGGTATTCAAAAACGTAAATTCTAACAGCACCTATATTCTTTTTCTAGCAAAAGCATTAAATAGAAACAGAATTCCTAACTAGCATCCTTTATTGAACTTTAAATCCGACTGAAACTAGAAAAACCCGGGCAAATCCGGAAAAATCCGGATCACTCCGCCCCGGGCTATTTAATTACATTCCTTTGTCTTGTGAAAGAGACAGCTAAACGCGGAGATAATATCCTGGATTTTAGAGATTTCCATGTTGTGGAATGTCAGAATTAAGTTTAAAACACTTTTCTGAAGTGACTTTAATTAAACATTATCGTCAGTTAACACATCACGCAATAAGATTTTTATATAATAACCATTTTTTAATACAAGCTTTTATTGTTGGGCCAAAGTACTTATAAAGACAACTTAAATAAATCAAACTAGATAGAGTTGATTCGTTTTATTCCACACGACACTGACTGAAACAGGCACTTTCTTTTGGCAGGTTTTTAATGTATAAAACATTCCTGCAAAATCAGACGAAGGCGAATCGAGAAATGAGCATTCAAAAAATAAAAATAAAAATAAAATATACAGGGACAAATTACACTGATTGAGCTAGCCCCAAAGTAAGTTCGAGGCTTGTGTTTTGGGATACTAACTCAACGATACTATATTTTATAACAAATACATATATAGATAAATATCCAAGACCCAGGACAATTTGAAAAGGCCATTTTCCAACTTGCCTTGACCGGGGATCGAACCCGGGACCTCTGGATGGCGGACTAGCATGGTGACCACTGCGCCACGGAGGTCGTCAAATTCAAAATATGTCAAGAACTTTTCGATATAAGTTTACAAGTACAACTAGCAGAAGCTTGCATAAGTTTGTGCTTCTAAAGAGGAAAGCCAGTGACAGAACAAAAACAAAACTGTCCTATTGAAAAGTGTCAGAAATCACACAATACTGGGAACATGCCGAAAAGCGCAACTTTGTTTGACACGGAACGCAGTGCCAACTGTGCACATGACAGCCGCAGTGGTTTTGAGGAGTAAGGCCACTGTACACGGCAAAAGAAATAAAATAGTAGAACCAAAATGGAGAACTTTTTTCCAGAGTCACCTGATCTTCCGCCCTCTGAGAAACTTCCACTGAGGGGTTACTCCAAAAGCGGCACGTAAGACGGACGTTACTGCGTATCCGCGTTTCAGTGTCAAACAACATTGAGCATTAATGTATGGCAATAAAGTCTAATTTGGTTTAAAATAAAAATAGGACGTCACTATCGGACGACTATCGTATTATTTTACGGAGTAGCCGACCTCCCCTGGGAAGTCTGAAAGTCGGTTGGGAGATGTCAAATGAAGCGGGTTAGGTGGCGCTTTAGCAAAAACGACAGATGTCACTGCGCTGTGCTGTTTAGTCAATGACCCACCTATTGTCCTGCCCAAAATCCTACTTCCTATCCTACTGATGATGATGATCCTATCCTACTACTATACTACTATTATTATAATTGCGAAAGTGAGTTTGTATAATATTATTTGTTTGTTTGTTTGTTACCTGACGCTCTAACCAATGAACCTATTTAGATTAAATTTGATATGGAAATATTTTATTGATGTATCTTTACCGATTATTCAAAGACGCCTGAACCGATTTGGATAATTCTTTTTTTGTTTGAAAGGGCATACTGTCAGATGGTCTCATAGAAATTAATCAATCTTTCTTAAGTTTGAGGGTCAATTCGGTTTTTAGTTTGAAAAATTATACTTACTCTGCTACCATCCCACAGCCATATATGAACGTGAACCGTGTACAATCCCCTTAATATTTCCATGGTGATATAGCTGCTATAGTTTGTCCCAACGAGACTCCGCAGCGCGTGAACGGCGAGGGTGCTAAAATGTTATTTGACACTCTTATGTTAAACCTAACTAAACTAGTCGGCTTTTCCGACTACACTCCGTCAGTAGAGCCGTGTTTAAAATATTTAGTCATTTTTATGTTATAATCTTTACGATGATTTAGTTACGATAGTGCGAATAATATTGGACCAAGTCGAGGCTGAGAGAAGCTGTGTTGTGTTTACCATGCATCGTATTTTGTTCTACAGATATAATCGTATATCTATTTATTCTAGAGAGAAAGACGGAATGACCTTTGAAGTTAACAGTTTTTTCTTCTATTTAACCTGTACATTTTTTTTTAGAAAAGCTCGATTGTATGCCACTTCTAACATACTTTAGCTTGCATTTGGAAATTTCTTTCATGATAAGTAGTCAGACCTAATCAAGCTCGCTTGTGGCACTGGATACAAGCCGCTCTAGATTGGTCATTTTGGAAATCCTTAGGAGAGGCCTATGTCCAGCAGAGGACGTTATACGGCTGAAATGATAATGAAATAGTCAGAGGTCAAAGTCACAAGTATGCATTCAAGGATTATATTTTCACGTTTCCCTCTATAAATACATACATTCCCCCTATACATACATACATACCTAGATCAAAATCAATAAATCAAACTTTCCTGCATTAAATATTTTTAATTGAAGTAATAAACAACAAAAAGTTTTTTCCAACTCGATACAGATTTATTGCGGAACATTTTAGCGGCCCAGCGTATGGATGGCCGAAAATTGGGGAAACGGGAATTTATGTTTTAATATTCTTTTGTGAACGGGATGGACAGAGCCCCAATTATGTTCGGTACACGAGTGAGTGTGTCTGCGTTTGTAGAAGATACGTGAGATAATGAAAACGTAAAGACAAAATGTGATTTATACAATGCTATTTTATGAATCGTGGAGTGGAGTAAACGTATGATGAATTGGTATCCAAGGGACAAAAAACGGAAAAGAGGAAGACCGTTTAAGGGATGGTCAGACGATATCAAATACGTAGCAGGTGGCATTTGGACCAGAACGGCTTCTTCTTCTTCTTCTCGTGTGTGTTAGTGACTAACACTAGTGTCAGAGTTTTTAAACCGCCTTAAAGGCCTCTGACATGGTTTTAGGTAACGACCAATGTCAAAGACAGTGACCGGGACCGACGGCTTAACATGCCCTCCGAAGCACGGATCATTTTATTTATCGGACAATCAGGTGATCAGCCTACAATGTCCTAACCAAACTAGAACAACAACACAAAGTCGTTGCCCCCGCCGGGAATCGAACCCGCGACCTCCGGGTATGAGCCGAACGCTCTAACCACTACACCACGGAGGCAGTTACCAGAACGGCACTAAATAGGGAGAGTGGAAAAAAATGGAGGAGGCTTTTGCCATCAAGGGCGCACAGAAGAGAGAAAAAGAGACCATAAAGTGAATAAATATTGAAACTGGAAATGCATGTATCTCTATCTGAATAAAGGCTGTTATTATTATTATTTTCTTTTGATTTTTTTCTCCTCTAATTGAGCCAAGCGTAAAGGTAGACTTTCGAGCCAAGCGTCACAGACGCAGCGTCTTTAGCGTCACCGACGCCGCGTCACTAACGCTGCGTCAGTGACACTTTGGTGACTTTGGATACCCACGACAGACGCATAGTCGCATCACTTTCGCCGCTTAAAAATCTCAACAGATTGCCACTTTTTTTTAAAAGTATCCTCCATACAGCGACACTGCAAGCGCGGCCGAGCGACTGTCGCGGGCGTCTAACAACGCGGTCACAGCGGCAGTGACGCCGCGTCAGTGTCGCTGCGCTCGAACGATGTTCCCATAAATTTCATACCTTTGCACAGAATATCTATCTGTCGCTCTGTCGCGGCGTCACAGACGCGGCGCCACTGAAGCCATAGACGCTCGCTTCGAAAGTCTACCTTAAGAGGGAGCTACCGTATGTTGTAAGTAGAAGTTACTGTTGACGAACTAACAAATATACGAGTGATGCGGCACGTATTGAGAATTACGACCTTTTGAATCAGGGACAGAATATGAACTATTATTATTATTATTTTATGAATTTACAAATTTGCCGTGTGGTTTCTAGCAGAGTAGAATAGGGCCACTCCAAGTCTTCCCGTGGAAGTCGTAGAAGGAGACTTCAGAAATACAAGCTAAATAAAGCTTATAAACATCAATAAAACCTCACCAACCCATCTTGCCAGCGAGGAGAGTGTAGGCCAAAGTCCTCTGGCTGCTCTGGCCAAGTGTGGCTCTGGAATAAAAAAAAAGACCTGATGATGATTTATACAATGACTAGCTGCGCTTCGCAGTGTTGCCCGCGGAAAAAGTAGCCTATGTGTTAATCCAGGATGTCAGCTTCCTGCGTATAAAATTTTATGAAAATTGGTCCAGCCGTTTGCGCGTGAAGAAGTTACAAACATACACACTGACAAACTTTCACCTTTATAATATCTATGATAATTTTTAATATCTAATTAATTAGTGTGATGTGATGTGATTTCAACGAGCAAAAAATGGAGACTTGATAACTAGCTTATTAAAAAAAGTGATGTATGATTATTTTGGAAACATAAAAGATATTTGTATTACGGTAGCTCAAACATAACATGAAGTTTTTTGACTGGTAGAAAAGGCCTCAGGCCTGAAGTCTGCCATTTACATGTATATAAATAAATATATAGAGACAAATTACGCCGATAGGAAAAGTTAAATAAATAAGTATCTATTATATCATTAGAAAAATACATACATAAGTATTTTAATAACATCGCTGAGCGATCTCTTCAATTTCACTCCTTTTTTATAGATTTCCAACAAAAAAAAAGCAAGAAAAGTATGTAATATTTTATCCAAATTTAAAAACTGAGTTAAAAATAATACTTATGTGCTAAAATTGACAACGAAAAAATGTTAACAAATAAAAATACAACTCGGCGGCAAACAACACTGCATTTAAGTAGATATTTAAATCAGAGCATGCGGCAGTTTTGCTAAACAGGACAAAGTAGCTACATACCAGTGCAGTTGCGTAGAAAAGTGCTCGTTCTGGAAAACAGTCCACAATCTGATAGTTTTCGAAAAAAGTGTCAGGGTTAATTCTTAAATAACATAAACATGTAAGGCTTACAAACCTGCTCAGATATATTTACACAGGTAAGGCGTTCCCGAGTAGTTTACAGAGATTTCCAGAAGTGTTAAGTTTTCTGCCAAAAAACCCAAATCCGGACTATGTGGAAATTATGCAATGGATTTTGATTTAACAGTATAGGACGGATTTGATAGTATTGACATTGACTCATTTTAAGCAGTGTAGTTTCCGGCAGAGTAGCGGGCCACTCCAAGTCCTCCCGTGGATGTCGAAGAAGGCAACTTAGGAAATACAAGCTAAACAAAGCTTTTAAACATCATGAGACCTCTCCAACCCGTCTGCCAAATCCTCTGGCTGCTCTTACCAGTACAGAGAGGGTCGTGCTCCTGCAGTGGAGACAAAAAGACCTGATGATGATGATGATAATTACCCACTTTTAGTTGGGGATCGGAGCTTGAAAATATCATACTTGAACATTAGCATAGTACTGGTCTAAGCAAGATTTACCTACTCCGGAACAATGAAACCCGATTGAACTGACAATATAATTAAACTTACAATAGATCGCGGGCACGCCTCTTCCCACACAATCCTGCGTCACTGATCTAACATTGATTGTAATGTACAGTATAGTAGGTGCCTATTATACAGTAGCGTAACTAGAGGATAGAATATGCCGCGCACCGGGACCCTAAACAACAGGGGGCCAACGGACCATCACCAATAAAAGACAGACGTCAAAATTATTCTGCATTGCTTGATAATTTTTGACGTCAAGTCATACGAAGTGGAAGGGACAAACCCGTAGTAAATCGAAGCAACGGCTATTCTAGATCATTTTAGTATAATGAAATAAAAATAACAGTCAAAAAGCAACAAAATAAATAAATAAAGAAATAAATATATAGGGCCAAATTACACTGATTGAGCTAGCCCAAAAATAAGTTCGAGACTTGTGTTATGGGATACTAACACAACGATACAATATTTTATAACAAATACATATATAGATACACATCCAAGACCCAGGACAATTTAAAAAAGGCCATTTTCGGTCTGTTATTGCAACAGAATTATACTTAAGAGATCTAGTATAGCCCCCAGTTCGATTTATTACGAGTATGTCTCTTCCAAGTTGTATATTGCCTTATGGTTTCTTGGAGAGTAGAATAGGGCCGTGAATGTCGCAGAAGGCGATTTATGAAATAAAAGCTAAACAAAGCATATAAACATCAATAAGACCTCTCCAACCCTTCTGCCCAGCGAGAAGACTGTAGGCCAAATCCTCGGGCTGCTCTGGCCAAGTATGGCTCTGGTATTACAGAAAAGGTCATGCACTTGCAGTGAAGACAAAAAGACCTGATGATGATGATGATGAAATCATATAGGGCTCTAACAGACAAGCGACATACATGTGCCTGCATCCAGCAATAGCCGGCCGACACTGCTGTCACGAAGTGTTGCGGGACGATTGCCACTGTGTCGCGCAACAATACTTATAGCTAAGTTTAGCCCTTACAGCTAACGTTTTCTCTTTGAAGTAAAAATTAAAAACGGTTTAAAAACTCTGACACTAGTGTTAGTCACTAACACACACGATAAGAAGAAGTAAAAATTTCTTAAGGCGCCGTGGGCATGCACCAAAAGCATTTTTGAAATGGGAAAAACACTGAACTCGCAACACTGTTACACATGACCAAATTTTCACTCCTGTCGGCAGTCTCTCAGTTTAGATAGGACTCCTGTTTTATTTTGCCCCTGGGCCTTTGATTACCCACCAACGCTTCAGTACTTATGCTACGTACGGTCACCTCTATGAGTAATCTATGAATCAGTATGTACAGTTAAATTAGTATGTGTCGTTTAAATGTCTTGTTATCATCTTATGACTTATTGGATGAGTAAAATCAAATAGAATTCATCAACGGAAATGCTTTGTTCATACTTGATTTCGCATGTTCATAATATTTACATATCATATTTTACTCCTGTGCGTAAATTTTTTAGAACAAAATCAGTCCATGGTACAAGACCTAAGAAGAAGAATTACATATAAATATAAAAAAAAAACAATTAAACATTCGAATCAATGACCTCCTTATTTTTTTAAGTCGGTAAAAAAAAACAATAGCTTGTAAAATATCTGCTATGCTCTGCTATAAAGATGAACAGGTAGACAATGCTTACCATTAAGTTGTACCTTTTAAAATCTATAAATATAATAAAACGGTAAAAAAATTAAGTCTGTGCATTGAAAATATTTCCAAAAAATATTGGGAGCGATGGAGAGACTGTAATAGAGTAAGATTTTTTTTAAAATATGTCTGTTTGTCACGCTAATCTCCGGAAATATAAGACGGATTCGAATAAAACTTTTTTTGTAATATAGCTGTTAAGCTTGGACAACATATAGGTATAAATAATTGTGGATTATAAATCCCAGGTCCAGCTAAACTATAAGCAATATAAAAATGACGCCTAAACAAAAGTTGTTCAGTCTGATGAGCTTTTTCCAGAGACAAAGTCCACGCAAACGAAGTCGCGGGCTTCGGCTAGTATCAAATAAATAAGTAAATATTTCAATTTTGTACGCTACTGTACTCGACTAGGGTCCTCCAAGAGATAGTAGATATGATACGGGGTGATTTACTGCAGGCTATCTCCGCGTGACGTCACGCGTGTCGCAAAAAAATTAATAAGTTTGGTTTCATTTTATATAAAAGGACTAGTTCGGTTTTCTTTATGTCCCAAGTACGTGGCTCAGCAAAGTTTTAGACGATGAACAATGGTCGGATGTGTTGATGGTTATTTATGGAATCTAGACAGTTTTTCCATCAAAAAAATTGTCTACTAGACAAATTAAAAAATGCCCCCGACCCGATCATAAAAACACATTTTTTATGGGATTTGTATGAAATACAGGCAGATGACGTCATAGTTTCTTGGAGTCAAATAGCGCAGTTAATATCAGTTTTTCTGCAATAATAATTCTAAAATCACATTGAAAATGGATATGATCATGACAAGTGACATTATATTTCCTTAACAATACCAAATAATTTATTTTTGACCCAGGAAAATACCCAAATCATCTTTTAAAGTTGCTTATTTCGACGGGTTTAAACGCCGTTTTAAATTTTATTTTTAGTGACAAAGTTAGGTATATCTTAATCCAAACAAAGTAAAAGTAAAGCGATGCTATACATCACAAACAAAAGATTATTTGTAGACGAGCTCATCTTCAGATTGGACGCGCGCTAGTTAAATAAATTGGCGCCATTTTGTGATCCGCCATTTCATTTTACGGCGTCCATCTTGTGCCGCGTGGATTTTGGCGCGTATTGCCGTTTGTGATTTTCTTTCAGGCATTATATTATAAGCGTCGTAAACATTGGTGACCACTTATTTACTGTTAAATTTTTCGAAAACCTTTTGTGGCGACCTCTACGCCACTACGAGGAACTGAAAACCACAAACAACAATGAATAAAGCGATACCGTAGTTCACAAGAATCATACGGGATAGCGCCAGCAGTATCCTACATCTCGATCTCAGAGTTCTGGTTGCAACTGACTATATATACAACTTCCGACGATACACCGTCGGGGCCGCGGTGCAACACCATGCCTGGACCTTCCCTTTGTGGCGGTTGAGAATATCACCTCGCTCCCGCTACACCTTTAACAGATTTTCAATGTTTTCTGTGTAAAATAATACTTTTTACGCCGAAGCGTCAGTGTATTAAGTGACTTATAGCATTTCGATGCCTGTTTCATTACAAACCAGTTTATTGAACCAATAAATAGTTAACGTTTTGTTTAGACCATGCAAGTTAACTATCACCGTCTAAACGGGCCTTTAGAACGCGAGCGGTGACTTGGAAAACTACTCGATTTGTGTTTCGCTGACTACCACGTTCAAAAAAATTCATTCTCATCCTCAAACGGTGAGTCATGCGTGTCATTTAAAAAAAATGGTTTTGTCCACTTACTCCTTCATCTAAAATAGACATGTGATGAAGTGTTTTCAAGAAGTCGACCTCTGTACGCTCATCATCAGCACAAAGTTAACAGGCCCCGTTACTTAGTATGACGAGGGTCTGGAAGTCTAGTGAGGTAGCCACATTGGCACCGTGGGATACCAATATGATAAAGAGTTTTTAGCTAGCCTGTAAGAGATTGCCTTGGCGATAAGGCCACCTATTGTACATCTGAATTTATATTTAAATGTTATTTTCATGTGTTTTGGTGCAATAAAGTGTTTTTACTTACTTACTTACTTACATATTGGTGTCCCTCGTTGGGCGCCAATGTGGTTACCTGACTTACATTCCAGACCCTCGTTATAACTAAGTAAGTAACGGAGTCTGTCAAATTTATGTCAATGTTAATCGTCCAGGGTTCGACTCCCTGATAACACATTATCACATTGGCGTCCCACGTTGGGCGCCAATATGGCTACCTCACTAAACTTCCAAACCCTTGTCACACTAAATAAGTAATGGGGTCCTGATAAATTTATGTTGATGACAAACGTCCAGGGTTCGACTCCCTGATAACACATTATCACATTGGCGTCCCACGTTGGGCGCCAATGTGGCTACCTCACTAGACTTCCACACCCTTGTCATAACGAAGTAGTATCGGAGTCTGTTAAATTTATGTTGATGTTAATCGTCCAGGGTTCGACTCCCTGAAAACACTTCATCACATTGGCTCCCCATGTTGGGCGCCAGTATGGCTACCTTACTACACTTCCAGATCTTCGTCATAACTAAGTAAGTAACAAGGTCCTGTTAAACTTATGTTGATGACAAGCGTCCAGGGTTCGTCTCCCTGAAAACACTTCATTACAAACATGTGCCTTGATTACAAGCAGACCATGCCTCTCCAGCTAATTTATCCAGCCAACCCATAAGTTGTCAACCATTTGGCCCACAAAGTTAGTTTAAACTGTTGCGAACTAAGTTGGACCTTACATTTGCAAGTTGGTCAACAATATGCCGCCAAAACTGCGGAATAGCCTGTAGCAAGTTATGAAAACTTTTGATTGTATTGTTGTCGTGTGGCTAACCGAAGTTATACCTAACTCTTTATCTTCCTCAAAGAGTCAAAAATCTATTCATGATCAACCGGGTTTTTTGTCTCCACTGCAGGAGCACAACCCTCTCTGTACTCTCTCTGTACCAGAGCCATACTTGGCCAGTGCAGCCAGAGGACTTGACCTCTCTCCTCGCTAACCAGACGGGTTGGGGAGGTCTCATTGAATTTATAATTTTTCTTTAGCTTGTATTTCCTTAGTCGCCTTCTACGACGTCCACGGAAAGACTTGGAGTAGTCTTATTCTATTATACCGACTACCCTATAATCAGCGCACAGCCAAGATGCTTCCAAAGACACCTCATTTGTTAAGGTTCCGTGAATATCATAGGAAACAGATGAACATACATACATAAGCTGTAGTCAGGTAAAAATTATATAAATGTTTCATTATCATTTTAACCGCATGAAATCCCTTGCTGGATATAGGAATAAAGATTTCCAAAATAACACATCTTAACCTGCATCCAGCTGGTCTATGAAAATACCAACCAGTGTTCACAAGTAAAATTCTGCATTGCATTGCATCTTTCTAGAAATCTTTTGAAGGAATTTTTATTTCTGACGCTAGCGTTATGTAGGGTTACCAGGCATCCGAAAGAAGCCGGACACAGTTAGGTTTTTAAAAAAACAAGTAATTAATTTATTATATTAAATTAAAATTTCAAAGAAGGTTTTATCTATTACAAATACCTAAAAAGGTTAAAGTGCTCTTCAAGACGAATCAAATTAGCTCATATTCGGTGGGATTACGTTATTTTATCACAGAGATGCCACGACCACCTTCCGGCTCCTACATCAGATCAGGTCCATGTCATCAGGTGGTCCCTAGGTGGTTATATAGTTTGGGGGTGAAGTCGGTTTTTAGTTTTCAGAAATTATTATTTTCGTATATTATGTTAACCCTTCAAACGTTGTCAAACTGCAGACACAATAGTAAAACATCAGGGTTGAGCGATAGGTATCTTCGCCAACTGTTAACCGAAAGCCTTTACTATCATATTAGTCCCGTCCCGTATTAATTTGGTAAAGATATGATGCAAGACAAGAATCTTGGATATGTTGGAAAACCTTCTCAATCCTAAAGCATTTCGTTTGAAGGCGGTTGTTTTTTATTTTTGGAAAAATCTTTTTTATTGATTTTATTAAGACTTAACCACCTAAACGACGAAAAAAAAGACGGACAGACCAAATATCGTCTGTCCGTCTTTTCGCTTAGAAATGGCAACCCTAAGCGAATGCATATTTAAACATCATAAAAGTGGAGTATATGCAAAAGTTTCTTATGAAATTGTTAAAACACGCAGTTACCAGTATTTTACTGTACATTTTAAGTTTATTTTATCTTTACTATTGACATATTTATTTATTGTACTCTTCAGCTTTCGTGGGTATAGTAATATACATATACGTATAGACTTGGTTTAGCACATTTTAAATGGTATTAAAACATTCAAAAATACCGGATATTTTTTTTAAAGTGAATATAATAAATCTAAATATAATTTCTTATAAAATAATTTAAAAGGCTATCTGATGCATAATAAAATGTTAATTTTAACCCCATTTACGATTAAAGAATTTCAATTTCTAAGGAGTAATTTTTATAGATCTTCTAATTTGGCTGAACCATTATGGTTCTGCATCAGTGTTCCATTTTCCAAAATCAATTATACCTTATATGTTGCCCAGGCTTAACAGCTAAGTATACATTGTCCTTTTTTATTAAGTAAAAATATTTTAAGGGGTGATTCAGTCCATCATATGGAACAACTTTTCCCAATAAATGTATATCGAAATACGAAAAGAAAATTTTCATTTTCCATAGTAATGATATCACGTGACTACTTCGATTTATATGAAAACCGAAAAAATATTTTTCGTATTTCCATCCATATTTAATCTATAATTAAAATAAATCCATAATTAAAATATTTGTACTTAATAAAAAAGGATATTGTATAACAAAAGAAGTTTCATTTGAATCCGTCCTTTATATTCGGAGTTTAGCGTGTACAAACAAATAAACAGACAGACATTATTAAATTTTATTAAATTAAATTATTTAAAATAAAATTCTTACTCTATTACAGTGTCTCTATGGGCCCAAATATTGACTTTGGAAAAATTCTATGTTTCTAACACATTTTTACTGATTTATTATATTTATAAATATCACCTTAATATGTAAATTAAAAGTAAAAAAGCTTTTATTTCTACCAAAATAAATAAAATGACATCTGTTACATATATAATATTTCTAACTGTACTATGATTTTTTAAGTCGCCTCTGCGGCGTAGGCCTCCCCCAGTTTTTTCCACTTTTGTCTATTTCTTGGGATCCATTCCGTAGCTCTCTTTGTCCACCTCTCGTTCTCCAACCTACACACATGACCGGCCCATTTCCGTTTAACACTACGAATTCTTTCAGTAATATCTGTAATTTTAGTTCTTTTCCTTATTGATTCATTAGTATGCCTATCCGATAATCTAATTCCCAACATACTTCTCTTCATTTTCCTCTGGTGTACAGCCAATCTATCCGCGTCTTGTTTCCGAAGAGCCCACGTTTGACACCCATATTAGAGATGGTCTTTAGAAATTTAAACTTCACCTTTCACTAATATGAATACATATATAACAGGAATATATATAAAATCAATAGCTGTTTGGGCAGCTCTGTGACCTAGACATACTTAAGTTCGCCAGGTTGCATATCGAAGGTCGACGAGCTTTGCTCCGCGACTTTCACTGGGATATTGGCGAAATACCAAGATGAGTTACATATTCATACTGACAATTATATTTTATTTTATTTTAACGAGATACACATTACAAATTATCACCAATGTTACACATTATTTACATATAGCTTTAAATATTTTAGCTAGATAACTACTCAAAACATTTAAAAACAAGTTTAATAACAATAAACTTTTAAAAACAAGTTTATACTTAACAAATATTTTTTTGAACAAGCTTTTATCTAAAGACTCTCCTCAAAGCCTATCAAATGAGATTGAAACAGATAGACAGACAGATATTTAATTCAATTTAAATTATTTATTGCATTTCACAATGTACATCAGTTCTAATATTATTAGTAAGATAGCGTTAAAAAGCCACCGTTTAACATGGTACGGCCATGTCAAGAGGCGAAATGCCGAACATCTGGCAAATAAAATGGTTAGCTTAAAGGTGGCCACAAAGATAGAGGACGACCTAAAAAGACGTGGGGGGAATGTGTAAGGCGGGACATGGAGGAGAGGGGGTTAGTACAAATATGGTTAATGATAGAAAACTGTGGAGAGAGTTGACATACAGAGCCGACCCCAAATAGGGATAAGGCGAGGAAGATGATGATGATGATGAGCATAGTCTTGTTGGTACCCTTTGGGTACTAGTAGAGATATTTATGAATCTAGACGGGCTAATTTTGCCATTTTTATGCTAAAGAAACCTTCGAACACGAGCTATGAGATTTTTGCCCTTTTATGTAACAAAGAAAATTCTTTGAAGCGATACAATATGTTTCAAGTGAAAAAGTAAGCAAATGTAGGGATTTAATTGAGGAAATGCTCACGAGTTTCAGATCAAACCATTATCGGGGGACAAAGTCAACACGGAACGAGCGAAATACTGAAAGTACAGAAATTGTAATTACTTATCTTCTCTTTCAATATAATTTAGCGTATGAGATTCGTCATATTATGACAAATTCGCCGCGTTTTTACATCATTTCAGCCGCATAACGTCCACTGCTGGACTAGGCCTCTCCCAAGGATTTCCAAAGTGACCGATCAAGAGCGGCCTGCATCCAGCGCTTTCCAGAGGCCCTGGTCAGGTCATCTGACCACCTTGTAGGTGGGTGCCCTACGCTTCGCTTGCCAGTACGCGGTCGCCATTCAAGAACCTTTTTGCCCCATCGGCCATCGGTTCGTCGCGCTATGTGTCCCGCCCACTGCAACTTCAACGAGCTAATCCGCTGGGCTATGTCAGTGACTTTTGTTCTCCTACGGATTTCCTCATTCCTGATTCGATCACGTAGGGAAACACCGAGCATAGCGCTCTCCCTAAAGCGTTGAGCGACCTTGAGCCTTCTTATGAGACCCATAGTAAGGGACCACGTTTCAGAGCCATAAGTCATCACTGGTAACACACATTGATTGTAGACCTTAGTCTTGAGGCACAGAGGTATTTTGGGCGAGAAGACATTGCGTAGCTTCCCGAACGCTGCCCAGCCGAGTCGGATTCTTCGAAAGACCTCTTCCTCGAAGCTGGAACTTCCTGCCTGGATCAATTGACCCAGGTAGATATACTGGTCTACAACTTCGAGCTTCCAACACAAACAGGTAGGGGCGCAACATGGACATTCGACATTACTTTCTTTTTGTCCATGTTCATTTTAAGGCCAACTTGGGAAACTCGATTTAGGTCTCCGAGCATAGCACTTAGGTCTTCCATCGATTGTGCCATGACAACGATAAGCGTTTTTACAGCCCGGACGAAAAAAGGCCTATTTAGACGGTGCAAGTTTCTTAGATAAATATATATTTATTTAATATATGAGGTGACTAAAGGACTGAGCATACTCGTAAACATCTCGTGCAATCGACCGACGTTTAATTCACATAGAAAATGCTCTTGCACTTTGTGTCTTTAAATATTTCGAACATTTACTTACATTCTAAGGAGTATTGATATCAGGCTGGTCGTTTTGATGATTCTGGCTTTTCTACTTTGCTTGATGTTCAGCATATTTGAGTTACTGTTGACACGCAAGTATTTTTGGAGAAGAATAAAAAGATGACAAGGGACTGCAATGTAACTAATGAAATACCTTAGGGCTTATCTTTAATAGGCAGATCATTTTATAACGTTTTTTTTAACCCGAGAGCCGTTCAGCTGTTGAAAAGTTATGGGTGTGAACGCTTAAAAGGCTTTTGGAACGAAGTACCTTTTCGGACGGTACGCACTAGGCGAAAAAGTGTAAGACTTTTCCGTCACGGACTTTTTAGAGTAATTTTTATAACTTCGTTGCAAAACTTGCAAGCGAGTTCCACAACACTGAGTTATTTTATTTGCTTGGCAAATTAACTTTTCATTATGTAACATTTAGTACTTGTTTAGAAGTATCTGCAACAGCACAGCTAAGTATACGACATAAAAGACATTAAAATGAGAATGAATTATCTTTCTGTTCTCACTTTGTTTTTGTGATTTCCACATCATAACGCTCACATTGTCAAAGAAAGCCCAAAATATATCGACAAAGGTACCTACTTAGATGAGAATTTCGACAATTTGCGATAAAAGCAAAATGTAAAATAAACTTGTGCGATATATTTTAAAAGTTTCGTTTTACGCACGATTAATTTGGACCGTTTGTATGCTGTGTTTGTATACTGTCTGTGTACAAACTTCAGTGTACGATTGCGAGATTGCTTTTGCTTGGCACTCGTTTTTGTTTGTAGGGCTGAAGCAGACGAGCTACTTTAGATGACCAGCCCGCAGAGCGATGATTTTAAAATCGCAAGTTGCTCTTTTGTACATTTCTTTGTTTTTCAAACGATGGTCGCTCAAACATCGCAGAGCGGAGGAAGTTCTTTATAGATACAGATACACTGTCTCATTTTTATCCCTTAGGATTCTGACGGAGAGGAAAACTGCCTGAGCAATTTACAAACTCAATTGAAAATAGGATCGTATTACCATAGATAAAATTGTATGAACGTTTAAACATGACAAAAACGAATACTCGCGTTTTTCAGTTTATGCTAATAGTTTAAAGTATATTTTTGAGTTTCATTAAAAACTAATCTTTGCTGCATTCCTCTGTGTCTGAACAGACCCTTACTAGAAAGAGAATAAAGGTTGCAATACGCTTAGCAAGATAGTGAAAAAGAGCCTATCAATCTGGCTCTTTTTCTATACCTGTTTTTCCCATCGACTACATTAAATAGTTTTATAACTGTACGTTTATTGCATTGGTAAGTTCTACGATATGAACGGGAAAAAGCAGCTGGTACTTACACTCCCTTTTTTTTCTTCCAGATTAGCATTAAAGTTCTTTAGTTGACCTAATAAGTATTTTGCCGCTTTCGCAGTTCATAAAACTTACGTGTCACAGTTGTTTACTTACCAAGTCCGACCACACATGGAGTACTGCTCGTTTCTCTGGGCTGGAGCACCAGAATACCAACTCCTTCCACTTGACTCGATCCAACGTCGGGCTGTACGTATTGTCGACGATCCCAAACTTACAGACAGATTAGAAACACTAAGACACCGGAGAGACGTGGGCTCTTTATGTATGTTCTATCGTCTCTACAACGGGGAGTGTTCTGAGGAACTTTTCAATTTGGTGCCACCGTCACGATTTTACCACCGCACCTCGCGTCACAGAGAGAGAGCTCACCCCCATATCTTAGACGCCTGGTATCCAAAAACCACTAGGGCATCACGTTCATTTTTCCCCAGGACGTGTCAGATGTGGAATAAGCTTCCAGCTGAGGTGTTTCCTTTGCGCTACAACATGGGGTTCTTCAAAAGGTGTGTTAATAGGACTCTAAAAGGCCGGCAACGCATAGACGGCACCTCCGGTGTTGTATGTGTCCATGGGCAGCGATGACCTTTTACCATCAGGAGGCTCGCTTGCTCGTTTGACGACTTATAACATAAAAAAAAAAAAAAAAAAAAAAACCTACGACGCATAACAAAGGTAATAAAAGTAGCTCGTCTACTCAATCGCAATGTCCAACACTCTTCACGCGTGCAATAAACGATTTTAAACCTAAAAACTATAAGAAATAAGCTACCAATTCATCTGGCGTACTATTATTGGCTCGACCAATCGTTTGGGTTTTATTTCGATTTTTTTAAAACGTCGCCCTGTCCTTTGGCCGAAATTTGAATTCGGTGTTTCTAATCAAACTTCAAAGTTTTTATATTAAAACATAGGATGAAAAATTTCGCCACGGGATTCGAACCCACGACCCTCACTTTAATGCTGTGAGAACCGACCAAACCAATTTTCATCAAACATGGCTAAGAACCACCGCGTATAAAAAGCCGCATTTAATTATTAGTTCGAGCTCTACGATGCAAAGTTCTTGCTAGGTATATGAACAGGACTATAGCTATTACACCCAGACAAACAGACTATAAGACCACGAAGAATGTAACATATTCGAAACGTCAGACCCAACAAAGGTTCGTGCGAAGCCCCTTTTATATTCATAAACTATGTGTCCAAAGCGCGATAGTTTAAAAACCAATATTCTATACTTAAAGTTGATAACAACTCTCTTGTCTGATCGGAGGTTAAAAATACTCGACCTGAGGAAAAATAGCCCAAATTTGATCACACCCCGTTTTATTGGGTGAGTGACACGCGTCAAAGAACCTCGCTAACGACGAGACCACCAGACCACGAAGGATGTAACATCGAAACGTTAGACCCAACAAAAAAGGTTCGTGCTAAGCCCCTTTTATATTCATAAACTCTGTCCAAAGCGCGATAGTTAAAATCCAATATACTATTCTTAGAGTTGATAACAACGCTCTTCTCGGATCGGAGGTTAAAAATACTCGACCTGAGGAAAAATAGCCCAAATTTGATCACACCCCGTTTTATTGGGTGAGTGACACGCGTCAAAGAACCTCGCTAACGACGTGACGTATCGGCGAAAATACGAAAATAAACAAAATGTCGACAAAACAAACGCGGCAAGGATAACTTGCGTGAAAGTTTGGCGGTTCCGTAGAATTTATCAAAACTTTAACATCTTTGAATATATGTACTTAGTTCCTTACATAACATTTTCAAAATTACGTTTCCGTAAATATTATCAAAAATGAAACAACATCTATACATATAATAAAACAGTAAAAAAGGTGTCTGTACATTAAATATATTTCCAAAAAAACATAGTAATAGAATAAAATTTAAAAAAAAATGTCCTTTTTGTTTTTTGAACACTATATCTCCGGAAATACTGCACGGATGCGAATGAAACTTTTTTTTATATAGCTGTTAAGCCTGGACAACATATAAGGTATAATTGATTTTGGAAAATTGAACACCTGATGCAGAACCATAATGGTCCAAATTGATAAGAAATATAAAAATGACGCCTTAGCAAAAGTTGTTCTGCCTGATGAGCATTTTCATAAAATCTACGCGAACGAAGTCGCCGGCTTCGGCTAGTTGAATATTACTTAGTTACTAACAATAACATTTTCAAAATGACCGTACAAGTAACTCAAATGTCCAAGTTGCGCCTCGTGAGGATCAAACTTGTGCCTCACAATCACAGATAGTGTCTAAACTAGCCACCGCCGCTCCCAGTTAAGGAAAACATCGTGTGGAACATCCACCCACAATAGCACAGAATAAGTTCTAGAACTCACGGTCAGAAGTCTTACTCAGCAAAGGAATAGGAATTCAAAGAAATATCTACTCAATGTCGTTAGCGATATGGTTTTATTAAGCTCGCGTCAGAACTGGACACCTTTTCATATAGATACCTAGAAGTGCATTGCAAGCCAATTTCATTCTTATTACTAGACATATAATTCATGTCACTTAATTTTCCACTTCGTAGTGGTCGCCGCGCGCATTACTAATAATGTAGGTATATTTTCGATGCCTAAACGGGGAGTGAGTGACACGGGACTGAATTCGGACACGTAACTACTCGTATGTACCGAACGTCGTATCGCTTTTAGAGTAAAGGTAGAGGGTTCTATCGTCCAATTTCATACCGAACCCCAAAACTTTCTTGTGAGTAAACATGTTATTGGCTTATGTAGTTGGTGACAAGTGACTTTGGCGAATGTGTGTCAATCATTGACATGGTGCGAATAATCATGTTTATGTTTACTTGAAGATATTAGTTGAAGATCAGAAAACTGAAAGAAAGAAAACAAATACTTTATTTGTGCAAATTTACAGGAATAACATTTCTTAATAATTGAAACTAGTTTAACATCTAGCCGTGTGGATTCCAAGGCCTCCCGTGGACGTCGTAGAAGGCGACTTAGGAAATACTAGCTAAACAAAGCTTATATACATCGATGAGACCTCTTCAACCCGTCTGGCCAGCGAGGAGAGCGTAGGTCAAGTCCACTGGCCTCTCTGGCCAAGTATGACTCTAGTAGTACAGAGAGGGTCGTGTTCCTGCAGTGGAGACAAAAAGACATAATAATGATTTAAAAAAATTATGAATAAGTTTAACACCAAAATGGCACCACTCAGCATATAGCAACTTTACTTCCCGTACAGATCGTTAAAGCCGATCGAGGGAATAGGCGTTGAAAATATTTGGTGAGTTAGATTGCTCGAGCTTCGATATTTTAAGTCCATAAAACTTGGTAGAGGAAAGGTGTGGTTACAAAATAATATTGTATAAATAGTTGCACCCGCGGTCTTGCCGCGGAAAAAGTAGCCTGTGTTAAAAAAGTTAATCCAAGCTTTCTGCTTACAAAAATTTTACAAAATTGATCCAGCCGTTTGCGCGTGAAGAAGTAACAAACATACTTACGCCTTCATATTACTAATTGTGCCCGTGGGCTTCGCTACCCATTTTCATTTGGGACATTTCGGGATAAAAACTATCCTTTGTCTTTCCCTGGGTATCAAACTATATCCATATCAAATTCATTATCAATCAATCAAGTTCATTTAAATAGATTGAGTAGCTGAAGCGTAAAGAAGTAACAAACAAACAAAAATACCAAACAAACAAACTTCCCCACTATGGTATAGACGGGAAAGCCAAGATGTTACTTGTGGACTTGCTCTCCCAAAGATCTCAAGTTGTGGTTGGTGAGGGAGGTAAAGTTAGATCAGACGCGTTAACCACCACGATGGGAGTGCCTCAGGGTTCATCAGTGTCAAATATTTTATTTTCTCTGCTGATGAATGACCTACCAGACTCTGTTGAGGCTGGCGAAATTTACATGTTTGCTGATGACGTCGCAGTGGTAGTCTGCGCACCTAATGTCGACAAGTTAGAAATGAAACTGAATGAGGCCGCATACCAAGTGGCTCATTGGTTCAAGACTAACGGACTGGTACTTAATACGAGCAAAACTAAATTTATGCACTTCAGCCTTGGAGGGAAACGTTCGAGACGATTATCTGTTGCTATACAAGGAACAACTATCGAACAGGTGGATGACATTACCTTCCTGGGAATACAACTGGATAAAGTGTGCGGTAAATTGGCAAGCACTAGCTTCGCGCTAAGACGACTATCGGATGTGGTACCTAGGGAGGTGGTGAGGTCTACCTACTTTGCGATAGTGCAGTCTGTCCTGCAGTATGACCTAGAGGTCTGGGGGTGCGCCGCGGAATGGCAACGAGCGTTTCGTATGCAAAAGCGAACAGTCCGCGCGATAGTCCACGTGTCACGGCGAACAACCGTCAGACCATACTTTAAAAGCCTTGGAATCCTCACGCTGCCATCCCTTCTCATCTTACAGGTAGCCACATATGTCTTTAGCAATCAAGACGAGTACCAAAGACCGAGAGATGTGCACGACATTGTGCTCCGTGATGTTGACCGACTGCACCTGATACCACACAGACTAGCTAAGACTGACAGACTGACTCATGTAATGGGGCCCTCTGTCTTTAATAAGTTACCACCTGATATAAAACAGGCGACTACATTGACAAGCTTTAAAGTCAAGCTAAAAAAGTGGCTTCTTGAGCGCACATTCTACAGTATAGAAGAATTTTATGAATGTCGCTTATAATTCTAATTTAATGTGATAATTTTCATTTGTGTGCGTAATTTATTTCATTGTATGTTTATTTTATTTTGTAATTCAATTTTTTTTGACGTGTAAATATTTTTTATGAATAAATATGATTATGATTATGATTATGATTAAACAAGTATCATCATTTCAGCCGCATAACGTCCACTGCTGGACATAGGCCTCTCCCAAAGATTTCCAAAATGACCGATCTAGATTTCAAACAAACAAGTATACAAACTCAATTTTGCATTTATAATATTAGTGTGATCATGAGCCGCCACACATGTAAACCTTTTACAAGGTGTAAATACAATCTTATTCCTTTAAACGAGCAATTCTTGTATATTTATTTATATATTTCTGTGATCTCGAAAACTGCTCAAACGATTTCGCTGAAAATTGGTATATAGGGGTTTTCGGGGGTAAACAATCGATGTAAATTAGTCTTATGTTTGGGAAAACGCGTATTTTGGATGTTTGAGATGTAACCGAGCAAAGGTCGGTCGCCCAGGTACTGTATATAAAAAGCCACAATTCCACGGACGCCTCCAATCCATAAACCATAAATAAGAGAGTTATTTCATAAAGTGTGGACCGCTAGGGGTGCGACACACAATTTATAGGACATATCCGGATATTCGGTGCTTTGTTAGTGTACAAAGTTTTGGGGAAAACGGAAAAACTGGGGTTTTCACAATGGCTAGTGGTTTTAATTCTTCATTCGGGGGCTTCTCAGGTTGTGGGAACTGATAAACAAGGCTTGACATCTTTAACCGACTTCCAAGAAGGTTATCAATTCGTCGCGACTTTTTTTTTGGACTGGACTGATTTGGACTGGAAATATTCCAGTCCATTTTCTCACTAAACCCCAAAACTTTCTTGTGAGTAAACACATTATAGTTGGCTTATATAGTTGGTGACAAGTGATGACTTTGGCAAATTTGTACCAATCATTGACAATCTGGTAAGGCAAATCTGGTAGTACAGAGAGGGTCGTGCACCTGCAGTGGAGACAAGACCTGATAATGTTGAAGAAAAATAATAAATTAGTTTAGCACCAAAATGGCACCACTCAGCATATGGCAACTTCACTTCCCGTTCAGATCGTTAAAGCCGATGGAGGGGATATTTTAAGTCCATAAAACTTAAATAAATAAATAAATAAATAAATATATAGGGACAAATTACACTGATAACAGAGGTAGAGGAAAAAACATAAAACATAATAATATAGTATTACTAGCTACGCCCCGCGTGTAACCGCGGAAAAAGTAACCTTTATGTTAATCTAGGGTGACAGCTTCCTGCATACCAAATTGTATTAAAATTGATCCAGCTTTTTACGCGTGGAGAAGTAACAAACAAACATACACTCACAAACTTTCGCCTTGATAATATTGTGTAATGATCTGCCGCCACTACACGTGTAAACCTTTTATAAGGTATAAATAAAATGTATACAAAATCCACAATCCCACGGAAGCCTCCAATCCATAAACCATAACTAAGAGAGTTATTTCATAAAGTGTGGACCGCTAGGGGTGCGACGTTCACAATTTATAGGACATATCCGGATATTCGGTGCTTTGTTCGGTGTACGGAGTTATGAGGGAAAAACTGGGGTTTTCATAATGCCAAGTGGTTTTAATTCTTCATCTAGAGGCTTCTCGCAGGTTGTGGAAACTTATAATCAAGACTTGTCATTTTTAACTAACTTCTAAATAAGGGAGTCATCAATTCAATTCGCCGCGATTTTTTTTGGACTGGACTGATTTGGACTGTACTTCCTTCAGGCCCAACTCCTTCCCCCTACCCGCAGCCCCCTCCTCCCCCCCAAATAACTAAGCGAAACCTAAGGCCTAATTAAGTGCTCGTAAAAGGAATCTCATCCCCACCGGGTGAACCACGACAAAAAAAGAGGGGTGTTATAAGTTTGATGCTAGTGTCTGTCTGCCTGTCTGTCAACCTATTTGTCTATGGCATCGTAGCGCTCGAACAAATGTACCAATTTCGATGCGGTTTCTTTACGTGAAAGCAACTTCGTTGAAACTCCGTGAAAACAACAAATTGTCAATATATTATGCAGTTCCACCACTTACCACTAGTAAATTTACTTAACTAATAAGAGATGGCGCTACAATATCTTTTACCTTTAAACGAGCAATTCTTGTACATATATATATATATATTTATAAATTTCTGTGATCTCGAAAACGGCTCTAACGATTTCGCTGAAAATTGGTATATGGGGGTTTTCGGGGGTAAACAATCGATCTAGATAAGTCTTATGTTTGGAAAAACGCGTGTTTTTCTTTTCACGCAGAATATGGTCGCTAATTTCGTCGCGCCGACCGCCTTGTTTTTAGTTCAGCGGTTAAGGATACCGACCGCTAGAAAGATTGTTACGGGTTCGAATCCCACTCGGTGACTTAGTTTTGTTTTGTTTTTATGTTTAAGTTGTTATATAATTTTTTATTTTGCATTGTTTTTAGACAAGTTTAAAAAAAATTAGTTAATGTTTGAGATGTAACCGAGCAAAGATCGGTCGCCCAGGTACTCAATATATTAAATGCAGTTTCGCCACTTACCACTGGTAATTGACCTGACAAATAATAGATGGCGCTACGATATCAATATATTACGTAGTTCCGCCATTTACCGCTAGATGGTGTCGGGGTTTTTAATTTGCCTATAGCAAATAAACGTTTTCTGCCAGCCCTGCAATCCGGACCGTTTTTTCCTCGCCAAGGGCTGTTCCGTGACATTTTTTCACAGGGCTCCTTGGTATTCGCGGCGTCGCTTGCACTTTATCAAGGCCTCTTTTTGTTGTCATGTCTGCTAATCTCGTCTCGAGACTTGTCATACTACAATAATACTATTTATTCAAAGAAATACACATATACAAAACAAAACGTGTAAATTAAAACCTTAAAAAAAACAACATACAAATTAATCTAAAATCCCATTATGCTTGCTGCGTACATCTACTGAATTGTTCTTTCTATGCTTTATTTTTAACCTCCGACACAAAAAGAGGGGTATTATAAGTTTGACGCTAATTTACGTCGATCTGTCTGCCCTTCCGTTCTATGGACCGATTTCAATTTGGTTTTTATGTGAAAGCTACTTCCCTTGCGGTGGTTCTTAGCCATGCTTGAAGAAAATCGGTTTAGTCGTTTAAAAGTTATCGGGTGTCTTGTAATTTACCTGGCAAATAGTAGATGACGTTACGGATATCGATAGAATATTATGCAATTCAGCCACTTACCACTAGATGGCGTTGTCGGGACTTTTTAAATTTGCCTAGCAAATAAACTTATTTAATAACATGCATTATATTAATCAATAATAAAAAACATAATGGAAGGGAAACGGGAAGCCAAGAGAGGAAAAGGAAGACCAAGAAGGTCGTTCATGGATGAAGTAAAAGAAAAGGCAAAAGTTGTGTCGTATTGGTAGGGTTGCCAGGTCGCCAAACCTAAAAGCCGGACAGACCAGCTAGTTTAGCCGGACATTTGGGTAGAAAATCCGGACACCCTACATTATTGAGGATTTTGTCTCGGCATTAGGAACAACAAAAAAATATATGTAAAACCAAGCTTTTTTGATTATTATCATAAATCTTGTTAAATTCTAGTGAAATAATAAGCGGCCAAGTGCGAGTCGGACTCGCCCATGAAGGGTTCCGTAGTAGCAAATAACATAATATAAAAGTCTTGTAGTATTTTTTTAAAAATTTTTATATTTGAGTTGATTGAATGAAAGGTAAATTGCAGTTTATGACATATTAAAAAAAAACTACTTACTAGATCTTGTTCAAACCAATTTTCGCTGGTAGTTTTCATGGTAATGAACATCATATATTTTTTTTAGTTTTATCATTCTCTTATTTTAGAAGTTACGGGGGGGGGGGACACACTTTTTTCCACTTTGGAAATGTCTCTCGCGCAAAGTATTCGGTTTAGAATAAAATGATATTAGAAACCTCAATATCATTTCTAAAGACCTATCCATAGATACCCCACACGTATGGGTTTGATGAGAAATATTTTTTTGAGTTTCAGTTCTAAGTATGGGGAACCCCCGAAATTTATTGTTTTTTCTCTATTTTTGTATCAAAACCTTAATGCGGTTCACATAATACATCTACTTCCCAAGTTTCAACAGTATAGGTCTTATAGTTTCGGAAAAAAGTGGCTGTGACATACGGACGGACAGACAGACAGACAGACATGACGAATCTATAAGGGTTCCGTTTTTGCCATTTGGCTACGGAACCCTAAAAATTGCGGCGTCGGTCGCTCACGCAGGCCGGCGGCGGGGCGCCCCTCGGCCTGCGTGAGCGACCGACGCGACATTCGACTCTCGTCGCCTGCGCTCGGCCGCGCTCGGCGCTTGGTCGTTCATGAAATGTAAAAAGCCTAACAAAAGCCGGACAGGCCGGACACGCTCTAATTTGGCCGGACACGCAACCAAAAAGCCTGACTGTGTCCGGCTTTATCCGGACGCCTGGCAACGCTACTTATAGGGAGGTCAAGCATTTAGCGGAAAACAGAGAGGCATGGAAAATACTCCACCGACAAGAACCTAGTTCTTAAATTCATTGATGATTATATTAATCACGTCTTTATATAGAAGACATAATTAAGGATAATATAACACAATAAAGAACATGTAAATTCGAACTCACACGCCTCAAATACGAACCCTGAGTCTACTGAATACAATACAATACAAAACAGCTTTGTGTAATCCGTCGATGCCTTTTACGAACTGCATTGCGTAGCTGGTAAATTCTACGGTTTTTTTTTTATCCTAGATCAGCATTAAATTAGTATTTAATTTGAGTTTGACCAGTTAGAAGCGGTTAACTTAACACAAGAGTTTCTACATTCTTGTTTCATCGTCAAAATCTGATATTTGCCAACAAGTCAAATCAGATACTTTTTTTAAACGTTAAAACCAACATTTTCTAATTATAACTTCCCTCTAGGAAGGAGCCTCTTCATATTAGTTTTTCTGCAAAAATAAATCTAAAATCACATTGAAAATGGATATGATATAACAAGTGACATTTTATTTTCTTAAAAGTACAAAGTAATTTATTTTTGACCTAGGAAAATACCCAATTATATTGTCTTGGTTCGCTCCAATTTATCTAAAAACGTTTGACCTAAACTGCTAAAATGTGAGATTAATTAAAGCATAAAAATAGCGTCTTACACCACAGACAATCTACCAAGAATAGCAGCATGACCACCGAGGCTAAGTGCTACATCCTCCCCGCCTACTTAGTCATTTCCACCCAATTTGAGCTCAATGGTCACACTGTTTTCTTTCATTAGGTTTTTTGGGAGTCAAATGCCAAATGACAGAAATTGCATTTTTGCACAAACTTTTGTATTGTACGGACGAGGAAAGTATAGGAAGTTCACTGGAACCTTTAGTTGTTAAGTCGGCTCGTGCGACTATCACATTAACAGATTGTCATGTATAATAGGTAGATCTATTTATTTCTTTACTAGCGGCCCGCCCCAGCCTTGCACGGGTATGTATAGTGGGCCAACGAGATACCTGGGCCAGTTCTCTAACTACTTATATCTTGAATTTTCTTTTAAACTCAAAATAATAATAACTTCATTTATTATAATATAAAATATAAAAAATTGAAATCTTTTTGAATAAGTAAATATTTTTATGTTACAAAAAACATATACATACACAGGAATAAACGGTGGGAAGTGATCCTAAAAACTGTTGATGATTATTGTGTGGGACGTTCCTAGGATTGGAACATTGTTCTAAACTTGTAACTAAAAACTAAAGACACTTGAAAACAGGATGGAAAAACAGATACATCCCAAAGGCAAACTGGTAAATAATGCAATAACATTAAGTTTGATTCATTGTAATTCAATTATAATAAAAAAAATGGGTCTGTACATTGAAAATATTACCAAAAAAAATTTTAGGGGCGATACAGAAATGGTACCTAATAAAGTAAGAATGATTAAAAAATCTCCGGAAATACTAAACGGATTCGAATGAAACTTTTTTTCGGTATATGGCTGTTAAGCCTGGGCAAAATATAGAGTATGATTGATTTCGGAAAATAAAACAGCTGATGCAGAACCATAGTGGTCCAGCAAAACTATAAGAAATATAAAAATTACGTCTTATAAAAATTTGTTGAACCTGATAAGCATTTTTCGGAGACGTAAAGTCCATGCAAATGAAGTCACGGGCTTATAAGATTGTGTGCAATAAACTTAAATAAATAAAAACATAATGTAGGTAACATATGTTTTCGATTTACGAAAGCGTTACTTGGCGTAATATTTGTATAAGTGACAGAGAAATGTTATTTTCGGGTTAGTAGACCAATGTACTCGGTTATGAAACATAATTGTTAGGGTAAATGTTTAAATAACTAATTATTATTAGAGTGTTGTAAGAACATTTAACGTAGGCATAATAAATTAAATTTACGTTTCTAACCCCCTAAGAGAGGGGTGTTATGAGTTAGACGTGTATGTTAATCTGTGTGTCTATCTATCTGTCTTTCAAACGGATCGCTAAATCGAAAATTAATCTTTTCGACCCCTAATGTTTTTGAATGACCTATATACGACACCCTGTAGTACGGGTAAGATAAGCAAAGTAAAATAATACCTTTTGTAACTATAGATAAAATGTCTTAGCACCAAGTATGACAATAATCAATAGTTAATTTTTAAATACACTACATCAATTAATACATAAGCACCTGGGCGACCGAGCTTTGCTCGGTTACATCTCAAACATCGAAAATACGCGTTTTCCCAAACATAAGACTAATCTAGATCGATTGTTTACCCCCGAAAACCCCCATATACCAATTTTCAGTGAAATCGTTAGAGCCGTTTTCGAGATCACAAAAATATATAAATAAATATACAAGAATTGCTCGTTTTAAGGTATAAGATAAAATTACATTTAAATTCTATAGTCACGTATTCACGACCAAACCACTTGCAAATTGGTAAAATTTAATAAGATTCCCATCAGGGAACCATTATTTATCGAGGACCGCAAATAGAGCAGCATACACAGTTTAGGCACAAAATATACACAGAACAAAAATATAGTTGTTGTCATATTTCTAACTTTTATTAATAGTAAATAGTTACTATTATTCTATTATTGCTCTGTCTGCCCCTTTAGGGATATAGACCTGATAGTATGCATGTATAAAGTCTTTGTACAGAGGGTGGCACTGCCAGCTCAAGCTTAGATTAGACTATTCTTTTGGCCGATCAATTTATTTTTTACAAGTTTTTATTAGTTTCACCTGCCCCGTTGTTTGACTGTTTGTCTGAAATCAAATCTAGCAAGTTTTTGACCCACTTTCCAGTTTCCGAGATAGAATTTTGCACGCATCCGCATATTGCTTGACAATGCAATATTATGTTAACATGAAGCTGATCTGATGATGGAGCTGGAAGCTCGCCATAGGAAGTCTGTAATGAAACAACGCAACCTCATCGAGTTTGGGCTCATTTGATTCGTCTTGAGGAACACTTAACCTTTTTAGTTCATTGTTTCAGATAAAAGATATTTTTTTATAACTACTTATTTTCTACTTTCAAGAGCTTTACTTCTGAACTCTCAGTATTTCGTAATATAGGTAAATCTTCCCATACAATAGTTTAGCATAATAACCCCGCATAAGGGCCGGTCTGCCAGTTTCGAACGAGGGACGCATACAAAGTGAACCGAACTGTACGTAACGTATCATAAATGTTCTTGCGAAGTTCTTTGGACTAGGATTCCGTTTACCATCTGCGGACATTTGGATCAGATTTGAAGGTCTAAAGATTGGAAGTTTCCACAACCACAAACGATCTTATAAGTGGTTACGCATGTTCCTGACCTTGAAGAAACGATATCGGTTTTTGAACATAGTCACAGTTATGGCTCTTCATAGAAGCGGAGTATCATTTATGTCTTATCGGTCATTTTGGAAATCTTTGGGAGAGGCCTATGTCCAGTGGACGTTGTGCGGCTGAAATGATGATGATGATGATGATTTATGCCTACAACTACTACAAACGAAACTATACATCCGTGCACACGGTAATGTGTGTGTATTCGCCCCTCAACACTCAACACCCTCTACAATCTACAAGGCGAGAACAGAAAAGAGGAGCGTAGACGGGAACCGAGACGCATATTGCCCGGGTCCCTAGGTAATAGGTGTATATCCATTCTGTATGTAATGTGATACACATTTGAATTCTGTGACTTAGTTTAAACTACTAAAACTGTACTGCGGGAAAATTCTTACTAATAGATACTATTATTGATTCTGTACTAATAGTATGTTTGTTTATCCAGTTAATGTAAGCTCGGTATGGAGAAACCGCTTATTAATGTATCTATATTATTTTAGAATTGTGCTAATTATTTGACTATTGATTCCAAACACGGTATGATTTGATTTTGATTGAATTTCGTGTGACGTCACGCGTCTTCCAATAATACCTAAGTTTTTGTTGTTTCCACTTTAAATGACTGAGGACCAAACATATAATTATGACATAAATACTTACTTAGACTTCTCCTTTTATCTTAGCCGTAGTCGCGTGAAAAAGCGTGATCTTTAGATCTAGACTTGACCCTTGATTCTGTCTACTTTGAGGATAAAAGTCGCGAATTTCTCTGATTTAAGAATTATTTTCGAGTATTGTCTCAACAAGTAAACAGAAGCCTTCAAAATATGGTAAAAAGACATTGATCTATTTAGCGTCCTAACATTAGTATGGACGTCACATACTAGTCATAAGTTGTATGACAATCATACACACCACCAAGGTCAACAAACTGAGACAATTTGACGGAATCACAAGCACTTAGGGCTGTTAAGGCGACGTTTTTCAATTTGCATATAATTATTTTTAAAAGTTAAGAGTGAGGAGTTCAGTCAGGCCTGTATCACACCCAGTTTAGTTATCGAAAATATATCTACATTATTACTATGCGGAGACCACTTCGGAGTGGCAAATTTAATTATATAAATCGTTTCTCTAGGGAAATAAGAATTAAATTGTCTTAAAATAGATATTTAGGTATCTAAACGAAAAGTTGCTAAGTTCTGACGCGAGCTAAACATATCGCTAACCACATTGAGTAAATATTTCTTATGTACGGGAGTACTCTTACTGCAGGAGCACGACCCTCTCTGTGCTACTAGAGCCATACTTGGCCAGAGCAACCAGAGGATTTGGCCTACTTTCTCCACGCTGGCCAGACAAGTTGGAGAGGTCTATATAAGCTTTGTCTAGCCTGTGTTTCCTAAGATTCTTTTCACGACATCCACGGAAAGACTCTGTCGGTCTGTCTATAATCAAATCAATCAAATCTTGCGATTTAAATATGACCAAATTCATATTTAGCACGCATACGTATAATGCGTGACAATATAATATGATGACATAGAACCACTGACCTCCATATCATAGAACTGATCTGATGTGGTCATGGTATCTCTGTGATAAAATAACAAAATTCTACCAAGTTTGGGCTTGATTGATTTGTCTTGAGGAGCCCTTTCACCTTGTCATTGTTGTAGATAAAAGCTTGTTTGTTGTCCTATTTGTTGTTGTTTTTTTTGGTCTAATCTTGCAAGTTAAATTAAAACCACTTTCCGGTTTCTGATTGAGATGGAATTTTGTAATTTTGTAAAAATGCAATATTATTGTGATAAGCAGCTGATCTGATTATGGAGCCAGAAGGTGTCCATAAGAACCCTAAACGACGCATCACGCTTCCCCATAAAGTTTGGGCTTATTTCAGTTGTCTTGATAAGACAAGTAATTAGAATTAGGCCTCTTGATAAAAAACTTGTACGAAAAATAAATTTTTGAAACAAATTTATTCAAGATCTTCAAATACTCGTAGGTTATTTTTAACCAACTTCCAAAAAAGAGGAGGTTAACAATTCGTTTCGATTTTTTCATGTATGTTCATCGATTTATTCGATAGCGCCTGGACCGATTTGGGAAATTCTTTTCTGTTTAAAAGGGCATACTTGTAAGGTGGTAAATTTTATCCAAATTGGCTGTGTAATTTAGGGCTGAAGTCGGTTTTTAGTTTTGGAAATTTATGATTTACTTTAAAAGTAAATAAAGTTGTTAAATTTGGAAATCCATGAGAGAGGCCTATGTACAGCAGTGGACGTTTTGCGTCTATGATGATGACTTTTAAAGTGTACCTAAACGTCAAATGTTAATCTAACCATCATTTCCAAACTAGCCAGTCATCCTCTTAACACAAGACATAAAGACACAAGTACCAACATACCTACAAGTGTGGGAACTTCACCTGAAGGCTTTAATAATTTGCATGAATGGCAGCAAAGGAGTCTTTGTGCTCAAATTGAGTGTTTTTTTGTTTTTTTGCCGGTTTGTGATGTGTGTGAAGATTTTAACAATTGTCTTGTCATTTTACTATTTCCTTTTCCGGTTTTCTTTACGAATTCTTGTATTTTCGGAACGGTATTACGAGTCAAAAGTCGGCTAAGTTTATAAAGCTGGCTGGAACGTTGAAGGGACATAAGTACCTGTAAATCGAACCACGAGCTGTATTAAGTCATTGAAGTATAATGATATTAAAATAACAGTCAAAAAACAAAAATTTCAACGTTCCCATACGTTCCAATAGTCCGGGCGACTGCACACTTTTGGATGGAAATGCCCTTTTTAGGGTTCCGTAGCCAAATGGCAAAAACGGAACCCTTATAGATTCGTCATGTCTGTCTGTCTGTCTGTCTGTCCGTCCGTATGTCACAGCCATTTTTTTTCGAAACTATAAGACCTATCTATACTGTTGAAACTTGGTAAGTAGATGTATTATGTGAACCGCATTAAGGTTTTGACACAAAAATAGAAAAAAAACAATAAATTTTGGGGTTTCCCCATACTTAGATCTGAAACTCAAAAAAATATTTTTTATCAAACCCATACGTGTGGGGTATCTATGGATAGGTCTTCAGAAATGATATTGAGGTTTTTAATATCATTTTATTCTTAACCGAATACTTTGCGCGAGAGACACTTCCAAAGTGGAAAAAAGTGTGTGTCCCCCCCCCCGTAACTTCTAAAATAAGAAAATGATAAAACTAAAAAAAATTTATGATGTTCATTACATGAAAACTACCAGCGAAAATTGGTTTGAACAAGATCTAGTAAGAAGTGTTTTTTTAATATGTCATAAACTGCAATTTACCTTTCATTCAATTAACTCAAATATAAAAATTAAAAAAAAAATACTACTACGGAACCCTTCATGGGCGAGTCCGACTCGCACTTGGCCGCTTTTTATTTTGTTTGTTTTCTGCCTATTAATTATGTTTGTGTGTTTGTCTGTTTGTACACGCTAATCTCCGGAAATACTGGACGAATTCGAATGTTTTTTTGTTGTATAGCTGTTAAGCCTAGGCAACATATTTGGTATAATTGATTTTGGGAAACGAAACACCTGATGCAGAACCATAATGGTCTACTTAGCCAAACTTTAAGAAATTTTAAAATGACGCGTTAGCAAATTAGTTGTTCAGTCTGATGAACATTTTCTGAAGCCATAAAGTCCACGCGAATGAGAGTAGCTGGCTTCGGCTAGTCTTGAATATAACTAGAAAAAGCGTGAGATTTTCATAGAGGATATAGACTACGTGACGAACACCTAACACCCTCCCCCCCCACTCCAGTAACTAAGCCCCCCTGAAAGGGTCACGTAGTATTAGTATGTCCCTTACTGATTGCAACGTGCTTTTAGAACAATCGTGCGCCCATGACACAAGCATTGTCAACAAGTTGCCAGTTACCATATTAAGTACATACTAATGACCAAGTCACACTACCGAATATATGTGCCGAGGACATATGCACAAAATATGTACATTGTCGTAGCATACAGTACTCATATAAAGCACAAAGCAAAATGTATTTTATTCCAATGTGTTAAAATCTAATTTAGGTTTTCGCGCATCGCATGTTGTTAACACGTCTAAAAATATTAACTGTCGTAGCATATAGTACTCATGTACAGCACAAAGCAAAATGGATGTTATTTCGATGTGTTGAAGTCGAATGTAGGTTTTCACGCATTGCATGTAGTTAACACGTCTAAGAATATAAACGAAACAAAGTAAAATTTACTCTATTTACTTTTATTTAGAGATGAATTTGGATTTTTACTTCATGGTTACGTCTAAAAACTTGAATAAGTTTTTTCAGTGCCCTAACACAATAGTGATAGAGTTTAATTTGATCAAAGATTTTGTTTGTTTGTTTCGACATGCATGCTTGGATGTTTGATTCACCGTAAATGTTGAATGAAATTGATGTAACTTGATGCCTTTGTGATATAGTTACCTATTTACCGTTAGATTTCCATCTACTGACGTGCATTTTATAAATAGATGTGTAAGTATGTACTTAGAAATAAGCCTTACTTCTAAAGTAAGGGCTTGAATTAAAAAAAAAATTGGTTGCCTGTAAAGTCGGTATACGGGCGAAAGTTTTACGTGACAACGACTTTTTATGTCTGTCTCTCTCGCTCTTAGGCGGGCTAACCATGCCCGAGTGGAAGGGACGCGTGCCTCTCACTCGCTCTCATTGTGAGCGCATAACGTGAGCGGAGCGTAACGCAGTTTCTTGAAGTGTCACCCGGCAAACCAATTTATAAGACGTTGTCACGTCAAAATAAGTCTACGAATGCTGGCGGGTAACTCCATAAAACAATACGTCAGTCGTACGATAGTAATGTTCTATTTCTATGTCAAACCAAACAAGACTTTATCATCATACCTTAGAATTAGGGATGCAACGATACGGCTATTACGATACCAATACAAATGACGAATACATCGTAATGGCCAAATACGATAACGAATTACGATACGAATGCATTATGATATTTGTTTAATACCATTTTGATGAATTTATTGGAAGCTTTGTTGTATGTTATTATTGTAAGACTAAGTAAAAGTATAAAAAAAAGCATTTTTAATTAATATATTTATTTATTTTATCAATTTTCATCATGAACTTATATTTTAATTTGTTACTATTTGTTACATTTACTATATTTAATTTTAATTGTAGTCGTTATTTATAACTGGCAAATTCTTATTCAGAAAACACAACATATTTAAGTTTTTTCCCTTATGTCGGTTTCTCTCATCACTGTGTATCAGTCCTGCTCACAGATTAGACAGATTATATCCTAACGGAGTCCTGCCTGCCTGCTTAAAACTGTCAATGCCAAAAGTGACGGATGCGAAGCGTTCAGAAATTGAAGCGTTATGCGTTTCGTTTCACCCGAAACAGTAAAAATTTAAAAATTATAAGTAAATGTATCGTAAAAATATCGTATCGTAATATTTACGATAACGAATGATCGTAAAGGTTTACGATAATCGCCGATATACGATTATCGTATCGGTATCGTTGCATCCCTACTTAGAATACAAAAAAAATGTATTCGAGCAATGTTTGGTGGGTCACAAAGAGATAGCTGTGTTCCTTATTTTAAAAAACTTAATATATTAACTATTTATTCATTATATATTATTAGAGACATGTATTTATGTTAAAAACAATATTCATAAATTCAAACAACAAATAAGTCAACATCCCAGAGCTGTAAAAACCAATGTACATATTCTGCCTGAACAGGTTTCTAACCTAGATTTATATGATAGAACAATGTACATTACAGGCCCAAAACTATATAGGTAGTCATTTACCAGACAAATTAAAAGATCTTAAAAAAAACCAATTTAAAAATAAATTTAAATCAATATTACTGGAGAAGTGTTATTATAGCATTGAAGAATATTTAGCAAATAAAATAAAGTTGTAATAATGTAACTTGCATATTTATATCATATTTTGTTTTTTAAGTTTTATTGAATGTGAACTATTAATCTTGACCTTTTACAATTAATATTATTGACATGTATAGTAACCTTGACATTGAATAGAATAATAATACCTGTATTTTGAGATTGCATGATAAAATAATTTAAGTATTATAATTGTAATAATTGAATTGCATCAACCAATTTTGCACACCTTTCCAAGGTAAAATTATGTATTGGGAATATGTATATTTGTAACATCCTATGTATTTACCTACATTTATGCAAATAAAGAATGATTATGATTATTATGATTATTACAGTGCTCAATGTTGCTTGACATTAAAACGCGGATAAGCAGTAACGTCCGTCTTGCATACGGCTTTTGTAGTAATCCCATGATAATGCGCGACCTACATATATGTGTGTACCTTTGGCAAACTTACGACTGAAATGCTATACGACGTGTAACGAAAGGGGGTATCAACCTGAAAGGGAGTTTTTTTTACTATAAGACCATCCCCGAAAACGCAAAAATTCATGCCTGAAATCGCAGCTCTATACAAAATTAATAAAAAACAGAGCGTCGTGGAACAATCAGTTGGAAAGAAGTTACAAAAATTGAAGCCTCTAAAAAATCCCAAAATGCTAGCCCCTATAAAAGTTCAAAAAAGAAAATCTTACACTTTTTTCGCCTAGCCCCCATAAGCCAAGCCCGTACCGTCCGAATAGAAACTTCGTTCGTTCCAATACGTGTGAAGTACATGCCAAAATGTGTGAAGCTGCAGATTTTTTTGACGACTTCAGGGATGGTCCCATACTAAAAGTGATTCTCGTTGATTTAGTACTTTTACTATTTCGGATTGAAACCCCCCTTTTTTGTTACACATTGTATTAATAATCTGCTACACACACTTAACCAATCTTACGTTGCGATTTTCACGAAAAACAAAATTAGAAACGGAACTTCGGCACATTCCGCCTTATTATAAAGCACAGACTAACTTTGTTACTAGCTTTAGACCATTATCCGACCACAATTGACCAAATCAAGTTGATATCTCGTAATATGCCACTGTCTCATCTAAAAATGTCAACTTGATTTGGTCGGATAATGGTTTAAACGTAGTAACAAAGTTAGTATGCGATTTATAATAGGACGGATGTGTTTAGTAAAGACACAAAAAGTTTAGAACAAAAATGCAAATCTGTAACAGACATCTGAGTGATGTGGGTGAAACGTAATAAAAATACAGGGGCCAACTATGTATATACCTGGGCCGACCCTCTACCTTTAAACACCGTGGAAGGGACATACCCCTAAAGAATGAAACCACTGGCTGCACTAGATCACTATAGTATAATAAAATTAAAATAACAGTCGAAAATTTTAAAAAAATCCGCAGTTTACTACTAAAGTGTGCAGCGGGCCCGGGCAATTAGTATGAGAATGTCGATTATTTTTTGCTTTTTAAATGTTATTTTATTATCATTATACATACAAGCTAAGCAAAGCTTATAAACATCAATGAAACCTCTCCAACCCGTCTGGCCAGCGAGGAGAATGTAGGCCAATCCTCCGGCTGTTCTGGCCAAGTATTGCTCTGGTAGCTCCTGCAGTGGAGACATAAATATTTGATGATAAATAATAAATAAATAAATATATAGGGACAAATTACACTGATTGAGTTAGCCCCAAAGTAAGTTCGAGACTTGATGATAATGATGAATAGAATTTTTGTTGGTGTAATCTCATAGCGCCTTTCTGGTGACGGTACGATTCGTCACTCTTAAAGTACAGTCAGTTGAACCTTGACCGGCAGATGTCCACTCAATCCTGGCTAATTTGATAAATTTTGATCCTTATTACGCTGCCCATAAAGGATATTGCATTAGTCTGAAGAAAGTTTAGGGAGAGGATTTAGTAACAAGAGCGTATAAACCAGTAAAAAAAATCTAGGTATAGACCTTTTTTTACTAGTTATGAATTGTATCATATGCGTACTTATCTGCTCGTAGCTGTGGTGCCATTTTTCAAATGAGGCGTAACTAAACAAACGGTTTTTTGTATGGAAAAAGCATTTAATTAGGTGACTCCGCGTTTCAAAAATAGCAATTCTAGATTTAACTTTAGAGCCTTTATGCCTTAATACTAATTGGTTATGTGAGAACAGTAGACCTTGCTAGCCAACGCAGTAACTGATACTTCTGTCTTTCAAAAAATATTCCAAATATTCCTCTTTCCACATGTATTACACCACCAAATTTCACCTGATTTGGTCCAGTGGATTCGGAGCAAATTGGCTGTGACTGTGACAGACAGACCGACAGACACGCAAGTTATTATAAGGGTTCTGCTTTTTTTTTGTACGAAACCCTAAAAATTAAACAAATCAAGGACCTTATGTGTAAATTTTCGACAAAATTGTTAAAAAATGCGACCTGGCGAGAACAAATGGACGGAAAAAAGCATTTTTGGCCAATCTCGAAACTGAGACTTCGCTCGCTCGGTCTAAAAACGCGCTGTCCCCGACTCCCCACTATATCACTACCCTACCCAACCAGTGCAGCAATTATTCTTCCACTTCGAGATCACGGGAGTAATTGAATAATTGTGCCTTCCGCCGCTGTGACTCCACTCAGCTTCGCAGCAGTCACATGCCTTTTTGTCGGTAATCAACACTTCCTTACTAAGTGACACAAGTACCTACTAATGTGCTCACTCTTTAGCGAATCAACAAGTACCTACTTGCAATTTTTTAATTGTAAATGTTTTTTTGATTAGAATGAGCTATTTCGCCCTGGTGTCGTGATTTTTAAGGCTATTGGATGAGGTTTTAAAAGATGCGTCTTGACAAGAGCTAAAAAGTGGTAAAATATTTTGTTGCAAAATTCAAAAAACTTTTTTCCAAAATTGCAAAAGTTGTTGAGTTGCAAGATTTGCCTAAAAAACATACATACATACAAGATATTATCGATCTCATGGACAGCATTCCATAACCTACAGCGGGGACTAGACCTCTATCAATGCATGCCAACCACATCGGTCGCGCCTTACGAAACTAGTTGAGAATAAAAAATTTAATAAAATAAAATATTAACTTCCAATGTATCTTTGTGGTATGTTTGTTAAGGGTCCCCCGACCCTAGACCAAAATACAACTTTCCATACAAACGTAGTCTACGTTTTATTTCAAAACGACATGTCCGATTTGGGCAAAATTTTGTAATTTCAAAGATATTGCAATTATCTAGGTTTATAACTAGTTTCCGAACAGTAAAAATATGAACTTGAAATAGAATATAGTGTTTTATATCATTTTTGACCATTAGTATGGGAAACTTCTAAATCGTTATATTTTCTTCCCAGTTCATAATTTTACTATAGGAAACCAGTTATAACCCTAGATAATAGCAATTTCTTTACAATTACCAATTTTTACCGGAATCTGACATGTGGTTTCAAAATTAAACGTAGACTACGTTTGTATGGAGAAGTCTAGGGTCGCGGGACTCTTTAAGGTCAAATCTTACAACTCAATTTTCGACCCATTTAGCGAAAATTTTGCATACTTTAGTCGGATTGGGATGACAATAAAATATTATGGAGTCAATGAGCTGTTCTGTTAATAAAGCCGGGAGATATTCAACAGAATTCGAATAAAAAACAACATAACGTCATTGAGTAGGACTCGATTGATTTGTCTTGACGAGCACTTTATAATAGATACCTAGGGTCTGATCATGGAGAGGGAATTCGTTCGATGGAACTCAATAATAAAACGATAAAACTCTATCGACTTTAGGCCTATTTCATCTTTGGCCCCACAATAACTTTATTTTTCAAAGAACTTATTATAAGACGCTTGCGATAAATTTTCTAGTTGTCTATTTGCCTATGTGTGCGTGGCATTGTTAAATAGTTCCTGAACAGGTGAAAATACATAGAATGTACCAGCTGCTTCTCTTACCGTGTTGTAAAAGCGATAAAGGGAATGGTTAAAATTTGAATCCTCAATTAATAGGCGTTGCGGCCAACAATCCGACACTATTTTAATTAGTTTAATAAAATCCTTATTAACCACAGTAAACAAATATGAAAGAATTTATAAAATATCTTAATCAGCGACAAACCTGTGATACTTTAAAGTTTCAATTAGAGAGAGAAGTCCGATATGGACTGGTGACGTAATTATTACATATCATCAATACATTTTATATAGAAAATAGCGTTTTTGCGAGTGAGATAGATATATTTTCGTAAAATCGCTATATCTCGTTCGTTTTTCCACCAATTTTTCATCTGTTTTCACTGTTAGTACTTTACTTTTGAATATTTACGAATAAACTGGTTAGATAACACATATTTTTTTCATGTATATTCTCTATTCCCTTCTTAACCTGGCTTTGGCTTTTGGCCTTTGGCTCTCACGGACCTAGGCACTGTCTAAAAAGTTACGAATATAGACGTCATATTTATGTATAAAAACCTAGTACAAAATGATGACGAATAGATGATGAGACCTCTGGATGAGGTCGAAACATGTCGGCAGTAGCTGACTCTATACGTGAGTAACCCGTTAACTCATTCTAATAATCTTCTTCTTCTTATCGTGTGTGTTAGTGACTAACACTAGTGTCAGAGTTTTTAAACCGCCTTAAAGGCCTCTGACATGGTTTTGGTAACGACCAATGTCAAAGACAGTGACCGGGACCGACGGCTTAACGTGCCCTCCGAAGCACGGATCATCTTATTTATCAGACAATCAGGTGATCAGCCTGCAATGTCCTAACCAAACTAGGACAACAACACAAAGTCGTTGCCCCCGCTGGGAATCGAACCCGCGACCTCCGGGTATGTATGAGCCAAACGCTCCAACCATTACACCACGGAGGCAGTTCATTCTAATAATGTCTGTGTCTCACATTAGATTTAATCAAAAAAATAGAGGATGAATACCCTAAAATCTCAACCAAAAACTTCAAAGCCACGCATATTTCGTGTTCTAGAATATTCGAGACACGATCCTGCTTGACACAGATTTTCTAGCATTTTATAATATCGGTATGCCGTCCACATCTGCATACAGACCGGTTGCAAGGAAATGCAGTGGTTACGTCATCAGAACAAACTAGAGAGGAGCGGAAGAGAAACTTAAGCTTCATTTAAACAGTGAATTTTTTTTGCCTGTTGCATACCTTTTTGTTAAAGCAATAAATGATTCTTCATTATCATCATCATCATGCCTTTTTTGTCTCCAATGCAGGAACACGCCCGCTCTGTACTACCAGAGCCATAATTGGCCAGAGCAGCCAGAGGACTTGGCCTACACTCTCCACGCTGGCCAGGTTGGAGAGGTCTCATTGATGTTTATAAGCTTTGTGCAGCTTGTATTTCCTAAGTCGCTTTCTACGACATCCACGGGATGACTTGGAGTAGTCCTATTCAAATCTGCTGGAAACCACACGGCGCAATTTTTTATGATCTTTATGGCTGACGTTTCGTTTGGACCATGAAAGTTATCTACTGTTTCAATAAAATACGCAACAGGCAAGAAACTTCTAAATGGGCCTTTATCAAGCGGCTGTCAAGTCCAGAGAAAGGACTAGCGACGTAGCAGCTATCCGTCTTTTATAAAACGCAGAATAACTTTGTTACTAGGATTAAACCATTATCCGACCAAATTAAGTTGACATCTAGTAATATGCCTTTGTTTCATCTGAAAATGTCAACTTGATTAGGTCGGATAATGGTTTAAACCTAGTAACAAAGTTAGTCTTCGTTTTATAATAAGACGGTATGTGTATATTTACAAGAACTATTTCGAGCTACTTTTGACCCTTCACAAATCAAAGCCGATTTAACTTAAAACATGAAATTTTGCACATACAGTCTTCTAGCTTATCTTGAATACAAAATGACAATAGTACTTATATCTCAAACAGTTATAGGTATCATCATCATCATCAGGTCTTTTTAGTCTCCACTAAAGGATATTGGTATAATAAAGTTTAAAAAACCAGATAAATATCGCTGATGCACTTATCCATGATCAAAATTATAACCTACTTCCATATGACCTGAAAAGTATTTGGCATATATAAAGGAAAATATATATATGGTCTAACAAAATATACTGAAACTATTTTAAGGATGAAACAATTCAATCCGTCATAGTGAACAACTTTCCCCAAGGAACATATGTCGAAATATGAAAAATATATTTCGGCTTTCCATTCAAACTCGGATCAGCTGATTAGACAACTTTTATGGGATTCAAAAAATTACTTTTCATATTTTGATACGTGTTCCTTGGAAAAAGTTGTTAAGTATCACGGACTGAATTCACCCTTAAAATAGTTTCAGTATATTTTGTTAGACCTTATTATATTGGATGTTTATCTTTGAATGTATTTGTTATAAAATGTATGTATTTGTTATAGTATCTAGTAGTAGAGTAACTGCCTCCGTGGTGTAGTGGTTAGAGCGTTCGGCTCATACCCGGAGGTCACGGGTTCGATTCCCGGCGGGGACAACGACTTTGTGTTGTTGTCCTAGTTTGGTTAGGACATTGCAGGCCAATCATCTGATTGTCTGATAAGTAAGATGATCCGTGCTTCGGAGGGCACGTTAAGCCGTCGGTCCCGGTCACTGTCTTTGACATTGGTCGTTACCTAAAACCATGTCAGAGGCCTTTAAGGCGGTTTAAAAACTCTGACACTAGTGTTAGTCATTAACACATCCGATAAGAAGAAGAAAATATAGTATCGTTGAGGTAGTATCCCATAACAAAAGTCTCGAACTTTCTTCGGGGCTAGCTCAATCAGTGTAATTTGTCCCTATATATATACCTACATACTTGTCCGGTGGTCCCATAGATATTTTACAAAATCGGATGTGTAGTTTGGAGGTGAAGTCAGTTTTTAGTTTCGAAAAATTATTTGAGTCATGTCAGATATCTTTAGACCGGTTTGAAAATCTGTCACCAGTTTTGGTATACAATTCTGTGGCGCTATTTCTGCAAGGCATTTTATTTTATGTCAAGGCTCCAAGGACTTCGGCTACCTTTGACGAAATGATTGTAAGAATATATTGAGGTTGAAGGTACCTACATTGCTAGTACTTAGTAATATTGCCCGTCAATACTATAGGCTTCTCTTTCGCACTACAAGGGTTTATTATGCTTACGAGTGATAGGCCAAATAGAGACAAGTCCTATTCAGTTATAATGCTGAAGGTGTTATTATAGAATTCCTACAATATAGGTACCTAACTGACAATGTTATGCAATGAACTAATCGTATCTCTTGTAAGTATCTATATATAAATACTGCATTTATCCAAAACGGAACAGACAGAATGAGAAAATTGTCTCGTTCATTTATTTTTTCTTGTGGAAAAGTGTTATTTGTTGCAGAAAATAAATAAATTTGAAAGAAAAATGAGAGACTTCAAAATATACTGAAACTATTTTAAGGGTAAACTTTGTCCAAGGAACTATATTACTAAATACGCAAAAAAATCGGCCTCCAATACAAGATGACCGATCAGATCAGAGTTTATATTTCGATTTTCTAATATGTTCCTTGGGGAAAGTAATTCAGAAGCATGCATCTACCTATAAAATAGTTTTAGTACACGTCTTGTGCTGTGTGGTTCTCGAAAAGTAGAATAGGACCACTCCAAGTCTTCCCGTGGATGTCGTAGAAGGCGACTTAGGAAATACAAGCTAAAGGAAGCTTATAAACATCAGGCCACGCTGGCCAGACGGGTTGGAGAGGTCTAATTGATGTATATGTATATTCTACTCTGCCGGAAACCACACGGCGAGATTAATCGCGGTAATGTGGTAAGTCCCGTAAAATTAGTAATAGTCCATAATTTATAGAAAGAATAAATAATAAATATATAGGGACAAATTACACTGATTGAGCTAGCCCTAAAGTAAGTACGAGACTTGTGTTATGGGATACTGACTCAACGATACTATATTTTATAACAAATACATATATAGATAAACATCCAAGACCCAGTGCAATTTAAAAAGGTCACTTTCCAACTTGCCCTGACCGGGGATCGAACCCGGAACCTCTGGGTGGCGGATTAGTATGGTGACCACTACGCCACGGAGGTCGACATGAATGGGCGAACCCACTTGTTTTGTTTTTGTTACTATTGGCATTTCGCAGTACACTTGTTTTTGAGAATACACAAACCAGGAATGCACAATTAAAGCAGTCGACCTCGATCGGTGTCCAATCGGAGGTTACATAAACGACGAATGCAGTTAAGGGGCTGTATCTTCGAAATCTTTTAAAAATGTTATCCAACTACATTGCAAAATAATTTTTCAAAACTAAAAACCGACTTCTGTACTAAACTACATAACCGATTTGGTACAATTTCTGTAGGAACACAACCAGACAAGTATATAAGTATAGTACAGTCTGTCCGTCCGCGGTTTACTCAAAGGCTATTGGTACTAAAAGACTATGATGAGAACAAAGTGGTAAAATAAAATATGGAAATAAAAAGTTTACTAACTCCCATACTTACATGTAAAGTAGAAACATTTTTTTTTTTTCTAAGACATGGTATCGGTATCCGATATAGCACAGAATTAATAATAGGATTATAGATCGAAAAACATTGTGAGTTTGTGAACCTCATTTTTCAATTTTGGGATCCGTTGTTTGCAATTTTTTGTCAGAGTCCCCCTCTATCAGCTGAAACGTTTGTATATGACACGTGAAAAAATAAACGGCAACAGCATATATAACGAGCACGACCCTCTCTGTACTACTAGAGCTATAGGTACTTGGTCGAAGCAGCCAGAGGACTTGGCCTACACTCTTTACGCTGGCCAGACGGGTTGGAGAGCCCTCATTGATGTTTATAAGCTTTGGGCTTGTATTTCCTAAGTCGTCTTCTACGACATAACGACATCCACAGGAGGACTTGAAGTGGCCCTATTCTATTCTGCCGGTAACCACACGGCAATTTTCACAGAAACCCTTTGGGTACGGAAGCCTAAAAACTTGTCACAAATCGAGATATAGATGGTATGTAGAGGAAATATTTTATTTTGCCTTATTGTTTCCTATACCTACATTCCTGTGATGACTGTGCCTTAACAGTTATGTAGAAACTGCATCTATAGTACGCATAGATATGTATGTAGGCGGAATGAGAATGGTCACGTTCGTGTGCTAGTGTGGTTTCACACTGAGCGTGTGAACGAGCCAGGCAGAGTATACTTGGCAATCTGGCATCTGTAGGTAGGTATGTATTAAATTATTTAATAAATTAAATTTTTTGTTTAAGCTTTTATAAACATCATGAGACTTCTCCAACCCGTCGGGGAGTAACACAGGCCTGCTATCTACTAGTAAAACCTCTTGACGACCTCCATGGCGTAATGGTCAACACGCTAGACCGCCAACCCGGAGGTCCTGGGTTCGATCCCCAGCTAGGGCAAGTTGGAAAATGGCCTTTTTCAATTTTTCCTGGGTCTTGGATGTTTATCTATATATGTATTTGTTATAAAATATAGTATCGTTGAGTTAGTATCCTATAACACAAGTCTCGAACTTACCTTAGGGCTAGCTCAATCAGTGTAATTTGTCCCTATATATTTATTTATTATTTATTTATTTAAAACAGTTTAGAAACCGCGCAATGTTCAAGATCACTTACTAACATGAGAGCTACTATTTGAATAGTGTTCGTCTCGTAAAGTGTACTTAGTATTATCCTAGCATTCTAGATTATACGACATTTTGTTCTTATTTTAACGTGCACAGAAAGGGGTTACTCCAAAAGCGATACGCAACACGGACGTTACTGCCTGTTTCAGTGTCAAGCAACATTGAGCACTAACGCATGATGATAAAATTTAATTTGGTTTGACATAGAAATAGGATGTCACTCTCGTAAACGACTAACGTATTATTTTATTCAGTGACTGGCTGGCTATAGTTTTTATAGGTCACATTTAGCGTGTACTGAAATAACCAGCCAAGTGCCAATCGGATTCGGGCACTAAGGGTTCCGTAGCATTATCTATACAAAATTACGTTTGTTGTATGGGAGGCCCCCCTTAAATAATTATTTTATTTTATTTTTAGTATTTTTTGTTATAGCGACAACAGAAGCACATAATTTGTGAAAATGTCAACTGTCTAGCTATCGCGGTTCTTGAGATACAGCCTGGTGACAGACAGACGGACAGACAGCGAAGTCCTAATAATAGGGTCCCGTTTTTACCCTTTGGGTACGGAACCCTAAAATGGGCATCAAAATAGCCGCATCGCGCATTGACAACATTTCTCGAGGATTTCGCCCGTTTATGCGATTGCCTTTTTTACCGATTTCCGAAAAAGAAGGAGTTTATTAATTCGGTAATATTTTTCTTTATGTACCTATGTTTACCGATAATATTGGAAGACACCTGAACCGATTTGGAAAATTCTTTTTTTGTTTGATAAACAATTATGGGACTACCTCGAAAGTATACCCTATACTTTCGAGGTAGTCCCATAGACATAGATAGAAAAAAAGTGGGTGTGACATACGGACGGACACTGGACAGATAGACAGACATGACGAATCCATGAGGGTTCCGTTTTTTGCCATTTGGCTAAAAACACGTTTGTTGTAACAACTTATTTTACTCTCATTTATTTATTCTCGATTTTAACATTTAGGTATATTCCTCTAAGCTTTGCGTTTTTTGCAAACTTTAGAGAAAAAGTTTGATCTCTCATTCAAATACTGTCACTAGTTTGTCTAGACCATGAAGATAGAGGGTCTAACTTCATGGTCTAGATCGTCATTCGTTCTTATTAATTTGTAGAATGATTTTAGGCCTATGTCCAGCAGTGGACATTATGCGGCTGAAATGATAATAATGATGACTTTTTATGCAAGCACAAAGCCGGAACGATTTGGGTGTAGTTTCACAACCACGGCCGTCTTGACGTCACACTCCTTGAGTATATGTTATGTCTCTGCCTCTGACAATCTATGGGACTACCTCGAAAGTATACCCTATACTTTCGAGGTAGTCCCATAGATTGTTTAAAACAATTGGCCGTGTAGTTTGGGGTAAAGTCGTTTAGCTTTGAAAAATTATACGTTTACCTAGAGGAGAAGCGATTACATTCAAGCCTTTTTTTCCGAACCATCTATACTATACAAATATTTCCAAAAACTCTATTGGAATCAAACTATAGTAGAAAGGTAGGTATTTAATTACGTCGAAAGATAATGGTGATTGTTTACTAATTTGTTAGTGGTTACAGTAATGACAGGTAGCTATGTAAGCAATTAAGTTGTACTTCGAAATAAAGAGGGCATAGAAGTGCACCACATGTACAAAGAACTGCCCCCGCAGCATGGCACCGTTGATAAACTCATAAAATTTATATCCGACGACGTCCGTGGCGTGGTCACCATGCTAGAAGTAGAAGTAGGCATAGAAGTGCCAATGGGTTACCAGATGAAAAAGTCCGGAGAAAAGGCCGGATTTCCAAAGAAGAATCCTTTTGACTCAATATAATAATAAGTTTTTTCCTGCGAAGAATTGTAGATCGATAATTGAAGAAAACCCTTTCCTTCAAACCTACCTTACTACTACAGTACCTTTTTTTATTTCTTTTTTTTAATGGAAATTCTAAAAATCCTGAGATTTTCTAATATTTGCAAAGTCCGGCCGATATCCTGAGATCTCAGGACAAATGAGATACGGTAACCCTAAGTGCACCACATATCTGTACCTGCCACCGAAGTTGCTTTTGAGGACACTAAAGATTGGATGGGGGCTACGCAAACAAAAGTTTTAAATTGTGCTGTTCGGTATAGAAGTCGTTTTTAATTTAAAAAATATAGATGTGCACTGTTTCGGACGCCGTGGTTCATTTTCCGGTTTTCACTACATTTTCTACGGACTTCTTTGTCCGGTATGCATTTTTCACAGCGAAAAAAAACCCATGCAAATCGGGTGTATTCCCAGTTTTCTCAACATTTTCTACGGTCTTTTTGACCGGTAAGCATTTTTCACATCGAAAAAAAACATGCAAATCGGGCGTAACATCTGTGACGTAAATAATTTGCACGTTTACTACTTGTGAATCAATGAAACAATAGGCCGTTGTGATGTACATATTTTGATGTTTTTTGGTAGGCTAGTCAAGATGGTCAAAGTCCAATATTATACAATAGGAATGTGGGAAAAAAACATTTTTTGGCTCATTAGACAGATTATTATGTGGTATGATATAAATATTTTTAGTTTTTTTTTTTTAGTTTTTAATTTGTAATTTTTAGTTTTAATTTTAGTTTTAATTTTAATTTTAATAAGTTTGTATAGTTTGAATTTAAGTTTTTTTTTTCCAATAAATATTTTTATTTTCTCTGATCAGCAAATAATAACAAAGATCTAAGCGACTAGACTACAGGTAGGTATAGATCAGGCTTTGTCTAAGGCCTTCTGCAAGATTCTTATTTGAATGAGTCAATGAAATAACAGTATGATAAGTATAAGTAATTTTTTCTTATACATTTATTTATTTTTGATTAACAAATAATGATTATGATGCAGCGCATTTAAATTCATCACACTCAGCTACGATTTTTAACCAAAGGTTTTAACGCACTCCCAAACTTTGATGCGCTGTCTGTATCTTTGTAAATTTTTACTACATACATACATACTATCACGTCTTTATTCCTAATGGGGCAGACAGAGCATTTTGGGTCTTGCGGTTCTATACAGAGCCCAGGGCCGCAAGACCTAAAAGCCACTTTTAGCGTCATGGTGGGCGAGAAGATGGAAAAGCAATCAATACAGTGATAGGTTGCTAGCCGCATCGCCTGTTAACATGATTCGCATTTTCCAGCCCATTCTCTCGATCGGCTTTTACGATCTGCGCGGGAAGAGAAGCAGCTGGTACATTCTAAGTTTTTTCATTTCTCCCAGACCAGCATGGGAGTTTACTACTTTTTACTACTTTTCTAAAAGACAATATGGGTCCTTTATTTTAGGAAAATCTTGTTGACGGACTTAATAAATTAATGTATCTTTACCCAGTCCACAATTCTATAGCCAAGAATTACAGCAAAGATTCTTTAAATAACTTTAAGTTTGCTTTACTTGATTTACTACGAAAACACACATTTACATACAATATTAGAGTAGGCAGAGACATTACATATACTCAAGGAATGTGACGTCAAGACGGCCGTGGTTGTGAAACTACACCCAAATCGTTCCGGCTTTGTGCTTGCATAAAAAGTCATCATTATTATCATTTCAGCCGCATAATGTCCACTGCTGGACATAGGCCTAAAATCATTCTACAAATTAATAAGAACGAATGACGATCTAGACCATTAAGTTAGACTCTCTATCTTCACGATCTAGACAAACTAGTGACAGTATTTGAATGAGAGATCAAACTTTTTCTCTAAAGTTTGCAAAAAACGCAAAGCTTAGAGGAATATACCTAAATGTTAAAATCAAGAATAAATAAATGAGAGTAAAATAAGTTGTTACAACTAACGTGATTTTAGGGTTCCGTAGCCAAATGGCAAAAAACGGAACCCTCATGGATTCGTCATGTCTGTCTATCTGTCCGTCCGTATGTCACTGCCACTTTTTTCCGAAACTATCAGAACTATACTGTTGAAACTTGGTAAGTATACATATGTATTCTGTAAACCGCATAAAGATTTTCACACAAAAATAGAAGAAAAAGCAATAAATTTTGGGGGTTCCCCGTACTTAGAACTGAAGTGAAATTTTTTTTTTTTCATTAAACCCATTCGTGATATCTATAGATAGGTCTGTAAAAATTATATTAGGTTTTTATTATCATTTTTTTCTTAACTGAATAGTTTGCGCGAGAGACACTTCCAAAGTGGTAAGTAAAATGTGGCGTTCTGCCAGACCAGTACGGTAGCATTAAAGTTATGAAATATCAACACAATTCAAACTCCATTTTGCCCAAAAAGATGACCTCATAGTACAAATGGTAAAGGGCCATGTTACGAAACGCCATAGAAAGCGACTGTGTCGCAAGCTTTATTTAAAAATCCATAGAGCTACAGCATATGCCATAGAAACTCTTCATTCTTCATAGAAATATGACCTTTATTTAGGAAAAAATAAAGCTTATTTTCGAATGTGAATGAGAACAAAGGTGTTGAGAGAATGTTTATTATGCAATTTCTAAAGTTAATCGCTATATTGAATGAGTAGATAAAGTAGGAACGTTTAATAGAATTAAGTAGGTCTGTAGGTTGCTAAAGGTACTAAAAATGTTCATAAAATGAAGTACTTAAATTAATAAAACACATATAATATATTGTTTTTATTAATGTTCTTTTTTAATTCAAAGAAAGCTTTATTATAATTAATTATATTATCAATAATTCATTCGAGCGCAGCGATTTAGGCTCTATTTTTTATATAATTTGATGATTTTTATCATAATTAAACATAATTTAGTTTTTATTATTACTTAGTTATATTTAGTTTTTAGTTATTTAGTTTAATCTTAATATTTCCTGTTTTGTATTATATAGTTTTCAAATGAAATTTCGGTTAAATGAAAATATAGAAATTAAGAAAAAAACGTTTTCAATTTAAATGTATAGTACCTGGGTGACCGAGCTTTGCTCGGTCGGTTACATCTCAAACATTAACTATTTTTTTTTAAACTTGTCTAAAAACAGTACTAAATAAAAAATTATATATAAACTTGAACATAAAAAAAAACAAAAGTAAGTCACCGAGTGGGATTCGAACCCGTAACACTCTTTCTAGCGGTCGGTATCCTTAACCACTGAGCTAAACCAATGGCGGCCAGTGCGCCTAAATTAGCGACCATATTCTGCGTGGAAAAAAAACGCATGAAAACTCAAAAACACGCGTTTTCCCAAACATAAAACTAATCTAGATCGATTGTTTACCCCCGAAAACCCCCATATACAAATTTTGAGCGAATTCGTTAGAGCCGTTTTCGAGATCACAGAAATTTATAAATATATATATATATATATATAGTACCTGGGTGACCGAGCTTTGCTCGGTCGGTTACATCTCAAACATTAACTATTTTTTTTAAACTTGTCTAAAAACAGTACAAAATAAAAAATTATATATAAACTTGAACATAAAAAAAAACAAAAGTAAGTCACCGAGTGGGATTCGAACCCGTAACACTCTTTCTAGCGGTCAGCATCCTTAACCACTGAGCTAAGCCAATGGCGGCGGCGTGCCGAAATTAGCGACCATATTCTGCGTGGAAAAAAAAACGCATGAAAACTCGAAAACACGCGTTTTCCCAAACATAAAACTAATCTAGATCGATAGTTTACCCCCGAAAACCCCTATATACAAATTTTCAGCGAAATCGTTAGAGCCGTTTTCAAGATCACAGAAATTTATAAATAAATATATATACATATATATATACATACAAGAATTGCTCGTTTAAAGGTATAAGATATATATATAAATAAATATACAAGAATTGCTCGTTTAAAGGTATAAGATATTTTTTATATATATTCCGCGATTACACGAAGCGGCAACAGAAATACATTATTATATAAGTCTTAGTAATAGGGTCCCGTTTTTACCCTTTGGGTACGGAACCCTAAAAAGAGGTCGCGGCGAATTGATAACCTCTCCTTTTCTGGACGTCGGTTAAAAATGTTATACATTTACAGGCTTTTAATTAGTCCGTCAAGTACTGTTAACCCTTAATTTACATTCTGTACATACATGTGAAAACAAAAATATAAGTATTTTTGCATTCACTTCCTTTTTATTTTTATTTATACAGTTTTTATTTCTTTTCCTATCTAAAATAAACTTATACTAAAGTATGCTAAATACGCTATTTTCCAACAAGTCAAATCAGATACTTTTTTCTAAACGTCAAAACAACCAATTTCTATGGGACTTTGTATGAAATACAGGCAGATGACGTCACAGTTTTTTGTAGTCAAATAGCGCTCTTATTATCAGATTTTCTGCATTAATAAATTTAAAATCACGATAAAATGGATATGTTCAAAGACAAGTGACATTATTTTGCTACGTTTTATTTCGTTATCAGTACAAAATAATTTATTTTAGGCTTAGGAAAATACCCAATTAAAAAAAATTACATCTTGTCCATGCGCCATGGTTGCAAGAACGCTGGCTGAGTTTCACTTCTTTGTTCTTACATGCATTGATTCACTGGTAGACAAAGATTTAAGAGTCCTCTTACCATACACATTTTTATACAAAAGTAGTGTAGCTTCTATTTTGGAATTACATGTAAGATTTCGGTTAAATTTTGTAATTTCAAAGAAAATATAACTTAAGGCGAAAGGGTAGCAGAAGTGGCACGCTCATTTGAAATAAATTGTTTAAAAGTAAATATGGTGATACTAAAAAATTTTACTTCCAACATTTTGTAGAAAGACCTTTAAATTATTTTATGAATAACCTTTGAAAGTAATTGCGTTAGTCCATCCAGTTTTAAAACGAGTTTTCGCCAGAAACGGTCACTTTTGGCGAAAACTCGTTTCAAAACTGGATGGATTATCAATAATACTTTCAAAGGTTATTCATAAAATAATTTAAAGGTCTTTCTACAAAATGTTGGTAGTAAATTTTTTTATTATCACCATATTTACTTTTAAAGTTCCCAATACTGTTGGTCAAAAATAAGCTATATTTTACTTCAAGTCCATATTTTGACTGTAAAAACCAGTTATATGTTACCAGTTATTATTACAAAGTTGTACCGAAATCTGACACGTCCTTTTAAATAAAAGCTAGACTACGTTTGTATGGAAAAGTCTGAATTTGTCTAGGGTATTACTTTTTCTGTAATAAAGTAGTTTCATCCATTGTAATCAATCCATTAGTAAGATTGTGTGCCATTAACCTAAATAAATAAATAAAAGAATTACTTCTTGATGCGTATTTTAATACTATAAATAAACGTTTTATTTAAATAAAATCCTGTGAAAAGAAGCCAATTGAACTCATAATAATAAAAGCGCAGTGGTCACTATTTACTAACATAGCTTAGTGTTTGTGGCAAACAATACACAGCTCTGTACATCTTTGTAAGCCCTGAATGCACCTAACCATTTGTTCACGATTATTTAACGGGTCACCGACCTTAAGCATATTCACATTGGGTCAGAAAAATCGAACGGCCGAGTAGCTACTAGCTAGTTGATAGCTAGCTAATTAAAGGCTGAAATTTTGTTTGCTACTGAACGAACAAGCAGAAGCTATAATCATGAAGAGAAAATTGCACCCAAAATATATTTCCTTATTACTTTTCTTTTCTATACAACAGAAAATATTGAAATTTGGTATCTAGCCTCGCCCTATTTAACTCTAGCTAGAGCATACATATTAATATGCACAAACAAAGTAATTACCTACACCTACATCAGACCAACATCGTAGCAAGTGGAGGTCCATAGACTCTGCCTACCCCTGCGGGAAACAGGCGTGATATTATGTATGTATGTATGTATATCAGACCATGAGTGAGACCACTGATGGCATTAAAAGTCTTTCCCAGTAAATTGGGACAAATAAAGAAGATATTTATTCATGTAGGTTTGCAAATAGATAAAAATGGCTTATAAATTTTATTCTTAAAGATTTTATAATAAACTAGGAGCGCTCCGCGGTGTTACCCGCGCCTAAAATAGTTAAGTCTATGTGTTAATCCAGGGTATCAGCTTCCTGCATACCAAATTTTATTTATAATTCGTGACAAAAATACACAAACCTTTAAAAAACTTTCGACTTTATAATATTAATGTCATAGTTTTTTAGATTACAAGAACCATCTGTAAATTAGTTTGACTAGCATAGTAAGAATTTTCAATCCACTCGTCCATTCGACTCGCAAGCATGCGACCCCAACAACCCAATGTGAACTATGTCAAAGTCCCATCACATAATGCCTAGTAATTCTCGTATATTGTTCGTACGAAAGTAGGTCGTATGACCGTTTATGATGTAGCCTCGGCCTGCGGTTTTTATTGTTTTTACTACTTGGTAAGTACTGATGACTCTAAAGTTGAGTAATGTTACCTGTGTTAAGTTGGCATTAAGTAAATAAAGTTATATCATTACATTACATACATAACTTTATTAATTAAATTATGAGTGACAATTTCGAGATAGGCCAAAAAAGATTTATTTCGTCTATCTGTCTGTTCTCGCCTATTGTCAACTGATTCTTGTGAACTTTAAGACCATAGATTTTTGTCGATTCAATTACTTACTTAGGGGATAGCTCAATCAGTGTAATTTGTCCAATATCTATTTATTTATTTCGCCTACAGGTCGCATTGTCAATATATTATCGTGAACTTTATGACCATAGAATTTTTGTCGATTCAATTTCACTTTTTTTTTTCAAAATGGCTAAAACAAAGAAGGAACAAAGAATGCTCACTTTTCAAAATATTGAAAACGAAGAAGAAACGAACAATGTATCGCTTACTTCTCTTTTCGGTTCGTAACAGTCAATCATGTCAATAGGCAATGTGGCTAGCAAACCGTCACTATTTTTTTTTAAATTTTCTTTCCCTTTCCCGTCAAGAACTGAAGTAACTAAATGCTGAACAAAGCTTTGGGCTCTAGGCTTTGTCTATACGTAAAGAATGAAATATAATAACTATACAAATGTACGTATTTACTTAAAAAGATATTTTTTTAAACTGAAACCAATTTAACCACCAAACTACACTACCGATTTTGATAAAATTTATATGGGACTACCTGACAAGTATCATTTTAAACAAAAATAAAGAATTTTTATATCGGCACAGGTGTCTTCGAATAATAATAAAAACTATTCAATAATGTCATTATTTTTATTTTTATTTAATAACCTTCTTTTTTTTTTGGAGTCGTTTAAAAGCGCTGCATGCAGGCCGCTTCAGATTAGTCATTTTGGAATTTTTTGCGGGAGGCCTATGTCCAGCAGTGGAATTCCTATAGATGACATAAGTCATAGTCAAAGACAAAGCCAAATATTTTATTAAATGTAGGATAAATTTATCTCATAATAAAGTTCATTTTTAAATATAAAAACTACTAGCGTTTCGAAACGACCACTGCTGGAAAGATTCCGCCGAAAGAAACCCAGTTCAGTATTGGACCCCACCCAGCCTAATTGGATACATCATGATGACCTACAGACTAAACTCCTAAATAATTCTTATTCTCGGCATCACCAGTATGTAATTGACTGGTAGATAAAGCCTATGGCTTTAACTCCGCCTATTACATTTGTAACAAATAAATAAAAATATATGTGTACGTAATATTATGTTTTGTTGTGTATATCAGCCTAAAATTCGTCATTCGCCAGCTCATGCACGACAAAGTAAAACTACAGTTATATACCTACTTACCTACTATACATACAATACCTATTATACTCGTATAAGCTATATATTTATACATGCAAGGTATGAACATAGGATCACGTTCGCGTATCGATGCATCATCGCTGAGCGCCGTTTGGCACGATCTGTTAGTTATTTATGGGAAGTTAATGACTATAATGTTAATGACTATAATGTTAATGACTTATAATGAAACGTAATTAAGTGTCACAGTATATTTAGATTGGATTCTAAGGGCATTACAATCTGTAGTCATTTGTAATAGGCGTCTATATAACGTAGATTACTTAATAAATCGAACCACAGGCTATATAAGCCTACTATAGTATAATAAAATTAAAATAAGTAACAGACGAATAAGCATTGCCATCCAACGTGGCAATGCTGTCAGCCTTTTGGGCACTCTACCGCAGGGCAATGATCTGGAAGACGTTTTCTATTTGTAAGGTTTTTCTTTTTTATTATTATTATTTGTTTAGTTTATTTTAGAGTATAATTTAGATTTTAATTTAGTTTTTAATTTAGTTGTTAATTAAATATTAAATTAGTAACAGACAAAAACTAAAATAATATTTCGGCATTTAGATACAAAGTGTGCGGCCACCCTGGTAATTTGTATGGGAATGTCGATATTTTTTTAGTTTTTAAGAAAATTTAAAGTGTAAGTACATATAATTTATTTTCCGTCTAAAAAAAAACTCATTATTAAAACCGACTTCATCACCCAATTTAAATTTTAATAAGTTTGTATAGTTTGTATTTATGTAAAAAAAAATTCCAATAAATATATTTCATATTAAATTAAAAGTCATGTTATTATAGTATGTCATGATACTAAACCTGGAGGGGTTTACTCCGTAAAACAATACGTTAGTCATACGATAGTGACTTCCTATTTCTATTTCAAACCAAGTTAAATATTATCATGATACGTTAATGCTCAATGTTGCTTGACACTACTCGGATACGCAGTAACGTCCGTCTTGCTTGCGCTTTTGAAGTAACCCCCTATGACCTTGCTATCATTTGAAAATAATTCTTCGTCTTCTTATCGAGTAAAAATAGGTACCTACCTACCTACTGGTAGGTATTTATTATACGCATGGACTTCAAAATATGCACGCTAAAAGTCACGTCGTTCCATTGTTTCGTTTTGTCGTACCGGACGGACAAACACACTTTCACATAACAATATTAGTATGGGTAACATGTCAAGTGTGAATTGAACTTTCTTGGAGTTGGTGCCAAATCTTCTGTTAATATACAACGAGGAAGGGACATCATCATCATCATCATCATTTCAGCCGCACAACGTCCACTGCTGGACATAGGCCTCTCCCAAAGATTTCCAAAATGACCGATCTAGAGCGGCTTGCATCCAGCGGCTTCCAGCGACCTTGGTTAGGTCGTCTTGGTAAGGAAGGGACATAAACGTAATTAATTGAACCACAGGCTGTACTACTCGTAGATCACTTTTTCATAATGATAGTCAAAAAACTATAAAAAATCTCGACATTCCCATTTAAATTGCCTCGGCGGTTGCACACTTACATGGAAATGCCATTTTTATTTTGTTTTTGACTGATATTTCAATTTCTTTATACTATAGTGATCTAGTATAGCCCGTGGTTCGATTTATTACGGGTATGTCATCATCAGGTCTTCTTGTCTCCACTGCAGGAGCACGACCCTCTCTGTACTACCAGAACCTTACGTAGCCTGAGCAGGCAGAGGACACTGTCCTCGCAGGCCAAACGGGTTGGAGAGGTCTCATTGATGTTTATAAGCTTTGTTCAGCTTGTATTTCCTAAGTCGCCTTCTACGACATCCACGGGAGGACTTAGAGTGGCTCTATTCTTCTCTGCCGGACACCACACGGCAAATGTATAAATATGGGGGTATAACTTAAGTGCCATTTTGAAACTGTACCAAGACTACGGTTATGAATCAGGTTTTTCTCAGGCCTTCACTGCAAGATTCTTATTTGAATGAATCACAGTTATTACCCTTTATGTCTACCACGTTTTGTAATAAGGAACTTCCTTAATCAGGAAGAATACAAATAACTCAAATAACATAAAAGAGGCGCCTTATTTTTCTTGTATCTCATTTACGCCCGTGGGAATAAAATTCTATATTCACGCCTACGTTCTTAATTTATTAAAGTTGTGGGTGAAAGGTCAAAGATTTGATTGACACCTGGCAACATTTCTTGATAGAATAATATGCTGTTATGTAACGTTATATAGATGGAAAGGGGGTCACTAATCTTCTCATCTGTAAACAACATTTGCAACAGAACAGCTTTGTACTACATGCAACTTATAGCTATAACGATATTATTAGAAGTATCATCATAATCATCATCAGGTCTTTTTTGTCTCCACTGCAGGAGCACGACCCTCTCTGTACTACCAGAGTCATACTTGGCCTACACTCTCCTCGCTGGCCAGACGGATTGGAGAGGTCTCGTTGAAGTTATAAGCTTTGTTTAGCTTGTATTTCCTAAGTCTCCTTCTACGACATCCATGGGAAGACTTGGAGTGGTCCTATTCTACTCTGCCGGAAACCACACCGCGATTAAATGTTTATATACAATCACATTTCTGTAATTTTTTTGTGTAAACATACATCGTGTGTTTGTGTTTGTCTGTATGTTTTTCCTCCACTACTACAACTATTGAAGTACCTAAGATTCTATTACATAATTTGATTATAAATTCCATTTCTCTAACACGCTTGGTCGGGTCGCCCACAAATTTCAAAATTTGTTTTTCCGCTGTGCCCACGTCCGAGACGCTCCTGTATTAATTATTTTTCCGAAGAACCGACTTCAAAAAAGGAGGAGATTATCAATTCGAGGAGGAAAAAAAAACAAAAACATTGTTTTTTTATGTAACGCGATATCGTCAACCGTGGGCTGATTTTGATGATTTTTCGTCGGTCCCGGTCACTGTCTTTGACATTGGTCGTTACCTAAAACCATGTCAGAGGCCTTTATGGCGGTTTAAAAACTCTGACACTAGTGTTAGTCACTAACACATACGATAAGACGATTATTTTTTTATTTGAAAGCCTTTACTACCAAGTTGGTCCCATGTAAATTTGGTAAAGACATTATGAAGAACTTTGGAGATATGGAAAAACTCTTTACTCTAGTAGAGTATAGATTACTTAATTTCAGTACAATCGAGATCCACCATATACTCAGCTTTTACAATCTTCACTAACCTAAAATTCCAAACGATGATGAAGCAGTCAACATGACTTTTGAATGAAAAAAAGGCCACCACTGTCGTGAACATAGCGTAAATTATCATAATTTTTTCTTCCTTTATTTTAGACCACACTTTGGGGTGGAGGGTTGATAACCTGAGATACAGGATACTTCCTAGTTTAGGTATCAACCCACCATAATCCACTTTAGTATATAGTTTATTAGTTTTAAGACTTTTTGTAAAATACTGTGATTATGGTGAGAAATAAATAAATTATTATTGTTATTATTAATTTCCTCCTCATTTAATTTCAACCTCAGAGGAGGAAAGCCGATGAAAGAACTCCATAAGTACTTCATTGTTCTGTACAATTTTGTTTTACTAACCGAGCGTGCGAAGCGAGCGAGGTCTCTAAATCGAGTTGGGAGCGAAAACACATTCTTTGTATGTTCTTATGTATGTTTGTACCTCGATAACTGCCAAACCGGTGGTCCGATTTTGATGAAATTTGGTAGGCGTGTAGGAAATGTCAATAAAATTTTTATATTCCTTAGCATCAAAACTCGTTTTCATGAAATATAAATAGAATTTTCAAGTTCGTTGAGCATCAAAATCGATGCAGTGTTTTTGAAATATCAATAAAAATGCCTTGAAAATAATAATAGCGAGGTCTAAGTTCGTAGCGAATTATTATTATAAAACGTGGAACAGACATACCCGTAATAAATTGAACCACTAGATCACTATAGTATAATTGAATTAAAATAACAGAAAAAAAAATGAAATTTTCATACTAAAGTGTGCAGCCGCCCGGGCAATTTGTATGGGAATGACTGATTTTTTTTTGTGTGTTTTGAATGTTATTTTATTATGCTAAAGTGACCTAGTACAGCCCGTGGTTTCGAAACAGCTAAGAATCACCGCAAGGGAACTTGCTTTTACGTAAAAAAGCCGCATCGAAATTGGTCCATCCGTTCGAGCGCTACGATGCTACAGACAGACATTGGTATCAAACTTATAACACCCCTCTTTTTTATCCGTGCTTAAAAATATGCTATGGTTGACTGGCCTGACATGGTTGATTGTAAAGAATTTTAATTTTGGATCAATAAAGTTTTAGTAAATAAATAAAAAAGCTTGACGTGGCAAGTGTACTAGCACTCGCAAGGAAGTAGTTAAAAGCACTCGCTAAAACGCCAAGCCCCTCCAAATAGTAGGTCAACGCAGCAGTCCTACGCGCTCTCAAGGGCGACGGGCCCGCTAGAAAGTGAGATTTTTACTAGGTACCCGACGAGGGTTCGTCCACTCAGATTACGTGATCCTTAAGTTAAAATAGATCAGATGCAAAATGGCTTGGATCATAATGGTTTAAACAGAATGAACTGTGTATTTAATCTGCGTTGTGCAATGTATAACTAAAATTATAAACTTGTAGACGTCGTAAGTAACGCATATATCATCATCATCATCATCAGGTCTTTTTGTCCCCACTGCAAGAACACGAACCTCTCTGTACTACCAGAGCCATACTTGGCCAGAGCAACCAGAGGACTTGGCCTATACTCTTCTCGCTGGCCAGATGGATTGGAGAGGTCGTATTGATGTTTATATGCTTTGTTTAGCTTGTATTTCCTTAGTCGCCTTAGTGGTTCTGTTCTACTCTGCCTGAAAATACACGGCGAAACGTACAACTATATATTATCATACGTAAACTTAAATGTTTAATTTGGTGTGATTAAGGAGAGGCTCTCGTGGCCTTCAGGTCTTAAGGCCCTGGGCTTTATCTAACCCATCAGGGATAAAGACGTGATAATTAATCTATATCTTGTACATTCTGTTTATAATTTTTTTAAACTAAAAACCGACTTCACCACCCCGGAAATATTTCCATTCAAACAAAAAAAAAAAGAATTTTAAAAATTGTTCCAGGCGTCTTCGAATAATCAGTGAAAATATATAAAAAAGATCGCAACTAATTGATAACCTCCTTTTTTGTCAGTCTGTTTAAAATATAAAACCTTGAAACATTCTTTAAATCTCTGAATCGCTATAACTACTAGATCTGGTAGCACACTTTATAGGCAGTATACAAACAACTTTTCGCTGTGGAACCACCTGTGCAAACAAATTGAATATATACCAATTGCAATAACAAATGTTTCTTGTAGTAAAATATGTAAAAAAAATGTAGTTTTACACGTTTATATTATGAATTTATAATTATACTTAATTGTAAACATTTTAGAATGTTTCGTCTACAATTTACTATATATGTGCTTGGTAAACTGTGGTTAACGGTATTGGTAGTATAATTAGATAAGTAATATTTAAGAAAACTGTACACTAATTTTCTGTACTACTGTTTGTTTTCCCTAATTAAAAAATTAAAAAACCATTTTATTTTTTCCTTTTACCACCTTCTCGCCTAGCGTGATGTTACGCTTAAAGTGGCTTTAAGGTATTGCTCTAGCGGCCCTGGGCGCTACTTGAGACGCAGGACCCAAATTGCTTTATCGGCCCATTAGCTATAAAAACGAGATAGAGTATGTATGCATGTAGCATCACCGCTATTGGAGGGAGTCAAAGCTTTAGCGATGGATCAGATCTGTCGAGTGGACATACCCGAAGTTTCTAGCAGGTTTTTACCGTCGTTATACTCGTCGTTACGCAATCAAGTGAGAATTGGTACCTCGTTTTTGGAATGTGTTTAGCTTCCGAGACATTTACTTTAATGGCTTCACATTTCTTTCTATTTTAGCATTATTTTGTTGGTAAATAAACATTTAACTTATTTTCATCGGACAAAGTGGTTGAAATTATTTTATAAACTGTTTTTGAAAAATTTAAAGTGTGCCTACCTGTATATAAGATCTGCTTTAGACTAGGCAAGCACTGGTGACTTCTTGTCGCCATGACAATATTTCTGTCTCTTTTGCACTTTCAAAATAAGAAAGAGAGAGATATACAGTACTGTCACCGCGACAAAAGTCACCAGTGCGCGCCTACACTTAGAGATCGTTTCTCTTAAAAATGTAAACACCGAAAGGTCTAAACTGGTGGCGACGTCGTAGGTGGGGTTGCTGGTGATTCCTTTTAATCATTTCTTTCAATCAACTCGTGAAATAGTCAGCTCGACTCTGTTTCTAAAAGTACTCAGTATTACTTATTTTGTTATTTGATTTGGTCACTCATCATACATCATCATCATATCAGCCGCATAACGTCCACTGCTGGACATCGGCCCCTCCAAAAGATTTCCAAAATGACTGATCTAGAGCAGCTTGGTCACTCGTTCGCAAGCTTTAAATATTATATTGAGATAACATTATAATATAACACAAGTTTATTTTCCAGGCATATTAAAAATCCCCGACTTTTAATAGATTCTTATATAAACGCCATCTAGTAATCAGTGGAGGAACTAATTAGTAGAACATATATTCGTAGCGCCATCTATTATTATCCAGGTATAATAAAAAAAAACGATTTTCAAACGTAATAACTTTTAAACGGCCGAATCGATCTTCATCGTTCAGAAACATCATTCATGAAGAAACACCGCAAGAGATCTAGCTTTTACGTAAAAAACCGCATCGAAATTGGTCCATACGTTCGACCGACATAGATACTAAAGTCACCCTCCTCTTTTTGTCTGGGGTTGAAAAAAAACAGAATAAATTCAAATTGTATCACCTACGCCAGTATTGGTCGCCGATAAATAACTAGGTTCGCGTAGGCCCTTCGTAATCTACAAGTAAGTATGTACTCCAGTGACTAGTCGAGCAAATATGCTCAACCCAGCTTTCTATTTTCTCTATTTGGTCCTACGACCAAATCGAGAGCAATCTTATCAAGGCTTATGCAAGTAGAGCCTTAAACAATTTGACAAAGTTTGCGTTGTGGACGGTTATGGTTTGCGTTCCTCCTTTAACTGCCTCCGTGGTGTAGTGGTTAGAGCGTTCGGCTCATACCCGGAGGTCGCGGGTTCGATTCCCGGCGGGGACAACGACTTTGCGTTGTTGTCCTAGTTTGGTTAGGACATTGCAGGCTGATCACCTGATTGTCTGATAAGTAAGATGATCCGTGCTTCGGAGGGCACGTTAAGCCGTCGGTCCCGGTCACTGTCTTTGACATTGGTCGTTACCTAAAACCATGTCAGAGGCCTTTAAGGCGGTTTAAAAACTCTGACACTAGTGTTCGTCACTAACACACACGATAAGAAGTGAAGAATGGTTTGCGTTCCCCTGCTTGTTGTTCTTTTGTATAAAAAAGAGGGGGTTATGAGTTTGACGCTAATATCTGTCTGTATGCCGTGTGGTTGCCGGCAAAGTAGAATAGGACCACTCCAAGTCTTCTCGTGGATGTCGTAGAAGACGACTTAGGAAATACAAGCTAAACAAAGCTTATAAATATCAATGAGGCCTCTCCAACCCGTCTGGCCAGCGAGAAGAGTGTGGGCCAAATCCTCTGGCTGCTCTGACCAAGTGGTTCTAGTAGTACAGAGAGGGTCGTGCTTAACAGTGGAGTCTAAAAAGACCTGTTGATGATCTATCTGTGTACAACGTGTTAATAAAATAACGCAAAACCTCTCAGGTTGTAACTCAGTCCATGAAACTGAACAACTTTTGTTCTACAATATTCCCAAAATGCCAGAAATAAAATTAAGATTTTCATACAAATTGACTCGATCAGCTGATCAGATTGTATGAAAATTCAAATAATTTTTTTTTTGGTTTTGTGAAAGTTGTAGAACAAAAGTTGTTTAGTTTCATGGGCTGAAGGACCATCTGAGAGGTTTTGCGTTATTTTATTAACACGTTGTATCTGTGTGTTTGACTGTGGCATAGTAGGTCTCGAACGTATGAACCGATTCAAATCCTTTAGCTGGCTTTGGCCAAGTATGGCTCGGGTAGTACAGAGAGGGTCGTGCTCCTGCAGTGGAGACAAAAAGACCTGATGATGACGATGATCACTTAATGCTGTCAACGACTACGCGAAATCGAGAAGTAGCCGGAACAGTTCTATTTATTTCTAACCGACTTCCAAAATGGAGGAGGTTATAGATTCGCCGCGATGTTTTAGTTTATTTTTCATGTATCACGGATTATTCGAAGACGCCTGGACCGATATGCAAATATCTTTTTTTGTGTGATAAAAAAATGAGTAGGAATACTTTCGAGGTGGTCCCATAGAAATTTTATCAAAATCAGTTGTGTAGTTTGGGGGTGAAGTCGGTTTTTAGTTTTGTATTATATGACAATATATATATATATATATAACTGACTCCGTGGTGTATTGGTTAGAGCGTTCGGCTCGTACCCGGAGGTCGCGGGTTCGATACCCGGCGGGGGCAACGACTTTGTGTTGTTGTCCTAGTTTGGTTAGGACATTGTAGGCTGATCACCTGACTGTCTGACAAATAAGATGATCCGTGCTTCGGAGGGCACGTTAAGCCGTCGGTCCCGGTCACTGTCTTTGACATTGGCCGTTACCTAAAACCATGTCAGAGGCCTTTAAGGCGGTTTAAAAACTCTGTCACTAGTGTTAGTAACTAACACACACGATAAGAAGAAGAAGTTATACGATCAGCCGCCTGCTTTTAACGTCAACCCTAGCTCCTTGGGAATGCAGATGAAGTACGATAATGTGTAAGCTTAGTCCTTTAGTCGGCTCTTACGACTTCCACAGAAAGAAAAGGAAGCCACATGAAAGAAACGAACTACTGATTTTTGTGAATCTTTTTATAGTGACTAATCTTTTGACATAATTATCTATTACCATAATATTATCTCATCATATCTTATCAGTCATTAACCTCACGCATGATATAATCAGTCGGTGTTAAATTACATCTCTGAACCGTGCTGGTAAGGTGTTATTATGTTTTTATTACGATAGCAGTCTGCCTCCGGTTTGTTTGAGTATGTTTAGGTATTATAATGTAAACCTTTTTGAAGAAATGCGCTACTTGTAAGTGAAAATTGCATCAAAAATTTCCAGTGGTTTTAGAATTTATCGACAGACAGTCAGATACCTAAACGTGCTAGGGAATTTCAATTTATTATATACATAGATAAGTAAATGAGTATTAAATAATTACTAATTTTTATCGATTTTAACAGCATTAAATGTTATTAGAAGCATTATAATATTATCTAAATTAAAATATGCATGAAAAATTTAAAAATATTTTTTTTTTCATTAAATTAAAATTTGGATTTGTAATGAGTATTATAAGGCTGCCACCTTCAAAAAAAATATTCTTGTTTAATAGAGTTTAAATAAATATGTAGGTTTGGAAATTTTAAATAATGAGATTGTATTTATTTCAGAGTACTAGTTTGTTGTTTGATACTAAACTCTTACCGCCCCGCGCCATTGCACTCCTCAAAACAAAAAAAAATATAGTATAATGCTTCCTATTTTAGTAAAGCTCAAATTATTTCATTAATAATAAATAAATATATTTGTTATACTATACTTGTATTATTATATAGTGTATTTTCAATACATATTTAAGCACCTATCGCATTTAGATTAAATTTTTCTGTTTTTCTACAGGTTGACTGGTAGAGAATGTATTAGCATTAAGTTCACCTTTTGTACCGTTGTGGTCAATAAAGATTTTAATAAATAATAAATTTATAACTATATGATTTAAACAAAAGCCACGACCCTCTCTATACTATCAGAGCCTTACTTGGTCAGAGCAGCCAGAGGACTGAGCCTACACTGTCCTCGCTGGCCAGACGGGTTGGAGAGGTCTCATTGATGTTTATAAGCTTTGTTTAGCTTGTATTTCCTAAGTCACCTTTTACGACATCCACGGGAGGACTTGGCATGTCCAGCAACCAGCAACAGAGTTCCTGGCCAAAATAATAAATAAATATATAGGGACCAATTACACTCATTGAGATAGCCCCAAAGTAAGTTCGAGACTTGTATTATGGGATAATGAATGAATTAAATATCAAAATAGTTCATTGAAAGAGTTACATCTATTAAACTTGTAAATAGGATGTCAATGGCGCGCACGCATGGTTTGAAACATCGGTTCAGTGCCTATCTGGATCACTGAGCGGAGACAATAATGCAGCAAAAAGTGACATTACCGAGGCTCGGAGATAAAACGGCCCATGATATTAATTTGTGGATAAAACTAGTAGTGTACGAACTATGCTCTCGCGATGTTGGTCCTGTTTAATCTCTGATACAAGAGAGGTCTAACTCCTAAACTGATGAAGCGATTCAAAAATATGTTTGAGCGAAAAGCGTTCACTGTTTTACAATAAAGGAGCTAACCATGAGCTAAACCATTTAACTGACAGATTTAGCTTATAAATGATTTTTTTTTAAAGAAGAAGTTTACCCTGTAACCTTGCGGGTTACCTTACCAAATTTATGCATATTCACTGTCAAGCTATATTCACCTTATTACTATCTACGAAATGCATAGAATAACTTATAAAGTCAAAATTCGCCGTACACAAGTTTTTCTCAAGCTGAATAGGTTTTAGAAAAACATGACCGCTTGTTTACGTTTTGAAGATATAAATAAGGGCAATTAGAGATTGACATTCCAGTGTAAATTGACGCTTACTTCATAGCTGGTCTGCGCGTAACGAAAAACATACCATAGTAACAGTGGGCCAAATAAAAACCTAGGCCGGCCTGTACCTATATCTTTAATTTTCTCTCGAAATAATATTAGAGTGTTACCTGAATTTTCCGGGGTCCAGTGTTGCCCTCAATGGAAAGAAAACGGAGATATCTTTCAAAATTTTGACTTGACCATATTGACCAAGCCTCCGTTCAAACTATTTTATATATCTACTACTGTTTATAGTTTGAAGTGAGAACGTGAAGCTTTTTCTACGCACATTTAGCTAATATATATAGCATAAAATAATTTGAAGGGTTATATCTAGGGCATAAATAAAACAAAATTTTAAATTATACTACGTTACCTCTCAAACTATTTATTTACTTTTTTTTTATTCATTTATTAGAATGAAAATGTATATTTAGAGAAACACTTCATGAAATATTTCTGAATATACATTTCAATATGTATATTATTTGGAGTTTCAAAGAAAATCCTACTAATATTATATAAACGCGAAAGTTTGTGAGTATGAATGGATGTTTGTTATCTATTTGATATCTTTCACGTAAAAACTACATAATGGATTTTTATGAAACTTTACAATAATATATAGCTTATACCTCGGAATAATACAAAGGCTACAATATATAAAGATATTGTGTGATCCTGCGCAGACGAAGTCGCGGGCACCAGCTAGTTTAAGATATAAGTTGGTTAGGTTGAGATCCGGTCAAGGTATCTAGTTGGCCCACTGTACCATACGCTTCAGACAGATGACACTCAACGAAATGTTGACTTTATAGGTACCTACTCGTAGAAATCGAAAATACTTGTTACGCAACGACTGTCTTGAACCAAAACCAGCTTTTAAATTATCCGCTTTTCTAAGACATAAACAAATTATGTAAATGTAAGCAATAAAATATGAATATTCGTTTTCTTAGTATTTAGGAAGCTTGAAGGAAAATAAAAGTTGAAATATTATAAAAACTTTTGTTGTATTTGTTATAAAATATAGTATCTTTGAGTTAGTATCCCATAATATATATTTAAACTTACTTTGAGACTAGCTCAATCTGTGTAATTTGTCTTTATATTTTTTTTAACCGACTTAGAAAAATAAAGGAGGTTATCAATTCATCGCGATCTTATAAATCTTCACCGATTATTCGAAAACGCGTAGACAGACTTTTTTTTTTTGAAAACGTATAAGTACTTCTCAGGTGATCCCATTAGAAATTTTATCAGAATCGGTTACTGTAGTTTGGGGGGTTTTAGTTTTAAAAATGTATATAATTATTGTCAATGATAGAGATATATCCACACCACATTGTAACTATAACTTTGTAGTTGTTTTTGTGTGTGTGTAAGTGGCCAAAACTGCGCTATTTATTTAAACGATTTCTGTGCTATCATTTAAATAGTTTTTACTAAGTTATAGCATCTTTATTCAAAGTCAAAACAAAGGCAAACATATCTTTATTATCATAGGATATTTATAATATCACTTTGTGTTTGTTGCACAAGTGTTGACGTCAAATGGTTACTTACAGCTAAGTTTACTGCCGCTTCCTAAGCGCTAGTGCAGAAGCGGTAACAAACTGCACTGCAGCATTTTCTCCAAAGACGTCAACTCACAATCAAATTATGTGGACAGAGAATACATTGTAAAGTGAATAAGTAACTAACTTATTTTGCTTACTATCAAGTGAAGCCATAAGGTCATCACTTATCTTGTTCGTATTATCTTTTCCGTGTACAAATGTATATAACTTATGCATGTATATATTTATTTATTTATGTATATATCTAGGTCTTTGTATATATTATGTAAGTTTAAGTATATTTAGTGATTGTACCTACAGTTGTTATTATTTTTTCTCCCTTGCCTATAACTTTGCACCTCACCTGTTTTCGTCAAACATCTCCAAGTACCTCGGGGCCGCCTTTTGACATCTGTTTTATGTATCTATTATTCTCTACCATTCTGTAACATCAGCCGTCATCCGTAACATCTTTCACCGTGCCGTATGGTCTTCGGTATAGAAGAATAGGGCCACTCCAAGTCCTCCCGTGTATGTCGTAGAAGGCGACTTAGGAAATACAAGCTAAACAAAGCTTATAAACATCGATGAGACCTCTCCAACTCGTCCGGCCAGCGAGGAGAGTGTAGGCCAAGTCCTCTAGCTGCTCTGGCCAAGTATGGCTCTGGTAGTACAGAGAGGGTCGTGCTCCTGCAGTGGAGACAAAAAGACCTGATTATGATGAGTCTCTGTAATATTATGTTTTGGTGCAATGAATATTTGAACTAAAGTAAGGTATGATATTGACTGAGAAATCCATATCCATACTTATATATAAAGCTGAAGAGTTTGTTTGTTGCTGAAGAACCACTGATCCGATTTAAAAAATTCTTTCGGCATTAGATAGGTCGTTTATCGAGGAAGGCTATAGGCTATATTGCATCACGCCCGCGACTTCACACGTGTGGTTAACGCGGGCGAAGCCGCGCGCTGCCTCTAGTAAGAAGATAAAGCTTTTAAACGCACCCCAGATTTTGAAGCAGCTCAGCTAACCTACTATACAACTATCACTAGTAGGTGACATACCTATGAATCATTTCCACTTTCATCTCGCTAGTAAAATCTTACTGTATCTTTAGCAGCCTGATTCAGCATAGTATATGTATGACTCATGCTCAAGAATGTCTGACTAATCACGTAAGTATATAAATAATAGCGCTAGAACCTCACAACGTGATATATAGGTAGATATAGTGCAGCAGGATCAATGATGAATAATATGTTGTATGTTCGTCACGTTTAGTTTAACCCTCGAACAAAAAAGGGGTGTTACCAATAGGTTTGCCGTGTGGTTTCCGGCAGAGTAGAATAGGGCCACTCCAAGTCCTCCCGTGGATGTCGTAGAAGGCGACTTAGGGAATACAAGCTTAACAAAGCTTGTAAACATCAATGAGACCTCTCAAATCCGTCTGGCCAGCGTGGAGAGTGTAGACTAAGTTCTCTGGCTGCTCTGGCCAAGTATGGCTCTGGTAGTACAGAGAGAAAAAAGGCCTGATGGTGATCAATAGGTTACAAGCGATGTTGCCTTTTTGTTTGGTCGTAAATCGTGATTTTCCTATGTACTAGGTATACATTAGTAAGTATATAATAAATTATGCCATGCTGGTCTGGGAGAAAAAAAAACTTAGAATGTACCAGCTGCTTCTCTTCCCACGCAGATCGTAAAAGCCGATCGAGAGAATGGGCAAAAATGCAAATCATGTTAACAGGCGATGCGGCTAGCAACCCATCACTGTATTGATTGCTTTTCCATCTTCTCGCCTACCATGACGCTAAAAGTGGCTTTTGGGTCTTGCGGCCCTGGGCTCTGCATAGAACCGCAAGACCCAAAATGCTCTGTCTGCCCCATTAGGGATAAAGACGTGATAGTATGTATGTAATAAATTAATAAGCAACGAGAGTTTCTTAAAATTTGCGATAGACATTTGTCAGTTTTGCTGTTACCCATTTCCATCTGTATTTACCATAATAATATGTCAGATTGCTCAAACACTATTTAAAGTTTGTACAGACAACTTTGTACCGAAAAAAAATACAAGGTGCTTTTAAATAAAGTATAAATGAATTCAAGGGATGATTCAGCTTATCTCTTTAAACAACTTTTCCCAATTAACGTATATCGAAACACGAAAAAAAAATTACGTTCTCAATTTCTCGTACAAATAGAAGTAATCACGTGATCTATTTACTATAGAACGTAAAAAATATTTTTTTTCATTTTGATATATACATATAACCAGGTACATTTATTGGGAAATATTGGTGAAAAACATACATAAAAAACATATGCATTCAAAATAATAACATCCTCCTTTTTTAAAGTCGGTAAAAAAAACATCAGACTAGTGTTGTATAGCAACTATTCATTGGAATATAATATTTTTCCTATCATGTTTTTTGCGAATAATATAGATTTCTTACAACAGGTCATGGTCTATGAAGTCATCAAATCAAGTACAGCCAACAGCAGAGTTAACCTTTACATATCTTTATGCACTGGTAATGGTGGCAAATTTGCAATGAATTTAAATAAATATTTATTTCTTATAGTTTTATTTGATTGTTCATATATTTATATCCTTAATTATATTATTTAAGTTTATGACAAATAATGAATAAACTTACTACTTATGTGCATAAAATATAATATTCTAATATATTAACATGAGCGATAATTTGATGTTTTTAATCCTAAGCTAGGCTCATACATTAGGACACTAAAGGAAATCCTGTACTGTGCTACAGGAGAATGAGCATGTAAAGTAAACTAATTGTAATATTTCATTTGATAAACTTGTTTTCTCTTAGTTTGTAAGATTCTCCTTTAATAATTGTTTCTTAGATACACACATATTTTGGATTGCGACCAGTTTTTAATGCTTTTTCTGTGGATTTTTGTAATAGTTGTAATCTGTTTTGTGTGATAATAAAAAAAATAAAAAAAAAGTATGTTCGAGTACATAATTAAAAGAAAAATGAGTATAAAAATGGTATTTTAAGCAACAGTTGTATATGAAGGATCAAAAAATGCGAGATGCGTCGGATCGGAAGGTTACACCATCGAGCATTTTTTGACGTACTTATACAACGTTGCACACAAACTTTTTCTACGGCTATATTTACTAAAAATATATAAACCTACATTACCACTGACTGACTGACATAATTGTTTGCCCTGTTGCGGGTTTGGTGGGGTTTAGGTTTATGTGTGGTCGTATAGAGGGTGCTCCAGTGAGTACCAGAAAAATCTGACATTTGAGGATCTGCAGAAACGTGACGTGGAAGGGGTACGGCCTGCGAAGATGGATGGGGTTGGGGGCGTGATTTTTTTTCCAAAATTTAGGGGGTTGTAAGCAATTTGACGAGCGTCATTTGTTTTTTGATTTTTTCAAAATCCAAGATGGCCGCCATACATGGAAAATTTCCCTCCATACAACCTTACCCATTTTCTGAACTGGAAACATATCTTAGCCTACCTGAACAGCCACACGATAAACCGCGGGCTGCTTGCAGTCCGCGCAGCGCCCGAAAAGCTAGTTTACTAAATATAATACCAAAATAAACAAAGAAAAATGTTAAATATTTGAAATAATGTTTGACAGATATACAGATAGGTATATGTGGTAATTTTATTAAATTGTTGTTTACGTTCTAGTGACTATGTTGTTTATGCTAGACTTTTGTTTTTAATAAATATAATTCCCAGTAATTCCCAGTGACGATATTAAAAAATATCAATAAAGAAAAAAAAAATATTTGTTTCTTTGCTTTTATTTATAAAATTATTGTTAATCGAATAAAACCTTAACCTAAATGTAACCTTCTTTATTATATCTGTGTCAGCGCGAATCTTTTTGGTCGCATTACGATACAAGAGCGTCTTTGGGGAATAGAGTATAGACTTTTCTGAAGTCATATTATCTGTGTTCTTATATCAGTATTACGCTATTTTCCAACAAGTCAAATCAGCAACTTTTTTCTAAACGTCAAAACAAACAGTTTTTATGGGATTTTGTATGAAATACAGGCAGATGACGTCATAGATTTTTGGAGTCAAATAGCGCTTTAGTTTTTCTACAATAATAAATTTAAAATAACGTTAAAATGGATATGTTCAAAGACAAGTGACATTATTTTGCGACGCTTTATTTTTCTTTTAGTACAAAAGAATTTATTTTTGACTTAGGAAAGTGCCCATTTGTGACTATGTAAATGACAGATAAAAGTTCAAAAATAGAAAATAGTATTTTATGCAACAGTTGTATAATAACGGTCAAAAAATGCGAGTGGCGCAGGTTACGATGCGAGCCTTGGCGAGCATCGTAAGGAGACGCCATCGAGCATTTTTTGACATACTTATACAACGTTGCATACAATACTTTTTCTACGACTATATAAATAAAATACAAAAACAAACAAAGAATAAGAAAATGTTTGCTAAACATATGTTTGCTTGATATCTATGGTATCTATGGTAAACTTTTTTTGACGTCGTTTTAGTTACTATGTGAAAAAAACATTTTTTCTTATGTTGGCAGAATGGTAAATCTATAGAAAAAAAAGTTCTAGGTCTATGGCTAGGCGTATCGTTTTAGTGAAATAACGACACATGTGCTATTATGAGGCATAATAGAGTATAGACTTTTTTCTGCAATCATAAATGTTCTTATATTAGTGTTCAGAACCATTTAAAAGACAGATAACAGTACAGGAGTAGAAAAAGTATATTACATATCTGCTCTTTATCTGTTTATACTTACTCAAAATTTTACAGTTATGCATTTAAATAGGTACCTACGTAGGTTAGGTACGTACATACCATAACGCCTATCAGTACGATGGAACGAGGCCTTTGGGTCTTACATATATAGTCGGACTTCGTGTATGGATAAAGACATTGTAGTATGTATGTATGTTAATATCAAAATGGCTCTTTCCCAAGCATTTTACAATTTTTATTTTTAATGTATAGTAATAAACTAAATAAAATTGTATACCTAAGTGTTTCCATGGTGGTCTGGGAGAAAAGAATAAACGTAGAATGTACCAGCTGCTTCTTTTCCCGCGCAGATCGTAAAAGCCGATAGAGGGAATTGGCGAGATTTGAATCATATTGATAGGCGATGCAGCTAGCAACCCATCACTATTTTGATTCCATTTTTCCATCTTAACGCTCATCATCACGCTAAGCGTGGCCTTTGGGTCCTACGGCCCTGATCTCTGTCTGCCCCGTCAGGGACAAAGACGTGAAAATGTATCTGTATACCTAAGTGAACGTCACTTGAAATACTAAATTGTTTTCTAAGTGTCGATCCACACGCTGCGCTAGATACGCGACGGAATGTGCGTCGCGTTACGCGCCTACACCTTTCATACAATTTCTACCCACCGTTCACACAACGCGCAAGTTACGCATTTAGAATTGTATGCACGACGCAAGTTTCGCTGCAATTGTTTCGTCTCATGGTCAGGAAATATTGAAAAACAACATGTTCAAAATATATTTTATTACAAACGAAACGAAACCTTAAGACTAGTTTCGACTTATTTAAATTATCGTATAAAAATAACTTATTTCTAAATACTTATTAATTCAGTAGTGTGATTTCGTGATACTTAATATATTCTTAAATACGGATATATATGTTTTTTGCATGCAAAAAATATATTTTTTTATGTTTTCATGATATTTTGTATCTCTACATTTTTCTTTGGTATGTGGTAAACACACTGTTACAATTCATATATTAACATTTTTACTAAATTAACAAAAAATATAATAAAAGATCTGTACTTATGGCTCTTTAAAAGGACGGAAATTCAAATTACACAGATGTAACCTAAAAATATTACAATCACATTATTAAGACGGATATTATATAAACAAGATCTATCATATTGGCACTCATCATTAAAATATACAAAACAACTATGAGTTTCTAAATCGTAGATGACGTAACTTAAAAACCAGATGGTTACGTAAAAAAAATTACATATTCGACCAATGGTCCGCACAGACTCTCAGAATAAAGATTGCCATTCTTGACATTATCAGACATGACGTTGCTTAACCGAAAGTAAGAAAGAACTTGCAACTTATAGTACTCTAACAACACAACGCAATCGAATTGAGGTCAGATTGTTCTCATGAACGGCCTCCCACTATTGGCAAACGTCCATGGCACCGCGTGTACTCTTGGAAGGCTTATACGCTCTTACGAAACAAGCAGTCGAAGTAACATGTTACTAAAATTACGCTATACGTGTCTCTAGACACTTGGTGGGGGCGAGGTCGCTAAAGGCACGATCTTAGGTACCTATAATTGAGTTTCATCAAACGTGAGTCAAAGGTACACATGATTCATTGAAGATTATTGAAGTTACTGCTCCGTGACATTATGACCTGAGGCGCGGTCACAAAGCATTAACTGTTCACAGATTAACGAATGGAATGTATGACTACTAACATAAAGATTTCTGCATTCCTTTCAACAAGGAATCGAACTTTATTCCTACAAATGCAACACTCAAAAAACTTTCTCTAAATGAAAATAAAAGTTGCGCGAACGCGCTCGGCTCTCGAGTCGTTATGGCGAATTGTGACGTTTCGGCAGATTTTCGGAAGTATAGTAATACTGACTTAAAGCCTAACATTCAGTCTCTCCTTCCTTCCTCTCACTCGGTAAATAATGTTCCACTTCCCTCATATAATGAAACAGCTTCCATGCAAGAACCACTCCTGTAATCTCCACAATAGCAATAAGTAGCGATGCACCAGCGACTGAAGAACTGATGATTTTAGTGTAAACTGAGGCCACTTTAGCACAACCTAATCTTTCATTGGCTTCCTTGTCGGTGAACTCACAGGTAGCTCTGTAGTAACTGTCCAAACAGCAGGTCAAAGGCAAGTCGTTTCTCCAGCTTCTGTAGTCGCGAGCATCGTTAGCACCACAGCACTTTAACTTCCTTTCGATTCTTCCGAAAGCCTTGAAGACGTCAGGGTTGGACTGAGAGTTGTAGTATCCATCGTAAACAGTATCCTTGATGAACCGATCCGTATCTTCCCCATCAACAAACACGAAGATCAAAGTCGCTGCAATGAATTGCAGCAGGATAATGATGATGAGGCACAACCCGTAAATTCCAAGTAATCCTCTGCTTTCTCTATTAGCACCGCAGTATCCACAGAAAGCCACAATCATGATGAATAATCCGATCAAGATGAACAGCCATGGCGCCAGCTGTGGCCAGTAAACTCTGTAATCCAGTAGATAGTGGTTGATATTCCTCAATGCAACGAATTCCGATAGATGCACAAAGAACCAGATCCCAGTAGCTGCCGATACGAGGCCGAACACTGCATAGATGATATTTAGGACGTAAAGAACGGATTTTATGAAGTCTTCTTTAGCCATAGTGGAGTAAGGCTATCGACCGAGCGCGAAGATCGTTGTCAACGGAATGAGAGGTGCGGCGGTGATGCAACTTGTTTTTATAAAGTGCGGAGGTGCGCGCGCGCGTTCAACATCAAGCCTCAAGACTGACTGCGGCCGATGGGCGAGATAGCCTGCGACACAGTTATCGTAGGTACATGATTTCCCCTCGATCGCAAGGTGATCTTGCGTAATGCATATTTTAGCATTTAGAGCTTTAAAGCTACCGCGGCGTTTTACTGCCAATATTTTTAGTAAATATTTCCGTTAATAAATCTTAGTTTTATTATATGCAAATGTAAGGTCAAGTCGTTAAACTGTTTAAGGGCTGATTCAGTTGATTATACTTATAATTTTTCCTGAAGAAACATTTTTAATATTGAATTTTATTTTGGCTTTCTTTCTTTAGAAATTCTGTTAAAAAATCGACCTACACTTAAAAGTTTTCTTTTATACTTCTATAGGTACCTAATTAAACTACTCAGTTTTAATCGTACTATATGTATTATAGGTACCTACTTAGAGAAGCTTCTGTAGGTACCCTAAATTGAATGAAAATAAATATATCTTTGAAATAGTGTCAGAGAAATATTTTGAATAACTTTATTTACTGTAGGGGTAATTAAAAAAGACAAGTTGTACGTATGTAAGATCTCCATTTATTTACAGTCATTTCTCACGGGTACTTATAAACTAATTATTTGGTACATGAATTAAATTAAATACTTAATTAAGATGACTCACAACAAAGAAATGCGCTTTCATTCATAAAAATATTAGTTACTTACACATTTTCCTATCTAGATATATTTAAAAAGTTATTTTCCAAACTGTGTTAACATAGTTATTAATACAGTTTCACACATGCTTTCTTTTGTATGTCACATTACAAACACTTTCCTATACACAGCTGCGCATACATAACACCATTTCTATACAAATCAGTCGCGTGTTCGAGCCCTTACTATTACGTAACGTTAAGTTAGAAATTTTCTTTCAAGACAAGAAAATAAAAACTTTCACATTGAGGAACATACATACGGCCCACCTACGACCGTGTTTACACGTGAACGTACGTCTTCCGGTCAATAAACTTTTAACTTATTATATTATTCGTTGTGATAATTGCGACTGAACAGATTAGTGTGTTTTTGCAAGTATATATAACACTTAAGACATAAGATATCGCTAAGAATTTATTTGTCCAACTTTCTGCAAACTTTGCAATTCGCTATTTCAAAAAATTGTTACAAAAATAAAAAAAATGTACTAAAATAACATAATTCCTACGAAGAATGAACTCTTTCTTTTAAACAGAAGACCAAATGTGAAATTGACAAATGGTAAATGCGTAAAGAATGGCTTTAAGTTGCGAAATGGAAAAGTCAACAACAAAAACCGGTCACGCTTCTTAGAAATTGCTTAACATCTTCTAACATTAGTATAATACATTGAGAACGTCATTTACGAAATGACTCATAATATTACTAATCGACAATTCAAATAGACAACTTTATACGTCATCGCCATCACAGCTATGCATCTGTTCTAGTTGTCCAGCACAGCGAAACTATTTTATATATTGACCGACCACTTTCAATTTCGGTGGGGATAGGTGGGGTCACAAACATTCATACAAGTTACACTACCAGTTTAAAAAGCGCTCTATCAACAGCGTAAGCGTTAAATTATCAGACATCTTAACCTTGCGAGATAATACTCCTTATAAACATGAGACATGACTACATCCACACTGGAAATGATGTAAATTGCTCATAATTGTATGGACAATTTACGAGATTCATCGCCATACCTAAAGCGCCTCTTTAACCGTACTTGAGAACCCCGACACGCACTACTATTCGACATGCTTGGCGAATAAGACCTTTACGGTCATCACAATAAAGACACAAAAACACAAGTACGTGCGACATATTACACGGTTGATTTAACACTATTTCGTTTATATTAGTCCTTTTTTGCTCTCCGACTCTATCTGGGTTTGGATCACTCGCGGTCGTCTCAAAAGAGATCTTAACATTCTAACAGATGATACAAGAATGAAGATACCGATAAAAGCTATGAAAATTGAGACACCTGATAGTACTTTGATGATGATCCTCGAATACTGCGAAGCTACGGCAGCACAGCCGTGTCGTTCGTTTGCCAATTTGTTTGTAATTTCGCAGTTGATGGTGTAGGGCTCCAACCAGCCGTGGTAGAACACATCGCAGCAAGAATTCGGGAAGTCATTCTTCCAGTTAACATAATCCCTCGGGCTTTCGGCGCCACAACACTGCATTCTCCTTTCGATCCTCCCAAAAGATTCTTCGACTCCATGATTTTCCTTCATTTGGTAAAAGGCATCCCAAATCGTATCTTTGATAAAGTTATCCGAGGATTTGCTGTCGGCAAACACTAGAGCAATCACAGCGACAGCTAATGACACTATTATAGTGATAGAAACGAAGGTAACGTGAACTCTAAGGAGACTTTTGCTCTTCTTTGTAGCACCGGAGAAGCCGCACCCGGAAACCCCAAGAACAAGGAATCCGACGATGATAAACAGCCATGGTATCACTTGCGGCCAATACAGGTTGTAATCCAACAGATAGTGGTTAGAGTTGCGTAAATTGGTCACTTCTTTCACTTCGACGAAGAACCAAATGGCGGCAGCGGTTAATGTTAAACCGAGGAACGCGTAGATCGCATTTAGAACGTGTGAACACACTTTAGAGCCCATTTTCGCTTGCACTATCACTGGTCACGACTTCACAACGATACGTGTGTCTCCTTGCGGGGTTTACAATTAAATGGCGTAACTCCTCGCCTCCGAGTGGTTTTATGATGGACGCCGCTTCCGATCAAGGTCTCAAGGATTGATTTCCTTGCGCGTGAGTCAGAAGGGTCGGTTTTCCATGAACAATGACGTGTTCTAATTATGATTCTGGTACAGTTTGTTTACGAAGATGCGGACGGAAAACGCTGGCTTATCGTTGCTGGCCTATACAGGTTAATAGTTGTAGCAATTGTGTCGCAGTATTTTCTCACAGGGCTCGTTCGAGTCTTGCAAATCAGTTACGGTAATTATAGATATGTTTTGGCCTAGTTTTCCTCGTTTTGCTAGGAATGGATTGCCGTGTTAAATGAAAAACCAATTTATTAGCGTAAAAGTCGTTTTATTGTCATAGTTTAAGTTGTAGTTATATGTATTTTCTTTTAAAGGCGGAGGTTAACAATTCGAAATTATATATAACTTTCGAATATGCATGTAATGTGTATTTTTTATGTATGTTCCCCGAGTACTCGAAAACGCCTATATACATTCGAATTAATAACCTCTTCCTTTTCTGAAGTAGGTTATTTTTTTTTAACTTAGACGATGCAGCTAGCAACCTATCACTATTAGAAGCTTTTATTTAGTTTCACCTGTCCCGTTGTATATCTATCTGAAACAAATTACTTCCTGGTTTACGATTGAGATGAAATTTTGCACGCGTATATTATAGTGTGACAATGCAATATTATAATGACAAGAAGCTGAACTGATGATGAAGCTGGAAGGTGGCTATAGAAACTGTTTAATGAAACTACAGAACCCTAAGACTTCAAAGCCTCACAATAAAAGCTTGTACGAAAAAATGATTTTTTTCTTCTTCAGAAAACATATTTTGATTTTCTTTTTCCACCACTACGCAAAAAGTGGCCCGTTGTTTTACGATCCCAGGCTCTTTCTTGCCCCGCCTTTCATCCCCGCTTGGGATAAAGACGTGATAATGTTAAGTAATAATTTTTCAGTACAAAAAACTGCCTTGTCCCCCAAAGTACTCAACCGATTTTGGTAAAATTCTATGGGACAACCCCGAAAGTATTCCCTTTCAAACAAAAAAAGAATTTTCAAATCGGTCTAGGCGTCTTCAAATAATCGGTAAACAAAACAAGATGCGACGATTGATAACTTCCTTTGGAATTGGTTCAAAAGCTATGGTTTCACAACCGTTCGCCTGTCAGACTTCAATCTTTTGGAACGGAAAATTTCTAACCCTTTAGGAAAATTCCTAGATTTGCGGCGAAATGGTAGCAGAAGTGGTCAGAATACCCTCATTTGAAATAAATTGTTTAAAAGTAAATATGGTGATAAATAATTTAAAGGTCTTTTAACAGATTGCTGGCAGTCAAATTTTTAATTATCACCATATCTTATACCTTTAAACGAGCAATTCTTGTATATTTATAAATTTCTGTGATCTAGAAAACGGCTCTAACGATTTCGCAGAAAATTGGTATATGGGGGTTTTCGGGGGTAAACAATCGATCTAGATTAGTCTTATGTTTGGGAAAACGCGTGTTTTCGAGTTTTCATGCGTTTTTCTTTCCACGCAGAATATGGTCGCTAATTTCGTCGCGCCGGTCGCCATCTATTTGGCTCAGCGGTTAAGGATACCGACCGCTAGAAAAAGTGTTACGGGTTCGAATCCCACTCGGTGACTTACTTTTGTTTTTTTATGTTCAACTTTATATATAATTTTTCATTTTTTAGACAAGTTTGAAAAAAATGTAGTTAATGTTTGAGATGTGACCGAGCAAAGCTCGGTCACCCTCGGTACTTTACTTTTAAACAATTAATTTCAAATGAAGGCGCCACTTCTACCATTTTGCCTTAAACCAAAGTAGGGATTGTAATACCCACGCGGTCGTAAGTACCAATTAAAGGGCCCACTGTATTTCCGGGTTCAAAATCCTGAGCCATGCGTAATGTTTGCTCAACTTGTTAGAAGTGATGTCATGTTTTGTTGGTTCATCAAAATCTGACTTTATCGCGTTGTAAGCTACGATGGATTTTTTTGTGTTTCGTGTGTATTAGTGGCCAACTCTGGTGTCTAATTTTTCAAGCTGCCTCAAAGAAACTGACATAGCTTGACAACCTGGCAAATAACTGTCGAAAATTTAGTACATTCGGCAATCCCATACAAATTGCCCAGGCTGCACACTTTTGTATGGAAATGCCTATGTTTTTTTCATTATTTGACTTTTATTTTATTTTCATTGTACTGTAGTGGTCTAGGTATAGCTCGTGGTTCAATTTCTTACGGGTTTCTCCCATTGTACAATAAGATGCTGGGACTAAAGTATCAAAGCAGGGAGGAGCTCGAGAAATATTCAATTTATTTTCACATTATAATTATACTTATGTACTTAATTTTATTTACATTAAGGAAATTTCACAAATAAAATACAATATGTCATATAAACACTGTCAAAACTATTTCGTTATTACATACAACTATCAGTCATATAAACCGCCCTTCATCGTTTCCCGTGCAAAGGTGCCCAAAATGCTGGCAGCATTGCCGCGCTGGATCGCAATGGCTATCCTTTGCACAAGAAACGAACCTGAGCGGAAGTCACCAGTCTTCTTGTACTTAATTTGAAATTAACTACTATTTCCATTCTTATTTCCTCGAAATACTACTTATACTCCGGCAATTTTAATTTTATTTCATTAATACTGTATAATTATATTATCTTTAATCTGGGGACACGACAGTGCATTTGTCAAGTCGAGTAAAAGTAAATATCCTTCTCGTAGCATCTTTTTATCTTAGCCATTCATTTATCGATCGAATTTATCGAATCGGAAAATCAAAATTTTCCGTCAACCAGTGTATAGGTACATACATGGCTAAACTAGGGATATGATGTTGTGAAACTTTTTTTTATAATCTATATCTATATATCTATATACATATAATAAAACAGTAAAAAGAGTGTGTCTGTACATTAAATATATTTCCAAAAAAAATATTGGGGACGATGGAGACGTAGTAATAGAGTAAGAATTTAAAAACAAATGTCTGTCTGTTTGTCTGTTTGTCTGTTTGTCTGTTTGTCTGTATGTCTGTTTGTCTGTTTGTACACGCTAATCTCCGGAAATACTGGACGGATTCGAATGAAACTTTTTTTGTTATATAGCTATTAAGCCTGGGCAACATATAGGGTATAAATGATTTTGGAAAATGGAAGACCTGATGCAGAACCATAATGGTCCACCTAAACTATAAGAGATATAAAAATGCCGCCTTAGTAAAAGTTGTTTAGCCTGATGAGCATTTTCCAGAGACATAAAATCCACGCGAACGAAGTCGCGGGCTTCGGCTAGTGTCAAATAAATTATTTAAGTTCATCCATTCATTTGAAGCCATCACATGTCCTATCATCATCATCATCAGGTCTTTCAGTCTCCACTGCAGAAGCACGACCCTCTCTTTACTACCAGAGCCATACCTACTTGGCCAGAGCAGCCAGAAGGTTTGGCCTACTCTCATCGCTGGCCAGACGGGTTGGAGAGGTCTTACGATGTTTTCATCCTTTGTTTAGCTTGTATTCCTAAGCTTCCTTTTCGGTGCGTCACTGTTCATGATGATAGGGATTCGTCGCTTTTCGTCAGAAACGCAACTGGCCAGATAAGCATCTCGTCATCTCACATAATATATACCTCTCTTACATAAACAACTCCTCTCACATGCCTACTGGAAGAGATCTTTTTTGAAATAAGTAGTGCCTTTGTACAACCCTTATTTTATGAATTCTCTGTATACATTTTCCGTGTGCATAAATTGGTAAATAAATAAATGATAGAGTCCCAACTTGTCAGATACGCAACTCGACAGAAATGCAACTCGTCAGATACGTATTAAATAAGAAATAGTAAATTACTTTATTTTACTAGTTGCAACTACAAGGTTCTATTTATTAATTTACTGTCGAGTCTAGATGCATGTCTCTTTAGGTGCGTTTCTGACGAGTTGCGTTTTTGACGAGTTTCAAATCTGACGAAATGCGCTTCTGTCAACATGCGTTTTCTAACGAAATGAGTATCTGACCAGTTGCGTTTCTAACGAAAAGCGACGAATCCGATGATAGTAGAAATCCCAAGAGTTGCACTTTCTTGGAAATTTCGTCGTGACACTACATATATAGTCATGAATAGAACGATAAAGATACAATCAGGAAGGCGACAATATAATAATATTCATTAAAGAACTACTTGTATAAACTAGATCAGTCCTAAAATCGTGTCATTATGTCACGACTTGGTGCTGTCCTTAATCTACTGCATTTGTTTAATAAATAATGATAATTCTTATTATGACCTTTGTTTACTCGTAAAATCATTTTAACACAGGATGTGATACTTCTAATTTTGGTAATCTGTTAACAATTGATAATCGTTTATTGTGGAACAATAAAGCTTTAATAATTAAATAAATAAATTTGTAATTTTACATTTTTCGACATTGACATATCTCTTCTTTTTTTTATAATGACATTACCTTTTCTGGAACTATTGGGATCTAGACTGGGTTAAAAATAAATTATTCGGTACAATTAATAAAACAAACTTCACATAATATTGACACTTTACATTGATCTTATCTATTTTCAACAAGATGTAAGATTTATTAATGAAGAAAAACTAATATTAAGAGCGTTATTTAACTCCAAAAAAGAATGACGTCACGTTGGTTATTTCCATAGATCTAGATTTGTTTATTTTATACAATTCCCGTTGAATTTGTTTATTTTGACGTTTAGAAAAAAGTGCCTAATTTGATTGATTGATTAATATTAAAGACTTTCATTCGATTTTAAATTGCCGACGAGGAAGTTTTTGATCCTTCAATGAGCTCGTAATAGCTTCGTATTGTAATGGGAACTCTTAAATTTAACAAACTTGGTCCAAATTTGAGATTGATGAGTTCAGATGAAGCAAAAGAGGTTTGTCAGGATCGTAGCAAGTGGAGGTCCATAGTCTCTGCCTACCCCTGCGGGAAACAGGCGTGATATTATGTATGTATGGTCCAAATTTGCTGCCTATTTAACAACTAAAATCAGATACTTTTTTCTAAACGTCAAAACAAACATTTATTATTAGATTTGTATAAAATGCAGATTAGTGTCGTCATAGTTTCTTAGAGTCAAATAGCGCTCTTAGTATCCGTTTTTCTGCAATAACGAATCTAAAATCACGTTGAAAATGAATATATGATCAAAGACAAGTGACATAATTTATCGTGACGTTTTATAATATCTTAGCTGTACCAAATAATTTCGTTTTGTCCCAGGGAAATAAATAATATAGGGACAAATTACACTGATTGAGTTATCCCCAAAGTAAATTCGAGACTTGTGTTATGGGATACTAACTCAACGATACTATATTTTATAACAAATACATATATAGATAAACATCGAAGACCCAGGACAATTTGGAAAAGGCCATTTTCCATCTTGCCCTGACCAGGAATCGAACCCGGGACCTCTGGGTGGCGGACTAGCATGGTGACCACTACGCCACGGAGGTCGTCAAACCCAACTAGAATCAATTTCGAGAATCGTGATCTATTAATGTTTAGCTGATTTTTAACCCCGAACAAAAAAGAGGGGTGTTATAAGTTTGGCGCTAATGTCGGTCTGTCTGACTGTCTGCTTGTCTGGCCATTGTAGCGCTCAAACGAATGGACTGATTTCGATGCGGTTTTTACGTGAAATCAAGTTCCCTTACGGTTGTTCTTAGTTATAATTGAACTCTGCTTAGTTCACACACACTACAATATACAAGACACACAGTATCAAGTGATATTCGCGACCTGTCAATAAGGGATTTAAAAATTAAACAAAATGTTGTCATAAAATTGATAACAAATAACTAATTTTATTTATAATTAACACGTTTGTACAATAGCTATTTATGAACATAAAATACAGTTCCATTACATCTAAAAGACAGTCTTTTTATATTATTATAATAAAAAATATATAAATGCAAATAACGTTTAAAACGCACATTATTAAATTTTCTTTGTGACATTTTCTAAAATTAATATGTATATTTGCAATAAATCAATAACAAATATATATTTAAAGCTATGACTATGATAAATCTTAAAATTAAAGTTAAATTATCCAGATGACAAAATATTTTGCGAAAAACTTGATATTATAATTTGTACTTTACAATTTTAGTTCACAGGTAAAAATTATAGAGAAAATCTTAGTTTATATGATGTTTAACATCAGCTTTAGTATAATATAATGAATAATGATGGTGATTATGATAATGAGGAAATATAAAAAGATGCTGATACACCCAACCATCAACTTTTGGCAAGAAATGTATATTTTTTAAATTATTTTAGTATCATATACTAGACGTAACCTTTCACATCGTCTTGTATCGTATAAATACAATAGATATGTATATAAGGTCTAACAAAATATACTGAGACTATTTTAAGAGTGAATTCAGTCCGTGATAGTGAACAACTTTCCCCAAAAAAACTTATGTCGATTTATGAAAAATATTTTTTGGCTTTCCATACAAACTTAGATCAGCTGATCGGTCAACTTGTATGACAACAAAAATTACTTTTTATATTTCATAACGTATTCTTTGGAGAAAGTTGTTAAGTATCATGGACTGAATTCACCCTTAAAATAGTTTCAATATATCAGACAAATCAAAGTAGACCTGGCCTCCCTTTATTTATGGTCTAAACGAGTCTTCTGCTTTTATATTCCTTACAAGATTGTCCTACTTGACTTTGAACTTAGACATTTACACTAGTAGCAGGCACACCATTCACGTTTAACTGTGTTGTTTGGATGTTTCTTCTTCCTTCTTTCTTTTGATCCTTAACCACTTTAAGCACTAACGCAAGAACTGCAACAACTAAATTAATGAAACCTATAGTCGACACAGTGGCTCCTCCCCACCACAAATGTTTGATGAAAAGTCTAGTCTTATGTATCACCACTTTTTTGCACCCGAACAAATTTTTGACAGTTACCCCATGACTGGATTCTGGGCAGGGCCGGTCGCTTCTGCAGCAAGATTTCGGATACAACTTTTCAGTTGTAGCATTTAAATAGTCATCAGAACTCTCGGAACCACAACATGTGTATTTCATTTCCAAGTTTCCAAATGCTGTGTCTTGTCCAGATGTTATTATTTTACCATTAAGTACTTTTTTAACGCCTTCTTGTATGATATCTGATATAACTTGATCTGTTTTCTCGCTGTCAGCATTTTTGGAGACAAATATAGTCGCGGTCGTTGAAGCAACTACAGCAGTAGAAAGGAAAGTGATGTACACTACGAGTATTACTTTGGAGTAAGCACCCCCGAAGCCACACAGTGAGACGATGGCCGTAAACACACCAACACTGATGAAGATATACGGAACCATTTCGGTCCAGCTCATTCCGGAACTTATGACGTGTAGATCTTTATTCCTCACATCTTTTATTCCTTCAAATTCCGTGTAATATAACACTGAAGCTAACACCAATAAAATGGCTGCAGCTACGTATACAATATTTAGAATGAATGAAATTATCGATAGCGCTGATTTAGCCATTTTGTTTCGAGACAACTATCCCGTTGGAAGACACACTGTTCAGTGATTGCATTGCGTCACTCTAATAGTTTATATAGGCATTGAATGTTTGATCTAATTAATCACTTGTGGCAATAACTGGGGAACAACGAAACAACGACTGTATAATAACAAAAGTCCTGAAACGTCAAACGTATTTTCCTGTTTATGTATAATTATTTTGTCCCAAATAAAGGTAAATGATTTATACATTACATATTCATTATTACGTCTTTATCCCTAACGTTGTACTCAGGGCATGTAGACCCAAAGGTTACTTTTAGCGTGGCGGTGGACGAGAATGTGGTAGGGATCAATTAGTGTGTTGCTAGGCACCTCACCCATTTCCTCCTTTACGACCTATGGGAAGAAAAGAAGCTAGTACATTATTCAATACATACATAATATGACGCCTGTTTCCCACAGGGAATATTGGCAGAGACTATGGACCTCCACTTGCTACGATCCTGACAAAGCTCTTTTGCTTCATTTTCAAGATGGCTTCAGTCTTCAAGTTTTTCTTTTCTCCCAGACTAGACCTTGTCGGTGGAGTATAAATTTTCTTCCATTTCTCTCTCTCGTCCGCCAGCCGTTTTACATACGACACGACGTTCACCTTCTTCTTTATTGCTTCATGTAAGACCGGACCAGCATGGAAGATTTATCAATTAACGCCACAGATTAATACCTTTGGGCGAAGAAAATGTAGTATCGGAGATCGGACTAAGTCGCCTATGTTGTCATGTGTCAGTTACGTTACCTATTAAGCAAATTAACAAATTTCTAAACATCCAACTGACCTCTGCAACGGAGGAAGATATAAGCAATACTGGTTTGACATATATCATGCATCATCATCATTCCAGCCGCATAACCTCCACTGCTAGACATATGCCTCTTCTAAGGATTTCCAAAATGACCGATCTAGAGCGGTTTGCATCCAGCGCCTTCCAGCAAACTTGGTTACGTCGTCAGACCACCTTGTGGGTGGGTTTCCTACGCTTCGATTGCCAGTGCGTATAACTATTAGTATTTGACGTATAACTGTATAATTTTCGTCAATAGTATACGTCACATGGTATCGACTTGATCATTGTCAATGTACATCTGGTAGAGCTTTCTCTCTCATTTCTTGGTGACACGAAAGACCAGCGGCATGATGTAAAGGCAATTAATTGCAATACGCTGAGTGGTGCCATTTTGGTGTTAAACTAGCTTCTACAATTAAGATATGTAACTCCTGTAAATTTGCACCAAATAAAGTATTTTTCTTTCTTTCCTTTTTTCTTTCTAGAATGATGATATTCTTGCAATATGTATAAATACCGAACCGAGTATAATTACGGGTAATCTGTGCAAAAAAACAAACCATCTACTACGATCACCAACTCGTAAATCCGTCTACCTAAGAAGTGATTTTGCAAATCCTTCCTTTTGTAAATTGATCTAAGCTAAGTATAACGGTGATAAACGCCGTGCCAAATAAGTTACCTAAATCACATGTAGGAAAAAACGTAGAAGTAGCATACTTTAATTCCAAAATAACCCAAGGGGCTAAAACTACACTTCCAGCAAGATAAGCATCAACATTTGACACGCATGTGTAAACGGGAATCCCAAAGTCATAATTAATAAGGTCAACAACTGTTGTGGGGAGTTTTAGAGGGGTAAGCCGAGTTATGGCATTTGGCGTATGCTAATGGATACTAGAGGGCATTATAATGTTAGTCCTTTGCAAACACTTTCAAAGATTCAAAGACACTTTTTCTACTCCTCTCCTGTTATGTCACTTTTAAGAGTCCCCTTACCCTAGACTTCTCCATACAAACGTAGTCTACGTTTAATTTTGAAACCACATGTCAGATTCTTCTTTCATGTCAGATTTCTTCCATGCTGGTCTGGAAGAAAAGAAAAAACTTAGAATGTATCAGCTGCTTCTCTTCCCGGGCAGATCGTAAGAGCCGATCGAGGGAATGGGCAAAAAATCGAATCGCATTCATAGGCGATGCGGCTAGCAACCCATCACTAGTTTGATTCCTACTTCCACCTTCTTGCCCACATCAAGCTAAAAGTGGCCTTTGAGTCTTGCAGCCCTGGGCTCTATCTGCTTAGAGCCGCAAGACTTAAAAATGCTCTGTCTGCCCCATTAGGGATAAAGACGTGATAGTATGTATGTATGTATGTACATGTCAGATTCCGGTAAAATTGGTAATTGTAAAGAAATTGCAATTATCTAGGGTTATAACTGAATTCCTATATTAAAATTATGAACTGGAAAGAAAATATAACGATTTAGAAGTTTCCCATACTAATGGTCAAAAATGATATAAAACACTATATTCTATTTCAAGTTCATATTTTACTGTCGGAAACCAGTTATAAACCTAGATAATTGCAATATCTTTTAAATTACAAAATTTTGTCCAAATCGAACATGTCGTTTTGAAATAAAACGTAGACTACGTTTGTATGGAAAGTTGTATTTTGGTCTAGGGTAAGGGGACCTTAAATAGTCACGAACACTATTATGAGAACATAGATAATTTATAATTTCAGGAAAGTATATAGTCTATTCCCCTTAACAGCACATGTGTCGTTATTTCGCCAAAAAGATACTCCTAGCCATAGGCCTAGAACGTTTTTCTTTAGATCAACCTTACTGCCAACATAAGAAAAACGTTTTACTAACGTAAATACTCGGAAGATGACAATAAAATAAAATATACCACCATTATGTCAAACATTTTTATATCGTCTACTCAATGGCGTCTTCTTACGCCACTCGCATTTTTGACTTCCATAAACAACTAATGCATAAAATACTATTTGTTTATCGTGTCACTGACCAAAATTTTAAAATTTATTTTATTTCAGACTTCTACTAATACATCTCCCTCCTAGACAGAATACTTAACACTTCGACTACGGACAAAAAAAATAGGTTTTATAAGTTTGACGCTTATGTCTGTCAGTCTGTCTGTCTGTCCGTCTGTGACATCATGGCGGCCGAACGAAAGGACCAGTCCCGATGCGGTATTTTTCAACTTCCATCGCGATAGCTCTTAGTCATGTTTCGAAGTTCAAAGGCCACGCTTACCATATAGTCTTCTGCTGAAGTTATGTCCTCTCCCAAGAAATAGAGGATTTGCCCATAATCTCCTCACTGGGAAGACGTCGCGTCAGGTTTGATGATGGCACTACATGTTATAAAGCCATCACGTCCCTCAGCAGTGAGGAAATCCTTGCAAATAGAGTTTGTATGCCGCGTGATTTCCGGCAGAGTAGAATAGGGCCACTCCAAGTCCTCCCGTGGATGTCGTAGAAGGCTCTAAGAAATACAAGCTAAACAAAGCTTCTAAACATCAATGAGACCTCTCCAACCCGTCTGGCTCCTCGCTGACCAGTAGTGTAGGCCAAGTCCACTGGCTGCTCTGGCCAAGTATGGCTCTAGTACAGAAAGGGTCGTGCTCCTGCAGTGGAGACAAAAAGACCCGGTGATAAGTTAGCAGCACTTCCGAGAGTTATTCCGGTTTGATGGTAAAAAAGAAAAACATTGCTTTTTATATGTCGGTGACGTCGTTACATCATCTGTAACAATGCAAATGCGCTGAGCCGTAGCGGTGACTCAAGGTTGCGTGTCTCTGTTCGCAAGAGGTGTAAGACATAGTACATAGTTATATAAAGTAGTAAACAAATAACTAAAAAACAAATATGTTGAACTCACGCTAATTAGTAAATCAAGACATTTAACTCCTACTCCTAGGCAGACAAAGTAACAGGAAACCGGAGCCGTTAGACCAAATTCCACGTTTAGCGTATAGACTATAGAAGGTAGGAAAATAGGCAATAGTGAGGGGTTGCAATTGCAACCATATCGCTTGTTGGCATGCCCGCAATCGATTCTTAGACGCGGCTATTAAGAGAAACATTAATAAATTCTTCATGAATGGTCAATGGTCGAAGGGATTTGAGAATCCCACAGGAACCTCACATTATTTGAGAAAAAAATATCTTTTATATTACCCAATCCAGATAAGAAACAGAACTATTTACCTCAGATTAAAGAACATACTATATACCTCAGTTCAGCTATTTTTGCGTGATATCAAAACAAACACCAATGCATGCATACAAACTTTCACATTTATACTAATAATAAACGTGTTATATATGTATGTATGTAATGATTTAACATTGTAGCATTAAGGCCATACCCAAATTTTCCGGGGTCCAGTGGCGCCGCCATTTAAAATAAATCATTTAAAAGGAAACGGAGATATCATTTAAAATTGTGTCTTGGTCAAGTTCTAGATACCCATTCAAAGTATTTTTTAAACTACTTTTTGTAGTTTAAAGTGAGAACGTGAAGCTTTTCTACGCACATTTGCGAAAAACAGCCACTTTTAGCTAATGTGCGTAGAAAAGCTTTACGTTCGCACTTTAAATTATAAACAGTAGTTCATAAAATAGTTTTAAGGGTTATCTAGGGCTTGACCAAGACACAATTTTGAATGATATCTCCGTTTCCTTTTAAATGATTTATTTCAAATGGCGGCGCCACTGGACCCCGGAAAATTTGGGTATGGCCTTAAAACTAACAGCCTGTAAAAAAAGCAATTAAAACTCATTATTTTTCTTCCTATGCTCTAATTGTCACGTAACCAACGTTTTTTGTTTCCTCCAGACATTATGTCCCCGTTACATATCGCTCATTCACTGGGTTTATTTACTACGCAGTAAACAAATGAGTAGTTTTGTTTACTATATCACGACCACGTGACTTCATTCATAACTTTCATGGACGTGGTATTGCACACGTAGTGTAGGTGTTGGGTTTCCCCTGTTTGATATATGAGAACCTTACATCAGTAGTTTTAAAGGTCGATGCCTTGTGCAATAGCGCTAAAACAATAAATATTAAGGGTCCCCTTACCCTAGACAAAACTACACTTATCCATACAAATGTATTCTACGTTTTATTTCGAAACGACAACGACATGCCCGATTTCGGCAAAAAAAATAATTTCAAAGATCCACAATAAAAATATGAACTTAAAATAGAATATAGTGTGTTATATTATTTTTGACCATCAGTATGAGGAACGTCTATATCCTTATATTTTCTTTCCAGTTCATAATTTTGCCGTCGGAAACCAATTATTACCCTAGATAATTGCAATTAATTTCAAAAAACAATAATAAATTACAATTTCTAAGTAAATTAAAATCTAAATTAAAACCTCGCGGCGACGCGTTGGAATCTCTATTTTATTTGTAACTTTTGTATGTTTTTTTCGTGTTTTTTTTATTTGATTATTTGTGATAATTAAAACTAAATTAAAATCTTATTAAACTAAACAAATAATAATAATAAAAAAGAAAAACCTTACAAATAGAAAACGTTTTCCAGATCATTGCCCTGCGGTAGAGTGCCCAAAAGGCTTGTACTTTGCCTTGATCAGATGCATTTGAGGAGATTTTTCATATTAAGTTTATTTTATTTTATGTTGTTTTATTTTTTAAATTTAGATTTCATTAATTTAAGCATTTTATTAATTATATATTCGCTATAACAACAAATACAACTTTATTGCACAAAATAAATATTTACATAGGAAACAATAAATAAATAACCTACCTTAATTATAAAACTATAAACTAAAATAGTCTAATTAAAAATAAAACATTAATTAATTTAAGTATTTTATTTTTTAATGTTTGTTTCTATAGATTAATTTTAATTGTATATATTGGTAATAGAATGTTATTTATTAATAAAGTAACCTAAGTACCTGGGTGACCGAGCTTTGCTCGGTCGGTTACATCTTAAACATTAACTAAATTTCTTTAAACTTGTCTAAAAACAGTACAAAATAAAAAAAAAATATAACTTGAACATAAAAAAAACAAAAGTAAGTCACTGAGTGGGAATCGAACCCGTAACACTCTTTCTAGCGGTAAGCATCCTTAACCGCTGAGCTAAGCGGATGGCACCCGGCGTGACGAAATTTGCGACCATATTCTGCGTGAAAAGAAAAACGAATGAAAACTCGAAAACACGCGTTTTCCCAAACATAAGACTAATCTAGATTGATTGTTTACCCCCAAAAACCCCTATATACCATTTTTCAGCGAAATCGTTAGAGCCGTTTTCGGAGATCACAGAAATTTATAAATATATAAATAAATAAATATACAAGAATTGCTCGTTTAAAGGTATAAGAATAAGATTTTAATAATACCTAAAGGTGGTCAACATTTTTAATTTCTTACTCATATAACTGAGCAAGTGCTTATATTTATCTTATGTGTCAAGAAACTGTATAAGTCGTCGAAATGAGGAAGTGGCGCCATATACGGCATTATATCTCCGTGGTGACTCATGGTAAAGCCAAGGTTGGGAAGCAATTGATCAATGAGTCTCATCATTGGACCAATCATGAATCATGATGTAGTTGGAACGTTTTTCCAAAGTATTTCCATTAGACATAAGTTTATTTGGCAGGCAAATTAAAATCCCCAACTTTAAAGCGTTTATACCCAAATACTTTTGAACGGCTGAACCGATTTTCATTAAACATAACTAAGAAACGCGGCTAGGAAACTTGCTTTCACATAAAGAAACACCATATCAGACATCAAACTGACGTAAGACCAAACTTATGAAACCCCTCTTTATTTGTCGGGGGTCGAAAAGTATTCTTCTTCTTCTTCTTCTTCAGCCTTTATTCACCCATTGTTGGGTATAGGCCTCTTCATGGTGTTTCCACTTGACCCGGTCTTCTGCAGTTCGCATCCAGGTCTTGCCCAATATTTTATAGATGTCATCGGCCCAGCGCATAGGTGGTCTCCCAACATTTCTCCGGCCAGGCCGAGGTCTCCATTCGGCAATTTTACGCGCCCAACGTCCATCTTCTCTTCTACTCATATGTCCAGCCCATCTCCATTTCGACCTCGTCACTATTACTGCGATATCAGTGACTCCAGTGCGTTTCCGTATGATGTTATTTCGGATTCGATCTACGAGCGATATTCCCAACATCGCTCGCTCCATTGCTCTCTGTTCTACCTGGAGTTTGTTCACAAGCTTCTTCGTTAGTGTCCAGGTCTCGGCGCCATATGTCATCACGGGCTGAACACACTGCTCAAACATGCGTCTTTTGAGGTTGAAAAGTATAAGTAACATTATTGAACTATATTTAACCTAAGCATACTTAAGAAATACAAACTAAACAAAGTTTATAAACCATCAATGAGACTTCTCCAACTCGTCTGGCCAGCGAGGAGAATGTAGGGCAAGTCCTCTGAGTTCTCTGGTCAGGTATGGCTCTGGAAGTACAGAGAGGGTCGTGCTCCTGCAATGAAGACAAAGAGACCTGATTATAATGATGATGATAAAACTTAAATTACTATGAATATAAAACTAAACTAAATATTTTTTTGTCAATTAACCTGAAACACGATTCGGTTAATCCTGTAAAGTATAAAGACGAGATCAGTGTCTATATTATGTATGTTAGTATGTCCATCAGAAATGTTAACATCAACATGAATCGAGGGCTTTGCTCTACTCATAAATATAAACAACTTTTACTTTGGGACCAACCTCGAATTGATAGGAAAAATAACAAGTTTTCGAACTTATCTTATGTCTTTTTGTTCTCACTTTTGGTATAAAAATATAAAGCTGTTAACTACAGGCACCAACTTAAAAATATGATTACGTCTATAAGAAGTAGGTAATATTTTTACATTTCCTTCCATCTGTCTCTGACAATGGACAGAGACAGATCGTAAAAATATCGATGGTAAAGAACTCACTGTCCTTGTTCTTTTAGACTTCACTAGTGCTTTCAATACTGTAGATTTTGACATATTAATTGAAATTTTGCGTTCTTTAAATTTTTCTTCTAACTCTATTGCTTGGTTTCGCTCTTACCTGACAGGACGCCAACAATTGGTCAAACTCAACGACAGTCGTTCAGACTGGGGGGAGCGTATTGCAGGTGTTCCTCAAGGTGGAGTACTTTCTCCCTTACTTTTTTCCATCTTTATTGATGGTATTACATCCTCACTTTCCTCAAATTTCCACCTGTATGCTGATGACATGCAGATTTATTCGGCCTCCTCTTTAGATAACTTTAATGTCGCTATTAACACAATAAACTCTGATTTGGTCAAGATCGCCAAATGGTCACATGATTTTGGTTTACTGGTCAATGCTGCCAAGTCACAGGCCATCATAATTGGAAGCCCATACTTCATTGCTAAGGTCAACGACATGGTGGTGCCTAATGTAGTGCTTGAAAACAGCATTATTCCTTTCTCTACTTCAGTCACTAATTTGGGGATCATCATGGACCAGACCCTGTCTTGGATGCCTCACATTAATGAGATTAGCCGTAAGATGTATGCTTCCTTGCATTCGCTTCGTAGGTCACAGAACTTTTTACCTACCGAAACTAAGATTCTTCTTGCCCAGTCTCTCCTCATTCCCATTCTTGACTATGCCGATGTGGCTTTCCTAGATGTTACCGAGGAACAATTAGACATGTTAGAACGGCTACAAAATCAGGCTATTCGTTTTATATTCGGTCTTCGCAAGTTCGACCACATTTCAGAGTTCCGTCGTCGGCTTCACTGGCTCCCTCTCAGACATCGCCGCAACGTACACACCCTTTCAATGCTATTCAACGTGCTTTATAAATCTTCCTTTCCTAAATATCTTTATGATAAGTTCTCTTTTCGCGAAATTGACAGCCGTTTGCGCGCGAGTAACAACCCCATTTTATTCATCCCCCCTCATACATCACGATCATTCTCAAAGTCGTTTACTGTGCATGCGGCACAATTGTGGAATTCACTTCCGTTGGATATAAAGATGGCACTCTCTGCTGATTCTTTTAAATCTCGTGTTGGAAAATTTTACTCTGATTCTTCAGACAATTGAGCTATATATATGTATGTATGTATATGTATTTATATGTATTTTGTATAGGTAATAGTGGTATTTAAATTAGTTTATAATATGTGTTAGGTATTTATTATTGTTAGGTTTTTATTGCACGACTACCCAGATGCTTTCTTCCTGTTTTTTCAGATGCTTGGTTGGCTGGAAGAAATTCCTCAATGGGATAAGCCCGCCGTTGTACATTTTATTTTTTATGAATATGTTTTGTACCTGTCAATTGTTATATTTAATGTGCAATAAAGAGTTTAAACAAACAAACAAACAAACAGATGAAAGGAAATGGGAGAGACCTTTGCCCGGCAGTGGAACGAAATAGGTTAAATAAAATGAAATAATTAATACACACTTATTTGATGAATAAATAAGTAAATTTATATTCCGTTGTAACTTACAATTAAAACGTATCTACCTGCCTGCTGACGGAGTGCCGAACTGGAAACGACTTTTTATATAAATTAATGTTTTTATTTTTAGTTATGTATAGTTTTAATTTGTAGTATTGATTTTAGTTTAATCTAATTTTAGCAGAAATATATTATATCCACATTCGCAGTTAAATATAACGTACTTACACATAATGCAAAATACATAGTTTGAAAAACAAAACAGCCTTACGCACTGCCAACAAATAAAAAAGTCCACTATGCGCGTTATGCATGACTCATTTATTATGCGTAAATTACGTAGTATGCGTCACGTTCTCAGAAAATATAGTAGATTTGTCGGAAACACGGTTCGGTTTTAGACGCCATGTCTTTATGTTACTCATCTCGACGTCATTTCATTCATAAACTGATTGAATAAAAACAGGAAGGGTCCGGACGTTACGACTATACGATGAGATGACTACCACACATTTATAGATGCATCACACAAAATTAGTTGATAAAGTGAATGAGCTATTTGAACTTCTGCTTATCGAGTGTGTTCATAGTAAACTATGGTGTCATATTTTCAAGCTGCCTACACTCCATTCGTTTAGGTATTTAAATAAATGTCAACAATCTTGACATGTCTTTTTATTGAAATATACACTTTATAAATCAATACATTTGCAAATTACAAAGTAATTATGTAATTTATGAGTATTAAGGCATCTGAGTAGCTTAACGACTGACATCTAGTGAGTGTCAGTGATAAGCGACTTTAAAAAAGTTAGGTAAACAATTCATCGGAATCTTTTATTTTTTTATGCATGTTCACCGATTATTCACAGGTGCCTGGACCGATTTGGAATTACTTTCGTTTGAAAGGGCATCTTGTCAGGTGGATCCATATAATTTTTTTAACAAAATCGATTGAGTAGTTTGGGGGTGAAGTCGGTTTTTAGTTTTGAAAAACTATGTCTTCTTGTCTGGTGGAGTAAATACCGTTTAAGGCAACCTATATTAGACAAATATGTCAAACTAAACAACAAAACAGAAGCACTCCGGAAAGGTCGACAGAAGTGAAAACTTGGGACACCAAGTAACCGACACGATACGTTACGTTACGGTAACGGTAACAGTGTCGCGAGTTCAATAGTTTATTCCAATCCAAAAAATGCTTTTAACGTGCCTAAAGAAGTTTTCACTTAAAAAAGTATGAATAAAGCAGCAAGTACACATAAAGAGTGAGAGTAAAAATAGAAAACACTTCATCAAAACCAAAAAACAGCATCTTTTGCGATGTATTGTTTTGTTTCTTGTTCGAGCTAAAAATAGTTCATTCATTGTTACGTCGAGGTCACATTGATTATTTGTAGATTAAACCAATTATTGTTTCTACAGTCTATGTGTTAGTTCTGATATAAAATACCTAATTGAAAGTATTTTAAAGGACAAATCATTTAATTGATTCTTATTGATGTAGGAACTTCATTCAAATTAGTTATCAGATTGATTTATTTTAATTTAATAGGACCACCTTGAAGCTGATTTTAGTGTTACGTACAAAATAAGAAAAAAGAAACCCTTATGGGATCACTTGTGCGTCTGTCTGTCCATCCGTCTGTCACCTCCAATTTGTTCCGAATCTACTAGACCAAATCAGGTGAAATTCGGTAAGATGGTGTAATCTTTGGCATTGTAATTCTTTACAATGCCAAAGTTACCCTCTCCACGCGAGATCAACTCACACTTGCCCGGTTTTTTTAAATTAGGTCCATGTTGTAAAAAAATAATTGTGCTCTCATATATGAACGCCTAGGTTAAATTAGCCCCAACGTAAAAAATGAGAGAACATTTGCAATGTATTAAATTAACCATAGACATAGATTTTTTGAGGATGGATTTTAAATTAATGAGTGGTCCCAGACGCTGGAAAAAGAATATTAAAATTTTTGAATCCGGCGACTGGGACCGCGGTCCGAGTTAATCGCGGTTCCAGTTGACGACATCATCGATTTTTTTTTAGTGCGTAAGGTTTTAACCATTTTTTTAACCATTGACTCATCGAAAAAGAATGAATTAATTAATTAATTAATTAATTAATTAATAAAAGAAGGAGATCGTATGTACATATATCTAAGCCCTATAATTTCATAGCCAACATGGTATGTTTTGTGGCCAGTAGAGATATGGATACTGTAAAAAATACGTGGCAGCGAAACACATAATCCTCCTTTTGGCTTCGCCGTAATCAAGTAAAATAGTCGGCCAAATGCGAATGCGAATATGATTTGCACAACTATTTATCCATCTAAATTTGTACATTTTGGCATTAATACTATCAAACTATTTAGACGTTCCGTCATTTAAACAGCTTTGTCCTGGAAGGAGGGTTTCGTACCATTATTTATAAAAAATCGCGTTTGTTGTATGGGAGCCCCCTTAAATATTTAGTACCTGGGCGACCGAGCTTTGCTCGGTTACATCTCAAACATTAACTAATTTTTTTTAAACTTGTCTAAAAACAATGCAAAATAAAAAAATATATATAAACTTAAACATAAAAAAAAACAAAAGTAAGTCACCGAGTGGGATTCGAACCCGTAACACTCTTTCTAGCGGCCGCTATCCTTAACCACTGAGCTAAATCAAGGCAGTCGCGGCGCGACGAAATTAGCGACCATATTCTGCGTGGAAAGAAAAACGCATGAAAACTCGAAAATACGCGTTTTCCCAAACATAAAACTAATCTAGATCGATTGTTTACCCCCAAAAACCCCCATATACAAATTTTCAGCGAAATCGTTAGAGCCGTTTTCGAGATCACAGAAATTTATAAATAAATATATATTATAATATATAAACCTACAATACCACTGACTGACTCACTGATTGACATAGTTGTTTGCCCTGTTGCGGGGTTGGTGGGGTTTAGGTTGATGTGTGGTCGTATAGAGGGTGCTCCAGTGAGTACCAGAAAAATCTGACATTTGAAGATCTGCAGAATCCTGATGTGGAAGGGCTACGGCCTGCGAAGACGGTTGGGGTTAGGGGCGTGATTTTTTTTCCAGAATGTAGGGGGTTGTGAGCAATTTGACGAGCGTCATTTGTTTTTTGATTTTTTTCAAAATCCAAGATGGCCGCCATACATGGACAATTCCCTTCCATACAAATTTCATACAAACGGCCCCCCAAGTAACTTGGCGAAGCCTGAGGCCGAAGGCCGAAGGCGAAGCCCACCCCCGCGAGGCCGCAGGCCGAGCTGTGGAGCGAGGGCGAAGCCCGAGCTCCCCCCCCCCCCCCCTTTGACACCCCCCACATACAAGTAATTTTCACGAGGCCGTAGGCCGAGTGATGCAAGCCCGAAGGGCGAGCTGCGGGCGAGGGCGAAGCCCGAGCCACTATCACAAAGCGCAGCGTCTTTTTTTTTTGGAAATCCAAGATGGCCGCCGAAAGTCAACTGCTTGCGATTTGGCTGAAAATCGATATCTATATGTAGTTTGAGCCCAAAAATCCAAATTTAATATTTTTTTTGGAATTCAAGATGGCGTCTGGATTTTAGAAAATTTAACTTTTTTCGTTCGTAACGTCTCACTGGGACTTCGTAGGGGTCTGAAATTTTGCATGTAGGGGTAAAGCACCCCGCGGAACTCGAAACTGGATTCAGATTTTGGATCCAAGATGGCCGCATCCACACATATTTTGATGTTTTCTTTACTGACTACAGTTTTTACCCATTTTCTAAACTGGAAACATTTTTTAGCCTACCTCAACAGCCGCATGAAAAACCGCGGGCTGCTTGCAGCCCGCGCAGCGCCCGAAAAGCTAGTTATATTATAATATATAAACCTACAATACCACTGACTCACTCACTGATTGACATAGTTGTTTGCCCTGTTGCGGGGTTGGTGGGGTTTGGGTTGATGTGTGGCCGTATAGAGGGTGCTCCAGTGAGTACCAGAAAAATCTGACATTTGAAGATTTGCAGAAACCTGTTGTGGAAGGGGTTTGGCCTGCAAAAACTATTAAGGTTAGGGGCGTCATTTTTTTTCCATAATGTAGAAGATTATAAGCAATTTGACGAGCGACATTTGTTTTTTTATTTTTTTCAAAATCCAAGATGGCCGCCATACAAGGACTATTTTCCTCCATACAAAATTCATACAAACGGCCCCCCAAGTAACTTGGCGCAGCCAGAGGCCAAAGACCAAAAGGAAAGCCCTCCACCGCGAGGCCGCAGGCCGAGCTGCGGGCGAGGGCGAAGCCCGAGCCACTCCCCCCCCCCCTTGACCCCCCCCCCTCCAAGTAATTTTCACGAGGCCGCAGGCCGAGTGATGCGAGCCCGTAGGGCGAGCTGCGGGCGAGGGCGAAGCCCGAGCCACTCCCACAAGCGCCGCTTTTTTTTTAATTTTGGAAATCCAAGATGGCCGCCGAAAGTCAACTGCTTGCGATTGGGCTGAAAATCGATATGTATATGTATTTTGAGCCAAAAAATCCAAATTTGACAGTTTTTTTGGAATCCAAGATGGCGTCTGGATTTTAGAAAATTAAACTTATTTCGTTTATAACGTCTCACTGGGACTTCGTATGGGTGTGAAATTTTGCATGTGGGGGTAAAGCACCCCGCGGAACTCGGAACTGGATTCAGATTTTCAATCCAAGATGGCCGCCCCCCCACATATTTTGATGTTTCCTTTACTGACTGCAGTTTTTACCCATTTTCTCAACTGGACAGGGTTTTTAGCCTACCTCAACAGCCGCACGAAAGACCGCGGGCTGCTTGCAGCCCGCGCAGCGCCCGAAAAGCTAGTTATAATATATAAACCTACATTACCACTCACTCACTGACTGACTGATTGACATAGTTGTTTGCCCTGTTGCGGGGTTGGTGGGGTTTAGGTTGATGTGTGGTCGTATAGAGGGTGCTCCAGTGAGTACCAGAAAAATCTGACATTTGAGGATTTGCAGAAACCTGATGTGGAAGGGGTACGGCCTGCGAAAACGGTTAGGGTTAGGGGTGTGATTTTTTTTCCAAAATGTAGGGGGTTGTAAGCAATTTGACGACCGTCATTTGTTTTTTTATTTTTTTCAAAATTCAATATGGCCGCCATACAACGACAATTGTCCTCCATACAAACTTACCCATTTTCTGAACTGGAAACATATCTTAGCCTATCTCAACAGCCCCACGATGAACCGCGGGCTGCTTGCAGCCCGCGCAGCGCCCGGAAAGCTAGTTATAATATATAAACCTACAATACCACTGACTCACTGACTGATTGACATAGTTGTTTGCCCTGTTGCCGTGTTGGTGGGGTTAAGGTTGATGTGCGGTCGTATAGAGGGTGCTCCAGTGAGTACCAGAAAAATCTGACATTTGAGGATTTGCAGAAACCTGATGTGGAAGGGGTACGGCCTACGAAGACGGTTGGGGTTAGGGGTGTGATTTTTTTTCCATAATGTAGAAGATTATAAGCAATTTGACGACCGTCATTTGTTTTTTGATTTTTTACAAAATCCAAGATGGCCGCCATACAAGGACAATTTTCCTCCATACAAACTTACCCATGTTCTGAACTGGAAACATATCTTAGCCTACCTTAACAGCCCCACGATGAACCGCGGGCTGCTTGCAGCCCGCGCAGCGCCCGAAAAGCTAGTTATTTATAATATATAAACCTACATTACCACTGACTGACTGACATAATTGTTTGCCCTGTTGCGGGGTTGGTGGGGTTTAGGTTGATGTGTGGTCGTATAGAGGGTGCTCCAGTGAGTACCAGAAAAATCTGACATTTGAGGATTTGCAGAAACCTGATGTGGAAGGGGTACGGCCTGCGGAAACGGTTGGGGTTAGGGGTGTGATTTTTTTTCCATAATGTAGAAGATTATAAGCAATTTGACGACCGTCATTTGTTTTTTATTTTTTTTCGAAATTTAAGATGGCCGCCATACATGGGCAATTTCTCCCCATACAAACATACCCATTTTTTGAACTGGAAACATATTTAAACCTAATTCAACAGGCTCACGAAAGACCGCGGGCTGCTTGCAGCCCGCGCAGCGCCCGAAAAGCTAGTTATAATATATAAACCTACATTACCACTCACTGACTCACTCACTGATTGACATAGTTGTTTGCCCTGTTGCGGGGTAGGTGGGGTTTAGGTTGATGTGTGGTCGTATAGAGGGTGCTCCAGTGAGTACCAGAAAAATCTGACATTTGAGGATCTGCAGAAATCTGATGTGGAAGGGGTACGGCCTGCAAAAACTATTAAGGTTAGGGGCGTGATTTTTTTTCCATAATGTAGAAGATTATAAGCAATTTGACGACCGGCATTTTTTTTTTGATTTTTTTCAAAATCCAAGATGGCCGCCATACAAGGACAATTTTCCTCGATACAAACTTACCCATTTTCTGAACTGGAAACATATCTTAGCCTACCTCAACAGCCCCACGATGAACCGCGGGCTGCTTGCAGCCCGCGCAGCGCCCGAAAAGCTAGTACATACATATATACATACAAGAATTGCTCGTTTAAAGGTATAAGATTTTATTTTGTTTTTAGCATTTGTTGTTATAGCGTTAACAGAAATACATAATTTGTGAAAATTTCAACTGTCTAGCTATCGCGGCTCTTGAGATATAGCCTGGTGACAGACAGACGGACAGACAGCGAAGTCTTAGTAATAGGGTCCCGTTTTTATCCTTTGGGTACGGAACCCTAAAAAGGACAGCGCAGCACATTTTCGCTCATTTTAAGTGGAGACTCGGTCTAAAGATTTGGTAACCACTTTTTCGATCTCTAGTTGAAAATTTATTCCATTCCACTATAATACTACGAATTCGATAGTAGTATGTACATACCAAATAAATGAGACATACTAAATGAAGTAGTTTACATCCATTTAAGCTAATAGATATTACTCATAAGTTAATTTATAGAGTGACGATAAGAAAATATGGAACTGAATAACTAAACAGGTTTACTTACAAGTCGTTAGAGACACTGACTCATGATTGCAAATTTAAACAAAATTGTACAAGTAACTTAAGAATGTTAAGCTGTTTTGCTAAATACTTACCGGCCGTAAAATTGTTGCCAATATCGTAATTATTAAGTAAGTATATAAGCTCTCCCTCCCATGCTGGTCTGGGAGAAATGAAAAAACTTAGAATGTACCAGCTGCTTCTCTTCCCGCGCAGATCGTAAAAGCCGATCGAGGGAATGGGCAAAATGCGGCCAGCAACCCATCACTGTATTGATTGCTTTTCAATCTTCTCGCCCACCATGACGCTAAAAGTGGCTATTGGGTCTTGCGACCCTGGGCTCTGCATAGAACCGCAAGACCCAAAATGCTCTGTCTGCCCCATTAGGGATAAAGACGTGATAGTATGTATGTATGTATGTATGTCTAACAAAATATACTAAAACTATTTAAAGGGTGAATTTTTCTATGATACTGAACAACTTTTCCCAAGGGACACGCATCAAAATATGAAAAGTAATTTTTGAAAATGCTTTCCATGCATGCTCGACGCGCCTAAATAAATGAATATATAGGGACAAATAACACTCATTAGCTAGCCCTACAGAAAGTTCGAGACTTGTGTTATATTAAGATACTAACTCAACGATACTACATTTTATAACAAACACATCTACAGATAAACATCCAATACCTTTAATGGAGTAAAGTTTAGGGATTAAAATAAATGTAAACAATCTTGACATGTCTTTTTATTGAAATATACATTTTATAAATCAATACCTTTGCAAAGTACAAAGTAATTATTTAATTTATAATTATAACATAATTACTTTGTAATTAGCAAAATTATTGATTTATAAAGTGTATATTTGCAAAGTACAAAGTAATTATGTAATTTATAATAAATAACATAATTACTTTGTAATTAGCAAAATTATTGATTTATAAAGTGTATATTTTAATAAAAAGACATGTCAAGATTGTTTACATTTAGTTAAATACCTAACCAAATGGAGTATAGGACAATTTGAAGACCATTTCCTAACTTGCCCTAACCGAAGATCGTACCCGGAACCTCTGGGTGGCGGACAAGGATGGTGACCACTACGCCACAGAGGTCGCGTAAAAGTTTTCACTTCAAACATTTTCATAATAAAATCTAAATGCAACTTTTGGTTATTTTACGTTTCTTCATTGTTCCTATACGTGAAAGTAGAAGCAATAAATATCCGACCCTTTCTTTGTACTTTTAAAAACTTTTCTCTAAAAAATAATTTATTAAAAGTGTTTGAAAGTCGTTAAAGTAAAATGTTGTCGCTTGTTTGTTTTTATCTCCTAAACTTCGTAATAGGCGTTGAGGACGCTTCAACACAAAGCAAAGGGCTCTCACTGTTTCACAAAATTAATTGCTGTAGGTCAATGAAACGTTCTTTTTGGTTAAAAAAACTTTTTTGTATAAAAAAATATTTTTAGCTTTAAAAAATATTTTTTGTGCAAAATTTTAATTTGAGTGTCAGAAATAGTAATAACCGGTCAAGTGCGAATCGCACTCGCGCACGAAGGGTTCCGTACCATTATCTATAAAAATCTAGTTTTTTGTATGGGAGCTCACCTTAAATATATATTTTATTTTAATTTATTTATTTATTATTAAAATAAAAATACAACTAAGTATTTTGTGAATATTTTAAGTGGTTACCTGTTGCCATTATTGATATCAAGCAAAAAAAGGCAAAAAAATCGCATTTGTTGTATGGGAGCCCCCCTTAAATATTTATTTTGTTTTGTTTTTAGTATTTGATGTTTTAGCGGCAACAGAAATACATAATTTGTGAAAATTTCAACTTTCTAGCTATCGCGGTTCTTGAGATACAACCCGGTGACAGACAGACGGACAGGCGGACAGGCGGACAGACGGACAAACAGCGAAGTCTTAGTAATAGGTTCCCGTTTTTACCTTTTGGGTACGGAACCCTAAAAATTAAAACTCTTGTATATATGTATATTATATGACCGTAGAGTTCTACGGTCATATTCACTACCACCACTAGCTCTTCCAGTAAAGGAAACATCGTAAAGGAAACCTACACATATATTACTGTTTCACCACTATTACATACGTCAGTAAATATTATCTTTGCCTAAGTCATACAAATACAACACGCATGTTTATTACGACTGTTATTGTTATTACGGAAAAATTAATCATCCTGTTTGTTAATTACCATATTAGGAATCTTTATAAACGCTGAATTTTCATTGGTTTTGGAAAAAGAAAAGTCGTGTAGTAAATTAATTCCTCTATCCATATACGTAATCCAAATTTGTATATGTCATAAGAATAAAAAGTTTGGAAAACGATGTTCGATCGAGACCACGTAGTTACGCCCGTCCAAAACAGCCGCGTGAGTTCGATGAACTTCGACTGGCCGGCGGCGGTACTACTAATTGATCTCACGATTTCACTTTCGAGTTTTAGTCAATATTTTTTGTTTCTGAATTTTTATTTTGACTAGCTAATTAGGTCTTACTAACGATGCCTATGAAGTGGACTTCGGCTCCAAAACCAATAAAAAATCACCGTGTATAAAACAGGTATGGTACTTCATTTGACTTTACAGAAGCGAAATATGATTTATGCTTACTACTACTACAAACGAAACGGTACATCCGTGCAGACATCAATGTGTGTGTGTTCGCCGCTCAACATGCGACGGGGGACGGGGACGCATGCGCAGGACCTTATTACTAGTCGCCCAGGTACTATAAGTATTATAACTTCTAACATTTCACTACAAACCTCAGTGGTTTATGTAAATGTCTTATAATGTTCTGTTGTATCTATTTTTGTAATATGTTAGTCTAATAAATAAATAAAAATATACAGAACGGAATTTCCCCGTTCTGTATATAATACTTATAGTACCTGGGCGACCGAGCTTTGCTCCGTTACATCTCAAACAATAACTAATTTTTTTAAACTTGTCTAAAAACAAAACAAAATAAAAAATTATATATAAACTTAAACATAAAAAAACAAAAGTAAGTCACCGAGTGGGATTCGAACCCGTAACACTCGTTCTAGCGGTCAGCATCATAAACCGCTGAGCCAAAATGGATGGCGGCCGGCGCGATCATATTCTGCGTGGAAAGAAAAACATGAAAACTCGAAAACATGCGTTTTCCTAAACATAAAACTAATCTAGATCGGTTGTTTACCCCCGAAAACCCCCATATACCAATTTTCAGCGAAATCGTTAGAGCCGTTTTCGAGATCACAGAAATTAATAAATATATAAATAAATATACAAGAATTGCTCGTTTAAAGGTATAAGATTAATGCTGAGTCTATACCTACTTACATAGATATGTAAGTATGTACAGAATACTACTATCTGAGAGGAGAAGCTGCAGAACTTTCTACTTCCCAGACCATTACAAAAGAAACGTTTTTCGAAATAGCCAGAGACCATAACAACTGTAATTTCGTCGAAATGTTTATTGCAATTAAAAATCAATTGTGGTTTATCTCGTAATAACTTAGATCATGATCTAAGCGTTAATAGTGGCTACCTCCGTGGCGTAGTTGTAACCTGCTAGTCTGCCGTTCGGAGGTTCCGGGTTTGATCCCCGGCCAAGGCAAGTTGGAAAATGTTCAAATTGTCCTGGGTCTTGACATACTTTTAATTTCATTATACTATAGTGAACTAGTATAGCCCGTGGTTTGATTTTTTACGGGTACTAGCTGGTGCCCGCGACTTCGTGCGCAGTTTGTAGCCTATGTGTTATTCTGATGCATATAGCTATATTATTAATCAAACATCTATCCATACTGACAAACTATAGCGTTTATAATATAAGTAGGAAATAAGATAATAGAATTAAATTAAAAGTAAATAAACCTTTTTTTTATTTCCATACAGTATGCAGCCATACTAAATTCTAAATTCTTGCTTATTTGACTGTCTTTTTAAATTTTATTATACTTTTTACGGGTATGTCCTTTCAACGTTGTATAGAAGTAAGAAAGATCACAAAGACCTTATAAAGTTCGTTTGTGACCATATAAGCAGTATTAACAAAGCTATTATAATAAAATCCTTAACAATACACTTAATGAACGCGACTCCATTGTCCAGTGAAGATATCCAGTGCATTAAATTCGAGTCCATTTATCCGACGAAGCTTACTGTAAGCCTGAGAGGGCTAAAGCCATTGTGAGAGACACAAAGTTGCGGCACTACAGAAAAACACAAGCATATCTATCTATACATATAAAAAAAAATTAGTCTGTACATTAAATATATTCCCAAAAAAAATTGTGGGTATGAAAACATAGTAAGAATTTAAAGAAATACAGATTTTGTTTGTATGTTTGTACACGCTAATTTTCGGAAATACTGGACGGATTCGAACGAATCTTTTTTCATTAAATAGCGGTTAAGCCTGAACAACATAAAGGGTATAATTGATTCGGAAAATGGAACACCTGATGCAGAACCATAATGGCCCGGCTTAACCATAAGAAAATTAAAAATTGAATAAGTGCGCCAAGCAATATAGGGTTCCGGAGTTGCGAATGCCAACTTTTAGTTCATTCAAACAAATGTCTGTTGAATTTGAATGAAATTTTCCTTTTCCGAGTCCATTTTATAAGTTGATCGCCTACTTTTTAATCTGAACATTCTGTGATTTTTTTCAAGTATCCATATATAACCGTTTAGTAGCTGGAACGGGGGACATTCTTCAGAAACAGATCCCTAAATCGAAAAATGGTATTCACAAGCTCACACGATTAGTAAGTAAAAAAAAGACTCCCACTTTATTTGCATGGGAGCTACCCTAAAAAAATATTTTTAAGATTTTTTAATTAATATACATACCCACACCAAATTACAGCATTCTATTACTTGTAGTCTCTAAATAAAACCGCTGATGGACTGACAGACAGAAAGACAAATGGACAGACATGGCGAAACTATAAGGGTTCCTTGTTTACTACGGACCCCTAAATATGACGCCTTAGCAAAAATATGTACATTCGCGTAATTTGTAGAGCATTTTTATTATCGAACGCCATTCCTGTACCCTCTCTATTTCCACGGGCGCAGTAATCAGGGCATCCAATGATTTACGTTGGGGTCGCCCTATCTGTATAAATTAAAACAAACCTATATAAATTACATTTAGAACAACACACGGCTTAATTTAAATATGATATAGGAACGTTGACAAAGTAATTAGAATATTTAAACCGACTTCTAAAAGGAGGTGCGCGTTTTGTGAAACTCTTTTTACCCGACTCCCAAGAAGGGCTATGTATTGCGCGTAGCTTGTACGTTTGTTTGTTAATTTATTTATTAGCTCGTATCTTCCAAACAGTTGGGTAGATTGTGGCAGTTTATCTTTCTCAGTCTATCTTATTATATTTATTTTATGTGGCAGTATCGTTAGATTTGGCTCAAAAACCCAAGTGCCTTGAGATACTGTTTTGAAAAGAAACAAAATGGCGGATTGGTGCTAAATAGTATTTTTTTTAACCTAACCGATCGATTATTTATCAGAATGAAGGACATTATAATTTTTCAAAACTAAAAACCGACTTCGCCCCCAAACTATACAACCGATTTTGATAAAAAATCTATGAGACCACCTGACAAGTATACCCTTACAAACGAAAACAGATTTTTCTAAATTAGTCCAAGCGACTTCGAGTAAATAAATATATACGGACAAATTAAACTGATTGAGCTAGCCCCAAGTTCGAGTTTTGTGTTTATTTTATATCAAATACATATATAGATAAACATCAAAGATCCAGGACAATTTGAATAAGGCCATTTTCCATATTGCCCTGACCGGGTATCGAACCCGGAACCCCTGGGTGGCGAACTAGCATGGTAACCACTAGGGCACGGAGGTATTCAAAATCGGGGAACATAATGCTTTAACTGCGTGATTCGTAACTTTATTGCTAATTATAAAACCATTTTACATCAATAATATTATGACTAAACATTCTAGTACGCAGGTGTCGCGAACCTTGCCTTGTATGGACTGTTATTGTTTGATATTACGTGACACACAAGTCATGCAACGCGGAAGATATAACAGTTCTCACGACTAGAATTTAGATTTAATAACGTTATTGATGAGTAAAAAAACAAGCACTTTTTAATTCTTAAGATTTTAGAATTTCAATAGCTATTATTTTGAGAAACGCACATGTTGGAGAAGTTAAATTGCTGTCTCCAACGGATTACGGCTGGCAGCAAGAAGGGGATAAGCTCAAGCCCATTCTGGTAACCTTAGAGGCTGTTCCCAAGGCCTGCAACCTGTCACCGGTCAAATTCGAGCTCAGCAAGGTCGAATTAGTAAATGAAAATCAGGTCTCAAACTGTCCATGCCGTTCAAAGCCGTAAAATTAGAAAATTCTTCTTCTAGACTTTAGTGGTTCGCCGCGAACTTAAGCCTTGCGATTGTTTTTCCAAAATACGAGGTAAGTACGTTAATTTACTGAACCAATTTTACTTAATGTCTCCAAAACTGGTTAAACAATTTTGATATACAATATACATGAGAAATATAGCAATACATCCGTATAATGTCATCTCATTTTTATGTATAAACGTGAAATATTAAATTTCATCCAAATTTGATTAGGTGACGGTTCGATAGTTCTTTTTCTTTTTTAAGTTCGTAGTAGGCACCGAAGTGCGTATATCTCAAAAACGGATGAACCGATTTTAATGAACAAAGAACTTCAAATTATTATGAATAGTTGCTACATATTTTCTTTCTTTCTTCTTTCTTTCTACACTCATTCTTAATATCATCAAAATTAGTTCAACATAGTACGTAACATACAAACTACAAAACATTTTCGCCCCAACTTGAATTAATTGCAGCCCTTACTTGGTCAGATACGTATATCTGTCAAAACAATAAGTAGAAAGGTACGTCGCTCAACAGAATTAAATTAACCCCTTGTATGTCGGAATATCAGACACAATAGTTAAACAATGCATTCTCGCGTAGATCTACGCAACGGCATACTAGAGGTTATTGATGATTTTAGTTTAAAAACATAGTCATATTATTACAATTTACACACCACATAAGGCTCTATCATGGAAGAAACTCCATCGCCAGGTGTACAATCTTCAAGATATCAATTTTTCCGGAAGTCCGCCAGACGGCCATCTTGTGTTCTCGGAAACGTGCAAAAACGCGCGCACAATGGCCGTACGTGCGTGGTACGTGCAAAATAATGACAGCTACTGGCCACCTGTCAGTTAAGGTCACGTGCGGCGCCGTGACTCACCGGCACGTGTTAGTGGACGGTGGACTTATGGGCTACGCGTGGACTTAATATACTGGAAGTGGTCGTTATTTAATGTCATGATAACGTATTTGGTAATCAATATTTTTAGTGCAAAAGCTAAAAACTACTAGTGGTCGTTCCGAAACGCTAGTAGTTTTTAGCTTTTGCTCTAAAATAATATTTAAAAAAATTACATTTATTCTACATCGAATAAAAAAAATAACTTTGATTTTGACTTTGACCTACGTTTACGTACGAGAGATAAAGACAAGTAATTCCATGATAATCTGGAATGTTCGTACATCTCGCGCACTTGCTACGATCTTGCGCAGATCGTGAAAGCCGATTTAAAGGAAAAGTTAAAAATGCGAATCATGCAAAGATGTTTGAGTCTTGTTATTACAAGTTTTTTTTTTATCTTGCAATGGATCTTGTATGCCAAATCAACCAACACAATTTTTTACCAGTAATCCTCAAAAAGCTAAAATTTTGCATAACAACTTGTGTAAGTCTTATGACAATAAAATATTATGAAGTCAATGAGCTGTTCTGATGATGCAAACCATAATACCCCGAGCCGGGAGATATTCGATGGAACTCAGGTTTGAGTACTCACATAATTGATTTGCTTCGACGAACACTTTATGGTACAATTACATGGTACTAATACATGTACAATTTCTAGGGTCTGATCACGGAGACGGAAGGCGGTCGATAGAACTCAGTAATAAAACGACGGAACTCTATCAAGTTTGGCCTTATTTCATTTGCCTTTGGCCTTACAAAAAAGCTTGTCTTATTTCAAAACATTAAAAATGCGAAAGTTAATATGAATTTTGTCCACTTTATATATAAGTATAATATAGCTTCATCTTCTTCTTATCGTGTGTTAGTGACTAACACTAGTGTCAGTTTTTAAACCGCCTTAAAGGCCTCTGACAAGGCTCAATATAGCTCGAAAATCTAGTACCATTTTTAGCCACAAACAAACTAAATCTGCCACTTCTAGGAGCCCATTTCCCGACACCTTGGCAGAGGCCTACAACCAGCAATGGACTTCTTGGATATGACAATGATGAAGAAACCAATCTGCCACATCTAGAAGCCCATATCCCGTTAACTTGCTCCCCTGACTAACGGTCATGATTCACACATCAACATGCAAGCCGGTAATGTAATGAATTCGCCATTATAATGTAACCCGAAATGGATTAGAGAAAGGCACGGTATGAGTCACGGAACATTTGTTGTTAATTATGCAACCCTTGTTTTCTTTTTAATAGGTGTTAGGAAATGTTACACTTATTACTTAGTTTAGTTATAAGCTGAATATTTTTATACGCCATATGGTTTCCGGCAGAGTAGAATAGGACCACTCCAAGTCTTCCCGTGAATGTCGTAGAAAGCGACTTAGGAAATACAATCTCAATGATAAAAACTATTTTAAAAAATCTTAATACTATCTCGTCTTTATCCCTAATGGGACAGACAGAGCAATTTGGGTCTTGAAAACAAGGCGGCAGCTCTAAGCTAACAGGGCCCAAGGCCCCAATACCTAAAGGCCACCTAAAGCGAGAGTGTGGGCGAAAAGGTGAAAAATAGATCAAAATAGTAATACGTTGCTAGCCGCATCACCTATTAACATGATTTACATATTCCCCATTCCCTTGATCGGCTTCTACCAATCAGCTGATACATTCTAAGTTTTTTCTTTTCCCCCAGACCAGCATAGAAGGAATAATATTAAATAGACTTCTTATGCAGATAACACTATCTCGAAGCCCTTATAATCTACCGATAAGTTAATTAGAGATATCGAACATTTAGCAGAGATTATATTTCAGTCTATTCGTAAACATCGGAATGTGTGAGTATTTTTTTTTAAATTATTTATTTATTTACGTGACAGCGCTGGATGCAAGCCGCTCTAGATCGGCCATTTTGAAAATCTTTGGTAGAGGCCTATTTCCAGCAGTGGACGTTATGCGGCTGAAATTATGATGTTGATAAATTTGTGGACAAACCTAATTTGTCAGATTTATAAGTAGTGATTCCTTTTGTTTGTAATTTGATACAAAATGTGGCTATGTTTATATAATGTGACGTGCTACCTATTTAGTTAATGTTTCGTAAGATGCGACTAAAAGGAGTGAGCATCTCCTCTTGTCACCAGCGGTGTAGATCAGTCTGGGAGAGATCTCTTTAATTGTATCCCGTTAAAGATAATGGAGGTAACTGTTATTGTAAGTCAGGTTAATTCCTACCCGAAGTCAATTTCAAGGGGATTTTAGGGCCTATCTTCATAAAAGGGAATGGCTTGGAACCGAATAGGGCAAACTTTTTTTTTTTTTTTTTTATTTTTATTAGCCATTCATGTCCCACTGCTGGGCAAAGGCCTCCTCTCTTTCCTTCCATAACTCTCTGTCTCTGGTTTTAACTTTCCAATCCTGTTCGAATGCTTTCAAGTCGTCTTCCCATCTCGTCTAGGGCAAACTATACGAAGGTATTACCTCAATTCTAATACTAGGCTTTTTAGAACATAGACGTTATACAACATGGAAGCGACATACCCGTAATAAATTGAACTACGGGCTATACGAGACTAAATATAATATTAAAATAAAGCGGCCAAGTGCGAGTCGGACGCGCCCATGAAGGGTTCCGTAGCAGCAAGTTACATAAAACTTCTTGTAGTTCGTTGTAACTTTTACCAACCGATTTTGAAGTGAAAACTTCTTTAGCGGCGTTGTGCACTTTTTTTGGAATGGGTAAAAAATGTTAAACTCGCGTCAGGACACGCTCGCGTCAGGACACGTGACCTGATCGAAAATTCGTAAGACGGATGGAGAGTAGACAGCTGGCGCGGTGTAGGAGAGGGAGTATCCCCCTCTCTTTCTACGGCGCGGCGAAAATGTATGCCTGCGCCTGCTGTTTCGTATATCAAAAATGCACAATGTTAATATTCAAGTTTTCACTTCTGCCGGCACTCCCAGAGTGCAACCCGTCTTTTTTAATTTCTAGATTTAGTTTTACCTAACCGAAAATTGGTTTGAACGAGATCTAGAAAGTAATTTAAAAAAAACTACTTACTAAATCTCGTTCAAACCAATTTTCTGTGGTAGTTTGCATGGTAATGAACAACATATATATTTTTTTAGTTTTATCATTCGCTTATTTTAGAAGTTAACCACAAATACAGACCCCCTGGTGTCTGAGTAGAACCGTGGACGGACAAACCGCCAGACAGACATGGCAACACTTCTTCCTTGTTTACTATGGAACCCTAAAACCAGCCTAAAACGGCATGCGGCCTCAAGACGTCAATTATGTGTGTCACGTGCAAAACATGTAATTGGGTACTTTCCTAAGTCCAAAATAAATTATTTTGTACTAATAGAAAAATAAAGCGTCGCAAAATAATGTCACTTGTCTTTAAACATATCCATTTTAACGTTATTTTAAATTTATTATTGTAGAAAAACGAATAATAAGAACGCTATTTGACTCCAAAAATCTATGACGTCACCTGCCCGTATTTCATACAAAATCCCATAGAAACTGTTTGTTTTGACGTTTAGAAAAAAGTATCTGATTTGACTTGTTGGAAAATAGCGTATTCAACGCGAAATAGAGATTAGGTTCCCTTCGTATTACCTGCGAGAAAGACTTCGTTCTAAAAAAGGGCAGTAAACATGTAATTACGAAAAACAAATCCCAGACTGAGAATTACACAAATTCATTATTTAGGATTATGTGTGACGGATAATATGCGTGAAATAATTTAGATAGCGTTTATCTAGCGATAAGTGTTAGTGGACTAACTAGGGTTTATCTTAACTTTCTTATGACTTTATAATATATATTGTGATTGTTATTTTTAACTGACTTTCAAGAAAGGAGGAGGTTATCGATTCGTCGCTTCTTTTTTTCTTATGTTCACCGATTAACCCTTCAAACGTCTGATGTATTGTTTTACTATTGTGTCTGCACTGACAATGTTTGAAGGGTTATACGAAGACTTTTTTTTTTGAAAGGGTATACTTGTCAGGTGGTCCCATAGAAATTTTATCAAAATCGGTTTTGTAGTTTGGAGGTGAAGTCGGTTTTTAGTTTTGAAACATGGTTTTTATGCATGTTCCACGATAAAAATTGAATTGAAATGAAATTTGATTCTTAGTTTACATGCGAATTGAAATCCTCCTTCTTTGAAGTCGGTTAAAAACAAATAACAATAGACAAAGCGTCGCTCACCTGATGGTAAGTACCTACTTAGTTACCGTTACTCTCTCGTTATTATAATCTATATCATCCATTAGATGAACTAATAGATGATTCAATTAGGAAAACCAGAAATGGTGTCCGTAGGTAGCTAGTCGACTTGAAAGTCTTGAAACAGACAATGTTTAGTAAATTATAAATAGTTGTTCATCAATATAATTAAATTAAGTACGCCTCTGGTACTACAGTGTAGGTTGTGCTCCTGCAGAGCAGACTAAAAAGACCTGATGATGATGATGAATAAAGCATCAATATATTTTTCATTAGTTTTTGTCGGTGGAGTATTTTCCATGTCTCCAAATTAGTAAATAATTTTCTAAGGAGTTTGTAGTAGTAAATTGATATCTTGGTATTTAAATGTAAGTACTTATGTTTAAATGGAAAGCGAAAAAAAATGATAAGTAGGTACATACCTATATTAAAAAGCGCCATCATTTTAAATCTCCTGACTGGTTGTTATGTAGGTACTTATTTAATACGTTTTTTTCAACATATAATACCATTGTTAATAGTTGACAATGGTCGACAAAGAGTGGTCATTTTTCTAGGAAACGACGTGGCCTGTTCCGTATGGCTGTTAATGAGTAACGAATAAACCACAAATACGAATTTGTAGGTAAAGGAGAATCAAACGTGAAGACCGACTCATAACAATACCTAATGCAATTAAAATTATATTATATACAATTAACAGGTACCTAATACAATTGAAATTTATTTCTTTTTCATTCATATAGTAAAATATGTTCTCGTCATAGTGTTTCAAAAGTAAAAACCTACTTCAACATCGAACTATAAGTACCTACACGACCGATTTTGATAAAGGAACCTTTAGGCGCCGTTCTCCACTCCATGGGCTATAAAAACCATGCAATGGACTCGTATAGATTTGTCGTCAAAAGCTCCAAAGGATCTGCAGCAATCTTTGATTGTATAGCAGTGGCGTTGGGTGAGAATTTGGGCTAGTACAGCTATAAAACTATGAAACAAATTAAATACCTACCTGCCTAATTAGGTTATATAAAAGTAAGCCGCTCCATGTGCGGCTTATTTGTTTTTACTTAGTGCGAATAATATGTATCTGAGCGTGTATTATACATTGATCATAGTGAGTGTATTTCAATAACCAGAGAGAATTTTCGTATTTTGAATATGTGGGTGTGTGCAATCCAGTCATGCTGCTAGTTTATAGCTTATGAAAATAGTAAATGCATATATGTTAGAAGCCCCTTAGGGAACTCGATGGGAATCGGCTTCTAGGGAGGCTTCGCCAGTGTTGTATAGTTAGGTAGGGTAGGCTAAGATTAGGGATAAAAAGTAAAAACAAAAGATGGGCTCTAAAGGACTAGTAGGTATCCAGAGCCGTAAAAATAATTAAAAAACAACTACGCAGGAATATCTCACACTAAAATGTCATTACAATGGAGTATAGTTGAGGAGTGACTGCCGTGTGGTTTCCGGCAGAGTAGAATAGGGCCACTCCAAGTCCTCCCGTGGACGTCGTAGAAGGCGACTTAGAAAATACAAGTTAAACAAAGCATAAAACATCAATGAGACTTCTCCAACCCGTCTGGCCAGCGTGGAGAGTGTAGGCCAAATCCTTTGGCTGCTCTGGCCAAGTATGGCTCTGGTAGTACAGAGAAGGTCGTGGTCCTGCAATGGAGACAAAAAGGCCTGATAATGATAAATGTAAATACACTTCTTTCACTCAGACTACTATTACTATAACTACAGATTTCACTTTCACTATCCATCTTTCCCAGGGCCGCTTCTCCTGTCGACCGTGCTCGCGGGCGCCCTCGGGCTCCGCACCCTGGAGCCGGTTCCTCCGCCGGCCACCTTCAGAACCGACGTTGAGGAACACTGGCTCGACGTCAGGCTGGATCACTTCTCTGCCTTCAACAATGATACTTTTCCTATGGTAAGCAACTATGAATTTGTTATTGACAGAAAAAAAGGACAAATCACACTGATTGAGCTAGCCCCAAAGTCCGAGACTTGTGTTATGGGATACTAACTCAACGATACTATATTTTATAACAAATATATATATAGATAAACATCCATACCGAGCAAGCGAAGCGAGCGAAGCGTCTCAGTTTCGAGATTGCAACAAGTATTTGCTAGCAAATAAAAAATCCCCGGATTATCAAATAGTAACAAAGTTAGTCTGCGTTTTATAATAAGACAGAATAAGGCCATTTTCCAATTTGCCCTGGCTGGGGATCGAACCCAAAACCTTCACGTGGCCGACTAGCGTGGTTACCGATATGCCACGGAGATCATCAAATGACCTCAAACGCAGACAACGGTCTGGGTCTTTGTCTCAGTTTTTGCCTTAACCTCTAGGGATAAAGACTTGATTAATTGATCAGAACCATTGTATGTATTTATACTATCACGTCTTTATTTATTTAATTACTAGCCAAAGCCCGCGACTTCGTTTGCGTGGACTTTATGTCTCCGGAAAGTGCTCATCAGGCTAAACAACTTTTGCTAAAGCGTCACTTTTATATTTCTTATAGTTAAGCTGGATCATTATGGTGCTGCATCAGGTGTTCCATTTTCCAAAATCAATTATACCGTATATGTTGCCCAGGCTTAACAACCATATATCAAGAAAGTTTCATTTGAATCCGTTCAGTATTTACGGAGATTACAGTATTTCTTACTCTATTACTACGTCTCCATCACCCCAAATATATTTTTTTGGAAATATTTTTAATGTATTAATGTTTTTTATTGTATTTATATCAAATTTAGTTTTTATTAATAGTTTTATTTAGTTTTTAGTTATTTAGTTTAATCTGAGGATTATATATTTGTTCTATTCTCCTATAATTAACTTTTTATTTTCAGAGGTTTTACTACAACGGCGAATTTGCAGACCAAGCTCCCGCCAACATCGTCATCTTTGTAGGGGGGGAGTGGGCCATATCCGAGGGGTGGGTGACGGGGGGCCTGGCGTACGAGCTGGCGGGATTCATCCAGGCTGGGGTCTTCTACACAGAGCACCGGTATTATGGACTTACCAGGCCTACCGAGTAAGTGGTTTTCTTACTATAAAACGTCTTACTAATGACGTCTAACAGAAGTTTATTTGGGTTTGGGTTATGGGTTACTTTATCTTTTTAGTTATCTTATTATAGTATAAATAAATATTTATCACTAGTAAGTACAAACAATAATGGAAGGAAAAATAGAAGGAAAGAGAGGAGTAGGAAAACCCAGAAGAAAATTTATAGACCAAACAAAAGAAAAATTAAACGTGAAAACATATAAAGAGGTTAAGAACTTAGCGAAAGGAAGAGAGACATGGAAAGCACTCCACCGACAAGAGCCCAGCTCTTAAATATAAGAAGAAGAAGTACATTAAAGTAACTTCGCGATGATGCATTTTTACGTCAACAAAGACGAATTTACGTATTTGCGAATAACAAAAGCAAGCAAGCAGTATTTTTGCACTGAGTGCAAACACGGTTCACCTTGACAATGACACGGCGCTGTGATTCATTGTGGTTAAATGTAGGTATATAGCCTTAAGTATAGGAATTACCTTAGCACACAAATCGAGCAAAGAAGTTACAAACAATGTTGTTTAATAATCTGACATAGGTAAATTTTGTATTTCCATATTGTTATGTTGGAAAAACGTGCAGTTTCCGGCCTGTTAGAGGTGCGTTTTTTTTATCAGGAAATTAAATAATTTTATATATTTTCGGTTTTATTACGCATTTAAAAGTAGGACATAAATTATATGTAATTAGAAAAAAAAGTTCGCCATGCCTTTCGCTGCGGTGTCCTTCGACTTGGTAGCTTTCGTCTCAATAAGTTTTCGCTCCAGTGTACCAAGCTGAAATATTTTCTCCACAACGTGCGTCGCTTCAGAATCATTCGACTCAATGTATGGGACCCGCCTGAAAGGATGTTTGTTTGTTCAATTCTCAGGTGTTAGTAGCCAACACCAACGTCAAATTTTTTTAAGCTGCCTAAAAGCTCTGACAACATGATAATTGCCAGGGTCAACGGCTTAACATGCCTTCCGAAGCATGAAGGAGCTTGAAAATTGTTTATGGCACTTGTGGTCATCCAAATACGGATGACGTCTAAGGTTGCTTAACTTACAAAATCCGCGAGTTTCTCGTCTAAAGAATAATGCACAAGCATCTAGTGCAATTGAATGCGTTCACAGAAGTGCCATTTTTTAAACGCGGAGTCACCTAAACCAAAAGTTTTCATCGATTCTAAATAAAAATAGGAGAGATGGATAGATAGTTTGCCAAGGTCTCGCAAGCGTGTACCTCTAGACTCTAGACACAGGTTTGCGTAGGTTATTGGTTTGCCTACGTTTGCAAAGGCTTACCAAACCATGCCAAACGTATACGCAGCATAAGGAAGCGCGACGTGATAAATATCAATTAAAATGTAGACTATAACTATGGAGGTCACTGCATTAGTCAGTGGAGTCTCGGGCGTAGATAAAGCTTTCCCATGGGAGAAGCATCCATCTAAGGATGAATGTATTCAGATTAGTTTATTGAATGAATTGAACGAGAATGTCAAAGTAAGTATACATTTTGGTTTACTACAAGATGTACTTTGACTTTTACAACGAGAAAATAAAACGCATAAAATACTGTGCCATCTATCGTCAATTTGGCAAAGTTAAAATAACTAATTAGGGCAAATATCTTGTTTTGAAGTTTTATCTAATATTATGGGTTTACACTTTACACCTAATTCCAAAAGGCGATAAAACTAACATAATTATGAATTTACTTACCTTATACAGGTTAGGAAATAATCAATCTTTAAAAGCATAGTCTGTGATAATAAACTACTTACCTAAGAAAAAACCTGGGAATATGAAAAACAGTTTTTTCATAGAAAATCAATCGGCAGATTCAATTGTGTGGAAAAAAAATTGTTTTATATTTCAGCACGATCGATCAACACAACATTGTATTTAAGTTCTCATAATTTTTATGATATTACAGTACATTTATACATTATGCAATATTATAGTACATTTATATTTAAAATTATTTTCTAAACCACTTTCAATGTTAGTATTTCTAGTGCCAATTTGTTCCTCCCCCTCCATCCCCCCTTTATGTACGCCCGTGAATGGGTGACGGGAAGTCAGTAGGGCGCCCCCCACTTGACCTGCGACGGCTAATACTGATTACTATTCATCAGGTTTAACACCCCTGTAATTGGATGTAGCTCATTTGTTAGGACATTTTTGTGAATTTTTTACTAATTTACATAGATAGCCCGGAAAAGATTGTCTTGGGATAAAACCAGCTTTTGTGGGTAATATTATACTGAAAACTGTATATATTTTCTGATATTATTTCGTGTGTAATATGATCTTTTTCAGATTGACGGGTTTTGGATGTTTATCTATTTGTTATAAAAAATAATATCGTTGAGTTAGTGTCCCATAACACAAGTCTTAAACTTACTTTGGGGTTAGCTCAATCAGTGTAATTTGTCCCTATATATTTATTGCATCAGTGTGAGACTGACATTAGATACCGCTACGATTTGAATACCGTTTCTATTGTTTTTGAGGGGATTTATTATTTATTAATTAATCCTTATAGAAAGTAACGTATAGTAATCTGTGGTTGTGTTATGAGAACAATAGTCAATGTTAGGGGGCGTTCAGACGTCACGCGCACGATAAGCGCACGCCTAGCCCACGCCTAGCGCGCTTTGAAAGTTGTTGCATATAATTTGAATCTATCAATACAACGCAAATTGCATTTACCGGGTGTATACCAGAGAATAAATATATTTATTATACAATAGAAATGTTATAAGAAATTTTAAGATGATGATGAGATGTTATTCGTATCAGAAGTGAAAGTTGAATGAGTCAAAAATGATGAGAAGGGAAGGAATGTCTGGAAATTAAAAATTGAATTTAGGAATGAAATTTGAAGGTAATGAAATGATAGAAAGGAGGTAAGCAAGCAAGAACATGAAGGATGGTGCTTATTGCAACATCGTTACAACCATAAGCCAGGGCGAGTGACGGGCGGGCGCGAGTCGAGCGCGAGGCGAGCGCAAGGGCAGAGTCGAGGCGGAAGCAAGGCGAGCGCATGGCGTAGGCGAGGCGTGAGCATTTGAATTCCAGTAAATGCAATTTGAGTTATATTGATGTAAGCAATAAATATCAAAGCGCGCAAGCCGTGTGCCAGGCATGCGCTTATCGTGCGCGTGACGTCCAAGCCCTTAATGCCACTCCTGATACCGGCTCATATTTGGCTCGTCGCCAAATCGACATTAATGTCAAGTGCAGCGGTAATAAACACAGGCTGTCTTAACCGATTGCGAATGGATGGGTCATTCACATGATTGAAGGTCATTTGTGACATAGCTTGATGTCATCTGATAATAACTGCGAATAACAGCTTAACCTGCTTTCTGGAACAATAAGGACCTTTAGATAGGTATTTTTAACCCCTGAACGTTAGTAACTTTTTTTTCGTCAGAGACAAAGATAATATATATTTTTGTCCTTGACGAAAAAAAAAAAGTATAATAAGTTTGATGTGTCTGTGTATAGTATATCTGTGGCATCGCAAATACTGATCATAATAATTTAAATAAATTTTCAATACTAAAAACCGACTTCACCCCAAAACTACATAACCGATTTTTATAAAATTTCTAAAGGACAGCCTCGCAAAAACACCCCTTCAAAAAAATCGTGCTTCGAAGGGCACGTTAAGCCGTCGGTCCCGGTCACTGTCTTTGACATTGGTCGTTACCTAAAACCATGTCAGAGGCTTTATGGCGGTTTAAAAACTCTGACACTAGTGTTAGTCACTAACACACACGATAAGAAGAAGAAGAAGAAGAAAAAAATCGAAATCGGCCTAGGCGTCTGAATAATCAGTGAACATAGATTAGAAAAATATTGCGACGAATTATAACCTTATTATAAAATAATTTCCGAGCTAAATTAAAGCATATCGCTCACCACATAGAGTATATATTTCTTTGAATTTCTATGCTGAGTAAGACTTCTGTATGTTTAAGGTCACAGCACACTTATCAACTCGGAAAGGGATCGACACCGTATCGCCTTTCGCCGCGCGGTCAACCAGGCGTCAACCTGACGTAGGCACGTAACCAAACAGGCTCAGCTTCGGTACGTCGACTCGACTACGGCTGGGCGACGCCGCGCTTACCGCTCGCCGGCCGCTTTGGTCTGGCTGGCACTAGATAATTTTAAACGTAAAGTGTAGCGCACGGTTATGTCTTGGTTCACAATACGCGAGTTGGCAATCATAGCCATCAATTTTTGTTTATCTACAAATAAATAAAACGCGGGTGTGAGGAAACGGAGAGACGTCAGCTCGCATACGGAGAGGCGTAAGCGCGCGGACGACGAGCCGCAAGCGCGGGGACCGCTAGTTGACCGACCAGCAAAGCGGTTCGTGAGCTGGTCCCGACGCGAGGCGTTTACGTTACGAATCCGAATAGTGTGCGTTGCAGTAGGAAGTTTCATACAAAGAATACTGAGCTGCTCGAGTTGATACGTTTACGTTCCGTTTACGAGTTGATAAGTGTGCTGTGACCTTTATTCTGTGCCCACATTCAGACAGAGTCGAAAAACTTTGCTAGCAAAAATTCACAAGTCACGTCTCAACGCGACATTTTATGACTTTCTCATTATACAGGAGGTTAAAAATCGAATTCGATCTTATTTCGCCAAACCCTTAATAACTATCCTTACTAATTAGCACTTAAATTACTACCACTATAATTTACAAGATAAAACATTCTAAAATAGATCATATTATCATACTAATAAAGTGCAATAGGAGTGCTTAGTTAAAATGGTGTCTTAAATTACTACCACGTTAGATTAGATTTAAAATTATTGAATAATAAACCTTGTTGTGATACATATAAGGTGCAATGCAAATGCTTATGGTTAAAATGGTATTCGAATCAGTATGCATGAGACAGAGAGTAATTCTCATATTTTTGCCGAATTAAAGTCCTTGATAGAGAAATGGTTTTACCGTTTTTGAAAACAGAGATGTTTTTACAACTAGCGATGGACCCTGGCTTTGTATGTCTTTGGAAAGATTTGATTTGCCATAATAGGTACCTAATAAATAATACAACGAGGAGGGGAATTACCCGGTATATCTAACGGGATATACTAGATCGCTTTAATATAATAAAATAAAAATAACAGTCAAAAAACAAAAAAAACTACATTCCCATACAAATGGCCCGGCTACGCACTTTTGTATAGACATATCTTAGTCCGTGGTTTAATTTATTACAGGTATGTCCCTTCCAAGTTGTATAATATTGCATAGACATAGGGACAGGGACATTACCTAATAGATTAAGTCTATAAAGAATAAGGAATAACTCAAAAAACATATATGTTTTTCGAGTGAGTTAACTCACTCTCTCACACACTCGAAAATCAGTCGGGTAAAAAAACAATATACGTAAATTGGGTATTTTCCTGGATTAAAAATAAAATGTTTGATACTGTTAAGGAACTAGAATGTCACAAAATAATGTCACTTGTCACGATCATATCCATTTTTAATGTGGTTTTAGATTTATTATTGCAGAAAAACTGAAACTGTGACGTCATCTGCCTATTTTATACAAATCCCATAGAAAATGTTTATTTTGAAGTTTAGAAAAAAGTATCTGATTTGACTGGTTGGAAATAGCGGATTTTAAACGTTCTTCATATACAAGGTCTAACAAATTATACTAAAACTATAAAGGGTGAATTCAGTCCGTGATAGTAAACAACTTTCCCCTAGGAACATATGTCGAAATATGAAAAATAATTTTAGGCTTTCCATACAAACTCGGATCAGCTGATAGGTCCACTTGTATGGGAGACCGAAAAATATTTTTCATGTTTCGATACATGTTCCCTGGGGAAAGTTGTTCAGTATCATGGACCGAATTCACCCTTAAATTAGTTTCAGTATATTTTGTTAGACCTTATAATGTATATGTTAACGGAAATGTATAAAACTTAGTAATTGTTTACAATACCTAGGATATGTATACAATTCCGAAGCTAATAAGGAAATGTATTAAATATTGTTTCAAAGATTATGTAATACACACATATTCTAGGAACTGTATAAATTTCCTAGGAATTGTATACATTTCTAAAATCGTATTAGGAAATGTTTATAACGAATGCTTTCTACGAATAAAATGAGTAAAAGCGAGGGAGCGAGCGACTTAAGCTTAGGGCGAAAATAACACAGACACAAAAAATTTTTTGCCACAGAGTGTACGTTAGGTTCGTTAGGTTTCCTGTGACCAAAACACAAGCGAGTGAAGCGAGCGAGCGACTCTAGCTTAGGACGAAACTAATACATACACAAAAACAACTTTGCCGCGGAGTGTAGGGTAGGTTCGTTATGATGATACCGTTCTTGGTACCAATTTGATAGAGCGTTTATGACATTTCCGACAGATACTTAGGAAATGTATATATTACCTAGGAAATGTGTCTAATATAAATTAATTCAAACATTTCCGGGCGGTTTTAGGAATTATATACATTTCCTAGGAATTGTATACAATGACGGATTACACACATTTCCGGTAACATATATACCTACCAAGAAAGTTCCACATGCTAATGTTTCGCATTTAGGTATCCCACTAAACTATGAATGACAGACAATAGCGTTAATTCCACGTCTGATATCGGCATATATTTGGCTCGTGGCCAACTCGACGGTACTGCCAAACACAGCGGTAATGCAGTCTGTCTTAACCGATTACGAATGGATACAATGACCTATTGACAGTAGATATGTAAACAGGCACCTATATAGATTTATGTTTGTAGGTGGTACATCTGCTTACATAATTATTATAGCGTTTAAGGGTCCCCCGACCCTAGACCAAAATACAACTTTCCATACAAACGTAGTCTACGTTTTATTTCAAACCGACATGTCAGATTTGGGCAAAATTTTGTAATTTCAAAGATATTGCAATTATCTAGGTTTATAAATAATATAATAAATATTCAAATCCAAATTAAAATGGTGTCAAAATCATGAGGAGCAAATTAAAATGGACATCTTAGCGGAAAATCATGCTAAGGGTGACTTTCATGCGTTTTGGAAAAATACCAAAAAGACGAATCTTGCATCTGGCCTGCCTGAGTGTGTTGAAGGTGTTAGCGGGGAGAGGGAAATAGCTAATTTATTTAAGGAGGCGTTTACCGTCTTACCGTTGGCTAACGAGCGACGGGACTTGCCCAGTGCTGAGACCGAATGTGGCCATTTAGGGATGAGATTCACAGCTAAAGATGTTGCTACGGCTATAAAGTCAATTTCGAGAGGGAAGTCCCCTGGTCACGATGGCCTGAGTATTGAGCATCTCCAACATGCAGGTCCACACTTGCCTCGGATTCTGGCGATGTTGTACACACTCTGTGTGGGACATTCGTATTTGCCAGTGGAGCTGATAAGAACGGTCGTAGTGCCCATCGTTAAAAACAAGACCGGCGATTTGTCAGATAAAAGGAACTATAGGCCTATCTCATTGGCTACTGTAATCTCTAAAGTGTTTGATGGCATGTTAAATGCATGCTTAAATAAATATTTCACACCACATGATAATCAGTTTGGTTTCAGACCTAAGCTATCTACGGAAAGTGCAATAGTGTGCATGAAATATGCCGTCAGGTACTACACGGATAGAAACACGCCTGTTTATGGCTGTTTCCTTGACTTGTCGCAGGCTTTTGACCGGGTTTCCTATAAGATACTGTGGAAAAAACTAAAAGAAGCTAATTGTCCTCCAGAATTGATTAACATCTTTAAATTTTGGTATGGAAATGAGGTCAACAACGTGCGATGGGCCGGAGCTCTGTCGGACTCGTACAAGCTAGAGTGTGGGGTAAGGCAGGGAGGTTTGAGCTCGCCGACGCTTTTCAACCTATACATTAGGGGTCTAGTCGAGGCGCTTAGCAACCTACATGTTGGATGTCATGTTGACGATGTGTGTTTTAATAATATTTCGTATGCAGATGACGTTTGTTTGTTGAGCGCGTCGATTGGAGGCCTTAGGGAGTTGGTGGGCGTCTGTGAAACATACGCAGAAAATCATGGCCTTATATTTAATGTAAAAAAAAGCAAAATTATGTTGTTTAAGTCAGGTAAGGAGACACCGACAGAGGTTCCTCCCGTGATACTGGGCGGCGTGGCTTTGGAGCGTGTACACAGCTTTATATATCTCGGTCACATAGTGGACGATGAATTAAATGATAGTGCGGATATTGAGCGCGAAGCGAGGGCGCTGTCGGTGAGGGCCAATATGATAGCCCGCAGGTTTGCTCGTTGCTCAAGGTCGGTGAAAATAACTCTTTTTAGAGCGTACTGTACGTCATTTTACACCTGCAGTCTGTGGGTTAGGTACTCCCAACGTTCGCTGCACTCCCTTCGTGTTCAATACAACAACGCGTTTAGGAAGTTGCTGTGGCTGCCCCGCTTCTGCAGTGCATCGCACATGTTTGCCGAAGCGCACTTGGACGGCTTACATGCTATAATGCGGAAACGCGCAGCCTCCATGATGCGGCGGACTCGTGACAGCGACAACAGCCTCCTGGCGGTTGTTGGGTTTCGCATGGACGGACCTTTTATGTCTAGTTGGGTCGCCTTGCATGCCCCAGTAATCCGCGAGGAAAGAAAATATTAATTCGCTTTTAATAATTTTTAAGTGCCTACTAACATATTTTAGTGTTTAAGTGATTTTTATTACTAACAAATGATGGACTAAAATTGTCTGAAATATCTGAAATAAATGAATGAATGAATAACTAGTTTCCGACAATAAAAATATGAACTTGAAATAGAATATAGTGTTTTATATCATTTTTGACCATTAGTATGGGAAACTTCTAAATCGTTATATTTTCTTTCCAATTCATAATTTTACTATAGGAAACCAGTTATAACCCTAGATAATTGCAATTTCTTTACAATTACCAATTTTTACCGGAATCTGACATGTGGTTTTAAAATTAAACGTAGACTACGTTTGTATGGAGAAGTCTAGGGTCGGGGGACTCTTAAAACATAATTTAGATAAACAATTTTTTTTTAAATGATAGTAGGTCTAATCTAAGTATGTAATGAATAACTATCCCAAACAAATATTATTATGGAGCACGGGATTTTAGTAGGTAAAAAATATACTATTTTATTTAGTCAATCAACTAGATTACCCAAAAATAAAGGACCCATATTTTTTCGTTTGGCTAAGTAATAATAATTTACAAAGACACACCGCTTCGAAGTTCCGGAGTGGGGGTGATACGCCACCTTTGGTTAAAAATCTTAGCTTATCGTGACGTCACGCGAAATTTAAAAACGCTGTATCTTCTTCATTATTTGCTAAACGTCATCATCATCGTCAGGTCTTTTTGTCTCCACTGCAGGAGCACGACCCTCTCTGAAACTAAGAGAGCCATATTTGCTAAAAGATATAAGTATATGTACTTATCATACTTTTTAATAATCTATCTAATGTAAGGCAAAAAACTATTTTTAGTATTCACCCTATTGTGCGACCTCCCATTCAAATCAGCTGATATGAGTTTCTATGGAAAATAGCCCGAGATAGGTTATAATATAATATTATTTTTTGCTCACGATAACCAACTTTTCGGGCGCCATATCTAAGTAACGCAACCACTTCACGCAGGCAGACCGACATATTTGGCATCAGAGAGATGCTCTTAATCTTGTGAAACCAGAGTCAGCCATATCCCTTATCATTTTTTTTTGGTCACGATAACCAACTTTTCAGGCGCCATATCTAAGTAACGCAACCACTCCACGCAGGCAGACCAACATATTTTGCATCAGAGAGGTGCTCTTTATTATATAAAACCAGAGTCAGCCATATCCCTTATCGTTACCAAATTTGTCGTGACCTCCCGTTCTATAAGAGAGATCGTAAGTTCATAGTTTCATTTGGGTAAGGGCTCAACAGTATGCCCGAGAAACAGGTCGGCGACCGTCGGCAACTATCGCGCGACCGTTTGTGATAAATTATAATGTATCAAGTGGCGTACATCGCGCGACACAGGGGGTTACTCTATAAAATAACACGTTAGTCGTGCGATAGTGACGTCCTATTTCTACGTCAAATCAAATAAGACTTTATCATCATACGTTAGTGCTCAATGTCGCTTGACACTGACACGCGGAAACGCAGTAATGTCTGTTTTGCGTACTGCTTTTTTAGTAACCCCGCAAGTTATACTGTCGCGTCTGTAAGAGCTCTAAGTAAAGTACTTACAAGTACTTAACTCTGCAAAATTTACGTAGTTAGGAGCGAATTACTAGTTATGTACTTAGTTAGTATTAATATTAATTACTCCAGTTATCTATCACGGAGCCTCTAAAACTCGTTGACAATTAATATCCGCCGTGATCCGTCATAATTATCATCCGCCTACCAACCACAGTCAAACGGTGTCTCCGAGCGGTTACATCGGTATCATTTGGTCGAAAGTTACCTTGTCTTTATTATTACAGACAACGCCCGACTAGTCGAAAATCCTGTGTTAAAGTGTGAAATCGAGTCGATCCCTTTGTTGTATGTTTGACTGATGTTTGATATAATATGTATTTGCATACCTAAGTTTCTGATGTTAAATTATGAGACTTCTTAACTACTACTGGTAGTACTGGTTTTTATTTTATAGGCTTTTAACTAAACCTTAAACCCCATCAGTAACTACACCGTTTGCTCGACGCTCACTCGCTGCGCTTGCTCACATAACACACATAACTTATACAATAAAATATGAAGAATTTTGTATTAAAAGTAGAACTCATACCATGAGTTATATAAATTAACCAGCCGTATAGTCGAGTTTTTATATAATTCGGTGAATTAATATTATACGCTTTTAATTTCCGAAGTACTTATACAAAAAGACCTACCGAACATTCGGGAAGTAGATTTTCGACGAGTCGAACTAGAAACTAGTAGAGAGAACATCGATAAATCGTGTTTCTACCGAATGATGTGTACCCGCCGCTCGTGCTGCGGAATCCAAACTCGGTAATTATGCTCAAATAGTTTATGCCGCTATCTCTAGGCACGCACTCACACCGAAAGAAAATAGGTGTGACGAATAGAAAAATATTTTTGATCTATCGGTTAGATTTATTAAAAAATATTGTACACGTTTTTTTCTTTTATCTGAGAAACCAAAAATGACAAAGATACAGCGCATTGAAATTTCGCGTGACGTCACACTTAGGCACGATTTTTACTTAAGTGTGACGTCGCAAGCCCCCACTCCGGAACTTTGACGTTCCGTATCTTTGTGAATTTTTACTTTTTTGGTAAACTAAAAAATACGGGTCCACTATTTTTGGATAATCTAAAAGACGGACTAATTACAATCATACTTTTCGGACCCTGTCGTCACCCATATTGTCTGTGCTTGTCCTTTTAAATAAATCATTTGAAAGAAAACGGAGATGTCATTCAAAATTGTGTCTTGACAAAGCCCTAGTATATATATATATACATATAACCCTTCAAAGTATTTGAGTATTTATTGAACTACTGTTTATCCCGTCTAGCAACGCGGCTTCTTATTGGCTATAGTAATTCAAAGTGGGAACGTGAAGCTTTTCTACGATCATTTACGAAACACGGCCACTTTTCGCTAATGTGCGTAGCAAAGCTTCACGTTCTCACTTTAAACTATAAACAGTAGATTAGGTCGTGTATATTTTTTGAATGACTAAAAATGCAAAAGTTTCAAAACGCTTTTTAGTTCTTTAAGATTTATATAGATGGCGCTGGCGGCTAACGTAAAACGCGCTATGGTTTGGTTTACACACATCAGTTTGATTGATTATGCACTAATGAAAGTAAATCAAATTCAAATTCAAAATCAAATTTTTGAATGGATTGCGTTCCTATGGAACCAATCTTAAATAATAAATGATATTCTTAAATTAAATCATAAATGAAAAGAAATTTTGTTTAGTTTAGTTTGTCATTACATAAATCTGTATCGTTACTTGTAATTTAATTCATTCGACGTCATAATAATGTTTTTAGGGTTCCGTACCCAAAGGGTAGAAACGGGACCCTCCCTATTACTAAGATTTCGCTGTCTGTTCGTCTGTCCGTCACCAGGTTGTATCTCAAGAACCGCGATAGCTAGACAGTTGACATTTTTAAAAATTATGTATTTCTGTTGCCGCTGTAACAACAAATACTAAAAATAAAATAAAATATATATTTAAGGGGGCTCCCATACAATAAATGCGATTGTTTTGCCCTTTTTTGCTCGATATCAATAATGGCAGGATAACTGGTTGAAAATTGAGTTGCAAGATTTGACCTAAACAAACATTCATACATACATACATACAAGATAAATAAATAAATATATAGGGATAAATTACACTGATTGAGCTAGCCCCAAAGTAAGTTCGAGACTTGTGTTATGGGATACTAACTCAACGACACTATATTATATACATTGCAAGTTAAATAAAAGCTTGTAAAAACTGCATTCAAAACGTCTTATTACAAAAACCGGACTATCTTTGTTACGAGGTTTAAACCAATAACCACCCAATTCAAGTTGAAATTGACAGATGAGTTAGTTTCACTTTACATTCACTAAGTCAACTTGATTAGGACGGATAATGGATTAAAACTAGAAACAAAGTTAGTCCTCGTTTTATCAATCATCATCATCATCACTTTTTGTCTGCACTGCTGGAGCATGACCCTCTCTGTACTACCAGAGCCATAATTGGCCAGGAGGATTTGTCCTACACTCTCCACGCTGGCCAGACAGGTTGGAGAGGTCTCACTGATGTTTATAAGCTTGGTAAGGTAGTTTCCTAAGTCCCATTTTACATATGCAACCATGTGACTAGTGAGTAACATTAGTGCTATAATTTTTACCTGAATTTTAAGGGTTATAATACATACATACATACTATCACGTCTTTATCCCTAATGGGGCAGACAGAGCGTTTTGGGTCTTGCGGCTTTATGCAGAGCCCAGGGCCGCAAGACCCAAAAGCCACTTTTAGCGTCATGGTGGGCGAGAAGATGGAAAAGCAATCAATACAGTGATGGGTTGCTAGCCGCATCGCCTGTTAACGTGATTCGCCTTTTTGGTTATAATTAATATTTAAAATAAATGATGTGAAAGAAAACGGCGATTAAATTTAAAATTTTGTCTTGATAAAGACCTAGATGACCCTTTAAACTATTTTTGAACTACTGTTTGCAGTTTCAATAGTTTAAAGGTTTATCTAGGTCTTTATCAAGACAAAGTTTTAAATTAAATCTCCATTTACTTTCAAATCATTAATTTTAAATAAGAGCATCACTAAACTCCTAAAATTCACCTGAATTTTCCCGGGACCAGTGACGCCCCCATTTGAAAAAAATAATTTGAAAGGAAACGGAGATATAATTTGAAATTGTATCTTGATCAAGCCCTAGATAACACTTCAAAGTATTTTATGAACAACTGTTTATAGTTTAAAGTGAGAACGTGAAGCTTTTCTACGCATATTAGCCAAAAGTGGCCGTTTTTCGCAAATGTGCGTAGAAAAGCTTCACGTTCTCACTTTAAACTATAAACAGCAGTTTAAAAAATACTTTGCAGGGGTAGAGCTTGGTCAAGACACAATTTTCAATGATATCTCCGTTTCCTTTCAAATCATTCATTTTAAATGGGTTCAGCACTGGACTCCTAAAAAATCAGGTAGCCCCTTAAGTATAATCAAACTGGGATCAACGTCACAGACATGTGTAGGTCTGTGATCAACGTGTACATTTTTTGCTTAACGAAAAATGCAATAAATTAAAAAACCCCTTTTTAGTTATTTTTTTTTTATTTAACTTTATTACAATACATGTAAATGGCGGACTGAAGGCCTGAGGCCTTTCTACCAGTCAACCGACAGGTGATGCTAAGAAAGTTATCTTTTGGTTCTTTATGATCTATATAGATGGCGCTGGCCGCTAAAGTAAAACGCGCTGTGGTTTGGTTTTCATATTTTAATTTGATTAATTATTTATAATACTTTATGTATCAATATCGAATTAAATATCTAAAATTTTGAATGAATTGCTTTCTCCACAAGGAAGGAACCAATCCTACAGTAGCGTTGCGTAACTATCGAGTTTGTCTATCGATAGTTGACCTTGAAAAACAGCCATAATAACGATAGGAATATCGATAGTAAGTATCGATTGTGAATAGTTTGCAATACTATTGATGAAAGGTATAACTATCGATATTACAGGATTTAGATACTATCGTTAGTATCGATACTGTATCTACTATTTGCATGAAATACTATCGATGGCTAAAATTACTATCGATATTACAATAGTATCGATATTAAACAATACTATCGATAGGTCTTTATACAAATAGTACGTTATCTATCGATACTATCGATAGTATTAATTAAAAAATATCGATACTATCGATGGTAACTAAACTTTCGATAGTCCTATGGTTATTGTTACTGTTTTCCAAGGTCACGATAGTATCGATAGACTATCGATACTTTATACTATTGCTTGCAACACTATATCCTACAGTATTAAGTTTTTTTTTAATTAATCACAAATGAAAAGTTGGTTTAGTTAGTCATTCATTACCTTGAGTACCTTGTAACTTGTAATTTAATTCGTTCGACGTCTTAATTTTTTTATTAACCTCAACTGTCCCACAGTCCCACTGTTAGGCAATAAATTTTATGAATATGGTAAGAATAAATAATTTAAAAAGGTCAAATAATCTTAAAAATCATGGCACTAATGTTACTTACTAGTCACATGGTTACATATGCAAAATGGGACTTAGGAAATACAAGCTAAACAAAGCTTATAAACGTCAATGAGACCTCTCCAACCCGTCTGGCCAGCGAAGAGATTGTAGGACAAATCATGGCTGCTCTCACCAAATATGGCTCTAGTAGTACAGAGGGGCGTGCTCCTGCAGTGGAGACTAAAAAGATAGGATGATGATGAAGTAGCATCACTATTATTAGGCATGACGAATGGAAAATTATTTTTGGTCCATCGATTAGATTATAAAAAAGTATTGTACACGTATTTTTTCTTTTCTCTGAGAAACCAAAAATGACAAAGATACAGCGCATATAAATTTCGCGTGACATCACGGCTGGGTACGATTTTTCGCAAGCCCCCACTCCGGAACTTTGACGCTCCGTATCTTTGCGAATTTTTACTTTTTTGGTAAACTAAAAAATACGGGTCCATTATTTTTGGATAATCTAAAAGACGGACTAATTACAAACATACTTTTCGGACCCTGACATCACCCCTATATTGTCTCTGGTCGGTGTGAGAGGGTGACTTGCGTCACAGTGGATCCAAAGCGATAATTACACGCGTAATAGGGGTGTAATATCAGTGGTGTGGTCCCAATCGCAGTCGTTACAGCTCGACTGTTAATGTTACTCCGGTGGATCCAAATCATAATGTTATCTCAAGTCCTCCATACTAATTTCGGTTTCGCTGCCCTTTGTCTGTAAAAACTGAATTCAAACTGTCTTATTATAAAAACAGGACTAAATTTGTTTCAAGGTTTAAACCATTATCCACCCAAATCAAGTTCACATTGAGTGGTAAGTTAGTTTCACCATGCCTAATACCAACACCATGCCTACACCAAGAGAAATAATTATGTTTATATGGGTATATATAAGTATGGGTATATATGGGTAGGGTATATATAAGTAGGCCCTGTATAAGTTAAGTGTCAAAGTCAAAAAATTTTATTCAATGTAGGATAAATTTATCTCTTATTGAAGGTCATTTTTTTTAAATATTATTTTAGTGCATAAGCTAAAAACTACTAGCGTTTCGGAAAGACCACTGCTGGGAAGATTACGCCGAAAGAAACCCAGTTCAGTATTGGTCCCTACCCAGCCTGATGGGCTATGTTACAATTACAATACAGATTTACACTTAAGCTATACATTTAAATTATACAATTACAATTTGCAGACAACTATTTCCAAGAATTTTTCTCAGATGATGATAAGTAGTCATTTACATGATAATACGCATTTTGTAATAAATGATTTTTAACGGCTGTCTTAAACTTAGTTAATGGTAATGCTACTATATCATCTGGAATTTTATTATAGAGGCGCAAGCCGAGACCCACAAAAGATTTTTTTGTTTTCTCTAACCGCAAAGCTGTGATGGCTAATTTATTTTTATTTCTCGTGTTAATACTATGAATGTCACAATTTCTCTTAAATGAGTGTATATTCTGACGCACGTACATAATGTTCGCATAGATGAATTGCGAAGGGAGGGTCAAAATATTTATGTCTTTAAATAGTTCCCTCAAAGACTCTCTAGCACCTAATTTATATATAAATCTGATAGCGCGTTTTTGTAAAACAAATATGGTATTTATATCTGCAGCGTTACCCCATAGCAATATTCCATAGGACATAACACTGTGGAAGTACCCAAAATATACCAAACGCGCTGTATCAACGTCAGTCATTTGCCTAATTCTTCTAACCGCATAGGCCGCAGAGCTAAGTTTTCCAGCTAATTTTTTAATATGGGCACCCCATTGCAACCCTGAATCAAGCGTTATTCCCAAAAATGTTGTGTTATCAACTATATCTACTGCTTCCTTATCAATAAATAATCGTGTTGGAACTTTTGTAACATTCGGTAAGCAGAACTTTACACATTTCGTTTTTTTTGCATTTAATACTAAATTATTTGCTGTAAACCAATCCAACACTTGCGACAATATATTATTCATCTCATCAGAGGTGTCAGTTTTCCTATCTACGCTGAAAACAAGGGAAGTGTCATCAGCAAAAAGTACAGCCTTACAATCTTTTACATTATATGGTAAATCATTAATATAGATCAGGAACAACAAAGGACCCAAGATAGAACCCTGGGGCACACCCATCACTACGGTTGATCCTTCAGATTTTACTTGATTTAAACTAACTTTTTGAATTCGTCTACTCAAATAAGATTTAATCAATTCAAGAGCCTTCCCTTTTATTCCGTAGTGCTCAAGTTTGGATAGAAGGGTTTTGTGGTCTACACAATCAAAGGCTTTGGAGAGGTCACAAAAGACACCAATTGCATTCTGACAACACTCCCAAGCATCATAGATGTTTTGTAAAAGTGCAACACCTGCATCCGTTGTTGATCGACCCTTAGTAAATCCATACTGATCACCATGGAACAGACTATTTTTGTTGAAAAAATCTAATAATTGGTTAAAAATTATCTTTTCGAATATTTTGCTCAGTGCTGGCAAAATAGAGATGGGACGGTAATTTGTTGGATCATTTCTGTCACCAGTCTTAAATAGAGGGATAACTTTACTTAACTTCATCATGTCAGGGAAAGATCCCGCGTCTACACATTTATTAAATATGGAAGCTAAATAAGGCGCAATTACATCTATAATATTACTTATAACGGATACAGAAATGTCCCACAAATCACCAGTTTTTTTATTATTCAAGCTTTTAAAAGTATCAATGATATTTTTAGGTGTGACGTATTTGAATATTAGCCTATCTTTACATTTAGGTACGCAATTGGTTAATAGCTTTTTTGATTTCCTAGATGTGTGTTGTGTGTCTTTTTGATTCTAATAAAACAATTATCTATCTATCTATCTATATAAACATAATTATTTCTCTTCCTTGTCACTAGAAGTTTTGAAGGAGTGTTTATTTTCGATCATACAGTAATTTATTTTTTAAAGCCACTTCTTTCACCAGCCTTCAAGATCATTGGATAAGTAGTTGGAATTTTTAATTTTGGTAATGGAAATTGTTTCGAAATGAAAATTGACAAGGTTTTTTTACACAAGATGTACTACATTATTACTTTGTGTAGAATTATTTAACGGATTCTTACAACTACCTACGTTCAAAGCAATTGGTGTCATCATAGATTCATTGAAACGAGTACATATCGCAAATAAAAATACCGCAAAGTTATCTTGCCCTCTCTTAAAGGGTGTAAGAACTAATTTATTAGGGTTTTAATATTTGAATGGCAATCTTTTAAGACAACTGCTATGATGGTTTTTAATTACTTATGTACTTTTAACTTGCAATGAGTTTCAAGCAATTTTTGGGTTTTTATTTGCTATGGCATAACATAAATTAAGAATATTTATAAATAGGCTTGCTCATTGCAAGTAGACACGTTACCATTATACCTATGTAAAATTGGCGCTCTATGGTAATAATTGAAAATACTTCACCGACAAGAACCTAGTTCTTAAATTTATTGATTGATTTGATGGTAATAATTAAAACATTGTTTTTTTTTTTCATTTCACGTTAGCAATTATATTATTTTGGTTGCACTTTACTAAATGACAACTAGTTTAGGGCGAATGACAACTAGTTTAGGGCGGATAGTGGTTTAAACGTAGAAACAAAGTTAGTCCTCCTGTTATAAATAAGACCGGAAAAATATTTTATTTTAAAATTTAAATTTAAAATTTAAAATTATTTTATTTTTGTAAAGGTTTCTAAACCGGATAGTATTTCAATGACTTTCGAGGTTCTAATGAAACTTAAGGATACTAGCTAAAAAGTTGTACGAGGGTTTCTGATAATCTCACTTACAGAAAGAGAAATTAATTTTTTTGTGTTTTCAAGGTCGTTAGCGCGGGGAGGACCCTTAAAGAGATAAAACAGACTTTTTAATGTCTTGTTATTTGTTCCAGTGATTCAAGCACGAGCAACCTCCGCTACCTGACGGTGGACCAGGCGCTGGCAGACCTCGCCCAGTTCCTCGAATACGTCAAGAGTGACCAGTTCGAAAATGGACTGTTCAGGTAAGACCATAGACATAGATGGGGCAGAAAGGTTCTCGAATGGCGGCCACGTACCAGAAAGCGCAGCGTAGGATGGCCACCTGCTAGATGGTCAAACGACCTGCGCAAGGTCGCAGGAAGGCGCTGGATGCAGGCCACTTCCGATCGGTCGTTTTGGAAATCCTTAGGGGAGGACTATGTCCAGCAGTGAACTTCCTGTGGCTGATATGATGATGATGATGATACACATAGACTTAGATTTTTTTACTAAGTTAAAAGACAGTAGAAAGTTGGATGTTTTCAGGGTTCCGTACCAAAAGTGTAAAAACGAAACCTTATTACTAAGACTCCGCTGTCCGTCTGTCTGTCGGTCCGTCTGTCTGTCACCAGGTATCTTATGGACCGTGATAGTTAGAAAGCTAAATTTTCACAGATGATGTATTTCTGTTGCCGCTATAACAACTAAAAACGCAATACTAAAAACAGAATAAAATAAATAAGAGGGGCTCCCATACATCATACGTGACTTTTTTCCGTTTTTTGCTTGATATTAATTAACTTAAGGGTCCCCCGACCCTAGACCAAAATACAACTTTCGATACAAACGTAGTCTACGTTTTATTTCAAAACGACATGTCCAATTTGGGCAAAATTTTGTAATTTCAAAGATATTGCAATTATCTAGGTTTATAACTAGTTTCCGACGTAAAAATATGAACTTGAAATAGAATATAGTGGTTTATATCATTTTTGACCATTAGTATGGGAAACTTCTAAATCGTTATATTTTCTTTCCAGTTCATAATTTTACCATAGGAAACCAGTTATAACCCTAGATAATTGCAATTTCTTTACAATTACCAATTTTTACCGGAATCTGACATGTGGTTTTAAAATTAAACGTAGACTACGTTTGTATGGAGAAGTCTAGGGTCGGGGACTCTTAACAGCAACAGTAGACGCTTGCAATATTTGCAGAATATTTAGTTGTATATTCACTTTAAAAATACAATTAATTAATTAAAATGAAATAAACATTAAGGGGGGCTTCTCATGCAACAAACGTGATTTTTTATATAGATAATGGTACGAGCTTTTTGTTAAAAACAAACTTGGTTCTGCGATTCCCTCACTAGTTCCTTTTCTTCAGGGACGGCAAGGTTGTTCTGGTGGGTTGTTCGTACGCTGGCAGCATGGCCACCTGGATGCGGCTGGCGTACCCCCACCTGGTCGACGCGGTCTTCTCCGATAGCGGGCCCTTACACGCCCAGGTGGACTTTGTTGGTAAGTACTTACTCATCATCACATCATCATTTCATCAGACTACCTTCGTGGCGTAGTGGTCATCATGCTAGTCCGCCACCCAGATTCCCGGGTTCTATTCCCGGTTAGAGGGCAAGTTGAAAAATGGCCTTTTTCAAATTGTCCTGGGTCTTGGATGTTATCTTTATATGTATTTGTTATAAAATATAGTATCGTTGAGTTAGTATCCCATAACACAAGTCTCGAACTTACTGTGGGGCTAGCTCAATCAGTGTTATTTCCAAAATGACCGATCTAGAGCGGCTTGCATCCAGCATGAGAGGTTCGAAATAATGACCTTTTCCTGTCAAGACCATTATGACATTATACAAGGTGGAAGGGATATAGGTACCCGTAATAAACCGAACTAAAGGTTTATACAAGATATCTATATAGTGTAATAAAATAACAGTCAAATATAAAATTTCGGCACTTCCATGCTAAAATGCGCAGCTACCCGGGCAATTTGTATGGGAACGTCGATTTTTTTTGCCGTGTGGTTTCCGTCAGACTAGAATAGGACCACTCCAAGTCTTTCCGTGGATGTCGTAAAAGGCGACTTAGGAAAAACCTACAAGCTAAACAAAGCTTATAAACATCAATGAGACCTCTCTAACCCATTTGGCCAGCGTGGAGAGTGGAGGACAAATCCTCTGGCTGCTCTGGCCAAATGTGGCTCTGGTAGTACAGAGAGGGTCGTGCTCCTGCAGTGGAGACTAAAAAGACCTGATGATGATGATGATAAAATATAGTATCGTTGAGTAAGTATCCTATAACACAAACGAACGTACGTTTGGGGCTAGCTCATAGCAGTGTAATTTGTCCTTAAATATTTATTTATTTTTTTGTATTAAGCTCCTATGCGTATCACAAATGAGACATTCGAAAGAATGACCTTTTGAACCCGTCAAGACCCACTTACATTTACTTACACACTTTAAACGAATCACAGGATATACTAGATCAGTATAGTATAATGAAATTAAAATAACAGTCCCTGCCCTGCGACCGTAACGATCTAGGGTCTATTTTTGTTTTTAATTAGATATATTATAGTTTTCCTAGGTTATTTAGTATTTAGGTTAATTATATTATCTATTTTATGTATTATGTATATTTAATTTAAGTTTAATAAATAATGCTTTATTATTAATTTTAGAATACGTCGAGAAAATCAACTCGGTGCTCCTGGAACAAGGCGGCTCGGAGTGCGTGAACACCATCCAAACCGCCATGAACGAGATAGTTCCTCTGCTGGAGACGCAAGCTGGGGCCACTACCGTCTCGGAGATATTCAAGTTAGTTTTATTCATCACTAGCTGTGCCCGCGGGCTTCGCTCCCCGTAGGAATCGGGATAAAAACTATCCTATGTCCTTTCCTGGGTATTCAACGATATCCGTATCGGATTTCATCTAAATAGGGTTAGTGTTTGAAGTGTGAAGTGGTAACAAACAAACAAACTCACTTTCGCATTTATAATATTAATATTTCGCATTTATAATGTTACTAGCCGAAGCCCGCGACTTCGTTCGCGTGGACTTGATCTCTCTGGAAAATGCTCATCAGGCTGAACAACTTTTACTAAGGCGGCATTTTTATATCTCTTATAGTTTAGCTGGACTATTATGGTTCTGCATCAGGCGTTCCATTTTCCTAAACCATTTATACCCTATATGTTGCCCAGGCTTAATAGCTATATAACAAAAAAAGTTTCATTCGAATCCGTCCAGTATATCCGGAGATTAGCGTGTACAAACAGACAAACAGACATACAGACAGACATACAGACAAACAGACAGACATTTTTTTTTAAATTCTTACTCTATTACTACATCTCCATCGTCCCCAATATTTTTTTTGGTAATATATTTAATGTACAGACACACTTTTTTTACTGTTTTATTATATGTATATAGATATTACAAGCTGTGCCGCAGGCTTCGCTCCCTGTGGGAATTTCGGGATAAAGACTATCCTATGTCCTTCCCTGGGTATTAAACTATATCTATATCAAATTTCATCAAAACAGGTTCAGTGCTTGAAGCGTGAAGTGGTAACAAACAAACAACAATTAGGTATAATATTAGTAGGAAATAGGATTCACTGTGTTGTTTTACTTACTGTAAGAGGCAAACATTGGTGTCAGATTTTTTTAAACTGCCCAAAGATATCTGGCATAGCTAGAATACTGCCATACAATAATTTATATTAACCCGGAACAACGGATTATTTTCGATTGCACGGAGGAACTCGAATTTTTTTACTGATTAAAAAAAAGGACGGTTATCTTTTTTTTGGGTATATTCACCGATTATTCGAAGAAGCCTGGACCGATTAAAAAAGTCATTTTTTGTTTGAAATTATTTTTTCCAAACTTAAAACCGACTTCACCCCCAAACTACACAACCGATTTTGTTTAAATTCTACGGGACCACCTGATAATATGCCCTTTCCAACATTTTTTTTTCCAATCGGTCCAAGCGTCTTTGAATAATCGGTAAACGATACATTAAAAAAAACTTAAGGATATTCCTACCGCTCCTGATGGTTTTTGGTTTAAAGGATATCCATCGCTATCCAAAGAGGAAACGCAGCCAGTATAATGGGCATCTTTGAGCCAGATACAATTCGAAGTAGCATACCGATTGACGCATTATGTAAAAAAATATGTTTTGAATAATATTTGTAGAATTGTACAAAAGTTTTCTATGGATTTGTATGAAATAAAGATTTTTCTTTGTTTGTCTCATGGTAAACAAATAAATATTAAAATGTCTTAAATTGCTAAGAAAAATAAAACTCCTTTCTTTGGAAGTCAGTAAAAAAGTACATTAATTTCGCAGCGTCTGCACTCCACTAACGACCAGCGCGATGGACCTCTCCACCTTCTTCTGGTTCGGCATCACGGAGGCGTTCGCCTACCTGGTGCAGTACGCAGTGCCCGGCAACATTGCCGACGCGTGCGCAACGCTCACCAACCCTGATGAACGTAAGTCTCATAAAAACCGACAGGGAAGGGGACTAACAAATTTTCTTGGCTCATTAGCAGGCCTGTGTCACTCCCCGTTTAGGTATCGAAAATATACCTTATGCGTGCGGCGACCACTCCGGAGTGGTAAATTCAGTGACATGAATCTTATGTCTTGAGTAAAAGAATAAAATTGGCTTGCGATGCACTTCTAGGTATCTAAACGAAAAGGTACCGAGTTCTGACGCGAGCTTAATTAAATCATATTTCTAATGACATTGTAGATATTTCCTTAAATTCCTTTGCTGAGTTAGTCTTCTGTACGTGAGTAATATTAAGGTTCAGTCAGTCAAAATTCCATTCAATTAACAAATCAAAAAGATCAATCCTGAAACACGTGGTTACTCATCTACCGCCAGGAGTACTTCTGCGAAGTTTCAAATAAAATGGTCTAACTAATCTTTTTTCGTTATACAAACTTTGGACCTCCATTTTACCCCCTTAGGAGATGAGTTTTGAAAAATCCTTAGTGCACCCCTATACCTAATAAGCAACCTATGTGCCAAATTTGATACATCAGTCAGAGCATTTTGGAAATCTTTGAGTGAGGTCTATGTCCAGCAGTGGACGTTATGCGACTGAAATGATGATGATGATGATATATAAATAAAGTAAATAATATAACTAATTATTTTGATAAAGATAAGTAGAAAACCTGTATTGCTGATGTGAACCTATCTTCATTTCTAGCGAGTGCGATGCGTCGTCTGGCTAACTACGTGAACAACCACCCGTGGAACCAGCCCTGCATCAGGAGCTCCTACAGCGAGGTGGTGGCCGGCCACACCAACACCAGCTTCGACGCCGATGATGCCGTCAGTAAGTACTTAGTCCTTTTTCATCCTTGGTCACAGAATTTATAGTATTACATACAGAAATCTTCCCTTTAATTATCTATCTGAATGTCTCTACACCTGTTTTTCTGTTTATTGTTGTGTTGCGTATTCTATCTTTTTTTTATTTTAATTTATTCATCACAGAATCAACAAGACTTTCCAAAACTTTATACTTATTATGCTCCACTCCATGGCTCTCTTAGCATATCTCTTTGGTATTTTGTGAGCGCCCATGTTTCGCAGCCTAATTGTGTACCTTAGGTATTTAGTAATATTCTAATCTAGTTATATTTTTATCAGTAGCACATGAAGTACTTACTAAGCCCATTGTTGTAAGATGTACTCAGCCATGTAGATTGCATGCTAATTGTCACCAACAGGCATTACGATGCAGACTATACACACGGTCGGAAACAACAGCGAATATTTGATGCATTTTCGGACAGACGACGGTCTTTCAGTTATATTACTCCGCTTCGCAAATAGGGATCTTTAATATGGACAAGATTTTTATAATAGGACGCAAAACCGTAATAATTAAGTGAGACTAGATGGATCAAGTATGCTGAAGGCGCAAAAATAAGCAGACCGACGTCTCAATGAAGAAACAATATTCAAAAATAGGAGAAACTGTGTATGGAAACCCTTTCCCCAGCTTTAAATATGAAGCCCTTTGCCCGGGAGTGAGACAACACATGATGATTATTCAACTCTTTTACCGCGAGACTTTATATTACTTGTCGAAAACTGTTTCCCAGCGCAGGGCATATTAATTCGAAAATAGGGATGCGGTCATCATCATCATATCAGCCACAGGAAGTCCACTGCTGGACATAGGCCTCTCCTAAAAATTTCCAAAACGACCGGTCAGAAGCGGCCTGCATCCAACGCCTTCCTGCAACCTTGCACAGGTCGTCTGACCATCTAGCACGGGTGTATCTGGGATGCGAATACTTACTTACTCGCTCGCGAAATCGGCACGAAAATGTTTGACGTTCGCGGTGAAAGGGTTAAAAATAATTTCTAAGTCATAGTGCCGCGGCTATTACTTTGGTGACACGGTCCTAGTAAGTAGATAGACTTCTATCTAATCTAAGGCGCTTACAAAATATTTATTTTATGCCATGTGGTTTCTGGCAGAGTAGAATAGGGCCGTGGATGTCGCAGAAGGAAATACAAGCTAAACAATGCTTGTTTGTGTGTCAAAAACATGCATTGTTTTACTATTGTGTCTGGTGTTTTGCACAGACAACAGGTTATAAAACATCAATAAGACCTCTCCCTTCTGGCCAGCGAGGAGAGTGTAGGCCAAGTTCTCTGGCTGCTCTGGCCAAGTATATGGCTCTGGTTTGGCCAAGTACAGAGAGGGTCGGGGTCCTGCAGTGGAGACAAAAAGACCTGATTATGATATGATGACAAAATATTTTCTCTCAACAAAGTTCTACTTTGTTCCTCATCCGTGCCCTCCGTGTGTCCGTCCATCGCAGTTGGGCATTTGATTTGCAGATTGCAGCAGCTCTTACATTACCGTACAGCCACTTAACAACTATTGCTGTTGGGCTGCTGTAGTTGTTGCTTAAAACTTGTCTTTACCGACTCCAAATGCGACCACAGAGTTTCAGTATGGAATAAAAACTTTACGGTGTGACTTTTGACAAGAATTTAACCTTTTCACATGAAGTTAGAGCTAACCTTATGCCATTTCATCTCTTTACAAGAAACTTTTACATAGCATTTTTTTATAGCATGGGTGTAGTTATCCCCTAAACCGGCACTGGGAGCATCTCAAAGAGTTATAAGACTTAGCAGAACCATCCCCTTCATATTAATCAAGTTTATGCATTATTATTTATTATACCGTGCTTCTGTAAGACGTCTTAAGAGTTTAACCCTCACTGAGCACGACTTGAACCTACCTCTGAGTTTGATGGTCGGTCTAAGGGCAAAAAATCCCATTATACTTACTTATATAATAAATAAAAATATACGGACAACATTACACAGACTTTTTTTTTTTTTTTTTTTTTTTTTTTTTGACGCGGAGAAAATCCCTTCGGATACCTTACCGGTTACGGGACACCGGTAAGGTTATGTGGTGTTACCACTAAAAACTCCGCGGTGTCACCTCTCAGCCGCTATCGGCCGGGACCGTGTGCTTCTTCATGCTCCACAGCCCCGGCGCGGCCGGCCGCTCCTTAAGCGGCCCCGGCTCGCCAACGGCCTCACGGCACCCTCTGCTGAATCAGAGGGGCCGGAGTAACCGCCGCCTTGGCCTCTTGGCCCAAGGACAGGCGCGCTGACACGCACACGCGCCTGCCTTCCACTCCGGAGGGCTGTCCGTTGGTCGATAGAATCCCGTTTCCACCGTCCAACCAGCCCTCATAATTTGGGGCCTGCGAAAGCAGGCCCTGCCCCAGTCCACCTGACGGCGATCGGGGCCCACACAGCCGGCTGCAAGGGATAGGGAGAGCGGCAACGTAACACCGACACTCCTCTTCCCCTGCGGCCCCACCGATGCCGTGCCAAGCGCCACGGCCGCGCTTGGTCGCGGAGGATAGGGCGAGCGGCAACGACACACCGACACTCCTCTTCCCCCGCGACCCCTACCACGGCTGTGATGGTAGGGGGGTCATCGTCACCCCCCTTCCCCCACAGCCAGGCCATTCCCTCCAGGAATGGCCTCCGCCGGGCCCGGGGTGGCCTAAGCCTCAACCCGGGCAATGGGTTCCTCTTAGCTTCCCTGCGGCCGAGGCAACCGCAGGTACTGAGCCCCCCCATCGCGACAAGATGGGAACCACATCGGGGGGGCAACATTACACAGACTGAGCTAACCCCAAAGTAAGTGCCCCAAGCAACACACAACTTGTATATTATCTAAAAAAAAATGTGGATTTAGGGCCTTAAGATAAATAATCACTTTAATTTGGCACTAGCAAAGGTTAAAATTTATATATCGGCATTTATCTCTTGTGATAATGCTTAATGGTATATAATAGTCTAAAAAATATATATTACAATGCCAACAGTCGTAAATTAACATCGGATAATTTTAATATAAATCATCTTGAAAACTATTAACATATATCGATCATTTGAAAAGCGTAATGCATTATATTAACATTGATCAATGATTGTATAATGTCTTAACTGTAATTAAACATTTTTGACGATTAAAACCTGTATATTGATCTGTGATTGTGTTAATATAATGCTAGTTATACACCAGCTTTGACTAAATAAGATATAATGCATTTGCTTAGTTTTTTTACTTTATTAAAAAGCAAATAAAGCCTAGCTGTATTTTGATCTAATTTAATGTATTTTTAAATACGCAAGTAATAAATTGATCATAACTTAGCTTTGTAAACCGACATCTACATAAAACTTTAATTTTATCTGTCGCCATTTGTTTTCTGTTTTCTTTTGTTATAAAGATAATTTGAAGTCACCAAAATCTGTTCAAACAGCGTTAATGTTGATTACTTTTATTCACGGATGACCGAAAAAGCAAATTATATGTGTAAAAACTGTGTTAACAGCGTATATTTTACAAAACGTTTATATACTAGGTTATGTTTTTACAAATAATTTTAACAAAAAAGCATTTTTGCGAGGGCGCCTTTATTTTTTACCATAAACCCTATATATGTTTACAGTAAATTTATGCCCGCAGGTCCATTTCACTAAAAACACAGAATAAAGATCTCTCATGCAAAATTAATTTTCTATTTACATCACATCACATCTGCACGCCATAATATGTTGACCCAATAAATGTATATTTTTTTATATATTTACATAGAAAATAATGGAGTACGCATTATAAGAGGATTAAATCAACATATTGTCAAATAAAAAGCTGTATACCAATCGTAATGAAGTTACAAATAATGTCTTTAGCATAGGGATATGCTCTTTACTGACTTTATTAAAGGTAATATACAAAAGTTGTATTGTTATTAAACTGCTGATATAAAGCTCAAGGCTGTCTAAGTTGGGGCCCAAATTAAGCGTAAAAGAATAGTACAAAAGTTATAATGCTAAAATACGATTTCCATATAATGCTTTGTGCCTTATTTCATGCTGTTATATGTTTGATATAATGCTGTTTTGTGCTGCTTGGGTCAAAGTCAAAGTCTAAGTCAAAAAAAATTATTCAATGTAGGATAAATTTATCTCTTATTGAAGGTCATTTTTTTTTAAATATTATTTTAGTGCAAAAGCTAAAAACTACTAGCGTTTCGGAACGACCACTGCTGGGAAGATTACGCCGAAAGAAACCCAGTTCAGTATTGGTCCCTACCCAGCTTGATGGGCTATGTTACAATTACAATACAGATTTACACTTAAGCTATACATTTAAATTATACAATTACAATTTGCAGACAACTATTTCCAAGAATTTTTCTCAGATGATGATAAGTAGTCATTTACATGATAATACGCATTTTGTAATAAATGATTTTTAACGGCTGTCTTAAACTTAGATAATGGTAATGCTACTATATCATCTGGAATTTTATTATAAAGGCGCAAGCCGAGACCCACAAAAGATTTTTTTATTTTCTCTAACCGCAAAGCTGTGATGGCTAATTTATTTTTATTTCTCGTGTTAATACTATGAATGTCACAATTTCTCTTAAATGAGTGTATATTCTGACGCACGTACATAATGTTCGCATAGATGAATTGCGAAGGGAGGGTCAAAATATTTATGTCTTTAAATAGTTCCCTCAAAGACTCTCTAGCACCTAATTTATATATAAATCTGATAGCGCGTTTTTGTAAAACAAATATGGTATTTATATCTGCAGCGTTACCCCATAGCAATATTCCATAGGACATAACACTGTGGAAGTACCCAAAATATACCAAACGCGCTGTATCAACGTCAGTCATTTGCCTAATTCTTCTAACCGCATAGGCCGCAGAGCTAAGTTTTCCAGCTAATTTTTGAATATGCACCCCATTGCAACCCTGAATCAAGCGTTATTCCCAAAAATGTTGTGTTATCAACCATATCTACTGCTTCCTTATCAATAAATAATCGTGTTGGAACTTTGGTAACATTCGGTAATCGGTCGAGACTTATGTTACGGGATACTAACTCAATGATACTATATTTTATAACAAATACATAAATAGAGAAACATCCAAGACCCAGGACAATTTGAAAAAGGCCATTTTCCATCTTGCCCTGACCGGAGATTGAACCCGGAACCTCTGAGTGGCGGACTAGCATTGTGACCACTACGCTACGCCACAGAGGTCGTCACTAAGGTGGTGTAGTAGATGTAATAGGATAGGCTCGATAAAGCAAAAGAGGTATGTCAGGATCGTAGCAAGTGGAGGTCTATAGTCTCTGTCTACGCCTGTGGGAAACAGGTGTGATATTATGTATGTATGTATGATAAGAGAAGATGTTTGTCGGGATCGTAGCAAGTGGAGTTCCATAGTCTCTGCCTACCGCTGTGGGAAACAAGCGTGATAATATGTATGTATGTAAAGGCACGATTTTTTATAAAGTTTCCATTATTTAGATTTTCTCGAATTTTTAGGTTTAAATCTGAAACCATTTGTTGACTCAAAACACTGTAATCATTTTCGTTTATAAATTGCAGTAATAAATAACCGATAATGACTAGATTGTGTTGTTTTGGCTAGACTCGTAAATCAAGTTATTTAAAGCCTAGAAATCCATCCAGTGGCGCCCAGTAATTATGTGAAATAGATTATTTATTTTGCTTTGAAAAACGTCAAGTCAGTCCTTTTTCATTGCTTTGTACAACGTACAACCATTTATTCATGCAACAATTGGTAATATTACTTGTAAGGTCAGGCTTCAAAAAAGAAGTCATAATTTTCTAATACAATTACTTTGTAAGTTTTTATAGTTTAAGTTTTAGTATTTTATGCAAAGTAAGGTTTACTTATAAAAGGTTTGTCAATATACTTTATCACTGAGTAAAGATTCTTCTATTCTATTATGTTCTGTACGGTTTTGTTCTGTTCTATTCTTCCAAAAGTGACCTCTTCTCAAAGAACCTCATTTTAAAATGAATAGCTAGGTTTCACAAAACAACTTAGTTGCTTATAAAATTATTTTTTCTACTCCTGTACTGTTATCTGTCTTTTAAATTAACACTAATATAAGAAGAACATTGATAATATGATAGCAAAAAAAAGTCTATAGTCTATTCCTCATAATAGCACATGTGTCGTTATTTCGCTAAAAAGATACGCCTAGCCATAAACCTAGAACTTTTTTCTTTAGATTTACCATACTGCCAGTATAAGAAAAAAATGTTTTTAACATAGTCACTAAAAAGACGTCAATTAAAAAAAAAAATGTTTACTATAGTTACCATATAGATCGAGATGTACGCAAGTACATACAATTCCACGATCGAGATGAACTTGTATATTCTAAATCTGATTAACCAAACATACGTCAAACATTTTCATATTTTTCTTTGTTTGTTTTTGTATTTTATTTAGTAAATATAGTCGTAGAAAAAATATTGTATGCAACGTTATATAAGTCCGTCAAAAAATGCTCAATGGCGTCTTCTTACGATGCTCGCCAAGGCTCGCATCGTAACCTGCGCCACTCGTATTTTTTGACCGTTCTTATACAATATATGTTGCATAAAATACTATTAAACAATTATAGTATTTTATGCAACAGTTGTATAATACACGACTACATTTACTAAATAAAATACAAAACAAACAAAGAAAATATAAAAATGTTTGACGTACATATGTTTGGTAAATCAGATTTAAAATATACAAGTACTGATCTATATGGTATCTATGGTAAACTTTTTTTTAAATTGACGTCTTTTTAGCTGCTTTTTAGTGACTATGTTAAAAAAACATTTTTTTCTTATGTTGGCAGTATGGTAAATCTTTAGAAAAAAATATACTTGGTCTATGGCTAGGTGTATCGTTTTAGTGAAATAACGACACATGTGCTATTATGAGGCATAGAGTATAGACTTTTTTCTGCAATCATATTATCAATGTTCTTATATTCGTGTTCAGAACCATTTAAAAGACAGATAACAGTACAGGAGTAGAAAAACATATATTAATTCAATCAAAAGTTTAAAAAACACACTGATCTGTAGAAATCAAAAGACGGCATCACAAGACAATGGTTCTAAGCCTTAAAGTATTCGTTAATTACTTGGTGTCTTAATGAAATCGTCATTTGATATCTTTGAAGCTACTCAACGGGCCACGAAAGTCGTTAATTTTGTATAAAGCAACTATTTGCTAAGAAGTTTTGAACCCTTTTACGATTTTACAACTCAATAGAGATTGGGAACTCTTTGATCGAAGTTCTCATTTCTTGGTGATTACAAAATTGCGATGATCAAATTACTTAGTAGTATGTTATTCATCTTTCCTTTGCACCATCACGCCCAACCTCTAAAGTCCTTCATCGTCATCATCATCATCATCGGGCCTTTCGTCTCCACTGCAAGAGCACGACCCTGTCTGTTCTACCAGAGCCAAACTTGGCCAGAGCAGGCAGAGGATTTGACCTAAACTCTCCTCGCTGGCCTGACGGGTTGGAGAGGTCTCATTAAATAATAATAAATAAATAAATATATAGGGACAAATTACTCTGATTGAGCTACCCCCAAAGTAAGTTTGAGACTTGTGTTATGGGATACTAACTCAACGATACTATACTATACTATATGATAAACATCCAAGACCCAGGACAATTTGAAAAAGGCCATTTTCCAACTTGCCCTGACCGGGGATCGAACCCGGGACCTCTGGGTGGCGGACTAGCATGGTGACCACTACGCCACGGAGGTCGTCAATCATTGATGTTTATAACATCCACGGGAGGACCGGAGACCTTGATAACCATCGGGACTAACAGCTTAAATAAGCACGGACGAACTCGGGAAAATTCTTTGCCACTTGTGGTGTAAAAATAAAATAAAAAAAGAAAGAAAACTAGTTTACTTTTTCACTTTTTTCGCCGATAGTAATAATTTCAGCTTCCTTGTCTTATGGAAAAATACAACCAGCTGCTTCTCTTCCCGCGCAGATCTTTAAATAAGAACGAGGGAGTTGAGCGAATACGAGTCATGTTTGTATGCGATGCGGTTAGCAACACTATTTTGATTCATTTTTCTACCTTCGTGCCCAGCATCACGCTAAAAGTGGCTTTTAGGTCTTACAGTTCTGGGCTCTGTTTGCTTATAGATCCGCATATAACCGCAAGACCCAAAATGCTTTCTGTTTGTCCTATTACGGATAAAGATAGTATGTTTTTTCAGTGCGTTTGTGGACGTACCAGTCGTGCGTGGAATTTGGCTGGTTCCAGACCACCAACGGCGCCAACCACGTGTTCTCCAGCGTCATCCCGCTCGAGTACTTCCAGCAGATGTGTCAGGACTTCTTCTCGCTCTAGTAAGTGACTGGTCCCATAACCTAAAGAAGGTTATTGGCCCTGTACATTGGTTTTTAATATTTTAAGTACGGGATACTGCAAAACCATTGTTAAAGCGAAATGGACTTTCAATAATACCTTCAGCGGTCGTTCGTGGAAATGTTGTTTGTCACCGTATTTTTTTTAAACAGTTTGTTTCGAATGAGGGCGCCACTTCTGCTAAGTTCTGCTACCGTTTTGCCTTAAATATATATTTTTTTAATAAAAAAATTGTTTATATTGCTACTGACACAAATAATAAAATTATACACATAGGTTGCATTTAGACCACAATTTACAAGAAGGATAGATACCGAGTAACTATTTGTCAATCTTGGACTTAGTTGATTTAAGTTGTGTAAAAGCTTTTTCACGCTCCATGCCTCATATTTGTAAGTAACTTACTTGTAAATATTTGCCAGTCAACCTGTTGTACGGTTCCCCGCAAAATGTCCGTACATTCAATGTAATGTCAAGGAAGGGATGTCAAAGATATCAGACAACGCCGGTCGATAAGAACATAAACCTAGATTTTTTTTAAGGTTAAGAATATATGTGAAACTGGTATGAAATCAAAAACGATCGAATATGCCGATTGTTTTTATTACACAAAAAATTTAATGCTTCTTATGTGAATCGTCACAATGTCAGTGTACTAAATCCAGGTCGCAGCTTAGTGCTGCGTTTGTAAAAAATATATATTAACTATCCCATGCTGGTCTGGGAGAAATAAAAAAAAACTTAGAATGTACCAGCTGCTTCTCTTCCCACGCAGATCGTAAAAGCCGATCGAGGGAATGGGCAAAACTGCAAATCATGTTAACAGGCGATGCGGCTAGCAACCCATCACTGTATTGATTTCTTTTCCATCTTCTCGCCCACCGTGACGCTAAAAGTGGCTTTTGGGTCTTGCGGCCCTGGGCTCTGCATAGAACCGCAAGACCCAAAATGCTCTGTCTGCCCCATTAGGGATAAAGACGTGATAGTATGTATGTATGTATGTATATGTTAACTATGAAAATGTTCGGCTTTGCCTGAATACTTACTTGTGGTGAAAACATCCTGTGCCTAAAATCTCCTCGCCTCCTATGAACATAGGCATTTCAGACGATGTGTAGGTAGTTATTTTATGAATAAGACGTCAGTGTTAGTAAACATAATCAACATTGTGACTCATACTAATTACCTACCTACTTCCCACACAACAAAATCATTTTCCTCCTTACTTAACGTCATGAATAACAGTCTATTGCGTAAAATATAGTAATAAAATTTTAGTTTGACGTATACTTAGATGCATTTGCTTTTAGAGTTAACATATTGACTGGACCAACTAAGACGTATAAAAATAAGATTCTAAGAAATGTTTACTTACAATTATTTAATTTAATTGCTCGGTCGATATCTGAACCACAATAATTGACGCAAATGTTCGTCAACAGGCTGAAATAATATTCGTAGAAAATAATTAATGTTAAAACTTTGCCTAGAAACTTGTTTGCCGGAAAGATGTTCAATTTCTGTTTAATTAGATACTTTCTTACATTATTTAATTACTAACAATGTTATGTGGAAGAGTTTGTTATTGTTTTGAGAGTATCAAGTTATTAAGTAAGTACCTATAATATTCTCGTATTTGTTAGGTGTAGTAAATGTTCTTATGTAAGTATTCTTATTGCTTTCTTTTTTTACCTACTATACCGATTTAAATATTATAGGCCTATTACTGTATGTATTAAAATATCACCTTTTTTAAGCTGCACTAAAGTACCAATTTTTTTAAAATAGGGATGACACTAGTTCAGAACGGTATGATTGTAGGTAATTAGTCCGTCTATTAGATGTGATTCCGTTCGATTAAATATTTAATTAATTCTATAAGTAAGAGAACGTTTGAATATGGTATGTTTAGTTTTTGCCTTTTCAAATTGTCTTAGGTCTTGGATGTTTATCTATATATGTATTTGTTATAAAATATAGTATCGCTGAGTTAGCATCCCATAACACAAGTCTCGAACTTATTGAATTATCATCATCATCATGATCAGGTCTTTTGGTCTCCACCGCAGGAGCACGACCTTCTCTGTACTTCCAGAGCCTTACTTGGCCAGAGCAGCCAGAGGACTTGGCCTACAGTCTCCACGCTGGCCAGACAGACAGACCAGGCTACCCTGGTCTGTCTGTCTGGCCAGCGTGGAGACCAGCGTGGAGAGCGTGGAGGTCTCATTGATGTTTATAAACGTTGTTTAGCTTGTATTTCCTAAGTCGCCTTCTACGGCATCCACAGGAGGACTTAAAAGTGGCCCTATTCTACTCTGCCGAAAACCACACGGCACAAACAGTGTAATTTGTCCCTATATATTTATTTGTTATCCTTTCAGCTTCAACCCATCCCTGACGGCAGCGGGCGTGGAGCGCAGCAATCTGTTCTTCGCCGGCCTGAGCCACCTCCCCGACTACGCGGTGTCGGTGGCTGGCGGCAGCGACCCCTGGTCTCCGATGGGACCCATGGAACCCCACGCCCACGCTCTGGCGCCTGTATTCGTAGTTCCTGGAGTGTCTCACTGCAGAGCTATTCGGTAAAGTTATTGAAATCATAATAAGTCAGATTTGACGTAATAGAATAGTCATTTATTCCGTCGAATGTCATGGTGGTAACATATTATTATACTTGAGAATTCCCTTACCCTAGACTTTTCCATACAAACGTAAACTACGTTTTATTTTAGAAACTGCATGTCAGATTGCGGTACAAATTTGTAATTTTAAAGTAATTGCAATTATCTAGGGTTATAATTGGTGTCCTACAACTAAAAACATAAAATAATAACGAAAACTTACACATATTTTGTTTGTTAAATTATGTTTTGTTAGTTCATATTTTGACTGTAAAAACCAGTTATATGCCTAGATGTGCAATATCTTTGAAATTACAAAATTTTGCCAAATTCGGGCATGTCTTAGTAAGGGGACGGACTCTCTTATTATAAAACGAGAACTTACTTTACGATTTGGTTACTTTGAAGGCGCATACGGCTAGACCAATTTTGATAAAATTTGGTATGAAGGAAGTTGACACCCTGGATAACACAGCCTCCTTTTTTCGCGGGTAACACCGCGGAGCGCAGCTAGTAACTAAATATGATAGATTCCTTCCGTTTCCAGGCCAACTGGTGACAGCGAATCGGACGAGCTGGACCGCACCAAGTGGGAGGTCATCAACCTGCTCAGTGAGTACGTCACGGGAGTCAGGGTCAGTGCAGCGAGCAGCCTGCTAGCGCCGCTAGCCCTTATACTATGCGCAGTGGCAGCGGTCATATAGTACCTATACTTAAGTTATGTTATTAATATAATGTATGCTCAGATTATGCATGTCTTTTATTTAAAACCTTACCTTGATTTACCTGGCTACTGGAGAAAATAAATTAAATAGCAATATATAGAAGACTGTCTCAGATCAATCCCGGAGCGGCCTTATCGCGCCGCTCGACACAGGCGAATTTCAACCTTATTACATTGATATAATGTTCATTCGACAGGATGTCATCAGAGGTGTCGGTAACACATATCATACAATTTTCGTGCAGGGCCAACGCGCCTAAAGAAGTTTTCACTCCAAAAAAGAAATTTCTGTAAACGTACATTAAAATATTTGGCCAAGTGCGTGTCGGGCCACCGCAGTTGCGAATGCCAACTTTGAGTTTTTTTTTAAACATTTTATTTTACCTACGACTTTTTCGTCATTATTAGGCCCAACGCAGACGACAGACTATCTAAGACGCACTTTTTACTCTTAATGTACTTAACCATGCCAAATTACAGCTTTTTTTTATAGTACCTGAGTAGTACCGCAGACGGACAGGCAGACGGACAGACAGACAGACATGGCGAAACTATAAGGGTTCCTTGTTTACTAAGGAACCCTAAAAATCGACAAATTTATAACCTCCTCCATTTTGGAATTCAGTTAAAATGCACAAAGTTCTGGTGACAATAATAGATGAATATTAATTAATAAAACGCACAAATACATTTGTATAACGGTATTTTATTTATACCACTAACTATTTATTACAATATTTGTCATATGCAGTGTTAAGCGAACAGGAAGCGAAGAAGGGTTGCCGGTGACCATGCGAGGTCTTAAAGACCCCGTATAGACCCGGCTGGATACACCCCGATGGTATTAGTAAGATAGAAATGTTTATTTTGTATTTTAAATGTAGGTTTCACATAGTGATCGCATGATAAAAATATTTTTTTGTATACAAAAATGTGATTTGATTTTTTTTAGAACCGTTTTTTTTTCACTGAAATCATATTGTTTCGTTAGTATTTATTTTTATAATAAATTTCTTTATACGAATAGGGTTTATTTGCAAAAAAAAAGGCAATATTTATTTCTTTTACTTAAAAAATATGAAGCAATTTTATTTTATTTATTTATTCGTGACTAAACTTATATTTCTACTAATGCTATCACTATGTCCAACCCTAATCATACAATATGCCACGAAAGCCAAAGTGATATACATATACAAAAAAGGGAAATGGAGGGTTTATTTTGGTCTACACCCAGCCTACGGTATAAAATATATATATTTGTATATTTGCATGTATATATTTATAAAATGTGGCTGTTAAATGGCGTTATACTATGTTACAATAGGTACATGGATTACTATCGGGTAAACAAGCTATTTAACATATAACAAGCCTAGTTTATATACAGACGTTGTAGTATTGAAAAAAAAAAAATTTCAACTTACCCATTATAATAAAAAAACTCATGCAAAATTGAGAGCGAATTTTTATTTGATTTATATATTACTTACATTGGTCATAAATGAAAAAGTATTTTGTAACCTTTAAAAAAGAATTTAATATCACTGCAGGCAGTATTAATGATATACAAATAAAATAAATAAAACCTTTAAAAAAAGTTACAATTTTTTTTTTATTTGATACAGGTAAGTCCTTTGCTCATCATTGGTACAAAAGTGGCTCGTTAATCTTTCAATACTTTTTATTAAAAAAACAAAAAAAACCTATTTAAAACCGTTATTTTTTACCAAATGCCAACTACAACGTCGTATACGTCCCTCATATAAATTAAACAGCTTATAACGTCGGAGTCAATGTATGAGCACAAAATATGGCGTATTCAAGGTACTGGTAGTTAGGGCACTTCGTGTGTACATACGACTTACAGCTACACCCGCCAGTAGAAATGAGGGATGTGGAAAACAAAATGGCGACCTTTTAAAACATTTTTTAAGTTAATTATCCTAAAAATTATGCCAGACATGCACAGTTTACGATATAAAAGTGGTATATGATGAAAACATTTACTTATACGACCTATACCATTTTTTTTTTAATTTGATTATCTGACTAGCGAAATTTTCCTTGAAGGGCATGATCCCAAACAACAAATCCGAGTACAAAAAAATTTAAAAAAAAACTTTGCTTGTAATCTCACTAATATTATTTTTTCAAAAATTTTGACTGGGGTAAGTTGTTCAATTCCATAAGCTGAAAAGACCCTTCTCTACATTTCGCTATTTTGTGACAGTCTATATTATAATGTGACTGTAGGGACTATGATGAGAAACACTTACATTAAAAATATGTACGGCCCAAATTAAGTGAAGCTTGTACTAATCATCACACAATGAACTAGAAAACAGTTAACATCGAGTTACTAAGTGTGCCAAACAATTCATATTTAAACACATTTTTTTTACTTTTTACTTGTGGTTAAATATAAAACTACTTTTTAAATGCATGCAATTTCAATACTATATTCAGTGTTTTTTTTTTTTTATAAGTTAAACATGCACTTCATCTTAGAATAGTTCTAGAAAAATATTAAATATGCATCCCTCATTTCTACTACAAAAAGCGAATTAATATTAATGCGTTTTCAAATAATATGAATATAATATTTGAAAATTCATTGTACGCATCAAAAAATTATCCAAAAAAATTGGAACACTCGATATACAAAAAAAAAATCACGACAAAATTTTAAACGAAACATTGATTTATAAATAATTTAATTTTAACACAAATTCGAGCGTCCCAAAAATCTCATTTTTAATTTCAAAAATCCGTTTTAATTCTTCAAATGAGATATATTGTCATACGTAATACTTTCAAATCCAATACATTCATAAATACATCCAAAAAGTGAATAATCGTATCGAATAACAGTGAATATGTTTTTATACAGAAAAATATAACATACAATATATGGTCGCGTTATATATCATCTAAAACATGTACTTATTTACATCAACTATCAAAACATATAACTTAGATTGATAATTTTGGAAAAATATATAATAATTACACGGTAAACTAAATCTTCCACTTAATGATCACATATAACATATAACTTATTTATGGAATAAATCATAATTTTTAATACTACGTTTAGTACTTACAAGGTTAAATTTTAACAGAGAAAAACAATTATTACAAAATATACACAAGTTTTGGATCCTATGCGATTCGAGTCTACGTAAAATTCGAATAGAAACGATGACATTGGGGGAAAATTACAAAAAAATATATAAATGCTGAATTCGAAAAAGTCGTATCGCTCGCGTTTCTATGTCAACACGTTTGCGTCATACGCGAGGGCGCCACCGTACATACAAAAAGCGAGTTGTTAAAATTAGTTACGGCTTTCTCCGCTTGGCGGCGCTAGCTCGCTGGACCAGCCATGTATTGGGTTAGTTGATGTCATCGCTGTAGTCAATTCGATTAGGTTAGTCTCCGACGCGTGATCAACCCCCGTTGCTCGGTTGATCCTGAAAAATAAAAACATTTATCTCTATTACTTTTCTTTTGAATCTTACTGATCTTAACCGCTCGACAGGGGCGAATCTCAACCTTATCACATTGACATAAGGTCCATTTTATCAGGCCCGGTCATTGACATTTAAAAGGTTAAAAGAAAATAATTGTTAAGGTATTTTTTCTTCTTTTTTTGACATTTTCTGTAATTCTGTTGAATAAAAATTAATGTTCCTACCTGTATGGATTGATCCGGGCCAGCTTTGGGTAACGAAGTCTCTTCTGTCATATGGTGTTCTGAAATAAATAAAAAAGAACATGATTTGAAGATTTACATAGAAAACAAGTAATTATTAAAAAAACAAGCTTAAGGCCATACCCAAATTTTCCGGGGTCCAGTGGCGCCGCCATTTGAAATAAATCATTTGAAAGGAAACGGAGATATCATTTAAAATTGTGTCTTGATCAAGCCCTAGATAACCCTTAAAACAATTTTATGAACTACTGTTTATAGTTTAAAGTGAGAACGTGAAGGTTTTCTACGCACATTAGCCAAAAGTGGCCGTTTTTAGCAAATGTGCGTCGAAAAGCTTCACGGTCTCACTTTAAACTATAAAAAGTAGCTTAAAAAATACTTTAAATGGGTATCTAGAACTTGGTCAAGACACAATTTTGAATTATCTCTCCGTTTTCTTCAAAATGATTTATTTTAAATGGGGGCGCCACTGGACCCCGGAAAATTTGGGTATGGCCTTAAGTGCTCATCAAGACGAATCAAACGTGAAAAAACTCGATGGGGTTGCGTCACATCAATTCCTATCGAAACCTTCCGGCTCCATCATCAGATCAGCTCCATGTCATGATCACAATATTGCATTGTCACGCGATATACGTATGCAAAATTTCAGCTCAATCGGGAACCGGGAAGTGGGTCAAATTTAACTTACAAGATTTGATTACAGACAGAACGATAGAAAACGGTTAGACTAAAAAATAATTAAAAAAAGCTTGTAAAAAATACAACCAATCACTGACGTCAAGAGATGCGAGAGCTAATTGAACCATTATACAACCGTTATAAACGGTGATTCTCGAAAGTTAAATCGTGAGAATAATTAGTAGTACCGCCGTCGCCGGCCGGCCAGAGTTCATCGGGGTTACGCGGTAGTTTTGGACGGGCGTAACTACGTGGACTCGATCGAAAATCAAATAGCTGCTCACCGGTCCTATACCGCGCCCGCAGCGCGTCGTTAGCCTCCCTGACAGCGCTGAGCTCGGCCCGCAGCGCGCGCCGCGAGCTCTCCAGCGCGGGGTACGCCGCAAGCAGCCGCGACAGCGTCCCAGTCAGACCGCTCGCCATGCTGGAGAGACGGGCCGCCATTTCTGCGCTGGTTAGGTTGGTATCTGGAATTTATGGATATTTTTTTAGATAAATTATTCTGATAAACTGTATGCTTTTATAGAGTAATATAAGAGGATACTCCTCCTTTTTTGAAAGTTGGTAATTAGTGCTGTACGAGCTTAGCACCGTACAGTATTTGATAAGTCAGCATTTGCACAATTTCGCCTCAGTTATTTTAAAGTTAATTATCAAGAATATATCTCAGTGTTTATCAGTGACTTTCATTTGATCAAAACTCTTATTTCGGTTTAAACCCGACCCGGTTAAAAACAAGTGTTTAGGTATGTGACATGAGTTTTTCTTTTTCATAGAGTCATAGATGTGTGTACAATCATATACCTATATAGTGTCCAATAATAAAATCCACCTTACTTTTTTAACTACAACTTGGGGGGGGGGGGGACTTACCAAGCGCATCGTCGACGTCATCTTCCACGTCAACCCCGAGGTCCAGTTCCGACAGCATGTCGAACGACGTGTCACTCAGGATGTCCACCGCACTCGCTGTGGGCAGCGGCCTTGGACGGGATTCGTCCAAACTTAGTTCTTCCGGTGGGATGGACCGCTCTAGGACCGGTGGTGGTTCGATTGACTCTGAAATAAGAGATGATAGACATTACTACACTACACTAAAACGATTTACATGCTTAGGAATCGTGCCTTACGCATATGACAATCGAAAGGGGGAGAGGGAGGGGGGGCGAATGTATTGAAACTGGATTTTAATAACCTATGAAATAAATAAAAATATAGGGACAAATTACACTGATTGAGTTAGCCCCAAAGTAAGTTCGAGACTTGTGTTATGGTATACTTACTCAATGATACTATATTTTATAACAAATACATAAATAAACATCGAAGACCCAGGACAATTTGACAAAGGCCATTTTCCAACTTGCCCTGAGCAGGGATCAAACCCGGAATCTCTAGGTGGCTGGGTGGCAGACTACACTTCCCTAAAACGGTGTAACATGCTAAGGGATGCATAAAGCATATGACTATCGAAAGGGGGGGGGGGGGAGGGGTTCAGTAAAACTAACGAAATATCACAATGGCGAATGTATTGAAACTGTATTTTAATAACCTATGTAAAAAGGTATATTCATTGAACGACGCTTTAATAGGAGCTTCATGAAATTTCGCTTCGTGTTAGTCTATCCAATAGTATATTTTAGTTTGAACATGAGTCAAAGTGCCGTTTTCCGTGTGGTTTCCGGCAGAGTAGAATAAGGCCAGTCCAAATCCTCCCACGCATGTCTTAGAAGGCGACTTAGGAATACAAGCTAAACAAAGCTAATAAACATCAATGAGACCTCTCCAACCCGACTGGCCAGCGAGGACAGTGTAGGCCAATTATGGCTCTGGTTGTACCGAGAGCGTTGTGCTACCGTAGTGGAGACAAAAAGACCAAAGAAGATGATCAGATGGCAACTTGTTAACAACAAATTAGTTGGAATAACTTATATTGGTAAAGAAATTGTCACCTGTAGTGAATACGTGTAGGAATATTACGGTTCGAATGACGAGTACTAATTAATTTATTATGGTGCAGGCCAAGTGCTATGGCTGCTCTGGCCAAGTTTGCTCAAGTAGTACAGAGAGGGTCGTGCTGCAGTGGGGACAAAAAGACCTGATAATGAAAGAGATATAAAGTAACTGACCGTCATGACTTCTCATGGCGCCCCTGCCGAGCTTGCGGCAGCAGCGCTCGCAGCGCCCGCGCCGGCTGCGCGCCGCCACCGCCGCCGTCTCGCTCACCGACATCATCTTCGACAGTCCTTCGAGCAGGTGGCTTGCTAGCAATCACAATAAATAAATAAATAAAAAGGAACAAATTACACTGATTGAGCTAGCTCCAAAGTAAGTTCAAGACTTGTTTTTATACAAACTTGTTAGAAAATATGGATATTTTCAAATAAATGTAGATACTACAATGCCTGACATAAAAATAAAACAATGATAACTCACTCTGCGCATGAGCAGCGAGTAACAGCTGGTGTAGGTCAGGCTCCGCGCTGTCACTCTCGTCCGCGCTACTGCCGCGCGACGACTGCCGCCACAAGCGGAGCTCATTACGGACATCTGTCGGAAAATACGCGCAACATTTATTGATCTGCATTGCTGAAAATCTGTTTAAGGATCCTGGCAGGGTCGCCATGTCGCCATGTAGTGTTGGAGGCGACTGTATTGAAACACGATTGGGTTAAGACTCTACAAGTTACTCCTATTTATAGAGGGTTACTTTTAAACACCGGCAACACTTTTGGAGCAAGTTCAGTTCCGTGATAGTGAACTACTTTCCATAAAAACAATTGTCGAAATACGAAAAAAAATGCTTCCCATATAAATCAGCGTTCAGCCAAATGGGAATTGTATGAAAAGCAGACATTTTTTAACGATTTTTTCAATATATTTTTATAAAAAATAGTTTAGTATTATGGACTGAACTTGTTTTAAAAATGTCGCCGCTGTTTATAAAGTATCCCTGAATAGTAATTACCATAATACGTATCTTATTACACTACACATTTAGGGCTTAGACTGAACAGAGACAGTTTGCCAGCAATAGTTCGCGAACTGTCGCTGGCGTACTGTCACTCGTCTGTAAGAGCACTTAGCAATAAGGATGCTGACTTGTAGCTATACTACTACTGCATATGCAATATAGACATACATATTTACAATGCGTAACTTTAAAATAATACCTTTATACATACATACTCCCGAAAGCAACTCGTTTTATAATAGAGCAAAGCAGTTAAAGAGTTACTGAAGAAACATTAGAATCTTAGAATCTTGAATCTATGAATCCTTGGAGGAACGCCCAGTCAGAGACGTAGCAAAAGCATAGATTTTATATGGAAGGGCTAGTTTTGCGAGAAATTAATATTATTGTAATGCATTTATACACAAAGTTTAAATTAATTATATGGATAGAGGAATTTGTTTACTATACGACATTTTTCTTCCAAAACCAATGAAAAGCCAGCGTGTATAACCGCGAGGCTAGGCTACGACTCTGACTGAGCCCGGTAGCCAGATCTTGACTTACATAAAAAGACAAATACTTAAAAATTAATACCCCAAGCCGTGGGGTATCCGGCAGAGTAGAATAGGACCACTCCAAGACTTCCCGTGGATGTGGAAGAAGGCGCCTTAGGGATTACAAGCTAAATAAAGCTTATAAACATCTTCCGTCTTATTATAAAACGCAGACTATCTTTGGTCGGTTTAGACCATTATCCGACCAAAGCAAGTTAACATTTTCAGATGAGACAATGACATATTAGTACATGAATAATGGTTTAAACCAGTGGTTCCCAAACTTATTTTGTCTACTGCCCACTTTGAGAATAAATATTTTTTTAGCGCCCCCATTTTTTCACCTATTTAAAAACCACTATAACTTCAAATTAAATTAATTAATTATTGTGACCTATATATGTATATTATGTAAATATTTATTCTCAAAGTGGAGGATGATATTTATGTGGTTGTTGTTGAGAGTCGAGAGCTCTTGCAAAATAAAGCTCCTAGCAAAAAAAAACATTTTTTTCTGGGTCTCTTACCGCCCCCCTTGAGACCTGCAGCGCCCACAAGGGGGCGTTATCGCCCACTTTGGGAAAGACTGGTTTAAACCTAGTAATAAAGATAGTCTGCGTTTTATAATAAAACGGTATAAGACCTCTCTAACCCGTCCGGCCAGCGTGGAGAGTGTAGGCCAAGTCATCTGGCTACTTTGGCCAAGTATGACTTTGATGGTACAGAGAGTGTCGTGCTCTTGCAGTGGAGACGAAAAGACCTGATGATGATGAATACTCCAAGCAGTGAGCACTCACCGACTTGCCCCAAGGTATCAGCCACGGCTAGCTCCGACACCTGGGCGTAGCAATCAGGCGGCACCCCCAGCAGTTCGGCCACCACAGCGCTCTTGGCTCGCAGCATCTTCGCGATGCCGTCGTCTAGGCGACGGAGCCGTTCTGTGGACCACAGTACCGGGGTTAGGTTGTGCGTTGCGAGCGGTTGTGGGTTAGTACTACTTAATAGCGTTATATATATATATACATATATACATCTCCCATGCTGGTCTGGGAGAAATGTAATGAAAACTTAGAATGTACCAGCTGCTTCTCTTCCCACGCAGATCGTAAAAGCCGATCGAGGGAATGGGCAAAAATGCAAATCATATTAACAGGCGATGCGGCTAGCAACCCATCACTGTATTGATTGCTTTTCCATCTTCTCGCCCACCATGACGCTAAAAGTGGCTTTTGGATCTTGCGGCCCTGGGCTCTGCATTGAACCGCAAGACCCAAAATGCTCTGTCTGCCCCATTAGGGATAAAGACGTGATAGTATGTATGTATGTATATATATATATATACAAGATTGGTTCTAGATCGGTCATTTTTGAAAGTAAAAGACGTTATGCGGTTGAAATTATGATAATAATGATGATGAGGATGATTATGATACAAGATTGAGGTGCGAGTCGTACGTAGGTTTTGGAAGTCTCAACAGTTTCAAAGCAAAATTTACAAAACAGTCCCGGGACTTCGAAACACGAGACGTCTCGGGACTCCTACCCTGGTTGGTAAGGTCTCGACAGTTTAAAAGTCCGGGACACAAGACAACTAAATTTACAAAAAAAAAACCGGGGATTTCGAGACACGAGACATCTCTGGACCCAAACTCTAGTTGCGGAAGTCTTGACAGTTCTAGATCTCGTGACACGAGACAACTAAATTTACGAAAAGTCCCGAGACTCCAAGACACCAGACTTGAGATCCAAACCCTAGTCGAACGAATCCTAAAATATTCTTCAAACACAAAAAACTGATCGGAAATTTTAACTTGTGTATTTTTTTTACCTTAATTCAGTTTTATTTAACTTGTACTGAAATCTAAAACTATTGTCTAAATACAAAGCATCTTAAACTTATTTAAATATCACGAATCCAATGCTTACCCGTGGTACTACCAGTAGTCCTACCGGTAGTACCATGGGAGTTTTTTTGCCTGTGGTACTACTGATGTGTCTGGTAGTACTACGGGCAATTAATTTTACCCCTGATACTACTCTTTAAATTTGTAAATAAAAGAACACCTTCAGTCGATCTTCAGTCGACCTTCGGGCCTGGCGTATGACTCGACTTAGTATCTCGACTCGACTTTATCAATCAATTTGCAGTTTAAACGCACCCAAATTATATACAGCAAAGGTAAATATAAATTTATGAAACATAAAATTATCTTCCTAGATATTTTACAAAGCAAATATAAGCAAGCGAGTGATCTCACGTTTTGACAACTAATAAGATTCTGTTATTAATAGACAGGCATCTTTGTCCTTATGATTGTCAATGATATTATTATTAAGATAAACACACTATATCTATATCTTTCAATAGATTTTGAGTCTCATAACAAGTCTCAAATAAGTCTTTGTAAATAAAGCCGTCATATAAGTGAGTCTCATTACTCAAATAAGTCTTTGCGAATAAAGCCGTAATGTAAGTGAGTCTCATTACTCAAATAAGTCTTTGTAAATGAAGCCGTAATGTAAGTGAAACTCATTGCTCAAATAAGTCTTTGTAAATGAAGCCGTAATGTAAGTGAGTCTCATTACTCAAATAAGTCTTTGTAAATGAAGCCGTAATGTAAGTGAGTCTCATTACTCAAATAAGTCTTTGTAAATGAAGCCGTAATGTAAGTGAGTCTCATTACTCAAATAAGTCTTTGTAAATGAAGCCGTAGTATAAATGTGTCTGACTTACCGTGCTGCGTGAGCGCAGTGCTGGCGGTGTGCGCGGCAGGAGCGACCACGGTGAGCGCTGCTGCGGTGTCCAGCGACAGCGGTGAGCCCGCGTGCGTGCTGATGCGGCCCACGGTCGGCCTGCGGGGGCTGGGGGGGGGAGCGTTACTTGAGCATCAATTTACACAGCTAGCACCAGATGGAAGCACAGTGAAGTCCAATAAGCTGTTATTGAATACATTTCAGAGCCAAATAACCTGTCAATTGATGGTCCAATCTGTGACTGTCAATCACGACTATCGTCACTGTACTGCCATGTAGTGTCAATATTTGGGAAAACCCTCATTAGACACATAAAAAAAGCTAAACATGCTACATATACAATATACACTGTAACGTCTTTTTCACTTATTGGGCAGACAAAGCATTATAGACCTTGTAGCTCTATATAGACCAGGGCTGCAAAAAAAGCAGCTATTTTTTCCAAACCAACATGGAAGAATAAAATATGCCAAATATGCGATCTGAGTCCTTCTTTATCATCACCCAAATTATGTATACGCCCTTGTACACTAACTGAAAATTGTATTTTCCTGCTACGTGTACTTGAAACTTAAAATACAACTTTTTAACTCATGGTTTTGTAAAGAACTAGAAAATTAAATTCCCAATTTGAGACAAATCCATCAAAAGATTGCAAATTTAGACAAGACAGAATAGTAACAGCCCGAGAATTATTTGTACACTTTTTCTTGTGCAAAAAATTTTAATAAATAAAATATAAATAAATAAACTACAAACGTAATGAGTCCTAAAACTCACGTATGTTTCTCCTCCCTGTCCGCAACCTCTCCGTCTTTATCACACGACCTCCTCTCCTCTTTCTCCCTCTTGTCGTCCTTGTCCCTCTCGGCGGAGCTCCTCTCGACCGATGCTCTGTCTCGCTCGCTCTCGGACGGGATGTCCTCGGCGGGCGGGATTGATTTCTCAGATTTCTCAGACTTTTCCGATGCATCGGAGGGATTGCGTGATACGTTGATGCCTGTAACATTTTAAAATGTACATTCAGAGAGGGCCGTGCTCCTGCAGTGGAGACAAAGACCTGATGATGATGACATACTTGCCTCCAAGCAACTATGACGTCACGACGAGCTATTTCGTTTTGACATTTACTTCTGATTTGACTTGTTGGAAACGGATAGGACGTTAGCGGATTAATACCTATTATTTAAGAGATATGCGGTTGAAATGATGTTAATGATGACGATTTTTTCATACAAGAGCTTGCTTGATGCTTTTCTATACAAGATAATAAATAAATATATAATTTATACGGACAAATCACACAGATTGAGCTAGCCCCAAAGCAAATTCGAGACTTGTGTTATGGGATACTAACTCAACGATACTATATTTTATAACAAATACATGTATAGATAAACATCCAAAACCCAGGTCAGTCTGAAAAAGATTATCTTCCATCTTGACCTCACCAGGGATCAAACCCGGGACCTTCGGAGTGCAGCCTGGCATGGTGACCACTAATCCAAGGTCTAAGTCGTCACATTCAAGTCATTTTATTTTCACCAACAACTTTACTAACAACATTGTCCGCCCAAAAAGAAGACCTCCCACAACATGTCACCTTTTTCTTCACTGTCAACTCAGTCCGGTCAGCTAAGGGTTGGGTTAACCGTCATTCGCGCGAGAAAGAGCGACGGAACGCATTATCATTGGCGATTCCGCGGCGTTCCATCGCTGTCTCTCGCTCTAGCGTATAACGGTTCTGAGCAACAGAAAAGGATAGCAACATAGCAAAGTGCAGTTCTATGCTGCCAAATGTTTCTTTTTTGTGTTCTTGACAGCCCAACCCTAACTGTTTTAAATAAGAAAGTAAACAATAAGGCTCTGTACTGACCTGTGTGACGTGCTTCGGAAGGCACGTATTAGCCGTTGGTCCCGGCTGTCATCATTGTACGGCAGTTGTTAATCTATGTTAGATACCTTAAGGCAGCCTGAAAAATCTGACACCAGTGTAGGCCACTTACACTTACGAAAAAAAACTGACCTGAGTCGTCGGTAGACCGGCTGGGCTGGTGCGACGGCGTGATGTTGGCCTTTGCTTCAGCTAGCTTAGCAAGCGGCGAGTCTTGGATGTGCTTCACCCAGCTGAAACCATAAAAATAAGTTTGGAAAATCCGAAAGTGCATGCCACATAACGCTCATTTAAAAAAAAAACAGTAAGAAAAAAGCAGTATTGCATAGTTGCGAATGCAGACTTAGAGTTTACACCACTAAAAACGTCTAAAGACTTTCTACAAAAAAAGACTTCATTAAAATCTTCCTTAACATACATTTTCATATTAATATTATTTTGAATTCAAGATAAAAATCATGATCCAGGTAGAAAGCCGGCCTAGGTATCTCTTTGGCTTACTGTACTAGTGAGACTGAACCCTTTGCTGCGTAGAAATTAAAGATCAATATCGCATGGCACTTACTTTGCGTATTCAGAAGGCGTAGATGAAAGCTCGTGCATCTGGATACCGTTGATGTTCATCAAGAAGAACGTGTTCTTGACGGCGGCGTTCGGCCGAAACAGCACCTTATCCCTGCGGAATAAAGATCAAAATTGTTAAACGATTTTCGTAGACTTATTTAAGAATTTTCATTATAACGTTCAAAGTACTTTAACATTTATAGTACTACTTTATTTATATAATATTAATGAAAGATTTTAATGTTATAATAATTATCTATAGTGCCATCTAGTGGCAAGGAACAGAAGTAATTATGTTTATAAGGCAAAGAGTAGGCATGGCAGTAGTGTATTTTTTTGCTACTCTACTTTTTCTCTATTTCGCTTTCCACGTCGAATTTCTTCATCATCATCATCTGCAGGAGCACGACCCTCTCTGTACTAACAGAGCCATACTTGGCTTGAGCAGCCAGAGGACTTGGCCTACACACTTCTCGCTGGCCAGACGGGTTGGAGATGTTTATAAGCTTTGTTTTATTCTACGAAACGGGAGGACTTGAACTGGCTCTATTCTACTCTGCCGGAAACCACACGGTTTTACCTTACAATTTTCTTATATCCTAATAACTGACCATTTGTTGAGAGGCGGCAGCTGCCAGAGCAGCCAGAGGACTTGGTGGCTTACATTTTCTCGCTGGCAAGACGGTTTGGAGAGGTCTCATTGATGTTTGTAAGCTTTGTTTTATTCTTCGACATCCACGGGAGGACTTGGAGTGGCCCTATTCTACTCTGCCGGAAACCGTATAATTTGTAACACCCTAGTAACTCACCATTTGATGAGAGGTGACAGCAGTCCCGGCTGACTTGGCTGAGGAATAGGCTTCAGAAGAAACTTGTCTCCTTCACGGTGAAGCAACACCAAGCAGTCTTCGAACATCAGGGCCTGAAATGGAGTATATTTTTTAATTAAACTAACGTGAGATACAGTCATAATGAGGTCGAAACATGTCGGCAGTAGCTGACTCTATACGTGAGTAACCCGTTCACTAAATATATTAATATTGTATAACGATGAATCTTATACCTTTAAACGAGCAATTCTTGTATGTATGTATATATATATATATATATATATTTATTTATACATTTCTGTGATCTCGAAAACGGCTTTAACGATTTCGCTGAAAATTTGTTTATGGGGGTTTTCGGGGGTAAACAATCAATCTTGATTAGTTTTATGTTTGGGAAAACGAGTGTTTTCGAGTTTTCATGCGTTTTTCTTTCCACGCAGAATATGGTCGCTAATTTCGTCGCGCCGCGACCGCCTTGATTTAGCTCAGCGGTTAAGGATAGCGACCGCTAGAAAGAGTGTTACGGGTTCGAATCCCACTCGGTGACTTACTTTTGTTTTTTTTTATGTTTAAGTTTATATTTTTTTTTATTTTGCATTGTTTTTAGACAAGTTTAAAAAAAATTTGTTAATGTTTGAGATGTAACCGAGCAAAGCTCGGTTGCCCAGGTACTGGTAAAATGAAATAAAACCGGCCAGATGCGAGTCGAACTCGTATTTCGATACAAAACACTTTCAAGTAGAAGTAGACAAGAACTAAAAACGCTAAAAAAGTTTCTTGTACGACAACCGCCTTTAATTTTTATTTTTATTTATTTATTTACAAATTCATGTAAACAAAATACAAACACAGAAACAAACAAAGTAAGAACATGGAGTACATAGGTAATGCTTATTCCATAAAAAAATCTCTTCCAGCAAACTCATTTTATGTTTTTTATAGTATTTTATAGCGGTCACAATAATACATAATCGTTGAAAATAAAGTGTCTAGCTTTAACGGTTTAAGAGATAGAGCCCTTTGACAGACGGACGGACGGACAAACAGCGTCTCAGTAATAAAGGCTCGTTGGCCCCCTTTGGACACGGAACCCTAAAAACTAACCCGTCAAGTGAAACTTAAATTTGCGTGAGTAGATTGCGCATAATAATTCGTCAATACGTTTACATGCTACTTTCAGCTTTGTTTTTATAAGCCTATGAATATATAATAGGTGTGTTTGTCCCATAGCTGGACAAGGACCTCGTTTTACCTTTGAGTTTTACCATGTTTTGTCCCTAACTATTTATTTAAGTAAATATAAACAAACCAATTGATTAGTAGATTTAAAAAAAAATTAAACGAATCTCATATCATAGGTATTTGACTGTTTGTTTTCGAGCAATATTTTATAGGAAACAACGACAAAGAACACTAATAATAAATCTTTTTCAGAAAACAACAAGAAAATCGGTTTTTCAATAAAGCGGCGATTAGTATTTCAAATATAGGTATGAAGAAAAGTAGGAGCTTGGTGTGGGCAGTGACGTAACTTACCAATACCTTTTTATGTTCAGTTTCCTTTTGACCAGATTTGAAAAGCTTATAACTAAAGTCAATTTAAAGAATTTAAAGAAATATTGACAAACCTGCGTGGTTCATATATGTTATTTTTAGTATTTTTAAGCTATTGCATAGCTTCTATCGCGGGCCTTGAGCGCGGGGACCGAATCCAGAAATTTCGTAACGAAAAAACCTCACGCTCTCCCCACTCCGCCTACCGCTGTAGGTTGCCGCTTTGTCTCCCGTCGTCCGTTTGCGACGTTGCCGTCCTTCCTTGTTTGCAATAGCTTTACCGCGGCAGTCTCCGAGTGCCACACGTCTTTTTTTTTTCAAGTAATTATTTAAATGGTAAATAAATAATAAAAAAAATTACTGACTGAGTTATTTTTGAGCAGATTAAACGTCTTTTTGTTTTCAGTTTCGGCTAAGTTACTTGTTGAAATTAATAAAAAAATGAATTGAGTTAAATTAATAAATAACATCTTTCCTCACCAACACAGTAAACTTCTTGTTGCTGTCATTCCTCATGGTCAGCTCCCCCTCGTACCGAAGCTTGTGCTGCGAGAGATCTAACCGTCGCACCTCGTCCCACTCCGCCCCACTGCTGGGCATGCGGACCTCCAACTTGTTTTGTATCGTTCGTAACCTGGAAAGAGGGTGGAAATTGTATTATTTTAAAAATCGTTAGCATACGCTAGTTTTAAACAAGTTAAATCAGATACTTCATCATCTGTAGGTTTGAGGAGCTCAATAGCCCGACGGGAATGCGCATTGCTAAAGCTTTCACAAGTAAAGCGACACCGGGTGTTGTCCGCACTTGGATGGGTGAACACAAGTGGCATAAAAAAATCTCGAGCTCATCCGTGCTTCGGTAGGCACGAAAAAGCCATTGTTCCCGGCTGTCATCATTGTATGGCAGTCGTTAAGCTATGTCAGATGCCTTTAGGCAGCCTGAAAAATCTGCCACCAGTTTTGGCCACTTGCACACATGAAAAACAAACAAACCTGTAGGTTGACTGGTAGAAAAGATCTTGAGCCTTAAGTCCGACTGTAAATTTTTTTGTAATTAAGTTAACTAATCATATACTAAAAGAATAAAAAATACTTTCTAAACGCCAAAACATTTTTTTTTATTGGATTTGTATGAAATACCACGTCATGATTTCATAGTTTATTGGATTCAAACAGCGCTCTTAATATCAATCTTTCTGTATTATTCAAATGTTTTTTTTTTTTTTTTATTTATTAAACTTTATTACAAAAATGTAACAGGCGGACTTTGAAGAAACTTTACTACGTATATTACTATAATAATTTAATTATTACTTATTCTACACCAAAAAATATCAATAAAACAAATGTAAGCAAAAAAAACATTCAAATGTACAATGGGTGGTCTTATCGCTAAAAGCGATTTCTTCCAGACAACCGGTATACCTACAAATAATCTAAATAAATCTAAAATCTATTTAGATTATCTATATAATTAATCTAAAATATATATATATATATTGTAGGTAAAACAAGTGTACTGACAAAGTAATGGTATTGTGATCATTACAAAACAATTTCTTTTCGACTACCCTAGTTTTATAAAGTAATAAAGCAATAAAAAAAATACCTGTGCTCATTCTCAGCCGTCCGTATGGCAGTGTCGACACTGTGCAGGACATCTTTGGCGGTGTCGAGCGCGCGTTTGAGTGTCGCGATGTCGTCGGCAGTGTCGCCTTCGCTCTCGTTCACTGTCTTGATCACGCTCTCTAACAGCAGTTGGTATTTTGTTAGCCTGAAACAAGAAATAAAATTATAAATTAAAACATTTAATACAATAGGAATGTGGAGTATTTTTAGTAATAGTAGAGTAAATTTTTGAATGATTGGATAGTTTATTAAAAAGTATGTTAAACGTATTGCAATATTCTTTACGCAACAAGGATATACCCACAACATTATTTTGGTCCTTCGAGCCGGATATATATTTTTATTACCTTGGCGTCCGGATCTTCATTACAGTGATATCCTTACGCTACAAGGATAAACCCACATTATTTTGGTCCTTCGAGCCCGATATAGATTTGTCGTCCTTGGCGTCCGGGTCTTGCGGCCCTAGACCCTGTTTGGTTAGACCTGCAAGGCCCAAAATGCCGTGTTTTCCCCATCAGGTATGCAGATGAGCCAGTTTGGTCCTTCATACCGGACCTGGGGCTTTGTTTGCCCAGACCTTCAAGGCCCGAAACGCTCTGCCTGCCCCATTAGGCATGCAGACGAGCCAGTTTGGCCATTCGTGCCGGAGCTGGGCCCTGTTTGGCCAGAGCTGCTCACCTCTGCCAGACGCAGGCCAGCAAGTCCCTGAGCTGCAGGCGGCCGCACAGCGGCAGCTGCTCGCGCGCGGCCAGGAAGTGGTGCAGCTCCTTGTGCTTGCGGCGGCGCTCGCGCAGCGCGTCCAGCGCCATGCGCTGCCCGCGGCAGAAGCGCGCCAGGCAGGCAGAGTAGCCAGACTCGCCCAACTGAAAAAACACATTACAATAAGCATGACGAATGGAAAAATATTTTTGGTCCATCGGTTAGATTATTAAAATATATTGTACACGTATTTTTTATTTTCTCTGAGAAACAAAAAGTGACAAAGATACAGCGCATTAAAATTTCGCATGACGTCACGGCTGAGTACGATTTTTACTTAGCGGTGACGTCGCAAGCCCCCACTCCGGAACTTTGACGCTCCGTATCTTTATGAATTTTTACTTTTTAAAAATATGTATGTATGTAAGTATTAGAGTTTCATACCGTGTTCAACAAGGCATTAGCCAAGGGCTTCAATGGCACGATATGCGCCGGCGCCTCGTTCCGCAGCGTCTTAAGATCAGCGTAAAGCCTCGCGTGGCGGTCCTTCACGCTCGGCAGGTTGGGGAACAGCGCGCGGAGCTCCTCTGGGGGGAGCAGCGCCGGGTGGTTCTCTAGGGCCTTAAGGAACACGCGGCCGAGGACTTTGAGCCAGCGAACATGGGAGCCTTCGGACACGATGAGCTCTGAAAGGGAAAAAAGTGGCTGTGACATACAGGCAGACAGACGGAAAGACGAATCCATAAGGGTTCCGTTATTTTGCTTTTTGGCCACGGAACCCTAAAAATAGTAATAAAAATATATTCGAAAACGAAATAAAACATATACAACTCTGTTTTACTGATTTGGGGTAGGCTGGCCGTGGCTGATATGATGATCGTCATCATCATATCAGCCACATGTTAAGTTTAACTGACCACAATCTTGTTTACTTTCTAACTCTTCGCGACAAACAAGCTGCATGAAACAGACATCATTTTTGCAAATACCTACTCGCGACGTGTATCGGCACTACACAAACAAAAAGAGAATGCTTTAGCAATAAGTCCACCTATTGTAGCTTTTGGCTGAATAAAGTTTGTTAAAAAAAAATAGAAAGACAATTCTATTAAGTCTTAGCATTGTGAAGTATTTGAGGCATTTATTTTTTACTAATACGTTTCGCTCACCGTGTATGACCTCCTGCCGCTTCCTCTGCGTGTGCGACAGAGACAGGATCGAGTCGAGCACGTGCGGCGGCAGGCTGTCCGCCCACTGCGCCGCCAGCGGCTCGTCCTCCTCGGACCAGTCCGACGGCGAAGCTGGAAAAGATATTTTAATAATAAACATCTATTATTATAACCAAATGTTGCCGTGTGGTTTACGGCAGAGTAGAATAAGGCCAATCCAAGTCCTCCCATGGATGTCGTAGAAGGCGACTTAGGAAATATAAGCTAAATGGCCTTATTGCCGTATGGCCAGCGTGGAGAGTGTAGGCCAAATCCTCTGGCTGCTCTGGCCAAGTATAGCTCTGGTAGTACAAAGAGGGTCGTGCTCCTGCGGTGGAGACAAAGTGACCTGATGATGATGATGATGATACACGAGAAATACCCTCTTCTTACAAAACTCACCCTGCTGCTCCGCAGCGACGGTCTTGCTCTCGTTGCTGCGCGAGGACAAACTAGAGCTTGCTAATATTACACGAGAGAGACCCTTCTATCAAAACTCACCCTGCTGCTCCGCAGCGACGGTCTTGCTCTCGTTGCTGCGCGAGGACAGTCTGGAGCTTGCTAATTACACGAGAGAGACCCTTCTATCAAAACTCACCCTGCTGCTCCGCAGCGACGGTCTTGCTCTCGTTGCTGCGCGAGGACAAACTGGAGCTTGCTAATATTACACGAGAGAGACCCTTCTATCAAAACTCACCCTGCTGCTCCGCAGCGACGGTCTTGCTCTCGTTGCTGCGCGAGGACAAACTGGAGCTTGCTAATATTACACGAGATAGACCCTTCTATCAAAACTCACCCTGCTGCTCCGCAGCGACGGTGTTGCTCTCGTTGCTGCGCGAGGACAAACTGGAGTTTGCTAATATTACACGAGAAACACCATCTTTTATCAAAACTCACCCTGCTGCTCCGCAGCGACGGTGTTGGTCTCGTTGCTGCGCGAGGACAAACTAGAGGTTGCTAATATTATACGAGAAACACCCTTCTATCAAAACTCACCCTGCTGCTCCGCAGCGACGGTGTTGGTCTCGTTGCTGCGCGAGGACAAACTAGAGGTTGCTAATATTATACAAGAAACACCCTTCTATCAAAACTCACCCTGCTGCTCCGCAGCGACGATGTTGGTCTCGTTGCTGCGCGAGGACAAACTAGAGGTTGCTATGCTAATATTATACGAGAAACACTCTTCTATCAAAACTCACCCTGCTGCTCCGCAGCGACGGTGTTGGTCTCGTTGCTGCGCAAGGACAAACTAGAGGTTGCTAATGTTATACGAGAAACACTCTTCTATCAAAACTCACCCTGTTGCTCCGCAGCAACGGTGTTGCTCTCGTTGCTCCGCGAGGACAGACTAGAACTGCTCGAGCTGCCGGACGGCGCGGTGGCGGCGCACGGCTCCAGGTCACTGGGGGAGAAGTGACTACGATCAATATAGAAGAACAACCTCCACTTTACTGGGCAGTATCCACTAGTTTAAAATAAGCCGTTGGTCCCGGCTGTCATCATCGTATGGCAGTCGTCAAGCTTTTTCGGATGCCTTTATGTACATGTGTGGGCCTCAGTGAAACAAATAAAGTGTTTATCTATCTATCTTTAGGCAGCTTAAAAAATCTGACACCAGTGTTGCGCAGGCGATTGCAGCCGCCCGCTATACGCAATGGAGCAGTAATATTTTAAGACATAGCAACTAGTCATGAGACATTGATATACCTAGCTACTTATGCCACGAATGAGTGATGGTGTTACGCCTAAGAGCGTAACTCTTGTGAATGATGAATGAACCAAGATCCGGCAACATTCTAACACGTGCCCCGCCTTGATACGCTGCAAACACCGAGCTATTAATAAGGGGCCGTAATGAACGAACACAAAGGTCGTAGGAAACAGAACTCCAAACACGCGAAGGAAGTTGTAAAACGATGCCGGCGGTGGAGAAGGCTGCAGATTCGTTTTATGACGATTCAGTGGGAAAGTGGGTCGATGAGGAATATGGGGGAAATAAATCATACTTTGATGAGATTTCAGTTATGTCATTGATATATTCGGCTAAATCTACAGAATTTGTAAAAAAAGTAGTCCGTAGTAAATATACATACACAATGCTACAATATCTTAAAAGGCGACTTAGGAAATACAAGCTAAACAAAGTTTGTAAATGACATCAATGAGACTTCTCCAACCCGCGTGGCCAGCGTGAAGAGTGAGACCAAATTTTTTGGCTGCTCTGACCAAGTATGGCTCTAGTAGAACAGAGAGGGACGTGCTCCTGCAGTGGAGACTAAAAAAACCTGATGATGATGATGAATGCGACAATACTACTGATTTAAGGAACCCAGATTTTCGAAACATAATTTTGAAATAACAATTTTTAAGGAAAAGGCAAAATGGACCTATGCTTTAAAGTTTGGAGACGTAAGATTATTTCTTTGTTTCTGTCTTATTAATAGAAAATGAATATAAAAATATAACTATTTAATAACCAAAATCATTTTTATTAACACAGTAGCAGATCAAATTCCGTGTGGGAGGAAAAAGAGACAAAACTACAAAAAGTTACCAAAACCAATAGAATCACTCCGCTAATAAAATCTTCAGATTCAAGGTCCGTCAAAGATAAAACGAGAGCGAATGGTGCTGCTGTATCAAAAGCGAGCTACTTAAGGGTCCTCCCCGCGCTAACGACCTTGAAAACACAAAAAAATTAATTTCTCTTTCTGTAAGTGAGATTATTAGAAACCCTCCTACAACTTTTTAGCTAGTATCCTGAAGTTTCATTAGAACCTCGAAAATCATTGAAATAAAATACCCTGAATTTTCCTTTGCAAAAAATACTAAAAACGGCCATTTTTGACTTTTTTTGTAAAGGTTTCTAAACCGGATAGTATTTCAATGACTTTCGAGGTTCTAATGAAACTTCAGGATACTAGCTAAAAAGTTGTAGGAGGGTTTCTAATAATCTCACTTACAGAAAGAGAAATTAATTTTTTTGTGTTTTCAAGGTCGTTAGCGCAGGGAGGAGCCTTAAAACTAATGTTACTGCCGCACGGACATAAAACATATTAATAATTCATAAAGCATTCGCCACATACGAGTAAATACCTGAAAATACATATGTAGGATGGTAGGTACATAAGTATACAATAAGAAGTGAACACTTCTTACTGCCATTACAATACTACAGATAATTTTCCACTGTCAAGTCGAGACGGTTAAATTGTTTTCCAACATTTTCCATAAAAAAATATTAGGCAGAATGCGACAATGTAAAAATGTAAAAAAATAACCGGCCAAGTGCGAATCGGATTCGCGCATTAAGGGTTCCGTACCATTATCTATTAAAAATCGCGTTTTTGTATGGGAGCCCCCTTAAATATTTTATTTTGTTTTAGTATTTGTTGTTATCGCGGCAACAGAAATACATAATTTGTGTAAATTTCAACTGTCTAGCTATCGCGGTTCTTGATATACAGCCTGGTGACAAACAGACGGACAGACGGACAAACGGACGAACAGATAGCGAAGTCTTAGTAATAGGGTCCCGTTTTTACCCTTTGGGTACAGAACCCTAAAAGACACGTGTATCCCATAGTGTACCTCACTACTCGTTGGAATTAAAGATGGGCAAACACAACTTTTTGATTCAGTAACCGTTTACAAAATATCAAACTAATTCGCGTCTATATTAATGTCTTGACTGAAGTAAGATAAGTTGTAAAATCATCATCATAAAGTCTTTTAAGTCTCCACTGTAGGAGCACGACCCTCTCTGTACTGCAAAAAGTTTTAAAATACACTAAGTACCTAAATGCAAACAGGTAGGTAATGGATGAATGACTAAGTGTTGATGGAAATCCAATAGGGCAAATGGAATAACGTAAACACAATTCCTGTTCTAAATAATGAATGGACGAGCGTAACATTGTATGCGTACAAAACTACACTTACTATAGTAAGTAAATAAATAATTTTTTCTCAAAACTAAAAACCAACTTCACTCCGAACTTCAAACTTCATAACAGATTTTGATAAAATTTTGACTGTCGCTAATCAGAGTCCAAACTGAAGCTGGCGTGTCGCTCGTCTTTAGCCCCAAACATTCACTTTTGGAATATCATATTCTGGAAATTTCAGAGAAAAATTATTTTAAAAATTAAATGATCATCTGTTCTCACTTCTCAGCCATAATAAATTCATCATTCATCATCATCATCAGGTCTTTTTATCTCTACTGCAGGAGCACGACCCTCTCTTTACCACCAGAGCCATTCTTGGCCCGAGCAGCCAGAGGACTTTGCCTACACTCTCCTTACTGGCCAGACGTAAATAACCTTTGTTTAGCTTGTATTCCCTAAGTCGCCTTCTACAAAATCCACGGGAAGACATGGAGTGGCCATATTCTACTCTACCGGAAACCACACGACAAATTTGGTTTTTATGCCCAAAAAAATAATTTTAACCCTAACTTTGTTGAGTATGTTAAACCAGAATATTCCACTAACAATAACTATTTACAAGTAGCCTAATACACCAATCTCAAGGGGTGGTTCTAATTCGCCGGTAATAGTTTCAGGGAACTTGAACTATGAGAAATGTTTCCGAGAAATTTGAGAAATTGCCAGTTTACAGCGAACCGCTAGACATAAGTGCGGTTAATTAAATAGGGAAGTTCATTAACACAATTAACTACTTAATGGAATCACGAAATTGAGTTTACGCAACTTGCCTGCCGGTATATATATTTTACTAGGTATTATTATTTTTGTGTCTAATGCTGGATTAGTTTTAATTTTTTACAGATTTAAAAAAGGAGGAGGCTGTCAATTCGATCCGTATGTTTTTTTATGTATGTTACGCATTATATTCGCCATTAGTAAACCGATTTTGATGATTCTTTCTTTCTTTATTTGAAAACCTTTAGTACCAAGTTGGTCCCATATTAATTTGGCTGTAAACAGCCGACTTATATGAAGAATGTACCCCTCAAGCGTCGTCACAATTCCCGGTCAGGGCAAGTTGGATAATGGACTTTTTCAAATTGTCCTGGGTCTTGGATGTTTATTATATATAGTATCGTTGAGTTAGTATCTCATACTCACAAGTCTTGAACTTACTCTGGGACTAGCTCAGTGTAATCTTTCCGTAAAAAAATACCGTCGCTTAATCACCTTGACGCTCAAAACACTGAATGAAGATAAGTGTTATCTCACAGCGTGGTATGTGGACAGGTCGTCATAACACGTATCTATAACAGGAGCAATTAGCTGCGACAGATACAGACAAACAGACTGACCGACGCCCGGAGCGTCAGTAGCATTACCTGCTACCATCTGTTCGGTTATATTTTGGCATAGAATTAATAAAAGTACATAACTTTTTAATCGTGTATCGTGAACTTATTTTTCAATACAAGCTATTGCGCAACTTAACTTAAAACTTTGAGAAAAAACATTCATCTATAAAGGTAAAAAAAATACTTAAACGACAAGAACCTGGTTCTAAATTTATTGATGATGATGATGATGATGAAAAAAATGCTGAAGAAACATTTTCAAAAATATTTCAAAAATAATATAATCCTTATAAACCGACTTCCAAAAAAAAGGGAAGGTTATCAATTCGTCGCGATATTTTTTTATGTATATTCACTGATTTATTCAAAGACTCCCGGACCGATTTGGAAAATTCTTTATTTGTTTGAAAGGGTATACTTGTGAAGTATTCTCATAGAAATTTTATCAAAATCGGTTGTGTAGTTTGGGGGTGAAGTCAGCTTTTAGTTTTTAAAAATTATGACGTCTACTTTCGGACAAATACTAATGAAAAACTTTATTTACGTTAGGTAAACAAAAATTAATATGCCACTTGGTCATTGAAAATCCTAGCTATGAAATAAATTTTCAAGAAAAATATTGTTTCTTGCAAATTCACAAAGAAATATTTTTCATCACAAAAAGTTGCAAAGATAAAGAAAGATATGCAAATGTTCTAATCCCGGGGCGCTTTGTAGTTTTATGAATTTAAAGCAACTCGAGGAATATTCTTATAAAAGATAAATTCGAGTTTGGAAGAAAAGCAATTTGTTTTACAACACTTTTTCTTAGAAACAGTTGAATTAATTTAATTTCGAAGAGTTTACAAAGGCACCTTGATAAAATTTACTTAGTTTTAATCCGTCGTATTATAAAACGCAGACTACTTTGTTACTTGGTTTAAACCATTATCCGATCAAATCAAGATGACCTCTAGTAATATGCCATTGTCTGATCTGAAAATGACAGCTTGATTTGGTCGGATAATGGTTTAAACCTAGTAACAAAGTCAGTCTGCGTTTTATAATGAGACCGAATATATTGGCTAACTAAATCGATACATCGAGTAAATAAAAAAAATTAAATTTAACTTAAATTAAAACTATCAAACTTATTAAAATTTAAATTAAAACTAAAATTAAAACTAAAAATTACAAATTATGTAGTCCCACTAAAATATTACCCCTCGGCAACGTGGCCAAAAGGCTGGCAGCATTGCCACGTTGTATGGCAATGCTGATTCTTTGAGCCAGATAGTTACCAGCCCTTTGGTAATGGGATACCTCGAATAAACGTTTAGAAATAGTTTAAACGTTACAAGTTATTTTAATTAACATGACTGTACCATACGTTGTAATTTTTATCGAGTGTTATGTATATGTCATATCAAAATACTTCAATCCAATGCCCTTTGATCCTTATCAAATCGTTTGCCCTTGCAAACGTGGACCGTTATAGAGCTCTGTTTTTATAACCGAACGGCTAAAAATCCTTATCATTTTGTGATTTAATTTAAAAAATAAGATTTAATATAAGTTTTTTTCTTTTCAATTTTGGTTAATGTGTACTCTTTTTCTATTCTCTCTATCTATTTAGGCCTTACGGCTCTGAAATGCTTTACCTGTAAACATCAGAGATTTCTAACAAATTTTCTTTAAAAGAAAAGTTTACAACCATCTTTTAAACTACCTTTTTCATAAAGTCATATATTTAAGTATATTAATATATGTTTATATGTGTATTATATAAGTAGACATTCATTCTGATATTAATATATATAATTTTCGCTGTTTATCCCTATGCTATACTGAGAGAAAATGCTCTTGGATGAAGCCAAACGAGCGTAATTTTGTGAGTTGTGAGTCGCAGAAAATAAGTTGCGAAATTTCGGCTTCATTCGGTTTCCTACAAAAAGGCAGTTTGTGCCAAACAACGACGCAAAATGAGTTATCCGCCGACTAATAACTGACTGAAAATACGCGACTCACAACTCACAAAATTACGCTCGTTTGGCTTCACTCTTAGCATTAAGTCCGCCATTTCTTAAAAGTATATTTGTACTTTGAAACAATGTAGTTTGATTACATTAAAAAATAAATAAAATAAAAACCATCGCAACGGCGGCATTGTAGGAAAGTCAAAAACGAGAGAGAAATACTATTTCATACTGCAAAAAATTGCATCACACGAATAAATAGATACCTTTCAGACAGCGTGCGCCTCGCGAGCATCCCAACAGTGGGCGGCTGCCTCCCAGCGGGCAGGGAGACATTCCTGGAAACCCTCGGGGGTGCTGACGTCGCCATATCGATACCAGTTCCAAAGTCACTGTCACTGTATCACGTTATCATCACTTGTTCACGTTCCGATGTTTTAATGTCTCATTCACTACTACAGTTCAGGTTTCAGAGGTTCGTATAATGTCACTGTTATATCAAGAAAAGGGATGTAGACTAAAAGTTGATTTTGCTCATTAGATAGATTATTAAGAATTAAGGTATACGTATTTTTTCTTTTCTCTGATTAGCCAATAATTACGAAGTTACAGCGCATTAAATTTTGCGTAACGTCACGATCAGCTACGATTTTTAACCAAAGCTAACTAGATACACCCCCACTCCGAAACTTCGAAGCGCTGTATCCTTGTGATTTTTTACTACTTTGATAAACAAAAAAATATGAGTACTTTTTTTTGGATAATATAGTTGACGGACTAAATAAAGTAGAATATTTTTTTATCCAGTCCACATCCCTATTATTTTGATTTACTATCACGTAACGGGATATTAAGAGCCATGGCTCTATACACCTCATGAGAGATAAGTCACGAAATTTAAGGTTGCTAAGATATACATCGCCAATTCACAATCCGAAATTCCAAAGTCAAAATAAAATTGAAGAAAAGTTTAATATTTAGATCAAATATCGCCTCCCAAGCAACATCCATCGAATAAAATTGTTTTTCAATAATATTTACTTTGGTTTATTCAGAAATAGCTTATAAAGGTAAATCCCACACCTCTATTGTAAATAAACATCCATGATCTCGATTGAATATTTTATTTTTTAGAGCAATAGCGTATCAAACTACGTCAGAGAATATTATTTTTACACCATCCCATTTTTATCCATTATGAGGTATCAAACTCTAGGGCCAAAATAAACAAAGGTCACTTTCTACATTATTTAACGCCTTTGCTTTTTCTTTTTCACAGGGAAGACTTTTGGGCAGACACAATATGTTGACGACATATTGTGTCTGCCCAAAAGTCTTCCCTGCTTTAGCTTAACACATATGACATGACTAGCTACGCCCAGCGGTGTTGTCCGCGCTTAAAGTAGCCTATGTGTTAATCCAGGGTGTCAGCTTCCTGCATACCAAATTTAATCAAAATTGGTCCAGCCGTTTGCGCGTGAAGAAGTAACAAACACACACACAAACTTTTGCCTATATCACATTTGTGTCATTTAGAATCAGATTGACGCCCATTCTCTTGATCAGCTTTATATTAGCGCATGACAAAGTCAAAAGTCAAAGTCAATATTTTTTATTCAATGTTGGATAAATTTATCGCTTATTGTAGGTCATTTCTTTTAAATATTATTTTAGTGCAAAAGCTAAAAACTACTAGCGTTTCGGAACGACCACTGCTGCACAAGATGCAGCTATTGCATCGCTACGTGTTTCTTATCATTTAACCAGCATGAAGGAAATTGCATTTGCAGAAATATTACTTTCCGTACTTTTAAACGGTATTATGGAGTGTAACGCAGAAGTGTATGACATGTCCATAAAGCCGTTCCTGCTCAGTCCTACACGCACTGTTACCTGCACCATGTTTAGATTGTTAAGGACGACGTCTAATTGATATCAAAGTAATGATATCAGGTAGTCATTAGCACTGGGCATTGCCTGAATAAGGGCAAATTATGAAAATGAATCGCTTATACATGTTTGGAACAAAAAATCTTGTACATAATGTAGGATCTAGATCAAGAAACATTTGAACTGATATGTATTTATAAGAATTTATTGCCTTTTTTGGGTATCTTGCGCTTGTTTCTTTCTTTCCGAAACTCTTGCTCAACTTAGGGCTTGCACGGTTGCATCCTCAAAAACTGAGCTGCTTTGAACCCAGGGTGCGATTTCCAGTTTGTTTTTTTTTTTCTTCTAAGTTTGAATAGGAGTTATTATTAGAAAAAAGAGAAAATCTTTTCGATTTTATATCAATAATCACCCGAGAACAGGACATATTGAACTATTTGACTTTGCTTATACGACTGGCCGCCTGTCAATTTTTTTCCTGGAAATTCAGCACAAGTCAGTCCCTTTATTTTGTATTCTGTGTAAGTGGCCAACACTGTCAGATTATTCAAGCTGCCTCAAAGTAACGAAAGAAAGAAAAATATATCTATTTGGTGATTTAAAAAGTTACAGTTGTGTCTTATCTTATCAACACGTTAAAACTAATAGGTATAGGTACTATTATAGGTAAGTACTATTGATGTTAAGTTTTACTCAGTATGTTTTCTCTAATAACTATGTTTTGATCGGCCATCATTCATTTATATACCTTATGAATTTACATAAGGCTACGCGCACACTGGCACACTTTCATAATTTCTCCGACGTTAATTACACACAATTATAATCACCTTTTACTTTTATCCGGTGGTTTACCGCCGTTTGCTTGCGAAATGTTTACTTTAATTATCACTGAGCCCTTAATATGATATGTGGGAGCGTTACATCACATTTATGACACCGACGATGTTATAACGACCGTCTTAATTTATTAACATGTAGATATTTATTGTAAGTGGCAATTTAACTTTTCTATATTGAAAATGAACAATAATTAAACCCGGTTGAATGTAATGTTTATTTTAGAATAGAGTGATATTTTAATAACAAAATGCAAGGGCAAACATAAAAATGTATGACAAAATATATTTAGATTACGAATTTACAACATAATTTAAGGTAACATTTATGTTTCATCTATCTGTATTTCAATTGTGTCATTTTAAATAAGATAAAGAATTTACAATACAATACAATAGGTAACATATAGTGTTGGCCACTTGCACCCGTGAATAACAAACAAAATACTGTTTGATGGTTTTTTGCCTAATTTATTTATTTATTTGCATAAGTATAGAAAGTACTGCTTTCTTTCTACTCCCTAAGGGATCAAATCACTATAGTGAAATATCTGCGGCATGCATAGAATTTTAATTATAACAACTACACGTAGAATTTCTACTACGGAGTCGATATGATGAAGGTTCCTTGAATCAGTATACCGACTACTGCTCCTCTCACGCTTGTAGAAGTCAGCTTTCCGTCACACTGTTTTTAACGTGATGCCGCATGTACTACATTTTGATACATGTATTGTGAATATTCATTTTATTTCTTTGTAAATTGTAGCCTATGTGTTATTCTGATGTATAAGCTATATTATTGGAAAGTTTTATTAAAATTCATTCAGTAGTTTTTACGTAAAAGTGTAACAAACATCCATCCATTCATACTTACAAACTTTCGCCATTATAATATTATTAGGAATACCTCATCCCGTTCGCCTTTCAAATTAAATTTCTGAATTCCGTTTTCAAACTCTCCCACTTCATTCACTCATCAGAATCATTCCACTCCACTTCCACTTCTCCTGATATTTAGGAATGACTTTTACCTACCTATAATAAAGTTTATTGCACGGCTCATAAGCGCAGTGTATGAGGTTGTGCATTACTCTCAACAAGTCAGCGTCAAGCATTTTTGTAATTTTTAATTATATATGTAACTTTTAGTCAATATCTTGAGCTCAACAATGTTACATTGCCAGTTATGCTGTGTGTACTCGTCTTTGGGCTCAGTGTAGTGCAGTGTCAGTAATTTTTAAGATTTAAGCATAACACGATTGTCACCTGGTGTGTATGCCTTAATAAACAATTAACAACAACGATTAATCTGGGAATAAAGTAAAATCATACTGTCTTTTTGTTTCTATGCTAAGGGCTATACTATACTGCAGCATAATCTGTAATTTTTATCGTAACAGGATGCGTGCAGGTCAGACATATTAATCACAAATCCTGTCCATTACATACACATACATCTTGTACACACATTCATATTATCACACTATTTCCTAGAAGGGTAGACACTATGGACTTGCTACGATCCTGACAGACATCTTTCGCTTCATCTACACTCATCTCTTTACTTCTGGCCTATTTTTTTTAAGAACGTATTTTCTGTCCCTCAGTACTATACTATCAGTAATGTTTGGTTAACCTTTTAAAGCGTTACAAATGAATCAAATTAAATATAATGATAATTTAAAAAATTGATAATTTACAACAGTAATTTTACAGTCGGACACAGAACATGAAGACCTGCAGATACTAATTTCAAATTGTTTACTGATGAATAAACTAAAACACTAATAAATTTTTTGCATCGATAGTAGATAACCAGCGAGTAAATCTACCAATAGCATCAAAACATTTAACATTAACAAGAGTCACATAATACCAGGTATTTTCTCCAAAAATTAATCTCAAACCTCAAAATTAAGTCGTTAAACCAAGAACTCACTTTCCGCTATCACGAAACTAATTAATACCGCTCATCTCCGAAACACTTATCACCGAAATAGCCCACGCAATTCCACGACGATAACCTTCAATCACGGACAAGAGCGCAAAAAGGACACATGTAATTGTACAATGGAAATGCGAAATTGCAACAATTATTGTGAACAATAGGGTTTATAAAGACGTAAGAGGGAAACGCGACGGGCGCGACGCGACTTTACCGCGTGAAGAACGTATCGCGACTGACCAGTGATACTAATACCATTACATATACCACCGAGTTAGAACAGATGATATAGATACTTAGAAGAGACAGCGAGGTTTTATAGATATGAAAAGGTAGAAGTATCAAGACCCAAAAGCCATGTTTTCTAATATTTCAACTTAAGAACATTAATAAGTAGCATGCATTCTGGATCAGTTCACAAATAAAAATGTTCTTAAAAATATGTTTATCCACAATTTACATAATGGTGCATTACAGACAGACAAATGTCAAACACCCTTCTTTTTAGATTGGTAATTGAATAAAGTAGTTTTTACTACATATGCCTAACATAAACAGTTGCTCTGTGAGCTGTAGATCTCATGTCAAATAGAAAATATGTTTTTTTTATGTTGACATATCCGCCATTTTGAAAAATCTTCACACGTAATTATCGTACCTGCTTACAAAATTTTACGACAATCCGTTGAAAAAGCGACTTGACAACGAAAAGAAATAATAATCCAAAATTCGGAGACGTAAAAGAATTTTTGCCGAAGTTCAAACAGAAAAGCTTTGCCCGCTCGTTCAAATACAAATATGAATCCTGAAAACATTACACACCTGAAAGATCAGCATACAACATAATGTGCACATTCTCTAGAAAACTGTATCGTTGCAGGAACATTTCACGTTTCTGCGCACTGCGGCCACATAATGTTTGTAAATATAGCAAACCCTTGACCGACGCGGACTGGATTCTATCCCGGGAATTCGTAAGTGCCGCTACCCCTTTAGCGGCACTTACGAATACTGTGTAATGGAAACGGTTATTTTCATCACTACATTTTTTGGTACAGGAGAACAAAAGTCACTGACTTAGCCCAGCGGATTAGATCGTTGATGACGCGCGAAGATCGGATGGGGCAAAAAGGTTCTCTAATGGCGACCGCATACTGGCAAGCAAGGCGTAGAACACCCACCCTAGGTGGTCAGACGACCTGACCTGGGTCGCTAACACTGGGACTCTTGATCGGTCATTTTGGAAATCTTTAGCAGAGGCCTAATGTCCAGCAGAGGACTTTATGTGGCTGAAGTTATGATGATGTTTTTTTTTGTTCTGAAACCAAATGAGAACCAAAGGTACTATTAAGCTTGTCGCCTACTGGTCGGTGGAATGTAGAAAAGGAATCCTTATTAATGCAAATAAACCTTCTGCTATTACTTTTAAACGGCCGAACCGTTCCTAATCAGACATAGCTAAGAATCGCAAGGGTACTTTTGCGTAAGAAATCCCACATTAAAATCGGTCCATCCGTTCGAGCGCTATGATGACACAGACAGACATTAGCATCAAACTACACCCCTCTTTTTAGTCGGAGTAAAAAAAAACACTAGCTCATTACCGCCACTAAGAAGCATGTAGAATCTGCGAGATGCTACTTGACCCTAATTTGGCTAGGCCTAAGTGGACGAGGTGTGGGTGAACAGAAAAACGTGCGGTCAGCTCGTTAGGGCACAGCGAATAGGGAGCGACCTCGCGGGAAGGGCTATCTTTGATGGGAAGTTTATGTAATGATATGGATAGATTAATATTGATGGACGTTAAAAATACGAGTAAAAGTTAAAAAAGATTGATTAACCTCTTTTAACAAGGGAGCTATTTGCCTCTTTTAATTGGTGTGTCGTAAAAAAAATACCTACACTGTCATAACCATGGATCCGTGGTTATACCTCATGGAATTGTATGTACTTGCGTACCTTGACTTTCGTGTTATACTTAGAATGGGACAGACTGAATTCGAAATATTCTGCAAAATCTCCTATGTATCTATTTTTTAATACGTCGCGATGCTTTACTTTTTTATGTGTGTTCACCAATTATTCGACTGTTCTGAATTTTTATTTTTATTTGTAACGTCTTATTTGTTTTTCAAAATCGGTTATGTAATTTTGGGCGTGAAGTAGGTTTTTAAAGTGAGTAAGATTTTCGGAAAACTATATCTTTCGAAAATCACATGTAACTATTCCCTAACCAATATTTTAAACATATTTTACTTCTACAGCTAGTTAACATTTACCAAAAGCTTACACGCCAAATATAGCGAAAGCCTAAAATACCCAAACCACCAAAAGTATTAAAAAGCCATAAAGATCGGTATTTATTAGCCAACTTTCTAAAATTGGGCCATCACGGCGCAGATCGGAAGCAAATGAACATTTCAGGGCGCAATAACAAACGTAACGAATCTCCACCGCGGTACATTGAATGTTTACAACTACAAGTTAACTATATATGCAATAAATCACATTGTTAATCGACTTCTGTTCCGATACTCTATTGAAATTATTGTGTTTTGATAACATATCGAAGTTCGAAATTGAAGGAAAATTGCACACCTACGCAAACCTTTCGAAAGGACAATGCCAAATCAAAAGTAGAATAAGTGATTAGGAAATTATAGATTACTTACAAAGTAAAATTGAAGTTGAATACATTCAGATTTTATTTTATGTTTAGATGTAAGCCATAAGGCATTTATCCTAAATTTTCCGGGGTCCAGTGCTGAACTCATTTGAAATAAATCATTTGAAAGAAAACGGAGATATCATTTAAAATTGTGTCTTGACCAAGCTCTAGATAACCCTTCAACGTATTTTTGAACAACTTCTTATAGTTTAAAGAGAAAACGTAAAGCTTTTCTAAGCACATTTGCGAAAAACGGACACTTTCGGCCGTCGCCCGGGCAATTTGTATGGGAATGTCGATTTTTTTTCTTTTTGACCGTTTTTTTATTATTATTATAATATAATGATCTAGTTATAGCCTGTGGTTCGACTTATTTTGGGTATGTCCCTTCCACGTTGATATGTGCGACACATACAAAGTCAAACAGACCACAAACAAATTATGAAAACCTAATGCGTAGAACAGTTGGCATATATCAGCCCTTCAAACACAAGGCGCAGGGTGCGCTGCTGACGTCAGAGGGTGTGTGAGCAAACCTCGTCTTGGAAATGGGGCGCATAAAGATAGCAAGCCACATAACCCTGTTTGACGTCCAGACGTAAGCCACTTTGCCGCGGCTTGTTTGGCCGTCTGCAATTTGAACAAGGTTGTTGCTGTTTATAGCTTGTTTTGCGACTTTATGCTGCTAACGAGGAAATTTTTTTGAACCTTAATAGCATATAAGCCTATTCCTAGATCTTATTGGAATTTGAGAAAAGTCTACATACATAATCTGAACCCTTAAGTTTTAAATTGAAACCGCAAGAGCTATGACCTGCAATTTACTTTTACTGTATACAAAATTAATTTTACTAATAGGTAAGTACTATATTGTTACATTAAACATTTTGCTTTATAATATTTTAAATCTAAAAACCGACTTCATCCCTAAACTACACAACCGAATCTGATAAAATTTCTATGGGACCACCTGCCACGTATGCCCTTTCAAAAATAAAAGATTTCAAATCAGTCCAGGCGTCTTCGAATAATCGGTGAACATAGGGGTACATAAAAAAAGATCGCGACGTATTGAAAAACTGCTCATTTTATCAGAAGTCTCTTAAAAATTGGAAAACACGCAGCATCGGTTTCGTTAAACGGCGTGTTATTGGAAATCCATTCCCTAATATCCCAAAGGACATGCCAACGAGCTTGAAAAAATCCCATCCAACCCCAGCTGCCGATCCATCGACATTCCGCCGTCCTTGAGGCACAATGACTTTTATAGCGATTGTTTTACCCATTTTAATGTCAGCTCCAATTCCAGCAAATGTCAAAGCTGCCCGTTACCTTTTATTTCAGACGCGTTATACGTGCAAACCTTTCGCTTTAATGGTGTTGGAGTAATTTCTTTCTTCATTATATAACTTCAATATAACTTCTTTTAGAATTTTCCACCATCGCTAAATATGTTGCGTGCTAGCTATTTTAAGATAGTTGTCGTGACAAATGAGGAATATTTACTGATCGGAAACGAATAGATTTCAACTAAAAATAAATAGAGTTCTCTCTCTCTTTCAGCCTAAGCTTTATTGCTGTGAAGCCTGGGGTTCGCTTTCTGTCTGGCTTTTTATTCTCCACCTCGCACGATCTTGAACATCTTTGTCACCAAATAATCCAAGAGCATAAAATATTCTGTAAAGATTTAGAACACTAACAGACGGACGGACACAGAAACGTACTGCTGTCGTATTAGATCTAACTCACCTCACGAATTATGTCAAAGCTTAGGCAGATTTTTGTTTCGATCTAGTGAAAAGATATTCTTTAAAGTAATCGAAAATCGATCTATACAGTAATTTTATTAGCAGACCACGAAAGACTAAGTCAGCGATGTCGAGTAGGGCAAGCTACTTGAGGGGGTTGAAGCAAGTCAAGTGGAATATTCTTTGCATCTTATTTTCACTAACATAAGGGTGAATTTAATGCACAAGTATAACGAGAGAAGCCATTGAATCAACTTCATGAAATATTAAAAATCCTATACCAGAAGAGGATTAGTGTCCAAGTTTAGGTTTCACCTGCCTACCATGTCGTGATAACGACGAGCGACGCGTTTTTTTATTTCTTTCTTTGCATATGAAATCATTGCTATTTAATAATTAATTAAAATCAGTCATTTTATATTGCCGTGTGGTTTCCGACAGAGGAGAATAGGACCACTTTAAGTCTTCCCGTGGATGTCAAAGAAGGGAAAGCTAAACAAAGCTTCAAACATCAATGAGACCTCTCCAGCCCGTCTGGCCGGCGAGGAGAGTGTAGGCCAAGTCCTCTGGCTGCTCTGACCAAGTATGGCTCTGGTGGTACAGAGGGTCGTGCTCCAGCAGTGGAGACGAAAAGACCTGATGATGATGAGTTATTTTATTGAATTTTGATTATTTCCGTGTTTAAACACGGAAATAATCAAAAATCCTAAACTTCTATAGCATTAAGCCGGATGATTCAGAGGTTCAATTTCAACGTTTACATTACAAAATCGTACATTTTAGTGTAAATAAAGAAAACATAAGGACACGCGCACCGGACGAACCAGAATAAACCGGGAATGGGTCAATGATATATAGCTGACTCAAACGAGGGCCGAGTTGCGCGCAAACGTCTGTCAAAATTGACAGCTGTCAAACATGGCCGCCACCCGCCAGGGTATTTAGCACTCCGCTAATCCAGATCAGCTTTCCGCGTAGAAATTTTGTCGGTAGCAAAATCATAACCGCGTGTTTATTCAAAAACTTGCAAATAAATCATGCTACAACGAGTGGGACTCTTTTGATCATCGCCCAATCGTAAAATTTATCTATCGTCATAATAAAAGTTACCAACGTGCGCGTCAAACTATGATCGGTATTCACTTTTTGGTTATTTTTGCCGCCTTATTTATGTAATCTTCCGGTGATATTGGCAAGCTTGTTGGCAATTGTAGTAAAATACATGAAAAAACAGACTTCCACTTCAACATCGGTTCGGTTATTGAAGTGAAGGACCCAGAAATAAATTATAAATATATGGAAAAGAAATAACATCAACTCCGTTTAAATAACCTCAATAAAGGATGCATGCTATATGCAATGCAATAGTGGACTTCTCGCTGCTTTAAGATGACAATGAGGAAAAGAAAAAAAACAAGTCTCTACATCGAAACAAACTACAATAATCTAGATTTAAATCAGAAAATGAAACGAATAAAACAAACTGTCGTTCCCAATGCAATACAGCTTATGTTTTGCAACATACAACACACACGATATCAGTACAATGTAAATCCCTGTCAATGGGCTGACGGACGGGGAGTGACGCGTGACGCAGTGACAGATCAGACAGACGAAAGCTTCTCTTTGGACGAAAGCCCGAAAATTTCGCTAGGGAAATTCCCGAATGATTTTTCAAGAACACAACTTCCAACAAATGACTTTATTGAAACTTCCAAGAATATGTTTTGACATTTCCTTCTGCTAAATCTAATTAAGTTCATCATATTTTTATAGAAACTATTAAATATTTTGTGACAAATACTTCTAACGAAATTTAAGAATAACATCAGCATCAAACTCCTGCTCTAATATATAGAATATTACATGGACATATGAGTAGGAATGGACACTCGTAATAATGCATGAACAGATGACAAATTTACTACTAACACGACACGGAAATCAAGGCGTTAAGGCTCCTCCTTGCGCTAGCGACCTTGAAAACACAAAAAAAATAATTTCTCTTTCTGTAAGTGAGATTATTAGAAACCCTCGTACAACTTTTTAGCTAGTATCCTGAAGTTTCATTAGAACCTCGAAAGTCATTGAAATACTATCCGGTTTAGAAACCTTTACAAAAAGAGTCAAAAATGGCCGTTTTTAGTATTTTTTGCAAAGGAAAATTCAGGGTATTTAATTTCAATGATTTTCGAGGTTCTAATGAAACTTAAGGATACTAGCTAAAAAGTTGTACGAGGGTTTCTGATAATCTCACTTACAGAAAGAGAAATTTTTTTTTTTGTGTTTTCAAGGTCGTTAGCGCGGGGAGGACCCTTAACAACTCACAGTGCATCGAGATATAATGAAAAGAGCGAACGGATAGAATGTAGCTACTATAACTAAGGACTAGTAAAAAATAATACTAATGATTTAAAGAATAACAGCCCAAATAATAATTGGAGTAACTTCGTAAAACAAATTGACGCCGTGTGGTCTTAGGCAGAGTAGAATAGGGTCTTTCCGTGGATGTCGTAAAAGGCGACTTAGAAAATACAAGCTAAACAAAGCGTACAAATATCAATAAGACCTCTTCAACCCGTCTGGCCAGCTAGGAGAGTGTAGGCCAAGTCCTCTTGTGACGAGGTCCGCACTGGTGCTTCCCTCCTTACCCCGCTCTCCACCCCGCGCGGCCCATATGAATTAGAAGGCGTCTCGTCCTCTTTCGACCACCACTGGACGCCGGGCTGCTTCAAAGCTGAGTACTTTTGGAAATCTCCTCTGGAACAACGAATCTCGGGGCTGTGAACCTACGACCCTTACCTGTGACTATTTTCGGCACTCAGTGAATAAATTGTTAAAAATTAAATTAAAGAATTTGGTCTTTTAAATATTGTTTCTTTCAAAATAATCTTATCGTCACACTCTGACTGCTCTGGTCAAGTATGGCTCTAGGAGGACAGAGAGGGTCGTGCTTCTGCAGTGGAGACAAAAAGACCTGATGATGATGATGATGAAGACGTAAAACAATTGAACTACACGCATGGAGAATTGATAATAAATACCAAACGCGAGTCGAGAATGCCCCCAATTTAATCATTATACATACTATTGAGTTTAGAAGAGGTTGAAATTTATTTTAACAATTTGTTTATTTCATCAAAAATAAAACTACGCCGTATTCAAGTGCATCGAATCGTAAGGCCACGGAGACCGTCAGTTTATTTCTTCTGTTTGTTTTACACAATCCCAAAGGTCCTCCATGAGAATCTACGCGTCTCTTCAATGTCTCAAATAAAAATAATCGTCACCTTGCGATTGTGTCGACATGATTCACTGCTGAAGACTGTTTATTCAGATGTCGTTTCTTAAACAGTATAGATTCCTCTGGTTCATAAAGGTTGTCATTATTTGCTGGATTATGTAAGTTGTGTTTATTTTACTATTACTATCAAGGATCTGGTCGTTCAATTCGATATAGGACAGAATAGAAATTTCAAAAATTATTTTATCCTCGATTCTCCTCTTCATCTGTAGATATACACTGTGACTTTTTATTAGTTTTGGAGCCGAAGGCCACTTCTTAAGGATCGCTAGTAAGACCTAATTAGCTAGTCAATAAAAATTCTGAAACAAAAAATGTTGACTAAAACTCGAAAGTAAAATCGTGAGATCGATTAGTAGTACCGCTGTCAGCAGTTTTTAACGGGCGTTACTACCATACGTGGTCTTGATAGAAAACTTTATGTAACTATACGACATTTTTTCCAAAACCAATGAAAAAGCGTGTATAATCAATATTTACTCGTCCCCGATCTCGTCTTCCTCACTCCAATCTCCAGCAGTCAACGGTCCCCTGACCTAGTACCTAGTTTATTTCGAACGCGACCGCAACTCTGATGAAATCATTGCAGCGAAAATTTCAGCCATTTTCATTTTACGAATTTGTTCCGTCTTGCTCGACCATCCATCTTTTATTCGATGCAGTCAAAATAAAAACAAAATTTCTCTAGTCACATAGCTAGTCTGCTGATTAGGAAAAAATACCTATCTATCCTACGACAAATAGGTAAATTTGGTTGCATCAATTTGAGTTATACTATCATCGTTAGGTAAAAAAAAACTCTCGCGCTCAAAACAAGTAGGATTCTACAATGGTAACCGGAGATGTGTTTCAAAGGTTGGGGAAGAATAACCGGTCAAGTGCGTGTCGGACTCGCACACGTAGAACTCCGTACCAATTATCTATAAAAAATCACGTTTGTTATATGGGAACTTTGCCTGAATCTGTAAAAATTTCAAATAAGATACAGCTTGGTGATATACAGACGGACAGCGGATTCTTAGTAAAAGGGCCCCGTTGTTACGCTTTGGGTACGGAACCCTAAAAAATACAGAAGTACATAATCCGCAAAGTTTCATTTACTGACTCCGCAGACATTCTGAAAATTAGCAATAGAATATGTAAAACAAATTAAATTTTATATGTTTGAATGAAATTTAGTTTACAACGAATTTAACTAGTCACTATTAGACTGAAGTATGTATTTACCTAAAACTTGTTACAGTATTAGCGGCCAGACATTTATATCCAGCAAACATCGGGAGCATGATAGGAAACATGCAATAAATATTTCAAAAAAATTCCAAAACATAAAACGTTTAGTATACCGTGTCAGTATATGTGCTAACAATAACAAATCAGTTTATTATAAACACGATATCTGTGAGTCACATGGATTAGAAAATCCGGGAAATAAAAATCATAGCGAAAGAGATTTAAATAAATCAAACCCGAAATAAAGCCACCGATCAACTCCGTTTATGATCTTACTAACAGTAAAACGATGAAAACTTGACAGGTGTCCTATATTTAGGTTAGTCGCCACGTCAACAACGATATGTTAGTAGTCCGATCTAAATAGAATACGGAAAGCTACACATCCTTTTTGAAAGTCGGTTAAAATACTAGTACATACTAAGTTCGCCTAGAACTTTATATTCCGGGCTCCTTAACTGATTTGGCTCGTCTTAAACATTCCTTAAATTTCATATGATCCATGCCAAAAAGGAATTATACAATGTCCTTTTTTATTAAGTACAAATATTTTAAGGGGAGGTTCAGTCCATCATTTCGAACAACTTTTCCCAATTAATGTATATCGAAATACGAAAAAATAATTTTCATTTTCCATAGTAATGATATCACGTGACTACTTCGATTTTTATGAAAACCTAAAAAAAAATTTTCGTATTTCGATATACATTTATTGGGAAAAGTTGTTCAAAATGATATTCTGAATCACCTCTTAAAATATTTGTACTTAATAAAAAAGGGCATTGTATAATACTCAGAAATAAATAAACACGGACAACAACATCTACCTATATAGTCTGCCACGTTGGTCTGTACTCGCAGTCTGTTCAACACCTGAAATACTTTCAGGTTCATAATTTAATAGTATCATAAGAAGAAAGAAGTGGAAACAGTTGACATACAGAGCCGACCCCAAATAGGGAAATGGCGAGGAAAATGATGATGACGAATTTTATAGTATCATAAAAACCGGATCATCAAATCGTCTAGTCATTCCAGTCTGCTTGGTTACAAAATCCCTACAAATCCAGTGACGCTCGGCATTTTCCATGAGCCCTGCCAATCAATCAACTATATCTATATTATCGGCCGGACAGTAAGTGCATGTTTTAGCGCAATCTGAGGATCTAGTTAATTGAAACTACGTCAAATGAGTGAACGATAGCGGCCTGTGGGCGGATTTGGTACAATAAACCTTTGAATAATAAACCAAAACCAAAACATTAACCTTCAACAAACCTTAATAACGAATTTAAAACTTCCTGAGAGGAGACTAAAAAGACTTGATGATGATGACAATGATGCAAGTATAGGATAGGCACAATGCCGTTCGTCAATAAATATATTTAAAATATTTAAAGTGTACGAGTAGATACAGCTAATGATCGTGAACCATTTCTGTGTAAAACAGCAAATTACGAAAGAAATATTGCCTTTCCATACCCAATAGTGCCAATGGATTTGATGAAATAGAAGATCTATAATTTTACAAAACGAATATCCTACTTTACCCCCAAAGTAAACCACTAACTTTAATAAAATTTGTACTTTCAAACAAAAAAAGAATTTTCCCAATCGGTCTAGACGTCTTCGAATAATCGGTGACGACACAAAAAAAAAAGTTTGCGACGAATTTATTACCTCTTTCTTTTTTGGAAGTCGGTTAACACAAAAAAAGACTAATTAATCTTACTACACGATCACTCATACAATATTTTTGAAGTAATCAGCATGTCAGCACACAGGGAGACATTTCAGGTTGTATACTTTTAACCCTAATGAAAGGAAAATGGTTTGCTGAACTAATTGCAGTGGAAACTTACCTAGGCAGGCGAGTGGAAGGCCGCGTCGTCATGACAAATTATAAGTGGCTTTAGCTCATCTTTTTTAATCGCGTTAACATCGTAGTAACTTTATTTCGAGCTATGTGTCGTGAGGAATGTATAAAAAGGTCACTACTTCGACAAACCGAGAATAGAACCAGTGAGAGTAAAGATACTAAATTAATTAAATTTATACGCGATAATATTCATACATCGCAGAACAAATACACAAAAAGCTAGCATTTTGCAACTAGTTTTTTTGTTGGAAAAATTACACTGATTGAGCTAGCCCCAAAATAAGTACGAGACTTGTGTTATGGGATACTAACTCAACGATACTATATTTTATAAAAAATATTTATAAAGATAAACATTCAAGACACAGGACATTTTGAAAAAGGCCATTTTCCAACTTGCCCTGACCGGAGATCGAACCCGGAACCTCTGGGTGGCGAACTAGCCACGTGACCACTAAGCCACGGAGGTCGACTAGATAGATATAACTTTTCAGGCCAAGCAAAAAAGAAATCAATTAGATTTTTCCTTAATATTCTTAGTTAAAATAAACAGACAGTGATAGGTTCGTCAAATTTAATAAAGCCCAAAACACGAAGGTATGGAACAAAATATGAAGAACCTAAATATTTTACAGACGTAGAACAGTTTGAATGGGATATTTCAACTCATGGCAAGCAATTAGCCAACTAACAACGTTGACATCCAAATTCCGCAGCCGCTAAGAACATGTCAGAATAACATCGTAAACATAGTTGCGCGCATAACTGACATCGCATTATTTCCCGATAAAATTGACCACGGTTCAAGTCAAAAGAGATATCTTACGCCCGAAGATTGTCGTACGAACATTTTGTGGGAAGTATGCTAAATGTGTGAATTTAAGGGATACTTTGATAAATTTGAATAATGCAACCAAAGAAAAGCTATTCTCTATTCTAGTGCTTTAAAGTGACAACTTTTCATAGTAGAGAAAACGCTACATCCCTTGTTCTACACCATACCGTAGCTGGGACACGAAATCTGGCTTAAAGCCAACGTTTCACGGGAATAATAGTACGGAGGTGCAGTAAACCCGTTCGGATGCAATTTCCGACAAATTCCGAATTTTCATATTCTGCGTATGTCAAGTGGCAACAGGAATATTTTACTACCCAATTGGGTCTAAAATTAATTATCCGGTACTGTCTTTGTCATTAATCATATCTGTTTTCAACAAGATTTTAGATTTATCATTAGAGAAAAAATGATATTTGAGAGCGCTATTTGAACGAAAACTCCAGTAGATGATACCACAAGACCAAATAAGTCAAGAAGTTGCCGAAATATAGTAACATAAATGTGAAAGACTAAGTACACAGTTCGAGACGAAAAGCCAATCAATCTCAAAATAGTGTCAATAATGTGGACTATTAATTCATAGAATCCAAGATAATAGCACCGTGCCTACTGTCTCGTCTACCATTCATGAAACAAACAACTTGGCAGCCTTATCTAAACGCTGTATTGTTTCAGCATGAAACGTATTCACAGGGAGGAATTAATAGGACAGCAGTCGCGGCGCACCCCACTCGCGCTTTAGAACTAGATTCAACACCACACCACATCGAAAGGCCGTGGAAAATTACTTTTAATCTGCAGATGACGTAAGTGGGTTACGAAGATGTTTCATGATGCCTTTGTTTCAGAGTGCATTTTAAAAGCATATTGAAATGTGAGTAGGTAAAATTGGAACGAGCACCACGGGCAAAAATAAAAGGTACATTGCGGAGTGTATATGAAAATCAAGGATCAATCAAAGACAGAAACTTAGTTCTTCTAGTCCACATAAAGTTTCCAAAAAATCCTTATAAATTTATATGTACATAGACAATAAGTCAGATAGATGTTAATAGTGTTCCTAGATAGTTAAGAGTTATTAAGTAGATATTAGAACTGTATGGTTTTCCAAATAAAATAAAATAGAATGTACAATATGGAAAATTACAAAACTAGAAAGAAAAAATATTGTGATGAAAGATCTCAATAAAATAAATATATAGGGACAAATTACACTGATTGATTGAGCTAGCCCCAAAGTAAGTTCGAGACTTGTGTTATGGGATACTAACTCAACGATACTATACTTTATAACAAATACATTTTATAATAATACCTAAAACTTTTAATGTGCAGATGTATAGGTATAATAACTATATAAACTACGAAATATTTGCTGTGGATGTGCCCGAAAGGGTTTATGAAATGGATTGTATTTTACAAGCGTATTATAGCGTATAGTTTCAACCTGCCCCTTTTTCTGTAATTAAATCTTGCAAGTTAAATTTGACTTATCGGTTTTAAATTGAGCTGAATTAGCAGTCAGTAAAAATTTTGAAAAAAATATTTTTTCTTTCAAGAATGAAGATCCAAGTACCAAGTCCATTTGTAACGCAGCTGACAATGTCACAAGCACAAGGATTCATAACAAAGTGGCCATTGTTGCGCGAGCTGCGTTTTCATTCGGAACGATAACATCAGATTTACTATTTCCATCATGAAAAAGATCTATCTGTCCGAGAATTATATTCGCTATATGGTTTTTATCATCACAAGAAAAAACTTGCCTACTTTTTACTAATCGTCAAATGTACGAGACTTTTTTTTTAGTTTTTTTTACTTTACTTTTAGAAGCAGTGTTGGGTAAACTGTTCACGGATCTGTCCGGCATTGTACACGTGCCACTTTAGAAATCTAGGTTCTAAGTTTTGAAAAAGTCAACACTTTGAATATAAGGAATGGGCAAAGATATAAATTATTTTAATAGGCGATGCGATGTGTTTTATATCTTATCTATGCGACCGTTTTATATCTTCTACCCCATCATCACCCTAAAACGTGGCCTATGGGTCTTACGGTCCTGGGCTCTGTCTTCTTAAAGTTACAAGACCCAAAATGCTGTCTTCCCCATTTAGAATAAAGCTGTGCTAGCGTATACATATGTATGTTATTTATGATGAATGTCCATGTGACGATAGCCGTTATACTAACTAATCCCTGTTTACTAGTAAGCCGCGTTTTACTAGTAAACTCGTACCACGATTGGTACATCCGTGAAATACGTATGTCCAAACAAGTATAATGTAGGTACAATATTAACACATGAACACTAATCAATGAGTGTCCTCACTCATACACCAGTTATATTAGCTGATTTGTAATACATACAGTTTATACTTGTATAGAGACTGTAAGAGTAAGTATTAGACGTCAGAAGTAGAGCTATCAACTGACTGAAAGTAAGGTCTTCTGGAAAAAGAAAAAAAATATTGAAATCCGACCATCAATAAAAATAATTACATCCCTCAATGAAATAAAGTATTTCGTCTTAAAATCCACTCTCAGAGATTTCAAATAAGCATTGAAATGGAAAGTATCTCACTCCTTAGGGAAATAAACAAAAGAGCGAAACGTTACGATACTCAAGCATTACAAATACTCTTAAATCTCTTCGACTTCTGGGAATAATTAACAAAAGTAAAAAAAAAATAAAGACGAATAATTTGTTTTTCACTACAATTAAACATACCAAGGTCTTCTTAGATTTTCAAATATGAATAAATGAAAAGTTTTGAACCTTTTTAGACAATATTGAAGATTTAAAAATAACAGATTAAACAGTAATTCAATCCACGGTAAAGGACCGCATTGCGTCTGCGATCAAGTCGCGCATGAAACTGAAATGAAAACTGAAACTGTCCCACCTTCCTGCAATGCAACCCTACCAGATAACGTTGCCCCCGACCGATACGTGTCTTCTTACACCCCTGGGATCCATTCAAACTGATCGCTTAGCACAACAACCAGTAATTTAAGATCTTGCGCCAAAAGATGCACCTTACTAATCGTAGGTCTCATGATAATGGTGCAATAATTTCAAAGGAGAACGAACTTTGAAGACTTTGTGACACGGTCTATTTTAGGATGGAATTTCATTGTTTACATAAGATTTAATAGTGAATCCTTCGTACCGCGACCAAATAGTGTTTAAATTCGAACGCTCTGCGGAAAATATTCGATAGAATGCATTGGGACATTGCATAGTTGAAACTGTTCTTTATTACCATTGATTAGAGTCTATTTTGGGTTTGGAGCGAGGTGAGTTACGATGTTTTGGTGTCTGCTGGGTTTCAGCTCTGAATTCGGTTCGGATTTGGAGACAGTTTCAGAAAAGGTAAGCATCGAAACTAAAGTTAGTCGAGTCTGGATGCCTGCAGACTACTTTCACGGGTCGGTTCGCACTGAATTTTCAGACAGATTTTTCAATTAAAGAGCCGGGGTAAGTTTAACTTTGTTAACTTGATACCTATAGTAGTTTTTTAACCCCGGGGTATTCTGCTATAAAGAAAATTCGCAAATACATCTTTATTTTGATATTTGATCTCAAAAGCATACACCTAACACAGGAAAGCGATAAGACGAAATGCTCTTAGCATTCATCTCATCAAGTCCGTTATTTGTTAAAAGTTTATTTGTACTTTAGAACAATAAAGTTTGATAAAATAAGAATAAAATAAGTAGAAGAAGATGGGAGAGACCTTTGCTCAACAATGGGACAGAACTAGCTATTAAAAAAAACGTTTGTGATTTATTTGATTTCATAAAATTTACAGAATGAATGCGACAGAAGGAGTCGATCTAAACACAAGTATATAGTAAAATATATAATCCTCCAAATAGTATAACCCTTAGCCAGGTAGTGATCACATAGCGAACCACCTCAGAAATATTTTTTTTCTGACGAGCAGATGCTAGCTAGAATCCGCAAAATGTCATCCGTCTATTGTCTATGATACAGTTGATTTCTGAAGAAAAAAAAAATACGCCTCTAAAATAAAAACTTGACATTTCGCTTGTCAAAGTCAAAATATTGGTCGAACAGCGAATTTTTGTGCAAATTGAAAGTGTTTTTTAGTATTATGGCGGAAAAAAATCCCGGTAAGTGATATTATTTGTGTTTTTATAATAGCAGAAAGGTTGAATTATATGTAATATGTTTCGATTTTACATGATATTTGTTTTTCTTTGAAATATTTACGCCGAAAGTTTGTGGTCAACATGTGACCCCTGCCTATCTGGAAAAACTTATTGTGGTTACTATGTAACCACTGTCCTACAAGCGTTTATCCATATAAATAAAGGCAAAACCATATTTACACATCAAATAGTTTGTATGGTAGATAGATAGGTTCTTGGATCGAAGAATAACCGATACTCTGGTGTCAGAGTCTTTTAACCACTACATCACAGAGACATTAATATTTATTAATATTTTTATACAAAGAAACACACAAATCTTTCCTCTTTTTAATATTAGGCTTATATATAGATTCACCTTTATTTTTTCAATACTTACATGTTGTGACCTAACTGAGCAGTGGTCAGATCTAATCCACATCATGTATATTTAAATGGGCAGTGGTCATATCCAGACCAGAGGGTTTTTTTATAGGAAATTGTAGGAATTAAAAAAAATTAAGAAATTAGTTTTTTTATTATCATTCAATCTACCATTATCTGTATATAAAGATAAAATAATCGCCAGGCCTGGCTAAGGGATAAACATACGAGCTCTGCTGTGTTCGCCAGGCTCAGATTTAAATCAATTTCCATAGAAAGTAGCGCCATGTACGGGGCAGACGGTAGACAGGGATAATCATATAACCAAGCATAGACACAAGAGCTGCTAAACAGAGACTTCTGCTTGACAAACATGCTTCTTAACAGTTACAGTCTGGCTAAAAAAGTATATAAAATTATGTGTATGACAAAACTGATAATTAATTTACGTTTGTTGTGTGGAGAGACGACTTGTTGCCATCATACTTAATACAATAAAACTATGTCCCTTGTTGGATAAGTATGTTTGTTTATACTCAATTAACTTCTGAAATATACATACTGTCGTCAGAAAATAATGTGACTTGTTAGTAATCATATCCATTTTTAACGTGATTTTATATTTATTATTGCAGAAAAACTGATAATAGACAATGTTCGTTAATAATAGGAGCGCTATTTGACTCCAAAAACTTCATACAAATCTCATAGTAAATCGTTTTAGAGTTAAAAGTATCTGTATTGACTTGTTGGAAACTAGCGGATACATGCCGTGTATGGGCTGTTACTATCAAATAATTTTAGTCATATCTAGTCTGTAACTATTAGGAAATCTTTACCCTTTCACCGCGAGACTTTATATCAATCGTGCTTCCCCAAGAGGCATAGTAAATCTAAAACAAAAACCTACAACTAAAAACAGATATGGATACGTTGGTTATGTGTCGAACGATCATATATTTTTGTCGGAAATATCCGACGTTCGCTGAATGAGCCTAATGTTTGTCGGATAAATGTTAAAGAGTACAGGCAAAGATAATATAATTACTAACGTAACAGATAGGTACCCAACGCCATAGAAACGATTGGAGAGCCCGTAAGCACGCAAAACTGGAGTTGCGTGGCGGCCTCTCAGAGATGGCAGCACACACGACTAGCCAAAAAGGTGACGAAGAAAGTGTTGAATATACTTTAAAAATATATATTGCATTTGATGTCAGTCTTATTTAACTAATTAGAGTACTTATTTAAATAATAGTCAAAAAGATATTTATGTTTTAATTTTTACCTTAAAGCGCCATCTAGTTACAAGGAAAAGAAACAATAATGTTTATATGCCGATGGGTAGGCATGGTACAGGTAAGTAGGTACTCACTGGTTGTTGTGCGCCGTGAGCCGGTTGGGGTCGGAGGCGTTCCGGTGCTTGCCGCGGCGCGGCGCGTCGCGCTCGCGGCAGCTCTCGGCGCGGTTCACGCCGCGCCCGCCCGGGGCCGCGCGCCAGCTGGAAGCGGTTCTTTGGACAGTTACGGGGGACGATCACAGATGGCGACACTCCATTCATGGTTTACAATATGAATAGAGATCGCAACCTTTCGCAATTAAATGAAATGGTTCTTTGCACAGTTACGGGGGACGTTCACAGATGGCGTCACTCATTACCCTATCATCATTTCAGCCGCAAAACGTTCACTGCTGGACATAGGCCTCTCCCAAAGATTTCAAAAATGACCGATCTAGAACGGCTTGCATCCAGCGCCTTTCTGCAACCTTGGTCAGGTTATCACCCTATAGTGTAGTCTAATTAATTTTAGGCTACACAAAACAGTCTTCCTCTCATCTCAGTTTCTTTTTCTTCCCAAAAAATGATATGCATGCCGTATTGAGATAACCCAATGGGACTTATCTACTAAACCGGTGTTTTCAAAGCTAATTTGCTGAGGGCTTACTGCCAAACGCTTCGATTCATGATTTACAATCCTATAATTCAATGTGGCCTTAAATTTATTTTGACACTAAACTGTCTTGCTCTCGTCACAGTTTTTGTTTTTCTTCTCCAAAAATGATATGCATGCCATATTAACATAACCCAATAGGACTAATTCACTAAAACCGTGTTATCAAAACTTTAAAGAACCTACTATGCAATTACTGACAACTTTACACACTGGAAGCCTTTGTCTATAAATATAGAACGATTATAATTTTTATTTAGTTTCGTTGAATGTCCTACAAAATGTTTTAATCATTGAATCAAGTACTTACATTCCTTTCGGTAGCTTTTTGCTTAAGCTTTATACATCATATCATTAATTTCAAAGCTTATTCAATATTTCCCTAACATTATTGTGAATTTACAAATTCAATATTTGGGAAATTTGCTAGTTAAACATAAGTTTGAATTGAATTAGCAATGGTACAAAAATACGAGACATATAACGCCATCTAGCGGTGAGTAACAGAACTAAACTATTACAGCCACCAGCTACTAGGTGGCGCAACACGTGTCTTGTAAAAGTTACGAGTTTTATACAGTATTCTAATAAAAAGCGGACCAACTTTTTACTATTTAGGTACGTCCCTTCCACGTTGCATACATATAACAATACTAACTTGTTGTCCTTGTCGGGCGCGTCTTTAGTGTTAGCGTCGCTGGTGTCGACGTCCGCATCGGGCGCTGTCTGCTCCTCCGTGGAACCTTCCCTTCGGGATTCTCCTGCAAGTTACAAACATATCAAATTAGACCATGATCTCTTCCATGCTGGACTGGGAGGAAAGAAAAAACTGAGAATGTACCAGATGCTTCTCTTCTTGCGCAGATCGTAAAAGCCGATCGAGGCAAAAATGCGAATCAAGTTAACAGGCGATGCGGCTAGCAACACATCGGTGTATTGATTGCTTTTCCATCTTCTCGCCCACCATGACGCTAAAAGTGGCTTTTGTGTCTTGCGGCCCTGGGCTCTGCAAAGAGCAGCAAGACCCAAAATGCTGAGTCTGCCCCGTTCGGGATAAAGATGTGATATTATGTATGTATCAAATTAGACGGCGCATTCTTTGACATTTGTAGCACATCCAACTAACGATGGAGTTAGTCTCGAATGGTCTTGAATGCAAGTAGTCTATGTAGCAACTCGTCTAAAACGCTTACCGTCTTATTATAAAACTTTAACTTTGTTACTAGGTTTAATTCATTATCCGACTAAATCAAGTTGACATCCAGTAATATGACATTGTCTCATCTGAAAATGTCAACTTGATTTGGTCGGATAATGGTTTAAACTGAGTAACAAAGCTAGTCCGCGTTTTATAATAAGACGGTCAATGTCTAAATCGCATGTCGTCATAATAGGAAGTGGTCTAAAGATTAGTCCAAAAACTAGGTGGTCTAAAATTATATTTCATCATAACTATAAGATTGTCTAAACGAAAACTAGTCTAAATATGAGGTGGTGTTACCTAGCTGTAATAGTTAATAGGGATGTGGACTACAATAATTTGTAATATACTAAATATAATGATTTAATGATATATGAGCGCCATCTGTGATATTAAAATACTTTAATCGAAACCTATTACCCGCTTGGACGCAATGTTCTACCATAATTTAAAAACCCACTTCTCCCGTAAACTACACAAACAAAATTATGAATTTAAACTTGTTCTTGGTAGCAACAGTATTGATAAAAAAATTATGATCACTAAATGTTATGAGCTCCGATGATAGTAATAAGACTCAATGCTGTATATTAAAGTAGGGTCTACTACAAGTTTATTTGCTAATCCAACTAAAAAACACCGACTGTTAAAACGCCATCTAGTAATGAGCAGCGGAACTACCGATACGACTGGATTTCTATTTTTTACTAGTGAAAGCCTTGACTTTTAACACTTAACCCCCAATAACTTTCAAACGGCTGAACCGATTTTCATCCATATCTAAGAAATAGCTAAGAACCATCGCAAGGGAATTTGCTTTCACTTTGAAAACCGCATCGAAATCGGTCCACCCGTTCGAGCGCTAGGATGCCACAGACACACAGACAGACCGACAGACGTTAGCGTCAAACTTATAACACCCCTCTTCTTTGTCGCGGATTAAAAAAAAACTTTTTAGAATTACATACATACATACATACTATCACGTCTTTATCCCTAATGGGGCAGACAGAGCATTTTGGGTCTTGCGGCTCTATGCAGAACCCAGGGCCGCAAGACCCAAAAGCCACTTTTAGCGTCATGGTGGGCGAGAAGATGGAAAAGCAATCAATACAGTGATAGGTTGCTAGCCGCATCGCCTGTTAACATGATTCACATTTTTGCCCATTCCCTCGATCGGCTTTTACGATCTGCGCGGGAAGAGAAGCAGCTGGTACATTCTAAGTTTTTTTATTTCTCCCAGACCAGCATGGGAGCAATTTTAAAATTAAACCATAATATTATAATATCATATCGATCCCAAAAACCCAACGCCATAAAATAAATTTACAATTTATTGTACCATCAAAACGTGACCTTATCCTCTACACACGTGACGCCCAGTCACGGACAAGGACACGCCGTGACAAATACCGATATAAATATAGAAATAAACCGTATTTAATTGTTATGGAATCATCAGCGGGTTGAGTCAGTGCCTATATCCCTTTGCAGGAAGTTCTGATAGTGGAGTTAGTAGTTACTAAATGTACGGTTAAAGTTAAAACGCGGCTGTCATGGCAACTAGATAACCCATATAATTGTATTCAACAGTAGTAGGTAAGTACGTATGTCTTTTTCACAAAACCCTGTGCTTGGACATCCGTTTGGCTTTCGGCAGAGTATAATAGGACCACTCTAAGTAGTATAGGATCCCGATATAGAACGACCTTCACCGTTATGCTTATTTGATGAAACGTATTTTATGTTTAATTTTATATGTCAATAAAGATATTACATATGGGTTGCCTAACAAATTTCAGTCCAGGATATGATTAATTAATAATTTTTTTTTTTTTTTAATATTTCACAGTTTGTTTATTAGACAAATTCTATACCAATCGAAAGTATGAAGCTCATAGAATATGAAAACGTTAGGTTGCCTATTCTTCTTAAACTCTCGGGTTGCCAGGTTTAAACAGGTAAATCGACAGATCTAGCATTTTGCTAATAAAGTTTATTTTATTAAACACGGTGGTATAGGGTTGCCTGTGAAAAATCAGTCCCGAATACCGGTTGTCGAACTTTGAAAATTGAAATATTGCTGCGAGTTACCCTATAAACTGTTTGCACAAGCAGATAAGTGTTGTATGCCATTGTAATAAAGATTAAATTGCTTGAGGCCGTTTATATATAAATTGATAGGGTAAGCCTATCATAGGGTTTTGCGATATTAGTTAATGCTTAGTTGAATTAACTGTATCGTATTAGTAAGTCTTTTGTCAGGGTAAGCGAATAATATGGTTACCAAATCATTAGGGTTTACGAAAACCAGTCGATCAAAAACCCGAACGAAAACCCTTTAAAAGGTAAGCGGTTCCGGTCCCTGCTTTTCACACGAACAACCTGCCTGACGTCAGTCTTCCTTACGAATGCTCAGACTTTAAAATATTTATATTCGCCATAATCAATACGCCAAAACAATTTATTCTATATATCCCATCGAGGCAACTGATTGATGACCCAGGGCTGGTAGCTTAGTTGCTCAACGAATAAGTCTTGCTATTCAGCGAGGGAATGCTGCCAGCATATTGAGTACGTTGCCTCGATGTGATGCGTTAGAAGTAATATTTTATTTAGAAACAAATTATTATACAATTGTAATTTTGGTTTTGAATAAACGTTATTTATTCTTACCTATGTCTTAATACTGTTATCGGCGAAGGTTATCGGTACATAACTAAAGAGCTATGCCTTTTCTTAGCCGCTAGCATAGTTCTACATACATATATAACCAATATGTCTCACTAGTATCAGTGAGATCATCACCATTTATAAATACTTATGTGTTATTTGTATGTCTTGGCACGGAATGTGTGAGCGTGAAATGATAACTTATTACTTGTCATTTACTTATTGTTGGACGATAAGAAGAATCTAGAACTCTCAAGTTAATAATTCTTACTAAATGATAACGGTAATGCATGCCGTGGGGTTTCCGGAGAGTATAATAGAGCCACTCCAAGTCCTACCGTGGATGTCGTAGAAGGTGAATTAGGAAATACAAGCTAAACAAAGCTTATTAACATCAATGAGACCTCTTCAACCCGTCTGGCCGCGTGGTGAGTGTAGGCCAAGTCCTCTGGCAGCTCTGGCCAAGAACGACTCTGGTAGTACAGAGAGGGTCGTGCCCCTGCAGTGGAGACCAAAAGACCTGATGATGATGATGAAAACGGTAAGTACATTTGAGAACAAGTTTATTTGCTAGCAAATAAAAAAGCCTCGATCTTCAAGAACACCTCGATGAGAAGCGGAACTACTGATGCGACTCATCAGTAGATGGATATCCCTAGCGCCATCTATTATTTGGTAGTGGAAGCCTTGACTTTCAAGCGTTAATCCCCAATAACTTTTAAACAGCAAGAGGATTTGCTTTACGTTAAAAAACCGCATCGAAATCGGTCCTTCAGTTCGAGCGCTACGATGCCACAGACAAACAGACAAACCGACAGACTAAAGCGTGAAACTTACTAGCACCCTCTTTTATATCGGGGGATAAAAATAAAAATTGTAATCGAAACGAAGTAATAGAGCGGTACCCTCGTGATGAAAAAAGGATAGGAAGAGGGCAAAGAAGATGGGCAGATGAAATCGAGAAAGCAGTTCCTTTTTTTCGTCTCCATAATCCAGACGAAAAACAAGGAACAGAATAATATGGAGACAGTTGGCGAGGCCGTTGCCAAGGGGCAAGTTGGCGACCCACATCAGCATTCGCAATATAAGCAGATTCAAAGACTTAAATGACGCATCGAAATCGGTCCATCAGTTCGAGCACTAAGATGCCACAAACAGAAAGACAGATCGACAGACATTAGCGTCAAGTTTATGAACACCTCTATCTATCGTCGGGGGTTAAAATAAATTCAAACAACCAAATTGGATTACATCCAATTAGAAACTAAGATGACTTAAAGAAACCAAATAAAGTCAGCGGCAGAGGCAAACCAAATATAGAATAATAAGATTAGAAATCATACAAAATATCGGCTGGCTATAATAGGATTCTGGATTGGGACAGACGTGACTAATATCTGATACAACGTAAATAATACGTGAAATATCCTATTAGGATGAAGATCGAATTAGCAACAGGCAAAAGTAAATTTAAGTTTTTGGCCATCAGCTACCAAGCAATCAATTTATTATTACATCGTTTCTAAATAACAACAATTTGAAACGGTGTAATAACGAAAATCTTTCACATTTAATTTATACACATAGGAAAAGATTGTTAAAGTTTGGGATTTGTCTCGTCGAAGTCATCTTGTAACCCAAAGAACCGAAGCACTTCCTCCCAATCGTTGTTTCTAACCCCCTTATTCAATAAAAATTACAGTTAAATAAATCAATTTTAGTTAAAATATGTTTTGCCTCGTTCTTTCAATGTCAAATATTCAAAGGAGGGAACGGAACAAAACATTATTATCTCAACCGCACAACGTCCATTGCTGGACATAGGCCTCTCCCAAAGATTTCCAAAATGACCGATCTAGAACAGCTTGCATCCAGCACCTTCCAGCGAGCTTGGTTAGGTCGTCAGACCACCTTGTGGGTGGGTCCTACGCTTCGCTCCCCCATTGGCCCATTGGCCATCGGTTCGTCGCGCAAAATATGTTTTAACTAAAATAGGTTTAGCAAACTGTATTTTTTTATGAATATAAGGGTAAAGGTTTAAAGCATCACACACAAGAAAATCACAAGATTAAAAGTAAGGACCTTACACGTATGGAACATTAAGGTGCGCATTTGCGCAGGTGCTCATGTAAAATAAATATGTATGACGTCACGCCCCATGAGCCGGGGTCAACAACACAACTAAGGAGTTAATAGCCCATTAGTGGACAATACTGTTACAAAGCAGTAACTGGCCTTTAATATGGGACTCACAGCAAAAAATATGTCTAGCAGAAATATACAACGTGGAAGGGACATACATACCCGTAATAAATCGAACCATACTATACTAGATCATTATAGTATCACAGAATACATAATAGATAGTATAATGATAATGAAATAACAGTCAGAAACCAAAACAAAACCGCTTTCCATACAAATTGTCTGTACACTTTAGTATGGGAAGTGCTGAATTCAATTTTTTATTTTTGACTTTTATTCTAATTTCATTATACTATAGTGATCTAGTATAGCCAGTGGTTTGATTTATTACGGGTATGTCCTTCCACGTTGTATATTTCTGCTAGACATTTTTTGAAAATTTCATACTAAAATACTAAATAAGTTTTTAGACATTCTTAGTGATCTGAACTCAAAGTCGGCATTCGCAACTACGGAACCCTACACTGCGCGTGACCCGACACGCTCTTGGCCAATTACTGATGCTTATTTTCGTATACAGTGTTTAAAATACCGATATTAACTTGCCGCATGTATTCTTGTTTAGAAATACCGATATTTCAATTGACTTAATTAAAAGTCCGTCGGTCTACTTAGCGACTTGAAAGGTCAGGATACAGTTCGCGCAATCAATTGCCAAATAAATTTACACAATACCCTTACTTGCACTAAAGTAAAAAATACAAGAAATACCCTAAAGCTAGGAAAAGCGCAAACGGTGGACTTAGCAATTTCTTCTACCTTCAGGCATAAGTTTGGTTCAAAAATGTACGCTATTCCATCATTTCATCTAAAAACTTAGTTCCTTCTCAACCCACTTCCAAAAAAGAGGAGGTTATCAATCGCGATCCTTTATTTTTTTTTATGCATTTCACCGATTTATTCGAACTGATTTGGAAAATTATGTTTGTTTGAAACGGCATACTTGTCAGGTGGCCATAGAAATTTTATCAACATCGGTTGTGTAGTAGTATGTTTACTATCAAAAAATTATACTTAATCCTCCTACCAATTTAGTTTAGCGTTGGTATACATTATTGTCCTAAATATATGTTTTAGTAAAACCCCAAAAGGTAGAAAAATAATAATACTATTGCCCTAAAAATAAACTGCCGTATAAAATGACAATAAACTGTTCCCCTGAGCGCTAAACTTTTACTACTACCTCCGTTCCCTTAGGTACAAAGTACAGATGGCAGATAACGATATGAAATGTATGTTATTGATGGCACATCCATAGTTATAGGTCTCCATACAATCATCATCTTTAGGTCTTTTAGTCTCCACTGCAGGAGCACGACCCTGTCTATGCTATTTGAGCCTTACTTGACCATAGCTGCCAGAGGATTTGGCCTACACTCTCCTCGCTGGCCAGACGGCTCGGAGAGGTGATGTTTATAAGTTTTGTTTCGCTTGTATTCCCTAAGTCGACTTCCACGACATTAACGGAAAGACTTGGAGTGGTCCTTTTCTACTCTGCCGGACTCTGCCGGACCACACGGCTCCATACAATATGAGCATCATTTTATACACAACCATAGAAACAATGGTAGTTTAGTATACTACACACTCGTTCTTGTGTGAGTAAAGGACTACCGTAGATCGACACATTTTACCCGACTGTCTCAGGCAGTCTGTCATTATTGTATGGCAATTAAAACTCATAGCGTATCCTCATTTCATGTCTCTTCATATATTACCCCATTTAGCCCATCAGGCTGGGTAGGGATCAATACTGAACTGGGTTTCTTTCGGCGTAATCTTCCCAGCATTGGTCGTTCCGAAACGCTATTCGTTTTTAGCTTTTGCACTCATAATATACTAATATTTTTAAAAAATAACCTAAATAAGAGATAAATTTATCTTACATTGAATAATAAATTTTGACTTTGAATTTGACTTTGACTTATTAACTGTTGCGGGGTACACTGAGGAACTTCATGCAGAGGTAAGCTTCCGAATATTAATTCTGTGTCCAAAGGTAAGATTTTATGAAGGTTAATTTATGCCCTCCCTCTCCATTATAATAGTCACTGGATTCCACGAAATTCGGATTCGGGTCGACCGGATACCTACTAACTAATATGTTTACATTGAAAGGTATTACTCACTGGAAGTGCATTAAATTATATTATAAAGGCCACTTTGTAAGTTTGCCGTCGTAAACCCCTACTTCCAAACTTTGACGCTACGTATCTTTGTGAATTTTTACTTTTTGGTAAACTGAAAAATACGGGTCCATTATTATTGGATAATCTAAAAGACGGACTAATTACAATCATAATTTTCGGACCCTGTCGTCACCCCTATTTGCAGAGGTAGTTTACTCTCAGCGTGTAAAAGGTTATAGTCATATTGTTACTCTTACTTCACATTCTTCACTTTAAATCTTGACATTGCCATTGAGAGTCCAAACGTGACACACACGTTCTATATTAAGATTATCGTGCTGATCACCAATTAATTTGCAGTTCGTCCACGGTGATGTAAATTACACGTACGAAATTAAACTTGGTATTCCGAGGATGCGGGGTCGACGGCCAATCGAGGTGCATGCGGTGACGTCACCGGGCTCCATTGATGCGATTCGAGTCTGAATCATGGGAACGACAAACGAGAGTGCGACTAACGCTGGCGCGAAAAAATTAGCTTGTTTTACCATGTGGTTTCCGGCAGAGTAGAATAGGACCACTTCCAGTCCTCCCCGTGGATGTCGTAGAAGGCGACTTAAGAAATACAATCTAAACAAAGCTTATAAACACCATGCTACCTCTCCAACCCGTCTGGTGAGCGTGGAGAGTGTAGGCCAAACCCTCTGGATGCCCTGACCAAATATGTCTCTAGTAGCACAGAGAGGGTCGTGCTCCTGCAGTGAAACCAAAAAGACCTGATGATGATGATGATGGAATAGATACAACAATAATGTTTCTCATATATGGATGGTGGAAGGTAGACGCTGGATGCAAGCCGCTCTAGATTGGTCATTTTGGAAATCCTTAGGAGAGGCCTATATCCAGCAGTGGACGTTATGCGGCTGAAATGATGATAATGATATATTTTTATAAGAATAAATATTTTGATGCACACACGCATAACAAATGCATGTCATTCAGCAACCAAGGTAATTTTTACACAAAATCTCTCAGCAATGATGTAGACGATGCCTAGGAAATCACTGAGACGGAAGGTGGTCGATGGAACTCAGTAATTAAACAACGCAACTCCATCGAGTTTGAGCTTATTTCACTTATCTTAATAAGTACGAGTACTTTAGCCTCACAATAAAAGCTTGTACAAAATTAAAAATTTATTCAAAAAGCTTATTTACACAAAATCTCTCAGCGATGATGTAAGATAGACACAACGATGATTATATAGAATGAAGTTTCGCTAATGTTTAAGGCGAAAAATGTTTGTAGCACAATGGATGACATGTTCACTCGTTCTAGTGTTCACTCGAACGAGTGAACATGTCGCTTATGTCTGTCGCAACGATGATACAGGTTCTGAGAATTGAGGCGCGTCTTGAATTACCCTCAATCGAATTAGGGCCAGAGATGCACTAGACGGCTGCATTGGGCGGTATTCATAGCAATTGAGTTGGACATTGAGATAAATAGCTTGAAACTTCTTCATTTTGAAGCCGATGTAATCCAAGACATGAGTTTTATAAGCTTTTGTTTTATTTTATAGGTTCATGTTAACTTCAAAATGTTTGTAAGTGTTTTTAATATCTGTTCTTATAAAGGCAACAGAAATACATCATCTGCAAAAATTTTAACCGTCTAGCTAATAAGCTATCACGGTTTATGAGATACAGACTGGTGACAGACAGACGGCTTAGATATCGCGTTAGATACATTCAAAAATAAAAAGAAAGACCGCGACGAACTGATAATCTCCTCCTTATTTGGAAGTCTGTTAAGAGACATTATTATTGGAAATTCAAAAGCTAAATCCGATCAAGCTTTTCGAGCACATTACTTTCGAATGGTTTATTATAATGCGTGTTTATAATTGCTTGTCACATTTCAGTGTTATTAACGTCGGCTTCATCGTCTTCAACACTGGCTATCGACCTTCTGACCTTATGAGGTTAGTGTACTGGAAGTTGCAACTTTATGGATTCTAATTGATATGCATGAAAATATCTCAAAAGCAAGAAGGAGGTAAATGATGTTTCTGTCTTTTCACTTATCCATTTTAAGGTTCTTGAGGGTTCAAGCATTGACATTTCACTCAAAACATAGTGGACTTATAAGAATTATTGAAAGGGTATGCTTTTGCTTAGTAACCGGCTCCATTGCGGCGGCATGGTACTGTATAGATTTATAAAGCGTGCGTTTCTTACAGCGATCTTACTAACACTACTTCAAAAAAACGAGAATAATTATTATTTTTCGAAAAAACAACCGACTTTATTTTCTTTAAGGAGTTTCTTCCATCTCTAAAGTTCTTCATCATTATCTTCATTAAATAGGAGTAAGACTGTCTACTGATCTTAGATTTTAAAAAATGTTAAAGCTTACAGTGACTCTTTTGTAATGGTGTTTGTATTCATGTTTAGAGCAATAAATCATTCATTCATTCATTCATTCATCTCACCAAATGAATATGGGACCAACTTGGTACATACTGAAGGCTTTAAAAATCGTTCACAAGTGACGAAGATATCACATCGATATCGTAACATTCGGGTAGAATTGATAACAGCTTTTATAAAGTCGGTTAAAAGTATGCAAAACTGTAACGTTACGAAGAGCATATGCTTCCTAATTTCATCATACTTTATTTCATCGCCTTTCAATAATTCACTCTTATCTATCTAAGACTCTATTGATTTATTAATTTATTGATTATAAGTTACGTTACAGAGGGTATATGATTCGTTTATTAAAGCCTTCTGACCTTCCTAGGTCGGTGTACCGAACATTATTGATACTCACGTTATGAAAAGCATATGCTTCCTAATTTCATCATACTTTATTTCATCGCCTTTCAATAATTCACTCTTATCTATCTAACAACTATTGATTTATTGATTTTATGTTACTGTAATAGGCTATATGATTCGTTTACTAAAGCCTTCTGACCTTCCTAGGTCGGTGTACCGAACATTATTGATCCTAATTGATATGCACGAATGCACCTCACAGCCGGAAGATTATAAATAGTGCCATCCTTGCGCAGTGAGTCACGTCCCGAATTCGCATTGTCTCGGGTTCGACTCCCGCCAATTCGGGCTGCGCTAATCGTTTGAGTAATACGGTTTTTATTAGGTACTTTATTTTTGTTGCAGTGACTTGGCTACCGTGTTTCCTCGGGCGTTTCTTTTTCTCATCTTAGCGCATTCACAAATTCATCTTTTTATGTATGTTCACCGATTATTCGGTTGACGCTTAGACCGATTAGAAATAAAATATTTTTGTTTAGAAGGATATACTTCCGCGGTGGTCCCATAGAAATTTTATCAAAATGGGTTGTGTATTTTGGGGGTTGTTTTTTAGTTTGGAAAAATTATCTTGTCTTTTTCCGTCGTTTATCACTGATACGAGAACTTCAATCATGATCACATTTAAAAGAAGTAGATCCATTTAATTCTACCGTCAATAATGCGAAGTGATATATCAGGCTGATTTTAGTTCAAAAGTACTAAACAAAAATCTATTGAATATAAAAATGAATCCCTATTTGCCTTGGTCACGCAAAAAAAAATTAGTATAATTTTTAAGACCCGTGGAAGGACATAGTTTTTATCCCGAAATTCCCACGGGGAGTGAAGCCTACGGGCACAGCTAGTAACGAATATTTTAAAGAGCAAATGAAACTATCTGTTCGTAGTCTTGAAATATATGTCGATGCATAATATGGATGTCATACACGGTGAGTTGTCCTAATGACCGCGTTCATGTCAACATACATACCTACCTAACAATGTGGTAATTGTACAACAAAGTTATTAGTCGCATGAAGATGAAGGGATCTGTACAGTAATACCTGACCACTAACATTGGAAATTAAAGACTTTCGTAAGATTTTTGGAGGAGGCTTATGTCCAGCAGTGGACTTCTTATTAATTTATTTGTACGCTATTGTAACAATTACAACAGGTGGACTTAATGCTAAAAGCATTTTCTAACACTCATACTTTGGAGTAGAAATGTATACATGAAGGCTCGACGTCAAGGCCTTATGTAGTAGAAACTACATATTAATTGGTATGCCTACATGTCCAATATAGTGAGTATGGTAAAAGGTGGGTTGATGGCTGGGTCAAATATAAATTATTCGGTACAGCTTATAAAATAAAACGTCACAAAATAATATCACTTTCTTATTGAACTCTTAATGAGTTTGATTAACACTCATTAAGAGCGCTATTTAACTCCAAAAAAGCATGACGTCACACTTTTGCATTTCATACAAATCCCATACATTTTTTGTTTCGACTTTTAGAAAAAAGTGTCTGATTTGATTTGTTATCTAGCGGATTCAAGGAATGCTAATTTTATATGAATTTGTAAGAAAAATCAGTACTCGGTTACATTTAATACGCAATTGAATTAAGAAGCGCAGATTTTTTATGAACAAAACGGTCACATCTTCATCATAAAGTATTCGAGACTATATAACAAAGTGAAAATTCTTTACGATTTACTGTCGTTTTACAGCTGAACAAGAACATATGGCATGACATTTACAGGGAGCATTTTATAAACGATAAACAGCGTGCGTAATACGCTTCACAAAGAGTAATAAAAGCAATTACTTGAACGTGAAATAGGTATTAAATCAGTTTTATAGATAACAGTGTTATTTCTCAGAAGTATAAAACATTGAAGACGCTCGTAAGTTGGTATTGACCTCAGCTTTTGAACAAGATAAAATCTAGGACACAATACAGGCAAACAAACGGCTGACATCTGACTCGCAATTTCAAAAGGATTATGCAAAGCAGATATTTTAAGAAATAAATGACATGGGCGATACATCAAGGCAGGGACGGCTGGCGTATATTACGGTCGCCAAAAAGAAAGCAAAATCCCAAAATTGCATATCAAGCTCCCTAAATTCATTGCGGTTCCGTCCCCATTATCACTACTGGAAGCAAAACTTAAAACTGGATTCGTATCATAATTATCAAATCGTTTTATTAGTTTAGGATGCTTCTTTTTCGCATAAACAAAAAAAAAAATAAAGAATAAACTTGGAAAAGAAGAAGCCCGAGCTCTGAATCAAACACAAGATGCAACCGGTGATACACTTAAAAGAGGTATCACGAATGAATGGCATAAATATATGTAAGTATTGAAAATAAAATATACCCATATTTAAACAACAGCTCGAGTATCTCGCATAGCAATAAAAATTTGTTTCATTTGTTTTTGAACCACGTATAATAAAATAATGTGTAATCCACTTCCCTGTACGGGTCGAGTGGATTTTTCCTCAAGTGGTGAGCATAGTTTATTAGCTGGCAAGCATCAAGGTGAACATCTCTGCATATGGAGGCTGTCTATTACAGAAAGGCATACAGCTCGCCTTGTGAGAGAATGGATTGTAATAGATCTTAAGAACTGAAATTGAAAAAATAATAATGAGAAAATGAAAAACATTTCTTAAAAAGAATGTTAGAAGTAATCGGAAAACTTAAATTTTGTGGCAGTTGAAAGTAGAAAAAAGTTTTTTTTCCACCACCAGCATTTCAAATCGCCAGATGCATTTGTGTCAATTGGTCAAGGGCCTAATTCATGCCGGCAGCTAAATCTACAAGTCTGCAAGTGCCGAACGAAAAGAACTAATTCATGTACCTTCTTGGATAAAGAAGAACAGCTAATGAGTACAAACAACGTAATGGTTATACGACTGCTATATTTAAACTTCGAGATGTTTAAGACTACGAGTCTCGGACAGCAAATAACACGCTTCAACACGCGACGATTTAGACACAAGACAGTTGACAGCAGAATCTAGACCGAGTGGAACCGTCACACGGCTGACGGCGAGGACAAAAAACAACGTGAATGAACCTGGACGAAACTGGCACGAGAACCTTCAAGGTAGGACAAAAAATACAAGAAGCTATATTTAAAGTTTTAAAGATGATTTCATTGATGCAAAGTAACAAATGGATTGTCAAAAGATCTCATTTCTCAAAACAAATTGATCACTAGCAAAGATATCTGAGACAGTAATAAAAGCTTTATCTAGTTACCATGTCCAAAAGGACAACCTGTAGGTACAATGGCAATACAAAAGCAACAAATAAATTACTTAGATGATTTAAGGTCTCTTTAGTGCCTGCAATGCAGATTCTAAATGCAACTCGTGTACAAATAAAAAGCAATCGTGACCTGAGCAAGGGGAGGACCAGTTCTCGAGAGCATTGTAAGGTCAGAGCGAAAATGATCTGCACTGTAATAAATTACTTGATGAATCGAACGCACGACTACCATCATAAATAAGATTAATATGTTAAAATTTCAAGTGAATGAAGATATTAACGTACCGAAATATGAAGGTCAAACAATGATTAATAGTCCATATTATTTAAATACTTAATTTTTACGTTGACTTACCTTTGTTCCCACTGAAAAGCCACGAATTATGCTTCATAGAATCGGAATTCTTCTTCTTCACTAAGGGAGTTTGCTCCACAATGCTAGCTTGTCTGCTTCTATTACCTAGCGGTGTCTTCACGCCTTTCTTCTTAGCTTTTTTCAAAGTTCCACTGTGTGATTTTCTAAGGGTATTGACTTTGACACTTTGGCTTTTGCCACGAACTTTGCTCTTGCTCCTAGATGTTTGACGACTTAGTCTTCTTCTGTGTTCTCCTACTAATTTAGGAGTTGGAGGTTCATCATCTGAGTCAGTTTCAACTGGGGGAGGAGGAGGTGGTTTGTTTTCAGAAATAGCTGCATGATGCTTCTCTCCTTCTAGAAACAATCTCGTATAATTTAAAATTTCTTCTGTACTTATAATTTTGTCGGTTGCTTCGGGAACGACTTCCACAGGCTTTAAAGATGTAGGTGTCTTTTTCCTCCTGAGAAAGTTCAATGCACTGACTGACGAACCTTTACTAGACTTTCTTGACTTCGGCTGATCAGTAGTACTGCTTTTTCTGCTGTTCGACTGACTTTTGTCTTCCTTTTTACTATTTTTTCTCATTTGATCCAACTTCATAGTAGAACCATGGATAGAATCTTTATCTTCTTCACTCCAAAGGCTTTCTCTAGACTTTTTCTTATCTGAATGTTTGTCTAGTTCTTTCTTTGCGTGATCAAAAAATTCATCGCCTAAGGATTTTACCATTTCTAAAGGATTAGACAAGGACATTGTTTTACGGTGACCTTTCTTTTTGTTGACTAGATCAACCTCTTCATCTGTGACTGCTAGCTTGAGAGATTCTTTGCTAATAGTTGGAGTTTTGAGTCTAGGAAGAGCATCATCACTAGCCGATATTGCATCACTGTGGCAGTCAGCTGATTCGTACAGAGATTCATCGCTTTCATCTCGCCGCTCTGTAGAAGACACATAACATTATAATTCTTAAGTTTTCAATCGGTTTCCTTGCCAACAAAAACTGAAGCTAAATACATAATTGCCAGTAATTCAGACGTGGTGGAGAAAAACTAAGACAATAACCTAACAAGAACTGTTTCGATGATTGTTCATCAATCGAACGCAATGTCAAGACTAAATGAGTCATGCAGTTACGGCGAACGCATTGCGAAAAAAAGTTATTCGCTTAATTAAGATTACCATACAATAACACGATCGTATAAAGTCATGGCTACATAACCGTGCGAATACACTTTCTAGGGGCAGAGCAAAACGACCCGAGCTATTCGAGCATGAAAGAGGTTTTATGCTAATTGTGCTTTTGTTTTAGTAAGTACCCGTCGAGTTCTAAAGTATAAGTTCATTAATATTGGCTCTTAAATTCTCCTTTTATTTACCTATCCAGCGAGGAAACGCAGCCAGCGTTCTGCAACTTGCAACTACGCCGCATGGAAAAGATGTAATTTTTTTAATTTAGCCTAATTTTGTACATAGGTTTATTTTATAGTTTAGTTTTATTTATCCATATTCCTGTTTTTATTTCTTTTTTCTTATAAAAACATAAAGTTTTTATTTTAACCAGCTATTAAACAAATGCAATCCTAATCAGTAAGAATGGCGCCTTAACTATAAAATAAATGATAAAAAAAGCTTTGATTGCCGTCGAATTTCTAACAAAGGCAATTTAATTATTCCTCCTAAGTTATGGCATAATGGGATGGGAAATGACAATCTTGAGCAATATGATAGAAATAAACTTAAGAAATCAAATCGCAAACAAATATTATTCAGTTATTTATTACTTATTAGCCACTTTGAAATGTGCTTTAATACAAATCTGAAGTGAGAACGCGATATTGACGTTTCACATCAGAATGAAAGAGACAAAACAACAACACAACGTGTCAACAACGCGTTACAAAACTTAATAACTGTTAGTCTAATCCCGATAACGGTTATCTTATCAAGTGCAATAAAATGTAATATGTTTGCTGGCAAACTTTAAATAAGTGGACAATGTTGACATTACGAAACACTTTGCTGCCCCTTTATTTCTTGAAAATATTTCAATATTTGATCATTCATAAAATAAAAACGAAGAAAAAGATACAGAAGCAGATTTGGAGCTTCTAGAACAACTTTTAATGTAAATAACTGAATTTTTTGATAAGGACCAAACGAAATCTGAATGTAGAATGTAGGTATGTAACCTTAAGAATAACTTTCCACTAACTTTAAAATTTTGTACACAACATTTTGTCCAAGGACCTAGTAATTTGTTAAGTAATCTACGAAACAATCGTCTGTGAATCGTCGTCTAACTTGTTCAGTTATGTTCCAGCAATGCTCACACACAGCACGTGTATAATTATATACAACACAAAAATCTTTTCTAGCACAACAATGAATATGAATTACGATCTTAGTATTCCAAACACCGGTTGGAAAATCGGTTGACATCCGTTGGCACGTTGAGCATGGGCAAACCTTACGTCTAAGAGAATCCAACATATGACTCTTAAAATTATAAACATAAGACTCTATTGCAAATACATGTTGCTAGACGTCGTTTTATAAATCTGGTTTGTGATTCACCGATTTTAGAATGCATGGGAAGAACTGTTGGTAAAATAGATAATGCTTGATGGATTATACTTAGGTAAATCAAGATCACTACGTCGGACAAAATGAAATCTTCTGAATAAAGGAATTAGTGATATACACAATTTAAACATTTAGTAATTGTATGGTACGAATATCAAAATTTGAAAAAGGGTGTCGGGGCAAGTTTGGCCTCACTTACAATTTTGACCATACAACATTTTCTGGTTAAAGAAAATCGCAAAAACGTTGTAAAAGTCGTAAGTTATCGAACAATTAGTAGTTGTGCACTCGTAACGAAGGTCGTTGTTATCAAGCATGGAGTACGATAAACTGTGTTTAAACAAAGCTGTTGTTGGTTAAAATGTGTTGTGGTCAGTTGTCAGTTTCCGTACATTTTCCTAGTACCAATATCTTTAGGGATTTCCACTTTTAAGTGACAAAATTTCAAAAAAGTGGAGGGCCTTTGATAAACTATGGAATACCGTGTATTGGAATAAAAATTTCAAGTACAATACTATTAAACTAGCTGGGCAGTAGAACAACATTAGTCTCGTTGCATTAGGTACCATTCAGTTAACTGTTTAAAAAGATAACTACAATAGTACAAATTCATTCAATTCAACATCATTTATTTCTTGATCAATATTCTTAAAGAATGCAAATGCATTATAAGCAATATCGATACCAAACCTCCATTCAACTGGGCGAAGAGTAAGTTCTCTCAGACAGAGATGTAAAAGAAAAAAAAAGTAACGGCGAGACGTCTACAAGCTATAGTCATGACGTCATCCAGTCAGTTATTAACCGAACCGAGTTTTTTGTGAGCGCACACCGCTTTTGTGCTGTGCAGACAGTGCGGGAGAAAATTTTAATCAGGCTATGATTAGGGACGTAATAAGAGACGAGGCTGTAAAGCTTTGGACAACGGATGATGAGTCTTTTCTTTACTGTCGTGTATCTCTGCTGGTACAAAAGGCCTCTTACGATAAAGGACGGATTATGGAAGCTTGATAAGTAATCTAAATACACTATCACACTAATCAAATCACACTAATATTAAAAAGGCGAAAGTTTGTGAGTGTTTTTGTTTCTTCTTCACGCGTAAACGGCTGGACCAATTTTGGTATGCAGGAAGCTGACACCCTGGATTAATACAAAGGCTATTTTAGGTGCGGGTAACACCGCGGAGCGCAACTAGTGTAGAATAAAAGTTTGCGAATTGGCAATGTACTGATTAACTAAGTACAATCAAATTAATTAAGATCAATTGACGTTCATGAAATTGAACAACTTACTGATCTTCAAGGCAACGTAACAATGCAACGTTGTTTATTGATGATCGAAGGATGCAACAAAATTTCGTTATAATCATAATTTTGGCAAGGGAATTTATAGAAACTCCTTATTGAATGATAAAACTTGCTTTGAAATTCTTTTTTATACCAAAAAATATAAACGTTCTTTCAAAAGCGCTCATAATATTGTGTATAGCAGAAGGCTTGGCATAGAATATAATAGCAAAAATAGAAAACGTACAGCCATTTAGAATATGAGACCCGTTTTATTGGATCACAGGTCAAGGTTGCCAGTTAATATCCTTTATGCACGCATTGTAGAGCGACCTAATTTTACAACTATTAAAGATAACAGCAATTTGTTTAACTACATACCTTTTGGTACCAAAATTTGCATGAATATTTTTTGGTCAAGACATTTATATTTATTTATTAAACTTTATTGTTCTAAAGTAAACATATACTTACTGTGTTTATGACTCATTTGTTTACATAGAGTTATCAATAAGGAAAACTTTAGGAACTCAATTTAAGCAATAAACGTTGAAATAAAATCTTGCTCTGTTTGTAGTCGTGTTTTGTTTAAATTCACTATTGAGAATTAATTAAAGGCATATAAGAAAATGTATCTAAATTTACGAGTACTAGGATAGTATGAGAATCACGTACTGGACTTATCAAACATTTAAAAAAAGGATAAAGTCAAGAAGATAGAGGAACTTTAAAAACTTAACCATCGTAAAATTTAAATTGTTGTTTAATAAAAGAGATTTATAAATTAATGAAAGACTCATTGAAACTCAATGAGCAGGAGGTAGTAGTATTCAATTAAAACACCGTTATTTCCTCGCGAGCGTGACTTCGCAAATGCATGTGACATACACAATGCATGCAGAGATATGTTAAACGCAGTCTAACGTATGCAACAAATGTCGATAAAATACGCAATTGCTCATACATGCCGTGAGAAATCTATAACCATACGATAAAATAGACATAAAAATACAGAAATACATGCATTTAACATACGCAATTACTCATAAATAGGATATTTTATGAAAACACGTTAAGACCTACTAAAACTATAATGCATATATTCCATTACACGACGTCCTACAAAGTTGTAAATTTTTATGCCGAAAATAATTTACTGCTTTTCGTTGCTTTTAATATGGTTTGGATGTAGTTATTAATATTACTTCGTTTATCATAAAATAATGTAATAATTTAGTTCTGCTATTTTATTACTCTGTTATTTATTAATACAGCTAATGCGTTCGCCGTAAGTATACTCGTAAACATAAAATTATTAATATCATACTTATAACTTAAGATATAATATGGATTTGCAATTAAAATGGCAAGGAAACCTCTCATTGTTTGTTGAAAATCAAATAAATTCCATACATACCCAAAGATACTTTCATATCAAGAATATCTGAATACCGTCTCCTCTCCTTGTCACTTTCTGTTGATGTCTCTCTTTCACTGGATTCTCTTGTAGGTTTGAGTAGCGAGCCTTTCTTCTTCCTCAATTTGCTCACTACTCCATTCTCTACAGTCTTCTCGGAGACCGGCTTCGGTTCTCTCTTAAACCACATCATCCCGACCATAGATGTAGCTTCTTCTTCTTGAGCTGTTATCCGTTAACAGTTTATTTTTAAACTGTTATTGTTAACATTAATCCTTTTCTTTATCACTTCACTAGCACTTTGCACAAACAATTTATCGTTTGTATCACTGTCCACATGGTTTTTGGCGGATTCTCACTGTGATACTACAAAATTTATCAATCAATACGTGACGTTTTTGGCAGTGTTGGTAAAGTTATTAATAAACGCAAATTGTCGCCCCTCAATGTTTCTAATAATAAAATGTACATATGTAGATGATATATTTGGTACACAATTATACATTCGTATGGTAGTTAATATATTGAATATAAAGAGCTTTATTGTATAATGGACTGAATTAATTCACATTAAGATACTACTTGTTTTCAATTACGCTATCTGGCAAAACATTAGCATGTTGTACACAGATACACTACACACATGCATGCATAATAAATTATCAAGTCAATGTTAACGTTATTTTAATCATGGACCCGTGCTATATTATGTGCATATGCACACAACATACACGCATGTCAATAGAACTAAAAATATCTATAAAGTTATAAAATCTATTTGTAAACTAGGCCTATGTTAATACTAAGTGTTTGGAAGAGCGGGTCCCTGCCACAGGCTTTTTCAAAGCTTACTAGGTGGGTCCCAGAAATTTGGATTACTAGCTTAAAAATAAAGATTTACATGTTTTTTATGTTTTATATGTGTAGTTTTTACAATGTCAACGTTAGCCTTAAAGCTATCTAATTACATGAAATACAATAATAGTATATGATCTGTCAACTCCATACGATACCTTATTTGGAATAGAGTTTGAAAGTAAAGAATACCTTTTCGATCAAAGTATTGTGTGATTCACCTTGAAACTATGAATTGGGGATTTCTTTACAACCCATATCTTGAGAACTCCTCAACAGTTTTGGTTTATGCTCAAAATTAATAAATTTGATAAAAAGGTTCGTCAAAGTGTGGAATTTTGGTTATGCGCTTGTAAATGTAAACCTATTCTATCTTATCCGAGAGAGTCGAAATAATAAATACGTATCCCATAAATAGTTCTGTTGTTTCAACGCCGCTATACTATACTAACACAACTCTTTCCTTTTAAAAACACGGGTGTCGTCATCGAACCAAACCGCAATGTAAAACTATTGATTTTCAAACGTCCAGCCAGTGGTGAGTAAGCGTATCCTTTTAACAAAGCACAACTCACGCGATCCAATATTTCAACTGACATAATTTATATACCATTCCATTGAAAAACTGCCATTAGACACAAAAATACACTGACTTCAGAACAAGAAATGTTTTATAAAAGAATTGATCTCTTCAGAATGTGTGCTTTGGAGATAAGCTTTGAAATAAACTTATTTGTTATACGTAATGTTATCTATACGATACACACTACAAAAGCTGCACAAAGCAGAGGAGAAGCCAAATAAACTAAAAAAGAAAGCTATTTAGAAGTAAAACACGCAGTATTTAAAGCTTTTATATGTTACAAAGCTTATAGCTTTCGTGCTGTGCAAAAGAACCAGCAATAAGCTGCTATTTTTTGGATCAAAGGAGACTTAGATCCAGAAAATAGCAGTTTGTCCCAACACGTTTTCAAAGATGTAATCTCCTGTCATTTAATCTAGGTCCTCGTAAACATCATGATACTAGATAATGGGCTGTGTGAGTACAGAACGAGGGACGGAAGCGACGCGGATGCGGCCTCCGCACTTCCGCACGATACCCATTGTAAAGCCCCACTTGTTAGACACGTAGGACAAACTACTTACAGTACGAGTAAGTGTGTCTACACTGTACAAAACCCTTATTAGGGTCATCATCATCCGAGCGTATTCCCGGTTGCACCCTGAGCGCTAACGCTACAGAACCCGGAGTCCGCCACCTAATCCTAGGTGATTTGACGAGGTTACTGGTTTTTACACAGAGCGACTGCCGTCGGACCTCCGCAACCCAAACAGTAGACCAGAACCAATCCTTGGTTAAAACCCTTATTATGTTAACCCGTAACAAATAAGTTTCTGGAGTTAGGAGTAATTTCAATGTTAGTAATAAAATTGTGTCATTTAACCATTCTCGGCAACTTTACATCATTAGCACATAATTGATGTAGTTGACGTGTCATTGAAGACCTCGTCAAGTTTTAAAGAATGCACATCTATCAATTCACCTAGATCCGTTTCCGATATCAGTCGGCCAGTAACGGATCCTGCACAGCCTTGCATTGTATCCGGACGTGTATCAGGAAGAACACTCGTGATTGATACCCGTATGTTATTATCATCAATCATAAAGGTGTCGTGTCGACACCAGTTTGTTGATATGGTGTCGTTGAATATACTGACTGATTTATTGGTTTATTCAATAAAATATGGTAACTTTGAATTAATTATGGTAGTCTTGATGTGAATGTTATTAAAACCGTTAAGAAACAAGTATTTTAAATGAGAGTTTTCAGAAATTCTAAGAACAACAAGTTCGATATCTGAAAATTAGGACAGATCAGTCAGCTGCCATTATGTTCAGACTTTTTTAGCTACTATTACTACCAGAACTGATGTTTCTGTACCACCGGGTGGTAAGGATTTAAGAAAACCTATAATGAAACGTAAAATATTACGGCCGTAAATTCCATACCTACACCACACCACCTACTAAAAACTTGCATATGTATGTTTATTTTGTATGTTTGTTGTAAATACTTATTACCTTTTGCATCTACTACGCTACATTTATATTTATCCCGAAGGTTGACTGGTCGAGAATGCTATGAGCACTAAGCCCACCTTTTGTACCATTTATTATTGGTAAATAAAGTTATCATTAGGTTAAAACACTTTCATTCCTTTAAACATTTTAAGTTTTAAGTGGTCACCAAAGCTTATATAGCAACTAAAACTAAAAAGAACATCGCGCTCCTGGAGCGGGCAAAAAAGACAATGCGTGTGGTCAGGTCACTCGGTTCTTTGAAATAGACAAGTGACACAATCTCTAAACCAAACAGCTCTTTCTGTGATTTCAATATTCACTAACACACATTGATAGCAGCTGTACTATTTTATCACTTGCAATCAATTTAGTCAACTTAGTCTAATGCCGGGCACATCTCTCTTTTTATTACGACACGTCTTGGATGTTTATCTATACATGTATTTGTTATAAAATATAGTATCGTTGAGTTAGTATCCCATAACACAAGTCTCGAACTTATTTGGGGCTAGCTCAATCAGTGTTATTTGTCCCTATATATTTATTACCGCGTTTTCTAATGTTATCAGTGTAGTCACTACTTTCAGTCACATACTATGTATATACATACATATCTATCTATTGACCATTGCATATTAAATACCAAAATTGCCTACTTGATAGATTTTATTAAAATTAACAACAAAACCGTATAGCCGTGTGGTTTCCGGCAGAGTAGAATAGGACCACTCAAAGTTACACATGCTAAACAAAGCTTATAATTATCAGTGAGACCTTTCCAACCCGTCTGGCCAGCGTAGAGTGTAGGCCAAGTCCTCTGGCTGCTCTGGTCAAGTATGGCTCTTGCAGTACAGAGAGGGTCGTGCTCCTGCAGTGGAGACTAAAAGACATGATGATGATGAACAACAAAACAAATATAAGCGACCATTTATTTCGATTGAATAATCCGTACGTTCTAAATTAATCTTCCCTGACCACGCCAATAGAAGTTTTGATCTTACAGTCATCAACATCATACTTTGTATCTTTGACGTCCGGCGCACGTAGCATATAGTATCTGGACCTGTGCCAGTCGACAAAAATGGGTATCGTATTTATAAAAACTGCCACGAGTCGCAGACTGTTTCGTTTGTGTTCCGCCTCTTTGTTTACTCCGAGATTGGTTACGCCGCTTTCGTTATATGGACCAAAAGACTTGATTATGTTGACACAGCAAATACAAAGAAAGGGAAATTGTGTAATGATTTATCCTTCATGTGGAGTTCAGTTAATCGAAATGGTTTTGCCTGTTCTGCTGTATAATACAAAATATTTATTTTGTATATAATACAAAATATTTATTTTGTATATAATACAAAAATAATAAAATAATCCCACGCAGATCGTAAAAGCCGATCGAGGGAATGGGCAAAAATGCAAATCATGTTAACAGGCGATGCGGCTAGCAACCCATCACTGTATTGATTGCTTTTCCATCTTCTCGCCCACCATGTCGCTAAAAGTGGCTTTTGGGTCTTGCGGCCCTGGGCTCTGCATAGAACCGCAAGACCCAAAATGCTCTGTCTGCCCCATTAGGGATAAAGACGTGATAGTATGTATGTATGTATATAATACAAAATATTTATTTTGTATTATACAAAATAATAGTAAAAATTATAATATAACGCTATTAACCAGTCAAAACCCGGACGACATTAATAAATGTCTACATCCATTGTCTTAATATTGTGTCTGGTATTGGCGGTAAAGGAACGGTTAAACTAACTGAACCATAAAAAAGCCTAAAGATCCCTAAATGGTAAAAAATTATGTACTTTATTTTGTTTTTTGTTACAATAATATTATTACAAACAAACAAATAAAAAAGCCTATAAACCAAATTTTTTTAGTAAATACTAAACATGAGTTTAAAACGTTTCAAAGCTCTCTTTTAGGTGTTTTGTTTAGGTACTCACTACCTACAAAAGTAGAACGAGCTGACATCTCAACTATTAACCCTAATAATATGAACAAACGTAATCGACAATCTAACAAATTACATAATTTCGATTAATTAATTGTTTTCAATAAATACTGTCATATCTAAACTCAGGACCGACAAGTGGCCTGCCAACGGTCAATAAAATCAAATCGCAATAGCAAATCACGCCCTATCAAACAATATAGATAACATTGTGTTGTTTTGTACTTACTATGGTTGTTACTTTTAAACACAAAACTTTTGCTACTAATGTTTGTACAAAACTTTAATTCACAAAAATTGTTTTTTATCAAACTGACATTGCACTTCCTGTATATTCCTTTCAAAATCAAGATGATGACGAACAGACCAAAATATTTCTAAAGATCTGACGTTAGTAAGCATTTCAAAAATAGACTAAACACAAGAAAGCACTGAATTCATATACGTGTTCTTATTACATATTTTATTGTAAACACGCACACTGAAATATTATAAGATTTTTATGACAATATAGTCGTATTATTTATAAAGTCTGGCGTTCGTGCATCAGATTTGCCATATCTATACACATAATAAAATAGTGAAAAAAATGTATCCAGTCAAATTTTTTTTTAATTGGGCAATGCAGACGTTATATTAGCGTAAGAATTTTAAAAAATGACCGTCTGTTTGTACACGCTAATTTCCAGATATACTGGACGGGTTCGAAGGAAACTTTTTAATTATATAGCTGTTAAGCCTGGGCAATATATAGGGTACAATTGATTTTGGAATATGTAACACCTGTTGCAAAACCATAATGGTCCAGATAAACTACAAGAATATAAAATGATCTATAAGCAAAAGTGGTATAGCCTGATGAGCATTTTCCGGAGATATGAAGTCCACGCCAACGAAGTCGCGGGCTTCAGCTAGTAGCAAATAAGCCTGAAGCTAAAACTTCCAAACGAATATTAAATCTCGAGCAGACGCAAACGAATAAAAAAGCGCCGCTGCACTAGAGGGTTGGAGAGAGGGTGAGTGCACTACCTCTGGAAATTGCGCGGAAATCGCACTAAAAGCGACTTAAAATACGTATTTACAAATGAATGCTTACATTAATGTAAACCATAAACTTTATCGAATTGAGGAAATACAGAATATGTATGACGATTTAAACTTTAATTACTGCATGATTACGATATTAATGTACCAAGACAAGATACTTTAGATGAAAAGCGTAAAGTTGACGTGAAATATTTAACATCCAATGATTCACGCGAGGAAATGGAACTTTGTAAACAATTTGGTAAATATGACAAAACGAAAATTAAACATAAAGACGGTGTTAATTCAATACATAACGACTCGGACTCCGACATTCGTTTGAAAATGAACAAACGTCAATTAGAGACTGATGTGCTAAAATATTCGGTTTCCTCGTAAGATGCGGTTATTCCTAAACCAGAAAACACGTCATTACCAACTTTTTATGTTCATTATTACGATGCTTGAATCACCGTTCAAGACTCTTGTAAATTACTTTTGTTAGACAAAATCATATTAACCACTACATCATTGAATTTAATGACACTGCACCAATTCTATACATTTATTGAAAATAGTTTATCAACGAAGATGGCATCTCTAGTAGATAGCATTGACTCACTTATTAATAACGATTATACATATTATGATATATCCAAACATTTTTTTTTCTTCATAAATCATACACCACAAGCTACAACGGATACAGATGTCAAAACAGTGAATGTCATACCTATCAAGACAGACAATAAAAATCAATTTTAAATAATTAAAAGCCCACAAGAATCACAGTCACCCCGCACAAAATTAACCGCGGAAGCGCATCCTGCCACTAAAACGGAGTCCCCTTAGGTGGTATGGAATACAGACAATATAAATACATTACCGGATGGTCTGCCCAAACGAAGCGGAGAGCATTAGATGGAAATTGATTGGCTCTTAGTCAAAGATATTTCCTTTTAAGTTGACATGAGTGGTGTTTTATTTTAAGGAGGACACGTGGCCCCTATAATAACTACTAACATGACTTTCATATTTATTGTTTGGTTGGATTTGATATATTTTAGACAGAAGAAAAATAAATAAAAGCTCTGCTGTAGAATTTGAAAACTTTATCGCTGATGTTAAGGTAGCAAGCAACGCTAGACGGCAAAAACAAATAAATATAAAATTGTTATAAGTACAAAAACCAACACCTATAACTGCACATATAACAACGCCAAAACAACGGATCCGATGACTAGTTACAAAATTCACAGTGGGTGATCATCTTCGAGATGAATCACCGTCATGAAGCTCGATTAAAAACTTCCAGTTTTAATTACGGCTCTAAAAACCACCCTTATAACTTCGGAAATAGAGACGAAAATAACAAAACTACAAGAGGATATAAATTCAAATGGCTATAAAAACTCGACTAGTATAAGATATGAAGACCATAATAGATTAGAGTAAGTGGTTATTATGGTCTTCCGTAATTATTTGATGTAACACAGCGTTATAAATTAGATTGGGGTGGAGGAAGCAGAATATCAAAGAGATGTAAACTTCGGCATCCTTGGCGCTTCGTTTAGCATTTGGCTCGATTTGTAACGTTTCGCGGTAACATCGTGTTATGAGTTTTCAATCATATGTATTTGTCAAATATTCATTCTAGGAAAACCAATGCTTACAATTATCTTTGATCATTAGAAATGTCAGACAAGTTATTCGAACAGAACTGAACAGAAACACACGAAGTGTGCTTTTGAAGATGAAATAAATAATTTTTGATGATTTTTGACTTTCTGGAAACAATATATCAAAGAAATTTCTCTGTATCTCGAGGAATTCGATTTTTATATTGCGAGATGTTAATATTTGGCATACTACCTTGAACAGATTTTCTCTAATTAGAATCGGCACTCTATTGAAGTAATGATAGGTTGGATCTTAACCCACCGCGTTGATCCAGTGCGTGGTGGTGGGTCGTCAAAGCTTCGTTGGTTAGTAGCAGGGCGCACCGCGTGCAGGTGAGGATGACTTGGGTTCCGTAAGATGTTATATGAAGCCCCTTACTCCGGCGTAGGGGAAGCCCGAGGAAAAGATGGAGGGACTATATAGCTACATGAGTGGATGGCAGCAAGCTGCCTTGGATCGTGAATCGTGGAAGCAAGCGGGGGGACCTTTGCTTAACAATGGAACACTATATAGGCTATTAAAAAAAATATCGGCACTCGGCACAGCATGTTTAGTCGCCTACATTTTTTTTTTTATTCTTGGTCATTTTTAAAAGACTTCCAAAAAAGAGGAGGTTATCAATTCTTCGCGATCTTTTTTTTATGTACTTTCACCGATTATTCGAAGACACCTAGACTGATTTGCAAAATTATTTTTTATTTGAAAGAGCAAATTTGTCAGATCCCGTAGAAATTACTAAAAATAATTTCAGCTCAATCGGAAACCGGGAAGTAGGTCTAATTTAACTAGCAAAATTTGATTACAAACATAACGGGACAGGTGAAAGTAAATAAAAGCTTGTAATAACGGCACCGAGCTCTGTCTACCTTATCAGGATAAAGACGTGATAGTGCATCTACAATCACAGTAAGTACTTTTGACAATGTCATCTTATAACTAATATGATAATTCAACATTAAAAGCAATTTTAAAATAAATGGCGTAGACTATTTATTAGTGACGCGCGTAACCGACAATCTGTTGGTAACGGGAGATTTATCTTCAAGCCTGTCAATGAGGAATTTTGTGGAGAACCGATAGAATGTTGCAATGTGGTTTATTCTGGCACATCCGTTACATTTTTATTGCGTCAAACAAAAACTATGTCACTAAACTATGGTAAATTGCAAACTGTATCGTTGAATTATTATTATTGTCTAGTATTTCAGAGTAAAAGAATAATTGGCCAAGTGCGTATCGGGCCACGCGCAGTGTAGGGTTCCGTAGTTCCGAATGCCAACTTTGAGTTTATGCCACTAAAAACGTTTAAAAAATCTATTGAATTTGTATGAGATTTCTTTTTCCGAGTACATTTTATAAGTTGATCGCCTATAACTTTTTAATTTGTATACCCTACTTAGCTCTGATAGTTTTCCTTTAAACTAAATTATATATACTATAACTGTGAATTTTTTCACGTGGCCATATATAACCGTTTAGCAGATAGAGGGGGGGGGACACTTGCCTCCAACAAAAATTTTCACTTTAAACCCAAATATTTCAGAAACGGATCCCTAAATCCAAAAATAGTGTGTAACAAGCTCACAATGTTTTTGAAAGACCATTCAACGACACCCCACACAATGTGTTTGTCGAGAAAAAAATATTGACTCTCTCTTTACTTGTATGGCAGCTCACCTAAAAAAATATATTTTTCCAGATTTTATTTTACGACTTTTTTGCCATGATTAATATACATATCCATGCCAAATTACAGCTTTCTAGTACTTGTAGTTTCTGAGTAGGACCGCGGACAGACAGACAGACAGACAGACAGACATGGCGAAACTATAAGGGTTCCTTGTTTACTACGGAACCCTAAAAAGCAGTGGCACTCCGGGAGTGCTGATAGAAGAGAAAACTCGGTGTCAGTAACAGTGTCACGAGTTAAATATTTGTTCCATTTCAAAAAATGCTTTCCGTGCATACCCAACTGAAGAAGTTTTCACTTCAAAAATATTAACAATAATTTCAGTTCATATTTTGTCAGTGCCAATGAACACTGAACAGTCTAAATCAAATCGCTGAGATTTATTCGTTTTTTTATTATTATTATTTTAACTTTACTGAGAATATTTTTTCGTACTTCGTATCAAAGCATTTAGCAACAAAGAGTATATATTATCACTGGCCATTACAACATCGAACACCGCCTAACTTGCGGAAACACCTACGCATCTAGTTTATCAATTGACCGCCACTCACCGCTCTGAGAATTTCCTACTCATTTCATTTGCAACATTGTTCCGATCTTGAAGGTTACCACCTGTTCACTTGTTACATCTTTCGAATGCAGGAAGCAGAATCTAGGTATCTTTTGATCTTTTAGAATTATTTCTGAAATATTTACACCTACGGGTTCGCTCAGGAAACAGTAATACCTGCTTTACAATAGTTGCTATTAACGATTCTAAATTATTTAAAGGTAGATAAATTGCCAATGTAGATAGATTGCTCTTATAAAATGAGACCTATTTATTCGACTTCGATGCTGACTCGCAAATAAAGAAGGCATTCGTACGTACACTTTCCGCGCAAAAAAAGTTTAGTCATAAAGATGATTGAGTCATTCAAATCAGCATTGCGTCGGCTATCATTTATACTCTCAGTCCACCATCTTTATGTCATGGCATGTTCTGTACATTTGTGTCTTTCGTCCTTTGACTTAGCTATCGGTATGCACATGAAACAAAGTAACAAGTTTAACTCTGGCAAGTTGCAAACATCTCAAATTTCTGTAATTTCTCGAACTTCAAACCGTGTCCAACTTACCAAAAGCAACAAACGGTAGTTCCCTCAGCCCTTAACTAGTTACAGTACATGTTAACGATACAACAGGCAAGAGACGTGACACTATGCAGATTCCATTTGCTTCTATTTCTGAGAATTCCTTCCGAATGGGAGCGGCCGGTGCCGAACCGACGAGTTTGGGGCGTCAGATGTGATACTAGTTTTTGCTTTGAAAGTTGATATTTTTTTGTCACCTACCAACATTACTGCTCCCATACGGCTGAGGAAACCTTTGGCGCGGATTTTGCGAGATCTGAGTAACAGAGTTATCGTTTATTACAAATTTACAATGTACCTATGTATGCTTCAAAGAAAATTCGTCAATTATAATAATGTTAAAATTTAATGATTATTAATTAACTCAACAACAATTTTTAACACCTGTTTTTTATGCTTTACGTATGACAAATGAACTACGTCTTCATTGAATCTAGGTGACATATTCTAGTTTCGAGCAAAGTATACAAATTGCAAATGCATTTACAGAAAGAAAAATAAACTTAGCTTTGATAAATTCCGTATTTGTTATGGACGAAGTGATAAGTTGGGACAATTTTCATAATGCCCGGGCATTAAGAACAATGACAAGCTAATTTATATAACAGGTACAAGCATTTATTACTAAGAGCGCAGAAAAATATATCTATTTACACAGGCCCTACCTCGGTTTATTATAAGGCTTTTGATTAAACTGTATGGTGCTATCAAAATAATTCTAATATTTATCATCACATATAGAAATAGCAATAATGTATATGGTTTATGTTCCAACTTTTTGGCAGATGAATTTACGGTAGTAAATCCTAAATTTTCCTTAACTAAACATATCTCCAACAAACCACTTCAAACAACACGGGTTATCTGTAATAGCAACGGAGCAGACGCGTCTGTTTATAAAAGCTAACCTTGTGGGCAACACTCGAAATAGTTAACGATCACCGGTCAAACGCAGAGTTTTTCAATGAACGACAGTTGATACGACAAGGTAAGTTGTCTCATTATGAAAAATTAAGAAGAGTAAATATAGAATGCAAGCGAATGAGAGACACAAATAAGCAACGGCTCAGCCTAAGAATGTGAATAACCAACTTTTCATTAATAATAATTTGTAGTTCACCTCGAACTGTGAACTCACGAACCCCATATCTCGGCAATCGCTTGACCGATTTGGCTTATGTTTGAATTTAAAATAGTTACTGGCCAGTTCTACACGCCTTCCAACTTTCATCATGCTCCGATCAAAACTATTTGAATTGTCGTCAAAAACAAACACATCAAACAAACGCCGGATTGTTCAAGTAGACATAGAGAAAAAAATAAGCGGCCAAGTGCGAGTCGGACTCGCCCATGAAGGGTTCCGTAGTAGCAAATAACATAATATAAAAGTCTTGTAGTATGTTTTTTTTAATTTTTATATTTGAGTTGATTGAATGAAAGGAAAATTGCCGTTTATGATTTATGACGAATTAAAAAAAAACTACTTGCTAGATCTCGTTCAAACCAATTTTCGCTGGTAGTTTTCATGGTAATGAACATCATATATTTTTTTTAGTTTTATCATTCTCTTATTTTAGAAGTTACGGGGGGGGGGACACACTTTTTTCCACTTTGGAAGTGTCTCTCGCGCAAAGTATTCGGTTTAGAAAAAAATACTATTAGAAACCTCAATATCATTTTTGAAGACCTATCCATAGATACCCCACACGTATGGGTTTGATGAAAAATAAATTTTTGAGTTTTAGTTCTAAGTATGGGGAACCCCAAAATTTACTGTTTTTTTTTCTATTTTTGTGTCAAAACCTTAATGCGGTTCACACAATACATCTACTTACCAAGTTTCAACAGTATAGGGCTTATAGTTTCGGAAAAAAGTGGCTGTGACATACGGACGGACAGACAGACAGACATGACGAATCTATAAGGGTTCCGTTTTTGCCATTTGGCTACGGAACCCTAAAAATGGAATTGATTCACTACAGGCAGACATTCTAATAAGTATGGATAGAAATCCTGCAGCGTGTAGATATCTGATCGTACTTACAGCATTAATCAAGAAACTACTACCGCGGTTTCTTCCATGCTGGTCTGGGAGAAAAGGAAAAACTTAGAATGTACCAGCTGCTTCTCTTTCCGCGCAGATCGTAAAAACCAATCGGGGGAATGAGCAAAAATGCGAATCATGTTAACAGGCGATGCGGCTAGCAACCCATCACTGTATTGATTGCTTTTCCATCTTCTCGCCCACCATGACGCTAAAAGTGGCTTTTGGGTCTTGCGGCCCTGGGCTCTGCATAGAGCCGCAAGCCCCAAAATGCTCTGTCTGCCCCATTAGGGATAAAGACGTGATAGTATACATGTGTATGTATAACCGCGTGATGGGTACTATGTCAAGTTCACTTCCTATGGCTACAATGATGATGACATTGGTTCCAATAGTACGTACTCGTATTACCTCGACATGTCCAATATCTATTACAGAAGCGTCAGTAATATCATCATTGAGATCTTTGTCAGACCCCGGCGGTTTTCACGCTTCAGTGCGCGACGAATATTGAAACGGATATTGCTTTTCGCATATGTTGCCTCAGGGTCTGTGTCTACGCATATTTTAAACGTTTTGTCTGAGGAATACGATCGAGTAGACAACAAAGGTTTGGTATTCCATCTTTTGAATTTTAAATGTGTTGTCTTTACTTTTTATAAAAGTTTCTCAGTGTCTATTTTTTGGTAGGCTTAAAAATTTTGTTACGAGTATTTCGTAATTATACGTCGTTCCTTTATCTATTATCAATGCTTTTTATAACGTTTTTGAATATCAATACTACTACAATAACAACATCGTAACTACATCATTTAATTCATGTTTTCATTGTTACTATTTGTATGTTGACCCATTATTCGAAGACGCCTGGACCGATTTCTTTTTTTTTTGTTTGAAAGGGTATACTTATCATGTGGTCCCATAGAAATTGTATCAAAATCGATATTGTAGTTTGGAGGTGAAGTCAATTTTTAGTTTTGAAAAATTATTACGATATTAAAATTCATTTTGCTAGTTACCTACAGTCAACACCAGGGTACTGGTATTTACTCTTGCTCTCTAAATGCAGTAGTAGATATGATATAGTGATTCACTTTACTCACCCTCAACCCGGCAATAGAGACAATATCGCAAAGAATTTAAGCAACATCATAAACTAATGACCGCACGCAGGAATTCCGCACATTATACAACAATCGCACGTGCTTTTCTCGCAAGAAGCCCAACAATGGAACTCCTCGGTACTGCACAATGGCTGGACGACGATGTTGACAAACACTCCATACTAACAGCCGTGCCTGCCAATATGGGAGACGACCTCGATAGACAGGTGATGCCGACAGGTGAAATACAGTTGGGCAATGGGGAGAATCGGGTCGATATTCGGAGATTCCGGAATACGACGTAAGTGCAGGTTTTTGACGAAAATAATCATAATGGGTAAATATTACGGTTATTTTAACATTGGCCTTTATTCGTTACCTGTCTTTTAAAAGAAAGATCACTGACGTAATGCATGTTAGGGTAAATTTTTAAAATTGGTCATAGGGTCAGCTAGCATGCTAACACTTACATAAATTACGATATTTTTCCAAATCTTCAATCATTGTATTCTTTATTTGTCCAGAAAACAAATTGAAACATTACAACCTAACCCAAAAGCCCAAGAGAAATCTGCGGAACATATTGAAGCCGAAAGTAATTACACATTACACCCACGATGGAGTTAACGTAAACTTTGGCGAATTGGCAATACGAAGTTTAGAACCAAATGGGATTCGTTTACCTAATATTTGGCAAAAGCATTAGCTCTGATACTGGATAGAAACTAAATCTATGGCCCCATGGCTAATTTTTTAACGAGCGATCTTTATCCAAGTCTTCTTGGAAAAGTCTGCCTATGTATGTCCGACAACTCGAGTAAGTAGTTATATTAAATAGGAACTTATACTACTATTGAACCTAAGATTTATGTAATTGCGTTTGGGAATGCGTCGCGAGTTCACAGTTCAGGGCCAACGACTAGTGCTACTAAATTTGACCTCTTCAGTGCAATCCTTTTCTTTCAATTTGTTTCTAAGGTCCGGAATGAACTGAACGTGAGATTAAAATTAACTTCAAAGGCGACATCACTTTAGAACTATCCCAGAACCCCATTTAAATTATTACACTTCAAATCTTTATTCAAATCTTCATTTGATTCTAAGCGCATATCTCCCAAAACCAGCTACAGCAGCTGTGCCGCTAATTCTGTGTATTCGCGTCTATATTCGCTGTTTCACACATGTCTGCGTAGTAGGGGGTGACCTCATCAACTTATGGTGACACACCACGTATTATTAGACTAACGTGTACAGAGATAATTAGCTCGCGACAAAATAAAATCCGTGAACGTTTGCAAAACGAATTAGAACCGGTTAAAGGATAAGTATAAAATAACGTACTAGACATGCATGTTTTTATCAATACTAAACATAGGATTTCACTCCGAGGTTATTAATAACAAAATGCACAAAATAGGTATCAGTCAATGCAAATAGATTGGAGTTGATATAGATATATTGCTAAGTCAGTGCTAATAAGCAATAGCCTGTATACTATGAAAGTGGGCAAAAAAAGCAGCAGCATAACAGTAGCAGAAAACCGTGTTGACCGCTCAGACTAAGAAAAAAGTTTTACTGCAAAATTGATCCACCATCTAGAAACCAAACAAAGGACCTCAAAACTACGATCTAGTGTGCTCATTCCTTGGTAACTTCGGAACAAATATATCACCAGAAAAAGAATGTTATGCTAAACCATGAGGTTCTCTTTGACGCCATCATCTATGAACTAAACAAAAGATCTCAAAAACTAAGACCGCATTTTATCAAGCATTTTAATGTGCTGTCATTCGGCGGCCACTTCGTAACAAATCGTTGAGATAACGCTAGAAATGTTAAAAGAATCACTGCAGTGGGTGGCTCTGATAAAGGGTTCTGGGAAACAATGGTGGTAGGTGCTTTAGAGACAATACGAGGGTGTAATGACACGGGAGATAAGAACGAAGTGTTGGACAAAAAGGAGTTTCTTTATGGTGGTTTGTCACTATTATTTCTCGTATCTTTCTTTGTCACTATCCGCGACCCTGTGCAGCGTTGTTTTGTTTTTGAATTCAAAGACTACCGTGATGTCGTTTGGATAACTATACATCTCATAGTTCCTAAAACTCTAAGAAGATTATCAGTGGATTTTTTTTTGTTAGTTTTATTAGGTCCCATCTTTGGACAAAAGCCTCCCCTCTTTGTTTCCATCTATTGCGGTCCCTAGACATGATCTGCTATTCTTTTTCAAACTATGCGGTCGTCCACCCATCTTTTTCCTGGTCTTTCTCTCTTTCGTTCAGAAGAAATTAAACAAAAAAACGACGGGTTGCACTCTGGGAGTGCCGGCAGAAGTGAAAACTTGAATATTAACGTTGTGCATTTTTGATATTTTGGAATGGTTAGGGAATAATTTTGCACGAATTTTATTGCTTTGATTATCAGTATAAAATATTTCAAATCTTTTCTGAACCACAGTCTGTCACAAATGTCACAAGCATGACACATTACACACACGAACGTAACGTAACATAAACACACACGAACATTCGCGCAAGCGCCCTGCGCCGTCTTACGAATTTTCGATCAGGACACGTGGTCCTGACGCGAGTTTAAGATTTTTTACCCATTCCAAAAAAAGTGCACAACGCCGCTAAAGAAGTTTTCACTTCAAAAATTGATTCGCTTGAAAATCCCCCAGGGTTTTTAAGATTAACCTTTACTGTTTGCGTCAGCGGAAGCCACTTGTAATTTTAAGGTTTTCCTTTGCATCAATATTACTTAAAAAGAACGTATTTGTCTTGAGCACAAGTGGACATTGGTCAGAGGTATTCAGAATACCTGATATAAAAGAAACGAAGTTATCGGTGAACAGCTATTTACATTTAACACAGTAGACAGAGCTTAAGGTCGTAAAGATAAAAATTACAGTAAATTTTAGGGCGATAAACGAAAGTGACTTGAAATTGGAAAAAGAAAATCAAAATTGTGATTAAAGTTACAGGTTTCTAGCCGCATCAACTATTAATATGATTAAGATACTCGTCCATCACCGTGATCGGCTTTAACGATCTGGGCGGGAAGAGACTCAAGAGACTTTATCATTGTATATTAGTGCTCAATTTGCTTGATACTGAAACGGGGATACGCAGTAGCGTCGTCCGTCTTGCATACCGCTTTTTGTGTAACCATCTCATATGTTATCAAATATAAATTATAATAGTAATTTAATATGCATTTCTAGTTAAATATTATACACTACACGATAAAATTAATAAGTATTATGTTTTTAAGATATGTAGATAAAGCTTATCGAACACATACTTATCTAAGTAATGCAGCTATAGAGGCAAAAATCATGATCATTGATCATGAATGATAAATCTTCTAAAATCAATCATACAATACAATAAATCTTATACCTTTAAACGAGCAATTCTTGTATATATATATATATATATATATATTTATAAATTTCTGTGATCTCGAAAACGGCTCTAACGATTTCGCTGAAAATTTGTATATGAGGGTTGTTAATGTTTGAGATGTAACCGACCGAGCAAAGCTCGGTCACCCAGGTACTATACTATAAAGAAGAGCTGACTTGTACTATAAATCTTTCGAAAGTTTGATCTTATATTGATAAAATATTTCCTATGTATGACAATTTAAATTTATTAAGAAGATCAGCATTAACAAAGTGAAGTAACGTAGTTCACCGTTCACGTGATGTGCTGTTATAAAACACGTGAACAAATAAAAGGAACCTTAGATCAGACAGGCTGTAGTGCACATTACACATTCTATTATTTCCGCTTTAAATTAATTCATTTATAACTGCTACAGCGTATAATTCGATTGCATTTACTAGCGAAATGATATAATATAAAAGCTTTTTGTTTGAAGAGTGCATCAATATCTATAGTCTAATTTGGTTACAGAGTGAAGTCTTGCAAGTGGACGAAGGTAACTCTTAGCAAGCAGCGATGGTGTTACGTGTTACATATATTTTTTTTTATAAATCTATGGGTGTAACTATACCATCCAAAGCACATAAAGGATGTTTCACAAGTCCCATTAAACATAAGGCGCAAAAACAGTAACTTCTTTAAGACAATTTTACGCAGATGTAAGTGGAGACTTGAGTGTAAGTGCGGTAAAATAATGTTACCAATTTGGACAGTTGGACACATTGTAAGCTCTAGATGTGTGCCTAGAAGTCTAAAGTCTAAGTCGAATAGGAGGTGGAAGTTTTAAAAACGTCTAACATAAAAATGCGTATAAAAACCAATTGGCACGTCGGATCAGCGTGCGCCGTTCACTGCTTGTATCGCAAGTTTACGGTTTTACACAAATAAAGCATGAGCTCATACCCTATTCTACATGACGCTATTGTAAAACCAGTATAAAGAGGACTCTTGACTGTCGACAACTGGAAGGACAAGGTCGACATGATTAAGTTCTCAGAGGTCAACGCTGGGTGGTCACTTGTGTAGACAAACGTCATTTTGTGCGGTTTTATTTCTCATTATTGTGTTGTGTCATCGAAGGAGTAGAGACTTATTCAAGGAATATTCCTTAATACGCAAGGCTGCCAAAATGGTGGTTTCCCACTATTGTAACGTCAATTGATTACACTCGTAAAAAATAAACTTTCGTTTATATTTTCACTGTTCATAATGAAGTGACAATGAACTCAGAATCATGAAACTATATCATGTCATGTAAGGCATTCACCGGTCAATGCTTAGCATTGTTATCTCTCTTCATCGACGCCACTACGAATATGTTCTTGATCCTTTCGTAACTATTATGAAACTAAAGTTAGATTTAAGATGGTCAAAAATATATTCGTATATTCAATCCAATTATACAATACATATATTCAATATTTATTGCTTCAATAATTTTTCGCTACATATTTACGTTTAGCCTCTTCTCCGAAGAAACCGTAATAATTCGGAAACAAAATGGTGTTTATTAAATTTTTCTAACACGGATCGCTAGCTGTAAAATTTACAGCCCGACGTAAAAGATGCCTCCTACTTTCACGGACAGTTAAATGGATATATGGAAGTGTGCTACCAGGAATAGGGAAATAAGGAAAAACCCAATTGATCCCAATAATGGAACTGCTCATGTTGATGTAAGTGGTTAAGTCTAAACAGTAGATGATGTGAATCCTAGATTTGTTAAACGTAAAAAGAAAATCATCAAAAGGTTAACGACTGTGAAATGTGTTTTGAAACAAAGCAGTATTATGGGATGTATGCCGTCAAAACAAATAATTTTGCGTTTACAAGTTTGCGTCAGTCAAAACTTTAGACGAAAAGACTGGAAAACATACAAGCTGATTTTCAGAAGCAATATCTGTACTTGTTAGTTGTTACACAAGAGGAGATTATCCTGAGATTAATTTCAACATGTTAGGTACTTAGGAAACCGGGTCACCAAGATGTGTATGGATGTGGGCCACGCCAACATTGCATCAATAGCACAAAGATTATAAATTTCATATATCACTCTTACTAAAAGGGTTCTAAATGCAATAGAAAATCTATTGATTAAGGGGTACCAGCAGACCACAGTGACAGTGAGAGGCTAGTTAAGAGAAAAACGAATCAACGTCAAGAGTAAACCAAAATGAAAGAAATAAAGATGTACAAACCTTTATTCTAAACAGAAATAAGGCGTCAAGGCCCTTCCTTGCCTACAACTCTGAAGACTGAACTCCTAAGGTGATACGCTCACTTTTCAGAGACCATGCATTACCATAGTCATGTTTTATATCTATGACTAACGCGCAACATAATATTTGGCACGGTGCAAGCAATTATACGACTGGAGCACGATGTGAGTGTTGTAAACAATCAGTCACGGATTGTGGCTTTTCCATGCATTTTATGTGAAAGACATGTCTTCATTTCGAAGCATTACATGCACAAATTATAAACACGTTTTACTCGTATCTTTAAAAGCAATTATCAGCTCACTCTGCTACTAAACGTCTCTCCTAGCACAGAGAGGATAAGCCCATAATCACCACGATAGATGATATAAAGTCGTTGCTCAGGAGACACTGCTGCCCGTTCTGTTACCTCCTATCCCGCATCACCTTTTACGAAAGCCGAGGGAGAGGAAAGTGTTATTGTGCCATCTGATTACGACAGAGTAGTATACAATTCACTCTATGGTCAGAAGCAAATTATAAACTCACTTCTGTTACAAAAAAATCTACAAAAGGCAATGCGCTTAGCCCAAGATAGGAAAATTTTAATGAGAAATTGCCCATGACAGTCACGTCCCTCAGTTACAAGGAAACGACAAAGAGAGAAACTATCTCGTAATTTTAAGAGCTAGGTTCTTTTATTTACGAGTGTCATTGTGTGTAAGGATCACCAGTAAACCATAAGAATATGGTCGATTTGAAATGGTTCTAGTATAGCATCAATTTAGGGCAAATCATCTTTGGCTAGTATGTGACCAAGGCGATCCCTCTGTAATTAGCTTAATTAAAAGGGAATTTTAACGCGTACTCGTCCATACAAAAAGAGGAAACGTTTTTCAAATCTATATCTCAATGATTTTTAATATGTTGTTGGACACGATAAAAATATAGATATCGAAGTATTCCTTTTTTTTTAATTCCAAACATATTTTTTTATCTTAGAAAATTTTGAAAAAAGGAGAAGCTATTAACCTATTATTTAATTGTGTAAATAGCATACAAAAAATCATTTAGCTCAGATAACATTTAGGTGTACAAAAACGTCTATAACTTCCTTCCTAAGATCCTCGATGGTAAAGAATACTTGGCAGTTAATGACAATTTAGGCAAAGACGATGGAGTGCTTTGCCATAGCATTCTCCATTTCACACACCAAAGAATCTGTAAGTTTCAACTCTTATATTTTCCTTTACCAGACGAGTTCATTAAATGATGTTCACTTATTATCGGATTCGGAAGTACTTTACCTTAAACCAAGTCATTATGGAATAAGATGTCTATGATGTTAAAGTTAAACCACAAGGTGATCTTAGAACGCTCACGTTTCCTATTTAATAGCTTCCTAAATTCCGAGCCACGTAACCGCAAATCGGCCAAGATTCCGCTGTGACGTATGAACCTTAACTTTGTAGGAAGCAATACATTAGCAATTGCCTCTCGGTTAGTTTCAACTAGGTAATTACGGCAATTGACGACCGAGGACCGCTCGCTAAATGTATTGCTCCGATGCCTAATCGGATTATTCGTTTTGGGTGATGGCTTCCCGATATTTCATGACGACATCTAGTTAATTCTGTCAATTTCAACATATTCACATCTTTTGTTATCTTTTAGACCCTTCCACCCTTCTCATCCATTTTTAAGATGAAATGGATGATAAGGGTGGAAGGGTTTTCTTATTTCATTAGCAAAGATTAGATTATTCGTTTTGGGTGATGGCTTTCGGATATTTTATTACAACATCTAGTTAATTATGTAAATTTCAATAATTTTACAGCAACATAAGGGATGGAGAGGTCTCATTGATGTCCAGCCAAGTCCTCTGACTGCTCTGCCCAAGTATGGCTCTGTTAGTACAGAGAGGGTCATGATCCTGCAGCGGAGACAAAAAGACCTGATGATGATGATGTCCTAAATTTTACTTGATCTTGATATAAATTATATCCTACTATCTTACTTCTTACTAATATTATAAATGCGAAAGTGAGTTTGTATATTTGTTTGTTTGTTACATCTTCACGCTTAAACTACTGACCCGATTTGGATGAAATTTGGTATGAATATAGTTTGAGACTCGAGGAAGGACATAGGATAGTTTTTATCCCGAAATTCCCACGGGGAGCGAAGCCCGCGGGTACAACTAGTAATATTATAAATGCGAAAGTGAGGTTGTATATTTATTTGTTTGTTACCTCTTCACGCTTCAACTACTGAACTCATTTGGATAAAATTTGGTATGGATATAGTTTGAGACTCGGGTAAAGACATAGGGTACTATGTATCCCGTAATTCCCACGAGGAGCGAAGCCCGCGGGCACAGCTAGTACATTATATATAAAGCCAATGCTACTTTTCTCGAGGGATTGAGTTTTGCTCACAACGCCCAATTGTGGTTCAGAATGATCAATTAAAATGTATAAGTTAATGTAATCCTAGGAACAGTTATTTGCGTCATCGGGTCACAAACTTAGTATTGCAATGGGTAAAACATATACTATCAACTACAGTACAGTCATAGACCATCATAGAATTTATTCCACGTTATTTGTGATAGTATTAATGGCATACGTTGTGTGCATTATTCCCATTGTAAGTGCTATACTTTACGTCGTGACTGCCACTCAGTTAAACCTCTGTTGCATAACAATTCTTAGCGGGTACACTGTATCCACTATGACTATGGTAACCACGGCAACCGTTACTTCATTTGACTTATTCACCTGATTATCATATCATAACAACACCAAACAGTGTTTCGAATGTTTTATTATCAGACAGAACATTCATCATCATAATAATTGTTTCAACTTTCTGAAATTAGGTAATGAAACATTATAAAATTGTTATACTATTTTAATAGTATGTTAAAATATTGTAAGGGCGACAAAACTTTTTTTTATTCTTTATAAACCGTTTAGCATACCAAAAAACGCCGGGGCTCCAGAACAATAGGATATCCGAAAAAAAACCAACAAGGCCAAAAGCGTCACTTAAAAACACATCAAGCACTGCACTATCTTGCATAAAGCCTCTTTGTCATTGCCGGCAAAGGCTTTTCGAAAAAAATAACACATACACAAGCACTTTCTAAAAAGCTGTTGAACCATTCAAATTTGGTATAGCGCGTCGGTCGCGCGCCGCTCACTCTCGGAGACTGACCCACGAGCAGAACAACAAGATAAACAAGTGGAGCGAGCGAGACAACAACACATGCACCTGTGCACTTAAAATTGAATGATTGTTAAAACGAAACAGATATAAAACAATGCGTATATTAGAAAGAGACGGAGAGACCGGCGAGCCTCGAGCATAGCCATCTGTTAAAACGAAGTAACTGACATTTTACGTACTAAAATTTGACATTTATGGTTCCGCACAATAAAGTCTATATTGGTATCGACGAGGAAAACTTTAACCGCTTTATCATACGCGTTGGTCATTTTATTGTCAGGGTCAACATATGGCGAAATGGTAGGTACATCGTGGTACTTCGCCAAATTCCATCGCCGGCGCGTCGAACAATATGTTGTTTAATTTTGATATTATTTAACTAGGGCTGTTATAATTCCAGTCGCGATAACTCGAGAACAAGAGAACAATTGGTATTGTATGAATATGAAATGGAAATTCATTCATCGATTAGTTTTGTCGTAACTGCTTGGTTATTTTGGGCTAAAAAGTAGTGAGTCACCCCAGTCCTAAAGACCCATGGAGGGCTCGCTTGATTTGAGGTACAAACTACCGAAATTATGTAATCATAAATAATTAAATAAATCTTAACATCATAAAATATCAATACTTAATAAAATATAAATGTTATATCCGAGGGGGATGTTACTACATTACTATAAGTACTTCATATAAGTTTATTTGCTAGGTAAATTAATAACCCCTGACTGTCAAGAACGGCATCTAGTGATAACTAGCGGAAGCGTATCATTATTATTTTTTTAGGGAAAGCCCTGTTATCAAGCGTTAACGCCGAATAACTTATAAACGGCTGAACCGATTTTCAGTTATCCAGGCCATAACAGTCATATCGCTTCAAGAAAAGCTAATGGGATAAAAAAATAATAATAAAAAATTAAAGATTATTAAGATAGCGTTTATAACTTAGAAAATCAACAAGCATAACGACAAATATTTTAATAATCTAATAAGGAAATCATATTAAAATAATTTAAAGTGTTACCAGTGTTAAATTACTGTTATCAAACTTAGAGCATGACATCATACAACCTTTTAAAACTTGATTAGCAAGTTAAAAAAAATATAAATCCACAGTGATAATGTTACCAAAGAGGTTTTTAATAACAACTACTAAATCATGAATGACAGACGTGTCATTTTAAAAAATATTTGATAAATAATGTTCGACGACCTCCGTGGCGACCTAGTCCGCCAGTTAGAGGTTACGGGTTCGATCCCCGGTCAGGCAAAGTTGTAAAAATATCCTTTTTAAATTGTTCTGGGTCTTGGATGTTTATCTATTATGTATTTGTTATAAATTGACTTAGTATCCCATAACACAAGTCTCGACTTACTTTGGAGCTAGCTCAATCGGTGTAATTCATCCCTTTATATTTATTTATTAAATGTAAGTTGTCAACAGACATACAGAATGTATGTATCGAGTATTAAACTAAGAACTGTGAACTGGTGAAATAGTGGTTTAGAATAACTCAATATCTTTGTGTCTTGCCATGTAACAATTTGGTTCAAGTTCCAACGTAAAATTCTCGTTACGTCTAATCACTCACCAAACATAAAGATCCAATCAATCAAATAATCAAGTTATTAATAAACAAACGTTGACAACACAACATTGATTTCAAGAACGTCGCTCAATGCGCTGTTACGTAAAAAAAAAAATTACAAAGAACGAATGCAGTTTTATATTGATAAAGGTGACCTACGGCCTACGAGTAACATGCGAACATACCTCCTCAGCGGAGATGACATCACCGCGCCAAACAAATACTCCTGTTGAATGTCCTACTGTGACACGTGTTCTGGAAAACCTATACGTAAGTACTATGTTTGTATGAATTCCCAATACATCCAATATAATATAGCTTTGGAGGTAATTCCGTAGACCTGAGTCAAATATACAATTAATTTGTGGTACCAGTGTAATACAAATTTACACAATAATATGCTATCTTTTTTTGGTCAAGCGAGTATAAGGTTTCTGCTTACCTAAAAGAAATTATAATAAACATCATTTGAGATCATCAGATTATAATAATTAGGAAATAGAGTAACGCTGTCGAAAAACGCAGGATTCACTCTGTATTCAATTTAGTCTTCTTTCTTTTTCCTAACATGCCTTTGCATCTGACGTGACTCAATGGCTTGTTATATAGTGACAACAGTCACTGTTACACGCATAGATTTAGAACCAGTAAAAAAACAGTGCCACTCCAGGAGTGCTGAAGTGAAAACTTGGAGTCGGGTTTTTGAAATCACACAGACACACACAAAAAACACAGATACACAGACAGACAGACATTACCATCAAACTTATAACACCCCTCTTTTGTCGGGGTTAATAATAAGCATCAGTGAGGTCAATGAAACACTCAGAAATGATGTAAATCATAAACCACGCGATCCGCACAAAAGCTTACACAAACATCGAAAGATTTACAAATTACATGCAATGAACGCAAATTAACAAAGTGATGTATCAAACAATACAAATTCACAAACGTTTTCCCACAAGTCGTTCTCGGAACAATCCGACGGCTTCCTTCGATTGATTTGAGATCAAACCGAGAAGAGCGCATTCGCCAGAAATCGTGTTTACGTCTGGAACACTTGGAAATGCTCAAAATCCTGCTTTGCATCGCCGTGGCGCCACGGAGAGGCGTTTCTTGAGAATAGTGAGTTTAGAGATTTGCAAATTAAGAGAGACAGGTTACGAGAAGGTATCTGATATTTCTATGAATTTCTTTCTAGGAGTTAATGGATTCTGGGATAGATTTGTACTCGGAAAAATTCGATATCCCATAGCTGGTAATAGGCATTGAAAACAATAAATACCATTAATGAACTAAGCACGTGGAACGGTGTAAGTAACCACCCCAACGAATAGTTGTTTTAGAGTTCCGAAGTCCCTAGACTCTTAGTTAGCGCCCCGCCCTTGTTAGCTAGAAAATCCAAAAAAAATCGTGATAGTGGTAATAATTGTAGGAACACTTTGCCGGCTAAGTAAGCTTTGTTACTTTAAAAAGTACAGCCGTCTAACTTATAAAAAGTACCAATTAATAATTTTGTACAAAATGCATAATTCATAGAATTTTTTTCTTAAATTAACCTGTTTCGTCTCACTGCTGGAAATCCTTGGGGGAGGCCTATGTCCAGCAGATGACTTCCTGTGGCTAATGATGATGCTAATGTTCAACTGCTGGGCAAAGGTCTCTGCCATTTCCTTCTTGTAATTTTGTAGAACATGTCTAACTATGGAAAATAAAATTTGCATGTTGTAACTTCGGAACTGTAACTTTAAACGTGGCCAGACACGTACTAGGCCAATTTATTTGTAAGTATTAATTAAAGTAATACCGAGCTTAATTTAATATACAAAAATTATATTTGCAATAGCAACTCTCAACGGTCATTCGTTTTCCGTTCATACTAATTTCGGTTCAAATAAATAAACAATCCTGACATTCATAGTATTGGCCTTCGAAAAACACTGATTCTTCGTACTCTTAAAGTTTCTTAGGAAAATAATGATCGCCTTTCGATGTATTATTATGACGTCAAACAAAATATAAGATCTAACAAAATATACTGAAATGATTTTAAGGGTGAATTCATACCATGGTACTGAACAACTTTCCCACAAGGAACATATGTCGAAATATATAAAATAATTATGCCTTCACATACAAACTCGGATCAGCTGGTCGTTCAACTTGTATGGAAGGTCAAAAATTACTTTTCATATTTCGATAAATGTTCCTTAGGAAAGTTGTTCAGTATCATGGACTGAATTCACCATTAAATTCGTTTCAGTATATTTTGTTAGACCTTTTCTAGCCGTTAAGCACAAACAAATATAGGGTATAATTGATTTTGGAAAATGGAACACCTGATGCAGAATTATAATCTTCAAGCTAAACTATAAGAAATACAAAAATGACGCCTTAGAATAAGTTGTTCTGCCTGATGAACATTTCCATAAAGTCTACGCGAACGAAGTCGCGGGCTTCGGCAAGTCCTAAATAATAAAAATGACCATATTTGACGCGCAAATGATATCATAGCTTCAACGACCTTGTTATACTTACGAGTATGTTAAGTTTACATAACTGCCCCAGAGTGGAATGATGTCACCTAGACTCTAGACACTTATTATTCTGTGTGTTTGTTTGTGACAAATTGTATTTTCACAATAGGTGATGGCAGCGCTACGTCACCTATTTTTTGCAAACAATGACTGCATGATCCTATTATATAGGTGGGAAGAGACAATACAAATTATAATCAATTCAATTCAAGAGCTTTGCCAAGTCAATGTAAGAGTATTTATATGAACAACGTGGTAGGGACATATCCGTAATAAATTGAACCACAGGCTATACTAGATCATCATAGTATAATGAAATTAAAATCGCTGTCAAAAATAAGAAATCAAAATCGACATTTTCATACGAAAGTGTGCAGTCGCCCTGGCAATTTGTATGGAAATGTATTTTTTTTAGTTTTTTGGATGTTATTTTATTATTATTATTATATAGTGATCTAGTATAGCCTGTGGTTTGATTTATCACGGGTATGCCCCTCCCACATTGAATATTCTAATTGGTTTAGATGTCAAAGTTATCTTCTTATTTTACTGTATCACTAAAATAATTGTTTCACATTACTCTCATTATCGCTCCACCTTATATTTTCCAGCACAACTGTCACCCAAAGGTTGTCTGTAAGAGTGTAAATCAATAAGGAGTCACTTACTTACTTTAAGACAAGATTGGTCGTTATTATTTATCCATCAGATAAGTACCTCTATGTGCAACAAAATACACTGAAATAGATTCAATCTGTAAAATTACACATTATCTTTACGAAACACACATCGAAATAAGACAAAAATGTTTTCATTACTTAGCAAGACATTTCTACCGGCATATTTAAGGGGTTTAACAAATTGAGTTTTATCATTATTGGATAAAAGGCATATCAGCGATCAATAAGAAGAATTAATTCTGATGCTTACAAAATATATGATTATAAAAAAATAATTGACTGTCGACACAGAATACATAATACTTAGTACAATGACGATCCAAACTAGACCGAACTAGGGATGCTTAAGTCCCAAAACCAATCAAAATAGATCCCCCCAAATCAAACCACTTTTTAATAAACATGATGTCATCTAAATTTAGTCTGAATAATGAATCAGATGGTGGGTGTGGAGGTCTAGGCTATAACAAGAATGCTAAATTGATCCATGATATTAGAATAACATTAGACCAATGTTTGCTTTTGGTTAAATCTAACGCAAGACAGATATTATTCGTATGTAGCGGGAACGAAGTGATATGCGAGACAGCCACGGATTTGTTGTTGTGTTGCGCCTGGGGAACGCAACTTCGTCGATGTATCGTCGGAGGTTGTATACATTGTCAGTTGCAACCAAAACTCTGAGATCGAGATGTAGGATACTGCTGGCGCCATCTAGTGCAGTGCAGTGCACGCGGTGCAGTGTGTTAATCGCCTAAATGACAGCGAGTGCGCGTCCTCATGTCACATCGCCCTGATGAAGACCTTGGGATGAGGTCAAAAAAACACATATTATATATTGGAGTCGTGGGAACACATATTAATTCATAAGAGCCAAATTTCAATTATATCAGCCCGAAATATACAAATAATATTCAAATATAATTGCCCGCGAGTCTGATTTAAGACGCTATTCAGTATTTCCCCGTATATTCCACAGAATAGGAAAACGTCAAATTTTCCTGCAAACGATATTATATTGGTACCTACGTTACTCAAGGTTAACAAAAATTCATCGAAATCCGCTATTTACTTATTCTTTACAAAAATTTAGGCTGCGTTTCCACTGAAGCGGAGCAGAGCGGAGAGGAGCTAAGCGCTGCATGAATTGACCAATCACAATGCTCGAAATCTCCGCTACGCTGTTATCATTGAAGCGGAGCCTTACTTGGCTCGGGAGGCATACTCTTTAATACCAATTTGTTATGACTCCATTTTTCAAGCCTAACCATACATAGACCTTTACTCTGGACAAAGATAATATAATTACTAACGTAACAGATACCCAACGCCATACAAACGATTGGAGAGGCCGTAAGCACGCAAAACTGGAGTTGCGGGGCGGCCTCTCAGAGATGGCAGCACACACAACTAGCCAAAAAGTTGACGAAGGAAGTGCTGAATATACTTTTAAAAAATATATTGCATTTCATATAAGTCATATTTAACTAATTAGAGTACTACTTTATTTAAATACTAGTTATAAAAGATTTTTATGTTTTAATTTTTACCTTAAAGCGCCATCTAGTTACAAGGAAAAGAAATAATAATGTTTATATGACGATGGGTAGGCATGCTCTGGATAAGTAAAGATAGGGATACGTACAAACACGGATCCAAACTATATTTAAATTAAGATATTTTTTTGCACGGAGCTATAAAATTCCAATTTACGGAAGCAAAGTGTGTGGTCAGAAAAAAAAACTAGAAATAACAAACTTGCAAGTAATCTTCAAGATGGCAGGAGTAATCAATCAATAAGTATAATTTTATTTGCGTTACCGCAAACTTGTTCGGAGCCTGAATGTCGAATTGAAAAGGTAAATATGATGTCATTCCATATAATAAGACGGCAACCTGTGATAAAGATATAAGTAGATGCGCAAGTATAGTAAAAACCCCGACTTTTAATAGTTTCACATGTGAACGCCATCTAGTGATGGCTGAGGAATAAATAGTAGAATTAATATTCATAGCGCCATCTATTATTTAACAGGCAAACTACAAAAACCCCGACTTTCAAGCGATAACCTAATAACTTTTAAACGGCCGAACCGATTTTCATCAAACATAGTTAAAAACCACAGCAAGGGAAACGCATTGAAATAGGTCCATTCATTCAAGCGCTACTATGTCACATACAGAGAGACCGACAGACATTAGCGTCTTACTTATAACACCCCTCTTTTTTGTCAGGAGGTAAAAATTACTGCTTTTATTGCGCTTATATCGCTGTATGCTGTATATGAGCGTTTGAACACGCGCCATCTTGTAACGTGTTTTGATGAAAAGGGTTAAGAAATTTCCTATCGAACGGCTTCCCAACCGCACATATATGTTTTAATAAATAACTTACGAACTGCAACAGATAAAGCAAAAAGTCAAAAGACTTCACTTCCAAACTACGCAACCAATCTTGATAAAATTTATATGACGCCACCTGACAAGTATACCATTTCAGAACATACATACATAATATCACGCCTGTTTCCCGCAGGGGTAGGCAGAGACTATGGACCTCCACTTGCTACGATCCTGACAAACCTCTTTTGCTTCATCTAAACTCATCAATCTCTTCATACATGCCCTTCGGTTGCCATTTCAGAAAGACTTAATTAAATTCTTTCTGAATATACATTTTCATGTTCATATTATTTTAAAAGAGAATTCAAGATATAGGCAGAGTGCCGGCCCATGTATATCATTGGCCCACTGTATGTAATTGTACTGACGTATCTTAACAAAATACAACATCAATGAAGAATAAGGCTTATGAACTCGTGTTATGTAGATAATACGTATTTTCCTGTGATTGGAGGGTTATCTTCAAGGTGTTGGGAATTACAAGAATTTATCTCGAATTTAGTAATAAGAATATTATAAAAAATCATATTTTTTTTATCTCTTTATTTTTAAAGAGGTCATGTGGCACAAAGCTATGTAATCTGTTTTGTTTTTTGTAGCTTCCTAGATTTGATAAGAGAACATATTTTTAGATCTTTAATGATGTCAACGCTACGTTTGAATGTTTGGAGTAAAACATCTATTATTTTAAAAAACTAAACAAGTTTTGACAATCTTTATATATGACCACCTGACTATGCCTTTTAAACCAAAGGAAATATATTTCAAATCGGTCCAGGCTTCTTCAAAAAATCGGTGAACATACATAAAAATCCGACGAATTGATAACCTCCTCCTTTTTTAAAATCGGTTAATAGTAGCATTAAAATAAACAAGAACCTTTTATAGTGGTCTAAGAAAAAAACGATTATAGAATGTACCAGCAGCTACTCTTCTCGCGCAGATCATTAAATCTGATTCAAGGAATTTGCGAATATCTGAATCATGTCAACAGGCAATGCGGCTAGCAACTCATCACTATTTTCACCTTCTCGCCCGCCATCACGCTTCTTTTTTTAATCTAATTGGCTACACATTTATCGCAATAAACCTAACCAAGGTTTGGTACAGCTAAACCTACTGCTCGATCATTTGGCAATGTGTAGAACAATGTCAATGTGTAAGGGATTTTAGGCAAATGGGTCATTGTCCTTGGGTCTTACGGCTCTGTCTACCCCGACTACATCCCGTTAGGGATAAAGACGTGATAGTGTAACAAAATGTACTAAAACTATTTTACGGGTAAATTCAGTCAGAGAAACGGAACAACTTTGTGTAAGTACGACCTTCTATACCCTTCTTGTGAGTAATTGTCCTATCTTCTTATTCGCCGGTTGACTGGAAGAGATTCCATTATGGGATAAGTCCGCCGTTGTCAATTAATTCTATTGTTTTTGTGTGTAATTGTGTTTTTTCATAGTACAATAAAGTTATTACAAACAAACAAACAAACAAACTTTCCACAAGAAACATATGTCTAAAAATGAAAATCAATTTTTTCATTCCTGATTGTATCCCGTACAAGTTTTCCGATTGGCCAAAGATTATTTTACATATTTCACATGTGTTGTTTGGGGATTAGTTTGTCCATAAAATTGTTTCAGTATACATATTTTGTTAGACCTTATATAACATCATTTGAGCTAATCACAGCAATCTATCCTGGATAAGAGCAGCAAACCACCGAGATGGTAGGCGTCAACGAAGAGAGGCCTATGTTCAGCAGAGGGCGTAAGGACTGGGATGATGATGATGACGCGCCAATCAAGACTAAAAGAAGTGTATACATTCTCGAACATTCAGCAATGATCAGGCATTGTGTGGTTATCGCAAAAATTTGTATAACAATGATTAATATCTGTCTGGAGCCCGGCCTTCGTCGAAGGTCAGCGATGCCAAATGCTATCGCTAATATATACGAGTAGCTTCAGAACTTCTGAGAAATTGGTTACGTTGCTAAGTGTGTTTGCCTTTCCTTGAGACACAATATCGTCGAAGTAATGTTTGAAGTCCTTATTATTTCATTAAGAACATTTGATGTCTAATTTTATTTATCAGAAACCTTTTGCATTTATACTGCTTTACAAATGCGTCTCTGGATTGCTAAAATTTTAAATTTTCCACCAGTTAGATCATCTGACCCAGCAAATTCCTTCACTGTTGCGCCTACTATTAACCCTTTCACCGCAAACGTCGGATTTATCCAACAAACATTTTCGTGCCCATTTCGCGAACGTCGAACATTTCCGACAAAAAACCTCTGTTCGTATAATATTGCATTTAGTTGTAGGTATTTTTTTCAATTCACTATGCATCGCACTGGAGGTACGAGAAAATCTCGAATTCGTCGCTCTTCGTAAGAAAGGCAACTGGTCTAAGCATCTCTTCATCTCTCATGATAGACTGGCAACTTGTCAGATACGCAACTCGACAGATACGCATTTCGAGATATCTGAAGTTATTCATCCAGATTCATTGACGAAAGCACAGGGGTAAAAGCTTGTAAGGCCTACTCCGTCTTGCTGGCAATATTTGTCAAGGTCAAACTTTTGGAAACCTGCAAAATTCAAAATCGACGACCGTGCCAGTTCACGGCTGCGGAATACGAGTTGACGTAAACCGAGCTAAAGCTGAATGTTTAGTGTCGCGGAAGCTATGTTTACCATCAAACGCGTCCCTCGCGTGCCTTCGGCTGTACCGGCGTAAACACGCGTTCTACTAATTGCAAGCATTCGAGTAACGAGCGAGTAGAAGCGAGCTAAATTCGTCTAGTGCGTCTATATGAACAATCCATTGTATGGGTGTATGTATATTGTATATTGGTTTGATGGTGGGGTTATGTCGTTTTATCACAGAGCTGACCACCTTCCAGATCCATCATCAGATCAGCTCCATGTCATCATAATATTGTATTGTCATGCGATTTAACGATAACTTGAGAACATATTTTTAATCGGAGCTTGTTATTTGGTAGAAGTATATAGCAAAGTTCGAATATGAGCCAAATTGGTCAAAACTTTGCCGTAATTGGCTTTCGCGAGTTTCGAAAATCTTATAAGTGGCCAATAAGATCGTTGTTACCGGATCAACAGATTAACCTCACGACCTGTCACATTTGGCCTATCTGACCGTTCAATCACCATTCCTTTACCTTTTTACTAAATAACCCATAATCCAAAATAGCTGCAAAACAGGCGTTGCCATCCCACGCTAGCTTTATTAATAGAATCTTCGCGAAAGAACAGAAACATCTAATAAATCTTCAGTGGTATGGTGTGTATCAGAAAACCGCAATTCTTTTGAAGTGGTCGCTTCCGTATGCTGTGTTGTATGAAAACAAAGACTTATGAATGGGAATTGCATAATATAATAACAAGCGTCTTTTATATTATACGGTTTGCTTCCACTGGGTATTTATTGATAATTTTAGCTCCATCATCATCATCAGGTCTTTTTAGTCTCCACTGAACGATCACGACCTTCTCTGTAATACTAGACTTAGTCAGAGCAGGTAGGTAGAGGATTTGGCCTACACTCACCACGCTCGCCAAACCTATTGGTGTTAATATGCTTTGTTCAGTTTGTATTTTCTAAGTCGCCTTCTACGACATCCACGGGAAGACTTGGGAGTGGTCCTATTTTACTCTGCCAGAAACTACACGGCAAAGTCTATAGTATTTAATTGCAAATGACATAGTGCTTGCTTTTCGTGTGTGTGTGTGGCCAACACGAGTGTCAGATTTTTTAATCTATCTAAAGGCATCTGACAGCACGACGACTGTCATACAATAATGACAGCCGGGACCAATGCCTTATAGGTGGTGCCCTACAGAGCACGGAGGAGCTTGAGAAAATTTTAGTTGCTGAGATCGGTTAGGGTGGTTCGCAGTTCGGGGCAAACTACTAGTAGTGTTGAGACAAAGATGGGATATCACCTTTATTTCGCACATAGGCACGAGACACTACAAAAGACGCAAATCTCCGCTGATTGAGTTGGCTGGCCGCCAGAAATTAACACAAAAGGTTGGCTTTCGATTAGATTGACTGTAGCGACCTTGGCAGTCGTCAGCGAGGATCCAGTAACACATAATGGATGCTAAGGACGTCACCAATGTTCATATGAATCTGAATAATTAAGGACATTGTACCGAATTTTTGAACAATCTAGCGATGTTCTCGCGTAGACTCTTTGAAAATCCGGCGTTTGTATATATGTACCCCGACTACAAGGATATCATAGGGCGGATTTTTTTTTTAAATTTGTATTTTTCATAAGATTCATCAGGTCTTTTTTAGTCTTCACTGCAGAAGACGACACAACTTCTTTACTACCAGAGTTATGATTCTATAATCTTTAAAGTTAAGGGAATTAGATTGAAGGCTTTGCAGAGTTATGGGGTTATTTTTGAGAATCGCATCAAAGTCTTTGGCCCACTCCATGTAGGAAAAGAGCGTGATGATATAACATGTATGAATGTCAAAGTTAAAGCGCTCTTAAATAAATAAACACATAAATAGGGACAAATTACACTAATTAAGCTAGCCCCAAAGTTAGTTAAAGACTTGTGTTATGGAATACTAACTCAACGCTACTATTACACATACATATATAAATAGAATAAAAATCCAAGAACCTGGACAAAAAAAGACAATTTTCCAATTTGCCCTGACCGAGGATCGAACCCGGTGAACTTGAATGTAAAAATTGTTTTGCTCTTTAGCGCACTAATAGTTTATAAAGCATAGCCCATGAAACTAAAGACCACGTTTAGCGAATACTTAGCACCACCTGTAAATACGCATAAAGACAAAGTAAAGACAGTTGTTTACCATAATTGAGCAAATAAAGGAGCGCACTGATTTATTCTGCGCGAGCGCAGCTGTCACCGCGCCATCTGCCGTGCGCGAGTTAAATTTAGCGGCACCTGCATCCGGGGGCAGCAGGAAGAATCGACGAACGATTTGAGGAAGACGCGGTTAGGTGGACGTTTTGGAATTTTGGATGTTTGATTTTCCTTGTTGTCTTTGTTTATCTATGTATGTATGTATTTGTTATAAAATTTAGTATAGTTGGCTAGCTCAATCTGTTTAATTTGTTTGAAGTTAATCAGCAGATACTCGAACATCGTTGGGTGTAAGCGTATGCAGGTGCATTGAAACGCAATCATCTTTGCAAAAGATAACTTGATTTTTACCAAAAAATAAAAAATAACAACAGACTTATTTTCTTGCAGAAGTTTCTTCCATATCTCCTTCACCAAATTTATTTGGGGCCAACTTGGTACTTAAGGATTTCAAAAATCGACAAAATCGGTTTACAAGTGGCGAAGATATCGCGTAATGTACCTACATACAAACAAAAACAATGGAAACTTGGTGTCGGTAAGGCCCAACGCAGACAACAGACTATCCGTGACGCACTTTTTAGTCTGTAATAGTGTAACGCACATGGCGCGCGTCGTGTGCGTTACTGCGTATGATTCCATGGTTTCATGGTTTCATTTCCATGATCCCAGGTTCTATTTTCACAGACTAAAAAGTGCGGCACGGTTCAGTCTGTCGTCTGCGTTGGGCCTAACAGTGTCGTGAGTTCAATGGTTTTTTCCATCTCAAAAATGCTTTCCGTGCAAGCCAAACGCGCCTTAAGAATTTTCACATAAAAAACATATTCGTCGAATATTGGAAGTCGGGTAAAAATGCTGGAAAGCAGTCAAGATTCTCCAAAGCACATCTTAGGTTGCAACTGAAACGTACTAAGATGTGGGGGATAAACAATTATATTAGCATACTTTGAACGTTCAAAGAGTTTTAAAGAGCTTTCTAAACAACATCACACGTGCAGCTACATCCGTAGCCTAGAGGTCATCATATCAGGCTGTCACATCTAAGCTGGATTCAAGGAATTAAATTCAATAAATCTCAAATGATAGGGAAATCTACACAAGCTTGCAAGTTACACAACATATGGCAGAACAATATGCGCTAAACAAGTAATTGTTTGTATAACAACAAGATCTTAGTAACTAAGTGCAATAAAAACAAAGGTCAGCGCTTTCCCGCGCTGGTAATGCTGCAAGGAAATGTGCAACGTCCGAAACACACGCGGCAACAGATGGGCCGTACGCTCGTAACGTGGAAACATACGGGCTACTGGTCAGATAAAAGACGCGGTTTGAAGACTTTCATCCCCGTTCACTTTACAGTTTTGAAACTACTGGTCAGATTAAAAGACGCAGTTTGAAGACTTTCATCCCCGTTCATTTTACAGTTTTAAAACTACAGGTCACATTAAAAGACGCGGTTTAAAGTCTTTCATCCCCGTTAACTTTACAGTTTTAAAACAACTAGTCAAATTGAAATACGCAGTTTTAAGACTTTTATCCTCGTTCATTTTACATTTTTTAAATAAAATTTTTACATGCATATGTATCTCCGTCCGTCAGAGTGAGCTATTTTGCTTCATCTACCTATACTCATCACTCTTTATACACCCGCTTAACTCTCCAGTTAAGGGTAACACCTCTTGTTTTGTAAATCGAACAATGTGTAGCTAAACTACTGATCCAAACAGAGAAAAGGCAATGGCAGAAGAAAAAAGTTACAAATTCGTTAAATAAATCTAAATATTCGATATCGCATAACTAGGGTCGTCACTACAAGTCACGGAACACATAAAATAGTAACGATTTTCTTTTCATAATCAACACAATATAGACTTTTGCAAATATATATATTTATATATACATATTAACTATAATAAGTAATTGTTGTTGCTACTATATATATCTAACATTCATGCAAGCAAATGATCTCATTAACAACATGCAGCACAATAACACGTAACAGGAACACGCCAGATATGACCATGCAGTGACGCGCACGTACGTAATACACGCCCGTGAGTTTCACCAGTCACCTGTTCGGGTTAACCCCTATTCTGTTTCTCATTAATTGGCCATCAAAGAAGAGATTACGTTAATTCAATAAAAACTACAAAATAACAACATATAAACTAGCTTTTAAGGCCTCATATTTATAAATAGGTGTCGAACGTGACCGTGGTGTTGGATTATGGAAATGATAAGCAAAACAAGGTTTTTGTGATCATGTTCTTATTATGTCATGTGTTTTCTTAGCCCAAAACCTTTTTCACAACAAACTTATTTGCTTGTAGAACAAAGTTATTGTTCTTGTTGAAAATTCTTATTGTAAATTTCAGTTATTGGCTTTAGTTTTCAATAATAGTACGAAAAAGTTTATAGACCTTTTTTTTTACTGCGTAATAAAAAGCCTTATGTCCCTTATGACGATTATTCAGCAGTCTCGTCGAAAGGAATCAAACGTCTGGTGACATTTTTTGATCTACTATTTTTATTATACTTTTATAATAAAGATACGCATATAACTATAACGTCTTTATCGCAAAAGACGGAGCCGCAAGACTCGAAAGTTACACTTAGCGTGATGGTGGATATAAAGGTGGATAAAGGGAATCAAAGTAGTGATGGTTTGCTAGCTGCATAGCCTGATATAATTCAGATTCTCGCCAATTCCCTCGATCGACTTTTATGATGTACGTGAAGAAAAGCAGCTGGTACATTCTACATCCTTTACTCCCAGACCATGAAAGTGTTTCCCGCTAATGACGAGTTATCATGTTCTCCGTGCTTATATAGAACTGATGTAAATATTTCCTCTCGCCTACACCCGAACCGATCCTCGCTTAAAACTATACAGCGCACTTCTAATAACATCTTCAGATCCGGGTTATCTAGGAACCATTCACCTCTGAATAACTCTCACAATTATTGATAAACTAGCCGAAGCCCGCGACTTCGTTCGCGTGGAGTTTATGTCTCTGGAAAATGCTCATCAGGCTGAACAACTATTACTAAGGCGGCATTTTTATATCTCTTATAGTTTAGCGAGACCATTATGGTTCTGCATCAGGCGTTCCATTTTCCAAAATAATTTATACCCTGTATGTTGCCCATGCTTAATAGCTATATAACAAAAAAAGTTTCATTCGAATCCGTCTAGTATTTCCGGAGATTAGCGTGTACAAACAGACAAACACAGACATTTTTTTTTAAATTCTTACTCTATTACTACGTCTCCACCGCCCACAATATTTTTTTTGGAAATATATTTAATGTACAGACACACTTTTTTTACTGTTTTATTATATGTATAGATATAGATTGATAAATAACACTAACCAACGAATTTCGAAGGAATACGTATGAATGAACGAACAGTGACGTAGTACGGTAGCTAAGCTATTTCTGGATCATTTATACAAGAACGTAACCATTCTACTGCAGTCGGGTAAAATAAAAAATTGTTGAAATTGAATGAAGTGTACGTATAAACTATATTCAAATCACATATTTTAACCTTACGGGGTGCACAGAGGCAGGGGGCAAACAAAACCAATGGCCACACTTGACAAAACGAAAAGCCTGAGATGAAAGAACATCCAACATCTATAGAACATCAATACTCTTAAAAAATATAATCCCGTGTTGGTAAAATTTTGAAGCAACGAATATCAGCGTTGCTTTCTACAATGTAAATGTTTTATGTAAATAATTTTTCAAAACTAAAAACCGAGTTCATCCTCAAACTACACAGGTGACCGATTTTATTAAAATTTAAACAAAAAAGAATTTTCCGAATCGGTCCAAGCGTCTTCGAACATAAGATCGCGACGAATTGATCGACGAATCCTCCTTTTGGGAAGTCGGTTAAAAATAAATACTTTATTCTATGGCAGCAAAGCTGATATCGAATTCGATAGTAAAAAAACGATATATAACAGTGTTGCTTTATGCCATGATTTGATTTATGTAAAAAAAAAAATGTCTTGCTGAGCAGAACTTATATTGAAGAAAATAGAGGGAAATGGAAAGCATCCACATCCCGATTCTTTATTATGGCGACCTAAATTAATTTATCAGTACCTATTTATAGTGAGTTCCATATTACCTACATACATAGTAAAGTTTCTATTGCTTTGCTGCATCAAGTCAAATCAGTATACCAACTACTAGCGCCATCAAGTGGCGAGAAGTGGAAGTCAAAGAAAATAATATTCTTGCGTTAAAATCAGATATTATAAAGTAAGTACGTATACGTCTTCAAAGCAGCGCTGCTGTTGTAAACTTATAGAAAGAGACATAGTAGTTCTTCCATGCTGGTCTGGGAGAAAAGAAAAAACTTATAATGTACCAGCTGCTTCTCTGCCCGCGCAGATCGTAAAAGCCGATCGAGGAAATGGGCGAGATTTGAATCATGGCAATAGGCGATGCGGATAGCAACCCATCACTATTTTGATTCCTTTTCCACCATCACCCTAAACGTGGCCTTCAGGTCTTACGGCCCTGGGCTCTGTCTGCCCCGTCAGGGATATAGACGTAAAAATGTATCTGTATACACAGAGTAATTTTAAAAATAGCTACCAGATACGTGGGAATTTTTTTCTTTCAAATTTAAATAGCTAGTTATACGATTCATTTCATAAACTTATTTACTTACAGAAAAAATAAATAATCTTGAAATAGGTTAAGCGAGTAAATTAGAGAATAAATTTTCTTCGAACCAGCATCGCCCTCATGCGGCGAGTAGCGGAACTACTCCCGAATAAAATACCGGTAGGTGCGTGCCCAGTAACAGAAAAATATCACAGATGGCGCTTCAAATATTTCAGGAAACACATTAGCAATCAGTCTTAGAATAACTTAGATATTTTCGACTTAGGTCCATCACAGACGACAGACTAATCCGTGCCGCACTTTTTAGTCTGTCAAAATAGAACCCATGGAATCACAGACTTAAAAAGTGCGTCACGGATAGTCTCGTCGTTTGCGTTGAGCCTTAGAATAAATTAGATACTACCGACTTACATATACTTTTGCTAAATTTTCATATTTTGCTACTAGTCGCAGCCATCAGTAATCGACACAGAAGCAGTCGGATAAGATTTATCCATGTACGGTCAGGCATAAAAATGGAGTCATAATTTCTCATACAACAAGCAAGTTTCCTGGGTCAAAAATAAATTATTTGGCACTGTTAAAAGAATAAAATGTCACAAAATAATGTCACTTGTCATTGATCATATCCATTATCAACGTGATATAAGATTTAATAATGCGGAAAAACTGATATTAAGAGCGCTATTTGACTCTAAGAAACTATGGCGTCATTCGTTTTTATTTCATACAAATTCCATAGAAAATGTTTGTTTTGACGTTTAGAAAAAAGTGTCTCCTTTGATTTATAGGAAACTTCTTTATTAAGAGAGATTATGGCTTCACATTTGAAGCATACTGTACATACTAAAGAACAAAGACAGTCGTCAATACACACTAGGCTCACCTACACTATTAATAGTGATTGTGACTAGTGATAACTTACTCTGAACGCTAAGTCCATGTAATGTTGAAGAGTCCACTGCTGACTTACCTGAAAGAAACAAATTGTCATTATAAATTATTTATTTAAGAAAAAACATGTATGCAAGTGTAATTACACAGTTCTGTTATTATGCGATTTTGTTTAAAGGTATGTATCAAAAATAGAAAAATATTTGTTTGGATCATATATACAACTACAAAAAGTACTTACAGAAAATCACTTATAACTAACAAAATATGCCACCAAAATGGTTTCTCTCACTGTACGTATAATGATATTGTTGCATGTAGTGGTGCTTCGAAATAGAATCATATGTCATGTCAAATGACATGGTTCGGCGTGTCGTTGCAGTGCGCAGTGGTACTTCTTGTGTGGCCGGTGTCACGGAAGACCAGCGTTGGGGTGTTGTAAAATGCCTCGACACATGCTGAGTGGACGTCGGATTAGCGTGATATTTAGATTAATGAATGTATCAATTTGTAAAATTGCAACTGTATACATATTTCGCTAATAAACCATATTCTATTCTATTCTAATTATATAAGTTAGATCTTAGTTCAAAACGTACACATAAGTGAAATACGGATATGGATCTTATTACAAGAATAGATTAGAAATTAACCTAAAATCCTATTATAACAATTGAAATCAATTTTTTTAAATCAGTAGTTCTCAATGAACAACATAAAACATAGGTTCCTGAAAACATTCTATCGAACATTTTGTAAATCCTTCAATGGCAGGCATTTGTCCAGCATCCGTCTTATTATATAACGTGTATGTGCTAACTTTTAAACTATTCATCATCTTCCTCGCCTTATCCCTATTTGGGGTCGGCTCTGTATGTCAACTCCGTCCACAGTTTTCTATCATTAACCATATTTGTACTACCTCTCCCCCTAATAAATAAAGATTAAATCTCTTTATTTATTTACTAGCCGAAGTCCGCGACTTCGTTCGCGTGGACTTTGTGACTCCGGAAAATGCTCATCACCAGTGCCGTAAATAGGGCGGTGCCACCGGTGCCCAGGCACAGGGCGTAGACTCTGGGGGGCGCAAGAACGGCCGAATCAGGCAGGACTATTATTTTTTCGGTTTGCTCCTGATAAGTTCAAGATCAGGGTGGGCAACGCATTTGCACTAGTGAACTTGCGATTGAGTTTTAGTGAGTGAGACACAGTGGGTGATAGGCGAAGGGTCCACTTAACATCAGATGGCTGATCTGCTTGTTTGCCCACATCAATTCTTAAAAAAAATAGATTTTTCTTCCAAAATATTAGATAATTGGTCCACCAACACCAAGTTCCTTGTGCTTTATTTTATCATCCTGTATGAAATAAAGTAGACCTATACATAGCATTGCTCTAGGGTACCTATAATATCTAAAAAAACAAGGGCGCAGTTATAGAAGCTCGCACAGGGTGCAAAAAAGGCTATTTACGGCACTGCTCATCACAGGCTGAATAACTTTTGCTAAGGCGTCATTTTTATATTTCTTATAGCCTGTAACCATAACCATTATGGTTCTGCACCAGGTGTTCCATTTTCCAAAATCCCTACCCTATATGTTGCCTTTATGTTGCCCAGGCTTAATAGCTATATAACAAAAAAGTTTATTCTAATTTCCGGAGATTAGCGTGAACAAACACATTTTTTTTTACTCTTTTATGATGTCTGAATGGCCAGAATTTTTTTTTTGGAAATATATTCAATATTCAGACACATTTCTTTACTGTTTTATTATATGTATAGGTATTTTTATGAGACATCACCGAAATCCGCCAAAAACACCTCCCAAAAATGCCTCTTTTTCTTTTGTCACGGCCAATTTAATTTAGATGAATAATGGTCTAAATTAAACCAAGTCTTATAGTGTCTGCGTTTAGACAGCGTAGTTATTTATCTATTGCATACTTATATTATGTTTTTTAAAACATATTTCGTCTTATTATAAAACGCAGCCAACTTTGTTACTAGGTTTAAATCATTATCCTCCCTAATCAAGTTGACATCTAGTAAAGTAAAACAACTCATCTGTCAATGTCAACTTGAATTGGTTGGATAATGGTTTAAACCTAGTAACAAAGTTAATCCTGTTTTTAAAATAAGACGGATTATGTTTTCTGAATTCTTAATTTAAAAACTAAAACCTAGAAGATAGGTCGACAATGAAAACACTGTTTCCCACAAATGTATACTATATGAAATTAGATTGCTTAGTGCAAATACTAAGTCAATCTTTTTATCTTTTTCAATATTAATATGGTCACTTTAGGATGATGTTAGGTTAGCTAATTAGACAGAAGGTCCCTCAATAAAGGACTGAATAAATTAACAGACTTGGTACTACATAAATCTTACAACTTTTCACGGTAGAAGAACTGAGTTGCGAGACTTCCACTTTTTACAAGTTATGTTTTTCATGGCATCTATATTTAGATCCGAAACGAATATATAAGAAGATGTTTGAAAGTTGCTCCAATAGTGGACAAGTTAAAAAGCCATCAACTGGCGGGGTATGACCACGCCAGGAGGAGGGATGTCGAACGTCTGGCTTAGAGGATGGTCCATTTGGAAGTGAAGGGCTGCAGAGGGATAGGAAGACCGAGGAAGACGTGCATAGAGTGTGTAAGGACAGATATGAGGGGACGAGGGGCTAGTGCAAATATGGTGAATGTCAGAAAGAAGTGGAAACAGTTGAAATACTATAGAGTATAATATTAATAATACAAAAAAAAACTACATAACACTGATTGCCGTGTAGTTTCTGGCAGAGTAGAATAAGGCCACTCAGAGACCTCCCGTGGATGTCGTAGAAGGCAAATTAGGGAATACAAGCTAAACAAAACTTATAAACATCAATGAGACCTCTCCAAACCGTCTGGCCAGCGTGGAGAGTGTAGGCCAAGACCTCTGGCAGCTCTGGCCAAGTTTGGTTCGGGTAGTATAGAGAGAGTCGTACTCCTGCAGTGAAGACAAAAAGACCTGATGATGATGATGACATAACACTGTATTGTATAACTATACCTATTAAGATGCAAACAAAGCGGCTGCCTACCACCTCGGCACTTTTAATTAAGGGGTGGTGAGCCGTATACTTCGCCTTTGTGGCCCTGATTGAAAACGTAGGTGATTCCGTTCGATTAGATGTTTAATTGATTCTATAAGTAAGGAAACGTATGAATATGGTATGTTTAGCTTGTATATTTAATTACAACACCACTTTGTCACAAATCACAATACAACTGTTCCTATTAATGCAAAGGCCAATGCAACCTTTTGTGTGAGCCCTTGGCACCACCCTTTTTAGGGTTCCGTACCCAAAGGGTAAAAACGGGACCCTATTACTAAGACTTCGTTGTCTGTCCGTCTGTTCGTCCGTCCGTCTGTCTGTCACCAGGCTGTATCTCAAGAACAGCGATAGCTAGACAGTTGAAATTTTTATAAATAATGTATTTCTGTTGCCGCTATAACAACAAATACTAAAAACAAAATAAAATAAATATTCAAGGGGGCTCCCATACAAAAAACTTGATTTTAATAGATAATGGTACGGAACCCTTAGTGTGCGAATTCGATTCGCACTTGGCCGGTTATTTGCTTTCGCCAACAATGAAACTTAAACCATTATTAGGTTACTTCCTAAGATGAATTCCTTCCGATTTTTAAGGGGAGTGTATGAGCCACTATCATCCCCTTTTCATCCCCAGTATTATTCCCAAAACGAAAAAAAAGTACTGCGCTACGAGTACTACTGGAGTAGGCCGCGGAATGTCTAATAAGTTCAAAGTAAAAATCATCAATGTTTTTTTTGTTACAGTTTAGAAACCTGATTCTTTCTTAGAAAGTTCTTTAATGATGACCTAAGTTTTCGCCGCTAGGCGAAAGAAAAAACATGGTGGTGCCAAAAAGTTGCATAGGCCTTTACCCTTGCAATCCTACATCAGCAAGTCCGGTCTATGAAACGATTGCATCCTTCCCTACAAGAAATAGCGTAATAGAAAACAAAACTGGTTTTTAACCGACTCCCAAAAAGGAGGAGGTTTTTCAATTCGTCGCGATCGTTTTTATGTATGTTCACCGTTGGACTGATTTGAAAGATCTTTTTTTGCTGGAAAGGGTGATCCCGTAGAAATATTATCAAAATCGGTTATGTGGTTTGGGGGTGAAGTCGATTTTTAGTTTTGAAATTATCCATTTCATACCTTTTCAATTTGACGAGCATTTTCAATGTAACATTAGAGTTTTGTTTAAGGAAACAAGAATCCAAACAATTTACAGGGCTAACGAAAATGTGGAAAGCTAAAACAATTCAGGTAATTTCAAGCTTCTATCCAGCGTAGGAATTTTATTAATTTCTAGAGCCAAAATACTTCAAAGAAATTCCATAGTTGAAATGATATGTAGTTCCCACTTTTTATGTTAGCTTTGTCTTTTTTAAAGGAACATGGAAAGAGATAGCTAAGAAGTGGAGTGACGAGAAAGGATGAGACATCGATAGTAACTAGATGATGAGTTTTTTTGACCCTTGACAAAAAGAGGGGTGTTATAATTTTTACTGTCTGTCTGTCTATGTATCTGTCTGTGGCACCGTAGCGCTCGAACGGATGGACCGATTTCGATGTTGTTTTTTTTACGTGAAAACAAGTTCCCTTGCGGTAGTTCTTAGCTATGTTTGATGAAAATCGACCGTTAAAAAGTTATTAAGTTATCGCTTAAAATTCGGGGTTTTTATAGATTGCCTGTCAATAGATGGCGCTACAGATTTAATTCTACTAGTTCCTCCGCCCATCACTAGATGGCGTTTATATATGGAACTATTAAAAGTCAGGGTTTTTATTTTGCCTAGCAAATAAGCTTGTCTTCTACCTCACTATTGCATATTCTATTCGGTGAAATTAATTTACTTTGCGAACTGAAAATGGCCGTTCACAATGGTTCTGAAAAAGATAAGCTCTTGAGGACAACTCTGTAGACAAAAGAGCTTCTAGACAGCTTCAGACCACAAATTAAAGAGTTCAACAAATTGGCCCAGAGTGAAAAAGGAATCAAAATAGAGACGGGCTGCGGTCAATTTTGCTGCCACTGTACAAATTATACGGAGGTTGGGTGACCAGTACAGTGTGCGGCCAAATGTGCGACGTTCATATGGTTTCTGTATTTGATCTGTTTGTTGCGGCCAGTGGTCGTAGGTAACAGGACTTTTCTATTAGTCCGCCACCCAGAGGTTCCGAGTTCATCTCCGGTCAGGGCAAGTTGGAAAATGGCCTTTTTCTAATCTGGGTCTAGGTTGTTTATCTATATATGTATTTGTTATAAAATATAATATAATTGAACACAAGTCTCCATCTTACTTTAGGGCTAGCCCAATCAGTGTAATTTATTTATTTATTATTATAGATGTAACCCAACCCTAACACAGTAGTGCCATCTGTACTCTTGACATTTTGCTTCCAGTCTTCGCTGACGCCCACAGACTCGCAGATAGAACTAATTGGACACCGGCCGGAGTCGAGATTGGTTGGATTATAATCCGCACGTCATTTGATGGAAACTGAACATGAAAGCTCGAAGGGCACGCCATCGTCCATACAAGATGAGAATTTTGATAATTAATCATACTTTCACGTGTAACCTTCATGTCTGAGGCGGTTTATATGACTCGTAATATAATTATTTATGTACATGGATGATGGTATAATTTGGTGTTCGAAGAATTTATCAACCTTTACCGTCAGTCGTCATTGACAGTCTCCTTGAAACCGACAGGTTTATTGTTTAGTTGTCACTAGCGCGGGTAAGTTCATAACAATTTGGACTTAATTAGATCACTTCCTTGTCTCACTTCAAAAGTCAGAAAGACTTGCGTCGTCGCGTGCAAAACGTGTAACGCGAAACGCAGAATTGGTTCCCTCTCGTAACCTGCGATAAAGAATCTATTAAAAAAAAAATTATTATATTGTTGAATTATTTTAAAATATGTCAAATCTACTAATACCCAAAGACACTGGCTGTGTGTATGAGAGGTACGAGTTTAATCATCAGGCGCGACTTGTTCCTCTAATTTTGTACCCATTACATTAAGAAACTATCACACGAGCCAGCGGAGTACGAGCAAAGTCGCCATGCAACAGACGAAGCAATCCCAATATCTGCGACTTGTTCCTCTAATATGTACCCATGATATCTAGCTCTAGAAACCATCACACGAGCCAGCGGGGTACGAGCAAAAGTACCCATGCAACAGACGAAGCAATCCCAACATTTAACAATTTGCAATCCACATGTGTCGAACACATAACCTTAACCTATATCACTCGTTGATTGGCTGCCTCGGAGTCGAGAGGTGTCTGCATTGGATCAGCTTCACTCAATAACCGGTGCTTTATAAACACACGAGTTTTACGACATCGTCTATTTACGGAAAAAACTGCGGACTATCGGCATGTTTACGTACGGCGTCTGGTGGACTGTAGATGGGGTGAAATATGAGGCATAGAAGAAACGTGAAGTTAAGATAGACCGAATGTGTTTCTGTTCTTTTTCTTGAAGACCTACATCATTTTTTTAACACATCTTAAGCCTTCGTCACCTTCACCCTATTCTCTTCATGAAGTGCCAACTTCAACCACCAACTGCATTTGTAAAGGTATTTTTGTAGTATGACATGATGACATACAACCCTTAAGACGCAACAAAGTTACCATATGTTTGAGATCTACGCGGACTATATTGAAGTAACAAAACCCACTAAGAGAAGTCGAGGACTAGACTCTTCGGTGCCACTAGTATTAGTAGTCCTGTATTTCAGAGCCAGGCTACGTCGATGTCGTTCTACAGAAAGAGGTGAAATGACGTTTCTAGGCGAAAATAATAGAGTAGTTTGCCATTACCTTCTCCATTTCACTTAGTAACTAGTGTAAAGCTTTCCTCATATATTTTCCTTTGCCGTAACTTTACCTTCCCATCCCTACCTATTGACTACTACACTTGATGATATTCCATTACCGCTGCGGAAATGGAAACAGCATTCACAGCTAGAGAATCGAACGCGAAAGCTTTGGACGCGCGCCAATATCAGACAAATCGTTCCGGATCAATGGACAAACAACGTGGGGGAAACAAGTGGGATTGTCAAGGACGGGGACACAATGCTCGGGACTAAAGAAAAATATCAACACAATTAACTAATTACATACTGCGGTGGCCTCCTGAGAAATGGGACAAAAAGTGACTCCCCGGATACCCGGAGGATGGTCGTCGTCGCAGGAAAAGGGCAAGATTCAATTCAAATATATCTTTATTATAATAGGATATTTATAATATCTCTTAATAATCGTCATTGTTTTGTTGCACATATGCTGACGACAAATGGTTACTTACAGCTAATACAGAAGAAACGGAAACAAACTGCACTGCAGCATTTTCTTCAAGGACGTCAACTCACAATGAAATTAATATTTAAAGTTAATGTATACTGTAACAATGTAATGTTAACAATATCACTCACCAATTGGTCATTTTTTGTATTCTATAGATATTGCTAAATTCTTTTTCAAAAGTATGTATTCCATCACATTTTAAATAAAAAGTAATTATAATTTTCAAAAGTAAACTCATACGAATAGGTTGGTTCTAATCATTCTTTGTTTACGGTAGTTTATTCTAACTGAATGACTTAAGATGACATTGACAGGTGGTTAATGTCATGGTCATTCCAAGTTTTAAAAAATAATTCAATATAATATTGATTATTTAAAATCATTTATTTTATTTATAAAGAATCCATAATAAACTAATAAACTCTTTTAAACATTTTTATTTTTATATTATCTCCGATTTTCTAGAACCTTCGATAATAGACAAAAGTTAATTATTGAGTGGGTTTCGGGTATCACAGAGTTGATATTTTTATCGATCTACCTACATCTTGTTGGATGTAGATCGAAAAACCTCAGTGATCGAGCATTACAATTGTGGCTCGCTTCGGCTCCGAACATAATAATTTGTCTACAATAATTTGTACGGCTGAGTTGTCCGTCAGCTATTTTTTTATTCTTTTTTAAAAATAATTTTTATTGTGTACGAGTTCCCTGTTATATAGGGAACTTCGTTACCCCTGGAGAAAAAACTACGTTACCCCTGGAGAAAATTTCGTTACCCCTGAAGAAAATCTTCATTACCTTTGGTGAAGAGCGTCATTACCCCAGGTGAAAGACTACCCTGGTGCGTCTACACGTCGGTGCGATCTGAAGTTTGTTGCGGTGAAGTTACATCTGAGCGTGACTTCGAGTCAAACCGGCCGCCATTTTGTTTTGCCCCGAGTGCATATTCATCCCTCACCAAGATAAGTTCCGCCCGAGAACCACTGACCACCGTTCTGTTTTATTTTTTATTTGTAAACGCAACATCTGTACGAGACTACCTATTTTTTTCGCTGGACCCGCGTCTGTCCCTAGATTTTTAGTTTTGTGTGTTTATTTTATATTGTAGAAAGGACAATATAGTTGTTTATTTTTATTCATTTTGTTTTATTGTCCTTTCCTCGTAGTTTTATTTTTATTTTTTTTATTTTATTTTTTGCACGGGCTTATCCCGTAGCATATCATAAAGAAGAAAGAGCTTGACGCTTTCCAGCGTTATTGATCGACAATACACAGTAAAAAAATCTAGGTCTATGAGCAATGACAAAAGACAGATGCAAATGGAATTAAATGGGAAAGGAGACATAGGTCAAATTCGTTGCGTACGATATGACCTTTCTTTCAGTATTCTCTGTCTGAGAAAAGACTGGAGCCGCTAAAAACGTAGGAATTGCAAATGACAGGCGTCCGAACAATACGAAGCTTTGCGTAAGACCGCGAGTATAAATAACAGCAGGAAATCTGTTTGTGATCCGGATGTTATGTAATATTATAAAGAATATAAAATCTTGATCTTGTTATCGCTTCCTTGGCAAAGAAAAACATCGTCAGGAAACCGGAAATTTTAAATGAGGGTCAAGTTCATTGGGGCACTATATCTGAACTTAGTTTACATACACAATACTGAGATTTATATCAGAAAAAAATGCTAGGAAGAACTGGATCGCATTGTCTCCAGGGACAAAACAGGATGGCAGACAAAAGGGGGCAAAAGCCACCTTCAGCGGGTTTTTGAAAGCTGATGTATATGTCGCAGTTGGATTATATAGTCCGCTGTATGACCAAAACACTGGCCGTTTGTAGAACAGGTGAAAATCGTTCAGCTAGATCGTCTAAGGTGTTCATTAGACAAAAAAGAACATTTTATTCTACACGAGTCAAAGATAGAACAGATTCAATGTTTTCCGCCTTTATAGAATTTACTAAACAAAATTATCGTAAAACATTGTCAATTTACAATTTAGTACAGTTTTTATTACATTGCGGTAAGTACTATTATTGCCTTGTTTGTTTCCTTCTATTCAGAACCTAGTTCAAGGACACAATTGTAGCAACAAACAACATTTTTTACATTCATTTCAGACCTTAACTTAGCATTTAATTCTATTTTATTTACGAATAAAGTAGTAAAATATTTACTCCTAGCGATAAAGCTAGGATTTTAAATTACCGAAAAACACGCAAAAGCCGTTTGCGCAGATAAACACCTGCGTAATGAAGGTCAAGGCTTATTCGTCTAAAAAGTAAGATCCCTGGTACTGATTAGTAGTCTTAACAAAATAAATGGAAGAATTTAAAGCCTTCAGGAAATTGTTGAATAAGGGAGTAAATTGTAAAGCTTTAACGTTGATTTAGTTTGCTGTAGATTTAATAATCCTAAGCCTTTTCGTTATTAGTATGCTAAATGAAGTTATAGACATAAATTGGACTATCTGTTAAAAGCCTGTTACAGGACTTGGAAGTTTTGGAAACATCTGAGATCTTAGGTGAAACGCGGTCGCATAAAATAGAGATTTTTTGAAATCGAAATTGTAACAAACAATAACATGTGCTTGTACAACTTTGAAGGGGCATAACCATAATAAATCCAACCACCGGCTATACTAGATCACTATAGCATAATAAAATTAAAATAACAGGCAAGGATCCAAAAACAAAATCGACATTCCCATACATACTGCCCGGGAGGCTGCACACTTTAGTATGGAAATGTCTATTTTTTTCCTTTTCTTTTACTGTTATTTTAACTCCATTATATTCTATTACTATAGTGTTCTAGTAAAGCCCGTGATTCGATTTACTACGGGTATGTCCCTTCTACGTAGTATAAAGTACTTTCTATCTACATCACCAGGCCCTGGATTATCATACGTATCAGCTTGATAATAGAAAGCAAATAACTAGTCGAGATAAATGTAACAAATACAAAATCGTAATTGTTGTTAAATACAAGACCTTATTTGCCATCAGCTCTATATCACCGTTATATTCCTTTGTTATCACGTGGTTTTTTTCTCACTAGTTCAATGGACTGAACTAGTGAGAATTACTTTCCCTTTGTTTCCACTCGATCAGTTGTCCAGTTCAGTTGGCTAAACATGTATATTGCATTGTCTTGTCACTCGATTTACATAATGAAAAATGTCACATTAATCTCACACCATCATGAGGTGAAAAATGTGTTGCAACTGAAGTGAACAACGTATTTAATAATATATACAATATGCACACACCACATAATAATAAATACACACACCCTAACGAAGGTATTGCTTTTGAACATGAAAATATGACCGACTCAACAACTATAGGAGCAACCGCAAAAATAGTAGCACATATTGAAGCGTAGTTCAAATGTTTACAAAACTAAATCAATGAATGAGTGGAATCCTACTGAATGGTGTAGTATAAACATAAACAGAGAAGATATTCGCGAGTCTGTAATAGCTCCCAAATTGCAATGATTGATAAATTTACATGCACGTGCTTAGGAGGTAGACCAATGTTTATCGTTGTCAATATTCAAGGTGTATTCTGGGAAATGGAATGTTTGTATTGGTATGTTCAATATACAGAAATTAGGGAACTTCAAACATAACAAATGTGTGGATAAATAAAGCTCGCAATAAATACAGGGTGGCCAACTTGGAGGTATACAACTTTTTTTTGCCGCCATTTTGTTTTGGCGGTAAATATGACAGTAGTTGCATGAATATTACTTTGAGTAGATACGGCAAATTTATTATGGAGCGTTTTACGACAGAACAAGGTGTTTTAATTATTAAAACGTTTTACGAAACATTAAAAAGTATGTTTCCCGGTCCATTAATTTCAAGAAACGGTGACATTGATTGGCCCACAAGATCGTCTGATTTAACAGCTCCTGACTTTTTTCTGAGGAGCTATCTAAAGGGACGTGTCTATGATAACAGGCCAATGAACTTTCAGCAATTAAAACAAAATACTCGAGACACAGTCACTGAGATAACGCAGGAAATGTGTGAAAATGTGATGAAAAACGCGATAAAAGGGTTCACATTTGTGATGCTGTTAGAGGTGGACATTTGTCTGACATTATTTTCCATGTCTAACTGCCGGCCCTAAATATTATATTTAACAAGGAATACTTGATATATTTTATATTTCATAGAATAAAATTACAAAAATAAAGTGTAAACCTGTTATTTGGCCACCCTGTATTTCAAACAGGTAGCTATCCACAATCAGATAGAAGTAAAAATTGAATTTGTCTAACCATCAAAGCTGTACTAACAAGTTTATTTGCAAGGCAAATTAAAAAAACCCCGACATTGAATAGTTTTATATGTAAACGCCATCTAGTGATGGGCGGCGGAACTAAATAGTAGATTTGATCCGTATCGCCAACGTAACGTATCCGTAGCGTTATCTATTATTTGACAGGCTAACTACAAAATCTCGACTTTCAAACGATATCTTAATAACTTTTAGACGGCCGAACCGAGTTTTGAAAGAAAGAATTTTATTTCAATAGTGAAGCGAATATTGTGAAAGTGGAGAAGAAAAAGCCAAAATTATCAAGTGACAAAATTAGCTCTAGCATAATCACAACAAGGTCGGAGTTTTTGGTGGGAAGTCCGCGTATTCGTTCAGTTGGAGTTTGCTTTAAATTGTTTTGCAAATTGAAGCTAGTAGATTATATTTAATTGGTTAAGTTTGGTGTTAAAAATGCTTATACTCATGGACAATACAATACAAATTAACTTTATTGCACCATGATAAACAAAAAATAATAATTACAACAGCAACAAGAAACAATATAGGTACATATGTGAAATGTTTAAAGTTGATAGTCATAGTGCAGCTGTAGTGACTTGTGGTGGGCATCTTTAAGCGCCGTCCGCTACTCAATCGAATATGAAAACCAGTGGACTCGTATAGATTTGTCGCCAGAAGTTCCCTTGAAGCAATCAAAGGACCTGCACCATTTGATTGTATAGTTAGGATTGGAATGAAGAAGTATCCCATAAGTAAAAAAAATTAAGTTGACCTCTAAAGAACTAGTATCCAGAGCCGTAAAATGAATAAAAGCAACAAGGTTGTCATTACCGTCAATCCCACCTGTCGGCAGCTTGTCAGCGGTGAGGCTCCGCAGCAGTCTCTTGATGCTGCGTCGTCGGCGGACACCGGCACTAGCACCATCATCGGGAGAACTCATAGCACTACCACATTGAACACTTTCTTCACTATCACTGTTGCTTTTGCGGTAGCTTTGATTTTTTCACTATTATTTTCATGTTTGTTTTGTCATTTACTTCGATCTTAAATATTTGAGTAGCTTAAATTTTTTCATTGTTTGTTATGTCGTTATTTTCTTAACGTTTGGCTTTTGCTTCGATCATAAATATTTGGACTTGAAACATTATAAGAAGAAACTTTTCTCACTCACTCTTCTTATATAGTTCCAGTTATTTCATAGTTATATTTATGTTTATTAGGTTTTTTACTTACTATGTGATTCTATTTTCATGTTTGTTTGTCACTATTTTCTTAACGTTTAGCTTTACTTCGATCTTAAATATTTGGAGAAACATTATAAGAAAAAACTTTTCTCACTTACTCTTCCGGTATAGCATCAGTTATGTCATAGTTATATTTATCTTTATTAGGTTTGTTACTTATTGTGTGATTCGAATTACTTTGTGGCGCACAAAGTATCTAATTAGAATCATATAGTAAGTAACAAATAGTAAGTATTAGATCAAAATTCTTTTGTTTGTTTGAAAGGGCATGCTTGTGAGGTAGTCTTGTACATTGGGGGCGAATCGATTTTTAGTTTCGAAAATATATTTACTTAGTTGTGTTTCTGGCTTATTTTGATTCAGCATTTTTTTACAGATCATAGTTATTAGAGTTTTTGCTTGCAAACTTCGATACGATCAGTGCGCATTGTTTACTTGAATGTTGTTAAAATTTAGGAAAAGGCGTTTTAATAGCGTTGCATAACTATCGATAGTTTGACTATCGATAGTTGAACTTGAAAAACAGTCATAATATCGATAGGATTATCGATAGTATCGATACTATCGATAGTATCGATTGTCAATAGTTTGCAATACTATTGTTGAAAGGTATAACTATCGATAGTATCGATAGTATTGGATTTAGATACTATTGGATTTAGTTAGATTAGATAGTATTGGATTTAGATACTATCGATAGTATCGATACTGTATCTACTATTTGCATGAAATACTATCGATAGCTAAAATTACTATCGATATTACAATAGTATCGATATTAAGGCCATACCCAAATTTTCCGGGGTCCAGTGGCGCCGCCATTTAAAATAAATCATTTAAAAGGAAACGGAGATATAACTTAAAATTGTGTCTTGGTCAAGTTCTAGATACCCATTCAAAGTATTTTTTAAACTACTTTTTGTAGTTTAAAGTGAGAACGTGAAGCTTTTCTACGCACATTTGCGAAAAACGGCCACTTTTAGCTAATGTGCGTAGAAAAGCTTCACGTTCGCACTTTAAATTATAAACAGTAGTTCATAAAATAGTTTTAAGGGTTATCTAAGTTGACCAAGACACAATTTTGAATGATATCTCCGTTTCCTTTTAAATGATTTATTTCAAATGGCGGCGCCACTGGACCCCAGAAAATTTGGGTATGGCCTTAAACAATACTATCGATAGTTCTTTATACAAATAGTAACTTTACGATCGATAGTCCTATCGATATTGTTACTGTTTTCCAAGGTCACGATAGTATCGATAGACTGTCGATATTTTATACTATTGCTTGCAACACTACTTTTAACTTTAAAAATATTTCTATAACGCCAAAACTTGGATACGATCAAAATGTTCTAATTGCGTTACTCGCATAATTACTAAGCTTTTATTCATATTTCCAGTAACTTTATGAATTCACAATTTAGGAATATTTTCTCGGAAAATATTAAACTAAAACTCATCGCAAATTACTTTCAACAATTTGTTTTATTTTCAAGAGTACGATGTTTGCTTTGATTTATAAAAACCCAGACTCATAGAAATTCGTCTGATTCCGACTACATATTTTGTATGAAAAATCGAACCATTGAGATCCCAGTATTGTTTCCATAGGAAAATGTGTTCAGTGTCATCGTCAAATATGTGTCGTACTGTTTATTAATATACTACTATCACGTCTTTATCCCTAATGGGGCAGACAGAGCATTTTGGGTCTTGCGGTTCTATGCAGAGCCCAGGGCCGCAAGACCCAAAAGCCACTTTTAGCGTCATGGTGGGCGAGAAGATGGAAAAGCAATCAATACAGTGATGGGTTTGCCCATTCCCTCGATCGGCTTTTACGATCTGCGTGGGAAGAGAAGCAGCTGGTACATTCTTAGTTTTTTTATTTCTCCCAGACCAGCATGGGAATTGTTTATTAACACCTGATATAATCAGAACATTCAATGATCGGATTTAACAGGTCCACCTTTTTAATTTGGCGATTCAACCATTATATCATTATATCCGACTTCAAATAAAGGAGGAGTTTATGGATTCGTCGCAATCTTTTTTAATTATGTATTATTCGATTATTCGAAGAGATCTGGACTTATTTGGAAAACTTTTTTGTTCCGAGGTGGTCCCATAGAAATTTTATCAAATTCGGGTGTGTAGTTTGGGGTGGAGTCGGTAATTTATTGCAAACAAACCTAACGGTCACGACAGGGATTGCGGCCCCTACGTACGTCACGTCGTCAGAGAGGTAACCCTAGATCAGTCTTTCCCAAAGTGGGCGATAACGCCCCCTTGTGGGCGCTGCAGGTCTCAAGGGGGGCGGTAAGAGACCCAGAAAGAAAATGTTTTTTTTTTTTGCTAGAAGCTTTATTTAGCTAAGAGGCCTCTTAAACAACGACTGCAAGAGCTCTCGACTCTCAATAACAACCACATAAATATCATCCTCTACTTTGAGAATAAATATTTACATAATATACATATATAGGTCAAAATAATTAATTAATTTAATTTGAAGTTATAGTGGTTTTTAAATAGGTGAAAAAATGGGGGCGCTAAAAAAATATTTATTCTCAAAGTGGGCAGTAGACAAAATAAGTTTGGGAACCACTGCCCTAGATGATTGATGGCCGCAGACGACTTCGGAAAGACGTATAGAGTAGTACATGTAGTCCGGTATTTGATACGACTCGTTTCAATGAAAGTATTGGATTTGACTCTTCCATGCCGGTCTGGGAGAAAAGAAAGAACTTACAATGTACGAGTACCAGCTCTTCTAGTGTAATTTTCAAAACTATAAACCGACTTCACCCTTAAACTAAACAACCGATTTTGAAAAAAATCAATGTGGTCACCTGGGAAGTAAACCCTTTCAATCTAAAAAAAATCATATCGGTCCAGGCGTCTTCAAATAATCGGTGAAAAAAGATCGCGACGTATTGATAACCCGTAAGGATACTGTAGATTAGTTTAACAAATAAGCAAATAAACCTCCTGCTTTTTTGGAAGTCGGTAGAGTATGGACAAAAATATCGAGGAATCATGTAAATAGGCTAAAGAGCTTGTTACGATGTTAAAATAAACTCTATTCTTTCTTTTCTTGCCCACCTCATTCTCCATCATTTCATTATCTTCAAATTTCATCATAGTCTGAATTTCATTTCTAAATCCAATTTTTAAAGTCCAGACACTTTCCTTCCTAATCATTCTGACTCATTCCTCTTCCCCCTCTCACACTTATAACATCTAAGTACTTGTAATTGATGACTCGTAATTTATTATTATAAATTTATTTACTCTCGTCGATCTCTCATCGATGTCAGACAGGTTGCTAGAAGGAACTAGTTCGCGATGGAAAGGGATAGAACTAGATGGCGCACACAGAAGAAGACTAATGCCCTGATAGCTGACGATGATGATCTTAATGATGTTGATCTCTTGCTCTACGACCTCTACTCTACACATAGGTGTATTCCTAACCTAAGCTGGGACGGTTGGAGTTTCTGCAAGCTAGCAACTGACCACTTTATTGAGTCACTTTTCCACCCATGCACAATTGCACACGTTCGCCATCACGCTGAGTGACCTTTAGGAATTCAATCAATTGATCAAAACATGCACATCTTCAGAAAAATTCGTAAGATCTTTCACGGATGGGTTTTTTTTTTCGAAATTACAATTTGGCGATTCCTTTCCTCAAATAACCTCACAGTAGGGATTAGAACCCTAGACTGCGAGTTACGTCGTCACAAGGTAATCCTGAGTGATTGATAGCCCGATCTCGACGCTCGCTCCGTGGCCACATATAGGTCTCTCAATTTAATCTGTCTTGGATTCGAATTATATACAACGTCTACCTGAGACTATGACAGTAACAGTAGTAAGGCCTAAGTACTTATTAAAACGAATTTAGTAAGCTTATACTCGATAGGGTTGCGTCGTTTTATTGGGTCACAACAAATTACAATTTACTAATACAAATTTTACTTGACCAAGATTTGACCCAAAAGGCAACAAAAAACATAAAAACAAAACTACTGCAAAAATAAATGATGATATTTCATACACACGATGTTAAGATTATCCCGCAACGCGTTAAATCGCTTTAAGGCCATACCTGAATTTTCCGGGGTCCAGTGGCGCCCCCATTTGAAATAAATCATTTGAAAGGAAACGGTGATATAATTTGAAATTGTGTCTTGATCAAGCCCTAGATAATCCTTTTAACTATTTTATAAACTATTGTTTATAATTTAAAGTGAGAAGGTGTAGCTTTTCTACGCACATTAGCTAAAAGTGGCCGTTTTTCGCAAATGTGCGTAGAAAAGCTTCACGTTCTCACTTTATATCATTAACAATAGTTCATAAAATAGTCAAAAGGGTTATCTAGGGTTTGGTCAAGACGAAATTTTGAATGATATCACTGTTTCCAAACTAATGATTTATATAAAATGGGGGCGCAACTGGACCCCGGAAAATTCAGGTAGCCCCTTAATAAGTTGACGTTGGGACGCTTTTCCGGGAACTTACGGAGCAAAGGGATTCTGGTCTGTCTGAGAGCACTAATGGCCTGTTATCTAACAGCTTAGCTGTAAGGCTAAACATTTTTCAAAGCATAAAATCTCTGCACATGAAAATAAATACATACGAGTTATTAATCTATACTTAATATGTAAATGCTTTAAAGTTGACTTCAAAAATGATTATGTGTACTTTATTGCATAAGTCACAAGAAGTGTCAGTATTGAATGTGATAGTTGATGGTGACAAAATCTAAAGGGAAATGCAAGTCGAAAGACAATAGTTTGTTGAAAAATATACCTACCTCAGGAAGATATAAAATAAAACTAAAAGTGGACACATTAAGTAAGCGATTGTAAAGTAACATTTTGTAATTACTTTAATTTTTAATAAAAATATTAAAAACATTTTTCGTATTTATAATTCTTACTATAAACGAACCAATTGTCAAAACGTAGACTTCAAGAACTTTTAATAAAACGATTGGTCAGACTTCCACCAAAATTTACGTTACACCTTCTACATTTGCCGACTGTGACCTAGTGGCCATCATGCTACATCATGGTTCGATCCCCGGTCAGGTCACGATTAAAGATTATCTTTTTCAGATAGATCTGGGTCTTGTATGTTTTCCATATATGTTAAGTAAGTATCCCATAACACAAGTCTCGCGAACTTTGGGGCTAGCTCAATCTGTGTTATTTTTGAGTATATTCTATTTATTATTTACATTAATAAGTTTAAGTTTGCAGAGGTAAGGGATGGTGGGCTCACGAATATTACAACTACTAACAGCTAAGCCCACCAAGGCGTGTTCGTACAATAACATAAAATAAACAGGCCCGCCTTAATGAGCTGACAGTCTAAACAGAACACAAATATTATCTTACTTATTATTCTAGTTACAGCCACAAACAGAACTGACAATATTATTTAGAATATTACATGAAACATGTTTGAAGTTGTCTTTGATACTGCTGAATGATGTTGGTAATAAAAGCAGTAAACATAACTTAGTCATTTCTTTTTTAGAAACAAAATAATTTTAATTCCAAACTAAACTGTCGACAATAGTTTTTCAAAACTAAATAGTGACTTGACTTACCGACCAAACTACACAACCGATTTTGATAAAATTTCTATGGGACCACCTGACAAGTATGCCCTTAAATTCCATTAAACAAAGAAATAATTTTTAAAATCGGTTGTAGGAGTTGTTCACAGCTGTGAAAGAACTACTAGTTACAGAACCATTAGGACACAAAAACTCGTCATACAATCGTACAAATATTCTGCTGTTACCATTAAATCTCAAATTAATTGGATAATAACAAGTGATTTCATTAAATTTTACAAGCCGAAAGGAATGTTTCATAAACCGCTGAAAATACGAGACATTGACATTCCAGCACAGAGGTCGACATAAAGTGGGTTTGACGAGGAAGGCCGAGGTAGTTAAATTCCGGGTACCTCGTTGGGCGCCAATATAAACGAACGGGTCCTGTCCATCAAGCTATTACATTTACAGATCAATAAGAGTAAGCAAAACACGCGTAAGCTTCTTTATCCTACATCCTATACTTTAAATAAGCAATCAAGAATTGAAAAAACATATATATAAGGTCTAGATCGGTCATTTTGGAAATCTTTGGGAGAGGCCTATGTCCAGCAGTGGAAGTTATGCGGCTGAAATGATGATGATGATGATATAAGTTCAAATAAAATATATAATAATATACTGAAACCATTGTAAGCTTGAATTCAGTTCATGATACTAAACAACTTTCCCCAAGGAACACGTATCGGAATATTAAAAGTAGTTTTTGTCCTCCCATACAAGTTGACCGATCAGCTAATCCGAGTTTGTATGGAAAGCAAAAAATATTTTTTCACATTATTTCCTTGGGAAAAGTTGTTCAGTATGACGGACTTAATTCACCCTTAAAATAGTTTCAGTATATTTTGTGAGACCTTATTTATGTACATATATAATAGTGATCTAGGATCGGCTCCAACGATTTTGATGAAAGTCAGTATTTAGGAAGTGACGAGGCTGAAAAATCGATCTATCTCAGTTTCATTTCAATAGAACCTCGCTTTGCCGAGAATATATCTCGGTCGCCCAGCTAGTTGTACCTTGTAGTTGTATATAAGAACAGCGGTATACGACTAAGAAGTAAAACAGGAGTGCAATAAATGATTTGAAATTGAAACTGGAACTGGCTTTATAAGGATGTTCTATACAACATCATAGGTATATTTAAGTCAAAATCGCGTATACAATTCGACTTTAAAATACGTTTCAAAGTCTTTTAAATTGTATTCGGATCGAATTTTAATGTCATGTCGTTTTGTTTATCTTAGAATAAACTGTCGTATATTATTATCTCGTATTGTTTTGTAAGTTTTGTGTGTTTATTGTGTTACAATAAACACACAAAATTGCCGTTGCACGTTTCCGGCAGAGTAGAATAGGGCCACTCCATGTCCTCCCGTGGATGTCGTAGAAGGCGACTTAGGAAATACAAGCTAAGCAAAGCTTATAACACCAATGAGACCTCTCCAACCCGTCTGGCCAGCGAGGCGAGTGTAGGCCAAGTCCTCTTGCTGCTCTGGCCATGTACGGCTCTGATAGTACAGAGAGGGTCGTGCTCCTGCAGTGACTAAAATACCTGATGATGATGTGACATTTACAAACTTTGGGCAACAGACTGCTCGACCAAAACATTTGCACGAGTATCTGTAAAAACGTAACGTATCATCGACAACATGGCACACTAATGAACCACAACACGCGAGGTCAACGCACACTGTAATATTACGGGGTGAACTCGGTCACGGGCGCATCACCCCGTGACATCAAAGAGTTAGGTACACCCTGTATACGAACCAGTGTCATATTGTGAAAACGTGTATGAAATCTATTTATGTTTCGATATATTTCCATTACGTCACACCATTGAAGCTCCACTTTCTGAACAAAATTGTGGTAATTTTGCTCAGAAAGTTGAACTATACAACCGTAGATACAAAGTTCGTACACACGCGTCTGTGTGAGTAAAACGTCGAATTACGGTCAACCAACACATTTTAATACACAGTTTTATGTTATCTGTCATTACATTATTGTATAGCAATTATTAACCTATGTAAGATTCACAGCGATAAACTTGATTTAATGGCACTTCATATATTATAAAAAATAAAATAGCTAAAATACCTCAGTGTCCAAAACTAAAGTCTACAACCAATGTGTGTTACCAGTGATGACATATCGTGCAACGCGCTATGGAGAGGGCTATGCTCGGGGTTTCTCTACGTGATCGAATCAGAAATGAGGAAATTCGTAGGAGAACTAAAGTCAGTGACATAGCCCAGCGGATTAGCTTAAAAGAGGCAAAGAGGTTCTCGAATGGCCACGTACTGGCAAGCGAAGCATAGGACACCCACCCAAGGTGGTCTGACGACTTGACAAAGATCATCAGGCCCCGCGCTAGAAGCAAGCCGCTCTAAATCGGTCATTTTGGAAATTCTTGGGAGAGGCCTATGTCTAGTAGTGGACGTTCTGCGGCTGAAATGATAATGATGATGGATGATACATATTATTATAGCTTTATAGATTTGCGGGAGACCACAACTAGTTATACAAAAAAAAAAATATAGTCAGGATAAGATTTAAATAGAAGATGATTTAAATAACCTCACAAATGTTTATTATAACATCAACACAATAAGAAACGTTAAAGTACCCGTATAACATAAACTGTTTTCAAAAGGTTTTACTATCTTTTGAAACTGCAAAAATAAACTATTACAATATTTTTATACGATGTTTGCTTTGAAGATATTTTAATCAATAACTGTTTATCATGTCGTTATTATGTTACAATGTCAAAAAAAAGTAAGAAAAGATTGAAGGAATGCGTAAGAAATGATATGAAAGCTCTAGAAGCCGTACATAAAATTGGAAAGAAAAGACATTTTGCGTCGACCCCATATAAATAATTGAAAACGGTAAGAAAGATTTTACATTACAATGTCAAAGTCAAAACTATTGTTTGTGTGAAGTTTACAACGAAATATCATGATCATCATCACCCACAGCCTTGATGCTCCCACTGCTGGGAATAGGCCTCTCTCAATGAATGCCTGCAAAGAAACGTGCTTTTACTTTAATATAGTCAAATTCATTTATTTATCTTTGGATATTTGTATCACTTGCCGTTAGGGTTATCAGTTATCACAGTCCACTACGTTTAACATGAGGACTGAGGTAAATTTTCATATTCTAAAAGTGCTAGGTTGTTTGGAATACTGAAAACGGGACTAGCATTCTCAAGACTGAAGAGAACACTTCTTTTTCCGGATGAAAATTAAGTAGTTTGGTCTTTGCAGGCAAGAGAAAGAAAGAAAAAAAAAACTTTATTTGTTGCAAATTTACACGAGCTGCGAGTTTTATTTACGTGTTTAATTTATATACCATACCAAATTTTATTAAAATTAGTCCAGCCATTTGCGCGTGAAGAAGTGACAAACATACAAACACTCACAAACTTTAGTCTTTATTATATTAGTGTGATACATACAATACATTTTACCGGATCGTAAACTGTTTCTATTACACGACTTTTATGCCGTTGAAGAAAGACGAATCACCTTTATTGTACAGTCGTGATCAAATAAAAACAATATCCTACTAATAATAGAGTATGTATATTTGTTTGTTTGTTTGTTGCCACCTCACGCTTCAACCACTGAACCTATTTAGATGAAATATGATATGGATATAGTTTGACCCAGTGAAGGACATAGGATAATTTTTATGCCGAAATTCCCACGCGGAGCGAAGCCCACGGGCACAGCAATTATTGTAATAAAATTGGAAGCTTCGGTGGTGAAGTACCTCCTGCGTCTCAACCACCAAGCCTGCTGTACAATACTTGGCTCAATGATTTCAGGTCTATGTAGTATAAAAAAAACTGCTAACTCAGATTCAGATTTTTAGTACAAGTCACGAGTTTTGTTACATAAAGATAAGTACAGTGAAGCCCTAAAAGGGCACAGCAAACATGAGGGCAGCTAGTGCTGCTGTGGCGACCTCTTCGCTGCTTCAAAAACTATAACAACAAATCTCGAAGGAACAACTTAGTTCACAATGAGCATGCGAGATGGCGCTGATGCATTCTACAACTCGATCTCAAAGTTTCTTCGATTAACTGCATAAATACAACTTCAACATTCCACCGTCGAATCTACAAGTATGCTGGTGGAAGCCTGCAGCTCACCCTTTTCACTTGCTACCTTGGCAAGCTGGGCTAACTCGAATGAAAACTTTTCCACACCACAAAAGGGGAGACAGAAGAAAGTCGCAGCCTCCCATCACGTCCAAGGGGGCTTAAAAGAATAGCATAGGCACAGAATATGTATTACATGCAGAACAGAATCTCCTAAGATCCCGGGCAATATGCTTCCCTGTTCCTCGTCCTTGCACCTCTCCCCCGTTCTCACCTCGAGGGTATTGAGCGGGTGATCTATAGTTTCGTTTGTAGTAGTAGTAGGCATAAACGATACTCAGCTTCTATGAAGTGCCATAAGCGTGGAAAAATGCCCACTCCCTTTGAAATGATCTTCCCTGTGGAAGTTGAGCATCCTCGTCCTGTGTCTGTTTTCAAGTACATTGCGTGTTTTGCAAGATGTTACAAGACAAGCAACAGACATCACACACAATAGGGTAGTCTACGTGTAATAGCGGCTGAAGGCATACTCCCGAAAAATCTTTGTAAGTGTCCGAGTACTATATATATCGTGTGACACTTTACTTTTTTTTGACTTACTTTTTTTTATGTTTAAGTTTATATATAATTTTTTATTTTGCATTGTTTATACACAAGTTTTAAAAAATTAGTTTATGTTTGAGATCGCCCAATATGTATTACATGCAGAACAGAATCTCCTAAGATCCCGGGCAATATGCTTCCCCGTTCCTCGTCCTTGCACCTCTCCCCCGTTCTCACCTCGAGGGTATTGAGCGGGTGATCTATAGTTTCGTTTGTAGTAGTAGTAGGCATGAACGATACTCAGCTTCTATGAAGTGCCATAGGCGTGGAAAAATGCCCACTCCCTATGAAATGATCTTCCCTGTGGAAGTTGAGCATATCACCTCGCTCCCGCTACATAGCAATTTTATCTCCTGTGTCTGTTTTCAAGTACATTGCGTGTTTTGCAAGATGTTACAAGACAAGCAACAGACATCACACACAATAGGGTAGTCTACGTGTAATAGCGACTGAAGGCATATACTCCCGAAAAATCTTTGTAAATGTCCGAGTACTATATATATCGTGTGACACGATTTACGGATCTGCATTACAGTCAAAAGCGCAGTTAGCGCAGTATGCAAAACACTTGCCAAACCAACTATTGATTTATGTTCACTGGCCGTGCGATTATTGCAAATGACCCGGATAGGTTATAATACAAAACATTACATTTACGCCAAAATTAAACCAAGAATTCTGTACATTCATTACAGCCTTACAACCAAGGATGCTGAAGACCGTGCGTAACGGAGAAGAAAATTAATAGATTCAGGTGTTACTTTGCAGAAGTCAAAGTTACATACTATGTGATTTGAATTACTTTGTGTGATTCCGCTACCAGTTAGTTTATGCAAACTTTTGCCGGCCGGCGGGCGCGGCGCCCGCCATTCGTTCGGCGGTCAAACATCGAATGTTTGACCGCCGAACGATCAACAACTTGTTTGGTGCCTGAGGATGCCTTGTGAAGAGGCGAAACACGTGTCGCGTATACGACGTCCGATGTTGCTGCAGCCACAGCGGATGCAGCAGCATGGGAAGAATCATGCATCGACTGTTGATGGCGGGTGCACACGGGCTGTTGGTGGCAGGTATGTTGGGACTAACAGTAGTGGGTGGGCGCCGGCTGGCAATAGTTTGCATGAACTAACTGGTGGCGGAATCACACAAAGTAATTCAAATCACATAGTATGGAGAAGAAATAGCCGGAAAGCGGACCCCGGGCTACGCAGCATTACAGCTAAGGATGCAACTGGGAATACGCTGAGATGAGAGAGAGAGAGAGAGAGATCTGTACATTTATTAGAAGTTCTAGTCGGGAGTAATTTAATTTCAGTCATCGACACGAAACAAAAGAAGTACTTAGTTCCTTATTGTGATCTTGCTTCACTTCTTACTACCCTATATCTTAGCAATCCCGTGACCCATTAGGCATATTAGAATGAGTTGACGGGACACGTATAGAGTCAGCTAATGCCGGCATGTTTTGACCTCATCCGGAGGTCTTCATCAGGGGGAGTGTGACTAAAGGCCCGTACACCGCACCGGCTCGCGACACACCTATAAGCTTAACAAATAAATTACTAATATTTTGTCTGATCTGCATTCTAATCATACTCGAAGTATCGGCTAACAACCGTCGGGTTGACAAAGTTCAGTTGAACAAATTTTGCTTACTTCAAACTTCTCTACAAAAAAATCCGTCGAACTGTACCTCTTGACGGATGCCTCAGCAATCTGGCTGTCGGCCAAACAATCAGCTCGTTGCCATGCCATATTTTATTGTTCGGTAAGCGCCTAACTCGCTGATGCAACATGGCTCTGGGAATCTCTGGCATGTTTATTCAAAAATGCGGAGCGTGATCATATTAGCTGGTCTAGGAACTAGTCTAGAGGTGCGTCAATTCTTTAACTAAATCTCCAATAAACTGCAACTCTTGAGCAACCGAATCTCAGGTTTGTTTATTCAAACAGGGGTAGAGCGTGATCAAATATGCTGGTCTAGGAACTAGTCTAGGGGTGCGTCAATTCTTTAGCTACATTTCTAATAAAATGTTACTCTTGAGCAACCTGGCTATCGGCCAAACAATCAGTATATTGCCATGCCATATTCTGTTGTTCTGTAAGCGCGCCTAACTCGCTGATGCAAAACTGCTTAGGGAATGTTAATTCAAGCCTAGACCCGTGAAGGCAAGCCCAGTCTGAGACATGCGTATAGGCACAAAATAAATACTAGTATTCACGTACAAAAGTCTTACTCAGCAAAGAAATTCAAAGAAATATCTACTTAATGTCGTTAGCGATATGGTTTAATTTAGCTCGTGTCAGAACTCAGCACCTTTTCGTTTGGATACCTAGAAATCCATTTGAAGCCAATTTCATTCTTATTACTCTGGACAAACGATTCATGTCATAGAATTTCCCACTCGGGAGTGGTTTGAGTTTTTGAGAGTTGAAAAGTATTGAACCGCAGACCGGGTGTATGAGAGACAGGAGCTACTTTGCCACCTTGCTGCCCGTTTTTAACAGATTTCCAAAAACCAAAGGAGTTTACCATTTCGTCACGAACTTTTTTATGTATGTTCACCGATTATTGGAAGACTCCTGAAACGATTTGGAATTTTTTGTTTTTTTTTTCCTATACTTCGTCTCATAGAAATTTCATCAAAATCGTTTGTGTAGTTTGGGAGTGAAGTCAGTTTTTAGTATCTTAATATCATAATCCAAGACATACGTTCATCATTAAATCCAACTGCGATGAGTAAATGGATTGTCGGTTTATAACAATGTAGAGCTGCATGTTAACTCGTATCAATGGCATGGGACCTGGCAGCCGGCCAGCTGGTCAAGGTCTGTAGGGAATGTTTCAGGATCCTACTCCGAACGGCGACGAACTGCGGTCAGAGGTGCTATTATTTTAAACACGGAGTCACTAAACGAACGAATTTTTGTATAGAAAAACCATCCGTTTAATTGACTTCGCGTTTCAAAAATAGCACTTCAGAAGCTAGAAATCTTTTTGATTGAGAAAGGCAATGCGACTAGCATCAGCAACCAGTACTACTTTGATTCCTTTCCCACGTCTTCAGTAGCCATATCGGTAAAAGTGGCTTTTGGGTCTTGCGGCCCTGGGCTCTGTCTGCTTAGAGACGTGATGGTGTTGATTAAGAATCGATTTTCGTCAATTTAATAAAAAGGGACATTCCCCTCCAGCCGCTTTGGCGACTATGTTTAGCAACTAGTTGTTTAAAAAAAGTAATATTTTTTTTACTGAAGCTTGTAAAACATCACAGTTACAATACAACTAACTTCAACAAACAAAACTTTTAATATGGGTAATTGGGGAGACATTAACCTCAAAAATTTAAAGTTTTTTTGTACATCGAAATTACAAAATTAACATAAACGTCTCGTTATTATTTACAATGTATCACAACATAACATTTAAAATAGTATTTGAAGATTTGAATAAATAAAACTGAAATGAAGTGGTGAAATAAAATTGAAATCAGGTGTAACTAAAACGATATCGTGGCAGTATTATCGTAAAGCACACTAACTTATTTTTCATAGTACATCCCCAGAAAGTGTGAGATAAAGTAAAGTAACGCTATAGAACACAATTGGTGTTGAATAATGAATGACGTGATTTCCTTGTATCACGAAGTTATTGCTCGTACGATAAAGTTACGAAAAGCTGTTTTGTTACTCGTGAGAATGTTAATCGAATATTTATAAGAATTGCCGACTTTATGAAGGAGGTTAGGAAGTGGTATTTTACGAAAATAAACTTTGTATAATATAAAATATGCCTAAAACCTTACTGTTACTATAAAGGCAGGGTTATAGGGTTATATCCAAAATATTTTTCTGTAATACAAGTTTATTTGCCAGTCAAATAAATAAAAAAACGTCTTTCAATAGTTTCATATGTAAACGCCATCTAGTGATGAGCGGAGGAACTAAATAGTGCAAGTAATATATGTAGCGCGGCGCCATCTATTATTTGCCGAACAAACTACAAAATGCCGATTTTTAAGCGTTAACAATAACGTTTACACAACCGAACCGATTTTAATCAAATATAGCTATAAGAACCACCGTGATGAAACATGCTTGTACGTAAAAAAACGCATTGAAAATTGGTCCATCCGTTCAAGCGCTACTACGCCAAAGACAGACAACCATTAGCTTCAAACTTAAAACACCCCTCTGTTTTACATACATACATACTATCACGTCTTTATCCCTAATGGGGCAGACAGAGCATTTTGGGTCTTGCGGCTCTATGCAGAGCCCAGGGCCGCAAGACCTAAAAGCCACTTTTAGCGTCATGGTGGGCGAGAAGATGGAAAAGCAATCAATACAGTGATGGGTTGCTAGCCGCATCGCCTGTTGACATGATTCGCATTTTTGCCCATTACCTCGATCGGCTTTTACGATCTGCGCGGGAAAAGAAGCAGCTGGTACATTCTAAGTTTTTTCTTTCTGTTTTGTTGGATGTTAATAAAACGTCACTCACGGCCAGAGCTGAATGTTTCACCGAACTAGGTCCTGGTTTACGAATAATATAGACTCATATTCTACGGTAGCAAAGAAAATTAAACAGTGGGAAGAACGTAAATCACGAGGGATGGGGGAGTTCGCGACCCTACAACATAAACTGAAAGTCGATGGGTGTAAATCAAGTAATTTCCGCGGAACACCCGCAAATCACTTGTTGACAACATAATGCCCATCAACCGACGGAAAGAACTTTCCTTTCAGACCCTAAACTTTGCTGTTAACCACCGATACCTTATACGAAAAGTTATCTTGTTGTCATTCTTTATATACATACATACATACTATCACGTCTTTATCCCTAATGGGGCAGACAGAGCATTTTGGGTCTTGCGGCTCTATGCAGAGCCCAGGGCCGCAAGACCCAAAAGCCACTTTTAGCGTCATGGTGGGCGAGAAGATGGAAAAGCAATCAATACAGTGATGGGTTGCTAGCCGCATCGCCTGTTAACATGATTTGCATTTTTGCCCATTCCCTCGATCGGCTTTTACGATCTGCACGGGAAGAGAAGCAGCTGGTACATTCTAAGTTTTTTCGTTTCTCCCAGACCAGCATGGGAGCATTCTTTATATAAAACAGCAAAACAAGAAAAAAAAAGTTAGTCCTCGACACAACTGTAGTTGAAGTTAATGCTGGGTCCAGACATTGGGTATGCCTTAGCAAGCGTTTGCAAACGCAAACGTAGGCAAAGCAAACCTACGCTAACCTATGTCCACATGCTTGTCAAACTATCCATCTTTCTCTTATTTTTATTTAAAATCGACGTAAAAGAAAAAGCGAACAATTAAAAAAAGAAGAAGAACAAACATTCAATCACAAATTTGTAGTAAAAAAAAGTACTCTTATGTTATCCTTATCATATCATAGAGGCATTTTTCAAACGCGGAGTTATTAAATAAACGGTTTTTTGTATGGAAAAACCATTCGTTTAGTTGACTCCGCGTTTCAAAAAAAAATGGCACTTCTGCGAACGCATTCAAATACCTATGTGGATGCCACGCGAACGCTCCAATAAACTTCCTTTGATTTAGATATAGTTCTATGACCGTTGCATGCTTGGTGTCAACCCTCTTTGGGTATCCTGCTAGCTTCATAAACGGCTCCAGACACCATCCCGCCAGTTTCCCGACGATTTTTTTCACGAAAATCCCTGTTATATCATTCCCTTTGACAACACTCGGTAGCACCACGCAGCACCTCAATCGAGTGTTTACACGCACTCAAAGCCTATTGTTATTGCATGGCCATCCAATCCCCTCGTCTAGACAACCCTTGTGTAAGCAAAGCCGCGTGACTATATGTATATTAAGAGACAAAATATCGAGAGACCAAAGGGATACCTCAATATTGTTAGGATTTTAATCTGTTTCACACTTAGAGCATTAAACCAATGTTTCCCATCTGTTCGTATTGCGTTGTAATTTTCAGAGTAGAATAGTACATTATTTGCAGGTGAGGGCTCTAACACACCGGTGTCGCCGAACACCTGGGATTGAGGCAAGAGTTCAGGGACTGAGTAAAAAACTAAAGTATGTATCGAACAGCATTCATGTAATAAGGAGGAAAAATAAGATTCCAGAAGGAAATTCAGGAGAAAACTAAGAAAGAGAAAAAAGATATTATTTTGCGCTCAAGCACAAATATATTACAGAATGCGCTGATGAAGCGATTGTGTGATACGTTTTCTCTTCTTTACATATTTTTTATTTTGTGATGCATGTTACATTTGCGGGTTAACTGGATACGAGTGTTCCAATACGGGATGTGGGTATCTAGATCAAAACTAATACTTGTAAGGTCGTAATATGCTAACCTCAGATTTTAGATAAGTACCCGAATATTACTAGTGACTCTGTTAGCTGTAGACCTTGCGAGTCTGTCTCTGTTGTTGGTTTTCGTGTGTGTCTAACATTTCTGTCAAATTTTTCAAGTTGCTGAAAGGCATCTAACATGGCTTAACGATTGCCATACAATGCATATGATGAGAGCCGGGACCAACGGCTTATATGTCCCTTCCGAAGCACGTATAAGCAAGTCTGTCTATGCATCATCATCATCATGATCTCAGACCTTCTTCCACCTACTGCTGAGCATAGGCCACCCATCTCGGTCCTGTGCTGCTGCTTCAAGCCAGGTGCGACCCGCGACCTTTACTTTGTCGTCAACCCACTCTTTCACGAACTCTGGGGTCTCTGGGCCACCATTCTGACTCTGCAGAGTGGCTTTGGCCTTGCAATGGACATCAAATCGTTAGAAAGCTCCATATAGTATCAAACCTGCTTACAAAATTTTACAGTAACAACCAAACAGACAGGCAATAGCATATCTGCTGCTAAAACTAAGACGCTTCGCACGGTCTGTAATTGGGTACTTCGCTGGATCAAAAATAAATTATTTGGTACAGTTAAGGCCATACCCAAATTTTCCGGGGTCCAGTGGCGCCGCCATTTAAAATAAATCATTTAAAAGGAAACGGAGATATAATTTAAAATTGTGTCTTGGTCAAGTTCTAGATACCCATTCAAAGTATTTTTTAAACTACTTTTTGTAGTTTAAAGTGAGAACGTGAAGCTTTTCTACGCACATTTGCGAAAAACGGCCACTTTTAGCTAATGTGCGTAGAAAAGCTTCACGTTCGCACTTTAAATTATAAACAGTAGTTCATAAAATAGTTTTAAGGGTTATCTAGGGCTTGACCAAGACACAATTTTGAATGATATCTCCGTTTCCTTTTAAATGATTTATTTTAAATGGCGGCGCCACTGGACCCCGGAAAATTTGGGTATGGCCTTAAGGGTCCTACCCGCGCTAGCGACCTTGAAAACACAAAAAAAAAAAATTCTCTTTCTGTAAGTGAGATTATCAGAAACCCTCGTACAACTTTTTAACTAGTATCTTTAAGTTTCATTAGAACCTCGAAATTAATTGAAATAAAATACGCTGTAGTTTCCTTTGCAAAAAATACTAAAAACGACCACTTTTGACTCTTTTTGTAAAGGTTTCTAAAGCGGATAGTATTTCAATGACTTTCGAGGTTCTAATGAAACTTAAGGATACTAGCTAAAAAGTTGTACGAGGGTTTCTGATAATCTTACTTACAGAAAGAGAAATTTTTTTTTTTTGTGTTTTCAAGGTCGCTAGCGCGGGTAGGAGCCTTAAGAAAATAAAACATCACAAAATAATGTCACTTGTCATTATCATATCCATTTTCAACGTGATTTTAGATTTCGGCTCCAAGGAACTATGATGTATATGTAGAAATCCCATAGAAAATGTTTGTTTTGATGTTTAGAAAAAGTATCTGATTTGAGTTGTTTCGAAAGAAGCGAATGGTGTAATAGACATTAGTCAAGTTAAGACCCAAGCAAACGAGTTATACAAAGATATGGGGTAGTAAAAGAAGTCACGGGTTCACAATCCGGGGCATAGTAGGCCTACTTACATAAATTCTCTGTCTGTTTCCAATATATTTTGAGATCTAGTTCGCTCTTGTTTTGTAAATAGGTTAGGTACGTATTGCATTATACATGAGTACATGAGAACCGGCGGGCAAGCATGAAGAGAATGATGAGTGTAGATTAGATGAAGCAAAAGAGGTCTGTCAGGAGTAAGGATCGTAGCAAGTGGAGATTCATAGTCTCTGCCTACCCCTGTGGCACAGAATTAATCTTCTTCTTCTTATCGTGTGTGTTAGTGACTAACACTAGTGTCAGAGTTTTTAAGCCACCTTAAAGGCCTCTGACATGGTTTGACAAGGTAACGACCAATGTCAAAGACAGTGACCGGGACCGACGGCTTAACATGCCCTCCGAAGCACGGATCATCTTACTTATCGGACAATCAGGTGATCAGCCTACAATGTCCTAACCAAACTAAGACAACAACACAAAATCGTTGCCCCTGACGGGAATCGAACTCGCGACCTCCGGGTATGAGCCGAACGCTCTAACCACTACACCACGGAGGCAGTTAACAGTTAGTTGTACAGAGACAGAATTAATACAAGTATTACAGTCATATGTACATAATGAATTTCCTAAGGTCCCGCGAAATATGCGTCCCCTTTCACCGTCCCTGTACCTCTCCCCGTTCTCGACTTGTGGAAGGTGTTGAGTAGTCGGCTCCGGGCATAGAAGTAGATTTTTTTTTAGATTATATGATAAGTGTCATCTTATAAGAGCAAAAGAGATAGCATCAATTTGACAATGAGACAAGTTTTAATACAAAACATGTCAGCCTTTGTCACCCTGGCTCGAACATTGTTACACGAAAATTTGATTTTCTAAATCGTAAACTGTGTTAACTTAAAAGTTATCTTATACTGTAAAGATGGTATCGTACTGCTTTACCCATAGTTTGTGTATTAGGTACAAATACAACCCATAAAAAGTTACACAGAAATATTTCGTTTCTGGTCACATTTTACAATGCTCTATATCCATCTTATACCTTCTAAATCTATGGCTCCGGGAGCCTGACCGCCTCGACAAGGCAAAAACGGGGGAGAGGTGCAGGGACGGGGAAAGGGGAAGCATATTGCGCGGGACCTTAGGAAAGTCCGTTCTTCATGTAATGCTCATATTATTTCTATAGCTGTGGGAAACAGGCGTGATAAAATGTATGTATGTACATGAGAATGTGTTGCGGTTGTTTCTAAACGGGCGACCGATCTGCCGATCTGTCGACCGACTGGTCCTCGTGTCCTCTGTCACCAAGCGCAGCGAACTTGAACTACATACAACGATGGAGAAGTGCCAACTGAGTCACGCAGGGTTCATCCCAGTGACTCACTGCCAACTTGCAGCGAGGGACTCCTGCAGTGCTTGGCAAATTATTTCGTGGCAACATATTAAGCCGAGATGTGTAAATCTTTATTATCGTCATTATCATGCTCTTTTCCTATTTCAACTGACTTCAAAAAAGGCGGTTATTCGTTTTTTTGTAAATGTTCACCTATTATTCGAAGACGCCTGGACTGATTTGAAAAAATGTTTTTTGTTTAAAGGCGAGCATACTTGTCAGGTGGTCCCATAGAAATTTTATCAAAATCGGTTGTGTAGTTTGGTGGCGAAGTAGGTTTTCAGTTTTGAAAAAATATTTGTGAAACTTTATATTGGCTCTAGCTACATGTTTGGCAAATTCCACGGAGGTACAGATTAAAAATAAGTATAACATACCCGAGGAGGTCCCGCACAACATGCGTCCCTGTTTCCCGTCCTCACACCTCTCTTCGTTCTTGCCTTGAAGAGGCGGCTACAGATGCCTGAAGCTGCTCGCTCAACACCCTTTATAAGGCGAGAACGGAGGAGAGGTGCAGGGATGGAGGACGGAGATGCAAATATGCAAGGGAGCCTACGAGTTTCCGTTCTGTATGAATTACTTTTATTAATTCTGTGACAGAGATCCGCTCAAAGAGACTCGAGTTATCGTCGTACATATTCCTAAAGTTCGCTCGCTTGTTCTACTAGTAACTACAACGCAAGTTTTCTAGCAGTCATCTGCTTTTCTGAAGTTAAGTCTTGTACATTAAGACGCTCAGCAGTAAGCGTCGACCTAACTTCTTTATTTGTTACGAATTCTTGCCTGTTCCAACCTTGGTGTTCAGGTATTATTTTATAGTAGCATAGTTAATTAGATAATGCGACCAAATACTGGGCATTACACCAAAAACAATACACAACACAGTCCAATTTGCCAATGAAAAACAACGTAACGTCTTCATTCAGGTGTCATAAAAATCGCCATAAAATTGGACGAGTCATTGCTTTTTGGGGATAAGACTTTAAACTCTCGACTACAGAACTCAATTTAAAATATTATCGATTTTCTTTGAAGCTAAATTTGGGCGACCTTCGAAACTTTGGTTTTGATAGAGAAATCAGTAGATATAGCACCATCACCAACCTTCAAAAACATCAAACTAAGGCATCAGGATACTCGATTATCCAGAATGTGTTTGTCGGAAATTGCACTTAATATGCATGTGATAAGATCGACTTTCGGAACATAGGACTTAACTTTACATACATAATATAGCGTCGGACACTTTTCAGAAGACATGAACTTGTAATAAGAGGACCTTGCTATCGGAAAAGTATTAAATAAACTGCGAAAACATACATCAAAGTAAATATGGTTAGAGTATACTCCTCGCATTCTATTCTATCCCTTTCTTTTAGATACAAAGAACAACTATGACAAGAGACGACAGGGATAGGGGAAAATGGTTGACACTCATGCAAAGCTTAATTATGAGTAATTAAGTATATGTTGCGTGGTCCGCCTCAAACAATACCACCCAGTGTTTACGCAGTGTTTATATTTGCTTTACAAATATATCACATAGCTGCTGATTTAATGAGTCTAGAACATGTGTCGGCTAAAATGTGTTATTTGGACTTTTTAGGCATACAAATGTAAGAAAAACAATCTAGATCAACACTAAAAACTTATATTGTATGTACCTACCTTATTTACAAAATATGATTATCTGTTTTTTTGTGAAAATGAAAATGAGAATAAGAATGAAAATGAAAATAAAATTAAAATATACAGCGCTGTCTCCTAACAGAGTTTAGATGAGATAAGCGCGTCCTACGAGTAGTACTGTAGTAGAATAGCGGACGAAGAATAAATTCGTAGGCAATGCGCCATCTTACAAAGATACAGCATCATTGCCCGAGAACTACAGGAATTCGGTGGCATTTGAAAGGGGACTTAATATTAAATTCGGAGCTTTGGATCAACTCTGGAACAGTGATTTTAGCCATTTGACATTTAAGGAGACTTTGGTATAAACTGCGGCTGACATTTCGGATATTTTTAGGTTTAATTACCTACGACGGGATGTTTAACAGTTTTTTTGTTAGAAATTTAAGGATTTTCGTGGAATTCTTATAAGTTATTATAGTTTTAACGTTTTGTACGAAGAACGCATAAATATAATCACTCGTTGTAAAGAAACAGAATCTCCGGATGATTTTCCAGTAAGAAAAAAATGTTCAAAACAAAATCTGCTGTGCCTATTTTAGCAGTCGAATAATAATACTGGCCCTAACTCGTATATGATTTTAATATAGGGTTTAATCTATATACGAGTATGTAATGTATTGTTTCTATTTTTCACTCTTTTAATACATTAATCATATAAACATTGTGCTAAAACATTAATTAACCTAGTTCTTTGAAAAATTGTTTCAATGTTCCACCTCAAAGAAAACAAAAAAATTGGCTGCACGTTTTCAAACTCCTTTCCTTGCCCCTATAATAAACAAAAATTAGGGTAACTTTGGTAACTCGAGACTGAACGCAAGTTACTCTGCTTTGAAGTATCGATTCAATATATGTATTGACGATTGTGTGAAATATTGTAGACTGGAAGTATTATAGACAACATTGTTTAACTTAAAATAATACTAAAGTAGTTAATGAATTCAGGTGTTACACTGCGAAAGTCAAACTTACATGCTCTTTCATCTGCACTACTACGGAAGCACACAAAGTAGTTCAGATTAAACAGCATGTGGCAACCTCTACGCCATTATGAGGAACACAATCACAAACAGCAATGACTGAAGCGGGAAGCGATACCATAGTTTACAAAAAACACACGAGATGGCGCCAACCGTATGCTACATCTCGATATCAGAGTTCTGGTTGCAACTGACTATATATACAACCTCCGACGATACACCTTCGGAGCCGCGACTCCCCAGGCGCTACACCATGCCTAGATGGAACATCTTTTCTTTGTGGCGGTCGAGGATATCACCTCGCTCCCGCTACAAGCATAACAATAGAATCCCTTACTTGTAAACTAAAACTCGCGACGTATCTAACACCATACCTCACTATCCCCGTGATCGATTTGGCTCATGTTCAAACTTAAAACAATGACCTCATCTACTCGCCTACCACATTATGTAAAGTTCCGAATCTACTCAAGTTACCTAACATACTTGTACAAAACAAACGACTCCCAAGTATTTATAGATACTCGGGAGAACTTCGCTCGTTCAATTATGTCGGTGACACAAAACGTGTGGGGCGATCGACTCGGAATACAAAGCACGCAGGAAACTTTCAAGTCATCAATGTTGTAGACTTGTAGAAGTTCCGATAAAATTACAATTTGTATAAAGGGCTTTAGATGTCAATGAAACATCACACATAACTTTCGCTTTGTTTTCAGACTTTGTGAATGAACGACACTAGTGTCATATTGTTGAGAAGTTTGTAGGACTGATGGGAATTTTTATAGTATATGTATAATAGAACAGTAGGACAAATGGGACGTAAATTCCCAGTATTACCGCTGGTGGGTCTATTGGGACAAAAATTCCCATCAGTCCTACTGTTGGAACTAACTTAGTAGGACTACTGGAACAAGCTCTATCGTTGGTGAAAATCGGTTCGGCCGTTTAAAAGTTATTGAGGGTTAATACTTGAAAATCGGGGATTTTGAAGTTTGTCGGGAAGCTAATAGATGGCGCTACGGATATTAGATCTACTATTAAGTAACTCCCCTCATTACTGTGTGTGTGTGTAAAAGTGGGGGAGTTAGGGCTTATTTTATTTGTCTTAATAAGTACTTTGGCCTCAAAATAAAAACTTGAACAAAAATGAAGATTTTTCAAAACATCTTTTTTTTAAATAATGCTATGTACGTTTATTGCTTTACAAGACATGTGTTTATTCATCATCAGGTCTTTAAGTCTCCACTGCAGGAGCCCGCCCTCTCTGTACTACCAGAGCCATACTTGGTCAGAGCAGCCAGAGGATTATGGCCTGTGTTTGAGAGATTAAAAATTCTAAAGATCATATTATGCGCTAAAACTACTAACGTTATTTCTGTCATCTTTGAAGTACTGAATTAATAGATTGGGTTAAATTGCCGTACACATAGGTAATGAACCATTGCAAAATTAACTGATCTGTGAAATATTAACAAAGTCGTTGGATATTTTCGGCATATGACTACGATAAGGAGTATCGATAATTTTGTTATTTTTTTTAAATTACATTTTTTGTACAATCTTTTATTGTGAAGCCGAAGTACTTACTAGGACAAATGAATTAAGGGTCCCCCCCGACCCTAGACCAAAATACAACTTTCCATACAAACTTCATAGCCTACGTTTTATTACAAAACGACATGTCCGATTTGGGCAAAATTTTGTAATTTCAAAGATATTGCAATTATCTAGGTTTATAACTAGTTTCCGACACTAAAAATATGAACTTGAAATAGAATATAGTGTTTTATATCATTTTTGACCATTAGTATGGGAAACTTCTAAATCGTTATATTTTCTTTCCAGTTTATAATTTTACTATAGGAAACCAGTGATAACCCTAGATAATTGCAATTTCTTTACAATTAAAAATTTTTACCGGAATCTGACATGTGGTTTCAAAATTAAACATAGACTACGTTTGTATGGAGAAGTCTAGGGTCGGGGGACTCTTAAGTAAGCCTAAGCTCGATAGATTTCGAACACCTTCCGTCTCCGTGATCAGACCCTAGGCATCGACTGCCATAAATTGCTCCTTAAGGCGAAATGGTGGCAGAAGTGGCGCCCTCATTTGAAATAAATTGTTTAAAGGTAAATATGGTGATAATTAAAATTTGAAATCCAATAATTTGTAGAAATACCTTTAAATTATTTATTGAATAACCTTTGAAAGTATTATTATTAGTGTAGGCAAAGTCTCCTGACTGCTCTGGCCAAGTATGGCTCTGGTACAGAGAGGGTCGTGCTCCTGCAGTGGAGACAAAAAGACCTGATGATAATTAAGGAACGTCATTTCGCAGGATGGCCATGAGCTTCTGTTCTGTACTTTAGTACATTCATTCTGTGCCTATACTCCGGATGTCTGTTAAAAAAATAAGTATATGCTCCCCTCCCTTGCACTACTGATAACAACAAACAGTACCTACGTACATATGTACGTACGCGCACTGAAATAGTGTTTGTGGATCGATGTCCGCTTCTATTCCCGGCTGGGGAGAGTACCGACAGCAAATGAACACTAATTGAGATACTACGGAACTAACACATTCTTTATTTATACAACGTGGAAGGGACATACCCGTAATAAATCAAACTACGGGCTATATTAGATCACTATAGTATAAGTATAATGAAATTATAATAACAGTCAAAAAACTAAAAAAAAAACGGCACTCTCATACAAAAGTGTGCAGCCCGCGCAATTTGTATGGGAATGTGTATCGTTTTTTGTGTTTTTTTTTACTCTTATTTTAATTTCATTAGACTATGTAATCTAGTATAGCCTGTGGTTCGATATATTACGGATATGTTCATTTCACGTTGTATAGTAAGGCTGTGATTGTAGTTTATGTAACATAGAATTTCAATAGTATAAACTTTAATCAAATTAACTAACTTGAAAATTGTAAAGTGTGATAAAGTACCTACCTTCTTTTTCAAAAACTAGAGAGAATTTTAAAAATCGGTCAAGGCGTCTTCAAATAATCGGTGAGCATACATAAAAAAAGATCGCGACGAATTGCTAACCTTCTCCTTTTTTGGAACTCGATTAAAGCAACACAATAACTAACACAAATAATCCCTTATTATCTGTTAGACCGAGTAAAAAAGTTATATAAAAATTCAAGCAATATCGCCTGCCTTTGACGGGTGTTAATTTAAAAATTCTCCAACATTATTGGATTCTAATTCTACAATATTAAAATTAAAATTCTTTGTTTATGAAATATCTTGTATAACAGTTTTGTTTCTCATTTAATTTTTCATAAAGTTTCATTGTATACTTAAATAAGATGATAACGCAAAGTATAATGACCTCAATGAGTTGTTTTTTGCACACCACATAGGCGGAGCGCTGAGGTAGTACTTTACTCTCAACATCTCAGAGTATCAGGCATTTTTTAATTTATTCCAAAATGTTCTATTTATTAAAGAAAGGTCTAATTAGTACATACTATAATTACGTCTTTTGTGAGGTAGATACAGCCTTCGGCCACAAATCTCGAAGGATGAGCGTAACAATGGACGTATGGAGAATAGAACCAAATGGCAATAGGTTGCTAGGTTGCTAGCCAGATCGTCTGCTCACATATTACCTGAACTGGCTCCGGAAGCAACTGGCATCTTTTTTGTATCTTCTTTTCTCCCAGACTCGCACGAAAAAAAGTCTTAAATCTCGCTGTTATAAAATTAAAAATATCGGCACGTTTGTTTTGTCGACCGTCCAAACCCGCACTGCCCAGACTGCCACGTGGTATTATTTATTTTCGATATAATAGCCCGGTATTTGGACATACGAACGATATAGGCTGAAGCTCCAATAGGTCGGTTAATTACGTGCATCTTTACTGATTACTATACATCATGGCAAAAGCGAATACTGAAAGGGAGGCCTTTGCTCTGCACTGTATGGGCTGAAAATAGAAATAGAAAATAGTAGCTCTGTGAGCTGTAGACCTCGTGAGTTTTAAAACCCCGATAAAAATGAGGGGTGTCAGTGTGTTAGCAACGGAAAGGCTGGTGCTCCGTCGCTCTCTCTCGCTTTAGCCAATGACGGTTCTGAGCGATAGAAAAGGATAGCAGCGTGCGAAAGTGCTGACAGGTGTAGCCCAACCCTTATAAGTTTGAAGCTTACGTCTGTCGGTCTGTCTGTCTAAGTGTGGCGTCGTAACGCTTGAACGGGGGACCGATTTCGATGCAATTTTTTTACGTGAAAACAAGTTTACTTGCGGTGGTTCTCAGCTATGTTTAGTGAAAATCGGTTTAGCCATTTAAATTTTTTTTCCAATTAATTATTTAATTAATTTTTCCAATTAATTTTTGTTACAAAAATCTCTTTCACCATTTTTTTTTTTTGGAGTCTTTTTTTCAGTTGTCGTGCCCCCAGCGCGAGGCATAGTAAATCTAAAATAAATACCTACAACCAAAAAGGAATGCTAATAATTAAGTTATGTGCAGTAGAAGCAGTAGTTTTTTGTCAAAAATATCCGACGCTCCAAAACGATTGATCCTTGGGGGAGGCCTATGTCCAGCAGTGGACTTCCTGTGGCTGATATGATGATGATGATGATGATCCGACGCCCGCGAAATGGGCACGACAATGTTTATCGGATAAATCCGACGTTCGCGGTGAAAATGTTTAAAAATAACAAAATGATGAATTTCTCATCTCGTAACTTGACTAATAGTGTCTCAGCTCAGGAACGGCATGATGAATAATGCACCGCCAATGTCTAGGCCTTGTCTAATTAGAGAACGCAAAAATATGCGTAGGAACTCAAATAATAGGGCTGATACCCACTAAGATTTTAAGTCAGTGGAAACATTTTGTCATAAATAGTGACTCGAACATGTTTCTGAAAGGTAAACATGCTATATACTCGTATGGTAGTATTCAGGGGCAAAAATAAATTTTTCTGTAAATGTACGAGAGTAAAACGTCAAAAATAACGTCAATGTTCATATCCATTTAAAACGTGATTATAGATTTATGAATGCAGATAAACTATTATTAAGAGCGCTATTTACATACATATTGTCGCGCCTGTTTGCCACGAAAAAAACTGAATTCATGACGTGGTATTTCATACATATCTTTTGAAGTTAAGAAAAAAAAACTGATTTAAGTCGCTGGAAATTAGCGGATTATAATCTAGATACAAGCATACAGGTCATCACCATCATCATCAGGTCTTTTTATCTCCACTGCAGGAACACGACAAGTAAAGATAACATAAGCTTGTGAATAAAACATCTAACAGAGCAATTAGCAAAAAGATAAACAACGTCATTGCAGTTGAAAGGTATTACATCTCACAGATTTTGAACTAGACCCTGATTGCTTTTACTTGAAAGATTGCAACTTATTTTTTCGTATTTATAAGCCGGCATGTCGAACCTCACAAAGCGTAGATGGACGTGGATTCATGCATCAGTATGCGCATATTGATGAGAGGAAATAAAAACATAACGATGCCGAATAGATGCGGCGGCGTATCGGAATTATATTTCGTATATGTTTTTGTAATATTCAAGATATTATACCATATCAATATCATTACATTTACACTATAATTTGTCGTTCTTGATAAGTAAATTTGAGGTATGATAAAGGCTTATGATAAGTGTTTAAATTTAAATAACCTAACCTAGCTATAAATCGCCTAGAGCACAAAACGTCAAACAAGCTAATTCAATAAAATAAAATGCAATAATTCTTTAATAGCACTCGTACGAGAGTAAACAGCCTCGCATATCAAGTCTCCAGGTATTTTACATAGTATCATGTAGTGTGTGAACTTACTACATCTTTTTAGTGTAACATGGAATTATTTTATTATAATATTATTGACAAATGTTTGACAAGTTAAAACCAATTTTTTACATATATTAGAGGGGTATTTATAAAAGTTTGACAAGTTACAACCAAATTTTTACATAATATCTCTTTGCTGCCAGCCCTGTGCGTCCCGCAATGCGCTAGCGCCGAGCGCAGTTCGCGGAAGTGCGCAAATAGCGAAGCGCACGTGACGTCACGCGTCTCCGCGCATGTTTACGCGACAGACTTTCGGTGAGACATTCGCGAGGGCGAACAAAGACATTCACATTCGTCACTGCTTGTGGGCGGTGACTTCTCATATCTTGTACCCTTTCTTTTATATTTCCCATTCATGTTTTCATTCCTTGCAGGGGTGGGCTCTTCTTTTTCCGTGCAGATAAAATAAAATATGAGAAATCATCTATAAACGATGCGGCTAGTGACTCATTCATTAATATTTAATTTCCTTTTCTACCTACGCGCACAATCACGTTGGACATGTGGTCTTGGTTTATATAGCTCTGGGTTATGTTTAACCAGTAGGGATGAAGCGAAACGGAAGAAAACCGTAGAGAAGTCAAAGGCTTAGAGCGGCATAGAAAGAAGGAAAGAAAACAATATTAATCGCGTTAAATCCCGGAATACTAATAATATAGAAATCCTAAAATCATAGAAGTATAGAAAGAATGAAGTAAGGTGAAAGACAAATAACCTTGATTTTAGAGGTTGATCATCAGAATCATAAACCAAGTTAATTTAACTTCTGTAAACATTTGTTTAGTTTATTCTTAAGTACATTTTATGTTTTTAATTTTTATACTTGTCAAGTAATTAATAAATTCGTTGAAAAATTAATAAATTATTTAACGGTTACTAAACCACTTTCTCAGTATTTTTTAGGAATACTTCTGTAAACTATGTCCATACAATTTGCCCTTCACATAAATACCCTGTTCTACACAGTAACATCACATTTGACACGACCCGAATTAGACAAAATGCAATATGTCCGGAATGCCATATTACTGGGACCTTGTAGTATTTAAACGTTACATCCGACGTTCATTTGCCGCCGTGACACGCTTCCTGCGGATGTGACGGCACAGGGGAGAACTTAATTAATATTGTGACATTGTACACATTATTTTGATAAAAAACTTTCAAAATAATCTGGAGTAGGTACCTATAGAAATTTTTAAGTGCAATCCCTTGACTGATTTAGCTCATTTATTTTTGCACTTAATATCTTAAGATTATAGTATTCATGCTCGAACTAAAAAATTTAATTAAACCATTATTGTTGAACAAATAAACAAACAAACATACATGCAAGCGCTGTATTGTCGCTTCGTATCTCTAAAGCAAAGGATTCTTACGCATAAAACATACAATCTAGTTGTTATCCCTAATGGGGCAGACAGAGTATTTTGGATCTTGCAACTCATAGCAGATAGTGAGCGAGCAGAGGCCACTTTTACCATGATAGTGAGCAAGAAGGTGGCAAAAGGAAAGTAGTGATGGACACGTATAATCATCTTCTATCTAACGCGATATCATCCAAAGACCATCAGAAGCAATTATTGGAAAAAACCACCCTCCGGCGTAAATTAGATTGAGAAGGGTCTGCTGAGAGATCGATGTATGAAAGATTGAGAGTAGCAATTACGTTCGCTTTGTTCTTAACCGACTTCCAAAAATTAGGAGGTTATCTCTTATTATGTTTTGCATCATTTCATCACATCATTCAGCATGTTGCCTAAGCAACATGTGCATATATACTCGTATGTTGCCTAGGCTTAACAGTTATATAACAAAACAAGTTTTATTCGAATCGGTCGAGTATTTCCGGAGATTAGCGTGTTCAGCAAACAAGCATTCTTACTCTATTACTGTCACCACCGCCCTCAATTTTTTTTTTGGAAATATATTCATTGTTAAGACACATTTTTTACTGTTTTATTATACAGTATAATTTACTCTGTTGTTATTCTTCGTCTGCCTTCTTTGTATCCGAATCTTTTCGTTATAAGCTCGGTTCCAATGTCAATCAAACGAGATTGCTAGCGTTAATGTCTAATGAAAAATGGTTCGTAAAAACGCCCATTGATCCCTGATTTAATCATCCCGGTCCCTTTTAGCGACCATCAGGGCGTTAGTTAAACATGCTGTTTGTGATTTAAACTGGGAGGAGCTCGGAGGTCCTGTGGGAATACTGTGTCCCTCCCCGTTTCCTTTTTTGGAAGTCTGTTAAAAAGTCACCCATGGATGTTTAGACCATGCGAAATAAAGAAAAAATAGCAGGAAGAGTTTCAACGATTGGCTATAGTTTTATGACCAGCCGCCGGTCTGAAGCTAACCCTCTGCTGAAATCAAAGATTTAGAATATTTTTTTTTATTAATATACAAGTACTGTAGATTTGCCACCGAGCGCTCCCGGTCGCTTGGTGGCAAATCTAAGAGGCAGACATATTAATGATACTTCGTATATTTTTTTCATGGTCGGGCTATAGGTACACTTCAAATATATGCAATTTGAAGTGTGCATATAACCCGACCATGAAAAAATGTTCGGTCGGTGATAAGGACAAAACATGGCACTTTTTTTCTTTTTCTTCTTTTAGAAGTCGCAATAAGACTGTCTTGCTCTATCAAAGCATGTCAGGCCCTTGGCTAAATTGCATTCATGCATTTAGTTTTACAATCGGTCGCTGCCCATCCACAGGAAGAGTTGAAGCGGTGCTATTCTGGGCCGGAAACAACACACCCTTTGTCTTATACATTGACAAGTTGTCACAGGGTTCATATGGCCACCTTTCGGTTCCACCGTCAGACCAGCATTTTATCATACATAATAACGTAGCATTGTAGCAAGTGGAGGTCCATAGTCTCTGCCTACCCCTGTGGGAAACAGGCGTGACATTGTGTATGTATATATATGTCACCCGACTTACATCATAATCATCATCAACAGGTCTTTTTGTCTCCACTGTCGGAGCAAGACCCTCTTTGTACTACCAGAGCCATACTTGGCCAGAGCAGCCAGAGGACTTGGCCTACACTCTCTTCGCTGGCCAGGCGGGTTGGAGAGGTCTTATTGATGTTTATAAACTTTGTTTAGCTTGTATTTCCTAAGTCGCCTTCTAAAGTATGCAAAAATTCAGCTCAATCGATTGAAGATAACTTATTTAAAATTGAGTTCCATATTTGACACAAAAAAAACATATAAGATACATTGCAAGTTAAATAAAAGCTTATAAAAAAAAGTCATTGAGCAGGATCGACCTCCTTCCGCCCGATTAGAGCGGACAAAGTCGGGCTCAGCGATTATTAAAAGTACGTCAAATCTTGTTAATTAACGTTAATCAACTGAAACGGATTTAGGGACTGAAAGGGTTTTTTACGTTTCCTGTGTCCGCGGTAGCAGAATTGCTTGATTTAAAATACATGATTTAATTGCAATTAGTGTGTTCTACAATAAATAAGTATTGTACAATGTACTACCCTACTTAATAGCATTATCTCTTCTGGAGTTGGGTTGACTGGAAAAGATCCCTTTAAGGGATAAGTCCGCCTTTGTATTGTTATCTACTTTGTACCATAAAGAATTTATACAATAAATAGTAAAAAAACTAATTGAATCGGCAAAATACAAATAAACAACAAACTATAATTTCCTAAATATATGATGGTTATGCACTGATATAAATAAAATAATATATCGGAGATCGTCTGGACGTTTTCGGCTTTTGTTAATTACTCCATTGCCGTGTCGCGTGACGTCGTGATTTGCTTTTAAGATTCGATAATCAACGTGTTTAAGCTCGCGTCAGAGTTTAAAAAAATTGATAAAAATATTCACTACAGATAGAATCCAAACATACTCTGACTCTTATGTATGTACCGTTTAAATATATTAAAAAAACAGTGGCACTTCGGGAGTGCCGGCAGAAGTGAAAACGGTCTGGGTCTGGGCGGTGTCGGTAACAGTGTCACGAGTTCAATGGTTTTTCTCGATCTCAAGAAATGCTTTCCGTGCATGCCTAACGCGTCTAAAGAAGTTTTAAATGTGTGACAACAATTTACTCACTTCACAAATGTGTATTTGTTTGTAAATAAACTATTTCAAAAATCTGTCTCGTACACTATCTGTACAGGATGCAGAGTTCGCTGTGAACCGATAACATGACAGTATGTCTGTCTGTCTATATGTTTCAGCAGATACCTCATGCATAAAGAGTTTAAATGTACCCGACCTTCGACTAAAGCACAACAGTCGAGTCTCCAGTCAAGCTAAAAAGGAGATGTTTGGTCAACTACTGTTTTTAAAATATGAACAAACTATAATCCCACTAAAAACATAAGTGTGGAAATGGGAGCCAAGTTCAATATGCGACAAAATAATTGAGCCAACTGTAGTCTGTAGATAATCTTGAAATCCAAACATTTAAATCAAATCTATGAAATTCACTATTTTCTAAATGTTTCCTTTATATAAAGTCATAGGTATACCTTGTTGCCAAATATCAAGTTCCTAAGTCATCTGGATCTGGGTTAGGTTCTTGATCGTAAAGATTAGTCGTCAGTTTTATGACTGATTCACTGTAAGTCAGTGAATCAGCTATAAAACTGACGGTTTTTAGACATTAATATGTCAATAACTGTTTGAGCTACATAAAATTATCAAGCTAAGGGGTTTTATAAAATATGACAAATTTCATAATCATACATTTTGTCGTTTACAGGTACAATGGGTGTTATCTTCATGTACATATATAGATTGCGAAGGGGTCAAAAGTCAAAAGTAGCTCGAAATGGTTCGTGTAAACATACACACGGCTGCTGCGTCGTCCTGTATCATGGATTCCAACCATATGTGTCTGAATACCCCTGGCCCACACAGTTATTGAATCTGTGTCCACCTGGGCTTATCGTCTAGCTGAAACAACTATCATTGTAATAAATCGGTTTACCAAATCCTCATCTATTACAACAATCACAATTAAATAAGTTATGGCCAAGCCCACAGCACACTACACAAAGGAGATGTTCACAGTACGGCGGTCCGCACAAGACTGAGCCGCTCGTCGCTAGGGCGACCGCTTTTATACTTGTCGAAACATTTGAAATTATAACAGTTATGTTTTGAAGTAAACAACTTTCTGTTTGCACAACTTAACCAATAATAACGGGGATTATATTGAACTCGCCGACACGGCCAACCTGACATGCGTACGCCCTCGTACGCGCTTTCAATAATAATTTAAACTAGTAAGTAGCATAGTTAGAAATAACCGTAAAATGATTCTGATCTAGCTCGACAATAAGCGTCTCACAAAACTATAACAAAATTTAAACTCGCCAAAATTCTACTCCAGAGTGCCACAATACTACTTTTCTGAACCGGTCTTTTGTTTGTCCTATAGCCAGCATAAGTTCAATATGCGACAAAATAATTGAGCCAACTGTAGTCTGTAGATAATCTTGAAATCCAAACATTTAAATCAAATCTATGAAATTCACTATTTTCTAAATGTTTCCTTTATATAAAGTCATAGGTATACCTTGTTGCCAAATATCAAGTTCCTAAGTCATCTGGATCTGGGTTAGGTTCTTGATCGTAAAGATTAGTCGTCAGTTTTATGACTGATTCACTGTAAGTCAGTGAATCAGCTATAAAACTGACGGTTTTTAGACATTAATATGTCAATAACTGTTTGAGCTACATAAAATTATCAAGCTAAGGGGTTTTATAAAATATGGCAAATTTCATAATCATACATTTTGTCGTTTACAGGTACAATGGGTGTTATCTTCATGTACATATATAGATTGCGAAGGGGTCAAAAGTCAAAAGTAGCTCGAAATGGTTCGTGTAAACATACACACGGCTGCTGCGTCGTCAGGTCCTTTTTCTTTGACTTGGCGGGACCTGCTCTCGCGTGTCTAAACAAAGATGAAGAATACAAGTAACGGCACGTAAGTTTAGCGCCGAGTAAAGTGTAGAGGGGATACTGCGCACGGGTACAGTATTAATTTTTTACTTCTGCACAAGCAAGGTCAACGCTGGAGTTTCGTGCCGCTACCTGTACTTCGCATCTTAAATTGACAGCCCTATTGTTTGTGCTGCAGCAATTAGTGAGACCTTGACCGCGGAAGGCAGTAGGCAGGCATCGCAAGAATCCCAATTCCATATCAGATGTGGAGACCTTTTAATGAAATTGAGCGAAGGTACATGAATGAACTCGACGGCCTAGCGGACATTCCCCCGTTTACATAATACATACATTGAACCCCTTGATTGATACCCACATATTGTCGTTTTGGATTTGGTCAAAAACTAATTAATTCGAAAAGAAAACACTATTGAGAAACTTTCTATACTTTTGGACCAATGTGTTAATTCATTTCGTCGCACATTTTGCCAAAATTGCTGAGCAATTTTTGGAATTGAAGGCTTTAGAATTTGGAACAAAACATACATACTACTGTTTCCACGTATAAGACCCGACGAAGCTCCTAATCATCGCGCTTAGGTTACCTTACCAGTTTAACATTTTATTATTTGACGGCTTTATAAAACAGTTCCTAAGTATACTTTCACTTTAATAACCCTAATTATATTTACATATGTAAGAGTATGTGTAACTGTGGCGGAAAATCGGCCGCTGATAATGTTGCCTACTTTTATTCTAAACAGTAACATTGATAGAATAAACTGACTTTCTCACTTACTTTGGTACGTATAATTTACGTAAATATACAAACAAAAATATATTAGTTTTGGCAATGACCACCGCTCAGAATCGTATCTGATGCAACGAATATCGCTGGCAATACAGCGGGGTAATGCCGCAAGCGTCATGGGCACATTTGCATCAGGTACGATTCAGGGCGGATTGTTTGACTGACGTACTCAACGTCAAAATGACATATTTATGTGAAATTTAATTTAAATAAAATGGTCTTATTTTTTTATAAATAAATAAATAAAATTTTAGTTTTGTTTCGAGATTTAAACATATTGATTCATATATTATGCAAAAATACAAAGAATGACAAGGAAACTGGGTTGTGTAGGTTAGAACAATTTCTGACTATTACGAAATGTTTGTGTAAGGCTGATCCTTGTTTGATCATCACATAAATTAAAATGATAAAACCAGGCTTTTCTTCAATTAGTGAGAAACGATAGAGGGGGAGGAAGCTTAATATAAAGAAAATTCAGGTGGTGCAAGACGAATGATAGGGGATAAATCCTATAAGTTATCCGAAAGGGCCAAGAAAAGAGCGAGAAAAATCAAAGTTTTCAAACTTTACAACTTTTGGTGCTACAAATGTATGATTGCAAAAACGACAACTAATTATAAGCTTAAGTTGTAGCTCTATGCAAAGTATGCTAGTGTAGGTACTATTCCTAATGGTATTAAGCAATCCATTCATTTAGAAAATAAGTATACGGGCGACCGAGCTTTGCTCAGTTACAACTCAAACATTAACAAATTTTTTTTAAACTTGTCTAAAACAATACAAAATAAAAATAAAAATATAAACTTGAACAAAATAATAAAACAAAAGTAAGTCACCGAGTGGGATTTGAACCCGTAACACTCTTTCTAGCGGTCCGCATCCTAAACTGCTGAGCCAAAACGGATAGCGGCCGGCGCGACGAAATTAGCGACCATATTCTGCGTGGAAAGAAAAACGCACGAAAACTCGAAAACACGCGTTTTCCCGAACATAAGACTAATCTAGATCGATTGTTTATCCCCGAAAACCCCTATATACCAATTTCAGCGAAATCGTTAGAGCCGTTTTCGAGATCACAGAAATTTATAAATATACAAGAATTGCTCGTTTAAAGGTATAAGATAACCGGCGAAGTGCATGTCGGTCTACGCGCAGTGTATGGTACCATTGTTGAAAATAAAAAATGAGTTCACTGGACTAAAAACGTCAAAAAAACTAATTTTCTAGTGAATTTTTAAGAGTATTCCGAGTACATTTTAAGTTAGTCAATTGTAACTATAATCTGTAAACCCTACTTATCTTTTAATAGCTTTCCTTTAAACTTCGTTATATAAGGTTAAACAAAATATACTGAAACTATTTTAAGGTTGAAAGCAGTCCATGATACTGAACAACTTTCCCCGTGGAACACGTATCGAAATACTCTGATTTAATTAAAAAATCTTCTTCTTTTTCTTATCGTGTGTGTTACTGACTAACACTAGTGTCAGAGTTTTTAAACCGCCTTAAAGGCCTCTGACATGGTTTTAGGTAACGACCAATGTCAAAGACAGTGACCGAGACCGACGGCTTAACGTGCCCTCCGAAGCACGGATCATCTTACTTATCGGACAATTAGGTGGTCAGCCCACAATGTCCTAACCAAACTAGGACAACAACACAAAGTCGTTGCCCCCGCCGGGAATCGAACCCGCGACCTCCGGGTATGAGGTCCGGGGATGATTACAAACGCTCTAACCACTACACCACGGAGGCATTAAAAAATCTTAGTCCAAAACAAATCAATAACAAATAACACTAACTATCGACCTTGAATCATCGCACAAACCACCTCAATTATTTCCAAGGTCACAACACAAACCACTTCGTCCTAACACCATTACCCACCCGCAGTTTTCGTGGCCACTTTTTCCTACAAACGGCTGAAAATGCGGTGGCGGAAATTTGGGCTTTAAGCTCTAAGTGATAAGGGTTATGTTTGTCAAAGGGGTTGGTATGCGGGTTTGCCCTTCGCCCTTGGGTGCGCCCTTTGCCGACAAAATCCGAGGCATTCCTTCACCACTCCCATGCAAACAGTGTGATTTATTACGAAAGTCAATTTTTCAAGCAAATTTGTGAGCGGTGTAAAAAATTTGAAAAGTATAATAATGGCATAAAACGTTGCGGATCTTTTTTACAGAGTCTGTTATGTTAATAGCTAACACTGGCGTCGGATTTATAGAACTGCTTAAAAGCACCTTATATAGCTGAATGACTATCATCTAGTGACAGTAGTCATTTTCACACACTGAAACCTAGCGCGCATGGTTTCCTCGTGAATTCACGATGTCTACTTACAATCCGGAAGTAAGGAGGAGTGGTATAAGTTTGACGCTAATATCTGTCGGCCTATCTGTCTGTGTCGTCGTAGCGCTCAGATGGACCAATATTGATGCGGTGTTTTGACGTGAAAGCAAGTTCCCTTACGGTGCACCATGGTTCTTAGCAATGTTCGATGAAAATCGTTTCAGCAATTTAAAATTTATTGGGAGTTAACGCTTGAAAGTCAGGGTTTTCTCTAGCTAATTATAGATGGCGCTATGGATATCAATTGGGATATCTAGTTCCACTACTCATCACTAGATGGCGTTCAGTCAAGGGTTTTTTAATTTGCCTTGCAAATAACATAAACTTGTCTGATTATGCCTTTCTGAACGCTATATCTAAACTTATGTCACAAATATAAAGAATCAATAAAGAATTAGCGATCCCTTGGTAACAAAAAGCCTGTATGCGACGAAAAAAAACCATATTCGTATAAGCGGATTTGAAGCGAGCCCGAGGTTGGCAGTTAAGAGGTAGCTCAAACACTGTTGAATACTTGAGTCGATTTAGCGATTTAAAACATTCCTTTTCATCTTTTAAATTCTCTATGTCAAATCAAAACAAGTTAATTTGCCAGGCAAATGACGAAGTTTCCATCCAACAACTTAAATCAGATACCTTTTTAATGTCAAATCAAACATTTTCGGTCGGATTTGTATGAAATAACGACTAATGTACCAGTAGGTTGACTGGTAAAAAAGGCCTACGGCCTTAATTCCGCCGATTACATTTTATATAATCCAATGTACCAGCTGCTTCTCTTCCCGCGCACATCAAGAGCCGATCGAGGAAATGGGCGAGATTTGAATCACGATATTAGGCGATGCGGCTAGCAACCCATCACTATTTTGATTCCTTTTCCAGCTTAACGCCCACCACCACGCTAAGCGTGGCCCTGGGCTCTGTCTACCCCGTCAGGGATATAGACGTGAAAATGTATCTGTATCTTTAAGTTAAATAAATAAATAAATAATGACTTCATAGTTTCTTGGAGTCAAATTGCGCTCTTAATATCAGTTTCTCTGCAATCTTCTTATATTTAAGAGCTGGGCTCTTGTCGGTAGAGTGCTTTCCATGGCTCTCTTCCTTCCGCTAAGTTCTTAACCTCTTTATATGTTTTCACGTTTAATTTTTCTTTCATTTGGTCTATAAATTTTCTTCTGGGTTTTCCTACTCCTCTCTTTCCTTCTATTTTTCTGCAATAATAAATCTAAATCACGTAGAAAATGGATACGATCAATGACAAGTGACATTATTTTGTTACATTTTATTCTAATAACAGTACTAAATAATTTATTTTTGAGCCAGGAAACTTCCTAATTAAATAAATCCCCAACTTTCAACCGTTTGCCCCCCTATAACTTTTGAAACTCTGCACCGATTTCCATCAAAAATAGCTAAAAATCACCGTATAAGGAAACTTGCTTTCACGTGAAAAAACCGCATCGAAATCGATCTATCCGTTCGAAAGCTACAACACACAACCGACAAACAGACATTGCGTCAAACATGCAAAATCCCTCTTTTTCGGGTCTTAAAAATAAAGAGTCGAGCCTTAGCAGCAAAGGAAATCTAAAAGGTTTCTCTAACATTATAACTTTTTGTCAACGTGAAAGTATTTCTGTCTCTGTTGCACTTTCAAAATAAGAAAAAGAGAGATATACTGTCACGGCGACAAAAGTCACCAGTGCGCGCCTACACTAAATTTTTAAGTTTCGTTGACCAAAATTTTAGAACGAAAACCAGAGATAAAAGAAGATATTTTTCTTTGGTTCCTCAGAAAGCCCTACATTGTACACATGAAAAACACTAGAACAACACATAGGCGAACTAATCCAGATAGGGATCTTCCAGTAAACCTTTGATGGAGAAAATAGTACTCGTAACTCTTAACTATTCGATTCGTAGAGGGCAGTTTCCGATGGTTGTGAATGTAGGGCAATAAATCGTAGTTTTAAATTCTGTTTGCCTCAACTTAAAACCTGAACTTTCTTCCACGCAAACAAAGCTTTAAACTTAGGTTTTAAAGATCACTGACTATGAAAGATTTTAGATATTCTCCTTTTGTCCCATTGGAATTTCTTGGTGAAGGTCGAAGCTGCTTTGAATTTTAACCACAACCATTTATCCCGCATTCCTGGCGTAGTTCCTAACTTCCCAGATACTGTGTACAGTCAATAGGACATTAAGCTGTCCAAATTTATTGCAATTTCGCCTTTATTACTGCTGCATAAAGAGCAAGTTACCCTACTGTTGGCAATACATGAAGATCATTGGGTTAATTGCTGTTGTGAAATAGTTAAGTAAACCGCATCAAGATCGCGTTTAACCCTTAAAAGAGAAACAACTATTTGAAGTTTCTATGCAAAAAAGGGACTAAAGTGTTCCTTCCCTCTTTGGGTGACTAATAACATGCACATTATGTAACGTGGCAGGGACATTCCCGTAATAAATCGAACCACGGTCTATACTAGATCACTACTATCATCATCAGGTCTTTTCGTCTTCACTACAAGATCACGATCTTCTCTTTACTACCAGGTCCTTCTCTTTACTTGGCCAGAGCAACCATAGGACTCTAACACTCTCCTCGCTGGCCAGACAGGTTGGAGAGGTGTCATTGATGTTTATAAGCTTTGTTTAGCTTGTATTTCCTATGTCGCCTTCTACGACATTCACGGCAGGATTTGGAGTGGCCACCTACTACAGTATAATGAAATAAAAGTAACAGTAAAAAAAAATCGACTTTCCCAAACAAATTGCCCCGGCAGCTGTAATTTTTTGTAAGGAAATTCCGATTATTTCTTTAGTTTTTGGCTATTATTTTAATTTCATTATACAATAGTGATAAAGTATAGCCTGTAGTTCGATTTATTTCGAATATATCCCTTCCACGTTGTATTTGGAGAAGATAAAAGCGAGAAAGCGCTCCGCGGCTCTGATCTGAAGCAGGCTAACTAAGGATACAACCAGGTACGCGCTAGCATTATGTACTATGTACGTATGACTACATGTTCTATACCTAACTGTATGCACGTCTGTTGGCTACAGTGCCGTCAATATAAGCTCTATAAAGACAATTGAACTATTGGATGCAATTGATCTGCTCAATATTCAAGTGTAGTGACGCAATGCCTATAAAGACTAATTTATACTAGTAGTTCGCCTCCAACTACGGAATCAAGATACATTTTCATTCTTATACTTCGGAAAACACTTAACTGATTTGGCAATTTCGAAATTTTACATTCTAATTGGTGTCATTTTCTCGCCTACTTAGTTTAATTTTTTTTTCCCCATATCAAAATAAATGTTTAATTAAAGTATAACAACTGAACTGATTAGGAATTCTATTAATTTTCGTTTTTCTTTTTCAACCTTTTTAAAAACGTGTTTTAGAGAACTCACTCAATTATTCAAGTTATGAAGTAAAGATGACAGTCGGCTTAAAAATAATCATTTAAAAATGTCAAAATTGTTACAGTGAGCAAAAATAACATTTGTCATGTAATAAGCAACTCTTCAATGTCAATGTTTCATATTCCGGCGCAAAAAAAAACCGACTTCACACGCAAACTTTTTTAGATTTTGCTAAAATTTCTATGGGACCAACTCGCAAGGGTACCCTTTAAAACAAAAGAGAATTTTCCAAATTGTTCCAGGCTTCTTCAAATAATCGGTAAACATACATAAATAAAGATCGCGACGAAATGATAACCTCCTCCTCTATTTGAAGTCGGATAAAAATTGTCATTTAAAAAACCTTAAAAATTTATAAGACTAAGCAAAAGTTTGCAAATCGTTTAAAAATACACTCTTTTAAAAAGCTTTAAAATTTGTTAGAGTGAGCAAAAGTATCTCTTAAAAGTCAAAGTTTCATATTACGGCGTTTTAAAAATAAAAATACCCTTTTAAAACCTAATAAACAAAACTATGTTACAACAGGGAACTCCACAAAAGTTTACCATCAAACCTTACTCATTCACAACAATCCCAATGTCACAATTATACAAACTCAAAACACGCGTTCATACTACGAGTCCCGTTGTCGGCGGGGCGGCAAGGTTATGGGCCGGGACACGCGCGGCGATACGGGCCGCGACCGAGCTACTGAAAGCTGAACAGCTGAAACTTAAAGCTCTGAAAGCTCATCGACCATAAAACATCGAGGACACAGAAGTGACGACTTAATCCGCTAGTTTCCAACTTGTCAAATCAGATTTTTTTTCTAAACGTCAAAACATATGTCTATGGGATTTGTATGAAATAGCACGTCGTGACGTAATAGTTTCTTACCGTCTTATTATAAAAACGGGACTAACTTTGTTACAAGTTTTAAACTATTATCCACCCAAATCAAGTTGACATGGAAAAATTAGTTATTTATTTTCACTTTACTAAATGTCAACTTGATGTGGGTGGATAATGGTTTTCGTCACGACGTGCTATTTCATACCTAGTAACAAAGTTAATTCTGTTTTTATAATAAAACGGTTAGAGTCAAATAGCGCTCTTAATCATCAGTTGTTCTGCGTTCATGACTTAAAATAAATATTTAAGTGGTTCTTTCATACAACAAACACGATTTTTATAGATAACGGCACGGAACCCTTAGTACGCGAGTCCGACTCGCACTTGGTCGGTTTTATTGAATACACAACATAAACAGTGGAGTCTTTCTCTGAATTCTCTTTAATTTATAGTTCGGGGGTGTTTGGATCGCTTCGACGCCGATGAAAGCTCCAATAATTTCGTAATTGGCGTGGAAACGCGATATCGTGATAAGAATGATAAAATTGATAAAGAGTTTGGTTTTGATAAATCTTTGTATATTTACTCATATACTTTCTATTTATTTATATTTATCATCAGGTCTTTTTAGTCTCCACTGCAGGAGCACAACCCTCTGTACTACTTGGCCAGAGGTAAGAGCAGCTAGAGGATTTGGCCTACACTCTCTACGCTGGCCAGACGTGTTGGAGAAGTCTCATGATGTTTATATGCTTTGATTAACTTGTATTTCCTAAGTCGCCATCTACGACATCTACGAGGAAGACTTGGAGTGGTCCTATTCTACTCTGCCGGAAACCACACGGCGGGTATTTATTTATGTGGGATGGGGGCGGGCAAATTAAAGAGGAGCTCCAGGACAATCCTTTATTTCGGCCAAAAGTCCTATTTTCTCAAAATTACAGTGCAAGCAACCAGCGTGCGTCGTATCGGGCGGCGGTCTTGCGAGAAGAGACAGGACCTTTTTTCAATCATTCGCTCCTTCCTTTTTTACCTTCACCCAGACAACCATTCATTCAGTGCGTTCACACTTTTGTATGCGTTCATAAAATATCAATTCCACATTTATATTACCAAATTGTTTAACAGATAGGTGAGACATGATTGTCACAGAACGGGTGCCGGTAGGCTGGCGTCGCAAGAGAGGTCGCCCAAGAACAAGGTGGTGTGATGATCTGCGGGTTTTTAACAAGATCTGGAAGTCCATCATACCAGATAGAGATTAGTGACGTACTAGAGGGGAGGCCTTTGCCCAGCAGTGGTACAGTAAAGGCAAATAAAAAAACGGGATATTTATGTAAAAAATCGAAGCAAAAATATATACACAAATCATTTTTGCTAGTAAGTAGCTTCCCTACTTTATGTTTAAGGGTCGCTTAGATACTGATTCACTTAGAGGTTTCCTAAAGGCTGACTGGTAGAGAATGCATTAGCATTAAGTCCACCTTTTGTACCATTATGGGCATTAAAGATTTAATAAATAAATATAATGTTCCTATAATGTTTTTGGAGAAAATCTGCTGTACAGTTTGTTACCGTTTCTTCTGTACTTGCGCTTAGGAAGCGGCAGTAAACTTAGCTATAAGTAAATGATCTGACGTCAACATTTACCTATAAGAAATCAAAAGAAAAAAATATGGGAAAGTGATACAAATATCCAAAGAATGATTTTGACTCTAATCGAGACGGGGCAGACAGGGCCCATAGACGCCAGATCACGTCACGTTTAACGTGACGGTGGGCGGTTATTATTTTCAAAAATTTAAAGTAATCTTTACAAGATATTATAATGTCAACCCCTATACATATAGGGAAAAATTGCATATGCAAATAGAATATTTGTCACAGCACCTTTCGCCATATTAGCGCCTTAACACTCATAAAAAAACAACCATCAAGAAATTGCAAACTTACCACAAAATATAATATAACAATTACATAATGGTATATATAATATGATAGTACGTAATACTTATATTTAGTCTGTGACCGTACCTTAAACATTAAAAGAAATTCGTTTCGAAAACAACCCCTAACTTTCTACAAAAACTACAAAACAACAACAGATTTACACAGACTTATAGATCGATAGAAATCTACAATCCAATAACTCGTGTCGTACACGCTGCACCGCCCAAGCAATTAAAAACCTATTTATATCGCGTATTAACTTAGATTGACGGCGCTGCCATTATATCGCGCGCCCCGTGTGTGTTGTGAAACTAAAGTGCTATTTTTGAAACACGGAATCACCTAAACGAATGGTTTTTTGATACAAAAAATCGTTCGTTAAGTGACTCCGCGTTTCAAGAATAGCGCCTCTGGACGGTGTAGGAATTGTAGGACGCACACTTTGATAGCTATAGACGTAAAAATGTTCTAGATGGTTCCAATAAAAAATTTCAAAACTAATAATTTTCCCAGATAGGAGTAATAAACTAATTACAGAATGGATTCCTGCATATGATCGTGGGACACCGGGAAGGCCTAAAAAGCGTTGGAGCAATGACATCAGATGTTTTGAAAAGAATTGGTTGCAAGTCGCACAAAATTAGGATAAGTGGAAGGATATGGGGAGACCTTTGCCCAGCAGTGGGAAAATAAAGGATAATTTTAAAAAAATATCTAAACTAAAAACCGATTTCACCCAAAACTAGACAACAGATTTTGATAATTTTTTTATGGGACAAGCTCGGAAGTGCACTCTTTTGATAAAAAAAAGTATTTTGATAATCGATCCACAATTGACGAAGAACATAGAACCTCCTCCTTTTTTTAAGTCGTTAAAAACCGACTTTAACTACTTTTTAATTACTAGTATTTATTCATGTTTTAACACCACACTACACAAAACTTTTGGTTCAAATGCATTCCCTAAAACTATAGCCAAATCGTTCAGACTGTTCCCGTTATTTTTTCGCGATGTCGCATGGACTTCGATATCCTTTTGATGAAGCAGCACAGATGAGGATGCAATCGGGAACGCTACGCTTCATACGCTTACCTACATACGCTTCCCAACATTATCTTAACGGATCGGACAGGGTTTTTTTTAACATAATGTATTAATGAAGAATATTAGCTTATGTCCAGCAGTGGACGTTATGCGGCTGAAATGATGATGATGATCATGATGATTAGCTTATACAATAACGCTTCTAGTAACCTCTATGTTCTAGTCCAATCGGCTATATAGGTTAGGAACGCCTCTCTGACGTCGAGTGACTTTGACTGCCGCTTATTGTTCTAATATCGACACGATTGCGCGGCAAACAGGCCGTAGTATAGTTTATGCTTTAGTATGTTACAATTTGGCTGAAAATGTATTAAAAATATATAGGGACAAATTGCACTGATTGAGCTAGCCTCAAAGTAAGTTCGAGACTGGTGTTATGGGATACTAATTCAACGATATTATATTTCACAACAAATACATATAAACATCTAACACCCAGGACAATTTGAAAAAGGCTATTATCCAACTTGCCCTGACCGGGGATCAGACCCGGGACCTCTGGGTGGCTGACTAGCATTAGTGACCATTACGCCACGGGCGTCGTCAAATCAAGGTCACGACGAATTGATAGCCTCCTTCTTTTTTTGGAGGCCGGTTAAAAAGAAGAACGACAAGCGCGTAATAAGTAGTAAGTAATAACCTAAAATGGAACTGGGCAGGACACCTGGCTAGAAGGAATGATGGAAGGTGGAGTAAGGCTATCACCGAGTAGTACCCCAGGAATGGGAAAAGGAGTGTTGGGCGTCCGGCAGCTAGGTGGGTCGATGATATCAAGCGGATTGGTGGAAAATACTGGATAGCTAGGGCTAGGGATAGGATTCAGTGGCGCAGACAAAAGGAGGCTTATGCCCAGCAGTGGGTCGTTGAGAGCTGACGATGATGATGAATAACCTGTCATCTGTGAGCAGACCGGAATCCGGTCGACATGCATTGTTTTACTATTGTGTCTGGTGCTTTGCACAGACAACAGGATAAGAATGTTTTCATGCTTTATCATTATCTAATTATTTAATAGATTGCCTCTATGGTCCACTGGAAAAGGCATTCGCCTTGTGATCAACCTAGAGGTCGTGGGTTCTAATTCCACTGGGAAGCTTACTTTGTGAAAAGTTGTTTGAGTCTGGTAGGATATTGCAGGTTTGAATCATTATCCGAAAAGATGAATCCGTGTTTCGGAAAACACAAACGCCATCTAGCGTTTGTCCAAACCTATCCAAGGATTAGTTCTGATCTACCCTTTGAGTTGCGGAGGTCAGACGGCAGTTTTTATTTTATTTTTATTTATTTATTTATTTTATTTCTTATGGAAAACTAACAGCAATATCTTATCTATTTAAACAATAACAGAAAATAGTTATAAAACTTAGCCAATAATAAGTTTTCACTTATAGAAGTAATATAGCAATTAAACCAATTTGATGACACTATTTTAAGTTGAAAGACACAATAGATAATGTAATAAATGAGACCAAAAATTATACAATTTAGTGTTTAGAAAAAGAAAGGTTACTTAAAAATAAATAAATAAATGTATAGTTAGTCTCAAATCTTGAGGAAAAGAAAACAAGACTATAATAGGGGACGTAAAGGGGGTTTTATGTAAAAACACCACACGGCATTGTCCCTATATATTTTTTATTTAATGAATTAATCAGTTTAAACCCTTACACATTCCCAGCTTTCAATTTCCATGTAAACATACGCAAAAGCATCTGGTCTTTGCATTACGTGTTCGCGAACAAAAACCGTCAAAGCGCGTCGATGACGGACACGTCGTAAATAGCCGGCCGTGTAATGGAAGTGTGTTGTTTACAAGTTTACTGACAACGAGACATGAGGTAAGTTTTATAACTCGATCGAACCAGAGCGAACGAGTCCGCTCCTTCACCTACATCTTGAATTTTCTCAACTGAAAATAATATTGGCATGATAATTTGTAATCAGAGAGATTTTAATGAAGTCTTTTTGAATATACATTTTCATTTTCATTATTATATTCAGTTTAAGAGGAAATTCAAGATAAAGATAGAGGAGGGGTCAGGTATCTCTGATGCTGACTGTACCTATGTACGTAACTTTTTTTTTAATTTAAGAGCGACGCTCTTGTCTTTGGAGTTTTTTTGCATTCCTGCTTGTAATAAGCCAGCCTTTGACGTCGACTACTTCTACGTTTTTCTTTATTTGCTTCATAAAGCTGTGTCTGGGTTTTCCTCTTCCCCTTCTTCCTTCTTCTCTGTATTATCCAAAAAAGAGGACCCATATTTTTTCGTTTAGCAGAACAGTTATGCAGAACTTTCTGCATAACCCAAAGGTTGACTGGTAGACAACGCTACTAGCTTTAAGTTCGCCTATTGATCTGTACAATTTGTATTTGATGTACAATAAAGATTAAATAAATAAATAAACAGTAAAAAAACACAAAGATACGCTTTGAAGTTTCGTTGGTTAAAAAAGGTAGTTGATAGTGACGTCTCACGAAATTTAAATTGTCATTATCAGAGATAAGAAAATATATATATACTGTACTTTTTCTTCATCTATCTAATCAACCAATTTTTTTTGTCTACATCCCTATGTTCAATGTCGATAGAATACAATGCGCAGTAAATGAGATATAAAAAAATGCGAATTCAAAAATGAGATATACCGAAATCCGGGTGCGGCGGATTTCGTAATTCTTGTACGATATCAATTCGATTGAATTATAAAAACCTTCCTTTGCATACTTGTTTTGTCCTATTCTAAAATTGCAACCTGAAATGTATCAAGTAGTACTGAATGTACTTCTGAAATAACGCGCTAAAATGACGTCCAAATTCCATATCCGTATTTCACGAAACAAACAATCACATTTGTACAGACACTGACCTGGTACTGAGGTCGGCGTTAGAGTCTGGTCCCAAAAAGGCTCGTCCTCCATTTTGCGAAAACTCCGTTCCACTAGGACAAACAAATTTAATTTTTCTCAATAAGTTATAATAATAATGTTTATTTAAGATATTAGGCATCCATATTCACAATGACGAAATTGAAAATAAAAAAGTAAAAAAAATAATATATAACTCATTGCAAATACACTGGGTTCACCTACAGAGTGGTATGTGAGTGGATCCAATGCCCTAGCATCAGCGAATCATCATCAATCATCAAGTTATCATCATCATCATCGTTCTAAAAAAAGGAGAGGTAAAAAGTACCCATAACTGAAAAGGGCATATTTGAAGAGATTAGATGAAGCAAAAGAGGTTTGTCAGGATCGCAAGTGGTGGTCCATAGTCTCTGCCTACCGCTGTGGGAAACAGGCGTGATATTATGTATGTATCATCATCATATCAGCCACAGGAAGTCCACTGCTGGACATAGGCCTCCCCCAAGGATTTTCAAAACAACCGATCGGAAGCGGCCTGCATCCAGTGACTTTCTGCAACATTGCACAGGTCGTCTGACCATCTCAGTGGGTTCCTTAATAAATAAATAAATTAAAAAAACAAAATAAAATTTTAAAACTCATGTAAAAACTGTGAGTCCCGAACGCCATCTAGCGTTAGCTCAAACCTACCCAAGGATTGTTTCTGGTCTACCCTTTGGGTTGCGGAGGTCAGACGGCAGTCGCTCTGTGTAACCTCGTCAAATCTCATTGGTTAGGTAGCGGACCCCGGGCTCTGAAGCGTTACCGTTGAGGATGCAAACGGGAATACTTGAGGATGGTGATGATGGTTAAGTACAATACTCACTGTTGAGAAAGTGTGTGTTCGTCGTCCCTTTCCTCGACTTCTTGTCTCCCGCATCTTGATCTGTAAACAAAGTTACCCTCTTATTTATATTAAAATATTTTTTTTTAAACTAAAAACCGACTTCACCCCCAAACTACACATCATCATCATCATCATCATTTCAGCCGCACAACGTCCACTCCTGGACTTAAGCCTCTCCCAAAGATTTCCAAAATGACCGATCAAGAGCGGCCTGCATCCAGCGCTTTCCAGCGACCCTGGTCAGGTCATCTGACCACCTTGTAGGTGGATGCCCTACGCTTCGCTTGCCAGTACGCGGTTGCGTCGCCAAACTACATAAACTGGAGTAACCCCCCAGCCTTCATCCACTTGTTTAGCGCACGCTCAATAAGATTCTTTTAGCAGTCTCACAATGAAAGAGTTGCGCTTAAAAGCTATCTTTTGACTAAATCGTCTCTAAATCGAGTTGGGGGCGAAAACACTTTTGTATGTATGTATGTTTGTACCGCGATAACTGCCGACCCGATGATCAGATTTTTATGAAATTTAGTGGGCATGTACGAAATATCAAAAGAATTTTCAAGTTAGTTGGGCATCAAAATCGGAAAATGCCGCGATTATGTAGCATACGAAACCATAGCGCGTTCGTTAGCATTTAGCTTTGGATAGCGCCATCTAGGTGTTGAATAATAATCGCGAGGTCTAAGTTCACGGCCAACTACTAGTTATAAACAAACAACTCACTATTTGGCTGATTGCTGTGTATCCTCTCCATGAAACGTGAGATCCTGTTGTTATGGTGTTCGCCGTCGAGACAGCAGCCTTCCTCCACTTGCTTTGCGCACGCTCGATGCACTCGTAGTTTACAATCTGTTGGGAAGACATCATTTGGTAATTAATTAGTGTAATCCATACATACATACATACATAATATCATTAGCGACTATGGACCACTGGCTAAGATCCTGACAAACCTCTTGCTTCATCTAAACTCATCAATCTCTTCATACTGTTCCTTTCACATTTGTTATATAAATATTATTTATTAATAATCAGTGTAATAATTCTGAGAGTTTAGGAATTGGCTTGTCAAGTAATTTAAAAAAATCTGATTCGCAATTCATTTCACAGATCACAGAGAGACGCACAGGAAGACACTCAGATAGACACACAGACAGACAGACATTGGCGTCAAACACACCTTTCTTTTTGGTCGGAATTAAAAATGGCTCAGGCTTCACTGTCCCACTCTTGCCTCGACCTTTGGCGTTTCTTTCCACTCGACCTACGGTCTCCTTAAGTGACCACCCGCGAATTTAGAATTTAATGCCACCCCAGCAATTTGCGAGAAGGATCTTCGTTCCAATAACTTTAACGATGGTACAATTTAATAATCAAAAAAGAGGGAAAGGGACAAAAACATACTATGGTGGCAGCGACCCAAAGTGGATCTTGGCCTCCGACACAAAAACATGTTTTAACTAAAATATGTTTAGCAAACATTTGTATTTTTGTATGAAAAAGGCGGTTAGGCTGTACTCACATTTTTAATATTTGACATTGAAAGAACGAGACATGACATATTTTAACTAAAATAGGTTTAGCGAACGTTTCTAATTTTTTAATAATAAGGCAGCACTCACATGTACAGACGTACGCTTGCGGCGCGAGCCCCCAGATGGCGTTGTCGCAGTGGTGGCAGTGCCCCACCGACGTCAGCGCCTGCAGCTGCAGGTTGTGGCCGCGGACCACGAACTGGGGTACAAAGGACACATAGTAATATTAGTCAAGAAGATCTTGATGGCACAGAACAGGCATGACAAATGGAAAAAATATTTTGGTTCATCAGTTAGATAATTGAAAAATATTGTACACGTATTTTTTCTTTTCTCTGTGAAGCCAAAAATGACAAAGATACAGCGCATTGAAATTTTTCATGACGTCACACTTAAGCACGATTTTTACTTAAGTGTGACGTCGCAAGCCCCGACTCCGGAACTTTGATGTTCCGTATCTTTGTGAATTTTATTTTGATATATCATTATTTTTGGATAATCTAAAAGACGGACTATACAATCATACTTTTTGGACCCTGTCGTCACCCCTATTAATATAAGTATTATATATCTATTCTATGCCTGTATATTTTACCAACTCTCTACCCTGTGTTGTAAATTGTCCTCCTTTATCAAGATTGACTGGAAGAGATCCCTTTCTGGCATAAGTCCGCCTTTGTACTGTTTTCTACTTGTAACTTGTATTTTGTCTTGTTTATGTACAATAAAGATTTAACAAACAAACGAACAAGTATTACATACTCTCTTTAGGTGTGCCCACCTAATTTCAAATTATTATTTTTCCTCCACCCAAAGGTTCGCTGGAAGAGATTGCATTTATAGCGATAAGTCCGCCTTTGTGCCTATATTATTTCTTGTTGTTGTTGTAATTTTTTATGTTTATCATGGTGCAATAAAGTTAATTTGTATTGTATTGTCCCGCGCAATATGCGTCCCCGTCCCCCGTCCCCGCACCTCTCCCCCGTTCTCGTCTTGTAGAGGGTGCTGAGCGGCTCTACGTAGTAGTTGTAAGAAAAGCCAAAAATATTTTTTCATAATTCAATTACGTTTCTTGGGGAAGGGTTTTCACTATCACGGACTAAATTTACCCTTAAAATAGTTTCAATATCTATTGCTAGACCTTATAGATGTTTCATCCCATGTTATCACATCAGGTGCGAAACACGCCCGACTTGCGTAAGGCAGGACATACTGAAAAAACGCAGACAGCGACGGTTTCGACGGGCGCCCTGTCCTTTCTGTGTGTTCTGACGTTTCTATACATTTTGTATAAAACCGTCGTTTGCCGTCGCGGAAGAGACGTACGTCTGCGCCCCGTCCGCATCTTACGTCTTTTCTATGTGTTCAGCGCTTTAGCGCAGCCTTCATAAGTTATGGCCACTAACACACTGAAAAGAAGTCGGTATCTCACCGGTTGCGGATGTTGCTTCGACAGCTGTTTCACTTTCTGTTTGTAAAGTTTGTCTCGCTGCAGAAAGGAAGCTCGGGAATTGCCGACCGCCGCCGCCACGGACGCAGCTCTGAAAATAAAAATATATAAGAACAAAATCACTGATGGAGCTAGCCACCAACTACAAGTTTATAATATATATCCTACTTCCTACTAATATTATAAACGCGACAGTTTGTAAGTATGGATGGATGTTTGTTACTCTTTTACATAAAAACTATTGAATGGTTACAATAACAAAGCTTATACATCATAATAACACAAAGGCTACAATTTATAAAGATATTGTGTGATAATCCTGCGCAGACGAAGTCGCGGGCACCAGCTAGTCCTATCCTATCCTACTAATATTATAAATGCAAAAGTGAGTTTGTATATTTGTTTGTTTGTTTGTTACCTCTTCACGCTTAAACTGCTGAACCAATTTGGATGAAATTTGGTGTGGTTATAGTTTGAGACCCAGGGAAGGTCATAGCGTACTTTTTTCCCGAAATTCCCACGAGGAGCGAAGCCCCTGGGCACAGTATATAAACGCAAAAGTATATAAACAGTATATAAACTAGTATTATAAACGCGAAAGTTTGTAAGTGTGGATGGATGTTTGTTACTCTTTCACGTAAAAACTACTGAATGGGTTTTAATGAAACTTTACAATAATATGTATAGCTTATACATCAGAATAACACAGGCTACAATTTATAAAGATCATCATCATCATCATCATTTCAGCCTCACAACGTCCACTGCTGGACATAGGTTTATAAAGATTTATTTTTATTTAATTTATAAAGATATTGTGTGATAATCCTACGCGGACGAGTCGCGGGAACCAGCTAGTTATGTTTAAAAAGAGCGCGCCACGTCTCGGTCTAAACCAACCATTATACTCTTTTCATAATATTTAAAAAAAATGACCTTTAATAAGAGATAAATTTAAACTACATTGAATACAACATTTTTGACTTTCGACTTTGACTTTAACTTTTCATAAATCTCGTTTTTTCGAAAAATAACGAGTGGAGTCACCAGACTTACTTCGCTTGCTTGGTCAGCGTAGCCTTCTTCGACTTGGGCGTCTGCCACCATTTCAGCCGGACCGCCCTCGCTTCTTCCTCAGATATCACCACTAAGTTCACCATTTTTAACCGACTTCCAAAAAGGAGGTTATCAATTCGTCGCGATCTTTTTTTATTTATTTTCACCAATTATTCCAAGACGCCTAGACCCATTTGGAAAACTCTTTTTTTGTTTGAAAGGATATACTTGTCAGGTATATAGAAAAATAAAATCGGCTTTGTAGTTTGGGGTTGAAGTCGGTTTTTATTAGTTTTGGTTTTGTAGTTTGGTGTTGAAGACAGTTTTTAGTTTTGAAAATTAGTACTAACTACACTATGGTATGCTATGGGTTAATTATAGTTATTTTTACTAAACACAAATTTTCTTGAATTATGAAGAAAAGGTTACAGAAAAAGGGTCAAATTGATTTGGCAAACTACGCAATTGCCTAGTAAATCATACAGAAAACAATATAGTACTTATTTTACGAGAATTAAGAATTATTTGCCACAAATTAACTATTAAAATAACATATAAATCACCACCACGTCACCACTGCAAAATTGATTTCGAAAACTATATAATGTTCGACTTCATATACATTACTGAATAATCAAATTGTATTGTAAAATTCATTTTAAAAATTAGAGATTTGAGACTTAAATACTTTTCGTGCTACAAAGTATTAACCGATTTAACACATCATGTCTCTTTTTCACTCTCATTCTTAGAACATAAATAGCAAAAGAAAGAAAGAGATAGAATAACGAAACAATACAAATACGACTACACTGTACACGTTTGGTATTAACAATGAGTAATAACTGAAATCGGCTAATAATTACAGGAAAATGTGTTATTTATATTATCCGCGCAAGACGAGTTTCCTCTTGGCATGTTTTATTTATTGTTAAATTAATTGGGGAAACTACTCAAGTTTATTAAAAGACAATGTAGGGTAAACTTATAGTCATTGGACGCTTACAGTCATGGCATGGCACAGAACACAATAAAACCATATTTACTAAGGTTGCTTTTAATCGGGAACACTGTAGCTATGTACAGAGAATAATATTTTTTTTATTGGTTCTAACCAAAAGATCCTATAAGGAAACTATTTTTTAACCCTTGACTCGCTGTAAGTTTGACGCTAGTGTCTGTCTGTCTGTAGCATTGTCGCGCTCGAACGGATGAACCAATTTCGATGCGGTTCTTTACGTGAAAGCAACTTCCCTTGCGTTGATTCTTAGCCATGTTTGCTGAAAATCGGTTCAGTCGTTCAAAAGTTAGATAACGCTTATTTTGTAATTGACCTGACAAATAATAGATGGCGCTACGATATCAATATATTATGTAGTTCCGCCACTTAAACACTAGAGGGTGTCGTCGTTTTTTTAATTAGTCTTTAGCAAAAAAACTTGTTCTATTTGAATTATAAACCCTAAAAATCACCGGATCATCCAAGTAGACTCGGAGAACTTCGCCTACTTATTTTTATACTAGCTGAGCCCCGCGGTGTTGCCCGCGCCTAAAGTAGCCTATGTGTTAATCTAGGGCGGCAGCTTCCTGCATACTAAATTTTATCAAAATTGGTCCAGTCCAACATCCATCCATACATACTTACATACTTTCGCGTTTGTAATATATAAGTAGGACAAGTAGTATGAAAAAATCTTTATTTAGGAACAGGAAATTCGTGATACAATCAACATTGGCTAACGATGACACCTGCAGTAGTTAAATATAACTGTGTCGCAGAATATAACTATATATAATATAACAAAATATATAAGAAGTATAGGTTGTTAAATATACACAAACATAAATGCACCTAGAATATAGTTAAAAAATTATAGATGTGTACTAAGATTTACGCATCATGTTAATTTTGCAAGAAATATAAGGCTTTTTTATTTTATTTTATTAAGTAGGATAAGTAGGATTAGTAGAAAGTAAGAGAGTCTCCATAATAACACTTCTTAACTCCATATCTGACCTGCACTGCAAACATATGGCAGCCGCGATGACCGCGGCCAGTAGTGCAGAGTGCGCGTCGCTCGACTGCCCACTCGGCGGCCCACTGGTGGCCAGGCTGCTCAGTCGCTGGCACATCAGTCGCTCGATTACTACCACTTCCTGTAACAAAATAGTATATACTGTCACATAATGAGGAGTGTTTTAATAACCAGTTGTACGCAAGGGCCTAGACTATTTTATCTATCATAAATTGCCGTATAGTAAATAAATTCCTCTATCCATATACGAGTTCCAAATTTGTGTATGACATAAGATTGCGAAAATGCTTTTCGATCGAGACCACGTAGTTACGCCCGTCCAAAACTGCCGCCTGACCCCGATGAACTCCGGCCAGCCGGCCGGCGGCGCCTAGCGGCGGTACTACTATTTGATCTCACGATTTTACTTTCGATTTTTTGTTTCTGCATTTTTATTATTTTGACTAGCTAAATAGGTCTTACAAGTAGCGGCACGTAAGTTTGGCGCTGAGTGAAGTCTAGAGGGGATACTGCACTGCACACGGGTACAGTTTTAATTATTTACTTTTGAGCAATAACGATCAGCGCTGGAGTTTCGTGCCGCTACCTGTACTAACGACCCTTATGAAGTGGCCTTCGACTCCAAAACCGCTGAAAATTCACCGTGTAATAGCCTGACTCATTTTACGCTTTCTCTAATGTGACCTGGGGTTCCTTACCTCTGCCTTATCGACGTCATACCTCTTCAACACAGCGTCCTCCGGTCCGTACAATGTTCCCAACCCCACTTGTCTCTTCACTTGGAACTCGCTGAGCTGCCGACAAAGTTCCTCCTTCGCTTTCTGTCGCGCCTATAGCCTGACTCATTTTACGCCTTCTCTAAAGTGACTTAGGTTCCTTACCTGTGCCTTATCGACGTCACACCTCTCCAACACAGCGTCCTCTGGTCCCTACAACGTTCCCAAGCCCACTTGTCTCTTTACTTGGAACTCGCTGAGCTGCCGATAGAGCTCCTCCTTCGCTTTCTGTCGCGCCTATAGCCTGACTCATTTTACGCCTTCTCTGACGTGACTTGTGGTTCCTTACCTGTGCCTTATCGACGTCACACCTCTCTAACACAGCATCCTCCGGTCCGTACAACGTTCCCAACCCCACTTGTCTCTTCACTTGGAACTCGCTGAGTTGCCGACAGAGTTCCTCCTTCGCTTTCTGTCTCGCCTATAGCCTGACTCATTTTACGCCTTCTCTAACGTGACTTGTGGTTCCTTACCTGTGCCTTATCGACGTCGCACCTCTCTAACACTGCATCCTCCGGTCCGTACAACGTTCCCAACCCCACTTGTCTCTTCACTTGGAACTCGCTGAGTTGCCGACAGAGTTCCTCCTTCGCTTTCTGTCTCGCCTATAGCCTGACTCATTTTACGCCTTCTCTAACGTGACTTGTGGTTCCTTACCTGTGCCTTATCGACGTCGCACCTCTCTAACACTGCATCCTCCGGTCCGTACAACGTTCCCAACCCCACTTGTCTCTTCACTTGGAACTCGCTGAGCTGCCGACAGAGTTCCTCCTTCGCTTTCTGTCGCGCCTTGCGGAACACGTTGCGTAGGAGTTCGTCTTTGTCATATTCTGGAATGTGAAATGATACATTACTTTTTATTATCCTTACTAATATTATAAATGCGAAAGTGAGTTTGTATATTTGTTTTTTTGTTTATTACTACTTCACGCTTCATCCACTGAACCTATTTAGATGAAATTTGATATGGATATAGTGTGATACCCAGGGAAGGACTTAGGATTTTTATCCCGAAATTCCCACGGGGAGCGAAGCCCACGGGTAAAGCTAATAGATTATAAATAACTCAATTTTCTATGCTTACCATTAACTAATACATGTTCGATTTCATTCGCCATGTTCTCGTCTACACCGTTTAGTTGTAAAACCTGAAAAACATAATAAACATTAAAATCACATTACAATCATAATTAATATGGACCTACTTATCAGATAAATAGTAGTAGGCCAAGTCCTCAGGCTGCTCTGGCCAAGTATTGCTCTGGTAGTACAGAGAGGGTCGTGCTCTTGCAGTGGAGACTAAAGACTATTTATTGTGTTTGGCGGATTAACCTGAATGGTAGGTTAATCCGCCAAACACAATAAATAAAAAAAATAAAAAAGCACTTCGTCGATGGCAAGGAACGGCTGCAGCACCGAAAAAATAAAAAATATAACTTTCTTTGGGCTCACTATTAACTATTAATTGTTTTGTATTATATTATTGTTTAACATTATTTTATTTGGTCATCCTATTTGAATTCAATATATTTTAATTTATTAACTAGGTAAGGCTACATAATATATAACTACTTCAAACCTCCCGCGTATTTTTGCCTTAGGTTAAAACTGAAAACCAGTGTGTCGCCTCACAGGCTAACCACGCTGAGTTTTGGCCTTTTTGCACTGCTGCAGCACATACATTTATAAATGTAATAGTGTATATAAATTAAAAATTTTTAGGATAAGTTTTAGTTTGTAAGTTTATTTGTACGTGATGCAGTTTTTGTGAATAAACTATCTATCTATCTATCTATCTATCTAAAGGACCTGATGATGATGATATCAGATAAAGGTGAAGTGCCGTGACCTTCGATCAAATAATAAATAAATAAATATATAGGGACAAATTACACTGATTGAGCTAGCCCCAAAGTAAGTTCGAGACTTGTGTTATGGGATACTAACTCAACGATACTATATTTTATAACATACATATATAAACATCCAAGACCCAGGACAATTTGAAAAAGGCCATTTTCCAACTTGCCCTGACCGGGAATCGAACCCGGGACCTCTGGGTGGCGGACTTGCATGTAGACCACTACGCCACGGAGGTCGTCAAATCAAGTTTACAAAGATGTCGCGTTACTTACAAATTCTTAGCAAAGCGCATAAAATTTACGTTTGGGCAGTCGTCTGCCCGACGTAGTGGAACAGAATAAGTAATAGTACTCACGCACAGAAGTCTTATTCAGCAAAGAAATTCAAGGAAATATGTACTCAATGTGATTAGCGATACGGATTAATTTAGCTCGCGTCAGAACTTAGCCACTTCCGCTTAGAGACCTAGAAATCCATTGCAAGCCAATTTCAATCTTATTACTCTGGAAAAACTATTCATTTCACTGAATTACCCACTTCGGAGTAGTCGCGGAGTGACACAGGCCTGGTAGTTTTGGGAGGGTTTCAAAAATATGGGACACCAGATGGCAGCACAGTGACGTCAGGTCCAATCGATTGTTGGTATTGGACCATCAGTTGGCAGGTTCTTTTGCTCCGTCAAACAGCAGCTTATTGGACCTGACTCACTGACCTCCATATATACAAGTACGCTGGACCTATGATACCCTAAGAAATGACAGCTCTTTAATGTGCCTATTTGAAGCGCCCCCAATGCGTGGGAAGAGAACTAAATCTGACGTAACTAATTCGGAAATGACTTTTATCGATGTCATTGTCCCATCTGTCATATTAGTTCCGTTCCCACCCACTGCTACGAATGCCTACGATCAGCGCCAAAATGGCGAAAATCAAATCGCCTCAGTATGGCCCGGCTAATCATAGGTCCAGCGTACTTGTATATATGGAGGTCAGTGACCTGACTTCACTGTGCTGCCATCTGGTGTCTGCTCATTAGAAAAGATGAAAGAAGCATCGTACGTCTAGCGATAAGATCATTTGGCATCAAAAAGGTGCAACATCTCTCATAAACAACACTATAAGTAGTTTGCCTCCAGTCTTATTTCATTCCATATCGTTTTGACTTGTCGCGGCGACAGAATGTGTAAACGCTCTTACGTCCCGATAAAACAAAGAGATTAACATTTCCCTGTCGACTCTAGAACTGGTGAAATAGTGATCGTAAGCCCACCGATGAGGTTGACGATATAGTTTAATTTAAGGATGGATTAGAGTTGCATAGAACCAGGGACCGGAAAACCCCTTTATTTGATTAAGTCTATCGATGGAGTAACTCCATCATAAGCTTACCCTTTGTTACAGTTAGCATATCCATTAACTTACCCTAACGTTATGGTAACTCCTTTGAATCAGTTAACTAATGGTAACTGGACTTACCAGTAACCTTAAAGTTCCGATTATACCTGTTAGCATTAAGTTGGTTACCCTTTCCCCCTCTTTGTTCTACAGTCTTGTCTACTACTTCCAAACTCATAGAAACGACTGTAAACAATGTGATATAAGTCTTATGTGAATGCAATTAGTACAATTATTAAATGGCTGTTTGGACATCCACAAAGCCTGCCTTCTTTTTCTAGCCCGATGCGTCGTCTCGCTAACCCTATAAACTTTTTGCACAAGCAGTTTTGTGTTGTATGCTATTCAAATAAAGATTAAATTGCTTGAGGCCGTATAAATAATATTGATAGGGTAAGCCTATCATAGGGTTTTGCGATATTAGTTAGTGCTTAGTTAAATTAACTGTATTGTATTAGTAAGCCTTTTGTCAGGGTAAGCAAATGATATGGTTAACAAATCGTTAGGGTTTACGAAAATCAGTCGATCAAAAACCCGAACGAAAACCCTTCAAAAGGTAAGCGGTTCCGGTCCCTGCATAGAACCGATATAGTTAGCTTCGATGACTAGAGGCTTTTGCTCAGCAGTGCTGATGATGATGATGGTAGTCGCTCACCGCATTAGGCATCAAGAAGGTGGAATGTATCTCGTAGGCCCACCGCCGGAGCGTGGCGTTAGTGACACCGCTCGCTCCTCGGTACCCGTCCGTTAGTACTAACACTAGACCGGCGTTTGCACTCCTGAAACAAATACGTATTTATTATTGGTGAGGTTACATTTTATTGTATTATATTGTATTGTTACATCATTTCATGACGACCTCCGTGTCGTAATGGTTAGTCCGCCACCCAGAACTTCCGGATTCCATCCCCGGACAGGGCAAGTTGGAAAATTGCCTTTTTCAAATTGTCCTGTTTCTTGGATGTTTATCTATATGTATTTGTTATAAAATATAGTATCGTTGAGTTAGTATCCCATATCACAAGTCTCGAAATTACTTTGGGGCTAGCTCAATCTATGTAATTTGTCCCTATATATTTATTTATTTATATATCTATCTATATCTATTTATTTATGTGTCCCAATGCTGGGCAAGGGCTTCCCACCACCTTTTTCCCTGGACATGGTACATTGCGATACTTGCCTCCTGTCCCCTAGCAACCAGTTGAGCAGCACGGCCGTTCTCGCTTTGGATTCTCGCACGCAGCGAAGATTTAACAAGACAAGCTAATAACTGCCACGTGAGTTGCACAAGATAAAAATAAGATAACATTTGATGAATTCATTATTAATCATTTCAGCCGCACTGCTGGTCGGCCACCCGGCGAACCTGGATGAGACGCGAATTTTAACAACATATTGTGGTCATGTGTCCCAATGCTGGGCAAGAGCTTCCCAACTTTTCCCCTGGAAATGGTACATAGCGATACTTGCCTCCTCTCCCCTAGCAGCCAGTTGAGCAGCACGGCCGTTCTCGCTTTGGATTCTCGCACGCAGCGAAGATTCGAAAACAGGCCGGAGTACGTCGAATTGTCCTGGAAATACAATATCTGTTATAGACAGACTTTCTTTTTATTCTTACTCTGTTACTATGTCTCCATCGCCCTCAATATTTTTTTTGGAAATATAGGTATTCAATGTACAGACAATTTTTTCTACTGTTTTATTATTATAGATCAATACTTACAGAAGCCGGTGAATCGTCTTCTTCCATCGAAATGATCGCTCTTTGGGGGTCGGCGCAGGGCTGCAATTGAGAAAACAATCAGGTATAACAACAATGAATACAACATGCTTGTAAGAATTTCTTCATTTACTTCGAACTTCAATTTTCATTAACATATCCATAACATTTTACCAACACGATAATGTGAGAAAGATTCGTTTGAAAAGCTGCTTTGCGCCTGATATACGCGCGGAAAACTTTTGGCTAAAATTGTATACACATTTCAGACGGAAGGTATAGAACTTCTTCTTCTTATATTTAACAGCTGGGCTCTTGTCGGTGGAGTGCTTTCCTTGTCTCTCTTCCTTCCGCTAAGTTCTTAACCTCTTAGAACAACTTCGAGGTATAGAACACATATCACATATTTAGCAACCTCGCCTTGGGCTCGAGTGACTACTTGTATTTAAGACCTGTATACTTCTTTAGCAAAAACAGATCCGTAGCGCCATCTGTTTTTCGTATCACTAGATAGCCTTTTTGACAGCCATAGAAACTCTCACCACAGGTGTGTTCCCACATAAAATGTATACAGTAGAGGTCGTAGAGCAAGACAAAGGCAAATAATTTATTTATTATAACAGAACTGATAGGTATACAATCAATTTCAAGTACTTAGATGTTATTAGAATGACAGGTGGAAGAGGAATGAGTCAGGGTCAGAATGATGAGGAAGAAAATGTTTTTTAATTAAAAATAGTGTGAGTTAACGGGTGACTTACGTTTAGAGTCGGCAGTAGCTGACTCTTTATGTGAGTAACCCGTTAACGCATCTAATTAAGGAACGAATGTGTATGGAAATAAAAAAATTGGATTTAGAAATAAAATTTGAATGATGATGAAATTACGGAGAAGGATGGAGTTTATTGCAACATCGTAATAGAGTGACTTACTTGCGTGTTGTGCGCGTAAGGCGGGGGCGGAGTCCCAGGAGGTGGTGTCCCTCTCTCCCAGGCCTCCTTGTCCTCGCTGCACGGGAGCCCAACCACGCACGGGATACCCACACCCGCTGGAAACATTAACACATTGATACATTACATTGAAATTGAAGTGGCAGTGGGCGGGGCACATAGCGCGAACCGATGGCCGATGGGGCAGAAAGGTTCTCGAATGGCAAGCGCAGCGACACCCACCTGCTAGGTGGTCAGACGACCTGTGCAAGGTTGCACGAAAGCGCTGGATGCAGGCCGCTTCCGATCGGTCGTTTTGGAAATCTTTGGGGGAGGACTATGTCCAGCAGTGGACTTCCTGTGGCTGATATGATGATGATACATTAGAAATATGATGGTTTATGCGCCATATTGAACTTACAGTGACGTCATAAAGCCTATAACCAGCAGGCAGCCAAGATGCTTCCAATTAAACCTCATTTGGTAAGGTATTATGGATGTCAGAAGATGCGAGAGAACAGATGAACATACATACATACATACATAGTGGCCCTCCTTTTGGCTTCGACGAACTTTACGGATTGGACTGAAGTATTACTTATTTGGAATGCAACAAATATTTTTCAAACATTTTCAACACGTTCTGTGTCACTATTTTGCCACTCGTGTGTGCTGCCATCTCTGTAAGAGCACCTGGTACTTATTTCGCCTACTAGTTTTGCCTACTTGCCCTCCAATAGATTCCATGGCGTTAGGTGCCTGTTATGTTAGTAATTATATTATATTTGGCAGTGACAGTTTGACATTATGCGGCTTTTAAATGATAATGATAATGAATGGTAGACAATGCTTAGCATTAAATTGTACCATTTTGTACTATAATCTTAAGATTTGAAGTGCATTAAATTAAAAATAATTATTTAAAAAAACATTTCTAAGCTAAAAATAAATTATTCTGTAGTGATTATAGTGTAGTGGTTATGTTTTTTTTCGGCGGTAGGTGGAAAAAAGTATAACAGCTAGCTCTTGCTCTAAAATTTAATAAAAATAGTTAAAGTATACATTTTGCCTTAATTGGGTCATTAGTGATCTGACTTCAGTGCCCTACTCACAAGGTAGTGTTAGCAGCAACTCACATGCAGTAATTCTGAAGTTCTAAATACCTACTGCCGGCTACAACACACTCTCACTACGCATTCACCCATCTGACACTAATAGTCTCAATATGTCCACGCTCACTGCTGTACACGCACTGCAAAAGTCCCTGGAGTCCTCCCTGATGCATCGGATGTCAGTCTTCGAGCAACAGTTGAAGGCTGCAGCTACGGAAAATCAGCCAGCGTCCTTAGCGAAGCTTGCAGGTGACTTCAATGCATACAAATCTGAGGTGTTTGATATACTTCAGCTTCTACACCAGCAGATTGGGGAACTTGTTAAAAACACCGACAACATCGAGATGAGGCACCGGCGCAAATATCTCTTATTTGGAGGAATCCCAGAGCCGGAAGACAAAGGATCGGACGATGTAGTAGCCGCGGTGTCCACAATCATAACGGATGTGCTGGGAATTGAAGGAGTGTCTGTGGAATCTTATAAAGCCTGCCACAGGATGGGTCCAAGCAAGCAGGGCCGCCCTCGGCCAGTATTGGTTCGTTTTGTGAGTCAATCTATGAAATCCTCTGTTTGGCGGAAAAAAACAGCTTTGAAGGGAACTTCATATGCGGTCTCAGAGTTCCTTACACGCCGTCGGCAAGTTCTTTTCACGGAGGCACGCAGGAGATTCGGTATCACCAAATGTTGGACACTGGATGGCAATATATTTGTCAAGCTTCAGGCCGGCAGCAAGCCAATCATTATAAACAATGAAGAGGACTTGAGATTGGCCGGCGACGCATTAGAACCTACGGCGGCGCCTGCAGCTTCAGAGCCCCACAACAGGGCTCCAAAACCTCCAAGCACGGAAAGTGATAAGGCGGGTCCTTCTACCTACGACAGGCAGCCACGCCCGAAGCGTGGAGCGAAAGTCAAGTAATGTCTTTATCTTACTACCCACAATATTGTATCAAGTTTTTGTTTCTCGTACGTCACGATAACTATGTTTTAGATTTAACTTTTAACTTTGAACTTACAGTGACAATAGTGTAGTGACTTTGACATCTGTGACACTGACAGCAACTTGTTTGTGCGTTCGGAAATTGTAGAGTGCGTTTCATCAAATAGTTCCTTTGTCGTCATGTTGGCACCAGTGTTTGTCAATAACGTCAACACGGTGAACATACGCTGCGAGTTTTTATTACTATAATTGTAATTCTTAGAGAAAATCATGCCGAAAACGTTGAAAAGTGGTGAAAGAATGATGGTGTTGAAAGTGAAGGAGTTTTGTGAACGTGAAAAACGTAACGATGCCCCAATTATTCCATTAAGATGTGTACAAGCTAGGGTCGCCGCCATTACAGGTTAGTGAAATAGGGTTACCAGCATCAGTTTAATCACCCTTGCTGTTTAATGCCACCAGTGGAAAAAAGTAGTTAATTTTTGTTCATAAGTCCAAATTCGTTTAATTTTCTGATGATATATAATTTTGTTATTAAAATTAAGGATGCGATCATATCTTCTTCATCTATAGCGTATTCAGAAAAATAATAGAAAAATAAAGAGTTACGTCATGATTATATAATAATAAATAATTTGACGTTGTTTTAGGTATATCTGAAAAAACAATGTCGAAAATCAGCAAAGAAGGTAAGGAGGCAGCTTCAACGTCGAAAAAAGTTACGACACCGCGCAAAATTGGTCCTCGACGCAAAACTCATGAACTGGATGATTTTGAACGATGTACTATAAGGCATAAAATACATGAATTTTATTCCGTTAGAAAGGAATTGCCTACATTGTTGGAATTGTTACATGAAATGCGAAATGAGATAGACTTTAAAGGTAGTCGCACTACTTTGTGGAGAATTATAAAAGAGATGGGATTTTATTTCAATAAATGCAAATCTAAAAGAAAGGTTTTGATGGAGAGATACGACATTGTTGCCTGGCGTCATCGATATCTGGAAGAATTAAGAAATAATCGTCTTGGAGCCCAACGGCCAGTCGTGTATTTAGACGAAACATATATACACGCCACATATTGCGCTGGAAAATGTTGGCAAAGCGAGACTGAAGAAGGTGTTTTGTCTTCAGATTCCAAAGGACCACGGTGGATCATTGTCCACGCTGGTGGCGCCATGGGCTTTATACCCAATGCTCAACTGATTTTTAGATCCCAATCGAAGTCAGCTGATTATCATGACGAAATGAACAAAGTAAATTTCAATAAGTGGTTGAAGGAAAAATTAATTCCTAATCTACCTCCACAGTCCATTGTAGTCATGGATAATGCATCCTACCATACTGTTCAGATAAATAAGGCACCCACAATGTCAAGTACAAAGTCAGAGATGCAATCTTGGATCACGAATAAAGGACTTTCATATTTGCCGACCATGCTAAGAGCGCAGCTGTTTGAAATTATCAGAGAACATAAACAGCCACCAGTTTATGAAGCAGATGTGATGTTGGAAGAACATGGCCATAAAGTGGTAAGGCTTCCACCTTACCATTGTGACTTAAACCCCATTGAGCTAATATGGAGTGTATTAAAAAGAAGGATAGCCGAAAAAAATGTAGGTCAAGAAGCTAATAAGATAGTACAAATTACGGAAGAAGCTTTTGCTACGATCACTCAGGAGGAATGGAAAAAGGAATGCCAGCACGTAATAAATATTGAAGAAAAATACTACGCTGCTGGCCCAGCCGTCGACAATGAAACAGATAGATTCATAATCGAAGTAGGAGACGATAGTGATACTTCTGATGACAGTGAATCTATTTATGACGAAATGTCAGATGTAGACATGATTGATGAACACAGATATTGTAAAAAAATATAATAAAATGATATGTACCTTAAATGTTTTGTTTTTTATTGATGATGATAACCTATCCTTCCTAGCGCCCTGAATAGTATCCCATATTAGCACCCATAGTAGAGTAGCGCCAAACTTGGAACCAGTCAGAGTTTCGTCAAAACCCCTATGACCTATGTAAGACAAATCAGCTTAAATTTCGTGTTAATCCAATCCAAACGTATAACCCATCGAAAGCGCCTACCAATCAAAGGGAATCATGAAATCTGCTAGTAGTTAATTGTAACAAAATGATATATATAGATGAATACCTAATGATTCAACGATCATATTATTGTATTAACTAATAAAAATATCTCCCTTAATTTAAGGTAGTATAATGGGGTAGTATGGGAACCGTAGATGGGAACACTGATAGGCAATACTGCCAACATGACGGCAAAGGAACTATTCTATGAAACGCATTATACCTGCTGCGTAACCTGCGTTCCATATTACGTGATGTTTTCGATTGTTTTTCAAATATGTAATAGGTAGGTACTTATTATATTATATTTGTTAGTTGCCTGTAAACTTGTAGAAAAACGTTGTAAGCCGGCAGACCAAGGCAGAAAACGAATACCTTACAATAATTTTATATATTATATTATTTATCTATTAGGAGCATATTATTTATTATTATTTAGCAATTTATATATTTATATTTATTTGAATTATGGATGAATCATTTTATTCCGCACAAAGTGACTGTGACTCCTCGAGTACCGAAGATGCATCTTTTCATGACACCGCCTGTCTGGCTGATACGTTGCGCAATGACTTGGCTCCAGTAAAAAAGTTCTTTAATGCATGTCATATTAACGCACAGAGCATTCCAGCCCATTACACTGATCTTCTTGACCTTAGCACGGTTGAACACCTTCAAGCGATACTCGTATCGGAATCATGGCTTAAGCCTTGCATCGACTCTGCCCTCGTTGCTCTCCCTGGGTATGTACTAATTAGGAACGATCGTACTGGTGCGCGTGGTGGGGTGTAGCAATATACCTCCGCAGCAATATTCCTTTTAAGGTTCTCTGTAAATCACCGCCTGAGTACTCTGAGTCCGCCGAGTATCTTTTCGTTGAAGCGGAGGTGAAACGTGTCAAAATCGTACTTGGTGTGGTATATTCACCACCTGGCACAAATTATTTTTCACATCTTGAGTCAGCTATGGACACTTTTGCCTCGGTTTACAATCATTTTCTTATTTTCGGTGATCTTAATACCAATTTGTAAACTCTATAAAAATGGTAAACTCTTCTTCTGCCCTCAAGCTACGTGATCTCGTAAGCTCTTTAAATCTTTCCCTTCTCACACTTAATGCGACTCATGTGAATGCAAACACTGATGACACCTGGATCGACCATATAATCACAACCTCAACCAGCGACATTCTACTCCATGGCCAACACCCAGCCCCCGCTTTCTCCAGGCATGATCTTATATTCGCTTCTTATAGGATCCACACTTCTAAACAGAGACCTGCCACCGTTTTGATGCGTAATTTTGCTAGGCTGGATGTTGAGGCTCTGCACAGTGACGCTGCTAACACTGACTGGAAAGCCATTGTTAGAGCTGACACAATTGATGCCAAGGTTTCACAGCTAAATGGGATTATTGTTAGTCTGTACAACAAGCACGCTCCACTCCGCCGTGTTAAACTAAAGCGACCACCCTGTCCTTGGATCACGAGGGGAGTACGCATGGCGATGGCAAGACGTAACAAAGCCTTCATTAAATATAAACGCGATCGATGTGAGTCCAATTGGAACTTATACAAACATGCCAGGAACCGCTGCAATCAGATGGTGAGAACCGCCAAGAGGCGATACTTCCATGATAGCGTTGCCGGCTCTTCACCTGCCGATATGTGGAAGTTTCTTAGGGGTCTGGGCTTTGGTAAGGGCCAATGTAATACCTGTACCTCTAAGTTCTCTTTGGACGACCTTGTTACTGATAAATAATATTTTTATATTTTTCGAATCTTTTATTTTAGCCAGTTTTTGACAAGATTGTTATAACAAAAGAATACAATTTTCACCTAGCAACCAAGCAAAAAGGTTGCCAGACCTGTCGCCAACATCCTCCCCCCTGGTGATAAAAGAAGTCTTAAGTTTATGGCGACAAGTCCAGCTTTACAAGTTTTCGCGCAGGGCGGCGAAGCACCCCTGCGCCCGTGCGCACGTCCGCTACCCGCACGACGCCATCCCGTCCTGGGAATACCTTCACGACCCTGCCACGAGGCCAGACTGACCGAGGCATATTGCTATCAGCGATTATAACCAAATCGCCTTCAAGTAAATTTTTATGTTCTGCTGATCCGGGGCCTCTTGGCAGAAGGTCGGGAAGGTACTCCTTTATCCAGCGGGCCCAAAAATGATCTGCCAAACGTAGCGCCTTCTTATAGTTCTGCCGGCTGATGAGGTCCGTGTCCGTAGCTTCTGGTGAAGGTAAAGTAGAGCTCGACCCCAAAATAAAATGGTTCGGCGTTAAGGCGGGCTCGTCATCGTGCGCTACAGGGACGTTCGTGAGGGGCCTGGAATTTATAATCGATTCAGCTTCAGCCAAGAGCGTGCCTAATACTTCTTCTTTTGGCGCTCTTTCTTTGAGAGTGACTGAGAGGGCACGCTTGACACTCCGGACCAGGCGTTCCCATGCTCCTCCCATGAATGGTGATGCAGGTGGGATGAAGTGCCACTCTATTTCGTGGGAAGCGGCGAAGTCGTGAATTCGTGTATGATCAATAACTGCCCATGCCTCTCTTAACAGCCTACTCGCGCCGACAAAAGCCGTCCCATTATCAGAGAGTATCTTTTTGGGACATCCGCGTCGTGCTATGAGGCGACGTAGGGCCATAATGGCGCTATCTGCGGTGAGACTCCCGACTATCTCCAAGTGGATACCTCTGGTCACCAGACATGTGAAGAGAGCCACATATCTCTTTTCGCGGGTCCTCTTCACTGTTACTTCTACCGGGCCAAAGTAATCTAATCCAACGAAAGAAAATGGACGATGATGGTGTCGGAGCCTCTCTTCAGGTAAGTCGCCCATGGGTGAAATCGTAATTTTTGTCTTCCTGATGCGGCAAGCCTGGCACTTTGCGGCGATCTTGCGTACAGTTGGTCTGAGATGCAGTATGACGTATTTTTGGCGAAGCGTGTTTACAACCGTTTCATTATTGCCATGCATGGCCCAGGAATGGTAATGCGCGATCAAAAGTTGTATAGTAGGGTGTCGGCCGTCGAGAATGATTGGTTCTTTGCTCTCTGGCGTCACTTCTGGGGCCGAGCTTATTCTGCCTTGTGCTTTTAGTAGACCGTCATCACTAAGCCTTGGGGTCAGCTTGAACAGGCGATTCCTTTTCGCTAGAGCTTTGTTTTCACCGAGGCAAGCAAGTTCTTCCGAAAAGCTTTGCTGCTGGGACTTCTTAAGGAGATAGATTGTGGCATCTTTAATGTCGCGTGCGAGGAGCGGACGGATACCACGAATTAATGTTGTAGAGGAGCGCGCCGTGCTGTCGCGTAGCAGGCGAACGTATTGAAAACAGCGTGCGGTTACACGTAGTAGCCGCCGCCAGTCGGAAAACCGATCTGCAGACAATGAGATAAGGTGAATATATGCCAAATGGTCTTGTTGAAGCTGAGCTACAAAGTCTGATGAAGCAGGTAACGGCTTCATCTCACTTAAACCCAATGAGCTATTACCTGATGGTTCTGCGGGCCATTGAGAAAGAGGTTCGATCAGAAAAGAAGGGCCAGAGAACCATCTTGAAGACATATCAAAGGAATGATTAAAGCGCGTGGCATCATCAGCAATATTTAGATGCGTAGGTACGTAACGCCAGTCTTCGGCATTAGTTAATTCTAATATTTCACCTACCCGATGGGCCACAAACGTTTTAAGCGAACGAACGTTTGTACGCAACCATTTCAACACAGTAATGCTATCGGTCCAAAGAAAAAGTTTGGAATGCTTGCGTGTGTGGGCCTCAATGATGTAGGAAGCGAAGCGTGATGCCATAAGGGCGGCCTGTAACTCAAGTCTAGGAATAGAGACCGGTTTCATGGGTGCTAGCCGGGCTTTGCCACCTATAAGGCTGAGCAACACGCTGCCGTCAGAGCAACAAAAACGCCAGTAGGCCACGCAGGCGTATGCTGCCTCGCTTGCATCACCAAAAACATGGAGCTCAACTGACTCGGCATGACGACCACGCAAATAGTGGCGAGGAATAGAGCTTTCTTTGACTTTTGAAAGTTCAACGAAAACTTTTTGCACTTGCGATAAAAATGATTACCTTTTACGAAACATTTGTGGCAAACTTTTTGTCGGTTACCCATTTCCACCTTTCATCAATTGAAATCAAACAAAGTTTTGCAGTCTACCGTAATATGACCTTCTTTGTTACAGAATAGACAAACCTTATTATTACAAACCTTATTATTTGTAACTTTATTAGACGATGAAGGCATAGAGTCATTTGTTGTGACATGACATCTGATAGGTTTAACATTGACAATGTCATGTTTGACTATGTTGGGAATATAATCGTATTTTGATTTGATCTCCGCCTCGAGCTTGAGAAACTCGGATAGGAGTTCCATGCGAAATTTTCTTACAGGGTCCCTCTCCCTTTCGTATGCAAAGCATGTCCATCGAGATCGCAACGTGATTGTAAACTTTCCTACGATCTCGTTGGAAAGCTCAGGGGAAGCATACTCAGGCATATTGAGCAGCCGCAATACTTCAAGGCAGTGCCGCACTCTACATGAGAAAGCATTTATTTCCTTCGCCGTCTCCTGATTGGAAATCCTAGGCAATGCTCTAATTAAGGCTAATTGTTCTAGGACAATGCGTTCCGGCCTAGCAAATTCAACCTCAAGAGAGCTTATCACGTCGAGCGGATCGGACCCGGCTGCCAACATGACCGCTACAGCGTCACGGGCTGGCCCTCTCAAAGCGGCACCAATTCTTGATAAGTTCTCCTCCGGCGAATACGAAGGGCTGGTGATTTGATATGCCCTTCTAAAAAAGAGCCAGTCTGTTGGCTTATTTCCGTCAAATATAGGTAAATTCACACTGACCTTCGGAACGCTACGGGAACCTGCAGCGACGGCGATCTTAGCGACGGCTTCAGCTAATTGTAAAGTGTCATTTTTATTAGAGCTAATATTTTTATTAAAACAATAATAAGCGTTTGGACGTGTATGTGTATCCACTTCAGCTGGACAGGTAGGCCTTCCGCTGCAGCTGGGCACCTCCGTACATACGGCTCTGGGATCTGGAGCGGGCGCAGTGGCGTAGAACGTGCCACTTTGTGACGCCAACGTATATATAGGTGCACTGAAATAAGTAGGACAATAAGTACTCGTAGTTTTATGTAAATTATTTTGGTCATGATGAAGCGATGCGGATGTAAAACATAGTGAGGTTGGGATCGTAATTGGAAGCTCTTGCCCTGATGCAGACGAGGCGACGCCTAAAGGCGACACAATCATCGCGCCCACAGGTGCCTGGTAGGGCACGGACGCTGGGATGAGAGTGTGCGACGTCTCCTTTGGTTCCTGAGGTGGGCATGAAAAAGCAATAGGATCACCATTTCCTGTATCTCCACGTTCTAACCAGTCCTGTACTATCCTGGTGCTGTGGCAACTTGATCGCCGGCTCCCGTTGCTTTGCGCCTCTATGGAAGCAACGAGTGCGCGATGCTCTGCCTCGGCCACGGCGCGCTCTAAATCTGTGATGCGGCGCAGATGTTGGGCCTCCGCGGCGAGCACTCGCGCCTGAACTGTAGCGGACGAGACTGCCGAGGCTACAGAGCCAAAATCAGCACTAGCCTCACTCCTTTTGTTATTATTTTTTCTTGTTTTGCTTCGAGTATTCATTATAGGTTCCTTAAATTTAACCTTCTGACACCAAGATGTTACTGATAAATAATATTTTTATATTTTTCGAATCTTTTATTTTAGCCAGTTTTTGACAAGATTGTTATAACAAAAGAATACAATTTTCACCTAGCAACCAAGCAAAAAGGTTGCCAGACCTGTCGCCAACAGACCTTAATGGTCACTTCTCGTCTGCTTCCTGTCTTGACCCCTCTATTAAGGCCCAGACCATCAAATATATAACTTCTCTGCCTCCCTTGCTTCCTGATACTTTTTCCTTCTCTCCAGTGACTGTTGATGACGTTAAAAAAATTCTACTTTCGATTAAATCTAAAGCCGTAGGCGTTGACGAAATCGGTCAGCGTATGATTTACATCCTTCTTGATTTCATCCTTCCTGTTCTCACTCATATAATTAACTTTTCCTTGAGCACTGGGACTTACCCTTCTTTATGGCGTAAAGCCTTTGTCATTCCTCTTCCAAAAACAGATAATCCCAGTAGCTTAAATCAGTTTCGGCCGATTTCAATACTTCCCCTTTTCTCTAAAATTTTAGAAGCTGTTGTAAATTCACAATTGTCATCACTTATTTTATCACACAACCTTATTAGTAATTTCCAATCAGGATTTCGGCCAGGACACAGCACTAGTACCGCGTTACTTAAAGTTACTGAAGACATGAGAAGCGGTATGGAAAATGGTAAGGTAACAGTACTTGTTCTCATTGATTTCTCCAATGCCTTCAACACCGTTGACCATGATATTTTACTAGCTTTATTGTCCCGCTTCAACCTCTCGCCAACAGTCCTGGAATGGTTCTCATCGTATCTACGTGACCGACAACAAGCAGTTCGAGTCGATCAGTCCGTTTCTGAATGGCACGATCTGGATACTGGAGTCCCTCAAGGAGGAATCCTCTCTCCTTTACTATTTTCTATCTTTATTGATTCTCTTACTGCTCTTCTTTCTTCCTCTTATCATCTTTATGCTGATGACCTTCAACTCTATCATTCTTGTGATCGCAGCGATACTGACTCCGCGATTTCTCTTCTAAACAACGATCTGCGGCTCATCGCGGAGTGGTCGGAACGGTATGGAGTTTCCGTCAATCCTACCAAATGCCAAGCAATTATTGTGGGAAGCTCTCGACAACTTGGGAATACTGACTTTGAAAACATCTCCCCAATACAATTAAATAGGGTAACCATACCATTCTGTTCCAGTGTCAAAGATCTTGGGCTGCACATTGACTCAACTCTGAGCTGGTCCAATCACATCGCTGAGGTTAGTCGTAAGGTAACAGGAACACTGCGCTGCCTTTATAGATATAAGAATTTTCTCCCATTAAAAACAAAAATAACATTGACGCAATCCCTTATTATGCCTATAATCGACTATGCTGATGTTTGCTATACAAATCTAAACCAATTTCTTCTCCATAAACTAGACAAACTAGCTAACAACTGCATAAGATTTATCTATGGTCTTCGAAAATATGACCACATCTCTTCTTTTCGCTCACAGTTGGCCTGGCTCCCTATCCCCCAGCGTCGAAACGCCAGAATACTATGCATGCTTTATGCCATCCTCAACGACCCCAACTCCCCAGCTTATCTCAAGTCTCAATTTTCTCTTCTTAGCTCTACACATTCGCGTAATCTTCGCTCTTCCAAACTTTCAACATTATCCATACCTGCTCATCATTCTGATTTTATGAGAAAATCCTTTCAAATTAAAGCCATCCTTCTCTGGAATGCTCTTCCGGAAGCCATTAGACGTGCACCTAGTCGTCTAGCCTTCAAACGGGCGGTTCATAAACGATTTCTCCGAGAAGTCTCTTCTTCGCATGGTGTCCCTATGCAGTAACTAGTAGTCATCCATATAGTATTTTTATATATATATATATATATATGTATATATATTACTTCAGGTATTTATGTATTATTTTAATATGTATTAAATATTAATTTTATGTATAGTAATCGTATCCGTGTACGTATATGTATATATTTTTAAATGATATTTATTATGTTCTTGTAGGTATTTAATTTATACTTTTCTTTATAGTCTCATATTCTGTCGCACCACCCAAATTATTTCTCTACTTGGTCTAATGGTTGACTGGCAGAGAACGCCATATGGCGTTAAGTCCGCCATTTGTACACCTTTTCTTGTGCAATAAAGTTTAAATAAATAAATAAATTACAAAATAAAACGTCGCCAAATAATGTCACTTGTCTCTAAATATATCCGAAAAACTGATAATGTAAGCGCAATTTGACTCCAAAAAACGCTATGAAGTCATCTGCCTGTATTTCATACAAAATTAAAAACCATTTGTTTTGAAGTTTAGAAAAAAATATCTGATTTGACTTGTTGTAAAATGATAATGATGTGTGACTTTATTGAATTTTATAACATTGTGATTTATTTTATGTGAGTCTTTGATCTATGATTACTAATCCTCTTTTATTTTTATTGTAATTTAATTGATTAACTGTTTTATGTATTGTATTTTGTAAACTATATTTCAACACCAATTATTTTGTATCGAAATGAATAAATGAAATAGTACTCACGCCTCGGCAACTCCAAATCCATCTGTTCAGGCGACGACCGACTCCTCACGTGCAACACCGGCACGCCCGTCCGGTTGTCCGTCTGTCGGAAACACTCACGTCAGTGTACGGCGTATACGTATGTATGGCAACACTGGTTAGTCACGGTTGGAAGGTTAGACATTGAAGTTTTAGTTTTATACTTGTGATATACATAGATGTTTACAGTGTTGACGTGTAGTGTGTATGTTACAGGTATTTGCTTTTAAAATAAAATAAAAAAATGCTTTATGGCATTAGGTCCGTTACTTGTACGTTTTTTACTGTGCAAAAAGTTTTAATAAAAAAAAATCTAGTGCACAAAATTTTGTAGCAAGTCCGATCTATGATACTGAACAACTTTTTCTATTACTTTTTACTCTGTTATTGTGACGAAATCGTCAAGTGATAGAAATCGAAAAAAGTCTAAAACAAATACTTTTCGCAAAAACGGTTTTCGTCATTCAATATCATGAGAGGACTACGTTAAAACTTTGCGCTAGAAAAAAATTCTATTGAATTTTCTGTAAAAATGTGCAAAAACGAGGGATTTCAGAAGTATAGTCCAATAAGCTGTTGATATTGGATACATTTGACGGAGCAAAAGAACCTGTCCACTGATGGTCCAACGACAACAGTTGATTGGACCTGACGTCACTGTGCTGCCAATTAGTGTCACATATTTTTGAAAACCCTCTTCAATGTGTTGTATATTTATAATGTTCATAATCAAGTGATGTTCTGCAATATACATTCAAAATTTTTGAAATAAAGAAAGTATAGGTTCAAGCTTCGGCCAATAAAAGAAAGAAACAAACATATAGATATAAAAACATTGAGCGGTTAGATTTTTCTAAGCGTACCGTGACAATACAGTTAGAAAACCTTCACCTATTTGGCAGTTATACTGAGTTATTTCAACGTCTCTTATATTTAGTATCAGTCTAATAAATTATACTCGTAAGCTAGTCAACAGAGGACATTGACCTCTACGAACGAATGTAAACATTTGTTAGGTCAATGACTTTATTGACTGTCAAATTGGCAACTACTATAAAGACTAACTGGTATATCTATAAACACATATTTTAGATAACTTCAATTCAATGACACTAAACAACATGTAGTGAAACTCGAAGAACATAAATAAACACAAAACACAGCGATCAACTGATAAAATTCAGATCTTCTTTTATGTTTTTGAAGACGTTGTTCAGAATCATCGACTAAAATGATATTTAAAATAAACCAGTAACAAAAGACCTAAATAAAATGTTGAAATATCTCAACAAAACCGCGAGTTACCTGCAAAGGCGGCGGCGGTTGGTTCACCAACGGATAGTTCATTTGCAACGCTATCGAATTAGGTTGAGGCCCTTCCAGATCCCCATCCAACGAGTGCGACGACCTCCTGAACTGCTTCGAATTCTCCTCTCTATACGGCGGCATCGACTGATGCATCGGGAACGGTTTCTCCGGCCGTTTGTAATATTGTTTATGTACTGGAGATATAGAACTTGAAGGTTTAGGTTTCGCTAGTGGATTCATCGGTGCGGCCATGGTTGGACTTAGAGGGTTTCTCTTCGGCGGTCGTTCGATAGACCTCGGCGGTAACGGTGGGGGTGTGACGTTGTCTAAACACGTCGTGGGTACGATCGGCACCGTGTTGTTATGTCTCCTCTTGTTGTTAGACTCGTCTGAGTTCTGGCGAACTAGAGGAGGTTGGTTTTCTTGTCTGCTCTGTTTCTGTCGGAGGTTTCTTAGGCTCTGTCCGGTGAGGTTGCTGAGGGAGCGCGGCAGGGCGCTTAGGAAGCTGTTCTGCGGGGACGTTTTGTCGTTGGGCTTGCGCGGGGCGAGGCGCGGGGTGGCGGGCGCGGGCGCGGGCGCGCTCTCGGACAGCTGCAGGTTAATGAAGCGGGGAACATTGCACTATCGTGACGTGCTCGTACTGACAGCGTGAGGGTCGCGTGGAGGTCGATACGTTTGTTTAATTTGGTAAAATTCTGCTATAGTGACAACAAACAACTTTGAGTCGAAACTTTAATTACATATTAACGCGATATTTTTAACGTATTGTTTAATCTTTTTGAGTTTGAATATACTAGTCAAGTCAATCTGTATGAAATGCATTTTTTTTGTGTAAAAGCGGATATTGACTCGCAATCTCGTGCATTTCATACAGACACATAATTTGTCTGCTCTGTGCCACCCTTAAATATAGGTAATATCAGATACTAGAGAAAAATGTATTTTGCTTGATATGCTATCCGTTCTTAGGTATATTTTATTAGTGCCTTTACTAATAGGGTATTCAAAAATATTTGTGCACGTCACTGTTGACTCGTATATGTCTCTCTCTTACGTACATATAAGACTAGCGTACAAGCGAGAGATAATATAAGTGAAAATATTTGACGCGGTAAATGGTTGCTAATATAGCCAGTGATCAGGCCATTCCAAGACTAAAACCTTGTCTCTAAAATCCAAATTATTTACTCGTAAATAGCTGAAAACATTTATTTTTAGAATAACGACCCCTTACGTATTTAACTGCATTAATAAACAATGCATACGTTTGTCCAACAAAAATATGTTTATTGCAAAGAATAATGCGAACTATTTTTAACCTACGTTTAAAAAGGAAGGGGTTCTTAATTCGTCGCGATCTTTTTTTTGTTTGTTCAACGATTATTCGAAGATGCCTGGACCGATTTGATTCGATTCTTTTTTGTTGAAAGGGTATACTTTTAAGGTAGTCCCATAGAAATTTAATCAAAATCGATTATGTAGTTTTGAAAAAAGTTATAAACAAAGAACATGCCAAAACAAGAAAAAGTGCTATCCAACATGCAGAAAAGGACGATGTCTTGCATTACAAAATATTTCGTTGAAAAGAAACGCGACCTCCACACGATCTGTCTATCTAACAGTGACAAGAGAACATAGTACATAATATTGCAATGTTTGTACATTGTTACCCATCTCCACAATGTGAGGCGAAAGTTGTATGTAGTTTAATTCCATGAATGTATGTTAATCTGTCTGGATCTATGCACGTCGCGTGTTCCACTTGTCTCATTTCTAGATATTTATATGTGTAAAATGAGATCCCCTTTAAAAACAATACCTAAAGAATACCAGTCTTGCTAAATCGCAACGCAGTCTTTTTCATCGTAAAGAGTTTTAAGATCACATGCCCCATAAAAAATCGAGTCAGGTCAAGTTGGAAAATCTTTTTTAGATATATTTTTTATTATTATTTATTTATTAGTTCAAAAATATAACAATTCCAAAGCAACAATGTGTGAGAAAGATACATGGTGCCGTGTCATTTTTTACTGACAAAGTTTTTCATTGTTTATCAAATCACATGGATCGTATTCTCAAAAAAATTTAAGGTGGAACACACTGCTTTTTGATTCTGCGACGTTGGCGTTCCTTAACCAGTAATGTTTTTGAGGGGTATATATGTTTATAACGTTTACAACAGAAACATGAACATATCTATAGCGATCCTTGTCCTAATTGTTTGTTTGTTACCTCTTCACGCTTCAACCGCTGAACCTATTTAGGTGAAATTTGATATGGATGTAGTTTAATACCCGGGGAAGGACATAGGATAGTTTTTATCCCGAAATTCCCAAGGAGAGCGAAGCCCACGGGCACAGCTAGTATAATGATAAATATTACACTGGACTGCCTTAATTTCCTTCCGCAACGCTTTCCATTTTCCACTTGCCTATTCCATGAAAAATTTATTTAATTAGTCATGCATGACTTTAAAAAATACTGTAAAATATATTACAAAGTTGTTTGGTCTCAAAAATAAACATAAAATTAAAAGATTTAACTCAAATACATCACAATAAATACTCAAAGGGAGTGTCAAAATTAGCAGATACATTTAAATAATTTATTTTAAATACTCTCTAAATAGTAATATTGTCAAACAGCTAGTTCAAATAGAAAAAAAATAAAAGAAGTTAAAATCACAACAAATATTGTACTAAAGTTAATGCCATTAAGAAAGAGAATTACGTCCGTTGACCCCAACGGTCCCTCGTTTCTTTACATACAGCCATTATGTTTAATTTCCAATAACATCGGTCCTTATGAAATAACTAGATATATAATGACATATAGGTGAACGATCCTACACAATTATCTACACATCAAGCAGATTCTTTAGCACAATATGTAAACCCAAAAAATGGACATCACATGGACATGCACAGAAGCAGACAGACATGGTACGAGACGAGGTTATTGACCCTTGATGTGTCCCGTTAGATGTTAGTACGACAGTTACCATGATGAAATGGCCCGCCGACGATTATTTCACTTTCGCCTCAAATAAATACGGTTGCGATGCGAAAAACAAAAATATAAATAAAAAATATTCGCGTAGCATGAAATGTCGGAAAACTTATTCCGTATACAAACTTATAGTTGATTGACCGAAATTGACTAGCTAAAAGGCATCTGGTATAGTCAATAATGCTTAAACGTAAGAAAAAACGAGACCTTTACCACAAATATTCGCATCGCAACCGTAACAAATTATCGCACATTAGTTACAAATATAAAAAATAATAAAACCAGCTGCAACATAGATAAATAGTTGCAAAAAATAACGTGAATTCGAAGAGAAGTAACTTTGTGTAGGTACATTGGTACAGTCACGACAAAAAAGAGTTAAAAAAAAATAATGAATTATCACATTGGTTCTACTTACGCATATCTTATTATTATTACACTAAATTAATGAACTTTCAATTTCCAATGCATAGGGACGATCTGACACGTGACCCGCCGAATACAGGATCGCCAATAATATAATATACCAACATCTAACTATCTATGTCATTCGATCACACTTTGTAGTACAACATGGCTCAACTGTGGGAGCGATACTGTAGTACAAGTATGCGCGAAAGATAAAGACAGATAGATTAAGTTCAATGACCGAATTGACCCTCCAACAGGCCGCTTAGCGTAATTTAAGTTTCTCAAAATAATTCGTCTTTGAAAATCAGACCATTCTTAAGTTTCTATAATACCAATGTGATTTCAATACCTACACCTACTTTATACGATTAACAACAATTAAATGAGCTCTATGTGCAGTACATAAGGTTCATTTTCAACTTGAAAACACCGAGACTACCCTACTATACGACGAACTATCAAAGTGAAGTGAGCGTTATGCGCAAAACATAAGGTACACAATCACATATCAAAATACTCTACACGACAATATCTATCAAGGTGAAGTGAGCGTTATGAACAAGACAGAAGGTTGATAATCACCTGTCCCGCTCTGATGATGTCAATCTCGTGCTGGAGCGTCGCGCATCTCTTCTCGGCCATTTCGAGCTGCGTCTGTTTTCTCACATCTGGCACTTTTAACAGTTCACCTGAAAAATAGTAGATAAAAGATTTTAAAACTAAAAATCGACTTTAAACCCAAACTACAATTTTTATGCAACTTATGGCCACCCATGCAAGTGCGAACCGCCCCCGATGTCGCTTTTCTTGCGAAAGCGCTAGTAAAACGCACTCCCGTTGGGCCACCAAACTCCTCAATTCATTCATTAATTCATAAATATAATCAGTTGTACATAGATTTTTCATAATATTTTGTTGAAACAATTTACAATCAAAATTAGATTTTACTAGCTGCACCTCGCGGTGTTGCTTGCGCCAAAAGTAGCCTCAGAGTTAATCCAAGGTGTCAGCTTCTTGCATACCAAATTTTATTAAAATTGGCCCAGACGTTTAGGCGTGAAGAAGTAACAAACATACATACATACTCACAAACTTTCGCCTTAGTGGCTCTGTGAGCTGTAGACCTCGCGAGCCACCAAAAAAAACTAAACTCACAAAATTTCCCCTTTACAATATTAGTGTGATTTAAGCATTTGGATCTGAGATTTGGATACTCACTTCGCAATTGCCTGATGTAGTCTTGTTCTTGCCGCAACATCCTTTGTACTGTCTCGATTTTGGATGCCTCCAGCTGTCTTTGCTTTTCCAGCTGAAAACAAATAACATATTCATTAGGCAAGAGTAACTTCATAAAAAGGTCCGCCTTTTGTACCACGTTGTTCTGGTAAATAAAGTATAAACAAAATAAATTAAAATTTACATTTAAAAAGCCCACATCTCCAATCTCCAAATAGACATGGAAAACTATGTATATCCTGGTTCGCTTGGTCAATAGATTTTACTTTAAGGTGTCTGCAGATCTCCCAAATACATCGTCATCAGGTCTTTTTGTGTCCACTGCAGGAGCACGACCCTCTGTACTACCAGAGCCATACTTGGCCAGAGGACTGGCCAGAGGCCTACACTCTCCTCGCTGGTCAGACGGATTGGAGAGGTCTCACTGATGTTTATAAGCTTTGTTAAGCTTGTATTTCCTAAGTCGCCTTCTACGACATCCACGGGAGGACTTGGAAATACAAGTTACAAATACATTCAACAAGGATTTCATATACAATTTGCAAGATGTGACTTGACAAAGCAGTGTGTTATTGTTGCTCCAAGGTACTGTGGACTCAGCTGGCACGAGCGTACAATAATATCACAAACAAGGAGAGTACAGAAACATCTACTCAAGGAAAAACATCTCCTATGAATTTTTAAGGCCAATTTTCATTCTGTATTTTTTTTTAACTATAAACAGACGTCATCCCCAAAACTACAACCAAACTTTCCAATCTTATCCTGATTTTAAAATAAATAAAAAATATAAAAGATCGCGACGAATTGATAACCTTTTTGGAAGTCGGTTAAAAAAACCGCTCCAGTATCTCATGTGTTTAACTTGTTTTTAACCCCCGAGAAAAAGGGGGGCGTTATAAGTTAAACGCCAATGTTTGTCTATATGTATGTCTGTGGCATTTTTATGTAACAGCAAATTTTATTGCGGTGTTTCTAAGCCATGTTCAATGGCAATCGGTTTAGCTATTCAAAAGTTATAGGGAGTGAACGCTTGAAAGTTGAGGGCTTTTAATTTGCCTGGTAAATAAACTTGTTTATTTATCGACAGGTAAAGGAAGGTTTAACAGTTGTCCCCTTGGGAAATAATGTTCATATTGATTGACAGAAGTCACCCCTTAAGAATCTCCTTACCCTACCATAGACATTTGCATACAAACGTAGTCTAGCTTTTATTTTAAATTACATGTTAGATTTCGGTAAAATTTTGTAATTTCAAAAAAAATGCCTACATCTAGGCACATATTTTCAAATTCAAAATATGAACTTGAGAGAAAATACTATAAGAGATAAAATTATATATAAACTGTATTTTTTCTCGAGACCATATTTTGACTTTAAAAACCAGTTATATGCTTACATTTGTGCAATTTCTTTGAAATTACAAAATTTTACCGAAATCTGACACGTCTCTCTGTCTAGGGTAAGGGAACTCTTAAAGCATCTTTCGACTGTTGAAGCGCTTAATCTGTACTTCTTTATTTTGTAATACTATTCAAGCAGCAACAATGCTCGACATTGTTGTCACGAGTATGTGACCTACAATTTACTGTCGCTACTGAAAGTACTGAAACTGTATTTTGTACAGATTTTAATAATAATCTTTCAAAACTAAAAACCAACAAACTACCGACTTCAACATCAAATTACACAACCGATTTTTACAAAATGTCTATAGAACCACACCACCTGACAAGTACCTTATTTAGGCCCAACGCAGACGACAGACTAGACCGCGCCGCACTTTTTAGTCTGTGAAAATAGAACCTATGGAATCACATGCAGTAACGCACACGACGCGCAAAAAGTGCGGCGCGCGTCGTGTGCGTTACTGCGTATGATTACATAGGTTCTATTTTCACAGACTATCACAGACTAAAAAGTGCGTCACGGATAGTCTGTCGTCTGCGTTGGGCCTTATTCAGACAAAAGAGCATTTTTCAAATTGGTTCAGGCGTCTTCGAATAATCAGTGAAGATATCCAAATAAATAAATAAAACTCGCCAAGTGCGAGTCGGAATCGCGCACAAATGGTTTCGCACCATTCAAATTCAGCTGCTTCTCCTTCCGCGCAGGTCGTAGAACTTGATCAAAGGATTGGCCAGAAAAACGGGAAGCTATTTTATATATTTTCATCTGTATCCCGAAAAATAGCAACACGTGCGCTGTGAGTCTTTTAACCCCTGACCCCGTCTTTCCCGTAAGCCGTAAAGTGTATGTATGTATGTGTGTTTGTCTTACATTGACTGGGAACGGCGCTGTGACGGTCATCGGCTTTTTGTGACGCGACGTGTTCTGCTGCACCGTCAGCACTGTCGTCGGATTCGCTGGAACACACATAAACATTATATTAAGCAAGGACAAATATAATATAACTAGCCGAAGCCCGCGACTTCGTTCGCGTGGACTTTATGTCTCTGGAAAATGCTCATCAGGCTGAACAACTTTTACTTAGGCGGCATTTTTAGATCTCTTATAGTTTAGCTGGACCATTATGGTTCTGCATCAGGCGTTCCATTTTCCAAAATCATTTATACCCTATATGTTGCCCAGGCTTATTATATTATGCTGTGTGTAATTATATATATTATGCTGTGTGGTTCCGGCCTAGAATAGGACCACTCCAACTCTGCCTGTGGATGTCGTAAAAGGCGACTAAAGGACAAAAAGCACTAAAATCATGTGCAACAACAGCATTCCCAAGGAGGGTTGGTGTCAGGCAGGCGGCCGGCCGTAAAACTTCTCAGCCAAACCTTTTATCACAGCATGATAAGTTATAATATGGATGGCGATCGGACTAGGGCGTACCCCCGAGGCGACGCGCAGACGCAGCACCCGGCGTCTGTGGGAAATATGTCAGGGTTGTTGCATCAGGGACGGGTGCAACGTAAGAAGCGAGTCCAAGAATTGAGGTTAAGACTGGGCAGCTGGAATATAGGAACGATGACTGGTAGGGCAAGGGAACTAGCAAATGTTCTTAATAGGAGAAATGTAAACATCGCATGCCTCCAGGAAACGAGGTGGAAAGGGACGAAGGCCAGAGAAATTGGAGAAGGATACAAATTTTATTACAGCGGAAGTGATGGAACAAAAAATGGCGTAGGAATTGTGTTAGACCATAAATTGAAAAATGATGTTATTGAAGTAAATAGATTAAATGATAGAATAATAATTGTAAAGGTTTTACTAGATAACTTAGTTTTAAATATCATAAGTGCTTACGCACCTCAGTCGGGATGTGATATTAGATTAAAGGAAAAGTTTTATGAAGATTTAGATGGTGTGCTGATGAACATCCCAATCAGCGAAGAAATATATATAGGCGGTGATTTTAATGGACATGTGGGAAGATGCAAAGATGGTTATGAGAGAGTGCATGGAGGATGGGGCTTTGGAACTCGGAACGATGAGGGTGAAGCGCTTCTCCAGGCAGCATCAGCATTCGATTTAGCAATTGCAAACACATACTTTAAAAAAAGAGAGCAACATCTTATTACGTACAAAAGTGGAAACCATGCTACCCAAATTGACTATTTTCTGTTAAGAAAAATTAATACTCATCTTGTCAAAAATTGTAAAGTGTTGCCGGGAGAAGAATTAACATCCCAACATCGTCTTTTAGTCCTAGACATGAAAATTAAGATCCAGCCTAATTCAAAAATATCCAGACCCCCACCTAAAACAAAATGGCATTTGCTACAAGATGATACTTATGCAAAAGAATTTAGGAAACAAATAGTAGATAAAATGATAGAAATGAATAATATGGAAAATATGACAGTAAATAATGCCTGGAATGAGATGGCGACTACGATTCGTGATGTGGCAAAAACGGTTTTAGGAGAATCTCGAGGTACTAAAAAGAAGGATAAAGAAACCTGGTGGTGGAATGAAAATATACAAAAGACTCTAAGAGAAAAGAAAGCGGCATTTAAGGATTGGCAAAGTATAGATAACAGCAATGTGGACATGAAGGAGAGAAAGAAACTGGAGTATAAAGAATTTAAAAAGAAAGCTAAGCGAGAGGTAGCAATCGCCAGAGCGAAGGCTCAAGATGACCTGTACAAATCTTTAGAGAAACCTCAAGGTCAAAAACAGTTATTTAGACTAGCAAAAGAAAAAGAAAGAAATGCAAAAGATGTAAAACGTATTAAATGCATCAAAGATGATAAGGGAATGGTGCTTACTAATGATGAAGAAATTAAAGGTAGATGGAAGAAGTATTTTGGAAAATTACTAAATGAAGAAAATGATTGGAGTGGAACAGTAGAGAGTGAACCAGCCAATAAAGGATTAGTAAATAAGATCAGCATGGACGAAGTGAAAGATGTAATTCAGACAATGAAGAATGGAAAGGCAGTGGGACCCGATGGGATACCAGTAGAAGTATGGAAGATACTAAAAGCGGATGGATGGAAGTGGCTGGCTTTATTGTTCGATAAGTTGTTGCAGGAAGAAGCGATCCCTGACGAATGGGGTACTAGTTTTCTTGTACCCATATTCAAAAATAAGGGTGATGTACAGGACTGCAACAATTATCGAGGAATAAAGCTAATGTCACATACCATGAAGATTTGGGAAAAAGTTGTTGAGAAAAGGTTGAGACAAGAGAGTGAAATCACGCAAAACCAGTTTGGTTTTATGCCAGGTAGAGGAACGACTGACGCAATATTTGCTATTCGCCAACTGTGCGAAAAATACCGCTATGCAAATAAAAACTTGCACTTGGTGTTCATCGACCTCGAGAAGGCGTATGACAGGATTCCAAGAAAAGTCCTTTGGTGGGCCTTAAGGAAGAAGAAAGTGCCATATAAGTACCTACAGCTTATACGTGCTATGTACAGTCGATCTCGTACATCCGTTCGGTCCGAGGCTGGCGTTACCGACGAGTTCGATGTGGCAGTAGGATTGCATCAGGGATCGGCACTAAGCCCGTACCTGTTTCTCCTGGTAATGGACGCCTTGACGTCAGACATACAGGATGAAGCACCCTGGTGCATGCTCTTTGCAGATGATATTGTTCTCGTTGGAGAAGATGGGCCTGAGGTAGAGAGCAGGCTGGTGAAATGGCAACAGAGACTAGAAAACTTTGGTTTGAAGATCAGCAGGACCAAAACTGAACAACTGTTTCTCGACTTTGGTGGTCCATTAATTTTTTCTCCTGTTGCCTTAGATGGTGTTTCCATACCAGTATGCTCCGAATTCCGTTACCTGGGTTCTCTCTTACAGGACGACGGAGACATTGACCGGGACGTTAAAAGCCGTATAAATGCAGGATGGTTAAAATGGCGGCAAGTAACTGGAGTTACATGCGACGCTCGAATGCCCCTTAAGCTAAAGGGTAAGATTTACAAAGCTATCATAAGACCTGTCGTATTGTACGGTTCCGAGACTTGGCCCATCAAAGCAGCGGATGAAGGAAGGTTGCACGTTGCGGAGATGCGGATGTTAAGATGGATGTGTGGTGTAACACGTAGGGACAAGATCAGGAATGATTATATAAGAGGCACTGTAAAAGTGGCCTCTATAACAGAAAAATTAAGAAGTAATAGGTTGGGCTGGTATGGACATGTTAAGAGAAGAGAGGAAAGCCATGTAACCAGGCAGGTTTTGAAAATACATATCATAGGACATCGAAACAGAGGGAGACCCAAAAAACGTTGGATGGACTGTGTAAGGGAGGATATGAGTAGGAAGGGGGTGACGGACGGGTTGACTGGAGATAGATCAAAGTGGAAGGAACTCACATGCTGTGCCGACCCCACATAAAAAGTGAGACAAGGATAAGGCAGAAGAAGAAGATGTTGCCCAGGCTTAATAGCTATATAACAAAAAAAGTTTCATTCGAATCCGTCCAGTATTTCCGGAGATTAGCGTGTACAAACAGACAAACAGACAAACAGACATACAGACAAACAGACAAACAGACAAACAGACAGACATTTTTTTTTAAATTCTTACTCTATTACTACGTCTCCATCGCCCCCAATATTTTTTTTGGAAATATATTTAATGTACAGACACACTTTTTTTACTGTTTTATTATATGTATAGATTACTAGTGTAACAGATACCCAGCCATAGAAATAAAAACATTCAGATTCTTCTTCATCTTAACGCATTCTCGATTGCAACCTTAGGTGTGCTGTTTCGAAGCCCGGGTGCGCTTTCTAGCTTTTTCTTCTCCCAATGTAATACGCATGTCAATGATCACCCAAAGATGCCGAGGACCTTGCGAAATAAATGAGAAATAGCCGGAACAATTTTAACGATCTGGCTATAATTTTACGACCAGCCGCCGACCAGCCGTCTGACGTGTACCGTCTTTGCTAATGCATTTGTGTAAAAAGTTTTACACCGGCCGCCTGCCTGACATCAACCCTCGAGTACGAGGTGTTTGTGCTTAATCCTTTCGTCGCCTCTTACGACATCCACAGGAAGAGATGGAGTGGTATTCTAGGCCGGAAGCCTTTTTATTAAAAGATTGTGCGTAAATCGAGGTGATTGCTCGACAGCCAGATAGGGAAGATTACTATTAAGTAAACATATCCAAGAACCAGGTCTATCTGAAAAAGATCATTTTCTATCTTGCCCTTACAGGGGATCCGAACCCGACACCTCTGGGTGGCGGGCTAGCATGGTGCCACCACCACTACGCCACGGAGGGCGTCATACGGGCGGACTTGACTTATCTAGAGCGGCGTGCATCCAGCCCCTTCCAGCGATGTAGTCATTGGCAAAGATGCGACATATAGGCATTTTGCCGAATAACCGAATACCGGATATTATATGAGTCTCTGTTTGAAAATTTTCAGATACTGTCAACATTTCTCGAGAATTTTCGTTGAAAATTTTCCTGAAGAAATATCTTAAGAGAAATGATGTAATGGTTACCTCGTATCATGTGCACGACCTCCTGGTGCGTGTGGTTGTGGACGGGCACGGTGTCCACGCGCAGGATGCGGTCCCCAGCGCGGAGGCCCGCGCGCCACGCCGCGCCGTGCTCCTTCACCGACTGCACGTACACGGGATTGTCACCTGGAACGGCGTAAGATAGAGATCAGCTCTGATTTGTGATGTCATCATTTCAGCCACATAATGTCCACTGCTGGACATAGGCCTGCCATCAGCTATCTCAAATTGCTACCACATTATAAAATATGCACTCTTCGAGAATAAGTTTGTATGAACAATTTTATCAAAATGTTGGTATGGAATCACACGAAAATATGCTTAATTTTTGTTGCGAGAAAAAAAACAATCTACTGTATTACGTAAAATATGACTGGGCTGTATGGGCTATGTTTCCTTAGCGCTAAATAACGCGGGAAAGTAATATCTTTTTCAGTAAACCACGTAGTGATTAAGTACTCTATGCAGTAAACATTAATTGCTTTCGGTAAACATTTGCATAGTTCGTTTTTTCTTTAATCATTTCGAGAAAAGCACTGTACATGCCTTCGCTGGAATCAGATAGCAGAACTCGTTATTAATGTCAACTACTCGTCCGGCAATGCCCTCTGCGGTAACGTACACACAGTTTTTCGTGCCACAAGCGGCCAACATCATCATCATCATCATCAGGTCTATTTGTCTCCACTGCAGGAGCACGACCCTCTCTGTGCTGTCATAGCTATACTGGCCAGAGCAGCCAGAGGACTTGGCCTACACTCTCCACGCCGGCCAGATGGGTTGGAGAGGTCTCATTGATGTTTAAAAGTTTTGTTTAGCTTGTATTCCCTAAATCGCCTTTTACGACATCCACGGTAGGACTTGGAGCGGTCCTATTATACTCTGCCGGAAAGCAACACACACCAAACTTTAAATACGCACCTGACACCTTCATGCCATACCCGTGCTCGTCCTTGACTACCGTCACCGTGAGCAGGTCGTCGCCTCCCGGCGACGCGGCCCCGCCCAGCATCACCTGCAATGGAGAGAGGTCGGTGAACTCTGTGTTTTGACCAGCTGACCAGTGGGTTTTTAAGGGATTTTGAATAAATCATCATTATCATCATTTAAGCCGCATAACGTCCACTGCTGGACATAGGCCTGTCCCAAAGATTTCCAAAATTACCGATCCAGAGCGGCTTGTATCGAGTGCCTTCCAGCAATGGCCGATGAGGTAAAAAGGGTTTTAGAATTTTGAATAAATAAAAATAAGAAATCACACAGATTGAGCTAGCCCCAAAGTAAATCCGAGACTTGTGTTATAGATACTAAGTCAACGATACTATATTTTTAACAAAATACATTAATAAACATCCAAGACCCAGGTCAATCCGAGAAAGATCATTTTCCATCTTGACCTGACTGGGGATCGAACTCAAGTCCAGTGTTTTTAAGTAAAGGGATGTTTTATTAAATAAATATTTACAGACAAATCACACAGATTGAGCTAGCCCCAAAGTAAATACGAGACTTATTTATGGATACTAACTCAACGATATTATATTTTTATATAAATATTCCAAGACTCATTCAATCTGAAAAAGATCATTTTCCATCTTGACCTGACCGGGGATCGAACTCAGGACCTCCTGTGTGACAGCCTGGCATAAGGCCATCTTCCTACAGATACCGTCAAAAGTTAATAAACCATAAACTTTCAAACGATTTTGGTTTCTGCAATCTGATACAGAAGTGGAGTGTGCGTTGCATAATGTTGTTTCGATGGTAGGACAATTTGGTGTTAGTTGTTTAAACGACCGGTGTTAAGTATAAGTAATATCTCCTTCCCGAATGCCTGCCTGCTTACTCAGGTACTTGACATATGTTCTCCATCTGCTCATTCGGAAAGACCGAAGCCCTCAATTAAAGATTAAACAATAAAATTAATATTGGCGTATCCTGAGTTTTAACCGGGAACATCAACCATCTCAGGCAAACGATCTCCGAACATCGACGAGATAGTCAAACTTATGAAACTACATATCACGATAAAATCTTACACTTTTTTCGCCTAGACGGGGGTCCGTCCGAAAACGAATTTCGTTCCAAAACAAATATCAATCGAGAACAGTTACTTCGCTTTATTGTTTACGCTCATTGTGGCCAAGCTCAAGTATCAAAGTTTTGCAGACCCTGGCTCTGTCTACTCCATGAGGGATAAAGACGTGACATTGTTATTACCTACATAATTAATATCATCTAACTACCAATATTATCAATCGGGAGCAGTAACGTCGCATTGCCAATTAATTCCAACACCAATACATCGACTTATAAACAACAACAAATCGTAAAACGTAATCGGGTAATCGATTGCTAACGTTGATATGTCCGAGTTTACGATTCCAGTCGCACACTGACCTGGACTCGGCCTAAATAACATTGGCTCTGGGTCCGAGTCCGACATGTAATTGGCGTGCAGTGCCACAAAAGGGAACTAAACTAAGTGCAGAAGTTACTACGGCCAGGTTTCCAAGCGTTTAGAACATAGAACCGGTTTTTCCGTCTGGATATTTTTGAATACTTTGTCAACCTCTTCCCGTACATTCACACACTAAGCACAAAACTTTAACTAAGATTTCACTGAGCGTATAAAGTAAGCTCTGAATTTTAGACGTTTTGCTGTCGTAGCCCCATGACAGCACGCTGAGCGGAGACCAATTTGGTATTGTTCGTTAATTTGTAATTGTATCTTTTATTAATTGTGTACCAAATAAACATTTTTTTTCTTTCTTGTTATGTTCATAGAAATATTGACAATTGTACATTTAGGTAGGTTCAGCAAGATCTTCGAACCCAATCGTAAGATTTAACAGGCCGAATAACATAACTTCGCAGCTACACATCTATGAGGTTGGTATCAATATCTACGTCATTGGACCAATGAAATACGCGACTCGGGCCCTAAAATAGCTATTTACGCATTGGATATTGGATATCCTTATCGATAATCTTTATAATTCTTACAAAAGAACAACAGGTGTGTAGGCGTGCCTGCTCAGTTTATTGTTTGCCAAAGCTGTAATAAAGAGATAAAGACAACATGGAGTCACTGGGGATTGGTCAAATAAGTTAGGGCTTGTGTCTTTACTCATGCAACAATTTAATTAAACGAGCGAGCGAAGTTCTTACTCTACTTGAACAATCCGACGTTTGTTCGACGATAACTTAAGTATTTTTAATAACATCATGATAGATAAGATCAAAAGAATAATACAGTTCGAATATGAGCCAAATCGGTCAAAGGCTTGCCGTGATATGGAAATGTATAATTTTGAAAAACTATAAACCGACTTCACCCCTAAACTACACAATCGATTTTGATAAAATTTCTATGAGACCACCTGACAAGTATTCCTTTTCAAACAAAGCAGGGTTTTCCAAATCGGTCTAGGCGTCTTCAAATAATCGATGAACATACCTATATAAAAAAAGATGGCAACAAATTGATTACCTCCTCCTTTTTGGACGATTATAATCTTTTAAAACTATAAACCGTCTTAACCCCTAAACTACACAATAGATTTTGATTAAAAGAATTTTCCAAATCGGTCTAGGCGTCGAATAATCGGTGAACATACATAAAAAAAAAGATTGCGACAAATTGATAACTTCCTCCCTTTGGAAGTCGGTTAAATATGATCGCGATTTCACAGTTTGGGACGAAGGGCGAACTACTAACGGTGCTACTAGTTTTACCATCAATTTTGGTCAAAAGTGTTTCATCTTCAAATATAGTTACTGGAGAACACGCTAAAGCTCACCCAAACAACAACAAACTTTTAACTTATGTTACGACACTTACGACCACAGTGCTAGCCCATTATTTCTGGCTGTCGTAAAGTGGCGCACTGCAGCTAAACGCAAGGAATGCAGTAGTCTGGGTGCATTGATTTTTGTAGGAGAAATTTTAATGTTGAAACTTACGATGTCATCGTCGTGATTATTTCAGCGACAGGATATCTACTGCTGGACATAGGCGTCCTCCAAGGATTATAGTAATCCTAACGGTCTATGAAGTATAAGAAAGATATAAATAAATCAATATATTAGGGACAAATTACACAGATTAAGCTGGCTATAAAATAAGCATGAGGTACTAACCCAACGATACTATATTTAATAACACCCAACACAATTTGAAAAAGACTTTTCCAACTTGCCTTGGCGGGGATCGAACTCAGAAAGTACATACATACATCACGCCTTTTTTCCCACATCGGTAGGCACTTGCTACGATCCTGACAGAAATTATAGATACATAAATATATTCTTTGATGTGAATCAGGAAATAAACTAAAAACAAAGCAAGAATAAATCGTATAAACTCTTCTATACTCCTAAAACATAAATAACCCAGGCCGATAGCGCACACCATTCGCAAAATACGAAATTCATTTGTGTAGTGACAAAATAAAACATATGGATCAATAAATCTTTTTATATGACCGTTTGTAAGCGGAAGAGAGTCAGACTAGAAACAATAAATTTGTGAAAAACTGGGCCAAGTGCAAATCTTAGTTTGCGGCAAGAGCTTTATCTACAGACAGACCAAATATACATATAGGAAACCGTAACTTTGTCAAAGTATTAAAAGTGTTTTAAAAAAAAAATATTGGGTCGAAATTGTGCGATTCAATAGAATCGTACAACACCTAAGATTATTTCTATTTAATTTTACTAAGTATATCAATGTTATTAATATTATTTTAAATGAAATTTTCCTCATATACACCACACATAATCCTATGCAAATTTAAAGCAAAACCGATTGTCATTGTTTGCTCCAAAGCACACCATCATCTCATCCGCATAACGTCCACTGCTGGCTATAAGCCTCTCCCAAGGATTTCCAAATTTACCGATCTAGAGGCCTGCTCCCAAACCACGTAATACTTATTAGCAATGAAGTTAAATTTTAAATTTAAATCCTTTATTTTTTAACCACAATCTTAGATTACATTTTATAACATAATGATAGCACAATATGATATCGTCGATATAGGTACATGATTAGCAGAAGATTGTGAAAAACTGGTGTCTGAACTAAGCGAAGCTTGTGTCTCAGAACACCAGACTCCACAGTTGGAGAAAACAGTTGACCATAAAAGTTTGTATCGTATGATTTCAATAGTGTTAGTATTATTGTTATTCAGTAAATTCATTCTAAACACAGTGCGGGCTAAATTAATTGCTACCAACCCAATGAAACTTTGTCAGTAATTTATCCTTCTAATTTGATATCTTCTGAGAATTCATCTGTTGGTAATAAGAAAAGCGTATTTCCAATAATTACCTCACTCTGTATTTTATGCCCTGTCTATAAATACAGTTATATACAGAAGTTGAACTCATGTATGTACGTACTTACGTACAACCTTACCTACTCCTACCGACACCACTACAAGCAAAGATTACATCTCCCATTCTATTTCAAACTTAAGATGTTTCCGATAATCCCATAAGCAAACACTGTATTAATACAGATATCGTCAAACTGATTATATGAGATTTAATTTCGTAAACGATTAAAATACTACGTCCCTCTGATTTTAATGACAACCGGACAATACTGATGAATGTGAAAAATATTAGACGCGGCCCAATCCTGACAATTAAATTAACCGATACCAGCGCGCAAATTCCAAGAACCACTAATATATTATCATTATCATAGTTTAAGCGCGGTGCTCTTGCCAGTGGAATTTCTTCCATTCTTTTCCGTTTTCCCGCCAACCACTTAATATTTTGATTCGATGTTGTGGTTAACTTTTTCTGTGCTAGCTTTATTTTCTTCACAAATACATAAGACGTACAAATAGCTATTTAACTATGCATACGCGACACCAAAATTGCTATGTTGCGCATCTGTTCTCTTTTTAATTGACACCCCGGCGTTGACGTCTAATAGCTTCCTCCATTATTAAATCCAGTGCGACGGCAATTTTGAATATATTCGCATGAAGCTGCTGTCAATGTGACGCGCGCTTCACTGCCAAATGCTCGCTGGATTCATTACGTAATGCTTACTGAAATAGTCCATCTTCCTTAGATGTACATCAAGTCTGGCAACACTTTTCAACCTTAGGCTTTGTTCACAGAGGCAAGGGTCGAAGCAAAAAGCCAAAATCCGGTAGATCCCGTACGGGATAAGAACGTAATTGTATGTTTAACGTGTGCTTGAGAGAGAGAGAGCCATTTATCATCATTTCAGTCATACAACGTCGATTGGCAAACCCATTCCTCATCGTCTTATATTATGTGAAACTTTATCACGACCGATATCATATGATTATATTCGGAAAACGGAAAGTTAACCAATTGGATCCGCCCTTGTAAACAGCAACTGATAGACGTCATAGTTCACGTAACATCAACTTGCGTGTGACCTACTAGTCAGACTACACGTATGGCCTTATGTACAGTATCTGTTTGTAAGGCCGCAGCTCCGTTGATGCGGAATGGAGAAAGAGGAAGAAAGCCGCGATTATAACGCCCAAGAACGTGAAACACGACAGTGGAAGCACAACCAGCTTATAATTCATCATTATTATCCGAGCGTATTCCCGGTTGCATCCTCAGCGGTAACGCTTCAGAGCCCGGGATCCGCTACCTAACCAAGGTGATTGGACGAAGTTAGTGAATTTTTACACTGAGTGACTGCCGTTTGACCTCCGCACTCCGCAAACCAAAGGGTAGACCAGAACCAATCCTTGGATAGGTTTGATGAGAAAACGCTAGATTCTAGATGCACAACCAGCTTAGAACTAATCAGAGAAAATGTTTAGACCAGAACCAATCCTTGGATAGGTTTGATGAGAAAACGCTAGATTCTAAATGCACAACCAGCTTAGAACTAATCAGAGAAAATATTTAGACCAGAACCAATCCTTGGATAGGTTTGATGAGAAAACGCTAGATTCTAGATGCACAACTAGCTTAGAACTAATCAGAAAAAATGTTAAGTATTTCTTCCATTCATTCAAGAAAAGGGAGTGGAAACTATACTACACTACACTCTGCATTAGTGACAAGTTACTTCCAGACTTAATAGTATATCGCGTACATTAGCAAATGCTTCCTTCAGGATAAAACGCTGCACTTTCGTTCAATCAAGAGCATACTCACTCACCACAACTATTAATTTTATGTGTCCTGTCCCTGTCCTTCGAAGATCTTAGTAGTATTTTCTCAGGTGCTATAATTTTTTCGTTATTTATGTTTTCAGCCTATAGGTTCTGCTTACTCTCTCTATCAAGGGCCTTCGAGGTCCAATCCTCGAAAAAGAAGTCAAGCTTCCTCTTTCGCTTTATAAAATATAGTTTTATTGCTTCTGCGTAATATTTCCGCTGCGTCAGTAAAACTTCAGCCTCAATGCAAATGACGTCACGACGACAATTCTACAACTTGGTCCTTCGTGGTCCTAGTAACTATGCAAGTCGATTCGCTGGAAAGTGTGTCCTGTTTGCTTTCTTCGCGACGCGTGATGAATAATGTTTGGATATTCAAATGGTCGATTGTAAATCACGACTGTTTAAATGGTTTGTGATACGTGCTGCATTGTTTATTGTTATTGGTTTAGATTGGATTCTAAGTAGTTGCATATTTGTTGCACAGTTTCTCACGAAGGCTATAATATTGTAAAAAAATAAAACATGTGTCATTTTACTCGTAATATTGAGTGTTTCCTTTTTTAAGATTTTGTAACGATTTACGGTCGAAACACACACAGCGCAAGCTGCGCGATGTAACTCGCGTCGCGTTATGCGCTTACATGGAGTTATATAGAATTTCTAGCCATGCGCGCGAGTAGAAATGAATGAACCACGCAAGTTGCGCGCTTGCGCTGCATGTGGTTCGACACAAATTGTATGAAACGCCATGTAGGCGCGTAACGCGACGCAAGTAACATCGCGTATCTTGCGCTGCGTGTGGTCGAGGCTTGCGGTTGTAATTGACAGGTAGAAAATATAACATCTTTTTCGTCGTTCTGTCTTTTCCACTTTGCACGGAAAACTTCTTCACTAATTCATCTTTGAAAAAAAAGCACAGCCAAAGATGCAACCGGAGACGCTCTTAAATAAGGCCATTAAGCTGCTCAAATGCTACGTTTTTATCGCATACTTCTATTTAAAAGAGCTGCTTTAGACATTTGGAATGTAGAGATGACAGGACAGACAGTGAAACAAATCGGTGTTGCCGTAAATCTATTCGCGTACAGTAAACAACTGACTAAACTATTAAGTGTTGAGAAGAATGCATACCTATACAAAATAATTTGGTAATCTTTGTTTGTAAGATCTCGCGAATCTGTTTTCGAAAAATAAGTTTTTTTTTAGTTTTCAATAATTTTTCCGTCACTTTGAAAAAAATAAAAATCGACAAGAATTGCTGACAAAATTTCACAAAAATCTCTTGAAAAATGCGACCTGCAGGCGAGAAAGCCTAAAGCCTCCAGACATACCGAATTCGGACACATGAAAGAATTTTTGCAAACTGAAACAGAGACGCTTCGCTCACTTGTTTAAAAAAAAACATTATACAGATTTTCTAATGTTTCGTTATTAAAACTAATGGCTCTGTGAGCTAGACCTCACGAGTTACCAAACCGTTGAAGTTTATTTAATAAAAAAGTTGTTCAGTCAATTAAGGGTAACAAAAAAGACTTGGAGTGATCCTATTCTACTCTGCCGGAAACCACACGGCTAATATTTTGTATAGGCCAACTACATCTAAGAGCTTTTACCTAAACCGAAAACATTAAAATCGAGAGGGCGTGCCACTATTATCCCAGATGATGACACCAATGAAGCAGACGGCACGGCATTAATATAAATACTGACACACAGACGGTCAACGACCAGTTTAATGAACGTGTAGTAATCAAACGATACTGTATGGGGAGGTACAATAGACGTTATGAGACCAACTGGCTAAAGTAGTTGAAGGGGCTGAACAGCAGTCAATATGCTATAATTTTAGTAAATCACTTATATTTACTATTTAAACGAATTAAAAAAGGAGAAGGTTCTAACTTCGACTGTATATTTTTTTTACGTATGTCCACCGATGTCTGTCAGTTATGAACCGATTTTCGAAATTCTTTATTTTTTCGAAAGTGCACTTCCGACGTCATCCCACAGAAATTACTCCTTTCTTCGAAATCAAAATCGGATGTGTAGTTTGGGAATGAAGTCGGGTTTCAGTTTTGAAAAATTATTTTTTTACACAGGACTAGTTAGTATTATGCAGAGCTTAGCACCCTCTCTACCGACTTCATCCCTAAACAACGCAACCGATTTTGATAAAATTTCTATATACCCTTATAAGCAAATAAAGAATTTTCCAAATTGGTCCAGACGTCTTCTAATAATCGGTGAACATACATAAAAATGATAATTTAATTGCGACGAATTGATAACCTCCTCCTTTTTAGGAAGTCGGTTAATAATAAACCACGCCCACGCTTGAAACAATTTAAAAATGTATGACTTTTAAAAGCAAAACTAATGAAGATTTTTAATTTATAATAAGGGACCATCCGAACATATTACACCACTGCGATAAGGGGTCATGCCAAACGTGACGTGAGGATGAAGTGTGTTTTCAGTTATGAAATATACTTCTCGTGCAGCAGCTAGTAAATCGTTACCTGTCGCCATTTCTTCTCTGTCACCCCACAAAACACTATAATATGCAAAAAAAGAGGCGTCGGAATACACCAGTTAAATCTCTGTAAACCTGAACCTCAATTTATGTTGACGAAGGTCAACATAAATTGAGATACCAATCAATTCACATTCCTTCAAATGTTTTCCATTAATTGCAAGTCCACTTCCCCAACCGAAGTTCACTGCATACGCTCCGACTGCATCCTGCGTCCAACGTTTCCTGAAGATACGATCTGTATTTACCACGGGACGTAAACCGGCGCCGGGGCGTCTGGCGCGTTCACTCCACCAGTATGTGTACGCGATCGTTCAATGTAAAATATTTGTTTTGGTGCCGTTTTGATTTCACATGAGCAGCTTTTACTAACCGACTTCCTAAAAAGGAGGAGGTTATCATTCGCCGCGATCTTTTTGTGTACCCTATGTTCACCGCACCGATTATTGGAACTATTGGAAGACGCCTGGACAGATTTAGATAATACTTTTTTGGTTTGAAAGGGTATACGAATCGAATAATCGGTGAACATACATAAAAAAAATTGTTCGCGACGAATTGATAGCGACTGCGCGGGAAGAAAAACAGCTGGTGTACCAGCATACTTTTTTTCTTAGATCAGTATAATTTGAACACTTCCATAGAGCAATGTAAACATAATAACAGCGACAGTACTACTAACACGTTCTTAGGATACATTACACCTAATACTGTTACGTGCTAGTATTTATTCATTGTAGGTTCTATACCACCATTGTGTGCAACTTTTCTCACCTAAAACTACTTTTGTGTTGTGCCACGTACTCACGTTTTACATGTCACAATTATAAGCGCAAATACTTGATGTGTCACTCTTCTTCTAAACGAATGAATATAATCATTTATGACCTAATAGATACCTAAAATTTTAGTAAATAACGTCAGTAAAATTAAAGTCGATAACCTTTGGTAAAATCTAAGTGGCACTAACTATATGTATACTTTTCGAAAATAACTCCTACTATAAAAAAATCACACAACTCGTGTTTTCGATCAGGCAATAAGTAGAGAAGCACTAATGTAGCAGATTAACCTGGATGCACCGTATGATTCACTGGGAAGTTATGCACTGGAACCTGGTCTCAAACCAGAAATTAAAATGATGGGCGATGGTATGAAAAAGGAAAGGGTTTTGTTGCAGGCCTCATAACGTAATCAACGTGGAATCTCCAATGATGCACTCTTTGCCGAGTGAGTCACAAACAACATTGATTCTCTCATAATTTCTATTAAAACCTTGCACTAAGCCAACCGGGCGAGATAAAAAGAAATCATTAACCGACTTTTACTAAAAGGAGAAAATTATTCATCAGAATCTGTTTAGGGTTCCGTAGTAAACAAGGCATTCTTTAAAACAATAATGGAAGGAAAAATAGAAGGAAAGAGAGGAGTAGGAAAACCCAGAAGGAAATTTATAGACCAAATAAAAGAAAAATTAAAAGTGAAAACATATAAAGAGGTTAAGAACTTAGCGGAAGGAAGAGAGACATGGAAAGCACTCCACCGACAAGAGCCCAGCTCTTAAATATAAGAAGAAGTAAACAAGGAACCCTTATAGTTTCGCCATGTCTGTCTGTCTGTCTGTCTGTCCACGGTCCTACAGAGAAACTATAAGTACTAGAAAGCTGTAATTTGGCATGGATATGTATATTAATTATGGCGAAAAAGTCGTAAAATAAAATATGGAAAAAAATTTTTTTTCAGCTTAACTGCCATACAAGTGAAGACGTAGTCAATTTTTTTTTCTCGACAAACACATTGAGTGAGGTATCGTTGAATAGATCTTTCAAAAATATTATTAGCTTGTGAACACTATTTTTCGATTTAGGGATCCACGTTTCTGAAATATTTGGGTTTAAAGTTCAAATTTTTGTTCGAGTCAAGTGTCCCCCCCCCCTCTATCTGCTAAACGGTTATATATGCCCACGTGAAAAAAATCACAATTATAGCATATATATAATGTAGTTTGAAGGAAAATAATCAGAGCCAAGTAGGGTATACAAATTAAAAAGTTATAGGCGATCAACTTATAAGATGTACTTGAAAAAAGACATTTTCATACAAATTCAATAGATATTAGTTTTTAGACGTTTTTAGTGGCAAGAACTCAAAGTTGGCATTCGCAACTACGGAACCCTACATTGCGCGTGGCCCGACACGCACTTGGCCAATTATTTTTATGTATGTTTACCGATTATTCGAAGACACCTGGACCGATTTAGAAAATTAATTTTTTGTTTGAAAGGTACTTGTCAGGTTGTCCCATAATCGGTTGCGTAGTTATGGCACGCCTACCCATCGCCATATAAACGTAATTATTACCCTTCCGTCCTCACTAGATGGCGCAGTAGGTATCGATTAAAACCACGGAAAACATTAAAATCTTTTATTACCATTATTTGAACAAAGTAATACTCTAACTTATTAAATATGATTTTTATGAGCTGCAATAAATATTTTTAAAGCAATTTCTTTGTCTATTTCACGAAATTCAGAAATATTTGTCTAAAAGCACAATTTTTGGTTTTTAATTATGTCACTAGATGGCACTTTGTGTGCTTTAAGGTTTTATGTGGGATTATATTGATGGCAGCACCGTCTTTACTATTAAGCGTAGGTACTAACTCGTCCGTAAGAATAGATTATACAAATGATACCTACCTATTATAATATCTTGTAATAATGTACCTCAGAGTAAAATATACTACGTACACTGTGTACAAACAAAATCGTATTCGTATCATTTTGCGCTGCATTTTGTTTCTAGAACAAAGTACCTGGGCGACCGAGCTTTGCTCGGTTACATCTCAAACATTAACAATTTTTTTTAAACTTGTCTAAATACAATGCAAAACAAAAAAAAAATGTAAACTTAAACATAAAAAAAAACAAAAGTAAAGTGGGATTCGAACCCGTAACACTCTTTCTAGCGGTCGCTATCCATAACCGCTGAGCTAAATCAAGGCCGTCACGGCGCGACGAAATAATCGACCATATTCTGCGTGGAAAGAAAAACGCATGAAAACTCGAAAACACGCGTTTTCCCAAACATAAAACTAATCTAGATCGATTGTTTACCCCCGAAAACCCCCATATACATATATAGTTAGAGCCGTTTTCAAGATCACAGAAATTTATAAATAAATATACATATATATATATACTTACATACAAGAATTGCTCGTTTAAAGGTATAAGATAAGATATCATTGAAAAAGGCACACGCCGTACGAACTTAAGGTAGGTACTTAGTATCTTACCATGCATGTCATAAAAACATCGAAATATGGTTTATATTGTAATACCTAACTACTTATCCGAAATACTAAGTACCTACCCGTGTACCTACCTAAAGCAGAAGTTTGGATATAAGTAGTGCCGCGAGGTCGCGCCCGGAACGAACGGCGGCGAACACATTCACACACCTGAGTAAGTCAGTGGCATCGTACGACTACGTGACTACGTACCTATCGAACTTTATCAAATTCCAAAGAACTTTGAATATGATACGGAAATATGGGGAATAAATTTAAAAAAAGTAGATAGTTATCATTTTAGTTGTATTGTGTTCCACAACGTGAAAGGGACGTAACGTACCTACCCGTAATAAATCGAACCAAAGGCTATACTAGATCACTAGTTTAAATGTATGTATATACAATGTCCTTTTTAATTAAGTACAAATATTTTAAGGGGTGATTCAGTCCATCATTTTGAACAACTATTCTCTACAAATGTATATCGAAACACGAAAAAAATATTTTCATTTTCCATAGTAATGATATCACGTGACTACGTCGATTTGTATGAAAACCTAAAATATTTTTTTCGTATTTCGAAATAAATTCATTGGGAAAAGTTGTTCAAAATGATGGACTGAATCACCCCTTAAAATATTTGTACTTAATTAAAAAGGACATTGTATATATCATATTTTAAATTAACCTTAGGTACCTACTGTCCCACTGATGAGCAAAGGTCTCCATTTTTATTTATTTTTATTTATATAACGATGATATTATATAAAAGTAATAAGCGGCCAAGTCGGACTCGCCCATGAAGGGTTCCGTAGTAGCAAATAACATAATATAAAAGTCTTGTAGTTGTTTTTTTTTAAATTTTATATTTGAGTTGATTGAATGAAAGGTAAATTGCCGTTTATGATTTATGACGTATTAAAAAAAAACTACTTACTAGATATCGTTCAAATCAATTTTCGCTGGTAGTTTTTATGGTAATGAACATCATATATTTTTTTTAGTTTTATAATTCCTTTATTTTAGACGTTACGGGGGGGGGGACACACTTTTTTCCACTTTGGAAGTGTCTCCCGCGCAAAGTATTCGGTTTAGAAAAAAATGATATTAGAAACCTCAATATTATTTTTGAAGACCTATCCATAGATAGCCCACACGTATGGGTTTGATGAAAAATAAATTTTTGAGTTTCAGTTCTAAGTATGGGGAACCCCCAAAATTTATTGTTTTTTTTTCTATTTTTGTGTCAAAACCTTAATGCGGTTCACATAATACATCTACTTACCAAGTTTCAACAGTATAGGTCTTATAGTTTCTGAAAAAAGTGGCTGTGACATACGGACGGACAGACAGACAGACAGACAGACATGACGAATCTATAAGGGTTCCGTTTTTGCCATTTGGCTACGGAACCCTAAAAATGACACCACTAACCATTCATATATAACTTCAGAAATATCTAGGTAGGTAAGTAAGCATTTCTCATTTCTCTCATGCACATTATGATAATTAATGAATCGTACTAGAAAAAAATTGCAAAATTATATTAAGTACCTACCTACCTTTTTACAAAAAAAAGAACCTCTTGCAATGTGATAGGTATGTAGGTACTTATAAGAAATCTGAATACGTATAACAAATTTATTTACCAGGCGCTTTATCTTTTTTTTTTGTCGGGGAAAGTGAAAAAGAGTATGGAAATCTAATAGGTAGGTACTTAGTACTACTTATATATCGAGATCAGCTTCACTTGATTTGAATTATTTTAAGTTCGATGCATGTAATCTTCAAAGAACTGTGTGCTGTGTGCAGCCAATGGAAATGTCGTTTTTTTTCATATTTTTTTATTTTTCATCAAACCCATACGTGTGGGATATCTATGGATAGGTCTTCAAAAATGATATTGAGGTTTTTAATAGCATTTTTTTCTAAACCGAATACTTTGCGCGAGAGACACTTCCAAAGTGGAAAAAAGTGTGTCCCCCCCCCCCCCCGTAACTTCTAAAGTAAGAGAATGATAAAACTAAAAAAAATATATGATGTTCATTACCGTGAAATCTACCAGCGAAAATTGGTTTGAACGAGATCTAGTAAGTAGTTTTTTTTTAATACGTCATTATCATAAACGGCAATTTACCTTTCATTCAATCAACTCAAATATAAAAATTAAAAAAACATACTACAAGACTTTTATATTATGTTATTTGCTACTACAGAACCCTTCATGGGCGAGTCCGACTCGCACTTGGCCGCTTATTTGAAATGCGAAGTCACTAAACGCACGGTTTTTTGTATGGAAAAAACATTCGTTATTGTGACTCTGCGTTTCATAAATGGCACTTACTTCAAACACGTTTTTAAATTTGATATTTTATAACACAAATGATCGACGCGTCGCTGTCCTGCATCCGAATCTGTTAATTTTAACACCCCTCGTGCGGCGCGCGCGGCTTCCTATCCCTTGTAGGTATGGCGCGATTACGGGTTACGTACGTAGGCACACGTAGGACAGCATTAACAATGGCCAAAAGTGTATTATCATAGATACTCAGGATCTTATGCCTAAACATTTGTTTTCTCGCTAACGCCATCTAGTGACGAACTCTTAAACACTTACTATATGCTTTCGCGGCTTTGGCTAGTCCTGTGTGCTGCCATCTCTGCGAGTTGCTGGAACTAGAAACGCCTACTCAATTTGCCTACTTAAGGCCGGTCCAAAAGTTTCTATGGCGTTGGGTATCTGTTACGTTAGTAATTATATTATCTTTGGTTTGGGGGTGAAGTCGGTTTTTAGTTTTACAAAATCATCCCTCGCGATCGCGACGAATTGATAACATCCTCTTTTTTAAAAGTCTATGCAAAAAAATCTGACAGATCCGACAGCATCAGACAGAGACAGATCAGCTCGATGACTATCAATCTAGTGAAAACAGCTGTAAGGCTTAAACTAGACGAAACCTTAAATGCGGTCGCCTTTGTATCAAATAATTTTTCAAAACTAAAAACCAACTTCACCCCAGAACTACACAACCGATTTTCATAAAATTTCTATGGGACCACCTGACAAGATTTTCCCTATGAATAAAAAAAAAAAAATTTTCTAAATCGGTCCATGCGTCTTCGAATAATCGGTGAACATTAAAAAAAGATAGCGACAAATTGATAACTTCCTCTTTTTTTAAAGTCGGCTAGAAAACGCCCTGAGTATCCCGGAAAGATATAGAAAGAGCAAAGTTCAATAGGTATGTAAGAACCGAAGAAATGAAGGAGTAAAAAAGGGTTGATTGATAAATCGAATGCGTAGATCATTGGTCTTTTTTATTAGAATTAACGGGTTGGTGACGTATATGTAGAGTAAGCTACTGGCCGACATATGAATGTCTCACGTTAGTTTTATCAAAACATCATAGGTCTCCGCTGCTCGAAATGTGTCTAAGAAACAATGTCACTCTTACTTCTGTTTGTATGTTGTGTTGTGAGTATTGTGGACGAGGCACGTCGGTGCAGCCACGGGCGCGGCCGTGGGAACGTGACGTCCGCGTTCTAGTGCTGCTCCAGTTTTAGTGCCAGTGACTCACTAGTACACGGCAGTAGCGTGCATTTCATACAGACGCATAGAATGTGTCTACCCTGTCATCATCCGAGCGTATTTTCCTGGTTGCATCCTCAGCAGTATGCTTCAGAGCCCGGGGTCCGCTACCTAACCAAGGAGATAGAGCCTCTTATGAGTATGTCTCTATATATGTGTATATAATTTCTATTGCGGTTCAGAGGGACAATGCTGGCAGCCTTCTGGGTACCCTGCCTTGCGGCGACGCGTTGGAGTCTCTTTTTAGGGTTCCGTAGTAAACAAGGAACCCTTATAGTTTCGCCATGTCTGTCTGTCTGTCTGTCTGTCCGCGGTCCTACTTGGCATGGATATGTATATCAATCATGGCGAAAAAGTCGTAAAATAAAATCTGGAAAAATATTTTTTTTTTTAGGTTAGCTGCCATACAAGTAAAGAGGTAGTCAATATTTTTTTTCTCGACAAACACATTGTGTGGGGTATCGTTAAATAGGTCTTTCAAAAACATTGTAAGTTTGTTAACACTATTTTTGGATTTAGGGATCCGTTTCTGAAATATTTGGGTTTAAAGTGAAAATTTTTGTTGGAGGCAAGTGTCCCCCCCCTCTATCTGCTAAACGGTTATATATGGCCACGTGGAAAAATTCACAGCTATAGTATATACATATAATGTAGTTTAAAGGAAAACTATCAGAGCTAAGTAGGGTATACAAATTAAAAAGTTATAGGCGATCAACTTATAAAATGTACTCGGAAAAAAAAATTCATACAAATTCAATAGATAATTAGTTTTTAAACGTTTTTAGTGGCATAAACTCAAAGTTGGCATTCGGAACTACGGAACCCTACACTGCGCGTGGCCCGACACGCACTTGGCCAATTATTTACTAACAATTATTATTTCATTTAAATTTGTAATGTGCGTAAGAAAATTTAAAAAAAATGAGTATGTTGTGATGTCCAAAGTCAATGTCAAAAGTAGGAAGAGATAGAGTACTTAAGTATTCCTATGTCTATGTGGCCATAGACCAACCATTGTAAGACCAGCTACAACCAACAACACGTCACGCTCTTCTCTCTACATACGATTCACATTATTAACCGACTTTCAAAAAAGGAGGAGGTTTTCAATTCCACGCGATCTTTTATTTTTTAATGTATGTTATAACTAATTTGTAGTTGTAATATCTAACACTTATATCATTATAATTCTAACCAGCAATATAAATGATAAACACTTAAGGTCAATTCAGACAGTGAGGAGCGCAGCGGAGAGAATTTTTTTATGACACCCGAAAATAAACTTTTAACTATTGGCATAACCTGCAAAACACGACCATTTTGTAATGTTCTGACTGGAATGCTCTGCCCTCCCACTTATTCCCTGAAAGATACAACTTGGATGTCTTCAAGAGAAGAGTGAATAGGTATTACTTGAGTATGCGTGATCCATCCCTGACCGTTTCGTCGCCTTCCACCAAGTGAGAAGCAGTCAAACGCTACTAAGTTTTAAATAAATAAAAAAATAAAAATAAAATGTTTAAACGTTTGTATATGTTCGTTATGCTATGGTAATTCGATCTTATTTTTTGTTGAGTTAGTGATTTGCTTGCGCATTTTTCCTCTCTGTCTGACTGAACTGACTGACCCTTGGTTACCGGCCGCAAATCGCAATACGTTCACTTTTGTTAATATTCATCAAGCGATCTTTACCAAAGCTTGTTGGACCAATTGCGTAGTCATTTTGTTATTTAGGTCGCCAGCTCGCCAAAACATCAACTATGGTGGTCATATGCGTCGCATTCGCCAAATTCTTGAACATGCAAGCGTAAACTTAAACATAACTATTTATAAACGTATCCTTACAACGTTTGTTATATTAGGTTGAGCTACATTTACCATAGAACCAAGCTTATTGTGACATTTGCGACTATTTCTTTTTTGAATAGTAAGATACTACAAAATATAGATGCAACAAAACATTAAAAAGACATTTTATACACTATTCGCGTATTTTGAAAACAGATCAGAGGTTGGACAAAAACCTGCCACCTTAAGTGGAACTGGGCAGAACATGTCTGTCGCATGCCTGACGAAGTCTAGGCTAAAGAAGTTAATATAAAACTAAAAGGAGATGGGAGTTACGAACTTGACCCCTACTATAGAGAAAGGCTTAAAATCGAGCGAGTTGGAGTGCTGGAACAGTAAGGGCTCAAAACAGAATATAAACAACAAAACTACTGGAAATGTGACATAAAACCTTACGTCACTAACGCAAAGCGGCGCTGCTAATGTTCATGGATTTCGATGAACTGAGCAGAACATGTCTGCCGCTTATCTGATGAAGTCTAGGCGAAAGAACCCCAATATGGGAGTTACGAACTTGACCCCTACTACAGAGAATATTAAAATCTATTGTGATGGAGTGCTTGAACAGTAAGGTCTCAAAACAGAATATACACAACAAAACTACATGGAAATAAATGTGACATAAAACCTTACGTCACTAGGGCGATAACGCAATAGCGGCGCTGCTAATGTTCATGGATTTTGATGGCACTACCGTCTCGTGCATTTACGCTCGTATAACTTTGTCTGCTCTTGGCATATATTGCAAAGAATATATTTGTAGAAGTTATTAAATTCCACTCAGAACATAAATATTAAAATTTGAGTGCGACCTAAATAAAATCGTGATTTACCTAAAGGTTAAAGTTCACAACGCAGGCGAGCAGACACCGAGGTAACTGGCCAGGAGAGATTTAGAGAGAGATGTGGTGCTACTATCAAAAGTTTATTTACTTTTTATCAGAAGATGATAGAGGAACATCATATAATTAAGTGTAATTTCTCGTATTCATAATAAGTTTTTTTGCGCTGTATCATCATTTCCTGAATATTATTTAATAGCCGAAGCCCGCGACTTCGTTCGCGTGGACTTTATGTCTCTGGAAAATGCTCATCTGGCTGAACAACTTTTACTAAGGCGGCATTTTTATATCTCTTATAGTTTAGCTGGACCAGTATGGTTCTGCATCAGGCGTTCCATTTTCCAAAATCAATTATACCCTATATGTTGCCCAGCTTAATAGCTATATAACAAAAAAAGTTTCATTCGAATCCGTCCAGTATTTCCGGAGATTAACGTGTACAAACAGACATACAGACAAACAGACAGACATTTTTTTTTAAATTCTTACTCTATTATTACTACGTCTCCATCGCCCCCAATATTTTTTTTTTGGAAATATATTTCATGTACAGACACACATTTTTTACTGTTTTATTAATGTATGGAAGAAAAGTATTCGGACGAAATTAAACAAGCCCAAACTTAAAAAATAAGGCGACTGTAATGTTACTAATGTTATAGCCGCCAAGTTTGAAATATAATATTAAGTAAAAGCTTGTAAAAATGCTAAAAAGATGACTAGTAATAAATAGTACCAAACCAACTGCCACTATAAGATATTTTGACATCGTGGTCATATTAGATTGATGAGTGTAGATGAATCAAAAGAGGTTTGTCAGGATCGTAGCAAGTAGAGGGCCATAGTCCATGCCTACCCCTGTGGGAAACAGGCGTGATATTTGTACGTATGTATGTATGGTCATATAGCACAATGGACATTTTCAAACTGGTCTTTTTACTACTTGGTCAATTTCACATTATGGTCATTAGACTCTGGAAGGAGATATCGAAATAAGCAATATCACGCAGACATTTCCAAAAATGGACACCCACCAATTCGGGTTGAAATGCCGTAGAAGCGAAACGCAAATGCGCATGTTTATGCGCACACACGGCATTTGAGGAGATTTCAAATATTCGTTAAGATTCCATTTTGGTTTAACTGGTCTTGATCATGAAACACTAATTCACATTCTGGTGACAAATGTCATCCACTTATACTCATCTAAGCGCGTTTTACAACTACCTTTTCACTTTCGCTAAAAGATATCGATGATCGATACAAAATCATCAGCGTATATTGTACATACAAAACTATCTAGCTAAAAGATGCGACGAAGAATATAAAAAAAAAACAAAATGATTATACATTAGGTGCTATTCAAACGGATGCTCTGAGTAGAATACCTCTTTATTTTTCAAAAACAGGGGGAAAAGAAAGCCTGAACGACCGGTCACTTGATGTCATCTCTTCTTGGAAATGTTCAAATTCAGTTATTGCACTATATGTCCTTAATCCGCCTTTTACGACATAAAATGAGATGAAGTGGTCTTATTCTAGACCGGATACCACACGACTCATATCACTCACTTATGCATATAAGTGTACTAATAGCCTTTATTATTGTTCGTCTTCATTTTGTTGGTCGTGCGTGCAGCACTAATTCAAACTCCGGGTGACATATATCACTGATATATTGTCTCTCGCGAACCAATAACCCCATTTCACTAATTGGTGCAGCGACAGAGCCGAGTAACGATGAGCGATCGATTCGCATTGCACATTTGGTGTCGTAGTGGGTGGTATGTTTAAAATTGGTGGGAGGCATGTTGCGGACTTGCAAAAAAATGTTAGTGCTTCGTTTATTGCTATTTTTATTTCTTTTAGGAAAACAGCAATTATTGGATGATGTCAGTCACAATCTGTGGCTGGGATGGTACATGAGAAAAGTCGACGAAACTTTACCTTTTTTAAGCTTCATATATGTAACCAAATATCTTCTCCAATTCTCGTTATAAAAAAGAGGATCATTGAGATATCAGATTTTATGATATAGGTATTACAAAATATGACATGGAATCAAAAAGCAAAAGTTGACGGGATGAAAACAATGAAGAAAAGAAGAAAGAACATCTAAATCAAATTCTTTCTCACAACACAAAAAATTATATATGTTTCATATTGTCAATGCTGTAAAAGTTGAATTTATTGCTGTACTCGTAGCTTAGTAAATAAAGGGTAAATTCTAGGGCTAAATGAGATACTCTGAGCTAAATGCCGGAGTTAATTTAAGCGCCTACGAATTCTAAAAGTATTGAACGGCCTACTTTTAAAACGCTCTAATTTTGAGCGACAAAATCTAGAATAATACGAGAGATGGACGATAATTTCTATTCATATTCCTATTAACCTTATACTTGTTTAATATTTTTGGAGAAATGAAGTTAATAATTACTAAAATAAATATGCATGTATCATTAATAATTGGCAAAGTGCGTGTCGGGCCACGCGCAGTGTAGGGTTCCGTAGTTCCGAATGCCAACTTTGAGTTTATGCCACTAAAATCGTTTAAAAACTAATTATCTATTGAATTTGTATGAAATTTCTTTTTCCGAGTACATTTTATAAGTTGATCGCCTATAACTTTTTAATTTGTATACCCTACTTAGCTCTGATAGTTTTCCTTTCAATTACATTATATATACTATAGCTGTGAATTTTTTCACGTGGCCATATAACCGTTTAGCAGATAGAGGGGGGGACACTTGCCGCCAACAAAAATTTTCACTTTAAACCCAAATATTTCAGAAACGGATCCCTAAATCCAAAAATGGTGTTAACAAGCTCACAATGTTTTTGAAAGACCTATTCAACGACACACCACACAATGTGATTGTCGAGAAAAAAAAAATTGACTACCTCTTTACTTGTATGGCAGCTAACCTAAAAAAAAATATTTTTCCAGATTTTATTTTACGACTTTTTCGCCATGATTAATATACATATCCATGCCAAATTACAGCTTTCTAGTACTTGTAGTTTCTGAGTAGGACCGCGGACAGACAGACAGACAGACAGACATGGCGAAACTATAAGGGTTAACCTTTGGTTAACCCTAAAAAGAATCTATATAAGTACTTATTTAAGGGCATACTTAATATTTAATGCTTCATATTTCAGTTTCGATTATAGATTTGAAAGTTTCTCTTAATCCAATATAAAGCTAATTCAATCACTCTCCCACACTTACATATGATGCTTATTCCAATAAATATAGTATACATTTGTAAAGTCAAGTCAACGCTTAATATTTTAGCATTCATCTTAGAATACTGCGAAAACACGAATGCGCTGTCGTATAAATTAATTGCAAACATTTAGGAATTTACCGAGTGCAAGTTATCTTGGCGGCATTCAGGCTACAGTGCCAAGATACGAGTATAAAACAATTAAATGAGTGATAACCTGAAGCAAAGTATCTAGAACAACGGGACGCACGACTGCGCGCGATGACTCATCGCGCGAGAATGAATGCGATTAGGTTTTTTATAATAATATTTCTTTTTTCGTCGCGCTGTCTCGGACAAGGCGACAAGGCCAATCTGCCAACTCAGTTTTGACGTAACCACGTAACTCAACATAAAGGGAGCGACGTAATCACTGTAACCTCTGTGAGGTTAAGCAAACAGAGCATTTGTTTGTTATGATTTGTGTTTGATAATTGATTTAACGAGTTGTTAGGGGTCAAATATGTATGCATTTACTTGGTCTTTCATAGGACTTCACTGCGCGTTCGTAACATTCTTACTTCTAAACAACGAGACCTGTGACATCATTGTACTTGTCATCTTAATGTACATTTTCATGCAATACATCCCAATCACACCGGGAAATGGGTAAATTCAGCTTGCAGCAAAAAATAGTACTTACTATTATCGTTAACAGGAAGTTCTCACTTGTTGTGACTTAAATATTTATTTACATGAATCTTCAGTCACTTGAAGAAAAACTTCAATCGGTGTACTAAAGTTCACTGATTGAAGTTCATATTCAAGTGACTGAAGATTCATATAAAAAAAATGGTTGCCTGTAAAGTCGGTTTTACGGGCGAAGATTTTACGTGACAACGTAGATAACATAGTTGAGTGGGAGAGAGACGCAAGGCATTCGGCGGGCCTCTCTCTCGTTCGGTGACTCATCGTAACGTTACCGAGCGTTACACTTTTTCATAAGTGACTCCCAGCCGCAACCTAATTTAAGACGTTGTCACGTCAAAAAATATTTATTAACATGAATCTTTACGCCTCGTGTGTATTGCACGACTACTTATAATATAACGCATTTGATATTTAAAACGTTACGACACTCTTAGGACCTATTGCAACAGCTTGCTTGAAGGTTTACTATACTTTGTGTTTTTAATGAGATTTGCACAAGAAATGCAAATTTTAGAAAGGTTATTATTTATTATAATAACACGCCGATAAGTCAGTTTTGTATTTCGGATATTATTCACATTACAGTTGATTCTATTTCATTTTAGATATTTCAACGACCCTACTGCCGTCCCGTACGCAGAAGTCCCGTAAGTGAATCGTCATTGTAACCGCGAAAATCTAAAAATCGGTTTCGGTTATTTCAATATTACACTATTAATGTTTACAAGTATATGTATAATAATGTATATGTTGTCAAGTAATTGTCGTCTACGGAAGTTTGAATTGAATAACTAGTTCTGAGTAATGAGATCACATTTATTAAACCTTCTTTATCTTGGGCTGTTCTGAAATTTCTTTCTTAGCTTTTAATTGAGCCTTTGGTTGAGCTAAAGAACAATTAAAGATGTTGTTTTGTCTGATTACATCTGTAATACCCTAAAACCATTAGCGTTTCAAAAATATATTTTTTTCTTAGAAGATCAATGTGTGCCCTTGCGCAATGTAGTACTTTTATTCGTTCTTTTTCTCCTATCACTTATAAATAGTCAAGGTTCCTTCCCTACCTACGTTATGCTTACAAATTATCATTCTCGTAATGTATACCGGTGTAATTAACAAATTCAGGTAAAGTTCATCTAATTAGACACTGACCGACAGAGGCACTTCATACTACCTACGATAATGGACCAGATTTATTGAGAGCACCTAGCTAGTTACGTTCCTTGTGGTACCCCAGTTTAAAAATTGACATTTTATACACCTATGGGACTTCGTCTACGCGTATGCTTTGAAATCGTGAAATTAAAACATTACATTAATATACAATATTTAATGTAAATAAATAATAAAATTATAAGCAAAATGTGCGACAAGTTTGATCTAATCCGTAGTATCAGTTGTTCTTTAAAGAACAGGCAAGATAGGCAATAGTAATAGAATAGGAAAAAAAGAAATAATCAGCTGTATGGATTATTTAACTAAACTAGAAGTAGGCAAAATAATTTTATGTGCATTTCCATATATACGTTGCCAGTCTCCAACAAATAATAAAAATAATAGAAACATTCACTATCTCAATACTTTGATTCATAATATAACATGTCGTTATAGTGATAAATTAGTGTTTTTTGACACCAATAATTTCATAGGTGAATGTGATCTGACAAAAGATAATATTTATCTTTCAAAATATTCTAGACGTAAGATTGCTACGTTAGTAGCAAATAATATTAATTTTTGGACGAGTTTACATTGTAAACGAAAACCTAGTTTTAAGACGCCTACCGATTTACCAGGAATATGTGATGGTAAATCTGTAGACTTGACGGCAGTTTTAAACTGAACATTAAGACAACGGAAAGGCCTCATGAACTAAGAATAGTACATCAAAATTTAGAAGGTTTTTCCGGCAAAGAATTATTAGTTGAATTATTTCTTGAAGAATTGGATGTTGACATTTTATGTTTGACTGAACATTGGCTGTATGAGAGTCAGATGATGTTCAGCCTAAACAACTATAATATTGTTAGCTGCTTTAACAGGAAGTCTGCTCAGCGAGGGGGTTCCATAATTTTTGTAAAAGATTCTTTCCGTAGCAAAGAGCGGACGGATATTGTCAGACTTTCTGTTGAGCGCGTTTGTGAGGTGACCTGTGCCGAGCTAGATCATCATATAATTATTTGTGTATACAGTCCTCCTAATAGTGATTTTAAAAGTTTTCTTAAAACAATGGACCAGGTACTTAAGTCCTGTTCATCTAGTAAAAAGAATTTAATTGTTTGCGGAGATTTTAATGTTGATATCTTAGTAGATAATCCAAAAAGTACACAATTTCTAAATCTTTTTAAATGTTATGAATTAGTAAACGTATTCTTTGAGCCAACACGAATCACTGCTACATCTGCTACTTGTCTAGACAATTTTTTTAGTAATATTAAATATTCTGTTAAATCAGTTATTAATAAACTGCCTTCTGATCATTCAGGTGTAGTTTATGTCAAGGAGTCCAAAGGCAAGTCCAGCATTTTGAACAAAGATAAGACTTTTTGTAGGCCGATTACTTCTAAAAATATACAAAAACTAAAAAATAATTTAGATAACAAATTGTTGTCGGTCGTTTACACAGGAAAAAATCCTGACGACCATTACAACAAACTATTTAACGTTATTACCTCAGAATATTCAAAAACTTTGAAACAAAAACAAGTTGTAGTGCATAGAAAATTACAGTTTAGTGAGTGGGCTACTACCGGCATCTACATAAGTAGGAGCAGGCTTTATGACTTATATTCCCAAAAACAATATAATTTTAGTCCTTCCTTTCTAGAATATGTTAAAAATTATTCCAAAATATTTAAAAAAGTTTGTAGACAAGCCAAGGCAAATCGTATAAGTAGAAAAATAAATAATGCTCCTAACAAAATAAAAGAAACTTGGAATGTTATAAATAAAGAAACGGGTAAAAATAAAGCCAAAGAAAATATCTGTCAAATCAAATCTTGTGGTAAGACTATTACTAAAACTGAAGAAATAGTAAATATTTTTGATAATTTCTTTACTAACATTCCTTTGGAACTTACTTCTAATGTGAATTCTAGCCCCCAGCGTGCTGAAGCCTTGCTTAAGAATAATGTTAGGCCTTGTGATTCTAAATTTAAATTTAAGCATATTGGCCCCAAAGATATAATAGATGCATTTAAACAGTTAAATTTAAAAAAATCTGAAGACCATTGGGGCATGTCAGTTGCTGTAGTAAGCCATATCATAAATATCATAGCTGCTGATTTAGCTTTTATATTTAACGAATGTATTGATGAAGGCATATTTCCTAACCTAATGAAATGTAGTAAACTAATCCCCTTATTTAAAAAAGGAGAAAAAACAGATCCTGGCAACTACAGACCTATATCTATCCTGCCAGTTTTGAGTAAGGTGTTCGAAAAGATAATGCTCAATCAAATGCTTCTTCATTTTAAGACCTACAACCTTTTCCATAGCCAACAATTCGGCTTTACTGGCGGGAAATCGACCACCGATGCGGGAGTAGCACTTGTTACTCATATATACGACGCATGGGAGAACAAAAATGATGGAATTGGTTCATTTTGTGATCTCTCCAAAGCATTTGATTGCGTAGATCATCCGACACTTTTGCTTAAATTTCGTCAATACGGTTTTGATGATAATTCAATAAAACTTATAGAATCTTATCTAACAGATAGGCATCAGACTGTTGATTTAAATGGCATAAAATCGCACGGATCTAATGTTAAGATAGGCGTACCGCAAGGTTCAATTCTTGGACCTTTCCTTTTCTTGGTTTATGTCAATGACTTGCCTTACATGGTTGAGAAGCAGGCTGGCATAGTGCTGTTTGCTGATGACACCTCGCTTATATTCAAACTTGATCGACATAGCACAAACGCTAGCGCGGTGAACAGCACCTTGTCTTCCATTTCTGATTGGTTTTCTGCCAATAATCTCATGTTAAATGCGAAAAAGACTCAATGCGTTCGATTTTCTCTTCCGAATGTGAGACAGGGCTGCGTTGACATAATGATAGATGGTCAAAAACTCGATCTTGTTGAAAGTACTACCTTCTTAGGAATTACAATAGACTCGAAACTTCAATGGGGTGCTCATATAACTAAACTTTCAAATAGGCTTAGTTCTGCGGCTTATGCTGTTAGGAGAATAAGACAATTGACAGATGTAGCAACTGCTAGACTAGTGTACTTTAGTTACTTTCATAGTGTAATGTCTTACGGCATACTCCTGTGGGGGAATGCAGCCGATATTCAGACTATTTTTATTTTACAAAAACGGGCAATTCGTGCTATTTACGGGTTAGGATCTAGAGACTCACTCAGAGAATTATTCAAGGAAATAGATATACTTACCTTAGCATCACAGTATATATTTGAAAACATAATGTATGTAAGGAAAAATATTTCCTCATACAATAAAGTAAGTGATTTTACCGATAGAAACTTACGTAATAAGAATGACTTAGTTGCCCCGTTTTATAGGCTTAAAACAATTAATAAGACGTTTATGGGGAACTGTATACTTTTTTATAATAAATTGCCAAAATCGATCCTTGATATGCCAGACAAAAGATTCAAAACTTATGTAAAGAAAGTACTTTGTGAGAAGGCTTATTATAGGACCGATGACTACCTTAAAGACAAAAATGTCTGGCTTGAGCTTGACGCGGGTCCCTCTAAAAGTTTGTAATATAGGTACTCGAAAATGTCATAATTTGGTACATTTTGTACAAACTGAATCTACAACTTGACATTACTTTAAAATTTTGACATTCTAAAAATTAAATTTAAATTATGATATGACATAAAAAACAAAACAATGTATTCTCTGTCCACATTAACTTTAAGGATTAATTTAATTGTGAGTTGACGTCCTTGGAGAAGAGGTGCAGTGCAGTTTGTTACCGCTTCTTCTGCACTAGCGCTTTGGAAGCGGTAGTAAACTTAGCTGTAAGTAACTATTTGACGTCAACAATAGTGCAACAAAATAATGACGATTATTAAGAGATATTTTAAATATCCTATGATAATAAAGATATATTTGATTTGATTTGATTTGAACAAGTACCTATCCAATCAAAAAAATGACATTAATCTGCAAAATATGTCATTTTTTTTAAATTCGTCAATAAGTAAAAATGAACTTAAAAGCAATCAAAAACTGCGACGAAAACGCTTCACAACCACTATTTTATCCCTAACTGAGTAGACAGAGCCGAGAAAGAAAAGTAGAAAAAGAAAATCAAAATAGTGATGGTTTGCTAGCTATTTTTACTCTCGCTCATACACTCGAAGTAAAGAATAGCGAAGAAAATACACGAATAGATAAATTAAAGTTTTATTTTCAGTAAATTCGCAATGAAAAGGGTATCACACAATGCACGTGGAAGGGAAATGAGCTGCGGCTTCATAAATTCCTTTAAGCGCTTCAATATAAACTTTGTTAGCGAGGAAAGTAGGTTACTGCGAGCTCCTATTAACTGCAACTGGAAATTGCATTCCAGGACTATCGATCCTGTACAGGTACATCCAGAAGTGTATCTTCAGGCAAGGGAATACAGTATAGTTTGCAATAAAACTGGTAGTAAATCTAGGAGCAGCCATTGGTTAGGTAAATAAAAATGGTGGAGTTAATAACACTGTATTACAGTTATTTGTTTTTTATGTTACTTACTCTTATTATTTAACCCCGGAATTTACAATAAAACGAGTGAAGGTTCTTAATATTCTATTTTTCTAAAACGAAATATTTTAAGTGAACCATAAATAGTTATTCAATAATTGTTCGACTCGTTGGAATTATCTTGACTACAGCCAACAAGTTGTTCCCTGTCACGATGTATTTACATTCGCAACATAAATTTGGCAAAGCCCTAACATTTTTGAAAGCTCAGGTAATTAATATCTTGCCAGACTTCAGGCCCATTTACACGAGCATGTTTCTTGCCTTTAGCATACAATTAAATTGAAGTAATGCCTAGATGACATCATCATCATCATCATCATCATCATCTCGATCATTTTGGCTCCACTGCAGGAGCACGTCCCTCTCTGTATCTACTACTAAAGCCATATTTGGTCAGAGATAACTATTGCTTCAATTTAATTGTATACAATAGGGAAGAAACTTGCACTGTATAAACTGGCTTATCAACAGAGAGACATTTAAAAAATTACAATTAATTCACGTCTATAGTCGTAAGTATCTCGTAAAAGTTCAAAAACTAATGAAATCAAAAATAAACACCACAGTTTATCCAATGACATAATTGCGAATCTAAAAATACGAGATCAAAGCGATACGTGCATTCGGGCCATCTATTTTCGGCACGCAAATTTAAAATTAGCACTTCAAAAAAAAAATTTTTTTGCTCCACCAATCTCGGTTTGTTTTCATTTAGAATTTCGAGCGAGAAAAATATTTATGTGAGAAACTAGTGTGGACGTCAATTAGCAGTTTGAAACATTTCGTTTTGTTTATTTTGTAGTGTGAAATATTTCCTCGTTTTATGAACAGAAATAGTTGAGGGAATTGGGGCAAATGAAAGCTAACAAATTAGATTTTATTGAGTTCATACAGTTTATAATTATTACGCATCTTTATTGATACATACATACATACATACTATCACGTCTTTGTCCCTAATGGGGCAGACAGAGCATTTTGGGTCTTGCTGTTTGTTTAGATCATCTTTATTGATGATCTAAACAATCAACATTATGAAAACAGCGTGCAAGATATAAAGATACTTTTTATACTAATTATATACATGAACAATGCTAGACACTGGTAACACTTGCAAAATCACACACGTGGTGCCTACCCTGAAGAAATAATAACCCCTTTATGACTTAATTTAGGGAATGTACTCTACTGGACACTTGAATATTTTACCTCTTCTGTCCCATGAGGGAATGGGCGAGAATCTGAACTAGGCTATGCGGCTAGCCACTCATTACTATATGGATTCCCGTTTTCCACCTTCACGCTACATCTCGCTATCGGTCTTGTAGCCCTAGCTACTGCCTACCCCGTTAGGGATAAAGACGTGATAGAATAACTCTGTATCTTCTGTCCCATTTCTAGACGGAGACAAATGGAAGGGAATAGAGAAGACTTTATATAAACAAGAAATACATTTTGGTCACGTCTAAAAATGATAAAACCACGTAATAATATAATTTTACTTTAAAACATTACTCGCATGGTCGCTAAATCTGTAAATTGTGAGTCATGAGCGTGACGGATAGACAAGCGGCGATTTTGCCAAGTGAACATCTAAACGGAGACCAATATCAAAGCAACATGATGTCAACACTGCAAATAGACCTTGCTGTGTTAGATACGACCCCTGTGATAAGTATGGAGTGAAGTATGATTGAAAACACAAATACCTGAGACTTAGTAATGTTCTAATTTGATATGCTTGGCAAGGATTCGAAGAAAATTTAATTATTTTCGTTCGCAATGTTTAGAAGCTAACAGAAATATTACGATGATGCAATTATGTAGTGTGAATCGTCTCAATATAAATCGATTAGTTTTAATCTCGCTAGAAACGTACAAGGAGTGTAATGTAATTCTGAAGATAATAATGTCAGTGGTTAGGTACTTAAGTAATTTGTTGGGCTTGTCTTGTATGGTCATAATAATTCATAGATTATTATGAAGACAGACAAAACTTAAATTTCACCTACACAAAACCGTATAGTATTAAGCCAGTTACATAATTATTTATATTACAGAAGACATGAACAATAGACAAGATTCTTTATTCGGTCTTCACGTATTCAATAATTTAGAACTTCAACTCGTACTTTCGCAACATAGATCGAATTAAATAGTAAACTAAAAATAAAACGATAAGCCAAATCCATTCAAGAAACGCACCTACGTGGAAGCAACAAAAGCAAAACGCGCAATACGATCCATGCCAACTTGATTGACGGATCGCTTTTACCGTCCAGCGTTGAAACTAGTTAAAATACTTAGCCCCCAGTTATTAACCTTTCGTTGCAATTAGCTCGGAACTCGATTAATCTTAGAATAGAAATCATTCGAATGCTCGTTTACTCGATATGATCGTGACAAATAATCAAGTGTTTATCGCGTAGCCTTGCCTGTCTGTATTTCGTAAGAAATTGAGCGTTTGCGATTGGAATTTCACGTTTTTGTGATAATCTTTGCAATGAAAGCAGTTTCGTCAGAGACATCATGTTGATGGTAATGGTCAATGGTTATGTTCGACCCTCGGCATTTTCGAAGAACTATTTGTTCCATCGGATTTGCTTATTTCTATGGCATTATGGCCAAACTGTTTGACGTCCAACACGATTTGTAGGATCACGTTTGGTTTTGAATTGTCAAAAGGCAAGCTTGACTTCTTCGAGCAAATATTACGTAGATTTTTACTTATGCCCATCCAGTGCCCAGGCTTCTTTAACATTAGGATTTAGGATATACCTGTACTGATCAGATCGTATATCGTAGGCAAACCATTGATGAGCAACGTACATCAACCAAAAGAAAAGGCAGAAGTAGCGGTGTATCAAACGCCAAAAGAATAGGGCTAAAGAGCGAACATTTCTCTAAGGATGTTAATAGGAATTCAGTACCACTTAAGTAGTAATAAATTCTCTTTGAATAGTTTACCACCGTCGTCAATATAAGTGTTATCACGATCGGGGTCACGGACCGTTCAGTTGTTACGCGAATGACCTCCGAATACCGTATTTAATACAGCCGGATCTTCCATTTCAGGGCTGTCTCTCATCATCTTTGTCGGAATGCGAAGGGCGCAGGTCAAGACTCCCAATTTACGTAACATGTAAGAAATCATGTTACATCTTTTTGTTTCTCATTCGTGGTGGGCTATAGGGAGAAGGAAAATGATGTAAAAGTGTACGAGTGTACTGAAAGAGTAAAAAGAGCCAGGGATTGCAAGATCGTGTAAAGTAGAATGGTAGGTTTACAAACAACATAAGCTAATCCTTTAAAAGGTACATAGTATTCGACATCCTAGCTATCGTTTTATTGGGTGCATGTTTCATAGTGAATATCATTGAACATAGTATTTTAATTTTTTATTAACATTGACCTACATGTACATGTATAATCTTAGAAATCTCAAGTCTAAATGTAGAAAGTTAACGACTATTTCCACTTCTCTTCTGTTCTTTCTCTGTCATCAACGTAATGAATCATGTTTTAAATAGGTGTAAACTAAACATTATCTTTGGGCTTCCGGGCTGTATGAAAGGTATAGCAGGCAACCCTACTTACTACCGCGTCGTTACAGCCCAGTTATATTCGTTTCACTCTTTAAATTACACGACGAATTCAATGCAAAAGTATGCAAATTTTTTTCGCGTGGTGAAATTTTAAGGGTCTCACTTATTGGGTGTACTGATAATGATGAAAGGTTTGGAGCAGGTAATAAATTATTGACCGTATCCGTACTAGCACCTATTCTTAGCAGTGCCGGGTTGGAGGCTGCGGATGATGATGATGATCATCTAATTATTTTTTGTATTTTTTTTGTAAGTACAACAGATTTTAGAAGTTAGCTATACCCCTCTACAGTTTCAAATGGAGGGCGAACATTCTCTTGTTGATAAGTTTCTTAAAGTGATTATTTTAAAAATACAGCAGCTTACAAATGGCTGGTTGTGATAAACTTAGCAGCAAAATAATTTTATTTGGCTTATATTCGAACTTAAAAATTCCAAACTCACTTAGCCCTGATCAAAAATATTCGAGTTATCTTCGAAAACACTTCACTCACTCGTTCAGAAAGCATTGGGGTCGTTGTCTCCCGGTGAGATTATAAAATTCCTCTCCCATTAGCCCCACAATCATCAGGGTCTCACTTTCAGAAGTTATTCGTGTCAATTGGTGCGACCTTACTCGGAACAGCTCTGTGTAAAACAATGACATTACAGATATACCGCTCAGTGCAACGAATGCTCTAGTTTAATGTGAGGCTTTCGTTCTGCCTACAAAAGAAACTTTTAACACTTAGCTTCCTGTCTTAAAAAGCGACAAAAGACTAAGTGCAATATCATGCAGATGGCTGGTCATAAAACACAGCCAAATCACTGTGTTCGTTCAGGAGTTTTATTTTCTACGTATCCTTCGGAAGAGGATCTTTTGCTTTAAAGCAACACAGCTACACACGCGCTGTTAATTAAGACGAGAACGCGCTAATATGCCAAGCAAATGTCTGGTTATGCAGTCTCATCTAGGAACTGGCAGGAGGAGGAGAACCACGAAACTCGTCCTTTACGTCTTCTAAGATGCTGCAAGCCGAAGAACAAAATAGAAATATTCTTGACATGCCTGATCTCATGATGCATTGCATTTCTTTTCCATACTCTTTATGTTTTGTTGCTAGACTGCACCCGCCATCCTAAATAGGAAGGAATAATTAGTGCCAGCGCATTTACTAATTTTGGAGCGTCAATTGTACTGCAAGGTCTATTGTTTGGACTTCCTGGATGACCTAGGTCGTTACAATAACGTGGAAAATGGTTATTATCGTAGTGCCTAGCTATAGTGTTTAGGTGTCTTACGTAGCGCCACAGTTAAGGATTCAACCAGGAATGTCAATTGTACTGCAAGGTCTATTCCCTGGTTGACTTATGTCGTCTAAATAAACTGTACAACGGGTGGTATATTTCGATTTTTTTATCAGTTTGTGCTCAGTTCTAGACCTGATTAGTATTTGAAAGCTGGTCAACTCACGAAACGAGTCGGCTACTGGCCGACATGTAATACAATATCATAAATAAGACTAGACCTGGTAATTTTCTGGGCCTAATTACAGAAATTTACAAACATTTCTGCAGGTATTTAGTATGTTGCCTTTTGTAACGTTAAGTATGTAAATTTTGGCAAGCCTAGCTAATCAAAGCGTTTAATTATGCCTTTTGGTATATTATTATAGCACGCTCCTTTCCTTGAAGTGCATTGCTGAAATGAACTGAGGTCTACTCTGAGATTCGGGACCTACCCTAAGTAATATTCTTTCATATAGCCTGGATCCCGATTTTTCAACCTGCCTAAAGCGCTGGACACATTGAATATTTCAATTATTTGACATATTAACATATGTCTATTCCGCGACGGCAAGCGACGGTTTCATACAAAATGTAGCGAGAAACGTCGCGTAACAGAACACAGAAAGCACGGGGCAAGGTCGGGGCGCCGTCCTTTCTACCTGTAGTCATAATAAATACATATTTTGTTCAAGCTTCTATTTTAATTCCAAAAGTTACTTCATAAGACAAATGAAATTCGATGGGGTTGCGTCGTTTTATTACTGAGTTCTATCGACCATCTTCTGTCTCCGTGATCAGACACTAGGCATCATCTACCATAAAGTGTTCGTCAAGACAAATGAAACGAGTCTTACTACTCTTACTCAATGAGGTTATGTTGTTTTTAACTGAGTTATATCGAATATCCTCCGGCTTTATCATCAGCTCATCGACTTCATTACATTGCATTGTCATCCTACTTACACAAGTGTTCAAAATTTCAGCTCAATCTAATCGATCGAGGCTTACTCGTTGAAAATAGAGTTGCAAGGTTTGACCAAAACAAACAACATACATACAAGAATACAAGCAAGTTTAAATAAAAGCTTGTAAAATAGTTAGCGTATCATAATTCTGTCACCGTCGCATTTCACAGTTCACTAGACACAAGTCACGTGAATAATTTCTACGAATAGTAACTCGATAAAATATTGTCAGTCATTACACGAGTTTACACGTTTGGCCTCAAGGATACTTCTGTCACGATTTCAGTAAACGTGTTTATTTAAGCGATGAAGTATTTACTTTTATTCTGTGCCGAAATGCCCACTAGATGGTAATGGAAAGCAATAATATTCAAAAGGAAAACGCGCGGAATTTTGCAGAATAGCTTCCAGTCTTTAAATTACCAATGTAAACAATCCGTCAAATCGATTCTGGTATAGACCGCATTAAATACATATTCATAGGTACTATAGCAGGCCTGTGTCACTTCCCGTCGAGGTATCGAAAATTTACCTAAATTATTACTATGCGCGTGGCTACCAGTCCAGAGTGATAAATTGTATGTCTAGAGTCATCATCATCATCATCATAATCATCAGGTCTTTTTAGTCTCCACTGCAAGAGCAGGACCCTCTCTGTACTACAGAGCAGCCAGAGGATTTGGCCTACACTCTCCACGCTGACCAGACGGGGTTGGAGAGGTCTCATTGATGTTTATAAGCTTTGTTTAACTGTATTTCCTAAGTCGCCTTCTACGACATCCACGGGAAGACTTGGAGTGGTCCTATTCTACGTCTATGTCTCGAGTAATAAGAATAAAATTGGCTTGCAATGAACTTCTAGGTATCTAAACGAAAAGGTGTTGAGTTCTGACGCGAGCTGAATTAAACCGTGTCGCTAACGACATTGAGTAGACATTTCTTTGAATTCCTTTGCTGAGTACTAGTACTTATTCCGTGACTTTAGTTTCTATAGTAGGATCACTTGTAACCATAAGGGTTAAATCTAACTTGTCAGCACGGAACAAATCATTTACATGTTGCTTTTTCTGTCGCTCAGAACCTCCAGAGCGAGAGAGAGCGATGGAAATACGCTATACATATATGGCGTTCTTGACACTTCGGGTTTTTTTTTAATTTACTAATCAAAATCAACTTGTTTAGACACAACCAGCCTGGTTATTAAACAATCATAAGAAAATAAGGTATGCATAGGTATGCATATGAGCATTGATGAGGTATGAAAAAAAATTGGCACTGGACGGTTTTCATGACATACATCACTATTATAGGAATAGGTTGGATGCCAGATTTTTGCGACCGCCGTCTAGTCTGCTATCGATTTTCCAGATTTCATATTTACTTCATACGTAGATGAAGGCGAAGACTCTTTGATGTGCAATTTATTAAAAGCACTTGGCGAAGTACAAAAAAAGCTATCTAGGGTTCCGTACCCGAAAGGTAAAATCGGGTCATTTTTACTTAGACTCCGCTGTCTGTCCGTGCGTCTGTATATCACCAGGCTGTATCTCATGAACTGTCATAGCACTCATAGCTAGCAAAAGTTTTCACAGATGATGTATTTCTGTTGCTATACAAAATATATAGCTATAAGACGAAATAAAAAAAAAGTTTAAAATATGTTTTGTCTGGTTCTTACCGGTCAAATATTAAAAGAAGGAAAAGGACGAAAGATGTTTTAACTAAAGGTTTAGCAGGCAATCGGTAAGTATTATAAATATGAGGGATAGAGTAAGTTTAATTAAAAGCAAATCTTCTGATAATATCTTTTAATAAAGTCGAAATACTTTGGAATAAAGTAATACACTTTTGCAAGGTTGTGTTGTGATGAACACATAAACTACGGAGAGAATGCAGCAGATATACAAATCTAGTTCATTAATGAAATAGCACGATTTATTTTGATTAACTGCAAGATTTATCAAATTGATGTCTCTGTTTACTTGTTAGCGGCGTAACCTCTCTTTGATGTATCGCTGTTTTATAATAATAAAGGACCGTCTAATTAAATGGCAAGCAATAAGAAAACTGTGCAAGTAATGTCGTGTAATTATTGTAAATAATCACGCTTATATCATAAGCAAAACTTTCCATTTGATTGAGGATTGAAATCTAATTCCTGTTCAAAGTCAAATATATATTTATTATCATGGGATATTTATTATATCTCTTAAAATCGTCACATGCGCTCTCGAAAAGCGCGCCACCAAGCGATTTGACTGGATAACTAAAAGATCGATTCTCGGATACTAGTTAACTAAAAGTTCTGCTAAGAACCACCGCAAGGAAACTTGCTTTCACGTAAAAAACCGCATCGAAATCGGTTTATCCGTTCGAGAGCTACGATGCCACAGACATACAGGCGTCAAACTTATAATTTTTTTTGTTGCGGGTTAATAAAACAGACGTGTAAAGATATTACTTACATAGTGATATAAATTAAATATAAACCCATGTAATACATTATAAATCAACAAAAGTAGACGGGAGATTACGTCATATTTTATACAAACCGTTGCGTACGATTACGATGTGTTTATCTATCTATTGCGTATGGATCGATAGTCAGAGTTAGATTGAGTTATCGCTTCGTTCCAGGAAAGAATTGATTGAGCATGATTGGAGTCGTGTGTGAGGGACTGAGGGTCTATAAATGGTGCATCTGCATTGGTGCTATTTTTGAAACGCGGACTAATCGAACGGTTTTTTGTACGGAAAACCCATTGGAAAGAAAATGAAGATATTATTTAAAATGTTGTCTTGATCAGGATACCAGAAAATTCATCATTCAGGCCTTAACGTGATTTCCGAAGCTAGAAAAATCTCTAATATAAAATGCCTAAGCGATCTCTCCGTTTGGCCATTGCGCTCCTCAGTATACTGAAACGTGATTACACGATTGATTATTATTTATTGACAATTGAACATCAAACAGGCACAACCTTGTCACCAATATGCAAGACAGTCTTCAAAGTTAGCATACTTGTAGTCTCCGCACATTATATCCGTGGTATGTTGTCTTTCGTGTGTGTACTAGGCCATCATGTCAAATTTTTCAAGCTGCCTAATTAACGGCATCTGACATAGTTCAATTAACTTCTTGTGGCTATACCGGCTCCCGGTATAAATTAATTGCCTTACTATTGTGTCTGGTATTACACACAAAAGGTTAAAAACTATCATCTAATGATACCGGTACTAACGTGTCTTTCAAGTGTAATTATAATATCTCGAACTCCTACGGCCCCCACCAATGTCTAGTAAAAAAATAAATAAAATAAGAGACTGTATAGCAGCCTCGATTATTCATTATTTCTCGCGACTAGTGTCACAATGTGTGTAGTCTCTAAGCACAGCAATATCTGTTAATTTATCCGTCAAATGTATCAGTGTGGCGTCACTGCGCTTGCGTCACCATCTGCTTAGCTCATCGTGCGACCGGTCCTGGGACTGACATTTGTTGTGCTATCTGGCGAAAATATGCGCGATTCGGAAAGCCTGTGGTTTAACATCCGATCCGACAACTGTTTTTGTACTGTTATGTTCGATAAAAAACTGGATAGATATTGTTATGATTGAGTATTTGGCTGTCTAGTGCGTTAATAAGGTTAATAGTTACACATAGTTTTACAAACTGAAAATAACAAAGAAAGTACGAGTAGTCAAGTGATATGAAATAGGTTTAGCCTGGTGCCGATAGATTTTAAACATTTTGTTGCGACCTGGAGTGATGGAGTCTAATCAGAATATGAGATCTCTGTACATGATAGACAGTCAGAAGAGAAGACCTTTGTCCAGCAATGGAACACTTTTTACAAGCTTTTAGTTTCACCTGTCCCGTTGTCTGTCATTCTGTCTGTTATCAAATCTTGCAAATTATATTTGTCAGACTTCACGGTTTCCGATTAAGCTGAAATTTTGCACGCATACATATATCCCGTGACAATGCAATAACATGATGACATGGAGCTAATCTGATGATGGAGCTGGAAGGTGATCATGGCATCTCTGTGATAAAAAAACATGATCTCCCCGAGTTTGGTCTCGATTGATTCGACTTGAGGAGCACTTGCAAACTTTATAGGTTATTGTAAAAAAAATGTTTAAATAATTACTTGTTTAACTAGCTTATAAAAAAGTAGGGTGCTGGGTACAATGTTTACTTACCCACATATCCAGAAGACCAGTGACGCCGGAGGATACCAACAGACTAACGTAACTCACGTTACGTAAAGAATAGATAAATAAATCCAATGCGTGGATAATCTTGTTTAATAGACTGTATGTTTCTCGGGGGTGAATGTGGGGTAAAATAGCTATTTCTAAACCCTTTTGCCTCTGACCTTTATACCGAGATAAACTATACCTAATCCAATTAATGTTCGAAGAGTTCAAGTGTGAATAATAAAAATCGTGGAAATTAAGTACTTATTGCTAGACTGACCTTACATAGTTATTTAGGTCAGTCTAACCTAAATAACTATGTAAGTAATTATAAATATTTCATCTTTGGAGAAATTAGGAGAATTTACCAAATTACACAGCGAATTGCAAAAGATTCCAAATTGAAATGCAAAACATTACATATACAGATTTTTACATACATATTCTTAGCAAGTTCGTGTGACAGGTTGTTAGATTGAGAATAGATCCAAGTTAACGCACAAACCGCACAATGCCTTGGCTGATTGATACGAATTGCGCGTATAATAAAAATTGTTGGAATAGTTTTACCATGGTTTTTACGATCCACGCCATGTATGAGAATTCTTCGCTCCCATCATAAAAGAATATAACTATGTAAGTTTAATGTTCTGAATTGGCTAAATGAGAAGGTAATAACGGCCGTGCCGCTTTTTTGGTCCACTTGGCGGGACCACTGCGGTGCTCCCATATAATGAACAGTGCAGCTTCCTCTGTGCAAAGACTTGTCATTTATCGCAATCACCACGCCTAACTGGCTTGGTAATTATGGGTAAATCTTGAACACGTTCAGCACCATATGTATCACATTTGATACACATCGATTATTTTACTTTTTTCATCATAAAATTGGGAAAGGCCGAGAGAAAGAGGTTACATATTCTGACATTGAAACTGTAACAAGAGCTCGTAATCATAAATTCTGACGAATTCCTGTCGAAATTGAAAACGCGGTAGATTTACTGGAATAGTTTTAGTTTGTTTTTACGACCGCCGTCACGTATCGTGAGGTGTAATAGAGCATGCATGCAGACTCGATTTTATAGGTGCTATTAATGAATTGATGAGCGCAAATACTGATGGACATACACTGGTGCGTTTCTTGTAGAGTAATACACATTGAGGGACGGTTTGTTCAAATACTTCGTAATATTGAGGAGCAGAATCAGCACAGCAATTTCAAGTTAGAAAGAACGATGTTTATTGGTATATATTGACGACCTTTCAAATTGAAGCCTTTTTCAAACCATCCTGGGTCTTGGTCTTGGATGTTTATCTATATATGTATTTGTTATAAAATTAGACACAAGTCTCGAACTTACTTTGGGGCAAGCTCAATTAATGTAATTTGTCCTTATATATTTATTTAGTGCAGATTTTGGCTCTAATGACTTTAGACTTTGTTCACCCCGTAAGCAGTGAATACGTGAATAGAAAATAATATATGTACATATAAATATCGAGTTTTAACAAAAACAAACGATAAAAAATTAAATCGTACTTTATCAACGACGTAATAATTGATTGTGTCCGTACTCGATTAAGAAAGTTAAGCGACGATGCACTCGATTAGTGTTTGGATGGGTGAGTAATTAAAGCAATTACTTTGGTATACGCTCCAGTGGACAGGGCGGGTTATTCTCCTTTCTCGTCGTTTCTTAGAAATTGAGAGATTTCTGTGATTCTGTCTAATGGAGGGTAACCCCTCCATTAGAATTAACTGCTATGCAGATTTTTGCCGTTTAGATGACTTCCTTTAGGAATGTGGACTGGGTCAAAAATATAATTTTATTTATTCCGTCAACCGTCCACATGATGATGAACCGTCGACTAGATTATTCAAAAATTAAGGACCCATATCTTTTTGTTTATCAAATAGTCAAAATTCACGAAGATTGAAGAATCAAATTGAAGTGGGGGTTATTTAAGCCACCTTTTGTTAAAAATCGTAGCCAATCGTGACATGCGAAATTTAAATGCGCTGTATCTTAGTTTCTGAGTAAAAAAAAAATACGTAACCCATACTTTTTTATAATCTATGGTTTGAGCTAAAAATTTTTTTTACTTCATATCCCTATTATTGTTTAGTGTAGTATAAACAGCATGAAAATAAAATTTACGAATTAATGGTACACTGGTGGATGACGATCCATGCTTTTTCTGCTTCGCTAACAGGGGCGAAGAGTAGACCACACGTGACACGGCCATTTCAGACCATCTCGAAGATAATATGGATTACTATAGTCTCCATTAAACAGCAGTAAACCATTGCTTTTGCGCGTCAATTATATTCGGAACTCCGCAACCACGATTGCGAACAGAGATAATCAAATTTTACGCTTATCTAATGAGAATTATTTCTGGATGGAGTAGCAAGGTGCATGAAATATCTCTTGATATTTAAGTTTGAAATCTGACAATTCTTGTCTCTCTAGTTTATCTGTCAATTGAAATGTCATCGTTTACTATTTCGAAAGGTCAGGAGCTCGGTGGCCCGGGGGATGTACACATTATTAGCGCTTGCGCAAGTAAAGCGACACCGGGCTTGGTCCACACCTCCGTGCTTTGGAAGGCACGTATAAACCGTTGGCCCCAGCAGTTGAGCAGCGAAGCAAAAAAAAAACCATTTACAAACACGAAAAACAACCAAGGAGGTTCCAAGAGAGCAAAAGGCTATAAAGCCGTTGCTAAAAATTGGTGCCTTTTCTTTTTAGCGCGGCGGTCAACCATTTTTTGGATGCTTGTACAAAAAAATACAAGAAGCAATATTAGTCTTTCCTTTGGCTAGTCCTTTGGCTGGACCGCTCTCTTATCAAACAAACGAAGAAGTTGTTATTGTAATATAATTTATATCGAGTATATTGAATAACTCAATGCAGTAAACCAATCGTCTAACAAAACCACCGCACCGCGTACATCCCGATTCCCGTGCTCTTTCTAACCGCACAAAGCCCCGATAAACAAACCAGTAATCCCCGCCCGGGACAACAATGTGCCTGTGTTGCAATAGGGCTAGCTGGCTACAGTCTCAACTGCCCTTGCATTTTATACTAGTACTTCGCCCCGAACAGTGATCTCGCTACTCTGCAATCCCTTGACTTAACAAATTTCGAACTAATATTCTATGAGCTACATAGTTTCAACTGCCCTTGCTCTTTATACTAGTACTTCACGCCGAACTGGAGTCTCGCTAAGCCCATATCTCTGCAATCCCTTGCATACCATATCTCTGCAATACATTACATATTTGGATCATGACAAGTTCGAACTTAAATGAAGAAGTTTCCAACTCATTAGATACTCTTTTCTAAACGTGGAAACAAACATTTTCTAATGGGATTTGTATGAAATAACGACTGATGACGTCATAGTTGATTTGGAGTCAAATTGGGTTCTTAATATCAGTTTTTCCGCAATAATAAATCTAAAATTACCTTGAAAATGGATATGATCAATGACGATGAATAATGTACTTTTCATCCAGTCCACATCCCTATTAGAGGCAAAGCAAAGTTAGCAATTTTTAACCGACTTCAAAAAAAGAGGAGGTTCTATGTTCGACTGTATTTTTAAATCAAATGCTGAAAGTATTAATTTGTTTTGTACAACCCTGCGTCAGTCTCATACGTCGGGCAAGTGTCAGATTTCATTCATCGCTATACTGCAGTGTACAATATATAGTGCGTCTAGCGCGGCGCGGGCTTAAGGTCAAATGCCGTGAACTCGCCACAATCTGGAAATTAAAACTCCATTCAAAGGAAGAACAGAAAACTCGTCACACACAATCTGGAAATTAAAACTCCCATTCATAGGAAGAACAGAAAAAGTCGGACAGCGGACCCCGGGCTTCTGAGCTTTATAGCTGAGGATGCAACTAGGACAACGCTGAGATGAGAGAGAGAGGAAGATCAGAGAAAGGAGAGAAAGGCAGCTAGAATCAAAATGTCTATGCTTTGTCTGTCTTATCTTTCCTAATTCCTAGTAATGTAGACAGTACCGAGCAACTCTTTAAATCTCATTTTTTTAGGGTTCCGTACCCGAACAGTAAAAACGGGATCCTAATAAGACCTGTCCTTCCGTCCGTCCGTCTGCCTACCTTTTTTTCTGTTTGTTTGTCACCGGGCTGCATCTCATGAACCGAAACTAGACAGCTGATCACAGATAATTCATTTCTGTTGCCGCTATAACAACAAACACTAATAAAATATAACCAGCCAAGTGCTAGTAGGTCTCGCGCACGAAGGGTTCCGTACCATTATCTATAAAAATCAAGTTTTCTGTATGGGAGCCCCCCTTAAATATTTATTTTATTTTGTTTTTAGTATTTGTTATTATAGCGGCAAGAGAAATACATAATTTGTGAAATTTTCAAATGTCTAGCTATCGCGGTTCTTGAGATACAGCCTGGTGACAGACAGACGGACAGACAGCGAAGTCTCAGTATTAGGGTCCCGTTTTTACCCTTAGGGTACGGAACACTAAAAAAAAAAATTAAATATTTAAGGGGGGTCCCATTCAACAAACGTGATCAGAAATTAGACGCCGATGCCAGAATTATTCTAAAGATGCTCTAAACTTATAGGTGACCATTTCGCCTGCCATTATTTTTAATTACCATGCCCACCCTTTTGCTAAACGTTGACTCTTCTGCGTGTTCTTGTTTGTAATGGATGATGTAGGTACCATTTATGCATGATACCCAGCAAGGGATCCTAACTAACTGCCTCCGTGGTGTAGTGGTTACAGCGTTCGGCTCATACCCGGAGGTCGCGGGTTCGATTCCCGGCGGGGGCAACAACTTTGTGTTGTTGTCCTAGTTTGGTTAGGACATTGAAGGCTGATCACCTGATTGTCTGATAAGTAAGATGATCCGTGCTTCGGAGGGCACGTTAAGCCGTCGGTCCCGGTCACTGTCTGTGACATTGGTCGTTACCTAAAACCATGTCAGAGGCCTTTAAGACGGTTAAAAAACTCTGACACTAGTGTTAGTCACCAACACACAGGATAAGAAGAGGGATCATAAGAGAAGTACTTCAAGGGAAACGCTGACAAAAGCTACTTTAAAGTTTACTAATCGCACCGTGCGTAGTTTACTCGATGGTTTCATTCACGTTTACCCTGTAAACAACATTTGGCGATGTGCAGTCCGCAATAAACTATCAGTCAGTCGCCGCCGAGCTAATTGATTCGCTCACGTCTCTAACTACAAAGGCTACACTAGAATTTACGCATCCGGTCAGTTCGGTGGCTGTAACTATAAAATATGGAGTGTAGAAACTTTACTTCGTACAATGTATGTGTTCGTACTCATAATTTTAGCTCGTTTTGGGGTGCACTTTCCACCTTTTACTCCCCTAATGATTAACATGTCACTTAAGTCAGCAATTTTTAGCGACTTGGTGAATTCACACAAATATAAAATTTTGTTCCTTTTAACCCCGACAAAAAAGAGGGGTGTTATAAGTTTGACGCTAACGTTTGCCTGTCTAATTCGGTTATCGTTACCCGAAGTTTCTTTTAACTGCCTCTGTGGTGTAGTGGTTAGAGCGTTCGGCTCATACCCGGAGGTCGCGGGTTCGATTCCCGGCGGGGGCAACGACTTTGTGTTGTTGTCCTAGTTTGGTTAGGACATTGCAGGCTGATCACCTGATTGTCCGATAAGTAAGATGATCCGTGCTTCGGAGGGCACGTTAAGCCGTTGGTCCCGGTCACTGTCTTTGACATTGGTCGTTACCTATAACCATGTCAGAGGCCTTTAAGGCGGTTTAAAAACTCTGACACTAGTGTTAGTCACTAACACACACGATAAGAGAAGAGAGCATAGGCTATTCTCCTGTATCCTCAGATTCTACTACAAAGCTGACCAAACGTATGTACGTTACTTTGTTTGCTTGTAGACCGACTTCCCGATTAAATTTATTTCGCTCCTTTCTGCTACACCGTTTGATGCAGGAAAGTTGACGTCATTGCATGGTTGAATAACGTCGATAATTTCATTACAAGTTCGGATCAATGTTTATCTAGTTATAGAAACAATTAGGTACTAATTAGTAGTTATTTCAACCCTTCAAAAAACAGATATATATGTGTCATTTTTGTCAACATTAATTAATAATTACAACATTAAGTAATAATACAAGCGATAAGAGCTTATGAGCTACTTAGTTACAGCATTAGTACCTATACATACATACATACATACTATCACGTCTATATCCCTAATGGGGCAGACAGAGCATGCTGATCCCCTTGAGAGCTCCCATGCTGGTCTGGGAGAAACGAAAAAACTTAGAATGTACCAGCTGATTCTCTGCCCGCGCAGATCGTAAAAGCCGATCGAGGGAATGGGCAAAAATGCGAATCATTTTAACAGGCGATGCGGCTAGCAACCCGTCACTGTATTGATTGCTTTTCCATCTTCTCGCCCACCATGATGCTAAAAGTGGCTTTTGGGTCTTGCGGCCCTAGGCTCTGCATAGAACCGCAAGACCCAAAATGCTCTGTCTGCCCCATCAGGGATAAAGACGTGATAGTACCTATACGCGTTCGCAATACGACAAAACTGTAGTTACTGAATCTAATGAACCTTAGGACTTTTAGAAGATTGCCTCATTGATTTGGAGTTTATTTCTTTGTTGTTTATTTCATCTACGTCACTTCGTCATAGGAAGTTCATACCTTGTGGTTACAACTTTCCACCAAGTATGTACGCCTGTTGGTATAAAAGATCGGCAATACAATATCACACGCTCGTGTGTAGAACCGTGAAGGCGTGAAGGGCAGAGCGGGTCTCTCAACACGGTTGCCATTGTTTTCTAAATAAATAATAGCTTTGCAAGTTGCTAGCAACAAATTACTTTCATGCAGAGTGGATTGGAATACATTAGAAACATTAACTTTACAATCTACGAATCTGTTAACTGAAGATGTTTCGATGGTAGGGATGTTGCCATCGAACCATACACAAGCAGCCCCAGAATAAAGGAGAAACAAAATTTATTTACGTCAAAAATCAAACAAACCCAGTCTTGAAGTAGACGTCTAATTTAGACGTTCTAATTAATTTTTAGTTTAACTAAATATTAGATATAATTCTTGAGTTGTAGGTGTGTTGTATCTGTCAAAGGTTTTGTACAGATTTCGTAGTACGTAGGTAGACTTCCAAAAAAGGAGGTAATCAATTCGTCGCGATTTTTTATATGAGTAAGTTCACCGATTATTTAAAGACGCCTAGACCGATTTGGAAAATTCTTTTTTTTAAGGCCTACTAGTTAGCTGGACCCATAGAAATTTCATCAAAATCGGTTGTGTAGTTCGGGTGTAGCCGGTTTTTGAAAAATTATATACTTAACTATGTATAAATCTTGTAGATCTCTCTTGATACTTTGAAAAGCGAACAAATCCATATCACGCTTGGACTGGTTACCAGCTAGACGTTGATAGGAATATTTATTACTCCGTAGCCTAGACTGCTAGACAGGCCTAGCAAAAAACATAAACAAACCTTTGTTTGTGCAAGTAACTGGAGCAAGTTAACGGTACACCAATTCACACGCTTGTGGTATGGCATAAGACGAGCATCCCATTCCAGTGCAATGTAGTTGTAGGTATGTAAAAATAATAAATATAACACTTCGATCCATTGTTAAGAACATCATCTAGTGATAAGTAGCGAAATTAACGATACGACTTGATATCCGTAGCGACATCCATTTTTGCCCTGACTTTCAAGCGTTAACCCCCAATAACTTTTAAATGGATAAACCGATTTTCATCAAACATAGCTAAGAACCACCGCAAGGAAACTTGTTTTCACGTAAAAAAATCGTATCCAAAGTTCGAGCGCTACGATGCCACAGATAGACAGGCGTTAGCGTCAAACATATAACACGCTTCTTTTTCGTCGGGGGTTGAAAATACACAGAATACATTTTTAAATAGACGAAAGGACCTATTTAATTTTTGTATTAATTGTGTATTTTTACAAAGTTCTATAACACTTTTCCTAAATAAGCGCAGACAAACAGATATACAGAAAGTCATTTTTTTTTAATTCTTACTCTATTCCTATGTCTCCACTGTCCTTAATATTTTTTTGGAAAAATATTCAATGTACAGACACACTTTTGTATAGTATAGATGTGGACGGGATGTACCTAGGCAGGTAGACACCCTCATTCGGGTTTAGTTTTATTAGGGAGACTGGTGATTGGATAAATCAGAATGGCTCAAAACTATAAATATAAAGCGCACTCTGTATAAATCGAATAAATTGTTGTACTGTAAGTCTCTTTGAATCAAAGAATCAAAGTCGAGAAGTATTTTATTGTGCATTATATCAAATACAGTCCATAATGTAGAGCTTTTCAGTTGAGCAAAGGAACTAGGAGAAAATACTGCACTGGTCCATCAGTTACAGTGAAGCTGGCTTAGTTCCTAACTTAACTTTTTTAATAAATTACTATTATTGTTTAAAAATAAATTAAAATTACTTTCGACTGAAAAATGTTTTTATACTGTAAAAGACTAAATACTTACGTAAAAGATAACATGACGTAAATTTTATTATTTTTCATTTTATTATTGGTATTGAATTGTATAATGTTATTTAACACTTTAACTGCGAGCGTCGGATATATCCGACAAACATTGACGGGCCCATTCCGAGAAGGATGGATTTTTGCGACAAAAAAATGCTCATGTGGCACATAACTACATAACTTATCCATATCCGTTTTTGGTTGTAGATAGGTATTTTAGATTTACCATGTCTCGCGCTGGGGTCACGACAACTGATATAAAGTCTCAAAGGGTTACTTAATTTATCTTTTTTATAACTGTATTTTTCTAGCCTAAAAATGTTATTGTTTGTCCTATCAAGGGCAGGTCACAGTGGTACCTTATACATATAAATATTTTAAGTCCTTTTGCAACCTGTGTTCCTACAATAAAGATTCTTTGTTTTGATTTAGGGCCGAGAACTTCATACAGGTACTATATGAATATAAAGTACTAGGTACTATATGAATATTGACTGTTTTGTTTACTTTCAAAGCAGTAAGTAAGTGCAATAGAGCGTATCATAGGTATTCACGACAGTAAGACTTTGTGTCGAAGTTACATAAACTATTACAATGACATCATGTGTTCTTATTTATGGATAAAACATGCTTATTCAAAGCTTGCTATTAGCTTTTGTATTCCAAGTATAGTAAAATAAAAATATTTCTATGATTAATTAAATGTGGAAATCAATAGATAATAACATTGATGAGTGTATACTGTAGATGAACCAAAAGAGATTTGTCAGGATCGTAGTAAGTGGAGGTGCATAGTCTATGCCTACCCCTGTGGGAAACAGGCGAGTATTATGTATGTATGTAAGTAACACGTCTTAATTCCTAGTGGGTCAGCCAGAGGCCAAGGCACGAAACCAAAGGCCACATTTAGCCAACTAGAAAATCACTAACTATTCCTTAATACCCACATTACATGGCCTTTCGAGTCACGCTTACGGTCCTGGACTCCACCCACCCTGAAAGGAATAGTACCATGCCTGATGAATGATCTGTTGTGTCATCTTTATGTTTCACAAAAACTCGTGCCATCATGCGTGTTGTGTTGCAAACATCAAGTACTCACCATGATAGGTAGGCAGTGTAGGTACATCTAACCGCGAGGAAGTGAAACCGGCCAATTAGACGTACAACAAGAGGCATTACGCAACCAATCATCGTGAGCAGAGCAGGTACGAACCTAGATACAGTAACCTAGATTGAGGCTTGATTTAACTTCTAAGTTGTTCACTCCAAACTTTAATTTCGTGACATTTTTGTTTTCCACAAAAACATAATTAATCAGGTTTTCAGACCTTACAGGCTAAACAGAAGAGCGATAAGACCCAAAGGCCACATTCAGCGTGAAGATAATAACTTTTCAAAACAAAAAACCGAGTTTACCCCCAAACCACACAACCGATTTTAATAAAATTTCTATGGGTCCACCTGACAAGTACGCCCTTTTAAACAAAAACAGAATTTTCTCTAAATGGGCTTCGAATAATCGGTGAAGATGCATAAAAAATGTGTAAAAATACATGTCCAAGAAAACAAAATAAATAACTAAAATTGTAACTATAGAACTGTGAAACATATGGAAATAAAAGCTATTAATAAAACATAAATAAATGCATTCTGTCTTATTATAAAATGCAGACTAACTATGTTACTAGGTTTAAACCATTATCCGACCAAATCATAGTAGACATTTTCAGATGAGACAGTGGCACATTACTAGATGTTAACTTGATTTGGTCTGATAATGGTTTAGACCTAGTAACAAAGTAAGTTCTGCATTTTATAATAAGACAGAAAACATATTGACAGGATTCTTCGAGATTGTTGCCCATTCCCTAACTCAGGTTTTTTTATTTGCGTAAATTAGATAGACAAGTTTACTTGCCAGAGAAATAAATACCCTATGCAATAATAGACTTTCAAGTGTTCACCCCCAATAATTTTTGATAGCTGAACCAATTTTCTTTAAAAGACTAATATCTTAATGTACATTTTTAACCACTTAGGCATATTTGCCTGTTTTATTGAATTTTGGGAGATTCTGCGTGCACAAACAAACAGACAGATTTTTTTAAATTCTTACTCTATTACTATGTCTCTATCACCCCAAATTTATTTTTGTATATAATCAATGTACAGACACATTTTTTTACTGTTTTGTTATTAATATAGATTTACAAATAAAATTATAGACAGACATTTTCATAACTTTTAGCACTGCTTATTATTTGGCATCATCACAGAGTATGGGAAACTAGAAAAACAACTAACTCAAGTTAAAACAAAGCCAATGAGAGACAACAGGTACAGATTATGTGAAAAAACAATTCAACTTATAGACAAAAGAAAAAACTTGCTCTCAATCCATCCTAAGAAGGATAATCTAAACTGATTTCCACTCTGAGCAAAGAAATCAGAGAAAACATCAGGAAGGACAGAAAGATTAGAAGGCTGCAAACACTAGAAAAACATATCCAAAAAACTGGAGGTGTTAAGAAGGCACTAAAGGAACTGAAAGAAACAAACAGAGAATGGATACCAAAACTTAACAAAAAGGAAATAGTGTTTACAAACAGAAAGAGTATAAATGAAACGACCACAAAATTCTACAGGGACCTTTACTCTAATCTAGATAACAATCACGAAAGACACAATGAACAAATCGGAAGACACCTAAGTGACAAACCAGAACCAAAAATACTCCCATGCGAAAATAGAAAAAGCCATACATAGCCTGAAGTTGGAGAAAGCTCCAGGCCCCGATAAAATTACGAATTAACTCCTCAAAGGCACCCTCGAAGAAATATTACCAACACTAACATCAATATTTCATGAAATATTGGAGACAGGCAAAATACCTGAGCAGTGGAAAACATCCCATATCATCCTCATATACAAGAAAGGCCAAAAAGAAGACATAGGGAACTACCGACCTATAAGCCTGCTGTCAAATGTTTATAAAGTATTCTCAAAAGTAATTTTAGAAAGAATAAGCAAAAAGCTTGACGAAAACCAAACACGTGAGCAAGCTGATTTCAGAAAAAAATTCTCCACGCTGGACCATATACACACTCTGAAACAAATAGTAGAGAAATACAAAGAATACAATAAACCCATATATATGGCATTCATCGATTATTCCAAGGCTTTTAATAGTGTATTCCACAAAGCAATATGGGACAGTCTGAAACAACAAGGAATAGCCCAAGTTTACATCAGAATCATCAAGAATATATACTCAAACAGCGAAGCTAGGATACAACTTGAAACTCTTGGTGAAAAGTTTAAGATCTCTAGGGGTTTAAAGCAAGGAGACCCACTGTCACCGAAACTGTTCTCAGCTGTCCTGGAGAGCATATTCCGCAAAATGAATTGGGATGACTTCGGCTTAAACGTCGACGGGATTAAGCTCAATCATCTAAGGTTCGCTGATGATGTAATATTGTTTGAAGAAGACCCTAAGCGCCTCGAAGATATGATTGACTTACTCAGAGAGGAAAGCTCGAAAGTAGGGCTGTCTATGAACATGGACAAAACTAAACTGCTCACAAACTCCAAATTGATACCAATAAAATTAGGCAACAATCCACTCGACTATGAACAAGAATATATCTACCTAGGGCAGGTAATCTCCATGGAAGATCAAACTACCAAAGAAATAAATAGAAGAATAGCGAATGGATGAAAGAAGTATTGGTCATTGAAGGAAATCATGAAGTCAAATAAGCTCAGTCTAACATTAGAAAGAAAAGCTTTCGACACCTGCATACTTCCTGTCATTACCTATGGATGCGAGACATGGGCATTCACCATACTTCATAGGGAAAAGCTGGAGCGATGTCAAAGGGCCATGGAGCGAAGCATGATGGGTACAAGAAAAAGGGACAAAATAAGAAGTAGTGAGATAAGAAAAAAGACAAAAGTAACTGACATCCTTGCTCGTATTGACCAACTGAAGTGGAGATGGTCCGGCCACATGATTAGAGACAACCAATGCAAATGGAGTACAGCTGTCTCAGATTGGTACCCCAGAGATGGGAAACACGACAGAGGTCGTCCACTGATGAGGTGGTCAGATGACCTTAAGCTTACGGCAGGACACCACTGGAGAAGGGTAGCGCGCGACAGAAGACAGTGGAAAATGCTAGAGGAGGCCTATGCCAAGAGGCACACTGAATTACGCGACATTATTTATGGCAAAAACTAAGTGTAACAGTGACACAACATGTAATAATTCAGAATAAAGGGCTTATTATTATTATTTGGCATCAATGAATCATAGTGTAAACCCTCTTACATTTGAGATAAGATAAAATGGGCAGTTCTAAAATAATTATTTACAAAAAGATAAGGTAACAGCATGATTCACATTCACGTAAAGTGTGTCAAAAAACTCACATTAAAAAAGTATTGCAGACATATTTTAACATACATATGCATATTCATGCCTGTGATTGAAATCTGAAATCATTGCGATTGGCATCTACATACCTATCTTGGGAACCAATTTACCATAGTTATGTTTCTATTTGTCTATTGATAATGATGTTGTATAGGTTATTGAAAGGTTTTTAAAGAAAAGTCACAACACGAGTACTGTGTGGTATGCAACAAGGAAATAGTACTAGAAGTGAGCCATTGTTACAGCCAAGTCAATGAATGTTATTGTGTCTCTATGATTGTAAACAACTTATGAAAAATACTTACGTTATTTACTACTACATTCTAACAACGTTTTTAATACATCTGCTCAGTAAAAGTCGTGTATAATTGAACAAATAAAACAAATAATTCATAAAATACGGTTAAATGCTGTCACTATTGTAGAAAACCAGCGTTCAACCTACGCGACTTGTGTCATGCATGGAGTGATAAGATCTGCTTGCAACTACTTGTCGTCGACCTCCGACACCGCGTGAACCCCACAAAACTACAATTTCGTAATAGGTCACCACCAAAACAACAATACATGGCACACTTTCCTTCCATCAGGGATAGGGACAATCTAAGTTTGAGATTTTATACCGTCTATCATCTGTCTCGTTTCAACATGCGACAAATTGTAAGCGAGAAAAGAGACAAAAAGTTGTCAAAACTTTACACGAAATAAAAGTATTTACTGTAACACAAAACTATTATAAAGTACATTATTGCGAATGAAACTATGATAAACACGTGCTGGCTTACCGTAATCAGGTATACATAAATCCAAAACAGATGTCAGGGTGAAATTATGAGTGAAAACAAGGCACAAAACACTGTCAAACTCCTCTAAAGAATAACGTGCAGTTATAACGTAAACACTATGGAAATCACAAGGTGAACAATCACTGATCACTACACAGAACACGACACTTGCACTGATGTTTTTATTTACGACAGCTAACACACGAATTAACGTAATATCGCAAAGACGTCTACCGTACTCCCACAAACTTCGGCCATTTTGCTTGATGTCGTAAAAGAAAGAGACAGTTTATTTTTTATCCACCAATGGGCATTGAATATGAAACCATAGAGCTACATAGAACCATGATGACAACGTGCCATAGACACACCTAAAGTCGCGTTCCAATAAAAAAAAACTTTCTATGGCGAAGATGGAAATGGAACGCAGAAAAATTCTGTTTAGTTTTCAATCGCATCGCATCGCATGGCGCGATATTGACAGGATTTAAAAAAAATAGATTTTCCTTCTACTAAGATTTTTCCAAATTTTCTTGCTTGTTAATTCAGAATTTTACGGACTCAACATTCTTCAATGTTTTCCTTTTTATTGATATTATTCGTGAGTATCCTAACAATAATTGTATTGGTTCTATTTAAAAAAGCAAAATTAGTATTTATTTAGGACTTGTGCCACAGGCCCGCCACAGGAGTTTGTAATAAGTTTTGACTTTAGTTCATACACAGATCTTGATCTACTGTGTAACTATCTATTCAATATTTGCAGTCAACAAAGCCTCACCACCGATCAGCATAGGCCAGGACAAATTCAACAAAAGGAGCCTTTGTTTGCAATATAAGTGCTAATAATTATCCGTATTTAAATTCATCATATCAGCCACAGGAAGAAGTCCACTGCCGGACATAGGCCTCGACCGAGGTTTTCCAATATAACTAATTAGAAGCGGAATTTAAATTATTTCATTTTGTTTTAGTTATGTGTTCCTCAAATCATGGGCAAAAATTTAACAGATGACATTTCAAGGTGTAAGTATAATTTATGACATACCTACTTACCTATTATCTAATATAGGTACCTGAATGGGTGTGAGGGTGTGAGGCAATCTTCGACTATAATTCTTTAAAAGCGTCCCATTCACAACTTGTCACACATTCGGAATCGTACGTAACACGTCCCATTCGCAGCTCGTCCTGTTGCAAACTCGTCCCATTCGCAGGTCGTTCCATTTGTATTTAATAACCCCTTTGGGATTTTACCATGCAATTAAGTAAAATAGGTATTATCTTTTTTATTATTCATCATTCATCATCATTTTAGCTGCATAACGTCCACAGCTGGACATAGACCTCACCCAAAGGTTTCCAAAATGACCGATCAAGAACGGCCTGCATCTAGCGTTTTCCAGCGACCCTGGTCAGGTCATCTGACCACCTTGTAGATGGGTGTCCTACGCTTCGCTTGCCAGTACGCGGTCGCCATTCAAGAACCTTTTTGGCTCATCGGCCATTATTGTTGGTACGCTTTTCAGCCACGTCCCGGTCCTCTGAGGCGTTCATGGGGCCAAAGCCAACATGAAGAGGCCTTTTATTACCTTTTTATTTAAAAGTGAGATGGCTGCATCTACGTAAATCTATCCCTAATTAGGTAAATGTACCATTGAGATGCACTAACGAACAGTCCTCCATAGTTAGCTGCCGAACTATTGCCAGGGAAGGATTGACTGGGTTTGGGCTATGTGGATAGGATGTTAGTGGACCGGATAACTGGGTTATGGTATGGAGGGAGACACGGACTTATTATTATTATTATGTAACTATTTATGAAAATTACATAGTAGTTTATACAATATTGAAAAAAAATTGGACTTCCCATACTAAATCGATCAGCTTATTACCAATTTAGTAAGGAAGAACTTAATTTTAATTTTTTTTTTTTAATTTAGTACTATATATAATTTTATTTTAATTAAATCTAAGGTTTTAGGAAGAACAATTTTTTTTCATATTTCGACCTATTTTCCTTGGCGAAAGTTGTTCAGTATAGGTACGTAGGTCTGAGAATATGGCAAGGTTTCAGATTTACAGCCTGAATTTTTTCACTCGCTCGTCAGTATTTTTACAAACTGTAAAACTGTCTTTATGCGGAGCCTTACTTGCCCACAAGGAAATTGAAGTTAATTTTTGAGAAAATAATTTTTTTGCAGCATATTTTTTTATTATATACCCAATGCGAGCTTTGAACGGTACAGAAATGCGAATGGGACGAGTTGCGAAAAAAAGTAGAGAACAGGACGAGTTGCGAATGGGACGAGCTGCGAAAGGGACGAGCTGCGAAAGGGACAAACTGCGAATGGGACGAGTTGAGAATGGGACAAGTTGCGAATGGGACGATTTGCGTCACACAGGTCACAGGTCACACACACCAGTGTGAAGTATCTGCCGTAGCGCTAGCCATTCCGCCGGCCGAACAAATGCAGAGGCAAAGCCAATATATTTCATTTTTTCTTGTTTAGTCCAAGATTATATAATAAAGATTAGGTACCAGCTGAAAATCAGCGCTGTGGTGTGGTTCACACCGCAGCACAAAGCTGAGCTGGCCACCTTTTTGGCTCTCGTAAGATTTTATCTGCCGAATAAAGATTTTCTTTCTTTCTTTATTATCAATACATATAATAAAGCAGTAGGAACCGCGTGTCTGTACATTTGATAAAAATTACAAAAAATGGATGTGGGCGATAAGAAAAGAGTAACAGAACACAAAAAAGTTTTTTTTTTTTTTTTATCTGTCTGTCTGTCTGTATGTACTCGCTAATCTTTAAAACTACCAAACAGATTTTTACGCGGTTTTCACTAAAAGATTAAGCTCATCCCTGAGCAACGTATACGCTGTATTGTTTCATCGAAATCTGTTGATGCGCGTAGCACGCTGTAACATAAACACACACGAACATTCGCGCAAGCGCCCTGCGCCGTCTTACGAATTTTCGATCAGGTCACGTGTCCTGACGCGAGTTTGAGATTATGTTCTAAAAGCAATTTGTTTTTTTACAGCATTCCTGGATGGAATCCCGCTAAATTTCTTTCAAGTAGTATCTGATGCCTCTGACATATTTAGAAAATTTGTGGGCAAAATGGTAACCAGTAAGAGATTAGTGGGAATTGAAAAAGAATGGGACATTTTGCCAAAATGATTTTTGCAACAGTTTATAAAGAAACAGTTATATTTTATACATTTATATTAAAAAATATATAAGACTAAGTACACTGTGTATCAATTTTAATTTCAAGTCATCATATACAAGCTTTCTCTTCAGTTATGTTCATGTATAATCTACCACAGGAATTAACATGCCTCTTTTTATGTTTCCTCATGTATTCCACTGTTTTAAATTTACTATGACACAAATCACACTCAAATGTAGACTCTACATGGATTCTTTTAATATGTGCATGTTTTCGTGAAATTGTAGCAAACTTTTTTTCACAGTTATCACAAGGATATGGTTTTTCACCAGTATGAGTTTTTGAGTGGCACTGAAGTGCATATTTAGATGCAAACTTTTTTTCACAGAAATCACAGCAAAAATTCTGCTCATGTGTATGTGTTATAATGTGCCTTTTCAAGAGGCTTAAAGCAGAAAACTTTTTGTTACACCAAGAGCAAACACAACGGCTGTGATTTAGATGTTCCACTTGTATGTGTGAACTTAGACTTGACTTCTGAAAATAGTTTTTATTGCAATAGTCACATTGATATGTTGGTTTATCCACTGTGTTTCCTTTTTGATTACACAGTTTAAGATGAATATTAAATGATTTCTTTGTCTTGTACAGTCTTCCACAAAGATGGCATGTAAATATTAATTTATGACTGGCTTCATGAAAATCAGCAACAGATTTGTTACTAAAAGATTTGCCACACTCTGGGCAGACAAATGATTTACCACATTTGCGTCGATGATATTTTAATACCTGCCTTGATTGAAAATTAGACTTGCAATTTGAACACTTAATTTCTTTTTCATTAAGTATTCCTTTATTCCTGACATGTTTTTTCTTCAAACTCTGAAAACGAATGTCTTCCATTTTTCCTGATGTGGAGGTATGTTGCTGCCGTTTATTATTGCTTAAAATGTGAATAAATCTTCTCAATCCTGGCGGCTGGTCTATACTTTTTGAGTCATAATATTGTTTACTAACTAGGTGATCTCCATCAAAATGCATAGAGATATAAATTGTGTCATAATCAGGTTGTTTATCTCCCTTTGTTATGCAATTTTGTACACATTTAACAGTGCTTTCCAGTCTTGTTGAGTTTTCCTTACACATTTTTATGAACTTGTATGCTTTCACTGCTGATTCAGTACATTTTCGACACATTATTGCTGAGAGAGTCATATGCTGTAAAAAAAGTTGTTTTTAATTTTAGGGGAATATTAGAATAGAATAGAATAGAAAAATCTATGAGAGGACCTATGGATAAAACCTAATAAATTACAAATTTAAAAATTTGTAAGTGTATAATTTATCGCTGAATAAAGATTTTTCTATTTCTATTTCTATTTCTAATAAGAAATTAAAGGGACTGTGTTGTGTATCTCTAGTTTTACATATGCTACGAACTTACACGAGAACCGACTTTTGAAAAGTGTTTACAGCAAAGTTTTGTTTACTTACATTAATTCCTAAGAAATTTAAAATATCTTTTATTTCTAAATCGCTTTCTTCTTCTAAAAACACTTTATCTTGAGGACAAAAAAAGGTATCTTCGTCAAGTGTTGAAAAACAAAGAAAACAGTAACTCCGCTCATTTTTGAGAATCAACAATGCGTTTTTTCTTAGTGTTGATCTAAGCATTTTGATGAATCCTACCTGCTCTTTGAAAACAAATAGAAATTGGTTGTTATAATTGCACTTTTTCAACTTTGTTTATTTTGAGTGGATTTTACCTACCTACCTACCTAGTACCTACCCTAGATCCAAGTGGGACTGTCAATGTCAATGTCAAAAAAAACGACATGAAAAAAATAAAAGTAGCATGATGTAAAACAAAACGCAGTTTGGTAATAAAGCGAATTTCATTATGAGAAAGTAGTATGTTGGTTTTTATGTCAGGTTAAAAATGTCTACATAACTTTTAATATACTATTATCTAAGACTCTTGAGACCATTATATAATTTAAAAATCAAAAAATCTAGCTTTGGATTTACTATCTGTTCCTTCTTGTGTTACCTGTACGTACTCTTCTGACTCTGACTGCTCCTCCGCCATCTTTGCAATGGCGGTTTTTGCGTGCCTGCTTTCGTTTGTCATTTTCAGTTCTTGAACGAAAATAAAGTTTATGAACAGAAACCTATAGCGCGGTTTTGATTAAATTCAAAGTTTTGTGTACATAATTTTTATCAATTTATTTCCGAAAATGTTAGAAGGTGCAGACTTTGATATGAATGTTCTCGTGTCGAATGTCATAGGCCGAAATCGGTATAGCCATTGTAGGTTATGCTTAAAAGAAATTCAAGACCAATATTTACGTTTTGGTGAACATATAAACGTAAATAAATCAAAGGGCATTGTTTATCCTCTACATGAAATTTTTAACACTGTCCTTGGGGATCATAAGGTAAGTAAATAGATTTTACATGTGTTGAGCTAGAATACTGGGATCTGACTGTCTGTAATCAATCAAGTAAAGTCGGTCTTTAGTTTGATGTTTTTTTTAAATTATTGTCCTGGGACTTTGGGGTATGTATTTGTTATAAAATATTGAATCGTTAAGTTAGTATTTGGAGCTAGCTCAATTAGGTTGTGTGATTTGATCTTATCTGTTTATTTATTTGGTATAAGTTCCAAAATTGTTTCTTAAGCTTTAGATTTTATCTCAAAAGTCAAGAATAACCTGGTAGGTACCTAATTGTTACTAACATTTGTGTCCCAGGGCCCCGAAGTCAAGTATAACACTAGTCCAGCTTACTTTTAAAATAGCTGGACCTTAACCGGTCAAGAACGGCACGACATTAATAAATGTCCACGTTCATTGTCTTACTATTGTGTCTGGTATTAGCGGTAAAGGAACGGTTAATAAAATTTTTTATGATTTTTAAACAAACCCACTTGTTCGTTTTTTCAGATAACTGAAGAGGTGCCTGGCATTGATGCAGTGTGTGTGGACTGCGTTGAAAAATGCCTTGAAGCATACCATTTTGTAAATCAGTGTAGAAACTCTACAAATACCCTAGACCAAGTTTTTGACAATATTTTAGATACACTTAATGTCGATATAGATGCAATTTCCAAGGATAAAACTCTTTACATCAGTGTAAATGAAGATACACAATGTCTTCTATTTCTTAAAGAGAATGACCAAGAGATTAGATACAATCATGAAACTTCAAAGAGAAAAAGGAAGGCACGAGAAAACTTACACTGTTTTGAGTGTGATGAGATAATGGACAACTTTGCAACACTGAAAGTCCATAATATTACATGTCACGGCAAGGTTACATGTGAGATTTGCTACAAAACCTTTGAAAATGATAATGAATTAAAAAATCATGTGGAAGCCACTCATGTCCACCCATGTCCTGATTGCCAAGTTGTCAAAACAAACGCTCAGAGCTTGAAGGATCACCAAGATAAATCTCATAACAACTTCATCTGTAAAGACTGCGGAAAATCTTGCCAGGGCTTAGATAGATTGCGTGTTCATGAAAAGAAACATGCTTTGAAAAGCGAATGTCCGAAATGTGGAAAATATTATGCTACTAAAGAATTTTACGAGAAACATGTAAAGTTATGCCTTGAGGACCGTTTAGATCCCCATCCGATACGGAGTAAAATCAAAAAAACTCACTTCTGCGAATCCTGTGGTAAGGGTTACAGCACAGTGGGTGGTTTAAGAGTTCATATGAGGTTTGTGCATGGCAATGCCAAGCCTCACGAGTGCCCGCAGTGTGGCAAGAAGTTTACGGCACCAAGCTACTTGAAAATTCACATGGTGACACATACACGTGAGAGGAACTTTAAGTGCGACATTTGTAACAATCTATTTGTATCAAAAGAAGCTCTCCTGTACCACACTCGAAGGCATACAGGAGAAAAACCTTACTCTTGTTACATTTGCAATGAAAAATTCGTAAATGCGTCGACTAGAGCAGAACATATTAAGTATAGACACATCGGTCCAACATTGATGTGTGAAATTTGTTCACGGAAATTTGTTACTGCCAACTTCTTGAAGCAGCATATGAGTAGGCATCACAACCCAGCTAGCAAACTGTATACTGGAAGGAGTCTGGTTCCACCTAATGTGCCAGAAGAGGAAAATATGCGAATAGTAAAGAAAGAATATAAAACTGAAATTGATTAGACTGAAAATAATTAGGTATAAAATTGTATTTTAATATTTGTATTTATAAGAAAAATAAATAACCATTTGTGAAAACTATTTGAGTCAAACAAGATTTACTTTTACAAAACTAATATCTGAATAGGGGAGACATTTACAGCTAACAAGGTATATATTCTTAAAATGTGCAAAGACCTTTCTAAAAATGTGTTTTGTCTCGCTCTTACCGTGTCAAATTTAAAAAAAAGGAAAAGGCACAGACTGAATCTTATACCTTTAAACGAGCAATTCTTGTATGTATGTATATATATATATATTAATAAATTTCTGTGATCTCGAAAACGGCTCTAACGATTTCGCTGTAAATTTGTATATGGGGGTTTTCGGAGGTGAATAATCGATCTAGATTAGTTTTATGTTTGGAAAAACGCGTGTTTTCGAGTTTTCATGCGTTTTTCTTTCCACGCAGAATATGGTCGCTAATTTCGTCGCGCCGATCGCCTTGATTTTAGCTCAGTGGTTAAGGATACCGACCGCTAGAAAAAGTGTTACGGGTTCGAATCCCACTCGGTGACTTTCTTTTTTTATTTATTTTATGTTTAAGTTTATATATAATTTTTTATTTTGCATTGTTTTTAGACAAGTTTTAAAAAAATTAGTTAATATTTGAGATGTAACCGAGCAAAGCTCGGTCGCCAGGTACTATATTTTAACTAAAATAGCTTTAGCAAACGGTTGTAAATTTTTATGAATACAATGGTAAGAAAGAAGAGGTAGAAATTAATATTTCAATATCATCATATGTAATGCTGGGAGGAGTTGCTGCAAAAGTATAGGTATTATGTCATGTCATGCATAATGTGTTATGTTTTAAATTATGCCTTATACCTTTCTCCTCTCCTCTATATATCCTTTCTCCTCTATCCTGGACGTTATGCGGCTGAAATGATGATATAGTAACTGGTTTGAACTTAAATAAATAACACAGATTTTGTTTCTAATTAAATATCCGAGAAAGAAGAGAAAATAAAGCAAACATACTTACAAATTCACGTAAATATGTATATTTAAATTGAATTATCTAATATGTTACTAATTCACTATTAAATCTAAGATCGTTCTGAGCTGTGTTTTTCATTCCGTTTTTAGTTTTAGGATTGAAATCTTCAAGCACCTGAACATTAGGTGCATATAGTTTACTATGAGGATTAGAATGCCGCTCAACATGTTTCCTTAATTGATTTCCAGTCACAAACTTCACATGACAAACAGGGCATTCTTTTGTAGGCCCAAAATGTTTTCTCCGTTTATGTTCCATACGTCTTGATGCTGATAGAAAGCTTTCATTACACAAATCGCATGGGAACGGTCTCTCTCCAGTGTGCAGCCTGGAATGATATACCAAGGCTGCCTGAGTGACAAAGCGCCCTCCACACTGCTCACAATGAAAGTTTTTCTCTTTTGTGTGCTTCACTATATGATTCTTAAGTCTACTAATAGCATCAAACTTCTTCCCACACCAATTGCAAGATAACGCTTGCCCGAATCCATGACTAGTCTTCAAATGAGTTTTTAATCCATTCTTTTGATAATAACCCTTACTGCAAATATCACAAAAGAATCTTGCCTTTTTATCCATGTTGCCACAAATCGTTTGGTGGGCTTTGAATGTGTGTTTGTTGTAGAAACTCTTATCGCACTTTGGACATTTGTTTACATCATGTTTATCCATGTGAGCCCTCAAATCCTTTTTAGATGGAAATTGTACAAAGCATAGTTTGCACAGAGCTGCTACGTGGTTAAATTTGTCATGATAGCGTAGCAGTCTTTCTGTGCTAAACATTTTATAACACTTAGGACATTGTATTTTCTTAGAATAATGAACTCTCTCAGCATGTCCTTCTAGAAGCACTGGAGAAGAAAACACTTTAGTGCAATGTCGGCAAGGATAGTTGGTTTTATTATGAGCTTTTTCGTGGTGTTTTACAAGGCGACAATTAGAACTGAATTTCTCTTTGCACACTTCGCATCTTATAGTTTTCGGTCTCCTTGTCACTCTGACATATGTTTCTCTATTTTTAATTATGTTTTTTAACTTTGCAAGTGCAGCCTTTTTGTTCCTCGACTCTCGGTTTTTTCGGCTAGTGAACATGATGTTCTCTGTGTCATTTACAACAAGATAAGCCATCAGTACGTTAGGGCCAGCAGTATCTGCTAGATCTAAGCTTTTGGAGAATTTCCCCATAAGTTCATTCCACTTCTTATCTGAATGTTGGCAGAGTTTTTTGAATAAATAGGAATTGGTGAGTGTAGTTGCACAGTTTACACAGAGGACTTGTGGAAGATACGGCTCCAGTGTTACCTGTAACATGGACAACATTTATACATAAATAAAAAATAAATAAGGTCAATCTACAGCTAGCTAGGAGCTAGCCCCAAACTAAGTTTAAACTTGTATTACCTATAGGATATAACTCAGTGATACTATATTTTATGATAAATACATGTAAACAAAGTAATAAATATAGAGATAAACACTCAAAACCCAGGATTTGAAAAAAAGGCCAAATTGGCTGGGAATTGAACCCAGAACCTTGGGAGTGCCAGTTGCCAAGGTTGCCTTACAAAGAAACTTTGTATTCGATTTGATGTGTTTTTAATCAATGCAAACTATTTGCACACTACAGATCCCACGAAAAATATCTAGAAAGCTTTTCAACTATTTACTGGAGAGAAACATGCAAAAAGCAATGTTTACCAATTGCATTAGATACCTAGCAATTCGATATCGTAAAGGTATTGGGCGTTACATTCAACTTAATCATCACTTTCAAAAACGAATATAACTGAACTGCACAAAAAAGCCTATTGAGATGAATGACTGACCAACAAGTCATGGTATCTTCTACTTACACCAAAATCATCTAACATGTCTATAAATGCAACGGTTTCGTTCAAGTATGGCTTTTGGACCTTTGCCTGGTCTTCAATAGAAACTTCTTCGTTTTCTGTTGTTCCAAAGCATAACCTACAAATGTGCTCGGTGTCTCCTGTTATATATCTAAACGCCGACCGTGTTGTTTCAATATCAAAACTCATATTTTAAGTAATATGTGGAGGTATGTTCCTGTATTAAGTCTCTTTCTCAAGATTTGTGATTATTTCTATTATTTTTTATTTCTGGTTTCTATTCTACCAAAACAAATTAGACTGTCACTGTCACATCACCATTTTTTTTTTCTTAAATTAATTTACGGCTCTGGATACTGGTCCTTTAGAGCCAATCTTCATTTATCTCTTCTTTATTCCTAATCCTAAACCCTTAACTATACAATCAAAGGTTGGTATATGTCCTTTGATTGCTTCACGGGAGCTTTTGGCGACAAATCTATACGAGTCCACTGGTTTTCATAGCCGATTGAGTGGCGGACGGCACCCAAAGACGCCCACCGCAGTCCGCAAATAAATATCACTACAACCGCACTATGACTGTCCACTTTAAACATTTTACATATTGTCCATGAGAATGAGCATTTATAACACCAAACTACACCAATTTCATATTATAAAGTCCACTAGAATCAATTTGCAAAACAATTTAACTGGACCCCTTGACTTCCCGCCAAAAACTCTGTCACATCACCATTTTTTTTTCTTAAATTAATTTACGGCTCTGGATACTGGTCCTTTAGAGCCAATCTTTATTTATCTCTTCTTTATTCCTAATCCTAAACCCTTAACTATACAATCAAAGGTTGGTATAGGTCCTTTGATTGCTTCACGGGAGCTTCTGGCGACAAATCTATACGAGTCCACTGGTTTTCATAGCCGATTGAGTGGCGGACGGCACCCAAAGACGCCCACCGCAGTCCGCAAATAAATATCACTACAACCGCACTATGACTGTCCACTTTAAACATTTCACATATTGTCCATGAGAATGAGCATTTATAACACCAAACTACACCAATTTCATATTATAAAGTCCACTAGAATCAATTTGCAAAACAATTTAAAGCAAACTCCAACTGGACCCCTTGACTTCCCGCCAAAAACTCTGTCACTGATGAGGTTGTATTTCTGTGTCTATGTTTAGTCTATTGCTTATGTATCTAGGCAACCGTGGTTTTGTTATCTTGAAATAAAAACTAGAAAAGAATGGTTGTTTTATAAACTGGATTTATTAATATTTATTAGGAATATGGAGTATTCCATGTGCTAATAGTAATTTAACAGGTTATGGGCCGCCCCATATTCCTTTTTTCGGTTTAAGATTTGTTTTTATAGCTTACAATAAAAAGCAAAATGGCTCTAATGAAGGTTCAGGAAATGATAGCTAAGTTGGAAGAAGGAGATAATTTTCATAATTGGAAATTTCGGGTGGAGTTATTTTTGGAGGCCAAGGGTCTCAGTGATATATTGAAAATTTCTGAGATAAAAGATGAAAATAAAAGAAGAGATGCGGAAGTTCGTTCAATTGTTGTGCAGTGCATAGGAGACAGGTATTTGAGTGCTGTTAGGGAATGCAAAAGTGCGATGGAAATGATGAATGCACTAGAAAACACATTCGTGAGGAAAAGTGTTATGAATAAATATAATTTAAAAAAGAAGTTGATTAATTTGAAATGTGACAGTAACGAAAAATTACAAGATTTTTTCTTGAAATTTGACAAGTTAATAAACGACAATGAAAATATTTTAAGAATGGATGAATCTGATAAAGTTGTCCATTTATTACTAGCTTTACCAGAAAAGTTTGACAATGTTACAACAGCTTTAGAAGCAATGAATGAAGATTTAACTCTAGAGAAAACGAAAAGGACATTACTTGATGCAGAAATAAGATTGGATACCTTGGTTTTAGAAAAACGTGAAAATGCATTCAATTTAGAATGTTGGAATTGCAAAGAAAAGGGACACAAATCTATATATTGTCGCAAAACTTTTCCTAATAGGCAGGATTATAATCTCCAGCGAGAAATTCCCATACGAGGCAGTGAATTTCATAGACGTGGTCGAGGCAGATTTCAAAGCCGTGGTCGTGGTGGTATCTTTAGAGCAACGACATCAAGGGATAACGCAATAATAGGTGACGAAGAAGCAACAAAGGATGAAATGGGTTGTATGATTGATGAAGAATTCAGTTTAAATTGTAAGGAGTTTTTTGATCGTTCAATTTCTTTTGTGGTAGACTCAGGTGCATCACAAAACTTTATTTCAGATGTTTATGTACATTTTATGACAAACGTAACGAAATTAGAATATCCTATAAAAATAAACACAGCTAATGGTGACAAGTTAATTGCTTACCATAGTGGAAAGTTATTGGTCAAATTTGGAAATACTAAGATAACTATTCAAGGACTCATTGTACCGAATTTAGTTTATAATTTACTTTCTGTGAGAAAGCTACTAGAAAACCCGAACGAAATAGTATTTAAAAGAGGATACGCAAAGATAACATTTTTTGAAGGTTCTGTTATATGGGCGTACAATAATGAGAAATTGTATATTTTACAGGGTAAAATTATAGCAGTTAATGAAGATGCAGCTTTATATTCAGATGTTGGCAAGTTATGGCACAGACGTTTAGGCCATACTAGTAGTAAAACATTGCAAAGACTACAGCTACCAGCTTACAATAAAATATGTGATGTATGTATGAAAGGTAAGGCAACCAGGTTACCATTTAAATCACTAGAACAACCGAGGTCACACCAAGTTTTAGAACTTATACATAGTGATATAGCGGGTCCATCCAATATTTCAACAATACAGGGTGAAATTTACTTTCAAACAATAATTGATGATTACTCTCACTTTTGTGTAGTCTTATTGTTAAAGCGTAAAGCTGAAGCAGCTGAAAATATAATTAAATATATTCAACGATATGAGAATGAATTAGAAAAATCTGTGAAACGGATTAGGTGTGATAATGGTGGTGAATATAGTTGCAATCAATTGAAGCAGTTTTGCGAAATGAAAGGTATAGTAATAGAATATAGTTTACCGTATTCGCCAGCAAGCAATGGTGTTGCAGAACGAATGAATAGGAGTTTATATAATAAGGCAAGGGTTATGCTTATTGAAACTAAACTACCAAAGAATTTGTGGGGTGAAGCTATAAAATGTGCGGCTTATCAGCTTAATCGTTGTACATCTGCAGCTATCAACTTTAAAACTCCGTGTGAAGTGCTCTATGGGACAAGAGATTTAAGCAAACTTCGTGCATTTGGTGCAAAAGCGTGGGCTTATATTTTACCAAAATCAGATAAATTTTCAGAAAGAGCTTGTCAGTGCAGAATGGTAGGATATGCAAGGACTGGATATAATTTATGGGATCCTAAGGAAAATAAAATAATTGTGTCACGAGATGTAAGATTTGATGAAAATGATATTATATATAATGAAAGCAACAAAATGATATATGACGCGCAAAGAGTTATAATTTCAGAAACAAGTATAAATAATGAGCTTAATGCAGAAACAGGCAATAACAATGAAGATATTAGAAGAGAGATTGTAGTTGATAATACAAACTTTGAAGATAATGTGATGGAACCCGAAGAAATATTTGAAGATTGTACTAATGAAGATATAATTGAAAGAAATGATACTATAAATGAAAACGTTATAAGAACGAGAAGTGGAAGAATAGTTAGGCCCCCGAAAAGGTTAGAAGACTATGAAACACACGTAGCTTACTGTTTATGTACAGGTGATCCAGGTTCTTATAAAGAGGCAGTCGAAAGGGGTCAAAAATGGCAAGAAGCAATAACTAAAGAATTAAATTCCTTGAAATGTTTGGAAACATGGGAAAAGACAGTGTTACCAAAGGACAAAAAAGCTATAGATACAAAATGGGTATTTACTACAAAGAAAGATGGGACAAAAAAGGCTAGGTTGGTGGCAAAGGGATTTCAAGAAGAAACTCTATTTAATGTATATTCGCCAGTAGCTCGTATGCCTACAATTCGTATGATGCTGAGTCAAGCAGTACAAAATGAAATGTATATGAAACAACTGGATGTACCAACGGCATTTCTAAATGGCTTTCTTAAAGAAGATGTATACATAAAACCACCTCAAGGTGTTGATATTGAAAAAGGCTTTGTACTGAAGCTAAAAAGATCCCTCTATGGGTTAAAACAAGCCCCAAAGTGCTGGAATGAAAGATTTCATACCTTTTTGGTTGAAAAAGGATTTGTTCAATCAAAGCATGATTTTTGTTTGTATATTTCGGAGGGTGTATTTTTACTAGTTTACGTTGACGATATTATTTTAATGTCAAAAGATATTTCAAACTTGAATGAAGTGTATGAACTTTTAAAAAATGAATTTAATGTGAAGGATCTTGGGGAAGTAAGTACATATTTAGGACTTAATATTGTGAGGACCAAAGAACAAGTTTTAATTAATCAGGAATCGGCAATAGATAGGTTGCTTGAAAAATTTAATATGACAGATTGCAAAGGTGCTGAAACACCAATGGAAGTAAATTTCACAAATAATGACATGGAACCAATTGTCTTAGATGTACCTTATCGTGAACTTATAGGTTGTTTATTATATTTAGCTACTTCCAGCAGACCGGATATTTGTTTTTCAGTGTCATTTTTAAGTAGATATTTGGATAAACCTACTATATCTCTGTGGAAAGCTGCTAAGCGTGTATTACGTTACTTAAAACAAACGAAATCAAAATCTCTAATATATAAACGTGATGGTAATAATTGTCTGTTAGTTGGTTATACTGATGCTGACTGGGCTGGGGATAAAATGGATAGAAAAAGTGTAAGTGGAGCATTAGTCTATTACAAAAATAATTTATTGTCCTGGTTCTGTAAGAAACAAAATGTTGTCGCCTTATCAACAGCCAAAGCTGAATATATAGCTGCTGCTTTTGCTTCAACAGAGTTAGTTTATTTAAAAGGTTTATTACAGGACTTTACATGTCCATCAGATTCAATTTTAAATGTTGATAATCAAAGTGCTATCAAACTGATGGAATCTAATGAAAATAGCAAGAGATCAAAGCATATTGATATAAAATATCATTATGTTAAAGATTTGGTTAATAAAAAAGAAATTATTGTAAAATATGTGAACACAAATGAAAATGTGGCAGATATTTTAACTAAAGCTTTAGGCAAACTAAAACATAATTATTTCATGGAAAAACTTGGTTTTAATTGATAATTTAAATAACTTTAGTATTTTCAGATATACTGAGTGCTAGGTAATGTTACAAGACAAATAATTTGTTTTTGTTGTTTAATTTGAAATATATATTAGACTCAATAAGTAGTTATATTTTATTGTTTTGTAAAATCTGTATTTTTGTTACAAAATTGTGGGGAATTATTTTTTATTTTCTGTAAGTTTGTAGGTTTGTTAGTTTGCATTGTTTAAAGACTATGTTTGCATTAATTGTTATAATATTCTTGCAATTCTTATTTTTAATAGAAAATTAGAATTGAGGGGGGATGATGAGGTTGTATTTCTGTGTCTATGTTTAGTCTATTGCTTATGTATCTAGGCAACCGTGGTTTTGTTATCTTGAAATAAAAACTAGAAAAGAATGGTTGTTTTATAAACTGGATTTATTAATATTTATTAGGAATATGGAGTATTCCATGTGCTAATAGTAATTTAACAGTCACATCACCATTTTTTTTTTTTCTTAAATTAATTTACGGCTCTGGATACTGGTTCTTTAGAGCCAATCTTTATTTATCTTTTCTTTATTCCTAATCCTAAACCCTTAACTATACAATCAAAGGTTGGTGTCCTTTGATTGCTTCACGGGAGCTTCTGGCGACAAATCTATACGAGTCCACTGGTTTTCATAGCGATTGAGTGGCGGACGGCACCCAAAGACGCCCACCGCAGTCCGCAAATAAATATCACTACAACCGCACTATGACTGTCCACTTTAAACATTTCACATATTGTCCATGAGAATGAGCATTTATAACACCAAACTACACCAATTTCATATTATAAAGTCCACTAGAATCAATTTGCAAAACAATTGGCTTGTCAAGTAATTTTTAAAAGGATCTGATTCGCAATCCTTTTCGAGGAATAGCCTCTAGGAGAAGCTTTCTCTAATCAGATTTTAAAATAAGGTCTTACTTATTTAGATATTTGCAAAAATCCCAATGACCTTCATTTTCAAGCAAGGTCAAGCTTATTTGAGGAAGTGATGTCACAATGAAGATTTTTTGAGTAATGTTGGCAATTTCCACTTTCAGTACTGTACTGAAGCGCTATTTTTAAAACGTGTTGTCACCTAAACGACTGCTTATTCCCTACAAAAACCTATCGTTTAGTGACTCCACGTTTCAAAAATAACACCACTGTATTATATGTCACTGTCACTGTCTTCTACCAACACAACAACTTGACAACAACCAACATAACGACGGTACTTTAAACAGTAGACATTGACAGTTGACAGATGTCATTGTTTTTTTACGGCAGGCATAGATAAAATGTAAATTTCGATTGATGTGTGTCGTCACTTCCGGTGTAATGTTTAAAATTAAATAAAAAAATCCTGATAACACGTAGATTTTTTTTATTCAAATTAGTTTCTTAAAATTGTCTATATTTTCGATTAAAGGCACCTTTTACACTGTTATATATTTTAGTTGACTACCCAATTTAAAGCAAACTCCAACTGGACCCATTGACTTCCCGCCAAAAACTCCCTGTCACATCACCAGTGTCACCTAGTGTTGCAAGCAATACTAAAAAATATCGATAGTCTATCGATACTATGGTGGCCTTGAAAAACAGTAAAATCAAAATTCATAAGACTATGATATAGTATCGATTTTCAATTTGCGATGACCCAGTGGATAGATGTGATGATAGATAGATAGTGAAAGTAGTCACCGAGTGGGATTTGAACCCGTAACACTCTTTCTTGCCGTTTTCGATATTCGTAATTTCAATCTTACAGCATTTGCAAAAATATGGGAGAGCATTTGTCACGGAGTAACGCCATCTATTGTCAATTTCTTTTATTACATAGTTCGTGTGCGCTAGTTTTTATAACATTATCCGAGAGATGGCGCCACAAAAACTATCCAAAAACTGTTTAAAATTTGTATCGGTAAATATTGGTAAATTTTTCGTTTTGCAAACTACATTTTTTTAAACTTGTCTAAAAACAATGCAAAATAAAAAATTATATATAAACTTAAACATAAAAAAAACAAAAGTAAGTCACCGAGTGGGATTCGAACCCGTAACACTCTTTCTAGCGGTCGGTATTCTTAACCGCTGAGGTAAAAACAGGGCGCTCGGCGCGACGAAATTAGCGACCATATTCTGCGTAGAAAGAAAAACGCATGAAAACTCGAAAACACGCGTTTTCCTAAAGATAAGACTAATCTAGATCGATTGTTTACCCCCAAAAACCCCCATACACCGAATTTCAGTGAAATCGTTAGAGCCGTTTCCGAGATCTTAGAAATAAATTTACATACATACATATGTGGTGGCGGGGGAGTCGTGCGGATGCGGCTATGATGGGGGGAGGGGGAAAAGGGTAAGGGTTTTTTTTTTAAGAAAAGGTAAAAATAATCTATCACCTAATAATTCATTTTGTCGGATTATCAATTTTTTCTTAATATCGATTTTTTCTAAAGATAAAACTCGATGATTAATCGATATTTTTCATATTTGATTATTTATTTACATCCCTACTAGATTTGTTTTGTTGACTGACAGCTTGGATCTGAGTCTGACTCATTTTTGCCGGTGGTATTTTTGATTTAGCAGAAACGCAAAAGGTGAGGCTTTTATTGATGATCATCAAATTTTTAAAATTAAAACTAAATTTAGTCATTGTTAGTGTTACAGTCTAAAGGTATTGATTGCCTGCCTTCAATTATTTTTTGAGCTAAATACTTAGACGAAAAGGACGAAGGTAAGTTTTTCATCGCAATTTTCCTTCCTACAGTCGCAGTTACCGTATGGTGTATGGTATATTATTTTATTACTGCTGTGCTGGTAAGTATGTAATCCTAATTTCTACTAAGATATGGACTTTTTTGATCATATTTTGACCGGCCGGCCACACAGTTTAAGTTTTAAGTTTCAGGTACCTACCCACAAAGTAGATAGTATGTTACCTACTCTTATAATATAACTACTTTTGCCTGACTGCTCAAAAAAAATAAAAATTCAAATATTTGACCTTTAAACCTACCCACAAATTAGATACTATGTTAACTACTCTCTTATAATATAATAACCTTTGCCTGACTGCTCAAAAAAAATAAAATTCAAATATTTGACTTTTAAAACTACCTACAAATTAGATAGTATGTTACCTACTTTTATAATATAACTACTTTTGCCTGACTGCTCAAAAAAAAAAAATAATTCAAATATTTGACCTTTAAAGGTACTTTTTACACACGTCAATATGTATTATTTATATTCCCTATGCGTAGTGTATATTAAAATATTTTTTTTTAAAACAAAAGTTACCAATACCTGCACTTTGTAACGACCACTGCTGAGAAGAAACGCCGATAAGACCTCGTATTCATAGAGGTCTCATTGATGTTGATAAGCTTTGTTTAGCTTGTTTTTCCTAAGTCACCTTCTATGACACCACGGGAGGACTTGGAGTGACCCTATTGTACTATGCCAGAAACCAAACGTAGTTATTCACTGTAACTTAGAATAGAATAGAATAGAAAAATCTTTATTTGGAGCATATATTCAACAACAAAAAGTACTAAACATCACTTATATATTATTATTATTGTATTATTTGATTCTTGATGATTTAATTTAAAGTATAATTATATTTGACTAGGTACTGTAATTGAATTCTGACATGTTGTTTTGGAAATCCTTGGGGGAGGCCTATGTCCAGCAGTGGACTTCCTGTGGCTGATATGATGATGATGATGATGATGATGATGTTATTTTATATGTATTTTATTTTATTATTATATAAATTTAACAAATATCAAACACGATGTAAAAATTGTTTATGATTAAATAATTTAAAAAAATTATTAACTATATTCTTTTGGGTGTTCAATCTAATATTCTATCAGCTGTCTGAGGAGCACCGAGTCAAGTTTTGCTGAGCACTTCTTGCATCCATAAGGATTACAATATTTTGAAGTATTAATGTGCTGCATACTTTATTGCTTCTTGATGGCTTTTTGATGGTTTAATAAGTACTAATTCTTTCAAATTTCTTTATTTTCCCCACAATCTTACATTTTATTACATGAAATATCATAATATCGTCGACATAGGTTATTGCACAAAATAAATATATACAGCACATTATTATCTTAAAAGCTAGGAAATGCACAAAAGGCGGCCTTATTGCTTTGCAATTTTTCCAGGCAACCTATATAGTGTAGTAAGATTGTCAGAGACTGGTGTCTGAACTAAGCGAAGCTTGTACTTCAGAGCACCAGACCCTCCACATTTGTAGGATACATATTGAACTTCTACATATAACAAATTAACCGGTAAAAGTACTCAAAATAAAATATAGGAGAAATTACCTATACCTAAATAAAAATCTTCAAATAATAAATCGCCTGTTTGTGTGCATTCTTAGTGAGCGTATGTCCTCAGATTTTAGTGCATGTGCATGTACCTAATTGTTTATTTTTGTATGTAAGCATATGTGTGTGCCTGGAAGAGAGGATAGAAATAAATAGATATTTAACAGTGGGTAAGTATATGTATCTGGATACTTACATAATATGTATGTGTGGTTTATTGTTTCAACTTCAACCTTCTTGATTATAGATACCATTAGTGGCGTAGCGCTTTGCTTACATCTGTGAGTAAAGGTTTAGGTATGCTGAGCTTTATTACTTGAATTGCTGCTATTTACACAAACACTGTTTTTGTATAAGTAATAATTTCTGTATTTTTTGTGTTTTGTTCAATTTTGATAACTTGTGTGTTAAGTTAACGATTGTTCTTCATCCAGCGTCTCTCACATAATAAGCCGACCCCGCACCTCTCGCTCCTCGCGGAGTTACTTGGCTTTGAATTGTGTTTGATCTCATACATTGGCGGTGTGTACGGATGTATAGTTTCGTTTGTAATAGTAGTAGGCACAAATGTTCTTCTTTTATTAGATTTTTTACTGAATTGGATTGTATAATCCGCTTTTATTAAAAAACTCTAGCTGTTTGGCATTACAGGTCGGTTTTGTAATACAGCTGAAAATCATTCAGCTAGATCGTCCAATTTGTTAGGTTTAACAAACTAGCTAACGTAACATTGTGGATCGATTAGTTCAGAATTCTGCCACTTGTGGCTCACATTTGTTTTATGACATTGACACTTCACAGTCAATGTCATAAAACAAATATGACCTCCCATAAATTAATTTCTTCGCCGCATTCCGGGGCTAAGCTGTTTTCATCAAGAGACATCGGGGGCATCGTTTGTGATTTCGGACTGCAAAAGATTGAAAAGAATAAAGCAGACCCTTGGTTTGGTTCCCATATTGTTATTTCGCCGTCCGCCTTCCGGCAAGATGGAATATTCACGTGGATCAATTGGCCGTAAGAAATCGCTACGCCATTGAGTTGTCGGGTTTACATAATTTCAATATCCAATTACATCGCGCTTATTATCATTCTTCATTGGTGTTTTATGATGTTGGAGACTGAATTATTTAGTAAGGAGTTGAATTGAGGTTTTATTTCCATCCCACGAGTAATATAAAATAATAAAGAACAACGATTGTCTCTTTATATATTATTTTGTTTGGTAACACATACAAAATAATATATGAAGAGACAAGTTTTATTCAATAATGGTAAACCTATATGTCATCTCAACGCTAGCTGTTTTGTAAAACGTAATTTCGTAACTCATTGACAATCGAGCTGAACTATTTTCAGCTGTTTTAAAAAACCGAGCTGTAATGCCAAACAGCTAGAGTTTATAAATAGCAACGGATTATACAATTCAACTGCGACGTATATAAAAATTACGTGTCACGTTTGTCCGCGATGGACTCCTAAACTACTGAACCGATTTTAAATTTGATTTGCACACCGTGTGCAATTTGATCCAACTTGAAAGATAGGATAGCTTACACATGCGAACGAAGTCGCAGGCATCAACTAGTATAGTATACGAATTTAAGGGGATAATTAAAATTTTTCATTTCCCTTTCCCGACGACTTGACTTGAATTTTGAAAAATCCTGAAACAGGTATGTTTATTGTTTACTGCCAGGAATACTCCTGCTAAGTTTCGAATAAGATAGTCTAACTAATCTTGCTTCTCCATACAAACTTTGAACCCCCGTTTCATCCCCTAAGGGGGTGAGTTTAAAAAATTCTTTCTTAGTGCACCCCTGTACCTCATAAGAAATCTTTGTGCCAAATTTGGAGTCTCTAGGCCAAGCGGTTTGGGCTGTGCGTTGATGATGTTGATATGTCAGTCAGTCAGTTATTCAGTTTCTTCTTTTATATGTATAGATTGACTGGTACCGATGAGCAGGCATAAATGTTACTCCGCTTGTAGAAGCGCCATAGTCAAAACGTCGTAAGTCAAGCTCGAGAAACTTGGTGGGATTCATAAATAGAGACAGCAGAACAAGTGTGAGAGATATTTGTAAATAGGAATAGAAAAGAGAGGAAGTTGTAAGAACCGTTCGAATACTTGCATCAAATCAGGATTGCGTCAGATCTGCTTTTCAGTGTCAAGCAAAAGTGACCGTTATGAAATTATGATAAAGTCTAATTTGGTTTGTTATTACTATCGGACGACTATCGTGTAATTTTTATGGAATGCTCCATTTTGAAGGATAGTTATTATACTTTTAATAAAAAGAATGCTTTGTTGCTTTTGCGTCTGTCGCGGTGCCTGATGATCTGGGTCTTGTGACATCTGGGTGGATCCTACAAATTGATTTAATTTGATGCATTTTTTATCTTCCACAGGAATTTCTCTCTAATATCAAGCTTTTGGCATACATTCTATAGTATACATTACTAACAACTTTTTACAAGTAGTTGGACCTTGTTATCCGTTATAGATTTTGAGTAATAAAAAAATGTATGTAAATTATCGTGAACGTAATGACATCTAAAGGAGCGTAATGACATTTATACTTAGTTAGAATTAGTTATACTAAATAAAAGACAAAGTAACATCAGTAAGAAAGAAAGAAAGAAGTACTTGGTTTATTACTTAATATTACAATTAAGATTGAGTAATCAGAATAACATTTTTTTTGTATTAGTCTCATCAGGAGATCACCAAGTTAAATGAAAAATAAACAAATAAAGTTCTAAATTTTAACCTTGACTTATTTTTTTACCCAATCAAGAATAATTCAAACTTACAATATACAGTACAAATATACTAACTAAATAACTTTTGTTTGTACCATTAAATATATTTAATATCTTTTTACATTTTGTCTGTCTATATGTATGTTTTTTCACCCATCACGCAAAAACTTTATTTATGGCAGATTTTTATGATATTAGGGATGTTGGTAGCTAAATGATGAGGTCAACATTTAATATGCAATTTATTAAAGAGAAATATCTGATTCCTAAGGAAATATACGAAATACGTCACACGAACGATGTCGCGGGCGCAGCTAGTATATACAGTACACACGAGTATGAAAAAATCTTGTTTGTTTAATAGTAAATAGTCTACGAATAACAAGAACTTATATTATCACACAATATTTTGTCATTACGTTCACGATAATGTCATTACAAAATATCTAATTTTAACGTAATAAGAATATATTGTGTGTGTAAAGAGTAAAACTACACACAATTATCGTTGACCACCAGGGTCTATCATATGCATAAATCCGAATTTATTTACGGTTGATCCTTTTGAAATTACACGCACTTTGCTGAATGACGCAAAGGTGTGACAAAACACTGCGAACGAAACTTGGTCGACGAAAAAGCAATAAGACACGTCTTTCTCCCACTGACTACGGGCGGCAAATGAACGCAGGCCGGTGGGCGGGTGTTCCATGGGGTTTCGACGCGTCTCGAAACGAGCAAACATGAACTGGAAACTTTCAAATGTCGAATTGTCATCGTGAACTGAATGACGGGTTTACAGTGACAAAACTTTGAACTCATTTATTTTCTTAAATATTAATTTTTATATATTATCATGTCAAGAAAATGAATGAGACATTCATCTATTTAAAGTATTTTTTTTTATTATTTTCTCTTTCTTATAGGTTTTTTTTTGTTATTATATGTTGGCAAGGAGACCGCTTGGCTTCAAACGTCTGAATGACGTTTTGGGTAGTTTTTTTAATTTATTTTTTTAAATGCAAATAAAACACAAGTAAGATTTTCTTTACCTTGATAATATAAACCAATTCACATAATATGCAATTAAAATTAATTTAGAAAAACGAAAATTTCATATGAAAATCGACGGTAGATTGGTGAGAACCAATTTTGTAGGATTCACCCATCTGTGTTTGCAATGTATCGATTGGAGGCTGTGGTGGATAGCAGGTGGGTTCGGTATTAATTCTAAATATGTATACTCGAAAGGACTGCCTTGTTGTTATTTTTTGGTTTGGTAACTGCACATGATGTTGGTTTCCTGATTTAATCGTTCTACTATGTAAGTACTATTATGTTGATTGAATTATCATATGAAATGGTTTTGGCTTTACATTATTTGATTTTCATATAAAAAACAAAAACAAAATTGCCACTGACAGCTCAAAATATGTATTAAGTATAGACCATATGCATAGTAAACGAATTTTTTCTTTATTTTCAGATGACATCGTACATACCTATTACATTGGTGGGTAACAGCTTAGGCGAGCGTCATCGCCAGCTCAACGCGTTGGTCAGCGATGCTTACCAAAAGGAGATACCGTTTCACACCATACGAGATGCCCCTGAACACTCCGCCGTAGACCGCTTGTTCAAGATAGACCTCGCGTCGAAACATCGTCATCTGGAGTACATCCTCGCCAATCTCAAAGATGAAGACATGCTGTACGTCAGCAGGGCGCTTCAGGCCACCTGGCTTCTGGAACCTCAATATCGTGACGTCATTAATCCCTCGCATTTAGAAGATGTTCTATATCCAGAGATGACAACTACAGCTGTTAACAAAGTGAACAACTGGCTACACGTGCATTTGAAGGACTCTGATCGATGTCTAGAATTCTTTCAGTATTATTCTCCCAAAAACTTGGATGTAGCCTTGAAATTCCTTTGGAATTGTCCGGAAGCTGTAATAGCGAACACAATTTCCAAAATATGTAACAAAATAACGCCGAAACGTATGAAGCTTCTCTGTGAGAAGTGTCCGCGAGCTGTGCGCGTTTTCTATGAATTAATGCCGAAAAATAGAGATATTTTGTACGAGTACTTGAAGCACGAAGGTTATTATTACCTTTGTCTAACAAACCTCGTCAATACTGATTCTAATTTGCTATTAGATATTGCCGAAAAGTATTATAACTCAATTTGCTGTAAGTCCTTCAGTTCTACCATTACCAGGGTCATCATGAATAAGCATAAGGACCGCTACTTAAAGAAACCTGAGCTGTATGCCGCCTGGCTCCTCCACTTGCCGACGCTAGCGAGGTGCTTGAATAGTGAAGAGATTAAGGACCTTGTGTTACGACTTGCCAGAGCAGAATACCTTGGTAGCTATTTCTTTTCTTATAAACGGGTTGAACCATTGATCAAACGACTTGGTCATGAGGAACGGGCAAATTTCAAGAAATTAGTATTTGTAGACAAGTGTATCGGAGAAAAAGTCGAAGATTGGCCATATGACCCTCCGTCATCGCCCAAATCTGAATGGGATTACGGCCAACATGTGTTTGATGATAAAATATTTTCACCTAATGATAATTTCCCCGAGGCTCAGTGTTCGATGAGACGCCAAGTAGGTGGAGGAGGGGCCTTTTTCCGTAAAGAGACACTTTTAGATAAGCTTTTTAATAAATACAGGTGCATTAGCTTTCAAACCACTTTTTTAGAGCTTAGCAAAAAGATACAGGCTGAGAGTTCGGTTCAGGCGCGAGAATACATGATGTTAGTATTAGTCAGCAAGACTGGTGGCCACTTAGAGAACGTGAAGATACTTTTAGAGCTACTGGTTTCGAGACATAATAATGAAGCTGAGAATTTTCGCGCAACCATCGTCCGCAGTATGGTGAAACGAGCTAAAATATGGCAGCTGCCGAGCGACCTCTGGCAGCAGCTTTTGAAGTTCGCACGCGGCCTCGGCCTGGACGGAGAGGAGTCAGATGAGAACTGTGTCGAGGGGCTGCATGCTGTTGTAATTCGGAATATTTTGCTAGCCGAGCAATGCTCGCCAAAAGTATTTTCTACATTTATCAGCAAGTTTTCAACGTTTTCTGAATACTCTTTAAACGAAGACGAGAAACGTACAGTTGCTGACAAACTACCGTTAATGCTTCTGGCTTCTGCGAGGGAACAGACCAAGACTGAGGATGCTGTCACGAGGCTCGAAGCTGTTCTCAAAGTATTGAACGATTATAATTTGACGATCGAACAATGCCCAGAAATTGTTCCCACTATTTTAAATTATGCCAATCAAAATCCCAAGTCTTGCGTAAAGTTATTGAAGCAGATGTACAAGGCACGCATTGCAAGAAAAGACTTACTTCGTGAAAACTTTACGTTCTTGCAGAGCAATGAGTCGTACTTGAATGTCTTGCGGCATGACTCCAAGCTGCTTCTGGACACGGATAAATTTGAAAAGCTTGTTGCTGACAAGATTGATCATGATGGTTTTCTGCGCAAGTTGGCAATATATTTCTCTGAAGATCGAGGATTAGCGGCAAATTATCTGAATAAGATAGAAAAAGCAAATGCAAAAGATCCTCGCGCTGATCTTTCACGTTCTTTCGCGATATTAGGCGGATCGTCGCTTTTGCAACAATTAAAAGAAGTCGATACAGTCATTGAAAAAACTGCTGAACAGAAGCGATTGGCGGCTGCTTTGAGGAGTTATGGACATTTGGCCAGGCCTAAATTGAATTTAGGTGCATTGAGCTGGCGTGTCGCAGGAGTCAAAGCAGTTACAAACCAAATATCTATTTGTTGTGCAAAAAAAGCCGGAGAGCACATGCGGGTGCTTGCCGAGTGGCCGCGAACGGCCCGTCTTGCATTTACACTGGCGGAGAAAATCGGTAGAGAGGCTGAAGTTCTGGCAGTTATTGCGCGTGCTAGGCCTACTGTTGCTGTAAAGATAGCTCTGCGATACTTTAAACAAAGAGGCGAAAAGTTCGATCCAAATGTCTGGACAGTGGCTAAACCTCTTTTTGAGAACATCGACCTATCGCAACCCAAACACGTCCACCTACGAGACAGGCTGACGGAAGTAAGTAAGACTCCAGAAAGTCTGAGGGCTGATTATGCTCCAGCAGTTTACAGAGCGTTCCGGAAAGTGTCGCGAGATGAAGGGAAGAGAATTTTAGTGAACATGGAAGACTATTTACCGAAAGTTGAGGAATCATTTTTTGTAGATGTCATACAAGAATTCATAGACAACAAACTCACCTCAGACTATTTGCTTATGCGTATGATCGCGAAGTACTTATTGTTATGTAAAAGTGAAAATATACAGAAGCAAAGAATGGAGAAGATTGGTAAACCGGTTTTGAGTGCCATGAAGGCATTTTCCGATGGGGCTGACAATAAAATTTCACGTCAAACGTTTAGACACTACTGGAATAGCTTTATGTATCCTTTGAAGTTTTCACATGTATTTTTTGATACGACCTATGTTTCGCCTATACCGGTAATGATGCATCTTGTAGAGTGGCTGAAGGAAGTGTTGCCTATTATAGAACACTTCGATGTTTACGTAACCATGCATCTTACAATGCTCTACTTTAAGGCGATCAGGCAAAGTGTTAAAGAAAATCCGGAAATATTCGCAGGCAAAGAGAAGAGAAGCAAAATCGGAATTGAAGTAGTTGGTGTCATTTACGGGAAATACATCGCGCATGAGGTGGTGCAGCTGAAAATGCAGTATTTTCAGTCAATTGTCGGAATTTACGCCAAAGCGTTGATCGAATATTTTGAAAGCTGCTTCTATGAATGCAAAAGCTTTTCATCTTTTGTGTCTGCTTTGATCAGGGGTCTGTTGGAGCAAAATAAAGATAGTACTCCTCTTCTGTTGGCAGAAATGATATTTTTAAGATACCAATATAGACTAAAGGGTTTGAAGGGCGATAAGACTGTGGATATTTTAAAAGGAATAGACGACAAACAACTGAAATTCTTTATGCACGCAGATTTGGGAAAGTTATTCGACGACTGAAAATAAACTGATTGTATGTAAAACTCAGCTGTAGCTTAATAATCGTTTGCTGACAGATGAAAATAAAAATAATGTTGATTGGTAAATGTAATTAGGAACTGTAGACCCTAAAAAAATAATACTGTTTCTTTTTATTTGGTTCGCTAATTGGCTGAACAACACAGTTTATACAAATACAAATTAGAGCATACAAGTAACTTAAACATTTTTATATATATACTTTTGATCAGCTGATTATGCAACAGTAGATTAAATTTAAATTTAATCAGTTGAAGTATCTTACTTATCAACCTACTGTTTGCCGTCTGCTTTTTTGTTAATTAACGTGCCATTATTAAAGTAAAATGTAGCCTTTCTATTTTGTTATTTCATATAAGCTATAAAATAACCAGTACGTATCACTGTTTTTTATTTAATACAAATAGAATAAGTTCCTATATTGGTAAGCAGCCCAGTTTAATGGGATTCAATTTATATTCTACTTAACAAAAGAGTCTAATAAGAGTATACTATTTATCAATTTTCTTATTAGTTTATGGAGTAAAGCTCCACGTGTTAAAAAGGATAGTTATTACTATGCTTGGAAAAAATAAGACTGCTTTGCTGCTTTTGCGTCCGTCGCGGTGCCCGTAAGTTCTGTTGGTGACGTTATGGTTAGTGATCATCAGGGTCTTTTGCGACATCTGGGGGGTTATTGCAAAAGCGGTACGCAAGACGAACGTTACTGCGTGTCTGCGTTTCATTGTCAAGCAATATTGAGCATTAATGTATAATGATAAAGGTATTAGGTTTGATATAGAATCAGAACGTCACTGTCGGATGACTATCGTATTATTTTATAGAGTAACCCTCCCATAAGTGCCCATAAGTGTTTGCGATGTATCTGTCACAGTTGGATTGTATAATCCGCTGTTTGATAAAATCTCTAGCTGTTTGGCATTACTGCTTTGTTTTGTAAAACCGCTGAAAATCGTTCAGCTAGATCGTCCAACGTTTTACGTTTAACAAAATAGCTAACGTAAAATTGTAGATTTTAGATCGGAATTCCGCCACTAGTTGCTTGTGGTTGTCAGTGTCATAACAAATACGGCCTCCGTTAAGGTAAATTCTTCACCGCATTCCGAAACTAAGCTGTTTTCATCGAGAGACATCGGGGACATCGTTTTTAATTTCGGATAGCAAAAGGTTAAGAAGAATAAAGCAGACCTTCAGCTTGGTTCCCATATTGTTATTTAGACGTCCGCCTTCCGGCAAGTCACGTCAATCATATGAAGGCCGTAAGAAACCGCTACGCCATTGAGTTTACAAAATTTCGATATCTAATTGCATCGAGCTGATTATCATTCTATAATGGTGTTTTATGATGTTAATGACTGGATTGAATAGCAAAAAGTTGAATTGAGGATTTATTTCCATGCCACGAGTAATAAAAAAAACCGGCCAAGTGCGAATCCAAGATTCCGTACCATGAACCACGCACCAAAAAAATCGCGTTTGTTGTATGGGAGCCGACCTTAAATATTTATTTTATTTTGTTTTTAGTATTTGTTGTTATAGCAGCAACAGAAATACATAATTTGTGAAAATTTCAACTATCTAGCTATCGCGGTTTTTGCGATACAGCCTGGTGACAGACAGACGGACAGACAGCGAAGTCTTAGTAATAGGGTCCCGTTTTTACCCTTTGGGTACGGAACCCTAAAAATAACAAAGAACAACTATTGTCCCCTCATATATTATTTCGTTTGGTAATACAGTTTTATTTAATAATGGTAACTTACATGAGATCTAAATCTTAGCTGTTTTAATACACCTGATAACGAACGATTTTCAGCTGTTTTATAAAACCGAGGTGAAATGCTAATCCCAACAGCTAGAGGTTTTATCAAACAGCGGATTATACAATCCAACTGCGACATATTGATTGGAGGCTGAGTCGGATTGTAGGTATAGATTCTAAATATACTAAGAATTCTAAATATACCTGGACATTGTTGTTGTTATTTTCTGTTATTTTAACTGCACATGATGTTGATTCCATTTTAACTGCACGTGATGTTGATTTCTTCGTTCTGCTATGTAAGTACTAACGTTCTGAATTTTTATTTCTTATGTTAATTGAATTATACATATTAAGTAAAAGTTTTTGAGCCTTACATTTAGTCTTATATTATATTATTTATTTATATAATATAAAATTGTCACTGAAAGCTCAATATATGTATTTAGCGTGGAGCATATTCATAGTAAACGATATTTCTCTTTATTTTCAGATGACATCATATATTCCAATTACATTGGTGGGTAACAGCTTAGGCGAGCGTCATCGCCAACTCAACGCGTTGGTCAGCGATGCTTACCAAAAGGAGATACCGTTTCACACCATATGGGATGCCCCTGAACACTCCGCCGTAGACCGCTTGTTCAAGATAGATCTCGCGTCGAAACATCGTCATCTGGAGTACATCCTCGCCAATCTCAAAGATGAGGACATGCTGTACGTCAGCAAGGCGCTCCAGGCCACCTGGCTCCTGGACTCTCAATATCGTGACGTCATTAATCCCTCGTATTTAGAAGATGTTCTATTTCCAGAGATGACGACTACAGCTGTTAACAAAGTGAACAACTGGCTACACGTGCATTTGAAGGACTCTGATCGATGTCTAGAGTTCTTTCAGTATTATTCTCCCAAAAACTTGGATGTAGCCTTGAAATTCCTTTGGAATTGTCCAGAAGCTGTAATAGCGAACACAACTCCCAAAATATGTCACAAAATAACGCCGAAACGTATGAAGCTTCTGTGTGAGAAGTGTCCGCAAGCTGTTCGCGTTTTTTACGAATTAATGCCGACAAATAGAGATATTTTGTACGAGTACTTGCAGCATGAAGGTTATTACTATCTTTGTCTTACAAACCTCATAAATACTGACTCCGATTTGCTTTTAGACATTGCCGAAAAGTATTATAACTCCAATTGTTGTAAGTCCTTTAGTTCTACCATCACCCAGGTCATTATGAATAAGCATAAGGACCGCTACGTCAAGAAACCTGAGTTGTATGCCGCCTGGCTCCTTCACTTGCCGACGCTAGCGAGGTGCTTGAATACTGAGGAGATAAAAGATCTTGTACTTCGACTTGCCAGAGCAGAATTCCTAGGTATCTACTTCTTCTCATATAAACGAGTCGAACCCTTGATCAAACGACTTGGTCATGTGAGGGCAGATTTCAAGAAATTAGTATTTGTAGACAAGTGTATCGGAGACAAAGTTAAAGATTGGCCGTACGACCCTCCGTCATCGCCCAAATCTGAATGGGACTACGGCAAACATGTCTTTGATGATAAAATATCTTCACCTTATGATAATTTCCTAGAATCTGAGTACGATGTGATAGAATGCCGACGACGTGGAGGAAGTGATCATTCCTATTGTGAATCCTTTTGTAAAGAGACACTTTTAGACAAGCTTTTTAATAAATACAGGTGCATTAGCTTTCGAACCACTTTCTTAGAGCTAAGCAAAAAGATACAAGCCGAGAGTTCGGTTCAGACGCGAGAATATATGATGTTAGTATTAGTCAGCAAGACTGGTGGCCACGTAGAGAATGTAAGGATGCTTTTGGAGCTGCTTGTCTCAAGGCACAGTAACGAAGCTGAGAATTTCCGCGCAACCATCGTCCGCAGTTTGGTGAAACGAGCTAAAGTGTGGCAGCTGACGAGCGACCTCTGGCAGCAGCTTCTGAAGTTTGCACGTGGCCTTGGCCTGGACGGAGAGGATACAGATGAGAACTGTGTTGAGGGGCTGCATGCTGTTGTGCTTCGGAATATTTTGTTTGCTGAGGAATGCTCGCCAAAAGTATTTTCTACATTTATCAGCAAGTTTTCAACGTTTGCTGAATATTCTTTGAACGAAGACGAGAAACGTAAAGTTGCTGACAAACTGCCGTTAATGCTTCTGGCTTCTGCGAGTGAACAGACCAAGACCAACGAGGCAGTCACAAGGCTGGAGTCGGTCCTCAAAATATTGAACAATCACAAATTAAAGATTGAGCAATACCCGGAGCTCGTACCTGCAATTTCTGCTCTAGCCCATAAGGATCCCGAGCCTTGCGCGGAGCTATTGAAACAGCTGTACGAGGGACGCATTGCAAGGAAGGACTTATTTCGTGAAAACTTTACATTCTTGCAGAGCAATGAGTCATACTTGAATGTCTTGCGGCATGACTCCAAGCTGCTTCTGGACTCAGATAAATTTAAAAAGCTTGTAGGTGACAAGTTTGACCATGATGGATTTCTGCGCAAGTTGGTAATATACTTTTCTGAAAATCAAGGCTTAGCGGCGAACTATCTACATAAGATAGGTGAAGAAATAGCCAAAAACCCGCGCGCCTATCTTTCACGTTCTTTCGCGATATTAAGCGGATCGTCGCTTTTTGAACAACTAAAAGAAGTCGATAAAGTGATTGAAAAAACTGCTGAACAGAAGCGATTGGCGGCTGCTTTGAGGGCTTATGGACATTTGGCCAGGCCTAAATTGAATTTGGATGCATTGAGCTGGCGTGCTGCGGGGGTCAAAGCAGTTACAAACCAAATATCTATGTGTAGTGCAAACAAAGCTGGAGAGCACATGCGAATGCTTGCCGAGTGGCCGCGAGCGGCTCGACTAGCATTTTCACTGGCGGAGAGAATCAGTAGAGAGGCCGAAGTTCTGGCTGCTATTGCGCGTGTCAGACCTACTGTCGCTGTAAAGATAACTCTTCGATACTTAAAACAACGAGGCGAAAAGTTCGATCCAAAAGTATGGACAGAAGCCAAACCCCTTCTTGAAAATATGGATCTGTCGCAGCCCAAACACGTCCACCTAAGAGACAGGCTGACAGAAGTGAGTAAGACTCCAGAAAGTTTGAGGGCTGATTATGCTGCAGCAGTTTACAGAGCGTTCCGGAAAGTGTCGTGGGATGAAGGAATAAGAATTTTAGTGATCATGGAAGACTATTTACCAAAAGTTGAGGAATCTTTCTTTGTAGATGTCATACAAGAATTCCTAGATACCGAACTGACCCTGGAGAAGGCTTTGCAAGCTAAATATCCGCAAAAAAAACATATTTATATGCTTATCCGTATGATCGCGAAGTATTTATTGTTGTGTAAAAGTGAAGAGATACAAAAGCAAAGAATGGAGAAAATTGGTAAACCATTTTTGAGTGCCATGAAGTCATTTTCGGATGGAGCTGACAACAAAGATTCTCGTCAAGCGTTTAGACATTATTGGAATAGCTTTATGTATTCTTTGAAGTTTTCACATGTATTTTTTGATACGTCCTATGTGTCGCCTATACCGGTAATGATGCATCTTGTCGAATGGCTGAAGGAAGTGTTGCCAATTATAGAACACTTCGATATTTATGTAACCATGCATCTCACTATGCTTTACTTCAAAGCGATCAGGCAAAGTGTTAAAGAAAATCCGGAAATATTCGCAGACAAAGAGAAGAGGAGCAAAATCGGAATTGAAGTAGTTGGTGTCATTTACGGGAAATACATCGCGCATGAAGTGATGCAGCTGAAAACGCAGTATTTTGAATCGATCGTCGGAATTTACGCCAAAGCGTTGATCGAATATTTTGAAGGTTGCTTCTATGAATGCAAAACCTTTTCACCTTTTGTGTCTGCTTTGATCAGGGGTCTGTTGGAGCAAAATAAAGATAGTACGCCTCTGCTGTTGGCTGAAAATATATTTTTAAGATACCGTTATACCCTAAAGGGTTTGAAGGGCGATAAGACTGTGGACATTCTAAAAGGAATAGACGACAAACAACTGAAATTCTTTTTGCACGCAGATTTGGGCAAGTCATTTGACCACTGGAATGAAACTGATACTATGTCAAACTCAGGTGTATCATAATTATCAAATAAGAAATCGTTAAAATATACCAGAACTTTGGCCTTGATTCGACTGTACCTTTACCTACTGATCTATTTTGGCATTATAGTTTTAGGCATAATTGTTTTTGGCATACGGGTAATTGTAGCATAATTTACTTTTAGGTTGGTATAATGTTAATTTGCATAATCTCCGTTGGCATAATAACTGTAAGACCAATGGTATTTAGGGATAATAATTTAGGAATAACAGAAACAAAATTAAGTTATTTATCAATTATCATTTTAAAAAATTGTGACCCCCCGAAACAACTGTGACTTCGGGCAGAAGGGGAGTTAGGTGGAATAGAGATATTAATTCTGATTAGATTCAAGTTATTTTTATGGTTTAATAAATTTATGATTACGAATTTTCATGCTTAAATAAATGTTATGCCTTGATAAATTATGGTTTAATATCACTATGTTTAAATTGAATATAAACATGATTATGCTTAAATACATTGTGCTTCAAATAATAATGCGTAAGAACGCTATGCTTAAACATCATTATGCTAAAAAAACACTTTGCCATGTTACATTATGGCTTAATATATTAGGCTTATGTATAGGGAACCTTTAATATTTATGTTAGTTGACGTTTTTTGAGAAAATGTTGCAGTACAGTTTGTTGCCGCTTCTTCCGTACATACTTGAAGTATGTAGTTGTGTGTGAATGATCCGATGTCTACAAATACCTATTATGAAAGAAAAGTAAAAATTAGCAAAAAAAATATTATTAATAAATATCCAAATCATATTCAAATATCCAAATATGAATAAATAATCTTTGACTTTTTTTACTGATTGTTTTCTGCATTTTGTTTTAATTAACGTGCCATTGTTATAATAAAATTCCACTGAAATACCTTCCTTGTGTAGGTACCTACTGTTTGTTTCGTGCATTTGTTTTAATTAAAGTGATATATAATTAAAATAAAATACAACCTTTCTATTCTTTTATTTTATCTAAGTACCTATATAAAGTCACTAACGTAAACTGCGTTTCATTTCACACAGTAAAATTAATTCCCATATTGATGAGTAGCCCAGTTCGATTTAATTTAGTTTATATTTTGATATAGTGTTTCATTCATTTAGAAATCTGCACCAAAATGATAAAGAAATACTTCTTCGTACATCCGTCCGTCCGAACATGTAACGATGATAATTGATATGATGATAGTTCGAGTAACTAGTTAGACTCGTAGTTAGATAGGGATAGAAAGAAGGAGAGTAAAAGAGTGAGAAGAACCAACCGAATTTTTGCGTCAAATTAGGACGTGTCCGCTTTTAGTGTCCAGCAGAATTAAGCATTAAGCCGCGACGCCTGTACCTGTATTTTCGAAACATTATACAAAAACATGCAAACAAAGGGGCGTGGCTATACACAATTGTCTATGCATATGTCGCAGTTAGATTGTATACCTAATCCGTGTTTAGCAAAACTAGCTTTTAGGCATTACAGCTCTGTTTTGTAAAACAGCTGAGAATCGTTCAGTTAGATCGTTCAATGTATTATGTTGAAAAAATTTGCTAACGTTAAATTGTACATGTAGTTAGTTCGGAATCTGCCATCAAGGTTTTGACTTATACATACACCTACCTAATTCTTGAAAATCAAACCAAACTCCAGTCTAAAAATACATTATTTTTTATGCTGCTTACGCGGGCGTCGCGAGATTTCGGCGAATTTAGAATAGACTATCTATCTACGTACGTTACGTATCCATTGCACATGCAAATATGAGCTTGTCGAATGACATTCAGTTCTTACTTCATTCATGGACGTACAGTGTGGTTGTAGTCTTCAGGACGAGGTAAGTTTTGTTTTTATTGTACACAAGTACTACCTACATACTTAGTAACCTGTATATTATTATTATACTTCATTGGTGTTTCTATTATTAGAGTTTTAGAAGCACTATGTGCCATTGCTCATATTGTAATGACTTTCCTTTGGTAAATTTTTTACCATGTGAAAATAATATGAATAGTTAATCGCGTACTGACAAGTGAAGCGTATGACAGCTATCTAAAAGGTGGTCAGATGACCTGACCAGGGTCGCTGGAAAGCGCTGGTTGCAGGCCGCTCTTGATCTCATTTTGGAAATCTTTATGAGAAGCCTATGTCCAGCAGTGGTCATTATGCGGCTGAAATGATGTCGTACAATAATGTACGTATTATAACATTTTTCGCAAATCTGCAAAAAGTACTCAAACATGACCTAAGCATCGACCCGTTAACAGAGGCAAAGGACACGTGGTTAGCTTTCTGCCCTGATCCCAGTGGAATCAAACCAACATAAATCTGGGATGCACCTTTAGTGCAGAGAGCTATTTTCAATTTGGCTATAAATCTTAAGGACATCAACAGCGCTCGGCTCTAAGCAGTATCTTCTAAGGAGTCCAATATTGGCTCCACGCTATCCTATCTACACTAATATTATAAAGAGGAAAGATTTGTTTGTTTGTTTGTTTGATTGTATTGAATAGGCTCCGAAACTACTGGATCGATTTGAAAAATTCTTTCACTGTTGGATAGGTATGTTATCCCTGAGTGACATAGGCTATGTATGTACCACGGGCGAAGCCGGGATGGACTGCTAGTCTACAATATAAGTACATTTTTAGATAAAAATAATTTCAGAATACTTCGGGGTATAGGTAGTACGTGATGATGGCAAGGCGGCCTGATGGGATGTCGCTAATCCCCTGAAAATGCGGCAGGGCGTTAGTGTGCCACGCCACATGCATTGACACACTGGCACCCTCCCATCTCAGAGGATCAATCTCGAGAGCTAAAAACGCTAAGATAGTAGCAGAGCGGCGCAAATATAGTTCTTTAAATGATGACTATATTTTTGTGCCGTTTGACGTGGAGACTTGCGGACCTTGAGGCGCCGGTGCTACGGGTCTCCTTAAAGAGATCTCTCCGAGATTGATCTGCGTCGCTGGTGACAAGAGGGCTGGCTGTTTTGTCGCAAAATAAACTCTATCTATGTAGTGTCTTTTGTATATTATTGCCCTTTTTTCTCGAATTGTTTTATAAAATAAAAAGCTATATTTCTACCTGCCTACAATAATTAAGGTATATAACGTATTACCTTTATTACTTATAGTAAACGATATTTCTCTTTTTCAGATGACATCATACATACCAATTACATTGGTGGGTAACAGCTTAGGCAAGCGTCATCGCCAGCTCAACGCGTTGGTCAGCGATGCTTACCAAAAGGAAGTTCCGTTTCATACCATACGGGACGCCCCTGAATACTCCGCCGTCGATCGCTTGTTTAAGATAGACCTCGCGTCGAAACATCGTCATCTGGAGTACATCCTCGCCAATCTCAAAGATGAGGACATGCTGTACGTCAGCAGGGCGCTCCAGGCCACCTGGCTCCTGGACTCTCAATATCGTGACGTCATTAATCCCTCGCATTTAGAAGATGTTCTATATCCAGAGATGACGACTACAGCTGTTAACAAAGTGAACAACTGGCTACACGTGCATTTGAAGGACTCTGATCGATGTCTAGAATTCTTTCAGTATTATTCTCCCAAAAACTTGGATGTAGCCTTGAAATTCCTTTGGAATTGTCCCGAAGCTGTAATAGCGAACACAATCACGAAAATATTAAACAGAATAACGCCAAAACGAATGAAAATTCTTTGTGAGAAGTGTCCGCGAGCTGTGCGCTTTTTCTACGAATTATTGCCGAAAAATAAAGATATTTTGTACGAGTACTTGCAGCATGAAGGTTATTACTACCTTTGTCTCACAAACCTCGTCAATACCGACTCTAATTTACTATTAGACATTGCCGAAAAGTATTATAACTCCAACTGCTGTAGTTCCTTCAGTTCTTCCATTACCAGGGTCATAATGAATAAGCATAAGGACCGCTACGTCAAGAAACCTGAGTTGTACGCCGCCTGGCTCCTTCATTTGCCGACACTAGCGAGGTGCTTGAATAGCGAGGAGATCAAAGACCTTGTTCTACGACTAGCCAGAGCAGAATACCTCGGAAGCAATTTTTTCTCCTATAAAAGGGTTGAACCCTTGATCAAACGACTTGGTCAGGAAGAAAGGGCAGATTTTAAGAAATTGGTATTTGTAGACAAGTGTATCGGAAATAAAGTCAAAGATTGGCCATACGAACCTCCGTCATCGCCCAAATCTGTATGGGACTACGGCCAACATGTGTTTGATGATAAAATATTTGTACCTGATGGCGGTTGCATGAAGCTTCGGTGCTGTCAAAGATCAATGAAATATAGAGCAGATAATTGTTATACTGAGGAGACGCTTTTAGACAAGCTTTTCAATAAATACAGGTGCATTAGCTTCAAAGCCACTTATTTTGAGCTAAGCAAAAAGATACCAGCTGAGAGTTCGGTTCAGGCGCGAGAATACATGATATTAGTACTAGTCAGTAAGACTGGTGGCCACGTAGAGTACGTAAGGATGCTCTTAGAGCTACTGCTTTCGAGACATAGTAATGAAGCTGAGAATTTCCGCGCAACCATCGTCCGCAGTTTGGTGAAAAGGGCTAAAGTGTGGCAGTTGCCGAGCGACCTCTGGCAGCAGCTTCTGAAGTTCGCACGCGGCCTCGGCCTGGACGGAGAGGAGTCAGACGAGAACTGTGTCGAGGGGCTGCATGCTGTTGTAATTCGGAAGATTTTGCTGGCCGAGCAATGTTCGCCAAAATTATTTTCTACATTTATCAGCAAGTTTTCAACGTTCGCTGAATATTCTTTGAACGAAGATGAGAAACGTTCAGTTGCAGACAAACTGCCGTTAATGCTTTTGGCTTCTGCAAGGGAACAGACCAAGACCAACGAGGCAGTCACGAGGCTTGAAGCTGTTCTTAAAGTACTGAACGATTATAATACAAAGATCGAACAGTGCCCAGAGCTCGTACCTGCAATTTCAGCTCTCGCCCATAAGGATCCCGACCATTGCGCGGAGCTATTGAAACAGCTGTACGAGGCACGCATTGCAAGGAAGGACTTAATTCGTGAAAACTTTACATTCTTGCAGAGCAATGAGTCGTACTTGAATGTCTTGCGGCATGACTGCGAGCTGCTTCTGGACACGGATAAATTTGAAAAGCTTGTTGCTGACAAGATTGACCATGATGGTTTTCTGCGCAAGTTGGCAATATATTTCTCTGAAGATCGAGGATTAGCGGCAAATTATCTGAATAAGATAGAAAAAGCAAATGCAAAAGATCCTCGCGCTGATCTTTCACGTTCTTTCGCGATATTAGGCGGATCGTCGCTTTTTAAACAACTAAAAGAAGTCGATAAAGTAATTGAAAAAACTGCTGAGCAGAAGCGATTGGCGGCTGCTTTGAGAGCTTATGGGCATTTGGCCAGGCCGAAATTGAATTTGGGTGCATTGGGCTGGCGTGCTGCAGGAGTCAAAGCCGTTACAAACCAAATATCTATTTGTAGTGCAAACAAAGCTGAAGAGCACATGCGAGTGCTTGCCGAGTGGCCGCGAGCGGCTCGACTTGCATTTTCACTGGCGGAGAGAATCGGTAGAGAGGCCGAAGTTCTGGCTGCTATTGCGCGTGTCAGACCTACTGTTGCTGTGAAGATAACTCTTCGATACTTGAAACAACGAGGCGAAAAGTTCGATCCAAAAGTATGGATAGAAGCCAAACCCCTACTTGAAAACATGGATCTGTCGCAGCCCAAACACGTCCACCTACGAGACAGGCTGACGGAACTGAGTAAGACTCCAGAAAGTTTGAGGGCTGATTATGCTGCAGCAGTTTACAGAGCGTTCCGGAAAGTGTCGTGGGATGAAGGAATGAGAATTTTAGTGAACATGGAAGACTATTTACCAAAAGTTGAGGAATCTTTCTTTGTAGATGTCATACAAGAATTCCTAGATACCGAACTGACCCTGGAGAAGGCTTTGCAAGCTAAATATCCGCAAAAAAAACATATTTATATGCTTATCCGTATGATCGCGAAGTATTTATTGTTGTGTAAAAGTGAAGAGATACAAAAGCAAAGAATGGAGAAAATTGGTAAACCATTTTTGAGTGCCATGAAGTCATTTTCGGATGGAGCTGACAACAAAGATTCTCGTCAAGCGTTTAGACATTATTGGAATAGCTTTATGTATTCTTTGAAGTTTTCACATGTATTTTTTGATACGTCCTATGTGTCGCCTATACCGGTAATGATGCATCTTGTCGAATGGCTGAAGGAAGTGTTGCCAATTATAGAACACTTCGATATTTATGTAACCATGCATCTCACTATGCTCTACTTCAAAGCGATCAGGCAAAGTGTTAAAGAAAATCCGGAAATATTCGCAGACAAAGAGAAGAGAAGCAAAATCGGAATTGAAGTAGCTGGTGTCATTTACGGGAAATACATCGCGCATGAGGTGGTGCAGCTGAAAATGCAGTATTTTGAATCGATTGTCGGAATTTACGCCAAAGCGTTGATCGAATATTTTGAAGGTTGCTTCTATGAATGCAAAACATTTTCACCTTTTGTGTCTGCTTTGATTAGGGGTCTGTTGGAGCAAAATAAAGATAGTACGCCGCTGCTGTTGGCTGAAAAGATATTTTTAAGATACCAATATAGACTAAAGGGTTTGAAGGGCGATAAGACTTTGGACATTCTAAAAGGAATAGATGATAAACAACTGAAATTCTTTATGCACGCAGATTTGGGCAAGTCATTCGGCGAATGGAATGAAACTGACAGTATGTCAAACTCATCTGTATCATAATTATCGTAAACTTCAGTTGAATCATAATTGGCTTGTCAAGTAATCTTTAAAAATATATGAGTTGCAATCTGTTTCGAGGAATAGCCTCTAGGAAAAGCTTCCTCTAATCAGATTTTAAAATAAGGTCTTACTTAATTCGATATTTGGAAAAATCCCAATGACCTTCTCTTTCAAGCAAGGTCAAGCTTTTTGAGGAAATGACGTCACGATGATGATTTTTTTAGGAAATCTTGGCAATTTTCACTTTAAACAGAAGACTTTGACAGATGACAGTTGTCATTGTTTTTTTTTTGTATAGGCATAGGAAAAATGTAAACTTTGATTGCTGTGTGTCGTCACTTCCGGTGTAATGTTAAAAATTACACTGAAAAATCCTGATAACAAGTAGAATTTTGACATTTAAATCACTTTCCTAAAATATTCTATATTTTCGATTAAGGCACCTATAACTTTTATATTTTTTAGTTGCCTCCATTACGTAGTGGTCACCATGATGGTCTACCACCCAAAGGTCAGGGAAAGTTGGAAAATGGCCTTTTTCAAATTGTCCTGGGTCTTGGATTTTTATTTATAAATGTATTTGTTATAAAATATAGTATCGTAGAGGTAGTATCCCTTAACACAAGTCTCGAATATTCTTTGGGGCTACTAGCTCAATCAGTGTAATTTGTCCGTAAACATTTTGGTATTTATTTATCTATCATGTATGTAGTTGATGATTTGTAAGTGCTTACCTTCACTTCGATTCATTTGTCTACCACTTGGTGTACTTAAGTACCTATTTTTTATTCATCACAATCAAGTTGCATTATGTTTTAAGTAAATAACTATGTTATGAAATAATTTACCGCTGGTATTTATTTTAAATATTTGGTCAGCAAGAAAAATAAGTTAATATTTTGTATGTTTTTGTTGGCCGTAAGAAAGAAACCAGTAGCAACAACTAATAAGCAACTGCATTTTAATTTTATTACACTATAGTGATGTAGTATAGTCCGTGGTTCGATTAATTACGGGTATGACCCTTCCACGTTGCATACAAGAGAATCTTGTAAAATGGGTAATAATCGTCATGCGTCATGCTGTCCCGAACGTCTCTCGTCGGGCCTCTTGCTAGCGGTTACGTGCTAGCTGTCTTAGAGCCAGCTGGTATCTTACGAGACGATGGCAAAAGGCCTGACGGAATGACGCTTATTCCATGGAAGAACGGGCGGTCGCTAGTATGAGATGCGACGTTTAAGAGTTCAATTACCCTAGACAAAGTCAAACTTTTCCATACAAACGTAGTCTAGCTTAAAAACGACGTGTCAGATTTCGGTAAAAATTTGTAATTTCAAAGAAATTGCACATATGTAGGCATATAACTGGTTCAGTCAAAATATGGATTTGAAGACGAATAATCATTTTTGACCATAAGTATGGGAAACTTCTAAACCCTTATATTTTCTTTCAAGTTCATATTTTGAATTTGAAAAGTTAGTATGCAATTTCTTTGAAATTACGAAAATTTTACCGAAATCTGGCTTGTAATTTCAAAATATTGGCTTGGCGTTGTTTGAAAATGTCTATGGTAACCACTCTTTAAGTAAATGTCGTGATCATATTTATTTTGAGAATTCTTCTGGATAAAGGAAAAAGTTCAGAAAAAACTAGTTATTTTAACGCAACATTTTATTACAAGATAACTTATATCAAGCGGTTAAATTAATAACAGAATAATACAACGTACAATATTGTGTACAGTGGCCAAAACAGCCATGCCAATCAGTAGTTCGAAATATATTACAAAAAGACCTAATTTCATCCTTAACTCTGCGACATAAGATTCACAATCGATCGGCATTATATTTGCCATTGTCAGATGCATACTTTATATAGATTGCTAACTTCATACATAAATGGTGGGTCAAAAATAAATTATAAATTACTGTTAATAGAATAAAACGTCACAAAATAATCTCACTTGTCATTGATCATATTCATTTTCAACGTCATTAACATCAATAAACTATGACGTCATTGCTCTTTATTTCATACAAATCAAAGAAAATTTATGTTTTGACGTTTAGTAATTAATCTGATTTGAGTTGTTAACTTCCTTATTTTGACCGACCGTTGCAAAACGGGCAACGTATATAAAATCAGCATCTGAAACTGAGCATAGAGCATCAGTTAAAATAACAATGTTTAAAATACAAGCATTGTAACTATATTTAAGAGTATATTCTTTAATAAATTGCTGCTCTTTAAATGTTATTGTAATCAATTGTTGTTATTTCCAAATATTAACCAAATTAAGAGTTTATGCTTTAATAAATGCTGCCTAACATTGTTGTATTTCTTAATAATAAATAAATGCTTATATAACTGTTTATCTGTGTTTTAATTCATCTGAGCTGCTTGGATACCAAAATTTCTGTAGAGGTAAAATACATTGCATATACCTCCATAATATATTATATTCTCTTTATTCCATATAAAAACAGTTACGTTTTTTTAATATTATTATTACTAACCAAGTTAAATAAAGGAGGAGGTTCTCAATCTGTCGAAATCTTTAATTTTTTTTATGTTTCACTCTGAAACCATGGCATGGCTGTGTCGACGTATGTACGTTGACTATACAATGTCCTTTTTAATTAAGTACAAATATTTAAAGGGGTGGTTCAGTCCATCATTTTGAACAAATTTTCCCAATGAATGTATATCGAAATACGAAAAAAAATTTTAGGATCTCATACGAATCGAAGTAGTCACGTGATATCATTACTATGGAAAATGAAAAAAAATTTTTCGTATTTCGATATACATTTATTGGGAATAGTTGTTAGGAATGATGGACTGAATCACCTCTTAAAATATTTGTACTTAATTAAAAAGGACATTGTATACATATATCGTGTGCCATACGGTTAGCGATATTTCTGTCATCTACGAAATCAGTTTTGCGAAAGTGTTATAAAAATCCACGATCTGGTTAAATACAATTGGTGCCATATTTGTCTATCTATCATCAACAGAAAATTAATATTTTAATTTTGTTCCTAATAAGTCCACTATTTGGCTATTATAATATTTGCTCTACATGTAAATTCATAGGCTGTAATGAAAAAATAAAAAAAAAAGTTAATATTTGTTACACAAATTTTAGGAATTGAATCAACTAATATTTTCTGCTAAATGAGCTAAGTAAATTTATGAAAAAATTCTAAAAAATTATATAAATGACATTTAAAAAATGCATTTAAGAGTATTTAACTATTTAAAAAAGAAACCTAAGTATCACAAAACCTATATCCACTAAAATACAAGGTAACGTATAAAAGATTACATTACTATCAGCTTAAACATATTTAAAGAGCATATTTCTCAATAATTCATGCACTTTCAGAGATTAAAATAAGACTAGTAAAAAAAAACAATTTTAACCCAGCAGAGAAACAATACATACCACATGTCTTGGCAATCAAAAAAATTATATTCACTATTAACTCGGTTTTAAAAGGTACAGTAAACGAGATACCCGGGCCGGCTCTCTGCCTATATCTTGAATTTTCTCTTAAACTCAAAATAATATTAACATGAAGATGTATATTTAGGAAGACTTCATTAAAATCTTTTTGAATATACATTTTCATTTTAATATTATTTTTGGGTTTAAGAGGAAATTCAAGATATAGATAGAGGGCCCGTCCAGGTATCCCGTTGCCCCACTGTACACTGTTTACTACCTTCCTGAAGGAAAGTAAATTCTGTAAAGTACATCCGCGTTCCTAACGCACATCTAAAAATATCAAGTTCAAAAAAAAAAAATTGCCCTGACTATGACAGAAATACCGCTAACTCTGTCTTGGCATAGACTATAAACGATTGCTATACACAGCGCCAGTTAGCGAGTCAACAGCGTTCATTGACCTTGGTATCAACTGGTAGCTTATGTCTTAATAAATTTTAAAATAAAACTAACTACCGCTTTTTTCACTAGCACTTTGCAATGACTTCTATAATTGTCAGGAAGGTCGCGTATGGTGAGGATCAAACTTGTGACTCACGGACGTAAAGACATTGCCCAAAATTAAAATAGACTCAAATAGATAACTCTTTTTTATAAACAACCGACTTCATTTTCTTTCAGGGGTTTCATATCTCCAAAGTTCATCATATCTTTATCAAATAAATATGGGATGGACTTGGTACTAAATGCTTTAATTAAAAAAAGAAAAAAAGAAAGAGTGGCGGAGATATCGATTAACATACAAAAAGAAAAATGCAGCTATCGGCAGGTACTTTTCACGCCACTACCAGCAAAGAACGGAGGCCTGCCTGTGATTAAGGCGAATAATGTTTTAGGTCATGGTTGAAACCAGTATTCGAGAATAATGGTTTAGGACTTGGTTTAAACCATTATTCCCCCAAATGAAGTCGACAGTGATGTAAGAGAAGGCGATGCGGGAGGTCTTCTTGTTTTTGCAGATATTAGTATATACCAAATATATTTATAGAGACAATTTACACAGATTGCGCTAGCCCCAAAGTAAGTTATGGGAGACTAACTCTTAGATCTTATTTATTATGACAATTAAACATCCAATCTAAAGTTAGTCCGAGGAGCGCGGTGGCCCGGTGGGAGAAGTGCAAGTTAAGTGACCAGGCGTGGTCCGCACATGGATGGCTGACCACAAGTGGCATAAAAATGTCTTGAGCTCCTCCGTGCTTTAGTGGGCACGTGTAAGCCCTTGGTCCCGGCTGTCATCATTGGCAGTCGTCAAGCCATGTCAGATGCCTTTAGGCAGCCTGAAAAATCTAACAGCAGTATTGACCACTTACACACACGAAAAACAAAATAAAGTCCGCGTTTTATAATAACACGGTAATGGTTTAGAAAACAATATTCATAAGTAAGTCGTTATTAAGTTTGCTATATTTGGTTTAAAAGTAAACGACACTGATTAACCAGCAAACTAGAACAATGCGCCAACAATGATTCTGTCACTCCAACACGAAATACACTGTACAGGTCAATGACCGCTGTTGACACGCTGACTGACGCTTGCTATACTTTTAAGTCCTTACTAAGAATTTACAAAGCCTATTTCTCTTTATTTAACGCCTCTATAAATTCTTCTAACCGCTCCTGCACTTGCCGCACTCGCTCTGAAAACATACAAAAACTATTAAGACTTCCTATGGCTTCCGGCTCCATCATCAGATCAGCTGCATGTCATCATAATATTGCATTGTCTTGTAAGGAAATGGGTCAAATTCAAATTGAAAGATTCAATTACAGACAGACCGACAGACAACGGGACAGGTGAAACTAAATAAAAAACGACGGGTTGCACTCTGGGAGTGCCGGCAGAAGTGAAAACTTGAATATTAACGTTGTGCATTTTTGATATTTTGGAATGGTTAGGGAATAATTTTGCACGAATTGCTTAAATTATCAGTATAAAATATTTCAAATCTTTTCTGAACCACAGTCTGTCACAAATGTCACAAGCATGACCAAATTCATTTTCAACAAAATCATTTTTAAATACACAGCAGTATGGCCACTACACAGACGGTCGAGCCATCAGCTGTCACCATCCATGAATGCGCGTAGCACGCTGTAACATAAACACACACGAACATTCGCGCAAGCGCCCTGCGCCGTCTTACGAATTTTCGATCAGGCCACGTGTCCTGATGCGAGTTTATGATTTTTTACCCATTCCAAAAAAAGTGCACAACGCCGCTAAAGAAGTTTTCACTTCAAAAGCTTGTAATAAAAAAAATACAACATAATTAAATAATAGCTTGATATACAAATACACATAATATACACTATCACGTCCTTATCCCTAAAAGGAAAGACAGCATTTAAGATCTTGCGGCTCAGGGCCACAAGACTCAAAGGCTACTTTAACGCGATGGTGGGTGGGCGAGAGAGTAAAAAAAGCTCCAGAATTTTACTCCAGCTATCTTGTAAACAGCTGGACTTCAGTTACCATCGGGTTCCTACCACTCGTCGTGAAGATGTTCGTCTAAATCGATTGAAACCTAGTCGGCCCTTCAGACTATGTTACGTGCGTAAACCATATTTACTAGTACAAAATAATAAAAAAGTTACTTTTAAAATCTATGATACCCTCTTTTCGCATAGTGTGTTAAAAATTTAATGTATATACTTACTTAATGCTCTGTCTACCCCATTAGGGATAAAGACGTGATAGTATGTATGTATGTACTCACTTAATTCTTCCGCTAGTTCTACTCGTCGTCCGGACAACAGTTTCTTTTTGAGTTCGGGTTCCGCAGACATCTTAAAAAAAAACAACATATTTTGAAACGCTGTACATACTATGAAAGGCCTTTTTTTCATTATCACTATACTATAGCGATTAAGTATTTATTACGGGTATGTGCCTTTTATGTTGTATATAGAAAAATGAAACGAATAGTTGGGGCCCATGTCCCGGGCAGCAAGATCAAAAGGGCGGCAAAATCGAATATTCACTCCCCTCCTTCCACGGCGGCGGCTGGTTCGAGGCGGCATGATAAGACTTCTCCCGCCTTCAAATTTAGATTTTGCCTGTTAAAAACTAAAATCCGACTTCAACACTAAACTATGCAAACGATTTTGAAAAAAAATTCTATGGGACCCAAAAAGAATATCCTTTTAATGTTGTTGGCGGTTCTAACTTTGGCCAGCGCCATCTAGTGTTACTTAGGGAACTAGTTACGTGTGAGGCTATACAATACCTCGTCCAGCACCTCCCTGAGCTCTCGGTCGAGGCGCGCCGCCTCCCGGTTGCCGATCTGCTGCCGCAGCGCGTTGGCGGTGGTGCGCAGCGTCTGCTGCACGCGCCAGAACATCACCACCTCGCAGCACTCCTTCTGCAATGACAACACACTCACTCACCACTTTGAACCCCCCAAAAAAAAAAGCTGTCGATTATTAAGAGATATTATAAATATCCTACGATAATAAAGATATATTTGAATTGAATAGAGGTGACGACAGGGTCTGAAAAGTACGATTGTAATTAGTCCGTCATTTAGATTATCCAAAAATAATGGACCCGTATTTTTCAGTTTACCAAAAAAAGTAAAAATTCACAAAGATACGGAGCGTCAAAGTTCCGGAGTGGGGGCCTTGCGACGTCACACAAATCAAAGTAAAAAATCATTTATTTATCTTCGGATATTTGTATGACACACTTGTACACTTGACAATTGTAAATTTTTAGGGGTGAAATAGGAATTTAAACTATGTATGGAAGGAAAACTGCATCGGTTTTGATAAAAATTGAGATTCATACTCTTAAAAATATTTCATTGAACACGTGTTTCATGGTTTATTAGAATTCATCTCCTAAGGGCGCAAAATAGGGGTTGAAAGTTTGTATAGAAAAATGTTAAAATTTGCATCGATTTTGATGAAAATTGATATTCATGCTCTTAAAAATATTTCATTAAGTAAGTATTTCATGGTTTATTAGAATTCACCTCCTAAGGGTGCAAAATGGAAGTTGAAAGTTACAATCATCTCCAATTTCCATGAAATTTGTTACTATAAATGTAAAATAGGAGTTGATAATTTGTATGGAAAATGTTAAAAGACTAAGTAAGTACTCCGATTTCTGCGAAATTTAATATCAGGGCTCCTGAAGACAAATAATTAAAAACGATTAAAACACGTAGTACTGATTACCTTTCCACTTTTATAACTCTTAGTAGGTACAAAGTACACTTGTAACACCGCCCCTTAAATCAACCATACTAGAAACAAAAATGTTATTCAAAACTTCGCAGGAGTACTCCTGGCGGTAAACGAGAAAATACCTGTTTCAGGATTTTTCAAAATTCAACCCTAAGAGGGATGAAATAGGGTGACCTATCAGGTCATGAAGTGTTCCATCGCTGTCTCGCTCTAGCTAATTACGGTGATGGGAACGAGAGGGGAAGGGGAAGGAACGGGAACCGGAATGGGATAAACATAAACTGACTTATTAGTGACTGACTAAAATATGAACACACAGCTTAAACCGCTGGGTCTAGCTAGACTCTAAATTTGGCACATAGGTTCTTTATAAGGTCTAGAGGTGCACTGAAGAAGGATTAATAAACTAACCCCCTAAGAAGGTGCAACGGGCACCCAATGTTTGTATGGAGAAACAAGATTAGTTAGACCATTTTATTTAAAACTTCGCAGGAGCACTCCTGGCGGTTAATGAGTAAATACATGTTTCAGGATTTTTCAAAATACAACCCAGTAGAGGCATGAAATGGGGTGACCTACTACCTAGGCAATGCTGAAGCGTTCGCCGCTCTCTCTTTCGCTCTAGCAAATGATGGGAATGGGAACGGAAACGGGAATGGGAACGGGAGCATGAAAGAAGCTGACTGACTGACATATCAAGGCACAGCCCAAGCCACTGGGTCTAGAGACTCCAAATTTGTTACATAGGTTCCTTATGAGTTCTAGGGGTGCACTAAAGGATTTTCTAAAACTCCTTTTTTGGGGATGAAACGTGGTCTAAAGTTTGTATGGAAAAACAAGATTATTTACACCATTTTATTCAAAACTTTGCAGGTGTTCCCTGGCGGTAAATGAGTAAGTACGTGTTTCAGGATTTACAAAATACGCTTCAGCATGAATAGTCATGCTGAAGCGTTCCGTCGCTCAAGTCAAGTCGTCGGGAAACGGAAAAAATTTATCCCCTTAAATCCCTACACTATATTCAAACATTTTAACATAAGAACTCGTATGTCATAACAAAATTGATAGCGAAAAAGCAATTAAAAATCCTATTAGAACCATTTTTGACTTCTACGTGGACGAAGTGCGGGTTACAGCTAGTATTTGATAAGCTATTATTCAGTTCAGTTTTATATTGTTGATATGGTAATAATAAATGAATTTAGATTCGATGAGCCATTTGGTCACAGAATTAACAATAGTATCAGAACGGGAACTCGCACCGTCCCCCGCAATCTGGCGTCCTAGCAACCCCTCCCCCGCTCTTGGGTCTTGCAAGCGCCTGTAAAACAGGGCTGTTGCTAGTCGCATGTTGACGTTACGCGAGTCAGTGCGGATTATTGAATCATAATGGTGAGAAACTGCGCACATTATCATTGTTTATCCACGGAAAACAATAAAACGAAAATTGTATAGATTTCAGAGTGATGAAAACAGGTAAGCAAAGCAACAATTTCTGTGGTGGCGACCTCGATTGTTTAACTCACACATTTGACGTGTGCACAGATATGTTGTTTCATTTGTAGTAGTACTAAGTATATTTGTCTCTCTGTTTCTATGAAGTGCCATACCTGTGACTTGGTGACCAATCTACTTTAGTCTACTCACCCCTTGTCCGTTCTGCTGGCTGTACAAGTAAAAGCTTTTCTTGCAATCCCGCGCCCGCGTCTGCGCACTCAGGAGGAAATTTCTGCAACATACAAAAAATATATAATCACTGTCCGATACATACATACTATCACGTCTTTATCCCTAATGGGGCAGACAGAGCATCTTGGGTCTTGCGGTTCTATGCAGAGCCCAGGGCCGCAAGACCCAAAAGCCACTTTTAGCGTCATGGTGGGCGAGAAGATGGAAAAGCAATCACTGTCCGATATCATAGGATTAATCGACTTCGACAAAAAACTACACAACTGATTTAAAAATTTCTATAGGACCATTCTGCAATGTACAAAAAATATATAATCATTTTTGAAATCAGTAAAGGCGTCTTTAAATAATCGGTGAACATGCATAAAAAAAGATCGCAACGAATTGATAACCTCTTCCTTTTTTAGAAGTCGGTTACGTAACATTTCTTACCTCAAATACACTTTTTTCCACGTCTCCCCGATGTACTCATTCTCTACTTCCAACCCCTTTCGCCTCAAGTTATCCCGCGCGGCGACCACTTCATCGCGAGGTTAGGTCTCATGGAGCCCAGTCGTCATAAATAAGCCTACTTAATCTAAATATATAAATTTCTCACCTCAAATACACTGGTTTCCACGTCTCCCTGATGTACTCATTGTCCACTTCTAACCCCTTTCTCCTTAAGTTATCCCGCACGGCTACCACTTCATCGTAAGTAAGGTTAGGTCTGGTGGAGCCCAGTCGCTCTAGCTCGTTCTTCACTTCACTGCGGCGGTACTGCTCCTCTGACGTGTGTTGCCAGTATAGCCAGCGGTCTTTGAAGCCAGGGCCTGAAAAAAAAAATTAAAAATATAACTACGTTTGCGGGCGTTACACGGGGTGCAAGCAGACCGCGATGTTGGTTGGTTCGATGTTGGAATCGGGCGAAAAGTAAAGGGAACAACGAAAAATTAGTGGGCGGCCATCTTTTATAAAAAATCTGATTACAGTTTAGAGTAACACGGGGAGCTTTACCCTTACGTTACACTAGCACGTTGCAGACTAATTAAGGTAAAATTGTAAAATTCTGTCGCCATCTTGGATTACCTTCGCAAGTAGTTTACTATTGGCGGTTATCTTGAGAAGAAAAAGCTGCTCAGCGCTTGGTGGGAGAGTGACTCGGGCTAAGGCCTTGAGCTCAGCCTTATGCCTTCGGCCTCAGGCTTCGCTTGGTTATTGAGGGCTTGCGGAGGAGAGAGATGAAGGCTTCCACAAAGAATATTCCCTCTAGGAAAGGCATTGCGGTGGAAATCGTATACATAAAAAGTTGCAGCCACAACTTTGAGGTCGGGATGTAGGACACTGTTAGCGCCACCTCGTAGGCGTTTATGAAGAACTCCGGATGAGGTCAAAACATGTCGGCAGTAGCTGACTCTATACGTGAGTTACCCATTCACTAAGTATAATAATGACTGTATCTCACGTTTGTTGACGTTTAGAAAGCAAACCGGCCAAGTGCGAATCGGATTCGCGCACTAAGGGTTCCGTACCATTATGTATAAAAAATCGCGTTTGTTGTATGGGATTTAAATATTTTATTATGTTTCAAGTATTTAATTATGTCGTTATAGCGGTAACAGAAATATATAATTTGTAAAAATTTCAACTGTCTAGCTATCGCGGTTATTGAGATACAGCCTGGTGACAGACAGACGGACAGACGGACGGACAGACAGCGGAGTCTTAGTAATAGGGACCCGTTTTTACCCTTTGGGCACGGAACCCTAAAAAGCATCTGAAATGCCAGAAAATAGCGGATCTTGTGAGAATATGCAAGTTACGTCACCAGTGAGGTTCTTGATGTCATCATTGACTTCCGCGAGCCGCTCCCTGAGCGCGGACTCCATGAGCGCGACGGCCGCGTCCCAGTCGCCGCGCGACGCCACGCAGCGGTCCTGCAGCGCGTTCAGCTGCAGCACGCGCAGCACCTGCAGGCGGCAGCGTCATCATCATCGGGAGTTTTAAGCGGGAAGTCAAGGGGTTCAGTTGCCCTTATATTCATAAGAATAAACAAACGTTCGCTAAACCTATTTTAATTAAAATATGTTTTGTCCCTTTCTCTTTTTCCAATTTTTGTCATTGCAAGAATAAGACAAAACATAAATAGAGCCGTAAAAAAAGCTCATAATAAATCATTTTGCAGAATGCAAGCTAAGTTTTTTTTAGTAATTTATTGATTACAATTAAACGATACTGAATTAGACAGTAATTTTTAATAAATCACTTCACTGGTAATTCGAAACTGCATTGACTACGCATCGCGGCCCATATGCGTTTAATATAATGCCATTTGGGCTGATTCTAAAGCTACTATATAGCTTCAAGATTATAAAACACATCCTGATCTCTTTCTTCACACTGGTAACTAAAAACTACATCGACTACGCATCGCAGTCTATATGCGTTTAATATAATGCCATTTGGAATTACCTCTAAAGGCACTTTATAGCTTCAAGACTACAAAATACATCCTGAGCTATTTCTTCCCACTGGTAACTAAAAACTGCATTGATCATGCATCGCGGCCCATATGCATTCAATGGAATGCCATTTGGACTAACTAAAGCCACTATAAATCAGAAAAAGTTATATAGCTTCAAGACTATAAAATACAGCATTCGTTCTCATAATGTCCACACCATTTCACATAATGCCTTTAGGACAGTCCCGACAGACTAGGTCGGAGACTATTTCTAGTCATCGCACTAATATTATAAAGACGAAAGTTTGTGAGTGTGTGTGTGTTTGCGCAAAAACGGCATAGGCATAGGCCTCTGGCGTTCTGACTAAGTATAGCTCTGTTAGTACATAGAGGGTCATGCTTCTGCAGTGGTATTTATTATAAAATATAGTATAATATCTCGAACTTACTTTGGGGTCAGCTCAGTCAGTATAATTTGTCCCTATATTTATCTACTTATGTTTTGTCTCATTCTTCAATGTCCAATATTGTAAAGAGGGAAAGGGACAAAAAAGAGACCAATTTTTAATAAAATTTGGTATGCAGGAAGCTGACACCCTTGATTAACACGTAGGCTAATTTTTCTGCGGTTAACACCGCGGGTCACAGCTAGTTATTCACAAAATACTTACATCCTGAGCTCTGTCCTCCCATTGGTGCCTCCTCAGCGCTTCTTCCACAGCCTCCTTCTTCACCGGCTCATACACAGGGTCGGACTCGACCCCTCTAGACATTAGCTCCAGGAATTCCTCTCTCAAAGCCTCGCGTCCCGCGCGAATGGATTGTAACGGGAGTTCTGACTCCGCCCACTCTCGGAGCTTGATGTCCACTGACGTGTTGAATTTATCTGCGAATATGTAGTGTCATGTTTAATTTCAACGTTTTAAGAGGGTTTCAAGAATGTAACACTAGATGGCAGCATAGTGACGTCAGGTCCAATCGACTGTTGTGATTGGATCATCAGTTGACAGGTTCTTTTGTGGTGGTGGTTTCAAAAATATGACACCAGATGGCAGCATAGTGACGTCAGGTCCAATCGACTGTTGTGATTGGACCATCAGTTGACGGGTTCTTTTGCTCCAATAACAGCAGCTAGATATTGGACCTGACTTCACTGTGCTGCCATCTGGTGTCTCATATTTTTTAAACCGTCATTATTTCGACACGGTCACAATTTCGAAAATAGTTGGACTACTTATTGCTTCGATAGAATCACGTCTTTATCTCTTACGGGATAGACAGAGCCGAAGTGCATAATCTAGAGACCGCTAAGCGTGACAATCAAGTTTCTTATCTGTTTCTTTTTCTAAAGTTTGACATGAGTGAATGCTTTAGCATTAAGTCCACCTATTGTAGCTTTTGGCTCGATAAAGTTTTAAATTAACAAATAAATAAACGATGTTGGTAGGCTCTTTTTCTCTATAATCCTTAAAAAAAACGCATGTCTATGAAAAATATACGGAGAAGTCTAAACATGAACCTTGCTATATTTAAATCTACTCAATGTATTTCAAGAAATGTTAAAACGAAAAATCTAATCAATATGTATCTAACATAAAGTACTTATCAATAAGACAAACTAAAATTGAATAAAAAAGCTAAAGCAAGGCAAAAAATACTCGTAAAATAAATGAAAATGAACACATTAAAAGAAAATCTTACTAAAGTCTACATCGAAAACGTACGGGAAATATCGTAGTGGTGTGTATCTAACATAATGTACTTATCGGAATCATAAATCAAAATTGAAGAAAAAAACAAGGCAAAAGATTACTCTTTAAATGTATGAAAATGAACACATTTAAAAGAAAAAAATCTTACTAAAGTCGATATCGAAAACGTCGAGAAATATCGTAGTGGTGCTACCGGCCGTTTTGTTCGCGTGTTCGTACTTGATCTGACGAGGGACGGGGCGGGCTGGGGGGAAGGGGAAAGGAAGGCATTAGTGTGAGGAAAGTAGGGTAGGATAGTAAGGTTTGTCATTGTCACATCAGTCATAGAAAGTCCACTGCTGATTTTAGAGTTTTGCGGTCATAATTACTGTTATTAGTGTTACTATTCAGTCTTGTTATTGATATTGAGTCGGCCAGCGACCATGATGGCTTGGCGGTCTTCGCCAAGGATTTCCAAACTTAAACAAAAGCGACCTGCAACCTTGTTTAGGTCGTGTGGGTGTGCACGCTATGCTTGCCGGTACGTGACCGCCATACGAGAACCTTTATACCCCATCGGCCATCGGTTAGTCGCGCTATGCGCAACTAACAACGTGTCTGGTTCTGCTGGTTTTTGGTCGGTAAAAAAATCGATGAAAACTCGGTAAAAATATCGGTGTATATAAAAAGTAGCATGTGTATTGCCGATCTTTTGACAGGCTGTTTAGTGTTGATATCTTTGCTTCTTTTTTCATAGTCAAAATTGCAAAAAATAATGACAGCTAAATGTCAAAGTTAGAGATTTTGACAGATTCCTTTTTTCCCCCCAAAAAAATTGTTGCAACTACTTATATTTAGCTAGCTCGGAGTTGAAAAAGTCCTAAAGTTTTTGTTTGTTATATGTAAAAGAAAGAAGCTTCTTTATAAATCTCAAAATTTGTGAAAAACAGTGTAAATTGCTAAATACTAAGTTATGCAAGTAAAAACAATTAGTTGAATGGCGTCGTTTAATTTCACCAAGTTTACAAATCTTTTCAGAGCCAACCAAAGAAGTGAACAATCGGTAAAAAGTCGGTAAAAAATTCGGTAAAAATGACTCACCGACATCAAGGTGCGCACTAGCGGCCGCCGGCAGGTATATCTGCTGGAAGATCCTCTCCGCGGCGGCGTTCCATAATGCGGCTTGAAGTCGCAGCTCCCAGGCGGGCGCGGCCACGGCGGACAGCTCGGCGGACTGGTCCAGCAGCTCCGCGCGCGCGCGCTCGAACAGCTCGTCGCGGTCCAGCTCGCGCTGTCTAAACACATCATCATCACTGTTACAAATTGATGTGTAGAGGTGACCACTTTACTGAAACGCATTTTTCAAAGTAAGAAAGTATTGTTCACCACATTTGTTTTGCACTAATTTTGATAACAAAGGCACTGTTTAATATATTTTATTATAAAGCAATAACACGGACACAATGTAGGCGTCAAGGCACGCACGGACGGAAGAGAACGAGAGAGCAATATATTTTTTAAATTTAGTAGAATACTAAACAATCACCATCATCAGGTCTTTCTGTCTCCACTGCAGGAGCACGACCCTCTCTGTACTACCAGAGCCATACTTGGCCAGGGCAGCCAGAGGACTTGGCCTATACTTTAAGTACATCACAACTAAGTTCATTTGTTACCTCTTTGTATGGGTTATTTTGTAGTAAGATAAATGTCAGAGAACTTGGGATGCACTATTTATTTTAATCCTTTTACCTACACTTATCGACATAGATGCTTATGACTATTTTGACAACTCGACTGGATGAATCAAAACAAAAGACACACGAACATAGTGCCTTCCCCTTAATAGAGACAGTAAAGTGCCGATGGACACATTCTTATAAAATAAGTACTTTATAAAACTAGGTCAATGTAAAATTACTCATTAGTCTGAGTTTAGGCTAGATCGTAATATTATTAGCGTGTTTATTTACAATATAGATACGTTAACATACGGAAAAAAAAAACTCGACTGGAAGTGCACAGGAAATGCCATAGACTAAAAAACAAAGATTGACAGGAAACAGTTTCCTTTACTTTAATTTTATTAAGGCATTCCTAAAAACTCTTCAAGCTTCAACCATTGAACTTATTTCAATGAAATTTGGTATGGATATAGTTTGAGACTCAGGGAAGAACATAGAATAGTTTTTATCCCAAAATTCCTATGGGGAGCTAAGTCCGCGGGCACAGCTAGTAAATAAATATAAAGGGACAAGTCCCACAGATTGAGTTAGCGTTATGAGTTATGAGATACTAACTCAACGATACTATATTTTATAACACATTTTATATAAATAAACATCCAAGACTCAGCACAATTTGAAAAGGCCATTTTCCAACTTGCCCTAACCGAGGATCGAACCCGGAACCTCTGATGGCCACTACACTACATCATGCTCACCTGGGGAAGGTGTTCTTCCACTCGGTCTCCAAGTTGAACCGCATGGCCTTGAAGGCGTCAGCCTGCTGCTCCACCGAGGCGCGCACCATGCGCCAGAAGCACTCCGCCACCGCCAGCGACAGGTTGCGCGTCGTCACCTGCGACGGGGTCACAAGCCCGTCTCTGGAACAAAAAAAAAAGACGTGTGGCACTCGGGGACTGCCGCGGTAAAGCTATTGCAAACAAGGAAGGACGGCAACGTCGCAAACGGACGACGGAGACGAAGCGGCAACCTACATGGTAGGCGGAGTGGAGAGCGTGAGGTTTTTTCGTTACGGAATTTCTGGATTCGGTCCCCGCGCTTAAGGCCCGCGATAGAAGCTATGCAATAGCTTAAAAATTGGTTCATGTTTTTTTGTTACTCAAAGTCAAATTTTTCTAATCAATCTACACTAATATTATAAAGAGGAAAGATTAGTATTTTTGTGTCTGTATGTCTGTAATGGATAAACTCAAAAACTTCTGTGCCAATTTGAAAAATTCTTTCACTATTAGAAAGCTACATTCACTCTGAGTAACATAGGCTATAGTTATTGCTACAAAAGATTAGGGATCCTGAATAAATCTTTAGTAACGTAAACCAAGGTGTAAAAAAAATGCGACCACTATGTCCACCCGTGCAAAGCCGGGACGGGTCCCTAGTGTTATGTAAATTTATCTCTTATCGAAAGTTTAGTGCAAAAGCTAAAAACTACTAGCGTTTCGGAACGACCACTGCTGGGAAGATTACGCCGAAAGAAACACAGTTCAGTATTGGTCTATGAAGTAAGGTGTACACTCACAGTGACTTGCAATAAATTCTGATTCTCACTTGAACAACTTGGAGGAGCGGAAGAACCGTTCCTCGTACTCGCGAATGCTCTGTATGGAGTCGTCCTTACGACTGCGCCCTGTCACCACGGGTAGTAACAGTTGTATTGGAATGAAGCGATTCTCGTCCTTATTGCATATGCAGTAAGGTATACACTCACTTGAACAGCTTGGAGGAGCGGAAGAAGCGCTCCTCGTACTCGCGGATGCTCTGTATGGAGTCGTCCTTACGACTGCGCCCCGTCACCACGGCGTAGTAACCCAGCGCCTTCATCGGGAACAACTTGCCTTCCAAGATGCGGCGGATCTGTACACACAGATTTATAGTTAAATTTTTACCGACTTAAAAAAACGAGAAAGAACCTAATTCGTCGGAATCTTTTATTAGCGGTTGTTTATAAATTAATTAAAAGGTAATGTTATTTATTGCCCTTGACAGGTGACAGACCACAGCTGAAAATCAGTGAGCTACTCTCTGAGCAGCAAAAACCACTGAGCGGTGACCTTTTTGATTGATATAGCACACAGATACAAAGATATTATTATTTCAAATGAGGGCACCATATACTTATGTAGTCATGATTCATTGAATTACTATAATTATAATAAATGCCAATCACATTACCTATTTGCATTAATGACATTTCACTTCACCTAGTTGAACGCAAACCCTGTGGGGATAGGATAACTGTGTGGGCTAGAGAGTTTATGGGCTATAAAGCGTAATGTGGTTTTAGAAGGAAGCTTTACACAGATCAGCGCGGAGACCGTCATTTTTAACCAACTTCCTAGAAGGAGGAGGCTATCAATACGTCGCATTTTTTATCTATGTTCACTTATTATTCGTAGACGCGTGAATAGATTTGGAAAATACTGTTTTTGTTTGAAAGGGTAGGTAGGGGTAGGTATAGGCTTACATGGTGGTTCCATTTTTTTTTTAAATTATTATTTTAATCTCTATCGACCCTCATTCCGACGTAATATATGTATGTATATGCCGTGTGGTTTCCGGCAGAGTAAAATAGGACCACTCCAAGTCTTCCCGTGGATGTCGTAGAAGGCGACTTCGGAAATACAAGCTAAACAAAGCTTATGAACATCTATTAGATCTCTCCAACCGGTCTGGCCAGCGTGGAGAGTGTAGGCCAAGTCTTCTGGCTGCTCTGGCCTAGTTTAGCTCTGGTAGTACAAAAGGTCGTGCTCCTGCAGTGGAGACTAAAAACAACTGACGATGATGATATGTATGTATAACTCACCCTGTTGGGATTGACGAGGTTCTCCTCAGCGAGGTCGACCTTGGTGAGAACAAAGATGGTCCGCTTGCCGCCACCTAGTATGTATGACTTATACATGTATATATAACTCACCCTGTTGGGATTGGCGAGGTTCTCCTCAGCGAGGTCGACCTTGGTGAGAACAAAGATGGTCCGCTTGCAGCCACCGTTTATGTATGACTTATACATGTATATATAACTCACCCTGTTGGGATTGGCGAGGTTCTCCTCAGCGAGGTCGACCTTGGTGAGAACAAAGATGGTCCGCTTGCAGCCACCGTTTATGTATGACTTATACATGTATATATAACTCACCCTGTTGGGATTGGCGAGGTTCTCCTCAGCGAGGTCGACCTTGGTGAGAACAAAGATGGTCCGCTTGCCGCCGGGGTCGCACGCCGACACCAGGTCCGTCACGTTGCTGCGCTCCGCGTCTACTGACCCGTCCTGCACAGGAAACAATGAGGGTTATTGAGTGTGTCTCGAGACGTCATCGTGTGCGCGTCCTCTAGTCACATTTATGAAATGTGTGTAATCAGTTTAAGGCGAAATGGTAGCAAAAGTGGCATTTTAAATAAATTGTTCAAAAGTAAATTAATTGCGTTTATCCGTCTTGTTTTAAAACGAGATTTCGCCAAAAGCGGCCACTTTAAAACTAAAACTAGCCGGATTATCAATAATACTTTCAAAGGTTATTCATAAAATAATTTTCTACAGATTGTTGGAAGTAAATTTTTTTATTATCACCATTATTTATTATATCATTTACTTATGAATAATTTATCTCAAATAACGGCGCCACTTCTGCTACCACTTCGCCTTAATTCATGCTAAAAATGTCTGTGTCAAGTTGGTTTTAGTTAAAAAACAAAAAAGGTTTTTAAATAACTAATTTATTTAAGATCATTTAGATCATCAGATCAGTTACTACTTAGTTTCGCGAGAGATGGCATTTTTATCCGACTAAATAAACATTTTGAATTTTGGATTTTATGTGCATTGGGACACAAAAGCTTACCTGTATGCACAGTATGATAGCATTCGGGTTCTCCATGTACTGCTTGGACATCTGTTTGATCGCCTCGCGAGTGTCAGCCGCCATGTCTACTGTTTGAGTCTGGAAAAACAAACATTTTACAAGTTTACTTTCTACGCAAAAAAAAGAAATCCCGACACCATCTAGTGATAAGTGGCAGAACTACATAGTATTCTAACCGATGATTAGTGGATTTTATATTAGTAGGGCCGTCTATTATTTTCCTGGAAAATTAAAACATCCGGAATTTAAATACTTTCACGTAAAAAAAACCGCATTGCAATCGGTCCATTCGTTCGAGCGCTACGATTGTCACAGATATACCGACATACATAAGAATCAAATTTATAACACTTCCCTTTTTATCGGAGGTCTATCTCTGTCACAAACTCTAAATGCGAAAGAGATAGCAGAACCCGTCGCGGGTCACCTGTCTCTGTCGCACGTAGCGTTTGCGACAGAGATAGACTGAACCCCCCGCATGCGCCCGCGTAACTTAGCGAAGGTCATAAAAATGATTTAGGTAAAAAAACGTTGTACTACAAATCTATAAACGGATTGTTTACAGAGTATTGAAATCATTCTAAAGTCTAATTTTTTATTCCGTAGAATTCTGACATTTCATAAGTGTTGCTACTAAAAAAGTTCTTCAACTAAAAAGTGAACGCGTATAAGGGCGATAAAAAATTTAATTCTTGATTAATTTTAATGTTTTACCAAGATAATGATACACTTTAAATTTTCTGGTATATTTAAAATGTTATAACATTTTTTAATACCGAATTATCAAAGTTATATTTTTAAGTAATTTTAAGTCAGCAGGTTATTTTTCTTTCCCTGGCATCACTCCCTACTAACTCATGTATCATCAACCTTTTTAGCCAAAAGCTTAATAAATATTTTTTTTCGTAATCCGTGAAGCACAAAAATTAAAAAATAAAGTATGCGGCTACAGCTGTCGCGTCACGACTGTCACATTGATTGTTATATTCGTTATATTTCTGTTAAGTTTTTTCTTGTTGAAAAAAACTATTTTCTTAACTGATTTAGATTAAATTTGATATGAAGATAGTTTAAGAACCTGGAAAGGACGTATAAGCCATTCACCCACAAATTGACCGCGGTGTAAAGCTAATTGGATTTATTTGTATGTATGTTTGTTAAATCAAATAGTTTTCACAGTTGTTCGTATTTTATGTCGGTTATTCAACTGTTCCTGATAAAAATATTACTCGCTGTAAATCCCCTTCGATTTGGAGCACCGCACTAAATTGAATGGTTACATTCACTAACAAATAAAATGTATAGACTCAGATGTTTACACTCTTATTGAAATGTGGAATTTAATAAAAAAATGTGCCCGGCCAAAAAGGTTTATGATCGCTAAGCTGTCAGAATTCTACGGAATTAAAAATCAGAGTTTACAGAGATTTGGAATGCCAGAAAGCGCTTGTACTTGACACTTAAGTTTATTAAAACATGCGAACTTTTCGAAAGCGTTTGACACTGTGGCACACAGCTTAGTTAAAAAAAAAAACTGTGCGAAATGTGATAGTCAGTTATTTCATACAATAACTTGAAACATACTTGTGACATCGCTATCAATTAGTTATATATCGCAGATAAAATTCCCAACAATAACTTGAAACATACTTGTGACATCGCTATCAATTAGTTATATATCGCAGATAAAATTCCCAACAATAACTTGAAACATACTTGTGACATCGCTATCAATTAGTTATATATCGCAGATAAAATTCCCAACAATAACTTGAAACATACTTGTGACATCGCTATCAATTAGTTATATATCGCAGATAAAATTCCCAACAATAACTTGAAACATACTTGTGACATCGCTGTCAATTAGTTATATATCGCAGATAAAATTCCCAACAATAACTTGAAACATACTTGTGACATCGCTATCAATTAGTTATATATCGCAGATAAAATTCCCAACAATAAATTGAAACATACTTGTGACATCGCTATCAATTAGTTATATATCGCAGATAAAATTCCCAACAATAACTTGAAACATACTTGTGACATCGCTGTCAATTAGTTATATATCGCAGATAAAATTCCCAACAATAACTTGAAACATACTTGTGACATCGCTATCAATTAGTTATATATCGCAGATAAAATTCCCAACAATAACTTGAAACATACTTGTGACATCGCTGTCAATTAGTTATATATCGCAGATAAAATTCCCAACAATAACTTGAAACATACTTGTGACATCGCTATCAATTAGTTATATATCGCAGATAAAATTCCCAAATTTAAAACAATACGTTCAAGTGTCCCACAAGGTACATATCTTGGTCCTATTTTTTTTTGCAGAATTTTAATTCAATTTGTATGACGTGTGGTTTCCGGCAGAGTAGAATAAGACCACTCCAAGTCCTCCCGTGGATGTCGTAGAAGGCGACTTAGGAAGTACAAGCAAAACAAAGCTTATAAACATCAATGAGACCTCTCCAACCCATTTAGCCAGCGAGGAGAGTGTAGGCCAAGTCCTCTGGCTGCTCTGGCAAAGTATGGCTGATACTACAGAGCGGGTCGTGTTCCTGCAGTGGAGACAAAAAGATCTGATGATGATGATGTGGACTATGTAGTTTCATTTACTTACCGATATGACTCCAGGCAGATCAACCAACACCATGCGGTGAATACCGGGCCCTTTGACGGACATGGAAATGACGTCAGTGGAGACGGTGCGGCCGCCGCGGACGCTGTTACGCATGCGCAGCTCTACTTCTCTGCAAAAGTAGAGCTTAAGTTTTGTTATATTCATTTAAAACTAAAAGACGATTTCATTACTTAAACTACTCAACCGGTTTTGATGAAATTTCTATGGGATCACCTGACAAGTGTGTATATTCAAATAAAAAAAAAAATAAAAAAAAATCTAAATTAGTTCAGGCGTCTTCGGATAATCGGTAAACATACAATAAAAAATCATTGCGACGATTGATAACCTTTTTGGGATGTCTGTTAAAATAACATTTATGTGTAAGCTTTTTTGAAAGTACGTTATGGCTCCATCATTACAAACGTACTAAATTCTTTATCCCTAATGGGGTAAACAGAGCATTTTGTGTCTTGCGGCTCTAAGCAGGCAGTCTAGGGCCGCAAGACCCAAGGGCGAGAAAATAAAAAAGCTTTTAAGATCAGCGTGGGAAGAGAAGTTGTCAAGCATAAAACGTTATGCGGCTGAAATGATGATAATGATTAAAACATAAGTCTTCTATATTATTATACTCCAATGAATATTAAAAGGTGGTTTGATGACCTGACCAGGGTCGCTGGAAAGCGCTGGATGCAGGCCGCTCTTGATCGGTCATTTTATAAATCCTTGGGAGAGGCCCATGTCCAGCAGTGGACGTTATGCGGCTGAAATGATGATGATACCTTGAATATAAGTAAAATTACAGTCTATTACAATTTGTTATCGAAATGAGGAGCTCGGTGGCTTGGCGGGAGTTCTAATTGATAGCGCTTTCGCAAGTTAAGCGACGCCGGGCGTGGCCCGCACTTGGATGGGTGACCACAAGTGGCATAAAAATTTCTCGAGCTCCTCCGTGCTACGGAAGCCACGTATAAGCCGTTGGTCCCGGCTGTTTTCATTGTACGGCAGTCGTCAAGCCATGTCAGATGCCTTTAGGCAGCCTGAAAAATCTGACACCAGTGTTGGCCGCTTACACACACTAAAACAAATATCGAAATTTTGGGTTGCCTATAGCAGTGTCTGCAAATGTATGCAGGTAGTGAAAGTGTACTTACTTCCTCAAATCGGCCAAATCTGATTCCTTATTTAGGTCGAACTCTCTAGCGGAGTCCCTAAACTGCGCTACGTGGTAAGGTCCCTCAGACAGCGTCACCTTCACAGGAGCCCTGGTAAGAACAGAACATAATCACGTCTTTATTTCTAATGGGTAAGACATTTTCGGTCTTGCAGATTTAAGCAACGTTGTTCATACTAAAGAAATGAACAACTTTCTTATTAAGTTATTAGCTGGTGCCCATCTCTGCAGTGCTTCTAGGAAGTTATAGTTAAGAGGGCGTCGAGCGTCCGCAGCGCCCCCAATCGCGTTTTATTACATTTCTCAACATATAACCAATATTTCAAAAAATCCCGATGGACAATCTGTGATTATTATAAAAGTACATTTTTTTAAAACATTATTAATTATAATTTTATTTCGGTGTAGTTATTATCGACTTAACCGCCACGCGGAGCCACTTTTGACGGTTAAGTCGATAATAACTACACCGAAATAAAATTATAATAATTAATGTTTCAAAAATACGTACCTTAATTTTTTTTTAATATTTTCTCAATTTGAGAAATGTAATAAAACGCGATTGGGGGCGCTGCGGTCGCTCGGCGCCCTCTTAAGAGGTTAGAGTAGAAATTGTTCATACTTAAGAAACGAACAACTATGCACCATGGGCGGGAGCGCGATTGCTCGTCCAGCACTGCCGATCGTTTCAAGAACTATTTCACAGTTGGGTTTTATGTGAAATAGTTCGTTCACAGAAACGAATAACTTTCTTATTACCTGGTGTCCATCTCCCAGCACCGTTAGAGCATGACTTGTTCATACTACAGAAACGAACAACTATCCTAATACCTGGTTTCATGCACATTTCCCCAACCATACCGGGAATCTAATTTGGGGGCAAAACCAAAAGTTGTTCATTATAAGCAAACGAACACCTATTCCAATACCTGGTTAGTGCACATCGCACCATTTCCCCAACCCCTCTGCGAATCCAATTTAGCGGTAAAAGCAAAAGTTGTTCATTATAACCAAACGAACAACTTATCCTAATACCTGGTGCACATCTCCCCGGCTCCCCTGGGGAAGATCCTGGCCTGCGCGATCATCTCCAGCACGGACGTCTTCCCGGCCGACTGGTCCCCCACTACTACCACCCTCGGCAGCCGGTCCGTCTCGCCCGCGTCCCAGCCAGACAGCTCGTCTAGTACTGCCGAGTACATATCGATGAGGGAGCGCTGCGGAAGAAATTTTCTTCAGAAACTGTCCGATAGATCATAAAAAAGATAATAAAATTACTATGTAACAGATACCCAACGCCATAGAAACGATTGGAGGGCCCGTAAGTAGGCAAAACTGGAGTTGCGGGGTAGGAACACAGAGATGGCAGCACACACGACTAGCAAAAAAGTGACAAAGGAAGTGTTGAATATGCTTTAAAAATATTTATAAGACACATTTAATTAATTAGAGTACATACTACTTTTTTAAATAAAAGGAATAAACGATTTTAATGTTTTAATTATTACCATAAATAAGCGCCATCTAGTGTAGGAAGAGAAATAGTTTCCGGCAGAGTAGAATAGGGCCACTTCAAGCCCTCCCGTGGATATCGTATAAGGCGACTTAGAAAATATAGTACAAGCTGAACAAAGCATATAAACATCAAGGAGACCTCTCAAACCCTTCTGGCCAGCGAGGACAGTGTAGGCCAAGTCCTCCGGCTGCTCAGGCCAAGTATGGCTCTGGTAGTACAGAGAGGGTCGTGCTCCTGCAGTGGAGACAAAAAGACCTGATGATGAAGATGATACCTTCATCTTGCGCGCGCTGGGCTGCCGGCCCTGCCTCAGCAGCATGTTCTGCTGCCGCAGCTCACGATTCTCTTGCTCCAGCCGCTGCAGCTCCCTCTGGTACCGAGCTTGGAGAGCTAACACTTCCTCTTGCAAAGCGTGAACACGTTTCTCTGTTAAACCAATTATTTCTGTCAAGTTTGTTTGTTTGTTATAACTTTATTGTACCAAAAAACAAAATAAAGTACAAAAAAAGACGAAATTCGAATTCGGACCTATCCCATATAGGGATCTCTTCAAACTGTGATAAATTGAGAGGACAAAAAAGGTAGAAGTACCTAAGTACGTCCTAGGTATTTAAAAAGATTATACATACATAACTGTATTTTGTTTTTTGGTACAATAAAGTTATTACGAAACAAACAAAAATCGTCTTAAAATCCGACATTAGTATACAATAATTAAATTTTTAACAAATAAACAACAGACTTTTTTATTTCAGAAGTTTCTTCCATATCCCTGAAATTCTTTATCAAATGTTTACAATTGAATTTGACATCAAATTGGCACAAGGTAAAGGCTTTCAAATAAAAATAAAAAAACATCAGAGTCGTCTCACAAATGGCGCAAATTTCACGTAACGAATTGATAACCTCGACCTTTTTAGAAGTCGGTTAATTAATAGTAATAATAAACTAAACCGAAATAGGTTTGTTTGCGAAATATTTGATAAACGATTTTTCAAAACTAAAAATCGACTTCAACATCAATTTTAATAAAATTTCTATAGGACCACCTGACAAGTGTGCTCTTATAAAATCTGACACCAGTGTTAGTGGCCACCTACACAAAAGAAAACAAACGAACCGTAAGTGGTGTCTTCGCCGCTAGAAGATCGGCCGGGCGACGACGGCGCGGGTCGGCTCTGCAGGTTGTTCACTATCTTCTGCGGAGATTCTGCTGAACAACAACATCAACATCATCATCATCTAAGTCAAAGATAATCCGCTATTTTCCACGTAGTCAAATCAAATACTTTTTTCTAAAGTCAAAATAAACAATTTCTATGGGATTTGTATGAAATACAGGCAGATGACGTCATAGTTTCTTAAAGTCAAATAGCGCTCTTATTATAAGTTTTTCTGCAATAATAAATCTAAAATCATATCAAAACTTGATATGATCATGTCATTTATCATTACTTTTATGACGTTTTATTTCCTTATCAGTACCAAATAATTTACCATTTTTTTGACCCAGTAAAATACCTAATTACAGACGTTACAGATACTTAACACCGTAGAAACTATTGGACGGGCGCGTAAGTAGGCAACACTGGAGTTACGGGTAGCCTCATAGAGATGGCAGCACCAGCACACAAGACTGGCAAAAAAGTGACAAAGAAAGCGTTGAATGTGATTCAAAATTTACTTATTGCATTTCATATAAGTCATATTTAATAAGAGTACTACTTTATTTAAATAATAGTAATAAAAGATTTTAAATGTTTAAATTCATACCTTGATATTGTATAAAATTATCCTTTTCCAACTACTTTTTATAAGTTGGTCGCCTATAACTTTTTAATTTGTAAACTCTACTTTGCTCTAATAGTTTTCTTTTAAACTTAGTTATATATTATACTGCAGCTGTGATTTTTTTGACGTGTCCATATATAACCGTTTAATAGACTCTAACAAATATTTGCACTATAAAACCAAATATTTCAGAAACGGATCCCTAAATCGGAAAATGGTATTCGAGTCGAGCTTACAATCTTTTTGAAAAACCTATTCAACGTAAGCCCACACGATGGTGTTAGTCGAGAAAAAAAAATGGACTTGCACCTTACTTGAACTTATGTGAGCTAACATAAAAATAAAATACAAGATTTTATTTTACCACTTTCTCGGCATGAATAATATACATGCCTATGCCAAATTACAGCTTTCTAGTACAAATAGTTTTTGAGTAAAACCGCGGAATGACAGACAGATAGACAGACAGACATGGCGAAACTATAAGGGTTTCTTGTTTACTACAGAACTCTAAAAAGAGACATTAAGCCTCATGAATAAGATTTATTTTGCTACGGTTCAAAAAGTACCTACGACGTTTTGCAATCTATAGTCTAAATCAAAAAGCGCCATCTATCGTCCTATCCATTTTCTCTGTTCCGTGGTTACGCCAGTCATCACTAGATGGTGTGAGTATTTTTTATTTGCCTGGCAAATGAACTTTACACTAAATGTAGCGGGAGCGAGGTGATATGCTCGACTGCCACAAAGGGAAGACCTTCCCACCAGGCAAGGTGTTGCGGGGATCCGCGGCTCCGGTGTATCATCGGAAATTGTATATATAGTCAGTTGCAACCAGAACTCAGAGATCGAGATGTAGGATACTGCTGGCGCCATCTCGTATGATTCTTGTGAACTACGGTATCGCTTTCATTGTTGTTTTTGGTTTTTAGTTACTCGTAGTGTCGTAGAGGTCGCCTCACTAAACTACTAGGGGTTCATACACTACAAGGCGATAGCAGAACTTACCGATGTGAGCGGCGTTGCTTGCGGCGGCGGCCGCGACTGCGTCCTCGTACCGCTGCGCGAGCCACTCTCGGAGCTCCGTCGCTCGCGATAACCCCGCCTCACGCAGTCGCGGATCTGCATTCAGCGACAGCGTCAGTGGCACACCTACTATTATATCTAGCTGGGTGATATAGTAGGGGCACCAAGATAATACACGCTGACTTTTCTTTAGTTTTGGAAAAAAATTGTATAGTAAATAAATTCCTCTAACCATATACATAGTTCAAAAATTGTGTATGGCATAAGATTAAAAGTTGCGAAAGTGATTTTCAATTGAGACCAAGAAGTTAGTTTTGGACGGGCCAAAACTGCCGCGTGACCCTGATGAACTCCGGCAGGCTGGCGGCGGTACTACTAATTTATCTCACGATTTTACTTTCAAGTTTCAGTCAACATTTTTTGTTTCAAAATCTTTATTTTGACCAGCGAATTAACGACCCTTACGAAGTGGCCTTCAGATCCAAAACCAAAGAAAAATCACCGTGTATTATTACTAACGTAACAGACACCCAACGCCTTAGAAACTATTGGAGGCAAACATGGAGTGGCGGGGTAGCCTCACAGAGATGGCAGCACACACAACTAGCAAAAAAGTGACAAAGAAAGTGTTGAATATGCTTCTAGCTAGGTGATATATATGGTTGAGTAGTATAGTACTATACCCATGAATAAAATTAGTATATTTTGGGTACTAATCCTAACATAAAAGATGTAGTCTTCTTACCAATTTGCAATTGATCTCCGATCTTGTCCTTAGCCGAGATGAGGGTGGTGGTGAATCGGTCCCATTGTTCATTGTCCGGAAGCAACTCGTTCACCCACCCCATGTCGGGGAGGCCATCTTTCCATTCGGTATATTTCTAAAAAAGAAAAATGATTATAAACTTGAATTAAACGGGTTAACCATGTGGAGCGTTAGCTACTCCATAAATATATACTTGTACATTACTAGTCATTAGACACTAAACAAACACTTTTCACCCCAACTTTTTCAGTCTAACTAACAGTCCTCTGTGCAGAGCATACATGGAGGCTGAAGAAACACATATGTGTCGCACCCATAAGAAGGTTCCTAGAACATCCAGGAACCATGGCAAAAGTGTGCAAGGCGCCTGCAGGCGTTCTTAGCTTCCAGAAGGAGCTGGGTTGGTTCAAGAACAAGTTCGGCTCCCTACGCAAAATGGGACCGGAACATTCAGGCCTAATTGCGTAAAATTGTCTTTGAGGGCAATAAGAAGTAAATACTCATGTATAATTTTGAGATGCCGAATATTAATTTTTTGAATCTTTGTCTTTATTTGCTGCTACTATACAACCAAAGTTTACTATATGCAACCCTATCATCATCATTTCAGCCGCATAACGTTGACTGCGGGACATAGGCCTCTCTAAAGGATTTCCAAAATGACAGATCTAGAGCGGCCTGCATCCAGCGCCTTCCAGCCACCTTGGTCAGATACAACATAAATACTGGGAATTATATTTACCTTATTCAAAGTCATGCCACCACCGACCGCACCACCCAGCAGCAAGTATCTGATCTTCAGCACGCCTCGCACAGCTCTCGCTACCAGCATCCCGTATCTCCGTCTCTGCACATGACATACATCTATCGGCTTCGGGAGGAGCAGACTGCGACCTGTCCAGAGGGAGAATGCGACCGCTCGCTTGTCCACACACGACCATGCTGCTGACTTTTTGAGTGATGATCTGAAATGAGGTTTGTTACAGTTTTGAACATATTGCTAAGTGATCCAATGTTGCACATTGCGAAATAGAGATATACATTTTCTTGAGAGCTGTACACACAGCACAGAAGTTAGACAATACTTAATTGAAATCCCCCATGGGATTGGGGTAGTAACAACAAGTGAACTGAAGCCTCAGTTGATGTTCGTACATTATCGGCAACAGCGTTTATTGAATGGTATCTTATCATCTCCTATGTCTCCATGGCAGGGCAAAGGAACATAAACATAAAAATAATCTATATAATACAGTAAATAATAGACTGCTTTAAAAAGAGATTGGACATTTGGCTATGCACAAATAAAGTGGCTCATAACAATTATTTTAGTCAAGAATTAAAGATTTCGTGAATATAAAAAGTGACTATTAAAAAAGGCAATGGTGCCTGAAATAGACACATTAGCTTTAGCTGCTCGTCTATAACCTAATAAATAAATAACTAAATAAACAATTCCATCTGTCAACCACTGTGTTCTTGATTTCATTCCAGCATAATCCAAGCTGTTTAGCACCAAAAATGACAGTGCAGTTTTAAGTTTGTTTGGTGCGGCCACACTTACACTTACTTTGTGAGTTAAAATCTATGAGGAATACAGGGAATATTACCGATCCAGGTCAACTTGCATCTATAGATCACTGATATCTATTGTATAATGCAAATAAATGATTCTTGATTCTATAGATTTGTACGTCAATTGGATCTTCCTTACATAGATTCCACTAATGTACAAGTATGTTGTTGGTGATGTTGTAAACAAATTCTAGACCATGAGAGTGTAAAGTCATTGTGGGCATGTCCACCAACATAGATCTAGTCAACCTTGTAAAGTGTACTTTCTGGTAAAACCATCAGATGAGGTGGAGTTTCTATTCTTCCCTCTTCTAAAGTTTATAATCCTAATAGAAAATAAGTTTTAGGTCAATAGGACATTGCCTTGATGAAGCCTAAAAAATTTGATGTCAGTGTTGGTCATTTACACACATGAAAAAAAAACCACACAAGGTAAAAAGGAAAAGTATATTGTGCTAGCTTTTCTAATTTTTACATAAAAATATAGTAACCTTTAGTGACCGATCTAAATGCCTATTACAAAAAGGCAGACATTACACTTCAAAACCTATTCTAAAAAGCATTGTTTCGTAATGAGAGATCTTACAATAGAAATTTTTTATTGCTGTGTTTGATCAGTTATTTTTTGTTGTTGTATATACTCCAAATACAGATTTTTCTATTTTCTAAGTTTCAATGCCATACAGCTAGACTGTTACAATTACTATAACTTGAAAGACCATACAAAAATAACTAAAGAAATGTTTACGACTACCGTGCCGGAAAAGTTATTGGAAACAGATTCGTTCAAAGTTTACACTGAAACACCATTGAACAATACCATTGAGATACATAATAAAGTTAGTTTTGCATTACACTTTACCTTATCCGGTTGTGTAGTATCCTCGACATTGTTTACGTAATTTGTTCAATTTCTTCGTAACTATTTCATAAACATAACCAATATATTGGTGGTGGAAGGTGGAAAATCTTATTTCATAACCTCCACCGGTCGTAACAAAATAAAATCAATTCTAACCAATCAACTGATGTAAAGTTATAATTTATTCAATAAATATTACACAATCAACATGTAAAACATTATAAATCACTTCATATTTTTAAAATTGTCGAATTACGAATTTCTAAAGACCATTTTCGTTCCTTCTTTTGACAATTTCCCTTTTTTGACGTCTTAATTCTTATTGACATTTAGCTGATTCGGGGTCAACCGAATTCAAGACCACAGGGTGAAAAGGTCCTATAAATGATTATTTAATCGATAAAAATGGTAGAATTTAGTAGCTTTACTTGGTAGATATAAGATTAACCATTATGGCAATACCAGTAATAAAAAAAAAACAAAAAAATCAGCTGTCAAAATGTATTGAAATTTCTGCTTTTGTAAAGCTATTTTACGTAAAAAATACGCAACCTCCGAAGAAATAATCGCTTCAGTGACCAACATCAATTAGCACAAGGACTAAATAGTGTTCAGTGTTAAATTGTGAGTGTAAACAGTGAGAATGTCCCGTTTGGATTGATTCTTCAGTCACCAATCTATCTCGTAAGTAGGTATTGCTTTAAAAATTTACTAAGGTCTTTAAATCAAGGTTTCACGGTTTTAATGTTAGCTCAGGGTTCGTAGAGGTTGTTATTTGTCCAGGAAGCGATGATATCACGGTCGGTTCTTTGAACCTGCATTCGTGATGTAATAAAGAAGTACTTGAGTTGGCGTAAATAGGGCTTCGCTTGTGTGTTTTGCGCTATTTTTAGCCTCAAAGTACGTGTAGTATACTATACGTTCCAAGGCGGTGACGGTTGTTTACTCTGCTGGCCCTTGTTTACACCATTTCATGTTTTGAAACAGTTTATGACTGTGTACTATATGTAGGGACTAATGAAAATTTAATGAATCTAGTCTTACTTCATTGATGTCCCTTTAAAGATGTTATACGCATTTAGGGATTATTTATATATATTACAATACAATTATTATTTAAACAAATAATACAGGAGAAATTTTACAGATAAGTTATCCTATACTCAAGTGCAAGTAAGTACTATTTCTCTAGAAAGTTTTGATAATGTTCTCCTCTGCAACCCTTTTTTTGCAATGTATTCTTTCTATGTAAATATTATAATAATATAGCTACCTACTGGGACGAATCTTGGATCCTATTATATACTGACAATATTAATAGAAAACATGATTTATCCTGTAAATACCATGACCAAATTGCAGCTATTCTTAAAAAATTCCAAATCCATTAGAAGACTGATAATGAGAGTAATAATTGTAGATGAAGCGAGATAGGTCTGTCAGGACCATAGAAAGTAGAGGTCCATAGTCCTTGCCCAGCCTCGCAACAGCATCGGTAACAGGTGTACCTAATATAATGTATATGTATTTTTTCAAAAGAGTGATTTCAATATAGGCATGTACATATAGCTAAGCTAAGCTTGAAATGATTATTTATGTAGTTTAATTTGCAAAATAATAAAATTCTAAAACCACAATAAGGAAAATAATGTAGCTCTTAATTATAATTATGATTATTTCAGGAAAATATGTAAATGAGGAACTAAGTTGTAAATAAATAGTGACAAATACGTGCTAGCACATTGAAGATGGCAACTGTTCCTTAAGTTGACTTCGTGACTTTTAAATTCTTTTCATGTTGATCTAGAAGAAGAGACATAACTTAGAATGCATTCTTATTTTCTTAACCTCAACTTTAAGCGAGGAAAGAGAAACAGATGATGCACCAGCTGCTTCCCTCTCTATAAAGTAAAAGCCGATTGAGATAATGGGTGAATCATATTAATAATTTATGTGGAAACTGGTCAAGAGTTTCTACATATATTTTGATTCCTTTTGCTCCTTCTCACCCACCACATGCAAACAGGTAACAGGTTCTTCTTATCACATTATCCTTATTTGGGGTCGACTCTGTATGACATACTAGCATTAACATAATATTCTATTTCTTGTCACAGTTCACATAATTTATTCATCTCAATGATCATATCATCCAAATAGGTCAGATGACCAATCAGGAATGACATCACTTTTGTACTTCCTGTTATATTTCCATCTGAGGTGTATTTTAGTTTTTGTTATGATGTCCTGTTGTACAGAAGTGATTTGAAAGGATTTTGTGGGTGGGGATTAACATGCTATTTCTTATCTGATCTGAGCATGTTCCTCAGTGCATTGTTATAAAAAAAAATCATTTTTGTCATATGTACATAAAGTATAAAATTATTCAGTTCTAGTATTTTTTCAATATATCCTTACCCTTTACAAAGTAGAAAGAGCATAAAGCCATAAGACCCAATTCTCAAAACATATTTTTTATTATTCTCAAGCGCTGGACACATAGAAAAGACGTAGGACGCGGACAGGGCGCAGACATTTGTCTTTTCCGCGACGGCAAGCGACGGTTTCATACAAAATGTATAGAAACGTCGCGGAGTAGAGGACGGGACGGGGCAAGGACGGGGCGCGCGTCTTTTCTGTGTGTTCTGATTTGCGACGTTTCTATACATTTTGTATGAAACCGTCGCTTGCCGTCGCGGAAAAGACAAATTTCTGCGCCCCGTCCGCGACGCACGTCTTTTCGATGTGTCCTGCGCCTAAGACCTAGTTTTTTTTATTTACTTCTAAATCTATGTCCGTAGACAATAATTTCTCAAAACTAAAAACCGACTTCATCCCCAAACTACACAACCGATTTTGATAAAATTTTAGACAACTTCACAAGCGTGCTCTTTCAAACAAAAAAGAATTTTCCAAATCAGTCCAGGGGTTTTCGATAATCGAAGAAATGATTGCGACGAATTGATAACCTTCTCCTTTTTGGGAAGTCTGTTAAAAATAGTATAGGTCGCTGACATTATACAGCCTATTAAAATGATTACCCAACCATAGCCACTCCCTTAATTGACTTCTACAATTCACGAATGGTAGCAAATAAGCAGGTAGCAACAGGAAATATAACTGTAAAGTTATTTAAACAGGAAACAATTATATGCAAGTGATACCCAAAATGAAATTAATGAGGTGACCAAAACTACTGTCCTTTTGAGGTCAAACTACTTTATTACTATTCCCTATTACGTAAGCAATGTCTATTTCATTTTATATTTAGTACTAGCTGATGCCTGCGACTTCGTTCGCGTGGACAAAAATGCTGATCAGTCCTAACAACTTTTGCAGGCGTCACTTTTATATTTATTATAGTTTAGTTGGACCATTATGGTTTTGCATTAGGTGTTCCATTTTCCAAAATCAATTATACCCTATATGTTGCCCAGGCTTAACAGCTATACATATACCTAACAAAAAAAAAAGATTTATTCAAATCCGTCCAGTATTTCCAGATATTAGCATGTACAAGCAGACAAACTTTAAAAAAAAATCTTATTCTAATACTATTTTTTTTTTTGGAAATATATTCAATGTACAGACACATTTTTTTACAGTTTTATTATATGTATAGATTTACTTTTATTTCAATAATTTAACAAGCTAGCAAAGTGAGTAAAAATGTCTTGCCAATTTGGTGTTTATAAGTATTTTCAGGACTTGTAAGTTTGACCTACATTTGTTACGAAGTGTTAGATGTGGCCAAAACAATGCGGTTTTACCCACTTTTGCTTTAATAAAAAGTAAATAGTTTTAAAGATTTTTGACATGTTAGTTTATTTAAAAAAAAAAACATCTTGAAGTAGTTTTTCGACTGTAATTAGTCTCGAACTATATCCATACCAAATTTCATCCAACTCGGTTCAATAGTTTAAGCATGAAGAGGTAACTAACAAACAAATATACAAAGTCACTTTCGCATTTATAATATTATATTATTATAGTAGGATAGTAGGACTACATTGCTTGAGGATGGCCATCTAAGTAGCATGCTTTTCAAAGCACAGAGATGCTTGAGATATTTTATGCCGTTTGTGGTCACCAGTCCAATTGGATTGAGGTCAGTGAATGCAATTAGATTGGTGACTTTACAGGGTAAATTAACCTAGAACTTTAAGACCTCAAAACCACGTTTAGCGTAATGGTGAGCGTGAAGACAACAATTGTAAAATGCCTCGACACATGCTGAGTGGAAGTCAGATTAACGTCATATTTAATTATTCCGCTACTAAACCATATTCTATTCTGAGTTTATTTACCAGGCAAAAAACTCGAATTTCAATGGTGACCCATAACTTTTACACATCTTAACCGATTTCCATCAAACATAGAGAAGAATAATCTCAATCAAGTCGGCTTTCAAACAAAAAACTGTTTTAAAATTGCCTATTTGTTTAGGTTTTGCGATGCCACAGCAGATAGATAGACAGACACAAACCCTCTTTTCGCCGGGGCTTTAAGAAAGAAATAAATAATGAGGATTTGGACTGGGTAAAAAATGTATCATTTTATTTATTTGTTTGTTTGTTTGTTTGTTTGTAATAACTTTATTGTACTATGAAAATTGTCTGTTACCTAACTAGATTATCCGAAAATAAAAGACCCATATTTTTTCGTTTAGCAAAATTCACAAAGATACAGCGTTCCGAAGTTTCGGAGTGGGGGTGATTTACGTCACCTTTATTTAAAAATCGTGGCCAATCGATGTATCTTCGTCAGTATTTGCTAATCAGAGAAAAGAAAAAATATGTATACCATTATTTTTAATCTAATGAGCCGGTAAACATTTTTTGTCCACATCCCTATTTTGTGATGTTTTGCTAGAAGCTTCACCCATTGAACTATAAATAGCTAACAGTCGACCTCCAGACTAGATATTATTTAAATAAAGCCACTCGAACCTGTCTCCCAGACTGCAGGCAGATGGAGCTAACATAAAGGCTCATTTACACTGTATAAGTTCTTGTTCATGTTAAGGCCATACATTCCAAAGACCCCGTCGGATGAGGTGAGGGGTGATCTGCGGGGCACCCCGCAGACTTCTACATATCTCGTCTGACTGGGGAACGGAGGCGGGGAATGAACGAATGACGCGGAACGCGGCTGCAGCCGTCTGCAGTCGCCTCTACAGGGCGAGAACGGGGGAAAGGTTCGGGGACGGGGATCGGAGACGCATATTGCGCGGGAGTTTTACTTTAGGAGATTCTGTTCTGTATGTATCTAATACTTACATTAATAATGTGCTATTGTGTAAAATGGGCTTTTAAGCTATAAAGCTAACCCTGTTGCTTAACCTATGGTCGGTGTTTTTAAGATTTCGGGCACTCGAGCGGACACAGTAACAACTAGTAGTTGGCCAAGTCCATGCACGGACCTTTTCGCCGCCTTCGTCTGTGAAAGATAGACCTTTAAATTATTTTATGAAAAACTTTTAAAAGTAATTGCGTTAGTCCATCTAGTTTTGAAACGGCAAAAGCGGACACTTTTGGCGAAATCTCGTTTTGCTACATAACTAGACGGATTATCAATAATACTATTAAAGGTTATTCATAAAATAGTTTAAAGGTCATTCTACAGATTGTTGGCAGTAAAATTTTTAATTATAACCATATTTACTTTTAAACAATCCTCGGAGCCCTCCTTTTGCTACTATTTCGCCTTGAGCTGTAAACAGTAGTTCAAAAATAGTTTGTTGTCTACTAATCTGGCACTGGTGATAAAAATAATGTAGGCCCTAACATTTGACCTCTAATACTAAAAATACTCATTATCTGTAGCGTAGAGATAAAAGGTCCTTGCATCTGACCCCTGATAATGAGTTTGTATGCCACTGTAAACACCCACATCGCTCAGACAGACAGTGATCTCATCTTTATAGGACCTGTGAGTAAACACATTGTTATTTAACCGATGTCAAAAAGAGAGGTTTTAGGGTTCTGTTAACTTCAAACTAAAAAACTATGCTATAATTTGCGATTTTTACTTTAAAAGGAAAAAGTCGCGATACTTAAGTATCACTCGCGAGTATGTCTGTCTTGCCTCTCTGCCCGTCTAACGTATGCAAGTCGGTTTAGTTTATTAGTTACAGGAAAACTTGTAAAAGTCTTCCGTCGTGCTGTGTAGTTTCAGGCAGAGTAGGATAGGGCCACTCCAAGTCCTCCCGTGGATGTCGTAGAAGGTGACTTAGGAAATAAAAGCTAAACAAAGCTTATAAACATCTATTAGACCTCTCCAACCCGTACTACACTGGCTATGCTGGCGAAGTATGACCCTGGTAGTACAGAGAGGATCGTGCTCCTACAGTGGAGACTAAAAGACCTGGTGATGATCGTTAAAGTCTGCAACCCGAAAATCGAGTTTGGGCTCGTTTGATTCGTGTTGAGCACTTTAAACTTTTAAGTTCAATGTTTAAGATAAAAGCTTGTTTTAAAAAATATATTTTTTAATCATCAACATCATAAACATCAGGTCTTTTTGTCTCCACTGCAGGAGCACGACCCTCTCCGTACATATTTAAAAAAAACTTGTTATGCATGTATTTACAGCGGCAGGTCAAAACAAACTTAACTGTACTGCCGCAATGCGTGAACTATTAACTGAGTATTATTAGAGGCGACTGCGACGGAAGCTAGCGGGATATCGTTTATCACAATTTATGTTATTTTTGTTAAATATTACAGGATTTTAACACGTTTGTTTGTTAGGCAAATTCAAAAATCCCGACTTTTAAGCGTTGACTCATCTGTTGAACCGCTAAAACGATTTCTATCAAACATAGCTAAAAAGATATGGCAAGGAATTAATTTGCTTTCAAATAAAAAAATCGCATCGAAATCGGTCCATCTGTTCGAAAGCTACGATGCCATAGACCTTCTTTTTGTCGGGGGTTTGTAACTTTCATCCCGAGCTGTGACCCTAGAACTGTCAATAGAATCTAGCAGTTCGGAAAAACCCTTGACGGATTTGGCTCATGTTCAGACTTAAAATATTAATTGCTATCACTTTCTACTTACCTATTTTCATGAAGACTTGATCAATGATAGTTATCTTACAATTTCCATATCTCGGCTACGCCTCGCTAGTGATGTGCCGTTCCCAGGAATTTTTTAAAACTTTTATTCTCGTAAACGTTTCCGGCAATATTCCTAGAAATCGAAATTTAGGGGAATATTTACAAAAATTTTGGAAATATTAGGAATATTCCCGTATTTACAGCGGGAAAATTCCAGTTTTGGAATGTTTCCAGCGGCACATCACTAACTTCTACAGATCTGGTTTATATTTCGAGTGTATTAGAAATTCTCGAGTTACTGTAGATTAACGTTGAGTTAGCATCTCATAACACAAGTCTCGAACTTACAGGAGTACTAGTCTAGCACTATATATTTATATACAAACATATATTTATAGCGTCAGTTTAAACCCGAGAACTTCGCTCGCTTCGCTAGCTCGTTTAATTAATACCTAAGTCATTGCCCTCTACCTAATTTCATGAGTCTGAACCACTGACACACAATTGGTTAGACGTGTGAATTTTCCTCAGCAGTTTTCACGGTGTTTTTAACCATTCCAAATGCAGTGGTTGTGATGTCTAGATAATAGGTGATATGTGTGCTTTGTAAGCATGGCGCGTCTTGGGTATGTACAGCATTTATATCATAACTAGCTGTGCCCGCGGGCTTCGCTCCCCGTGGGAATTTCGGGATAAATAGTACCCTATGTCCCTTCCCGAGTCTCAAACTATATCCATACCAAATTTCGTCCAAATCGGTTCAGTAGTTAAAGCGTGAAGAGGTAACAAACAAACAAATATACAAACTCACTTTCGCATTTATAATATTATATATATATAATATTAATAATAGGATAGTAGGATTTTTCAAAACTAAAAACCGACTTCAGCCCCTATTTACATAATTGATTTTAGTAAAATTTCTATGGGACACACAAGATCCACCCCACGGAAACTTACTTTCACGCAATAAAAACCGCACCTAAATCAGTCCATCTGTTCGAGAGCTACGATGCGGCAGACAGACAAATATTGGCGTCAAACTTATAAAACCTCTTTTTTTTTAGTCGAGGCTTAAAAACTGAATCCACTCCAAACCACCACAGACAGACAAGATGCCTTCTTTCGAATGTCTTTCCGGTTCAAATCCTGACTTAATTATAATTAATTCTGTGTTTTAAATTGGTTGTAACTGTAGGTAATTATTAAAAATACAATAAAATAATCGTATTCTCTCGAAAATAAAACTCAATTTTTTTTTAATGGTTTTTGTCATCTTTTGATCCTATGTCTGATCTACTGTTTACGGTCCGTCAGCGGTTTGTTTCTTTCTCTACATATACAGGTGTAACTATAAGGATTAAAGAGGGTCTAACAAAATTTCCTGAAACTATTTTACTGGTGAATTCAGTCCATGATAATGAACAACTTTCCCTAAGAAACATATATCGAAATATGAAAAATAATTTTTGTGACCTCTCATAGAACTCATTTTCCATGCTGTTCTGGGAGAAACGAAAAAACTTAGAATGTACCAGCTGCTTCTCTTCCCACGCAGATCGTAAAAGCCGATCGAGGGAATGGGCAAAAATGCAAATCATGTTAACAGGCGATGCGGCTAGCAACCCATCACTGTATTGATTGCTTTTCTATCTTCTCGCCCACCATGACGCTAAAAGTGGCTTTTGATTCTTGCGGCCCTGTGCTCTGCATAGAACCGCAAGACCCAAAATGCTCTGTCTGCCCCATTAGGGATAAAGACGTGATAGTATGTATGTATGTACTAACTAACTATGGAAAGCATAAAACTCGAGACGTCATTAATATTTCGATATATACTCCTTGGAAAAAGTAGTTGGGTATCATGGACTAAATTCACCCTTAAAATAGTTTCATTTCAGTTTATTTTGTTAACGATATATATTAACCACCAAGACACATTTCCTGACGTCATATCTACAATATAACATTCTCTGATTACAACACAAGTGCAGTTAAATTGTAAAACACATCTTTCACGGCCGCATAAATTGTTCCTCATTATAAAACGATTCACGCAAAATTTACCCTTATTCTAATATGCAAAAGGATCTTTATTGAATGTAGTGTTTATTAAAGGGGAAGCTGTATGCACTTATGGCATGACATCGCATCTCATTGACTTGACCCGTGTGGCTATTAATGTAACAAATAGTCTTTCTGTTACTCATAGTAGTCATAGTATTGAAGGAATTTATGTGTGAAATGAATAACGCATGCGGTATAGCAAAATTTATTTCCTGATGGTTTATCAAAATTTAAAAACTCTGTTTTTCAATACAATTAGTAACTAGTAGATATAGTATACTGTAGTTAATGTAAGACTTTTTTTTTCCTTATTATTGTTCTGTTTGAATTGTTTGCTACATGTATAATCTTTATAATGTCGTGTACAATCTGTTGTAGGATCTCAGAATTATATTGACTATAGAAATGTACTATATATTAGGCACATTCTGATATCTGTGATTGTACCTTAATAAATAAAAATAAAATAAAATCCTACTATCCTACTTCCTACTAATATTATAAACGCGAAAGTTTGTAAGTATGGAAGGATAGATTGATGTTTGTTACTCTTTCGCGTAAAAAACTTTACAATAATGTAGCATATACATCAGAATAACGCATAGGCTACATATTATAAAGATATTGTGTGATCCTGCGCAGACGAAGTCGCGTACAGTATCACCTCTTTATCCTAAATTAAGGCAGTCAGAGGATTCTAGGTCTCGCGGATCTAAGTAGACAAATTCAGGACGTAAGACCCAATGGCCTTTTTAGGCATGATGATGGTCAAGAAAGAAAAAAAATCTAAATAGTAATGAGTTGCTATTCGTTAGCCGCATCGCCTTCATTCTTGCATATCTAGCAAGACCAAAGAGGCTCTGTCGACCATATTAAGTATAAAGACGTGATAGTGTGTGGGTGTGTGAAGATAAAGTATAGCCCGTGTTTCTCGCTGATAATGTAGCTTTCTATTGATGATTAAAGCCATGTGTTTTCTAGTAGAGAAGAATAGGGCCACTCCAAGTCCTCCCGTGGATGTCGTAGAAGGTGACTTAGGAAATACAAGCCAACAAAGCTTGTAAACGTCAATGACACCTCCCCAACCCGTCTGGCCAGCGAGGAGAGTGTAGGCCAAGTCCTCTGGCTGCTTTAGCCAAGTATGGCTCTGGTAGTACAGAGTGGGCGTGCTCCTGCAGTGAAGACAAAACGACCTGATGATAATGATGATGAGTACGTATGTATGTATGTAAGAATAGTAAATAAGCCTTTCCATCCTGGAATAACATGTTTAGTCCGACTTTCCCATCACAGCTCTGGTAGTACAGAGAGGGTCGTGCTCCTGCAGTGGAGAAAATAAAACCTGATGATGATGATGATTGTTAAAAAGCTGTATTTATTTGTTTCAGTAAAAACAAAATGGCGTCGGTGTGGAAGAGGCTGCAGCGCGTCAACAAGCGCGCCGCGAAGTTCCAGTACACAGCCTCCTACCACCGCGTGGACCTTGAGACAACGCCTAAATGGTAACGCTACCTTAAACTTAAAATTACTCCTCTTTATTACTATAGGTTTTAGTATAGGAAGTTCAGATTATCACTTCTGAGAACTTTGCCTGGGCCCATAACGTGTCTATTTCTGAAGCTACCACCTCAAAAATGGCTGAATGGTCTGACAGTCGAATATGTAACGTTAGAAAGAATATGAAAGGGTTGAACTACAAAGTTTAGATCTTAACGTTGCCTAGGCCCATAACCTGCTTAGTATCAAACATATCAAGAAATCTCGATCCATCTCATAAATGGTTCGACTATGTTTAGTATAAAATGCTATAGCCTTCGTGTACGGCGTAGACAACTGAGCCTGGGCCCATAACTTGCTGCATGTTGAGAGCCCAGACTCTTATTTCTCACTGCATTTAAACTCCCAAATCCAAGTAAGCAAATATATGACGACTTTAAAATATGATCCATAACCATGAGTAACCATCGAACTCAGGTTGTTTAATCTCGGGCAGTTTAATGAGAATATTTCTCTTTTTTAGGAAACCAAACAAATTGAGCGTGGTTTGGACGCGGCGGTCGCGGCGTGTGATCACGGACCCCCAGGAGTGGGAGCCGTCATTGAAGGACCCTCTCAAGTTAGTAACATACATACATAATATCACGCCTGTTTCCCACAGGGGTAGGCAGACACTATGGACCTCCACTTGCTGCGATCCTACTTGTTAGTAACATTCAATATTATATTCAGCCGTCGACGGAGGTGTAGAGGTTTCCCTGTTACATGTGTGACACGAGCACATACCCGTGCGAAGATTTTGCGTAAACTAATATTACTGCAGATAGTCGTAGGAAACTGGGCAGGCCTAGAAAGCGTTGGAGTCTACTTTTTATCGTGTGTGTTAGTGACTAACACTAGTGTCAGAGTTTTTATACCGCCTTATAGGCCTCTGACATGGTTTTAGGTAACGACCAATGTCCAAGACAGTGACCGGGACCGACGGCTTAACGTGCCTTCCGAAGCACGGATCATCTTACTTATCAGACAGTCAGGTGATCAGCCTACAATGTCCTAACCAAACTAGGACAACAACATAAAGTCATTGCCCCCGCCGGGAATCGAACCCGCGACCTCCGGGTATGAGCCGAACGCTCTAACCACTAGACCACGGAGGCAGCGTTGGAGTGATGACATCAGATGTTTTGAGAATAATTGGTCGCAGGTCGCACACCATCGGGATAAGTGGAAGGATATGGTGGAGACCTTTGCCCAGCAGTGGGACGTTAAAGGTTAATTTAAAAAAATACGAGTAGAATTCGCAAACCCGATAATATACAATGTGAAAGGGACACCCGTATTAAATCGAACCACGTGCTATACTGGATCACTATAGTATAATGAAATTAAAACAGTAAAAAAAAAACAAAATCAGAATTTGGCATTTCTATACTAAAGTGTGCAGCCGGCTGGGCAATTTTTATGGGAATGTCGAATATTTTTTGGGTATTGGTTGTTATTTAAATTTCATTATACAGTGATCTAGTATAGCCTATGGTACGATTTATTACGGGTATGTCCCCTTCTACGTTGTATATTTGCAAACTTCCACTGTAAACAGTGACTCACGCACCATTTAGTTAATATTAACTGACCGTTAGCTCCGTATCATCAAGTTTCAGTAGGTCGCAGTAGGTCGGCTACCCAACCACCGTGATAAGATAATTTGCGGGTCAATGACCGCGGTCACCTGTTCGCGAACATATAACGGTGATAAATCGATTTGCTATCTATTGATAGAAAAGTCGGACTAAGCTAGATCGGAAAGGCTTATTTACTATTCTTACATACATACATAGACATACGTACTCATCATCATGAGGTCTTTTTGTCTCCACTGCAGGAGCACGACCCTCTCTGTACTACCAGAGCCATACTTCGCTAGAGCAGCCAGAGCCTACACTCTTAACATTGCCCAGAGAGATTGTAGAGGCCTCTTTGATGTTTATAAGCTTTGTTTAGCTTGAATTTTCTAAATCGCCTTCTACGACGTCCAAGGGAGGTGTGGTTCTATTCGATCCAGCCGGAAACCACACGGCAATATACAGTTTTTTGGGTTTTGCGGTTTTAGGCAGATAGACGGAGCCGCAAGACGGTCGGAAGGCCGATTTTAGCGTGATGGTGGAAAAAAAAATCTAAATAGTGATGGGTTGCTAGCCGCATCGCCTGTTGATTCACATATTTGCCCATTCCTCTGAACGGATACTGGTACATTCTAAGCTTTTTAGGGTTCCGTACCCAAAGGGTAATAACGGGCCCTATTACTAAGACTCCGCTGCCCGTCCGTCTGTCTGTGACCAGGCTGTGTCTCAAACCGTGATAGCTAGTCAGACAGTTGAAATTTTCACAGATGATGGTATGTCTGTTGCCGCTATAACAAAAAATACTAAAAACAGAATAAAATAAATATTTAACGGCGGGAGGTGTGCGCGATCGTTATTTGACATCTCGTCGTCCGTGGTTGACAGCAAATTATAGTCAGCTTACACTCTTAGGTTTAATGTGAATCGAAATAATTACAATCCACACAGAAATAAGCCACCGTGAGTCAGATGAAAACCGATTACTCCAGGAACGCGGTGAAGTCGGTCAGAGGTCGGCCGCATCACCGTCGCACTTTTTGTTTCCCGTCAAAAGTGACGTTTCACCAACGATGCGCTGTCCCTATGCCTACTAGGCTGCCAGCCTCTGATTCGAATACACCCAAGCCGTATAGACTTGAAGTTCCGATCCACGACATATTTAAGTAAGGCTCCCGTACAACAAACATGATTTTATATAGATAGTGGATTGATTAGTGGTACGGAACCCTTCGTGCGCGAGTCTGACTCGCACTTGGTCAGTTATTTTTTTCTTCCAGACGGAAAGAAAAGGTTACTTTTTTTTTCAAATTCTAGAGGTTCGGTGATCTTCACGATACCCGAGAACCGGACAGTGGCAGTAACCTTGTTCAAGGACTCGAGGACGAATGAGCTGGAGGATAAAGACTGGACCTTCGTTTTGGAAGATGTAAGTTATTATTTACACTTCTTTGGGCTTACGCTGCGTTAAGGGTCACGCGACATGTTCAGTCTATCTCTGTCGCACGTAGAGTTTGTGACAGAGATAGACTAAACATTTCACGTGGTCACGCTTGACGCAGCGTACGCCCTTACAGCCTATATCAGTCTTCTGCTAGACTAAAAGCATCTATCAATTAAGGGTAGATTTGGCCATTAACACCACGCTAAACAGACGGGCTCTGTATGTCAACTCCCTTCATAGTTTTCTATGATTTACCATATTTATACTTACCTCCTTCATCTCAGGCTTCACACATTCCCCCCACGTTTTTTTAGGTCGTCCTCTATCTCTGTGGCCCATCCACCTTTAAGCTAACCATTTTGTTTGCCAGATGTTCGGCATCTTGCCTCTTGACATGGCCGTACCAAGTTAACTTTCGACAATCGGTGCTACCTTTAGACTCCCTTTTATACATTCATTCCTGATCTTATCCCTCTTTGTCACTCCACACATCCACCTAAACATTCGCATTTTTGCTAACTTATGTTCTGCTCTCTTCTTCGTAGCCCAACAGTCTTTTTCTTATCATTAAATAATAATTTTAGTTTTTGACCCAGTGTACTACCATATTTGCAGGTGTCAGTGACAGGCAAGCGGCGTCGCCTCGCGGTGTGTTCTATAAACATGCGCAAATACGCGAGTCTGGAGCCTTCGCAGCGACCGCTCGTGTTGACCTTGGAGCCAACGACACAGAAGATAGCTTCAGCATCTGTCCAGTTAACGCTCCACTGTGTTTTACTTAGAGAAGGACAGGCGACGTAAGTATTTATATAAAAAAGAGTCCACGAGACACTTAAATCAACAAGGGTACAAAAATACGATAAAACGCTTCGAGAAAAGGCAGATAATGTCCTGCGATTACGGTCTTGTCTTGTCAGATCTTAATGAATACGGCAGTAAACCTAAAAATGTGGATAAGAAGCCGTCCTACCGACTGCGCCATTTTCGTTGCTTCTGTACAGTCGATGTTCTTTTACTCGAGAAGGTGAAGCGGTGGTGGCCAAGTGTTTTAGGCACTGGCTGTGTTGATGTATTGGAATATCAAACTGTTAGTGCTTGCTACTAATTAATATACCAACAGGAAAAGGAATAAGATAATTAGATTAAGATTTACTTATTATTTAGCCAAAAAGTGTTTCTATTTTTCTCTTACGAAGAGTAATATACTGCTATCCTAACGACTGCGCCATTTTCTCCCTTAACTACTACAGGGTGCAATTGAAATCATTAGCATTAATTTAACTCATTAACATACTCACATAAAGGACAGTACCTGGGCGACCGAGCTTTGCTCGGTTACATCTCAAACATTAACAATTTTTTTTTAAACTTCGTCTAAAAACAATACAAAATAATAAAAAAATATAAACTTAAACATAAAAAAAAAACAAAAGTAAGTCACCGAGTGGGATTCGGACCCGTAACACACTTTCTAGCGGACGCTATCCTTAACAGCTGAGCTAAATCAAGGCGGTCGCGGCGCGACGAAATTAGCGACCATATTCTGCGTGGAAAGAAAAACGCATGAAAACTCGAAAACACGCGTTTTCCCAAACATAAAACTAATCTAGATCGATTGTTTACCCCCGAAAACCCCAATATACAAATTTTCAGCGAAATTGTTAGAGCCGTTTTCGAGATCACAGAAATTTATAAATAAATATATATATATATACATACAAGAATTGCTCGTTTAAAGGTATAAGATTTTGTACGGTAACAACACTACAATTATTGCAGTAATTAAAAAGTATTAAAAAGCAAGAAAAATAACCAAAGTATCAAAACAATTCGAGTCGTGTGCGCTCGCTGATACCTACGACCCGCAAAGTCAGCGACCCGCTGCAATACAGCTAAGCGGCGGGCGCGGCCGGCATACAAAAGTAGACTTTAAATTACTTGAATAAGTTCGAAAGTCGAGTGGGGACGGGTCGTGTCACACGAACGCTTGAGGATAGTAGGTACGTTGAAGTAGGATCGAATGTTAGCGTACTACGACGCGACGAAATTGATACTATTACAATTAATTTATTTTTCATAAATTTAATGACGATTAGTTTATTTATTTATAATTGCAGTAATGGTGTCTATCAAAGAGTCTAACGCATGTTTAGAGATTTTCTGTAATATGAAAATGACAAATTTTGATTGAAGTTTTATTAGTCTTAAATTACTTTGTATCATGGGTATAGTAGATACCTAAAATATTGCCAACGAATTCAATTACACCCTGTATATTAAACTTACGTAGCTTTTTGTTTGCAGTGACGAAGTCATGCATTCTCTCTCATTATTTAGCCAAGAGGTGTTTCTATTTTTCTCTCAAAAAGAGACATTACCATTCTAACGGCAGCGCTATTTTCTCCCGCAACTATATGTAATGTAGCTTTTTGGTTACAGGGACGAATACATGCATTCTCCCCTTATTATATAGCCAAGAAGTGTTTCTATCCTTCCCTTAAAAAGAGACCTTTCCATCCTAACGACTGCGCCATTTCCTCCCTTAAGTAAATGTGTTTACCGTATCTTTTTGTTTGCAGGGACGAAGACATGCAGTCTCTCGCGTCTCTACTGTCTGTGAACAATAATTCTGATATCGCAGTGTTGGAGGATCTCGACGAAGATGACTACACTTTATCGGACAACTCTACCAGACAGGTATAGCCGTATACTATTAGGTCAATAGCTGGTGCCCGCGAATTCGCTCACGTGAAATTAAAAAAATGACTACTTTTTTACCTGTTGTCACTGTAAAACACCAGATACAGTAAAACAATGTATGACGACCGGATTCCGATCTGTGAACAAGACGTTAACCGACTTTCAAAAAGGAGGAGGTTGCCAATTCATCGCAATTTTTTATTAGTTATGTATGTTCATTCGAAGACGCCTAAACCGATTTGGAAAATTCTTTTTTTTTTTTTGCTTGAAAGGGTATACTTGTCAGGATGGTCCCATGGAAATTTTACCAAAATTGCTCGTGTAGTTTGAGGTCGAAGTCGGTTGTTAGTTCTGAAAAATTATTTCTTCGGGAATTTGCTTTCGGTAAATATTTGCATAGTTGGTTATTTCTTTAATTATTTCCTCACATTTATTGAGAAAAGCACTATACATGCCTCGTTGGGAATGGGATTGCCTGACTCGTAATTATTATCAAAACTACTCGTCCGGCAATGCCTTACTTCACGCCCTCTGCATGCACGCATTAATAATTATATTCAATATATATTTTTTTTACAGATGTTGGATCTAAGGCAGCAAGTAGAAGAGATGACACAGAGCCTCACCAACAGCGACATCGCAGCCACTCCCAACAGCGTCCAGAGCCTTAACTTTGACAACTCGCGCACCCCCACCGCCCCCCTCTCCCCCTCCGACGACCCCACCACCCCCGTCCCGGCTGACACCACCCCAGACCTAGAGTTCGCAAAATCTAGACCAGACTTCAACCTAAAAAAAAGTGAACCCCCAAAATTCACGTCAACACCCAAAATAGAAAATAAAGTGGATAACTTAAAGTACCCAGTGTTTAAGCCGAAAACGATAACGAAAAGGAACCTTAAGCCGTTGGAGTTAAAGACTAATTTGAATAATATCACGCTGGATAAGAATGATAATGAGAATGAAGATAGTGATAAGACGCCGACGGCGGAAGTGGAGAAGATTGAGAAACTGTTTCCGGGGAGGTTGGATAAGGACAAAACACCTGTAAGTATTAGTTTGCTAGTTTAAATTTCTTTATTCCATGCTGTTCTAGGAAAAAAACCTTTTCATCGTTCAAGCCTTGAAAGGAGGTTGTTAAGGGGCTACCTGAATTTTCCGGGGTTCAGTGGCGCCCTCATTTAAAATAAATTATTTGAAAGGAAACGGTGATATCATTTAAAATTTTGACTTGATCAAACCCTAGATAACCCTTTTAACTATTTTGTGAACTACTGTTTATAATTTAAAGTGCGAACGTGAAGCTTTTCTATGCACATTAGCTAAAAGTGGCCGTTTTTCGCAAATGTGCGTAGATAAGCTTTAAGGCTAGCTTTAAGGGTTATATAGGGTTTGATCAAAACGAAAATTTAAATTATATCACCGTTTCCTTTCAAAAGATTTATTTCAAATAGGGGCGCCACTGGACTTCGGAAAATTTGGGTATGGCCTTAACTAAAAATTCGGGTTGGAAGTTCAACTTACATCCTTATAGATGTAAGTAAATTTGAAAATCGAAGGCGGCCAGAGGCAGCGACGACCGGCTAGTATAATATGCATGAATCTATTTTTATTTGTAAAACAAACACACTGGCCAACACAAATGGCTGAAAGAGCGCAAAGCCAAAATATAACAGTTTTTTATTATTTCATCGCTTTTATGATGAAAAGTAGATTGTTCAACTCGAGTATAATCATTAATTACACCCTCGACCTATAAGCGCCCTCGCTCGCTTCGCTCGCTCGTACGCCTAAATATCTCGGGTGTAATTGATCACTTAACAACCCTTTTTTAAAAACTTTTGAATTGAATGTACCAGATAGTTTAATTCCCGCGCAGATCGTAGAAGCCGGTCGAGGAAATGGATAAAAATGAGAATAATGTTTATAAAAAATGCAACTTGCAAATCGTTTCTTGTGATTCCTTATTTCATTAAATTTTATTGTAAATTAAATTTAAATTTATTCCTAAGGATTTTATTATTTTTTATTAAATTAAGTTTTATTCCTAAGGATTTTGTTTGTATGTTTCTCTCAGGTGCAAGACCTCCTAGAGTGGTGCCAGGCAGCGACCCGCGAGAACATCTCCTGCCAGATCAGCAACCTCACCACCAGCTTCCGGTCGGGGCTCGCCTTCTGCGCCATCATACACCGCTTCCGGCCGGATCTCATGTGAGTCCAAATGATTTCAAAAATACACACCAGATGGCAGCACAGTGACTTAAAACTGCACTTGAATATTTATTTTATTCTTTTTCGTACAAAAAATGAAAAAAAAAGACGGAATCCTTATAGGATCACTCGTTTGTCTGTCTGTTCGTTTGTTTGTCACAGCCAATTTTCTCCTATTATCTGGACAAACCAGGTGAAATTTGGTACAATGGTGTAATTCTATGACCCAAACACAGATGTGCAAAGTAAATAAATATTTTTAGGGTTCCGTACACAAAGGGTAAAAACGGGACCCTATTACTAAAACGGCACTTACATATTTCTGTGTGTCCTTCAGTGACTTCTCCGGCCTGAACCCCGAAGACGCGGAGACGAACCTCCGGGTAGCGTTAGAAGCGAGCGCCAAACTCGGCATCTCGCAGGTGCTGTGCGCCGCCGATGTGTACGCCAGGGCGCAGCCTGATAGATTAGCCGTGAGTGTTTGACGTTACCACAAGATTACTTCATGTTAGCCCCTAGTACAGGATTAATAATAGTATTACATACAGAACGGAAACTCGCACCGTCCCCCGCAATCTGGCGTCCCTGCAACCCCTTCCCCGCGTTTGAGTCTTGTAAGCGCCTGTAAAACAGGGTTGTTGCTAGTCGCATGTTGACGTTACGCGAGTCACTTAGGATTATTGAATCATAATGATGAGAAACTGCGCATATTATCAGTGTTTATCCACGTAAACTAATAAAAAACGAAAATTTTATGGACTGTTACTTAACAGTTCTTCCATGTTAATTTCATTGCATGAAATATGTTTATCCTTTTCAGATCATGACGTATCTGTTTCAACTGAGGGCACATTTCACTGGAAACGAATTACAAGTAGAACAGTTAGGTAAGAAAGAAGCATTTAATATGAACTGTTTATGAGATATAATCTAATCCGAAAGAGGAGCTTAGTGGCATGGCGGGAGTACACTTTACTAGCGATTTCACATGTTAAGCGACACCACACGTGGTCAGCACTTGGATGGATGACCACATGTTGGGTAAAATTTTCTTGAGCTCCTCCGTGCACCAGGCACGTTAAGCCGTTTGGTTGCGGCTCATCATTGTATAGTAGTCGTCAATCTGTCTTACCTTTAGGCGGTTTGACAAATCTGATACAACATTCGAAAAACAAAAAAAAAAACCGAGTGATGAGAATAAAAGCAACAAACACATAATTATATTTTTTTTTAAAACTAATTGTCGTGGAACACTCGGTTGGAACGAAGTTCCAAAAATTCCAGTCCTAAAAAGTTCCTGAAGAAAAAAGTCGAAAAAAAAACTTTGTTTCAAAAAACAAAGGGATAGGTGTCGTGGTATAACCGGTGAGAACAAAGTTCCTTACTGCAAAATAGAAAGCTTTATGTACGCTATATTAAAATTAATTTCAATGATGTTTTGTAAAAATGCGCAGTATTTTAATCTCTTTCAAATTATTTTCACCCCCATATGGGAAATATGGAAAAGCCAAGAGGTAGAGTAATGATTTTAGCGGTGTTCTACCGTAGTATTCGAACCGCTTATCCAATTTTCACAAATGAGATGTCAGTCGAGTCGTTGTTACTGTCCGAGTAACATAGGATACAGTTTGAATGGCATGTTATGAAAAAAATCTATACTAACGAATGTTAGATACAAAACTTGGCCAAGTGCGTGTCGGGCCACGCGCAGTGTAGGGTTCCGTAGTTCCGAATGCCAACTTTGAGTTTATGCCACTAAAAACGTTTAAAAACTAATTATCTATTGAATTTGTATGAAATTTCTTTTTCCGAGTACATTTTATAAGTTGATCGCCTATAACATTCTAATTTGTATACTCTACTTAGCTCTGATAGTTTTCCTTTAAACTACATTATATATACTATAGCTGTGAATTTTTTCACGTGGCCATATATAACCGTTTAGCAGATAGAGGGGGGGGGGGGGGGACACTTGCCTGCCAACAAAAATTTTCACTTTAAACCCAAATATTTCAGAAATGGATCCCTAAATCCAAAAATGGTGTTAACAAGCTCACAATGTTTTTGAAAGACCTATTCAATGACACCCCACACAATGTGTTTGTCGAGAAAAAAAATATTGACTACCTCTTTACTTGTATGGCAGCTAACGTAAAAAAAAATATTTTTCCAGATTTTATTTTACGACTTTTTCGACATGATTAATATACATATCACTGCCAAATTACAGCTTTCTAGTACTTGTAGTTTCTGAGTAGGACCGCGGACAGACAGACAGACAGACAGACAGACATGGCGAAACTTTAAGGGTTCCTTGTTTACCACGGAACCTTAAAAAATAAAAAATAAAAGGTCTAAGTTATAAGATAAACGATAAGTCTTGACGAGCACTTTATAGTGGACGATGCCTAGGGTCCGATTACGGAGACGGAACGAACTCAGTAATACAACGACGCAACTCTGTCGAGTATGGGTCTTAGTTAGTACTTTACCCTCATAATAAAAGCTTGTATAAAAAATGTATATTTTTTTAGAAATGTTATTACATTTATAAAAAGGGGCAAATGTTATTTTAGGTAACGACGAGACGGAATCCTCGTACATGGTGGGGCGCCACGACACAGACGGCGCCATGCCGCGCGAGCTGTTCAGCCGGGAGGTCGTCACCCGCCGCTCGAGGAACACCATGGAGCGCCCGCACTTCCTGTCAGTGCCTTAAAACAGTTTTATTTATTTATTTAACTTTATTTCAATACATGTAAATGGCGGACTTAAGGCCTGCGGCCTTTTCTACCAGTCAACCAACGGGTGATGCTGAGAAAACAATCTTTTGGGTGTAAGTCTCAAAATGTATACATACATATATATCAAATATAATAAACCTACACAAAAATATTAATACGTAAATACATAATATATGTAAATTACATATATACATATATAATATTTTCAAACATATGGGACACCTGATTAACACTGTTACTTTCGGCGCGGGTAACACCGCGGGGCGCAGCTAGTTTATTATTAATGTAATTTCTTTTCAACAGTACACAAGAATCCCAAGAATCTCGTCGCTCCCTCGCGGGCAACACCGCGGGGCGCAGCTAGTTTATTATTAATGTAATTTCTTTCCAACAGTACATAAGAATCCCAAGAATCCCGTCGCTCCCTCGCGAGTAACACCGCGGGGTGCAGCTAGTTAATTATAAATTTATTTTCTTTCCAACAGAACACAAGAATCCCAAGAATCCCGTCGGTCCCTCACGCCAGACAAACAGACGCCGCCGTCGGCCGCCGTCAAGGAGGTGCGCGACTTGTTCCTACAACAAGGCAAGAGCATTCTGGGCAAGATGTTGTCGCCGACTAGAGATCAGAAGCCAAGCGCGAAGTGGTTTGCGGAACCGAATAACATCAATGAGGTAAGTTGCACATCATCATCAGGTTTTTCTGTCTTCACTGCAGGAGCACGACCCTCTCTGTACGGTAGTACAGAGAGGGTCGTGCTCCTGCAGCTCCTGCAGAGCCGTACTTGGCCAGAGCAGACAGGGGACTTGGCCTACATACTCCTCGCTGACCAAGACGGGTTGGAGAGGTCTCATTGATGTTTATAAGCTTTGTTTAGATTGTATTCCTAAGTCGCCTTCTACAACATCCACGGGAGGTCTTAGAGTGTTATAAATTAGACGCCTATGTTTGTATGTATGTGCGTCTGTCTGTAGCATCGTAGCTCTCGAACGGACTGATTTAGATGCTTTTTTTTTTTACGCGAAATCAAGTTTCTTTGCGGAAATCGGTTTGGGAGGACCCCCAATAACGGTTGAACCGATTTTGAAAGCGTTCACGCTTGAAAGTCAGGGATTTTTTTTTAATTTGCCTGGCAAATAAATTTATTTCCTGTCCATTTACTGTCACATTTGGCATAACCCTCTTTTCTCCCTCATCGTTACCTTGTAATGTGTGTATGAGGTAAATTTTAAAAACAATCAGGTCAGGCGCAGTGATGCGATAATAGACTAGACAGTGCCATCTATGTCGTCCATATATGACGACCTCCGTGGCGTCGTGGTCACCATGCTAGTCCGCCACCCAGAGGTCCCGGGTTCGATTCCCGGTCAGGGCAAGCTGGAAAATGGCCTTTTTCAAAATGTCCTGGGTCTTGGATGTTTATCTATATATGTATTTGTTATAAAATATAGTATCGTTGAGTTAGTATCCCATAACACAAGTCTCGAACTTACTTTGGGGCTAGCTCAATCTGTGTAATTTGTCTCTATATATTTATTTATTATTATTTATTTATTAATCGTCAGAAAAATTTGGAAGGTTCTAAATTATTTAAATAAAACTTTAAATTCCAATTCAACTCTTAATTAAACGACATTATTTCAATCATTTGAAGATTACGGTTCAAATGATTTAATCATCTTAAACGCGATTTGTTTGCAACGAAAATTATAAATTATCTCTTCCATGCTGGTCTGGGAGAAAAGAAAAGACTTAGAATGTACCAGCTGCTTCCATTCCCGGGCAGATCGTAAGAGCCGATGAGGGAATGGGCAAAAAATCGAATCATGTTAATAAGCGATGCGGCTAGCAACCCATCACTATTTTAATTTCTTCTTCCACCTTCTTGCCCACATCAAGCTAAAAGTGGCATTTGAGCCTTGCAGCCCTTAGAGCCGCAAGACTTAAAAATGCTCTGTCTGCCTCATTAGGGATAAAGACGTGTTAGTATGTATGTAAGTATGAAAATTATAAAAATGCAAATAGGCGCAGTCGCGTAGACGGTGCTGCCATCTAGCAGTCCCCGCTTATACTATTTATCATTGTTTCAGCCAATCCCCGCGCGCCCTGAGAAGCTCATGACTCGAAAAGAACTGACGGATCCATTCGGATCTGACGAGGAAGATGAACCTCCAAGTCCGCCGCAGAACAACAATATTGCACCAGAACCAGGTACTATAATCTTAACCGACTTCGAAGGAACAGGTTTGGTATCTCAAAAGCTACTCGTCGGGACATTGCAGATACCCAACGACATAGAAATTATTGGAGGACCTGCATTTCCCATGTAAATAGAGGAAATGCAGCCAGTGTTTCTGGCACTACGCCTCACGAACAAACCGTTTTTTTCTCAATGAGGTTTTAAGTAAACCTATCTGCATTTTTCTTTTACAAAGCAATACACCATACTAATTAAAATACTATATATTTGCCTACAGCAAAATCAGAACAAAAACCACCGGTGATCGAACCCGCGACCACGGACCCGCTGACCAGCCTCGAACCCACTACCCCCGAGAAAAAACCGCCTACGCCCGAACTACCAAAGCCTACGCCGGTATGTATTATTAGATGTTTTGTATGTTGGCTTATGTAACGTTATGCTATATCGTAACTTGTATACAACTTGGTTAAAATAGCGAATAAAAGTAGCCAACTCCCTTTTGGCACAAAATTCGTAATAATACTAAAGTATAGAAGAATCTTTTGTATAGGAAATTTGCTAATTTGAACCCAGTTACAATGCACTAAAGTCCCATTTACTTTGCACGCCGTATAAAACTTTTGCCTTATAAGCGCGCGTCGAGCGAGACAAAATGTACTTTACGTCTGCGAAGCGACGGTCTGTATTCCTTTATCTGTAGCGTTAAATTTTTCACAATTTCGACCATAAGTTTGTGAATTAACAGCGAAGTATCTGATGGCCCAAATACATTTTTTAAAGTTGCCATTTTGTTTTTGTTCAATTTTTAACCAAGTTGTACTTTTAGTCAATTGGAAGAGTCGATTGTGACTCACGATACAAATGATGTAGAGCTGATTGTAACGCCAGTGGCGCCCTCTATGCGTAAACATTATTTTTTTATTTAGTCATTTCAGATAACCTTCAAATTATTGATTTAATATTCTGTTCTTTTGTAGAAGTATTCAATTTCAATACTTAATTAAAAAAATTACAAAAAAAGTCCTCAATATTTAAAAGTTAAAGTTAAGTTAAAGTTTTTATATCAACTCTGCGTCAAATGATCACTTGAAGATTGTAGGCAACTATATCTTTCGCAAAAATTACTAAAGATCGATCGCTTAAATGAGTCCTGTAAACTATAAATGTGAGTAACGGTTGACGGGCGTAAATAGCGTAATACACGCCCGCAACTTCCTCAGCCCGTCGGCACAGATCTAATAGAAGTATTACAAACAGAACGGAATCTCCCGAACGGTTCCGCGCAATATGCGTCCCTTTCCCTCGTTCCTGCACCTCCGCAAGGCGAGAAAGAGAACGGGGAGAGTTGCGAGGACGGGGGACGGGGACGTATATTGCGGGGGACCTTAAAAGATTCCGTTCTGTATGTAATACCTATATTCATTCTGTGCCGTCGTCTCCCCCGCGCCCCTGTACCTCGCAGGCGAAAACTCATTACAGAGATCGGTCTATAAATTATTTTTGTTTTCATTTTAATATTCGTAAGCCTGGTTTAGAATAATTTAATTCAAACTGAATATTAGTTGCCTGGGATCTTCTTGGGTATTCTACTTATAATAATGCTCGCATTTTGGTAGCAAATCGTTGCTTGTCGATTTAAAAAAAAGCAGTAAATTATAGTACTGTTAAAGCTAAAAGTATAATCATAAGAACAACTGTTGATTTCTCTATATTAAAGGCTATTCTTAAACGCAAATTACATTTAAGACTGTAAGATATGCCCTTATAATCGTTTGTGTTTGGGCTTGTATATTGTTTAAATGCTTATTACCATTTCACATCGCCTATTTCACACAATGTGACAAATCTGCGCTATAGTTGATATCTGTTAGCGAACCACTAGAGTACATTGACCTTTAGAGCTTAACTATATCTTTCGCTCTTGTCATTTGACAGTTATAGTAAAAACTAGTACTATAATCTCGTCAGTCAAGTTGCGCAGTTTATTGTAGCTGAAATGTAGGAAATACCCTAATCATTTTCGACATTTCACTGGATACTTATTTGGTAGAAATTTCTGATCAAAATCTTCTTTCTTCAGTCAAAAAGTGCATACATTTGTCGCATAGTGTGAACAGTAAGGGCGTAAACTGCGTCAAGAGGGACCGCGTCGTGTTTAGTCTATTTCTGTCACAAACTCTATCTGTCTCTGTCGCACGTACAGTTTTTGACAGAGATAGATTAAACACGCCGCGTGGTTCCGCTTGACGCAGTTTACGCCCTGAGACATGATTCAGGTATTATATGAGATCATTTTGTTTCATTCCATCTTCATCGGCTTTGAAAATTGTGTGTGCGTGTGGCCGTATCAACGCTTGGATAAAACGGAACGCGCGCTTTGATTGGACGATCGAAAACATCTTTTGCCTCTGATTCGTCGAACGAAAACTTCGCTTGCCTCTGATTGGTCGAATCCCTGCTCTGATTGGTCGCTTGATGTAGCAATTGCTATCGCGTCACGACGAGCTGAAAGAGCGAGCGAGACAGCTGCTCGAAGCGACGAAAAAGGAAGCGAGGGAGAAGGATAGAAATAGACGGCAGAATTCCAAAGAAAAAGAGGAGGGAAAGACTGAAGTAGTGAACGGTCTTAGGAATGGAGACACGAGTCCTAGTAAAAAGGTACGTAGAAATATTTGATAAAAAAATGAAAACAGACATTCTTATAGGCTTACCAATCAAAACATTGATCTGCTGGTGGATCTCTGGGTTCTCGGGAATATCAGGGTAATTCAGGGCATATATTTGTACATTCGGAAACTTTCGTGGGGTACTTTGTGATATTTGTTCGTTTATTTGTGACACTGGTTTTGAGGATTTTATTTTTAACATAAATCATCAAATTTTTTGATTAAAACTAACGTAAAACACAGATATTATTAGTACGAATTAAACGGGTTACTGTCGTAAAGAGTTAGCTACTGCCGACATGTTTCAGCCTCATCCGGAGGTCTTCATCACGGCGAATGTGACTAGAGGACGCGCGTACACGGAATCGTCTCGACACACATTATCCTATGCCGGTTATCGTGGTAACTGGCATCATTAACTTATCACTTCTGATTACCATTGACTTTTGCCAAATGCCAAAGGTCTTATTCTGTATTAACCGAAGCCCGCGACTTCATTCGCGTGGACTTTATAACTCCGGAAAATGCTCATTAGGCTAAACAACTATTGCTAAGGCGTCATTATTATATTTCTTGAAAGTTAAGCTGGACCATAATGGTTCTGCATCAGGTGTTCCATTTTCCAAAATCAATTATACCCTATATGTTGCCCAGGCCTAACTGCTATAAAACAATAAAAAAAAAACATTTGAATTCGTCCAGTATTTCCGGAGATTAGCGTGTACAAACAGACAAACAGAAAAACAGACATACAGACAGACATTTCTATTTAAATTCTTACTCTATTACTATGTCTCCATCGCCCCAAATATATATTTTTGGGAATATATTCAACTAGCTGGTACCCGCGACTTTTTCTGCGCAGGATCACACAATATTTTTATAAATTGTAGCCTATGTGTTGTTCTGATGTATAAGCTATAATATTGTAAAGTTTTTTAAAATCCATTCTTAGTTTTTACGTGATAATGTAACAAACATCTATCCATCTATACTTACAAACTTTCGCGTTTATAATATTAGTAGGATGTACAGACACATTTTTTACTGTTTTATTATATCAGATTAGACAGACAATAGTCCAGTCTTAATGAATGCCATGTTTTGTGTGTTGTAGCCTATGACTGAAGAGGAGAGACAGACGATGCTCAGGGAAAGAGCGAGAAAGCTAATCGCTGATGCGAGAGCCGGTATTGTGAGGTAACGTACATAATTTACAAAAAAAAAAAATTAACACATTGCAGAACACTCGGCCAGACACAATAGAAATCACAATTGAATAACGTCTTCAGCCGTAAGAGTCCTGCGATGTGTTAAAGTACTAAATAAACAAGATTTAAGTATTTTTTAAAATTTAAACCCGACTACGAGAAGATTCTTGCTGAAAATTAAGTTTATCCAGTGAATACAAGCAAAGCAGGGAGAAACTAAGATGTATATCTTATACATTTAAACTATTAATTCTTGTATATTTATAAATTTCTGTGATCTCGAAAACGGCTCTAACGATTTCGCTGAAAATTGGTTTATGGGGATTTTCAGGGGCAAACAATCGATCTAGATTTTCTTATGTTTGGGAAGACGCGTGTTTTCGAGTTTTCATGCGTTTTTCTTTCCACGCAGAATATGGTCGCTTATTTCGTCGCGCCGGCCGCTATTCGTTTTGAAAGAGTGTTACGGGTTCGAATCCCACTCGGTGACTTACTTTTGTTTTTTTTTATTTTTAAGTTTACATATATTTTTTTATTTTGTATTGTTTTAAGACTAGTTTAAAAAAATGTAGTTAATGTTTGAGATATAACCGAGCAAAGCTCGGTCGTCCAGGTAGTATATTTGAAATGTGCTAATTGAGCCCTTTCATTTGATACCAAACAAGTTATGATTTAATTTATTATATTTTTAGTTACAAAAGGGTAATGGAAAAATTTCGTTCGGAAAAGAATTTATTTTTCCGAAAGTTTTCAAACGTATTACGACTTGGTTACATTCGCAATAAGGATGGGTATTGATTTGTCTGCAGCCCCACTTCGCCCCTGTCTCCGAGCCGAGTCCCCCGCGGCGGCACCGTGGAGATCATCAGCAAACAGTCCGTTATGGATGAACTAGCGGCCGGTGAGATTTCACTTTATATACTTTAAATGTAGCAGACACACACGCTGACTTTTCATTGGTTTTGAAAAAAAATGTCGTATAGTAATTAAATTCCTCTATCCATATAGTAATCCAAATTACTGTACGTCATAACATAAAAAAGTTACGCAAGTAATTTTCTATCGAGACCACGTAAATACGCAATCCAAAACAGCTGCGTGATATCGATGACCTCCGGTAGTCCGGCGGGCGGCGTTACTACTAATTGATCTCACAATTTTACTTTCGAGTTTTAGTCAACATTTCTTGTTTGTGATTACTACTAACTAGCTAATTAGGTCTTACTAACGATGCCTATGAAGTAGCCTTCGGCTCCAAAACCAATGAAAAATCACTGTGAATCATACTGAAACTATTTTATAGGTGAATCCTTTCATGATACTGAACAACTTTCCCCAAGGAACACGTATCGAAATATGAAAAGTAATGTTTGGCCTTCCATACAAGTTGACCGATCAGCTGATCCGAGTTTGTATGGAAAGCCAAAAATTATTTTTTATATTTCGATGTATGTTTCTTGGAGAGAGATGTTTGCTATCCCGGACTGAATTCACCCTGAAAATAGTTTCAGAATATTTTGTCAGACCTTATTTACCGTCTTATTATAAAACGCAGACTAAGTTTGTTACTAGGTTTACACCATTATCCGACCAAATCAAGTTTTCATTTTCAGATGAGATGGTAGATATAGATATTAATAGATGTCAACCTGATTTGGCCGGATAATGGTTTAAACCTTGTAACAAAGTTCGTCTGCGTTTTATAATAAGGCTGCTAATGTTTATAGGATCAGCACAAAATTGATCTGCTAAGCTTTCTCATCAATATAATTTTTGAAATATGTTTATAGATCTGTATTGTAATTGTAACATAGCCCATCAGGCTGGGTAGGGACCAATACTGAACTGGGTTTCTTTCGGCGTAATCTTCCCAGCAGTGGTCGTTCCGAAACGTTAGTAGTTTTTAGCTTTAGCACAAAATAATATTTAAAAAAATGACATTCAATAAGAGATTTAATTTATCCTTCATTGACTTTGACTTTGAAATCATCTAAATCGATCCAACCGTTTCGATTTTTAACCGACTTCTAAAAAAAGGAGTAGGTTATTAATTAGATTATTTGCAGACGTTTGGACCGATTTGGAAAATTCTTTTTTTGTTTGAAAGGGCATACTTAGGTGGTCCCATAGATTTTTTCGAATTCGTTTGTGTAGTTTGGGTGTTAAGTCGGTTTTAGTTTTGAAAATTTATAATATAATACCTTTTATAGCCAATATTTATCTTTAGGCGGGAATATAAACCTACATTACCACTCACTGACTGAGTCACTGATTGACATAGTTGTTTGCCCTGTTGCGGGGTTGGTGGGGTTTGGGTTAATGTGTGGTCGTATAGAGGATGCTCCAGTGAGTACCAGAAAAATCTGACATTTGAGGATCTGCAGAAACCTGATGTGGAAGGGGTACGGCCTGCGAAGACGGTTGGGGTTAGAGGTGTGATTTTTTTCCAAAATGTCGGGGGTAAAAAAACAAATAACGCTCGTCAAATTGCTCACAGCAATTTGACGAGCGTTATTTGTTTTTTTATTTTTTCAAAATTCAAGGTGGCCGCCATACAAGGACAAATTTCCTCCATACAAACTTACCCATTTTCTGAACTGGAATCATATTTTAGCTTACCACAACAGGCGCACGAAAGACCGCGGGCTGCTTGCAGCCCGCGCAGCGCCCGAAAAGCTAGTTTATCTTTAGGCGGGATGTTAGGCCGCGCTGCGTGACGTCACACCGCCCGCTCGCTTGAAGTTGCGCCACGTATGAGGTGCGACCGGCCGCGTGACGTCACAGCAACCGCACCGGCCAAGAGCTAATAATTTGGTCATAACCACAGAATACGCACTAGTACTCACGTACAGAAGTCTTACTGAGCAAAGGAATTCAGAGAAATATCAACTCAATATCGTTAGCGATATGGTTTAATTTGGCTCGCGTCAGCACTCAGAACCTTTTGTGTAGATACCTAAAAGTGCAAGCCAATTTCATTGTTATACTCTAGACATACGATTCACGTTACTGAATTTACCACTCCTGTGTGATCGCCGCGCGCATAGTAATGTAGGTATATTTTCGATACCTAAATGGGGAGTGACACAGGCCTGTCATAACTTCGTATATTTTTATCGTAGAACAATTTTAACACTGTATTTATGGGTTTCTCAGCTTTATAAATTTGCATTCTCAAAGGATCCTCATTATGGCGGGGAAATGATTTAAACACCATTGCATTTATTTCAGCGGGCGGTATGGAACAGTTAGAAGCTCTGGTGGCTCGTTCGGAGTCCCTACCTTCGAGTCCGCGGTCTAGGAAGAGCAGTGACAGTCCGGATAGATCTGGTATGATTTAAAGTTTAGTTAGTAGTCTTCAAAATGAAGCAAAAGAGGTTTGTCAGGATCGTAGCAAGTGGAGGTCCGTAGTCTCTGCCTACCGCTGTGGGAAACAGGCGTGATATTATGTATGTATGTTTGTAGTAGTCTTGTATAATGTTTTTCTAGGTGGTCGTTCATTAATCATGTGATGCTTTTTGAGCAACTTGTTATCGCCCCTTCCACTTGGTGATATGTGGCGAGGTTTTAGATTAAATCCAAATATTACGTGTACATATTGTCTTTTTTGGTACAAAGCACCTATGTTGATAATATTCAGAATATGTATGTATAGCTTGCGAGACGTAAGCTCAGCTACGATGTGAGTTTACACAGATAGTATTGGTTTAAAACGGTTTATACTGGTTTTTGAGATAAATAAATGAATAAATAAATAAACATTTTCAAAGTGATTTAGATTTATTATTGCATTTCCATACAAAAGAAAAAAAGTATGAGTTGATTTGAGTTGTTGGAACGTAGCGAATTAGCCCTTACGACGATTTAGTATGTGTTTTTGACATATTTGTTGTTGTCAGACGAGCGCGCCAGTTCGGAGGAGTGTGCGGGGCCGCGGCTGCACTCGTTCTCCGCGCTCGTGGACAGGCTGACGCCGGACAACGAATTGCCCGACGAGGTAAGAGTAGGAGCTAACATAACCTTGATCAAAAATATGTAAAGCGACCCAAACTTGTTTAGTATAAGTTATTTAAAAGTGATATCGTTAGTTCGTAAGTTATGTTTTTTATTATAATACTAGCCGAGGCCTGCGACTACGTTCGCGTTGACTTTATGAAAGTGTTCATCAGGCAGAATAACTTTTGCTAAGGCTTCATGTTATATTTCTTAAAGTTAAGCTGGACCATTATGGATACGCATCAGGTGTTCCATTTTCCAAAATCAATTATACCCTATATGTTGCCCAGGTACTATAAGTAAATATACAAAAAAAGATATTAGAATTGAAGTGTTCAATTTCAATTCTAATACTTTTTTTATATATGTTCCCCGATTACGTCTGGATTAATTTGGAAAATTCCTTTTTTGTTTCAACGGGGGAAAAACTTGTGAGATGGTCCCATAGAAATTTTATCAAAATCGGTTTTGTAGTTTGTGGTCGAGTCCATTTTTAGTTTTGAAAAGTTGCATGTTTTTTAGGCGATCTCATTAAATAGTGAAATGTCCTTAGGGTCGAGAAACGGGTTCGTACATAGCGTCCGAACTGGAGGCGTTGGAGAAGGAACAGTCCGCCATCGACGAGAAGGCGGCCGCGCTAGAGAAGCAGCTGCGGAGGGTCATGGAGTCTGCCGACAATAATGAGGTATGGTCACAGGATTAAGGCTTGGCTCTACGCTTTTATTTTTCAAAATCTGTCAAATTTGATTCAAAAGTTGTCCGTTCTTTTCCGCTAGGTTTGTAGTAATGTCTAAACGCAATGCAGATAGAGTTAAAAATATATAGATGTTACAGTATGGAAGACATGACGTAATGAAATAAATCTAATATGTTTACATTTTTGTAACATATTATGTATGTCATGTCCGTACAAGGACTTAATGCTGATGCTTTGTCTACCGGTCAGCCTTTAGAAAAAACAAAAATAGTTTATTTTAATTTTAAAATATACACAGTGATTTTTCATTGTTTTTGAAGCTAAGGTCCACTTTATAAGGGTCGTTAGTAAAACTAATTAGCTAGTCGAAATAAAAATTCAAAAACAAAGTAAAATCGTCAGATCAATTAGTAGTACCACCAGGCACCGCCTCCGTCCGGCCGGCCGGAGATCATCGAGGTCATGCGATAGTTTTTGATCGGGCGTAACTACGTGGTCTCGATTTTTTTTTCTATGTCATACACAAATTTGAATTAAGTATATGGATAGAGGAATTTATTTACAATAGTTTTTTTTTCAAAACCAATGAAAAGTCAGCATGTATGTACTAAATTACTAAGGGGTAAATAAGTAACTATATAAAAAGAGCTGCATTATTCAATTATTTATATTAAAGTAAGTAATATTTTCAAAATTGCAAAATAGTTGTACGTTATGATATAAGTTTAGTGTGTGATGATTTTTCAGCCCGAGCCGAAAGCGAGGGCCTAATAGAGCTGAAAGTGTTTTAACTAATATACACACGTATATCGCACGACGTTTTTCAATACACTTATATCTAAACTGATTTTTATTTTAAGGCTGCTACCAGCGCTAGCGACCTTGAAAATACAGAAAAAATAATTTATCTTTCTGTAAGTGAGATTATCAGAAATCCTCGCACAATTTTTAAGCTAGTATCCTTAAGTTTCATTAGAACCTCGAAAGTCATTGAAATACTATCAGCTTTAGGAACCTTTACAAAAAGTGTCAAAAGTGGCTGTTTTTAGTAATTTTTAATATGTTTATAATGCAAGCGTGTTTTATGACCTACTTTATATATCTAAAACCGATGAAATTAGAGCCACTTTACGAGCAAGTGTGTTGAAAAAATAATTAGATAATATACAGCATGGAAGGGATATACCCGTAATAAATCGAACCACAGGCTATATACTAGATCACTTTATTATAATTATAAAATAACAGTAAAAAAGAACCGAATTTGACATTCTCATACAAATTTTCCAGGCGGCTGCACACTTTTGTATTGAAATGCCAATTTTTTTTACTTTTTGGTTGTGATTTTTATTTGATTATAGTTAGTGGTCTAGTGTAGCCCGTGGTTCGATTTATTACGGGTATAACCCTTCCACGTTGTATATTGGCACTACTGTGGGCACTACATTTATTTTAAACTGACGTCAAATTTGCAGAGTGTCTATGAAGTGTAAATGCTAGGAGAACAATCTTATGTATTCAGATTTGTCTATAGTACAGTTGTGCTACTGTAAACGATGGGCAAAATTTTAAACAAGTGCCAAGAAAGGGTGATTCAGTCCTTTATTTTTACCCAATTTTTTAAAGTTAAACTAGATCTTTTATCTTTTTAGGGTTCCGTACCCAAATGGTAAAATCGTCCGGCCAAGCCAAGTCTACGCCACCAAAAACGTCTAAAAACTTATTTTATTTTATGATTTTTTAAAATTCGTTAACCCTTATTAGGTTTGATAGTTTTATTTTAACTTTTATTAAATACAAATATTCTAGAAACGGATTCTTAAATAAAACATGGTGTTAACAAGCTCAAAATATTTTGAAAGACCTATTTAACGATACCCTACACGATGGGTTAGTCGAAAAAAAAACTTTCATGGGAGCTACAATATTATAGTACCTGGGTGAGCGAGTTTTGCTCGGTCGGTTTCATCACAAACATTAACTATATTTTTTAAAACTTGTCTAAAAACAGTACGAAATAAAAAATTATATATAAACTTGAACATAAAAAAAAAACAAAAATAAGTCACCGAGTGGGATTCGAACCCGTAACACTCTTTCTAGCAGTCAGTATCCTTAACCGCTGAGCTAAGCGGATGGCGGCCGGCGCGACGAAATTAGCGACCATATTCTGCGTAGAAAGAAACTCGAAAACACGCATTTTTCCAAACATAAGACTAATCTAGATCGATTGTTTACCCCCAAAAACCCCCATATACCAATTTTCAGCGAAATCGTTAGAGCCGTTTTTGAGATCATAGAAATTTATAAATAAATACATATACAAGAATTGCTCGTTTATAGGTAAAAGATTTTCCCTATTTTACTTCACTGTTTTTTGGCATGATTAATATACCCATGCCAAATTATAGCTTTTTTAGTATTTATAAATAAAACGTCGGATGACAGACAAACAGACAGACATGATGAAAGTATAAGGGTTCCTTGTTTAAAAAGGAACCCTAAAAACTGTCGATAGTTTTACTTGTCATCGATATTACTGTAAACTATCAGTAATTAATATTATCAATAGTCCTATCGATATTGTTATGGTTTTTTAAGGCCATAAATATAGTATATAGACTAACGATATTTTATACTTATTCATCGATATTTTATATCAATTTTAACAAATGTACTAGCTCTTTAGGCGTTACGCAAGCTGCAAGCAGCCCGCGGTTTTTCGTGCAGCTGTTGAGGTAGGCTAAGATATTTTTCCAGTTCATAAAATGGATAAAAGCTCCATTTACTTAAGAAAACAAGAAAAATGTGTGGGCGGCCATTTTGGATCCAAAATCTGAATCCAGTTTCGAGTTCCGCAGGGTGCTTTACCCCCTCATTCAAAAATCTGACTCCTAAGAAGTCCCAGTGAGACGTTACTAACGAAAAAAATTTTCTAAAGCCCAGACGCCATCCTGGATTCCAAAAAAATGCTTTCGGCGGCCATCTTGGTTTGCAAAAAAAAGAACGACGAAGCACGTGGTGGGAGTGGCTCGGCCTACGGCCTCGTAGGTGACCTCTGCCTTAGGCCTTAAGCTTCACTTGGTTGCTTGTTTAGAGGGATAAGCAGAAAGCCCCCCCCCCCTCTCTGCTCCCCCACCAAGCAAGTGAGCTTCACTCCTTACGGCTATCAGCACGGCGCAGGTCAAACAACCATATCAATCAGTCAGCCAGTCAGTCAGTGGTACAGTATGTACGTGTATATTTCTCGAAATCTAAAAGTAAATAAATCCGAAGAGTATCTATATATAAGTTTCTTTGGCTATTATAAAATTAATTTACTGCCACAAAACTGGTAATTAAATAAAACTAAAATATTATAAATCGATATTGTATGTACGGTACTTGTATGAAAAAAAATCTATGCCGACCATGTCTGTCAGGTAATCAATCTATGCCACGCTATACTTTGACACTTCCTTTGACATTATGACAAGTGCCACAGTGTAAGAAAGTTACTCGCACGTTTGTTTACAGACTGTTCGACCCATATATATTCGTGATATTATTTTACACTGTGACAATAATTTTACGAAATTAAATGTCATTTTTTTTGTGAAGAGCGACGCGTCCTTGCTCCGCGAGGCCCATCGGCCATCTGACAATTTGATGTATAACTGTCAAAAATCTGTGCAACAAGAACAGTTTATTTAAATACACTCGCGAAAAAGCGAGACGGCAATTACAATAATTTTCAGGAAGGTAAAAGGGCTTATATGACTGAAATCTAAAGCCACGCAAAACTGATCAATTATATAAAAATAGCTCTAAAATTAAAACTAAAGCAACAAAAAAAAATTTGAACCACAATTTTGAAGATTACATAATTACTGATCTGCATAAAAAGTTTCAAAGCTGAAGTCCCTCTCGTTTGTGAGAAATTAGACCATATATCTTTTGGTAGAGGTGTTTTTGACGAGCAAGTTTGTGTTACAAAAATTAACTAATCATGTATCCACAACCACAATTATGCTAGAAAAGCGTTCTAGTATGCTATTAGCAAGTATTAGTTCTAAATTTCTGATATTCGCTGAGAAATAAGAAATAGAAAATGCCCATTTTCACGGTGCGTCCCCTTAATGTAAGTATTACATACAGAACGGAATCTCCCAAGGTCCTGCGCAATATGCAAACAAATTAACTTTATTGCACCATGATAAACATAAAAATTTCAAAAACAACAAGAAAGAATATAGGCACAAAGGCGGACATATCGCTATAAATGCAATTTCTTCCAGACAACCGGGTGGAGGAAATAATAATCGATGAAATTTCACTTTATTTTTAATACTTTCTGTATTCTATTCTGCCGTCTTGTTGTATATTTTGACCGATTTCAAAAAAGGAGGTTATTAATTCGACCCGTATGTTTTTTGTATGTATATTACTCGATTTTTTAAGTTTTTTTTTTTATTTCTTGGACCCATATTAATTTGGTGAAAATATGACGGTGAACTTTGGTTGGATCTCAAAGAAAAGAAGTCTGTCGTTTTCTGTGTACTTGTTTTTCAAATTTTACATTCCTGTTTTCACTTTTACAGAAGTAAAATTAAATAACATTAAGGCCATACCTGAATTTTCCGGAATCCAGTGGCGCCCCCATTTGAAATCAATTGAAAAGAAACCGTGACATCATTTAACATTTTGTCTTGACCAAACCCTAGATAACCCTTTCAACTATTTTATGAACTACTGTTTATAGTTTAAAGTAAGAATGTGAAGCTTTTCTACGCACATTTGCGAAAAACGGCCACTTTTAGCTAATGTGCGTAGAAAAGCTTTACGTTCTCACTTTATACTGTAAACAGTAGTTCATAAAACCGGGCGCCACTGGACCCCGGAAAATATTATTAAATACATCAAAGAGGCTGCCTCGAATCTTGACTCACTTGTAATATTTGCTATATTCATCCTTTTGCCATCATCCTTTTAAGGTCACACAAAAATATTTCGTTTCTTGACACATTTTAAAATACGCTGTATCCATCTTGTACTAACACTTGTGTAATGTCATCGTAATTATAAGATACAAAAAACTGGTAAAATTGACATATCACACCTTTCCAGAAAAAATGGCGCGCAATATTTCTAGCTTGCGTACAACCGCAACGCGATCCGGTACCTTATTTCTTTTAATTTTTATGTATCTTGTGTACAAATTTATTTAAAAATCCGTCGATCGTCGTGATGTATTTCTAAAATTTGTATATATGAGTTAATTTGTAATTCCCATTATAAGTACGCTTGCATTAGCTTTTTATACGCAATTTAATAATTTTTAATTAATGTTTGAAAGAAGTTAATGAGGTATTTAAATATTTATTTATACTTAAATATAACTAGTTAGTTATTTCATTTATCTTAGTTCACCATTACTTTACTGTACTGTAACCTAGTAGAACTTACGTAGATATAGAAGAGAGGGTTTAGTAACCAAATACAAAAATAAAATTATTTTGCAACTATAAAAAAATATGAAAATCACAAAAACATGTCACTTGTCACTGATCATATCAATTTAGAACGTGATTTTAGATTTATTAGAACAGAAATACAAATATTAAGGGGATTTTCATAATCCCCTTAAGAGCCTTTGCTAAGTCGCTAAGGTACTGCGCACGCGGCGGATTTCGGTCTATCTCTGTCACAAACTCTAAATGCGAAAGAGATAGCAGAATCCGTCGCGTGTCACTTGTCTCTGTCGCACGTACCGTTTGTGACAGAGATAGACTGAACTGGCCGCGTGCGCCCGCGTAACTTAGCGAAGGCCCTAAGAGCGTAATTTGACTTCAAGACACTATCACAGTTTGCCATTTCATAATAATCCCATGGAAAATATGTTTTGACGTTTAGAAAAGTGTCTGATTGTGATTTGAATGAGGGTTTTCAAAAATGCGAGACACCAGATCATCATCATCATCATCAGGTCTTTTTGTCTTCTCTGCAGGAGCACGACCTCTCTGTACTACCAGAGCCATACTTGGCCAGAGCAGATAGAGGCCTACACTCTCCACGCTGACACGACGTGTTGGGAGAGGTCTCATTGATGTTTAAAAGCTTTGTTTAGCTTGAATTTCCTAAGTCGCCTTCTACGACATCCACGGGAGGACTTGGAGTGGCGCTATTCTACTCTGCCGGAAACCATACGGCAATGTCTCTATGGAATGCACGGCTCTGATATAGTAGTCTAACTAGATGTTCTTTCGCCGTGTGGTTTCCGGCAGAGTAAAATCGGATCACTCCAACTCTTCCTGTGAATGTCGTAGAAAGCGACTTAGAAAATGCAAGCTAAACAAAGCTTATAAACATCAGTGAGACCTCTCCAACCCGTCTGGCCAGCGTGGAGAGTGTAGGCCTAGCCCTCTGTCTGCTCTGGCCAAGTATGGCTCTGGTAGTACAGAGAGGGTCGTGCTCCTGCAGTGGAGACTATAAAGACCTGTGATGATGATGATGTTGATGTTCTTTCAGGAGGAGGACCGTCTTATGTCGCAGTGGTTCAACCTAGTCAACAAGAAGAACGCACTGCTGAGGCGGCAGATGCAGCTCAACATTCTGTGAGTGGTCTATATCGTTTAATTTATTTGGACTACATGATCCACTGGTCCTGATTAGCTTGGGGAGCTCGGTGGCACGGCAAGAGTGCGCAATACTAGCGCTTTCGCAAGTAAAGCGACACCGGGCGTAGTCCGCACTTGGATGGGTGACCACAAATGGCATAAAAATTTCTCGAGCTCCTCCTCCTGGCTGTCATCATTATATGGCAGTCGTCAAGCTATGACAGCCTTAAGGCAGCCTTAAAAGTCTGACACAGAGTTGGCCACTTACACACAGGACAAAAACAACAACATTTGTTTTATCAAGTCTACACGATCCACTGGCTTTGAGCTATACACCTCACGAGTATACTGTACAATAATCAAAAAACCGGACAAGTGCGAGACGAACTCGCGAAAGAAGAGTTCCGTACCATCTATAAAACAATCACGTTTGTTGAATAGGAGCGTGATGTTTATAGATAATGGTACGGAACCCTGCGTGCGCCAGTCCGACTCGCACTTGGCCGATTATTTTTCTTTCTTTAGACTTCATTTTCAATGCAACCATTATGTTTGACAGAGAACAAGAAGAAGATCTCAGTCGGAGGTGCGATCTCTTAGCGCGGGAGTTGAGACTGTCGCTCGGCGTCGACGAGTGGAGAAAGACGCCGGGGCAGAAGAGAAGAGAGAGATTGTTACTGCAGGTATGATATTATGATAAGAACAAAAAAAAAGTACATAACACCTGTATTGTATATGTGATTCATAGTTGGTAAATAAATCTTTGAATCTGTGATAGGATACAAAATATAATACACCAGCGGGCTTCGCTTCCTGTGGGAATTTTGGGATAAAGAGTACCCTATGTTCTTCCCTGAGTCTCAAACTATATCCATACCGAATTTCATCCAAATCGGTTCAGTAGTTTTAGCGTGAAGAGATAACAAACAAATATACAAATTCACTCTCGCATTTATTATATTAGAAGGAAGTAGGATTACTGCAGAGGGCGGGAAGTAAGGCATAGCCGGACGAATAGTTTTCAATAATTACGAGTACAACTTGGTAATCATTACTATGCCGAGGCTTTTATAATGCTTTTCTCAATCATCATTATCATCGTCAGGTCTGTTTGTCTCCAATGCAGGAGCACGACCTCCTCTGTACTACCATAATTGGCCAGAGCAGCCAAAGGACTTTGCCTACACTCTCCTCGCTGGCCAGACGGATTGGAGAGGTCTCATTGATGTTTATCAGCTTTGTTTAGCTTGTATTTCCTAAGTCGCCTTCTACGACATTCATAGGAGGACTTAGAGTGGTCCTATTGTACTCTGCCGGGAACCACATGGCAAATCATTTAAGATTATTGTTAATTTATTTCTGCAGGAATTATTGTCGGCAGTCAACGAAAGGGACAGACTCGTGCAAGAGATGGACGAGCAAGAGAAAGCGTAAGTAATTTTTGTAACGAAAAGCTAGTAGTTTTTAGCTTATGCACTCAAATAATATTTAAAAAAGTTACCTTCGAAATTGAATTGAAAATTTTGACTTTGACTTGGAACGATTTTTTTTTTATCGCAAGTGATGAGGGAACTAATTATCCTGAGTCTTGGGTGCTTATCTGTATATGAATTTACCACAAAATATAGTATGGTTGAATTGTTACTCCATAACACAAGATAAACACTTATTTTAGGGTTAGTTGGAAAACAATTTTATTCAGCTTGACCTGGGTCTTGGATGTTTTTCTATACACGCTGACTTTTCATTGGTTTTAAAGAAACTAATCGTATAGTAATTAAATTCTTCTGTCCATATACGTAATCCAAATTTGTGTATGACTTAAGATAAAAAAGCTGCGAAAGTGAATTGTGAATGAGATCACGTAGTTACGCCCGTCCAAAACTGTCGCGTGAACTCGCTTGACCCCATGAACTCCAGGCGGCTGGCCGGCGGTGAATCAATATCACGATTTTACTTTCGAGTTTTATTAAAAAATTTTTGTTTCTTAATTATTATTTTGACTAGCTAATTAGGTCTTACTAACGATCCTTCCGAAGTGGCCTTCGGCTCCAAAACCAATGAAAATTCACCGTGTATATATATTCGTTTTAAAATATAGTATCGTTGAGTTAGTATCCTATTACACTTGAATTTACTTTGGGGCTAGCTCGATCTGTATGATTTGTCCTTATATATTTATTTATTTAAAACTGTATTGATGAATTTGTTTCGCTACAGGATAGCGGACGACGACGCGATAGAAAGAAACCTCTCACAAGTGGAGATACAAAGGAAGAACAATTGTATATTACAGTAAATACAGTGCAATACTGTATTGTATTCTGCTTTATTGTAAACATGACCTAAGTGACAGTTTTAAATGCTAATTGACGGTACTGCGGATCGCGGCCATCTTGTGTCGAAATATTGACAACGTGTGTAGTTGGCAAGGGTGGATATTTGGTAACTTTCGTCAAAAGACGAAAAAGAAAAAAATTAACGTTTACAATTAAAATATACAAGATATTCATAGATTTTTGACGAAAGTTCAAAAGGTATGTCTCACTTCGAAAGCTCCATTTTGATTTTTACCTCTTAACGGACTTCGTTATTTAATCAAGCAAATATAGACCATTGGTTTTAGCAATAGGGTTGAAATTCGTGTGTTAGAGAAGGAAAATTTTGTCACCGTGACAGTATTTCTGTCTCTTTTGCACTTTTAAAATAAGAAAAAGAGAGATATACTGCCAGAGCGCGCCTGTACAGATATCTACCTATGTCAACCAGTTTGTTCTAAAATCAATATATTGCAAAATTCACTCTCGTAACACGACGAAGTTGAAAATGTCAGTGTTGGTTTAGTCTGAAGCGAAATGACGACTTTTTAAATGAGCAATGTAATGCTTTAACGACTTCATACAGGGTGTTCGTGTGTCATTTTGTCTTTAGCAGATCGATGTGCGTATTTAGTATCATTTCTTCTTCTAGCTTTTTCTTCCCCAAAGATGATATGCAATATGCTTGATAATGGTAACGCAAGATGGCGTTCCCGCTATTTCATCTCAAGTGACGAAAAAGCCGGGGTATAAATTAAAGGTGTTTCAAATGAAATTAAGTTTAAATTATGAAAATGCCTGATATGGAGTCGTAATCAAATTATTCAATTATTTTTAACTCTGGTTATATATAAGATATGTTCAAAAAGTAGAAATGTTGCATATGTCTATGTGAATGGCCTCTTTTGTATAAATGCGTACCAGATGGTAGCAACGAAATGTCACGTCCAATACCTTAAGTAATTAAAGTATCGGCCATCGAATTTATCAATCTCGACTGTCATATTGCGGAAAAACTCAGGTGAAAATTTACTTTGGTATCACCCACAAAGCTGTGTGGCCCCCTCATTTCAGATCTACAAAATTCGTGGTCTATATTAATTGTAGAAAAAAAATACTAAACAGCGGACATAAGAAATTATTACTACGTGGTGTGTTTTGCATTTTAGAAAACTCTCATTGAATTGAATTACCGTAATATAAAACATTGAATTGAATTATCTTAACAATGAAACATTTAATTGAATTACCTTAATTATGAAACATTGAATGAATTATCGTTATTATGAAAATCGTGGTTTGAAATGTCCATTAGGATAATGTGGAGAGTGGCTATTGTATAAATATAAAATATAGTGATAGAGGTTCTCAGAAGATGAATGAAGAATTTGCTAAAATCTTATGATCGTCGTAAAATAATAAATTTTAAATTCGAAATACACAGAAATCGGTGTCGTGAATTATAAAAAAATATATTCTTTTTATATTTTACCCTAATGACCAGATTTAAAGATTTCAGTTTAATTTTTAACAACTTTTTGTTAAAAAAAAAAAAAAAAAATGTTTAGTTTTTTTAAATTCACCATTTGTTTGTTAAAAGGAGATGGAAGATGCTTTTGCCCAACAATAGGAAACATGGGTCAAAATATGTTTGTATCAACATATAATACACACCGATGACTGTATATTTTTATTCAAATGTGTGCTTTATATCAAGTCGGCCTTAAGAGGCGAATAATACTCATTGATTCCTATTTTTTAATTTTGCGTAATTTTTTAGCATTTTTGCTGTATTTTTTAAGATTGCGGCTTAATATTTGGTATGTAGGCTTACCAAAGAGTCAATTTGAACATATTTTTTTTTGTTATTTTTAAAGCGCCCTACATATTTACGGTGATAGAAAAGTACAATATGCCATAAGATTTTTTATATAAGGTCAAAGGAAATATAATGAAAATATTTTAAGTGCATATTTCATCCATTATATGACATAGACATAACTTTCAATAAAATAAATGTAAGTATGGATTTTTTATTATATCTATACAATTTTTTTTTAGTATTTCGTTTAGAACTTTCTTAATGAGCTTAAATCTGCCCATTAAAATAGTTTCATCATATTTATTGACCCTATATATTCAAAGCTACGTACCGTAGCGTTTTATTTTTTTTAAGTAGACATTTTTTGAGCGATTAATTTAGTGTAAATATTAGCGACTTTAGTTTTAAAGGTTATTTATTTCAGGCTTCGTATTTTAATTGTTCTTGCCTTGATGTTAAAATAATTAAAAAATCCACTGCATTTAAAAAAAAATATTATGTTTTCGTTACTGTCTTCGAACATTTATCCATCAATAATTGTAATGTATTAGATTTTGTATGGACATTTTGTCTTACGACTAATAAATATGTATTTCTCAAAATATATGAACAAAATTTCATGATTTTAATGATCTTGCAGTGGAAAATAAATTAATGTATTAACTTAATGTATATAAATATTACACCTAAATAAATGCTGAAATCAAAACTTATTTATAATAATAATCTTATTTATATGTATTTAGGTACAGTTGGCCAAATAATACAACTTCATCTTGGAAATAAAATAAAAACGGTTGTTTTTGTTTTTATTTTTTATTTTATTTTGTTACTACTCAATATATAGTGGTGAAAGTCCATCAACCTTCTTCCCATACCATAAAAATATTTTCAATCCGTAATTTTCAAATATAAATTTTAATATATTTTTGTTACTTTGGTCGACTGTAGCTGAATTCTTTATTCTAATTTTACATACATGACTTCATAATTTATATTTATAAATCCAATCAATAAACATTATTAAATGTAAGATGGGTTTTATGACAGTGGAAGCAAAAAATATATGACAAGTTTTATCGGTGACTTCTTGGATTTCTTAATAAAGAAACGCAGTGCTGGGATTTTGCGCCATTTTGTCACAATTTATGAGATTAATTAAAGTAGTGTATGAAACTTTACATAACTGGGTATGAAAATACTTGTGTTTACTATCGCCCTGCCTTTGGCTCGGTTTTTGAACACTTGTGTTTGAATGCCCCTCTTTATGCAACAGTTTCATAAACTACTGTAGTAGTAACCTAGATAATAAGAATATATATACTCGTAACTTCTAGGTTACATACACTACTATTACCAAAACAAACAAATAAAAATTGCAAATACAGATGCGACACAGTTGTAAAACCCATCCTACATTACTCCTAAAATTGTAAAAGCACGGAGCATATTTTCCAAACCTAACGTAACCACGAGTCATAGGAATATATCGAATTATTATATAATCGTCCTGTAGTGTAGCATTTATTTTTCGACATATGGAGTATTTTTTATGTAAAATAGTCGCGGTAGGTGTGTTGTAGTTACTGAGTTATTTCTAAGTGACTGTATGTGGGAAACGGCGGCTTTATTTTTGGCGATTTTACAAAATGATTAAATTTAGTGTTTTATCCCTTGCGGTTTAGTCATTTAGACAATATTAAAACATCGATTCGATTTATAACAATAGCGAAAGTGAATCTGTGCTAAAATTGAGATTAAAATTCTTTAAAGGTTGAAAATGGCATATGGCTATTTTTAAATAATCAAACAATAGATATTAAGTATTTTCAGTCGCTTTTATTTCTTTTAATTTCTTAACATTTTTCTATTGATCTACAAAAAAAAGAGAAAAGAAACTTCCACGTACACAACAAGTGAACTACTTATTTTTTTACATTTAATAAGGATTAAAATGGAAATAAATCGGCCGCTGCTTCCCTCTATCGGTCACAGCTTCAAGTTACATTGGGAGGTGCTAAATTGTTCGGTTTTGGTGTAAATTACACTTTGTGCAATCTTCAGTCGGCTGCGACCGGCGATCTGTTGTCGACTGTAAATTTAATAGTATATGGAATTATTGGATCCACTCCGTTACCTGGCAACCATTATATACTGTAACCCGCGTATTTATAAAAAAAAAACCAATCGTTTGCTATTAATTTTAGTTAAAACACCTTTTATCTCATTCCCTCTTTTCAAAATTTGAAATAGTAAGAATGAGACAAAACATATTTAACTAAAAGAGTTTTAGCAAATGTTTGGAAATTTTTATGAATACGGGTTTCTGTTTGCCAATTTCATTGGCAGTCGATAACAGATACGATCATGTACATTACATATGTTCATTCGGTTTTAGAATGACTGCGTGATTATTCCAAGAAGTTTCTTATTGCTTATTGTTATGACGAGGAATCATATAGTTACTATTTTCACACTTTTCGTGAAGTGCATATTAGAGGTTGTATGACGTAGCATGTACAAATTTCACGACCCCTACTAAGTGTAGTCGCTAAACGCCTCAATTATACTCAGGGCGTAAACTGCGTCAAGCGGGACCACGTAACGTGTACAGTCTATCTCTGTCACAAATTCTACGTGCGACACAGGCACGGTATACGACGAATTCTGCTATCTCTTTCGCACGTAGAGTTTGTAACAGAGATAGACTGAACGCGTGGCGTGACTTGACACAGCGCACTGATCTATTAGCGTCATTGACCTATCAGACTATCCTAGTCTCATGTAAATAAATATTGCCGTCCCTTTCTCATATACGTGCAATATGAAACTGCGTAAATCAATAGACGTTTTCGAAATAACATATCATAATCATCAGGTCTTTTAGTCTCCACTGCAGGAGCACGACGCTCTCTGTGGTACCAGAGCATACTTGGCCAGAGCAGCCAGAGGACAGAAATAACATATGAATAAAAGTAATCATAAATTACACAGAAGTTACACATATAATCTGTTGGAGTAATCACGCAGTGTAGTTAGTGAAGTAAATATTGTTTTACCTACAGGAACTGTGTAACGCAGTTGGTGTTCAGATCTCGATAGTGCAAGTTTTAGTCATTCACGTGTGCGCAATGTCGGATAGCTGTGTGTTCAAAATAAGTCAAAGAATTTGCAGATGTTTTGTAATCTGTGCAAACAACTGTCCATTTATTTGGTTTGCATCAAATCAGTGAGTGACAAGTGCATAGATATCACTTGTCACCACTTGTCACTTGATACTCGCACTTGCCATGGGTTAAGTTTGGTAGTTAAGTTGTAATAGTTATTAATTTTTATAATGTAACAACATAACTGTCCCGTGAGTCATATATGAACAAATCTAATGTTCTTTATTTACTGACAGCGAAGTTGTTAAGGTTTTTCGTACCGCTATCCGACATTGCTGTATATATAGGTATATTAGAATCAGCAGTTCAAATCGTTTCAGCATCGTAGTTGTATGCAGTAAGTAGAAATAGACAGCAATCGTGCCGCCATAATTGTCTGTATCATTGTTTATGAAGCTATTCTCTTATGGACCGTAATAAAGTGATATTGTAAATTATATTCGTCTTTTATTTAACTTCTATATTTTTAACCAAAAAGAAGGAGGTTATCAACGCGGGTACTCGCGTAGGTACGTTTTATCACGCCATCCACACATATTTTTTGCTTGGTCCAACAGGGAATATGCATAAAAAAAATATGTGTTATCGAACCAGTTTATCCATAAATATTCAAAAGTAAAGTACTAACAGTGAAAATAAAATAAAAATTTGTTGAAAAACGAACGAGATAAAACGATTTTACGAAAATATGTCTATCTCACTCGCCAAAACGCCATTTTCTATGACAAATGTATAGATGACATGGACTTTGACGTCACCAGTCCATATCGGACTTCTCTTTCCAATTGAAACTTTAAATTATAACAAGTCCATCGCTGACTAAGATATATTATCGTTCATATTTGTTAACTGTGGTTAATAAGGATTATAATAAGCAAATAAAAAAAAACGTGCATATTCTCTATTGTTGACCGGGAGAGAATGCCATATGTCGTATGGCAGAAGCCATCCGCCACTTCTACATCTTTTTTAACTGTGTAATAAAGTTTATATGAAATAAAATAAAAAGGGTTCAAATTAAAATATTTATTGATTATTTTGTTGTACAAGCAACTATAATTAAAATATAATATTAAACTTAACACAACAATTAATATGTTAACAACTAAATGGAAGAACTTTGTAAGTAACAATACGTTAAATCAGTTCAAATATAATATCCTTATGTAATCTCACAATAAAATGGTATAAGTAGTATGGAATGTTAACAATTAAGATCGTACAAATAATTGACACTATTTTAAGGACGAGTTCAGTCTAGGAATAGGTCTAATCTAGTAATAACACAGGAAATTTTAACCTCATATGGTAGGTAATATACCCCTCATATTTATAAAAACTAACATGTTTCCTAATTTAGTTAAAACGTGTTTTGTCCCTATCCCTCTGATCAATATTTGACATTGAAAGAAAGAGGCACAAGATATTTTAACAAAAAATAAAAACACTATATGGATTTCTAAATAATCTGAAATAAAAAAATATTATTAACTAACTAAATAGATTTAACAAACATATGTTAATTTTTATAACTTTGGGGGCTAAGTAGGTAATTTGTCACTAATGGAAAAAGGATACAGAGGCGTAGCTCTTGTCGTTTCAAAGATATGGGGCCCGGGGCCACAGGAGGCCTAAACGTGTAAGCAAAAATTCGTAAAATGTTATCCAAGTGCGAGTCGGACTCACTAACGAAGGGTTCCTTACAATGGTATGTTATTATCTTTCTATAAAAATCACGTTGTATAGTATTATATACTTAAACTTTTTTTCTTTTCTTTTTGTGTATGTTGTTAGCGGCAACAGAAATACATCTGTGAAAATTTCAACTGCCTATACTCCATTTGGTTAGGTATTTAAATAAATGTTAACAATCTTGGCATGTCTTTTTATTGAAATACACACTTTAAAAATAAATAATTTTGCTAATTACAAAGTAATTATGTTATAAAACTTATAAAGTACATAATTACTTTGTAATTTGCAAAGGTATTGATTTATAAAGTGTATATTTCATTAAAAAGACATGTCAAGATTGTTTACATTTATTTAAATACTTAACCAAATGGAGTATAGCTATTACGGTTTATAAGATACACTAGTGCACGTTTAGTTCATGCCAATGAGAAACTGAATTTGCCCTTAAAATAGTACTGTACATCTTTACGAATCTATTCTACGAAATATTATTCTTAACATTATTAAATAATATTTTATAATATAATCGAAAGAAATATAATACTGCGTACTGGTTTACATCTGGAAAAATGTCAAAAAACTACTCGTTTATCATTTATATTATTTGCTAAAAAATTACGTGATCACTACTGTATTGGATTCTTCAAAAAATGTTTTGGTCATATACAAAATTCTTAATCAATTTTTTACTGTAGACATTATGTATCGCGACAAGATAGAAGATTTTTTATAAATTTTATTTTAACAATTTTCGTCCTGCTCACTGCAGAATACTGACGACAACGTTAATCTATACCTATCCACTTATCGACAGTTGTAATCTCGCTTTACTAGAAGTACGAGCTGGTTAAGAGTTACCTATAAACTTTGTTGACGGTTTATCTACAAACCCATGCTAAGGCTTCATCGATAAAACGTCAAAAAAAATATATCGCACTACAGGCCATTGCTAGCTCTGATTGTTACTAGGTGAAGCAAGATGGCAGTAGTCGTAAGCGCTGATAAGATTTGTCATGTCGCCTTAACGTTTTTTTCAAATACTTTTAAATAAAAGGTACTTAAATATACAATATTTTAAAATTTATGAAAAAGACATTTTTAATGCAAATTCATGTTTTTAACATGTAATCGCCAATTATATACCATTCAAAAGATTTTTATCTTTGATAGAATAACTTTTTATCTTAGATTCCACTTCGACCAGTTACTTATATAAAGTTAATTTTACAATGTAGTTTATTCATTCAATGAAAGTAGGCACTTAATATGAGTTAAAACATAATTGATAAAGTTGATTTCAGCGCCCTTAGCATAGAATGGGCGACAGCGTTTATCGAGGGAATCATCTATCACTTCCTCACTCTACATACCTAATAATTATTTTATTTTATTTCATCCTTGTCATGCTACAGGGGGAAGTTTGTAGTTTTTTATCTGTCAGAGATAAAATAACTCTGAATGGTAAACTTCTATCTTATTCCGCACTTAAATAATACTTTTGAAGCACTTGGGGCTTATATACCATGTAAGTACATATAAGTGTTTGCTTAACATTAGTTCAAAAAGACCGTACAGAGGTCGGAAAACTTCAATTGGAAGTTATAATTGCGAAAAACCGTGGTACGGTTACGATTTCTGACCAGCAGTTTTATTTAACAATTTAATACAATGTCCACTGTGTCCGAATAGGTATACTTAAATATTTACAATTTAATAAATTACAAATTGTTTTCTTCAGAGCCATTGTCTTTCAAAATTTCCGTTTTCCACAATTTTTAACGTTTACAACAGTAATGCTTTTTTGGATTCGTTTTGACGTTCGGTCGAGATTTTAGTTTGTCACTTCAATTGTGCAAGAATGAAGCTTATACTGCAGGTTATTTTTCAAGATGTCGCCTAGGAATTTTTTCACAATGACGTGAGTATTATATACAGTGCTGTGACAAATCCCTAAGTAGCCTAAAAGCTACGGCTCATGTAAAGACACTCCAACGAGAGTCGGCCACCATTCTTTCACAGTTAAAGATAACGTAGGTAATAAAACCGGTCTTGAGTTTTCTAAATAATCACTATTTAATCCATTGAGTAACCTACGTGCAAAATTCGCGAATTACCATCTTATTCAAATAATATCTGTGGAAAGACTAAAAGAGGTAAGTAGGTATACGTTAATGTACATTTAACACTGCAGCCCCCTTAGCAGGCACCGGCGACAGCGTTTATCGAACGCAATCTATCGCTATCTCACTCTACGTAATAATAGTGAGCGGGAAGGCACTACTCTGTCGCGCGAAATAAACGTTATCTGGGTTAATCCACGGATTGTATATTATTTAAGAGCTGTGGATTTTGTGACAATAAATAAATCAAATAAATTACGCAATAAATATAGGTAAAAATTAAACCGTTTGCTAAACCTATTTTAGTTAAAACATGTTTTGTCCCTTTCCCTCTTTTAATGATAGTTGTCGTTGAACGAAAGAGACAAAAAATATTTTAACTAAAATAGATTTAACCAGTGGTTGTTAATTTTAGTGAATATGAGGGTAAATATTCATAGCGCTGAGTAGGTTTAGTGATTATTTAGAAAACCAATGACAGTTTGTACTCATAGTCGTGTCGTGTAGCGTTGCATAATTATAGGTATCGATAGTTTGACTATCGATGGTAGACCTTTGAAAAACAGTCACAATATCGATAGGACTGTCGATAGTATCGATACTATAGATTACAATACTATTGATGAAAGCTAAAACTATCGATAATATCGATACAACTTTTTATACGAAATACTATCGATAGCTAAATTTACTATCGATATTATAATGATATCGATATTAAGTAATACTATCGATAGTTCTTCATACAAATAGTAACTTTACTATTGATACTATCGATAGTATCGATACTATATATTAGCTAAAACTATCGATAAAATCGATACTACTTTTTAAATGAAATACTATCGATAGCTAAATTTTCTATCGATATTATAATGATATCGATATTAGGTAATACTATCGATAGTTCTTTATACAAATAGTATCTTTACTATTGATACTATCAATAGTATCGATAGTCCTATCGATATTGTTACTGTTTTCCAAGGTCACGATAGTATCGATAGACTACCGATATTGTATACTATTGCTTGCAGCACTGTGTCGTGTCGTGTCGTGTCGTGTCGTGTCGCGTTACGCGCGCGTGTGGTTGTTGGCGGTGACGGGCGGCGCCGCCTCCGCCTCCTCGGCCGCCGTTTCTGCTTTCAGCTTGCGATATTTACCTAGGGAGGGAAAGAGTTCGGAACACATGAGAACAATTTAAATTTAAAAAAACAAACATATTAAAATAATCGGCCAAGTGCGAGTCGGACTCGCGCACGATTGGTTCCGTACCATTGTCTGTAAAAAATCACATTTGTTGTTATAGCGGGAACCGAAATACCTACATCTGTGAAAATTTTAGCTGTATAGCTATCACGGCTCATGAGATACAGTATATAGCCTGATGATGGTGATCGACAGACGGACAGATGGACGGGAAGACGAAGAGCGGAGCGTTTTTACCCTTTGGGTACGGAACCCTAACGAAGGATTTGCAAGTCCTTCTTCCTACCTCGTTAGTCTTAATATTTTTTTCCTGTGACGACTTATGGACTAAGCACAGAGCTCTAGTGCCACGACCGCATTCCATTAGAGGATTGACGTCAGAAAGATATCCGGTTGTAAAACCCAAATATAAATCGTATCTCTCCGGATTTTTCCTTTTTCCAAGACAAAAAGCCTGTACTTTTCCTTGTATTTACATCTTCTTCTTCTTATCGTGTGTGTTAGTGACTAACACTAGTGTCAGAGTTTTTAAACCGCCTTAAAGGCCTCTGACATGGTTTTTAGGTAACGACCAATGTCAAAGACAGTGACCGGGACCGACGGCTTAACGTGCCCTCCGAAGCACGGATCATCTTACTTATCAGACAATCAGGTCAGGTGATCAGCCTGCAATGTCCTAACCAAACTAGGACAACAACACAAAGTCGTTGCCCCCGCTGGGAATCGAACCCGCGACCTCCGGGTATGAGCCAAACGCTCTAACCATTACACCACGGAGGTAGTTATTATTTACATCAAACAAATAGCACCGTGAGCAACTGTAGTAGTTGAACAACGGTAGCTGTTGAACAACATTGGTTTAAAGTCACTTACGCGCAACTTTGACGAAGATGACGCCCCACCAGATGGACCAGCCCCAGCCGACCAAACAGAACAGCACTGTGAACAACTGCCCGCAGCCAACCAACAGGTTGATCAGGAATGAGCCTGCAAATACACACATAAGTTATGATATGACAACTCACTAAACCACTATCGACCTATTTCAAATTAGAGACAAGACAAGGCATTCCATTAATTTAAAATTACGGACATTTCATAAATTTCATAAAGTTATAAATTTAAGATTAGAGTCATTTCATAACTTTTAAATTGGAAACAAGTCATACTTAAATTTTAAATTAGAGACAAGACATTTCATGAATTTAAAATAAATGTGAAAAAGTCATAAATTTAAAATTAGAGAAATTTCATAACTTTTAAATTAGAAACAAGACATACTTAAATTTTAAATTAGAGACAAAACATTTCATAAATTTAAAATAAGGGACATTTAATAACTTTAAAATTAGAGACATATTATTTCATAACTTTCATAGAGACAAGACATACATTTGACATTAGAGACATTTAGGAAGTTGGTTATATTATTAACATCGATTTCTCACCTATCCTATGCTTGGCTCCGTCGTGTATCCCAAACCTGGGGATTCCAAAGCACAGGCAGAACATTCCACTGAATATCGTACCTGAAACAAAAGAAAGATCAGTTTGGTAATTTATTGTCCGCGCAGGAATAAAATCTATTGGTTGGGAGGTTTGGACTGTATCTTCACGCAAGCCTCCTGAAGGAACGGGGTGAAAAGACCCAAAAGAGTGTAAGTAAAAAAGATGACTCACCGAGCCCCGGCACTACAATGTTGTACAGCAGGCAGAAGTACGCCAGAGCGATTGGCAACACTGGGACTATAACTTCACGCAAGCCTCTCAAAGGACCGGGGTGAAAAGACCCACGAAAAGACGTGGTGCAAAGAGTGTAAGTAAAAAGAGATAACGCTCTAGACGCTCTAGATCGGTCATTTTGGAAATCTTTGGGAGAGGCCTATGTCCAGCAGTGGATGTTATGCGGCTGACATGATGATGATGATGAAAAAGAGATGACTCACCGAGCCCCGGCACTACAATGTTGCACAGCAGGCAGAAGTACGCCAGAGCGATTGGCAGCACTGGGATCGCGCCGCGCATCACACTCGTGTGCTCCACCAGGGACGTGTCCAGCTTCTGGCGGGTGTCCTGTAAGTAAGCACAGATAATTACAATTTGGAAATGAATCGTGTAATTGCGTTTCGGGCTACGCTTATAATAGAGTTCCGAAGTTACGTTATAATTATAACTTTATTTTTCAATAATAGGCATGATGATGGCCCATCGGTTCCTCCCCCTCCTTCAGTCGTATGCTAACTGCTAAGCGTCGTGATGAGCCCGTTCTTTTATTTGCCCATCGGTTAGATTATGAAAAAATATTGTATGATAAGATTTTTTCTTTTCTTTGAGAAAAAAAGGCTAGTTTCGATTTTTACAGTGGTGACGTCGCAAGCCTTCACTATGGAACATTAAATGCTTTTTTGGTAAACTGAAAAAATACGGGTCCATTATTTTTGAATAATCTAAAAGACGGACTTATTACAATCATACTTTTCTGACCCTGTGGTCACCCCTATTATACGTGCCTGATTTAAACATGTAACAACCTCATTTTTGTCTTTTTTATATTATTTATTTTATACTAAATTTTCCGAATTAGGTGGCTGCAACTCATAATAACATAGCTAACTTAGCCGGCAAGTTTGCCTTTAAAGGTATATACCTACTCATCACGATTTTCTAGATTTTTTAAGCTATTCATTTAGTTTAACCCTAGGTTGAGGTATATAAACCAATGGAACGGTACTCGATGGATTAAAATTAAATTTTGCGTTGGGATCTTGAATAGGCATGACGAATGGAAAAATATTTTCGGTCTATCGATTAGATTATTAAAAAATATTGTACACGTATTTTTTCTTTCCTCTGAGAAACCAAAAATGACAAAGATACAGCGCATTGAAATTTCGTATAACGTCACGGCTGTTTACGATTTTTAATTAGAGGTGACGTCGCAAGCCCCCACTCCGCAAACTTTGACGCTCCGTATCTTTGTGAATTTTTACTTTTTTGGTAAACTGAAAAGTACGGGTCCGTTCTTTTTGGATAATCTAAAAGTATAATGCTTTTTGAACCCAGTCGTCACCCCTTTTGGCTTGCAATGAACTTCTAGGTATCTAAATGAAAAGGTGCCGAGTTCTGACGCGAGCTAAATTAAACCATATCTCTAACGACATTGAGTAGATATTTCTTTGAATTCCTTTGCTGAGGAAGACTTCTGTACGTGAGTACTTATTCTGTGCCTTGGTTGGTTACCTCGATGTCGTCCTCCTCTATGTCAGTGTCCCGTTTCATGAAGTCCGTGGAGACCATGATCCTCATTTTCCGCGAGGGCGCGGGGGACGGCACTGGCACCGATATGGCCGACGACATTTTGACAAGATCACTAATCTTTTGACAAGGTCACTAATCTTTTGACAAGATCACTAAACTTTTGACAAGATCACTAAACTTTTGACAAGATCGCTAATCTTTTGACAAGATCACTAATATTTTGACAAGATCACTAATCTTTTGACAAGATCACTAATCTTTTGACAACTTTCGATTGTAAGTTAAGAATGAAATGAAATTATTAAAAGCGGTAAGTATCAACTTATGTAGTCAATAAAGAAATGAAAAATTGGGGCGTACTTTTGTCAGAAAATCAAATAGATTGAAATCTTCAAATCTCGAAATTAAAGTTTACTAGATATTGTGAAAACTAATTAACCAAATATTAAAGAAATCGAACCGCATGTCATGATAAATCATTTTCTAGAGATCAACTTGACTTAACCCATAGCAAAATTGTTTCCAATAAAAAATGACTAGAAAAATACTATAAATGACAAAAATATGGACATAAATACAAAAATAACAATTTTTCAGCAACAGTTGACAATGTTTACGCGATAGATACTAGAAATACACTAACAGAAATTGATAATCCAAGTCATTTGCTTATTGCTATGCTATCGATTGTGGCATTGTAAATGAAAAACCGACCTTGGTACAAGTGACCCATTTCAATACGACTTCTAAATAACGAATAACTTCTAATTTTAATGCATCGAGCAAGAAAAACTATGTTCCTCACGCGACAGACGACAGAATTTGTTTTTTAAAGATAATAAGTGGTTTAAAATTGTATACAGTAAGTATCTTTACATTGACCGAGCAAGCGAAGCGAGGGAAGCGTCTCAGTTTTGAGATTGGCTAAAAATGCTTTCGTCCGACTGTTTGCCCGGCTCTCTTTTGTGAGCGGATTCGATAAATACTAATGTATTTTTTTTTAGTTAATGTACAAAACAATCTCCCATGCTGGTCTGGGAGAAATAAAAAAAACTTAGAATGTACCAGCTGCTTCTCTTCCCACGCAGATCGTAAAAGCCGATCGAGGGAATGGGCAAAAATGCAAATCATGTTAACAGGCGATGCGGCTAGCAACCCATCACTGTATTGATTGCTTTTCCATCTTCTCGCCCACCATTACGCTAAAAGTGGCTATTGGGTCTTGCGGCCCTGGGCTCTGCATAGAACCGCAAGACCCAAAATGCTCTGTCTGCCCCATTAGAGATAAAGACGTGATAGTATGTATGTATGCATGTACAATACAATTTTTAAAAACTGAAAATCGGCTTTACTCCTAAATTACACCACCGATTTTAATTAAATTGGACCAGACGTCTTACTGCTAACCTCCACCCTTTTTTGAACACGGCTAAAAATAAATTGTTAATAAAGAAAATAAATATTCAAATGACAACTGTACGTATTTAGACAACTTTTAAGTGTAACTAGAAACAAATTTAAATTAGGTTAGGTACTAGTAAATGAGATAATGTCAACTCGTCCAGGGTCACACGTTGGGCGCCAGAATTTATGTCGACAGTGTGATTTAAATAGCTACATTTTGTATCTAGTGTAGTAATTAAACATTTATGAGTGACTGTCATGATTTTTTAACCGACTTGTAAAAACTAGAAGGTTGTCAATTCGTCGCGATCTTTTTTTATGAAACACCGATTTTTTTATTATTTTTTTAATAAATAATAATAATAAATAAATATACAGGGACAAATTACACTGATTGAGTTAGCCCCAAAGTAAGTTCGAGACTTGTGTTATGGAATACTAACTCAACGATACTATATTTTATAACAAATACATACATAGATAAACATCCAAGACCCAGGACAATTTGAAAAAGGCCATTTTCCAACTTGCCCCGACCGGGAATCGAACCCGGGACCTCTGGGTGGCGGACTAGCATGGTGACCACTACGCCACGGAGGTCGTCAAAAAATAATAAAAATACTTTATTTTCTCTTCCCAAAAAAATCCACAAGAATATTGACCATTATTATAAGACGCCTGGACCTATTTGTATTTTTTTTTTAAAACGGTATTCCTTGTTAGTTAGTTCCACCCATATTTTATTAAAATCCGTGTACGTAGGGGGTGAAGTTGGTTTTTAGTTTTAAAAAAAATATTTTTTAAATATATCCTGTAACCTACAATGGTTACACAAATTGTTATCTAATTATAAAAAATGATGTGCAAATTTTGACCGGTCAGAGGGATTTGTTTTCGTCTGAATTCCGGTTTCGGTTTAGCTTGAAACGGTTGGTTTCAGGAAAAGCCTGAAACCAATCGTTTCAAGTCAGTCTCAAGTCAGTCAGTTTCAAGAAAGTCAGCAGTATATCTATCTGTATACCTGTGTTTTCCGCTTACCAGACATAATACACTTAAAAACAAACATTTGTGTCGCGGGTCTCATTATACGACTGATAAGTATATATGCTGAAAGCCGTGGCTAAAGGTCAGCTTTACCAGTTTATAAATAGGTTCATCAATGAAACATAAAAAAGTCTGTTATCTACTAAATACTTCTTTATAATACATACATACATACATACTATCACGTCTTTATCCCTAATGGGGCAGACAGAGCATTTTGGGTCTTGCGGTTCTATGCAGAGCCCAGGGCCGCAAGACCCAAAAGCCACTTTTAGCGTCATGGTGGGCGAGAAGATGGAAAAGCAATCAATACAGTGATGGGTTGCTAGCCGCATCGCCTTTTAACATGATTTGCATTTTTGCCCATTCCCTCGATCGGTTTTTACGATCTGCGTGGGAAGAGAAGCAGCTGGTACATTCTAAGTTTTTTTTTTCTCCCAGACCAGCATGGGAGTTCTTTATAATACCGTTGCTAATAAAAGGAAGAAAAAAAAAACACAAAGCATTTGAGTCTTTATTATTATTCTATTTTTTTGTGTAAAATGATGGACACAATAATTGTCATATTTAAGGTTAAAGTACTTTACTATTTTTGACATCACTCCATCATACGAAACATATTCCATTTATGCTAAAGTATAATTATAATTTCACTACACATCAGATATTTTGGTAAACCCTTTGTTCCAGTACAACATTGTAATCAAGAAGTCAGTATAGTAAAATAATTCAGTGTATTTATGTTTATGTAATTATATTACTTTAATTTTAAACGCTTTGCGTGTGAAGGCTATCACTAGTGGCTGCCACAAATGTGAGACTTTTTTTTTCAAAGTATGTTTTTTTTGCTCGAAGTTCCTTTTCGGACGGTATGGATTTGGCTACGCGAAAAAAAATGTAAGTTTTTTTCGTCACAATCTTTTTCAGGCCTTGAATTTTTTGGGGATTTTTTAGAGGCTTTAAATTTTTGAAATTTCTTTCCAACCGAGTTTTCTACGACAGTCAGTTCGTATTTAAGTATTTTTTATTTCAACCCTTAGTGCAAAAAGAGGAATGTTATAAGTTTGACGTGTCTGTGTGTCTGTGGCATCGAAGCTCCTACACGAATGGTCTGATTATGATGCGGTTTTTTGTTTGAAAGTTGACGTGATCGAGATTGTTGTTAGCTGCAGTTGTGTCGGGAGTTACTTTACAGTTTTTTTTTTCTTGTTAAGTTAAATAAACGGCCAAGTGCGAGTCGGACTTGCGCATAAAAGGTTCTGTACAATATCTATAATAAAACACGTTTGTTGCATAAAGCCCCTCTTAAATATTTATTTTATTCTGTTTTTAGTATTTGTTGTTTTAGCGGCAATCACGATTTATGAGATACAGCGTGGTGACAGACGGACAGAGGAGTTTCAGTAGTGGGGACCCGTTTACTCTTTGGGTACGTAACCCTAAAAAATTAGTTTTGTTTTGTTTACTGATAATGAAGATCTTTGAAAACAGAAAGTCGGTTTTTTGTTATTTATGTAGTATTATGTATATAATACTTAGGTATAGTAATTATATAATTATAAGGTCTTGTAAGGTCTAATAACATATATTGAAACTTTTTTAAGGATGACTTCAGTCCGTGATAGTGTACAACTTTCCCCAAGGAACAAATGTAGAAATATTTAAAAAAAATTTGGCTTTCTACACAAACTCAAATCAACTGATCGATCAACTTTTTTTGCCACAAATTATTTTACATATTTCAATACATGTTCCTTGGGGAAAGTTGTTCAGAATCATGGACTGAACCCTTAAAGTAGTTTCAGTATATTTTGTTAGACCTTTTTTTTGACAAATTACACAGATTGAGCTTGCCCTAAAGTAAGTTCGCGACTTGTGTTATGGGATACTATATTTTATAACAAATACATGTATAGATAAACATCCAAGACCCATGATAATTTGAAAAAAGCCATTTTCCAACTTGCCCTGACCGGGGATCGAAACCGGAACCTCTGGGTGGCGGACTAGCATGGTGACCACTACGCCACAGAGGTCGTCACCTTATATTTATGTTTAGTGATATTCTACCTACTGGCCGATTGGTAACAAACCTACTTGCTTCGCGTGAGAATGTCCACTAAACGTGCCTACTATCGACTCAGTATGCACATTTTTACGCGTGACGTCACCTTCATATTAATGGCTGGTTCGAAGAAATTGTGAAAAGTTAAATTACAGTCGTTTTGTCCTTGGGCAACTATGAATAGATTTAATTTACAATTATAATGCAAACTAGCTAGTTTTTAACCGACTTAAAAAAAGAAGTTCTTGTTCGACTGTATATTTTTTTTATGAATGTTAACCGATTACTCCGTCTATTATGTACTGATTTTCAAAATTCTTTTTTATTCGAAAGGGTTTACATCCGAGGTGATCCCACATAAATTTTTATTAATATCAGTTGAGTAGTTTGGGGGTTAAGTCGGTTGTTGGTTTTGAAAAGTTATTAGTTAGAAACTCTCTTATGAACCTCTTCGATAGATGCTTTTTAGGGTTCCGTACCCAAAGGGTAAAAACGGGACCCTATTACTAAGACTTCGCTGTCTGTCCGTCTGTCTGTCACCAGGCTGTATCTCAAGAACCGCGATAGCTAGACTGTTGAAAATTTCACATATACATTTCACAACAGAAATACATATATTTCTGTTGCCGCAATAACAACAAATACTAAAAACAAAATAAAATAAACGTTTAAGGGGAGCTCTCATAGAAAAAACTTGATTTTTATAGGTAATGGTACGGAACCCTTCGTGCTCGAGTTCGACACGCACTTGGCCGGTTATTTGTACTTATACCTTTTTTAATTTACTTAAAGTAACATTTATGTTGCCTAACCTACACACCTCTCATCTTCTGTAAATTTTTAATTCCAACTCTATTTTTGTGTATCAGTTGTTTGTTGTATAGCAGTTGTAAAGCTATGTCAGATTCATAGCGTAGCGATAACCCTTATTTCGTATCTATTTACTTCTGTAATAGGTACCTATATTGTGGGGGACACTTAGAAACCGTCGTTTACTCAGAGCTTACGTTCTGCAAGTCAGTAATTACAATAACTAGTTGTTATGTTAGAACATACCATATTTTTTCGTTTAGAAATGTAGTCAAAATTCATAAAAATGCAGAGCTTCGAAGTTTCAGAGTAGGGGTGATTTACGTCACCGTTGGTAAAAATTCGTAGCCAATCGTGACGTCACGCTAAATTAAAAACACGTTAAATGCGTTGTATCTTTGGCATTATTTGTTAAGGAGAGAAAAGAAAAAATCTTTTCAACATACTTTTTAAAAATCTATCTAATGAACGAAATTTTTTTTTTGCCTATACGAAGGTGTGGATGGACAACACGGCGGTGTACAATGAACCTATGTGTAGACGTTAGTGTTAATTAAAAATTAACATGATTTATCTATGATTGTTATACCTGTCAGGTTATTCAGTGTCAAGTCAATGTAATTTACTTATAATCAAAAATCAGTATAAAACGCAGTGGATTTTATTGCGAAACGCCACCCGATGTACTCGAGGTATCTAGGATTGGATAAGTAAGTAGTTACAGTTAGCTTTGCCGGTGTCTATCTGTTGTGACGACGGGCAGCGGACACCCTCCTACCCGCAGCGCACCTCCGCGCGGCCCTTATATAAACGGCGGCGAGCGGGTACTCGTTCTCTTTCGACTACTTTGGAAGCCGGGCTGCTGTACACCAAAGCTGAGTACTTCCTACTACTCTAGATCAATGAATCTCGTGGCTGCTAACCCACGACATCTCTCTGTGACCCTTGTTAATTAGCAAAATTGATAAATATTGAACTAAAAAGATTGTTATCCTTAATATTGTTTCTTATCAATGAATCTACATCGTCACACTGTATCGACGTCGGTGTTAGACTGTGAGTTACCTCTGGCGGCAGCGTGGGCGACAGGCTCTTGTTCTTGGAGAACATGCTGGTGCGGCGGCTGCTGGAGCGCTCCGACTGCCGGCGGCACGCGCCGCGGCACCACGTCGCCAACCGCGAGCAGCAACTAGGTGAGGTGGACAACAAATATTACAAGCAGCAACTAGGGATAAGGTAGACAACAACTATTAGTACCTCGCTGTAGTGCTGAAAAAATATGATAAGTACAGACAGCAGTACATCCCATACAAGTTGGTCATTCAGCTGACCCGAGTTTGTATGGAAAGCATTATATATTTTTTCATATTTCGATACATGTTCCTTGGGGAAAGTTGTTTAGAATCATGGACTGAATTCACCCTTAAAACAGTTTCAGTATCTTTTGTAAGAAGTTATAAAAACACAAGATAAGACAAAAGGCCTCAAATAAACAAAAGAATTGAAATGAATTTGCTTCATAATCACTTCTCTAGGGTGGTCGGCCCGTTTTCAATTTCCTGGACCTCCAAGCATTGTGTTTTTAAATATCTAGGTATGAAGAACTTCTTCTTCTTCTTCTTATATTTAAGAGCTGGGCTCTTGTCGGTGGAGTGCTTTCCATGTCTCTCTTCCTTCCGCTAAGTTCTTAACCTCTTTATATACTTTATATAAAGAACTTACAAAGCGAAAATTGTAGTGTAGATCTTCTGAAAGCCTATCGAAAACTAAATTTTGTTGGAAAATCCGAGTACTTATCGTGAATGTTCCAACGTAGAAACGAACAAAAGTAATTATTAATAATACGGTGCCTGACTGTGACAACTGCATGGCCAAGGGTAACTTAAGTTGCAAAGTTCAGCACTGCGGTTTCATGACATTCAATAGTAACGTATTTATATGAGTATATATTATACAAAAGTATGACACAATATTTTAAGTTTTTAAATAATTTAAATAAATCTTATTATCAAACTTGAAATTTTATGCGATGGCTTTAAACGCTGAAGCTTTAATTTAATTTGTTTTGTATTCCGTATTAAAAGGTAATCTTTTTCCAATTTTAAGTAGATATAAATCGTTTAGTAATGAGGACTTTAAAATATGGCGCCCAACATGTAAATCGTCAACATATGTTTCCCTTACGACGCGACGCGGCAATATTAAAGCAATATTGACACTGCATGCCAGTTAAATCGGATGGAGGAAGGAAGATGGAGTCGGAGATGAGTTGAATGGAATCGGAGACAGAGCCATAGATGTGTAGGAAGACCAGCGTTGAGATACGCCGACGATAGAACCCACGTAATGAGAAAGACCTTGATGAGAAAAGCTCAAGACCGAAGAGAATGGCATGCATATGAGGAGACCTACACTCAACAGTGGGTGGAGAAAGGTTGAAAGAGAAGAAAGAGATTGAAACTGCACAATGCACACTTAACATATAACTGACATTGGATGCTGCTATTTTTGTTATCAAGCAGATAAAAGAATGTAAAGAAAAATTGCCTTTATCTTAATTCGATTATGGCTTCAAAACACTACCTTGAAGGACATTGGAGGTTATGATACTATACTAAGATAAGGAAGTTACTTATATTTATGCCAAAGGCTTAAAATCACATGCGTACACAACCACTATATTTTTTTTTAACTTCTGATACCTACTATCAAAGTTCCCCTTATAGGTTGTAGATAGTTGCTGTGTCAAAAGCCTTACTCAAATCTATATGATTTTAGAGTTTCGCGATCACAATTACTGTTATTAATATTACGGGACTAACCGCGATTAATATTGTTTTTTGATAGACATTTTGACGACCCTTCTGCCGTCATGGTCGCTGCCCGGTAAGTAGTGTCGCGGTAAGTCCCGTAATACTGATAAATACACTGAGAAAAATAAATAGCTGAACTAGTTTTGCTATATTTGATTTGGTTAGTAGATACCAAACTTTTGTTCCAATAGGCAGAACCATGTAGTTTTAATCAAAACACATTTTAACTACTAGTAGCCCTGTTCAGCAGTCACTCGATTTATGTAACGTGTAGCAAACATTTGTGCTTCTAGCAATCATTCTTTATTCTCAGTGTAACCTTGCTCAAATCTAGAAAATTTCGTTAGTTTTAGGAATAACTCATGAAACATACTTAGCCGGCGGCCTGTCGCTCAGTATGCTGTCTCTTCTCTCCACCTCAGGTCTTCTCTTGCCGCAGCAGCCGGTGTCGACCACTCCGGGCGATGCCGCAACGTCAGCAACGTTGCGTGGTTGTAGGTCCGACACATCGCTGACGCGGCGCCGGCGCCCGCAGCAACCGCAGAGGATGTCGCGCAGCTTTCGTTTGCGTTTCGTTTCACTCTCGAATTCTATCGTTGATGTCTGAAGAAAGAATAAAATAAATAAATATATACGGATATATCACACTGATTGAGCTAGCCCTGAAGTAAGTTTAAACTTATATTAATAACTAACTCAACGATACTAAATTTTATAGTAATTACACTAGCTGTGCCCGTGGGCTCCGCTCCCCGTGGGAGTTTCGGGATAAAAACTATCCTATGTCCTTCTCTGCGTATGAAACTATATCCATATAAAACTTCATCTAAATAGGTTCAGTGGTTAAAGCGTGAAGTGGTAACGAACAAACAAAGAAATATACAAACTCACTTTCATATTTATAATATTAGTAAGGATACATATATACCTAAACAAACACCCAAGCCCAGGACAATTTGAAAAAGGCCATTTCCCAACTTGCCTTAGCCGGAGATCGAATCCAGGACCTCCGGATTGGCGGTGCGTGTTAACCATTACACCACGGAAGTCGTCGAATGTATGTAGGTATCTTGTATCAGTATTCAGTTGGTTTGAATGAATGTTGTTTTTTCTATTATTAACTGCGCCCCGCTGTGTTACCCACGGAAAAAGTAGCCTATGTGTTAATCCAGGGTGTTAGCTTCCTGCATACCAAATTTTATTAATACCGGCCCAGCCGATTGCGCGTAAAGAAGTAACAAACATACACACACATTCACAAACTTTTGCCTTTATAATATTAGTGTGATTTAGATTACTATAGAATTAATAAAAGCCTTAAAAATATTTTTGAACACTGGTTTTCCTTATTTTAGCTAGAAGACGGCTCTTGTGAACTGGCGGTTTGTTACTTTAGTCCTCGAATCTCGGCGACCCCTTGACCGATTCAATTTACGTTTGAACTTTAAAAGTACTCGTGAGTACACAGTATGTAGGTACATAAGTATTAAGTTTACTCATTCACCTAAACATAAATTATACTTAAGAACCTTTACAATCCTAACTCACTGTAGTTTCAAGTAAAACCTACACGCAGAACTAACAGCAACTATGATTCAGTACATAATAAAAGCACATTAACACATCGTAATGACGAAGAAAGCAAACAGCAAATCAAAATTACAGTTTTTGATTACTTTCGTCATTTCTTCCCTATTTCTAACTTAAGAACATCGTGTACGTTGATAAATTAATTATATTATTGAAACCCAACTACGTAAGAATTTATGCGTCTTTTAAAGTTCTTAAAATTCAATCCCACGCGCTATTCATTTCGTCAGTTTGTAAATTTACAACAACCTTACAATGTACGCATTATACTAATTTATTTTTCGTATAAGTATTTTCTATTGTATATTTTTTCTCTCTTGTATATTGGTGCAATAAAGAGTTTTTCATTCATTCATTCATTCATACGCATCAAGTCATTATTATATACACCATAAAATAACGAAACTTTGCGAATGAGAACTAGTAGGCAACCTAATAATAATTTTTCAAAACTAAAAACCGACTTCACCCCGAACTACCCTAAAAGATTTCGATAAAATATTCTATGCGACCACCTCGCGAGTATAACCTTTCAAAATAAGATTTTCCAAATCGGTCTTGGCCTCGTCTAATAATCGGTGAACCATTAAAGAAAAAGATCGCGACAAATTGATAATTTCCACTATTATGAAAGTCGGTTAAAAATCAAATAAACATTTTATTTAATGCTATCCACCTACCAGAAAATTAATAAGTACCACCTTGAATAAGAACTAGTCACAGCTTTCGCCTTTGCTATTTAGGATCAGATACTAAAGTTTATTTTACTTATTGTGAAAAATACGTTCTACCAGTGATTCAACAAAACTTTGTGAATATGAACTAGTCGGCGACAAAAAAAATCTTAAACACTCTATTTGATATCCACCTACCAGAGAATTAATAAGAAGTAGCCAGTGCTCTTGCCTATGTTATTGAGGATCAAACACTAAATATTTTTATACTTGTGAATAATACGTTCTACCAGTGATTATTACACTTAATTTACGTTTACACACACACGTCCTTCTCCACGGAACTTGGGCTATGATTTGCGAGGCTCCAAACGGAGGTAATAGCGTCAAACCTTTGTCCAGATTCGCGTGACTTGGCGTACGTTTACCGAAATTAATATTAGGTTTATCTGCTCTCCGGATCGTAGTGGACGGCCGTTAAGAAAATGATTTAATTAGAGTTCCGTAGCAAATACTTAAATATTTTGAAAGAAAATTTTCACTTACATTTCTTTACCAGCTATAAAAATAATGAAATTACATATATTTGCTCATTTTATTACAAATTGAAACTTTATTGAAATAAGTAGGATTAAAAAACTTAAGAGTCTGATCCTCATTAATTAATTAAATTTATTTATGTATATCAGCCAATCACCTATCCATACACTCATGAGTCAAACAGTATACTATTTAGAGTCTAATGGATTTCGGGTCTATGCGGACAACTGGGTATTAAACAACTCACTTGGCAAGCAAGCAAGTCATTATGCCTGCTAAGTATTTTATGTTTATGTGATTGATAAAAGACAACGTTAAAAATCAAGAAGTCCTTGCTAACTTTGAAAAGTAACTTATTCACAAAATAAAAAAAATCGAGGACGTTCAAATGCAACATTTCATTTTAAAATAAAGTTGTTTCATTAAAAGTAGAACAAATAGTATTTTTAAAACGAATCTAGTTCAAAACAATGCAAAACACATCCAAGAAAGTAATGTATTCAAGTAGTGCAGGTCGGCCTTGGCGTGCTGTTCACGCTTGACGGTTTTACTCAGTGGCACCTAGACAATCAATTATAAAAAATAAGTACAATTTACTTTTCAAGGTGAGGCGAATTAAATCTAGACCACAGAGTTAATATACGTGTTAAATGTTTACATAAACGTAAATGGGCAAAAATGCGAATCATTTTAACAGGCGATGCGGCTAGCAACCCATCACTGTATTGATTGCTTTTCCATCTTCTCGCCCACCATGACGCTAAAAGTGGCTTTTGGGTCTTGCGGCCCTGGGCTCTGCATAGAACCGCAAGACCCAAAATGCTCTGTCTGCTCCATTAGGGATAAAGACGTGATAGTATGTATGTATGTATGTATGTATAAACGTAAATAGTTACATTTTAAACGGGCGAGCGAAGAGAGAGAGAATCTACTTAGAATCAGGCGTTTATATGTAATACCCGCGGGTTTCGCACCTCATGGAAATATTGGGATAAAATCTATCTTTTGTCCTACCTTGAGTCTTAAACGATATCTATACCAAACATCTAAATAGGTTCAGTGGTTGATGCCTGAAGAGGTAACAAACAAATATACAAACTCACTTACGTATTTATAATATTAGTTGGGATTGGAATAAATATATATGTATGCTTCATAGTACATCCATCCTATGATGCCACAGACAGACCGACAGAAGCTAGCATCAAACTTCTTCTTATCGTGTGTGTTAGTGACTAACACTAGTGTCAGAGTTTTTAATCCGCCTTAAAGGCCTCTGACATGGTTTTTAGGTAACGACCAATGTCAAAGACAGTGACCGGGACCGACGGCTTAACGTGCCCTCCGAAGCACGGATCATCTTATTTATCAGACAATCAGGTGATCAGCCTGCAATGTCCTAACCAAACTAGGACAACAACACAAAGTCGTTGCCCCTGCTGGGAATCGAACCCGCGACCTCCGGGTATGAGGCAAACGCTCCAACCATTACACCACGGAGGAGCATCAAACTTATAACACCAGTCTGTTTGTCGGGGGTAAAAAGATTGGAGCCCGCCTATCTTGCACCATGCGATTTGCAGCTGTGACAGGTGTGTAAAATCAAAAAGCTACCAACCTTCCCTGCCGCCCTCTCCACCTCAGTCTCCACCCCATCTGCCTTCTTCTTAAAGCAGTTCAGCTTACTCAACGCGCCTTCTTTCTGCGCTTCCACATCTCCCGTCTCTGTCTCGTCATCGCTCTCTCCCTTTACGCAACAAGGACAGCACTTCGTTTTGCACTTCCCCATGAGCCGCTGGCAGATGTTGGGTTGCTTGGTCCCTTCTGGGGTGGGTTCTTTGCTGTCATTGGAAGACTGGGTTTTCTCTTCTTGGGAAGTTTTGCGGTTGGTCCGGACTGGCGGTTTGGGGGTTGTGCTTGTGCTTTGAGGGAACCTGGGGGTTAATAAAAGATCATTTAATATTTTTTTGAATCTTTATTTATTAAAAACAAGTAATAATTATTGAACTAATTTATTATTGAAAAAAACACGTTAATTTAAAAACTAAATTAAAATCTAAATTAATAATTTACTTTAATCTTTTGAATAAAGTATTTTTTGCGTAAAGTGAGATGTGGAAAAGAAAAATGACTGTTTCGTACTACAATTATAATCTTTCAGATAAGTAAAAATCATATGGCGTCACATATGATTTTGAAGGGCCCTTAGTCAGGCACGGTAGCGGACAAAATGGTGATGGTGACCGTCAGAGTATTTGCCTATTTCATCCCACTAAGCCTCTCAAACTAAGATTGCAAATTAATGAAGGTATATCTGTAAAATTAAAAACCGAATTAACCCCTAAACTACACAAACGATTTTGATAAAATTTCTATGGGATCACCTGACAAGTATGAGGACACAAGACGTAAATTTCGAACAAAAAAAAAATTTCAAATCTATCTCGGAGTCTTCGAATAATCGGTGAACATACATAAAAAAAAATAAAGATCGTGATGAAATGGAAGTCGGTTAAGGTAAATGCTAAAGTGATTGACTAATGTATCAACGCACAGCTCAAACTAGGTCTAGAGACTCCAAATTTCGCACATAGGTTCCTTATAAGGTTTAGGGGTGCACTAAAAAAGGATTTCTCATCACTAATGTTTTAGATACAAGGAACCCAGTACAGAAAGAAAACACCTATAAATTAAATGAAATATAATACTTAGACCTTACGCAGACAAAAAAAAATTTTATGCTCATTGGGTATTTAAAAGCTAAGAATCGATAATACCTATGTGCTATGGCACTTTTATTATATATTTTTTTATGGGGCAACATAAAAAAAAGCAAGACATGTAACTTGAATTACCCATGTTTTTGTAAAAATGACGTCACCGTCCAAATCGCCATGTTTAGTTTTAAAGCTTTCAATTCAAATTAAAACACTAAATTCTATATCGAATTCCAACTACACTTAAATAACCATCTATTACTTCAAACAAAAGTGTGAATCACACCTCGGTTACTCAAAGAATGGCTAACTGACGTGGCAAAGTAATACCCTTACTTTATGTGTGGTACTTTAACTTGTACTTTAATTGCTTATGTATTGATTTATGCGTAAAGTTAAGGTTTTGCATGCAATAGTAGCACCTGCTACTATGTAGTACCTAAATTACTTTATATAATATTCATGCATAGCATCGCACCAAAGGTACTTAATCCTATTGCGTATCTTAGGACTCTAACAGACAAGCAACATCTATCGCCGACCGTCAACGCCAGTCACTGCTGTCAAGCAATGTCGCGCGACAGGTGATGCAAACTGTTGCGGACGTATACTGTCGTTCGTATTAAAAGCCCTTAAACGTACGCATGGGTGTGCCGTGTGGTTCCCGGCAGAGTAGAATATGGCCACTCCAAGTTCTCCCGTAGATGTCGTAGAAGGCGACTTAGGGAATACAAGCTAAACAAAGCTTATAAACATCAATGAGATCTCTCCAACCCGTCTGGCCTGCGAGGAGAGTGTAGGCCAAAGTCCTCTGGCTGCTCTGGCCATGTATGGTTCTGGTAATACAGAGAGGGCTCCTGCAGTGGAGACTAAAAGACCTGATGATGACGATGATGAGATGACGTATATTGTCGCAGACGTATACTGTCGTTCGTATTAAAGAGCCTTAAAATGTACGCATAGCAAGCGCAGACCAATAACGCTCATTGACTTAATTATCTACCAATCTTAGATTACTTAATTTACCTAATACTCGTAGTGAGTGACCAATGCAAAGCAACATGGACTCAGAATTGCTTTTGCTTATCGAGTTAAAAGAGTTACGCGTAAAAGTCAATGTGCTTAATAACAAGCAGATCTCAGCGTTAAGTGTATCAAGTATCATTCATATTTACAAGCTTTTATTTAGTTTCACCTGTTCCGTTGTCTGTTTGTCTGTAATCGAATCTTGTAAGTGATACTACGCAATCCCATCGCGTTGGCTCGTTTGATCAGTTTAAGTTCATTGTTTTAGATAAAAGCTTGTTTAAAAAATATATTTTTAAATAATTACTTGTTTACCAAGATGTAACTTAAATAATTTATTTCATTAAGTATAATATAGTTAATATGTATAGATAATAGTCATCATCAACATAATCATCATCAGGATTTTTTGTCTCCACTGCAGGAGCACGACCCTCTCTGTGCTACTAGAGCCATACTTGGCCAGAGACGAAGTACTAGTTATTTTTGAAAAAAATATGCACCTAAAGTACGAGTAATATTTTTTTTTTTTAAATATATATCGACAAATTACACTAATTGAGCTAGCCCCAAAGTAAGTTCGAGACTTGTGTTATGGGATACTAACTCAACGATACTATATTTTATAACAAATACATATATAGATAAACATCCAAGACCCAGGACAATTTGAAAAAGGCCATTCTCCAACTTGCCCTGACCGGGAATCGAACCCGGGACCTCTGGGTGGCGGACTAGCATGGTGACCACTACGCCACGGAGGTCGTCGTGGTCATATTGTTTGCATTCTTTGATAAACATGCACGAATGACAATATTATATTTATTGCAGCATGCATATGTATGTCAAATTAACAAAGGGTTCGTTAAAATTTGAAAATAACGTCCCGCAAACCAAACATATCAAAACCAGCATGCGATCGTTTCGTTGGAAACAAATTGCTTAGTTTACCTTAGCAGCGCCGATTGGCCCGGGTATCTAGATGGAAAGCAAATTTTGTTATAATAACACATGAAATTACCGAAACAACTCGTAATTATTGCTAGACCAGTTTTGAACTAGCAAGCAAATGAAACTAAAAACCCTTGTGAGAATTACCAAGATTGGCAATCTTGATTTGAAAGTCGTAAACTTTGCTCTAAAAATCTAGAAAAATGCATTGCAAAATATACAACAGCTTGGCCTTTATTATATATAATATTAAATACAATACTTTTCGTAAATAAAAATTAATGTACTTGTTATCATATTAATATACAATAAAATAAAGAAAAGCAGATGAATAAGAACAGTAAGTGTTGTAGTCAAGTCTATTTTTGGCGCCCAACGAGTAACTCTACAAACATTAATTCAATAATTTATTAAACTTCAACTATGAAATTCATGAAGAAATTGTAATACTATAACATAATTTTAAGAAAGAAAACTATACTAGGGGTTCTTAAAATAATTTTTGAGGTTATGTTTTGATTATACCGGCGCCATTTTGTTTGACGATCTGTGACTGAGTTGTTTTATGGTTTATGTAAATGCTGAAATGCTGTTCACGATATCAGGTAGCATAATCTGTCCACGGCTTTATTCCTTTGACAGCTCCACAATGCAAAGCATAATGGATTTTATTACTCAAGCAATAAGTCGCAATCAGAATGACCACCAAAATAGATTTTAGAGTCCAGAGTTTTAACGAACATACAGAAAATGACAAGGTGTTTAGAATGAATGAACGAATGAAGGAATATACCTACTGTAAATGGATTATGAAAGTATGTTTTAGCGAAAGAATTTATAAAATATCAGCTTTGGTATTATGATAAAGCAAATTGAGGTTTGACAGACTTATAAAGGCTAGATAAGCGAATAAATGAATAGGGAAAAATGAAAAACTTATAGGTTATAAAGTTTACCCGCTATTATCATTGCCGTACCGCTTTGGCAGCAGTTCATTTGGCAAAATGTAAACAGTTCTATTATGTATCATTGTAAATTCTTCACAAAATAATCAAAAGTCACTAAATCACGAGAGTATTCGATTGACATTTTAAAATCGAGCATTGGAAGCACTATCTTTTCGAAAATCGAACGTCGCGTCACTACTCATTGACATTTTTACTTTTTTTTGGATGCTTGGCTAAGATATAAAGGTTTACGCGTTTGAAAATTGTGTACTTAAGAAAATAGTGTTATTTTCCCGCCATGGTGTGTTTTTGAAGGGCGGGCGAGGCGAGCGGCACGCGAGGGCAGACTGGTTAGCGCACCAATTTCTTAGGGGTTGTATTGAGTGCCAAGAATTGCGTTAGGGTTTTTGTGGCGTGAGCCGGTCTAATGAACGTTGTCGATACCAAGGGTCGCATGCAGTGCCAGTAAATAATGTACGTACGTGCAAAAACTTGGCATTGCATGAAAGAGTTACTTTTATGAATAAATTAATGAATAACTTACAGCTTTACTAAGCCACAGAATCAATATACTAGACAAGACTTAAGGAAGTAAAGAACAGAACAGAAGCTTACTTCCTCCCGCGATATGACATTTCAGAGTGTCCCTTAGCATGATATTTATAAGATTTTCGCTATGAATCTACCATAACTTGACAACTGCTATATAGTAAACTTCAAAGAACTCCTCAACACGAATCAAAAGAGTCCAAACTCGACGGCGTTGCGTTGTTTTCCTGTGACCACCAGCTCCATAATCAGATCTGCTCCATGTCATCATAATATTGCATTGTTACGCGATATGCATATAAGTATGCGAGCAAAATTTCAGGAAAGCGGGAAGTGGGTTAAATTTATCTTGCAAAATTTTATAACAGACAGACAGACAACGGGACAGGTGAAGGATGAAGAAAAATAAATACAAGCTTGTTAAAAAAATGGACAACTGTCTTAGGTAAAATTAGTCGATCTACATAGCCCTAAGTTACACTCTCACACGGAAACGTGTGTACAAACGTTATGTGTCCATGGTTTTTGTCGATTTTGTTCAAAATGTATCAACAAGATTTACATCAGAGATATCTGACCCCTCCTCTATCTATATCTTGAATTTTCTCTTTAACTGAAAATAATATTTACATGAAAATGTATATTCAAAAAGACTTCATTAGAATCTCTCTGAATACACATTTAACGTTAATATTATTTTCAGTTTATGAGAAAATTCAAGCTGTAGATGCAGGAGGGGTCAGGTATCTCTGATGCTAACTGTACATGTCCTTATATCCATTGAACTACGAGTATAATGTTACAGCACAGATGTAAATCTTGTTGATACATGTTGAACAAAATCGACAAAAACTATGGACACATAACGTTTGTACACACGTTTCCGTGTGAGAGTGTAACTTAGGGCTATGTAGATCGACTAATTTTATCTAAGACAGTTGTCCATTTTTTTAACAAGCTTGTATTTATTTTGCTTTTGTATTCATTATGCACAACATAGCATTTGACTACATTAGGGAATCGAACCCAGGACCTCCAAATGACAGACGAGCCCTAACACATATACTCTTCACACTGTTTCTTTTTCAAAGCTTTAAGTATATCAGTAATAAGTAATACGTGCATAATTGGTAAATAAAGTTTTAAATAAATAAATATATCATACACAAGTTGAGATAATCCTGTAAATTGCGTTTTATTGCTGTAAAGAGAGAGAGAAAATAAAACTAAACATAAATGTTTTTGATTTCTTCTATTGTTATGTTTTATACCAAGTCAACAGACGCCATGTTAAGTAAGCTTGAATAATAATAAAAAAACCGGCCAAGTGCGAGTCGGACTCGCGCACGAAGGGTTCCATATCCTAATCTAATAAAATAAAGATTTGTGTATGGGAGCCCTCTTAAATATTTATTTTTATTTTTATTTATTATTAAAATAAAAATACAACGGAGTATTTTGTGAATATTTCAAGTGCCTACCTATAGCCATTATTGATATCGAGCAAGAAAGGGCAAAAAAATCGTGTTTGTTGTATGGGAGCCCCCCTTAAATATTTATTTTATTTTGTTTTTAGTATTTGTTGTTATAGCGGAAACAGAAATACATTATTTGTGAAATTTACAACTGTCTATAGCTATCGCGGTTTTTGAGATACAGCCTGGTGACATACAGACGGACAGACGGACAAACAGCAAAGTCTTAGTAATAGGGTCCCGTTTTTACCCTTTGGGTACGGAACCCTAACAAAACGATCGGATCAGAACGAACGAATAATAGTATTTCTAACCGACTTTCAAAAAGGAGGAGGTTATCAATTCGTCGCAATATTTTTTTATGTTCGAATAATTGGTTAGATTAATCAAAGACCCCTGGACCGATTTGGAAAAATATTTTTTAGTTTCAATGGGTATATATAGTTGTGTAGTTTGGGGGTAATGACAGTTTATAATTTAAAAAACTTATATGCAACAGTTGTATAAGACGGGTCACAAAAGCGAGTGGCGCAGGTTACTCATTTTCTGGCTTACTTATACAACGCTGCATATTGATCGAGATAGTTCTTAGCTATGTTTGATGCAAATCGGTTCAGCGGTTTAAAAGTTACGGGGGATAAACGCTTCAAAGTCGGGGTTTTTAATTTGCCTGGTAAATAAACTTGTTGGGTATAGACCTAACTTACCTTTGGGGTGTACTCAGCAAAAAAGGTTTTCCTTCAGTTCCTCTCTGTCCCATATATGCGACATACTTGAGGCCATAACCGGCCTTGTGTTACGTAAAAATAACAATAAAACAGCTAATCAGAACGTTATTGCTCATTTACCTATATTTACGCCCAAGGGCATTGCACGACGCCGTATAGTGAGGTAAATAGCAGTAATGGTCTAATTATGTTAATTAATCATATTAAATATTAGTATTAAATAACCGGCTAAGTGTAAGACGGATTAGCACGAAGGGTTCTGTACCATTCATTATCTTCATCATCATCTTCAGGTCTTTTTAGTCTCCACTGCAGGAGCACGACCCTCTATGCTACTAGAGCCATACCTGACCGTAGCAACCAGAGGGTTTGGCCTTCACTCTCCACCCTGGCCAGACGGGAAATACAAGCTAAACAAAGCTTATAAACATCAATGAGACCTCTCTTGATCTTTAAAAAATCACGTTTATTGTATAGGAGCCTACAGATTTGGAAAATTTCTTTTCTGTTTGAAAGGCTATATTTGCGAGGTAACATCTGATTATCCCCATTAGGGATAAAGACGTGATAGTATGTATGTATGTATCTGAGTGTCACCAGCATGTATCTCATGAACCGTGATATCTAGACAGCTGAAATTTTCACAGATGATTTATTTCTGTTGCCGCTATAACAACAAATACTAAAAACATAAATTTGTATTGTAGGCTACTTTAAAGCGATTACTTGCATTATTTATGACTTTTCTTTCTCTCTGCGTTTTGCATGCGAGTACATTGACACGGTCGTAAAAACTCGACCTAGTCCCTGCAAGTAGGGAATTAGGGTTGGCGAAAGACCGTTTTTACGCAGCGGAAATTAGGCGAGGGTTGGTTAAGTAATTCTGCGTAAAGGAGGTTGAGTGATGGCCCTAGCGATGTCCTGGCCAGATTAGAGAGTGGATATTAAGGTCTAGGAATACCTAGACCTTAATATCCACTCTCTAATCGAATTACCAACATTAATAATAATTAATGTTGGTAACTTAAATAGATACATACATACACACTATCACATCTTTATCCCTAATGGGGCAGACAGAGCATTTTGGGTCTTGCGGCTCTATGCAGAGCCCAGGGCCGCAAGACCCAAAAGCCACTTTTAGCGTCATGGTGGGCGAGAAGATGGAAAAGCAATCAATACAGTGATGGGTTGCTAGCCGCATCGCCTGTTAACATGATTCGCATTTTTGCCCATTCCCTTGATCGGCTTTTACGATCTGCGCGGGAAGAGAAGCAGCTGGTACATTCTAAGTGTTTTCATTTCTCCTAGACCAGCATGGTCTAGGAGAAACTTAAATAGATTGTTTTTTTTAAAACAAGAACCGATTTCAGCACCGAACTACACAACCGACTTCGATAAAATTTCTATGAGACCTCCCGATAAGTGTGACTTATTATGATTATGATTAGTTTCTATGGAATTTTGTATGAAATAAAGGCAGATGACGTCATAGTTTTTTGGAGTCAAATGGCGCTCTTATTATTAGTTTTGCTGCAATAATAAATTTGAACAAAGGTAAGAAACATTATTTTGCGACGTTTTATTTGCTTTATCAGTATAAAATAATTTATTTTTGGCTTAGGAAAATACCCAATCATTGTAATTCTTTTTGGTGTACAATAAAGTATTACTTAACTTAAAGACGTGGAAGTCAAGTGTGCTCCCAGCACACCCCTACTCCAAGTAGCCAGCCGTCTTATGTTAATGCGGGCGCGGTCACGCTATCGCTCGATACGTTGACCGTCTCATTTCACCACGTTCCTAACTCGACTCGATACTCACGGGAAAAGTGTAGTAAAAATGTCATATAGTGGCTCTGTGAACTGTGCCTTTGCATAGATACCCCGATGCTTTGAAGTTTATTTAACAAAAAAGGTCCAAACATATCGGCTAGTAGCTGACTCTATCTTAAGTGAGTAGGCCGTTTAGTATGATAAAAAAGATTTTCGGATAAAAAAGTTATATGAACATTTTTCAAATTAGCTGAATTATGAACCACATGGCTCCGCCATTTTGAAAGTATGTTTGAATCATCGTAAACGATCATAAAGAGACTATACTTATTTAAATTATTTTGACACACAGTACAGTTTAACAAGCTTTTATTTTACTTTCAATTAATGTTTGTTGGGGCCTCATCTTGCAATTGAATTTTACTCTCTTCCCTAATTCCTAACAGGATCAAGTTTGTTTAGATGTTTATGGCCACCATGGCTCTGTATCGATGGCTGGGCTTATTTTATTTGTTTTCAAAGTATCTATAGTTAAAATAATTTTACTCACCGTGCAAGTAAAGTTAAAATGTATTTATTTTCTCCAAAAAAGTTAGATCTAATATAGTTTTATTGAGATTGGTGACTGTAGAAGGCTGATTCTGCGCCACAGTTCACCGGTGCTCTCACAACTGGATTTGAATCTTACACTTATATAAATAAAAGTACCTAAATATTTTGATTAATTCTGTCAAATATCGGATTTTTACGGGCTATTTATTCGCGGTGAATAGTGAACATACCGAGGCGGGAATATGCCCCTGACTTAACGTAGCCGCTCGTGTATCAAGCACTACGACACTACTAAGGAAACTCGATTGAATATCACAAAAAAAAACTCGAATCACTTAAACTGCCCTGGAAAAAATAAGGGGTGGAATATTACTGTTACTGAAGTTCTTTATTACTAATTGGTAGACAGAACTTATAGGTTCTTTATGGCCCTCAAGAGCCGCGAAACACAAAATGACTGGCTAGTCCCATCGCTTATTGACATAATTCTGTTTTTATTTACACTTTATGACCAAATCCGTGTTGTCGTCAAAATAAGCTGTTGCATATTATTATGCCAGATTTCTTAAGACAAATTAAAAATATAGCAAATGTGTGATGAGATTTTGGCAGGCACAAATAGGTAGAAGTTATTTAACATTCAATAGGTACTTAGAGCTCCTGTAAAGCTTTTATCTAAAATTAAAGTTTTTAGTTTTAAATTGTAGTGATAAATAAAATACTAGCAACCCCTCCAGGCTTCGCATATATATGCATTATACTTTTATAACTTCTCGGCAAAATGCTGGTGAATATCCCATCACAATCACCACGGAAGTTTTTTAATATTTGAGTATAGACAGATATAAGCGCCAAGGAACAATTTAGAATATTTAAGTAGTATGGGTGAAATATTTTCCATTGATTAGCGAAAATTGAGGGTGACTTGTAATGGCTAATTATGGGGTGAGTTAAATTCGAGTTCTCATAGTTATGATCTAGAATCGTGATAGGGTTCCCGCGCTGGCATCGCCTCACTGTGACTTATTCCGCCTCGTGACATTGCTCCTTAGTTTGTTTGCAGTCATAGAAAATGTACGTAACTACATATTGTTGTATTTTAACTATCTGGTGCGAAAAGAATGTCGTATGGCCGTCGTCGTCGTTTTCAAGTAGTGTATGTGGATAGGTGTATTGTGTAAGATATATTATGCGGCTTCTTCTTATCGTGTGTACATACATACATACATACTATCACGTCTTTATCCCTAATGGGGCAGACAGAGCGTTTTGGGTCTTGCGGCTCTATGCAGAACCCAAAAGCCACTTTTAGCGTCATGGGGGGCGAGAAGATGGAAAAGCAATCAATACAGTGATGGGTTGCTAGCCGCATCGCCTATTAACATGATTCGCATTTTTGCCCATTCCCTCGATCGGCTTTTACGATCTGCGCGGGAAGAGAAGCAGCTGGTACATTCTAAGTTTTTTCATTTCTCCCAGACCAGCATGGGAGTCTTAGTCTTAGTCTTATCGTGTGTGTTAGTGACTAACACTAGTGTCAGAGTTTTCAAACCGCCTTAAAGGCCTCTGATATGGTTTTAGGTAACGACCAATGTCAAAGACAGTGACACGGATCATCTTACTTATCGGACAATTAGGTGATCAGCCTACAATGTCCTAACCAAACTAGGACAATAACACAAAGTCGTTGCCCCCGCCGGGAATCGAACTCGCGACCTCCGGGTATGAGCCGAACGCTCTAACCACTACACCACGGAGGCGTTCCTTATTATTATGCGGCGGTAACTGTAGTGTTACACATATCGAACACACATGAAAAAGAAGAAGGGGTTCATACCTAATTTAAAAATAAGTAGGTATGTACGGTTTATTAAAATTAGTTTGAGTAAATCGTTTCCAGCGTGTACTAATATTGATGACAGACCATAATACTTTAAACTACTTGAAGACCTCCGTGGAGTAATGGTCACCATGCTAGTCCGCCACCCAGAGGTTCCGGTTTCGAACCCCGGTCAGGGCAAGTTGGAAAATGACCTTTTTCAAATTGTCCTGGGTCTTGGATGTTTATCTATTTATGTATTTGTTATAAAATAAAGTATCGTTAAGTTAGTATCCACATGCCTCGAACTTACTATTGGGTTAGCTCAATCTGTGTAATTTGTCCATATATATTTATTTATTTTATTTACTTAAAGCACGTGACGTAGCTTGACGACTATTAACTGAAGATAATAGCCGGGACCAACAAAAAACCAAAATACTAACGTAATTTCCTTTAAACGTTAAAAACCGTGTAAAAAGCGGTGTCGTCGCTTCAAACTTTATTCCATAGGTAATTTAACATCATTGTCTATGTGCAAAAAGTGTAAAGACCCACTTTGAAACCATCACAGACAATTTGTGTGAAACCGAAACCATATGAGCTCGTGGGTAGGTGGATACTCATACCGGCGAAGAGCGGTAAGGACCATGCACATTAAGTTATTGCGATGGGGTAATGTTAAAAGTGTAAAAAGGAATCGAAAAAAGTAAAATACTTATAACTTTTCAAAAGTCACAATTTTTAAAAACTAACAACTGACTTCGTCTTCATCATCAAGTCTTTTTAGTCTCCACTCTAGGAGCGCGACCCTCTCTGTACTACCAGAGTCATACTCGGTCAGAGCAGCCAGAAGATTTGGCCTACAGTCTCCACGCTGGCCAGACGGGTTGGAGCGGGCTCATTAATGTTTGTAAGCTATGTTTAGCTTGTATTTCCTTAGTTGCCTTCTACGAAATCCACGGGAAGACTTACGAAATCTACGGGGAGTGGTGTTATTCTACTCTGCGGGATACCTCACGGCAAAAATCGTCTTCACCCCCAAAGTTCTACACAACCAATTTTGATAAAATTTCTACGAAACTACCTGACAATACCATTTCAAACAAAAAAGAATTTTTCAAATCTAGGCATCTTCGAATCAGTGAACATACATAAAAAAAAGATCGCAACGAATTGAAAACTCCTCCCTTTTGGAAGTCGGTTAATAAAGTCGACCTCGATTCGGTGTATGTGTGCACACGTGGTCTAAGCAGTGATCTATTAGCCATTCAAACCGCGCCAATCTCTAGGGTGAGCGAGTGAAAACTCTCTATGGGAGACTTTCTTTGTTACGCGCCTATTGTGAAAAGAAATTAATTGTTGCTTTCCGGGTTAGGGGAATTATGGATATTAGATAACTCGCACGTGTTTTGGATTACTATACGTATTTTTACGTGTCCTAGATTACAAATATACCTGTCCACGTCCTTCTACCTAATAGGACACACAGAGCATTTTGGGTCTTACGGCTTTAAGCAGAAAGAGGTCAGCAGAGCCTTAAGAGTCCCCTTATCCTAGACCAAAATACACTTTTCCATCCGTAGTCTACGTTTTATTTCGAAACGACATACCCGATTTTGGCAAAATTTTGTAATTTCAAAGATATTGCACATATCTTGACATATGGTTATACAACTAGTTTTGACAGTCAAAATCTTCCTTAATAAAAGAAAAAAGGTCAAAATATGAACTTAAAACATAATAAAGTGTATTATTATCATTGTTGACAATCAGTATTGAAAACTTCTACATCCTTATATTTTATTTCCAGTTCATAATTTTACTGTGAGAAATCAATTATATAATTGCAATTTCTTTAAAGTTAATTTTTTTACCGAAATCTGACATGTGGTTTTAAAATAAAACGTGGACTACGTTTGTATGGACTAGTCTAGGGTAAGGGGATTCTTAAAGTCCACTTTTACAGTGATGGGGGGCGCGAAGGTGAAAATTAATAGTAAAAAAAAAACATAAACGTCATAAAAGTAGATAAAAAATAAGGAATAACTTACCCGCCGTTGCTGTGCGTGGATTTATCCGAGTCATTTCCGTCCACCATCTTCTTTGGCGCCGTCTTTTCCGTTTTCTCCATCCCCGGCGACGACACGTTGGAACTCTGCACCTCCACTTCCGGTTCGCCCTTCACAAGAGTCTCTGTCATTTTCTCTGCTTCCGCTATAAGGTTTTTCTTCTTTTCATTCACAACGACCACTATTGGCTCAACATCCTTCTTTACATCGTCTTTAAGTTTATCTTTTATATCTTGAATAACCTCTTTTGGTTCTTCAACAGGCGTAATGATACTATCAACAATTTTACTAGCTTCAGTACGAATGTCTGCAGACATTTTATCATTTTGTTTTACGACTTGGTCTTTTATTTCAGTTAGTTTTGCGGCTACTTCATCTTTAGCTTCTTTGATGTCAGTTTTGGTCTTGTCTGCTACATTTCTGAAAGTATTTTTGGGTTCTTTAGTCACTTTGGTGGCTGTCGCCAAAATATTTTCCGTGGATACTTCAGGTTCTTTTAAAATCTCATCAATTTTGTTTTTCACTCTTTCTAAGTGAGGATTATTAAAAGGTGGCTGCAATGGCCTCAGTTTAACGTTGTCATCCGAAAAAGTTGTTCCAGACTTTCCAGGTCTTGTTTGTTTCTTATCATCCATTTTATCTTTTTCGGTTTCTTTATCCTTTTCATGCTCTTTTTCAGTTTCTTTGTCTTTGCTGCTCTCTTTCTCTTTTGTCTTTTCCTTTTCTTTATTCTTGTCTTTTTCTTTGCCTTTTTCTTTATCATCTGCTATTTCTTTAGTATCCGCTTTCGCAGGTTCTTTTTCTTTATCTTCCTTTTCTTCTTTAGGAGCTAAGGATTCTCTAGAACTCAATCTTTCAAATATGCCTTTTTCTCTTGCCTTTTCAAAAGCAGCTGGTAACTGATTGGTAACTGTTGTAACAACTTCAAGAGGCTGTGAAGTAATTGCTGCTGTAGTCATAGAAACAACACTTTTCTTAGTTAAAATTACTAATTCACCTTTCTCATTTGTTATTTTATCATACTGCGTCTCATTGTCTTGTTTTGTTACTTCATCTCCTGTTGTACTAGAATCAGCCACTTTCTTTGCACTCTGTGTTTTATTTTCTTTCTTTTTAGTAGCTGACTTTTGGGGTGAAATTTTCTCTTTAGAAATTGCTGACTTCAGAGATTTTCTATCTTCTGGTTTAGCAGTAGTTTCTCTCTTAGCACCAACTTCGTTAATTTTACTTGTGGACTGGGCTTTGGCAGTTAAGTCTCTTTTACTGTCCCTTTTTTGCAGAAGCGGTGGCTTTTCATTGAGTGTCCTAGTACTTGGTGTTCTTGTCAAGCTTTTCATACTATTTGTTCTATTAATAGGTTTTTTAGGTTCAACAGTCTTGGTGGGAGATATCGTAGTTTTCTGAGTTGTCTTTGTGCTTGGTGCCCTAGTGACGGGCTTGGTGGGAGATTTAGTGGTCGGTTTAGAGACTAACTTAGCATTAGCTTTGCGTTTATCAGGGCTATGGTCTCTGCTGACTGTTCTGCTAGGCTGTCTAGAATTTAATCTAGATGTAACAGGTGTGTTTCCAGCAGTTTTGACGGACTTCCTAGCCGTTGGAGAAGGTTTAGTTGGTGTTTTGGCAGATTTGGGCTTCAGATCTTCAACAGGACTTTTATTTGGCGTGCCTACGATCGGAGAGAGACGTTTGGCATTTATTATTTTATTTGCAGGTGGAGGGCCACTATTCCTTCCAGGAGAAATTGGTGGCTTTCCTCGTATATGTTTCGGTGATATACTTAATAGTTGAGTACTTTTACTTATAGCACGCTTATCATGAACTTGACTTCCAATTTTAATGGTTTCGTGAATACTACTCGTGCTATTAGATATGAACCTTTGATTTTTATTTAAATTGTTTTCTGGTGAATATCTAGAACTTGACCTGTCCCTCCAGTTGTTTCGCGCTGGTGACACAGAGCTTTGTCTTTTCGGTATTTTGGAATGCTTTGGGGATCCATCGTTAGACTGCGGTTGGGATCTCGAAACTGACCTAACTCTTGATTTATGCGTAACCTGTTTGGGCATGCCATCGTCCTGATTAATAAATTCTTGGCTACCAGCCGGAATACTTTGTAAATGTAAAATAGCTGATGGGGAATTAGATCTTGACCTGAAACTAATTTTGTTCGGGGAACTACTTCTAGATGTAGCGCGGGAACAAACAACACTTCTTATAGCATCGCTTTTCGCATTCTTCTCTGTTAGTCCCATTTCTCGAAGCAGCGCTTCCTCTTCTTCCATGCGCTTCCTCTCTGCTTCTGCTTCGTTCTTTTCTCTATTTAGTTCGCTCAATTCTCTGACTTCTTCGATATTTTCTTTGAGGAAGTTTCTAGGGGAGTGTGGTCTGGAAGAGAGGTTGAGTATAGGTGGGGGTAGCGTGGCAGCTTGCGCCATCTTGTCTATTCTAGGTAGGGAGTTTGTTCTTCTTCTCGGAGGTGAGTTGGCTCTGGAGTTACCAGCCGAAGTTCTTGGAGTGTTATGTCTTGATGTGCTTTCTCTGAAGCCGCGACCTTTGGTAAGAAATTTGAAGCAATATTACAAATATTGATACCTGTAAGAGTTGATATTATTACATTTTTGGATTAGATTATAGAATTAACAATCTATATCTGCATTAACCATAATTAAAATATGTTCTTCATGAGATTTTGATTCTGTAAGCGAGACAAGATGTTACCTTTATCTATTTTTCTTTCGTCTTAGCGTCCTGGCTGCAACCTAAGAAAACTTGCTTGATCTCTAAATGATCTCACATCCAATGATACCATAGACCGGAGTGGAAATTCAAAGCTAGAATGCGGAACCCAGTGCTTGGAATCAACACTATACTTTAAAGTTAAGCGGCAAGCGGCGGCAGCGGCAGCTCACACGTGCAGCGCGGCACTTGCCAAGCGGCATGCGATTCGCGTGGTTCTAAAGTAATATCTCACAAACCATAGTACACGCTACTAGTTCCGCTGGCCGCTGGGGCAACTGTGTACATCCTGGGTCTAAAATAAATTATTTGGTTCTTTTAAGAAGATAAAATGACACAAAATAATGTCAATTGTCATGATCATATCCATTTTCAATGTGATTTTAGATTTATTATTGTAGAAAAACTGAAATTAATAGCGCCATTTGACTCCAAGAAACTATGACGTCGTTAGTCTATATTTCATACAAATCTCACAGAAAATGTTTGTTTTGACATTTGACAAGTATCTGATTTGACTTGTTGTCATCTAGCGGATTGAAGCTGCCGCTTCTTCTTATCGTGTGTGTTAGTGACTAACACTAGTGTCAGAGTTTTTAAACCGCCTTAAAGGCCTCTGACATGGTTTTAGGTAACGACCAATGTCAAAGACAGTGACCGGGACCGACGGCTTAACGTGCCCTCCGAAGCACGGATCATCATACTTATCAGACAATCAGGTGATCAGCCTGCAATGTCCTAACCAAACTAGGACAACAACGCAAAGTCGTTGCCCCCGCCGGGAATCGAACCCGCGACCTCCGGGTACGAGCCGAACGCTCTAACCACTACACCACGGAGGCAGTTAACCACCGCTGCCGCTCAACTTTAAAGTATACCTTCAGGATGCGACCGGGAACTTGCTAAGGCAGAGAGACCAAGTAGGTTCACACTCTACCATCATCAAATGATTATCATATGCATTAACGAACGTTTGATAATCCTGCTTTACCTTTAAAAGGCGAGACCCGTTCAGGCCGTGCTATCTCCACGGGCAGCGACCTCGGGCTGGAGGGCCTGGACACCGTCGTCTCTGCGATGATCGCGAATGACGACTCACGCTTTCGCTTTGAAGTTGGCACCACTCTGTAGAAGAGAAAATTGGTTAAGAAAAAGAAAAATGTGAATATAAGCTGTATAGTGATGCAATGTCCAGTCACGACTTGAGGCAGAAGACATTGATAACTGAAATAAATATGTACGGTGTAAAGTCTACTTCATAGCTTTATGTTGTACTAGCTATGCCCGCGGGCTTCGCCCCCGTGGGAATTTCGGGATAAAGAGTACCCTATGTCCTTCCCGGAGTTTTAAACTATATCCATACCAAATTTCATCCAAATCGGTTTATTAGTTTAAGCATGAAGAGGTAACAAACAAACAAATATACAAACTCACTTTCGCATTTATAATATTAGTAGGATAGTAGGATAGGATAGTAGGATTTTTGTCTCTGGACGCGGTTGTACAGCTGCAGATTTGTTCTCAATGTATTATATTAATTTATTAATAGTATTTACATAATCGGCGAGACCTATTAATTAAAAAACAGAACAAGATATTGAAAAAGATTAAGATTAGAATTGTAGCTGTTGGTCTTTTCAATAAAAAATAAATAGAAACTGCTTTATAGAGGTGTAACTAAGATTTAAAGAATTAAGTTAAAAATTCTAAATACTAATTATTACATAATATTTATTAATTTAAACTCTACGGTTAACCTTTTTTTCTTTTTTGGAAATACCTAGTGTGTTTGTTTGTGATAATTAATGTTTTTTTCACCCTTACTTGAAATACTTATCCTTTCTATTAATTTACATAATGTTTATCTTAACACAGGTTTACTGATTAGTTTTTTGTAAAAACTAAAGGGCATACGAGATCTCAGTTTAATTTGGTCTAAGTACGAAATAACACTAAAAATATATTAAAAAACCGAGTGTCTTGGAACAGTCTCTTATAACGTTACATAAAATTCCAGCCTCTAAAAAGTTCGTACCGGAAAAAAGGGACGGAAAAATCTTACACTTTTTTCCCCAAGTCCGTATAGTCCGAAAAGGAACTTCGTACAAAAAATATTTTACGTATTGATGTATCAGTCCATTATTTTTTATTATGCTGCTTAATCGCATAGTAGGCACATGACATTGACTCTGTCTTCCCTATTTCTCACTACACATTCGGTAACAATGACTAGTAACTACCCCGTCCTGACTTGCAAATTGTCCACAAAGACCAAATTACGGAAACATCGTACAGAATTACAAAATGGCCGACACATTGATTGATTATATTTTTGATAGATTTCAGCCTATTTCATTTTATAGGTATTGTATAAAAATATCATGAGCGATGAGTACAATCAAAATGATGGTGTATAAAAACTGAAAGCTGTATTATGCCCAAGTAATTCGCAAATCTAAACTTACTAACTTCCGGCCACTGTCTTTGACATTGATCGTTAACTAAAACCATGTCAGAGGCCTTTAAGAGTCCCCTTACCCTAGACTTCTCCATACAAACGTAGTCTACGTTTAATTTTGAAACCACATGTCAGATTCCGGTAAAAATTAGTAATTGTAAAGAAATTGCAATTATCTAGGGTAATAACTGGTTTCCGACACTAAAATTATGAACTGGAAAGAAAATATAACGATTTAGAAGTTTCCCATACTAATGGTCAAAAATGATATTAAACACTATATTCTATTTCAAGTTCATATTTTTACTCGGAAACCAATGATTACCCTAGATAATTGCAATATCTTTGAATTAACAAAATTTTGCCGAAATCGGAAATGTCGTTTTGAAATAAAACGTAGACTACGTTTGTATGGAAAGTTGTATTTTGGGTAAGGGGACTCTTAAGGCGGCTTAAAAACTCTGATACTAGTGTTAGTCACTAACACACACGATAAGAAGAAGAAGATTCGCAAAACAAGGCATGACAAAATACAAAATAAAAGAGAGAATTCGAAAGACAATCCAGTTTTACATAGGTTTAAATTCTATGTCTATGGATTTATACTTCCATTACTGGTCTTATTGCAAGTTGCCAGTATTTTTATGAGTACAAAAAAGGTTGCAAACAATGAGGGTTTTCATGGGACACCAGATGGCAGCACAGTAAAGTCAGGTCCAATTAGGTATTGTTATTGGATACATTTATAATTTAAAATTTATAGACCAAATAAAAGAAAAATTAAACGTGAAAACATATAAAGAGGTTAAGAACTTAGCGGAAGGAAGAGAGTCATGAAAAGCACTCCACCGACAAGAGCCCAGCTCTTAAATAAAAAATGAAGAAGATTGGATACATCTACATACATACGTCGTGTGGTTTCCGGCAGAGTAAAATAGGACTACTCCAAGTCCTCCCGTGGATGTCGTAGTCGTAGTCGTCGATTTCAGAAATACAAGCAAAACAAAGCTTATAAACATCAATAGGCCCTCTCAAAACCGTCTGGCCAGCGAAGAGAGTGTAGGCCAAATCCTCTGGGCGCTCTGGCCAAGTATGGCTCTAGTAGTACAGAGAGGGTCGTGCTCCTGCAGTGGAGATAAAAAGACCTGATGATGATGATGATGATGATATAAATAAAGAAGGCGATGATTTGTAACCTCCTCTTTTTTGGAATTATATTAAAAACACGAACTAACAATGCATTAGCATTTTAAATGAAATTTCTTTTCTCATGAAAACTACAAAGTTTCATGGAAATGAATGAAGTAACAACACACATCGTGTAATTTCCGGTGCTAATCAGCATTTTCAATGCTAAAAGTTTTTTGTCATGTCTAGAATTTATGAAATACAAATTAGGTTGGACGTTCAAGTAATTAATCCTATTTCGTTAGGAATTTTCTGGTATTAATTTAATAAAGAACACCACCAATACATAATAAACACAATTTTCATAAAAAGTTTTTAAAATTAATATAAGAATTGATTGTTTTTTTTATGTGAGAAACAAGGATGTGGACTGGGTCAAAAACGTATTATTTTATTAATTCCTTCAACTAAATTGTCCAAAAACCTTCTTCTTATATTTAAGAGCTGAGCTCTTGTCGGTGGAGTCCAAAAATAAAGGGCCCATATTTTTTCTTTTAGCAAAGTAGTTAAAATTCACGAAGATTCTTCTTCTTATCGTGTGTGTTAGTGACTAACACTAGTGTCAGAGTTTTAAAACCGCCTTTAAGGCCTCTGACATGGTTTTAGGTAACGACCAATGTCAAAGACAGTGACCGGGACCGACGGCTTAACGTGCCTTCCGAAGCACGGATCATCTTATTTATCAGACAATCAGATCAGCCTGCAATGTCCTGACCTAACTAGGACAACAACACAAAGTCGTTGCCCCCGCAAGGGAATCGAACCCGCGACCTCCGGGTATGAGTCGAACGCTCTAACCACTACACCACGGAGGCAGTTCGAAGGCACGAAGATTAAATGCGCTGTATCTTCGTCATTATTAGCTAATAAAAAAAAAGAAAAAGTGTACCATACTTTTTAATAATCTATTTAATGAGCCAGAAAAAAAAATCATTTAAGTCATATTTAATTAAATAGAGTACTATTTCATATGTTTTAATTAATTCCTTATAGCGTCATATATATATATATATAGAAAAATAATTATGTTTATATGCTTTGCATGCTTTGGGGCTAGCTCAATCAGTGTGATTTGTCCTTTTTTATTTATGCATCCTAATAAAGCAATTGTTTGTTTTCGTTTTTCGTGTATGTAAGTGGCCAACACTGTCAGATTTTTCAGGCTGATAAAGCAATTCATACCTAAGACTGGACTTCATGAATCATCAAAAATAATCAACGATACATTTCACGATAATGAGTAAGAGTTCATGGCATTTGGAGCTACTACTAGCAATGTCCAAACTATGACTTGAACGTAGTAATAATCTTCTGTGTTATGACTTATGACTTATGAGTTATGACAAATCCTATGTGCGTGCGACAAATTATACGGTTCGCATAAATTTGTCTCGAAACGCCGATTAGTAGAAAAATTACAGTCATAAAAATGACCTTTCGTAGATACTCACATTATATGTATGTACGTATGTATAGTAAAACAGTAAAAAAAGTTGTCTGTGCATTGAAAATATTTCCAAAAAAATTTGGAGTTTGTATGAAAATTTGGTCGTCTACTTTTAAGTTTTTAATTTGTAAACAGACAGATAGACAGTCGCACATGGCGAAACTATAAGGGTTCGTTGTTTACTGCGGAACCCTAAAAGTCACGTATCTAGTATGGGAGGCCCCACTTGAATATTTATTTTATTCTGTTTTTAATATTTGTTGTTATAGCGGCAACAGAAATACATCACCTGTGAAAATTTCAACTGTCTAGCTATCACGTTTCGTGCCTGATGACAGACGGACAGACCCAAAAGGTCGTTTTGACCTTTTGGGTACGGGACACTGAAAACACATTTTTCTTTGCTAGCTAGAGCTTCATAGAAGTATTTGATAATTTATGACGACCTCCGTGGCGTAGTGGTTACCATGCTAGTCCGCCACCCAGAGTTCTAGTTTGAAATTGTCCTGGGTCTTGGATGTTTATCTATACATATATTGTTATAAAATATAGTATCGTTGAGTTAGTGTCCCATAACACAAGTTTCGAACTTATACCTTGGGGCTAGCTCAATCAGTGTAATTTGTCCCCATATATTTTTATTTGTTTATTTATTTAAACTTTCAACTCCGTTAAACACAAATAAAGATACCTTTTTGCTCCATTATCTGTCACGGTCAGATGACATTGACATTGCTATAGCATCCTTCGTAATTTCCGTCAAGTGGCCGGAAGTGGGTCTACCTCGGTGACCTTCGATGCCTGCTAACGACCTGACGACGAGCAAAACCGGTGGTAGGGTCTCGATTTCGAGAAGTGAGTTAACTAATGAAAAATCGTTTCGATAAGGAAACGTGAGTGAAAAGTGGTTTCGAGAAGTCGATAAATTAGATTTATAGTAAAGTAAGTTTTGATGTTTCTTGATAGATGTATTTGCTTAATATTAACTTGATAATTGTATTCCAAGTTTACAATATTACTCTCGCTTGGGAAAAAATAATAAACTTAGAACGTGTTTCGTTCAATCTGCTTAATGCTCTAGACGTCACTGCTATTAGGTCTCATGCGTACGAGAGAGATAGTTAGATGTCCCTACTACTCTCCCACTCTTATATTATATTTGAAAATTTAAATGCTAATTCCTACTTCATTAACTAACCAATTTTCTCGCTGTAGCAAAAAAATATTTATTTTTAACCAAACTATAACCAAAAACGTACAACCTATTTTGTAGAAGTAAGTATCTACAAAATATGCTCGTTGATGTCTTTTACTTCGTATGAATACTTTGTTATTATTTCTCGTAAACATATGTAGTATTCCTTGTAATTAAATAATAAATTGTATATACAACGGTGAAAGGACATACCTGTAATAAATTGAACCATGGGCTATACTAGATTAATACAATTAAATTAAAATAACAGTCAAAAACTAAATAAAATTAGACATTTTAAACGAAATGATGCAGCGGCCTAGCATTTAGTACGGCAATGTCGAAATTTTCTTTTTATTTTTGCCTTTTTTTATTATCATTATACTGTAGTGATCTAATATAGCCCGTGGTTCGATTTATTACGGATTTATACGGCGTCCGTACCACACTATATAAAAAAAATTTTCACTATAAAAAATAATAAGTTAAAAATAACATCTTTACGTCTTCGCTGTAGAGGTGCCCAGACTAGCAGCACTGCCCCGGTGAATAGCAATGGCCAAAACAATTTGCTACTCGTTTTCGTTTAACTCGATATCGATCAGATATCGTGGTAGGGGCGTTATTCCGTAGTTGCGTTAATATCTCGGTTTCAAGGACAACCTTGGAGTGCGTGCCGTAGAACTGGGCCATACGAATATTTGTAATTTATTCTAGCCGGACACACGTAACCTATTTAAAAAAAACACATTTATAATACTTACAGCATTCCACTCCAAAAAACAGAAGCAGCTGGATTTTACAAGCTTTTTGACTGACTTCAAAAAAGGAGGAAGTTATCAATTCGAATGTATGTTTTCGTATTTAAGAGTCAACTTATGGAACTATTAATTGACAAATGTTATTACACAATTAATGAGTTTTTAGACGATAAAATATAATAATTTATGTATCAAATGAAGTAAGTACCTAATATTATTTAAATAGTTAATGAAATTATATATGACTCAAACAAAATTTGCATACCAACGCAAGAAGGTAAAATATAAAAGGGAAGAATAATACTTTAAGATACTTTAAGTACCTACATTTTATGCAAATAAATAAATTGATTGATTGATTGATGTTTTTTTGTATGTATGTGACGCGATATCTTCGGCAACCGTGGACCGATTTTGATGATTCTTTTTTATTTGAAAGCCCTTACTCCCAAGTTGGTCCCATATTAATTTGGTGCAGACACGATAAGGAACTTTGGAGATATGGAAGAAACTCCTGAAAAAAATTGAAGTCGGTTGTTTTTTTGTTAAAAATTTAATTATTTTTAATTTGCAATGTATCTTGTATGTATGTATGTATGAATGTTGGTTTAGGTCAAATCTTGCAACCCAATTTTCAACTCGATCTAGCTGTAATTTTGTATACTTGTCTTTGTATAAGTCGGATGACAGTACAATATTATGATGTCAATTAGCTGTTCTGATGATCGAGCCGGGAGATATTCGACGGAACTCTGTTATAAAACAACATAACCTCATTGAGTAGGACTCGTTTGATTTGTCTTGACGAGGACTTGATAGTAGACAATGCCTAAGGTCTGATGACGGTAAAAAAAGGTAAATAAATAAATATATAGGGACAGATCACACAAATTGAGCTAGCCCCAAGTAAGTTCGAGACTTGTGTTATGGGATACTAACTCAACGATACTATATTTTATAACAAATACATATATAGATATACATACAAGACCCAGAACAATTTGAAAAAGGCCATTTTCCAACTTGCCCTGACCGGGGATCGAACCCGGGCTAACTAGCATGTTGACCACTACGCCACGGAGGTCGTCGTAAAGGTGGTTGATGGACGTACTAGCTCTTGGAAGTCGATAGGTTATCATATGTAGGTGTACATAACACATGTATACAACGTAATAAATCCAACCAAAAGCTATACTATATCACTATAGCATAGTAAAATTAAAATACCAATCAAGATATAAAAAAAAATCGACATTTCCATATGAAAATGAGCAGCCGCCCGGGAAATTTGTATGGGAATGTCGATGTTTTTGTGTATATCCCTTTCACGTTGTATACTAGGTAGGTGTACTTCGTTCAGGTAACAGTGTATCATAGTATACAATTAATTAATTACCTACACCATGTAACCCTTAATAGCTCCTAACTCATAACTTGCGTCCATTCACAGAAGTGAGTGGCGATTAAGTACCTAAGTAGCAATTATAAAGTGTCAATTACACGTAAGTACTTCGGGGTAAGGACCTCGACCCATCGGTCGTAGGCTTTATGAACATTCCGTAGGTAATGTACGACCTACATAGAACTTACTAAAAGTAGCAATATTACTTGACGACCTCCGTGGCGTAGTGGTCATCATGCTGGTCCGCCACCCAGAGGTCCCGGGATCGATCCCCGGTCAGGGCAAGTTGGAAAATGGCCTTTTTCAAATTGTCCTGGGTCTTGGATGTTTATCTATATATGTATTTGTTATAAAATATAGTATCGTTGAGTTTGTATCCCATAAAACAAGTTTCGAACTTACTTTGGGGCTAGCTCAATCTGTGTAATTTGTCCCTATATATTTATTTATATTTATTTATTTATATACTTAGGTAATAGTTTATCATCATCCGAGCATTTTTTCCCGGTTGCATCCTCAGCAGTAATGCTTCAGAGCCCGGTCCGCTACCTAACGAAGGACATTTGACGAGGTTACTGGTTTTACACAGAGCGACTGCCGTCTGTCCTCCCAAGGGCAAACCAGAACCAATCCTTGGCTAGTTTGATGATCAAACGCTAGATGGCGTTAGGACCCACAGTTTAAACGTGCCTTCCGATATACAGAATCATCTTCTTTTTGGATAATCAGGTGATTCAAGCATGCAATATCCTAATTAGACTGGAAATAAATTTTGCAAAGTATGCTTCCCATTTGGATTCAAACCCATTCCCTCCGGATCAAAAGGCGAACGCCTTAACCACTGAACCACGGAGGCATTCGATACTTTTTTAACCCCAAATTTAATTTTCATAAAGTGGGCTACGCATGGCGGCGTCGTTAAATAAATAACAAATATCCGAATGGCCCAGTTTCGGCCCGGTTCAACTCGTGGGTACAATATTAGAGTTAGTCGCGAATAGTCTTAAATGCAAATAGTCTATATGGAAACTCGTCTAAAACGCAACTCGGAACTTTTTTAAATAGCAACTATAATATAACTCGTCTACGTTGCAAGTAGTCTCAAAACTTATAAACCAACTAACCAATAATTGTTTGGTGAAATTGGTTGGACTATCCCTACTTGATTCTCGTATTAGGATCTTACGGCTCTGAGTACTGTTTAGCTCGTGAGAAATAAAAATTTGATTTGTATATGTACATTATATTTCTCTACTCCTGTACGTAGATGTAAAATAAGTAAACGAGAGAAAGAAATCCGGAGTCTATCGATTAATTTAGCGCGTTGAAAGAGAGGACGGAAATTCCAAAAATTCGTTTAAATAGTATGCGTACAATATGACATCTAGTGGCGGATAACTGAATCACTTATTAAAAGGGATGCGTATATTTTTAATTTAACTTTATACACAAATACAAGTGTAATGGCGGACTTAAAACCTAAGACCTTATCTACCAGTCAACCAAACGGTGATGACAATTAACAATCTAGACTATATGAACCGAACTCATGACAGGGGCCTCAAGTATAGAAGTACTAGGTACATAATGCAATGCAAGCCATATAGATGGCGCCTGTGTTTAACGGAGTACCTATGAGTATCAACATAATACCGTTACCAACACAATATCTTTCATCATACAAATGCAGATTGCCCCACGCATATTGTCAAGCTATTTACTATAACATATAATGCAGTATGTGATACAACGTATCGTCTGTAATTACTGGACCTGTGTTTAGACATTATGCGTCGTTACGGGCGGGTGGGACAAGGCATAAACGGTAGCGGATATTTTTATATTCTAATTCTCAACATAAAGATAAATAAAATTTACTATGATTAAACTAAAAACTAAATATAACTATTGATAAAAAACTGAACCAGATATAAATATCATCAAATTATTTAAAAAATTGAGCCTAAATTTAACCCGTTCAATATTAATTTCTCCTAGTACTTATAATCTTTAAAAAGAAATCATATGCTAAAACCATACCAATTATTTACCTTATCTTTTACTTTATACTTATTTAAACCAATTTCAACTTCTTACAACTTACAAAAGCTGCTACTAAGGAAGAAAAATTTTATACAAAACTTTTTCTTTTGATACATTAAAATTTTGACCAAAAATAAAAAATATATTGTCACGGAGAATAATACGGTTATTTATTGCGTGTCCTGCTGGTTTTTTCAATTTGCTTAAAAGCATCTAACATAAGTATTTTTAACCAACTTCCATTTTTATAAAGTTCCATTTAAGAAATTTTATGAAAATCTGTAGTTTGGGGGTGAAGATAGTTCTTTATTAGTTTAAAAAAAAAGATTATACACCCAGCATGTATTACAAATGTACGCAAAAACATAACCAAGTTTAAAAACATTACCTTTCTTGGGCAGGAGGATATTTTTAAAGACGAAGGTTCGAAGAACGGGGCAAAAGAACGATAGTGTGTAGACGAGAAATTCCAAATTCAGATGTATGTTTATTGGTGGCGCAAAATAATGTACCTACATGCAAAGGACGGTGACGCTAAAGAACGGACATGCGAAGGACTGTAACGCGAAAGATCGGAGATGCGAAGAATAATGGCGCGAAAGATCCGATCTTTCGCGAAGAAAGGCATAACCCGCTTCCGCTCTTGCCGTAGACCGATACCACGTGTGAGGCATGGGTACCGGCGCGTAGCGGGCGAAAGTAACGTTGCGTATGCGCACAATTGCGGTCTATTGGGGTAGTGCCGGCCTGCGAACCGTGACACTGAGGTTTATGGTAAGTACCGCGGTAAGCCCATGGCTTTTGTTTTCTTAGTAGAAGATCTGGTGATGTATGAAGATTTTTCGCAGACATTATAAGCTTAGTTAGTACTAAATCCAGTATGACATTGAACTCCTTTTTTGCCAGTTTGACTGGAAGAGATCTCTATAAGGGATAAGTCCGCCATTGTAAAAGTATTTGCTGTTCCGATTTTTTTGTACTTTGCTACACTAAAGTTATTACAAACAAAATAAACATATGTTTATTTGTTTTAACTTATATTAAGCAGACCTAAAGTTTGGTTCCCATATTGTTATTTCGACGCCTGCCGAAAAATCACGTGGATCAAATGAAGGCTGTAAGAAACCGCGCTAAGCCATTAAGTTGTCGGATCTTCAACATTTCGATATCCAATAGCATCGAGCTGATTATCATTCTAGATTGCTGTGTAAGGAGTTGAATTGAGATTTTATTTTCATGTCACAAGTTCATGATTTAAACATTTGTGTGGTTTAAGCTTTATCCTACTTCCACAAGTAACTCTTACGCACCTAGTAATAAAGTAAGTCTGCGTTTTATAATAAGACGGTTTGTATACATAATTTAAACATTTGTGTGGTTTGAGCTTCATCCTACTTCCATAAGTAACTCATACAATCATTACCTCATTAGTTGGTTTACGCAAATCGTCATTCTGAACAATGGCTGGAGGCGGGTGACGGTGGGATGACTGCGTTGCAACACTCTCCATATGCTAGCGTTGGTTGTATAGTCAGGCTTTTGTCTTAGAATGTTGAAGATGTACCTATAGCTATACAATAATACATTGTTAGACTATCTATTGAATATCAAAAGGTTCATCCAATGTCAAGTGCTTTTTAATTATGAATAGTCATTATTTAATTATTATATATTTAATTTGGCAGTATCACCTAAAACTGTATTATTATTATCGGAAATAGTATACATGTTTTCGACTTGATCATTGTTAATGGATATATGCCAATAATAATGGATAACATACATAATGGATATATACCAGATGGATATCAGCTGGTGGTGCGTTCTCTCTTATCTTGTGGTACCACGGAAGACCAGCGGCATGATGAGCGGCATCATTGCCATATGGCAATGATGTATCACTCAGCATGTGCTGAGTGGTGCCATTTTGGTGTAAAACTAGTTTTAATTATTATGGATAATGTTTGGCACTAAATAAAGTACATTTCTTTCTTTCTTTCATATATGTTCGTTGCCTTCTTATGAGACCCGTAGTAAGGGACCACGTTTCAGAGCCATAAGTAATTTCAGAGACATTTCCCGTGTACTTGGAGAACTAAATATACAACGTGGTAGGGGCATACCCGTAATAAACGAACCACAGGCTATATACTAGATCACTATAAGTAGTATAATGATAATAAAATAACAGTCAAAAAACAAAAAAAAAACGACATTACCATACAAATTGCCTTGGCGGCTGCACACTTTTGTACGGAAATGCCAATTTTCTTTTAGTTTTAGATTGTTTTTAATTTCATTATACTATAGTGACCTAGTATAGACCGTGTCGATTAATTACGGGTATGTTCCTTCTACATTGTTTATACACACACACTATCACGTCTTTATCCCTAATGGGGCAGACAGAGCATTTTGCGTCTTGCGGTTCACATTGTTTATGAGTTCAAATATACGACGAAACGCTTCGAGAAAAGGTAGGTACTGATGCGCCTATTTCATCATCATCTCGTCTTGGCGAGAACACTGCTGTGCTTATAGATAAATAGCCAGGCTCCCCAGTGAACTTGGCCGACGTTTAACTAAAGAACGTGATGTAGGATGTAGGCCTATCGGCAAACCACAAATACTTAACGACAATTTGCCGCAAGCTCTCGCTATCGTCCTAGCGGAGAGCTGCGGCGATATGCGGCGAGGTAATTCACTTGCGGTGCCTTTCTTGCCGAGAAAGTAATATTCAATAATAATATTATTTAATATTAACCGTTTCGCTGAAACGGTTGTTATTATGACTATTCAGCTTATTTAACGTTCAACAGTTGTACGTAAATGAGTTATCTATCCGTTATGAACAGTCGTGCTGAAAGGTTTAGCCCAATAAAAGATGGTAATACTTTAAATCAATTAATTTAATCACTTAAAGTTGTCCACTCATACTTTATTATAGCATTTTTACCAAATAATAATAATAATAAGGCAAGCCACCACCTGCCTATAATAGTCAGTAATCATGATTATGGTAGGTGACGTTTCTGTTGCAATAACCCAGTATCAGTCCATCCCAAATTCATTCCATAACCCTTAAACCTTTTCCTTTTACATGCAATAGATTTTTCTTCTGCCAAAACCTATTCAAGGGTACACCTTTCATAGGTATATCCAGGAATAGGTTTTGGCGGGAGCGCCACATGACATAAACTTCTCCAAAGGGCCTCTACGTGTTGGTTCTGTATCCCCACGCAAGCCTCTCAAAGGACCGGGGTGAAAGACCCGTGATTCTCAAAGGAGATACAAAATCATAATAATAAATCTTTATTTATCTCCACACATTCCTGTTTTTACAATTTTCAAAAATAGAAACCGTTTAAAACACTTTACAAAATAAAAATAAAGTAGGTTTCCATCTAAACATAAAAACTTTTCTTTTCTTTTGTGGGAGCAGAATAATTATAATTACATTAAACATCCTTTTGGTTCCTACACTAGGCGTGGCCTGTATTGTAGGTAACCATTTATTATACTTATTATTAACAGATCACAACAACATTCGCTTTGAAAAGGTTTGACTTCGATGAAATGGTATTTTACTCGAACAAAGATGGCTGAATCCCTCCTTGAACAAGTTTTTTGCTGAGTACATTCAAAATCCCGGACTGTCATGCCATCATTGGGTAGCGGTAGTGATGTACAAGACTCGAGTCCTCCGAGTCCTCTTACGTAGGACTCTACTAATATGATTGATTACAATAGAATTTAAAAGAATGTTTGCGTGCACACCTTGAATAACCAAAATTTTATCTGAAATCACGCCTCGAGTCTTGTAAGCTTTCAAGAACTGCTCGCGTTCATTTTAAGACTCGAGCTCTTTTAAAGGCTCGAGTCGTTGCTCAGAGAACTCGCGCTCGCCTCGGCTCGGAACTCCAAGCTTATTGAGCTCATAAAGCCTTGCAAAACCGACTCGAGTCTTCAAAATTAAAACTCAAGGACTCGAGTCTTCAAAATTAAAACTCAAGGACTCGAGTCTTCAAAATTAAAACTCAAGGACTCGAGTCTTGTACATCACTAGGTAGCGGAGTTACCAATACCACTTGATATTTGTAGCCCCATCTATTTGCTAGGTAGCGCTTTGGCTTTTACCCTCAATAACTTCTAAACGTATGAACCGGTTTTCATCAAACATAGCTAGGAACCACCGCAAGGGAACTTGTTTTCACGTAAAAAAAACTTTCTTGAAATCGTTCCATCCGTACGAGCACTACGATGCTGCAGAAAGACGCAGACAATCAGGCAGAACGTAAGCGTCAAACTTATCCCTCTATTTGTCGGGGATTATAATAATAGCAACGACGATTTTACTGCCGAAATAAAAAAAAAATATATATATTATATGCAAAGGCAATGAATTGCCAGTTCGTTTAAAATCTCTTGGTGTTTGTTTCATCGAAAAAAAAACTGTGTATCGATATAACATTGCACATTGTGGCAGGTGCTTATGAACTATTGTGTTGATTAATTGAATGCATTAGTCATCAACACTCAAACATCACTATCAATTCGAGTATTTCGCCACACCCGTGGGCTCGTCTCATATATAATTACGTATACTATACAAAGACAACCTTCAGGATGCACCCACTGACAGTCAATCACCTTTCTTATTCATATTAATTTAACAAGTCTAATTTTTTAATAACTGGCCAAGTGCGTGTCGTGACATGCCCAAAGTAAACGTTACAACATGGGTTACTTTAATACTTTACCTGTAATACTTACCTATTTTATTTTATTTATTTATTATACTTTGATCCACAATTAACAATTGTTTACAATTGGTGGACTCAACGCTAAGAGTGTTCTCTTCCAGTCAACCATTGGGATAAACAGATTTTAAACTCGTTTCAACTTCATCTTAGTAATTTTTAAAGGGTATTTTAAACATAGAGGTTTGCGAGGATCGTAGTAAGTGGAAATTCATAGTCTCTGCATACCCCAATGGGAATCAGGTGTGAAAATGTGTGTTTTTAACCAAATCTATGTTTAAAATACACAACGTATTATAATCAGATTTTGTACGGTTTTTTTCATTTACGACTTATCATGGTATAATAAAATAAGGTATTCTCTTCTCGAGAAGGAACTTGACTACGTCACGAAAGTGTTGCCACTGATTGTTCTTTTCAGTAAATTTAAGGACTTTCTCAATTAGTTCATGAATATTAAATAAAATATTAAGTAACTTAGCTAGTTAGTATCTCGCGATTCTTGCGTGATTCATCAATTCAATATTTTATAAATTGATATTAATTGATTATAAATTGATATTATTAATTATTGATTATAAATTGATATTATTAATTGATTATTAATTCGAAATTGTTATATAAAGTTTAAAAATGCATTACGCTCGGGTAATTCAATTTCACACAGTGGCAGCACATCAAACTACGTCATCAGCTGTCACGGGAAGAGAATACCTTATTTTATTATACCATGCGAATTATATTTTACAACTAATGACGCTGAAACTCATAAAATGGGTATTTCCTGAGTCAAAATAAATTATTTGGTACCTACCTGTTAAGGTAATAAAAACGTCACAAAATAATGTCACTTGTCATGAATCCGTTTACAATGTAATTTTAGATAAACTAATGCAGAAAAACTAATATTAAGAGCGCTATTTGACTCCAAAAACTATAAAGTCACCTGCCTGTTTCATACAAATCTCGGTTCATACAGCCAAGTCAAAAGAACGGCCCTACTCTGACGATGTCGATGAATTTTTTGGGGCTGAAAATATCGATCTAGCTATGTTTAATTATAATAAAGTTTTGTAACGCAGGGTTTCTAAGTATTAGAACACCACCGCGCGACCGGTCGGTTAAGCTCGTTGCTAGGACGCGGTACGTGTCGCTATCTCTCTCACACACTCCGGCCAAGCGTCGTCGACGCGGCGTGCATACCCCTCGACAGTCGGCCCCGCGCAAGCCCAACGGGAGGCTGCGATTTGCGCGTAAAAAACCAATCGAAATTTGATGTCGGGAAGATGATTTTGTAGTCTCTGTTTTCTGTCATTAAATCAGTATAAGTGCACCAGCACCAGAGCTTGTTTTCCTTTCCACGACGTCGTCCCCGTTAAAGTGGCGCCCATCCGTAGTGGCCGAGTCTTAGTGATAGCGAGATTCGTTCGAGAAGAATTCACGACCGCCGGCACGTGCCGCCATTTTGTCCCGGCGTCTCCGGCGTTTTTTCGCGATGAAGACGCGAGCGCAGGCTGCTGGTGCCGGCCCGCCAGAGGCTGGCGAAGGAGCGGCAGCTGCTGAGGGGAGTGACTCCGAGTTCGACGCAGCGGTGGACAACCCGGTGTGTGAGGTTACCACGGGTATGGACAACGCACACACGCGTGCCCACGTGTCGCCGTCGGCGAGTTACGATCCGGAGCGGCTCATCTCGAGGATGATGGAGGAGTTCGCCCGCACCCAGGCGGAGCTGAACCGAAACATCATCGATGCTATTCATTACCGTGGCCATACCACGAGTTTGGAGGAACCGGCCGTTTCGCCGACTCAGCGACCGGCGTCCTTGAGCATGGCGCGTCCCAGCGTGGGATATGCGCATGTACCCGGCGGGAATTTCACCCGCTGTACGGCCCGTTTCGACGGCAACTCCGCAGACCCGGAGATCCTGGAGGCGTTCTTGGAGTCACTGGAGGTTTACAAGGAGTGTGCAGACGTCTCCGATGATCACGCGTTACGAGGCCTATCCATAGTGCTGGAAGGTGGCGCTCTGGTCTGGTGGCGAGGAGCGCGCGCTGGGATAACGACCTGGAACGAAGCGGTTCGTCGTCTACGCGCGGCCTACGGGACCCCGAAACCGGCGTACAAACTTTTCCGTGAAATATTCGCGGTTGAACAAGGTGAAGAACGTGCTGAAAAGTTCGCGTGCAAAATCCGTGCGATGTTATCACAATTACCGTACGGGTTGCCGGAACCCGCGCAAATTGATATAATATTCGGTTTGTTAGACAGACGTGTGCGAAAACGTCTAGAGCGTGAAAGTGTTCGAAGTGTAGAGCAATTAATTCAAAAGTGTAGAAGTGTTGAAGACGCCATTACAGAGGTATGCACGTCGCAGGCGACAGCAGTAAGTAAATCTACTTTAGTAAAATCCAGTCGCGGAATAAATGATAGCGAGAACGCGGCAACTACCGCGGCTACGCGACAGAACGCGGTAGCGACCGCGCCGCGTTCGTACAGAACGCGGTGCGTGTTATGTAAGATTCGCGGTCACACGGCTAACGAATGTAAAAGTCGTTTTGTTGAAAAACCCGATACTAAAGTCAGAAGCGATGCGTCTTCGATTCGTTGTTATGGTTGCGGTCGACCGGGGGTGATAAGGTCAAAGTGTGATTTTTGCACGGGTAAAGAAGTAAACAAAGCCGATAGTAAAGTAGGTACTCATAGACAGGAGTCTAGTTTTAACTCTGTTACATTTAGTAGTGTTACATGTAGTAGTGTTACAAGCAGTAGGTATACTCGTAGCTTGAACCATGCAAGTACCGTACGTGGTGGTGTTGCCACCGACGGACAGGGACCGGATACCCCGACTTTAAAGCAGGGACCGAAAAACCCTTTTCCGGGAAATGTCCCGAAATCGGAAATAGGTAAAATTGTTGCACAGCCTTTAGTACATGTAGGTATATTGGGCCATCAAGGTGTGGCCATAGTGGACACGGGGGCCACGCACTGCATCGCTAGCCCCGCGCTTCATGAAATCATGACACGAAATGGTGTTACGTTTGTGGAGGAGTATCCCACAATACGGTTAGCGGACGGCTCGTGTCAGAAGAGACGCATACTCTGCGCCGAGGTGATGGTGGAGATGGGTGATCGCCGACTTCAGGCAGACTTTATGGTCATACCTGGAGGTGACACCAAGACGCTGTTGGGCCTCGACTTCGTCACTAGGGCAGGTATGGTGTTAGATATGGCTGTAGGTACGTGGTGTTTTGCAGATGCTCCACGCAGTGTGTACAATTTCGCTAGTGATGTTGCGGTACATAACGGTGCCCACGAGGGTTCGTTCGAGGCACCGCGCGCAGGGCATGCTCAGCCCAGCGACATTGTTCCCACGCCGCCGGTGAACGAGTGTGCTCGCACCGCGCAGCTGGTGGAAGGTAATACTATAAGTGCGCCGCGAAGAAGGGGGTCCTCTCGCCGCGCGCCCTTTACAGAGAACTGTGCTGACCTCGCGCCGCGGAAGGGTAAGAATGTTCGAGCCGCGCCGCGCGGAGGTATTAATACGAGTCTCGCGCCGCAGGTGACCGAGTGTGTTGTCGCCGCGCCGCAGAGGATTGGCGAGAACGCCGCGCCGCGGGAGGTCGAACGTTTTCGCACCGCGCCGCTGGTAGAAGGTGGTGTATATTCCGAACCTCAAGAGGGTGACCGCTCTCACGCCGCGTTGATGGCGGGTGATGACGCGCCCCATACTCCGCAGGTAAGCGAAGTTGACTGCCGTGCTTTGTCGGATGGCGACGGCGCCCAGCTCGCCTTGCGGGATGATGAAGGTTCTCGGTTGACATCGAATGAGAAACGAGCGCTCGATGATTTTCTCATGAAAAGGAAGGCCCAGTTTAGTGACAGAGGCCCAGCGACGGAGTTTGCCGTCCACAGGATCAAGGTAAAGGAGGGGCAGGAGCCGATTGCCAGCCCTCCGTTCAGGTTATCTCCGAACCGCCGAGATGCGCTTCGGAAGGAGTTAGATCAGCTGTTGGCTGACGATGTTATTGAGGAGTGCGAGTCTCCTTGGGCTTCTAACGTGGTGTTGGTTGCTAAGAAGGATGGCAGTTATCGGGTATGTATAGACTACCGTAAGCTGAACGCGGTGACTGAACCGGACAGATACCCGCTTCCGAGGATTGAGGATGTACTGCACGCGGCGAAGACCAGTGAGTATATGACGACCCTCGATCTAAAATCGGGCTACTTCCAGGTGGCAGTTCATCCCGAGGACCGTGACAAGACCGCGTTTACATCAGCGCACGGGACATTCCGTTTTAAACGAATGCCGATGGGACTGCGTAACTCCGGCGCTACTTTTCAGCGTCTTATTGATCGATTCAAGTCAAATCTTAAAGGGGTATCCCTTATGGCCTACCTGGATGACCTGGTAATACTGTCCCCAGGGCCCTTTGAAAGGCATTTGGCAGACCTAGAAGCAGTGTTCGACAGATTGGCCATGTTTGGGTTAAGGGTTAACCGAGCAAAGAGCCACTTTGCACGTAGTTCAGTTAAGTTTCTTGGTCATGTCATTACCCCAGGTGGTCTCCAGGTGGACCCAGAGAAGACGACAGCCATCACAAAGATGCCTGTCCCACGAGATGTCAAGCAGTTGAAATGTTTTCTGCAAACTGCCAACTGGTTTCGCAGGTTTGTACCTAAATACGCGGAAGTTTCAAGGCCACTCACCTGCCTCTTGAAGAAAGACGTCGCCTGGCGGTGGGAGCCGGAACAGCAAGAGGCGTTCGAGAAGATCAAGGGACTGTTGACCTGCGCGCCGATCCTCCGTCAAGCCGACGAGACACTCCCGTTTGTGCTCAGCACTGATGCTAGTGGCTACTGTCTGGGAGCTGTTTTGCTCCAGGGGGAGGGATCGGACGAGCGGCCGGTCGAATATGCCAGTCGCCTTCTCACGAGTGCAGAACGAAACTACTCGACGACAGAGCGTGAGGCGCTAGCGGTAGTATGGGCCGTCACGAAATTCCGCGGGTACATAGAAGGGGCTGAGATCATTGTAAGGTCAGACCACCAACCACTGCGATGGCTTATGAGCCTACGATCTCCTAGCGGTCGTCTCGCAAGGTGGGCCTTGACGCTGCAGGAGTACAACCTCAAGATCGAATACGTGTCGGGCCGTGCGAATGCCGTGGCCGACACACTCTCTAGGCTGGTCGACGCCGAGACTACGGATTGTGACATGGGTCTCGCCGTAGTGGATGTGACTGCGCGGAGTTCCGCAGATATCCGTAAAAACCAGATGAAGGATCCAGAGATAGGTAAGATAATAGAAGACATAGAGTCCGACGCTCTATCAAGGGGGAGACCTTGGGCTGATCGAGGTTACGTTATCTCTGAAGGAGTGCTATACAGGTATGGATTGGAGGAATGCGATAGTGACGAGGCGAGCTTGGTTGTTCCAGAACACGAGCGCGCTCAGGTCCTCGCAGATCTCCATGATGCACCTACCGCCGGACATCTAGGTGTTGAACGTACGTTGAGCCGCCTCAGGTCACGTTTTTATTGGCCAGGGATGCGCGCGTACGTGGCTGAGTACATAAAGGGTTGTGTGCCCTGTCAAAGATATAAGGCAGATAATCGGAAGCCGGCAGGTTTGTTGCAAACGCCAGCTATGTCGAGAAGGTTCGAGGTGTTGTCCGTGGACTTGTTCGGACCCCTCGTGGAAACCCCTCGTCACAATAGGTGGGTTCTCATTGTCGAAGATGTAAGTTCAAGGTGGGTCGAGCTGTTCCCTTTAGAAGTCGCAACGAGCTTTGAATGTGCTAAGCTGCTCGTCGAGGAAGTATTTTTAAGGTATGGAGTCCCTCGTCGCCTCATTAGTGACAATGGGGTACAATTTGTCAGTGAGGTGATGCAGCAGGCGTGTCATGTCATGGGTGTTGACCAGGTGCTGACTCCGTTTTACCACCCGGAGGCCAACCCCATTGAGCGTAAAAACAGGGATTTGAAACCCCAGCTGGCCATTCTAGTTGGGAATGACCATGCTGAGTGGGATGTCCATCTAGCTGCGATAAGGTTCGCGATGAATTCGGCTATAACCGCTAGTACAGGTTTTTCGCCCGCTTATCTTACCTTTGGAAGGGAGTTGCGAGCGCCTAACGACGCAACCACGGACATGAGAGCTATTATAGAATCGGACAATTTTGTCCCTAGTGTAACGCCATACCTCAAAGGTTTGGCGAACAAGTTGTACGATGCACGAGACGTGCACGAGAAGGCGCAAGCCGTACAGAAAAGGTATGCCGACGAGAAGCGTCGGCCTCCACCGCTTTATAAGGTAGGTGACCTCGTGTTACTGAAAACGCAGGGGGCTAATGATGCAGGGCGAGGCCAAACGGCTAAGTTTATACCCCGTCGAGACGGTCCCTATAGGATAAGGTCAGTGGTAAGCGACACCACGTACGAATTGGAGAGTGTACGTGACGGCACTTGCGTAGGCAAATATCACACCACGAACTTGTCACCCTTTGTCGGGCAAGAACAGGCCCCGGTTAGGGAGAAACGCAAACGAGGTAGGCCGCGTAGGTATGAATAGTCAGATCGCGGGGGCGCATTGCTCTGACTATAGGGGGAGGATGTAACGCAGGGTTTCTAAGTATTAGAACACCACCGCGCGACCGGTCGGTTAAGCTCGTTGCTAGGACGCGGTACGTGTCGCTATCTCTCACACACTCCGGCCAAGCGTCGTCGACGCGGCGTTCATACCCCTCGACAGTCGGCCCCGCGCAAGCCCAACGGGAGGCTGCGATTTGCGCGTAAAAAACCAATCGAAATTTGATGTCGGGAAGATGATTTTGTAGTCTCTGTTTTCTGTCATTAAATCAGTATAAGTGCACCAGCACCAGAGCTTGTTTTCCTTTCCACGACGTCGTCCCCGTTAAAGTTTTTATTTTCTCCGCTTTTCATTGAGCGAAGCTAGATCGCCTAGTTCTACTAAATAAGTAGGTATATAAATCTAAGTAACAACGTTCACACGACCTTCAAGATGCAATCGCCCACTGGCAGTCAATCACCTTTCTTATGTAGCAACTGGAATCGAACCCACGACCGGTGCATCCTAACAATCTTATGACTCATTATGTTTATTTGATTTATCTTTTATTACCTAATCTAATTTGTATAGCTATGGTGACTTCTACGCCGCTATTCGAAGAACTACAGTTCCATCATAGTTTTAGTATAGTATTTAGTGCAAAGATTCAAATATTCAAAAATATTAATTATGCCGAAAACGTGGTGAAATAAAATCTCGAATATTTTTTTTTAACCTACAAATAATGTAGCAGTCATATCTTTTTCTTGAGTAACTCATCGAGTGGGGTATTGTTGGTCTTTCAGCTTAGCAATATTGAAGCTTGTGAATACTATTTTTCTGCTAAACAGTTATATACATGAATAAGACACGTGAAAAAATTCATAGTTATACTTAGTAATTATAACGAAGTTTAAAAGAAAACTACCAGAGCTAAGTAGGCTTTACAAATGAAAAAAGTTATAGGCGATCAACTTAAAAAATGTACTCGGAATAGGAAAATGTGTGGTTCTGTGTGTAGTGGGCCTAGAATGAAAATAGCTAAAACTATTGGAAAAATTAGAGCAAGAGAAAATATTCGTGAAATCAAATGTGCCGGTAAAAATATTACCGCAACTAATGACATAGTAAATGTATTCGATAATTTTTTTACTAATATTCCCTTGGAACTTACTGCAAATGCCAATTCAAGTCCTCAACATGCTGAAGCCTTACTTAAAGATAATGTAGCTCAATGTAATCATAAGTTTCAATTAAAACATATTACCCCCAAAGACATAGTTGATGCATTTAAACAGTTAAATTTAAAAAAAAGCTGACTTCTACTGGGGGATGTCTGTTAGTGTAGTAAGCCAAATTATAAATATCATTGCTGCATTAATTTTATTTTATTTTTAATGAATGCATTGATCAAGGTATTTTTCCAAATTTAATGAAATGCAGTAAATTGATTCCTTTATTTAAAAAAGGGGTAAGAACAGATCCTGGCAATTATAGACCTACGAGTATATCGATTCTGCCAGTTTTGAGCAAAGTGTTTGAAAAGATAATGCTTAATCAAATGCAACGTCACTTTATCACCCATAACCTTTTTCATAGCCAGCAGTTTGGTTTTACTGGAGGGAAATCGACCACTGATGCGGGAGTAGCGCTCGTTACTCAAATCTACAACGCATGGGACAACAAGAACGATGTTCTCCATATTTTCATATCATAATATTTAACTTGGAGTACTATGACTTTGCTCCCATTTTCACATTTATGTTTTTGGAAGGATTTATTTTAAATGAGCCTTTTTCTGTTATTTACTGCATGATATATAAGGTTTGACAAAATATACTGAAACTATTTTTAGGGTAAATTCAGTGCATGATACTGAACAACTTTCCCCAAGGAACACGTATCGACATACATATGAAAAGTAATTTTTGGCCTCCCATACAAGTTGGCCGATCAGCTGATCCGAGTTTGTATGGAAAGCCTTACATTCTTTTTCATATTTAGATATATATTTCTTGGGGAAAGTCTTTCTATATCACGGACTGAATTCACCATTAAAATAGTTTCAGTATATTTTGTTAAACCTTGTATTTACCTACTTGAAATCCAAAGAGCATTACAATCAATCAATCAATCAACCAATCATTTATTTGTCAAACATAGTACAATGATACATGATACAGATGTTACAATACTGTTGGGTAGACTGGAAGAGATCCCTTAAACGGATAAGTCCGCCTTTGTATTGTTATCTACTGTATTTTTGAAGTGTCCTTTTTTGTACAATAAAGAATTTTCATACAATATAATATAACAGTTCGCTATGTCTTGCCATATTTAGCATACAAATATTTATAAATAATTAAAAATACTTACTAAAATGTCAAGGAAATTAGATCTTCTTCTTATCGTGTGTGTTAGTGACTAACACTAGTGTCAAAGTTTTTAAACCGCCTTAAAGGCCTCTGACATGGTTTTAGGTAACGACCAATGTCAAAGACAGTGACCGGGACCGACGGCTTAACGTGCCCTCCGAAGCATGTATCATCTTACTTCTCAGACATTCAGGTGATCAGCTTGCAATGTCCTAACCAAACTAAGACAACAACACAAAGTCGTTGCCCCCGCCGGGAATCGAACCCGCGACCTCCGAGCATGAGCCGAACGCTCTAACCACTACACCACGGAGGCAGTTAGTTACACTAGTGTCAGAGTTTTTAAGGCCTCTGACATGGTTTTAGGTAACGACCAATGTCAAAGACAGTGACCGGGACCGACGGCTTAACGTGCCCTCCGAAGCACAAATCATCTTACTTATCAGTCAATCAGGTGATCAGCCTACAATGTCCTAACCAAACTAGGACAACAACACAAAGTCGTTGCCCCCGCCGGGAATCGAACCCGCGACCTCCGGGTATGAGCCGAACGCTCTAACCACTACACCACGGAGGCAGTTGATTACCCTATTTACACATGAGCGAGTGAACAAACAGCAGTGCTATTTTTGAAACGCGGAGTCATCTAAACGAATGGTTTTTCCATACAAAAAATCGTTCGTTTAGTGACTCCGCGTTTGAAAAATAGCACCTCAGTAATTCCGAATGAATGTAAACACGGCAATAACATAACTAAGTACATTTGTGGCAATAAAACGATTTATTGACGATTACTTGTGTTTTGTGTTTGGAGATTGGTTATTACGGCCTACAGGGATTTGCACTGTAAAGGTACGAGGCCACTGTGTTTGTTTTGTTTGTTTTTCGAGTGTGTCAGTGGTCTGCACTGGTGTCAGATATTTCGGGCTGCCTACAGGCATCTGACATAGCTTGACGTAAAGGCTTGACGACTGCCATATTTTTATTGCCAATGAAGAGAGAGAAAATTCTAAGATAGAAGTCTACATATATAAATGGGATAACACTTATATTATAAAGGTGAAAGTTGGTCAGTGTGTATGTTTGTTACTTTTCACGCGCAAACGGCTGGACCAATTTTGATAAAATGCTTATGTCTTGCTGACAGTTTGTCAGTTTTTCCGGCTATTATCGCGTACAGGTCGCATTTCTCTAGCGATTCTCGTAAAATTTTGTCACAAGGTTCGATAATTATAAAAAAAAATCTTATTGATTTAGTTTTCAAAATTTTTCAAAATGGCAGAAACAAACGGGTTGAAAACTTTAAAATTTGTTTCGTAATTTAAAAAAAATGTTATCTAACTTTTTATTACTCATAAAAAGACACTTTTTTGTCTGATCAAGTTTTTTATCCGTTATACTTGAAAGAGTCGACCCACGAGGTCTACAGCTCATAGAGCCACTAGTAAATTTAAAATTAAAATTAAATACAATGTCCTTTTTAATTAAGTACAAATATTTAAACGGGTGGCTCAGTCCATCATTTTGAACAAATTTTCCTAATGAATGTATATAGAAATACGAAAAAAAATTTTTAGGTTCTTATACAAATCGAAGTAGTCACGTGATATCATTACTATGGAAAATGAAAATTCTTTTTTCGTATTTCGATATACATTTATTGGGAATAGTTGTTAGGAATGATGGACTGAATCACCTCTTAAAATATTTGTACTTAATTAAAAAGGACATTGTATATTTATATTTTTTTTTCTTTCTTATTTAATAAAACGGAGTGCAATTTGACTCCATGAGTTGTACATACAACTATGGGTTTATAAATTAATTTAATTACTAGTATATTTATTTATATTTAATAATACCACTTTTTTCAAGGTCCTGTCATAATTTTTAGATTTCTATCTCTATATCTAACACCCAGTAGACGAACACCTTTACCAAATTCCGAGTAGGTAATTCACGCATGCATATGCAAAAGCATTAGTGCATTTACCGACTATTCAGGCGTTAAAGGAGGTTGTGTTAGCTAACGCCAATATTAAGTACGGAAGGTGGGTCGATGTGCTTCGTAATTGGGCATAAACTTACGATAACTACCTATTACAGGTACTTAATGGATGTAAGTTTCTTATTCCCGTCTTCGTTTGAGACTTCCTAAAAATAAAAACTTGAGAGGTGTCAAGGGACACCCGGATAGAACGAAGTTCGAGAGAGAGAGACAGACAGAGAAACACGCGCACGCCGCACGGCTTACAACTAATAGCAAAAAGTGTCGTTACAACTTTTGGTCTTAATTGTTTCCGTCTAGCCCCCTTTCGCAACGCGCGATAAGGAACTTCGTTCTGAAAAGTTATCAATTCGTCGCGATCTTTTTTTATGTATGTTCACCGATTATTCGAAGAGGCCTAGATCGATTTGGAAAACTTTTTTTCTGTTTGAAAGGGTATACTTGCAAGGTGGTCCCATAGAAATTTTATAAAAATTTGTTGTGTAGTTTGGGGGTGAAGTCAGTTTTTAGGGTTCCGTAGCCAAATGGCAAAAACGGAACCCTTATAGATTCGTCATGTCTGTCCGTCCGTATGTCACAGCCACTTTTTTCCAAAACTATAAGACCTATACTGTTGAAACTTGTTAAGTAGATGTATTATGTGAACCGCATTAAGGTTTTGACACAAAACTAAAAAAAAACTAAAAATTTTGGGGTTCCCCATACTATTAGATTTGGTCCCCATACTATTAGGTTAGAACTGAAATTCAAAAAAATATTTTTCATCAAACCCATACGTGTGGGGTATCTATGGACAGGTCTTCAAAAATGATATTGAGGTATCTAATATAATTTTTTTCTTCACCGAATACTTTGCGCGGGAGACACTTCCAAAGTGGAAAAAAGTGTCCCCCCCCCGTAACTTCTAAAATAAGAGAATGATAAAACTAAAAAAAATATATGATGTTCATTACCATGAAAACTACCAGCGAAAATTGGTTTGAACGATATCTAATCTAGTAAGAAGTTTTCTTTAATACGTCATAAATCATAAACGGCAATTTACCTTTCATTCAATCAACTCAAATATAAAAAAATAAAAAAAGACATACTACAAGACTTTTATATTATGTTATTTGCTACTACGGAACCCTTCATGGGCGAGTCCGACTCGCACTTGGCCGCTTATTAGTTTTTTTATTACAAATTATATTTTTTGTACTAGAAAACCCGCCCGTTACCATTTTCGCTCCCGGTCCCGTTCTCATTCCCGTTAACGTTTCCGTTCCCCTACCCCGTAATTTTTTTTCTCCTTTTTTAAAACCTTCCGTGGAACTTAAGAAACATAAAAAAATCTGTCAAATCGGTTCAGCCGTTCTCGAGTTTTGCACTTAGCAACATTCATTTTTATTTGTATAGATAGATAGATTGATATTAATAAGGCATTTGCAGGCAGGTTTACATGTAATTTTCTTATATTTCATTTATTTTATAGAAAAGCTGCCGATGCGAGCGTTTTATAACGATCACTGCTGAAAATAAACGCCTCTGCTTCAAGTAAGGTTGAATGAAAAAAAAATTAAGTATTTGAAGAAGTCCAGTTTAATACGCTATTTTCCAACAAGTCAAATCAGCAACTTTTTTCTAAACGTCAAAACAAACAGTTTCTATGGGATTTTGTATGAAATACAGGCAGGTGACGTCATAGATTTTTGGAGTCAAATAGCGCTCTTATTATTAGTTTTTCTACAATTATAAATTTAAAATAACGTTAAAATGGATATATTTAAAGACAAGTGACATTATTTTACGACGCTTTATTTTTCTTTTAGTACAAAATAATTTATTTTGGACTTAGGAAAGTACCCAATTTAATAAAATGTAACAACAATATACGGTCATACTCCTCAGCTTACGCGGTCAAGGCCTCCCCTTGCGCCCGCGTTCGCTGAGCAGTGAAATATACATGGTCGCATAATTAATATGAGTTTTATCAGCTGACATTGTGAGTTGTCCTTGTGAAGTGTTTTGTACGATAAGTATTTTTGGTAAGAAGTGTTTTCTCAAATGTTGAACGATGAGTTCCTGAATTTTATTTAATGTAGTAGTGTGTAATAGTGTATACAAAAAATTATAAACATCAATGTGACTCGTCTGGCCAGCGAGGAGAGTGTAGGCCAAAGTCCTCTGGCTGCTCTGGCCAAGTATGGCTCTAGTAGTACAGAGAGGGTCGTGCTCCTGCAGTGAAGACAAAAAAACCTGATAATGATGATCATGATGATGGTTTGGTAACCCCATCGCTAACATGATTCTTATTTTTACCTAGGTATTATATTTATACCAGGTAACTAGGTATTTATTAAAAAAGTAGGTAGGTATTCAATAAGCTCGTTGCTTATTGACGACAACAATGTAGCAGTTTTTGTCCGCCTGAAAACCGTTTCATAACGCCATTCGTTTCGCCAATACCAGTTTTTTAACAGCTACTGAGACGTGGTCGTTGATCAATCAATAAGTTGTTAAATCATTTGAAATATGATATAATCAATCTAGCAGATCAGGAGTGTTATTTTTCACTGAGGGACTCTCCGAAACACAAAACCTGTAGTGAATCAAGAATCAAGAATCAAGAATCAAGAATCATTTATTTGCATTATACAATAGATATCAGTGATGTTAGTAAATGTTAGTATGTACATTGTATAAACCTGCAGGCAGGTATGCAAACATTGTCAACATAAAATTATTTTAAAATGGATTTAAATTTTTCTTTTTGACATACAGTAGGTTTTAAATTCGTTAATTGAGTAAAATCATTTTTCCATTAACCATTTCGTCAGTGTTGTCCTAAAAACTTTACCTTTTACAGATTTAATATTTTCCGGTAACATATTATACAAATATATACACATATTAAAAACATTCTTTTTGTATATGTCTTTGTGACACACAGGTTGAAATAATCTGTTCATGATAATAGCTCGTGTTTCTCTTGTGCTTATTTCACTTCTTTTTTGCCACAATTGTGGGTGAGTGACTACGAATATACAGATGTCCCTAATGTATTGGCTTGGCAAAGGTAAAATGTTTAATTTTTTAAAGAGTGGTATACAGCTATCATCAATCCAGGCATTACAAATGGCACGTATACATTTTTTTTGGACTTTGAATGCTTTTTCAATGTGGACTGAGTTTCCCCATATAATTAATCCGTAGCTGAGCACCGACGAAACATAGCCATGATAAGCGGTAATTGCTGCCTCCTTAGAAACGGTCTCAGTCTTCTTAAAGCAAACGTGAATTTGTTTAGTTTGTTGCACACCTGTTCCACGTGAGCCTTCCAGTTAAAATGTTCATCAATTGTGATGCCAAGAAATTTGGTGCTTTTGACTTGTTTAACCTTATTATTATTATATTTAACTAAAATTGACGGATGTTTAGCGTTATAACTAGAGAATTGAATAAAGTTAGTTTTATTTATGTTTATGCATAGGTTGTTTGCGTCCATCCATTCCATAACATCGTGAGGTGCTTTGTTTATCTTATGTTGATATGTTTCTTTGTCATCGCATTTAATAGTTAATGTTGTATCGTCAGCAAATAATATAGTTTTATGTCGGATAGAATCTGGAAGATCGTTAATATATATCAAAAATAGGAGTGGACCTAAAATACTCCCTTGTGGGATACCTGTTTTACATATTTTAAATTGAGATCTGTAAGTGGTTTTGATTACTGATTTTTGTGTATAGGGTTCCATACCCAAAGGGTAAGCACGGGACCTTATTACTAAATATCCTAAATATATTTTGTACTAGCTGTTGCCCGCGACTTCGTTAGCGAGGACTTTAGTTTATAAGAATCGTAATTTTGATATTTTCAATAAAACCGGTCAAGTGCATGTCAGGTCACGCGCAGTGAACGGTTCCGTAGTTGTGAATGCAGACTTAGAATTAAAACTAAAGAGTTCATCATCATCTCCGCCCTTCTTCTGTCCACTGCTGAGCATGGACCTGTCTTCGTCGACACATCTCGGTCCTGTGCTGCTCACATCCAGGTGTAACCCGCGACTTTGATTATTTCGTCAACTCATCGCATAGGCTCAATTTTTTTAAAGCACTTTCTTTGTCACTTTTTTGCTAGTCGTGTGTGCTGCCATCTCTGTGCCTAGCCGCAACTTCAGTTTTGCCTACTTACGGGCTCCAATAGTTTCTATGGCGTTGAGTATCTGTTACATTAGTAATTATTATTATCTTATGTTTATACAAATTCTGTGTCTCTAGACTAATAATACTAAAACTATCCATTTCCACAAAGAATGCCGCTTGACTATAATTACTTTATTCGCGGCTGTGACAGTCGACCAGCAGAAAATTGTAGTCACGCCACAATCAGGACTGAACGAACGTGTGGACTACATTGTGATGTTGATAATAAAACTATATGAAATATAAATTACTTATGTCCATCACGAAGCGATTGCACTATATAAATTAGCGGCGGATGCGCAACAGTAACCCCCTTTAAGGCGAAATGGTAGCAGATGTGGCGCCCTCATTTGAAATAAATTGTTAAAAGTAAATATGGTAATAATAAAAAATTTGACATCCAACATTTTGTAGAAAGACCTTTATATTATTTTGAAAATAACCTTTGAAAGTAATTGCGTTAGTAAATCTAGTTTAAAAAAATTGTGTTATTTCAAATGAGGTCGCCGCTTCTGCTACCATTTCGCCTCAATGTAGGCAAATATCTACGTAAAATAGGTTTGGTTAGGAAAAGGCTGTCATGTTTTCAAGTTGAAGGTTGATTAATTGACCGAGCGAGCGAAGCATCTCAGTATCGAGATTGGCCCAAAATGCTTTTGTCCGGTTGTCCGCCGTCAGTTTGTCTGTCCGGCTGTTCTCGCATACAGGTCGCATTTCTCAACCAATTCTTGCGAAATTTTGTGAGACGGTTCTAAAATTATATAGGTTTTTTTTCGATTCAGTTTTTTGATTTTTTTTTTAATGCTTATACTTATAAAATACTTTAAAAATGTTATATTTCAGCCATTTTTAAAAAAAATTCAAAAATGTGTTTTAAATTTTTCGTTACCGTTTACCTTTCGGTAATTATTTTTATCCGATGAACTTTTTAACGGATCGGGGTGATCTCCAGCTCATAGAGTCACTAGTTTAAGAGTTGTTACTTGTTATTTCTACACAACAAAATTTTGCTTTATTGCAACTAAACTTTCGTCGATTTGATTTAGATACCTTAGTAACTGCCTCCGTGCTGTAATAGTTGGATCGTTTGGCTCATACCCGGAGGTCGCGGGTTCGATTCCCAGCGGGGGCAACGACTTTGTGTTGTTGTCCTATTTTGGTTAGGACATTACAGGCTGATCACCTGATTGTCTGATAAATAAGATGATCCGTGCTTCGGAGGGCACGTTAAGCCATCGGTCCCGGTCACTGTCTTTGACATTGGTCGTTACCTAAAACCATATCAGAGGCCTTTAAGGCGGTTTAAAAACTTTGACACTAGTGTTAGTCACTAACACACACGATAAGAAGAAGAAGTAAAGATGCCTTTCAGCACAAAACTGCATCGCAGCAATTAGCGTCGCAGTTTTCTGCGTTGCGAATTCGCTTCGCGTCAATTCGCCATTATGTGTACAAGCCCTTAAAAATTGAAATTATATCACACTGTTGCAAACGGTAAACGGCCCGGTTTCAGACAATATTTGGTTAAGCAACCAGGTATAAATAGTCGTATAATGTAATGTACTATCACTGAACTAAGTGACGACACGTTGACACGTTTGATTTGCTTTGCAGCCTTTTTGTGGCGGTTGGGCAAGAAATATGATCATTTTCCTGTCAATCAAACGAGGTATTGTTGTTTTTGTCAGGATTTTTTAAACAAAGTAAGACTTTAACGCTTTAGTTTTCCATAAATTAAAAGAAATAATCGGCCAAGTACATATCGGGCTACTGGAAATGTAGGGTCCGGTAGTTGCGAATGCCGACTTTGAATTCACGCCATTAAAAACGTTTTCTATTGAATTTGTATGAAATTCCTTTCCCGAGTACATTAAAAATTTTATAAGTTGGTCGCATATACATTTTTTAAGCCCTACTTAGCTCTGATAGTTTTTCTTTTAACTTCGTTATATATTCTACACCTGTGAACTTTTTCACGTGCATATAACCGTTTAGCAGCAGGGGGACTTGACTCTAACAAAAATTTGCACCCTCAGTTAAATGAAAACTTAAATAAAATTTACAAAACACAAAGCTCAAAGCTTACCTACTTATACTGCTGCAAAAAGAAGGAAATGTTGCCATGGCACCTGCCATAATCATGTTATTATTACGTAGAGCAAGCAAGATAGTGATAGAAGATAGCGCTCGATAAACACTATCGCCGATGCCAATGCTATGGCAGCAGGAAAAGTAGGAAAAGTACATACTAATAATTGTTTATTACAGTTTCGAAACAACAACAAAATAACAATTTGAATTAACTATTACCCAACCAAATGTAAAATGGGCCAGTCAAGGCTGTTGAGTGTGATTGAAAATCTCTCTTGATAGCAAAATTAGACATTATATTACGACTTACAGAGTTTTGTTTGTCGGTGCGGAACGGTTTGTAAATACTTCTATATCTTATTATAAGTTGGTAGTGATTTATAAGACATTACGTTCTTGTTAATAATAATATGTAATTTGAATTTGTAAAAAAACACAAGTTGTAAATTGTTACGTATGTATGACTTCATAAGATTGCTTAAAAAATAAATATTGTCTCTTAGAGCGGCAAATTTTATATAATAACATGTTTGTTCGTTTGTTTGTTTATAAAGCTTTATTGTACAAAAGAAAGAACACATACAAATCAGAAAAGTAAACATATAACGGCGGACTTATCCCGTATAGGGATCTCTTCCAGATGTTTTATAGATTCTCTTCTACATGTTTTATAATATCGCTAACGCTCTTAAATCATAACATTTAAATACAATAAAATTCAACTATTTATTCCCGTCACACAACTTGAGACTGTGCAGCAGTGGAACCAGTACTTAAGTTGTAACGAAGTTAAGAAAACGAAAAATTAAAGCCCTTAAAAAACCCCCTTTAATTTTTAGCCCCTCTTCTTCTTATCGTGTGTGTTAGTGACTAACACTAGTGTGAGAGTTTTTATACCGCCTTAAAGGCCTCTGACATGGTTTTAGGTAACGACCAATTTCCAAGACAGTGACCGGGACCGACGGCTTAACGTGCCCTCCGAAGCACGGATCATCTTACTTAAGGGTCCTCCCCGCGCTAACGACCTTGAAAACACAAAAAAATTAATTTCTCTTTCTGTAAGTGAGATTATCAGAAACCCTCGTACAACTTTTTAGCTAGTATCCTTCAGTTTCATTAGAACCTCGAAAATCATTGAAATAAAATACCCTGAATTTTCCTTTGCAAAAAATACTAAAAACGGCCATTTTTGACTCTTTTTTTAAAGGTTTCTAAACCGGATAGTATTTCAATGACTTTCGAGGTTCTAATGAAACTTCAGGATACTAGCTAAAAAGTTGTACGAGGGTTTCTAATAATCTCACTTACAGAAAGAGAAATTAATTTTTTTGTGTTTTCAAGGTCGCTAGCGCAGGGAGGAGCCTTAACAGACAGTCAGGTGATCAGCCTACAATGTCCTAACCAAACTAGGACAACAACATAAAGTCGTTGCCCCGCCGGGAATCGAACCCGCGACCTCCGGGTATGAGCCGAACGCTCTAACCACTAGACCACGGAGGCAGTTTCAGTCCCATTTCAGCCCCTAAAAACGTTCGTGATGGAAAAATCTTATACTTTTTTCGCCTAGTCCGTATAGCCGACTATTATGATTTCTGTGTCGCCGTACCTAACTTCGTTCCAATAATAAAAAAAAAACATCATCTTCCTTACCGTCTTTACTTCCATTCACTCCTAATTATTACTAAAGATCTCATTCCTACCCCTACCGACTTAAAAAAGGAGGCAGTTATCAATTCTTCAGAATTTTATTTTATTTTTTATTTTATTTATTTTATTTATTTTTATTTTATTTATTAGTACATATACAGTGAGTTAGGTACATAAAATGACAAACTATATAAGAATAAGAAATACAAATAGATAGCCTAACTAACCAATTATATAAGTACATAACATGTCTAATATAGCACGAATCAATTTTTTATGTCATCATCATCATCATCAGGTCTTTTTGTCTCCACAGCAGGAGCACGATCCTCTCTGTACTACCCGAGACAAAATTTGCCAGAGCTGCCAGAGGTATTGGCCTACACTCTCCACGGGAGGTCTTGGAGTGGCCCTATTCTACTCTGCCGGAAACCACACGGCAATTTTTTTATGTATGTTCACCGATTATTCTAACTGCCTCCGTGGTGTAGTACTGCCTCCGTGGTGTAGTGGTTAGAGCGTTCGGCTCATACCCGGAGGTCGCGGGTTCGATTCCCGGCGGGGGCAACGACTTTGTGTTGTTGTTCTCGTTAGGTAAGAGGATCCGTGCTTCGGAGGGCACGTTAAGCCGTCGGTCCCGGTCACTGTCTTTGACATTGGTCGTTACCTAAAACCATGTCAGAGGCCTTTAAGGCGGTTTAAAAACTCTGACACTAGTGTTAGTCACTAACACACTCGATAAGAAGAAGAAGAAGATTATTCTAAGACGCCTGGACCGATTTATAAAATTCTTTTTTTGCCTGTTTCTTGTCAGGTGGTCCCATTTTATCAAATCGGTTGTGGAGATTGGGGTATAAGTCGGTTTTTAGCTTTGAAAAATTATGAAGTACAATCCAGTTCTGCTACGAACAAAATGTTTGTTTATTTGTTTGTTAAATCTTTATTGTACATAAACACAAGACACAAAAATACAAGTTAGAAGTAGAAAACAGTACAAAGGATCATTATAGGGATCATATAGGGATCTCTTCCAGTCAACCTTGAATTAAGAGGACAATTTGTTTCAAAATGTTTGTCAAAATGACATAATTCATACCACATGCTAGTTCAGTGCGCCGGTCCGGTTTGGATCTATACAAAAATGGAATCCTGCACACTCCAAAAACCAAACTTGGACAGATCAATAACCTCGTCCAAACACATTTAATTAATGTTGATTTTTGACATAAAACTTATATTTTGTAGCACCAAGTTATAACTTCTTATGAGTAAAATTTACCAACTTTTTCCAACAAAATCAAATCGAGTCGATCATCAAAATTAGATATGTTTGGCCATTTAAAAGTTATTGAGGTTTAAACTTGAAAGTCGGGGTTTTTGTAGTTCGTTTAGTAGATCTACTATTTAGTTCCTTCGTTCATCATTAGATAGCGTTTCCATATGACACTATTGAAAGTCGACGGTTTTTTAATTTGCCAAAGTGCAAATAAAACTAAAACTTAACTTTATGTCATTTATTATATGAACTTAAAATGCGCAAGGGCCTAAGGGCTAATTAATACAACAGGGAGAATAAAATCACAAGCCTGTACCTACATATGTACTTATAGGTGTAATTAGATCTAGAAAGCCCTGCCTGAAGATCACCAGATAGCATTGATGAGTGACTATTGTTAACGGTAAACATGGGAGATCCTAACACAATGAAATTGAGAGTTTCCATGCTTATAAAAGATAAAAATTATATAGGGTTACTCTCTTTCTCTTCTTAGCATGTTAAATAAATAAATAAAAATAAATAAATATATGTATAGGGACAAATTACACTGATTGAGCTAGCCCCAAAGAAAGTTCGAGTCTTGTGTTATGAAAAACTAACTCAACGATACTATATTTTATAACAAATACATATACAGATAAACATCCAAGACCCAGGAAAATTTGAAAAAGGCCATATTCCAACTTGCCCTGACCGGGGATCGAACCCGGGACCTTTGAGTGGCGGACAAGCATGGTGACCACTACACCACGAAGGTCGTCAAATAAAATGTTCGTAGAGATCTTTCATCCTTAGCTGCACTGCAACGAAGCCCGGGGTGCTAACACCGGATTTTCCTCCTCTAAAGATTACATGTGGTCACCCAATAAATGAGAATCAAATTAGTGATGGGTTGCTAGCCGCATCGCCTATAGATTTACGATCTATGGGGGGAGACAAGAAGCTTGTACATTCTGAGTTTTTTTCTAGACCATCATGTCTCTTTTGATTTTAATATAGCGTTATATATTTAAGTAAATTTGATTAAAGTCTCTTTTGATTGATTTCTACAATCAATGTGAGAAGTAACAGCAAGACTGTCTCCATGGTGTAGTGGTTAAAGCGTTCTGCTCATACCAGGAGGTCGTGGGTTCGATTCTCGGCGGGGGCAACGACTTTGTGTTGTTGTCCTAGTTTGGTTAGTAGTTAGTATGTATATAGGCTATACATACCCTATACACATACAGGGCGTATAGATACAGGGTTATATACAATGTCCTTTTTAATTAAGTACAAATATTTTAATAGGTGATTCATCATTTTGAACAACTTTTCCCAATGAATGTATTTCGAAATACGAAATAATTATTTTAGGTTTTCATACAAATCGACTTAGTCACGTGATATCATTACTATGGAAAATGAAATTTTTTTTCGTGTTTCGATATACATTTATTGGGAATAGTTGTTAGGAATGATGGACTGAATCACCCCTTAAAATATTTGTACTTAATTAAAAAGGACATAGTTTATAACCCTGTATCTATATAAACCCTGTATGTGTATAGGATATGTATATAGGGTATATACAAATCCTATACACAATATACTATATATATATAATATCACAATCACCGTCGGGCTTTCCGAAGCGTGAGGCGCGTATTACTGTGATAAAAATCGTGCGAAAACTACCCGCAATATGTCCACCAAATGTGATACATGTAATAAAAATATAACAAAGACTAAACCGGGACTTGAGTGTAATCGCTGTGAAAAACTAGTGCACCTAAATAATCAATGTTCTGGACTAACTAACAAGCAGCTGTCAGCTCTGAGGGCCACCGACAACTTGGAGTGGACCTGTCAGGAGTGCCAAAATAATTCCGCGCGACGTCGATCTATCATCGTACCATCGGACGACGAGGCTGACGACAACTGCCCTGCATCTTCTAATATGCATATAGATATAAAAAGGCTTTTAAGCGACATATCGAAGGAAATGGAAAAAACCTTGAAGAAAGAAATGAAGGATATTACTCAATCATTGCAGTATCATGCAGCTAAAATGGATGAACTTGTGATGAACCTAGAAAGCATGCAAGTCATTATATCAAATCTAGAAAAGAAAAATACTGAGCTCACCAACCGAAACAATCACTTGGAGACGAGGGTAGGTGCTCTCGAACAGCGCATTCAAATGATGGAGCAACAAAAGCTAAACAGCTGTGTTGAAATACATAACGTACCAGTGATTGAAAATGAGAATGTACTTGAAACTGCGGAAAAAGTGGCCAAGGTACTGTCTCTTCATAGCAGTGATATAACACATGTAAAAAGATTGCCTGGTCATCATACAAGACCCGGTCCGATACAAGTGCAACTCGCAACGGAACAGGCACAGACAACATGGCTCAAAGCGGCTAAATCGACAGCTACTAAAATCACTCCGTCAGATATATGTCCCACAACCTACCCTAATTCTATGCATGTTAAAATGTTCATTGGCGAAGCCCTAACACCATATAACAAACATCTGCTATGGTATACAAAACAGGAACTTAAAGACATCTACAAGTTCATTTGGATGAAGCAAGGAGTCCTACGCGTGCGTAAAGAGGGAGAAGACCAGAAACCTATCATCATTCGCTCTGTAGAGGACGTAAAAAAGCTAAAATCTTCTAACCTTTCTAAAAAATAAATAACATTACCCTTTCTAATCCTATTTTCACCACATTATGGATATTAACTTAAAAGATATATCAGAACTGTATAACTGCATAGACTTAAATGCATTTTTGCACTTACTAACTCCCAATAACATAACACTTTTCTGTATACACATGAACATTAGGTCAATAATAAAAAACTTTGCCGCACTCGAGCAGTGTATTAGCTCGTCGCCTAGGTTGGTTGATGTCATTATGTTAAGTGAAGTCAATATATCACAATCTCTCAGTGTACTATATCAGATTGAAGATTACGATATGTATACGGAGTTGCGAAGGAACCAAAAAGGCGGAGGTATCATTGTTTATGTACATAAAAAACACAAATTTAAAAAACAATTTCACCGATTGCTATATTGTGAAAACCTGTTAGGAACCATTACCACGCCCTCTGGTTATTCCGCATCCCTATGCTGTATGTATCGTCCTCCCGACAACAGTAAACACTTATTTGTAACAGAACTCAACTCACTACTGCATAAAGTGGGCAAGGATTGTGACCTATATCTGCTAGGAGACATCAACATAAATTTGCGTGCTAACTATCCTGTAAAACATATTTACAACAACACTATGTACAGTCACGGCTTAGCTTGCGGGATCAATGAATACACACGTATAGAAATAGTGAATGGTAAAATCACAAAATCTTGTATCGATCATATTTATGCACGATCCCGCTCACTAACTTTGTACACAGCGGCGCTCGGAACTACACTGGCCGACCATCGCATAGTAGCACTCGCGGCCAAAGACGAGAGATTACCGGATCGAAACACACGGGTGGATTTTAAATACGTAACCCAGTATGATACTAAAACCCTATTAAATAGTTTAAAGCAAATAGACTGGCAACCAATTAAAATGATAATATGCCCACAAAAAATATATAATTTAATAATACAAAATGTACAAAGATGCTACGATACAGCAACAATAAAAATTAAAAAGCCTCTTAATAATACTCGAATAAATAATAATTGGATGAACACTAAAATAAAAAAAGTATGTGAATATAGGGATAAACTATTTGTTGAATGGACTTCGGATACTACAAACTTAATTTTAAAACAAAAATATAACTCTGCTAGGAACTACGCTAATAAAATAATTAATAAATATAAAAACGAAAAACTACGTAGTGAAATAAATAAAAATAAAAATAACCCTAGAATGTTATGGCAACTTCTAAATCAAATTACCGGTAGAACAAAAACGGTAACAGATACCATAATACTGAACGCGTTCTCAAAAAATAACATTACTACAAAGGAAATAGCTGACAACTTTGCTATAGAGTTTGATAATAGTGTTAAGAATATTATACCAAAATGCGATAAAAAACTACTCGACCAAAGTCAGTATAGGTCTCCTGCGAATGTATCGTGTAGATTTCAAAAAATTACCTCCAATGACGTTAGTAAGGAAATCAAAGCTATACATTCTTTTAAAGCACCAGGTATAGATAAAGTAAGAGCTATTGACCTAAAATATATTGAAAAAGAAATAAGTGAAGTTATTGCACAATTGATTAATACGTCTATTAAACAGGGAAAATATCCTGACCAACTTAAAATGGGAATTGTTAGACCAATACATAAAAAAGGCAATAAAAGTGAATATGATAATTTTCGCCCTATAACTATATTGTCGGCCATAGACAAAATAATAGAAAAATGCATTTCAAAACAAATAAATAAATTTTACAGAAATAATAATATTATTACAAATACACAATTTGGATTCCAAACCAACAAAAATACAACTCAGCTTCTTTCAAAATTTACTGATACGATATACGAACATCTTAATAATAGGAAACACGTGCTAGTAGTATTCATTGACTATAGCAAAGCTTTCGATACCTTAAAACACGATACACTATTAGAAACGCTTAATGACTGTGGTATACGAGGCCCCCTTAATGAGTGGTGTAAAGATTATTTAAAACACAGATCTTACGTGGTAAAGATTGATGAAGAGCTTAGTCAAAAGATAATGGTATCTAGTGGCACGGCTCAAGGATCGGTTTTGGGGCCCTTACACTACATCACGTATGTCAATGATATGACCAAACTGCTAACAAAAAGTCAAATTTATCAGTTTGCAGACGACACGTGTCTCATAACTGCAAATAAGAACATAGAAACAGCTTTAAAAGACCTGCAAGACGATTTTACATTACTGATGAAATGGTCACATGACAAAGGCTTAGTTCTCAATCCGGATAAAACAAAATTAATGTACATAAGTTCAAGCCAAAATAGACTGAATCACAACCTAAAACTAGTAGCTCATACACACACATGCCTACACAATCCAGTTCAGGACTGTTCTTGCGCCCATGTTGAAGTAGTACAAAAACATACATATCTCGGTTTAATAATTGACGATAGATTAAAATGGACTGAACACATTCAAAACGTATGTGATAAGTTGCGAGCTATTTTAGCTAAAATGACACTTATAAAAAATAAAATTCCCTACTTGACGCTTCTAAATCTTTATAAGGCATTAGGAGAAACAATAATCCACTATGGCTTGAGCAGTTACGGCAGAACCAGCAAATCGCACCTTGATGCCGTATATCAACTGCAACTTAGAATTTTAAAAACTATAGTACCCATTAAAATTAAACAACAACACTTAAACAACCTTGACCAACTATTTAATTATTGCAAAATATTACCAATACACGAACAACTCACGTATATGATCCTTTATGAAAACTACTTTAACCCAATTTATCAAAATGTAATAATTAAAAATAAACAAACACGAAGTGCATCAAAAGTCATCTATCAAATTCCAAATTACAACAATTTATATGGAAAGCAGCAATTGCAATACCAAATACCTAAATTATTAAATAACTTACCAGCTTCACTAAAACAAGAAATTACGATCAAAAATATTAAGGTTAAATTAAAATCTTTTTTACTTAACAAAATTATGAACACATAAAAATCACCCCGTGAGTTAGCGGAACGTTTCGCACAGAGGATTGTCATTCTTCACTCACTACCTGCCAATGTTTTTAAATTATTGCGAGCGCTAACCTACAATAATGGATGCTCGATGGGAATGCCAGTGTACGTTCAAACCTAATTTAAGGTTTTTGTTTCACTGCTAGCAGATAATCTTATGTATATATAATTGTAAAATTTGTATTAAATAAATAAATAATAAATATACCCTGTATGTATACCTACTAGCTTCATCCCTTTGGGATACTAGGTAAGTACAAAACCTAATGTATTGTTGTTACATATGTTAGTCTTGTTTTGTTTTATTTCACCTCGGAAACAATATACAGCGTATGCGCGTTATGACTTGTAATTGGACTTACGTAAAATATTATTATAAGATAAATATAAAGCACAAAATAATGAAGTTACAGAAATGTCATTTTATTATATTCATGCTAGCCTACTTTACCAAAATAATGTCACAAGGTGTGTACATTCAGTGATGCACGAAGTTTTTCATGTCTATAAAATTTATATGCCATGAAGGATTGACGCCAGGTAGGTAGCAGCCGTTAGTATAATAGCTACCAAATCGTTTTAAAGTTCTGTTTTTTTTTCTTCGGCATATCTATAGGACGATGGAAAAGAAAAGAAGCGCAGCCTGGGTACAAAGCAGCATATCTGAGGATGCAACTTGAACCACGCAATTGAGAAGTGGGGCAGGGCATATTATACAAAGGCACTTTATTGTTAACCCTCGAGAAAAAAGAGGGGTGTAATAAGTTTACCGTTCATGTCTGTCTGTCTATCTGAGGCATGGTCACGCTCGAACGGAGGGATCGATTTCATTGCGGTTTTTTACGTGAAAGCAAGTTCTTCGCTATGTTGGATGAAAATAGGTTCAGTCGTTTTAGTAAGTCAGGGTTTTCCCTAGCAATTAAAAGATGGCTCTACGGCATCAAGTCGAATCGTTAGTTCTGCTACTCATCACTAGAAAGCGTTCTTAACAGTCGGGGTTTTATTAATTTGCTTAGCAAATAAAGTTGTTAACTTAAGCCTAAGCGTGTACTTAGACGCAAAGTGTGCATCGAAATGTTACATATTTGTAATTCTTTAATTTGAGTGAGTGTAACTAAAACATACCGTATCCGACCACACTTCTATTGTTGGTTTAAATTTAGTTTAATTGAATCTAATTACAGTTTTACGTAATTTGTATGAATTGTTAAATTGGGACCGAGTGGGCTTGTGATGGATTTTGATTGTTGTAGGAACTTTACGATTTTGAGATTGAGTCAATAAATAGATTAAAAGGGTTTTAACCGACTTCCCAAAAAGTAGGAGGTTATCAATTCATCACGATCTTTTTTTTTCGAAGACGCCTAAACGGATTTGGAAAATTCTTTATCGAAAAAGGGAATAAGCAGGACTCGTTGATTTGTCTTGACAAGCACTTTATGGTAGACGATGTCTAAGGTCTGATCACGGAGACAGAAGGTGGTCGATACACCGACGCAACTCCATCGAGTTTGGACTTATTTTATTTGTCTTAATATGTATTTTGGCCTCACAATAACAGCTTGTACAAAAGCTGTATTTTTTTATTAATTAGTTATTATTTTTAGCCGTATCGTTTCCGGCAGAGTAGAATCTCGACCACTCGACGTCTTCTCGTGGATGTCGTAGAAGGCGATTTAGGAAATACAAACTATACAAAGCTTATAAACATCGATGAGATCTCTCCAAATGGCCAAAGTCCTTTTAGCTGGTCTAGTCAAATATGGCTCTGGTACTAACAAAGAGGGTCGTGCTCCTGCAGTGGAGACTAAAAGACCTGATGATGATGATGATGATGAGTTATTATTTTATAAACAAAACATCAATAGAGACGTCCTGAGATGTTGTCGCATTATTTCTTGCAGACAAAGACTTGATGATGATGATGAGTTATCCTATCCTCCTTCCTACTAATATTATAAATGCGAAAGTGAGTTTGTATATTTGATTGTTCGTTTGTTAACTCTTCACGCTTAAACTACTGAAATTTTTCTATGTTGCTATTTAGATAAAATTTGGTATGGATATATATAGTTTGAGAGGGGAAAGCTGGATGCAGGCCGCTCTTGATCGGTCATTTTGGAAATCATTGGCCTATGTCCAGCAGTGGACGTTATGCGGCTGAAATGATGATAGTTTGAGACTCTGGGAAGGGCATAGGATAGTTTTTATCCCGAAATTCCCACGGGGAGCGAAGCCCACAGGCACAGTTAGTTATTTTATAAACAAAACATCAACAGAGACGTCTTGAGATGTCGCACCATTTCTTGCAGACCTTGCGGCGGTCACACCGCGACCACGGCTCTGCCATTGTGTTTTTGTGTTTAGGTTCAACCTTGGCTAATCACTCGCCGATTAACGTACTTTGTTTGTTTCGTGTAATAGGCTTCCGTGGAAACGAGACTGGGTTAGTTCTCTCATTGTTATTTTTTTGATACGACACTTGCGGTCACCAATTTCAAGTTTGCGAATAAGTTTTAATTTGATTTTTATAATAACTAGTTTATCTAACTTAGTTCCACTCAAACCGTCTTATTATAAAACGCAGACTAACTTTGTTACTAGGTTTAAACCATTATCCGACCAAATCAAGTTGACATTTTCAGATGAGACAGTGGCATATTACAAATTGTCAACTTAATTTAGTCGGATAATGGTTTAAACCTAGTAACAAAGTTAGTCTGCGTTTTATTATAAGACGGAAATAGTTTTTGAAGCGAAAACTTCTTTAGGCTCGTTGGGCATGCACGGAAAGCATTTTTGGAACGAAAAACCATTGAACTCGCGACATTGTTACCGACACCAAGTTTTTGCGTGTGTAAGTGGCCAAAACTGCTGTAAGATTTTGGAAGCTGTCTAAAGGCATCTAATATAACTTGACGCTTCTTCTTCTCGTGTCGAAAGCTCAAAATAAAATCAAATTTTGTACCTCCAGTAAGTTGCTACTTCCATAGCATCGTCTGAGTTGATGTCAGAGCTTGATGCTGTGGTAAGACAAGATATATAAGATATGTGTTTTTGTTGCACCAACTAAAGTGTGACAAGAATTAAAAGTACATTTAAAGTATAGTAGGTACAAAGGTGGGCTATCACTAAAGCGATTTCTTCTAGCCAACCTTTAGGCAAAGAAGACTAAAACGGATGTGACGGAGTTGGCGCAGTTAGAGTATTACAGTGTAGAAGAATATAGGTATACAATTAAATAATAGGAGTACATACTTTAACATATAAACGAACAATAAAGTATAAAATTGGTACATACGAACATGATGACAACTGAGATGCCTTCCGAACAGTATTAATTTTAAATGCTCTTTAGTCATGACTATGATAAAAGACATGCCTATTGTCAGAATTCACTTATACTTACTTAGGTTATCGTCAAAAGTACAAACACAGCCAGATTTTTCCAAAAAAACTCCGCTCGTTTAATAATTTCCATCAAGTTATGGACGGAAGCTTCGTCGCCATAATTTCCAAACGTTTTATAATTTGCCTGTTTACAAAATGTAGACGTAGGCGTAGACCAACGACCTGCACTAATGAGTAATATTTCAATTATAAGAATTTTGTTCATGGCTTTATAATGACGGAAAATGAACGCCACGGAGCTAACCAGCAATTTGATGCCGTAAAGGAAACCGCGAAATCGGTTTTGGTAAAGATGTGTGTAGGATGATTAATATTAAGGAATATTTGGATTTATACCTAAAGATATTTTTCGTGAAGAAAGAAGAAAGAAATAAGTAACGAAGTAAAATTGTATATGTGGAAGATTCAAACGCAAATGTATATTCATTAACTGGACTCTTACTCGTCAATACATTATGTGTAATTATATTAAAATACAATTTATTGAAGTGAAAACTTCTTTAGCGGCGTTGTGCACTTTTTTTGGAATGGGTAAAAAATGTTAAACTCGCGTCAGGACACGCTCGCGTCAGGACACGTGACCTGATCGAAAATTTGTAAGACGGATGGAGAGTAGACAGCTGGCGCGGCGTAGGAGAGGGAGTATCCCCCTCTCTTTCTACGGCGCGGCGAAAATGTATGCCTGCGCCTGCTGTTTCGTATATCAAAAATGCACAACGTTAATATTTAAGTTTTCACTTCTGCCGGCACTCCCAGAGTGCAACCCGTCGTTTTTTTTTAAAGAAAAGCTACCGATACCAGCGCTTGGCCTGGAAGCCAAAAGAAACTCATTTTCACAGTATTGGTCGCCTACTCGCCGGAAATGCTTTTTTATATATAACTATATTCTCCCGATTTTAATTAGGTCATCAATTTTCTGAACTGTTTGGACATCTCTATATTCATATGCATACAAAATTTTGGTACAAATATTATTGTGTTATTTGTATTTGTATTGTATTAACTGCCTCCGCGGTGGTGTAGTGGTTAGAGCGATCGGCTCATACCCGGAGGTCGCGGGTTCAATTCCCGGCGGGGGCAACGACTTTGTGTTGTTGTCCTGGTTTGGTTAGGACATTGCAGGCTGATCACCTGATTGTGTGATTAATAAGATGATCCGTGCTTCGGAGGGCACGTTAAGCCGTCGGTCCCGGTCACTGTCTTTGACATTGGTCGTTACCTAAAACCATGTCAGAGGCCTTTAAGGTGGTTTAAAAACTCTGACACTAGTGTTAGTCACTAACACACTCGATAAGAAAAAAGAAGAAGATTAACCTGCTTGTGCCCAATAAACATTTTTCTTTCTTTTCAAATTATATTCAATTGTCAGACGAAGCATCGTCATTTTCTTCGCCTTCTCCCTATTTGGAGTTGGCTCTGTATGTCAACTCCCTCCATAGTTTTTTATAATTTACCATTTTTGTACTAACCCCTTTTTTTATGTCCCGCTTCACACATTCCCCCAGGTCTTTCTAGGTCGTCCTCTATCTCTCTGGCCATCCACCTCTAAGCTAACCATTTTATTTGCCAATGCTCGGCGTTCCGACATGTAGTCGGACGAATAAACAATAATATTTCTCAATTTGTTGGCAGATGAATAACAAACCGAACCATTTGAGAAACTGGGGATACAACGATACAAAAAAAATAAAAAGTGATAAGTATTGTATCGTATTTAAAAATCTTGTTAAAATGGAGTCATGCCGCGTGACGATCCATTATACAGTTTTCACACATCACTAGCTACCTATCTAATCTAGTTGCTATAGACAAAAACATACCTACTAAATGCATTCGTAACTTCAGCAAGAGGGTTAGTATGCATAAACTTTTTGTATACTTACCTAATAAATATAACTGAGAATAGTTTTATAGGTTGATCATACCCATTGTCGTAGGTACGTTATTTATAAACGGAACTCTTGGTTTAATCTCGTTTGTCTATAAACACAAATAACTTTACAAAACTATAAACCGACTTCACCCCAAACCACACCGACCGATTTTGATTAAATTTGACCAACTCGCCAGTATAACATTCCATACAAGAAAAATAATTTTCCAAATCGGTCTAGGCATCCTTGAATAACTGGTGAACATACATTAAGAAAAAGATCTCGATAAATTGATAAATTTTTCAAAACTTCTCTACCGATTTTGATAAAATTTCTATGGAACCACCTCGAAAGTATACCCTTTCAAACAAAAAAAGTAATTTCTAAATCGGTCCACGCGTCTTCGAATAATCGGTGAACATACATAAAAAAAAAGATCGTGACGTGACGTGAATTGATAACCTCCTCCTTTTTGGCAGTCGGTTAAAAAGGTGATAAAAGACTCAGTCCCTAATCACAAAATAATGATCAATCGTCAAAAAACAATGTCAAACAAATTGTTATAAGTTATTTGAGTTTTTGTTATAAGAACGACTAGTAAGTACCTAGGAAGCGGCAGAGGTCGCCTTTAGAGACAATTTAATTCTATGGTCCATTTGAGAAGAATAATAATTATTGTTGTATTATTTGCTGACATTGTTATTATTGTTTTTACTTAATCGCCTTTGATGATTATTGGTATTCAAGGTAGATCAGACCAGTTGGGCGTGAACATGATTCTTTTGTTCACAACAGATCAGTAACCAGTCTTTATTTACTGTTTTCCACCTAGCGTTTGCCTAAAACATACCTACACGGTAAATCATTTAACTTAGCTATTGACTTATCCGTTCCATGCGAAATAGGTGTATACATGGTGTTTATGTCGCAGGAATATGATAAAAACAGAGATTTGGTCAAATAAGAAGCGCTCATGGTCGCCGAAAGTCGAATTGATACGGGAGCTGTATCTGTGAATTCTGTCAACGAGTAATTATGTACTAGAGTCGTCTTTATCATCATCATTTCAGCCATGTAACGTCTACTGCTGGATATAAGTCTCTCCCAAGGATTTCCAAAATGACCGATCTAGAGCGGCTTGCATTTAGCGCCTTTCAGCGACCTTGGTCAGGTTGCTAGACCACCTTGTAGGTGGGTGTCCTACGCTTCGCTTGCCAGAACATGCTTGCCATTCAAGAAACTTTTTGCCCCATCGGCCATTGGTTCGTCGCGCTATGTGGCCCGCCCACTGCCATTTCAACGAGCTAATCCGCTGGGCTATGTCAGTGACTTTAGTTCTCCTACGAATTTCCTCATTTCTGATTCTATTACCAAGCTAGAGTAGAAGTCACAAATCACAGTTTTGTTCCGTTTATCATAAGCACACAGTTGATAAAAGAAAACACTGTCAACATAATTACAAATGCCTTTTTTGTGTGTTATGATACTGCACTCATAATATGTATTTATAATACTATTATTAATTCTGTACTAATAATTCAAAGAACAATGCAATGATAAGTCGATGAATCAAACAAATGAATGGAGATTTTTGAAATGATTTTCGTATTATTTCGCAAACATGGGTTTTTAAAATAAAGCGATAAGTATGTGCCGGCGAGTAGACATGATACCTACCACTAAATCGTTTGTTTTTGTTAGCAAATACTTTGTTAAGTCATGTCCGGCTATTTACGACAGTTACTTAGGTATGGAGTCTTTAAGTAAGTATTTTATAACAAAAGATAGTCCACAGTTAGAGTAAATAAAGGCCTTTCAAAATAAAGGAAGAATAAGCCTAAAACGCTCCATATAATAATGGAGAAAATGATTTTCATTGTAATGTAGGTATCAAAAACTAAACTTAATCTCTTCGTCTATTTTCACTTCCTACAATGTTTGTTTTTGTTAGCAAATACTTCGTTATGTCATGTCCGGCTATTCTATTCAATTAAGTATGGAGACTTTAAGTATTTTACCATAAGAAATATCTACTTAAGTAACTGGTTACTTACTTTACAGCCTACATCAGTCCACTGTTGGACTAATAGACATACTATCACGTCTTTATCCCTAATGGGGCAGACAGAGCATTTTGGGTCTTGCGGCTCTATGCAGAGCCTAGGGCCGCAAGACTCAAAAGCCACTTTTAGCGTCATGGTGGGCGAGAAGATGGAAAAGCAATCAATACAGTGAGGGGTTGCTAGCCGCATCGCCTGTTAAAATGGTTCGCATTTTTGCCCATTCCCTCGATCGGCTTTTACGATCTGCGCGGGAAGAGAAGCAGCTGGTACATTCTAAGTTTTTTCGTTTCCCCAGACCAGCATGGGAGTCTAATAGAGTCTCCAAATAAAAAGAGAATTAACCTATAATACTCCCTTTATCATCATCATCAGGTCTTTTGGTCTCCACTGCAGAAGCACGACCCTCCCTGTACTACCAGAGCCATACTTGGCTAGAGCAGATAGAGGACTTGGCTTACACTCTCTACGCTGGCCAGACGGGTTGGAGAGGTCTCACTGATGTTTATAAGCTTTGTTTAGCTTGCATTTCCTAAGTCATCTTCTACAACATCCACGGGAGGACTTGGAGTGGCCCTATTCTACTCTGCCGGAAACCACACGTCATACTGCCTTTAATAATTTTATATATTTGGACTACATGGTATGTTAGTACCTAACAATTTTTCTTATAATTATGTTAGTAATTTGAGTATATTTATTTAACCGCTCCTGTTACAATTTTGCTCCAGAATTATAGCAGAGTACTTTAAAATTTGGAGCACAATATCTGCAGGATGGTGTTACTTGCTTGCAATCTACTTAGCATGGATAATAATAGAGAAAATGGGAAAATGTTTTTCCTTTATATATTTTGTTAAATATTTCTTGGAGGATTTAATCAGTCAGTATCTAAACTTACTATCTCTTTGACTATTTTAACCTACTTCCAAAAAAGGAGAAGGTTATCAATTCACCGCGATTTTTTTTTATGTATGTCCACCGACTATTCGAAGACGCCTGGACCGATTTGGAAAATTCTTTTTTTTGTTTGAAAAGGCATACATGCGAGGTGGTCCCATAGAAATTTTATCAAAATCGGTTGTTTAGTTTGGGATGAAGTCGATTTTAGTTTTGGCAAAAGGGATGGTCCGATATTGAGTTATGTAGGCAGGGTAGAAGAAGATATGGCAAGACTCCTAACGCTAAGGCACTCTACATAAAACTTACATTTTGGGCCTCGCGGTTCTTAGCAGATAGAGCCTAGGGCCGCAAGACTCAAAGGCCACTTTTAGCGTGATAAACGAGAAGGTCGAAAAAGTCTAAATAGTGATGGGTTGTTAGCCGCATCGAATATCTTCCAGCACATATGAACCGAACCACGTCACGAAATGTTTCCTACGTGAAAGTCTCAGTTCTAATAATTACGTACAATTTGTTTTTTTAGCCGCGGTTTAGTGGGTTCTGATTGTTATCTTGATTGCGTTACGAATAATGAAAACGTGTCTTACGCGACTGTAAAGAGGGAAGGTTCCTTTTGAATTTTAAATCTTACCTATTCCATTTCCCGAAATCAATTATACCATATATGTTGCCCAGGCTTAACAGCTCATCATCATGATCAGTTCTGTCTCCACTGCAGGAGCACGACCCTCTCTGTACTACCAGAGGTGTACTTGGCCAGAGCAGCCAGAGGATTTAGCCTACACTCCAGTGGCGTTGGGTGAGAATTTGGACTAGTACAGCTATATAATAAGCCGTTCCATGTCCGGCTTATTTTTATTAACTTAGTGTGAATAATTTGTATCTGAGCGTGTTTTTGCATTTATCATTGTCAGTGTATTTCAATACCCAGAAGGGAATTTTCGTATTTTGAATATGTGGGTGCGTGCAATCCAGTCATACTACTTGTTTACGGCTTATGAAAATAGTAAAAGTGCCGATATACGAAGGTTATAATTGTTAAGATAAAAAATAAAGATAAAAATATATTTATTTCTCTCCATTCAATCTTACATTAGATAAGTACAGATATTAAGCGAGTGCACATAACACATTATCGTGTTATGTTAACAACTGGATTGGGGGAGACTGGAGACTGAAGTCGTAGAATTGTTGTTAGTAATAAATGCATATATGTTAGAAGCCCCTAAGGGAACTCGATGGGAATCAGCTTCTTAGGAGGCTCCGCCACTGCTACACTCTCTTCGCTGGCCAGACGCGTTGGAGAGGCCTCATTGATGTTTATAAGCTTTGTTCAGATTGTATTTCCTAAGTCGCATTCTACGACATCCACGGGAGGACTTGGAGTGGCCCTATTCTACTCTGCCGGAAACCACACTGCAAATTTTGATTTTACCTCTATATACATTGATTTAATATACATTGACTGTTTTGTAAAGATCGATTAAAATTGTCTCATTGAAAAATCCGCAATGTACTTATATAAAATTAGATCCTGAATTTACGTACGAGAACGATCGCTCTTAGAGTGGGATAAGAGAACAAAGACGTCAATATTCCTATTACTACGAACAACTTTTATATTATGAGTCAAATTTTAAATTCCAAAAAATATCCATACAATTTTATATTATTATAAAATGAAACATACAAAAAAATGTATCAAGCATATAACACATGCGAAGTCAAATTTTTATTAGGTGAACATTTTTATTATACCATATAAAGCATCTTGGAGCAATATTTTATGCCAAAAATTATGTATAAATAGACCATTAATGAAGATGCGCGCGCGCACTGTATATATGAACATAAATAATTCAGTATGTTAGTAATTAGTTGCGAAAAACAAAAATATTTTGCTAGAGAATAATCGAGGGGCTATCCTGTGATGATTAAAAAGGTTTTTAATAATTAAATGTTCTCTAGTAAAGTTAAGATTTAAGCCTGCCTCTCAAACAAATAAATGTCAGTTTGTCTGGAAGAAAATGCTATAAGACCGCTTTTGCATATTTTTTTACCAGAATGCCTACGGAAGGGTTATCTTTTTCGCATATTTTATTTATTATTATTTGTGTCTTCCAAACGGCTGTAGATTCAAAAACCCAAGTGTCCTTAGATAAGCAATTTAACTAATGATCATAATGGCGGTTTTTGGCACTAAATTGTAAGTCGTAAATAGGTATATATTTTTTACCTAACCTACCTTGCTATATGTATATATATACCTTGCTATAGTAGGGTATCGAATATGAAATTTAAAGGAGATTACAAAAAATTATATGAAAGTGTAATTACGAATAATAATCATTTTTTTAGCATTTTTCATATGTTAGTTCAAACTTTTTGTACGTAGTAAGATATTTTTAATTACTTGTTTATATATGTAAGTGCAATATAGGGTTGTATTAAAATATATTACTTACGGTAGCGCAGCCGCAGGCGGTTCAGCCGGCAAAGCCTTCACCGCCGTCTCCGAGGTACACAGCACCTTGAAAGCCTCATCATTCACCTTCACAGCCTTCTCTACCTTCACAGTCCTCTCAGGCTTCAAAGGCGAGCTAGGCACACTCCTCACTTCAAAATTCGTCAAACTTTTCACTTTTCCCGCACTAGAACTCGATTGTCGCGACGATAGATCAAAATATCGATCCTGTGCGTGGATCAGCTGGGTTACAGTAAACGAAGGAGATTCGTTACCACTTTTCGATTCGATTTGAGGTCCGAACAACCCGTCGTCACTACTAACGGTCCGAAAAAAACGATCGTCTTCAATGTCTTTGCTCGGCGAGGTGTCGTCTAAGCGAGAACTGATGGTAATGTCGAGTAGATTAGAGTTGTTTAGTCGGAGCGACCGTTCCGTAGCGAAAGCGTAAGGTGTATTGGCTAGTTCTTCTTCGATGCTGTTGTAGCGGCTACGAAACAGCGACTGTGGGGTATCCCCACTACTGTCGTCGTACTTGCCCCCAAAGAGGTCGTATTGCCCAAAGCGGGAGTTGATGGAATCGAACTTTGGGTCGGTGATGTCTGACTTGTCTGGGGGCTCGGGCGGCTCCGGCTCCTTGGGGGTGCTAGAGGGGCTCATGTTGATGTGCAGGATCCCGTGCTCGTCCTTGTATTTTAGTTTCAACGCCATTTTCGTTATCTTTGCGCCATTTTCAGTTTATCTGAAAAGAGGAAAGGTGAATTATTAATTTAGGTATTTTATAGTTGTAGGTATTTTGATTAGACAAATGAACTTTCATTTTTTTTAAATTTTAATTAGGTAGTAGGTTATTTAAAAAAATATATAAGTACATATTTAAAAACAAAAAATGATTTATTTTTATATTTGCGCGGGATGAGTATCAACTGGTACATTCTAAGTTTTTTCTTTCCTCTCAGCATGGAAGGATTGCTCTTCTAGACTTATAAGGCTTTAAGTATTTCGTTTTTTTGTTGTAAAAGTTACTTTTTACAATCTTTTATTTAACTTTCAATGTATCTTGTATGTGTTTATTTACGTCAAATCTTCAAACTTAATTTTTATCTACATATACTCATACTCAACGGATTAAGCTGAAATTTTGAATACTGTAAGTACATACATACTATCACGTCTTTATCCCTAATGGGGCAGACAGAGCATTTAGGGTCTTGCGGTCCTATGCAGAGCCTAGGGCCGCAAGACCCAAAAGCCAGTTTTAGCGTCATGGTGGGCGAGAAGATGGAAAAGCAATCAATACAGTGATGGGTTGCTAGCCGCATCGCCTGTTAACATGATTTGCATTTTTGCCCATTCCCTCGATCGGCTTTTACGATCTGCGTGGGAAGAGAAGCAGCTGGTACATTCTAAGTTTTTTTTTATTTCTCCCAGACCAGCATGGGATACTGTAAGTGTGATGACAATACAGTATGAGCCCAGAGATATTCGACGGAACTCAGTTATAAAACAAAATAACCTCATTAAGTAGGACTCTTGATTTGCCTTGACGAGCACTTTATGGTACACGATGTCTAGGGTCTGATCACGGAGACGGAGGGTGGTCGATGGAACTCAGTAATAAAACGACGCAACTCCATCGAGTTTTGGCTTATTTAATTTGTCTTTTAATAAGTACTTTGGCATCACAATTAAAGCTTGTACAAAAACTGTAATTTTTTCAAACAATTTATTAAATCAACGTTTGTTTTTAGGGCTAACTATTTTTATCAACACTGTAATGTCGTCCTGAAATAGACCCAAAATAACCTTTACTTCTTCCGTGTATCAAGCGATAATTATCGTTCTACTTAAGTAGGTTAATTTCTCAAGGGTGTTAATGAGGTCTCTATTACGCATTTACTTAAAGTCTGAGATCAAATTAATAATTTTAACTATTCTTGTTTTTAGTGTTTTTAATATTTAAGTTAATAAAATAAAGAAGAAAATTAACTAAAGCTAAACTAATAACTTAAATATTATCCTATCCTACTTATAATATATATTATAATATATAATATATAATATAGGGCGGGAGTTCAGCTCAATACCGACCAAAAAGGGTCGAGAAGGTGCAAACCTAAGATAATATAATATATAATATATAATATAATATCTTCTGGACATTAGCAAGAAAACACAACTTTGAAGTCTCGAAATTTTGGTGGAAAGAACAGTTGAGTCAACCTAAAGTAATAGAGAACGATGAGGCGAAGCTGATATGGGAGATGCCAGTTCATACTGATCGCACAATCGCACATAACAGACCTGACATCATATACACACACAAGCAAAGCAATAACACTTACCTTATAGATATCACAATATCGTCGGATTACAATATAGGTGCAAAGGAGATTGAAAAACTAAATAAATACCATCTATTAAAAACAGAAGTAACAAGACTTTGGAACACCAAAACTACAATAGTACCGATAGTAATAGGCGCAACAGGGGTAACCGCTACAAGCCTCCGGCGGTATTGTGACATCTTGGACTCACACATAGATATAAGCATTATGCAAAAACAGGCTGCATTACACACTAGTAACATTTTAAGCCGAGTTCTGGGGGATACAGTTTTTGTAGGAGGGGACGCTGAAACTCCTTCTCCCTGAGGGTCTCAGGGCGGGGGTTCAGCTTAATACCGACCATAAAGGGTCGAGAAGGTGCAAACCTAAGAAACTTTAATAATATTATAAATGCGAAAGAGAGTTTGTATATTTGGATGAAATTTGGTATGGATATAGTTTGAGACTCGGGGAAGGACATAAGGTACTCTTTATCCCGAAATTCCCACGGGGAGCGAAGCCTGCGGGCACAGGTAGTAACTTATAAATAGAAAAACCCTGGCAAATCACTGCCCCGTTGTAACGTGCCCAAAAAGCTGGCAGCATTTCTGCGTTGTATGGCAATGAACCAGATAAAGGATATAACATTCGTCAGACGAAATTTTATGTGTGTCAATACTCGATTAAGGTTTTTCGTTGGGTTCACGTCAGGTAACGGTATATAGGTTGTGAAAAAAATTGCATTACCATTACGAATGAATAGCTCTGGTCTTTTTTCCTCCCACTCTTTTTCTGTTCTTTTTTTTTACATTTTAGGCCCCCAGCAATCTCCACTGCAGGAGCACGACCCTCTCTGTACTGACAGAGCCATACTTAGCCAGAGCAGCCAGAGGACTTGGCCTACACTGTCCTCGGTGGCCAGACGGGTTGGAGAGGTCTCATTGATGTTTATTAGTTTTGTTTATTTCCTAAGTCGCCTTCTACAACATCCATGGGAAGACTTGGAATGGCCCTATTCTACTCTGTCGAAAACCACACGGCTGAAAATAATAACTAATTAATAAAAAATACAGTTTTTATACAAGCTTTTATTGTGAGCCCGAAGACAAATAAAATAAGACTAAACTCGATGGAGTACTGACACTCCATAATTTATTTAAGGAAATAAGAAGGATAAAAAAAAATACATATTTACAAATATACATACAGAAAAAAGTTAACTACTAATTTAGTCTAAAAAATCTTGCCCATGTGGCATAGTGCCAAGAACGCTGGCCGCATTTCCACGTTGGATCGCAATACTGATTCGTTGTGCGAAAAAACAGCCAGCCCTCTTGTCACCAGCGGCGCAGATCAGCGTGGAGTTGCGTCGTTTCATCGACCACCTTCCGTCTCCGTGATCAGGCGCAGACGGGAAGACTTGGAGTGGTCCTATTTTACACAACACGAACAACACAAAAACCAGTGCTGTTTAAATAAAGTATAAACAGTGTTTTCCATAAGGTCCTTGCCTCGCGAACGCTTCCACGCTACATCATTACAATATAAAGTAAACTAAAACGCGCGGAACTGAAATGCGGTCCGTTGTTAGGGCGGTGCTGCTATGGCTGCTATGCTACGGTACATAAGAGTCCCCTTATCATAGATATTTTCATACAAACATATTCTAGCTTTTATTTTGACATTACATGTCAAATTTCGGTAAATTTTTGTAATTTCAAAGAAATTAAATGATACATCTAAGCATATTACTACAGTTTTCAAATTCAAAATATGAACATGAAAAAAATGTAAGGGTGTAGAAGTTTCCCATACCGATGGTCAAAATTTATACTGTAATAACCAGTTATAGGCCTACTACTTATGTGCAATTTTTTGGAAATTACAAAGTTTTACCGAAGTCTAACACGTCATTTTAAAATAAAAGCTAGACTACGTTTGTATAAAAAACTCTGATTCTGTCTAGGGTAAGGAAACTCTGAAAGATATTATTTTTTAGTATTTGTTGTAATAGTGACAACAGAAATATATCATTTGTGAAAATTTCAACTGTCTAGGTGTCACCGTTCATGAGATACAGCCTGGTGACACATAGACGGACAGTGGAGTCTTAGTAATAGGGTTCCGTTTTTACCCTTTGGGTACAAAACCTTAAAAAGAACACAGCTACAATCCCTATAAAACCTTTTTTTTTTAATTATTTTCAAAATTTGTAAAACTTAATTACTAACTATAGCGTAACTGACAGTGTGCCACATACCTTATAAGGAATTCTAATAGAAATTATTTGGTAGAGTACTTTAGTAAATTGAAGCACATTTGACTGGAAGGCAATTAAAATGTTTGGCTTGACGTGAACCCGTCTTTCTGCCGTGGAAATGGGAAATATTTTCCTGTAATTTTCAACATTGTAACTAGGTACAAAAAATAAATTTCAAGGCGTTTTATAGTGCCTAGGTATTGTATGCAGAGAGGGTTCTGGAGTACATGTGAGGTTCTAAATAATTCTAATACTTGTTACTTATATTAATAGATGGTGCGCGCGACTTCGTTTGCGTGAAATTTAAAAACGTTTTTCCTGACATCAGATTTTTTATGAAACAAAGAATTAATTTTGCTTTAAGCTGATTTATGTAATAGATACTATTATTAATTCTGTGGCTGAGCTTAATATACTTAATATTGAAAACCGCGTAAATATACGTCCAGTAGTTCCGAAGATTAGTTTTAACATAAATACAGACATGCAACTTTTTTCCTTTTTGCATTCAGGTACTCTTTTTATCGCCCACACTAATTCTTTCATACATACATACATACATACTATCACGTCTTTATCCCTAATGGGGCAGACAGAGCATTTTGGGTCTTGCGGTTCTATGTAGAGCCTAGGGCCGCAAGACCCAAAAGCCACTTTTAGCGTCATGGTGGGCGAGAAGATGGAAAAGCAATCAATACAGTGATGGGTTGCTAGCCGCATCGCCTGGTAACATGATTTGCATTTTTGCCCATTCCCTCGGTCGGCTTTTACGATCTGCGTGGGAAGAGAAGCAGCTGGTACATTCTAAGGTTTTTTTTTATTTCTCCCAGACCAGTATGGGAGTTTTTTCATACATTTACTAAATATACAAAGGATTTTTACTGAATATAACCAACTTTAAAAAAAGGAGGTTATAAATTCGTGGCGGCCTTTTTTTTATGTATGTTTACCGATTACTGGAAGACGCCTGGACCGATTTGGAAAAAAATCCTTTGTAAATCAGCGCTCGTTCAAACAGGTTTTGTACGGGAGGACGAAAATGTTTTAATCGATTTTTAATTCCTTTTAGGGAGTGCCTCCGCTGCCGGCTTTGGTTGCCGAATTGGCTGCCGGCGCTGGTATAACACGATCAGTGTCTGTGTTACTTTCGCCCTTAGCTTGAGTCGCTCGCTTACTCGTGTTTCGGTCACAGGAAACCTAACGAACCTAACCTACACTTCACGGCAAACTTTGAGTGCTGGCGCCGGCAGCCGGTGTTTTAAATCTCGGCTACCGGCAGTATAACCGCCGGTTCGCAATAGTGATATTTTTAGGAGGCAGCGGAGGCACTCTCTAACTTTTATTATGTAAAGTAGTTCAGGATTATAGACTGAACTTGCTCCACAAATTTGACTGGTTAAAACGTCACCCTGTATAGTGTTAATTTAAAACAGCTTAACCTACATTTTAATATTCACCGTCAAGCGAAGTTCATGGTTAAATATAAAACTGGTTTAAAGGCCCATTTTACCTAATTATTTGAATAAAATTCATAAGTGACAAGTTTTTGCCATTCTTATAACAACCGTAGAATTACAAATTAGGTTACAATACTATGTCTTGGATGTTGCGGAACAAATTAAAAAGAGTACAGAAGTTGCAAGTGGTGGTAAAATGTAAGTTGCTGCTGACTTGTAGGTGTTTTAGAATCTCACCATTATCATTTTAGACGCAGGATTTAGTGCTATTTTAGTATAATTACTTAACTTTTAAATACTTTTTTATTTATTTTAATAAGAGGAATTACAATATATGGTTTGAATATGCCAAAACGCGTGAATATAAACGAAGGCGTTTTATATCAATGGTATAACTACTAATTAAAGGTATCTATCTTTACTTTTGGTGGGTATGTTGTAACAAATTAAACACAATTATTTTCTAACTGAACACAATAACTATTGTTCGTGTTAAGTGACATATTTTTTTGGTCAGTGCACAAATTATGGCTAGTTCATTTCAACGTTTCTTAATATTAGATATTTTTTGACATTAAAGTTTGGCTCTCTCTTAACTTTTTGGTCCATGTTTTTATACCAGCAAGTCCTCTCATTTTATTTATTTTGATCAAACCAGTATTACATTGGAGCTATTCTTCTACAACCTCACCGTACGGCGACAGTGTCGACCCGGAAGGCGTTATTTATATGTAAATCGCACGAAATACGAAAGTCGTAAGGACGCGTCCTTGGACGGTGGTAGCACCCGGGCCCAGCGATCGAGATCTGTGTCACGGCCGCTCGGACGCTGGCAGTGCGCAGGTATTTTTAGGACCACTAGTAGGTACTCGTTTGTAGGTCTGGTCTGTATTTTTCTGTGTCCAAAAGTTGTGAGTCGATCTACGCAATACCTACCGCAATTCTAACTTCCACGTGCTTTTTAGGAAAAAATCCAAAATCATTTATTTATCTTTGTATATTTGTATCACTTGATAATTGTCAATTTATCATTTGATAATTGTCAATTAAAAAAAACAAAGGGTTCTTTGTTTTATCTATATCTATACATATAATCTATACATATAATAAAACAGTAAAAAAAGTGTGTCTGTACATTAAATATATTTCCAAAAAAAATATTGGGGGCGATGGAGACATAGTAATAGAGTAAGTATTTAAAATAAAATCTATATCTATACATATAATCTATACATATAATAAAACAGTAAAAAAAGTGTGTCTGTACATTAAATATATTTCCAAAAAAAATATTGGGGGCGATGGAGACATAGTAATAGAGTAAGAATTTTAAAAAAAATGTCTGTCTGTTTGTCTGTATGTCTGTTTGTCTGTTTGTACACGCTAATCTCCGGAAATACTGGACGGATTCGAATGAAACTTTTTTCGTTATATAGCTATTAAGCCTGGGCAACATATAAATGATTTTTGAAAATGAAACGCCTGATGCAGAACCATAATGGTCCAGCTAAACTATAAGAGATATAAAAATGTCGCCTTAGTAAAAGTTGTCCAGCCTGATGAGCCTTTTTCAGAGGCATAAAGTCCACGCGAACGAAGTCGCGGGCTTCAGCTAGTTTAGATATAAAGGACCCTCACAGTTTCGCCATGCCTGTCGTCTGTCCGTCTATGGCTCTATAAAAAGCTGTAATTTGGCATGGGTATGTATATTTATCATGCCGAAAATGTGATATAATATAATTGTTTAGAGTTGCTCTCGTACATGTAAAGCGGGAGTAATTTTTTTTTACTAATCCATCGTGTGAGTTGTTGTTAAATAGGCCTTTTAAAAATATTGTTAAGCTCACAATATTTTTGAAAGACCTATTTAAGAAAGGCCTATTCTATACCATTTTTCGGTTTACGGATCTGTTTCTGTAATATTTGGTTTTATTGTGGGTCAAGTACTTACAAGATTTGATTTATAGATAGACAACGGGACAGGTTAAACAAAATAAAAGCTTGTAAAAACAATAACTTACGCATAATATAAAGAAAGTTGATTAGATTAACTAGCCTAGTCAAATGTTGAGATAAACACATTTCAGGATTTTTGACAACCATTTAGAGCAAATTACTCCAAATATCAGATATGGAGAAAAGAAATATCCTACATATGTACAACTATTTTACATTTCTTTCGATACGAGTAAATGAAGATTAGTCGCATAACATACAATTACGTTCTTATAACGCTAACCCTCCACATTAGATTTGACACAGTTTCCCCAGTAGGGCAAAACTAGAATTACAAATAATAAGAAACAACACGATATGATTAGAGTAACCCTTTTATTCATTAAATACAAAAAAGAAGTTTTGTCTCATTCTTTTAATATCAAATATTGAAATGAGGGAAAGGGATAAACATTGTTTAAGTAAAATAGGTTTAGAAAATGGTTGTTAATTTTTACGAATATGGGGGTAAGACATTGGCAACATTTATTATCATAATAATAAACAACTAATCAAAAAAAATGAAAATAAAGTCAAAACTATGTAGTGTTGAAAATAATTTAAACTACGTAAATTAATTTCAATACTGCATAGTTTTGATTAGTAATTATTGTAGTAACTTGTTTTATTACTTAAAAAAAATTGTCCTTTTTTGTAAAAGAAGTACGTAGGTTTTGAGTTTTTTTTTAATAACTAGAGGGAAAAAATCCTTGTGATTGTTTTTGAGATGTACGCCAGGTGTTACATGTAGCATTATGCTACGGTGACCATTTTCTATCAAGTTGGCTTAGTGTTTGTTTGCTTATGTATACTAGCTGTGCCCGTGGGCTTCCCTCCCCGTGGGATTTTGGGATAAAAACTATCCTATGACCTTTCCTGGGTATCAAACTATATCCATATTAAATTTTATCCAAATACGTTCAGTGGTTGAAGCGTGAAGTGATATCAAACAAACAAATATACAAACTATATTTCGCATTTATAATATTAGTAGGATTCGAAATTGATGTCCACGACACGTGTACAGTCATATAATGTATGTCGATTTTTATATACGTACATGATACAAACCCAAATAAACAGTGCGATTTTCATTAGAAGCAGAGTATTTCACCGCAGCAATGTAAAAGCTAGTTAATTATTTAAAAAGTTAGACTTGGAGGCTTTTTACAGTATTTTGTAGTTAATTAGCAATTTTCCTGACACGCCTTGAAAATTGTACGTTTCAGTTTATTCACGGCATGTTTTCCAAGTTTGTCGCAAATTGAAGCTCAAACGCGTCTAGATTTACTGCGAGGTCGATCTTGACACAAAATATGCTTTGTAGAGAAATGTCATACAGTAGGCGGTTTAGTCGGTGATATGCTCTATATTTTTTGAATAAATTAATATAAAAATTAGTACCAAATCGAACACGAAATTTAACTATTATATTACTTTACGAAGATACAAATCAATCTAAAATAATTTTATTTTTATTATTATTTAAAGTAGGTACTGTGTCAATATCTACATTATGAAAGTCTAGCTTTAATTAAAGCTTAATTTCTGCCTCAATACGTCGAATTAAAAATCTTCAATATTGTTGACTAATTATTTATTACAATTTCAGTTAACAACTAAATTAAAAACTAAATTAAAATCAAAGTTAAACTCTAAATTAAACTAAACAAACAATAATAATAAAAAAGAAAAACCTTACAAATAGAAAACGTCTTCGAGATCATTGCCCTGCGGTAGAGTGCCCAAAGGGCCGGCAGCATTGCCACGTTGGATAGCAATGCTTATTTGTTGGTCGAAATAAATGTCAGCCCTTTGGTCACCCGACACCTCGACTAACTTTTTGTTAAAAAGTTTGTGAGTTGATGGTCCCCACGGACCTAAAATCTCAACCCCAAACGGCATTACATAACATATACGTTGGGTAGATAATTGAAGAGTGATGATAATTTATTCACATAAAATAGAGTACTTAAGATCTTAAATAATAAACATGCAAGCGTCCCGCAGTGGAGACAAGACCAGATGATCATGATGATCAGGACGCAAGCGTCCTATCTATAAAAACTTTTATTTGCAACTGTACCGTAGAAGAAACATGGCGGGACATAAATAATTACTAAATTTCCATAAAATATCAGGTGTGGAGCTAATGTTCAGCCGCAAGGTCTGTTCTGTACTTATTTTACATGGAAATCATAGGTGAAAGAATGTACATAAAAATCTAATGCTGCTTTGTGCTTTTAACCAACTTTCAAAAAAGGATTGTTATCAATTAGTCGCGATTTTTTTATGTATGTTCATCGATTCTTCGAAGACGCGTGGACCGATTTGGAAATTCTTTTTTTGTTTGTTTGAAAGGATACCTTGCGATGTAGATTTTTTTAAATCGGTTGTGCGCTTCCCCATGCTGATAGGGAAGAAGTCGGCTTTTAGTTTTGAAAAAAAATATATTTATAAAAACTTTATTGATCCACAATATACAAACAACACGATGGCGAAACTTAACGCTTAAAAGTATCGTAGCTACAATGCCATAGGCAGACCTAAAGGTATATAACAAGTTTATTTGCTAGGCAAATAGAAAACTCCCCGACTTTTAAGCGTTCACTCCCTATAAGTTTTGAACCGCTGAACTGCTAGCTAAAAACCACCGCAAGCAAACATGCTTTTACGTTAAAAAATCTCATCGAAATCGGTCCATCTAGAGTACGTCAGAGCTACGATGTCACAGACATTAAATAAATAAATAAATATATAGGGACAAATTACACTGATTGAGCTAGCCCCAAAGTAAGTTCGAGACTTGTGTTATGGGATACTAACTCAACGATAATATATTTTATAACAAATACATATATAGATAAACATCCAAGACCCAGGACAATTTGAAAAAGGCCATTTTCCAACTTGCCCTGACCGGGGATCGAACCCGGGACCTCTGGGTATTATCTATTATCTCTGACATTGGCGTCAAACTTAAAACACCTCTCTTTTTACATCATTATCATCACGTCTTTTTGTCTCCACTGCAGGAGCACGACCTTCTCTGTACTACCAGAGCCATACTTGGCCAGAGCAGCCAGAGGACTTGGCCTATACTCTCCTCGCTGGCCAGACGGGTTGGACAGGTCTCACTGGTCACTTTGTTTAGCTTGTATATCCTAAGTCGCCATCTACGACATCCGCGGGAGGACTTGGAGTGCCCCCATTCCACTGCCGGAAACCACACGGCAATGTCTTAATGTCTCTATGGAATGCACGGCTCTGATATAGTAGTCTAACTAGATGTTCTTTCGCCGTGTGGTTTCCGGCAGAGTAGAATCGGATCGCTCCAACTATTCCCATGGATGTCGTAGAGCTTGTATTTCTTAAGTCGCCTTCTACGTCATCCACGGGAGGACTTGGAGTGGCCCTATTTTACTCTGCCGGAAACTACACGGCCATCTTTTTACATCGTGGGTTAAAAATTGGCGCAGTCGGATAAAAAGTGACGTTTAACCTTTCTTCCTACACATGTATGACTCGACTACGGCAAGTTCGTTGACTCATAGTCAATTACTAGTTTACATAGATTTAAAAGCGGTGACGGCCACAAAATTAGTTTACTGAGCGGTAAATATTTACTGAGCAATGGTTAACCAAACATACCTACATGTTCCCAGTAAAATGAAAATTGACAAGTACTGTCATGACTGTTAAAGAAGTTTTTGTAACTACAGATAAAAAAAAATTCAAGATTTTACTTTACTACTTTTTTACCATGATTAATATACGTATCCATACTAAATTACAGCTTTCTAGTACATAAAGCCACTGAGTAAAACCGCGGACGGACAAACAGACAGACAAGCAGACAAGACAGACAGAAAGACAGACATGGCGAAACTATAAGGGTTCCTCACGGATGGACAGACAGACAGACAAGGCGTAACTATAAGGGTTCATTGTTAACTACGGAACCCTAAAAACGGGACCCTATTACTGTCCGTCCGTCCGTCTGTCTATCTGTCACCAGGCTGTATCTCAGGAACAGTGAGAGTTAGACTGTTGAAATTTTTACAGACGATGTGTCTCATTTTAAAATTTTATTCATTAAAAAAAAATTAATAAAATAAAATTTTTAGTGGGGCTCCCATACAACAAACGTGGTTTTTATAGAAAATGGTACAAAACCTTTCGTGCGCGATTCCGACTCGGACTTGGCCAGTTTTTCAAGCACATAACACAGTTTATTTGCCAAATAAATTAAAAATCCCCCGACTTTCATTCAATCAAATTCAAGCGGTCACCCTCATAACTTTTGAACGGCTGAACTCACATCGGCTTACAACACCCAACTCTTTTATCATGGGTTAAACCACTATCCCATAAAATTTAATCTGTTATATTACTTCCAGTGATTAATGATGCTCTCCAAGGTAATGGTATCAGTTCCTGCCAATTCATTACGAGGCGATAAGACGTTGAGTAACGAAAGGAAAAAATTAAAAATATTGATAGGTGACACAGATACTTCACGTCTGTATCCTTGACGGGGTAGACCAAGGCAAGGCCAAGTTTAGCGAGATGGGTGTTTAGATGGAAAAGGGATTAAAATAGTGATGGGTTGCTAGCCCGCATCGCCCGCATTTTAGGACGGGGGACAAAAGAGAAGTAGCTAGTACATTCTAAGATTTTTCTTTTCTCCCAGACCAGTTTGAAAGGAATATTATTTTTTTTTAAATCCCTTAGGTTATTAAAAAAGTTACAACCTTATATGTCACTGAGAATTTGGAAGGATTAAAATTATGTAACGAATCTAAAGTAGACTACTTTTTACCCCCAATAAAAAGAGGGATCTTATAAATTTGACGCTAATGTGGGTAAGGTTTCTTAGCAATGGTTGATGAAAATCGGTTTGGCCGTTTCAATATTTTTAATAGAGATTAACGCTTCGAAGTCGGGGTTTTTTAATTCGCCTAGCAAATGATAGATGGCGCTACGGATAAATTAGAATATGAAGTACTCATCACTAGATGGTGTTCTTGAAAGTCGGGGATTTTTAATTTGCCTGTAAAATAAACTTGTTCCACCTTCTAACCCACCATCACACTAGAATTGACCTTGGGGTTTTGTGGCCTTGGGTTTTTGTGGCCTTGGGGTTTTGTGGCCTTGGTCTCTGTCTGATTAGAGCCACAAGACCCAAAATTGTTTGTTCCCTTAGGGATGATCACGTGATAGTGTATTTATGTAACTTTCATTTTTACAAGCTTTTATTTAGTTTCACCTGTCCCGTTGTCTGTCTGTTTGTTTGTAATCAAATCTTGCAAGTTAATTTTGACCCACTTTCCTTTGACGACCTTCGTGGCGTAGTGGTCACCACGCTAGTCCGCCACCCAGAGGTCCCGGGTTCGATCCCCGGTCAGGGCAAGTTGAAAAATGGCCTTTTTCAAATTGTCTTGGGTCTTGGATGTTTATCTATTGTATTTGTTATAAAATATAGAATCGTTGAGTTAGTATCCCATAACACAAGTTTCGACCTTACTTTGGAGCTAGCTCAATCAGTGTAATTTGTCCTTATATATTTATTTTATTTATTTATTTCCTGTTCCCGATTGCGCTAAAATTTTGCGCTTATACGTACACGTATAACGCGTGATAATGCAATATGACATGGAGCTAATCTGATGATGGAGCTAGAAGATAGCCATAGGAACCCTGTAATGAAACGACGCAACCCTACTGAGTTGGGGCTCGTTTGATTCGTCTTGAAGAGCACTTTAAACTTTGAAGTTCTTTGTTTTAAATAAAAGCTTGTATTTTTTAATAATATTTATTTGTTTATATTTTTAAATTAAAGTATTTTCAATTTAGATATTGTTTCGAGCATTGTGGTGTTACTTAAATGAATAATTAAATTTTATTGGTTTTCGATCTCATTTTTTGCCTGGTGGAGGCTTGTAGAAATTTATAGTTGCACATATCATGCATAACTATAAGCTAGAGCAAGATAGAATCATGAGGTATAACAAATACAGATTAATTGTATACAATGTAGTTAATATCATGATCTAACCTCAGGGTAAATATTGAGTACATTTACCCAGTTTTTTTGCTATTAGGTCTCTTTGGTAGTAGATAGTCTCTATGGATAATATCATAGATAAAAGGCCCGTTTATGTCTTTTGTTTGTCTTTTGTTTCATCTTAGATGACAAATGTGCGGGTAGGTACCATGAACGTTTAAGTAGAACGTAGTGATTATATTCCGTTTTGATGTAAGTAAGCAAAGACAAATAAATTGCTTCAAAGCAACAACTAAGTATTATGAAATTATAAATTAAATAGTTATGTTCGATCATAAGACAAAGCTAGAATATTAATCACTACACCTACTCGTTACTCGTAGAAATTTCGAAACCGTGTTTCGAAATTACGTAAAAGCGATTTATGAGTTTCGTGCATTTGAAGAGATTGGGGATTTTAATCGTGCTCAAGGTCTTCTTAAATTAATTATATTGTATACAAACCTATGAAAAACACAGCCAAAACCAGACACAGAAACAAACAGTCAAATTGAAGATCACACAATTGTTAGTCACAAGTTCACATTTTTGAAAACGTCTCACTTTCCACACCTTTTAAAATTCAAATTCGTCATTTCAACTTAATTTTGAACACGTAGTAAATAACAGAGAAATCCACCATGACTGTTTTTTTGGCGCCAAAATGGTTCAACGTAGGTGTCATTTTTAAATAGAAATTAGTTAGTACACAAACATATTGGCCAAGAAAAATGGTGTCATAGATTAGGAATTAAGGCTTTCTTCATGAAAACTTGGTTCTAACACGTGAAGGTTACATTTCAGCTTGTCGGCCATGATTAAAAAATTTAGCACAACAAATCCCTGTACAAAAATTCTTTTCGGCCAGCACTCAACTTCAACCAATAAAAAAAAATTAAACACTTTTAAAAAACCGTCATTGTTTTTCGTTCGTTTTTTATTTGGAAAATAATAAAGAATTCTTGTTTATTTTTGTTTTGTGTTCAGTTTCTAAGGCTACGATATACCTTACAAGGCGGTTCTAAAACTACTGACCATTGTATGAAGAAATGGGGTGTTGTGCGGGGTGGCAAGCGCTCGGGGTGTGTTGTTAATCACATGGGGTGGAATAATTTTGCTTTTTAATTATGGCGGAGTGCGTTCTGAAACCTTATTGTGGTTTATTGGCGTTCGTTAGTTTCTTATTGGGGTTATGATGTCATGTTAAGACACCGTTTAGCTGGTCTTTGATGTTGATTAAGGTTGCATGGTTTCCTGGTGCTGAGATGATGGATCGACTACAAAACCAGCGGATTTGTTTCTGAAGAAAGGTGATGTAAGGAGTACCCATAACCGGAGAGCATGCATGAAAAGAGTTATGAGTGTTGACGAAGCAAAAGAGGTTTGCAAGGATCGTAGTAAGTGGAAATCCATAGTCTCTGCCTACCCCCACGAGAGACAGGCTTGAAAATATGTATGAATTTTTCGTGAGTGGCCAATATTGGTGACCGGTTTTGCGGGCTGCCTAAAGGCATCTGGCATGGCTTGTCAATGTTATTACAATGACAGAAGGGACTAACGGCTTATATATGCCTTCCGAAGCAAGAGCTCGAGAAATTTATATGCCACTTGTGGTCATCCAAAAAAGTGCGGACCACGCTCGGTGTCGCTTAACTTGCAAAAGCGCTAGTAATCCAAACTCACGCCAGGCCACCAAGCTTCATTATACACAAACCTAGATATATCTCCGGTTTATAAATGGAGAGACACTTTATATAGAGAGAAGAAAACGTGCTGGTCTGGGAGAAAAGAAAAAACTTAGAATGTACCAGTTGCTTCTCTTCCCGCGCAGATCGTAAAAGCCGATCGAGGGAATGGGCGCAAATGCGAATCATGTTAAAAGGCGATGCGGCTAGCAACCCATCACTGTATTGATTGCTTTTCCATCTTCTCGCCCGCCATGACGCTAAAAGTGGCTTTTGGGTCTTGCGGCCCTGGGCTCTGCATAGAGCCGAAAGACCCAAAATGCTCTGTCTGCTCTGTTGCCCTGTATGTATGTAAGGAAAAAATCTAAACATGAAGTCAATGGGAACAGAAATAGAGGGAAGCCAAAGAAAAGGATGGAACGTGTCAATCAGGATTAATTATGACTGTGAAGCGGGAGCGAGGTGATATGCTCGACCGCCTCAAAGGGAAGATCTTCCCGCCAGGCGTGGTGTTGCGCCTGGGGAACCGCGGCTCCAACGGTGTATTGTCGGAGGTTGTATATATAGTCAGTTGCAACCAGAACTCTGAGATCGAGATGTAGAATCTGCTGGCGCCATCTCGTATAATGCTTGTGAACTAGGTATTGCTGCGTTCATTGTTGTTTGTGGTGATTAGTTCCTTGTAGTGGCGCAGAGGTCGCCACAACTGTAAGGTTGTAACAGTTGAGATGACTGTGGATCGAATAAAATAGATCTCTTTAATAATATCTCTAAAAATAAAATCCTCGTTAAATATTACAAATTGTATGAAAAAACATTAAAACGTATTATAATCAAATCAAAAAAAAAATCAATACATAAATAAAATGAATAAAGCTACCAATAAAGTAAAATGCATGTGGAATATAATAAAAGAAAAAACTCAAAAAAAGAACAAAAATTTAAAACAAAACATAAAATTAAAAATCCATAATAAGATAACGTCTAATCCGCAAGATGTCGCAACTAAGTTCAACTCAGTGTTTGCATCGGCCGGGAGGAGCCGGGCCGGCGCGGGCGGGGCGGGGAGCGGGCCTGCGCACGCGTTATCGCCGTGTGCGCGCTGACGGCCCGTGTTAAATCCGACGGAGAATTCGATGTACCTCCGACCGGTGAATACGCGCGAGGTAAAACGTATCATAATGTCGCTTAAGACCAAAAGTAGTTCCGGTATTGACGACTTGCCTTCTACACTTGGAAAGGCCTGCGCCGACGAGTTGGCACCGCCATTAACGTTTCTTATCAACCAATCATTCACTCAGGGTATTTTCCCCGACGCGTTAAAAAAGGCTATAATAAAACCCATTCACAAAAAGAATGACAAGACAGATCCTATAAATTACCGACCCATTGCACTATTGCCTGTCATATCAAAGATATTTGAGAAGGCTATGTGCTCAAGGCTGTATTCTTTTTGTGAAAAATTCCAAATTTTCGACGATGCCCAAAATGGTTTTCGTAAGAATCGGTCGACATCATTAGCATGCTTTAAATTTATAGACAAAGTTTTAAATACAATAAATAATAAGAAGTATGCTATAGGTGTCTTCTTCGATATGACAAAAGCGTATGAAAAAGTAATATTCATAATACTTTTGAGCAAATTGTATGGCATAGGAGTTCGAGGAGTACCGTACAAGTGGTTTGCTTCATACCTAAGCGGACGGGAACAATATGTTGAGATCGAGCACACCGACGAGGAGACGCGCGAAATATCTATAGTCAGGTCCGAAAAACAGACAGTAACCGAATCTATACCACAGGGCAGCGTGCTTGGGTGTTTGTTGTTCATCATATATATTAACGATCTACCGAAAATTATAAACGAATGCTGCATTATGTTCGCGGATGATTTTTCAATTATTTTATCATGTAATGACAATGTAAATTTAAATAAAAAATTGACAATTATTATGGAAAAAATTACACAATGGATGAATGATCATAATTTAGATATAAATTTTAATAAAACTAAAATCATGCAGTTTAGGCCTTACCAAAAATCTGAACTACAAATTTCATTTAATTATAATAAAGTTAAATTAGAATGTGTTCCCACTTTCTCTCTGCTGGGTATTGTTGTGGATTCATACGTAAATTGGAAAGCCCATATTGAAAAAGTAAAGGCAAAAATGTCACAATTTATCTACGCACTACGCGAACTAAAAAAGTCTACTAACACAAAGACCGCTCTCACTTCATACTATGCATACGCGCACGCGTGGTTAAGTTACGGAGTGATAATGTGGGGTGATAGTACGGATGTCCATGACTTGTTGGTACTTCAGAAAAAATGTGTCCGAATACTCACCAATCTAAAGCAACGGGACAGTTGTAAGGAGCACTTTACAAATCTTAGGATACTTACTTTACCAAGTATTTATATATTAGAGTTGTGTAAATTTATAAGAAAAAATTCTAATCTTTATAAAAAGATAAGTGACGTTCCGCGTCGATTTGAATCGCGCACACCAAATGACATAATACAAATATCATCAAAGTTAGAATTACACAAATCCGGACCTTACCCTATGTCTGTGAAATTATATAATCAATTGCCCAAGAACATAAAAGACGAAAAAAATTACAAAACATTTCTAAACTTATTAAAAAACCATCTGTTAAAAAAATCATATTATTCAGTCGCCGAATACCTGCAGGACAAGAAAAAATAGAAAATGTCTACCTCCCTCTCGTTCCATTGCAATGCCTGACAAGGTGCATGTGATGTTTTTGTATAGAATAGCAACATTTTACCTGCAAATAAAATGTATATTAAACATACTTACCTTATTCGAAGCCTATATAATGAGAGGGGCACTACTTCCGGTTCTAGTACTAGTCATGACTTCCGGTCTAGGTCCACGCCAGCTCGCCATTTCCGCTTCCCACTATGCTCCCATCCCCACTACGCGACGCTAGCGCCACCTAGGCAGTTGGGTTTTGTAACCCAGTTTGTTCGTCATTGGATCGTCTTTTGTGACACCAGGTAGAACTATAAACTATAGGCTTCGAATAAGGTAAGTATGTTTAATATACATTTTATTTGCAGGTAAAATGTTGCTATTAAACTCACTGTACCGTTATTCGAAGCCTATATAATGAGAGACGAGTCTATTATCGCCTGGTGGTGCTTAGTTACGTCAATGTGATTCTATCTAATAAGTGAGCAGGTTAGGACCTGCGACAATAATGTAATCCAGTAGGCAGCGCATGTGGATTGAGATATTTATACGAATGTAGCAATTAATTTAACAAAATTAATTTTTGCGATAGGCTAACATAGTATCTTATCTGGTGGATAGACAGTTTGATTATAAACATATAGGTAAATGTATAAGTAGAGATGTATTTGTAAAGATATCACGCTTCTCACAAGTCTATCAAATGCAGACTTTTCTGTGTTTACGGGGATTTCAGTATTCTATAGTAAAATTAAGTTAAATATCACGTTACGATATCGTGGCCAGACATACAAAATGTGTATGCTTTAAATGTGTGAACCCATACAGGGTTGATATATCACGAAGAAATTCAACATGTTAATTTGAAGTCGCAAAGGCTCAGTTAGCAGAGCGCTCACACTACAAAAGAAAGGTTCGAATCCGACGCATAACTATCATTATATTTAGATACTTAAGCAATAGTACATCGTGAAATATATTTTGTTGTACTGAATGTTATAAGTTGTATCAAATACACAGTTTTTTTTTTTTTTTATGCTTGTCCTGTACTGCTAATAAGAAGCGTAGATGCTTCTTCTCAGATGCTTATACTCGCGAGCGTGTGGTTCCGACTATCATACCATTTGTGTACATGTTTCATTATGAAAATATTTATTCTACGTTCTTTTTTTGGTTTAAAATAAAACTATCCCACAGCCTTCAGTAGGTCGGCGTAGTAGCTTTGGACTTCATTGACTTCGGATACCAAACGAAACCAGGTGAGAAACCCGGATGTCATATTTTGCCGACGACGTTTGCTTGACATCTTTAGGCAGACTGACGATGAATGTAGCAACTGCACGTGTGTGCAAACATTTTTAGCAAAAATATTACTAATAACAATACTCTTGACTACTACTTGGCAGGGTTAGATATATGGTTAATGTGTCCCGCACTTGACCTTTTAGTTGCCCATTTTATCTTACATTTTGACAGATGATAAGCGTGGACACACGTCAGCTTGATGGCGGAACTGCTCTGCTCCTGTAGGATACTCATATGACGGCCATAACACCATTCTTATTGAACGCAAATGTATTATAATGTAAAAGTATTTCACTGTCATTTTAACACAAAATTTAGTGTAGCACATACTTTTCAAAGTAAAAAAGAAGTTTTAGTATTCAATATTTAATTATATATCAAGTACAGAAAAGAGTGGGGTAAATTAAGCCTTTCGTGCATAATTTCATCTTGATTGAGTCAGAGATGAAACTCCTGGTCGCTTACGACAAAGGCACGCCGAATTACTAACGCCCTGACATAGAACATGCTAATAAACGAGGGTCAAGGTTCCAAGGTAGGCCTAGTTCTTTGGTAGGGTAGGTCTGGTACAAGGCACCTGTGAATTTTACCTTTTGACTCTGTGTACGTACGTACGTAGCACCTATATAAGTGTCATGGTAAAAGCATTTTTATTAAAAGCTTTAAAATGAGATTGATTGGGATTTGTCCACAATCCACGTGAATAAGACTTTGAATCTGAGGGGTAGGTTTCAATGGAGCTATGACTATGACCCCCCCCCCCCTCAGAAAAGCTGGCTTACATAGGGGTTTGAGGCATTACATTATCCTCCTGCATGGCAATGAGTTAGAGAAAATAACAAAATACTCATAAATAGCCCAATGGAAGTAAAATAATAAGGTGCCATTGGTAGGCGCTCTTATTTAGTTTTACTCGGCAATGAACGATACACTACGAATCGCGGAGACCGCTAAGCTGCATACGTATACGTATATTTCACTGAATGATGCTAGTCTGAGTTATCTGCGATGCTAAATCAAAACAATGCACCTTCTCTTAATAAAAAAAAAAAAAATAACACGACGTCGCATTCCAATTGTGAACCAAGTAAAATTTTATAATCATTACGTTCCAAGGCGTCTAGAACTTTAATGACGTGCTCTTCGACCCTGTTTCTAAAAATTTGTACTGGGCAGTGGTGTGATAAGTCTGATCAGAAATTAGTGTACTTGGATAGACTTGCGGAGCAGAGTCTGGGTCCTTGTTTTTCGTACATACCTATTGCTATCACTATTTATAGGTTTTTATGAAGGGCAATAGCTTAAATAAGCTTTTACATGGATCGATGAACGAAGCAGATTTTTCAGTGCTTCTGTTTGTATAATACATCGATGAATATGCATTGCTTAATCTGCAAAGCAGAACGACTTCTTATGAATGCAGGCGGGTTTGCTATACATTAATGCACTCAGATCATTCTGCGGAATGGGGTGAGACCTTAATGCAGTAGTACGATATCTTGGCAAACATTGAAGCACTCATACCGTCCTGCGGGGCAGAGGTCTCATTCGGGGCGATATCCCGAAAAATAAGTGTAAAAGTGATTATTTTGCGCAGCAGTCTTTTTCGAGACGAAATCCCGGAAAATAAGTATAGCAGGGATTATTTTGCGCAGCAGTCTTTTTCGAGACGATATCCCGAAAAATAAGTATAGCAGTGATCATTCCGCTCAGCTTTCCATTCGGGTCGTTTCGCTGAGCAGAGGCCGACTTAGGATCATTGTCATTAGTCGAAGTGCACGGAATTCTGTAGAGCAGAAGTTTTACCATGGTTGCTGCTTCAACAGTAAAATATCCATAGCAGAGGTTCACCTATACTTCCGAAACTGAACGACGTTGCTCGCTCTGCGGTGCAGAATGCGATTGCGTTTTGTTGTAAATCAATAAGACAAGAACTCTGCGGAGCAGGAGTTCTGGTATGAACAGATTTGCCACGTCACTCTGTGGGGTAAAAATGCGATTACAGTTTTCGTTGTAAATTAACACTATAGGGAACCTGCCTAACGTGTTGTCATGAAATTAGTACCAATAGGAAATCTGCGGAGCAGGAATTCCGGTATGATTACGTTTGTCACATTGCTCAGCGGGGAACCAATGTGATTCCAGGTGTGGTCGTAACTAATTACGATAGGAAACCTGCAAAGCAGGAGTTCCAGTATGATTACGTTTGTCACGCCGCTCGGCGAGGCAGCAATGCGATTCCAGGTGTTATCGTAAAATAACACGACAGGAAACCTGCGGAGCAGGAGTTCCGGTGTGATTACTTACGTATGTCGCGTCGCTCGGCGAGCAGCAATGCGATTCCAGGTGCTGTCGTAAAACAACACTACAGGAAGCCTGCCGAGCAGGAGTTCCAGTGCAATTACATTTGTAGCGTCGCTTAGCGGGGCAGCAGTGCGATCCCAGGTGTTATCGTAAATCAACGTGATAGGAAACCTGCGGAGCAGGAGTTCCAGTATGATTACGTTTGTTACGCCGCTCGACGGGCAGCAATGCAATTCCAGTTGCTGTCGTAAATCAATACCATTGGAAACCTGCGGAGCAGGAGTTCCAGTATGATAACGTTTGTCGCGTCGCTTGGCAGGGCCGCAGTGCGATTCCAGGTGTTGTCTTAAATCAATACGATAGGAAACCTGCGGAGCAGGAGTTCCAGTATGATTACGTTTGTCGCGCCGCTCGGCGGGCAGCAATGCAATTCCAGGTGTTGTCGTAAATCAATACAATAGGAAACCTGCGGGGCAGGAGTTCCAATATGATTACGTTTGCCGCGTCGCTTGGCGGGGCAGCAGTGCGATTCCAGGTGTTGTCGTAAATCAATACAATAGGAAACCTGCGGAGCGGGAGTTCCAGTATGATTACGTTTGTCGCGTCGCTTGGCAGGGCAGCAGTGCGATTCAAGGTGTTGTCGTAAATCAATACGATAGGAAACCTGCGGAGCAGGAGTTCCAGTATGATTACGCTTGTCACGCCGCTCGGCGGGCAACAATGCAATTCCAGGTGTTGTCGTAAATCAATACAATGGGAAACCTGCGGGGCAGGAGTTCCAGTATGATTACGTTTGTCGCGTCGCTTGGTAGGGCTGCAGTGCGATTCCAGGTGTTGTCGTAAATCAATACGATAGGAAACCTGCGGGGCAGGAGTTCCAGTATGATTACGTTTGTCACTACACTCGGCGGGGCAGCAAGCAATAACTATTTTCAGCTTTGGCACATCGGTAGTTCCTTGCTGTAAGAAAGCGTTAGAAGCACCTGCAAATTCATATTATCATCAAATCTGGAATTATTATATTAATAGCTAGTAAACCCTGTAGGGTTGTGTACATTTCAGACAAACTGTTAGAAATATGTATAATAATGATTATCAGGACTGAACAGAAGTACTTGGCAGCGTAGCTGCTTCCTACTTTAAAACTATCAACTAATAGTTAGTCCCAGTTGAAAAACGACCACGAAATATCAGAAAAACATATCTCTATATGGCCACGTTCGTGAAGGCCACGCCCAAATGGCGATTACGTCACTTGTGCATAAGTTTAAGCATGCGGTTACTTACGGTTTTTCTTTTCCTGAGAAGTTAACCAAACCCATTCTATTATCACATAGCTCAATTTCGCACTTCAATCACTTTAATTGGTTATTCACTCTGAAAAGGCTTAAACTTAAGGGATTACCGTCCCTGTAAGGTCAATAACACTGATAAAAGTACAAAAGAAAAATATATTTTAAATTTAGCAATAGATCTGATTGCCAAACGTAGTAAAAAATTATACGTAGGTAGTTAGATACCGACGTAACCAAATCTAAAAAAAAGAATAAAATACTCTTGAGATAGCAATAAATTATTTACTATCTATAAACTGTAACACAGTTAAAATGTAGAAAAATTATGACCGGAAAATACTGGAGAAAATATTATGGTTCAAATTACTTACGGTTTAACCACGTGAACATTTAATTTGTTACCTCAGATAACCTTAAAATTTTATTCACAGCTGGTGACGCACAGCGCTTTTCCGTTAATATTACCACTTTTTCCTCCTGAAGTTTTTGGCTAGTACCGGTGAGGCGGTTCGAATATGCGTTGCATATTAGGTAACCGTCTCGAACGGAATCAAAAACGCCAATGACGAACAAACTGGGTTACAAAACCCAACTGCCTAGGTGGCGCTAGCGTCGCGTAGTGGGGATGGGAGCATAGTGGGAAGCGGAAATGGCGAGCTGGCGTGGACCTAGACCGGAAGTCATGACTAGTACTAGAACCGGAAGTAGTGCCCCTCTCATTATATAGGCTTCGAATAACGGTACAGTGAGTTTAATAGATCATGTGCAATGCAATGTAATTATTAAATAAATAAATAAATAAATTTATCATAGATATTTTTATACAAACGTAGTCTAGCTTTTATTTTGAAACTAGCCGAAGCCCGAGACTTCGTTCGCGTGGACTTTATGTCTTTGGAAAATGCTCATCAGGCTGAACAACTTTTACTAAGGCGTCATTTTTATATTTCTTATAGTTTAGTTGGACCATTATATAGTTCTGCATCAGGTTTTCCACACGAAAATGGAAAACAAGGTTTGCCATTTTCCTATAGGTTGCCCAGGCTTAACAGCTATAACAAAAAATCATTAAAATCCGTCCAGTATTTCCGGAGATTAGCGTGTACAAATAGACAATTAGACAAACAGACGTATTTTTTTTTCTTACTCTATTATTATGTCTCCATCGCCCCAATATTTTTTTTGGAAATATATTTTATGTACAGATTCACTTTTTTACTGTTTTATTATATGGATAGATTACATGTCAAATTTCGATATTTTTTTGTAATTTAAAAAAATTGCAAACGTCTAGACATACATATAAGTTTCAAATAAAAAAACGAACTCCCTGCATTAGAAGTCAAGTTCGTCCCTCAATCTTTTCCCGGGCCTGCCGGGGTTTCGCTAATATCATGTTTCACATTTCCGATTCCCTTGTTTAGCTTTTACGATCTGCATGAGAACAGAAGCAGCGGGTAGATTTTAAGTTTTTAGGGTTCCGTAGTAAACAATGAACCCGTATAGTTTCGTCATATCTGTATGTCTGTCTATCCGCAGTTTGACTCAGAGTACTAGAAAGCTGTAATTTGGTATAGATATGTACATCAAATTATGGCAAAAAAGTGGTAAAATAAAATCGTTAATTTTTTTTTGATGTACGAGGAAAGTGGAGGTAATTTTTTTTCTTGCGCCATCTAGTGACGAGTAGCAGAACTACCGATACGACTTGATATCCGTAGTGCCATCTATTACGGCTGAGCCGATATTTATGAAACTAAGAACTACGGCAAGGAAACTTGCTTTCACGTAAGAAAAACCGTAAAACTTATAACACTCAACAACACAAACGAACAAACACTTCAAATTTCTACAAAAATCTTTTTTGTCGGTTAAAAATAGCGCTACTGCAGTATGGCAACCATAGATTTATTAATACAGAAATAAGGGCACGGCTCGCCCCGCTCCCAACATTGCACTCTTCATATACTATACACTAAACAACTATACAATTTCTACTGGATATGATCTCTATCTGCGAATATAATTTTTAGTAATTCATCAACCCTTTCATCGCGAACGTCGGATATATACAAACATTGTCGTGCCCAAAGATAATATAATAGGGGTGACGACAGCGTCTGAAAAGTATGGTTGTAATTAGTCCGTCTTTTAGATTATCCAAAAATAATGGACCCGTATTTTTCAGTTTACCAAAAAAGTAAAAATTCACAAAGATACGGAGCGTCAAAGTCCTGGAGTGGGGGCTTGCGACGTCACCTCTAAGTAAAAATCGTAACCAGCCGGGACGTCATGCGAAATTTATGAGCTGTATTTTAGTTTTCCCAGAGGAAATAAAAACACGTATACAATATTTTTTAATAATCTAACCGATGGACTAAAAATTTTTTTCCATTTGTCAGGCCTTTCCGACAAAAAATGCTTTCTATTACAAAGTTTGTGAGTGTGTTGTGTGTCTTCTATACATTTGCCAAAGAAAATAGCGTTTTTGCGAGTAACTTAGAAATATTTTCGTAAAATCGTTATATCTCGTTCGTTTTTCATCCAATTTTTATTGTTTTTACTGTTAGTACTTTACTTTTAAATATTTATAGAAAAACTTGTTAGATAACGCAATTTTTTTCATGCATTTTCTCTATTATCGAACCTGCTCACAAAGTTTTACGATATTCGGTTGAGAAATGTTAACTAGTTTTTTGGCCATTCTGCTATTATCCAAGACACTTTTTTCTAAACGTAAAACCCAATATTTTCTATAGTGTTTGTATGAAATAGGTATTTTCCTAAGCCAAAAATAAATTATTTTGCACTGATAACAAAACAAAACGTCGCAAAATACTGTCACTTGTCTTCGAATATATCCATTTCAACGTGATTTTAAATTTATTGTTGCAGAAAGACTGATAATAAGGGCGCTATTTGACTTCAAAAAACAATGACGTCATCTGCCTGTATTTTATACAAAATCCCACAGGAACTGTTTGTTTTGACGTTTAGAAAAAAGTATCTGATTTGACTTGTTGGAAAATAGCGTATTACAGATAGATGACGTTATAGTTTCTTGGAGTCAAATAGCGCTCTTTATATCAGGTTTTCTACAATAATAAATCTAAAATTACGTTGAAAATGGATGTGATCATGATATTTTTTATAATTTCGTGACGTTATATTTTATTAAGAGTTCTTAATAACTTATTTTGGACCCAGGAAAATACCCACTTCGCTCGCTGAAAACTGGTAAAAAAAACTATCCTATGTCCTTCTCTGAAAACTGGTGAAAAATCCAAATCCAAACATCCTCCTAACTGATAAAGTACCATAAGTAATTAGTATAGTAGTTCCATGAACGAATGCGGTGCATCGAGGTGCGGCCAAGGCTGCTCTGATTACGACCATAAAGTGCATTCGGCCGGCCACCACACGCCACTGTCTAAATCACCACACTAAGGCGAGGTTTTCTCGAGGTACGGGGCAATCCGCGAGATGCCCCGCACACTATAACCTATGCAGAGTAAACATTACAAACGATTGCCAAACCTATTTTAGTAAAAATAGGTTTGTCTCGTTTCTTCAATGTCGAATATTAAAAAGAGAGAATGAAGAAACATGTTTTAACTAAAACAGGTTTAGCAAACGGTTTTTAATTTTTATGAATATGAGGGTTAAACTGGCTTACCCTGGTCCCAGTAAACCCCTTAGTTATTATTTAGTGGTGAACTCGTCCCATGTCTAAGAAAATGTGGTCAGAGTTAACCCCTAATCAGATAAAAAGTGGATAACTGGTCCCTGGGCCGAGTTTCATATGGGACGAGTCGCCACCTAACCCCAAGGCTGCTCTGATTACGACCATAAAGTGCATTCGGCCGGCCACCACACGCCACTGTCTAAATCACCACACTAAAGCGAGGTTTTCTCGAGGAACGGGGCAATCCGCGAGATGCCCCGCAGGCATATTACCAACTACTAGCTGTGCCCGTGGCTTCGCTCCCCGTGGGAATTTTTGGGATAAAAACTATCCTAGTCCTTCCCTGGGTATTAATCTATATCCATATCAAATTTCATCTAAATAGGTTTAGTGGTTAAAGCGTAAATTGGTAATAAACAAACAAAATACACAAGCTCACTTTCGCATTTATAATATTAGTAGGAAGTAGGATTTAAATGAAAAAAAAACACTATCTCATAATACATTAGTGAACATCTCAATCGAATCGGCCGTTTCTGAGATAAGCGGTACAAACGCACAGAAAAACAGACAAATATTCTTAAAATCATTGTTTTGTGTTCTATTGCGTTGATAAAAGCCCCTAACAATATTTTTTCTCATTTATCTTCCTGTACAGACAGCGATAGGTTACGAATGTTACGATTTTTTTTTATTATATGTTTATTTTATTTTATTATATTGATTCAGAGTGACGGGGGAGCGGGAAGTGCTGAATGACGCGATACCTACGTAGGATTTATCATTTTTTGCAAAATAAGGAAGTTTACTAATAAATAAATTCGTTTTAGCTTTTCATTTAGCTTATTTTCAGTGGTCAGCAGCTTTATATGGTTTTTCTTGAGGGATCTTAAAGGAACAAAATATCTACAATAAAATACTTATTTTCAATAACCAATTTATTTCCAAAACGCCATAAGCTAAAATAATCTGTACAATATTTATAGCTATACAGGGAAGCAATATACACTAAAACTTATTTAAGGGGGAATTCAGTCCATGGTACTAAAAGGACTGAATATACCCTTAAATAATTTCGGTATACATTGTTAGACATTATATACAAAACCAATACATGCGTTTTAGTTTCAATTTATTTGAATTATTTTAAATTAAATATTATTACATATATCAGGAATATTACATTTGATATTATTACATCATAATTCTTTATTATGTTGTCTTACACCAAGTAGATTATTTATTTTATTATTAAAACTTTATTGATCCACAATTAACAATTGTTTACAATAGAGAAATGGGTAAAGTACAAAATAATTTTATTTATTCCGTCAACTAGATTATCCAAAAATAAAGAACCCATATTTTTTCGTTTTGCAAATTAATAAAAATTCACAAAGATACAGCGCCTCGAAGGTTCGGAGTGGGGTTTACGTCACCTTTGGTTAAAAATCGTAGCTGATCGTGACGTCACGCGAAATTAAAATGCGCTGTATCTTTGTCATTAATTGCTAATCAGAAAAAAGAGAAAATACGTTTACCGCACTCTTTAATAATCTATCTAATGAACCAAAAATATTTAATCCACATTCCTATAAGCGGGTTTAAGAATATTAGTAGCCATGTTTATAAATGGACTCCCATGCTGGTCTGGGAGAAACGAAAAAACTTAGAATGTACCAGCTGCTTCTCTTCCCGCGCAGATCGTAAAAGCCGATCGAGGGGATGGGCAAAAATGCGAATCATTTTAACAGGCGATGCGGCTAGCAACCCGTCACTGTATTGATTGCTTTTCCATCTTCTCGCCCACCATGACGCTAAAAGTGGCTTTTGAGTCTTGCGGCCCTAGGCTCTGCATAGAACCGCAAGACCCAAAATGCTCTGTCTGCCCCATTAGGGATAAAGACGTGATAGTTTGTATGTATGTATGTATGTTTATAAATAATTATAGAGAAAGAGGGTAGGCCTAGCACTAATGATTTTCACCCGACAGCGCCAGAAAGAGGGTTGTGTTTTTCGAGTGTTTGTATGTGTGTATGTGTATTTATTTGGCACGCTGCAGTCTTAATAGCTAGATGGATTTTAATACGAAAGGTCGTTAGAGGGTTTTTGTTTAATTTTTTAACGATAGTTTTTAGTCAAATAATGAAACTATGTTACATCACTGCAGGTATCTTCTTAAAAACAAATTAGGCAATGGGTACAAAAAAGTAAAATAAAGAATTACATACATACATACTATCACGTCTTTATCCCTAATGGGGCAGACAGAGAAAATAAAGAATTATGACGTAATAAGAGGAACATTATTTTTCACGTGTACACACAGCGCAAGCTTAGTCCATCCAAGATACTAATTAAATTGCAAGAAAAACATATGAAACAAAAAAAAAACTTCTTTATATTGCTAAAGTATATGCATAGTGAAATATTGGCGGATTCAACTTACTATAGTATATAGTTGACGAGTTCTAACAAATCAAATAAGATAATTTTTATTCTTTTTTCCCCAAAATGGATATGGTCAATGACATATACATTATTTTGTGCCGTTTTATTATTCACTTAATCTTTCAAGCCCATAAATCACAGACACAAAAGAATGCAATTGTTCTGAGAAGTGGTTAAAAGTTTCTACTACTTTTCGGCCAAACAAAGTTATTTTTCACCTAGTATACCACATTTAACTAGTGCCATGGACTGCCCGTGCTAAGTTTGCGTACCGAAAAAAATAGATATATTATGAATCAATATACTAAAATACAAATGTACATTACTAGGTACCATTACGATATGACTATCTAAATAATTTCCAAGCATTTGGGGCTCTTGAAATTACCATTACTATAATTTGTAACAAATATTGAAGATTTACGCTTGATATATCAATAAATCAATGGGGGTTTCCAAAATATGTGACAAAAGATGGCAACACAGTGACGTCAGGTTCAACCGACTGTTGTCATTGGACCATCAGTTGACAGGTGCGTTTGGAACTGCCTTCACAGTGTTGCCATCTGGTGTCCAAAATTTTTGCAAACTATTAGTAAAATTAAATTAAAATAAAATACCTCTGTACAAAACCTACCACATCACATACCAAGGCAGAATTTATTGATTATTATTAATATTTTTTAGAAACTGGATTTTATGCCTAATATTATTACTTTATTATAAAATGAGGCAGGTACGTCTATTTTTATAATGCTAATACCAATCCGTTCGTAAAATAATTTGAAAGGGTGTCTAAGCATTGATGGCTGAAGAATTAAATCTATTATTATTTTTATCGTGTTTAGAGAAGTATCACGAAATGTGTTAGAAACTATTGTCTTTTTGTTAATTCATATCTAACGGGGTACTTAATAGAAGTTTGGAATCTCTATTTCAGTAAAACAGAAACATCATTATATTTCAATTAAAATTAATGACAGAAATTTGTAACAATTAACTTAAAAAATACCAAATAAAATCTAATAAAAATACTTTGAACATTTATACAATACTATCGTAAATGCTATATTTAATAAGAATATATTATTTATCAATTGTGCAAAATGTTTAATGAAAAAGATCTTACAGCAAAAAAATGAGGGTTTTCAAAAATATGTGACACCAGGTGCAGCGTAGTGACGTCAGCTCCAATCGACTGTAAGGAGCAAAAGAACCTGTCAACTGTGATTGGACCATCAGTTGACAGGTTCTTTTGCTCCTTCAAATGTAGCCAATAACAGCAGCTTATCGGACCTGACGTCACTGCGTTGCCAATCCTCAGTCTAATATCAAAGGTGAGTACTTCGGAAACTATCATTTTTAAAATCTCGCTACGTCGATACAAAAAAGCAGATGAAGAGAATGTTTTTCCACTCCCAAATGTTATCTAATCTCAATAACTTTTTAGTAAGTAATGTATGTTATTGACACAATAAAAAACAATGTCTAAAAAGCTTTCTTTTAACAAAATTCGCTATAATTCATTAAAATTTTGAAAAAAAGGAAAACTTATAAACCACGTAGGTATAATATTCATAAAAATACCGTACTACAGTTTGCTGAAAGAGACTGAAACTAAAAGAGACAAAACATATTTTACCTAAAATAGGTTCTTCTTCTTCTTATCGTGTGTGTTAATGACTAACACTAATGTCAGAGTTTTTAAACCGCTTTACAGGCCTCTGACATGGTTTTAGGTAACGATCAATGTCAAATACAGTGACCGGGACCGACGGCTTAACGTGCCCTCCGAAGCACGGATCATCTTACTTATCGGACAATCAGGTGATCAGACTACAATGTCCTAACCAAACTAGGACAACACCACGAAGTCGTTGCCTCCGCCGGGAATCGAACCCGCGACCTCCGGATATGAGCTAAACGCTCTAACCACTACACCACGGAGGTAGATCTAACCACTACACCACGGAGGCAGTTAACCTAAAATAGGTTTAGCAAATGTTTGTATTTTTTATGAATATTTATTATTTTTATGAATTCATTTACTGTGTTAATAACATAAAAATATTTAAATTAGGAGTGGAAAAACATTATCTTTTTTGTAGGGACGAGTGAGTGCTATGTTTTTTTTTCAAATAAACTAAATAGCTTTTCATATTATACCTTTAATTACACGATCTATTTATAATAATTTTAATAAAAATCAAATACTTAAAGCTTAAACGACAGTGAATTTTAAATGAGTTAACCAGATCGTTAATTTCTACGCATGATTTTAGTTAAAACAATGAACTAAAAATTTTAACACATGCAAACGTTAGCACCGCCCTGTGTGGGCTCTTTAACATTAATCTAATAACAATTTCATCAAAATTAATCTAGTATTAATATTTGTAAATTTAGATTTTCAGGAATTTAAATTTACAAATCCTTGCTATGTTCCGTTTCAAGAGGAGACGGAAAAACGGTCATTGACCTACAAGCTCCATGGTTTTTTTATAAGCCAATCCCACTGCTGGACAAAGGCCTCCCCTCTTTCCTTTCACGATTCTCTATACTTGGTCTTCACTTACCAATGCTTGTCAAACGCGAAAAAAAAATCAAGTTTTCTTATTCGTGTACATAACGTGGAAGGGACATACCCGTAATGAATCAAACTACGGGCTATACTAGTTCACTATAGTATAATGAATTTAGAATAACATTCAAAAAACCAAAAAAAATAATTGGCTCCTTTATACAAAGTGTGCAGCTTCTTATGCAATTTGTATGGGAATGACGAATTTTTATTTGGTTTTTTGACCATTATTTTAATTGCATTATATTACAGTATTTTTTTAATGCTTTTCTTTTTGTATATTGGTGCAATAAAGAGTTTTTCATTCATTCATATTATAGTGACCTAGTATAACCTATAGTTTGATTTATTACGGGTACCTTCCACGTTGTATAGGTCATAGACCTAACTAAAGCTTCAAGATATCCATAGCGTATTGTAAATATTTAAAATTTTACTTTATTACGTATTTTCCGTCTAGTCTAGAAACAGACTGCGTTTTCTTTAGGCGAACAGTGAGTAGACTAATTGATTATACGCTTCGATAATTGAAAAAATAAAATAAAAACCTGGCCAAATTTAAAAAACAAATAAAAAAAAATATCACGACGCGTCTTTGTGTCGGACGTCGAATTTTTAAACTGTTCATAGTTTTTGCCATTTCTTTTTTTATTGTTTTTCGGCTCTGGAAACTAGTCGTTTAGAACGTGATTGTAAGAAAGCAAAATAACAATATGAAATCACATTTTGAAGAAGAGAACAATCAACAACCTAAAATGAGAAAAAAATGGCGCTATTTCTTTTTTAGACAAATGGTTTACTGAAAAGATCTTCCGTTAACTGTTTTCCTGAAAAGAACGCTAAGATTTTAGGCAGTATTATAGGTCAACAACTAAGTTAGTCAAGCCTGACAAGCTTTGATAGAGCGAGATAGTCTTATTGCAACTTCTAAAAGAAGAAAAAGAAAAGCCGTGTTTTGACCTTATCACCGACCGAAAATTTTTTCATAGTCGGGTTATATGCACAAATTGCATACACTTGAAGTGCACCTATAGACGGATAGTGAAAAATATATACGTAGTGTCATTAAGAGGGCGCCGAGCGACCGCAGCGCCCCCAGTCGCTTTTTATTACTTTTCTCAATATATAACCAATATTTCTAAAAATCCCGACGGAAAATCTGTGGTTATTATTAAGGTACGTCTTTTTAGAACATTTAATTACTGCAATTTTAGTTTTTTTTTAGTTATTTATCAACTTAACCGCCAAAAGTGGCCACTTTTGGCGGTTAAGTCGATAATAACTACAGGGAAATAAAATTACAATAATTTAATGTTTTAAAAAGACGTACTTTAATAATAACCACAGATTGTCCGTCGGGATTTTTTGAAATATTGTCTATATGTTGAGAAATGTAACAAAACGCGATTGGGGGCGCTGCGGTCGCTCGGCGCCCTCTTAATATGTCTTTCTCTTTCCCCCGGTCGCTGGCAAATCTACACTACTTGTATATTATAAATCTTCGAAGATAGTAAAATGAATGATGGCGCGACCCGTTCTTTTTAAATCTGTGTTATGGGCTGCCTCATGTTAAATTTAGTTCCCATTTTTTTCCGCAATATGGCGCATTCAGTTCAATTTTTTTCCGCAAGATAGCTCATTAACTTATATGTTAACCTTTATATATTAGTTTAAAATATAGAATATTGTATATTTATATTTGTGGCATACATTTTAGTACAATATTAATAATGGCAGGTATTATTACAAGGTTTTATTTTTAATTTTTTATGCCACGTTATAGAAAATAGAACCAATGGTTGACGCCTGTGTCTAACTGCGAGGCGACTATAGGCTGTCTATGGTCCGTCTCTATGGAGATCTGCTATGTCTATGGTCTCTTTAAGTTTTGTAATAACTACAAATCGGAGAGCGGAACGCCATCTATTGATAGGAACAAGAACTACACTTAAATATTGCTATCTTCAAATGGTTTTTATTCTTGTGTAAGTAACCAACACTGGTGTCAGTTTAGGCTGCTTAACCGGTAAAGACCCGCACGACATTTATAAATGTCCACGTTCATTGTCTTACTATTGTGTCTGGTATTGGCGGTAAAGAAACGGCATCTGACATAGCTGGATGACAGCCGAGACCAACTTATCACTAGATGGCGTTTTGACAGTCGTTTTTAAATTTGCCTAGCAAACAAACTTGTGAAATCCATTTCCATCAGGCGGTTTATCATTCTTTATTCGTATTCTACGATATTAATGGCTAGATTACACACTCAAAACTGCAACTGAGGTTTTATTTTTAACGTCGTAGAAAACCGAACCAATTAAGAATCCGATTACCCTAGGCTTTTTCATACAAACGTAGTCTACGTTTTATTTTGAAACCACATGTCAGTTTCCGGTTAAAAATAGTCATTTTTAAAAAAATTGCAATCGTCTAGAGTTATAATTGGTTTCCTACAGTAAAATGTAAGAAAAATATAAGGTTTTAGAAGTTACCTATACTAATGGTCAAAACAGATATAACACTATATTCTATTTCAAGTTCATATTTTGACTGTGAAAACCAGTTACATGCCTAGATAATTGCAATATCTTCGAAATTATAAAAAATTGCCGAAATCGGGCATGTCGTTTCTAAATAAAATGTACGTTTGGTCTAGGTTTAAGTGACTCTTAAATGAAAAACCTCAGTCTCCATACAAATGGTTAAGTTGAAAATCCTCATCGACCCACAATCACATATCTTTCAACACGTGTTTCAAAATGGCGCCTTCCGTGTTTCTCGTCTGGTTGACGCCCGTGTCTAGTTGCGAGACGACTCTAGGCTCTCTATGGTCGGACTCCATGGAGATTTGGGAGGATGTCTCTATGGATTCTATGTTTTGGAATAGGAGGTTGTTGGAACCGGTAGACGGGTTACGATTGTGGCCCATCTCGTAGATTGGGCTCGGACCTGGTGATAGAAAAAAAAAATCGAAATCATAATATGTATTTTTATCACCATCATCAGTATTATAGCAAACCAAATAATTTCCAAAATGACCGATCTAGAGCGACCTTCCAGCGCCCTTAGTCGGGTCGTCAGACCACTTTGTGGGTGTGGGGGGGGGTGTCCTACGCTTCGCGGGGTGACTTTCTAGAAGGTGGCGTACTGCTTCGACTGACGTTCTGCCCGAGACCCATCATGTTGGGCAGGGGAACCCTGGGCCTGGACTCGCTCTCTAAGAACTTAAGCACAATGCCCCTCCCCCCTCCCTCTTTTAAATGGTAAAATAAAGCCCTGGGCCTGGACTCGCTCTCTAAACCAACCCCCCCCCCCCTTTTAAAACATCTTTGGAAAATAAAACAAATATCAATTACCCATAGTGCTTGGACTTTCTAGAAGGTGGCGTACTGTTTCGACTGACATTCTGCCCGAGACCCATCATGTTGGGCAGGGGAGCCCTGGGCCTGGACTCGCTCTCTAAGAACTTAAGCACAATGCCCTTCCCCCCCCCTCCCTCTTTTAAATGGTAAAATAAAGACAAATTACCCATGGTGCTGGACTTTCTAGAAGGTGGTGTACTGCTTCGACTGACATTCTGCCCGAGGCCCATCATGTTGGGCAGGGGAAACCTGGGCCTGGACTCGCTCTCTAAGAACTTAAGCACAATGCCCCTCCCCCCTCCCTCTTTTAAATGGTAAAATAAAGACAAATTACCCTAATAACCCATAGTGCTTGGACTTTCTAGAAGGTGGTGTACTGCTTCGACTGACGTTCTGCCCGAGACCCATCATGTTGGGCAGGGGAGCCCTGGGCCTGGACTCGCTTTCTAAACCACCCCCCCCCCCCCCCCTTTTAAAACATCTTTGGAAAGTAAAACAAAGATCAATTACCCATAGTGCTTGGACTTTCTAGAAGGAGGCATACTGTTTCGACTGACATTCTGCCCGAGACCCATCATGTTGAGCAGGGGAAACCTGGGCCTTAGACGTGGACTCACTCTGTAACTCCCCCCCCCCCCCCCCCTCATCCATAATATCTTAAGAAAGTAAATTACCCATAGTGCTGGATTTTCTAGAAGGTGGCGTGCTGCTTCGACTGACGTTCTGCCCGAGACCCATCATGTTGGGCAGAGGAGCCCTGGGCCTGGACTCGCTCTCTAGGAACTTGACGAACTCCGCCGCAATCCCCTCCCCAGGGTTGGCGGCCCGCGATAATCCCAGCTTCTCGCACTCCTGCTGGTTGAAGTCCAGAACGGTTGATAGGATCTTCAGGACTCTTGTTCTGGAAAGAAATCGGTTTCATTTTAGCCTAGTTGATCGCTTTTTTAATGTTTCAAATTTTGCTAGTAAAATCATGTTTCTAACAGACTTAAAAAAAAGGTTGGTGTGGTTTTTATTTTATTATTCTTTTTTATTTAAGTCTTTAAACGGCTTCACTCAAGTGAGAAAGAGCTCACTACACCTATTTTTGACCAGATTCTTGTTGACCTGGTATCCTTTTGGTTGCTATTTAACATACTTCCAAAAAAGGACGAAGTTACCATTTCGTTTATCTTTTTTTATGTATGTTTACCGATTATTTGAAGAGGCCTGGACCGATTTGGTTTTTTTTTTTGTTGGGAAGGGTCTATACTTGTCAGGTTGTCCCATAAAATTTGTGTCAGAAGCGGTTGCGCGGTTTGGGGGTGAAGTCGGTTATTAGTTTTGATAAAGGATGATGCAAATCTTGGGCCCACCTTCCAATAGCTATGTATGTTACATCGTTGGTTAGGTATTTTTGGGCTGAATAAAAGTTACTATGGCGTGAAGTTCCAAATCTTAGTCCGTTCAAAGATATTTTTGCATCATCCTTATCATCATCAACCTCTTCTTTTGTCGATAGCCACCATACTTGGGCCAGAGCAGTCAGAGCCTACACTCTCCTCGCTGGGAAGACGGGCTGGAGAGGTCTCATTGATGTTTATAAGCGTATGCTTATAGCTTGTATTCTACACCATCCACCGGAGGACTTAAACTGAGCTATTCTACTCTGCCGGAAACCACACGGTTGAAAAATTAGACATACCTATAAACAGATAGGACTTACAATATGTAAAGAGAATGATCGAATAACCATAATCCTTACGGCGACCTAGATTTGAAACCACGTCATTTTAACACAAGCCGTGCGATTTCCCGCTGAGCCACCGCTCACTCCACACCTGTAGCGAATTTACCCACCTGTTTTGCACGCTCTGTAGCGTAGCCAGCACGTAGTTGACGACCAAGTTCTTGACCAGGTTCTTATCGACCCGGTCTTTTTGGTTGCTTTTACATAAATAGATACTTACAATAATTTTACAAACAAAAAACATACTTCACCCCCAAACTTAACAACCGATTTTGATTATATTTATAAGGGACCATCTCGCAAGTATACACTTACAAAAAAAAAAAGGAATTTTTCAAATCAGTCTAGGCGTCTTTAAATAATCGGTGAACGTAACCTCCTCCTTTAATGGAAGTCGGTGAATAAAGAGAATGATCATGGGGTTACTCCAAAAGCGGTACGCAAAACGGACGGTACTGTCAATCATCATTGAGCACTAACGTAAGATGATAAAGTCGAATTTACTATTTATAAAGTAAAAATAATTTGGTTTGACATAAATATAGGACGTCACTATCGTACGACTAACGTATTATTTAATGGAGTAAACCCCCCAGATCAAATATCCAAAATCCTTAGGACAATAGGATTTGAAACCACATCTTTTCAGCACAAGCCGTGCGATTTCCCGCTGAGCCACCGCTCGCTCCACACCTGTAGCGAATTTACCCACCTGTTTTGCACGCTCTGTGATGTAGCCAACACGTAGTTGACAACCAAGTTCTTGACCAGGTTCTTATCGACCCGGTCCTGTTGGTTGGAGATAGCGTTGTGGTAGCGCTCCTCAGCGGCCGCTACAGACACTTGTAGCGTTCGAACTGTGTGAAAGATTATCTTATGAGTCGGTAGAATGAATACCAAATAAACGATTTAAAATGGATTGAGAGATTTTACTGGTGTCCCACTGTAGGGCAAAAGCCTACTCTTTTTTAACCACCACAAAAGGGTGTTATAAGTTTGACGCTAATGTCTGTCTAATTTTTTCTCATAGATGATATTAAAAACGATGTTCTATCTATTTGTGGCATCTTAAAGCTCGAACGGATCAAACAATTTTGATGCGGTTTTTTTTATGTGAAAGCAACTTCCTTTGCGATGGTTCTAAGCCATGTTTGATAAAAATCCGTTAAGTCGTTTAAAAGTCATTTAGTAATAACGATTTTTTAATTTACCTGACAAATGGTAGATGGCGCTACAATATCAATATACAACGTGGAAGCGAGATATCCGTAATAAATCGAACCACAGGCTATACTTTATTAAAATGATCATAAATTAATAGTCAAAAAATATGAAAAAATAGGCTGCACACTTTTGTATAAAAATGTTTAATTAATATTTTTTTGTTTTTGACTGTTTTACTGAATATGTTTCAGTTAAAAATCGAGGCGAATTTAACACCTTTTGCAAAAGTATACCTTATAAATAGTCAAGTACCTACTCTCTTACGAGAAGAAAATTAAACACAAAATAGATCATAAAACAAAGACAAAATATTTTCAATTCTATACAACTGAACTACTCACGAAATATCAATACACTACGTCTTACCATGCAGGATCGTCGTACGATGCTCGATGCAATGCATACACGACTTCAAAGTATTATTCAGCCACTGGGTAGGGGGCGACCACTTATCCTTGACCACGCCCAAAGCATTTACAATTTTGTTCTTATGTATAAAGCAATATTGTCGAATATATTAGTCGACGTACAATCGTTTTTAGACATGTTGTTCTCCAAATAGATGATTTGGACCAAAACGGTGGAATGCAGCTCAAGCCTTGCAATGGAACGCGATTAACTGGTGTTAACTTATCACTCAATCTTTTAGCAGTTCCAGCGAAAAAGTTAATCCAGTGCTAGACCATCACCATCTTGATTTGTATAGTAACAACAAACAGGATGGCTTTGTTCAAAGATGGATATAAACACGGTCGCAGGCTTATTGTCGTTATTTTATGCTGCCTTCATCTCTCTTTAAGATTAAGAGAAACATTAATCTTTAACGATTTTCCTGTGACAACTCGTCTTATCTCACGAATCCCGGGCTCCGAAGCGAAACAGCTAAGGATGCAACCGGTAACGCGCTAAAATAAAAACGAGAAGTCATCGTATGCGTTATCTGTCTCTTTCTAACCATGCCTGACGTAGTCGGATCACGTCAAAGAGTAATATTTTTGCAATGCTTTCAATCCTTTACGTCTTGAAGAAAAACATGCCATAACAATTAATGTGACCAATTTTACGAGGAAAATTTTTGTATACTTTAGAAATGTTCAAAGAGTCGGTGTCGTACCCCCTTTTTTCTCAATCCACCAGTACCTGAAGTAATACTCAGAGGCAATGCAGCTTTCAATCTTCTAGTTGCTACTCTTCTACTAAAAGGGGAATGCAAAAAAAAAAAGAAACAAAACAATATGCAATGGAAATATTATGTCTAGATAAATTAATATCAATTTTGCAATAATAGAAAGTTTTTCAAAACTGGAGACATTTGAAAAACAACTATTTAGCAAGGGAAAGGTACGGACTGTCTTTTTTCAAGTTTATGAAATAAGTCAAAATAACTTTATATTTTATAACATTAATATAAAAAAAAGATTTCGAAATTAAGTCAAATGCGATTTCGATACTCTATAACATTAATATAAAAATCTTTCATATTTCCATTGCATACAAAAAACACATGACAACAAATTGTGCTGCAAATCAGCGAGTGCGGGTGATACTGACGAAAACTGGTGCAGTTTCCATCAAAACACGAAAAGTATACTACCTCTATCCAGCCAAGAAAACGCATGATTGTTAGAATTAACTCTTATTTCAACGCAATAAGGTCGAATGCCAAGCGCGCTGTGGCAAAGATATTTTTTTTCACATGTAGTATCACAAACAGTTGAAGATTTGACAATCGTCTAATTGGCTGTGTAGAGTTCTTAGAAAAAGGACTAAAGGCATAGAAATATCTTAGTCTTGTTTTACCGGACTCCTAAATAGGAGTAGGTTATCAATTTGTTGTGATTTTTTTCGTTTATTCGAATACGCCTGGACCGATTTGGAAAATTCTACTTGTCAGGTGGTCCCATAAATTTTTTATCAAAATCGATTATCGAATCGATACCAAATTGTAGTACAAAGTAAGGTTTCATAATAAGTTAATAGACCCGGGGAAGAACATAGGATAGTTTTTATCCCGATATTCTCACGGGGAGCGGAACCCACGCGGCTAGTTAAATAAATTTCTCATTTTTTTTCTATGCCTTTAGAGTAACTTCCAAGGTCAAATCTAAGCAGTAATGGTAACACAGGACGTCACGATGTGAAGCCGGGTCCTCAGTCAAACCCCATATGGTAATCTGAGTGAGTCGCGGACATGCCTGAGGCAGCCGCGACACTTCCAAACCTCACAGTTACCAAATGAGATTAGGCCGAAGTGGGCGAAAGCTTGCTTCTTGGTTTTCTTTTGCTTGTGTAACATAAATTCAAAAACAAAATAAACAGGCTTGCACACGAATTCATATTGTAAACTTGTTTATATATAGCTAACTTTATAAAAAAATACAGTATTTGGCCTATAACGAAAGAGTATCAGAACTTCTTCAAATCTAGTTTGTCTGCTTTTTACTTTTAAACTGTAAAAAGATGTTATTCAAAAGTTAATTTTTATTTAAAGCTCATGAAATACAAAGCCGTGCGCAAATAAAAGAAAAAAAACTCATAATGTTTTTAAATATCTTCAACAATAAAATAGTGATTTTTGAGTTTAATTCATATTTTTGGGCTAAACATAACTTTAAATAAACAAGTCATTTGCAGTGATACATAATAAAACAAAAACGGCACATACACAAACTACATGCTACAAAATCAATACAAAAATTGATACACACGTCAAAAGCGAAAAAGACTTTAACGCGTCACAAGAACATCATCCAAGTATACAAAAGCTAAATATTCGAACTTACGTGTGCCAATGCTTGCTATCTACTTTTGTGGTTGTGCAGTGACCAACTGTATACCACCTGGTAGCCTGGGGGTAACAACCCCAGAATTACCAGCTGATATTTAGCCGGAGCACCGCTTCGTTTGAGCTGGCTGTATTTTGTAATAACCAGCGACTAGGTCTAGAAATACAATTGGGTCACAAATTCTATTTTTTGGGGTCATTTTCATCACTTGCTGATAATAAGTTTTATGCAGATGTTAATTTAAATTTATGAACTCATAAGTTAAATGTATATGCCAAGGAAGAAATACATCAACTGATAAAACTGACCATAAATCTATGTAATGATTTAGTTCGATGCAGAAAATACAATCATATTTACAAAAATACTATTGGGATGCAAAAAAATCATTACATTTGTTTAAAAACTTATAGGGAATGCATTTTCTTACATACAATATAAAAAATCTACAAATGTGTTAACTATTTCTAAAAATCTTACAATAAGAAGATCAAAAATCCACCTACCTTGCTCCTTTAAATCGTTTATCTGAGCGGATTTAGTTTCCACCTGGTCACCTAACCGGGTAGCCGCCCTAAGACCTGCTAACGATTCTTCCAGTTTCTTGTTAAGTCTGGTGATTTCATCTTGTAACGACCGGTTCTCTCGCCTCATGTCCTCCATTTTGTTTCTTATCTTCTCTGTGGCCGCTTGGATGTCACGTTCTTTGTCTGAAAATGTTTTAGTAAGTGATCACAGCCTGCTTGCTTTTCTAAATACGTTTTATCAGACGTCTTGATTTTCTGTATAAAAGTCCATTTACAATGTTACTATGTACTAATCGGAGCAGTTTTTCTTCAGGTATCTTTAAATTATTTTGTGAAACTATAGCAGAGCCGAGCAAGTACTTTATTGCAGTTAAGGCATCAATACGGCGCATTTGCCTCTGATGCCGAGCATTATACCGAACCTCGGGTTTGCAGCAAAGCTATAAAAGCTACCGGAAACGCTCTAGATAAGAAAGAAAGTCTATTATTAGATCAGATATCTGCCTTTTGGACTATAAAGTACAGAAGAAGCTCTTCTAAACTTACCTAACTGGAATTGCTCTAGCACCACTTGAAGATTAGTCAACGCAGCTTCGCTCCTACTTCTGGCGTCTTCCGCTTCGCTCAACCGGACTTGGACTTCTTCGCGTTGCTTCTCTAGCAGCTTGATCTGATTCCTTAATGTCTCTACTTCTTGGTTCGCTCGAATACTGAAATGTTTTAAAACAAGGTTTATTAGAACAATCATATAAGGACTACAATGTGGAATCAAGATGAACGATAGATTTTATATATATATTTTTATTTTGAATCTAAAAGAAATAAATATGATTCTTAATTAAAAATTAAAAAAAAAGAATCTCAAGCGATAATTTGTGTTTTAGAGTAAAATCTTTATTCAAAAAGTGTAATTCTAATATAATTTATACGAAACTTTGTATAGATGGATGGATTTCCAGCTCAAACTCTTTGAAATACAATTGGGAATGTAGATTGCTATTACCAGTTTTACCACAAATAATAGGTACTTTTTGTTATATTGCTTGGACTTCCTCACTCATACCCTAAATTAAAATCATGGTGTAGAATCATTGTGTGATATATCAGCGCATATTATAAACATACTAGCTGTGCCCGTGGGCTTTGCTCCCCGTGGGAATTTTGGGCTAAAAACTATCCTATGTCCTTCCCTGGGTATCAAACTGTATATCAAATTTCATCTAAATTGGTTCAGTGTTTCAAGCGTGAAGTGACAAACAAACAAATATACAAACTCACTTTCGCATTTATAATATTAGTAGGATGAAGAAATTCACCTGTTACTGGTATACACTGTGCTATTCTGTTTCGCCCGTTCTTCCACCTGGTTCAGCCTGGTCTGGCACTCGGTCAGTTTCTGCTCTGACGTCATCAACTCTTGCGTGTAGTTGTCTTGCATCTCTACGAGATGGTGTCTCAACCTTTCCAGTTCTCGCTGGGAATTCTGTTCCTGTTCTGAAAGCTAAAGAAAGGAAAACATATAAACATCCGTATTTCTGAGAAAATATATAAAGTTAAATGTATATGCCACAACTTGAAAATATTAGCATTTTCAAGTTCATGAAAATTGTTTCTATTTAGCGATTTAGTAGCGTAATTACGCCGTCTAATAAAGAGTTCTATTTATTTTTTAACATATACTCTCATTATAAACAAGTTTATTGAAAAAATTACATCTTTTGTACAAGCTTCTATTGCGAGGCCAAAGAAGTAAGCCCCAACTCGATGGAGTTGCGTTGTTTTATTACTAAGTTCCACCTTCCGTTTCCGTGATCAGTCCCTAGTCCCTAGACAACGTCTTTCATAAAGTGCTTGTCAAGACAAATCAAAAAATGAGTCCTATTCAATGAGTAATGTTGTTTTATAACATTGAGTTCTGTCAAATATCTCCCGACTGCATCATCAGAACAGGTCATTGACTAACAAATGTTTATTCAGTAATTAGACTTTTTTGTGTATAATCACAAAACTTACCTGTAAAATTTCTGCCCTCAAAACCTTCGTAAGCTCTAGCTGATAAGCCAGAGTTTTACTCAAATTATCGCGTTCCTCAGTCAAGGTGCTTATCGTCTGATTGGCTTCCGACAACTCAGCTCGCACATTATCCCCGCAACTACTCGCATTCTGATTCAAATTCATTATTATCTCGTCCTTTTCCTTCAATGTCATCCTTATAGCTTCACAATTTGTACAATATTCTGTGCGATTCTGAATTAATCTCTCTTTTTCTTCGATAATATTCTTGAACTCGTTAGTCTGTTCGAGTATAACATGATTCAACCTTTGTATTTCATTGTGATATTGTATACTTTCATTGTGTTTTAGAGTAACCAAGTTGATAAGCTCATTTTTCTCGCTCATTGCATTATCGAGCATATTCTTATACTCATTGCAATTTTTTTCGTAATGCTGTAATCTATCTTTTAGTTCCACTAATTCTGCCTCTTTTTCTGTAATAGATTTTTTCAAATTAGTTTTCATGTCTTGTTTTTCTTGAACCAATCTCATATATTCATCATTATGATCTGTGTGGTTATCCGTAGTTTTCAATTTATCAGTCAATTCTACTATTGATTGATTCAGTTCTTTTATATCTTTGTCTTTGTTGTCGATTTTGGTTTTGTACTCCATGCAAACTTTTTCTTTTTCTTGTAGTTTATGTGTGAGATCTGATATTTCAGAATTTTTAGAGTTCATTTCATCATTAAGTGTAATCAGTTGTTTTTCCACTTCTTGTCTCTCTATATTTATTTTATTTAACTCATTCTGACTGAGTCTTGTTTTCTGACTAGTATCTATTAACTGAACTTTAACCTCTTCTAAAGTTTGACGCATCTTATTGATTTCTTCATTTTTAACTGCTACGCTTTTTTCTAAATCAGCTACGTTTTGGTTTAATGATAATAAGGTTTCGTTGTTTTTAGTAATAGTTGAATTAAGATCATCGATAATTGTATCTTTTTCATTGAGATCATTTATCAGTTTATCAAATTCTTGTTCAAGCTGGCCAATCTTAACATCAGTCGAAGACAACTCTGCTTCCAGTTTTAGTTTTGTTTCAAGAAGTTTTTGGTTCTCTTCTTTTAGAGTTAGTACTTCATTAGTCAAGAAGTCTTGCTGCACCAGTTTACCTTTCAGTTCATCAATAGTTTCTTGTAATAAAGTGGCATTTTCCCTACTCTCCAATAACGTCAGGTTCTCTTTTGTAAGTTCATTAATCTTTTCTTGCAACGCTACGTCCAAACTATCCTTACTAAATTCCAAATCTGTAGCGTCTTTAGAAGACAACTCGCTTTGCAGAATTGCTACTGTCTCTTCCAATTTCATTTTCTCATACTCAACTTCAGATTTATGTTTGATAACTTCATCAAGTTTTACTTCAAGATCATGTAACTTTTGGTCTAAAGCTACCTTTAACACGGCTAATTCTTTGTGCTCAGATGATTTCTCACTAAGCGCATTCCTCAAGTCGTCGACTGCTTTCGTTAGTAATACTTTATCATTTTCAATAATATGTATGTCAATGGATAGCTGCTCATTTTTAGCGTTAGCTGCATTTAGACGTTTTTTCAAGTCATCTACTTCATCTGTACTTGTTTTTAATTTTATGGACATTTCAGTAGTTGTGCTATTTTCTAGTTCTTCGATTGCCTTTGTTTGGCTTTTGCACATTTCTATTTCCGACATCATGGTAGTATATTTTTCTTTTAGGTCACTTAAACTTTTCTGGAGCCCAACTTTTTCATCATTTACCTCAGCTAATTGCTTCTTGATCCTATTGATTTCTGATTCAAAAGTTTTATTTATTCTATTAGAGTCAGCCAATTCAGATTCTAATTTAACCAAATTATCTTCATGGGATTCAATTATAGGTTCTAGTTTGGACGTATTCTTTAAGGCCGCTATTTCAGATATAAGGAAATCATTGTTTTTCTTTGTTTCACTCAGTTCCCTTTCAAAGTGCTGAATATCAGTAGTTAGGAAGTCATTTTCAGCAGTCAAGTCATCTATTTGGGATTGCATATTATTGATATTTAAATCTTTCTGCGAAAGTTCATGTTTCAGCACGTCTACCTCTCTTTTAAGGGAGTTCAATGTTTTGAAAACACTTTCTAATTTATAAAGCACTAAATTATCACCAGCAGACGGTATTTCTCCAACATAATCAACAGGCAGATCAAAGTTTACGTACTTATTATACATTTGCATGACTCTCTCGGATTTAATAGTTTTACTATCACTATGGTCACCTCTTTCAAGTTCCTTAGAAGATAATTGATGTTTTAAATCATTTATCTCTCGTTTTAAAGATTCTATGACTCCTTTAGCATTGTCATCAATATTAATTTCATCTAAATCTAGTCTATCAGAATTTCTTATGCTTTTCAAATCATTTAATTCTTTTAGTAAATCGTCGTACCTCTCTCTGGGCACAACATCAGACAGTTCTGAATGTTTAGTAACTACTTCCACATCATGTTCTAATTTTGTAACTTGCTCCTGCAGTTTAAACACTTCTTCATGAAGGTCTTGATTTTCTTCTTGGAACTTTTCCGCATTTTCTCTTAAGAGACTATGAATTCTTTCTAAATTTTGATATTTATGCAACAAAGTTTCATAGTCTGATTTTATAACTTTAAGGTTATCTAGTTCTTTATCTCTTTCACTGATTTTATCTAACAAGTTTTTAATTTGTGCCGTGTATTCTTCATTTGAAGTCTTTAACTCCTCGTGCTCCTTTTTCAAAACTTCAAAGTTCTTTTGCAGTTCTTTCTTTAGCGATAACAGTCTTTCCATTGCTTGTTGATGTTGACTATCAAGCTCTTCTAAACTGCTAGTTAGATTTTGATTTTCTTTCTTAAGACGACTTAGCTCTTCGGTACCAGGTCTCATATCAAGTGTACTACGTTCTTTTATGGAGGATATTTCATCTTGTAGAGTCCGTATTTGAACCTTGTATTGATTTTCGATTTCAGACGCCTCAGAAGAAGTGGCCGGTGGATCCCAATACCAACTAGATTCATCTTCTTTGACACCATTTTTTCTGGAGAGCCTCTGTAAAGAAGAGAAAGAACATTTTAATACATTTTGCTTACTAATATGTAAGGCATCTATTTTAAACATGACACAATTGCCAGACGGACACTCAATTCTTTTGTCTCGTCAAACGCGTTCGACTTTTATTTCACATTGGCGTAATTGGTAAATATGGTACAAATTAACATAATAGTATAAAGACGGTATTTATTTAGAAATTTTAAAATTACAGAATTATGATGTCATACCGTATATTTTTGGTTTCGTTCAATATTAATCACATTTCCCTAGACTTTATATGACGAAATACGAAAAACGTATTTTTGATCGTGCACTTCTCAAAATGTTAATTTCTGAAGTCTCTTACAACGAAAACAAATTACGCAGGACATTTTTCCTTACCCTAGACAGAATCAGACTTTTCCATATAAACGTAGTCTAGCTATTATATTAAAACTACGTGTCGGATTTTGGCAAAATTTTGTAATTTCAATGAAATTGCACATATGTAGTGTAGGCATATAACTGGTTTTTACAGTCAAAATATGGACTTGAAGGAGAATAAATTTTATACATCATTTTTGACCATCAGTAGGTGTGGGAAACTTTTACACTCTTATATTTTCTTTCAAGTTCATATTTTGTATTTGAAAACTAGTTATATGCCTATATATATGCAATTTCTTTGAAATTACAAAACTTTACCGAAATCTGACATGTAATTTTAGAATAAAAGCTAGACTACGTTTGTATGAAAATGTCTATGGTAAGGGGACTATTAAGAAATCGTCTCGACGCCTCCAACCGTCACTCAAACGCTTGGTTACCACAGGCCACTAAACACATACGTCTGTACAAACACGATAACTTATCTACCACTTTTATGGCTCACTGGCTGACTCACAGCAACACCTTTTGTAAGGGCACTAGTTCGCAATTACAAACCCAAGTAGAAGGCTCATGTTTGGTACTTTTATCAGAATTTGTAAGGATTTACGGTAAAACAAGTCCGTCTTCTACTTGGCCGGTTATTCTACCGAGGGACAGGTTTTTAAATCAAAAGATAATATCATGGATTTGATCTTTCAGTGTTTTAAAAAAACCTTCAACTTACAGAGATGTGCTGTTGTTGGCTTTGAATAAAGAAAACAGAAAAGATAAAATTATAAAAGACAAGAGCTTAGCTCTTGTCTTTGATAAGAAGAAGTAGAATTAACGTTGATTCTCTACATTAATAGCAGCCGTCTAAACTTATAAACATTTCAGTATTTTCTGTCACTTTAAATTATGTTTCAATGTACGAAGCCTGTATTACAAGAGTTAACATTCACCCCATTATTAGAATCTATAGGATTTAATGAATGATTCATGTTTGTATTTATTGAATTCACGTTATCTCCAAATATTCTAAACATATCAGTCAAAAACTAATGATTTCCTAAAGATATCTTTTCTATCTAAAACTTTTCGGTTTAAACTTACGAAGGATGCATTAACATCCGAAGCATCTCAACAGGCGATGCATTTAGCAACCCGCCGTCACTATTTGTTTACAATTCCTATTTTTTTATTTTCCCGCCCAGCATCATACCAAGCGTTTGATCTTGCGGACTTAGTTCCTGTCAAACCCCTTCAGAAACAGATGAAACTGTATTGTGTAGTAAGTTTAGGTTATTATCTCAAATTCTTGCGAGGTTCGGTTCCGTTCGCGTGTAAACGTCTTCCACTAACTTACTGACGCGTGAAGTTCACTCAAAGTTAGCATTCACAACTACGGAACCCTACACTGCACGTGGTCCGACACGCACTTGGTGAATTATTCTATTTTCACGCCCAGCATCATACAAAGCGTTTGGATCTTGCGGACTTAGTTCCTGTCAAACCCATGATTTGATTTTCCGATGTTTGTGTGCTAAATTTAAGTTTGGATCAATATATTCGGACTTTCGTGAACTGCATTGTGTTGTTTTACTGGAGCACTAACCCTTCTGAACTTTACCCGATCAGTGGCAAACTCAAAGACAGTTTAGACAAGAGACATTCGCATAACCTTACAAGTATAATAAGTTTGGGTTATTATTTCAAATTCTTGCGAGGTTTGGTTTCGTTTGCATGTAAACGTCTTCCATTAACTTACTGACGCATGAAGTCTTCGATAAGCACAGTGTCATAATGTTGATTCGGAACGGTAGTAAAAAACCGTTCAATTTTAATGTCACAGTTTACAAAAATGTCTTTATTACGCGCTTCAATAGTGCTGGTTCGATCTAATTGTCGAGTGAGATTAGTTTTCTCTTTGTTGTCTATGATTACAAATTTTTTATAGCTTTTTAGGAAATTCGGTGTACGGTAATGATTGATGATTATTAAAATATCCGATGGATACAGAATGTAGCGATTTGTGTGTGATTTTTATGACGTCTGTAATAGCCATATGATTTGATAAATAAATAACAAATGTTATTAAAAACAAACAAAAATGCCAAAAACCTTTTTCCAAGAAACATGCCAAATTTTTGGCTATAAATATTAAGTAATCAGCTGAACTGAGTTTGTATCCATCATCATCATCATCATCAGATCTTTTTAGTCTCTACTGCAGGAGCACGACCCTGTCTGTACTACTAGAGCCATATTTGGTAAGAGCAGGCAGAGGATTTTGTACTGAAAAGAATTTTAATTTGTCGATTTATGTTCTTTAGGGAAAGTTGTTCAGTAACATGGACTGAATTTACCCTGAAAATTGTTTTTGTTAGACTTTACCTTACATATAATAAAACAATAAAAAAAGTGTGTCTGTACATCAAATATTTTTCCAAAAAAAATATTGGGGAATATGGATACATAGTAATAGAGTAAGTTTTTTTTTTTAAATGACTTTATCTGTTTGTACACGCCAATAAAATCGCCGGAAATACTGGACGGATTCGAATAAAACTTATTTTTGTTATGTAGCTGTAATGTTAACGCTGATGCAGAACCATAATAGTCCAGCTAAACTATAAGAAATAAAAAAATTACGCCTTAGAAAAAGTTGTTTAGCCTTATGAGCATTTTCTAGAGACGTAAAGTCAACGCGAACGAAGTCGCGGGCTTCGGCTAGTACATAATATCGTTCTAACGCAGTTTAATACGAACCATGACGTGCGTGACGTGTTTGGTGTATGAAGGGATTTAGATAACAAATTAGATTAGGTTTTATGAAGCATTATACCATGACGACATTATAATTGCAGCGCTATGTTGCAATACCGATGTATATTGCCTTAATTGAACGAGAAAGCTAAGTTCACTGAATCAACTTCGACAACCCATGAATAAGACAGAGATTTAACTTTAAATATAAGTCAAAACATTAATTAGCTGACGGGTTACTCACGTATAGAGTCAGCTACTGCCGACATGTTTTGACCATATCCGGAGGTCTTCATCAGGGCGAATGTGATTACAAGCCCGTACATGTGTATGATGAGGTAGAAACATGTCAGCAGTGGCTGACTCTATACGTGAGTAACCCGTCAACTAATTTTAATAATGTCTTTGTCTCACGTTAGTTTTATGAGCCAAAACATTTAGGGGTGTAAGAAGGGTGGCAAACAGTTTGAGGCGAACTACTAGTCGTGACGAGGAATGCAAAGTTCATGTGGATGTTGCTTTTAACCCTTCCACCAGAAAAAGAGGGTATATAAATTCTGCCTGCGTGCGTATGCGTGATATGTAACTTTAAACCTATGAACTTGGAATGTTTTGAAATATATCTCCACTAAATTTTTTATACAAATATTTTCTAAAAAAGTTCCTATTTTTTTCCGTAAGTTTTACTTTAAAAACATCTAAATCTAAAGTCAGACGTAGTGTTGAAGACCATGACTTCAACCATTACATTCGACTGTCAAAAGCCGCAACAATCCCATTTGCGAATCTTCATTACACCACAAGGTAACATATTAAGAGGAGTTTGCATTTAGGGTTACCATCTGTCTGGCTTTAGACATGTTTGGGGTTTTGGGGTCGTGTCCGGCGAATCCATGTTTTGCTGGGCTTTTTGTCGAAGCGGATGATCTTTTAAGGTTCCGTACCGAAAGGGTAAAAACGGTACCCTATTGCTAAGACCCCGCTGTCCGTCCGTCCGTACGTATGTCATCATCATCAGGCTGTATCTCATGAACCGTGACAGATTTGAAGACAATATTTTGAATGTATAACTTTTCATATAGAACATTCTTATCAGCCAATAAGAAAATTCTAACTAAGTAACTTGTAAAATTATTATATTACTAACACACTTACACTACTAACATATTACTAATACACTTGTAAAATTATCATATGACGTAAATAAGGTACTTGAAATTTTCACAGATGATTTATTTCTGTGGCCGCTATAACAACAAATACTAAAAACAGAATAAAATAAATATTTAAGAGGGGCTACCAAACAACAAACGCAATTTTTCCGATTTTTGCTTTACATTAATAACGGCAACAGGTAGACGCTTAAAATATTCAAAGAATACTAGCAACCAATTGAATCGAACATGAGCAAATTCTGTCAAGAACTGCTGAGTTTATATTAGGATATGACAACCCTTGGCTACTAGCAACAAATAGCAAAATGATGTTCGGAATGAACTTTGTCCGCGGTCTAACAAAGGCATATAAATATGCACTCAATGTTAGGAATCTAACACAAGGTCCGAGTACACATATTTTTGTTCTTCCAATGCTTGTATGGGAGAAAAAAAACTAAGAATGAACAAGATGCTACTTTTCCTGTACAAATCGTTAAAGCCAATCGAGGGCTTGAGCGAGAGTATTAATTATGTTAAGTTAGGCGAAGAGACTAGCCAAGCCACCCATCAAAATGTTGAGTTAAATAAATAAGTAATCTATATAGGGACAAAAAATATAAAAAATAAAGGTAAAATAGAGTTAGAAGTAACATTACGGTAACAATCAAGACCATTCGCTTAATGTGCCTTCTAAAGACCGTGAAAAGTTAAGAAGAAAGAGTCTTTATCATGTCTTTCCTGGTACTTTGCTCAGGACCATCTATTAATAGGTGGTTGAACTGCACTGCGCTTGTCGGTGGATGGCCGTCATTCGAGAATCTTTCTGCCCTATCAGCCATCGATTTGTCGCGCTGTATTTCTCTTATGCGAATGCGAACATGTAATTATTTCTTCTTTCTTCACAGTTATCATCAAAATTATCCGTATTCCCGGTTGCATCGTCAGCGGTACCGCTTCAGAGCCCGAGGTCCGCTAGCTACCCTAGGTGATTTGACGAGGTTACTGGTTTATACACAGAGCGACTGCCGTCTGACCTCCGCAGTCCAAAAGGTAAACCAGAACCAATCCTTAGATAGGTTTGAGCAAACGCTTGATGATGTTCAAGACCCTTAGTTTATACTTTCCTTTCGGAACACGGAATCATCTTTCTTTTCGGATAATCAGGTGATTCAAGCCTGCAATATCAGGCAGACTGGAAACAACTTTTTACAAACTATGCTTCCCAATGGAGGACGATGGGGGTAACCCCTGACATGATTTATAATAGGGAAAACTGGCGCGCGAAGATATGGAGAGCGGACCCCAAATGAAATGGGACCATGGCTAGGACATGATGATGATGATGATGCTTCCCAATGGATTGGAAGCCACGACCTTCAGATCCCAAGGCCTTAACTACTTATTAACTACTGGATCACGGAGCTAGTCGCTGCATTTCTCTCGCATATTTATTCGAATATCAACAATACTGCATTTCTACTTCCTAGCAACGTATCGCAGGGCGCAGTTTTACGAACCATTGTGTCGCCAATAGCTACCTAAACCTACGCTTTCTATTCTCATTTGAACGTGTGTTGAACGTAACTTCCCTATAAGGTAAGTTCATAGGACAGAATCACTATATGCGGTGGATTATATTACTAAAGTTCCTAAGCTTAAAGCCTCGAAACTTTAAACTAGTGGCTCTGTGAGCCGCAGACCTCACTAGTCATCCCCATTGAAGTTTATTGGATAAAAAAGTTGTACAGACAATAATTTAACAAAATTAAAAACCGACTTCAAAACCAAACTACGACACCATTTTAATATAAAATTGCGACTATGGAACTACCTGACAAGTATGCCCTTTCAAACAAAAAAAGAATTAAAGACCAGGCGTCTTTGAGTAATCAGTGAACAATTGAACATACATTAAAAAGAACATAAAATATTCCAACGAATTAATAAAGTCCTCTTTGGTTTTGAAGTCGGTTGAAATATTGCGACTTAATAAGGAAAAAAATCGAAATTGCTAAGTAAAATTTATTTTTTAAAGTTTTAAACCCAAATTATTCTGCCATTTTGAAAAATTTTGAGTCTGGCGACATTAGGGTACAGGCTCCGCCTTCGGCCTCGCCACGGAGCTTGCTGTTAGGGCTCGCGTCGCTCGGCCTACGGCCTTGGGACTAGGGAAAACTAAAAACATTTCAAGAATTTATAATTTCTCATGCACAGATTAATGTCGCGTACAGAGCCATCGCGACACTAGCGCCGCGCGGCGGAACCTTGACCGAATTTCCGTTGTCTTTTAAACTTCCATAATTGTTGGTGACCGTTTCTAACTTACGTAATGTTATACACATGACAAACAATGCCTTCCAGTGATGGCTTAGAGTTTTAGACGTGGGACAGAAACTTTCTACAAGGATGAATGGTTACATGTAACTTATGTTAACTAGAAAATCACAATGTATTTTATGCGCAGGTTATTAATATTCATTTTACTTTTGTATTGGTTTTATTAAAAAAAAAACATTGAGACAAAACCAAACTTCCGTAACATCTTGCCTAATTTAGAGTAAATTGAAGAACAGCTTTTTTATACATATTACTAATAGTTCACATTTAACAAAACTTTTATAGTTTTTTTGGCCAAATCACCTGTACCTTTAAATCATCATCATCTTTTCAGCCACTTAACTTCCACTGCTGCTAACACCATAGGCCTCTTCAAAAGGATTTCCAAAATGACCGATCTAGAGCGACTGCATCCAACAGTAGCTTTGAATATGTGTACTTTAATAAACAATTTCTGTTTTACACGTAATATCTGCTTCGTTACTAGCTTTATTATAAAATACAGTACCTATAAAACCAACATAGTGGTTTAAAACATAGGGCCAGAAAGAGTCAAGGTTCGCATCGCAATCATTAAGAATAAGAGGCTTATTACTAAGAATATCCAATACCAGACAATTACCTGCGAGTCAGCTACGATCACATGGTCACAATTAGCCGACGTTTGTAAAAACACCACAAACACTAGTAACCTCATGTTAGAGACCTCATTTTTACATACATTTAGAGTTTACAATGTGTTTTATAGCTATTTTGATATATTGTACCCTTCTATGACTGTATGTTATGTTGTTGGCAGACTAGAATATATAGAAGAAAATAGAACAAATGGAAAAAAGAAGAGCCGTATAATAAATAGACGAAAATAAATAAATATATATGGACAAATTACACTGATTGAGCTAGCCCCAAAGTAAGTTCGAGACTTGTGTTATGGGATACTAACTCAACGATACCATATTTTATAACAAATACATAGATAGATAACCATTCAATACCCAGGACCATTCAATATCCTAAAGGCTGACTGGTAGAGAATGGATTAGCATTAAGTCCACTTTTTATACTATTATGGTCAATAAAGATTTAACAAATAAATAATTACTAAGTATACGTATCAGATTAAAAATGTTGAGATTTTCGGAAACATTGACCCTAAGTTAAGGCATTTCAGATTTACAACATATTTTACAAATAATTTAGAAGTGAAAACATTATATTCTACAAAGACTATTGCTTGTTTCAATTGCTTCTTATCCAAGCACCATTAATTTTTAACAACTATCTGATCCTAGCAGTACATCTGGTCATCACATTCACAATATACGAATGTTCTGGTGACCAGTTGCTGAGTTTTTCAAATATAATTCATCATCATCATTAGTAATCTTCTATATCCCACTGCTTGAAAATCCTTAAATATAATTACGCTTTTATAAAGACGAATATACAAAGACACCGGTGCCTAAAGACAAAACGGTCACTTAAACGCCAAGTAAATTAAAATCTAACACAGATATTCATAAACAATTAACGAGCACGATCGATTCTGACATAATCGAACGCTGTGTCGGTCTGTCTGCATGCGGCCGTAACGATGTATCTCGCGAACCGTAACCGAATGTATTAAACCATATTAATGTTAATGGCAATATAGATATACAACGACGCGGATCTAAATATATTGTTGCTAGGATCACTCGTGAATTTTATTCAGCAAGTTTAAATGTGCAAAACCTTTATTTATAGAGCTTTTTGGAACTTTATTTCATCGTACGTTAAAATATTCTTGGAAAAAGATTTGATATGGATGAAGAACTGGCCAGTTGTAACCGAAATAAAAAAATAAGTTCAGATTTGAAAATGGAACTCTTTGCCAATTTGTTGTGTATGTATTTTTAATTAGTCATTTTGGCGGCAATTTGAATATTATCTATGTCACGTCAGCGTGAATTTAACGCGTGAAAAAGATATAAGATGGATGTAGTTAGTGTATTGAGTTAGGTACCTATGTTTATTATATAGATAGTATAAAATAATAAATAACATGAAAAAAAGAGAAAATCTGGAAAAGAATATTAAATAAATAGTAGAATGAGACAAAACCAGGCAGAATGAAGTCTTATTATGATTAAAACTGATCATCTATAAAGTATGTCACACGAATTTCTTGACTTTTGACTCCCCCCTCCTGCTTGTCACAGTTGGTCACAATTTTGAGACCCCCACCGCACTAGCGTGATGTCACATATTTTACGTTTACTTTTTATGTAGTCTAAGTAAGGAAACAAATTTATCTCTAGTCAATAAACATACTGATTGGCAGAGTTTTCAAATTCAATTGGATACAAATATCGATCTTAGAGTACCATTAAAGACCCCCGAGGAGCTGAATATAGATCTTGAAAAGTTCGTTACTCTAATACAACGGACTGCGTGGAACAACACTCCTAAATTAAAGCAAAAAATTGTCAGAAATGTATATCCAATAGAAATTAGGGAACTCATAACAGAAAAACGAAAGCAAAGGAAATTATGGCACCAAACTAGGTCACCAGAAGACAAGAGAAAATTAAATAACCTCAACAAAAAACTTAAACGAGTAATCCAGAACCATGTTGATGAGTGTACAAGCACGTATCTCCAAAAGCTTACTAGTGACCGTAGCACAGACTATTCACTCTGGAAGGCTACAAAATATTTGAAACGCCCCATCAACCACATCCCTCCCTTAAGAATGGGATTTGGAAGGTGGGCAGTTACTAATGAACAAAAAGCTGCCAAGTTTGCTGATCAACATGAGGATATTTTTAAACCAAATGAAAGTCAGGAAGTAAATTGTGAGACAGACACTGAGGTAATCAGCGATATCAACGATGACCAAATCAACATTAAGCTTGTGACACCGAAAGAAGTCTTACGCGAAATAAAACAACACATAAATCCAAAAAAATCGCCTGGCTTTGATCTGATATCAGGGGAAATATTACACAACCTTCCCAAAAAAGCTATAGTTAAGCTAACAAATCTGATAAATGCTGCATTGAGACTTAGATATGTACCAGACTTGTGGAAAATAGCTGAAGTTATAATGATAGCAAAACCTGGAAAACCACCAAATGAAACAACGTCGTACAGGCCAATCTCCTTGCTGCCCGTAATGTCAAAACTGTTCGAAAAACTGTTGCTTAAAAGGCTAAAACCTATCATAGAAACGAGAAACCTTATTCCTGAACATCAGTTTGGCTTTAGAGAAAATCACTCTACAATTGATCAAGTACATAGGATTACTAACATCATTGAACAATCTCTAGAAAATAAAAAAGTTTGTTCAACTATCTTTCTAGATGTAGCACAAGCTTTTGACAAGGTATGGCACGAAGGCCTCATTTTGAAACTCAAAAAAATGCTTCCCAAAATCTTTGTAGAGATAATTACTTCTTATATAAGTGATAGAGCCTTTAGAGTGCGACAAGATCATGCATACTCTGAAGTTAAGGAAATAAAAGCTGGGGTACCTCAAGGAAGTGTATTAGGTCCGGTCCTGTACCTATTATACACTTGTGACATTCCTGAACTAGAAGAAAACACGATTGCGACCTTCGCTGATGACACGGCTATTATGGCAGTCGGAAACAGTCATGCAGAAGCAGCAGAAAAGGTCCAAGCCGCTGTTAATAAAGTTCATAACTGGACAAAGAAATGGCGAATAAAGCTAAACGAATCGAAGTCTGTCCACGTCAACTTCACGAATAAATGTGATGACTACTGTCCCGTCTACATAAATGGACAGCAGGTGCCATATGAAAACACTGCTAAGTACCTAGGTATGACACTCGACGCGAAGCTTCGCTGGAAAGCTCACGTCAAAAAGAAAAGAGAGGAACTTGATATAAGGTTCCAAAAGATGTACTGGCTGCTTGGAAGGAACTCTGCGTTGTCAGTAAATAACAAAATACTACTCTACAAACAAGTCCTCATGCCAGTATGGACTTATGGTATACAGCTATGGGGCTGTACCAAAAAAAGTAATATTGAAATAATTCAACGCTTCCAAAATAACGTACTGAAGGCCATTGTGAATGCGCCCTGGTATATAAGAATCGACGATCTACACCGGGACCTTAACATGCAGACCGTCGATAAAGTCATCAAGAAATACGCCGAAGCACATGAGTATAGACTGCTTCACCATGTGAATGTCGAGGCGATCCAGCTCCTCGACAACACGGACATAGTGCGACGTCTCAAAAGAACAAAACCGTTTGAACTAGTGTAGTTTTAAAAAATACATTGATATTATAGTGCAGTGATGTGCCAGCAGAGACACAAGAACAAAGTGCCTTCCCCTTAATAGAGACAGTAAGAAAAGTGCCAATGGACACATTCTTAGACAATAACGTATAAAACTAGGTCAATGTTAAATTACTTATTAGCCTGAGTTTAGGCTAGATTGTAATATTATTAGCGTACTTAATTATTTTAGTTAATTAGGAACGTTAAGAAAGGAAAAAAAAAAAAAAAAAAAAAACTTTTTGTGTAGGATACTTTACTACTACTACTTGCTTAGCTATAGATTTTGTATTGTGACGTCACGAACCTTATGACGTCTCCCATTCGTTTTTCTTTCATTGACTGAATGGGTCCTGCCTAGTAATTTCCCATCACCATTTTATTTACAGGCGATTTAGTTAACTACACTAAATCAAATTAGATGAAAGAGATAAACCGACCGAAATAGAAACGACTATAGAAGCTCAATATTCAATGTATCCAAATGAACATTAAAAAAAATACTTTCAACTACGACAATTATACCCCAATACACATGTCGATATACACCAAGTATACACATAATGATCACCGCACACGATTCATATTTGGTTATTTTACGCTCTGTAAATTATTTTTATTCAAACACAATAGTTCCACGCTTTTTAGCTTCGAATGACGTTTTCAATAAACCATGGCGATTTCACGTGGAATTTTAACTGGATTTTAGATTTTAACACTTGTATGCCTCGAACAATGGCTGCTACGGCCAAGGCTCTCGCGTAACTACTTGCAAGTAGAGATGCGCTTGCGTTGGTATCGACGTTCGCAGTAGGCCCTGCCAGATCGCATATGTTCGATATTTCAATTATCAAATCGTGACGTGAGGTTCATATTCTTAGGTAGTTTTGGTTACTTAAGTTATTTTCTATCTTCACCAATATGCAAAGTCAGGTTCATCATCATTATCAGGTTTTTTTGTCTCCACTGCAGGAGCACGACCCTCTCTGTACTACCAGAGCCTTACTTGGCCAGAGCTGCCAGAAAACTTTGGCCTGCACTTTCCTTGCTGGCCAGACGGGTTGGAGAGGTCTCGTGATGTTGATATGCTTTGTTTAGCTTGTATATCCTACGTCGCCTTCTACGACATCCACGGGAGGACTTGGAGTGGCCCTATTCTTCTCCGCCGGCAACCACACAGCACAAAGTCAGGCTGACTTTTATCTTCTATATATATAAAAAAGAAGAAACTGTCTAGCTGACATATATTGACTGATTGATTAACGCACAGCTGAAACCGCTGGGTCTAGAGGCATGAAATTTTGCACAAACGTTTCTTAAATGACGTTAGTGTGCACTAAGAAAGAATTTTTGGAAATTAATCCCCTAAGGGGTAAAAGAAGGTTAAATGTTTGAAAGAAACTTGGTCAATTATAAAGTTGTAAATGTAAAAAGTTACATATAAGCTCAAGGTTAAAAACCAAAGTTTACTGTATCATTATTTAAAAAAAAAACTAAGGGTAAACATTTTCCCACTCTTGCCGAGCGAAAAAATGACAGGATTATCAAAAGTTTTTCCACGCGGGCAAGCCTGTAGGTTTCAACTAGTATCATCATAAAAAAGATACTAGTAGTTCATCCCCAACTACAAAATTGTGGCTTTTACACTCTTAATAAATCTATTAGTTTATATACCACGCCTATTTCCCATGAGGTTCGTCAAACATAAATGCAAACTTGACTGTCCAATTTATACTAGGAAAATTAAAACTTTATAGTCCAATTTATACTAGGAGAACTAAAACTTGATTGTCCAATTTATACCTGGAGAACTAAAGCTTGATTATCCAATTTATACTAAGAGAACTACGTTCACTTCTTTGCTCGCTCTAAAAAGATTCCAGGTTTTGATCACAATTCGATGAGACGCCGATATCGATAAACTGTATCGATATCGAAAACTATCGGCTCCGATCGCACACCCCTACTCTCAAGCGCAGTTTTCATAACATAGCCAATTGTACTTGCAATTCGTATGTTGTGACTAGACGTAGTTCTATTCAAACGAAACGTATTATGTTTACAATGATAACATTATAGACAATGGCCACAACCTTACACAATTTGTAAGCGTAATAACATGTAAGTTTGAGAAAATATTGAAAATATTTTTAAATTTAAAGTCACTTCTACAGAGTCACTTTTTAACCACCAGTTAATTTTTTAAACCAAGCTTCGGCCATCATGGTCGAAGCTTGGTTTAAAAAATTAACACTAAACGACTTTTAATATACACAGTTAATGAAAAACGAATAACCGGCCAAGTGCGAGTCGGACTCGCTCAGAGTTCATTACCAATATCTATAAAAAAACACGTTTGTTTTATGGGAGCCCTACTTAAATATCTATTTTATTCTGTTTTTATTGTCTTTGTTGTTATAGCGGCAACTGAAATACATCATCTGTGAAAATTTCAACTATCTAGCTATCAGGGTTCATGAGATATAGCCTGGTGACAGACAGACGGACGGGCAGAGGGATAGTGGAATCTTAGTAAAAGGTCTCGTTTTTACCCTTTGGGTACGGAACCCTAAGAAAACGTTCCACGTTCTATGACTCAATGAAACAAATGCATAACACAAATTATGCAATCATTAAAATAAATAAAAATTTACGTCTTCAGTTTTAAATTTACTACTCAATCAACCAAACATAACTAAACAATATCGTAACAAATAAAAAAAAATACAACAAATATATTACATCAAAGTAAAAATATTTTTATTAAGTTTTTAAGCTATATTAATTAAGTCATTTGATAAGTTACTCGTATGTATAAAAATACTGTTACCAACTGTATAAAATCAAATAATATTTGCAATAATCGCATAGCAATAATAATAAATGCATAACTAGAATTATGGAATGATTATATTGAATAACCTCGCTGCTGTGTGACTAGACATACTTTATTAGTCAGTATATATTAAATATAAAATATATACAAAGTGGAAGGGACATACCCGTAATAAATCGAACCACGGGCTATACTAGATCACTATAGCATAATAAAATGAAAATAATGAAAAAACCAGTAGAAATTGCCCGGGCGGCTGCACACTTTAGTATGGAAATGACGATTTTTTTGTTCTTTTTCTGCTATTTTAATTCCATTATACTATAGTATAGTGATCTAGTATAGCCCGTGGTTTGATTTATTACGGGTATGTCCCTTAAAGCTATACTAGATCACTATAGCATAATAAAATGAAAATAATGAAAAAACCAGTAGAAATTGCCCGGGCGGCTGCACACTTTAGTATGGAAATGACGATTTTTTTGTTCTTTTTCTGCTATTTTAATTCCATTATACTATAGTATAGTGATCTAGTATAGCCCGTGGTTTGATTTATTACGGGTATGTCCCTTAAAGCTATACTAGATCACTATAGCATAATAAAATGAAAATAATGAAAAAACCAGTAGAAATTGCCCGGGCGGCTGCACACTTTAGTATGGAAATGACGATTTTTTTGTTCTTTTTCTGCTATTTTAATTCCATTATACTATAGTATAGTGATCTAGTATAGCCCGTGGTTTGATTTATTACGGGTATGTCCCTTAAAGCTATACTAGATCACTATAGCATAATAAAATTAAAATAACAATTAAAAAAACCAGTAGAAATTGCCCGGGCGGCTGCACACTTTAGTATGGAAATGACGATTTTTTTGTTCTTTTTCTGCTATTTTAATTCCATTATACTATAGTATAGTGATCTAGTATAGCCCGTGGTTTGATTTATTACGGGTATGTCCCTTAAAGCTATACTAGATCACTATAGCATAATAAAATGAAAATAATGAAAAAACCAGTAGAAATTGCCCGGGCGGCTGCACACTTTAGTATGGAAATGACGATTTTTTTGTTCTTTTTCTGCTATTTTAATTCCATTATACTATAGTATAGTGATCTAGTATAGCCCGTGGTTTGATTTATTACGGGTATGTCCCTTAAAGCTATACTAGATCACTATAGCATAATAAAATGAAAATAATGAAAAAACCAGTAGAAATTGCCCGGGCGGCTGCACACTTTAGTATGGAAATGACGATTTTTTTGTTCTTTTTCTGCTATTTTAATTCCATTATACTATAGTATAGTGATCTAGTATAGCCCGTGGTTTGATTTATTACGGGTATGTCCCTTAAAGCTATACTAGATCACTATAGCATAATAAAATGAAAATAATGAAAAAACCAGTAGAAATTGCCCGGGCGGCTGCACACTTTAGTATGGAAATGACGATTTTTTTGTTCTTTTTCTGCTATTTTAATTCCATTATACTATAGTATAGTGATCTAGTATAGCCCGTGGTTTGATTTATTACGGGTATGTCCCTTAAAGCTATACTAGATCACTATAGCATAATAAAATTTAAACATCAGTCAAAAAACCAATATAAATTACCCTGCTCACTTTAATTGAAAATGAATGACAACTTTTTTTACTGTTATTTTATACTATATTCATCTACAGTTATAGCCCGTGGTTCGATTCATTACGGGTACGTCCCTTCCACGTTGCATAATGAATGAGTGTCTCAGAAAAAGCTCAGACGATTCATTTGAAATTTAATTTTAGCCAGTACGTAAGAGTTATGAAAGTATTACCTCTAGTAATGATATGTATTCCTAAGCACAGTACACACGGAAAACAATTCACGAACTAAACGCATCGCGATCATCGGCTAGAGTCAATTTCACATGACTGTGTGTCCTTCGCGCCTGCAACCACGACATTAGAGAGAGCACACATGCGACACCTCGTCATTTGTGAGGTGTTAGATTAGAATAGAGTTGCTGCACCCACCTGCTAGATGGTCAGACGACCTGTGCAATGTTGCAGGAAGGCGCCGGAGGCAAAGGGGTTAAAACAGTCGAATTTTATGTGACGTAATATTTGGACGGCCCTTTAACCTGCTGTGCGAAGAGGTGTTTTGTGTGTTCGCTTATGTACGAAACGCTAATTTTTTTCTGCTCTGTGGCTAAATTAGTCATCGTTTAAATGTATTCATTGTATGTGACAAGAGGATGGATGACACTAATGAAGACATGCCAATGCGTCGTGGTCTAAAGGGCTGAGATGATAATATTGGTTGACTATTAGAAAAGGCCTCAGGCCTTAAGTCCGCTTTTTACACGTATTGTAATAGTTAAATAAATAAAACGACAGTACACCGCCGCAAAATTGAAAAGAAACCAAATAAAAGTGTTTTGGAGGTACACGATGCCATTTTTAATCAAGCAGTAAAAAATACTAGAGTGATTCTTCCGTCACTTTTATTTTTTGCGTTGCAACCAGCAGCGGAACGACTCGCGTGCGCATTTGTCTCTTACACTTGTTAAAGAATTACCGACCTTAAAGCATATGAATAAAGTTCGATTTGGAACAATAAGAACTGTTATATAACAGACATTACGATTTAATCCTTGTAATAGACGTACAAAGTGTAGTTTCAAATGAGACATTGAGTTATTATGTGACTACAACCTTTTTTGACCCAAAAGGCAAAGTATTAAGGTCATTTTCAAATTGTCCTAGGTCTTGGATGTGTATCTATATATGTATTTGTTATAAAATATAGTATCGTTGAGTTAGTTTTTCATAACACAAGTCTCGAACTTACTTTGGGGCTAGCACAATCAGTGTGATTTGTCCGAGTATATTTATTTATTGTAACATTCAGAATACATTTTCAAACTTAAAGTGTTACATACAGTATGAAAGGTGGTCTGACGACCCGACTAAGGTCGCTGGAAGGCGTTTGATGCAAGCCGCTCTAGATCGGTCATTTTGGAAATTTTTGGGAGAGGCCTATGTCCAGCTGTGGACGTTATGCGGCTGAAATGATGATCCTCATAATATTTTTTTACTCCTATACTTTTATCTGTCATTTACATAGTCACAAAGTTCACAAACATGATGAGAACACACATAACATGACTTCAGAAAAGTCTATTCCCTAAAAAACGTAATTAAAAGTTCGTAAAAAGGGGAATCAAAATATCGACGGTTTGCTAGTCGCATCGCTAAAATCCTGAAAAGTAGCGCACAAATGTTGAAAACTACACATTGCGGTTTAAGAAATAGGGTTAATTTAAGCAGACGTTTATAGTTATGACTGCATTGTGTATCCATTGAAAGTGTGGTCAATGTCAAGCCGTGATTGACGGCTGGTCGGCCCAGTCGCGAAGATGTGCAGTTACGAAACTAGTTGCATAAAATTAGCTGAATATTTGTTTTATATTATTACTATGCCCTGTTATAGTGGCTTTTGGGTCTTGCGGCCCTGGGCTCTGCGTAGAACCGCAAGACCCAAAATGCTCCGTCTGCCCCATTAGGGATAAAGACGTGATAGTATGTATGTATGTATGTATTACTATGCTCGTGGGCTTCGCTCCCCGTATGAACACTTGAAAGTATGCCCTTTCAAACTCAAACAAAAAAACATGTTTCCAAATTGGTTCAGACGTCATCGAATAATCGGTGAACATACAAAAAAAGATCGCGACGAATTATAAACAAACGAAAAATAACCTCCTCCTTTTTGGAAGTTGGTTAAAAACCACAAATAATAGTAGTTGAAGAGAGAAACGTTTGTCAGTCAGAATCGTACAAAATGCATATTGGAGGTCCAAAATCTGTTAAAAACCATTAACAAATAATAGTAGGTAGTTGAAGAGAAAAACGTCTGTCAGTTAGAATCGTACAAACAGCAAATGGAGGTCCAAAGTCTCTGACTACCTCAACTTTTTGCAAATTCAACTTTCTGGTCTTTGTATAACGTTCTAGTTTTACCCACACAGCATGGTAGATGTAATCAATCATAGTGGTGTCAATACGCAAGTGCCATTGCGTGTGGCGCTAAGGTCACACTCAATGTTCAGCAGCATGCCATGCGACGCCCTGACCGAGTAACACCATTATGGTGTGCCACCATCGAATTGGCGGGAAGAGAAAAATGCAGCAGTTATTGTCAGGTTCGATAGACTCGTAAAAGGTACACACTAGTGGCTGTGTGAGCTGTAGACCTCGCAAGTCACCCTGATCTGTTGAAGTTTATCGGATAAAAAAGTTGTTCAGACAAAAAAGCTGCGTCTTAATATAAAAGATTTTTGACAGTTTAGTTTTTTCAATATGGCCGACATCTCTCAAGTTTTCAACCTCCATGTTTTCGCCATTTTGAAAACAAACAGTGTTGTCAATACGTCAGTGCCATTGCGTGTGGCGCTAAGGTCACACTCAATGTTCAGCAGCATGCCATGCGACGCCCTGACCGAGTTACACCATTATGGTGTGCCACCATCGAATTGGCGGGAAGCGAAAATGTCAGGCCGCTTTAGACCGGTCATTTCGGAAATCCTTGGAAGATGCTTATGTCCAGCTGTGGACGTGATACGGCTGAAATGATGATGATGATGATTGCCAGGTCTGACAGACACGTAAAACACAATAGAACATATTATCACGCCTATTCCAAAATGAGCAGTCCGCGAGAATTAGACTGTACAATAAATGTAGTGGTTCTGTGCGCCAACATCAAATTGGCGGGAAGCGAAAAATGCAGCAGTATGTCAGGACGCTTTAGATCGGTCTTTTTGGATATCCTTGGTAGATAAGCCTCTACCAAGGATTGAATAATTTAGACCGGCTTGCATCCAGCGCCCTTCAGCAACCATGGTCAGGTCATCAGACCACCTTGTGTGTGGGTGTCCTACGCTTCGCTTGTCATCAAATCTTGCAACTTCCCGGTATCCGATTGAGCTGAAATGTATAACCATACGTATATCGCGTGACAATGCAAAATTTTGATGACATGGAGCTGATCTGATTTGATGTTGGAGCCGGAAGGTGGCCATAGGAACTCTAATGAAACGACGCAACCCCATCGAGTTCAGGCCCGGTTAATTTGTCTTGAGGAGCACTTTAGATAAAATTAAACTTTTATTTTAAAAATTACTTATTGCCGATAGAGTTTTTTTAAATGGCGGAAATATGGGGATTGAATGAAAACTTAAAGAAATCATATTTTCCTCATGCGATGTTTTCAAAGTATACTCGTCCACTTGTCTACAGCACACAGAGCCACCAGTTTTATAGTTAAACAATAATCCAGAGCCACCAGTTTTATAGGGAAACAATACTAGCTGCGCGCGGGTTTCGCTTCCTGTGGGAATTTCGGGATAAAGAATACCCTATGTCCTTCCCCGTTTCTCAAACTATATCCATACTAAATTTCATCCAAATCGGTTCAGTAGTTTAAGCGTGAAGAGGTAACAAACAAACAAATATACAAACTCACTTTTACATTTATAATATTATTATTAGGAAGTAGGATAGGATAAGATAGGAAGTTGGACAATATTCCAGAGGCACCAGTTTTATAGTTAAACAATATTCCAGAGCCACCAGTTTTATAGTTAAACAATATTCCAAAAATGCACATTTGGCGAGCTGAAAGTAGTGAAAACTTCTTTAGCGGCGTTGTGTACTTTTTTTGGAATGGGTAAAAAATGTTAAACTCGCGTGACGTGATCGAAAATTCGTAAGACGGCGCAGGGCGCCGAATGTTCGTGTGTGTTTATGTTACAGCGTGCTACGCGCATCCATGGATGGTGACAGCTGATGGCTCGACCGTCTGTGTAGTGGCCATACTGCTGTGTATTTGAAAATGATTTTGTTGAAAATGAATTTGGTCATGCTTGTGACATTTGTGACAGACTGTGGTTCAGAAAAGATTTGAAATATTTTATACTGATAATTAAAGCAATTCGTGCAAAATTATTCCCTAACCATTCCATAATATCAAAAATGCACAACGTTAATATTCAAGTTTTCACATCTGCCGGCACTCCCAGAGTGCAACCCGTCGTTTTTTTTTCGATGCAGTTTTTCAAAATGGCCGACATATGGAGGTTGAAAACTTAAAAAAAAAACACATTTTCCTCATACGCTGTTTTCAAAGTAGAGCCCCCAGTTTTATAGTTAAACAATATTCCACAGTGGGCGGGACACAAAGCGCGACGAACCGATGGCCGATGGGGTAAAAGGTTCTCGAATGGCGACCGCGTACAGGCAAGCGAAGCGTAGGACACCCTCCTACAAGGTGGTCTGCGACCTAACCGAGGTCTAGATCGGCCATTCTGGAAATCTTTGGGAGAGGCCTATGTCCAGCAGTGGACGTTATGCGGCTGAAATGATGATGATGATGATGAACATTCCACAGCCACCAGTTTTATAGCTAAACAATATTCCGGGTTGTCTGTCTGTCAGACACGCACATGTGGCGAGCTGAATGGGCCAGCCTTGTGCCAGTTGTCCGGCGCTAACTATTGTCGATTACACGTAACGTAAGGTTTGTTCGTATGATTACTAAAAAACCTGTGAATTATCATGAATCATGCTTTTTTGTTTTCCTTTGAATTATCTTTAACCTCTAATAAGTGACTGTTATGTTTAGGTGGTCAAACTTGTATGCCGTCTGCTTAGAATCTTCTCGCTGCTTTTGTAATTTAGCTATAAGAAGTTATGTAATTAAACAAGTAGGTAATTATTAAATAAGCGGCCAAGTGCGAGTCGGACTCGCGCACGAAGGGTTCCGCAGCATTATGTGTAAAAAATCACGTTTGTAGTTTGGCTTAAATATTTATTTTGTCTGTTTTTACATCTTCTGTAAAAAATTCAACTGTTTTAGCTATCACGAGATACAGCCTAATGACCGACAGACAAGCAGACGGACAGCGGAGTTTTAGTAATAGGGTCCCGTTTTAATAATTAGGGTGCGGAACTCTAAAAAACAAAAAGAATACAACACCAGAATGCCTAGTAACGTACTAGAAACCGAGCGTATCCCTCGTTGTATCCTAAGCTAAAAAAATACTTGGCACAAAGATTGGAGTGAAGATGGAGTATAACCACAAGCGGAAGGTACTATTTCATACAAAGACATTAGCTACTTTGACAGTTATACAATCGCTGTGTGTACTGAGGTCGGTTCAGTATGCCTTAGATCCGAGCGTATCTCTGATTGCATCCTAGGTTTTTTTTAAATTGGTACATAGACTGTAGTAAAGACGGCGTATAACCACAAGCGGAAGGTACTATTTCATACAAAGACATTAGCTACTTTGACAGTTATACAATCGCGGTGTGTACTGAGGTCGGTTCAGAATGCCTTAGATCCGAGCGTATCTCTGATTGCATCCTAGGTTTTTTTTAAATTGGTACATAGACTGTAGTAAAGACGGCGTATAACCACAAGCGGAAGGTACTATTTCATACAAAGACATTAGCTACTTTGACAGTTATACAATCGCGGTGTGTACTGAGGTCGGTTCAGTATGCCTTAGATCCGAGCGTATCTCTGATTGCATCCTAGGTTTTTTTTAAATTGGTACATAGACTGTAGTAAAGACGGCGTATAACCACAAGCGGAAGGTACTATTTCATACAAAGACATTAGCTACTTCGACAGTTATACAATCGCTGTGTGCTGAGGTCGGTTTGGGTCGCACGCGTCGCCGTGACCGCGTTTACAAGAAAAGTGTCTTCGTACAAACGCCGGCTCTGTCGTTTGTTAGTACACTGTGCGGCGCCAAAGATAATATAATTACCAACGTAACAATCTAAAGCTTAATTTTGAGATGCGTGTGTAAAATCATTTTCCGTATGCTCTACGTCATTTTATATACGATCTATGTGCAAAAATATTTTTCTGAAAATAGATAAGTTTCCAGTGATTAAACTAACTAACTAACCTTAATTACGTTTTGTTTAAAAATTATAAAAGAAACAAGTCATTAATTTAAAAAATATATTTTTTCTATTACTGTGATATAAAAAGGTTAACGTTCTTCTCAAGACGAATCAATCGAGCTCAAACTCGGTGAGATTATGTTATTATTATTACTTATTTGATCACAGAGATACCATGACCAATCCACCTTCCAGCTCCATAATCTGATCAGCCATGTCATCAAAATAATTGCAAGAATTGTCACGCGATATACGTATGCGTGCAAAATTTCAGCTCAATTGGAAACCGGGAAGTAGAAGAAAAGTAAATAAATTCGAATAATTAAAAGCTTATAGTATCGCATGATAGTATATTTAGCTATTTAGCATGCGCTAATTAATCTTCTTCTTATATTTAAGAGCTAGGCTCTTGTCGGTGGAGTGCTTTCCATGTCTCTCTTCCTTCCGCTAAGTTCGAAACGTCTTTATATGTTTTCACGTTTAATTTTTCTTTTATTCTTTTACTTTTTTTCTTTTTACGCTAATTAATAATAATAAATAATATAGTATGCCGTGTGGTTTCCGGCAGAGTAGAATAGGGCCACTCCAAGTCTTCCCGTGGATGTCGTAGAAGGCGACTTAGGAAATACAAGCTAAACAAAGCTTATAAACATCATGAGACCTCTCCAAGCCATCTGGCCAGCGTGGAGAGTATAGGCCTAATCATCTGACTGCTCTGACCAAATATGGGTCTGGTAGTACAGAGAAGGTCGTGCTCCTGCAGTGGTGACAAAAAAGACCTGATGATGATGAGTATCGCAAGATAATAGATAGCAAAGAAGTGCGTGAATTTTCGTATTTTGTGCACGATTTTAAATGGATCTAATTAAAAAATTAAAAAAATTGTTTAATTCAATCTCTTTACTCAGAATCCTATTCCATTCTGATCCATCGACTGTCGAAATACGAAAATCAAACCTTTGCCAAACAAACAAGATTTCCGATAACCGTTTATGAAGACAAACATCCCTGACACATTTGAGCACTTTACCACACGAAATCAGCCTCTATTATCAGTGGGTAAAGCATTAAATCCGTTGCATATGCGGTTAGTGCACAAATGCAATATTCATTTATGGACAAACGCACGTAAACATGCGACAACTTATAAAATTGAAGGTGTTTATCTTATACAGTTAGATCTAGGCGCTAGTACTGATATTCTTTCTTTTCTTCTTTTAACCTACTTCCAAAAAAAGGAGGTTATCAATTTGTCGCGATCTATTTTTTCTGTATGATCGATCACTGATTATTCTAAAACACCTTAAATGATTTGGAAAATTATTTTCGTTTGTTTGAAAGGGCATTCCTTTTAGTTGGTCTCATAGAATTTTTATCAAAATCGGTTGTGTAGTTTGGGGGTGAAGTCGGTTTTTAGAAGTACAATAATAAAAGAATTTTCCAAATCGACATGGCTTAAATAGGGTGGACGTACCTAATGTCAGCCTTTTGGTACAAATTTCACCTTTAAAAAATTGTACTGCTTTAAGTTTAGGCTGAAATCAATTGTTTCTTTTTTAGGTTGATAGGTTATGTATTTGAAAATCATAATTAACATTTGAATTGACCATAAATCAAATGCAAATTTTTAAAACAATAAAATATAGAAAAGTACCCTTCGGCTCTAATTACAGCCTCTCGGTATCTAATACCACCCTTTCACGTACCGAATATCAGCCTAGTGTGATACCAGGCTCAGGTGGCTGGAATTAGGTACTCCGTTAAACCTAATACCAGCCTCATAGGGTGGCTGATATTAGGTACTCCATCTAACCTAATACCAGCCTAGGGTGGCTGGAATTAGGTACTCCATATAACCTAATACCAGCCTAGAGTGGCCTAGAGTGGCTGAAATTACATACTTCATACATTTGATGTATCTAACTACAGCCCCATAATTTCAGCTGATATGAGAGACAAAACTAAATTATTATTTAGAAATCGATTCACAACTTTATCATAATATTAAAAAAAACCAAATCAAGAACAGTAGAGCTGAAGAAATAAGAGAAATACCTTGTTTAAGTGACTCCGGAACTTATCATTTTTTTAGCAAAATGGCCGCCGTCCGTAGTCGCCTAGCTTTAATTGACGATTGACTTCGAAGTACTTAGTCCAGTGTCACCATATTTAACAAATATTTTGGACCAAATGGTTTATATTTTTTTTAAAAAGTTCTTGCCACGTTATATTTACAGAAACCTTATTATCTAAAAAAACGTTAAAAGGCTGGTATTAGGTACGTCCACCCTATGATTGTTTTAGTTTTCAACCTCCATATTTCCGCGATTTTTAAAAATTACTAAAACCTACATAATTATCGAAGCTGATTACGGAATTTCACGAGAAACCGACCAAGTGCGAGTGGCCGGTTTATTTGGAAGGAAAATGACTGTGTATATGAGTACACACTCAAAGGTATACGTCGCACACAGTACATAAGTACTGGCACAAACAAAGTACATTTTGTTAGACCCTGTACCTATATCCTTAACCTGCGTTACGAAACTAAAGCTCACAAGATCCGTTTTTCACAACCGTGTAGGTACTAATTAGTGTGGACGGCGACATCTTAAGTTACAAAACGTCACTGACCCGAGCAATTTTGAATGGCTCGGCGACCGCATGGGTGAATGGAATGGTAGCTGCAAATAGATACATTGTAACCCTCGTATTCACTATGTGCATGTATGGACATGTTAAGAGAAGAGAGTTGAAAATGCATGTCAAACTACATCGAAACAGAGGGAGGCCAATAAGCAGTTTCGATAATTATGTAGACTTTTCTTGACGAATGACGACTTAATTTTTCAAAATGCCAGAAATATAGAGGTTGAAAACATAAAACAAATATACTTCAGCCGTGTCGATTTTTGGAACGAAGATCCTTTTCGGATAGTAAGAACTTGGCGAAAAAAAGTGTAAGATTTTCCCGTCATGAACGTGTTCCACGAAACTCAGTTTTTTTTCAAATCTCATTTTTTTTTTTCATACCTACCCTTATCAAGACGCAACTTTATCGTCTGAAAACTTTTTTATCCGATAAACATCAACGGGTTGTAGGTGACTCGCGACGTCTACAGCTGACTGATCCACTAGTTTATTTTTTTTTTTTTAATTAAAATCCTAATACTCTGCAGAACTCTAAAAGAACATGTCACCTGCTACAATGCCATAGACAATAGCTAGTGACGTGACAGTAACCGCTTGGCCGGCTAACTGTGCCGATGCTGTGTCGTACGACCATAGAGTAGATACTCTATGTTTGTAAGACTCAAACGACACAAATGTTAATTTCATTATGTAATTTGTCTGTTTTAAGTTTGAACTGTGTGAAGTCTAACTTGACAACTTTAAAGGAGGCCTTTGCTAGGAACTGAGATAACGAAACAAGTTAAAAAAACAGTGGCAATATCAGGGAGTGTCAACAGAAGTAAAAACTTGGTGTCGGTTTCGGTAACAGTGTCGCGAGTTTAATGGTCTATTCCCATCTCAAAAAATGCTCAACGCGCTTTAAGAAGTTTTCACTTCAAATAAAAAAATTATTAAGATAATAAAAAAAAAAAACAAAGAATAATAAATTAAAAAGAAAATTAAAAAATATATATAGACGTGTACTGGGTTTGAACCGGGTACATGGACTATGTCAGGCATCTACCAACTGAGCTATCGACGAGATAGTCAAACTTGTGAAAGTCACGTGTTGAATGTTATTTTTATATCTCAATAAAAGCCCAAAGCGCATAAAGAAATTTTCTCTTTGAAATTTTTTTTTTCCAACTCAATGAAAGCCCAAAGCGCGTAAAGAAGTTTTCACTTCAACAAATCATATCTTTTATACTAAACATGAGCCAAAATGGTCCAGGGATTGCTGAAATATAGGCTTGTAAGTAAAGTCGCAGTTCACAGTTCGAAGCGAGATACTAGCACCTACGATTATTAATGCTGACTGATCTTAAAAACGTAGTGTGGGACGTCCGTCGGCTAGGTGGGTTGACGATGTCAGACCGGTTGCTGGAAAGAACTAGATCGCGAAGCCAAGGGATAGAACAAGAAGGCGCAGACAGAGGGAGGCTTATGCCCAGCAGTGGGTCCCTGATAGCTGACGATGATGATGATCTTAAAAAATACCGTAAAGTGAAGATTCCAATGCTACCTTTAAAGGGTCGATTTAATTTTTTTTTTCCTCAATTTCGCAACGGTTTGTTGTTTGTTGTACAAATAACCGTGCAACGCGAAGTGAGAATTCTGGGTGGCCACATTTTGACGCTTTATTATTTTGTGTTATGTAGGGAGATTGATTTGTTCGATGCTGTATGTAAATGCTAAGCTCTTTAATCGTTTAGATGGCTAATCATTATTAATACAAGTTTATTTGTCAAGCAAATAAAAGAACCCCGACATTCTATAGTTTTATATGTAAACGCCATCTAATGATGATCGGAGGAACTAATTAGTAGAATCAATAAACGTGGCGCTATCTTTTTAGCCAGAAAAACTACAAAACTCTCAAGCAATAACTGAAGCAATAACTAAATAATGAATTTTCATCAAACACATCTAAGAACCACCGCCAGGTAACATGCTTGAAATTAGTCCATCCCATGGTATAATAAAATAAGGTATTCTCTTCCCGTGACAGCTGATGACGTAGGTGGAACTTGACTACGTCATCAGTGTAATATGTTGCCTCTGTGTGAAATTGAATTACCCGAGCGTAATGCATTTTTGAACTTTATATACCAATTTCAAATTAATAATCCATTTTATCAATTTATAAAATATTGAATTGATGAATGACGCGAGAATCGCGAGGTTCTTAATAGCTAAGTTACTTAATATTTTAATTAATATTCATGAACTAATTGAGAAAGTCCTTAAATTTACTGAAAAGAACAATCAGTGGCAACACTTTGTGATGTAGTCAAGTTCCATCTCGGGAAGAGAATACCTGTTTTATTATACCATGGTCCATCCGTTCGAGCGCTACGATGCCATAGACAGATAAATAGACAAACATTAGCGTCAAACTTAAAATGTGGTATCGTTGAGTTAGTATCCCATAACACAAGTCTCGAACTTACTTTGGGGCTAGCTCAATCTGTGTAATTAGTCCCTATATATTTATTTATAAACTTATAAACTCCTTGTCTTAGTTGGTTTAACTACTACCACATTTGTCACTTGACTTTTGGCTCCAGCGCATGTTGGCTTTGCATACCGCATCAAAGGTCAATGACACACAGAATTCCCTGTCGTTCTTCGTCTACCCTTTGTTCTTTTGTTGGAAAAAACTTAGAAATTCCGGTGTCATTTGTGAGTGTCAAACACGGTGTAAGCAGAAGCATACGTAACATTATTTAAGTTTTATAGGCACATACATTGTCACGTCTATTATCCCTGATGGGGTAAACAGAGCCCAGGGCTGAAAGATCTAAAGGGACGTTTAGTGTGACGGTGGGCGTGAAGGTGGAACAATTATTTAAAAAAATATTTTTGAAACAAGCTTTTATCTTTAACAATACAAATCAAAAGAGCCCAAATTCGATGGGGTTGCGTAGGTTCATTAGGTACTTTTACCTATTAGAGTTCCTATGGCCAAGTTCCGGCTCCACTATCATATCCAAAAAAATATGGTCCACTTTACATGTATGTGAGTTACCATCAAAATAATATTTTTCAAGATTTTATTTTACCACTTTTTCAGCAAGATTAATATATAACCAATTACAACCGATGCCAAATAAAATAGGTATAGTAAGCGTATAGTCTCTGAGTAGGAACGCGGACAGACAGACAGACAGACAAGAATAAGACTAAGTAAACAAGGAACCCTAACTGGGTTCCTTGTTTACTATGGAATCCTAAAAAGCCGATCAAGGGTGAAATCTCGAGGAATATGTCAATTCGCGATGCGGTAAGCAACACTACCTACATTATCTTTTCCATTAAACACGTCCACTGTGACGTTGAAAGTGTTGTTTGGGTCTTATGATTATGATGACCCTAGGCTCCGTCTACCCCACAAAGGGTAGAGAGAGACTGATTAGTATGTACGTGTTAACTTCAAGAATCTTTATACAGTTAATTTAAAGGAAATCGCAAAGATCCTCAAATGGGAATCTGTAGTGTGTAGGAATTAAATTTTGTAGAATTGGGATTTGTTAAATTGAAAAGCCGTGTGGTTACCGGTAGAGTAGAATAGGGCCACTTTAAGTCCTCTCGTGGATGTCGTAGAAGGCGACTAAGGAAATACAAGCTAAACAAAGCTTATAAACACCAATGAGACCTCTCCAATCGGTCTGGTCAGCGAGGAGAGTATAGGGAAAAGTCCTCTAGCTGCTCTAGCCAAGTAGGGTCTGGTAGTACAGAGAGGGTCAGGCTCCTGCAGTGGAGAATAAAGACCTGATCATGATAATAATGAAATTGTAAATCTGTAATGGGAATTTGTAGAATTGGAAATACTGTCAAATTTAGACCTTATTTTAGTTTATCGTTTGATTCACAAATAAAGGCAAAGATTAAAACCACAATTTTCGCCATAACATAGAAAGCGGAAAGTCACCACTTGAAACCGAATACCTAGAAAAACAAGAGCTGAAACCAGACCAGGAAATAAGCTCACGACTATTAACAATCCCAAGCATAGGGAAGTAATAAATGCGCCTTAATAAAAGCTAAACGTCACACACCGTGAACGTGAACTATGCTCCTGCGCAACCTTTATCGAAGGCATATTCCTTCTTGCTCGCTCGGCAATCAAACATATATATGCGTCTCACTCGCACGGCGCCTTCTTGAGTTGCTAGGCAACCATTGTTTACACAGCAGCTACGGAGTCACAGGTTGAATGATCGATATTGTATGCGAAATTGTAAATCGATTCTATACTGTTTGATTATAGAATTTACGGAGCTATTTTGTTTTACTCTTTGCTTGGTGTAAGTCGCAGTTACAATTATATTTTGTTTAAGTCTTGATAAATAGTGCTCCAAAAGTAAACGCCCTGAACAATGAATTCTGTTATATTTCGGCAATCCATTGATTTGGGTCATGTTCGATAATCCTTTTGACTCTTTAAGTTACATAAAGTTCCAATAAAAGATACTAGAGAATGTTGGAGAAACATAACATACATACAAACGCCGGACTCCTTCAAGTAGCCTCTGAGAACTTCTATAGTATATATATCGCAAAAAAAAACCTACGCCTCGTGCGTCTAATTGCATACATTTCCAATACTACAGTAGATACCTTCAGCGTCCTTAGCACGAATATTTGCGTCAAAGTATCACCGTCGTCTATGTTTAGTATGCAAAAATTAATGTTCATTTCTGCATTTAAACAAATAGGTAAACGACTACGAAAAGAAGACGATACAAATACTTTAGACGCAAATATTTGTGCTAAGGGAATGTATTCTACTGTCGTGAATCGAGTACAAACACACGGTAGACGTACTGAGCTAAGAACTTCGTCCTTTTTGGGTAGCTATTAAAAACAGTAACATAAAACTAAATTAACCCTACCTGGGAAGAAGTAACACCTAACTGCTAAGGGGCAGGGACCCAGCAATTGACAACACTGTGCAAACTGTACCATAGGACCTACCGCAAACCTCAACTATTTCAACACAGATTTCTGAAACGATAAATAACAAAGAGTGAAGATTACATCACAAACCCATAGAATATTCGGTCCATCCTTGCGCCACGAAATTTAAATTTATTTGAATTACAATGACTGTATGTATTTACTTGGTAATGCTGCTTTATGGCCGCCGTGAGGTTAACGGGGGTTAGGTTACGAAACGAGCAGTAGTCAAGTTTTTAGATCCCGTATCTTTGAGTGAAAGCCACTCGTCTCCGAAAGGTGCCATTGTTAAATTCCAAATTGAAAGAGGTCGGCTTTCTAACCCTGAAACCTTTTTGACAAGTTATAAATAAATACTAGATATTTGACAGTTTCTTATCGGCCAGTCTCAAAAAAACCTGGCACAAATAAAAATAAAATTGGAATAATTTTTCAGCACCGGATCCCCAAATCGAAAAATGGTGTTTACAAGCTTAAAATTTTTTTTGAAAGACCTGTATAATTTATTTATCTTATTTTTAGTTATGATTAATATACATATCCATGCCAACTTACAGCTTTATAGAACTAGAAGACTCTGAGTAGAACCGCGGACAGTGAGGCATGGCAAAACAATTAGGGTTCCTTATTTACAACGGAGCCCTAAAAATGTAATTATTTCAAAGCTTAGTCAAGTGAAATGAATTTGTAGATGACACAAACATTGAAGAAAGTTTAGTATTCAAATAAAACATTTTAAATTTTTTTTTAGTAAAAATCACATTTAAATTAAAAACATAGTACTAGAAGTAAAAACAACAATCAGTCCAAAAACCAAACTCAATTCAAAATCGAGCAAACAAAATGACCATTAGCAAATTAAATCGAGTACACGACACGGCAAAGAAATCAATACCGGTGTGACTGAATAAAACGAACTCCCACACATGTCAGGTATGATGAGTATACAAGGACCCGCATTCTCGTTCGAAAAAAGGCATCGCATCGTCAATGGTGTCTTATGACCGATTCTAGTCACGTTCTACGAGAAGACCCGTCGAAATTAACGCAAACGGTCGCTTTTTATGTTTCTATAGTGAGCGTTGCATGTTCGACGGGTCATTAGGAATTGGTGCCACTCTGCCACTATGGCACGAGTCTCAATTGGTTGGACGCGAGTGGAATGAAGTTAGATCCGATCTGAGGCAAATTTGAGGGTAGGTTCACTTGTTTTACGTGATCCGTTCGATTGTGTGGAATGAAGTATCTCCCTTTTTATATCACTGCGCCAGAAGGAAGTTCCATGTTGTTTAATGAACTTACCTTAAAAACTTTAGTATATTACTGAAGTGCCAATTCAGTTAGTGTAATTTGTATATGACTTCACCCCTCTTTTCAGATCAGCGAACAGCAATTTCAATAAGCCAGAAAATAGCGTGAATCCATTCACGCTATTTTCTGGCTTATTAAAATTGCAGAAAAATTAAAATCCAATCGATCGTCTTAGTATCTTAAGGGTCCCCCGACCCTAGACCAAAAATACAACTTTCCATACAAACGTAGTCTACGTTTTATTTCAAAACGACATGTCCGATTTGGGCAAAATTTTGTAATTTCAAAGATATTGCAATTATCTAGGTTTATAACTGGTTTCCGACGTAAAAATATGAACTTGAAATAGAATATAGTGTTTTATATCATTTTTGACCATTAGTATGGGAAACTTCTAAATCGTTATATTTTCTTTCCAGTTCATAATTTTACCATAGGAAACCAGTTATAACCCTAGATAATTGCAATTTCTTTACAATCACCAATTTTTACCGGAATCTGACATGTGGTTTCAAAATTAAACGTAGACTACGTTTGTATGGAGAAGTCTAGGGTAAGGGGACTCTTAATTTAAAAATGGTGAGCCTAGGCTAAGCCAGATCAGCTTACAACTCAACAGTTTCATGATCAACGAGCATTTATCTGGTCAAAACCCACATGGCACCATATGGTCGGCTTACATCGTTTTACTATTGTGTCTGGTGTTGCCGGATCTCAAAGACTTATAATCCATTTTTTACTCACAACGGATCATACAATTCAAGTGGACATACCCGCTCAAGGTAGTAAAATTTGAAATTTGTGACAACTGTCGAAAGATGCGGGATAGAAATGTGCAACCGACAAGCACTGGTATTGTTTAGATCGTTGATAAGACTGAACTCGTAGCGATGACGTAAAAGGAAAAGTTTTTGTTCATGAAGATGGCACATTTGTATTTAGAGATAACTTACAATAGACAGAAAGCTTTAAGATACAAATGAAATGCTGGGTTTGTCGGCAAGGATGATTTGCGTGTCAATGGTCTTTCAACTAAGAAGACCGTGTGGCTTCCGACTAAGAATATAACCACTCCATCTTTTCCTGTGGATGTATTGATGTTTGTAAGCTTTGTTTAGCTTGTAGGTGTTTCCTAAGGCGTCTTCTACGACATCCACGGAAAGACTTGGAGTAGTCCTATTCTACTCTGCCTGAAACCAGACGGTCTTCGGCATCCTTGGGTTTATTTGCCAGGCAAATTAAAAAACCCTCCACTTTCAAGCGTTCACCCACAATAAATTTTCAACCACTGATCCGATTCTCATCAAACATGGCTTAAAACCACTGCAAGGAAACTTGCTCTCACGTAAAAAACCGCATCGGAATCTGTCTACCCGTGCGAGAGCTGCAATGCCACAGACAAACACATACACACAGACATTGGTGTCAAACTTTGACATGTATTGAATCCAGGAACCAATATACGCCCATTCCTTTGCCAACCGTATGTCTGTTCAGCATTTTGACAAGCATCCAAGAATGACTGCTTGTCAAAATACTGATCAGCCATTTCTGTTGACCAACTTGTACATAAATGAAACGAACGAGTGACGGAGCAAGTTAATTTTGAGGGTAGACAAGCTATACCGTCATCACACGGCACAATGGTCTCCAAAACATTCTTATCCTCGAAGGAAGTAAGATAAAGGTGCGTTATAAAGTCAAACAGGCATGACACTGAGTCGTTGCCCTTAAGGCAAAGGCAAGTACAAAATAAAGGTAATGACAGATATGTCATTTGTGTGTGTCAGCATTCAGGAGGCAAGTCGTCACACATGAAATTTGTTCCTTGGATTATTTCCCCATTTTCGAAGTTTTCCGAGTCTATACTTAATCCGACGTATGTATGTATGTTTGTTCGACGATAACTTGAGTATATTTGATCGTAGATGTAAAACTTATTTTAAGATCATATCTGTTTGTTAGTTGTTTGTAAATATATACGGTAAAATATAATCACTCAGATTCAGCTAACCCCAAGCTAAGTTCGGGACTTTTGTAATGGTATACTAACCCAGCGGTAATATATTTAATAACAAATCCATATACAACGCAATTTCCTTACCCAAAGGGTAAAAACGGGACCCTATTACTTCGCTGTCTGTCCGTCTGTCCTTCTGTCTGTCACCAGGCTGTATCTCAAGAACTGCGATAGCTGGACAGTTGAAATTTTCATAAATTATGTATTTCTGTTGCCGCTTTAACAACAAATACTAAAAACAAAAAACCATACAAGAAAACGCGATTTTTTATAGATAATGGTACGGAACCCTTAATTTGCAAATCCGATTGGCCGGTTATTTTGTATAAATAAACCTCCGGACGGCGAGTTGTGATTCTGCCGCTGGCGGAGGAAAAGCCTACGAGTATGTGTGACTTGGCGAGTGCTCATCATTTAAAGCGCTGTCTATCTGTTACTCTTTTTAATTTGTGCCTTTAGTCAACTCAACAGCAACTGAGTAAATACGCCTGTGTACAATGCAGAATGTCCCACCTTAGTACACACAAGTCATCTTCAAGCCAATTCCGTCCTTATTATTTATAATTTCAGTTTTATTTAGAACGACAATCATTTGATGCATGAACTAGTTGAGGCGTTTTTTATCATGTGTTAGGTTGACATTGATTTAGGAATGAGTTTAAAGTATATTTCGAGTTGAATATTAGGAAATGATCCATTTGATCCATTTTATTACTCTGTAATAGTCTTATATCATGAAGGCATTGTATCTGCATCAACTTAGGTTTTGTTAAAGTCATTGAGATCAGATATCAGTTTGAACTGGAAAAACGTTTTCTCTTTTATAACTGATTTCCAAAAAAGGAGGAGGTTATCAATTCGTCGCGACCTTTTTTAAGTATGTTCACAGATTATCTGAAGACGCCATATGCCGAATGGACATATTTGGAATTTTTTTTGTTTGAAAGGATATATTTGTGCGGCAGCCACATAAAAATTTTGGTTGTGTAGTTTGGGGATGAAGTTGATTTTTAGTTTTGAAAAAATTTTGTATGGACAAGTGCGTGCTATACTTCTCTCAGCAAAAGTCAAGCAAAAAATTGCAATATGTGATTTTAGAGTTTCACTGACACAATTACTGTTATAAGTTAGGTCAGCGACCATGATGGCAGAAGGGCCGTCGAAATATCTGGCAAAAAACGATATTAATCGCGGTAAGTCCCGTAATACTAATAGCAAAAAATTGCAATAAAGTATACCCTCCTATTAGTTCACGAAAACTAAAAACTAACTCAACTCATTTCTGGTCAAATAATAAATGATTAAATGTTTATTAAGAAAGTAGGCCTTCGCAGCCACTTTTTACTTTATTGTGTGTAATATGATTAATCAATAAATAATCAATGTTATTTTAAAGAAAACTATTATCGTTTCGAAATGACCACTACTCAGAAAAAACACCGAAAAGAAACTCAAGAGACAATATTAGTATAAGATAGACACATTTCGACAAGGCTAGCCTTACTCTAGATGGGTTTCTATTAAGACCGAGGCTACCCCACGTGTAAACCTTATTTCATGAATTAACCAAAATTTCATTCAAAACATCGACTAGAAATTTGAATATTTCATTGAAACGATATTCATTCATACAATCAATTCATTCCGAAAACCGTCAGCTAAACGAAATTACACTACCAAATGTAATATCTATGAAAAAAATATAAAACTGAAAAAAAACAAAAGGTGAAAAAATATTGGTCAATGTATAAGAAAACACGCGCGACCGTTTTGAATTTTTTAATATGGATGCCATTTTGAAATTGTAATCGATGGTAATCGATGGTAATAAATATATTAGCATATAATATAGGTGACGTGAAGTATGTTTTTGACCCTAGCTGTAAGTCATTTGATAAAATAGTGTATAAATAACGTGAAATAAGTATTGTTTTTCAATAATAATTTTAATAATATAAACCCAGATATCTAGATCGATCAATCTAGATTTCTGTATAAACCCGTGGCACATGTTGTCGAGGCGAATCGTACCTTTTTACCCGACTACGGCGAAACCAAAAAAAGGGTTATGTGTTTCGTCGCTATAATTAAATGTTTATCGATGTTCCCTCATAGTTATCTGCAATGATATCCATGATGTTCGCCGTGTGGTTTCCGGCAGAGTAGAATAGGGCCACTCCAAGTCCTCCCGTGGATGTCGTAGAAGGGATAGAAAATACAAGCTAAACAAAGCTTATAAACATCAATGAGACCTCTCCAACCCGTTTGCCCGCAAGGAGAGTGTAGCCTAAATCCTCTGGCTGCTCTGGCCAAATATGGCTCTGGTAGTACAGAGAGGGTCGTGTTCCTGCAGTGGAGACAAAAAGACATGATGATGATGATGATATCCATGATACCTTGACAAATGAGGTATCGTTGAAAGCGTCTCTTGACTGAGGCGAGTGACGTCACAACAAATTCAATATGGCGCCCTAAGATGGCGCCCTCTATAGTAAGTAACTTAAAAATAAATTGAATAGTACCGTGCATACAGTATTATTATCCAACGGCTGGCAGTTATTTCGCCCAAATAATTTCTATTGCAGAGCAGAGAGACAATGCTGCTAGCTTACTGGGCACCCTGCTTCGCGGCAACGCGTTGGAACCTCTATTTTATTTGTAATTTTTGTATATTTCTTTTGTTAGTCTGCAATGAATTTTTTATTGAAATAAAATTAAGTGTTATTATGTTATTTATTTATGTCCAGCAGTGGACTAGCCGTGGCTAATATAATGATGATGATACCGTGTTTACATACTTGCAAACACCTGATCCCTGATCGCCTTAAGAATCAGAGAACATAGCTCGCTCTTTGCTCATTAAAATTATTGTTATTTGACTGATAATTTCAATGAAAACAAATATTCGTGGAAGCAAAGCGGTGGCGTTTGTCTTTTTCGCTGACCTGCGTTTATGTGGCAGTGTAGGATGACAGTAAAGTTCTCACACGTTGCTTTTATTTGATGCTATCTCTGACCGACTGCCGAAGGAAAGGAATATATGATTTTAGAGTTTCGCGGTCACAATTACTGTTATTAGTCGGCCAGCGACCATAACGTCAAAAGGGTTGTCAAAATTAACTGGCAAAAACGATATTAATCGCGGTAAGTCCCGTAATACTAATAATAACGAGAGAAGGGATTTGTCAAATGTTAATTGTATTGTATCGGTAACGTAGCTTTAGGTTTTCTTTCTGAGCCGTAAATGATGTAACTGCCTCCGTGGTGTAATGGTTAGAGCGTTCGGCTCATACCCGGAGGTCGCGGGTTCGATTCCTGGCGGGGCAACAACTTTGTGTCGTTGTCCTAGTTTGGTTAGCACATTGTAGGCTGATCACCTAATTGTCTGATAAGTAAGATGATCCGTGCTTCGGAGGGCACGTTAAGCCGTCGGTCCCGGTCACTGTCTTTGACATTGGTCGTTACCTTAAACCATGTCAGAGGCCTTTAAGGCGGTTTAAAAACTCTGACACTAGTGTTAGTCACTAACACACACGATAAGAAGAAGAAGAATGATGTGGATGAGAGAAAGGATGTGGATTTTTCACGTAAAAAACCGTATTGAAATCGGTCCATCCGTTTCAGAGCTACGATGTCACAGATATTCAGACATCGTCCTCTTACTTAAAACACCCCTCTTTTTTGCCGGTGATTAAAAAGAAGGTAGTCAGACCAGTTGGAAGACGTTTTAGTTCGCCTAATCACAAAATCATTTTTTTATCTCATCTACTCGAATAACGACGTTTTCATCCCAAAACATTTAGAGCTGAAGTTATTGCTGATTCTCTCGGGACTAAAAAATGAAAAAGAAAATCCCTAGGGATTAAAACCATCTGAAAACTGAACACGAATATAATCTACTAGAGGAAGCGCGCGGCTTCGCCCGCGTTAACCACGCGAGTGAAGTCACGGGCGTGATGCAATATAGCCTATAGCCTTCCTCGATAAACGATCTATCTAATACCGAAAGAATTTTTCAAATCGGACCAGTGGTTTCTGAGATTAGCGCGTTCAAACAAACAAACAAACAAACTTTTCAGCTTTATATATAAGTATGGATGTAGAATCAAAAATAATGTTGGCAGTCCAGCGTCAAAAAAGAAGAAGATTAAACTATATAATGGGCACAGCACAGGAGTCGTAATTTTTAAAATTTGGAATTACTTCGGACGATATACATGAATCCCTCGCTTCATTTCGCTCTGAATCCAAAGTAGCTCGCGTTTAAAGTATTATCTTTTATCCCTTGTAGCACAATCTACTATAGAAGCTTATGCTGTAGTGTGTTTTAAGAGTCACTGTGTAGCCACTCTATTGCCACGAGGTAAAACTCAACAGTATCGTTACTCTTTCCCAAGGCACTCACAGTATTTCACATTACACAACTTCCACATCCACATCCGTTCGCATATCTACCCCTCAAGTCAAACGTGACGGAAGATACCAGTATCGGTGTGCAGAAAAAAAAAGTAAAAATAACAATGGCGTATGCAAATGCGACAGTGACAAGTTGAGACGCCTTTTGTTAGCAATTACCTGGTTGAGTACGCTTGGCAACAGTTAAAAGTGTCTGCCAATGGCTGAATAAATACGGCGGTGATAATTTGTTAATTAATTTTGTTAATTTCGAAACTGCCACTTCACATTTACCTAACTATTTCATCGACTGAGCGAGCGAAGCGTCTAAGGTTCAGCTTCAGCAAAAATTCTTTCGTATGTCTAGTTTTCCGGCTCAACTCAACTCATGAAATTTTGTAAGCAGATTATTTTTACCTACCCGACAAACTTAAGGTGATCAGGGGTGTGATGCAAAGACAGATTCCACTATTACTATTAAGAAGGAAACAGGAGATAGAGTTAGAGAATCGTAACTGGAGAGCAAGTAAGAAGAGGTACACACAAATTGGCCTGCAGTGTGGTTTCCGGCAGAGTAGAAAACGACTACTTCCAGTCTTCCCGTGGATGTCGTAGAAGGTGACTTTGGAAATACAAGCTAAATCTCTCCAACACGTCTGACCAGCTTGAAGAATGTAGCCAAATTCTCTGGCTGCTCTCGACAAGTATGGCTCTGGCAGTACAGCGACAATTTGTATGTAGATTGAAATTTCTATAAAATAACAAGGAACCCATATAGTTTAACTATGTTCGTCCGTCCGTCCACGGCTTAGCTCAGGGATTGTCAAAAGAAGTAATTTAGCATGGACATAGCTTTTTAATGCGTTTTCAATTGCATCTTTAGCTTATCCGACTGCTTTGGAGTCCTGAGTGCGCTTTCCCAGTTTTTTAATCTCCAAATGACATACAAGTAAACGGTCATAAGCATGCCAAAAGACCATAAAGAAAGAAAAAGCCAAAACGATCGAACAGTTTGTCTAATCACAACAAAATTGCTCGCATAAAAAATTCAAAACTGCCAATTTTAACGAGCCCATTCCGGGATCACGTTACAAACATTATAATCTTTTATTAACCGCCATAAACGGTGTAAAGCAATGAAAATGTGGTGCAAGTGACGCCTTAACACCGTCTACAGATAAAACATATTGTGAACGATAAGAGAAATAACGGTCAAAGCCATTTCCCGCCATTTTTACTGTCACCGTGTCACGCCTCTGTTATCTAGTGTTGCTCTATTTGCCTCTAATGACTTGGAAATTCGTGAAGCGTGAGCTGTAAAGGCCCTAATTGCTTCGAATATTGTTACAAAGGATGCTATGGATCGATAAATAGGTTTGAATGACTATGATGATGAATATGGGTAAAGATGGATAAATGAAACTTACTTTAATGGAAATCTTAAGACAGTGAATGATAGAAACATAATTTAGGCTGACATGAGTTTCATGACAGAACTCATAGACCCGGTAAGAGTGATTTTGATGTAAAGATTTATAATTTTCCTAAACTAAAACCTGACTTATCTATGGCTTGTAGTGTTGCTCTATTTGCCTCTAATAACTTGGAAATTCGTGAAGCGTGAGCTGTAAAGGCCCTAATTGCTTCGAATATTGTTACAAAGGATGCTATGGATCGATAAATAGGTTTGAATGATAATGTTGAATATGTGCGAAGATGGATGAATGAAACTTACGCTAAGGGAAATCCTAAGGCAGTGAATGAAAGAAACGTAATTTAGGCTGAAACTAAACAACCGATTTTGAAAAATTTTCTATGGGACATTCGTTCTATGTCATTTCGATGACAAGTATGTCCTTCAAAGTACAGACATTTTGAATAATCAGTGAACATACATTTAAATAAAATTGTCCACGTGCGTGTTGGGTCACGCGCACTGTATAGTTCCGTAGTTGCGAATGCCGACTTTGAATTCATGCCACCAAAAACTATTTTTTATTGAATTTGGGCCATCTATTTTCTGCTAGGGAAAGCTTTGACTTTCAAGCGTTAACCCCCAATAACTTTTAAACGGCTGAACCGATTTTCATCAAACATAGCTAAGAATCACCGCAAGGGAACTTGCTTTTACGTAACTGCATCGAATCGGTCCAGCTGTACGAGCGCTACGATACCACAGACAAACAGACAGGCCGACAGATGTTAGCGTCAAACTTATAACAACCTTCTTTTGTCGGGGGTTAAAAATGCGAATGGTTTCATAATCATCAGGTCTTTTTGTCTCCAGTGCAGGAGCACGACCCTTTCTATACTACCAGAGCCATACTTGGCCAAAGCAGCCGGAGGACTTCGACTACACTCTCCACGCTGGCCAGACGGGTTGGAAAGTTCTCATTGATGTTTATAAGCTTTGTTTAGCTTGTATTTCCTAAGACACCTTCTACGACATCCACGGTTGGAATTAGAGTAGCCGTATTCTACTCTGCCGGAAACCACACGGCATAATTCACAGCGAATGATTACATCAAAGTTCTATTTATGTATCACCTTAGACTTTACAATTTAAGTCTAGACGTGAAGTGTGATAAAAAAAAGAATTCTATTAACTGTCCGTTTTATTGATATCTTTATTTTTATGCGATCAGAATAATACATGCATTAGTGATTGTTTACGGTCGACTTCCTTGGCAATGAGTTATGTATGTTTTTAGGAAACCAGAAAAACCAATAAAAATACTTCATAATGTAAAAATATGCTTTGAAAACGAAACAGTTCTAAGAAATCATTTGTCATAAACAGTCCCTAATAAAATTAAAGATATATCAAAAACAAACAAGTGTGTGGAAATCCCAAAATAAATTTAAAACAATTGGAAATGGCAGGCAAATTATTGAAGATGGGAAAAACTGTAGTAAGTCGGAAAATACATGAAGCCAATAGTGACGTCATTACTAAATGGATTGACAGCCATACATCCATCCTCGAACTTTGCTGCACATCTTAGAAAACCATTCGCAAATAATTTACCGGGCGAGCGAAGCGTCTCAGTTTTGAAAATGGCCAAAAATGCTTTTGTCAGGCTATCCGCCAGTTTATCTGTCCGACTGTTCTCGCCTACAGGTCGCATTTCTCAACCGATTCTAATGAAATTTTGTGTGATGGTTCTTTTATACAGAATTTTTGTCGATTCAGTTTTTCGATATTTTTCAAAATGGCGGGAATATGAGGGAATACGAAGTTTTAAATATTAAGTATATTACAGCCACCTCGTTTTATTATTTTAAATTAAAAAACTTTTTGTTACACTTATTAAGACGCAACTTTTTATCCGATAATCTTCAACGAATCGGAGGGACTCGCGAGGTCTACATCTTATAGAGCCACTCGTAATAGTCGTAAAGAGAAACGTGTCAGTCAGAATCGTACAAACAGCTCTCATCTCATCATCTTTAGGTCTTTTTGTCTCCACTGCAGGTGCAGCAGCACGACCCTCTCTGTACTACCAAAGCCATACTTGGCCCGAGCAGCCAGAGGGCTTTGGTGTCATTCATGTTCATGTTTATAAGCTTGGTTTAGCTTGTATTTCCTAAGTCGCCTTCTGCGACATCCACGGGAAGACTTGGGAGTAGTCCTATTCTACTCTGCCGGATACCACAAGGCGAACAAACAGCAAATAGAGGTCCAAAGTCTCTGAGTAAAAATCAGTCCTTATGAACCACCGCAAGAGATTTATGTAATTTGTTTATAGGGTCAAGTCATTTTCTTACTTATGAATGAACTTAAGAAGACAAGGTCAGCGCAGCGCAATAGTTGCGCTTTATCGGTTAAGCAAACACGGCCGAGTGGTACTTACGTCCTGAGTGGGGAGGTAGGCTGGAAGGGAAACTACTAAACGAATAGTCAAACGCAGTATTAGGTATTTAAAATCGTGGAGCCAAAAGTGGCCGTTTTTCGCAAATGTGGGTTGAAATAATAAATAAATAAATATATAAGGACAAATTACACTTATTGAGCTAGCCTCAAAGTAAGTTCGAGACTTGTGTTATGGGATACTAACTCAACGATACTATATTTTATAACAAATACATATATAGATAAACATCCCAGTTTAGCTTGTATTTCCTAAGTCACCTTTTACGACATCCACGGGAAGACTTGGGAGTGGTCCTATTCTACTCTGCCGGATACCACACGGCGATCAAACAGCAAATGGAGGTTAAATCTCGGACTACCCTTGTAAAAACCCGTCTCAATGAACAACCGCAAGATATTAATGTAATTTGTTTATAGGGTCAAGACATTATCTTAGTTATGAATGAACTTAAGAAGACAAGGTCGACGGTGGAAAAATAGCAAGATTTGATTCAAACACACGCCATGTGAATCAACATAAAGACATACAATGTATGCGTGACATGCAAGTGTGCGAAGCGAATGACATTGAATAAGGAACTTATACAATCTATAGTCTTTAGAAATTGCTAGATCAGTCATTGTAGTTTTAGGAATATAAATTTTCTAAACTAAAAACCGACTTCATCCCCTACCTACATGACCGATTTCGATAAAATTTCTATGGGACCACTTGACAAGTATGCTATTTTAAACAAAAAAGAATTTTCCAAATCACTCCAGGCGTCTTCGAATAATCGGTGAACATACAAAAAAAAAGGTCGAAACGAATTGATAATCTCCTTCTTTTAGGAAGTCGATTATTACATAACAAACAAAGACATATTTTTGCGCAAGCTTATGTTGCTGTTAATCCTTATGGTTGACTGGGAGATAATGATTTTAGCGTTTTGACAACCAATTATAGACAAAACTTATGTAGAGGAGAAAAATAAAGTTAATAGATAGCTTGTAGATATACGATGTAGGATAACAGAGAAAGATGTCTAACCCAAGCAAGCTCCGGTGACGGCGAGGCCGAAAACTATCGAACTACTTTGCCCTTAATTAAAACGTTTTGCCCAGAACAAGAGAAGAACGCTAAATAGATATATACGGACAAATCGCACAGATTTAGCTAGCCCGAAAGTAAGTTCGAGACTTGTGTTATAGAATACTAACTCAACGATGCTATATTTTATATCAAATACATATATAAACATCTTAGACCCAATCAATCTTCAAAAAATCATACATACATACATACATACTATCACGTCTTTATCCCTAATGGGGCAGACAGAGCATTTTGGGTCTTGCGGTTCTATGCAGAGCCCAGGGCCGCAAGACCCAAAAGCCACTTTTAGCGTATATAGTGGGCGAGAAGATGGAAAAGCAATCAATACAGTGATGGGTTGCTAGCCGCATCGCCTGTTAACATGATTTGCATTTTTGCCCATTCCCTCGATCGGCTTTTACGATCTGCGTGGGAAGAGAAGCAGCTGGTACATTCTAAGTTTTTTCGTTTCTCCCAGACCAGCATGGGAGAAAAATCATTTTCCACCTTAACCTGACCGGGGATCGAAACCAGGATATCCGATGTGACCACAGAGGTCACTGCCCTTAAAGAAGACAGCACAATAAATCAAGTTATTCCTATAGAGAATTTAAGAATCACCACCGGTGTAACAGAGTAACATGATGACCACGAGGCAGAGGTTTGTTTGTTTGTTTGTTTGTTTGTTTGTTTGTTTGTTTGTAATAACTTTATTGTACTATGAAAAAACACAATTACATACAAAAACAATAGAATAAATTGACAACGGCGGACTTATCCCATAATGGAATCTCTTCCAGTCAACCGGCGAATAAGAAGATAGGACAATTGCTCACAAGAAGGGTATAGAAGGTCGTACTTACACAGGATAAATGAAACTAACATTATATCTAACTAAATACCTACACATGCATACTTGCTACAAGATATATACTTACAAAAACATTCATAAATATATATAATCATACATAAACCTACATAAATATACATAAACATACATAAAATATATAAATAATACAAATTGTACTTAACAATAACGAAATGTAAAGCTTAAATGTCTGAAGTAACAATAGAAGATTTCAGGAGTTTAGTTTTGAAAGAATTGAGCGACGTAGCCACTCTCACATCATCAGGAAGAGAGTTCCAAAGCCTTGCCGCCATGACTGAAAAAGACTTGGCGTATGTCTGCGTGGAATACGGTCTTCAATATCAGCCCTCTACCCACACAAAAGATGAAAATAACATTGCCGCATCTAACCCATCGTTTTTCTAACTCTACGCCACAGACATATCAATTGTGCTGTGATCAGCAGGTACTTGTGAAATTACAGATTGCAGCTTCGGCACGCGATTCATGATTCTATTGTCTGGATGGCGGTTATAAAAAGATGACGTTTAATTGTCTATGCGAAGAAAATGGCGGATGGGCTCCCGGATTTACGTTAGTAATATATTGTGTATGAGTACAAATGATCTATCTTCTGGTAATAGTTCACACGCTAGTCCGCCATTCTAAGTTTCTGGTTTCAATACCCAGCCAGGGAAAATGGAAGGCAAGTGGAAAATTGCCTTTTAATTTGTCCTACTTCTTTGGTTTATTTCCCGACTACGGAAGAGCCAAAAGGAAGGTCATCGTATCATCATCAGTACTTTTTAGTCTCCACTGCAGGAGCACGACCTTCTCTGTACTACTAAGGCCGTATTTCGTCAGAGGATTTGGCCTCAATCTCCACGCTGGCCAAACGGGTTGAAGTCTCATGATCTCTATAAGCTTTGTTTAGCTTGTATTTCCTAAGTCGCCTTCTACAACATCCACGGGGAGACGTGGAGTGGTCCTATTCTACAAACGAAGGGTAATGATTTTCAATTCACAACTTAGACCATTTAGATACTCAAAGATACATAAGCGGCGTGCTGCAGAAGTGCAATGTACAGATAAACCCAGTTAGGTAGTCAAAACGTGTGACTTGGCCGTTTGGTTACTCAATGCAGCCAATTAACACCTAGTAAATAAATTATTTTCTGTTTATAAGCCCATAGGAGGGTCTACGTCACTCTTACACAAGTTTATTTGCCAAAGCAAATTAAAATACCCCAACTTTCAAGCGTGTACCCCCAATAACTTCAATGGCTGAACCGATTTCATAAAACATAGCTAAGAACCACCGCAAGAAACCTTGCTTGTATACTATGGTACAGATAGACACACAAATAGACAGACAGACATTGGCATCAAACTTATAGCACCCCTCTTTTTGCGTCGGGAGTTGAAAACGGCCAAGGTACGTAGATATAAGACTAGGGATTCACGCAGAACGCTATTTGATGAGAGTTAGTGGATGTTACATTATATGTATGCGTATAGAGTTTGGCTCTCATGAGACCTGATAACTTTTTAACCGACTTCAAAAAAGGAGGAGGTTATCAATTCGAATGTATACATTCGTTCTTCGATTACTGGAAGACGCCTGGACCAATTTGGAATATTCTTTTTTGTTTGGAAGGGCATTCTTGTCAGTTAGCCCCATATAAATTTTATCAAAATCGGTTGAAAATTTTGAAAAATTATTATAGTTCTAAAACTGATATTGTCAAAATTTGTATGGGAACACATGAGAAGTATACCATTTAAAACAAAAAGAAGAAGTTTCCAAATCAGTTCAGACGTCTTTGAGTATTCGTGGAGCATAGGTAGTAAGTTATAACATAAAAACAAAAATAAAAGTTTCCAACGAATTGACAAACTCCTCTTTTGTGAAGTTTGTTAAAAATCCAAATCTTATGAAGACTTAAACAGTTGCATCTTATTTTTATGTGCACAAATACCACATAATTTGTGGAATGTACTAAAAATAGCAGTAATATTACAAACAAAATTGACAGCTAATCGATGTACAAATACCGACATAAACGATATATAAGTGCTTGATGAATTTTTCCGGGATTGGTGCTGCCCCAATTTGAAATAAATTATTTGAAAGAAAACTGAGATATCGTTTAAAAGTTTGGTCTGATCATGCACTAAATAACTCTTCGAGCTATTTCTGAACTGCTGCTTATGTGCATTTGGATAGGATACTCTTTATCCCTATAAATGAAATTTCCACGGGGAGCGAAGCCCGCGGGTAAAGCTAGTACCACATAATTTGTCTCATACCGACGTAGTACGACGACGAGTACCACATACTCGTCTTGGCGTTTCTTTACACGAAAACTTTTTGGCGGGAGTATTTGGAACAGAGTCGCGACGTAAAATACTAGAAATACTTAGAGCCGTATATACCGGCCTTTCCAACGTGTCTGATAAGGCAAATAGTTGCGCTTTATCGGTTAAGCAAACACGGCCGAGTGGTACTTAAGTCCTGAGTGGGGAGGTAGGCTGGAAGGGAAACTACTAAACGAATAGTGATATGCAGTATTAGGTATTTAAAATCGTGGAGTCAAAAGTGGCCGTTTTTCGCAAATGTGGGTTGAAATAATAAATAAATAAATATATACGGACAAATGTCACTGATTGAGCTAGCCCCAAAGTAAGTTCGAGACTTGTGTTATGGGATACTAGATTATAACAAATGCATATATAGATAAACATCCAAGACCCAGGACAGTTTGAAAAAGACAATTTTCCAACTTGCCCTGACCGGGGATCAAACCCGGAACCTCTGGGTGTCAGACTAGCATGGTGACCTGACCACTACGCCACGGAGGGCGTCATGAAATGTTTCACGTTTTCACTTACAGTTGTTCATATAATTTTTCAAAACTAAAAACCGACTTCACCCCCCAAAATACGAAACCGATTTTCATAAAATTGTATGCTCCTTTCAAACAAAAAAATAATTTTTCAAATCGGTCCAGGCGTCTTCGAAGAATCGGTGAAAAAACATTTTTGAAAAAATTGCGACGAATTGATAACCTCCACCTTTTTTTTGAAGTCGAGTTAATAGTTGGAGTTTTTCGCAAATGTGCGTAGAAAAGCTTCACATTCTAACTTTAAACTGTAATAAATAAATATAAATAATAAATATATAAGGACAAATTACACTTATTGAGCTAGCCCCAAAGTAAGTTCGAGACTTGTGTTATGGGATACTAACTCAACGATACTATATTTTATAACAAATACATATACAATGCCCTTTTTTATTAACACGTTGAACGCCATGTCGGACACCATGTGGTCGACAGCATACTTTCCCCTGGGGCCGTACCAAAAAATAAAGAACGTCCAAAAACTGATAGGGATTTTTTTTGAAAATATCGATAAGAAATAACCTAAAAATAATGGGCAACTTATAGAACAAAGACGTTATGCATTATTTTCTGAGATGTTAAATGGCAGACACCAGTGTCCGTCACGGCCTGCTAGAACGTCCAACCGTATTTCCTTGCGCGGGCGCCGCGCGGGTCCTACTGTCGGCTCCCCCTGCACTATGCCGCGCCGCCCTCACCTGCGAGCCCCAGCGAGCGAGACGCGCTTCGCTCCTTCATTTGCCTTTGCGTTTGCATAGGAGAAGGTCGTGTTGTTATTGAAAATTAGGGTTCCTTTAGAGTTACTCCGCCATGACAACAATATCGTCGGTAAATCGAAGGTGAGTGATATACTCGCCATTGATGTTGATGCCAAATCCTTCCCGTTCCAGAAGCTTAAAGGCTTCTTCCAGTGCAACGGTGAACAGCTTCGGAGATATAAAGTCTCCCTGTCTTACACCTCTATGCAATGGAATTGCCCTCGTGCACTGCTCCTGTACTCGGACTGACATAGTGGCATTACTGTATAAGCATTTCAACACTTCGATATACCGATAGTCAATACGACTTCGCTGAAGGGACTGAAGCACGGCCCATATTTCGATCTAATCGAAGGCTTTTTCATAGTCCATGAACCCCAAGCATAACGGCCGGTTATACTCCCTCGTCTTCTCTATAACCTGCCACAGCGTATGAATGTGGTCCAAGGTACTAAAACCTTTACGGAAACCGGCTTATTCGGTAGACTGAAAGGCATCGAAACTGTTTGCGAGATGATTCGTGATGACCTTCGAAAACAAATTATATACATGACTCAGAAGCGTGATAGGCCTATAGTTCTTCAATAGGGTGTTATCTCCCTTTTTGAAGAACAGGACCACCACGCCCCTGCTCCAAGCTTCCGGCGTTACGCCCTCGAGCAGAACGGAATTAAAGAGCCTCATAAGGACTTTCAGTACCGCCGTTCCGCCCGCTTTCAGAAGCTCTGCTGTAATTCCATCCTCGCCCGGCGCCAGGGCCAACCTAATCTCGTACAGGCTGATGTCCGGGATATCTTCGGTATAGTGTCGGGTTAGCTTGGCTCTTGGGTCTTTAGCCATTTGTTTACTGGGTTGTGAAACTGAGGTATACAGCTGTCCATAAAACCTCTCAATCTACGCCAGACGGAGGACGTCGCGCCGCGCCGTCCTCCGTCTTCAGCTTCATCAATCGACTTTGCCCAACCGACACAGCTCTTGCAAATATTTTGGAGCCTTTGTTCTGCTTTATCGTCTCCTTAATACATTTAGTATTAAAAGGAGCGGATGTCGTGTCGCAAGGACTTTTGCTCTTGCTCCCTTTGTAAGTACTTACATACATACATACACATTCATTCGAAAAACATAACCCTCCGTCTGTCGCAGTAGGATAAAAAAGTAATGTTTCATATTTACTTTTACAAAATAAGTCGAAATATTGGTAAACCGTAGAATTATTCACGAAAAGGTAACTTCTTACGTTAATTATTACCTACGGAACCCGGATTACTTATTGGATACGTGCTTGACTGATAACTATTATAATTCTTATGACTTTCTAGTGCAATATAAAGGCAAAAAATATGTTTACCTAACTGTAACCTCACTAAATTAAAAATCAAAACACTACATGTAATGCGCTCAAAACAGTTTTTGGACACATCTTGTTGAAAAGCCCATAAATTCTAAGTCCTTTAAATTTTTTTTGTGCCAAGCGACCAGATTGTACTGTGGGGCCGCGCGGATCACTTCCCCTTGAAAAAAGAATCGAAACGCTGTCTGCCGGCCGTGTAAAGGCATTTAAGGTCACCGAGGGTACGCGGACACACGGTGTTCGCCGCGGCGCCCTGGACCCGATATGATGCGGTCACATGGTGTCTGCCGCGGCCCACTGGGCTAAACATGGTTTTAAGTCTGGCGTTCTACGTGTTAAGTACAAATATTTTAAGGGGTGATTCAGTCCATAATTTTGAACAACTTTTCCCAATAATTTTTTATCGAAATACGAAAAAATAATTTTCATTTTCCATAGTAATGATATGAATTTTTTTTTTTCGTATTTCGAAATACATTTATTGGGAAAAGTTGTTCAAAATGATGATCTGATTCACCCCTTAAAATATTTGTACTTAATAAAATAGGACATTGTATATATAAACATCCAAGACCCAGGACAATTTGAAAAAGTAAACAGTAGGTAGTTCATAAAATAGTTTGAATGGTTATCTACGGCATGATAAGACCAAAATTTTAAACGATATCTCAGTTTATCTTTCAAATAATTTATTTCAAATGGCACCGGACCCGAAGGACCCGGAAAAATTCATCAAGCACTTATACCGTTTATGTCGATATTTGTACAGCGATGAGCTGTCAATTTTGTTTGTCATATTACTGCTATTTTTAGTACATTTCACAAATTATGTGGTATTTGTGCACATAAGAATAAGATGCAACAGTTTGAGTCTTCTTTTGATTTTGATATTTAACCGACTTAAAAAAGAGGTGTTTTTGAATTAGTTGGAATCTATTATTTTTGTTTTTTATGTAAGTAGGTAACTTTGTTTCCTGAGTACTCAAAGACGCCTAAATACTTTTCAGGTGGTCCCATAGAAATTTTATCAAATTCAGTTTTGAAACTAAAATAATTTTTCAAAACTAAAAAGCGACTGCACCCCCGACACAACTGATTTTGATAAAATTTCTAAGGATCACAAGTGTACCCTTGTAAAAAAAAGAATTTTTCAAATCGGTTCAGCCGTCTTCGAGTAATCAGGAAACATCCATAAAAAAAATATATGCATTAAAATGCAAACTTCCTTCTTTTTTGAAGTCGGTCAAAAACTTGAGAACTTGCAACCGCACAAAAGTCCCTTGGACTATGTAGCCATAGGATAAAGTTCATACAAGTTTCTGTTATCTATACTTCCTTTGCTTTATTTGTATTCTGATTTGACTTCTTATTGGTGCTAAATGTGATGATACATGACGTCATCGCGTGCAAATATACTATACAAATAATACGTCATAATAAGACATCTGTTACAGTGATAGAGTGTGGGATAGAGCATAAAGGCGTTTAGGCTTCCCGCACACTACATCGGCTACAAGTCCAAACATGCTGCTCAGAGAAAATTAAAAGTCGAAACTTTGAAGGAAAAACAACACTCTCCACGCTGGCCAGACGGGTTGGAGAAGACTCATTTGTTAAATTATATGATGCGTTAATGAAACACTGGGATGCGAGATAGACTGACTTTATTAGACCGACCTTAGAAGTACCTACCCTACACAATTGACATTTATAGAAATCATATATCTACACATTGAGCTTTGTTTAGCTTGTATGCCCTTTTACGAGTCGCCTTCTGCGACATACACGGAGAGAGTCTAATAAGTTGTAAGTCTATAAGCCTTCGAGTGGTCCTATTCTACTCTGTCCATTTTTTTATGTATGCTCACCGATTACTCGCCGACACCTAGACCTGTGTGAAATATTCTTTTATTGTTCCAAAGGGTGTTCTTCCGAGGCGGCCCAATATAAAGTTTATCAAATAGGAGTGACGACAGGGTCCAAAAAGTATGATTGTAATTAGACCGTCTTTTAGATTATTCAAAAATAATGGACCCGTATTTTTCAGTTTACCAAAAAAGTAAAAATTCACAAAGATACGGAGCGTCAAAGTTCCGGAGTGGGGGCTTGCGACGTCACACTTAAGTAAAAATCGTGCTTAACGCGCGCCACGCAAAATTTCAATGCGCTGTATCTTTGTCATTTTTGGTTTTTCAGAGAAAAGAAAAAATACGTGTACAATATTTTTTAATAATCTAACCGATGGACCAAAAATATTTTTCCATTCGTCACGCCTATTCAGTTGCGTAGTAGAGGTGAAGTCGGTTTTCAACCGACTTCAAAAAAAGGAGGAGGTTATCAATTCGACGTGTATATATGTTTTATGTATGTTACCTCATAACTCCGTCAAATATGAACCGATTTTAAAAAAATATGTTTCGTTTTAAAGAATGCATTGCAAGGTTGGTCCCATATAATTTTTTTTAAGATCGGAGAAAAGGTCTTGGAGCTGGAGACCGAAATACCTCAAAAAAGACAAAGTAGCTCAAATATTTGTGTATGTTACCTCATAACTTCGTCAAATACGAACAGATTTACAAAATATATGTGTCCTTTTAAAGAATGCTTTACAAGGTTGGTCCCATGTAATTTTTTTTTAAGATCGGAGAAAAGGTCTTGGACCTGGAGACCGAAATTCCTTATTAACAGACAACTGCTGCTCAAATATTTGTGTATGTTACCTCATAACTCCGTCAAATATGAACAGATTTAAAAAATATATGTGTCCTTTTAAAGAATGCTTTGCAAGGTTGGTCCCATGTAAAAATTTTTTAAGATCGGAGAAAAGGTCTTGGACCTGGAGACCGAAATTCCTTATTAACAGACAACTGTTGCTCAAATATTTGTGTATGTTACCTCATAACTCCGTCAAATATGAACAGATTAAAAAATATATGTGTCCTTTTAAAGAATGCATTGCAAGGTTGGTCCTATGTAATTTTTTTTAAGATCGGAGAAAAGATCTTTGAGCTGGAGACCGAAGTTCCTCAACAGACAACTGCAGCTCAAATATTAATAATACCTTCTTTTTTTCAACCGACTTCATGTATGCTCATATCACTTTCCGTCTAATGATTTCATGTTTGTTTGGAAGAATCCCTTATAAGATTAGTTTCTTATAATTTGAATGAAGATCTGATGAAGGGTTTTGGATCTGGAGAATAAAACTCCAGAAAGAAAGACAGCAAGTCTCTTGTAAAAAGTGCAAAGTTTATTATTTGTGTTTTTTTTAAATATATACCTACTGCAGATATATTTGTAGCATCTTGTGACAAGGTAACACAGCCGTCCACGATGCCAAGAGGAAAACAAGCATACGGCCCACTAGAGCAATATGTTATGTCATAAATCCGTTGGTTCAAGCGCATGGAACAGAGAAATCATCAGATCACAATACGCAGTCACGTAATTTTTTCTGTCTGTGGCTTCATATTTTTATTATTATCGCAGTATCAAATAAATAAATAAATAAATATATAGGTACAAATCACACGGATAGAGCTAGCCACAAAGGAAGTTCGAAACTTGTGTTTTAGGTTACTAACTCAATGATACTATATTTAATTATAGAAATACATCTTATGCCGTTTACCTTCAAGTATATATATTTATATATATATAAAATGGCTTTAAGGATTTCGCTGAAAATTGGTATATGGGGGTTTTCGGGGGTAAACAATCGATCTAGATTAATCTTATGTTTGGGACAAATCACACGGATAGAGCTAGCCACAAAGGAAGTTCGAAACTTGTGTTTTAGGTTACTAACTCAATGATACTATATTTAATTATAGAAATACATCTTATGCCGTTTACCTTAAACGAGCAATTCTTGTAGGTATATATATTTATCAACCGACTTCAAAAAAAGGAGGAGGTTATCAATTCGACGTGTATATATGTTTTGTGTATGTTACCTCATAACTCCGTCAAATATGAACCGATTTAAAAAATATATGTTTTGTTTTAAAGAATGCATTGCAAGGTTGGTCCCATGTAATTTTTTTTAAGATCGAAGAAAAGGTCTTGGAGCTGGAGTCCGAAATACCTCAAAAAGACAACTGCTGCTCAAATATTTGTGTATGTTACCTCATAACTACGTCAAATACGAACAGATTTAAAAAATTTAAGTGTCCTTTTAAAGAATGCTTTGCAAGGTTGATCCTATGTAATTTTTTTTAAGATCGGAGAAAAGGTCTTGGACCTGGAGACCGAAATTCCTTATTAACAGACAACTGCTGCTCAAATATTTGTGTATGTTACCTCATAACTCCGTCACATATGAACAGATTTAAAAAATATATGTGTCCTTTTAAAGAATGCATTGCAAGGTTGGTCCCATGTAATTTTTTTTAAGATCGGAGAAAAGATCTTTGAGCTGGAGACCGAAGTTCCTAAACAGACAACTGCAGCTCAAATATTAATAATACCTTCATTTGTATGCTCATATCACTTTCCGTCTAATGATTTCATGTAGTATAATTTGAATGAAGATCTGATGAAGGGTTTTGGATCTGGAGAATAAAACTCCGAAAAGAAAAACAACAAGCACTTGTAAAAAGTGCAAAGTTTCTGATTTGTGTTGTTTTAAATATATACCTACTGCAGATATATTTGTAGCATCTTGTGACAAGGTAACACAGCCGTCCACGATGCCAAGAGGGAAACAAGCATACGGCCCACTAGAGCAATATGTTATGTCATAAATCCGTTGGTTCAAGCGCATAGAACAGAGAAATCATCAGATCACAATACGCAGTCGTGTTAATTTTTCTGTCTGTGAAAATAAATCAATAACAAGAAAGTTTTAGCCAGTTAACAAGTTAAACTGTTACCACCTTCACCGCTTGGAGGTACTCCCAGCTTATGTTATTGCCTATTTATTTATTAAATAACTACTTAATTGAAGTAACCCTAAAGTCAATCAAATTTTGAAAAGTGATTTTTGGTAACCTCGCAGACTAAGGTCAATGACCAAGTCCGCTTAAATGAACTCTGCTTAAATGTTAATATAATAAGGTTGAAATTTGTCGAGCGATCCGATCGGGCCATTCGGGCTAGTTTAATAACTATTTATTTATTATTTCCAGAAAAAAAAATTCAGTATACAATAAATAAATGCAATGAGCTTAGTTCTCTGCCTGCTAAAAGATGTGAAATAATAACTTTTAAAAAAAAATAATAACCGACTTCAAATCGAAATGCACTAAAAAGCAAAAAATAAAAATTATTTATATCAGATGACCCTGAAGTTCTGGCTAAAAAATCTCTATAATACTCATTATTTATTTGGAGTCGGTGCCAATCTTCCTGCCTCAGAGTCCAGTTCATGTAAGTACGAGTAAAACCACGTCGTAGCTCCGTAGCTCCCAAATCGATGAACCGAATTTGATTTTTTCTTGTTACAAAAGTAATTCAATCGAGAGTGTTCTTTGCTATAGAGCTCTTTTTTGAGTTGTTGAGGCTTAGGCAATTTTAAATTAATAATTACTAATGTAATATTATTTGCAGATAAAATGCGTTTTTCACATTATTTCGATTCCCGTGGCGTATTCTAAAGTACTTCAAGAATGATTTCAATGTTAAATAGGTACCTGGATTGGCACCGACTCCAAATAAATAATGAGTATTATAGAGATTTTTTACCCAGAACTTCAGGGTCATCTGATATAAATAATTATTATTTTTTGCTTTTTAGTGCATTTCGATTTGAAGTCGGTTATTATTTTTTTTTAAAAGTTATTATTAGTTTTGAAATTATTATAGTAAAACATGGTCATAGCACCCACTAGTGATCGGTAGTGTGCGAAGTGCCTTAAACTCATGACAAGAGGTGTGAAGTTTGCGAAGGTAAATAGATTGACGAATGCACAGATTAATAAATAGTTATACGAAGGGGACTTCAATGTTGTCAGACAAAATGAGTGAATGTGCGTTTATAGGAAAATGTTTTTCAGAAAGAGCGAAACGAGCAAAGATCTCAGTAGCTCGGTCAATGAGTGCTCAAAAGGGGCATGTGGATGGAAAAGTCGAAAGCAGAAATTTTGACTCGGCAACTTTGTTAGGACTAGTTAGGACATAAACATACTAAATGTCCTTACCCCTCCGAGGTGAGCCCGCGGGGGGAGGGTACAAAGAAGGTCCAGTTTTTGGGTTTTTTGCTTACATCTCGAAAACGGTGCGTTGTACCTAATTTTGTTGTACTACATAATAAAGGCTGATAAAATTGTCTACAACTTTGGCTTTCACACTTTTTATCTATCTCCAATTTTTACCTAGCTATGACGTTCGAAAAATTTTCTATTTTTTTGAAATCCTCCTCAGAGGAGTATGTTTATGTCCTAACTAGTCCTAACAAAGTTGCCGAGTCAACATTTCTGCTTTCGACTTTTCCATCGACAACTATTCGGTGACTGTACTACAGAGAGTTCCCAATTAAATAGCTATTTAACTTATTAAATGTGACAAAATGATGGCACTTATCATTGATCATATCCATTTGAAAGTGATTTTTAACCGACTATAAAAAAGGAGAAAGTTATCAATTCGTCGCGACCTTTTTCAGGGTTCAGTACCCAAAGGGTATAAACAGGACCCTATTACTAAGACTTCGCTGTCTGTCAGTCTGTCTGTCATCAGGCTGTATCTCAAGAACCGCGATAGCTAGACAGTTGAAATCTTCACAATTTATGTATTTCTGTTGCCGCTATAACAACAAATAATAAAAAAAAATTTAAGGGGGCTCTCATACAAAAAACGCGATTTTTTGCCCTTTTTTGCTCAATATCAATAATGGCAACAGGTAGGCACTTGAATTATTCACAAAATACTCTGTTGTATTTTTATTTTAATAATAATAAATAAAAAAATTAAAATAAAATAAATATTTAAGGGGGCTCCCATACAAAAAACTTGATTTTTATAGATAATGGTACGGAACCCTTCGTGCGCGAGTCTGACTCGCACTTGGCCGGTTTTTTGTTTATGTTAACCGATTAGGTATTCGAAGACGCCTGGACTGATTTGAAAAATTACTGAATTTTTTGTTTGAAAGGGTATACTTGCGGGGTGGTCCCATAGAAATTTTATAAAAATCCATTGAGTAGATCGGGGGTAAAGTCGGTTTTGAAAAATTATAGATTTTTGAATGCAGAAAAACTGATAATAAAAACGTCTAACTCCAAGACACTATGAAGTCACGGTTGGGTATTTCAAACAAATCCCCTTCTGAGGGAGAGTTCCCACATAGAATACACAATAAGTCTTATAACACATGCAAAATGCACATCTACTGCATAAAGGTAGTAAGTACGAGTAGTAGGTAGCTGCTAACAAAGTAGCAAGATTGCAGGTCTAAACAGCCAATTACTGATGACTGTGACAAAATGCCTGCGTCAGACGGGAGGTAGCATCTCAAGCGTAAAACTGCGTAACAGTTTCGAGGAACTGCGTAAGTATTCACGGTGATTTTGGAACCAAAGGCCACTTTATTAACTAGTGAAAACACAAAATCGGAAAGATTTTTTTTTACTAAAATCATGCGATCAACTTGTAGTACCGCCAGCCGGAGTTCATCGAGGTCACGCGGCAGTTTTGGACGGGCGTAACTACATGATCTCGATTGAAAATCATTTTCGCAATTTTTTCCTCTTATTTCATACACAAATTTGGATTAAGGATAGATAAGATAATTTATTTACTATTTGATATTACCAATGACAATTGGTTTTGGAAAGAAAATGTCAGCGTGTATAAAGGAGCAAGCACAGTGACCAAGTTATCAGTAGGCTGTGCATAGGGCGGCACATTTTAGGGGGCGGTAGAAAGTTTTTAAAACTAAAAACAAGAGTTCACCCCCAAACTACACAGCTTATTTAAATAAAATTTCTATAGGACCAACTGATAAGTATGCCCTTTAAAAATACAATCTTCGAATAATCGGTGAACTATAAAAAAAAGATCGTGACGAAGTGATGACCTCCTCCTATTGAGAGAAATCTTATTTTGAAAACAGAAAGAACATTGGTAATAAAATAGAGCAACAATTAGCATTTAAAATATTGCTATAAAAAAGTAGGTACAGTAAGTTTCCTTTTCCATCAGATTTTACTCACGTATTTTTGAGCAGATAAAAGAAATTCATTTGTTTTCGGTTTCGAATTGTTACTTATTAATGTGAAATATGAACAATAATAAAAATATTGAAACTCCGTATTCAAAACTGCAAATTGTACACGCACTTCAAGGATTAGCATCAATGCCTCGTAATTAATTTAAGCATAATAAATTAAGAGTGCCGCCTCTAAACGAGCAATTACCGCGAACCTTGACACGGTACGTGGATGTTCAACTCGCTAGTTTTGTAGGACTCATTCAAATTAAAATCCCGTCTTTTATAAGAAACGTCGATGTATCGAGAAATGCCGGTAGTCCAGAGAGAAAGAAGATATACAACTCAACCGAGCTAAGTTTGCACCTTGCTGGATGTGGCGCCCCGCCCGCGAGGTGCAAACTTAAGAATCCCCTTACCCTAGACTTCTCCATACAAACGTAGTCTACGTTTTATTTCGAAACGACATGCCCGATTTCGGCAAAAATTTGTAATTTCAAAGATATTGCACATATCTAGCATATAACTGGTTTTCAAAGTCAAAATATGAACTTGAAATAGAATATAGTGTGTTATATCATTTTTGCCCATCAGTGTGGGACATTCTACATCCTTATATTTTCTTTCTAGTTTATATTTTTTACTGTGGAAACTAACTATAAACCCTAGATAATTACAAATATTACAATTTCTTTAAAATTACAAAAATTTACCGAAGTCTGACATGTGGTTTCAAAATAAAACGTAGGCTACGTAGACCGTCAATCGGTTTTTAACCGCACATCTTTGTTCGAATTGGTCAAACATTCATTTTCTAGGGTTCCGTACCCAAAGGGTAAAAACGGGCCCCTATAGTTTCCTAGGCCATTCAGAAACACTTGACGCATCCAAACAAATATGTATGTGCGGATTGTAAAGCCTGTCTTCTTTATTTGATTGAAATAAAATAAATTCGTTGAAGGGCATGATCTCTTTTAACCCCCGACAAAAAAGAGGTGTTATAAGTTTGACGCTAATGTCTGTCTGTGGCATAATAACATCCAAGACCCAGGACAATTTGAAAAAGGTCATTTTCCAACTTGCCCTGACCGGGGATCGAGCCCAGAACCTCTGGGTAGCGGATTATCATGGTGACCACTACGTCACGGAGGTCTTCAAAGTATTTATAACAAAAGAAGAAATCTTTACAAATAAGACAGCTAAGCTATAATCGCTCAGATCGCTTACATAGCTTAGCTTCGCGATGAGGCTCGCGCTTTACCCACCTTCAAACATGTTCATATAACAGTTTTTTCTTGACAATAATACTGTAGAAAAATGTTATTCACAGTAGGTATACATAAACGGCAACCAGTAATCTCTAGCGAGACAATAGATGAAATTGTGTAGGTAATAAATAATTTTACTCGCTCCAAGGCTATGCGGCTTGCGTCAGACTTTTCCGCTTATCAAGTAATTAAAGGAAATCAAATAAATTATTCATTTCATCGGAATAATTCCATTATTCGTAATTTCCCTAGTTTTTATATTTTATGATTTATGAAATTATGAATCAGAATTTATCGTGAAATAGATAATATTAAACTAACGCTTATTGAAAAAGCCCTTGTGCAAGCATCAAATGATGTCACACAAGTGAAATGTGAGTCAGGATTTTGAGAAATATACTTCAAACTAAACAAACCTAACCTATACAGCCGCAGCCTACTTCCACCGCTAATCAAATGTAAACACTGGCTAGAAAAAAAAAGAATAAACACACAAAAAAAGCAAACATTACAAACTCACCTTAATATGGCCGAGGATATCCTACCAGCAAACAAAAGCCGATAACCTTATTCGAACTCGGGCGTCGCACTGAAAAAATTTGAATTTCGAATGGAAGACGTGCTCACGCGTCGAGGATCACTGTTAAACTGAATAGGAGGCGCTTGCGGCGATTCGAGCTACGCCTTCACCCACACACGGGGGCGTATCCACACAACCATACGTCCGTGTCACGATGTTTGTAAATTCGACGAATGGGGGTGCGTAGGTCAAACGTTTTGAATTTATCGAAATTTAAATAGGACGACCCTGTGTCCTTTTTGCCCATTGAAATTCGAGCATAAAGTTGTAATACATATGCAATAGATGCTTCTTCATGATAAGCTTAATTCGACGTTTAGAGACAAGAATGATGGGTCATTGTTATTTCAATATTTTTTTTAAACTAAAATCAAATTTCACCCCCAACTACACAACCGATTTTGATGAAATTTCTATGGGACCACCTCACAAGCATACCCTTCCAAATGAATTTTCCAAATCAGTCCCAAGTGTCTTCAAAAGTAAACATACATAAAAAAAATAAAGATCGCGACGAGTTGATAAGCTCTATTTTGGAAGTCTATAAAAAATAAAAACAAAAATCAATAACATTCTTAGCATAAACTTAATATTGAGTTATAGGGCAGACAGAGAATTTTGGTCCTTGAGTCTTTAAGCAGACAGAACCCAGGGGTGCAAGACTCAAAGGCCACTTTTAGCGTGATGTTGGAAAAAGAATTCAAAAAAGTGACGGGTTACTAGCCACCCACATTACCGATTAACATGATTCGCATAGTCGCCCATTCCCGTAATCAGCGTTTACGTTCTGCGCGTAACGCGAAGCAGTTTGTACATTATAAGTTTTTGCTTTTCTCCCAGACCAGCATGGAAGATGCAGCACAACATTATCCCAATCAAAAATATTAAGAAACAAAAAATTACAAAACTTGATGTCTAAACTCAAAATCAGGATTTCAAAATTATGACGTAAGTACTTGAGTACAATACCTTTTTATTGAAAGGAAATTATATTTTAAAACGATCAGGATTTTAAAGTCGTACCTGGACCCCAAAGTACTACATCAATTTGATTTTTTAGCAAATCCGAAGTGAACCAACTTTGATTTTAACCAAAAAAAAACTTTGATTAGGACAAAGTATCTCAAAGTTGGTAATAATGTATTTGACTATTGAAATCTCGTCCTATGAAATCATCATCGCCATAATTTAAGGGGATACTTAAATTTTTCAGCGTCCGGTGCTACCCCCATTGAAAATAAATTATTTGAAAGGAAACGGAGATATCGTTTAAATTTTGTCTTGACCAAATCCTAGTTAACCCTTCAAACTATTTTATGAACTACTGTTGATAGTTTAAAGTGATAACGTGAAGCTTTCTGTGCACATTTGCGAAGAACAGCCACTTTTAGTTAATGTGCGAAGAAAAGCTTCACACTCTCACTTTAAACTAAAATAAGCGGCGAAGTGCGAGTCGGACTCGCCCATGAAGGGTTCCGTAGTAGTATTTTTTTTTTATTTGAGTTGACTGAATGAAAGGTAAATTGCAGTTTATGACATATTAAAAAAAACTTCTTACTAGATCTTGTTCAAACCAATTTTCGCTGGTAGTTTTCATGGTAATGAACATCATATATTTTTTTTAGTTTTATCTTTCTCTTATTTTAGAAGTTACGGGGGGGGGGGCACACTTTTTCCACTTTGGAAGTGTCTCTCGCGCAAAATATTCGGTTTAGAATAAAATGATATTAGAAACCTTAATATCATTTCTCAAGACCTATCCATAGATACCCCACACGTATGGGTTTGATGAAAAATATTTTTTTGAGTTTCAGTTCTAAGTATGGGGAACCCCCAAAATTTATTGTTTTTTTTTCTATTTTTGTGTCAAAACCTTAATGCGATTCACATAATACATCTACTTACCTAGTTTCAACAGTATAGGTCTTATAGTTTCGGAAAAAAGTGGCTGTGACATACGGACGCGGACGGACAGACAAACAGACATGACGAATCTATAAGGGTTCCGTTTTTGCCATTTGGCTACGGAACCCTAAAAAGGAGTTCATAAAATAGTTTAAACGATTTTCTAGGGCTTGGTTAGTGATATCTTCGTTTCCTTTTAAACAATTTGAGTTTAACTTGAATTTCTTACATTCGATTTTATTCTGTTTTTTCTCCTGTCAATTTTTCCTTGACTTGCTTATATGTATAGCTGTGTCTGGGCTTTCCGCTTCTCCTACTTCCTTCTATTGTGACAAACGTTTGTACGGAAATTCGGTGGAATAGCTTACACTAAAGTGTAAAAGTGCCTGTAAAGGTCTAGCTACAGACTAAACATTGAATTTTACAGAAGTTCGAAGGGTTTTTTTTTCAGAGCACATATTTTTTTTAAAGTCAATAATAAGCTAGTTACACGCACAAACGAGCTACAACTCCTCAAACATACAGTCAAGAATGCCAACTGTAGGAGAGGGACAAAAGAGCTGACTATTTGTTCAACTGCGGCACCGAAATACGTTACTTCAAAACTGTATGTTAATTTCAAGTATTGAATACATTTTTTTGGTCTGTGTACGTTTTAGAGCCGAGAGAGTGTTCGTTGCGAAGGAATGAAATGACAGGTCGTATTTACATACTTTCATGCTGATCTGGGAGAAAAGAAAAACTAAGAATATACCCTTTTTTGAGTGTGTCGCGAGCCGGTGCGGTGTACGGGCCTGTAGTCACATTCATCCTGATGAAGACCTCCGGATGAGGTCGAAACATGTCGGCAGTAGCTGACTATAAAAATATACGTGAGTAACCCGTTAACTAAGTTTAATAAGAATATCCCAGCTGCTTCTCTTCCCGCGCAGATCGCAAAAGCCGATCGAGGGGAATGGCCTAACCTATTTTATTAACCGACTTCCAAAAAAGAGGAGTTTATCAATTGGTCTTGATCCTTTTTTTATGTATTTTTAATTGTTTACCGATTATTCGAAGATGCGTGGACCGATTTGAATAATTATTTTTTTGTTGGAAAGGGCATACTTGTCCGTTGGCGGTTGGGTTTTTTTTTAAATCGGTTGTGTAGTTGTTGGGTGAAGTCGGATTTCAGTTTTTAAAAATATTTATGTACACAAGAAATGTATACAGAAAATATATAAAATACAATTATAAAAGTTGTACAAAGGCACTACTTGTCTCAAAAGACATCTCTTCCAGTTCGCCTGTGGGAGATGTTTATGTAAGAGAGGCATACAGGCGTGTTCATACATAATAGGTGATAGGATCAAGGGAAATTTGATTCCTTTTCCATCTGCTCGCCCACAATCACAGTAAAAGTGGTCTTCAGGACTTGAATCTTCAGGCCCAGAGCTCTGTATGCTTAGAGCCGCAAGACCCAAAACACTCTTTCCACTTCAACATCTTCTTCTTCTGCCTCTGACATGGTTTTAGGTAACGACCAATGTCAAAGACAGTGACCGGGACCGACGGCTTAACGTGCCCTCCGAAGCACGGATCATCTTATTTATCAGACAAACAGGTAATAAGCCTGCAATGTCCTAACCAAACTAGGACAACAACACAAAGTCGTGGCCCCCGCCAGGAATTGAACCCGCGACCTCCGGGTATGAGCCGAACGCTCTAACCACTACACCACGGAGGCAGTTTCCACTTTCCACTATAAGGGATAAAGACGTGATATCATAGTATGTGTAACGTGGACGATGACCAAAAAGGATAGAGATAGATAAGAAGCATTTGAAATGTGGTGCTGGAGGAAAATAAAAAAAATAAGTTGGACGGAAAAAATTACAAATGAAAAGGTACTAGAGGATGTAAGAGAGAAAAGACAAATAATACAAATTATAGAAAATAGAAGAGGGAAAATGTTCGGTCATCTACTACGCCACGATGCGTTCTTTAAAACAATAATGGAAGGAAAGAGAGGAGTAGGAAAACCCAGAAGAAAATTTATAGACCAAATAAAAGAAAAATTAAACGTGAAAACATATAAAGAGGTTAAAAACCTAGCGGAAGGAAGAGAGACATGGAAAGCACTCCACCGACAAGAGCCCAGCTCTTAAATATAAGAAGAGAGAGAAGATCATAGTATGTATGTAAGTATGTATGGGACTGCCTGCGTGGTCCAGGGGTCAAGGTGTTTGCCTTGTGATTTAGAGGACGAAATCCCAATGGAAAGTATACTTTGTAAAATCTTGTTTCCAGTCTGGTTAGGAAATAGCAGGCTTGAATAACCTGATGATCCGAAAAGATGCTTCCGAGCTTCAGAAGGCACGAAAAGCTGTGGCTCCCAAAGAAACTGAAACGGTTTACCAACATTCGATTGGTCCATGAATGGTTGGTCAACATTATCTTTAACCCATAATGCCAACTAGCGTTTGCTCAAAAGTCAAACCTATCCAAGGATTAGTTCTAGTCTACCCTTTAGGTGCAGAGGTCATACGGTAGTCGCTCTGTGTAAAAACCAGTAACGTTTTCAAATCACCTAAGTTAGGTAGCGGACCCCGGGCTCGCGTTACCGCTGAAGATGCAAACGGGAATACAGAAGGATTATGATGATGAGTATGTATGTATTTATATATAAAAAATCACGTACCTGCGAATCGGCTTCCACCAAACAAAGGCGTGATAAATCTCCCCACAGCTTTTATACCAGCCCTTATCACCACCCCATAACGATCAATACTTTTATCTTTTTGTTTGTGGACGCTATGCTACGCTGGATACAGATACATCGACACGTCTTTATACCTGACGGGGTAGACAGAGCCCAGGGCCATAAGTACATAAGTAATAACTGCCTCCGTGGTGTAGTGGTTAGAGCGTTCGGCTCATACCCGGAGGTCGCGGGTTCGATTCCCGGCGGAAGCAACGACTTTGTGATGTTGTCCTAGTTTGGTAAGGACATTGTAGGCTGATCACCTGATTGTCTGATAAGTAAGATGATCCGTGCTTCGGAGGGCACGTTAAGCCGTCGGTCCCGGTCATTGTCTTTGACATTGGTCGTTACCTAAAACCATGTCAGAGGCCTTTAAGGCGGTTTAAAAACTCTAACACTAGTGTTAGTCACTAACACACACGATAAGAAGAAGAAGGGCCATAAGGCCCGAAGGCCACATTTACCGTAATGGTGGCGTTTGATTGGTTGGTTAGTTTTTCACGTTCTCGCCCACCATCACGCTAAAAGTGGCCTTTGGGTCTTGAGGCTAGACCCAAAATGCTCTGTCTGCCCCATTAGGGATAAAAACGTGATATTTTGTATGTGTGTGTATGTATGTTACAAAGTAACAAGTTCATTTGCTAAGCAAATTAAATAAAAACCCCGACTGCCAAAAACGCCATCTAGTGATGAGTAACAGAACAACCTATAAGTACGACTTGATATCCGTAGCGCCATCTATTACTTCTAGTGTAAGCCAATAACTTTTAAACGGCTGAATCGATTTTCATCGAACATAGCTAAGAACCACCGCAAGGGAACTTGCTTTCACTTAACAACACCGCATCGAAATTGTTTTAGCGGCTTTGCGACCTACGTGGCGTAGTGGTCACCAGTCAACACGCTAGTGCGCCACCCTGGCGTTCCGGGTTCGATCCCCGGCCAGGGCAAATTGAAAAATGGCCTTTTTCAAATTGCCCTGGGTCTTGGATGTTTATCTATATAAGTATTTGTTATAAAATATAGTATCGTTGAGTTAGTATCCCATAGTCTCGAACTTACTTTGGGGCTAGCTCAATTAGTGTAATTTCTCCCTATACATATATTTATATCCTACTTTCTACTATCCTACTATCCTAATAATCCTACTAATATTATAAATGCGAAAGTGAGTTTGTATGTTTGTTTGTTACCTCTTTACGCCTCAACTTCTAAACCGATTTGAATGAAATTTGGTATGGATATAGTTTGAGACTTCGGGAAAGGACATAGGATACTATTTATCCCGAATTTCCCACGGGGAGCGAAGCCCGCGGGTACAGCTAGTTTATTTATATTCATTCGTTCCAGCACTACTATGTCACAGACAGACAGATAGTGGCGTCAAACTTATAACTTACTAGAGGCAGCGCGCGGCTTCGCCCGCGTTAACCACGCGAGTGAAGTCGCGGGCGTGATGCAATATAGCCTACAGCCTTCCTCCATAAACGACCTATCTAATACCGAAACAATTTTTCAAATCGGACCAGTGGATTCTGAGATTAGCGCGTTCAAACAAACAAACAAACTCTTCAGCTTTATATATTACTATGGATAAGACTCCTCTTTTTTGTCAGGGGTTACAAATATTCACAAACACAATGCATTATTTATAAAATTTGATCTTTCTCGGACCTTAGACCCCGCGATAAACATCAAAATACGTTTCCTTCGAAAAAACTCTTATTCTACCTACTTACCTTATTACCATGGTAGTTTATCGTCGATGTCAAGACTTCCGATGTGCTTTGATTTGAATAAAAAAACATAGTGTCCTTTTCAATTAATTGCAAAAAGTTCAGGCATTGACACTAAACAGTTTAATCAGAAATATTAATAATAATTAAAAGCAATTGGTTATTTATAACTAATGGGAAAAATATTTCTAATTGTGGCTTAATCATGTGTCATAAATCATCTCATATAATAGCTAGCATAGCATCAATAGCTTAGGAACATATATGGTGTCCATAATTCAATTAATTAAAAATATTTTTTTCTTCATCTTCGCGCCGATATAACTCCGTCCCGACTGAGTTTACAAATATCATTCCTTAACAAATATTGCTTCTTGTATTTTTTTGTACAAGCATACAAAAAATGGTCATTGTCCTTTATAAGTTAAGTAATACTTTATTGTACACCATTTAATAAAAATAATAAGTGTAGTTTAATCGGTTGTGTAGTTTGGGTGTGAAGTCGGTTTTAAGTATATCTTCGCCTTTAAACAGATTTTAATTATTCTTAATTATTTTCCCATGCTGGTCTGGGAGAAACGAAAAAACTTAGAATGTACCAGCTGCTTCTCTTCCCGCGCAGATCATAAAAGCCGATCGAGGGAATGGGCAAAAATGCGAATCATTTTAAGGGTCCTCCCCGCGCTAACGACCTTGAAAACACAAAAAAATTAATTTCTCTTTCTGTAAGTGAGATTATCAGAAACCCTCGTACAACTTTTTAGCTAGTATAGAACCTCGAAAATCATTGAAATAAAATACCCTGAATTTTCCTTTGCAAAAAATACTAAAAACGGCCATTTTTGAATCTTTTTGTAAAGGTTTCTAAACCGGATAGTATTTCAAAAGCTAAAAAGTTGTACGAGGGTTTCTAATAATCTCACTTACAGAAAGAGAAATTAATTTTTTTGTGTTTTCAAGGTCGCTAGCGCAAAGAGGAGCCTTAACAGGCGATGCGGCTAGCAACCCGTCACTGTATTGATTGCTTTTCCATCTTCTCGCCCACCATGACGCTAAAAGTGGCTTTTGAGTCTTGCGGCCCTAGGCTCTGCATAGAGCCGCAAGACCCAAAATGCTCTGTCTGCCCCATTAGGGATAAAGACGTGATAGTATGTATGTATGTTAATTATTCTTTTTTATTACAAAGATTTCCAAAATGACCGATCAAGAGCGGCCTACATCCAGCGCTTTCCAGCGACCCTGGTCAGGTCATCTGACCACCTTGTAGGTAGGTGCCCTACGCTTCGCTTGCCAGTACGCGGTCACCATTCAAGAACCTTTATGCCCCATCGGCCATCGATTTGTCGCGCTATGTGTCCCGCCCACTACCACTTCAACAAGCTAATCCGCTGGGCTATGTCAGTGACTTTTGTTCTCCCACGGATTTCCTCATTTCTGATTCGATCACGTAGGGAAACACCGAGCATAGCCCTCTTCATAGCGCGTTGAGCGACCTTGAGCTTTCTTATGATACCCATAGCCAAATCTAGCCAATCCGATACTAAAAGCTAGCCAATCCCACACTTAAAGCTAGTTATATTTACCTCAGACTGCAACGAAGCCTCCAGCTCTTCTGTCAGCTTCTTGAGCGATGCAATCTGAAAAAGACAGATTTTTTTCAAAATCCATTGTACACCTGGGAATTACAATGTAAACTCGAAAAGCATAACCCTCCTTCTAGCGCATTCGAGTAAAAAGTGCATTAAGATTTTTGTAGCCGGCAACATCACGTTTTTACTCTCCTGGTGTTGAGACGAAACGTCCATAGACACTTTCCACCTATGAAGTGCTATTTTCGAAACGCGGAGTCACCTAAACGAATGGTATTTCCATACAAAAAATCGTCCGTTTAGTGACTTCGCGTTTGAAAAATACACCTATGATGACGAGAATAAGGATTCGTCCCTTTTCGTCAGAGACGCAACTGGTCAGATAAGAATCTCGTCATCTCTCGTGAATCTCGTGATAGACTCGCAACTTGTCAGAAACGCAACTCGACAGATACGTATTAAATAAGAAATAGTAAATTATTTCATTTTACTAGTTGCATATATGTGTCGCAGTTGGATTGAATAATCCGCTGTTATTCAAAAACTCTAGCTGTTTGGTATGTAGTATGCATAATAACTACAAGGTTTCAAATTCTATTTATAAATTTACTGTCGAGTCAAGATGCATGTCCTACGCGCATCTGTCGAGTTGCGTTTTTGACCAGTTGCGTTTCTGACGAAAAACGACGAATCCGTGAATACTAGTAAGTATTTATTCTGTGTTGATGCTTGTTAACTGACTTCCAAAAAAGGAGGAGGATATCAATTCGTGGCGATCTTTTTTAGGATTCCGTACCCAAAGGGTGAAAACGGGACCCTATTACTAAGACTTCGCTGTCTGTCCGTCTGTCCGTCTGTCTGTCACCAGGCTGTATCTCAAGAATCGCGATAGCTAGACAGTTGAAAATTTCACAAATTATGTATTTCTTTTGCCGCTATAACAACAAATACTAAAAACAAAATAAAATAAATATTGAGGGGGGCTCCCATACAACCAACGCGATTTTTTTGCCCTTTTTTGCTCGATATCAATAATGGCAACAGGTAGGCACTTGAAATATTCACAAAATACTCAGGGGTATTTTTATTTTAATAATAAATGAAAAACTTAAAATAGAATAAATATTTAAGGGGGGATCCCATACAAAAAACTTGATTTTTATAGATAATGGTACGGAACCCTTCGTGTGCGAGTCCGACTCGCACTTGACCGGTTTTTTTGTATGTTTACCTATTATTATAAGACGCTTAGACCGATTTGGAAAATTCTTTTTTTGTTTGAAAGGGTACACTTCTAAGGTGGTCCCATAGAAATTTCATCAAAATCGGTTGTGTACTTTGGGGGTTTATGGTTTTTAGTTTTGAAAAATAATTTACATATTTTAAAAAAATCGGACCAACTTTTACTATGAGCGACAATGCGAATCAAGTTAATCGACGATGCGGCTAGGCTAGCACCCATTCACTATTACGGTTTTATTACCTTTTCCACCTCTCATCAGGTCATTTGTCTCCACTGCAGGAGCACGACCCTCTGTACTACCAGAGCCATACTTGGACTGAGCAGCCAGAGGACTTTTGCCTACACTCTCCGCCCTGGCCAGACGCGTTGGAGAGGCCTCATTGATGTTTATAAGCTTTGTTAGCTTGAATTTCCTAAGTCGCCTTCTACGACATCCACGGGAGGACTTGGAGTGATCCTATTCTTCTCTGCCGGGAACCACACGGCACAATACATACATACAATACATATATATTACAGGTATACTATATACAGTCACGTCTTTATCCTATATAGGGCAGACAGAGCATATTTTTCAGGGCAAACCTATCCAAGGATTGGCTGTGGTCTACCCTTTGTCACAGGTATGGCTCTTCATACAAACGGAGCAGCATATATACCTAGTACTACTACAAACGAAACAATCCGTCCGTGCACACGTCAAATGTGTGAGTAAAACAATCAAGGTTGCCACCACAGAATTTGTTGCTTTGCTTACCTGTTTTCATCACTCGGAAATCTATAAAATTTTCGTTATTTATTGTTTTCCGTCGATTAACAATGATAATGTGCGCAGTTTCTCACCATTACAATTCAATAATCCTAAGTGACTCGCATAATGTCAACGTGCAACTACCAATAACCCTGTTTTACTGCCACTTACACCTCACAATAACGGGGGAAGGGTTGCGGGGACACCAGATTGCGGGGGACGGTGCGAGTTTCCGTTCTGTATGTAATACTATTATTAATTCTGTGCCTTTGTGGTCTACCCTCTTTAACCTCGTCAAATCACCTCTCTAGGTTAGGTAGAGGACCCTGGGCTCAGCAGCTCCAAATAGACGGGGCCCATTAGGATAGGACCGCAAGAACAAAAGTAAGCGCGGGAAGAGAAGCAGCGGGTATAAGTTTATTCTTCACAATCAGAATGGAAAAAATAAATAAATAAAGTTGTCCTATTTAGACAGGAAACCATGCAGTAAATAGCGTTACAAAGTAACACAAAATAATTTATATTTAGATATACAGAAGTCAAGACAGGAAACGCGCACGTCTCCGAAGCACAATACAAAGGTTTTAACATAAAAACAAAACGCACGCAACACCCACTTATGATGCGAATACATTTCACTCTGACCTATTGGCAGCGCGCATTTAAATCGATTCCAAATTTGAAATTTAAAATGGCTGCGCGCTATTGGTCCGTTATTCTTTTTTGTCTGCCGATGACAAGACATTATTCAGCCAGGAGTGCGGGTTATGTGGAAAAGTAGCGTTCTGATTTCAAAAAACCTTAGAGGGACCCTGGGGTCCGAAGCATCACAATTTAAAAACAAGGGTGCAAAGCAACGCGAGGCTCAGACAAAAAATATGTATCCACATAGTACAAGTTTATTTGGCTCTAGTAGTACAGAGAGGGGCGTGCTTCTGCAGTGGAGACAAAAAGACCTGATGATGAGATGATGATGAGTAGGATTAGTAGCCAAGTATAGGCACATGGTTGTAATTTTTTGAAGTGAAAATCCGAGGTCCTATACTGCCCTCATTTGAAAGGAAACGGAGATATCATTTAAATTGTGTCTTGATCAAGCAAAAATAACCCTTCTAACTATTTTATGAACTACTGTTTTTTATCTAGGGCTTGGTCAGGACACAATTTTACCTGATATCCCCGTTTCCTTTCAAATGATTTTGTTGCAAATGGAGGCAGCACTAGACCCCGGAAAATTCAAATAAAGGCGCGTTGGGCATGCACGGAAAGCATTTTTTGAGATGAGAAAAACCATTGAACCTATCGACGAAGTTTTTGCTTCTGTCGGCACTACCGGAGTGCCACTGCGTTTTAGGGCCAAATGGCAAAACACGGAAACCTTATAGATTCGTATGTCACAGCCAGTTTTCCGAAACTGTAAGAACTATACTGTTAAACCTTGGTAAGTAGATGTATTCTGTGAACCGCATAAAGATTTTTACACAAAAATAAAATAAAAAAACCATACATTTTGAGGGTTTCCCTTCATTAGAAATTAAAATCAAAAATATTTTATTTTTTAAAGATATCGATGTCCCCCTAAATCCGAATGTTGAACTGAGAACATTTAGTTGACGACTGCAGGTAGTTGCGTTATAAAAAATGGTCCGATCCTGTAGTGATAGTCCCTTCTAGACAATTAGTCACGCAAATTGGGGTAATCAATTTTATTTTAGCAACACAGATCATTTAATACTGCATTAACACTTGCGTGTTCGCTATTCGCCTCGTCATTCGACAAGCATTCGTATACGAATGTCGACGCGGACTACTGTCTTTACCGCATTTACACTTGCGTGTTCGCTATTCGCCTCGTCATTCGACGAAGCATTCGTTCGTATACGAATACCGACGCGAACTACTGTTTTTTACCGCATTTACACATTCGTATTCACTATTCGCCTCGTTCGACGAAACATTCGTGTACTGCACTGTCTCTATATGCGAGTTCGTTATTCGCCTCGTCATTCGCCTCGCGATTCGCGCGAATGTGTAAATCATCATCATCATCATCATTTCAGCCGCACAACGTCCACTGCTGGACATAGGCCTCTCCCAAAGATTTCCAAAATGACCGATCTAGAGCAAATGAATGTGTAAATGTGACATAACTATCAAACGAAGTTCTCAACTTCTCACCATCTTGGTCATTTGGGTGCTGGCACAGAATTAATAATAGTATTACATAGTGCTGGTTTGTATGTATTTAAAGTTTGTTCATATAATATGTATCTTCTTCTGCATTTAAGGAGTTGTCTCCACGGGCGAGAGAATCGCGTGGCACATACGAGTAATGGCTATCTGCTAAACGATTATAATTATATGGACACGTCAAAAAATTTACAGCTGTAATATAATAAAACTAAGTTTTAAGGAAAACTAGCAGAGCTAAGTAGGGTTTACAAATTAAAAAGTTATAGGCGATCAACATATAAAACGTATCTATTTGAAAAAAAAATGTATACAAATTCAATAGAAAATAGATTTTAGACGTTTTTAGTGACATAAACTCGAAGTTAGCATTCGCAACTACGGAACCCTACGAATGTGTAAATGCGGTATTAGAGGTTAAAATATCGTCCAATGTAAGTCAACATTGTGTAATGCAATATAGTCCCAATGCAGGTTACAAAAAGCTGTGTCCGTTATCGCATGATATCACTGTTCAAACATGATAACATATCTACCCTCCGTGGACATCCCCGTACGATGCAAATTTTCAACCTTATTAACAAAGCTTTAGGGATGAATATACCTTACCCAGTCTTCATCCGTCTACGTCATATTTTCAACCTTATTCCCTGTAGTTTAAGGGTGAATATATCCTGCGTAGTATTTTTTCTTTAATAACTTATTTTCGACCTTATTTCATTATATTTAAGAGTGAGGCGATTGGAGGGGGATTTATGGAACTTACAGGAGGAACTAGTTTGTGCAATCATTGTTTATTTATCGGTTATTAAAATGGTACCTATCTAACTAAAACCGTGTGATGCTTTGAACATAACTATTAAGTATTTAGAAAATGCTTAGTATTCCACTTAGAGAACCCATTTGAATAGCACCTGGCTTATTCCACGAAGAGCACCTAATATTCGCAGGTGCTCTTCGTGGTTTTAAATTTATTTTTAAATTTTTGACCATGAAGAGCACCTATGATTTAGCAGTCTAGTGCTGGTGCTTATATTTTTTACTTTTTATTATAAATAAAAGATATTGATAAACTAGAATGTTTATTAATTACGCCAAGAAGTCTGTCTAGCTCTAGCTAGACGATGCGACATTAAAAAAATAACAGTATGAAAAGAAAAAAAGTACTAATAATACTAAACTACTAATGATTTTGTTATTATTTTATTTTCAAATGTCGCATCATCTAGCTAAACAGATTTTGTATGTACAAAATATGTCACAAATGTGTATAATGTAAAAATAAATTTAAAGTCAACAAAGAGCACTTGCGAATATTAGGTGCTTTTTGTGGAATATGCCAGGTGCTATTCAATCGGCTGCTCTATGCGGAATACTTCAAACGCTGAGGTATTTGGACTAAACTAAAAAATCATTAACGAGAGAGTCAGCAAAACAACAACAATTTTTTTAAACTAAAAACAGACTTGAACCCCAAACTAAACAACAGATTTTGATAAAATTTCAATGGAACCACCTCGAAAGTATACACTTTGCGATTGTTTGTCTGTTTGTACACGCTAATTTCCAGAAATACTGGACGGATTCGAATAAAACTTTTTTTTTTATACAGCTATTAAGCCTGAGCAACATATAAGCTATAATTGATTTTGGAAATGAAACACCTGATACAGAACCATAATGGTCCGGCTAAACTATAAGAAATATATAAATGACGCCTTAGCAAAAGTAGTTCAGCCTGACGATCATTTTTTATTGAGATATAAAAATCGAAGATCTGGAACACCTGGTGCAAAAACTTAATGGTTCAGCTTAACTACAAGAAGTATAAAAAGGACATCTTATCAAAAGTAGTTCAGCCTGATGAAGGTTTATTGTTGAGGTATAAAAATCGAAGATCTGGAAGACCTGATGCAAAAACAGAATGGTCCAGATAAACTACAAGAAATATAAAAATTACACCTCAGAAAAAGTTGTTTAGCCTGATGAGCATTTTTTGTTGAGTTATAAAAATCGAAGATCTGGAACACACTATGCAGAACCATAATAATAAACTATAATAAGAAATATAATAACCGGCCAAGTGCGAGTCGGACTCGCGCGCGAAGGGTTCCGTACCATTATCTATAAAAATCAAGTTTTTTGTATGGGAAATTTAAATATTTATTTTATTTTAATTTTTTTATTTATCATTAAAATAAAAATACAACTGAGTATTTTGTGAATATTTCAAGTGCCTACCTGTTGCCATTATTGTTATCGAGCAAAAAAGGGCAATAAAATCGCATTTGTTGTATGGGAGCCTCCCTTAAATATTTGTTTTATTTTGTCTTAGTATTTTTTGTTATAGTGGTTACAGAAATACATAATTTGTGAAAATTTCAATTGTCTATCTATCGCGGTTCTGGAGATACAGCCTGGTGACAGACAGACGGACAGACGGACATACGGAGAGACGGATAGACAGCGAAGTCTTAGTAATAGGGTCCTGTTTTTACCCTTTGGGTATGGAACCCTAAAAATGACGCCTTAGCAAAAGTTGTTCAGCCTGATTGAGCATTTTTTGTTGAGGTATAAAAATCAAAGGTCTGGCACACCTGATTCAGAAACAATGGTCCAGCTAAACTGTAAGAAATATACATTAATAACGCAAGCAAAAGTCGTTTAGCCTGATGAGCATATTTATACACCGGAGTCATAAAGTCCATGCGAATGAAGTCGCGGGCATCAGCTAGTATTTACCTAAATTGGTACCTGTGGCAGTGACACAGGATGATTAAAGGATGTGGTGTTTAACCTTAATAGTTGGGGCACGCCCCAGTGGCTAAACACTATAATACAACTTAAGAAACAAGTTTATTTACCAGGTAAATTAATAAATGTCCGACTATTAAGCATTCACCCCCATAACTTTTAAACTGCTAAACCCATTTGCACTAACAACCACCGCAAGGAAACGCTGCTAATAAAACTGCACACATAATAAAACTGCACCAAAATCAGTCCATCAATCTGAGAGCTACGATGACCGACACACAATGGCATTAAACTTACAAAACACCTCTCAAATATATAGGGACAAATTACACTGATTGAGCTAGCCCCAAAGTAAGTTTGAGACTTATGTTATGGGGTACTAACTCAAAAATAGAGATTGAAAGAGAAAAGACAGTGTTTGGAGCAGCAATCTGGTGGTTTGGTCAACCTGTTGCAAACAAGACTCGAAGAATACCTTTCTAAAGTAGCCTTGGTATTTTTTGTATATTATGCTACTTTTCTGAATGCTTCATATACTGAAACTATTTTTAAGAGTGAATTCAGTCCATGATACTGAACCATTTTTCCTAAGGAACATGTATCGAAATATGAAATGTAATTTTTGGCCTCCCATACAAGTTGACCGATCAGCTGATCTGAGTTTGTATTGAAAGCCATAAATAACAGTTGTTCATGTTTCACTAAACATTTTTCGGGGAAAGTTGTTCACTATCACCAACTGAACTCACTCTTAAAATAGCTTCAGTATATTTTGTTAGACCTTATATTATGTATCATTCCACTTTAAACATTGTTATGAAAAATATGTCTAAGAATTTGTTGTTTGTTTGATTGGTTATACCTGATTCAAATAGGATTAGAACACATTGATGTTTATTACTACCAACTTCAATCAATCAAGATTAAGACTGCGGTCCTTGAGCGTGTGAACTTGTGATCGAACACCCACATTCATATTTTCTACTCACACAGACACATTGCGCAGTATAGTATAAGCACCAAGCAAGTTTCATATTCATCACGCGTTCGCCTCGAAGCATATTTAGAATTTTCATAAACAATACGCAATGTATTTACAGCGCAGCGAGTAGCCGGCGACAAAGGGTGGGGTTACAGTGAACGCTTTTTTAGGTTGTTAACTACATATATATATATATATATACATTTAATTTATTGTCTTCTGGGAAATAAAGGTTATATAAGTATATACCATAAACCGCTCTTTTTTAGGGTCTCGTAGTACACAAGGAACCCTTATACACGGTGATTTTTTATTGGTTTTGGAGCCGATAAGAGAAGGGACCATAAGGATAGTAAGACCTAATTAGCTAGTCAAAATAAAAAAACAGTAACAATTTTTTTTTTTTTTTTATTTCAACATAGCTTAAATCTATCTTTACAGTGTGAACCAATACGATAGAAAAGCAATTAATTATTATAACACATTACATACATAGCCGTTCTTATGAATTCGCTCAGAGAACAGGCAAACAGGTCTATTCTGTCAGCAATCTGGTTGAGGTTACGCAGCGCGCGGGTCATCGGGGCTTTTCTGAGGAGCTCGGTGCGAGCCCTGGGTACAGACAATAACGATGGCAGGTGGCGGCGCCTTACATACCCGTTGGGAACATAAAGCCTCACCAAACTTAACAATTCCGGATGGTGACTTTTTCCGCGAATTAAATTAAAGAGAAACAAAGCCATGGATAAGTCCCTCCGCACACGTAGTTCCGTGTATCCCACCATACCCAAAACAAATAAGGTAGGATACATGAAAGGATAGTACGGATAGACCCCATATAATCTCATATATAGATATCTGGCGAATTTATTCTGAATGCGCTCCAGCATAAGATTATACTTAATTTCATGTGGAGCCCAAATCGCTGCGTTACTTTCGAGATGACTTCTGACTAAGGCATTATACAATGACATGATAACTTTAGTTTTATTGAAGCCTTGCACCCTACGCAATATAAATCCTAAATTTATAAAGGCTTTTTTACATATAATTTTTATATGTTCTTTGAATGACAGGTCGGCTGTAAAGGTTACTCCTAGGTATTTCACCTGCGAGACTTTCTTCATGCTAACGTTGTCTATACTGTACTCATATTAGATCGGTTTATGTTTTTATTGACTAAATCTCGAAAGTAAAATAGTGTGATCAATTAGTAGTACCGCCGCCGGCCGGCCGGCGAAATTCATCGAACTCACGTGGCTGTTTTAGACGGACTTAACTACGTGGTTTCGATCGAAAATCATTTTCGCAACTTTTTTATCTTATGTCATACACAAATTTGAATTACGTATAGAGGATAGAGGAATTCATTTACTACACGACATTTTCTTTTTCCAAAACCAATGAAAATTCAATGTGTAGTTTCGCCATGTCTGTCTGTCCGTCCGTCTGCGGTTTTACTCAGTGACTGTAAGTACCAGAAAGCTTTGATTTGGCATGGGTATGTATATTAATTGTGCGGAAAAAGTGGTAAAATAATTTTTTTTGGATAGCTCCCATACAAGTAAAGTAAAAAGTATTTTTTTTCCTCGATTAACCAATGTTGTGGGGTATCGTTAAATAGTTCTTTAAAAAATATTATAAGCTTGTCAACACCGTTTTTCGATTTAGGGATCTATTTCTGAAATATTTGGTTTTAAAGTAAAATTTTTGTTAGAATCAAGCCTCTATCTGCTAAACGATTATAAATGGACACGTAAAAAAATCAAAGCTATAGTATACACGCTGAATTTTCATTGGTTTTGGAAAAAAAATGTCGTATAGTAAATTAATTCCTCTATCCATATACCTACGTAATCCAAATTTCTGTATGTCATAAGATAAAAAAGTAGCGTAAATGATTTCCGATCGAGACCACGTAGTTATACGCCGGCCAAACAGCTGCGTAATGTCGATGACCCCGGCCGGCCGGGGAGTGCCGCCATACATATGGCGGCGGTACTACTAATTGATCTCACAATTTTACTTTCGAGTTTTAGACAACATTTTTTGTTTTTGAATTTTTATTTTGACTAGCTAATAAGGTCTTACAAACGATGCCTATGAAGTGGCCTTCGGCTTCAAAACCAATGAAAAATCACCGTGTATATAACGAAATTTAAAGGAAAACTATCAAAGCTAAGTCACAGATTACTAATAAGTTACTACGTAATAGATACATCGCTTCCCCACAAACGACAAATACCTATGCTTTATTTAACTAAATTTTCTAGCTGTCAAGCGACGCGAGGAAATATGAGCTCAATTGCTCTGACTCAACGGAGTGTTTTAAGTGCACAGCGGCCGACGTCACCCACGGGTTGACCCAATGTTATAAATACAAAAATGTTTAACAAGTGACAAAAACGTGACACATATTTATTGAATGAAATTTTAATAAAAAGGATCTATAGACGATTTGACTTAAAAAGTTGTGATGTAATAAGAACGTGTGATTATCATAGAAACTTCATAAACTGTGGATGTACCGTACATAGTGATGTGCCGTTACCGGTAACTTACTCCAGACGAGTATTTTCCCAGTAACGTTACCAGTAACATTCTAAAAATCGGTAATTTAGGGTAACATAGGAAAAATTTTTTTTTGTCTTAAATTTTATTTGTGAATATCCATGCTTCGATAAGACTTCTACTAGGTCCAATTTAAATGCAACCAAAAATTTAATGTTTAATAGTATTTTCCCAATATTCCTAGTAACTTACCGAGTAAGTTTCCAGAAACTTACTGAGTAATATTCCCATACAGTAACTTACCGGGAATTTTCTCATTGTTACTATTAAGTTATTCAAAAACTTACTGAGTAACTTCCCATACAGTAACTTTCTGGGTATTTTATCATTGTTACTATAAAGTCACTTAGTAAATTTCTTGAAAAGCTTCTGTCTAGGAATGTAAATAGTAAGTTTACGAGTAAAAAAAACATTTTTGTAATAAAATTTATTAAATTTGGCGCCACGAGTGCCACCACTAAAAGTGAAAGAGAAAGCTAAAGCTTTCAAAAACAAATGCTGCTTTTCAAAATTCAAAAATCAATGTTTATTCAGTAATTACACCTGTACAGGCACTTTTACACGTCAATAAGTTTAGTTTACATTACGTGTAAAGAAAAGCTACCGATAAAAGCGCTTTGTAACAACCACTGCTCGGAAGAAACGCTAATAAAAATTCATTTATATAGTGTTGGTCGCCTACTCGCCAGAAGAATGATCATTAAAAAAAGTCACACAAAACGCAAAGTGTGCGCTGTGCGCAGCTGCAAGATATGATACACTATAACGTCTCTATTCCTAATGGGGCAGACAGAGCATTTTGGGCCCTGCGGCTTTAAGCAGACTGATCCTGTGGCCGTAGGATTCAAAAGCCACCTTTAGCGTAGTGGTGGGCGAGAAGATAGAAAAATAACCTGCCAAGTGCGTGTCGAGTTTAACACGAACCGACAACCGTAACGCAAACGAATTTTGGATTCATGCCTCGCCATTTAACATCTAAAATTGTCTAAAAATCTAATGTTCTATCGCTGGTCTACAATTCTTAATTTGCAATTAGACTATTTTTTACACTATTTTTTTTCTATATAGGTTGCCTGGAAGAAATTGCTTTGCGATAAGGCCGCCTTTTGCGCATTTCCTAGTTTTTAAGATAATTATGTGCTGTATTTTATTTTGTACAATAAAGGGTTTTGTATTGTAAACCCTACTTAGCTCTGATAGTTTTCTTTTTAATTTTGTTATACATACTACCACAGAATTAACATCTAGACATCCTACTGCCGCAATTTTTTTCATGTGTGCAACCACCACGTACAATAGAGGTGTATAGGATATTTGACTGTAATAAAAATTACAGTCAAAAAATGACACTTTACATGTAATGTATGGCAAACTAATCTAGAAAAAGCTATTTTACCACTTTGTCAGCGCGACGTGATTAATATACATACCCATGCCAAATTACAACTTTTTAGTACTAACAGTCTCTGAGTAAAACCGCGGACAGAAATGGCTAAATAAAGGTTTCTTGTTTACCACGGAACCCCAACAAGAAATCAAACAATGATGGGTTCCTATGCTACCCGCATCACCTATTAATATGGTTTGCATTTTCACCAATTCCCTTGATCGGCTTTTACGATCTGCGCGGGAAGAGAAACAGCTTGGAAGAGTGCACGTGCGCGTTTTAAACAGAATTACATAGAGAAATAAACAAAACTATACTTAATGACCAATATTACCAGCATTTGGGAATATTACCGGTAACAATGGAATCTTACTGGGAATATTCCCAAATAGTAAAATACTGGTAACGGTAATTTGGTAGCGGCACATCACTAACCGTACATCGCAAATATCGCAATGAGGAACATACGGTACTGAACTATTGTATAAAGCGGCACCGAGCGTGTTCCGCACTTGGATGGGTGACCACAATGGCATAAAAATTGAGCTCCTCTGTGCTTCCTAAGGCACGTATAAGCCATTGGTTTCTGCTATCATATTGTATGGCAGTCGTTAAGCTATGTCAGATGCATTTAAGCAGCTTGAAAAATCTGAAACTAGTGTTGGCCACTTACACATACGAAAAACAACAACATATACTTTCTACAGTACATCGATGTTTAGACTTTCAACGTTCAGTAGGACAGTCCAACTTGTTACCTACAAAATAATCTGATTAGACGAGACAGTACCAAACCCTATTCTATACGACTACTTTTTATAACAAAACAGTGAATTCTAGTGAAAATTATACCAAAACAGAAACATCTTTAGTCGTTTTTTGGCAATGTGAAAAACGTCAATTTTTTATTCTTTGATTTTGATATTCAAATACCGCACAGTAATGTATATTGTAAAGAAACAATACGCAGTAAGGTTGCACGCGTGCGGCGTCCCTCTGCCACTTTTGCGTTCGAACACACTTCTAGCCGGTAGGTAAATATAGCGCGACTTTGATGGAGTGACGGAGGCCTGGCTAAGTAGGGTTTACAAATGTAAAAGTTATAGGCGATCAACTTATAAAATGTACTGGGAAATGGAAAATATCATACAAATTCAATAGAAAATTAGTTTTTAGTTTTGACGTTTTTAGTGGCATGAACTCAAAGTTGGCATTTGTAACTACGGAACCCTTAACGGCGCGTGGCCCGACACGCACTTGGCAAATTATTTTACTATGGGTTTACTCTTGACCATATAAAACATAGTTAATTGATTTGAATCATACAGGAAATATGCATAAGAATTCTATCAATACTACGGAACCTTCTCGAGTTCAACTAGCGCTTGGTCTTTATCCTGGCACTAGTGGGCTCGCAAGCATTTTCGTTTATCCGTTTCTTCTTTTCGCGTTCTGTTTCTCTTTTTTTAATCGCCTCTATCAAATAAATAGGCTCCCATCACTGTCATTTTTCTATCTAATCTGAAATCGATTATTTCCGGGAGCATAAGCAAACTAGATAAAACATTTTTAATTTTTCTTCCATATTTATCTTATACCTTAAACGAGCAATTCTTATATATTTATATATAAATTTATTTCTGTAATTTGGAAATGGCTCCAATGTTTTCGCTGAAATGTCGTCACCGACACTGGCGACCCACCCTTATGCTAAACAAAACAAACGCAATGACGTTAGACGCGGAGTACGAACGGACGTGCGGTCTCCTTGAAAACTAGGCGGGCACTGAATTTTTCAGTGACAGTGACACTAATTTATAACGAATTACCGCTTCATACTAAAATGTATGGGGCCCGGGGATGATTTCTGCCAAAAAAAATATTGATGTTTAGGCTTAGATTTATCATTTTTTTGTTTGAATTAGTAAAAATCTTTCACGGTGAATGTGTTGTTTATACTTTCGTCTCACAATTCCACCTAAAATATTGTTAAATATGACAACGAAATAGCACAGATATTTAAAATAGAAAAGGTCGATTTCGATGTTTCTGATCAAAGTTGACGATTTTTTTTCTCAAAAATTAAGAATATTTTTAGAAATATCGTCTGGTAAAGTTGTAGACTGATCTTTTAGGCAATTGAGATTTTTTTGTAGTGTTTTTAAATCAAACGAATACTATATATATTTTTAAAACTGTAGGAGCCCATTCGCGCTTTTACTAAGGACGCGCCTCTTAAAAGTAGGTAGGTTTTATAGCTTTAAAACTACTGAAATACACTGATACAGCCAAGTAAAACATTGTTTTTGTAACCTTTATTGCAACAACATATCCTTCTTACAGAGATGCTGAAAGCAAAAAAATAAGCGACCCAAAAATATTTCCCATTTTCAGAAGGCAGAAAACAGCAAAATAAACTGAATTTTCACATCAATTCATTAAAATGAATATCAAAATATTTTATAAACACAACTTGACGTAACTTTGACAGCTGATTTGCAGGTTATGTTGTCATAAAATATTAGAGGTTTTTTTCATGGAAAACTCACCTCGAGCTCTTGATTACGGCATTTTTCTTCAAGTTCGTTCACCGAAGGAACTACTTCTGAGGTATCTCTATCAGGATCCTGCCCAGGAGCCTCAGATAACACTTCTGTAGCAAAACTCGTAATCTGCCCCTTCAAACTGTTCAAACTCTGGTTTAAGTTCAACCACGACATTTTCAACGTACATATCACTTGTATCACATTTAGGAGAAAGAATCCGCAATGTTGTGATGCAATAAACGTAAACAATAATCAGAAAATTGCATTATTTTTACGAATGACAGGACATGTCCAGTTGGCAAGTGTTTTCAGTTTTCGTTCGTTCGTGTTTTCTTTCTCGATTTAACATCGATTAGAATCTATTTCAAATCGATTATAATATGTCAAAAACTTGAGGACGGGAAACGGACGGTACCTTAAGCACAGAAAAAGTAGGTACTCACGTACAGACGTCTCACTCAGCAAAGGAATTTAAAGAAGTATCTACTCAATGTCGTTAGCGACATGGTTTAATTTAGCTCGCGTCAGAACTCTTCGTTTAGATACCTAGAATTCATTTTTATAGCTCTAGACATAATGCCTGCCTGGAGAATCTATTCTGTAGGTAGTTATATTCATTCATTTATTCATTTCAGCCGCTCAACGTCCAACGCTGGACATAAGCCTCTCCCAAAGATTTCTAAAACGACCCATCTAGAGCGGCTTGCGTCCAGCGCCTTCCAGTGACCTTGGTCAGGTCGTCAAACCACCTTGTGGGTGGGTTTCCTACGCTGTAGGTACATAATACAGTAAATAAATAATTGGCTTAGTAACTAAAGATTATAAAAGGAAAGGTGCCTTTAATCGAAAATATAGTTTATTTTAAGAAAGTAATTTTAAACATTAAACCGGAACTAACGACACACTGCAATCAAAGTTTGCCTTTTTCCTATTTCTGCACTAAAAAAACAATAACGACAGTGTCTTCTGTTTATATTACCGTCGTTATGTTGGTTGTTGTCAAGTTCTTGTGTTGGTGACAGTGACAGCCAACTTAACATAAGGGCAAATCCCCCTCTCGAAATCTCAAAAGTAATTGAAACAAACAAACCATCACGGGTGTATAGGTAGTTACATTAACATAACTTTTTTACATACATTCTTACTCGTACCTACTATACTCGCTACTCAAGTAATTTAAAAAGTCCTAATACACAAATCATTTGATCATCATCAGATGTTGAAATAAGTTCTTACTTGTTTAGACATTTGCAAAAATCCCAATGTCATTCATTTTTAAGCAAGGTCAAACTTATTTAAGGAAGTGACGTCACGAAGATATACTGTGATGCGTGATGACGGCAGAACTAGAGTGGTTGGTTGGGGCGGGGTTGCCATTTATTTGCACAGTGACATTCCTGTGCAAGTCCTTTCACAGTCAGACACTATTGCTCAAACGCCTAAAGATATCTTTCTCAACGTTAATCTTCACGGCTCCAAGATTCTTCTTGGTGTTTATTACAGTCCTTCTTTACATATTAATTATTTCAGTTCGATCGAAACTCTCTTATCAAATTTTCGTCCCCAATTCGACCTTTTAATCACTTCTTCTCCAGAGCTTGTTTCTAGGCATGGTCAACTTCATGCTCCGGCATTCTCGGCCCATGATCTCGTTTTTGGTTCGTTCAAGCTGCATACTAAAAAGCCAAGACATAAGTTTGTTTTGAGGCGGAATGACAGGGCTATCGCTGGAAATCATTTGATGCTGATATTCGAGATCTGGACTGGGACACAGTTCGAAAGGCAAATGACGTTCACTCCAAGGTTGAAGCGTTTAACTCCCGTTTGCTGGCCCTTTATGATAAACATGCCCGGTCGAGCAGATTAGAGTCAAGCATTTTCCAGCACCCTGGCTGACGCCGGATATTATTCAAACTTATGGCAAAAAGGGACAATGCCAAAATAAAACTTCGCCGCGCCGAAACCTTTGCGATCAAAATCGAGAAAGGTTTACATGTTTACGCAATCTTTGTAGTAAGGTTAAGTTGTTGGACTTGTAGGGTAGCTAGACGTAAATATATTCACGAAAATGTTGTTGATTGCCCTCCTAGTTAGATGTGGACATTCTTGAAGGGATTAGGTGTTGTTGGTAAGCAGTCATCTGATCCTATTCCCAGTATTGATGCAAACACTCTTAATAAACATTTCTGCTCTACGGACTCCACCCTCCCTTCAATCGTCAAGGATGCTACGCTTGCGGAGCTTGCTGATAAAACTAAGCCTGATTGCCCAGTATTTGATTTACCACCAATGTCAGTTAAGGATGTTCAGGATATTTTTGTTAAGTTAAAATCTAATGCTATTGGTAATGATGGCATTTCCCTTGATATGCTGAGGCCTACTTTACCTGTGATATCCCCTATGTTAGTTGATATTTTTAACTGTTCTTTGTCCACTGGGGTATTTCCTTCTGCTTGGAAATGCGCGCATGTGATTCCACTCCCTAAAAAGCCTAACCCTTCCTTACCCTCCCAGCTCCGTCCTTTCCATACTGCCTGTCCTTTCTAAAATCCTAGAGCACTATATCCAGCAATAGTTAACAAAATATCTTTCTTTGAACAAATTAGTAAATGAACATCAGTCTAGGTTTCTTGCTGGACACAGCACCACTACCACTCTCGTCAAGATCACGGACGACATCATATTGAACATAGATAATAAAGAACTTACTATTCTGGTTTTATTAGATCACTCTAATGCATTTAATGCATTAAACTAAGACATACTACTCGGTGTCCTTTTCCTTAACTTCTCTGCATCTTCTCTAACTTGGTTTCACTCTTACCTCTTTGGGCGTCGACAGTTGGTGAAAATTGATCAGAGTCAATCTGATTGGTGTGACCTAGCTGCCGGTGTTCCTTAAAGTGGAGTTCTTTCCCCAATTTTATTTTCGATTTTTATTGAGGTATCACGTCTTCTCTTAAATCTTGTTTTCACCTATATGCAGATGAGCTGCAGATTTACACGGCCGCCTCTTTCGATAATTTCAGTCACGCTGTGAGCACCATCGACCTTGCCGCTATTGCGACTTGGTCCCATAACTTCGAGCTTATTTTCAATGCAGAGAAATCCTAAGCTATTGTGATTGGTAGTCCACATTTTATAGCAAAGTTTCATTCTGCCATTGTTCCCAATGTTATGCTGAATGGTACTATTATTCCTTTCACTCCAACAGTTAAAAACTTGGGAATAATTCTTGATGAAACATTGTCTTGGTCTGCCCAAATTAATGAGGTGAGTCGCAAAAAGTTTGTGAGTTTGCATTCTCTGAGGCGATTGCAAAATTTTCTCCCAATTTATGTATGTTTATCTATATATGTATTTGTTATAAAATATAGTATCGTTGAGTTAGTATCCCGTAACACAAGTCTCGAACTTACTTTGGGGCTAGCTCAATCAGTATCATTTGTCTATATATTTATTTATTTATTTAATGTATATATGTGTGTAGCAATGTAAACATGATCTTATAGTTACTTTTACCTTTTGATTGAGTAAATATCCTCTCAATCTATCGCAGGTAGACTGGAAGAGATCCCTACATGCGATATGTCCACCTTTGTATATTTGCTCTTTTGTAAGCTGTCTTTGTCTAAGTATTTGTTTTGGTGCAATACCTAAAGTTATTACAAACAAACAAACAAGATTCTTTAAAGCGCCATATTCACGATCCAGCCTGCTGTGCGTCCGTTCAAGGTTGCGGTACTCGCGGTGATGTATGTAGCCTATTCACGCATCCAGCATTGCATCCAGCAAGCCAGTGTTCCCGTCACTCACACACTTTGCGAGCCAGTGTTGCCCTCTTTTGTGGTTGTTGTCTGTTGACAGTTCTGTCTGACCTGTTAGATTAGAACTGTCAACAGACAACAACAACAAAAGAGGGCAACAATGCTGGATGCGTGAATAGGCTACACCCATCACCGCGACCTTGAACGGACGTACAGCAGGCTGGAGTGCTATTTTTCATTGAGGGACTCAGCGAAACACAAAACGTGTAGTTTTCCAACCAACACACCGCTCGCGTAAAATACAAATTGATCGTATTTTTGATACCGTCGTGTCAGCAAAAAGCAATATTGTTTTACGCAGAAAACATCGATTATTTGTCTATGCTTTTCAAAAAATTCGAACATGAATAAAAAAGCTACGTGGAACGGATTTCCCATGATTGGTTTCAATGACATATCTACGCTACAAATGTCAAAATTACGATTGGTCAAGACCACTCGTTGCAAATCCTTCGCAAACTACCGATTCAAAAATGGGCTCGTTTGGAATCGCTCGCGCAAATCCTTCGTAATGTGACAAGTGATTTCAAAAATAGCACTTCAGGATCGCGGAAAGGAGCGCCGACATTCAAAGGGATATGGCGCTTTAAAGAATCTTCGTGACGTCACTTCCTCAAATAAGCTTGACCTTGCTTGAAAATGAAGGTCATTGGGATTTTTGCAAATATCTAAACAAGTAAGAATTTATTTTAACGTCTGACGATGATCAAATGATTTACGAATCAGAATTTTTTAAATTACTTGACAAGCGAATATAGTAGGTACGAGTAAGAATGTATGTAAAAAAGGTATGTAAATGTAACTACCTATACACACATGTTGGTTTGTTTGTTCCAATTAGCTTTGAGATTTCGAGAGGGGGATATAATATACCCCCAAATCCCATCTAATTTAGCAGTTAGTTGATTACTCGATTTATATTTTATTTTGGAAATAATGGCAATACACTCGCGTCATTGGTCGGCCATTTTGGTATTTCCCACTGACGTTGTCATCTTGTAGTTTTATTTATTTCGATTCGATTTCACTCTTATTGCTATACCTAAAAACTTGGTGCATTGCATAAAAGCATAGAAAATTATCTAAACTTTACACAATTTGCAAATTTTGTGGCGCAAAAGATTAACTCAATTGTAATTTCAATCCAGTATAACATAACCTCCATAAAATGGAGGGAGACGAACTTTCCGAGTTTCTGGTTACAAAACCCAGAAAATCTACAGAAGTAGCAGCTGACACTGAGAAAGGAACTGCTCGACATAACAAGGATGCTAATAGCCTGAAAAGAGAACCGTTGACTACTAAAAATTCCGTCAAATTGTTATTAGAAGGAACTCTGAAGTTAAAAGTTTGTCGGTTTTGCCTGAATTTAGATTCTCCTCTTTATGAAATGGATCAGGTATTCCAAATCGGCGGTCAAGGTACCCTATATAAGGTTACTATACGTGATATGGTGGCGAGTTTCTATCCATTTAAGGTATGAATCTAAAATTGATCAATAACTACAGAGCTCATTATTGTTAATCAAGTGATTTATAGTGAATTCAGGAAGTAAATGTTGACTCTGACTTAACCAGAGAACTAATATTTTTAATCTAAACATAGATACATAGAAAATATTCCACCAACGAGAACTTAGTTCTAAAAATCTAGCTATATCTACATAACTTCGTTGACATGGACTTTATGACACTGGTGTATCTGCATCTGGTGTTTCATTTCTCAAAATCAGTATGCTAGTTTCTAACAAGTCAAAGCAGATACTTTTTTCTAAACATCAAAACAAACATAGTCGTGACGTCATAGTTTCTTTGGGTCAAATGGTGCTCCTATTATCATATATTCATATATTTTTCTGCCAAAATAAATTGAAAACTGGGTTAAAAATTAACATAATCTATGACTAGTAACATTATTTTGTGAAGTTTTATTCTCTTATCAGTACAAAATAATTAATTTTTGACCCTGGATATTACCCTATTCATCGTCATCTGCCTTACCTTATCCCATTATCTGGGGTCGGCGCAGTATGTCTTCTCTTTCCACAGTCCTCTGTTTTCCGTCATATTAACATGTACTCCTATTACCCCCATATCTTGCTTTGCGCATTCCATCCACCTCTTTTTTGGTCTTCCCCTTCCCCTATTTCCACTTACCTTCATGTTTAAAGTTCTTTTTGTTATGTGTTGATCTTCTCTTCTCATTATATGTCCAAACCAAGACAACCGGTTGCTTCTTACTTTCTCGTTTATTGGTGCTACCTTTATACTTCCCCTTACATATACATTTCTAACCCTATCCCTTCATGTCACCCCACACATCCATCGCAACATCCTCATTTCGGCTGAATGTAACCTCTTCTCGTCCTGTACTTTTGTTGCCCAACATTCAGAGCCATATAACATCACCGATGGATATTACCCTATTATACCCTGTATATTGCCCAGGCTTAACATCGATATGTATAACAAAAAAAGATTTATTTCCGATTGATATCTTTTAGAAAAAAGATTTATAGATTGATTTGGTCGGATACTGGTTTAAACCTAGTAACAAATTTAGTCTGCGTTTTATAATAAGACGGTTTAAGTATGTCCAGTATTTCCGGAGATTACCATGTAAAAACAGCTAAACAAAATTTTTTTTAAAATTCTTACTCCTATCAATATGTCTCCGTTGCCCCAAATTGTGTTTTGGAAATATATTCAATTTACAGACACATTTTTTTACTCTTTAGTAGTTTATATATGTATAGATGATATTTTTGACATTCCAGGTGGTAGAAGATCCAAATTTTCCTACCAAAATGTGTGAGAAATGTCTAGACATTGCTATGCAGTCATACCTCTTTACGCAGCAATGTGAACGGGCCGGTCGAGCAATACGCAACTGCTTCGAAGATATGTATGAAAAGCTCGAGAAGTTAGACCCATTGGAACGCCCAAAAAAAAGAGGCAGACAGAAGTTAAACCCAAATTATAACACTCTATACACAGAACATAAAAACGTGATGAACTATGCAGATCCCATCATAAATATTATCAATAAAGGATGTCAACTTATTGAGAAAACTGACAGGAAAGTTAGTGATTTAGAATGCCCGAGGTGTTGGCAGGTTTTTACGAACTTAGAATCTCTATTCAACCACGAGAAAATACATCCTAAACACATGTGGTTCAGTTGCAGTGTATGCGGCAAATCATTCCCGAAGCGACATCTTTACAGAAAGCATGTGAAGTCCCACCATGATTTATCCACAGCTTTGTCTAACACTGGCTTCAAATGTATGGAGTGTGGTGTTGGTAATGAGACATACGACACACATTTACAACACGTAGAGAAACATAAGTTTCAAATGGTCATGGAGCATTTGCTTGAGAGGAAAATGGATAGGTTATGTACTGTGTGCATGTCGAAAGGTGGCAATATGGTTGATTTGGATAAAACTGTCAATGTTCATGGGGGTTGTCCGGAATTGACTGGGCAGAGGAATCTGTACACTATTCTTGGATCTACTATACCAGAGGTAAGCATATGGCTTAGTTTAAAAAAATTGCAGTTCCTTTTTTGTAATTAGAATGAGTTTACGGGCTACGTAAATTCTTTTTTGTTACTATGCATGTTTTGTTTTATTGTTTATATATAAATAGGTGTTAGTTGTGTCGTATTCGAAAATGCACAAGACAAAAGAGCAAGGGCTTTTTGTTTTGTTTGTTTGGTTACGTACTATTATGTTTTTATTATTTTGCACTGCGAAATATGTAGTTGTGTTATTGCTGAAAATGTATATTGTAATGTCTTTTTGGTCAAAAGTATTTGCCTTACATTGGTGTAATCCTTTTTTAGAAAATGCCATACAAGTACCGAGAATTACTTATACCACATCAAGCAAACATTTTGACCTTAAACAGGAAGCAAAATATTGATTCCAATGAAAATGAGGCAAATATTTTGATGATAAATAATGAAAAATATCATTATTCTCTATCTGAACCTATAATTATATCAAGGGAGAACTTTGAAACTGATGATTATTTGTTTTTCTTTGCAAAACCTATAATTATTGAGAATTTGAATAACATTCGTAAAGAATATGAACAAGAATTTCAAAAGGAAAATGAAACAAGTCAAGAAATAATAGATGATGAAGTTGGACAAGAAATTGATTCACTTGAAAAGCCTTCTAATACATCTGATAGTCAAAATGCTCATTTGGCTATTAGTTCTCTTATCAATAATTCTGCAAATTCAGAAAAAAAAGTTGTATTTACATTTTCAAAACCAGAGTTTGTTATTTGTGGTAAAAATGTTCCGAAAACAATATCAAAAGATATTACAACTGATTTTGATGCTGTTGAAAGTTTTAATGTCAATTGGGTATTTGAAAAATGTGGTAAAAAAAGAAATGAAGATATACTGGGCAAAGATTGTACCACAAAAAATCAAGAAATGAAAGTCGCAACTACTGAAGAATGTAAATATTGTTGGATGTTTAGAAATATGGAAGAATGCGATATCTGTAATAAACCTAATAAAAATGGTGGCTTGGAAAATAATGTTAAAACAGGCTCTGAATTCAATACCGTTAATAATGAGGAGAACAAGGCAATCACCGAAATTAATGTCTCAGACTTGGCTAACAAGAAAACTAGTGACCAGACCAATAAGAACAAGGAAGCTGAAAATCCCACTGTTAAAGATTGTAAACATTGTTGGATATTTAAAAATACCACTAAATGCAATAATTGCAAGAAGCTTAATTCTAAAGATAACAACATTAAAACAGATATCAAAGTTACAGAGATCATTGAGCAGAAAGAATTCAAAAATAAGCGAAAGAATGTTGATGATTACTTAAACAACCATGGAAGCAAAAGATCCAAATGGCAATGCAAATTTTGTTTGACAAATAATGGTGAAAATACGCTATGTAATTGCTGTGATTCTCAATATTATGGCAACTCAGAACATAACCATATTAAAATCAATCTGGGCATACACAAAAGTATCTTTGAAAGTGCTAAAGGTGATAGAAACTTACCTTCAGATGTCATAGATGTGAATGAAGATAATATTGAAGCATCTCAACATAGATCTCGAAATGAAAATCATGATGAAACTCTAGAAAATCAAGTAGCTGATAAAGTAGAAACAGCGACAGAAGTACAACAAGGAATCATTTTAATAGAAGACATAAAAATGGACACGGAATTTGAAAATCCGAATTTTGAACATAATCTGTTGGAAATCAATAATAAACATATATTTCAAGAAGAAATGGATGTAGAAGAAGGCGATGATAATTATAATACGACTCCCGTGTCTTTACCAGTTCAATCTTATGATAATTATAATCAAAATGCTGCTATACAGTTCCCAATAATACCAAATGCTCCTTTTAATTTTCAAATAGGAGTAGGGACTTCTGAAGATAAAGAAAAATTTTCTAGGCGTTTCAAAAGACCTTTGAAAAGAATGCCTACAAGTTTTCATAAGTAATGAGATATAGTCATACAAGAAAATGTATATTAAATTGCATAACTTTTACCATAGTATTAAGTAAAACTCAAGATATAGGTATCTGACATTTCATCATCATTTCAGCTGACATTTAAATGTAAATAATTCTTTTTTCCTGTTATATGCAGTGCTCCTTATTCCTTTTGCTTTTTTACTTTTATTTTAATCATATTATTTTTTTGTTGCAGATGAATGTCCTTACTACCTACACAAGCAAAAAGATTTGCGAAAAATGTCTCAATAACGCGATAACGTCTTATATATTTCTAAATCATGCACATTATGTTAAAAATAGACTTAAAACATGTGTAGACCTGATGCTTGATAGTTTAATGAAAGTAGAGGTATCAAACAGTAAAATATTTATAGAAATATCACAAAATGCTATTTTACCAGCCAAAGAACCAGATTTTATAGACGAAAATTTACTATTAGAAGCAGAAGAAGACATTGATGAAAGTAAATTAAGTGTAGAAGTTTTAGAAGATGAATTTAGAATCGACGACTCGGAAAGCGAAACCGATAGTGAACACCCTAATGAAATTAAGACTGAGGAAATACAACCAATCGCTGTAAAGGAACACGAAAAAAGTAATGAAATAGAAGAATTCATTTATAATCCTGCTAGAGAAGTAACTAAAACATATGTCAGAGGAATGGTAAATGGTTTACAATCAAGATTTAGTTTAAGCTATAACTCAATAAATAATGTGTGTAGTGAATTTTTAACATTCAAGAAGAAAAGGAAACCTAAATTGTGTTTAGTTAAATTTACTTGCCCTTTGTGCAGTAAAAACTTCATTTCAGACTATTTTCTTCGAAAACACATAATGACGCACGTTTTAAAGAATGTGCAATGCAAAGTATGTCAAAAACAATTTAAATCGAAATTCTATTTGTATGAGCATACAAAAATGGTACATTTATTAGGAAAATCAGACTATAGCTCTTGCAAAATTTGTGGAAGGGCTTTTATCAATGGAAAAAAGTTGATAAAACATATGAAAACTCATAAAACCAAGGAATGTCAACTTTGTGACAAAGTATTTGCAACACAGAAGCATTTCGATAGTCATATGCAAAGACATTCGGTAAAATTAAAGAGTGTTCGGAAAAAAGAAATACAAACGTGCAGTTTTTGTGAAAAAGCTTGTTATAACGATAATGAGCTTTCAGTGCATGTAAATAAGGTTCATTTGCAAATAAAACCTTACAGTTGTGATATGTGTGATAGACAGTGTTATACGGAATCTAATTTGAACCATCACAAAAAAGTGCATAGTATGTATTCGAAAGAAAAATGCAATTTTTGCAGTAAAACCCTGAAATCTAGGAAATCTTTAGTCATTCATGTACGAAGACATATAGGAGTTAAACCATATCAATGTCAAAAATGTACACAGTCCTTCTATTCAGAAGGAAAACTAAGAACACACATGAGAATATTCCACGGTGGTAAGTTCTGTTGTAAATTGTGTAAAACTGTGTTTAGGTACAAACGTGAACTCAACGTTCATGTGAGTAGAGCTCATAATATTATTTAGCATAGATATAATTTAATTGTAAGCAAAATTATATCAACTAGACTACTTCTGTCTTATTATAAAACATGGACTAACTTCAGTACTTGGTTTAAACAATTATTCACCCACAATATGATCTTCTCCTTTGTTACTGTCAACTTCTCACGTTACTGTCATTTTCTCTTTTGTTACTGTCAAGTTATTTGGGTGAAATGGTTTAAACCATGAAGTCCTAAAGCTGGTAGTTGGTAGGGAAACAAATATTTTGTGTTTCGATTGTCCCCTCCGCATTGTTCTTACTGGGGATGAATGGGAATGGAAATTATTTACAGTTCCATTCGTCCCCATTGGTGACAAATAGAATGGATATAATTTTTCTGCAGTAGGAACGAATGGGATATACCCGCTGGTAGGAAACCTACCTGCTAGGTGGTGAGTAAGTTTGCAGAAAGGCGCTGGATGCAAACCGCTTCCGATGGCTCATGCGCAAAATGTCCCCTAGTCGTAAAACGTCTCTTTCTCATTATGCCTCTTACGCAGAAGGTCTCTTTCGCACAATGTCGCGACAGGTAGTTAGAATAAAATTTCGATTTTCGAAGCCATATTATTAGTTAGATTTTTATAATCTAAATTTCGACCAAATTTTGAAAATTTTTGATACCTCCAGACTATTTTTTACGACCTCCGTGGCGTAATGGTCAACACGCTAGACTGGAGGTCCTTGGTTTGATCCTCAGCCAGGGCAAGTTGAAAAATGGCCTTTTTTAAATTGTCCTGGTTCTTTGATGTTTATTAATATAAGTAGTAACTACAAAATATAGTAAAGTTAAGTTAGTATCTCATAATACAAGTCCAAACTTACTTTGGGGCTAGCTCAATCAGTCGATTTTTCCCTATATACTCGTATTTATTTATTTATTAAATGATTTTGCTTTAAAAATCTAAATGTTATTTTAAGTTATGTCTTATAATGTTCTGTTATATGTATTTTTGTAATATGTTAGTATAAATAAATATAAAATAATAAAAAAGTCTCTGTCACAACATTTTGCGAAAGAGACCTTCTGTTAGAGAGGCATTATGAGAAAGAGACGTTTTGCTCATGCAAAACGTCTCTTTCTCATAATTTAAAGCCCTTCAGATTGGTCGTTTAAGGCAGGCCTATAATTCCAATTTTAATTTAAGTATGTATTGTGTGACATTTTATTATTGCCATTTCATTTTATACAAATCCCATAAAAAAGTTTGTTTGGACGTCTAAAGTAAACTGATTTGAGTCGTTGGAAGCTTCCTTTGATTTGCTAAGTCGCTAACTAGCACCCTTAGTATTGCGAAGGTAATACTAGCTTTATTTACATGTCTTTTGCTATGTATTAAGATTTCAAATAAATAATGAATTTAGAATATAAGTTATATAAAAAATATACTTTTTATGATTTTAATCTTCTTTTTATTGTATACATGTTTATATTAAATTTTATCAAAATACAATGCAATTATTTTGTCTGTTGTATATAATTAAATTAAAGCAATAGATGACTTCCATTTTGCATGGTCTAAATCCATACAAATAATTTATTTTTTTAATTAAGTTGTATGGTAATAACTCTGATTAGGTACCTACTTGAATCATTCTTTATTGGACGGCGTTCATAAATTCGTGAATTAAAATTATTTTTAATACTATCAACATCTAAATGTGACATGTTGACTATTTCAATTTATTTTTAACCGACTAAATGGTCGCAATCATTTTTTATGTATGTTCACCGATTATTCGATGACGCCTGGACCGATTTGGAAAATTTACTGAAAGGTATACTTGTTCCTTAGAAATTTTATCAAAATCGATTGTGTAGTTTGGGAAAAAGTCTGTTTTTAGTTTTGAAAAATTATTCTCGTATATGTTTATGCATTCCACTTTAATCATACAATAAAACTAGACCTGTGTAATAAAATCAATTATATTCATATAACAATCTTTAAAAATAATTTATATATATCTAGGCAGCTTAAGGCAGTTTAAGAAGGCGGTGACCACTTTTCCCCCTATCCCAATGAGATAAGAACTATTTTGCCGGTTCGGCCGCTTAAAGGTCACAACACACTATCAACCCGAGCAGCTCAGTATTCTTTGTATAAAACTCCCTACTGCAACGCACACTATTCGGATTCGTAACGTAAACGCCTCGCCTCGGTACCAGCTCATGAACCGCTTTGCTGATCGGTCAACAAGCGGGCCCCGCGCTTGCGGCTCGTCGTCCGCGCGCTTACGCCTCTCCGTGTGCGAGCTGACATCTCTCCGTTTCCTCGCACCCATGATTGCCAACTCGCGTATTGTGAACCGAGACATAACCGTGCGCTACATTTTACGTTTGAATTCAAAATGATCTAGTGCTAGCCAGGACCAAAGCGGCCGGCGAGCGGTAAGCGCGGCGTCGCCCAGCCGTAGTCGAGTTGACCGCGAGTCGACGTTCCGAAGCTGAGCCGGTTTGATTACGTGCCTACGTCAGGTTGAAGCCTGGTTGACCGCGCGGCGAAAGGGGATACGGTGTCGATCCATTTCCGAGTTGATAAGTGTGCTGTGACCTTAAAAGTTATTGGGATTAACGCTTGAAAATCGGGTTTATGTATTTAGTATGGTAAATAATAGATGGCGCTACGGATATTAGTACTACAATTTAGTTCCTCCGCTCATTACTAGATGGCGTTTATGTATGAAAATATTGAAAGTTTTGCCAGTCAAATTATTTTATTTTTTAATATGCCTGGCAAATAAACTTGTCCCCATTATAATTACGAGAAAACAACGTCATTTTCGCTGACTTTCGGTATCCTTCGATCTTCAAATAAGTGATAAAATTCCTTCCCCAATTCCTTCACATCTCTTGGATCGAACTTTTGTCCCTCATTCTTCCAATGAACCTTCTTGAAGTGATGCCTCATTTCCCTCGCCAAATAAAACATATTGTCGCACAACGGACAAGATATAGACTTTTCCGTATGTTTCTTTATTTTATGTGTATTCATTATGCTTGAAGACCTGAATTTTTCTCCACAAATGTCACAAGAATATGGAGTTTCCCCTGAATGTAATCTTAAATGCATTTTCAAACACACTTGATTAGCAAATTTTTTGCCACAAACTGTACAATATCTTGTATGTTCTGTTGAATGTGTCTGTATATGTTCTTTCAAACGCTCTTTCCCACAAAACGTTTTCTTGCATGTATTACATTCGTATGGTTTGATTTTAAGATGGAATCTATTCACGTGGGATTCCAATTCTCCTTTCCGCGTCACCATATGACCGCACCAACTGCATTTGATCAATTTTAAATTCTTTTTCGGTTTCTTATCTTTCTTCTGACCATGTGTGTATTTTAAATGCCTCTTTAAATATATTGGTTTGAGGAGTTTGCCGCAAATCTGACAGGTTATGGGGTCTTTATGGACTTGTCTATGCATTTTCAATACTGCATCAGTTTGGAAGGTTTTCCCACATGTTTCGCAAGAAAAGTTATTGTTTTCATTCCTATTCGCTCCACAGTATATCATGTGTTGGGGAAAATATGCTGAGGTTATAAGTTTATTGCAATTGGTGCATTTGATGACGTCATCAGCGTGCATGCGAGTGTGAGCGTATAACTTTTTAATATCGTCGAAATCCTTATTACAAGTTCGGCATGGGAATTTTGTAGTATTAGAGCCGTGTGTAGATATATGTTGAGCAAATTCTTTTCTATCATCAAATTTGATGTCGCAAATCGTACATTCTAAGTTACTTCTCTTTCTTTTAATCTGTATACCACTGTGTATCCTAAACATATGCTCTTTTAATTTGAGAACCGAAAAGAATTTCCTATTACACAAATTGCATGGAAAATTTTCTTCATTGTGTTTAGAATTCTTATGACTAGACAATTCTTCGGCCGTATCAAAGGAAGAGGCACACTTGTCGCATTTAAAATGCCTTTTGATCCATTTGCAAATTTTGGTATGCTCCTCCAAAGTGGCTTGCGCTTTGAAATCTTCATCGCAAAATTCGCATATAAAGTTATCTCTATGGAAACGGTTCAAATGGTTGCGTAAAGTGACTTTAGAGTAAAATTGTTGAGAGCAGTGAGCACAGGTAAATGGATGATGGTCCAAATGCTCACGGTTCACATGACCAAGCAATGCTTCTCGTTTAGGACAAACATAATCACAATCCAAGCATTGAATCTTACTAGACTCACTCAAAACTTGCTGTCTGTAATGTACCAGATATTTGTGATGAATGCACGGAATTTCCTTGCAATCTAGACACCGAAATTTACATTTATGATTGTGCAAATCTGCGACTTTAAAGTTCTTTAAACACATTGTGCATTGAGGGTCACTATGCTTTTTCTTCATGTGAATTTCGGATGCTTGGACAGAGTAGGAGATGTGTTCACAAAACTCGCATATATGTATGTCATCTGCGTGGTTTAGATTCAAGTGGTCCCTTAAACTTCCTTCTGACATTATAAAATGACATATTTTGCATCGTTCCATTTGATGGACTCTATAATGAAGCGTTAACAATCGTTGTGATTTCAAAGTTTCTAAACAAATTTTACATTGCAACGGTTGCCCTTTCAGTTTGTTTCCTATTCGCTTATGGTATTTGCAGACTTTCTCATGTTCTGTCCAAGTATTTAATGTAGACAGAACCCTTTTACATTTCACACATTTATAAACAACACTTTTCGAAAACTTTTTCTTTCTTCTCTTTACTGGTTTCTCTATTTTTTGTTCTACTGCTTTCACTTCATCTAACTTACTTATTACTTCTTCCGTATTTTCAATATCTTTGGTTTTGACATTGTTTGTCAAATTGGTTGATTCCTTAGCAGTAATTTCAGTTGTATTACCAATATCTATATAATTATCGATGTTATCTTCTTTCTCATCAAGTACGATAACAACATTAGAGTTATTATAATCATTCACTTTTTCTAGTTGATCGCTAACATCGCCAACTTTAGTTGACAAATCTTCAATGTAGTTTGCCACGATTTTGGACAGTTGTCTTGCGTTGTGGATAAAGAAATACGATTGTATACTTCTCTGTGTGCAGTAGCTGCAAATGTAGATGCTGGCAAGTACTTCATTCCACTGTAACAAAGAAAAAAGCAATTAATGTCGCTTAACTGGGAATATTACTTGATGGAAATGCCTTATTTATAATAATTTTCCCAAAAACGACAGTCAAAATGCCTTTCAATAATTTTGTGAATAATTATTGTAAAATATTACTTGTATTTGCCGTCAAAAGTTATCGTAAACGTTACCCCTTTTGGATTTGAAAGTTGGACATTGATACAGTAATAAAGAAAGGTGAACAGTTATGACTATGAAGCCACCACTGACATCGTTTTTTAATAACCTCTATGAGAATTGTATTGGTAAGTAGCCCTGATTTGCTTTTTACCGATTCCTTCGATTGGCTTTTACGATTTGCCTGCCTGCTTGATACGGGTCTGGGACAAAAGAAGTATTCTTGTTCCCTGACCAGCATAGAATAAAGAGGCCAAACTATACAATAAAATTAAAAAAAAAACAAGTTTTTACCTATGACAATGACCTAAAAAGATTAAAAAGTGCTTCTCAAGATGAATTAATTAAGCCCAATCTCAGAGGAGATATGTTGTGAGAAGCTATGGCCACCTTCCAGATCTATTATCAGATCAGCTCTGTCTTACCATATTGTATTGCCACATTGAATATACATATATGGATGCTGTTGGAATAACAGCTCAGTATGGGCTAAATGAAACTACTATTTATCCAGTGGATTATGAAATTATATTATTTTCACTTTTACTTGGAAGTGTATCCGTCTTATTACAAAACGCAGACTAACTTTGTTACTAGGTTTAAACCATTATCCCACCAAATCAAGTAATATGCGATTGTCTTAGACAGACAATTGGGCAGGTGAAACTAAATAAAAGCTTAAAGAATCTTACATCTCCAAAGATGTAGTAGACCAGATCCTTGACTCTCTTCTTCTGCATTTGGCTGTCGACAGTGATGTCAAACTCTGCATCCAGTAGCCACAGCTTGTCAGTGCTCTCCAGGCACACAGAACAGAACCGTTCCGTCTGGCACACATTCCAGAGTTTCCGTTTCATGTGAGCCAGGTTGTCTGGTACTGATTTTGCCATTTTTATATAATATCTGAAATGTTGTTATAAAAAATAACTGAGTGTCGTGGAACAATCAGTTGGAATGAAGTTACAAAAAATGAAGCCCCTAAAAATCCCCATCTGACACCAGTGTTGGCCACATACACATATAAAAAGCAAACAAAAATCAAGCCGCAACTGTGTAGTGTGTAGGTTGAATGCTATCCATAGGAACTTACATCGTTCGACTAGCAAGTCAGTGATATTTGAAGAACAAGACAACTTTTTTTATTTTAATAAATAATTTGACCATAATTTTCACAGCAAGCCTATTGGTCTAGTACAGTGGTTCCCAAACTTATTTTGTCTACTGCCCACTTTGAGAATAAATATTTTTTTAGCGCCCCCATTTTTTCACCTATTTAAAAACCAGCTAACTGATACAGGAATGCACAATTCGGGTTATTTAACAAAAACTTGTTAAAACATGATAGATATCTACGAGTACTAATAACTATTAAAATGCGAAAGTGTGTCTGTTGCCTTTTTATTTGTTTGTTTGTGTCTACTTTCATTACGAAACGGAGCGACCGATTGACATGATTTTCATTTTTTCTATATTCAATAAAATAGGACAGATATATGAACTAGGCGGAGAGAAATATAGAACCAAGTTTGAGCAATCTTTTAATTCATATTAGTTGATGTTCACAAGTTGTTGTTGAGAGTCGAGAGCTCTTGCAGTCGTTGTTTAAGAGGCCTCCTAGATAAACAAAGCTCCTAGCAAAAAAAAAAAATATTTTCTTTCTGGGTCTCTTACCTTGAGACCTGCAGCGCCCACAAGGGGGCGTTATCGCCCACTTTGGGAACCACTGGTCTAGTATATGCTCAGGGAATGGAAACTTATTAATTAAAAATAATAAGTTTCATGCTCTGTCTGCCCCATTAGGGATAAAGACGTGATAGTATGTATGTATGTATGTAATAAGTTTCATTTGGCATATGGGTAAAGGTTGACCCTCTTGGATCCTGTACAAGTATTATAAAATGTGTGCATGGATTTTACAGACCTATAATATAGTAGGAAGAAAATAAAGACCTTCGCCCAGCAGTGGGACGAAAAAGGTACCTACTTAAATAAATAAAAAATTGGTGATAAAAAATACGAACTAATGCTTACAAACAAATTGTAGATTAAAAAGAGTTATTATTAGGCTCTTATTTTCTTAGATCTGCAAGACACAAATGCTCTGTCTATTTCCATGCTTACAAACAAATTGTAGATTAAAAAGAGTTATTATTAGGCTCTTATTTTCTTAGATCTGCAAGACACAAATGCTCTGTCTATCCCATTAAGGAAAAGATGTGATAGTATGTATGTAAAAGAGTATATGCAACTTGATTGTTCAGATTTTGTTCTGTCGGGCTGGCATACCACAAGGGTCTATTCTCAGCCCTCTGCAAAATTAACTATATTGGTAGGTAATACCCCCAAAAGTTTTTTTAAAACTTTTATTTGTTGACATTATGTAAAATAAGTGAGCTGTAGCGGAAAAAAAACCATGTACATACATAAATAAATCAAACTTACAAAAATGAAATGGAACCGAAGACGGTTTGTTCCAGTCACAAATTGATTTCGTTATTTCCAAAACACAATTTGGACTTTACATTTATTTTTATTCTTACCTGTATTCGCTTCAATATGTTATATATATAATTATAGTCAACGCCATAATCCCCTTATCTAGCGATACTTCTATGTTATTTGGCTATAATATCATTTGATTTATTTAGGTTGGTTCACATTCTAAAATATGAAGGCACAAAAATCAAAATGGGTGTTTGAGTTTGGTTTGTTCCATTTTATGATTCAATTTGTCATTTTTGATTTTGATAAATACTTGACGTTGACAGACAGACCGACGAGCGAGCGAGATTTGACGTTTGCTTGACATTTCGTAGATTTTTTAGTGTTGTTCCAAGCAAGTGTAATCGATTATGTGTAACTTGATGTTTGTTTACGATCTAATGATTATTTGAATACACAAAAATATAGTTGTACGAGTTGTACCTAACTAAATTGGCAAATATATCAAAATATATACAGAATTTTACAGTTTACACCTGCGGGTAGTACAAAGCAGCCAGTCAGGGACAAAAATGCGTATGTTTTTTCTATTTTCCACACTAACTCCAAAACTCATGCACATTTCAGTGCGATAGTTATTGTAATATGTAATGAACGATTGTCATGTCTTGCTTGGCTCATGAACTAAGGCCAAGCATGTTGCATGCAATCAATGGTGTCAGTCAAGCTGGTTTTAGGCTATGTTCTATGCAGCTCACTCTTTTTGTCAACTATCATTAAAGGTATTATGAGGGAAAAGACTGAATAGCGGAACGTACACTCATAGTGCCAAAATAAATACCGAATACTTTTTATTTGGCTTAACCGCTTAACCGTAGTCAGCTAGTAAATATTTTTGATAAATTTGGTCTGGTACTAAACCGATGCTATAGCTTGTGACCAGCAGTGGGTGTAGGATGTTAATGATTATTGATATATTGTACCAACGAACAACTAAATTAGTAGACGTTTGTTTCAACTTGTTTTGTATATTGTGTAACAAACAGTAAAATATTAAATATAGTTTTGACTTTTTCTGCAATATGGCAAAGTCTTAAACTTACTTATTTTTATTCGTCAACCTTTATAATTTGTATTGGTAGGTAATCGATTTAAAATAATTGACTTGTCTTGATATTACAATCTCTTTGGCTCCATCACTATAAATGTCAGTAATATTATTTTATGTCAATGTCATTCCGTGAAAGCAAAACGTAAACAAATTGCAATGTATTTGTTCATGCTTGTTTCAATTTAAATAATAATTCAAAAATAAACTATAAATGCGACAATTGATTATATCCAAAATAGTATTAATCGAACCACCAAACAGTATTATTTTTCTGATTTTCTCGTTTGCGAACATGGAATTCCTTAAAATGTTAATAAACTCTCAAGACAACCGACTTTGCTTTCTCTGTTTCAAGAAAAGCGATAATTTGGAGAGTATTTCGAAGAAGCTTTTTATATATTATGAAAATAGCAATACTAAGGCTTCGATTCACGACATGATGACGTATTTATTTCCCTCCCACGTAAGTAAATACCTGTTTTTCCATGCTGGTTTGGAAGAAAAGAATGTCCAGGCTGCTTTTCTTCTTGTTTTTTTTGTGTGTGTAAGTGGCCAACACTGGTGTCAGATTATTGAGGCTGCCTGAAGACATCTTACATAGCTTGATGACTACATACAATAATGACATCCGCAACTAATGGCTAACACTTGTGTTTCTTAACTTGCGAAAGCGCGAGTAATGCGCACTCAGGCCACCAAACTCGCTCTTCGGTGCCCTCTTCCCGTGCAGATTGTAGAAGCAAATAAACTTTGATTTGATTTCATTTGATGTAATTTAGTATTAAGATTAACTAACTAAGGTTGAAGTGTCTTTCTTACCTTTTGAGTGCCATTGAACACTTTAGTTGCAAAACGGTCACGAGACTGAGAAGCCATTGACAACTGATGTCTAAATTGTACTATTTTTACTTGGTGATAAATGTTGACAAGCGCTGTTGCACAAAATGTTTATAAGACCATTTTTTTTTCAGGAAATATTATCCCAAGACATATGCAGGGCCTGTTCTGACGTTATTCTATCTATGTACCTCACAATACAAAGATATGAAGCTAGAAAGAAAATGTACAGTATTATTACAGATAACATCCTTGATAGTATTAGTAAAGATTTACAAATGACTGGAGAATCTTATAAATTGCATATTGAAGTACCGAAATTGGATGAAAAAGAATCGAAAGGTAATGAAAAAAGAATTGACATAAAGAGGCAAAGTAAAAATGATGAGGTAATAGTCCGTTCAGAAGAATTTTGTAGTAAACAGAATATAACTCAAGTGAAGAATAAAACCTTCCTTCGGAAGTTTTGTAAGAACGAAGCAACTGTTTGTGATATATGTGGCAAAGATTGTAAAAAACCGAACACACTAAAAGCACATTTAAATTGTCACTCGGAAAAGAGCTGTCCGTATTGTTCTAAAATACTAAAAACACATTCCCATTTCAAGATACATGTAAAAAGCCACGAAGGCGTCAAAAAGGTTCGAAAGAAAAATGGAAATTTTTATTATTGTAACGATTGTGAATATCGAACTTTAAATAAAAGTAGTCTACAGGCTCACATCAACAAATACCACCTCTTTAAAAGACCGTATATCTGTGATATATGTTCGAAAGGATTCTACAAAAAAAGTAATTTAACCGAACACACACTGACACATATGAATAAAAAGGATTTGACATGTGAGCAGTGTGGAGACAACTTTGTTTGTAAAAAAACTTTAACAGAACACCTCCGTTTACATTCAGGGGAAAAGCCGTTTCGTTGTAATATATGTGATGCCACTTTTGTTACTTCTGGACGTAGATCGGATCACATTAAAAGGAAACACAGAGATAAAAATGAATGTTGTACTATATGTGGCAAAAAATTTAGTCTCAAGAAAGATCTCAATTGGCATATGAAAATGGTTCATATAGAGAGTACGGATAGTTCAAAGATTCTGCTTTTGGATACAAATTATGAATTTTTAGACGATAATGTGTTGCCAGTATTAAGTAGTGTTTGATGTTGTACTTACCTCCAAGTCCTCCATGGATGTCGTAGAAGAAGATTTAGGAAATATAAGCTAAACAAACCTTATTAACATCTCTTAGACCTCTCCAACCCGTCTGGACAGCATGGAGAGTGTTGGCCAAAGTCCCCTGGCTACTCAAGCCAAGTATGGCTCTGGTAGTACAGAGAGGGTCGTGCTCCTGCAGTGGAGACTAAAAGACCTGATGATGATGACTTGCTTACCTCATCATCATCATCGGACCCATCAGCCTTCTATATTCCGTCCAAAAAAGAAATGTAATGTATTTTAAGGGTTTATGTAGAAATAATCCACAATAACGCCGTAGGTTCCGTACCCAAAGGGTAAAAACGGGACCCTATTACTTAGACTCTACTGTCCGTCTGTCCGTCTGCCTGTCAGGCTGTATCTCACGAACGATAGTTAGACTTTTGAAATTTACACAGATGATGTATTTCTGTTGCTGCTTTAACAACAAATTAATATAAATATTTAAGTGGCGCTCCCATATATAACAAACTTGATTTTTATACTAGATGGTACAGAACCCTACGTCCGCGAGTCCGACTCGCACTTGGCCAGTTATTTTTTAAATAAAAATTACTTGTTTTTCTTTGAAGATGTAAATAACAAAACAAAATATAAATCTTCAAATTTTATTTTATAAAAAAATAAGGTACAAAAGGCATCTTTATAACAATTTTGCAAGTATTATTTTTACACTATACAATAAATATACAATTACGGCAGTATTTTGAGTATTTTTCATTTTTTTAATTGTTAGTCTTAAATAAGATCACTGGTGCTATCATAAAAAGGTTACGAAGTAAGAAATAATAATAATAATAGTATATAATAATCATTACTAAATGTTCGTATATAGCCTTAGAAAGTAAAGCTTCATGAAGTACCAAAAAGCTATAGTTCATTTGTTGAATTGGTACAAAGGCCGTGCCTTTGAAAAAGTCGATGCTGCTTTGTCAGCATGCCAACGGCGTTCCAACCAATTGACCGAATGGACTATATCTTACACTTAAAATAAAAAGTGAAACAGATATAACATCACAGTTTTAAGTAATAAAAATTAAACAAGGTTTATGAAATATAAAAAGTTAATTCTACCAAGTTATGTATCTAAAGAAAGAAATAATTTTTACACCAATATTTTTTGAAGCAGTATTTTGTATTGTAAAATAATAATATTGTCATTAATTTTTGTACTTACTTACTCAATTTTATGTTGACATAGTTTTATCTACAGTTAATGTAACTTAATTATAAGGGCTCGTTCAATTAGACCAACGTTGAACACATTCTATTTTGAAAATATAAAATATATCTGTTTTTTACTTAGATAAGTAAGTTTTTTTTCCATAAAGTATATTGCAACCCTACAGTTTTTTATTAATGGTGTAAATTGGCCGGTCTTTATGAATGAGCCTTATTTGTTAGCTCATTATGAGCTAGAGAACATATTAGGCAACTCCATTTTGTAATATCATAAAAATAAACATTATACTAAAATGGTAACTGTTTTTCGGTAACTACATAATATCCTATCACAATTATTTCAAGAAAAATCTCTGGAAATCATTGGGTGTAAATTCGATTAAAACGTTTCAGTTTTGTGATGGATTGTAAGCCTATTTTTAAAAGTAGTTATTAGACGAACGTTTTTTCTTATCGTTCGTTTAGAGATACGCGTCTAAATGATACCTCTTTTCAAAAATAGGCCCAACACTTCTCACGTCAAATATGCGAGTCGCAGTCTCTTTAGTCCTTCGTCACAAGTTCAAACGATGGACCGCTACTGCTAAGTTACTTACTCCATAAAATGTCACGACAATCGTCCGATAGTATAGTCATATTTCAATGTCAAACCAAATTAGGCTATATCATAATTTCATAGCGCTCAATATTACTTGACACTGCAACGTAGCTACGTACGTGTCGTGTCGATTCTGGAGAAGTCTAGATGGGTCAATACCCCAAATTGTATCTTATATCTGATTATAGTTATTTCTTTGCAAAGTTCGACGAGTATAACAAGCATATAAGTACAAGAAAGACAGCATTACGACCAAAGGTAAGCGGTAAGATTGCTCGCTTGGTTGGTGGTCAAAGAAGCACTTTCATTGTAAAATAGTAGGCAACAATTTGACATCGAATTACCCATAACAATATTTTGTGTTTTCACAAAAAGCAATGGATGTGAAAGAGTCAGAATAAAACCTACAGCTTATCTCTGGTCGAAAGACAGCCTAAAATCACATTTCAATACAGTTACACGTTGGGCGCCAAAATCACATCGCTACACGTTGGGCGCCAACTATGCTAATACTGGTAGCCGCCTCCTTGGCTCGGGGGGACGTAGGCTTGGCCGGGGCCGCTGCCTCCGGGGCCTCCGGGGCCTCCTGAGGGGTAGCCGGGCTGCTGGTCGGGGTACCGAGCCTCGCCTTCGTAGCTTACCTGAAATGGTAGACATTGTTTTTACTTAAAACATTTTTTTTTGTATAAAGTCTGTAAGTATAAATTGTAAGTATCTTTGGTAATTTTAGTTTTAAGTAAAATTATTTAAAAAAAAAACATCGGTTGTTGTTAGTCGAGATAACGCTTAACGTAACTTCTGGAGCACGGATGATCTCTAGATATTATGAGCCACTTGTGGTCACCAATCCTAATTAAGACTACGCCCAGAGTTCCTTAACTTACGTAATCGCAGGAAGCTGAAGTAATGAAGAGTTTATATAAAATATATGGTTATAAAAAATATATATGATACAAACGTTGTTTACGTAACGTTTAAACGCGTTGAACAAGTTCTTCCAGTCAGCGGTGTACTTGATGATTTGCGTATGGCTGTCTGGCAGGGCCACCCTGTACTCACACAAGACAGATTTTCAACCTGCTTTCATCTGACTTAGCTTGAGTCACCTAAAGATGACACCTGAGACAGCTTAACGTACCTTCTGTACCACGGATCTCAAGATAATGTTGTGGTCACCTATCCTAATAAAGACTACGCCCAGAGTAGCTTAACTTCCTTATTACCTCAGCGTTGAACCCGTTCTTCCAGTCAGCGGTGTACTTGACGATTTGCGTACGGCCATCTGGCAGGGCCACCCTGTATTCTCCGCGCGTGACGTCACCGTCCGAGATGGCGTTGTGACTGTAGTCGTTGCCGTCTTCGTTGACGGCGTACGAGAAGTCGAAGGGCATGCCGGGCTCGTGGTGGTGGTGCTCGTCGTGATGGTCGTGGTGTTCGTGGTGCTGGAACAAATATGTTTTATTTATTTATTAACATATATACATAGGTACATATCATTACAGGTAAATGTGATTAAATTAAATCCATAAGCGATCGCTGACCGACAGGACTGTGACTACATGCGACACTGAAGTGACAGGCACGTACCGTGCTGCCCATTTGAGAGGCAATTGTAGTTAAAATAATTTTAAAATATTTATTTTCATTGGCATTTTAAATTGTATTTTTTTACATATAAGTAATTAATTATCGAGTGACTGACATTATCATCATTATTTAAAATTGGTGAAAGTTAACTGAAATAAATGTATTTTTTTTTTATAATAGATAAACACGCCGAGTTTTTATTGGCTTAAAAAAAATATGTCACATTTTTTATGCGGGAGTTTCTCATCAGATATATGGGCCGATAGATGATGGGGCAAAAAGGTTCTCGAATGGCGACCGCGTGCTGTCAAGCGAAGCGTAGGGCACCCAGCTACATGGTGGTCAAGTGAACTGACCAGGGTCGCTAGAAAGCGCTGGATGCAAGCCGCTCTAGATCGGTCATTTTGGAAATCTTTGGGAGAGGCCTATGTCCAGCAGTGGACGTTATGCGGCTGAAATGATGATGATAATATAATAAAACAGTAAAAAAAATGTGTCTGCACATTGAATATATTTCCAAAAAAAATATTTTGGGCGATTGAGCAACTGATCAAGAAGAAAAAAAAATATCAAAATCAACTAAATGCTTAAGGGTCCCCCGACCTTAGACCAAAATACAACTTTCCATACAAACGTATAGTTAGGGAGGCGAATAGGGGAATTTTCTGCAATACTCGAGCGTGGCAGTTTAAGATATGAGAGATACCTTAGACCTAATAGAACAACCTTGTAAAGTATTTAGCTCTATATGTAGTGACGCGCGCCTAGGATAGACGATCAGATTAGTAAAAAAAAAAACGATAGTCTGAAATACACGAGCGCGTCAGATTAAGATATTGGGGGTTGATTTTAGTGTTTAAAGACTAAATTTAACTAATCTGACGATAAGTCCTTGACGCCGCCGAGTTATAGGGTCGCGAACTTGTAAAAAAAAAAACGTTAATCCGGCATTCTCGAGCGCGATTTTTTTATTTTTTATTTTGAAGAATATAATCTAAAACTTACTAAAAATACAAAATCTGCCGGTTTCCGCATGACCGGAAGTGTGGAGGAGCCATTTCGTCTTCCTAAGAACGCGTTGCGGCATATAAGTCGCGAACATAAACATTTACGTTGGTTGTATCTATCGCTTTATTGTCATTCTTTAATTCCCCGTTTTATCAAGGAGAAAGAAAGGAAAAAAAAGAAACCAAAAATCCTTTTTCGGTCAGATTAAGAGAACCCACCAACTTTTTTGTCAGATTAAAAAAGTATGCTTTCAGGATACCGAGATAAACCTCCCCTATGAAAATCTGACGCGCTCGAGTATTTCAAAAAAACTTTTTTTTTTTGCATTTTCAAAAATTCATCGTAACTTATCGTCACGCCGAAATCGTCAGTTTTTTTAAAGGGAGCTTTCTTGGGGCCTACTTAACACCCCTTCCGAAAATCTGACTCGCTCGAGGAATTTTTTTTTTTTGCATTTTTGACTACTTTATATGCCTACCCCCACCACGCAAACCGGCAGATTAGTATACCGTTGTTATCAGAGGCACTTGGGGCATATGTAGTATGAATATCCGACGCGCTCGAGAATGCCCAAGTAACTGTTTTTTTTAACATTTTTGAAAAACCGTACACGCCAAACCCACCGCTAAAATGGTTTTTACCATACGAGCTTTTCTTTTCGTAATTATTTTATCTTTCGATTTTGATAGGTCTCGACGGCGCCGTTGAATTACGCCATTTAGCTACCCCGCCTCCCTAACCAGTAGTCTACGTTTTATTTCAAAACGACATGTCCGATTTGGGCAAAATTTTGTAATTTCAAAGATATTGCAATTATGTAGGTTTTTAACTAGTTTCCGACGGTAAAAATATGAACTTGAAATAGAATATAGTGTTTTATATCATTTTTGACCATTAGTATGGGAAACTTCTAAATCGTTATATTTTCTTTCCAGTTCATAATTTTATCATAGGAAACCAGTTATAACCCTAGATAATTGCAATTTCTTTACAATTACCAATTTTTACCGGAATCTGACATGTGGTTTCAAAATTAAACGTAGACTACGTTTGTATGGAGAAGTCTAGGGTCGGGGGACCCATAAGAAATTTAACATACTCATTACATAGAACATTCTAATATTCCGCTTGTAAATACATCTTAAGTATGATCAAATCACTTAATTATCTTGCTACTTAAGAAGGTACTAGGTTTTCATTAAATTACCTGCCATATTGATGGAGGAAATAAAATTTTAATCATCATAAACTCTGCTAAGTAGGTTAGAACAAACCAATAATTCTGATTGCGTAGCAATAGCGAACGAACCTATAACCTTAGGGCTAGTCGTGGATATCTAACATTTTGAGTTGTAAGTCGTGAAAAATAAGTTATATATATACTAGATCACTAAAGAACAATAATAAAAAAAGACGTGTGGCACTCGGGGACTGCCGCGATAAAGCTATTGCATTAAGGTGGTTCGATTCGGTCCGCTAGGAGCCTAGGAAGGACGGCAACGTCGCAAACGGACGACGGAGACGAAGCGGCAACCTACATGGTAGGCAGAGTGGGGAGCGTGAGGTTTTTTCGTTACGGAATTTTTTGGATTCGGTCCCCGCGCTCAAGGCCCGCGATAGAAGCTATGCAATAGCTTAAAAATAAAGAGTAAAAAAAAATCGACATTCCCATACAAATTGCCCGGGCGGCTGCACACTTTCGTATGGGAATGTCGTTTTTTTCTAGTATGTGACTGTTAATTTAATTTCATTATACTATAGTGATCTAGTATAGTCCGTGGTTTGATTTATTACGAATATGTCCCTTTCACGTTATAGAATTTCAGTTCTTCTCAAATTACCAATCAGTATCAAGTAATTAACAATTAATATAAAGTTTCCTGGATCAAAAATAAACTATTTGGTACGGTCACTTCATGTCATTGATTCAACTTGATTTTTATTTTGCGGAAAAACGGATAAATAGCCATATACAAAAAACTGATAAATACCATAATATAAAATCATTCATTACTCTTCCGTTAGGCTTTACCGTAGTCGGATAAGAAGAAAAACAATTAAAATTAAACTACATACTATATTTAAATTTAATTACTATAGCATAAATTACACAACTTATTTTCTGCGGCTCACAATACAAAAATACGCACGTTTCGTTTTGAATTTTCTTTAAAATATTTTAGTATCTAACTCATACTTATATTTTTTTAAGTTGTTCATAAAGTAGTTGTTGATAAAATAACTGCCTACTATAAAACATTGTCGTAAAATTTCTCAATTTTCAGTTTGTTGCAAAATGAGATCGAGCAGTTGAACAACGAAAATGGATAGAAGTTTGCTTCTTATTTGCGTAAGATAATGTTCTACAAGATTTTAAAAATTAAAACCCGACTTTGGGAAGATTCAGTGAATGCAAGCATAGCAGGGAGGAACAGCTAGTAATGTATATATTTTCACAATGTCAAAGTCAAAGTAATTTTTTTTATTCAATGTAGGATAAATTTATCCCTTTTAATATTATTTTAGTGCAAAAGCTAAAAACTACTAGCGTTTCGGAACGACCACGGGGAGATTACGCCGAAAGAAACCCAGTTCAGTATTGGTTCCTACCCAGCCTGATGGGCTATGTTACAATTACAATACAGATTTACACTTAACCTATACATTTAAATTAGGTATACAATTACAATTTGCAGTCAACTACTTCCAATATGCTTACTGAGCCCTTTCATTTGATTACCATACGCGGTATGATTCGATTTATTTTATTTTTTAGTTACTTAATTTTTGGCCTATAGAGGTCGCCATATTGAATTTTTAGTGACGTCATATATACACCAGCCTACAGCCAAGCAAGATGATTCCAACGTTACCTCATTTTGTTAGTTATTCCATATAGTAGATTTATACACTCATCGCAACCACGTCCACAGCAAAGGAATGTATGTAATTATGTTTCTACAAAAAAAAAAACTGACTAACTTATTAATAGGTTCTTCTTCCTTTTCAGACTTCTATCATAATTTCACACTGCAATGGCGCATTACATAAACAGATTGGTAAGTTTAGGTACTATTAGGTATTGTATTAGCTTTTGTCACCAACCTTAATATTTACCTATATATGCCCTTTCTTTCCTTTTTTCGTATTACCTTTATACCTACTAAATGTTAAAATGGGTAGAAAACATTAACTATAATTTATTTTATTTACTTTTATATGTTTTTATTTAAATGGCGTCCGCGGAAGACCAGCGTCGCGGCTCACACCGCGACTTTATGCTGAGCGGAGACCATTTTTGGTAGACTAATAAGTTTTCTATTTTAAAATTGTTTATAATTTTTTTGTTGTGTTTACCAAAATAAACCATTTTTCTTTCTTTCTTTTATTTACTTTTATTTAAAACTCTTAAATCTGTTGTAGCAAATATGTGTTGCCAAATTAATAAAACCTATATAAGTGGTAGTCGATTGATACAGTTGGTACGTGCGTACGGTCGGGTATCTGTGGCAAGCTGTAACGAGCAGACGGATATTTAAAAAATTGGCAGCACTAGGTGACCGGTTGGTGAGAATTCATTCTGCATGAATAATGAAGGTAGAAATTAAATGTCTTTGGTGAAAAATTGTAACAAGCTCTTTGGGGCGTTGACGGTGGAGATTAAAACACGTGTCATGGAATCTATGCGAATCTTTTATTTAACAGTATCTATTGTGCTGGTTTAATGGTTTAACAGGAAAGCTAAGATGTTACTTGTGGACTTGCTCTCCCAAAGATCTCAAGTTGTGGTTGGTGAGGGCGGTAAAGTTAGATCAGACGCATTAACCACGGCGATGGGAGTGCATCAGGGTTCATCAGTGTCAAATATTTTATTTTCCCTGCTGATGAACGACCTGCCAGACTCTGTTGAGGCTGGCGAAATTTACATTTTTGCTAATGACGTCGCAGTGGTAGTCTGCGCACCTAATGTCGACAAGTTAGAAATGAAACTGAATGAGGCCGCATACCAAGTGGCTCATTGGTTCAAGACTAACGGACTGGTACTTAATACGATCAAAACTAAATTTCTGCACTTTAGCCTTGGAGGGAAACGTTCGAGACGATTATCTGTTGCTATACAAGGAAGAACTATCGAACAGGTGGATGACATTACCTTCCTGGGAATACAACTGGATAGTGCCTTTACCTGGGAAACACAGGTTGATGAAGTGTGCGGTAAATTGGCAAGCACTAGCTTTGCGCTCAGACGACTATCGGATGTGGTACCTAGGGAGGTGGTGAGGTCTACCTACTTTGCGATAGTGCAGTCTGTCCTGCAGTATGGCCTAGAGGTCTAGGGGTGCGCCGCGGAATGGCAACGAGCGTTTCGTATGCAAAAGCGAGCAGTCCGCGCGATAGTCCACGTGTCACGGCTAACAACCGTCAGACTATACTTTAAAAGCCTTGGAATCCTCACGCTGCCATCCCTTCTCATCTTACAGGTAGCCACATATGTCTTTAGCAACCAAGACGAGTACCAAAGACCGAGAGATGTGCACGACATTGCGCTCCGCGATGTTGACCGACTGCACCTTATATCACACAGACTAGCTAAGACTGACATGACAAACTGACTCATGTAATGGGGCCGTCTGTCTTAATAAGTTACCACCTGATATAAAACAGGCGACTACATTGACAAGCTTAAAGGTCAAGCTAAAAAAGTGGCTTCTTGAGCGTACATTCTACAGTATAGAAGAATTTTATGAATGTCGCTTATAATTCCAATTTAATGTGTTAATTTTCATTCGATTATTTTGTAATTATATAATTATTATTAATTATGTATGTGTATGCGTAATTTATTTTATTATTTAATTTTATTTTTGTATGACGTGTAAATACTTTTTATGAATAAATATGATTATGAATAACCTAAATAAAATAAAAATTTAAATTATTTTATTTACTTGTCTTTGAAAATTTGTGGATTTTTTTCTTGAACTTGAGTTTTGACTTGAGTTTTCTTTTATAGATTTAAGATTTATAGATTTTTGAGTTCCGCAGAGCCAGTTGATCTACCGTTCGCAGTTAAGAACTACCAGACTGTGCCACCTAGCCCATCGATACCATCAAGTCTGCCCAACAGGAATATTGGGGGTAATTACTTAATTTATTTCAATTTTATTTAATTTCTGATTTAGATTTAATTAATTTAAGTATTTTAATTTAATTTTTTATTGTTTATTCTTGTAGCTTAATCTTAATTGTATATATTTTTATATCCTTATTATGTTATTTTAGTTTATGACAAATAATGAATAAATATAAATAAGTAATTTTATTTTATTTATAAAACTACTTTTAATAAGCTTTTTCACTGGTCTTGGAGAAAAAAAAACTTATAATGTACCAGCTGCTTCTCTTCCTGTGTATTTATAAGTATTTATTTATAAGTAACGTAATAGGCATGAAGAATTGGAAAAAAATTCGGCCCGTCGGTTAGATCACTAAAAAATATTGTAACTACACGTATTTTTTCTTTTCTCTGAGAAACAAAACATGACATAAATACAGCGCAATAAAATTTTGCTTGTCGTCACGGCTAGTTATGATTTTTACTTAGCGGTGACGTCGCAAGCTCCAGAACTTTGATGCTCCGTATCTTTGTGAATTTTTACTTTTAATTATAATACTCTCGTTTTTTCACTCATTATTTTTGCATTATCCAAAAGACGGATTAATTTAAAATCATACTTTTCTGACCCTACCGTCATCCCTATACGAGTAATCTTGGTATAATAAAATAAGGTATTCTCTTCCCGTGACAGCTGATGACGTAGGAGGAACTTGACTACGTCATCAGTTTGATATGTTGCCACTGTGTGAAATTGAATTACCCGAGCGTAATGTATTTTTGAACTTTATGTACCAATTTTGAATTAATTATCCATAATATCAATTTATAAAATATTGAATTGATGAATCACGCGAGAATCGCGAGATACTAAATAGCTAAGTTACTTAATATTTTATTTAATATACATGAACTAATTGAGAAAGTCCTTAAATTTACTAAAAAGAACAATCAGAGGCAACACTTTGTGACGTAGTCAAGTTCCATCTCGGGAAGAGAATACCTGTTTTATTATACCATGCGAGTAATAAGTGCCCTAACACCTAATGTTGGCATGATGATCGAAAACGCTGTTTTTAATAGGATTACGCGGTTAAATTGACTGAAACAAGTTACCATTTACAAAAAGTGAGTGTACCGACTAAAATATGTTTCTGTTCAAGGTCGGCGAGGATATTATAAAGGTAAGAAGGGACCTTAGTACAGATAATCCGGATTAGGACTATAAAAAGTTTTTTGACTCATTAGACAGATTACTAAAAAGTATGGTTATGCATTTTTTCTTTTCTCTTATTAGCAAATAATGAAGATACAGCGCATTTAAATTTTGCGTGACGTCACGATCAGCTACGATTTTTAATCAAATGTGAAATAAATCGCCCCCAATCCGAAATTTCTAAGCGCTGTATCTTCGTGAATTTTTACTACTTTGCTAAAGGAAAACATTATGGTTTCTTTATTTTTGGATAAACTATTTTTTTATTAAATATGTTTTGCATAGTCCACATCCCTATTGTGACATCTATAGAGAGTTGTATCAATTATGTTTTTTTAAATAAAATATTAAAATTGCCATTTGATATCCCATATCGCCTTATTACTACTGTAGGTCAGACCATTACCCCTTGATAACGAAACTTAAATGATTAAAATATATCTAATTTTTAACCCCCGACAAATAAGAGGGGTGCTATAAGATTGACGGTAATGTCTGTCAGTAGCATTGTAGCGTTCGAACAAATGGCCCAATTTCGAAGCGGTTTGTTCTACGTGAAAGCAAGTTCCCTTGGGGTGATTCTTAGCTATGTTTGATGTAAATCAGTCTGGTTCAGTCGTTTAAAAGTTATTGGGAGACTGGGGAGTCTTTAAATTCTGCGTTTTCCCTAGTAAATTATAGATGGCGCTACGGAAATCTTTTTTTAATTTGCCTAGCAAATAAACTTGTTCTTTATGTTTTCAGATCGACAGAAGCTGTTAGACTTAGGTACTTAGTCAAAACATTACCATGATTTTTCAGTAGAATATACGTTCAAATAATACCTACTAATAATTAAGAAATACAATATTAGATATAGACATCGTCTAGCCAAAAAATGAACGCCCTACAATTACTACTGTGTCAACGCACACAAGAAATTCTTTGGTTATTCAAATTTTGCGCGTACATTGCGCGATATGAAGCAGTGGGCTGCTATTTAGAGTCTATGGTCAAGATGTCAGATATGTATGTTACCAAACGCGCCAATGTATGCATTTTGACACTTTTTAGTTTACTCAGGCGTATGACGTAATAACATGGCGGCTATTATTGTGTTTAAAACTGAGCTGAAAACTTTGAAATTAACTAAAAAAATATTTTAATATGTTATGAACTAAAACTAAAATTTTCCGGCTGTTTTTAGTTTAAGAATATATTTTTTGATTTTTCTTATTTATAAAGACTAAGTCATCATCATCATCATTTGAGCCGCATAACGTCCACTGCTGGACATAGGCCTCTCCCAAAGATTTCCAAAATGACCGATCAAGAGCGGCCTGCATCCAGTGCCAAGGGTAATCAATAATCAAGGGATAATATATGGACTATGTAAAATACCGTTTTTTAATTTTAACATTCATTTTTTCGACAGACTATGGGGTACAACTTTCAAGTAAGTATCCCAAAATTACTATAAGCCTTCGAGGATCTCGGTTAACTAGCGTTTTCGCAAGTAAAGTGGCGCTGGGCGTGGTCCGCACTTGGATGAGTGACCACAAGAGGCATTAAACATTTCTCAAGCTCCTCCGAGCTTTGGTAGGTATGTATAAGCCGTTGGTCCCCGGTGTCATCACTGTATGGCAATCGTTAAGCTACGTCAGATGCCTTAAGGCAGCTTGAAAAATTTGACACCAGTGTTGACCACTTATACACACGAAAAACAAACTCTATCCGTCTTATTTTAAAACGCAAGACTAACTTTGTTACTATCTTTAAACCATTATCCGACCAAATCAAGTTGCTAATTTCAGATGAGACAGTGGACATATTACTAGATGTCAACTTGATTTGGTCGGATAATGGTTTAAACCTAGTAACAAAGTTAGACTGAGTTTTATAATAAGACGGTATAAAAGAGTGTGTGTGAGAGATATAATAATAATATTTCAATAAGTTTTGACAGAAATTAATAAAGATTTTTTTATTGCAGGCGTGGAAAACAGGAGACCTTATAATAAAAAGCAAGGTAGCTACCACCACTTCAGAAGTATACTAGGTACCTTAAGCAGCTATAGTTATATGTAATTTTTTTCTACAAAAAAAAAACAACCGACTTCAATTATCTCCTAATATCTTTACCAACTTAATTTGGGACTAACTATAGATAGTAAAGACTGTCAAATAAAAATCTGTTCGCTAGATGGCAACAAGTCAAATCAGACACTTTTAGGGTTGCGTACCCAAAGGGAAAAACGGGACCCTATTACTAAGTCTTCGCTGTCTGCCCGTCTGTGCGTCTGTCTGTCACCAGGCTGTATCTCAAGAACCGCGATAGCTAGACAGATTAAATTTGTATTTATGTTGCCGCTTTAACAACAAATACTAAAAACAAAATAAAATACCGGTTGGTCGGTTTATTATTTCTAAACGTCAAAAAAAAAAAACATAGGGCTGTACAATATGGGGGCGGCAAACTTTAGGCCTTTTGCACCCCCTCCCCCTACTGTTTTCGTACATTGCAATTGAAAAAGTAGAAGGGCGCTTTTGTAATGATATTTCAGAGAACGCAGCTTAAGAGTCCGGCGACCCTAGACTTCTCCATACAAACGTAGTACACGTTTAATTTTGAAACCACATGTCAGATTCCGGTAAAAATTGGTAATTGTAAAGAAATTGCAATTATCTAGGGTTATAATTGGTTTCCTATAGTAAAATTATGAACTGGAAAGAAAATATAACGATTTAGAAGTTTCCCATACTAATGGTCAAAAATGATATAAAACACTATATTCTATTTCAAGTTCATATTTTTACAGTCGGAAACTTAATATAAACCTAGATAATTGCAATATCTTTGAAATTACAAAATTTTGCCCAAATCGGACATGTCATTTTGAAATAAAACGTAGACTACGTTTGTATGGAAAGTTGTATTTTGGTCTAGGGTCGGGGGACCCTTAAGGGCGGCAAATACAAATAGCCTTCTGGCGGCAAATGTGTAAATCCGCCTCTGCGTGACGGTATGCTTTTTTGGAGTCAAATAGCGCTTTTAATATCAGTTCTTCTGCATAATGAATCTAAAATCACGTTAAAAATATATACTTACGATCCATGAAAAGTGACTTTATTTTGTGGGATTTTATTTTATGAACTGTACCAAATACTGGTCTCTACCCAATTGATGAAGATAACGCATAAAATAGATGCAAAAAAACGTTTAGACGAATTGATAACCTCTTCCTTTTTGAAGTCGGTAAAAATATGTATTCTCACTCAGTAACCCAATTTCTTTTGCTACACAGATTCAGATGGTAAGTCGCTCCTAAAAAGGAGGTACTTAGGTATCTATCTATTCCAATAGATATAGGAAGCCGCAATAAACTAAATTAAAGAGTACTACCAAAAAATACATAATAGTACTTACTACAGAAGATTCACTTTGAAAAATCAATTAAAGGAATAGCGACTTTCGATATAACACAATTAAGTTCAATTCAGATCGCACAATGCTAATAACCTACAGTTATATTCACCTGGACGTTCCATCTCTTTCCGTCTCTTTCAGTCGCGTAACGCTTACCTTTTCTGCCGCACTGATTAGCCACGCTGGCGTGGCCGCCGTATGTACTTTTTTTTTGTACAATTCGGTCGAGCTAACTGCGCACCTCGCTGGAATGCGATGCTACGGCCGCCAGGTACACAGTTAATTCGACCGGATTGTACTTGCGTTTTTAATACCTACCGCGGAGTGAGACAGGCCTGGTACTACTTAGTATTTATTTTGTGCTTAAGGCGAAATGGTAGAATTTGAAATGGATTAAAATAAAAACATGTACAAAATCAGAAATTTTACGGGTTAAAAAAAATTGTGATCGTATTTCGAAATTTATTTTCATTGTTGTACCTACCCTAGGTAGGGGTAGGTTCAAACAGAGAGGAAAAATGCCCGAGCAATTTATTATACACGCTGACATTTCATTGGTTTTGGAAAAAAAAATGTCGTATAGTAAATAAATTCCTCTATCCATATACGTAATCCAAATTTCTGTATGTCGTAAGATAAAAAAGTTGCGTAAATGATTTTCGATCGAGACCACGTAGTTATACGCCGGCCGCCTACTGCTTAATGTCGATGACCCCGGCCGGCTGGCGGCGCTACTACTAATTGACCTTACAATTTTACTTTCGAGTTTTAGACAACATTTTTTGTTTCTGAATTTTTATTTTGACTAGCTAATTAGGTCTTACTAACGATGCCTACGAAGTGGCCTTCGGCTCCAAAACCAATAAAAAATCATCGTGTATAGCCTCAAGTGTATCCTATAGTTACAACGAGCAATCCTTGTATTATTTATATATAATGAAGATCTCGGAAACGGCCCCAACGATTTTGATGAAACTTAGTATTTAGGGAGTGATAACGTTGAAAAATCGATCTAGTTTGGTTTTATTTTAATAAACGTTTAATCATGATAAAAACTCGCTCGCGTCTTGCACTATATGCCAATAGTTTAGTTTTTTTTCGAGTGTGATAAGAAAATCCTTACCGCTACGCTCCACTCTGTTTGAACTGACCCTAACCTACTCAAAAGCATGAGAGCATGACCCTGAAATAATACTTAGCCTAATAGCTTTTACTGTTTAAAACTTTAATACTTAGCCGTGTGGTTTCCGGCAGAGTATAATACCACTCCATGTCCTCCCGTGGATGTCGTAGAAGGCGACTTAGGAAATACAAGCCAAACAAAGCTTATAAACAGCAATGAGAGCTCTCCAATCTGGCCAGCGAGGAGATTGTAGGCCAAGTCCTCTGGCTGCTCTGGCCAAATATGGCGCTGATACTACAGCGAGGGTCGTGCTCCTGCAGTGGAGACAAAAAGACCTGATGATGATGAAAAACCAGTTTTTTCTCTTTTTATCCCGAAGGTTGACTGGTTGAGAATGCTATTAGCATTAAGTCCGCCTTTTGTACCATATTGTTTTGGTAAATAAAGTTTAAATAAAATGAAACTTATTTCTAGATGGATACCAAGTTTCGAGATTGAAATTAGGCAAGAAGATCCCCCCAGTCGCAGTGGCGGCAGGGCCGCCTGTTGATGGAGGTGAAATTGAGAAGCTGGCTGGCATCGAATATGAGGCCACCTCGCCAGCCACCATCAAATCCACTCGGTGTACGACTGACAAGAGTATCACTGGTACGGTCATAGCAAATTGTTATTTGACAATTGAAAATCCTAAGGGAAAAACATTTTTTGGGGAAAATTTTTTTTGGTTTGAAAAGAGAAAAGTAAGTATGCCGTGTGGTTTCGGCAGAGTAGAATACCACTCCAAGTCCTCCCGTGGATGTCGTAGAAGGCGACCTAGGAAATACAAGCTAAACAAAGCTTGTAAATATCAATGAGACCTCTCCAACTCGTCTGGCCAGCGAGGAGAGGCCAAGTCCTCTGTCTGCTGTGGCCAAGTATGGCTCTGGTAGTACAGAGAGTTCGTGCTCCTGCAGTGAAGACAAAAAGGCCTGATGATGATGTTCCAACCACAGATGCCAACAACTATACCTGCTTTCCGAAGCATGAACGAGAAAATAAAAGATTATTTTATTCTAATAATTTCGTTTTGTTTTCCCAACATTAAGTATTCTTAATTTTTTCTTCTACGTTTTCTCGACGTTGGTACCTATGCATACATGAAATGTGGATATCATATTTTAATGTTCTTATTTTTTTTTCAGTGGGAAAAGATTTTGTGCCTTGTAAGATACCAACTTTTTAATTATTGATTACTTAAGTATTTTTCTGTAATAAATATTTTTTCTTCTGGCTCTCTCGCGTAAAAAAATGCGCAGATGTTAAATAATGGAATGCTTTGTCTTCTTACATCATAGAAATTTCTACTTTTTGTTAAGGAGCTCAAACCCTATAATTTCCTGCAAAGAGCATCAGGAATTAAGAATCCTTCTATATAAAATGTTGAATCCCGGAACTCAAAAATCGTCCGCAGAACGGTCGCCGGGTGGATGGTTTAATAATATAAATGAACGGGCACTTAACAGTGCCTTAAGTGTTTTCTCGATCTTGAGAAAACCTCATTGGGTGCAAAAAGAAATTCTAGGTCCATAACTGTGTATATACTTTCTATTGTTTACCTTCCGACATAAAAGAGGGGTTTTAAGTTTGACACTAATATCTGTTTGTCTGTCGCTCTGTCTGTGTCACAGTAGCGCTCGAACAGATGGACCAATTTCGATGCTTACGTAAAAGCAAGTTCACTTGCTGTGGTTCTTAAATATGTCTGATGAAAATCGGTTGGGCCGTTAAGTTATTGGGGGTTGACGCTTCAAAATCAGGTGGTTTGTCTGGCAAATAATAGATACGCTATGGGTATTAGTTCTACTAGATGGCGTTTCCATATGGAACTATTGAAAGTCGGGGTTTTTAATTTGCCTAGCAAATAAACTTGTAGTGTTACAGGCTGTTATGTAAGTATTCGTACATAATGATAATAATAATTTTTGTTTTCAATTTCAGCGAGCAAAGGTATTTAAAAAGTTGCAAAATTACATTTAAAAGACTATTTTACTGTGTAGGTTTTTGGTATATATTTTACATAAAATAAAAAATACCACTGTCAAAAATAACTCTCAAAAACAGCATTAAAATCAATTCATGAAGGAGTAATTAGCTTTTTAAATATAAGAGTGGGAGCAGTGCGGAAATCTCACTAACTCTTTCGTACGCGCGAGACCTAATAGCAGTGACGTTAAGAGCGCTGTACGTACTTACTTACTTCGCTGGCTCTGTGACCCGAGGTGGATCTTGGCCTCCGACATTAAAGTGCGCCATTCTTTCCTATTCTGTGCTAAATCTGACCAGTCGGACACTTCCAGTTCTTTTAGGTATTTTGCGACTTCATCCTTCCAGCGATATCTTGGACGCCCCACGGGACGGCGCCCGGACGGTCGACCATGATATGCTTTCTTTGCGGCTCGATCCTCTCCCATCCTCTCCACATGTCCTAGCCAGCGAACTCGGGAAGAATTTATTTCTCCGATGATGTTCGGCTCGGACACTAGTTCTTCTATCTCCTGGTTGTGCCTACGCCTCCATGCCCAATCTTCTCCTTTTGTTGGTCCCAGAATCTTCTGCAATATCTTTCGTTCCGCCACTAAGAGTTTGTTCTCTTCCTTCAAAGTTAGCGTCCAAGTTTCGCACCCGTACATTAAAATCGGCCTAACGACTGTTTTATAGATCCGAATTTTTGTAGTTCTGCTTATCAACTTGGACACTAACACCTTGTGAAGGGCTGCTGTAATCTTGGGGCGTTAACTATGCGGATGTCAATCTGTACGTGCATCCTTTCTTTTTCTTTGAAAGTTACCATTTCCATCAGATTTTAAAAGCTTATAACTTACAGAAAATTTAAAGCCAATATTTTTTTACAGAAATTTTAGTGGAACCGCTGGATATAGAGGAACAGGACAATGGGAAAGGTGGTGATGGAAAAGGTGGCGACGGAAATGGTAGTGACGGAAATGGTGGTGACGGAAATGGTGGTGACGGAAATGTTGTTCACACTACAGAAGACTCAGGTAAAGGAGGTGTTCTAGTGGAGATATTTGACCCAAAAAGAGTTTTTTTTAAGAAAAATAGACTTTTTATACGAGTGACACAACGTATAACTTTTTTGTTTATTACTGATGTTACATACCACGTTTCGTTATAGAGGCGATTTTAATTAAGCATCCATAGTTTAAGTTATCTGGGACGTGTACTACCGTCACTGATATCTATTCAATTCAATTCATTTATTGCATTCATATCATACATCAGTTCTTAGTCTTACTAATAATACCACTGATCTTAAGTAAAACATGAACCCTATTGGGTATTGCATTGTCTATTGTATATTGCAAATAAATGATTCTTGATTCTTGACGTGGAATCCAGTGACTGAGCATGAAAAAATTCCCGAACTGACACCGTCAGTGTTGTGTGTAAGGACTTGCAACAAACGACGAAGAAAGAGGGTAGACCGATGTGGTTACCCTTGACAGCTGAAAATCCATCGCAGTTCCTCAGTCTACCAGCTCATAAAACGGCAGAAGGGTCGCCGAAATATCTGGCAAATTATCAGCATCATCATCATCAGGTCTTTTATCTCCACTGCAGAAGCACGTCCCTCTCTGTACTACCAGAGCCATATGTAGCCTGAGCAGCCAGAGGATTTAGTCTATATTATCCTCGCTGGCCAGACGGGTAGGAGAGGACTCATTGATGTTTATAAATAAGCTTTGTTTAGCTTGTATTTCCTAAGTCGCCCTCTACGACATCCACGGGAGGACTTGGAGTTGCCCTATTCTACTCTGCCGGCAACCACACAGCCAAAAATATTTGGCAAATAGGTAACGATATTAATCGCGGTTAGTCCCATGATATTAAAAACTATATTTTTGGTCTCCAGGTCCTAAAGATGCAGACAAAGTCTCGCAGAACTACTCAAGACCTCCTGGGCCTAACGTCCTGCCAGATTATTATGTGGATGACCAATAAATGATCTAATATTTGAAGAGTTGTTTAAATTCCTTATCGATTTTTTTCTCCATTAAAAGATATGAAGATCTTATAAAAACTACGACATCAGGGCTGAGTATTTTAGTCAAATCTCATAGAAAATGTAAGTTTTGACGTTTAGAAAAAGTTTCTGATTTGAGGTGTTGGAAACTGACGGATTATTAGAATCAATTGGAGTCTTTTTGTCAGCCCATTTGCCGGCCGAGGAGTACTTCTTTATTTGCCTACGTACATTGTTTAAACTGGAGTATCACTCGTTTGATCACGTTATCGGCAAAAGTCGTCTACGGCGAAGCCATAAGGAGGGTTATGCGTTTTGCCGCTATGTATGTATAGGTTTTTTTTCTAGATTAGTAAAACTACTTACCTCTTGTGGTGGGGTAGGCCTAGGTCCTGGTCCAGGGGTAGGGCCGGGGGGGATGTAAGTTGGCCTCGGCGGCGTCGTGGGGCCTGGGGGTATGTAAGTTGGCCTGGAGGGGGGAGGAGTTGGCCTGTACGGCGGGGGCGTCGGCCTGTAGGCCGGCGGCGTTGGTTGCTGAAAATAACAAAGTTGATGTTTAGTTCTTTTTCCATTTTTATAAACCTACAGTTCTCATGGCTTAATCGTTTCTTTACCGCCAATACCAGACACAATAGTAAGACAATGGATGTGGACATTTATTAATTTCGGCGGGTCTTTACCGGTTAAGTTCAGTTTTGCATTAGTATGCCGTGCCGTGCCTTAGGCTGATGTCTCACCTACATTATCTGTGTAGACACTCACTCAAATGCATAGCTGAGGTTTTGTCTCGAGAGTCTGCGTACATAATAAAAATAATTGAATAAGCACGTAATTACAATCAATCTTAGACTACGTATCTACCTAATTACTAATTTTGCATTGACTCAGTTTTTTAAAATTAAGTAGATTTAAAACATGGAAGGGACATACCCGTAATAAATCGAACCACTGGTTATACTAGATCACTATAGTATAACGATAGTAATATAACAGTAAAAAAAAAATATATCTCATACAAATTTGCCGGGCGGCTGCACTGTGCACGCATTAGAATGTATATGACGATGTTTTTTTTTTAATGCTGACTGTCATTTTAATTTTATTATGCTACAGTGATCTATTATAGCCTGAGCTTCGATCTATTACGGGAATGTCCCTTCTATGTTGTAGAATGTAGATATATTAATCGTTGTAGAATAAGAATTTGTCTATCGGCACTTTTCTTATTGTTCAAGACATACGTGCAAAATACCTTTATTTGAAGTGTGTCTTTAAAGTTCAGTGAAAACGAAAAACATTCCGTCGCTTAGGCTGCGGTTTCAAAAAACATTAATTCAATAAAATACAATAACTAAACAACTTTTGATAGAAATAACATTCGCATCTTTAATTGCAGAGTTGTTGATGCGAAACAAAATAACCGTTATATTTTTTCGATAAAAAAATCTCACAATACCTGATCATAAAACATACAAGAGAATCGATAACCTAAGCCGTGAAGTACTTGAAGTAATTTTATAACCTCAACAATGCTTTTCTAACCTTGCCCGCTTATAACAAACTATTGAAATGTCAAAATAAACTTAACAGATAAATATTACTGTGAAATTATTGGCCGTGAACCGCTTAATCTAACAGTTATTATGAAATAACCGTTATTGTTAGTTGTTATAACGTTTTAGTTCGTTATTTTCACACGATACTGGCAGCCTTCGTAATTTTTTTCGGTAAAAAGAAAAATAAAGCGTGACTTTTACTTTCTATTGTAGGTATAATTAATGTGATGGATGTTTTCAGATGTCTTTATCAAATATTGTGCGGATCAAATACATAGGTACGTAGGTACTTTTATGTCAAAGATTTAGAATATACAAGTAGTTAGCTAGTTAGTGTTTTATGTACACAATTTTTTTGGAGTCCTGTTGTTTGACCAAAAGTCATTTGGCAAAATTACACTTGACAAACAACGTTTGGCAAAGAAATGGTTTCGTTAATTGATCATTTTACTACTAATCATTTTACAAACGAGTCGCTTTTCCAAATGATCAACACTTAAATTAATGGGAACCCATCACTTTATCGCAATTAACTTCAACGATTTTCATTCCCCATAAAACTATTCGCAAATCTTTTATTACAATATTTAACAAATCCTGAAATCTGTTGATATCGAAATTTCATTTACTCGATTATTCGTTATTTACAAACTCAGTCTGTCGTTATTTCTTTCTTATCAAAATAACGTAACATCAATGTTTTGTTACCCATAATTTTGTTTCCACGTAAGTTTCAGTTTGCAAAATAGTTGAAACATTTGAAATGAGTGCTAGGAAACTTCTATCCATTTTCCTAGGTTAGGGCAAACCTATAGGTTAGGTTATGTTAGAACTGCGACGTTGAATGTTTGTTTTTATGTGTACCGTTACATATTGAAACATGTTTTTTTGAACAGTTTTATTGCTAAATTAATACTTTATATGAAATTTTAGTTCGATATACCGTTTTTCTATAAAAGAAAACCAATTTAAAATAATTTTTTTTAAATTTTGTTGTTTAAATATGAAACTGCGTAATAAACTATTCGTTTTATTAAGAAAAAAATGTATTAAAAATCGTGGAATAGTTTTCTGGAAAATGAAATTCGATGTCAAAAAAATCTGTATTCTAATAGACACCCCTTAAATTTATATTTTATAAATAATTATTTCACAAATGAACATTTAGCAACTGAGTTATCAGACAAAACTACTATTGGTCTAAAAACATTTGATAAAATGTATTATTTTACAAGTGTTTCGTTTATTAATAAATCTATTAATAAATATGGTTTGGGTCAGGACACGAGCGAGCGACTCAAGCTTAGGGCGAAAGTAACAAAGACACAAAAACTACTTTGCCGTGGAGTGTAGGTTAGGTTTCCTGTGACCAACACACGAGCGAGCGAGCGAAGCGAGCGAGCGAAACAAGCGAGCGACTCAACCTTAGGGTGAAAGTAACACAGACACAAAAACCACTTTGCCGTGGAGGGTAGAGCTAGGCATCATTCGGACAAATGATTATTTTTGAAAAAAATATTATGAGATCTTAAATTATGGATATTAAATTTATGAGACAAAATAGAGAACCACTCAATCGTAATGTTTGAAAAATAAAGTACTTTTGATGAAATACCATTTTGTTAAATGACATTTGGACAAATACTTAATTTGCGAAACATATTAGGTATTTGGTGAAATGATAAAAAGTCATTGACAATTTATTATTTAACACATTTAACAAGTGTAGTATTTGCTAATGCATCATTTGCTAAGTGAGTTTTTGTAAGATGATACTTTTGTCAAATGTATCGTTTGCCAAATGAACATTTGGTGAAACGTTGTTTGTCGAATGACCATTTGTCAATTAATTTTTGGTCAAACATTAGTAATCCAATTTTATTAACATACAAGTAGAAAAAAAAAACAAAAGACACTCGTAGCTACAGTCCGTTCTCTGTAAGATGTCCTTTGTCATGGTGTTGGCTCTATGCAGGCAGGGGGTTACTCTAAAAGCAGTGCGTAAGACGGACGTTACTGCGTATCTACATTTCAGTTTCAAGCAACATCGAGCACTAACGTATGATGATAAAGTCTAATGTCGTTTGACATATAAATAGGACGTCACTATCGTACGTCTAACGTTTTATTTTATGAAGTAAACCCCCTGAGGGCGTTATCGGTGTTATAAATTTGACTCCAATGTCTGTCTGTGGCATCATAGCTCTCAAATGGATGAACTGATATCGTTGCGTTTTTTAAACGTAAAAGCAAGTTGCATTCTGTTTGTTCTTAGCCATGTTTGATAAAAATTCAAAAGTTATGGGCTTGAATGTCCGTTTTTTAATTTGCCCGGCAAATAAATTTGTATAGAGATAAAGATCCTAAAGTGTTAAGGTATATACCAATCATATCAGTCACAGGAAGTCCACTACTGGACATAAGATTGCTGTAAAATAGGTGCCCGAAGGAAAATTGATATCTATCTATTTATTTCGAGGCAACTTCAGCTAAAGCGTGTTAAAACAGAGGACGGAAATGCCAAAAATTCGCTTAAATAGTGTTCGTAAAATATGACACCTATAGTAGCGGCTAATCGAATCAGTTATTAAAATGCAATTTTATAGCATCTCATAACAAAAGTTTTTTTTTTTTTTTTCCATATGTTAACGTATCTATATTGTAAATAAACACGCTAATAATATTACGATCTAGCCTAAACTCAGACTAATGAGTAATTTTACATTGACCTAGTTTTATAAAGTACTTATTTTATAAGAATGTGTCCATCGGCACTTTTCTTACTGTCTCTATTAAGGGGAAGGCACTATGTTCGTGTGTCTTTTGTTTTCATTGTCACTATTTTTAAGTACCATAACAAAAGTTTCGCACTTACTTTGGGGCTTGCTCTATCAGTGTAATTTGTCCTTATATATTTATTTATTAGCGTCTTCCTCAGCTTAGGTCGTCCGACCACCTATTAGGTGGGTGTCAGCTTATAAGTACCTGATTTCCATTATTGTTGGTGGGGAAGGGTACGTTTGGTTTGTCGTAGTTGTACCCTTTGCTGGGGGGTAGGTACTCGTTGCCCGCTGCCGTTGCCATGGCGACCAGGAAGGATGCTATTAGGCAGCTCAGAAACATCTGGAAAGAAGATATACATACATTAGCCTTGTGGTTGAGGTTTAGGAAAATATTATAGATATGTACGTCAATAATATTAATATTAAGGAAATGTCACAAATAAAATACAATATGTCATATAAACACTGTCAAAACTATTACTAAGTACATACAAGTATCAGTCATATAAACTTAAACCCTAATTAATATTAATATTTAAATTAATTTATAGACGTTTATTCGAGGTATCCCGTGACCAAAGGGCTGGTAAATATATGGTAAAAGAATCAGCATTGCCATTCAACGTGGCAATGCTGCCAGCTTTTTGGCCACGTTGCCGAGGGGTAATATTTTAGTGAGACTACGTAATCTGTTTTTTTTTTTTAGTTTTTTATTTAAATTTTAATAAATGTGTCTTTAATTTAATTTAAATTTTGTTTCACCCCTTTGGAGATAAGTTTTTAAAAATCCTTTCTTTTTGTACCCCTAGCTAGACCTTATAAGGAACCTATGTGCCAAATTCAGAGTCTCTAGACCCAGCGGTTTGGTCTGTGCGTCAGGGCCGCGCCGACCCCCGGCAGCGCCTGTGTGCGGAACCTATGAAGCGCCTCTTTTTTAACGAATCTCAATTTTTAACGAATATTTTTAATTGTTAATTTTGACTGAAATAAATGTTCTCCAGTTTTATAGTACTTAGATAATATTATCATTAATATCTAAGTATACAAAACTGGAGAAAATTTAGGAATTATGATACTAAATAGGTAAATCCCGTTCGCTCGAATTTGGCTTGGCTATCTCGTTCGTTAAAATCGGGGAATCCCCGTGACCCCACCCCGCTAGCGTCGCACGCATCGCATCGGGTTGCGTTCATAAACTCTCTCATATCATACTCATACATATAAATATTGAGAGACTTGTTCAATAAGCGTAGGTAATATATGTTTGTTGTTTACAAGGCGCCTATTGTACCTACTTACTTATCACTTATCGAATCTCCACTACAAAAAACACAATAATTTAGGTAACAAAAATAATTTAGGTGGCAGTGGCGGCGCGGCGCCCCTATTGTCTTGGCGCCTGTGTGCGCCGCACACTTCGCACACAGGCGCGGCGCTGCCCTGCTGTGCGTTGATACATCAGTCAATCAAATTGTCCTGGCTTTTTCAAATTATCCTGGGTCTTGGATGTGTAATGTTTATCTATATATGTATTTGTTATAAAATATAGTATCGTTGAGTTAGTATCCCATAACACAAGTCTCGAACTTACTTTGGGGCTAGCTCAATCAGTGTAATTTGTCACTATATATTTAAAAAAAAATATCACTTTTGCCTTTTATATATATAGATAGAAATCTAAGTTTTTATTTCAGGTTAAAAGAAGAAAGTAATAAAATATTAACCAAAATAAACTTACATACTACAAATAAATTACTTATAAACATATCTTTTTTTTGGTTAAAACTAACGTGAGATGCAGTCATTATTAATATCAAAACACGGGTAACTCACGTATAGAGTCAGCTACTGCCGACATGTTTCAACCTCTATGTAATGTCCCCGTATGTAATGTGTGACGTCCGTCTCTATCGCATGTTCGGCGATGGCTGACCCGTTGCTGTCCAGTGCTTCAAGAGACGCATAATAGATGCCATGTACAGCCGACAGTCTCTGATACAGTGAGCTTTTTTCACGCACTGGCGCTATCACCAGCCGCAGAAGATGATGAAGAGGAAATAACGACTCCCAGTACATCCACGGGAGTCCTTGACGCAACTATCCAGCAACAACCACCATCTACCGAATTGTCGCTGCGGGCGCAGAGGGCGATGGCCCGCGCTGCCCGCGCGCCCCGCGCCTCCCGCGACTAACATCAGTGTGTCGCGAGCCGGTGCGGTGTACGGGCCTCTCGTCACATTCGCCCTGATGAAGACCTCCGGATGAGGTTGAAACATGTCGGCAGTAGCTGACTCTATACGTGAGTTACCCGTGTTTTGATATTATAAACATATCCTACTAATATTATAAATGCGAAAATGAGTTCGTATATTTGTTTGTTACCTCTTTACGCTTAAAGTACTGAACTGATTTGAATAAAATTTGGTATTAATATATTTTGAGACTCGGGCAAGGACATAGGGTCTTTTTTATCCCGAAATTCTTACGGCGAGCGAAGCCCACGGGCACAGCTATTACAAATAAAAAATATCCCTAAAATTCTTCCCCTGCGAAAGAGTGCCCAGAATAGCCAATATAAACTCTATTTGTCTTAAAAAATTACCTAAATGCTCGTATTATATTTAACACTATACATAGTCCATTATAGCTCAGCACTAGTAACCTTTACCAACCTAACCTTTTATCCGACTGCGATCGAAATTTGTCACGAATCGCTAGGTAGTAAAATGTTCCCTTTCCATTGCGTGATATGCCTTAGAAAGGACTTTAATATCGATTAATAATTATGCATAATTTAGATGTCTTTATTCTTCCTTTTCAAATTTGAAACGAGACACTTAGGAGTGTTTGCAGTGGAAGCATGTTGGGCCCATAACCTATTTATTAGGAGCCCAGATTTAATGGACTACATACATAATATCACGCCTGTTTCCCACAGGGGTAGGCAGAGACTATGGACCTCCACTTGCTACGATCCTGACAGACCTCTTTCACTTCATCTACACTCATCTTCATCAATCTCTTCATACATGCCCTTCGGTTACAGGTACTTTTTACCAGACCTTTTTATGGCAATATAAGAAAAAATCTTTATTTTTTAATAATACATACATACATACTATCACGTCTTTATCCCTAATGGGGCAGACAGAGCATTTTGGGTCTTGCGGCTCTATGCAGAGCCCAGGGCCGCAAGACCCAAAAGCCACTTTTAGCGTCATGGTGGGCGAGAAGATGGAAAAGCAATCAATACAGTGATGGGTTGCTAGCCGCATCGCCTGTTAACATGATTTGCATTTTTGCCCATTCCCTCTATCGGCTTTTACGATCTGCGTGGGAAGAAAAGCAGCTGGTACATTCTAAGTTTTTTTTTATTTCTCCCAGACCAGCATGGGTATTTTTTAATATAAAATCTAAAATTCAGGAAATTAGTTAATAAATGAAATACATGTCTATGTAATTTTTTTGCAGAATCGAGTAGCAGAAAGTCTATGAAAAACAAACAAAGCAAGCAAGCAACAATAATAAATTTAAATTAAAAAATTTAAGTAACCGCGACACCAAAAAACTGCATTATAATCGGTGTATTCGTTTAGAAGTTACGATACACAGACGCACTGCAGACACGTCAAACCTGCACCCCTCTTTTTGCGTTGGGATGTAAGAGTCCCCCGACCCTAGACCAAACTACACTTTTCCATACAATCGTAGTCTACGTTTTATTTCGAAGCGACATGCCCAATTTGGGCAAAATTTTGTAATTTCAAAGATATTGCACATATTTAGGCAACCAACTAGTTATCACAGTCAAACTATAAACTTGAAATAGAATATAGTGTGTTATATCATTTTTGACTATCAGTATGGGAAATTTCTCCATCCTCATATTTTCTTTCTAGTTTTTATTTCTCCATCCTCATACTTTGGTGTCGGAAACCAATTACGATCCTAGATAATTGCAATTTCTCTAAAATATTTTTTTTTTACCGAAATCTGACATGTGGTTACAAAATAAAACGTAGACTACGTTTGTATGGAGAAGTCTAGGGTAAGGGGATTCTTAAGTCCAAGCCAACCGCATCAAAAGACTCTATTATGACTTATTGGTTAACATCTTCACGGTCGCCGCGTTTGACCCACTGCATTCGATTAACAAAGAAGTTAAGAGCATTATAATTCAGCTTCGTTCCTTTGTTTTTCTCTGACACGCTTTTACGTTGGTCGAGTTGATTGAACGAGCAATTTAGACAATCCGCTGTTTGTGTGTTTGTATGTTTAACGATAACTCGAGTATTTTTGATCGCAACTTCATGAAGTTTCGTAGGAGAGCAAATGAAACCAGAAACTTTGTTTTTGGTTTAGGTTTAGAAACTTTATGAGACCCTAATTGGGTACAGTACAGTTTGTTGGTATACTGTCGCCGCGCTGACAAAGGCAGCTCTTGCAAAGGCTTTGTGGCGCACTGACAGTATACACACCATTTCAGCGAAAGAACTACAGTAAGGATCTTAAATAAGCGGGTGATTTGGTAAGCGAGTAGATGTAACCAATAGAATTTTTAAGTTCAAAAATGAGGCAAATCTGTCAACGGTTGGCAAACTACATTTACCGTTGCATATCTTTATCCTTAAGTGAGCAGACCGAGCATTTTGGGTCTGCTGAGAGCCAGCAAACAGCCCAGGGCCGTAAGAACCAAAGGCCACTTTTAGCGTGCAAACTAAATTACTACTATAAAAAATGTAACTGGTAAATTCATCTAAGAATGTCACAAAATGCGTGGTGTAACGAGTAACATAAATACACATACAGTGCGTCTAATATCTCGATCATGATCATGATCACATCATCAATAGGTATTTTTGTCTTCACTGCAGGAGCACGACCCTCTCTGTACTACCAGAGCCATACTTGGCCAGACAGCCAGAGGATTAGCTCAGAGATCTCATGATGTTTATAAGCTTTGTTCAGCTTGTATTTCCCAAGTCGCCTTCTACGACATCCACGGGAGAACTTGGAGTGGCCCTATTCTACTCTGCCGGAAACCACCCGGCAGAATAAGAACAATATCTTGATGTTGACCATAACCGCTTTTCTGATTCCGATGATTGCCGAGTGACATCAAGATTTTAGACGCAATGTACATCATATGTATTCGTTCACTCGAAAAGCAATAACCCACCAATAAGCCACTCCACTGGCCCAATTTGAACTAAAACCAGCCTAATAGTGTCGTCATTCTTCAGTCAGAACGCGAAACGAAACAATGTTTGCAATTTAGCATACAATGCGCTATATGGGAAACACTAAGTAAATATAACATTTTTGTCCTATTATGAAGAACGCTCCCTTTCGATTTTTCAAGGCTTTGGACCGTTTTTACCCAACTGCCAAGAAGAAGTTTCGCGCGTATATGTTTGTTTGTAAGTGTAATTCTTTTATAGCATTTTATTCTCTTTACAATACCAAATAATTTTATAATAATAATGACCCAGGAAAATACCTAATTATGTCCTTAAAGATTTAATCTAACTTTGAATCTTATAAATATTTTTTCAAAACTAAAAACCGTCTTCACCTTTAGACTACACAACCGATTTTGATAAAATTTCTATGAAACCACCTCACAAGTATTTCAAACAAAAAATAATTTTTCAAATTGCTCTAGGCGTTATCTAATAATCGGTGAACATATATAACAAAAAAATATCACGTTAAATTAATGAAGAAAGAATCCTTTTTGGAAGTCGGCTAAAAAGAGGGGATAGAATAAAACATACATACTATCACGTCTTTATCCCTAATGGGGCAGACAGAGCATTTTGGGTCTTGCGGTTCTATGCAGAGCCTAGGGCCGCAAGACTCAAAAGCCACTTTTAGCGTCATGGTGGCCGAGAAGATGGAAAAGCAATCAACACAGTGACGGATTGCTAGCCGCATCGCCTGTTAAAATGATTCGCATTTTTGCCCATAAAAAATACCAATAAATAGAAGAAGCAAGTCTTAGGTTTCCATTACATAGTAACTGTTTTGACCTTTTCTAAAGTATTTGAAGAATGGCAGTTTTCCAAGCCAGTTCCATCACTAGAACATGTTTCTTAGGTGATAAATAACTATCTGTGGAGGTAGGAACATTGGCGGGCTTTATAACTTTAAATAAAGAGAGGAACAGAAGTAACCCTCCCTAAGTATTGTATAATATTTTAACAAAATTATTTAGAAAGGAAGAAAAAATAAAAGAAAGATATACACATTTAACTTGCGTTTAGTCCTAGACATTTGGGTTAATCCCTCTAAGGGAGAGAACACAGGTTCTTTTAGAACGAAAAAATATGCCATAGAAGATCAATAAACCTTTGAATTAGGTTTCTTCAATTTTTTTGTAATGTGAAGTGAACCTTCATTTATTCTCAAAAATATATGTATATACAGATTTTAGGTCAATCATGTTGTTGAGTTGTAAAAATTTGTTCAGGATATCAGAAAAAATATATACTTATTACTTCATCACGATTTGACCAATTCTGGCCATTTTTGCATCCAACATTTTGTTATAATCACCACCTATATTTAGGTTGGCTGTTAGAAAAGGCATTGGGTCATAAGACCATTTGTAACATTTTTTGAATAATTCACTCAAACTTATTTTTTATGTTATAAGGTTTTTATGTCTCCACTGCAGGAGCACGACTCTCTGTACTGCCAGAACCATACTTGGCCAAAGCAGTCAGAGGACTTGGCCTACACTCTCCTCGCTGGCCAGACGGGTTGGAGAGGTTATACAAAGTTTAATAAATAAAAATCGTAGACAAAGGCGATACGCTACTTTGACGCTACTATTCGTGATTCGGTTACTGTATTTAAAATAAAAATAAAAATCATTTATTTCGAGCAACGAGGCCCATATCTTATACAATTTTACAACTGTCTCACCGCACTATGCTAGTATATTCTATGTGTAGCTTATTGTAAATCTTATAGACATCAGCATCCATCCTTCCATCAATAACCTTCAAGATTCTGTTGGTGCTTCCCCGCATTCTACGTATAAATGATACGTATTTGCATCTATAGCCTTCTTTAATTTGTAATTTATAACTATAAATCACCAGGTGTCGCCAACCTTGGTGTAAAGGATGCAGCAAAGAAAATATCAATGCGCGCCACACCATACAAAGTCACAGGTATTTCTATTTATTTATCTCTGCCCCTTTAATTCAATTCAATTCAAATATATCCTTATTTAGAATATCTATATCTATCTATCTATACATATAATAAAACAGTAAAAAAAGTGTGTCTGTACATTAAATATATTTCCAAAAAATAAATTGGGGGCGATGGAGACATAGTATTAGAGTAAGAATTTAAAATAAAATGTCTGTCTGTTTGTCTGTTTGTACACGCTAATCTCCGGAAATACTGGACGGATTCGAATGAAACTTTTTTTGTTATATAGCTATTAAGCCTGGGCAACATATAGGGTATAAATGATTTTGGAAAATGGAACGCCTGATGCAGAACCATAATGGTCCAGCTAAACTATAAGAGATATAAAAATGCCGCCTTAGTAAAAGTTGTTCAGCCTGATGAGCATTTTACAGAGACATAAAGTCCACGCGAACGAAGTCGCGGGCTTCGGCTAGTCTCTTAATAATTGTCACTTTGTTTTGTTGCACAATGATGCAAACTAAAAAACTTTTTTGGTTCATTAGACAGATTATAAAAAAGTATGGTATATGTATTTTTTCTTTTCCCTTAATAGCAAATAATGAAAAAGATAGAGCGCATTTAAATTTCACGTGGCGTCACGATCAGGTACCATTTTTAACCAAAGCTGACGTAGATTACCCCCACTCCGAAACCGCAAAATACCTTAGTGAAATTTTAATACTTTGCTAAAATATGTTTTTTTTTTGGATAATCTAGTTGACGGACTAAATAAAATAAAAGTGTTAAAAAACAAAAAACACATATATTTGTTTCATCTGCTCGTATATGCAGCGCATTAGCATTGAAAATAATTAAGTTATTGTACAGACTTTTTATCTTTAGACCTGATGGTAAGATTGGATTGGTTGCTTGCTTGGGGTATTCAAGAGGTGACTTCTTCTTATCGTTTTGTTAGTGACTAACACTAGTGTCAGAATTTTTAAATCGCCTTATAGGCCTCTGACATGGTTTTAGGTAACGACCAATGCCAAACGATCAATGTTAAGAGATGACTGATTTCAAGATACTAAACTAATTCTTGTTTAAGCCCCTCCCCCCCTCCCCTAACGAAGTTCCTTTCTATTAATTAGGAGAGAGAGAGAGAGAGAGAGAGACAGACAGAGAAACACGCGCACGCCGCACGGCTTACAACTATAGCAAAAAGTGACGTTACAACTTTTGGTCTAGCCCCCTTTCGCAACGCGCTATAAGGAACTTCGTTCCAAAAACAAGATTCATTTACGAATTTAAGAACGCCGTCCAATTCAAGAACGATTCAAGTACTTAATCAGAGCTATTTGCATACAATTTAACTTAAACAAATTGTATGAAGAAAATTTTAAACACATAAAAAAAATCGCGATGAACTGATAACCTTCCTTTTTTCTCCTGACAGAACATCAGAACTCTCCTCTGCTCGACACGCACTTGGCCGATCTTTTCATATAAAGTCATTCATCTTTTTCTTTCGACTCGCCTACGATGATCAAGACCTAGTCCCAAAGATTCATAAGTGCACAGCTGCACCGTGCAAGTGCATATTACGCCACGAAGACAATGCACCGCTCGATAGTGCAAGGCTGTGAGGGCAATGCCTCTCGCTTGCTCACAAAGTCAACGTTTTCGACACATGCAGACACGTTACCACGTCTTGGTAGGCAGAGCCTAGGACCGAAAGACAAAAAGGCCCTGTTTAGCTTAAGGGTCCCCCGACCCTAGACCAAAATACAACTTTCCATACAAACGTAGTCTACGTTTTATTTCAAAACGACATGTCCGTTTTGGGCAAAATTTTGTAATTTCAAAGATATTGCAATTATCTAGGTTTATAACTAGTTTCCGACAGTAAAAATATGAACTTGAAATATCATTTTTGACCATTAGTATGGGAAACTTCTAAATCGTTATATTTTCTTTCCAGTTCATAATTTTACTAAAGGAAACCAGTTATAACCCTAGATAATTGCAATTTCTTTACAATTACCAATTTTTACCAGAATCTGACATGTGGTTTCAAAATTAAACGTAGACTACGTTTGTATGGAGAAGTCTAGGGTCGGGGGACTCTTAAAATAGAAAATGAAATCAAAACATACAACGTAAAGTAACATAACCGTAATAAATCGAACCACAGGCTATACTAGATCACGATAGTATAACGAATTTAAAGGCCCATTTAGACGGAGCAAGTTTCTTGCCCGTTGCATGCCATTTTATTGCAGCAATAGACAACTTGCATGGTCTTGAGGCCGTCCTAGGACAGTCTAAACGAAACGTCAGCCATACAAATCATTTATTGCTTCAATAAAATTGTATGCAACACGCAAGAAACTTGCACCGTCTAAATGGGCCTTAAAACTACAGTTAAAAACTAAAAAGTATTTTGATTCCTTCATCCACCTTCTTACTATACTACTAGCTGCTATTTAGTCAAAATAACATTTGAGACTACTTGCAACTTAGACGAGTTGCTATTTAAACGAGTTTCTATATAGATTGTTTGCATTTAAGACCATTCGCGACTAACTCGTCTATTAGATATCAAGGAAGAGATTATTAAGCTGATATATGAATGCACTTAAATAACCGTGTGGTTTCCGGAAGAGTAGAATACGGCCACTCCTTCCGCGGATGTCATAGAAGATGACTTAAGACATTCAAGCTAAATAAAGCTTATAAACATCAATGAGACCTGTCCAACCCGTCTGGCCAGCGAGGAGAGTGTAGACCAAGTCCTTTGGCTGCTCTAGCCAAGTATGGCTCTGGTAGTACTGAGAGGGTCGTGCTCCTGCAGTGGAGACAGAAAGACCTGATGATGATGATGATGATGATGATGATGATGATGATGATGAATTAAATAACATAACTTTCCGTCCTTTATATGCCGACTTTACAAGGGTCGTCTATTAAATCATATTCATTCATACAAACTCATAAATTGTATGAACTTATCGACATAATTATAGGTCTATCACATCATTAGTAACTCAATTTGTCTTGCTCAAACTGACACTATTAATACTTGATTGCTAGTGTCGTATTTAGGGAGCCATAGCCCAGGGCAACAAGATTTTAGGGGCGGCTTAGTTGTGTCACATTGAGGGATCCGTGATAAAAAAGAAAATAATTTTTCAGAACTAAAAACCGAGTTCACCTTTAAACTACATAAACGCCTTTGCCCAATAATGGGATCTAGCGGGCTCTAAATAATAATAACATACATAAAAAAAAGATTGCGACGAATTGATAACCTCCTCTTTTTTTGGAAGAGATAATGATAAGCGCAACTTAACCATAACAACTTTTTTGTAAGAGAAGACCACAAGTAGGCTCTTCTTCTTCTTTAGGTGCCTTATTACGGTTAAAAATAAAGAAACGATGACTTAATTCATTTAACAAAAGAAAGAGCTTTTAAAAAAAAGATGTTACAAAGGTTGGATAATTCTGGAGCTATTCCATTATTATCCAATTTTTCGTTAAATTATAAGAAACAAATTAGAAGTATGGGTGGCAAATAAATTAAGAGCCCGGGTAGAAGAATCTTAAAATACGCCACCGGTGATGGCGATATAATTATGCTAAAACCAGGTTATTTGATGCAGTAATGGTAGAAAATTCATCTAAAACTGAACTAAGTTTTTATGGTATTTCGCAGTTGTCGTGGTGAAACTAGGTGACATTTACAGGTAGAAAATGGTTTGGTGAAATGATGACATAATGTTTTAGGCCGCAGGAGTCTACCTAACTTGTATTATAAAATACTAGCTGTAACTCACGGATCTTCATATATATATAATATATTTTATACCTTCAAACGAGCAATTCTTGTATATTTATTTATTTAGTACCTGGGCGACCGAGCTTTGCTCGGTTACATCTCAAACATTAACTAATTTTTTTTAAACTTGTCTAAAAACAATGCAAAATAAAAAATGGTATATAAACTTAAACATAAAAAAAAACAAAGTAAGTCACCGAGTGGGATTCGAACCCGTAACACTCTTTCTAGCGGTCGGTATCCTTAACCGCTGAGCTAAAAACAAGGCGGTCGGCGCGATGAAATTAGCGACCATATTCTGCGTGGAAAGAAAAACGCACAGAAATTTATAAATATATCTTATACCTTTAAACGAGCAATTCTTGTTTGTATATATATATATATATTTATTTATAAATTTCTGTGATCTCGAAAACGGCTCTAACGATTTCGCTGAAAATTTGTTTATAGGGGTTTTCGGGGGTAAACAATCGATCTAGATAAGTTTTATGTTTGGGAAACGCATGTTTTCGAGTTTTCATTCGTTTTTTCTTTCCACGCAGAATATGGTCACTAATTTCGTCGCGCCGGCCGCCATCCGCTTAGCTCAGCGGTTAAGGATGCTGACCGCTAGAAAGAGTGTTACGGGTTCAAATCCCACTCGGTGACTTACTTTTCTTTTTTTATGTTGAAGTTTATATACTTATAATTTTTATTTTGTACTGTTTTTAGACAAGTTTAAAAAAACCGTCACCCAGGTACTATTGTATAAATATACGAAAAATGTGAAGTAATAACTAGTAATAAGATAAGTTATCTGCCGTTTTGGCTCGAAAGCGGACCAAAATTAGATATTTATTCGCCCATCCTGACAATTTTTCACTTTTATAGGCGATATTAGATAGTAAGGTTTTTATAATAGCAGGTAAGTATCCTTTTAACTTACTGTATATATATCCTACTAATATTATAAATGCGAAAGTGAGTTTGTATATTTGTTTGTTTGTTATCACTTCACGCTTCAACCACTGAACCTATTTAGATGAAATTTGATATGGATATAGTTTGATACCCAGGGAAGGACATAGGATAGTTTTTATCCCAAAATTCCCACGGGGTGCGAAGCCCACGGGCACATATAGTATTTCTATACTTTCTCACACGTTGGTTTGCCTATTTATTTATCTAACTTTATTACAATACATGCAAATGGCGGACCCACTCTGATGAGGTGCGGGGTGATCTGTGAGGAACCCGTCAGACGTTTATATTTCGTCTGACTGGGGAACGGGGGGCGGGAAATGAACGCTAAATAACGCAGAACGTAGATTTTATCGGTTTAAAAAAAAAGTAAGAGTTATAAAACGGAACTCTGCAAATTTGTCTATAAATATTTAGTGGCTTTAATTGAGCACAAGAATTAAATGTAAAATATCACTCACAGAACTTTTTTTAGGGGTTACTTTGGGTTTTTTTTATCGAGTGAAGTTTGTTAGATCTTGTAAATGAATGCGAATTTGACTAGACTAGATAGTAAATAAAAAAAAAATAGGGACAAATTACACTGATTGAGTTAGCCCCAAAGTAAGTTCGAGACTTGTGTTATGGGATACTAACTCAACGATCCTATATTTTATACCAAATACGTAATAGATAAACATCCAAGACCCAGGACAATTTGGAAAAGGCCATTTCCGAACTTGCCCTGACTGGGGATCGAACCCGGAACCTCTTGGTGGCGGACTAGCATGGTGACCACTGGTGACACACGCCACGGAGGTCGTCAATATCCTTTACATATCTTTTTTTAAGATTTTAAAACACTAATTTCTATATCTTAGATGGTTTTAAAAAAAAATTATAGGGATTAGGCCTTAAGGCTTGGTAGCCCAAGCCTTAAAGCCTAATCCCTATATCCCCAATGTGCTTAAATGGTTTTAAAAACTCAAAAACTCGACCTACCAAGCTTTAATCCTGAAGCCTATATCCCCAATTCCCCAGTGTACTCATGTGGTCGTAAACATATATTTTTAAGGCAATCACAACACTATGCAATTAAATTAATAGTTACCTTTCAAAAGGCATTTGATAATATGAACTTGAAGACAAAAGGACATCGGAATCTCGTGACGGACCACTCCCAAACATTCAGGTTAATGTTCAGCCTTATAAGACATTTGAAGATATTGAGTGTGCATTTGAAAGGTCTTATAGTATCCGCCGATCATGGTATTTTAGATATCGCAATATTTTTAACCGAATTCCAAAAGGAGGAGGTTCTCAATTCGTCGCGATCTTTTTAGGGTTCCGTACCCAAAGGGTAAAAACGGGACCCTATTACTAAGACTTCGCTGTCTGTCCGTCTGTCTGTCACCAGGCTGTATCTCAAGAACCGCGATAGCTAGACAGTTGAAATTTTTACAAATTATGTATTTGTGTTGCCGCTATAACAACAAATACTAAAAACAAAATAAAACAAATATTTAAGGGGGCTCCTGTACAACAAACGCGATTTTTTATAGATAATGGTACGGAACCCTTGGTGCGCGAATTCGATTCGCACTTGGCCGGTTTTTATTTATTTACCAATTTATGCACACGGAAAATGTATACAAAGCATTCATAAAATAAAAGTTGTACAAAGGCACTACTTATCTCAAAAGAGATCTCTTCCAGTACGCCTGTGAGTGTTTTTTTTTTGTATGTTCATCGATTATTCGAAAACGCCTGGACCGATTTGAACAATTCTTTTTTTGTTTGAAAGGGTATATTTGTCTGGTGGTTCCATTGAAATTTTATCAAAATCGGTTGTGTAGTTCGGAGGTGAAGTTGGTTTTTAGTTTTACCATTATGATTTTGCATTAGGTGTTCCATTTACCTAGGCTTAACAGCTATATAACAAAAAAAGTTTCATTCGAATCCGTCACATATTTCCGAAGATTAGCGTGTACAAACAGACAAAAAGATAAATACAATCATTTTTTTAAATTCTTACTCTATGACTCCATCGCCCAAATATTTTTTGGAAATATACTCAATGTACAGACACATTTTTTTACTGTTTTTAGTATATATAAGGTCTAACAAAACATACTGATACTATTTTAAGGGTCTTCTATTCAGTCAATGAAGTCAGTCAGCGAAATATGAAAAATAATTTTTGGCCTGCCATACAAATTAACCGATCAGCTGATCAGAAATGCCGAAAATTATTTTTCATTTTTCGACATATGTTTCTTAGGGAAAGTTGTTCACTATCATGGACTGAATTAACGCTTAAAATAGTTTCAGTATATATTGATAGACCTTATATATATAGATATCTAGCAATCTATTACGGTTATGATTTCATTTTCCACCATTTCTCCTTCTCTTCCCACGCAGATCGTAAAAGCCGATCGAGGGAATGGGCAAAAATGCAAATCATGTTAACAGGCGATGCGGCTAGCAACCCATCACTGTATTGATTGCTTTTCCATCTTCTCGCCCACCATGACGCTAAAAGTGGCTTTTGGGTCTTGCGGCCCTGGGCTCTGTATAGAACCGCAAGACCAGAAAGCTCTGTCTGCCCCATTGTAATAAAAAGACGTATAAACAAGTTGTGCAATCCTGCTGAAGTAAGAAAGAAATGGCAATACTTAAAAGATCAACAACGCGTGATGAACTTTGCAAAACAATTGTTTTAAATCACGTAGCAATTTAGATGCAGTTGGGCAATTGCGTTAGATTGGGCATATTATGTACAGGAAATTGTTTCTTTGGAAACCTGATGGGGTAAATAGGATTTTCCGTGATAGTGATGATTAGATAGATAGACTCATTTATTTGCTGCTGTAACACATCAATACATAGTAAACATTACCAAATTTTTTTTAAACTTGTCTAAAAACAATGCAAAATAAAAAATTATATATAAACTTAAACATAAAAAAAACAAAAGTTAGTCACCGAGTGGGATTCGAACCCATAACACACTTTCTAGCGGTCGGTATCCTTAACCGCTGAGCTAAAAACAAGGCGGTCGGCGCGACGAAATTAACGACCATATTCTGCGTGGAAAGAAAAACGCACGAAAACTCGAAAACACACGTTTTCCCAAACATAAGACTAATCTAGATCGATTGTTTACCCCCGAAAATCCCCATATACAAATTTTCTGTGAAATCGTTAGAGCCGTTTTCGAGATTACAGAAATTTATATTATACAAGAATTGCTCGTTTAAAGGTATAAGATAATAAAATAGTAAAAATGTGTCTGTACATTGCATATTTTTCCAAAAAATCACTTTAGGGCCATGAAGACATAGTAAAAGAGTAAGAATTTAAAAGAAATGTCTGTCTGTTTGTACACGCTAATCTCCGGAAATACTGGACGGATTCGAGTGAAACTTTTTGTAATATAGCTGTAAGCCTGGGCAAAATATAGGGTATAATGGTCCCGCTAAACTATAAGAAATATAATAATGACGCCTTAGCAAATGTTGTTCAACCTGATGAGCATTTTCCGGAGTAATAAAGACCGAACAAAGTCGCTGGCTTCGGCTGGAACAAAATATGTTTTTTGAATATTTTTCTTTCGAACAATTTCTTATTTAAATTATGAGGCCTCAGTACATGTCAAGACAAATTTGATAATCCCAAACAAGCCCACATCTTTATCTATATCTATCTATACATATAATAAAACAGTGAAAAAAGTGTGTCTGTACATTAAATATATTTCCAAAAAAAATATTGGGGGCGATGGAGACATAGTAATGTCTGTCTGTTTGTCTGTTTGTACACGCTAATCTCCGGAAATACTGGACGGATTCGAATGAAACTTTTTTTTTAATATATAGCTATTAAGTCTGGGCAACATATAGGGTATAAATGATTTTGGAAAATAGAACGCAGAACCGTAATGGTCCAGCTAAACTATAAGAGATATAAAAATGTCGCCTTAGTAAAAGTTGTTCAACCTGATGAGCATTTTCCAGAGACATAAAGTTCACGCGAACGAAGTCGCGGGCTTCGGCTAGTATTTCATAAGTTCTTATGTCCTTCCAGCTCCATCATCAGATCAGCTCCATGTCATAATATTGCATTGTCACGTGTAACACGTATGCGTGCAAAATTTCAGCTCAATCAGAAACCGAGAAGTGGGTCAAATTGAACTTGCAAAATTTGATTAGAGACAGACAGATAGACAGGCAGACGACGGGACTGGTGAAACTAAATAAAAGTTTTTAAATATATATACAAATCAGACACTATCTCGACTATTTTTTACGGAAAAGCAAAGCCAAAGCAGGAGAGTTGTGTGTTTGTGCCGCTATGTATGTATGTATGTAAATAAATATGTATGTTCATCTGTTTCCTCATACTTTTAATGATATTTATGATATTTTAACAAATGAGGTACTTATCGTTGAAAGGAAATTTGTTCAGTATGATATCATGGACTAAATCCAACCTAACAGTTTCAGTATACTTTGTTAGACGCTTTTATATGTTATATACAATTTGCAAGGGACATACACGTAATAAACCGAACCACGGACCATACTAGATTACTATAGTATAAACATCTAAGTTAATTTATAATAAATTAACTGTCAAATCAAACAGCACACTTTTCTCTTATAGAAATACCTTTTTTTACTGTTATTTTAATTTCATTATACTATATGTCCCTATTATCTATATCTATCTATATCTATACATATTATAATAAAACAGTAAAAAAATTGTGTCTGTACATTAAATATATTTTCAAAAAAAATATTGGGGGCGATGGAGACGTTGTAATAGAGTAAGAATTAAAAAAAAATGATTGTCTGTCTGTCTGTTTGTCTGTATGTCTGTTTGTCTGTTTGTCTGTTTGTACACGCTAATCTCCGGAAATACTGGACGGATTCAAATGAAACTTTTTTTGTTATATAGCTATTAAGCCTGGGCAACATATAGGGTATAAATGATTTTGAAAAATGGAACGCCTGATGCAGAACCATAATGTTCCAGCTAAACTATAAGACATATAAAAATGCCGCCTTAGTACAAGTTGTTCAGCCTGATGAGCATTTTTCAGAGACATAAAGTCCACGCGAACGAAGTCGCGGGCTTCGGCTAGTTTATAATAAATTAACTGTCAAATCAAACAGCACACTTTTCTCTTATAGAAATACCGTTTTTTACTGTTATTTTAATTTCATTATACTATATGTCTCTATTATAAATAATAAATAATAAATATATAGGGACAAATTACACTGATTGAGCTAGCCCCAAAGTAAGTTCGAGACTTGTGTTATGGGATACTAACTCAACGATACTATATTTTATAACAAATACATATATAGATAACCATCCAAGACCCAGGACAATTTGAAAAAGGCCATTTTCCAACTTGCCCTGACCGGGAATCGAACCCGGGACCTCTGGGTGGCGGACTAGCATGGTATACTACGCCACGAAGGTCGTCGTATTGATCTAGTATAGCCCGTGGTTCGAATTATTACGGGGATTGTCCCTTCAACCTTGTATAGGTAAAACCTATGACAAAATAATTACGACGTGCGTGCTATAAAATCTCCCACGGTAAGCATTTCAAGGTGAAGTCTTAATTTTCTTCGTAATCACCACATTTAGGGCCCAGTTATAACATCGAGAAGGGATAGAAGTGGCGCTTCTGTGTGTATGTTCTTCTTTTTATCGTGTGTGTTAGTGACTAACACTAGTGTCAGAGTTTTCAAACCGCCTTAAAGGCCTCTGACATGGTTTTAGGAAACGACCAATGTCAAAGACAGTGTCCGGGACCGACGGCTTAACGTGCCCTCCGAAGCATGGATCATCTTACTTATCAGACAATCAGGAGATCAGCCTACAATGTCCTAACCAAACTGGGACAACAACACAAAATCGTTGCCCCCGCCAGGAATCGAACCCGCGACCTCCGGGTATGAGCCGAACGCTCTAACCACTACACCACGGAGGCAGTTATAATTATGTTTAAACATGGTTTCAGGGTCCAAGGATGCAAATCCAATAACATTTAAAATTAAAGGAAATGAATTTATACTTGATGTCGCCTAGTAGACCAACAAATTGGTTAGTAACACTCCCATGGTCTAAGGGGGGAGGATGCATAGTACTGTATCATAACTGAGATTTAAGCTGTAATTATAGCGCCATCTATTGATGATATACCATAATTTGTGATCGAGTAAATTTATTTTTCAAAATGATGTTTGTTTAATCAATAATTTGGTTAATCTCTACTTAAAACTTAAAGTTATATATCATGATAAATGCTTTGGGAAAAACTAAAAGATATCTTCTCCAGTGATTATGATAATTTTAATACTCGTTGTGATTTTTTTAATTAGAATGGACTCGTACGCCCGTTTATCATTATTTTTTTTCAATTGCGATAAATCCGGGTAAATTCAGATACTGTCATTGATGACCGTAAAGCGAGGAATGGGACTACCACTTTAAAATTAGACGGTCTATACTTCTGCATGACCAGGGTCGCTGGAAAGCGGTGGATGCAGGCCGCGTTTGATCGGTCATTTTGGAAATCTTTGGGTGAGGCCTATGTCCAGCAGTGGACGTTATGCGGCTGAAATGATATACTTCTGTAACAATTTTTATTGTATGATCAAGCTTAGTCCTCAAATTACAGCGTCATTGAGGTGACAGCAATCTGTCATGCATAATGGATCGACGGTACTGTTGCAAATGTATGGTTACGTGTAAATTGGCTGGAAAGTACGATGAAAGTGGCAGCTCTACTGGCAGTTCTATTGATTTATTGCATTCGAAATACGAATCATCATCATCATCATCAAGTCTTTTAGTCTCCACTGCAGGAGCACAACCCTCTTTGTACTACCAGAGCCATACTTGGCCAAAGCAGCCAGAGGACTCGGCTTACACTCTTCGCGCTGGCCAGACGGGTTGGAGAGGTTTCATTGATGTTTACAAACTTGTTTAGCTTGTTATTTCTAAGTCGTCTTCTACGTCATCCACGGGAGGTCTTAGAGTGGCCCTATTCTACTCTGCCGGAGACCACACGGCAAAAATAATACTAATGATTTTTAAAAACAAAATCGACTTTAATACTAAACTACACAACCGAATTTGAGGAAATTTCTATGGGTCTTGATAAGTATGCCTCTTCAAACAAATAAGAATTTTCCGGATTGGTCCAGGTGTCTTCAAGTTATCGGGAAACAAACATAAAAAAAATTGAATTGATAACCTCTTCCTTTTTTAAGTAGTTTAAAAAAAAGGTAGGTTTTTACGAGCTCAAATTATTAAAATAAAGATAGAAGGAAAGGGGCCAGGAAGCTCGAGGCATAATTAAATAAAGCAGATAAAGGAGAAGCTTTTTTTTTATTTCTCCCATGCTGGTCTGGGAGAAATAAAAAAAAACTTAGAATGTACCAGCTGCTTCTCTTCCCAATTGAAATTGAATGGGCAAAAATGCAAATCATGTTAACAGGCGATGCGGCTAGCAACCCATCACTGTATTGATTGCTTTTCCATCTTCTCGCCCACCATGACGCTAAAAGTGGCTTTTGGGTCTTGCGGCCCTGGGCTCTGCATAGAACCGCAAAACCTAAAATGCTCTGTCTGCCCCATTAGGGATAAAGACGTGATAGTATGTATGTATGTATAAAGGAGAAGGTAAAAGTCCTCTTACTGCTCTGGTCAAGTATGTCTCGGGTAGAACACAGAGGGTCGTGCTCCTGCAGTGGAGACTAAAAGACCTGATGATGGTGATGAATTAAATACTTAGAGCACCTTGATTCCAATAAAACAGCCAAACTCATGACAATCAATAAGACATTCGTTTAACCAACGATGAGTCATCGATCTCTCTTTGAAACTATAATTAAATAGTCTCATTCAAAGCACAGTGACCTGACCTCTGATCTTTTTTAAGATAATTACGATAGACCACCATTTAGTCTATGGCTCGTCTATGGTTAAGTCAATTTAGACTTGATCTCTATCGCGATCGTAATCGGACAAAGGGTTATGTAATGTAATCTATTGCTTAGTTTTGTTCTCACAAAGGATGTTCTGAGAAATGGTCTATTTAATCTATTTTACCTGACTACGGCGGAGCCAAAGAAAGGGTTTTGTTTTTTTCCCCGTTTTACAATACAATACAACACAATACAAATACCCTTTATCGCACATAATAAAAAAATACAGCTCATAGCTTAAAAACTAGGAAATGCGCAAAAGGCGGCATTTTGTACTTACGTATGTTCAAATGTTCATCTGTTTTTCTGGAACTTTCCCATAGTCTGGGTTTAGTTTTTAACCCCTGACAAAAAAGAGAGGTGTTATAAGTTTGACGCTAGTGTCTGTCTGTCGGTGGCATCGTAGCGCTCGAACAGATGGACCAATGGAAAATAATTTGCGAAGATAAGAAGATCCTATGCTCCCATGCTGGTCTGGGAGAAATAAAAAAAAACTTAGAATGTACCAGCTGCTTCTCTTCCCACGGAGATCGTAAAAGCCGATCGAGGGAATGGGAAAAATGCAAATAATGTTAACAGGCGATGCGGCTAGCAACCCATCACTGTATTGATTGCTTTTCCATCTTCTCGCCCACCATGACGCTAAAAGTGGCTTTTGGGTCTTGCGGCCCTGGGCTATGCATTGAACCGCAAGACCCAAAATGCTCTGTCTGCCCCATTAGGGATATAGACGTGATAGTATATATGGATAAGAAGATCAGCCACAGGAAGTCCCCTGCTGGACACAACACAACAAATACGGTTATGGTAAACACACTTTATCAATGTTTGCAAAGTATTTATGCGTAAATAACCATGTATTAATCTATAGTCAAATTAATTATTTCACAGTATAATTATGTCTAGACAAACGACGATGACCTAGGACAATTTGAAGAAGGAAATTTTCTAATTTGGCCTAGCTAGAGATCGAACCCAGAGCCTCCAAAGAAGCGGACAAGCGTGTTAACCACTACGCCACAGATGTAATTTACAAAAACGATGAAAAAATGTGTGGCAAAGCAACTAATATTGCTCCATTTTACAATAAGACTGCTTTGTTAAACAGCCACCTTAATATATTTTTGAAATCATTACATTATGTCTTAATATGTCTTAAGGGACTGTTTCGTCACCTAAACCATCATAGTGTCAAAATGCTGTTAATGTAATATCTAGAAACCCGCAAACCACAACGTATCAAAATGGAGGTGTAATGTTATTCACGTATTAAATTTAATAATTGTTATTACACAAGTGCTCTATTACCTACAATTTTAACCGACTTCCAAAAAGGAGGATTATCGTTCGTCGTGATTTTTTTATGTATGTTTACAGATTATTCGTAGACGCCTGGACTGATTTAGAAAAATTCTTTATTTGTTTGAAAGGGCATATTTTTGAGATGATCCATAGACATTTTATCGTCTTAAATCGAACCACGCGCTATATACTACTTTTAGTATAATTAAACTGTCAAAACTTAAATTATTAAAGTCGGCATTTCCATACGAAAGTGTGTGTGCAGCAACCTGGGGAATTTGTACAGGAATGTCGTTTTTTTTTTAGTGTTATTTTCTTATCCGTGGTTTAATTTATTCTTCTTATATTTAAGAGCTGGACTCTTGTCGGTGGAGTGCTTTCCATGTCTCTCTTCCTTCCGCTAAGTTCTTAACCTCTTTATATGTTTTCACGTTTAATTTTTCTTTTATTTAGTCTATTCTTCTGAGTTTTCCCACTCCTCTCTTTCCTTCTATTTTTACTTCCATTATTGTTTTAAAGAACGCATCGTGGTGTAGTAGATGACCGAACATTTTCCCTCTTCTATTTTCTATAATTTGTATTATTTATCTTTTTTCTCTCATATTCTCTAGTACCTTCTCATTTGTAATTTTTTCTGTCCAACTTATTTTTTTCATTCGCCTCCCACATTTCAAATTAATTTATTACGGGTATGTTATGTTATTTTCTTCTAGTCAGTTTAAGAGGGTTCTTGGCTACATACTGGTCACAGATGATTTGAAATTGAAACTTCACTGAAACCATTCCGACTCCTTAAAACGAAGAGAAAGAAGTATCTTCTTCACAACCAAATATATAAAAAAGTTAAGTTTAAAAGTGCAGTGCGTGCACATTATCTTTAGGAACTGTCAGATAGAATACAAAAAATATATATGTAGTATATGTATTGGTTATTACGAGTATATTTATCTATGTATATTTTGAATGTAAGTTTATTGATATATATTATTTTATTTATTAAATATATGTTTTTATTTATATTACTAAATATTAGTACCTAAATCTTTTAAAATTACGTATTTTGCACCTCCTTCTAAAGACTTCTTACTCTCGGCACCACTAGTGGGTTGACTGGTAGATAAAGCCTATGGCTTTAAGTCCTCCTATTACATTTGTAATAAAGTTAAATAAATAAATAAAATATATGTCTCAATACAGAGAGTGTCAAAATACAGCGATTGCAACCACAGACCTCGATTCAGAGCAAAGCAAGGTATCTATTAGCTGGAAAGCATCGTGCGCCGCGCCTCCCATCCCAAGCAACGATCGTGCGCCTGAGCGTCGTGGTTTGACCTTTTTTATACGTTCATTCACAATCACAAATAGAAATAATTACGTAGGAATTTTAGATTATTTAATGTCAATATATACAATTACAAATAAAAAAAAACTTAGAATGTACCAGCTGCTTCTCTTCCCACGCAGATCGTAAAAGCCGATCGAGGGAATGGGCAAAAATGCAAATCATGTTAACAGGCGATGCGGCTAGCAACCCATCACTGTATTGATTGCTTTTCCATCTTCTCGCCCACCATGACGCTAAAAGTGGCTTTTGGGTCTTGCGGCACTCGGCTCTGCATAGAACCGCAAGACCCAAAATGCTCTGTGTGCCCCATTAGGGATAAAGACGTGATAGTATGTATATATGTATGTATGTAAAGAAAATCCTGTTCGATCTATTAAGAAAATGTTGGGTAGCTTGTGTAGGCAAAATTGTTTAGTAACATGGACTGAATTCACCCGTGTAATAGTTTCAGTATATTTTGTTAGACCATATTCGTCTTATTATAAATCGCAGACTAACTTTGTTTCTAGGTTTAAACCATTATCCGACCAAATCAAGTTGACATCTAGTAATATGCCGCTGTCTCATCTAAAAATGTCAACTTGATTTGGTCGGATAATGGTTTAATCCTGGTAAAAAAAGTCTGCGTTTTATAATAAGACGGTATAGGTCTCAATACAGACAGTGTCAAAATACAGCGATTGCAACCACAGACCTCGATTCAGAGCAAAGCAAGGTATCTATTAGCTGGAAAGCATCGTGCGGCGCGCCTCCCATCCCAAGCAACGATCGTGCGCATGAGCGACTGTGGTTTGACCTTTTTTTATACGTTCATTCACAATCACAAATAGAAATAATTACGTAGGAATTTTAGATTATTAAATGTCAATATACAACGTGGAAGGGACGTACCTGTAATAAATGGAACCACGGGCTGTTTATAATATAATGTCACTATTAGTATAATGATATAAAAATAACAGAAAAAAACTAAAAAAATCGACATTCCCATACAAATTGCCCAGGGTGCTGCACACTTTCATATGGAAATGTCGACGGTCCAGTGGCGCCTCCGTTTGAAATAAATAATTTGAAAGGAAACGGTGATATAATTTAAAATTGTGTCCTGACCAAGCTCTAGAGACTCTGAAAGTATTTTTGAAACTACTGTTTATACTTTAAAGTAATACCATTAAGCTTTTCTTTCCCGGAAAATTCAGGTATGGCCTTAAGTCAAATCGCTCTGATAACGACCTCCGGATGAGGTCTCAACTCGAAATATGTCGGCCAGTAGCTAGGTAACTCTCTAAGTGATTAAAATAAATAAATAAATATATAGGGACAAATTACACTGATTGAGCTAGCCCCGAAGTAAGTTCGAGACTTGTGTTATGGGATACTAACTCAACGATACCATTTTTTATAACAAATACATGTATAGATAAACATCCAAGATCCAGGACAATTTGAAAAAGGCCATTTTCCACCTTGCCCTGACCAGGGATCGAACCCGGAACCTCTGGGTCTAGCATGGTAACCACCACGCCACAGAGATCGTCAACCCGTAAGTACTTAATACTAATATTGATTTGTTTTTTGTACATAATCGATCGTGTGAACTGTACCAGTCGACCACCAAGGCTTCGAAATGCAAATACAGACATACGATGGGAATAAACGAAACCGATATTTCCCATTTCGACGCTCACATTTGCCGCGAATTCCAATATATCATTGAAAGCTGATAGCCGAATAGTTTCACGTTCTCCCGCTAGATGGCGTTGAATGTCAATAAGTAAACTTACAAAGTATACGACCTCTGTGGCGTAGTGGTCGCCATGATAGTCTGCCACCCAGCGGTTCCGGGTTCGATCCCTGTTAGGGCAAGTTGGAAAACGACCTTTTTCAAATTGTCCTGGGTCTTGGATGTTTATCTATATATGTATTTGTTATAAAATATAGTATCGTTGAGTTAGTGTCCCATAACACAAGTCTCGAACTTACTTTGGGGCTAGATCAATCTGTGTGATTTATGCCTATATATTTATATTTATGTTTTGAACATAATTTGTTAAAACTTAAAACTGAATTCAACACCAAACTATAAGACGCAAACGATTTTGATAAAATGTATATGAGACCACCTGATGAGTAGGCCCTTAAGGCCCAACGCAGACGACAGACTAGACCGCGCCGCACTTTTTAGTCTGTGATAGTCTGTGAAAATAGAACTCTTGTAATCACATGCAGCAACGTCCAGAGCGTTACTGCGTATGATTCCATAGGTTCTATTTTCACAGACTATCACAGACTAAAAAGTGCGTCACGGATAGTCTGTAGTCTGCGTTGGGCCTAAAACTGATTTTTTATCCCGTACAGTCGGCGCTTTTTAACCGAAAAAAGGACGAGGTTATCATTTCCACCGTATATTGTACGTTTTTTCATTTTTTTTTGTATGTAGGTATGTTACGCGATATCTTTGCCACTTAAGATGTACACCGATTTTGATAAATATTTTTTTATTTAAAAACCCTTAAAGCCAAATTGATCTCATAATAATTTGGTGAAGATATGATGATAAACTTTGGAGATACGGAAGAAACTCCAGAAAAAAAAAGTCGGTTATTCTTTTTGTTAAAATCTATATACAAAAGTAAGTTTTAAGTTTTTAACCCTTTAACCGCGAGCGTCGCATATATGTGACAAACATTGTCGGGGCCATTCCGCGAAGGTCGCATATTTGCGACAAAAAAAAATAATGGTCGTATGGCACATATCTTACGTATCCATATCCGTTTTTGGTTGTAGATAGGTATTTTAGATTTACCATGTCTCGCGCTGGGGGCACGACAACTGATATAAAAGTCTCGCGGTGAAAGGGTTAACTTAAGAACGGCTTCGATTTAGATGAAATTTGATATGGATATAGTTTAAGACCCGGGGAAGGACATAGGATAGTTTTTATCCCGAATTTTCTACGGGGAGCGGAGCCCGCGGGCACAGCTAGTCATAAAAGGACATTGTTAAATTTATCTCAACAACTAATCACAGGTTAACATAAACAATTACATCATTTTTTTGTGGGAACAACTTAACACATGCCTGTAACATAACTGATTGAATAGGTCGTAAAACTCAGAAATAAATTAATCTAAATTAGTCTCTATTATAACAGCAATAAAATGCAAAATTGAAATCAGCGTGTATGATTTATAGAGTTAGATATGACAGACAGGATTCCCACAAAAAACAATGGTCCACACAATTGGGTCAGTTGCTAAAGTGTTATGCAAGGTGTTTAGTACGTGTGAAACGGACGGAATTATACTTTTTGTAGCATTCTGTCTAGTTTTTAGGTCTACGTACATTGATACTTGTCACTACATGCAAAAAATTGCTAAGCCAAAGTGGTAAGCGGTTTTTTTAGTTTAATTGTAAGTTTTTTAATTGTGCAATTAAGTTATAGTGTAATTAGACATTTATATAATGTATTTTTTGTATATATACAATTGTATGTTTATAGTACCCATAACCGGAGAGTATGCATGAAAAGAGTTATGAGTGTTGACGAAGCAAAAGAGGTTTGCAAGATCGTAGTAAGTCTCTGCCTACCCCTATGGGAAACAGGCGTGAAAATATGTATGTATGTATGTATGTTTATATTTATTGTATTGTATATTGTATTATATAACGTTGAAGAGACATACCCGTAATAAATTAAAATAAGGCTCAAAAACTAAAAAAAAAACGGATTTTCAGACAGAAACGTACAGCTGTCCGGGCAATTTGTATGGGAACGTCGTTTTTCTTAAATTTTTTGACTTTTGTTTTATTATCATTTTTATAGTCAGTATCCCATAACACAAGTCTCGAACTTACTTTAGGCTAGCTCAATCTGTGTAATTTTCCCCTATATATTTATTTATTTTTATACGAATTGATAACCTCCTCCTGATAAGGAAATCGGTTAAAAATAAGTTATAAAAATGTATACCTTTTGAAGCCTTTTGACTAAACGCGTTGATGTCTTTTGAAGGGAGTGACTGTCGACGCGTGAAGATTTGTGAAATTAGATATTTATGGAAAGGGGGAAGGGGGGGGGGGGATTGTATTGGCCTAAAATTTCATCATCAGGTCTTTTTGTCTCCACTGCAGGAGCACGATCCTTTCTGTACTACCAGAGCCATACTTGGCCAGAGCAGCCAAAGGACTTGACCTACACTCTCCACGCTGGCCAGACGGGTTGGAGAGGTCTCATTGATAATTATAAGCTTTGTTAAGATTGTATTTCCTAAGTCTCCTACGGTATCCACGGGAGGACTTGGAGTGCTCTATTCTACTCTTAGAAACCACACGGCAAAATTTGCCGCCCTAGGCTTTAGCCTTTACTCAACCTATTGGTAACCGCCCCTGTTTGAGTACGGAACCTTAAAAAAACACACCAAAAGTCACGGAAAGAAATTAAAAAAAAAACATATGTGTCAACACATCGACCCTAAAAGGTACAATTATAATACTACGAATTGTCAACGCCAATCAAAGCATAAGTAACCCAAACAACACATAACTCTTTCAATTTGTTGCCCTATCAATCGACCTATGGCTATTAGCCTACTACAAAGGGCTCAGTAATTATTAGTTTGCATGCTGACCCATCAGATTATACAATAGCTATATTAATTAACTGCCTCCGTGGTGTAGTGGTTAGAGCGTTCGGCTCATACCCGGAGGTCGCGGTTTCGATTCCTGGCGGGGGCAACGACTTTGTGTTGTTGTCCTAGTTTGGTTAGGACATTGTAGGCTGATCACCTAATTGTCTGATAAGTAAGATGATCCGTGCAGGGCACGTTAAGCCGTCGGTCCCGGTCACTGTCTTTGACATTGGTCGTTATCTAAAACCATGTCAGAGGCCTTTAAGGCGGTTTAAAAACTCTAACACTAGTGTTAGTCACTAACACACGATAAGAAGAAGAAGATACAATAGCGCAAATAAAAGGGCTAAGTGCGAGTTAGATTTCAAATTGAGGGTTCCGTACACATTTTGACATTAGTATAATACTAGGAGATGGCCGCGACTTCGTCTGCGCAGGATTATCTCACAATCCTACCTTCCTATCCTGTCCTACTTCCTACTAATATTATAAAAGCGAAAGTGAGTTTTTATATTTGTTTGTTTGTTACCTCTTCACGCTTAAACTACTGAACCGATTTGGATGAAATTTGGTATGGATAAAGTTTGAGGCTCGGGAAAGGATATAGAATAGTTTTTATCCCGAAATTCCCACGGGGAGCGAAGCCTACGGGCACAGCTAGTATTTTTATAAAATGTAGCCTATGTGTTATTCTGATGTATAAGCTATATTATTGTAAAGTTTCAGACATTTAGAAGTTTTACGTGAAAGAGTAAAAAACATGAATCCATCCTTCCATACGTAGGATGATATATTTGACGCCACTTTTTGCGGAAAGTCAAGATGTTCAGTTGGAGTTTGATTTAAATTGTTTTCCAAATGATTCTAGTAGACTTTATTTATTATATTATAATATAAAATTGGTGTAGTTTGGTGTTATAAATGCCCATTCTCATGGACTATATGTGAAATGTTTAAAGTAAAGTCATAGCGCGGCTGTAGTGATATTTATTTGCGGACGGTGGTGGGCGTCTTTAGGCACCGTCCACCACTTAGTCGGCTATAAAAACCTGGTTAAGCCTAGGCAACATATAGGGTATAATTGATTTTAGAAAATGGAACACCTGATGCAGAACTATAATGGTCCAGCTAAACTTTAAGAAATATAAAAATGACGCCTTAGCAAAAGTTGTTCAGCCTGCAATGAGCAATTTCAGGAGAATAAAGTCCACGCGAACGAAGTCGCGAGCTTCACTTACTTAACGCAAAAAAATGATGTCACATACAGAAACATTTGCAATATATCAAAATTAAGTACCGTGTTGTGATACCATGTTGTTTTGACAACAAAATTGTTGTTGCGTTTGACCAACTTTTCTGTGTAATGTCAAAGAGTGACCGTAATCTCTCGGGCGATTATTTTGACATGTAACTAATACCGTTAGTTACATAAAAATAAATATATTGGGACAAATTACACAGATTAAGCTAGCCCCAAAGTAAGTTCGAGACTTGTGTTATGGGATACTAACTCAACGATACTATATTTTATAACAAATACATATATAGATAAACATCCAAGACCCAGGACAATTTGAAAAAGGCTATTTTCCAACTTGCCCTGACCGGGAATCGAACCCGGGACCTCTGGGTGGCGGACTAGCATGGTGACCGCTACGCCACGTGACGGAGGTCGTCAAATGTCTAAAAGTTAAAGTTAGTAAGGTTATGTATAGTTAGGGCTCTTTCATACGAGCGACAAGATATGGAATAAATTTTTTTTGGCTCATTCATATATTCAAAATTATGGTAGACGTATTTTTTCTTTTTTCTCATAAGCAAATAATGACGAAGATGAAGAATTTAAATTTCGCGTGACGTCATGATTGGCTACGATTTTTAACCTACGGTCACGTAAAAAATACTCCAAAACTTCGAAGCGCTGTTTCTTCGTAAATTTTGACTACTTTGCTAAACGCATATGGGGTCCTTTATTTTTGGATAATCTAGTTGACGGACTAAATTAAATAATGTATTTTTGACCCAGTTCACATCCCTATGCCTACGACACCTGTTGGTGACCGTCGGCGATAGTCGCCGACAGTTCGGCGACTGCTGACACTGTATACCATGGTCTGTCATAAGGATTAATGACTCCATATTTAAGGAGCTTTACGTCACGAAGCTTTTTTGGCTCAATACCAGGCTATCCAATTTTTCGCGCATGTTATGCGCTCCCTGCTGATGCACTGACTGGGAAGCAAATAATAATGGGCTAAATAGAGGGTAAAGACGCTGGAAAAAACTGTCGGCTTTGCATTGTTGTCGAAGAAGTATGTCGTCGTAGTCGAATCGTTTCCTAGGCAAGTCATGTCGAAGAAACGTTTCCCCTATACGAAATTCATTAACTGTTCAAACTTTTAAAAATAAATTAAAATCCTATATACTACTAAGCCAAAAATCTTAAAGTCGCATTATTTAACTAAGTCACAAATCATTTATCATTATTATTTATTAGCTATTGTCACAAACTTTATTAATAACCTAAATATGCCCTTTCTTTTATTTTTTCCGTACTATATGTATACCTTATTACATGTTAAAGTGGGTAGAAAACATTGATTTTTGTTTATTTTATTTACTTTTAATTTTTAATTTAAAGGCGTCCGCGGAAGACCAGCGTCGCGGCTCACATCGCGACTTTATGCTGAGCGGAGACCATTTTTGGTAGACTTATAAGTTTTCTGTTGTAAAATTGTTTATAATTTTTATGTTGTACATACATACATACATAATATCACGCCTGTTTCCCGCAGGGGTAGGCAGAGACTATGGACTTTCGTAGTACAGTAATGCCGGACTTGAGATACAGCTATTTCGAACTAAACTATTGTCGAAGGTCTGTAGTCGAAATAAAGACCTATTGCAGTTACATATTGTCGAAATAAAATATTGTTGTAGTAGGCTTTGTCATAGTTTAGTTTTGTAGACGGGCCGATTGTATAAAGAAAGCTGTGAGGTTGTATAAGCCGCTCCATTATACTGACGAACGAACTGCCTGGAATCAAATATTGGGTTACGATCCCCAGCATTGAGGAATCAAAGAAGAAAAAAAAAAAGAATTACAGTTAATGTTTTGTTTGATTTTTACAGTTGTGACAAGAGTCAGGTATTTTGAAGAAAAACATTTTTTTTAATACTTAGCCATACTTAGCCAGAGCAGCCAGAGGACTTGGCCTACACTCTCCTCACTTAATATAAGTGAAATCATTATGTTATGATTGATAATGTTAGTTATTTAATTGGTGAATGTTGGAGGAGAGAGGACTGGTGTATTAGTAATAATTCTTCTATTTATAAAGAAGGTCCGAAAGAAAGATTTTTATTTATTTATTGTAAGGTCGTTCGGCTTATATAAGTTATCAAGACAAATGTAATAAGTCCACTCGATGGGATTTCGTCGTTTCATTACAGAGTTCCTATGGCCACCTTCCAGCTCCATCATCAGATCAGCTCCATATCACTATAATTCTGCATCGTCATGCGTGCAAAATGTATAAATAGCAAGATTTGATTATTTATTTAACCTTTATTGTACAAAATACATTTTGTATAGCACAATAGGCGGACTTAATGCTAAAAGCATTATCTAACGGCTAACCTTTGGGTTGATTACAGACAGACAAACAGACAACGGAACAGGTGAAACTAAATAAAAGCTTGTAAAAAAGGGACTACGTTGTGCCTTATGATTTTTGGCCTAAAATAGGTAACTCTATCTTTACTTTTACAATACAATACAATACCCTTTATTGCACGAAATAAAATACAGCACATAATTATCTTAAAAACTAAGAAATGCGCAAAAGGCTTATCCCTAAGCAATGCCTTCCAGGTAACCTATATAGGAAAAAAAAATAGTACAATAATAGTAAAATAATAGATTTTCTTTAACTTTTGTTTTATTATCTAAACAAGAAAGACACAGCCCTATTAATTAACTTTTTAAACCATCCATCTACTCAGAACCTAGTAATTAAAACATCGTCAAAGCTGTAACAATGAAGCAACTACGTGTGCATACTGTGACCTTTTGCCTTCGATTTAAAATCGATTAACGTGAAATAATATATGATTTAATGTCGGTATAAATCTAACGGTTAATTACGTTTTATTACTATTATGAGAGCGGTCTTTTATTTATTACATTATGTAATGCTATTTAGATTCGTCTGACCTCTTAGTCTTCAAAAATATGAGTTTGAAGTACTCGTATACGTGTTACTTATACATGCTATAGGCTCTGTAAGCTGTGGTGTAGACCTCGCGAGTCACAAGGACATTGGACTCAATCTTCTTTTTTAATACAATTGTATTCTTATATTTTCTTCATTTTAACACACAAATAAACATTTCACATAAACAATAGTCGGGCCAAATCGATGTAGAGCAATAGTAGTCCCGCTCTATGTCAGTCAAACATTAGTCAAACAAAATTAATGTCGAGCAATAATAGTACCGATTACATATTATGTCGGTCATAGGTTTGCCGGGCAACTGTTTGTCGCACAACTGTGGCACTTCTCACCCCTTTTTGAAGTTTATCGGATAAAAAGTTGCGTCTTAATAAGGCTAATACAAAAGCTTTATGACATTTTTGTAAATTTTCCGACATAACTAAATATAATATTTTTTAAAGTTTTTACAATCCTTATTACCGCCATTTTTTTTTTAAACTGAATCGATAAAATATTCTATATTATTTTTAAACCTGTTCACATAAATGTACAATAGAATTAGTTAAGAAATGCGACCTGTAGACGAGAACAGTCGGATAGACAGACAGACAGCCGGACAAAAGCATTTTTGGCCAATCTCGAAACTGGGACGCTTCGCTCGCTTGGTTAATAATACACAGAGACGAAATACACTTTTGGTTTTGCCGTAGTTGGGTAAAAATAAGACACTTTATTTTCCTTTAAATTCCTAAATATTTCACGAATACTCGTAATGAATTAGTTTCGAATGGTCTACGTAGAGCCGTGTGGTTTCCCCAGCCGTGTGGTTTCCTTCAGAGTAGAATAGGGCCACTCATTGGCCAAAAATGCGAATCATTTTAACAGGCGATGCGGCTAGCTACCCGTCACTGTATTGCTTGCTTTTCCATCTTCTCGCCCACCATGACGCTAAAAGTGGCTTTTGAGTCTTGCGGCCCTAGGCTCTGCATAAAGCCGCAAGACCCAAAATGCTCTGTCTGCCCCATTAGGGATAAAGACGTGATAGTATGTATGTATGTATGTATAGGGCCACTCCAAATCCTCCCGTGGATGTCGTAGAAGGCGACTTAGGAAATACAGGCTAAACAAAGCTTATAAACATCAGTAAGACTTCTCTAACCCGTTTGGCCAGCGTGGAGAGTGTAGGCCAAGTCCTCTGGCTGCTCTGGAAAATTATGCCTCTGCTAGTACAGAGAGTCGTGCTCCTGCAGTGGAGACAGAAAGACCTGATGATGGTCTATGTAGAAACTTATCTAAAACGCAACTCGGAACTTGTGAAAAGCAATTTGTCTAAGTTGCAAGTTGTCTCAAATGTTATTTTATTTAAAATAATACTCGTAAATTCCTTAGAATGGTATATTTCATGTACGCAAATGAATAATGAATGACAGTATTATACTTGAACGAGTATGAATGAATGAGGAACCATTACTTAGGTGAATGAATGAGATTTGTCGGAATTCATAAAGGTTTGTTAACATTTGAAATATGTATGTGTTAGGTAAAACATATTTCTAAACGTTATTAATAGGTGTTATTATTTAATACACTTCAGTACATGAGCGAAAGAGCCTTGCTCGGTTATATCTCAAACATTAATTTTTTTTAAAACTTGTCCAAAAACATAAAAATTTAAAAATATAATATAAACTTAAACATATATAAAAAAAACAAAAGTAAGTTACCGAGCGGGATTCGAACCCATAACACTCGTTTCTTGCCGTTCGCGTTTAAACCGCTAGACCAGACGGACAGTGGCCGACAGGACGAAATTAGCGACCATATTCTGCGTGGAAAGAAAAACGCATGAAAAATTTCCATGAGAAGCAAAGCCCGCGGGCACAGCTAGTAACTTATGAACGGCTGAACCACGGCAAGGGAACTTGCTTTTACGTAAAAAAACCGCATAGAATCGGATCATCCGTTTGACAGAACACGTCAAACTTATAACACTCCTCTTTTTTGACAAAAGACGCCGAACAATACTCGGCAGCAATAAGATATTCACATAATATTGTTAGGCGATGTATGTATGTTCACGGGTTAAGGGGCGACATTGAAAACATATGTTATATCAGAGATGATTGGTGTATTCAGACGTGGCCGAAATTGTATGTATTGTTGTGTGATTGAATGGGTCGGCGTGTTGTGTGTTTGGGGCTTTAGGCGTCTGTTTCCTGGTTTCTAATTGGATTGAAAAATAGGTGTCAGTTTTTAAACTTCGATGAAAAAAATGGGTTTTTATTTAAGTCAAGTTAAGTAATACTTTGTTGAACACAAAAAATATAACAATAATTATAATAGGGGTGTTATTAGTTTGACGTTTATGTGTGTCTGTGCATTGTATTGCCTAAACGAATGGGTCTTTTTAATTTTTTTTTGTTTGAAAGCTGACTTTGTTTAGATGGTTTTTAGCTATGTTCGATGGAAATCGGTTCAGCGGTTTAAAAGTTATAGCGGTTGAAATTAAGGATAAGCAACCCAAAGTATGCCAATGTAAGTACCTGAGTGGGGTAACAGTAGAAAGGGTTAAATTTATCGATTAAAAAATCGGTCTTTCGTTGAAAATAGGTTCATAGGTTCAAAAGTTATTGGGGTTGAATGCTTGAAGGTTTTTTTAATTTTAGCAAAAAAACTTGAGAACATAGTTATAGGTCAAATAACTGAGTTGGTAATTCAGCCTTTTATTTTTTCAATTTGTATGCTACTGGCAACTTGTAAAAAAGAAAATTTTCATATTTGACAATTGACATATGTCAATTGTCAAATATGAAAATTTTCTTTTTTACAAGTATTCGATCTTGCCGCCGAGAGTTTTTGGCGGGAAGTCAAGGGTCCAGTTGGAGCGTGCTTTAAATTATTTTGCAAATTGATTCTAGTGGACTTTATAATATGAAATTGGTGTAGTTTGGTGTTATAAATGCTCAAATTTATTTTCTGTTTTATACAAGACAAGAAAAACAATGATCATTGCTTTTCAAGTATATAAAATGTCTTCTTATTCATGTCAATAAAAAAAATTGTAGTACCGTTAAAAATCTAGGTCTATAGTTAACACGTTTAACATTCGGTATCAAGAAAACCGTAAATGCTTTACAAATCCCTGAGATTTTTATTACAACCGCGAGTCATTTGCTCATCTAACTGCACCTCCAATGTCAATTGCCGTCGGTAATTACCGTGGTAATGGTAATTACCCGGTAATTTTTGGTAATATTTGTTCGTCTTAATGGTTATTAGGCAAGGCTTGTTGTTTTGAGATTTTAAGGTGATAGGTACTTCATATAAATATTTTTATTGGTTTTTTATGCAACTAAGATGATGATAGCTTAAGTGCCTATTATCTTATTGCTGTATTTAAAAAAATATGCCTTTTTAACCGACTTTAAAAAATTTATCAATATCTGTTGTATAGTTTGATGTTGAAGTCGATTTTCAGTTTTTTTTAAATATCATGTAAATTAGTCATGGTGAGTGAATAATTCAATGAATTTCACAGAAAAACAAGCGTTCTTAAAATCAGTAGCATTATACAAGATATTTTTAAGAATTAGTTTATGTATGATCTTTGTCTTAGCCGACTTCTAAAAGGTAAAAGTTTCTCAACTCTTTATCAGTTTTTATTTGATGATTTCAAGATAATCTCAGAGAATAGAATTACAACGATGAATCACAAATTGTTTTTCTAATTCTGATCGTAAAAATCAATCAAAGATATGTGTGAATATCAAACAAACTATGTCAGTAAGACGATGCTTCACAAACATCCCCTTTTCGAATAAGGATTGGGTTATGTCAGCTATCTATCCTTTTCTGTTGCTCAGAACCGTCATTTGCGAGAGCGAGAGAAGGCGATGGAACGCTTTAGCACGGCCGGTGCTGGATAGCAGAATAGAAAAGTGCTGTTTCGTATGCTAACATATGTAGCCTAACTTCAACACTTCAGTCTGACCTTTGGCCCCAGGCTCTGATTGCCTCGTAAGTCTTCTTCTTATCGTGTGTGTTAGTGACTAACACTAGTGTCGGAGTTTTTAAACCGCCTTAAAGGCCTCTGACATGGTTTTAGGTAACGACCAATGTCAAAGACAGGACCGACGGCTTAACGTACCCTCCGAAGCACGGATCATCTTACTTTTCAGACAGTCAGGTGATCAGCCTACTGTGTCCTAAACAAACTAAAACAACTACACAAAGTCCCCACCGGGAATCGAACCCGCGACCTCCGGGTATGAGCCAAACGCTCTAACCACTACACCACGGAGGCCTTTTAAGCGATAGACGAGTAAACTTCCGATGAAGCAATATTCCGGATGTCACAGGCTCAATATAACTTAATAATGAGCTCTGACATCTTCCTAACAATAATAGGTAGTGATTGTTGATACATTAGCCATAGTTGTCAGTCAAGTGGCAGTAGGTTGAGGAATGAAGGAGATATGGCCATTATTACGACTATCGTGGCGTAGTGGTTACCATGCTAGTCCGCCAGAGGTTTCGGGTTTAATCCTAGGTCAAGGCAAGTTGGAATATGGCCTTTTTCAAATTATCCTGGGTCTTGGATGTGTGTATTTGTTATAAAATATAGTATCGTTGAGTTAGTATCCCATTACACAAGTCTCGAATTTACTTTGGGGCTAGCTCAATCAGTGTGAGGTGTCCCTATATATTTATTTATTATTTATTACAATGAGTTAACGGGTTACTCTCGTATAAAGTCAGCTACTGGCCGACATGTTTCGACCCCATCAGGAGGTCTTCAGCAAGGCGAATGTAAAGGGCTATGTAAACCACAGCGGCTCGCGACACTCTGATGTTGTCTATGCGTGAGTAACCCGTTAATTCATTCTAATAATGTATGTGCCCCACGTTAGTTATAATTTAAGAGATATGGGCAGTCAATAGTCATGTGTGTATAAGTATAAGTTTCCATTTTAAACGTTTTATAAAATGAACCAATCGCAATTAATGACATTGAATAATGTCATTATTGATACGAGTGAAAAAATAATCTGTTTTATTCACAACTATTCATAACATTAAATTTAAAATATTTTGATTGTTTAGCGTAACTCAAGACTGACATAGCTTGACGCCAGCTTTACAATGCTAAAGCCGGGACTAACTTTTTATAGCGAGCTCCTCAAATATATTCAGTGCTCATATATCAATATTCGAATCACTACTAAGAAAACGTTATCACTCTCGTTCAATAGACAAAGTCGATTCGATAGAACATATTTCTTCTTTCTGTGATCTGGCGCATCATTATGTACAATGTAAGCGAAGCTACCATATACAAACGTAGACAGTGTGATCTTCAGCCTGGGGGCGCAATTTTAGAGAAACTATTGTCATTATGTGTCTTGTTGTTTGCATATGACAATTGTAGACATTATAATGTGTACTTTAGAAAGTACAATGGGAAGATTTAGTTAGTGAATATGGGAAATATGTAAGATGTTGTATTGAATTTAGAAAAATATGGATTTGAAAGGAAGTTTTGTGTTAACGTAAAAAGTTATGCCGTGTGGTTTCTGGCAGAGTAGAATGGGATCACTCCAAGTCTTTCCGTAAATGTCGCAGAAGGCGACTAAGGAAATACAAGTTAAACGAAGCTTTTAAAAATCAATGAGACATCTCCCCGCCTGGCCAGCGAGGAGAGTGTAGGCCAAGTTCTTTGGCTGCTCTGGCTAAGTATGGCTCTAGTAGCATAGAGAGGGTCGTGCTCTAGCAGTAGATACTTAAAAGACCTAAAGTTAGTTTTTTTTAGTTTTAGTAAAATGTTTTATAAATCGACGAGAAACTATTGTTGTTGCTTTTTTACAAGCTTTTATTTAAACTTGCTATGTATCTTGTATGTATGTTTTTTAGGTCAACTCTTGCTTCTCAATTTTCAAACAGTTATCCTCAACCGATTGAGCTGAAATTTTGCATACTTGTGTAAGTCGGATGACAAAACAATACTATGGAGTCAATGAGCTGCTCTGATGATAGAGCAGGTAGATATTTAACGGAACTCTGTTATACAACAAAATAACCTTATTGAGTAGGACTCGTTTGATTTGTCTTGACGAGCACTTTACTTTACTTTACTGGTAGACGATGTCTAGGGTCTGATCACGGAGACGCAAGATAGTCGATGGTATTTGGGCTTATTGCATTTGTCTCAAAAATATCTTAAAAGTACTTATCAAGAGGCTTTGTAGAAAAAACTTTTTCGTTTAAGCTCATCATAGAAAAAAACGCTTTTTGCAAAAACTTACTTTCATCAATTAGCAAACCGATTGGAAATATTATCTTCCCGCCAAAAAGTTTCATTACCTCTAAAAACCTTTGAATGTCACTACGGCATAAACAATTGACAACCAAATTCATTGTTGCAACAGTCTGGGAACACAATTCGTCATTTACAGTAATAGTAATAATTAACCAAACAATGGTACTTGGAATTAACTACTCAATGCTGTTTTTCTTTGGGAATATGACCAATCGGTAATAATGCGAACATGTAATTACTTCTTCTTTCTAAACAGTCATCATCATCATCCTTCCGTATTCTCGGTTGCATCCTAACGCTTCAGAGCCCGGGGTCCGGATTTGATGAAGTTACTGGTTTTAAGGGTTCCGTTCAACTGCCTCCGTGGTGTAGTGATTAAAGCGTTCGGCTCATACCCGGAGGTCGCGGGTTCAATTCCCGGCGGGGGCAACGACTTTGTGTTGTTGTCTTGGTTTGGTTAGGACGTTGCAGGCTGATCACCTGATTGTCTGATAAGTAAGATGGTCCGTGCTTCGGAGGGCACGTTAAGCCGTCGGTCCCGGTCACTGTCTTTGACATTGGTCGTTACCTAAAACCATGTCAGAGGCCTTTAAGGTGGTTTAAAAACTCTGACACTAGTGTTAGTCACTAACACACTCGATAAGAAGAAGAAGGGTTCCGTAGTAAAAAAGGAACCCTTATAGTTTCGCTATGTCTGTCTGTCTGTCGTCTGTCCATCCGCGGTTTTACATGAAGGCTATAAGTAATAGAAAGGTATATTTCATATGGGCATTGGGCATGTATAATAATTATGCCAAAATAGTGGTAAAATAAAATATTGACAAAAAAAAATAGTTTTGGGGTAGCTTTCATACAAGTAAGGAAGGAGTAAATTTTGTTTTTCTTGTCTAACCCATCAGGTATGGAACCCATCTGGAAGCAAGTCCGCCTTTGTATATTTGCTCTTTCGAATTTTTTGTACTTTATTTTGTTTTTTGGTACCTACAATAAAGTTATTACAAACAAACAAACGAACAAAAAGACGCATCTCCCTCGAGTTTAGGCTTATTCTGTTTGTCTTTTGGCCTCACAAAAAAGTTGGTACTAATTTTTTTTTATGAAGTTTATTTTATGCGACATAACCGCTCTAGATCGGTCATTTTGGAAATCTTTGGGAGAGGGCTATGTCCAGCAGTGGACGTTATGCGGCTGAAATGATGAAAAGACCCAACTTTATCGAGTTTTGCTTTTTCTGTTTGTCTTTTAGCCTAACAATAAAAGCTTGTACAAAAAATGTTTCTTTTTCAAAAAGCTTATTTTATGCAACATACTCATATTTCACAATATCCTGAAGGGTTATGAGAGAAAGGTAACAAAAAGCAATAAATATTTCCATTTCTTACTGCTTTTTAATGACACGTCGACAGCTCCCAATTGCGATACGTCATAAAGCACCCGGGTAATTATCGTAAAAATGAGAAGATATCCCTTAATAGCTACTGTTTATTAGTTCATTATTAACTACCGAAAGTTCTTGCTGTTTTGTTTGCGGTGCAACTTATCAGAGGTAGCGGGTAGGCAGTCGAGTTTTGACAAAATGAAAAAACATTCAATAGAACAGAATAGAAAATCTTTATTTGGAGCATATATACAAAAATATGCCACCAAAATGGTTTCTCTCAGCTCTTGCTATCCAACGTGGCAATGCTGCCAGTATTCTGGGCGAAAGAGTGCCCGTGTGTAGGGTAAGCATTTATAAGACATTTTTTATTTTTTTATTATTATTTATATGTAATAGTTTGTTTTAATGTTATTTATTTTTAGTATTTTAGTTTTTTTTTACTTTATCTATTAGTATAGTTATTATTTAGTTTATTATTATAATGGTAATATGTGAATTCGCGAACATAACATACGAATATATTATCTTTCAAGAAAATTAAAATTCTCGTTTTTATACTTGACTTCTTTATTTATAATATGCGTTTGATATGCGCATGACGTTTACTGTTCCTTATACAAAATATATTTGCATACCCGCAGATAACATTTTGACTTCTTGTGTTGCTGACTCTAAAATGAATTCTAATATGAAATATTAATTTTAGACAAAATAAAATATGGCAACACCTTTTTTACTGCCAGTTAAAAATAGTAGTAATGACGGAAAGTAAAGTACATGTTGTGTAAACATAGTCAATGTTGCATGGTGCCAAGAACGCTGGCCGCATTTTAGCGTAAGGTGAGATCGCTACACTGATTATTACGTGCAGTATCTTAGTTCGATCATAAAATTTATCTCTATTACGCAGATAATTACTAAAATAAATAGGTTTCTGCCGTATTATTGACACAATCATCACAACACAAAATCGCTACCGCCTATCCCCCGAACCACTCACATATTTGCTCAGTGCTGATTGTGTCCCAGCGGGGTATCGATTATGAGTTTCACTGTGAAATATCGATGCCACTTATCGATAAACCAGCAATCGATTGTCGAATCGCTATGTACGATTGTTTATTTAGAGTTATGTTTATTTGAGTAACATTTATGAACATTCCGATGAGGTCAATATATTTAATGATAGAGGTGGATTTTATAGATAAAGACTAGTTGCTTCCCGCGGCGATGGCCGCGTTTTGGAAGATATTTTTCAAAACTAAAAACCAGCTTTAACCGGTAAAGACCCGGACGACATGAATAAATGTCCACGTTCATTGTCTTACTATTGTGTCTGATATTGGCGGTAATGGAACGGTTTAACACCAAACTTTAAAACCGATTTTTAATATGGGCTTACTTTAGACTTTGCTTTAGATTAATATGTTAATAGAGTTGCATCGTTTTATTATTGAGATCCATCGACATATGGACTCGTTTGATTTGTCTTGACCAGGAGACAAATCAATTCTCAATGAGGTTATATTGTTTTTTACCAGAGATCCACATTTTACACATGTGTGCAAAATTTCAGCTCAGTTGGTTGAGGATAACTGGTTGAAAATTGAGTTGCAAAATTTGACCTTAACAAATATACATATACAAGATACACTGCAAGTTAAATAAAAGCTTGTAAAAAGAATTTCCTATCACATCTTTATCGTTACAGTTAACGATAAAGATGTGATAGGTCTTATGGATCTGGATTCTGTCTACCCAGTGGTAGACAGAATCCAGATCCATAAGACCCAAAGGCTATAGGTACATTTGGCTTGAAGGCGGAGATTAATAATGGAATTAACATATTCTTGGGTTGCTAGCCTTCTGATTGGTGCCTATTCGGGAAGAGAAGCAGCTGGTATATTTTACGACTTTTCTTTTCCAAAACGTTTAAAAAAATATGCAATACCAAATGGCAGTGAAGTCAGCTCCAATCATCATCATCATCATCATCATCATCAGGTCTTTTTGTCTCCACTGCAGGCCAGAACAGTCACAGGACTTGGCCTACACTCTCTTCGCTGGCCAGACGGGTTGGAAAGGTCTCATTGATGTTTATAAGCTTTGTTTAGCTTGTATTCCCTAGGTCGCCTGCTACGACATCCACGGGAGGACTTGGAGTGGTCCTATTCTACTCTGCTGGAAACCACACGGCAATCAGCTCCAATAAGCTGTTGTTATTGGCTACATTTGAAGGAGCAAAAGAACCTGTCAACTGATGGTCCAATGTCAACAGTCGATTGGACCTGACGTCACTGTGTTTTTGCCTGGTGTCCCATATTTTTGAAACCCCTCATTCTCGTGAAATTTTGTGTGCATATTTGAATTATATACGACCTCCGTGGCGTAGTGGTCACTATGCTAGTCCGCCACCCAGAGGTCCCGGGTTCGATTCCCGGCAAGGGCAAGTTGGAAAATGGCCTTTTTCAAATTGTCCTGGGTCTTGGATGTTTATCTATATATGTATTTGTTATAAAATATAGTATCGTTGAGTTAGTATCCCATAACACAAGTCTCGAACTTACTTTGGGGCTAACTCAATCAGTGTAATTTGTCCCTATATATTTATTTATTTATATATGGTACCTTTCAGTCGATTTCGTTCTTGGGTTTGTTTTTAATGGCAGACCCATGTGGTTTTCGATGTCTACCAGCTCCCAGAGCCACTGTTTAGAAGCTACTTGTAATGTGTGAGAAAACATCGAATTCCTCATTCGTCTTTCGTAATAGAGTAAAATCGTCTGCCATTAAGTATAACTCTGCATGTACCAATTGTACCATACATCATCGCAATAACATGGTAACTGACTGAATCTCTAATGCATGTGATGACACTTAAATTGCAGTTAGAGGTGCAGGGCAAAATGAACCGTAATTGTTAGTAATAAGGGTTTATTTTGAGAGGTTCGATAAAAAGGACATGTACTAGATAGTGGATAAGTAGTATGGAGATGGATTTTTGTAGTGTTATTTGTGCTAAATGGGATTACCCATCATGAATCTTTTTAACCGACTTCAGAAAAGGAGGAGCTTGTCAATTTGTCGCAGTTTTTTAATTTATATTAATAATAATATAATTTATAAGTAAGTTTTCTCAGTTATTAATATTAGAATTTTTGCACATATTTCCCAAATGTTATCATGTCAACACCACCTATAGGCTGACAGGTAGAAAAGGCCTACGGCCTTAAGTCCGCCAATTACAGTTTCATGTAATAAAGTTAAATAAATAAATAAAACAACCTCATTTTTGGAAGTTGGTTAAAAGTCTAGTCTTAGGAAAGTCTTCTTCAATACAAGCTTACCCAAGATGTCTCGTAAAGGAAGTAAGTAAGATAATCACATTCTACAAATGGACACCACAAATTATTGACAGTAAAGATACTGGTCTGGGAGATAGGAAAAAACTTAGAATGTACCAGCTGATGATCTTCCCGCACAGATCGTAAAATCCGACAAAGGGAATGGGCAATAATCATGTATTAGGCAAATGTAATATAATTACTCCTTTTTGTGTGTGTTAGTGACTAACAATAGTGTCAGAATTTTTAAACCACCTTAAAGGCCTCTGACATGGTTTTAGGTAACGACCAATGTCAAAGACAGTGACCGGGACCGACGGCTTAACGTGCCCTCCGAAGCACGGATCATCTTACTTATCAGACAATCAGGTGATCAGCCTGCAATGTCCTAACCAAACTAGGACAACAACACATAGTCGTTGCCCCCGCCGAGAATCGAACCCGCGACCTCCGGGTATGATCCGAACGCTCTAACCACTACACCACGGAGGTAATATAATTACTAACGTAATAGATACCCAACGCCTTAGAAACGATTAGAGGGCCCGTAAGTAGGCAATACTGAGGAGTGTATAAGATTGACGCCAATGTCTGTCTGTCTGTGGCATAGTCCGTGGTGAAATAAACTTCCCTTGTTGAACCGATTTTCATCAAACATGCCTGAACGAACCACCTTCTTAGCCATGTTTGATAGAAATCGGTTCAGTATCAAAACTAATTGGGTGATAACGCTTCAAATTTTAGAGTTTGTAGTTAACAAATAAAAGATGGCGCGACGCCATATATTGTTTCAGTACCTGGGTGACCGGTTACATGTCAAACATTAACTAAATTTTTTTAAACTTGTCTAAAAACAGTACAAAATAAAAAATTATATATAAACTTGAACATTAAAAAAAACCAAAAATAAGTCACTGAGTGGGATTCGAACCCGTAACACTCTTTCTAGCGGTCAGCATCCTTAACCACTGAGCTAAGCGGATGGTGGCCGCGCGAGGAAATTAGCGACCATATTCTGCGTTGAAAGAAAACGAATGAAAACTCGAAAACACGCGTTTTCCCAAACATAAGACTAATCTAGATCGATTGTTTATCCCCAAAAACCTATACACCAATTTTCAGCGAAATCGTTAGAGCCGTTTTCGAAATCACAGAAATTTATAAATATATAAATATACAAGAATTGCTCGTTTAAAGGTATAACATAAATTATAGGTAGCGCCATCTATTATTTGTTACTTAACATACACCACTTATAACTAGATGGCGTCAGGCATTTTCTTAATTTGCCTGGTAAATAAACTTGTGTACGAGTATAGACCTAGGTTTTTTTTACTATACGAGTTACTCATTCCCATGCTGGTCTGGGAGAAACGAAAAAACTTAGAATGTACCAGCTGCTTCTCTTCCCGCGCAGATCGTAAAAGCCGATCGAGGGAATGGGCAAAAATGCGAATCATTTTAACAGGCGATGCGGCTAGCAACCCATCACTGTATTGATTGCTTTTCCATCTTCTCGCCCACCATGACGCTAAAAGTGGCTTTTGAGTCCTGAAGAGATTGATGAGTTTAGATGAAGCAAAAGAGGTTTGTCAGGATCGTAGCAAGTGGAGGTCCATAGTCTCTGCCTACCCCTGCGGGAAACAGGCGTGATATTATGTATGTATGTATGTATCACGTAATCGCAATGTAATGAGAGGCATCTGATTGTGCGACGTCTTCATGACAATTGTATGATGTATGGAGTTGTATGGGTCTCTGATTGTAAGGATATACGGGAATATATGGTATGGAATGATGAATAGTTGTTTGGTTTGTATGGAAGTGGTAAGTTCTAAGTTGTAGATAATTTGAAAGTTACATCGTTTGAAAGATTTTTAACTTCCAAAAAAGGAATTGAAATAAAGAAAGAAAATCTTTATTCGGCAGATAAGATCTTATGTACTAGACTAGACTAGACTTATATCTATTAAGAGAGCCGAAAAGGTGGCCAGCTCAGCTTTGTGCTGCGGTGTGAACCACAGCGCTGATTTTCAGCTGGTACCTAGTGATTCAGGTTAGATAGCTTAATAATCAAATTAGCATTATAACAAATAACATCGACAATACGATATTGCACAATACTTATGTTATGATACACGTTTACAAAACATTTACCTACGTCTAAAACTTGATAAACACGTGAACAAAATATTCCTGAATTCACCTATTCTGCTCTAAAATTATAGTAATTAGTACTAAAAAGAATTTAAACAAATAATTTGAGGGGTTAGAAGAAATTACTTAGAAGAAATTAATGGCAGTACCATCAATTTGCCGCGAAAATGTTAATTCTTTAATATGTTTACGAAAACTGGCAAAAGATGAAAATTGTTTATCAATTCGTCGCGATCTTGCGTGCAGCCGACACTTTTTTATGGAAATGGCGATTTATTTTTTATTTTTTGACTGTTATTTTAATTTCATTATACTTTAGGCGTCTAGTATAGCCCGTGGTTCAAAATCGGTTGTGTAACTTAGGGGTTAAGTCGGTTTTTAGTTTTGAAAAATTATTTGAAGTGCTATACAGGGTCTAACAAAATATATCGAAACTATTTTAAGGGTTAATTCAGTCCATGATACTGAACAACTTTCCCCAAGGAACATAATTCCTATAAATATTTTTTAGCTCACCGATTAGCGGAACGAGCTTTGAACACAATATTAATGCTTGTGTATTTTATGTTATGTAGTACTAACTGCCTCCGTGGTGTAGTGGTTAGAGCGTTCGGCTCATACCCGGAGGTCGCGGGTTCGATTCCCGGCAGGGGCAACGACTTTGTGTTGTTGTCCTAGTTTGGTTAGGAAATTGCAGGCTGATCACCTGATTGTCTGATAAGTAAGATGATCCGTGCTTATAGGGCACGTTAAGCCGTCGGTCCCGGTCACTGTCTTTGACATTGGTCGTTACCTAAAACCATGTCAGAGGCCTTTAAGGCGGTTTAAAAACTCTGACACTAGTGTTAGTCACTAACACACACGATAAGAAGAAGAAGATGAAATGCAGATAGTGTCATTATAAAAAATATCAAAAATCTGCGTTCATCATAGTAATAGCTCAATCAGTGTAATTTGTCCCTATATATTTATTTATTTATTATTTATTTATCATCAACAAGGAAACACAGCTGCTCTCTAGCTTGTCTGTCTGCAACCACGATGGATGTAACTTCTATAAATGTTAGACTTCGCACTAAAAAGTTTCGTGCTGAGCCCCGTTTCTATATACAATAATAATATTTTCATAAAAATATACCTAAAAACGTGCAAATGGTATAAAAATATGGTAAAATAAGTAAAAAACGGTAAGGTTTAAACCTAAATTGGTAGATATATATACTTAAAATAGAAATAAACTGAAAAAAGTTGACTTACCTTTCTACTCGTTGAGTTCATTTTGAATTTTGTTGGTCCCTGAAAAAAATAAACAAAAGTAAAAAAAAGATAAATATAAAAAAAAGATTAATTTTCGAACTTTTTTAATTTTTTTATATAATCGTGCCTGCCGAAAAAAAGGTATATTTTGTTAAACGTTATACAATATAAGGTCCTTTTATGTAACATTAAATTACTATTTCAAAACCTTGTATCCTTGTATAAACATACATAGCGAATTCTACAGTTTAACAGTTTGAGGCAAGAGTTACAATGTTACTATAATCCGATTTTATGATAAGTAGTTTGAACTTTGTATTATCGAGAGCATATCGTAAACCATATAATCTTTTAAACTTTCTTATCTTAATTAATTACTTTTTGTTTTTATTACGACGAAAAATAATTATACAATGTCCTTTTTTTATTAAGTACAAATATTTTAAGGGGTGATTCAGTCCATCATTTTGAACAACTTTTCCCTATAAATGTATATCGAAATACGAAAAATATTTTTTCGGTTTTCATACATATCGAAGTAGTCACGTGATATAATTACTATGGAATATGAAAATTTTCTTTTCGTATTTCGATATACATTTATTGGGAAAAGTTGTTCGATATGATGGACTGAATCACCCCTTAAAATATTTGTACTTAATAAAAAAGGACATTGTATATACACATTAAATTTTCTTAAAAACTAATATAAAGATTATAAAACTTCTCACTACAATACGCTACAAACTAATATTTACAAATAAAAAAGGCCCGGTAATTGTTTACCCTGCGGTAACGTGCCCAGAAAGCTGGCTGCATTGCCACGTTGTACGGCAATGCTTATTTTCTGACCTAGATATAGGCCAGCCTTCTGGTCACGGGAAACTTCAATAAGTTTCCTTGAGATAGCGCCGTATAATTTGCGATTAATTACTTAAAAATGCAACTAAAAGGTGTCATAACACCCAACATTGTCACTAGTCGAATAAAAAGGTCAGTTTCGTTATAAATAACTTAGCAATTACTAGTTTACTTGCGCAGAACTTGAAAAACTTGTTGTGTAGGAAAGTAACTTACTTAGTTTACTTACTACATTAGTTGGGTAATGCTCTTAATTGGGAGGTCAAGTTCAGTTTATTAGGGAAGTTACCGGGCAAGAGCGTGTTGGATATTCGATGTGTGGGTTCTGTACTTTCTTTGGATGTTCAAAGTCAACATCATTTATTTACTCGTATCTTTGGATATTTGTATCATTTGTCAGTTGTCAAATTTCTTTCTCTTTTTAGAATATTTGTTGACGTAAGATCACTTACTTATAGCGATGTTTATTGCTGCTTCCTAAGCGCAATATTTAATAAAAATTAGACTGAAATTTAAATTAAATATGTGCACTTAGAATATTACATATATTTTACTGATTTTAGGCTTAAATAGATAAAGGCATATAACCCATAAAGATCACTCGAGCAGCACTCTTATTAGCATAGTATTGTTACGAAACTGGGTTCGAGAATTGGAGAAAAACGCCAAAGTTCGTATGAGGATTTTTATTCACTACGGAACCCAAAGGTTGACACGTGAAGATGGTCTTCCTGATGTCCAAGTCCAAGTCGCGTAGCAGCTGAGGTCCAGGTATATCGCCAAAGTTGTCGCAGGTAGTTCCACTTGTAGCACTTAGGTAGGTTTCCTTCGCTTCGGTTCGCTTCGAAGTTATCGCTATCGTAGCTCGTACTGAACTGGCGGGACGCGCACTCGGTCGCCTTTTTATATGCGCCGATACAGAGGTCTACACTTTTCTCGAATATTCTCATTACTTGACGAATGTATTTCGATAGACGGGAAACATCGAGACGCCGGTATGTATGTGTGAGTGCGACTTAGCCGACGACCATTCAAAGAACTCTAGCCTTTATGCTGTAAGAATATAAGGCCTAGTTTCGCTTGCATGATTCCACTCGCGAACATTCCAAGTCTATCTCGCCAGCAGAGTTCTTACTCGCGAATATTCTACATCTATCTCGTTCGCGACACTGCCCCCTTCTTAAAGACGCGCGTCCCGAGCGTCACTATTGCTGCCATGATAACGTGCTAGACGGTCTATGTGCACCACTTTGAGTGCCCCTCTTGGTTGACGTTGGATCCGATAAGTCACGTCGTTTATTCGCGTAATGATTTTGTATGGACCTTCCCATCTCGTTTGTAATTTCGGTGATTTTCCTTTCCGGCGAATCGGGTTATGAAGCCATACTAAGACTCCTTCTTCAAAGCCACGTGAGTTCGCTCTTCGGTCATATCTAGTTTTCATGTTTTCACTTGCTTGTAAACCGTTTTCGCGAACTAAGTCATGGATGTTCCATATTCGCTCTCGAAGATCGAAGACGTAGTCTGGCACAGTGCATGGGTCTTCTGGTGGCCTCCCCATTAGTAGATCCACAGGTAACCTAAGTTCTCTGCCGAAATTCACCTGAGCTGGGGTCAGTTTTGTGCTTTCGTGCTCTGATGTCCTATAAGCCAAGAGGAAAAGCGGTATGTATTTGTCCCAGTCATTCTGATGTTTGTCAACCAGTTTTGCTAAATGTCTTTCCAGAGTCTGGTTAAATCTCTCCACCATGCCATCAGACTGAGGGTGATATGGAGTGGTCCTTGTTTTATGCATCCCCAACAGTTTGCAGATTTCTTGAAATAGTTGCGACTCGAAGTTTCTTCCTTGATCTGAGTGGATTTCCAGTGGTACACCAAACCGGCAGATTACTTCCTCAACCAACTTGGAGGCTACTGTTGAAGCTTCTTGGTTAGGTATAGCAAATACTTCTGGCCACTTGCTAAAATAGTCCATGACAACCATGAAGTACTTATTTCCTGATTCAGTTACGGGGAATGGTCCGGCAATGTCTACTGCAATCCGTTCCCAGGGCGCACCGACATTGTACAGCTGTAGACTTCCTCGAGTTCTTGTTGACGGGCCTTTCACGGCTGCACAAGTTGTACATTTGCGGCACCAATCCTGAACATCTTCCCGACAATTCAGCCAGTAAAATCGTTCCCGAATCTTTGTTAACGTTCTTTTAACGCCTAGATGTCCACCTGTTACACCATCATGTACTTCACGGAGAACGTCTTTCACTCTGTCTCTTGGAACAACAACCTGTAGGTGAAACTCTTTGCCGTTTGGTTTCTCCCATTTACGGTAAAGTATTCCATTCTGCAGGATAAAACTGTCCCATTGAGCCCAATAAGCTTTGGTGGTGGGGCTCGTAGGTGCAACTTCTGCCCATCTAGGTTTGTCAGCACAACGTTCTTTCCATGCGATGATGAGCCTTATATCTTCATCGTCTTCCTGGGCTTCTCTAAAGTTGTCATCGTCCCATTGCCCTGTGGGGATTGTCCTTGTGATGTTAACCATAAGCTCCTTTGTCTCTTGTTTAACGCAATGCTTGCAGTCTTCCACACATGGTCTTCTTGAGAGTGCATCAGCATTTCCATGGGCCTTTCCACTACGGTGCTCAGTAACAAAGTCAAATTCTTGGAGTTGTTCAATCCAACGTGCAACTTGGCCTTCCGGATTTTTAAATTGTAACAGCCATTTCAAAGCAGCATGGTCTGTGCGAAGTTTGAACTGTCTACCAATGAGATATTTGTTGAAGTGTTGCAGCGTCTTTACAACGGCCAAGAGTTCTCTTCTTGTAACACAATAATTCCTTTCAGGCCTTGACAAAGATTTACTGAAATATCCAATTACTATTTCATTTTCACCCTGTTTTTGAGATAGTACCCCTCCGATCGCTGTGTTGCTAGCGTCTGTGTCAACGATGAATTCGCCATTAGCTTGCGGGTATCCCAAGATTGGAGTATTGCAAAGGCAATCTTTTAGTTTGAGAAAGGCATTTTCACAGGTATCATCCCATTTAAAAGGCTGTTTGTCTTCTGTCAGACGATGCAGTGGTTTAGCGATTTCAGAAAATCCCTTTACAAATCGCCTGTAGTAAGAGCATAATCCCATAAATGCTCGTACTTCTGTCTTGTCTTTGGGGGTAGGCCAGTTTTTCACAGCTGCAACTTTATCAGGATCAGTTTGGATGCCCTCGCTGGTGATAACGTGCCCGAGATAATTCACTTTGTTTCTGAATAAACTGCATTTCTTTGGATTAAGTTTTAAGTTGGCACCCCGTATCTTTCTCAAGACTTGCTCCAGATTCCGTAGATGATCTTCAAAGTCTCGACCCATGATGATGACGTCATCCAGATAAACTAGGCAGGCGTCTCCTACTAATCCTGCTAGTACACACTCCATAAGTCTTTCAAAAGTGGCGGGGGCGTTGCATAATCCAAAAGGCATAACATTGAACTGCCATAAACCTTTTCCTGTTGAGAATGCTGTCTTTTCTTTATCCTTAGAATGAATTTCCACCTGCCAGTAACCAGATTTCAAGTCTAGGGTTGAAAACCACTGCATTCCGCTAAGAGTGTCCAATGTGTCATCAATTCTTGGTAATGGGTAGCTGTCCTTCTTTGTGACGTCGTTCAGTCGTCTATAGTCGACACAAAATCGTGTGCTGCCGTCTTTCTTCTTAACTAAAACAACCGGGGAGCACCATGGACTTGCAGACGGTTCGATGATTTTATTTCTTTTCATGTCCTCCAGCAGATCTTGTACTTCCTTTTCCTTAGCATATGGAATTCTTCTCGCTCGCTGACGTATAGGTCTTTCGCTTCCAGTATCAATTCTGTGCTGGACTAGCGAAGTTCTTCCTAGATCACCTTCCTTGGAAGAGAAAATGTCAGCAAAATCCAGCAGCAACTTCTTTGCCTTCAAGCTCTGTGAATAAGTTAGGTTGCTTTTGCAATCTTTTAGAAGGTCGTAAACTGTAGAGCAACTGGAGTTTTTAGATGCATCTGAGTTTAGTGTTAATTGGCACTTTTTCATCCAGACAACTTCCTCGCATCTTCCAACAACATCGCCTTCATTTAAGATGATCTCATGGTCCTCTAGATTGACTATTCTCACTACTGCAGTATCCTTTCCAGTGACTAATGTTCTTGCTGTCAGGAATCTTTGAGTTGGCTTGTTTGATATATCCTCAATAAGAACGCATCTAGTTGGCTTGTGTGTTTTAGGTGATGGCAGTTTCACCATTATTTGTGCTTGTGTTCGACCAGGTACGACGATTTTGTTTAAACAAGTCACTTTTCCGGTGGGGCCTCCAAGGATGAAAATTTCCTCATTACCACACTTGAAAACTCCATGTGCGACATCGATTTTACAATTGTATTTCTTCATGAAATCTAGGCCCAATATGCACTCATCCATAATTTCAGCCACAATGACATCATGCGTGTATGGTGAATCTCCCACGTATATTGTCACTGTCGTCTCTCCTAGGACAGGTATTGGCTGGCCAGAGGCAGACAGAAGCCGACAATCGACGTTTTTGTGTTTCATCGCAGCTTTCACCAGATGTGGGTTGATTATTGTTCTGGAGGCTCCGGTGTCTATGGTCAATTTGCAATCTGTCCTATTCACTTGTCCGCATATCGTCAAACTGCTCCTATTGCTTACTTGTGAGATGACAATTGCTGGGGCTTCCTCTGCGCCAGCCAGTACCCGCCCCTTAGTCCTGGCTGTTACTCGTTTCCCTGGTTTCTTGCAGGAAACGAGGACTCCTGCCTTTTCGTAATTTCCTTCAGCTCTTCTCTTAATTTAGTTATTTCCTGCTTTTCTGGACAAGAGAGCCGCAAATGTCCTCTTTCACCACACCTGTAGCAAGTAGGCGTAGAGCTATTGGTCTTCTTTGGCGGGCTCTTGATTGCCTTTACGTCTTCCGTGACTTCTCGCAACTTATGTGTGCGCATGTCCTGCCTTAAAGCTTCGTACTCTAGAGCATGTGCCAAGGCATCTTTTAGTGACGCGTGATGTTGAGTCCCCACTGCAGCCCTTACCTCAACATCTCTAATTCCAGCAATAAATGCTTGTAAAATGTTCGTGTCGACCATTTTGGAGTCAACAGACGAGTAGGCTTTACGCACTAGTTTTTCTATTTCCAATGCCCACTGTTGAAGTCCTTCTCCTGGGCGCTGAACTCTTTCACGTAGCTGGGCTCGAAAAACGTGTTCTAGATGACGTTCCCCATACCTGGCTTCTAACGCCTCCATCAATTCTTTAAAGGTGCTTCCAGAGCTAGGCAGTGCCTCCAGGACTGATAGTGCTGAGCCTTTCAGAGCAACAGTAAGGGCTGTATGGCTCTGTTCATCGGTCCAACCGTTTAAACTAGCGACGGTCTGGAATTGTTGTTTGTATGCGGCCCAAGATGTGGTACCGTCATAAGATGGCACTTTTACACTTGGCCCCTTAGTTTCACAGCCGGATGTATTTGGGGTTCCCAATGTCTCTAGACGCAATACTTTCTTTTCCAAAAAGGTTACTCTATTTTCCACCTTGTTTTCCAGATCAGTCACACGGTTTTCGACAACGTCTACATCATTTCGGATCTGCTCCACTGATTGGTTGAGTTTGCAGAAATTTCCCAAGACTATTTGCTGTTGCTCACTCAAGCGTGCAAATCGTAAATCTTGTTTCTCTTCTATACGTTGAAGTCGTAAATCTTGTGTCTCTTCTATACGTTGCAGTCGTTGTTGAATTAGTTCTAATATGTGTACTAAGTTATTTGAATCGTTCGGCGTCTCTAATGAACTTGGCACTGCTTGGTGGGCGTGGTCAGTGGGCGTGGCCTGGCCAAGGTGGGCGGGGCCAGTGGGTGGAGCTTGACGTCTGGTGGGCGTGGCTTGAGGTCCAGTGGGCGGGGCTTGAGGTCCAGTGGGCGTAGCTTGAGGTCCAGTGGGCGTGGCTTGAGGTCCAGTGGGCGGAGCCTGATGGGCGGTGGGCGTGGCCTCAGGGTCAGTGGGCGTGGCTTGAGGTTCAGTAGGCGTGGCCTGAGCCACGCTCCCTTGAGCCTCCATGGCACGCTGGGCCCTGGTCCTGACGCTTTCCCTGGTGGTATCCTCTTCTTCTCTCGGTAGAACTGGCATCTCCAAATCCACTTCCGACACCAAATGTTACGAAACCGGGTTCGAGAATTGGAGAAAAACGCCAAAGTTCGTATGAGGATTTTTATTCACTACGGAACCCAAAGGTTGACACGTGAAGATGGTCTTCCTGATGTCCAAGTCCAAGTCGCGTAGCAGCTGAGGTCCAGGTATATCGCCAAAGTTGTCGCAGGTAGTTCCACTTGTAGCACTTAGGTAGGTTTCCTTCGCTTCGGTTCGCTTCGAAGTTATCGCTATCGTAGCTCGTACTGAACTGGCGGGACGCGCACTCGGTCGCCTTTTTATATGCGCCGATACAGAGGTCTACACTTTTCTCGAATATTCTCATTACTTGACGAATGTATTTCGATTGACGGGAAACATCGAGACGCCGGTATGTATGTGTGAGTGCGACTTAGCCGACGACCATTCAAAGAACTCTAGCCTTTATGCTGTAAGAATATAAGGCCTAGTTTCGCTTGCATGATTCCACTCGCGAACATTCCAAGTCTATCTCGCCAGCAGAGTTCTTACTCGCGAATATTCTACATCTATCTCGTTCGCGACAGTATATTAACACTATCACACCTTTACGCGTATAGCATAGCAACACTATCACATCCAATGGGGAAGGCATAGCATGTTTGGCAGACAGAGCCCAGGGCGGCAAGACCCAAAGGTTACTTTAGCGGTGAGAAAAAAAGATATAAAAGCAAAAAAAAAGAATAAAAATAGAAAAACAAATAAACTAAAATATAAAGAAAACAAAACCGAAAAACAAAAAAAAGGAAAAAAAGCGCTATTTATTAAAGTTTAAGGTAATATATAATAAGAGACAGAACGCGTGGTGAATATTCGAAGAACGTTACCAAGATAGATAATGACATTAAAAAGACGCGGGTCGGACGTGAGGATGAGAGTAGCACAGGATTATTGCAAAAAGCGGTGTATAAAACTTTTTTTGGATTTGTGGTCATAAAGTGGTAAAAATATTAAAATTAAATATTTTATCTAAAATGCAGTCATAAATTCAAAACTTATGGATGGAACCCTAAACTTAAAATAAGAAGCACTAATGGCCTTAAGGTTTGTTCGACTTTTCGCGCGGAAATAATTTGGTTACGTGAAGAAAAAAAACCATTCATTTCATTTAAAAATACACTTTCATTTGGAAGTAAACTTTTGTTTATCTAAAGCTGCTCCTACCAAATTATTTACCTATAAATTACACTGTACCTACATTTAAGATTAAAAATAATTGAGAAAATATCATAGATTTTAAATTTTTTCGTAATAAATAAATTCGGTACCAAGTATCTTTCAAGTCAACAATTTTACAAGTGTTTTAAGATATGATATATGATTTAAAGAAATTTAAAAAAGTAATTAGATACTCATCATCAGGTATCTTTGTCTCCACTGCAGGAGCACGACCCTCTCTGTACTACCAGAGCCATACTTGGCTAGAGCAGCCAGAAGTCTTGGCCTACACTCTCCTCGCTGGCCAGACGGGTTGGAGAAGCCTCATTGATATTTATTAGCTTTGTTGCCTTCTACGACATCCACGGAAAGACTTGGAGTGGCCCTATTCTACTCTGCTGGAAGCACACGGCACTTAATACTGTTTATGTTATTTTTTTTGAGTAGTTAAGTACTTAGTACCTGGGCGACCGAGCTTTGCTCGGTTACATCTCAAACATTAACAAATTTTTTTTAAACTTGTCTAAAAACAATGCAAAATAAAAAAATATATATAAACTTAAACATAAAAAAAACAAAAGTCACCGAGTGGGATTCGAACCCGTAACACTCTTTCTAGCGGTCGCTATCCTTAACCACTGAGCTAAATCAAGGCGGTCGCGGTGCGACGAAATTAGCGACCATATTATGCGTGGAAAGAAAAACGCATGAAAACTCGAAAACACGCGTTTTCCCAAACATAAAACTAATCTAGATTGATTATTTACCCCCGAAAACCCCCCATATACAAATTTTCAGCGAAATCGTTAGAGCCGTTTTCGAGATCACAAAAATTTATAAATAAATATATATATATATATACATACATACATACAAGAATTGCTCGTTTAAAGGTATAAGATATAGATAGATTACTCGCAATAAATTCTGATTTGAATTAGGAAATGAATGACAACACCTATTTTATGCGGCTCTAGAGACTTAAGTATTAATTAATTGTTTTATACGTAGGTGTGCGCCTTATGAACCTCCTTACTGATTCATTTGATGACGGATTGTGTAATGTAATAATGTAATGGCATGTTAACGCCATTTTGAGCCAAGCCTTCGGTCAATGTGCCAGTGAAATATTAACTCATATTGCAGGCTATTCTAATGGTAAGTTTAGATACGAAAAGATAATTCCATATTTCGGAAGGCATGTATAAACTGTGGGTCCCGAACGCCATTTAGCGTTTGCTCAAACCTATCCAAGGATTGGTTCTGGCATGCCTACCTATCGTCATATAAACATTATTATTTCTTTTCCTTGTAACTAGATGGCGCTTTAATGTAAAAATTAAAACACAAAAATATTTTATAACTAGTATTTAAATAAAGTAGTACTCAAATTAGTTAAATAAGACTTATATGAAATGCAATATATTTTTTAAAAGTATATTCAACACTTCCTTCTTCAAGTTTTTGGCTAGTCGTGTGTGCTGCCATCTCTGAGAGGCCGCTCCGCAACTCCCGTTTTGCGTGCTTACGGCCTCTCCAATCGTTTGTATGGCGTTGGGTATCTGTTACGTTAGTAATTATATTATCTTTGGTTCTGGTCTACACTTTGAGTTGTGGAGGTCAGATGGCAGTCGCTCTGTGTAAAAACCAGTAACCTCGTCAAATCTCCTAGGTTAGGTCGCGGACCCCGGGCTCTGAAGCGTTACCGCTGAGGATGCAACCGGGAATAGAGGAGCATGATGATTCTAATGGTAAGTTTATTATGTCTAACTTTTGCTTTCTCATTTTGCAATGCCTTTTACATCCTTAGGTGAAATATTAACGATCATTACCAGGGCGAGTGGTAGGAGCGGTGAGTCGACGATTTCGTTTTGCACTCTCAAAACTCGGCCTGATAATAAAAGTTCATAGTTACGTTTAATATAGTTAATATTTAAAGTAAATTTTGATAAAGATAAGATCTTACAACCGCCAGACCTAAATGCTCTGTCTATCCCATTAGGTATAAAGACGTAAAAGCGTGCGTATGTGATTTAAAAAATAAATAAAGTCGTAAATAGGTAAAACTTTTTTTAAATTAAAAACTGTCTTCATACTCCCAAACTACACAACTGATTTTAATAAAATTTCTATAAAACCACTTCGCAAGTAAACCCTTTAAAAAAAAGGACAAGAATATTTCAAATCGGTCCATGCGTTTTTAAATATTCAAAAAGTCTTTAAAAACAAAAGAGCGCGACGAATTGATAACCTTCTCCTTTTTTGGAAATCAGTAAAAAGTTTAATTAATTACTTTGGTATAAAAGTATCTTTATCTTATCTTTATCTTATACCTTTAAACGAGCAATTCTTGTATATTTATTTATACATTTCTGTGATCTCGAAAACGGCTCTAACGATTTCGATGAAAATTGGTATATGGGGGTTTTCGGGGGTAAAAAATCTATCTAGATTACTCTTATGTTTGGGAAAACGCGTGTTTTCGAGTTTTCATGCGTTTTTCTTTCACGCAGAATATGATCGCTAATTTCGTCGCGCCGGCCGCCATCCATTTTGGCTCAGCGGTTTATGATGCAGACCGCTAGAAAGAGTGTTACGGGTTCGAATCCCACTCGGTGACTTAATTTTGTTTTTTTTATGTTCAAATTTATGTATAATTTTTTATTTTGTATTGTTTTCAGACAAGTTTAAAAAAATTTAGTTATTGTTTGAGATGTAACCGAGCAAAGCTCGGTCGCTCAGGTACTACATAATTAAATACACAACGAAATAGTTTTAAATACTTAGGTATATACATATAATAAAAATTCATCACTTCTATTAGATGCAAATTTAAGGCAAAGGCACCCTATAGTTGCTGCCAAATTTCAAATTTAACCCGCTAGTCGTTAAGTTATTAAGTCTTAAGTGCCGACGTTGGCGCCTGTTATAGAGTAGATGTAAATAGATACCAAGTTAGTTACTAATTGTATCTTATGGACAGATACTAGTTAACCGACTTCCAAAAAGTAGGATCAATTCGTCGCGATCTGCTTTTTAGGGTTCCGTAGTAAACAAGGAACCCTTATAGTTTCGCCATTTCTGTTTTACTTATTCATTTATTTTATTGGTTCATGTACACTTGAAAAATTATGTTTTTTCACCGATTATTCGAAAACACCTCGATTGATTTGGAAAATTCTTTTTTTTTGAAAATACATACTTGTCAGGTGGTGGTGGGTATTTTCATTACTTTATAGTTTACTAGCAGTCCATCCCGGCTTCGCCCGTGGTACATACATAGCCTATGTCACTCAGGGATAACATACCTATCCAACAGTGAAAGAATTTTTAAAATCGATGCAGTAGTTTCGGAGCCTATTCAATACAATCAAACAAACAAACAAACAAATCTTTCCTCTTTATAATATTAGTGTAGATAGAGGGCGCCAATATAAATTTACTGTGAAGTCACAAAGCCAAGATTCCAATAGCTCACTAAATTTGTTAAGGTATCATGGATATCTTTCAAGATATGAACAGATGAACATATGCAACGTGGAAGGGACCGTAATAAGTCGAACCACAGGCTGTACTCTAGTACAGACTTTTAGTTTTAATAAAGTGATCTATCACTTTATTAAAATGATAATAAAATAATAGTCAAAGGGAAGATAATAATAGCTTTATAAGTGAGATAGGACGCCGCTTAGCAGACAAAGGTTTCGACCCTCGCTATGGATGGTATCTGGTTCAAAGAATTGCCATCACAATACAAAGAGGGAACGCAGCTAGTGTGATGGGCACCTTTGAACCAGGTACTATCCGAGGCGGAATTTTTGATTCTATTTAGTTTATACATAATTTAGTTTTAATTTACCTATATATAATTATTATAGTTTAGTCTTACTTTTATTTATAGTTTAATATAGTTTAATTAAGTGTATATTCATTTGTAAAGTCGACTGTATATATATTTTTTAATTTTTAACATGAATAAAAAGCCTTATAGTCAAAGAACAAAGAGAAATTTCGACTTTCCCATACAAATTTCCCGGGCGGCTGCTCACGTTTGTATGGAAAAGCCGATGTTTTCAAAAGGTTTCAACTGTTATTTTCATTTAACTAAAGTGATCTAGTTTAGCCCGTGGTTCGATTACGGGTGTGTCCCTTAGTTGTATACATAGCGGCGAAAGTCTAAACACATAAACTTCTTACTCCTTTTGACTTCGCCGCAGTCGGATAAAAATAAGATATTAAATATGACATAATTGCAATTTATTGATATAACTTGCAATTATTAAAGAAAACATGTTACGTAGACATACCTGATAAGTCTATTGCGGGATGTAGCTTATAAACAATGTAGAAGCTTTGCCCAGTTTATACTTATTACCACAGCTTTAAGCTTTATAGTTAGTTACGTGTTAATTTAAGTTGGGTTTCTGCCAAGTCGTTATATAAGGTTTGCGGAGGATTAAGTTATGCTCTCGTAAAATTTTTTTGAAGGACTTTTATGCTTGCATTTCTATACATATAATAAAACAGTAAAAAAAATGTGACTGTACATTAAATATATTTCCAAAAAAATATTGGGGGCGAAGGAGACATAGTAACAGAGTAGGAAATAAAAAAAATCTTGAGAGGTGTCAAGGGACACCCGGATGGAACAAAGTTCCTTTCGATTAATGAGAGAGAGAGAGAGAGAGAGAGAGAGAGAGAGACAGAGAAACACGCGCACGCCGCACGCCTCACAACTAAACCAAAAGTGTCGTTACAACTTTTGGTCTTAATTTTTTCCGTTTAGTCAACGTCCTTTCGCAACGCGCGATAAGGAACTTTGTTCCAAAAAATGTTAGTCAATTTGTCTGTTTGTATACGGTAATCTCTGGAAATGGACTGGACGGATTCGAATGAAACTTTTTTTGTTATCTTGAAACTTTTATTGTAAAAATCTGACGTCATAGTTTCTTGGAGTCTTGCATTAATCAATCTAAAATCACGTACAAAATATAATAAATGCCTAGTGATGTTATTTTGCGACGTTTGAATCTAAAAACTATTATTTTTGAGTCTGGATACTATCGTGAAGAAGATTTATAAAAATTCCACTTTCATTATTTCCATTTATAATTTGAAGGCACCACTAGATTATTATGGGTCTTAAACCAAAGCTAATTTCTTAATCTTTGTGGGTATCTCGTCACGATTTAAATAAATATTGTTGCGTATAGTTATTAAAGAAATTAAGAATTATTTGTAATAAAACACTTCTAGTAATAGATGTGATGATTCTAATACTTAATAACGACATCTTACTTAACGTTACATCACACTATGTTCTATGAACAAAGTGTACTTAAATATCAGTTAATTACATTAATAGAAAATATACTGATAATAATAAAATTTATATGATATGAGGTATGTAGTGAGCACATATTATATATTTTAATTATACAAAAATCACGGCAGCGTTATTCGAAGTAAAAACGTTAGACTGTTCCATTTTTAATTTTTTTTTGTAATTTCGCAGTTTGATTTTTTTATTTACGACATAAAATTACAAATTATTTAAACTAAAAAGTAATCAATTCTAAATAAAAAGAAAAAAAATCTAGAACTTTTAAATTTGTTTTAAATTTTTCTTCAATAATTCTTTTAGTTGGTCAAAGTTAACAATAATTTTTTTATCTTTCCATATTGGTCAATTTTTTTATCTTATATCGTAATAGGTAAAAGTCTGGGTTTCTCAGTATTTTGCCGATTGCCTCAAAGATTCTCAGGTCAAATAATTACATTCCATTAATAATTTGTTATTACTAAAACAATACGATGTTATGACTATCATTAAAATGGGACCTAAATATTCCATTTTATGACTGGAAATTACATCTAGTACTTTATCCCTAGTGTTTATCGAGCGAGCGAAGTTTTCTGGGACTTCCTGATGGATAGTTCTTCGTTTTTAGGGTTCCGTACCCAAAGGGTAAAAACGGGACCCTATTACTAAGACTTCGTTGTCTGTCTGTATGTCACCAAGCTATATCTCAAGAACCGCGATAGCTAGACAGTTGAAATTTACACAAATTATGTATTTCTGTTACCGCTTTAACAACAAATACTAAAATACATACATACATACTATCACGTCTTTATCCCTAATGGGGCAGACAGAGCATTTTGGGTCTTGCGGTTCTATGCAGAGCCCAGGGCCGCAAGACCCAAAAGCCACTTTTAGCGTCATAGTGGGCGAGAAGATGGAAAAGCAATCAATACAGTGATGGGTTGCTAGCCGCATCGCCTGTTAACATGATTTGCATTTTTGCCCATTCCCTCGATCGGCTTTTACGATCTGCGTGGGAAGAGAAGCAGCTGGTACATTCTAAGTTTTTTCGTTTCTCCCAGACCAGCATGGCAAAATACTAAAAAGAAAACAAAATAAATATTTAAGGGTGGCTCCCATACAACAAACGCGATTCTTTATAGATAATGGTACGGAACCCTTAGTGCGCGAATCCGATTCGCACTTGGCCGGCTATTATGTATGTATGTATGTATGTATAGCATCTTTTGGATTGAATCTTTGGTACTAAGTACTAATTATGTATTCTGTGGTTATGTGCACAATGAAATACGAGCAGTGGTTTTTGGTCGGAAATATACGACGCTGCGGTGAAAGGGTATTGTAAGTGTTTATTACACATAATCTAATGTTTTTTTTTAATTTTTAATAATAACAAATATATTATATAAATATTTTTTTTATTTTTTAAAACTAATTATTAATTTAATATTCATTACAATTTCAATTAATCTAATGATTATATCGTATAAAATTTACAACTTAATATTATAAGCATTATCTACATCTGACTTAACTTTTGAAGAATTGTAGATGAAAAGGCTTATTTAAGTTGATATCGTATAAGAAAAATATGTATTTAATTTATTTATGATTATTATATTTTAGTCTTATGTATATTTATAGTTTAATTTAGTATATATTAATTTGTAACATCTACTGTATATTATTTAATTTTTATCATGAATAAAGATATTAGTAAGTAAAAAAAATAGCGTCATTGAGGTTTTTAGCACTATAAGTTTGCCAGTGGTTGTTTACCCTGAAATTATGGAGCGTAATAATAATTGAACATAGGAACTAAATTTAGATTTTACGACTCAGTAATCTTCAAATTTGTTACGTGCTTGTTTGCTATATTTGAAGATGTTTCATTAAATACTTATCGTTTTTTATAGATTAGATATAGCTTTCTAATTTTCATGTAAAAAAATACATTATGTGTGCTAAAATGACAAAGTCGAAAAAATTTAACCTTTAATTTAACATTTTTGGGTTCGTCCTGAAATAATAATAATGTTTTAAAACTAAAAACCAACTTCACTTCTAAACTGCACAAACTATTTTGATATAATTTGTACGGGACCACTGAATATGTATGCCCTTTTAAACAAAAAAAGAATTTTCCTAATCGATCCAGGCGTCTTCGGATAATCGGTGAACATGCGTAAAAAAAGATTCCTACAAATTGATAATCTCCTCCTTTTTGGGACTCGATTAAGTTTGACAAGTTGTATTTACTTAAAAACCTAAGTAAATGCGATCCAAATAAAAATTATAAGAGACATAGAGAGTACCACATCGGGATTAAATTTAATTTTTTAAAGTTAGAATTCTATTAAAAAATCGGAGTCAATGCGTTTTGTACATTTTCAGGTTAATCCCTAAACCTACTAATTACTTATTAAAGAATTTAAAAAAGGGACTTATTTGCATTGTTTGCTTAGAATCTTCAATGCGATCTGATTAAAACCTTTTTAACGTTTTCACAACATTGAAATAGATTATGCTACATTAGGACTAAATTGGACCTTCAACACTTTTTCAAGTTTTCATTTTAATTCCAAAATCCACTAGGTATAAAACATGAACTTATTCCCATTGTTCACTAAGATCCCAAAAGACAAAAGATGCGTTAAAAAAATGTTAAACCTTAAATACACAATTTTAATCCCTCCTCAAGACATCGGGACTAAATTTGAATTTTAAATAACAATAAATCCATATGAACCTTCGTAACCGAATGCAGAATTGCAGGCACGTTCACTCACACAACACAACACTTACGTCCCACTACACTGTTCGAGCGACTGGCTCGCCGGAGCAAGTGTGAATGTTATATACTGCTCTTATTCCGAGTTGCAAAGGATGCGCTGGAGGGGCATTTCCGTATGCTCCGGAATTTTAGCCTAGAGGGCCGGTGACCTAGGGCATCAAAGTACTTTTTCGATTAGGTTTTATTTAAAATAAGCAGAGATCCACCACAGGTGCTATTGATATCAAAAGTATGGATATGACTTAAGTATTTCTCGAGAATTTTATCTCAGTATCTAATGTGAATACATTGCGCTGGAGGGGCATTTCCGTATGCTCCGGAATTTTAGCCTAGAGGGCCATGGTGACCTAGGGCATTAAAGTACTTTTTCGCTTATGCTATATGTAAATCTAGCTGTGCCCGCGAATTTCGGGATAAATAGTATGTCCTTCCCCGAGTCTCAAACTATATCCATACCAAATTTCATCCAAATCGGTTCGATAGTTTAAGCGTAAAAAGGTAACAAACAAACATACAAACTCACTTTCGCATTTATAATATTAGTAGGATAGGATAGGATAACCAGAGGTCGGAATCACGGGTGCTATTGATATCAAAAGTATGGATATGACCTTTTCTAGGATTTCTCGGGAATTTTACCTCAGTAACTGATGTGAATACATTGTATTGTATTGTAAATTCTTTATTGTACATAAATAGACACAATTTAAACACAGATGAAACACAACAGTACAAAGGCGGACTTATCCCTGTCAGGGATCTCTTCCAGTCAACCCTACAAGCAGAGGAGATACTGATCAAAGGATGCGCTGGAGAGGCATTTCCGTGTGCTCCGGAATTTTGGGCTAGAGGGTGACCTAGGGCATCAAAGTACTTTTTCGCTTATGCTATATGTAAAACTACCTGTACTCGTGGGCTTCGCTCTCCGTAGGAATTTCGGGATAAATAGTACATCCTTCCCCGAGTCTCAAACTAGGCGTCAAGAGGTAACAAACAAACAAACAAATATACAAACTCACTTTCGCATTTATAATATTAGCAGGATAGGATAGGATAGGATAACCAGAGTTCGGAATCACGGGTGCTACTGATATCAAAAGTATGGATTAGCTAAATTTCTCAGGATTTCTCGAGAACTTACCTTAGTAACGATGTAAATACATTACTAAGTTTTCGATTTTTTTTTTTTTTTTTTTAGTATTCCCAAACATACAACGGGTGTCTTGTCTTTAAGTTTTCGAATGAAGATAGAATATGTTCTACTGTTTGTAGTAATAAAATTATTTATTTAAAGAGAAAGATTGTGTACAATCTTTCTCTTTAAATAAATAATTTTATGGACTTTTAGTCATATCTCTGCTTTGATGATCTTTATCACACTAATATTAAGTAATTAAGGCGAAAGTTGGTGAAGCCGTGTAGTTCCCGGCAGAGTAGAATAGGACCACTCCAAGTCCTCCTGTGGATGTCGTAGAAGGCGACTTAGGAAATACAAGCTAAACAAAGCTTATAAACATCAGTGAGACATCTTCAACACGTCTGCCAGCGAGGAGAGTGCAGGACAAGTCCTCTGGCTGCTCTGGCCAAGTATGGCTCTGGTAGTGCAGAGAGGGTCGTGCTCCTGCAGTGGAGACCAAAAGACCTGATGATGTAAGTTTGTGAGTGTGTGTTTGTTCCTTTAAACGGCTGGACCAATTAAGATAAAATTTGATAGGAAGCTGACACCCTGGATTAACACACAGGCTACCTTTTCCGCAGGTAACACTAGTGTAAAATAATTAGTAGTTCACCTCGAACTGTGAACTCGCGAACAAATATCTCAGCAACCTCTAGCCTTATGCCGATTTGGCTCATGTTCGAATTTAAAAATTCTTCTTGATACAACTACAGGCCTACTAAATTCTATGTAGCTCCTAACAAAACTACTCAAATTATCGTCGAACAAACATACATACAAACGCCGGATTCAAGTAGATTGAGAGAACTTCGCTTGTTTGTTCAATTTAATCACTAACGTAACATCCTTAATTGCTTCTTAATTTTGGCATTAATCGTAACCCTAAAATTCCCTAAAATTTCTTTCAAAATATGTCAGGATAATTTAATTACTGGCGCATCTTTCGCGACACATTCGAACAGTCATGTGACAAGCCTAAAATGGAGTGGAAATGTAGCACTGATCAAATTATTCAATTGGAGATTTCTTTGATAAGAACAGGAGTAGAAAATTTGTCAGAATTATTCATAGACTGGTGCATATTTTGATACCGTACCTAATATTGCAAGAGCCCAGCTCTTAAATATAAGAAGAAGAAGATTACTAATATTGTACCTATCACCCATAGTTCGAGGCGAATAGAAAACACATAGATTTTTACAAAAATAAGGGGGGAAACTGGATATAGCTAAATATTGACAAATAAAATAAATCTAGAGTCATACGATGATAACATTTTCTTCGTCGTAGGTAAAGGAAAACATAGTTTAAATCTCATCCAAAGTTTAGAATTGTGCCTATTCACCCCATTTTACGGTACTTTTTCTTCTTCTTAGCATGTTTCCGGTGGCATCCTTAGCTGGGCTTGTTGTTTTTCGTGTGTGTAAGTGGCCAACACTGTTGACAGATTTTTCAGCCTGCCTAAAGGCATCTGACATAGCTTGACGACTGTCATACAATGATGACAGACAGGACCAATGGCTTATATGTACGTGCGTTCCGAAGCACGGAGGAGCTCAAAATTTGTTTATGCCACTTGTGGTCACCCATCCAAGTGCGGACCACGCCTGGTGTCGCTTTACTTGCGAAAGCGCTAGCAATGCGCACTCCCGCCAGGCCATCGAGCTCCTCGATCTTAGCTGGGCTGCTTTGGACCTTGGGGTGGGACTTCCAACTTCTCCAAACATGATAATGTATGTAAAAGGTCACCAAAGAATGTCAAAGACCTCACCAAATGAGGAAATAAGGAAAATATTTAGCTCTATTTGCTGAAATGATGAGCGCGCTCTATCGGCGGCCCGGCAAAGAAGGCGGCGGCGCGCGCGCAGCGGCTCGTTCGAAGACGCCGCCTGCACTGCACTGTACACTCGCAGAAAATATTGGTGCGTAGCGCCGGCAGTTTGTATTTATTATAAACATTGATCTTCACAGCAAAACTTTTATAATGAACACTCAAATTGATTAGTAATAAAAATAATAAACCGAAAAGGACCGGGTCTCCATGGACCCGTGGCTGAAAAGCGTACAAACATAATAATAATAAATATATAGAGACAAATTAAACTGATTGAGATAGCCCCAAAGTAAGTTTGAGACTTGTGTTATGGATACTAAACTCAATGATACTATATTTTATAACAAGTACATATATAGATTATCATCCAAGACCCAGGATAATTTCATTTGGAGGATATAATTAATTATGATTTTGATTTTGCGTTGTTTTATTTCTTGAAAGCACAAACATCTCGTGATACTTGCACGAGATGTTAGTACTTACATACATACATACTATCACGTCTTTATCCCTAATGGGGCAGACAGAGCATTTTGGGTCTTGCCGTTCTATGCAGAGCCCAGGGCCGCAAGACCCAAAAGCCACTTTTAGCGTCATGGTGGGCGAGAAGATGGAAAAGCAATCAATACAGTGATGGGTTGCTAGCCGCATCGCCTGTTAACATGATTTGCATTTTTGCCCATTCCCTCGATCGGCTTTTACGATCTGCGTGGGAAGAGAAGCAGCTGTTACATTCTAAGTTTTTTTTTATTTCTCCCAGACCAGCATGGGAGAAAATGTTAGTACTTAGTCCTGTAAAATTAAGAAAAGAGGGAAAGGGACAAAACATGCTTTAATTAAAATAGGTTTAGAAACTGTTGTTAGTTTTTATGAATAATAGGGAAAAATGGATATACAAGCAGCTGGCACATTCTACATTTTTCTTTTCTTCCAGACAAGGAAGGAAAAATGTAATATGAAAAAAAAAGATGAAATAAGTCTTATGTTAATGAGCAGTACAATGGACATCTTTTTGTAGAAAGGAAAATTGTTTTAAATTCAAGGATACGCGTGGATAGTACTTCCTTATTGTCCTGAATTTTGGGCACCGTATTAACTTAAGTGGTCACGTTTTTGTATTAAATGTATTTTGGTTACAATGTGGTTAAAAGATGCGTTTACTTTTTTAATGTCAACTTTAAATTAAGTAAAGGCAATGAACTTGTAAGAAGTGGAGGTCGCAAGTCACCTATCTAAGGGTTAATTGATTTTTTATGGTTTTCTTATTCGTTTTTGAATAAATTTGTAAAGGAGTACTTAACTATGCATGTGCCTTTTAGTTTATAAATATAGGAAGCCGGGCCTCTGGCTCGCTCCTCAAACCTTGCCCGGTGGAGTAGGAAATGCCATCTGAGGCAACCTATGTCTGACAATTCAAAAAAAAAAAGCATGTGCCTTTTTAGCCACTTCCAAAAAATGAAAAGGTTATCAATTCGTCACGATCTTCTTTTTTTGTATGTTCACCGATTATTCGAAGGTGCCTGGACCGATTTGGAAAATTCTTTTTTCGCTTGAAAGGGTATACTCGCGAGGTGGTTAAAATCGGTTGTGAGTTTGGGGATAAAGTGGGTTTTAAGTTTTGACAAAATATTTTAAGTGCTATACAAGGTTTGACAAAATATATCGAAACTATTTTAAGAGTTAATTCAATTCACGACAAATAAAAAACTATAGGCAAATAATCTTATTTTATTAGTGACTCTGTAAGTTGTAGACATCTAACCCTTAACCCGTTGAAGTATCGGATAAAAAGTTGCGTCTTAATAACGGTAGGTAGCAAAAAAGCTATAAAATTTTTGTTTTTTTCTCGAAATGGCTGAAATATGATTTTATTAGGTTTTCAACTTCCAATTTCTACCACTTTTTTTTAAATGGCTCGATATTTTTTATTTAGATGCAACTTTTTGTTTTAATAAGTTTTTTCATCCGATAAAGTTAAGAGTAAGAACGTGAAGCTTTTATACGCACGTGTGCGGAAAACGGTCGCTTTTGGATGTGCAAAAAGAAAAGCTTCTCGATCTCATTTTTAACTGAAAACAGTAGTTCATAAAATAGTTTGAAGGGTTATCTAATCTATGGTTTGATTTTAAACGATATCTCAGTTTCTTTTTCTGCCTCTTTGGTGTAGTGGTTAGAGCGTTCGGCTCATACCCGGAGGTCGCGGGTTCGATTCCCGGCGGGGGTACCGACTTTGTGTTGTTGTCCTAGTTTGGTTAGGACATTGCAGGCTGATCACCTGATTGTCCGATAAGTAAGATGATCCGTGCTTCGGAGGGCACGTTAAGCCGTCGGTCCCGGTCACTGTCCTTGACATTGGTCGTTACCTAAAACCATGTCAGAGGCCTTTAAGGCGGTTTAAAAACTCTGACACTAGTGTTAGTCACTAACACACACGATAAGAAAGTTTCTTTTTAATAATTTATTTCAAATGGGGGCAGCACTAGACCCTGATCCCTTAAACTTGTTGAAGCTCACAAAAGCCACTATATATTATCGTAGGTGGGAGAACAAAAGTCACTGACATAGCCCAGCGGATTAGCTCGTTGAAGTGGCAGTGGGCGGGACACATAGCGCGACGAACCGATGGCCGATGGGGCAAAAAGGTTCTTGAATGGCGACCGCGTACTGGCAAGCGATGCGTAGGGCACCCACCTACAAGGTGGTCAGATGACCTGACCAGGGTCGCTGGAAAGCGCTGGATGCAGGCCGCTCTAGATCGGTCATTTTGGAAATCTTTGGGAGAGGCCTATGTCCAGCTGTGGACGTTGTGCGGCTGAAATGATGATGATGATGATGATGATTATCGTAGGTCTTCATCATAATCGTCTTTTTGTCTCCACTGCAGGAGCACGACCCTTTCTGTACTGCCAACACCATACTTGGCTCGAGCAGCTAGAGGACTTGGCCTACACTCTCCTCGCTGGCCAGACAGGTTGGAGAGGACTCATTGATGTTTATAAGCTTTGTTTAGCTTGTATTTCCTAAGTCGCCTTATACGACATCCACGGGAAGACTTGGAGTGGCCCTATTCTACTCTGCCGGAATTCACACGGCATTATTGTGGGTAATACCTTACAAATAAGTAAATTCTTTAACATCTCCAGAAAATCCTTGCACTATAAAGATCGTCAATGTTTTTGCAATAATTTATAAACATATTTATAGAGTCTCCGATGTTTTATAGAGTCATAAAATTAACTAAATTACTGGTTCCGTACTTGATAACATTCAGCGACAAGACGTGCAGCCTTCGATCTGTGAGAGATATTTTTAGTTTCTTAAAGTCAGTTTTGTTTCCTTAATACAACGCGGTGGGACATACCCGGAATAAATCAAACCAGAGGCAGGAAAAGGGAATTTAACATATTTAAAATATTATTTTGCTTTGATAGTTTTTCCTTATCCCTTTGTATGCCAGAATATCAGAATAGTTAGACAATGCATTTTCTCGCAGATCTGCGCAACGACATACAAGAGTTTAGATGTCATTTTTAGATAGATAGATAGATAGATAGATAAATAAAACGTTTATTTGTGGCTATAGTCACACACATACAGAATAAAGATACAAAAATTACAAAACAAAACATGTAAAAACAACGTATTGAGGACATATATCAACAACTTTGTATCTGTGTGCTACAGCAGTCCAAAAAGGTCATAGCTCAGTGATTCGTGCTGCTCAAAGAGTAGCTCACTGATTTTCAGCTACGGCTATTTTTATAGCTATTTTTCATGTACCTATCTACTTAACATACTACTGTTTAGCAGATATAGATATAGACTACTAGCTGTGCCCAGGGGCTTCGCTCCCCGTGGGAATTTCTGGATAAATATTATCCTATGTCCTTTCCCGAGTCTCAAACTAAGTATATCCGTACCAAATTTCATCCAAATCGGTTTTGTAGTTGAAGCGTGAAGTGGTAACAAACAAACAAATATACAAACTCACTTTCGCATTTATAATATTAGTAGAAAGTAGGATAGGATAGGATACGAGTATTATTTTTAAATATCGCACCAATTTCATGTTATAAAACGAGCAATGAAAATTAAGAAATAAATAATATTTTAAAACTTAAAACTGACTTCGCCCCCAAACTTCACAACCAATTTGGATGAAGTTCAAAAAAAATAATTGGCCAAGTGCGTGTCGGGCCACGCGCAGTATAGGGTTCCGTAGTTGTAAATGCCAACTTGCATTCTAAAACGGCTAAGTATTGAATTTGTATGAAATTTTCCTTTTCGAGTACATTTTATACGTTGATCACCTATAACTTTTTAATTTGTTAACCCTACTTAGCTCTGATAGTTTTCCTTTAAACTGCATTATATATGCTATAGCTGTGATTTTTTTCACGTGTCCATATATAACCGTTTAGCAGATAGATGGGGGGGGGGGACACATGACTTTAACAAAAAATTTACTTGAAACCTAAATATTTCAGACACGGATCCCTAAATCGAAAAATGGTGTGCCCAAGCTCAAAATATTTTTGAAAAACCTATTCAACGATATCCCACACAATATGTCTGTAGAAAAAAAATATTGACTTCCTATTTACTTGTATGGCAGGTACCCTAAAAAAAAATTTTTTTCCATATTTTATTTTACGACTTTTTTGCCATGATTGATATACATATCCATGACAAATTACAGCTTTCTAGTACTTATAGTTTCTGAGTAGAGCCGCGGACGGACAGACAGACAGACAGACATGGCGAAACTATAAGGGTTCCTTGTTTACTACGGAACCCTAAAAAGAATTTACGAATCGGTCCAGGCGACTTCGAAAAAATTAATCATACAAAAAAAATATTTTAAAAATCCAACGAATTGCTAACATCCGCCTTTTTAGAAGTTGGTCAATAATTGATCACACTGACATAAAAAATTTAGGCATTACAATTTTAAAACTAAATTGTTGTTTCGGTTCAACGCGAATTAAATTATTAACGAACCCGGAAAACCTATTAGGATGTTATGTCTTATGTCCATGTTATTTTAATTGGAAGTTTAAGTATGACGAAATATTTTAAGTGTTATTTTATATACCTAGAAGATCCGTCTCAAAAATTGATGTTTTTTCTATTTTATTTTATTAAATCTTGTAATAGGTATTTGTGAGCAAGCCTATTAAAACAAGTTATTTATTTAGGGAATTTGTGTAAATAAACCAAGACCAATTTATAAGAAAAGGGAATATATTTAAAGATAACTAATGTACACGAAAACACTAATGTTACAGTCAGCAAGCAAATAGTTAAGCGTGAATGGCAATGATGAGTGATTATTATAATGCAAAAGAAGTCTAAGTTCTATCTAAACAAATACATTTAATGAGCGTATGATGGAATGAATAAGCTACGCGGAATAGCGGTACGACGCAAACAATATAATCGCCCGGCCAGTAACGTGATACGTATGCAAGCCGAACAATTATACTGCGTGAGAGCACACGAACGTTCTACCAGTGTCTCGATTAACGAATGCACCGAACGACGCGTACTGCCGGCTGAGGAGGGGCGACGGCCTTATATAGCCGGCGCGGCACGCGGTTGCGGGGGCTGAGGTACGGCCGGTCGGCAACAGGTGGCCGCGGGGCTTCGGAGCGGGGTCGGGCGACGTCACAGCAGCGGCGTGTGCGCATTGTTGTGATGGCGTGTTACAGGCTCCCCCTCTGGCTGCGAAGACGTCTCGGCGAGCAAGACAGGACTCTAGTGTTGATGTTCTTCTCCCGGAGTCTTCTTTGGTCGGCCACGAGTGCGTCTCAGTGGCTGTTGTGGCTGCGTGGGCTGAGTCTTCCTTGGTCGGCCACGCTTACGAAGAGGTACAGCTGGTGTGGGTAGCGGTACACTCTCGGGGCATCGGAACGGGCGGAGCGCCGATGCGTGGTACAGACCCAATGGCCTGTCAGGAGCGTTTGCATCTGCAATTTCAAAAGAGCTTGGTCCATGACAACGTAAGATAACATATGGACCGTCACGTCTAGGAGACAGTTTAGAACTAAAACCTTTTGCAGCGTTACTAAGTAAATGTGATTCGACCAGAACATGGTCTCCTGGTTGGTATTTAGGCGTTTCTCGCCTTTTCTGGTCGACAATTTCTTTTCTCTTCTCCTCTTTCATCTCTTGTGTTTCTCTTGCCCTTTTCAGTGAATCGGCAAGTAAGAGTAACTTCGGGGTTATTTCTGTCACAAAGTTCTCTTGTTCAATAATAGCTCTGAGATCATGATTCACATCATCAGGAGTGCGTAGTTCTCTACCAAATGTGAGATAAGCTGGGGTGTAGCCAGTGGTCGCTATGGTAGCAGTATTCATCGCAAATCTTATACTGGGTAACTTCTCTGGCCATGTTGTATGTTCTCCAGCTACTAGTATAGCTAATTGTGTTTTAAGATCTCGATTTCTTCTTTCTACAGGATTAGTTTCAGGATGATACAATGGCGTAAATCCTTGAGTTATGTTTAAGCAGAAGCATAACTGTTGCATAATCCCACTGACAAATTGACTTCCGTTGTCACTTATGAAACGACGTGGAGTGCCATATCGTAGTATAATCTCATCTAAAAGTACTCTAGCACATTCTTGTGCAGTTGCCTGTTGCAAGGCAAATAGTTCAACCCATCTTGAAGTGCAATCTTCAACGATGAATATCCAAGACAAATTAGTTTCAGACTTAGGTAGTGGTCCAAATAAGTCGAAAGAGATCACCTCAAATCGTTGATTCAGAGCTGTTGTTTGTAATAATCCAGCCGGTTTCAAGTTATTAGGTTTGTATCTCTGACATTGAATACAATTCCGGACGTAACTTTCTACTTGGGATCGCATTCCCTTCCAATAATATCTCTTGGAAATTCGATCCAATGTTTTCTCAACTCCGTAGTGTCCAGCAGTAGGTTCATCGTGGTAAGTAGATATAACCTTTATTTGTTCTCCTTTAGGCACTACTAGTTGGCAGTCTTCGTGTTCGACATCTGGATTATATCGATACAGTAAACCATTATTCAGAAGATATCCTTTGTTACTCCAGTAGCGGCTGTTTTCTTCACTGTTTACATCTTCAAAAGCCTTTATTATCTTTTCAATGTGTTCATCCTTAAGTTGCTCTGTTCTGATTTCCTTCGGATTCCTTCGAGGTATATCGATAACTATATTGCATATGCCACAATCTTCTTGCGTTTCTAGAGCACAGTTAGGCCGTGATAAAGCATCAGCTACGACATTCGTTTTTCCAGTTATGTATTGGATGTTAATATCATATGCTTGCAACTGTAATGCCCATCTTGCTAATCTTCCAGTAGGAGACTTAAGTGACATAAGCCATTTCAATGCTTGATGATCAGTCAAGACTGTAATAGGCGTACCTTCAATGTAACCTCGAAATTTATTAACTGCCCATACTACTGCAAGTGCCTCTCTCTCAGTTGTAGAGTAATTTCTCTCAGCTGGCTTAAGGAGTCTGCTTGCGTATTCGACCGGGTGTTCATTTTCCTTCTCCCCCTGCACTAAAACTGCTCCGATTGCATAACTGCTTGCGTCTGTTTTAATTACAAATGGCTTAGTGTCATCAGCTTGTACTAATACTGGAGCGGAGACTAAGTGCGTTCGGAGTGCCTCAAATGCATTTTGTTGTTCGTCCTCCCATTTCCATACAGCACCTTTTCTCGTGAGACGAGTAAGTGGCTCTGCTATTGACGCAAAGTTTGATATGAATCTTTGGTACCATGAGCACATTTGCAGAAATGATAGTAGGTGCTTGACGTTGGACGGGGACTTTTGGTCAGTAATTGCACTAACTTTATCTGGATCAACTTCAAGTCCTCGTGGTGTAATGTAGTGTCCTAGGTATTTCACTTTAGGACAGCAGAATTTACATTTATCCTTATTGATGGTTAGATCGTACTCTCGTATTCTGTCAAAAACTTGCTGTAAGTCTTCTAAGTGTTTCTTGAACGTTGATGAAAGTATTATGACGTCATCTAAGAATACTAGTACTTTTATATGATGTAGTGAAAGACAAAATCTGTCCATTAATCTCTGGAATGTTGCCGGTGCGTTTCGTAATCCAAACGGCATCCTCAAAAATTTATACATCCCAAACGGGGTAACAAACGAAGTTTTAATCTGGTCTTCTTCTCTTACTTTGATCTGCCAATATCCGGCGCGTAAATCAATTGTTGACATGAATGGCGTAGGCTTGGCGTTATGTAACAGATCATCTATCCTTGGCAAAGGATATGCGTCAGGCGATGTAATCGCATTTAGTTGACGATAGTCGATACAGACTCTTATACTTCCATCTTTCTTCGGAACCATGACTACAGGTGCGGACCATGGCGAGCTACATGATTCTATTATTCCTTCTTTCAACATTTTGTCAACTTCTTTTCTAAGAATTTCTGTTCTAGCTGGCGAGAGGCGATATGGTGTAACTGCAATAGGTCTGTGATCACCGGTATTAATAATGTGTTCAATCTGTGTAGTTGGCTTACCCTTTGGAGTGAACACGTCTTCATTTTGTTCAAGCAGCTCTTCTAATTCACGATTTTCGCATTCGTTTAATCGTACACTGATAGAATCGATACGGGCTTTGGGGGAATCAAATAACGCGGCAGAATTTGGTGAAAGTACTTCATCGTCGTACGATTCTAAGTTACGTTGTGCGTCGTAATATAAAGCATCAAGCACGGGTGAATGGCCATCAAACAGTAAGCGTGGACGTTTGTGCGGTGGCGTAGTGAGGTCTATCGGTATAAGTCTGTATGTATCTTGAGGTGGTGTATGAGGCGGCGTGCAAATGCTCAAACAAGGCGAGGGCTTGCTATCAGTCCCAATCACGTCGGATGGCATAGTTGCTTCCTTCGGTTCAACAATATTTATACCGTTGGGTGCTGTCAAAGCCATTATGTCTAATCCAACCTCTGTATCCACTGGTGATTTCAGCGCTTCTGGAGTGCTTTTCATTGGAGATACCATTTCCGATATCTCAAAGGTTGAGTGTATCCGTTCAATGATATCTTCATGTGCATCTTCCTCGTCTAAGTCATAGGCCTCAGAAGGGTTGTCCAGGAACCTACAAGTTAACTGTGGCAGGTTCAAAACCATCATGGCATCCTGGATGAATCCTACTCCTAGAAGGGTGACGTTTTTTCTGGCATGAGGAAGGATTAAAAACGTGCTCGGTATTACTCTCCCAAAAATCGTAACTGGGGCCTTAACTGTCAGTACAGTCTGAGTATTAGTGATACCATCTGCAAGAGTGACATCCATCACTTTCCTCTCAAATACATAGTTGTTGCTCTCCAACTGTTTATATAGTGAGAATGAGGCGATATTCGTTCTTGCTCCAGTGTCGATGTGCGCCAATCCTCTTATTTTGCCGACCTTGATCTCCACTGTAGGTCGTAAATGAATGCCTGAGCTAATCTTCAGGGAGCAAAAGCTTATTCCCTCCGATGATGTTGACTTCCGGGTCATGCATTTCGGACAACGGCTACGTACCACACCTGGTTCTCCACAGCCATAACATGAGAACTTAGGCTTTCCTGATACGGTAGTGCTGGTATGCTCCTCAGGTTTCATTTGGGTCGGTGTATCCCGTTGCTCCTTCAGTTTTTTTCGGCAGACGTCAATTGTATGGCCAGGAAAACGACAATAGCCACAACGTTGTCTTTTACCCATCTTTTGAATTCCATTAGGTTTGTGAGAATTTTTCTCCAACAAGTTACGCTCGATATCTCTCGCTTTCTCCAGCAACTGATCGAAAGTCTTTACTTTCTCTCGCACTATTTCTTTTCTAATCTCGAATCTGATCTGGCCAAAGATTAGGTCAATTTGTTGCTCCTCGGTGTGAGCTGGAGGGGGTAAATCGGCTATAAGTGCTCTTTTGCTTGCTACGAATGACTCCGTAGGAGTTTGAGGATCCTGTTTAATCTCGACTATTTCTTGGTATATTACGTAAGCCAATTTTTTCGGAGCGAAATTATTTCTTAACTTGGTCTCGAACTCCTCCCAGGTCTTTACAAAATCTTTAATGCCTTGCCACCAGATTGCAGCATCTTCCGTTAGGACGAGCGGTAAACCCATAATGGCATCAGAATCAGTAATTTGTTCTACCTTCTTATAGGTATTCAGTGCAGCTAGGAATGCCTCAACTTCAGCGGAGCTCCTACTTCCGCTATATTTAGCCTTGCATTGCGCGAGGGTACTCATCTTTTTGCTTCCACTAAGTTTCGATAGCAATCTCTCGAACTGTTCCTCGGACAAATTCATATTAGTGACCGGTTTACTCTTACGCGAACGCGGGATTCTACTATACGCAACCGAGTACGAGGGACGCGGGGTTGGTCTTGGCCTTAAATTACGGTTAGTGGGCTGAGGGCCCGCGTGGGACGCCAGTTTGTAATAGGTATTTGTGAGCAAGCCTATTAAAACAAGTTATTTATTTAGGGAATTTGTGTAAATAAACCAAGACCAATTTATAAGAAAAGGGAATATATTTAAAGATAACTAATGTACACGAAAACACTAATGTTACAGTCAGCAAGCAAATAGTTAAGCGTGAATGGCAATGATGAGTGATTATTATAATGCAAAAGAAGTCTAAGTTCTATCTAAACAAATACATTTAATGAGCGTATGATGGAATGAATAAGCTACGCGGAATAGCGGTACGACGCAAACAATATAATCGCCCGGCCAGTAACGTGATACGTATGCAAGCCGAACAATTATACTGCGTGAGAGCACACGAACGTTCTACCAGTGTCTCGATTAACGAATGCACCGAACGACGCGTACTGCCGGCTGAGGAGGGGCGACGGCCTTATATAGCCGGCGCGGCACGCGGTTGCGGGGGCTGAGGTACGGCCGGTCGGCAACAGGTGGCCGCGGGGCTTCGGAGCGGGGTCGGGCGACGTCACAGCAGCGGCGTGTGCGCATTGTTGTGATGGCGTGTTACAATCTTTATTTTAAATGGGAGGTGCGGACCGAAAAAAAATCTTTATTACCGTGTGGTTTTTGGCAGAGTAGAATAGGCCCACTCCAAGACCTCCCGTGGATGTCGTAAAAAGCGACTTAGGAAATACAAGCTAAACAAAGCTTATAAACATCAGTGAGAACTCTCCAACCCGTCTGGCCAGCGTGGAGAGTGTAGGCCAAATTTTCTAGCTGATCTGGCCAAGTATGGCTCTGATAGTACAGAGAGGGTCGTGCTCCTACAGTAGAGACAAAAAGACCTGATGATGATGATGATAATCATGTCTTTATCTCAAACGGGGTAGACAAAGCCTAGGCCGCGTTTGTCGCAAAGCCCACATTGCGCGATGGTAGACATAAAGTTTTAAAAAAGGAGCCACAATAGTAATAAGCTAGCAAATAGCAACCCATCACTATTTTAATTGCTTTTTCTATTTTTCTATTTTATCTATCTACCTTCAAACGTCGAAAAAATAATAACCCCGGCTTTTAATTGTCAACATTGATATCCGTAGCCATCTATTAAATTTGGCAGGCAAGTAAAAAAAATCGTTTAAAAGAACCGATTTTTATCAAAAACTAGCTGTGCTTGCGGGCTTCGCTCTCCGTGGGAATTGTCCTTCCCTAGGTCTAAAACGATTTACTGCAAATTTAATTTAAATCGGTCCAGCTGTTCAGGCGTGATAGCGTGACCAAGGGAAATAGGGATTCATTTTTTATATTATAAAGATTACAAAGAACCACTGCAAGGAAATTAGCTTTCACGTAAAAAAACCCGCATCGAAATCGGTCTATCCGTTCGAGAAGCACGATGCCACAGATAGACACACAGACAGACAGACAACGTCAAACTATACAACGTGGAAGAGACATTCCCTTAATAAATCGAACCACGGGCTATAATAGATCTCTATATTAAAATAAAATTAAAATAACAATCAATAAGTAAAAAAAATCGTCGAAAAGTCAATTTGTATTTTGTTTATTGACTGTAATTTTATTATTATTATACTATGTGAGCTAGTATAGCCTATAGTTCGATTTATTATCCCTTCCCCGTTGTTGGCGACCCAATTATTAGTGGGAAAAACTATAAATTAATAAATTTTATTTATACAAGACGATATAAGAAAACAATACAAAACCATTGTAAAAAGGAATACTGAAAAATATTTAAATCTGCCTCTGGTTATAGAAGAGGAAAAAGTAAAAGTTCTTAGTGGCCAGCATAAAAATAAAACCTAATAAAAATATAAACAAAAGTAGACCTCCTTAGTTTGTCGCCTACACATGTTGTATAACACCCCTCTTTTTTCTCGAGGGTTAAAAAAACGCATTATGCATTACACAAATACCTTAGCCGACAAAGTGCGACTTTTTGCGACAAATTTCTTAAACAATGTTATATTGTACCGCTAATAATGGGTGTGGGTCTGTGTGTATGTCATTGCCCGGTACCGCCGGAACGTAAGAACAATAGTGTAGGCCGTTTTTGTTGCTCGTAACATTGATTTGCAGTTTTGTCCTTTAGTACTTATGAGTAAAGAGGTTTGTTCTTAAACGATGTATAGAATGGATAACAGATGTCTATAAAGAATGATCAAATAGTTTTTTTCTCAGTGAGACAAATAAAGTGTTTTTCTGTCGATCTACTGAAATTGGTGGCTCTTTAAACCTAGACGGTTTAAGAGAAAGAAAAAAGGTTTACGTCATTTTTTAAACTGGCTGGAACATGGTTTTTTACGATTCAATCCGCATTTTTTGGCCATTTAAAAAAACGAAACGAAATAAATTCTATATAAGTAACTATCGAACCAAATCACATAACGAGAAATGCGAGAACAGCTAGACTGACAGACAGAAAAAAGGATTTTTTGGGCCAAACTAGAATCTGAGTGAGACGCTTCGCTCGCTCGATCAAATATTACTAGGAAATGTAGCCCAGGAGAAAGGAAACTACCACGCATGGTATAATAAAACAAGGTATTCTCTTCCCGTGACAGCTGATGACGTAGGTGGAACTTGACTACGTCATCAGTCTGATGTGTTGCCACTGTGTGAATTCGATTTACCCAAACGTAATGCATTTTTGAACTTTATATACCAATTTCGAATTAATAATCCATTATATCAATTTCTAAAATATTGAATTGATGAATCACGCGAGAATCGCTAGATACTAAATAGCTAAGTTACTTAATATTCATGAACTAATTGAGAAAGTCCTTAAATTTACTGCAAAGAACAATCAGTGGCAACAATTTCGTGACGTAGTCAAGTTCCATCTCGTGAAGAGAATACCTTGTTTTATTAAACCATGCTACCACGTACCTATATAGAGGTACCATCTCAACTTATATTAGACTGAGCGACTGAATCGTCTCAGTTTCAAGATCGGCTAAAAATGCTTCTGTCCGACTGTCCGTCAGTTTGATACTGCAATTCTCAACCGATTCTCGTAAAATTTCGTGAGACGGTTTGAAAATTACACATAATTTTTCGTCGATTCAGTTGTTCGAAATTTTTCAAAATGGCGGTAAGATTGTTGAAAACTTTGAAAATAACAAATATCTGCCATTTCAAAAAGAAAACAAAAATGTCACAGAACTTTCTTGACGCAACTTTTGTGTCTGACCAATTTTTTTATCCGAAATACTTTAACGGATCAGGGTAACTCGGGAGGTATTCAGCTCACAGAGCCTAGTGTATTTAAGGCTTCTTCTTCTTATCGAGTGTGTTAGTGACTAACACTAGTGTCAGAGTTTTTAAACCGCCTTAAAGGCCTCTGACATGGTTTTAGGTAACGACCAATGTCAAAGACAGTGACCGGGACCGACGGCTTAACGTGCCCTCCGAAGCACGGATCATCTTACTTATCAGACAATCAGGTGATCAGCCTGCAATGTCCTAACCAAACCAGGACATCAACACAAAGTAGTTGCCCCCGTCGGGAATCGAACCTGCGACCTCCGGGTATGAGCCGAACGCTCTAACCACTACACCACGGAGGCTGTATTTAAGGCTTAAGCCTACCTACGAAGCAACCTAATGGAATCCTCATTCAACTCTGACTTTGACCCAATACCTCGCGCCGTGACGTAACTGTGTGTCGACCCACGTGTGTAATTGTTAATTGAAAGCAATAAACAGACACACACCTTTTCCAACTTGTAGAATGTGACAGATGCTTTTCCTGCTAGTTTAAATAATAGATAATACTTTTACATTGATCAGCCAGAGAAAGGTTGAATGAAGGTCTTCATATGAATCTTCAACTAAAATATAAATATATATACGGACAAATCATGGATCGAGCTAGCCTCGAAATAAGTTAGAGATTTTGTTATGGGATACTAACTCAACGATACTATATTTTATAATAAATACATATGTATGTCTACAACATCGAAAGGTCATAATCCGTAATTAATCGAACCACAAGCTATTCTAGATCACTAATTAAAAAAAGATATTCCTATACAAATTGCCACACCAAAGATGCTTTAGACAGACAGATAGACAGACCGACAGACGTTAACGTCAAACTTATGATACCCCTCATTTTTGTCGGAGGTTAAAAAATATTTATATTTAGAGTTAACAATTGGCTTGTCAAATAAAGAATATAAAAGATTTGTAGGTGCCTTTAATCGAAAATATAGACAGTTTTAAGAAAGTTATAAAATTAAATAAAAAAAAGACGTGTGGCACTCAGGGACTGCCGCGGTAAAGCTATTGCAAACAAGGCAACCTACATGGTAGGCGGAGTGGGAAGCGTGAGGTTTTTTCGTTACGGAATTTCTGGATTCGGTCCCCGCGCTCAAGGCCCGCGATAGAAGCTATGCAATAGCTTAAAAATCTACGTGTTATCCGGAATGTTTTGATGTAATCTTAAACACCAGAAATGACGACACTCAGCAATCGAAGTTTACATTTTTCCTACGCCTGTTCAAAAAGAAAAACAATAACATCTGTCAACTGTCATTGTCTTCTGTTTAAATTACTTTTGTTATGTTGGTTGTTGTCAAGTTGTTGTGTTGGTAGATGACAGTGACAGTGTCAATACAGTACAGTACTGAAAGTGACATTGCCAACTTTACTCAAAGAATCTTCATCGTGACGTCACTTCCTTAAATCGTGAATTTGATCATAGATATATCAATCAATAAAAATCAAAAATCGATCAAGGATAAAAAAATATATACAATTAAAATCAAGTAATAATTATTGAACTTAATACAGAAACTAAATTAAATTGAAAATCAAAATGTCGTTCATGTATACTGTTCAAGAACACTGAATGCATTCCCACGCTGAATAGCTATTGCAATCCTCTGCGCGAGATATTAGCCAGCCCTCTTGTCACCAGCTTCCTTAAATAGGCTTAAAATTGCTTGATTATTAAGGTCATTGGGGTTTTTGCAAATATCTAAAATTTGATTAGAGAAACCTCCTAGAGAGCTATTCTTATTATTATTATTATTCTATTCTATTCGAAATGATTTGCGAATTAGATTCAAGCCAATCGCGACGGTAATATAATTTTTATCAAATCCATAGATCTACAGTAAATAAAACTAGGTCTAGTTCAGAACTAAAATAGTCACAGAAGTCCACAGGCCTCCCAAGGATTTCCAGGACCGATTAGAAGCAGCCGATTGAAGAAGTAAAATAATTCAAAATTACTGGTAAAGCTCCGATAAATTTGAAATCCATCCCATCTTTCTTTCAACCCATCGTGGTTTGACAGCAGCCGGGTTGAAGGGTCAGAAATGGACAGCTCCTGTAATTACTGAGAAGATTAGAAGATCCGCGAGTTGTGGCGTATCTAGCCTTATAAAAACTCTGAGACAAAAATTCTAGGGGCCTTCTATTTCTACGGGTTCATTCTATTACTTCATTTTAAATAAAATATCCATCGAAAGTAGGATGATATATTCATGAGGAAAGGATGCGGATGAAAAAGGGGACGAATGGTATGGAGAATGAGAACTTTTTTTTCTCCATCTTGTTGCAGTGACATGCACAAGGATCAGAAATAGACAGCTCCTGAAATTACTGAGAAGATCTGTGAGTTGTGGCGTATCTAGCCTTAGACAAGCTCTGTGTCAATAATTGTAGGCGCCTTCTATTTCTACGGGTTCACTCGTAGGACGATATATTTATGAGGAAAAGGATGCGGATGAAAAAAGGGACGAATGTTGCGGAGGAATTTTCTAAATTTTGTAAGAGGTGCATGAGAGAGGAATCTAAATAATTTTTCAAAACTAAAAATCGTCTTCACCCTTTTATCCGTCTTCAAGCTACTTAATCGATTTTGATAAAATTTCTATGGGACCGCTTGACAAGTATGCCCTTTCAAACAAAAGGAGACGGTCCAGGCGTCTTCGAATAATCGGTGAACATACATAAAAAACGCGGCAAATTGATAACATCCTTCTTTTTGAAAGTCGGTTAAAATGCGGTACTTCCGCATTATACGTTTTAGGATGCGGAAGCGGTATACTCATCAACCCTTGTTTTTAACCCCTGACAAAAAAGAGGGGTATTATAAGTTTGACGCTAATATCTGTCTGTGTGTAGCATCGTAGCGCTCGAACAAATTAACCGATTACAATGCGTTTTTTATGTTAAAGCCAGTTTCCTTGCGGAGGTTTTCAGCTACGCGTAATGAAAATCGGTACAGTCGTTTAAAAGTTATTGGGTCGCTTAAAATTCGAGGTTTTGTAGTTTACCTGACAAAAAATAGATGGCACTACGCATATTCCGTAGCGCCATCTATTATTTGTCACTTAACATTTGTTAAAATATTATGTAGTTCCGCTTCTTATCACTAGATGGTGTCGTCGGGGTTTTTTAGTTTGCCTAGCAAATAAATTCTTCCATGCTGGTCTGGGAGAGAATGTACCAGCTGCTTCTCTTCTCGGGCAGATCGTAAGAGCCGATCGAGGGAATGGGCAAAAATCGAATCATGCTAATAGGCGATGCGGCTAGCATCACTATTTTGATTCCTTCATCCACCTTCTTGCCCATATCAAGCCAAAAGTGGCCTTTGAGTCTTGCGGCCCTGGCTCTATCTGCATAGAGCCGCAAGACTCAAAATGCTCTGTCTGCCCCATTAAGGATAAAGACGTGATAGTATGTATGTATTTTTGTAGCAAATAAACTACGCCGCAGTTACGCCCCTGCGCATGCGCATTTTACAAGATATATTGGTCCCGAGCATTCATAAGCTAGTCTCGTTAGCTTTGACAGATACGCAGATTGGCGGGAAAGCTATTATCTGGTCATATTGGTTGCATTATCGTGGTTACAAGAGGGCAGAGGTAAGTCATTAGTCTTGGGCATTTGCCCCGTAATCGAAACTGCCAGTTAAAAAGTAACGAATTTATAAAATTTGAAGCCCAAAAATTCTAGCCCCTAAAAAAGTTCGTGGCGGAAAAAAGTGACGGGAAAATCCTACACTTGTATTGGCCTAGCCCCCCATCCGCCAAGTTTGTACCGTCCGAAAAGGAACTTCGTTCCAAAAATCCGGCTTCGTCAAAGGTTTTCTAATTTAATAAAGGAACTGAAAATACTGAACTACTTCAAGAAACATGTACATAACGTAAATAGCAGCTAAAGAAAGGTGATGTAAGGAGTACCCATAACCGCAGAGCATGCATGAAAAGAGTTATGAGTGTTGACGAAGCAAAAGAGGTTTGCAAGGATCGAAGTAAGTGGAAATCCATAGTCCCTGCCTACCCCCATGGGAAACAGGCGTGAGAATATGTATGTATGTATGTACCAAATAAACTAAAACAGCTGAATTCAGTCCATGATACTGAACTTTCTCCAAAGAACAACCTACTTATCGAAATATGAAAAATAAACGTTGGCCTCCCATACAACTAGTTGATCTATCAGCTGATTCACGTTTGTATGAAAACAATTTTGTCATATATCTATACATTATGTCTTGGGGAAAGTTTTTCCGAAACATGAACTGAAAGTCCGCCACCCAGAGGTTCCGGGTTCGATCCCCGGTCAAGGCAAGTTGGAAAATAGCCTTTTTCAAATTGTCCTGGGTCTTGAATGTTTAACTATATTTTCTTCTTCTTTTTTTCGTGTCGTTGGCTCAATCAATCAAATTTTTTACCTCCAGAAAGATGCCACTCTTACAGCGTTGTCTGAGGCCTTATAAAGGTCACGTTTAGTGCAGCTGGTTGGGCACGATGGGCAAGAAAGGAGGGGTTACATAGTCTGGTCGCTATGCCCACACTGACACTGTGTTGCGGATGCATCTATGTAACGCCATCGGGCCAAGTTATGCCTGCATCGGCCTACCTCAGTTCGAAGGCGGTTTAGGCTCTTCCATGTGGACCATGGAGGCTCATGTCCCGGGGGCAGTTCTTCTGAAGGTAAAATTAGAGGGAGGCGGGTATCGGTTGCGCCCACTGACCTCCATATATACAAGTACGCTGGACCTATGATTAGCTGGGCCATAGTGAGGCGATTTGATTTTCGCCATTTTGGCGCTGATCGTAGGCATTCGTAGCAGTGGGTGGGAACGGAACTAAAAGTTACGTCAGATTTAGTTCTCTTCCCACGCATTGGGGGCGCTTCAGATAGGCACAATAAAGAGCTGTCATTTCTAAGGGTATCATAGGTCCAGCGTACTTGTATATATGGAGGTCAGTGGTTGCGCCACATTTCAAGTCAAGAGGATTTTGGGTCGCCTTCAAGTGGTTTTGTGTTGATAAAACTATTGCGGTTTATAAGTCGGCTATGATAGGATTGAGCCCCATACAGTAAATGTCTGGGATCAGAGGCCTGTTTTTTCCTTTCGAGAGCACTAGCAACACTTCTACTATACTTTGCAAGTACCTATTTGTTATAAAATATTATTGAGTTAGTAATTAGTATTCCATAACACAAGTCGCGAACTTTCTGTGGGGTGTAATTTGTCCCTATTTAATAATTTATAAATAGTTTTAGTATATTTTGTTATGTTTTGTTGGACGTTAACAATATGTCTATACACACACAAACATACACCGAGTAGTTGGTATAACCCATGGTTGACTGGGAGAAAATACTTTTAGCAATAAGTCCGCCATTTGCTAAAAGTATATTTGTACTTTGGAACTATAAAGTTTGATATAATAAAAAATAAAAAATAGTCTAAGTAGACATTACCTCATTTGTTCAATAACTTTTTACTCGTAAAAAAAAACAATCGTAAGTCAAACGGAACCACGCAACACTCATGAAACATCTTAATTAGCTGTACCCAAATTCGCGGAGACTAATTGGTAACATTGTTCTATTGAGACGTTTCCCAATACTTTATGGATCCCCGAATGTAAACTCCATTGTTTCGTTCATTGTTGGCTAGAAGTGTTTGTCTGCAAGTTTATAGATCACTGTTGCAATTCTTAGGAGGAACATGGCTTTCTGTATCTACTTATTAACATTTCAGCCGTAGTCAGACACTGCTTTTAAAACAATTTGAAAAAAAAAAACGAAATTGAGTCCTCTTACCGTACACATTTTCATATAAACGTAATCTAGCTTTTATTTTGAAATTACATGTCAAATTTCGGTAAAATTTTGTAATTTCAAAGAACTTGTGTACATCTAATTATCAGGTATAAGTATAGGTAATCAGGTATATAACTTGTCTTCAAACTCAAAATATTTTATTTTTTTATTTTGGTAGATTATCGACATTTAACAATTTATGTAAATACAATCTAAAAAACAAGAAGTCATTTACAAATCTTCACTTATTTTATTATAATAAGCAATAATAACCGATAAGTTAGCAACAATATGATGACTAAGATATATGGTAAACACGCTAGATACATCGTTAACTACTACAACTACAACTACTAAATATGACTTGAAAGAAAATATAAGGATGCAGAAGTTTCCCATACTAGTATTACTGGTTCTTGATTTGCTAATAAGGGTTCATAATAATTATAACAATATAATATTATCTAAATAAATACAACCTAAAATTAATACTAAAGTCTTTCTTTAAAAAAAAATATCGAAATTTAACACGTCCTTTTCAAACTAGCTAGACTAAATTTGTATGGAAAAGTCTGACTTTGTCTAGGGTTAGGGAACTCTTAAGTACAAATATTTTAAAGGGCGATTCAGTTTATCACTTGCAAAAACTTTTTTTAATAAATGTATATCGGAACACGAAAAAATATGTCGGGTTCTGAAACACATCAAAGTATATAGTTTTTTTAAAATGACAGAAACATGTAGGTTTATATTAAAACCATTAAAAATACATATTTATCCTCGTGCGACATTTTCAATGTAACTCATATTAGATATGCTCTCGAGGTCTACAGCTCACAGAGCCACTAGTATTATTGTTCACTTCAGATCATTTACTTACAGCTAAATTTATTGCCGCTCTAGATCGGTCATTTTGGAAATCTTTGGGTGAGGCATATGTCCAGCACTGGACGTTTTGTGGCTAAAATGATGATGATGATAAAGTTAATTGCCGCTTTCTAAGCGTAAGTGCAGAAGAAGCGGCAACCAACTGCACTGCTGAATTATCTTCGAAGACGTCAACTTAAAATTATTGACCACTAACTGGTGCCCGCGACTTCGTCTGCGCATCTCGTCAGCTAGTATCTTTATAAATTGTAGCCTATGTGTTATTCTGATGTATAAGCTATATTCTTGTAAGGTTCATTAAAATCCATTCAGTAGTTTTTACGTGAAAGAGTAACAACACTTACAAACTTTCGCGTTTATAATATTAGTTGTAGGATAACACCAATATGAGTTTCATTCGGCGTTTCTTCTCAACAGTGGTCGTACGAATCGTTAGTATACCGATACTGTAATCATAATTTATTTAAGGAAATAAGAAGGATAAAATAAAATACATATTTACAAATATACATACAGAAAAAAAGTTAACTACTAATTTAGTCTAAAAAATCTTGCCCATGTGGCATAGTGCCAAGAACGCTGGCCGCATTTCCGCGTTGGATCGCAATACTGATTCGTTGTGCGAAAAAACAGCCAGCCCTCTTGTCACCAGCGGCGCAGATTGTCTGTCAGTCTTGGAGAGATCTCTTTAAGGAGACCCCTAGCACCGGGGCCCCAAGGTCCGAAAGTTTCCACGCCAAACGGCACAAAAATATAGTCATCATTTAAAGAACTATATTTGCGCCGCTTGGCGATCTCAGCGTTTTCAGCAGCCGAACCGGCTCTCGAGACTGATCCCCTGAGATGGGAGGGTGCCAGTGTGTCAACGCATGTGGCATCCCACACTAACGCCCTGCCGCGTTCCCAGGGGATTAGCGACATTCCATCAGGCCTCTTGCCATCATCACGTACTACACCCCGAGGTTCGAGGGTGCAAGGTACGTGAATGGTGACCAGAGCCCTTCGGATAATGTCATTAAGGGTCCTCCCCGCGCTAACGACCTTGAAAACACAAAAAAATTAATTTCTCTTTCTGTAAGTGAGATTATCAGAAACCCTCGTACAACTTTTTAGCTGGTATCCTTAAGTTTCATTAGAACCTCGAAAATCATTGAAATAAAATACCCTGAATATTCCTTTGCAAAAAATACTAAAAACGGCCATTTTTGACTCTTTTTGTAAAGGTTTCTAAACCGGATAGTATTTCAATGACTTTCGAGAGCCGTGGCGCGAAATTCTACCAGCGCTGAGTTGGCAGTGGCGACCGTGAAGCCCAAACTGATCTACGTCGTTGCTACATGGGCAACGATGAGGAGTACAAACGGGTGTTCCCAGCCGGAGCCCGACAGCTATTCTGAAACTATTGTTATCTAAAAATGTACCTATATTGTACGATGGGATCGCATGGAGCCAATGACTGGACTCTTTTGAAGAAATTGCTTGGAGCCGAGCGCTGTTGATGTCGCTAAGATTTAGAGCCAAATTGAGAACAGTTCTCTGCACTAAAGGTGCATCCCAGAGTTTTTGTTGGTTTGATTCCACTGGGATACTTTCATTAGGGCAGAGAGCTGACCACGTTTCCTTTGCCTCTGTTAACAGATCGATGCTTAGGTCATTTTTAAGTATTTTTTTGCAGAGGTTTGAGACGCTGTGAACAGAGGAAAGGAAAGCAAATTACTAGTGTTGTTCTACCTGAGCAACACTAGTAATTTTTCTGATGCCAATGCCACCGTCTTTGATAGGTAGAGTAAGCTGTGTCCAGAATACAGTACATCGATTTTTTAACTTTCGACGTTCAGTAGGACAGTCCTTTTAAAACATAATGTGAATGCCGCATATAATGACTCATATGACATAACACAGAGGAACTATGTTATACCGATACTAAGTTATTATTAATTTTCTAGCTTAGCCTTCTGACGGATCCCTTTGCATCTAACCTCAATGGAGTCACCAGCTTTTTGCCAAAGTCGGGTCGGGGACGCGGTCACTGGGCAAGTGTTACGAACGGTGTTGTTCGAGAGTGAACCATGACCAATGGAATATTTACCTGAAATAAATAAATTTACATTTGTGTTTGCATTCAGGATCAACGGAGGTTTCGTATCACATAGGGTTTTAGGCAATGAACTGTAGGTTTGCCTTTTTAGGGTTCCATAGTAAACAAGATACCCTTATAGTTTCGCCATGTCTGTCTGTCTGTCTGTCTCAGAAACTATAAGTACTAGAAGGCTGTAATTTGGCATGGATATGTATATTAATCATGGCGAAAAAGTCGTAAAATAAAATCTGGAAAAATATTTTTTTTAGGTTAGCTGCCAGTAAACAGGTAGTCAATATTTTTTTTCTCGACAAATACATTGTGTGGGATGTCGTTGAATAGGTCTTTCAAAAACATTGTGAGCTTTTCAATACAATTTTTCGATTAAGAGATCCGTTTCTGAAATATTTGGGTTTAAAATACAAATTTTTGTTGGAGGCAAGTGTCCCCCCCTCTATCTGCTAAACGGTCATATATGGCCACGTGACAAAATTCACAGCTATAGAATATATAATGTAGTTTAAAGGAAAACTATCAGAGCTAAGAAGGGTATACAAATTAAAAAGTTATAGCCGATCAACTTATAAAATGTACTCGGAAAAAGTAATTTCATACAAATTCAATAGATAATTAGTTTTAAAATGTTTTAGTGGCATAAACTCAAAGTTGGCATTCGGACTACGGAACCCTACACTGCGCGTGGCCCGACACGCACATGGCCAATTTTTGAAATTGTCCTGGGTCTTGGGTGTTTATTTATTATAAAATATAGTATCTTTATGTTAGTATCCCATAATATGTACAAGTTTTAACTTATTTTGGGACTAGCTTAATCAGTGTGATTTGTCCCTATTTATTTATTTATTTAACTAACCTCTAACTCTACATTTTGAATAGAATTATTCGATCAAGTTACCTTTCGTACAACCAAGTCGAATAAAAAGGACCGGATTTTTTATCAAACTGCACGCATTATGTAGATAGTAAAACCAGGAAACGAAGTTCCCCGAGTCTACTTGGACAATCCGGCGTTTGTAATCGCATAAAAAATCTGCAGGTCCATACAAAATTTAATACTCACCGTGGCTAAATGTATACTATCACGTCTTTATCCCTAATGGGGCAGACAGAGCATTTTGGGTCTTGCGGCTCTATGCAGAGCCTAGGGCCGCAAGACTCAAAAGCCACTTTTAGCGTCATGGTGGGCGAGAAGATGGAAAAGCAATCAATACAGTGACGGGTTGCTAGCCGCATCGCCTGTTGAAATGATTCCCATTTTTGCCCATAATTTTTGCTAAATGTATGGAGCTGCATATTTTTGTTTTGTAATTTTAGCGATGGTCACTTTCTGAAAGTAGTTTACATTGATTAGTATGTTTATTATTTCGGGTTGATACCCCCTTTTCGTTACATATTGTATTTGCTCGACGATAATTCGAGTTTGGTAGACGTGTACCTCGTTGATAAGGAACCTTAAGTTCATGATTCAAATTGTCAAGGGTTACCGGAGATATGGAATTTTAACAGGATCACAGTTCAGGACGAATTTCTAGTTCATTTTAAGGACGGAGAGGTCATCAAATGTGTGGGTGCATACGGGCAAGCACAACTTAGAATACTTGTAGACTACTTACTCCCAGGTGGTTAGACGGAATAGGTTGCCTAAGCAAAAGGAATAGGTTGGTGATGAAAAGGAGTGAAAAACGCTGGATGCAGGGAATATCCAATTCTTAACTAACTTCAAAACAAGGGAGGAATCAATTCGTCGGAATCTTTGTTTTATGTCTGTTCCCCATTTACGAGAACTCTAAGATGCCAGGACCGATTTGGAAAAATATTCCAGGTCCTAAAGAAATTTTATAAAAATCGATTGTCTAGGGGCAAACTACTAGTGTACTAGGTACTATTTCTTTTGTCTCATTCTTGCATTCCACCATCCAAATGACGTTTGCGCATACAATACCTACATCGCGTGCGGCGGGTATTATATTAAATAACAATTTGTCATAGTTCCTCTGTGTTATGTCATATGAGTCATTATATGCGGCATTCACATTATGTTTTAAAAGCTATAAGTTACCCAGAGTTTCTGGGTTCGGTCCCCGGTCTGGGCACGTTGGAAAATGGCCTTTTTCAAATTGTCCTGGGTCTTGGATGTTTGTTTATCTATATATATATGTATTTGTTATAAAATATCGTTGAGTTAGTATCCCATAACACAAGTCTCGAACTTTCGTTAAGGCTAGCTCAATCTGTGTAATTTGTCCATGTTTATATTTATTTATTTATATGTTTAATTCTTCCACGCTAGTATGGGAGAAAAGAATAACCGGCCAAGTGCGTGTCGAACACTCGAGCCACGCGCAGTGTAGGGTTCCTTAGTTTCGAATGCCGACTTTGAGAAAAAGGGTCTACAAAACATATTTTCTATTTGAATTTGTATAAAAGAATGAGTTGGATTGCTTTATCCATTTTAGACCATCATCATCATACATTCCGTGCAGCAAGTGTTGTTAGAGTCATTTTGAAAATAATCCTAAGATTACAAAATAAAATCCAAAAAAAATAATATAAAGAAGATAAAAAAATATACAATGTCCTTTTTTATTAAGTACAAATATTTTAAGGGGTGATTCAGTCCATCATTTTGAACAACTTTTCCCAATAAATGTATATCGAAATACGTAACATTTTTTTTAGGTTTTCATAGAAATCGAAGTAGTCACGTGATATCATTACTATGGAAAATGAAAATTATTTTTTCGTATTTCAATAAACATTTATTGGGAAAAGTTGTTCGAAATTATGAACTGAATCACCCCTTAAAATATTTGTACTTAATAAAAAAGGACATTGTATAAAAAAAGATGGAAGTTTGTACAGTTGTAAACTACAAAATAACCGGCTAAGTGCGAGTCAGACTCCGCACGAAGGATTCATAAATTTCATCATCTATAAAAATTACATTTGTTATATGGGAGCCCCTCTGAAATATAACATAATATAATATTTACGTAATTTTTTTAAATGAATACAAAACTGAATATTTCAAGCGTCTACCTTTGCCGTTATTAATATCAATCAAAAAACGGCAAAAATCGCGTTTGTTGTATGGCCTTCTTAAATATTTATTTTATTCAGTTTTTAGTATTTGTTGTTATAGCAGCAACAGATATACATTATTTGTGAAAAATTCAACTGTCTAGCTATTACGGTTCATGAGATACAGCAGACAGACAGACGGACAGCGGTCTTAGTAATAGGGTCCCGTTTGTACCCTTTGGGCACTGAACAACTTTCCCAAAAACCACGTATCGAAATATAAAAAGTAATTTTAGCCTCCGATACAAGTTGACCGATCAGCTGACCAGAGTTTGCATTGCATGGAAAGCCAAAAAATATTTTTTATGTTTCGACATATGGCCTTGGGAAAGTTGTTCAGTATCGCGGACTGAATTAACCCTTAAAATAGTTTCAGCATATTTTGTGTATAGCATAATTTTCTCTGTTTATCCCTATGGTTGACTGGGAGAAAATGCTCTTAACATTAAGTCCGCCATCTGTTAAAAGTATATTTGTACTTTGGAACAATAAAGTTTGATAAAATAAATAAATAAATATTTATTTATATGTACGAGTATATTCCTTCCACGCTAGTGAGACCACGGTTCATGAGATACAGCAGATAGACAGACGGACAGCGGAGTCTTAGTAATAGGGTTCCGTTTATACCCGTTGGGTACGGAACCCTAATGAACGCGTCACCAGCTACTTAAACCTCACTAACTCGTGTCCATTCTACAAATGTCAACGCAGTAACACATAGCAATAAGTTATCTGTATTAAATCAACAAGATGGCATTATTTAAATTGAATCGTGACGAGTTGCCGCCCTTCGTCTGCTGTAGGCGGTAGGTATGCCAAAAATCCGTTGGGAACCGAACCTGTGACCTCTTCGCTATTCTTCTAGTAGAGGGTCTCACTGCATGATATATTTAAGTGGTTGTAGTAGTGATTAATATTTATGTTTGTGATTATGAATGGTATTAAGAGGTCTTCATGTTAATAAAGCTGGAATAGGCTAAAATACGGTTAAATACATACATACATACATACTATCACGTCTTTATCCCTAATGGGGCAGACAGAGCATTTTGGGTCTTGCGGTTCTATGCAGAGCCCAGGGCCGCAAGACCCAAAAGCCACTTTTAGCGTCATGGTGGGCGAGAAGATGGAAAAGCAATCAATACAGTGATGGGTTGCTAGCCGCATCGCCTGTTAACATGATTTGCATTTTTGGCCATTCCCTCGATCGGCTTTTACGATCTGCGTGGTAAGAGAAGCAGCTGGTACATTCTAAGTTTTTTTTTATTTCTTCCAAACCAGCATGGGAGATAAAAATTAAAGTCCCTAAAAAAAACCCGAAAAAATCCAGCCCCTAAAATCATTGGAAAAATCTTACAATCTTACATCCGCCAAGTCCGTACTTCTACATAAAAGGGACTTCATTCCAAAAAACAAAAAAAATAACAAGTAATACTGTTGTTTTTGGGTAACACTAAATTAATTAATAAAAAATAATACTTTGTGGAATAACATAATTTTTATTTCTTTTTAGCTTTAGTTTTTATTTATACGTATAGTTTAAATTTAATTTAAGTTTATTTTTTCCAATAAACTAAAAATAAACAAGGTGCAATCTCCCGGTCGAAACCTTGCGGCGAGCGCTCACACTAACTGTTCGTCTGTCAATTACTCATCTCTCAAGAACTAATAATAGCCATTGTTGCCGCGTTAAGGCTATTTGTCAAAATCATCATTAGTAATACTGCGATTGTTAGTAAAGCGGAAATAAATTACACTCTTTGTGCAATCTCCAACTATTGAATTTAAGAATCAGAGTAATCAAATACGGTAATGGCTGTTTGGATGTTTGATTAATTTTGGTAGGTTATTATTAAAAAAACTCTTTATTAATATGATTGATTGTTGCTTCACAAGGCTGGCTTGTTATTTTTTTCTCAGGTTGAGTGTATCTAAGCTGTATCTTGCGAGATATAGATTTTTATTTATCCTATAACTTTCCTCATCTTACCCATCATACTCGTCAATATTATAATGCAACCGTCGTATATAAGAGGTATTAAAACACTCATGTGATACTATTATCACACTTGGCTTTTCCTCGTGTGATAAACCCACACTCGTGTTTTAATATCTAGTTATGTACAGTTGAATACTGCCTCCGTGGTGTAGTGGTTAGAGCGTTCGGCTCATACCCGGAGGTCACGGGTTCGATTCCCGGCGGGGGCAACGACTTTGTGTTGTTGTCCTAGTTAGGACATTGCAGGCTGATCACCTGATTGTCCGATAAGTAAGATGATCCGTGCTTCGGAGAACACGTTAAGCCGTCGGTCCCGGTCACTGGATTTGACATTGGTCGTTACCTAAAACCATGTCAGAGGCCTTTAAGGCGGTTTAAAAACTCTGATACTAGTGTTAGTCTCTAACACACACGATAAGAAGAAGAAGTTGAATACAAGACTTCATCTACACCCGTAATATACATACATACTATCACGTCTTTATCGCTAATGGGGCAGACAGAGCATTTTGGGTCTTGCGGTTCTATGCAGAGCCCAGGACCGCAAGACCCAAAAGCCACTTTTAGCGTCATGGTGGGCGAGAAGATGGAAAAGCAATCAATACAGTGATGGGTTGCTAGCCGCGTCGCCTGTTAACATGATTTGCATTTTTGCCCATTCCCTCGGTCGGCTTTTACGATCTGCGTGGGAAGAGAAGCAGTTGGTACATTCTAAGTTTTTTATTTCTCCCAGTCCAGCATGGGAGTAATATAATTCTCTATAAAAGTTTCTAAAACCGAACCTTATCTACACTTCTACACTAATATTATAAAGAGGAAAGATTTGTTTGTTTGTTTGTTTGATTGTATTGAATAGGCTCCGAAACTACTGGATCGATTTTAAAAATTCTTTCACTGTTGGATAAGTATGTTATCCCTGAGTGACATAGGCTATGTATGTACCACGGGCGAAGCCGGGATGGACTGCTAGTCGATTATATTGGATGAGGTCTGTGGCCTTGTGGTCACCATGTCAGGCTGCTCCTCTAGAGAGTGATGGAAATTCAAAAATTATTTTTCCTTTTTCGACCTATGTTTTTTGGAGAAAGTTGCTACTTATCATGGACTGAATTCACCCCTAAAATAGTTACAGTATATTTCGTTAGACCTTATCCGTCTTATTATAAAACGCAGACTAACTTTGTTACTAGGTTTAAACCATTATCCGACCAAATCAAGTTGACATTTTCAGATGAGACACTGGCATATTATTAGATGTCAACTTAATTTGGTCGGATAATGGTTTAAACGCAGACTAACTTTGTTACTAGGTTTAAACTTTAAACCTAGTAACAAAGTTAGTCTGCGTTTTGTAATAAGACAATAAGACGGTTAATATTTCCATAGTATCACTGGAGTCCGGAAGTGTTGTCTGTCTGTCACTCAATTTAAGTACCAAAACAAAATTAGACATCCAGTAAGTATGCAATTAATTGGTCTAATTTGAATATCATATCACTTACATAACGTTTCACGTGATCGGTCAATGACCGTAAAAATTTGGTCCAGTGACATTACCACAGACTAACATATGAATTAGAATGCATTACTCTCGTTTAGTGAAAGGTATCACGATTTAAATCTTATACCTTTAAACGAGCAATTCTTGTATGTATATATATATATATTTATAAATTTCTGTGATCTCGAAAACGGCTCTAACGATTTCGCTGAAAATTGATCTAGAGTAGTTTTATGTTTGGGAAAACGCGTGTTTTCGAGTTTTCATGGGTTTTTCTTTCCACGCAGAATATGGTCGCTAATTTAGTCGCGCCGACCACCTTGTTTTTAGCTCAGCGGTTAAGGATACCGACCGCTAGAAAGAGTGTTACGGGTTCGAATCCCACTCGGCGACTTATTTTTGTTTTTTTTATGTTTAAGTTTATATATAATGTTTTATTTTGCATTGTTTTTAGACAAGTTTAAAAAAGAAAAAAATAATGTTTGAGATGTAACCGAGCTAAGCTCGGTCGCCCAGGTACTACTATATATTATATGCTATGTGAACATTAAGAGTGTTAAAACATATTTTGTGATTTTTAGTGATGTTAGAGACAGACGTTTGTTGTTTGAATAGTATTTTATGCAACAGTTGTATAAGAAGGGTTAAAAAATGCAAATGGCGCAGGTTACGATGCGAGCCTTGGCGAGCATCGTAAAGAGACGCCATCAAGCATTTTTTGAGCACTTATACAACGTGGCATGCAATATTTTTTCAGTTTGTGATTAACCCTAGACATTGTCTACTATAAAAACAAATCAAACAATCGTCAAGACAAATCAAACAAGTCGTAGTCAATAAATTCTCTCATCATCAAAACAGCTCATTGACTCCATAACATTGTATTGTCATCTTACTTACGCAAGTATCTAAATTTCAGATAATTGTTTGAATATTAACCGCATCGAAATTGGTCCATCCGTTTGAGCGCTACGACGCAACAGACAGACAGAAATTAGGGACAAACTTATAACTATCATATAAAAATATAATATTTTGAACAACTTTTTCTTCCGATTAACTTCAAGAAGTCACTATGAGAGGAGCTTTGCGAAAACAGACTGACGATATAGATCTACAACTCACAGAGCAACTAGTATACAATGTCCTTTTTTATTAAGTAAAAATATTTTAAGGGGTGAATCATACCATCATTTTGAACAACTTTTCCCAATAAATGTATATCGAAATAGGAAAACATTTTTTAAGGTTTTCATAGAAATCGAAGTAGTCACGTGATATCATTACTATGGAAAATGAAAATTATTTTTTCGTATTTCGATAAAAATTTACTGGGAAAAGTTGTTCAAAATTATGGACTGAATCACCCCTTAAAACATTTGTACTTAATAAAAAAGGACATTGTATATACTGACATTCTACCCTTTTACCTTATCCATAGCCAGCCAGCATTCTTCAATCGGTCACAAATCATGCCTAATGGCAGTTTACGCGTTTGCTGGTAAAATTGGTAATAATACTGCTACAAAGGTTAACGTCTACATTTTGTACTAAGTATCTTGACTGTAAGTGCCGTCTCTAAGAAAACAACCCTTCTTAAGTAACAAGAATTAAATAAAAAATTTAAGTAACCCCCGACACAGAATTGGGAGCTCAAGTAATTTTAAAAAAGATCTGATTCGTAATCCTTTTCGAGGAATAGACTCTAGGAGAAGCTTTCTCTAATCAGATTTTAAAATAAGGTTTTACTTATTTAGTTATTTGCAAAAATAACATTGACCTTCATTATCAAGCAAGGTCAAGCTTATTTGAGGAAGTGATGTCACAATGAAGATTTTTTTGAGTAATGTTGGCAATTTCCACTTTCAGTACTGTACTAAACTGTTGTTTTTTTTACTGCACGCATAGGAAAAATGTAAATTTCGATTGATGTGTGTCGTCACTTCCGGTGTGATGTTTAAAATTATGTTAAAAAATCCTGATTACACGTAGTTTTTTTTTATTTAAATTAGTTTCTTAAAACTCTATATTTTCGATTAAAGGTACCTTTAACACTTTTATATATTTTAGTTGACTACCAAATTGGCTTGTCAACTAAAGAATATAAAAGTGTTGTGCCTCTAATGGAAAATATATAGACAATTTTAAGAAAGTAATTAAAAGTTAGCTTAAGTTATATAGTCTACGTTTATCAGTCTTCTTCTTCTTATCGTGTGTGTTAGTGAATAACACTAGTGTCAGAGTTTTTAAACCGCCTTAGAGGCCTCTGACATGGTTTTAGGTAACGACCAATGTCAAAGACAGTGACCAGGACCGACGGCTTAACGTGGCCTCCGAAGCACGGATCACCCTACTTATCAGACAGTCAGGTGATCAGCCTGCAATATCCTAACCAAACTAGGACAGCAACACAAAGTCGTTGTCCCCGCCGGGAACCCGCGACCTCCGGGTATGAGCCGAACGCTCTAACCACTACACCATGGAGGCAGTTATCAGTGTCAGTGGTTTACAACGTGGAAGGGACATACCCCTAATAATCTTTGGAGAAGATAACGTCGGTGCGTGCATCCCGGGCTGCGAAGCAGCGTAGCGAATGAACTAAGATGAAACGAAGTCATTCAAATAACTTACTCGAAGGACGTCGTGAGAACAGCACAGTTCACATATAATGTAGCATGCACAGTGCAAACATAATACATCTACACGGAATGTTGGTTAAAGTCAGGGTCAGGGTGCACGGTGATCCGGAGAGGTGAGGCGGGCAAAATAGCGAGAGGATAGAACAAGTATACTCAGTGAGAAAACTGTGTTTGGGATTATATTATAACTTTCTATCTTTTTTTTTTCAGCAAATAAGTCTCACAATTCAGCGAAGGAATATGTGAAGCGTTGGATTTTTTTCTGTGTATAATTTAATGTAGGTATTTACTTTATATTGTAATTTGAAAGGTGATATTTATTTAATACTCAGTGAGGGTTCTATCAACGTTTTAGGATGGTGCAAGATCTAGTGGCCGCAGAATTTTATATAACACGCTACCTACTCTTTTTACTCGACTGCGCCAGAGGGAGGGTTATGTTTTACGAGTGTATGTAGTGAACCTATGTATATTTCTTTGGTAAGCTCTGTAGTCTAACGGGGTCTATGGATTAATTCTTGACTTGAGAGGTGACAAAAGTATTTTTAAATTGAAAATATGTAAGCATTAAATATGTATCTAAATACATACTATCACGACTTTATACCTAATGGGACAGAAATAGAGTTTTGGGTTATGCGGCTCTAAGTAGACAGAACTCAGGTACTGGTTTGTTTGTTTGTAAGAACTTTATTGTACCAAAAAACAAAACAAAAATACAAAAATTCGAAAGAGCAAATATACAAAGGCGGACTTACCCATGTAGGGATCTCTTCCAGTCAACCTGCGATAGATTGAGAGGACATTTACTTAATTAAAAGGTAGAAGTAAATACTAGTATTTATTCTTTACCAGGGCCGCAAGACTCAAAGGCCACTTTCAGCGTGATGGTGGGTGGAAGGAATGTGGAAAAAAGGGATCAAAATTATTAATAATTAACATGATTCGCATTTTCGCTAATTCCCTAAATATGCGTGGGAAGACAAGCAGCCTATAAATTCCAAATTTTTTCTTTGCTCCCAGACCAGCACGGAACAAAAGTGTAATCTCTGTATATTCCTTATTTTGTGTTATAGGTAAGGCTTTTACGATCTGCATGGGAAGACAAGCAGCCTATAAATTCCAAGTTTTTTCTTTGCTCCCAGATCAGCATGGAAGACAAGTGTAATCTCTGTCTATTCTGTATATTCTTTACTTTGTGTTATAAATATTAAGGATGGTACGGTGGGCGGATCTGAATCTGACATGCCCGAGGTCCTCAGTTCGATTCCGGGCTTTATAGACTTGACGACCCCAAAGGTTATATACTTCTTCAAGATATATCATTATCCTACTATGTTATTTTAGATTGTGCTGCTGTTATTGATTTTTTTAATAAGTATGTTTACCTTTTCAATGCGGATGATCTACACTGACATGTATACGGTAGATAATGCATCAGCGTGAAGTTGGAACCATTGTAATCAATTTATTATATAAATATGTGCATTATACTTAAATAAATTTAAGAATGTTTATTATATTGACCTCCGCACCTAATTTGCCATCACTTTTTTCTATATAGCGAGGTTGCTTGGAAGAATTGATTGATTACAATGGATCAAACTTCACGCTGATAAGTTTGTTCCATTGTAATCAATTATTATAAAACTAGCCGAAGCCCGCGACTTCGTTCGCGTGGACTTTATGTCTCTGGAAAATGCTCATCAACCTGAACAACTTTTAATAAGGCGGCATTTTTATATCTCTTATAGTTTAGCTGGATCATTACGGTTCTGCATCAGGCGTTCCATTTTCCAAAATCATTTATACCCTATATGTTGTCCAGGCTTAACAGCTATATAACAAAAAAAGTAGTTTCATTCGAATCCGTCCAGTATTTCCGGAGATTAGCGTGTACAAACAGACATACAGACAAACAGACAAACAGACAAACAGACAAACAGACAAACATTTTTTTAAATTCTTACTCTATTACTATGTCTCCATCGCCCCCAATATTTTTTTTGGAAATATATTTAATGTACAGACACACTTTTTTTTACTGTTTTATTATATGTATGATGTATGATTATGGGCATTAGACTTAAATAAATTTAAGAATGTTTATTATATTGACCCCTGCACTACCTAATTTCCCATCACTTTTTTTCCTGTTTCCAGGTTGCGTGGAAGAAATTGCTTAGCGATAAGACCGCCTTTAGTGCATTTCCTAGTTCTTAAGATAATTATGTGCTGTATTTATTTATTTTGCGAAATAAAGGGTATTGTATTGTAAGATAAGATAAGATAAGATAAAATTTCTTTATTGCACCAACTAAGTACGACAATAATCAAAAGTACATTTCAAATATAGTAGGTACAAAGGCGGACTTATCACTAAAGTGATTTCTTCCAGCCAACCTTTGGGTAAAGAAGACTATAAAAGATGTGGGGGAGTTGGCGCAGTTAGATTGTATTGTTTTGTAAATAAATATCGTAGCTTTAGGTGCCAACGTCACCACCGGGAGTACCATATGTGCGTTGCCTAGGCTAAAGATATATTTTCATTGAAAAAAAATTAGTTAATAGTCTAGATCTGAATTTCCACATAATGTTCTTTGGGAAAAGTTGCCCAGTATCATAGATTGCATTTACCCTTAAAATAGTTTCAATATATGTATTTTTTTTTGTAAGACCTTACATATTATTTAACTAACTAAAGCCCGCGGCTTCGTTTGTGTGGTCTTTATGATTTCGGAAAATGCTCATCAGACTGAACAACTTTTTCTAAGGGGTCATTTTTATATTTCTTATAGTTTAGCTGGACCATTATGGTTCTGCATCAGGTGTTCCATTTTCCAAAATCAATTTTACTCTATATGTTGTCCAGGCTTAACAGCTATATAACAAAAAAAGTTTCATTTGAATCCGTCCAGAATTACCAACAGACAGATTTTTTTTTAAACTTTATATTATTAAGTACTATGTTTCTATCCTCCCAAATATATTTTTTAAATATATTCATTGTACAGACACATTTTTTTTACTATTTTATTATATGTATAGATTTAAATTATCCAAAAATAAAGGGACCATGTTTTTTCGTTTAGCATAAGAGTACAAATCTTAAAAATACCTTAAGTAAGTACTTTACTTTTTAACAATCTATCTAATGAGCCAAAAAAATATTGCGTACAAATATATATCATACAAATAATAGGTACCTAGTCTATATGATTTCACTACGTAACAAGATGAGTTTATGTGTAAACTAGACGATGCAATAAACAAACATGGCTGTCTAATAGATACACTTTGAAGCAAAGCTCGGCTTATTTCGAAAGATGTGGAACAGTGTAACTACTCGCAATAAATCGATCTTTTTATTGCACATAATTACTATCTCGCACGTTTTACACGGTCATCGAAAGGTTCTATGTGTATTAAAGTAAAGAAATTATATTTATTCATGTAACAGATACCCAACGCCATAGAAAGTCTTGGAGGGTCCGTAAGTACTGAATAAGTGCTAGTGATGACGTGCAGAAGTCTTACTCAGCGAAGGAATACATACATACATACTATCACCTCTTTATCCCTAATGAGACAGAAAGCGAAGGCATCAAAAAAAAATCTACTCAATGGTTTAGTTTAGCTCGCGTTCTCGAATGGCGACCACGTACTGGCAAGCGAAGCGTAGGACACCCACCCACAAGGTGGTCTGACGACCTGACCAAGGTCGCTGGAAAGCGATGCATGCAAGCCGCTCTAGATCGCTCATTTTGGAAATCTTTAGGAGAAGCCTATGTCCAGCAGTGGACGTTATGCGGTTGAAATGATGATGATGAAAGAAAACAATGTACAAACCATAGTATAATAAAACAGGTATTCTCTTCCCGAGATGGAACCTGACTACGTCACAAAGTGTTGTTACTAATTGTTCTTTTCAGTAAATTCAAGGACTTTCTCAATTAGTTCATGAATATTAAATAAAATATTAAGTAACTTAGCTATTTAGTATCTCGCAATTCTCGCGTGATTCATCAATTCAATATTTTATAAATTGATATAATGGATTATTAATTCGAAATTGGTATATAAAGTTCAAAAATGCATTACGCTCGGGTAATTCACTTTCACACAGTGGCAACATATCAAACTGATGCCGTAGTCAAGTTCCACCTACGTCATCAGCTGTCACGGGAAGAGAATACCTTATTTTACTATACCATGGTACAAACAATTTTAGTGTTTTATTCCATTTGTACTTACTAACTATTGCATTCCATTTTGGGATGCGTATAACATCATAATAGCATTCCGCAATCTTAGCCCTTTAAGTGTTTACGTTAATGGTCTATTAAAGCCTACCTATAAATATAAATGTAAAGTGATATAGCTGTTGCAAAATGGAAACATTTAGACCTTCAAATATATGTATTGAGTTTGAAAGAATGGAATTGAGAAATCTTGAGAATATTGTTATATCTGTTTCACAAGTGAACTATTTATTATATACATCAGGTATTTCAAGCTGCTTAAGGGCCCACCCTTGGCTAGAATCTAAGTTTAGCTCTCGCCTCTCAAACTACACAACCGATTTTGATAAAATCTTTAAGGGACCACCTCGCAAGTATACCCTTTCAAACAAAAAAAGAATTTTCCAAATCGGTCCAGGCGTCTTCGAATAATCGGTAAACATACATAAAAAAAAGACTGCGACGAATTGATAACCTCCTCCTTTTCAGGAAGTCGGTTAAAATATACTTACCAAGGAAAAAATACGAAGTGAGTAAAGGGGTGACGACAGGGTCCGAAAAGTATGATTGTAATTAGTCCGTCTTTTAGATTATCCAAAAATAATAGACCCGTATTTTTCAGTTTACCAAAAAAGTGAAAATTCACAAAGATATGGAGCGTCAAACAGGGACGTGCATCACCGATTATTGCAGGGTAGACTAATTGTGGGGCCATTGCCCAGCAGTGGGACTAAAATAAAGCTCTCTGACTAAACTGACCCTATTAGTGTGTTTACATCCTGAGAGCCACTTATACGCGTCATAATGTTTAATATTAATAAATGTTCCTTTTAGCTTACCGCTTGTTTGAACTTAATCCAAAATAGGCTGGCATCGGCCATTTATGATTATTGCACTTTTTTCCTCAAAAGTTAAATGGTTAAACGCGTAACTTCTCAGTTTTAGCAAAAAAACACCTGGCGCACCACTTTCACATGGAAACCTTTCCATTGCAAACTGTTTTAAAGAGGTAATAATAGAAAAGAAAAATAAGAAACTTCTCCTAATTTCATCTGTTATCGCAAACAAAACAAAGTTCAGAGTTCAGAGATTTGTAATGCGACAATGCAAATAATTATCATTGGACAAGAAAAAATATCAAATATATACGACTAACACAAAAATCTTCGTGTTCCGTTTTATCCTCGAACATCTTCCGTGTATTTAAATTGGTAGCATAACACAAGCGAGAACCAATAACATTCTAGATTTCATCTCGGTACGCATCTCTGAACAAATGAATAGGCCTAAAATCGATATCATTCCTTATTGGTCAAAAGTGAAAAGAGATAAAAAACGTTGATTATTGAGATAGAACTAGCTTAAAGATAAGGACCATTTTTGAAATCAGCGTTTCACTAACCTAATGCTTTTTTCCATACAAAAATTTGCTTTAATTGTTACTAATGCGTTTCAAAAATGGCATTCATCAGCCAAAGTCTAAAATATTAGTTGTGTGCGCGAATACTTCATGTTTGTGTGCGTGGGTGAAGTACGTTGACGATCATACTACAGACGCAAATCCTTATCCATGCGTTGTGAATGTGTGCAAATCGAGACACGATGAACAATTGTCTTTAGGTAGCCCCTAGAGTACATGAGCGTATATATGTATAACCTAAGTAAGGTAGTACGTGGCGGTGGCCTGCATATGGCGCGATGGGAAACGGACGGGGAAGCGCGCGTTTATTTGAAAATATATTTCTATTTATAATTTATTATAATATAAAAAATGCGGATATATTAGGGAAGCTCCGGGTAGCCAATGTCTTTGCGTCTCTATGGACAGCACGTCCCTGGCGTCAAAGTTCCTGAGTAGGGGCTTGCGACGACGTCACACTCAAGTAAAAATCGTGCTTAAGTGGGACGTCACGCGAAATTTCAATGCGCTGTAACTTTGTCATTTTTGGTTTCTCAGAGAAAAGAAAAAATACGTGTACAATATTTTTTAATAATCTAACTGATGGACCAAAAATATTTTTGCATGTCATGCCTATTCTAATTTCAACTATTTGTAAGTGGCCAGTATTTGTGATTGCAAAAAGGTTCCAAACTATTTTTTGCTGCCAATGTAAAGACGGATGTTGCAAGTTAAATAGAGGTTTTATAATTATAGTTATACTTAAAAAAAAATATGTCAAATATTTTTGCATGTTATAAAGTAAATATTTTCTTATTACCTACCTATAATTATAGCAATTAAAGAGGGATGTGCTATAATTACACTTAACTACTTATGTTTATTATAAATGGAACGGCATATTAACCTGTGTACCTCAAGGAGGTATCTTGTCACCTTTACTTTTCTCTCTTTTTATAAATCTTCTTTCTACTTCTATTGGCTGTTCTTACCATTTTTATGCCGATGACCTGCAAATCTATGCCCAAGCGTCAGTCGATGACGTAGACTCGTGTATTGCGAGTGTAAATTCGGCCTTGTCGGCTATTTTATCCTGGTCTAATGAATTTGGGATTCAGGTTAACCCTTCTAAGTGCCAAGCAATTATTGTAGGTAGTTCAAGGCAGATCTCTCAAATTGATTTTGATACTGTCGCACCTGTGACCTTTAATAATTGTATAATCCCATACAGTAAATCCGTAAAAGATCTTGGGTTCTACATTTATTCCACACTTAGTTGGGTCACTCAGGTAGCCGAGATCAGTCGTTCTGTTACTGTTGCTCTTCAACAGCTTAACCGTCTAAGAAACTTCTTGCCAGTTAAAACAAAGATTTTATTGATTCAAACATTAATACTACCGATCATAGATTACGCTGATGTGTGTTACCCAGATCTCAATATAAATTTTCTCAATAAGCTTGATCGTCTCGTTAATAATTGTATTCGTTTTATTTTCTGCCTTCGCAAATATGATCATATATCATCTTTCCGTTCTGAGCTTAAATGGCTTCCTATCCGTGAACGCAGACAAATGCGAATTCTTTGCACTCTCTTTTCAATTCTTTCGAACCCAAATTCTCCTCAATACCTTAAATGCAAATTTCAATTTCTTTCTGACACTCATGATCGGCAACTTCGTTTTGCCGACACTCTTCTTCTCGCTATTCCTCTACATCGCACGAGCTTTATAGAAAACTCTTTTACCTTACAAGCTTCACGGCTCTGGAATGCTTTACCCGTTGACATTAAAGACATTTCCACAAAATTTTCTTTCAAAAGAAAAGTACACTCTCCTCTCCTAAAATAATGAATCCCTTTTCAGTTTCATCATCATCATTAATGTTTATGTATGTTTATGTATGTATATGTATCTATATGTGTATTATGTTATAGGTGTAGGACGTAGGTATATGTACCTATGTATATAGGTATATTATTAGGTATCTGTGTGTTGTCTTTATTTAAGTAATTTTGCGCCGCTACCAAATCTCTGTTTATCCTTATGGTTGACTGGAAGAGAACGCTTTTAGCGTTAAGTTCGCCAATTGTATACAATTTTATATTGTGGAACAATAAAGTTTTTATAAATAAATATTATGCAAATATACCGTTTAATTTACATAAACTAGTAGTTGGCATATTTCATTCTGAAGGCGAAGAAAAACCAAGAGAAAAAGTGTCGTGAAACAAAGTTACAAAATAAAAGCCCTAAAAAAAAAACAAAAAAATCTAGACCATAAAAAGTTCACGACGGACTAATCTTACCTCCTTACATACCGTCTAAAAATCAATATTGGAATTAACCATATGGTGTATCACCTTGTGGTTTCCAGCAGAGAAGAATAGGGCCACTCCAAGTCTTCCCGTGGATGTCGTAGAAGGCAACTAAGGAAATACAATTTAAAGCTTATAAATATCAATGAGACCTCTCCAACCCGTCTGGCCAGCGTGAAGAGTGTAGGCCAAAGCTTTTGGCTGCTCTGGCCTAGTGTGTCTCTAGTAGTATAAAGAGGGTCGTGCTCCTGCAGTGGAGACTTAAAGACCTGATGATGATGATGATGAACTATGTGGTGATAGAGTAAAATACGACTTGTCACATCCACTTTCCTCTCCCACGGGTGACGGGCTCTGTGTAAAAACCAGTATCCTCGTCAAATCTCCTTGGTTAGGTAGCGGACCCCGGGCTCTGAAGCATCACTGCTGAGGATGCAACCGGGAAAATACGCTCGGATGATGACTATTTAAGTTGTTATACCCATCTAAATTTAAATAGTATTTATTAATCATACAAGTCATTACAATCAGAACAAATTACAATTGATGGTCAAAATAATACAAATAATTACAAAAAAAAAGTTTCACAAACTTAGCGTTTCCGGTGCAAAGGTGCCCAGAACACTGACCGCGTTACCGCGCTGGATAGCAATGGCTATTCTTTGCACCAGAAACGAGCCAGAATGTGAGTCCCCAGTCTTTTCTGAAATTCGTTGACATATCTCCCTTATAAGGCGCTTAGCGACCGAACCCCAGCTGCCCATGGTCTCTACGGCTATGGGTACAAAACAATATTTCAGCTCTAAGCTCTAAGCCTATCTAAGTGTCGGAGAACCCTTTGAGGCGTGAGCATGTGCCAGGGTTCTCCACTCTTTTGTCCGTGTTGCGATCTTTAATAATAACAAAATGAAAATTGAACATCGGAAAAACAAGTTGAAGTTCTGAACAAAAAATAAAAATTAAGCTTCTGAGCATCTGCACTCACCTACATTTGCAATACTGCAATTAATGCTAGGGTTACCACGTCAAACAAAATGTTGGTTAGTTATCGAGGTAAATGCTTTGTTGTACAAATAAAACTTTAAAAATTACCCTGCTTTATCACAATAGTACCTACTTTTAAAACCCCGTACACGCGATTTGACCGAAACTTATTAGGTTTTAGTCAAATCGCATGCAGTTGAAAATCGGTGGCCATCTTGGATTAGAGAAAAAAACATATCAGTTCAGCTTTTGGCAGGATTAGCTCGGCCTAGGGCCTAGCAGGGAAGCTCAGCCTAAGTCCTTTGGCCTCGAGCTTCGCTTAGTTACTAGGGGGGGGTCCTACGAAGAAGGGGTATAGTTATGGGGGAATACATTGATATCATAGCGCCATCTGTTATTTGTCAGGTAAATGTCAAAACCTGAATTTGAAGCGTTATCACCTAATAATTTTTATACAACTGGACCGATTTTCATCAAACATGGCTGAGAATCATCGCAAAGGAAATGCTTTCACCTAAAACAAACCGCAACGAAATTGGGCCATCCGTTCGTGGTCTACAATGCCGCAGACAGACACTAGCTTCAAAGATAATATAATTACTAACGTAACTAGCGTCAAAAGTCCAAAACAAAAGTGACAGAGTCTCAAAAGTCCAAACTCAAGGTTTACCAACGAGCAATGGAGCCAAGCGTATTGGGCCTGCCTCTTATAGACAAAGTGCGTAATACAGAACTGCGTTCTCAAACACGAATTGTATGTAGGCGTACAAACTGCCAAACTAAAATGGAGCTGGGCGGAACATGTCAGTCGAATGTGACCGGAAAGGTGGGCAAAATTAACAACATTTTGGTTACCAGAGGGCCGCCAAGGCAGAGGTAGACCCAGAACCAGGTGGCGAACTGATCTAGATAGGTTTTTGAGTGGATGGGAAGAGCTTGCAGCAGGCAGAGATAAGTGGAAGGACAAGGGGGAGGCCTTTGCCCAGCAGTGGGACATAAAAGGCTAGTAAAAAAAAGAAAAATAATTGGCCAAGTGCGTGTCGGGCCACGTGCAGTGTAGGGTTCCGTAGTTCCGAATGCCAACTTTGAGTTTATGCCACTAAAAACGTTTAAAAACGAACTATCTATTGAATTTGTATGAAATTTCTTTTTCCAAGTACATTTTATAAGTTGATCGCCTATAACTTTTTAATTTGTATACCCTACTTAGCTCTGATAGTTTTCCTTTAAACAACATTATATATACTATAGCTGTGAATTTTTCACGTGGCCATATATAATGATGGCCACCAAAAATGGTGTTAACAAGTTCACAATGTTTTTGAAAGACCTATTCAACCATACCCCACACAATGTGTTTGTCGAGAAAAAAAATATTGACTACCTCTTTACTTGTATGGCAGCTAACCTAAAAAAAAATATTTTTCCAGATTTTATTTTACGACTTTTTCGCCATGATTAATATACATATCCATGCCAAATTACAGCTTTCTAGTACTTGTAGTTTCTGAGTAGGACCGCGGACAGACAGACAGACATGGCGAAACTATAAGGGTTCCTTGTTTACTACGGAACCCTAAAAACTAGTGTCAAACTCATAACACTACTCTTTTTTGTCAGTCTCTTTGTCACCCCTATCGAGTGCTAATTTTTCACCTAGGTCACGACGCTAGGTGCCGCAACGTCAATCAAGGGAGCCATTTCACTGCAATTTGTTACTCGTTTAGAACTCATTTGCTCCCACCGCATCTGTTTCTTCAAATTAATTTATTTACCGACTTCAAAGAACTTGCAATACTAGAATTTTTACCCCCTGACAAAAAGAGAGGTATTATAAGTTTGACGGTAGTGTCTGTCTGTCTGTTCGCTGTAGCACTCGAATGGATGGACCGATTTCGACGCGGTTTTTTTAAGTGAAAGCAAGTTCCTTTGCGGTGGTTTTTGGCTATCTTATACCTTTAAACGAGCAATTCTTGTATATTTATATTTATAAATTTCTGTGATCTCGAAAACGGCTCTAACGATTTCGCAGAAAATTGGTATATGGGGGTTTTCGGGGGTAAACAATCAATCTAGACTAGTCTTATGTTTGGGAAACGCGTGTTTTCGAGTTTTCATGCGTTTTTCTTTCACGCAGAATATGGTCGCTAATTTCGTCGCGCCGGCCGCTATCCGTTTTGGCTCAGCAGTTTAGGATGCGAACCGCTAGAAAGAGTGTTACGGGTTAGAATCCCACTCGGTGACTTACTTTTGTTCTTTTTATGTTCAAGTTTATAAATATTTTTTTATTTTGTATTGTTTTTAGACAAGTTTAAAAAAATTTAGTTAATGTTGTAACCGAGTAAAGCTCGGTCGCCCAGGTACTGTTACATAAAATATACTTTATGAATTTTCTGGGGTCCAGTCACAGCTTACTAATAAGTTACTACGTCCAGTGCTGCCATCATTTTAAAAAAAATATTTGAAAGAAAACAGTAGAGATATCGGTTAAAAGTTTCCGTTTTTCGCAATTCATATTTTAAAGAGTTATTATATCTAGGGCTTGCTCAAAACAAAATTTTAAATGATATCTCCGTTTTCTTTAAAATGATTTCATATCATAAAGTACTCGTCAAGACAAATCAACTTAATGAGAATAGAGAATATGCATGAAAAAATGTGTTATCTAACCAGTTTATTCGTAAATATTCAAAAGTAAAGTACTAACAGTGAAACAGAATAAAAATTGGTGAAAAAACGAACGAGATATAGCGATTTTACGAAAATATGTCTATCTCACTCGCAAAAACGCTATTTTCTATAGCAAATGTATTGATGATATGTAATTATGACGTCACCAGTCCATATCGGACTTCTCTCTCTAATTGGAACTTTAAAGTATCATAGGTTCGTCGATGATTAAGATATTTTATTAATTCTTTCATATTTGTTTACTGTGGTTAATAAGCATTTTATTAAACAAATAAAAAAAATGCGTGCATATTCTCTATTAAGTTGTTTTTTATCTGAGTTCCGCCAGAAATTTCCCGGCTCCATCATCAGAAAAGCTCATCGAAATATTGTATTGTCATCCAACTTACACAAGTATACAAAATTTCAGCTAAATCGGTTGAGGATAACAAGATGAAGATTAAGTGGCAAGATTTGAACTAAACAAACATTCATACATACATACGAGATACATTGCAAGTTAAATAAAAGCTCGTAAAAGTCACATATATATAGAATGGAATAGAATAGAATAGAATAGAATAGAATAGAATAGAATAGAATAGAATAGAATAGAATAGAATAGAATAGAATAGAATAGAATAGAATAGAATAGAATGGAATAGAATAGAATGGAATGGAATGGAATGGAATGGAATGGAATGGAATGGAATGGAATGGAATGGAATGGAATGGAGTGGAGTGGAGTGGAGTGGAGTGGAGTGGAATGGAGTGGAGTGGAGTGGAGTGGAATGGAATGGAATGGAATGGAATGGAATGGAATGGAATGGAATGGAATGGAATGGAATGGAATGGAATGGAATGGAATGGAATGGAATGGAATGGAATGGAATGGAATGGAATGGAATGGAATAGAATGGAATGGAATAGAATGGAATAGAATGGAATAGAATGGAATAGAATGGAATAGAATGGAATAGAATGGAATAGAATGGAATAGAATGGAATAGAATGGAATAGAATGGAATAGAATAGAATAGAAAAGAATAGAATATCTTTATTAACACATTTGAGGAACGTACATTTTCATATATCTCTTACATAGTTATATGTTGCATGCTGTACAAAAATGTTTCGTCTTTGATTTTCCACAATTTTAAATGATATTAATCACATTTGAAAATAATAATCATAATATTAAAAGTTTAAAAATTCTAAAATAAAAATTTAATATGTCATTCGTAAGCAAATACCTAACTTACAAATAAATATAAATATAACTATTATCAGCTATTATTTTATATAAATTAATGTTTTTATTTTTAGTAATAGTTTTAATTTATATAATAGCTTTTAGTTTAACATAATTTCGTTTATTTATACTTTAATAATGTTATTTAAGTGTTGTGCATAAATAATATATTATCAGCTGTATATATATTATGCGCTTCAAATTATATTAATATTACAGTAGCAGACATCTGCATTACTGATAAATTTTAATTGTGTGACTCACTCTAAAGATAAATGCTAATAGGTAAGCTTACGATTGAGCTATTAATAAGTTAAGAGGTAGGCGCGATAATGATGCAAACTAAAATTTTCTATGTTTTGTATTAAATACCGAACTTTGACGTTATACTTTCTTGGACTGAAATAGTTTCTGCATAAATAAATAATTCTACAAGTTTTTGCCAGGCAAATTAAAAAACCCCGATTTTCAATAGTTTCATATGGAACGCCATCTAGTGATGAGCGGAGGAACGAAATAGTAGGACTAATATACGAAGCGCTATCTATTATTTGACAAACAAACTACAAAAACCCCGATTTTCAAGCGTTAACCACCAATAACGACAACAAGGGAAATTGCTTTTAAAAAAAAAAGACGTGTGGCACTCGGGGACTGCCGCGGTAAAGCTATTGCAAACAAGGAAGGACGGCAACGTCGCAAACGGACGACGGAGACGAAGCGGCAACCTACATGGTAGGCGGAGTGGGGAGAGCGTTAGGTTTTTTCGTTACGGAATTTCTGGATTCGGGCCCCGCGCTCAAGGCCCGCGATAGAAGCTATGCAATAGCTTAATAAATAGAAATTGGTCCATCCGTTCGAGCGTTACGAGGCCACAGACAGACAGATAGACAGACACCCCTTTTTTGTCGGGGGTTAGAAATCAAATTCAAAATGGATGTAATCAATGACAAGTGACATTATTCTGAAAACTTTTTTATCAGTACAAAATAATTTATTGTTAGCCCAGTTCACATATCTATTGACAGAATTTGTCTTTAAATTAAATTATATTTTGCTCTTAATTAAATTTAACCGTATTTTCAACCGACTTCAAAAAAGGAGGAGGTTATCAAAGCAAATGCAAAAATGTTTTTTATATATGTTCCCCAATTCTGTACCTACTTAAAGACGCATACTGGACCAATTTTAAAAACTCATTTTCGTTTGAAAAAACTGGTCAGGTGGTCCCAAGAAATATAATTTTTTTCAAAATCGTTTGTGTAGTTTGGTGTTAAAGTCGGTTTTAATTAAAAACTTGATGATTGAACATTTGACGGATGATATATCTATTAGTGTATTGTGAACATTATTGTCTGACTCGGATTTACGTAGGCAAGAGTGGGTGTTGGAAATAATTGGTAATTTGATTTAGGGTCGAAGTTATTGATATCAAATGTGTTTATTTGTGGGAGTTATGTGGGATTCGAAATAGAAATAGTGATGTGCCGTTCCCAAATTCCCGTTTCCGGGGAACGTTCCTCATTCCCGGGAACATTCCCAATTTCAGGGGAACGTTCCCGTCTCAATTTTATTTTTTCATCATATGAACGTTTTCTGCTATAGTTTGTTAAGTTTTCTTAATATGTATCTTCATCAGCAGATCAAATATCAAAATAATTCATTTTTACCCATCATTTTTAACCTATTACCAAGAAAGTTGGCACGTTCAAAGGGCCAATTTTAGATTTTTAAATAATTGTATAACATTGACCATAAAACAATAAAAATGTTTTTTTTCTCGATAAATAAGATTTATATCCTATGGAAACGGGTCTCGTTCCCGGCATCAAAGAAACGTTCCCGGCAACAAGGGAACATTCCCTAGAAATTTGTGAACGTTCCCAGGGAACGTTTAGACAGTTTTTGGTAATGTTGTGGATTATTGGAAATATTTGTATTATAAACATATTAAGAAATGCATTTACATAAGTTTAATACATTTGCATTGATAAAAAAATAGTCTGAAAAATAAAATTATAACTTTCCCTGATATTTCCAATTATTGGGAACGTTCCCGGAAATGATTTTGGAAATCTGGGGAATGTGGGAACGTTCCCGGGAACGGCACATCGCTAAGTAGATATATATATTTATTTATACAACGTGGAAGGGACATACCCGTAATAAAACGAACCACGGGCTGTACTAGATCACTAATAGTATATTGAACAAAATACCAGTCAAAAATAAAACATAAACAGTTAAACATAAAAAAATTCGACATTCCCATACAATTTCCCGGGCGGCTGCACACTTTAGTATGGAAATGCCTATTTTTTTTGTTTTTGAATGTTATATTAATTTCAATAGAAATATATAAACTGTTTTATACTTTTTTAACTTTTTTATTTTATTTAATTTTATTAACTTTCAAGACCTAGCCCTTTTTGAAAAAGGGCATTTTCCAACTTGCCATAGCAGGGGATCAAAGCCAGAACCTCCGGATTGGCGGACTAGTGTGTTAACCATTACTTCACTGAGGTGTACAAACAGACAAACAGACAGACAATTTTTTTAAAATTCTTATTTTATTACTATGTCTCCATCGCCTCATTTTTTTTGGAAATTTATTCAATGTAGGTACATTTACATTGTTTTTAATGTTTTATTATATGTATAGATATAGATACTTATATAGATTTAGATAGTTGTTCAGATACAAAGTATAGCTCATTTGAGCCTAACCAGACGATCTATAGATCAATCGATGATCTGTCAAGGCCTACCCATCATTATCCACCATTACCGAAGATGTATACGAACGTAATTTGATCCAACCAATCCGAAAGTAGGTCAGTGCACCACCGTAAAGGCATAACTAGTAAATAATCTGTGGTAAATGTTTTTTATTTTTTTATTTTTATTTTCGTTTATTGATAAACCAACAGCGATACAGTTTCTTTAGTTACAAAATATACAATATAATAAATAGGGCCAAAAAAGGTTTACACGGCATTTTATCAATATAAATACACTTTGTTGATTGCAATAAGAAATTAAAGAAAGTAACATAACTAATTTTAAGCAGATAAGTAAGGAATACTGGTACATGCTAATGATTACTGAACAGTTAAATAATATAATAAATATAATTGGGGGGGGAACATCCATGTTATAAACGATGCATGTTGACAATGTCAGTTTTGAGTCGCGAATTGGTGAGGTAAAACAAGTCTAAATTTGAATATGATTCATTATAGGTGTTAGCCATTCGACACAACACAGAATTCTTGAAGTAATTTGTGTGACTGTGGGGTACATGTAGTAACTGTGTGTGACGCGTGCGTTTCGAAGGAACTCGAAGTGCCAATGCATGCAGAAGATCGGAACAATCTATCCTGCCTGTGATTACTGATTGTAGAAATATAAGATCATATTGAACGCGCCTCATTTCTAAACTATCCATATTGTAGTTCAAGCACGCCTCAGCATAACAGTTGAATGTTTTGTGTTCCTTGAATGATAAAAATTTAAGAAACTTCTCTTGTATGGACTCAATTCTCTGCTTGTGAGTAGAATATTGAGGTGACCAGATACTGCACGCGTATTCAAGAATTGTTCTTACAAAGGTAACAAATAGAACTTTAATGCACTCAATATTCTTGAACTCCTGACTTACGCGTTTGACAAAGCCTAGTTGTTTGAATGCTTTACTTACTATTGCTTCCATGTGTTCTGTCATAAGCATTTTTGAGTCAAACAAAACTCCCAGATCCTTCACTGTAGAAGTATTTTTAATTGAACCACCACATATGTTATAGTTAAAATTTATTGGATTGGTTTTACGCGAGAATGTAATTTGCATGCATTTTTTAACATTTACAGTGATTCTGTTGTTTTTATAAAAACTTTCTAAGGAGTCTAAATCTTTTTGTAATAGCTTACAATCTTCGACGGATTCGACACTCAAAAAAACTTTTTTGTCATCTGCAAACATCAAAAAATTTGCGTGTTTCAAATAATTACCTATATCAAACAGATAGGCATTGTAAAGCAGGGGGCCCAGAATAGATCCCTGAGGCACTCCCGAAGGTACTGAAACGAAGTCACTTCGCGCTCCACCAATCACAACAGCTTGACTACGATTAGTTAAATAAGATGCGAACCATCGAAGTAGGTCACCGCGTATTCCCAAGGCGTTTAGTTTGCTCAACAGGATAATGTGATCCACACGGTCAAAAGCCTTTTCGAAGTCGGTATAGATCACATCAACCTGCTGACGTCTGTCCATACTTCTAAGGACATGATTGGTAAACACAGCAAGATTAGTGACTGATGAACGTCTTTTCATGAAACCATGCTGCTCATTCGGAATTGACCTATGGATGACTGGACTTATGTATTTGTTAATAAGTTTTTCGAATATTTTACTAATCGTGTTGAGAATAGAAATTGGTCGGTAGTTTTCTATGTCGATTTTGGAACCATTTTTGTGTATAGGGACTATCAGTGCCTCTTTCCATTTTGATGGAAAACTACCTTTCCGTAAAGATGCATTAAATAGAATTACTAATGGTTTTGCAAGATTTTTAGCACACTTTTTGTAAAATATAGGAGGAATGTTGTCACTCCCTGCTCCTTTATTAGTATCTAAATTTAGGAGAACATCAGTAATCTCTTTCTCGGTGAATACAATTTCATTGACTACTTCACAGGATTCAACTTCAGGAATTTTTACATTATCATATGAACTCGCAGGTTTCACAAAGACACTTTCGAAAAATTTGTTAAAACCTTTACACGCCTCAGACTCACCATGGTATTCTTGATCTTTCAGTTTCAAGGTGTTAGGATATCCAGAATTGTTTTTCCGGAGTGACTTAATGTAAGCCCATAGTTGTTTCGGATCCTTACGAATTAAATCTTGTACACGTTTTAAATGGTTTTCATAACATTTCTTTTGAATTTCTTTCTGTCGGGCGCGCAATATAGAAAATTCGTCATAATCTCGAGGATTATGGTGTCTTTTCCATCGCCTGTGTGCACGCTGCTTGTCTTTAATAATATGTTTCAAAGCGGCAGAATACCATGCTGGGTGTTGTGCATTATTATTTTTGGTTTTCATTGGCACGAATTCGTTAATAATGTTATATAAAATTCCATAGAATACATTTACCAATTCATCAATTGAATGGTTATCACTTGTAAATTCGCCAAGGCAAGTAATCCAATTTATTTTCGATAAGTGATTGTTAATTTCGTTGTAATCAGCTTTGAAGTAATTGTAATTTTTAATAGGTTTAGGGCGCAACGAGGGCATAAGTAAGTCAGGTAAATTCATAAGTAAGGGGGGATGAGCAGGATCCTCTTTGACAAGGGCATCGGGACTACGAGTAAGACCCACAACTGCATTACTAAATACAAGATCTAAGACATTATTGTAAGCATTTACTGTGCTATTGTATTGCCTTAACTCGAACCCATCGCATGCATCAATTAATTCACATGACGCTTCTTGAACATCGACTTTACATGTTTTTTGCAGTGTAGGAACAGAAGGAACAGACGCCGACCATGCTATGTTTGGCAAATTGAGATCTCCTATTATAATAAAATGATCATTTAAGTTTTGAGCAATAACTTTAGTAAAATGATTGTTGAAGGACTTAAGTCGTGATGCTTTATCATTGTCCGGGGGTATATAAATTAAACCAATGTGCAAATCGCGGCTGTCAAAAGTGCCAAGTTTATGACCAGATACTGATACAAATAAACACTCTACATCTGAGCAATCCCACTCCGGTCTCTCCCTAACTTGAAGTGCCTTTTTAGAGAAGATCATAACTCCTCCACCCATCTTCTTTGAAGACTTTCTACTATTACGGTCATTACGGAACATGTCGTACCGGTCGTCACAGAGCTCTCCTTTGTAGAAACCATCAGTCAACCAAGATTCAGTTATAAGTACAATATCGAAATCGTTCATTAGTAAGTTTTGACGTAATTCTTTAGTTTTGGTACGTAGGCCGCGAGTGTTTTGGTAAAAAATGTTTAGGTTTTTATCCATAATCATCTATCACAGCCGTACCGAAACGTAATAACGCGTATGTTAAATCATTAAGTTGCGACCTAAGATTAAAAAAGACGGTAACAATACAAACGATATGAAAAATATGCGAATAGGTAAATGCGATAATTGGGCGACTGATACTAACGTGTTCTGCAGTGTGTCGAATGTTAATATTATTGTTTAATGTTTTTATTAGGAGGTAAGACAATGGATGTTCCCCTGATAATTTGACACGACATTTACAGACACAAGATAACGAAACAAATACTTTTACAACAGTAAGTAGCACTAAGAGTAACGACAACAATGAAAAATTTAGGTCAGTTTTCCTAGATCCCTTTCCGAATTTATAGTGATCGAAGGAGATTCTTCGTTTTTGCGTAAAAAAATATTGCAGTCACGGATCCACACGAATTTGTATCCTTTATTCTTAGCTATGTCTTTGGTCTGTTTCAGTAAACGTTTATTTTCCGGTGTCAGGTGTTCGTTAACAAAGAATTTTTTTGGGTGGTCCACTTATTCAAATGTTTGAGGTATTGATTCCTTTGCTCCTTCTCAATCCGGACAAAATACGGTCTTTCAAGGTCCTGTCTCTAAGCTTGGCGACAATTGTCTTAGGCCTGCCTGCTATTTTTTGCATAGGTTGAACACGATGGGCATATTCTATGTCTCCAGGCTCAAGATCAACACTGGCATGCTTAGCTATAGCTTTTACGAGATCTATTGTCGATTCGTTGTGCAGCTGAGGTAGTCCTACCACTTCAATGTTTGTCATCCTAGCCCTTTGTTGTTGTTTACTTAATTGCTGTTGAAGTTCGTATATTGTGTTATTGGCTTCACATACATCATTCTCAAGTTTGCTCATGTTTGCAAGCATTTGCTCGTGTTCATCCTGTATTTGCACATGTGAGGCCCTGAGCTCTTTTATCTCTCCATTGACAGATTCAAATTTTTTTTCAACTACGGTGAGGACTGTAGTTTTTAATTCTTGAATTAATTCCTCCTTTACGATCCTCAGCTTATTGTCTAATAATTTCTCTATTTCTCTAAGTAGATCTGGAGCTAATGCACTATGTGTTACAACAGGTATTTTGGGGTCCTTTTGTCCCTCAAAAGTGGTAGCTGTAGTCGGCTCCTTGCTAATTTGTGACTGGTTTTGAGTTGTTTTTGAGGGCCGTACAGGGGTATTAGTGTTGTCACCCCCTTTACGTTGAGCTGCAATACACGCTGGACATTTCCATTGTGCTCGTGGGCTGGCAGCTTCAGTAAAGTTAACACATTCAGAATGGTACATTTTCTGACAAGGAACACATTTAATGCGTTTTTGAGTTACGGTTATTGCAACTTTGCAAGCCTCACATACGCCAGCCATTTTGTAATAATATAATGTTTTCGGGGATATAAGCCAAGAACTTCTTTTTAAAAGAAGAGAAAAAAAATATATATATATATATAGATATATTTATGAGAAAAAAAAAAAACAAATGTACGAAAAAAAGGGCAAAGGGGAAAAAAATGATTTTTTAGTATTGAGCCAGTGCGGACTTGAACCGTCGTCAGTCTCGGCCGACTGGGCGAGAATCGGAACCGCCACGCCAGAGATGCGATAAGCGGCGTAGTGAAATTAACGATCACTCGATTTCGACTTGATGTACAAAAAGGATTGTTGTAAGTCTTGTGAGTATAAAATTTATTCGTCGACCCTCTTCGCAAATTGTGCACTCGCCAAGTTCTTACACTTTAATTTAAAAATTTGTTCACGTCCGATTAAGTTCACTGAAACCTTTTATCCTTACAAATTACTCAAAACACCATCTTCATTCTGGTACACTTATACGTCAGAACTATGCAGGTTACGAATTTTAAAATTTTAAAATGTTCTTTATTTTATGTTGGCTTGCTACCATTTAAGGATATTTATGTCTTGGCCCGAGTTTAAAAGCCATCGGGTAGACTTAAATACACTAAAAATACGTAGTACGATCTAAAAAGTACTATAATAATCGGCCAAGTGCATGTCGGGCCACGCGCAGTCGTTCCGAAGTTAGGAATGCCGACGTTTTTTTCAAGATTTTATTCTACTGCTTTTTTCGCATAGTTAATATACATACTAAATAAATAAATATGAATGCCAAATTACAGTTTTCTAGTACTTATAGACTCTGAGTAAAACCGCGTACAGAGAGACAGAAATAGCGAAACTAAAAGGGTTCCTTGTTTACTACGGAACCCTAAAAATGGACCAGTCACATGATAGAGTTTCTCTCGACGACACCATTGAAAGTAGAATGGATTGGTAACATTATTCTACTCACCGTCACGACTCGTCCTACCAGAGCCATACTTGGCCTAAGCAGAAAGAAGACTTGGCCCACATGAAATGATCTACAAGGATGCAACTTCAGGCCACCACGTAAATAATCCTACATATTTTGCATACTACATAGACACTTATTTAGTCAAATGAACCATTAATGTATAAGCCACAGCATTCAAAGTCATGTTTTAGTTTTACGTCCATTGAAATAGATAATTATGTGAGGTCTAATGCATTTCAATTGCTTCTGGTGATTAGAGGCTATAAAACATCTTAGATATTTATTTTGTCAATTTAAAGTTGAACAGAAATAATCGGGTGATTTCCCGTCAAAACCATTCTTGGATAAACCATTAATGGTGTACTCTTAAGCAGGGTTCTGCAGAAGAAGCATCTATGGTAAGAAAAGAAAAGGTTATGGTTATTTTTTTTTTAATATTTTAATATTTAGGGACAAATTACACTGATTAAAAGGAGAGGTAAAAAGTACCCGTAACCGAAGGGCATGTATGAAGAGATTGATGAGTTTAGATGAAGCAAAAGAGGTTTGTCAGGATCGTAGCAAGTGGAGGTCCATAGTCTCTGCCTACCCCTGCGGGAAACAGGCGTGATATTATGTATGTATGTATGTATGTAAATTACACTGATTGAGCTAGCCCCAAAGTAAGTTCGAGACTTGTGTACCAATACTAACTCAACGACACTATATTATTATATAGATAAACATCCAAGACCCAGGAAAATTTGAAAATGGCCATTTTCCAACTTGCTCTGACCGGAGTTCGAACCCGGGACCTTTGGGTGGTGGACTAGCATGGTGTCCACTACGCCACGGAGGTCATTGAAATGAAAAAACGGGTAGGTAATGGAAATACGTAGTGTATCCTGGGACAAAAATAATAATATTCCAACTGTCTAGCTATCACAGTTCATGATACAGATAGATAGACAGACGGACGGACAGCGGAGTTACATACATACTATCACGTCTTTATCCCTAATGGGGCAGACAGAGCATTTTGGGTCTTGCGGCTCTATGCAGAACCCAGGGCCGCAAGACCCAAAAGCCACTTTTAGCGTCATGGTGGGCGAGAAGATGGAAAAGCAATCCATACAGTGATGGGTTGCTAGCCGCATCGCCTGTTAACATGATTTGCATTTTTGCCCATTCCCTCGATCGGCTTTTACGATCTGCGTGGGAAGAGAAGCAGCTGGTACATTCTAAGTTTTCTTATTTCTCCCAGACCAGCATGGGAGTTAGTAATAGGAAAAAAAATAGTTAAATATCAGATTCAGAGGGTACCTAATCTAATCATCTCTCATATATTTACATACATGGAATTCTCACAAAAAACCAGGATGTGACTACAAAATGAAATCCTGCGATCACTTTGTCTGATCTCCCTACACAAAGGGTATGAATATTTATATGTTTGTCATAGCACGGCTGATGTTTTCCACATTCAATTTATTATCTGCTAATTGTGGATTGTGACATTCTTGAAATAAACAACGCGTTTTACAAGAAATAAATATAATTATAATGTTATTAGTTTTTACATAGGGGTTTGCTTGGTTTTGGTTGTTTTTTTCGCCTACCCATCGCCTAACGTATAATTATTTTCTTCTTTATCATTAGATGGAGCTATAAGGTAATTATTCGGCCATGTCACTCGCAAAGAAAACTCTATGGAGCGTTTGGTGATTCAGGGTCGAATTGAAGGCAAGCGCTCACGTGGTCGGTCTCCAACGAGGTGGTTGGATCTTATCAAGGCTGTAACACAGTGCCCGGCAACGGAATGCTCCAAAAAAGCCGAAGACAGAGATATGTGTAGAAAAATCGCAAGAGCAGCGGCCATGGACGAACAACCCAATCCATAATCACGACCACTCTGTCAAGAGTGTACGACAGAAGATAAGCTAATAATTAAAACATTAAAATCTTTTACTACTATTATCTAAATAAAGTAGAACTCTAATTAATTAAATATGACTTATATGAAATACAATAAATATTTTAAAAGTATATTTAACACTTTTTTTGTCACTTTTTGCTATTCGTGTGTGCTGCCATCTCTGTGGTCCTACCCCGCAACTCCAGTTTTGCCTACTTACGGGCCTTTCAATATTTCTATTTCATTGGGTATCCATTACGTTAGTAATTATATTATTTTTGACTTTGCTGTTTTCACTCGTTTACCTTTGTAATTATATTATCTTTGACTTCACTCTTTTCACGCTCGCTCTTTTATAAAAGCTCTTTAGCTATATTTAATCAAAACGGATGACAAAACATTCACATTTACATTAAGTATAGTGATATATTATCATGAATGAAACAAACATTTTATTGCTCAGGTCATTAAAATCGCATAAAAGTATAATTAAGGGGAATGAGATGCTCTCAGTCATATCACAGAGTCATATTAAATTCGGACGCATATTTTTTCTGAAATTCATTTATTTCTGTAATATATGTATTGCGTATGTAGATTATATATATTATTACGCATTGCATAATAATTTTGCCTAATGACCAGTGGACAATAGGTAGTGGCCATCGGGAATAACCGGAAACATGATCATCTCATTGATGAGTTTAGATGAAGCAAAAGAGGTTGGTCAGGATCGTAGCAAGTGGAGGTTCATAGTCTCTGCCTACCCCTGCGGGAAACAGGCGTGATATTATGTATGTATGTATGATCATCTCATATCATCTTTAGGTCTTTTTTGTCTCCACTGCAGGAGCACGACCCTCTCTGTGCTACCAGAGCCTTGGCTAGAGCAGACAGAGGATTCTCCTACACTCTCCTCGCTGGCCAGACGGGTTAGAGAGGTCTCATTGATGTTTATAAGCTTTGCTTTGCTTTAATCGGAAACATTAGACTTATTTATTTGGCTAAGTGTAATTCCGTACAACTATATTGCACAAGTTAAAAATTAAAGGGATCATAATACAAGAAACGTAGCATTAACTAGTTCCTTGAGTACTAATACTTGAGATGAGTTTCGTATGGAAATACATTAAAGCTTGGGCGGAGGTAAGGAACCCTTCACGTACAAGTCCGTCTCGTACTTGACAGGTTTTTTTTTATATTAAGTAGTTCAGATGCCACAAGTGACGTTAGTAATTATATTATCTTTGCCACAAGTACATTAGAGCCACAACTTCTGCCGCCGTATCCACTTTAGTATTTAGTATATACACGGTGATTTTTCATTGATTTTGGAGCTGAAGGCCACTTCATAATAATCGTTAGTAAGACCTAATTAGCTAGTCAAAATAAAAATTCAGAACCGAAAAAGTTTACTACAACTCGAAAGTAAAATCGTGAGATCAATTAGTAGTTCCACTGCCAGGCGTCGTCGCCGGCCGACCGCCCGAAGTTCATGGGTTCACGCGAGTTCACGCGACAGTTTTGGACGAGTACTACGTGGTCTCGATCGAAAATCATTTTTGTAACTTTTTTATCTGATGTGATACGCAAATTTGGATTATGTATATGGTAGAGTAATTTGTTTACTATACGACATTTTCTTTTTCAAAACCAATGAAAAGTCAGTCTGTAAAGTATACTTTAGTATTAGCACTGTAACAGGACAATAGTCAAGTAACGTTATTATAAGAGTAAAGTCAGTAAGTTTATTTGCTAGGCAAATTAAAAAATCCCCGACTGTCAAGAACGCCATCTAGTGAAGAGTAGCGGTACTACCGATACGACTTGATAGCGCCATCTATTGTTTGCTAGAGAAAACCCAAACTTTCAAGTGTGAACCCCCAAATAACGAAAAATTTCATCTAACATAGGTAAAACCATGGAATAATAATATACTGCGCCAGGTATGGCATTCCGGCATATAGTGGTCACGTGGGTGACACGAGCCTACATCACCGCCACTGTGTTACCGGTACTGTAAAATCAAACACCCCAACTTTCATTATTCACGTATATCTGAATCGGATTAAACCATGTCCATTTTTACAAATAACCTATTTATGAAAAAATAAGTTAGACTTGTTAATGAATAACAAGTATAACCTAATTTTTTATGCATTAAAATATTTATTGTCATGAATAATGGCAGGCAAACGTTCCCTAAATCTTAACTTAGTCACATTAAAGTGGCAACTCTGTGGTGACGTAGGCTCGTGTCACTGCCGGAATAGCAGACCTGTTTTTTTGGATCATGGGTAAAACCACCGCAAGGGACGACAAGTGCCAAAAAAGTTTCTCGAACTCCTCCGTGCTTCGCAATTGGCTGTCATCATTGTATGGCAGTCGTCAAGCTATGTCAGATGCCTTTAGGCAGCCTGAAAAATCTGACACCAATGTTGGCCACTTACACACACAAAAAAAATCTTTCTTTCAGTCAATCAGGTGATTCAAGCCTGCAATATCCTAAACAGACTGGAAACAAGTGGGATCACAGTGGGATTTGAACCGATGACCTCCTGATCACAAGGCGTACGCCTTGACCACTAGACCATGGAGGTAGTCAAGCAAGTCAGTAGGTACATCATTAGCAAAATAGAACGCACAAAGTGCAGTAGCAACTGAACTGGAATCTCGTTCTATCAATTAAACAGAATGATAAACATGACTCGTCTCGCAATGTCGGTAAATCACTTATTTATGGGACTGAGAACACTGAGAACGATGTAATCTATACATAATTTGTAATTTTTAGTTTAAATTTTAGTTAATAAGTTTGTTTAGTTTGAATTTAAGTTAAATTTGCGCTTAAAAAATCTATACGTATTATTACCTATACAGTAAAAAAATGTGTCTGCACATTGAATATACTGCCAATGTTTTTTTGGAGCGATGAAGACATAGTAATAGAGTAAGAACTAAAAGTCTGTCTGTTTGTCCAAGCTTATCCCCGGAAATATTGGACGGATTCCAATCAAACTTATTTTCTTTCAAAAAAAGTTTCATTCAAATCGGTCCAGTATTTCCGTACCGACACACAGACAAACAGACAGACACATTTTTAAAATTCTTACTCCATTAATATGTCGCCATCGCCCCAATATTTTTTTTGGAAATATATATAATGTACAAACACACTTTATCTTATCTTATATCTTTAAACGAGCAATTCTTGTATATATATATTTATATTTATTTATAAATTTCTGTGATCTTGAAAACGGCTCTAACGATTTCGCTGAAAATTGGTATATTGGGGGTTTTTGGGGGTAAACAATCGATCTAGATTAGTTTTATGTTTGGGAAAACGCGTGTTTTCGAGTTTTCATGCGTTTTTCTTTCCACGCAGAATATGGTCGCTAATTTTGTCGCGCCGACCGCCTTGTTTTTAGCTCAGCGGTTAAGGATACCGACCGCTAGAAAGAGTGTTACGGGTTCGAATCCCACTCGGTGACTTACTTTTGTTTTTTTTTATGTTTAAGTTTATATATAATTTTTTATTTTGCATAGTTTTTAGACAAGTTTAAAAAAATTTAGTTAATGTTCGAGATGTAACCGAGCAAAGCTCGGTCGCCCAGGTACTTTTTATTATATGTACAGATAAATATACCTAGGTAACAGCCACCGCAAGGAAACTTGCTTTCTCGTTAAAAAATCCGCATCGAAACCGGTTCATCCGTTCAAGTACAGACAGACAAACATTGTCGTTAATCTTATAACCACTCTTTTTTGTGGGGGTTAAACCAACCATACTGTGTGATAAATGATCATCATACTTACAACGTAATTAACTAATAACTTCTAAAAAGGAAAAGCTTCATTAAGAAATGTTTATCAAATCATTAATCTTTGAATAAGTAATTTAAGCAAGGGCTATGTAGTGCGTGAGATATTTTGTTATTAAGATGCACAAGGAAATGTTTGAATTGTCAAGGCTTAAGGGTCCAGTCAGACATGTTTGGTTAAACGATCTAAGAAGTCAGACGGCGTTTTTTTCGAAGCCTGCGTGACGTGATATTTAGATTTTTAACTTAATTTTTAAATAGTTTTTTAATTTAGAATACTAGTCCGCCATCCAGAGGTTCCGGGTTCGATTCCCGGTCAGGGCATGTTGCAAAATGACCTTTTTCAAACTATCCTGGGTCTTGGTTGTTTATCTATATATGTATTTGTTATAAAATATAATATCGTTCGTTGAGTTAGTTTCCCATAACACAAGTCTCGAACTTACTTTGGGACTAGCTCAATCCTGTAATTTGTCCCTACATATTTATTTATTTTTTATTAGATTTTAAAAGTTTTCAGTTCCATTTTTGATTTTTTTATAAATTAATAACACATTAAGTAATCTAGAAAAAAGTGTCTTAATTTAATGTCACGAAATGATGATTTTTTAGAGTACATAATGATTTATATATAAAAGAACCATTATAAGCGCAATCGAGGCCACAATTTGATGTGAGTACCATTTACTATGGTTTACAGTAGTTTATTATATAATTTGTGTAACGATAATGATAAAAAGTAATTTTACTGGCTTATTAGTTGTTACTGTTTAATGATCGGTGATGTTAAGGTTGATTCTTCAGTCTTCGTGCAGCGTATAATACGCGACGCATTTTACGTCGTTCATAGAATTTTTTGTGACGTAATTTACGCGTGGTGTACGATGACCCCATCGTTCACACCACGCGTAAATTACGTTACAAACTCTATGAAATGACGTATTTTGCGTCGTTCATAGAATTTTTACTGACGGAACTTAAGCGTGGTGTGAAACTCTTTGGAATTTTAGATTAACCTATAAAATTCGCTATTTTCCTATAACTCAATTCAGATATTTGTTTCTAAACGTCAAAACAAACATTTTTTATACGATTTGTATAAAATATAGGCACATGACGTCATAGATTCTTGGTATTAAATAACGCTCTTAATATTAGTCTTTCCGCAATAATAAATTTGAAATCACGCTGTAAATATATTTATTTATTTATTAAGACAAAAAAAATTATATATACACATAAAAAAAATTAAAACTAAAATATTGATTAAAAAACTACTCACTAAATAATAAAAATAAATTGACTAGATATATATGACGTTATTCTGTGACATTTTATTTTTATTTACAGTTCTAAATAATTTATTTTGGACCCAGAAAAGTACAAAATTGCTTATGTTTTTGTCCTCAGATGCGACACACAAGTATATCTTATACCTTTAAACGAGCAATTCTTGTATATTTACTTATATATTTATATGTTTATAAATTTCTGTGATCTCGAAAACGGCTCTAACGATTTCGCTGAAAATTGATATATGGGGGTTTTCGGGGGTAAACAATCGATCTAGATTAGTCTTATGTTTGGGAAAACGCAAGTTTTCCCAAACAGTGTATTCTTTGTCCACATTAACATACAGTGTATTCTTTGTCCACATTAACTTTAAGTATTAATTTAATTGTCAGTTGACGTCCTTGGAGAAAATGCTGCATTTCAGTTTGTTACCGCTTCTTCTGCACTAGCGCTTTGGAAGCGGTAGTAAACTTAGCTGTAAGTAACCATTTGACGTCAACAATTGTGCAACAAAATAATGACGATTATTAAGAGATATTATAAATATCCTATGATAATAATAATAATAAAAAAAACCCACTTGAATTTTTTCCCGTTGATGATATGGCATTTGTCACGCGTTATAACGCGTGACAAATGCCATATTATAATGACATGGAGCTGATCTGATGAAGGAGCCGACCGAAGGATGGCCATAGAAACTGTGTAATGAAACGACGCAATTTCAACGAGTTTAGGCTCGTTTGATTCGACTTGTGGAGTCCATAGATAAAAGCTTGGTTTTAAAAATAGTTTTTTACAATAATTATACTTGTTACTCAAATCAGGTTAAAACGAAATGGTAGCAGTTTCATTTCGCCCTATACCGATCCTATTGCCATGGCTGCACGACATAGGACTCATTGCGAAATTTCCTCTCCGAATCAACAGTGACTAGAACGGAATCCGAGAATCCGTGACCTATTGTGTGAATGCGATCTCTAATCGATGATACATTTAACACATTCTGGGACGCTTGCGCCTGTAGACGTGAATAATCCGCTGTTTCCAACAACTCTAATACTTTTTTCTTAACGTTAAAACGAATTCTTTTTACATGCGTTTAGTATAAAAACCAACGTCATAGTAAGAGTCATAGGGAACCCTAAAAATGGACATGATTAAAAATGACATCATCATCATCAGGTCCTTTTGTCTCCACTGCAAGAGCACGACCCTCTCTGTACTACCAGAGACATACTACACTCTCCTCGCTGGCCAGACGGGTTGGAGAGGTCACATTGATGTTTATAAGCTTTGTTCAGCTTGTATTTCCTAAGTCGACTTCTACGACATCCACGGGAAGACTTGGAGTATTACTTTCGTAACGTAAAAACAAACACTTTCCACCTATTTAAACCGTGACGTCATAGTTTCTTAGAGTCATACGGAACCCTTAAAATGGACATGATCAACACAACAAGTAACATTATTTTGTGATGTATCAAAGACATAACAATTTGAAAAAGGCCATTTTCTAACTTGTCCAGGCTGGGGATAGAACCCGGAACCTCCGGAAAGGCAGACTGGCGTGTTAAAGTGTACCACGGAGGGCGTAATTGCAAGTTTAATAAAAACTTGCAATTACGAATATATTTCTATCATAACACGTAACAAAACCGAAAAGAATCTCGAGCTGCCATTAAAAATTACCAAAAAAACGTGCCAAGGTGAGCCCAGAGAAAGGTGGCTCATTGTTTTTTAAATCCGAAACATCTGCCGAAACAATTGTACTAATGTTTCTATGCCATTGTCGGTTTTGTAATTGCCAGGGTTAAAAGGTTAGTAGATCATTCATTACGCCTTCAAACATTTGACTTGATAATTATTTATTATATAAGGCCTTACAAAATATACTGAAACTATTTTAAGGGTATTTTCAGTCCATGATACTAAACAACTTTCAAAACAACTTTGGAAACCAATTGGTCAGTTTCTTTTTTCCCGTTTCCATTGCAATTCCCGTTCCCGTTCCAGTTCTCACTTCCGTTCCTGTCATTTGCTAGAGTTGAATTATGGTTGAATTTTGTAAATCCTGAAACACGTACTTATTAACCGCCAGGAGAACTACTGCGAAGTTTCGAATAAAATGGTCTAACTACTCCTGTTTCTCCATACAAACATTAAACCCCCGATATACCCCTTTAGGGGGTGAGTTTTGAAAAATCCTTTTTTAGTGCACCCATAGACCGGACCTATGTGCTTTTGGAGACTCTAGGCCTAGTCAGTCACTCAGAGTATTCGACTACATTCCAATTTATGGTCTTTTGTTCCCCTTTTTACCCCCATAGAGGCGGAATTTTAAAAAAGGCTGAAAAACGTGTTTTATTACTTTTGTTTTGAAACATTTATGGCAAGTTTCAAGTACATCAGTAAATATTTTAAGATTTTTCATACAAACTCTGGCCCCTACTTTTACCCCTTTAGGGGTCGAATTTAAAAAAAACCTTTCATATCTGAGCACTATGTATTAACATAAAACTACTGTCCAGATTTCACGTTTATATCTGTTATGTTTTAGGCTGGCCCTGGTGTTGATGAATAAGCCACCCTTGATCTTATATATATATACAGACGGAATTTAGGAAACCGAATTATACGTGTTTGATTATTTATATTTCGGAGTTATAGTAGCAAATTTAATGGAAATTGGAGCAGATTTTAATCTTTCAATTACCATTTTGCACCCTTAAGAGAATTCTAATAAACCATGAAATACGTACCTATTTAATGAAATGTTTTTAAAAGCATGAATCTCAATTTTTGTAAAATCGATGCACATTTATAGATTTTTCCATACAAACTTTCAACCCCTATTTTGCGACCATAGGGAGTGAATAAACCACGAAACACGTCTTCAATGAAATGTTTTTAAAAGTATATATCTCAATTTTTTTTTTATCAAAATCGATGCAGGTCTAAAGAGTTTTCCATACAAACTTTAAACCCCTATTTCATCCCTTTAGGGTTCATTTTTTTTAATCCTTTCTTTGTGTGCGTCCGCATTTTGAATCGAAACAACTGTCTAAATTTCACGTTTCTATCATAAGCGGTTACGGCTATGCGTGCGTCTTATGTCAGTCAGTCAGTGGGAACTTCTTTTATATATATAGAGATAGATAGATGTCAATGGAAAGGGGACTCTTAAATCTAGTTTCTAGATTTATAAGCCAGGCTGTGCGAATGCAGGTCATACCAGTTTATTACTATATCGGTTTAAGGCTATTTGATCCCATAAATTTGTAGCTACAAGAATTAATAAGCTAGGGACATGTTAATATTGATCTTTGACATCTAAGATAGAAAGCCTACTGGCAAATCGGGGAGGTATGATGTTAGTAACAGAGAACCTGGTTTAATGAGAAATAACACCTTGTTGAAGACGAAAAGGTCAACTTCTTGGTGAGATCAATAGCCTATTTTATTTTATTTGGATAACCATACAGTTCTAATATCTATGCAATAATTCCTAAATATCTAGTTCTAGGTTATTTAGAACACAACAGGTTTTCACATAATGATAACAAAACTTGCTTACTATATCATACTCTACTTGCTTGCTATTTTAACCAACTTTCAAAAAAGAAGGAGGTTATCATCAATTCTTCGCGATTATCGATTATTCGAAGACGCGTGGACCTATTTGGATAATTATTTTTTGTATAAAAGGATATACCTACTTGCGAGTTGGTCCCAAGACATATCCGGCCAAGTGCGAGTCGGACTTGCGCACGTAGGCGTACCATTATCAATAAAAAATCACGTTTGTTGTATGGTATTTTTATTTTATTCTGTTTTTAGTTGTTGTTATAGTGACAACAGAAATACATCATGTGACGACGGGTGATCTAATTTAAACACATGCTTATACTTCAACACATATATTTATCCACCAAGAACAATGTCGTTAAAAAAAATATCGTTATAGTTAGTGTTGGTGTTGCCAGAAGGACTATGTAATCTATGAAAATTTAAACTGTCTAGCTATCCCGGTTCATGAAATATCTGATCTTAGTAATACGGTCCCGTTTTTATCCTTATTCTTCTTAGCGAGTCGGAATGGCGATTTTGCATAGTTGTAGACCAGTGTGACACTCTTACTCCTCTGTCATTAGCAGAGTTTAAGTCCTCTATTGTACAAGGTGTTGGAACTGCCTCCGTGGTGTAGTGGTTAGAGCGTTCGGCTCATACCCGGAGGTCGCGGCTTCGATTCCCGGCGGGGGCAACGACTTTGTGTTGTTGTCCTAGTTTGGTTAGGACATTGTAGGCTGATCACCTGATTGTCCGATAAGTAAAATGATCCGTGCTTCGGAGGGCACGTTAAGCCGTCGGTCCCGGTCACTGTCTTTGACATTGGTCGTTACCTAAAAACCATGTCAGAGGCCTTTAAGGCGGTCTAAAAACTCTGACACTAGTGTTAGTCTCTAACACACACGAGAAGAAGACAAGGTGTTGGGCAGTTCTGGCATGAGAGTAGGTGGGCCATGGTCTGAACACTTCCACAGTTACAACGGTCGCTATTTGAGAAACCCCACCTCCCAACACCAGCCCGGAGTGTGTTTAAGGACTTCCATACTGCCCAGGGGAGATCACCAGGTGGGAGTTTCTCATCGGGTGGGAGATTTGCTGGTAACGGGGGTATTTATCTTTCCACCACGTCAATCTAGTGTTTGGGGCTTCACTCGGTGAGATGCTTGGCTGCCTCAGAAACGAAAAAAAAACAAAAACGAAAAGAAAGAAAAGTTTTTACCCTTTGAGTACGGAACCTTAAAAGCAGGGAAGCGCACTCCGGGCTTTAAAAAAGCACCCGCTGATGCAGAACTACTCATATTTAGTCTAATTTATAACGCATATGGAATTAATTAAAATTAAAACGACTCAAAACTTCATAAATAATGAATTTATAATGATGCGTTCTCGAGTCCTTCTGAACATTTATGGCGTCGCCATGTTTGATGAATAGCCCCCGTAATTAGATAATTGCATCAGATCTTCATGGCTGATATTAAATTTATGGCGGGCTTCCTTTGCGCAAAATTATTTAAAATGTTCGTCAAGGTAACTACAGTTTTTAGCATGAGAAACATTTACTATGTAGGTATGAGGTCTAATAAAAAATCTTTACTGACCATAATGGTACAAAAGGAGGACTAGCTGCTAATGCATTCTCTAACAGTCAGCCTTTAGGAAAAAGAGAAATTATTTAAAAAAAAATTATATATAATATAATATATAAAATAGAGGTGAGGTATATAGTTATTCTCTTTATAGTAATGTTATCATAAATACTTACTTAACCAATCACAAATATTTTACTTAGAAGCAATAGTGTAGAAATGTCATATGAAACCTCTTTGTTGCACAGTTTTTCATTAAAGCACTGCTTTCATTTTTATTTATAAAGAAAAAAAGGCGGGAAAGTGAACAGAAGCTTTGTTTACTATGCCGCCTTTTTTCTATGAAAAAAAAAACTATTTTACCACAACATTTCTGCATTATTTTGGCTCTAAGCAAAAAATACGTATTTCACAGAAAATATGAGCGAGTTGTTACTTAAGTACGCGATAATTGTACCTAATAAACGTTATTTTATTATAAAAATGGAATCTTCAAGTAATACGGAAATTTCTCTAACTCGGGAAACAATTCAAAGCTAAGTTAAAAAACGATGTATTGTACTCTTCAATTTTATTTTTACCTACTTTACTTGCAGTAGTTGAAATGAAAGCAATTTATGCACCTTGCTGCATTGTGCTTTTTAGAGCCCTCGCTGACGCTCGGGCTTTAGAAAAGCACTCGTGCAGAAATAACTTACTTTCTGCTTAGTCCAACAATCTATTATTGTACTCATATTAAACAAACCCCCCGGGACTGACAACGTAATAGTTTTTGGCTTTATTATAAGTTTAACGATCAGCAAATTTTACAAACTTTTATTGAAAATGGCTTGTTTTGTTGTATCTTCTGTTCTGTGTGTCCTGTTTCGTTTTTACTTTTTGGATACGGAACCCAAATAGTTACGATATATTCGGTTCCTTGCGTCGTAGTTCGGATTTACTTCGACAACGACCTCCGTGGAGTAGTGGTCACCATGCTAGTCCGCCACCCAGTGGTTCCGGGTTCTTCCCTGGTCAGAGCAAGTTGGAAAATGGCCTTTTTCAAATTATCCTGGGTCTTGGATGTTTGTCTATATATGTATTTGTTATAAAATATAGTATCGTTGAGTTAGTGTCCCATAACACAAGTCTCGAACGTTTATTTATTTATTTTAATATCTTACAAGCACTTATCATTACAGGTTATATACCTACCTAATGCGATGACATTGACATTTGAAAATAACATGCAATTGCAAATTAATAAAATGATAAACAATAAAAAAATACATTTAATCCTTAAAGTTACATTCAATAATATACTTCCTTTCAAATCAATATAATTACAATTTATTTGGAAATCTTATATGAAAGAAGATATAAGGTGACCTTTGCAAATTCACTCAGTGGACACGAAATTACTTTGGGGCTAGCTCAATCTGTGTAATGTGTCCCTATGCCTAAGCACAATGACTCTTTCTGCTTTGACCCTTTCACTTGATATTGATATACCCTTTCCGCATAGCGTTGTACGAACAATCATAGTGTCAATTAAACAATTATTTAACAATATAAATGCACAAATAAAAAATAAACACTAAATTTGCGTGTCAAAAGTCTACGCGCAGTCACGGTCAGTTGTTAGTAATTATAGTAAATACTGTTGTTTGTTTATATAATAGTCAAAGTCAAAAGTCAAAAATCATGAATGTTGAAGACCTCCGGATGAGGTCGAAACATGCCGCCAATAGCTGACTCTATACGTGAGTTAACCCGCTAACTCATTTTCATCATCAACATTTCAGCCGCATAACGTCCATACATACTATCACGTCTTTATCCCTAATGGGGCAGACAGAGCATTTTGGGTCCTGCGGCTCTATGCAGAGCCCAGGGCCGCAAGACCCAAAAGCCACTTTTAGCGTCATGGTGGGCGAGAAGATGGAAAAGCAATCAATACAGTGATGGGTTGCTAGCCGCATCGCCTGTTAACATGATTCGCATTTTTGCCCATTCCCTCGATCGGCTTTTACGATCTGCGCGGGAAGAGAAGCAGCTGGTACATTATAAGTTTTTTCTTTCTCCCAGACCAGCATGGGAGCATAACGTCCACTGCTGGATATAAGCCCCTCTCAAATATTTTTAAAATGACCGATCTAGAGGGGTTTGCATCCAGCGCCTTTTAACGACCTTGGTCACGTCGTCAAACCACATTGCGGGTGGGTGTCCTACGCTTCGCCAGTATGTGGTCAAAATTCGAGAACCTTTTTGCCCTATCGGCCATCGGTTCGTCGTCGTCGCTCATTTTTAATAAACTCCTAAATCATGTATTTATCTTTGGATATTTGTATCACTTAATAATTGACAATTTTCCTTTCGATTTCATAATATGTAATGGTTGACGTCAGATCATTTACTTACAGCTAGTTTACTGCCGCTTCCTAAGCGCAAGTACAGAAGAAGCGGTAACAAACTGTATTTACAGCATTTTCTCTAAAATTAAGAAACACATACACACATACTATCACGTATTTATCCCTAATGGGACAGATTTGGGACTGAGGCCTGGGATCTCAAGACTCAAAGGCCACTTTTAGCTTGATGTGGTCGAGAAGCTGGAAAAGGAATCAAAATAGTGTCTGGTTGGTAGCCGTATCGCCATGTCTTGCATTTTCGCCCATGTCCTTGATCGGCTTCTACGATCTGCGCGGGAAGAGAAGCAGATGACATTCTTGTAAATTTCTGGCCACCCATACAAATTCATCGATAAACTGATCAAAATATAAAGAAATAATGAAAAGCATAATTTTCTTACATCTCAATTTTGTTTCTAGAATACCTATATGGTCTCATGGACTGTATTTTCCCTTAAACTAGTTTCAGTTTCAGTATATTTGATTAGATTGTTATAAACCATCATCGTCCTCCTGCATTCCCGGTTGCATCCTCAGCGGTAACGCTTCAGAGCCCGGGGTCCGCCACCTAACCAAGGTGATTTGACGAGGTTACTGGTTTTTACACAGAGCGACTGCCATCTGACCTCCGCAACCCGGTTAGACCAGAACCAATCCTTGGATAGGTTTGAGCAAACGCTAGATGGCGTTCGGGACCCACAGTTAACACGCGCCTTCCGAAATACAGAATCATCTTTTCGGATATTCAGGGAAACCAGACGGGAAACAACTTTTCACAAAGTATGCTCTCCAGTGGGATTCGAACCCACGCCCTCCAGATCACAAGGGGAACCCCTTGACCTCTAGACCACGGAGGCAGTACAATTAGATGTCATATTACGAGTTTATATTCTGCTAAAACGCACTGGATCAAGCTTATTAATCTATACATACATACATACTATCACGTCTTTATCCCTAATGGGGCAGACAGAGCATTTCGGGTCTTGCGGTTCTATGCAGAGCCCAGGGCCGCAAGACCCAAAAGCCACTTTTAGCGTCATGGTGGGCGAGAAGATAGAAAAGCAATCATTACAGTGATGGGTTGCTAGCCGCATCGCCTGTTAACATGATTTGCATTTTTGCCCATTCCCTCGATCGGCTTTTACGATCTGCGTGGGAAGAAAAGCAGCTGGTACATTCTAAGTTTTTTTATTTCTCCCAGACCAGCATGGGAGATGTCATATTAGGAGTTTATATTCTGCTAAAACGCACTGGATCAAGCCTATTAATCTATACCAAGACAAAAAGCACATACATGAAGGCCCATGACCTATTCCACACATAATTTGGACAACGGCCTCTGTAGGTTACGTGGCGTACCAATTATGGGTCCGCGCTAATGACCCGGTACAAGGTTCGATTCTGACGAGAGTTTTTGTTGTGAAGCGACGGAGTATGTAGATGGGCCTTTAGATGCACACAATTACGTTTTTATGTTGAGAAGCTAGGTGGGTTGGCATTACTAGCGCTTCGCAGGTAAAGCAACACCGGGCGTGGTCTGCACTTGGATTGGTGACCACAAGTGGCATTAAAATTTCTCGAGCTCCTCCGTGCTTCGGAAGGCACATATAAGCCGTTGGTCACGGCTGTTATCATTGTATGTTTATGTTCGTCGTCGTCAGGCATTAGGCTATGTACTACAAAAACATGCTATTCGACTTTTATATAAATTGACTACTAGAGAATTACTTCTTTATATTTTGATGTCTTTACATTTTGGACATTAAGTTCGTGGAGAATATATATTCATATAAGAAAAATTGAGATATTCAACACGAGAAATAAAAATAAATTAGCTATCTCAGCTTTTCGTTTAGAGAAAACAAAAAAATCACACGCACGAAAAACAAAAAACCAACAAACGGGTCACAAAAGTGATAGGTTGTTAGCTGCATCGCTTATTAACATGATTTGGTGGAATAGCCCACTATTGCTCTGACAGTGACTTTTGGATCTTGTTGTTGCTACGTTACAACTGACATATCCAAAATGCTCTGTCTGCCCCATTGGGAACTAGTGGCTCTATGAGCTGTAGACTTAGCAAGCGACCCCCAACAAAGTTGCGACTTAAGAGTCCCCTTACCCTAGACTTCTCCATATAAACGTAGTCTACGTTTAATTTTGAAACCTCATGTCAGATTCCGGTAAAAATTGGTAATTGTAAAGAAATTGCAATTATCTAGGGTAATAACTGGTTTCCAACAGTAAAATTGTGAACTGGAAAGAAAATATAACGATTTAGAAGTTTCCCATACTGATGGTCAAAAATGATATAAAACACTATATTCTATTTGAAGTTCATATTTTTACTGTATAAACCCAGTTATTACCCTAGATAATTGCAATATCTTTGAAATTACAATTTTTTTCCAATATCGGACATGTCGTTTTGAAATAAATCGTAGACTACGTTTGTATGGAAAGTTGTATTTCGGTCTAGGGTAAGGGGACTCTTAATTAGCGCAACAAAAAAGTTTTATGACATTTTTGAAAAATGTTTCGAAATGGCTGAAATATGATATTTTTAAAAATTTCAACCCCAATATTTTCGCTGTTTTGAAAAATTTCGAAGAACAAGGCAAAACAACTACTTAATTACCGAACCCGCTCACAAAATTTCACGAGAATCGACTGAGAAATTCGACCTGTAGGCGAGAACAACCGGGAAACTGGCAATTTAGAGACGCGATTTTTTTTTGTCAAAGCTGAAACGGAGTTATACGTTCGCTTCTGTCACTCGGTCAATAATACATATACAACGTGGAAGGGATATAACCGTAATAAATCGAACTACAGGCTATACTAGATCTCAATAATATAATTAATGATAATAAAATAACAGTCATAAAAACAAAAAAAAAAAAACAACATTCCCATTCAAATTGCCCGGGCGGCTGCACACTTTCGTATAGAAATGTCGATTATTTTGTTTTTGACTGTTTTTAGGGTTCCGTAGTAAACTAGGAACCCTTATAGTTTCGCCATGTCTGTCTGTCTGTCTGTCTGTCCGTCCGCGGTCCTACTCAGAAACTATAAGTACTAGAAAGCTGTAATTTGGCATGGATATGTATATCAATAATGGCGAAAAAGTCGTAAAATAAAAAATGGAAATATTTTTTTAGTGTAGCTGCCATACAAGTAAAGAGGAAGTCAACATTTTTTTCTCTACAAACACATTGTGTGGGATATCGTTGTATAGGTCTTTCAAAAATATTGTGAGCTTGGGAACACCATTTTTCGATTTAGGAATCCGTGTCTGAAATATTTAGGTTTAAAGTCATTTTTTTTGTTAAAGTCACGTGTCCCCCCCATCTATCTGCTAAACGGTTATGACACGTGAAAAAAATCACAGCTATAGTTTAAATAATGTTGTTTAAAGGAAAACTATCAGAGCAAAGTAGGGTTAACAAATTAAAAAGTTATAGGCGATCAACTTATAAAAAGTACTGAAAGGAAAATTTCATACAACTACGGAATCCTACACTGAGCGTGGCCCGACACGCACTTGGCCAATTATTTATTTTCATTACACTATAGTGTTCTAAGAAGTATAGCCCGTGGTTCAATTTATTACGGATATGTCCCTTCCACGTTGTAGATTCAAACAATCTCACCACATACTATTTAGTATAGGTTTCCGTCAAAACAAACATCCAAAAAGTTTTGTAATTTTTATGTCTACAGGATTTCCGCAACCAAATGGGCCCATCTATTTGATATCTATCTCGAAGCTTCAGTTAAAATCAATACTACTAATTACGCTTAATTTTAGGTTTGATTGCTGTGAGTCATCTAAAGCTTCAAAAGGATGTAAGTATTAATTTACGATATAACTAGCATCCGCTCGCGGCTATTAAGATAAGGTCTACAGAATAAACTGAAATCTTTTTTTATTGGAATCATCTCAATTGTAGTAACCTATATTTTTAATATTAATGTATATATTTAATTTATTTCTAGATAGGCATATGTATTTATTTAAGTATTGCGATCCAACGCGGTAATGCGGCCAGCGTTCTTGGCACTATGCCACGTGGGCACGACTTTTTAGACTAAATTAATAGTTAACTTTTTTCTCTGTGTATATTTGTAAATATGTAACTTTTTTCTTTTTTCTTTATTATTTTAGAATAATATTTTATTTAAGTATATGTGTAATATATGTATAAGTATGTTTATTTTAGTTTGTGTAGTTTTGTGTAATTTTCTTCTTTCTCAATCCTATGTATGAACATGCCTGTATGCCTCTCTTACATTAATATCTCCTCTCACAGGCCTACTGGAAGAGATCTCTTTTGAGATAAGTAGTGCCTTTGTACAACTTTTATTTTATGAATTCTATAATAAATTGGTAAATAAATCTTTGTAAGGTCAAATTGAGTATGTTACTAGTGTGAATCCCCATCTCTACCATGCTGGTCTGGGAGAAATAAAACAAAACTTAGAATGTACCAGCTGCTTCTCTTCCCACGCAGATCGTAAAAGCCGATCGAGGGAATGGGCAAAAATGCAAATCATGTTAACAGGCGATGCGGCTAGCAACCCATCACTGTATTGATTGCTTTTCCATCTTCTCGCCCACCATGACGCTAAAAGTGGCTTTTGGGTCTTGCGGCCCTGGGCTCTGCATAGAACCGCAAGACCCGAAATGCTCTGTCTGCCCCATTAGGGATAGAGACGTGATAGTATGTATGTATGTATGTACTAGTGTGAATTCTTTTAAACCAGTCATCATCAACATCAGGTCTTTTTGTCTCCACTGCAGGAGGACGACCCTCTCTGTACTACCAGAACCATACTTGGTCAGAGCAGCCAGAGGATTTGGCCTACACTCTCCTCGCTGGCCAGACGAGTGAGAGAGGTCTCACTGATGTTTATAAGCTTTTTCGTGGAACCTTTTATTTCTACCTTTCAAAAATTATATTTTTTTAATCAAGAAGAAAATAGTTTACAAGATATTTACGAAAAAAGTTTTGAACTAAGCGGACAGTCAGCTAAGTCCTTTCGGGGAAATCTGTTGGGATAGCAATATAATAGTACATAAACCTGAAGGTAGAAATAAAAGGCTCATGAAAAATATATCTTACACATCAATAACCCTATAATCACCTATAAAATGGTAGGCTTACTAACAGGACACTGTACTCTTAATAAACATCTATTCGTTATAGGTATAACCGACAGCCCTCTATGTAGAGGCTGTATGGAAACAGAAGAATCAGCAAAGCACGTGATACTAGAGTGTCCGTGCGTTGCATCAACACGAGAGGAGTACCTGGGATCACCAAGTACGATGCCGGAGGCCTGCAGCTCACCCTCTGCACTACTCCGCTTCCTCGACGAGCTGGGCTGGCTCGAATGAAAACAACTTCCAGTCCACTTTGGGGAGGCACAGAAGAATGTCGCTGTCTCCCTCACGTGCAAGGGGCTTAATAGAACAGCCTAGGCGCGGAAAAATGCCCACGGAACCAGGTGAACCAGGTAACCCTATAATCAGCAAAAGGGCCAGGCTGACTGTATGAAGAAGATTTTTTTTATTTTGACGGTGAATCCTCCGAGGTAGAAATTTAAACATATCCAAATCGATAGGTAGAAATGGATACTAATTGGACTTAATAGGTCTTAATTCAATCAGGCATAGGGTCCCGCTGGATCTAAAGACATACAGCTTACAGAGTGACTAGTACACTTACCTACGTACCTAATTTCCTATCCCTTTTTTTTATATAGCAAGGTTGCCTGGAAGAAATTGCTTAGCGATAAGGCCGCCTTTGGCTCATTTCCTAGTTTTTAAGATAATTATGTCCTTTATTTATTTTTTTGTACAATAAAGAGTATTGTTTTGTATTGTTCATAAAACGAGCTATAATTTTAGTAATGTTAATAGGCGATGCAGCTAGCACCCCATCACTATTTTGATTCCCTCTTTCTATCTTTTATGTGAGTGATTATATACATAGTGTTTTGGTGTAATAAAGATTTTAACTAACCAAGGTACCTACTCCATATACGTATATACTTGACAAGGACAACACGTACTTTTGACGTGTGATAAAAGACTGTACTTGAACTTTGAATTCTTAAAAGTCTAAAAACATCAGAGATGATTGAATTAGCCGCACGCTAATGTACTGTGCGATTTACTTAAAGTTTTACTAGAGAATTGTGAAATCTTTTCAGTGTGTGTTACCATAGTGATGACTTATTAGCTCTGAAACGTACATTCATACATACATACTATCACGTCTTTATCCCTAATGGGGCAGACAGAGCATTTTGGGTCTTGCGGTTCTATGCAGAGCCCAGGGCCGCAAGACACAAAAGCCACTTTTAGCGTCATGGTGGGCGAGAACGTGGAAAAGCAATCAATACAGTGATGGGTTGCTAGCCCTGATCGGGGATCAAACCCGGAATCTCTAGGCGGCGGACTAGCAAGGTGACAACTACGCCACGTAGGTCAACTTAGTTTTACTACATACTCTATCTATTGCTATGATCTATTTCAATTTTTTTTAAATTATTTTACTGTTACACAAGTACCGTACAGAACCTACATAAAAATAACATACATTCGAATTAATAACCTCCACCTTTTTAAGTTGGTACGCATTTTAAAATAGTGCACTTTAATTTAGTGAACGTCCTATACAGAGTGATGATCTGAATTTGACAATTCATCGCCGCAAGGTTTGCCCTATCACGACAGACAGACGGACAAAATGCATGCGCAGTCATTATAGCAGTCTTTGTAGGTTAGTCTTCAACCGATTTACATTGCAATCTACATTGTAATTCACAAGTCATCTCTTATAGTAACTACTGTGCGTCAATAAGAAAAAAAATAACGTTTAAAAAATATACTGAAACTATTTTAAAATGACGAATTCAATCCGTGATACTAAACAACTTTTTTCTAAGAACATACATACATACATACTATCACGTCTTTATCCCTAATGGGGCAGCAGAGCATTTTGGGTCTTGCGGTTCTATGCAGAGCCCAGGGCCGCAAGACCCAAAAGCCACTTTTAGCGTCATGGTGGGCGAGAAGATGGAAAAGCAATCAATACAGTGATGGGTTGCTAGCCGCATCGCCTGTTAACATGATTTGCATTTTTGCCCATTCCCTCGATCGGCTTTTACGATCTGCATGGGAAGAGAAGCAGCTGGTACATTCTCAGTTTTTTTATTTCTCCCAGACCAGGATGGGAAAAAAATAACGTTTAAAAAATGTACTGAAACTATTTTAAAAGGACGAATTCAATCCGTGATACTTAACAACTTTTTTCTAAGAACATGTGTCGAAAAATCTATACATATAATAAAACAGTAAAAAAAGTGTGTCTGTACATTAAATATATTTCCAAAAAAAATATTGGGGGCGATGGAGACGTAGTAATGGAGTAAGAATTTAAAAAAAAATGTCTGTCTGTTTGTCTGTTTGTCTGTTTGTCTGTATGTCTGTTTGTCTGTTTGTACACGCTAATCTCCGGAAATACTGGACGAATTGGAATGAAACTTTTTTGTTATATAGCTATTAAGCCTGGGTAACATATAGGGTATAAATGATTTTGGAAAATGGAACCTGATGCAGAACCATAATGGTCCAGCTAAACTATAAGAGATATAAAAATGCCGCCTTAGTAAAAGTTGTTCAGCCTGATGAGCATTTTCCAGAGACATAAAGTCCACGCGAACGAAGTCGCAGGCTTCGGCTAGTATTAAATATAATAATAAAAATGTTTGGCTTTCCATACGAACTCGGATAAGCTGATGGGTCAACTTTGAGGCAAAAAATTACGTGTTCCTTGGGGAAAGTTGTTCAGTATCATTCAGTGAATTCACTCTTAAAATAGTTTCAGTATATTTTGTTAGACCTTATAAATATAATGAGTTAATAAATAAATAAAATAAATATATAGGGACCAATTACACTGATTGAGCCCCAAAGTAAGTTAGTATCTATATTATAATGATAATAATCCCATATCACAAATATCTTATAACAAATACATAATAGCTAAATATTCAAGACCCAGTACAATTTGAAAAAGGCCATTTCCCAACTTGCCCTGACCGTGGATTGAACCCGGAACCTCTAGGTGGCAGACTAGCATGGTGACCACTACGCCACGCAGGTCGTCAGAAATACATACATACTATCACGTCTTTATCCCTAATGGGGCAGACAGAGCATTTTGGGTCTTGCGGTTCTATGCAGAGCCCGGGGTCGCAAGACCCAAAAGCCACTTTTAGCGTCATGGTGGGCGAGAAGATGGAAAAGCAATCAATACAGTGATGGGTTGCTAGCCGCATCGCCTGTTAACATGATTTGCATTTTTGCCCATTCCCTCGATCGGCTTTTACGATCTGCGCGGGAAGAGAAGCAGCTGGTACATTCTAAGTTTTTTCATTTCTCCCAGACCAGCATGGGAGCATGGTCGTCAGAAATGATGTCTTCAAGTTTTTTCTTGAGGAGCTCGATGGCCCGGCGGTAGAGCGCATTACTAGCGCTTTCCCAAGTAAAGTGACACCGGGCGTCTTCCGCACTTGGATGAGTGGCTCCTCCGTGCTTCGGAAGGCACGTATAAGCCGTTGGCCGGCCGTCATCATCGATTGGCAGGCGTCAAGCTATGCCAGATACCTTTCTTCTTCTTCTTCTTATATTTAAGAGCTGGGCTCTTGTCGGTGGAGTGCTTTCCATGTCTTCCTTCCGCTAAGTTCTTACCTAACCTCTTAAGTTCTTGCCAGATACCTTTAGGCAGCCTAAAAATTCTGGCACCAGTGTTGGCCACTTACACGAAAAAACAACAAGTTTTTTCTAACAATACATATCAAGACTTCTGGTTGATCCTGTCTTATTTCCTGTAAACATGCCATAACCGGTACATCATCGTGATCTGGCAGACCTTGCAGTGCGTTTATCTCAAATTAAATCGTCAGAAATCCCCGATACTAACTTGTAATTTTAATAATCATAAATTTTGGCAGCTTTCAATTTAAACGTGTTTACCATGTGTCCATGAAATTCAAGGAATGCAAAATAATGTAATTATATTATTATATTTATTTACATTGTTATAAGTACCCGTATAACTTCTTCTTATTCTTCTTTAGGTCCTTTTTGTCCCACTGCAGGAGCACGACCAGTGCCGCTGGAAATATTCAAAATTTACGGGAACATTCCCAATATTTCTGTAAATATTTCCCTAAATTTCCATTACTAGGAATATTACTGGGAATGTTTATGGAAATAATTTCCAAAGTTGCCAAAATTCCCGGGAATTTTGGCAACTTTGGGCAATCTCACTCTCTCTCAATTCATATCATTGAGCACGACCCTCTCTGAGCCACACTTGGCCAGAGCAGCTAGAGGGCTTTTGCCTACACTCTCCTCGCTGGCCAGACGGGTTGGAGAGGTCTTATTGATGTTTATAAGCTTTGTTTACCTTGTAATTCATACAAGTCGCCTTCTACGACATCCACGGGTAGACTTGGATTTGTCCTATTCTACTTTGCCGGAAACCACACGGCATAAGTGTAACTAACAAGAGAAAAAAAAAATAAACAACTTATAAATAAAAAGTGCCCAAAATGCTGGCATATGTTGCAAGCATTTTGTAAATCGAAATAAGTAGTTATTATAATTATATTTTTTTTTCTGTATACAATTATTCGGAAAAGTTGTTCAAAATGATAGACGGAATCACCTCTTAAAATATTTGTACTTAAAAAAGGACATTATATATGTAGAATATTTTTGTAATTATATACCTATATATTTTGCCCAACTATGGGATATTAATGGCAAAACAAAACCTATATAGACGAATATCCATTGACAGGGAAAAATACACAACTTCAATTCAATTAAATAAAAGTGTTCACAATATTAGCATAAAAATGTAATAGTATTTGTAGTTTTTTGGGCTGTAATCCAGTTTTTTAATAACATTTCGGAAATCTTGAGTTTTTTGTTAGATTGGATCGCGGATACAATTTGATGATCTGATATTGGTTGGATCTAATTTTTGGACGCGAGTTTTTCATCACGGATTTTATTTCTAATAATCTCTTTGACATTGATTTTGTTAAAAAATAAAACGATTATGAACATTTTGATATGTTTGCCTGCTTTGTCGGTAAAAACATTTTCTTCATTGGCTTTTTTTGTATAGTAATACCCGAATCGCGATGGCATTCTAACTTCGCACGAATATAAATATATAAATATATATATAGGGACAAATTACACTGATTGAGCTAGCCCTAAGGTAAGTTCGAGACTTGTGTTATGGGATACTAACTCAACGATACTATATTTTATAACAAATACATATATAGATAAACATCCAAGACCCAGGAAAAATTGAAAAAGGCCATTTTGCAACTTGCCCTGGCCAGGGATCGAACCCAGGACCTCCGGGTTGGCGGTCTAGCGTGTTGACCATTGCGCCATGGAGGTCGTCAATCAATGTAAAGTCTAGCAATATATGTATACTAAAATTATTTCAAGGGTGAATTCAGTCCATGATACTGCAACTTTCCATTGACACCGTCTTCTAGCAACACAACAACTTGACAACAACTAACATAACGACGGACATTGACAGTTGACAGTTATGATTTTTTTTTAGTGCATACCATGGAATTATTTATGTAATCCTCGTCTATACTTCCGTGGTACTTACATACGTAGAAAAAATGTAAACTTTAATTGCTGTCGTGTTTAAAATTACATAAAAAATCCCGATAACGCGTAGAGTTCTTTTAATTTCAAATTACTTTCTTAAAATTGTCTATATTTTCGATTAAAGGCCTACCTACCTACAACACTTTTATATTCTTTAGTTGTTTAGTAGACAAGCCAATTGGCGTAGTGGTAACCATGATAGTCCGCCACCGAGATTTCAGGATTCGATCCCCGGTCAGGGCAAGTTAGAAAATGGCCTTTTTAAATTTTTTTTGATAAAAATGATGAAAATGCTGACAGACTGAACCACTTTCGCTAAGGTGTCATTTTTAAATTTCTTATAGTTTAGCTAGAATATTATGGTTTGCATTAGGGTGTTCCATTTTCCTAATCAATTAATTATACCCTATATGTTGCCCAGGTTTAACGGCTACCTATATAACGAAAAAAGTTTCATTTGAATCGGTCCAGTATTCTGTTTTCTATATTTACGAAAATTTGCGTGTACAAACGGACAAACAGACAAACATTTAAGTTCTTACTCTATTAATAAGTCTAAATGACCCCATACTTTTTTTAAAATATATTCAATGTACATACACATTTTTTTTTATTGTTTTGATAAATGTATAGATTTCCTTTTAATTTAATTGTGATATTAATTATATTGCGGAAGGTCTTCTTGTTTTAGGCGGATAATAATTTAATCCGAGTACAGTAAGTCCGAGATTTATAAGCCCGAGAGACTTTTTATTCTATGCCACTAATTGGCACTACTGTTTGCATCAGATAATATTTGAAGATAATATGCAATGTCGAAAGGTTACGAACGAGGGTATGATTATGTCGAAAGAAAGAAGCGTAACTTGTTAGAACAATGTTTGACGATCTAATTACAGTAATATACTATTGAGAAATTACTGGGATGGAATTATTTTATTACAAGTGCGGTAGAGCCACCAGTCAAGTCTCGCACACAAGTCTTGCACAGGAAATATCGTTTTTCAATAAGAATTAAGTTGTTTATCTAAACGCCTTTTACGAGAATGTCGATTTTTGTGAGAGTATAAGCTTGAAAAATAGATCTTCTTTAGTTATACTATGATTTATATAATGTATGCAACTATGTTATTATATTTTAATATAGTCTTATGGAACTAGACAAATTTTCTATATTCTGAGTTATATAATGTGTGCAACTATGTATTCATATTTTATTATACCTACAGCAAATTTTTTAGGTAATAATATAGTGTAGGTATATAGTATACAACATGTTGGTAACGGAAAGGGGGTATCGACCCGAAAGGGTGTAAACATACTAATGAATGAGAGCCGCTTTTACTAATTAAAAATATTAGCAGGTACAAAGGTAATGCTTTACTCTCAAAATATCAGGATAAAGCATTTTACTGGATTTTAACTGTCTTTATTACATTCATATTGAAAAACCCGCTCTTTATAAACATTGTAAATATAAAAGGTACGTGTAGAAAATAAAATATAAAAAAATGATTCAAAAAGCATCAAGTCGTCATATGGTGAAGGTATATTTTTATTTCGGAACAATAAAGTGTGATATATATAAATAAATTACTTGACTTGGCCCTTCTATGAACATTTGATACATTTGACGCGATGTATAATTTTCTTACTAGTCTTACTTAATGATTCTTAATAACATTGTAATAAGATCTGAAATAGGTGTGATTTCAGACATTAAAACTAAGTCACGTTTGGTTGTGAGGTAACCGGTTCGATTCTCGTGACAGCCCTTTCTAAAAGGAGGCTAGATCGTTAATTTAGATTTAAATACTGTAACATAACATTATCTTCTTAGAAAACATCATCCAAGTATATTTTCCCGATTGCATCCTCAGCAGTAATGCTTCAGAGCCCGGGGTCCGCTACCTAACCAAGGAGATTTGACGAGGTTACTGGTTTTTACACAGAGCGACTGCCGTCTGACCTCCGCAACCCAAAGGAAAACCAGAACCAATCCTTAGGTAGTTCAAGTTAGGTATCAGGTGATTCAAGCCTGGAGTATCCTAACCAGACTGAAACAACTTTTCACATAGTATGCTTTCCAGTGGGATCCGAACCTATGACCTCCGGATCACAGGAGAACGCCTTGACCACTGGCCCCACCCCCACCTCTTTCCACTTTGTCAGCAAACCTTAATTGTCCGTTAACATCTTTTAGGTTTATAAACAATTTCTTCAATTAACGTCAATAGAAGATTTGCTGACCAAAGAATAAATTAATATAATATAGAATAAATTAATAAAATATAGGCTGGTTGTAAAACTTTTCAAATAAATGCTTAACCCTGGACACAACAGACAAATTATCATAACTTTTGTATAATTAATTTTCACACTTCGCGCGAGCTTCGACATTTGAGAGCGTTGATATTATACGCAATAGAATACGCTTCTGCTACCTGCTATAATTAAACCATCAACCTAACTGGTGACCCGTGAACAGACAGACTGACAGACAGAAGTTACGCCTTGTCGGTCTTCGCTTCAGTAGTTACTTTGAAGTGCGAATTATTTTTCTTATTGTGTAGTTATAAGGCTATCTTGAAATGTCTGCTAAACTAGTACTCAATTATTTGAAATACTAGCTGTGCCCGTAGGCTTCGCTCCCCGTAGGAATTTCGGGATAAAATCTATCCTATATCCTTTCCTGGGTATCAAACTATATTTATATCAAATTTCATCTAAATAGGTTCAGTGGTTTAAGCGTGAAGTGTCACATTTTGCTACTCGATGAGGTAGGGTTGTCTTAGTCTAAAAATGGCAAAAAAATCTGCAGCTCCATACAAAGTTGAATACCTACCGTTTCAACGTATGAAGCTGCAGATTTTTTTGCGATTTCAGGGATGGGAAAAACCTATAAATCAAACCTACACTACAGAATAAATACTAGCACTTCTACACACTCCTCCGTGGTGTAGTGGTTAGAGCGTTCGGCTCATACCCGGAGGTCGCGGGTTCGATTCCCGGCGGGGACAACCACTTTGTGTTGTTGACCTAGTTTGGTTAGGACATTGCAGGCTGATCACCTGATTGTCTGATAAGTAAGATGATCCGTGCTTCGGAGGGCACGTTAAGCCGTCGGTCCCGGTCACTGTCTTTGACATTGGTCGTTACCTAAAACCATGTCAGAGGCCTTTAAGGCGGTTTAAAAACTCTGACACTAGTGTTAGTCACTAACACACTCGATAAGAAGAAGAAGACTTCTACACAAACTACCTAACATTACCTTAACGGATCGGACAGGTTTTTTTATCATACTGTATGGATTTCCGATGCAAATTAACTTTTAAGCAACAACACATCAGATCAGGTCACGCCAGCCACGATTAAAAAATAAAATAAACTAAAACATTATGAAACGAAGTAGATCGAGCTTCTAACGATGATTCTGATGAGGATCATTACGAAAAATGAGAACAATTGCATTGTATTGAAGATTGAAGAGGTTTCAACAATAAATAAACAGAAACAACAAATAACGTGACCGGGTCAAGTGAGCCAACTGTGTATTTTTAATCTGTTTTACCCGATTACGAAAGGCGGGTTATTTTTTTTCCTAGTGGGGTGAGGCTGGTGTACTAAGTCTGAGATATAGGCTCCGCTTAGTTCAGACACACCAGTCTCTCACAATCTTATAATTTAAACTTGCAATTTACTTTTACTATAGTTTTTAAATAGATATAAGATAAGATTGTAGGGATAACAATAAAAAAATAGAATTTGATTTTTTTAATTGTTACTGGGAGAAGACAGGGTTTAAAAAGTATGATTGTAATCAGTCCGTCTTTGAGGTAATCTAAAAATAATGAAGCCATAATTTTAAGTTTACCAAAAAAGTGAAAATTTACAAAGATACGGAGCGTCCAAGTGCCGAAGGGGGCTTGTTACGTACCTAGCCTTGATATTATGTGAAATTTCGCGCGAAAATGCGAAATGCGCTGTATCTTTGTAATTTTTTGTTTTTCAGAGACAATAATTTATACGTGTACAATAGTTTTTAATAATCTAATCGATGGGTCAAAAAGATGTGTGCATGATTTGTTCTTATCTATCTATTACAATTTATTTTTGCAAACATCTGAGGCTATGTTTACCAAGTAATATTTTAAGATATCTTTAACTGAAAGTTGAAACTTTGGTATTTCCGGCAGAGTAGAATAAGACCACTCCATGACCTCCCGTGGAATACGTAGAAAGCGACCTAGGAAATACAAGCTAAACAAAGCTTATAAACATCAATGAGACCTCTCCAACCCGTCTGGCCAGCGAGGAGAATGTAGGCCAAGTCCTCTGTCTACTCTAGCCAAGTATGGCTCTGGTAGTACAGAGAGGGTCGTGCTCCTGCAGTGGAGACAAAAAGACCTGATGGTGATGATTAATTTAAAGATCATGTTGTACCATGTGAAAATGCCACTTATCTTTAATATATAGCCATATTCACACGCGAAACGGTCTTCAATACATGTTTCATAAATATTAGTGGGAAAAATGGTATACAATTAATTTTAGTAACTTGTGTGAACATTGCCAAGGCTCGTGTTTCGTGTGCTCGCGTTTGTATGAGAGGTTGTGAAATGTATGGAATGATACAAACTTTATTACCTCTTTCTTTTCTTGTCTACTTGAGGAACTGCCTCCCTGGTGTTGTGGCTAGAGCGTTCGGCTCATACCCGGACGTCGCGAGTTCGATTCCCAACGGGGGCAACGACTTTGTGTTGTTGTCCTAGTTTGGTTAGGACATTGTAGGCTGATCACCTGATTGTCTGATAAGGAAGATGATCCGTGCTTCGGAGGCTACTTTTATAAGGTTTTATTTGTAAATTTTTCAAGTGTACATGAACCAATCAAATAAGTAATAATAAATAAAAATCTCGTGCTAAAACTTTTGTCACTTATTGAGAGGAAGGAAGTGCGGAGAAGCTCGAGAAATTCTTATGGCAGTGGTCACCAATCCAAGTGAAGACCCAGTGTCACTTAACTTGCAAAAGCGCTAAGAATGCGTATTTCCACCTTGCCAGTGAGCTTCTTTATTTTATGATAACACAAAATTTCCCATGCTGGTCTGGGCGAAATAAAAAAACTTAGAATGTACCAGCTGCTTCTCTTCCCACCCAGATCGTAAAAGCCGATCGAGGGAATGGGCAAAAATGCAAATCATGTTAACAGGCGATGCGGCTAGCAACCCATCACTGTATTGATTGCTTTTCCATCTTCTCGCCCACCATGACGCTAAAAGTGGCTTTTGGGTCTTGCGGCCCTGGGCTCTGCATAGAACCGCAAGACCCAAAATGCTCTGTCTGCCCCATTAGGGATAAAGACGTGACAGTATGTATGTATGTATGTAACACAAAATTTCAGATTACAACTACGGCGAAAATACACAGAAAAAACATTACATTTGGTTGCAATATAAAACAACTATTAGAGGACTATCTTACAATCTAAGAGAAAACAAGTATAACAAATGAAATATAACAATTGAGTTAATACCTTACCTATAATATGAACTTCTTAATTATTTAGATAAGGAAATGGTTACAAAATAAAACTGCAACGTTGAATGATAATTATTTTCTTTTTAGTTTTTTTTTTTTTTTTGTTTTTCAATCAAAATTTATATTAATGTTAAGCAACTATGTTATTTTTCCTTTATAAATTAAGAAAATGGCCACACTTCATTTGCTCATATTTTTAGATTAATTTTAGTATCCTTCCAAAAAGGTTAGGCTACCTACAGGCCTGATCGTCTTTGATTTAGTCAGGAAATTTTGCAGAGGAGTATTTCTCAAATTTTTAAAATCATTCTTCTTTTCCAAAATATCGATCGTCAAAATCAAAAATACGGAGATTTTTTTTCTTTTCACTATTTCAGCCATAACTTTTCTTGTTATAGACTTTCTCGAATAATTCTTTTTGCACTTTACAAATCTTGTATATACTCGTCTTTTGAGCTTTTTTACAAGCTTTTATTTAACTTGCAATGTATATTTGTTCGGGTGGAATCTTTGAACTCAATTTTCAACCAGTTATCCTCAACCGATTTAGCTGAATTTTGTATACTTGTGTAAGTCGGATGACAATACAATATTATGAAGTCAATGAGCTGTTCTGATGATGGAGCCGGGAGATATTCGACGGAACTCAGTTATAAAACAACATAACCTCATCGAGTAGGTCTCGTTTGATTTGTCGTGACAAGTACTTTTTGGGAGACGATGCTTAGGATCTGATCACGCAGACGGATGGTGGTTGATGGAACTCAGTTATAAAACGATCCAACACAATCGAGTTTGGACTTATTTCATTTGTCTTGATAAGTACTTTGGCCACACAATAAAAGCTTGTACAAAAAATGTATTTTTTTCCAAAAAACTTATTTAACATCATATCTTCACAACTCTCCAAAATAATGGGGTCGCACTTTTTTGTGAAATCGGAGCCTACACTGAAGCGAACGAAAAGACATTTCCAATGTCAAAAGTGATAATAAGAGCGCTATTTGACTCCAAAAAACTATGACGTCAAAATGTGGTATATCAGATACAAATCCCATTGACAATGTTTATCTGATTGGAGGAGTTTTAGGCGGAAAGTCAAGGGGTTCAGTTGGAGTTTGCTTTGAAATTGATGTAGTTAGGTAGGTGCTAATAAGTGTTCATTCTTACGAACAATATGTGAAATGTTAAAAGTAGACAGTCATAGTGCGGCTGTAATGATATTTATTTGCGGACATTGGTCTTAGGCGCCGTCCGCCACTCAACCGGCTATGAAAACCAGTGGACTCATATAGATTTGTCTCAGAAGCTCTCTTGAAGCAATCACAAGACCAACACCAACCTTTGACTGTATAGTTAGGGTAAAGGTTAGGGATAAAGAAATGAAAAAAATTAAGATGGCTATAAAGGACTAGTATCCAGAGCCGAAATAATTAAATAAGCGGCCAAGTGCGAGTCAGACTCGCCCATGAAGGGTTCCGTAGTAGCAAATAATATAATATAAAAGGCTTGTAGTATGTTTTTTTTAAATTTTTATATTTGAGTTGATTGAATGCAAGGTAAATTGCCGTTTATGATTTATGACGTATTAAAAAAAAACTACTTACTAGATATCGTTCAAACCAATTTTCGCTGGTAGTTTTTATGATAATGAACATGATGTATTTTTTTTAGTTTTATAATTCCCTTATTTTAGAAGTTACGGGGGGGGGGGGGGACACACACTTTTTTCCACTTTGGAAGTGTCTCCCGCGCAAAGTATTCGGTTTAGAAAAAAATGATATTAGAAACCTCAATATCATTTTTGAAGACCTATCCATAGATACCCCACACGTATGGGTTCAATGAAAAATATTTTTTTGAGTTTCAGTTCTATGTATGGGGAACCCCCGAAATTTATTGTTTTTTTTCTATTTTTGTGTCAAAACCTTAATGCGGTTCACATAATACATCTACTTACCAAGTTTCAACAGTATAGGTCTTAGTTTCTGAAAAAAGTGGCTGTGACATACGGACGGACAGACAGACAGACAGACATGACGAATCTATAAGGGTTCCGTTTTTGCCATTTGGCTACGGAACCCTAAAAAGGAACTAATTGGAGTTGTTGTAAACTAGCGGACTGTATTCTATTCTGCCGTCACCACACGTCCAATATTACGATCGCATATGTACTAACTATGCACAGTAAGTCACTATCATCAGGTTAGGCATTGAAGTGCACTAACCGTAGTTATAGCAGGTTAAACTTAACCTTTGGCAAATGTTACCCGGTCAGATGCAAGCCGCATGTTTCAATCGCAGGGAAAACTGTGGAGCGGTCAGGTTTTAATTATTTCTGTCTTACATGAGTTAACCGAAGGGCATGTATGAAGAGATTGATGAGTTTAGATGAAGCAAAAGAGGTTTATCAGGATCGTAGCAAGTGGAGGTCCATAGTCTCTGCCTACCCCTGCGGGAAACAGGCGTGATATTATGTATGTATGTAACATGAGTTAACGGGTTACTCACGTAGAGAGTCAGCTACTGCCGACATGTTTCAACCTCATCCGAAGGTCTTCATCAGGGCCCGTACCACACCGTCTCACGACACACTGATATTGCCTTATGAAACATTGATGGTGACAAAATCTAAAGGGAATGCAAGTCGAAAGACAATAGTTTATTGAAAAATATACCTACCTCAGGAAGATATAAAATAAAACTAAACTGCAAAAGTGGACATAGAGTAAGTAAGCGATTGTAAAGTAATATTTTGTAAGACTAGTGAGTACACACATATTGTAGGTAAGACATCGGCTTGAGGCATGGCACGGCCCGCACCGGTAGATACTGGTTTTTGAAACTCCTTAAACAACACGATCAGTTGATTTTTAGTATGAGAGGTCGATATTTTTATAGTATTTCGCCTAATATTACTAACTAGCTGATGCCCGCGACTTCGTTCGCGTGGACTTTATGACTCCGGCGTATAACATGCTCATCAGACTGAACGACTTTTGCTAATGCGTCATTTATGTTTATTTCTAACAGTTAAGCTGGACCATTATGTTTCTGAATCAAGTGTTCTAGACTTCAGACCTTCGATTTTTATACCTCAACAAAAAATGCTCATCAGGCTGAACAACTTTTGCTAAGGCATCATTTTTATATTTCTTGTAGTTAAGCTGGACCATTATGTTTTTGCATCAGGTGTTCCAGATCTTCGATTTTTATACCTCAATAATGAACGATCATCAGGCTGAACTACTTATGATAAGACGTCATTTTTATGTTTCATATAGTTTAGCTGGACCATTATGGTACTGCATCATAAACATCAATGAGACCTCTCCAACCCGTCTAGCCAGCGAGGAGAGTGTAGGCCAAGTCCTCTTGCTGCTCTGGCCATGATGATGATGATGATGAGTGGCGTAGAGGTCGCCACACATCCATGCAATAAAAAAAAAACAATCGACTCCATGCATTCCCCGCGCCACTAACCGTAGCATTCGGCAGAATGTGAGCGTCACCTTGGGTGTCGCGGCGCACCTTTCTTCTGTATTGATGCTCCTACATCTGGTGTTGTATAGGCCCAGTCTAGCCCGTAGAGAATTAGGACGTGACTCGTAACGTGGGGACTTTGATAGATCTGGTTGTGAGCAGTTTGCACATATACATAAACATGATTTTAGTATTACGGGACTTACATACTGCGATTAATATAGTTTTTTGCCAGATTTTTCGACGACCCTTTTGCCGTCAAGGTCACTGGCTGACTGAGAAACTGCGATGGAGGTTCGGCTGTCAAGGGTACCATACCTGACTACCCTCGTTCTCCGTCCTTTATTGCATAAGCCCTTACACACAACACTGACGGTGTCCGTTCGGGAATTGTTTGTTGTTGTTCGCATACACTTTTTTTAGAGGGCCGAACATCTATCGCAGTTCCTAAGTCGGTCAGGGACCATGACGGCGAAATATCTGGCAAAAAAATGATATTAATCGCGGTAAGTCTTTGCAATGGTTCTTAGATACGCTTCATGAAAATTGGTTTGGCCGTCTTAAAGTTTTTGGGGGTTAACGCTTGAAAATCGGGGTATTTGTAGTTTTTCTGGCAAATAATAGGTGGCGCTACTTATATTAGTTCTAATATTTAATTCCTCCGCTCATCACTGGATGGCGTTAACATATGAATCTATTGAAATTCGGATATTTTTATTTGCCTGGCAAATACATTTGTAAATCTGTTTTAAGGGCGGTTAAAGTTCTGATTTTTCCGCAATATGGCAAACGCCATTTATTCATTTGTTAACCTTTAACGCTTTTGACCCTAGAGGCCTATATCCAGCAGTGGACGTTGAGCGGCTGAAATGATGATGATGAATCTAAGTGAATGATTTAAAAAACAGCTTTTACTATCACAGTCGGATCATTAGAGTCTCTCCAAATACCCTTTGGGTTATTAATTAGCATACAGCTGTTCCCACGGCGAACAAATGGGATCTGTGCTAATTTAATCGACGCATTACATCGGTGACATTTAGTTTATCGTCTATTGCCTAGAATACGTACACTCTAAAATAGTGATGGGAAAAGAGATATAGGTAACAAGAACCTATGGTTTAAAAAACTAAAACCTGACTACGGGGATAATTTGTAGTGAAATGTATGTACTAATTTAGTAATGCAAGCTTATCAGGAAGTTTGTAGGTAACAGCTGATAAGTCCTACTAATATTATAAATGCGAAAGTGAGTTTGTATATTTGTTTGTTTGTTACCTCTCCACGCTTAAACCACTAAACCGATTTGTACGAAATTTGGTATGGATATAGTTTGAGACTCGGGAAAGGACATAAAGTACTATTTATCCCGAAATTCTTACGGGAAGCGAAGCCCACGGGCACAGTTAATTACCTAAATATTGTTGTAATTACGCCCTTTTCGGGGACTCGGACGACTCAACGAGGGACCAACGGCGTAACATGCCTTCTGAAGCACACATAATCTTTTTGTACCACTTGTGGTTATCCATGTGTTGACAACGCCCGTTGTCGCTTAACTTGCGAATGAGCTAGGTTTCAATTAATTGAAAAACATTGAAATCCACAAATGCGGATGCGGATTTCAAGTTTTTTTTCACATAATTTGTATCTGTATCTTGAGTAAGTAATTTTTAAACCACCACAAATTTAAAATTGGTGTAATATATTTAATAAATAGTAATATTGCAATCTTCTCACCCTCCAACAAATCTGGAGAGAGTTTTAGTTCAACTTGTTTTTTTTTTATTGTTGTTATCAAGAGCCTGTATTTATTTACTTGATTTTTGATAAAACTAAATATTTCCACCTACTTTTTCGTCCGAGAGCTAGATCATATCTGACATAAGATAAGAAAAGAATCGCGGGTCGAAACTATTCTCATAAGGCGCAAGACCGAGGTGGTTGGCATACAATGAGAGAGGTCTATTCCCAATAGTGGGATATGGGAGGCTGCCGATGATTTAGTTTTTTTATTGCGAAAAATAACAATATCTAAGGGCATCGGGGCTTATGTTGTCAGATAAATCCGCGTCCGCAAAAGCTCCGCATCAATTGATGCAGATACCAATGCTTCATCCGCATTCTTATTATATCTTCTTGGACAGTTGCACCACCGTCTTTGTCTTTCTCACATTCCTCTCCATCCACTGGTTGTGTGAAAGAGATCTCTTTAAGCGATAAGACCGCCATTGTACTCAATTAATGTAAAATTAATTCTTTGTTCAAATGTCTGAATTAATGCAAATTTTCCGCATTTGCGGACATAGATGCGGATAGATGCAGATGCGAATACTCACAACAGTCACAACACCTCTGGTTTTAATTTTTATGTTAAGGGGCTACTTAAATTTTTCAGGGGTCCAGTGCTGACCCTATTTGAAATAAATTATTTGAAAGAAAACGGGGATTTCATTTAAAATTATGTCTTGATAAAGACATAGATCCTTAAAACTATTGTACGAACTACCTACTGTTTACAGTTAAAAGTGTGAACGTAAAGCTTTTTAAGCCCACTTTTGACTAATGTGCTATAAAAAGCTTTACGGCCTAACTTTCAACTATAAACAGTTCATATAAAAGTTTGAAGGATTACCTAGGCTAGGGCTTGATCGAGACTACATTTTTAATTAAATCCGTGTTTTCTTTCAAATAATTGCGGGGCAGCACTGGACCCAGAAAATTTCAGATAGCTCCTTAAATAGGCTTCGGAATTGAATTCCCTTCCCTAGGATCGTCTAGTTTTGCATACAGACTATTATTTATGACTCTATTTGCTAATGAACAAATAGATACAATTAATCTGAAGGTAAAACGTAATCCGTCTTATTGTAAAACGGTTTATATTAGTACTGGGTTTAAACGTTTAAACTATTTGCTATTGACACACACTAATAAATAAATAATAAATATATAGGGACAAATTACACAGATTGAGCTAGCCACAAAGTAAGTTCGAGACTTGTGTTATGGGATACTAACTCAAAGATACTATATTTTATAACAAATACATATATAGATAAATATCCAAGACCCAGTACAATTTGAAAAAGGCCATTTTCCAACTTGCCCTGACCGTGGATCGAACGCGGGACCTCTGGGTGGCGGACTAGCATGGTGACCACTACGCCACGGAGGTCGTCATATCAAATTGACACGGACAAGTAAAACACTCCAAATCTAACTTCATGCTCCGAATATAATAAACTAGCCGGTGCCCGCGACTTTGTCTGCGCAGGATCAAACAATATCTTTATAAATTGTAGCCTATGTGTTATTCTGATGTATAAGCTACATTATTTGTAAAGTTTCATTAAAATCGAATCGTTTTTACGTGAAAGAGTAACAAACGTCATCCATCCATCCATCCATACTTACAAACTTTCGCGTTTATAACATTAGTAGAATAGGATTGAAACTGATAGGTGAAAAAAAAACTGGCACTGGAACAATTTTTTATCTGTCTAGTTGCCTACTATGATGCCAGCTGGTTTTTAACACCATAGATAAGTATTAATAATAATTTTAATAATAATTTTGGGCATAGATAAGTATTAACAATAAAAAATTAAAACCTCTTTTATAAAGGGCAAAATTATTATTGTATTTTAAACTAATATTATAGAAAAAACTTCAGTGTTTCATCGACATGGAATTTTCTCCATCCAAAAAATTGTTTGATCAAGAAGAGGGGAAAAAGAAAAATATTTTTCATTGTATAATAAAACATTTATTATTTCAAATCACAGACGACCGTATAATGTACGTAAATGTAACACTCACACTTATTATTAATAATTATTAAAATACAATTTCAATGATATATCACCTAAAGTAATTAAGTACAAAATAATTACAAAATAAATAATTAAAATAATATTAAATTAAATGCATTCTATTCTTAATAAAATTATCTATGAATTTGTAACTATATATCTATTACCTGTACTTATCTTAGGAGTTTTTCTCCTTTATTTATAAAAATAAAAATAATAACATAAAAAAATACTTTACGTCACTCCGGGCAGAAAAAAGCATTTTATGCTGCATATGTTCGTTTCAAAATGCCTATTTCTGGCTAGAGAAGACATAATAGCATAGTATGTTAAGGTGGCAAGTAGAAAATTCAAACTGGTATCAGTTAGGAGCACGAGCCAAACGCTAAGGGTTTTAACGACCTGAGTTTGTAATTTTTTCACACCACCTTTGAGTCACACAATATAATATCGTGACATGGTCAATGGTCATTGAAATGATATTTTAGATGATTTAAAAGTCATTTCTATAAAATATCAGTTCCACGTCTTAATTTGTTAAATCATTGGTGCTTTTGCCATAGAAATTAATGATTATTCAAAAATAAATGTTAGAGAACTAAAGTAGGCATATTAAAATTATTCTAAAAAAGTAGAAAACAGAAGAAAGGCGGAAACTATTCATAAACTAACAAAAGAATATTATTACATTTTTATTTAAACAGGATGTTACAAAATAAAATCAAAATCATTCCTTGAAAACACACTTAGTTCACAATTAATAAAAATCTTACAAAGGGATCAATATTTACGCATTAAAATTAAATAAATTAATATTTATGTGTAGTTATTATATTTAATTTTTTATGTAATAATGACCAGAGGGCTGGCCTTTATCTGGCTCAAAAGATAACCATTTCCATATGGCAATGTTGCCAGCCTTTTGGGCACGTTATCAGGGTACGTAAGTGATATCCAAGGTTAGTCTAGGTTTATTAGTTTTCTTGTTTTTTTTTTAATAATTTGTGTAAAAAACATTTCATGTTATTTAAGTATAGTAAAATTTAAAAAAAAAACCTTTCATACAAAATTACCTATAAGCTGATTTTATACTTGTTATTACAATAATGTCCCTAATGCAAAATTTATCAATATCATGAACTGAGCGTTTCCAATTAAGATAATATCGCTTTTTTGTAATATTCTGTACAAAAAAAAAATTACTAAAAGGAACTAACCAAACAAGACAATACATAATTTATCAATATGTCTAAGAAAATACATTACAATTATACTTTTACAATAAAACGTAACGTAGAATCTTACTAGGATTTTTGTAAAAACCTTGAGAAAAAAAAAGATACCATTTAGATATTTCTAGTACATATTCCCAGATTCATTACATCTCAAATACAAAAAGCGATTTCTTACTTCATTTGCAAATCGAATTTCAATGTTTTACTTCTTTAAATATACTTTCGATCTAATACGCTTATAAGGAAAAAAAATTTTTTTATTCAATGTGTACCAGTTTTTATATCAGACAACATTAGTTTTTTAAATGTGCTATAAAATGAGCTATGTTTTAAATAATAAAAAAGTAATTTAAACGATGCTAATAAAAAAAAGGACTTTAAAATTGCCCGAAATTTCATGTTTATGTTTAAAACTGCGTATTTTTTATTTTTTTGATCATGTCGCATTCGAAATGGATGCTTTGCAAATGGATGAGAATAGTTAAATAAATATCAAATACTGTCTACGTATACCCAGGTGATAACTTAAGTACTTAACACAAAATATCACACCGAATACGGGCGTCCTCACGGTACATATACCTAAAGGAGAGTACTCACTCAAAGCATTCTTGAATCCACTTCGAAAAAAGGTTTCTTTGAAACATTCAATTTGAACTATCTACCCAAAATCCAAAAAAAAGTATATTAAGTTTGATCGATTTATTACTATGTATTATGTCACGTTTGTACTTAATTTTATGTGTAATCTTATTTGGTGTCACAAGAAATAACTCAATTTGTCAAATATTTGCGTATGTAGTATACACATTTATATAATGTAGTGTAGATAGATATGCATGTATATCTATAAAAGTTTCTATTTGTATTGTTCTTTTTGATATCATTAAAATAACTACTTACATAACAAATTATTATAACTTTTATATTCCGTGTATATGTATGTATATTCTTATTAATATGTACCTGCATTGTAATAAAATTGTAGGTACATTGTAATTAAAAAAATACATATAACTGCGATCATAAATCTTCGCCAATGCCATTTCTTGTAATAAAAATATCAAATGAACAGTTTTTTTATATTATAACGCCTTGTTAAAAAGAACCTATCGTCTCGAACTTTATACGCGAATGCTCTAAGTCAGTGCGCTCCATAACAATAAGTTAAGTATTTATTAAGTTAATATACTCTTAAGTATAGGAACATCGATTGTATCGGCGGGTAACTGTTGGTCGGCAAAGGGAGCACCCTGTAACAAAAAGAATACATGTTTAGGTTAACTAATATTTTTTTAAACTGAACTGATCTAGGTTTCTTCCTAGAGTGGTCGTTCCGAAACGCTAGTAGTTTTTAGCTTTTGCACTACAATAATATTTAAAAACAAATGACCTCAATCAGAGATAAAGTTATCTTACAATTATTTAAAAAAATGACTTTGACTTTTGATAAAATAAGCGGCCAAGTGCGAGTCGAACGCAAGAAAGAATCCGTACTATTATCTATTAAAATCACGCTTGTATAGGAGCCCCACTTTAATATTTATTATATTCTGTTTCTAGTATTTGTTATAGCGGCAACAGAAATACATCTATAAAATTTTCTTCTTCCTCGGTCTTCCTATCCCTCTACAGCTCTCCACCTCCAAATGGACCATCCTCTTAGCCAGATGTTCGGCGTCCCTACTCATTGTTGATCGCAGAGCGTTAACATATTTTTAAGTAATTAAACTTCACACAAACTAAATACAAATACTTAAAAATTGAATTATAAAAATGGTCCCCAAATCACTGCGCTCGCAGGGTAGGGTTCCCAAGAGGCTGGCGGCATTCCCCCGTTGAATGGCCAGGCTCAACCTATGACCAAAATGCGCGCCAGCTCTTGGATCTCCTGAGGCGTCGATGAGGCGTGCGGAAATCTCCTTGCACAGCTAACAGGCTTCCGCACCCCAAGGCCCCAAGGTCTCCACGGCAAAAGGCGCAAATATATACGGCTCAAATTTTATTATTAGTAAGTAATTTGTACCTCATCATTTCAGCCGCATAACGTCCACTGCTGGACATAGGCCTCCCCCAAAGATTTCCAAAATTACCGATCAAGAGCGGCCTACATCCAACGCTTTCCAGCGACCCTGGTCAGGTCATCTGTATCTCAGTAAGTAATTCATACCTGTTCAATCCTTATGGTCGAGGGTATAAACGAAAGTGCTGGTAGTATTTTCGCCGTACATGTTTCTGGCCGTGCAGCTGTAGTTGCCCATGTTTTCGTTGAAGTTCAGAGCCGCGATGAACAGGTCTCCTGAAGGTAGCACCTGGAACAAGGATGAATACAAAATTAGACACAATTCATAAGTATTGTGACGACGGCCCTCTTGCTCAGCACGAATTAGTATCCCATAACACAAGTCTCAAACTTAATTTAGGGCTAGCTCAATCAGTGTAATTTGTCCCTATATTAAAAAAAGTTGAGCATATCATATAACTTACCCTCATTTTAGTGCTGCCTCTAATTTCGTGTCCATCATACGCCCACGTGATCTTAGCAGGGGTGAAGCTGAACACCCGGCAGGGCAGGATAAGGCTGGTGCCGATGTTCTGGAAGGTTTCCAGGTAGGAGTAGGTGATGATGGGACTGATTGCTCGCCCGAAGAGCGCTTGGAGAGCCATCATTTCATCGTCGGCGTCTGGAATAAGAAGATATCAATTTAGTAAGTAATTTGGTAAAGTATAAGTAGGTAACTGCCTCCGTGGTGTAATGGTTGTAGCGTTTGGCTCATACCCGGAGGTCGCGGGTTCGATTCCCAGCGGTGGCAACGACTTTGTGTTGTTTTCCTAGTTTGGTTAGGACATTGCAGGCTGATCACCTGATTGTCTCATAAGTAAGATGATCCGTGCTTCGGAGGGCACGTTAAGCCGTCGGTCCCGGTCACTGTCTTTGACATTGGTCGTTACCTAAAACCATGTCAGAGGCCTTTAAGGCGGTTTAAAAACTCTGACACTAGTGTTAGTCACTAACACACACGACAAGAAGAAGAAGTAAGTAATTTGCCCTTACTTTGACAAACACTGAAACGCGTATACGCATACGGATGCGTACCGCTTTTGGAGTAATCTCCCAGGACCGAGGTTACGAGTATTGTACTAATATTATTATCGCACTTATAAATAATAAATAAATAAATATATCGGGACTAATTACACTGATTGAGCTAGCCCCAAAGTAAGTTCAAGACTTGTGTTATGGGATACTAATTCAACGATACTATATTTTATAACAAATACATGTATAGATAAACATCCAAGACCCAGAACAATTTGAAAAAGGCCATTTTCCAACTTGCCCTAACCGGGGATCGAACCCGGGACCTCTGGGTGCGGACTAGCATGGTGACCACTACGCCACGGAGGTCGTCGTCCACTAATACATACTATCACGTCTTTATACCTAATGGGGCAAACAGAGCATTTTGGGTCTTGCGGCTCTATGCAGAGCCCAGGGCCGCAAACCCAAAAGCCACTTTTAGCGTCATGGCGGGCGAGAAGATGGAAAAGCAATCAATACAGTGATGGGTTGCTAGCCGCATCGCCTGTTAACATGATTCTTATTTTCACCCATTACCTCGATCGGCTTTTACGATCTGCGCGGGAAGAAAAGCAGTCGATACATTCTAACTTTTTTCTTTTCTCCCAGACCAGCATGAAAGAGTATTGCACTAATAGTATTTAGATAAAAAGAATAGTAAAATTACCTTCAACTAACACAGTAGTAGAGGCCATCCGCTCCAAAGGGCCAAGGGAGGCGACACAAGTGAAGATGTCGCCATTGGTCGCCTCCGTCACCACGAGCGTGGACCTGACGCCTGTGATGCTGGACGGGTGTACGCTGAGGATCTCGTTTGCACTCTCTTCGTACTAGAAAGAATAAAAAAAATATTGACTGTTGTTTTGTTTGTTTTTCGTGTGTGCAAGTAGTCAACACTGGTGTCAGAAATAGCTTGACGACTGCTATACAATGACGATAGAAGGGACTAACGGGATCGAACCCGAAACCTCTGGGTGAGGGATACGGAGGTAGTCATTGATATTTTATGATATAAAGACTGTATATTTTATGGACCAAGTGATTAATCATCATTATCAGGTCTTTTTAGTCTCCATTGCAGGAGCACGACCCTCTCGGTCGGGGCAGGTTTTGGCCTACACTCTTCTCGCTGGCCAGATGGGTTGGAGAGGTCTCATGATGTTTATAAGCTTTGTTTAGCTTGTATTTCCTAAGTCGCCTTCTACGACATCTATTGGAGGATTTGGAGTGGTCTTATTCTACTCTGCCTAGAAGGCGCTGGATGCAAGCCGCTCTAGATCGGTCATTTTGGAAATCTTTGAGAGAGGCCTATGTCCGGCTGTGGACGTTATGCGGCTGAAATGATGATGGACCAAGTGAGGTAAGGTTAGAGGAAAGTCCATACAATAAGGTTTTAGGCCAAGGAATTGCAACTGGTCTTCTTCTTATCGTGTGTGTTAGTGACTAACACTAGTGTCAGAGTTTTTAAACCGCCTTAAAGGCCTCTGACATGGTTTTAGGTAACGACCAATGTCAAAGACAGTGACCGGGACCGACGGCTTAACGTGCCCGTGTAATTAGGTGATCAGCCCACAATGTCCTAACCAAACTAGGACAACAACACAAAGTCGTTGCCCCCGCCGGGAATCGAACCCGCGACCTCCGGGTATGACCCAAACGCCCTAACCACTACACCACGGAGGCAGTTGGAACTGGTAGCGTACTAAGATGTGAGACAACAGGTTACGAGCCCAGTGTGCTAAAAACTGTTGTTGGTTTACTTACATCAACTATAGGGTCTCCATTCTTCAGCCACTGCACAGTCGGAGTAGGGTGGCCTATCACTTCGCAGGGTAGCTCTAGATGCGACCCAGGGATCAGTCTCGCCCGTTCAGGAGGCGTGACGTAGAAACGGACGAATCTGTTCAGGGCCTTCCTCTTGGGTGTGACGACTGAAAATAAAAAAATATATATGTATAAAGTGAGAGGTTCCCGAGGGATATTAAATATAAGGTCTAACAAAATATACTGAAACTGAAGGATGAATTCAGTCCTTGATACAGAACAACTTTCCCCAAAAAACGTATGTCGAATATGAAAAAATATTTTTAGCTTTCCATACAAACTCGGATCGGCCGATCGGTCAACTTGTATGGGAGACCAAAAATTACTTTTCATATTTCGGTACGTGTTCCTTGGGAAAAGTTGTTCAGTATCACGGATTGAACTCACCCTTAAAATAGTTTCAGTATATTCTATTAGACCTTATATGCGTCGTCGCAGGGGAAGGCCGAGAAAGAGATGGCGCGACGTGGTGGTGGCGCGAATTTCAGCGTGGTTGGTCGGCAATGACAATGGACAGAGACAGGTGGAAGGAAATGGGAGAGACCTTTGCCCAGCAGTGGGACAAAACAGGTAATTAAAAAAACTCTTTGGATGGAAAATTCTTTTTTTGTTTAAAATGATATGTGTATGACTTTCAGATTGGTTCCCTAAAATTTTTTTAGAATCAATTCTTTAGTAAAGTTTATAAAACCAAAATAAGTGGGAAATGGGAAAACAGCTGGTATTGGCGGATCTCAAAGACTTAAACAATACGGATGTGGACATTTCTTTTTGGCTCGTTGGATTGATGATTAAAATTATTGTATACGTAGCTTTTCTGTGATTGTCACTGGTATAATATTAAAGTTAGTGTTTTGTTTTGAAAAAATATTATTTTCTAAATGCTTTATTTGATGAAAACGGTTAAAATAATTAACACATCTCCCAATACCTACTGAATCACTCAGTCGATCCACCATATTTTCAGGTAGGCGTTTCGCAAAAAGAAGTTTACATAAACTCGTTAACAAACTCTTTTCCTTTGTTTTATATGATTAAAAATAGCTACCACATCTCACGGTACCGCTGAATCAATCAATTGATCCAATTGTGCTACAGCTTTTCTTGAAAACGTGTAAAATTGTTATATGAGCTATCTCTCAATATCCACTGAATCACTTAGTCGATCCGTCATAGGTATTTTTCAAAAAGAAGTTTACATAATCTCCTTTCATCAGCATCAGGTTTTTATAGTCTTCACTGCAGGAGCACGACCCTCTCTGTACTACTAGAGCCATATTTGGTCAAATCAGCCAGAGGAATTGGCCTACACTGTCCTCGCTGGCCAGACGGGTTGGAGAGGTCTCATGATGTCTATAAGCTTTGTTTATCTCGTATTTCTGCCATCTATGACATTCACGTGAAGACTTGGAGTGGTCCTATTCTACTCTACCGGAGACCACACGACACTAAGTATTATAATAAATGTGTCCTGCCATTAAGGAAAAAATCACTCATTTCACGTTATAGCTTTTCTTAAAAACGTTTAAAAATAGCTCCCCCATCTCTCACTACATACTGAATCACTCAGTCGATCCATCGTAGGTATTTTGTAAAAAGAAGTTTACATTAACTCCTTTCATGTTATAACTTTTCTTGAACACGTTTAAAAATAGCTGCCACATCTGTCACTACCTACTGAATCACTCAGGCGATCGATCATACTTTAAAATAGCTATTTCGCAGTACGATTCCTTTGCAATTCAATGATCTACCGCAGCTGGCACCTTTGAATATTTAATACGTCTGAACCGAATTCTTGAACGCCATTTTGATAAATTTTCCATTTTAGTTACCACGTAAACTAAAAAGTATGATTTCAGGTACATTTACATTTAATTAGAATAAATATATACCGACAAATCTCAGATAGAGCTAGCCCCAAAAGAGACTTGTGTAATGGGATGCTAACTCAGCGATAGTATATTTTTATAACAAATACATAGGTATAAAGATAAAGATCCAAGACTCAAGTCAACCTTGACCTGACCGGGGTTCAAACCCAGGAACTCAATTAGGTAAGTATGTAACTTATTTTTTGAGACTACTTGCAACTTAGACGTATTGCTTATTAAACGATTTCCGAGTCGCGTTTTAGACGAGTTTCTACATGACTATTTGCATTTAAGACCATTTGCGACTAACTCATTTTACACGAACATCTGAAAGATGCCTTCATATACTACTTCTTCTCTTTATTTTTAATGGGACACACAAAGCATTGTCATACGGCTGTAAGTAGACAGAACCAGGCCTGAGTCACTCCCCGTTTAGGTATCTAATCTAAAATATACCTACATTATTAATATGCGCGCGGCGACCACTCCGGAGTGGGAAATTCCCATGAATAATGTCTAGAGTAATATGAAATGAGATTCTTTGTACTACCAGAGCCATACTTTGCCAGAGCAGCCAGAAGACCTGGCCTACACTCTCCTCGCTGGCCAGACGCGTTGGAAAGGTCTCATTGATGTTTATAAGCTTTGTTAGCTTGTATTTCCTAAGTCGCCTTCTACGACATCCACAGGAGGATTTTGAGTGGCCCTATACTACTCTACCCGAAACCACACAGCAAAAATATCTACTTAGACGATAATTTTAGCAATTTCCTTTTAAATAAGATTTGCTAGTTTGGTGTGTCAGTAAGATGGGTACAATAATTTTTCAAAACTAAATATCGACTTCACTCCCAAACTTCAACCGATTTTGATAAATTTTATAGGGGATTATATGCCAAGTATGCTATTTCAAACAATAAAAAAAATCTAATTAGTCTAGGCATCTTTGATTATTCGGGGAACATACAAAATTATATATTTAAATTGATAATCTTCTCCTTCTTACCCGACTTACCAATTCATCTCGATCTTTTTTTATGTATGTTATCTTTTTTAGGGTTCCGTACCCAAAGGGTAAAAACGGGACACTATTACTAAGACTTCGCTGTCTGTCCGTCTGTCTGTCACCAAGCTGTATCTCAAGAACCGCGATAGCTAGACAGTTGAATTTTTCACAAATTATGTGTTTCTGTTGCCGCTATAACAACAAATACTAAAAACAAAATGAAATAACTATTTAAGGGGGGCTCCCATACAAAAAACTTGATTTTTATAGATTCTTGCTTAAACTGACCCTTCGTGCGCGAGTCCGACTCGCACTTGGCCGTTATTTTATATATCTATTCATCGATGATTCGAAGACGCAGGCCTAGAATTGATTTGGAATATTCTTTTTTAGTTCCAAAGGATATACTTGCAAGGTGGTCCCATGGAAATTTTATTAAAATCGGTTGTGTGGTTTTTGGGTGAAGTCGGTTTTTATACATACACCCTACCACGTCTTTATCCCTAATGGGGCAGACAGAGCATTTTGGGTCTTGCGGCTCTATGCAGAGCCCAGGGCCGCAAGACCCAAAAGCCACTTTTAGCGTCATGGTGGGCGAGAAGATGGAAAAGCAATCAATATAGTGATGGGTTGCTAGCCGCATCGCCTGTTAACATGATTCGCATTTTTGCCCTTTTACGATCTGCGCGGGAAGAGAAGCAGCTGGTACATTCTAAGTTTTTTTATTTCTCCCAGACCAGCATGGGTCGGTTTCTAGTTTGGAAAATTATTAGAAGTCGATTAAAAGTCTATGCCTTCACTCACTATCATCACTACATTGAGATATCCTTCCTACTTCATATTATAAATGCGAAAGTGAGTTTGTATATTTGTGTTTGTTTGTTACCTCTTCACGCTTTAACTACTGAACTGATTTGGATGAAATTTGGTATGGATATAGTTTGAGACTCTGGGAAGGACATAGGGTACTATTTATTCCGAAATTCCCACAAGAAGCGAAGCCCGCGGGTACAGCTAGTATTTAATATTTCATCAGATATATTCAGATATTCAGCTCCAATATGCTGATTGAATTTCATGACTTCCTACTACATTGTATGTGATTTATTATGATGCATATATGTTAAGTTAAATACTTAAAGATATATATCGTATATATATATGCGTCTACTTTAATGCGCAGTATAGTTACTTAGGATATAATTTTTAGACTAGAGGCAGCGCGCGGCTTCGCCCGCGTTATCCACTCGAGTGAAGTCGCGGGCGTGATGCAATATAGCCTATAGCCTTCCTCGATAAACGACCTATCTAATACCGAAAGAATTTTTCAAATCAGACCAGTGGTTCCTGAGATTAGCGCGTTCAAACAAACAAACAATCTCTTTAGCTTTATTTATAAGTATGGATTAACCGCGAATTTTAACGGTTCATATCATCATCCTAATCATTTTAGCCGCATAACGTCCACTGCTGGACATAGGCCTTTCCTAAGGATTTCCAAAATGACCGATCTAGAGCGGCCTGCATCCAGCGCCTTCCAATGTGATAGGTATATAATATGATTAATTACTTACTTAAAACATATACCCATTCTATTTCTATTTTTTTTAAGCCTTTTTAAGTCTATAATATAATTGTTTACATAATTTTCCCCTTAAACTATTAAAATAATTTTGATAAAATTTCTTCTTCTTCTCTAACTTCATGAAAAATGTTCCTTTTCAAACAATATAAAGAATTTTCCAAATCGATCCACGCGTCTTCGAGTAATCAGTGAACGTACATAAAAAAATAATCTGACGAATCGATAACCTCATCCTTTTTCGAAATCGGTTAAAAATCATCATCATCATGAAAAAAAAATTGTTATAGTGAATGTAATATATTAGGTATGTTATGCCGCTTTAGGTCGGTTATTTTGGAAATAAAAACTGCCTCCGTGGTGTAGTGTTTAGAGCGTTTGGCTCATACCCGAAGGTCGCGGGTTCGATTCCCAGCGGGGACAACGACTTTGTGTTGTTGTCCTAGTTAGGTTAGGACATTGTAGGCTGATCACCTGATTGTGTGATAAGTAAGATGATCCGTGCTTCGGAGGGCACGTTAAGGCGTCTCCGTAACTGTCTTTGACAGTGGTCGTTACCTAAAACCATGTCAGAGGCCTTTAAGGCGGTTTAAAAACTCTGACACTAGTGTTAGTCACTAACACACACGATAAGAAGAGAAGATTTTGGAAATCTTTGGGAGAGGCCTATGTCCAGCAGTGGACGTAATGCGGCTAAAAAAATGGTGAAATATAGTTATAGTAGTAGTAATAGTTAAAAATAACTTACCATTTGGTTGTAAGTTATTGTCCAGTAGGTTTTTGCTGTCGATCAGCGCGGTAGCGGTGTGGCAGCACTGTAGCGACACGAGCGCCGCGGCGAGTAGCGAAACTAAGCTTAGCATTTTGGCTATTCGGTACTAGATGGCGCTAGGTGAGTATTCAAGCGACCTGGAAAGAATGAAAATATTGTTAGAAATATATAATAATTATGTTTTGAAAATATTAAGTAACACTAGCGTATTTTTTTATAAAAAAGTGTACTTTAGTTTAATTTCCGCAATAGATTCGTATATGCAATTTATATAGGTACTATTTTTTCAAAACTAAAAACTAACTACAACTCAGATTTTAATAAAATTTCTATGTCGTTTAAAAATATTTAACTTTTTTATTGTTGTAACTTTCAAGTTGGTCTAGGAGAAAAATAATGTGGAAGGTATCAGGCTTTTCTTTCCTGTGGAGATTGTAAAAGCCAATCGAGGGAAAGGAGTAAAAAGGAGAATCTGAATCATTATCGTTTTGATTTCTTTTTTGGGACATTTAAACTGTCTACACGGTTAACCAATAACTATATCCTCTAGTTACTGGTTAGTGGAGTACATCATTATTACTAGAGCTTTCGCAAGTTAAGTGCGTAGCCTGCTCTTGGATGGGTACCCATAAGTGGCATAAAAATTTCACCTCCTCTAGCTTCGGCAGATAAAGTTAAGCAATTGCTTCCAGATGTCATTATTGTGTGGCAGTCGTCAAACTATCTCAGATGCCTTTAGGCAGCTTGAAAAATCTGTCACCAATGTTTACCACTTACACACATACATACATACTATCACGTCTTTATCCCTAATGGGGCAGACAGAACATTTTGGGTCTTGCGGTTCTATGCAGAGCCCAGGGCCGCAAGACCCAAAAGCCACTTTTAGCGTTATGGTGGGCGAGAAGATGGAAAAGCAATCAATACAGTGATGGGTTGCTAGCCGCATCGCCTGTTAACATGATTCGCATTTTTGCCTATTCCCTCGATCGGCTTTTACGATCTGCGCGGGAAGAGAAGCAGCTGGTACATTCTAAGTTTTTTTTTATTTCTCCCAGACCAGCATGGGAGTGTCACCAATGTTTACCACTTACACACACGAAAAACAAACAACAAGGAAGGGCGCGCATCGGACAGCGTTTAAGTATTGCTATCCAACGCGGAAATGCCGCCAGCCTCTTGGGTATTTGCCCTGTGACGCCAGCGATTTGGCCTCAATTTTTTGTATAATTTAATATAAGTTATTTTTAATTAGTTTTAGTTAGTTTTAATTTTAGGTTGTATTTATTTAGTTAATATTATATTGTTATATTATGTTTATTACTATTGATGAAACGAAATAAAATCCTTCCAGGTATTTAAATAAAAAAACAACAAATGAAACATTTAAAAACACTGAAAGTTGCTGAGGCTTGTTCGAGTAAGGTGAACGATCTAAAATACATACATACATACTATCACGTCTTCATCTCCCTAATGGGGCAGACAGAGCCCAGGGCCGCAAGACCCAAAAGCCACTTTTAGCGATCTAAAACCTATTTAAAAAGAAAAATCAATCATAGCTAAGTAAGCTTTACATAATGACTTTTTTAATCGCTAAACGTCTCTTTCGCAAAATGTCCCCTAGTCGTCAAACGTCTCTTTTTCATAATGCCTCTTTCGCAGAATGTCTCTTTCGCATAATGTCGAATAATATAATAAATTCATCATCATCATCATCAGGTCTTTCTGTCTCCACTGCAGGAGCACGACCCTCTCTGTAATACCAGAGCCATACTTGGCCAGAGTAGCTAGAAGACTTGGCCTACACTCTCCTCGCTGACCAGATGAGTTGGAGAGGTCTCATTATCGTTTATAAGCTTTGTTCAGCTTGTATTTCCTAAGTCGCTTCGACATCTATGGGAAGACTTGGAGTGGTCTTATTCTACTCTGCCGGAAACCACCCGGCATGTAACTTATTTGTATTTATTTATTTATAGTAATTAAGTTTAATTCTAAAATTGTAAGGATCAATGGTCTGATAGTGAAAGATTTATTTTATTATACCTATTATTCTTATTAAAATTCCACAAGAATCAGTTAGCAAAAACCTACACGAGAACAGACAGATGGACGGACGGACAAAATCATTTTTTACAAATATCGCTACCAATTCCAAAATAATCGGTCGAGAAAAACCTACGCGAGAACAGACAGACCGACGGAAAGCATTTTTGACCAATCTCGATTCGCTTCGCTCGCTCGGTCAGTAAGTAAAATAAGTAATAGTGAATGTTCCGAACACTCAAGGTCCATCCAATTCACATCGTTGTCGTTGTATGACGTGTATGAGAATGTGTATGAGTCACCCATTCACAAGTCAATGGATTCCAATGCTCGCGGTATGACTATTATGTAACAATGTCTTCATATTACGCGTTTATTTTTTATAAGCTTTTATTTCGTGTCACCTGTCGCGTTGTTTGTCTGTGATTTGACGACCTCCGTGACTCCTTGGTGTAGTGGTCACTATTCTAATCTGCCAGAGGTCCCGGGTTTGATCCCCGGTCAGGGCAAGTTGGAAAATGGCCCTTTTCAAATTGTCCTGGGTCTTGGATGTTTATCTATAAATGTATTTGTTATAAAATATAGTTAGTATCCCGTAACACAAGTCTCGAACTTACTTTGGGCTAGCTCAATCCGTGTAATTTGTCCCTATATATTTATTTTTTATCTTCAGGTCTTTTTAGTCTCCACTGCAGGAGCACGATCCTTTCTGTACTAAAAGCGCCATATTTGGCCAGAACAGCCAGAGGATTCGGCCTACACTCTCCACGCTGACCAGACGTGTTGGAGAGGTCCTATTCTACTCTGCCGGAAACCACTATCGAATATACCTATAAAACCATCATATGCAAGTAATTTTTTTTTTACAGATACAGATTCATTTTCACGTCTATATCCCTGACGGGGTAGATAGAGCCCAGGGTCGTCAGGCCCAAAGACCACGCTTAGCGTGGTGGTGGGCGTTAAAATGGGAAAAGAATCAAAATAGTGATGGGTTGCTAACCGCATCGCCTATTACCATGATTCAAATCTCGCCCATTCCCTCGATGGGCTCTTACGATCTGCGCGGGAAGAGAAGCAGCTGGTCTTTCTACGTTTTTTCTTTTTTCCCAGACCAGCATGGAAGAATCCCAGACCAGCATGAAAGAATTTTATTTAGAATTTTTTTTTATTAAGGCGAAATGGAAAACGAGTACTCAGTGGAGGTGGCACCTTTAACACTTTTATATATTTTAGTTAACTACCCAATTGTTGGAGGTCAAATTGTTGATTGTCACCGTGTTTATACTACTATACATCTTATACCTTTAAACGAGCAATTCTTGTATATTTATTTATATATATATATTTATAAATTTCTGTGATCTCGAAAACGGCTCTAACGAATTAGCTTTTCGGGGGTAAACAATCGATCTAGATTAGTTTAATGTTTGGGAAAACGCGTGTTTTCGAGTTCATGCGTTTTTCTTTCCACGCAGAATATAGTTGCTAATTTCGTCGCGCCGACCGCCTTGTTTTTAGCTCAGCGGTTAAGGATACCGACCGCTAGAAAGAGTGTTACGGGTTCGAATCCCACTCGGTGACTTACTTTTGTTTTTTTTTATATATAATTTTTTATTTTGCATTGTTTTTAGACAAGTTTAAATTTTTTTTGTTAATGTTTGAGATGTAACCGAGCAAAGCTCGGTCGCCCAGGTACTTAAGTATAATGCACCAGAACCAACCCCTTCTCCCACACATACACACACAAAAACTTTTGGAACGAAGTCCTTATCGCGCGTTGCGAAAGGAGGCTAGACGGAAAAAATTAAGACCAAAAGTTGTAACGACACTTTTTGCTATAGTTGTAAGCCGTGCGGCGTGCGCGTGTCTGTCTGTCTGTCAGGCTGTCTCTCTGTCTCTCTCTCGAACTTCGTTCAATCCGGGTGTCCCTTGACACCTCTCAAGTTTTTTTTGTTTTTATACTAAAAAATAGATAAAGAAAAAGTCATACAACGTTTCACATCATCAAATCAATCAGATCAAATGTTATGTCAAAGGTTTGTCACAAATAGTGCTATCATGTTATCAGCGCCACTAGCGGAGAAAAGCTAAACTAAAATTTTCCTCCTGTTATTAAAGACTAGCTGTGCCCGCGACTTCGTCCGCGTAATCAATCATATTTATTTTTTGTTTACAAACCTACCCCCTCAGCTTTATTATGTTGATGCAACTCTGACAAATAATTTGTAATAATGCATTAATTTTGACCAAAATTGATTATCATAAAAACGGTTATTGTGAGTTAATCTTATAAGATAGACACTTACTGTCGCGGACATTTTTTTAGATAATTTAAACAGGAATTATTCTTTTATACATATATATGTATGAAAGAATTATATGGTATCTGGAACGGTTTTCGCAGCGCACGCAACGGAAACCCTCAAAGATGAATAATTTTCTCCGTTTTTTCCACATTTTCGACTGTTTCTTCGCTTCTATTAGTCGCAACGTATTATCTATCCAACACAAAAAGGATTTTTCAATTTAAGCTAGTAGTTTATGAGATTAGCGCGTTCAAACAAACAAACAAACTCTTCAGCTTTATAATATTAGTATAGATTAGTTTTTCCTTCTTCTTTCACTTAGCGTTTATGCGGTTGCATCTTCGTGCTGCTTCGGAACCAGAGGTGCTTATCTTTTTCAAAATGTATGTTAATTGTTATGGTCATCCAAGGATGCCAGACTAAGGCTGCGTTTTCACTGAAGCGGAGCAGAGCGGAGAGGAGATAACGGTGCAAGAATTGACCAATCACAATGCTCGAAATCTCTCCTCCGCTATTCCCGTTGAAGCGGAGCGGAGATTTCGAGCATTGTGATTGGTCAATTCTTGCACCGTTATCTCCTCTCCATTGAAGCGAAGTTTAGAAGACATTGTAGTACAGTCGACCTCATATAAAAGATAACATCGCCCCTTGAATCCTGCTGCCACGAATGATAAGTTACAAGAATCGTGTGGTTGACTGTACCGCTATCAAAAGTACACCGAGAAAATGATTGCTAATAGGGAAAATTATTAAAATCGAGTGACTGCTGAACTCAGGACTACTAGTTTTTTGACGTGATAACGTCTTTAAAATCGTTTTAGTCGGGTGACATGTTCAGAAACTTGTGTCACACCAAAACCTCACAAGCGCGATCGCAGGTATAACGAGAGAGAGACGGACCGATCTCCCGTCTCATCTCGAGCGCTGCCAGTCGTTCCGTGAAACGACGTTATCACGTAAACATCTCGATCGTAAACCTACTTTACAAACAACCAATTTTTTTTGTTAAAATGTGTTTGAATCGACTTTCAAAAAGGAGAAAGAGGAGTTTGTAAATTCGTCGATATCTTTTTTTTATGTATGTTCACAGATTATTCGAAGACTGGATAGATTTGAAAAATTATTTTTTGTTTGGAAGGGCTTGTCAGGTGGTCCCGTAGAAAATCGGTGGAGTAGTTCGGGGGTGAAGTTGGTTTTAATACTATCACGTCTTTATTCCTAATGGGGCAGACAGAGCATTTTGGGTCTTGCGGCTCTATGCAGAGCCCAGGGCCGCAAGACCCAAAAGCCACTTTTAGCGTCATGGTGGGCGAGAAGATGGAAAAGCAATCAATATAGTGATGGGTTGCTAGCCGCATCGCCTGTTAACATGATTTGCATTTTTGCCCATTCCTTTTCATTCATTCATTTTGGTTTAAAGTTTTGAAAAAATATGTAAAATTAGAAAAATCAAACGTTATGCGGCTAAAATGATGATTATTTTTTTATCTTTGGATACTTGTGTCACTTGATAATTATAATTTTTATTCGACTGTAATAATAGTTGTTGACGTCAGATCATTTACTTACAGCTAAGTGTAATGGTTCACACGTAAATAAAAGCCGATCAAGGGAATTGGTAAAAATGCGACTCAGCCACCTTTTTGGTCATCATCATGCTAAAAGTGGCCTTTTGGTCTTGCGTCCTTGGGGTCAGTCCGCCCAGGGCCACAGGACCCAAAGGCCACTTTCCCGTTTATTTATCTTATACCTTTAAACGATCAATTCTTGTATATTTATTCATTTATATATAAATTTCTGTGATCTCGAATACGGCTCTAACGATTTCGCTGAAAATTGGTATATGGGGGTTTTCGGGGGTAAACAATCGATCTAGATTAGTCTTATGTTTGGGAAAATGCGTGTTTTCGAGTTTTCATGCGTTTTTTCTTTCCACGCAGAATATGGTCGCTAATTTCGTCGCGCCGGCCGCTATTCGTTTGGCTCAGCGGTTTAAGATGCGGACCGCTAAAAAGAGTGTTACGCGTTCGAATCCTACTCGGTGACTTACTTTTGTTTTTTTATGTTTAAGTTTATATATAATTTTTTATTTTGTATTATTTTTAGACAAGTTTAGAAAAATGAAGTTAATGTTTGAGATGTAACCGAGCAAAGCTCGGTCGCCCAGGTACTTTATTTATTTAACTTCATTACAATATACATGTAAATGGCGGACTTAAGACCAGGGGCCTTTTCTACCAGTCAACCGACAGGTCATGCTGAGAAAGTAATTTTTTGGAGTAACTACCTACAACAGCAACTAGTTGAAAAATACAAAAAGAAAGGAGTAAACATATAATTATAATGTAAGTATATAATGAGCGAGAAGATAGAAAATGTAATCAAAATAGTGATGAGTTGCTAGTCGTCTCTCTTGCGGGTCTGGGGGCAAAGAAAAAACTAAGAATGTACCAGCTGCTTCTCTTCCCGATCTGATCGTGGGGGCGAGAAGTCAGATAATCATTAGGCGAAATGCGTGAGTCTGTCTAGTTTTTAAACCAGTTTTCGCCAAAAGCGGCAACTTTTGGCGAAAACTCGTTTTAAAACTAGACGGATTATCAACAATACTTTCAAAGGTTATTCATAAAATAATTTTAAGGTCTATACTAAGGTACAGATTGTTGGAAGTTAAATTTTTAGTTGTCACCATATACTTTTAAACAATTTATTTCGAATGAGGGTGTCACCTCTCCTACCATTTCGCCTTAAATAGCATGATTCAGATTTTTCTCTACAAAAGTTTATCTATATCTATACATATAATAAAACAGTAAAAAAAGTGTGTCTGTACATTAAATATATTTCCAAAAAAAATATTGGGGGCTATGGAGACGTAGTAATAGAGTAAGAATTTAAAAAAAAATGATTGTCTGTTTGTCTGTTTGTACACGCTAATCTCGGATTCGAATGAAACTTTTTTTGTTATATAGCTATTAAGCCTGGGCAACATATAGGGTATAAATGATTTTGGAAAATAGAACGCCTGATGCAGAACCATAATGGTCCAGCTAAACTATAAGAGATATAAAAATGCCGCCTTAGTAAAAGTTGTTCAGCCTGATGCGCATTTTCCAGAGACATAAAGTCCACGCGAACGAAGTCGCGGGCTTCGGCTAGTTTTATAGTAAAGTTAATTCGTCTGATGCTAATTGTGGTAAGGTTTTTAACCAACTTCAAAAGCGGAGGAGGTTATCAATTCGAATGTATGTAAGTTCCCTGATTACTCGAAGACGCCTTAACCAAATAGGAAAATTTATTTTTTTGATTGAAAGAAATACTTGATAGTTGGTCTCATTTAAATTTTATCAAATCGATTCTGTAGTTCAGTGTTGAAGTCGGTTTTTAGTTTTGTTAAATTATTAATTTACAACATGCTTAATTATTTTATTATGTATGTGATTGTACAATTTCACTAATAATCCTAAAATGCTCGTAAAATGAACAAAAGTAATTAAAACACCCATATTATAAAATTCGCTATGTAGTCTGTTTGTTTGTAATAACTTTATTGTACCAAAACAAATACATATAGAAAGACAGCTTACGAAAGAGCAAATATACAAAAGCGGACTTATCCCATGTAGGGATCTCTTCCAGTCTTTAGTTAATTATGGAAGGAAATAAAATTATATATATGATGATAGAGTATGTTTGTCTAACGTACATTAAATACAATACTATCAAGTATATATTTAAAACTGAAACTCACTTCAACACTAAACTACACGACAGATTTAAAAGATCATTTTCCAAATTGGTAAAGGCGTTTTTGAGTAATTATGGAACATACAAAAAAAATATAAGTATACATTCGAATTGATAACCTTCTGTTTGAAAGTCGGTTAAAAATTACAACTAAAGAAATAAGTTTTGCTTAATTTTAAAAACAACACAGAAAATATTGACAACAAAATCTAAAAATTTAAAAATATTATGAAAACAGCCCTAAAAAGTTTTGCAAGTATAGAACTAACCAAAATAAAAAGACACAGATACAGTAAATACCTACAAAATCTTCCCCATGCAATACAAACAAAAATACTAATAAAATCTAATTCGAAAAAAAATTACTAATTTCGTAAAAAATCACTTTTAACCACTAAAAACCGGTTCAAACCGCTTTCCACTAGCATACTTTCTAACACATTTCTTCCCAAAAAAATGCCAAAAACGTACCAAAAAGCGAAAAATCCACACACGATACGTACCTAACACGTTACACACTATCACAGCACTATGAAAAGGACTGGTTGGCGTAACTCCTCGCTTGGGTATGGGAAGGAACGAGCGAGTACTGGCTTATATACCGGCGGGACGCACGGCTAGAATCCCAGATGACGTGATGTAGACAGGGATTCGATATGACGACACTATCTGATAAGATAATTGTATAATGGCTGAAAATTTCTGATTGGCCTTTGAAAAGATTATTAAAAAAAACTGACTTACAAAGAAAGACGTTAGTTATAGAGCATTTCAAGATATTTTTCGAACAAAATAATTAAAAATAGTTTTAACTGACTTACATAAAAAGACATTATATATAGAGCATTTCAAGATTTTCTTCAAAAAAGATAATTTAAAAAAAATTACAAATTTTTCGTTAGAAAGACGTTTGACGCATTTTAAGATTTTTTTTCTGATGCAGTCACGATCACGAAGTCTTTTTTATAATGGTTGATAGAGAGCTTTAGCATTAAGTCCACCTATTGTAGCTTTTGGCTCAATAAAGTCTTTAAATAAATAAATAAAACATGAACTATATCAGAGGATATTAAGATTCCAAGTAAAAACTTTTTGGACTCAAATAAAAAATTTTTTTTTTACTTATTTTTATAAAAAAAAAATTTAAATGTAAGCGCCTTTCTGGTTTTATGAGAAAATATGCTAGTTTATAACTTACTTAGATTTTTTTATTTAGCTGTTTATTCCCACTGCTGGGCAAAGGGCTCCCCTCTTTCCTCCCTAACTCTCTGTAACTTTTAATACTTTCTTTGAATTTTTTTTCTTTGTTTCCTTATCAATGTTAGAATATTTTCTATGATGATAATAGAGTATTGGTTTATATACTAGCGGGAAACAGGGCTAAAAGTTCTTTATGACGTCATGTGAGACAGAGATTCGATATGAGAAAACAATCTGATGAGATCATCATCATCATCATCAGGTTTTTTTAGTCTCCATTAGGAGCTCTGTATCACTAGAACCATGATTGGCTAGAGCAGACAGAAGATTTGGCTTACACTCTCCTCGCTGGCCAGACATGTTGGAAAGGTCTTAATGATTATAAGCTTTGTTATACTTGTATATATATATACAAGTATAACAAAGTATATAACAAAAAACAATATATACTTGGCGTCATCTTCGTAATCTGACAATAACCAGAAGATATTATTAAGAAAAGTGCCATTATTGATCGCGCCTCTTCGAATTTATGACAAATACTGGCCACTTTAATTTGAATAAGGAAACATTTCGCCTTTTGATTTTAAAAACAATTGATAGAAAATATTAATGAAATAATCATAGACATAGATTTTTGTTTAATAGACCTTTTAGAAGTCGTAACTTTTTTCTTCGATCTGCAAATGGCGCCTCGATGGTTGTTGGTTTTTTTATGATAAATACTGGCCACTTGTAAGAGTAATTTAAATTAAGATACGAACTACATAACAAAAAAGAGAGTATTTAATTTGATTTAGGATTGAGTATATTTTTATCTTAGAATTTGATACTCAAGAAATGAGATCTAACAAATGTATTTATTAACTTATATCGATCATCAGCTTTTAAAAACCTACTGCTGGGCATAAGTCTCCCTTTGTCCACGCCATTCATATGTTTATCACTTTTTTCAAATAACAACTCTTAGAGCAGCGTTTGCTCGTCAAGAAAATGTAATTTATATTTTCTTTGTTTAGTTTTCATAACTGTTTCGTTTTCATTTCATTCCTCCGTGTTTACTTTACTCTGGTGAGTTCATAATTTAAGGCCGACTACTATACTACTACTATTGTATTTTTTTTATTTTGGTACAAAAAAGTTATTAAATAATAGGTAAATCGAAAAACTTAGAATGTACTAGCTGCTTCTCTGCCCACGCAGATCGTAAAAGCCGATCGAAGGAATGGGCAAAAATGCAAATCATGTTAACAGGCGTGCGGCTAGCAACCCATCACTGTATTGATTGCTTTTCCATCTTCTCGCCCACTATGACGCTAAAAGTGGCTTTTGGGTCTTGCGGCCCTGGGCTCTGCATAGAACCGCAAGACCCAAAATGCTCTGTCTGCCCCATTAGGGATAAAGACGTGATATTATGTATGTATGTAAAAAAGTTATTACAAACAAACGTACCGATTTCATATTTAATTTAATTATCTTGACCACCGAATTCTTTTATTACCATTACTTTAAAGAAGGCTTAACACCACCTCAGAATTAATATTCGTCCCCTTCCCCTGTCCCCGCACCTTCCCCCGTTCTCACCTTGTCGAGTCGGCCAGGCGCCGACCGCTCAACAGTGTGATGTACAAGACTCGAGTCCTCCGAGTCCTCTTACGTAGGACTCGGAGTCGTTTACAGGGCTCGACTCAATTAATGGAAGGCTCGACGACTGCGAGCTTAAGTGAGACTCGGAGCGTGAAATTAGAGCTCGAGTCTATTTTTGAACCCGAGCCTTTTTCTGCGCTCGAGTCTTTTTACCCGCCTGCAAAGAGGGAGGGTTATATTTTTCGAGACCATTTAAAAGCAATATTTTTTTAATTTAAAAAAGTAATATGTCAAAAAGGAATAAAATATGATTGATTACATTCGAATTTAAAAGAATGTTTGCGTGCACACCTTGAATAACCATAATTTTATCTGAAATCACGCCTCGAGTCTTGTAAGCTTTCAAGAACTGCTCACGTTCATTTTAAGACTCAAGCCCTTTTAAAGGCTCGAGTCGTTGCTCAAAGAAGTCGCGCTCGCCTCGGCTCGGAACTCCAAGCCTATTGAGCTCATAGAGTCTTCAAAATTAGAACTCAAGGACTCGAGTCTTGTACATCACTACTCAACACCCTCCACAAGACGAGAACGGGGGAGAGGTCGGGGACGGGGAAAGGGGACGCATATTGCCCTAGACCTTAGGAGATCCCGTTCTGTATGTAATACTTACATCAATTCTGAGACACCAGTCAACTTGTGACCCGATCTTCTTCTTCTTATAAATAAAATAAATAAATAAATATATAGGGACAAATTACACAGATTGAGCTAGCCCCAAAGTAAGTTCGAGATTTGTGTTATGGTATACTAACTCAACAATACTATATTTTATAACAAATACATATATAGATAAACATCCAAGACCCAGGACAATTTGAAAAAGGCCATTTTCCAGCTTGCCCTGACCGGGAATCGAACCCGGGACCTCTGGGTGGCCGACTAGCATGGTGTCCACTACGCCACGGAGGTCGTCAAAATCTCGATTGTGACTTATCGAGTGTGTTAATGACTAACACTAGTGTCAGAGTTTTTAAACCACCTTAAGGCCTCTGACATGGTTTTAGGTAAAGATTAATTTCAAAGACAGTGACCGGGACCGACGGCTTAACGTGCCCTCCGAAGCACGGATCATCTTACTTATCAGACAATCAGGTGATCAGCCTGCAATGTCCTAACCAAACCAGGACAACAACACAAAGTCGTTGCCCCCGCCGGGAATTGAACCCGCGACCTCCGGGTATGAGCCGAACGCTCTAACCACTACACCACGGAGACAGTTACACCCGATAAGAAATACGAAAAAGATAAAAATTTGAAGTACAGTCCATTTTCCTCTAAAAGTTTTTATCGGTTAATCTTAATATCTTATCGAAGCGACCGAACTTCTTTAAGTCTATTTAAACCATCCGGCGTTAGTATGTATGTATGTTTGTATGTATGAAGCCCGCTCATTTAATCCCCATTACCGTATAAGATTTATTTTATTCAAGAACTGCCTCCGTGGTGTAGTGGTTAGAGCGTTCGGCTCATGCCCGGAGGTCGCGGGTTCGATTCCCGGCGGGGGCAACGACTTTGTGTTGTTGTCCTAGTTTGGTTAGGACATTGAAGGCTGATCACCTGATTGTCTGATAAGTAAGATGATCCGTGCTTCGGAGGGCACGTTAAGCCGTCGGACCCGGTCACTGTGTTTGACATTGGTCGTTACCTAAAATCATGTCAGAGGCCTTTGAGGCGGTTTAAAAACTTTGACACTAGTGTTAGTCACTAACACACACGATAAGAAGAAGATTCAAGAATCATTTGTTGAGGTATCAGAGAAGTTATTGAAGATACTAGGAAACAGAAATACATACATAGTGGCGAATAGTGGTGATACACATAACCCTCTTTTTAGCTTCGTTCTAAGGAAGCGGGTAAAAAATATAGCTATGTTACACAACGTGGAAAAGACGTAATAAATAAACCACGGGCTATACTAGATCACTATAATAGTATAATGATAATAAAATAAAAGTAAAACAAAAAATCGACATTCCCAAACGAATTGTTCGGGTGCACACTTTTGTATAGAACATACATTTATACATACTGTCACGTCTTTATCCCTAATGGGGCAGACAGAGCATTTTGGGTCTTGCGGTTCTATGCAGAGCCCAGGGCCGCAAGACCCAAAAGCCACTTTTAGCGTCATGGTGGGCGAGAAGATGGAAAAGCAATCAATACAGTGAAGGGTTGCTAGCCGCATCGCCTGTTAACATAATTTGCATTTTTGCCCATTCCCTCGATCGGCTTTTACGATCTGCGTGGGAAGAGAAGCAGCTGGTACATTCTAAGTTTTTTTTATTTCTCCCAGACCAGCATGGTAGCTTTTGTATAGAAACGTCGATATTTTTTAGTTTTTGACAGTTATTTTAATTTAATTATATGTATTGTATAATAGTGATTTAGGACAGTCCGGTGGTTCGATTTATTCAGGGTATATCTCTTCTACGTTAAATAACTACATTGAAACAGCCAAAGTAGGCATATTATTTAAACTGTTATCTACATATATTATATCATTATGGTTTTTACCCTATTAACACAAACAATTCAGCTTTACCTCTATCTATTTCCTGCATTTTTTAGGTACCTCACACAAATTTACGAGTATTGGAACCTGTAGGCTACAACAGACAGACAGACTGATAGAAGCATGGCCAATCTCGAAACGACGCTTCGCTCGCTCGGTCAAAAAACCAAACGTTTAAAAGTTCCTTTTTTAGGGTTCCGTAGCCAAATGGCAAAAACGGAACCCTTATAGATTCGTCATGTCTGTCTGTCTGTCCGTCCGTATGTCACAGCCACTTTTTTCCGAAACTATAAGACCTATATTGTTGAAACTTGGTAAGTAGATGTATTGTGTGAACCGCATTAAGGTTTTGACAGAAAAATAGAAAAAAAACAGTAAATTTTGGGGGTTCCCCATACTTAGAACTAAAACTCAAAAATTTATTTTTCATCAAACCCATACGTGTGGGGTATCTATGGATAGGTCTTCAAAAATGATATTGAGGTTTCTAATAACATTTTTTTCTAAACCGAATACTTTGCGCGAGAGACCCTTCTAAAGTGGAAAAAAGTGTGTCCCCCCCCCCCGTAACTTCTAAAATAAGAGAATGATAAAACTAAAAAAAATATATGATGTTCATTACCATGAAAACTACCAGCGAAAATTGGTTTGAGCGAGATCTAGTGAGTAGTTTTTTTTTAATACGTCGTCATCATAAACGGCAATTTACCTTTCATTCAATCAACTCAAATATAAAAATTTAAAAAAACATACTACAAGACTTTTATATTATGTTATTTGCTACTACGGAACCCTTCATGGGCGATTCCGACTCGCACTTGGCCGCTTTTATTTAGGGTTTGGAACCCGTATGAAAACGGGACCCTATAACTAACCGTCTTATTAAAAAAAAAGGAATAACTTGGTTACTAGGTTTAAACCATTATCAACTTAAATCAAGTTGACATTGACAGATAAGTTAGTTTCACTTTACTAAATGTCAACTTGATTTGGGCGGATTATGGTTTAAACCTAGTAACGAAGTTAGTCTGGATTTTATAATAAGACGGTAAGACTCCACTGTCCTTCTGTCTGTCTGTCACCAGACTGTATGTAATAGCTAGACAATCGAAATTTTCATAGAGATGTATTTTTGTTACCGTGGCCATGTTTAAGTGGGGCTCCAATACAATAAACGTGATTTTGTATAGATAATCGTAGTCCGACTCGCACTTGACTTCTTCACACGATCTTCGACATCCTGGGTCACCATTGACAATAATCAAATTCCATCGGTGAAAATCTGACGAAATAATTATTTCTATTGCATCATTTTGTCCGTGGTTACGTCACCCTATCACACGTGTTGGGGTAGGGGTTGTTGAATAGGGGTTGTAGGTTGTAGGGGTTGTTGAGTGAAGCGAGCGAACTTTACCGAACACAGATTGACATTCGGATTTTTTGTGTATATATATAATCAATAGCATGTGTGTGCTGCAGCACACATATGCTATTGATTAATTGTTGTGTAATTTGCAAGCCTGTGTAATGTAACTAATATATGTATACTTTAATTTTTTGTGTGTGTCTCGGTAATGATAAATAAACAATGTATCTATCTATATTATATTCAATGGTCCTTAAATTTGTAGTCTTGTAGAAACAGAAAGATATTTGTTCATTAAAAATAATTTCAAACATAGCTACATGTAAATAAGTTTCCCAAAAAAACTTCTACTATCATTTTAATAAAAAGGAAAATATTCAGCTCAGGTACTGTAGGTAAAAGGTAGGCGAGTAGAATTACATTAAATTTTCATACATATTAATGTATTTATGTATACGCTCTTCATAAATATGTATAATGGTTTTTGGGCAGTAATATATGAATGAAAATAAGAATCTAGTTCTAAAATACATAGTTCTACATATATATTCTATATTATCATTCTTCCATGCTAGTCTAGAAGAAAAGAAATATCCTTAAATGTATCCTTATATGTAAGGGCTGCTTCCCACGCAAATCGTAAAAGCTGATTCGAGAATGGGCAGAAATATGAATCATACAGATACAGATACATTTTCACGTCTATATCCCTGACGGGGTAGACAGAGCCCAGGGCGGTTAGGTCCAAAGGCCACGCTTAGCGTAGTGGCGGGCGTTGAGATGGAAAAGGAATCAAAATAGTGATGGGTTACTAGCCGCATCGCCTATTACCATGATTCAAATCTTGCCCATTCCTTCGATCGGCTCTTACGATCTGCGCGGGAAGAGAAGCAGCAGTGTACATTCTACGTTTTTTATTTTTTCCCAGACCAGCATGGAAGATACGAATCATGTCGATGAAATATGCATGCAGAGATCGAATAGGTGATGCGACTAGTAACCCATTCTATTTTTGACCCCCGACAAAAAAGAGGTGTCTTATAAGTTTGACTCTAGTGTCTGTCTGTCTGTGGCATCGTAGCGCTCGAAGGAATGGACCGAATTCGAAACGGTTTTTTACTTTAAAGCAAGTTCCATCGCGGTGGTTCTTAGCTATGGTTCAGCCGTTGAAAAGTTATTGGGAGTTACTTGAAAGTCAAGGTTTTCGCTAGCAAAAAAGATAGCGGTACGGATATTAAGTCGTATCGGTAGTTCAATTACTCATCACTAGATGGCGTTCTTGACAGTCGGGTCAGTTTTTTAATTTGCTTAGCAAATAAACTTGTTAGCCAGATATTTAGACGACCCTTCTGCCGTCATGGTCGCTGGCAGACTGAGGAACTGCGATGGATGTTCGGCAGTCAAGGGTAACCATATCGATCTACCTACCCTCTTTCTTCTTCGTTTGTTGCACAACACAAGGTCAAAATATCTGCCTCATAATTTTTTAAAACTAACTTCTCCCCCAAACTGCTCAACCGATTTGGATAAAATTTCAATGGGACTACCTAACAAGTATGCCCTTTCAAACAAAAAAATAATTTTTCGAATCGGTCCAAGCGTCTTTTAATGATCGATGAACTTATACACGCTGACTTTTCATTGGTTTTGGAAAAAAAATGTCGTATAGTAAATAAATTCCTCTTCCCATATATGTAATCCAAATTTCTGTATGTCATAAGATAAAAAAGTTTCGTAAATTATTTTCGATCGAGACCACGTAGTTATGCCGGCCAAAACAGCTGCGTGGATGTCGATGACCTCCGCCGGCCGGTTGGCGGTGTATGGCGGCGGTACTACTAATTGATCTCACAATTTTGCTGTCGAGTTTTAGTCAAAAAATTTTGTTTCTGAATTTTTATTTTGACTAGCAATTAGGTCATACTAACGATGCCTATTAAGTGGCCTTCGGCTTCAGTACCAATAAAAAATCACCGTGTAGATCGAGATGAATTGATAAACTCTTCCTTTTTTAAAGTCGGTTAATGAAAGCAAGTTAAATAAAAGCTTGTTATTATACATAAATAAAGCTTGGACCAGGAGCCGACCTTGCTCGGACACAATAGAGTGCATTTCATACAGACATACGCATAGAATTTGTCCACCCCGTGCCACCATATATTTGACCATACTCATATATAAAATCGGATACTAGCAAAAATGTACCTATTTTTTACCGATTTTAGGTGGAGGTCATCAATTGGTCGCTTTCTTTTTTATATGTATTTAAACCGATTATTCAGAGACGATTATTAGAGAGAGTTTCGTGGTGTAGTGGTTAGAGCGTTCGGCTCATACCCGGAGGTCGCGGGTTCGATTCCCGGCGGGGGCAACGACTTTGTGTTGGTGTCCCAGTTTGGTTAGGACATTGTAGGCTGATCACCTGATTGTCTGATAAGTAAGATGATCCGTGCTTCGGAGGGCACGTTAAGCCGTCGGTCCCGGTCACTGTCTTTGACATTGGACGTTTCCTAAAACCATGTCAGAGGCCTTTAAGGCCGTTTGAAAACTCTGACACTAGTGTTAGTCACTAACACACACGATAAGAAGAAGATTCAGAGACGCCTGGAATTACTTGTAAGGTGGTCCCATATACATTTTATGAAAATCGCTTGTGTAGGTTTGGGGGTGAAGTCGGTTTTTAGTTTTGAAAATTTATAATTATTCTTAAAATGGCTGCGTGTTAAGAAAAATTATAAATTCTCGTTATTTGAGTAATTCAGTAATTCGTCCCATGTACCTACGGCCCATTTGGGACGAAACGCAGAAAATCAAAATTAATTAAAATTTCATTCTGCAATTCGTCCCATGTTTAAAAATGTAACAATTCTAACGAAATATACATTTATCTTAATTCTTGTCTCACTGACTGTACCAAGCGTTAATAAGGTTTAAATTTCCATACAAAAAAAGAATGGGACGAATTGCAGAATGAAATTTTGATTAATTTTGATTTTCTGCGTTTCGTCCCAAATGGGCCGTAGGTACATGGGACGAATTACTGAATTACTCCGTTATTTAGGTAAGATTAGTGTCCACTTGTCAAAAATATTTGTGCGTGTACTGCTTGGACAATTGGACATAGCTTTTGGGTTTTTTTATTTAAAACAATCTAATTACTCGTATTTATTACGATTTCAATTAACAACTAAATTATACTCTAAATTAAACTAAACAAATAATAATAATAAAAAAAGAAAAACCTAACAAATAGAAAACGTCTTCCAGATCATAACATGGGTTTAAATAACTAGTACACTTAGTTCGTCCCAAATTGCGAATTGTCTGACTAGGTACTTAGGATCCCCTAGGCAACTTATCTTATCTTATACCTTTAAACGAGCAATTCTTGTATATTTATTTATATATTTATAAATTTCTGTGATCTCGAAAACGGCTCTAACGATTTCGCTGAAAATTGGTATATAGGGGTTTTTGGGGGGTAAACAATCGATCTAGATTAGTCTTATGTTTGGGAAAACGCGTGTTTTCGAGTTTTCATGCGTTTTTCTTTTCACGCAGAATATGATGGCTAATTTCGTCGCGCCGGCCGCCATCCATTTTGGCTCAGCGGTTTATGATGGGGACCGCTAGAAAGAGTGTTACGGGTTCGAATCCCACTCGGTGACTTACTTTTGTTTTTTTTATGTTCAAATTTATATATATATCATTTTTTATTTTGTATTGTTTTAGACAAGTTTAAAAAATGTAGTTATTGATGTAACCGAGCAAAGCTCGGTCACCAAGGTACTGACTGATTAAGGCCATACCCAAATTTTCCGGGGTCCAGTGGCGCCGCCATTTGAAATAAATCATTTAAAAGGAAACGGAGATATCATTCAAAATTGTGTCTTGGTCAAGTTCTAGATACCCATTCAAAGTATTTTTTAAACTACTTTTTGTAGTTTAAAGTGAGAACGTGAAGCTTTTCGACGCACATTTGCGAAAAACGGCCACTTTTGGCTAATGTGCGTAGAAAAGCTTCACGTTCTCACTTTAAACTATAAACAGTAGTTCATAAAATAGTTTTAAGGGTTATCTAGGGCTTGATCAAGACATAATTTTAAATGATATCTCCGTTTCCTTTTAAATGATTTATTTTAAATGGCGGCGCCACTGGACCCCGGAAAATTTGGGTATGGCCTTAAGCGTACATTTGAACTTTAATTACTTTACTCTTTTCTGCCAGTCTTCCTTTCTTGAAATTGTGTCCCTTTTCAAGATATACACGGTGATTTATCACCGGTTTTGGAGCCGAAGGCCACTTCACAAGGCGACTTAGGAGTTGTAGGCTTAACAAAGCTTATAAACATCAATGAGACCTCTCCAACCCGTCTGGCCAGCGAGGAGAGTGTAGGGCAAGTCCTCTGGCTGCTCTGGTCAAGTATAACTCTGGTAGTACAGAGAGGGTCGTGCTCCTGCAGTGGAGACAAAGAGACCTGATGATGATGATGATGAAGCTTTTTAGGCACTGGAACGGGTGCTCTAAGTGGAATACCTGCTGGCTAGGCGTCGCTAGGCGCATTAGACTAGCTGGAATTTAGGCTTAGTAAAGTTTTAGACTACTTGCATTTAGTACGAATTGATATTTAGACCACTTATAGCAGTAGGACTAGCCGCAATTTAGTCAGAATAACATTTGAGACTATTTTCAACATAGACGAGTTTCGAGTTGCGTTTTAGACGAGTTTTTACATAATCTATTTGCATTTTTGACCATTCAAGACTAATTTCACCTTATATTTCTAAATTTGTACTCATGTGACAAGAATCGCACGATTTTAAGCAATATATGGAAATAAGTACTTTAATTAGGACGCTTAAGTACTTTTTGCACATTAATTTTGATTTGATAGCAAAAATTGATACGCAGATAGCAATATTGTGAGTATGTACTTACACGTTAAAGCCTCATTTTACGTCGAACCAACTTTCCGATGTCTCAGCACTTTTATCACTTTCATGAAATCCTAATGTGTTTCAGCACGTTTTAGTACACTTTCACCAAATTGAAATTAATTTTGGCACTTTTAGTACACTTTCACAAAATTACACACTTTTAACTTTATAGTAGTACAGTTTTTTTGTCAAATTTCACTTCAAACTTCGGGATTTTAAGCCCACTTTCATTAAATTTAAATTAATTTTAGCACCTTTAGTACACTATCACCAAATTACAATGTATTCCAGCACTTTTAATAATCTTTCACCAAATTTAAAATATTGCAGACAAGTGGCAATTTTTTCACCACATTATGTAAGACAATGTCATTCATATGTCTTGAGTCACCGAAAAGGCGACTAGATTCACAGAACGACTCTACGTGCGTCACAAAAATTTAATTCCTAGAATATTTAATTTTTATTGAAACCAGTAAAGTCGCGCCTTTATTCCTTAAGACACAAAAGCGAGAATCGCGTGGGTTTTATATTTATTTTTCGATGCATTTGACGAGTAGACACGTGTTACTTATCGGTATAAAAAAACTTGATTACTTGCATGAACGAATGGTATGTTGAGATTTATACATAGGTATTTATAATGTATAAGGTTGACGTTGCGGTATTTGTTGACTAGCTTATGCTGTTGGTTTTGCTTGTGTCTGTAATATGTTCTAATTTTACCGGCTTTAAAAAAGCAGGAGGTTAAAATTCGGATGTTTATTTATTCATAAAAAACATAATGGAAGGGAAAGTGGAAGCCAAGAGAGGAAAAGGAAGACCAAGAAGGTCGTTCATGGATGAAGTAAAAGAAAAGGCAAAAGTTGTGACGTATAGGGAGGTCAAGCATTTAGCAGAAAATAGGGAGACATGGAAAATACTCCACCGACAAGAACCTAGTTCTTAAATTTATTGATGATGATGATTTATTTTTTCCCCTATAGAATGTTAGTACATGTATATGATTTTTAGGGTTTCGTAGTAAACAAGAAACCCTTATAGTTAAAGACTAACAAAGCTCTGATGTGGTACAGGCAAGATCTTGGAAAAAAAATTGTTAGGATAGCTCCCATACAAGTGGGAGTTTTTTTTTCTCTACTAACCTATCACGTGGGGTATCGTTAAATAGGTCTTCCAAAAATATTGTGAGCTCATAAACAACATTTAACGACTTAGAATTCCATTTAAAAAATAATTTATTTAATTACACACAAAATAACTAAAAACTAAATATAACTAAGTATTGATAAAAACTAAACTAGATAAAAAAGAAACATCAATTTATATAAAAAATTGAGCCTAAATCGCTGCGCTCGCAGGGTACAGTGCCCAAGAGACTGGCGGCATTTCCGTGTTAATATGAATTTCGTTTTAGAAATATTTGGTTTTAGAACACACGTTTTTTTTCAAATTGGTAACTAGATAACTTTGAGTAATCGGGGAACATACATAAATAACCGGCCAAGTGCGAGTCGGACTCGCGCACGAAGAGTTCCGTACCATTATCTATAAAAATCAAGTTTTTTGTATGGGACCCTTAAATATATATTTTTTTAATTTTTTATTAAAAATACAACTGAGTATTTTGTGAATATTTCAAGTGCCTACCTGTTGCCATTATTGATATCGAACAAAAAAGGGCAAAAAAATCTCGTTTGTTGAATGGGAGCCCCCCTTAAATATTTATTTTATTTTGTTTTTAGTATTTGTTGTTATAGCGGCAACAGAATTACATAATTTGTGAAAATTTCAACTGTCTAACTATCGCGGTTCTTGAGATACAGCCTGGTGACAGACAGACGGACAGACGGACAGACAGCGAAGTCTTAGTAATAGGGTCCCGTTTTTACCCCGTTGGGTACGGAACCCTGAAAAAGAATTATATGATTTTGAAATAAATTAGAATGAAATGAACCTCCTTCTTTTTTGAAGTCAGTTAAAAAATAAGTACCCACATAGGTACAAAGGCTTATCGCTAAAGCGATTTCTTCCAGCAAACCTTTACGATCACTGAAATTCAAATCGTTTGAATACAACAAGTTATGTTACGTTTTTAACCGACTTCTAAAAAGGAGGAGGTCATCAATTCGTCGCGATCATAATTTTTTAAATGTGTGTTCGATTCGATTCCGATTTATTCGAAGTAGCCTGGACCGATTTGAAAAACTCTTTTTTTGTTAGCAAGGGTATACTTGCGAGGTGGTCCTATAGAAATTTTATCAAAATTGGTTCTGTAGTTTAGGGGTGAAGTCAGTTTTTATTTTTTTTAAATTATATGTTACATGATATGTTAGTAAAGGGTTTTCCGTTGACTGACTAGCACGTGAAATATTTAAACTAAATTTAAAGAAAATATCGCTTTTTCCTTGTAACGTATAATTAAAATTTCGTTAAGTGGGTTATCTACGTTGTTTATTTTAACAATTGGCAGGTTTAGATGTTTTTAACTGCCTTAAAAAAAGAGGACTACATTGTTTATTTTAACAAATTTTCTAATTGGCAGGTTTATATTTTTTAAACTGCCTTAAAAAAAGAGGAGGTTAGGTTATTAATTCTATTGTAGGTATATAATATGTATTGTATGTTTATTTGTTTCCAGATCATTCTTCTTATCGTGTGTGTTAGTGACTAACACTAGTGTCAGATTTTTTAAACCGCCTTAAAGGCCTCTGACATGGTTTTAGGACCAATGTCAAAGACAGTGACCGGGACCGACGGCTTAACGTGCCCTCCGAAGCACGGATCATCTTACTTTTCGGACAATTAGGTGATCAGCCCACAATGTCCTAACCAAACTAGGACAACAACACAAAGTCGTTGCCCCCGCCGGGAATCGAACCCGCGACCTCCGGGTATGAGCCAAACGCTCTAACCACTGCACCACGGAGGCAGCAGGAGCAGCAGATCATTCTAAAACGTCGCGCACGCAACATTAACAAATTTTCCATAAAAAATAAGTTTGTTGTATGGAACATAATATTCTGTTTTTAGTATTTGTTGTTATAGCGGCAACAAAAATACAATATATGTAAAAAAAAACAACTGTCTAGCTATCACAGTGACAGACAGACAGACAGTGGAGTCCTAATCATAATTATCATCATCAGGTCATTTTGTCTCCACTGCAGCAGTACGACCCTCTTTGTACTACCAGAGCCATACTTGGCCAGAGCAGCAAGAGCACTTGGCCTTTACGCTCGTCGCTGACCAGACGGGATGGAGAGGTCTCATTGATGTTTATAAGCTTTGTTTAGCTTGTATTCCTAAGTCGCCTTCTACGACATCCACGGGAGGACTTGGAGGTGGCCTTGTTCTACTTTGCCGGAAACCACACGGCACAGAGGGACAGTGGAGTCTTAATATGGTCGCGTTTATACCCTTTGGGAACGGAACCCTAAAAATGATCACCTCGTAAACTGTATGTAAGAATGTACATTCAATACATACATACATACTATCACGTCTTTATCCCTAATGGGGCAGACAGAGCATTTTGGGTCTTGCGGTTCTATGCAGAGCCCAGGGCCGCAAGACCCAAAAGCCACTTTTAGCGTCATGGTGGGCGAGAAGATGGAAAAGCAATCAATACAGTGATGGGTTGCTAGCCGCATCGCCTGTTAACATGATTTTTTGCCCATTCCCTCGATCGTTACGATCTGCGTGGGAAGAGAAGCAGCTGGTACATTCTAAGTTTTTTTATTTCTCCCAGACCAGCATTCAATAACTTACTGGAATATCGTTTCCCAAATGATTTATCGTGATGGAGTTTTCCTCAACGATTTCCTGTTTCATGATCGAATTTAAAACATTTTGACATAAGAACAAGGTAAAAACTACGTACAACATAAGGCAGTCTGGTGTAGGGTGTTGATATATTATTGTACTAGCCGAAGCCCGCGACTTCGTTCGCGTGGATTTTATGTCTCTGGAAAATGCTCATCAGGCTGAACAACTTTTACTAAGGCGGCATTTTTATATCTCTTATAGTTTAGCTGGACCATTATGGTTCTGCATCAGGCGTTCCATTTTTCAAAATCATTTATACCCTATATATTGCCCAGGCTTAATAGCTATGTAACAAAAAAAGTTTCATTCGAATCCGTCCAGTATTTCCGGAGATTAGCGTGTTCAAACAGACAAACCGACAAACAGACAAACAGGCAGCCATTTTTTTTTTTAATTCTTACTCTTTTACTACGTCTCCATCGCCCCCACTATTTTTTTTGGAAATATATTTAATGTACAGACACACTTTTTTTACTGTTTTATTATATGTATAGATATGTATAGATTTACGAACTCTATGACGTACTGGTCACCATGCTAGTCAACCACCCAGAGGTTTCGATCCCCGGTCAGGGCAAGTTGGAAAATGGCCTTTTTCAAAGTGTCCTGGGTCTTGGATGTTTATTTATTAATGTTTTTGTTATAAAATATAGTATCGATGAGTTAGTATCCTATAACACAAGTCCCGAATTTACGTAGGGGCTAGCTCAATCTGTGTAATTAGTCAGTATCCTATTTTGTTTATTAGGTACTAAATGTTCGCGTTATAAGTATAAAGCTGAAATACCGCTATATTTTAATGATAATAAAATGACAGTCAAAAAACAAAACAAAAATTCGACATTACTATTTAAATTATTTTTGTATGGAAAATCTGCACACTTTTTTATAGAAATGCCTTATGCCTATTATTTTTTAGTTTTTGACTGTTAATTTTATGATACTATAGTGATCTAGTATAGACTGTGGTTCAATTGATAACGCGTATGTCCCTTCCACGTAGTAGATAGAGGGCCAGGTACCTCGTTAGCCGACTACGAAAGGTCGAACATTGACCGTTCTCAAGTCAAGCCCCCTACGACGTCATCAGACCATTCATGACCTGTGACGCAGTTACGTATATTGACTGGACATCCTGTTTATAACGATAAATGACGTTCTATTTCATCTATAAATCAATTTTTGAACCAACTTCATATACTTAATGCATTTATGTTCCCCTCTTACGCTTTAGGAATGATCCTGTAAAGTTATTTGTGTGTAAGAAATAAATAAATAACAAGATGTTTATGACCTGCTCTTGTCAAGGCTAGACAACTGACACAGGTATGGCACTTCATAGAAATTGAGTAACAAATATACCTAGTACTACTACAAACGAAACAATATATCTGTGCACACGTCAAATGTGTGAGTTAACCAATCAGGAACTCTGTGATGGCGAGTTTGTTGCTTTGCTTACCTGTTTTTATCACTCGTAAATCTATAAAATGTTCGTTTTTTATTGTTTTCCTTGGATAAACAATGATAATATGCGCAGTTTCTTACCATTATGATTCGATAATCCTAAGTAACTCGCGTAACGTCAACGTGCGACTAGCAAGAACCCTGTTTTACAGGCGCTTACAAGGCCCAATAACGGGAGAGGGGTTGCGGGGATGCCATATTGCGGGGGACGGTGCTCTGGACGGAGTTTACGTTCTGTATGTAATACTCTTATGAATTCTGTGCTACTGCGTAACCTTATTGACTAATAAGATAATTTTTCAAAACCGACTTCAACGCCAAACTACACAACCGATTTCAATAATAATCTTTATTTGACCAATTGACAAATATACCCTTTCAAAAAAGATATCCAAGTCGGTCCAGGCATCTTCGAATAACAGTGAACACTTAAAAAAACATACGAATTAACTTCCGTCTTTTTGGAAGTCTATTAAAATAAGAAAAACAAGAGTTTACAAGTATCTAATGTTATTTTTCAAAGTTATAATTTATCTATACATATAACTAGCTGATGCCCGCGATTTCTATCCTATCTTTCAAGTCTGCTTAAACTGCACACGGTGTGCAAATCAAATTTAAAATCGGTTCAGTGGTTTAGAGTCCATCTCGGAAAAACAACGTGACTCGTAATTTTTATATATAAAGATAAAACGGTAAAATAAGTGTGTCTGTACATTAAATATATTAATTTTTAAGGGCGATGGAGACATAGTAATAGAGTAAGAATTATAAAAATGTCTGTCCGTTTGTCTGTTTGTACACGATAATCTCCGGTAACTTTTTTGTTATTTAGCTGTTAAGCCTGGGCAACATATAGGGAATACATGATTTCGGAAAACTGAACTCCTGATGCAGAGCTATAATGGTCCAGATAAACTATAAGAAATATAAAAATGACGCCATAACAAAAGTTGTTTAGCCTGATGAGCATTTTCAAGAGACACCAAGTCCACGCGAACGAAGTCGCGGGCTTCGGCTAGTTATGAATATAATACTAATTTAAATGATTGCCGCATTTATTGTTTTCTGTTTTTTTAGGAGATGTCCAGCTATTTATGTAGATTCTTACTATCAAAGTTTTATGTTTATCAATTTCAGACCATCCTGTTTACGCCACAAAATGGATGCCTTGCCATTACAGACATACATCAGACGAATTTAAATGATTTTCAATACGTGATGGATGCTTATTTTTCGGGAACATCATTTGATTGCGCTATTCAATCTTACAGACAAATGTTTGTTCGAATCGCGTAATATAACGGTTGGACATTTGTTCTACACATCTGCTTTTGAGGAAAATTTTATTTGTTTTTAGCGGTTCCGTAGTTTTATTTTACCTGACAAAAAAAGAGGTTTTATAAGTTTGACGCTGTCTGTCTGTGACATCGTAGCGCTCGAACGGAAGGACCGATATCGATGCTATTTGACGTGAAAGCTAGTTTCCATGCGGTGGTTCTCAGCTATGTTGTATGAAAATTGGCTCAGCCGTTTAAAAATGATTGGGGTTAACGCATAAAAGTCGGGGTTTTTGTAGTTTCCCTGGCGAATAATAGATGACGCTACGGATATTTATTCTACTAATAGCCGAATTCCGCGGCTTTGCTCATCAGGCTGAACAAATTTTTCTAAGGCGTCATTTTTATATTTCTTATAGTTTAGCTGTGTAAATTATACCTAATATCCAAAAAAAGTTAAAAAAAAAAAGTAAAGTTAAAAGTTTTAAAAGTTGTCCAGGCTTATAACAAAAAAAGTTTCATTTGAATCCGTAAAGTATATTCGGAGATTAGTACACACTAATCTCCGGAAATACTACAGTATTTCCAGAGATTAGAGTCTACAAACAGACAGACATTTTTTTAAATTCTTACTCTACATCTATGTCTATTACTATACAATGTCCTTTTTTATTAAGTACAAATATTTTAAGGGGTGAATCAGACCATCATTTTGAACAACTTTTCCCAATAAATGTATATCGAAATAGGAAAAAAAAATTTTAGGTTTTCATAGAAATCGAAGTAGTCACGTGATATCATTACTATGGAAAATGAAAATTATTTTTTCGTATTTCGATAAAAATTTACTGGGAAAAGTTGTTCATAATTATGGACTGAATCACCCCTTAAAATATTTGTACTTAATAAAAAAGGACATTGTATATCGCACCAAATATTTTTTTTGTAAATGTATTCAATGTACAGACACATTTTTTACTGTTTTATTATATGTATAGATAGATAGATAAATTATACACGTATTTTTTCTTTTCTCTAAGAAACTAAAAATGACAAAGATATGGAGCATTTAAATTTCGCATAACATCACGGTTGGGTACGATTTTTACTTAGCGGTGACGTCGCAAGCCCCACTCCGGTACTTTGTGAATTTTTACTTTTTTGGTGAACTGAAACATTTGGCTCAATTATTTTTGGATAACCTAAAAGACGGAATAATTTCAATCATACTTTTCGCCACTCGTATTGTACTGTTCCCGCAAGGTCAAGCTTTAAAACGTAACCCTGTAAAGATGATTCTACACCATCTCCAAGTCAATATTTCGCGATAAGAATACTAACTCACGGTGAACGATGTTCTAGACCGCGAATACATTTAAATGTATTGTTTTTTTATGTGTCTGCCTCCCATCCATTGCAAAGGTCATTTGGGCGAAGATTTTCCTGTATTTCATATATACATGCTGACTTTTCATACGTTTTGGGAAAAAAAATTTCGTTGATAAATTTACGCCCATCCAAAATTGCTGTGTGACCCCATGAACTCCGGCCGGGCGACCGGCGGCGCCTAGCGGCGGTACTGATAATTGATCTCACGATTGTATTTTCGACTTCCTTCAACATTTTTATTTTGACAAGGTAGCTAATTAGGTCTTACTAACGATCCTTATGAAGTTGCCTTTGGCTCTAAACCCAATAATAAATCACAGTGTGTATATTTCGAATTTTCTTTAACTTAAAAAACCAATTATCTGAGCCTATAATGTTAACAAGAAAATGTATATTTAGAAAGATTTTAATGAAGACAGTCTAAATATACTTACTCATTTTATTATTATATTAAGTATTAAGAAAATATTCAACATACATATCGGTAGAGGGCAGAAGGCCGTTTTAGATATTTCGTTGGCCTATTGTACACATCATATAGTTATAAGCACACCTAAGAATACATAATTAAAAAAAAACAGTGCAACTCCGGGAGTTTTTTTTCATACTTTTTTCCCATCTCAAACAATGTTTTCCGTGCATGCCCAAAGCGCCTAAAGAAGAGCGCTATCGCTGCGTCACTGGACTGAACAACAATGTCCTAAGGGGCAGGGCAGAGAAGGTACTCCAAGTAATTCTTTGTTATTCTAGGTTAGGGTCCTACTCCTGCGCAATAATATTTACCTAATAAAAAGACGGTCGTCAACATGTCAATTTGTTGACAATTGAACAACAAAGTTGGAGACCACGTGTAGTCAGATTGTATTGAGGTTGTTGAATGGCGGATGGGAAAATTCTGTAAACTGACGTACTGCGAAGTTCTACTGGTTTGGCACTTCATATCTACCATCTATTTCTCGTTTGTTTGTGGTTCTTTGCTCTGAAGAGCAAAGAACCACAAACAAACGAGGCGCAGGTGGTCTGACCATCTAAATATGAATATTTAGATGGTCAGACCACCTGCGCAATGTTGCAGGAAGGCGCTGGTAGCAGGCCGCTTCCGATCGGTGGTTTTGGAAATCCTGGGGGAGGCCTGTGTCCAGTAGTGGACTTCCTGTTGCTGATATGATGACGATGAATGCTCTTCACGTTTAATTTTATCATTTGTTAATGGTATTTTCATAGGAACTTACATGTTCTTGGAATCTACGGAGTGCTACATTTATGACTGTTCTAATATGATGAGTGAAAGCATGTGTCTGTTGGTTGTTATGTTTTTCATTCTCGCCAGAAATCAGGCAACCCAGTGAGGTCTCTGGACAACATGGGGATCAGTTAGGGTTCGCTTTAAATTATTTTGCTATTGACTTTAGTGGATTTTATAATGGGAAATTGGCGTAGTTTGGTATTGAAATTTGTTAAAATCTAAAGATGTAATGAATTTGTCCAGTATTAGAGACAAATTATGTAAAAACGTTTTCTGAGTCTTGGACAATCCGGCATCAGTATGTAAGTATGTTCAACGATAATTCTAGCATCTTTGATTGGATCTTCTTGGTATGCAAACAAGGACTTTTTTTGTACCTAACACTCAAGACTCATAAGCAAGCCGTGTGATTTCCGACAGAGTAGAAAGGGCCACTCCAAGTCCTCCCGTGGATGTCGTATAAGGCGACTTAGGAAATACAAGCTAAACAAAGCTTATAAACATCAATGAGACTCTCCAACCCGTTTGGCCAGCGAGGAGAGTGTAGGCCAAATCCTTTGGCTGCTTTGGCCAAGTATTGCTCTGGTAGTGCAGAGAGGGTTCGTGCTCCTGCAGTGAAGACAATAAGACCGGATGATGATGACTCAGGACTATAATAGGTAAGTATATCAAGTCTTTATACCTAATGAATAAATTTTGACGACCTCCGTGGCGTAGTGGTCACCATGCTAGTCCGCCACCCAGAGGTCCCGGGTTCGATTCCCGGTCAGGGCAAGTTGGAAAATGGCCTTTTTCAAATTGTACTGGGTCTTGGATGTTTATCTATCTATGTATTTGTTATAAAATATAGTATCGTTGAGTTAGTATCCCATAACACAAGTCTCGAACTTACTTTGGGGCTAGCTCAATCAGTGTAATTTGTCCCTATATATTTATTTATTTATTTAATGGGGCAGACAGAGCATTTAAGCAGACCAGGCCCAGACCCACAAAACGCACAAGCCACTTTTAGCGTGTTGGTGGACGAGAAGATAGAAAAGGAATATATATAGCCGGCTACATCGCCTATGAACACGGTTCGCATGGTCGCCCATACCCTCTATCAGCTTTTACGAAAGATTTTTCGTTTCTTCCAGACCAGCATGGAAGAGAATAGCGCTTTAATTTGCAAATTAGGGTGGCAATTTGCAAATTAAAGTGCTTTTTTTTCTGTTGCATTATCATAAACATTTTGAAAACTAAAAACCGACTTCAACCCCAAACTTGTAAACCGATTTTGATAAAATTTGTACGAGACCATTTCGCAAACCTTTTCGAACAAAAAAAATTTTCCAAATCGGTGCACTATAAAAAAAGAGATCGAGACGAATTGATAACACCATCGTCTTTTTTTAAAAGTTGGTTAAAAATTGCTTATAAACCGGGTAGCCTTATCATTTTCCTAAGTCTGACAAAGCTTATTGGTGGTTATTTTTGGTTGCTTTCTTTACGTAAGCGTCACGATCTGTCATCTTTTCATTATCTGAAAGGGGTACACCTCTTCAAGATAATGAAAAGATGACAAGGTGTTTTGTCTGTTAATCTATCGACGTTTTATGAGATAAGGCAGCTTTAGGGCTCAGATAGACGAGAAACAATGAGCCAGCGGTCATTATCATCATCTCAACCCTTCTTTTGCCCACTGCTGAGCATAGCTCGCGCTCATACAAAGACAATTCGGGAGTACCGCGAGACCGTAGGTCGAAAAGCGAGACTGAAGACCAAGCCCTATCCTAATCTTCTCCTGGAGGATCTATCTTTAGTTTTACGTTTTTTTATTCCAAACAAATTTCAAACCATGGTTATTACAGTCCTCGAGGCGTAAGCTCAACTTTGCATTACTGTGAATCAGCGCTAAAAGTATAATCAGTTAAAAAATTACATAAAAATAAAATCAATGTTTAAATTTTGTGAGTATGTGTGTATGTTTGTTAATTCATCACGCGCAAACAGCTGGACCAATTTTGATGAAATTTGACGTGGGGTGCGGCTAATGAGAAATAAATGAACCACAGACAACCGGTTAATTAAGTTTATTATATTATTATCAAGTCACTAAATAGAGACTGAGGCCAAAGGCCGAAGGCAGAGCCCCGCGAAGCCGCAGGCCGAGCTATGGGCGAGGCCATAGTTCGAGCCACTCCCCTAAGTAGTGACGTTATCTTACTAATTTCCGTAGGTCTCATACAAACGCATTTGGATCAACAAACAACCAATTCAAACGATCAACCCCCCGCTACGAGACAACGAGCTAGATGACCCAGCGAGAGGCCAAACGATTGATATTAATTAGGATGATTTGGCGAAACAACAAATGTATTCAATTATCGACAATTTAGATCGTTTCACTAAGTGTTATAACAGTTATAAGCTAACCATACACTTGCTTTGGCATTTAAATAATTGTAAATATAACATACATATTTTCACGCCTGTTTCCTATGGGGTAGGCAGAGACTAATGGTTTTCCACTAACTACGATCCTTGCAAACCTTTTTTGCTTCGTCAACACTCATAACTCTTTTTATGCATTCTTCTTTTCTTATCGTGTGTGTTAGTGACTAACACTAGTGTCAGAGTTTTTAAACCGCCTTAAAGGCCTCTGACATGGTTTTTACGTAACGACCAATGTCAAAGACAATGACCAGGACCGACGGCTTAACGTGCCCTCCGAAGCACGGATCATCTTACTTATCGGACAATCAGGTGATCAGCCTACAATGTCCTAACCAAACTAGGACAACAACACAAAGTCGTTGCCCCCGCCGGGAATCGAACCCGCGACCTCCGGGTATGAGCCGAACGCTCTAACCACTACACCACGGAGGCAGTTAAATTTGGTGCAATTTTATGCATTGAATCCTGTAATGTGGTGAATTTTAACACAGTAGGTAGTGGCTATGTGAGCTGTAAACCTCGCAAGTCAAGCCCAATTGGTTAAAGTTTATGGATAAAAAGTTGTTTCAACAAAAAAGTTGCAAAAAATAAGAGTAACAAACAAATCTTAGGAAATTTTGAACATTTTCTAAAATGGCTGAAATATGATTATTTGTATGTTTTAACCCCGCCCCGCCACTGGCTCCGTTTGTCGTTTCTTCGATACCATTCTTCCATTATTTTTGTAAATTTTTCTCTTTTCTCTCTTATAATATTATGTCCGAGTCCATCTCCATCTCCATTTTAGTGTTTTGTATATATTTTTTGTCTTCTTTTAAAATTCAGTTTTGCCCTTTATTTCTTTCAATGTAACTTTATCTTTGAACTTTACCCCAACTATACTCCTCTCTATATTATTCTGGCAAACGAAATAACGGAAAAACGTGAATATACTGTGTGCTTTATTTCCCAAATTTACACATTCTTTGTACCTATGGTTTATGAACAATGCCAGCCGAAGTGCTTAATTTAATTATTTAGAAATTTATTTCAATTTCCAAAACTTTCATTATCGAAATATTATTGGTTCCGGCTTTTAGAACCTACTTCAAAAAAGGTAGAAGGATATCAAATGTATAATTACATGTTATTTTTTATAAATGTTCCTCGATTACTCAAAGACGCCTGGACCAATTTGTTTTTTTTTTTTCTTTTTTTGTTTGCAAGGCCATACGTTTCATCATATATTTATTTTAAATCAAAATTTGTTGTGTGGTTTGGTTTTGATGTCTATTTTAAGTTTTGAAATCTTGGCACCATCCATATGTTAGCCTAAATCGTGAGCGTCACTGATATTTGTCTTACCAAATGTGGCCTGTTAATCATTGCCATAAAAATTGTATTGTGAGTTTCTATTAAATCTTGAATCCGGTTTCGATACGGAAATAGAACGTGATATAATAATTTTAGTACGCTAAACAATACTTATACGCATTAAGGCTAAATGGTAGCAGAAGTGGCGCCTTTGAAATAAATTGTTTAAAAGTAAAAATGGTGATAATTAAAAATTTTACTGCCAACAATTTGTATAAAGAACGATAAGTCCGCCTTTGTACTGTTTTCTACTTCTAACTTGTATTTTTGTGTCTTGTGTTTATGTACAATAAAGTTTATTTTTTTTAACAAAGAACTTTAATGTATTTTATGAATAACCTTAAAAGTATTTGCGTTAGTCCATCTAGTTTTAAAATGAGTTTTTACCAAAAGTTTTGTAGCTAGAAGTATTATCAATAATACTTTGAAAGATTATTCATAAAATAGTTTTAGTGTCTTTCTACAGATTGTTGAAAGTCAAATTTTTAATTATCACCATATTTACTTATAAACAGTTTATTTCAAACTAGCTGAAGCCCGCGACTTCGTTCGCGTGGACTTTATGTCTCTGGAAAATGCTCATTAAGCTGAACAACTTTTACTAAGGCGGCATTTTTATATCTCTTATAGTTTAGCTGGACTATTATGGTTCTGCATCAGGCGTTCCATTTTCCAAAATCATTTATACCCTATATGTTGCCCAGGCTTAATAGCTATATAACAAAATAAGTTTCATTCGAATCCGTCCAGTATTTCCGGAGATTAGCGTGTACAAACAGACAAACAGACATTCAGACAAACAGACAAACAGACAAACAGACAAACAGACACACAGACAAACAGACACACAGACAAACAGACAAACAGACTAACAGACAGATTTTTTTTTAAAGTCTTACTCTATTACTACGTCTCCATCGCCCCCAATATTATTTTTGGAAATATATTTAATGTACAGACACACTTTTTTTTACTGTTTTATTATATGTATAGATATAGATGAGGGCACCACTTGTTCTACCATTTCGCCTTAAGCGTGTAGTTTACTTACTATCCTGGCTCAGCGACCCAAGGTGAGTCTTGGCCTCCAGCGTAAGAGCACGCCAGCGCTTTCGGTCCGTTGCTAGCCCTTGCCAGTTGTCGCCAACTTGAAGCTCGCGCAGGTCCGCCATCACTACGTCGCTCCAGCCATACCTGGGACGGCCCACCAGCCTCCTACCGATCGGTCGGCTTTGGTATGCTCTCTTCACCCCCCGATCCTCGTCCATTCTTTCGACGTGTCCGAGCCAGCGAAGACGGTGCGCTTTAACTGCCCACATGTTTGTTAGCCTTTATATCAGCGACATTATGTCGCTGATATAAAGGCGACACCCGTGTGGTTTCCGGCAGAGTAGAATAGGACCACTCCAAGTCCTTCCGTGGATTTCGTATGAAGGCGACTTAGGAAATACAAGCTAAACAAAGCTTATAAACATCAAGAGGCCTCTCCAACCCGTCTGGCCAGCGTGGAGAGTGTGGGTCAAATCCTCTGGCTGCTCTGACCAGGTATGACTCTGGCAGCAAAGAGAGTCATGCTCCTGCAGTGGAGACTAAAAAGACCTGATGATGATGATGCCCGCGACACCTGTCGGCGACCGTCGCCGATCTATCGCGTAATGGTCGCCGATAGGTACCGCAGTAACTTTAAAAGCACTTAGAAAATAACAGCTGAAAGTCACAGTATAGACTAAGTATAAATGTAACAGCAAAAACTGCAAATGGAAACTCATTTGCAGTGATACCGAGCAATCAAAATGTCATGAAGAAATGAGATCATTTCTAGACGGTGTCTCTTTTTGTCTGTCTGTCTACATAATTACATACATACATATTTTCACGCCTGGAATACTTTAGTTTTGGAAAATCCTGAAACAAGTATTTACTCTGATACCGCCAGGAGCACTCCTGCGTAATCTCAAATAAAATGGTTTAACTAATCTTGTTTCTCCATACAAATTTTGGCCCCCGCGCCCAGTTTCACCCCCTTGGAGGTGGAATTTCCAAAAATCCTTGCGGACGTCTCCTAGTCACAATCTACCTTCCTGCCAAATTTAATCTTCATTGGCTAAGTAGTTTTTGAGATTTTGTGATGAGTGAGTGAGTGATTTTCGCTTTTTAATATGTGGATAGTGTCGACACAACTTTATTTTTAATCCCCGACAAAAAGATAGGTGGTATAAGTTTGACGCTTATGTCTGTCTGTCTGTGGATGATGGAAAATTTCGATGCGGTTTATTACGTAAAAGCCAGTTCCCTTGCGGTGGTTCTGAGCTACGTTTGATGAAAATCGGTTCGACCATTTAAAAGTTATTTTGGGGGTTAACGCTTGAAGATCAGGGTTTTTGTAGCTCGTCTCGCAAATAATAGATGGCGCTTAGGTATAAGATCTACTATTTAGTTCCTCCGCTCATCACTAGATGGCGTTTACATGTGAAACTATTGAAAGTCGGGATTTTTCGCAAACTAGTTAACGTCGCACTATCACATAATAAGATTTACTGCTATAAATATGCTGATAGCCTAGCAACAGTTTTACAGTAGTATGTAGAGATTGCTTTCCGCTGGGAAAACATAAAAACTCGGTTCATAATGACTTCTTCGTATAGATGAGTGTAACAATGGCGAGTGAGACCGTTGCTATGGGGATATGTAATTCTAGTTACTGTTAAGTTATGACTGTTGCCTTTACTTTATTAGGTTATTTATTTAAGGTTGGCAACTAGGTGGGTCAAATCACCTTTATTCGATCTATACAATAATTTATTTAAAAAACGATCCGACTGTCAGATTTTTTTTTAACTTCAAATGGCGTTTCTCATTCCGTTTTTTTAAGTTCAATATGTCACAGCTATCTTGTTAAATTAGCCAGATAACTGGACGCCTAGGCCATTCCTTGAAGGCCGGCATCCAATTGGACACCTAGGCTGATAGTTCGCTTATCTGGAATTTTGATTATATAGATTTAGAACACTCGACTTGACGTATTGAAAGTCAGCCCTTTGAAGATGACTGACCAAGAATCAGCCAAGTGATTCTTCAGGTCAGATTTTTTTCTCTGCTTCTTCTTAAACAAATATGACGTCAACAGCACAAACATCTGTGACTGGATGGATTTTTAAACAATCTCCTAAAAACTCAATTGTTTTTCATCATCATCATCATCAGATCTTTCTATCTCCACTGCAGGAGCACTACCCTCTCTGTACTACCTAATACCTAAGCCATACTTGGCCAAAGCAGCCAGGAGACTTGGCCTACACTCTCATCGCTGGCCAAACGGGTTGGAGAGGTCTCTTTGATGTTTATAAACTTCATTTACTCTATATACCTGCCTGTATACTGTATATAAATACCTGCTATAAGCAACTGCTTATGGCAGCTATTAGTAAATTATTAATATTCATGCAAATTATATTTCATACGACGCATTACAAGTTTGTTTTTTAATAATAAGTTAAATATGTCAAAATTTATAAAAATGTCAGGAGTTCTTTTTAATTTGATATATTGGCAATATACAAATTGCAAAAAATTTGTAATTTGTGGACCCTAACCACATAAATCACATATTTATCAATAATTAACTACATGGCTATACATACTTACTATGTTTATCCATCTTGTTAAAGCGTTTAATGACTTGGCTAGTCGTCCTTTAGCCATTTAATTAGATGCCGGCATTTACAGAACTGGCTAGGCGTCCGAGCTAGCTGATTTAACCTGATGGTTGCTACAGATTATTACGTTACTTATATTTTTGTAATCTTTCATTATAAAAATCTTGGATGTTTATCTATATATGTATTTGTTATAAAATATAATATCGTTGAGTTAGTATCCCATAACACAAGTCTCGAACTTACTTTGGGGTTAGCTCAATCAGTGTAATTTGTCCCTATTTATTTATTATTTTATTTATTATAACAAAATCCTTAAGTCCACCTTCTACCTTATCTACCCCGTAAAGTAGAAAGACGTGAAAGTTTATCACTAAAACTACGTGGACACATTCCATCATCTATCTCGTGTCTACATAGCAAATAGATTATCGAATTAGATTCACTAGAATCATAGTTGACATTGACACACCCACTCTTAAGTGGTAGTGATGCGCTGACTGATCTATCGATACAATTCTACTATTTAAGAGTCAAGCTCCTGTATGTATCATTGTATGAAACGAGACACACACAATTACGGTTTTTGGCAGAAATAATGGAGGGGTTTGCCAGTTTTGGATTCGAAAAAGTTTCATATTCCGCGACCCACTAAACCTTAGATATCTATTAAAACTATCGAGTTTTAGTTAATTTACATGTTCGGCCGCCATCTTGGTGGGAATGAGACGGTCTGCGGCCTCGCGGACAAGCTCGGACTTCGGCCTTCGGCCTCTGGGTTCCCCATGTAAAGATGACGCGACTTAATGAAACGAGTATTTGTTTGATACTCTTCATTTATTCAATACAATAATCAAATATATAGGTTTCTATACACATGCACACACTTTCAACCTATGCTACCACACTATAAGTTGCTTGTGGGGGAGTTGGGAGAGGCTCGAGCTTCGGATTTCTGCCCCTACACGCAGACGGAATAAAAAGGTTTAATTGTTCTAATCAGTCACGCAAAAAATAATCTGCTTAGATGAAATCTGATGATGATGATGATGATGATGATGATATATCTACTAGAATATTCTATTATAGAATCTGGGCAGATCCAGACTAGGCTATTGTATACAGGAGAATCCTTAGACCTTTAAAAATATACAGAATGCTACTGAAACGCGACATACGTAATCTTGCACCTTCGTCGACTTAGCTTGCACCTTATTGTATCATCGAACAGAAAATTATGAAATTATTACCTATATACAACGAGGAAGGGACATACCCGTAATAAATCAAACTACAGGCTATACTGGATCACCATTGTATAACAAAATAACAGGCAAAAAAACGATATTTCCGTGCAAGTTGCCCGGACGGTTGCACATAAGTATTTAGTATAGCCCGTGGTTCGATCTTCTTCTTATCGTGTGTGTTAGTGACTAACACTAGTGTCAGAGATTTTAAACCGCCTTAAAGGCCTCTGACATGGTTTTAGGTAACGACCAATGTCAAAGACAGTGACCGGGACCGACGGCTTAACGTGCCCTCCGAAGCACGGATCATCTTACTTATGAGACAATCAGGTGATCAGCCTGCAATGTCCTAACCAAACTAGGACAACAACACAAAGTCGTTGCCCCCGCTGGAAATCGAACCCGCGACCTCCGGGTATGAGCCAAACGCTCCAACCATTACACCACGGAGGCAGTTTGTTGGTTCGATGTATTACGGGTTCCTTCTACGTTGTATTGTATACTGCTTATTGAAGCGGCGTTACCCGTAGTACAATTTTTGATAATCCCACGAGAACCCCATATTTTCTCGGGATAAAAAGTATCCCATATGTTAAACCAGTTAATAAGCTACATACCAAACATTCCAATTTGTTCAGCCGTTTTGTCGTGAAACGGCAAAACTGTACAAATAAAATTTTACATAATATATACGTCAATGATTCATGTACAAATAATTTAAGACTTTTCATACCTACCTCATAACCGGATATTTGTTATATAATATGAATTAAATTCTATTTTAATATGAGTTTCTAAGCGTTTGATACGAGTTTTGATACTAAGGAAATAAGTATTTATAGATTTGTAAGGGACAGAAAGGAATTTTAGATTTAGAAGGAATTTGCGGTAAATAAACCATTTATTTAAAGGGTAACCCTTTAAAAAAATGGTTTATTTACTGCAAATAAACATAAAAGATAATTAATTTAAATAAAAACTAAATGACCTACCGAAAAAAAAAAATATAAACTAAATTTAATCTAAATAAAACTAAAAAATATACCATTTAAATGAACTACAACTTTTAGCAAGAGCTACTACAATAAATGGAACAAAAGTTGATACTTATAAGTAACTGGTTAAGTAGTTATATGATATTTTATTTTATTTTTCAACTGTTATAAATGCAGTATTAACAATAGAGGCAATAAACACACAAATTAATAATTTTTTAAACCGACATCATCCCCAAACTACACAACCAATTTTGATAAAATTTCTATGGATCCTATACCCTTTCAAACAAAAAAAAAGAATTTTCCAAATTGCTACAGGGGCCTTCGAGTAATCTCGGAACATACATCATCATCATCATATAAGCCACAGAAAGACCACTACTGAAAATTCACTTAGTTGAAATTGTTAGAAATATAATAATCACAATAAGTGTAAATGTAGTACTAATTTTTATTAAATGTAGCGCCCTACCAGGGTCTCATGTGCACTTTGAAAACTAGATTTAAGTTTTACAATTGTATGTGCATGAAAACATGAAATAAATGAATTATGAATTAGGATTTCCAAAAACGACGGACTGGAAGCGGCCTGCAACCAGCGCTTTCCTGCAACTTTGCACAGGTCGTCTGATCATACCATAAACAAACCTTCTCCATTTTTGGTCTGCCAGATAAAAACGTAAAGATCCCAACTTATCCATGGTTACAGACTACATACATACATACATACTATCACGTCTTTATCCCTAATGGGTTAGACAGAGCATTTTGGGTCTTGCGGCTCTATGCAGAACCCAGGGCCGCAAGACCCAAAAGCCACTTTTAGCGTCATGGTGGGCGAGAAGATGGAAAAGCAATCAATACAGTGATGAGTTGCTAGCCGCATCGTCTGTTAACATGATTCGCATTTTTGTTACAGACTACACAAAATGATAAATTATTAAATAATGATTATCGCAAACTTACGAGTAGCCATCATCAGATCGCGTGATGACTCTTATCGCTCCTGATACCTTAATTAGCAATTGTAATACTTCTTGTTGTAATTGTAATAATTCAGTGTGATAAATCAGCCATTGGACACACTTCTATGATAAGGAAATGTGTGGTACGACTTTAGATAGAACTAATATTTGTATGATATTACATCTAATTCAATTAACTGGTTCGAACTAACTTATGCGCACAGGTTATAATTATACCACAATACTAGTTGTACCCGCGGGCTTCGCTCCCCGTGGGAATTTCGAAATTAAAAGTACCCTATGTCCTTTCCCGAGTCTCAAACTATACCCATACCAAATTTCATCTACACCGATTCAGTAGTTTAAGCTTGAAGAGGTTACAAACAAATATACAAACTCACTTTCGCATTTATAATATTAAGTAGGATATAATGCTTGTTTTCCACATTTGTCTATCCTATTATTCCCACCGACACAGGTATGGCACATCATGGAAACGGAGTATCATATATGGCTACTACTAATACAAAATTTCTTTTACCAAATCTCTCCCACAGATTGCAATAAAGCGAGAGGAATTACATAGGTACTCGTATGTTCCAAATATTAAATTCGACTTCGTGAAAAAACGTGAATGTACTGAAAAGACAACAGCTATACAGGTGTGGCATTTAATAGAAGCGGAGTATCTTGTATGCCTATTAATACTACTACAAACGAAACTATACATCCGTGCACACGTCAATGTGTGCGTGTTCGCCCGCTCAACACATGCGACAAGGTGAGACGGGGGTGAGGTGCGGGGACGGGGAACGGGGACGCGTATTACACGGAACCTTAGGAGTTTTCGTTCTGTACCCAACATGGGATAAGTCCGCCTTTGTATATATGCTCTTTCGTAAGTTGTCCTTATATATGTTTTTGTTTTGGTACAATAAAGTTATAACCTGAGCAGGGTAAGTCTTGAGGTTGGACTTTCGATGAACCAGTCTAAGACCCAAGTCATGACCAATAGCACGAAACGTAAGGTCGAGGTTGATGGGCAAGAAATTCACTACGTCGATGAGTATATATACCTAGGCCAGGTAATTTCCTTCAGCAATCGGCAAGGAAAATAAATAAATCGCCGCATAGACAATGCTTGGAGGAGCTACTGGTCTATGAAAGAGCTTATGAAGGGCAACCTCCCTCTGTCACTAAAGCGTAGACTCATCGATATGTGTATCTTGCCCGTCCCAACTTACAGTGCTCAAAGTTGGTCATTGACTGAAGATCAGAAGTCCAAGCTCAAGATTTGCCAAAGAGCAATGGAGCGGAGTGTTTTGGGTGTTACTAGGCTCGATAAGGTGCCAAATACAATGCTTCGCTCAAAAACCGGCATTGCTGATGTCGGTCATAAAGCCGCTAAACTAAAATGGGATTGGGCGGGGCATGTTTGCCGCATGCATCCGGACAGATGGGCCACTTTGGTAACAAAGTGGACTCCCGGAGATGGTCGAAGGAAGAGAGGTAGGCCCCGGAAGCGTTGGTGCGACGACTTGCGTCAGTTATAGAGGGAATGGTGGGAAGTGGCACACGATCGAGATATTTGGAAGGAGATGGGGGAGACCTTTGCCCAATAGTGGGACAGTACAGGTTAATTAAAAAAAAAAGAAATTACAAACAAACAAACAATTAAATATGACTAAAATAAAATATGCTATAACAATTTTTAAAGCACATTCAACACTTTCTTTTTCACTTTTTTGCTTTTCGTGTGTACTGCCATCTCTGTGTGCCTACCCGTAACTAGTTTTGCCTCCAATCGTTTCTATGGAGTTGCGTATCTGTTACATTAGTAATTATATTATCTTTACCAGTTGTAAAGATTTAAATTAATAATTTTAATAGCAATTAATATAGCCATTATGCCAAGGTTAGTAGATAGTCAGCATGCGGCGGTCAAAAAGAGATATTTCACCATCATCATCAGGTCTTTTTGTCGCCATTGCAGGAGCACGACCGTCTCTGTACTACCAGAGCCATACTTGGCCGGAGCAGGCAGAGGATTTAGCCTACACTCGCCACGCTGGCCTGACGGGTTGGAGAGGTCTCATTGATGTTTATAAGCTTCGTTTAGCTTGTATTTCGTTGCGTTTAAAGCAATATTTACCATATACCTACCTACGTGAGGTTAGGTCTGTCATTACATGAGGTTAAAAACAGCTCGTAATCAAGTTTGTTTGTTTGTATTTTTAACAGACTTCCAAAAAGGAAAAGGTTGTCAATTCGTCAGGGTCTTTTTTATGTATGTTCATCATCATCATCAATAAATTTAAGAACTAGGTTCTTGTCCGTGGAGTATTTTCCATGTCTCCCTATTTTCTGCTTAACGCTTGACCTCCCTACACGACACAACTTTTGCCTTTTCTTTTACTTCATCCATTAACGACCTTCTTGGTCTTTCTTTTCCTCTCGTGGCTTCCACTTTCCCTTCCATTGAATGGAAGGTCTTCCTTATGTATGTTCACCGATTATTTATTCGAAGATGCATGGACCGATTTGAAAAATCTATACTCGTTTAAAAGGATATTCTTGTCAGGTGGTCCCGTAGAAATTTTATCAAAATCGGTTGTATAGTTCGGGGGTGTAAGACGGGTTTTAAATTTTGAAAAATTATATCAGCTAACATTTACTACACCCACAAATATTTCAGCAGTTTTTTATGTTTTTTCATTACTAGAAACTTATTTTTGAGTCTTTTGACATACAAAATGCATACATATTAAGGAACAATTTATAACACCCCTTTTTGCGTTGAGGGAAAACATAACTCTAAACCAAAACGTCTTCGTTCGATGAAAATTAACCCTTTAACCGCGAGCGTCGCATATATGCGACAAACATTGTCGGGCCCATTCCGCGAAGGTCGCATATTTGCGACAAAAAAAATGCTCGTATGGCACATAACTTACGTATCCATATCCGTTATTGGTTGTAGATAGGTATGTTAGATTTACCATGTGTCGCGCTGGGGCCACGACAACTGATATAAAGTCTCGCGGTGAAAGGGTTAAAATAGATCTACCGTATCCACAGGGTAAAACCGGGACCCTATTAATAAGACTCCTCTTTCCTTTCGTCCGTCCGTCTATCTGTCTGTCACCAGGCTGTATCTCATAAACCGTGATAGCTACAAAGTTAAAAATTTCATAGATGATGTACTTCACAGATAACAACAAATACTAAAACAGAATAAAATAAACACTTATGTAGGGCTTCCAATACAACCAACGTAATTTTTATAGATAAAAGTGCGGAACCCTTCGTGCGCGACTTCGACTCGCACTTTACCGTTATTTTATATCGATAAAACGATGCAAAAATCCAATCGACATCGAAAATTCCGACAAAGCGAGACCGTAACAATCAAAACGACGATGTTGATAATTCTAAATGTTAAGCTGCGTGATAAAATACCTTAGCGAGCGTAGCGAGAAGCGAAGCATTCCTCCTTGCGCAGTCGCGTAACATAGACGTCTCTATCGACAGATATCGATAACAGAAATTCGCATCACTAGTCGCGCGCTCGAAATTGATTGACAAGTTGTGATCGAATCATCAACAGGTTAAATAGTACAGGACACGTGTTATAAAGTTGTACGTTAAAAAAAATGATACTTGTTTGCTTCAGAATACAATATTTTATGTATTTTGCTATAAAGTAAATTGTGGTGCCGCGATTTTCAAGTTTTGTTGCAGAGTTAAGGTAAGATTTTTTTTTATAACCCCGACAAAAAAGGTGTGTTTTAAGTTTTAAGTGTCTAGTTTTAAGTTTGGTGTGTCTGCGGCATAGTAGGTCCTAAACGAATGGACCGATTATGATGCAGTTTTATTTAGTTTAAAAGCTGACGTGACCGAGTTGGTTCTTTAATACAGTTTTGTCGGGATTTACTTAAAATATTAAAGTTTTATTTCTTGTTAGTTAAGAATTGTTATGTATTAAGTGTGTAGAGGTGACTGATCTACATTAAGTACATGTTAACCACATTTATTTAGCACTATGTTTAAAATTTGAGCACGGTTTTTAATTATTTTAAACTCTAGCTTTATATACTGTCTTTTTTTTATAACATAATACAATAAACATCGCAAAAAATGTTTTTGAAAACAGCTAGAAATTCAGTTTATTTGTGAAGATATATTTCAAATATAAGAATGGGAGCGTGGCGGGGACATCTCTCCATCTCTTTCCTACGCGCGAGACCTAAAAGCAGTGACGTCAAGAGATCTGTACGTGCATCCTTTTTCTGTTATTTGACAGTTTTTACTTCCATTAAATTTTAAAAGCTTATAACTTACTTATTTTTAGACAGATAATTTAAAGATTAAATGTGCCTTGTAGTCCAAAATTAGCTTTTTTCGGCATCACCTAGTGTAGGTTGATTGGTAGATTAGACCCTGGGCCTAAGTCCGCCTGTTACAATTTTATAAAGTTATAAATCAAACACGTATTATCTAGTCTGGATGTCTCGGTGCTTTGTGATACTCATTAGTCATTACAAATGTCAGTTCTAATAATGACTACACTTAATAATTTCTAACGACTGTCATTGAGACATGTAATATCTTCCTAGTTCTAAGAGCGTTTACACACGGGGACAATCTGGGTCGTTTAGTAGCTCCGCTATCTGTTAAAGGCACTGGATGTGCTGAACTGCTATTGTGATTGTTAACTGTGTTTGTAATTTTAATTTAATTTATTTTATTTATTCAGACCTTTTTTTTAAATTCCAATTTTTCTTAAACCTATGTTAGTAATGTTTTGAGTAGGTACATATACATTTATTTAACAGCTCCTATTACTAATATAACTAAAATATCAAATAAATAATTTTTCGTTGTTTCTTTCAAGTATCAAGTGGCCGTGGCACGCGTGTCATAATTAAGCACAACTGCACTCAATCGACAGTATATTTTGACGCAAATTAAGCCCTTAAGTCAATCGTATTTATGTTTATTATTGCTTATTTTGAATATCACGCCATCTATGGTAAAGTAACAGTTTTTTTGTAAAGTTACTCTACAGATTGCAAAACATCGTAAGTACTTTTTGGACCATAGCAAAATTAATCTTATTAATGAGGCCTAAAGGCAATTATTGATACAAATCAAAACGACCAATTAAACGAATGTTTGTACGTTATGTAATGCAAATGTGATTAGTTGTTTATTTGAGTGAGTTTGGCGACATGGATCTGATACAAATTTTGTCAAGTTGCACTTCCACTACTTTTTCTCACCCATGTTTACAAGTACGGGGACTATTTTTGAACGCGGGATTTATATAGTGCATGATCTACGTAAGCTTTTCAAAAGTGCCGCATTTTTGATTGGTTGTAGTATCTTAAACATGACGAAGGTTTCTTTGGTATTTATAGCGAAAACAAGTGGTCAAGACTCAAGACTATCAGTTGTTCAACTAATGGTCTCGACCACTTGTTTACATTACAAATATCGAAGAAACCTTCGTCACGTTTTGCCATCCTCAGCGGTAACGGTTCAGATCCCGGAGACTAAGGAGGATCCGGAGGTTAAGTTTACGGGTTGTTACACAGCGACTGCCGTCTGACCTCCCGAAGTGTAGACCAGAACAAATCCTTGGATAGGTTTGAGAGCCAATGTTAGATGGCGTTCGGCACCCACGGCTTATACGTGTCTTCCGAAACGAAATCATCTTTGTTTTTGGATAATCAGGTGATTCAAACCTGCAATATTCTAACTAGCCTGGAGACAACTTTTAACAAAATATGCATCCCAGTGGGATTCGAATCCACGCCTTGAGACCACTGGACCACGGAGGCAGTAGCTATTAAGCTACTAAAGCAAAAATAAAGGTAACCAACGACCTAAACCAGCCCATGGTAAATGGAATGACTTAGGTGATTAACACACTGCACCGCGCCCAGCTGCGTAGTGTGGGGCCGCCATACAAAAACGACGAGTGTGGACGCGGTGTCAGTGTGTTGGACTGTGCGTGTTTCCTATACAAATGGAGATACTTATAAGCAACGTTAGAACACGCATTCACGCGCTACGCTGCTTAGTGCGGGGAGATGAGAGAATCGCCTTATACTGTCATAATTACTCAGTGGGATTATAATCCTCCGACTTGGTTAACCACATCAAACGTCCAAAGCAAGTGGCTTTAAATAGTTTGGCCACTTTAAATGGCAGTGACGTGCTCAAATATCTTTGACAGGGTAGGCACTAATCTTACCTAAACTACCCCTTCAAACGTCGGCATAGCATACACAATAGTAAAACAATACATCAGACGCCCGCTCCGGGCGTCCGACATTTAAAGGGCTACGAAACGGACTGCATATCGAGCAAAATACATTTTTACAATACGCTTGCATCCGACTTTATATTAAGGTGCACAGGGTAGACAAATTCTATGTGTCTGTAGGAAATGTACGCTACTGGTAAATGGAAATGATCAAAGCATTGACCACGGTAAATACTGTACTGGCCTTACTACTCGCCACGATGGCCATGGGATGTACTGGCGCAAGCAACTCGCCTAGAGTGACAAGGCAGTTGCGATGCAGGTCTCAGGTAAATAATCTTTGATAATGTCTTCCAGGTCACATTGAGTGAGACCTTGGGTGGTAGTTCCTTTACCTGATATTTCAATTCTTGATTAGGTTACAGGGTTTTCTGTAGGTTACTAAATTATTTTCCGAGGGTCAAAGAACGTTTGTTTCCATTTGACATTCAAGTTTTTAGCAGACTACAAAAAGGGAGGATTTTTTTATGAATCATGTATCACATCATCAGGTATTTTGAGCACGATCCTCTTTACTACTAGAGCCATACTTGGACAGAGCAGCCAGAGGACTTTGGCCTACACTCTCCTCGCTGGCTAGACAGGTTGAAGAGGTCTAATTGATGTTTATAAGTTTTGTTGAGCTTGTATTTCCAAGGTTGCCTTCCACGACATCAACGGGAGGACTTGGAGTGGCCCTATTCTACTCTGCCACAAACCACACGGCAAGAAATTTGTAAATTTTTATGTATGTTTCCCAATTATTCGAAGGCGCCTTTGGAAAATTCGTTCTCATCTTCATCAGGATGGGATATTGGGGATATCGAGGTACTCTTCAAATTGTAAAAACACACTTAAAGCGATTTGGGTGATTTTTAACCGATATAAAAAAATATTTATACATGTTAATGAAAACCTGTCAAAAATGAATGAATAACAAACAAAAATTTTTAAATAAAAATCCGCATTTCCTAAACTGGGCAGCCGTCCGGGCAATTTAAATGGGAATGTCGAATTTTTTTTCGTTTTTTACTGTTATTTCATTAAGAGTCCGGCGACCCTAGACTTCTCCATACAAACGTAGTCTACGTTTAATTTTGAAACCACATGTCAGATTCCGGTAAAAATTGGTAATTGTAAAGAAATTGCAATTATCTAGGGTTATAACTGGTTTCCTATGGTAAAATTATGACCTGGAAAGAAAATATAACGATTTAGAAGTTTTCCATACTAATGGTCAAAAATGATATAAAACACTATATTATATTTCAAGTTCATATTTTTACTGTAGGAAACTAGTTATAAACCTAGATAATTGCAATATCTTTAAAATTACAAAATTTTGCCCAAATCGGACATGTCGTTTTGAAATAAAACGTAGACTACGTTTGTATGGAAAGTTGTATTTTGGTCTAGGGTCGGAGGACCCTTAATATTATACCATAGTGATCTAGTATAGCCCGTGGTTTGATTTACTATAGGTATGTCCCTTTCACGTTATATACCTATTTACCTACTAGCAGACAAAGACCTTGGACCGCAATTGTCAAATCTCAATGCACGTCAACCTATTGATGCAATTTAAAATGCACAAATCATTCAGCCACCAACCTTGACATACACTGAATCACTTTACTAGCAACGACCTAGTAAGTACATCCAGTTTCAACTTGCGGGGTCGTTGACCACCGCGGAATCGGTTCAAGGTCGCCGACTACCTTCAGTTTACAAAATATGGAGTGTGCAAAACTGTGACCGCCGTAAATGACGACCTGCGTGGCGTAGTGGTCACACACTAGTCAGCCACACAGAGGTCCCGGGTTCGATCCCTGGTCAGGGCAAGTTGGAAATGGCCTTTTTCAAATTGTTCTGGGTCTTAGATGTTTATCTATATATTTATTTGTTATAAAATATAGTATCGTTCAGTTAGTATCCCATAACACAAGTCTTGAACTTACTTTGGGGTTAGCTCAATTTGTGTAATGTCCCTATGTAAAAAAAGTGACGTAGTGCTTTAGACAGTGAGGCAACCGCAAAGAACCAATCATAAACATTCTCGTAATCACTATTTTATAAGAGGAGTGTTATAAGTTTGACGCTAATGTCTGTCGGTCTGTCTATGGCGTCGTAGCGCTCGAACAGATGACACATGATGATGAACAGTGAACATACATAAAATAATGTTTTATTACGTGAAAGCAAGTTCCCTTGCAGTGGTTCTTAGTTACGTTTGATTAAATAGATGGCGCAATGAATATCAAGTCATATCGGTAGTTCCGCTATTCATTATTCTCCATCTGCACTGTTTCTTTACCTTCAAAATACGTAATAACCGATTTTAATAAAATTACTACCGGACGACATGACACATACACCCTTTCAAATAACAAAAGAATTTTCCAAATCGGTCCAGGCGTCTTCGAATAATCGATGAATATCGCTACATATATACATAAAAAATATCGCGACGAATTAGGAAGTTTCCTGGGTTAAAAATAAATAAATATATAGGGACAAATTACACTGATTGAGCTAGCCCCACAGTTCGAGACTCGTGTTATGGGATACTAACTCAACGATACTATATTTTATAACAAATACATATATAGATACACATCCAAGACCCAGGACAATTTGAAAAAGGCCATTTTCCAACTTGCCCTGGCTGGGGATCGAACCCAGGTCCTCCGGATTAGCGGTCTAGCGTGTTGACCATTACGCCACGGAGGTCGTCAAAAATTTGGAACTATCAATAGAATAAAATATCACAAATCACTTGTCATTCATGTCACTTGTTATTCATCATAGCCATTTTGCTATTTGACTCCAACAAACTATGACGTCATTAGTCTTCATTTCATACATTTGTTTTGACGTTAAAAAAAAGATGTCTGATTTAAGTTTTTGGAAACTTCCTTTTTAATAACGCCCTTCTTTTTTGAAATACATCATCATCATCATCAGGTCTTTCTGTCTTTACTGCAGGAGCACGACCCTCTCTGTACCACCAGAGCCATACTTGGCCAGAGCAGCCAGAAGTTTCGGCTTCTGTTCACTCTTTAATTTTGCGACGTTATGCGCTTTTATCCGACATGGGATACCAACTACCGGATATTGGTACATATGCCATTGAGTTGTTAGTCTCCACGTGCGCCGCGTCAGGTGATGCGTTCGAAGGTCCCTTGGCAATTTATTATCTGGTATCCGGCCAAATAGTGAGCACATATCCGGCGTTCGGCCGGATAGCAAAAATATGGCCGGAAAAACCTTATACCGGATTTGAAAAAAAAATTTTTCGCAGTAATTTTAAGTTTGATTAATGATATTTACTTACTTAACTTTCAATTTAATTCAAATTGTTATTTAATTTAATATATAAGGTCTAACAAAATATACTGAAACTATTTTATTATTATTATATTATATGACAACCTCCATGGCGTAATGGTCAACACGCTAGACAGCCAACCCTGGGTTCGATCCCCAGCCAGGGCAAGTTGGAAAATGGCCTTTTTCAATTTTTCCTAGGTCTTGGATGTTTATCTATATATGTATTTGTTATAAAATATAGTATCGTTGAGTTAGTATCTTAGTATCTAGGGCTAGCTCGATCAGTGTAATTTGTCCCTATATATTTATTTATTTTATTTTAAAGGTGAATTCAGTCCATGATTCTGAACAACTTTCCCCAAGGAACATATCTCGACATATGTAAAATAATTTTTGGCCTTGCATACAAGTTGACCGATCAGCTGATCCGAGGTTGTATGGGAAACCAAAAATCAATTTATATATTTCGACATATATTCCTTGAGGAAAGTTATTCAGTATCTTTGACTGAATTCAATCCCTTAAAATAGTTTCAGTATATTTTGTTAGACCTTATATAACAAAAATAATTAAATCTTTTATTTATTCACAGAATTATACCAATTTAACACCAATATAATATTAAATAAATAAAACTACTATTAAATTTAAATAAAACTTAAATTAATAATTTGAGTATTTTAATTTTATTTAATTTTAATTGTATATAAATAATTAAATTATTGTCCGAAAATATAAACATACATCGTAGCAATGCTGCCAGCCTTCTAGGCACGTTACCACGGGGCAGTGATTTGCCAGGGTTTATAAGTAATATTAAGTTATCAGTTTAGTTTAAGATAATTTTCTTGTTTATTTATTGTATTAATTTAATTTTTGAAAATCTAAATTAAAAGCTAGGTATATTTAATTTAAAATGTAATTTATTTTAAAGTGCAAATTATGTTATTTTATTTCAAAAGTAATTTAATTTTAAATAAAATTTAATTGACTTTGTTGTTTATGGCAAACTTTTTTAAATCTAAATTAATATCTTGTGTTCTTGGCACCATGCCACATGACCAAGATTTAGATTTTTAATTTAGTTTTTTAATTTAGATTGTAATTTAAATTCAATTTAGTTATTTAATGTAATTTAAATCTCCATTTGACTGAGAGCATTTCATGTAATGTACATGCAGCGTGTTCTGTCTAAGTATGTTAGTAATGTTGGCAACTTGTTTGCTCTAATTTGTAAACAATCAATTAATAAATAAATTTATTTCATTTCATAAATAATATTTTTTAAAACGAGCATTTATCCAAAGACGAGCATATATCAAGAGGAACCAAACGAGCCCAATCTCGAGATGAAATTGCGATCCTCCAGCTCCATCATCAGATCAGCTCCATACATACATACATACATACTATCACGTCTTTATCCCTAATGGGGTAAACAGAGCATTTTGGGTCTTGCGGCTCTATGCAGAGCCCAGAGCCGCAAGACCCAAAAGCCACTTCTAGCGTCATGGTGGGCGAGAAGATGGAAAAGCAATCAATACAGTGACGGGTTGCTAGCCGCATCGCCTGTTAAAATGATTCGCATTTTTGCCCATTCCCTCGATCGGCTTTTACGATCTGCGAGGGAAGAGAAGCAGCTGGTACATTCTAAGTTTTATCGTTTCTCCCAGACCAGCATTTCCATGTCTTCATTATACTGCATTGTCACGATATAGGTATGCGTACAAAATTTCAGCTTAATTGGAAACCGGGTAGTAAGTTAAATTTAATTTGCCAGATTTAATTACAGACCGAACGACCGACAACGGGACAGGTTAACTAGTAAAAAAACTTATAAAAACTTGTGTAGTTTCCGGCAGAGTAAAATAGGAGCACTCCAAGTCTTCCCGTGGATGTCGTAGAAAGGGACTTAGAGAATACAAGCTAAACAAAGCTTATAAACATCAATGAGACCTCTCCAACCCGTCTGGCCAGTGAGGAGAGTGTAGGCCAAGTCTTCCGGCTGTTCTGGTCAACTATGACTCAGGTAGTACAGAGACAGTCGTGCTCTTGCAGTGGAGACTAAAAAGTCCTGATGATGATGATGATAATGAAAAACTTGTGTGTTCTTCAGCCAGTTTGTGAACCAAATAAAAAAAAAACTAATGATTACAATTCAAATTGCGCATTTTCCCTACGTAACTAACCTACGTTTCCTTCATATAGGTCACGAATCCACAACTCAGCGTCTCAAATACTGAGTAGTACTACGTATTGAACTCAGCAAAATACATACAACCCTACAAATCATACAATTACTACATGGCAGTCAGCAAAATCCGAATTGAATGAAAACTGATATGTTTAAAAGTCGTGTGATTTGCTAATTTGGGTCAAAGAAGTTGTGAAATTTTATTCGTTTGTATTACAATACTAGCCGAAGCCCGCGACTTTGTTCGCGTGGACTTTATGACTACGGAAAATGCTCATTAAAAGTATAAAAATGACGCTTTAGCAAAAGTTTTGCTAGGGCGTCATATTTATATTTCTTATAGTTTAACTGTTCCATTTCCCAAAATCAATTATACCCTTAATGTTGCCCAGGCTTAACAGCTATATAACAAAAAAAGTTTCATTTGAATCCGTCCAGTATTTACGGAGATTAGCGTGTACAAACAGACAGACGTTATTTTTTAAATTCTTGCTCTATTACTATGTCTCCATCGCTTCCAATATATATGTTTTGGAAATATTTATTGTACAGACACACTTTTTTTATTGTTTTATTATATAAATGTAGAAAGATGGATAAAAAATTTACTTACTTACATAGTCAGAGATGTGGGGAAATCTACATACATAGCATTCCGTCGCTCTCTCTCGCTCTGGCAAATGACAGTTACTAAACTACAAATAAGCGGCCAAGTGCGAGTCGGGCTCGCCCATGAAGGGTTTCGTAGCAGCAAAGTAACACAATTTAAATGTTGTAGTATGTTTTTTTTTATTTTCTTTTTGAGTTGATTGAATGAAAGGTATTTTGCGGTTTACGATTTATGACGTATTAAAAAAAAACCTCTTACTAGATCTCGTTCAAACCAATTTTTGCTGGTAGTTTGCATGGTAATGAACATCATATATATTTTTTAGTTTTATCATTCTCTTGTTTTAGAAGTCACAGGGAGGACAAACATTTTTCCACTTTGGAAGTGTCTTTCGCGCAAACTATTCAGTTAGGAAAAAAATGATATTAGGAACCTCAGAATCATTTTTGAAGACCTATCCATAGATATCCCACACGTATGGGTTTGATGAAAAATAAATTTTTGAGTTTTAGTTCTAAGTATGGGAAACCCCCAAAAATTATGTTTTTTTTCTATTTTTGTGTGAAAATCTTAATGCGATTCACAGAATACATCTACTTACCAAGTTTCAACAGTATAGTCCTTACAGTTTCGGAAAAAAGTGGCTGTGACATACGGACGGACAGACAGACAGACATGACGACTTTATAATGATTCCGTTTTTTGCCATTTGGCTACGGAACCCTAAAAAGGACAGCAGCATGCGAAAATGCTGTTCCGTTTTGACAGATGACGGTTGTAGCCAAACCCTTACAAGATTTGCGTAACCTAAACAAACATATGGTACAATAAAATAAGGTATTCTCTTCCCGTGACAGCTGACGACGTAGGTGGAACTTGACTACGTCATCAGTTTGATATGTTGCCACTGTGTGAAATTGAATTACAAGTAAGAAGAAAGAACCATTGTTCCTGGCTGCGGGGACTGGTGCGAGGGAGACGACTGGCGGCTCTATGTTGGATAAGCAATTAGGGACCGCGTTCGGGATTCGTAGGACGTATTGCGTTGCGCTCTTATTTTATTTGTATTGTCTGTTCGGTCATTAAAAATATTTGTAGTAGTTTCAAGTATTTTCATTTCACTTCTGGTTTTCCTAAAACTGAGCGAAATGCATTTTTGAATTTTATATACCAATTTCGAATTAATAATCCATTATATCAATTTATAAAATATTGAATTGATAAATCACGCGAGAATCGCGAGATACTAAATAGCTAAGTTACTTAATATTTTTTTTAATATTCATGAACTAATTGAGAAAGTCCTTAAATTTACAGAAAAGAACAATCAGTGGCAACACTTTGTGACGTAGTCAAGTTCCATCTCGGGAGGAGAATACCTTATTTTATTGTACCATGAACAAACATATCATTATAATAAAGGCAGAACAACAGACGCGTGCCTTTCTGAATTTACTCCTCATTATGATTAGAGGGCAACTACTTATCATCTAATATTTGCCTCGTGCGTGAGATATGCTCAATGTGGGAGATTATTTACTGATAATATCATTATACTTACTCATATTTTTATAGTTATTTATGCATCGCCGTGTGGTATCCGGCAGAGTCGAATAGGACCACTCCAAGTCCTCCCGTGGATTTCGCAGAAGGCGACTTAGGAAATACAAGCTAAACCAAGCTTATAAACATTAATAGGACCTCTCCAACTTGTGTGCCGTGGAGCTCTGGCTGCTCTGGCCAAGTATGGCTCTGGTAGTACAGAGAGGGTCGTGCTCCTGCAGTGGAGACTAAAAGACCTGTTGATGATTATGATAGTGATGAATATCATACTTATAAACTTTCGTAAATCTATATGTTCTATCTATTATATTCTTAGATCCGAGAAAAAAATAATTAAAGAATATTCTTTGACTCCGAAAATATCTTCATGTCTTATTAGATCCTGAGTACCTACAAAATTGTAACGTAGAAAAGTTAATACAAAACATTAAGTGTTTTTGTGAATAGAGGAATTTCTAATTATATCTAAGGAGACGTTATTTTCAAGGCACTTTATTTGATATTTCATGAAAGACGCGTTCTATTAATACATTTTCCGAGGAATTTGTCATCTTTTAGGCTATCACGTCTTTTTACCTAATGGGGCAGACAGTGAGTTTTTCGTCTTGCGGCTCTATGCAGATAGAGTCTAGGGCTACCAGACTCAAAGGCTACTTTTAGCTTGATTTGTGCAAGAAGGTGGATGAAGGAATCAAAAATTAAATAGTGATGAGTTGCCAGTTGCATCCTCGAACCGCTCTTACGGTCTGTTCCTTGTTTACTACGAAATCCTAAAAACAACAATTATGGAGTTTTTTCTTTTTTTTTATTAAGACAACCTGACACAACATCGGGTTACTCACGCGTTAAGTAAAATAAATAAATAAATATATAGGGACTATAAATATATACTCCCATGCTGGTCTGGGAGGAATAAAAAAGAACTTAGAATGTACCAGCTGCTTTTCTTCCCACGCAGATCGTAAAAGCCGATCGAGGGAATGGGCAAAAATGCAAATCATGTTAACAGGCGATGCGGCTAGCAACCCATCACTGTATTGATTGCTTTTTCATCTTTTCGCCCACCATGACGCTAAAAGTGGCTTTTGGGTCTTGCGGCCCTGGGCTCTGCATAAAACCACAAGACCCAAAATGCTCTGTCTGCCCCATTAGGGATAAAGACGTGATAGTATGTATGTATGTATATAGGGACAAATTACACTGATTGAGCTAGCCCCAAAGTAAGTCCGCCAATTGTAAACCAATTTAATTGAGTATCAATAAAGTTTTAATAAATAAATACATAAATATATGTGTGTGTAGCGAGCATGTGTGGTCGGGCTCTTAGGTCATTTGCCCTGATGAAGATCTCCGGATGAGGTCAAAACATGTCGGCCAGTAGCGACGACCTCCTTGGCGTAGTGGTTACCATGCTAGTCCACCACCCAGTGGACTCGGGTTCGATCCCCGGTCAGGGCAAGTTGGAAAATGGCCTTTTTCAAATTGTCCTGGGTCTTGGATGTTTATCTATTCTTTATGTTTGATATAAAATATAGTATCGTTGAGTTAGTATCTCACAACACAAGTCTCGAACTTACTTTGGGGCTAGCTGAATCTGTGTGATTTGTCCCTATATATTTTTTATTTATTTATTAGTAGCTGATTCTATACGTAAGTAACCCGTTCATAATCATGATCAGTTCTTTTTGTCTCCACTGCAGGAGCACGATCCTCTCTGTACTACCAGAGCCATACTTGGCCAAAGCAGACACCCCTGTCTGCTTTGGCCAAGTATGGCTCTGATCAAGTCCCCACTTGGCCTACACTCCCTGCGCTGGCCAGACGGGTTGGAGAGGTCTCATCGATGTTTATAAGCTCAGTTTATCTTGTATTCCCTAAGTCGCCTTCTACGACATCCACGGAATGTCTTGGAGTGGCTCTATTCTACTCTGCCGAAAACCACACGGCACAAAGAAACCCGTCAATTTATTGTAATACACGTAGTTATGGAGCTGTAAAGAGGTCGCGAGTTCAAAGTTCTGCGAGTGAACTATTGGTAGCTTTCAGGTCATGTGAGGTATCACGAGACTTGTTGCTAACCGACATTACAGTGTAGTGTAATGGCTGACGTAGGTTAGCAACTTAGTAGCTACGTTACATTGTGTAAGTAAAAGTTAAGGAGCAGTTCTGTTGTAGAGTCCTTAGCCACAGAATTAATCTTATACCTTTAAACGAGCAATTCTTGTATATATATATATATATATTCATTTATAAATTTCTGTGATCTCGAAAACGGCTTTAACGATTTCGCTGAAAATTTGTATATGGGGGTTTTCGGGGGTAAACAATCGATCTAGATTAGTTTTATGTTTGGGAAAACGCGTGTTTTCGAGTTTTCATGCGTTTTTCTTTCCACGCAGAATATGGTCGCTAATTTTGTCGCGCCGACCGCTTTGTTTTTAGCTCAGCGGTTAAGGATACCGACCGCTAGTAAGAGTACTTTTGTTTTTTTTATGTTTAAATTTATATATAATTTTTTATTTTGCATAGTTTTTAGACAAGTTAAAAAAAAATTTGTTAATGTGTGAGATGTAACCGAGCAAAGCTCGGTCGCCCAGGTACTATAATTATTATCAAAGATAATATAATTACTAACGTACACATACCTAACACCATAGAAACTAGTGGGGGGCCGTAAGTAGTCAAAGGCGCTGAGCTTCAGCCTATTTGTATCACTGCGACACATAATCACAGCCTGACTGTTGTGTTTATTAATTTCGTTGTTTTAATTATTGTATTGTGTTGTGTGTCTTTGTTGGTACAAATAAAGTCTTTATCTATCTATATACATACATACATACTATCACGTCTTTATCCCTAATGGGGCAGACAGAGCATTTTGGGTCTTGCGGTTCTATGCAGAGCCCAGCCACGTTCAGCGTCATGGTGGGCGAGAAGATGGAAAAGCAATCAATTCAGTGATGGGTTGCTAGCCGCATCGCCTGTTAACATGATTTGCATTTTTGCCCATTCCCTTGATCGGCTTTTACAATCAGCGTGGGAAGAGCTGGTACATTCTATTTTTTTTTATCTATCTATATATCTATCAAAACTGGAATTGCGGGGTAAGGACACAGACATAACGTAATTAGAGTACTACTTTATATAAATAAATAGTAAACATAGATTTTAACGTTTTAATGATTACTTTATAGCGCCATCTAGTGACAAGGAAGAGAAATAATTATGTTTATAAGGCGATGGGAAGGCATGGTATTACATACTGAACGGAATCTCCTAAGGTCCAGCGCATATGCGTCCCTGTTCCCCATTCTCGCACCGCCGTCCTCGCCATGGTACCTATAATAAAACAGGTATTCTCTTCCCGAGATGGAACTTGACTACGTCACAAAGAGTTGCCACTGATTGTTCTTTTCAGTAAATTTAAGGACGTTTTCAATTAGTTCATGAATATTAAATAAAATATTAAGTAACTTAGCTATTCAGTATCTCGCGATTCTCGCGTGATTCATCAAGTCAATATTTTATAAATTGATATAATGGATTAATAATTCGAAATTGGTATGTAAAGTTCAAAAATGCATTACGCTCGGGTAATTCAATTTCACACAGTGGCAACATATCAAACTGATGACGTAGTCAAGTTCCACCTACGTCATCAGCTGTCACGGGAAGAGAATACCTTAATTTATTATACCACGGTTCTCGCCTTGTGGAGGGTGTTGAGCGGGTGGCTGCAGACGCCTGATCTACAAGGCGAGAACTGGGGAGAGGTGCAGGACCTTAGGAGTTTGAATATGTAGTTCCGCCACTCATGACTAGATGGTATCGTCGAGTCTTTTTAATATGCCTGGCAAATATACTTGTATACATACATTCAAATTTGTATATACTAGCTATGCCCGTGGGCTTGGCTCCCCGTGGGAATTTCGGGATAAAAACTATCCTATGTCCTTCCCTGGGTATCAAACTATATCCATATCAAATTTCATCTAAATAGGTTCAGTGGTTGGAGCGTGAAGTGGTGACAAACAAATATACAAACTCACTTTCGCATTTATTATTAGTACGATCTGGTTTATTCTGCAATATTTGAACAATGTAGGTACATACGCCATAATATTGACCTGAATCAGTAAATCCTTAAACGTTATCAACATATATGAACAAAGATATATAAATATACAACGATAGACGTGAGGATTACTGTATTTAGATAATAATTAATTTAGAACGCAGAATTTTTAGGAAGGGAGTTTCGCCGTCGCCATCTGTCGAAAACGGTCGCGTGGGACATGTCAGTCTATCACAAACTATCAAAAACTGTATTGCGACAGTCGCCGATTATCGGCGACTATCGCCGACGGTTGTGATAGATTGACATGTGTCAGCGTCTGCAAATATTCGGCAACCGTCGCGAGACACAGGTCAATCTATCACCACCACAACCACGACGCGATCATCGGCAACCATCGTCGACGGTCGCCGACGACGGTCACCTATCTGTGTCGCGGGCATAGATAGATAGATAGATAGGTAACTCTTTATTATACACCAAAAAAGAAAGTAACAAAGAAATAATTTAACATTAATTGAGTGCAATGGGCGGTCTTATCGCTTAAAGCGATCTTTTCCACACAACCAGTGGATGGAGAGGAATGTGAGAAGGACAAAGACGGTGGTGCAACTGACCAAGGAAAAAATAATCATCATCATCATCATCTTCCTTGCCTCATTCCTATTTGGTCGGCTCTTAAATCAACAGTACCTGTGTGAATGAGCTTTGCTCGGTTACATCTCAAACATATACTACATTTTTTTCAACTTGTCTAAAAACAATACAAAATAAAAAAATGATACATAAACTTAAACATGAAACGAAACAAAAGCAAGTCACCGAGTGGGATTCTAATCCGTAACACTCTTTCTAGCGGTCCGTATCCTTAACCGCTGAGCCAAAGGGATGGCGGCCGGCGCGACGAAATTAGCGACCATATTCTGCGTGGAAAGAAAAACGCGTGAAAACTCGAAAACACGCGTTTTCCCAAACATAAGACTAATCTAGATCGATTGTTTACCCCCGAAAACCCCCATATACCAATTTTCAGCGAAATCGTTAGAGCCGTTTTCGAGATCACAGAAATGTATAAATAAATAAATATACAAGAATTGCTCGTTTAAAGGTATAAGATAATATCAGAATAAAATAAAAATAAAACAAATTTACACACATTGTTGCTGGTTTGTAAGAGCGCTTATTATGCATGATACGTAACGTTTTAAGCGTGCTGAAGTGTCCATTTTTGTAGTGTGTTTAAATACCATGAGTGAGATGTGTTTGGAGGTTTCGTTTTTTGTTTTTACTTTGCCCTGTGGTGGCAGCGATTTGGCCTCAATTTTTTATATAATTTAATATAAGTTATTTTTAATTAATTTTAGGTTGTATTTATTTGGTTAAATTATATTTTCGTATTATGTACCCTTGCTTGGAGATTCATGGATAGTGTGGGTTTTAAATTGATCGATAATATCCATCAATTTAATATCGAATAGTAAGTTTCCTATTTCTATTTCCTTTCAATGAATTTTTAAATTGGGTCTCGCCACACAAATTGAATATCTTAATAACGAAGGGAAATATAAATAGAAGCGTCTCCCTTTAAGTAAGTTAGTTTTGCGTGTCCACAATAATATAGTAATTTTGTAAACCACTATTGAAATTGTAGGATAGATAAGCTCAGAAGTGGTATAATTTTCAACTTTAGCAATCAATATTAACGTATGTAACATATAAAGGTCTATAACCTATAAACCCATTAGCGGAGAACATGCATAAAAAGAGTTATGAGTGTTGACGAAGCAAAAGAGGTTTGCAAGGATCATAATAAGTGGAGATCCATAGTCTCTGCCTACCCCCATGGGATACAGGCGTGAAATATGTATGTATGTATTAACGTTTGAAATAAATAGGTACAGATGAGTAATAAACAGTTGAAATTTTTACAGACGGTGTATTTCTGTTGCCGCTATAACAACAAATACTCAAAACAATAAAATAAATTTAAGTGGGGCTCTCATACAACGAACGTAATTTTTTCTAGATTATACTAAGGAACCCTTCGTGCGCTAGTTCGACTTGCACTTGACCGATTTTTTTTTATTTAATATTTTTCTTGTTGCTTTTCATTCTTGACGACCTCCGTGGCGTAGTGGTCACCATGCTAGTCCGCCACCCAGAGGGCCCGGGTTCGATTCCCGGTCAGGGCAAGTTGGAGAATGGCCTTTTTCAAATTGTCCTGGGTCTTGGATGTTTATCTATATATGTATTATATTTGTTATAAAATATAGTATCGTTGAGTTAGTATCCTATAACACAAGTCTCGATCCTACTTTGGGGCTAGCTCAATCAGTGTGATTTGTCCCTATATATTTATTTATTTATTTATTCTTTTATTTAAATGAATTTAAATATTTACTAGAACTTTTTTAATTTTCTCGAATACTTTTCTCTCTGAATGTTCGTTCCAAGAATCATAATAGTTATTATTATTAAGCCCATTACAGACAGCGCTGCTTTCTTCGGAATTCGTTATCTGCGTTTGAAGAAAGTTGTATTGCTTCTGAGAGTTGATAACAGGAGGGTAATCTTAATGGTGGGTTAATGAGGCCTCCTTTTAAAGTTAAAGAGCTCGCTGGCACAGCTAGAGTACGCGTTGCTAGTGTTTTAGTAAGATAAGCCACCCTTGGCGTGGTTTGCACTTAGATGGGTGACCACAAGTGGCTTAAAGAATGACGAGTTCCTCCGTGCAGACACGTTGGCTGCAGAGTGAGGAAGTGGTATGTTTTAACCGACTTTCAAAAAGAAGAAGGTTATCAATTCGTCACGACCTTTTTTTTATGTATGTTTACCGATTAATTAAAGAAGCCTGGACCAATTAGGTTTTTTTAAAGGGCTTTTACGGGTGCTACCATAGAATTTTTACAGAATTTTTTATCGGTGCTGTTTGGTGTTGAAGATGGTATTTAGTTTTGAAAAATTATAAACATAACATTTTGTTATTAAGGTCACGTGAAAGAGACAGGATGATATAGGTACATGAATTACCCTCTATCTTCATGTATTTGTATTAGGTCTGAATGACACTAAAATCTTTTTTTTTCTTGATTGTGGCGGTCAAACTTCGTTGAAGCTTATTTTTTTCAGTGTCTAGTAATATCTCTTCTTTATTCCTAATGCTAAACCCTTAACTATACAATCAAAGGTTGGTATAGGTCCTTTGATTGCTTCACGATTGCTTGTCGAAACGCAGTACTTACATCACTACCACAGATTTAGAACGGAATTCGCATTTTTTTTTAATAGGTGCTATGAGAATCATCTGCCAGTATATAAAAACAAAAAATAATTGTGGGCCAAGCATGGAATTGTATGTACTAACTCTCTACTTTCGTGGGGCCAAGTTTCATGATAAAATACTTTTCAATTTTCTATGAGCATCAGCAGCATCACTAGTAGTTTATCAAAACAAATTGTAAGCCATATTTTATGATAAACTAACTGATAAGTCAAAAATATTATTAGGGGAGAATAGGTCAAAAATGACGAAGATTAAATTTGGCATTATGTTACGATAGCGTGTTTGAATTTAGCATTACGTCACGGTTTCGTACGAGTTCTATAGGGCTGTGCGTGACGTCACAAGTCCACACCCCGCAACTTATAAAGTAAATTTTATTTATTTGATAAAGAAAAATAAGGGAATATTAAGTTTAGATAATCTAACTAACTGACGGATAATGATAATCTGGAGTCATCATCAGGTCTTTTTGTCTCCACTGCAGGAGCACGACCCTGTACTAGGAGAGCTATACTTGGCCAGAGCAGCCAGAGGACTTGGCCTAAACTCTCCTCGCTGGCCAGGAGGGTTAGAGAGGTCTCATTGATGTTTATAAGCTTTTTTTAGCTTGTATTTCCTAAGTCGCCTTCTACGACATCCACGGGAGGACTTGGAGTGGCCCTATTCTACTTTGCCGGAAACCACACAGCAAGGCACGGCACGGGATGTGTCGCATCTGTTCCTCGATAATTTATGTCAGATGAGATTTGAAGGCGGGATGCTTTAGCTGAAGGATTTAAGTGACCCTATTTAGACCCTATTCTACTCTGCCGGGAACCACACAGCGATATCGGCGGCGAATCTGGAGTAATATCCAAGATATGGTAAATGTAGTGTGGGACGTCCGGTAGCTCGGTCGACGATATCAGGCAAGTCGCTGGTAAGAACTGGATAGCAGCGGCCGTGGACAGAACGGGATGGCGCAGACAAATGGAGGCTTATGCCCAGCAGTGGGGTTTTAAAAGCTGATGATTATGATGAACTGACAGACATAGATTTAATAATTCTCTGATCTAATTATTATTAATATTTCTTTTTTGAAATTGCTTTTCAGAGGGGTTAATACATCTTGTAAGAATTCAAAATTTTATTTAGTTAATATTACATAATTAAACTGACTAACTAAATTAACTGGTACAGATTTGGCGTATGCAAAAAAAATATGTTTTTTTTTTAAAAAAAAAAAAATTTTTTTTTTTTTCTGTCGCGATCCTTTTGACGACCTCCGTGGCGTAGTGGTCACCATGCTAGTCCGCCACCCAGAGGTCCCGGGTTCGATCCCCGGTCAGGGCAAGTTGGAAAATGGCCTTTTTCAAATTGTCCTGGGTCTTGGATGTTTATCTATATATGTATTTGTTATAATATATAGTATCGTTGAGTTAGTATCCCATAACACAAGTCTCGAACTTACTTTGGGGCTAGCTCAATCAGTATAATTTGTCCCTATATATTTATTTTTAGGGTCTGGATTTTTTTGGGGGTTTTTTGGGGCTTCAATTTTTGTAATTTCGTTCTAACCGAGTGTTTAGCGGCATTTTTTTTTCTCGCCCCAAAAATAGGAACACACGTTGCAACTAGTTGCAAGTAAATGGTCCAACAGAAAAAGGTTTTGTTTGCCGTGTGGTTTCCGGCTGAGTACAATAAGGGCACTCCAAGTCCTCCCGTGGATGTCGTAGAAGGCGACTTAGGAAATACAAGCTAAACAAAGCTTTAACATCAATGATACCTCTCCAACCCAGGCCAGCGTGGAGAGTGTAGATCAAGTCCTATGGCTGCTCTGGCCAAGAATGGCTCTGGTAGTAAAGAGAGGGTCGTGCTCTTTCAGTAAAGACAAATAGACCAGATGACGATGACAGTTTTTTTTCTCTAGGGACTTCAAGTTTTGTACCATCCTTCCAAACGAGTGTGCCGCGTCAATCATTTTTGTTCTTTCAAACGAAGCATCCAAAAAGCAACTTACTTACTTACGCCCTAAAAATATGAACACACGTTATCGCATAGTAAATGGTCAAATAGAAAACGGTTTTAAAGCAAATCACCGAAAGAAAGTGCAGGCGTGCAAGCCAAATGACTGTGAACAATGGTATGTGAAATGAAAGTAGAAGCACGATATTCGGCGTGCTTTGCAGGAAAGTTACGATATTTTAGGGTCTTGGGACTAAATGGTTCGTTTTCGCGATGCTGGTCGGGGAGAAAATTAATAAATGAAATGTACAGTCAGCCAACGAGATTCCTAAGCCGGCCTCTCTTTCTTTACCTTCAATTTTCTCTTAAGCTCAAAATACAGGGTCTGACAAAATAACCTGAAATAGAAGAAGTATATAGATAGAAGATATATATACAATGTCCTTTTTAATTAAGTACAAATATGTATTGTAAGGGGTGATTCAGTCCATCAATTCGAACAACTATTCCCAATAAATGTATATCTATACGAAAAAAAAAATTCATTTTCGATAGTAATGATATATATCACTAGACTACCTTCTTCGATTTGTATGAAAACCTAAAAATTTTTTTCGTATTTCGATATACATTCATTGGGAAAAGTTGTTCAAAATGATGGACTGAACCACCCCTTAAAATATTTGTACCTAATTAATAAGCGGCTAAGTGCGAGTCGGACTCGCCCATGAAGGGTCCTGTTGTAGCAAATAACATAATGTAAAAGTCTTGCAGTATGTTTTTTTTTAATTTTTATATTTGAGTTGATTGAATGAAAGGTAAATTATGACGTATTAAAAAAAAACTACTTACTAGGTCTTGTTCAAACCAATTTTCGCTGGTAGTTTTCATGGTAATGAACATCATGTATTTTTTTTAGTTTTATCATTCTCTTATTTTAGAAGTTACGGGGACACACACACACACACACTTTTTTCCACTTTGGAAGTGTCTCTTGCGTAAAGTATTCGGTTTAGAAAAAAAATATATTAGAAACCTCAATATCATTTCTGAAGACCTATCCATAGAATAGATACCATACACGTATGGGTCTGATGAAAAATAATTTTTTGAAATTCAGTTCTAAGTATGGGGAACCGCCAAAATTTATTGTTTGTTTTCTATTTTTGTGTCAAAACCCTAATGCGGTTCACATAATACATCTACTTACCAAGTTTCAACAGTATAAAGTCTTATAGTTTTGGAAAAAGTGGCTGTGACATACGGACGGACAGACAGACATGACGAATCTATAAGGGTTCCGTTTTTGCCATTTGGCTACGGAACCCTAAAAAGGACATTGTATAAAGGTAAATATGGTTTAATAGTCTGTACAGTACAAGCAGCAACTGTTCGTAGGTAGACGTACTTAGGGGCTAGCTAAATCAGTGTTATTTGTCCCTTCCTATACATTTATTTTTATTTTACATGTTGTATATAGATCTTCCATGCTGGTCGGGGAGAAAAGAAAAAACGTAGAATGTACCAGCTGCTTCTCTTCCCGCGCAGATCGTAAGAGCCGATCGAGGGAATGGGCGAGATTTGAATCATGGTAATAGGCGATGCGGCTAGCAACCCATCACTATTTTGATTCCTTTTCCATCTTAACGCCCAACAGCACGCTAAGCGTGGCCTTTGGGCCTAACGGCCCTGGGCTCTGTCTACCCCGTCAGGGATATAGACGTGAATATGTATCTGTATATAGATAGATAGAAGATAATATATAAAGGTAAATATGGTTTGATAGTAAGAACGCAAGCAGCAACCATTCGTAGAGGATCAAAGTATATCGCCGACCTACTTACGACGCATTCCTTTGACCGTTCCCACAACTTATTGTCGGTCTACCGCTGGAGCGTAGGTCCGAGTAGGGTAACCACATTCGATAGAGTACTTTACCCCGATTGTCTATGTCATAGTGACGACCTCCGTGGCGTAGTAGTCACCATGCTAGTCCGCCATCCAGAGGTCCCGGGTTCGATCCCCGGCCAAGGCAAGTTGAAAATGGCCTTTTTCAAATTGCCCTGGGTCTTTGGATGTTTATCTATGTACGTATATGTTACAAAATATAGTATCGTTGAGTTAGTATCCCATAACACAAGTTTCGAACTTACTTTGGGGCTAGCTTAATCAGTGTAATTTGTCCCTATACATATATACACATACACACAGAAATAGTGGCTCTGTGAGCTGTAGACCTCGCAAGTCACCGCTGACTGGGCCTGTAGAATTTTATCGGATATAATTTTTCAAAACTAAAAACTGGCTTCAAGAGTGAACAACACTGATTTTAATAAAATTTGTATGGGACCACCTGACAAAATAACTAAACTAAAAATATTTTTTGTTTAAAGGAGTATACTTGCGAGGTATAGATATTTTATCAAAATCGGTTGTGTAGTTTAGGAATTGTAAAAATTATTGACATTATGTAGGTATACTTTACCTACTATGAGTCATCATTATCAGGTCTTTTTATCTCCACTGTTGAAGCATGACTATCTCTGTACTACCAGAGCCATACTTGGCCAGAGCAGCCAAATGACTTAGTCCAAACTCTCCACGCTGGCTTTGTTAAGCTTGTACTTCCTAAGTCGTATTCTACGACATCCACTGGAGGATTTCCAGTGGCCCTATTCTACACTGCCTGAAACCACACTGCAATACTTTGCTTAGTTGTGTGTAGTGTAATGTATATATATGAAAAATACCTTGGAACATTTTCTTAGAACAGACCAACAAATCTTTACTTTTTCATAGCAAACATTTCAAAATGGCCGCTGGTTAAGTCTTTGTAACAATACGAAATGAAAACTTCTGTGGCAAAAGCACGTTTGGTCACCCTAGCAATCGGACGGAAGAATACGCCGGACACTGTTTCTCGATTGATGGGCAAATGAAAGGGCCCAGTAGCATTCCACTCATGTAGAGATGACGGCTTTATATTTTTGAATCAGCAAAAGTTGACATGGAATAAAGGAGAGTGAGGTGCTCCGACAGTGCTAAAATGATTTAATGAATATATAATAAAAATGTACATATTATGTACGTAGTTGTACGGGAAAAATTAATAATTGTACGTTATGTATTTATTAGAAAAAAATTGGTGGCCGTGGTACCGCCGAAGAGCGTCTTTCCGTGACACACACACTTCTAAAGAGTCTTAGAGAAACAAATGTACGTCAATTGTTCATTTTCATTTCCAGTTTAATTATTGTGACTTATGTCCTAAATTTGTATATTCTCTTTACAATTACAAAGTAAGTAAATCATTGAACTAAATGTAAGGTAGACCTCCTTTAATTTTCGACCTCCGTGGCGCAGTGGTCACCATGCTAGTCCGCCACCCAGAGGTCCCGGGTTCGATCCCCGGTCAGGGCAAGTTGGAAAATGGCCTTTTTCAAATTGTCCTGGGTCTTTGTTATAAGATATAGTATCGTTGAGTTAGTATCCCATAACACAAGTCTCGAACTTACTTTGGGGCTAGCTAAATCAGTGTAATTTGTCCCTATATATTTATTTATTATTTATTATTTATTTAATGATTTAATACAACTATCTCCATTATGCTCTTGTAAACATTTGAAATTGTTAAGACTATCAGGCTGGGTAGACGGAACTCAGTTATAAAACAACATAATCTAATTGAGTAGGACTCGTTTGATTTGTCTTGACGAGCGCTTTATTGAGACGATGTCTAGGGTCTGATCACGGAGACGGAAGGTGGTCGATGAAACTCAGTAATAAAACGACGCAACTCAACAGAGTTTGGACTTATTTCATTTGTCTTAAGTAATTTGGCATCACAATCAAAGATTGATAAAAAAATTATTATTTTTTATCAATCTTTGATTATTATAAATTATTGAGTACAAATATTTTAAGAGGTGATTTAGTCCATCATTTTAAGCAACTTAAATATTTCTTTTCTGGTTCATGAGATACAGCCTGGTGACAGACGGACGGACAACGCAGTCTTAGTAATATGGTCCCGTTTTTACTCTTTGGGTACGGAACACTAAAAATATTTAAAAAAAAAATACGGGTCGAATTGATAATCTCCTTTTTTTGATGTCAGTTAAAAATAATCTTCATTTAGAGATCAGAATCCTAGTGCTCTTGCCATCAAAAGTATGGATAGGACTGAAAGTCCGTAACATCATTCATTTATAGGGAAAGATTTTGATACTGCAAGCAGTTCAGTAATCTTTATTCGAAAGTATATATGTCGCAGTTGGATTGTATAATCCGCTGTTATTCAAAAACTCTAGCTATATGGCATTACAGCTCGGCTTTGTAATATAGCTGAAAATCGGTCAGCTAGATCGTCTAATGTGTTACGTTTAACAAACTAGCTAACGTAAGATTGTAGAACGATTAGTTCGGAATTCTGCCACTTGTGGATTGTGAAGTGTCAGTGTTATAACAACAAAGGCCTCCCATAAAGTAAATTCTTCGCCGCGTTCCGGTACTAAGCTGTTTTTATCGAGAGACATCGGGGGAATCGTTTGTGATTTCGGAGTGCAAAAGATTGAAAAGAATAAAGCAGACCTTTAGCTTGGATCCCATATTGTTATTTCGACGCCCGCCTTCAGGCAAGATGGAAAATTCACGTGGATCAATTGGCCGTAAGAAATCGCTGCGCCATTGAGTTATCGGGTTTACAAAATTTCTATATTTCTAATCCAATTGCATCGAGCTGATTATCATTCTTCATTGGTGCTTTATGATGTTGGAGACTGAATTATTTAGTAAGGAGTTGAATTGAGGTTTTATTTTCATCCCATGAGTAAAATAAAAATAATAAAGAACAACTATTGTCCCCTCATATATATTTTTTTGGTAACACAGTTTTATTCAATAATGGTAACCCTATATGCTGTCTCAACACTAGCTGTTTTGTCAAACGTAAAGGCCCATTTAGACGGTGCAAGTTTCTTGCCTGTTGCATGCCATTTTATTGCAGCAATAGACAACTTGCATGGTCTAAACGAACGTCAGCCATACAAATCATTTATTGCTTCAATAAAATTGTATGCAACACGCAAGAAACTTGCACCGTCTAAATGGGCCTTAATTACGAAACTCATTGACAATCGAGCTGAACTATTTTCAGCTGTTTTACAAAACCGAGCTGTATTGCCAAACAGCTAGAGGTTTTGAATAACAACGGATTATACAATTCAACTGCGACATATATACTACTATCTTTATTCGAAATTTTAGGTATATATTTACATCCGTTACTAAGGTATCAATCCTTAAGAAATCCTGTAAATAGTCATATCCATACTTTTGCCGTGTGGTTTGCGGCAGAGTAGAATAGCTCCTCTCGTGGATGTCGTAGAAGGCGACTTAGGAAATACAAGCTGAACAAAGCTTATAAACATCAATGAGACCTCTCCAACCCGTCTGGCCAGCGTGGAGAGTGTAGGCCAAGTCCTCTGGCTGCTATGACCAAGTATGGTAGTACAGAGAGTGTCGTGCTCCTGCAGTGGAGACAAAAAGACCTGAAGATGATGATACTTTTGATATAGCAATGATTCCGATCTCTAGTGATCAACCTGTGAGAAGGGACGCAATAAATTGTAGTACCTACTTCATTTCCTTATCGTTAAGCGTATTATCTTCTTCCTCCATCCGATCGCGCGACTGGTCTACTTGACCTTGTGAGTGTGGTCATGAAACACCTTATCCTTTTTATAAGTTCTTTGAGTCTACTTGAGAGTTGAGTAATTAATAAGAGTAAGTTGGAAAATTGCCTTTTTCAAATGGTCCTGGGTCTTGAATGTTTATCTACAAAATACACGCTGACTTTTGGAAAAAAAATGTCGTATAGTAAATAAACTCCTCTATCCATATATGTAATCAAAATTTCTGTATGTCATAAGATAAAAAAGTTGCGTAAATGATTTTCGATCGAGACCACGTAGTTATACGCCGGCTATAACCCCGGCCGGCCGGCGGGCGGTGTATGGCGGCGGTACTACTAATTGATCTCACAATTTTACTTTGGAGTTTTAGACAACATTTTTTGTTTCTGAATTTTTATTTTGACTAGCTAATTAGGTCTTACTAACGATGCCTATGAAGTGGCCTTCGGCTTCAAAGCCAATGAAAAATCACCTTGTACATGTTACAAAATATAGTATCGTTGAGTTAGTATGCCATAACACGTCTCCAACTTACTTTGGGGCAAGCTCAATCTGTGTTGTCTGCCTATATATTTATTTATTTATATTTTCTAAATAATTCTTTTTTGAATATTATTTTTTAATACTTACATCTTTGCACCACCTTTTAATAAAAACAATATATTGCCTTCCAATGTGGGAACAGTCGTGATATATGAATAGATTCTGTTCTATTATTCAATTGACGCAAGTAACTCAATAATTTATTCAATATTTTAATAAGCTGGTATAAACCGGCGCGTGCTTATTAAAATTACTAAATTGATTATTCCCATGAATAAATTAGACATAATTCCGTGATCATAAGGGTAAATTATGTCGACACTTTATTACTACTAAATATCTAAGTCTGTTTTATTACCCATATTTATACATTTGAACGTATACCTTTTCATATATTACAATAGGTATGAAGAATGGAAAAATATGTTTCGCCCATCGGTTAGATTATTAAAAAATATTGTACACGTATTTTTTCTTTTCTCTGAGAAACCAAAAATGACAAAGATACAGCGCTTATAAATTTCGCATGACGTCACGGTGGGTACGATTTTTACTTAGCGGTGACGTCGCAAATCCCCACTGCGGAACTTTGATGCTCCGTATCTTTGTGAATTTTTACTTTTTTGGTAAACTGAAAAATACGGGTCCATTATTTTTGGATAATCTTAAAGACGGACTAATTACAATCATACTTTTCGAAACCGGTCGTCACCCCTATATTTCAAAACTAAAAAGCGACTTCGCCCCCATACTTCTCAACCGATTTTGATAAAAATTCTATGGAACAACCTTGAAAGTAAGCCCATTATACAAAAAAAAAAGAATTTTTCAAATCGGTCCAGGCGTCTTCGAATAATCGGTGAATATACATAAAAAAAAAAACAAAATTTACACCAAAAACAGACATACATACAAACGCCGCCGGATTGTTCATTCAAGATAAGATAAGATAAAATTTCTTTATTGCACCAACTAAGTATTACAATAATCAAAAGTACATTTTAAATATAGTAGGTACAAAGGCGGACTTATCACTAAAGTGATTTCTTCCAGCCAACCTTTGGGTTAAGAAGACTATAAAAGATGTAGGGGAGTTGGCGCAGTTAGAGTATTACAGTGTAGAAGAATACAAGTGTAAAATTAAATAATAGGAGTACATACTATAACATATAAACGAACAATAAAGTAATATAAAATGCATAGACTATAAAATAGGTAAGTACATACGAACATTAAGGAAAGTAAATAAAAGCAGCCAGTGAACGAAAAGAAGAAAAGTAAAAAAATACAACCTAAAATGAAAACTAACTATTATTAATTAAAAATAACTTAAATAAAAATTGAGGCCAAATCGCTGCCGTCACAGGGCAAAGTACCAGTGTATTAAATGTTTATAAAATATAACCATAAATAAATTAAAAAACCCAACCTAGATCACGCTTGATAAGGGGATATATATGATGATGCGGGATTATACGAATATTATCAATAAACTCGCTGGTTTCGTGGCCTCACACTAGTCTCGCGGAAACGGTTTGACATTTTTATAGGCACTGCAATTGAATTATTGTGAGGAATGTATGTCAGAGTAATAATCACATAATATTACGTCTACTCGTAGTAAGCAATTATTTGTTATACTATATAAGTAATATAATAAGCTGGAAGTGTCCTACTGGTCAGATTTGGTACAGAATAGGAAATAATGGTGAACTTAAATGTCGGAGGCAAGATCCACTTCGGGTCGCTGAGCCAGCGAAGTAAGTAAGTACGTGTATAATAAGACTATATCCCGTGTGGTTTCCGGCAGAGAATAGTGCCACTCAAAGTCCTCCCGTGGATGTAGTCCTCTCCAACCCGTCTGACCAGCGTTGAGAGTGTAGGCTAAGTCCTCTGGCTGCCCTGGCGGTGCGGAGGGGGTCATGCTCCTGCAATGGAGACTGAAAGACCTGACGATGATATAAGTACACTAGCAGAAGCCCGCGACTTCATTCGTGGACTTTATGACTCCGGAAAATGCTCATCAAGCTGAACAACTTTTGCTAAGGCGTCATTTTTATATTTCTTATAGTTTAGCTGGACTATTATGATTCTGCATCAGGTGTTCCGTTTTCTAAAATCAATTATACCCACAGATATAGATGTAATAGATAACGCACGTATCAAGATTTGTATGGAAACCAAGCGTGCCAACTTTTTAAATGCCTACTGTGACGTCACAGGCAATTTTAGTGACGGGAAATTCAAACCGATTCAAAGAAAGCGCTCACTACGATTTAAACGATTTATTGAAGACGCACGCCGCCGCCCTGATCGTCTCGCTCATACTCATAGATTTTATATCTGTGGTCTCGCTCGCTCACTCCGCGCTCGCTAACCATACGATCGATTAACTTTCAAGTTAATCGATTTGTGATAAAAATCACAATCGATTTTCTGATTGACGAATGATATGAAATTGGATAAACAAATGATTCTAAACGGAAAATTGTTTGATAATCTACACTAATATTATAAAGAGGAAAGATTTGTTTGTTTGTTTGTTTGTTTGTTTGTTTGATTGTATTGAATAGGCTCCGAAACTACTGGATCGATTTTAAAAATTCTTTCACTGTTGGATAGGTATGTTATCCCTGAGTGACATAGGCTATGTATGTATCACGGGCGGGATGGACTGCTAGTAAAGAATAAATATCTGTACTCAAATTATTTCAATTTAACTGAAATTCAAACTATACCAACTTATTAAAATTTAAATTAAAACTAAAAATTACAAATAATGTAAATATTTCAATTGAACTTTAAGAATAAACTATTATTATTCTTAAATAATCGGCCAAGTGCGAGTCGAATTCGCGAACGAAGGGTTGCGTACTATTATCTATAAAAAAACACGTTTTTACCGATTTCAATGCGTTTTTTTAACGTTGAAGCAACTTCCCTTGCGGTCGTTCTTAGCCATGTCAGGCTTGTCTCACTCCGCGTAGAGGTATCGAAAATATACCGCTTCAATGGGGGAAATTCAGTAGGGACGACTCACTAACGAGCAGTGAGCAGTGACGCACGCGCGGTTTTGTTCACCAACGTGTGACCAGTAGTATATGTTCAAAGAGCGACTATATTACATGTATGTACATGAACTCTGAAAATATTACCCTCGTTTTCTAAAGTGTAAATTAGGAAATGAGCTTGTTTATACATACATACATACATACTATCACGTCTTTATCCCTAATGGGGCAGACAGAGCATTTTGGGTCTTGCGGTTCTATGCAGAGCCCAGGGCCGCAAGACCCAAAAGCCACTTTTAGCGTCATGGTGGGCGAGAAGATGGAAAAGCAATCAATACAGTGATGGGTTGCTAGCCGCATCGCCTGTTAACATGATTTGCATTTTTGCCCATTCCCTCGATCGGCTTTTACGATCTGCGTGGGAAGAGAAGCAGCTGGTACATTCTAAGTTTTTTTTTTATTTCTTCCAGACCAGCATGGGAGCTAAGCTAAGCTAAGCTTGTTTATAATCTATTAAATTGGCTCTTTAATAATAGTTAATATCATTCGTCAGTCCGATATCGATTAAAATCGATTATTGGTATATGTTGTAGAACGAACTACACTAGTCGCTAAATTTTACTGACGAATGAGAAATTGCCGGTACCACGACGTCGTAGCGATGCGCGACAGTATCGCTTGTTTCGATATTCATTGCTTCTTAACACACAACGTCGGATCAAACGCTCAAAGCAAACGCGGCAATGTAATGTGAATATAGTTTTTAAACCTTAATCTATACTTATTTAGGTATAATCTTGGAATCACCGCTTGGAATGCTTAAAAAATTGTTTTAAAATGAATTTACGCATAATTTTTTTTTAAATAATTTAGCTGTGGTAGGTAATATGTCCTTGACTATAAGCGCTTGCAATTTTTGGGCTGTTGCAGTTTATTATCACGCAACGAGGCATTATCTTATTTTTCGCTGCCGTCCGGCTGCAATCACAGACACGCGCGGACTGTCAGTAGCGGCGGCCAACCTCGACGCTTTGTCTGAGAACTTACACGCGAAGTAGGTGCATTTAAGTCGTCTATCTATATCTATGTCTGTGATTATACCCTATATGTTATACAGGCTTAACAGCTACTTAACAAAAAAAACATCAAAAAGTGATAAGATTTTTTAAAATAAATAGCCTATTGGCAAAGACGGCAAGGTCTCATTGCCACACTTGAGACTTTGTGCAGGGGACGCATTTTTGAAATCACTTGTCATATTACGAATGGTTTGCGCGAGCATTTACAAACGGACGCATTTAGAATCGGTCGAATGTGAAGGATTCGCAATGAGTGGTCTTGACATTTGTAGCGTCCGGCTCATAGCTGGAGGTCGCGGGTTCGATTCCCGGCGGGGGCAACGACTTTTCGTTGTTGTCCTAGTTTGGTTAGGACATTGTAGGCTGATCACCTGATTGTCTGATAAGTAAGACGACCCGTGCTTCGGAGGGCACGTCAAACCGTCGGTCCCGGTCACTGTCTTTGACATTGGTCGTTACCTAAAACTATGTCAGAGGCCTTTAAGGCGGTTTAAAAACTCTGACACTAGTGTTAATTAGTATTATTTTATGTTAAAGTAACACACACGATTAAAAGAAGAAGATTTGTAGCGTAGATATATCAAAGAAACCTTTCATGGCACTATTTGAATATTCTAAATCTTTGTTTCATGGAGAATCCGTACCGATTCACGCTGCTTTTTAGGGTTCCGTAGTAAACAAGGAACCCTTATAGTTTCGCAATGTTATATTACATAATATGTTAAGGGATCCGTTTCTGAAATATTTAGTTTTATATTGCCAATTTTTGTTAGAGTTAAGTACGCCCCCCCTTTACTTGCTAAACAAAAATCAAAGCTGTAGTAAAAATAACAAAGTTAAAGTTTAAAGTAAAAGTGTCAGAGCTAAGTAGAGTTTTCAAATAAAAAAGTTATAGGCGACCAACTTGGAAAATTACTTGGAAAAGGATAGTTCATACTAATTCAATAGAAAATTAGTTTTTATGCGTTTTTACGCATCAACCCAAAGTTTGTACTCGCAACTACAGAACTCTAACACGCACTTGGCCAATTATTTATTAATGGTGAAACTTCTAGAAAATAATAAACAACTATTAGATAAGACCGCCCATTGTACATTTGAATGTTTTTTTCTGTGTGTTTGAATTATTTTTATTTTTTGGTGTACAATAAGTATTACAATATTGTTTTTCGCTGACACGACGGTTTCAAAATACGACCAATTGGTTATTTTACGTGAGCGGTGAGTTGGAAAACTACGCGTTTTGTGTTTCGGTGAGTCCCTAATTCAAAAATAGCACTCCAGGTCCCGTGCAATCTGTGTTAATTCAATGTAGTCGTATCTGCTTTTAACTGGCTCTATCGATCAGCACTTAAATCTCGTACGAACTGACGTCTTTAAGACTTCGTTGGACAAAATTGCTAAAAACTGGGAAGTTATTGAACACTATCCGTTACAAAAACAGGACTAACTTTGTTACTAGGTTTAAACCATTATCCGCCCTAATCTAGTTGACATTTGTCATTTAGTAAAGTGAAACTAACTCATCTGTCAATGTCAACTTGATTTGGGTGGATAATGGTTTAAACCTTGTAACAAAGTTAATACTGTTTTTATAATAAAATAGTGTATTTTTAATCCCCGACGAAGAGAGGTGTTATACGTTTGCCGCCGTGTGGTTCCCGGCAGAGTAGAATAGGACCACTCCAAGTCTTTCCGTGGATGTCGTAGAAGGCGACTTAGGAAATACAAGCTAAACAAAGCTTATAAACATGAATGAGACCTCTCCAACCCGTCTGCCCAGCGATGAGAGTTTAGGCCAAATCCTCTATCTGCTCTGGCCAAGTATGGCTCTGGTAGTACAGAGAGGGTCGTGCTCCTGCAGTGGTGACAAAAAGACCTGATGATGATGATGATGATAAACTCAAATTTAAAACTAACTTCAGGGTTAGCTCAATCTCTGTGATTTGTCCTTATCATGTAAAAGTATGTTGCGTAGAATCGTAAATTCAAATAGGTAGGTATATGAGAAATCGATTCTACTACGCTTTAAGATATAAAATATATAATGTTTATCGGTCTGACTTTTGACCTCTGTAGCCTACTTTTATTCTCTAATTAAATAATTGACCGCCATCTTATCTTGCTTTGGGGTCCATAAATTGGAATCACGTCAAGCCTTTGGGTTTTATTGTACTTACCCCCTTGCCTTACTCACCCGCATCGGGATTTCTGAAGAAGGACTGCATAAGCGTTTGGATATCACCTGCGTAGTGCCTGCAGTCCTCTAACTTCGGATAAGCTGATCCAAAGAGGTCCATACGCTTTCAAGCCATTGAGTCGCAGCTACACAAAATGTGTCTCATTGTCTCCTCTAGGAAGGATGTTTGGCCTTATGCGGCATGACAACTTCATAAAAAACATAATGGAAGGGAAAGTGGAAGCAAAGAGCGGAAAAGGAAGACCAAGGAGGTCGTTCATGGATGAAGTAAAAGACAAGGCAAAAGTATTGTCGTATAGAGAGGTCAAGCATTTAGCGGAAAATAGGGAGACATGGAAAATGCTCCACTGACAAGAACCTAGTTGTTAAATTTATTTTTCTACTCCTGTACTGTTTTCTGTCTTTTAAATGGTTCTGAACACTATTATAAGGACATTGATAATATGATTGCAGAAAAAAGTCTATACTCTATGCCTCATAATAGCACATGTGTCGTTATTTCACTAAAACGATACTGCTAGCCATAGACTAAGAATATTTTTTCTATAGATTTACCATACTGCCAACATAAGAAAAAAATGTTTTTTTAACATAGTCACTAAAAAGACGTCAATTAAAAAAAAGTTTACCATAGATACCATATAGATCAGTACTTGTATATTCTAAATCTGATTTACCAAACATTTAAGTCAAACATTTTCATATTTTCTTTGTTTGGTTTTGTATTTTATTTAGTAAATATAGTCGTAGAAAAAGTATTGTATGCAACGTTGTATAAGTACGTCAAAAAATGCTCGATGGCGCCTCCTTACGATGCTCGCTAAAGCTCGCATCGTAACCTGCGCCACTAGCATATTTTGAACCCTCTTATACAACTGTTGCATAAAATACTATAATGGTGATGTGCCTGACATTCAGGGTCCTCAACAAGTCTCATTTTGAAGAGATGACTGCCTAGTTATACTAAACTACTGGATTATCTTATCATTTAATTTGTCTTCGAGCTTATAATTATAACGGTCTCAGATTTCACTAGCTCTGACGCCTGACGATAACGTATGTGATGACCTCGACATAAATCGCAATCAGCAAATTGATAGTAAGGGTGACGAATGGTCTTATTTAAATGTATGTGATACTCTCTCATTATTAACACATTGCAGGACACTCGGCCCGACACAATAGAAATAACAATTATTACCTCCACAGCCGTAAGTGTTCTGAAGTGCCATTTTTGAAACGCGGAGTCACCTAAGCGAATGGTTTTCCATACATTCTATATAAACATCAATGAGACCTCTCCAATCCATTTGGCCAGCGTGGAGAGTGCAGGCCAAGTCCTCTTGCTGCTCTGACCAAGTATAGCTCTGGTAGTACAGTGGGCCGTGCTCCTGCAGTGGAAACAAAAAGACTTGATAATGATGTCACTAGATGGCGCTATACAGGGTGTAAATCTTGCCATATTCTCAGACGTACCTATACCGATCATACTGAACAACTTTCCCAAAGGAATGTAGGCCGAAATATGAAAAAAAAATTGAACTTCCCATACTAAATCGATCAGCTGATTAGCAATTTTGTAAGGGTGAACAATTTATTTTTCATATTTCTACCTATGTTTCTTAGGGAAAGTTGTTCAGTATGATCGGTATAAGTAAGTCTGAGACTATGGCAAGGTACAGATTTACAGCCTGTATCTACACTAATATTATAAAGAGGAAAGATTTGTTTGTTTGTTTGTTTGATTGTATTGAATAGGCTCCGAAACTACTGGATCGATTTTAAAAATTCTTTTACTGTTGGATAGGTATGTTATCCCTGAGTGACATAGGCTATGTATGTACCACGGGCGAAGCCGGGATGGACTGCTAGTAGGTAATATAGGTCTTTTTGTATTTCCTAAGTCGCTTCTACGAGAACCGACGACTAATTCCTTTTATTTATGGCCCTTTAATTAATGGCCCTATTCTATTCTATTTTGCCAGAAACCACTCGGAAAAAATCTAGTGACAAGGGACAGAAATAATTACGTTTATAAAGCGATAGGTACGCATGGCTTTGTCATAGACTTACAACGAGTGTAGATTTTCCATGAGGCAATTTCTCCACAAACTTCCTCTGACCTACATGAGCGATTTCCCTCAGGGCTCCAGCGAAGACCACTCAAGTGGATCGCTAATGGACGTTTATTTAAATGCTGCATCGTTGTCAATTCCTCTGAAGTGAATGAAGCTGCGGTGGGCTGTTGCTACGAGCTGTTAGGGCAGCTGTATACGAGAGATTTTATTCGCTTTGATTGAAGAGTTGTTTTTGACTAAAGTGTTCCTTTCGATTTTTCAGAATCTTGCTCAACTTATACTAAATCGTGGCAAAATCTGAGCGAGAGATTGAGCAGATAGATGTACCTACTTATTAAAAAACCGGCTAATTGCGAGTTGAACTCGGGTGGAGGGGGTGTAGTACAATACAATACAAAAATCTTTATTGCACCAAAAGACATTTACAATTTTTTAACACTTATGAATTAACAACATGTAATGAGGTACAAGAGGCGGCCTTATCGCCGATGGCAAATTTTATCACATTTGAAATCCACAAGCGAGTTAACTACTAGTTCTAGCGCTATCTAGAGGTTTTTTTAGTGAACTTTTTTGTGTAAGTGAACATAATAGTATATTGAGTTCACCACTTTATTTTCAATTGATGGATTTCTTTTCTTATAGGTTTCCATGAAGGTTTTCCAAGCAATGAACTATATTTTGTATATTTATTTTCAAAACTTTACGCTCCGTTGTTTTGGAGATCAATGGGGTATTAAAAAGTTAATCAGACAAAAAAGTTGTATAAATATTTAAGTTATTGACTCACGTGTACGCTTTGGGAAACTGTATGTGCACGGGGTAATTTTATTTATAACTAGCTGAAACCCGCGACTTCGTTCGCGTGGACTTTATGTCTCTGGAAAATGCTCATCAGGCTGAACAATTTTTACTAAGGCGGCATTTTTATATCTCTTATAGTTTAGCTGGACCATTATGGTTCTGCATCAGGCGTTCCATTTTCCAAAATTATTTACACTCTATATGTTGCCCAGGCTTAAGAGCTATATAACAAACAAAGTTTTATTCGAATCCGTCCAGTCTTTCCGGAGATTATCATGTGAACAGACAAACAGACAAACAGACAAACAGACAGACATTTTTTTTTTAAATTCTTACTCTATTACTACGTCTCCATCGCCCCCAATATTTTTTTTTGGAAATATATTTAATGTTCAGACACACTTTTTTTACTGTTTTATTATATGTATAGATATAGATAGATATAGATAAAGAATAAATTTGCATCTTAATAAGGGAAACAAAAAAGTCATTTCATTTAAAGTTTTTAACCCCCGTGTTTCCGCAATATAATTTTCAAACCCGCTTACAAAATTTCACACAAAAAGCCGGACAGTCTTGCAAACTGACAGCCGAACAAAAGCATTTTTGCAAACTCAAAACTGAGACGCTTCGCTCGCTCGGTTAACCGGTGAAGACCCGCATGACATTAATAAATGTTACGTTCATAGTTTTACTAATGTGTCTGGTATTGGCGGTAAAGGAACGGTTAATCACTTGGTGAGTTTACAACCCCTTGCACTACAATGCGCTGATGGCGTAAAACCTGCCAGCGCACTTAGCAACAGTCGTTCCACCCCCCTACACCCAAAGTCTAATGTTTATTTAAATATGTTTTATATATGTATTTATTTATGAACACGCAATAAGATAGGTAATTTTTCACAAGTAAAACCGACTTTACATCCAAACTACACACACGATTTTGATTAAAAATTCTGTGACAGTAATTTTCTATTCGGTCTAGGCGTCTTCTTTGCTTACCTGTTATCATCATTCGGAGATTTAGAAAATGTTCGTTCTTCATTGTATTCCGTAGATAGATAATGATAATGTGCGCAGTTTCTCACCATTATGATTCGATAATCCTAAGTAACTCGCGAAGCGTCAACGTACGACTAGAAACAACCCTGTTTTACAGGCGCTTACAAGGCTCAAAAGCGGGGGAGGGATTGCGGGGTCACCAGATTGCGGGGGACGGTGCGAGTTTCCGTTCTGTATGTAATACTATTATTAATTCTGTGGTGTAGTTTAAAACTAGCCAGCGCACTTAGCAACAGTCGCCCGCGTGCCACCCCCCTACATCCAAAGTCCAGCAATTGAGTGTCGCCGCGCGGTCTGCAGCAATTGACACATGACATCTGCGATTGGATGCAACTGCCCGCCCCGTGATGCAACGCAATTCACTCGTTGCTATTCGATTTAGTGTCGTCAAGTCGTTCAAGGCTAGTTTTAAAGGGCAAGAGGTTGTTGGCCGCACGCGATGATAGCTAGCGACGCAAATTGAAAGTACAAGATATATCAATGTTTATTTAAATATACAAGCACGCAATAAGATTAGTAATTTTTCACAAGTAAAAACCGACTTTACCTCCAAACTTCACACACGATTTTGATTAAAAATTTTGTGACAATTAAAAATAATTTTATATTCGGTCTAGGCGTCTTCTTTGCTTACCTGTTTTCATCACTGGGAAATCTATAAAATGTTCGTTCTTCATTGTATGTCGTAGATAGACAATGATAATGTGCGTAGTTTCTCACCATTATGTTTCAATAATCCTAAGTGACCCGCGGAACGTCAACGTGCGACTAGCAACAACCCTGTTTTACGGGCGCTTACAAGGCCCAAAAGCGGGGGAGAGGTTGCGGGGACGCCAGATTACTGGGGACGGTGCGAGTTTCCGTTCTGTATGTAATAATGTTATCAATTCTGTGGTGAAATTTAAAACTAGCCAGCGCACTTAGCAACAGTCGCCCGCGTGCCACCCCCCTACATCCAAAGTCCAGCAATTGAGTGTCGCCGCGCGGTCTGCAGCAATTGACACATGACATCTGCGATTGGATGCAACTGCCCGCCCCGTGATGCAACGCAATTCACTCGTTGCTATTCGATTTAGTGTCGTCAAGTCGTTCAAGGCTAGTTTTAAAGGGCAAGAGGTTGTTGGCCGCACGCGATGATAGCTGTTAGCGATGCGACATGAACCTAAGTAATTTTAACGACCTCCGTGGCGTAGTGGTCAACATGTTAGTCTGCTATCTAGAGGGGTTCTATCCCCGGTCAGGGCAAGTTGGAAAATGGCCTTTTTCAATTGTCCAGGACAATTGAAAAAGGCCATTTTCCAACTTGTCCAAAATCCTTGGATGTTTATCTATATATGTATTTGTTATAAAATATAGTATCGTTGAGTTACTAGGTATCCCATAACACAAGTCTCGAATTTACTTTGACAATTGAAAAAGGCCATTTTCCAAATTGTCCAACATCTTGGATGTTTATCTATATATGTCTTTGTTATAAAATATAGTATCGTTGAGTATCCCATTACACAGTCTGGAACTTACTTTGAGGCTAGCTCAATCTGTGTGATTTGTCCCTATATATTTGTTTATTCTATATTTATTAACCTGCAACAAAAAGAGGAGTGTTATAAGTTTGACACTAATGTCGGTCTGTCTGTCTGTTTGTGGCATCGTAGAGCTCGAATTCAATGCGGTTTTCTTTACGTGAAAGCAAGTTTTCTTGCGATGGTTCGTTTGTAGAAAATTGGTTCAGCTTTTTAAAAATTATTGAGGGTTAACGCTTGAAGTCAGGGTTCTCTCTAGCAAACAATAGATGTCGCTGCGGATATCAAATAGTATCAGTATCTAGTTCTCATCACTAATACTCATCACTAAATAATGTTCATAACAAGGACGCGATTATAGAGAATATATACATCTATACTACGTGACGCGATAAGAAAACACTTAAGCGTTGAAAACTAAAACACTATAAAGAAAGATTTTTAATCTGGCGCTGCCAAAACCAAAGATATAGATTAAAGAATATGTAGTTCTACCACTTATCACTAGATGGTGTTTTTTCGTCGGGTTTTTTTTATTTGGCTTGGCATACAAGTTGGTGTTAGGGTTGAAGAAACTAAGAGAATTTTGCTCGTTTGTTTCATTATGTTTTCTTGCGTTTGGACCACGCAACGGCCTTGGTTTAAGATTTCAAGGGGCGTTATAATAACGTAGAATTAGGAATATGATCAGAAGTTACAACTTCGCCCCCATTAAAGTAAACTGCGCTATTAAATGTTGTAAACAAACCCGAATTACGTCACAAGCTAAACTAAGCTTATATAAACATCAATAAGACCTCTCCAACCACATGATAGACATTTTTTTTTTACTGCATGTCTCCATACATAGACCTAGAATTTTTTTCACAGTTTTTTCACTTCTAAATCTATGTTTTCAACCTGTCATAGACCTAGAATTTTTTTTACTGCGTGTATCCAACCATAGACCTACATTTTTTTTATTTTGAATCTATGTCTCCAAACCTTCTGGCTACCGTGGAGAATGTAGGTCAACTTAACGTCCTCTGGCTGCTCTGTCCAAGTATGGCTTTGGTAGTTCAGAGTGTGGAGCTTTTCAAACCATCCTCTACCACCCTACTACAGAATTAATAATAGTATTACATACAGAACGGAAACTCGCACCGTCCCCCGCAATCTGGTGTCCCCGCAACCCTTCCCCCGTTATTGTGAGGTGTAAGTGGCAGTAAAACAGGGTTATTGGTAGTCGCACGTTGACATTACGCGAGTCACTTAGGATTATTGAATTATAATGGAGAGAAACTGCGCACATTATCATTGCTTATTTACGGAAAACAATAAATAACGAAAATTTTATAGATTTCCGAGTGATGAAAACAGATAAGCATAGCAACAAATTCTGCGGTGGCGACCCTGATTGTTTAACTCACACATTTGACGTGTACACGGACGGATTGTTTCGTTTGTAGTAGTACTAGGTATATATGCTGCTCCGTTTGTATGAAGTGCCATACCTGTGACCCTACGTCACTCTAACCCGTTGAAGTAGAGTATTTTCTCGTTTTTCTTCTTCAAAGAATGCCAAAGTCAACCTGGGAAATAGAGAAAATAGTAGTAATAGTTGGTAATACAACCAGCCGTCTGAAATCAAAAATATATTATAAATATTTTCCCTTTTCACCACATTTAAAAGGCTTTATATTATATTACTAGAGGCATCGCGCGGCTTCGCCCGCGTTAACCACTCGAGTGAAGTCGCGGGCGTGATGCATTATAGCCTATAGCCTTCCTCGTTATACGACCTATCTAACACCGAAAGAATTTTTCAAATCGGACCAGTGGTTCCTGAGATTAGCGCGTTCAAACAAACAAACAAACAAACTCTTCAGCTTTATATATAAGTAAGTATGGATGTGAAAGGGACATACCCGTAATAAATCGAACCACGGGGAATACTAATCACTATAATTTAATGTTAAGAGCCCAGGCTCCACAAATACACACAATCCTGTTTCATCATCATCATCAGGTCCTTCTCTCCACTGCAGGAGCACGACCCTCTCTGTACTACCAGACCCATACTTGGCCAAAACAGCCACAGGACTTGGCCTACACTCTCCACGCTAGCCAAACGGGTTAGAGAGGTCTCATTAATATTTATAAGCTTTGTTCAGCTTGTATTTCCTCCCTCTACGACATCCAAGGGAAGACTTGGAGTGGGCCTATTTTACTCTGCCGGTAACCACACGGCAACTACTAGTAGTAATTTATTCCAAACCTGTCCACACGTGTATGGTCAATCACACAGAAGATCATCAGGCAATTGGTCTATTAAATGACCACGTGCATCAATTAGCGACCACGAGAAGCGGTCACGAGGTTAACACTGTTGCACACATTAGTGGATTATTTTTAGCCCCTAAACAGAACGATTGATGGTCACCGTGTGGTTTCCGGCAGAGTAGAATAGGGCCACTCCAAGTCCTCCCGTGGATGTCGTAGAAGGCGTTAGGAAATACAAGCTGAACAAAGCTTATGAACATCAATGAGACCTCTCTCATCCGTCTGGCCGGCGTGGAGAGTGGAGGCTAAGTCCTGTGGCTGCTCTGGCCAAGTACGGCTCTGGTAGTACAGAGAGGGTCGTGCTCCTGCAGTGGAGAGAAAAAGACGTGATGATGATGAAAAGCGATATTATAACAATTTAAAAAGTCACTTGCAGCCACTTCCATAAAAAAGGAGGTGTTATAAGTTGACGTTAATGTGTGTCTGTCTGTGGTGTCGTAGCGCTTGACCGATTTCAATGCGGCTTTTGTCTTCTACGACATCCACGGGAGGACCTGGAGTGGCCCGATTCTACTCTTCCGGAAACCACACGGCTAATCGCTTTTGTTTAATTGCAATATTTGTATGTATGTTTTCTGGGTGTCATCAATTAAAAACGACGCAAACCTGTCTTCTTTGGGCCTTCGAATATGTCTTCTCTTTGATATCTCAAAAAAATATGCCATACAACGTGGCAATGCAGCCAGCCTTCTGGGCACGTTACCGCAGGGTAAACAATTACCGGGCCTTTTTTATTTGTAAATATTAGTTTGTAGTGTATTGTAGTCAGTAGTTTTATAATCTTTATTTTAGTTTAGTATTTAAGAAAATTTTATGTGTATATATAATTATTTTTCCTCAAATAAAAGCTTGCTTAGTCACTGAAAAAAAAATGTATACAAAAAATATGCTTTTTTTTAATGTATTTTTTCAGCACTTTCATGGAACTTTTCCTACAGATATGGCCTCCATTAATTCATAACGGTCCTGAAATAAAGTATCCCAAATGTATTATAATTACATTATTCCAAGTACGCAAGTAAATGTATCCGATCAACCTGTTTAAAGTTAGTTATAAAATAGCGAGGGTATAGATTTTACGCTTTTATTTTCATTTTTTTTTCTCAATGTAAGAAACATCACAGTTTAAAATTTTCTGACAAAAGCTCTAGTAACACATGTCGGTTAAAAAAATAGCGAAACTATTACTATTATTATTATTTATTGTAGAACACACTAGCAGCTTAATAAGCTGATGCGTGTTTTTCAAACTACCTTTTTTTTATTATAAAGCTCGTCCGTGCTTCGTAACGTACGTTAAGGGTCCCCCGACCCTAGACCAAAATACAACTTTCCATACAAACGTAGTCTACGTTTTATTTCAAAACGACATGTTCGATTTGGGCAAAATTTTGTAATTTCAAAGATATTGCAATTATCTAGGTTTATATTTAGTTTCCGACAGTAAAAATATGAACTTGAAATAGAATATAGTGTTTTATATCATTTTTGACCATTAGTATGGGAAACTTCTAAATCGTTATATTTTCTTTCCAGTTCATAATTTTACTATAGGAAACCCAATATAACCCTAGATAATTGCAATTTCTTTACAATTACCAATTTTTACCGGAATCTGACATGTGGTTTCAAAATTAAACGTGTACTACGTTTGTATGGAGAAGTCTAGGGTCGCCGGACTCTTAAGCTTTTGGTTAGCCGTCAACATTGAACTTAGAAAATCTGACAGTAGAGTTGGCCACTTACATACATGAAAAAAACAAACAAGAGTTACTTACTTACTTAAGTTGATTTTATGTTTATAACTTTTGGTGTAATTCTTACAATCTTAATTAACAAAAAGTGAGAAGTTCTAGGTACACAAATAAGATATAAATGTACATTTTATCTCCATCGGAGAAGAAAGATTTTTTTTATAAATCCCGACAAAAAAGTAAGGTGTTATAAGTTTGACGCTAATGTCTGTGGTATCGCAGCTCTCGGATAGACCTCTTTAGACGCTGTTTTTTTATGTAATAGCAAGTTCCTTTGCGGTGTTTCTTAGCGAAGTTTGATGAAAATCGGTCCAGCCATTTAAAAGTAATTGGGCGTTAACGCTTGAAAGTCAGAGTTTTCCCTAGCAATTGATATAACAGATGGCGCTAATAAGATGGATCTCAATTGGAATATGTAGTTCCACTACTAATCACTAGATGGTGTTTTTGAAAGAGTTTTATTATTTGCCTAGCAAATAAACTTGTCTTCTCACCTTTCTAACAGACTTCCAAAAATGGGGAGGTCACCAGTTCACCGATTATTCGAAGACGCCTGGACCTATAATGAAAAATTATTTTTTGAAACGGCATTCTTGTCAAGTGTTTCCATAATTTTTTTTTAATACGTTGATAGTTTTGAAGAATTCTATCTGTAATTTTTTCGTAATGTTACTTCTGTATGTTCACTAATTTGTGAGCTATGTTAATACAATTGCCACATGATAACGGACTTTATACGTATGATGATAAATACAGTCGACACTTTGTATTAGAACTTAGAACAATTTCATATAGAGATAAAATGAAAAAAACATTGATTACATCACTAAGAATGTATTGCCAGCCGTGTGGTTTCCGGCAGAGTAGAATAAGACCACTCCATGTCTTCCCGTGGATGTCGCAGAAGGCGACTTAGAAAGTACAAGCTAAACAAAGCTTATAATAGGACTTGGCCTACACTCTCCTCGCTGGCCAGACGGGTTAGAGAGGTCTCATTGATGTTTTTAAGCTTTGTTTAGCTTGTATTCCCTGAGCCGCCTTCTACGACATCCATGGGAGGACTTAGAGTGCCCCTATTCTACTCTGCCGGAAACCACACGGCAATTTGGTAACCTTGGTGATCTATTTCTAAGACCTTTTTGAAGAAAGCTGCTTCTCTCAAGAAAACCATGACACACATAAATATGCCTCAAGTCCACATTCACATAAGGGTTCTGGTTTGGTTACGTCTTCACCTGCTCTGACGTACATGCAAAGTGATCCCTTGAAATGCAGTCGCCAAGTGACCTACATAGCCTGCTGGTATATCACTGATTTCACTTATATGTGTTGGACAAAGTTTTGTTCTTGATTTGCTCTCATCTTGGAATGGCCTTGGTGTGAAAGTATAAAAAAGTATGTAGTAACGGGCTGTACTAGATCACTATAGTATAATGGAATTAAAATAAACAGTTAAAAGAACAAAAAAAATTGGCATTTCCATACTAAAGTGTGCAGCTGCCCAGGCAATTTGAATGGGAGTGTAGACTTTTTGGATTCTTGACGGTTGTTTTATTTTATTCTTCTATAGGGATCTAGTATATATAGCATGTCATATAGCATATAGTAAATATACCATAGTAAAATATAGTAAAAGTATAATATAGATAAATCAAAGTATATAGTATATATAGTATAGTCGCCTACATACTATAGTATGTGAAAAATGAAAATTCTTTGGGATCAGGATTTGTGTATATTTTACTTACCGTACTTCTTTGAACTTTAATAAAAAACATTGACTTATAAAAGAACCTACACTTTTAGGACCCAAAGTTGGCAAACATTTGGCAATAAAAATGTACTTTAGATAAACTTGATATATGTATCAAAATTAAAGTTCATCACTTTAATTTTGATACATATATTTTTTTTATTCTTTTACGACCATGGATACGTGTCCTTAGAGAGGCTCTCGTCACGGTAAAAAGAATTTGGTTGCAATTGTGGCGTGATAGCATTCCTTTACAATTTCTTTTCGTTTTCCATTTTCCTCCACCATAAAGAAACGTGTCACCTTCACTATGAGCCACCGAATGTGCCCCAATTCACATATGATCTCACTATATGTAAAACGAACCGTTTCAGCCCAGCTGCTTGATTTGTAGGCGCATTTGATTTAATCCTGTGGAAATCAGAATATCTCATGGATTTAAGAAGTTTTTTGATTAAAATTACAGATTTGTCGTTTTTACCTGAGTGTGCTTATAGTAGGGTTAGTACCTGGGTGACCGAGCTTTGCTCGGTCGGTTACATCTCAAACATTAACTACATTTTTTTAAATTTGTCTAAAAACAGTACAAAATAAAAAATTACATATAAACTTAAACATAAAAAAAACAAAAGTAAGTCACCGAGTGGGATTCGAACCCGTAACACTCTTTCTAGCGCTCAGCATCCTTAACCGCTAAACTAAGCGGATGGCGGCCGGCGCGACGAAATTAGCGACCATATTCTGCGTGGAAAGAAAAACTAATGAAAACTTGAAAATACGCGTTTTCCCAAACATAAGACTAATCTAGATCGATTGTTTACCCCCAAAAACCCCCATATACCAATTTTCAGCGAAATCGTTAGAGCCGTTTTCGGATCACAGAAATTTATAAATATATAAATATACAAGAATTGCTCGTTTAAAGGTTTAAGATTTTTCCAGTTTAAAATTACAGATTGGTAGTTTTTTACCTGAGTGTGCAAATCATCATCATCAGGTCTTTTTGTAAATACTGCCGGAGCACGACCCTCTCTAATACCCGAGCCATACGTAGCCTGAGCAGCCAGGGGACTTGGCTCTCTTCGCTGGCTCTGTACTACCAGAGCCATACTTGGCCAGAGCAGAGAGAGGACTTGGCCTACCAAGCCTCTCTCTGCTCGCTGGCCAGACGGGTCGGAGAGGTCTCATCGATGTTTATAAGCTTCGTTAAGCTTGTCAACAATTATAGTAGGGTTATTTTTCGAGTGTATGACGTAAATAAAATTACATATTTGTCGTTTTTACCCGAGTGTGCCAAAACTAGGGTTATTTAACTACACAGATTAGTATTACTTGCTAGATTAGCTTGATAAGTGTCGTTAGATCCTAATCTATGAACTTCTTTAAAAAATAGACTGAACAATTGGCTACATACGAATATAGTGACTTTAAAACAAAAATAGTGGACAATTAAACATTTCGTAAATATGTGAAGTGAGTGATAAAAACCAATTCAACAGTGCCTGAAATAGTCATCATCTGCTGCTTCTGTGGTTATAAACGAGCAACTTATGCTCGTTTATAACCATAGACATCATTTTTTTACTGATTATAACTCAAAATAAATAAATAAATAGATTCGTCATAATTAGGTACTTTCCTGAGTCAAAAATAAATTATTTGTAAATTAAGAAAATAAAACATCGCAAAATACACACACGCTCTTTTTTTGATGACTGGACCGATTCGGCAAATTCTTTTTAGGGTTCCGTAGCCAAATGGCAAAAACAGAACCCTTATAGATTCGAAAAACCGCATTAAGATTTTTACACAAAAATAGAAAAATAAACATAATTTTATACTAAAATTTAAAACAATATTTTTCATCAAACCCATACGTGTGGGGTTGAGGAATGAGGTTTCTAATATCATTTTTTTCTAAACTGAATAGTTTGCGCGGGAGATACTTCCAAAGTGGAAAAATGTGTCTCCCCCCCCTGTAACTTCTTAAATAAAAGAATGATAAAACTAAGAAAAATAAATGATGTTAATTAACATGCAAACTACCAGCGGAAATTGGTTTGAACGAGATCTAGTAAGTAGTTTTTTTTAATACCTCATAAATCATAAACCGCAAATTACCTTTTATTCAATCAACTCAAATAGAATTATAAATAAAAAAACATACTACAAGACTGCTACGGAACCTTTCATGAGCAAGTCCGACTTGCAATTGGCCGCTTATTTTGTTTGAAAGGGTATACTTGCGAGGTAGTCCCGTAGAAATTTTATTCTATCGGTTTTGTAGCTCGCGGGTGAAGTCGTTTTTTTTTTAAATTATTTAATAATCTTTTGTTCTACTTAATAATGCACAAGTCACAAGACGAGACGGTGCGCAAAAAATGTCTGCAAGGTTTTTCTACAATAGGCAATGGACCTTGAGTGACTAAATAATATTGTTAATTATAGAAGCTTGCCTGCCAATGATAATATAATTAGTAACGTAACAGATACCCAACGCCATATAAACTATTGTAGAGCCGTAATTAGGCAAAACTGGTAGTTGCGGGTAGGCACACAGAGATGGCAGCACACACGACTAGCAAAAAAGTGACAAAGAAAGTGTAGAATTTATGCTTTAAAAATATTTATTGCATGTCATTTAAGTCATATTTACATAAAATTTGTTATGTATATAGTTTGATACCCAGGAAAGGAATAGGATAGTTTTAATCCCGAAATTCCGGGGAGCGAAGCCCACAGGCACAGCTAGTTTTTCTATATGTGATCCTAATCCCATACAAATTTGTTTTAACCCTTTAACCGCGAGCGTCGCATATATGTGACAAACATTGTCGGGCCCATTCCGCGAAGGTTGCATATTTGCGACAAAACTTACGTATCCATATCCGTTTTTGGTTGTAAATAGGTATGTTAGATTTACCATGTTACGCGCTGGGGGCACGACAACTGATATAAAGTCTCGCGGTGAAAGGGTTAACGTTTAGAAAAATGTATCTGATTTGTGCTATTAAAAAGTAGTGAATTTAAATAGGTTTGGGTAAGAGCTCAGTGGCTCAGCGAGAGTACATCTATACGCATTGCTAGTGGTTTCGCAAGTTAAGCAACCCTAGGCGAGGTCCGCATATAGCTGGGTCACCACAAAAGACAAAAATGTTTCGAGCGCCTCCGTGTTTCTAAATTGGTCTATGTCAGAGTGTTGGCCACTTACACACACGAATGAAATAAAGAAGTTCAATCAAGTGGTTGCCGAAATGTGGCCATACGGCTATAAGGTAGTATAAAAAAAATCTTTCATTGGAGCTTAGGTAATATACTGAAGCTGAGACGACATCATGACATTGTATAAGTATTCAATATTACGAATTTGTTTAAAATATACTCACTTACCTAATCTTTCGTGGAATCCTCGAAATTTGTGATCCCATTACAATTCTTCTAGGTTACCGGATGAACAGCGTGTGCGGAAAACGTGACAGCTATAAGGGCTCTGACAGACATACGACAAGATGCTAACGACATTATTGGTTTTTAAACTATCGCGTTTGGACACTTCTTCTTCTCAGCATTTTTGCATCCACTGCTAGACATATGCCTTCTTCTTCTCTCTAGACCTTATCCCATTTATTTGGGGTCGACCTTCCTTGTCCTTCTTTTTCCTTTTGCACGGTCTTGAGCGGTGGTGGCGTCCAACTGTGCTTGTTTCAGGTCATTTTTGACCGTCGTCAGCCAGATGGAAGGTGGTCTTCCAGGTCCCCGCTTCGTCGTTGGTAAATTTAGGGCAAGCTTAACTATATGGTCTTCTGGACGTCTCTGCACGTGTCCATACCATCTCAGGCGTTTCTCCACAAGTTTCTCTGATATTGGGGCTACTTTAAAACTGCCTCTTATGTACTTGTTTCGGATTTTATCTCTTAAGGTGACACCCGCTGACCAGCGTAACATGCGCATTTCTGTCGTGTGCAGCAGCCAAAACAACATCATCACTGCTAGACATATGCCTATTCCATGGATTTCTATTCAGATCTTGTTGCGGCGATTCTGGTCCAGGTCGGCCTTGCCGTCTTTTTGATGTCGATCGACCATCTTGTTGCTGGTCTGCGTACGCTTCGTTTTCCCGTGCGGGGTCGCCAGTACAGCGATTTGAATACATTACCTATTAATTGCTCAGCCCCGTACAAATAATCCTACTATTCCTACTAATATTATAAATGCAAAAGTGAGTTCAGATACTATGTTTATTTAGGAAATGTCACAAATAAAATACAATATGTCATATAAACACTGTCAAAACTATTTCGTAAGTACATACAAGTATCAGTCATATAAACCGCCCTTCATCGTTTCCCGTGCAAAGGTGCCCAAAATGCTGGCAGCATTGCCGCGCTGGATCGCAATGGCTATCCTTTGCACGAGAAACGAACCTGAGCGGGAGTCACCAGTCTTCTCTACAATTCTGTGCCCTATCTCGCCGAAAGTGAGTTTGTATTTTTGTTTTTTTGTTCACGCTTCAACCACTGAACCTGTTTAGATGAAATTTGATACAGATATAGCTTGATACCTAGAAAGGACATAGGATAGTTTTATCCCGAAATTCCCACGGGGAGTGAAGCCCACGGGCACATCTAGTAAATTAATAATGCCAAAGACAGTTCGCGACCCTGGTTGGCGACAGTCGGTGACAAGACAATATGAAAGTGGTGTTATTATCGTGCTACCGTTAGTACCTAGCGTTTGTATTTATAAAACGTGAAAGAGACATAACCGGAATAAATCGAAACACTGGCTATACTAGACCAGTGTTGTATAATGATAATATTTCCTATGTTAGTGACTAACACTAGTGTCAAAGTTTTTAAGCCGCCTTAAAGGACTCTGACATGGTTTTAGGTAACGACCTATGTCAAAGACAGTGACCGGGACCGACGGCTTAACGTGCCCTCCGAAGCACGGATCATCTTACTTATCAGACAATCAGGTGATCAGCCTGCAATGTCCTAACCAAACTAGGACAACAACACAAAGTCGTTGCCCCCGCCGGGAATCCAACCCGCGACCTCCGGGCGTGAGCCGAATGCTCTAACCAGTACACCACGGAGGCAGTATTTGTAGTAGTAGTAGTGTAGTAGTAGCAGTAGGCGACCGTCTTCGGCGACCACGAGTCACTATCAGTCGCTGTCACATTGTCGGTCGTCTATCTAAGCCCTAAGTAGGCTGCCATGTGATTTCAAAATGTTCTTTATACTCGTATAGGACACATCTTAGGAAGGCCTTAAAAGGAATCGAAATTCATACCAATTTGCATTTTGATCGGGGTTTTAGAAAATTTGGTATGTGTAATGTATATATTTAGACATATACGTGTATGTACTTATTTCTTGTGTACTAAACCTGTACCTAATCAATATCATAAAATTGCCTTGCTAGAAAAAAATGTCCATCCTTTAATATTTATTTAAGTCTAACAAATTATACTAAAACAATTTTAAGGGTGAATTCAGTCTGTGATAATGAACAACTTTTCCCAAGTGACCCGTATCGAAGTATGAAAAGACTTTGTTCCATTTCATACAAGTTTAGATCGATCAGCTGATCAGAGTTTGTATGGAAAGCCAAAAAATATTTTTCATATTTCGACATGTTACTTCTTCTTCTTCTTCTTCTTATCGTGTGTGTTAGTGACTAACACTAGGGTCAGAGTTTTTAAACCTCTAAAGGCTAAAGGCCTCTGACATGGTTTTAGGTAACGACCAATGTCAAAGACAGTGACCGGGACCGACGGCTTAACGTGCCCTCCGAAGCACGGATCATCTTACTTATCAGACAATCAGGTGATCAGCCTACAATGTCCTAACCAAACTAGGACAACAACACAAAGTCGTTGCACCCGCCGGGAATCGAACCCGCGACCTCCGGGTATGAGCCGAACGCTCTAACCACTACACCAAGGAGGCAGTTGACATGTTACTGGGGGAAGCACATAAAATTACTTTATTGCACCAACTGAGTGTGACAATAATCAAAAGTTGTTAATTATCTCAATCAGTCTGTGATAATGTAATCTTAGTCACTCATAAAATAGTTTCAGTATAATTTTTTAGTCCTACTGAATGAGGTTTTGTTGATTCTTAATTGAGTTCATACTGAGAGTATTATAAACTGAATTGAAGATAACCAAAACAAACATTCATACATACATACAAGATACATTGCAAGTTAAAAATAAAAATGAAAAGCTTGTAAAAAACACTTTAGCTACACCCAGCAGCCACTTTGACTCTCACAGAATGAGTCACAGTTTCCAAAAAATGATTGACGTCACAAACATACTCTAATACATTTTTAATTGCTCCAAAACATTCACAGTTTCGTGAGCAAACGGACAGACAAAAAGTTATTTAACGCAATCAGTTCAAAATAATGTCAGTATAGAAAGGAAATCACTGTGAAGGTACTAATAGAGCTAATAGACATTGTATGTAATCCATTACCATACCCTATTTAAGCCTTGCATTTGCAATACGACTTTACTTTAGCGCTCTTTCAGGTTCGCAAAAAAAAAAAAAATTTAAAAAGGAAACGTAAGAATTAGGGGAGACTGTTAACAGTCTTATGTGAAATAATATAAAAAGATACAAGAATGCTGAAATATTTTATTACAAAGATGGCAATGTATCACTTCGTTTAGATAATATGCGATAAACGGTTTACTCAAGTAAAGAGTCAAGTACCGACTGACAAGTTTCGACCGGAGGTCTTCGTCAGAACACCTTCTTTCAGGTCTAGATACGGATGAGACGGCGGGGGAGAGGGAAAGATATATAAGTGTTTGTAACTATTTTAAAGGCACATTACAAACAGTAAAGAGAAGTAGAAAAAATAAATAACTTTATAGATTCTAACGTCGTTCTCTATTACGACTATTATTTATACTTAAGTACTTACTTATAAGACTTTACAATACAATACAGTACAATACGTATTGTACTGTATTGTATAGTAAAGTCTTTATTGCACAAAAAATACAGTACAAAATAGGAAATGGGACAAAGGCGGCCTTATCGCTATTCAATTTCTTCCAGGGGCAACCTTGCTATATGTAGAAAATAGGTAGTATATGTAGAAAAAAGTATAGAGTCTTAATTCTCTACTCTCTATTTTTACAAAACCAGTTTGACGAGATGAGAGGCTTACGTCACATTACATCTTGTTGAACTTTTTCGCCATTTTTACTTTTTTGTCCGACAGATACTGCGCAGAAAAGAAATGCTTGGCACTCGTTTTATTTTGGTTGATATCGCATGGTAAACCTATTTTTCTTTTCCATCCGGGGTTCGGTAGGATAAATTTGAAATACATTAGTTATTGAAATGAGGATGTAGAAGTAAACAAACATTGGTTTGGATTTCAATGACCCTGCTGAAGTAATAAACAGGACCTTCACTGCAGGAGTACGACCCTCTCTGTACTACTAGAGTCATATTTGGCCAGAGCAGCCAGACGACTTGGCCTACATTCTCCATGCTGGCCAGACGGGTTCAGGATGGTAGTACTTAGAAAGCAAAATATATTCAAAATAAAAACCGACTTTACCTCCAAACTACTCGACCGATTTAGATTTTTTTGAGTAAGTACCTTATACAAAAAAGAATTTTTCAAATCTATTTACATAAAGAATTTTTTTACATAAAAAAAATGATCGCGGCGAATAGATAACCTCCTTTTTAAAAGTCATTTAAAAAGAGATAAGAGGGTGAAGTTTTTTAACAAAAAAAACGTTAGGAATATGCATCTTCACTTAACTCCACCGACAACCTGGGACCACCTGACAAGTAAAACAAAAAATAGAATTTTCCAAATCGATTCGCTGAACATACATTAAAAAAAATCGCGATGAATTGAAAACCTCCTCCTTTTGGAAATCGGTTAAAAAGACAAAAGCTGTCAGTAGCGAGATTAGCAAGACAATGTTGAGTTTCTTTCTAGGGTTGTGAATGTATTCTTTCTTCCTTTTATCGATAGTAATATTTTTTTTAAAACACCACTTTTAAATATCTCTTTTTAACTGATTCAAAAAAGGAGGAGGTTATCAATTGGAATGTATGTACGTTTACCGATTACTTGAAGTCGCCTAGATCAATTCGATAAATTCAGTACTTGGGCGACCCAGCTTTGCTCGGTTATATCTCAAACAATAACTACATTTTTAAAACTTGTCGCATAAAAAAGCATGACAACTCGAAAACACGCGTTTTCTCAAACATAAGACTAAACTCGATCGATTGTTTACCCCCGAAAACCCCCATATACTAATTTTCTGCGAAATCGTTAGAGCCATTTTCGAGATCACAGAAATTTATAAATATATGTATAAATATACAAGAATTGCTCGTTTAAAGGTATAAGAATTTTGTTTGAAACACTTCAATTATACAAGTTGGAAAATGGCTCAAATTGCCCTGGATCTTGAATATTTATTGACCGAGCGAGCGAAGCGTCTCAGTTTCGAGACTAGCCAAAAATTCTTTTGTCCGTCTGTCTGTCTGTCTGTCTGTCTGTTCTCGCCTACAGGTCGCATTTCTTAACCGATTCTCATGAAATTTTGTAAGCAGGTTCAGCAACTAAATAGAATTTTTTTGTCGAGCCAGTTTTCCGAAATTGTTCAAAATGGCGGAAATATGGGGGTTTAAAATTTTAAAACTGTCATATATCCGCCATTTCAAAATATTTTCAAAAATGTCATTAGACTTTTTTGTTGCCATTATGAAAACGATATTTTTTTATTTGAACAACTTTTTTGTCTGAACAAATTTTTTATACATTATACTTAAACGGGTTTAGGGTGACTCGCGAAGTCTAGCTGACTAAGCCGTGACGAATATACAATACAAATCCTCTTACAAAATATACTCAAACTATTTAACGGTGAATTCAGTCCGGGCTACTGAACAACTTTCTTAAAAATACATATCTCCCCTGGGGTCCACGAGGTAATTTCTCTGAATAGCTATTATGGTTATGATTTTGAGTTTCATATGTGGTTCTATAAATTTTATCATATTTAACCGACTTAAAATAAAAGGGTTTTGCTTATTTTACGATTAGTTTTTTTCTTCAGTTTTTGCTTATTTTGAGGCTTGTTTATTTAATTTAGCAATTTTGTTGAGCGAACTTTCGTTCAATCGCTATCGCTGCTTGTCTGTGCTTCTGTAGTAGTTTAAGTAATTATGCTACGAACTAACAAGAGATCAACAGCAATCAAAGCCCGCGAAGTAGCTTTAAGAAACCAATGAGCAGCGACATAGAGCCATGGCAATAAAAATAAACTTTTAAACGAAAACCCATTAATAATTTTCTGGTTTTTCCAACAACGAGCTGACTTTGTCATTTGAAAAATGATCGGTCATTTTTCGGTTAAAGATTACTGGTACAGAACTGAATTTCTGCATCACGGTAGACCTCATATCCATGGGATTGTATGGTTGGAAGGTGCTCCTGACATTTTAGAGCTAGATCGAAAGTCATTTGAAGAACGGGCTGTGATTGGCAACTATTTTGGAAATTTGGTCACAACCATGAATTCGCATATCGGTAAACCTGTACCGATAGTAAAATTCATCCAAATCATGTACATTATTCTGAAATAATAATCACGAGGTCTAAGTTCGTGGCGAACTACTAGTCTATATACGTATTTGTTATGCAAAATAGTATCGTTGAGTTAGTATCCCATAACACAAGTCTCGAACTTACTTTGGGGCTAGCTCAATCAGTGTAATTTGACCATATATATTTATTTATTTACTTGTCAGGTCCCTAAGAAATAATTATTAAAATCGGTGTTGAATTGATGCCGGTTTTTAGTTTTGAAAAATATTTAATATTATATACAAAATACGGATCTCTAACGTTTTAAAAACCCACCACTTTCATCTTGTCCTTCATTCGAGCCACGACACACCTGCTGCGGTTTTTCTTGCTCTTTTTGCGTCGGCCATCTTTTTTTGTTAACTTTTTTATTGGTTTAAGTCGCCGCGCTGGCTGGCACCGATGTCGGATTACGTAATCGAAGATATAATTACGTTACTACAGCTTAATAAGGCCAGGTTGTGTGTCGGTTTCGGTTTTTTTGGCGGGTAATTTTTTGATGTAACTTTTTGTGTGACCTTTGTGTTTTTTATACATCTAACATTTTTTATTTGACAAAGGAAAGCCTATTCAGTTTGGCAAAGTTGACCGATCAGTTGATAGGAATATGAAAAGCCAAAAATTATTTTTATTGGGAAAAGTTGCTCAGTATTTCGGGCCGAATTCTCCCTTAAAATAGTTTCATTATTTCGTTAGAACTTATATATTTAACATACCTACTCAAACTCTTTTTAGGATTCTATACCCAAAAAGTAAAAACGGGAACTGTCCATCCGTCTGTCTGTCTGTCACCAAACTGTATCTCATTAACCGTGACAGCTAGACAGTTGAAATTTTCACAGATGATGTATTTTTGTTGCCGCTATAGCAGCAAATACAATTATAAAATAAATATTTAAGTTTTATAGATAATGGTACGGAATCCTACGTGGCTGAGTCCGACTCGCACTTGGCCGGTTTTATTTATTTAAATATGATTATGCATGTTAAGTGTTAATGAAGTAAAAGAGGTCTGTCAGGATCGTAGCAAGTGGAGGTCCATAGATTTAGGTATGTATTTCTTCTATGGCCATTATTCAAATTGCCCTGACTGGGGATCGAACCCGGAACCTTTGAAACAACGAATCATTTGACAGATTGCTACAAAAAATTCAAGGTTAGTATGATGACTTGGATGCCTGTACCGTATTGTATGAAATTGTAACCTGCCCAGTAATTCATGATTGCCAATGAGATCATTATAAGGTTGAGCAAGAACGGGTAAAGCTTATTTGTTGTAGGGTTCCGTACAGTACCATTTTTTTATTTTATTTTATTAAACTTTATTGTTCCAAAGTACAAAATACTTTTAACAAATGGCGGACTTAATGCTAAAAGCATTTTCTCCCAGTCAACCATAATAACCATTTTGTAGAGTTCTACTTCCCAGCATGGTATAATTTTTCAAAACTAAAAACGTCAACCCTGAACTATAAACCGATTTTGATAAAATTTATATGGGACCAATTCGCATGCATACATTTTTCAAAATCGGTCTAGGCGTCTTCGAGGAATCGGTGAACATACATAAAAAAGGTCGTGGCGAATTGATAACCTCCTACTTTTTGTAGTCGATTATATTAACAAGATTTCAGACAAACTTCAAAAATAGTTAGTGTTTGCTTATTGTTAGCCATATAATATTTTTTTTACCATTAATCTGCATGAGAAACTGCTAGTCTTTAATAGTTTGCCCCCTTTTTTTTAATAGCCCGATGTTGTGTCCCACGGCTGGGCAAAGGCCTCCCCTTTTCCTCTCCATCTATCTCTATCCCGAGCAATTTGCTGCCATCCACTTAAGAAATTCTTGATGTCATCCCGCCATCTCTTCCTTGGTCTACCCCTACGTCTTCTTCCCTCTGGTACCCACAAGGTGACCTTATGGGCCCATCTATCTGCTTGCATGCGGCACACATGTCCCGCCCAATCCCACTTGAGTCTGGCAGCCAATTTGCCCTTACCATCATGAAATTAAATAAATAAAGTCGTGTAAATATGTAAATTAATAAAAATATAAAAAGGTGGGTGTTATAAGTTTGACGCTATAGTGTCTGTCTGTCTGTAGCATCGTAGCGCTCGAACGAACGGACCAAATTCGATGCAATTGTTTTTTTACGTGAAAGCAACTTGCGTTAGTTCTTAGCCATTTTTGATGAAAATCGGTTGAATTGTTTAAAAGTTATTGGGTGACTAGCCGAAGCCCGCGACTTCGTTCGCGTGGACTTTATGTCTCTGGAAAATGCTCATCAGGCTGAACAACTTTTACTAAGGCGGCATTTTTATATCTCTTTTAGTTTAGCTGGACCATTATGGTTCTGCATCAGGCGTTCCATTTTCCAAAATCATTTATACCCTATATGTTGCCCTGGCTTAATAGCTATATAACAAAAAAAGTTTCATTCGAATCCGTCCAGTATTTCCGGAGATTAGCGTATACAAACAGACAAACAGACATACAGACAAACAGACAAACAGACAGACATTTTTTTTTTAATTCTTACTCTATTACTACGTCTCCATCGCCCCCAATATTTTTTTTGGAAATATATTTAATGTACAGACACACTTTTTTTATTGTTTTATTATATGTATAGATAACGCTTAAAATTCGGGGTTTTGTAATTTACCTGACAAATAATAGATGGCGCTACAATATCAATATATTATGTAGTTCCGCCACTTATCACTATATGGTGACGTCGGGTTTTTGTAAGTTGCCTTTAGCAAATAAACTTGTACAACTGATTCCTAAAATGATAAACTTAAGCAAGAAAAAATTACGCGGTATTTTAGTAATTGCTAAACTACGACTTACTGGCGTTTTTAGTGGCGTGAAAGATCGTAAAAGATTTTATCGACAGTCGATTAAACACAGAACTTAGTACTTGTCCCGATAATTTTCTAGAATAATGTCTGTCGTATATTGGCCAAATCGTTTGATAGATATGTGTACTGGGTCAGAACAAGTTTCTTTTAAAGATATATTTTTTAAACAATGAGCTTAACAGTTTAAAGTGCTCTTCATAATTATCATCATCTCTTTGTCTCCACTGCAGGAGCACGACCCTCTCTGTACTACCAGAGCCACATTTGGTCAAAGCAGATAGATGATTTGGCCTACACTCGCCACGCTGACCAGACGGGTTGGAGAGGTCTCATTGATGATTATAAGCTTTATTTTTAGTCCAATTGCAATTTATTATTGTTTTTTGAAATAAATATCAGTACTGTCGTCAAAAAAAATTACACATCATACAATGTGTAAACAAAAAAGGTGTATCAATCTGAAAGGGGGTAAACATACTAATCAATTTGAAGAACTTTATTATAGGACCATCTCTAAAGTCGCGAAACAAAATATCTGCAACTTCATACATTTTGGCTGGGTAAATGTAATTTTTTTTTATATTTCATGTATTGTCTCATAGTAAAAGTTGTTCACATTGATTACTATGTTTACTCCCTTTCGGGTTGATACCCCGTTTTCGTTACAAGTTGTATCACAACCATTTTTACTCGACAAAATAAAGAAAATATCGATAAATAAAACGTCGAGTATTTCCCAACACTCCTTAAAAATACAAATTGAAAATTTGCACATAATTATACCCCTTATTATATTTAAGCTTCAAATTCCTTTAAGTAATTTAAAAATTGAGTCATAAATTAAATTTTGCAGACCATTTGTCGTAACAGAATTTCAGCTTTATTCGTTTGACATAAAATTTATTTTCGCTTGACAAATAAAGGTAATAAAGTATAAATGATTGAAGTTTAACAGGTTTTTATTATTTTAATGACGGGCCATCGATTCTGAATGATTTAAGAGGTGACGGGGATAATAATACGAGAATTCCGAGTTGTGAGTCACCTGAACACCTGTTCAAAGTTGGCAATGCAAACTTAAAAATCATTTATGTGGGCAGATTTAATAAATATATAATGTGAGGTGTTTCATATGGAAAAAAGTAAAAGGAATATTTTTACTCTATTTGGTTAAAACTAACGTGAGATGCAATCATTATTTAATTCAATAAACGGGTAACTTACGTATAGAGTCAGCTACTGCCGTCATGTTTCGACCTCATCCTGAGGTCTTCATCAGGGCGAATGTGACGAGAGGCCCGTACACCTCTACTGATGAAGACCTCCGGATGAGGTCGAAACATGTCGACAATAGCTGACTCTATACGTGAGTTACCCGTTTATTAAATTTAATAATTACTCTATTTGCAAATTAAAAACCCCCACTTTCAATAGTTTCGTAAACGCCATCTAGTAATGGGCGAAGGAATATAGTAGAATTAATATCTGTAGCGCCATCTATCATTCGACATGCAAACTTCAAAAACTCCGACTTTCATGCGATAATACATTTTAAAAGGCCGAACCGATTTTCATCAAACATAGCTAAGAACTTTCCTTTACGTAAAAAAGTCGACGCATTACGTGTATATTAATATTTCATTTATTTTTAATGAATAGCTACCTATACCAGCGCTTTGCATCGAGTACTGCTGAGAAGAAACACCGAAAGAAACTCATTTTTACAATAATTGGTCGCCTAATCGCCGGAGGGGAATTATAATATTATTATGTGTTAATAACATTAACATTTTATTTCCACAAGGTGGTCTGACGATCTGACCAAGGTCGCTGGAAGGCGCTGGATGCAAGCCGCTCTAGATCGGTCATTTTGAAAATCTTTGGGAAAGACATATGACCAGCAGTGGACGTTGTGCGGCTGAAATGAATGAATGAATGTCTTAAGGTGAATGCAAAGGGCTCTTCATTAAACAATACCGTTTTATTGCACTCACATCGTTAGAATTGTTAATTTTTGTCTTGTTTTAAGTATCGTTTTTCTTGTAATGTACTCTAAATTATTATGACAGATTGTAAAGGCGAGCACAATAACTTCATAGAAATTGGAAAATCGATTGTATTATGAGAAACTATTCACATTAAGAGCATTGCTATAAAACAAAATGTATGGACGACCAAGGTTCGCTATCATCTTAATATAAATTACATATTAAGGGTCCTACCCGCGCTAGCGACCTTGAAAACACAAAAAAATTAATTTCTCTTTCTGTAAGTCAGATTATCAGAAACCCTCGTACAACTTTTTAGCTGGTATCCTTAAGTTTCATTAGAACCTCGAAAGTCATTGAAATACAATACGCTGTAGTTTCCTTTTCAAAAAATACTAAAAACGGCCACTTTTGACTCTTTTTGTAAAGGTTTAGCGGTAAGTATTTCAATGACTTTCGAGGTTCTAATGAAACTTAAGGATACTAGATAAAAAGTTGTACGAGGGTTTCTGATAATCTCGCTTACAGAAAGAGAAATTATTTTTTTTGTGTTTTCAAGGTCGCTAGCGCGGGTAGGACCCTTAAAAATACAAAGTTAAAAAAAAAGCGAAGTCGAGCTGACCAGTTCACGAATTGACGCACGTTTCCTTGCCATCCCATCCTTGACAAGCATTCAATGTTTGAATGAATGAAATAAATAAAAAAGCAGCCAAGTGCGAGTCGGACTCGCCCATGAAGGGTTCCGTAGCAGCGAGTAACATAAAATAAAAGTTTTTGTAGTTCGTTGTAACTTTGATCGATGTTTTAATAATATTGTATTTTAATTTAATTTATGACGTATTAAAAAAAACTACTTACTAGATCTCGTTCAAACCAATTTCGCTGGTAGTTTTCATGGTAATGTACATCATATATATTTTTAGTTATATCATTCTCTTATTTTAGAAGTTACAGGGGGGGGGGGGGGGGCACATTTTTCTACTTTGAAAGTGTCGTCGCACAAACTATTCAGTTTAGAAAAAAAATATGTAAGAAACCTCAATATAATTTTTGAAGACCTATTCATAGCCCACACGTATGGGTTTGATGAAAAATAAATTTTCGAGTTTCAGTTCTAAGTATGGAGAAACTCTAAAATTTATATATTTTTTTAATTTTGTGTGAAGATACACAGAATACATCTACTTACCAAGTTTCAACAGCATATAGCTCTTATAGTTTCGTGAAAAAGTGGCTGTGACATACGGACAGACAGACAGATTTGACGAATCTATAAGGTTTCCGTTTTTGCCATTTGGCTACGGAACCCTAAAAATCAATACACAGACAGAAAAACAGTAAAAACTTGTTTTACAGAAAATTGGTTAGGTACGATAGGTCTTAGGGACTTATTGCTTATGCGATCTCTTCCAGACGAGAGTCATTCTGAATTTCGACAATTAATTATTCCGACAGTCTCAATTTCGAAACACAGTAGTTCGTCTACTCATTGCTTCGACAGAACATATATTCGACTAGCATAAGTCCGACGGAACCTACTTTGACAACAGTTTCGAAAAACACTACTTCGCGGAACCCTTCTTGACAACCGATAAAACGTAGTAACTATGTATTAGGAGTTTTGGCGGGAAGTCAAGGGGTTCAGTTGGAGTTTGCTTTAAATTGCAAATTGATTCTAGTGGACTTTATTTAATTGGTGTAGTTTGGTTAACACCGAACCACTCCTCGGTAGTGGTTAGAGCGTTTGGCTCATACCCGGAGGTCGCGAGTTCGATTCCCGGCGGGGGCAACGACTTTGCGTTGTTGTCCTAGTTTGGTTAGGACATTGCAGGCTGATCACCTAATTGTCTGATAAGTTAGATGATCCATACTTCGGAGGGCACGTTAAGCCGTCGGTCCCGGTCACTGTCTTTGACATTTGTCGTTACCTAAAACCATGTCAGAGGCCGCGGAAGACCAGCGTCGTGGCTCGTACCACGGTCCACGACACATGCTGAGCGGAGGCCGTTTTGGTGCATGCTTGTGTAATTCATGTTCTAACAATGTTAATACAACTTGGTTTATGTAATGTCATACAGTTTTATTAATACTTTTGTATAGAGAGCGGGTATCACTAACACAAGCATATCCATGCTTAAAAGTGATTCCCATCGACTTTCAGACAAATTGTAAACTTAAATACTGAATAAACTATTTTTCATTTTTTTATGTAGCTTAAGCAAATTGTCAAAATGTAGCCAAATAAACGATTTTTCTTTCTTTCTTTTAAAACCCTGACACTAGTGTTAGTCACTAACACACACGATAAGAAGAAGTTAAGTAGATATTTCTGGCCCTCTCATTACGTCCGATCATCTCGTTCGGCAGCCCATCCATCACGCACGGTCCTAAGACCTATAATTGTGTTAATTCACTTCGTCGGCCATTACCTAGTTAAAGATGAACCCTTTGAGTTCACGGTGAAGGTTACCCCGTTCATTCATGGTTCCGTTTGCGTAATCTGTGATTACCACTAGTACTTACGTACAGAAGTCTTACTCAGCAAGGGAATTCAAAGAAATTTCTACTTAATGTCGTTAGCGATATGGTTTAATTTAGCTTGCGTCAGAACTCGGCATCTTTTCGTTTAGATACCTAGAAGTGCATGCAAGCCATTCTTAGTACTCTAGACATACGATTCATGTCACTGAATTTACCACACCGGAGTGGTCGTCGCGCGCATAGTAATAATGTAGGTATATTTTCGATACCTTAACGGGGAGTTACACAGGCCTGGTATTAGGCCGTGTGGTTTCCGGCAGAGGAGAAAAGGACTACTGCAAGCCCTCTCGTGTATGTCGTAGAAGGCGACTTAGGAAATACAAGGTAAACAAAGCTTATAAACTTCAATGATATCTCTTCAACCCGTCTGGTAAGCGTGGAGAGTGTAGGCCAAAAGGTCCTCTTACTGCTCTGGTATAAAGGATCATGCTCCTGTAGTGGAGACAAAAACCTGAAGATAAGATGACCACGATAAGTATTCATATGAGTAACTATAACTATAAGTACTTCTATTCATAGGAGCCTTAGGGCATGTTCAGACATAACGTAACAAACGACCGCTCAAAATCGTTGCGCCTCGAGAAATACCTCTGCATACGCATTGCCCTCGCGGTTTGGCTTGTGTCATATAATCTTCATTAATTATATAAAATACTAGCTGTGCCCGTGGGCTTCGCTCGCCGTGGGAAAATCGGGATAAATACTATCCTATATCCTTCCCTGAGAAATTTAATAAAATTTCATATAAATAGGTTCAGTGGTTGAAGCGTGAAAAGTTAACAAAAAATATACAAACTCACTTTCGCATTTAAATATTAGGAGGATTATACAAAGACTTTGTAATATTTCACTAGTTGTTTAAAAGGACTTGGAGAGTGCGCTAGGCGTGCAGTTGCACGATGCGTGCACGGACATTGCGCGTGGCGAGCCTGCAAGACGAGCATGAAGCGTGTGCATGTGCATTGGTCTTACACGTGATCAGCGCGTGAAGTCTGAATACGCCCTGACTCCAAGTTACTCATATGAACCATAGTAAAGGTGCACCTATGTTTACATCATGAGACCTCTCCAGCCCATCTGGCCAGCGTGGAGAGTGTAAGCCAAATCATCCCGCTGCTCTTACCAAATATGGCTCTAGTAGAAAGAGGGTCATGCTCCTGCAGTGGAGACTAAAAAGACCTGATGAAGATGAAAGTTGCACCTCATTACGTGCGCCTCTAAATGATTGCGTTTCAAGGAATACCTTGAAGTATGCGGTTGAAGGTTAACCCTTTCCGTCTTATTATAAAACGCAGACTAATTTTGTTACTAGGTTTAAACCATTATCCAACCAAATCAAGTTGACGTTTTCAGGTGAGACAATTGCATATTACTAGATATCAACTTGATTTGTTCGGATAATGGTTTAAACCTAGTAACAAAGTTAGTCTGTATAATAAGACGATTTGAGTTCACGGTGAAGGTTACTTCATTCATTCATTGTGCCGTTTGCGTAATCTTTGATTAGGTCTACGGTAGTACTATTTGTGTAATAATGAAAATTACTCTTGGAATTTGATGGCTACGTCACGGACGTGTTTTTGCGGCAGTCATACAAGCGACTAAGGGACTTTTTTCCTTAATAAAAATAACGTGAGAAATTATTAATATGCGATGTACGGATTATTCACAAGACTGCCTCCGTGGTTCAGTGGTCAAGGCATTCGCTTTGTAATACAGATGTCATGGGTTCGAATTCCACTGGCAAGCATACTTTATGAAAAGTTGTTTCCAATATGGTTAGGATATTGCAGGCTTGGATTGATTATTTGAAAAGAAAGATGATTTCGTGTTTCTAATTAAGATGATTATGTATATCGCATAATAATAATGGCTAACAAAATTATAAAAAGATGTATCCTTTATTAATGTGTATGTAATGCGGATGCTGATATGGATGTGGGGTGCAACGCGGAAAGATAAGATCAGGAATGAATATATAAGAGGAACTGTAAAAGTGGCACCTATAACAGAAAAAATAAGGAGTAATAGATTAGGGTATTCAATTAGGTTTCTCAAAGGACGTCGAAACAGAGGGAGACCAAAAAAAAGTAGGATGGAATTATGTGAAGAAAGATATGTAGAAAGGAAGTGACGGACGTGTTGAAGAAATGATAGAAATAATGGGAAAAACTCACATTCTGTGCCGACTTTAGATAAATAGTGGGATAAGTGTAAGGGATAAGAAGGCTTTTAGGTAAAGGATAATTGACAAGATAGTTGACTCCCATGCTGGTCTGGGAGAAATAAAAAAACTTAGAATGTACCAGCTGCTTCTCTTCCCACGCAGATCGTAAAAGCCGATCGAGGGAATGGGTAAAAATGCTAATCATGTTAACAGGCGATGCGGCTAGCAACCCATCACTGTATTGATTGCTTTTCCATCTTCTCGCCCACCATGACGCTAAAAGTGGCTTTTGGGTCTTGCGGCCCTGGGCTCTGCATATAACCGCAAGACCCAAACTGCTCTGTCTGCCCCATTAGGGATAAAGACGTGATAGTATGTTATGTTATAGTTGACAGCATAGTCCAGGCGACCCGAAGACTTCATACCATCTTTTGCGATCATCAAACCGCTTACTAAGCAGGGTCTCTCTCTCTCTCATCTCAACCAATCCCAATTGCATCCTCAGCTGTAATACTGTGAAGCCTTGGGTCCGCTTACAGGTTCCTCCACTTCGCAAAGTCTTGAGGATCCTTGACTGTAAGACCATAAGCACGCATATTATCATCTTTGACGACGTCAAGCCAGCTTTCCAGAGTCAGGGTCTACTGCCAGGGCCCGGCGAAGGCGGCATGGCTATACATTTGCTGCCCACGTAGCTTGCCGATTTTTGCAAGACGACCTGACCAGCGTAAGTTACCTTACCAGCGTAGGCGAATCTCTTGAAATGTATACAGTCTCCTAAAAATACGGAGGTTTTTCCATTAAAAATGTCATAAAAGTGAAAAACATAATTTTTCATAACTAAAAACCGACTAAAACCGATTTTGATAAAATTGCTACGGGACCACCTGACAGTATGCCTTTTCTGAATTTGTCCAGGTGTCTTCGAGTAATCGGGGAACATACATTAAAAAAACAATCACAATGTCCTTTTTAATTTAGTAATAATATTTTAGGAGTTGATTCAGTCCAATTTTGAACAATTTTTCCCAATAAATGTACGGCGAAATATGAAAAAAATTATATCATTTTAAATAGTAACGATTTAACGTGAATACTTCAAATTGTATGAGAAACTCATTTTTTTTTTAATTTTTTATACATCTTTTATGAAAAATTGTTCAAAATGCTGAACTGAATCACCTCTAGAAATATTTGCACATAATTAAAAAGGACATAGTATACATTCGAATTCAAAACCTCCTCCTTGTTTTTAAAGTCGGTTAACAAATCAAACATTTCTTCGTGCATGCCTGATAAAAACTCGACCAATAACCAACATTTGCATAGGATCCTGCACCAAAAACTCAAAGAATGCAACTAGTGTCAATATATTTTTTCTCAGTTACCTTAAACAAATGGTTGACCATGACAGGCTTCGTGTGTGGTACAAGTTACAGGCTAATGGACACTTACGGAACGGGCTAAGGGACCGCTCGTATTTAGCGTAATGTTAGCAAACGCTCATATGAAACAAATATTGCGGATTGGACTTTCTCATGAACAAAAGAGTTGAGTTGATAGGATATGTTTTTTAGGGTTCCATAGGTGCCCAAATGGTAAAAACGGGACTCTATTACTAAGGGTGGATTTCATCGTTGAAGTAAAACGCGATCAATTGAAGCTAAACTCGTTTACGCACGTAAACTGGTTTCTTTGGATTTCATCGACAAAAACTAATCGCGTTTGGAGCTAAACGCGTTTAGCAATCTGAACGTCCGATATTGGCCGTTTAACGCTTCTAAACGCGTTCAATCAAACAAATGTCAAGTCAATGTCGAGATTTGACAACTTTGATTGACAATATTGACATAGATAGGTCCATACTTTTTAATTTACGTTCCGTTCCTTCGCGATTCTTTACCGGTTTTAAATCAATGAGTTTTGCTTATCTGTTATTCATATTTTCTGCGTGAAATGAAAACTATCACATGATTTTTACTGTAATCTGTGCTTTTTTGTCTATGAGTTTAGGTGAACTTCGTTTTCGTAAGCGCGATCAAAAATTTGCTCCGAATTGACGGTGAAATTCATTGGAAGTTGATCGAGATCAAATCAAACATTTGAACTCAGTTATGTTAAACTCAGTTTTGCTAAACTCGTTAATCAATGAAAACGATGAAATCGGCCCTAAGACTCCGTCTGTCTGTCACAGGCTGTACCTGAAAGCTAGACAGTTGAAATTTTTACAGATGATGTATTTCTGTTAACGCTATAACAACAAATACTTAAAACATAATAAAATAAAGATTTAAGCGTGGGTCCCATAGAACAAACGTCATTTTTATAGATAATGGTACTGAACCCTTCGTGCACCAGTCCGACTCGCACTTGGTCGGGGAAAAATTGCATACAGTTGTACGTTGACTGAGTCGATCCGCCGAAATTTGCCTCATGTAAGCATTTTCCCGTTTGCTTTCTTAACTGCTTTGCTTCGAAACTCAGGGTCTTTTACACCTTTTTCTTCCGAAGTTAGAAAAAATAAACGATTTCCTTTTGTTTTGCGACCAGTGGTGCCATTTCAAACGCGGAGTAACGAAACGAACGGTTTTTTGTATGAAAAAACCATTTGCGTAGGTGACTCCGCGTTTCAAAAATAGCACTTCAGTTCGCTTGGCATCAATATGATATCTAGAGAAAGATTTTTTTTGCAAAACGGTTTTAAGACCTACTCCGTCTGAGGTCTAACTTCATTGTAAATGCAGTTAAGGTACCCTAAGAGGCGTTTGTCTTCAGAGTTTAAAGTAGTTAAATCTACTTTAGTCGACTCTTCTTCTAAAGGAAGAGATGCAGGGGTAAAGTAGGGAAGAGATGAAAATCTTGAAAACTCTTGAATATCAATATACATATATATATATATAATAAAACAGTAAAAAATCGCGTTTCTGTACTTTTAACAAACTTATGAAAAAATGAGAAAAGGGGGTAACTATGAGGGGGGGAGGGGAGAATATAAAAAAGAAATAAGAATTGCCTGTCTGCATGTATGTTCACGCTAATCTTCGGTACTACTGGACGGCTATTTAATACGCAGATTTTAATAATACTTAGAGAAATATAGAGGCTTTGTTTCATTGAAATCTGATATCAGGAAAAAAACTGTCGTCATTAAATTTCACACGAACGGAGTTACGGGCACCAGCTAGTTATGAATATAGGGACACTATTTTGACAATTATGAGTTTATGACACTAGTTGTCTGTCTGGCTGTGCTCTCAAACTTTATGAGAAGGTTCGAAAACTATATAGAATTCTTAGTAGAATCAGTTTTTTGAAATTTTTGAAAATGTCGGCAATATGGGGTCTGAAAACTTAAAAAAAAACTTAATCCAGCCATTTTGTTTTTTTTAATGCCGTAGAACTTTTTTGTTACAACTTTGTCTGAACAATCTGAAAATGCTCTGTCTGCCCCATTAGGGATAAAGACGTGATAGTATGTATGTATGTATGTTGTCTGAACAACTTTTTGATCCTATAAACCGCAACCTGTCAGGGTGACTCGAGGTCTACAGCTCACAAAGCCACAGTAAAATGTATTACCCACTCTTCACGTTAATATTAGTACCTGGGTGACCGAGCTTTGCTCGGTCGGTTACATCTCAAACATTAACTTTTTTTTTTAAACTTGTCTAAAAACAGTACAAAATAAAATATTTATAAACTTGAACATAAAAAAAACAAAAGTAAGTCACCGAGTGGGATTCGAACCCGTAACACTCTTTCTAGCGGTCAGCATCCTTAACCACTGAGCTAAGCCGATGGCGGCCGGCGCGCCGAAATTAGCGACCATATTCTGCGTGGAAAGAAAAACGCATGAAAACTCGAAAACACGCGTTTTCCCGAACATAAAACTAATCTAGATCGATAGTTTACCCCCGAAAACCCCCATATACAAATTTTCAGCGAAATCGTTAGAGCCGTTTTCGAGATCACAGAAATTATAAATAAATATATATACATACAAGAATTGCTCGTTTAAAGGTATAAGATAAGATAAAGGAAAAAAGTTTGTGACCGTGTGTTTGTTTGTTACTTTTTAAAGCGCAAACGGCTGGACCAATTTTGATAAAATTTGGTATGCAGAAAGCTGACACCCCGAATTAACACATAGGCAACTTTAGGCCCCAATAACACCACGGGGCACAGGTAATTTCATAAGAAAGTTGTACCTACCGGCGCAATTAACACAAAAATATGAGTCGTATTTTTAGAAATCACTTAACACTCGCTTTAAACGAAAACATTAAAATTAATAACCTACATGGTTTAATATCAAAAAGAAGTAATTCGCTCTCCGTTTGCGGCCCAGAAATGAGAAACCTGTTACGAAAAGTTTAACTACCGGTGGCATTGATCAAGGAATCAATAGATGCGGCTCAGGCATTCGTACCAATAAGTTAACACTCTCACGCACTGCCATTGCAGTCCGCTGGCGTCCCGCAAACAATAGAATATCCATTGTGTCTGGAATCGGGGCGGTGAGAGTGCTAAGAACAAGTTTATTTGATAGGCGAATTAAATAAAACCGATTGTCAAGAACGCCATTAAGCCCGTAAAGACCCGACGGCATTTATAAATGCCCACGTTCATTGTCTTTCTATTGTGTCTGGTATTGGCGGTTGCGAAGGGGTTTATGTTGAGTAGCGGTACGATACGATTTTATATCCGTAGCGCCATCTATAAATTAGCTGGAGAAAACCCTGACTTTCAAGCGTTAACCCCCAATAACTTGTAAACTGAACCGATTTTCATCAAATAACTAAGAACCAGCGTTCATCCGCTCGAGCGCTTCGATGACACAGACAGACAGACAGACCGATAGACATTAGCGTCAAACTTATAAGACCCCTCTTTTTCTTTTTTGTCGGGGGTTAAAATGTATCGCCTAAAAATATTTGACAAATCAATTTTAGTGAGAAGTTAAACTTCTTTGGCGTGAACATAGATACAGTACAGCCAGATCGTGAGCTAACTTCATACTGTTGCTTATTTTTGTCGGTGTGCGCGCGCATCGTAAATATTCACTCTTATTATTTTTCCCAATCGCGCCAAAAGAAGTATAACTTCAAAAAGTTTGCCAAAAAATTAAGAAGTTTTTGCCTCTGATACTTGGTTTTCCGAAGCATGTCTGTACAATTGTGTTGTACTTGGAGAAGAACAAGCGGTGATGCCGGTTTTTAGTGCTAAAAAAATATTTTATTTAGCCATTCATATGCTATTTGAGAAATGTATAACGGACTAAACTTACGATAAATATTGCGCGCTGAAATGAAAAATATCCCACATATTTTGTTTTTAGGTTTTTAAAATACAAATTTCAGTACATAAAATCGGAATTTTTTTAACTTATAATTTTTATGTAATACGACATCTTGTGAAAATATCTCTGACAATCAGTGAGTCATACGGCCGTATAAAAGAAATGTTTTGTCCTAATCACGCTAGTGGCAGATAGTGGGCTAGTGTCAGTGTGTACAGACCTTTATTTAAGTGTGTTACGTATATAGGTATAGTTATACAAGTGATATATATAAAGTGCTCGTATCACAATTTTAAAAAATTATTCGGTGAGTGCACTTTTGTATTAACTTTTAACCAACTTAAAAAAAAGAGGTTTTCATTTCGAATGTACACAAATTTTTGTTATGTATGACCAATTTAGAAAATTATTTTTGTGTGAAAGGGTATACCTGAGAGGTGGTCCCGTTTAAATTTTATTAAAGTTGGTTGTGTAGTTTGGGGTTATTATAAAACGCAGACTAACTTTGTTACTAGGTTTAAACCATTATCCGACCAAATCAAGTCGACATCTAGTAATATGTCATCGTCTCATCAGAAAATGTCAATTTGATTTGGCCGGTTAATGGTTTAAACCTAGTAACAAAGTTAGTCTGCGTTTTATAATAAGACTGTTTGTATTTTTTGTGTTTGTCAGTTTAAGAAGTCTCACTGGTATCAGATTTGTATTTGACATTGCTACACACTTACATTTGTATGTATGTACGAGTATGTGTGTAGCAATGTAAGTATGATCTTATAGATAATTTTTTACGAACTTGCTCCTACATTTTAATTGAGTAAATGTCCTCTCAATCTAACGCTTTTTAAAACAATAATTTCTCAAAACTGACTTTATCCCCAAACTACACAACCGATATTGATAAATTTTCTATGGAACCACCTGACAAGTATGCCCTTTCAAACAAAAAACGTTTTTTTTAAATCGGTCTAGGCGTCTTCGAATAATCGGTGAACGATCGTGACGAATTGATACCTTCTCCTTCTTGGAAGTCGGGTAGATAAATGGGCTCTGTCTGCCCCATTTGGATAAAGACGTGACAGCGTACATTTGGTAGAAGTGTCGATGTATCTAAAAGTTTGAACATGAGCCAAATTGGTCCAGGGGTTGCTGAGATATGGGGCCGCGAATTCAAGGTGAACTACTAGTTCACAATAGGGATGGAGACTGGATAAAAAAATATTATTTTATTTGCTCCGTTAACAAGATTATCCAAAAATAAAAACACCAATTTTTTTTTGTTTAGCAAATTAGTAAGAATTCACAAAGATTTGATTTGAAGTAAATAGATAGAAAGTTTATATACAAAAACTGCATCACATACAAATAAACTTACAAACTATAACTTATCCTAATTTTTTTTTAATTACATGCACTTTTTATCTCCCATGCTGGTCTGGGAGAAATAAAAAAAACTTAGAATGTACCAGCTGCTTCTCTTCCCACGCAGATCGTAAAAGCCGATCGAGGAAATGGGCAAAAATGCAAATGCGGCGATGCGGCTAGCAACCCATCACTGTATTGATTGCTTTTCCATCTTCTCGCCCACCATGACGCTAAAAGTGGCATTTGGGTCTTGCGGCCCTGGGCTCTGCATAGAACCGCAAGACCCAAAATGCTCTGTCTGCCCCATTAGGGATGAAGACGTGATAGTATGTATGTATGTATTAAATTATAAATGTATGTATGTGCTGGACAGTGCAAAAAGGCCAAAACTCAGCGTGGATTGCGACACACTGGTTTTCAGTTTTAACCTAAGGCAAAAGTACGCGGGAGGTTTGAAATATCGGAGTAGAGGTGATCTACGTCACCTTTGATTGAAAATCGTAGCTAATCGTGACGTCACGCCAAGTTTAAATGCGGTGTATCTTCGTCATTAATTGCTTATCATAGGAAAGAAAAAAATAGTGTAGGTAGGTACCTAACTTTTTAATAGCCTACGAAACTGAACTTTAACGACGTATTACGATATAAATGAACTTATATGTTGATATCCTACTTCCTACTATCCTACTAATATTATAAATGCGAAAGTGAGTTTGTATATTTGTATGTTACCACTTCGCGCTTCAACCACTGAACCTATTTAGAATGAAACTAGCCGAAGCCCGCGACTTCGTTCGCGTGGACTTTATGTCTCTGGAAAATGCTCATCAGGCTGAACAACTTTTACTGAGGCGGCATTTGTATATCTCTTATAGTTTAGCTGGACCATTATGGTTCTGCATCAGCCGTTCCATTTTCCAAAATCATTTATACCCTATATGTTGCCCAGGCTTAATAGCTATATAACAAAAAAAGTTTCATTCGAATCCGTCCAGTATTTCCGGAGATTAGCGTGTACAAACAGACAAACAGACAAACAGACAGACATTTTTTTTTTAATTCTTACTCTATTACTACGTATCCATCGCCCCCAATATTTTTTTTGGAAATATATTTAATGTACAGACACACTTTTTTTACTGTTTTATTATATGTATAGATTTGATACGGATATAGTTTGATACCCAGGAAAGGACACAAGATAGTTTTTATCCCGAAATTCCTACGGGGAGCGAAGCCCAAAACATCAAAACATTGTTTTGACATATACATACGTACATACTATCACGTCTTTATCCCTAATGGGGCAGACAGAGCATTTTGGGTCTTGCGGCTCTATGCAGAGCCCAGGGCTGCGAGACCCAAAAACCACTTTTAGCGTCATGGTGGGCGAGAAGATGGAAAAGCAATCAATACAGTGATGGGTAGCTAGCCGCATCGCCTGTTAACATGATTCGCATTTGTGCCCTCGATCGGTTTTTACGATCTGTGCGGGAAGAGAAGCAGCTGGTACATTCTAAGTTTTTTCTTTTATCCCAGACCAGAACTTAACATTAATAATGCGCCAAAACATATTTTAGTCCGCATCTCAATTCTGAAATGATTTAAGGCCACAGATATATGAAAGTGCAATAGTGCAACACAGCAGTGGCGTGTCATAAGCTGCCATGAGCTGTGTGCATACGGTATTGCATCAGATAGTGGCGCGAAAGTCGCGTGATGTGATTAGTTTGTTTGTAAACCTTCAACCACGCTTCAACCACTGAACCTATTCAGATAAAATTTAATATGGATATAGTTTAAGACCCAGGGAAGGACATAGGATAGTTTTTATCCCAAAATTCCTACGGGGAGCGAAGCCCACTGGCACAACTAGTAGTCCAAATTTTCGATTAAAGGCACCTACTACAACACTTTTATATTCTTTAGTTGACAACCGATTCTAAAATGTTTTAAGGCCACATCATCATCATCATCATCATATCAGCCACAGAAAGTCCACTGCTGGACATAGGCCTCCCGCAAGGATTTCCAAAACGACCGATCGGAAGCGGCCTGCATCCAGCGCCTTCCTGCAACATTGCGCAGGTCGTCTGACCATCTAGCAGGTGAGTGTCCTACGCTGCGCTTGCCGGTACGTGGCCGCCATTCGAGAACCTTTCTGCCCCATCGGCCATCGGTTTTTCGCGCTACGTGCCCCGCCCACTGCCACTTTAATGAGCTAATCCGCTTGGCTATGTCAGTGACCTTCGTTCTTCTACGGATCTCCTCATTTCTGATTCTAAGGCCACAGATGTATGAAAGTGCAGTAGTGCAACACTGCAGTAGCGTGTCATAAGACTCATAAGCTGCCATGAGCTGTGTGCATACGGTATTGCATCAGATAGTGGCGCGATAGTCGCGTGATGTGACGGACGGTTGTCAATCCGCATACCACGGGTATAGGACAAAGTAATGGTGATACAGAAGTAATCTCATGAACTTATTTAAAACTAACATAATTTGAGTGATACTAAAATTTTTTTTTTGAAGAGATCGCTCTATGCGGTAAGACCCATTGTACCTAATTTATTTTTTGTATAAGTGTTTTCTACAGTATTTTTTTTCTTTTGTGTATTGGTGCAATAAAGAGTTTTTCATTAATTCATTCATCCATTTTTTTCAAGTGGATAAGTTTGTTTTTAGACGAAAAAAAATAGGTATACATATTAAATTTTATTAAAAACTAAAATAAAGATTAAAAGAACTACACATTGATATCCGAAATAAACAATTTTTATTATTATTTATTAATTTTTATTTTCTATCAAAAAAGGTATTCTGAAGTAGTTTTTTGCATATACGGGCTTGTGGCCAAACATAAGCATTTTTGAAAAATGTAATAAATAATAAATAAAATAAATATATAGGGACAAATCACACTGATTGAGCTAGCCCCAAAGTAAGTTCGAGACTTGTGTTATGGGATACTAACTCAACGATACTATATTTTATAACATATACATATATAGATAAACATCCAAGACCCAGGATAATTTGAAAAAGCCCATTTTCCAACTTGCCCTGACCGGGAATCGAACCCGGGACCTCTGGGTGGCGGACTAGCATGGTGACCACTACGCCACGGAGGTCGTCATGTCAAATGTAAAAGTAGAAAGGAGACTTAAGATAGAGTTTATGATTCAGTATTAAAACTAAAGCGACACATACATATACTAGTAGCTCTGTGAACTGTAGACCTCGCGAGTTACCCGATCCGTAGAAGTTTATCTGATTTTTTAAAAAACTAAAAACCTAATTCAACACTGAACTACACAACCGATTTCGATGAAAATTTATGAGATCATCTTACAAGTATGCTCTTTCAAACAAAAGATTTTTCCAAATCTTTTTAGACGTCTGCGGATAATCGGTAAACATACTTTTAAAAAAACGTAAGGACTTGATAACCTCCTTCTTTTTGGAAGTCGGTAGGAAACCACCGTTGACGACATCATTTCAGGCTCACCATCTTAGTTGTTGACATATACACTATCTGGGGTAGTCTGCTTGCGTGCAAGGCCTTGAGACTCTTAGTAGTCAAAGCTCAGGGCCACAAGACCCAAAGGCCACTTTTAGCGTCATCGAGGGCGAGAAGATGGAAAAAAGAATAAAATACCAATGGGTTGTTAGCCATATTGCCAACTGCCTCCGTGGTGTAGTGGTTAGAGCGTTCGGCTCATACCCGGAGGTCGCGGGTTCGATTCCCGGCGGGGGCAACGACTTTGCGTTGTTGTCATTTCCACCCTAAAGTGTGTCGCCGCCAGCGATTTTTTTTTATTTTTGACTTTTATATTAATTTTATTATACTATAGTAATCTAGTATAGCCCGTGGTTTGATTTATTACGGGTATGTTCCTTCCGCGTTGTATATCTAGTGTGTGAGATTTTTAATCATTTTATGACGATTGCTTGAGCGGTATTGTGTGTTTCACTTCTGTGTTTTGATATTTTGTAGATAGTAACATTAAGGAGGAAATGGTAATAAATATAACCGATCCTACGCTTGACTATTTCCTATGCAGGAAAAGATAAATTTCAGAGCTTTTTCCGTAAAAAATGCGCGTTACGAAGTATGATTTACAAATTGACATTAATAACTTTTGTAAACTTAATTATTTAAATAGGATTAAGGTGTAGGTCAGCGTTTCGTCCCATTAAATTTTCGTCCCAATCGCAATGGGACGAAACACAAACAAAAAAGTGTTTAGGATTCTGTATGCGATTCGTCCCATTGATTTTTTAAGTAATGTCAGCAACAAAGCCGAACGAATAATATATTATGCTTATTAGGTGTTGTCAATATTTTGTCTTTTATTTTTATTTTGATTAAGCTTGTGTTGCTGTCTGTACAAAATAAATTAAAAAATATAATATTTGAAATATTGGGACAAATCGCACATCACATACTTTGAACTTTTTGAAAGTAGCTTTTCGTCCCAGTGGGACGAAAAATTAATGGGACGAAACGCTCACCTTCCCAAACCTTCTTGCAAAAAAAAATCAATGCTTTTTAGTTTTGACTTTACCTTTGATAAAATTCCTATGGAACCTTGACAGTATGCCCTTTTTTTAGATTTTTTCAAACTGGTCCAGGCGTTTTCGTGAAATTCGTGAATATACTTACATTAAAATAAAAAAAGATTGCAATGAATTGGGAACTTTATTGCACAAAATAAATATTAACATAGGTATACAATAATTATATAACTAAAAACTAAATAACCTACCTAAATTATAAAACTATAAACTAAAATAATCTAATTAAAAAGAAAACGTTATATTAAATAAAAAATAGACCCCAGCTCGCTACGGTCGCAGGGCAAGGTACCTAAAAGACTGGCGGCATTGCCTCGTTGAATGGCCAGACCTCATCTTTGGCCAAAATGCGCACCAGCTCTTAGGTCCCCAGAAAAGTCGATCAGGCGTGTGGAGATTTCATTAAAAATTGGACGCGCCTCCACACCCCAAGGCCCTAAAGTCTCCACGGCGAAAGGAACAAATATGGCTCACCTAGAGCTGAATATTTGAGCCTCTTGATGGCTTCCGCTGCAGCTGCAGCCGCGCCCGCTCGACGGGCAGTCGCTCGCAAATGTGATGGGGCGACGGTATCAACACACGTCGCATCCCACACTAGCGACCGCCCGTTCTTCCAAGGAATGAGTGTCATTCCCTCCGGCCTTTTGCCATCGTCTCGTGTGATACCAGCTGGCTCTAAGACAGCTGGTACACCAATGAATTTTTACCCATTCGTTTTTGGAACTATTTATATGCCATTTGCACTTAAAATATTATTCAATATGCATAAGTACACCTATCTAATATTTTGTGAGTAGATTTTTTTTATATAAAATAATATGCAGGATCCTCTATAAGACAGACTCTGAGAACTTTGCTCGTTTCGCTCGCAGGTTGAATGTTAGCAATCAAATTACTAAATGTTTATTCGAGGTACCCCGTGACCAAAGAGCTGGTAACTATCTGGCTCAAAGAATCAGCATTGCCATACAACGTGGCAATGCTGCCGGCCTTTTGGCCACGTTGCCGAGGGGTAATATTTTAGTGGGACTACATAATTTGTAATTTTTAGTTTGAATTTATATTTTAATAACTTTTTATAGTTTGGATTTAAGTTAATTTTTTTTTCCAACAAAAATGAACGAAGCGAGCGAAGCGTCTAGTTTCGAGGTTGACCAAAAATGCTCTTGTCCGGCTGTCCGTCAGTTTGTCTATCAAGGTGTTTCGCTCGCCTATGTCGCATTTATAAACCGATTTAAGTGAAATTTTGTGAGACGGTTCTAAAATTATACACAAGATTTTTCCTATACAGTTTTTCGAAATTTTTCTAAATGTCGGAAATATGGGGTTTAAAAACTTAAAAAAAAGTACCTATCATATTTTAGCCATTTCGAATATTTTTTAAGAATGTCGCCGATAATTTATTTTCAAAATAAAATATGAGGGTCGAAAACTTTAAAAATATCATCCCATCTCGAAAAAATTTCAAAATTGTCACAATTTATTTGTTCCCCTGACGCAACTTTTTTATCTGAACATCTTTTTTGTTTGATAAACTTCAACGTATCAGGGTGACTCGCGCGGTCTAGAGCTCAAAGCCACTAGTACTATGTAGTAAGAGATAAAACCGATGAATGAAGGTTCACCGAACTCGGTTATCAGGAAAGGTTAAGATGTCTTCTCTGATTTATTTATTGCTCCCAGTTGTGCGATAAGTTAGTGAAAAATTAATCATTTACGTCTTGAATTAAAATGATTAATGATAACAGTTATATTGTAATTGTGATTGTTAGTTTTGATTTAACGTTTGGTTTACACTGTCTTGAAAAATCCTTATCCTTACTAATAATGTAAATGTGAAAGTGAGTTTGTATATTTGTTAGAACTTCACGCTTCAACCACTGAATCTATTTAGATAAATTTGATATGGATATAGTTTGATACCCAGGGAAGGGCATAGTTTTTATCCCGAAATTCCCACGGGGAGCGAAGCCCACGGGCAAAGCTAGTAATTCAATAAAATACATCCCATCGGAATTTAACACAAAATTGAAGATTTTACACTTCTTTTATTACTTATTTACGCCGAAAGTTGCGTAAAAATTAGCAAGAAAAACGTATCTTTGATGGCTCATAACTTTTTATTGATAATTTTTATTTGACTATTTTGTATCCATAATGACAACATTTAGAATGAGACAAAACGATATCATGTTTAACTTTGGATGTACAATGTCAAACAGTGGAGGAAATCCCCTCCGAAATTTGTATAGAAAAAGTATCGACTAGGTGGAACTATTCGATACTTTTGGGGTAGAGTATAAGGTATTATTATACAATAAATAGCAAACAGTGACTTACGTGAATTAAAATTAGCATATAGTAGTGCTAATACATACATACATACTATCACGTCTTTATCCCTAATGGGGCAGACAGAGCATTTTGGGTCTTGCGGTTCTATGCAAAGCCCAGGGCCGCAAGACCCAAAAGCCACTTTTAGCGTCATGGTGGGCGAGAAGATGGAAAAGCAATCAATACAGTGATGGGTTGCTAGCCGCATCGCCTGTTAACATGATTTGCATTTTTGCCCATTTCCTCGATCGTTACGATCTGCGTGGGAAGAGAAGCAGCTGGTACATTCTATGTTTTTTTTTTCTCCCAGACCAGCATGGGAGTGCTAATATCTCTAATTTACAAGTTGACACGAAGTTTATTTACATAATATTGTAAAATCCTACATTTTGACCAATCTATACTCTGCTTTAAATTGATTTCATCATGTTGAATTACACTCGAATGTTGTACTTAACAATATCAATGTCTCTCTTTTTAGGGTTCGGTAGTAAAAAAACCCTTATAGTTTCGCTACGTCCGTCTGTCTGTCTGCCTATCTATCTATCCGTGGTTTTACTCATAGACTATTAGTATGATCGTCATAATCATTGTACGATATCTTCATAACAAAATAGTGGTAAAATCTAAGATCCCTATATCACCAACCTTCACCGTCATGCTTATTTGATGAAACGTATTTTATGTTTAATTTAATATGTCAATAAAGATATTGCATGTATCAGCAATATTTGAATTTTCATCAAGTAAGCATGACGGTGAAGGTCGTTCTATATCGGGATCCTATACTATAATATTTTTATAAAAAAAATCATACTTACATGAAAAGTCTTGGCCAAATTTTTATTCTTGTCTTACCCATCGTGTGCGGTATCATTAAATAGGCCTTTAAAAATTTTGCAATGTTGGAAACACCATATTTAGATATTCTGAAATATTAAGTATCATAGTAAAGATTTTCTCTTATAAGTCGGTTGAAACTGATGAATAGACGTTTGCCATGTGGTCTCCGGCAGAGTAGAAAAGGACCACTCCAAGTTCTCCCGTGGATGTCGTAGAAGGCGACTTAGGAAATACAAGCTAAAACATCGATGAGACCTCTCCAACCCGTCTGGCCAGCGTGGAGAGTTTAGGCTAAGACCTCTGGATGCTCTGGCCAAGTATTGCTTTAGCAGTACAGAGAGGGTCGTGCTCCTGCAGCGGAGACAAAAAAAACTGATGATGACAATGATATACGACACATACTCTAAAGTTGCTACAAGGAAAAAAAATGTAAAAAAGGCACAAAAAGTATTAGATAATAAAAAGCACGGAAGCTTATCTGTCTGTCTGTTATCTTATCTGTGGGCGTGACGTGATGACAGCTTAGGGTTGCCTATATTGGACGGAACCAGAGAAAACTGTTAAAATGAAGTAGAAAGTATATTTTTGTGTAACTGAACTCTTCTATCCCACCGCGAATTTTTTCGTAGATCTTTTTAATTTTTTAAATTAAAAACAGCTTCAACACGGAACTACACAACCGATGTTGATAAGCTGACGAGTATGTAAGACCAATCAATAAAAAAAATACAATTTGGTCTAAGCTTCTTTCGGAGAACATTCATAAAAAAGTGACACTTCGGGAGTGCTGACAGAAGTTAAAATGGTCTGGACGCGTTTAATGCGTCGGCCATCTTGGTGTCGGTAACAGTGTCGCGAGTTATGGGGCTTTTTCCCATTCCAATAAAATTCTTTCCATGCATGCCCAACACGCCTTAAGAAGTCTTTCACTTCATAAATTATATGTTTTAATCAATAACCTTTTGTGAAATCGGTTGAAAAGACATACTTATGACTTTTTTAGTAAATACTTAAAATGTTTTAACCGATGTACAAAAAAAGGAAAAGTTATCAATCGTCGCGACCTTTTTTTTATATAATATGTTTACCGATTATTCGAAGACGCCTAGACCGATTTGGAAAATCCTTTTTTTTTTTGTTTGAAAGGGCGTACTTGTCTGATGGTCTCATAGAAATTTTACAAAATCAATGTGAGTTAGGATTGAAGTCGGTTTTAGTTTCGAAAAATTATTAGTAAATATTTTTTTTTATCTAGGTAATTACGACTATCTGCTACTCGTATGCCTTAGTCTTTTATTGTCCATCTTATCACGTCTTTGTGAAATATGGCGTACTAACAGTACTCAACATTTCACTACATTATAGTTATCATGTGATAAAGATATCACAATCATGATATGATCATTTGAGTGATGACGGCGTGATGGTTTATCACTTATCAGGCACACCCACCGTCATAAATAGACATTATAACTAGGTATCAGATGTAATCAGCTAATACCTAATGTATAACAATGTGAAAGATCATTTGTTTAATTTTTCGAAACTTGAAACCACTTCGCACCCAAATCGTCAAATAGATATAAATCTTATACCTTTAAACGAGCAATTCTTGTATACCGAAAACGGCTCTAACGATTTCGCTGAAAATTGTTATATGGGGGTTTTCGGGGGTAAACAATCGATCTAGATTAGTCTTATGTTTGGGAAAACGCGTGTTTTCGAGTTTTCATGCGTTTTTCTTTCCACGCACAATTTGGTCGCTAATTTTGTCGCGCCGGCCGCTATCCGTGTGGCTCAGCGGTTTAAGATGCGTACCGCTAGAAAGAGTGTTACAAATCCCACTCGGTAACTTACTTTTTTATGTTCAAGTTTATATATAATTTTTTATTTTGTATTGTTTTTAGACAAGTTTAAAAAAATTTAGATAATGTTTGAGATGTAACCGAGCAAAGCTCGGTCGCCCAGGTACTAGATATTTATTTTATTTAGTCCTTCAACTAGATTATCCAAAAATAAAGGACCATATTTATTCGTTTATCAAAGTAGTCAAAATTCACGAAGATACAGCGCTTCGAAGTTTCGAGGTGATTTACGTCACCAATCGTGACGTCACGCGAAATTTAAATGCGCTGTATCATTACCTGCTAATTGTAAAAAATCTAAGTCAATCGTGACGTCACGGGAAATTTCAAGACGCTGTATCTTCGTCACTATTTGCTAAGGAGAGAATAAAAAAAAATACCATACTTTTTTAATAAACTATCTAATTAGCCAAAAAAATTAGTTCACATCCTTAATGATTTTGATAAAATTTCTATGGGACCATCTGAGTACGTCCTTTCAAACAAAAAAGAAATTTTCCAAATCTATCTGTCTATTTCTATGGGACCATCTGATTCATGCAACCTTTCAAACAAAAAAAGAAATTTTCCAAATCAATCTAAGTGTCTTCGAATAATCGGGGAATATACAAAAAAAACCGAGCAAGTGCGAGTTGGACTCGCGCGTGAATGGTTCCGTACCATTATCTACAAAATACACATTTGTTGTTAGGGGCACTTAAATATATCTTTTATTCGGTTTTAAGTATTTGTTGTTATAGCAGTAACAGAAATACATTATCTGTAAAATTCCAGGTGTTTAGCTATCACGGTTCATGAGATAGAGCTTGGTGACAGACAGACAGACCGCTAACGCTTAATAGCTTTCATACAACTGAAACGATTTTTATCAGACATGGCTAAGAACCACCACCACAAGGGAATTTGCTTTAACGCAAAAAAAAACGAAATCGATCCCTACGTTCGGGTACTAAGATGCCTCAGACAAACAGACAGACAAACACCCAGACCTTAACGTCAAACATAACATTCCTTTTTTTATCAGGGGTTAATAAATATAGAACAACTTGTACCAAAATGAATATTTAATTTAAGATTTTCCCTTACATCGAAATATCTTCATAAACAATGTAATATTATAATTACACTTCATTAAACAAGCTCTCATTTCATTTTAATAAAAATAGGTCTTTACAATGTATTCTGGAACAAAAAACTGTAACTTAAGACATTTTGGCTCATCAAATTTAATATGAACATTTCTCAGAATCGAACAATATTACCTTACTTCAATATTAGCTAGTATACATGGTATTTTTAATTTATGGAATACTTGTCTATATTTTTATTAATTCTGTTCCTTTGAAGCCGAAATTTCATATTAGATGGTAATTGTAAATATTTTACATGCTGGTCAGGGAGAAATGAAAAAACTTAGAATGTACACGCTGCTTCTCTTCCCACGCAGATCGTAAAAGCCGATCGAGGGAATGGACAAAAATGCAAATCATGTTAACAGGCGATGCGGCTAGCAACCCATCACTGTATTGATTGCTTTTTCATCTTCTCGCCCACCATGACGCTAAAAGTGGCTTTTGGGTCTTGCGGCCCCGGGCTCTGCATAGAACCGCAAGACCCAAAATGCTCTGTCTGCTCCATTAGGGATAAAGACGTGATAGTATGTATGTATGTATGTATGTAAATATTTTATAAATAGATCCAAATATTTTGTATGTTATGTTTATTTTAATAATAATTTAGGAAGGAGGGATGAGGTGAAGTATTGGTGGAATAACCGGCCAAGTGAGAGTCGGACTCGCACACAAGGGTTCCATTCCATTATCTTTAAATGACGTTTGTGGTATAGGAGCTCATAGTTATTAAATATTTAATTTATTCTTTTTTTATAATTTATAATTTGCAAATACACTAATATAGTACTACAATAATATTTGGCTAATATAATAATAAATAATAAATTTATTATTATATTGGTTTGGCCCACGAGGTGACCGCCATGTGGGATGTGGATTCGACGATCATTGTCCCGATAGTCGTATCGGCGAACGGTCTAATAGCGAAGAGTCTTGACCAACATCTTAAGACTCTCTCGCTAGATGGCTGGGTCAAGGGTCAGATTCAGAAGGCAGTACTCCTGGACACGACACGCATTGTCAGGAGGTTTCTCTCTCTGGGGCCCTAACCACCGGTAGCTTGGGCCTTATCCCCGCTGCCAGTGGGCAGCTATATTAGGTTTTTTATAATGTGTTTATATTTTGTAGTGTATTTTATATATTTTACTTTTTATAGATATGTTATAAAAAAACCTAATATATGTTTAAAAATAAATAAAGAAATAATAAATAAATATATAGGGACTAATTACACTGATTGAGCTAGCCCCAAAGTAAGTTCGAGACTTGTGTTATGGGATACTAACTCAACGATACTATATTTTATAACAAATCCGTATATAGATAAACATCTAAGACCCAAGACAATTTGAAAAAGGCCATTTTCCAAATTGCCCTGACCGGAATCGAACCCAGGACCTCTGGGTGGCGGACTAGCATGGTGACCAATACGCCACGGAGGTCGTCATGTGCGAAAAAAAGCTGCAGGTCCTCTCTAACAACTATAAAACAGTGGTTTATATAATTTTTCGAATCTAAAACCAACCACACAACCGATTTTAATAAAATTTCTAGGACTACTTGACAAGCTTGCCTTTCAAACAAAAAAAAGAATTCTCCAAATCGGTCTAGGCGTCTTCGAATAAACAGTCAAAATACATTTAGAAAACTCGCGACGCATTGATAAGCTTCTTCTTTTCGAAAGTTAGTTAAAAATAGTTTGAAGGGTTATCTGGGGCTTGATTAAAACAAAACTTTAAATGATATAACATATCTCCGTTTCCTTTCAAATAATTTTACACTGGACCCCGCAAAAATTCAGGTGGCCCATGGGCCTTTTCTACCATGTGATGCCGATAACGATTCGCCGTGTGAAATTAAGCAGAGCAGAATAGAAACCACTCCAAGCCTTTCCGTGAATGTCGTAGAAGGCGACTTAGGAAATACAAGCTACACAAAGCCTATAAACATCATGAGACCTCTCCAACCCGTCTGGCCAGCGTGGAGTGTGTAGGCCGAATCCTCTAGCTACTCTGGCCAAATATGACTCTGGTAGTACAGGTCGTGCTTCTGCAGTGGATACTAAAAAGCCTGATGATGATGCCGATAAAAGCTAATTTTGGGTGACATGGTGATAGATGTAAAATCTAAGTCGCATAGATCATGATGATTTTATATTATACTAGCTGAAGCCCGCGACTTCGTTCGCGTGGACTTTATGTCTCCGGAAAATGCTCATCAGGCTGAACAATTTTTACTAAGGCGACATTTTTATATGTCATAAAGTTTAGATGGACCATTATGGTTCTGCATCAGGCGTTCTATTTTCCAAAATTATTTATACCCTATATGTTGCCCAGGCTTAATAGCTAAATAACAAAAAAAGTTTCATTCGAATCCGTCCAGTATTTCCGGAGATTAGCGTGTACAAACAGACAAACAGACAAACAGACATACAGACAAACAGACAGACATTTTTTTTAAAATTCTTACTCTATTACCACGTCTCCATCGCCCCCAATATTTTTTTTGGAAATATATTTTATATACAGACACACTTTTTTTACTGTTTTATTATATGTATAGATATATAGATTATACAGAGTCTAACAAAATATACTGATTTAAGGGTGTACTTAGCCCATGATATGACATGACATGACATGCCGGTTGACTTGAAGAGATCTCTATACAGGATAAGTCTACTTTTCTGGTTTGTATCTGTGTTCTTTCTTTTGTACAATAAAGCTTTATCCACCCCACCTTTGACCAGTATCTCCTCTGGTTGTAGGGTTGACTGGAAGAGATCCCTGACAGGGATAAGTCCGCCTTTGTACTGTTGTGTTTCATGTATTTTTAAATTGTGTCGATTTATGTACAATAAAGAATTTACAATACAATACAAATGCTTTATAAACAAACAGACAATGATAATGAAGAAGATTTGAGAAGCATGCGCTAAGGGCGCGCGTGTTGCTCGTTCGTCACGTGGTTATGTGAATGAGTATTGTTAATAAATGTCGCAATATCACGGAGTAGATGTCATACAAAGTCCAAGCTTTGTACAATCTGTCGTCATTATCATCATCAGGTCTTTTTGTCTCCACTGCAGGAGCACGACCCTCTTTATAACAACAGAGCCATACTCGGCCAGCAGCCAGAGGACTTGACCTACTCACTTTTAATTCTTGGTAGTTTTCCTTATTCTACTTCTTTTTTAAATGACTTCCAAAAAGGAGTAGGTTATCAATTCGTTATGTAGTGTTGTATGTTCAAGGTAAAAATTGTATTCGAAAAGAGCTGGACCGATTTGAAAACATATTTTTTTATTGAAACGGTATCTTGTCAAGTAGTCCCATAGAAGTTCTATTAGAATCGATTGTGTAGTTTGGGGAAGTAGGTTTTTAGTTTTGAAAAACCATTGGGTGTAAGTGGTGGTTGTACTGGTATCAAATTGTTAACACATTAGATCCTTTTTTATTTCTATGTCATGCTAGTCTAATTATCCGTTTTAATTTCAGCCAATTTTTCATTTTCCTTAAACTTGTAATAGGATCCTCCAAATTTATTAATTTTATCTTGCAATATATCTATGTTTTCGTTTGGGTAGCATTTTGAAGCAGTTATCCTTAATCGATTGAGTTGAAATTTTGCAGACATTTGTAAATCTGATTGCAATACAATAATACTTATGATATCAAAAATATAATCTGGTGCTGGGAGGTACAATACAATACAATACAAATACCCTTTATTGCACCATAAACAAAAGGAAATACAAAACAGAAAAAAAAAATAAGACAGAATTATGATACAAAGGCGGACTTATCGCATAGCAATCTCTTCCAGTCAACCTTTGGGTAGTGAGTGAGGTAGTTATAGTCATAAAGATAGTGTCTACCGTTCTTGGGCTTATACAATTTGTATTTACTCGTTGACTGAGTTCTTTGGCTTCATAATAATATTCAAAAGTTGTATAAAAAATTTAATTTTTGAATGTTGAATTCGCAACCTCTTTTGTAACCCCATATCATAAATGCCTTAGTCGATTTGGGTCTTCATTTTCTTTATCTTATCTACCCATAACTAACTAGATAGAGATAGTAATTTAAAAAATTTAAAAGACCTTTTATTAAGTACAAAAAAATCAAAAAAATCTTTTTTGTTCTGTTACTCTTTTTATATCGCACACACCCAGTTTTTGTTAATTTTATCAAATGTACAGACACGCGGTTTCTACTGTTTTATTATATTTATTGATTTGTTAGGACATGGTTAGAGTACCTAGTTAAAGTACTTTACTGTGGATCTGCAGTTTGGGCTCCACCACACACCTACTCTGTGTCAATGCCTCAATGAGTCGTTTATCAGGTTATCTATGGTCCACCTGATAGGAAGTACCGTGTGGGTTGCTTATCTTACTTCCGGTGGGTTTGGTTCGTGTTAAAACATGCTTTTTTATGGGAGCACGTAGAATGATTTGCTTAAGAAAAAGTATAACGAAAACTGACACTCCGGGCGTGCCGACACACAGAAAAGGAGATAATTGAACATAACACGTTTAAAAAATATTAAAAGAGATAAAAATAATTATAAAGATTTGAGAGGTGTCAAGGGACACCCGGATGGAACAAAGTTCGAGAGAGAGAGAGAGAGAGAAAGACACTCGCACGCCGCACGGCTTACAACTATAGCAAAAAGTGTCGTTACAACTTTTGGTCTTAATTTTTACCGTCTAGCCTCCTTTCGCAACGCGCGATAAGGAACTTCGTTCCAAAAAAATCAGTACGTTGCATGTATGCAAAACTGCGCTGTAAAGGGTTAAAACACATTTTAGCTACTAGTAGTAGAGTTCAGCAGTCACTGGACTTTGGTAACGTGTAACAAACGCAGAGGCGGCGTAAGGCGTGGGCGGTGTGGGCCACCGCCCACGGCCCCGCAGGACAAAGGGCCTCGCGCCTCACACACAACCAAAAATATATTTGAAAATGTAGGGAAAATTCAAAAGTACACGCCACAAGGTTTTTCTTATTTCAAATATACTGATGTGTCAGTGGCATGAATGAATAAACGAACCTCAGAGTACAGAGGAAAGAACGTATGTTTGTTCTTGATTTAATACCATTATGGGCTCGGCAAGCCTGTTTTTTTTTAGTTAAACTAATTCCCAACACTGAATTGAGGGCCTCGCGAAATTTACCGTGCCCACATTAAGTTGAGGTCTTGCGCCGCCACTGAACAAACGGTTTTGTTACTAACTACCATTCTTTGCAAACTTCCTATTTTAGCTAGGTGTCTAAGAAATCGAATAAATGTGATCTTCTTATCATGTGTAAGTGACTAACACTAGTGTCAGAGTTTTTAAACCGCCTCAAGGGCCTCTGACATGGTTTTAGGTAACGACCAATGTCAAAGACAGTGACCGGGACCGACGGCTTAACCCTTTCCATGCGGGACTATTCATTCAATTGCGCACACTCTGTACGAGGTTTTATATGAGGTTGGCATACTACATAACGGTGGGCGAGATATTACGTCCTAATAAGATGGTATTACTGTACGGAGGGCGTATCATTGCGTCAATAGCAATTCCGTCACCAGACGCGGTTAGCGTAATATTACGTTTTCAATATTATATAGACAAATTTGGTGTTGCCATTCTTGTAATAGTTATTTATATATATGAATGCCTAGTTGTAATTTTTTTTTATTGTTATTTAATAAATATTAACGTCTAAAAATGTAAAAAATATATAGCTGTAGATTTTTTCTACATTTTTAAGAAATAATTACTATATGCATTAGAAAAAGAACAAAATTATCACCGTTTTTCTTGGACTTTGAATATTAATAGCAATGAAACTGGATTATGACAAGCATGCAACCCAGGTACAACAACCATATACATAATATTAAGTGAGTATTTTTCCATCGTTTCATGCAAGTTCGCTGTGTTTTCATTCGCCGTACAGGAGCACTAAGTTTCTTATTGGTTTAGCCGTATATACAGAAGTTTTTATGTTAACGTAATAATACGCCCATCGTGTGGTGAACTGTTTAAGTTTAAACGTAATATTACGCCAGCCGCATGGAAAGGGTTAAGGTGCTCTCCGAAGCACGGATCATATTACTTATCAGACAATCAGGTGATCAGCCTACAATGTCCTAACCGAACTAGGAAAACAACACAAAGTCGTTGCCTCCGCCGGGAATCGAACCCGTGACCTCCGGGTTTAAGCCGAACGCTCTAACCATTACACCACGGAGGCAATTCAATAAATGTTATGCGTCATCATGACATGAAGTGGTCATGAATGCCATGATTATATTATAATATTATATGTCTGAAGATTACGCTCGTCCCATTAACTCATTAATAATTCTAGGAATTATACAAAACGTCATAAGACCCTTACTAATGCAACTGAAAAATCCCACTGCAATCTTATCAATGACATACAAAGTTACACGCAATTTGCATCCTTATTTCTACGTCGTGAAGTTCTAAAATCATTTAAGTAAAATAAACAGTACAATGTAGATTGCCGACCATTGTAATTGTACACGATTTTCAACTTTATCTCTTTAGAATAAAGTTGTAAATTTACTAGCAAAATGACACTGCAGTAAATAGTCGAAGAATGCAGTTACATGCGGTTTTATACCTTAGCCCTTTGAGATAAGGTTGTTAGTTCTAGTTGTATGTTAATTAGGTTGTCGTCTGTCCGTCTGTGTTGTCGTGAGACTGGTCACGTATACGAGATTCTCTGATAAGAACATTGAACTAAAACCTTGGGTTAAATTGTATCGAGAAAAGTCTATGAATATTTCCTTGTGGAATTTGGACCATTGATAAAAAATAACGTTGGTGAAATATGTATTATATTTCCATAATAAGAAGAATAGTGAAGGGATGAAAGTTTTGAAAGTTCTTGAATATTTTTCTGCTGGAATAACATTCCTGTTTACCATACAAAAATATTATCCGATTTTTCTGTTTTAGAAGTAAAAAAAAAAGTGTATTTTTTTCACTGAATAGTGTAAAAAAATATACATTTTTCTTTTTTGTTCGACCGTCTGACGTATTAAAAAAGAATGTCATACAAGAGTTGACAATTTTAATGCAATGGTGGTAAATTTTACCACATTGGTTTCTATTTTACCACAATGATAGATGACATGTCCAGGCTAAAAGAAATGGCGACAGAACGGAGAAAAAGTCCATTTAAAATAAATATTTTTACATAAAAGTACGTGACTGATCAGAAAAATCTGATTTATTTTTATGAAGAGGAAGGTTCGTCTTCTAAACTTTCATCCCTTCCACATTCTAAGCGTGTATCCAGATGATTATCTTTTAAAATGTCATTGTTTATTTAAGAAATAAACAAAAGCAACTAAATGTAAGAAGAAATGAAAACCTTCATATAAATAAACCGGCCAAGTGAGAGTCGGGCTCACCCATTGACGATCCCCATATACAATTTATAATTTTTCACAACTAAAAACCGACTTCACCCCATAATTACCCAATCGATATTGATAAAAATTTTATGGGACTACATGACAATTATACCCTTTGAAAGAAAAAAAGAATTTTCCAAATCGGTCCAGGCGTCTTTGATCGGTGAACATACATACAGATACAGATACTTCATTTAGATTTTTCTTTTTTTTACTTTTCACGTTTATATCCCTGACGGGGTAGACAGAGCCCAGGGCCGTTAGGCCCAAAGGCCACGCTTAGCGCGGTGGCGGGCGCTAAGACGAACTTACATAAAAAAAGATAACGACGAAATGATTACCTCCTTTTTGGACGTCGGTTGACAAACTTACATTTGCAGTCAAGGTTATATACTTTTTTAGTATAAATTACATGTATAAGTTTGTTGTTTAATCATTTGACACGTTTAAATATAAGACTTCTTAAAGGTTTTCCTGTAAACTATGGATAAAAAAGTTTTATCTGTCTTTTTTTTCAAAAGTTTAGGCTCAGTGGTTTCGGAGATAAGGGAGACTATAATTTTTAGGAACTTTAAAAATACCGATCTAAACTGATTTAAAAAAATATTCTTATTCAATATTCTCATAAAAAGCTCTTTCATTTGATATGTCACACGATACAGATATGAATATTATATTATTAAGTATGTTTCTAAACATTCCCCTTAGGTAGACTCTATGTTTGAAAATTATTTATTTACGTTACACTTTCGTTTTTGGGTCACTGACTATGTGTACTAAATTTCAACTTTTCGGTTCAGAAGTTTCGTAGACAATTTACTATGATCTATCATAGTAAATTGTCTACGGACAGGCAAATGATCCTATAAGGGTTCCGTTTTAACCTTTTAAGATACAGAACTCTAAAATATTAGCTAATTAAAATCTTAGCTAAATGAAATTTAGAAAAACAGATTTTCCTTCGAAGTTAATTTGGAAACAGTTAAATTTTCCAGTCATATAATAGAGACCTTGATTCAACTTTCTTCCTTCTATAATTACCCGCCGGAATGCACCCAAAATAACCACAATAAAGTACTATAAACTGCTCAGGCGAAAGTGTAAAGGTATGCAGTATTTTCAAAACAAACAATGCGAATAGAACGAATTTATAGGATTTCCTAGAAACGATTAGCGAATAATTCCAATACAATGATACATTTGACCCCTTTTCCACATCCATACATAGGGGAAATACAGTAAACCTAGAGTTAGCTCGGTGGCTCGGTGGTAGTGCGCATTACAAGCGCTTTCGCAAGTAAAGCGACACCAGGCGTGGTCCGCACTTGGATGGGTGACTACAAGTGGTATAAAATTTTCTTGACCTCCTCCGTGCTTCAGAAGGCATGAATAAACCGTTGTTCCTTTTACAAGTAAACCTAGTTAGTTATCAAGCAATATTGGAAAAAGGCCTTTTTAAAATATTCCTCCCTTCCCTATTTCTCAGATGATGATGATATTGTTATTGCTGATCATCGTTATCATCATCATCATCTGAGAAATAGGGAAGGGAGGAATATTTTAAAAAGTCCTTTTTTCCGATTATTTAAAATAGGTATTGAATTTAGTGAGACATCCATAGCCCTGTGGACAGCTTCCATCGACACCGTATTTATTAATATACTATGGAAGAAGAGAGAACAAATGAACATACATATGCGGAACATAACCCCTTTTAGCTTCACCGTAGCCGGGTAAAAGAAGTAAAATAAACAATTTACATACCATAGTGATTGATCAGTGTAAACTACTTGACTTCAAGATTATTTAGACATGGTTCTCTTGACGTTGAACAGTCAACTATTGTAAACTCTTTTCAAAGTTTACAGGTGTCAATGATCGGAATATGCAAGCGATGTATTTTTAATTCTTTTCATGTTGGTACATGGTTTGTTCTGCTATGTTCTGATATGATAGATAAATAGATATCATCATCATCTGGTCTTTTTGTCTCCACTGCAGGAGCACGACCCTCTCTGTTCTACCAGAGCCATACTTGGTCCAAGCAGAAAGAGGACTTTTGCCTACACTCTCCTCGCTGACCAGACGGGATGGAGAGGTCTCATTGATGTTTATAAGCTTTGTTTAGCTTGTTTTGCTACATATCCGTCTTTGTTTAGCTACATATCCGTCTTATTATAAAAACACACTAACTTTGTTACTAGTTTCAAACCATTATCCACCAAAACCAAGTTGACATTGACAGATGAGTTAGTTTCACTTTAATAAATGCCAACTTGATTTGAGCGGATAATAATTTAAACCTAGTAACGAAGTTAGTCTGGGTTTATGTTTGACGGTATATGTATGTTCCTGTATTACTTTTCTTTAAACAAAAGTAATTTATCAAACGTCCGATCCAATAGATCCAAGATCGAAGTTCGTGCTTTCAAAACTATACTAAACAAAAACTATACTAAACAGAAACTTCAACGCACCACAGCTATTCTGAAAAAGCAAGCAAACAACCGCAAATTAATATGTTTAGACTGCGAGAGAAAATCCGCGTGGCATGTTGAAAGATCGTGTAAACATAATACTACATTGATAGGTGGGTAAAGAAAGCGATTTGGGGTAATTGCAACCCACATAGATTGGTGGGCTCCCATTGGGTCTACTTAATATCAGGTAAATTAACACACGTCATGGTTTCGACCAGAGTATAATCGGTTGCCAAAGGATATTAGCGCAGATAAACTTAAAATCTTTAAAAATAAAGTTAAAAAAAGGCTGATAGAACGAGCCCCCTACTCATTTGACGAATTCTGCCAATGAAATGTATTTAAATTGATGACATCTATTGTAATATTTTAAATATGTATGACATGTGTGTTTACACCTAATTTTATGTGTACTGATGTGCTGAATAATTCTAAGTTTTATTATATTGACCTGTAACAAAATGTTATCAATATGTAATAAACAAATAAACAATACTTATACTATGGATCTCGACTTCTCAAGAGAAGGCTCAAGGTAGCTCAACGCCACAGGTATGGCACTTCATACAAACGGAGCAGCATATATACCTAGTACTACTAGAAACGAAACAATCCGTCCGTGTACTCGTCAAATGTGTGAGTTAAACAATCAGGGTCGCCACCGCAGAATTTGTTGCTTTGCTTATCTGTTTTCATCACTCGGAAATCTATAAAATTTTCGTTATTTATTGTTTTCCGTAAATAAGCAATGATAATGTGCGCAGTTTCTCTCCATTATAATTCAATAATCCTAAGTGACTCGCGTAATGTCAACGTGCGACTACCAATAACCCTGTTTTACCGCCACTTACACTTCACAATAACGGGGGAAGGGTTGCGGGGACACCAGATTGCGGGGGACGGTGCGAGTTTCCGTTCTGTATGTAATACTATTATTAATTCTGTGTCAACGCGCTATGGAGAGCCCTCTCCATAGCGCGTTGAGCTACCTTGAGCCTCTCAGGCTATGCTCAGTGTTTCGCCCCTCTATCAGCTGAACGGTTGTATATGGACACGTAAAAAAAACACGACAAAAGAATGGGTATTTAACGAAATTAAAAGGAAAACCTTGCGAGCTGAGTACATGATATAGTCAAAAGTCGGCATTCGCAACTACGAACCCTGCACTGTGCGTAGCTCGACACGCACTTGGCCGGTTGTACAATATATTAAGTTAATCATTGATAAGTATCATCATATTGATCATCATCATCCTTCCGTATTCCCGGTTGCATCCTCAGCAGTAATGCTTCAGAGCCCGGGGTCCGCTACCTAACCAAGGAGATTTGACGAGGTTACTGGTTTTTACACAGAGCGACTGTCGTCTGACCTCCGCAACCAAAAGGTAGGCCAGACAAACAAAGACGAGATAGTAGGTTATGTACAACTATCACGTCTTTATCCCTAAAGGGGCAAACAGAGCATTGGGGTCCTGCGACTCTACGCACACAGAACCTAGGGCCGCAAGAATCAAAGGTCACTTTTAGCGTGATCGGAATAAGGAATCAAAATAGTGATGAGTTGCTTTGCTAGCCTAATCGGCCATCGCCTATATTAATTCGCGTTTTTGCTCGTTCCCTCGATCGGCTTCTACGATCTGTGCATGAAGAGAAGCAGTTACATACAAAGTTTTTCTGGTCCTTCCGGATCAATATGGAAGGAGGTATTACCCGTGGTCCCACCAGTTAGACCGCAGGAAGATGTATTTTTTTAATATTCTTTACTAGCTGTACCCGCGGGCTTCGCTCCCCGTGAGAAATTCGGGATAAAGAGTACCCTATGTCCTTCCCCGAGTCTCAAACTATACCCACAAATTTCATCCAAATCAGTTCAGTAGTTTAAGTGTGAATAGGTAACAAACAAACAAATATACAAACTTACTTCACTTTATTATAATTTCATTATACCATAAATGATCTAGTATAGCCCGTGGTTAGATTTATTACGGGTATGTCCCTTCCACGTTGTATTGCTGCAACAACACAATCGAAAGAGTTGTTTATTCTATTATATATGTGTTTAAACATTTAAGTATGTTTTTATTACTTTAGCTATAATTATTTACTGTAACTTAGAATGTACCAGCTGCTTCTCTTCCCACGCAGATCGTAAAAGCCGATCGAGGGAATGGGCAAAAATGCAAATTATGTTAACAGGCGATGCGGCTAGCAACCCATCACTGTATTGATTTCTTTTCCATCTTCTCGCCTACCACGACGTTTTTGGGTCTTGCGGCCCTGGGCTCTGCAAAGAACCGCAAGACCCAAAATGCTCTGTCTGCCCCATTAGGGACAAAGACGTGATAGTATGTATGTATGTATTTACTTGTACGCCTACCACCAGTTTTTTCTTTTTATCCCGAAGGTTGACTGGTAGAAAATGCTATTAGCATTAAGTCCGCCTTTTGTACCATGTTGTTTTGATAAATAGAGTTTAAAATAATTAAAGAGGTATTTCAGGATCGTAGCAAGTGGAGGTCCATAGTCCCTGCTTATCCCTGTGGGAAACAGACGTGATATTATGTATGTATGTATGTATCACTCCATCCGAGGATGCGGCTATGATAAAAAACAAGAGATAAAGTTATTAATAAAAAAATATGTAATATAAGTGAAAAAATTGTAAAGTAAAAATATTTATAATAATACTATATTTATACATATGTTCTACTCGTATTAGCTCATCTGTTTATGGCGCACTCCCAGTTGTTCACACAATGATACCACACAGTACCTGAATAAATAGAAGATGTCTCATTTGCAAAAATGTATAATAACTTGATTAATATTTTCACGGTTTTGAGTTAAATAGTTAATAGGCCAAGGTTATTTCAGTCTATCGTAGTGCTCGGTGTAGATTTTAAAGTCTCGCGACTCATAAAAAAATTATTTCGACGAAAAAGTTGCATCTCAATAAGGGTAATGTTTTTTATTTATTTTATTAGTTTATGTATAATTGAAACATTTACAAATAAAACCTTAAAAAATTAAAAATTGTTTATGTAATTATTATACATATTTTTCAAAATGCTTAAAAGATGATTTTTTAAAGTATTCAACCCTTTTATTTTTTCAATTTTTAATTTTTTTTCTAAATAGCTGATTTAGAAAATTTTCGAAAAATTAAACATAATCTATACTTATAAGTAAATATCGAACCTCTTTAAAAAATTTCACGAGAATGACAAATGAAAAACCCTTTAGTCGCCTCTTACGACGGCTATAGGAAGAGATGACGTAGTCCCATGATCAGACGGTATATAGCCTGCCGTGTGGTTTCCGACAGAATTGAATAGGACCACTCCAAGTCCTCTCGTGGATGTCGTAGAAGGAAATACAAGCTAAACAAAGCTTATAAACATCAATGAGACCTCTCCATCCCGTCTGGTCAGCGAGGAGAGTGTAGGCAAAAGTCCTCTTTCTGCTTGGACCAAGTATGGCTCTGGTAGAACAGAGAGGGTCGTGCTCCTGCAGTGGAGACAAAAAGACCAGATGATGATGATATCTATTTATCTATCATATCAGAACATAGCAGAACAAACCATGTACCAACATGAAAAGAATTAAAAATACATCGCTTGCATATTCCGATCATTGACACCTGTAAACTTTGAAAAGAGTTTACAATAGTTGACTGTTCAACGTCAAGAGAACCATGTCTAAATAATCTTGAAGTCAAGTAGTTTACACTGATCAATCACTATGGTATGTAAATTGTTTATTTTACTTCTTTTACCCGGCTACGGTGAAGCTAAAAGGTTATGTTCCGCCGATATGTATGTTCATTTGTTCTCTCTTCTTCCATAGTATATTAATAAATACGGTGTCGATGGAAGCTGTCCACAGGGCTGTGGATGTCACACTAAATTCAATACCTATTTTAAAAAATCGGAAAAAAGGCCTTTTTAAAATATTCCTCCCTTCCCTATTTCTCAGATGATGATGATGATGACGATAATCAGCAATAACAATATCATCATCATCTGAGAAATAGGGAAGGGAGGAATATTTTAAAAAGGCCTTTTTTCCGATTTTTTAAAATAGGTATTGAATTTAGTGTGACATCCACAGCCCTGTGGACAGCTTCCATCGACACCGTATTTATTAATATACTATGGAAGAAGAGAGAACAAATGAACATACATATGCGGAACATAACCCCTTTTAGCTTCACCGTAGCCGGGTAAAAGAAGTAAAATAAACAATTTACATACCATAGTGATTGATCAGTGTAAACTACTTGACTTCAAGATTATTTAGACATGGTTCTCTTGACGTTGAACAGTCAACTATTGTAAACTCTTTTCAAAGTTTACAGGTGTCAATGATCGGAATATGCAAGCGATGTATTTTTAATTCTTTTCATGTTGGTACATGGTTTGTTCTGCTATGTTCTGATATGATAGATAAATAGATATCATCATCATCTGGTCTTTTTGTCTCCACTGCAGGAGCACGACCCTCTCTGTTCTACCAGAGCCATACTTGGTCCAAGCAGAAAGAGGACTTTTGCCTACACTCTCCTCGCTGACCAGACGGGATGGAGAGGTCTCATTGATGTTTATAAGCTTTGTTTAGCTTGTATTTCCTTCTACGACATCCACGAGAGGACTTGGAGTGGTCCTATTCAATTCTGTCGGAAACCACACGGCAGGCTATATACCGTCTGATCATGGGACTACGTCATCTCTTCCTATAGCCGTCGTAAGAGGCGACTAAAGGGTTTTTCATTTGTCATTCTCGTGAAATTTTTTAAAGAGGTTCGATATTTACTTATAAGTATAGATTATGTTTAATTTTTCGAAAATTTTCTTAATAAGCTATTTAGAAAAATTTTGAAAAATTCAAAAAAAATATGGGCTTGAATACTTTAAAAAAATCATCTTTTAAGCATTTTGAAAAATATGTATAATAATTACATACACAATTTTTAATTTTTTAAGGTTTTATTTGTAAATGTTTCAAGTATAATAAGCCAATAAAATAAATAAAAAACATTACCCTTATTAAGATGCAACTTTTTCGTCGAAATAATTTTTTTATGAGTCGCGAGACTTTAAAATCTACACCGAGCTCACTACGATAGACCGAAATAACCTTGGCCTATTAACTATTTACCACAAAACCGTGAAAATATTAATCAAGCTATTATACATTTTTGCAAAATGTGACATCTTCTATTTATTCAGGTACTGTGTGGTATTATTGTGTGAACAACTGGGAGTGCGGCATAAACAGATGAGCTAATACGAGTGGAACATATGTATAAATATAGTATTATTATAAATATTTTTACTTTACAATTTTTTCACTTATATTACATATTTTTTTATTAATAACTTTATCTCTTGTTTTTTATCAGAGCCGTCCTCGGATGGAGTGATACATACATACATATTTTCACGTCTGTTTCCCACAGGGATAGTCAGGGACTATGGACCTCCACTTGCTACGATCCTGACAGACCTCTTTCGATTAAGCGTTTGTAGTATAAAAAACGACTTCACCCCCCAAACTACAAAACCAATTTAGAAAACATTTCTATAGGACCACCTACAGGATACTCTTGTAATTGTCTCGGATACTCTTGTTGTGTCTCGGTTAATTAGCAGAAGCTAAGCAACAGTAACTCCCATGCTGGTCTGGGAGAAATGAAAAAACTTAGAATGTACCAGCTGCTTCTCTTCCCGCGCAGATCGTAAAAGCCGATCGAGGGAATGGGCAAAATGCGAATCATGTTAACAGGCGATGCGGCTAGCAACCCATCACTGCTATTGATTGCTTTTCCATCTTCCCGCCCACCATGACGCTAAAAGTGGCTTTTGGGTCTTGCGGCCCTGGGCTCTGTATAGAGCCGCAAGACCCAAAATGCTCTGTCTGCCCCATTAGGGATAAAGACGTGATAGTATGTATGTATGTAAGCAACAGTAACTCATTTTAATGTTGCCAAATATAATAGGTTACGAAAGGCTTTCATTCAAAAAGGACCAATGCCTTAAAATAAATAAATAATAAAAAAAAACATTACTTCCAAACTGATCCGGAAGCACCAGAAAAACTTAGAGTGTAGCAGCTTCACTTTGGCACAGATCGTAGAAGCCGATCTAGGGAACAGGCAAAAACGCGAAACATGTAAATAGGCGATGCAGCTAGCAAAGCAACCCATCACTATTTTGATTTTTTTGCCTTTGATTCTTGTGATCCTGGACTCTGTCTGCTTAGAGTCGCAGGACCCAAATGCTCTGTCTGCCCCTTTCAGGATAAAGACATGATATATCATGTCTTTAACCAAGACGAGATAGACGACGTCTTTGTGTGTCTGGTCTACCCTTTGTGTGGAGGAGGTCAGACGACAGTCGCTCTGTGTAAAAACCAGTAACCTCGTCAAATCACCAGGTTAGGTAGCGGACCCCGGGCTCTGAAGCATTACTGCTGAGGATGCAACCGGGAATACGGAAGGATGATGATGATCAATATGATGATACTTATCAATGATTAACTTAATATACTATACAACCGGCCAAGTGCGTGTCGGGCTACGCGCAATGCAGGGTTCCGTAGTTGCGAATGCCGACTTTTGACTATATCATGTACTCAGCTCGCAAGGTTTTCCTTTTAATTTCGTTAAATACCCATTCTTTTGTCGTGTTTTTTTTACGTGTCCATATACAACCGTTCAGCTGATAGAGGGGCGAAACACTGAGCATAGCCTGAGAGGCTCAAGGTAGCTCAACGCGCTATGGAGAGGGCTCTCCATAGCGCGTTGACACAGAATTAATAATAGTATTACATACAGAACGGAAACTCGCACCGTCCCCCGCAATCTGGTGTCCCCGCAACCCTTCCCCCGTTATTGTGAGGTGTAAGTGGCGGTAAAACAGGGTTATTGGTAGTCGCACGTTGACATTACGCGAGTCACTTAGGATTATTGAATTATAATGGAGAGAAACTGCGCACATTATCATTGCTTATTTATGGAAAACAATAAATAACGAAAATTTTATAGATTTCCGAGTGATGAAAACAGATAAGCAAAGCAACAAATTCTGCGGTGGCGACCCTGATTGTTTAACTCACACAATTGACGTGTGCACGGACGGATTGTTTCGTTTGTAGTAGTACTAGGTATATATGCTGCTCCGTTTGTATGAAGTGCCATACCTGTGGCGTTGAGCTACCTTGAGCCTTCTCTTGAGAAGTCGAGATCCATAGTATAAGTATTGTTTATTTGTTTATTAAACATTGATAACATTTTGTTACAGGTCAATATAATAAAACTTAGAATTATTCAGCACACCAGTACACATAAAATTAGGTGTCAATGAAAAAAAAAACACACATGTCATACATATTTAATATTTTACAATAGATGTCATCAATTTAAATACATTTCATTGGCAGAATTCGTCAAATGAGTAGGGGGCTCGTTCTATCAGCCATTTTTTAACTTTATATATAACACAATAAGTACTAATATTTCTTCTTTTTACTCACGAAAACAATATTTTTGGAAAAAAATATCTGGACGTGTAACGGCCGATACTGCACGAAAACAGATAATGAACCAAGATGCGCGCGCAGGACGGGAGAGCACTTGTTTTTTCTTTATTCCAGATTTACTTTAAAATATTCGTGAAAGGCCGAGAAATACGAAACGGTACTACAAGTAAATATAATGGTTTCTAATTGAGTAGCTCGCATAATTATGATAGAACTTCACGTACAGGTAAGTTCGTTTTATCATTAATTATTTTTAAAGATTTTTATTTTATCTGCGCTAATATCCTTTGGCAACCGATTATACTCTGGTCGAAACCATGACGTGTGTTAAATTACCTGATATTAAGTAGACCCAATGGGAGCCCACCAATCTATGTGGGTAGCAATTACCCCAAATCGCTTTCTTTACCCACCTATCAATGTAGTATTATGTTTACACGATCTTTCAACATGCCACGCGGATTTTCTCTCGCAGTCTAAACATATTAATTTGCGGTTGTTTGCTTGCTTTTTCAGAATAGCTGTGGTGCGTTGAAGTTTCTGTTTAGTATAGTTTTGAAAGCACGAACTTCGATCTTGGATCTATTGGATCGGACGTTTGATAAATTACTTTTGTTTAAAGAAAAGTTATTCAAGAACAAACATATACCGTCAAACATAAACCCAGACTAACTTCGTTACTAGGTTTAAACCATTATCCGCCCAAATCAAGTTGGCATTTAGTAAAGTGAAACTGACTCATCTGTCAGTGTTAACTTGGTTTGGGTGGATAATGGTTTAAAACTAGTAACAAAGTTAGTGTGTTTTTATAATAAGACGGATAACGTCTAACAAAATATACTGAAACTATTTTAAGGGTGAACGTAGCCCATGATACTGAACAATTTTCCCTGAGGAACATACGTATATCGAAATATGAAAAATTTTTTTTTTTATTTCTATACTAACTCATATCCGCTGATCGGTTAACTTGTATGGGAGCCCAAAAATTTTTTTTCATATTAAATATAATCTTCCCTGGGAAAAGTTGTTAAGTATTATTGACAATAGTTTCAGTTTATTTTGGTAGACCCTGTATAAAAATTACTGTTTTTCCTGAAAACACAAAATGAGATTTTAATTTTAAAGAAAACTTAAAACCAAATTGAAATGAAAACTCAAAATTAAAATTAAATTATTTATTATAATTCCAAATGTCTACAAAAAATAAAAATAAAATAACCTTTTAGCTTGTCGATGCCGCTGGTGACAAGAAGGCTGGCTCATATCCCGAAGAACAAATTGCAGTAGCCATTCTGCGCGGGAATACTGACAGTGTTCTTGGCACCATGCCACATTAACGACAAAAAGGTTTCATTTTCAGCAAATTAATTAGTAAAATGAACATGTAAACTTACTAAAAGCAAACTAATGACTTAAATTACTTTGGGGTTCCATACGAAAAATGAAAAACTGTCTGTTTCTCACAGGCAATTTGCCCCAAAAGTTTAATTTAGGTTTTAAGAATTCGTTTTTTTTAGTAATTAAATTTAGTTTTAGTTTATTTGTATATTAAGTAAGTAAGTATATCAAAATATTTTACCAAATTGAATAAAATATACAATTAAAATCTAAATTAAAAAACAGAAAAGAAGACATCGAATTGAGAAACTCCTCCTATTTTGAACATCGCTTAAAAAGTTGTTGGAAAATAGCGAATTGCTAAAATCAGAGTTGTCCTTGGATTTAAAGTTCAGATTACGGGACATCCTTCTGCGACGCGTTACAATGGAGCGTCTCCACGTGTCGACACACGGGCTGACTGCAAATTACAAAGTGTTACAGAAGTGGCGTAACTTAACGCCATGCTTACCCATCGCCTTATAAACTTATTATTATCATATATTAATACTAGCTGGTGCCCGCGACTTCGTCTGCGCAGGATTATCACACAAAATCTTTGTAAATTGTAGCCTATGTGTTATTCTGATGTTTTAGCTATATTATTGTAAAGTTACATTAAAATCCATTCAGTAGTTTTTACGTGAAAGAGTAACAAACATCCATGCATCCATACTTACAAACTTTCGCGTTTATAATATAAGTAAGATTTTCTTGTCAGTCGTACCTAGAAGTTGCGAAGCGCTGGTATCTTTAAAAATAAATTTAATTTTAATATACACTACACATAATGTAAATTATACTTATTGACGTGTAAAAGTGCCTGTAAAGGTCTAATTACTGAATAAACATTTAATTTTTTGAATCTTAAATATAATTATTTATCTTCTTTGTCACTAGAATTAAATGCTTGTATGAAATGCAATAAATATTTTAAAAGCATATTCAACACTTGCTTTGTCATTTTTACTTATCGTTTTGTTATGTGCTGCCATCTCTGTGAGCCTACTCGAAACTGCAGTTTTGCCTACTTACAGGCCCTCCAACAGTTCATATGGCGTTGGGTATCTGTTACGTTACTAATTATATTATCTTTGATTTACACATTCCACCGCCGCTGCAATGATGTTTGTAGCATCGTAGCGCTCGAACGGATGGTTCGATTTCGATGCAGTTTTTTCACGTCAAAGCAAGTTTTCTGGCGGTGGTTTTTAACTACGTTTGATGAAAATCGCTTCAACCGTTTAAAAGTTATACGACGAGTAACAATCCGCGTCGCTGTGAACCGATGTTCTAGCGCCTCAAGTGTCTCCGCTCAGGGCATGGGATGGGATGACACTTAAGAATCTCCCGCATAGCTGTGAAACCAACCTTTAGCCACAGTCAGACGAAAGTTATGTGTCACTAACTAAAAAAAATCGGCGTTTCCATACAAAACTGAGCAGCTGCCCGGGCAATTAGTATGTGAATGTCTTTTTGTTTTGTTTCTTGTCTGCTATTTACATTATACATAGTTGTGAAACCAGCCTCAAAAAAGTTAGACAAAAGTTAGGTGTCACGTCTGTAACCTTTCTAATTTATCCGACTGTCTGACAGTTTTTCTGTGACATAAGTGTATGTTTGCTCCATATTCTATTGCGCAATATTGTAAATATTGTAATTCAATAAAACATACATACTTAGATATACAGTGCCTCAACCTTGACCGTTGGTACCGAAACTACAACGCAATTGAATATTTTTATTGAAAAATATCTCATGAATTTTGCCGATGAATTCTTAAAAGATGAGGCAGTTATTCAATCATAAGGTCTTATAATATATACCAAACTATTATAGGGGCAAATTCAGTTTGAAGAATTAAGGCTCCTACCCGCGCGAGCGAGCTTGAAAACAAAAAAAAAAAAATTCTCTTTCTGTAAGCGAGATTATCAGAAACCCTCGTACAACTTTTTAGCTAGTATCCTTAAGTTTCATTAGAACCTCGAAAGTCATTGAAACTATCCGCTTTAGAAACCTTTACAAAAAGAGTCAAAAGTGGCCGTTTTTAGTATTTTTTGCAAAGGAAACTACAGCGTATTGTATTAGAGACCCTTAAAGATTCAAATGTTTGGATTAGTCGCTGTTCGTGCGTCCATAGTTTTATGTAAACAACAGCGTTGGTTGCGGTTCGGGCGTTCTACAAAATGACAAAAAAAATGTGATCCTAAGATGGTAGCGGTTCGTACGCTCAACAAAATTACATTATTGCAGTGGTTGCGTTTCGGGATCTCTTCAACAAACTTTTTTAGTAACTCTATAATGTTCCTCGCTAAGTTTATTGAAGAGATCCCGAAACGCAACCACTGCAATAATGTAATTTTGTTGAGCGCACGAACCGCTACCATCTTAGGATCACATTTTTTTTGTCATTTTGTAGAACGCCCAAACCGCAACCAACGCTGTTGTTTACATAAAACTATGGACGCACGAACAGCGACTAATCCAAATGTTTATCTATCTATATCTATATCTATACATATAATAAAACAGTAAAAAAGTATGTCTGTACATTAAATATATTTCCAAAAAAAAAATTGGGGGCGATGGAGACATAGTAATATAGTAAGAATTAAAAAAAAATGATTGTCTGTTTGTCTGTTTGTACAAGCTAATCTCCGGAAATACTGGACGGATTCGAATGAAACTTTTTTTGTTATATAGCTTTTAAACCTGGGCAACATATAGAGTATAAATGATTTTGGAAAATGGAACGCCTGATGCAGAACCATAATGGTCGAGCTAAACTATAAGAGATATAAAAATATCGCCTTAGCAAAAGTTGATCAGCCTGATGAGCGTTTTCCAGAGACATAAAGTCCACGCGAACGAAGTCGCGGGCTTCGGCTAGTTTTATAGTAAGACCTTTACCGTGTAGTGTATATTAAAAATTAATTCATTTGTAAAAGAAGAGCTACCGATACCTCACAACGACCACTGCTGAGATCCATCCTATCAGCCCTTGATAGTGAACTTTCCCCAAGAAACAATTCGAAATATGAAAAACATTTTGAAAAAGAACACAAACATTTCGAAAAAGAACACAAACATTTCGAAATATGAAAAACTAAGCTAAGCATAAGCTTATAAACATCAATGAGGCCTCTCCAATCTGTCTGGCCAGCGAGGAGAGTGTAGGCCAAGTCCTCTGGCTGCTCTGTCCAAGTATAGCTTTAGTAGTACAGAGAGGGTCGTGCTCCTGCTGTGAAAGTGTATCTCGCGCGAAGTATTTAGTTTAGAAAAAATGATATAAGAAACCTCAATATTATTTTTGAAGACCTATCCATAGATACCCCACACGTATGGGTAAGATGAAAAATATTTTTTTTAGTTTCAGTTCTAAGTATGGGGACCCCCAAAATGTATTTTTTTTTCTATTTTTGTGTCAAAACCTTAATGCGGTTCACAGAATACATCTACTTACCAAGTTTCAAGAGTATAGGTCTTATAGTTTCGGAAAAAAGTGGCTGTGACATACGGACGGACAGACAGACAGACAGACTTAACGAATCTATAAGGGTTCCGTTTTTTGCCATTTGGCTACGGAACCCTAAAAAGACCTGATGATGATGATGTTGAAAAACAAGCTGCGCTCCACAGTGTTACGCCTTAAGTAGCCTATGTGTTAATCCAGGGGGTCAGCTTCCTGCATACCAAATTTTATTAAAATTGGTCCAGCTGTTTGCACATGAAGAAGGAACAAACAAACATACACACTCACAAACTTGCGCCTTCATAATATTAGTAGATATACATACTATCACGTCTTTATCCCTAACGGGGCAGACAGAGCATTTTGGGTCTTGCGGTTCTATGCAGAGCCCAGGGCCGCAAGACCCAAAAGCCACTTTTAGCGTCATGGTGGGCGAGAAGATGGAAAAGCAATCAATACAGTGATGGGTTGCTAGCCGCATCGCCTGTTAACATGATTTGCATTTTTGCCCTTTCCCTCGATCGGCTTTTACGATCTGCGTGGGAAGAGAAGCAGCTGGTACATTCTAAGTTTTTTTATTTCTACCAGACCAGCATGGGAGTATAATATTAGTATGAAGTGATAATTTTGGCTTTCTATACAAACTCAGATCAGCTGATTGGGCAACTTATAAATAGGAGGCCCCAAATTACTTTTCATATTTCGATTCGTGTTCCTTGGGGAAAGTTGTTCAGTATCACAGACTGAATTCACCCTTCAAATAGTTTCAGTATATTTTTAACAGACTTCCAAAAAAGGAAGAAGAAGAGAAGCTTATCAATTCGTCGCGATTTTTTATTTATTTTTTTATGTACTTATGTTCACCGATTTTTCGAAGACGCCTGCATCGATGTGATTTTTTTTTTATTTGAAAGGGTATACTTGTCAGGTGGTTCCATAGAAGTTTTATCAAAATTGGTTGTGAAGTTTAGGGGGGGGAGTCAGTTTTTAATTTAAAAAATTTTTTTTTTTTTTTACCACCTGTCTGTTGATTGGAGAAAGCCAAAGAATTAAAACCTAGTATTTTTTCATATTTATGTTTTTGATGTGGAGGAATTTCCTTATTAATTAATTTATTTATTTAGACTACATGGTCCAATTTATGTTAGTAACAATTTTTGTAATGTTGTGAGTAGGTCCATATACATTTGTTTAACAGCTCCTATTACAATTTTGCTCCAGAATGATAGCACTTATATCCTCACTATATTTAAAACCAAATTAAAACAGGCGATGCGGCTAGCAACCCATCACTGTATTGATTGCTTTTCCATCTTCTCGCCCACCATGACGCTAAAAGTGGCTTTTGGGTCTTGCGGCCCTGGGCTCTACATAGAACCGCAAGACCCAAAATGCTCTGTCTGCCCCATTAGGGATAAAGACGTGATAGTATGTATGTATGTAAAACATTCTTAAAGACTCTTCACACTTAAAATATTCCAGCGTACCAAAAAAATGGCATTGAGAATAAAAATCGTATGAGCCGATCAAGGATATCGAGTAGATACCGTTTTCTCGAACTGAATGGATTATTTTTGTTTAATTTGTATTCCGACATCAGCTCTTTTATGAAAAAAATCATGAAACTTCAATAATTTGTCGTTTTCTTACAATTTAAACTAAGCTTCTGTAAAAAATATTGTGTAACGACGTAGTATGGACATACCTGTAATTAATTGAACTAAGGGTTATACTAAATCACTATAGTATATGTAATGATAATAATTGAGTTTCGAGACCAGATCTTTTATGAAAAAAATCTTGTAACTTCGATAACTTGTCGTTTTCTTACAATTTAATCTAAGTTTCTGTAAAATATATCGTTAAACAACGTAGTATGGACATACCCGTAATAAATCGAACCACGGGCTATACTAGATCACTATAGGATAATGATAATAAATTAAGAATAAATAATTGGCCAAGTGCTTGTCAGGCCACGCGCAGTGTAGGGTTCCGTAGTTGCCTAATTAGTTTTATAGAAAACTAGTTGTGCCCGTAGGCTTCGCTCCCCGTGGGAATTTCGGAATAAAAACTATCCTATGTCATTCCCTGGGTAACAAACTATATCCATATTGAATTTCATCTAAATAGGTTCAGTGGTTTAAGTTTGAAGTGGTAACTAACGAACAAATAAACAAATATACAAACTCACTTTCGCATTAATAATATTAGTAGAAGTAGGATAGGATAGTAGGATTAGTTTTTAGACGTTTTTAGTGACATGAACTCAAAGTCGGCATTCGCAACTACAGAACCCTTCACTGCGCGTGGCCCGACATGCACTTGGCCATTCATTTATTAGTCACTTAAATTTTTTAAATTATATTAAAATATTCCATTTTTTTATACACAGACCGAAACAAAATATGTCTGCTGTATAAGTACAGTACGCAAAAAACAACTAACAATTCATAAGGGAGATATATGTTTCAAGAAGAAATTGAATTTGTTACATGAAAGTAAAAACTATGGAAATATTACATTACAATTTCATATGATAGTTTCGGTCACGTTTTTGCTGAAAATGTTTTATTTATGAGCTAAGAAACAGGTCAAGCATGTAAAGATGTGATAGAGCAAGAGATGCCTTATGTGTACCTTATTAAAATGTGACGATAAGTCAGCGCTGATCCATAAGTTTCAACCACATGTGTTAAACTCTCTAGCCCACACAGATATTCTGTGTCCACCTTGGCTTATCGTCCAGCTCTGACAGTTTGTCAAACTGTCACTGTTGCTCGTCTGTAAGAGCGCTTATATAAAATAGCATTGCACACGGGAAATGCTGAATTTATATAATTGCACTACAAAGTATATAAATTCGGCATTTTCCCTCCCCTATTAATATTCCCCATTTCCGGTCAAACATTATATATCCGCGACTTTTAAATGACATATTAATAAATAATTTAAAATATGTAAAAAAAGTATTTTACTGCATTCCTATTTGACATCCATAGAGCAGAAAATCGAGAAATTATGACAATGTATTCCATAAAAAAAATTTCTAGGCTTGTAATTGTATTCTCATATGGGAGCAAGAGATAAGTTATGTAACTTTCTAGTGGTTTTCGTGGCCTTTATTTTCATGAAACTATGGGATTTGTATGAAATATACACGGTGATTTTTAATTGGTTTTGGAGCCGAAGGCCACTTAATAAGAATCGTTAGTAAGACCTAATTAGCTAGTCAAAAAAAAATTCAGAACCAAATTTTTTTGACTAAAACTCGAAAGGAAAATCGTGAGATCAATAAGTAATGCCGCCACCGCCCGGCCGCCGGGGTCACGCGAGATAACGCGACAGTTTTGGACAAGTGTACTACGTGGTCTCGATCGAAAATCATTTTTGTAACTTTTTTATCTTATTTCATACACAAATTTGGCTTACGTATATGGATAGAGTAATTTATTTACTATACGACATTTTCTTTTCCAAAACCAATGAAAAGTCAGCGTGTATAATAATGACCTCATATTTTCTTGGACTCGAATAGCGCCCTTAATTATTAATTTTTCAGCAATAATAAATCTAAATTCAGATTGGTTATAGATATGATCAATGATTAGTGACATTATTTTGTGACTTATTCTCTTAACAGTACTAACTAAACAATTTAGTTTTGACTCATAAAAGTTCCTAAAGTCCTTTTGTTTGATACCCAGTGATATGATATCATAATATACTTGTTTTATTTTTTAGTTCATTGCTCTTTCGGTGCCATATTGAATTTACTGTGACTTAGCTTATAACTAGCTGACAGCCAAGACGTTTCTAACCATAGACATATCATTTTTATACTAAGCTTCCAACGACACCTATTTGTCAAGGTATCATGGATATTATTCCCTTGAGATTAAAAATCCATTGGCTTCCCGCCAAAAACTCCACTTTAACTCTTTGCAGCTAAGAATGTTCGTGTTTATAATCATAATCAATTTATTTATAAAAATATTTACACTTCATTAGAAAATACAAAAGATAAATCGATAATTCTACGTGACTTAAAAATAAACTACAAAAAATAAACAGTCAAATAATATTCTAATGAAAACTGGTTCAAACTATATTCTATATTCCATTTTCAAATCCCTTCCAACATGTCAATCTTCATGAAAAATCCGTTGCAAAAAACAAAAAGGCGCCTGGCGTCTGTCGCGACTCAAAAATTTAAATATGGAATCATTTAACATCTGGCAGCCATTTTGAAATTCAATTAGGCATTTGGAAATCGATCGGGGCCTAGGGGGTGCGGTCTTATATTCAGGTATTCGAGACAGTTCTGCCTTCTTAAACAGATTTAGGTTTCATAAAGGCAACTGTGTTATTTTTATTTCATGTATGTACAAGAAAATAATTGTTTACACTACGTCAAAGGGACCTACCCCTCCACTATAGTATAATGAAATTAAATAACAGTCAAAAAGTAAAAAAATCTGCTTTTTCACACAAAACTGTGCAGCTGCAATAAGTATGGGAGTGTCATTTTTTTTTGTTTTTGACTGTTGTTTGTTTGTTTGTTTGTAATAACTTAATTGTACTATGAAAAAACACAATTACATACAAAATCAATAGAATTAATTGACAACGGCGGACTTATCCCATAATGGAATCTCTTCCAGTCAACCGGCGAATAAGAAGATAGGACAATTACTCACAAGAAGGGTATAGAAGGTCGTACTTACACAGGATAAATGAAACTAACATTATATCTAACTAATTACCTACACATGAATACTTGCTACAAGATATATACCAACAAAAACCTTCATAAATATATATAATCATACAAAAACCTACATAAATATACATAAACATACATAAATTAAATAAATAATACAAATTGTACTTACTTAACAATAACGAAATGTAAAGCCTTAATGTCTGAAGTAACAATAGAAGATTTAAGGAATTTTATTTTATTATCATTCATTATACTAAAATGCGATCTAGGGTATGACTCTTTCACGTTGTATACTTAATTACACCAAAATAAGTAATTAAAATAATTTTAAAGAGTCGAGGCGCGTTGTTTTTTTAATATCTGGGTGAACACCTAGAAAAGAAGTTCTTTAACACATTGCAGGACACTCGGCCAGACACAATACAAATAACAATTGAAAGAACAACATATAAAATTACAAACGTCGTCGCAAGAAAAATGAAAGCCAAAAATACTACTTTCCTAACAGAGTCCTTCGGGATTTTAGCTAAAACTTTGAACAACTGTCTAACTGTTGCTTCCCACAAAAGCACGTTACGAAGTTTAGAAAATCTTCGAAATTAGTTTTAAATGTTTAGATATTGGTAAGGTTCCACACTGGTCTGCGATATTTATCCCAAAGTTAAAGTCAAAAAAAAATATTCAATGTAGGATAAATTTATCTCTTATTGAAGGTCATTTTTTTTAAAATTATTTTAGAGCAAAAGCTAAAAACTACTAGCGTTTCAGAACGACCACTGCTGGGAAGATTACGCCGAAAGAAACCCAGTTCAGTATTGGTCCCTACCCAGCCTGATGGGCTATGTTACAATTACATCCCCTAGTTTCCTTACACCTTGAGAAGCTCGGAGGCACGGTGAGAGTATCTTACGGCCCTAGGCTTTGTCTACCCCATAGGGGGAACAAACGTGATATGTGTCTGTATATATTTATGGCATAAAATAATATTTTTTTTTTTTTTTTTGATAGCTATAATAGGTCCCATCGTTGGGCAAAAGCCTCCCCTCTTTGTTTCCATCTATCACGGTCTCTAGACGTGATTTGCCATTCTTTTTCAAACTGTGTAAGGTCGTCCGCCCATCTTTTTCTTGGTCTTCCTCTCTTTCTTTGACAGTCCGGAGTCCAGTTGGTGACTATATGTGCCCATCTTTCAGGATGCATGCGACAGACATGACCCGCCCAATCCCATTTTAATGTAGCCGCTTTCACTCCCACATCAGCTATCTTGGTGACGGAGCGCAGTGTGGTATTTCTTACACGATCTATTCGCCTAACACCTAACATGCTGCGTTCCATCGCTCGCTGGCACACCTTCAATTTGGACATCTGAGCATTCGTAAGAGACCATGTTTGAGCACCGTAGGTTAGGACGGGCAGGATGCACATGTCGACGAGTCTCTTCTTAAGGCAAGTTGGAAGATTGCCCTTTAGTAACTCCTTCATCGACCAAAAACTCTTCCAAGCGTTTTCGATTCTGCGGTCGATTTCTTTGTCCTGGCGATTAGTGAAGGAGACAATTTGCCCAAGGTATATGTACTCGTCGACATATTGTATGACTTGCCCGTCTACCTCGACCCTGCGCTTCGTGCTATTCGTCATTAATTGGGTCTTCGCTCGGTTCATGTGTAGTCCAAATTGAAGGCTTGCTGTGCTGAGATCTTGCAACATTTGTTCAAGATCCGATGCGGAAGAGGCGAATAACACAATGTCGTCGGCGAAACGAAGATTTGTTAATCTTGTCCCGCCCACAACAATGCCCTTCTGGTCCCAAGAAGCGGCCAACTGATGGAAAATTTCTTCCAGTGTACTAGTAAAAAGTTTTGGAGAGAGCGGGTCACCCTGCTTTACACCGCGTTCTATTTTGAAAATTGTACCGGTAGTGTGCATTTTGATATCGGCTGAGCTATTATTGTAAATGTTTTTTATAATATTTATGTAAACTTCATCAATTCCCTGGTTGTAAAGTGCTGTGAAAATAGAGTCATGATGCAGACTGTCAAAGGCCTTTTTATAGTCTACAAAGCCTACATACAAAGTTTGTTTAAATTCTGTGGATTTTTCTATTATCTGGTTAATAGCTTGGAGATGGTCGGTAGTGGAGAATCCGGGCCGGAATCCAGCTTGTTCGGGGGGCTGGTGTTTGTCGAGCTTGTGGTCAATGCGCTTGAGTATTATTGAAATGAAAATTTTGTAAATGTGTGATACTAAACTGATGGGCCGGTAATTTGCTATGTCGTTATGTTCGCCTTTTTTATGTATGAGTATAATGTTGGAGTGACACATGCTTGTCGGTATCTGTCCAGAGTATAAAATCAAATTGCAAAGTTTTGTTAAACGTTGGAGAAGTGATTTGCAACCTACTTTTAGGGCTTCAGATGAGACTCCATCTGCGCCTGGACTTTTGCCATACTTGAGGCTATCTATGGCATTTTGTACTTCGTCTTCTGTTATGGGAGGCATGTTATTAGAACAGGTAGAGGTTTGAGCTTCCTCGGATTTTAATGTGTCCTTGTACAGATTCTTATAAAATTCGGTACATATTTCAATAATTTTATCCCGGTTTCGATGTTCTACTCCTGTTTGATCTTTGAGACTTGTCATCCACTTTTTACTCCGTACAAATCCTTGCTTTGCTGTTCTTAATGATGTGTTTCTTTCTAAGGCTACTTTTACTAACTGGGTATTGAAATTACGGATATCATCCCTTATGTTTCGTTTTACGATCTTGTCTAGTTCTCTGTATTCTTGTGAGCAAAATTCTAATGTTGACCTTTTATTAATTAAATCTATTGTTTTTAAAGAAAGTTTAGTTTTGTCAGGTTTTTTAGTTTTTAATTTATGGTTAGCAGTTTTTACAGCTTCAACTATTTGATCATAAACTACGTTGGAGTCATCACTGCCATCGTCCTCTAATACTGCAAAAAAGTTAGATAATTCTAAATTGAACTGGTCATAATTGTTAAATAGTGTTAGTTTATCATGCGTTCTGACTGTGCGGAAAAGCGAAGCACGATGAATTTTGAAGTCAAATTTAATGTGAGCCCGAACTGGTCGATGATTGGAACTAAAATAAAATTTATTAATAGCTTCTACGTTTTTAATTATGTTATTGTGGGATGAGAGTATATAATCTATTTCATTTTTGTAATGGTCACCTGGTGATATCCAAGTCCAGCGTCGTTGTAACTTCTTTGGGAAAAAACTATTTGATATTTGAAGACGTTGCCCAAACGCGAAATGAATTAGCCGGGTGCCCCTGTCGTTACGTTTACCCAAGCCATGTGGTCCAACTATTTTGCGATTATCAGAAGGTTCTGAAGACCCTAATTTTGCATTGAAGACACCCAGCACAATAGTCCAGGTTCCTCTTTGTTCTTCACATGCTTTGTTCAGGAGGTCGTAAAAATCTTCTATGGCATCATTATTGTACTCTTTGGTTGGTGCATATACTTGAATAAGGGTTAAGAACCTATTTTCGGATATTTTAATCTTTAGTGTAGCTATTCTTTCTGAGTACCCAGTAAACTCAACAATGTTTTTCTTCCACTTTTTATGTACTAGAAACCCAACTCCAAAAAGCCCTTTTGTCTCTCCAAAATGATAGAATATAGAATTTTCGGTTTCAGTCGTGCTTTCGCCTAATCTCCTGACCTCCGCCAAGCCAACGATATCCCATTTTACTTTAGCTAAAGCATTCTCCAACTCTACAAGCCGTAAATCCTCTCTAAGTGTATTTACATTGTAGGTTAAAATATAAAGCGCATCAAAGTCCATTTTACCATTAGCCTAAAATAATAATAATATATAATTATATTCTTTATTTCAGACAAGCACTTATCGTAATGTTATCTAATAATTTCCGAGACGTACAATTATTTAATTAATTATAATATATATTTTATTTATTTCAGTTACAATGTACATACCTACACAGCAAACAGATAATAGTTTTCAGTCATGTAACATTACATGGGTCCAGTTAGGGCATAGCGTTTTACACTTAAAAAAATATACTATTTATATTTGAATTTAAACTATAACATACCTTTATACTAACTTTCTAAATTAACCTATACCTAACTATGTTATATAATTTCATCGCTAAAAAAATCGGAATTTATGTATTTACTAAAAAGAATATAAAAACTAAAGAAACAAGTTACAAGGGAACGGATATAAAAGGCAAATGTAGAACCAACCCTCGAAATCAAAGATTCGTTGGCAGTCTATTCACAGCTTAACTTTGCCCACGCCCCGAAATTGACAATGAGGACATCCTTCAGCGGACAATAGTCTATTTTTGGAAAGCCTTAGACAAGCCTTGTTTGTAATAAGCCTAAATGCCTACTTAATTGGAAACTCTAAATAAGTGCTCCTGAAATTTGTATCTAGATGCTATGTAGTTATGTAAGTATAGGTGCTTTTTAGGGTACCCAAAAGGTGCCAGCGGGACCCGATTAACAAAGATACAACGCCATAAAAACTATTGGAGGTAACCGTAAGTAGGCAAAATTGGAGTTGCGGCGTAGCCACACAGAGATGGCAGCACACGCGACTAGCAAAAAAGTGACAAAGAAAGTGTTGAATATATTTTAAAAATATTTGTTTTTAATATAAGTCATATATAATTAATTAGAGTACTACTTTATTTAAATAGTAAGAAATGATTTTTATGATTTAATTATTACCTTGTAGCGCCATCTAGTGACAAGGAAGAGAAACAATTATGTTTATAAGGCGATGGCTAGGCATGCTAGTATATAGACTCCCCGACTGTCAGTCCGTCCGTCTGTCACAGAGCTCTATCTCTTAAACTTATATCTATACATCTATACATATAATAAAACAGTAAAAAAAGTGTGTCTGTACATTAAATATATTTCCAAAAAAAATATTAGGGGCGATGGAGACGTAGTAATAGAGTAAGAACTTAAAAAAAAATGTCTGTGTGTTTGTCTGTTTGTCTGTTTGTCTGTTTGTCTGTTTGTCTGTATGTCTGTTTGTCTGTTTGTACACGCTAATCTCCGGAAATACTGGACGGATTCGAATGCAACTTTTTTTGTTATATAGCTATTAAGCCTGGGCAACATATAGGGTATAAATGATTTTGGAAAATGGAACGCCTGATGCAGAACCATAATGGTCCAGCTAAACTATAAGAGATATAAAAATGCCGCCTTAGTAAAAGTTGTTCAGCCTGATGAGCATTTTCCAGAGACATAAAGTCCACGCGAACGAAGTCGCGGGCTTCGGCTAGTATATATATATAGATAGTGCTCTGTGACTTGTTTTCACAGATCATGTATTACTTACTGTCGCCGCTATCTTCTTCTTATCGTGTGTGTTAGTGACTAACACTAGTGTCAGAGTTTTTAAACCGCCTTAAAGGTCTCTGACATGGTTTTAGGTAACGTCCAATGTCAAAGACAGTGACCGGGACCGACGGCTTAACGTGCCCTCCGAAGCACAGATCATCTTACTTATCAGACAATCAGGTGATCAGCCTGCAATGTCCTAACCAAACTTGGACAACAACACAAAGTCGTTGCCCCCGCCGGGAATCGAACCCGCGACCTCCGGGTATGAGCCGAACGCTCTAACCTCTACACCACGGAGGCAGTTTAGTCGCCGCTATATATACTGAAAATAAGATAAAGTGGGTCGTCCGTCATAAAAGAAACATGTTTTATTCAGCATTTTTAACTGGATCTTTTGACTTAAAAGTGTTCCGTACCGAAATACATGAAGGACACGAGTAAAATTATACTTACTTATTTTTAAATTATGTATACGAACATAAAATTCCATTCGGTTCACGTTCGGAGGCCTACGGAACCCTTCCTGTAAGAATCTGACTCGCACTTAACTGGTTTATTTATTAACTACAATATTTTAGGGAGATTCAGTCTATTATTTTGAACAACTCTTCCTAAAAAATATACTTATATCGAATACGAAAATGGGAAAACACATTCTTTAGAAACAGATTACAGACGGTTTAGAACCAGATAATTTTGTAAGCATTATAAAAACATAACTAGTCAGTAATCTACTTTAGTGTATAGTCGGCTAACGATACCTGGGCCGGCCCTCTACCTATATTTTAAATTTTATCTTAAACTCAAAATAATATTAACATGAAGTAAAAAGTGAAAATAAGATTTTAATAAAGTCTTTCTAAATATACATTATATTTAGAAAGACTTCATTAAAATCTTAATTTGAGTAAAGGAGAAAACTAGCTTTTCAGAAATTGCGCGGGCTGCAAGCAGCCAGCGGTTTTTCGTGCATCTGTTGGGGTAGGCTAAATAACAAGTCCAGTTGAGAAAATGAATAAAACCTGCAGTCTGTTGAAACATAAAATATGTGTAAAGCATCCCGCGGAACAGTTTCGTGTTCCGCGGGATGCTTTACCCCCACATGCAAAATTTCAGACCTCTACGAAGTCCCAGTGAGGTACGTTATGAATGGTAATGGATTAAAAAAAATGACTCCATCCTGGATTCCAAAAAAAAATTATTCGGATTTTTCGGCTCAAAACAAAACACATAGATATATATATATATATAGATAGCGCCTATCGTTAATAAATTTAACTCTGTTTTTCCCAAAGGCTGACTGGTAGAGAATGCGTTAGCATTAAGTCCACCTTTTGTACCATTATGGTCAATAAAGATTTAATAAATAAATAAATAAATAGATATAGATACCAATTTTCAGCCAAATTAGAAGCAGTTGACTTTTGGCGGCCATCTTGAATTTCCAAAAAATTAAAAAAGCACCGCTGGGCTTTGCTGGGAGTGGGTCGGCCTACGGTCTCGTGGTATTATAGTTTTATATTAAATATTAGCCGAAACCCGCGACTTCGTTCGCGTGGACTTTATAGTCTCTGGAAAATGCTCATCAGGCTGAACAACTTATGCTAAGGCGTCATTTTTATATTTCTTATACTTCAGCTGGACCATTATGGTTCTGCATCAGGTGTTCCATTTTCCAAAATAATTTATCCCTATATGTTGCCTAGGTTTAACAGATATACAAGAAAAAAGTTTCATTCGAATCCGTCCAGTATTTCCGGAGATTAGCGTGTATAAACAGACAGACATTTTTTTAATTCTTTCTCTTTTACTATGTCTTCTTCGCCCCCAATATTTTTTTGGAAATATATTTAATGTACAGACACTATTTAACTGTTTTATTATATGTAAGATTCAAGACTAGCTGGTGCCCGCGACTTCGTCTGCGCAGGATTATCACACAATATCTTTATTAATTGTAGTCTATGTGTTATTCTGATGTTTAATCTATATTATTGTACAGTTTCATTAAAATCCATTCAGTAGTTTTTACGTGAAAGAGCAACAAACATCCATGCATACTTACAAACTTTCGCGTTTATAACATTAGTAGGAAGTAGGATATAGGTAGAGGGTCGACCTAGGTATCTCCATAACCGATTGTACACATCATGGCCATAAGTAAACATGAGATAACATTTTTTTTTACAATATAGGTTGTATTTGAAGTAAATATTAATATACATGATATACAACTCCATAGTCTCCGCATACCCCTGTGGGAAATAGGCGTGATATTATGTATGTATGTATTAATGCAGCTTATTACACTCCTATGCTGGTCTGGAAGAAAAAAAAAACTTAGAATGTACCAGCTGCTTCTCTTCCCACGCAGATCGTAAAAGCCGATCGAGGGAATGGGCAAAAATGCAAATCATGTTAACAGGCGATGCGGCTAGCAACCCATCACTGTTTTGATTGCTTTTCCATCTTCTCGCCCACCATGACGCTAAAAGTGGCTTTTGGGTCTTGCGGCCCTGGGCTCTGCATAGAACCGCAAGACCCAAAATGCTCTGTCTGCCCCATTAGGGATAAAGACGTGATAGTATGTATGTATGTATGTTGTTTGCCCTAAAATGATTTTTAATGCTGGTCTTAAGGTATTTACAATGCAAGGTGCGTCGCGACGCCATCATACGTGTTGTTTGACCCTTAAGAATCCCCTTACCCTAGACTTCTCCATACAAACGTAGTCTACGTTTAATTTTGAAACCACATGTCAGATTTCGGTAAAAATTTGTAATTTTAAAGAAATTGCAATTATCTAGGGTAATTATTGTTTCCCGACTGTAAAATTATGAACTGGAAAGAAAATATAACGATTTAGAAGTTTCCCATACTGATGGTCAAAAATGATATAACACTATATTCTATTTCAAGTTCATATTTTTAGTGTCGGAATGCAGTTATTACCCTAGATAATTGCAATATCTTTTAAATTACAAAATTTCGCCGAAATCGGGCATGTCGTTTCGAAATAAAACGTACACTACGTTTGTATGGAAAATTGTACTTTGGTCTAGAGTAAGGGGACTCTTAAGACAAAGGTTTTTCAAATTCGAGGAGGATCCGCGAGATGCCCCGGAGGCTATTACCGAAAGTGACTGGGGTGCAGGAAGCTCGGATCGTAGATATTTAGCGGCTTTTGTAACGAAGTTCCTTTTCGTAGAGTACGGACTTGGCAGATGGAGGCTAAGGAAAAAGAAATGCGAAGTCGCGGGCTCCGACTAGTCGTAAATATTTAAAAAAATCTAGCAAAACACTTTTTTCGTTTATCAGCGATTTTTGTACGAAAATAGGAAGTTAGATAGTCTGTTGTTTCATATTGTTTTTACAGGCGTAATGCGTATTACATTTTTCGTAAAATTATTGTCTAGGGCGTTAAGGCAAAATGGTAGCAGAAGTGGCGCCCTTATTTAAATAAAAACTGCCTCCGTGGTGTAGTGGTTAGAGCGTTCGGCTCATACCCGGAGGTCGCGGGTTCGATTCCCGGCGGGGGCAACGACTTTGTGTTGTTGTCCTAGTTTGGTTAGGACATTGCAGGCTAATCACCTGATTGTCTGATAAGTAAGTTGATCCGTGCTTCGGAGGGCACGTTAAGCCGTCGGTCCCGGTCACTGTCTTTGACATTGGTCGTTACCTAAAACCATGTCAGACGCCTTTAAGGCGGTTTAAAAACTTTGACACTAGTGTTAGTCACTAACACACACGATAAGAAGAAGATTAAATTAGCCAAATTTGATACTAAATGATAAACTACTTAATTTCCATCCACAGATTTTCCAAGTATCTACTATCCCACGATAAGTACAGACGGCTAAACATCAACATCAACGCTTATAAAACTACTCAATACGATGCGTGGCTTAGGGTGTAGCCCATTGTACATCAAGTTGGTCCATCGAGTCGAAACCCGTGGTCAATTATTTTATAAGTTATTATATATCCGCCCAGGTAATGTTGGGGTGGTGATTTTTAATATAACTTTGTTATTTATTTTAATTAAATACCATAAAATTGAGTTATAGGAGATAGTTCTCGTGATTTCAAATACTTGTGTATCTACACTGCATACCACGGATTAGCGTTGAAAATTCCGAAAGGAACAAATTGTTTTTTTCAGTGAAAGAAACGATATCTCGTATTTTACCGTTTTATTCGTTTGTTGCATTGAAATATTCCCGAAAACAAACCTTCGGAATTTTTCGAAAGATATCGGTATTTTTACTGTTTTTGAAAAAAAAACGATTGAAATAATCAAGTTTTTATTACCCTCCGAAACATAATAAAAATATTCTGTGAAAAAAAACATCAATACTCTTCCGTTTTTTTTCGTTTTTTTTCCGTTTTATTGATAAAAAACATGAAAAAAAATTTTTTTCTTGAAACTTTCGAACAAAAGTAGAAAAAAACGAAAAAAAACGGGAAATTTTCCCGCTTTTTTCAACGCTACCACGGATGTGGCTGGGTCAAAAATATATTATTTTATTTATTCCGTCTAAATAATAGTTTATCTAGTGATTAGATTACTAGATTATCCAAAAATAAGGAACCCATATTTTTTCGTTTAGCGTAGAAGTCAAGATTCATGAAGATACAGCGCTTCGAAGTTTCGGAGTAGGGATGATTTACGTCAGGTTAAAAATCGTGTCATATCGTGACGTCACGCGAAATTTAACCCTTTCACCGCGAGACTTTATATCTGTCGTCGTGCCCCCAGCGCGAAACATGGTAAATCTAACATATCTATCTACAACCAAAAACGGATATGGATACGTAAGTTGTGTGCCATACGAGCATTTTTTTTGTCGCAAATATGCGACCTTCGCGGAATAGGCCCGACAATGTTTGTCACATATATGCGACGCTCGCGATTAAAGAGTTAAATGCGCTGTATCTTCGTCATTACTTGCTAATGAAAGAAAAGAAAAAATACATCTACCACACTTTTTAATAATCTATCTAATGAGCCAATATTTTTTGAAACGTAGTTCCTTATTGCGCGTTGCGAAAGGGGGCTAGCCGGAAAAAATTAAGACCAAAAGTTGTAACGACACTTTTTGCTATAGTTGTAAGCCGTGCGGCGTGCGCGTTTCTTTGTCTGTCTCTCTCTCTAATTAATCGAAAGGAACTTCGTTCCATCCGGGTGTCCCTTGACACCTCTCAAGTTTTTTTTAATCCACATCTCTATTATGGGCTGTGTTTACACCTATGGAATTATTTATTTAACAAGTTTTTTTTGCTCGATTACGGCAAAGCCCAAGGAAGGGTTATGTGGTTTGTCGCTATGTATTGACTGAGCCAGCGAAACGTCTGAGTTTCGAGATTGGCCAAAAATGCTGTTTTCCGGCTGTCCGTCAGTTTGTCTGTCCAGCTGTTATCGCCTGCAGGTCGCATTTCATTTTCTCAACCGATTCTCGTGAAATTTTGTGATATGGTTCGAAAATTATATAATTTTTGAAGTGAAAACTTCTTTAGCGGCGTTGTGCACTTTTTTGGAATGGGTAAAAAATGTTAAACTCGCATCGGGACACGTGACCTGATCGAAAATTCGTAAGACGGATGGAGAGTAGACAGCTGGCGCGGCGTAGGAGAGGGAGTATCCCCCTCTCTTTCTACGGCGCGGCGAAAATGTATGCCTGCGCCTGCTGTTTCGTATATCAAAAATGCACAACGTTAACATTCAAGTTTTCACTTCTGCCGGCACTCCCAGAGTGCAAACCGTCGTTTTTTTTTTGTCGGTTCAGGTTTTGGGAACTTTTCAAAACGGCGGAAATATGGGGGTTGAAAACTGTAAAAATAATATATTTAAGCCATTTCGAAAACATTTCAAAAAGTGTCAAAGCTTTTAAATTACTTACCCTTAATAAGCCACAAACTTTTCTGAACATCTTTTTTAACCGACTTCCAAAAAAGGAAGTTATCCATTCGTCGTGATCTTTTATTTTATTCATCTAAGTTCACCGATACGTATTCAAAGACGCCTGAACCGATTTAGAAAATTCTTATTTTATTTGAAAGGGTGGTCCCATAGAAACTGTATCAAAATCGGTGGTGCAGTTTGGGGGTGAAGTCGGTATTTAGTTTTGAAAAATTATAATCCGATAATATTATACTCCCATGCTGGTCTGGAAGAAATAAAAAAAAACTTAGAATGTAACAGCTGCTTCTCTTCCCATGCAGATCGTAAAAGCCGATCGAGGGAATGGGCAAAAATGCAAATCATGTTAACAGGCGATGCGGCTAGCAACCCATCATTGTATTGATTGCTTTTCCATCTTCTCGCCCAACATGACGCTAAAAGTGGCTTTTGGGTCTTGCGGCCCTGGGCTCTGCATAGAACCGCAAGACCCAAAATGCTCTGTCTGCCCCATTAGGGATAAAGACGTGATAGTATGTATGTATGTATAATCCGATAAACTTCAACGGATCGGAGTGACTCGCGTGATCTACAGCTCACGGAGCCTCTAGTGTTTGTATGTTCATCTGTCCCCACGTATCTTCTATAATATCCATGGTACCTTAACAAATGAGGTATCGTTGGAAGCGTCTTAACCGTACGCTGGTTAAGGGTTATGTGACGTTACAATAAATTCAATATGGCGTTTTCTATAGGCCAAAAAGTAAGTAACCAAAAAAAACTAAGTGTCGTGGAATACTCAGTAGGAAAGGAACGGAGTTACAAAAATGTAAGCCCCTAAAAAAACCTAAAGAATTTCAGCCTCTGGATTAGTTCGTGACAAAAAAGTGATGTAAAAATCTTACACTTCATTTCTTCGTTCTTAATAAAAAAAATCGCTTTTCTTTCATCTTGAATTTCGCATTTACGTAAGAAATAAGTAATGCACCAGCTAGAGATGCGCGTGCGGCGCTTAAAATTGTATTTTCAAATAATATGATTAAGTACAGACTTATTTCAGTCCTGTTAGGAGGACAATGAAAATTTCAAACTGCAAAAAAAAAACAGGAATTGTGTGTAAGTCATAACGATAGATGATTTCTTCCAGAAAAATGTCCGTCCGTACACGCGGCTAAACCCACCATGAATTGAGACCAATACAGATCTAAATTTCAAGAAAACAGCCTCTCCATACGCCTATATAAATGAGTCTTTACCACGGTCGAGTCCATTTCGCCCCGAACGCTTCCCGACTCGCCAGTGACTTTAAAATCAAATTTCGAATCCCGAATTTACACGATTTATTTTTAATCAGTTCTCGGTTTGACATTACTAGTTATTTTTTTGCAGCCAGTGTTTTTTTTTTCTTAATTATTTTTATTTGTGTTGCTTTGGACGTGCTTGGTGGAATTGTCAAGGTATTTTTTTTTCTTTATCTATGGAATGTCGAGTTTTTTATTATGTAACACGCGGCACGTATGTACGATAAAATATTTCGCATTCTTTTCACGCGTAACTATTACACTATTCGATGATTAATTTTAAATTTTTGTATGATGCGTATCTAATACCTTACTAATATATTTATACCTAAAGCAACATTACATTTTAGGATTTTTTTAAATGTCCGATGTCATACTTAAATGTTTTATTTTATTTTACTACCAATAGTATTAATGGTAGGAATAACAGAAAAAAATGTAATTAGCTCTGCGTAATCTTTATGTACGTAGTAGTAATTTGTAAGAGTATAAAAATAGATAGATATTTATAGAGCATTGAAAGCTACTGATAAGATAAGAAGTCTGTTCAAGGTATTTTTCAGTGCAAATATTTTTAAAATAAACTCAAATAAAGTGAAGATTAAGATATAGCGCATTTGAAAGCTCTACCAATTGCCTGTTATGATAAGAAGTCTGATCAACATATTTTTCAGTCCAATGTAAATACTTTCAAGGCAAACTCAAATAAACAGAAGATTTACATATTTTTAATTCAAAATATTGTATTCATTACGTAAGTTGTTTCCTAATATAAATTAGATTCTCGTTCAACAAATTAATATTGGAGTAACTATATTAATAAAAGTTTCCAAATAAATAAAAAGAATCAAACAAAATCCGTACAATTTGCTACTTTCCAATATCAAATTAGATACTTTTTTCTAAACGCCAAAATAAACATTTTGTATGGGATTTGTATGAAATAGAGACTAACAAAGATTTAGAATATACAACGTGGAACGAATATAACCTATATAGCATAATAAAATAAAATATCAGTCAAGGAACCAAAAAAATTTTTACATACATACCAATTGGACGGGCGGCAGTACAAATTTAGAATGAAAATACCAATTTTTTTTCTTCTTTTACTTAATTTAGTTATAGTATAGCCTGTGGTTTGATTAATTACGTGTATGTCCCTTCCACGTTGACTAATGAGTCAATTAACGCTCTTAAGAGGGCCCTTCCCGGTCCGTCTATCGTCAACGCGAGCATGGTTGGAAATGCTTGTTGTTTCATCCAGCGCAATGATAGAAAAAAAGCAAAGTGAAAAGAGAGAGATAGCATCTGAGCACTCAGTTTGCATTATATTGTACGAAATTAGTATTATTATTAACTTTTCATAGGGTGCGGAAATTTCATAAAACTTGTTCCAGGTGATTCGTGTTTTTCAGTAAGCCTTACGAGTGTGTGAAATAAATGTTTTTCATTTTTTGGTTTGTATGCAAATATTTTCTTTACTTTTACAATTCATGAGTACTATATGATCGGCCGAAGTTCAGGTAAAATTTGTACAAAAAAGCAGATTATTGGAGACTTATACTGAATTTGTTTTTCCCAATTTTAATTTTTAATTTCGATATAAACCTAGATATAGCGCACAAGATTCCTGTTAGTTCAAAACTTTCCAAGAAAGATCTGTTACATTACAACGCCATAATCACGTACGAGCGTTTGTATGAAAAGTGAGGCGGGTTGGGCGCTCTTAAATCAGTTTTTCTGCAATATAAAATCACTTTAAAATGGATTTGATCATGACAAGTGACATTATTTTGTGACGTGTTATTTTCTTAACAGTACCTAATAATTTATTTTTAAGCCAAGAAAATACCCGCTTAGTTTTGAAAGTTACAGACTACATTGTTGCTGTAAGAATTTTCCATTGTTATGTAACTTTTATCTTTATTTTCCATTTGGATCAGTTTCATTTCAGCTGGCATGCCGTGTGCGTAAGAAATGAAATTCTAACGAGAGGACATTAGAATTCTATCAAATGTTACGTGGTTTCAGTTTTAGATTTTATTTTTAATTAACTTCAATAATTCGTCGGAATCTTTTTTTAGGCTGTCGTAGTAAACCAGGAAACCTTATAGTTTCGCCATGTCTGTCTGTCTGTACTAGTACTTATGTACTAGAAAGCTGTAATTTTGTATGAGTATGTATATTAATTAGCCGAAAAAGTGTTTTAGCTTAGCTCTTTTCTAGCTTTTTCTCTTTCGATTTAGAGATCTGTTTTTGAAATATTGCAAATTTTTGTTTGAGTCAAGCGTCTCTCACCTCCGCCAAATGGTTATATACGGAAACGTGAAAAAATTGGCCAATATTTTTTTTATGTAGGTAGGTATGTTCGTTCACTAATTTCGAAAACGCCTAGACGGATTGCAAAAAAATTTTTTTTGTTTTATAGTTTATAATAGTTATTTGGCCCCATATAAATTTTATTAGAATCGGATGAGAAGTTTGAGGGTGACGTCGGTTTTTAGTTTAGAAAAATTACAAGTGGAGACGTCTAATCTATTTCTCTTTGTTGCAGACATCTCGCCGAGTCAGAATCTCATCAGTATTATCGCCATGAAGCTGCTGCTCCTCATCACACTCCTGGGATTAAGCCGGTGTTCCAACGTTAACAGGAACATGAGACTTATACACATAAACAGTATAGAGAACGATGGTGAGCATCCAATACATACATACATACTATCACGTCTTTATCCCTAATGGGGCAGACAGAGCATTTTGGGTCTTGCGGTTCCATGCAAAGCCCAGGGCCGCAAGACCCAAAAGCCACTTTTAGCGTCATGGTGGGCGAGAAGACGGAAAAGCAATCAATACAGTGATGGGTTGCTAGCCGCATCGCCTGTTAACATGATTTGCATTTTTGCCCATTCCCTCGATCGGCTTTTACGATCTGCGTGGGAAGAGAAGCAGCTGGTACATTCTAAGTTTTTTTTTATTTCTCCCAGACCAGCATGGGTGAGCATCCAAATACCTACATATTAACATTTTTCGACCCAAAATACCTCAAGATATCACTTTCTAGCCAAATCGCAGACAGTCAACTTAAGAGGCAATCTTGGACTTATAAAATTAAAAAAAACTGCACTTGGTGACTCTAAATATCGCCCCTTAGCTTGAACTTCCTCGCTGTCTAATAAAACGGACAAATAGCGGAGCAGTGCGAAAAAGCAAAGCGGAGCGAAGTTGCCGACTGTGACTATAGAAGCGGAGCTAAGTAGCGGAGCGGAGTTGGACTTTTTCCATACGAGGAGCTTACTGCAAAATCGATGCGAAAGATGGACATTATTGCGAATCCGCGTTTCAGTGTCAAGCCACATTAAACATTATTGTATCATGATAAAGTCTAATTTAATAGAATAGGACGTACCTATTATTTCATGGAGTAACCCCCCAGGTCGCGAGCTCCGAAGAGTCAGTTGAGCTGAAATAAACTCCGCTCCGCTTCCCCGCTCTGCCTCACTACTCTGTTTCTCATCTCCGCTCCGCGTTTAGTAAAAGTATTTTTTAAACTAGTTTTTAAACTTCTGTCGACTGAAAAGGGGAGCGGATATATAATGCAATTTAATTACCTACTTCATTTTAGCACACCTCCGCTCCTTTTTTCTCACATGTCAGATTTCGGTAAAAACTTTGTTATTTTAAAGAAATTGCAATTATCTGGGGTAATAATTGGTTTCCGACTCTAAAATTATGAACTGGAAAGAAAATATAAGGATGTAGAAAATTCCCATACCTATGGTCAAAAATGATATATATACTTACACTATATTCTATTTCAAGTTCATATTTTTACCGTCGGAAACCAATTATCACCCTAGATAATAGTAATTTCTTTAAAATTACAAAGTTTTGCCGAAATCGGGCATGTCGTTTCGAAATAAAACGTAGACTACGTTTGTATGGAAAATTGTAGTTTGGTCTAGGGTAAGGGGACTCTTAAGCGTTTTATTTCGACCAATCTTTAAAATCTTTCGGAGTACATTTAAAGTCACGTGCTGACTCCAAACTTACTCCCTGGATCCAAGCCATCCAGGCCAATCCAAATAAATGCACATACATTGAACCACGGAACTAGGATCTGATAACTGAACTCCATATTAGCAAGTCAATGGATAATGCGAAGATTCCAGAGAAAAGCTTGGTATTTATACAGGGTGTTTCAGAACGGCGAAATACGGTATTTTAATAAATATTTTTTTATTCTGCTCAAAAATAAGTAAGTTATAAGCTTTTAAAATCTGATGGAAGGGGAAACTTTCAAGTAATAGAAACAGGATGCACGTACGGCAATCTTGACGTCACTGCTATTAGGTCTCGCGCATACGAAAGATGAGTGAGATGTCCCTCCACTCTTATATTTGAAATGCTACTTGCTGCTTCATTTTTCTTGCTGTTTTCAAAATAATATTTCTTTTCAGCGATATTTTTTGTTACAACGTGGAAGGGACATACCTATAATAAATGGAACCAAGGGCTACTGGGCTGTACTAGATCACTATAGTAAAATACAGTTAGTCGCGAATGGTCTTAAACGCATGTAGTCTACGTAGCAACTCGTCTAAAACGCTCACCGCCTTATTATAAAACGCAGACTAACTTTGTTACCAGGTTTAAACCATTATCCGACCAAATCAAGTTGACATGTAGTAATATGTCACTGTCTCATCTGAAAATGTCAACTTAATTTGTTCAGATAATGGTTTAAACCTAGTAACAAAGTTAGTCGGCGTTTTATAATAAGACGCTCATTGTCTAAATCGCATGTCGCCGTAATAGGAAGCGGTCTAAAGATTAATCTCGTTCTAAAATGAGGTGGTCTAAAGTAATATTTCGTCATGTAAAATGTTATCACAATAACAGTAAAAATTAAAAAATAATAATTGGCCTTTACATGTAGAACGTAAACTCCTAGAGTCCCAGCGCAATATGCGTACCTATTTCCCGTCCCCTCACTTCCCCCCGTCCTCGCCTTTTGGAGGGTGTTGAGTCGAGTGGGTGGCTGCAACCGCCACGTAATGCTAAACAGCTAGAGGTTTTGTCAAACAACTGATTACACAATCCAACTGCGACATAGCTTAGCAATCCAGAAAATTTGGAGCGTATAGCTCCAAATATATGAATAAATAAATATATTTATTTATTTATTAATCCATTTAATTTTATTAATCCGATTTTTTTTTTCAAATGTGTTTATTTTAATAAATAAAGCGGTAAAACCTTCAAGGGTAAAACTTTGGTAAAGCAATGGTTAATCAAAACCATTTTCTTTCCAGAATTATCACCCAGTGAGCCAATCAAAGTATTAGCCCTAGCCCGCAAACCCAGTCCACTGGTAGCACATACACCTGGTACAACAGCAGAGCTGGTCTGCGAAGCGTACGGCAGCCCAGCACCCGAGATACATTGGTACAAAAACGACGCGCCAGTTTATGAGGTTAGTAAGGGAAAATTCATATTTTCGCCTGCAACGTTACAGGGGTACGGGGGCAGAGGAATATACGTTAAAACGATATGTTACTGTCTATCTCTGTCATTATTATCTGGTACAGAAATGACGTGCCAGTCTGTGATATTAATAAGCGAAAGCACACGTTTTCGCTGCGACATTACAAAGGCATGGGCGTAAGGGAATGTACGTTGAAAAGAAATGTTACTTTCTATCTCTCTCACTATTGTCTGGTACAAAAACGACGTGCCTGTCTATGAGGTAAGTAAAATTATTCTATAAGCCTGTCGTCCCAAAGTTGGGCAAAGGCGTCTCCTCTAGTTTTCCACCAACTTCTACCAATAGCAATAATTTGCCAGGTCCTTAGTAAGAATATCTAAAGCAAACGTTTTCGAATGCGACGTTACAGACGCACGGGGGCAGAGGAAAGTAATACGTCAAAACGAAATGCCCATACTTTCTATCTCTATCACACACCGGTCTTACGACATCTAACACAGATGGTCATATTGTAAGTCAGATACCTTACGGTACAACTGTACAAACATTCACTCTAAAATCGACTCTATTTCTATTCCAGCACGACTTAAAATCCAGCGAGCTGATCAACACCAACCCAGAGTCGCTTGCGCGGGTAGTTTCCACTCTTCTCATAACGAAGACTGACTCGGAAGACCAGTACAGATGCGTCGCCAAGTCGGGAGCAAAGATGCTGACTGCTACCAGTACCGTTTATAGATCAAGTTAGTTTCTCTTCTTATCCATTTGAGAGCCAAGCTCTTGCTATATATGTTATAGACAGAGTGATAAATTGGGATACTTTTATAATGCCCGGGTATTATGAATACAAGCTACTTTGGGCTGAGTATTAATCCTGCTAATATTATAAACGTGAAAGTTTGTAAGTTTGGATGGATGGATGTTTGTTACTCTTTTACGTAAAAACTACAGAATTAATTTTAACGAAACTTTACAATAATATCGCTCATACATCAGAATAACAAATAGGCTACAATTTATAAATATATTGTGTGACAATCCTGCGCAGACGAAGACGCGGGCACTAGCTAATCCTACTAATATTATAAATGCGAAAGTAAGTTTGTATATTTGTTTGTTACAACTTCACGCTTGAACCACTGAACCTATTTAGATGAAATTTGATATGGGTATAGTTTGATACTCAGGGAAGGATATAGGATAGTTTTTATCCCGAAATATCTACGGGGAGCGAAGCCCACGGGCACAGCTAGTAATAATTTGAACCTTATTATTTATCTCATTGCTAGACATTGTGATTGTCTTGTGGTTCTCGGGCAATCTGTTAATACACAGGTGCATTGCAGGGGGAAAATAGCCTAGGTCCATGGACTATAAATAATAAATAAATAAACGACGGGTTGCACTCTGGGAGTGCCGGCAGAAGTGAAAACACAGCAGTATGGTCACTACACAGACGGTCGAGCCATCAGCTGTCACCATCCATGGATGCGCGTAGCACGCTGTAACATAAACACACACGAACATTCGCGCAAGTCTTACGAATTTTCGATCAGGTCACGTGTCCTGACGCGAGTTTAACATTTTTTACCCATTCCAAAAAAAGTGCACATCGCCGCTAAAGAAGTTTTCACTTCAATAAATATATAGGGACAAATCACACTGATTGAGCTAGCCCCAAAGTAAGTTCGAAACTTGTGTTATGGGATACTATATTTTATAACAAATACATATATAGAAAAACATCCAAGACCCAAGGCAATTTGAAAAAGGCCGTTTTCCAACTTACCCTGACCGGGAATCGAACCCGGGACCTCTGGGTGGCGGACTAGCATGGCCACTACGCCACGGAGGTCGTCTCTACTCCTATCCTACTATACTCTATTTGTTTAGGTATTTAAATAAATGTTAACAATCTTGACATGTCTTTTTATTGAAATATACAGTTTATAAATCAATACCTTTGCAAATTACAAAGTAATTATGTTATAAATTATAAATTACATAATTACTTTGTAATTAGCAAAATTATTGATTTATAAAGTGTATATTTCAAGAAAAGACATGTCAAGATTGTTTACATTTATTTAAATACCTAAGCAAATGGAGAATAAGTGGCGAAATCGGCCAATTTGGCTACCCCGTATTATGTGACCTATGTAAAATTCTGTAAATAAAGGTAAAAATATACACGCAAAGACACAAAATATAATATTGTTCGTGTAAACTTCGTCAGGCGATATAAATTTTTTTTTTTGTATGTAGGTACTTTTAAAACACGTCTTTTAATAGGATATGAGTATTTTTTCCCGCCATTGCTCAGTTTTATATACAATTTCCTTTTTAATTAAGTACAAATATTTTAAGAGGTGATTCAGTCCATCATTCCTAACAACTATTTCCAATAAATGTAGGTATATCGAAATACGAAAAAAAATGTTCATTTTCCATAGTGATGATATCACGTGACTACTTCAGGGCCGCAAGACCCAAAAGCCACTTTTAGCGTCATGGTGGGCGAGAAGATGGAAAAGCAATCAATACAGTGATGGGTTGCTAGCCGCATCGCCTGTTAACATGATTCGCATTTTCGCCTATTCCCTCGATCGGCTCTTACGATCTGCGAGGGAAAAAAAGCAGCTGGTACATTCTAAGTTTTTCTTCTATCTGGAAGCTCAGAAAAAATCAGAATTAGATTAGGCAATATAACTTTTACTTCTGCTACTCCCCAGTAGATGGCGACGGCGGCACGGAAATAACCGAACGCACCCGACTGAACCCGCTCGCCCCGCGCTTCCTCGTCACCTACAAGGCGTACGTGGACAAAATCGGCAACCACGCGGTCCTCCCGTGCCGCGTGCGGGGTCACCCCAGACCGCACATCACTTGGACCTACAGGGGGACCGGAGACAAGAACGCGACGGTTGTCAAAACTGGAGCCAGAAAGAGGGTAAGAATATTATGTTGTTTTTCGTGCGTGTGAGTGGCCAACACTCAGATTTAGGTTGCCTAAAGGCATCTGACATAGCTTGACGACTGCAATACAATGATGACAGCCGGGACCAACGGCTTATACGTGCCTTCCGAAGCACGGAGGAGCTCGAGAAGTTTTAATGCCACTTGTGGTTACCCATCCAATGCGGAATACGCCCGGCGTCGCTTTACTTGCGAAAGAGCTAGGAATGCGCACCCCTGCCGGGCCATCGAGCTCCTGTCAATAGTATATCATATGATCTAACAAAATATACTGAAACTATTTTAAGGATAAATTATAATTATAAATAGTTTAAGTTATATATATATATATTTTAGGTTAAGGTATATATTGATATGGGCCTAGATGTTTATTTTTGTAAAATCTTTTGTTGCCTGAAATAAAACAATAAATAAATAAATAAAATAAATAAATAAATTCAGTTCATGATAAATAAATAAATATATAGGGACAAATTACACTGATTGAGCTAGCCCCAAAGTAAGTTCGAGACTTGTGTTATGGGATACTAACTCAACGATACTATATTTTATAACAAATACATGTATAGATAAACATCCAAGAGCCAGGACAATTTGAAAAAGGCCATTTTCTAACTTGCCCTGACCGGGGTTTGAACACCCGAACCTCTGGGTGGCGGACAACATGGTGACCACTACGCCACGGAGGTCGACTGAACAACTTAGTCCAAGGAACATTTATATCTAAATATGAAAAGTAATCTTTTGCTTCCCACGCAAGTTGACCGATCAGCTGATCCGATTTTATAGAAACCCAATTTTTTTTTTCATATTTCGACATGTTTCTTGTTAAAAGTTGTTCACTATCACGGACTGGATTCAATCTTAAAATAGTTTCAGTATATTTTGTTACAATATATACAAAAATATGTATTTCATCCTCGAAAATTAACCTCTAAACTTATAATAAAATAACCTAAATGATAGTGGGTATTACAATTATTACAATAGCGCCATCTATTGTCGAATAGCTAAACTAATATTCATCGTAGTAAACTCGCAACGCTTTTAAAACCCCAATTTACATGATTCAGACCATTATATAGTTTATTTATTGTTAACACCCAAAACAGTCTATATAATATAGCTCTTGTATTGTTTTATTCTTGTTGTCCTTTTTGTACTACAAAGTATTTACACAATACTTAAGACGAAATGGTAGCAGAAGTGGCGCCTACATTTGAAATAAATTGTTTTAAAGTAAATATGATGATAATAAAAAAAATGGCATCCAACAATTTGTAAAAAAGATTTTAAATTATCTTAATAATAACCTTTAAAAGTATTATTGATAATCCGTCTAGTTTTAAAATGAGTTTTCGCCAAAATATATTTTGGGGGTGAAGTCGGTTTTTAGTTTTGAAAAATTATTTCATCTAGAAAAGCACAACAAAGCTAGACAAAGCTTCTAAACATCAGTGAGAGCTCTCCAACCCGTCTGGCTAGCGTGGAGAGTGTACGCCAAGTCTACTACTCTGGCCAAGTAAGGCTCTGGTAGTACAGAGAGGGTCGTGCTCCTGCAGTGGAGACAAAAAGACCTGATGACGATGACGATTTCAACTAATTTTGACTGTGGCTTTCAGATTCTCCGTTCAGGCGAGCTGGTGCTATCCCCCCTCCGCTGGAGCGACCTGGGGGAGTTCACCTGCACTGCCTCCAACATGTTTGGCAGCCAATCCGCAGTCACCTTCGTCTACCCTTCTAAAGTAAGAACCTTCAGGAGTGACGACAGGGTCCGAAAAGTATGATTGTATTTAGTCCGTCTTGTAGATTATCCAAAAATAATGGACTCGTATTTTTTAGTTTACCAAAAAAGTAAAAATTCACAAAGATACGGAGCGTCAAAGTTACGGAGTGGGGGCTTGCGACGTCACACGAAAAATCGTACCCAGCCGTGACGTCACGCGAAATTTATATGCGCTGTATCTTTGCCATTTTTGTTTTCTCAGAGAAAATAAAAAATACGTATACAATATTTTTTAATAATGTAACTTAGCAACCAAAAATATTTTTTAATTCGTCAAATGCCTAATAGACATGACGAATGGAAAATCACTGTTGGGCATAGGCCACCTCACATAGTCTGCCCACCTATACACGCTGACTTTTTATTGGTTTTGGAAAAAAAATGTTGCACTTACTTATATTAAATAAATTCCTCTATCCATAATTTGTGTATGACCTAAGATGAAAAAAATTGTGAAAATGATTTTCGATTGAGACCACATGGTACATGGTAACTACATAGTTACGCCCGTCCAAAACTGACGCGTGACCCCGATGAACTCCGGCCTGCAGCGCCTGGCGGCGGAGTTATAGTCAACATTTTTGTTTCTGAATTTTTATTTTGACTAGCTAATTAGGTCTTTTTAAAACAAATAAAATGTCACCGTGTGTAGCTAGTTGAATACATATCGAAGTCACCACATTTTTTATTTCCTTTTTTTTTAATAGCCTGATGTTGTGTCCAACTGCTGGGCAAAGGCTTTCCCTTCTCCTCTCCATCTATCTCTATCCCGATCGATTTGCTGCCTTCCACTTAAGAATTTCTAGATGTCATACCGCCATCTCTTCCTTGGTCTACCCCTACGTCTTCTTCCATCTGGTACCCACAAGGTGACCCTGTGGGCCCATCTACCTGCTTGCATGCGGCACACATGTCCCGCCATTTTATTTCCTAATGTTAATTATATTTATTTCTTTTCAGGCTGGATAACCCTTCTGCCACGGTTAGCAAGCGTCAAGTATACTTAATATGGATGTTCCTGTTATAGTTAAGATTACGTTAGGAAATAGCAAATGAAGTTCGAAAAACGCAGCGAAATAACATAACAAAACCATTTCAAATATAGGTAAAGATAAATACAAAAGTGATATACCTAGGTAGTCCATTTGCCCAAATTATGTGCACTCATTTTCGGCGGCGAAAAACGCCACATGCACTGTACACTCGCAGAGAACATTGGTGCGTTGCGCCGACAGTTTGTATTGGTTTTAAACTGTTGTTATACACATTGATCTTCACGACTTGGAGAATTTTAATTTTATGTTGTTTCATTTACCGAAATATGAGCAAATTATTATTAAAAATATTTAATATTTTTTTATAATTTCCAAAATAGATTGTGGGTGCACTATTTGAGCAAATTAACTATATTTAAATGTAAGCTTAAAGCATCGTTTTCGGTGGTGTTTTTCATATAACCAATCTCATGCCCAAGTTATACTTTCTTGAATAAAATATACATTTGTCACAGATACTCTACCTATACTATAAAAGCGTGGATAAAAGTTAGTAAATTCCAGACAACTTTTAATAATTCTAACTAGGAACTTTCTCTGTCTACATTACTATCTTCTTCTTCTTATCGTGTGTGTTAGTGACTAACACTGGTGTCAGAGTTTTTAAACCGCCTAAAAGGCCTCTGACATGGTTTTAGGTAACGATCAATGACAAAGACAACCGAAGCATGGATCATCTTACTTATCAAACAATCAGGTGATCAGCCTACAATGTCCTAACCACTAACTAGGACAACAACACAAAGTATATATATATAAATCCATCTATATATATAAAGTATATTACTATATTTTGATAAAATATTATACTTTTGTAGCTAAATGAAGCTGCGTTTTCGACTCTTTGTGAGCCTAACGAGGGAGTCTGCCTATTTTTTAATTTTATTGTTGTATTATTAAATTATAACTAAACGAATGTTTAACGCCGAATAGTAATGTATTATATAATAGTATATAAACTCTTGTGATCATACGAAAATATCTGTAGACTGTGATTTCGAATATATATGGAGACATAAATAAATATATCACTGAATTTATGTATTATTTTCGACCTTTGGCTTAAAAATAAATGTGCAGGGTTAATACGGATGTGGATTGATTATCCCAAAATATATTAACCAATTATGCTCGGTATCAGATTGCAAGACCGGATTCGCAATGTAGAGATCCGGCGTCGAACGAAAGTTCACGACGTGCTATCTAGGGTTGCGAACCTAAAATGGAACTGGGCAGGACACCTGGCTAGAAGGAATGATGGAAGGTGGAGTAAGGCTATCACCGAGTGGTACCCCAGGAATGGGAAACGGAGTGTTGGGCGTCCGGCAGCTAGGTGGGTCGATGATATCAAGCGGATTGGTGGAAAAAACTGGATAGCTAGGGCTAGGGATAGGATTCAGTGGCGCAGACAAAAGGAGGCTTATGCCCAGCAGTGGGTTGAGAGCTGACGATGATATTAACCAATTATTAATTATTACTCATATTTTCTTTTAGCAAAGTAGTCAAAATTCACGAAGATACAACGCTTGGAAGTTTCGGAGTAGGGGTGATTTACGTCACCGTTGGTTATCGTGGCCAATCGTGACGTCACGCGAAATTTAAATGCGCTGTATCTTCGTCATTATTTTGCCAATCAGAAAAAAGAAAAATACGTGTACCATACTTTTTAATCTATCCAATGAGCGAGAAACATTTTTTAGTCTACATTTTGAGAACAGTCCATGATAACTACTTAACTAAAAAAAAATCGGCCTCCCATACAAATTAGTGTTTAGCCAATTCAATTTTGCATGGGAGGTCGACATATTTTCATCGATTTTCAATTTTTTGCTCTCTCTGCTGCTCTCCCATGCTGGTCTGGGGTAAATAAAAAAACTTAGAATGTATGTACTAGCTGCTTCTCTTCCCACGCAGATCGTAAAAGCCGATCGAGGGAATGGGCAAAAATACAAATCATGTTAACAGGCGATGCGGCTAGCAACCCATCACTGTATTGATTGCTTTTCCATCTTCTCGCCCACAATGACGCTAAAAGTGGCTTTTGGGTCTTGCGGCCCTGGGTTCTGCATAGAACCGCAAGACCCAAAATGCTCTGTCTGCCCCACTATGGATAAAGACGTGATAGTATGTATGTATGTATGTATGTTCAATTTTTTTAAAGATATTAGTATAGAATCGTGTACTGAACTTGCTTCAAAAAAGTAACCCCTATAAAACGTGTTGAGTTACTTCCTTACTTATATGTCACAGGAAAACCTTACCCAAGACATCAGGGTTTTGGGAGATCAAACATAAAAATAAATAATTTTTCACTATCAAATTATTTTTTACAATTAAGAAGTTCCTTACTGCTACTGCAGAGATCATGTACAGCTAGTAGTACAGCGTAAGATTTTTGTGATGTGACTTTGTAACAGTATAAAGATACTATTACTAGAGTCACTTAGCATGTAAATAACGTACATTGACCCTCTATACATGTCTCTGTCACTCATGAACAATTTAATATGTAACTTTCACTACACGTGTAAAACGCATCGCAATGTAATATCAGTTTTATAGTAACTGTACTAAAGTCGGTTTCAGATTATTATGTTATTTGTAAATAACAAGTGTAGCGTCATATTTGACATGTCGTTGATATTTGCACGTACTTTCGCTGTTTGGTATGCAACGCGTACGCTCTAAAGTGATTTCTTCGTTACCGTAACTAAAATCTAACTAAATAAAAAATATTACAAAATATTTGTGTGGAATAAAAAGGGTGTTATAAATTTGTTATGTTTGATGAAAATCGGTTCAACAGTTTAAAAGTTATAAGGGGCTAATGCTTGAATTATTTGAATATGTAGTTTCGCTACTCATCACTAGATGGCATTCATTCTTGGCAGACAGGGTTTTTTAATTTGCCTAGTAAATAAATTTGTACATAAAATAAATACTTCAAACATAAACTAAAATTATAGGTGTGCACATGCTATATAGACTTCTATTTCATACAACTAGAGAAAATGTTCACTATGAAAGTGAACAGCGAGTACCTATGGTAAGGAATACTACGATTAAAATAAATAGGCATGTATTAAAAGTATAAATTGCTTTATTATATACATTGACGAGTATTTTGCATTCTACTTACACTAGCTATAATATTTTGAAGAAACAAATAGATACATACAAAAAAAGGAATAAACTAATTAAAATCAGGTGGGTAGATGTTTTTAAGACACTAAAAATAATATAAAATTACGAAATGTTTAAATAAAATATATAAAAACAAAACATACATCATTGGCAAAACTGGCCTTGTTCATCCACATGGGGAAAATTTACAATATAACATCTATAAAACAAATTAAATATGAGAATATTGAACTATAATTACCTCACTTTAAGTTAACAAATTATATTATACTTACTCGATCACTTGACCGTGTACACTCTATAGTTCTATCTCGCTCACAAAATTCACATTTGACAAGGATAAAACTATAGGGGTTGTTGTCCCTATTCACCCGCAAAGTGGCAACTAGCATAGTTCAAAAATCAACTTAAAGTGGAGCACTAAGTGATACCTAACATTTTATTTGTCACTTCTATTCTACTAAGCGTCTTAGTCTCGTTATATGGCTCGAAATCCATTAGTAACGCCATAGTCGTCGTTTATAGGTAGCCTGGCTTCATTTGGCAAAATTTATATTATGTTATAGTTAATTTGTTGAATTGGTGTGCACCCCGTTGACACGCCACAAAGGCCACGCCTTTAAAAAATCCGATGTCGCTTTGTCAGCGTTTCATCCAATTGACCGAATGGAATACTCTTTCAGTTTACGTATCTTATGTATTTCTATACTGAATTCCCAATATTTTTTACTCATTTTAGAACAAAGTTCGTCCACCAAAGAGAAAGATATTTTGTTTATTCTAAACAGAAGCATACTAAATCTCTTTCATCGTGTCAACTCTTTATAGGCCCATTTAAACGATGCAGGTTTCTTGCCTGTTGCATACAATAGATAACTTGCATGGTCTATACAAAACGTTAGTCATATAAATCATTTATTGCTTCAATGAAATGGTATGCAACAGGCAAGAAATTTGCACCGTCTAAATAGGCCGTAAGCCTACTTGTTCCATGCAATAAATAACTATAATCAAACAAAATAAATTCTGCCAAAATCACCCATTGAACACAATTGTAAACTTAACTAGATATTTATCGGTTGATCGCCATTTTAGTAAGGTCCGCCATTTTGTATGCCACCGTTCTGATAGCCGCCATCTTGGTAGCCGCCATTTTGTCCTTGTCCACGGCCCGCGTAGCCGCCGGCGACACCGACGTCTTCGTATGAGATCTTCGGTCTGTAGCCGTCTTGATCAGCTTCGTATTCTACGGTCTGAAAATACCAAAAATAACGTCAAGGATAAAGGTTATGATGTTCAGATGATGTTTTTTTTTTTGATGACGACTGCCATACCATAATAACTGCCGGTACCAACGGCTTATACATGCCTTCCGAAGCACGGAGGAGCTCAATAAATTTGTTTGCCCACTCCTGCCGGGAGTGACCACTTATAAACGAAAAAGACAATGGTTTTTCGAATTGGTTTTCGGTGTAGGACACCCACCTACAAGGTAGTCAGATGACCTGACCATGGTCGCTAGGAAGCGCTAGATGCAGGCCGCTCTTAATCGGTCTTTTTGGAAATCTTTAGGACAGGCAGTGGACGTTATGCGGCTGAAATATTGATGAAACAAACAAGTTACCTGTTTCCTGCCGTCAGGCAGCAACACGTAGTACAAGCCCTCAGCCCTGTCTCCCTGCCTGGACTCCCTATGGCCAAAGTCGTTGCCAGATTCGTCGTCCTTCACCATGTATTCGAAGTTGTAGTTAGCTGGCTCCTGAAATAATTTTACTATTACTACCAGCTTGTCTGGAAGAAAAGAAAACTGGTTTTCTGTACAAACACATTGTAAAAATTTATTGAGCGATCTTGACGGTACTTTGCAGGGTCAAAAATAAATTATTAAGTACTGAAAATAAAACGTCACAAAATAACGTTACGAACCAATCCTTGGATAGGTTTGAGCAACGCTAGATGATGTCGGGACCCACAGTTTATACGTGCATTTCACCAAAACATGGAATCATCTTTGTTTTCGGATAATAAGGTGATTCAAGCCTGCAATATCCTAACCAGACTGAAAACAACTTTTCACAAAGTATGCTACTTCGTGGGAATCGAACCCACGACCTCCGGAAGGCGAATGCCTTGACCATAAGACCACGGAGGCAGTCACGCAACGTAATATCATGTGTACAGTATGCATAATCATCATCATCATCATCAGGTATTTTCATCTCCACTGCAGGAGCCATACTTGGCGAGAGCAGATAGAGGACTTGGCCTACACTCTCCTCGCTGGCCAGACGGATTGGAGAGGTATCATTTATGTTGATAAGCTTTGTTTAGCTTAGATTTCCTAAAGCGCCTCCTACAACATCCACGGGAAGACTCGGAGTGATCCTATTCTACTCTGCCGGATACCACATGGCAAACAGTAAGGTTTTTGTAAGTAAAACGACGCAGCGAGAATGCTATGACGTAACGTTGTGTAGACTCTCTATTGTATTAAAAACTGCCTTTTAGTATAATAGCCTGGGCACTGTCTACATCGTAGATAATAAAGACGCCATACACGTGCTGTGCGAGTCTAAACATATGAACATTGTACAGCACATGTGTTATGTGAAATCAACACAAGAAATGCATGTTATCATTCGTTATCTGTCATGAACTTGATCCCTGTGAACTAGACTTGTGTTGTGGCTTCCTTGTTTATGGCTTTAATAGCACCAAGTAAACTAAGAATCCATTAGATGAAAACAAGTAAAATCAGACACTTTTATCTAAACGACAAAACTTAACTTTTACCATGGGATTTGTAGAAAATACAAAAGAGTGACTTCTTGCTTTTTTGTATGTAGCCTGATGTCCCGTTTTGAAGTAAGCTTTAGGCATCATCTTTTTGTTTCCACTGCAGGAGCGCGACCTTCTCTGTATTACGAGAGCCATACTTGCCCAGAGCAGCCACAGAACTTGGCCACTCACTCTCCTCGCTGGCCAGACGGGTTTGAAAGGGTCTCATTGATGTTCACAAGCTTTGTTTAGGTTGTATTTCTTAAGTCGCCTTCTACGACATCCACGGGAGGACTTGGAGTGGCCCTATTCTACTTTGCCGGAAACCACACGACCAAGGATCATACAAGGATCATACAAGGACTAAGTAGGTATCATGAGTGTTCAGACCCAGTACAAATTGACAAAGACCATTTCCTGTCTTGGAATTGATCCCAGAATCACCGGTGTGACTAATAATTACACCACGGAGGTCGGCAAACACAGATAGGAAAATTCTTTTATGTTTTTTTTTTCTGAAAAAAGCTTTATAAAACATACCCCGTTGGATCCATCATCACTGTCTCCACCGTAGCCCCCTCTGCCCTGGCCAGGAGGTAAGTACGCGCGGCTTTGAGCACCTCCGAAATCGTTAGCTCCAGAGCCCTGACCGCCTGAAAAAATAAAAAAACGCTCATTTTAGTTGGAGAAGAATATGAATAGCAAGTAAACAAATAAAGTTTGAACGAAAATAAATTACGTAGCAGAAGTCTATCAAAGCTTTTCCAAGCTGGTCTGGGAGAAAAGAAAAAACTTTGAATGTACAGCTGGTTCCCTTCCCGCCCGCATCGATAGTAAAAGGGAAATAAAGATTCATAAGAGGCCTGAGATCATATATAAGGATCAGGCACGAAGGGTTCCGTACTATCTATAAAAAAAAACACATTTTTTGTATGGAAGCCTCACTTAAAAATTTGTTTTGTTTTGTTTTTAATATCTGTTGTTACAGGTGCAACAAAAATTTACATCATCTGTCAAAATTTCAACTGTCTAGCTATCATGGTTCATGAGATACAGAAAGACGGACAGACGGACAGCGGAGTCTTAGTGATAGGGTTCCATTTGTATCCTTTGGGTACGGAATCCTTAGGAACAGAGATGGTAGTGGGGACATGAATGATGAGAAGATTTAACAAACAGTAATCATCCTCAGTATAGAAAGGGCAAGGAAGGCTCACCTCCAAAACCTGGTGCACCATACTGCTGTGAGGGTGCGCTTAATCCAGGGGCGCCATATTGCTGAGAGGGGGCATTTTGTCCCGGAGCACCATATTGTTGAGATGGGGCATTTTGTCCCGGAGCACCATATTGCTGAGAGGGGGCATTTTGTCCCGGAGCACCATATTGCTGAGAGGGGGCATTTCGTCCAGGGGCGCCATATTGCTGAGAGGGCGTGCTAAAGCCAGGAGTACCATACTGGGTGCTTGGTGGCCTAGCACCTTGAAAAAAGAAATAAAATTAATTAAAACACAAAGCTATATGTTAAAGCTCCATTAGCCATTTTCGAAACCAAACTCATGAACGTTAGGCAGTGTAAATCACTTCACTCAGTGGTAGTCAATTCCGATTTTCGAGCTCCGTGGCGTAGTGGTCACCATGCTTGTCCGCCACCCTGAGGCCCCGGGATCGATCCCCGGTCAGGGCAAGTTGGAAAATGACCTTTTCCAAATTGTCCTGATTCTTGGATGTTTATCTATATATGTATTAGTTATAAAATATAGTATCATTGAGTTAGTATCCCATAACACAAGTCTCGAACATACTTTGGGGCTAGCTCAATCTGTGTAATTTGTCCCTATATATTTATTTTATTGATGACTAGCTGAAGCCCGCAACTTCATTCGCGTGGACTTTATGTCTCTGGAAAATGCTCATCAGGCTGAACAACTTTTACTAAGGCGACATTTTTATATCTCTTATAGTTTAGCTGGACTATTATGGTTCTGCATCAGGCGTTCCATTTTCCTAAACCATTTATACCCTATATGTTGCCCAGGCTTAATAGCTATATAACAAAAAAAGTTTCATTCGAATCCGTCCAGTATTTCCCGAGATTAGCGTGTACAAACAGACAAACAGACAAACAGACATACAGACAAACAGACAAACAGATAGACATTTTTTTTTAAATTCTTACTCTATTACTACATCTCTATCGCCCCCAATATTTTTTTTGGAAATATATTTAATGTACAGACACACTTTTTTTACTGTTTTATTATATGTATAGATATAGATTAGCCACCACTAGATGTCATTTGTACAAACGTAAATTTCCGTCCTCTGTTTCAAATCGATAGATACCAATTTCCCTCTTTCTCTCGCGCACCTATTTTACAATGCTCAAAAATGATAGTCCCTAAAGTTAAAAATCTGAACTGTTGTGTAAATACCTTGTCTGCCTTGGGAGCCGACACCAGGGGCGCCGTAAGATGAAGACGGCCTGGAGGGAGCTCCGTACTGACTAGAGGGCTGGGATGATGGAGGTATGTACTGCGAAGATGGTCGGCTGTTCCTGTTTGGTGCGCCGTACGTTGATGATGGGCGAGGTCTGCAAAAAAGGCCAATTCAATAGTATAATTTAACAAACTTGCGGTTTCGATTTGTGGACGATAGGCGAGGTCTGCAAAGAAGTCCAATTCAATAGTAGAATTTATGAAACTGCCTGCTGTTTCTATTATGAGTGCTGTATGTGACTATGTGACTGATAAGCGAGGTCTGCAAAAAAAGTCCAGCTTAATAGTAGAATTTTTAAAACTGCCTGCTGTTTTTGTTATGAGTGCCGTATGTGGACCATAGGCGAGGTCTGCAAAAACGTCCAATACAATAGTAAGATTTTAAAACTGCCTGCTGTTCCTGTTAGGATTGCCGTATGTGGACAATGGATGAGGTCTGCAAAAAAGTCCAATTCAATAGTAAATTTTAATTTTTGAAACTACTTGCTGTTTCTGTTAGTACTGCCGTATGTGGACAATGAATGAGGTCTGCAAAAAAGTCCAATTCAGTAGTAAAATCGCACTCGCAAGTGAAGCGTAAGTCACCCACCCACAAGGTGGTCAGAGGACTTGACCAAATGTCTTGAAATGTTTGGAAACCGCGCGCGCCTCGCGCTTGGTACCTACCTACTTACTTCGGCTCGTTGTCAACCACTTTCTTCGCGCATAGTGCGAGTGTCTGCACTTCTTATTTTTATATATATTAAGAACGAGAATACGTAATGATGGGTTTTTACCCATAAAAAAAGCCGAAAAGCGCAAGGTTAATGTAATAGTTGATGTAATGCACGTCGCAAAATATAATGACTGAGAAACATCCGACAATGGACTGGTATCAAAACGGCAAAACAACTGTTCAGGCTTGCCATGGACAAATCAACATTTAAAGAGCAGACCAAAAATAAAGAAGGAGAAGGGACAAGAATCGATTACTAAGTGCCCCCTTTCAGTAAGCATAGTGATTTACCAGTCAACCTGTAATTTTTTCAATAATATATGTTTCTTACCTGAAAACGGCGTCGGTCTGTCTTTGAGCTCCACCGGGGGGCCCGTAGGTCTGCGAAGGGGCTCCGAAACCGCCACCGTTGAATCCTTGTTGCGGGGGGAGGTATCTGCAAGGGTTAAGTTTGTAGTTAGTCCGTCCAGGGTCCTGGACCGTTACGGATATAATAAAATAATGATAATAATACGAGCCATCAGTATCCCACAATCGACAAAGGCCTCCTCCATCCATCTTTCCATCACGTATCCAAAGGCCTCCATTTTTTCCATTCAGTTCCGCTCTGAGCTATTTCTTTCCATTTATTTTTGAAATCCAATACGTCGCGCCATCGCGCTCTTGGTCTGCCGGGTATAATAAGCTATATGCGGATATAGTGTATGTTTTTGGTTAATATTTTATATAAAACCAAAAATGCCATTACAAAGAAATATATTTTTAAAAGTACAAACTCAAGGTTTGCCAAGGTTCTATGGAGTGTACTTGGCGTACGCCGAATCGATAGAGTAAGAAACACTGAACTGCGCTCCAGGACCAAAATTGTCGATGTAGGTGTCAAAACGGCAAAACTGAAGTGGGAGTGGGCCGGACATGTTTGTCGTATGAGACCGGAAAGATGGGCAAGAAGAGCGACGTTATGGGTGCCAGAAGGACGTAGGGGAAGGCCGAGGAAAAGATGGAGGGACGATATTGAAAGCTACATGAGTGGATGGCAGCAAAGCTGCCTTGGATCGTGAATCGTGGAAGCAAGAAGGGGAGGCCTTTGCCCAACAATGGGACACTATATAGGCTATTAAAAAAAAAACAAGAAATGAAGTAGTAATTAAAATTTCAAATATAAGAGTGGAAGCGTGGTGGGTGGGAAGAGTGAAAGCATCTCACTATCTCTTTTGTACGCGCGAGACCTCATAACGTGACGTCAAGAGTATGTGCATCCCAGGTGCATCCTTTTTCTGTCACTTGACAGTTTCCCCTTCCATCACATTTTTTTTCAAAGCTTTTAATATATCTTGCTAATTATTGGACAGATAAAGAATATATATTTTGTTTTCGGTTTTAGATTATGTTATTCAGTGATATGAATAATAAAAAGAATTGAGTAAAATACCGTATTGTTGAAAACTAAAAACCGACTTCAGCATCAAACTATACAACCTATTTTGATAAATTTAACCCTAAAAATTAAAAAAATAATATTTCATAAGTATTAAAATATAGATATTAAAAAATATAGATAGAAATGTATATACATAGATATTAAAATACATATTAAGACAAGAGTAGATAAATAGTTAAGAAAGAAAACATCAAACTATACATATACTTATTTGACACAAATAATAAAATAAAAAGATTCAATAAATACTACTATACTACTAACACTTTAGACTAACACTATTATATAAGCAACGTAAACTATGGAAATGGTACATTATAGGCTTTTTTATTTTTATTTTATTTTATTTATAAGAATTAAAATTATAAAACTTACCGGTTATCTACAGGGGGTTCTGCTAATGCAGACACGACGACTAAACCTAAGATGAGGCAAATCTGAAAATAAGATCTGTTTTATTAGGTATATATTATATTAGACCATCTTTTGTATCATTATGGTCAATAAAGATTTAATAATTCAATTCAATTTAAATATATCTTTATTACTATAGGATATTTATAATATCTCTTAATAATCGTCATTATTTTGTTGCACAATTGTTGACGTCAAATGGTTAATTACAGCTAAGTTTACTGCCGCTTCCAAAGCGCTAGTGCAGAAGAAGCAGTAACAAACTGCACTGCAGCATAAAATATTGCAGTATGTTGAAAAACCCTGTCCGATCCGATAAGGTAATGTTGGGTAGCTTGTGTAGGTTCTATTAATCGGTAAAAACTGCAGCTTCATACATGTTGAAACGGTATCTAATTTTGTATGGGGCCTCATTTATTTCATTTTTTTTATTTCATTTCATTTATTGCTTTTCATATTGTACATAAAGTAAAGTGTTATATAACACTTTACTACATAGTCATTTCTTAAGTTAGTAGGTACAAAATGAGCCCTGACAGGGCATTGCAAAAGAAAAAATATGGAACGGCATGCGGTTTTATTTTTCGTTAGTATTTATATAATATAAAATTTTTAATTTAGTTTTTAATTTAGTTGTTAATTAAGAAGATTAAACTGTTATTTTAATTTTATTGATATAAAATTAGTTAGTAATTATTTAAATAAAGATTGATTTGTTTAGTAGTTTTTTAATACGAGTAGGTAATGTCAGTTTGTACAAAGTCAGTATTTTAATTCATTCAATATTAGCTATATTTGTGTATTTACTCGTATATTTATGTCCTTTACATTTATATTTATGTACTTATAATATATACGTTATTCGTCATTTTTTTTATATTTTTTCAAATCTTTATCATTAAAAAACTCGTCCAATGTGTAATAATTTTTTTCTACAAGCAGTGCTTTTAATCTTTTATAAAAAATGGTATCTTTCTTCTCTGCTCTTAGCAGATCTGGAAGGGTGTTATAGACTTTTATTGACATTGCAAGCGGTCCGGAGTTAAAAATTTCTAAATTACGAGTAGAATTTGGCCTAGCTAACATATTCTTTTTCCTTGTAGGATAGCGTCGCGGTAAGTCGTCTTTTTTTGTGTAGTACTGGGGGTATTTTCGTACAAATTTGCTGGTTTCGAAGATATATATGCATGGCAATGTCAGAATTTTTAAATCTTTAAAATACGGCTTACAGCTATCTCTCTCCTTAATATCAACTATAATGCGTATACATTTCTTTTGGAGGATTAATAGTTTATTCGCGTTGGTACTGTTACCCCAGAGTATAACCCCATATGTGAGCCATGAATATGCATATGCATAATATGCTGTTATCGCCGTTTTTTTATTGGTGGATTTTTTCAGTTCCCAGAGTGCGTATGTGAACGTAGATAATTTTTTTGCTATTTTGTCTATATGATCTTTCCAGTTAACGTGTGTGTCTAACACTAATCCGAGCAGTTCAAAAGATTTTACAGATCCATCAGATTTTAAGCGATTTCAGGGATGGGAGAAACGGCTGAAATGATGATCTTCTTCTTCTCATCGTGTGTGTTAGTGCCTAACACTGGTGTCAGAGTTTTTAAACCGCCTTAAAGGCCTCTGACATGGTTTTAGGTAACGACCAATGTCAAAGACAGTGACCGGGACCGACGGCTTGACGTGCCCTCCGAAGCACGGATCATCTTACTTATCAGACAATCAGGTGAACAGCCTACAATGTCCTGACCAAACTAGGACAACAACACAAAGTCGTTGCCCCCGCCGGGAATCGAACCCGCGACCTCAGGGTATGAGCCGAACGCTCTAACCACTACACCACGGAGGCAGTTTGAAATGATGAAGAATATTTTGTACGAAATATTCATGCAATTAATTTAAAGAACCTCCCTTATTAAATCTATGTAAGTATTCGCTGCTTTACCTTCATTTTGATCGTTATTTTGTTCACGAACCCGCTCCTGAAACAAAAAAGTTCAGCCTTCAGACCATAGATCAACTATAGATCGTGGTTAAGCTCTCCTCTACGCTGGAGTTAGCTCAGTCTGTGTCATTAACAGAAATCGGAATCACTGGTGCTATTGCTATCAAAAGTATGGATATGACTTTTGATAGCAATAGCACCAGTGTTCCCAGCGACAAATTTCCCAGGATTTCTCGAGAATCAGTACCTTAGTAGGTAACTTATGTGAATAAAACCTTTTTTAATCCCATTGTTAGAATGTGTCGCGATTTTAACGAATTGAGACAATCTAACGCTGATCTTGATATCTTCAATCCGAGTTTGTCACAGTTGAAAAGATCACTTATTGCTTCATTACATATGTAAACTTTATCACAATTACCTACCTATCTGTTTTGATGACTTACCTGCACTAGCTATATGAATTGTAAAAATATTGTTATATTATACTTGCTCTCATATATTTATTTGGCCTTGCTGTGTACACTGTAGTGGATTGCTGACTAGTTTTGTTCTCCTAATGCTTACAAATTTCTCCTGTTCTATGTTGTCTGTAATCTGTTTGTGTGCCTTATAATAAAATAAAAATAAAATACATTTGTATGTATTTGTATGTTGTCCGACAGATGGGCCCACACAACCACAACATGGGTTCCAACCGACGGAGTGAGATCCAGAGAAAGGCCTAGGATGAGATGGAGAGACGAGTTATCCGCTTTTGACAAAGAATGGCATGAAACAGCTGCAGATAAAAGTGATTGGAAGCAAAAAGGGGAGGCTTTTGCCCAAGTATGGGACCTAAACGGCTATAAAAAAAAATACATTTAATAAGATTTCGAATGAAGATTATTCTACTGCTTTTAGTATACACAATCTTTCTCTTTAAATGAATTATGTTATGGACTTTTAGCCATATCCATACCTTTGATAGCAATAGCACAAGTGATTCCGATCTCTGGTCATTAATCCACTGAAAGTTATTGAACAAGCGAGCGAAGTACTCTAACAATGTGAAATTTGTATTTATTTATGTTTTCACGATTACTAACTTGAATATGTTTGATCAGACTTTAAAGAAAGGCAGAAGTGTCAAATTCAAAAATTCTAAATTCTAATGTTTACCTTTACAGGCTATAAACACGTCAATAAGTATATCTTATACCTTTAAACGAGCAATTCTTGTATATATATATATTTATTTATAAATTTCTGTGATCTCGAAAACGGCTCTAACGATTTCGCAGAAAATTTGTATATGGGGGTTTTCGGGGGTAAAAAATCGATCTAGATTAGTTTTATGTTTGGGAAAACGCGTGTTTTCGAGTTTTCATGCGTTTTTCTTTTCACGCAGAATATGGTCGCTTATTTCTCCGCGCCGACCGCCATGTTTTTAGCTCAGCGGTTAAGGATACCGACCGCTAGAAAGAGCGTTACGGGTTCGAATCCCACTCGGTGACTTATTTTTATTTTTTTTTATGTTTAAGTTTATATATAATTTTTTATTTTGCATTGTTTTTAGACAAGTTTAAAAAAATTTGTTAATGTTTAAGATGTAACCGAGCAAAGCTCGGTCGTCCAGGTACTTTACATTACTTGAGAATTATAAATTGAATTTATTTTAAAGAAAATCTACCAATACCAGCGCTTCGCAACGACTACTTGGTCTTTTTTTTTCTTTTCTTGATTATGGCAGTCAAACTTTGTTGAAGCTTATTTTGCCAGTGTCTAGTAATATCTCTTCTTTATTCCTAATCCTAAACCCTTAACTATACAATCAAAAGTTGGTATAGGTCCTTTGATTGCTTCACGGGAGCTTCTGGCGACAAATCTATACGAGTCCACTGGTTTTCATAGCTGATTGAGTGGCGGACGGCGCCCAAAGACGCCCGTCTACTCGCCTCTTTTTTAGGGTTCCGTACCCAAAGGGTAAAAACGGGACCCTATAACTAAGAGTTCGCTGTCTATCCGTCTGTCCGTCTGCCTATCACCAGGTTGTATCTCAAGAACCGCGATAGCTTGACAGTTGAAATTTTCATAAATTATGTATTTCTATTGCGGCTATAACAACAACTACACAAATTGAACGATTTTTAATATAATTTGATGTTTTTATTTTTAGTAATAGTTTTAATTTATAGAATAGCTTTTAGTTTAACATAATTTCATTATTATTAATTTTAAAAACATTAATTCTCACTATGTAAAATAAAATAATCACTACACAAAATAAAATAAATATTTAAGGGGGCTCCCATACAACAAACGCGATTTTTTATAGATAATGGTACGGAACCCTTAGTGCGCGAAACGTATTTATTATATATAATGTCTTTTTATTAATAAAAACTTACATTACAATATAATTAATTAATTAATTGTATTGTGCTTCATTATATGTTATCAAAGCTAAGCAACTTCTATTGCATTATGTTATCCTGTAAAGATAGATATAAGCTTGTGGAATAAATAAATACTAAATAATAAAAGGTTGATACATTATAACAAGTAATGCTTGCGAACGAGTTATCAAACAAATTACATAATAGAAATACTATGTAGTCAAAAAAGCGAAGACGAGCTGACCAGTCTTACCCGGCAGCGTTCACGAGTTGACGCACCGTAGTCGATATAGCTAATAGAATTTTTATTTTCGCACATGAGCCAATGAGCCAAATCAGTGAAGGGGTTGCCGAGATATGGGGTCCGTGAGTTTACAGTTCAAGGTGAGCTATGAAGTGAGGAAGTGAGCTATGAAGTAAGGAAGTGAGCTATGAAGTGAGGTTTAGTAAAGTTTTTTCAAATAAAAAAGCTTGCATTTGTCTTTTCTATTTTGATGAAGATTTCACGTTACGACTATCAAATGTTTTAAGGAGTTTTTTTATACAATGTGAAAGGGACATACCCGTAATATATCAAACCACGAGCTATACTTATTCACTATGGTATAATGAAAATAAATGACAATCAAAAAATTTTTCAGCATTTCCATACGAAAGAATGTAGCCGCTCGGGCAATTTGTTATGGGAACGTCGTTTTTGTTTTTTTTTTACCTTTCTTTTATTCCGTTACTTATACTATAGTGATCTAGTATAGCCCGTGGTACGATTTTACCCTTCCACGTTGTACATAGGGACAAATCACACTGCATGATTGAGCTATCCCCAAAATAAGCTTAAACTTTTATTACGGGAAATTAACTCGACAATACTATGTTTTATAATAAATACATACGAGTATATAGATAAACACGCAAGACCCAGGACAATTTGAAAAAGGCAATTTTCCAACTTGCCCTGGACGGGGATCGAACCCGGAACCTCCGAACGATGGACTAGCATTGTTACCACTACGCTCGCCATATTTCTAAAGTTCTTCATAATTTTTTCACCAGATTGATATGGGACCACCAGAAAGGATGTCAGTTGTTTTTAGGGTTCCGTACCCAAGGGGTAAAAATGGGACCCTATTACTATAAGACTTCGCTGTCTGTCCGTCTGTCTGTCACTAAGCTGTATCTCAAGAACTGCGATAGCTAGACAGTTGAAATTTTCACAAATTATGTATTTCTGTTGCCGCTATAACAACAAATACTAAAAACAAAATAAAATAAATATTTAAGGGGGGCTCCCATACAACAAACGCGATTTTTTTTGCCATTTTTTGCTCGATATCAATAATAGCAACAGGAAATATTCACAAAATTTTCAGTTGTATTTTTTTTAATAAATAAATAAAAATTAAGTGGCTCCCATACAAAAAAACTTGATTTTTATAGATAATGGTACGGAACCCTTCGTGCGCGAGTCCGACGCGCACTTGGCCGGTTATTTTAATACTTAGATACTTGTTCATATTGACAGGTAGAGTCATAGACCTAGTTTTTTTTTTAATTGGGCCCGATGGGAGTACCTATTGCAAAGCATGTTAAACAACCCAGGATCACAAACATCACAAATATTCTTGAGCTCTTTCGTGCTTCAGAAGGCACGTTAGCCGACAAGCCAGATGCATTTAGGCAGCTTTAAAAATCTAACACTAGTTGTGGCAACACGCACAAAAAACAAACTAAACAAAATTCCCGATTTTTAACGTGACCTATTTTCAAACCTAGGGTCCAATTCTCAAAATAATTTTAACACAAGCACTTATCACTCACTCGATTCAAATTCGACGGTTCGTTCGAAATGATGGCACCCGAATGAAGAACGCATTACTTCCTTTGCCTTATATACTATTATGAATGATTAGAGCAGTGCATGGAGATGCGCCGTGAGAGGCGGCCATCTTGAAGGTTGAACGGTTCGCGCCAAAAGTGATGGATGATACAGTTTCGCACGCAATTGATATGATTAAGATCACTATCAAATGTTTATGTATAACGAGTTGGACGGAGTAAAGATCCTAAAAGATATGCTATATGTAAGTTATATGTATAACCAGAAGATAATTTATAGACCAAATAAAAGAAAAATTAAACGTGAAAACATATAAAGAGGTTAAGAACTTAGCAGAAGGAAGAGAGACATGGAAAGCACTCCACCGACAAGAGCCCAGCTCTTAAATATAAGAAGATGTATAACACTATTTTTTTGCAAAACATACACATCACATAATTTTTCAAAATTAAAAGCCGACGTCACCCCTGAAGTACTCTATTCGTTTTGATAAAATTACTATAGGACTAGCTGACATGGTATGGGCATACCTGTCTGGCGGTCCCATAGAAATTTTGAAATTTTTTTCCAAATGAATATTCCAAATAGTTCAAGCGTTTTGAAATAATCGGTGAACATACAAATGAAAAAAAGGTCGCGACGAATTGACAACTGCCTCCGTGGTGTAGTGGTTAGAGCGTTCGGCTCATGCCCGGAGGTCGCGGGTTCGATTCCCGGCGGGGGCAATGACTTTTTGTTGTTGTCCTAGTTTGGTTAGGACATTGCAGGCTGATCACCTGATTGTCTTATAAGTAAGATGATCCGTGCTTTGGAGGGCACGTTAAGCCGTCGGTCCCGGTCACTGTCTTTGACATTGGTCGTTACCTAAAACCATGTCAGAGGCCTTCAAGGCGGTTCAAAAACTTTGACACTAGTGTTAGTCACTAACACACACGATAAGAAAGAAGACAACTTTCTCTTTTTTGGAAGTCTGTTAAAAAGAATCTCTACTAAAGTATAGAGTTAGAGATAAAGTTACCCGTTAACAAGTTTTAAAAAAACATGTTTTGTAAAAGTTTTTGTTGTAAGGCCAAAGTACTTATTAGAACAAATAAAATAAGCCAAAACTCGATTAAGTTGCACCGTTTTATTAGTTGCACCTCTATCAACCATCTTCCGTCTGCTCCGTCTCCGTGATCAGATCCTAGACATCGTCTACTATAAAGTGCTAGTCAAGATAAAACGAGTCCTATTCTTTCCTATTCAATGAGATTATCATGTTTTATATTATAACTGAGTTCTGTCGAATATATCCCGGCCCCATCATCAGAACAGCTCAATGACTCTATGATATTATAAATTTGTTATCCGACTTACAAAAGTACGCAAAATTTCAGCTCAATCGGTTGAGGATAACTGGATGAAAATTGAGTTGCAAGATTTGACTTAAACAACATACAAGATACATTGAAAGTTAAATAAAAGCTTGTAAAAAAACTACCGGTAGGTAGCAAGACAAAGCAGAGTTACTGACTTGGTTAAAACCATTATAACATCCGTACATACCAAAGATAACATATATCTTTGATTTCATATACATACATACATACATACTATCACGTCTTTATCCCTAATGGGGCAGACAGAGCATTTTTGGTCTTGCGGTTCTATGCAGAGCCCAGGGCCGCAAGACCCAAAAGCCACTTTTAGCGTCATGGTGGGCGAGAAGATGAAAAAACAAACAATACAGTGATGGGTTGCTAGCCGCATCGCCTGTTAACATGGTTTGCATTTTTGCCCATTCCCTCGATCGGCTTTTACGATCTGCGTGGAAAGAAAAGCAGCTGGTACATTCTAAGTTTTTTTTTATTCCTCCCAGACCAGCATGGGATGTATTTGATTTCATATTTTTTTTTTTGATAATTTGATTTAATAATTTGATAACATACCTATATATTTACATAAGATATATGTTATCTTTGGAGACGAAAAACCGAAAAAAACGGGCTTCAAAGCAGCTCAGTGCAACCGGAAACGCCCTAAAAGCAGACACAGAAGTAATCTATACATATAATAAAACAATAAAAAAGTGTGTCTGTACATTAAACATATTTCCAAAAAAATATAGGGGGCGATGAAGACAGTAATAGAGTAATAATTTTTTTAAAAATGTCTGTCTTTTTGTCCGTTTGTACACGCTAATCTCCGGAAATACTGGACGGATTCAAATGAACCTTTTTTTGTTATATTGCTGTTAAACCTGGGCAATATAATATAGGGTATAATTGATTTTGGAAAATGGAACTGCCAGCTAAACTATAAGAAGTATAAAAATGACGCCTGAGCAAATTTGTTTAGCCTGATAAAAAGTTTCTGGAGTCATAAATTCCACGCGTACGAAGTCGCGGGCTTCGGCTAGTATGTAATAAATAGTAAGTAATTAAAGCAAGCAAGTATTAATTAGTATTGATCAAGCGAGCGAAGCGTCTCAGTTTCGAGATTGGCCAAAAATGCTTTTGTCCGTTTGTCCGGTGGTCAGACTGTTTGGCTGTTTTCGCCTACAAAAATCAATTAAGAAATGCGACCATTTAACTGATTTTCGTGCAAATTCTGAGAAAGTTAGAAAATTATACTTATAGCGTATTTTGTCGATCCAGTTTTTCAAGATTTTGTTTACGATGAAACCCTAAAAACAAAAATGTTATAAAACTTTTTTGTTAGACTTATTTAGATGCATTTTTTGTCTGAATAACTTTTGAGTCCAATAAACTTTAAAGAGTGGGAGGGACTCACGAGGTCTACAGCTCACAGAGCCATTATACTTTGTTTGGTTAGGTATTTAAATAAATGTAAACAATCTTGACATGTCTTTTTATTGAAATATACACTTTATAAATCAAAACCTTTGGAAATTACAAATTAGTTATGTTATATATTATACATACTATCACGTCTTTATCCCTAATGGGGCAGACAGAGCATTTTGGGTCTTGCGGTTCTATGCAGAGCCCAGGGCCGCAAGACCCAAAAGCCACTTTTAGCGTCATGGTGGGCGAGAAGATGGAAAAGCAATCAATACAGTGATGCGTTGCTAGCCGCATCGCCTGTTAACATGATTTGCATTTTTGCCCATTCCTTCGATCGGCTTTTACGATCTGCGTGGGAAGAGAAGCAGCTGGTACATTCTAAGTTTTTTTTTATTTCTCCCAGACCAGCATGGGATTATATATTATAAATTACATAATTACTATGTAAATTGAAAAGGCGTTGATTTATGAAGTGTATTTCAATAAAAAGACATGTCAAGATTGTTTACTTTTATTTAAATATCTAAACAAACGGAGTATAGTAATATAGAGGTGGCTGCAAGCGCTTGCAGCCCGCTCAACACCCTACACAAGGCAAGAACGGGGAAGAGGTGCGGGCATGAGAAAGGGGGCATAAAATAGCGCGAGACCTTAGGATATTCGGTTCTGTCTTTCTTTTATATTTAAGAGCTGGGCTCTTGTCGGTGGAGTGCTTTCCATGTCTCTCTTTCTTCCGCAAAGTTCTTAACCTCCTTATATGTTTTCACGTTTAAATAATGTAATATGTACTTATATTCATTATGTATGTAATACCTTAGATTAATTCGGTCGTAAAGATGAGAAAAATACTACCTATAGATATTAATGAAGTAAAGACCACACACCTGTTGATAATCAGCTAATTAAAGTTAAGTGCGCAATAGTATTGCAATTATTAGCTTAGACATGTATAAGACTAGGGTCAGTCATCTCAGATCATCTGTCAATACAGGTGACGACAGGGTCCGAAAAGTATGATTGCAATTAGTCCGTCTTTTAGATTATCCAAAAAAAATTGACCCATATTTTTCAGTTTACCAAAAAAGTAAAAATTCACAAAGATACGGAGCGTCAAAGTTCCGGAGTGGGGGCTTGCGACGTCACCGCTAAGTAAAAATCGTACCTAGCCGTGACTTTGAACTTTAAATGCGCTGTATCTTAGTCATTTTTGGTATCTCAGAGAAAAGAAAAAATACGTGTACAATATTTTTTAATAATTTAACAGATGGGTCAATGCTATTCCAGCCATGAAGTTATAGGGTAAAATGCCAGCTGTGTGATAGATAGACACCTTTATTTACTAAATCTATAATCCTCAGATCAAAGAAAACTTACTAAATATTGATGAAACATAATAAAACACTAGATCGTAAAATTCTTGATACCATGTCACTAATTAGATAATTCTTAATAAGGTATTATGTCAAATAACTATGTAGTAATTAATTGCATGAAACCTTCTTCTAGATATTTACAATTACTTTTAAGAGCCAAGTAAATAATTACAAAAGTAGTTAACTATGACTTTTCCAAGTTGGTCTGGGAAAAAGAAAAACTATAATGTTTCTTCTCTTCCCACATAGACCTTAAAAGTCGATTGAGGAAATCAGCGAAATCATGTAATGTGTCTACTGTCTACCTGAATTTTCCGGGATCCTGGCTACCTCTATTTGAAATAAATTTTTTGAAAGGTTAGGATATATCATTTAAAATTTTGGAATGACCAAGCCCTAGTTGACCCTTGAAACTATTTTATGAACTACTGTTTACAGTTTAAAGTGAGAACGTGAAAATTTTCTACGCACATTTGCGAAAAACGGCCACTTTTGCCCACTTTTTGCGGCTAGAATTTTTCACTATATTGATTCCCTTTCCACCCTCTCGCCTACCACATTGTATTTTCACAAATAAACGCTGATCTATTTATATATCTTTCAGACATTTTTATTTCTCTGCGACCAGAATGGAATATAATAATTGATAAACTGTGTATTTTTTTTCGTATGCTATAATTGGTCCCATCGTTGGGCAGAAGCCTCTTTGTTTTCATCTATCGCGGTCTCTAGACGTGATTTGCCATTCTTTCTTTCAAACTATGTATTAGTGAGTAAAAAAAGTTAGTTAATTAACAAATAATGATTACTTACTTACTACGGTGGCGCAGCGACCCAAAGTGGATCTTGCCTCCGACACTAGATGGCGCCATTTCTTGCGGTCTTGTAAGCGTTGCTGCCAGTCGTCCACTCCGAGGCACCGCAGGTCTTTCTGCACCTCATCAGCCCACCTGTACCTGGGGAGACCAACAGGACGACGGCCATTCGGCCGACCCAAGTAGGCTCTTTTCAACGCCCGATACTCTCCTATTCTTTCTACGTGTCCGAACCAGCGAAGCCTAGCTGCTTTCGTTTCACCGATGATATTTTGTTGGGACACTAGATCTTCAATTTCTTGGTTCTTTTTGCTTCTCCAGCTCCCATCCTCCCTTTGTGTTGGTCCCTGATCTTGATCAGATCAGATCAGAAACAAATAATACTTTTTCAAAATTAAAATACGGCTTTAACACCAAACTTACACTTATACCTACATGATTTTTTCGGGACCAGTGCTACCCCTATTTGAAATAAATTTTTTGAAAGGAATCGGAGATGTGATTAAAAATTTTGATCTTAAAGACGGTCTGAGATAACCCTTTAAACTATTTTATGAACTACTGTTTACAGTTTAGAGTGAGAACGTGAAGTTTTCTTTAGCACATTTGCGAAGAGTACCGTCAAAAGTGAAAACTTGGTGTCAGTAACAAACAGTGTCGCGAGTTTTTTTCATCTCAAAAAATGCTCTCCGTGCATGGCCAACGCGCAGTAAAAACTTTTCACTTCAAAAACATTATAAATTCGAATGAATAACATCGACCTTTTTTGAAGTCGGTTAAAAAAGAAGATAATCGACTGCAAAACGATTACTAACAATTAACTTTCATCACGCCAAGGTCTTTAGACTTTCAAACAATAAAAATAAAGAAAATGCTTGATCTCTGAACTGCTCTATCTTTTTATACTTATGTGACCTTTGAGTTTTATAGTTACATGCAACAATATCTTATACCTTTAAACGAGCAATTCTTGTATATTTATTTATATATTTATAAATTTCTGTGATCTCGAAAACGGCTCTAACGATTTCGCAGAAAATTGGTATATGGGAGTTTTTGGGGGTCAACTATCGATCTAGATTAGTCATATGTTTGGGAAAACGCGTGTTTTCGTTTTTTATGCGTTTTTCTTTCCACGCAGAATATGGTCGCTAATTTCGTCGCGCCTGCCGCTATTCATTTGGCTCTGCGGTTAAGGATGCGGACCGCTAGAAAGAGTGTTACGGGTTCGAATCCCTCTCGGTAACTTACTTTTGTTTTTTTTTATGTTCAAGTTTATATATAATTTTTTATTTTGTATTGTTTTTAGACAAGTTTAAAAAAATCTAGTTAATGTTTGAGATGTAACCGAGCAAAGCTCGGTCGTCCAGGTACTAGAACTTTAATCATCATATACTACTTACATACATACATCTCCGAGGACTAAATAACCCTTTAACCATACAACGTGGAAGGGACATACCTGTAATAAATCGAACAACGGGCTATACCAGATCACTTTATTATAATGGTAATAAAATATCAGTAAAAAAACAAAAACAAAATCGACATTCCCATACAATTTGCCCGGGATGGCTGCACACTTTTGTATAGAAAAACTGTTTTATTTTTAGTTTTTTAATGTTATTTTTACTTCATTCTCTTTTTTTAGTGGTCTAATTTAGCTCGTGCTTCGATTTAATACCCTTCCACGTTGTATACTATATAGGGTGTAAAAAAGCTGTTGAGGGAAAAAAAAAATATAAATTTATTTTACATAATTTTTATTTTTATTTTAATTAGTGAATAAAAGACGGATTTTCTTCGAGGGCCGTAGATGAATCAGGAGCAAGTTAAGTATTTTAACGACTGAATCACGACCGTAGCGAGTGATTCAAGTATTAGAATCCTGAGCGTCGCGATTGATTCATGGCCCTCGATGTAAATCCGTTTTATTCAAGAGTTGCATACTATCCTTTATACCATGACTACGAGAAAAAGAAAGATTTAAGCGGAAATAGACATTTTATGAAGAATAACCGGCCAAGTGCGAATCGGATTCGCGCACTGAGGGTTCCGTACCGTTAGCTATAAAAAATCGCGTTTGTTGTATGGGAGCCCCCCTTAAATATTTATTTTATTTTTAGTATTTTTTGTTATAGCGGCAACAAAAATACAGAATTTGTGAAAATTTAAACCATCTATCGCGGTTCTTGAGATACAGCCTGATCAATGATAGATGGACAGACAGCGAAGTCTTAGTAATAAGGTCCCGTTTTTACACTTTGGATACGGAACCCTAAAAAGGAAGGTTAAATTAATCAAAATTCACATTTTAATTCGAACTAAAATTAAGTGTTGTTCTGAATCCAAACACAAATAGTGATGAAAAGTACATTTTATTCACTGTTTTCAGTGAATAAAATAAAGTTTTTGAAGGGGGAATGGTTTAAAGTAGGTTTTTTTTTATTTCCTCCTCCTAATCCTTTTACCGCGAGACTTTATTTCAGTTCTTTGTCGTGCTCCCACTGCAAGACATAGTAAATCTGCATACATACATACTATGACGTCTTTATCCCTAATGGGGCAGACAGAGCATTTTGGGTCTTGCGGTTCTATGCAGAGCCCAGGGCCGCAAGACTCAGAAGCCACTTTTAGCGTCATGGTGGGCGAGAAGATGGAAAAGCAATCAATACAGTGATGGGTTGCTAGCCGCATCGCCTGTTAACATGATTTGCATTTTTGCCCATTCCCTCGATCGGCTCCCATGCTGGTCTGGGAGAAATAAAAAAAACTTAGAATGTACCAGCTGCTTCTCTTCCCACGCAGATCGTAAAAGCCGATCGCGGGAATGGGCAAAAATGCAAATCATAGTAAATCTATTCTAATGTTAATAAATACCTACAACCAAAAATGGATGTGGATACTTAAGACCAACCGAAATAAAGTAGGGGCGATGCAGATACAGTAATAGAGTAAGATTTTTTTTTAAATCTGTTTGTCTGTTTGTACACGCTAATCTCCGGAAATATTGGACGGATTTAAATGAAATCTTTTTTGTTAGATATAATTGATTTTTGTAAATGCAACACCTAATGCAGAACCATAATGGTCCAGCTAAACTATAAGAATTACAAAAATTACGCCTTAGAAAAAGTTGTTCAGTTGATGAGCATTTCCCGGAGACACAAAGTCCACGCGAACTAAGTCGCGTGCTTCGGCAAGCATGCAATTTTTTTTTGGATAAATCTGTTCGTGGTGAAAGCCCAGTCCACATTCTATATGGGTTATTGTTCTTTGTGCTGAATAATCTTGTCATTATCATCATCAGGTCTTTTTGTCTCCACTGCAGGAGCACGACCCTCTCTGTACTGAACTACTAGAGCCATACTTGGCCCGAACAGGCAGAGGATTTAGCCTACACTCTCCTCGCTGGACAGACGAATTTGAGAGGTCTCACTGATGTTTATAAGCTTTGTTTAGCTTGTATTTCCTAAGTCGCCTTCTACGACATCCACAATAATCCTTTATTTATTTCTTTATTATTTGCTTACATGCACTCATACATGACATGGTTAGTGTTAGTAAAAAAATACATGAACCTTGAAGGGTGTAATCCCACACTTATTCAAGGACCCTGTTAGGCGCTGCAAAGCAGAGAGGAGGAATCTTGTCATTGTTATTTATAATTACAATTCTTATTCATTTATAATTACTATTTTATTTATTACATTTTTATCCATTTTATTAATTTATTTTTTATTTTATTGCTATTAGAATCATTTCTTACATAACCATTTAAAGTACATATATTTTTACTTATTCAATTTATTGTCGAGGTACTCCGACACAGATTAATAAAAACTTAGAAAGTAAAAGTTGCTTTATTTGTTTAATAAATGATTTTTTTATTGTCGACATACATAAAAAGCCATCGCCTGACCTGGTATGGCCACGTAATGAGAAGGGATGCCGAACACCTGGCTAAAAAAATGATCGACTTGAAAGTAGACGGGTATAGAGGAAGATGAAGGCCGAAAAAGACGTGGGAAGAATGCGTAAGATTGGACATGGGGGAACGGGGGGTCAGTACAGAGATGGCAAAGGATAGAAGGTTATGGGGGGAGTTGACATACAGAGCTGACCCCAAATAGGGAAAAGGCGAGGAAGAAGGAGAAGAAGAAATGATGTTTTTTATATGGTCTGGAAGTTTGTTCTGTATCTTGACCGACATAGCTAGAGGGCTATCCGAAAGTAACGCTGTACCCAGTAGATAAATAAATACCTACACATAAGTACATGATACCATCAAATCATTAATAATCAACCTAGCTGTGTCAATAATATATTTTACTGCCTCAAACCACCATCTTGAAGAGCAATTTGTTGATTACACTCGATTTAAAATCGGATGAATCGATTATTTCAATTACCGATTGAATTCGAATCGAGTGCCGTTGAGTCGACTGACGGCGATGGGGAATTTATGCTTGAAGTCGGCACAGGTGTGCGAAGATGTCATTCAATGAGATAAAACGTTAGGCAAAGGGGGTCACGAGAAAAACTTAAATAGGATAGTCTTCTTTCAGCACACATTCATATTTACTTAACATATAGGTATCCTATTTACATATTTAACAGACACACGCACTTAGACTGTTTACACCACAAACCACATTCGCCCGTGAGTCACATCACATAAGGTCCATTGAAAACCAGCGTCGCAGTCACATCGAGACCGCGGCACATGCTGAATGATCTTTTTGCCAAAAAGCCACACCACGCCGTGACAATGTTGCACAAAATGTACGAGGAGAAGAAAAATGATGAAATTTCATTCTCATTCTTATTTTATTTTTTTGTATTGAGTGTGTGGTATTTTTTAGGCAATAAAGTAAATTCTATTCTATTCTATTCTATTCTTCTTCTCGTGTCGCAAGCTCAAAATAAAATTAGATTTTTCCCTCCAGAAGGTTGCCACTTTCATAGGATAGTATCCAGGGTCAACGATATATAATAAAATAAGAAATTTTTCAACAACTTAGTTTCACAATTAGATTTTTTTCTAAACGCCATAACAAACATTTTCTATGTAATTTGTATGAAATAAAGACTAATGAGGTCACACAGCTTCTTAAGAATCAAAGAGCGCTCTTCATCATCGAGTGTTTTTAGTCGCCACTGCAGGAGCACGACCCTCTCTGCATTACCAGAGCCATACTTGGCCAGAGCAACCAGAGGACTCGGCTTACACTCTATTAGCGGGCTAGACGGGTTGGTCTCATTGATATAGGAATAATTCCCTTTATATATAATAATTCCCTCAATCGCCTTCTACGACATCCACGGGAGGACTTGGAGTGGCCCTATTCTAGTCTGGCGGAAACCACACGGCACACACCGGGTGTTTTAAGTTTGACCCTGAGAACGGATGGACGATTTCAATGAGGATTTGTCTATAATTTTTTACTTAACATCAGTTAGATAGAATAGAATATTATGTAGTTCCGCTTCCGCTACTTATAACTAGATAGTGTCATCGGGGAGATTTTTAATTTGCCTAGCAAATGAACTTGTCCTTTGTAGAGTTGACCAACTACTTTGCCTATTAATATTCTCCAGATATTGCATGGTGAGCTCATTATATGCCCGAAAATCCGTGGAATCTTCTTCATTGGACGCAAGTATATTATAGTATTATATTGTTATACAACGTGGAAGGGAAATACCTGTAATAAATCAAACCACGGGCTATATTAATCACTATAGTATAGTAAAATTAAAATAACAGTCGACAAATTTTAAAAACATCTTCATTTCTGTACAGAAGTGTGCAATTTATAGGGGAATGTCGAACTTTAGACTATAGTGATCTACTTAGTATAAGCCCGTGGTTCGATTTATTACGCGGGTACGTCCCTTCCACTTCCACGCCGTATTATAATAACTGAGGTTAGAGAATCTTTCTCCGTGCCAGTAAGTAGCATACTATCTACTTCACATTCACATCTAGCCAAATCTCTTTTAACAAACCTCACAAATTCGTAGTGCAAATTAATAATGTTTGTAATTAAAATAAATAAATATATAGGGACAAATTACACTGATCGAGCTAGCCCCAAAGTAAGTTTGAGACTTGTGTTATGGGATAGTAACTCAACGATATTATTATTTATAACAAATACATATATAGATAAAGTAAAAAAGTAAAGTGTAAGTACAAATTATGTGTATGTATAATTATAATTTACAACATTTCAAAGCATATACCGATTCCATTTAAGCTATTACAGAATGTAAATGAGAAATGAATCCTAATTAGATCATTTGTAGTAAAATGCTTGTAGAATCCCGTTCCCACGATTCTAAAATACTAATTTCAGAATCTATTCATAACTCAAAATTGAATATGGCGCGTCTGATCTCGTCTGTCTTACGACATAACAGCGCGCACGCATGAAATAAATGTCCATTTGTAACTTGGACGTAAAGTATTTCAGATTTATATTCGAAGTTATTTTACATTCTAGTGTAAATAAGATACTAATCATAGTATTATATAGTTTGTTTATGTTATTTAAGTTTATAATATTTTTTCTAAATTAAAAACCGACTTCACCCCAAACTACACACCTGATTTTGATATAAATTCTATGGGACCACCTCGAAAGTGCAACCCTTCGAATAAAAAAAGAATTTGAAAATCGGTCCTCAATTGACGGTAAAATCGGTGAACATACATAAAAAAAATATAGTCGAACATAGAACCTCCTCCTTTTTTTGAAGTCGGTTAATAAATAAAATAATATGTAATACTAAAAAATAAGTGTCGTGGAACACTCGTTTAGAACAAAGTTACTAATTTAAAGAACAAACAATAATTGAAGCCCCTAAAAAACATACAAAAACTTTTAGTCGCTGAAAAAGTTCGTGACGGAAAATCTTAGACATTTTTTCGCCAAGTACCGTACGAAAAGGAATTTCGTTCCAAAAATCATTGAGATTAGATATCTTTTAGAATTTATCAGTGGAAAAAGTTTTCTCTTTATGTATGGACGAGTGCGCGCTATACAATGTGGAAGGGACATATCAGTAATACATATAATAAAACAGTAAAAAAAGTGTGTCTGTACATTAAATATATTTCCAAAAAAAATATTGAGGGCGATAGAGACATAGTAATAGAGTAAGAATTTAAAAAAAATGTCTGTCTGTTTGTCTGTATGTCTGTTTGTCTGTTTGTACACGCTAATCTCCGGAAATACTGGACGGATTCGAATGCAACTTTTTTTGTTATATAGCTATTAAGCCTGGGCAATATATAGGGTATAAATGATTTTGGAAAATGAAACGCCTGATGCAGAACCATAATGGTCCAGCTAAACTATAAGAGATATAAAAATGTCGCCTTAGTAAAAGTTGTTCAGCCTGATGAGCATTTTCCAGAGACATAAAGTGCACGCGAACGAAGTCGCGGGCTTCAGCTAGTCAGTAATAAATCGAACCACGAGCTAATACTAGATCACTATCATCATCATCATCATCAAGACTTTTTGTCCCCACTGCAGGAGCACGACCCTCTCTGTACTACCCGAGTCATACTTGGCCAGAGCAGCTAGAGCACTTGGCCTACACCTGTCCGCGCTGGCCAGATGGGTTGGAAAGGTCTCATTGATGTTTATAAGCTTTGTTTAGCTTGTATTTCCTAAGTCGCCTTCTACGACATCCGCGGGAGGACTTGGAGTGGCCCTATTCTACTCTGCCGAAAACCACACGGCACACTTAGATCACTATATAATGAAATTATAATAACGGTCAAAATACAAAAAAAATGACATTTCCATAAAAATTGTGCGGGCAGCTTCTCACTTTTATATGGAAGAGCCGATTTTTGAAGTGAAAACTTCTTTAGCGGCGTTGTGCACTTTTTTTGGAATGGGTAAAAAATGTTAAACTCTCGTCAGGACACGTGAACTGATCGAAAATTCGTAAGACGGATGGAGAGTAGACAGCTGGCGCGGCGTAGGAGAGGGAGTATCCCCCTCTCTTTCTACGGCGCGGCGAAAATGTATGCCTGCGCCTGCTGTTTCGTTTAGGCGGCGCAGGGCGCTTGCGCGAATGTTCGTGTGTGTTTATGTTACAGCGTGCTAAGCGCATCCATGGATGGTGACAGCTGATGGCTCGACCGTCTGTGTAGTGGCCATACTGCTGTGTTTTCACTTCTGCCGGCACTCACAGAGTGCAACCCGTCATTTTTTTTTTGTTTTTTACTGTTATTCTTATTTCATTCAATTATGTATAGTAATTTATTACGGTATGTCCCTTCCACGTTGTATATTTACTTCCCTCTCAAGACACAACTATTTTATCTAAACAACTTTCGTATCCGATAAACTTTACCGGGTTGGGGGTGACTCACGTGGTCTACCTGGCTGGGGATCGAACCCAGAACCTCTAGATTGGATGACTAGCGCTTTAACATTTACGCCTACGGAGCACAGATAATGAAGATCAGAGCAGAGCAGAGATTTAAAACACTCGATGAATCGATATGAATTAAAGAATTTGCATCTAAATCGTGAATAAATAAATTCGGGTAATTGTATATTAATAATGTCGTCCTGCGCAGACGACGGAGTTTTCTCCGCGGCGGAGAAAAAAGTACGCTCCGCGAATAAAAAGTCCGCCGCGGATTTACCGCGAACTCAACGCACACGTATCGCCGTACATACGTACGTCACTCAATACAGCACACAACGCCGACTAAAGTCCGCCATGTGCGTTGCTTCGCCTAGTCACACGAGTTTTATTTTTTCCGTACTTTTGTCCGGTCCGCTCCCTGCATGTCCTTGGTTATTCGGGGGACTTTTTGTACGCGGTACTTTTAATCCCTCGTTTGCGATCTATTTTAGCAGACAAAAAAGTCCGCGGACAAAAATCACTCGTCTGCGCAGGCCTTTAAATTTATGTGACCAATCACAGGTTAGATATACAAGAATCTCTTCATTACATCTATAATACTTACAAGAAGTATTTTATAGACATACCTACATTATTATGAAGACATCAAACGTTACCCGTAGAAAGGAAGGTACTATATATCATTATGTATCACATTTTGAAATACCTAAGTATTTAGAATGGATCTCAAGAGTAAACTGCAAATTAACGACTTGCCTAGTTATTTTGAATCGAAGTTTAGTACTACATAATTTAATCATAAAACTGATTAACCTTTGTTAATAAAGAATCTTTATGCCTATGAATTAAATAGAATTAATTTAATCAGAATTAGTAAAATGTCTCAATATCTCGGATGATGTCACCATGGAGTAATAGTAGAGTAAGAATTTAAAAAAATGTCTGTCTGTTTGTACACGCTAATACTCCGGAAATACTGGACGGATTCAATTTTGTTATGAGGGTATAAATAATTTTGGAAAATAGAACAACTGATGCAGAACCATAATGGTCCAGCTAAACTATAAGAAATATAAAAATTCCACCTTAGTAAAAGTTGTTCAGCCTGATGAGCATTTTCCAGAGACATTAAGTCCACACGAACGAATTAGCGGGCTTCATCTAGTAAATAAATAAAATTGAAACTTACAGGATATTAAGTAAAAACTTATTTTGGAAAATGGAACACTTCATGCAGATAATAGTCCAGCTAAACTATAAAGAATATACAAATGACGCCTTAGTAAAAGTTGTTCAGCCTGATGAGCATTTTCCAGAGACATAAAGTCCACGCGAACAAGGTTGCGGGCTTCGGCTATTAAAAAAATAAATCAATTGTAAATAAGGGTCGAATCAGACGCAGCGCAAGGTGCGCTTACCGCTTAGGGGCGGCAAAATATGAATAGCCTACTGGCGGAAAATGTATAAATCCGCCACTGCCACGCAGATTGTAATAACCGGCTAAGTGCGAGTCGGACTCGCGCACGAAGTACCATTATCTATAAAAATCAAGTTTTTTGTATGTGAGCCTTAAATATTTCTTTTTAATTCTCTTTATTTATTTATAAACATATATTAGGTCTTTTATTAACATATATATAAAAAGTAAAATATATAAAAAACACTACAAAATATAAAAACATTATAAAAAACCTAATATAGCTGCCCACTGGCAGCGGCGGTTAGGGCCCCAGAGAGAGAAACCTCCTGACAATGCGTGTCGTGTCCAGGAGTACTGCCTTCTGAATCTGACCCTTGACCCAGCTATCTAGCGAGAGAGTCTTAAGATGTTGGTCAAGACTCCTTTGACTCTCTAATTTATTATTAAAATATAAAAACAACTGAGTATTTTGTAAATATTTCAAGTGCCTACCTGTTGCCATTATTGATATCGAGCAAAAAAGGGCAAAAAAATCGCGTTTGCTGTATGGGAGCCCCCATTAAATATTTATTTTATTTTCTTTTCAGTATTTGTTATTATAGCTTCAACAGAAATATATAATTTTGTGAAATTTTCAACTGTCTAGCTATCGCGGTTCTTTTGGTACAGCCTGGTAACAGACGTAGACGGAGGGTCCCATTTTTACCCTTTTGGTACGGAACCCTAAAAAGTGGTTACGCGTGGGCATGGGATGTTTGGAAGGCCTATGTCCAGCAGTGGACTTCATTCATATCGCTAGAAAGGATCTATGTTTACTCGCATTAGCGCCAAGGCTGCTCCGAATCGAACAGATCTCGATGATCGGTACAAGTGTTGTGATTACTCGATTGTCATGATGAGCGACTCGTGCGCAAGTTGTGAAATTTTCGTATAGGGATGTCCGATGGCGATAATATTACTATGGTGGTTTTTAAACTATCTTTGAACTCTTTAAAAAATCTTTCAAAAAGAGATAAATTTATCCTACATTGAGTAAAAAATGTTGAATTTGACTTTGACTTATTTAGATGAAATTTGATATAGATATAGTGTGAAACCCAGGGAAGGACATAGGATAGTTATCCAGAAATTCCCACGGTGAGCGAAGCCCACGGGCATAGCTAGTTTATTATAAAAGATAAAGTCTGGCCATACAACGAGGCAATGCCGCCAGTCTCTTAGGTACCCTGCCCTGTGACCGTAGCGATCTGGGGTCTATTTTTTGTTTAATACAATGTTTTATTATTAAGTAATTAGATTATTTTAGTTTGTAGTTTTCTTATTTTAATTTAGGTAGGTTATTTAGTTTTTAGTTAAATTAATTATTGTGTCCTGTATTTATTTATTTTATGGAATTTATTATAGTCTAACGTTTCGAATAGGAGATACAGGATTACATCCTTTGTGGTCGGAGACAGACTCAGTCCGTCTCAGTGGACGCAGTCTATCTGGGATCACTACTCCTATCCTATATAACAAACGTGATTTTATATAGATAGCGGTACGGAACCCTTCGTGCGCGAGTCCCACTAGCACTTGGCGGGTTATTTACAAACAATTCTTTTACATATTTCGCAAATTTAACAACCTGAAAATTTTAACAACATATACTCAGGTACCTATTGGCATAGTATCGATACAACTACAACATTTCACCTCACTATTCACGCACTTCTCGACCTCGCACATAATTAGTGCTTTTGTTTTGTTCGAGAGCAGTCTGAAAACGATCACACAATGACCCTTACTGCAGTCAGAATAAGGAGTATAATATATATTAATTTAGACGTTAAGCGCGCGATATAATGATTCCAAATAAGAGTACCATATTAGAATTAATGGAAAATACATACCTATCATTATGAGGTCAGATTCCCTTTTATAATTTGCCTGTTTTTCGAACCTTGACCTGATAGGTTTATTAGGGCAATTGAAATTCGTTTAAAAGCTTTATTAAGTAACAATGGGCAAACATCAATTTGTCAGTTTTGAGGGTCTTGGGATACAATAAGATTTATTGATGTGCACGCACGCGAGATTAAATAAAGTATTTTTGACGACCTCCGTGGCGTAATTGTTGAAGCGCTAGTCCGCCAATCCGGAGATTCTGTGTTCGATCCCCGGACGGGGCAAGTAGAAAATTGACTTTTTTCAAATTATCCTGGGTCTTGGGTGTTTATGTATGTATATTTATCATAAAATATAGTATCGTTGAGTATGTATCCCAATACTCAAGTTTGAAACTTATATTATAAAATTTTTCTTCAATAGTGTAGGTCTAAAAATTCTATACTGAAACTATTAAAGAATATATAATTATGCGGGATTTATTCTAAAATAAACAGACATAGGTACTTACTTACAATATTACAAAAAATATTTGAAACTTTATTTAATAAACTTAATCCAGTACCTAAACATTTATTGCACAAAATAAATATTTACAAAAAAAATATGAACATAAATTAAAAATAAAATTAAATAATATAACAATGAACCCCTAATCGCTGCGCTCTCAAGTTAGTGCCCAAGAGGCTGGCGGCACTTCCCCGTTGGCCAGACTCAACTTGGATCCCCTAAGGCGAGATGAGGCGTGCAGAAATCTCCATAAAAGGAAAGGAAGTTATAATTTTGACTTGGTGAAGCCATGCCAAAATTATAACTTCCAGCCAGGTTATCTAGATAACCTCTCCCTCTCTCTCTCTCTCTCATCACAACTCATTCCCAGTTGCATCCTCAGCTTTAATGCTGCGAAGCCCGGGGTCCGCTTTCCGGTTTCTTCTTCTCCACTTCGCACGGTCTCGAGCAACCTTATAATAAACTAACCTATGCGCTGTGGGAGAATTTTATCCTGATTTTAACTGCATGTTACGTTTATAAGAACTCTTCCTAGTGAAGCTGTAACAGAATCGTTACATTTCTCCGTGTGTTCTGTTGCAAAACACTCGTGATGGCCGGGACCGTATCGATTAGCTGTGTTTTGTGGCCGAATACATAAGAGATTGCGATTTTATGCTCAGTAACTAATAAGTGCATTAGCTATGGCATTACTCAAGACTAAGTCAAAATAGCTATCATTTTTTTCTACGATAGGTATTGTAAGTAATCTTAATGTATGAAATTCTTATTGTAGAAATATTTATATAAATTGTCTAATATATATTTAGTATTTAGTTATAGTAGTTAATTTAGTAATAAATAGGGCAACACTATTTCCTGTAAACTAGTTTCCGTTAGAAAAGAGTAGTTGTATTGATCTTGTCTATAAAAGCAAAATGAGCAATAGTCTGAGCCTCTCCTCATTTGGTCGTTGAAGAATACAGATATTTGAAGTGATTCCAGCTGTCTTATTTTTATCACCCCACAGTATCTATTATGCTGTATATCTTAAGGTACAAGATTGCCTAGCGTATTGTTAAATGAGACCAGAAACGAAATATGTTTGTGTGACCTTAAAAGAATTGTATTTGTATTTATGTGTCATCATCATCATCAGCATCAGTGGAGACAAAAAGACCTGATGATTATGATGATGACATATACTATCGGCAAAGCAGTATGTATGACATACCAATTAACACAGTTTGTAATTTGAAAAATCCAATTTTCGTGTGCCGATGTTTGAGCCAGGCTGCTCAAAATCAGTCGCTACTCTTTTGCTCTTGTGAAGGGGACAGTTATCGTATTCCGAAGCACGCGAGAAATTCTTTCAGAAATTTATATGCCACTTGAGGTCGGGTGACCACAAGCAAGAGCAAAAGAGATAGCGACCATTTTTGACAGTGAGACAACTTTTCATATTAAAACGTATATACTATTAGCGGCTTGGTAATAATATCGGCACACGAAAATGGTATCCAAATGCGGATTACGCCTGGTGTCGCTTTACTTGCCAAAGCGCTAGTAAATCTACACTCCCGTCCGCGTCGGGCCACTGAAGTCCTCAACCAAACTTGTATAAAACCCGCTCTCAGTTCGTGCCCTGCCCCACCCCCCGCCGCTCGTAATTTCCCGGCTCACGAATCGCCTATCAGTTCGTCTTTAATGATACCAGATCATTTACCATTACAAAATTAACATTTTTGCAACTGTGGGTACTACTTAATAAGTTAATATGTGAGGGGAAATAACGATCGTACAGAACAGACCTCAGACTGTACAGATAGCGGTACGAAACTCTAGCGCTGACCTTGCTTGCGCAGATGTCAAAAATTAGTTATAATAATAATTAATAATAATAAATTCCTTTATTTCAGGCAATAGCATTGTACTTACAAATTTTTTACAATGCCAGAGACCCATATCCATATCCATACATACTCATATATAAAGCTAAAGAGTTTGTTTGTTTGTTTGTTTGAACGCGCTAATCTCAGGAACCACTGGTCCGATTTGAAAAATTCTTTCGGTATTAGATAGGTCGTTTATCGAGGAAGGCTATAGGCTATATTGCATCACGGCCGCGACTTCACTCGTGTTGTTAACGCGGGCGAAGCCGCGTACTTCGATTTGTATGAGAACCAAAAATTTTTTTTTTCGTATTTCGATATACATTCATTTGAAAAATTTGTTCAAAATGATGGACCACCCCTTAAAATATTTGTACTTAATTAAAAAGCACATTGTGTATACATTCGAATTAAAAACCTTATTTTTTTTTAAACGCAAAATAACGATTAAAAAACACCAAAAAATCAAATTTACCTGGCGGCTACACACTTTCGTACGGAAATGCCGATCTTATTTTTATTTTCGACGGTTATTTTAATTTCATTATACTATGGTAATCTAATAAAGTGACAACGTGGTTAGATATTTAACAAGTATATGTCCCTTCCACGTTGTATAAACCAGAATAAAAAAGTGATAATTCTGTACTGTCATTATTTTGAATACGTGACGAGAAATAGATCACATGGTTTACCATTGACCTAATATAATAAATTGATTTTAGATAATTTATGTTATTCAAGATTGCAATTAAAGATAATTAAAAGGAACGATACATTTTATCCTAATGAGTTGTTAAGATTTCTTAAATTATTGTGCAAAATCCAATTAAACTAATTATTATATGTTACTTAATTTTCTATCTACATAGGATATCACGTCTTTTTTCTAATGGGGTAGAGAGAACCTTTTAGATCTTGCAGTCTTCTTCTTCTTCTTATCGTGTGTGTTAGTGACTAACACTAGTGTCAGAGTTTTTAAACCGCCTTAAAGGCCTCTGACATGGTTTTAGGTAACGACCAATGTCAAAGACAGTGACCGGGACCGACGACTTAACATGCCCTCCGAAGCACGGATCATCTTACTTATCAGACAATCAGGTGATCAGCCTGCAATGTCCTAACCAAACTAGGACAACAACACAAAGTCGTTGCCCCCGCCGGGAATCGAACCCGCGACCTCCGGGTATGAGCCGAACGCTCTAACCATTACACCACGGAGGCAGTCTTGCAGTTCAAAGTAAAAGCCACAAGACTCAAAGGCCACTTTAACGCGATGGTGGGTGAGAAGGGGGAAAAAGGATTCAAAATAGTGATGGGTTGCTAACCGCATCAACTGATTCGTATTTTCGTCCATTCCCTTGATCTTCTGCGATTTACGCGGGAAGAGAAGCAGCTGGTATATTGTAAGTTTTTTTCTTTTCTCCCAGACCAGCCTGGAAGGGTTAGAATTGGCGAATTCTCACTTTAGTTTTTTTTATTTTTATTTATTTAACTTTATTACATGAAATGTAATCGGCGGACTTAAGGCCGTAGGCCTTTTCTACCAGTCAACCTACCTAGAGTTTTCTTCTTCTTATTATTATTATTAAAGAGCTAAGCTCTTGTCTGTGGAGCAACCATCTCTCTCTGTCTAAAGTCAACTCCTTAATATCCTTGTATGTTGAAACATTAATCTGATTCTTTAGTTGTTTTATAAAACTATCTCTAGGTCTTCCTTTGCCTCTTCTTCCCTCGATTTTCCCCTCCAATATTACTTTTAAAAATTCATCATGTCTAATCAGGTGTCCTAACATTTTCCCTCTCCTAGTATAAATAGTTTGTAGTAGTTTTCGTTTCTCTCCAACAAGTGCCAGCACCTCCTCATTAGTTTTCTTTTCCGTCCAGCTAATGCCCTCCATTCGCCACTTTCGCCACTTTAGTTTAGTAGGTACATATTACAGAAAAAATGTTTACTATAGTTTGTGACAAATACATACATACATACATAATAACGCGCCTGTTCCCGCAGGGGTAGGCAGAGACTATGGACCTCCACTTGCTACGATCGGAACAAACCTCTTTTGCTTCATCTAAGCTCATCAATCTCTTCGTACATGCCCTTAGGTTACGGGTACTTTTTACCTCTCCTTTTTTTAGAACGTCTGCAACTTGGTCGCAGAATGTTCGCCGAGGCCGACCCTTTCCTACTGTTCCTTTCACATTTGTCATAAAAATATTTTTCGTGACAAAAGCTTAAAATAATAAACGGTAAGTAGGTATGTGCAGTTAGTACTTACTCTCATACGTATTTGAGCCTATTAAAATATCCTAAGGGCTTTTATAATAATTCATACTCATAAACCTCTAATCAAACAATTTGTTTACGATCCAAAATGATGTTTAATAAGCTGGTTTAAGTCGTGTGAAATAGACCAATGCTAAGCGTGGTTTAGGTCAATTAATAATAGTGGTTCTGCGAGCTTTTGAATCCATCATTATTATCTTGCGATTTCAGCGATGGGAGAAACCGATAAATAGTACCTACACAAGCTACCCAACAACAGGGCTTTTTTAACATACTGTATACAAAAAAAATCTTAACAATGATTACCAACTAGCCCAAGCCTGCGACTTCGTTCGCGTGTACTTTATGACTCCGGAAAATGCTCATCAGGCTGAACTACTTTTGCTAAGGCGTCATTTTTATATTTCTTATAGTTTAGCTGGACCATTATGGTTCTGCATCAGGTGTTCCATTTTCCGAAATCAATTCTACCCTATAAATTGCTCAGGCTTAACAGCTTTATAACAAAAAAAAGTTTCATTCGAATCCGTCCAGTATTTCCGGAGATAAGCGTGTACAAACAGACAAACAGAAAAACAGACAAATATTTTTTTAAATTCTTACTCTTTTACTATAATCTCCATCGCACCCAATATATTTTTGGAAATTTTACTGTTTTATTACATGTATAGATATAGATAACACAATGTCTCGACTTACTTTGGGGCGAGCTCAAATGTAATTTGTCCGTACATACAACAAAATAAGTTCATAACAATTACCAATGATTAACATGTTGTTTCCTGTCTAGTAGTCGCTAGCTCACAGATTAAGATCGTGCATTTGCTTCACATTGACCTGAGGTTATTTATTAAGCGGTTAATTAGATGAGCTAGGTATTAATTATCTTTACAAGTTAATGGAGCTGATTTACTTAGCTGTATGTGAGATAGTAGGTCAGTGGTTTTTGAGATTCGTTCTTAATTTTCTTTGATCATCATCATTTCAGCCGCATAACGTCCACTGCTGAACATAGGCCTCACCCAAAGATTTCCAAAAGTAAGGTTTTATTGAGAAAAAAAATTAAAACGAATAAAACTAAACTAAGCTAAAAACATAAACTTATACTATATTATGATAAATTAAAAAAAGACGTGTGGCACTCGGGGACTGCCGCGGTAAAGCTATTGCAAACAAGGAAGGACGGCAACGTCGCAAACGGACGACGGAGACGAAGCGGCAACCTACATGGTAGGCGGAGTAGGGAGAGCGTGAGGTTTTTTCGTTACGGAATTTCTGGATTCGATCCCCGCGCTCAAGGCCCGCGATAGAAGCTATGCAATAGCTTAAAAAAAAACATCTACAGATTTACAGCTTTTATAGAATATTGTTCTTCTTCTTATATGGGCTGGAGAGAGCTGGGCTCTTGTCGGTGGAGTGCTTTCCATGTCTCTCTTTCTTCTGCTAAGTTCTTAACCTCCTTATCTATACATATAATAAAACAGTAAAAAAAGTGTGTCTGTACATTAAATATATTTCCAAAAAAAATATGGTGGGCGATGGAGACGTAGTAATAGAGTAAGAATTTTAAAAAAAATGTCTGTCTGTTTGTCTGTTTGTCTGTTTGTCTGTTTGTCTGTTTGTACACGCTAATCTCCGAAAATACTGGACGGAATCGAATAAAACTTTTTTTGTTATATAGCTATTAAGCCTGGGCAACATATAGGGTGTAAATGATATTGGAAAATGGAACGCCTGATGCAGAACCATAATGGTCCAGCTAAACTATAAGAGATATAAAATGCCGCCTTAGTAAAAGTTGTTCAGCCTGATGAGCATTTTCCAGAGACATAAAGTCCACGCGAACGAAGTCGCGGGCTTCGGCTAGTATTAAATAATTTAATAATATATAGAATATTGTTACGGTTTTCGAAACCTGCGCACGATTCGCACCAGCTGCGCACGTCCAGATTTATGGAAGGGACATAACTCCATAACTCTGTAATGCACGTCATGTCGGGACGTGTGTCGTGACTACGAGATTTTGTTAACATCGTGTTAAATTAAATTGTAATGTTGCAGATATACGATGCATCGTAAAGTTTGGTTGAAATATGAGGATATTAGAAATTAGAATATTATTACACACCGATATACAATATGTTAAAAAAACTCTGTCCGATCCGTTATGGTAATGTTGGGTAGCTTGTATTGGTTCTACATATTGATCGGTTTCACCTAACCCAGAAAACGCAAAAAAATCTGCATCTCATACATTTTGAAACGATAGGTTTTTTTTTTTCACTTTCTTAACGTACCTACATACGATTAAATAAGTAAGTACGCTACTATTCTCGTATTTCTAGCCTATAACTTAGACTAATTAGTAATTTTACATACATACATACATATACAATGTCCTTTTTAATTAAGTACAAATATTTTAAGGGGTGATTCAGTCCATCATTTCGAACAACTATTCCCAATAAATGTATACCGAAATACGAAAAAAAAAATTTCATTTTCGATAGTAATGATATCACGTGACTACTTCGATTTGTATGAAAACCTAAAATTTTTTTTTCGTATTTCGATATACATTCATTGGGAAAAGTTGTTCAAAATGATGGACTGAACCACCCCTTAAAATATTTGTACTTAATTAAAAAGGACATTGTATACTATCACGTCTTTATCCCTAATGGGGCAGACAAAGCATTTTGGGGTCTTGCGGTTCTATGCAGAGCCCAGGGCCGCAAACCCAAAAGCCACTTTTAGGTAATTTTACATTGACCTAGTTTTATAAGCAATAGTATAAGAATGTGTCCATCGGCACTTTTCTTACTGTCTCTATTAAGGACAAGGCACTCTGTTAGTGTGTCTTTAGTTATTGCACTATAACTGCACTATTATTTTATTGTTTTTTACTATACTAGTTCGAACGGTTTGGTTCGTTTAAGTCGTCTCACTATGTCCGTGTTGTCGAGGAGCTGAATTGCCTCAACGTTCTCATGATGAAACACTCGTTACTTTTTTTATAATTTTATCGACGAACTGCATGTTAAGGTCCCGGTGCAGATCAGCATTTCTAATGTACCAGGGTGCATTGACAATGCTCCTGAGTACTTTGTTCTGGAATGTTTGGATCATATCGATATTGCTCTGTTTGGTACAGCCCCACAGCTGTATACCATAAGTCCATACTGGCATTAGGACTTGTTTATACAGAAGTATTTTGTTGTGCACTGACAAGGCAGAGTTTCTCAGTTTCTCCCAAGCAACTGCATCTTTTGAAACCGTATTTCGAGCTCTTCTCTTTTCTTCTTGACGTGCGCTTTCCAGCGCAGCTTCGCGTCCAGAGTCATACCTAAGTATTTGGCTGTATTTTCATATGGAACTTGCTGTCCATTTATATATAAGGGGCAAAGTTGTTCTTGCTTATTTGTAAAGTTAACATGAACTGACTTTGATTCATTTAGCTTGATTCGCCATTTCTTGGTCCATTCAATAACTTTACTAACTGCTATTTGAACCTTTTTCGCTGCTTCGTCTTCATGAGTTCTTCCGACAGCTATTATAGCAATGTCGTCAGCAAAGGTCGCCATAGTATTGTCGTCAATATCAGGAATGTCCGAGGTGTATAATAGGTACAGAAACGATAGGTGTATCTATAATTTTGTATAGAGCCAGCCGTAGATTTTTCAGGGATGCGAGAAACCGATAAATAGAACCTACACAAGCTACCCAACATTACCTTTACGGATCGGACAGGGATTTTTTTATGCTGGCTGGCCCCAATAGGAGCAGAGCATGTCGTTTAGGCGCATAATGTCAAAAGCGCAAAATGGTAACCGCTCGCAAAATGGTAAAAGAGCAAAATGGTAAAGGAGCTAAATGGCAATAGCGCAAAATGGCAATAGCGCAAAATGATAAAGGAGCAAAATGGTAAAAGCGCACAAAGGTAAAAGAGCGAAATGGTAAGAGCGCAGAATGGTAAAGATTTCAGTGCTTATATTAAGTAATATTAAGTAATAAAACATATAAAACCTTTACCATCTGAACGATTCTGAACTGAAATCTTTACCATTCTGAGGTTTAACCATTTTGCTCTTTTACCATTGTGCGCTTTAACCAATTTGCTTTTTTGTCATTTTGCGCTATTACCATTTTACTCCTTTATCATTTTGCTCTTTTACCATTTTGCGAGTGGTTACCATTTTGCGCTTTTGACATTATGCGCCTAAACGAGAGCATGTAAGTATGTAGCTACAAATTTCTACAGGTACATTAGTGCAAATGAGATTTATGAATGAAAAAGAACATTCACAGTCACAACAGCTGTTTAGGTTGTTGACGCCATATTTGTTTCGGTGCGCTAACGCAAGTAAGTACATACAATTCCATGGCGCGCTACTACGCCGCAGTGGAAAAATCTGGTCAGTCATATTATTCAAAGGGCTGACTTTTAATACGCCATTAAACTTTGAATGATTCAAGTTAAATTAAATATCGGCTTAGGCATCCAATAGTATATATTTTTCTTTACATTATATATTTAATTTGTAATTTGTACCAATTCAATAATTTGCCAAATAAAAATAATCGTTACCTGGATCTAGTTTTGACTACCCTTGAATACATCAACGTTTACGGCGATGAAGCTCTTAGTCGTATGGATGGACATCACCCTCCGATAATAATCGAAATTGATGTTTCCTCTTCTGAGGTTCACACCAAAACTATCAAGCCTTCTAAAGTAAGACGTCCAAACTTTCACAAATGTAATTACGACCGTATTAAATCTGAGCTGGCTGACGTCGATTGGTATGAAATTTTGTCATCTAACGATATTGATATCGCCACAGATAATTTTTACAGCACTCTAAATAGAATCATAGCTTCCCACACACCTTTTTGTAAACCACGATCACAAGATTTTCCTTTCTGGTTCAGTCCTGCATTAATACGCTGTTTAGCAGAAAAAAACAAGTTTCATAAACGATACAAGAAATATGGTAATCCTCGTGATTACGACACTTTTGCTCTTTTGCGTAGCAGGTGCAAACGACTTTTAAAAGAGTGTCATGATGCTTACCTTACGTCAGTAGAGGATTCGTTGAATTCAAATATCAAAACATTTTGGAAGTTTGTAAATAGTGGAAGGGGTGGTAAATCTATACCAGTAAATATGCGGTTAAGAGATGAAGTGGCATCAGATGCAGCAAGTGTCTGTGAAATGTTTTCTAAATATTTTGGCTCGGTTTTTGAAAAACCACTTGATGCCGCTGACTCTCTTGGCAGCGAAAAAAATAGTATGCACAGTAACACTTTGAGTCAGATTTTCATTGATATTGATGATATAAAACAAAAGATTCAACAACTAGATTCTAATAAGGGGCCCGGTCCTGATGGAATTCCACCGGATTTCATTAAGAAATGTTGTGAGGAATTGTGTGTGCCTCTTTTTATTTTATTTAATAGATCCCTACTTACAGGTAGTTTTCCTGTCAGATGGAAGGTGGCACATATAGTTCCCATTTTTAAGTCCGGCGACAGATCGTGCTGTGAAAATTATAGACCGATAAGCATATTATCATGTTTTGCGAAAATATTTGAATCCTTAGTCCTTGATGTTTTGACTGTTCATTTCAGACCTTTGATATCAGCTAATCAACATGGCTTTGTTCCGGATAAGTCTACTACTAGCAATTTGTTGGAATAAAAAAATTATTTATGTCAAGCTTTTGCAAAGCGTCTTCAAGTAGATTCGGCATATACAGATTTTTCAAAAGCTTTTGATAAAGTAAACCATTCCATTCTTTGTTCAAGATTATCTGCCTGTGGAATACATGGCAATTTATTACGCTGGCTTAAATCTTACCTCTCCAATAGGAGTCAACTTGTTGCTATTCAGGGTTATTTATCTGGTCCAGTAACTGTAACTTCCGGTGTCCCACAGGGGTCTCACTTGGGCCCCTTGCTGTTTGTTGTATTTATTAATGATTTGGTTGAACGTATCTCATGCCCCTGTTTGCTGTACGCTGACGATCTCAAGATTTTTACTACGGTAGAATCCGTTAATGACGCTATGAAACTTCAAAAGGATCTAGACGAGTTGTGCGAGTGGTGCGACAAAAATTTAATGCATCTGAACGTCGATAAATGCTTCGTTGTAACATTCACTTGGAAGTTCCACGCGCTTAACTTTGATTATGGTCTTAATGGTCAAGTCTTGAATCGTAAAAGCGTTGCAAAGGATCTTGGAGTTTATTTCGACAGTAAACTAACATTCCATGCTCATTATGACCATATTGTTGACAGGGCAAATAAGTTAATAGGTTTCATTTCAAGGTCAACTCGCAGTTTTAAAAACCCACGCAGTCTAATTTATCTGTACTTCACACTGATCCGAACAATTTTGGAGTACAACTCAGTTATCTGGGCGCCGTTTTACGATACACATTGCCAAAGTATCGAAAGAATTCAGAAGAAACTCTTGGCTATAGTTTGCTTTCGGTGTGGTTTGAGTCGTATCATTACATCCTACAAAGAAAGACTAACCAAATTCAATATGGTTTCCTTGGAATCACGTCGTAAATGCAGTTCCTTTATAGTTCTTTATAAAATAATACATTCCAAAATTGATTCAGCCGTTCTCTTATCCTCACTAAATTTTAACACCCGTTTTAGATCTCGCAACCCTAATTTTAATACGTTCCACCTTAACGTGTACGCCAACAACACTTCTTATTATAACCCCATAGTTCATATGTGTCGCCAGTACAATGATATTCTTGCCAATCACAGAGACTTAGATATCTTTAGTTTGAATTTGTTCCAATTTCGCAAAGCAATTATGAATGCACTGGGGTCGGAAGACCCTTAGGTAGTTTCTACTTTTTCAGAAAATGTAAGTCACTCGAATAATAAAAACAGTGATAATTGTTGAGGGTACTGCGGTTTTTCCTCAGGTGTCGTTTTACTTTTTGTCGATTGTTTTTTTTTTTCTGATCAGACTCATTTTATCTTATAAGACCGTCATTGCTCTTAACAATTTATTTATTTGTTATTTATTTATTTATGTATGTACATTTTTATTATCTCTTATTGTTTATGTAGTATATTCAATGCACTTATTATTTAGTCTATTCAATGTTTATATAAAGTAGGTACATTTAAAAATTAAACTAAGCAGCTAAGTATAAACGTGATGTAAACACATAGTTTTGGAGTACAGTCTAGAATAAATATGTAGAAATTAGATATTTTGGTCTTGATATGATTGTATTCTGTTTGTGTTTCTAATAAAGTAAAATAAAAATAAATTGTAATAACAAAATATAATATTAACTAAATAAATACAAGCTAAAATTAAAACAAAGTAAAATTAATAAAAATAACTGAAGTATATTAAATTATATAAAAAATTGAGGCCAAATCCCTTTCGTCACAGGGCAAAGTACCCAAAAGGCTGGCGGCATTCCCGAATTGGATAGCAAGCTAAAGTAGCCCGGACATTAAAACTAGGCATTCAATTGGATGTCTGGTTTAACTGGTTTAAATGTCCGGGCTAGGCGTCTATACACCATTTGTTTAGGTATTTAAATAAATGTAAACAATCTTGACATGTCTTTTTATCGAAATATACACTTTATAAATCAATAATTTTGCGAATCACAAAATAATTATGTTATAAATTATAAATTACATAATTACTTTGTAATTTGCAAAGGTATTGATTTATACAGTGTATATTTCAATAAAAAGACGTGAGGTAACGCGGCCAGTGTTCTGGGCACCTTTGCACCGGAAACGCTAAGTTTGTGAACCTTTTTTTTTGTACTTAAAAAAAATTAAAAAATAAAGTCATGTCAAGACTGTTTACATTTATTTAAATACCTAAACAAATGGAGAATAGTTGGATGGCTAATTTAACCAGACAGCTGCGACTCCTACAACTCTTAGCTACCACCGCTTCAATGCCAGTTTCACACTGACTTTATTTTGTACCAATGTTTTGTTTTCATATCAATAAGCTCATCAATCGACAGAATAGGCTATCCATCACCAATGAGCTATGGCGATAGCTCTTAAGTATCGCTTGTTTGCTGTAGAAACACTCGAATGCGCATTCTGCTATCTTATATTGACAGGTTGTTTATTTATTTACTTACATTAGAAATATGACGTCATTTGAAGCTACATAATCCGGTGGGGTATTTACCTACGCTTTATTAACTGACATGTAATAAATTTTGAAAACTAAAAACCGCTGCTCATGCTGCTCTGCTGGTCTGGGAGAAATAAAAAAACTTAGAATGTACCAGCTGCTTCTCTTCCCACGCAGATCGTAAAAGCCGATCGAGGGAATGGACAAAAATGCAAATCATGTTAACAGGCGATGCGGCTAGCAACCCATCACTGTATTGATTGCTTTTCCATCTTCTCGCCCACCATGACGCTAAAAGTGGCTTTTGGGTCTTGCGGCCCTGGGCTCCTGCATAGAGCCGCAAGACCCAAAATGCTCTGTCTGCCCCATTAGGGATAAAGACGTGATAGTATGTATGTATGTATGTATGTAAAAACCGACTTCACCCCCAAACTACGCAACCGATTTTGATAAATTTTCTATGGGATAGCTGACAAGTATGCCTTTTCAAACAAAAAAATTTTCCAAATCAGGCGTGTTCGATACATAAAAAAAATATCGTGACGAATTGATTACCTTTTCCTTTTTGGAAGTCGATTATAAAGTAAAAAATATTCAAAGGAGAGTTCGTATAACTTTTCAAAACTAAAAAGTAAAAACCTACTTAATTCCTAAACTACACAACCGATTTCGATAAATTTTCTATGAGACCACCTTAAAAGTACTTATACCCTTATGAACAAAAAAAAATTTCCAAATCGGTCCAGGCCTCTTCGAATAATCAGGGTAAATAAATAAAAAAACCACACCACACCAAACTTTGATTGTATAGTTAGGGTTAGGAATAAAGTAGTAAAAAAAGAAGATTGGCTGTAGTATCCAGAGCCGTAAAATAATTTATAAAAAAATTAGTTAGATAGACTATTTGTAAACGTTTAAGATCATTCTAGACTAACTCTGTCGATTGGAAGAGATCCCTTCATAAGTCCACCATTTGTACAGTTGTTTATAATTATAATGTAATTAATGTTTGTTATCAAGTACACACAATAAAGTTTTTAAATAATAATAACTCTTCTAAAATCGAGCATTTTCGTCAAAATGACGAAAACCCATAACGCATTACCACGCAACCGCCTCATCAGTTCTGACGCAACAAAGATGGCCGCTCTGACGCTCCTGCGCACCACTAAATACCTAATCGCCCAATTTGGGCTCGCTGGTTCAAATTTATGGCTCCAAATTACCGCCCCTTCACATTATTAGAGCAAGCGTGTAAATGAAGAGATATAAAGCCTTTTGTACCTATTTCATCAAGTTTCATCACTGTTTCGAGGATAATATAAGTAAATCTTTTGAAGACTGGCCTTACAGAATGATTTTGACTTCTAAATGATTTTTATCCAACTTCCAAAAAAGAGAAGGTTATGAATTCGTCACGATCTTTTATTTTTATTTTTTTATGTATGTTCACCGACTTCTTCGTCAAAATGGAGACCAATTTTCAAAATTCTGTGAGAAGAGTGCACTTCCGAGGTGATACTATAGAAATGTTATCAACATTTGTTGTTTGGGGGTGAAGTTGGTTTTGAGTTTAGAAAAATTATTTGGTTATTGCCTAATTGCCGTATTTATACAAAAACATTGTACAATGATATATTGAATGTTCACGTCCAGTTAGTACGTGATTTATTAACAACTGGCCGAAGCCCGCGATTTCGTTCGCGTAGACTTTATGTCTGGAAAATGCTCATAAGGCTAAACCACTTGTCGCCAATGACCATAGCTGGCCTGGTAAAAATGGTCATCATGACGAAAGTCTTGTACTCATAATACACCCTCATCTCGTATGCCTACTCAGCTTTATCTCTGATACAATTACAGTGTTACGCAAACACTTGGTGGTTGTTCCACAGGATTTGGGATGGCTGTTCCATCCGCTTACACCTGGGATGGCTGTTCCATCCGCTTACACTTGGGATGGCTGTTCCATCCGCTTTCATTTGGGATGGCTGTTCCATCCGCTTACACCTGGGATGGCTGTTCCATCCGCTTACACTTGGGATGGCTGTTCCATCCGCTTACACTTGGGATGGCTGTTCCATCCGCTTACATTTGGGATGGCTGTTCCATCCGCTTACACCTGGGATGGCTGTTCCATCCGCTTACACCTGGGATGGCTGTTCCATCCGCTCATGTACTAGCTAATCCAGCGGATTCTCTCTCTCTATGAGGACGCATCCCCGTGTGGCCTCCAACCTCCCCTATAGCCACCCCGAGCCTCGCTCATAACTCTTACTCTCTTAGCTCTTTTCTATCTATTGTAACACACGCAGTTTACAACAGATCAACTAAACTCAAACTCTTATTCTCTTATCTCTTTTCCATCTATTGTAACACACGCAGTTTACAATAGACCAACTAAACTCAAACTCTCTCTTCTCTCTCTCTGATTTATCTATTGCAAGTCGCAACTTGCAATAAATCAATAACAAAAACCGACGCATCGGTTAACTCAAACACTGAAATATAAACACATAGTAATTAATTATTATCGGTAGAATTCTCTAGATAGTAAATAAACTTTATAAAACGCTCACCGAAACTCTATCTCTCGTAAAATCTCATTTATCGTCAGAAATTACAATTTTACCAACTTATTTTGTCCTTGCCGCCGTTTTTCCATCTGCCACAGATAATATAACCCTCCTCACGCCGCGTTCACTTCTTCTGCGCAACCATCCGCGCACGCACGAAAGAATGAAATTGTTAACAGCCAAACATTGACTTTAAGGTGCCTTGATATTGAAATAAATAATAAAAATATTAAATAATACACACTGGCTTCGCATTCGCGACACCACTTTTGCTAAGGCGTCATTTTTATATTTCTTATAGTTTAGCTGGACCATTATAGTTCTGCATCAGGTGTTCCATTTCCCAAAATCATTTCCCTAAATACTCTATATGTTGCCCAGGCTTAACAGCTATATTACAAAAAAAAGTTTTATTCAAATCCGTCCAGTATTTCCGGAGATAGCGTGGTACAAACAGACAAACGTACACACAGACAAACAAACAGTATTTTTTTTAAGTTCCGCATCTACATCTTCTTCGCCCCCAATATTTTTTTTTTGGAAATTATTTTTAACTATCTGGTGCCCGCGACTTATTCGTCTGCGCAGTTTTTTTATAAATTGTAGCCTGTGTGTAATTCTGATGTATAAGCTATAATGAATGTTAGGTTTCATTCAAATCCATTCAGTTGTTTTTACGTAAAATATCAGCAGGATAGTAGGAAGTACATACACACTTTTTTACTGTTTTATTAAACGTATAGGGAGATTTTTTGAAAAATTATTGGACGTTGGTATATTTTATTTATTTATTTATCAAAAAAATTATTTATTAAAATTGTTTACAATTGGCGGACTTAACGCTAAAAGCGTTCTCTCCCAGTCAACCATAGGGATAAACAGATTTTAGACGACCTCCGTGGCGTAGTGGTCACAATGCTACTCCGCCGCCCAGAGGTCCCGGGTTCGATTCCCGGTCAGCGCAAGTTGGAAAATGGCCTTTTTCAAATTGTCCTGGGTCTTGGATGTTTATCTATATATGCATTTGTTATAAAATATAGTATCGTTGAGTTAGTATCCCATAACACAAGTCTCGAACTTACTTTGGGGCTAGCTCAGTCAGTGTCATTTGTCCCTATATATTTATTATATATTTATTTATTACAGATAAATTGTATTTTTTACTCCAGTAAGGAATGTAGACGTCTTCGAGGCTACCACACGGCCTAAATGAGGTCCGTCGTGATCCATGCGATACAGCAAATCCAGACATACTTTTTTACTGTTTTATTATACGTACAGATTTTAATTTTAAAATTATTGAACGTATGTTTTGTGCTCCAGTAAGGAATGCAGACGTCTCACACGGCCTAAATAGGCTTATCGTGATCCAGTGCAGTGCGATGCAGCAAATCCAGACACACTTTTTTACTGTTTTATTATACGTACAGATTTTAATTTTAAAATTATTGAATGTACATTTTGTACTCCAGTAAGGAATGCAGACGTCTCACACGGCCTAAATAGGCTCGTCGTGATCCAGTGCAGTGCGATGGAGTAAAGCCTAGGTTTCGTAACGTAAGCGGCGAGTCGTGGCAGCCGATCGCAGGTGACGAATGAAAACGTGCGTGGAGGATGACATTCGCGGACTTTTTAATCGGCTATAATTTATGTATCTTTACTGTATATAAGCGTTGAGGCATATATTATATAATTACTTCTTCTTTTTGTGTCGTTGGCTCAAACAATTAATTTTTTTCCCTCCAGAAAGATGCCACTCTTACTGCTATGTCCGAGGCCTCATAATGATCACGTTTAGTGCAGCTGGTGGGGCACGGTGGGCAAAAAAGGAGGGGTTACATAGTCTGGTCGCTATGCCCACACTGACACTGTGTTGCGGATTCATCAATGTAATTATTGAGGCATCATAGATCATTTAATTACTAATGAGGCATAGAACATATAATTACTAACGTAACAGATGAAGAAAATATATCTCCCTTTTATCCCTTTTTAGGGTTTCGTACCCAAAGGGTAAAAACGGGACCCTATTACTAAGACTTCGTCTGTCCGTCCGTCCGTCTGTATGTCACCAGGCTGTATCTCTAGAACCGCGGAAGCTAGACAGTTGAAATTTTCACAAATTATGTATTTCTGGTGCCGCTGTAACAACAAATCCAAAAAACAAAATAAAATAAATATTTAAGGGGTTTTTTCTAATTCAATTTTTATAGCGGGCTCCCATACAACAAACGCGATTTTTATAGATAATGGTACGGAACCCTTAGTGCGCGAATCCGATTCGCACTTGGCCGGTTATTTATTCTTTTTGACAAAAAACTCCGTCATATCTCAAGTCAAAATTCACTCTTTTCTTAGTGATACTCATTCAAAAAACCTTCGCATGAGTCACGCGTTTGTTCTGTGCATGTAAAAGAAATTCTAGGTCTATGATTTAAGAAGAAGAAAAATCTAGGTCTATGGTTCTGTGTATTATTTATCAGTTATCAGATCAGATTACCCGTACATAAGCCCCATGAAATTTTTTTGAAGTGAAAACTTCTTTAGCGGTGTTGTACACTTTTTTTGGAATGGGTAAAAATGTTAAACTCGCGTCAGGACACTTGACCTGATCGAGAATTTGTAAGACGGCGCAGGGCGCTTGCGCGAATGTTCGTGTGTTTTATGTTACAGCGTGCTACGCGCATCCATGGATGGTGACAGCTGATGGCTCGACCGTCTGTGTAGTGGCCATACTGCTGTGTATTTGAAAATGAATTTGGTCATGCTTGTGACATTTGTGACAGACTGTGGTTCAAAAAAGATTTAAAATATTTTATACTGATAATTAAAGCAATTCGTGCAAAATTATTCCCTAACCATTCCAAAATATCAAAAATGCACAACGTTAATATTCAAGTTTTCACTTCTGCCGGCACTCCCAGAGTGCAACCCGTCGTTTTTTTTATTAGCGTTATGAGGCGTGTTCTTTTGTACTTATTTTAAAACTTATACCTACTTACTTACTTTTATTAGGTACATAATAGCTGTTACTAGTTTATTTAAATGAAGGTAGGTACCTTCCTTGACTTACCTAGTGTTTTTTTTGTTGAAGTGAAAACTTCTTTAGCGGCGTTGTGCACTTTTTTTGGAATGGGTAAAAATCTAAAACTCGCGTCAGGACACGTGACCCTGATCGAAAATTCGTAAGACGGCGCAGGGCGCTTGCGCGAATGTTCGTGTGTGTTTATGTTACAGCGTGCTAATAAATGTCATGTTTGTGTACGATAGCCCAATAAATAAATATTGTATTCTACCACATAAATGAGAGTACTTTTATACTGATAATTAAAGCAATTCGTGCAAAATTATTCCCTAACCATTCCAAAATATCAAAAATGCACAACGTTAATATTCAAGTTTTCACTTCTGCCGGCACTCCCAGAGTGCAACACGTCGTTTTTTTATCGATAGTCTCTATCAGTAGCGTATCAATAGTGCAATAACATCGACAGTATTCCTTTTCATAATACAGAAACTATCAATATCCTTACTAATATAAACGCGAAAGTGAGTTTGTATATTTGTTTATTACCACTTCAAGCTTAAACTATTGAACCGATTTAGATGAAATTTGGTATAGATATAGTTTGAGACTCGGGGAAGGACATAGGTACATTATCCCGAAATTCCTACGGGGAGCGAAGCCCACGGGTACAACTAGTTCTTTATAAAACAATACTATAGAACAAACCTATACTAAAATAAATCTTACCCATGCGGGATGGTAGCAAAAACGCTGGCTGCATTCCCTCGCTGGATAGTAATGTTTAGTTTGGGTCTTGAGTGTTTCTATATCTAATCTATAACCGCCTTATTATAAAACCCAGACTAACTTTGTTACCAGGTTTAAACCATTATCCGACCAAATCAAGTTGAAATCTAGTAATATGCCACTCTCTCATCTGAGAGTGTTAACTTGATTTGGTCGGATAATGGTTTAATAGCGCCCTCATTTGAAATAGTTTAAAAGTTAATATGATGATAATAAAAAAATTACTTCCAACAATTTATAGAAAGACCTTTTAATTATTTTATGAAGTACCTTGAAACTAATTGCTTTATTCCATCTTATTTTAAAACAAGTTTTATTATAGTGATCTAGTATAGCCAGTGGTTCGATTTATTACGGGTATCATCCCTTCCACGTTGTATATGTTACCAGCAATGTATTGAATTCAGGCATTGTATACAGTGCCTAGGCAATGTATATCTGTTATCTCTTTACGCTTGAATCACTAAACTGATTTAGATGAAATTTGGTATGGATATAGTTTGAGACCCGGAGTGGGACACATAATAGCTTTTATCTACAATCCATTAAGCGAATGTAAAGGGGAATGGAACTTTGTATAGAAAATCCTAGTTTGCCATACAAAAGTAGACTTTATTACAAAGTACTGAACTAAAGCAGATGAAATTAAAAGCGGGTAAAAGATAATAAATAATACAAAACAATATCAGCACACGAAATTTATTTCAAATCACAGACTTTCACACATGTACAGAATAAATACACACAAATAAAACAAAAACAATAACAAGAAATTGCGTTAATAGAACTTTTCTTGTAGGAACAGTCTTAAATAAAACAATGATTGAGTAAACAAGTTTATGTCTGCGTAGCATGGCACCGTGGATAAACCCAGATAAAGTTCTTATCCCACTCATTATTATTGCACAGAGTGAGATAGTAATACATGATAGCGTCCGTGCCCGCACCTCTCCCCCGTTCTTGCCTTGTCGCGTGTGTTGGAACACACACATTGCCGTGTGCACGGATGTATAGCTTCGTTTGTAGTAGTAGGCATAAATGATATCCGCTTATATTTAGTGCCATACCTGTGACAGTGTCATTATACTAGGACTGCTAGAGTAATACCGCCGGCGACAGCATGATAAGGAGAGGGATGGCAATAGTCGACATTATCTCAACCCTTTGTAGCGCAAATTTTCATAAAATTTACATCATTGGTCAATAATAGTCTTTTTTATTTATGAATTATAACAATATGTTTAATTTCCTATTTTATGCAATTTATTTCGTGTCAATCTGACCATTTTAAGTACCTATATAATTTATTATATTTTTTTAATTTTTTGTTTTTTGGCAATAAAGACATACGATTCACATCACTGAATTTGCCACTTCGGAGTGATCGCCGCGCGCATAGTAATAATGTAGGTATATTTTCGATATCTAAACGGGAGTGACACAGGCCTGCTACTGAATTTTCCGGAGTCTTTACTCCGTTTGGGTAAACAATCTTGACATGTCTTTTTATTGAAATATACACTGTATAAATCAATACCTTTGCAAATTACAAAGTAATTATGTAATTTATAACATAATTACTTTGTAATTAGCAATATTATTGATTTATAAAGAGTATATTTCAATAAAAAGACATGTCAAGATTGTTTATATTTATTTAAATACCTAACCAAATGGAGTATAGTGCTGCCCCCATTTGAAATAAATTTGAAAGGAAACGATATCATTTACAATTTTATCTAGCCCTTAATCTGGCTGATTTAACCAAATGGCTGCGTCATATACATTGAAAAAAAATCTCTGTTTGGTTACAATATTGTGACACTATGACTAGTACAATGAGATTTTATCTGAGAATTCAAAATTACAACTAGGTAACTAATAAACAAAATTAATTTTATTTTAAAAATACGTTTTTCCGCCATTTTGTCTCCAGGACTGAATTTGCGCTTAAACTGTATTCAGTTTATTTTAAAAGACTCCTTATTCTATTAAATTTACAACATGATTATTGCAATGTATATTTTTCATTATATATTAATTGAAAAGAATATATCAAACAGAAATAACAACGTACTTTTCCAAGTAAATTGTATTAAAAAGTGCCTTCGAAAGCCCTTTATTATACATATGACATATTTTTTAATTAATTTTATGTAAAGAAAAACTTTCGCCACAAATCATTGCCAACATTCAGCTTAATATACTCTTAAAAAAAAATATAAATATAATTACATGATCATTATTTCACCTAAAACTAAATTACTTATTTCTGTAAGTACTCAGTTATACGTAGATTGCTTTAAGCATAAAAGTTAATAATTTATAAATACTAACTAGATTTCTATAGTTTACAGTAAGAAAGAAAATGCACAGAAAACTTATTTACAACTATATGTCAACAACGAAGTCAGGTATAGTCAGTCATAGAAGTAGAATTTTTTTACTGCGTAAAAAGAACACACTAGCCGAGTGCGACAGATAATATGATAAGTGTCATCTTTATAAGAGCAAAAGAGATAGCATCAATTTGACAATGAGACAAGTTTTCATACAAAACATGTCAGCCTTTGTCACCCTGGCTCGAACATCGTTACACGAAAATTTGATTTTTCAAATTGTAAACTGCGTTAATTTATAAGTTATCTTATACTGGAAAGATGGTATCGTAATGCTTTACCCATAGTTTGTGTATTAGGTACAAACACAACCCATAAAAAGTTACACAGAAATATTTCGTTTCTGGTCACATTTTACAATGCTCTATATCCATCTTATACCTTCTAAATCTATGGGTATAGTATAGTATCATACTACCTCTTATTCCCGTACCCAGTACGAGGGCTCCTAGCTTCCCACAACACACGGTGTTTTTTTATTGGTTTTGGAGCCGACTGCCACTTCATAAGGATCGTTAGTGAGACCTAATTAGCTAATCAACGGTTGTTTTGGACGGGCGTAACTACGTGGTCTCGATCGAAAATCATTTTCGCAACTTTTTTATCTTATGTCATACACAAATTTGGATTACGTATATGGATAGAGGAATTAATTTACTATACGACATTTTTTGTTCAAAACCAATGAAAATTCAGCGTTTAAATCGTCTCCGCACCTCTCCCCCGTTCTCTGGTGCGTTTAATGGCTTGAAGTCTGAAACTTACACTTTGACGTGTGTACGGATGTATAGTTTCGTTTGTAGTAGTAAGTAGCAGTGGCGGAGCCTCCTTAGAAGCCGATTCCCATCGAGTTCCCTTAGGGGCTTCTAACATATATGCATTTATTAATAATAACAATTATAACCTTTGTATATCGGCGCGTTTACTATTTTCATAAGCCGTAAACTAGTAGTATGACTGGATTGCACGCACCCACATATTCAAAATACGAAAATTCCCTCTGGTTATTCAAATACACTCACAATGATAAATGCATAAACACGCTCAGATACATATTATTCACACTAAGTTAATAAAAATAAGCCGGACATGGAACGGCTTATTATATAGCTGTACTAGTCCAAATTCTCACCCAACGCCACTGGTAAGTAGTCATAGATGTTACTGCGCTTGTATGAAGCGCCAAATGGGCATTTTAAATTTAGTTTCGATCTATCCGCAAAATGCTGTCCACTAACTTTTTTGTTAACATATAGGCAAAAGATTCACCAATAAAAGAGTTTTAACGTAGAGTCACTCTTTTACTGTAAACAACTTTTCTTATGCAACGTGGAAGGGACATACAAGTAATAAATCGAACCACGGGCTATACTAGAACACTATAGTATAATGAAATTAAAATAACAAACAAAATACAAAAAAAAAACTATTCGATAATCGAAACGTCGATATTTTTTGTGTTTTGGCAGTTATTCTTATTTTGTTATCCTACTAGCTGTGCCCCTGGGCTTCGCTACCTGTGGGACCTGTGGGAATTTTGAGATAAAAACTATCCTATGTCCTTCCCTGGGTATCAAACTATATCCATATCAAATTTCACCTAAATATGTTCAGTGATTGAAGCGAAAAATGGTAACAAACAAATATAAAAACTCACTTTCGCATTTATAATATTAGTAGGATAGGAAGTAGAATAGTGATCTAGTATAGCCCGTGGTTCGATTTATTACAGGTATGTATGACCCTTCCACGTTGTATCAACAATATTTGGATATATATATATATATGTATAGGGACAAATTACACAGATTGAGTTAGCCCCAAAGTAAGTTCGAGACTTGTGTTATGGGATACTAACTCAACGATACTATATTTTATAACAAATACATACATAGATAAACATCCAAGACCCAGGACAATTTGAAAAAGGCCATTTTCCAAATTGCCTTTTTGATTTTGACCGGGAATCGAACCCGGGACCTCTGGGTGGCGGATTAGCATGGTGACCACTACGCCACGGAGGTCGTCAAAGAAAAGATCTGCAGATATGTACAACTTCAGTAAGTAAATGCGATTAAAAAATAGCCATGAGTTTGTGTATGAGTTAATTATAAAATCTAAAGCTATATCTTATACTTAAAACTAACGTGAGATAGGTATATTAATTTTAACTATACACGGTTTACTTAAAGTAGTTTAGTCGGAAAGAGCCGACTTGTTTCTATCTGATAATAGACATGTAGACTGGATTTAAAATATATCAGCCAATTTAGTCTGTCAACTAGATTATCCAAACATAAAGGACCCAAATTATATCGTTTTGCAAAGTAGTCACAAAGATACAGCGCTGCGAAGTTTCGGAGGTGATATACGTCACCGTCTGTTGAAAATCATACCTGATCGTGACGTCACGCGAAATTTACTTAAATGCGCAGTATCTTCGTCAGAGAAAATAAAAAATACGTATCTATAACTTTTAATAATCTACCTAACGAGCAAAAAAGTTTTTAGTTCATATCCGTATTGAGTAATCATTCGAATGTGTATTTGTGATTTTAATACATTTATTAAGTTCAATATTTAACATAACCCGTCTTTTAGCACAGTCGGTTCCATAAGGAGGGTTAATGTTAACTCGCCACCCTTGTAAATTTACCACCAAACAAATTGTATAAATTCACCACCAACTTTTCTTTGTAGTAAATTCAGCACCTATTAATTTTGTTTATTGTAAATTCACCACCTTAGTTTTTTTTTATACAGACAGCTAAATAACACTGTCTACAGACTTACGGACTACAGGATTAGAAAAACACATTAATAAATATTACAGGTACTTTTACCAACAATCTTTAAAAAAATAATAATAAAGAAACGGGTGGTGATATAGAAAAACAAAGTAGGTACTAACAAATTAACCCGCACGACATTAATAAATGTCCACGTTCATTGTCTTACTATTGTGTCTGGTATTAGTGGTAAAGGATCGGTTAATATTATTTTTCGACAGGCGGTGTATTTACTTTCAATGTAAGGAATTTGAAATAAGGTGGTGAGTTTAAAGGGTGGTGAGTTCACAACCCCATAAGGATACTTTCATATATTTTGATTGATAAGTTATCCATGACCATAACTTTTACCCGTAGTACCTCTAAGTACTATTATTTAAACCTAACTGCTATATATAATATATTTACCACTAAAGATTAATACAAAATTGTGCACTGGGTAATACAAAATGTTGGATTTGTAGGTTGAACCCTCATATTCTTAAAAATTTCAAACGTGTGCCTTACCTAGTTTAGTTAGAAACATGTTTTGTCCCTTTTCCTCTTCTCAATATTCAACATTGAAAGAACGAGACAAAACATATTTCAACTAAAAGAAGTCTAGCATGTTTGTAAAATATTTTATGAAGAAGGGGGTTAAATTTTAAAACTGGCTCAGTCGAACAAACGATAAATTTAAGATGGACATATTTTTGTGAGATTCGTGTCTTAAGTTCATCACCATCATCAGGTCTTTCTGTCTCCACTGCAGGAGCACGACCCTCTCTGTACTACCAGAGCCATACTTGGCCAATCTGTGCTTAGCTGTATTAAAATATACTACGCCGAAGTTACGCGACCGAACTTCGGCGTGATAACCGAAATTACGCGACCGAAATTCGGCGTGATAAAACCCGATTTCTTTGAATTACTAGCAACACCGACATACAACGCCGAATTTACGTCTCGTTTTGGCGTAGTGATGAAACAGCTGCGGTACTACATACTCTATGTTATATATATAAAACGTCTAACAAAATATACTTAAACTATTTTAAAGCCGAGTTCAGTCTACGATACTGAACAACTTTCTCCAGGGAACACATACCGAAATATGATAAATATTTTCTTGCTTTCCATATTCTAACTCAGATCAGCTGATCGGTCAACATATATTTTTTTGAGGGCGTGATTTTATTTTCCAAAATGTAGGGGGTTGTGAGCAATTTGACGAGCGTCATTTGTTTTTTTATTTTTTTCAAAATCCAAGATGTCCGCCATACAACGACAATTATCCTCCATACAACCTTACCGATTTTTTGAACTGGAAACATATTTAAGCCCACCACAACTGGTGCTCGAAAGACCGCGGGCTGCTTGTAGCCCGCGCAGCGCCCGAAAAGCTAGTTATTTTTTATATTTCAATACATGTTCCTTGGTGAAAGTTGTTCAGTATCATGGACTGAATTCACCTTTAAAATATTTCAGTATATTATATTACAACCTGTACAACTAACTTTGGATTTATACGCCTTTTAGTGCTTTGACCAGATCATAACAATAGTGACGTCAGTGCGCGCAGTAGCAGTAGGGGTTGAGGTGGGGGTGCGTCTTGCTGATGCAGTCAGGTTCGCTGCCGTATCTGCAATAAGTACATACAAACATTGTCAAAGGGGTCGTTCCAGAGATGTATGGGAGCGGGGCCAGGTCATTGTACACCTACCTAAAATTAGTAGTTATATATGGTAAGCAATATGTTATCAATAATTTCCAAAAATTCATTCTATTTTTAATGTAGTTTTAGTTTGAAATGCCGTAATTAAGGGTATCTTTTTTGTAATTTTAATAAGTTTGTATAGTTTGAATATAAGTTAAGTTTAATTTTTTTTTTCCCAATAAATATAGTCTTTATTACTATCAACTTCGCGCTTGTCAAAGTGACTTTGACATTTGAGTGTCATTTAACGTTTATATGTGGAGTTTTTGGCGGGAAGTCAAGGGGTCCATTTGGAGTTTGCTTTAAATTGTTTTGCAAATTGATTCTAGTGGACTTTATAATATGAAATTGGTGTAGTTTGGTGTTATAAATGCTCATTCTCATGGACAATATGTGAAATGTTTAAAGTGGACAGTCATAGTGCGGTTGTAGTGATATTTATTTGCGGACTGCGGTGGGCGTCTTTGGGCGCCGTCCGCCACTCAATCGGCTATGAAAACCAGTGGACTCGTATAGATTTGTCGCCAGAAGCTCCCGTGAAGCAATCAAAGGACCTATACCAACCTTTGATTGTATAGTTAATTAAGGGTTTAGGATTAGGAACAAAGAAGAAATAAATAAAGATTGGCTCTAAAGGACCAGTATCCAGAGCCGTAAATTAATTTAAGAAAAAAAAAAACGTTTAAATGTCACAATCGTTCAAGATGTTGTTTGTCAGTCAATCGTTGTTTGACTTTGACTGTTACTAAATATGACGTTATGTTACACATTGACGTTCAGAGGTGCCATTTTTGAAACGCGGTGTCACTAATGGAACGGTTCTTTGTATAGAAAAACCATTCGTATAGGTGACTCCGCGTTTCAAAAATGGCACTTCATAGAGTGTGCTAAAAATGGTACCACAAGGTTTTGAATGCACCTTATGGGTAGCCGCCATGACAGTGTCGCCATTAAGTAATATTACACTCGATTTTCAAGTTAAAGTTACACTCAGATTACGACGAATACAAATAAAATGTTAGCCTCATTACGTTCCTACTATTTTAACATATTTTTTGCCCTGGTGTACAATGACCTGGCCGATTATGGATTTAAGCCACAGAATAAGAACTATGCAGCTCCCATGCTGGTCTGGGAGAAATAAAAAAAATTAGAATGTACCAGCTGCTTCTCTTCCCACGCAGATCGTAAAGGCCGATCGAGGGAATGGGCAAAAATGCAAATCATGTTAACAGGCGATGCGGCTAGCAACCCATCACTGTATTGATTGCTTTTCCATCTTCTCGCCCACCATGACGCTAAAAGTGGCTTTTGGGTCTTGCGGCCCTGGGCTCTGCATAGAGCCGCAAGACCCAAAATGCTCTGTCTGCCCCATTAGGGATAAAGACGTGATAGTATGTATGTATGTATGTAATAAGTATTAGTACAGACTAGTACTCACGGGAACCCATCACTTTATCGATTTTCATTCCCCATAAAACTATTCGCAAATCTTTTAATACAATATTTAACAAATTTTAAAATCTTATGACATCGAAATTTCATTTACTCGATTATTCGTTAGTACCTGGGCGACCGAGCTTTGCTCATACATCTCAAACAATAACTACATTTTTTTAAACTTGTCTAAAAACAATACAAAATAAAAAAATATATAATTTGAACATAAAAAAAACAAAAGTCACCGAGTGGGATTCGAACCCGTAACACTCTTTTTAGCGGTCCGCTTCATAAACCGCTGAGCCAAAATGGATGACAGCCGGCGCGACGAAATTAGCGATCATATTCTGCGTGGAAAGAAAAACGCATGAAACCTCAAAAACACGCGTTTTCCCAAACATAAGACTAATCAAGATCGATGGTTTACCCCCGAAAACCCCCATATACCAATTTTCAGCGAAATCGTTAGACCCGGTTTCGAGAAATTTATAAATAAATAAATACACAAGAATTGCTCGTTTAAAGGTATAAGATTTACAAACTCAGTCTATCGTTATTTCTTTTCATATTTTATGTATTTTATCGAAATAACGTAACATCAAAGTTTTATTACCCATAATTTTGTTTCCACGATGTTCCAGTTTGCAAAATAGTTGAACCATTTGAAACGAGTGCTAGGCAACTTCTATCTATTTTCCTAGGTTAAGGCAAACCTATAGGTTAGGTTATGTTAGAACTGCGACCAACTAGTAAACTTCTATACATTTTCCTAGGTTAGGGTAAACCTATAGGTTAGGCTATGTTAGAACTGCGAGCAACTAGGAAACTTCTATACATTTTCCTAGGTTAGGGTAAACCTATAGGTTAGGTTATGTTAGAACTGCGACCAACACATTAGGACATATGTTAGTTATTATGTGTACCGTTACATGCTGAAACATGTTTTTATGAACAGTTTTATCGATAACTTAATACTTTATATGAAATGTTAGTTCGATATACCGTTTTTCTATAAAAGAAAACCATTTTAAAATATATATTTTTTTATATTTGTTGCTATAATATGAAACTGAGATAATAAACTATTCGTTATTTAAAATCGTGGAATAGTTTTCTGGGAAATGAAATTCGATGTCAAAAAAATGTGTATTTTAATTGACACCCGTCACTAACACACACGATAATAAGAACTCACTTGTTAGTCCGCGAGATGTCCCTGTCGTCGACGTGGAACTCGCCCTTGTCCACAAAGTACGTCATGGACGCCTCGAAATCTCCTTTCCCGGGTTCCACCGTTATCTGAAAAAAAATGCAAGATACAAACTTGCCATTCAACGGGGGAATGCCGCCAGCCTTTTGAGCAGCCTATCCTGCGAGCGCAGTGATTTGGGGTCATTTTGGGGTCAAAATAGCCATAGCGTAATATACATTACTAGCTTCCCTGCTATGCTTGCATTATCCTTTTAGAGCAGTCTTTCCCAAAGTGGGCGATAACGCCCCCTTGTGGGCGCTGCAGGTCTCAAGGGGGACGGTAAGAGACCCAGAAAGAAAATGTTTTTTTTTTGCTAGTAGCTTTATTTAGCTAGGAGGCCTCTTAAACAACGACTGCCAGAGCTCTCGACTCTCAACAACAACTTGTGAACATCAACTAATATGAATTAAAAGATTGCTCAAACTCGGTTCTATATTTCTCTCCGCGTAGTTCATATATCTGTCCTATTTTATTAAATATAGAAAAAATGAAAATCATGTCAATCGGTCGCTCCGTTTCGTAATGAAAGAAGACACAAACAAACAAATAAAAAGGCAACAGACACACTTTCGCATTTTAATAGTTATTAGTACTCGTAGATATCTATCATGTTTTAACAAGTTTTTGTTAAATAACCCGAATTGTGCATTCCTGTATTTAATTTGAAGTTATAGTGGTTTTTAAATAGGTGAAAAAATGGGGGCGCTAAAAAAATATTTATTCTCAAAGTGGGCAGTAGACAAAATAAGTTTGGGAACCACTGTTTTAGAGGGTGATATGCTGGACCGCCACAAAGAGAAGATGTTCCCGCCAGGCGTGGGGTTGCGGGGAACCGCGTCGTCAATGTTCGGAGATTGTATATATTTGATACTAGCCGAAACCCGCGACTTCGTTCGCGTGGACTTTATGTCTCTGGAAAATGCTCATCAGGCTGAACAACTTTTACTAAGGCGACATTTTTATATCTCTTATAGTTTAGCTGGACCATTATGGTTCTGCATCAGGCGTTCCGTTTTCCAAAAACATTCATACCCTATATGTTGCCCAGGCTTAATAGCTACATAACAAAAAAAACTTTCATTCGAATCCGTCTAGTATTTCCGAATATTAGCGTGTACAAACAGACAAACAGACATACAAACAAACACACAGACAGTTTTTTTTAAATTCTTACTCTATTACTATGTCTCCATCGCCCCCAATATTTTTTTCGGAAATATATTTAATGTACAGACACACTTTTTTTACTGTTTTATTATATGTATAGATATACAATCCTCGACGATCTTTGATATGTCAGAAACGCAACTGGTCAGATACTCATTTTGCCAGAAAACGCATGTTGACAGAAACGCATTTCGTCAGATTTGATACTCGTCAAAAACGCAACTCGTTAGAAACGCAATTTGAGAGACATGCATCTCGACTCTACAGTAAATTAATTAATAGAATTTAAAAGCTTATAGTCATTATGCATATATGCAACTAGTTAATTAAAGTAATATACTATTTCTTATTTAATACGTATCTGTCGAGTTGCTAACCAAGGTCGCTGAAAGGCGCTGGATGCAAGCCGCTCTAGATCGGTCATTTTGGAAATCTTTGGGAGAGGCCTATGTCAAGCAGTGGACGTTATGCGGCTGAAATGATGATGATGATGATGATGTCGAGTTCCGTATCTGTCGAGTTCCGTTTCTGACAAGTTGCGAGTCTATCACGAGAGATGACGAGATGCTTATCTGACCAGTTGCGTTTCTGACGAAAAGCGACGAATCCATATATACATATATCCAACTAATCGGGCGAACTCTAATATTGAGATGTAGGATACTGCTGGCGCCATCTCTTATGCTCCTTGTGAACTATATTATCGCTGTACTTGTGGTTGTGGTTTCTTGCCGCCTCAACTATAAGAATAATATGCTCCAAAATTGAAGCATCCTATAGATGTAAGTTGTTACCTTGACTTGGAAGGTCTCCTTTTTCAGCTTTAGCTCCTTCCCGAACTTGCCGACGTACCCGTCACTGTCTTTAGCCTCCACAAACGACAGCATGCGACTGTTGGCGCGCTGCTTCAGAACCCACGTGACGTCGTAAAGGGTGCGGACGACACATTTTGCTCTGAAATGATATCGTTATTTAAACTTTATGATTCTTATCCTTAATACACGCTGACTTTTCATCGATTTTGGAAAGAAAATGTCGTATGGTGGATAAATTTCTCGATCGAGACCACGTAGTTACGCCCGACCAAAACCACCGCGTGACCTCGATGAACTCCGGCCGGCGACGCCTGGCGGCGGTACTATTAATTGGTCTCACAATTTTATTTGCGAGTTTTAGTCAACATTTTTTGTTCCTGAATTTTGATTTTGACTAGCTAATAAGATCTAACCAACGATCCTTATGAAGTGGCCTTCAGCTCCAAAACCAATGAAAAATCACCATGTACAAATGCGAAAGTGATTGTGTGTCGAGGCGACTCCTTTGACGACCTCCGTGGCGTAGTGGTCACCATGCTAGTCCGCCATCCAGAGGTCCCGGTCCCGGGTTCGATCCCCGGTCAGGGCAAGTTGGAAAATGGCCTTTTTTAAAATGCCCTAGGTCTTGGATGTTCATCTATATATGTATTTGTTATAAAATATAGTATCGTTGATCTAGTATCCCATAACACAAGTCTCGAACTTACTTTAGGGCTAGCTTAATCAGTGTAATTTTTCCCTAGTTATTTATTTATTTTAAAAAAGACTCCATGTACGCGCGTCCTCTAGTCACGTTCATCCTGACGAGGACTGCCACGAGAGACCCGCGCACCAGTGCGGCTCGATGTCAATATACATACCTATTTACATGTATTGCCATAAACAAACACAAGTGTACCTGACGGGCTTGGTGAGCGCGTTGATGTGCCGCAGCAGCGCCCCGCCGGCCTGCCCGTACAGCGGGTCGCCGCGGGACACGTTCTGCCACGAGAGACACGCGCACCAGTGCGGCTCGATGCCCGCCTCGCTGCACGAGCGGTTGCGGGGGATCTACAATTCATCATTATTATAACCATCATCATCATCATCAGGTCTCCAATGCAGGAACACGACCCTCTCTGTACTACCAGAGTCATAATGGGCCAAAGCAGTCAGAGGAATCTACAGTTAACTAGCAATTATTTTAAAAAAGAATTAAGAAAAATCCCGATTGCGTGAAAAAGTTTAAAAAATCCGCCATTTTGTTTTTTTTTTCATTATACCTAGTGCCACTTACACAAATGGTTGAATCTCATAGGTCTAAATCTACAATTATTAAAAAAAACCGACTGAGTGTTTTTTTAAATCCGCCATGTTGTTTTTTTTTGTACCTAGTACTAGTCACAATAGTACTACTGTCACAATTGGTCGAATGTCATAGATTTAAAGGTTCAATTGCGGCGAATCGACTTATATATAAAAAAAAATATATTATTATTAAATGTTTGGTTTCTTGTTAAGAAAAAAGTAACTTGTTGGAACCTAGCGGATTGAGGAAATCTAGCTTAAATACTTACATAAGAAAACACACAATGTTGATGCAGAGAAGATTCATTATATATTTGGCATACAGCAGCTTCTAAATCTACAGATCGTAATTTTTACTCAAAAGAGTTTGTAATCATTCGACCAAAATGTATTGACTTTTATTTGATATATATTTTCATGACAAAGAGACGTCAATAATTTGTCAAACCCTTGTGTAAACATAAACTTATATATTTTACGCAAAATTGTCCTGAATGTTTCCTTTAGGAAACCACTATATTGTGATTGCCCTAAAAGAAAACATGAAATACATAATCTGAAGAGGATTTTTGTAAAGTTCAGAAGAAATGTGTGAGTCCAACTTAATTTACTTGTATAACGTGTTTTTCTTAGGAGTATTGTTTTTGTCGCAAACAATCCATACTGCAGCACGATACTATCTTTCCAAGGTATGAAAACTAATGAATGAACACAGTTTACCATAATGAAAATCAAATTTTCGTGTGACAATATAAGCCAGGTTTACAAAACGCTTTCGGAAGGCGGGCGAAATAGAAGACTGTCTCCGATCAATCCCGGAGCAGCCCGATCGCACAACTCGGTACAAGCGAATCTCAACCTTACTGCATTGACATAATATTCATTTGACAGAATGTCATTAGGGGTGTCGGTAACAGGGTCGCGAGTTAATTGGTTTTACCCTATCTCAAAAAATTATATCCGTGCATACATTTAGATCATACAATTTCCGTGCATGTCCAACGCGCCTAAAGAAGTTTTCACTTCAAAAATGTTATTCACTGACACAAAAAAATACTGCCCGGTCAGGGCAAGTTTGAAAATGGCCTTTTTTCAAATTTTCCTGGGTCTGGGATGTTTATTTATACATATATGTATTTGTTATAAAATATAGTATTGTTGAGTTAGTATCCCAAAACACAACCCTCGAACTTACTTTGGGGCTAGCTCAGTGTAATTTGTCCCTATATACACGGTGGTTTTTTACCGGTTTTTGAGCCTAAGCTGGTCTGGGAGAAATGAAAAAACTTAGAATGTACCAGCTGCTTCTCTTCCCGTGCAGATCGTAAAAGCCGATCGAGGGAATGGGCAAAAATGCGAATCATGTTAACAGGCGATGCGGCTAGCAACCCATCACTGTATTGATTGCTTTTCCATCTTCTTGCCCACCATGACGCTAAAAGTGGCTTTTGGGTCTTGCGGCCCTGGGCTCTGCATAGAACCGCAAGACCCAAAATGCTCTGTCTGCCCCATTAGGGATAAAGACGTGATAGTATGTTTGAGCCTAAGGCCACTTCATAAGAATCGTTAGTAAGATCTAATTAACTAGTCAAAATAAAATTCAGAAACAATAAATTTTGACTTAAACTCGAAAGTAAAATCGTGAGATCAATTAGTAGTACCGTCGCTAGACGCTGCCGGCTGGCAAGCCGGAGTTCATCGGGGTCAAACGGTAGTTTTGGACAGGCTACGTAGCAATCTTTTTTATCTTATGCCATAAGTCACTTTGGATTACGCATATGGATAGAGGAATTTATTTATTATACTGTCGCGTAGGACGATAAATGATGTCAACGTCACAAATTCAAACTAAAAAGAATTCATCTAAAGGGAGATTTCATCAATGACGTCAAAACAAGATTGGCCTAGTGGTCTTGGCGTTGGGCTGTGAATCGAGAGACCCCAGGTTCAAATCACAGTCATGTATAGTGTTTTTGAAGTTTTAAAAGAAGTTTCTAGATAAATTTAGACAATAAATGGAAAAGAAAGCACTGGCCAAAAAAAAGGCAATAGAAAATTAGTTATTTAAGTTTGGAAATTTGATGCGATTTTGTTCACATTCCGGGGGTATATAAGCAGAACAAGGCGCAGCCTAAGCCAGTTTTAGTCTGGAAGTAAAATCCGAAGAAGGAAGAAGAAAGAAGAAAAAGAAGACTACTAAAACTGAAGAAATAGTAAATATTTTTGATGATTTCTTTTCTAACATTCCTTTGGAACTTACTTCTAATGTGAATTCTAGCCCCCAGCGTGCTGAAGCCTTGCTTAAGAATAATGTTAGGCCTTGTGATTCTAAATTTAAATTTAAGCATATTGGCCCCAAAGATAATAGATGCATTTAAACAGTTAAATTTAAAAACATCTGAAGACCATTGGGGCATGTCAGTTGCTGTAGTAAGCCATATCATAAATATCATAGCTGCTGATTTAGCTTTTATATTTAACGAATGTATTGATGAAGGCATATTTCCTAACCTAATGAAATGTAGTAAACTAATCCCCTTATTTAAAAAAGGAGAAAAAACAGATCCTGGCAACTACAGACCTATATCTATCCTGCCAGTTTTGAGTAAGGTGTTCGAAAAGATAATGCTCAATCAAATGCTTCTTCATTTTAAGACCTACAACCTTTTCCATAGCCAACAATTCGGCTTTACTGGCGGGAAATCGACCACCGATGCGGGAGTAGCACTTGTTACTCATATATACGACGCATGGGAGAACAAAAATGATGGAATTGGATCATTTTGTGATCTCTCCAAAGCATTTGATTGCGTAGATCATCCGACACTTTTGCTTAAATTTCGTCAATACGGTTTTGATGATAATTCAATAAAACTTATAGAATCTTATTTAACAGATAGGCATCAGACTGTTGATTTAAATGACATAAAATCGCACGGATCTAATGTTAAGATAGGCGTACCGCAAGGTTCAATTCTTGGACCTTTCCTTTTCTTGGTTTATGTCAATGACTTGCCTTACATGGTTGAGAAGCAGGCTGGCATAGTGCTGTTTGCTGATGACACCTCGCTTATATTCAAACTTGATCGACATAGCACAAACGCTAGCGCGGTGAACAGCACCTTGTCTTCCATTTCTGATTGGTTTTCTGCCAATAATCTCATGTTAAATGCGAAAAAGACTCAATGCGTTCGATTTTCTCTTCCCAATGTGAGACAGGGCTGCGTTGACATAATGATAGATGGTGAAAAACTCGATCTTGTTGAAAGTACTACCTTCTTAGGAATTACAATAGACTCGAAACTTCAATGGGGTGCTCATATAACTAAACTTTCAAATAGGCTTAGTTCTGCGGCTTATGCTGTTAGGAGAATAAGACAATTGACAGATGTAGCAACTGCTAGACTAGTGTACTTTAGTTACTTTCATAGTGTAATGTCTTACGGCATACTCCTTTGGGGGAATGCAGCCGATATTCAGACTATTTTTATTTTACAAAAACGGGCAATTCGTGCTATTTACGGGTTAGGATCTAGAGACTCACTCAGAGAATTATTCAAGAAAATAGATATACTTACCTTAGCATCACAGTATATATTTGAAAACATAATGTATGTAAGGAAAAATATTTCCTCATACAATAAAGTAAGCGATTTTACCGATAGAAACTTACGTAATAAGAATGACTTAGTTGCCCCGTTTTATAGGCTTAAAACAATTAATAAGACATTTATGGGGAACTGTATACTTTTTTATAATAAATTGCCAAAATCGATCCTTGATATGCCCAGTGGCGGATTTACCAGCAGGCTGAGTAGGCTGGAGCCTAGAGCGGCACATTTTAGGGGGCGGCAATATCGAATATTTCCCGCGCACCCGGGCTACCCTGTATAGGGCCGGCATAATAAAGCGCTCCCAGGTTTTATTTTAAGTAATCAGGGCGGCGAACTCATACGTACCTATGTCCACTTCTTAGCCACAGAAAAAGATGCACATGAAGGACCCAAAAAAGGATGGGTAGGGGCGGCAAAATATAACTAGCCTACTGGCGGCAAATGTGTAAATCCGCCACTGGATATGCCAGACAAAAGATTCAAAACTTATGTCAAGAAAGTACTTTGTGAGAAGGCTTATTATAGGACCGATGACTACCTTAAAGACAAAAAAGTCTGGCGTGAGCTTGACGCGGGTCCCTCTAAAAGTTTGTAATATAGGTACTCGAAAATGTCATAATTTGGTACATTTTGTACAAACTGAATCTACAACTTGACATTACTTTAAAATTTTGACATTCTAAAAATTAAATTTTAATTATGATATGACATAACAAACAAAACAATGTATTCTCTGTCCACATTAACTTTTAACTATTAATTTAATTGTGAGTTGACGTCCTTGGAGAAAAGGTGCAGTGCAGTTTGTTACCGCTTCTTCTGCACTAGCGCTTTGGAAGCGGTAGTAAACTTAGCTGTAAGTAACTATTTGACGTCAACAATTGTGCAACAAAATAATGACGCTTATTAAGAGATATTATAAATATCCTATGATAATAAAGATATATTTGATTTGATTTGATTTGACAAGGAAAGTAAAAGTGAAGTAGTAAGTAAAAGTGAAGTGTAATAGTGAGTGAAGTGATATGTTCAATGCAGTAAAATACGCGCGAGTGACAGTGAAGTGACGTTTCCGCGCGTGACAGTGAAGTGACATTTCCGCGTACGTAACAGTGCGGTGATACGTGTGGGAAGAGGTGTCGCCGTCGTCTGTGACGCCGTCAACTGTGAGTACCCTATAGATGTAAATAAAGACACTGTTTCATAGAAGTTCGTTTCCTTTCCTATCCCCAACCCACTCTCGTGACAATACGACTTTTATTTTTCAAAACCAATGAAAAGTTATATAGTTATATATTTATACATATTGCATAATCATCATCCTCATCATCAGGTTTTTGGTCTCCACTGCAGGAGCACGACCCTCTTTGTACTACCAGAGCCGTACTTGGCCAGAGCAGCCAGAGGACTTGGCCTACACTCTCCACGCTGACCAGAGTCTCATTGATGTTTACAAGCTTTGTTTAGCTTGTATTTTTTGTTTTGTCGCCTTCTACGACATCCATGGGAAGACTTGGAGTGGCCCTATTCTACTTAGTCGGAACGGAAGCCACACGGCAAATATAATCTTATGTCATACACAAATTTGAATTACGCATATGAATAGAGGAATTTAATTATTATACGACATATTTTTTTCAAAGCCAATAAAAAGCCAGTGTGTATTTATACATGTTGCATAAAATACTATAAAAACTCACCGGCTCGAACAACGTCATCCCCCTCGGCAGATCAGCCCCGGTAATCTTGTGAGGGTTCCAATACTGCCGCATATCCATAGCGTCCAGTATCGTGGCGTGTATGTCGTGCGGCGTGGTGAGGGCGTCCACGTTGAGCTGCAGCGACGACAGAGCGGTCGGTCGCTCCGCCCGCAGCTTCTCGGGGAGGGTGATGGCCATCAGAGGGAGGCGCTCCTCGAGTTTGCCCTGGAACGTGTTCCTGACGTTTGAGTATCTGCAAATAATAAAACAAGAATATATAATAGTTACTTATGCAACTGTTATACACGCTATTTTCATTGGTTTTGGAAAAAAAATTACGCTAAATAAATTTCTTGTATTCGTATATGTAATCGAGATTTGTGTATTAGTTATAGTAAAAAAATTGCGAAAATTATTTTCGATCGAGATCACGTAGTTACGCCTGTCCAAAACTGCCGCGTGACCTCGACGAACTCCGGTCGGCGGCGCTTGGCGGCGGTACTACTAATTGATCTCACGGTTTTACTTTCGAGTCTTACTTAGCTTTTTTGTTTCTAAACGTTTATTTTGACCAGCTAATACGTCTTACTAATGACCCTTATGAAGAGGCCTTCGGCTCCAAAACCAATGAAAAGATTACCGTCTATAATGATAATGAGGGATAATAATACTAATACACGCGCGAGTGACAGTGAGTGACATTTCCGCGCGTAATAGTGAAGTGACGTTTCCGCGCGTGACAGTGTAGTGGCGTTTCCACGCGCGTGACAGTGAAGTGACATTTCCGCATGCGTACCAGTATCGTGGGAAGAGGACTAGTAAGTACGCTGTCAATTGTGAGTACCCACTTGAATTGTTAATAAAGGCAGTATTCCATAGGATTTTTCGTATCCTTTCCTATCCCCAACCCACTCTCGTGACAATATTTTAACTAAAGTAGGTTGAGCAAAGGTTTGTACTTTTTTATAATTAATATGTTAAGAGTACTTTACCTAGGTCCGTGGTCCCCCATGACGAGCAGCATGGTGTCCTTAAGGAAGCCGTCGCTCCTGAACCTCTCCAAGAAGTGGACGAAGTCTCCGTCCGCGCTGGGGATCTGGTTGAAGTCGTCGTGTGTGATGTCTGCTACGAAGGTGAATGCGAATTTCTTGCCGTCCAGATGAAAGAACTGTAAGACAAATAAAGGTTGACAATGTTGGTGGTTCTCATCATATTGCAGAAAACAGCGAACTAAATATAACATGGAACACTCACACCGGAACGACAGCGGCGGCAGCCTACTTTCCTGTCTAACCTGTCTTATATGTGGGAATGTATTTCTGTTCCACCGTAGCATTCATTTGAATCTTGTCCAATTTTCACAAGTGACAGGTCATCGATTTGTCATAATTGTTGCTTGTCATAAGCTATAATTTTGTGTATGACTTATGATAACAAAATTTGTGAAAATAATTTTTCGATCAAGATCACGTAGTTACGCACGTCAAAAAATTGCCGCGTGACCCCGCGTGACCACTTTGATCTCCGGCCGGCCGGCGGCGCCTAACGGCGGTACTACTGTTTGATCTCACAATCTTAGTTTCGAGTTTTAGTCGACATATCAGAATTTTTGTTTTAACTAGCTAATTAGGTCTTACTAAAGATCCTCATGAAGTGGCCTTCGGCTTCAAAATCAATGAAAAAATCACTGTGTATAGATAAACATAGATAAACAAACATTAGGTAAACGTATATCTTGTTTTCCGTGTGATTTCTGACAGAGTAGAATAATGCCACTCTAAGTCCTCCCGTGGATGTCGTAAAAGGCGACTTAGGAAATACAAGCTAAACAAAGCTTATAAACATCATGTGACCTCTTCATCCGTCTGGCCAGCAAAGAGTGTAGGCCGAAGTCCTCTCTGTAGGACTATAGGCCACTACAGTTCACTGATGCTGAGCAATCCTTACGAAGTAGCCTTCGGTTACTAATAAAAAAACCACCGTGGATCAGATAAACATAGATAAACATTTTGTAAACGTCACACCACGCGTGATATATCAACTCACCTGGTCGGTAAGGTTCATCATCAGCTGGTACCGTGGTGTATCCCCCACGCAGTACTTGTTGCTTTTCTTCCCCCAGCCTCTTCCCTTCGACTCTTCCTGGTAGAAAGCCCGCAGGTAGTGGTCGGCCGGCTGGTGCCGAAAGCCGTTAAAGCGGTACTGGAAGGTGCCGATCGAAGGCATGTCTTCTAGATATGCTGTTCGGTATCTGCAATGAGTAAACCCATACTAACTATGTGACACATTTTTTTTACTTTTTTACGCCTTGCCCCCCGGGTTACCATCCGTAGTTTATGCCAAGATCCTCCCCCTCTAGTTTAAAATATGGTTTTAAACCATTTTTGCAAACAAAAAGTGAAAATGTAATATTTGGTTTATTCTGCGTGACGCCAAGATTGCATATCTATCATATCTAGTTCTAAGTTCAAATACATGTATGAAAAATTTAAAAAAAAATTGAAGTGGCTGTAATATGAATACGCCATTTTGAAAATTTTCGCACCTTCTCAGAAAATTTTACAAGAATCAGCTAAGAAATGCGACCTGTAGGTGAGAACAGCCTGAAAACCGGACAGCCGGACAAAATCATTTTTGGCCAATCTCGAAACTCAGACGCTTCGCTTACTTGGTCAATAAGTAACTATTACATTCGAGTGAAGAACGGTCCCGCGCGATATGCATCCCCGTCCCCCGTCACCGCACCTCTCGCCTTGTAGAGTGTGTTGAGGGCGAAAACACACACACATTGACGTATGCACGGATGTATAGTTTCGTTTGTAGTAGTAGGCATAAAAGATGCTCCACCAGGATGAGCTACGTCAGGGGGGTTAATCCTTAAATTATACGATACTCGCCCCATAGTGACGTCCTATTTCTATGTCAAACCCAATTAGACTATCATTATACTCAATGCTCAATGTTGCTTGACATTGAAACGCGGATACGCAGTAACATCCGTCTTGCGAACCGCTTTTGGAGTAATCCCTTAGTTAGCTCTAAATCTGACACCCGTGTTAGCTTCACACCCGCGAGAGATCATTCTTGCCATTGATCAACTAGGTTGCGAGGTAGGCAGTCTCATCTCACCCGTCATCCTTCAGCTTGTAGAATATGAACGGCATCTCGTCGACGCTAATGTTGTTTTTATTCTTCTTCCTCGCGTCTGGTAGCTCCAGCTCGTTCTTGCCCGTCAGTATCGGAAACAAGGCCGCTGGTGTGCCGTCGCCGACTATGTTGTAACTGTATAATATAACATAATGAGAGTATTTAAATACATAAAGCGAGGTTTCAACACACCTATCTATCGTATTTTAATATCCCACGACATGCCTACACATCGACTTATAAACATAATTATTTCTCTTCCCTGTTACTAGATGGCGTTATAAGGTAATAATTAAAATCTTTGATTACTATTATTTAAATAAAGTAGTACTCTAATTAATTAAATATCACTTATGTAAAATGATATTCAACACTTTCTTTGTAATTTTTTTACTAGTCGTGTGTGCTGCCATCTTTGTGTGCAACTCCAGTTTTGCCTACTTACGGGCCAGAATTTATTAGTGTTTGAATAAGGTTCAAAATACCACTGTATCAGTATTACTACTCACCCTTTCAATATGCTAGCTTTAAGTTCTTCCGTCAAAAACTTGTAGCTCTTCGGCATTCGTCGTATGAATCCATTTCTGGCGGTCGAGTCAAAGGCAAATATCAAAACATTAAGGGTGTGTTCCCGACCGACAGGGGGAGGTGGCGGGACGACCGTGGACCGCATGCCCGCTGCGAAGCCCGACCATCGCGATGGGATTATGTTCAGGAAACTAGAAAAACAAAAAACATTTCATTAAATTATTTTAACCGGGCACAAAATGGAGGTTATCAATTCGATTGTATGTTTGGTTTTTTTTGTATATATGTGACGCGATATCTTCGTCAACCGTAGACCGCCATATTAATTTGGTAAAGGCATGATGAAGAACTTTGGAGATATGAAAGAAACTCCTGAAATAAATTAAAGTCTTTTTAGATTAAAACTAACGTGAGATACAATCATTATTATATTTAGTGAACATGTCGGCAGTAGCTGACTCTATACGTGAGTTTATAACCTTCACTGAATATAATAATAAATTGAAGTCGGTCGTTTTTTTTTTTTTTTTGTTTCATTTGATTATCTCAGACTTTTTGACAGATTGACGACCTCCGTGGCGTAGTGGTTACCATGCTAGTACGCCACCCAGAGGCTCCGGATTCAGTCCCCGGTCAGGGCAAGTTGGAAAATGGCCTTTTTTAAATTGTCCTGAGTCTTGTGTGTTTATCTATACATGTATTGGTTATAAAATATAGTATCGTTGAGTTAGTATCCCATAAGCATTACAAAAGTCTCGAACTTACTTTGGGGCGAGCTCAATCTTTGTGATTTGTCCCTATATACGCGTATTTATTTATTTACAGACAATTTTAATTTGACTAAAAAGAGGGGTGTTAGTTTAACATGTCTGTCTGTGTCATTGTAGCGCCCAAACCAATGGGCTGATTTTGGTGGTATTTTTGTCACGGGAGTGGGTTGGGTGTACGCACGCAGAAATGTCACTGCACTATATTGCGCGCGGAAACGTCACTGCACTGTCACTCAAGGGCGGAACCGTCACTAACGGTCATTCGCACGCGGAACCATTACTACACTGTCACTCATGCAGATTTTTACTGCTCAATCCTACCTAAAAAAACTTTAATGCTAAAAATAAATTACGAACTACTTTTTCCCCTTTCTTCGGATTTCACTTCCCAAATTAAACTTAAAAAGCCGCGCCCTGTAGTGCTTATTTACCTCCCGAATTCAAACAAAATCGCATTAAAGTTCCAAATTCAAATCACTAATTTCATATCGTCTTCTCTCTCACTTATTTTCTGTCGCGTATTTTCTTTTGAATTTAGCCTAGAACTCTTTAAAACTTTAAAAACACTATACGTGACAGTAATTTGAACCTGGGGTCTCTCGATTCAGAGCCTAACGATTACACAGCTAAGCCAATCATTGTTCTGAAATATTTGATGAAATTTACCAAATTATTTGTCGTCCGAATTCATGACATTGACATTGTTATTCATCGTCCAACGCGACAGTATTATAAATTAAAATTTAGGAAAATCAAGGGAATCCCGCTTACCCGTATGTGTCCTCAAGGAATATATTACTTACGATAGTTTCTTGGGTTCCTTGCACGAATTTTTGACAAGTTGGCACCTGTTCAGATGATATACGTTAGAATAGAACCCTTATCCTTAAACGGCCCCCAACTGTACTTGTCTCAATTAAAATATATCTTTTTTATCATAGGATATCTATACATATAATAAAACAGTAAAAAAAGTGTGTCTGTACATTAAATATATTTCCAAAAAAAATATTAGGGGCGATGGAGACGTAGTAATAGAGTAAGAATTTAAAAAAAAATGTCTGTCTGTTTGTCTGTTTGTATACGCTAATCTCCGGAAATACTGGACGGATTCGAATGAAACTTTTTTTGTTATATAGCTATTAAGCCTGGGCAACATATAGGGTATAAATGATTTTGGAAAATAGAACGCCTAATGCAGAACCATAATGGTCTAGCTAAACTATAAGAGATATAAAAATGCCGCCTTAGTAAAAGTTGTTCAGCCTGATGAGCATTTTCCAGAGACATAAAGTCCACGCGAACGAAGTTGCGGGCTTCGGCTAGTCTATAATATTTCTGAATGATCGTCATTGTTTTTTTGCACAATTGTTGACTTCAAATAGTTACTTACAGCTAAGTTTACTACCGTATACTAAACACTAGTGCAGAAGCGGTAACAAACTGCACTGCAGCATTTTCTCCAAGAACGTCAACTCACAATTAAATTAATATTTAAATTTAACGTTGTATATTATGTCTTTGTATATATGCACGATATGTCTGAATAGTTGTACAGTATCTACATATCCCTTAGTTGACTCTTATGACATCACTGGCACAGTCATAAAGCTCTACAGATTTTGAGCATAATTTTCATACTGCCGTAGATACAACGTTCGTACATATGCGTCTATGCGTGCGTATAAAGAAGGGCTACCTCAGACCGACACATTTTACCTAACTGTATCCTCAATTTATTATTACTTACGATTGATTATTGAATCCCTTGCACGAAATTTTGACATGGAAGCACCTGTTCAAATAGTATAAGTTAGAACCCTTGACCTCAACCACCTACCTATTGTATCTTTGTACACGCTGACTTTTCATTGGTTTAGAAAAAATAATGTAGTCCATAAATCCTCTCTCTCTGAATACTAGCCCTTTATAACCCATCTTTATTTTTCACTTTTTTGTTTCTAACCCTAACTACAATCAAAGGGTGGTTGGTGCAGGTCCTTTGATTTATTCAAGGGAGCTTCTGGCGACAAATCTATACGAGTCCACCGGTTTTTATAGCCGATTGAGTGGCGGACGGCGCCTACAGACGCCCATAACAGTCCAATAATAAACATTACTACAGCCGCACTATGACTATCCACTTTAAAAATTTATCATATTATACATGAGCATGCAGCATATTTATAACAACAAACTACACCCATTTCATATTGTAAAGTCCACTAGAATCAATTTGCAAACAATTAGCAAACTCCAACTGAACCCTTGACTTCAAGCCGAAAACTCCCGATTGCCAGTTTAGAGAGCACAATATGTGCAGTATCACAAAACCCTTTAGTTGTCTCTTACGACATCACAGCGTAAAACTCTATAGATTTTGAACAAAAATATAACACAATCATAGTTACAACGTTCGTACACACACGTCCATGCGCGCAAACGTAGGGCTACCGTAGATCGACACATTTTACCCAACTGTGTTCTCAAATAGTTACTTACGATTGTCTCTTGGTTCCCGTACACGAAACTTTGACATGATCGCTCTTGTTCAAATGATATACGTTGGCGCCTTTGACTTCGACCGGTCCACTGATGTAATACTTGGCATCGTTCACGTATATTATGTCTTTGTATACGCACGAGATGTGAGTGTAGTTGCGCAATATCTCGTTGATGACTCGGCATTCTGAAAGCTGAAGGTCAATATCAATATATGGTGAATAAGCCTTAACTCACACCGGGACGGCAGAGGCAGGCACTTGCATTGTCAAACCATATTCACCTATATCTCTATTTGCGCAATGCACAGTATTGCTTTGCAAGAGGCCGAGTTTCTTTTTAAGCTATTCCATGCATTTCGTAAATAGAAATAAAGGTGACTATGGTTAGACAGTATAGGCTGCCGCCGCTGCCGTTCCGGTGTGGGTTAAGCGTACAATCATTAGGTTGGATGTACAATCCTCTCGCTTGAATGGTTTGCACGCTTTGTGCGGCACAAACGTGGCGCTTGATTGTTTATCTCCGGAGATCGCTGAAGAACTCTACAAAACCTACATTTTTTACTGCGTATTAATAAGATCTATGGGTGAGTTCAATCGGTTGTCAACATTTGGCTCCGGTGCAATCCTAGGTCAAAGATAATATACCTTATTAGTAGCATACCTAACAGATACCCATCACCATAGAAGCTATTGTAGGGCCCTTAAGTAGGCATTACTGGAGTTGCGGGTAGGCACATAGAGATGGTAGCACACAAGACTAGCAAAAAGAGACAAAGGAAGTGTTGAATGAGCTTTAAAAATATTTATATCATTTCATATAAGTCATATTTAATTAATTAGAGTACTACTTTATTTAAATAATAGGAACAAAAGATTTTAATGTTTTAATTATTACCATAAAGTGACATCAAGTAACAAGAAAGAGAAATAGTTATGTTTATATGGCGATGGGTAGGCATGTATAGGTCTATGGTATATAACACGAATCGTGGAATCAGACCCCGGCCCGCACCCAGCGAAAAAGAACTTTGTTCCAAGAACGATTGAGAATTTATAAGAGATGCCTTTAGTCTTGATGCCTTCCTGTTCATCGCTCACATTTCTATTCTAACTCTTTTTCAGTTCAGGCAGTAAAAAATGAATATTCTTTATTTTTATTATCATGAATAATAATGAATATTCATTATATTTGAAATTAGGAACATTATTTATAACCTAAAATATTACAAATATTTTTATGAAAATAATTAGAGACCCTTTTTAGGGTTCCGTAGCCAAATGGCAAAAACGGAACCCTTATAGATTCGTCATGTCTGTCTGTCTGTCCGTCCGTATGTCACAGCCACTTTTTTCCGAAACTATAAGACCTATACTGTTGAAACTTGGTAAGTAGATGTATTATGTGAACCGCATTAAGGTTTTGACACAAAAATAGAAAAAAAATAGTAAATTTTGGGGGTTCCCCATACTTAGAACTGAAACTCAAAAATTTATTTTTTATCAAACCCATACGTGTAGGGTATCTATGGATAGGTCTTCAAAAATGATATTGAGGTTTCTAATAGCATTTTTTTCTAAACCGAATACTTTGCGCGAGAGACACTTCCAAAGTGGAAAAAAGTGTGTCCCCCCCCCGTAACTTCTAAAATAAGAGAATGATAAAACTTAATAAAATATATGTTGTTCATTACCATGAAAACTACCAGCGAAAATTGGTTTGAACGATATCTAGTAAGTAGTTTTTTTTTAATACGTCATAAATCATAAACGGCAATGTACCTTTTATTCAATCAACTTAAATATAAATATTAAAAAAACATGCTACAAGACTTTTATATTATGTTATTTGCTACTTCGGAACCCTTAATGGGCGAGTCCGACTCGCACTTGGCCGCTTATTATAATACTTCATTGTTACAAGTTCATTAATACAGAAAGACCTGCGGTGCCTCGGAGTGGACGACTGGCAGCAACGCTTACAAGACCGCAAGAAATGGCGCCATCTAGTGTCGGAGGCCAAGATCCACTTTGGGTCGCTGCGCCACCGTAGTAAGTAAGTAAGTTATATGTTATAGTATTGTCGCGTAGGAAGATTATTGACAATGTCGACGTCACAAATTCAAACTAACAATAATTCATCTAAAGGGAAATTTCATCACTTACGTCAGAACAAGATTGGCCTACTGGCTGTGAATCGAGAGACCCCAGGTTCAAATAACAGTCATGTTTAGTATTTTTGAAGTTTTCAAAGTAGTTTCTAGATAAATCTAGACTAAATGGAAAAGATAATACAGGATAGAAAATTAGTGATTTGAATTTGGAACTTTGATACGATTTTGTTCGCATTTGGGGGTATATAAGCAGTACAAGGCGCGGCTTAAGCCAGTTTAATTTGGAAGTAAAATCCGAAGGAAGAAGAAAAAGATGAAAAGGAAAGTAAAAGTGAAGTAGTGAGTAAAAAGTAAAGTAAAAGTGAAGTGTAATAGTGAGTGAAGTGTTCAGTGCAGTAAAATACGCATGACTGACAGTGAAGTGACGTCTCCGCGCGTGGCAGTGATGTGACGTTTCCGCACGTGACAGTGAAGTGACGTTTCCACGCTCAAGACAGTGCAGTGACGTTATCACGCTCAAGACAGTGCAGTGACGTTTCCGTGCGCGTGACAGTGATGTGACATTTCCGCGCACGTACCAATGCAGTGATACGTGTGGGAAGAGGACTAGTACGCTGTCAACTGTGAGTACCTAATAGAGTTGTAAATAAAGGCACTATTCCACAGGATTGTCATTTCCTTCCCTATCCCAAACCCACTCTCGATAGTATGTACTCCTTTTATTTAATTGTATATATTCTTTTACATTATATATAATAAAACTTGTAATACTCTAACTGCGCCAACTCCCCACATCTTTTGTAGTCTACTTTACTCATAGGTTAGCTTTAGCTGGTAGAAATAGCTTTATGGTAGTGACACAGAGTAATAATATACTACGTACAACAGAGGGTCAACGCCCATACTTGAAAAGTTGCTGCCGTAACTCGCGCAAGAACAGCGACAGTGGTGAGTAACTGGAACTAACAAGCAAAGTTTTGACGGTTTGTCAAAAATAATATTAGATGGCGCTAAAAGCAGTGTAGTTGTTTCTTAGTAATGCTACTAGATAGCGCTACAATGACAAGGTAGGTACTAGCAGAGCCGGCGCCGGCTATTACCTACATACAAGTAGCGGCATGTAAAGCGCTGACCGGACCGCTGAGTGAAATGTAGAGGGGATACTGCGCACGGGTACCACAGTAGGTACTTTTTTACTTCTGCGCAATTTCGGTTAGCGCTAGAGTTTACAGCGTACGTATTACATTATTAGGTACTCTGTGATACTACAAGACGTAGTACATTATTACTCTGTGCTACAGTCAACAGCACAGCATACAGGGAGGCAATTCATACGCAATAGTATGTCTAATTTTCGCACAAACTGAGAATTGCCTGACAGGTATCTAGCGGCCAAAAAGTCTGGCGGTGGCGGTGAACCGCGCCAATCGCGCCTCCCGCGCTCTTTCCGCCTCCCCGATGACGCCTTATCACGGGCCCGATAAAGGGATTTTTTTGGGTTCTGTAGTAAACAAGGAGCCCTTATAGTTTCGCCATGTCTGACTGTCTATCCGTCCGCGGTTTCACTCAGCGGCTTTAAGTACTAGAGAGCTGTTATTTGGTATATTATATTAATCATGGAATAAAAAGTCGTAAAGAAAAATTTTGACAATTTTTTTTAAGGTTGCTCTCATTAAATCAAGCGGGAGTCATTTCTTTTTTCTTGAGTAACCCAAAGTGTGCAGTATCATTGAATAGGTATTTAAAAAATATTTCAAGGTTGTGAATTTGTGATCATTTTTCGATTTAGAGATCCGTTTTTAGGGTTCCGTAGTAAACATGGAACCCTTATAGTTTCGCCATGTCTGTCTGTCCGTCCACGGTCCAACTCAGATACTATAAGTACTAGAAAGCTGTAATTTGGCATGGATACCTATGTATTTAGTACCTGGGCGACCGAGCTTTGCTCGGTTACATCTTAATCATTAACTACATTTTTTTTAACTTGTCTAAAAACAATACAAAATAAAAAATTATAAATAAACTTGAACATAAAAAAAACAAAAGTAAGTCACCGAGTGGGATTCGAACCCGTAACACTCCTTCTAGCGGTCCGCAATCCGCATCTCTAAACTGCTGAGCCAAAACCTATAGCGGCCAGCGCGACGAAATTAGCAACCATAATCTGCGTGGAAAGAAAAACGCATGGAAACTCGAAAACACGCGTTTTCCCAAACATAAGACTAATCTAGATCGATTGTTTACCCCCAAAAACCCCCATATACCAATTTTCAGTAAAATCGTTAGAGCCGTTTTCGAGATCACAGAAATTTATAAATATATAAATAAATAAATATACAAGAATTGCTCGTTTAAAGGTATAAGATATCAATCATGGCAAAAAAGTCGTAAAATAAATTCACGAAAAAAAATTTTTTAGGGTTTCTGCTATTTATACTTACAAGTAAAGAGGGAGTCAATTTTTTTTTCTCCACAAACACCATGTGTTGGTTATCTTTGAATAGGTTTCTCTAAAATATTGTGAGTATATAGTATGTATAATGTAGTTTAAAGGAAAACTATCAGAGCTAAGTAGGGTTTACAAATTAAAAAGTTATAGGTAGGCATTCAACTTATAAAATGTACTCGGAAAAGGAAAATTTAATAAAAATTCAATAGATTGTAAGTTTTTAGACTTTAGTGGCATGAACTCAAATTGTCATTCGCAACTACGGAACCTCACATTGCACGTGGCACGACACGCACTTGGCCAATTATTGAAATATTAGGTTTTATAGTGCAAATTTTTCGAGTAAAGTGTCTAGTAAATAAATTTCTCTATCCATATAGGTACGTAATCCAAAGTGTATGACAGACATAACATAAAAAAGTTGCGAAAATGATTTTCGATCGAGACAACGTAAGTAGTTAAGTACATCGTCCGTCTAAAACTGTCACGTGAACACCCGAGGTGCTATTTTTCAAACGTGGAGTCACTAACCGAACGATTTTTTATATGGAAAAACCATTCGTTTAGGTGACTCCGCGTTTCAAAAATAGCTCTTCCGTCCCGTGACCAGGCCTCCGTCACTCGATCAAAGTCGCGTTATATTTACCTACCGGCTAGCCGTGTGTTCGAACGCCAGGGATGCCGCTCGCGTTGAACCTTACTGCGTATTGTTTCTTTACAATATAAACAAGGGTTTTAACGATGTCAAATTCAAAACATTATTGTGCGGTATTCGAATGTCAAAATCAAAACACCAATAAACAATTGTCGTTTTTCACATTGCCAAAAGGCGAGAAAAAGTAAGTGTTTCTGTTTCGGTATTAATTTTTACTAGAATTCACTGTTTTGTTATAAAAAGTGACTACTTTTTATAACATTTACGACTGTATAGAATACGGTTTGGTACTGTCTCGTCCAATCAGATTATTTTGTAGGTATGAAGTTTGTCTATCCTACTGAACGTCTAAAGTCAAAACATCGATGTACTGTAGAAAGTATATGTTGTTCTTTTTCGTGTGTGTAAGTGGCCAACACTAGTTTTAGATTTTTCAAGCTGCCTAAATGCATCTGACATAGCATACCGACTACCATACAAAATGACAGCCGGGATCAATTGCTTATACGTAGCTTCGGAAGCACAGAGGAGCTCAATTTTTATGCCACTTGTGGTCACCCATCCAAGTGCGGACCACGCCCAGTGCCGCTTTACATGCGAAAGCGCTAGTGCGCACTCCCGCTGGGCCGGCAAACAAATCTAGTAAAGTATATAAAAACGATTAACGTGAACTAGAAAGTATGCTATAACGAATTACTCAATATCGTATGTTTCTTATTGCGATGTACTTTACTGCGACAGATTATTATAACGAATTACTCAATAGTTCAATACCGTATGTTCCTCCATTGCGATGTACGGTACATCCACAGCTTATGAAGTTTCTATGAAAATCACACGCTCTTATTACGTCACAACTTTTAAAGTCAAATCATCTATAGATCCTTTTTATGCAAATTTCATTTCATAAATAATGTGTCACGTACGTGTATTATACAACATTGTGTCAACCCTAAAGTATTCTCACATCGGCCGACGTCGACGCCCGCTGTGCACTTGAAACGCTCCTATAAAAAGAATGTGCGCCATCTATCTTGGGATTGGGTAGTGACGAGACGACGTGATTACGAGTTCCGATTGGATTTGACGAAATTTCGAGAGATGGCGCTTTTCTATAGGAAATAATAAAAATAAAACCTGAATTAAATGACTTAACGTCAATAAACAGTTGAGAAATAATAACCAGATAGTGCTATAAAGATTTAAACACATGTAAACTGCTTTAAAATTAAGAATCAAACTAAAAAGTTTCTACTTATTTTGAAATGAAGTAAGTAATGCCATCTGTTATCATTTCTTTGTCATTAAAAGTAAAATGTATGGGCATGCCTACCCATCGTCATATAAACATTATTATTTATTTTCCTTGTAACTAGATGGCGCTTTAAGGTAAAAATTAAAACATATAAATCTTTTATAACCATTATTTAAATAAAGTAATACTCTAATTAGTTAAATAAGACTTATATGAAATGCAATATATTTTTTAAAAGTATATTCAACACTTTCTTCGTCACTTTTTTGGCTAGTCGTGTGTGCTGCCATCTCTGAGAGGACGCTCCGCAACTCCCGTTTTGCGTGCTTACGGCCTCTTCAATCGTTTCTATGGCGTTGGGTATCTGTTACGTTAGTAATTATATTATCTTTGGTATGGGACTGACCAGACATGGTAGTGATAAGCCCTCCTTTGTACCTACTTTATTTAAATCTATTGATTTATTGTTATTTTCATACGTAGTTGGTGCAACAAATTTTTATCATATCTTCGCTTTACAAATACACCAAAAACAGAACATTCTAGTTGGAAAAAAAAAACAAGCAATATATTAGTAGCTTATATTAGTAGCCGTTTAACACATACATTAGTACAACACCTTCCTACTACTACAGTCAATGTTAGCTTTCAATTTTCAGCAAGCAATCTTATGGGTGACCAACCCATCGAGATACAGATTAACATCTAGTCCGAGGCGGTCTCCCATGGGACTGGTTGTGAGTGCCCACAACATGTAATTACGTTTTTAGACATAAGTACCTACTTATGTATGTGTTGGCAAAAAAATAATTTTTATTTTTTTATTGGAACGAAGTTCCTTATCGCGCGTTGCGTAAGGAGGCTAGACGGAAAAAATTAAGACCAAAAGTTGTAACGACACTTTTTGCTATAGCTGTCAGCCGTGCGGCGTGCGTATGTGTTTCTCTGTCTGTCTCTCTTTCTCTCCGGGTGTCCCTTGGCACCTCTCAAGTTTTTTATTTATTTTATCTTAGGTTAGCAGAGGACTAACGTACGTACATGGCACTTAACCCAGTCCTGTCCCTCGCACACGATCTTGGGCAGATTTTTGTCAAACCGCGTCACTTCCCACGCGAAGGGGTCTAGCACGGGCATCTCGCAGCCGGTTCCCTTGTCCAGCCTCAACTGCTCCTGAAGCTTTTTATCTATGAACCTGGGGATCATACGTTTCATTTTAGAAGAAAACATACAAATAAAGTCTATGAGACTTTTTGATTAAAACTAACGTGAGACACAGATATTGTTGGAATGAGTAAACGGGTCACTCACTTATAGAGTCCGTACGCCACACCGGCTCGCGACACACTACGGGACTTTAGTGACATTCGCCCTGATGAAGACCTTCGGATGAGGTCGAAACATGTCGGCAGTAGCTGACTCTATACGTGAGTAACCCGTTAACTCATGTTAATAATGTCTATAACACTTGTTAAGCAACCCCGGCCTTGGTTTACATATGGATTGGTGACACGAATGGCACAAATTGTTAATTTATCAAGATCACAAATTTGTTTCATGAAATGGTAGTCAAGCTTTTCCGCTTGACACCTAGATAAAGAGGCTGCAAGTGCTGCGAAGATATCATTTAAAATTGTGTCTAGATCAAGCCCTAGATAACCCTTTAAACTATTTTATGAACTACTGTTTATAGTTTTAATGAGCGCGTGAAGCTTTTCTACACACATTAGCCAAAAATGGCCGTTTTTCGCAAATGTGCGTAGAAAAGCTGCGGTCTTACTCATTAGTTCATAAAACAGTTTGAAGGGTGACTTAGGGCTTGGTCAAGACACAATTTTAAATGATATTTCTGTTTTCTTTCAAATGATTTATTTCAAATGGGGACAGCACTGGACCCCGGAAAATGTATCATTATCTTCAAAAATGTATCAAAAGGACCTTTTTTTAGCAAAGTAGTAAAAAATAACGATGCAGCGCTTCGAAGTTCCGGAGTGGGGGTAACTTACTGTGATGATCAGTCAATGATACTGAACAACTTTCACCAAGGAGCATATATCTTAATAATACTTAGATATATGCTATATTGTGTAAAAAAAGGGAAATATTTTTCATATTATGAAAAATATGAAATATGAAAGGAATTAGCTCAATTTGTATGGTATAAATCGTATGGGAAGTTATTTTTTTTTCATATTACGCTAAATGTTTTGCCTGGAGAAAATTGTTCAGTATCAAGGTTGTTCAACCTTAAAATAGTTTCAGTATATTTTGTTAGACCCTGTACACAACATTTCATTAATGAGTTTTAGTGTTTCAAATTAAAGCTAATTGTTCAGCAGTGGACTTAACATGGCTGAATGATGATGGTGTGTGATGATGAAATATGATTATACATGAGCCTTATTATTATTGTTATTCACCAATACAAACAAATAAACTTATATTTGCCAGGCAAATAAAAAAAAACCCGACTTTCAAGCATTTCATATGTAAACGCCATCTAGTGATGACCGGAAGAACTAAATAGTAGAAGTACTAGTACCTAGAACTCATATCTATAGCATAGACATAGAATTTTATTTACTACGTAAAAGACCACACTAGCCGAGTGTGACGGATAATATGATAAGTGTCATCTTCATAAGAGCAAAAGAGATAGCATCAATTTGACAATGAGACAAGTTTTCATACAAAACATATCACCCATTGTTAACTGTGTTAATTTATAAGTTATCTTATTCTGGAAAGATGGTATCGTACTGCTTTACCCATAGTTTGTGTAGTAGGTACAAACACAACCCATAAAAAGTTACACACACACGTTTCTGGTCACATTTTACAATACTCTATATCCATCTTATACCTTCTAAATCTATGATCTGTAGCGCCACATGTTTATTTGCCAGACAAACTACGAAAACTTTTTAAGGGTTAACCCCCATTAACTTTAAAACGGCCGAACCGATTTTCATCAAACATAGCTAAGAACAACCGCAAGGAAACTTGCTTACAAGTAAAAGAACGCATTGAAATCATCCGTTCGGGCCCTACGATGGCACAGACAGACAGAAATTAGGGTCTCTTTCACTTTTTGTCAGGGGTTCAAAAGATGTCCATTTTTTAACCGACTTCAAAAAAGGAGGAGGTTATCAATTCGATTGTATGTTTTTTTTTTTGTGTATGTGACGCGATATCTTCGGCAACCGCGGACCGATTTTGATGATTCTTTTTTTATTTGAAAGCCCTTACTCCCAAGTTGGTCCCATATTAATTTGGTGAAGACACAATGAAGAACTTTGGAGATATGGAAGAAACTCCTGAAAAAAATTGAAGTCGGTTGTTTTTTTTTTGTTAAAAATTTAATTATTACATTTTATATTCGCCTTAAACAAGTAGGTACATAGTTATATCGTGCAAATGTACAGACACACATATAAAAATAGATTGCAGATAGCGTAAACAAGGACAATAGACGTAATTTAATACAATAATTGTATGTACCTTTGAGAACAAGTACTTATTCTGTGCATTTGGTAGGTTAATGTTTTGCAATATTTAAAAAATGACATACGTTAGCAGAAAGAACTTCGCATAATCTGAGCTGTAAAATATTTAAAATATCAAGGTTTAAAAAAAAAATTATTTAAACTTTGTATGTACCTAAGTTGTCTGGGAGAAATAAAAAAACTTAGAATGTACCAGCTGCTTCTCTTCCCACGCAGATCGTAAAAGCCGATCGAGGGAATGGGCAAAAATGCAAATCATGTTAAAGCCGCGATTACACTTCACGATTCGTCGGGGACGATTTCACGCAGGCGCCCTAAATCGGGAAGTGTAATCGCTGTTAGGTAGCCAGTGTCCCGATATCGGGTGATCGGGGCTTCCCGACCGCCCTGTTTCCCTATTTAGGGAGTAAATCGGGTGATGTAATCGCTGTCCACGAGTCAGGGCGTTCAGAAGTGCCATTTTTGAAACGCGAAGTCTCCTAAACGAATGATCTTTTCATACAAAAAACAGTTCGTGTAGTGACTCCGCGTTTCAAAAATGGCACTTTTGATATGAACTTATAAGATATATTTCTTAAAACGAGATACTCTACTCCAGCATTTTCTTTTTTCCTTTTATTTACATTTACAGAAGTCTAAAGGAAAACTATTAAGGTTTACAAATTAAAAAGTGACAGTAGTGCTATTTTTCAAACGTGGAGTCACTAAACGAACGATTTTTTGTATGGAAAAACAATTCGTTTAGGTGACTCCGCGTTTCAAAAATAGCACTTCAGGTGACATACTTATAAAATGTACTCTGAAAAGGAAATTTCATGCAAATTCAATAGAAAATTAGTTTTTAGACATTTTTATATTTACATGCACACATTGCATTGACACGCACTTGGCCAATTATTTGATATTTGGAAAGCACAGGTGCCATCCTTTCGACATCAAGTTCGGCTGACAACTGAGTTAGGGAGGCGATCTAGTGCAGTGTAATCACAACGCCCTGTCTGTCGCCCCTGCTCATCGGCCCGACGGATCGTGAAGTGTAATCGCCGCTTAACAGGCGATGCGGCTAGCAACCCATCACTGTATTGATTGCTTTTCCATCTTCTCGCCCACCATGACGCTAAAAGTGGCTTTTGGGTCTTGCGGCCCTGGGCTCTGCATAGAACCGCAAGACCCAAAATGCTGTGTCTGCCCCATTAGGGATAAAGACGTGATAGTACGAGTATGTATGTATGTATGTACCTATATTGTTAGCAAATAAAACTGTGAAAGAAAAAGAGTTCACCTGTATGTCCATTTATAAATTTTTAATAAAGTTAAAAATAAAATAAAATAACCCCTCGGCTTGTCGATGCCGCTTGTGACAAGAGAGCTGGCTCAATCTGGCGCAGAGGATTGCAGTAGCTATTCAGCGCGGGAATGCAGCCAGTGTTCTTGCTACCATGCCACATGAACGACAATTAGATTTTTTAATTTAAATTAGTTTTTAATTTAGATTTTCATGTAGATTTAGAACAAGAAGTAATTTATTTATTGGAAAAATTTAATTTAACTTAAATTCAAACTATACAAACTTATTAAAATTTAAATTAAAACGAAATAAGAACTATAACTAAAACTAAAAAATTACAAATTATGTAGCCACTAAAATATTACCCCTCGGCAACGTGGCCAAAAGGCTGGCAGCATTGCCACGTAGTAGATTTTAAATTTAGTTTTAATATTTAGTTCAATTATTATTACTTGTTTTTAATACATAAATAAAAATAAAATTGTATCTATCGTTTTTTTCCGCGAAGAAAGTCAGATCATAGATCAGTTTATTATACGTACCTATGCTTATGTAGGTATGTTCGTTTTATTTTAAAATATTTATGTATTTTGTATACCTAGGTATTTATTTTTGTATTGTACACGCCAATTACCCTTTCTTCACATTTCCTTTCACGGGTCTGCTAGAAGAATTTTTTTTAGAAAAAAGTAGCACCAATGTACTATGTTTACTTTTATAAGGTTTTATCTGTAACTTTTCAAGTGTACATGAACCAATAAAATAAATCAATAAAAAATCAGTTGAATGACCGCGCGCGAAGAAATCACTTTAGTGATAAGCCCGCCTTTGTGCCTACAATATTTTAAATGTTCTTTTGATTATTGTAATACTTAGTTGGTGCAATAAAGGAATTTTATCTTATTTTATTATCCATAGGGAAAGTTGTTCAGTGTCATGGACCATTAACTTTATTTTATTTTAAATGTAGTTTTATTATATTTTATAAGACCTTATAATGAGTCCACATATTATCAAAAACTCGGGACCGATTTATAAATATACACTATTAAGGGAAACGATGTTGAATCAAAGTATTTATACATATAACTTGTAACAAAATATACTGAAATTGTTTTAATTGTAGATTCAGTTAATGATACAGCAGGGACCGAAAAACCCCTTTATTTGATTAAGTCTATCGCTGGAGTAACTCCATCATAAGCTTACCCTTTGTTAGAGTTAGCATATCTATTGAATTACCCTAACGTTATGGTAACTCCTTTCAATCAGTTAACTAATGGTAACTAGACTTACCAGTAACCTTAAAGTTCCGATTATACCTGTTAGCATTAAGTTGGTTACCCTTTCCCCCTCTTTGTTCTACGGTCTTGTCTACTACTTCCAAACTCATAGAAACGACTGTAAACAATGTAATATAAGTCTTATGTGAATGCAATTAGTATAATTATTAAATGGTTGTTTGGACATCCACAAAGCCTGCCTTCTTTTTCTAGCCCGATGCGTCGTCTCGCTAACCCTATAAACTTTTTGCACAAGCAGTTTTGTGTTGTATGCTATTCAAATAAAGATTAAATTGCTTGAGGCCGTATAAATAATATTGATAGGGTAAGCCTATCGTAGGGTTTTGAGATATTGGTAAGTGCTTAGTTGAATTAACTGTATTGTATTAGTAAGCCTTTTGTCAGGGTAAGCAAATGATATGGTTAACAAATCATTAGGGTTTACGAAAACCAGTCGATCAAAAACCCGAACGAAAACCCTTCAAAAGGTAAGCGGTTCCGGTCCCTGATACAGTAACCTTGCCAAGGAACATACAAGTACAGAAATATATAAAAGCCAAGTGCGAGTCGGATTCGCGCACGAATGATTTCGTACCATTATCTATAAAAAATCAACGTTTCTTGTATTGGGAGCCTCCCTTAAATACATAGTACCTGGGTTACCGAGCTTTGCTCGGCCGGTTACATCTCAAACATTAACTACATTTTTTTAAACTTTTCTAAAAACAATACAAAATAAAAAAATTATATATAAACTTGAACATAAAAAAAAAACAAAAGTAAGTCACCGAGTGGGATTCGAACCCGTAACACTCTTTCTAGCGGTCAGCATCCTTAACCGCTAAGCTATGCGGATGGCGGCCGACGCAACAAAATTAGCGACCATATTCTGCGTGGAAAGGAAAACGCATGAAAACTCGAAAACACGCGTTTTCCCAAACATAAGACTAATCTAGATCGATTGTTTACCCCCAAAAACCCCTATATACCAATTTTCTGCGAAATCGTTAGAGCCGTTTTCGAGATCACAGAAATCTATAAATAAATAAATAAATATACAAGAATTGCTCGTTTAAAGGTATAAGATTTTATTCTGCTTTAAGTATTTGTTGTTATAGCGACAACAGAAATATATCATCTGTGAAAATTTGAACTGTTTAGGCCCAACGCAGACGACAAACTAATCCGTGCCGCACTTTTTAGTCTGTGATAGTCTTTGAAAATAGAACCTATGGGCTCATACGCAGAAACGCACACGACCGACGCGCGCTGGACTTTTTGCGCGTCGTGTGCGTTACTGCATGTGTTTCACACATTGTTTTTTCACAGACTATCACAGACTCAAAAGTGCGTCACGGATAGTCTGTCGTCTACATTGGGCCTTAGCTAGACAGACGTACAACGGAGTTTTAGTAATAGGGTCTCGTTTTTACTCTTTGGGTACGGAACCCTAAAAATTGCTTCCTTTAGAAAGTCGAATCAGCTGATCAGATTGTATGAAAGCCAACATTTTTTTTTTGGGTTTCGCTATACGTTTCTCAGGGCAAGATATTCAGTATCACAGACAAAATAAAATAACTTTAAAAAAACTGGTTTCAGTATATTTTGTTACACCCTGTATATTGTTAACTTATCATGGGCTATAGACGGACAACCTCTGTGGCGTAATGGTCACCATGCTAGTCCGCCACCCAGAGGTTCCGGGTTCGATCCCCGGTCAGGGCAAGATGGAAAATTGCCTTTTTAAATTGTCCTGGGTCTTGAATGTTTATCATTAGTTAGTTAGTTAGTAGTAGTAGAGTTAGTTAGTAGTAGTAGATCATAGGACATTTAAAAATAAATTAAAATTACTTTTGACTGACAAATGTTTTTATACAGTTAAAGAATACTAAAAAGATAAGTTGACTTAAATTTTATTTTGTTTTATTATTGATATTGAATTGTATAATGTTATTTAATTACTAATTCCACCTTTTTTTGCTATATTTTTATTTTTATTTTATTTTTTGCCTAGAAATTTGACCTTATACTCGTATTGTTGTATGTCCATCAAGGGCAGGTCACAGTGGTACTTGTATAAATATTTTAAGATCTTTTTGTAACCTGTGTTTCCACAATAAAGATGATTGATAGATTGATTAGTATCCTATAACAGAAGTCTCGAATTTACTTTGGGACTGGCTCAATAAGTGTAATTGGTCCCTATATATTTATATTTAAGGGGTTAAAGGTGAACAACTATGCTAGACCTGAAATGATGGCGTCACCAAACGTTTTTTAGTCTGTGTTATGAGCAGAGATCGGATATTCCAGTGCATATTTACCTAAACTTCGAGGTAGTACGTGTAGTAGTACATAGAGTGGATAATACCACCTCTAAATTATATATATTTTTTTATGATCCGATTTAAAAGTCATGAATTATTATTAGATTTCACAGAAATAATAAATATAACAAATTATTGATTTGAAGAATATTATTTCCATTTTCAGAGTTCCTTACTAAATGGAATAATATTATTCAAATCAATAATTTGTACATGACTATTTATTATTTCCGTAAAATCGAATAATATTCTAGATTTTTAAATCACGCTGACATAAAAATATTTTATTTTTTGGTGCAATTATCTACTTTATGTTACGTACTACCTCGAAGTTTAGATAAATATGCACTGAAATATCCGATCTCTGGTTATGGGTTCCATGTCAAATTTAATTCTGACGTTTTCCGCAAGATGGCGTGGCCTGTAACTTTTTGTTAACCTTTATAAGAATGCTATGTAGCGAATGAAATGATCTGTATCTAAAAATGTTTATTTACGTACAAGTAGCATGCAGGGTTAAATAAATTTCATGCAAAGCGTAATAATTGCAGCCACATTATAAAAATCTACTTACGCTGAAACAGAACTTCTGAAAAAAGAAAGAAAAATGCATTTTAAACATTCCGCATACAAACTAATTACAAATAAAACTAATTACAATATAAGGAAAATGCATTTTTAACATTCTGCATACAAACTAATTACAAAAAATTATTACAATGCACGAAACTAATTACTTAAGGCCCATTTACGAATTTAAAGTTTCTTGCCTGTTGCTTACAATAAAATACATTTTTTTTTAAACTTACAACCGACTTCAACACTAAAAGACAACCGATTTTGATAAAATTTCTATCGGACAACCTGACAAAATACGCTTTCAAACAAAAAAACAGTCTAGTCCAGGTGTCTTTGATTACTTAATCGGTAAAAATACTAACATAAAAAAAGATTCCGACGGACTGATAACCTCCTCCTTTTTGAAGTCGGTCAAAAGGCCATAAATGACTTGAACAGTCTAAACAAAACGTCAACAAATCATTTTTAAATAAATTGTATGCCTCATGCAAGAAATTTGCACTATATCAAGTCTAACTAAACACACTGAAACTATTTTAAGGGTGAATTCAGTCCATAATACTGAACAACGTTCCCCAATGCACGCGTATCGAAATATGTAAGTAATTTTTTGCCTCTGATACAAGTTGACCTAAGCTGATCCAAGTTTGTATGGGAAACCAAAAATTATTTTTCATATTTCGACATATGTTCCTTGAGGAAAGTTTCTCAGTATCATAGACTGAATTCACTCTTAAAATAGTTTCAGTATATTTTGTAAGACCTTATATGTATATGTATATGGGTCTTAACTGATTTCTTCTAATAACAACTGCCTACCTACGTAAAAAGTGGATTAAAAAAGTATACTTACCAGAAAGATTAATATTTAAAAAAGGCATATCATGCAAAAGCAACGCAAGAAAACAAACATTTTCCAAAGAGTAAAGTATCTTTTCGAGAAGTTAATAAGCAAATTATGTTATTGCAATTACATAAAAATAATAAAGTATTGTCCATATTATCAATGTACAAGTAGCGGCACGAAACTCTAGCGCAAAGGTCAAAAAATTAATACTGTACCCGTGCGCAGTATCCCCTCTACACTTAAATTCACTCAGTGCCATGCCTACCCATCGTCATATAAACATTATTATTTCTTTTCCTTGTAACTAGATGGCGCTTTAAGGTAAAAATTAAAACATACAAATATTTAATAACCATTATTTAAATAAAGTAATACTCTAATTAGTTAAATAAGACTAATATGAAATGCAATATATTTTTTAAAAGTATATTCAACACTTTCTTCGTCACCTTTTTGGCTAGTCGTGTGTGCTGCCATCTCTGAGAGGACGCTCCGCAACTCTCGTTTTGCGTGCTTACGGGCTCTCCAATCGTTTCTATGGCGTTGGGTATCTGTTACGTTAGTAATTATATTATCTTTGCTCAGTGCTAAACTCACGTGCCGCTATTTGTAAAAGGAGTAATTATTTAAAAAAAGCAAGCTTTTATCTATAACATTCCCCTAAAAAAAGTTATAATGCTTCTCAAGACGAATCAATCGAGCCCAAACTCTGTTGTTGTTGTATTACAGAGATGCCATGACCACCTTCCAGCTTCATCATCAGATCAGATCAATCGGAAACCGGAAAGTAGGTCGAATTTAACTAACAAAATTTGATTACAGATACAAACAGAAAGACAGAGTATGGGACTGGTAAAACGAAATAAAAGCTTGTAAAATATCTTTTAGATTCTGTTCTATTAAAAGGTGTTAAATTAGGGTGGGTGTCGAAGACAAATTAAAATATTTTCATATGTAAACGCCATCTAGTGATAGGCGGACGAACTAAATAGTAGAATTAATCCGTATCGCCTACGTGTCGTATCCGGAACGCATTCTAATACAGGCGAAGTCCATCCGTTCGAGCGCTATGATGTCGCAGACAGACAGACAGACATTAGCGGTCAAACATATTCACGTCATGTCACCGTCACATACACCCCTCTTTTTTGTGGGGGGTTAAAAAATATGAGTTTTCCATGCGAACTTACGGAAATGACATGTTACATTTTCACAATGTATACTGTCTTGCGGAATGTAGTTGTTTCTCGATATGTTGGGAAAAAAAACAAAATGTTTTCAAGAATTTCTTGCAAACATTTGCGTTAATTAGCTTGAAATAACGTCAGTCCGGCACTGGCGGGAAAATATGTAGTTTGTAAGTCTTAGTACCGCCTACTAAAATGTACTTTTATCTTTATTTATTTATTGAAACTTTATTGCACAAAAAGTGTACAAATGGTGGACTTAACTCCAACATAACTTTTGATATTACTTTTGATGGAGCAAATTTTCTTAATAATGCTTCCATAGTATAGTATGGTTATTATTTTATTATTAGTATAGCATATCGCTGTTAATTTTTTTCATGCAAAAGCATTTCCAAAGAGTAATAGACGAACAAGAGTATGCCTGCGAAACCTGTCAGCGTCGTTCGTAAGCCTGTGTCGCACGGCGGTCAACGGACCGAAAGACCGATAATGAATTCGCTTCAGCAGTGACAGTAGGCAACTGCTGTTCCGCCGACCGTGGCCGACCGTCGTGGGCATACTGTCGCTCGGCAGTTAGAACCCTCATCAGAACCCAAAACTCATACGTTAGTACCTGTCATCCAAAACGGGTTGAAAGGTATCAGGTGCCTCGGCCACTATTCTAAAACGTTTGGCCTTTTCCTTGATAGCAGCACTACTGGTAGTACTAGTACTAAAGCTAAGCAGAAAAGAAAAATAAGTGCGAAAACAGAAAAAATAGAAAATTGGGGTTTTCAAATAGTGTGCTAGGCTGCTAGGCTGCCTTTAACCCTTTCACAGCGAGACTTTATATCAATTGTCTGCCGTGCCACCGAGGCATAGTAAATCTAACCTACAACCAAAAATGGATGTAGAAAGTTATGTGCAGTTAAGAGCTGTGTTTTTTGTCGGAAATATCCGACGCTCCCGAATGGACACGATAATGTTTGTCGGATTAATCCGGCGTTGAAAGGTGAAAGGGTTAATAATAAGACAGATTGTGTTTGTTTGAATGTCCAAAAAAGAATTAAAGTGAATAGTGCAAAAACAGAAATTAAATGAGGGTAAAACTAAACCACTAAACTGACGTTATTACAACTATAAAAATATGTCCGGCCTAATCTTCGGCTTCCACTGATGTACAAGAGCGTTAAGGTTGTGTTTTTTTTTTTTCAATTCAATTCAATTTATTTTTTGTTTCCACGTTTGGTAAAAGTTTACAATATCACTATAAATAGTTGGAATGACATGGAACCCTGCAAGGGCATTACAATATATATAGTCAATTAAAACTACGTTTGTTATAAACGCTCTTGTATATCAGTGGCATCGTGAACGTCGGATTTATCCGACAATTAATTTCCTTAATGAAATATTTGTCAGATAGGTCCGACTTAGGCTGCGTTTCCACTAAATCGGAGCAGAGCGAAGAGGAGCTTAGCGCAATGCTCGAAATCTCCGCTCCGCTTCAATGGAAACAGCGGAGCGGAGATTTCAAGCACTGCGATTGGTCAATTCTTGCACCGCTAAGCTCCTCTCCGCTTCAGTGGAAACGCAGATTTTCGCATTTAAAGGGTTAAGCGACGGGCACGTAGCTTGGCTTCTGGCACAGAATATAAGTATTACATACAGAACGGAATCTTCTAAGGTCCTGCACAATATGCGTCCCCGTTCCCCGTTCTCGCATCTGTTAGAAGTTTCCGTTCTGTATGTAATACTCATATTAATTCTGTGCTTCTGTCCTTGAATAAGACCATTCCATATCTTCCTGTGAATTTTCTAAGACGCGAGTAAAGGACTAAGGACCAATATCTCGTGCTACAACAGCATTCCCAAGGAATAAGGTCGGGCGGCTGCCGGTTGTTAAATCACATTAATAACAAATACATAATAATACTCAATTCACCCTAAAAACATCTCACATATTTTCCAAATCGGGATCCGCTGTATAGACTCTTGTGTGATACGGCCTCTTAGATATTTTATTTTATATAGGGGATCCTGGTAAACTGATAAGTTCATGGGGATCCCCTGGGGGAGCAGGCGGGGGGATCCTTGTGGACGAACTCTGTTAAACTATTCGCACAAATGCATTCCCAAGGAGAGTTTACGTCAAGCAGGCGGTTGGTCGTTTAAATATAACCAAATCCTTTAATATCCTCCAAATCCAAATCCTGTTTTCTTCCAAATTTTTGAAAGGTCCAAGCGTCTTCGAAGAATCCGTGAACATACATAAAAAAAGATCGCGACGATTGATAACCTTTTTGGAAGTCGGTTAAAAAGGAAAATGTTAAGGAATATCTAATGAAACTTAATCAAATAATATGTTAATAATACCTTCATTGCCATATTATTTTATTACATTTTCCTTTAATAGGCATGACGAATGCAAAAACATTTTTGGTCCATCGGATAGATTATTTAACAATATTATACACGTATTTTTTCTTTTATCTGAAAAACCAAAAATGACAAAGATACAGCGCATATAAATTTCGCGTGACGGCTGGGTAAGATTTTCACTCAAGTGTGACGTCGCAAGCCCCCACTCCAGAACTCTGACGCTCCGTATCTTTGTGAATTTTTACTTTTTTGGTTAACTGAAAAATACGGGTCCATTATTTTTGATAATCTAAAAGACGGACTAATTACAATCATACTTTTCTGACCCTGTTGTCACCGTTCTCTATTTTGTCTCATAAATTTTTTATCCATAAATTATTATCTCATAATATTTTTTTCCATAATAATCATATGTCCTAATGATGCCTAGCCCTAATATAATATCGCATAATATCACGTGCCCGAAAATTGTAATCCCGAAATACAACGTGCTATAACTTTTTTGCTATAAATTATACATACATACATACATACTATCACGTCTTTATCCCTAATGGGCAGACAGAGCATTTTGGGTCTTGCGGCTCTATGCAGAGCCTAGGGCCGCAAGACTCAAAAGCCACTTTTAGCGTCATGGTGGGCGAGAAGATGGAAAAGCAATCAATACAGTGACGGGTTGCTAGCCGCATCGCCTGTTAAAATTATTCGCATTTTTGCCCATTCCCTCGATCGGCTTTTACGATCTGCGCGGGAAGAGAAGCAGCTGGTACATTCTAAGTTTTTTCGTTTCTCCCAGACCAGCATGGGAGAAATTATATGATCCATAATATTCAAAATGTCTATTCTTTTTTCCCATTACCATCACGTGTCCTAATTTCGAACATAATAATTACGGAAAAAAGTCGATAGATATAAAAACAATAAATTCGTTTGCTTGTAATACAGAAAACGAACCTAACCTACACTCGTGTTTTGTTCACAGAAAACCTAACGAACTTAACCTAAACTCCTAATTTTAACCTAGTGTTTTAAGCTAATAATCTTATTACAAATTAACATTCGGATTAACATACATTATAGAATACAACACTTAGGACATGTGACTTTATAGCATCCAAAATTAGAAAATGTAATTATTATAGCAATTCATATTATGGCACAAGTGTTATGATTTAAGATTATTATGTAAATCAAAATTACGGATATTTGAACATTATGGATTCTGAAGATTATACCAAACTTGTTATGGATTTTGACATTCGGACATAAAATTTTAGGATAAGAAATGGAGTACCTGTTGTCACACCTATTGTGTAAGCATACAATAGGCGGCTTTATCGCACAGCAATCTCATCCAATATTACACATTTTCTTTGTAACCAAGCAAGCAAATTTTATTATCAGTATATACCTAAAACTAACACGAATGCATAGTGTTTGTTGTACGGAAAATTTATTATAATTTATGCCAGACTGCGTAACAAACCGTCTCTAATGTTCGGGCAACTTATTGTTATGATAGAGGTCACAATTTTTTGTCCACTTAAACACCGTGTAAATCTGTAACCTTGCCATGTTCTCGAACCTAGTAATACTGATTAAACTGAAAAAATTTCCCCAAGAAATAGGTCATAATTTTACATACATACATATTATCACGTCTTTATCCCTAATGGGGCAGACAGAGCATTTTGGGTCTTGCGGTTCTATGCAGAGCCCAGGGCCGCAAGACCCAAAAGCAACTTTTAGCGTCATGGTGGGCGAGAAGATGGAAAAGCAATCAATACAGTGATGGCTTGCTAGCCGCACCACCTGTTAACATGATTAGCATTTTTGCCCATTCCCTTGATCGGCTTTTACGATCTGCGTGGGAAGAGAAGCAGCTGGTACATTCTAAGTTTTTTTATTTCTCCAAGACCAGCATGGGAGTTACATAATTTTTACAGTTAGTATAATTTTACAAAACTAAAAACCGACTTCACCCTCAAACTACTGATTTGTTGAATTATCCTGCGTTGAACTAGAAAATTGTATTATAGTATGCGCGTACAGACCCCCAAAAGCTGACTTTAATACTTTAGAAACTGTAATTGAAGATGTTTTGAGAAAATTAAGTTCATGTCGCAAAAACATAATATTGTGTGGCGACTTTAACGTAGATTTATTAGCGTCTGATAGCACCGAATGTATTAGATTTTTGAATTTATTTAAGTCATTCAATTTGTTCAATTTATTTTTAGAACCAACTAGAATACAAGGCGACTCTAAAACATGTATAGATAATGTTTTCTGTGATTGCACTGCTGTTGATAAAGCTATAATTAAAAATATAACATCTGATCATTTTGGTCAGTTCGTGAAATTTGCCAACAACGCAGTAGAAGTAGAATTACCTGAAATAACCTACAGAGCTATTACTAAAGATAAAATTAAAAAATTTAGGGATACAGTCTCAAAAAAATTACCGTTAATTGAAGAAACTCGGGATGATCCGGATATTTTGTATAATAAAATGTTCGGTGTGATTGAATCAGAATTTAATGATAATTTTCCACTTAAAAAGGGAAAGAAACGTAATCGGAAAAAGTTTAGCGAATGGGCTACCACAGGGATTCATATTAGTAGGAATAGGCTATATGAATTATTAGCTATGAAAGCTTATAACCAAACACCTAATTTCATTAATTACGTTAGAACTTACTCAAAGCTTTTTAAAAAAGTATGTTTATGCGCGAAGTCGTTATACACCAGGAAAGCTATTCTAGATTCTAAAGATAAAATAAAGACAACCTGGAATATTATTAACACTGAAACCGGGAAAAACAAGCAACGAGTAAATAAAATTGAGTTAAACATTAACAATAAGGTTCTAGACACTAGTGAATATGTCGCACAATACTTTGAGAACTTTTTCACAAACATTCCCCTAAATACAACCGCCCCACTAATGTCCTCATCTAGGAAATCAAAAAAGCTATTAACCAATTGCGTACCTAAATGTAAAGATAGGCTAATATTCAAATACGTCACACCTAAAAATATCATTGATACTTTTAAAAGCTTGAATAATAAAAAAACTGGTGATTTGTGGGACATTTCTGTATCCGTTATAAGTAATATTATAGATGTAATTGCGCCTTACTTAGCTTCCATATTTAATAAATGTGTAGACGCGGGATCTTTCCCTGACATGATGAAGTTAAGTAAAGTTATCCCTCTATTTAAGACTGGTGACAGAAATGATCCAACAAATTACCGTCCCATTTCTATTCTGCCAGCACTGAGCAAAATATTCGAAAAGATAATTTTTAACCAATTATTAGATTTTTTCAACAAAAATAGTCTGTTCCATGGTGATCAGTATGGATTTACTAAGGGTCGATCAACAACGGATGCAGGTGTTGCACTATTACAAAACATCTATGATGCTTGGGAGTGTTGTCAGAATGCAATTGGTGTCTTTTGTGACCTCTCCAAAGCCTTTGATTGTGTAGACCACAAAACCCTTCTATCCAAACTTGAGCACTACGGAATAAAAGGGAAGGCTCTTGAATTGATTGAATCTTATTTGAGTAGCCGAATTCAAAAAGTTAGTGTAAATCAAGTAAAATCTGAAGGATCAACCGTAGTGATGGGTGTGCCCCAGGGTTCTATCTTGGGTCCTTTGTTGTTCCTGATCTATATTAATGATTTACCATATTATGTTAAAGATTGTAAGGCTGTACTTTTTGCTGATGACACTTCCCTTGTTTTCAGCGTAGATAGGAAAACTGACACCTCTGATGAGATGAATAATATATTGTCGCAAGTGTTGGATTGGTTTACAGCAAATAATTTAGTATTAAATGCAAAAAAAACGAAATGTGTAAAGTTCTGCTTACCAAATGTTACAAAAGTTCCAACACGATTATTTATTGATAAGGAAGCAGTAGATATGGTTGATAACACAACATTTTTGGGAATAACGCTTGATTCAGGGTTGCAATGGGGTGCCCATATTCAAAAATTAGCTGGAAAACTTAGCTCTGCGGCCTATGCGGTTAGAAGAATTAGGCAAATGACTGACGTTGATACAGCGCGTTTGGTATATTTTGGGTACTTCCACAGTGTTATGTCCTATGGAATATTGCTATGGGGTAACGCTGCAGATATAAATACCATATTTGTTTTACAAAAACGCGCTATCAGATTTATATATAAATTAGGTGCTAGAGAGTCTTTGAGGGAACTATTTAAAGACATAAATATTTTGACCCTCCCTTCGCAATTCATCTATGCGAACATTATGTACGTGCGTCAGAATATACACTCATTTAAGAGAAATTGTGATATTCATAGTATTAACACGAGAAATAAAAATAAATTAGCCATCACAGCTTTGCGGTTAGAGAAAACAAAAAAATCTTTTGTGGGTCTCGGCTTGCGCCTCTATAATAAAATTCCAGATGATATAGTAGCATTACCATTATCTAAGTTTAAGACAGCCGTTAAAAATCATTTATTACAAAATGCGTATTATCATGTAAATGACTACTTATCATCATCTGAGAAAAATTCTTGGAAATAGTCGTCTGCAAATTGTAATTGTATAATTTAAATGTATAGCTTAAGTGTAAATCTGTATTGTAATTGTAACATAGCCCATCAGGCTGGGTAGGGACCAATACTGAACTGGGTTTCTTTCGGCGTAATCTTCCCAGCAGTGGTCGTTCCGAAACGCTAGTAGTTTTTAGCTTCTGCACTAAAAAAAAATATTTAAAAAAAATGACCTTCAATAAGAGATAAATTTATCCTACATTGAATAAAAAATTTTGACTTTGACTTTGACTTTGACTGAAACTACACAACCGATTTTGATAAAATTTCTATGGGACCTGACAAGTAATGCCCTTTCAAAATATAATTAAAAAAAAATCAAATCGGTCCGCGCTTCTCCGAATAATCGGTGAACGTACCTTTTATGTACGTTTAATTCTTTACTTAATTTTATTAATTTTCTTTCAGTTGATACTTAAGTTACTTATAAATAAGTTAAATTAAATTATATTTTTGCTACGTACATAAAATAAAGATCTCCTTCTTTTTCAAAGTCAGTTTAAAATATGCAAAAAAACTATTATGCATATTACCTAAGTATACATAGTTTGATCGCACTTTGATCGTATTAGATACTTAGCATTAATTTACATAGAGTTCTTATCTTACAACATTGTACAAAACTCTATGGTTTCAAAACCTAGAGGATTCATATCATGTGCATAGATAAATTCTTGTATGCAACTGTACATAATTTGGTATCAAAACACTCCTGTGAGACGATTATCGGTATTATCACATCCACATTCGTGTTTTAATACCTCTTATTATACAACAGTTGCATAAATAACTAGTAAAACTTTTTTGAGAGGCGCCCTCAGGTGCGAGGCCGAAAATATATACCTAGATGTACTTACATCTAGGTCTGTGTTGTTGGCGATCACCAAGGTCGTCTGCGCGTGCGCCGCCATTGTGAATAGGCTAGAATTTGAATCATGTTACTAGGCGATGCGGCTACGGCTAGCGACCGATCACTATTTTCATCAAAATCATCAGTCTTTTTTCTCCAGAGCACAACCCTTTCTCTATTACCAGAGCGATACTTGGCTAGAGGACTTGGCCTTCACTCTCCTCGCTGGCCAGACGGGCTGGAGATGTGTCTCACTGATGTTTATAAGCTTTATTTAGCTGGTATGTCCTAAGTCGCCTTCTACGACATCCACGGGGGGACTTGGAGTGGCCCTATTCTACTCTGGCGGAAACCACACGGCATTTTGATCACTATTTTACAAGCTTTGATATAACTTGCTATGTATGTATGTATGTATGAATGTTTGTTTAGGTCAAATCTTAAATTTCAATTCAATTCGAATATATCTTTATTATCATAGGATTTATAATATTTCTTAGTAATCGTCATTGTTTTGTTGCACAATTCTTGACGTCAAATGGTTAAAGCTAAGTATAACTAGCTTCCTAAGCGCTAGCGCAGAAGAAGCGGTAACAAACTGCACTGCAGCATTTTCTGTTAGGACGTCAACTCACAATTCAATTAATATTTAAATTTAATGTGGACAATGTATTCTCTATACATTGTTTGTTATGTCATATCATAATTTTAATTTAATTTTCAGAATTTTAAAATAATGTCAACTTGAGCAGGACTCGTTTGATTCAGTAAGTACAAAATGTAATAAATTATGACATTTATAAATTTTGCCTTTTTCAAGTTGTCCTGGGTCTTGGATGTGTATCTATGTATATATGTATTTGTTATAAAATATAGTATCGTTGAGTTAGTATCCCATAACACAAGTCTCGAACTTACTTTGGGGCTAGCTTAATCAGTGTAATTTATCCTTATATATTTATTTATTTATATATTTGCGAGTATATTACAAACCTAGTTATAATGTTCAACCAGTTATCCTCAACCGATTTAATTAAAATTTTGTTTTGCAACGCTACTTTACAGTTTCTTACTGTCGGTGGAGTGCTTTCCAACATTTTCACGTATAGTTTTTCTTTTATTTGGTCGATAATTTTTTTTATGGGTTTGCCTACTCCTCTTTTTTTACTTCAACATAACTGCTATCTAATGATAACATGTGCTGCTATTTATATAAGGATTTGTGTTCATCTTTATTGAGTACTCAACATTATATATGTAGTGGTAGTAGATAACGGGCCTTCTTACGAACATGTACAATATTTGTTCAACCGATTCCGAGATTTTAGTCCAGGGACTACTCAGAACAAGATTATTTGCTAGGTAAACTCAAAAATCCCGACTGTCAAGAACGCCAAACGCGATCTAGTGAGGCTTAGCGGAACTACAGATACGACTTGATATCCTAGAGATATTTTTGCTAGAGAAAGCCCTGACTTTCGAGCGTTAACCCCCAATAACTTCTAAACGGCTGAACCGATTTTCATCAAACGTAGCTACGTACCACCGCAAGGAAACTTGCTTTCACGTAAAAAAACACCATCGAAATCGGTCCTTCCGTTCGAGCGCTACAATACCACAGACAGTCTGACAGACGCTTATAACGCCCCATTTCTGTCAGAGGTTAAAACATTAGACATTTTAGTAATAGTCCTTAGTATGCCTCTCTATCAGATGTCTTTAAGGCCCAGAAAGTGATATGAAAAATATCAAATCCACCCCCACCTCATACCCCACCCCGCATGTAAAAAGCGCCATTCGTCAAATTTCTCAGTGCAACCATCTGGAACTAAATGTGTGCTTTAATAGTAGATAAAGCATGCCAAAAAAGCATGTCTATTAGCCGTAGTTCGGTGCTCCTTAGCTCCATCTATTTTTATAATTTAGAACCTCAAACGTGAAATCCACAGACATAGATATAGATAGACGACTTAAATGCACCTACTTCGCGTGTAAGTTCTCAGACAAAGCGTCGAGGTTGGCCGCCACTACTGACAGTCCGCGCGTGTCTGTGATTGCAGCCGGACGGCAGCGAAAAATAAGATAATGCCTCGTTGCGTGATAATAAACTGCAACAGCCCAAAAATTGCAAGCGCTTATAGTCAAGGACATATTTCCTACCACAGCTAAATTATTTAAAAAAAAATTATGCGTAAATTCATTTTAAAACAATTTTTTAAGTATTCCAAGCGGTGATTCCAAGATTATACCTAAATAAGTATAGATTAAGGTTTAAAAACTATATTCACATTACATTGCCGCGTTTGCTTTGAGCGTTTGATCCGACGTTGTGTGTTAAGAAGCAATGAATATCGAAACAAGCGATACTGTCGCGCATCGCTACGACGTCGTGGTACCGGCAATTTCTCATTCGTCAGTAAAATTTAGCGACTAGTGTAGTTCGTTCTACAACATATACCAATAATCGATTTTAATCGATATCGGACTGACGAATGATATTAACTATTATTAAAGAGCCAATTTAATTGACCGAGCGAGCGAAGCGAGCGAAGGTCTCTAAATCGAGTTGGGGGCGAAAACACATTGTATGTATGTATGTATGTATGTATGTATGTATGTATGTATGTATGTATGTATGTATGTATGTTTGTACCGCGATAACAGCCGAACCGATGGTTTGATTTTGATGAAATTTGGTAGGCATGTAGGAAATATCAATAGAATTTTCAAGTTCGTTGGGCATCAAAATCGGTTCAGTAGTTTTTGAAATATTAATAAAAATGTCCGCGATTGTGTACCAAACAAAACTATAGCGCGTTCTAACTTTGGATAGCACCATCTAGGGGATATTTAGGAAACTGAATTGCGAAAAATAATCGCGACGTCTAAGTTCGCGGCAAACTAGGTAGTTCACTAAATTTAGCAATTTTGTTGAGCGAACTTTGGTACAATCGATATCGCTACTTGTCTGTGCTTCTGTTGTAGTATTAGTAATAATGCCACAAACTAACAAGAGATTACCGGCAACCAAAGCCAGCGAAGTAGTTTTACGTAGAGTCGCAACTAAGGGAATTTGCTAGTAGGTACTTCTCATGCCAATAAGAGCTTTGTCAGCAAAAAACTTCGCCCGAACGCTCCAAACGCTTGTGTTCACAGCCTGAGTACGCAAGGGAAGTACGAAATCAGGAACTATACCCTGAACGCTTAAAGCGCTAGCGTTCAATGCGTGAGCACGCTGTTAAGATTCGTGGGCAAGAATCCTTACCAGAACACGGTTCCCATCCCACGCATGACCCGATCGTGGAAGACTGGCCAAGTGTCATGCTCACGAACGCAATTTCCACTGTCGCTTGCCTGGGCAATAAATGTGCACAAATCGCATGGACTCACTTTGAATAAAGTAGTCGTAGACGTTGGCGTTTGCCCAAGAGCCAAGCTAATCCGACACTATACCGAAAATGTCCCGGACTGTCAGCCTGTACTAGATTAGGATGGCCCTTAAACAGCTTAAAAACAAAAAGGCGCCGGGCGAGGATGGAATCATCCAGAGCTTCTGAAAGCGGGCGGAACCCTGCTACTGAAAGTCCTTCAGAGGCTCTTTAATTCCATTCAGCTCGAGGGCGTAATGCCAAAAGCGTGAAACAGGAGCATTGTGGTCCTGTTCTTCAAAAAGGGAGATAACACTCTATTGAAGAACTATAGGCCTATCACGTGTCTTAGTCATGTATATAAGTTGTTTTCGAGGGTCAACACGAATCATCCCGCAAACAGGTTTGATGCCTTCCAGCCTTCCGAACAAGCCGGTTTCCGCAAGGGCTTTAGCACCATGAACCACATTTATACGCTGCGGCAGGTTATAGAGAAGACGAGGGAGTATAACCGGCAGTTATGCTTGGGGACAGTGGACTATGAAAAAGCCTTCCATTCGATCGAAACATGGGCCGTGCTTCAGTCTCCAGCGATGCAGTATTGACTATCGGTATATCGAGGTGTTGAAATGCTTTTACAGTAACGCACTATGTCAGTCCGAGTACAAGAGCAGTGGATAACGGCAATTCCACTGCATAGAGGTGTAAACCAGACGTTATATCTTCGAAACTGTTCACCGTTGCACTGGAAGATCAAGCTTCTGGAATGGGAAGGATTTGGCATTAACATCAAAGGCGAGTATATCACTCACCTTCGATTTACCGATGATATCGTTGTCATGGCGGAATCGATGGCAGACCGCGACATTAAGTATGTATGTACTATGCTCGCAGACCTAAACCGAGTTTCCCAACAGGTGAGCCTTAAAATGACCGATCTAGAGCGGCTTCCATCCAGCGCCTTCCAGCTATTCTAGATCAGTCATTTTGGAAATTTTTGGGAGAGGCCTATGTCCGGCAGTGAATGTTATGCGGCTGAAATGATGATGATGATGATAAGCCTTAAAATGAACATAGACAAAACGAAGTAATGTCGAACGTCCATGTTGCGCTCCTACCTGTTTGTGTTGGGAGCTCCACCCTCGAAGTGGTAACCTGGGTCAATTGATCCAGGCAGGAAGCTTCAGCTTCGAGGAAGAGGTCTTTCAACAAATCCGACTCGGCTGGGCAGTGTTCGGGAAGCTACGCAGTGTCTTCTCTTCAAAAATACCTCAGTTTTTTAAGACTAAAGTTTACAAATAATGTGTGTTACCAGTGATGACTTATGGATCTGAAACGTGGTCCCTTACTATGGATCCCATAAGAGGGCTAAAGGTGTAACGCGCTATGGAAAGGGCTAAGCTCGGTGTTTCTCTACGCGATCGAATCAGAAATGAGGAAATTTGTAGGAGAACTAAAGTTACCGACATAGCCCAACGGATTAGCTCGTTGAAATGGCAGTGGGCGGACACATAGCGCGACGAACCGATGACCGATGGGGCAAAAAGGTACTCGAATGGCGACCACGTACTGGCAAGCGAAGCGTAGGACACCCACCCGCAAGGTGGTTTATCGACCTGACCAAGGTCGCTGGAAGCCGCTCTAGATCGGTCATTATGGAAATCTTTGGGAGAGGCCTATGTCCAGTCCAGCAGTGGACGTTATGCGGCTGAAATGATGATGATGATGATGAGACGTAGGCGTAAAATAGTTGGCGGCTGGATGTACATACGTTGCTCTTTAAAGATTCAAATGTCTTAGGATATTGAATTTGATCCAGGTTTTAATTTAAATTGTTTGAAAAAAAAATATAAAATGAAACTTTTGCAGCTCAGAATAGAAGAAGAAGAGTTTCCTGCAACGGTATTGAATTGGTATCATGTATCACAGTTTCATTAAATCACAGTTTCACTGGACATTAAAACTGGTTTAGTTTTTGGAATAATATCGCGAGGTCTAAGTTCGCGGCGAACCACTAGTAGATTATAAATAAGCTTAGCTTAGCTTAGCTCCCATGCTGGTCTGGAAGAAATAAAAAAAAAACTTAGAATGTACCAGCTGCTTCTCTTCCCACGCAGATCGTAAAAGCCGATCGAGGGAATGGGCAAAAATGCAAATCATGTTAACAGGCGATGCGGCTAGCAACCCATCACTGTATTGATTGCTTTTCCATCTTCTCGCCCACCATGACGCTAAAAGTGGCTTTTGGGTCTTGCGGCCCTGGGCTCTGCATAGAACCGCAAGACCCAAAATGCTCTGTCTGCCCCATTAGGGATAAAGACGTGATAGTATGTATGTATGTATAAACAAGCTCATTTCCTAATTTACACTTTAGAAAACGAGGGTAATATTTTCAGAGTTCATGTACATACATGTAATATAGTCGCTCTTTGAACATATACTACTGGTCACACGTTGGTGAACAAAACCGCGCGTGCGTCACTGCTCACTGCTCGTTAGTGAGTCGTCCCTACTGAATTTCCCCCATTGAAGCGGTATATTTTCGATACCTCTACGCGGAGTGAGACAAGCCTGACATGGCTAAGAACGACCGCAAGGGAAGTTGCTTCAACGTTAAAAAAACGCATTGAAATCGGTAAAAACGTGTTTTTTTATAGATAATAGCACGCAACCCTTCGTTCGCGAATTCGACTCGCACTTGGCCGATTATTTAAGAATAATAATAGTTTATTTTTAAAGTTCAATTGAAATATTTACATTATTTGTAATTTTTAGTTTTTATTTAAATTTTAATAAGTTGGTATAGTTTGAATTTCAGTTAAATTGAAATAATTTGAGTACAAATATTTATTCTTTATTATCAAACAATTTTCCGTTTAGAATCATTTGTTTATCCAATTTCATATCATTCGTCAATCAGAAAATCGATTGTGATTTTTATCACAAATCGATTAACTTGAAAGATAATCGATCGTATGGTTAGCGAGCGCGGAGTGAGCGAGCGAGACCACAGATATAAAATCTATGAGTATGAGCGAGACGATCAGGGCGGCGGCGTGCGTCTTCAATAAATCGTTTAAATCGTAGTGAGCGCTTTCTTTGAATCGGTTTGAATTTCCCGTCACTAAATTTGCCTGTGACGTCACAGTAGGCATTTAAAAAGTTGGCACGCTTGGTTTCCATACAAATCTTGATACGTGCGTTATCTATTACATCTATATCTGTGGTGAAATCGTTAAACAAACATCGTACTATTCATAAAATACTGTAATTTCACCTGCAATGTCATCAAATGTATGGCACAACTAGTAAGACATTTGTCTTATATATAGAAAAGCGCGAGATCGCATCTCATATCAATCAATATTTTTGAGGTTTTGATTTTGCTTTTCTCGTGTGTTTCAAGATTTTTCTCTTTTTTTGATTTTATTTAAAAACTAGCCGAAGCCCGTGACTTCGTTCGCGTGACTTTATGTCTCTGGAAAATGCTCATCAGGTTGAACAACTTTTACTAAGGCGACATTTTTATATCTCTTATAATTTAGCTGGACCATTACGGTTCTGCATCAGGCGCTCTATTTTTCAAAATCATTTATACCCTATATGTTGCCCAGCTTTAATAGCTATATAACAAAAAAAGCCATCTCTTGTGAGGCTTCCTGCAACTCCAACATTTCCTACTTATAGTTCCTATGGCATTATTGGGTGTCTGTTACGCTAGTAATTATATTAGGTTTATTATTCATTGCTGTTTTGGATGGAAAACTCGCAAGTGTTATGTGATTGAACAACAATGTACAGAGTCCCGCAACAGCTCCATCTTGTGATACGTTTATACACTAAGCATTTTCCAGGTATGGAAACAATAAATGTTTTTAAAATAATGATTGTGCAAATATAGAAAGCCTTGCTTAGTTAACAAAATCCAACATGGAGTTCTAGCGCTTAAAATATATTTTTTTACGAGTTTTACAAATTTTTGGCGGTGCTGAAAAAAATGGCGACGTCCTCCCGTTGACGCGGCGGGTCGCCGACTAAATTAGTACTGATCCGTACCGATATTGGTATTTTTAAGGTGTTAAAAAAATTAATCAGTATTTAAGAAAAATAAATCAACATGAAATTTTCTAACAGCTTAAGCTACATGTATACAAAATATCATATTTAAATTTGTTTATATGTGGAAGATATATGGCTATTTACCTAAAAGGTTTGTTCATTTTTTTTACTGAGTCATTTAGGTAAAATCGTGTTTCCGGAATAAAGGATGTAAAGTTTATAATTTAAAGTATTCTAAAAAAAAATACCATTACCCTACAGTGATCGGTTTACAAATGGGGAGGTACTTAAAATGCTGGAAATTCTGAATTCTGCCCCTTAATATATATTATGCCGTGTGGTTCCCGGCAGAGTAGAATAGGCCCACTCCAAGTCCTCCCGTGGATGTCGTAGAAGGCGACTTAGGAAACACAAGCTAAACAAAGCTTATAAACATCAATAACACCTCTCCAACCCGTCTGGCCAGCGAGGAGAGTGTAGGCAAAGTCCTCTGTCTGCTCTGGCCAAGTATGGTTCTGGTAGTACAGAGAGGGTCGTGCTCCTGCAGTGGAGACTAAAAGACCTGATAATGATGCCTCTCTATCTTTTCGGCTAGCCAATAGTGTGGGGTTTCATTGATAAGGTCTTTCAAAAATATAAGAAAAGTGTGCGAACGCCATTTTTCAATTTAAGGATACGTTTGAGAAATATTTGAAAGTGCGGTTGTCACAGACATAGATATAGATATACATCTATATCTGTGGCGGTTGTATATGGACACGTGAAAAAATTACGGCATTAGTACATATACCGAAGTGTAAAGAAAAGCTATCAGATCTGAATAAACTCCACAAATTAAAAATGTATAGACGGCAAACTTGTATTTTTTACTCGGAAAAAGAAAATTTCATACAAATTCAATAGAAAATTCGGTTTTAGGATATTTTTGGTCGCGTGAACTCAAAGTCGGCATTTGCAACTACGCGGAACACTACACAACAACAAAATATATATGTATATAGGAACAAAATTACACTGATTGAGCTAGCCCCAAAGTAAGTTCGAGACTTGTGTTGATACTATATTTTATAACAAATACATATATAGATAAACATCCAAGACCCAGTTAGGTCCGTGCCAGGACAAATTGAAAAAGGCCATTTTCCAACTTGCCCTGACCGGGGATCGAACCCGGACATCTGGGTGGCGGACTAGCATCGTGACCACTACGCCACAGAGGTCGTCAGTCGACAGTCGACATCAACATTCTAGGCATTTCTTTTCTCGCTGACAGGAATTAATAACAAGATGAACATAATTACGAGAAATGAAACCGATTTTCAAACAATACCTACAAACGTATGAGCAATACTTATCAACATTGGTTCAATGCATCAATACCAACGCCAGATGTGAATATTCCCATTATCAGTGCCGATTGACACACCGAGTCATACCGCAATTATAAAACATACTATACAGACATTGGTCGGGCCAATGATAATAAATTCTATCGGTTAGATTATTAAAAAATATTGAACACGTATTTTTTCTTTTCTTTGAGAAACCAAAAATGACAAAGATACAGCGCAGTTAAAATTCGCATGACGTCACGGCTGGGTACGATTTTTTACTAAGTGTGACGTCGCAAGCCCCGACTCCGAAACTTCGTATCTTTGTGAATTTTTACTTTTTTGGTAAACTAAAAAATACGGGTCCATTAATTTTGGATAATCTAAATGGCGGACTAATTACAATTATACTTTTCGGACCCTGTCGTCACCCCTATAACTAACGTAACAGATACCCAACGCTATAGGAACTATAAAAGGGCCCGTAAAATATAATAAACCTTTTTTGAAGTCGGTTAATAAGCTTACCCTAGCTAATGTAATCAAATAAAGTAGGAACGTACTTAAAATATAATAGAGATATTATCTGTCTTATTATAAAACGCAGACTAAGTTTGTTACTAGGCTTAAACCATTATCCGATTTGTATCCTATTATTATCCTAATTTGGATCGTATTTGTTGGCTCTGTCTAACTCGTAACGCATTAGAAGTGTAAAAGCGTACGTTGAATTAGTACAAGTACTTCAAGACTACAAAAAAGTAATAAAACTATAAAATGGCTTGTAAAGCTCGTAAAAATAATTAAAAGGCGTGTAATGGCCATAAACAATTCTTTGTAAAACACTCTAAAAGACGAATGTTAGTGAGTTAGTGTGTGTATGTTTGTAACTTCTTCACGCGCAAACGGCTGGACCAATTTTGATAAAATTTGGTATGCAGGAACCTGACACCCTGGAATGCCTGGATTAACATATAGGCTGCTTTACGCAGGCCTATGTCACTCACCGTTTAGGTATCAAAAATATCCCTACATTATTACTAGGCGCGCAGTGACCACTCCAGAGTGGTAAATCCAGTGCCATGAATCGTATATCTGAAGTTATAAGAATGAAATCAGCTTGCAATGCACTTCTAGGTACCTAAAAGTAAAGGTGCCGCGTTCTGACGCGAGCTAAATTAAACCATATCGCTAACGACATTGAGTAGATATTTCTTTGAATTCCTTTGCTGAGCAAGACTTCTGTACGTAAGTATACGATATATGAGAGTACTTATTCTGTGCTTAAGGCACAGAATGAATAATAGTATCTTTAGGCGCAGCTAGCACGAACATATTTCTATTTTTCGAACATAGCTCGAGTGGCTCCCTGTTCTTCAGCTACAGAAACTTGCACGACTGTTATTGGGGTCTTGTTTTGTAGGTTATTACATCAAGTTTTTTTTTATTTCTCCCATGCTGGTCTGGGAGAAATAAAAAAAAACTTAGAATGTACCAGCTGCTTCTCTTCCCACGCAGATCGTAAAAGCCGATCGAGGGAATGGGCAAAAATGCAAATCATGTTAACAGGCGATGCGGCTAGCAACCCGTCACTGTATTGATTGCTTTTCCATCTTCTCGCCCACCATGACGCTAAAAGTGACTTTTGGGTCTTGCGGCCCTGGGCTCTGCATAGAACCGCAAGACCCAAAATGCTCTGTCTGCCCCATTAGGGATAAAGACGTGATAGTATGTATGTATGTTACATCAAGATTGATTAGTACATACATCACTTTGTTCCAAATTCAGCGGTTTCCCTATAAAAAGGCGAAAATAAAGTTAAAAATTAAAAAACTTAAAACCTGTTCGTCAGCGTAAACAGCAGAGAATGCTCTGCACTCTATTTTCTAATATAAAGAATCCTTTTCCTCCCGAATACTTGAAGAGTAAATTTCAGTTAGGTATACGAAAGAGTGCGCAAATATTTGACCTTGACTTTTGACCTCTTGTCATTGACCTTTGACATCTGGGGTCAAGGTCATCGACTTTGGTAATTCACCTCTAGGGTCAATTACCTATTATCACCTTCTTAGTGTAAGACAACACTTAAGAGTGTAGTCAGTAAGTGCGAATCATACTCGCGCACTAAGGGTTCCGTACCATTATCTTTAAAAACATTATCACTTTAGTTGTATGAGAGCCCTACTTAAATATTTATTTCATCTCGTTTTTAGTATTTGTCATAGCGGCAACAGGAATAGATAATCTGTTAAAAATCTGTTTTTTTTTTGTTGGTGTATTAATTTAGATGTTTAATTTAGTTTTTATATTTAGTTTAATAATTATTACTTGTTTTTAATACACAAATAAAGACACTATCTTTTATAGAGTGTGTTTTAAATTACTTACACTAGACTACTGTCAGACTTCGAACCTCGAACCCCCAAACTCGAACCGACCTAAAGATTGGCTGTCATCTGATGACAACAGTCATTATTACTCACTAGTGACCAGTGTGCAGGTTTCCTCACTCATGTTTTGCTTCACCACCACGTGACCTATTTTCTCAAGCTCTTCTATGCATTTCGATGGTTAGGTCAAAAAGCGGCCAAATGCGAGTCAGACTCCATTGCAGCAAGGAGGGCAGTACACAAATTAATAATATTTTTGGAAAAATTTCTTGTTCGTTTAAAAAAAAATTACTTACTAGATCTCGTTCATACCAATTTTCAGTAGAAGTTTGCATGGTAATGTGCATCATATATTTTTTTTTTTAGTTTTATCATTCTCTTATTTTCAAAGTTACAAGGGGGGGAGGGGGGACACATTTTACCACTTTTTAAGTGTCAATATTGTTTGAATAAGACTTGTTTGTTCTTCGTGTGTGGAAGTGACCAGATTTTCGGCTAAACGTGCCTCCAAAGCACGAGCTTGGGATTTTTTATGCCTTTGTGGTCACCCATCCAATTGCTGACACGCCTAGGGTTGCTTATAAGGCTTAACTCACACCGAAACAGCAGCGGCAGACAGCCTACTTTACTGTCGAACCATAGTCACCTTTATTTCTATACTAGCCAAAGCCCGCGACTTCGTTCGACTTTATAAATAAGAAATAAATATATAAGGACAATTACACTAAGCTGGCCCCAAAGTAAGTTCGAAACTTGTGTTATGGAATTTATATTCCTCACAATTAAGCTGGACCATTATGGCTCTGCATCAGGTGTTTAATTTTTCAAAATCAAATACCAGGCTTAGCAGATGCTCGTATGTATAAGAAAAAAAATGTTTCATTTGAATCCGTCCAGAATTTCCAGAAATTAGCGAGTACAAACAGACCAACCAACCAACAGTCATTTTTTAAATTCTTAATCTGTTACAAAGCCTATATCGTTTAAAGTTGTTTTGGTGTAGACACATTCTTTTACTGTTTTATTATATGTTTAGATATAGCATAGCATAGCTTGCTATATATCGAATAGCTATTCAACGTGGAAGGAAATCCGTAATAAATCGAACCACGGGCTATAATGGGCCACTATAGTTTAAAAAAATTGTTTTTTTTTTTGTTTCTTGCCTTTTATTTTATTATCATTATATTATAGTCGTCTAGTATAGCCCGTGGTTCGATTTATTACAGGAATGTCCCTTCCATGTCGTATACATATAGAATAGACTCGGCCGTTTGGCGCCGATGGCAGTCGCGATGTTTTTGTTTTGTTCAAGCAATACTATGCACTGCGTTAATAGAAATAAAGGTGAATATGGTTTGACAATAAAGTGCGCTGCCCGCCTTGCGAAAGTACTAATAACGCATCCCACCGTGTCAATCGGTTCCTATGAATATAGTCATATCGTGCTATTAGGGTTTTCAGCAACTTCTTACTGACATTCTTCTTCGACTCTTGACTCTCCAGGTCTTCTCTGCAAAACGAGAGCAAAATAGACCGAGTCGTAAAAAAACTGCAATCACGCAGGATTTACTTGTTTTGTTTTTAGTTTTTCGTGTGTAAATTGCCAACGCAGGTGCATTTTTCAGGTTGCCTTTAAGGCATCTGACATAACTTGACTGCCATACAATGATGAGAGCCGGGACCAACGGGACCAGGGTAAATGTGGTATTTAGGTGCCCTGGGCTCTGTCCACTTAGAGCCGCAAGACCCAAAATGCTCTATCTGCCTCATTTTAGCCCAGCCCAGTCATTTTAGCGTTTCACCTCGGAATGAGAGATAATAAGCTATAAACTAGAGATGTGCCGAGTAGTCGGCGACTAGTAGGTAAAGCCGACTATCCGGCTACTATCGTAGTCAGCTGCTAGTTGGCGAATATTCGGCAAAGAGCGCTGACTAACCGGCTTCTTATTTTATTGTGTATGTAATTCCCAATAATATGTACATTATATCATGTAGTTGTAACTAGGTACATTAAATAAAAACCTCGATTATTTCAATCACACAAAAACGCAAAAATCAAAAAACAATGCGAAGTAAACAAAATAAGTTCCGTTCGGACACGATCGCAGGCGCCCGCCGAATTGTCGCCCTCTGCACAACCAACTAATCGTCTAGTCACTAGTCGGCTATTCGGCCAAAGTCATAATCAGCACATTTCTACTATAAACTCGTGTACCTGACACGAGACTTTATGAGACTTTTGACACAACTTTTAGAACGACAAAAGGGAGGTGTATACGAGTTTCCAGCTTATTATCTCTGATTCCGAGGTTGACCCGGGATTAGTCGCTGTTCGTGCGTCCATAGTTTTATGTAAACAACAGCGTTGGTTGCGGTTCGGGCGTTATACAAAATGACAAAAAAAATGTGATCCTAAGATGGTAGCGGTTCGTGCGCTCAACAAAATTACATTATTGCAGTGGTTGCGTTTCGGGATCTCTTCAATAAACTTAGCGTTGCTAAAGTGATTGGGCTAATTAGGGATAAACACGTGAAAGTGTATGTATAGATAAATTGTTTTGCTAAATAAATTGGGCTAGTTAGGAATAAACACGTGAAAGTGTATGTATATACATATAGATAAATTTCTTTGCTAAATAAATTGGGCTGGTTAGGGATAAACACGTGAGAGTGTAGGTATGTATAGATAAATTTTTTTGCTAACTAAATTGGGCTAGTTAGGTATAAACACGTGAAAGTGTATGTATGTATAGATAAATTTTTTTGCTAAATAAATTGGGCTAGTTAGGGATAAACACGTGAGAGTGTAGGTATGTATAGATAAATTTTTTTGCTAACTAAATTGGGCTAGTTAGGTATAAACACGTGAAAGTGTATGTATGTATAGATAAATTGTTTTGCTAAAGTGATTGGGCTAGTTAGGGATAAACACGTGAAAGTGTATGTATGTATAGATAAATTGTTTTGCTAAAGTGATTGGGCTAATTAGGGATAAACACGTGAAAGTGTATGTATGTTTAGATAAATTGTTTTGTTTAGGTGATTGGGCTAATTAGGGATAAAGACGTAAAAGTGTATGTATGTATGTATGTATATATATATATAAATTGTTTTGCTAAAATGATTGGGCTAATTAGGAATAAACACGTGAAAGTGTATGTGTGTATAGAGGTAGATAAATTGTTTTGCTTAAGTGATTGGGCTAGTAAGGAAACAGATCCTGGCAATTATAGACCAATATCGATTCTGCCGGTTTTGAGCAAAGTGTTTGAAAAGATAATGCTTAATCAAATGCAACATCACTTTATCACCCATAACCTTTTTCATAGCCAGCAGTTTGGTTTTACTGGAGGGAAATCGACCACTGATGCGGGGGTAGCGCTCGTTACTCAAATTTACAACGCATGGGAAAACAAGAACGATGCAATCGGTTCTTTTTGCGATCTCTCAAAAGCGTTTGACTGCGTAGATCATCCAACACTTTTGCTCAAATTCCGTCAGTACGGTTTTGACGATAAATCAATAAACCTCATTCAATCATATTTAACGGATAGGCTTCAGACTGTTGACATAAATGGCATAAAGTCAAACGGATCTCTCGTTAAAATGGGAGTACCTCAAGGTTCTATCCTGGGACCGTTCCTCTTCTTAGTGTACGTCAATGATTTGCCTTACGCGGTTGAGAAACAAGCTGGCATTGTGTTGTTCGCCGATGACACGTCTCTTATTTTCGAAATAGACCGTCATAGCGAAGATGCTACTTCGGTGAATAACACCTTGACGGCCATTTCTAACTGGTTTTCAGCCAATAACCTTATGTTGAATGCAAACAAGACCCAATGCATTCGATTTAGTCTTCCTAACGTGAGGCAAGCCAATGTTGATGTACTACTGAACGGTCAAAAATTAGATCTCGTTGAAAATACTACTTTCTTGGGAATCACAATAGATTCAAAACTTCAATGGGGTGCACATATCTCTAAACTCGCTAATAGGCTTAGCTCAGCGGCTTACGCTATTAGGAGAATCAGACAATTGACAGATGTGGCAACTGCTAGACTAGTTTACTTTAGTTACTTTCATAGTCTGATGTCTTATGGGATTCTTCTATGGGGGAGTGCAGCTGATATACAGACTATTTTTATTTTGCAAAAAAGGGCAATTCGTTTTATTTACGGTTTAGGATCAAGAGACTCCCTAAGAGATTTTTTTAAGAAAATTGATATACTTACTGTACCATCCCAGTACATATTTGAAAATATAATGTATGTAAGGAAAAATATTGCCTTGTTTAATAAAGTGGGTGATTTTACGGATAGAAACTTACGTAATATAAATGATTTATTTACTCCGTCCTATAGGCTGAAAACAGTTAGTAAGTCGTTTATGGGAAACTGTATAAAGTTTTATAATAAATTGCCAGAATCGGTTCTTAGTATGCCAGATAGAAAATTTAAAGTTTATGTTAAGAAAGTACTCTGTGATAAAGCTTATTACGGAACCGATGATTACCTTAGAGACAAAAATGTCTGGCTTGAGCTTGGCGCGGGTCCCTCTTAAAGGTTAGTATTTGTACATTCACAAATGTCATAATTTAAGAACATTCTGTACATGTTTTAGTACAAAATTTACAAATTGACATTAATTTTAAACTTGACATCATGCTTAATTTATAATTATGACATAACAATGTATTCTCAGTCCACATATCTAATTTTAATACCAGTATAATTGTAAGTTGACGTTATTGGAGAAAATGCTGCAGTACAGTTTGTTACCGTTTCTTCTGTACTTGCGCTTTGGAAGCGGCAGTAAACTTAGCTATAAGTAAATGATCTGACGTCAACATTTACCTTATAAGAAATCGAAAGGAAAAAAAGTGACAATTATCAAGTGATACAAATATCCAAAGATAAATAAATGAATTTGACTTTGACTTTGACTTTGAAGGGATAAACACGTGAAAGTGTATGTATGTATAGATAAATTGTTTTGCTAAAGTGATTGGGCTAATTAGGGATAAACACGTGAAAGTGTATGTGTGTATAGAGGTAGATAAATTTTTTTGCTTAAGTGATTGGGCTAGTAAGGGATAAACACGTGAAAGTGTATGTATGTATAGATAAATTGTTTTGCTAAAGTGATTGGGCTAGTAAGGGATAAACACGTGAAAGTGTACGTATGTATAGATAAATTGTTTTGCTAAAGTGATTAGGCTAGTTAGGGATAAACACGTGAGAGTGTAGGTATGTATAGATAAATTTCTTTGCTAAATAAATTGGGCTGGTTAGGGATAAACACGTGAAAGTGTATGTATGTATAGATAAATTGTTTTGCTAAAGTGATTATTAGGCTAGTTAGGGATAAACACGTTAAAGTGTATGTATGTATAGATAAATTGTTTTGCTAAAGTGATTAGGCTAGTTAGGGATAAACACGTGAGAGTGTAGGTATGTGTAGATAAAATTTTTTGCTAAATAAATTGGGCTGGTTAGGGATAAACACGTGAAAGTGTATGTATGTATAGATAAATTGTTTTGCTAAAGTGATTAGGCTAGTTAGGGATAAAAACGTGAGAGTGTAGGTATGTATAAATAAATTGTTTTGCTAAAGTGATTGGGCTAATTAGGGATAAACACGTTAAAGTGTATGTGTGTATAGATAAATTGTTTTGCTAAAGTAATTGGGCTAATTAGGGATAAACACGTGAGAGTGTAGGTATGTATAGATAAATTGTTATGCTAAATAAATTGGGCTAGTTAGGGATAAACACGTGAAAGTGTATGTATGTTTCGATAAATTGTTTTGCTAAAGTGATTGTGCTATGGGCTAATTAAAAGATAATTCAGTGAAAGTGTACGTATGTATAGATATTTTTTTTTGCTCAAGTGATTGGGCTTATTAGAGATAAATATAGGGATAAACGTAAAAGTGTACATACATGTATAGATAGTGTATGTAAATTGGCGATTAGTGTCGGGTTATTTGCGATGCGCGAATGCCCCATAAGTTTATAAAAGCGTAGTAAAGGCTCAAATATGCCGCTTCATTCTTTCTGGAAGTCGGTCAAAAATGAAATCGGTTGTTTTTTGTTTTTGTTAAAAAAAATATTATTGACCAATAGCAGGACAATCTTCTACAAACTTATATTTTCTTTCAAGTTCATATTTTGACCGTTGAAAACCATATATGCAATTTCTTTGAAATTACAAAATTTTGCATAAATCTGACATGACGTTTCAAAATTAAAGGTATCACTATGTTTGTATGGAAAAAGTCTAGGTAAGGTAATTCATGTGGACTTATGTGTGCAGTGACAAGAAAGGACAAAATTAAGGTGAATATGGTGCAGCAGTGGCGCCCTCAATTAAAATAACCTATTAACATTATAACCGTTCATAACCTACCCTTCGATCGACGTGGACACATTTAGGGATCCGTTGGAAACCGTCCTGAAACCCCAAAATTCATATCACATAAACAGCTCGCGGCGTAATAGTCGCTTGTCGGTTTTTCTTGCGTCGACTTTCCAATTCTTAAGGGTCCTACCCGTGCTAACGACCTTGAAAACACAAAAAAATTAATTTCTCTTTCTGTAAGTGAGATTATCAGAAACCCTCGTACAACTTTTTAGCTAATATCCTTAAGTTTCATTAGAACCTCAAAAGTCATTGAAATACAATACGCTGTAGTTTCCTTTGCAAAAAATACTAAAAACGGCCACTTTTGACTCTTTTTGTAAAGGTTTCTAAAGCGGATAGTATTTCAATGACTTTCGAGGTTCTAATGAAACTTAAGGATACTAGCTAAAAAGTTGTACGAGGGTTTCTGATAATCTCACTTACAGACAGAGAAATTATTTTTTTTGTGTTTTCAAGGTCGCTAGCGCGGGTAGGAGCCTTGAGGTCAAAAATTGCCTGTTAAACTGAAACTTTATGTCAATGCAATAAGGTTGAGGTTCGTCTGCTTCGACTGGGCCCAAGGGATCGGTTAGGGAATGTGAAGTGCCGGTTAAATAAATCTATATCTATACATATAATAAAACAGTAAAAAAAGTGTGTCTGTACATTAAATATATTTCCAAAAAAAATATTGGGGTCGATGGAGACGTAGTAATAGAGAAAGAATTTTAAAAAAATGTCTGTCTGTTTGTCTGTATGTCTGTTTGTCTGTTTTTACACGCTAATCTCCGGAAATACTGGACGGATTCGAATGAAACTTTTTTTGTTATATAGCTATTAAGCCTGGGCAACATATAGGGTATAAATGATTTTGAAAAATGGAACGCCTGATGCAGAACTATAATGGTCCAGCTAAACTATAAGAGATATAAAAATGCCGCCTTAGTAAAAGTTGTTCAGCCTGATGAGCATTTTCCAGAGACATAAAGTCCACGCGAACGAAGTCGCGGGCTTCAGCTAGTAATTAATAAACAAGTATTAAAGGATTATTGATAGTGTGACCCGTCTATATACTCATTGTAATCAATCCATTATAATAAATAAATAAATAAATATATAGGGACAAATTACACGGATTGAGCTAGCCCCAAAGTAAGTTCGAGACTTGTGTCACGGGATACTAACTCAACGATACTATATTTTATAACAAATACATATATGGATAAACATCCACGACCCAGGACAATTTCAAAAAGGCCATTTTCCAACTTGCCCTGACCGGGAATCGAACCCGGGACCTCTGGGTGGCGGACTAGCATGGTGACCACTACGCCACGGAGGTCGTCATTATAAGGTTGTGTGCAACAAACTTAAATCTATACATATAATAAAACAGTAAAAAAAATATGACTGTACATTGAATACAGTGAAATTTTCAGACGATGTATTTCTGTTGCCGCTATTACAACAAATACTAAAACACAATGAAATAAATATTCAAGTGGGGCTCCCATACAACAAACGCGTTTTTTATAGACAATGATAAGGTAATGCACGACCCCTCCGCGGTCGTGCGCGAGTCCGCCTCGCACTTGGGCGATTATTATTCTCCAAATAAATGCATGTCAGTCAGGGTCACCCGAGGACCCCAAATATCTTGCTGGAGAAGAAATATCCGAAAAAGCTTAATTTATTTATACATAAAGCTAAAGTTTAAAGACTGGCCGCTTGCCTGACGTCAACCCTCTTTGAGAATGCATTGTGCGAAGAGTTATGCAACGGCCACCCCCCAACGTCACGTCACGTCACGTCACGTCACGTCACGTCACTTGTAGCACGAAATTTTTGTGCTTAAACTTCTAGTCGCCTTTTACGACATACACAGGAAGAGGTGGAGTGGTCCTGCTCTGACCGGAAGCCACACGGTTGATACACATTTTATTACTACTGATACGCATGATGTGGAAGGGACATACCCGTAATAAATCGAACCACGGGCTATACTAGATCACTATAGTATAATATGAAAATAACAGTCAAAAACGAAAAAAAAATCGGCACTTCCATACAAAAGTGTGCAGCCGCCCGCGCAATTTGTATGGGAATGTCGTTTTTTTTTTTCAACACATTCAAACAAAATTAATTGTTATTTCTTTTCTGGTGTCTTATTTTTAAACGCGGACAACTTCAGTACTCTAGTGTAGTGGTTTAAACCAATATCCACCCTAAACAAATTGACATATTGTAAAATGACACTCATCTGACAACGTCAACTTGATTTGGGCGGGTAACGGTACTAACATACCTACTACCTAGTACTTAATTTAGTCCGAGATAATAAGTTTAAACCAATACCCAACTTGAACAAGTTGACATCTAGTAAAATGAAATTATCTCGTATCTGGCAATGTCAACTTGATTTGGGCGGGTAACGGTATTAACCTAGTACCTAATAAAGTTAGTCCGATAAGATTAACCTAATTTTTCAAACTTAAAACCGATTCAGCCCCAAACTAAACAACTGATTTTGTTAAAATTTCTATGGGACCACCTCGAAAGTAAGAATACCCTTTCAAACAAAACAGAATCCAAATCGGTCCAGGCGTCTTCGAATAATCGGTGAACATACATAATTTTAAAAAAAAGGATCGTGACAAATTAAGAACCTCCTAAGTGGTTTACCAAAAAAGATAAATAATTTAAGTATTATAATTGTAATAATTGAATTGCATCAACCAATTTTGCACACCTTTTCAAGGTAAAATGTATTGGGAATATGTATATTTTTTAACATCCTATGTATTTACCTACATTTATGCAAATAAAGAATGATTATGATTATGATAAACATCCGTTGAGCAAAAATAATACCAACAATAATGACACTTGTATGTATGTATTATCTATGGTATTATTAACCGACTTCAAAAAAGGAGGAGGTTAACAATTCGTCGGAATCTTATATTTTATGTATATTTACTAATTACTCGAAGACGCCTGAGCTAATTTAGAAAAATCTTTATTGTTGGAAAGGGCATACGACATTGTTCACATACATTGTTCAGATGACCCATCAAAATCGGTTGTGTAGGTTGGTTTTGAAAAATTATTGCTAAATGTTAAGGCCCAACGCAGACGACAGACTAAACCCAGTGGCGTAGCATGGGGGGGGGGCGGAGGGTGCGGTCCGCACCGGGCGGCACTTTGCCGGGGGCGGCGATGCGGAGGTGGCAGTTAGAAAAAAAAATTTGTTGGAAAGGAGTTGAGCTTAGAATGATACTCGCGCGCAAAAGAGCGTTCGTGAAGTAGGCGATTTCTCCATTATTCTATTACGTTTTCTCTGTAATTTTTCTGTGATATTCTACCTATGTCAAAAAATGTTAATTTCACTTTTCAATTCAATAAATCATTCAATAAAACTAATAAAAGTACTCTTTTTACCATGCCCAAATTTTTTATAATGGATCACAAAAATAAGAAGGGCGGCAAATTTGGAATCCGCACCGGGTGCTAGTGACCTATGCTACGCCACTGACTAAACCGTGCCGCACTTTTTAGTCTGTGAAAATAGAACTCATGCAATCATACACAGTAACGCAAACGACGCGCAAAAAGTCCGGCGTGCACCGTGTGCGTTACTGCGTATGATTACATAGGTTCTTTTGTCACAGACTAAAAAGTGCATCACGGATAGTCTGTCGTCTGCGTTGGGCCTAATTCTTTTTTATGATAAGACGGAATGTGCCTGGCTAAGGTTATAGAATGTGTTAAAAACATAACAAAAAAACAGTGTAACACAAACTGGCACTACAAATACAAAACATCGAAAAGCAACTTCCTGCTTTATATTATAAACTAAAACCAAAATCTACCACCATAAGCCAAAAGAAAAACAGTTTATTTTATTTTGATATCATCTTTGACAAACACCGAAAAAGCACACCTTACCAAGGTAGGGTGTCAAAACGTCATTATGAAGAATATCGATAGTCCTATCGATATTCCCACTATTGCTGCTGTATCGATACTCTATCGAGCGACAACAGTATATAACTACAGAAACTGCGTGACCGAACTTCGGCGGATGCCGAACTTACGTCTCGTTTTTCACGAAGACATAAATTAGTCGCGCAACTTCGGCTCAAAGAATGCTATTATGAAAAGGTTCCGAAACGCTAGTAGCTTGCATTAAAAAAAGTTTAATAAAAATGACCTTCTATTCAATAAGAGATAAATTTATCGTACACGAAGTAAAAATTCATAACTTTAACTTTGACCTGTGCCTCAACAACTTGCTTCATCGGTATTTGTCAAAAAAAATATATACCTAAAAAAATTGCATTGTGCCTTAAATTTAAAGTTGGAGAGATGAGGGAGGTAGGGCAGTGAAGTAATCTAAACTGCCTTCAATTTAAAGCGCTGAACACATAGAAAAGACGTAGGACGCGGACGGGGCGCAGACATTTGTCTTTCCCGCGACGGCAAGCGACGGTTTCATACAAAATGTATAGAAACGTCGCGAAGTAGAACACTCTGAAAGGACGGGGCAAGGACGGAGCGCGCGTCTTTTCTGTGTGTTCTGCTTTGCGAAGTTTCTTTACATTTTGTATGAAACCGTCGCTTGCCGTCTCGCAACAGTCATATGTCTGCGCCCCGTCCGCGACGCACGTCTTTTCTATGTGTCCTGCGCCTTACCGAAGAGTGACCTACTCTAATAATAAGATTGTTGTATAATGTTTACAAAAAAAATTTGTTTATCGTAAAAAAAAACTTGTAACACGAGTAGTAGGGTTGGTACGCTCACCCCCTATCTCCCTCCCCAAATCTCATCCCAAATTTTGGAAGCAACCCTAACTAAACTACTATATCTTAAAGTCAAGTACTCACCGCCTCGTAATATCTAGCTCCAGTTCATATGACTCTCTTCTTAGACTAGAATAAGCGAGTATTCCTAGAATAAATATAAATATGAGCAGTTGATTCCTCCTTGAGCGGTACCATCGTTTGCTGAGGGCCGCCATCTGGAAATACAAAATTTTATATTTATTTATTTATTTTATAAAGATTTATTGGAAGAAAATAATTAACTTAAATTTAAACTATACAAACTGATTAAAATTTAAAAAAATATTTTATTTTATTTTATTTGAACTTTATTACCAAAACAATATGGTACAAAAGGCGGACTTAATGCTAATAGCATTCTCTACCAGTCAACCTTCGGGATAAAAAGGAAAAACTGGGGGTAGGCGTACAAATAAATAAATATAGCAATAGTAATAAAAGAAACACTAGTAGTTACAACACAATAAATACAAATACTTAAATGTTAATATATAGATATAATAGAATATACCATACATATATACAGTCAGTAATATATATATGTTAGTTATGTACTGCATTTATTTACCACCAATATATACACACGAAAAATGTATACAGAGAATTCATGAAAAAAAAGTTGTACATAGGCATATTTCTGGATGCAAAAAACATTAAGGGTCATTTTATTAGGGTTCCGTACCCAAAGGGTAAAACCGGGACCCTATTACTAAGACTTCGCTGTCTATCCGTCTGTCTGTCACCAAACTGTATCTCAAGAACCACGATAACTAAACAGTTGAAATTTTCACAAATTATGTATTTCTGTTACCGCAATAACAACAAATACTAAATTCCAAATAAAATAAATATTTAAAGGGCCCCCCTTACAACAAACGCGATTTTTTTATAGATAATGGTACGAAACCCATAGTGCGCAAATCCGATTCGCACTTGGCTGGTTATTTAGATTACATAGGGCCGTACCATTGATCCCCTTCGAGCAGGGTTGCAAGTTGTCAGGTTGACTAGAGACCTGGTTGAACTCGACAGACTTGCACCTGGGCATTTAATTTTTTCAATAATAAAATCAAAACTATTTATTTTGCAATAATAACAAAAATACATATATTGAGATCCTGAGCCCTTTCATTTGATAATCCAAGATTAGCAAAACTTTTTTTTTGTTTCCTAATTTGCCCCTTTATTTAAAAAAAAAACCATCTGTTTTCGGATCATAGGATTACACCATCCTACCAAATTTCACCTGATTTGGTCCAGTAAATTCGGAGCAAATTGGCTGTGACAGACAGACGCACGAGTGATACTGTGTTCCGTTTTTGAATATTTTGAACAGAATCCTAATAAACTGTAAAAAGTTAAATAAATGTACTTAGCTAAGAACCATTTCTATCACAGCTTTAAAACAAAAAAGCGCATCATAATTGGTCTATTCCTAGGATGCCATAGTTTTTTTGCATCAGGGGTTAAAAAGGATGGCTCAAACTCAAGAAGGAAAAAGGGACTTTACTATGCAAAATGACCAATTCTTAGGCTATTAACACACTGCAACGCGCCCCGCTGCGTGGTGCGGGGCCGCGCTGTATGCAAGTTCCTCCATTTGTATAGATAAATACGTTTTAACTTGAATTTAACAGGTTACTCACGTAGAGTCTACTGGCCGACGTGTTCATTCTCATGTTGTCATGTCATTGACGCACCGCTAACATCAGTGTGTCTCGAGTCGACATCGTACGCGCGTTCTCTGGTCACTCGCCCAGATGAAGACCTCCGGATGAGGTCGAAACATGTCGGCCAGAGCCGACTCTCTACATGAGTAACCCATTTAATTCATGCTAGTATTTAATTCATATTAGGACAAAGCACACTAATTGAGTTGAGCTAGCCACAGAGTAAGCTTAAACTTGTGTTGTGGTACTAACTCAACATGCTATACAATATTTTACAAAAGATAAATAAATAAATAAATATATAGGGACAAATTACACTGATTGAGCTAAGTAAGTTCGAGACTTGTGTCATGAGATACTAACTCAACGATACTATATTTTATAACAAATACATTATACAATGTCCTTTTTTATTAAGTACAAATATTTTAAGGGGTGATTCAGTCCATCATATGGTACAACTTTTCCCAATAAATGTTTATTGAAATACGAAAAGAAAGTTTTCATTTTCTATAGTAATGATATCACTTGACTACTTCGATTTGTATGAAAACCGAAAAAATATTTTTCGTATTTCGATATACATTTATTGGGAAAAGTTGTTCAAAATGATGGACTGAATCACCCCTTAAAATATTTGTACTTAATAAAAAAGGATATTGTATAGATAAACATCCAAGACCCAGGACAATTTGAAAAAGGTCATTTTCCAACTGGCCCTGGCTGGGTATCGAACCCAGGAGCTCCGGATTAGCGGTCTAGCGTTTTTACCATTACGCCACGGAGGTCGTCAAAAGATAAACACCCAAAGCGCTGGACACATAGAAAAGACGTAGGACGCGGACATTTGTCTTTTCCGCGACGGCAAGCGACGGTTTTATACAAAATGTATAGAAACGTCGCGGGCAGAACACACTGAAAGGACGGGGCAAGGACGGGGCGCGCGTCTTTTCTGTGTGTTCTGCTTTGCGACGTTTCTATACATTTTGTATGAAACCATCGCTTGCCGTCGCGGAACAGTCATAGTCTGCGCCCCGTCCGCGACGCACGTCTTTTCTATGTGTCCTGCGCCCAAGACCCAGAACAATAAAAAGGCCATTTTAAAAGAAATAGAAAGACAAACAATAACATATTGAATGAACAATGGCTATAAACGTCACTGTCCATGAAACGGTTAATCCACTAGATGACAACTAGTCAAACATCACTATTTTTAGGGTTCCGTACCCAAAGGGTAAAAACAGGACCCTATTACTAAGACTTGCCTGTCTGTCCGTCTGTCTGTCACCAGGCTGTATCTCAAGAACCGCGATAACTAGACAGTTGAATTTTTCACAAATTATGTATTTTTGTTACTAAACGGAACCCTTAGTGCGCGAATCCGATCCGCACTTGACCGGTTATTTATTTATAAACGTCAAAACAATCAACAAATTTTCTATCGGATTTGTATGATAGGTATACAAAAGTGTGACGTCATGCTTTTATGGAATCAAATAGTGCTCTTAATATCAGTTTTTAACTAAAATCATGTTGAAAATGGAATTATAACCAACAAAAAGTGATGCTTTGTTGTGACATTTTGTCTCATGAACTAGATGGATAAATTATTTTTGACCCATTACCTACTCAAAAATCATTCCTTACGTGCTGGGCTGGGAGAAAAAAAAATGGAATAAATGTAAATCAAATCAAATATACAATTTACAGCTGTATCTTATACTGCACAGCTTATAGAAAGAGATCAAGGGGATAGGCAAAAATGAGAAATTCTTCCTTTATCATTCGTATGAACACGCCTGTATGCCTCTCTTGCATAAAAATCTCTCACAGGCCTACAAGAGATCTTTTTTAAGATTAGTGCATGTGCAACTTTTATTCTATGTGTTCTCTGTATTAGTGTTGCAAGCAATAGTATAAAATATCGATAGGCTATCGATACTATCGTGACCTTGGAAAACAGTAACAATATCGATAGGACTATCGATGATTTCGATAGTATAGCTAGTTTTTAATAACAACTGTCGATTATATCGATAGTTTTTAATCAATACTATCGATAGTAACTCAAGTATTGTAATATCGATATTCGATATCATCTAAATTCAATAGTATCGATACTGTCGATAGTTTTGCCTTTCATCAATAGTACTGCACACTATTGACAATCGATACTAGGTTCCTTACTTCCGTCGAGGACAAATTTTTCCGCAATTACGCCCGAAATTGCCGGTCCCGTTTTGCGTGGGGAGCTGCCACTGGCCTCAGTTCTCGAACCAGCCCAGCTCCTGCAGGAAGCCTAGAACGCCTGTTGGCGCCCTGCACGCTTCCGCCATGGTTCCCGGGTGTTCTAGGAACCTTCTATGGATACTAGGTATATTTGTATCGATAGTCCTATCGATATTGTGACTGTTTTTCAAGGTCAACTATCGATAGTCAAACTATTGATGGTTGTGTAACGCTACTCTGTACATTACTGTACATTTTCCGTGTACTACTTCATAATCGTATCCTCATGCTTGACGGTTATGTTATTACCATCGGGAGCAGCTCCCCAATGGTTTCCACTCTGCACGGTCTTACGCCAGGGGTATGGCTCCTTGAGTGTTTTTTCGCGCCACCCTACAAACTATATCGGTTTTCCTTGACCTCTGCATTCTTCCATGGTGGTCTGGGAGATAAGAAAAAACGTAGAATGTACCAGCTGCTTCTCTTCCCGCGCAGAGCGTAAGTGCCGATCGAGGGAATGGGCGAGATTTGAATCATGGTAATAGGCGATGCGGCTAGCACCCCATCACTATTTTCATTCCTTCTCCATCTTAACGCCCACCGCTACGCTAAGCGTGGCCTTTGGGCCTAACGGCCCTAGGCTCTGTCTACCCCGTCAGGGATATAGACGTGAAAATGTATCTGTATCTTGACCTCTGCATCCTGGGACATGGCCCAAAAGTATCTACCGTTTTTTTGAGGTACATAAATGAGTAAATAAATAAATCGTAGGTATCACTTCTTATCGTGTGTGTCAGTGACTAACACTAGTGTCCGAGTTTTTAAACCGCCTTAAAGGCCTCTGTCATGGTTTTAGGTAACGACCAATATCAAAGACAGTGACTGGGACCGACGACGGCTTAACGTGCCCTCTGAAGCACGGATCATCTTACTTGTCAGACAATTAGGTGATCAGCCTACAATGTCCTTACCAAACTAGGACAACACGAAGTCGTTTCCCCGCCGGGAATCGAACCCGCGACCTCCGGGTATGAGCCGAACGTTCTAACCACTACACCACAGAGGCAGTTAGTTCTAGGTCGGTCATTTTGGCCGATTCCCTCGATCGGCTTTTACAATCTGCTCCAAAAGATGAAGCTATAATATAGTATACTCGTTAAATTAATTAAATATATTTTTTAATATATAAATAAATTGTTAAAACTTGATTATTTAACTGTTATATTCGGAAAATCTAAAGATCGTAATTTTTACTCAATAAAGAGTTTGTAATCATTTTACCTAAAACTATTGACTTTTAATGTATTTTCATGACATAAAGTGACATCAATAATTTGTCAAGCCTTAGTGTAAACCACGTAAACCATGGAATTGTATGTGTAAAAATATACTTTTATATTTTATGCAAACAATAGTCCTGAATTTTTCCTTTATGTTTTCTAAAAGAAAACATAAACACAAAAAAACCAGTTCATATTATGTAATATGAACTGGTTTTTTCGTGAGCCAAAAACCAGTTCATATTATGTAATATGAACTGGTTTTTTCGTGAGTCGAACTTAATTTACTTGTAAAACATGTTTTTCTTACGAGTTTTGTTTTTGTCGCATAACAATCCATACTGCAGCACAATAACATCTTTCTTAAGTAAAAAAAATTGATGGAATAACACAGTTTACATTAAGAAAAATCCAATTTTCATATGACACATAAGCTTGGCTGATGGCGGCTCACTCTCATCCAAAAGTTGGCTCATGTCAATGTGATCTCTTTGAGATAGCAACCAGAGATATTAGCAACCATTAACATATTTTTGTTGCACTTGGCATAAGTACCTACTTTAAAAGGTTCCTAGAACACCCGGGAACCATGGCGGAAGCGTGCAGGGCGCCCACAGGCGTTCTAGGCTTCCTGCAGGAGCTGGGCTGGTTCGAGAACTGAGGCCGGTGGCAGCTCCCCACGCAAAACGGGACCGGCAATTTCGGGCCTAATTGCGGAAAATTTGTCCTCGACGGAAGTAAAAAGTAAGAAGTAAGTACCTACTTTAATTCTTCTTTCCCCAAACCAACATAGTAATAATAGATAGTGGTACAAGGGTAAAGGTAATTATATAAAATAAAGGTAAATAACTTTTAATGCAAGAACACTACTTTCAGTCCAGAGCAAAATGAAAGATTCTACAGTTAAAGCGTAGCAAGTGATCCTACAGTGGAATCCTGAGTGAAGCGAGGGGTTCATGTATATCACCAGAGATAAAAATATCACCGTACCCGAGTAGCACTCTACTTTTCATCTCCATCTATGAGGAAAACTAGCACATATAAAACAGAATATAATATATATAACCGGCCAAGAGCTTGGTCCTTCATATCTTTTTTATTTTTAAAGTAAACTTGATATTAATTATTGACTTACACTGTCAAAAAAGTATTAAAAATTTACACAAATAATTCCATAACAAAACAATATAATTTGTAACCCAAAACTTCTGTGTTTATGTACTTTAAATCAAAGACAAAAATTGCACTTAGTTTTTTTAATTATTTTTAAAATTGAAGAACATAATTTTTTTTACCTCTACTCATCCATGTTTACGACGATATGTAATTATTCCAAATTAAAAAATTTGACGCCCATTATTTATTTTTTTAAACTGGATTCTTCTTTTGTTTGCTGGATGCTAGCATTATTTTTGATTCTACATATTAAATTCGTGTCCTGTTTTCAAATTGTGTTTTAATCCTTAAAGATTTTCTTCCGAATCCCGAGAGAATCAACAGTAACTTTAGCTCCAAATGTTTTGGGATGTAAACATCGTTTTTCGAGTAGATGAGATGAAAAAATGTTTATATATTATATTTACACAAGTATAATGCGGAAAAATATGTTTGATAAGTAAGTGCATTCTCTACAAGGCGTTTTAATAAATATACTTACCTACTAAATGCGGAAAAATAATCGAGAGGAAAATTATGTATTAGCGCGATTTTAGTGCAAATATTATCGAACACATTAAGATTACTTCACCAAAAGCACTAAAACTTAATTAGGCAGTGCATTTTAGACGGCTATAACAACAAAATAGCAATCATAAAACTCGATAACACTTGCCTGTATTTTGAAACGAGTTTTTCGTATGAGAAATATTTTGACGAAACAAAACACAACTTGAATGAATGTGAATCCTCCTTTATGACATACTATTTAATTTTGAACACAACCACACTGGACCGAAGAGTATTTAATCACAAGTATCACTACATACGTCTCCGGAAAAACAAAATATAAGCGCGTGATAGATGGATCGACCGGACCGCAGAAAGCAAAAAATTTGCGAATTGACAGGACAGGAGGACGGTGACACTTGACACCTGACGGTCAGTGTTGCCAGGTGTACCGACCCAAATATGGCCTCAAATTTGGGCGGTCGTCCATATCTAGAAAGGCTCGGCACGGAATGAATATTCCGTTCCGTGGCTGAATATCAAAACGCCTTGACAGCACCGACTGTGCTATAGCGTTCCGTCGCTGCCTCTCGCTCTGGCTAATGACGGCACTGAGCGACAGAAAAGGATAGCAGCATAGAAAAGTGCTGTTCTGTGCTAATAAATGAGATCTAACCCTTATGCGGCATTACAACACGAATGTGTAAATGCGGTATTAAAGTTATAATATGAATATTCCGTGCCGTACGTGACGTGTGGTTCTATTTTTTAAACGCGGAGTCACGAAACAAACGTTTTTTTGCATGGAAAAACCATTCGTTTAGATGACTCTGCGTTTCAAAAATAGCACTTGTGGTACGTAGATAACGTAGATGATCGCCCAATGACAGGTAGAGCAGTCATATTATTTACACTGGCAAGAAAAAGAAGTGAAAAGCTATGAAACACATGTCTGTGCTATGAAAACTGACAGTCAGAAAAAACGATATAATCTGTCTAATCTGTGGAAAAAACACATACATAGCATAGGCCATGCACATACACGTCTTTATCCCATGGGGCAGACAGAGCGATGGTAGGCCAGAAGATGTGTGCTGTGCATGTCCCCAGCGGAAAAGTGTCGAATATTAAATGTATAGTCTAGATCTTTAGTTCTTTAGTTACTTTAGATAAATGAAATTTGTGTATTCAGTAATTTCTGAGAAATTCGTCAAAAACATATTCCGCCTGGGAAACGTTTCTCTGGCGGAATTTTGTCAGGGAACCAAAATTCAAGAAGAGCAATTAATGCATCATAAACATAATAAACTTTGACCTCCAACAATTTCAGAAAGACCTTCAAATCTTTCCATGAACGGCCGCTGAAAGTATTATTTATGTCACAGAGTACTAATATACTACTGATCATGTTAAATATTCTCTTCCCGAGATGGAACTTGACTACGTCACGAAAGTGTTGCCACTGATTGTTCTTTTCAGTAAATTTAAGGACTTTCTCAATTAGTTCATGAATATTAAATAAAATATTAAGTAACTTAGCAATTTAGTATCTCGCGATTCTCGCGTGATTCATCAATTCAATATTTTGTAAATTGATATAATGGATTATTAATTCGAAATTGGTATATAAAGTTCAAAAATGCATTACGCTCGGGTAATTCAATTTCACACAGTGGCAACACATCAATCTGATGACGTAGCAAGTTCCACTTACGTCATCAGCTGTCACGGGAAGAGAAGAGAATACCTTATTTTATTATACCATGCTACTGATGTTAAGTCGTTTTACGCAATTATAATATCGGATACTAGAGAAAACTGTATTTTGATGATATGCAGCCGTTCTTATCCCTTAGCCAGGCCTGGCGATTATTTTATCTTTATATACAGATAATGGTAGATTGGATGATAATAAAAAAACTGATTTCTTAATTTTTTTTTATTCCTACAATTTCCTATAAAAAAAACCCTCTGGTCTGGATATGACCACTGCCCATTTAAATATACATGATGTGGATTAGATCTGACCACTGCCCAGTTAGGTCACAACATGTAAGTATGGAAAAAATAAAGGTGAATCCACATATGTGTTACTTTGTATAAAACCTTATTTAAACATCAATGTGACCCCGAGGTATGAACGGCATTGTCGAATCCATCTGAAGACTCTGACACCAGGGTATCGGTTATTCTTCAATCCAAGAACCTATCTATCTACCATACAAAATATTTGATGTGTAAATATGGTTTTGCCTTTATTTATATGGATAAACGCTTGTAGGACAGTGGTTACATAATAACCACAATAAGTTTTTCCAGATAGGCAGAGGTCACATGTTGACCACAAACTTTCGGCGTAAATATTTCAAAGAAAAACAAATATCATGTAAAATCACTGCCTGGCTAATGGTTATAATTCAGTTACGATTAGTGTCTACCTTGTCAAAAAAATACTTGCACGTCACTGTTTAGTGTTCAACGATACAGACAAACGGCGCGACCGACCGGCATACAAAAGTAGACTTTAATTAACGTGAATAAGGTTTAAAGTCGAGTGAGGACGGGTCGTGTCACACGAACGCTTGAGAATAATAGGTACGTTTGAAGTAGGAACGAATGTTAGGGTAACACGACGCAACGAAATTGATACTATTATAATTAATTTCTTTTTCGTAAGTTTAATGACGATTCGTTTTTTTATTTACAATTGCAGTAAGGGTTATCTATCAAAGAGTCTGACGCATGTCTAGAGGTTTTCTTGAATATGGAAATGACGACTTTTGATTGAAGTTTTATTAGTCTTTAATTACTTTGTATCATGGGTATAGTAGATACCTAAAATACCTATTGGCAACGAATTCAATTCCATCCTGTATAACGGCTAACTTTCCGTTTAAATTTATACCTTCATACCCAGAACTTATAAATTAGGTACCTACTTTTAAACCTACTATTAAACGGAGGAAACATACATATTTAGTTTATTTAATATTAAGAATACATAGGCATAGTATATTTCTTTAATATTTCTTAAGTATGCATTACGCAAACGGGAAAATGTTCTCAGTGAAATGTAATTGTCCAGAGGCGGGAGCACTGGAGTACTGTGATACAGGCCCTGCCTTCATCAGGCTCCAGTTTCCTCCAATCTGCACTATTACCTGCATTTATAGTTTTTATTGTAATAAGTTACATGTTTGTGTAGATTGTTGGCGAAAATTAACTAATTTTTATCTTTTTATCTTTTTATCTTTTATCATCACCATATTTACCTTTAAACAATCCATTTCAAATGAGGGCGCCACCTCCGCCGAGGTTTGCTACCATTTCACCATGAACATGGTATAATAAAACAAGGTATTCTCTTCCCGAGATTGAACTTGACTACGTCATAAAAGTGTTGCCACTGATTGTTCTTTTCAGTAAATTTAAGGACTTTCTCAATTAGTTCCTGGATATTACATATAGTGCGGGAAGTAGTGTCATAAGGTGCAAATTTTGGTATCGGAAGAATTCACTTGGCACAGATGTAATATACGTAAAGTTAAGCTAATTTAGCCCGGTAGCCATCCCCCACCCCCTGGGGGGTAGGCAGGGGGCATTCAAAGATACTCGCCGCCGCGCTTCAGAAAAAAAATCATATCAGCTTCTATTTACCTAACACCTCGAGTATGGTGTCATTTTCTGGTAAATCGGGGATGAGGAATTCAATTTTGAGTACAATTTTACATTTAATGTATAGGTTAATAGTAAAAAAAGGAAAATATTGACGAAAATATCAAAATCGGATCGCAGTTTTTTTTATTTTAACAGATTTATTTTGCCAGAAACCCGGAATTTCGTGTTTAAAAAAATATTAACTTAAAGCATATTTATTTAGCTTTAAAAAAATATATACTTTATTATATATAGCTGTCATACATCTATCTGAAAAAAATCGGACATGGCACGCGGCGGTGCCTAAAAACTTTTTCAATCGTCTCCTCTCACATAATTTGTTGCAAGTATTAAGTTGTTTTTTATGAAAAATATATAGAATACATACTTAACTTAATTATTGACTGTCGCTTATGGTCTTATATATCAATAATAGTATTTTATATTTATATTTGTAAATTTTTTCATTCAAATTTTCCACCACAGTGGTATAATTCGGTACATTTAAATAGTTTTCTTAGACAGTTGCACCTAACACTGCACCCTGACTTGCACTTGCACCGAATCAGGTCACGACAAGCGTTAGCAGCCACTGGTGCAGTTGTCCACTTTGGTTTCCAATTATTTGATTCCATTTCATATCCCCAATCCGCCGGACTGGGAGGATTTAAAATCGGCACCATCGCTTGACCCCAAACGTGCACTGCACACCATGCTAAACAGCTCTTATGATGCCGAAAATTCTCTAGCTGTCAGTCTTTTTTTAGAGAATATCTCCCTCCTGCACTCGTTTAATGATATGCACTGACTGGATCTAAATCGAAAATCCGGTAAGTAGGTATTGCATTATTATTTTGGTTAAAATAAAATACAGCTATATATACCTGACATGCTTACTTATCATACATCGTTACTCACTGGGTAACGATGCAGCGGACGAGCTAACACCGGAGGGACCCCTTCCGATGGCCCTGATTCCCTTCACGCAGGATCTCTCTTTGATCAAGAGTCGTATTGGCGAAGAACTGGCTCAGTCTTGGCAGGCTAAGGAGGCGCTGCCCCAATGAGACAGACGTTTATCCCGACGTCTGTTAGCACTGCCGAGGAGGAACCTACGCCCTATGATTAACATTATTACTGGTCATTGTGCACTAAACAAACACCTTTTCACCCTAGGTTTAAGTAACAGTCCTCGTTGCAGCGCATGCATGGAGGCTGAAGAAACTGCGAGCTATCTCCTCCCGGAGTGCGATGGTATCGCGCACATAAGAAAAAAGTTCCTAGAACATCCGGAAACCATGACGCAAAACGGAACTGGCAAATTCGGGCCTAATTGCGAAAAATTGTCCTCGAGGGAAGTAAGAAGTAATATCATACATTGTTATGACAAATTTTGAATAATTTGGTTAGAATTTTCTATGTCTTTGTTATTGAACATATTAAATACATTAGTTGCTGATGGAAAAGTATTCCATGCTTCGTCAGCAACATGCACAATTATTCTCGTATGGGCATTCAGCTTCGTGGTTACAGGGGTCGATGTTATTTTTACAACGATCGCTGCTGCTAGGAACAGTCGTATGACTGTTCTTAGCAGCTGCTTTTGAAGCATAAAATACTTTTCCATCAGCAACTAATGTATTTAATATGCTCGCTGACAGACACGTAGAAAACTGTAACCAAATTATTCAAAAATTTATCATAACGATGTGTAATAAGTGAGCATAGATTAAATTGTATTTCTGTGGTTATAAATGATAGCTGTATTTTATATTAATCAAAATAATGCAATACCTACCTACCTAATTTTCATTTTAGATCCAGTCAGTGCACATCGTTAAACGAGTGCAGGAGGGAGATTTTCTCTAAAAAAGGCTGACAGCTAGAGAATTTTCGGCAGCATAAGAGCTGTTTAGCATGGTGTGCAGTGCACGTATGGGGTCAAGCGATGGTGCCGATTCCAAATCCTTCCAGTCCGGGGGGATTGGGGATAGGAAATGGAATCAAATGATTGGAAACCAAAGTGGACTACTGCACCAGTGGCTGCTACCGCTTGTCGTGAACTGATTCGGTGCAAGTGCAAGTCAGGGTGCAGTGTTAGGTGCAACTGTCTAAGAAAACTATTTAAATGTACCGAATTATACCACTGTGGTGGAAAATTTGAATGAAAAAATATACGAATATAAATATAAAATACTATTATTGATATATAGGACTATAAGCGACAGTCAATAATTAAGTTAAGTATGTATTCTATATATTTTTCATAAAAAAACAACTTAATACTTGCAACAAATTATTTGAGATGAGACGATTGAAAAAGTTTCTAGGCACCGCCGCGTGCCATGTCCAATTTTTTTCAGATAGATGTATGACAGCTATATATAATAAAGTATATATTTTTTTAAAGCTAGATAAATATGCTTTAAGTTAATATTTTTTTAAACACGAAATTCCGGGTTTCTAGCAAAATAAATCTGTTAAAATAAAAAAAACTGCGATCCGATTTTGATATTTTCGTCAATATTTTCCTTTTTTTACTATTAACCTATACATTAAATGTAAAATTGTACTCAAAATTGAATTCCTCATCCCCGATTTATCAGAAAATGACACCATACTCGAGGTATTAGGTAAATAGAAGCTGATATGATTTTTTTTCTGAAGCGCGGAGGCGAGTAACTTTGAATGCCCCCCCTGCCTACCCCCCAGGGGGTGGGGGATGGCTACCGGGCTAAATTAGCTTAACTTTACGTATATTACATCTGTGCCAAGTGAATTCTTCCGATACCTAAATTTGCACCTTCCATACATTGGGTGACACTACTTCCTGCACTAATATAATATTATGTAACTTAGCTATTAAGTATCTCGCGATTCTCGCGTGAATCATCAATTCAATATTTTATAAATTGATTTATTGGATTATGAATTCGAAATTGGTACATAAAGTTCAAAAATGCATTACGCTTGGGTAATTCAATTTCACACAGTGGCAACATATCAAACTGATGACGTAGTCAAGTTCCACCTACGTCATCAGCTGTCACGGGAAGAGAATACCTTGTTTTATTGTACCATGACCATGAACTACTGCAAAGTTAATTCAACACTTCCTTCGTCACTTTTTTGCCAGTCGTGATTGCTGCTATCTCTGTGAGAGCAGCTGGTACTATTTTTGCCTATTGCTTCCAATAGTTTCTATGACGTTGGGTGTCTGATACGTTAGAAATTATTATAATTATTTTTGATTCGGCGAAGGAAATTATCGTGAGGAAACCTGCTCACTAGTTCACTGTGTAATAATGACTGTTGTCACTAGGTCACGGTCATTGAACGTCAGATTTAGGCAGCTCAAAAAATCTGACACCAGCATTAGCTGTAATAAGAAAGACGAGTCCTGTGGCGACCTCTACGTCTACGTAACTACGAGGGACTGCTATCTCTGTGAGAGCAGCTGGTACTATTTTTGCCTATTGCTTCCAATAGTTTCTATGACGTTGGGTGTCTGATACGTTAGAAATTATTATAATTATTTTTGATTCGGCGAAGGAAATTATCGTGAGGAAACCTGCTCACTAGTTCACTGTGTAATAATGACTGTTGTCACTAGGTCACGGTCATTGAACGTCAGATTTAGTCAGCTCGAAAAATCTGACACTAGCATTAGCTGTAATAAGAAAGACGAGTCCTGTGGCGACCTCTACGTCTACGTCACTACGAGGGACTGCAACCACAAATAATGAAGCGACAACCAACAATATAGTTTACAAGAAACATACAAGATGGCGCCAGCAGTATCCCACATCTCGATCTCAGAGTTCTGGTAGCAACTGACTATTTATATAACCTTCGACAATACACCGTCGGAGCTGCGGTTCCCCGCAACACCATGCCTGGCGGGAAGATCTTCCCTTTAGTCGAGCATTACATACCACCTCGCTCCCGCTACATTATTCATAAACAAAAACATTGATTTAAAATCACACTCGTTTTATTTAAATTCAAAATTGTTAAATAAATAGGTAAGATTACTAAAATACATAAATTTTCAAGTAGATACGTTCATAATGATCAATATTTTTCACATTACTGGACTTTCCGCGATTGACTTTATTTTTTAGCCCTACAAAAAGAAGGGTCTTTATAAGTTTGACGCTAGTATCTGTCAGTGTGTCTGTGTGTGGCATCGTAGTTTTTTACGGGTAAAAAGCGTGAAAACAACTTCCCTTGCGATGGTTCTTAGCCATATCAAATTCTTAGTCATGATCAAAATTGGTTTACTTGTTTAAAATTATTCGGTGATAACGCTTCAAATTGGGTAATTTACCTGACAAATAATAAATGGCGCTATGATATCAAAATATTATATATTTCCGTAACTTTCAAATTCTTTTTCCGTCGGGGTTGTGTGACCATAAGTAATAACCTAACGAATATGATGCCGTTAGGTTGCTCTTAAAGGTTTCACACACGACACAATTTGGCATACAATCTGCAGCAACAATCTGTTGCTCTACTGCGGCCACAACACGTCTACACACATGACAATCTGCAGTACAGCACCAGATTGTTACTGTAGATTGTATGCTAAATTGTGTTGTGTGTAGCCACCTTTAAAATAAATAAAAAACTACGACCAACTTATTAAGTACTTGGTTTAATATTAATATAAACCTTCTGAAACTAGATTTTGACATCTGGTGAGTTGTAAGCATATTTGCCTATATTTTGATTAAGGTTAACTAGCCCATCGAGTACAGTGTAGGGCAAAGTCCTCCCCTCCATCCTTCCATATAATATGAACGTGTATAAAAAATCAGCATGACTTATTTAAGTACATGTCTCTCATTCGTCAGTCTCAAACTTGATTTTTCTAAAAATCGTTTTACCAAGTACTTAAGTTAGTCGTTAAACATAATAGGACGGATTTTTTTGTTCATTATCTTTAATATCACTTGAAAAACCTGTCTTCTTCCTCATAACATTCCACAGGGTTGTTTAATCTCACTAGCCAATCATGAACCACATAAATAGGATTCAAACTCTTGTCAAAAGTTAGTGCTTTCACATTTCTCAAGTTAGATAATTTGTCTAAAGCGTATTTGTATCTATTGTATAGATATATACCATCATTTGTTGCTACATATAACTTATTATCTATATCCGCAGTCATGATATTCACAGGAGATTCTGTTACCTCGAAAGCTGGCGCGCCAGTTCCTAATTTCACTCTATAAACTTTATTGTCTTTCAAAAAGAATAAATTACTATCATCATCTACTATTATATCATCAGCAAATTCATATCGCATTTCAGGAATAGGCTTCACACCATCTCCATCAAAGTTGTAGACCTTTTTACGTATATTAGTGAAGTAGAGAGCATTTTTGAAAAACAGGCTTAAAATTGGTTCATTTATAGGGAACTTTTCAGGGAGATTTCTGTCTGTGACTGCGTATAATCCGTCAGCACAACCGATGTAGATTCTATTCTTACTGTCGTCAACAGCTAAACTTGTGGCGTTTCTTATTCCCATGAAGAATCCTGCTTGATTAGTGTCTAGATTGAAATAGCCTGCTCCTCCAGAGTACATGATGCCACCCTGGTGGTAGATGAAGAAGACGCTGTTTTCTTTCCTGCTGTATATAATTTGTTTTACGTGGTTTAGTCCTTCTTTCAGCAGCTCCATGTTATAATATCTGTTGTTGAAAGGCACGCCGCGGCATTTTTGGGCCGAGGCGGCTGCGCATAGTGTAAGGATGAATAGCAGCTTCATGTCCTGGAAAATAAATAAAAAAATATATAGGGACAAATTACACTGATTGAGCTAACCCGAAAGTAAGTTCGAGAGATGTTATGGGATACTAACTCAACGGTACTATATTTTATAACAAATACATATACCTACACGGTGATATTTCATTGGTTTTGGAGCCGAAGGCCACTTCATGGGCATCGTTAGTAAGACCTAATTAGCTAGTAAAAATAAAAATTCAGAAACAAAAAATGTTGACTTAAACTCGAAAGCAAAATTGTGAGATCAATTAGTAGTACTGCAGCCATACACGGCCCGCCGGCCGGCGGAGGTCATCGACATCCACGCAGCTGTTTTGGCCGGCATAGCTACGTGGTTTCGGATCGAAAATAATTTACGCAACTTTTTTATCTTATGACATACATAAATTAGGATTACGTATATGGATAGTAGAATTTATTTACTATACGACATATTTTTTCTCCAAAACCAATGAAAAGTCAGCGTGTATAGATAAACATCCAAGACCCAGGACAATTTGACAAAGGCCATTTCCCAACTTGCCCTGACCGGGAATCGACCTCAGAAACTCTGGGTAGCGGACTAGCATGATGACAACTACGCCACGGAAGTATTCAAAAAAATATTAAATTCAGGATTTAATTACAGATTCGTGCTTTGTCCTTATCGGGGTAGACGGCCCTATATGTCTTTGGGCCCTGGGCAAACATTACTTATTGCAGAGCCGTATGACCTAAATGCCACTTCTTGCGAAAGGATTGCCAGGTCGCCAAACCTAAAAGCCGGACAGACCAGCCAGTTTGGCCGGACATTTGGGTAGAAAAGCCGGACACCCTACATTACATTATTGAGGATTTTGTCTCAGCATTAGGTACAACAAAAAAAAATGTATGTAAAACCAAGCTTTTTTGATTATTGTCATAAATCTTGCCGCCACGCAACGCAACGTACGGCACGTGCGCTATCAATCGAGAAATGAACAATAACGACAGAGCGCAGGAGGGCGGGCGACAGGCGGCGGCGGGGCGCCCCTCGGCCTGCGTGAGCGACCGACGCGACTAGTGATGTGCCGCTACCAAATTACCGCTACCAGTATTTTACTATTTGGAAATATTCCCAGTAAGTTTCCATTGTTACCGGTTATATTCCCAAATGCTGGTAATATTGTTTAATAGGTATAGTTTTGTTGATTTCTCTATGTAATATTGTTTAAAACCCGCACGTGCACTCCTCCAAGCTGCTTCTCTTCCCGCGCAGATCGTAAAAGCCGATCGAGGGAATTAATGAAAATGCGAACCATGATAATAGGTGATGCAGCTAGCATTGTTTTGATTCCTTTGTTGATGTTCCGTAGTAAACAAGAAACCCTTATTTCGCTATTTCTGTCTGTCTGTCTATCTGTCCGCGGTTTTACTCAGAGACTATTAGTACTAAAGATCTGTAATTTGGCATGGGTTTATATTAATCACGCCGCGCCGACTAAGTGCTAAAATAGCTTTTTCTAGATTAGCTTACCATACATTACATGTTACATGTAAAGTGGCACTTTTTCGACTAACCGTTGAATAGTTCGTATATAATCTCTAACTATTGTAAGTTTGAGAACATATTTTTTTTCGATTGAGGGATCCATTTGTGAAATATTTGGATGAAATTTTTTATTACTGTAGTCTGCTTAGAGCCGCAGGACCCAAAATGCTCTGTCTGCTCCATTAGGGTTAGAGACGTGATAGTGTATCGTATCTTGCGCATAGCGCACACTTTGCGTTTTGTGTGACTTTTTTATGGTCATTCTTCTGGCGTGTAGAGGACTAATACTTTATAAATGAATTTTTATCAGCGCTTTTATCGGTAGTTTGTCTTTAAAATTATTTAAGTATAAATAGGTAAATAACATTATATGCAATGTAAACTAAACTTATTGACATGTAAAAGTGCCTTTACAGGTGTGATTACTAAATAAACATTGATTATTGAATTTTGAAAAGCAGCATTTCTTTTTGTATGCTACCTATAGCTTTCTCTTTCACTTTTAGTCGTGGCACTCGTGGCGCCAAATTTAATAAATTTTATTTCAAAAATGTTTTTTTTTTACTTGTAAACTTACTATTTACATTCTCAGACAGATCCTTGTCAAGAAATTTACTAAGCGGCTTTATAGTTACAATGATAAATTACCCAGAAAGTTACTGTATGGGAAGTTACTCAGTAAGTTTCTCGAAACTTAATAGTAACAATGAGAAAATTCCCAGAAAGTTACTGTATGGGAAAATTACTCAGTAAGTTTCTGGAAACTTACTCGGTAAGTTACTAGGAATATTGGGAAAATACTATTAAACATAAAATTTTTGGTTGCATTTAAATTACAAGTAGTAGAAGTCTCATCGGAGCATTGATATTCACAAATGAAAATTGAAAAAAAAAAAAATTTCCTATGTTACCCTAAATTACCGATTTTCAGAATGTTACTGGTAACGTTACTGGGAAAATACTCGTCTGGAGTAAGTTACCGGTAACGGCACATCACTACGCGACATTCGACTCTCGTCGCCTGCGCTCGGCCGCGCTCGGCGCTTGGTCGTTCATGAAATGTAAAAAGCGTAACAAAAGCCGGACAGGCCGGACACGCAACCAAAAAGCCTGAATGTGTCCGGCTTTATCCGGACGCCTGGCAACGCTATGCGTAAAGATAAGCTAGAAGGTGGAAATAAGGAATCTAATTAATTAGTGATACATACACGGTGATTTGTCATTGATTTCGTAGCCGAAGGCCACTTCATAAGGATCGTTAGTAAGACCTTATTAGCTAATTTAATTTATTAAATTAATTAATTTAATCAAAATAAAAATTTAGAAACAAAAATGTTGACTCAAACTCGAAAGTAAAATCGTGAGATCAATTAGTAGTACCGCCGCCACCGGCCGGCCAGAGTTCATTGGGGTTACGTGGCAGTTTTGGAAGGGCGTAACGACGTGGTCTCGATCGAAATATTTCTCTACGTGATCGAATCAGAATTAAAGAAATTCGGTGGAGAACAAAAGTCACTGACTTAGCCCAGCGGATTAGCTCGTTGAAAAGGCAGTGGGTGAACACAGCGCGACAAACAGATGGCTGATGGGGCAAAAAGGTACTCGAATGGCGACCGCGTACTGGCAAGCGGACCGATGTAACTAACTATACCTAGCGGGGCCCTCCCCCCTACTGAAATATGTTTAGTATAGATGGTTAGTACCCTTGTTGGTAGTCTCTAAACTTGTATTAAAATCATTGGTACCCCGGTGCCTTTGTGGTGTAGTGGTTAGAGCGTTCGGCTCATACCCGGAGGTCCCGGGTTCGATTCCCGGCGAGGGCAACTACTTTGTGTTGTTGTCCTAGTTTGGTTAGGACATTGTAGGCTGATCACCTGATTGTCTGATAAGTAAAATGATCCGTGCTTCGGAGGGCACGTTAAGCCGTCGGTCCCGGTCACTGTCTTTGACATTGGTCGTTACCTAAAACCATGTCAGAGGCCTTTAAGGCGGTTTAAAACTTTGACACTAGTGTTAGTCACTAACACACACCAGAAGAAGAAGAAGATTGGTACCCCAGTGGTTTTTGAGTAAACCGTACCTAGAACACCCACCCATAAACTCATAAAGTGGTCAGACGGACAACCTGACCAAAGGTCGTTGGAAAGCGCTGGATGAAGCCACTCTTGATCGGTCATAGAGCATTTCTCCTCCTTATAATTAGGTTGAAGCTACACTGAAACCATTTCGACTCGATAAGAAGAATAATTAGGTATGATTTTAGTGAGGAGATTTTTGTGTATGTAAGTAGCCAACACTGGTGTCAGATTTTTCAGGCTGCCTAAAGGCATCTGACATAGTTTGACGACTGCCATACAATGATGACAGCCGAAACCAACGGCTCATACGTGCCTTCCGAAGCACGGAGGAAATCGAGCAATTTTTATGCCATTTTTATTCCACCCATCCCAGTGCAGACCACGCCCGGTGTCGCTTTACTTGCGAAAGCGCTAGTAATGCACTATGTATGTATTTGTATTTATATATGTGTATGTATATGTATTTATGTGTATGAATACTTATGTGTAGTACTGTACGTATATCTAAGTAAACTTGTATTAGTACAAAGTGTATTTTAAGTGCATCTTTAAGCACCTATCGCAAACAGATTAAAATTTTCTGTTTTCCTACAGGTTGACTGGTAGAGAATGCATTAGCATTAAGTTCACCTTTTGTACCGTTGTGGTCAATAAAGATTTTGATAAATAAACAAATGAATGCACACTTCCGGCCCCCAAGCTTCCTATTAAGTATAAAAATATATTTAATAGGTGCCATAGAAATAGATTATTTTACTAGTTAAATATTACTTTAACATAACAAAATATATTAAAACTATTTTAATAAACATGAATTCAGTCCGAGAAAGTGAATAACTTTCCCCAAAGAAATATTATATTGAAATATGAGTTTTTTTTATGTATGTTCACCGATTACTCGAAGACGCCTGGACCGATTTGGAAGTCTTTACTTTTTTTTTGAAGGGGCTTGGTGATCGAACAGAAATTTCATCAAAATCGGTTGTGTAGTTAAGGGGCGAAGTCGGCTTTTGTTTTAAAAATTATAGGCCGTACTATATAGTTTTATGCCGTACTATATGTTATATGTATAAATTCATAAACGTTACAATTGCAACTTGCAAAAGTACTTTTTTAGTAGGTAAGTAGGTACAATTATTTCGTATCGAAACGAGGAAAATATTGCACAGAATATACCTACCTATATAGTCCTCGTCATTTTGCACATTACTTGCTAAATTCAAGGTTCACTGCGCATAAACAAACACCACATGCGCAAACGCATATTATTATCTAAAGTGAAAATCACTTAACAATAAAAAAATATAAAAATACTCACCGAAAACGAACGAAATAGGTCCGAAAATCACATATTTTGGATATTTTCTCGCAGTTTCGTCAACACGTCTGACTAAGCGAAAGGCATGTTGTTACTAAAGCAAATTAATTCTGTCCGTTTGTTCGTGAATCATGTGACGTAACCATAGGTGCGGTCCGTTCTGGCCTACAACGAATTAATGACAGTCACAGAAGGGGACCCTTTTTTTTGCATAATTTTTTTGTTCTAATATGCTTTGGCATACTGGGTTTGGCATAAAATATTTTGTCATAATAGTTTTTAGGCATAAGTTGTTTTTTGGCATACTGGTAAGTTGGGCATAATTATATTTTAGGCTAATTTGTTACGGCATAATGTTAATTAGCATAATCTCTTTAGGCGTAATAACTACTATAAGACTAATAGTATTAAGGCTATATAAGTGTTTATTTTTAATTATCATGAACAAAAAATATGACCACCCAGAACAAATGTGAGGGCAAAAGGGAAGTTAGGTTCAAGTTTTTTTTTTATGATCACCTGGAACAACTGTGAGACCAGAAAGGAAGTTAGATTCAACTTATTAGCAATTAATAAACAATTTATATACAACAAATAAAAAATGTTATGCTTAATCATTTTTATGCTTAAAGTAATGTTATGTCTTGATAAATTATGGTTTGATGACATTATGCTTACATCCTTTTATGTTTTAAAATGTTAGGGCTAAATAATGATTATGCTTAGGTACATTATGCTTAAAATTATTATGCATACTCCATTATGCGAAAGGACGTTATGCTTAAAAAGGATTGTGCATTAAACCAGTATGCTATGTGATATTATAGCTTAAATTTGTATACATATAGATAGTGATCCTCACAGAAGAATAGCAGCACTTCACGGTCTCTCTTCCTGTGAATGTCGTATGCACAAACATCTCGTGCTATACAACCACGGTACTGTTACAAGCAATAGTATAAAATATCGATAGTCTATCGATAGTGTCGTGACCTTGGAAAACAGTAACAATATCGATAGGACTATCGATAGTATTGATAGTTTAGATAGTATTGTTTAAAATCGATACTATTGTAATATCGATAGTCATTTTAGCTATCGATAGTTTTTCATGCAAATAGTAGATACAGTATCGATACTATCGATACTAACGATGGTATCTAAATCCAATATTATCGATAGTATCGATACTATCGATAGTTCTATCGATATTATGACTGTTTTTCAAGGTCAACTATCGATAGTTATGCCACGCTACACGGTATACAACTGTAATCAAGCAAAGGAACACATTTTTTGCTAGTATCCGACCTCATTTACTAGGGTAGCACAGGGTAGACAAATACTATGTGTCTGTATGAAATGCACGCTACTGCAGTTTATAATCCCGTTGGTCTCAGCTGTCATCATTGTATGGCAGTCATCAAGCTATGTCATATGCATTTAGGCAATCTGAAAAATCTGACACAAATATTGGCCACTTACTTACACACACGTAAAACAACAGCCTTTGCGCAACCGTGAGCCTTCTTATGAGACCCATATGTAAGGGACCACGTTTCAGAGCCATAAGTCATCACTGGTAACACACATTCGTTGTAAACGGTTTTCAGGTTCGATCGGAGCTATCCTCAGTTGATTGGAATTCCATCCTTTCATCTTCTGATATTGACATTAGTTTAGATATTTTTTATAAAATAGTTAATGACATAATCAGCAAATATACTCCCCTCTCTAAAAATAGAGACACTATTTATCCTGTATGGTTTAGTCCTGCATTAAAACGTTGTATTAAAATGAAAACCAAGTACCATAAATTATACAAAAAATTCGGCAACCCTATTGATTACGACGAGTTCTCTCATTATAGAGCCCTAAGTAAACAGTTAATAAAATCTTGTTACCAAAAATTTATAGATTCAGTGGAGGACTCTGTAGGAAATGACATTAAGAATTTTTGGAGGTTTGTCAATGCCAAGAAGGGTGTGAATTCCATCCCTTTGACGATGAAATATCGCGACACTACTGCATCTGACCCGTCCCAAATATGTGAGATGTTTTCGGAATATTTTAGCTCGGTATATGAAAATGGTACGCAAGGGAATAACTTTAACTTCAGGGACAGGAACTGTAACACATTAAGCTCTATAGAGATAACAAAAGAAATGATATATAATAAGCTTAAAGTATTAGACATTAATAAAGGTCCCGGACCTGACAATATCCTGGCCATTTTCATCAAAAACTGTGCAAAGGAGTTGTGTGAGCCATTACATATTCTGTTCGTTAGATCAATTCAAACGGGTGTTTTTCCTACACTATGAAAAGTAGCACATGTTATTCCGGTCTACAAATCAGGTGATAAGACCCAATGTCAAAATTACAGGCCAATTAGTATTCTATCTTGTTTCGCTAAGATATTTGAAAGTATTGTGTACGACGTTCTATATAGCCACATAAAGCCTTACTTACATCCACAGCAACATGGTTTTGCTGCTGGTAAGTCTACTACGTCAAACCTACTTGAATACAAAAATTATCTTTGTAATGCTTTTGCCAAGAACTTACAGGTAGACTCTATATATACTGATTACTCAAAAGCATTTGACAAAGTGAATCAAATAATACTCTGTAACAAAATGGCCAGATATGGCATTCACGGAAACTTGTTACGATGGATACAATCCTACTTGAGTCGTAGAAGTCAACTTGTAGCATTAAGAGGCCATCTCTCAGCACCAGTTACTGTTACATCGGGAGTACCGCAGGGAAGCCATCTAGGCCCTTTATTATTCGTAATTTTCATAAACGATCTAATCGAGAATCTTTCTTGCCCTTGTCTTCTCTATGCTGATGACCTAAAAATGTATTCCACCGTCAAGGATACCGATGATGCTGCTAGGCTTCAAACTGATTTGGCAAGGCTATCGGACTGGTGTCATGAGAACTGCATGCAATTAAATGTGGACAAATGTTTTACTATAACTTTTACTAGAAAATCAAATATAGTTACTTATAACTACACTTTAGATGGTAAAACACTAGATCGCAAACAAGTAGCTAAGGATCTTGGAGTTTTGTTTGATAGTAAGTTAAGCTTCCATGACCATTACGACTATATTATTGAGCGATGTTCAAATTTACTAATTTCATCTGCAGGATAACTAGGGACTTTAAAAAGACTGATAGTTTTCTTCATCTATTTTTTTCACTGATACGCAGCATACTTGAATACAATTCAGCTATCTGGTCTCCTTTCTATAACGTACACTCTAATAGAATTGAAGCAATTCAGAAAAGGAGCTTAAAAGTTCTTAGTTATAGACGTGGCATGGGTCGAACGCTTAGCTCCTACACAGAGCGTCTGGAATATTTTCATGTAACCCCTCTTAATATACGTCGAGACTACATCAATCTGGTACTTCTTTACAAAATTATTCACTGCGTCCTAGAATCTCCTTCCCTTCTTTCTGCAATTAACTTTAATACCCGGTTTAGATCTAGAAATCGAAATTATAATGCATTTAGTCTTCAGATTTATTCCAACAATACCTCATATTACAATCCCATCGTTAGAATGTGTCGCCAATATAATGAAATCCTGGTTACTAATAGAGACATAGACATTTACCACTTCTCATTACACAAATTCCGGCGGCAGGTCTTTATTTACTTAACCAGATAACGTAATCAACTAATGTTTTTATTTATATTTTGTTTTTTATTTATTTTTTATTCTTATTTGTGAGCGCTTCGCTATCTTTTCTAGTTTCTTTATTTTAATAATATCAAGAAAATTGTGTCGAACTCTAGCGCATAAACTTATGATTTAAATTGTTTAGACTTTTTAGGCATACATATGTAAGGAAAACAATCCAGATCAACACCTAAAACTTATATTGTACCTACATAAGAATATGATTGTTATCTGTTTTGTGTGCTAAATAAAGAAATGAAATGAAATGAAACGGGGACGTATTAGAACATGTAAAATTAAAATATCAACACTTAAAATAACTAAGTACAAAACCCCTAAATTACAATGCCAAATAGTTCGAATTCCTTAATGACGTTTTAACCTAACCTAACCTACTTTTTTATGGCAGCAATTAGTTTCTGGTGCTTCACTGGCCGCTACCGCGGCACGCTTGCTTCGCTCGCTCGGCTCGCGCGCTTTTGGGGTCATAGTTCCTAACCTCACCTACTTTTCTATGGCAGCAATTAGTTTCTGGTGCTTCACTGGCCGCTACCGCGGCACGCTTGCTTCGCTCGCTCGGCTCGCGCGCTTTTGGGGTCATAGTTCTAACCTAATCTAACCTACTTTTCTATGGCAGCAATTAGTTTCTGGTGCTTCACTGGCCGCTACCGCGGCACGCTTGCTTCGCTCGCTCGGCTCGCGCGCTTTTGGGGTCATAGTTCTAACCTAACCTCACCTACTTTTCTGACAGCGATTAGTTTCTGGCGCTTCGCCGGCCGCTGCCGCAGCACGCTAGCTTCGTTGATTCGCGCGCTGTTGGGATCACAGTTCTAACCTTGCCTAACCTACTTTTATGGTAGCAATTGTTTTTTTTATGTTGTACTTTTAATATTATGACTATAAATATTTTGAACAATTAGGTAATCTGGATATTAATCATTGTAAACTCAAAGGTTTTATATTTTTTATACATCGGTGTTACGTCATTAAGGTATTTGAACCATTTGGCATTGTAATGTAATTTTAGGGGTTTTGTACTTCGTTGTTTTAACTGTTGAGTACCTGGGCGACCGAGCTTTGCTCGGTTACATCTCAAACATTAACTACATTTTTTAAACTTGTCTAAAAACAATACAAAATAAAAAATTATAAATAAACTTCAACATAAAAAAACAAACGCAAGTCACCGAGTGGGAATCGAACCCGTAACACTCTTTCTAGCGGTCTGTATCTTAAACCTAAGCCAAACGGATAGCGGCCGCCGCGACGAAATTAGCGACCATATTCTGCGTGGAAAGAAAAACGCATGAAAACACGCGTTTTCCCAAACATAAGACTAATCTAGATCGATTGTTTACCCCCGAAAACCCGCAAATACCAATTTTCAGCGAAATCGTTAGAGCCGTTTTCGAGATCACAGAAATGTATATATATATAAATAAATAAATATACAAGAATTGCTCGTTTAAAGGTATAAGATATTTTAATTTTATATGTTCTAATACGTACTTACCCTTGTAGACTTTATTTGTTAAAAATATTCTCATCCAACGAAGGTTAGCGAAACCAAAATGATGCATCTTTTGTCCGCTCGATATTTTGCAACTCCACATCATTATATAATACAATGGTCGAAAGCGGAGGTTCGAGTGTATTGTTGTATGTTAGTGTATCAAATCGTTGATTCATTCATGACCATCACGTCTACAACGTGTTAATAAAATAACGCAAAACCTCTCAGATGGTACTTCAGCCCATGAAACTAAACAACTTTTGTTCTACAACTTTCACAAAACCAAAAAAAATATTTGAATTTTCATACAAACTGATCAGCTGATCGAGTCAATTTGTATGAAAATCTTAATTTTATTTCTGGCATTTTGGGAATATTGTAGAACAAAAGTTGTTCAGTTTCATGGACTGAGTTACAACCTGAGAGGTTTTGCGTTATTTTATTAACACTTTGTATAAACCTTAAGGCCTGGACGGTTACTCTATAAAATACGATAGTCGCCAATAATGACGTCTATTTCTATGCCAAACCAAATTCGACTTTAATCACCGTTCATTAATGCTCAATGTTGCTTGACACTGAAATGCGGATACGCAATAACGTCTGTCTTGCGTATCGCTTTTGGAGTAACCCCCCTGGCCTGGCCAGTCTCTGGCGGGCGGCCTGATTCGCGGTGGCATGCCACAGCTCACTAGTTGCGACTAGCGTCGCATAACTATCGATAGTTTGACTATCGATAGTTTACCTTGAAAAACAGTCACAATATCGATAGGACCTTCGATAGTATCGATAGTATCGATTGTTAATAGTATGCAATACTATTGATGAAAGGTAAAACTATCGATAGTATAGAGAGTATTGAAATTAGATACTATTGATAGTATCGATACTATCGATACTGTATAGCTACTATTTGCATGAAATACTATCGATAGCTTAAATTACTATCGATTTTACAATAGTATCGATATGAAACAATACTATCGATAGTTCTTTATACAAATAGTACCTTTACTATCGAATCAATACTATCGATGCGATTTATTTGAAATACTTCTTTTTAAAATGCAAATACAAAATGCAAAGTACCTATTTTGTATTTTGCATTTAAATGCCTTTTAGTAAAAAACATTTTGTATTTTTGAAAACCATTTTGTACATCTCTGGCGGTGAATGTATTTAGAGAACAGCAGAACAGCAGCTAATGGAGAGGTAATTTGACAGAAATGAAAAACATAGGTGTATTCGAGACTAACTCGAATTATTTAAATCTTCTTCTTCTTATCGTGTGTGTGACTAACACTAGTGTCAGAGTTTTAAAACCGCCTTAAAGGCCTCTGACAAGGTTTTTAGGTAACGACCAATGTTAAAGACAGTCACCGGAAAAAAGCGCAATTTTTGTCTTTGATTTAAAGTAATTACAGAGGTTTTTGGTTATATTGTGTTGAAATTAATTATTTCTGTAAATTTGAATACTTTTTCGTAAGTTAAGCCGATAGTGAACATCAAGTTTATAGTTATTATAAAAATAAAAATATATACGACCAAAGTTATTATAAGCTAATGAGTGAACATTATTTTAGAAGTTGGTTCTGAAAAAATATTTCTTAGTATTTATTGAATGAAAACCAGTGGCGGATTTACACATTTGCCGCCAGTAGGCTTATTATATTTTGCGCCCCTACTCATCCTGTTTTTGGATCCGTCATGTGCAGCTTTTTCTATGGCGAAGAAGTGGAAATAGGTAGGTATCAGTCCGCCGCCTGATTACTTAAAAAAAACCTAGGAGCGCTTGATTATGCCGGCCCTATTCAGGGTAGCGGGGATGCGCGGAAGGGGACGGCTGGAAAACATTCGATATTGCCGCCCCCAAAAATTTGCCGCCCTAGGCTCCAGCCTACTCAGCCTGCTGATAAATCCGCCACTGATGAAAACTACACTAAATAAGGATTAGTACTGGTCGGAGCTTTGATTAGGTATTGTAAATGTTCTATATTATCTTCATATTCTGTTTTGTGTCTATTTGCTAGTTTTTCTCATAAATGGCGATGAAAAGTAGAGTGTGCTACTCGCGTACGGTAATATTTTTATCTCGGGCGTTATACGTGAATCCCTCGCTTCACTCAGGATTCCACTATAGAATCACTCGCTACGCTCGCGATTCAAGTGTGGAATCCTTCGTTTCGCTCTGGATTCAAAGTAGCGCCCTCGACTTAAAAGTATTACCTTTACCCCTTGTAGCACAATCTACTATTAGCGTAGCTCCCATACAAGTGGGAGTAAATTTGTTTCTTGACTAACCCATTGTGTGGGGTATCGTTGAATAGGTCTTTTTAACACCATTTTTCGATTTAGGGATCCGTTTCTGAAATATTTGCAAATTTTTGAGTTATTGAGTTAAGTGTCGTCCCCCCTCTATCTGCTAAGCGATTAAAAATGGAAACGTGAAAAAAATCATAGTAAGTATATACTTACTATGATTTTTTTCACGTTTCTACTATATCCGTATATAATTATCGTATCCGTGTATAATTGGAAATTTAAAGGAAAACTATATGAGCTGAGTAGGGTTTTACAAATTAAAAAAATACTATCCGATCGACTTCTAAAATAGGTATGCTGAGAAAAGGAAAATTTCATACAAATTCAATAGAAAAATAGTTTTTAGACGTTTTTAGTGGCATGAACGCAATCGACACGCATCTTTGTTTCTTCCAGAGACGTAGTGATACTATCATATAGTGATTAAATACTCTTCGGTCCAGTTTAGATAGTATGTCATAAAGGAGGATTCACATCAGATTCACATACATTCAAGTTGTGTTTATCGCATAGATTAAAGAACAAAAAAAAATCTAAATCTATGGTTTATGTCCGAATTGTGCTTTGTTTCGTCAAAATATTTCTCAAACGAAAAACTCGTTTTAAAATACAGGCAAGTGTTATCGAGTTTTATGATTGCTATTTTGTAGTAATAATCGTCTAAAATGCACTGCCTTATTAAGTTTTAGTGCTTTTAGTGAAGTAATGTTAATGTGGTCGATAATATTTGCACTAAAATAGCGCTAATACTAAATGCATTAAGTAGGTATGTATAATTAAATAACGCCTATTTAGGGTTCCGTAGAAAACACGGAACCCTTATAATTTCGACATGTCTGTCTGTCCATTCACGGTCCTACTACTAGAAAGTAGTTATTTGGCATCGAGTAATTTTTTTTACATTAGCGGCCTTACAAGTAAAGTGGGAGTCATTTTTTTTTCTCGATACACATTGTTGCGCTATCTTTGAATAGGTTTTTTAAAAACATTGTGAGCTTGTGAACACCATTTTTCGATATAGGGATCCGTTTCTGAAATATTTGGATTTAAATTTTTTTGTTAGAGTCAAGTGTGTCTCCCCCCCCCCCTCTTCTATCTGCTCTTCTTCTTCTTATATTTAAGAGCTGGGCTCTTGTCGGTGGAGTGCTTCTATTTGCTAAGCAGTTATAAATGGACACGTGAAAAAATTCACAGCTACTATAGTATATGTATATGTATAATGTTCTAGGAAAACTATTACAGCTAAGTAGGGTTTCCAAATTTTAAAGTTATAGGCGATCAACTTACAAAATGTATTCGGAAATTTTACACCAATTCAATAGAGAATTAGTTTTTAGAGGTTTTTTTTGTGGCATGAACTCAAATTCCATGCTGGTCTAGGAGAAACGAAAAAAACTTAGAATGTTCCAGCTGCTTTTCTTCCCGCGCAGATCGTAAAAGCCGATCGAGGGAATGGGCAAAAATGCGAATCATTTGAACAGGCGATGCGGCTAGCAACCCGTCACTGTATTGATTGCTTTTCCATCTTCTCGCCCACCGTGACGCTAAAAGTGGCGTTTGAGTCTTGGGGCCTCGGGGGCTCTGCATAGAGCCGCAAGACCCAAAATGCTCTGTCTGCCCCATTAGGGACAAAGACGTGATAGTATGTATGTATGTTAATGTATGAACTCAAACTTGGCATTCGCAAGTACGGAACCCTACACTGCGCGTGGCCCGACACGCACTTGGCCAATTATTTAGAAAGCACTTACGTTAGTAAGAAGCAACCAAAATAATTTCTTCCCATTATATGTAGGTACTTATTTTTGTAAGTATAATATTTAACCTTTAGCTGCTGACGTGGATTTTTTATAACGTTAGCACTGACGTGGGGTCTGTGGGGCCCGCAACTTCGAATACGTATAAATAAAAAAATGTGGGCATTAATGTAATGTTTCATCATTATTTACGTTAAATAGGCTTAATTGAATAAAAACAATTAAGTTTTTTATATTTATTTATTGAAATGAGGTTTATATCTATCAATTAAACAAAAGTAAAAATATAATTAACAAAAATTACTTGAGATCAGAATCAACACAATCAGTCTTTATTTTTTCAACAAACTGAACCAAGTAACATTTATTATAAAATTTCAACAACTTTTCTAATTAACCATATCACAATCAACCTTATAATAATATATTATAAGGGAAATAAAAAAACTGCAAGGCATCAAATATCTCAATTTACGCACAATCCGGGCAAATCGCTGTAGCGGATTGAAGACACATATTATTATGTTTTTTGCATACATAACATATTTAGATTTGCTCTGGAGTTTTAAGGGGCATGTATGGCATTTTTTCCTTTGTTTCGGGACTTCCGAAACATTATTGTGTGGTTGTTCAGGCACGAAGACATAACTGATACAAAATCACTGTCACTAGGCGCTACAACTCTTCTGGCTTTAGGAAATTGTGGACCACCGCCTGTATTGGTATAGCGTTTTCTTCCGGAAGAAGTACTGTGCTCTATTTTAGGCTTTCTTATCGTTTTCTGTTAAAAAAATAAAAAATATGAATTTTGGCGACGTTTCAATAAGTTACGTAATTACTGATGTGGGGTCTGAGAGGCCCACAAAAAGTTTGAAATCAATTTATTCACCTATATTGCGCGCGCCGACACGTATATCGACCTATGTTGGGGGACTCTGGGTGACTAAAGTCGAATTTACCAGAAGCAGCGTACGCGTCGCACCCGGGGTAGGGGAATAACTGGGTATTATTACTTTTGCCGGGCCTGAGAGGCCCCCACGTCAGCAGTTAAGGGTTAATCTAGCTTTCGGGCGTTACGCGGGCTGCAAGCAGCCCGCGGTTTTTCGTGCATCTGTTGAGGTAGGTTAAATACATGTCCAGTTGAGAAAATGGGTAAGTATTGCAGTCTGTTGAGGAAACATGAAAAAACGTATGGGCGGCCATCTTGGATCCAAAATCTAATTACAGTTTCGAGTTCCGGAGGGTGCTGTACCTCAGCATGCAAAATTTCAGACCCCTACGAAGTCCCAGTAAGACGTTATGAACCAAATAAGTTTATTTTTCTAAAATCCATTCGCCATGACGCAGCGCGCGGTGGGAGTGGCTCGGGCTTTGCCCTCGCCCGCAGCTCGCTCTTCGGGCTCGCACTCGCACCACTCAGCCTTCGGCCTCGTGAATATACTTGTGTGGGGTCAATGGGGGGGGGGGGGGGGGAGCTTGGCCTTTGCCTGTTTGTGACCGACGGATGGACCGATTCCAACCCGGTTTTTTTTATGTAAAAGCAACTTCCCTTGCGGTAGTTCTTTCTAGAATATTATGTAAGTAGTTCCACCACTTATTACTAGATGGTGTTGTCGGGACTTTTTGTTGATTCCCCTAGCAAATAAGCTTGTTATTTATTCATTATTGTGTCTATTTCACAGTGCATGTGAATAATTAAAATAGTTTAAATATTCTGTGTCCTTTCAGTCCAAAAAGTGGTGGAGGCGGCTAGGACATGCGGTGTCTAATTCTAAAGATTCTTGGCCAGAGAAGATTTGTAAGCAGGGTAAGAGTTGGTCATTTTGCATTATTAAAGTCCCTTTTTCCTTCTTGAGCCATCCCTTTTAACCCCCGATGCAAAAAAACAGGTGTCTATGGCATCGTAGGAATAGACCAATAATGATGCGCTGTTTTTGTTTGAAAGCTAACGTGATAGAGATGATTCTTAGATAAGTACATTTTTTTTAATTTTTGGGGTTCCGTAATAAACAAGGAACCCTTATAGATTCGCTATGTCTGTCTGTCTATTCGTCCGTCCGCAGTTTTACTCAGAGACTATAAGTACTAGAAATCTGTAATTTGGTATGAATATGTATGAATATATTTTCTTGAAAAATATATTTTTTAGAGTAGCTTCCATACAAGTAAAGTGGAAGTAATTTTTTTTCTTGACTAGCCCATCGCATGTGTTATCGTTGAATAGGTCTTTCAAAAATATTGAGAGCTTGTGAACACCATTTTTCGATTTAGGGATTCGTTTCTGAAATATATGTTGTTAGAGTCCAGTGTCCCCCCTCTATCTGCTAAATGGTTCAATTTAGATACCTACATGAAACAATCCACAGCTGTAGTATATATAAAGCAGTTTAAAAGAAAACTATCAGAGCTAAGAAGGGTTTACAAATTAAAAAGATTTTAGGCAATTAGTCTAAAAAATGTACACGAAAGAGGAAAATTTCATACGAATTCAATAGAAAATTAGTTTTTAGACGTTTTTAGTAACATGAACTCGAAGTTGGCATTCGCAACTACGGAACCCTACACTGCGCGTGGTCGGACACGGACATGGCCAATGAGTTTTTTTTTGTGTCAGGTTCTCCTACATTTTTTTAATTTTATTTCCTTTACGACATCAACTCTCTCCTTTACTTGATCTATAAATACTCTTCTGTGTTTCCCTTCCCTCAAGATGGATGGTTCAAGAGAGAAAGACATGGAAACTACTGCACGGCCAAGATTGTAGTTCGTAAATTGTAGTTAGATAGATAGAAGCCACTATTTTTGATGAGAGTAACCGGCTTATAATTGTAGTTATTGTCTGTCCCATGAGGCTGGCATAGTTACGTAGTTAGTAGTTCGTTTTTAGTTTAGCTCAAAGTTACATAACTAGTGGTTCGCCGCGAACTTGGACCTCGCGATATTATTCCAAATTTACTGAACCAATCTTAATATACAGTGAAACTATGATTTATATGAAACTGTGATACATTATTCACTACCGATTCGATACCGTTGCAGGAAACAGATTTTTCAATCTTCTTTCTTCTTCTACTCTGAGCTACAAGATTCATTTTATAGTTTTTTTTCATACAATTAAAATCTAAACCTGGATCAAATTCAATATCCGTAAGACATTTGGATCTTGAAAGAGCAACGTATGTACATCCAGCCGCCAACTATTTTACGCCTACGTCTCATAATCATCATCATTTCAGCCGCATAACGTCCAATGCTGGACATAGGCCTCTCTCAAGGCTTTCCAAATGACCGATCTAGAGCGGCTTCTAGCGACCTTGGTCAGGTTGAAAGACCACCTTGTGGGTGGGTGACGTGGGTGTCCTACGCTTCGCTTGCCAGTACGTGGTCGCCATTCGAGTATCTTTTTGCCCCATCGCCCATCGGTTCGTCGCGCTATGTGTCAGCCCACTGCCAGTTCAACGAGCTAATCCGCTGGGCTATGACTTTAGTTCTCCTATGAATTTTCTTATTTCTGATTCGATCGCGTCTGTAGAGAAACACCGAGCTTAGCCCATTCCATAGCGCGTTGCACCTTTAGCTCTCTTATGAGACCCGTAATAAGGGATCACGTTTCAGATCCATAAGCCACCACTGGTGACACACATTGTTTGTAAACTTTAGTCTTAAAAAACTGAGATATTTTTGACGAGAAGACACTACGTAGCTTCCCGAACACTGCCCAGCCGAGTCGGATTCGTCGAAAGACCTCTTTCTTAAAGCTGAAGCTTCCTGCCTGGATCAATTGACCCAGGTAGATATACTGGTCTACAACTTCAAAGGTGAAGCTCCCAACACAAACAGGTAGGGGCGCAACATAGACATTCGACATTACTTTCATTTTGTTCATGTTCATTTTAAGGCTCACCTGTTGGGAAACTCGGCTTAGGTCTGCGAGCATAGTACATACATACTTAAGTCTTCCATCGATTCCGCCATGACAACGATATCATCGGCAAATCGAAGGTGAGTGATGTACTTGCCATTGATGTTAATGCCAAATCCTTCCCATTCCAGAAGCTTGATCTTCCAGTGCAACGGTGAACATTTTCGAAGATATAATGTCTGGTTTACACCTCTATGCAGTGAAATTGCCGTCGTCCACTGCTCCTGTACTCGGACTGACATAGTGGCGTTATATTACTGTATAAGCACTTCAACACCACGATATACCGATAGTCAATACGGCATCGCTGGAGACGGAAGCACGGCCCATGTTTCGATCGAATCGAAGGCTTTTTCATAGTCCACTAACCCCAACCATAACGGCCGGTTATACTCCCTCGTCTTCTCTATAACCTGCCGCAGAGTATGAATGTGGTCCATGGTGCTTAAGCCTTTACGGAAACCGGCTTGTTCGGGAGGCTGGAAGGCGTCAAACCTGTTTGCGAGACGATTCGTGATGACCCTCGAAAACAACTTATATACATGACTAAAACACTATAGTTCTTCAATGGAGTGTTATCTCTCTTTTTGAAGAACAGGACCACAATGCCCCTGTTCCACGCTTCTGGTGTTACGCCCTCGAGCAGAATAGAATTAAAGAGCCTCTGAAGGACTTTCAATAGCAGCGTTCCGTCCGCTTTTAGAAGCTCTGCTGTGATTTCATCCTTCCCCGGCGGCTCGTTGTTTTTAAGCTGTTTGAGGGCCATCCTAATCTCATACAGGCTGATGTCCGGGACATCTTCGGTATAGTGTTAGGTTAGCTTAGCTGTTTGGCAAACGCCAACGTCTACGACTACTTTATTCAAAGTGAGTCCTTGCGATTTGTGCACATTTATTGCCCAGGCAAGCGACAGTGGAAATTGCGTTCGTGCCAGTCTTTCACGACCGGGTCATGCGTGGGATGGGAACCGTGTTCTGGTAAGTATTCTTGCCCTCGAACCTATATAGCGTGCTCACGCATTGAACGCTAGCGCTTTAAGGGGACGCACCGTGAAAATGGGCATTATCTATTTCTTATTTCTCAGCGAATATCAGAAATTTAGAACTGATACTTGCTAATAGCATACTAGAACGCTTTTCTAGCATAATTGTGGTTGTGGATACACGATTAGCTAATTTTTGTAACACAAACTTGCTCATTAAAAACACCTCTACCAAAACATATATGGTCTAATTTCTCACAAACGAAAGGGACTTCAGCTTTGAAACTTTTTATGCAGATTAGTAATTATGTAATCTTCAAAATTGTGGTACAAATTTTTTTTTGATGCTTTAGTTTTAATTTTAGAGCCATTTTTCTATAATTGATCAGTTTTGCGTGGCTTTAGATTTCAGTCATATAAGCCCTTTTGCCTTCCTGAAAAATATTGTACTTGCCGTCTCGCTTTTTCGTAAGTGTATTTAAATAAACTGTTCTTGTTGCACAGATTTTTGACAGTTATACATCAAATTGTCAGATGGCCGATGGGCCTCACGAGGCAAGGACGCGTCGCTCTTCACAAAAAAAATGACATTTGATTTCGTAAAATTATTGTCACAGTGTAGAATAATATCACGAATATATATGGGTCGAACAGTCTGTAAACAAACGTGCGAGTAACTTTCCTACACTGTGTCACTTGTCATAATGTCAAAGGAAGTGTCAAAGCATAGCGTGGCATAGATTGATTACCTGACAGACATGGTCGGCATAGATTTTTTTTCATACAAGTAATGTACATACAATATCGATTAATAATATTTTATTTTTATTTATTTACCAGTTTTGTGGCAATAAATGATTTCATTTATCTATAAATAATACTCTTCGGATTTATTTACTTTTAGATTTCGAGAAATATACACGTACATACTTTACCACTGACTGACTGGCTGACTGATTGATATGGTTATTTGATCTGCACTGTAGTGATAGGCGTAAGGATGGAAGCTCACTTGCTTGGTGGGAGAGCAGAGAGGGGGGGGGGGGGTTTGGCTTTCTGCTTAACCCTCCAAACAAGCAACCAAGTGAAGCCTGAGGCCGAAGGCAGAGGTTACCTACGAGGCCGTAGACCGAGCCACTACCACCAAGTGCAATTTGGCATGGGGCATATTAATCATGCCAAAAAAAAAGTAAAGTAAAATAGGGAAAAAATATTGTAGCTCCCATACAAGATTTTTTTTCTCGACTAACCCATTGTGTAGGGTATCGTTAAATAGGTCTTTAAAAATATTTTGAGCTTGTGAACAACATTTTTCGATTTAGGGATCCGTTTCTGATATATTTGGTTTTATTAAAAGTTAAAAGAAAACTATGAATTCTAATTAGGGTACACGAATTAAAATTAGTTTTTAGAATTTCTTATCGATATGGATAGTTGTATCGATATTGTGAAGGTTTTTCGAGATCAATTATTGATAGTCAAATTAAAGATAGAGTTATACTATACAACACTTGTAGAAATATTTTTAATAGACACATCTTCCTAGGAAATGTATAGATTTCAACTGTCTGTCTATCACAGTTCTCGAGAAAAAGCCTGGTGACGCAGATAGACAGTGAAATCTTAGTAATAGGGTATCGATTTTACCATTTGGGTACGGAAGCCTAAAATGATAAAAGATCTAGTTTAACTTTCAAAGAGTGGGTAAAAATAAAGGTCTGAATTACCCTTTCTTGGCACTTGTTTTAAATTTTGCCCATTGTTTACTGTAGCATAACAGCCAAATAAACGTGTATTAAGCGACAAATCTGAATATATAATATTGCTCTCCTAGCATTTACAGTACATAGACGCTCCGCAAATTCGACGTCAGTTTAGAATAAATGTAGTACCCACAGAAGTGCTAATATACAACGTGGAAGGGGCATACATACATACATACATACATACATACTATCACGTCTTTATCCCTAATGGAGCAGGCAGAGCATTTTGGGTCTTGCGGCTCTATGCAGAGCCTAGGGCCGCAAGACTCAAAAGCCACTTTTAGCGTCATGGTGGGCGAGAAGATGGAAAAGCAATCAATACAGTGACGGGTTGCTAGCCGCATCGCCTGTTAAAATGATTCGCATTTTTGCCCATTCCCTCGATCGGCTTTTACGATCTGCTCGGGCAGAGAAGCAGCTGGTACATTCTAAGTTTTTTCGTTTCTCCCAGACCAGCATGGGAGCATATTCGGCACTTCCATACAAAAGTGTGCAGCCGCCCGGCCGATTTGTATGGGAATGTTGAAAATTTTTAATATCATTATAATATAGTGATCTAGTATAGCCTGTGGTTCGATTTATTACGGGTATGTCCCTTCCATATTGTATATTAATTGTTTTTTCAACATACTTGCTCGTAAAGTGGATCCCATTGAATTTCATCGGCTTTAGACATATATAAAGTAGCTTATAAAACACGCTTGCGTTATAAACGCAAATAGTGGAGTTATATTATGCAACAGCAATATTTTAATTTTTTTTCTCAAATTCCGAACACGCCCTCTACCTTGTGGCACCAGCTAGTAATGGTTGGCCAGCCGCGCTGATTTTGATAAGTATTACTAGGCTTCACAGTTTTACGGTTGAGTTTATTTAACCGTTCCTTTACCGCTAATACCAGACACAATAGTAAGACAATGAATGTGGACATTTATAAATATGGTGCGGGTCTTTACCGGTTAAAATAAAAATCAGTTTAGATATACGTGTGTTGAAAAACGTGCGATATACGTGCGTATATTGCTTAAACACTCTCGTCTCTATCACGCCCTCGCTTTCGGCTCGGGCACGAAAATTCCGCCTCCTGTGTTATAACCACTATAACGCACATATTATTATATGGTAATATACATAACGATTTTTCAATTTAAAAAATATTACTTATTTTAATATAAAGAATTGAATAATGCAGCTCTTTTTTATATAGTTACGTATTTACCCCTTACTTATTTTGTACAAAATACTGACTTTTCATTGGTTTTCGAAAAAAATCGTATTGTGAAAAATTCTTCGATCCATATACGTAATCCAAATTGGTGTATGACATAAGATAAACAAATCGAGACCACGTAGTTATGTCCGACCAAAACTACCGCATGACCTCGATGAACTCCGGCTAACTCCGGCTGGCCGGACGGAGGCGGTGCCTGGCGGTAGTACTAATGGATCTCACGATTTTACTTTGTTTTTGAATTTTTATTTTGACTAGCTTATTAAATTTTACTAACGATCCTTGTAAAGTGGCCCTTGGTTCAAAAAACAATGAGAAATTACCGTGCATATTTTAAAATGTAAATAAATTATTTCTGTTTTATCTAAAGGCTGACAGGTAGACAATGCGTTAGCATTAAGTCCACCTTTTGAACCATTATGGTCATTTAAGATTTAATTAATAAATAAATTTTCCGATTGCGATCTTTTTCTCCACGTGTCGTTGGCTCAAACTAATAAATATTGATCTTTCATTATAATTTCGAACATTCTAGACTTCCCTCCAGAATGTTAGTCATTGCTCATATTTCTTATTGAAAGCCAATACCTCTGGTTCATTGATCTAGTAGGCTTGATAAGTCTCAGTTTCAAAAATATAACGTAACTATTAGATTACGTGACATGACCTTTTCAATACTTTACAAAAAAAAAACATGTTACAAAAAAAGTAAACATACTAGAGATACTTTTCATTGCGTCATGTTTTTTATACTGTGACCTCTATATATTTTTAACTCTATTTGCATTGCGTTTAGACATTACTACAAACCTAGCGGAAAGGAACGGACAACTTTTGAATCAATTTTGACAGATTTTGAAAAATAAAAACGTAGAGCCAAGCCTTAAGCGTTCAGGGTATAGTTTCTGCTTTCGTACTTATCCCTTGCATACTGCCTTGCCTTGCCCGAGAAGTACATACTGGCATATTTCCTTAGTTGCGACTCTCTACGTAAAACTACTTCGCGGGCTTTGGTTGCCGCTGATCTCTTGTTAGTTTGTGGCATTATTACTAACTAGCCAAAGCCCGCGACTTCGTTCGCGTGGACTTTATGTCTCTGGAAAATGCTCATCAGGCTGAACAACTTTTACTAAGGCGGCATTTTTATATCTCTTATAGTTTAGCTGGACCATTATGGTTCTGCATCAGACGTTCCATTTTCCAAAATCATTTATACCCTATATGTTGCCCAGGCTTAATAGCTATATAACAAAAAAAGTTTCATTCGAATCCGTCCAGTATTTCCAGAGATTAGCGTGTACAAACAGACAAACAGACATACAGACAAACAGACAAACAGACAAACAGACAGACATTTTTTTTTAAATTCTTACTCTATTACTACGTCTCCATCGCCCCCAATATTTTTTTTGGAAATATATTTAATGTACAGACACACTTTTTTTACTGTTTTATTATATGTATAGATATATACTACAACAGAAGCACAGACAAGCAGCGATATCGATTGAACCAAAGTTCGCTCAACAAAATTGCTAAATTTCGTAAACTACCTAGTAGTTCGCCGCGAACTTAGACATTGCGATTATTTTTCGCAATTCAGTTTCCTAAATAACCCCTAGATGGTGCTATCCAAAGTTAGAACGCGCTACGGTTTCGTTTGCTACATAATCGCGGACATTTTTATATTTATTTCAAAAACTACTAAACCGATTTTGATGCCCAAAGAATTTGAAAATTCTATTGATATTTCCTACATGCCTACCAAATTTCATCAAAATCAAACCATTGGTTCGGCTGTTATCGCGGTAAAAACATACATACATACATACAATGTGTTTTCGCCCCCAACTCGATTTAGAGACCTCGCTAGCTTTTTTTACATTTTAGAAGCATGCAAATTTGTACGCCAATATCCCCAATTTTACACAAAAAAAGAAGACTTACCAAGACGATACCCCACTCGGCAAAAAAATAAACTAGTTACACCCGCTTCCAGGCTAGAACTTTTTAAGTCTGGCCCGCTAGCTATGACGATAAAAATTTATAATGCCCTACCCGACAACCTAAGGAATGAAGAAAAAAATTCTCGATTTATAAAGAAGTTGAAATTAATTTTAGTAAATAAAACGTATTACAGATTGGACGAGTATTTTAACGATAAAAAAATTATTGAAATTGACATTATATACTATACCCAATGAACATTGACACTACTTTTATATTTATAAGTTGACAATTTTACTAATAATAAATAACGAATAATCTGCTGACAACTGCAAACAAATATACTTTTTAATTATATTTTATCATTTAAATTTATAAATTAACTGCATGTCATGGGACTCGCTTGCCGTTCCACTTTTTGGTTGCGATACCCGACAGGGTTCATAGTGTACCTAATTTAAGACAGTGACTTTGAGTAGTTAGAACTGATGTACATTATGAAATGCAATAAATAATTTGAATTGAATTGAATTGAATAGCTCCGCTCGCTCGGTCAAAAAATCGAAGGGTGTTTTTAGGGTTCCGTAGCCAAATGGCAAAAACGGAACCCTTATAGTTTCGTCATGTCTGTCTGTCTGTCTGTCCGTCCGTATGTCACAGCCACTTTTTTCCGAAACTATAAGACCTACACCGTTGAAACTTGGTAAGTAGATGTATTGTGTGAACCGCATTAAGGTTTTGACACAAAAATAGAAAAAAAACAGTAAATTTTGGGGGTTCCCCATACTTAGAACTAAAACTCAAAAAAATATTTTTCATCAAACCCATACGTGTGGGGTATCTATGGATAGGTCTTCAAAAATGATATTGAAGTTTCTAATAGCATTTTTTTCTAAACCGAATACTCTGCGCGAGAGACACTTCCAAAGTGGAAAAAAGTGTGTCCCCCCCCCCCGTAACTTCTAAAATAAGAGAATGATAAAACTAAAAAAAATATATGATGTTCATTACCATGAAAACTACCAGCGAAAATTGGTTTGAACGAGATCTAGTAAGTAGTTTTTTTTTTAAAACGTCATCATCATAAACGGCAATTTACCTTTCATTCAATCAACTCAAATATAAAAATTAAAAAAAACATACTACAAGACTTTTATATTATGTTATTTGCTACTACGGAACCCTTCATGGGCGAGTCCGACTCGCACTTGGCCGCTTTTTTTGATGTAACTTTTACAGTACGAGTAAAACAGTGGTGCCTGGTGTGGTGCGTCATTTTTCCAACTGCATATTCCTGGATGCAATATGACGACGACCTCTGTGGTCTAGTGGTCGTCATGGCACGCTGTCACACCGGAGGTCCCAGGTTCGATCCCCGGTCAGGTCAAGATGGAAAATGATCTTTTTCAGATTGACCTGGGTCTTGGATGTTTATCTATATATGTATTTGTTATACACTATAGTATCGTTGAGTTAGTATCCCATAACACAAGTCTCGAACTTACTTTGGGGCTAGCTCAATCAGTGTAATTTGTCCCTGTTTATTTATTTATTCTATATTTAATTAACATAACGACATTAAGGTTTCGCAACTGAGGGTTGGGACTTATTTGGCAGCACAGAACAACACTTTTTTATTCTGCTATCTTTTTCTGTCGCTCAGAATCGTCATTTGCTAAAGCGAGAGAGATCGACGGAACGCTTCATCATCGGCCATGCTAAAGCATTTCATCGCTCTCTCTCACCCTAACAAATGACGGTTTTGAGCGACAGAAAAGTGTAGCAGCATGATGTAAAAGTTCCGTTCCGTGCGGAGAGATGAGATTCAACCCTAAGACGTCTGCGGTCGCGACGAAAGCGGGCACGCAGTGGGCGCGCAGTCAGCCGTCGGGAGACCCCATGGCCCGCGGGGAAGGATTTACGCAATTCCTTCCATTCAGGCCGCGGGGGTCACCGGTGTACCTAGTTCAATATCTCCATAGTTTTCATAGTAATTCAAGAAAGTTTTAATAGTATATTGCCATGTACAATAAAGTTATTACAAACAAACAAACAAACAAACAAACGATATTGTGAAAAATGACGGGAAACGCGATTTCACTTTGGCCTGAACGGAATTTCTCAGTAGACTCACCGGTGGGCCGCTGGGCGTTAAACGTGTTAACTATTGGAGAGCGTAAATAGGAAAACTAGACTTGCGGGTAGGCACACGGAGATGGCAGCACACACGACTAGCAAAAAAGTGTACCCAGGTGCAAGTCTTGTCGAGTTCAACCAGGTCTCGAGTCAACCTGACAACTTGCAACCCTGCTCGAAGGGGATCAATGGCACGGCCCTATTTAATCTAAAAATGTACCTTCAATGTTGTTTTTCCAGATGGCGGCCCTCAATAAACGATGGTGCTGCTCAAGTAGAAACCAGCTGCTCATATTGATATTAATTCTAGGAATACTCGCTTATCTATGTAGTCCAAAAAGAGAGCTTAAAAAACTGGACATGGATATTACGAGGCGGTGAGTATTTGACTTTAAGATGTAGTAGTTTAGTTAGGTTTACTTCCCAAATTGGAGATGAGATTTGGGGAGGGGTGGGCGATGATACTACTCCTGTTACAAAGATTTTTTTTACAATATACAACTTTTTTTTTGTAACATTACACAACAATCTTGTCATCAGAGTAAGTCACTCTTCGGTAAGATTGAAGTGAAGGCAGTGTAGATTACCTCACCGCTCTACCTCCCTCATCTCTCTAACTTCAAATTCAAAGCATAATCCAAATTTTTAATATTTTTAAAAAAAATTGGATTGTGACACAGAATTTGTTGTTTTGCTTACCTGTTTTCATCACTCGGAAATCTATAAAATTTTCGTTCTTTATTGGTTTGGCTTTATTGGTGTATGGTGTGTGGTAGTGTGTTTATTGTTTTCTGTGGATAAACAATGATAATATGCGCAGTTTCTTACCATTATGATTCAATAATCGCAAGTGACTCGCGTAACGTCAGCGTGCGACTAGCAACAACCCTGTTTAACAGGCGCTTACAAGGCCCAAAAGCGGGGGAGGGGTTGCGGGGACGCCAGATTGCGAGGGACGGTGCGAGTTTCCGTTCTGTATGTAATACTATTATTAATTCTGTGGCACAGTTTAGAGTCAAAGCATTTTGTATTCTGTGGTCAAAATTAGTAAATTTTTGTTTCATGTACGATAAATTTATCTCTTATTGAATAGAAGGTAATTTTATTAAACTTTTTAGGGTTCCGTAGCCAAATGGTAAAAAAACGGAACCCTTAAGGATTCGTCATGTCTATCTATTCGTCCGTATGTCACATCCATTTTTTTCGAAACTAAAGAACTATACTGTTGAATCTTGTTAAGTAAGTATTTTGTGAACCGCATTAAGATTTTCACACAAAAATAGAAAAAAAAACTATAAATTTTCCATACTCACCTCCTCCGGAGGTCTTCATCAGGACGAATGTGACGAGGCCCGCACACCACACCGGCTCGCGACACACTCACTACGGGCCTTTAGTCACATTCGCCCTGATGAAGAGCGACCTCCGGATGAGGTCGAAACATGTCGGCAGTAGCTGACTATACGTGAGTAACCCGTTAACTCATTTCAATAATGTCTGTGTCTCACGTTAGTTTAAATCAAAAAGTCTCATAAACTTTATTCATGTTCTCTCCTTAAATGAAACGTATGATCCCCAGGTTCATAGATGAAAAGCTTCAGGAGCAGTTGAGGCTGGACAAGGGAACCGGCTGCGAGATGCCCGTGCTCGACCCCTTCGCGTGGGAAGTGACGCAGTTTGACAAAACTCTGCCCCAGATCGTGTGCAAGGGACAGGACTGGGTTAAGTGCCATGTACGTACGTTAGTCTACTGCTGGCCTAAAATAAGATTAGTTTTTTCCCTTTCTTAACGTACCTACTTAGCAAAAATAATTAAGTACGCTAATAATATTACAACCTAGCCATAACTCAGACTAATAAGTAATTTTGCATTGACCTAGTTTTATATGTTATTGTCTAAGAATGTGTCCATTAGCACTTTTCTTACTGTCTCTATTAAGGGGAAGGCGCTTTGTCCTTGTGTCTCTGCTAGTACATCACTGCACTATAATATCAATATATTTTTTTAAACTACACTAGTTTAAAAGGGTGTATTCTTTTGAGACGTCGCACTATGTCCGTATTGTCGAGGAACTAGATCGCCTCAACATTCATATGGTGAAGCAGTCTACACGCTGACTTTTCATTGGTTTTGGAAGAAAAATGTCGTATAGTACATAAATTCCTCTACCCATATACGTAATCCAAATTTCTGTATGTCATAAGATAAAAAAGTTTCGTAAATGATTTTCAGCCAAAACAGCTGCGTGGATGTCAATGACCTCCGCCGGCCGGCGGGCGGTGTATGGCGACGGTACTACTAATTGATCTCACAACTTTGCTTTTGAGTTTTAGCCAACATTTTTTGTTTCTGAATTTTTATTCTGATTAGCTAATTAGGTCTTACTAACGTTGCCTATGAAGTGGCCTTCGGCTTCAGAACCAATAAAAAGTCACCGTCTATATCATGTGCTTCGGCTTATTTCTTGATAACTTTATCGACGGTCTGCATGTTATGGTCCCGATGTAGATCGTCGATTGTTAATATCAGGGCGCATTCACAATGACCTTCAGTACGTTATTTTGGATACGTTGAATTTTTTTAATATTACTTTGTTTGGTACAGCCCCATAGCTGTATACCATAAGTCCATACTGGCATGAGAACTTGTTTATAAAGTACAATTTTGTTATTTATTGAAAACACAGAGTCCCTTCCAAGCAGCCAGTACATCTTTTGGAACCTTATATCAAGTTCCTCTCTTTTCTTTTTGACGTGGGCTTTCCAGCGATTAAGCTTCGCGTCAAGTGTTATACCTAGGCACTTAGCAGTGTTTTCATATGGCACCTGCTGTCCATTCATGTAAACGGGATAGTAGTCATCATGAAGTTGACGTGGACAAACTTCGATTCGGTTAGCTTGATTTCCCACTTCTTTGTCCAGTTATGAACTTTATTAACAGCTGCTTGGACCTTTTCTACTGTTTCTGCATGACTGTTTCCGACTGCCTTAATAGCCGTGTCATCAGCGAAGGTCGCAATAGTGTTTTCTTCAAATTCATGAATGTCACAGGTGTATAATAGATACAGGGCCGGACCTAATACACTACCTTGAGGTACTCCAGTTTTTATTTCCTTAACTTCAGAGTATGCATGATCTTGTCGCACTCTATAAAGGCTCTTTCACTTATATAAGACGTTAGTATCTCTACGAAGATTTTGGGAAGCATTCTTTTGAGTGTCGAAATGAGGCCTTCGTGCCACACCTTATCAAAAGCTTGTGCTACTCGGCCACTTGGCGCCGCAGGCATTCGCGAGGCTTTTGTTCTGTTTAAGCAATTCTGTGCATTGCGCTAATAGAAATAAAAGTGAATATTTGACAATGAAAGTGCGCTGCCCGCCGCTGCCGTCCCGGTGGCATATATAGAAAAGCTTCTTCAATACGTCCTCACCGGCTAAGACGAACTGAATTAGTATAGCTCTGTTTTTCTAACGATAAAAACGTGTAAATGCTGCTCCGATACGTCTCAGAGGGTTATGTACTGCAGTAGGGGTACAAGTAGAGATGGGCCGAGTACTCGGTTGTTACTCGGCGCCTTTTTCAGTACTCGTACTCGGCCAAATAACTCGGTTCAACTGCCGAGTATTGGTGCCAAGTACTCGGCCGAATAACTCGGTTCAACTACCGAGTATTGGTGCCAAATGTTGAAAAGCCATCAAGTGGTGGTAAATTAAGATGAAAGAAGACTAGGCTTTCTGCCGAGTGAGTGTGTGTTGTGCTGTGAAAGTGCATTGATATTTTGTGACTACTAAGTGTGCATTATTAATTAAGAAAGTTGCTGAAAATCCGGGTGAGAGGTTTCCAAATAATATCATCTAATTCCCTGAACATTAACACAAAAGGACTTGACTGAAATTAGGTGGAATATATAATACCAGAAAATATGCATGCTCGAGGTATTTTGTTAGATTTAAGATGCATGTCGGTACAATTTTGAATTTGATACATGTACTTCTAGGCAGTTTCGTTGAATTGGAATAGGTACAAATCTTTATGATTAGGCTCCACGTCCTCGCACTGCAAAGTACGGTAAATTGCTTTTGATAATAGCAGACATATATTCCATTTGTTTCATCAACGCGGAGTGAGTGTGTGGTGTGTTGTGGGAGTACAGACGAAGTTTAGTGATTACTACGGAGTAAAGTGCGTTATTAATTTAGTGAATCTCGGGAAAAAAGTCCTAGTGAGAGAGACTCACCTTCTTCACTCCGTATAACATACCTACCTAAAAGTTTTTAATTAACCCGACATCTAGGAACATTTTAATCACGTCAGCTTTTAAACCAAGAAAACCGCATCATAATCGGTCCTTTAATTTGGGAGCTGCGATGCTGCGGCTAGGCGAACAGACACACAGTTACGTCAAACTTACAACACCTCTCTTTTTGCGTCAGGGGTTAAAAAAAAACATGACGTGGTGTGATCAAAGAACGCATGCGTATCATGTTTTGACTAGATTTGGGATGCAGGTGCGTATAATTTTATATTTGACAAAGAATATTCCATGGTAATGCTACAACTACATAGTTGACTTGGAATCTCAATAAAAAGCTCCGTAGCACTCCAAATATTTTAAATTACAACGTCGCTAAAGATGATGCAATCCAGCGTCAACGCCAGAGCAGGTAGCCGGCCGCTATTGTTTCACGCCTGACCCTCGCCATCTGCGCCGCATGTGGGTCACTTACAGGGCGAGAAGATCATTGGACGGAGAGACGACGCTTACGCATAGGACAATTCTAGGAAACCTGCCTACGGACCCCAAGATAAAAGAAAATATTAATTAACACAAATAAATACGTAGATAAATATATTGTTCCATAAAATAGAAGAAATAAAAAGTAATGCCAGGGACGCAGGGACCAATCTTCGCGAGGACCTACATTAAAGGAAAAAAAGACATCGAGCGACCAGGCCGATAAAAGAAGACTTTAGAGGAAAACGTCAGAAGAATATGGAACTTAAATCAGGAGTATACTTACACAGAACACAACATACAAAGCTATTTCCGCGACTACCACTGCGTGAAGCAAGATGCAGCCAACCTCGCTCTTCGAAATATGCATCAGGAAGTGAAGATCATCGGCAGCAAAAAATTAGCAGTCATGTATCCCATCCTTTTTATTTATTACACACCAAGTATAGTATACTATTCCTATATGTTTACTTGTTGCTGGTATACGGTAGACTCTAACTTCCCCTGTCTTTCCCATCCCCCAGACTGCAACCCCCCACACGCTCCATAATATCCTATATACGTGCTCACCTGGTTTCTCGAGTCTGGTACTGGTTCAACGAGGTCTGACTTGGCTGCGCTAGTAGAACAGGACCGATAAGTACCCATATCGGCCCGTAGCTGTAAGTGCAGTCAAGTTCTTTCTAAAGTGGACCTAGCTCCAACGCTCTTGCTGCGAAAGCTGGCTGGGTGAGCACAGAACTGAACTGAACTGAACTGAAAGAAGACTAGGCTTTCTGCCCGTTCAGGTAACAATCTGTTTCTTTTGTCTTCGTAGATATTACCTTCACAAAATAAGTGCTCGCTGTACACAGTACGGGCAGGTGTACATAAATACACTCGTGCTAAATGTGTATATTTTGTTTTATGTGCTGCCGACCACTGAAACGGACTGGTCTCTGGGCAATAAAGTCTCGCTTACATAGCGATCGAACTCTTGAGCGAGCAACGGGACTTCTTGGATCTTCACGTTTTGGTGGTTTGGTAGAAGCCAGTTCCTTGTAGCAGCTCCAAAAACAACATGGGCGTCTTGTCTTGAAATGTTCACATTCGCATTTGGTTCATTTTCGTCACTGCTACTGGAACTCTCTACATCTTCACGTTTCTGAAGGGATTCTTAAAACAGCATCTTTATTATACGTTATAGCGGACGATAATGTACCACGTCGGACATCGCCAACCTCTTCGGAGCTAAGCCGCCCGCAGCGCGCTCGCCGGCCTCCTTCAAGACTTGTTCTATGATGGTTTGTGGTTTGTCGTTGGATGTCAATCGGTACGCGAGCTCGCACTGCGGTCGGTCTTGGACTCGAGGGCCGTTTTATTTAGATTTAGTTTTAGTAAATGTGTGTGCAATTGTGCTGCGCGATCAGTTTTGATAATAAACGCATCTCCGCTAAAGAGTTCAAATTTTGCTGGATTAAAAAACCTCAATCTAAATCGTGGACATGTAAGAACTCCTTTTCGCGCCATTACTGAACCGAGTTATTCGGCAGAGTACTCGTTTGATGAAGGCAAAACCGAGTAATACTCGGTATTCGGTTACTCGGTAAATGTAGTACTCGGCCCATCTCTAGTTACAAGTCATATCACGCGGCGCAAAGTAGAGATTATCCTAATTCTGTTCGTCAACGTGAAGCTGATACTAAAGAAAGGCAATAAAAATTATATCCATTTTTGTTAGAAGATAAAGTAAGTATGTAGCATGACAAATAAAGCAAATACAGTACGAAAATAAAAAGAGTTTAATTGGTAATTAAGAATTATTTTATCAATGTTTTTTTGTACATGGTTCGTTATTTTTAATATTTAAAGATATGTTACGAGATCGTTTTTTTGGCACTTCGACATTCTAATGTGGCAGGACGATCAGCTTGGATCCGTCCTGATATTCCCCTGTCTTTACGTCGCACAATGGAAGTTGGCTGCACTTTGATCTTTCTGGATCTCCTGCTCATCGTTTTTTGACATATGAATGACATAATTCAAACTAAGTAAAGTTTTAATACAGTCTTATCCATTTTACCACTCTTTAATCACAAACACAAAAAACAACGTTTGCGGAATTCCTCCCAGTGCCGGCTTAGGGGTTAAGATAGGTTTCTAGTAAGTACATCTAAATGCATATTAACTTAGAAATCCTAGTCCAGTGCATCACTTTCTGAGACGTTTGGAGTAGCATAGACGCATAATTTATAGTTTGAAAATGCTAATTCAGTTCGTCTTAGCCGACGGAGACGTACAAAAGTAGTATTTCTATATACGCGTCCCGGTGTGAGTTAAGCCTTTTTCACCATATATTGATATTGACCTTCAGCTTTCAGAGTGCCGAGTCATCAACGAGGTATTGCGTACCTACTCTCACGTCTCGTGCGTATACAAAGACATAATATACGTGAACGATGCCGAATATTACATCAGTGGACCGGTCGAAGTCAAAGACGCCAACGTTTATCATTTGAACAAGAGCGACCATGTCAAAGTTTCGTGTACGGGAACTAAGAGACAATCGTAAGTAATCATTTGAGAACACAGTTATACAACGTGTTAATAAAATAACGCAAAACCTCTCAGATGGTACTTCAGCCCATGAAATATGAAACAACTTTTGTTCTACAACTTTCACAAAACAAAAAAAAATTATTTGAATTTTCATACAAACTAATCAGCTGATCGAGTCAATTTGTATGAAAATCTTAATTTTATTTCTGGCATTTTGGTAATATTGTAGAACAAAAGTTGTTCAATTTCATGGACTGAGTTACAACCTGAGAGATTTTGCGTTATTTTATTAACACGTTGAAGGTGAGTGAGAGAAAACACAATTTTTTATGTTTAAAGAACTTTGTAACTTGAATCAACATAACAATATATTTAACAAGTTTGGTGTTATTTTGGACCTAGCACTGAGTGAGCATGCCCCTGAGCTGGTCAAAGTCTGTGCCGCGTATGATCATTTGGTGCCTATGGACGTGCTGCATCCCCCATTCTGTGAATATACGATCACATGCGCAACCAACGGATCTTACAACAAACGCGCCACCTAATTGGAACTTTTCCAAAAAAAAATTTCATTCCCTGTACTCATCGCTCTTGGAAATTGACTGGGCTGAGGTTATGACTGATTCGAATGTCGATTCTGCCGTAAGCTCATTTTAGGATAAACTATACCAATGTCTAGAAACACATGTGCCACGTAAAAACCTCACATCTGGGATCCCTATGAGAGCACAATGCACTTATTTAGAAAAAATACAGAGAAAGTTTGCACGATTGCTTTATAACAGAACCTATGGCTACTATCCTCACCTGTATCCGTCCTAGTGACTAGTGACAAAAATCCAAGAAAAGGTCGTGAGTATACAGTTAACAGAATTTTTAGAGGAAAATAACATCTTACCTGAAGTCCAATCTGGTTTTAGAAAAAAGCGTGGCACTGTGACGGCCCTACTAGATGCTACCGACAATATTCTTTGTGCTCAAGATCAGGGAATGTGCACTATAGTGGTAATGTTAGACTACACTAGGGCACATAGAATCAAATATTCTATAAATTCAAATTTTCAGTTATCCAAGATGCGTTACTATGGCTTTGACAGTAAGACTATACATTGGTTTAGCAGCTATCTTAAGAACCGCCTACAGCAAGTTAAGCTTAACAGGGCGGTTGGGTCCCCAGTCTTTTCTGATCTGTCGGCAGTGGACAGAGGCGTTCCCCAGGGATCAATTTGGGCCCTATTTTATTTATTTTGTATACAGCGGACATAAAAACGCACATAAAGCATTGCCATTATCATATTTATGCTGATGACATACAAATATATATTTTATGTAAGCCGTCTGAAATTGACAGTGCTATTGACAAGCTAAATGAAGACTTACAGCGTATTGCAGAGTGCTCTGTCAATAATAGTCTGTTACTGAACCCTAACAAAACCAAACTAATCATGTTTGGTAGCAAGCATCAGTTAGAGTCGCTACAACCTACCAAAACTGTCACTTTTCTAGGTGAGACAGTAGAAAGAGTTTTGCAAGAAATCTTGGGTTAGTCATGGACTCGGAATTGCGCTTTGAGACTCACGTTGCTAACTATGTACGTGACTGATTTTTCAAGTTAAAAATCCTTTATAAAGCCAGACCTTATCTTAGCGAATCCTTGAGAATCCAGTTGGTGGAGGCTTTGATTATTTCCAAATTAAACTACGCGGATATAGTCGTAAGTCCCCGCTTACTCAGCAAAACAAAAAGACCCATTCAAAAAGTCCAAAACTCTTGTGCTCGTTTCTGCTTCGCCATTCCTTTCAGAGCCCACGTAACACCCTTCCTTAATAAACACTCTTTATTAAAAATGAAGCACCGATTCAAACTTCATCTTGCATGTCTTATGTTCGGTGTTGTAAATCATAAAGCTCCCTTTTATCTTTACGATAAGTTAAATTTTGCTTCTAAATTTAAATGCCGGGGTGGTGTCAGGAAATGTCCCGTACAGCTGACTACGCAGCGTCACCGTACTGCTGCTTTTAGGGGTAGTTTTCGTTACGCTGCGTCCAAGTGCTGGAATAATATTCCACCGCCTATTAGAAACCGGAAAAGTTTTTACAGTTTTAAACAACATCTTAAGAATTTCTTGATAGAAAATCAAAGCAAACAGGGAATGCTCAGGAAGGATACGAGTGCAATTTAAACAGTACTTACTGTGAAATCGGTGTAAAAATGAAATAAAATAAGAAACACAATAGTGGGGTACCCACAGCATTGTTTCACTTTTTTACATTATTGGAATTGAATTGGTTGGTAATTGTCATAAATTTGTTGCCCTGATCTGTATATGTCGCTGTTGTCCTATCTCATTGCATGCTCCGATTCATTGGTAATGCTACCTAACATTAAGATTTATATAATTGTCGCGAACGAGATAGATGTAGAATATTCGCGAGTAAGAACTCTGCTGGCGAGATAGACTTGGAATGTTCGCGAGTGGAATCATGCAAGCGAAACTAGGCCTTATATTCTTACAGCACAAAGGCTAGAATTCTTTGAATGGTCGTCGGCTTAGTCGCACTCACACATACATACCGGCGTCTCGATGTTTCCCGTCAATCGAAATACATTCGTCAAGTAATGAGAATATTCGAGAAAAGTGTAGACCTCTGTATCGGCGCATATAAAAAGGCGACCGAGTGCGCGTCCCGCCAGTTCAGTAAGAGCTACGAAAGCGATAACTTCGAAGCGAACCGAAGCGAAGGAAACCTACCTCAGTGCGATAAGTGGAAGTACCTGCGACTACTTTGGCGAGATACCTGGACCTCAGCTGCTACGCGACTTGGACTTGGACATCAGGAAGACCATCTTCACGTGTCAACTTTTGGGTTCCGTAGTGAATAAAAACCCTCATACGAACTTTGGCGTTTTACTCCAAATCTCGAACCCAGTTTCGTAACATTTGGTGTCGGAAGTGGATTTGGAGATGCCAGTTCTACCGAGAGAAGAAGAGGATACCACCAGGGAGGGCGTCAGGACCAGGGCCCAGCGTGCCATGGAGGCTCAAGGGGGCGTGGCTCAGGCCACGCTTACTGAACCTCAAGCCACGCCCACTGACCCTGAGGCCACGCCTACCGCCTATCAGGCCACGCCCACCGCCCATCAGGCTCCGCCCACTGGACATCAAGCCCCGCCTACTGGACCTCAAGCCACGCCCACTGGACCTCAAGCCACGCCCACCATTTGTCAAGCCCCGCCCACTGGACCTCAAGCCACACCCACCAGACGTCTAGCTCCACCCACTGGCCCCGCCCACCTTGGCCAGTCCACGCCCACTAACCACGCCCACCAAACAGTGCCACGTTCACTAGAGACGCCAAGCGATTCAAATAGCTTAATGCACATATTAGAACTAATTCGGCAAGAACAAAAAGCTATTCGGCAAGAACAACAAGCACAACTTCAACGTATAGAAGAGACACAAGATTTACGATTTGCACGCTTGAGTGAGCAACAGCAAATAGTCTTGGGAAATTTCTGCAAACTCAACCAATCAGTGGAGCAGATCCGAAATGATGTAGACGTTGTCGAAAACCGTGTGGCTGATCTGGAAAACAAGGTGGAAAATAGAGTAACCTATTTGGAAAAGAAAGTATTGCGTCTAGAGACAGTGGGAACCTCAAGTACATCCGGCTGTGAAACTAAGGGGCCAAGTGTAAAAGTGCCATCTTATGACGGTACCACATCTTGGGCCGCATACAAACAACAATTCCAGACCGTCGCTAGTTTAAACGGTTGGACAGATGAACAGAGCCATACAGCCCTTACTGTTGCTCTAAAAGGCTCAGCACTATCAGTCCTAGAGGCACTGCCTAGCTCTGAAAGCACCTTTAAAGAATTGATGGAGGCGTTAGAAGCCAGGTATGGAGAACGTCATCTCGAGCACGTTTTTCGAGCCCAGCTGCGTGAAAGAGTTCAGCGCCCAGGAGAAGGACTTCAAGAGTGGGCATTGGAAATAGAAAAACTAGTGCGTAAAGCCTACTCGTCTTTTGACTCCAAAATGATCGACACATATATTTTACAAGCTTTTATTGATGGAATAAGAGACGTGGACGTAAGAGCTGCAGTGGGGATTCATCATCACACGTCACTTAAAGATGCCTTAGCACATGCTCTTGAGTACGAAGCTTTAAGACAGGACATGCACCCACATAAGTTGCGAGAAGTCACAGAAGACGTTAAGGCAATCAAGAGTCCGCCAAAGAAGACCAATAGATTTGCGCCTACTTGCTACAGGTGTGGTGAAAGAGGACATTTGCAACTCTGCTGTCCAGAAAAAAATGAAATAAAGAAATTACGAGAAGAGCTAACTGCAATTACGAAAAGGCAAGAATCCTCCTTTCCTGCAAGAAATCAGGGGAAACGAGTAACAGCCAAGACTGAGGAGCGGGTACTGGCTGACGCAGAGGAAGGCCAAGTTGCACGTCGGATTAAACAACTCCAAGAATTAGACTTTGTTACTGAGCACCGCAGTGTTAAGGCCCATGGAAATGCTGATGCACTCTCAAGAAGACCATGTGCGGAAGACTGCAAGCATTGCGTTAAACAAGAGACAAAGGAGCTTATGGTTAACATCACAAGGACAATCCCCACAGGGCAATGGGACGATGACAACTTAAGAGAAGCCCAAGAAGACGATGAAGATATAAGGCTCATCATCGCATGGAAAAAACGAAGTGCTGATAAACCTAGATGGGCAGAAGTTGCACCTACGAGCCCCACCACCAAAGCTTATTGGGCTCAATGGGACAGTTTTATCCTGCAGAATGGAATACTTTACCGTAAATGGGAGAAACCAAACGGCAAAGAGTTTCACCTACAGGTTGTTGTTCCAAGAGACAGAGTGAAAGACGTTCTCCGTGAAGTACATGATGGTGTAACAGGTGGACATCTAGGCGTTAAAAGAACGCTAACAAAGATTCGGGAACGATTTTACTGGCTGAATTGTCGGGAAGATGTTCAGGATTGGTGCCGCAAATGTACAACTTGTGCAGCCGTGAAAGGTCCGTCAACAAGAACTCGAGGAAGTCTACAGCTGTACAATGTCGGCGCGCCCTGGGAACGGATTGCAATAGACATTGCCGGACCATTCCCCGTAACTGAATCAGGAAATAAGTACTTCATGGTTGTCATGGACTATTTTAGCAAGTGGCCAGAAGTATTCGCTATACCTAACCAAGAAGCTTTGACAGTAGCCTCCAAGTTGGTTGAGGAAGTAATCTGCCGGTTTGGTGTACCACTAGAAATCCACTCAGATCAAGGAAGAAACTTCGAGTCGCAACTATTTCAAGAAATCTGCAAACTATTGGGGATGCATAAAACGAGAACCACTCCATATCACCCTCAGTCTGATGGCATGGTGGAGAGATTTAACCAGACTTTGGAAAGACATTTAGCGAAACTGGTTGACAAACATCAGAAAGACTGGGACAAGTAAATACCACTTTTCCTCTTGGCTTATAGGACATCGGAGCATGAAAGCACAAAACTTACCCCAGCTCAGGTGAATTTCGGCAGAGAACTTAGATTACCTGTGGATCTACTAACGGGGAGGCCACCAGAAGACCCATGTACTGTGCCAGAATACGTCTTCGATCTTCGAGAGCGAATATGGAACATCTATGACTTAGTTCGCGAAAATGGTTTACAAGCAAGTGAAAACATGAAGACTAGATATGACCGAAGAGCGAACTCACGTGGCTTTGAAGAAGGAGTCTTAGTATGGCTTCATAACCCGATTCGCCGGAAAGGAAAATCACCGAAATTACAAACGAGATGGGAGGGGCCCATACAAGATCATAACGCGAATAAACGACGTGACCTATCGGATCCAACGTCAACCAAGAGGGACACTCAAAGTGGTGCACATAGACCGTCTAGCACGTTATCATGGCAGCAATAGTGACGCTCGGGACGCGCGTCTTTAAGAAGGGGGCAGTGTCGCGAACGAGATAGATGTAGAATATTCGCGAGTAAGAACTCTGCTGGCGAGATAGACTTGGAATGTTCGCGAGTGGAATCATGCAAGCGAAACTAGGCCTTATATTCTTACAGCACAAAGGCTAGAATTCTTTGAATGGTCGTCGGCTTAGTCGCACTCACACATACATACCGGCGTCTCGATGTTTCCCGTCAATCGAAATACATTCGTCAAGTAATGAGAATATTCGAGAAAAGTGTAGACCTCTGTATCGGCGCATATAAAAAGGCGACCGAGTGCGCGTCCCGCCAGTTCAGTACGAGCTACGAAAGCGATAACTTCGAAGCGAACCGAAGCGAAGGAAACCTACCTCAGTGCGATAAGTGGAAGTACCTGCGACTACTTTGGCGAGATACCTGGACCTCAGCTGCTACGCGACTTGGACTTGGACATCAGGAAGACCATCTTCACGTGTCAACTTTTGGGTTCCGTAGTGAATAAAAACCCTCATACGAACTTTGGCGTTTTACTCCAAATCTCGAACCCAGTTTCGTAACATAATGTTAATTTTAATATTTTTCCGTTAATTATTATTGCGGTCTATTATTTGTTTTTGTTAACTTCAGTAGTCAGTACTTATTTCCGTGACGTCAACAAGGTTCCAACGGAAGACCAGCGCTGGCAGTCCCTACAGCCAGCACATGCTGAGTTGGATCCTCTTTGAGGTACACCGCAATTGGTTTATTTGTAATTTTCTTTTTGTGTTATATATTATTTGTGTCATATATTTTTTGTGTTTGTATCTCAAATAAATCATTTTATTATTAGTACCTGGGCGACCGAGCTTTGCTCGGTTACATCTCAAACATTAACTAATTTTTTTTAAACTTGTCTAAAAACAATGCAAAATAAAATATTGTATATAAACATAAACATAAAAAAAAGTAAGTCACCGAGTGGGATTCGAACCCGTAACACTTTTTCTAGCGGTCGGTATCCTTAACCACTGAGCTAAAATCAAGGCGGTCGGCGGACGCGACGAAATTAGCGACCATATTCTGCATGGAAAGAAAAACGCATGAAAACTCGAAAACACGCGTTTTCCCAAACATAAAACTAATCTAGATCGAGTGTTTACCCCCGAAAACCCCCATATACAAATTTTCAGCGAGATCGTTAGAGCCGTTTTCGAGATCACAGAAATTTATAAATATATATTATTTTGACGACCTCCGTGGCGTAGTGGTCACCATGCTAGTCCGCCACCCAGAGGTCCCGGGTTCGATTCCCGGTCAGGGCAAGTTGGAAAATGGCCTTTTTCAAATTGTCCTGGGTCTTGGATGTTTATCTATATATGTATTTGTTATAAAATATAGTATCGTTGAGTTAGTATCCCATAACACAAGTCTCGAACTTGCTTTGGGGCTAACTCAATCAGTGTAATTTGTCCCTATATATTTATTTATTTATTATATTTATTTATTATATATATATATATATATATATATATATATATACATATATATATATATATATACATATATATATATATATATATATATACATATATATATATATATACACATACAAGAATTGCTCGTTTAAAGGTATAAGATTAATTATTAAGACACCCTGTCTAACGCCGCATTCCAACCCGTACGACTCAGACATACTATCTGCCCATTTAACATTGTTGACCTGGTTTTTGTACCAGAACTTAAAAATATTAATAAGCTTAGGAGGAACTTGAGCATTTTGAAGTTGCCCCTATAGGATGTCATAACAAACCAGGTCAAACGCGGTTGAAAGATCCAGGAAGCCAGAGTATACAGAGGTCTTACGACTGGTATAGTACCCGACAGTATGCTTAACACATAAAATGGCAGACTCTGTTGACAGCCCTGGTCGGAATCCGAACTGGTTATCGTGAAGTTTGATGTAATTAGCCAGATGTGTATTAAGCATACTATCAAATACCTTAGACACAATTGTAGCTAGAAAGATTGGCCCATAATTTGTTTTATCAGATAGATCACCTGGTTTGTTCTTTACTATGGGTATCACTAACTCAAGCATAGGTTAAAGAGCATGGCCAGCAGTCTCGGCAAGTGCGGGCCAGCAAACTGTAGGTGCTCAATACTGAGATTGTCATGCCCGGGAGATTTACCTCAGGTCATGGACCTTACCATCTTGTCTACCTCTTTTGCAGTAAATCTGATTCCCAGATTCATGCCACCCTCAACACTGAGCACCGAACGCGAAAGACCAAGGGGGGATTTTACCGTGAAATGTTCTTTAAAAATATTCGCTATGTCCTTCGCGTCATTCCTACCGTCTACACAAGCAGAAAGGCTAGTTCATCCTCTTTGTGGCCTACCAAAAAGACTGAAAATCATTTTTAAAATGATGTGAGGCCAGAATATCCATTTTTATTTCTTCTTCGTGTGTTTGGCACCACTTTAATTTTGTTTTGAATATTTTTCTAATCTCACACATTTTGTTGTAAAGACTCTCTTTGGAGCAGCGAACTCGAACGGACGTGTCCGCTGCTGGCATTGTTTTCTTGGGCCAGACATGGTCATTGGGCCATAGCCTACGACCATAAACCGCTCCATTTGCTTTGTTATTACCACCCGAGAGTCGGGAGTGACGCAGTATAAGTGATAAAACTTGTATTTGACAATTTGTGAGTAACTATAGTGAATTAGTGAATACTTGAATAGTGATATAAGTTCGGAGGAAATAGTGCAACAGGGAAGCTCTAGATCCAGACCCGAACATAGCTGACGTGGGATGCTTTGGTGAGATCTTTCCGGTTATATGTTTATTAATTTATCTACAAAATATTTTATTCGCGTATATTCCACTGACAGCTTAGATTGCCTGCCTGTAAAAGTCATCAAATATAGGGAACCACAAAGACCCTTCTGAAACTCTGCTGAATTCAAGACGGCAAAACGAAACGCTAATTTCCTTGTGTATATTAATGACCTTTCTAACCTGGAACTGGAGGGTGGAAGTATCATTTCGTATGCTGATGATACTGCCATTGTATTTGAGGGTTCCACATGGGATGAGGTTTTTAACAAAGCCAATAGGGGGCTCGATAGGGTCTCACTTTGGTTAAGATCCAATTTGCTCTCGTTGAACACCACAAAGACAAAGTACATATGCCATTATATAACTAAAAAGACACAACCTACTCCAAATTATAATCTTAAAGCTCATATGTGTGATGGAAAGAACTCTGCCTACTGTAACTGTTCGACACTGGAGAGGGTGGAATCCATCAAATACCTTGGGGTCATACTTGACCAGCGACTATCCTGGCACCCACACATTGAGCACGTCAATAAAAAGGTTAGAAAGCTTATTTGGATGTTCAAATTACTCAACCACGTAGCTTCACAAAAATTACTAAAACAAATCTACACCACCTTGGCACAGTCCATAATTACTTACTCCATTTCTGCTTGGGGTGGAGCTACAAAAACTAAATTTCTAGAGGTGGAAAGGGGCCAGAGATACTTGTTAAAAATAATGTTCTTCAAAAAACTAATATATCCTGCTAAGGAACTTTATGAACTCTGTAAACTTCTTTCAGTTAGGAAATTATTCATTTTGTCAGCAGCCTTGAGATTACACAAAACAATACCCTATAACCCCAAACAACAAACTGCTAGGAGGAGGCCCAAGGTCGCTTCTATTCATCAAAGCAATACAGAGTTTGCTAAAAGACAATACTATATTATATCGGCATATATATATAAAAAATTTAAATGAACAACTAGATATTCATAAACTCAGAAAATATAAATGTAAGACCTTAATTACTGAATGGCTGTTACCATTAGACTATGATGAGACAGAAAAACTCATTATAAACCAAAATAAAGTGATTTAATATATAGGATAACATACTCAATGGAGGCCACAAATAACTGACGACAGTTCATAATTTTATGTGTAGTCTGTTTGTGGTCTCTGATCCCAAGATTCTATCGTAGGGTTGAGAACTACATAACCTATTTCTTATTTATTATAATTTCTCACTTACCACCAGAAATGAGTAATGATTACTACACACATACATAAACCCTCACAAACACACTCTCTCACACTCACATGCACACCCCCACACACACGCACACACACGCACACACACACACGTACACACCCTCTCACGCATCCACACATCTTCACTTATCACACAACACAACATTCACTCATGTCAATAGAACTAAGAATATATTTAAAGCTATAAAATATATTTGTAAACTAGGCCTATGTTAATACTAAGTGTTTGGAAGAGCGGGTCCCCCTGCCACAGACTTTTTCAAAGCTTACTAGGTGGGTCCCAGAAATTTGTATTACTTAAACTACTGGGTTGAAAATAAAGATTTTATTTTTTATTTATTTTATTAATTTCGGAGACTTTTGTAGCGTATCAGTTTTACTTCTCGTCCTTTTGCAGATCCCTTTGTTTTTTTTTCTATGCTAGTCATATTCTAACATCGACAATATTTAGTAGGTGACCAGTAAGTGTGTGTTATGTTGTGAAAGTGCATAAGATAGTTTGTGATTATTGAGTGAAGTGAGTTATTAAAAAACTTTCTGAAACTTGGTAAGGGGTTTCTAAATGATTCCATACTTAATTCCCTAAACATGATTACAAAAGAACCTGACCTTACTTACGTGGAATCTACGATTTCACTAAAATGTGCAAGCATGTGAGGATTTTTCCTAGATGTAGGACGCATGTCGTTAAAATTTTATATTTGATAAATAATACTTCTAGGCAATTTCGAAAAGTTGGAATAGGTACCATTATAAAAACTTTATGATTGGGCGTCTGCGTTCTTATACCCCAATCATTTTCGATAATTTGTTTTACTTTTGAAATAGGCCAGACATCCTAAACTAGTAAGAATGCAAGTATCCAAGTCATGATCGAGCTTAAGGGCTAGACAGCCGGCGCTTGAGTCATTGCACATGGTTATCATTAGAAGTTCACATTCAAAATTACCATCGGAAGTCATTTGAAGCCAAAACCCAGAAGCCAGGGCCAAGAAGTCAGATGCCAGGAGACAACCATTAAGAGGCCCGGAAATAGCACCCAGGACACACAGCCAAGGAGTCAGGAGTCGGCAGCTAGAAGTAAAACAACATGAAGTCAGGAGGCTGGAACTGGAGCCTAGGGGTCAGCAGCCAGGTCAAGTATCAAGAAATCGGGAGCCATGAACTAGGGCCAAAAGTCAGAAGCCAGAAGTCAAACATCACGAGGTCAGCGGTCAGATACCGGGCCCGGGGGCCAGGAGTCGAACCTCAAGAAGTCAGGAGAGATGCCCAGATGTTGGGCGTTAAGAGCCAGAGGTCAGCGGTCAAGAGCCAGAACATTGAATTTCTGAAAAAAGAAATCAAATGTCGGGAGTCACGAGACTCAGAGGACAGAAGCCATGGAAATCGGAAATCAAAAATCAAAATTTGGATTCAGTAATCGTCAAAAGCGGAAACTGGAAACAGGAATCAGGATATGTACTCAAACAGGAATCAGGATATGTACTCAAGCCTAAAGTTTCGCATTAACAAATGCAACAAACTATGAATCTTGCAAAGAAGAACACGAAAAGGATCTCGGCGGACGCAAAACAACAAAGCAGTCTATTATCTTTCCAAGTATATATTACACACCAAGTATTATATCTATCCTCTCCATACTGATTTGATGCAAGGATTCGGTCGGTTCTTTCAACTTCCTCTCTTTCCTACTTCCTGACTGCGAATATCTCTTACACTCCTTTATCCCTATCTACGAGTCCAACTGGTTTCCCGAGCTATGAGAGTGGTATAACGAGGTTTGGCATCGCCAAGCATAAGAAACTGTAGACGGTATACATACCGGCTTTGGTTTGCGAGCATGATGATGCACTTACCAAGGTAGACCTCATTCATAAACTCTTGCAGCGTAACTGCTGGCTGGGCGGACTTAGAACAGAACAGAATCTCACACATTTTGTTGTAAATATAGCCAACTTTTGGTTTTCCATTCCACATCCAAAGCTCGAATTTCTTCCTAGCCTCCCATGTGCGCCTCACTGAAATGCATGTTCCATCCTATTACAATCTTTTTCCTTTTACGAACAAGCCCTCTACTAATAACTGCTGCTTTTGTTAATGCAGTGGTAATATTATCGAACAATCTAATAAATAAATGATTTGCCTATGTTCTACAATATTTAAAGTTTGATCTGCACATCTTTCAAAGTCCATAGGAAATTGAATAAGTCTAAGTTGTTCATGACTTTCTTTACAAAATAGTTCAATTTGCTCTTTACTTCTTTTTCTCCATAACACCTTGTTAGGAGTTGAAAGGGTTTTGTAACTCTAAGTTAGCGAGGGAGTTTGAAGGTCACATTTAACATAGTTGACATATACATTGTGCATAGGACTTACAGCCGCTTTTGTAGAAACTACGTGATCTAACTATCTAGCAACATCACCCCACACCCCATATACAAAAGTTTGTTTAATTTAAGTATAACTACTAGGTAATTCGGGTGTTGTGCGGGCTTCAAGCAACCCGCGGTTTTTCTTGAAGCTGTTGAGGTAGGCTTAATAACATTTCCTGTTGAGAAAATGGGTAAAAACTGCAGTCAGTTAACGAAACATAAAAGCATGTGTGGGCGGCCATCTTGGATCCAAAATCTGATTGCAGTTTCGAGTTCCGCGGGATACTTTACCCTCACACTCAAAAATTCTGACCCCTACGAAGTCCCAGTGAGAAGTTTATAACGAAAACGGTTATATTGGATTCCAAAAAAAGATTCAATTTGGATTTTTTGGCTCTATAATATCTATTTTTAGCTCTCTCGCACTCGAACGAACGGACGAACGAAAATGTATTCAAATGTTTTTGTTTTTCTAGTTTCCTGAACATAATCCCATCGCGATGGTGGGGCTACGCAGCGGGCATGCGGTCCACGGTCGTCCCGCCACCTCCCCCAGTCGGTCGGGAACACACCCTTAATGTTTTGATATTTGCCTTTGAATCGACCGCCAGAAATGCATTCATAAGACGAATGCCGAAGAGCCACAAATTTTTGACGGAAGAACTTAAAGCTAGCATATTGAAAGGGTGAGTAGTAAGTAGAGATGTGCCGATTATGACTTTAGCCGACTAGCCGCTTAGTCGGTTGTGAAAAGGCCGACTATTCGGCCAAGCCGATCACGGTTTTAGGGATTCCCGTGGCTGCGATCGTGTCGGAACCTGTTCTGTTCACTTCGCATTGTTTCTTGATTTTTGTTTACTAAAGAAAGAGCGATGTTTTTGTGTTTTTTAAATAATCAAGATTTTTATTTAATGTACTTAATTACTCCTACATGTTATAATGTACATATTATTGACAAATACATCCACAAAAGAAGCCGGATAGTTGGCGCTCTTTGCCGAATATTCGCCGACTACTATAGTAGCCGGATAGTCGGCGCTCTGTGCAAAATATTCGCCGACTAGTCGCCGACTACGATAGTGGACGGATAGTCGGCTTTACCGACTAGTCGCCGACTGGATTAGTAATGTTTGACAAAAAATTGATTGACAAATGATCATTTGACAAACAACGTTTCACCAAATGTTCATTTGACAAAAGTATCATTTTACAAAAACTCACTTAGCAAATGATCCATTAGCAAACACTACACTTGCTAAATGTGTTAATAATAAAATGTAACTTGACTTTTTATCATTTCACCTAATAATATGTTTCGCAAATTAAGTATTTGTCCAAATGTCATTTAACAAAGTGGTTTTTGTGTCTGTGTTACTTTCGCCCTAAGCTTGAGTCGCTCGCTCGTGTCTTGGTTATAGGAAACCTAACAAACCTAACCTACACTCCACTCCACGGCAAAGTGGTTTTTGTGTCTGTATTATTTTCGCCCTAAGCTTGAGTCGGTCGCTCGCTCGTGTCTTGGTCACAGGAAACCTAACGAACCTAATCTACACTCCACAGCAAAGTAGTTTTTGTGTCTTTGTTACTTTCGCCCTAAGCTTGAGTCGCTCGCTCGTGTCTTGATCCAAACCATATTTATTAATAGATTTATTAATAAACGAAACACTTGTAAAATAATACATTTTATCAAATGTTTTTAGACCAATAGTAGTTTTGTCTGATAACTCAGTTGCTAAATGTTCATTTGTGAAATAATTATTTGTAAAATGTAAATTTAGGTGTTGATCATTTGGTAAATGATTAGCTGTAAAATGATCAATTGGCGAAACCATTTCTTTGCCAAACGTTGTTTGTCAACTGTAATTTTGCCAAATGACTTTTGGTCACACAACAGGACTCCTCGCCGACTACTCGGCACATCTCTAGTAGTAAGTAATGCTGATACAGTGGATTTTCAACCTTATTCAAACACAAATAAGGTCTATAGTCCGGCTAGAAGACACCATCGACATAGATTTTCGCTTTCGATTCAACCGCCAGAAATGTATTTTTATGACGAATTTTGACAGAGGAATTAAAGTTACCGAACTAGAAGATTCAAGATTCAAAGTTTCAAATGTATAAGCAGTAATTAGACCTCTACAGGCACTTTAACACGTCAATAAGTATAATTTACATTACGTGTAGGGTATATTAAAATATAATTAATTATTTAAAGAAAAGCTACCGATGCCAGCGTTTTGCAGCGACCACTGCTGAGAAGCAACGCCGAAAGAAACTCATTTTCACAGTATTGGTCACCTACTCGCCTGAAGGGCTTTGTCATATTATTAGTATCTCAATGTTGATAAATTATAACATGTAATGCTTGCAAAAGAGTTAACAATCATAAATTGCGTAATAAGAAATACTAAGTAGTCAAAAAAGCTAAGCCGAGCTGACCAGTCCCTCTCGGCAGCACCCGTTCACGAGTTGAAGAATGAGTCAACAGGGTCACAGAATACATAATAGTACTTAGTACAGAAGATTCACTCCGAAAAATCAATTAATGGAATAGCGACTCTCACTACGGCACAATTAAGTTCAATTCAGATCGCACAACGCTAATAACCTACAGTTATATTCACCTAGACGTTCCATCTCTTTCCGTCTCTGTATATCGCGTAACGCTTACCTTTTCTGCCGCACTGATTAGCCACGCTGGTGTGGCCGCCGTACGTACTTTTGAAGTGAAAACTTCTTTAGCGGCGTTGTGCACTTTTTTTGGAATGGGTAAAAAATGTTAAACTCGCGTCAGGACACGTGGCCTGATCGAAAATTCGTAAGACGGCGCAGGGCGCTTGCGCGAATGTTCGTGTGTGTTTATGTTACAGCGTGCTACGCGCATCCATGGATGGTGACAGCTGATGGCTCGACCGTCTGTGTAGTGGCCATACTGCTGTGTATTTGAAAATGATTTTGGTCATGATTGTGACATTTGTGACAGACTGTGGTTCAGAAAAGATTTGAAATATTTTATACTGATAATTAAAGCAATTCGTGCAAAATTATTCCCTAACCATTCCAAAATATCAAAAATGCACAACGTTAATATTCAAGTTTTCACTTCTGCCGGCACTCCCAGAGTGCAACCCGTCGTTTTTTTTTTTTGTATATGCGTTTTTAATACCTACCGCGGAGTGAGACAGGCCTGACAGGGTTTCAATTTATTCTTGAGGAGTTCGGTGGCCCGGCGGGACTGCGTATTGCAAACGCTTCCGCAAATAAAGCGACACAGGGCGTGGTCTGCACTTGGATGGGTGACCACAAGTGGCATAAAAATTTCTTGAGCTCCTCCGTGCTTCGGAAGGTACGTATAAGCCGCTGCCAATTTAAGAGAAAAGTAGTGTTTAATACTGCTTATAACTGGTTATTATATACACGTGGGCAAAGATAATATAATTACTACTTAACATAACAGATGCCCTACCACTCCTGTGTTTGCAGTGATATCGACTCATCGATTGCTCTTTTCAATAACGATTTACGGCGTATCGCCGATTTAGTGCGGGAAGTAGTGTCATCCAATGTATGGAAGGTGCAAATTTTGGTATCGGAAGAATTCACTTGGCACAGATGTAATATACGTAAAGTTAAGCTAATTTAGCCCGGTAGCCATCCCCCAGCCCCTGGGGGGTAGGCAGGGGGGGCATGCGAAGTTACTCGCCACCGCGCTTCAGAAAAAAAATCATATCAGCTTCTATTTACCAAACACCTCAAGTTTGGTATCATTTTCTGATAAACCAGGCATTAGGAATTCAATTTTGAGTACAATTTCACATTTAATGTAAAGATTAATAGTAAAAAAGGGAAAATATTGACGAAAATATTAAAATCGGATCGCATTTTTTTTTATTTTAACTGATTTATTTTACCAGAAATCCTGTATTTTGTGCAACGAAAAATATTATCTTAAAGAATATTTATCAAGCTTGTAAAAAATATTACTTTATTATATATAGCTGTCATACATCTATCTGAAAAAAATCGAACATGGCACGCGGCCGTGCCTAGGAATTAATCCAACCGTCTCGTCTCACATAATTTGTTGCAAGTATTAAATTGTTTTTTAATTCAAAATATATAGAATACATACTTTACTTAATTATTGACTGTCGCTTATGGTCTAGTGTATCAAGAGTCGTATTTTTATATTCATATTAGTCCCTTTTTTCATAACATTTTCCACCACATTGTCATAATTCGGTACATTTTAATAGTTTTCTTAGACAGTTACACCTAACACTGCGGTACAACAAGCGGTAGCAGCCACTTGTGCAGTAGTCCACTTAGGTTTCCAATTATTTAGTTCATTTCCTATCCCTAATCCGCCGGACTGGAACGATTTTGAATCAGCCCCATACGTGCACCCCATGGTAAACAGCTTGTTAGAAGATTGTTTTATTTTTTTAATAGCCTATACATATAGTATCCCGTTGTCGGGCAAAGGCCTCCCCTTCATGTTTCTGCGATTCACGATCCAAGACAGCTTGCTGTCATCCATTCATGTAGCTTTCAATATCGTCCCTCCATCTTTTCCTCGGCCTTCCCCTACGCCGGCGTCCTTCTGGAACCTATAACGTCGCCTTTCTTGCCTATCTTTCCGGTCTTATAAGACAAACATGTCCGGGCCACTCCTACTTCAGTTTTGCCGTTTTGACACCCACATCGCCAATTTCGGTCCTGGAGCGCAGTTCAGTGTCTCGTAGAAGATGCTGCCAAAAAATCTCCGCCTGTTGGTCTTTTTTAGAGAACAGCTCCCACCTGCACTCGTTTAGCGATGTGCAATGACTGGACCTGAAATGAAAATCAGGTAAATAGGTATTGCAGTATTATTTTGGTCAAAATAAAATACAGCTATATATACATGTCATTTATAATATAAACCACGTAGATACAATTTTATTTTGTGCTCATTTATCAATTTTATCATACATCGTTATGACAATATTTTGAATAATTTGGTTAGAGTTTTCTACGTCTCTGTTAGCGATTATACTTATTAATTCACTAGTTGCTGATGGTAAAGTATTCCATGCTTCGTCAGCAACATGCACCATTATTCTTGTATCAGCATTCAGCTTCTTCGTCGTTACAGGGGTCGATGTTATTTTTTCAACGATCACTGCAGCTAAGAACTGCGTCTGACTGTTCTTAGCAGCGCTTATAAAGCATGGAATACTTTTTCATCAGCAACTAGTGAATTTAATATGCTCACAACAGAGACGTCGAAAACTCTAACCAAATTATTTAAAAAATTGTCATAACGATACTCTAACCAAATCATTTAAAACTTTGTAACGATGTATGATGTATGATAAATGAGCACAAAATAAAATTGTATCTACGTGGGTTATATTATAAATGATTATGTAATATAGCTGTATTTTATTTTGACCAAAATAATACTGCAATACCTTTTTACCTGATTTTCATTTCAGGTCCAGTCAGTGCACATCGCTAAAGAAGTGCAGGAGGGAGCTGTTCTCTGAAAAAAAACCAACAGCCAGATAATTTTTGGCAGCATCTTCTAAGAGCTGTTTACCATGGGATGCACGTATGGGGCAGATTCAAAATCGTTCCAGTCCGTTCCAGGATTAGGTATAGGAAATTGAACTAAATAATTGGAAACCTAAGTGGACTACTGCACCAGTGGCTGCTACCGCTTGTCGTGAATAACTGATTCGGTGCAAGTGCAAGTCACGGTGCAGTGTTAGGTGCAACTGTATAAGAAAACTATTAAAATGTACCGAATTATGACAATGTGGTGGAAAATGTTATGAAAAAATGAACTAATATAAGTATAAAAACACTACTATTGATACATTAGACCATAAGCAACAGTCAATAATTAAGTAAAGTATGTATTCTATATATTTTGAATTAAAAAACAACTTAATACTTGCAACAAATTATGTGAGACGAGACGGTTGGATTAGTTCCCAGGCACCGCCGCGTGCCATGTTCGATTTTTTTTCAGATAGATGTATGACAGCTATATATAATAAAGTATATATTTTTTAAAAGCTAGATAATTATTCTTTAACGTCGTATTTTTTGTTGCACAAAATACAGGTATTCTGGTAAAATAAGTCAGTTAAAATAAAAAAAATGCGATCCGATTTTAATATTTTCGTCAATATTTTCCCGTTTTTACTATTAATCTTTACATTAAATGTTAAATTGTATTCAAAATTGAATTTCTCATGCCTGGTTTATCAGAAAATGATACCACACTTGAGGTGTTAGGTAAATAGAGGCTGATATGATTTTTTTTCTGAAGCGCGGCGGCGAGCAACTTCTAATGCCCCCCCTACCTACCCCCCAGGGGGTGAGGGATGGCTACCGGGCTAAATTAGCTTAACTTTACGTATATTACATCTGTGCCAAGTGAATTCTTCCGATACCAAAATTTGCACCTTATGACACTACTTCCCGCACTAATTGGTCTGCAAAATACGGTGTTGCTGTAAACCCAAATAAATGCCAGGCAATAGTAATCGGCAGCTCTCGTCAAATCTCTAAATTAAATTTTGAATCCATCTCTTCTCTGCAATTCAATACTAATTTCATACTATATAGCAGTGGTTCCCAAACTTATTTTGTCTACTGCCCACTTTGAGAATAAATATTTTTTTAGCGCCCCCCACCGACAGGAATAAAACAAACATGCATAAACTCGTTTATCTCATTCAACGCTCAATCGTACTCAACAAGTCCGAACAAGTATTCAATGAACCAGCCAACTGATACAGGAATGCACAATTCGGGTTATTTAACAAAAACTTGTTAAAACATGATAGATATCTACGAGTACTAATAACTATTAAAATGCGAAAGTGTGTCTGTTGCCTTTTTATTTGTTTGTTTGTGTCTACTTTCATTACGAAACGGAGCGACCGATTGACATGATTTTCATTTTTTCTATATTCAATGAAATAGGACAGATATATGAACTACGCGGAGAGAAATATAGAACCGAGTTTGAGCAATCTTTTAATTCATATTAGTTGATGTTCACAAGTTGTTGTTGAGAGTCGAGAGCTCTTGCAGTCGTTGTTTAAGAGGCCTCCTAGCTAAATAAAGCTCCTAGCAAAAAAAAAAATTCTTTCTGGGTCTCTTACCCTTGAGACCTGCAGCGCCCACAAGGGGGCGTTATCGCCCACTTTGGGAAAGACTGCTATATAGTAAGAGTGTGAAGGATCTCGGTCTGCACATCGACTCTACCCTGAGCTGGACTACCCAAGTAGCCGAGGTTAGTCGAAAAGTAACTCGCGCTCTCTCTATCGTCTCAAGAACTTTCTTCCCCCTAAAACTAAAGTTACGCTAGCTCAAACTCTAATTCTACCCATTATTGATTACGCGGATGTTTGTTATTGAGACTTAACACAAGTTTTCCTAACCAAATTGGATCGGTTGGCCAATAAATTTATCAGGTTTATTTTCAATATTCGAAAATTTGATCACGTTTCTTCATTTCGCTCTCAGTTAGCATGGCTCCCTATTCCCTTACGTCGTAACGCAAAAATACTTTCCACGCTTTTTTCTATTTTGAATAACCCGCAATCCCCTAGCTATCTTAAAATCAAAATTTAATCTTCTCAGTTCCACTCACTCTCGCACACTTCGCTCCTCTAGCACTCTTATCCTTGATATCCCTCCGCATCGCACATCATTCATAGGTAAGTCTTTTCAAGTCCAGGCTATCGAGCTATGGAATGCCCTTCCGGAGAGTATAAGAAGAGCTCCCAGTCGTTTGGCTTTCAAACGAACGGTACATAAATTGTTTCTTCTGCAGTCCTTCTTAGTTTTCACGTATTTTATCGCGCCAGCTTTACATACTTTCCGCTTGGTCCAATGGTTGACCGGGAGAGAATGCCATATGGCAGTAGGTCCGCCACTTGTACTTTTTTTATTGTGCAATAAAGTATAAATAAATAGAAAAAAAAATGCCCAACGCCATAAAAACTATTAGAGGTAAGTAGGCAAAACTCGAGTTGCGGGTAGGCATACAGAGATGGCAGCACACACGACTTGTAAAAAGTGACAGAAAGTGTTGAATACACTTTAAAAATATTTTATTGTACTTTAATCACATAAGGTGACATAAGTCATATTTAATTAATTATAGTAGTACTTTATTTAAATAATAGTAATAAAAGATTTTGATGTTTTAATTATTACCTTATAGCGCTCTCTGAATCTCTGATCTGCTCTCTCGATATCTGAAAAAAAAATTTGCCAGGAAGATAAATATAAAGATACAGATACATTTTCACGTCTGTATCCCTGACGGGGCAGATAGAGCCCAGGCCGTAAGACCCAAAGGCCACGCTTAGCGTGATGGTGGGCGTTAAGATGGAAAAGAAATCAAAATAGTGATGGGTTGCTAGCCGCATCGCCTATTATCATGATTCAAATCTCGCCCATTCCCTCGATCGGCTTAAACGATCTGCCCGGGAAGAGAAGCAGCTGGTACATTCTAAGTTTTTTCTTTTCTCCCAGATCAGCATGGAAGAATGTTTTTATGGCGATGGGTAGGCATCGTGGGATATTACAATACGATAGATGGTGTGTTAAACTTAAGAGTTAAAACCTCGCCTTCGGTAGGTACTTTAATACCTCTCATTATGTTACAGTATCATTAAATACTAGAGATGTGCCGATTATGACTTTGGCCGACTAGCCGATTAGTCGGTTGTAAAGAGGCCGACTAGTCGACCGACTATTCGGCTTCATTTACAGCTGATTCGCGCGCATGATCGTGTCGGAAACTGTCTTCTTACGTCGCATTGTTTCGTGAATTTTGTGACAGAGCGATGTTATTGTTTATTTAAATAATCAAGATTTTTATTGAATGTACGGTCAAGGTTCAAAGAGTCAAAACCAGAGATCGGATATTCCAGTGCATATTTACCTAAACTTCGAGGTAGTACGTTACATATAGTGGTAATACCACCTAATTTATTGATAAAGTGATTTAAAAATCATGAATTATTATTGGATTTTACAGAAATAATAAATTTTCAGGTACAAATTATTAATTTGAACAATTCCATTTTAATTTGACACAATTTTAGTAAGAAACTCTAAAAAATAAAATAATATTTTACTATTCAATAATCTGTACCTGACTATTTATTATTTCTGTACAATCCAATAATAATTCGTGATTTTTAAATCATGGTATCAAAAAAAAATATTTTAATGTTACGTTCCACTGAGTAATTCAGTAATTCGTCCCATGTACCTACGGCCCATTTGGGACGAAACGCAGAAAATCAAAATTTCATTCTGCAATTCGTCCCATTCTTTTTTTGTATGGAAATTTAAACCTTATTAACGCTTGGTACAGTCAGTGAGACAAGAATTAAGATAAATGTATATTTCGTTAGAATTGTTACATTTTTAAACATGGGACGAATTGCAGAATGAAATTTTAATTAATTTTGATTTTCTGCGTTTCGTCCCAAATGGGCCGTAGGTACATGGGACGAATTACTGAATTACTCAAGATTATCATTCCATATTAAGGGGGTTCCGTAGCTAAATGGCAAAAACAGAACCCTTATGGATTCGTCATGTCTGTCTGTCTCTCTGTCCGTCCGTATGTCACAGCCACTTATTTCCGAAACTATAAGAACTATACTGTTGAAACTTGGTAAGAAGATGTATTTTGTGAACTGCATTAAGATTTTTACATAAAAATAGAAAAAAAAAACTTAGAACTGAAACTCAAAAAAATATTTTTCATCAAACCCATACTTGTGGGGTATCTATGGATAGGTTTTCCAATATGATATTAAAGTTTCTTATATCATTTCTTTTTAAAACTAAATAGTTTGCGCGAGACATACTTCCAAAGTGGAAAAATGTGTGTCCCCACCCGTAACTTCTAAAATAATAGAATGACAAAACTAAAAAAAATGCGATGTTCATTACTATGCAAACTACCAGTGAAAATTGGTTTGAACGAGATCGAGTAAGTATTTTTTTTTTAATACGTCGTAAATCGTAAACCGCAATTTACCTTTCATTCAATTAACTCAAATATAAAAATAAAATATACTACAAGACATTTATATTAGGTTACTTGCTGCTACGGAACCCTTCATGGGTGAGTCCGACTCGCACTTGGCCGCTTATAGAAGCGTACCGTACTTAATTACTCCTGCATGTTATTATATACATACCTGATTATTGAGAAATACATACACAATAAGAAAACGGATAGTAGTCCTTGCCGAATATTCGCCGACTAGTCGCCGACTACGATAGTTGCCGTCTATTCGTCACATCTCTATAAAATACTTTTTTTTACAGTTACAACATAGTCGGCGACGGCACACCAGCATCCTTGTTTCCGATACTGACGGGCAGGAACGAGCTGGAGCTACCAGACGCGAGGAAGAAGAGTAAAAACAACATTAGCGTCGACGAGATGCCGTTCATATTCTACAAGCTGAAGGATGATGGGTGAGATGAGACTCTGTCTACCTCGTAATCTAGTGGATCAATGGCAAGAATGAGCTCTCTCACGACACGAATGTGAAGCTAAATCAAAACATCTTTATTGTGGAAACACAGGTTTCAAAAGGATCTTAAAATATTTATACAAGTACAACTGTGACCTGCCCTTGATGGACATACAATAATATAAAGTCAAATTTATAGGCAAAAAAATAATTATAAATCAAATAAAATAAGTAATTAAATAACATTATATAATTCAAAATCAATAATAATAATAATAAAATAAAAAAAAATTAAGTCAAGTTGCTTTTTAAGTAGTCTTTTACAGTATATAAACTTTTCTCAGTCTAAAGTAATTTTAAATTATTCAAAGTCAAAGTCAAAGTCAAAAATTTTTATTCAATGTAGGATAAATTTATCTCTTATTGAAGGTCATTTTTCTTTAAATATTATTTTAGTGCAAAAGCTAAAAACTACTAGCGTTTCGGAACGACCACTGCTGGGAAGATTACGCCGAAAGAAACCCAGTTCAGTAGGTATTGGTCCCTACCCAGCCTGATGGGCTATGTTACAATTACAATACAGATTTACACTTAAGCTATACATTTAAATTATACAATTACAATTTGCAGACAACTATTTCCAAGAATTTTTCTCAGATGATGATAAGTAGTCATTTACATGATAATACGCATTTTGTAATAAATGATTTTTAACGGCTGTCTTAAACTTAGATAATGGTAATGCTACTATATCATCTGGAATTTTATTATAAAGGCGCAAGCCGAGACCCACAAAAGATTTTTTTGTTTTCTCTAACCGCAAAGCTGTAATGGCTAATTTATTTTTATTTCTCGTGTTAATACTATGAATATCACAATTTCTCTTAAATGAGTGTATATTCTGACGCACGTACATAATGTTCGCATAAATCAGTGGTTCCCAAACTTATTTTGTCTACTGCCCACTTTGAGAATAAATATTTTTTTAGCGCCCCCATTTTTTCACCTATTTAAAAACCACTATAACTATTTATTATTATTATCTGGATGCATTTTATTCAAATGATCTTGCAGCCTTGAACTTACCGAACTTACCGCCCCCCTTGAGACCTGCAGCGCCCACAAGGGGGCGTTATCGCCGACTTTGGGAAAGACTGGCATAGATGAATTGCGAAGGGAGGGTCAAAATATTTATGTCTTTAAATAGTTTCCTCAAAGACTCTCTAATTTATATATAAATCTGATAGCGCGTTTTTGTAAAACAAATATGGTATTTATATCTGCAGCGTTACCCCATTGCAATATTCCATAGGACATAACACTGTGGAAGTACCCAAAATATACCAAACGCGCTGTATCAACGTCAGTCATTTGCCTAATTCTTCTAACCGCATAGGCCGCAGAGCTAAGTTTTCCAGCTAATTTTTGAATATGGGCACCCCATTGCAACCCTGAATCAAGCGTTATTCCCAAAAATGTTGTGTTATCAACCATATCTACTGCTTCCTTATCAATAAATAAATATATATAATATTTTTAAATGTCCTATGATCTAACTGGCAATTTATTGTAAACTAGCCGAAGCCCGCGACTTCGTTCGCGTGGACTTTATGTCTCTGGAAAATGCTCATCAGGTTGAACAACTTTTACTAAGGCGACATTTTTATATCTCATAAAGTTTAGCTGGACCATTACGGTTTCGCATCAGGCGTTCCATTTTCCAAAATCATTTATACCCTATATGTTGCCCAGGCTTAATAGCTATATAACAAAAAAAGTTTCATTCGAATCCGTCCAGTATTTCCGGAGATTAGCGTGTACAAACAGACAAACAGACAAACAGACAAACAGACATACAGACAAACAGACAAACAGACAGACATTTTTTTTTAAATTCTTACTCTATTACTACGTCTCCATCGCCCCCAATATTTTTTTTGGAAATATATTTAATGTACAGACACACCCTTTTTTACTGTTCTATTATATGTATAGATAGATATAGATGATGGGAGCCATACTGATAACATTATTTTTTATCAAAGCAGTATGGAATCCGCTCGTTACCAACACATGTTCGTATTAGGACCTTACGTTATTTGTCCTCTTCTCGTTTCAATGAATTTTGGAAACAAGTGTGGATTCGATTTAACAAATAAACATACCTCCATTATATACATACACGGCAGTGTTAAAAGTTTTAACGATTTAAAATAAGGTACGCAGCTATCTTTAGATTTTAAACCACACATTGATCGTATACATTTTTTTGAGCCTTAAAGACTTTGTCACTTTCTTGCGAGTTACCCCAGAAAATTACGCCATAACTTAAATGAGGCGTAACTAAATCATAATAAGCTACTAAAGTAACGTCTAATTTAACTTTTTTTGACAACCTGAACAATGCGTAAGCCGATTTGCTTAGTTTTGTACAAATTTGTTCAACATGAGGTGTACAAGTTAAATTGCTATCCAACATGACGCCAAGGAATTTAGTTGTGTGTACTGCTTCTATTTTTTGATTATTGTAGTTTATATTAAGATTAGGAGGTAATTTTGACGTGATAACGTCTTTAAAATCGTTTTAGTCGGGTGACATGTTCAGAAACTTGTGTCACACCAAAACCTCAGGAGCGCGTTCGCAGGTATAACGAGAGAGAGACGGACCGATCTCCCGTCTCATCTCGAGCGCTGCCAGTCATTCCGTGAAACGACGTTATCACGTAAACATCTCGATCGTAAACCTACTTTACAAACAACCAATTTTTTTTTATTATAAAAATGCATAATATGAGTTTTTGTAAATTAATTTTTAAATTATTTATGTCCAACCAGTTTATAATGTCATTCAGAGTATTATTGACGTGATAACGTCTTTAAAATCGTTTTAGTCGGGTGACATGTTCAGAAACTTGTGTCACACCAAAACCTCACGAGCGCGATCGCAGGTATAACGAGAGAGAGACGGACCGATCTCCCGTCTCATCTCGAGCGCTGCCAGTCATTCCGTGAAACGACGTTATCACGTAAACATCTCGATCGTAAACCTACTTTACAAACAACCAATTTTTTTTATGTCCGATTCAATTAAGTATATATTAAAATTATAGTGCACAACGTTCAGCATTTTCATAAATAAACAGACACATAAAAATTTTACAAAGACGTTTTTCTTAATTTAGATCAGCTTTTTTTGAAAATATTATTTAGCTTAGAATTGGATATGATGGATATGCACGCACTCTTGGCGTCACGCAGACTAATATAAACCAAATACTACATTTTCAATTTTTGTTTGCAAAAATAATTTTAAACCATATTTTTGAATTGCTATGTGAAAACTAGATGGGGAGGCTCTTGGCAATTACTATGTTACCAAAGGGGCGGGTCGTAAAAAAGTGGAAAAAAGTGTCACATCACATAGTATGGTTTTACCGATTGCAGATACCGAACGGCATATCTAGAAGACTTGCCTGAGATCGGCACCTTTCAGTACCGCTTCAACGGCTTCCGGCACCAGCCGACCGACCACTACCTGCGGGCGTTCTTCGGGCAAAGGGCCACGAAGATAAGCAGCAAGTTCTGCTTGGGGGACACTCCTCGGTACGAGCTGATGATGAACCTCACCGACCAGGTGAGTTGATATAACGCGTGGCCTGAAAACAATATATACGTTTAGATCATCATATCAGCCACAGGAAGTCCACTGCTGGACATAGGCCTCCCCCAGGGATTCCCAAAACGACCGATCGGAAGCGGCCTGCATCCAGCGTCTTCCTGCAACATTGCGCAGGTCGTCTGACCATCTAGCAGGTGGGTGTCCTACGCTGCGCTTGCCGGTACGTGGCCGCCATTCGAGAACCTTTCTGCCCCATCGGCCATCGGTTCTTCGCGCTACGTGCCCCGCCCACTGCCACTTTAATGAGCTAATCCGCTTGGCTATGTCAGTGACCTTCGTTCTTCTACGGATCTCCTCATTTCTGATACATATACGTTTAGATAATGTTTGTTTATCTGTACACGGTTATTTTGTATTCGTTTTGGAGCCGAAGGCCACTTTATAAGGATCGCTCATCATCATCATCAGGTCTTTTTGTCTACACTGCAGATGCACGACCCTATGTACTACCAGAGCTATACTTGGTCAGAGCAGCCATAGAACTTTGCCCTACACTCTCCTCGCTGGCCAGACGGGTTGGAGAGGTCACATGATATTTATGTCGCAGCCATCTGGTAAAATAAGCAATCCAACTGGACGCCAAGCCCGGACATTTAAACCAGGCATCCAATTGGATGCCTAGTCTGATAGTTGATTGAACTAGAATTTAACTAAATTTGGAAATTTAAATGCCCTGTATCTTTGTCATTATTTTCTAATAAGAAACAAAGTTACTTGATGTGAAATAACGCTGTTAATATCAGTTTCTCTGCATTAATAAATCTAAAATCGTTCTAATGAAAAATTGACAAATGACATTATTTTCTACTTATTTATTGGACCTGAAATGATGGCGCCAACGAAAGTTTGTAATCGCGGCGGGCAGCGCACTTTCATTAAGGGTCCCCCGACCCTAGACCAAAATACAACTTTCCATACAAACGTAGTCTACGTTTTATTTCAAAATGACATGTCCGATTTGGGCAAAATTTTGTAATTTCAAAGATATTGCAATTATCTAGGTTTATATTAAGTTTCCGACTGTAAAAATATGAACTTGAAATAGAATATAGTGTTTTATATCATTTTTGACCATTAGTATGGGAAACTTCTAAATCGTTATATTTTCTTTCCAGTTCATAATTTTACTATAGGAAACCCAATATAACCCTAGATAATTGCAATTTCTTTACAATTACCAATTTTTACCGGAATCTGACATGTGGTTTCAAAATTAAACGTGTACTACGTTTGTATGGAGAAGTCTAGGGTCGCCGGACTCTTAACAAACCATACTCACCTTTATTTCTATTAGCACAACGCACACTATAGCTTGAACAAAACAAAAGCTTCGCGGCGCCAAGCGGCCGAGTGTTTTTCAAGCTATTCTATACATTTCATGGATATAAATAAAGGTGACAATGGTTTAATATTAAAGTAGGCTGCCCGCCGCTGCCGTTCCGGAGTGAGTGTAGTATTTAGTTCGGATTTTTTCCGCAATATGATGAGAACCACTAACATTGTCAACCTTTGTCTGTATTTCAGTTCTTTCATCTGGACGGCAAGAAATTCGCATTCACTTTCGTATCGGAAATCACTCACAACGACTTCAACCATATCCCCAGCGCGGACGGGGACTTCGTCCACTTCTTGGAGAAGTTTAGGAGCGACGGCTTCCTTAAGGACACCATGCTGCTCGTCATGGGGGACCACGGACCTAGGTAAAGTTATACTCTTACCATAATAATCATAAAAAAGTACAAACCTTTGCTCAACCTCGACGACCTCCGACTTGGATGTTTATCTATATATGTACTTATTTGTTGTAAAATATAGTATCTTTGAGTTAGTATCCCATAACATAAGTCTCGAACTTACTTTGGGGCTAGCTCAATCAGTGTAATTTGTCCCTATATATTTGACGGAGCAGGAGATGACCTACGCCGAACTCACTAAAAGTGTGACGATAAGTACAGCGCTCCGCCTCGCGCTGTATCATGGATTCCAACCACATGTGTCTGAATACCCCTGGCCCACACAGTTATTGAATCTGTGTCCACCTGGGCTTATCGTCTAGCTGAAACAACTATCATTGTAATAAATCGGTTTACCAAATCCTCATCTATTACAACAATCACAATTAAAGAAGTTATGGCCAAGCCCACAGCACACTACACAAAGGAGATGTTCACAGTACGGCGGTCCGCACAAGACTGAGCCGCTCGTCGCTAGGGCGACTGCTTTTATACTTGTCGAAACATTTGAAATTATAACAGTTATGTTTTGAAGTAAACAACTTTCTGTTTGCACAACTTAACCAATAATAAAGGGGATTATATTGAACTCGCCAACACGGCCAACCTGACATGCGTACGCCCTCGTACGCGCTTTCAATAATAATTTAAACTAGTGAGTAGCATAGTTAGAAATAACCATAAAATGATTCTGATCTAGCTCGACAATAAGCGTCTCACAAAACTATAACAAAATCAGAGTGCCACAATACTACTTTTCTGAACCGGTCTTTTGTTTGTCCTACAGCCAATATTCGTACAGGAATAATTATTAAGAAATCATGACTAAGGGATTTTTTGCGCATTGCTTACGTATTCAATCATTCGAATCAACAAAATTCATGAATCAATTCAAAAGAATCAATTTTTAACTCGTCGACACTGCCATCTTGACAGTAAACCCGTCCTCGGGTTTCATATTTAAGATCAACACAAAGCATAAAGGTACACCGTTCGGCCAAACCTGACCAAAACGAAGCTTTAGCTAATTTCTGTTTCTGTTAGAAGTCTTGCTATACAACGAGGCAATGCTGCCCGTATCTTAGTTACCCTGCCCTGCGATCGTGGTGATGTAGGGTCTATTTTATTTATTTAATATAATGTTTTTTTTTTTAAATAGTTTTTTTTGTTGGGTTTTTATATTTTAGTTCTTGTTTTATTATTTTAATTTAGGTATGTTAATTAGTTTTTAGTGAAATTAATTATTGTGTACTGTATTTATTTATTTTCTGCAATAATTAACCTTTTATAATGGTTTAAACAATCTATAATAAACTCAAAACAAGCAATGAACATCGATAAATCTTTACATTGAATCGGATACTAAAAACTTCATGTCAATATTTAGCGATCACATGTTAAAAGTTTTTATTAATCACATGTTCCCTTTACCAGTTATGACAATTAAATTGAGTCAAAACTAATAAAAATTCTATATTTTCACGACGTTAAAAAAAAAGATACGGTAATTATTAATTGAGTCAGAACTCAGAAGAGATCACCAAAACATATTAACAAAACATTAATCATTAGCTCAAAATCATCGGAGATCAGAATTGCCATCGTTGTCCTCACACTATAACGCGTATTACCACCTGTGATCACCAGGTCCACTTGACCTTATGATTTCATCCAGAAACTCTGCCTCCACAAGAGCCGACCGCATACTGCCCACTCACGGACTACGGGTCAACTCTAGTACGGTCACAACAAAACAAACAATGCAATTCATCACTCTACCTATGGCAATAAAGCCTTCTGCTATGCTATCGGTCTTCCTAATGAGCTTCTCTGGCTCCCGCATCCTTCTCAACCTATCACGGAAACACTTGTGTATTTGCTTTGAGTTTCATGCCCGGAAAGCATCTCGATTTTTCAAATAATTGAACAGGTGAAAAATCGTCATAATGATTCAAGTAGTTATACGTAAGAACAACCGGAATTATCTAGGTTTAGAATGTGGTGCAAACAGTATGCTCCACCCCCCGATTACATCCAACCATGAGAGGCGCTACCGCCAGGTCATAAACTGCCATGGGCTACTTGGAGGTGCTTGAATTGCCTCCGAACTGAAGTAGGCCGTTAGACCAAGCAGAAGTACAGGGCGATTGTGGACATGACGATTATATCATTAGATCACCTCTATGCACTACCAGCTGTACCGTGATAGACCTATACTCTGCCTCGGAGGGAAGCGTAAAAGTGGCAACGTTCTCGAAGAACAAAATTAAAAATTCAAGCCACCGACACGATAAGAAGAAGAAGAAGTGAAAATAAATGTCAACTGGGTAGATAATATACGCTATTTTCCAACAAGTCAAATCAGACACCCTCCTCCAAATGTAAAAACAAACAGTTTCCACTGTTTGCACTTCGACTGCACTAGGACTTTGTATGAAATACAGGCAGAAGACGACACAGATCCCCGGAGCCAAGCGACGCTTTCACCATCAGCCCTTCCGCAATAATAAATCCAAAACTACGCTAAAATGGATACGTTCAAAGGCAAGCGACACTACTTCGCGACACTTTACCCCGCCAACACCACAAAATAATTCATCCTTGGCTTAGGAAAATACCCAACTGTCAACTAAAACAAACGTTTACAGTACTTTTGTTACACTAAAGCGTGGCTAGAATACAGTTAAAGCGTTTGCAACTTAATCTTTTTTCTACGGACTTCCTAACAATAAAAATAACATTGCTTATCAGTACGATATTTTTTGAATTTGGCTACAATATCACAATATTTACTCGACTTTAACTATCCAGATTAAAATTTACTCAAGTAATGGGACTTTACTTCAGTTAACCTAAAACACAGTAAATAATAAATTAATGGTAAAATATTATTACTCACATAGTAAACGGTAAAGGGTCCTTTTAAAACAAGTCATCACCATGATCATCATCATGGTAGGCTCGCCGTCACCTCTTCATCATCACTACCTCTTCATCAATAATATCTTAATCGTCATCACTATCTCTTCATTACCAATATCATCGTCATCACCCTGGTCATTATCTCAATCTTTATAAAAGTTATTATAATATTTAGCTTATCTTAAGTCCAATACTAGGCAAAGGCTAGGAGAACTTATCTCTCCAACTTTACGAATAATGAAGTACGTAACGTACCTAATAACTATCATTTTACACCAGTATTCACACGTAAGCTTATAAGACGCTAAAAATTATAATTTAAAATACTCACTAGAACTAGACTTTTTGTTAGGATACTAATTGGCGCCACTGCCAGCTCCGACTAACAGTGACTTATGCCACCTTCAGTGATGTTAAGCTCATCTATCAACTCATGACGATAAGATCAAGTCACTAAGCTTAGCAGATAATACACGTTCTTATTTAAAATAGCGAAATCATAATTATTTTTTGCTTGCATAGTGGTCAAAAGACTAGACATTATTCTACTTTATGTTTTAAAACTAAAGGTTTTGAAATAAATTGCTTTCTGCTCTACTCTTAAATCGAAAAAAATATAAAAACTCACCAGGTTATCTTTGCGATTCAGCAGATAAGGTTACGACACAGAAATACACACGATATCAACTCGCTTTTTAACTTCACCTCACTTCACCAGGAATCTCCAGCGCCTGCGGCACTGCCGCTGACTCCAACTCGGCCGCAATACGTGGCCAGCAGTTATGGTTCACTTGTTAGCACTTTAGCAACTTTGCAGAAGTAGCTGAAACTAAACACACGTTAGGTATCTTTACACTGATCGCTTCACTCTCGTTAGCACTATTACTGGCGCTAAAGGTTGTCACACAGACCGGCTGCCATTCAGATAGACTTGTCACATAGACGATTGACAGACAGACGCTTGTCACACAGACGTTTGTCACACAGACGCTTTGTCACACAGACGTTTGTCACACAGACGCTTGTCACACAGACGCTTGTCACACAGACGCTTGTCACACAGACGCTTGTCACACAGACGCTTTGTCACACAGACGCTTTGTCACACAGACGCTTTGTCACACAGACGCTTTGTCACACAGACGTTTGTCACACAGACGTTTGTCACACAGACGTTTGTCACACAGACGTTTGTCACACAGACGCTTGTCACACAGACGCTTTGTCACACAGACGCTTTGTCACACAGACGCTTTGTCACACAGACGCTTGTCAAACAGACGTTTGTCACACAGACGTTTGTCACACAGACGCTTGTCACACAGACGCTTGTCACACAGACGCTTGTCGAACAGACGGTTGTCACACAGACCATTTGTCACACAGACCATATGCAACACAGGATGGGTTGCGATACTAAAACCAGAGCCGTCAATGACCCCCAAAAGTTATCGACACATTGCACTGCTAAACTCCATCCAAAAACTATTAAAAAGGCTTAAGACTGAAGTCACGACACCAGCTCTATAGGATTGACTGTTGAAAAACCACTTTACGATAAAAAAGAATAGAATTTGAATCCACCTATGTGGACACAACCATCAACCCCACTGAAAAACTCTCAGGGTTCTTTCTCCCACGCAGATGCCAGCTCCACAGAATGAGAACTGGATGGGGACGAACTAGATGGTTTGAATTCCGGTGCGACTGGATTGACTCCCCAGCTTGCGGATGTGGCGCGCCTGAATAGGACATGGACCACATTATTCGAGACTGCCGGAAGACTGGTTCACCCTTACTTACTGTGACTCCGCAAGCCCTCACTCAAGAACCTTGACGCTCCGTATCCTTGTGAATTTTTACCCCTCTGGCAAACTGAAAATACGGATCCATCATCTCTGGACAATTTAAAAGACGGACTAATTATAATCACGCTCTTTGGACCCTGTCGAACTCTTCACCCCTATTCTCCCATGGATTCACTCAAGTGGGCAAAAGATTCAGATCCCACTTCTGATGACGGAGCAGGAGATGACCTACGCCGAACTCACTAAAAGTGTGACGATAAGTACAGCGCTCCGCCTCGCGCTGTATCATGGATTCCAACCACATGTGTCTGAATACCCCTGGCCCACACAGTTATTGAATCTGTGTCCACCTGGGCTTATCGTCTAGCTGAAACAACTATCATTGTAATAAATCGGTTTACCAAATCCTCATCTATTACAACAATCACAATTAAAGAAGTTATGGCCAAGCCCACAGCACACTACACAAAGGAGATGTTCACAGTACGGCGGTCCGCACAAGACTGAGCCGCTCGTCGCTAGGGCGACTGCTTTTATACTTGTCGAAACATTTGAAATTATAACAGTTATGTTTTGAAGTAAACAACTTTCTGTTTGCACAACTTAACCAATAATAAAGGGGATTATATTGAACTCGCCAACATATTTATTTATTTTAGTTAAAATATGTTTTGTCCCGTTCTTTCAATATCAATTCGAATTGAAGGTGCGGTGAACAAGCTCAGCTGGAATAGTAATGAGCCGCTAAACATGTTCATGCAGACTTTTTGCAACAAGGAGGAAATAGCTAAAGTCTACGAAATTAAATCTATACTCTACTGTAAGCGCTAATGTTTTTTATGCGCAGACTGCAGCCAAAAATTCTACAAGCTCATAAAAGAAAGAGCAAACTAACACCGATGAGAGTAGGCTGGATGAAATTCTCAAACGAATACAAAAAATTGACCAATTACTGTGGTTGCAATATACAGCCCACCTAAACATAAAATACTTAAAAATATTTATTTGAATATTTTACAATAACTAGAAGGTGACTTTAATGCCAAAAATACTTACTGGAGTTCCCGTCTTAACAACAAAAAAGGAAAATAACTTTTGTATGCCATACGAGAAAAAAAATGTGACGTTGCATCAACAAGATCTCCTACATAGTGGCCTACTAACCTACTTAAAATTCCAGATCTCATAGATTTCTTTATATATAAAAAAATATCTTCAAACTACATGAGAACTGACCAGAGTTAGGACATGAGTTCGGATCACTTAGTGATATACTTAGAATTAAGTGAAAAAATAATGAATAAGGAAACATATTCTGACTGAGAAAACTTTAGAATAGCCGTTTTCGAGATCACAGAAATTTATAAATATATAAATAAATATACAAGAATTGCTCGTTTAAAGGTATAAGATACATATACATCTTACTTAAGAGGGCCCTTCCCGGTCCGTCTATCGTCAACGCGAGAATGCACGTTTGTTGTTTCATTCATCGCAATGATAGAAAAAAAAGCAAAGTGAAAAAAAAGAGATAGCACCTGAGCGCTCACTTTGCATTATATTGTACGAAATTAGTATTATTATTTACTATTAATTGAACGAATATTAACTTTTCATAGGCTGCGGAAATTTCATAAAACTTGTTCTCGGTAATACGTATTTTTCAGTAAGCCTTACGAGTGTGTGAGATAAAAACGTTTTTTATTTAGAATCTTCATTACATTTGCAAGGTTTGTATGCAAATATTTTCTTTACTTTTACAATTCATGAGTACTATTTGATCGGCCGAATTTCAGGTAAAATTTGTACAAAAAATCAGATTTTTGGAGACTTATACTGAATTATGAAAATAGAGGCAGTATTGTTTTTCCAAATTTTGATTTTTAATTCCGATAGAAACCTAGATAATATAGCGCACAAGATTCCTGTTAGTTCAAAACTTTCCAAGAAATATCTGTTACAACGCCATAAACACGTACGAGCGTTTGTATGAAAAGTAAGGCGGGTTGGCCGCTCTTAAATACATACAATTTACACATTAAAAAAAATGATTTTCACAGTACAAGATGAATAAAATGGAAAACTAAGTGGAAACAGGAAAGAATATTTATTTACCTTTCATAAGGATAGAAAATAAGATTTTACTTGGGATTTGAAGCTGGCTAGCGTTTGGGCGCGTCGGATAGTAGGTGGTAGTGAGTTCCATAGACGTGCGGCTCGAACAGAGAAAAAGTCGGTGGAGTGGAAAGGAATTCTTAGACTAAGGTTTTCAGCGCTGCGTAGTAGACGACCCTGAGACTCACTAAAGAATGTAAATAATTCACGTAAATAGTTAGGAGAGGTAGGATTAAATATAATGGTATACAACATTCGGTCATTTTGGAAATCTTTGGGAGAGGCCTATGTCCAGCAGTAGACGTTGTGTGGCTAAAATGATGATGATAATGACAACATAGACAGGATTTGCCAGTCACGGCGACGTCGGATCGGAATTGGTCTTCAGTATAGTATTTTCTTGAGGAATCGATATAAATTGTTCCCAAATCGCATGTTATTTGCGTCCTGGAGTTGTCATTTTAAGGGTCCCCCGACCCTAGACCAAAATACAACTTTCCATACAAACGTAGTCTACGTTTTATTTCAAAACGACATGTCCGATTCGGGCAAAATTTTGTAATTTTAAAGATATTGCAATTATCTAGGTTTATAACTGGTTTCCGACATTAAAAATATGAACTTGAAATAGAATATAGTGTTTTATATCATTTTTGACCATTAGTATGGGCAACTTCTAAATCGTTATATTTTCTTTCCAATTCATAATTTATTATCCCTTATAACCCTAGAAGGAAACCAGTTATAACCCTAGATAATTGCAATTTCTTTACAATTACCAATTTTTACCGGAATCTGACATGTGGTTTCAAAATTAAACGTAGACTACGTTTGTATGGAGAAGTCTAGGGTCGCCGGACTCTTAAGTGTTATTATCGGTCGCAGAATTAATAACGAAATGAAATGTTAGAAAGGCACTCCTATGTATAAAGAATAAAATTCATTCCCAGCCAGTAAAGTCCCGCTAGGAAAGTCCCTAAATCGGCCTCGAAAGGAAGTAATTCCACTGTGGGTATTTCCCTAAATACAAAGCGCTTCTGCGGTTATTCCCCTAATATAAAGGGACTTCCCCCGATTAACAATTTTTAAAACATACAGAGTGAATGTACAGATTAGAGATACGCATGGCAACATAAAATAAACTTTTATCCATTGATAGATTTTTTGTATATATTGATTATTTAACGCATTTGAAAGTATTTAGTCTAGAAATGAATTAATATAGGCCTAATTGATGATAAAATTAAGGGCTAAACTAAAAATAAAAATAAAACATAAAACACTTATTTAAAACAAATTGAACTGTTTGTTTTAATTTTTTTTTAAAAATCTGTTTTTTTTCCAACCCTGAGCTTATGTAACTGTTATATGTTATTCTTGTTTTATTATTTGCAGATTCTCAAACGTCAGAATCACGTACCAGGGCAAACTCGAGGAGCGACTCCCTCTGATGGCCATCACTCTCCCCGAGAAGCTGCAGGCGGAGCGACCGACCGCTCTGTCGTCGCTGCAGCTCAACGTGGACGCGCTCACCACGCCGCACGACATACACGCCACGATACTGGACGCTGTGGACATGAGGCAGTATTGGAACCCTTATAAGATACCCGGGGCTGATCTGCCGAGGGGGATGACGTTGTTCGAGCCGGTGAGATTTTATAGCATTTTATGCAACATGTAAAAAAATCGTATAGTAAATAAATTCCTCTATCCATATACGTAGGTAATCCAAATGTATGTATGCCATAACCACAGAATTAATATATTACATACAGAACGGAAACTCACACTGTCCCCCGCAACCCCTCCCCCGCTTTTCAGCCTTGCAAGCGCCTGTAAAACAGGGTTGTTGCTAGTCGCACGTTGACGTTACGCGAGTCACTTAGGATTATTGTATGAATGAAAAATGATTTTCAATCGAGACCACTTAGTTACGCCCGTCCAAAACTACCGTTTGACCCCGATGAACTCCTGCCGGCCGGTGGCGCCTGGCAGCGGTATGACTAATTGATCGCACGATTTTACTTTCGAGTTTTAGTCAAAAAAAATTGTTCCTGAATTTTATTTTGACTAGTTAATTAGATCTTACTAACGATCCTTATAAAGTGGCCTTAGGCACTGATTACTAATAACATTAGGCTCAAAAACCAGTAAAAAATCACCGTGTGTATGTCGCAGTTATCTGCTGGTTAAATCAGCCATCCAACTGGACTGGACGCCTAGCCTGGACATTCGAACCAGGCATCCAACTGAATGTCTAAACGACATCTAGCCAAGTCATTGAACGCAACGTTTACCCAGATGGCTGAACGTAGTAAGTAGAGTCACTTATTTAAATTAATTGGATAATTATATAAATTTGTGATAGGTGGTTAGGGTCTAATATATACATATTTCTGATTTACGATTACTTTTTATTTTTATTAATACCTACCACTTATTAACTAGTAATAGAGAAATAGAAAATAAGTTTTAGGAATGAAAACTAACAATAAGTCACAACAGCTGTTTGAGTTGTTGACGCCATATTTGTTTTAGTGCGCTACTACGCAGCAGTGGAAAAAATCTGAACTAAATTTGAATTACTTGGCTTAGTCTTGCTTGGTCAATCATATGTGGTTAAACTTTGAGTAATTCTAGTTCAATTAATTATCGGCCTAGGCATCCAATGGAAGCCTGGTTTATGTCCGGACTAGGCGTCCAGTTGGATGGCTAATTTAACCATATGGCTGCGACATATATAGGGACAAACTACACTGAGCTAGCCCCACAGTAAGTTCGAGACTTATGTTACAGGATACTAATTCAATGATACTATATGTACGGGCAGCCGACAGATAACGTCATAAATATGGGTAAGTAATATAAGATAGAACAACAAAATCAGGGGCGTAGCTACCGCCGTATCTGCCGTATCAATTATACGGGGCCCCTGGCCTACGGGGGCCCCCAAGGTGCGTAAGCAAAAATTAATAAAAAAATCCCAAATTATTAAATTTCAGAAATGAGAAATCAAAACTGATAAAAAATTATTTAAGAACTTCTTTGGGACAGGAACGCCTGTTAGACCTGTCACTATTGTCCATAGAGGCAGAAACTTTAGAAAAACTTAAGTCATCATCAGCTATGAATGATTTAATTAATCAGTTTGCCGAAAAAAAGGCAAGGAGAGTAAATATTCAATTTGAATTGTTTTTAAAAATGTGACAGATAGGTAATTATGATGAATAAATATTTCTTTTAATTTTATGCAAACATTTTTTTCTTTTTTGAGAAATCTTTACCCTTCCTAAGGGCCCCCAAACAAATTATTATACGGGGCCCCGCCAAGGTACGCTACGCTTCTGAACAAAATATATATTATTTTGAATAAATACCAACGAAATTTAGAATTTTGGTCGATATAATTATCAATTAAGATAAAAATCGTAAATCATACTTTTCAAACACATAAAATCGTTTAAATAATAATTATTCCATCTAACAAACCTTTCGTATGCATTTAAAGTCGCATAAAGTTCACGAAATCTATTGCTCGTTACGTATAAAAAAAAATCTATAGATATATTATTAAGCATAATAATTATTACGTATATGAATCGATTAATAGAAGATTCTTAATATATAATTATCATAAGATATAATAAACTTTTGATATAGCGCCTGGCAGTATGTTGCGGATAATTTTATTACGATAAGCCTATGCAGGTGGGCTGAAAATCTTATACCTTTAAACGAGCAATTCTTGTATATATATTTATAAATTTCTGTGATCTCGAAAAGGGCTCTAACGATTTCGCTGAAAATTTGTATAATGGGGTTTTCGGGGGTAAAAAATCGATCTAGATTAGTTTTATGTTTGGGTAAACGCGTGTTTTCGAGTTTTCATGCGTTTTTCTTTCCACGCAGAATATGGTCGGTGATTTCATCGCGCCGCGACCGCCTTGATTTAGCTCAGTGGTTAAGGATAGCGACCGCTAGAAAGAGTGTTACGGGTTCGAATCCCACTCGGTGACTTACTTTTGTTTTATTTTATGTTTAAGTTTATATATTTTATTTTATTTTGCATTGTTTTTAGACAAGTTTAAAAAAATTAGTTAATGTTTGAGATGTAACCGAGCAAAGCTCGGTCGCCCAGGGACTAATACATTAATATGTCGCAATCACATAATGTACGTATTAATATTGATAGACGGTTTCGTTCCTCATATTTTCGTTCGTTAGCCATAAATAATAAATAAGTGCGAAACATGTAAAAGTGCTAAATTGTGTTATTTATTTGTGAATAGTGTGAATAGTACTCTTACAATGAAAAAAGTCAAAAGTGCCAAAACTATACCTCTATATGTGAAATTAAATCTATATCTATACATATAATAAAACAGTAAAAAAGTGTGTCTGTACATTAAATATATTTCCAAAAATATTGGGGGCGACGAAGACAGTAATAGAGTAAGAATTAAAAAAATATGTCTGTCTGTTTGTCTGTGTGTGTTTGTATACGCTAATCTCCGGAAATACTGGACGGATTTGAATGAAGCTTATTTTGTTATATATATAGTTGTTAAGCCTGGGCAATATATAGAGTATAAATAATTTTAGAAAATGGTACACCTGATGTTGAACTATGATGGTCTAGCTAAACTATAAGAGATATGAAAATGGGGCCTTAGTAAAAGTTGTTCAACCTGATGAGCATTTTCCAGAGACAGTCCACGCGAACAAAGTCGCGGGCTAGTAAATAATAGCTTTTTTTTATTTCTTTCATACCTTGGGGCTTGGGCGAAAAAATTGGTTACACATACAAAATGCGCGCGCGCGCATTTTGTATGTGTAACCAATTTTTTTATTTCTTTCATACCTTGGGGTATGACTAAAAAATTTGGTTACTCATGCAAAACGCGCGCGCATTTTGTATGGTTTTCAAGTCGTATATCTTCTAAACAATATGATTTTGATAGGTATATGTTTTGAATGATATCTCTTTTTAACAATATAGTTTTTGAATGGTATACTTTTTGGCCTGTATACCGCACAAGTTGTATAACAGGTGTTGTTTAGTGTAGATAAACGTTATAAAAATGATGATATGCTTTTTAAAATAAAAAAAATATGAATATTATAGCTATTAAAAATATATACCATAATGATTATGTCAAATTAACATTATATCTTATGAACGTTATTGAAATGTAAATATATAAAATGTAATTATATCAAGCAATACGCACTCCATAAATATAGTACACAGGTTATATTTAGTACATAGTTTAAAGCTGTTATAAGTTGTAAATGAAATATATTTTTATAGTGTTTTTATTCCCCCAATCCTCCATAGTTGATAAGATAATAGGTACCTATACATATGTTAACATTCCTAGAAATCTCCCATAATTTTATAAATACTGGCAGCCCAAAAAGGTTCTTTAATGTGAGAAAAATGGTTACACCGGCCACGCTGTCAGTGTCACGTTTGACATTAGATATTGCCGCGCTTGTCGGACATGAAGCGAAGCGTATTTTTATTTTATGGATTGTAATTATTAACAGAATATACAAGATTTAAAAGAGCTTCCCGGTTTTATTTAGAAGTACCCTAATGAAGAAGTAAGTGTTAACCAGACGACCAGGAGAATGCAACACATAGGTAATAATAGGTACGATTATGTTATTGTTATTGTAAATAAACAGATGTGTCTCTTGTGTTTTTCTTCCCCGCCCGATAAGATAGCAAATAGGTAGGAAAACAGAAATAGGTCTGATAAGAAATAGAGTACCTGGGCGACCGAGCGTTGCTCGGTTACATCTCAAACATTAACTAAATTTTTTTAAACTTGTCTAAAAACAATGCAAAATAAAAAATTATATATAAACTTAAACATAAAAAAAACAAAAGTAAGTCACCTAGTGGGATTCGAACCCGTAACACTCTTTCTAGCGGTCGGTATCCTTAACCACTGAGCTAAAAACAAGGCGGTCGGCGCGACGAAATTAGCGACCATATTCTGCGTGGAAAGAAAAACGCATGAAAACTCGAAAACACGCGTTTTCCCAAACATAAAACTAATCTAGATCGATTGTTTACCCCCGAAAACCCCCATATACAAATTTTCAGCGAAATCGTTAGAGCCGTTTTCGAGATCACAGAAATTTATAAATAAATATATATACAATGCCCTTTTTTATTAAGTACAAATATTGTAAGGGGTGAATCAGACCATCATTTTGAACAACTTTTCCCAATAAATGTATATCGAAATAGGAAAAAAAAAATTAGGTTTTTATAGAAATCGAAGTAGTCACGTGATATCATTACTATGGAAAATGAAAATTATTTTGTCGTATTTCGATAAAAATTTACTGGGAAAAGTTGTTCAAAATTATGGACTGAATCACCCCTTAAAATATTTGTACTTAATAAAAAAGGACATTGTATATACAAGAATTGCTCGTTTAAAGGTATAAGATATAGATCTGATAAGAAAATAAGACATTCCTTTCATAACAAAGTACATACTTATAGGTCATAGTAACATTTCTTGTTAGATTATTATTGTATTTCTTACTAGAATATTATTAGGTAACTAGCTGTTGCCCGCGACTTCGTCAGCGTGGACTATAGTTTATGAGCATCGTTATTTTGGCATTTTTAATAAAACCGGTAAAGTGTATGTCGGGCCACGTGCTTTGAAGGATTCCGTAATTAAACCTACACATAGAATGCCGACTTATAGTTAAAAATAAAAAGTTAAAAACAATTAATTAATTTTAATATTCCATTATAGTTGTTTTATTTATTTTCCATGCTGGTCTGGGAGAAAGAAAAAATGCAGATTGTAAAAGCCGATCGAGAGAATGGGCGAGATTTGAATCATGTTAACAGATGATGCGGCTAGCAAGCAATCATTATTTGGATTCCCTATTTCATTTTAACGTCCACCATCAGGCTTTTTTTACAGCCCTGGTCTGGATAGAGACAAAAATACTTTTCCACTTTACATGTAAAAAAACTTTTTTTATTTTTTCAAGAATTTAGTCGTACTCTACCCGTGCCAAATTACAGCTTTGGTACTAATTTTTTATAAGTTAAAGCACAGACATAGAGACGGATGGTCGTGACGTAACTATAAGGCTTTTTTACTAAGGAAAGCACGCATGGTTCCAGACATTTTTATTGCAGTCTTTAATCAAACCCAACCTACACCTAACCTAACCATTTTTTTCAAGTTTGGAAAAGGTGCTTTTCGTCTACCGCCGGCCACGGGGAACCGGCCGGTTATGGCTCTCACCCACAAAAAAACTCACGGTTACAACGCCATTACCACTTTTACCTGGTACTGTTCTTGTATTACTCTCGGCCCAAAGACCTGGCACAACGGCCGCTTTATTCACCTTCCGTCTTTCGGCGGGAGATCCCACAGCACTATTGTTGCTCTCTACAACGATATTATATTTAATAACAATGATACGGAAATTATCGCCCAATTAGCCTTATGTCCCACATATATAAGATTTTTGCTAAAATCATTTTGAAAAGAATTGAAAGAATCTTAGATGAACATCAACCAATCAAGCAAGCTGGATTTCGTAAAGATTACTCAGTCATCGACCACATTCATGTAGTGCGACAAGTTTTAGAAAAGTGCACCGAATATCAACTTACATATTACATTGGATTTATTGACTACAGCAAAGCTTTCGATTCTCTACATCACGAAACAATATGGGAAGCACTAAGACAACAAGGAATAGAACATAAATAAATACGAGTAATAAAGAACGTTTACGAACATAGTACAGCGAGAATCCAACTAGAAAAGATGGGAGAACCATTCAGAGTAGAGAAAGGTGTTAGGCAGGATGACCCCTTATCCCCAAAACTGTTCTCGGCAGTGCTTGAATCCATTTTTAGAAGACTCAATTGGGATCACCTTGGAATCAATGTAGACGGCGTGTCGCTGACGCATTTGCGATTCGCTGACGACATAGTTCTATTCGCCAAAACATCAGATGACCTGAGCAGAATGATAACAGAGCTAGCAACAGAAAGTGAGAAAGTAGGGTTAAAACTGAATCCGGATAAAACCAGAGTCATGACAAATGGTACCAAAAACAATATAGAATTAGAAAACACTAAAATTGAATACACCGACGAGTATATACACCTGGGACAGATTATTACTCAAAAAGAATCTGGACGCAAAGAAGTAGACAGAAGAATCAAAACGGATGGAAGAGATACTGGGCCTTGAAAGAGGCTATGAAGGACGAAAGGCTTCGTGTGAGCTTAAAAAGTAAATTATTCGACACCTGCATACTTCCTGTTCTTATGTATGGCTGCCAAACTTGGGCTATAACTCGTTAAACGGCCAACAAACTCGCAACCTGCCAACATGCAATGGAAAGAAGTATGCTGAATGTAAAGAAATCAGACAGATTAAGAAAATGTGTCATCAGGAGAAAAACTAAAACTGTCGATGTAACAGTGAAAATCAGAAGACTTAAATGGAGATGGGCAGGTCACATGATAAGAGGTCATGAAAAATGGAGTAAAAGAGTGGCAAGATGGTATCCCCGAGAAGGTAAAAGGAAGAGAGGTAGACCGCAGAAAAGGTGGGATGACGACATGAGACAAATTGCAGGAGTAACGTGGAACAGAACGGCCCAACATAGACTAGACTAGAGTGAAAAATGTAGACTAGAATGGAAAAGGTTGGAGAAGGCCTTTGCCGATTGGCAAACAGATCTACAGAAAATCAGCAAGCATGATATTTTGGAATAAATAAACTTTGTTTTTTTTTTGTCTTAATTATGTTAATCAAAACTATACTCTGTTATTAGGCTAAGGATCTGAATAAAAGGGCTTTAATATTATTATCTTTATTTATTTTAGAACATATATTAGGTTTTTATAATACATTTATAAAAAGTGAAATATTTAAAAAATATTTATTAATATTATTATTTGTGTCACTTGGTAATTGACAATTTTTATCTGAAAATGTTTACATTTAAGGAGTCTGACTCGTTCCTGTACCATAAATCATTGAGTGACAGCGCTTTTTATCATTAAAAAATAACCTGACAATTTTTTTTTTTTTTTTTTGTCCACACCCACCATCTTCTTACACCACTGCAATCTGGTTTTCGCCCTGGGCATAGTACCACCACTGCTCTTCTCAATGTTACTGAAGATATACGTCTTGGCATGGAGAACTCTTTGATCACCATTCTCGGTCTTATTTTTTTTTTTTTTTTTTTTTTTTTTATTTATTGTTTTATTTCAGGCAACAAAAGATTTTACAAAAATAAACATCTAGGCCCATATCAATATATACCTTAACCTAAAATATATATATATATATAACTTAAACTATGGCACTCGTTGAGGCGGCGACGTGTTGCGCGTCATCGGAGTGTCGGGTAGCGTTCCGCGAAAGCGACGATACACAACACCCTTCGGCCAGAAGTCAGCTTCCATGAAGGTCGCTAGCTTCTCCGTCGGGACTCGCACCACGAAGGACGTGAAGTTCACACTGTGGCGCGACTCCAGCTTCACGACCCTCAGCGTGATGTTGGTCTTCACGCGGACGTACTCCATCACTTCCTCTGCCTTTGTGGAGTGGAAGAGCCGGGATACGTACAGCTGCGTCGTTGGGATGGCGGGACGCAGCAGGTGGTTTGGTCCTGTCAGTGCAGTTCCGCACTGATTCCGATTAGAAGGCCTCTTTTTTAACGAAGCCCTCTTCATCTGCCTTTGTTAGACACGGAAGGAACGATCCTGGGAACCGACGAAACTCGATTCCTGTCTCCCTTGGGTTTCTGCTGCTTCCTCCGCTTCGGTTGACGGTGACTCAGTGGTGCAGCTGGGGTAGTTTTATCGATGACGACACTAGCGTTGACGGCAGTGTCGCCGACGGCAGCTGCCGCCGCAGCGTAGGCACGTGTCGCGGTCGACGCACTCGTGGTGTTCACAGCGGCGGTGGAGCGGGGCGCGGGGCGCGGTGTGACGTGTGTCACAGCGGCAGCCGGCGAATCATCGAATTTCGCTGACTCGAAACTGCCAAGTGACGTATCTTGCGCACCTCCTCGGCATGTGTTAATGTTAGAGGCTACGGGTGACCTAGTTACCGAATCATTACTTTTTAAAACTAATAATTCGGTACGTAGCTCGGAGATCGTATTTTCCGAGGCCTCTACTCTCAACTGCATCTCGGCCAGACTGGACTTCAAGGCCGTGATGTCCTTTAGCAGCCTGGTGACATCGACGTGATCAAACGACACAGGTGGTAATCTCCGCAGTCGTCTTGCACAGAAAGCGGGCACATCGTCTGGATCGGTCGTCTTCAACAGCGAGATAATGTCCTGAAGACTCCTCTCGCCTTTCTCATCCCTCCGCCGTTTCGGCATCTGCGCGGACTTCCCGAGCAGGTCGTATAGCAGCACCTTGCCGCTGCAAATCTCCTCTTCGTTGAAGTTTGACTTGCAGATCTGCATGATGCTGATCTCGTCCATGGTGTCTTTCACGTAGTCGATGAAAGCCAACAACTCGTTAGCTATGAGTGGTTTAGTACTCATAGCGGTAGCGTCGTGCAGCGGCATTACGCCGCGCGATTCACGAATAAAAATTCTTAACTGTGCAGTATTGTGCAACGCGTGCTTTACCGAGCGCGCATCGCACTGCACTGCGATGTTATTGATTTTTCTAATGCTTTTAACATGGTTGATCACGATATTCTTCTTGCAATTCTTCAGTACATGAAATTTCTCATCCTCAGCAATGGACTGGTTTACTTCATATCTCCATGACATGCAGCAAGCGGTCCGTAAGAATCGGGAGTTGTCTCAATGGATAAATTTGTCGACAGGTGTTCCACAAGGTGGGATATTGTCTCCTTTATTATTTGCATTGTTTATAAATATGTTATCAGTGTCTATTAGCTGTTCTTATCACTTTTACGCGGATGACTTACAAATTTACGTTCAGACCACTGCTGAAAACATAGACAGTGGAGTGGTACAGTTGAACAAGGCTCTATCTAGTTTATATTTAGTTGTAGCGAAAACTAAAGTTTTCGCTACAACTAAATATATTTTTGCATTAAATAAACAAACAAAAGAATACTTTATTAAAGCTAAACAAATCCTAAAACAAACTCCTATGGAAACTAACACATAAACTCACATTCTTACTATCATACTAATTTAGAAACTCTTGGTACTTTTTGAATTTTGACAAATGCCAAACCATTCATTCTTGGCCTCTGATACATAGCTGACATCATAATTTGGGTGTTTAAGTATCCTTTGATAGAGTTCTTTAATGCTATGTACAGAAGACAAAAATGCTGGTAAGGCAACACTTGAAATTTTGCGGATACCTAAGCCTCCGTATCGTATCGGTAAGGAAGCCTGGTCCCATGTTCGATTTTCCAAATTAATGTTCAAAATATCCGAAAGAGAATTTTTGATAAAAACGTCTAAATTTTGAAGCAAATGAGGGAATTTCCAAAAATGGCTGCAACGAAGGTTGTATGTAAAATTTGGAACGAAAAGACAGTAACGTAGAATGGTAAATGCAAAATGTGAATGAATTTCCGAGAGGCGTGACAAAGCCACGTTAAAATTTTGAATTTTTCCAGCGATAAAATCAGGGAAGGAATCTTCAAAAATTGGAGAGCCTAGGAGGAGGAGGGATGATTTGTCTAAAATTTTGATGTCTGGAGCAAAGGTCTGAAATTTTGATATAATTTCATTACGATTTTTACAAGAGTCAGGAAGATACAGTTCGCATTTTTTTAAGTTAAAGTCAAGTCCAATTTTCTTAAATTCGTCTATGAGGGTCTGAAAGTCTCCCAAAACAGTGCTATAATCCGAAGATAATGATCCATCGTCCAAATACCAAACATTGAATTTGGAATTTAATTTTTCTAAAATTGGGTGAATGGCGAGGCTAAAAATAGCTGGACCTAAAGGATCACCTTGCTGGCAGTCTACACAGGATAATAAAGTGTTGTCCTTAAACATTAATTTAGAATTTTTGCTATAGCATTGCCAAATGTAATGGTAGATGGAAGGAATTTTGCTTTTAACCTGTGACAGCAAGGCAGCCCTACCCACCGAATTAAAGGCATTTTTAATATCCACCTTCAACAGAACTTCGCCCTCTTGATGTTCCAAAAAAGATCTTAAAGAGTGGACGGCGGCTTCACATCCACCCTTAGATCCAAAACCTAGTTGAATTGGCTGGAAATAACTAGTAAGTGTGGATGTGATTGCCCTGCAGCAAAGTTTGGACGTCAGACGACGGTAAGACGTCCCAACTGCAATGGGCCGTATGCCACCGTCCTTTTTTTTTAAAGCACGAATATAGTAAGGTATGATATAATATATGTAAAGAAATTAATATCATTGGTAATTTAGTGAGAATAAATAAAGATACGTAACTTTCGTGGCATGCTTTATAACTTTCGTGGCGAAATCGCCACGAAGTCCGCACCACGAAAGTTACGAAAATTTATCATACATACATACATACTATCACGTCTTTATCCTTAATGGGGCAGACAGAGCATTTTAGGTCTTGCGGTTCTATGCAGAGCCCAGGGCCGCAAGACCCAAAAGCCACTTTTAGCGTCATGGTGGGCGAGAAGATGGAAAAGCAATCAATACAGTGATGGGTTGCTAGCCGCATCGCCTGTTAACATGATTTGCATTTTTGCCCATTCCCTCGATCGGCTTTTACGATCTGCGTGGGAAGAGAAGCAGCTGGTACATTCTACGTTTTTTTTTATTTCTCCCAGACCAGCATGGGAACGAAAATTTATCATTTTTTAAAATTACGGAGATAATTACGTATGAATTTAAAAACAAAATACTCTAAAATAAACTCGAAGGCATATCACATTTAAGGAGTGAATCGTTAAATGCGGAATAATTACTATTATTCCTAGAAAAGTGACCACAAAGGTCACTTGGGTTAGAGAATTTCAAAAAACTTAAAGAAATACACATCTGTATTTATTTGCAGACAACCAGTGAGCAGCGCATGAGTTCCCCACCAATGACGGGTCGCTACTGTTTATCCGCGCAACTAAAATTTGTACCTATGATTCAACTCGTTATGAAGCTATGAGCTGTTTTGTATCGTTTTTCGAGAACTAGCAAAATCGTGTGACAGAGACTAAATGCTTCATAACTTTTTTTATTTAAGAGATACAATTACCATTTTTTGTACAACTATGCATTGTTTAATCATAAATAGTTAGAAATACAACATTTACTTATTGAGTGATAAACAAAAAAGTTATACGAGAAGGCAAAAGCGCGCGTGTAAGTGTGACACGCGGAGAACAGTAAATATTTGGTATTCAAATATTATTTAAAAAATTGCTGTACATTATGTATCTTATTTAATTATGATTTTGTATAGGGGTATAACCAAAGTAACTCCTGCAATCGGTTTTAAAACCGTACATTGGTTAAGTTAGGAATAAACACCGTGTGACAGTAAAAAAAGGCACTCTGAAGAAACACCCAAAAACGTAAACAGTCATCGTCTCGCGTTATGATAACCAGCAATCAACTCGACTCGTCACTTCCTCCGACATATATATGTATTAACATTTAAGTATTTGTATTTATTGTGTTGTAATTGTAACTATAGTCCGTTTTTTAAAGAGAATTCTTATAAGGAGAGGTATACTTTTCTGAGTTCAGCAATGCCACTTGGTACGAATATTATACACGTCTACCCAAGCCCAAAACGCCCGGGAGCCAGATTGAACTCCGCGTCATGAGGAGGGGAGGGGGGCCCAAAGTACAGAGCTCCCGGCGCTCAGAAAAAAAATTCTGGCGGAATTGTTTGGACATTTGAATTAAGTTTGGTGTCGTTTTCAGGTAACCAGATGATGCCCAGTTCATTCCTCATACCAGTTCTTTTAGGGTTCCGTAGCAAAATATGACGCAATACTTAAAATACTAAACCTTTTGTAGTAACGTAATGTAAACAAACCCTTATATTTTTATATTTTTGTATGAAACTTGGTTTATAAAAAATACTATCCGAGAGCCCGTTTAATGCAAATTATAAAAATATAAACAATAAATATACTTTTATCTATTTCCAATGTAAAATAAAATAATTATTGCATATACCTAATAGAGCCGCATAGAACGGTTTATCTTCGAACTACTATATGAAACTTTTCATTTGTCCTTTCTGGCTATCACGACTGGTGGCGTTGGATTCCTTGTAACGCTCAAAACCCGAAACTCTCGGTTATAGAGTGTTTAAGGGGCGGAGGGGGGAGGGGGAGGCAATCAAAGATGGCGGAAGAGCAGTTTGGTTTTCACGCCATAATTCCATAAGTACTGGACTGATTTCCAAAATTTAAATGATTTCTCAAAGGCAATAATATGCTCCATGTTTTGTCTATACACATCTTAGATGTATTTATTACAGTTGATGAGTTTTGTTAAATGAAATGTTGAAGCTACAGAATTTTTATTTACATCTAGAAGTGCCCGCGGGCTTTGATCCACATGGGAATTTCAGGATAACACTATCCTATATCCTTTCCCGGGTCTGAAACGATATCCATGCCAAATTTCATTTAAATCGGTCCAGTCATACACGCTTCATGGAGTGACCAAGGGAAATAGGGATTTATTTATACATATATAGATTTCCTCCACAATAACAACAAGCTAGCGTTTGGAGCGATTACATTTGGTACTGCAAGATTTCAAGCATCTACATCTAATCAATTCTAAGCATGCTTGAGCAGCCATAGGACTTTGGGTCCACAGTGGCACCCAAACTTCTCCTTTTCCCTGCCAACCCCATTTAGATGGGCAAGGAATATTCAGATTTTTCATAAGCACTGCCCCGAAACCTAAACAGCTTGTAAAACTGCCCTTAAGGTATGTTGTTTGAGAGCAGCCTCTGTAGGAGGCAATTTTTCGGTTTGCCTGTCCTTCTTATCCAACAGCTCCCCGAGTAACAGCTAAGATACTAGATGGTTCGGCTTTAGTTCATATGTTGAGCCCATAACCGTCAAAAATATTTGGGGATTATGCTACCAATACATTTTCATCCTTTCTGATTATAGAACTATCTAATGTCAAAAGACTGGACGTGATTGGTGACTGGAGTTTGAAGAATGGCAGCTCGAGAAAAACGCGGTTCTGGCAAACGCTTACAACCACGCAATCAATAGTTAGCGAACATACAAGGATTCCAAAAGGCTAACTTTCTTCGTGAAGGATCAAACAAAGAAGAGCTATACCATCTTTTGTCGTCACATTGTGACTCAAACATGGGTAAACAAGCACTTACGAATGGGTAAAGAATTCATCATAACTGTAGATAATGATTTATTTTTCTAATAAAAAATCAGAATATTCCTTACCCATATGAATGGGGTTGGCAAGAAGAAGGAAAAGTTTGGGTGCCACTGTGGACCCAAAGTCCTATGGCTGCTCAAGCATGCTTAGAATTAATTAGATATAGATGCTTGAAATCTTGCAGTACCAAATGTAATCGCTCCAAACGCTAGCACGTTTTTATTGTGGAGGAAATCTATATATGTATAAATAAATCCCTATTTCCCTTGGTCACGCCATCACGCGTGTACGGCTGAACCGATTTAAATGAAATTTGGCATGGATATCGTTTAAGACCATGGAAAGGACATAGGATAGTGGTATCCTGAAATTCCCATGTGGATCAAAGCCCGCGGGCACTTCTAGTTGTAAATCAAATTCTGTAGCTTCAACATTTCATTTAACATAACTCATCAACTGTAATAAATACATCTAAGATGTGTATAGACAAAACATGGAGCATATGATTACCTTTGAGAAATCATTAAAATTTTGGAAATCAGTCCAGTACTTATGGAATTATGGCGTGAAAACCAAACTGCTCTTCCGCCATCTTTGATTGCCTCCCCCTCCCCCCTCCGCCCCTTAAGCACTCTATAACCGAGAGTTTCGGGTTTTGAGCGTTACAAGGAATCCAACGCTACCAGTCGTGATAGCCAGAAAGGACAAATGAAAAGTTTCATATAGTAGTTCGAAGATAAACCGTTCTATGCGGCTCTATTAGGTATAAGCAATAATTATTTTATTTTACATTGAAAATAAATAAAAGTATATTTATTGTTTATATTTTTATAGTTTGCATTAAACGGGCTCTCGGATAGTATTTTTTATAAACCAAGTTTCATACAAAAATATAAAAATATAAGGGTTTGTTTACATTACGTTACTACAAAAAGTTTAGTATTTTAAGTGTTGCGTCGCATTTTGCTTCGGAACCCTAAAAGAACTGGTATGAGGAATGAACTAGGCATCATCTGGTTACCTGAAAACGACACCAAACTTAATTCAAAAGTCCAAAAAAATCTGCCAGAATTTTTTTTCTGAGCGCCGGTAGCTCTGTTCTTTGGGCCCCCCTCCCCTCCTCCTGACGCGGAGATCAATCTGGCTCCCGGGCGTTTTGGGCTTGGGTAGACGTGTATAACATTTGTACCAAGTGGCATTGCTGTACTAAAAATTGGCGTACTTTTTCCCCTTAAAAAACGGACTACTAGAAGTGTTTCTTTTATTATTAGAGCTATAGTTATTTATTTGTACGCCTACCACCAGTTTTTTCTTTTTATCCCGAAGGTTGACTGGTAGAGAATGCTATTAGCATTAAGTCCGCCTTTTTTACCATATTGTTTTGGTAAATAAAGTTTAAATAAAATAAAATAAAAATCAAATAAAGGAATAGTGACTCTCGCTACGACACAATTAAGTTCAATTCAGATCGCACAACGCTAATAACCTACAGTTATTTTTTTTGATTAAAACTAACGTGAGGTACACTCATTGTTTTATTTAGAGAACGGGTTACTCACGTATAGAGTCAGCTACTGCCGACATGTTTCGACCTCATCCGGAGGTCTTCATCAGGGCGAATGTGACGAGAGGCCCGTACACCGCACCGGATCGCGACACACTGATGTTAGTCGCGGGAGGCGCGGGGCGCGCGGGCAGCGCGGGCGATCGCCCTCTGCGCCCGCAGCGACAGTTCGGTCAATGGTGGTTGCTGCTGGATAGTTGCGTCAAGGACTCCCGTGGATGTACTGGGAGCCGTTATTTCCTCTTCATCATCTTCTGCGGCTGGTGATAACGCCAGTGCGTGAAAAAAGCTCACTGTATCAGAGACTTTCGGCTGTACATGGCATCTATTATGCGTCTCTTGAAGTACCGGTTTCCAGGCGGCGGGTAAGCTCCAACCAACATCACGATTAAAATTAGGACGTCGCCCAATTTCTATTGCTTCACGTATTTTATGAGGGACAAAACCTTTCTCTCTAGCTAAGACTTTGGCCCTGTCGAAGCGTATGTAATGTGTGACGTCCGTCTCTATCGCATGTTCGGCGATGGCTGACCCGTTGCTGTCCAGTTTCTTCAGGCTCCTTATGTGCTCCTGTAACCTGGTCGACACATTCCGACACGTCTCTCCCACGTAGCTTCTCCCACAATTACAAAGGACTTCATAAACACCGGGAACGTTTAGTGGCTCACTATCTTTTGGGGAACGCACAAGCTGTCGGATTTTTGTGAGAGGCCGAAATATCGTTTTGATGTCAAATTTGCGACGCAACATTTGACCGATTTTGTCAGTCACTCATTTCACAAATGGTAGGTACAATATCGCTCTATCTACCGATGTTGATTGCGTGCTCTTATTAGTACTAATCCTCAAGCTTTGTCGCCACTTGTATCCATTGCTTTCCAGCACTTGTCTTACATGTGCTAACTCAGACTTAATGTATTACAGGTCACACAGACGCAACGCTCTGCCGATGAGAGATCGAGGAACCGACGCTAAATGGGCTGGGTGATGGTGGGAATCCGCTCTCAGATAGCGGTCTGTATGAGTCGGTTTTCGATAAACTGTATGCGATAGTGTGCCATCGGGTTCTCTCACAACCAGAACGTCCAGGAAAGCAAGGACTCCGTCCTTTTCTTGTTCACTTGTGAATTTTATTCTTGTATGCAGTGAGTTAAGGTGTTCTAGAAAAGGCATCACGTGGTCCCTGTGTAGGATAGAAAAAACATCGTCCACGTATCTCCACCAATATCTGGGTTTGTGTTCCACGGCGTTGAGTGCTTTCTCCTCAAACCATTCCATAAAAATGTTTGCCACCACTGGAGCTATAGGTGACCCCATTGCTACTCCGTCAATCTGAATATAGTATTCACCCCTCCAGACGAAGAAACCACTCCTCAGACAAAAGTCCATGACATTTATGTACTCAGTGGGCAATTCATCATTATTTATTAACTCACTAATAATCTTATTAAGAGTGTCCTCCACTGGTACATTCGTGAACAAAGACGCTACGTCGAAACTCACCATGATTTCTTCATCTTTCAGCCTCACATCCTTTATCAGACTGAGGAACTGCGTGGAATCCTTTCATAGCTGCTCTTTTTTCCCGTCATGGGCTGCAAAATATCTGCCATAAACCGAGAAATTTTGTATGTTGGAGCATCTATCTGGCTTACGATTGGTCTTAAAGGCCAGTTTTCTTTATGGATTTTAGGCAACCCATAGATCTTAGGAGTGATGGGATTAAGCGGACGAAGGCGCTTCTTTAGACTGTCATCCGGTAGCGTGCGGAGTAGTTTTTCAAGTCTCGATGTTACTCGTGAGGTGGGGTTGTAGTTGACCTTTTTATAAGTGTTCGTATCACTCACTAGACTCGTCATCTTACTCTCATAACACTCCGTATCAACTATGACAGTTGCGTTGCCTTTATCCGCAGGCAGTACTAGAAGGTCTGGGTTTTTACGTAGCTCCTTCAGGGCTTTAATCTCTCCTCGGGTGACGTTAGACTTTGGCAGTTTGGACTTACGAAGCAGAGATGACACATCCTGTCGTAGACATTCTGCATCCCTCTGCGGTATCTTATTCCGTACAATAGTGTCTTCTATTCCTGTTATTATCGACTCTACTGGCATTTTGTGTGGAGTTGGAGCAAAATTCAATCCCTTAGACAACACGGTTTCAAGTTCAGGTGAAGTTTCTTGTGATGATAAATTCACTACCAGATTGTTTGTTTCACGATTATTTAGTGCAACGGGTTGCCCTTCTTGTTGTATCAGGCGTTTGAACTTATTCTGATGTATTTTCTCCACATTGTTATTGACAGTCGCTGACCTCCCAGATGTCATTGCATCCAAAGTCTCCCATAGATCAACCCTTAATTGTTGAGCAAGCTGTAAATATAGCACATACAACTCCTTGTTTACGTTTTGTATATTACGATGATGTTCACGCACTACCCTCACCATTAATTTGTTATGTACGGCGTCGAAGAACTTCTTGTAATCCCGAATACACTTCACTGGTTTACAACGCATGAATTTAGGCACTATATCACTATCCCGGCACTTCAACACATATTGTAAACTGCACTCGAGTTTGTTACGCTTAGTTCTTAATTTTGAAAATCGCTTTACGCGTTCTTGCCATACCTCCCCGTTGAGGTTTAGAATTTTTTGATTAAAACTAACGTGAGGTACACTCATTGTTTTATTTAGAGAACGGGTTACTCACGTATAGAGTCAGCTACTGCCGACATGTTTCGACCTCATCCGGAGGTCTTCATCAGGGCGAATGTGACGAGAGGCCCGTACACCGCACCGGATCGCGACACACTGATGTTAGTCGCGGGAGGCGCGGGGCGCGCGGGCAGCCCGGGCGATCGCCCTCTGCGCCCGCAGCGACAGTTCGGTCAATGGTGGTTGCTGCTGGATAGTTGCGTCAAGGACTCCCGTGGATGTACTGGGAGCCGTTATTTCCTCTTCATCATCTTCTGCGGCTGGTGATAGCGCCAGTGCGTGAAAAAAGCTCACTGTATCAGAGACTTTCGGCTGTACATGGCATCTATTATGCGTCTCTTGAAGTACCGGTTTCCAGGCGGCGGGTAAGCTCCAACCAACATCACGATTAAAATTAGGACGTCGCCCAATTTCTATTGCTTCACGTATTTTACTATTATTATATATAATATTAGTGATTTAATAAATAATGATGAATTGCCCACTGAGTACATAAATGTCATGGACTTTTGTCTGAGGAGTGGTTTCTTCGTCTAGAGGGGTGAATACTATATTCAGATTGACGGAGTAGCAATGGGGTCACCTATAGCTCCAGTGGTGGCAAACATTTTTATGGAATGGTTTGAGGAGAGAGCACTCAACGCCGTGGAATACAAACCCAGATATTGGTGGAGATACGTGGACGATGTTTTTTCTATCCTACACAGGGACCACGTGATGCCTTTTCTAGAACACCTTAACTCACTGCATACAAGAATAAAATTCACAAGTGAACAAGAAAAGGACGGAGTCCTTGCTTTCCTGGACGTTCTGGTTGTGAGAGAACCCGATGGCACACTATCGCATACAGTTTATCGAAAACCGACTCATACAGACCGCTATCTGAGAGCGGATTCCCACCATCACCCAGCCCATTTAGCGTCGGTTCCTCGATCTCTAATCGGCAGAGCGTTGCGTCTGTGTGACCTGCAATACATTGAGTCTGAGTTGGCACATGTAAGACAAGTGCTGGAAAGCAATGGATACAAGTGGCGACAAAGCTTGAGGATTAGTACTAATAAGAGCACGCAATCAACATCGGTAGATAGAGCGATATTGTACCTACCATTTGTGAAATGAGTGACTGACAAAATCGGTCAAATGTTGCGTCGCAAATTTGACATCAAAACGATATTTCGGCCTCTCACAAAAATCCGACAGCTTGTGCGTTCCCCAAAAGATAGTGAGCCACTAAACGTTCCCGGTGTTTATGAAGTCCTTTGTGATTGTGGGAGAAGCTACGTGGGAGAGACGTGTCGGAATGTGTCGACCAGGTTACAGGAGCACATAAGGAGCCTGAAGAAACTGGACAGCAACGGGTCAGCCATCGCCGAACATGCGATAGAGACGGACGTCACACATTACATACGCTTCGACAGGGCCAAAGTCTTAGCTAGAGAGAAAGGTTTTGTCCCTCGTAAAATACGTGAAGCAATAGAAATTGGGCGACGTCCTAATTTTAATCGTGATGTTGGTTGGAGCTTGCCCACCGCCTGGAAACCGGTACTTCAAGAGACGCATAATAGATGCCATGTACAGCCGAAAGTCTCTGATACAGTGAGCTTTTTTCACGCACTGGCGCTATCACCAGCCGCAGAAGATGATGAAGAGGAAATAACGGCTCCCAGTACATCCACGGGAGTCCTTGACGCAACTATCCAGCAGCAACCACCATTGACCGAACTGTCGCTGCGGGCGCAGAGGGCGATCGCCCGGGCTGCCCGCGCGCCCCGCGCCTCCCGCGACTAACATCAGTGTGTCGCGATCCGGTGCGGTGTACGGGCCTCTCGTCACATTCGCCCTGATGAAGACCTCCGGATGAGGTCGAAACATGTCGGCAGTAGCTGACTCTATACGTGAGTAACCCGTTCTCTAAATAAAACCTACAGTTATATTCACCTAGACGTTCCATCTCTTTTCGACTCTTTCTATCGCGTAACGCTTACGCGTGTGTACTTTTTTTGTACTTGCGTTTTTAATACCTACCGCGGAGTGAGACAGGCCTGGCGCAACATCGTGCCTGGCAGGAAGATCTTCCCTTTGTGGCGGTCCAGCATACCAAAGTTAATGCAAGCACAGCGGAAGAAACAGTCAATTATGTATTTTACGCTATGGCTATCTTGTTTGTGAATATGTATATTTTAATTAAATTATAGTAAAATACAAGATTGGTTAATAAATTACAAATTTATTAAAAGTAATGAACCAAACGGCCTCTTTCTTTTTTGACAGAACGATTTCAAAACTATTCTGCCCATCTATTAACAATGTTTTCAACCTCATTTTTTTCACTGGAAAACGCCTCATTGTAAAAGTGGCACTAGCTATAACAAAAAAAACCAACATGGTGGATTTTTTAACCTTTTTCGCGCAGCGGGATTTATTCTTATTCTTTAAGTTTTTAATGATTGTTTGTTAGTTGTAGATTCCCCGCAATTGCACCTTTAGACCTATGAGATTCGGTTCGACCAATTGTGAAACTGGCACTAGGTACAACAACAAAAAAACAAAATGGCTGAATTACTAAACTTTTTCACGCAGACGGAAATTATTCTTATTTTTTAATTTTTTAATATAATAACTTGTTAATTTTAGATCCCCCGCAACCGCTCGTGCAGCGAGGCGGGCATCGAGCCGCACTGGTGCGCGTGTCTCTCGTGGCAGAACGTGTCCCACGGCGACCCGCTGTACAAGCAGGCCGGCGGGGCGCTGCTGCGGCACATCAACTCGCTCACTGAGCCCCTCAGGTACACGGGTCCCCCCTTTATAGCAGAACTTTTTGTGTTATAATATTATAATTCAGAATAGCAGATTGCAAAAACGTCATTTCGTAGAAAATTGTTTGGCATCTACTCATTTATCATAGATTCAAAACCAATAATGTTAAAAATCAGAATCTCTTAGAGCATACATTTTATAGCCATAATAATACAAAAGTAGAATCATTATATCGCAGAAAGTTCGCAGTCAGAATCGCCTTTTGGCGTTTAATTCATACGTATAAGTCATTTTAATGCAGAATCATTATTGTTAATTATTTTGGCCCTAAGCTTGAGTCGTTCGCTCATTTGTGTTTTGGTCACTAAAAACCTAACAAACTTAACCTACCCATCGTAGTCAAGTTTCAAATTTTCAAATTTCTTTATTTTTCTCTACAATCTTACATTCCATTACATAAAATATAATAATATCGTCGACATAGGTACATGGTTAGCAGAAGATTGTGAGAGTGGTGTCTGAACTAAGCGAAGCTTGTATCTCAGAGCACCAGACCCTCCACATTTGGAGGAAACGTAGGTATTCGTAGTTGTTTCTGTGGTCAAATAAAATTCGTGAATATAATAGGTTACCTCAATTAAACATTATTCTAAAACAAATTATGCGAAACTTAATTTATGTAAAAGGTAATTGTACTAAATGAAGTTCTGACATTTAAAGGTGTGCTACTATACATTCGGACATATGAAAATTCGGCAAAACAATAATTATATAAAATATTTTTTATGCATTTAAAATGTTCTTGTAAATAAGATTCTGCCAAGTGTGTTATGCCAAATGAAATTCGGAGCATCAATCGGAGCATCAAGATTTTGCCAGATAGAGGGAACCCCAGGTACCCTTGTGTATTTATTTATGGCAATACATATAAATAAATAGGTTTGTATATTGACATCGAGCCGCACTGGTGCGCGTGTCTCAAGTGCCAGTCTTCAACAGTAAACCCAAAAATAAAATCGTGAGAGTGAGTAGTACTGCCGCCAGGCGCCGCCAGCCGGCCGAAGTTCATCGAGGTCACGCGGCAGTTTTGGACGGGCGTAACTACGTGGTCTCGATCGAGGAATTTATTAACTATACGACATTTTTGTTTCCGAAACCAATGAAAAGTCACCGTGTATATTAGTAAGGACAAGAATTATAAAGTTAAACTAACGAAATCATTTCAGAGGAAAATGCGTCGTCCGCACTCTCTCCACCGTGACGTGGGTGCTGAAGCAGCGCGTCAACAGTCGCATGATGTCGTTTGTGGAGGCTAAAGACAGTGACGGGTACGTCGGCAAGTTCGGAAAGGAGCTAAAGCTGCAGAAGGAGACCTACCAAGTCAAGGTAACAACTTACGTCTTTAGGACGCTTCAATTTATGAGCATATTATCCTTACAGTTGAGGCGACCTCTGCGCCTTTACATGGAACTACAACCACTAGTACAGCGACAATTACAAGAAGCATACGACATGGCGCCAGCAGTATCCTACATCTCGATATCAGAGTTCGCCCGATTCGCTCCATAAATACAACCTCCGACGATACACCGTTTGTGCCGCGGTTTTCCGCAACCCCATGGCTGTTGGGAAGATCTTCCCTTTGTGGCAGTCGAGCATTCCACTTCGCTCCCACTACATAGATACTATTACTCATATCACTATTAGATAGTTTACTCGTGAGGAGCTAAATATTATTATCCATTTATTTTTTTAAAACATAGATTAGGTTCCATTATATATCTATAAATTAAAATATAAAATAAAATATAAATACAGTATAAAACCTAATCCAGTTGCGGCAGCGGGGCAAGACCCAAACTACCGGCGGTTAGGGCCGCAGAGAGAGAATCCTCGTGACAATGCGTGCCGTGTCCAGGAGTACTGCTTTCTGTATCTGACCCTTGACCCAGCCATCTAGCGAGAGAGTCTTATGGTGTTAGTCAAGACCCAACTAACAAAACTTGGTCGTATAGTTTTTGGGACAACGTTTTCGTTACAACTTATGGTCGAGCCGTTTTGGTTATATAGCTGTCGTATTTACGTATATATAACGCGAAATAGGCGCAAAATATAAAACTTTAATTCGTAAAGTGATCGTGTCAAGGTTGTATAAGTGGCAACTAGGAACGTAACAGTCATATTGTTATCGTGAAAGCGATTAATATTTGTCATTTAGTGATCCAATAGGTGTCGTATAATTTAATAAACATTATAAAGTAGTCATTAGCAAAGCCTTTACGTGGATGCTTGTTATGAAAGCGCCGTTTAATAGAAGTGAGAATCAGAGAACAACAAAAAACAAGATCTGTTTATAATTGTCACCATCAGGTAAGTCTGCCATATTTATTACTGAATGTTATTGAATATAATATAGGTAGTTGGTGTTAGTAGGTATAAGTATCTACTTTTCTAAGGGAAATTAAATTTCTCGACGATTGTATATACAATTTTTCACAAATTTTTCATGCCCCCGTCGAATTATTACAAAATAATATTAATTTATTCCATTTTATTTAAGATTTCTAGTACTTTTGCAATTATACGATTTTAGGTAGTGATGGTACCTATTATATGACATTACTAAAAGTCATATACCACAATTTAATTTCTTTGGTTATCCACCATTTTCAGGGTACCGTAAAGAGGGAAAACCCGTTGGATAAACATTTTATTGAAATCAAAATATGGTAATAATTGCCGATATAGACAAATTTTTAATTAAAAAACGCGACAGACACTTGTGCCAAATTTTTATTTTGCGAAAAATTATCTGAGATAGCTTAATGACTGCCGTCTAATGGAATGAAATTAAGATATTAGACTATACATACTTGAGTTACCCAAGTAGGAACCACACCCAGGGTTGTAGTACGCTACATCCAACAGGCCATCGCTCTTCGATCTATTTTTAATATTATATATATATTATTAAATCAATAAAATCGATTGTTAATACTTTATTGTTGATTGTAGGACCAAGAAAAATGTGTTCAAGATGTTGCAACAGATAATAAAGTATCTATTGCTCCTACACAAAATCCACCGGCATTGAGTGCACAAGAACTATTCTCACCTACCTACTTTTTACAAGAAACTCCAGCTGCCATCGATGTAGAACAAACTCCATCTACTCTCACTGTTCAAGAAAATCCAGCCGAAGGAGTTAATTTACAAAGTGTATATTTTGTTACTGATACTACTGCCACAGACTTTAGTAAAGACTCGCACACACATAACGAAATTCTTTCACAGAAAATCGATAATTTAACGAAAATAGCTTATGAACTTCAAAATAATCAACACAAGATAGATATTTACTAATGATTGTTCCTTTTCATAAGTATATGTAGAAGTCTGAATAACCACTGTATCAGAGATGTAAGATAGATAGTACAAATAATATAAGTAGTTCCTTTTTATAAAAGTCTGAATTGGCAATGTATCAGTGATATATGATAGATAATTTCAAATTATAGTTCCTTTTTATAGAAGCTTAAGTGACCACTGTATCGAAGATATAAGGTAGATAGTGCAAATTATAGTTTTTTTTTGTTATAGCTGTTTGAATAAGAATTTTATCAGTTATGTCATGCCAAATGATTATCCTTTTTATACACGCAGAATTTTTATTGGTTATGGACCCGTTGTCCAGTGATTCTATTCATGAAACTGAACAACTTTTTCCAAGGAACATGTGTCGAAATATGAAAACTATTTTTAAACCTCCCATAGAAATCGCCTGATCACTTGATCTCACCAAGTATGGAAAGTCATTTTTTTTTCTTCATATTTCGACCCATGTTCCTTGGAAAAAGTTGACAGTTTCCTGAATAGAATCAACGGGTCCATAACGAATAAAAATTCTGCGTGTAGAAGTTTTAAATAACCTATTTGTGATAAAATTAATGAAAAGTAAAACAAAAGAAAATAATTACAATTTATTTTTTTTGTAACAATAATTTAATTTTAAAGTATTTTATCACTTTTAAAAGTGTGTGATATTTAATATAATTATTGACAGCAGCGAAACTAGCGCCACCCGTCATTTTATTCTTTAACTCCTAAATCAGATCAAATTAAAAAAATCTAAGACAGCCATTTACTAGTAAACAACCAAAGGAAAAATAATGAAAAGTAATACCAAAAATACAACAAGTTATTTACTAGTAAATGGCAGTTTTAGATTTTTTAATTTGATCTGATTTAGGAGTTAAAGAATAAAATTACGGGTTTCGCTGCTGTCACGTCTTAAGAACAATTTACAATTATTCAGTTTCCTACTAGAGTATGTGAATAATGTGCCAAAAACGGAGTAGATAAATAAGTAGACTAGATCTACATTAACTACTCAGTTTTTGGCATATGGTTTTCTATAACCGCCAACGTTTTTAGATAGAATTAATAATACATGGAATTGAAATTTTTGGGACCAGGTATGTGATTTTCGGTAGTACCTCCTCCGAGTTGATTGATATTACATTGAAAACATTTTATGTACCTATGACTCTTTGAAGAATGTTTGTTTTACTATCTATATATATAAACACGGGTTTACTCACCAACATGTTTCGATCTCGTTCGGAGATCTTCTCGTAGAAGATCTCCGGACGAGATCGAAACATGTTGGCCTGTACCTAACTAAATACGTGAGTAAACCCGTGTTTATATATATAGATAGTATGTCGATATCTCACGTTAGTTTTTAATGATAAAAAATGTTTGCTTTAATAAAACAAATTTATTTAAAGTTCTGTTTTATTTAATTCTTTACAAAGTATGTATAAGAGGTACAAAATATATGTATGATTTGTAAGAAGTCGCCACTAGTTTACATTTTACATCTCTAATAGTGTATAATGTTGATTCAGAATTAATTAAATCTGTTTCATAGCATTTATATATATTTAAATATGTCGATTTAATTGGGATGTCAAATGCGGCGATTACATTTTGCAAAGGTTTGCCAACAAGCTTAACTTCATTATTGACTTCCATTATAGATTGTACTTCAACTATAACTATATATATATATATATATATATATATATATATATATATATATATATATATATATATATATATATATATATATATATATATAATATATATATAGCTCTATTTATATTATATATAATTATATTATATTAAGTGAGTAATAGATATACCTGCCTTTTATTAGAGCTCTAGCTGGCGAGTCACATATAAAAGCCCGGAAATTCACTTTAATATATTTTTCTTCGTTCTCTTTTGTTATGATGTAATCCATTTTCCATCAGATCTTTCATTGCTGTCACAAATGGCCGTAAAAAAGAATCTAAATTGGCCGGTTTTCCTTGACCTTCAAAAATACCAACTACCATTGGTGGTATTGTAGGAATCTCAGAAATGTTACATAAAATGGGCCATAATTAATGTCTTGAACTTTTATAGATGGGAAGTCCATCAATGTTCACGTTCAAGGAAATGTGTTGCAGATCATTACTAACATTATTTTTAATGACTTTCTAAGCCCGTTATGCCAATAACTTCCATTTTCTATTGGATTAATAGTATTCTCAACATCATGCGTTCGGAGAAGTGTTCTAGGATCTTTTGGTAATAAAGCAGGTAAGAGTTCATTAATTATAGTCAATAGTTTGTTTAAAGCTGTATGAGACATATTAAATTCTAGAGCCCATTTCCTTAATTTGCCAGGAAACTCGTATTTTCTTGTTGTAAAATTCTCATTTTCATTACTGTTTTCATCGTCTTCGCTTTCGATCGAATTATTATTATCATCATTGTTTTGCCTTTCAAACAAATGTTCATAAATTTTACCCTCAATTATATGTGTATTACTTCTCGAACTTGCTAAATGTAAACAGAAAAAAAAACATATTAATTGACAGGTGTTAGTTATTATATGTAAATGTATTTTTTAATGAGTTTAATTGGTATAAGTACAAACCATAAAAATAGTACTTACAAGAGCAACCTATTTCAGAATAACTATTTCTTACTACGGAACCATCTTTCGATTCTTGGACACTACCTTGTCTAAAACTTTTGTTGAGTTCTAAGTAGGCTTTTCTTACTTTGCGTCTGAAATTACCGCTTGATTTAAATTTCTTCCACTGTTTTAAATCCATCACAGCTGCTTTGATGATTAAAGCCGAGATTAATAGAAACTGAGAAATATAAAGTTATTGAACAAAAAGCATGTATAATTAAAGTCACAACAACCGGAGATATACCAGTTTAGTTCGTAAAAGAGTATCACGTGACATCATCATACAATCAAAACGTTTATAACAGTAACATATATAAGCATTTCAAACTCATAAGTATTTAAGGCATATAAATCTGAATATTGGCCTTTTAATGATTATATAAAAGTTATGTAAATATAGTCAAAAAATCCTATAAAAAACGTGTTTATAGCTGTACGTTTTATAGGAGTTAAATATATGAACTTTATATGATTGTCATGTAGAAATCTTATTGCTGATAAAAAGTTGTGTTATGGTCGTCATTATAACCAGCTTATAATGGTCATTTAAATTACTTTTACACTACATCAAGAAGTCGTAAAGTGGTCGTAAAGAAGATCTTTATAAGATTGTCATATAAATAGGTCGTGAAAACGTTTACAGGACTAAATTAAACAATTACAATATTATATGACTAATCGTTCGTATAAGACATTGTAACACGATTAATAAAAATTTGAATTACATCTTTATGACCTCTACATGACCAGATGTTATTTAGGCTTCATTTTATAGGACTATTTTGCTAGTTGGGGACTCTTCGCTATATAACCGTTCGCCGATACAACTATCGGGACAATGATCGTCGAATCCACATTCCACATAGTAGTCACCTCGTGGGCTAAGTCAAGGTACTTGATAAGCTTGTCCTTCACGGCAATCTAGGCCTTCACGAGGTTCTCGTCATGCGGGATGGTGATGTCGACGAGCACTGCCTGGCGCATCAATCGATCTGTCCGCACGATATCGGGCTTATTGGCGACAATAGTCCTATCCGTGATGACAGATCGATCCCAATAGAGCGTGGCACGACCATTTTCGAGAACCGACACCGGTAAGTACTTATAGTACGGTACCTCAGATTCTACAAGCCCGTATCGAAGAGCAAGCTGCTGGTGAATAATTTTAGCTACGAGGTTATGTCTGTGCTAGTACTCACAGGTAGCCAGATGAGAACAACCGGAGATTATATGCCTGATAGGCTCATCCCGGTGAGCCTATCAGGCATATAAGTCACCGTTAGGTATACATACATACTATCACGTCTCTATCCCTAATGGGGCAGACAGAGCATTTTGGGTCTTGCGGTTCTATGCAGAGCCCAGGGCCGCAAGACCCAAAAGCCACTTTTAGCGTCATGGTGGGCGAGAAGATGGAAAAGCAATCAATACAGTGATGGGTTGCTAGCCGCATCGCCTGTTAACATGATTTGCATTTTTGCCCATTCCCTCGATCGGCTTTTACGATCTGCGTGGGAAGAGAAGCAGCTGGTACATTCTAAGTTTTTTTTATTCCTGCCAGACCAGCCTGGGAGATTAATACTAAATTATACTTGGTAGGTCTGAACCTCGGACTATGTTAAGGCGGAATGGGGGGAATTCCGCCCACCTGCATGACAAATCCAGATGTCTACTTCGAAAATCCGTCTTAGGAACACAAATATCAATCCTGCCGAAGGAAACCTTTGGTTTAGAAAAAGCCGTACCTATTTTTATAAGCCGTGTGGTTTCCGGCAGAATAGAATAGGGCCAGTCCAAGTCCTCCTGTGGATGTCGTAGAAGACGACTTTGGAAATACAAGCTAAACAAAGCTTATGAACATCAATGAGACCTCTCCAACCCGTCTGGCCAGCGAGGAGAGTGTAGGCCAAGTCCTCTGGCTGCTCTGGCCAAGTATGGCTCTGTTAGACAGAGAGGGTCGTGTTCCTGCAGTGTAGACTAAAAGACCTGATGATGATGATGAATATGGGGGCTAGATTGTAACTTTTGTATCTATTTTCAGATAACGGTGGATCCCGGGAAGGGAGATTTCGAGGCGTCCATGACGTACTTTGTTAAAAAGGGCGAGTTCCACGTCGACGATAGGGACATCTCGCGGACTAACAAGTGAGTTCACCAAAAATAACCGGCCAAGCGCGATTTGGACTTGCTTGGACAGAATACCATACAATGCCAACGTCAATCACATTTAAGATCCTCACAGTAAGACGCGAGTACTACTAGCGCTATCTAGTGATTTTTTAATGACATCCCTTAAGTCCGCAGCACATTAAAAAATATTGTGAGCCCGCCGACCGCTCATTGAGATTCCAACCTTTCACTGCTGATGAAGTCTTCCGCATAGTAACTACACGAATACCACCTGAGCAGTCAAAAGACATAAACGGAATCTCAATGGAATATTCAAGGATGGCTATCGTGCCTCTCGCTCCGGTACTAGCCGAACTATTTAACAAATACCTGAAAGAAGGCACTTAAGTACTCCCCCAACTCCTCAAATTGAGCAAAGAGTGCCCAATACTACACTACTACGCTACGCTGTCTTTTCATTGGTTTTGGGAAAAAATGCATTGTAAATAAATACCTCTATCCATATACGTAATCCAAATTTCTGTATGTCATAAGAAAAAAAAGTTGCATAAATTATTTTCGATCGAGTCGAGACTACGTAGTCAAACCGGCCAATAAAGGTGCGTGATGTCGATGACCTCCGGCCGGCCGGCGGGTGGTGTATGGCGGCGGTACTTCTAATTGATCTCACAATTTTACGAGTTTTAGTCAACATTTTCTGTTTCTGAATTTTTATTTTGGCTAGCTACTTACTAATTATGTCTTACTAAGGATGCCTATGAAGTGGCCATCGGCTCCAAAACCAATGAAAAATCACCGTGTATAAGGGTAAGGGCGAAAGGGAAGATATTGACCGGTGTCTATATTTCTCCCATGCTGGTCTGGGAGAAATAAAAAACTTAGAATGTACCAGCTGCTTCTCTTCCCACGCAGATCGTAAAAGCCGATCGAGGGAATGGGCAAAAATGCAAATCATGTTAACAGGCGATGCGGCTAGCAACCCATCACTGTATTGATTGCTTTTCCATCTTCTCGCCCACCATGACGCTAAATGTGGCTTTTGGGTCTTGCGGCCCTGGGCTCTGCATAGAACCGCAAGACCCAAAATGCTCTGTCTGCCCCATTAGGGATAAAGACGTGATAGTATGTATGTATGTCTATATTTCCCGCAATTGTTAGCCTTCAAAAACGGACTTAGCACAAGATTGGTACCGTACCTAATCGCCGGTATGTTCGACGTCACTGTCGCGTGAAGTCTCCCGAGTGCTTGATGCTCGTGAAGTCTCCCGAGTGCTTGATGCTCGTGAAGTCTCCCGAGTGCTTGATGCTCGTGAAGTCTCCCGAGTGCTTGATGCTCGTGAAGTCTCCCGAGTGCTTGATGCTCGTGAAGTCTCCCGAGTGCTTGATGCTCGTGAAGTCTCCCGAGTGCTTGATGCTCGTGAAGTCTCCCGAGTGCTTGATGCTCGTGAAGTCTCCCGAGTGCTTGATGCTCGTGAAGTCCCCCGAGTGCTTGATGCTCGTGAAGTCCCCCGAGTGCTTGATGCTCGTGAAGTCTCCCGAGTGCTTGATGCTCGTGAAGTCTCCCGAGTGCTTGATGCTCGTGAAGTCTCCCGAGTGCTTGATGCTCGTGAAGTCTCCCGAGTGCTTGATGCTCGTGAAGTCTCCCGAGTGCTTGATGCTCGTGAAGTCTCCCGAGTGCTTGATGCTCGTGAAGTCTCCCGAGTGCTTGATGCTCGTGAAGTCTCCCGAGTGCTTGATGCTCGTGAAGTCTCCCGAGTGCTTGATGCTCGTGAAGTCTCCCGAGTGCTTGATGCTCGTGAAGTCTCCCGAGTGCTTGATGCTCGTGAAGTCTCCCGAGTGCTTGATGCTCGTGAAGTCTCCCGAGTGCTTGATGCTCGTGAAGTCTCCCGAGTGCTTGATGCTCGTGAAGTCTCCCGAGTGCTTGATGCTCGTGAAGTCTCCCGAGTGCTTGATGCTCGTGAAGTCTCCCGAGTGCTTGATGCTCGTGAAGTCTCCCGAGTGCTTGATGCTCGTGAAGTCTCCCGAGTGCTTGATGCTCGTGAAGTCCCCCGAGTGCTTGATGCTCGTGAAGTCCCCCGAGTGCTTGATGCTCGTGAAGTCTCCCGAGTGCTTGATGCTCGTGAAGTCTCCCGAGTGCTTGATGCTCGTGAAGTCTCCCGAGTGCTTGATGCTCGTGAAGTCTCCCGAGTGCTTGATGCTCGTGAAGTCTCCCGAGTGCTTGATGCTCGTGAAGTCTCCCGAGTGCTTGATGCTCGTGAAGTCTCCCGAGTGCTTGATGCTCGTGAAGTCTCCCGAGTGCTTGATGCTCGTGAAGTCTCCCGAGTGCTTGATGCTCGTGAAGTCTCCCGAGTGCTTGATGCTCGTGAAGTCTCCCGAGTGCTTGATGCTCGTGAAGTCTCCCGAGTGCTTGATGCTCGTGAAGTCTCCCGAGTGCTTGATGCTCGTGAAGTCTCCCGAGTGCTTGATGCTCGTGAAGTCTCCCGAGTGCTTGATGCTCGTGAAGTCTCCCGAGTGCTTGATGCTCGTGAAGTCTCCCGAGTGCTTGATGCTCGTGAAGTCTCCCGAGTGCTTGATGCTCGTGAAGTCTCCCGAGTGCTTGATGCTCGTGAAGTCTCCCGAGTGCTTGATGCTCGTGAAGTCTCCCGAGTGCTTGATGCTCGTGAAGTCTCCCGAGTGCTTGATGCTCGTGAAGTCTCCCGAGTGCTTGATGCTCGTGAAGTCTCCCGAGTGCTTGATGCTCGTGAAGTCTCCCGAGTGCTTGATGCTCGTGAAGTCTCCCGAGTGCTTGATGCTCGTGAAGTCTCCCGAGTGCTTGATGCTCGTGAAGTCTCCCGAGTGCTTGATGCTCGTGAAGTCTCCCGAGTGCTTGATGCTCGTGAAGTCTCCCGAGTGCTTGATGCTCGTGAAGTCTCCCGAGTGCCTGATGCTCGTGAAGTCTCCCGAGTGCTTGATGCTCGTGAAGTCTCCCGAGTGCTTGATGCTCGTGAAGTCTCCCGAGTGCTTGATGCTCGTGAAGTCTCCCGAGTGCTTGATGCTCGTGAAGTCTCCCGAGTGCTTGATGCTCGTGAAGTCTCCCGAGTGCTTGATGCTCGTGAAGTCTCCCGAGTGCTTGATGCTCGTGGGCGCAAATTGCAGGTCTTTACGATCTGTCCAAAGCCTTTGACATGGCCGTCCACGCTGTAGTAGACACTAGACACACTATGGGATCGATGGCAAAACACTCACCTTACTATTAGACCTTATGAGAGGCAGACAACAGGTAGTGGATGGTGGTGACGACGGCAAGAACCAGTCTGATCCAGTCATCAGTATCGAACGTACTGTTCTCCATTCTTCTAAATGACTTACCGGATTCGGTACCTGGGGCTGACATCCTGATGTATGCTGATGATGTCGCTGCTATTGTAACTGCACCCACTGTCGACCAGCTTCAAATAAAATTAAATGTCGTCGCAAACAGGCTTTCAGAGTGGTTAAGCATAAATGGCCTTGCCCTAAACTCAAGTAAGACCCACTTCATTCACTTTAACTTATCCGGACGTGCTACAAGACCGTTGATAGTTATTGTGAATGGAACTCATATAAGTAGAAAGTATGACCGAAACCACCTTGCTTGGGTTCTCGATCGATAAGTTCACATTGGAGAACTACATTAGTAAAGTTTGTACCAAACTTGGCAATGCTTGCTTCGCACTCTGATGGGTGGCCCGAGTTGTCTCGTAAGAGGCAGCCCGCGCTTTCTATACTTCGCCACAGTACCTTCGATACTCCAGTACGGAACCGACCTATGGGGCCGGGCGGCTGAGTGGGAGAGGGCATTTCGGTTGCAGAAGTGTGCAGTAAGAACTTTAGCACACGAAACATCACAAAGGAGGCAAGTCTCCTTTTCAAGGAACTCAAAATCTATCAAGTAGCGGTCTAACGTGGAACAGTACCTAAAACAGGGTGATGTGCATTCCTATAACACGCGTCATAAAAAGTTCGCAACACTGCCCCGCAAACTTGCAAAGTCTGCCAAACTGACCCCCATCATGAGCTCAGCGGTTTATAATAGACTGCCTAAACAAATTACCCTCGCGCCCAGCCTAGCATGCTACAAAACCCGGCTAAAGCGGTGGCTAGCATAAAAAGCATTCTATACAGTCGGGGAATTCATCGACATTAAATTGATTTAATTAGTTAAATAACTTTTATAATTTGATTATTATCATAAATTCCTAATTTTGTCATTTTTTAATGATATTACTAGAATATTTACTTTTTGTTTGCATACCTACGTGCACAGTACTGACTACTGACATTATATGTAGTACCTGGGTGACCGAGCTTTGCTCGGTCGGTTACATCTCAAACATTACCTACATTTTTTTAAACTTGTCTAAAAACAGTACAAAATAAAAAATTATATATAAACTTGAACATTAAAAAGAACAAAAGTAAGTCACCGAGTGGGATTCGAACCCGTAACACTTTTTCTAGCGGTCAGCATCCTTAACCACTGAGCTAAGCGGATGGCGGCCGGCGCGAAGAAATTAGCGACCATATTCTGCGTGGAAAGAAAAACGAATGAAAACTCGAAAACACGCGTTTTCCAAAACATAAGACTAATCTAGATCGATTGTTTACCCCCAAAAACCCCCTTATACCAATTTTCAGCAAAATCGTTAGAGCCGTTTTCGAGATCACAGAAATTTATAAATAAATATATATATAAATAAATATACAAGAATTGCTCGTTTAAAGGTATAAGATTAACTAAAGACGATGTTTTATGTATTTTATTTTTATGTTTGTAGTACATGACCATATGTATGACTATTATTTTGTAACAAATTGACGTGTATTTTATATGAATAAACGAGCATTTTTTTTGTAATCTATTTTCCGTGAGTGAACGTATTTATATTGAGTTTACCACTTTATTCTCAAGTAGGTAATAGAATTCTTAAGGTCACAGCACACTTATCAACTCGTAAACGGAACGTAAACGTATCAACTCGAGCAGCTCAGTATTCTTTGTATGAAACTTCCTACTGCAACGCACACTATTCGGATTCGTAACGTAAACGCCTCGCCTCGGGACCAGCTCACGAACCGCTTTGCTGGTCGGTCAACCAGCGGTCCCCGCGCTTGCGGCTCGTCGTCCGCGCGCTTACGCCTCTCCGTATGCGAGCTGACGCCTCTCCGTTTCCTCACACCCGCGTTTTATTTATTTGTAGATAAACAAAAATTTATGGCTATGATTGTCAACTCACGTGTTGTGAACCGAGACATAACCGTGCGCTACACTTTACGTTTAAATGATCTAGTGCCAGCCAGACCAGAGCGGCCGGTGAGCGGTAAGCGCGGCGTCGCCCAGCCGTAGTCGAGTTGACGTACCGAAGCTGAGCCTGTTTGGTTACGTGCCTACGTCAGGTTGACGCCTGGTTGACCGCGCGGCGAAAGGCGATACGTTGTCGATCCCTTTCCGAGTTGATAAGTGTGCTGTGACCTTTATAGGTTTTGCTGTCTACAAGCAATGAGCTATTTTCTACTTTTTAGGCACTTTTACTTTTATTACGTGTAGTGTATATTAAAATTTAATATTTTTTTTAAAGAAAAGCTTCCAGCGCTTCGCAACGACCCCTGCTGAGAAGAAACGCCGAAATAAACTCATTTTCCCAGTATTGGTCGCCTTTTCGCCAGAAGGGCGTTGCCTTATTATTATTATTTTCTACTCCTGTACTGTTATCTGTCTTTTAAATGGTTCTGAACACTATTATAAGAACATTGATAATATGATTGCAGAAAAAAGTCTATACTCTATGCCTCATAATAGCACATGTGTCGTTATTTCACTAAAACGATACGCCTAGCCATAGACGAAGAACTTTTTTATCTATACATTTACCATACTGCCAACATAAGAAAAAAATGTTTTTTTCACATAGTCACTAAAAAGACGTCAATTAAAAAAAAGTTTACCATAGATACCATATAGATCAGTACTTGTATATTCTAAATCTGATTTACCAAACATATGTACGTCAAACATTTTCATATTTTCTTTGTTTGTTTTTGTATTTTATTTAGTAAATATAGTCGTAGAAAAAGTATTGTATGCAACGTTATATAAGTACGTCAAAAAATGCTCGATGGCGTCTAATTACGATGCTCGCCAAGGCTCGCATCGTAACCTGCGCCACTCGCATTTTTTGACCGTTATTATACAACTGTTGCATAAAATACTATTACCTGTCTGTCTTTTTTTAAATAATAAATACTTATAATACACTGTTGATAAATGATAATATGTTGTGTTTGCGAACGAGTTAACAAACAAATTACTTTTTGGTCACGACTCTCTCTGTACTGCCAGAGCAGCCAGAGGACTTTGGCCTACACTCTCCTCGCTGGCCAGACGGGTTGGAGATCTCATATTGATATTTATATGCTTTGTTTAGCTTGTATTACCTAAGTCGCCTTCTACGACATCCAGGGCTTGGACTGGCCCTATTCTACTCTGCCGGAAACCACACGGCTTATAAAAATAGGTACGGCTTTTTCTAAACCAAAGGTTTCCTTCGACAGGATTGATCTTTGTGTTCCTAAGACGGGTTTTCGAAGTAGACATCTGGATTTGTCATGCAGGTGGGCGGAATTCCCCCGTAAATAAAACAATACGTCAGACGCCCGGAGCCGGCGTCTGAAGTGCCATTTTTGAAACGCGGAGTCGTCTAAACGAATGGTTTTTCCATACAAAAAACCGTTCGTGTAATGACTCCTCGTTTGAAAAATAGCACCTCTGATGTATTGTTTTACTATTGTGTCTGCATTGACAACGTTTGAAGGGATAACAGTCAAAATCAAAAACAAAATTCGACAATCCCATACAAATTGCGACTGCACACTTTTTTATGGAATATGGTTTTATAGCTACGATACCTTGTGACGGGCTTAAGGGTCCCCCGACCCTAGACCAAAATACAACTTTCCATACAAACGTAGTCTACGTTTTATTTCAAAACGACATGTCCGATTTGGGCAAAATTTTGTAATTTCAAAGATATTGCAATTATCTAGTCTAGGTTTATATTTAGTTTCCGACAGTAAAAATATGAACTTGAAATAGAATATAGTGTTTTATATCATTTTTGACCATTAGTATGGGAAACTTCTAAATCGTTATATTTTCTTTCCAGTTCATAATTTTACCATAGGAAACCCAATATAACCCTAGATAATTGCAATTTCTTTACAATTACCAATTTTTACCGGAATCTGACATGTGGTTTCAAAATTAAACGTGTACTACGTTTGTATGGAGAAGTCTAGGGTCGCCGGACTCTTAATAAATAATACTTGACAATGTTTGTATGTACTCATTGCAGATACGGCAGCGAGCCTGCCTGCATCAGCAAGACACACCCCCACCTCAACCCCTACTGCTACTGCGCGCACTGATTTGGTAGGTACAGCCGTTGACGTCATGGTTTAGTAAACTAAACGATCATTAGAATAGCTGTTTCAAGGATAAATAAGATACCTATTCTACAGTAGCTACACGCAAAGTATAAGACATGATTCGTGCTGATGAATTATTTAAGACTAGCTGGTGCCCGTGACTTCGACTGCGCAGTATATTTATAAATTGTAGCCTACGTGTTATTCTGATGTATAAGCTATATTATTGTTGAGTTTCATTAAAATCTATTCAGTAGGTTTTACGTGAAAGAGCAAACATCCATCCATACTTACAAACTTTCGCGTTTATAATATTAGTAGGATAATATCGACTATTGCCATCCCGCTCGTTATCATAAACATGCTGTCGCCGGACCAGTCCCAGTAGAATGACACTGTCACAGGTATGACACTTATAGAAGCGGAGTATCGTTTATGCCTACTACTACAAACGAAGCTATACATCCGTGCGCACGGCAATGTGTGTGTTCCAACACACGCGACAAAGCGAGAACGGGGGAGAGGTGCGGGACGGGGAACGGAGACGCATATTGCGCGGGACCTTAGCAGGCGCTATTATTAGAACGGGGAGGTCACGACAAATTTGGTAACGATAAGGGATATGACTGACTCTGGTTTTATAGAATAAAGAGCACCTCTCTGATGCTACATATGTTGGTCTGCCTGCGTGAAGTGGTTGCGTTACTTAGATATGGCGCCTGAAAAGTTGGTTATCGTGACCAAAAAAAAAATGATAAGGTAAATGGCTGACTCTTGTTTCACAGGATGAAGAGCACCTCTCTGATGCTAAATATGTTGGTCTGCCTGCGTGAAGTGGTTGCGTTACTTAGATATGGCGTCTGAAAAGTTGGTTAGCGTGACCAATAAATGATAAGGTAAATGGCTGATTCTGGTTTCACATAATGAAGAGCACCTCTCTGATGCTAAATATGTTGGTCTGCCTGCGTGAAGAGGTTGCGTTACTTAGATATGTCGCTTGAAAAGTTGGTTATCGTGAACAAAAAAATTATACCGTAAATGACTAACTCTTGTTTCACAGGATGAAAAGTACCTCTGTGATGCTAAATATGTCAGTCTGCCTATGTGAAATGGTTACGTAACTTAGATATGATGCCTGAAATGTTGGTAATCGTGACCAAAAAAATGGTAATGCAAATGGATAACTCTGGTTTTACAGAATGCAGAGCACCGCTCTGATGCTAAATATGTCGATCTGCCTGCGTGAAGTGGTTGCGTTACTTAGATAGGGCGCCTGATAAGTTAGTTACCTTGAAAAAAAAGAAAATTATAAGGTAAATGGCTGATTCTGGTTTCACAGGATGAAGAGCACCTCTCTGGTGAAGTGGTTGCGTTACTTAGATATGTCGCTTGAAAAGTTGGTTATCGTGAACAAAAGAAAAAATAATAACGTAAATAGCTGACTCTGGTGTCACAGAATAAAGAGTACCTCTCTGATACAAAATTTGTTGGTGAAGTCTTGTTTGTTTTGTCGGTCTGCCTACGGGAAGTGCTAGTGTTACATATATATGGGTATGGCACCTGAAAAGTATGTTATCGTGACCAAAAGTAAAATTATAAGGTAAATGACTGACTCTGAACGGCTGCATATCAAGTAAAACACATCTATCGTTAGTATCCGATATCATATATACATGCCGTAGTTCACAATTGTATTAACAACAGTTTTGTCAACTTTACAGAAGAGCATTTAATTTTGAAAGTTTTTTAAATTTGAGTCCTGAACAGCACAAAAATAATTACATAATTTCACGTCTATTCAAGAGTCTAGTCCTTTGACTGCATTATGTCTAAAAATTGTGGTATTATAGTTATCTAATTTCAAAAATAGTAAAATAAACATTAGTCCATTTGTGCACTAAACCTCATTATGTTAACAGGCAAATAATTTTTCAAAACTAAAATACACTTCACCCCCAAACTACACAACCGATTTCCATAAAATTTCTTTGGGACCATCTGAAACGAATGCCCTTTAAAAAAAAGAATTTTCCAAATCGGTTAAGGCACCTCTAAATAATCGGTAACAAATTATGCACTTGCATAACTTTAACACGTGTGCAAATGTTCTAAATGCGTATGATATGCCAGACTTTGAAATTTTGTTGAAATCAGTTACAATACTTAAAGATTGACTTTATAAAAATAAAATTCCGGCGTTAACAATAATACTAATTATTGTTAAAGCCGGAATATTTAAAAGTACAACTGTAACACTAAGTTTTTGAAAGAAAGAGTTAATTTATCTAGCACTAAAAAAGTAAAAATCGAAAATTTTGTAGTTAGTACATTTGTGAACTACGGCATCAATATAAGGGTGACACAGGGTAGAAAAATTCATGTGTTTGTATGAAATGTACGCTACTGTTATTAAGGGTCCCCCGACCCTAGACCAAAATACAACTTTCCATACAAACGTAGTCTACGTTTTATTTCAAAACGACATGTCCGATTTGGGCAAAATTTTGTAATTTTAAAGATATTGCAATTATCTAGGTTTATAATTAGTTTCCGACGTAAAAATATGAACTTGAAATAGAATATAGTGTTTTATATCATTTTTGACCATTAGTATGGGAAACTTCTAAATCGTTATATTTTCTTTCCAGTTCATAATTTTATTGTAGGAAACCAGTTATAACCCTAGATAATTGCAACTTCTTTACAATTACCAATTTTTACCGGAATCTGACATGTGGTTTCAAAATTAAACGTGTACTACGTTTGTATGGAGAAGTCTAGGGTCGCCGGACTCTTAAGTAACGCAACCACTTCACACAGTCAGACTGACATATTTAGCGTCAGAGAAGTGCTCTTCACCCTGTGAAACCAGAGTCAGCCATTTACCTTATCATTATTTTTTCATCACGATAACCAACTTTTCAGGAATCACATGTAACTAACGCAACCACTTCACGCAGGCAGACTGACATATTTGGCATCAGAGAGATGCTCTTCATCCTGTGAAACCAGAATCAGCCATTTATCTTCTAATTTTCTTTTTTTGTTAAGGTTACTAACCAGAATCTGCCATTTACCTTATCATTTATTGGTCACGCTAACCAATTTTTCAGGCGCTATATCTAAGTAACGCAACCACTTCACGCAGGCAGACCAACATATTTAGCATCAGAGAGGTGCTCTTCATCCTGTGAAACAAGAGTCAGCCATTTACCTTATTTTTTTTTTTTGTCACGATAACCAACTTTTCACGCGCCATATCTAAGTAACGCAACCACTTCACGCAGGCAGACCAACATATTTAGCATCAGCGAGGTGCTCTTTATTCTATAAAACCAGTGTCAGCCATATCCCTTATCGTTACCAAATTTGTCGTGACCTCCTAATCTATATGTATAGCGCTCAATAAGCTGTGCAATAATAACGAGCGGGATGTCACTACTCCGCTCCGTCGCGCGATAAGAACTTTATCTGGGTGCCATGCTACGCAGACGTAAAGTTGTTTACTCAATCATTGTTTTATTACAAGAAAAGTTCTACTATTGACGCAATGTCTTGTTATCATTTTTGTTTTATGTGTGTGTATTTATTCTGTACATGTGTGAAAGTCTGTGATTTAAAATAAATTTCATTTGCGGATATTGTTTTGTTTTATTTATTATCTTTTACCCGCGACTTCTTTTAAACAACTGCTATGGTATACCTATATGTAAGTACATTAAAATTTAAAACTCTCCCGCCCTTAAAGTGAAAGGAAGTGTTGAATATGCTGTAAGGCGAAATGGTAGCAGAAATGGCGCGCCCTCATTTGAAAAAGCAAAAGCGGCCACTATTGGATTATCAACAATACTTTCAAAGGTTATTCATAAAATAATTTAAAGGTCTTTCTACAGATTGTTGGCAGCAACTCCAGTATTGCCTACTTTACGGGCCTTCCAATAGTTCCTATTACATGGGTATCTGTTACGTTAGTAATTGATTAATTCTCTTTGATAAGGCGATGGGTAGGCTTAACCGGATGCAAGTGATGGTAGTTGAAAACCGTATCTTCTACCTACTTAAGTTCAAACTCAGAGGTACAAGTCTTGCCTAGTGAGGATCGAACTCATGTCTCACAGACACACAGCCAATGCCTAAACCACCCGACCACCACCGCTTACTGTAATCTGTAGGTTAATCCAAATTTGTGTATGACTTATAATAAAAAAGTTGCGAAAATGATTTTCGATCGAGACCACGTAGTTATGCCCGTCCAAACTGCCGCGGGCGGGCGATGACCCCGGCCACGGCCCGGTCGTCCGGCCGGGGCGGCGCCTAGCGACGGCAGCCCGAGAGAAAAAGGGAGGGTAGGTATTTATCCATTTATTTCGAGGTATAACTGTTTATATTGGATCACTACCTATATGCATACAAATTTAAGCTATAATATCACATAGCATACTGGTTTAATGCACAATCGTTTTTAAGCATAACGTCCTTTCGCATAATGGAGTATGCATAATAATTTTAAGCATAATGTACGTAAGCATAATCATTATTTAGCCCTAACATTTTAAAGCATAAAAGGATGTGAGCATAATGTCATCAAACCATTATTTATCAAGACATAACATTACTTTAAGCATAAAAATGATTAAGCATAACATTTTTATTCATTGTATATAAATTGTTTATTAATTGCTAATAAGTTGAATCTAACTTCCTTTCATGAAATGAAAGTTCGTTATGTATTCCGTGATCATAAAAAAAAACTTAAACCTAACTTCCCTTTTACCCTCACATTTGTTCTGGGTGGTCATATTTTTTTTTGCATGATAATTAAAAATAAACACTGAAATAACTTAATTTTGTTTCTGTTATTTTTAAAAATATTATGCCTAAATACTATTAGTCTTATAGTTATTACGCCTAAAGAGAGTTAACATTATGCCGTAACAAATTAGCCTAAAATATAATTATGCCCAACGTACCAATATGCCAAAAAACAACTTATGCCTAAAAACTATTATGACAAAATATTTTATGCCAAACCCAGTATGCCAAAGCATATTAGGACAAAAAAATTATGCAAAAAAAGGGTCCCTTTATATTATAGCTAAAGCGCGTTGAAACTGAGGACGGGAATCCCAAAAATTTGCTAAAATAGTGTGCGTACAAAATGACATCTGGTGGCGGCTAATCGAAACACAAACATGACAGAAATAATATAGAGCAGTACTTAATGCAATGCAGGCCATATAGATGACGCTTCGAATTAACACTGTCAAAAAAAACTACTTATTTATTTTTGTACTAAAAACTTTAATACCTCGTACAAAATCAATAGGTACTGATACAAAACTTACAACTAGAAATTATAGTAAATTACAAAAACATTTTGGATGGCAACACAGACTCGCAGATATTAATTAAAAATTTTTATAAAAAATATATATGTCGCAGTTGGATTGTATAATCCGCTGTTATTCAAAAATCTAGCTATTTGGCATTACAGCTCGGTTTTGTAAAATAGCTGAAAATCGGTCAGCTAGATCGGCCAATGTGTTACGTTTAACAAACTAGCTAAAGTAAGATTGTAGAACGATTAGTACGGAATTCTGCCACTTGTGGCTTGTGAAGTGTCATTGTCATAACAACCAATATGGCCTCCCCTATAGTAAATTCTTCGCCTGATTGTGATTATCATTCTTCATTGGTGTTTTATGATGTTGGAGACTAAATTATTGCAAGGAGTTGAATTGAGTTTTTATTTTCATCCCAGGAGTAATAAAAAAATAATAAAGAACAACTAATTGTCCCCTCATATATTATTATGTTTGGTAACACAGTTTTATTCAATAATGGTAACCCTATATGCTACCTCAGCGCTAGCTGTTAGCTGTTAAACGTAATTACGTAACTCATTGACAATCGAGCTGAACTATTTTCAGCTTTGTACCAGATGGATTTCCCATACTTTAACCGACGACCAGAAACACCTTCGCATGAACTGGTGTCGCCAAATGTTAGATAAGTTCAACGGCGGTGACTCAAATGCTGTATTTGACATCGTCACAGGTGATGAAAGTTGGATATATTGCTACGAACCCGAAACCAAAAGACAATCAGCTCAGTGGGTGTTTCCTTTCGAGGATCGGCCAACTAAGGTAAAGAAAGGAAGAAGTCAAGGAAAAAAGATGATTGCCCTTATCTTTGGTCGGAAAGTTCATTTCGCGACAGTTGTGCTATAAGATGGAAGGACAGTTACTGCTGACTGGTATTTCAATCGCTGTTTGCCTGTTGTCTTGGAAAAAATTCGACAGCAGCGCCCTCAAAGCAGGATCCTCCTTCACCACGACAATGCTTCAGCGCACTCCCCAAAACGGACTGTTGAATATTTTTGACTATGACAGGTGTCGAGTCGAGATGAGTCATCCGCCATACAGTCCTGACCTGGCGCCCTGCGACTTTTATTTATTCCCAAGAACTAAAGATAAAATTCGAGGTATTCGCTTTACGAGCCCTGAAGATGCGGTGAAAGCGTACGAAAATGCCATAAAACTTCATAAAAGAGACCTCTAAGGAAGAATGGGCCCACTGCTTTTCTCAGTGGTTCCATCGAATGCGACGATGTGTAGAGAGGAACGGAGATTACTTCGAAAAACAATAAAAGTATTGGCAACTTTCTACATTAAGCCGTTTTTCATTTTCTAAACATTTTTAGTGTTACCTAGGTATATCAAAAGATTGTTAAGTATCCCGGGTTAAAATTTATGTCTGAGGGGGAACTACCTACCTAAAATTTACGTTAGTAATTATAATATTATCTTTGCGCTAAAATGATTACTAGTGTTACTAAAGTCTGATTTTTAATTCCGTAGAATTCTGACAGCTGTCATTTTTTGAAATATCAGAGATCATAAACCTTTTTGGCCGGGCACATTATTTTATTAAATTCCAGATTTCAATAAGAGTGTGAACATCTGAGTCTACACATTTTATTTGTTAGTGAATGTAACCATTTAATTTAGTGCGGTGCTCCAAATCAAAAGGGAATTTACAGCAAGTAATATTTTCATCAGGAACATTTGAATAACCGACATAAAATACGAACAACTGTGAAAACTATTTGATTTAACAAACATACATAGAAATAAATCCAATTAGCTTTCCACCGCGGTCAATTTGTGGGTGAATGGCTTATACGTCCTTTCCAGGTTCTTAAACTATCTCCATATCAAAGGACCATGCGCAAAAATGTATGGACCCTGGTCCAAATACCAACTTTGCTCAACAGTGATAAAAACTATGCCAAATGAAAGCATTTGAAGTGTAGATCATTTCATTCTATTAGCACCAAGCCGAAATCGAGCGCCAACATGGTGTTTTTTTACATGCCTTGTTTTATTTATTACCTATAAAAATGTACTTAAGGCTCCTCCTTGCGCTAGCGACCTTGAAAACACAAAAAAATTAATTTCTCTTTCTGTAAGTGAGATTATTAGAAACCCTCGTACAACTTTTTAGCTAGTATCCTGAAGTTTCATTAGAACCTCGAAAGTCATTGAAATACTATCCGGTTTAGAAACCTTTACAAAAAGAGTCAGAAATGGCCGCTTTAAGTATTTTTTGCAAAGGAAAATTCAGGGTATTTTATTTCAATGATTTTCGAGGTTCTAATGAAACTTAAGGATACTAGCTAAAAAGTTGTACGAGGGTTTCTGATAATCTCACTTACAGAAAGAGAAATTAATTTTTTTGTGTTTTTAAGGTCGTTAGCGCGGGGAGGACCCTTAATTATTAAAAATGTCAAGTATTTTTAAACGGAGTTTCACCTAGCGATGATATTCTTGAGACTATCTATATATTACATAATTTTTAGGGTTCCAGTGGAGCAAAGGGGTATATCTTTTAATAAAAAACCGTCATTACATAGTACTTACACATTTATTATTTAACATATTAGTTTGGACGTTACGCTGTACATTATAGTTACGCTGCGTCGCGTATGACTGTGTTTGGATACAATTTTTGTATTAACATAAAGGCTGTCTCACATAAAAATATTTTATATATCAACAAAAATATCATCTAAATGAAGTGCCGGTCTATGAAATTCTTCCAGTCTACCCAGTCTCAAGTACCATATTATAGATATAACATGGGCGCAGCTCCCTATAGTGCGTCTACCCGTAAAACATGTACAGTAATAATGTGTTATCGCATCTCGCCCTACTAGATCGCGGTCAATTAATATATATGTGTAGTATGTTTTCAACTTTACATGTTTTTATTAAAAATTGATTTTGTTTACGGTTTATAATTTTAGGAATTTATGCTTTCTTGGAATTAAAAATGCATCGAAACTCCATGTTCTCGCTAGATATTGACTTAGCCGTCATAATATAAAATGAAGTGTATTCCTTTCATTTGGTATAACTTTCAACGTTTTTGAGGGGTTGGACCAAAATTTCGCAAGGTCCTTTAATCTAAATCAGTTAAGAAAAAAGTTTTTTTTAACAAGAAAAAACTTAACAGAAAGATAACAAATATCAATAATCACAATAAAAAAACAAACAATCAATGTGACAGTCGTGACGTGAAAGCTGATGGCCGCATACTTTATTTTTTAATTTTTGTGCTTCATGGATTACGAAAAAAAATATTTATTAAGCTTTTGGCTAAAAAGGTTGATGATACATGAGTTAGTAGGGAGTGATGCCAGGGAAAGAAATATAACCTGCTGACTTAAAATTACTTAAAAATATAACTTTGATAATTCGGTATTAAAAAATGTTATAACATTTTAAATATACCAGAAAGTTTAAAGTGTATCATTATCTTTTTTTTTAATTTAATTTATTGCACTTTAAATCTTAAGATTATAGTACAAAAGGTATAACTTAATGCTAAGCATTGTCTACCAGTTTACCTTTGGGACGTAATAGAAAAGGTGATAGATGGGGTGCAAATTTAACTAGACAAGTAGGTATATCTAAAGAAATAAATTAGGGTGTATTATAATATAATAGGGCATATATAATAACAAGAATGACCATAAAATATACATACATATATATAATAATAATAAATACAAATCATAAACTTACATAAATATAAATACATATAATAAACATACTTAAACTATTATTGCAGCATTGCTTTTTTCGCATAGTATCTAATTACAAGCATCTTGAAGTGGTCCCTTGTTTGTGCTTTCATAATGTTATCGGGCAGGGCATTCCAAAGACGCACGGCCGTGACAGCAAAAGAATTAGAGAGAAATCCAGTACGGTGAGATGGGATAGATAGGGTTAATTTTTCAGAAGGGCGCAGAACCCTATCTTGGTAAAACATTAAAATTAATCAAGAATTAAATTTTTTATCGCCCTTATACGCGTTCCCTTTTTAGTTGGAGAACTTTTTTAGTAGCAACACTTATGAAATGTCAGAATTCTACGGAATAAAAAATTAGACTTTACGTCTGAAGTATTATTTAAATTTTCACCGCCACCAGATCTTTCTCTTTTTATCCCGAAGGTTGACTGGTAGAGAAGGCTATCAGCATTAAGTCCGCCTTTTGTACCATATTGTTTTGGTAATAAAGTGTAAATAAAAATAAAATAAAAAAATAAAATTTTAGGCTTAGCAGTTTCGGATATTAGTCGGTAAATTTTTGTCTTCTTTCATGAATAAAATCAAAACTTTTTATTTTGTAAAAATAAAAAAACATATATTAGAGATCCTCATAACGAGCCCTTTCATTTGATATATCTACGACACAGTAAGGTTTGTAAAACTTTTTTAAATTTCCTATTTTGCCCTGAAAAATTACCCTTATAAAAAAAAATACTTTGCACATCTTTGTTTGGGTCATAGGATTACATTTTCCTACCAAATTTCACCTGATTTGGTCCAGTAGATTCGGAGCAAATTGGCTGTGACAGACGAACGGACAGACGGTTCTGTAGTAAACAAGGAACCCTTATAGTTTGGCCAAGTCTGTCTGTCTGTATGTATATTAACTATGTTGAAAAAGTAGTAAAATAAAATTTTGAAAAATAATATTTTTAGCGTAGCGTAGTCATTGTGTGGTGTGTGATACTATTATTAATTCTGTGCCTGTGGGGTATACTTGAATAGGTCTTTTAGAACATTGTCACAGAATTAATAATAGTATTACATAACATTGTGAGCTTGTGAACACCATTTTTCGATTTAGGGATCCGTTTCTGAAATATTTAGATTTAAAAAATATTAGTAATTTTTTTTGTTAAGAGTCAACCGTCCCCGTTCCGTTTATGAAGCGGTTGTGAATGTAAACGTGAAAAAATTCATAGCTGTAGCATATATGTATAACAACATTTAAAAGAAAACTGTATGAGCTGAGTAGGGTTTACAAATTTCAAAGTACCTTCTCAGAAAAGGAAAATTTCATACAAATTCAATAAAAAATAGTGTTTAGACGTTTTTAGTGGAATTAACTTAAAGTTGGCATTCGCAACTATGGAAATAACTGTACACTTAGCGTGGCCCGACACGCACTTGTCCAATTTTTACAGTCTTTGTATCTCCCAGAGACGTAGTAATACGTTCTAGTATTTATTCTGTGGTGATAATCATGGAATTGTATGTACTTCGTGGGTGATCATCATTTCAGCCGCATAACGTCCACTGCTGGACATAGGCCTCTCCCAAAGATTTCCAAAATGACCGATCAAGAGCGGCCTGCATCCAGCGCTTTCCAGCGACCCTGGTCAGGTCATCTGACCACCTTGTAGGTGGGTGCCCTACGCTTCGCTTGTCAGTACGCGGTCGCCATTCAAGAACCTTTTTGCCCCATCGGCCATCGGTTCGTCGCGCTATGTGGGTGATAATAGTGATTAAATACTCTTCGGTCCAGTGATGCCATAAAGGAGGATCATACATTCAAGTTGTGTTTATCGCATTAGATAGATTAAAGAACGAAAAATAAATTCTACGTCTATGGTTTATGTCCGAATTGTGCTTTGTTTCGTCAAAATATTTCTCAAACGAAAAACGTGCGAAAAACTCGTTTTAAAATACAGGCAAGTGTTATCGAGTTTTATGATTGCTATTTTGTTGTTATAGCCGTCTAAAATGCACTGCCTAATTAAGTTTTAGTGCTTTTAGTGAAGTAATCTTAATGTGTTCGATAATATTTGCACTAAAATGGCGCAAATACTTACATCATTTTCCATTCGGTTTTTTTCCGCATTTAGTAGGTATGTATAATTAAATAACGCCTATTTAGGGTTCCGTAAAAAACAAGGAACCCTTATAATTTCGCCATGTCGCTATCTGTCTGTCTGTCCGTCCACTGTCCTACTAAGATACTTTATGTACGGAGTAAATGTATTTTACATGAGCGTCCATACAAGTAAAGTGGGAGTCAATTTTTTTTTCTCGACACACATTGTTTGGGCTTTCGTTGAAGCGTCTTTCCATTCTATACAAGGCCAGAACGCAACCATAGGAAACTGCTCGTATGTATATTGTAATGCTGTTTTTAAGTCTGTGATTCCAATATATACACGAGTTTTGCGTACACTAATCGTGTATAGTTTGTACCGTGGATACCTACTTGCGTCTTCGTTCCAGACTATACTACACAACTTACTTACGATTCAGCGAAATAGATAATCAAAGGCTTGAACAGAGTTTCTAATATCTACTTTTGTATTGATTTAGTAAAATATGGAATTATATTTAAATTTTATAAGGTAAGCATATACAATGTCTTTTTTAATTAAGTACAAATATTTTAAGGGGTGGTTCAGTCCATCATTTTGAACAACTTTTCCCAATGAATGTATATGGAAATACGAAAAAAAAATTTTAGGTTTTCATACAAATCGAAGTAGTCACGTGATATCATTACTATCGAAAATGAAAATATTTTTTTTCGTATTTCGATATACATTCATTGGGAAAAGTTGTTCAAAATGATGGACTGAACCACCCCTTAAAATATTTGTACTTAATTAAAAAGGACATTGTATATTAATAAATAAATAACAATGCCTTTCACAATATTTTTATTACAAAAGAAGCAATTTTCAACGAGCATTATCAATATTATGCAAGACGTTAAATGCTAGGTCGTGCTTCCTTTTTCTATTTTTTTTTTTTGCGGTAGATGCTTAAGTTGATGATGGGCCTGCTTGTATTCTATTTTTCTTTCCCCTGTTCTTTATGGTTCGTCTTGATACAGACGTCGGATGTACCTTGTGGGACAGTCCTTTTTTAAAGTTGTTGAAAATGCCTGTTGATCTGTAGTGACATGTTTTAGAGAGTTGTTAAAAATATGTATGGCTTTTAAATTTGATGACGATGGGTGTGCTTCTAAAATAGCTGTAAAGTTGGTGAATCTTTCTTTCATTTCAGTCAGCGCTTCATTATAAGTGATAGGCAAAACGGGGTCATCATCATTAGTGCATACTCAATTGTTTGGGGACTTATTTGATCTTGTCATGTCTATGGGAGCATCTGAACCTTGAATGATGTCACTGTTTTTTTCAAATTCGATATCGTTATTGTCAATATTTTGGTAAAACTCATCAGGAAGTGGCTCATCGGAGGCGAGTTTTGCACATGTCACTCTGTCTGTGCCAGATATTTTTGGTGACGTTTGTAAAATAAGTCCATACTTCAATTCAACAGTACACAGGTGCTTGCAGAAGGCACCACCTTGACCTTCAATAAAATGAGGCGTTTTCCAGTGAAAAAAATAAGGTTAAAAACATTGTCAATAGATGGCGCATAATAGTTTTAAATCGTTCTGTCAAAAACGAAAGAGGCCGTTTGGTTCAATAAATTTTAATAAATTTGTAATTTATTAACCAGTCTTGTATTTTACTATAATTTAATTAAAAAATACATATTTACAAACAATAATATATTTTAAACTAAATTTAATAAAATAAAACTATTAAATATTCCAAAGACAAACTCTCACTATGAAAATTTTATATGAACTAGATCAATTTATGTGATTACTGCGGCATCTATGTCACGTGATGGAACTAAGTTTTTTTTAAAGAAAACGCCTCATTGCCACAGCCTGTTGAAATATCAACGGCGTAAGTTAGGTTTTTTTTAGTAACGCAAATATAAAATTACCATGAAATAGAAAGAGAGGTAAATAAATCCAAAAGGGCGGGAATGAACTGCTCACGTATAAATTGTAATAGATAGATAGATAGATAAAACGTTTATTTGTGGCTATAGTCACACACATAAAGAATAAAGATACAAAACAAAACATGTAAAAACAACGTATTGAGGACATATATCAACAACTTTGTATCTGTGTGCTACAGCAGTCCAAAAAGGTCATAGCTAGTAATCGAGAAAGCGCGCTTATTCCGAAACATACACGATTGGTCCGCATGCGTACTGGCGCTAAGATATCTATATTGTGGCTGTACGTTTTAGAGCGCTATACTTACTTACATCACTACAAAGTATACGCGAGTATTTGCGTACTGCTCTTGTACATATTGAAAGAACTTAGTAAAAAAGTTATTTCCAATCTGTACGTGATTTGATTAGTTTCACACCATTGCGTTCTGGCCTTGTATAGAATGGAAAGACGCATCGTTGAATAGGTCTTTTTAAAACATTGTGAGCTTGTGAACACCATTTTTCGATTTAGGGATCTGTTTCTTTACGTTAGTAAGAAGCAACCAAAATAATTTCTCCCCATTATACGTAGGTACTTATTTGTGTAAGTATAATAAGTATATCAACTAGCTTTTCGGACGTTGCGCGGGCTGCATGCACCCCGTGGATGGGTAAGAATTGCAGTCTTGTGTGCGGGTGGCCATCTTGGAATTAAAAAATCTGATTGCAGTTACGAGTTCCGAGGGGTGTTTTAACTCAGCATGCAAAATTTCAGACCCCTGCGAAGTCTCAGTAAAACGTTATGAACGAAATAAGTTTAATTTTCTAACATCCAGACGCGTAATAGCGTCTGGATGTTAGAAAATTAAACTGGTGACAAAAAAAAACAGCGCGTGGTGGGAGTGGCTCGAGCTTTGCCCTCGCCCGCAGCTCGCTCTTCGGGCTCGCACTCGCACCACTCATCCTACGGCCTCGTGAATATACTAGTGGGGGTCTAAGAGGGGAGAGAGCTCGGCCTTCGGCCTCGCTCCGCAGCTCGATGCTATTGTCTGTCAGTCTGTGACATCGTAGCGCTCGATCGGATGGACCGATTCCAATGCGGTTTTTTTACGTAAAAGCAACTTCCTTGCGGTAGTTCTTTCTTGAATATTATGTAAGTAGTTCCACCACTTATTACTAGATGGTGTTATCGGGGGTTTTGTTTTGATTTGCCTAGCAAATGAACTTGTTATTTATTTATTACTAGCCGAAGCCCGCGACTACGTTCGCGTGGACTTTATGTCTCTGGAAAATGCTCATCAGGCTGAACAACTTTTACTTAGGCGGCATTTTTATATCTCTTATAGTTTAGCTGGACCATTATGGTTCTGCATCAGGCGTTCCATTTTTCAAAATCATTTATACCCTATATGTTGCTCAGGCTTAATAGCTATATAACAAAAAAAGTTTCATTCGAATCCGTCCAGTATTTCCGGAGATTAGCGTGTACAAACAGACATACAGACAAACAGACAGACATTTTTTTCTTTATTCTTACTCTATTACTACGTCTCCATCGCCCCCAATATTTTTTTTGGAAATATATTTAATGTACAGACACACTTTTTTTACTGTTTTATTATATGTATAGATTGTGTCTAATTCACAGTGCATGTGAATGTTTTTAAAATAGTTTAAATATTCTGTGTCCTTTCAGTCCAAAAAGTGTTGGTGGCCTGGCGGCTAGAACATGCGGTGTCTAATTCTAAAGATTCTTCGCAAAAGAAGGATTGTATTTAGGGTAAGAGCTGGTCATTTTGCATTCTTAGTCCCTTTTTCCTTCTTGAGCCATCCTTTTTAACCCCCTATGCAAAAAAGTGCTTATGACATCGTAGGAATAGACCAATTATGATGCGCTTTTTTTGTTTGAAAGCTGACGTGATAGGGAATGTTCTTAGCTAAGTTAATTTTTATTAGAACAAAATTTTAAAAAACGGAAACCCTATAGTCTCGCGCTCGTGCGTCTATCTGTCTGTCACAGCACAGCCAATTTGCTTCGAATCTAATGGACAAAATCAGGTGAAATTTGGCGGGATAATGTAATACTTATGACCCAAACACAGATGTGTAAAGTAAATATTTTTTTTTAAATAAGGGGACAAATTAGGAAACTATGAAAAATGTTTTCAAATTAACGGGCTCATTATGAGGATCTCAAATATATTTTTGTTATTATAGCAAAATAAATAGTTATGATTTTATTAGTTGAAGCAGACAAAAATTTACCCTCCATACAATAATAATCCTGATCTCCGGAACTGCTGAGCCTAAAATAAAAAAAAAAAACACAATATAGTTCGTTGCTTGTAGATTACATGAAAACCTATTAACAATTCTATCAATTGAAAACACAATAGGTACATGTTCACTTACGGAAAATAGTTCACTAAAATACCACTAGATAGCGCTAGTAGTAAAGTCGCGTCTTATTGGGAGGATTTCAATGTGATTGACCTTTAATTGTACGGAACCCTCTTCACGCGAGTTTAACTCGCACTTGGCTGGTAGTTTTGTGTCAGGGTCTACATTTTTTTAAATTTTATTACTATACGACATCAAATCTCTCCATTACTTGATGCTCTTCTGTTTTTTCCTTCCCTCAAAATGGATGGCTCAAGAGAGAAAGACATGGAAACTACTCGCGGTTTTCCGTGGAGTAGTTCTTTTGCTTACCTGTTTTCATCACTCGGAAACTGATTTCATTTGATTGACGCATTTTCCAGAGACAAAGTCCACGCGAACGAAGTCGCGGGCTTCGGCTAGTCTAACATAAAATACCCTTAATGTTGTATTTCCAGATCGCGCCCCTCAATAAACGATGGTACCGCTCAAGGAGGAATCAGCTGCTCATATTTATATTTATTCTAGGAACACTCGCTTATTCTAGTCTAAGAAGAGAGTGGATGGACGTGGATATTACGAGGCGGTGAGTAATTGTGAGCTTGTTTCTCTGAAATCCGATGCATTCTTTAGTAGTTCAGTTAGGTTTATTTCCCAAATTGACGACCTCCGTGGCGTAGTGGTCACCATGCTGGTCCGCCACCCAGAGGTCCCGGGTTCGATCCCCGGTCAGGGTAAATTGGACAATGGCCTTTTTTTAAATTGTCCTGGGTCTTTAATGTTTATCTATACATTTATTTGTTATAAAATATAGTATCGTTGAGTTAGTGTACCATAACACAAGTCTCAAACTTTGGTGCTAGCTCAATCTGTGTAATTTGTCCCTATATATTTATTTATTTATTTAATTGGGGATGAGATTTGGGGAGGGGTGAGAGATAGGGGGTGAGCGTACCAACCCTGATTCTACTCCTGTTACAAGGATTTTTTACAATGAACTACAATATTTTTTTTTGGTAGTAAACATTATACAATACAATAATCTTGTCATCAGAGCAAGTCATACTCTTCACTTAGATTGAAGTGATAGATCAATCCCAATCGATTCTGAAGTCGAACTAGTATTGCGTTTCATAAACCATCGATAGTATCGAAAGTTTTTTCGTCGATATCTACTATCGATAGTTTAGCATTTATCAATTGAAACTATCGATTGTGAAACTATCGATTTTTCGGCAACACTACTTACTAGCTTACTCGGCCTGTAGTACGTGAGTAACTCGTACATATGGCTGCGTCGCAAGTTAGTTTTAACCAAAAAAATATATGATCATCATTAAGGCCTTTTTGTCACCACTGCAGGAGCACCACCCTCTCTGTACTACCAGAGCCATACTTGGCCAGAGCAGCCTGAGGACTTAGCCTACACTCTCCTCGCTGGCCAGACGGGTTGGAGAGGTCTCATTGATGTTTATAAGCTTTATTTAGCTTATATTTCCTAAGTCGCCTTCTACGACATCCACGGGAGGACTTGGAGTGGCCCTATTCTTTATATAAAAATGTAACGTCGTGTAAATGTCGACGTAACGATCAGCTACGATTTGTAACTAACGGTGACGTAAGTCACCCCCACTACGGAACTTCAAAGCGCTGCATCTTTGTTAATTTTTACTACTTTGCTAAACGAAAAAATATATCCTTTATTTTTTGGATAATCTAGTTGATGGACTAAATTAGAATAATGTATTTTTTACCCAGTCCACATCCCTATTTTCAAGCTTTCTACAGGAATCTCAAGCTTGTTATTAAATAAGTACATACATTTTCCGGGGCCCAGTGCAGGACCCATTTGAAATAAATAATTTGAAAGAAAACAGTGATATCATTTTAAATTGTGTCTTGACCAAGCCCTAGATCACCCTCCAAACTGTTTTATGAACTAATATTTATTAAAGTGAAAACGTAGCTTTTCTACGCAGTGCCGGTTTAAGCGCTACCAATGCCCTGGGCGAGATTTCTGCGGCACGCCCTACATAACTGCAATAGGCATGACGAATGGAAAAATATTTTTGTCCATCGGTTAAATTATTAAAAAATATTGTACACGTATTTTTTCTTTCCTCTGAGAAACCAAAAATGACAAAGATACAGCGCATATAACTTTAGCGTGACGTCACGACTGAGTGCGATTTTTACTCAAGTGTGACCTTGTATCACCCCTATTCAAACGCATTTGAAAAATCTTTATTGCACCTAGAAAACACAAAATAAAACGAATCGTTTGCGATATGCAATAATAAATAATTATTAAAAAACTAAAAATATACGAATATAACCATTTTTTCGCTAAGTTGTATGAATTTACGAGTAAAATAGGCCTGCGAGGGGATATACAGGGGCGACCGTGGCGCCCTGAGCAGTCGCCCAACCGCGCCCTATCCTAAAACCGCTACTGTTTCTACGCACATTTGCGAAAAACGGCCACTTTTAGCTAATGTGCGAAGAAAAGCTTCACGTTCTCATTAAAACTATAAACAATAGTTCATAAAATAGTTTGAAGGGTTATTTAGGGCTTGATCTAGACACAATTTTAAACGATATGTTCGCAACTCTTGAAGCGTCTTCCTCAAGGTGTCAAGCTGAAAAGCTTGACTACCATTTCATGATAACAGCTTAACGTGCCTTTTTGTGATCGTGATAAATTGATAATTTGTGCCACTTGTGTCACCAATCCAAATGTAAACCAATGCCGGGGTTGCTTAACAAGTCTTATAGACATTATTAAAATGAGTTAACGGGTTACTCACGTATAGAGTCAGCTACTGCCGACATGTTTCGACCTCATCCGGAGGTCTTCATCAGGGTGAATGTGACTACAGGCCCGTTGTGAGTGTGTCACGAGCCGGTGTGGCGTACGGGCTCTACGTGAGTAACCCGTTAACTCATTTCAATAATGTATGTGTCTGACGTTACTTTTAATAAAAAAAAGTCTCATAGACTTTGTGTATGTTCTCTACTTTAAATGAAACGTATGATCCCCAGGTTCATAGATGAAAAGCTTCAGGAGCAGTTAAGGCTGGACAAGGGAACCGGCTGCGAGATGCCCGCGCTCGACCCTTTCGCGTGGGAAGTGACGCGGTTTGACAAAACTCGGCCCCAGATCGTGTGCGAGGGACAGGACTGGGTTAAGTGCCATGTACGTACCTTACTTAGTTTGTAAAAATCTTTATTGCACCAAAACATAAAGTTACATAAAACAGATGCCAAAAGGCGGCCTTATCGCAACTGCAATCTCTTCCAGGCGACCGAGGTACTTGGAGATGTTTGACGAAAACAGGTGAGGTGCAAAGTAATAGGCAAGGGAGAAGAAAAATAATATCTGTAGGTACAATCAATAAATACACTTACATAATATATACAAAGACCTACATATATACATATATACGTATACAATGTCGTTTTTAATTAAGTACAAATATTTTAAGGGATGATGGATTGAACCACCCCTTAAAATATTTGTACTTAATTTAAAAGGACATTGTATAAATAAGTCAATATATATGTGCATGCATAAAATGAATACATATGTACACAGTGACTAGCATAACAGCCCTGTTTTACAGGGGCTTACCAGGTTCAAAAGCGGGGGAGGGGTTGCGGGGATACCAGATTGCGGGGGACGGTGCGAGCTTCCGTTCTGTGCATTGCGCAAATAGAAATAAAGGTGAATATGTTTTGACAATGAAAGTACACTGCCCGCTTACGTCCCGAAGTGCGATGTTTGAAACGCGGAGTCACCTAAACACATGGTTTTTCCATACAAAAACCGTTCGTTTAAAAAATAGCACCACTTATGTGAGTTAAACCTTATTCACCATATGGCCCAAAATAGAACGCATGCAATCATATGCAGTAACGCACACGACGCGCAAAAAGTCCAGCACGCGTCGTGTGCGTTACGAGTGCTACGACGTGTGCCTATATTGATATTGACCTTTAGCTTTCAGAATGCCGAGTCATCAAGGAGGTACTGCGCAACTACTTTCACATCTCGTGCATATACAAAGACATCATATACGTAAATGATGACAAATATTACATAAGTGGACCGGTCGTCGTCAAAGGCGCCAACATATATCATTTGGACAGGAGCGATCATGTCAAAGTTTCGTGTACGGGAACCAAGAGACAATCGTAAGTAAAAATTTGAGAACACAGTTGGGTAAAATGTGTCGATCTACGGTAGCCTTACGTTTGCGCGCATGGACGCATGTGTACGAACGTTGTATCTATGATTGTGTGAAATTTTTGTTCAAAAGCTTTACAACTGTGTTTGTGATTTTTTGATTAAAACATCGGAGGTCTTCATCACCCCGCGCCACCCGCGACTAACATCAGTGTGTCGCGAGCTGGTGCGGTGTACGGGCCTCTCGTCACATTCGCCCTGATGAAGACCTCCGGATGAGGTCGAAACCTCTCCCCCTTTCTTGTGCCGTGCAAGCGCCTATAAAAAAGGGTTGTCACACTTGTCGCTAGTCGCACGTTACGCGAGTAGATACGCGACGTCTCTTGGGAACATTGAACCATGGCCCAACGCAGACGACGCGCAAAAAGTCTGGCGCGCAGCGTGTGCGTTACTGCGTATGATTCTATAGGTTCTATTTTCACAGACTTAACCCTAAGCCAGGCCTGGCGATTATTTTATCTTTATATACAGATAATGGTAGATTGGATGATAATAAAAAAACTAATTTCTTAATTTTTTTTTATTCCTACAATTTCCTATAAAAAAACCCTCTGGTCTGGATATGACCACTGCCCATTTAAATATACATGATGTGGATTAGATCTGACCACTGCCCAGTTAGGTCACAACATGTAAGTATGGAAAAAATAAAGGTGAATCCACATATGTGTTTCTTTGTATAAAACCTTATTTAAACAACAATGTGACCCCGAGGTTTAAAAATTTTGGGTATAAACGGCATTGTCGAATCCATCCAAAGACTCTGACACCAGGGTATCGGTTATTCTTCGATCCAAGAACCTATCTATCTACCATACAAAATATTTGATGTGTAAATATGGTTTTGCCTTTATTTATATGGATAAACGCTTGTAGGACAGTGGTTACATAATAACCACAATAAGTTTTTCCAGATAGGCAGAGGTCACATGTTGACCACAAACTTTGGGTGTAAATATTTCAAAGAAAAACAAATATCATGTAAAACCAAAACATATTACATATAATTCAACCTATCTGCTATTATAAAAACACAAATAATATCACTTACCTGGATTTTTTCCGCCATAATACTAAAAAACACTTTCAATTTGGACAAAAATTCGCCGTTCGACCAATATTTTGACTTTGATAAGCGAAATGTCAAGTTTTTTTTTCTAGAGGCGTATTTTTTTTTTCGTTCAGAAATCAACTGTATCATAGACAATAGACGGATGACATTTTGTGGTATCTAGCGAGCAACTGCTCGTCAGAAAAAATATATTTCTGAGGTGGTTCGCTATGTGATCACTACCTGGCTAAGGGATAAAAGTGCGGCACGGTCTAGTCTGTCGTCTGCGTTGGGTGGGCCTAATGGTGAGAAACTGCGTATATTATTATTATAATTGTTTATCCACCGAAAACAATAAAGAACGTAATTTTTATAGATTTCCGAGTGATAAAAACAGGTAAGCAAAGCAAAAAACAATACATATATAATATTATTCTTATTCTTATTCTTATATACAATGTCATAAAATTTCTTTTCGTATTTCGATATACATTTATTGGGAAAAGTTGTTCGAAATGATGGACCGAATCACCCCTTAAAATATTTGTACTTAATAAAAAAGGACATTGTATAATAGGCAGCCGCCTGGGCAATTTGTATGGGAATGTCGATTTTGTTTTTTACTGTTATTTTATCATAGTAAAATAGTATAGTATACAAAGTCCTTTTTTATTAAGTACAAATGTTTTAAGGGGTGATTCAGACCATCATTTTGAACAACTTTTCCCAATAAATGTATATCGAAATACGAAAAAAAATTTTTAGGTTTTCATAGAAATCGAAGTAGTCACGTGATATCATTACTATGGAAAATGAAAATTATTTTTTCGTATTTCGATATACATTTATTAAGAAAAGTTGTTCGAAATGATGGACTGAATCATCCCTTAAAATATTTGTACTTAATTAAAAAGGACATTGTATTCTGTGGCAGGCCTGTGTCACTTCCCGTTTAAATATACCTACATTATTTCTTTGCGCGCGGCGATCACTCCGGAGTGGTAAATTCAGTGACATGGATCCTATGTCTCGAGCAATAAGAATTAAAACCGCTTGCAATGCACTCAGGTATCTATACGAAAAGGTGCAGAGTTCTGACGCGAGCTAAATTAAATCATATTGCTAACGACATTGAGTAGATATTTCTTTGAATTCCTTCGCTGAGTAAGACTTTTGTACGTATGATGTGACGTACTAGTGCTTTTTCTGTGCCTGTGGTTCGATTTATTACGGGTATGGAGTGCGTAAGGCAAGATATGGTTGTAGCAGGAGTAGATGTTAGTATGACGGGAAACAGAGGACTGTGGAAGGAGAAGACATACTGCGCCGACCCCAGATAATGGGATAAGGTGAGGCAGATGATGATGATGTCCCTTCCGCGTTGTATACTTTCACGTTTTTAGTTTTTAGGTAGGTAAGTACTGTACATTCTAATTTACCTCGTCTGTAATGGGAGCAAATAAATATTTAATAACAAAAAAAACAATCGACTTCAAATTTTTTTCAGGAGTTTCTTCCATATCTCCCAAGTTCTTCATCGTGTCTTAACTAAATTAATATGGGACCAAATTGGGAGTAAGGGCTTTTTAATAAAAAAAGAATCGTCAAAATCGATCCACGGTTGCCGAAGATATCGCGTCACATACATACAAAAAAAAACATACAATCGAATTAATAACCTCCTCCTTTTTTGAAGAAGGTAAAAAAGAGATTTGTCAACTACCTATCATTCTTAACCGCCTTTTCGGAATAAATATTCAGTGAAGTTAATGTTTGAATGAATTCCAGATGCATGTTAGGTAAGTTACAAAATGTATACTTAAAAAAGTTAATTGAAAATCTCCCGGTATGTAAAGATATAATCTACATGTACACACACACTATCATGAAGGGTTCCGTAGCAACAAGTAACATAATAAAAAAGTTCTTGTAGTTCGTTGTAACTTTACCACAAAATTAATAATAGTATTACATACAGAACGGAAACTCGCATTGTCCCCCGCAATCTGGTGTCCCCGCAACCCTTCCCCCGTTATTGTGAGGTGTAAGTGGCAGTAAAACAGGGTTATTGGTAGTCGCACGTTGACATTACGCGAGTCACTTAGGATTATTAAATTATAATGGTAAGAAACTGCGCACATTATCATTGTTTATCCACGGAAAACAATAAATAACGAAAATTTTATAGATTTCCGAGTGATAAAAACAAGTAAGCAAAGCAACAAATTCTGTGGTGGCGACCCTGATTGTTTAACTCACACATTTGACGTGTGCACGGACGGATTGTTTCGCTTGTAGTAGTACTAGGTATATATGCTGCTCCGTTTGTATGAAGTGCCATACCTGTGACTTTACTTTTATTAGGTTGACGTTTAATAAGTATTAACCGATCAAGCCACGCCCCGCTCGAATCATAAAATTAATATTTACTTAGGCACCAGCTATTCTTCTTCTTATATTTGATTGATTGATTGATTGATTGATATATTTAAGGCTCCTCCCTGCGCTAGCGACCTTGAAAACACAAAAAAATTAATTTCTCTTTCTGTAAGTGAAATTATTAGAAACCCTCGTACAACTTTTTAGCTAGTATCCTGAAGTTTCATTAGAACCTCGAAAGTCATTGAAATACTATCCGGTTTAGAAACCTTTACAAAAAGAGTCAAAAATGGCCGTTTTTAGTATTTTTTGCAAAGGAAAATTCAGGGTATTTTATTTCAATGATTTTCGAGGTTCTAATGAAACTTAAGGATACTGGCTAAAAAGTTGTACGAGGGTTTCTGATAATCTCACTTACAGAAAGAGAAATTAATTTTTTTGTGTTTTCAAGGTCGTTAGCGCGAGGAGGACTCTTAAGAGCTGGGCTCTTGTCGGTGGAGTGCTTTCCATGTCTCTCTTTATTTCGCTAAGTTCTTAACCTCCTAATACGTTTTACGTTTAATTTTTCTTGTTTGTTTGATTATAAAGCTTTATTGTACAAAAGAAAGAACACATACAAATCAGAAAAGTAAACATACAACGGCAGACTTATCCCTTATAGGGATCTCTTCCAGTCAACCGGCCAGTAATTGAGAGGAGTGTTTACTTAATAATTATTATTATTATTTATATTTTTGATTTATTTTTTCTCTCAAGGCTAGAAGCTTTGAGGAGTATAATTGATTGCGCGGGCTTGTGGCCAAGCGTTATCAATTTAGAATGAAGTAGAATTTATGAATCTAAAGAAAGAAATTTACGAACAATGCGACATGTATTCAGAATTACAGCTTTTTGCATCAATATGAAGGTAAGTGGATGTATTTGTAAGACTTTTAAGCTATCATGCAAGGATTTTGGAATAACGCCTGTGGATGAGATAATGATAGGGATAATTTTAATTGTGTCTACACGCCATTGTGTTTTTATTTCTATTGCGAGATCTGTTTATTTCGTTATTTTATCAGTGAAGGTGGAGCTAAGGTTGTGTGTGTTTGGGATTGCAACATCGATCAGGTACACGGTTTTATTTTTCTTATCATGCAAAGTTAAATCAGGTCTATTGTGATGGATCGTCTTATCGGTAAGGATAGTCCTGTCCCAATACAGCCTATATTCGGGGGAATCTAAGACAGTCTGGGGTGAATATTTATAATATGCAGTCTTTTCATTAATAAGTTTAAATTTAATAGCAAGGTACTGATGGAGAATGGCTGCAACCTGATCATGACGGTGTTTATAGTCTGTTTGTGTTATAGCTCTACAGGCTCCTGTTATATGCTGTATTGTTTCAGGACTACTATGCAATGGCGACAAGAATCGTTTTGTGCATTGGAGTCTTTAATAATGTATTTCCTGTAATTTTTGGTGTCAATCACCTGATCCTGAATGGCTAACATAAACCCCTCCGTTTCAGGAAATAGTTCTCCCCGCTTGAGCCAGGCGTTAGACGCTAATTTGTCTACTGTTGGATTCATCAAGTCGAGGCGATGTCTTCCATGGAGGGATTTTTGCAGCCAATCATCTAATTTCTGTTGCGGTGCAGTTATAGTTTCTTTAGTCTGTTTGGAATGATCTTTAAGGTTCAGCGGTGTGTACTTTTTGTCAGCTTGGATGATTGATGAATGCAGTGGCGAATGTTGTGAGTGGTGATGAAAGAATGTCCTGAGTGCTGTTATTTGCTTGTTGTGTAGGATCTGTATGTCTATGATTCCTCTACCTTCTATGTGTTTGGGTAAAGTTAGTCTCTGGACGCAGGACCGAGGGTGATGTTTTCTGTATTTAGTCATTAATGTGTTGAAGTTGCGTTGTAGGTTTTTTAGATCACTTTGCGACCAATTTATTATCCCGAAGGAGTACGTAAAGCTGGGCATTGCGTATGTATTTATTGCTTTGGTGGTGTTACGGGCGTTAAGGTATGTATTAAGGATTTTGTGTAGTCTATTTTTGAATTCATTAACTAGTTTCTGTTTAGTTTCTTTATGGAGTATTTGTTGTGTCTGTTGATAGCCTAAATATTTATAACCTAAGCTTTGATCTACAGGGTCTATGTGATCATCATTCTGTAGAGTGTAACTGTTGTTTTCTATTTTACCTCTCCGCACTGACTGTATTTTGCATTTGTCAATGCCGAACTCCATTTTAATATCTAAAGAAAACTTTTCGGTTATGTTAGCTAGTTCATGGATTTCTTCAAAAGTACTACCAAATAGTTTTATATCATCCATGAACATTAAATGTGATAGAGTATGTTGGTTGTTTTCAGATTTAATTTTAAAGCCTTTCTTACTTTGTTGAAGTAAATCAGATAATGGATTTAATGCTAAGCAAAACCAAAGTGGACTGAGTGCGTCACCTTGGAATATTCCTCTACGTATGTTGATTGCATTAGTTTCAATGTTTGTGTCGTGATTGTTTAAGACAAGTTTGGTTTGCCAATGCTGCATTAAGTTTTTCAAAAAATTGTGATTGTTGGATGGGTTTTATAAAGTTCTAGAATAAAAAGTAACCAGGAGTGCGGTATAGAGTCATATGCCTTTTTATAATCAATATACATAGTATAAATATTCCTTTTTTTGGTGTAGGCTTGTTTTGCTGCCACAGCATCTATTATTAGCTGTTCTTTACAGCCTCTGCTATAACTAGTTGTAAGGTTTCTAATGAAATATTTTCAAATTGCATGTCAGGTATGTTTTGTGTGGATTCCTTAACTTGATCTATCCATTCATTTTCTATGTGTTCTACTGGTTTAGACCATATACTAGACCAAAATTCGTGTAATGCTTCGGGTTGTGGTGTTTGTGCAGTGTTATCATTATTAGTCTGTTCTTGTGTAAGTGATCTATAAAACTGATTTTCGTTGTTGCTAAATCTTTTGTTTTGCTGTTTTCTTAATGTGGTCTGTTTGTATCGGCGAAGTCGGCTACTAGCTGCATTTAATTTTTGTTTTAAGGTGTCCAGGAAATGTGCCAAATCGGTGTTAGGGTTTTCATGTTGTGAATGTATTTGATATTGTCGTTTTATTAACTCTACCTGTTTTTGTAAGTTGCGTCCACAGTTCCCGTTTATATATTCTGTAAGTCTACCTACTTTGGCTCTAAGATCGTCTATTTTTCTCTCCAGCCGTTTTTGCCACGCTGGTTTATATTCTTGTTTTTTTGTATTGTTATGGGACTCAGGTATTTTTGATCCATTTTGTTTTGCTGCGGTGTATGCTGCTGAGTATATTATAGTCTGTAATGTATAAAAGTCAGTTTCAGCAGATACATAGTTTGGTAGTATATGACGGTTGAGAGAGCTGACTATAGCTGCTAGCTTTTTCGATGGCTTTTGTTTTGGTATATGTGGTCTGTTAGTGGTGCTATCTAGCGTAGTCATGAACATTTCTTTTAACTGGTTTTCGACTTCAGTAGAGAGATCTTGAAATTCTTGTGTGATTTGTGGTTCATTTTGGTCCCGAAGTGTATGATCTTGATTATCTAATATATTAACCTCCAGCTGCTGCATGTTATCAATTTCCGGACTATTGTCAATATTGTATCTAGGTTGTGTCAGTGAGTATTAAGTGTTAGATCATTTGGCTCTGTGTTAGATGATATGGGAGTAAAGGAAGACAAAGAAGATAGTTCACGTGTAACTTTATCTCGAATTTGTTGTAGTTTCTCGTCACTCAGTAGTCTGTTGTTTACTATTACTCTTCGCTGGTCTGAGATTCTCTGTTCTGATACGTGAGATATTTCTGGGTGTTTTTTTATAACTGTTTGATGTAAAATCTGTCTGTACGCGCTTTTATTAGTCTCAAGATGTGTGATAGTGTAATATGTAGTCATAATAGTCTCATTAATTTCATCTGGCCATCTCATTCGTCCGGTATCGGGAGTCCACTGTTCGTGACCAAGCTTCCCCTTGATCACGCATCCCTCGGCACGGTTGGTCGCACCTTGGATTGGGTTTGGGACCGTTGGTTGAGGGAGAGAAGGTATCTTGATGGTCAGATAATAACAACTGCGCCAAAGCTCTTTGACAGAGTGTGTCCTCCTCTCCCCGTAAGCCCCCCCACCACGTCAAGGTGGCCCCCCGGGGGGGTTATTATTATTATTTTTATTTGATCGATAAATTTTCTTCTGGGTTTTCCTACTCCTCTTTTTCCTTCCATTATTGTTCTAAAGAACGCATCGTGACGTATTAGATGACCGATCATTTTCCCTCTTCTGATCATCTTTAATTTGTAGTATTAGACTAAGAGGGGGCCGTATGCTATGCAACCCTACCTCATCGAATAGTTAAATGTGACAAATATAGGGTGTTGCATATTAAAAAGATATGTCTTAATGTACAGGGTTGCCTGGGCATAACCTGGAGCATTTTGTACAGTCAGCAAAAAAGTGATTATTTTAAAAAGTTGTGGAATAACCCCACAGGTTTCTTGCTATAGAAACAAATGATAACCAATAGTAGTACTGACTATAAAAATCAAATCCGTCTGATAGCTGGAACTTTGACTTTGGGCCCAATTTGTATTTTCTCCTCTTCAAGGTTGTTTATTATATAAATCAATGTAATAACATATGTGTCATTACATCATATCAACCTCATTCACCATCCACTGGAGTCAATTCCATGTTGTTCTTGCATCATTCAATTTGTGTTTGAACATAAAACTCAGCCGACTAAGAAAAACTCCAGGTATAGGGCCGGCAACCTATTTTAATTATTGAGAGGATGAATAGAACTATCGAATGGCATGAGTTTCATTTTGCTACTTGACGAGGTATTAAAAAAAAATGCCACCTTAAAATCAGCCTGACTCACGAAAGTACCAGGGTTAGGTGAGGCAACCATATACATTTTGATAAGGACTATGTACTACGTACCTACTCGATGAGATAAAAATATTATCAATTTTTTGCTGACTGTACAAAATGCTCCAGGTTATGCCCAGGCAACCCTGTACATTAAGACCATGGTATAATAAAATATGGTATTCACTTCCCGTGACAGCTGAAGACGTATGTGGAACTTGACTACGTCATCAGTTTGATGTGTTGCCACTGTGTGAAATTGAATTACCCGAGCGTAATGCATTTTTGAACTTTATATACCAATTTCGAATTAATAATCCATTATATCGATTTATCTTATACCTTTAAACGAGCAATTCTTGTATAAACGGTGATTTTTCATTGGTTTTGAAGCCGAAAGCCACTTCATAGGCATAGTTAGTAAGACCTAATTAGCTAGTCAAAATAAAAATTCAGAAATATAAAATATTGCCTATAACTCGAAAGTAAAATTGTGAGATCAATTAGTAGTACCGCCGCCATACAACGCCCGCCGGCCGGCCGGGGTCATCGACATTACGCAGCCGGCGGCCGGCGTATATCGAAAATCATTTGCGCAACTTTTTTATCATAAGACATACAGAAATTTGGATTACATATAGGATAGAGGAATTTATTTACTATACGACATTTTTTTTCCCAAAAGGTATCAGTACGCGCGCACGACTCGAAGTTTTTTGATACTTTAGTTACTTCATTTACTTTACTTTTCTTCATTTACTTCATTTTACTTACTTTTTGACACTTTTTAATTACTGCATTAATTGTAGTGTTGTTACCGTACAAAATCCTATACCTTTAAACGAGCAATCCTTGTATATTTATTTATTTATATGTATATTTCTGTGATCTCGGAAACGGCTCTAACGATTTCCCTGAAAATTGGTATATGAAGGTTTTCGGGGGAAAAGTGTGTTTTCGAGTTTTTATGCGTTTTTCTTTCTACGGAAAATATGGTCGCTAAATTTGTCCCGCCGGGCGCCATCCGTCTAGCTCAGCGGTTAAAAGACGCGGACTGCTAGAGTGTAACGGGTTCGAATCCCACTTGGTGACTTACCTTTGTTTTTTTTATGTTTAAGTTTAAGTATATATATATTTTTTAATTTTATTGTTTTTAGACAAGTTTAAAAAATGTGGTTAATGTTTGAGATGTAACCGAGCCTTACCGAGCAAAGCTCGGTCGCCCAGGTACTATCCTTTATGTGAGTATGGTGATAAGTTAAATTAATGCTAATGATTTCAATTACACCCTGTGTTACTGTTTTAGCTAAAAACGTTTGTGCAATACTCATACTAACGTTACAGTCCATTATACGTTTTCAACTGACGAAATTAGGTATTTGGAAAACCTTTATATGACATTTATATATTGTAGCAGTTGTAATAACGTTTTTATGTTACGTTTATAAAACAGTCACCTTTTTGTTTTACAGAAGTCAATTTGAGGCAATTAGCAGACTCCACCGCGCCCCGCTGCATAGGTCGGGCCACCATACAAAAAAGACGCGCGTAGACGCGGTGTTAGTGTGTTGTACTATGCGTGTTTTCTATACAAATTGAGTTACTTGCATACAGTGCGGCCCCACACCACGCAGCGGGGCGCGTTGCAGTGTGTTAATCGCCTTATTTACGACACTAATATAACCTTTATATTACGTGATGTCGACTTAATGTCATCCCCTAATATCAATCAACCTTGTAGTCGCATTTGAGTTAAATTTTAACTATAAAACGTCTGAAAAGTAGAGTGTAAAACTCGAGCATAAATCCCATTTTAACATCGACGTGACTATCCACTGGCTATATGCACGTCTCAGGTAAAGTGACTCGTTTTATGCTCTTGTTGTACAATCTACTATTAAACTTTTTGAAGAACCCTAAGGCTGCGCTTCCACTGAAGCGGAGCAGAGTGGAGAGGAGCTTAGCGGTGCACGAAATCTCCGTTCCGCTGTTTACATTAAAGCGGAGCGGAGATTTCGAGCATTTTGATTGGTCAACTCATGCACCGCTAAGCTCCTCTCCTCTCTGCTTCGCTTCAGTGGAAACGCAGCCTAATAGCTAGCTGCAATGGTGGTGTTCAAATAACCTTAAAACGACTATAAGTCTTTACAACGTCATACATAGATAAGTGCGCAGCAAAAGCAACATGCCTTACATTTTTGGAAATAAATTTATTTTATTACATAGGATTACAAATATAATTGAAAAGACCCTTGAAGACAACCATGTCTGCTGTACAGTTTTCTTAGATGTAGCACAAGCCTTCGACAAAGTATGGCATGAAGGCCTTATCATAAAACTTAAGAAAATGCTCCCCAGAAACTTTGTTGACATTATAACATCATATTTATCAGATAGAGTTTTCAGAGTGCGGCAAGAAAATGCTTATTCCGAACTTAAGAAAATAAAAGCTGGAGTACCTCAGGGAAGTGTTTTGGGTCCGGTCCTGTACCTTCTATACACCTGTGATATTCCAATTCTAGAAAACAACACTATTGCGACTTTTGCCGATGACACGGCTATAATGGCAGTCGGAAGTACCCATGCGGAAGCTGCAAAAAAGGTTCAAGTAGCTGTTAATAAAGTTCAAAACTGGACAAAACGATGGAGAATCAAACTTAATGAATCAAAATCAATTCACGTGAACTTTACAAACAAGCAAGACAAATACCACCCTGTATACATAAATGAAAAACAAATACCATACGAAGACACAGCAAAGTATTTAGGTATGACACTTGACGCAAAGTTGCGCTGGAAAGCTCATGTCAAGAAAAAAAGAGGAGAACTTGACATACAGACATCAGAAAATGCAATGGTTGCTCGGAAGACACTCTACCTTGTCAATTAAAAATAAACTACTCTTGTATAAACAAGTCCTCATGCCAGTATGGACTTATGGCATACAGCTGTGGGGCTGTACCAAACAAAGCAACATCGATATCATCCAACGATTCCAAAATAAAGTGCTACGGGATATTGTTAACGCTCCGTGGTATGTAAGAAACGACGATCTACACCGGGACCTTAATATACAGTTCGTTGACAAAATTATAAAAAAGTACGCCGAAGCACACGAGTTTAGGTTGCTTCACCATGTGAACGTTGAGGCGATCCAGCTCCTCGACAACACAGACATTGTGCGAAGACTTAAAAGAACTAAACCGTTCGAACTAGTGTAGCAGTGACACATGTGTATAATAGTGAAAAATAGTGACAATGAAAACAAAAGACACACGAACATAGTGCCTTCCCCTTAATAGAGACAGTAAGAAAAGTGCCGATGGACACATTCTTATAAAATAAGTACTTTATAAAACTAGGTCAATGTAAAATTACTCATTAGTCTGAGTTTAGGCTAGATCGTAATATTATTAGCGTGTTTATTTACAATATAGATACGTTAACATATGGAAAAAAAAAAAAAAAATTATTTTATTAATAGAAGTATAATGTTTTAAACAACTACGAAGAGGCATGAAAATATGAATAGTATTTAAATAAGTAGGTATATTATCATAAAGCTTTGTATGTTTACTTTTCTGATTTATATCTGTGTTCTTTCTTGTGTACAATAAAGGTTTGTAAACAAACAAACAAACTTTGATTCCCAGTCGTGCTAAAGAGTATGAGAGACAAATACAGTTAGCAAGATATAAAAGTTATTATCTTTTATTATCTTGTAAAATGTATTTAATTGCATTCCAATCTCGAAACAGGACCGCACAAGCACCGTGTCACTAACAAGAAAATAATCAGTCTTACAGGTGTTGTTTCTTGACTCAAATAAAACGTTTTAGTCATTTAAAAACACCTGTATGACCACAATATAACAAGTCGTTGTAAAGTTGCGTGATGAAAATGGTAATTCCATAACGTTCACACGACTATTGAATGACGTGACGAAGTCATCCTGTGACTTTTGTACGACCATTACACAACAATGTAGGTCGTATAAATGGGACACTTTTCGCGTTAAGCAAACGTTATTTTATTATAGCGATAGTGTGACCAAGCTTTAGTAATAAGATAACGTTTACTAAACTATTGAACGACGTTAAATTGTTAGTTGGGAAAGGTTCCGTTTTTAGCCATTTGGCTACGGAACCCTAAAAAGGCCATTTTCCAACTTGACCTGTCCGGAGATTCCAGTACCTCTGGGTGGCGGACTAGCATGGTGACCACTACGCCACGGAAGTCAATCTGATAAAGTCTGTGAAAATACATAATCATCTATTGAAATGTTTTATGTTTTTCTAGTTTCCTGAACATAATCCCATCGCGATGGTCGGGCTACGCAGCGGGGCTACGGTCCTCGGTCGCCCCGCCACCGCCCCCTGTCGGTCGGGAACACACCCTTAATGTATTGATATTTGGCTTTGACTCGACAGCCAGAAACGGATTCATACGACGAATGCCGAAGAGCTACAAATTTTTGACGGAAGAACTTAAAGCTAGCATATTGAAAGGGTGAGTAGAGTAGTAAATACTTATACGGTTATATTTAAACCCTATTTTAAACATGAATAAAGTCTGGCCTATAAGCGGAAATAAGGATGCAAATATCGAGTGCGTATTAGCGAATCGTTACAGACTCAATAGTTAATGTAATAAATGAGACAAAAAATTATACAAATTAGAGTTAAAAAAAAATTGTTGGTGTCAAATCTTGAGGAAAAGAAAACAAGACTATAATAGAGGACGTAAAGGGGGTTGGGAATCAAAAAACTTTTGTTCAATTATGCGTCTGATGTTAAAAGGTTTTTTATTGAATATATTTACGCATCCATTTTCGGAACAAAATTTATTGCAGAATTTTAAAGCTTTATAAAAAAAATTCTATCATTCGTAGAAGCTGGGGGGTAACATAAAAGTGTCGTTTTTCCTAAGCCTAGTATTTGGAATTTTATAATGATTTTATCTAAAAGTTCAGGACAATCAATGACACCATTTAAGATTTTGCAATGTAAGTTATATCATTTATTTTCTTCTGTCTCGCAATTGTAGAAAGTGATATCTATGACACCTACTTTCGTAAGTTAAGGATTCTTGATTTTACATATAAATTGAAGGTAACGTAAAAATTTGTTATGTTTGGCATGTCGTGGGATATTACTGTTTTGAATAAAAGTACTTATTGTTAGGAGACTAGCGCCATCTGCGTGTGATCTCCACAAACACGGGCAAGATTTATCGATTTAGCGAAAATCGATTGGTAAGCGCGCGGCGTCACATCACTAGGGGCGCGCGGTGTAGCTGTCAGTGCCTGTTCTCGAAATTCACAGAACGCGGCGGCCGCGTATAGTTTTTGTAGAAAGCGTATTTCGTGGAGAATTATCGCTTATTAACAAATTATCGTTTGTTTGAGTGCCCAGTTCGTTTGTTATCATTTGAAAGGCATGGTGCCAGAAATAAATCGTTGTGTGCGTTGGATCACTCCGTATTAACAAAAGCAGCTTTGTGTTCAGTAATAAGTGCTTATGTAGACTATAGTGTATCATGGTCTGATCATTTTCCGTTAGTAATCAAGTGTAAACTAGATAACATACGCCCTAAAATATTACAGAATAATTTTAAACAGAATAAAATTATTTGGGGTGACAGAACTAAACAGCAAATAGAAATGTATAAAAATATCTGTAATCAAAAATTTAGAGAAATAGATTTTCCGGAAGATTGTCAATTATGTAGTGATAATACTTTGTGTGATATTAAGGGACATACAATTTTAATTGAAAATATGTATAAGCAAATTGTATCTATATTAACTGAAGCATCTATAAATAGCTACAGAGAGGCAAAGATTTGTAAAAAAAAAGAGACATGTTATAGGATGGAATAAATATGTGAGTAGTGCGCACAGGGAGGCCAGGCTTGTTTTTCAAGATTGGGTTCTAAGTGGTAAACCTAAACATGGGCTTTTGTTTGATTTAATGAATGAAAAAAGGAAATATTTTAAATCACAACTTAAGTGGTGTCAGGACAACCAAGAAAAAATTAAAATGGAAATAATTGCTACTCATCATTCTTCAAAACAATTTAAATCTTTTTGGAAAGAAACTAGCAAGTTAAATCACAGGCCTGGTTTTCCTGCGAGTGTAGAAGGGGTGAGCGAGCCTGCTCAAATCGCAGAATTGTTTAAAAAACATTTCCAAGTGAAAACTCCTCTTGAAACGGGACAGGCCTCACATACCAATGTACAAGTACCGCAGACAAAGATTGAGCAAAGTATTGTTATTACCGCAAAAGAGGTGGTATCTGTAATTAAAGATATGAAACGGGGCAAATCGCCTGGCCATGATTCGTTAAACATAGAACACCTGGTGCATGCTGGTGTGCATCTGCCCTGGGTCTTAGCCATGTTTTATTCTTTATGTATTAAACATTCCTATTTGCCCGAGAGCCTTATGAAAACTATAGTGGTTCCCATTGTAAAGAATAAAACTGGCGATGTATCTAGCTTCAAAAACTATAGGCCTATATCGTTAGCTACCATAATAGCCAAGGTGCTGGACGGTATTCTTGACAAGCAATTGAAAAAACATATAAAATTACACGACGCCCAGTTCGGTTTCAGGCCTGGGCTCTCAACAGAAACTGCTATCCTATGCTTGAAGAATACGGTACAGTACTATACTACTAGGAAAACTCCAGTATGTGGGTGTTTCTTAGACTACTCACAGGCCTTCGATATGGTATCTTATGATGTGCTGTGGCAGGGTTTGGCTGAAGATACGGACATGCCAAGGGAGTTAATAAGCTTGTTTAAATTTTGGTACAATAATCAAGATAATTATGTAAGATGGGCAGGCTCGCTATCGGAGGTGTACAGGTTGGAGTGTGGGGTAAGACAGGGTGGTATAACATCTCCCGGGCTCTTCAATCTGTACATGAATGGACTGGTAGAGGAACTCAACAGTGCAGGAGTCGGTTGCTCAGTACATGGTACTTTCGTAAATAACATCTGGTATGCTGATGACGTAGTGCTGTTGGCGCCCTCTGCCAGTGCCCTTCGCAAACTGCTCGCCATCTGTGAGGGGTACGCTGAGACACACGGCCTCAGGTTCAATACAGGTAAGAGTAAGATAATGGTGTTCAAAGCGGGAAATAAAACATATAAAACTTTTTCGCCGATATTACTCTATGGGAATGCGTTAGAACAGGTCACTCAGTTTAAATACCTAGGGCACTGGCTTGACGAATCACTAAAAGATGACTTAGATATAGAAAGGGAGCGTAGGGCGCTGTCGGTTCGAAGTAATATGTTGGCTCGAAGATTCGCAAAGTGTGCAGAATCTGTTAAGATCACATTATATAAAACATATTGCACTTCATTTTACACATGCGCACTTTGGGCTAATTACACGAAAAAGGCATACAGCGCCCTACGAGTCCAATATAATAATGGACTTAGATTTTTGATGCACTTGCCGAGACACTGCAGTGCATCTGAAATGTTTGTATCGAGACGCATGGATGGCTTTCAAGCTATCATGCGAAAGCGAGCGGCCTCAATGGTGCGCCGAATAAGACGTGGCTGTAACAACAGTTTACTGGCCACTGTTTCATCATGTCAGGATAGCCATATGATGAAGCAGTGGACCAAGCTTATGATATAAATTTTTATGTATTTGTTACTAACAGTAGTTATAAGATATATGTATATACTAACAAAATATGGAATTTAATTCTGAAATAAATGCTAATTATTATTATTATTATTATTAAAACAGCGTATGTGTCAAGTGTTTGAAAAACGTGTTCTTGCATAACCATAGATTTATTGTTTTAACCCTTGCCCGTTGTGGAGCGGAAGTATTTATATGAACTGATTTTAAAATAGACTGTTTGTTGGTGTTGTGAATAGAACAAGATGTATAAATAGTGATAAACGCTTAAATCGGAATGAAAAAGCGTCACATTGTGTCGTTGCGTCATAGTTTGCTTGTTAGGTTATGTACTCAATAGTGAAACTACAATAAAGACGCTGAAATCGGTAGTGAGGTGGTGATATAATCGACATATTCGTCTGGGGCGACATATGAGCTCAGGGTGGGGCATAGGGACCCAACTGTATTCACCACTGGCTTGGGACCTGTAGAGGGACCCAAAACCGTCGCCAAACCCCGAAGAGGACTTCGAGATCAAGCTGGACGAGGTCGTCAGAAGGCCGTCCGACCAATATATGTACAGTAAGTCATAGATATTAAGTTTGCAATAGTTTGTAATTTAAAGTAATTCATTTAGATATTTAGGTTTAGGTTATAATTAGGTTAGAAGGTTCCCTAGACCTTATCTAGGGTGGTAGCAGACTGCGTAGGTTGTTTGTGTGTTTGTTTGTTGCCAGTGGGATTGCCGGACTCGTGCCACATACCGTAATCTCAGCTTTCTGCCTACAATTACAATACGATAGATAGGTGTACGTGTATTAAAACCTCGCCCTCGGTATTTTAATATTCTCATTATGAGACAGTATCATAAAATACTTGTTTTTACAGTTACAACATAGTCGGCGACGGCACACCAGCGGCCTTGCTTCCGATACTGACGGGCAGGAACGAGCTGGAGCTACCAGACGCGAGGAAGAAGAGTAAAAACAACATTAGCGTCGACCAGATGCCGTTCATATTCTACAAGCTGAAGGATGACGGGTGAGATATTATGAGACTCTGTCTACCTTTCACGAAGAACGAGCTCTCTCAAGAGTGTGTGAAGCTAACACTGGTGTCAGATTTAGAGCTAGCAAAGAGGGGTGTCTCCAAAAGCGGTATTCAAGACGGACGTTACTGGGTATCCGCGTTTCAGTGTCAAGCAACATTGTGCATTCTATGATGATAAATTCTATTTGACATAGAAATAGGACGTTACTATCGTACGACTATCGTATAATTTTATCGAGTAACCCCCCTGACGTAGCTCAAAGCATGATATCTGAAGACAACAGTGTTTATTCTTCGCCGAGAGTTGATCTTCTTAGATAGATAGTTTATTTACAAAAACTGCATCACATACAAATAAACTTACAAACTATAACTTATCCTAAAAAGTTTTTAATTTACATGCACTATTAAATTATAAATGTACGTGCAGCAGCAGTGCAAAAAGGCCAAAACTATTTTTCTTCTTCTTAGCGAGTCGGAATGGCGATTTTATATAGTAGTGGACCAGTGTTTGATGACACTTACTCCTCTGTCATTTGCAGAGTTTAAGTCCTCTATTGTACAAGATGTTGATCAGTTCGGGCAAGGGAGTAGGTGGGCTATAGTTTGAACATCTTGTAACAATCCTAAACTACCTATTTTAAATATCTATACATCCTAAGAAATAAAAGATTAACATTATCTATCTAACTATAATTTATTATCTTAAAACTTGCTGTACGTCTTGAACATGAGAATTGGCAATGATCATCTTAGTAGTGAACCCAAGTTGTATAAAGCAGTAACTCAGACTCTGGCGCAGCACATCTCATTCTACTATCTGTTAGTATAACAAATAAAATAATTATAAAAGAAATCAGAACGTTAATTTAAAACGAAGAAATCAAATACCAGTTTAAACTACGGAATATAACCTCAATATAATTCTTCCTTCCTAGTTTTATATGAATACTTTTTATGGAACTTCAGCAATTTTTTTGTTCAGGCTAAAGATCGAGGCCCCCGATGGCCCGCCCCGATCCGTATCCCCCGATCCCCGACCGACCCGGTCCGCCTGGACCGCTACTAGAATAGGCTATCTGAATCCTAGAAGTCTCTACTCCTCTAGAGATCCCTTCGGTTGTGAAGGCCAGAGCAGCAGAAACTAACGAGAGTTCAACCATTATAGCCCCAAATCGAATGGTGATCTAACAATTATAATTACTATAGAAGCCTCAGTCATCACAGTGGAAAATGAACAGACAAGTCGTCAGATCATTTACTTCCATTATAAAAGAGGGCTCTAAAAGCTTAAGACTTAATCAGATATTTCAATCTCAACAGAATAGATTCATACGATCAATGATTTATCATTAAATCATCGACGGATGACCCCATTCTCCGAAACCAAAAGATCTAAACCTCAAACTAGCAAACAAAACGAAATATCACTTGATTTCACTGGGGACAGACTAAGCCATTAATTGATGACAATCAAAACAAACTATCAAGCTTTAAACCAGGAATAGTGGACCATCGTATTCCTTCGTTAAAGCTTATCACACAAAAGAAGGGACATCGCGCATCATCATAAACGACCTATGTTGTCGAACTCTCGCGCCCCCCAACACTTTCTTGCTGACTTCTTCTTTTTTCCATATAGAAATTACTTTGGCCAAGAAGATATCCTCGTTTTTCCTTCGCTTGATCCTGAATGACCCTGTCATCCAGCGATGGACAAGTCTGTCGTAACAATCCATTCCATCTAAAATTCAAATTCAAATTATTTTTCCTCTTTATTCAAATATGTGACCAAATCACAAAAATAGAGCATACAATATAATCCCGGATATATTCGATCCATTACTTTAAATCGATACTATAATCTAACTAATTTTCCCAAACTCAGCTCTAAAATGTTGTCGACAGCATACAACATTTACTTTAAACTACTGCCGAAATGACTCTTTTATTAATCTTTAAAATTTATAAAAACATTCCAAAATATCTAATTAACTATATTGGAACATCGACAATCGAAATAAAATATATCGAATAAAAATCGACTGTCACAAGCCTAGCTCTGCTTTCTTCTAAACTGTCACAAAAATAAAACAAACAAGTAGATTAAAGAGTTTTTATTACTATGTCCAGCAGTGGATTGCTACTACGATCTTAACCGACTAAAAAAGGATAAAAATACGTATATATAAGTTTAAATATATTTGAGAATGTAAACAACGATCGCACACATGCGGATCGTTGCAATCTCTACAGTCATAACGGTCGTTATTTGAGAAACCCCACCTGACTCGGTTTTCATGGCACCTTCCAACACCAGCCCGGAGCCTATTTAAGGACTTCCAGACTGTCCAGGGGAGGTCACCACCCGGTAGGAGTTTCTCAGCAACTGGGAGATTTGATGGTAGCGGGGTATATTCACTATTCCACAATGCCAACCTAGTATCTGGGGCTTCACAAATTAAGATATTTGGTTGCCTTAAAAAACATTTCCGGCTTTTCAGACGAGGAGGTGGTGGAACCTGACCATATAGTTGGTGTTTCATATGGTACAACTGTTTGGATTTCTCCACCGCACAAGTCACGTCACGTTACGTCGTACGCTTGGCGGAGCTGGCGGCTTGGCTATCCCAGACAGTGTATAGAGATGGTGTAACGGTGTTGATTTCAGGGTACCTACCAGTAACTGTGCGGCAGGAGGCGATTAGGGCAACATCTACCTTTTTGGCGTGCGTTGAGCGAGACCATACTGGGCATACGCCTATTCGCCAGCTGAATAACACAAAGCTAGGCTACTCGTTCGCAGTAGGTGAGGTGATGCTCCTCAGTGAGAAGTCGTGAGACGGCGCAAGATATTATTACGGGAACTAACCTTAGATTTGAGATTTTTGCAGTGCTCCCTGTAGGTTAGAGAACGATCCAGGGTTACGCCCAGGTATGTTGGCGTTGGATTGTGTATAATAAAAATAAAAATATTAAAAATGTATGACATGTGTGTTTACACCTAATTTTATGTGTACTGAAGTGCTGAATAATTCTAAGTTTTTATTATATTGACCTGTAACAAAATGTTATCAATAAAATAAAAATAATAATAATAATAATATGCCCCCTATAAACCCTACCTTACGTCCGTGCCGAACATCTGGCCACGTGGGGGGCGGACACGCGTACTATCGAAACTTACGCGGCCAACAAGGTAAAGGTCTATCCAAGCCAAGGTGGAACAGCATATGCCGAGGGCTGCGTGGCTATGGGAGAGCATAGTCGTTAATATGCGGACTCTGGATACCGGGGGACCTCCAGTTTCAATTACCCTTACCACGGTATGCGGGGCTCTGCCGTGGTGGACTCCCAATCCCTTGCTGCTCGTGGGAACCACATGAATAGAAAAACAAAACAAACATTATCTACCCAGTGCCCAACTGTTGTAGAAAACAAAAATAATTCAGATACATCACCAAGTCATCCACAGAGACCAAATAATGACAGAACAGAAGAAGTCGCTCCAAGGAGAAGTTCTAGACGTACATGTAATAGATATCGAAGTCCATCCCCCCATTCCTCCTCAGATATTTTTGAACCATATAGCCCCAGTACAGCATCTTATGCACCATCTCTCAGCTCTGTGGATGAAGATCCTCGCGATCATATAGCTCCCAATCCAACTTTATGTATTACACAGGAAGCACAAGCTTTTCAACCTGCGTCCACTAAGGCTGGAAAACCTCGCGTACGCATGAAATGGACAAATGAAGTTAATATATTCATCATGCGTACATATTACCGAATAACTAAATTAGAGACAGATTTCACAGTTTATAGAAAGTTATTACACGAAGAATTCATTAAACAATATCCAGGTGTAAACGTGTCAGAACAGAGGGTTTCAGACCAAATGTGCGCAATAATTAGAAATAAAATGATTAGTGAAGATGTGTTAAATCAAATCAAAGAAGAAGTTAGGCTAGAACTTGAACAAACGGACACAGAATCTTCACTACCTATTCCTGACTCTCTCTTACAATCTTATATGCCAGAAAATATAAACAACACAACACAAACAACAATGAGAAATAATCGACATACTTATAGCACACTAGGTATTCTTTCAAACAACCTACAAACGCAGACAAATAATGTTCTAATGACAAACGCAGTAAACTCCATGATAACTTCACAAGACTCTGCAATACTTCCTTATTCAGATTTTGACTTTCCAACATCTCTTACAACAAACTCACATGTATCTACACAAACAGAAACAGTAAGTTTATTAGTAGAAACCGAAGTTGAGACCTTACAACCTCCTACATTATTAAATAATTCAGTACTAAAACTACAAGAAAATCTACAAACAGCTCTAGTTCAATACGCAGGAATTGATCCAACACTCAGACCAAAGTTACCAAAACTAAAATATAGTTTACATTTGAGACAGATTATAGAAACATTCAATAGTGATATATTGCAAAATTTTTACTCAGAAGACTCGCAACTGACTGATATCCATACTCTTATTTATTGTACAGCTGTAGCTATCTCACGTGAATTAGGTTATAATATCGGGGAAGCAAGTGAGCATCAATCGCAGCGAAGAGTAGAGAGAAAACCAGCTTGGCTAATAAGATTAGAAAAAGATATAACACAACTTAGAGCAGATATACTGCCGTTCTTATGAAAAACGCATTAACTTGACTTTTGGTGCAAATTGAGTTATATATATATCTGAAATCAGGAGAACGAGATCTACAACTTTCCCAAAGTAACCATTAGTGAAAAATAAAGGGAAAACAGTTTTTCAGATTTTATAAATGCATTATCTAGGACCTCCTTAGCACTTTTACTTATCTAGAACGCATTATCCTAAGTTAATGCAAAAAAAAAAATTCTATTTAAAGATTTACTATTTATAAACGCACTAGGTTAGAGTTAGTGCGCCTTTTGCTAGTTATCTTATAATTCGTTATCGGTGATATGCTTAGATTGACAGGAACAACTGGAGATAATGCAGTTATAATTTGAACCATAGAATATTAATGTTATCGCCATACACATTTAATTGCACTAAATATACGAGATAGTGCGTTTATGCAAAGTAACGTCACGGGTGTCATAGGGCGAGCGGGGGTGGGAAAGGTTACCGGGAAGGGGCGTCCCGTCAGTCGCAGCGCAATACCGTCACCGTCGTATTTGATGCATTTTTTTTGTTAATTGAGTATTATTTAAGTCATCGGTTAAGAACCCACAAAGTCTCCCCCGTCAGATTTGTTTCGAATAAATTTGTTTTATGAAAAAAAAAACTTTCAATAAAAAATAGTATTGAAGTTACCATAATAATTTTAGATAAATTTACTCGAAATACTCGAATCATTTTATACAAGCTTTTGTCCGAAGTTAATGCAAACTTGCAATGAATTGCACCTGATCTGATTATCATCAGCTGGAAGGTGATTATAAGAACTCTGTAATAATATGACAGAACCGCTTTTGAATTTGGGTTTGTTGGGTTTGTCTTGACGATTACTTGACATTCTATGTCTGATGATGGAACTGGAAGGAGGCCATAGAAGCTCCGACACAAAACGACGTTAACTCGAGTCGAGTTTGGACTGGTTGGCATTGTGCTGAGACAACTTTTGGTCACACAAAAAAAGCTTGTACAAAAAAATATATTTTTTGTTTATAAAAACTAAGTAATTTAGGGAAACATGAACAGGACAAATAAGCGCTGGCTGTCAGCAAGAATGACTCTGCTAGTTTCAAAAAGTTAGTAACTTCGAAACTGAAGAGCCCGGCTACAACTACCACGCAAAGTACACCCATCCCTACAGATTTGAATAGACTTAATAGAACCGTCAACTCAATTTCCAAGATTTTCAGAATATGTTAAATTTCAAAAATGCGATTTCACCCAAGCTTTTCACTGCTGTCTTAGAAGACACTATGAGAACGCTTAAATAGGATAGATTAGGGATCAACACCAATGGTGTCTGCTTGTCTCACTTGAGATTTGCAGACGACCTAGTAATATTCGCAACTAATACAGAAGATCTCCAAAAATGCTATAAAGCTTCCATGAACGTAGGACTAAGGATGAATATGTCCAAGACAAAGGTTATGTCAAATAGCCCCAGACTCCGAGTTTGGAGAAAGTAGACGAATATGTTTACCTTGGACATATTCTATCCTTAAAGAAGTTGGCAAGCAAGAAGAAAAAGAAAGGAAACAACAACTGTAAAAGAACAGAAAAAAACAAGTACAAGGCGATCGATAGGAATACAGCTTGGATGGGCGGCATTCAATAGACTGGATGACGTACTAAAATCAGCCGATGCTCCACAATGCCTGAAGACCCGCCTATACAACCAGTGTGTACTGCCCACCATGACGTACGGTGCTGAGACACGGACGCTTACGAAGGAGGCTGTGCACAAATGAGAGTCGCAAAGAGAGACATGGAGCGCGCCATGCTTGGTATCAGGTTACAGGATCACGTTCCCAATACCGTCATCCGACAACGTACGAAAGTAACGTAAGAAAGTACGATTTAAGATATTGGTAAGACGGTCATGAACTCAAAGTGGAACTGGGCAGCGCAGTGGAGCAAGGCACTGACTTAATGGTGGCCCTGAACGGGTGAAAGAGGCGTCAGGCGTCCGCCTATGCGATGGGTTGACGACGTAATCAAAGTCGCTAGTCACACCTGGATGAGAGCAGCACAGGACCGAGATGGGTGGCGTCGACGAAGAGAGGCCTATGCTCAGCAGTGGGCGAAAAAAGGGTTTTAATGACGATGATGATAATTAACATTCTTAAAAAAATGGCTTTTATTTGCAATTATTTGTATTATTACCCTAACTTTACCAATTTCTCCTTGACATAAACTGAATAAGAGAGGAAGTTGATGCACTTATATTTAGTAGGTAGGTATTATTTACTGCATCATATTGATTTACTTAGTTTAAGTGCATTAACTAAGCTACTTGATGCGCTTATGACAAGTCATCATAAATGGACAATATTATAGGCTGCTAGTCATAAGTACCTTTTTCAAATTATATACTATATCTTATAATATTTAAATTATTGAATGGTATATTTGTATTTTAGACAATATTTTCTATTTATTGATATAAATTTCATGTTTGTATCCCAAGTAACTTCAGAGATATAAGCAAAAGAAAAATAAAAACTTTAACCGCGTTTTTCTCGGAATGTGTTAAAATGAAGTTAATGCGTTTATGATACGGACGGCAGTATAGGTAGGTTGACACAATATATAAACAATAACAGATCACAAAATATAGTAAATGAAGTAAATAGAATTTTTGGAAATACAAAAGTACATAGTAGACATGAAAGCAATAACAAGAAACCTGAAGAATATTTAGATACCTTGAAACAAAAATTATCATTAAAAGCCCATAGACTATCTAGGTATAAAAAATCATATAAACGGAAAAAAGATAATACTCTATTCAAAAATAACGAAAAGATATTTTACAGACAATTATTTGAAAATAATGATAACGCAACAACTGATATTAGAGTACCTGAAGTTAAGGATTTAGAAGAGTTTTGGGCGGGAATATGGGAGGAAGATACACAACATAACGAAACAGCAACTTGGATAGCAGAAGAGGAAAATAGATGGAAAGAGTTGGAAGAAATGAATTTTACAGAAATAAATGAAACAGATATAGCTATTGTTACATCTCGGTTACACAATTGGAAAAGTCCTGGTATAGATAAAATACATAATTTTTGGTTTAAAAAACTTAGTGTTCTGCATAAAATTTTAGCGAAAAATTTAACCCTAGTTATTCAAGGTAAACAACCCACTCCCCCTTTTCTAGCAGAAGGCATAACCTATATGATTCCAAAAGGAAAATACTCTACTCAACCATCTCAGTATCGTCCAATAACTTGCTTACCTACTTTATATAAAATTCTTACATCTGCAATAACTAACAAAATAAATAAACATCTAGAAACAAACAAAATTCTTGCTGAAGAACAAAAGGGCTGCAGGCCTCACATGGGGTGTAAGGAACAACTTGTCATAGACTCATTAATTAACAGACATGCAGCAACCAAGAAAAGAAATTTACACTGTACTTACATAGATTACCGAAAGGCATTTGATAGTATTCCTCATTCCTGGCTTATACACATTTTAAAAATATATAAAATTAATCCCATTTTAATAGACTTTCTTAAAAACACAATGAAACTGTGGAAAACCAAATTACATCTAAAAGATATAACAACTAGACAAATACACATTAAAAAAGGCATATATCAAGGAGATTCCTTGAGCCCCATGTGGTTCTGCCTCGCCCTAAACCCAATATCACACTTGCTGCGTAAAAGTGGAGCCGGATATCAGTTGAAACATGACAATATTGAAACATCTATAACTCATTTAATCTACATGGATGACATCAAGCTCTACGCCAAAACACAAACTGATATGAAAAAACTAATAGATGCCACGACCAAATTTAGCAATGACATTAATATGCAATTCGGGTTAGACAAATGCAAAACAATCAATATAGCTAAAGGAAAAATCCGACCCGGCGATTACGCAGTAGGTGAGGAAGATAATATTACAGCAATGGAACCGAACGAGTTGTACAAATACCTCGGCTACCACCAGTCTAAAGGTTTAGATCATACAAAAATAAAGGCCTCTCTCACTGCAGAATACAAAAAAAGAGTAACAGCTTTATGTAAAAGTCAACTGATGGGAAAAAATCTTATAAAAGCAATTAACACATTTGCAATACCTGTTTTAACTTACTCGTTCGGGATTATTAAATGGAGTAAATCCAACATAAATAGTTTAGAAATTAATACCAGGACAATTCTTACAAAATATAACTGTTTGCACCCCAAATCCGCAATAGAAAGGATGACGATAAAAAGACAAGAAGGAGGCAGAGGACTAATAAACTTAGTTGCTCTCTGGAACAAACAAATAACGAACCTTAGAAAATTCTTTTTCCACAAGTCACCTAATAGCGATATCCATAGATCTGTAGTAAAAAATGACTTCAACCATACACCTTTGAATCTTAGCGTAGAGAACAGAGTAACAGATTTGGATAATGTAGAAAAGACAAGAATAGAGCAATGGAAGAGAAAAGTACTCCACGGTCGACACCCGCATGATCTGGAACAGTCACATATTGATGCTTCTGCCTCCAACAAATGGCTTTCTATCGGATCCTTGTTTCCAGAAACTGAGGGCTTCATGATTGCGATTCAGGATCAAATCATAAATACAAGGAATTATAGGAAACACATAATTAAAGATGTAACAGTAACTGACGACCGATGCCGCAAGTGCCACAGCCAACCTGAAAACATTCAACATATTACCGGGGCATGCCCAAACCTTGCACAGACGGACTATACGCACAGACACAACCAGATAGCAAACATCCTACATCAGACACTAGCATACAAACACAGACTCATTCCTAGCACAAACACACCGTATTACAAATACACACCAGAACCAATTCTAGAAAACGAAACACACAAGATGTATTACGACCGGGCAATACTGACTGACCGCACCATTCATTACAACCGCCCAGACATAACCCTACAAGACAAAATAAATAAAGTTACTTACCTTGTTGACATCGCCGTACCCAATACCCACAATATACAGAAAACCATAGCCGAAAAAATACACAAATACACGGATCTGCAGGATGAAGTCACCAGAATCTGGAAGCAGAATAAGGTATTCATAGTCCCTGTGGTTCTTTCAACTACTGGAATTATTCCTAAATACTTACACCATAGTCTCAAACTCCTAGATCTGAAACCCTCGACGGAAAATATAGGAAATTCCTACAGATTGACGAAAACGGACAGACAGACTTACCACCGCAGTAATATACCTTTTACTTGGCGATGCCCGTAAATGGTACAAATTATACCAGCTCAAGCTGAGATACTGAAAACGTATATACATAAATAATAATATCAACGCCGTCCCACGAAATCTTTGGCCTCCTATTAGCCTCCTGGTTGTACAGGTGGAAGGCGCAGCAGAACTCTGTCTTTTAAGGGTTAGATCGCAAGGAATTTTGTTTAAAGTAAACTGTAAGCTGATCCAGGGCAGTTGACAGGTTTGCTTCTATGTCTTCAAAAATTTTGAATTGAGATGTTAGGGCCTGCGAAGATGACAGGGTTAATGGCTGGTGGACAGGGCTGATCATTGGTGTTAATATTGAACAAGGTAGGTGCGAGAACACTACCCTGTGGAAGTCCGTTTTTCTGAGTTCGCCATCTGCTTTTCGGAGAGTTTAATAGGACCCAAAAACGACGGTTGCGCAGCATCTTACTGAGTATATTAACGCACTGTTGGTTTTTTGTGAGAGCAGCTACTTTTTCAAGTAGGAGCTTGATATTAACAGTATCATATGCTGCGCTTAGGTCTATAAATACCACTCCTGTAGTAAGACCGAGAGTTGATAAATATTATAATTCGTCTTTGAATAGCGACCGACCGTCGCTTGTTTCCCGCTAACACCGTTTTCGCGATACGAGGCACGCAGTTGCCAACCGCGACCCAAACTAGCAAGCGAATTCCGTTCTCGAATGCGCTTCGAGTGAGTCGTTTGCGTGTTGTTTTCTGCTTTACGCCATTAATTTATAAAAAAAAATATTTATTTAAAATTGTACGTATAAGTATTTAAACATTTAAGGGTCCCCCGACCCTAGACCAAAATACAACTTTCCATACAAACGTAGTCTACGTTTTATTTCAAAACGATATGTCCGATTTGGGCAAAATTTTGTAATTTCAAAGATATTGCAATTATCTAGGTTTATAACTAGTTTCCGACACTAAAAATATGAACTTGAAATAGAATATAGTGTTTTATATCATTTTTGACCATTAGTATGGGAAACTTCTAAATCGTTATATTTTCTTTCCAGTTCATAATTTTACTACAGGAAACCAGTTATAACCCTAGATGATTGCAATTTCTTTACAATTACCAATTTTTACCGGAATCTGACATGTGGTTTCAAAATTAAACGTAGACTACGTTTGTATGGAGAAGTCTAGGGTAAGGGGACTCTTAACGGGCCGCAATCTGAAATGAATTGTTAAAAAACATTAAGGCTCCACCTAATGTTTTCTAAAAACTCATTATTTGAAAATAGGTATTTGTTTTAATAAGAATTGAAAAATAGGTACTATTATTAATCCTCCCCCCCCCCCCCCTCCCCTCTCAATACATAAATCGTTTGCATACATGATTTCGGTGATAAAACCAAACGAGACTCTCTCACATGTCTTCAGCCAGGCAAGATTGAGCTAGCCCGAAGTAAGTTCAAGACTTGTGTTATTATGAGATACTAACTCAACGATACTATATTTTATAACAAATACATATATAGATAAACATCCAAGACCCAGGACAATATGAAAAAGGCCATTTTTCAACTTGCCCTGACCGGGGATCGAACCCGGGACCTCTGGGTGGCGGACTGGCGTGGTGACCACTACGCCAAGGAGGTTGTAGCATAAGCCAAAGTGCTTTACGGGGAACGCTGTCAAAGGCCAGACTGGCCACAGCCACTGGAGGCGCGGATCGCGGTGCGGCAGGAGGCGCGGCGGGCGGCCTGATTCGCGGTGGCGTCGGCGGTGGATGTATAAGAACAGTGGAAGGGAATTGTTCTTTTTTTCGTCCCACAAATTTTCTATAACATGCCTATATTTATGACGTGGATGTTTTGACTTCCATACTGCTAGTCTACTCAGTATTTCACTTGTAAATGGTTCCGTATTCATTATTTATGTAGGCTCCGCGCGCGGTAAAAACAAAATGATTTGTTTCGTTCGCGCGATGCCGATTATATCCGCCGCTGCCGCCGCTCGCGGAGCTCCGAGCTGTAGCCGCCTCGATCGATACTCGCTTGTATATTTGTTTGATCACCTTTTTTTTGTTTGATTTGCTCACCCCGCGCATATGGAGTATGCCACAGCGCCGTCGCCGGCAGCTGTGGCATACTCCATATGTTCTCAGCCATTTGTTTTCGCCGCTCACCGCTTGCCGCGCCGCACGCCGCACCGCAATCCGCGCTTCCGTTGGCTGTGGCCAGGGGGGGCTGCGAAACAATAACAAAGTGGTCGTGAATGTTCTTTTCCTGTAGTTGTCGAATACAGAAAATGGCCTTACGGCCTGGCCACAGCCACTGGCGGTGCGGATCGCGGTGCGGCAGGAGGCGAGGTGTGCGGCGCGGATGGCGGTGGTATGCCACAGCTCACATGTTGCGACCGCGGCGGCGTCGGCGGTGGACGTATTTAGAGAACAGCTAACTATTAAAATGGAAGGGAATTGTTTTTTTTTTTCGATCCAGATTTTTTTAAAACTTGCCTATGTTTATGATGTGAATTTTTTGACATCCATGATGCTGGTCTACTCAGTATTTCACTTATAAATTGTTCCGTATTCGGTATTTATATGAGCTCAACGCGCGGTAAAAACAAAATGATTTGTTTCGGTCGCACGATGCTGATTACGTCCACCACTGCCGCCGCTGCCGCCGCCCCGAACTGTGGCCACCTCGATACTCGCGCGTACATTTGTTTCACTCGCCCGCCCCCTCCCCCCGCGCCGCACACCGCGCCGCAATACGCGTCGCCGGCAGCTGTGGCATACTCCATATGTTGTCTACCATTTGTTTTTGCCGCTCACCGCTTGCCGCGCCGCAATCCGCGTCTCCGTTGGCTGTGGCCAGGGGGTTACAGATACCCCTGTTGGGTAAAAAACCAAATTGAGCTTTAGGGAGATTTTTTCGGATATGCTATGCAGACGGTTGAGAAGAATTCTGCCAAAGATTTTACCAGGTACAGACAGACGTGAGATTCCTCTATAAAAGTTCAGAACAGAGCGGTTGCCTTTATTTTTGTAAAGTGCGCAGATTTTGGACACCGTGAATTCGGTGGGTACAGTTTCCTTTTCCCACATTCGGGAGAATAGTTGTAAGATAATTTGGTGGCGTTCCTCTTCACCACATTTAAATAGTTCTCCTGGAACAGATTCCAGGATCAAATAAAAAAGCTGTTGGCTTAGATCAGAATCTAAGCCAACAGCTTTTTAGTTTTATTTTTATTTCATGGCTGTGATTATCTCTGAGAGCGAAAGATCGTCATCTTAAGTAGGGTCAGAAGGGTGCTGCGAAAGATTTTCTATGTATTCTAAATCAATTAAGCGATCAACATCAAGCAGAGCATTAAAGTGGCTGGCCCAACATTCTAATATTTCTTCTCTATGAGAGACAAGTGTGCCATCCGGAGATTTTAATGGGACGTTTACCAGAGACTGGGGACCAACCAAAAAACTCGCCAAACCGATTTGAATCTGACAACATCTGCATATAGTTATTCCTATCCTGCCAACATTTATCTTAAGTCCTTCGAGTAAGTTTTCTTAGCTCAACCGTACTCTTTCTTATTTTGTCTTTATCGTTCTGCCGAAGCACATGCTGATGTTTTTCCATTGCTTTACATAGTTTTGAATCATTCCCATCAAACCAGTCTTTATAGTGGAGTCAGTATGTGCATTAAATGTATGGGAACCAATATTTTTCGGATTAAAGAGTGAGCTTTGGCACACTTATTCCTTAGGTAGACTGATGTGGAAAACGCCCGGGAGGCAGCGGGTAACACCCCTCTGGGGGGTAGGGGGAGGGGGTGAAGTTTTCTTACTCCGCGCGCACTGTGACTCGTCATAACTGCTAACTTAAAGCTACTAGGGCAAGTTTGGTATCGTTTCTAGCTATATCTAGTATCATAAAGGATGGTCGATTGATTTCTGAAACAAAAAAAGAGCATTTCCATACAAAAAAATTGAATGGCATTCAAAAATAAAAAATAAAAAGGGTTAGAATTTTTTTTCTTAAAGACCATAAATTTTAAATGCCAACCAGTATCTGCTTTAAAAAATATATTTCAAAAGGCGCATTCATATAGATTCCAAAATTATAAGTTTTGTTAAAAAATATAATAAAGAATCTGTTTAAAAAAATATTTAACTCGGCGCGGCAGAGACGAAAATTCTTAAAAAAATACAGAACAGCAAAAATACTTTTAGTAGATGTTGGTTAGGAACTGTAACTAGTACGAATAGAATATTGTTTTTATAGAATAGAGCGAAATTGTAATGTTTTTTTAATAAAAATATTTTGTATAAACCCTATATATACCTATATCGTCATATTTAAAAACTTAAATTTAACTAGACTTGGTAATAATTTCGAGTGAATTAAAGGTCTGTAAATCGAACATATATTATATATAAATATATAAAATACCTACAACTACATGTATATTTTGTCTCTTATATACATTTGCCTTCACAATCGCACAACTCCGGCTGCAAATACCTGCTTTCTTTCTGCAACTGCACCGGATCATTTCAATACATGCTGCGACAGCCGCTGGCATGTCCATGTAGGTTGCCCGTTATCGCCGACTTTGGTCCATGCCCAGTTAGATGGATTATTATTATTATTATTATTTATTGTAGAACACATGGATCAGGAAGATTTTGAGTCGGTAACTCCCCAACTATTATACAAATGCATTTATTTAACGAACTTCTTAAACTAGGATACAATAGTAAAAAATTACAAATTAAAACTAATGTGACTGTTGTTTACTGGTGGCCCCACACTAGGCAACAATGCCTGTCCTGTGGTAGCCTTTCTTACATTAACAAAACTGGTTTTATTATATAAACTAACTTAAATTAACTTATTCTGCTTGGTTGTAATACCTAACGAGTCTTGTGCTGTTGTCATTACATAGGAAGTCAGGTTCTTAAATTCAGATCCTATATCACCATTATCAAAGTCATGGCCTCTAAAAAACTACTCAACGTCTGTGTGAACTTCTCCCGAATTGTCGTGTCTTGCAACTTTTCTAAATCTAATTTAACAGTTTTGCCTCTAATAATCTTCTCTACTATAAGAGGACGGTGCGAGAAGCTGTTGAAATTAAGAAGCACAAGACTTTCAACAGAGAGGACGGATTTAAATTGTCGTCTGCATGAAACCCAGTGATTGCAAAAGTTAAAACGCCAAAGTCAGTGTTGAACTAAATAGATACAGTTGGTGTAGTGTATACAGGAGTTAATGCGTCAATATAAAGATTATGTAGGTAGTGTCATGATCAAAAAGCGGCCAAGAGCGAGTCAGACTGGCCCATGAAGGGTTCCGTAGCAGCAAGTAACATAATATAAAAGTTCTTGTAGTTCACTGTAAAATTGCGATGTACGATTTATGACGTATTAAAAAAAACTACTTACTATATCTCGTTCATACCAATTTTCGGTGGAAATTTGCATGGTAATCATATTCTTTTTTCAGTTTTATCTTCTTGGTCTTGGGTCTTGACTTATACTACGGATGGTTACATACTAAAGGAGTTGCGTTAAAAGTAACAAAATGTATTATGTCACATAGTATGGATTCTCTTATTGCAGATACCGAACGGCATTTCTAGAAGACATGCCTGAGATCGGCACCTTCCAGTACCGCTTCAACGGCTTCAGGCACCAGCCGACCGACCACTACCTGCGGGCGTTCTTCCAGGAAGAGGGAAGTAGTTGGGTACGGAGAAGCAGCATTTTCTGCGTGGGGGATACGCCACGGTACAAGCTGATGATGAACCTGACCCACCAGGTGAGTTGATATATCACGCATGGTGTGACGTTTACATAATGTTTGTTTATCTATGTTTATCTGATACACGGTGGTTTGTCATTGGTTTAGGAGCCGAAGATACTTCATAAGGATCGTTAGTAAGACCTAATTAGCTAGTTAAAATAAAAATTCTGACACGATGAATTTATTTACCATACGACATATTTTTCCCAAAACCATTGAAAAGTGTATATGTATATTTTTATAAAATAAACTACCTACTAAATACTAATAGTTTAAGTGAAGGAGAAGTAAGTATAGTATCGTTGAGCTAGTATCCCATAACACAAGTCTCGAACTTACTCATAGGTCCAGTTCTCGTTTCAATTCCCATTTAAGTTCCCATCATTTGATAGAGCGTGAGAGAAAGCGACAAAACGCTTCAGCATGGCCTAAATAGTAGGTCATCCCATTTCATCCCTTCAAAGGCTGGTATTTTGAAAAATCCGCGCCAGCCAGGCCATTCCTGTCAGGAATGGCCTCCACCGGGCCCGGGGAGACCTAAGCCTCAACCCGGGCAATGGGTTTCTCTTAGCTTCCCTGCGGCCCAGGCAACCGCAGGTACTAAGCCCCCCCCCATCGCGACAAGATGGGAACTACATCGGGGGGTTGCACTAACTACCTAACCTTTTTTTTTATATACGGAGGAAAGATCCCTGTTACGGATACCCATCAGCCAGCGGGGGAGGCTGTCGGGTTATGTGGGACTCCACGCCAGAGTGACGTGCCTACCCACTAAAAAAACCTCCGGAGTTCCACCTCAACCGCCTTTGCCGGGGACACGGGAAAGGAAATACAACCGCGAACCCCGGCGCGGAATTTGAAAAAAACAGTCTTTCAATTATTCAGGCATATGCTCCAACAAATAAAGCCACAAAGAGCGAAGTAGAGTCTTTCTACCAATTATTACACAAAGCCCAAAACAAAGCAAGTAAAAATATGATATTAATAGGCGATTTCAACTCAAAAATCGGCCAGAGAAAACCAGAAGAAGAAAGCATCATGGGCCCATTCTGCTATGGGAAGAGAAACAAAAGAGGTGAACTCCTATTGCAATATGCCTTAGAAAATAGACTCACCGTAGTTAATACAATTTTCAAAAAGAAACCAAAAAATCAATGGACATTGATCACTCCCGATAAAAAAAGAAAAAATCAAATAGACTTTATACTCACAAACATACCAAAACAGTTCACCAACATCGAAGTTATAAATAAGATTCCCTACCCAAGCGACCACAGGCTAGTAAGAGGAACTATAAAAATCGCGGGGCTTAAGAAAAGTAGAGCAAAATTTAGCAATAAAACTATAAATTTTAAAGACCAAGACCAAGTAAACAAATACCTGAACTCGTTGAAAAATAAAATACAAGAGCTCTACAATTCCTCCCCCAAAAACGAAAAAATCACAAAAAAGAGTGTCAAAAAAGGTTACAAAGAATTAAACAAAACAAAAACATGGATGCCTCAACTAACATCAAAGACCAACAAAAAGAAATTAAATTACAAACAAGAAAATAAATAATACAAGAAGCTACAAATTTTTATAGAGAACTATATAAGAAACAGACCAACGGCAGTTACGATGAGGATGAAAATGTATGTACAGAAGAGGCTAATAATATAGAACAGTTCGACGAAACAGAAATATTAAAAATATATGAAAAATTAAAAGACAACAAAAGCCCAGGCCCAGACTTTATTACAAATGAAGCTTTAAGATTGGGAAGATTTATACTAGCAGCCCCATTAACCATTCTATTTAATAAAATTCTAGAAGAGAAAAGAGTGCCTAAAAGCTGGACACAATCCGAAATTGTTCTTCTATACAAAAAAGGCGAACCAACAGATGTAGGAAACTATCGCCCAATTAGTTTATTATCGGCGCTCTACAAAGTGTTTGCATCATGTGTCGAAAAAAGAAAAACAACAAAGAACAATCGAAGAACAACAATCGCGGGAACAGGCTGGTTTCCGCAAAGGGTTTAGCACTACTGACCATATACATGTACTAGAACAAATAATAGAAAAATATGTAGAGTTCCGAAAACCTTTATATGTAACCTTCATCGACTATGCGAAGGCGTTCGATACTATTTCACATAACAGCATATGGTCGACACAAAAAAATCAGAATGTCCCAAATACTTACATTCAAATCATTCAAGACATATATGGAAAAAGCACAAGCAGAGTAAAGACAGACCGAAAGGGACTTACGATAGAGATAGGTAGAGGTGTTAAGCAGGGCGACCCACTTTCTCAAAAACTCTTCATAGCAGTACTACAAAATATCATGAAAGATCTAAAGTGGTCGCACAAAGGAATATATATTAACGGCCAGTACTTAAACAATCTTCGATTTGCAGATGACATAATACTGTTCTCTGAATCACCATGCTGAATGTGCTCGAATGTCAGAAATGATAGAAGAACTGAACACCTTGAGCAAGAAAGTCGGCTTAGAACTAAATACTTCAAAAACAAAGATTATGACAAACAGCGATAAAACTCCTATTTCAGTGGATGGAACAACTCTGGAATATGTAGAATTCTATATATACCTTGGAAAGCAAGTATCGTTTAGAAACACCAAAGACATCGATGAAATTGACAGACGGATTTGCATAACATGGAACAAATTTTGGAGCTATAAAGCAGTCTTAAAATCTAAAATCCCACTAAAAATTAAAAAAATTATAATGGACTCTTGCTTGCTCCCTTCTCTTACTTATGGATGCCAAACATGGATTTATAACAAGCAAATAAAACAAAAAATACAAACGACCCAAAGAGCAATGGAAAGAAGTATCCTCAACATAACATTAAGACATAAACAAAGAAACACAACAATAAGAACTAAAACTAAGGTCATAGATGCTCTACAACACGCGAGAAGGCAAAAATGGAAATGGGCCGGACATTTAGTACGCGCCAAAGATAAGAGATGGACCACACTAGCTACCATATGGAAAGGACCAACAGGCAAAAGAAAAAGAGGAAAGCCTAGGGAACGCTGGGTCGACGAAATTATTAAATTAGCCGGAATAGACTGGACAAAAAAGGCACAAGACAGAAAACTTTGGAACCAAATGGAGGAGGCCTCTACCCGTTAAGGGGTCCATTTTTAAAAATATATAATAATTTAAATAAATATTAAATTCGGATTTCATTTAGTAAATAGACATTAAAATTTTTAATTTAATTTACAATTTAATATTTTAATTAAGTTTAATGGTTTTTAAATATACAAGCATGTAAAATTAATTATGGAATAAAAGGCTTTTTTATTTTATTTATTATTTATCTGTCTTACAGTTCTTTCATCTGGACGGCAAGAAATTCGCATTCACCTTCGTAGTAGACATCACACACGACGACTTCAACCAGATCCCCAGCGCGGACGGGGACTTCGTCTACTTCTTGGAGAGGTTCAGGAGCGACGGCTTCCTCAAGGACACCATGCTGCTCGTCATGGGGGACCACGGACCTAGGTAAAGTAATACTCTTACATATTCGCTCCGTGCGAAGTAGGTGGTGTGGGTAATGAAATCTATTGCAGCGCTCATGGTGGCCAAAAGTAGCAATTATATTTTAAAGTAATTTCAGTACTTACAGTGTTAAAAACCATTTCAATCTTAAGTCCTAGAAGTGTTTGCACCACACAGTTGTTATCTGCACTGGATTAATGATATAATTGGAAGTATTCACACTTGTCCTGCCTGCCATACATCACTTTCACTTTATCCTATACATAGACTATCATTCTATTTTATATTTTACTGAAATGGCCAATTTTGAAGATGTGCTGGAGGGCCAACGCTCATTGATGTCTCTGATGTCCAAGAAGATGGGGGAGTTCGAGTCTCAGCTGAAGGCGTCCAAATCTGAAGCCTCAAGTAGTCGTGCAACGTCTGGTCTTGTGGAACAGTATGAGGAATTTAAGACCCAAATCTATGGGATGGTGAGCGTCCTCTTCCAGCAGATTGTGGCACTTTCTTCATCTATAGACCATATGGAGACAAGGCATCGGAGAAAAAATCTTCTTCTCAGTGGTGTGTCCGAGGATGTGGGCAGTGGACTGGGTCAGTTTGTCTCAAAGCTGTTTTGCGATAAGCTGGGGCTGTGTGACATCAAGCCTGAAGATTTCACTGTGTGCCATCGAATTGGGAAGGTCACGGAGAACAAATGTAGGCCTATTTTGATTCGTTTCTCCAACATCTCTGACAAAGCTGCGGTCTGGAGGAAGAAGACTGCTTTCAAGGGTACTCCTTATAGTGTAGCTGAGTTCCTTACTCGACAGCGGCAAGCCTTGTTTGTCCAGGCTCGTCAGAAGTTTGGCATGATGAAGTGTTGGACCTCGAATGGTGTGGTCATCGTAAAGCTGCATACTGGGTCGTTGCGGCGTCTCTTTACTGAGGATGATCTCAGTAGCCTGCTCCAAGCCGATGTTGAGGGGCCCTCGGCTGCCCCAGTGGCATCAGGCGTCGCGGCAACAGCTGGCACTTCATCCGAGGTATCCGAACAGACTGGCAGATCCAGAAGAAAGGTCAAAGGGAAGAATTGAGCCGTTTGTTGTAATTTACCTAAGTTATGTAACATATTTCCACCTTGTGTTACGTTCTTGTTTATCTTATTTTACTTAAATTATGTTAGACGAAGGTGGGCCATTAAATATTATTTTAGAAATAAAAAGGTAGTTGCGAATTGTTATTAGATATTATGTCAATACTTCAATAATCAAACAAATGCAATGCAACCCCCATGTTTTTTAAATGTCACTGTCACGACTGTCATGTCATTGTAACGTTTAGTTTTAGCTCTGGCCACCCGTCTTTTCACCAAATTGTTATATTATGTGCATCTTATTGTTTTTATTTTTTCTATTCCGGCAACCGGCAGGACAAGCAATTAAATATTTAACTGTATTATTTACATAGTATATTGTAGTTATATTTATATTGTTATATATATATATTTATATATGTATGATGTCTGATGATGATTCATTTCATTCTTGTGCTTCTTCTAGTTCTAGTAACGATTCTTTTCATGACAGTGAAACGCTGAAAACTCTACTTGTTAATTCTATGTCTGGAACGTCCTCTAACTTCAATGTATGCCACTTGAATGCTCAAAGTATACCAGCTCACCACACTGACTTACTGGATACCTTTTCTACAGATATTTTTGATGCGATATTGGTTTCGGAAAGTTTTCTTAAGCCGTGTCTGCCTTCAGCGCTATATTCTCTGCCTGGATATATTTTGATCCGCAATGATCGGACTGGTGCGCGCTGCGGAGGTGTCGCGGTTTATCTCCGAAGTCACATCTCATATAAAATCTTAATGACTTCTCCTCCTGAATATTCAAGTGCAGCTGAATTTATATTCCTGGAAGTTTCTGTCAACGGAACTAAAGTCCTTCTAGGAGTCGTATATAGTCCTCCTGGTGTTGATTATTTTGCTCAAATTGAGCCAGTTTTTGATTCGCTTTGTTCGGATTACACACATCACGTAATCATGGGTGATTTCAATACCGACCTTGTCACTAGCGAAAATTCGCGTTCTCAGAAGCTTCTTAATATACTCAAGTCAGTCAACCTCTCTGTTTTGCCTTCAGAGCCTACTCACTTTAATCCAGATTCTGATGACACATGGCTTGATTTGGACACCTAAGGCTAAGCCAACAACTGTTTGGATGCGCAACATGACCGCCATAAATCGCGAAAAACTTCTGAGTGATGCAGCTAAGTTGGATTTTTCTTCTGTACTTGAGGCAACAACGTTGGAAGAGAAAGTAACAAGGTTAAATTCAGTCGTGATATCTTTGTATGATGTTCATGCTCCTATCAAAGCAGTAAAACTGAAGCGTCCACCATCTGCCTGGATCACGAGAGGCGTTAGGATGGCCATGTCTAGAAGAGATCGAGCCTTTCGCTTTTACAAACGTGACAGGTGTGACGATAACTGGGCTGCATACAAGAAAGCACGAAATCGATGCAATAATATGGTAAGAGCTGCCAAGCGCAAGTACTTCTGTGACAATTTGTCTGGTTCTTCTTCGGCTAATATGTGGAAGTTTCTACGCTCTCTTAATCTTGGTAAAAATCCTATTAATTCTTATTCCTCTCCCTTTTCTCCTAATGATTTTAATAATCATTTTTCCACTACCAGTACTCTCGATCCTACTGTTAAATTAGCGACTATTTCTAGAATATCTTCCATGGCCAAACCTTCAAATGATCCTTTCACTTTTTCTCCAACAACTGAAGACGACATTCGTGAAATTATTCTCGCTATTAAATCCAAAGCGGTTGGTTGTGATGATGTGAGTCGAGAAATGATAACAAATATACTAACAATAATTCTCCCAATTCTGACTCATATCATTAATTTCTCATTAGCTACTGGAACCTTCCCTTCCCTTTGGAAAAAAGCCTTTGTCATCCCTCTCCCTAAAGTCACGAATCCTACTGTATTAAATAATTTTAGGCCTATATCTATACTCCCTTTTCTTTCCAAAATACTTGAAGCCGTAGTTCACGCCCAAGTATCTTCCTATATATTTACCAACTCCCTCCTTACTCCTTTTCAATCTGGTTTTCGTCCTGCCCACAGTACTGCTACTGCTCTCCTTAAAGTCACTGAGGATATACGGTTGGGCATGGAGAATACGTTGGTCACCGTCTTAGTTCTTATTGACTTCTCTAATGCTTTTAATATGGTGGACCACGATATTCTCCTTGCTATTCTTGAGCACCTTCAATTCTCGTCTTCAGTTTTGGATTGGTTTTCTCAGTATCTCCGTAATCGAAAGCAAGCAGTTCGGATTGATCGCTTATTTTCGGACTGGAATAATCTATCTAATGGTGTACCTCAAGGAGGTATCTTGTCACCTTTACTTTTCTCTCTTTTTATAAATCTTCTTTCTACTTCTATTGGCTGTTCTTACCATTTTTATGCCGATGACCTGCAAATCTATGCCCAAGCGTCAGTCGATGACGTAGACTCGTGTATTGCGAGTGTAAATTCGGCCTTGTCGGCTATTTTATCCTGGTCTAATGAATTTGGGATTCAGGTTAACCCTTCTAAGTGCCAAGCAATTATTGTAGGTAGTTCAAGGCAGATCTCTCAAATTGATTTTGATACTGTCGCACCTGTGACCTTTAATAATTGTATAATCCCATACAGTAAATCCGTAAAAGATCTTGGGTTCTACATTGATTCCACACTTAGTTGGGTCACTCAGGTAGCAGAGATCAGTCGTTCTGTGACTGTTGCTCTTCAACAGCTTAACCGTCTAAGAAACTTCTTGCCAGTTAAAACAAAGATTTTATTGATTCAAACATTAATACTACCGATCATAGATTACGCTGATGTGTGTTACCCAGATCTCAATATAAATTTTCTCAATAAGCTTGATCGTCTCGTTAATAATTGTATTCGTTTTATTTTCTGCCTTCGCAAATATGATCATATATCATCTTTCCGTGCTGAGCTTAAATGGCTTCCTATCCGTGAACGCAGACAAATGCGAATTCTTTGCACTCTCTTTTCAATTCTTTCGAACCCAAATTCTCCTCAATACCTTAAATGCAAATTCCAATTTCTTTCTGACACTCATGATCGGCACCTTCGTTCTGCCGACACTCTTCTTCTCGCTATTCCTCTACATCGCACGAGCTTTATAGAAAACTCTTTTACCTTACAAGCTTCACGGCTCTGGAATGCTTTACCCGTTGACATTAAAGACATTTCCACAAAATTTTCTTTCAAAAGAAAAGTACACTCTCTTCTTCTAAAATAATGAATCCCCTTTCAGTTTCATCATCATCATTAATGTTTATGTATGTTTATGTATGTATATGTATCTATATGTGTATTGTGTTATAAGTGTAGGTATATGTACCTTTGTATATAGGTATATTATTAGGTATCTGTGTGTTGTCTTTATTTAAGTAATTTTGCGCCGCTACCAAATCTCTGTTTATCCTTATGGTTGACTGGGAGAGAACGCTTTTAGCGTTAAGTTCGCCAATTGTATACAATTTTATATTGTGGAACAATAAAGTTTTTATAAATAAATAAATAAATAAATTATAGGGGCGCTGTACGAAATTCTGTCAAAGCTGTCAAACAAACTATGGAGATTTTTCAATGGGATTTCGCATTTCGGTTATGGTTGTTGTGTCGTAAACTGCAAGAATACTGGAAAAAATAGCAAATGCAAGTTTTATCGATTTTTAACAGCAATTTGGAAACTAGAAAAACGCGAGAAATGGATAGCTGCCGGTCAAAAGGAAAAAGTAACAACATGACCTTAGTTTTGATGCAAATCCTATAAATTAATCTCATATATCCCTATAATTTCAATAGTTACGTGGGTATTAACAAACCTTTTTAGTGTTTCAGTGCGTACTGATTGATGCCATGGCACCCAAAACCACATAATGTAATCAGTGTGTGATGTGGAATGCGTAACCCCAGCAAAATGTTGCGCCGTAGAGAAATAAGAGTATTACAGATAGTTGGTTCATAGTAAGCCTCATTTTGTTCAAATATAGCAAAATGTGTTCATGTTGTATTTTCGAAGTTATTCGAGAAAAACTGATTTTGCTGGAGTAACGTTACCCCAGCCAGATGTTTTTTAAAAAAGGCGTTTAGCCTAGAATCAAGTATATGAAAAGAAAGCTCTTAATGAGTTGTAAATGTATACCGATAGCAAGATGTGTTCATCTTATACTTTTTGAGATATTCAAGATTTTGCTGGGGTAACGTTTTGCAATTTTCCATATCTCGAAAACTGTAAGTAGCAGAAATTTGAAAAAAAAATACTGTTTATAGGCTTTACTATGTTCAAATTTGTTTGAATATAAGTATTTCGATTCATCTACAAATATCGAAGTAATTTATTATTTTCAAAAATCGGAAAATTCCGGTTTACTCGTAAACTAGTACATTTACTAACAAATAAAAAGCAGTTACATATACGTGTATATCATACCTTCTAACGTGTACAAATTCGGAAACACAAACATTACGCGATATGAAGATATAAAGGAATTTCATCAAATTCCTAGTGGTGTGACTTTGGCAATCGAATACGCAGCTCTTTCTGAACACAAATAGATAAACTATAGTGAACATGTGTGTTCATTTTGTTACAGAACATGCCTGAAAGTTTCGGCTTCAAATCTCGCATGGAATAGAAGTTATTAAAAAAACAAGAAAATATCATCAATTCTCCTATAAACCGACTAAATAACGGAGGCTACGAAAAAGCGGCCGTTTCATACTTGAGCGTAACCATCTCAAATAAATGGTATAATAGTCTTTTTTTGGTAGTACAGTTGCATACAAAAAGGTTCTTGCAGTTTGTGGATAAAGAAAATACATGAGCATGATTATTTTTTATTCAAATTACTGTTTTACAATAATTATATGCTGTATAACTTAAACTAGGAAAATCACAGATAAATTGAGTATTATTTAACAAGTGTACTTTTATCACTAATTTCTCATATCACCTTATAATCTTTTACATGTGAGATTAATGAATACTTTACGAGTTATCATAAAATAATTATAGGCGGAAGAAAAAATGCAAGAGCGCTGCAGTTCTCACACTCACACTGATGGCGCTTGATTCGATCTCCGATCTACATACCCGTGCGCAGCCTGGGTATATGTTATGCATATTAGATCAAAAATGAGTTTAAGCAATTAAACATTCTTTATAAAATATAAAATACTGCGGTGACGAGATTTTTTATCCTTTTATACGAGTGTCGATTTCGCAATGATTACTACAGAAACTTAAAATTTTAAAATACTTAATTTTTTTAGCGAAACTGAGACCTACAAATTTTATAAATTTTGATAAAAAGAAATTATATATTGACATTTACGCTTTTACGTTTATATTCTTAGCAACAGTATGCTCACATTTACAACAGGTAATTAACTGTTCTTAGTAAAAAATACTTAGTATACAACATTTCAAATATTATAATTAGCAATTAAGTTAAACTATAAACAAGTAAATGAAAAAATAAAATTACTTACTATTTTTAAATACACTAGCCCAGCACAAAACAGCAACGTCTCGGGTCTCACAATGGCATGGCTTGACTAACGTGACTCATGGTAAAAAAATGTATGCCTGGGCTTCGCGGCGTTGTAAGAAAGAGACGCCTACATAGTGGCAAGCGGGACAGAACTGTAAAACAAACTTCTTGTGTTGGACACCGTGACATGTGATCAAATTATATGCATTTCTATATTGATATACCTATTTTTGTTCTTTTACAAAAGGACTCGTGCATCGCAATCATCTATTAATTTACAACTTTTATTATTAAAGACTTCGTTTTAACTATGTTTCTGGTTACCTCATACTATTGACGACAAGGAATTTAAAATCTGTCTCGTAGGTAATAATAAAATATAAAACTCGTGTTTATTGCTTTGTTCGAGTGGGGGATGCGACATTAATTAATCTATCCGACATACACTTCCATAGATTTGTCAACCCTATTGCCAAAAACTACCTAATAAGTATGAACTCACACCAAAAAACATTTTAAATATCGGCTACATGAATATAATTCTGCTCGACTGTACTTTTTATTGGTTATTAGGTTGCTAATATGCGTAGGAAACCCGCAAGTATGAAACGGCCGCTTTTTCGTAGCCTCCGTTATTTAGTCGGTTTATAGGAGAATTGATGATATTTTCTTGTTTTTTTAATAACTTCTATTCCATGCGAGATTTGAAGCCGAAACTTTCAGGCATGTTCTGTAACAAAATGAACACACATGTTCACTATAGTTTATCTATTTGTGTTCAGAAAGAGCTGCGTATTCGATTGCCAAAGTCACACCACTAGGAATTTGATGAAATTCCTTTATATCTTCATATCGCGTAATGTTTGTGTTTCCGAATTTGTACACGTTAGAAGGTATGATATACACGTATATGTAACTGCTTTTTATTTGTTAGTAAATGTACTAGTTTACGAGTAAACCGGAATTTTCCGATTTTTGAAAATAATAAATTACTTCGATATTTGAAGATAAATCGAAATACTTATATTCAAACAAATTTGAACATAGTAAAGCCTATAAACAGTATTTTTTTTTCAAATTTCTGCTACTTACAGTTTTCCAGATATGGAAAATTGCAAAACGTTACCCCAGCAAAATCTTGAATATCTCAAAAAGTATAAGATGAACACATCTTGCTATCGGTATACATTTACAACTCATTAAGAGCTTTCTTTTCATATACTTGATTCTAGGCTAAACGCCTTTTTAAAAAACATCTGGCTGGGGTAACGTTACTCCAGCAAAATCAGTTTTTCTCGAATAACTTCGAAAATACAACATGAACACATTTTGCTATATTTGAACAAAATGAGGCTTACTATGAACCAACTATCTGTAATACTCTTATTTCTCTACGGCGCAACATTTTGCTGGGGTTACGCATTCATATTTCCTGCAATCTATTATTCAATAAGCGGCCAAGTGCGAGTCGGACTCGCCCATGAAGGGTTCCGTAGTAGTTTTTTTTTAAATTTTTATATTGAGTTGATTGAATGAATGGTAAATTGCAGTTTATGACATATTAAAAAAAAACTTCTTACTAGATCTTGTTCAAACCAATTTTCGCTGGTAGTTTTCATGGTAATGAACATCATATATTTTTTTTAGTTTTATCATTCTCTTATTTTAGAAGTTACGGGGGGGGGACACACTTTTTTCCACTTTGGAAGTGTCTCTCGCGCAAAGTATTCGGTTTAGAATAAAATGATATTAGAAATCTCAATATCATTTCTGAAGACCTATCCATAGATACCCCACACGTATGGGTTTGATGAAAAATATTTTTTTGAGTTTCAGTTCTAAGTATGGGGAACCCCCAAAATTTATTGTTTTTTTCTATTTTTGTGTCAAAACCTTAATGCGGTTCACATAATACATCTACTTACCAAGTTTCAACAGTATAGGTCTTATAGTTTCGGAAAAAAGTGGCTGTGACATACGGACGGACAGACAGACAGACAGACAGACATGACGAATCTATAAGGGTTCCGTTTTTGCCATTTGGCTACGAAACCCTAAAAATAAATTATCTGAAGCTTTATCACGTTACAGACGTTTTATGGAACGGACAAAGAAAAGCTTTATCACGTTACAGACGTGTTATGGAACGGAGAAAGGAAAGAGAACTATCCAAAACCATACAAACCTACCAAATACATACACCCATTAATAACTCATTAGAACCATGTCATCAAGAAGAAATTAGTTAAAAAATTGATCAGGAATGTAATGTTATATTTGTTAGGAAGTTGCTATATTTTCGGAAATGACCAATATAGAAAGAACATTTACGTGTAATAGATATATTTTTAACCAAAATGTGATGCTTATGATACCACTCATTTCGTGCTGAAAATAATAATTTAGTTTATTACTAGCGATACTGTAACCATTAATATATGCTCACTATTGTTAAATGAAACCATTAAAGTACCTAGCCTTTTTGCTTTATTTACAATTTAACTACAAATAAACATTTAGTAAACACACCCTGCCTGATGGAAACAAAATAAAACACTTTTTATATAAATTGTAGTTACTTCATTCAATTTTAGTTAACGAAAACGATTTCGCAAGCCTTTAACTAAATAAAATACAGCAACACAATGAAATTTAATGTATTAAACATTTAAATTTTGTTTTTATTATTTTTACACAATATTTTGTTCGAAACGTCATGAGCCATTTTGCTCGCATAGTTGCGAACGCTTAGGTGGCGCTGTCATCTGCACGGTCCCAATAAGCGACACGTGTCAGCAGCGGCTGTCCGATAGAGCGTCAGCAGTGACAGTTGGTTACAGCTAATGACAGTTAGTGACGTCAGTGACAGTTATAAGACGATTGACAACAGCAACTTGTCACGGGGGACTAAGCACAGTGCGTTCGCCTCATACTTCAAAGCGGACTTCAAATACATTATCTAAAATTAATCAAAAAGTCTTAATTGATATATTTAACATTATACTAGTTATTATTTTATATTATGGTTATTTTTGTTTTATTATTTGCAGATACTCAAACGTCAGGAACACGTTCCAGGGCAAACTCGAGGAGCGCCTCCCTCTAATGGCCATCATCCTCCCCGAGAAGCTGCGGGCGGAGCGACCGACCGCTCTGTCGTCGCTGCAGCTCAACGTGGACGCGCTCACCACGCCGCACGACATACACGCCACGATACTGGACGCTATGGACATGCAGCAGCATTGGAACCCTTACAAGATTACCGGGGCTGATCTGCCGAGGGGAATGACTTTGTTCGAGCCGGTGAGATTTTTATAGTATTTTAATATACACGCTGACTTTTAATTAATTTGGGAAAAAATCGTATAGTAAATGTTGCTCTATCCACATACGTAGGTAATCAAAATGTGTGTATCATCATCATCATCATCATATCAGCCACAGGAAGTCCACTGCTGGACATAGGCCTCCCCCAAGGATAAAATGTGTGTATAAAATAAGCTAAAAAAGATGCGAAAATGATTTTCGATCGAGACCACATAGTTACGCCCGTCCAAAACTACCGTTTTACCCCGATGAACTCCTGCCGGCCGGCGGCGGCGCCTAGTGGTGGTACTAATAGTTGATATCACAATTTTACTTTCGAGTTTTAGTCAAATTTTTTTGTTTCTGAATTTAATTTTGACTAGCTAATTAGATCATACTATCGATCCTTACGAAGTGGCCTTAGGCTCAAAAACCGTTAAAAAAATCACCGTGTATATAGGGACAAATTACACTGAGCCCCAAAGTAAGTACGAAACTTGTGTTATGAGATACTAACTCAATTATACTAAATTTTACACCAAATACATATACAATGTCCTTTTTAATTAAGTACAAATATTTTAAGAGGTGATTCAGTCCATCATTCCTAACAACTATTCCCAATAAATGTATTTCGATATACATTCATTAGGAAAATTTGTTCAAAAATATGAAAATGTTAGACATATGTTTGGAAGATACTAGGAAATATACTTCCTGAAATTATAAAATCAATGTTCTTATATTAGTGTTCGCAACTATTATGACACATAACAATACACGGTGATTTTTTATTGGTTCTGAAGCCGAAGGCCACTTCATAGGCATCGTTAGTAAGACCTAATTAGCTGGTCAAAATAAAAATTCAGAAACAAAAAATGTTGACTAAAACTCGAAAGTAAAATTGTGAGGTCAATTAGTAGTACCGCCGCCATACATCGCCCGCCAGCCGGCCGGGGTCATCGACATTCCGCAGTAGGCGGCCGGCGTATAACTACGTGGTCTCGATCGAAAATCATTTACGCAACTTTTTTATCTTATGACATACAGAAATTTGGATTACGTATATGGATAGAGGAATTTATTTACTATACGACGTTTTTTTTTCCAAAACCAATGAAAAGTCAGCGTGTATAGAAGCAGGAAAAATAGTTTAACAAGATATATTTTTAAAATAATGGAGATAAATGGAGGAACAGGGAGAAAAAAGGAGGAAACCTTTGTCCAGCAGTGGTATATAAAACCAAAAAGCTAGAAAAAAGTTTCAAATACTAAAAGTAAGATAGGTACTAGAAGGTAAGAAAAAATAAGTTTCGAAATTCAAAACTAAGTAGTGGCGAACTCTACGCCACTATGAGGAACTACAACCAAATAATTGGGCAAGTGCGTGTCGGGCCACGCGCAGTGTAGGGTTCCGTAGTTGCGAATGCCAACTTTGAGTTCTTGCCACTAAAAACTAATATCTATTGAATTTGTATGAAAATGTCTTTTTTCAAGTACATTTTATAATGTACTTGAAAAAAGACACGTGGCCATATATAACCGTTTAGCAGATAGAGGGGGGGGGGACACTTGACTCGAACAAAATTTTGAAATTTAAACCCAAATATTTTAGAAACGGGTCCCTAAATCGAAAAATGGTGTTCACAAGCTAACAATATTTTTGAAAGATCTATTCAACGATACCCCACTCAATGTGTTTGTCGAGAAAAGAAATATTGACTACGTCTTTACTTGTATGGCAGCTACACTGAAAAAAATTATTTTTCCATATTTTATTTTACGATTTTTTCGCCATAATTAATATACATATCCATGCCAAATTACAGCTTTCTAGTACTTATAGTTTCTCTGTAGGACCGTGGACAGACAGACAGACATGGCGAAACTATAAGGGTTCCTTGTTTACTACGGAACCCTAAAAAACACTGAATAAAGCGATACCATTGTTTACAAGACGCATACGAGATGGCGCCAGCAGTATCCTACATCTCAATCTTAGAGTTCGCCCAATTCGCTACATAAATACATCCTCCGACGTTCTACCAGTGGAGCCGCGATTCGAGCATACTGTAACAATCCGTAAAGCTACCTATTTTAGTCAGCTATATGTCCCAAGAAACAAGTGACAAACATTATTTATTGGACTATAATTTATTATCTTAAACCCGCTGTGTGTCTTGAGTATGAGAATTGGCAGTGATCGTCTAGTAGTGGACCCAAGTTGTATAAAGCAGTAACTCAAACTCTGGCGCAATATGTCTCGTTCTACTATCTCTTAGTATATATCTGTCGCAGTTAAATTGTATAATCCGTTGTTATTCAAAAACTCTAGCTGTTTGGTATTACAGCTCGGTTTTGTAAAACAGCTGAAAATAGTTCAGCTCGATTGTCAATGAGTTACGTAATTACGCGTAACAAAACAGCTAGCGTTGAGATGACTATAGGGTTACCATTATTGAATATAACTGTGTTGCCAAACAAAATAATATATGAGGGGGCAATAGTTATTCCTTATTATTTTTATATTACTTGTGGAAAATAAAACCTCAATTCAACTCCTTACTAAATAATTCAGTCTACAACATCATAATACACCAATGAAGAATGATAATCAGCTCGATGCAATTAGATATTGAAATTTTGTAAACCCGACAACTCAATGGCATAGCGATTTCTTACGGTCAATTAATCCACGTGAATTTTCCATCTTGCCGGAAGGTGGGCGTCGAAATAACAATATGAGATCCAAGCTAAAGGTCTGCTTTATTATTTTAAATCTTTTGCAGTATGAAATAACAAACGATGCCCCCGATGTCTCTCGATGAAATCAGCTTAGTCCCGGAACGCAGTGAAGAATTTACTTTATGGGAGACCATATTTGTTGCTATTACACTGACACTTCACAAGCCACAATTGCAGAATTTCGAACTATTCGATCTTCAATATTACGTTAGTTTGTTAAACGTAACACATTAGATGATCTAGCTGAATGATTTTCAGCTATATTACAAAATCTAGTTGTAATGCCAAACAGATAGAGTTTTTGAATAACAGCGGCTTATACAATCCAACTGCGACATATCTATAATAAATAATAAAACAGAAGTAGAACGACAAAGATGAAATCTTATGGTATGTCATGTTCTTTATGTAAGTTAGTATATATACATGTATAAATATAATAACGCTAAAGAGTGTTACGGGTTCGAATCCCACTCGGTGACTTACTTTTGTTTGGTCGCCCAGGTACTAAAAATTTAACTGCACTAAGCCTTTTCAGGCAGGAGACAGTAGAGTGGAGGACATGCAATTAAAACTTGCCAAGTGGGAACAGCAGTTTCGGAATATAAAGTTATTCAGCATTCCGGACTGATTAGCAAATATTACTTCAAATCAACTGAATCCTGTACGCCTTAAAAGCATTCTACAAATATATGTTCTAGTACGTCCTGTCGATAAATCTATCACAATAGGATAGATAATAATAGCTAATATGATAATATCTAGATATAAGGTTTCATAAGTATAAGTAAGTAGAATCATTTCAGAGGGCAATATGAAAAAACTGCAACTGCCTCCGTGGTGTAGTGGTAATGCCCGGAGGTCGCGGGTTCGATTCCCGGCGGGGGCAACGACTTTGTGTTGTTGTCCTAGTTTGGTTAGAACATTGCAGGCTGATCACCTAATTGTCTGATAAGTAAGATGATCCGTGCTTCGGAGGGCACGTTAAGCCGTCGGTCCCGGTCACTGTCTTTGACATTGGTCGTTACTAAAACCATGTCAGAGGTCTTTAAGGCGGTTTAAAAACTTTGACACTAGTGTTAGTCACTAACACACACGATAAGAAAGAAGAAGAAAGAGGGCAATAGAAGCTTAAATACACAAACTGTGTTGCAGCATCTCTACTCAATGGTTGAATTTATTAATGATGTAAATAGTTTTTTTTTTTTTTAGGTTTATTTCCCTGGTAAACAAAATATTGTTGTTTATGTAATACAGTTTGTCAGAAGATAATTAACAGTTCCACATGACTTCTCCGTGTTTATAGAACACTAGCTGTAATCCGTGACTTCGTCCGCGAAGAAGTCAAAAATGGTTGTAATAGGATTTTTATTCGCTTTTTAGGGTTTCGTAGTAAACAAGGAACCCTTATAGTTTCGCCATGTCTGTCTGTCTGTCTGTCGGTCTGTCTGTCTACGGTCCTACAGAGAAACTATGAGTACTTAAAAGCTGTAATTTAGCATGGATATGTATATTAATTATGACGAAAAAGTCGTAAAATAAAATATGGAAATAAAATATTTTTTAGTGTAGCTGCCATACAAGTAAAGACGTAGTCAATATTTCTTTTCTCGACAAACACATTGAGTGGGGTATCGTTGAATAGATCTTTCAAAAATATTGTTAGCTTGTGCACCATTTTTCGATTTAGGGATCCGTTTCTGAAATATTTGGGTTTAAATTTAAAATTTTTATTCGAGTCAAGTGTCCCCCCCCCCCCCCCCCTCCTCTATCTGCTAAACGGTTATATGGCCACGTGAAAAAAATCACAATTGTAGCATATATAATGTAGTTTGCAGGAAAACTATCAGAGCCAAGTAGGGTATACAAATTAAAAAGTTATAGGCGATCAACTTATAAAATGTACTTGAAAAAAGACATTTTCATACAAATTCAATAGATATTAGTTTTTAGACGTTTCTAGTGGCAAGAACTCAAAGTTGGCATTCGCAACTACGGAACCCTACACTGCGCGTGGCCCGACACGCACTTGCCCAATTATTTGTTATTAACTTTTTTATGGCATATGATTTATTATGTTAAAATGTTTGACTTTTCCTTTCCCTTTGCCAACAACTTGACTTGAGCGACGAAAAGCTTCAGCATGGCCTAGATAGTAGTTCACCCCATTTCATCTCTCTAGGGATTGAATTTTGTAAATCCTAAATCATGTGCTTACTCATCAAACGCCAGAAGTACTCCTGCAAAGTTTTGAATAAAATGGTCTAACTAATCTTGTTTCTCCATACAGACGTTGGACCCCGATTCATCCCCTTAAGGAATGAGTATTGAAAAATCCTTTGTCAGTGCACCCCTAGACATCATAAGGAACCTATGTGCCAAATTTGGAGTCTCTAGACCAGTGGTTTGGGCTGTGCGCTTATATGTCAGCCAGTCACTAATCAGTCAGTTTCTTTTTTCCCGTTCCCATTGCCATTCCTGTTCCTGTTCCCATGCTCATTTACGTTCCCGTCATTTGCTAGAGCGAGAGAGAGCGTCGGTACACTTTTGAATAGCCTAAGTAGTAGGTATTTCATGTCTCTAGAGGTTGTATTTTAAAAAATCCTGAAACTCATATTATTTATTTACCGCCAGGAGTATTCCTGCGAAGTTTCGATTAAAATGGTCCCAATAATCTTGTTTCTCCATACAAACATTGGGTTGGGCCCCGTTTCAACCACTTAGTGGGTGAGTTTTGAAAACACTTCTAGACCTAATAAGGAACTTATGTGCCTTATTTGGAGACTCTAGGCTACGTTAAAATTTATGGCCTTTTCTTCCCCTTTACCCGCATAGAGGCGGAATTTTAAAAAAAGCTGAAACACGTGTTTAATTATTTTTGTTTAGAAACATTATGGCATGTTTCAAGTAGATTTCAAATGTTTCTAGATGTAAAGATTTTGGGTTTTTTTATACAAATTTTACCCCCCATTTTTACCCCTTTAGGGGTCGAATTTACATAAAACTAATGAGCAGATTTCTTTTTATAATTGTTATGATTAAGGCTGGGCGTTGGTGAATCAGACCCCTTTTTTATGTATAGATATAGATTGATTTTTGTTTTTGTGTTTGATTATTTGTATTTTTGAAATTAGAATTCTAAATATGTTCCATACAAACTATCAACCCCTATTTTGCAACATTTAGGAATTGATTTTAGAAAACCGAAATATACTTGTTTTTTTTTTTCATTTGTCTTAAGGAGTTATAGTGACCAATCTCATGGAAATTGGAGAATATTTTAAACTTTTAATTCCCATTTTGCACCCTTAGTGGGGTTAATTCTAATAAACCATGAAACACGTATTTAATTAAATGTTTTTAAGAGCATGTATCTCAATTTTTATCAAAATCGATGAAGATTCAAAGATTGTTCCATAGAAACTTTCAACCTGAATTTTGCACCCTTGTTCAAGACGAAATGAATAACCAGAGCCTAATGTACATAGTTTCCCTTTTATTGTTCATCTGTAAGAATAAATATATATTTGAATAAATAGAATAGGTAGGACTAGGATAAGATGTGAAATGTATATAAGTTATGTTATGGAGAAATAAAGAATTTTTGTTTTTGTCTTTTACTGTTAGGTACCTTAGACCCAAGATAGGATAGCTAGCTTTGTTTGCAAAAGAAAAAGTAACGTAAGAAGGTGCACATTAGAAGTGAGTACTTCATACTCGCTTATGCAGACAAATAGGTACACTATCTTGAATGTAAGTAAATAACACTTGATTTAGAGTACATAAAGCTTACATGGGTCTAAGGAAATAGGATGATATGATTGCCAAGACGCTCGCATCAATAATAGCGGCATACGTGGCCAACTCACGAGTATATAAAGGGCCCCCCGCTCGCGGGGTAGGGGGGTGTCACGAGGGAACATCACCCACTTATAGTTGCAATTTTCCGCGGCTTTTCCTCGGAAAACGGAGGCCTTTGCAGTCATACAACTATAGAAACCGAATAGATAAACACATAAGCTATACGATAGTAAAAGTTTCATGACTGTATGTTATGTAATATTTGAGATATAACGAAATTAAAGATTGCAAGCTCGCAGGGGGGCGAGAGGCAGGGTATACGCCCGCGCGACTATAAATATAGCGAGGCCAACCCGCAAAAGTCAGTCTGAATTTCGACACGCGTGCGCGGAGCTCTAAAAGAAGAAAGAAGAAACCCTGGAAGAAACTCTGGCCTCCCTCTCCCCAAGGCGTGCTGCGTTTGAACTGCCATACGGTGTTTTACTGCCTTCGGCTTCCTACGTCACGAAAACTCCAGCAACAGTCCACTTCTCGACCCAAGACGATAGACCTACGTGTGCGGAGCGGTTTGTCGTATTATCGAAGGGCTGTCCTGCACAACCCTTAAGGAGTGAATTATAATAAACTATGAAACACGTGTTCAATGAAATGTTTTCAAAAGTGTTTAACTCAATTTTTATCAAGATCGATGCAGATTTAAATTTTACCCCTTTTTTACCCCTTTAGGGTTAAAATATTTCAAAATCCCGTCTTAGTGTGCGTCCGCGTTTTAAATTCAAACAATTGTTCAAATTTCATGTTTCTATCATAAGCGGTTACGGCTATGCGTGCGTCTCATGTCAGTCAGTCAGTCAGTGGGAACTTCTCCTTTTATATATATAGATAGATAGATTATAAATTATCAAGACATAGCTTGTTCAATAGGCGGGACATCAAAGTCAATAGATTAGTTTTAACCAGAATCGGTTTAGATAAATCCAGTGGAGACCTGATGATGATGATGATGAATTGTAGATCCCCCGCAACCGCTCGTGCAGCGAGGCGGGCATCGAGCCGCACTGGTGCGCGTGTCTCTCGTGGCAGAACGTGTCCCGCGGCGACCCGCTGCACGGGCAGGCCGGCGGGGCGCTGCTGCGGCACATCAACTCGCTCACCAAGCCCGTCAGGTACACTTGTGTGTTTGTTTATGGCAATACATGTAAATAGGTACGTATATTGACATCGAGCCGCACTGGTGCGCGGGTTTCTTGTGGCAATCTTCATCTAGAGGACGCGCGTGCACGGAGTCGCCCCGACAAACAATCACTTTTGCATTTATACACGGTGATTTTTCAATGGTTTTGGAGTTGAAGGCCACTTTATAAGGATCGTTAGTATAACCTAATTAGCTAGTCAAAATGAAAATTAAGAAACAAAAAATGTTTATTAAAACTCGCAAATAAAATCATGAGACCAATCTGGAGTCTCAATCGAGGAATTTATTTACTATATGATTTTTTTCCCGAATCCAACGAAAAGTTAACGTGTGTATTAGTAAGGATAAGAATTTCATAAAGTTTAAGTAACGATATCATTTCAGAACAAAATGCGTCGTCCGCACCCTTTCCGACGTGTCCTGGGTTCTGAAGCAGCGCGCCAACAGTCGCATGCTGTCGTTTGTGGAGGCTACGAACGAAGACGGGTATGTCGGCAAGTTCGGGAAGGAGCTAAAGCTGCAGAAGGAGACCTACCAAGTCAAGGTAATAACTTACATCTATGGGACGCTTCAATTTTACCTTACCTTAGGCTTTTCCATACAAACCTAGTCTACGTTTAATTTTAAAACCACATGTCAGATTTTGGTAAAAATTGGTAATTTTAAAGATGATGCAATTATCTCCTAGGGTAATAACTGATTTCCTACTGTAAAATTATGAACCGGAAAGAAAATAAAGGTAACGATTTAGAAGTCTCCCATACTGATGGTCAAAAATGATATAACACACCATATTCCATTTCAAGTTCATATTTTTACAGTCGGATAGTTTGACTTTTTGTTGACCGCTGTTGTGAGTAGGCCTGTGCCGAACTAGAACAACATATTGTTTGCGTATACCGTCCACCGATAGCGGTATTAAGTGATTTTTGAAAGTAATGGATCTAGTTCTTAAGTTAGCTTCAACTGGTAAAATGATTTAAATTCTTTTTGGTGACTTCAAGCTTTATATTCTAGTGCAGAATCCAAGGAGTACACCATTTTTAAGCCTCTTTAAATATTATGATCCAGAAAAGGTTTTTTTGAACCTACTAGAATCACTGCTACATCTGCCACGTGTCTTGACAATTTTTCTTTACCAATATAAGATATTTCAACAAATCTGTAATTAACAAGTTGCCATCTGATCATTTGGGTGTGTGTATTTGTATCTTTTGTCAAGGAGTTGCTACAATCCTAAGCTACCGAATATTATCTAAATACCCATAAAATAAAAGATAAACATTACTATATAACTATAATTTATTATCTTAAACCCACTGTGTGTCTTGAATATAAGAATTGACAATGATCGTCATAGTAGTGGACCCAAGTTGTATAAAGCAGTAACTCAAGACTTTGTAGCAACACGTCTCGTTCTGCTACCTCTTAGTATATATCTATAACAAATAATGAAACAGAAGTTAGTAAATCACAGAGATGAAATCTTATAGTATGTCATGTTCAGTATGTCAATAGGTATATATACATATACAGGATGATTTTATACCCACTAGCTTTATTGAAATCTTAGAATCAGAATCACTTATAGAACACTAAACCGTAATAAAAAAATATAAAAACAGTTTTAAAAAAATTATCACGAAAAATCCGCAAATTTTCAATAAATGGTCAACCGAATAATGAATGAACTCGCACGGCCGCACACACGCACAGGCACACAGCTGATTCACTCGTCGTGCAACCCCGCCGCGCCGCTACCATCGTTCGCTCGCCTCGCACGCGCCGGTCCAGTCGGCAGTCGGCAAAACCCTCGCGTCACGGGAGGTTGCGATAGTTTTTTTCCCGCGCGCATCTCTTACCCATAACAATCTCGTATACCGCACGAGAGTATTACGAAATGGTGCGCATGACATTCTAAGTGGGGAAAACTTACACGAAGCCAGGAGGCTCTACGAAAGTGAGAGCATTTCTCGACTTCGTGCTCAAGGCATTACGAATGCTACAGTGCCTCACCGACCGCCAAACCATTTTGGCCGCAAACCATCGGCTTCTTGACTATGGTCAGTTCGAGATACAATCCCATGCACGAGGAAGCGGAGCGCCACGTCTAGTCGTCGAGATAGAAGATGACATTTTCGAGTTTTTCAAGCGGAACCCCCGAGCCAGCACGCGAGATGCAGCTCTGTGATGCAGAAGCTGTAAATGCTTTAGGTAATTAGTAAAGCAGCTTTACTAATTACCTACTATCTTCGTACCTATCATTTTTATTAGTGTTTAGGTAGGTACCTTATGTTTTTTTCCTTGCTTAGTAACAATAACAACTAATAACAGCTTCATTATTTTGATGGTCTTAAACCCTTTAAGAACGAAGGGAAATTGCGACTTATGATTAGGTATAAAATTAAGACCAGATTCAGTTCCTTTATTGTTTATCGTGTGTTTACGAAAGTGGCCAACACTGTTTGCAAGATTTTTACAGGCAGCTTTACGACCGCTATCTAACGATGACGGCTGAAGGAGGCTGCAATTTTTTATGCCACTTACGGTCACCCATCCTGGTATAGCACACCCAGGGCTACTTAACATGCGAAAACGCTAATAAAATACGCACCACGATCGTGCTACCGTGTAAATGGTAGAAACGCGAGGTATAAGCAGCCGTTTGAGCATCAAAATGAAGTTACCCTTATTAAACGTAATACAATAGGTACGTAACGATAAAGATCAATGATCTTGCGGCGTAAACGCGTCTCGCGCGGCCTTTACCACTAAGGGCGCGGCGCGGGCGACAAATTCGTTTATTTTTGGGATATCTTTGACGCCTGATATCTTTGGTTTTTACTATGAAACGAGTTAAAAGTAATTCAACATGTATTTTTTATATCACATATACAGTGCGTTCCTTAAATAAAGCTAGGGAGTTCAAAATCATCCTGTATAAATATAATATACGCTCAGTATTTTGTTTTGGTTAAAAAGGGCGTACCTCCCCGCGCCACTTTGTGGACTCGATACCTGAAGTGCTATTTTTGAAACGCGGAGTCACCTAAACGAATGGTTTTTCCATACAAAAAATCGCTCGTTTAGTGACTACGCGTTTGAAAAATAGCACCACTGACAGGATATCCTCCAACCGATGGAATTGCAATGCTCAACTTCACAAAACTTTAAAGCCTTTTCAGGCAGGAGACGTCAGTCTGGATGTTCTAGTACATTTTGTCAGTCGTAATCGTACAATTCTATCACAATAGGATAAACAATAATAGGTGAAATGATGATATCTAGATATATGATAAATAAATTATTAAGAAATATATCAGTTATAAGGATTCATAGGCATAAGTAAATAGAATCATTTCGGAGAGCAATAGTAGCTTAAATACACAAATTGTGTTAGTGTAACTTCAACAAATGGTTAAATAAGTTAATGATGAACGTAGGGTTATTTCTCATATAAACAATCCCACCAAAAACATTTTCATGTAAAAATGTTGCCAAGACGAGTCTACATAGCTTGTAGAGCCAAGATTCTTAATCTATGCGCCCTTCCTTTACCAGGCCTAACTTCATATACTCTACATTTTAGTCAAAACGTGATGCTTGGCCGTTTTGCTACCGTTACGAAGATTTCATAGGCATTCGTTCATTGCGTGTGAAATAAAACGAAGTAACGATTCACAGCAATCGAAGTTTACATTTTTCCTATGCCTGCACTTAAAAACAATGAAATCTGTCAACTGTCAACGTCTCCTGTTTAAATTACAGTAGTGACAGTGACAATACAATACAGTAGTGCCATTTTTGAAACGCGAAGTCACTAAACGAACTGTTTTTTGTATGGAAAAACCATTCGTTTCGGTGACACCACGTTTCAAAAATGGCACTCCAGTACAGCACTGGAAGCGAAAATTGCCAACTTTCCTCAAAAAAATCTTCATCGTGACGACACTTCCTCAAAAAGCTTGACCTTGCTTGCAAATGAAGGTCATGGGGATTTTAGCATATCTAAATGAGTAAGACCTTATTTAAAAATCTAATTAGAGAAAGCTTTTCCTGGAGGCTATTTCTCGAAACGGATTGCAAATCAGATTTTTTTAAACTACTTGTACGACGAATACAGGCTTCTCCAGACGAGCGTGGCCATCACACTATTGAAGATCGGGGCTTTCCCTTGCATTGCAGTAGAGGAATAGTACCCTATGAGCGAGAACTCAATAAAGTGCTGGCACACAACCCATCCAGATAGCCCAAATGTAGTAAGTATGTAGATAGATAATAGAATACCAAACCATCTTCATAGTCTTGACTTCTCCAAGACAAATTATCAATTCCACTGAACAAGCCAGTCAAGTCAACCAGAGTAGGTTAATACTCGTATACATATAATTGAAGCTATTACTTTCTGAAATCATATCAGATTTATATTACTCCAGCTTTAAAAGCTATATTCGAAGAAAAATAATAATTCATGAGGTAAAATGTTTCACACAGGCAGGGTTGGCAAAAATCATGATTTTATGAAAAAATCGAATAAAGCACGATTTTTTTTAAAAATCACAATTAATCACGATATTTTTGATTTTCTCGTTTTATTATTTAATTTAACTATAATTCTGCGCAAAACGGAATGCGCTCTCAAAGCACGGACATGTAAATGTCAAGCAAAAGGGAAATCCTTTCTTCAGCTGCTGTGGAAAGAGTGTTTTCCACCTTTGTATTTGTACACAGCAAATTAAGAAACCGACTGGGAACTGAAAAGGCTGGAAAATTAGTTTTTTTATTCAAATACTAGCCGAACCCCGCGACTTCGTTCGCGTGGACTTTATGTCTCTGGAAAATGCTCATCAGGCTGAACAACTTTTACGAAGGCGGCATTTTTATATCTCTTATAGTTTAGCTGGACCATTATGGTTCTGCATCAGGCGTTCCATTTCCCAAAATCATTTATACCCTATATGTTGCCCAGGCTTAATAGCTATATAACAAAAAAAGTTTTATTCGAATCCGTCCAGTATTTCCGGAGATTAGCGTGTACAAACAGACAAACAGACATACAGACAAACAGACAAACAGACAGACATTTTTTTTTTAATTCTTACTCTATTACTACGTCTCCATCGCCCACAATATTTTTTTTGGAAATATATTTAATGTACAGACACACTTTTTTTACTGTTTTATTATATTTATAGATATAGATTATAATAGTGATATTGATTTCTCAGATGTAAACGACCTTTAATCTTTAGCTTAATTTTCAAATCTGTTTTTTTATATGTTGATTCCCGTGAAAGAAAGTTTAACTAAACATTTTTAATTAAATCATTGTTTTTATTGAAAAAATCATTTGATTTAAATCATTTTATTTAATCATTGATTGATTAAATCATGATTTAAATCAAAATGATTTAATCATGCCAACCCTGCACACAGGCTAAGTATATAGCAAACATCAGTTGTAACAATAGATAACATGAGAAAATATGATATTTCTAGAATAATTGTTGTTGAAGTTCCATTGGAACATAAGCAGATATAAATAGTCCAGTTGCTCTTCAGGCGTATCATGGCTATGTGGGTTCAGTGATCCGTTATGGTATTCTCCTTAAGGGAAATTCATTTCACATTGATCGTGCCCTTAGAGCTCAAAAACAATGCACTAGAGCCTTATGTAATGCCGATCCACTAACTTCATGTAGACCTCTCTTCAAAGAATTAAAAATTCTAACAGTGCCTTGCTTTTATATTCATGAAATATGTATATTTGTCAAAAATAATCCTAACCTATTCATAAAACGGGGTGAAACTTTTAAGTACAGTTGTAGGTATGGCGTGTGTATAAATCAAACCACAGTAACCGGTAACAGAAAAGGAATGTTTTATTTATCAGAATACTAACTTATATACTAAGGAATATACATGTAAAGTAGTGGGAAAGGTTGCTGAGTTAGGAGTACGTGTATATCCGTGCGTGATGTACGTGTATTGCTAAATTAGCAATAGTACCTGGGCGACCGAGCTTTGCTCGGTTACATCTCAAACATTAACTACATTTTTTCAAACTTGTCTAAAAACAATACAAAATAAAAAATTATACATAAATTTGAACATAAAAAAACAAAAGTAAGTCACCGAGTGGGATTCGAACCCGTAACACTCTTTCTAGCGGTCCGCATCATAAACCGCTGAGCCAAAATGGATGCGGCCGGCGGACGAAATTAGCGATCATATTTTGCGTGGAAAGAAAAACTTATAAAAACTCGAAAACACGCGTTTTCCTAAACATAAAACTAATCTAGATCGATTGTTTACCCCCGAAAACCCCTATATACCAATTTTCAGCGAAATCGTTAGAGCCGTTTTCGAGATCACAGAAATTTATAAACATATAAATAAATAAATATACAAGAATTGCTCGTTTAAAGGTATTAGATTTAAACACTTCCTACAGGTACATCACGCTCGTACTCCCAAGGTCGCAATAGTAGGGACATCAATAGACTAAATCTACAGCGGTCTACTACAGCAGTATTTGGTACCAACAGCTACCAAATGGCTGTCAAGATATACAATATCCTTTTTTATTAAGTACAAATATTTTAAGGGGTGATTCAGTCCATCATTTTGAACAACTTTTCCCAATAAATGTATATCGAAATAGGAAAAATATTTTTTCGGTTTTCATACAAATCGAAGTAGTCACGTGATATCATTACTATGAAAAATGAAAATTTTCTTTTCGTATTTCGATATACATTTATTGGGAAAAGTTGTTCCATATGATGGACTGAATCACCCCTTAAAATATTTGTCTACACTTCTACACTAATATTATAAAGAGGAAAGATTTGTTTGTTTGTTTGATTGTATTGAATAGGCTCCGAAACTACTGGATCGATTTTAAAAATTCTTTCACTGTTGGATAGGTATGTTATCCCTGAGTGACATAGGCTATGTATGTACCACGGGCGAAGCCGGGATGGACTGCTAGTACTTAATAAAAAAGGACAATGTATAATAGACTCAAAGAAGATATGAAGTCTCTACCCCTTGAAAGCTGATCGAAAACTGTTTCTATAGTATTAATGAGCTTTTTGACTGTTTTAAAATTAATTGAATGATATTTTAAATCACATACCGACATTACTATTTCAAATTCTGATGGTTCAAATTACAGTTTAGGAAATTCATCATTTTGACATTATTGACCAGTATGACAAACAATTTTATAATTTTCATTTAAAATATATTCTCATTTTATATTTTTTTGCATGCCAGTGCCTGGTAAAATGTGAGGAAATTTCATTTTACTTTTTAAGCAAAATAAATATATTTATATAAAAAATAAAGATATTTTTATTTAGTCAAAAAGGTCATCCAATCATGAATCATCATGAAGGTCATCAATCCAGTCATTAATGCATTAATAATGTTTGATGGCAAATAAGTTATATAACTTACAAAACAGAAGAAGAGTACATGACTCATGAAGCGTTGTAAACCCTGAAGTTTTTATTTACAAAGCCATATTAGGATTTACATTAGAGAAATCACAGAAAATTGATATATAAAGTAGAATAAAGGCTAGCAGAAATGATCTATCCCTCTCATCTTAGAATCAAATCAAATCAAATCAAATATATCTTTATTATCATAGGATATTTATAATATCTCTTAATAATCGTCATTATTTTGTTGCACAATTGTTGACGTCAAATAGTTACTTACAGCTAAGTTTACTACCGCTTCCAAAGCGCTAGTGCAGAAGAAGCGGTAACAAACTGCACTGCACCTTTTCTCCAAGGACGTCAACTCACAATTTAATTAATACTTAAAGTTAATGTGGACAGAGAATACATTGTTTTGTTTGTTATGTCATATCATAATTTAAATTTAATTTTTAGAATGTCAAAATTTTAAAGTAATGTCAAGTTGTAGATTCAGTTTGTACAAAATGTACCAAATTATGACATTTTCGAGTACCTATATTACAAACTTTTAGAGGGACCCGCGTCAAGCTCACGCCAGACTTTTTTGTCTTTAAGGTAGTCATCGGTCCTATAATAAGCCTTCTCACAAAGTACTTTCTTTACATAAGTTTTGAATATTTTGTCTGGCATATCAAGGATCGATTTTGGCAATTTATTATAAAAAAGTATACAGTTCCCCATAAATGCCTTATTAATTGTTTTAAGCCTATAAAACGGGGCAACTAAGTCATTCTTATTACGTAAGTTTCTATCGGTAAAATCGCTTACTTTATTGTATGAGGAAATATTTTTCCTTACATACATTATGTTTTCAAATATATACTGTGATGCTAAGGTAAGTATATCTATTTTCTTGAATAATTCTCTGAGTGAGTCTCTAGATCCTAACCCGTAAATAGCACGAATTGCCCGTTTTTGTAAAATAAAAATAGTCTGAATATCGGCTGCATTCCCCCACAGGAGTATGCCATAAGACATTACACTATGAAAGTAACTAAAGTACACTAGTCTAGCAGTTGCTACATCTGTCAATTGTCTTATTCTCCTAACAGCATAAGCCGCAGAACTAAGCCTATTTGAAAGTTTAGTTATATGAGCACCCCATTGAAGTTTCGAGTCTATTGTAATTCCTAAGAAGGTAGTACTTTCAACAAGATCGAGTTTTTCACCATCTATCATAGCCCTGTCTCACATTGGGAAGAGAAAATCTAACGCATTGAGTCTTTTTCGCATTCAACTTGAGATTATTGGCAGAAAACCAATCAGAAATGGAAGACAAGGTGCTGATCACCGCGCTAGCGTTTGTGCTATGTCGATCAAGTTTGAATATAAGCGAGGTGTGATCAGCAAACAGCACTATGCCAGCCTGCTTCTCAACCATGTAAGGCAAGTCATTGACATTAACCAAGAAAAGGAAAGGTCCAAGAATTGAACCTTGCGGTACGCCTATCTTAACATTAGATCCGTGCGATTTTATGCCATTTAAATCAACAGTCTGATGCCTATCTGTTAAATAAGATTCTATAAGTTTTATTGACTTATCATCAAAACCGTATTGACGAAATTTAAGCAAAAGTGTCGGATGATCTACGCAATCAAATGCTTTGGAGAGATCACAAAATGATCCAATTCCATCATTTTTGTTCTCCCATGCGTCGTAAATATGAGTAACAAGTGCTACTCCCGCATCGGTGGTCGATTTCCCGCCAGTAAAGCCGAATTGTTGGCTATGGAAAAGGTTGTAGGTCTTAAAATGAAGAAGCATTTGATTGAGCATTATCTTTTCGAACACCTTACCTAAAACTGGCAGGATAGATATAGGTCTGTAGTTGCCAGGATCTGTTTTTTCTCCTTTTACATTTTAGAATACATGCTTCTGAACAAACATACCTACATACTTCATTTAAACTGCAGATCCAAATCATTTAGTGTAGTACTGTTTCTAGTTAAATAGAATAAATATCTCACCAAGTTTCCAGTAATTGTAATTATATAACGTCCCTTTTAATTAGCTACAAATACTTTAACTGCTGCTTTATTCAAGGCGGAGCAACAGATTTGGCGCATAAAATAAAAAATCCGCAGGTTAGTTTTCGAGATAACTTCACTTATAAATTGTCCTTAAAGAGGCGCATACAACATCCTGTAGACGACATTGCGTATTGCGTACTATTTGTTTACTATACTATTACGTTGTACACGCCCCTTTTACGCAAATATTCATTCATTAATTTAAAATATCACCTTCCAAAACCCATTCAATACCTACGGTCATCGAACTTTCAGCTGTCCGAAGCTACTGCCATAGAAAAGTTGAAATACAGATGGTTCGTTCCATAGCTTTGCTATTGTAGTACATACTCACAATATCATGCCGACTAGACACCTTAGTTAGTTTAGGTCAGTGCAATTAAACCTATTGTAAGATAAATCACACTCTTAGCGATTCAGCACATAAGCTAGCGAAACCGGCTGAGTAAAATTTTAAATCTTAGCAAAAAATAAACTCTTGATTGAGTCACCTTTCAAACAATAAATAAATTAAAATCGGTGTATCCATTACCATACCAATTACCAATCCGTTTTATAAAAAAATTAAGTCATGAGATATTTACTATTCTTCATTATGGAAATTTAAAACTACCAAATCCCAGGTCAAAATCCTCTTCCCAATAATAGGTCCCAAAATAGGAGGTTGTAGCTTTAATGTACTGTGTAGCTCCTCACATACTTAAAGACTAATACCATCGTATTAACTAAAAAACGTACTTCAAAGGTAACTATGCCTAAGTAGATCTTAAATCGGAAACATGTTTTACAAGTTAAAATAAAAGATAAAAATGTATTCATTACAATATTCTCATTGAGGATGTTAAAAAACAATTGTCACATCTGTACTGTAAGAACTCTTTGCTACTGCGGCACTTCTTTGTACTTTTCTAATAGCCGTTTGCGGCAATCGTAAACGAAAGCGGTGTCTTTTTAATTCTTTTACCATTCGCCGACACAGTGCCGACAAACACGTGCTCGACAGTTTTATCTCGCTCTTCCCTTGTGTCGCATCTCACTCTAGCCTCGTGTCACTAAGACGCTATGTACCTACCTAGCCTTGACTAGCCGGCTTTCCGTTTGTTTCGTTCAGTCTGTTTGAGTCCATAGGCCTATCTAGGTGGCATGTGATGTGATTAATTAATTACTAACAAAAGCGTTTTAACCATTTTTAATTGGAAATTAACCGGCAATTTCCGTCATGAAAATAGGTAAAATTTCTATTCGCGGCTTTGCAGAAGTTGATCGTAGTGTCGCCGATAAGTGCTAAGTATTTACCTATTTAGGATAATACTACCTAACTATCTAAACTGTTTCAAATGTACTGCATTCACCAGAGTGCAGGGGATTCTAAATATTCGTAGATAATGTACGAATTTGTACCTACTACAGTGCAGTGTGTTAGTTTAATTTCGTCGTTTGAAGTATTTTTGAGTGCTTGAATGCCAACTCGTTTGGTCTTAAAGTGTCAGTGTGAATGTTTGTGTAAGCCCGGGTGGAAAGCGCAGTCGCATAAGACCTCATGGTCCATTTGGAGATTGACGGAATACTCTCCATGAGGCCATGACTCATGCACCTGCTTGAGGTTTTCTGAATTTGTAACAGGTATGTACCTTTGCTTATTTCATATTGATTTACTATTACTTACAAAGATGTATGTGTACTGTACGTAGGATTAATGATAATGACTGACATTAATGACTCTGTCTATCACACACAATCTGCTACAGTAAGAGGGAGATAGATGGCGATGGGCGGTGCCTATAAGTGTTTAGAAGTATGAATGAATTTTAGTAGACCACATACAGGAGGATGGCGAAAATAATTTAATATTTTTGTTAGAAGAAGTGAAAAAAAAAACTAACCTGCGGATTTTTTATTTTATGCGACTAAACTGTTTTTCCACCCTAAATAAAGCAGCAGTTAAAGTATTTGTAGTTAATTAAAAGGGACGTTGTATACTTGTAAAATATGTAAAAATGATGTATTATCTTCTTTATAAGTCATAACATACTTCCTTTTGGTATGCTATTAAAGAGCTCTTGCTGTAATAATCTTCTGTAAGGAAAAACCTGAAAATTCTCTAGTTAAACGACCCCGTCTCCCATATTATTTCCTTTCCTGAAAAGCTTTTTCTTTTTTCCACACCTCAGAATTGTCAATCCAAATCCAAATTATTTTCTTTTTGACATTTCTGTTCAAAATCCTCTTCCATTTATTTAAATAGGTTTCATTCTTCTTTGAAATTTACATTATACATTTTACCCGACTTCAAAAAGTTAGTAATACATTCCTGTGAGCTGAAAAGCATTGGGGGATGGAAATAACGAGTGCGTATTAGCGAATCGTTACAGAGTCCACCCACTGCTTGAAAGAGGATAAAAACATGTGTAGGCCAATTACTTCAAAAAAAATCCGTAAGCTCAAAATAAATTTAGAAAATAAGTTATGTTCAGTTATATACAGAGGAAGTAATCCTGATGTTCACTACAGTAAATTATTTAGTACTGTGTCTAAGGAATATTCTAAAACAGAACAGAAATAGTTTACTTTAATGCTAGGTTAAAATTTAATGAATGGGATACTCAAATTATTTATGCAGGGTGCAAATGAAATCATTAGCAAAAATTTAACTTATTAACATACTCACATAAAGGATATTTTGTACGGTAACAACACTACAATTAATGCAGTAATTTATAAAAATCAAAAAGCAAGAAAAATAACCAAAGTATCAAAACATTTCGAGTCGTGCTCGCTCACTGATACCTATGAGCCGCAAGGTTAGCGACCCGCTGCAATAAAACTGAATGGTGGGCGCGGCCGGCATACAAAAGTAGACTTTAAATTGCGTGAATAAGGTTAAAAGTCGAGTAAGGACGGGTCGTGTCACACGAACGCTTGAGGATAGTAGGTACGTTGAAGTAGGAACGAATGTTGGCATACTACGACGTAAAGAAATTTATACTATTACAATTAATTTATTTTCATGAATTTAATAACGATTAGTTTTTTTATTTATAATTGCAGTAATGATATCTATCAAAGAGTCTAACGCATGTTTAAAGATTTTCTGTAATATGAAAATGACGACTTTTGATTGAAGTTTTATTAGTCTTAAATTACTTTGTATCATGGATATAGATACCTAAAATATTACCAACGAATTCAATTACACCCTGAATAAGTAGAAGAAAATTATTTGATTTAAATGCCCAAAAACAATTTTATTTTCACCCTAACTTTGTTGAGTATTTTAAAAACTATTTTAAATAATTTAACATTGCAAAAATGCTAAAGCTATCTATATTAGTAGAAAAAACAATAATGCACCAAATAAAATTAAAGAGACATGGAATGTCATCAATAAAGAAACCGGGAAAACTAGAGCGAGAGAAAATATTCGTGAAATCAAATTTGCCGATAAAAATATTACCGCAACTAATGACATAGTAAATGTATTCGATATTTTTTTTACTAATATTCCCTTGGAACCTTCTGCAAATGTCAAATCAAGTCCTCATCATGCTAGAGCCTTAATCAAGGATAATGTTGCTCAATCTAATCATAAGTTTTAATTTTAACATATTACCCCCAAAGATATTAATATTATTTCTGTCTGCCCCGTCAGGGATATAGACGTGAAAATCTGTATCTCCAAAGATTCGATGCATTTAAACAGCTAAATTTAAAAATATCTAAATACTTCTGGGGTATGTCTGTTAGTGTAAGCCACATTAAAATTATCATTGCTGCAGACCTAGCTTTTTATTTTTAATAAACGCATTGATGAAGGTGTAGAATTCGTTGATATTATACTATATTTGGCTCGCCTACGCACCACCACGTGTTACCGGGCTGACGGTCGGACACAGACTGCCCCCACTCCGGTCGGCACTTGTGACGTATGCGCTCGAGACAAACAACTAGATATTTACATACACTACATCCCTTCCTTATTTTAATATATTTTATCTATGTATTGTAGTTACTCATAAATGTACCACTATTATTGAATAACAATATTCTTAATTAATTTTTTAAAACATATTTATTTGATCTCATAATTTTACTCTTCTACATACAGTGATCTTAATAGATTAATTATTCAGACTTAATAATCAACTGTATATATATTCACTTTTTAATTATTCTATCAACAATCACATACATACTAATTTAATCATACATCGTTTATGTCTTGTCTACTTATCTCCACTATTTTCTTCACCATTTAAATCACGCATGTGTCCCACATCCCTCTCCCCGTCATTTAGAACTCTCCAAAGTCCCTCAATTCTTTCTAAGTGAACTACATTTCGTCTTGATTACTGTCCCGTTGGATCATTCCGAACTTTAATATACATATATAAATCACGACCCTCTCTGCACTACCAGAGCCATTATATAACTATATTTTATGATTAAAGCTACCATTGAAAACACTCAGTTGTAACTTACACTTACTTTCATTCATCACTTACTTTAAAATGTTTTAATTTCAAAAGAATTTGTAATGAAGTGAATAATAATGATTTATCTGTTTTATCTACCGATAACATTTTACTCAATATTCTAAAACCACATTACTAAACGTTAAAATAATTTAAACCAACAGTATAGAAATACACGAACTTGCACATTATTTAAGTTCTTGCTTGTCGCATTACAATTGTATCAGGTCACTGGCATGTTTTTCATTTTGTCTTTCTAATTTTTCGTCAAATTAATTTGCTTCTTCCTATGCTTCGAGGTGTTAATAATCCTCGAATGTCTTTAGATTTCCAGATCATATTGAACTCCCTACTATCTCTTAAGTCTGTTGAAGTCCACTTAGTTTTATACGAATGAATGTTCATGGATGAATTGTTCAATCTTTCTAATTACTATATTTGCTCAATCTTTCTTGCCACTTTAATTTTACTTATAAATTTCCTCCTGAAATGTAATACACATCCTATGGTCTCACGCAATTGAATGCGTGCCTAACGACCTCACGCAATTTATTGCGCGCCGATGACCTTACGCAATTTCATGCGTGCCTAATGACCTCACGCAATTTTATGCGCGCCTAACGACCTCTCGCAATTTAATGCACCCCGATGACCTCACGTAATTCAATGCGTGCCCAACCTGACAAAAGATTAAAAGGCTTGTTAATTTAAAACCATGACACAACAACCCGCCACTTCACGTAACATCTTTGAGTAGAAATCAACTGAAACCAATATGTGAAACTATATTTAAGAATATGAAGCCTCTGAAGCCGTGTCATGAAAACTCTTCAAAACAGGAAACTGTGGTGCCCTTATAATCGCTACAGTGGTGACTGGAAATAGCCTTCTCCATGACCAGAAGCCAAACAGTCATCTTCAGTATAACTGTAAACACATAAAAGACATAAACATTAAACACATGAAAGACCGCTGTTGGAGTTGCCTTTGTTATTTGGGATCTACATTCCCTCCACAATAGCCTCCATATAGTCATTATTTTGTCTTATTCTTGGTGACGCTCTTCATCCAAATTAATGGGCTAAGTCTGTCATCCAATTTTGTGAACGCATTTTATCCAATTTAATGAACACATCATCCAATTTAATGGACGCCTTTCATCCAATTTAATGGACGCTTCATCCAATTTAATGGATGCATTTCATTCAATTTAATGGACGCATCATCCAATTTAATGGACGTCTTTCATCCAATTTAATGTACGCATCATCCAATTTAATTTACGCCTTTTATTCAATTTAATGGACGCATCATACAATTGAATAGACGCATCATACAATTTAATGGACGTATCCTCCAATTTAATGAATGCGTCATCCAATTAAATGGACACAGAGTACTATTCCCCTTCTTCTTCTTATCGTGTGTGTTAGTGACTAACACTAGTGTCAGAGTTTTTAAACCGCCTTAAAGGCCTCTATTCCCCTGATACATAAATACGGTAGCAGTAAGCATCTGAAACTAAAAAATCGAAATTTAATTACACAATAAGATTGCATTAAACATGTCAAATATTTTTTATCTTTGGGAGGAAATAGCGATCAAGATCTTACACACTTCCACAGAGCCTCCCGATCCTGACAGAAAGCACCCACAACTCATACTTGCTTGGTGCAACAAAGAAACCCTATCTTATCTTATACCCTGCCTTACTTCCGTGTATTCTGCATCTCTCATTTAATGCGTAAAAATTGTATAATATAATGAGTAATGATATACTGCGTAAAAGTAAAATATATAATACGCTTTTTATTTCACTTAATCCATGTACGTCGGAAAACTATAACTATCTGAATAATAATATTCCAATAGTAGTCGCGTAATAGCGTCATATACGATTGGCCAATTTTTCGTTACGTATTTCCTTTGAAATTCTGGGGTGATTAATCATATAACCTTATTAAAATATACGTTCCTTATTCTTTCGCAACATAACAATATTATACACCAGTGGCGGAGCCTCCTTAGAAGCCGATTCCCATCGAGTTCCTTTAGGGGCTTCTAACATTTATGCATTTATTACTAATAACAATTATAACCTTCGTATATCGGCGCAGTTACTATTTTCATAAGCCGTAAACTAGTAGTATGACTGGATTGCACGCACCCACATATTCAAAATACGAAAACTCCCTCTGGCTATTGAAATACACTCACAGTGGTAAATGCATAAACACGCTCAGATACATATTATTCACACTAAGTCCAAATTCTCACCCGACGCCACCGTTATATATGTATATTGTATATGAATAAAGAGTATTGTCATTTTAATGACTTCATCAATCCATTGATCGGCTGTGTGCCGCCATCAAGTCAATTATATGGCCTTGTCAATTTAATGACCAGCTATGTGCTGCTTTTATGTCGTTTTACGACATTGTCAATTTAATGACCAACTATGTGCTGCTTTTATGCCGTTTTACGACATTGTCAATTTAATGACCAGCTATGTACCGCCTTTATGTCGCTCTACGACATTGTCAATTTAATGACCAGCTATGTGCCGCTCCTATGTTGGTTCACGACATTGTCATTTTAATGATCAGCCATGTGCCGCTTTTATGTCGCTTTACGACACTGTCAATTCAATGACCAGCTATGTGCTGCCTTTATGTCGTTTTACGACATTGTCAATTTAATGACCAGCCATTTGCTGCCTTTATGTCGTTCTACGACACTGTCAATTCAATGACCAGCTATGTGCTGCCTTTATGTTGTTTTACGACATTGTCAATTTAATGACCAGCCATGTGCCGCCTTTATGTCGTTCTACGACACTGTCAATTCAATGACCAGCTATGTGCTGCCTTTATGTTGTTTTACGACATTGTCAATGTAATGACCAGCCATGTGCTGCCTTTATGTCGTTCCGCGACACTGTCAATTCAATGACCGGCTATGTGCTGCCTCTATGTCGTTTTACGACATTGTCAATTTAATGACCAGCCATGTGCTGCCTTTATGTCGTTCCACTACATTGTCAATTTAATGACCAGCCATGCGCTGCCCCCATGTCGCTTTACGACACCGTCAATTTAATGACCAGCTATGTGCTGCCTCTATGTCGTTTTACGACATTGTCAATTTAATGACCAGTCATGTGCTGCCTTTATGTCGTTCCACGACACTGTCAATTCAATGACCAGCTATGTGCTGCCTTTATGTCGTTCCACGACATTGTCAATTTAATGACCAGCCATGTGCTGCCTTTATGTCGTTCCACGACATTGTCAATTTAATGACCAGCTATGTGCTGCCCTTATGTCGCTCCACGACATTGTCAATTTAATGACCAGCCATGCGCTGCCCCTATGTCGTTTTACGACATTGTCAATTTAATGACCAGCCATGTGCTGCCTTTATGTCGTTCCACTACATTGTCAATTTAATGACCAGCCATGCGCTGCCCCCATGTCGCTTTACGACACCGTCAATTTAATGACCAGCTATGTGCTGCCTCTATGTCGTTTTACGACATTGTCAATTTAATGACCAGTCATGTGCTGCCTTTATGTCGTTCCACGACACTGTCAATTCAATGACCAGCTATGTGCTGCCTTTATGTCGTTCCACGACATTGTCAATTTAATGACCAGCCATGTGCTGCCTTTATGTCGTTCCACGACATTGTCAATTTAATGACCAGCTATGTGCTGCCCTTATGTCGCTCCACGACATTGTCAATTTAATGACCAGCCATGCGCTGCCCCTATGTCGTTTTACGACATTGTCAATTTAATGACCAGCCATGTGCTGCCTTTATGTCGTTCCACGACATTGTCAATTTAATGATCATCTTTACTGCTTTAACACCAATATAATGACTTTATAGATTTAAAGCTCAACATAAAAAGTATTTACGTAATATATAAAAGTTTCATTTATATATGTCCAGTTTAAATGAAAAATAAAAGGACGAATAATCGTATTGACAATATGTACATATTTTATTATTCTTAGTTTTACTGTTTTATTTTCATTAAAGGAAATCTATTACAACATGGTTCTTCAAATAAACGCATATACAATTAAGATTAAATGGATAGGTATGTTACAGTAATGCAATTTTTATTATATATATATTTATTTACCGATAACCTATCCTTTACTATGAGTTTACTAAGAAGGTTATAATCAATGAACTGGTATTGTTCCGCTGCTGCACCACGTAACATTCTTTAGTTATGTTTAGACTCATCATGGTGCATTTTATAAATTTATTTATTAATCTAGCTCATTTTCATTATTTTAATTAAGGAAAATCTATTACAACATGGTTCTTCAAATAAATGCATATACAATTAAGATTTAATGGATAGGTATGATACAGTAATGCAATTTTTATTTTGTATATATTTTTATTTACCGATAACCTATCCTTCACTATAAGTTCACCAAGAAGATTATTATCAATGAACTGGTATTGTTCCGCTGCTGCACCACGTAACATTCTTTAGTTATGTTAAGATTCATCATGGTGCATTTTATAGTAAACAAGTTAGCAGTGATGGTTCTATTTCTCCAGCAAACCAATATTTCTTCACATTTTAATATTCACTTGATATAGTTAAGATACTGAACGATTCGATAATACACGTTTAGTTTTAGATATCATAGTAGTTAAATGAATACTACGTATAAATATTGAGATATACGCATAGAGATTGCCTTTATAGCGATAAGTCCGCCTATGTTCCTATATTGTTTTTTGTTGTTGTACATATTTTATTTACCATGGTGCAATAAAGTTAATTTGTTTTGTATTGTATAAATATATTTAAAGTAATTTATGCAAAATAAATTACATAATAATGGCATAAACGAAGCAATCGTTATCGTAGTATTATACCTATTATTATTCACCATGAATGTTCTTTTTTATTTATCTACTATATATCCCCTTTTTTCCACTAATTTAAAACGATTCGTTTTCCTCCAAGCAAATAATTATAAGAGTTAATTTTGATTGATCAGAGGTGCTTTTAGTTTCGTTTTCAATTCCACGCACGAGCACTCACACACACTTTTTTTTTTGTATCAATGATAAATATTTATTACTTATTTTATCCTCGTCGCCAATGTAGAATTCGTTGATATTATACTATATTTGGCTCGCCTACGCACCACCACGTGTTACCGGGCTGACGGTCGGACACAGACTGCCCCCACTCCGGTCGGCACTTGTGACGTATGCGCTCGAGACAAACAACTAGATATTTACATACACTACAGAAGGTATTTTTCCAAACTTAATGAAAAGCAGTCAATTGATTCCTTTATTTAAAAAGTAGGAACACATCCTGGCAATTATAGACCTGTCTCCATTTTGCCAGTTTTAAACAAAGTACTTTCTTGAGAATCACAATAGATTCAAAACTTCAATGGGGTGCCCATATCTCTAAACTCGCTAATAGGCTTAGCTCAGCGGCTTACGCTATTAGGAGAATCAGACAATTGGCTTGTCAAGTAATTTTTAAAAGATCTGATTCGCAATCCATTGCGAGGAATAGCCTCTAGGAGAAGCTTTCTCTAGTCAGATTTTAAAATAAGGTATTACTTATTTAGATATTGGCAAAAATCCCAATGACCTTCATTTTCAAGCAAGATCAAGCTTATTTGAGGAAGTAATGTCACGATGAAGATTATTTGAGTAAGGTTGGGAATTTCCACTTTCAGTACTGTACTGAAGTGCCATTTTTAAACGCGGTGTCACCTTAACTTCTGCTTTTTCCATACAAAAACCGTTCGTTTAGTGACTCCACGTTTCAAAACTGGCACCTCTGTATTATATGTCACGTCATTGTCATCTACCAACACAACAACTTGAGAACAACCAACATGACGACGGTAATTTAAACACAGTTTAAACAGTAGACATTGAGAGTTGACAGATCTCTTTTTTATAGTGCAGGCATAGAAAAAACGGAAACTTTAATTGTTGTGTGTCGTCACTTCCGGTATAATGTTTAAAATTACATAAAAAGATCCTACTGACACGTAGAAATTTTTTATTCAAATTACTTTATTAAAATCGTCTATATTTTCAAATAAAGGCACCTTTTATAATTCTTAGTTGACAAGCCAATTGACAGATGTGGCAACTGCTAGACTAGTTTATTTTAGTTACTTTCATAGTCTGATGTCTTACGGGATTCTTTTATGGAGGAATGCAGCTGATGTACAAACTATTTTTATTTTGCAAAAAAGGGCAATACTTTTTATTTACCGTTTAGGATCGAGGGACTCACTGAACCATAAATATTTTTTTTAAAGAAAATTGAAATAATTACTGTACCATCCCAGTACATATTTGAAAATATAATTGTATGTAAGAAAAAATGTTGCCTTGTTTAATAAAGTGGGTGATTTTACGGATAGAAACTTGCGTAATATAAATGATTTATTTACTCCGTATTATAGGCTGAAAACAGTCAGTAAGTCGTTTAAGGTAAACTGTATAAATTTTTATAATAAATTGCCAGAATCGGTTCTTGATATGCCAGATAGAAAATGTAAAGCTTATGTAAAGAAACTAGTACAAGATAAGGCTTATTACGAAACCGATGAATACTTGAGACAAAATGTCTGGTTTGAGTTTGGCGTAGGTTCCTCTTAAAGGTTTGCATTTGTACATTCACAAATGTCATAATTTGAGTACATTCTGTACATGTCAGTAACAAATTTACAAATTGACATTAATTTTAAACTTGACATCATGCTTCTATGAATGTATTCTTAGTCCACACATCTAATTTTAATATCAGTATAATTGTAAGTTGACGTTTTTGGAGAAAATGCTGCAGTACAGTTCGTTACCGCTTCTTTTGTACTTGTGCTTAGGAAGCGGCAGTACACTTCTTCTTCTTCTTATCGTGTGTGTTAGTGACTAACACTAGTGTCAGAGTTTTTAAACCGCCTTAAAGGCCTCTGACATGGTTTTAGGTAACGACCAATGTCAAAGACAGTGACCGGGACCGACGGCTTAACGTGCCCTCCGAAGCACGGATCATCTTACATATCAGACAATCAGGTGATCAGCCTGCAATGTCCTAACCAAACTAGGACAACAACACAAAGTCGTTGCCCCCGCTGGGAATCGAACCCGCGACCTCCGGGTATGAGCCAAACGCTCTAACCATTACACCACGGAGGCAGTACCCTCAGCTGTAATAAATGATCTGACGTCAACTACCATATCAACGAGCTCATCCGCTTGGCTATGTTAGTGACTTTAGTTCTCCTATGAATTTTCTCATTTCTGATTCGATCACGTAGAGAAACACAGAGCATAGCCCTCTCCATAGCAGACTTCTTATAAGACCCATACCACAGGTATGGCACTTCATAGAAACGGAGCAGCATATATACCTAGTACTACTAAAAACGAAACAATACATCATCGTGCACACGTCAAATGTGTGAGTTAAACAATCAGGGTCGCCACCACAGAATTTGTTGCTTTGCTTACCTGTTTTCATCACTCGAAAATCTATAAAATTTTCGTTCTTTATTGTTTTCCGTGGATAAACAACGATAATATGCGCAGTTTTTCATCATTATGATTCAATAGTCCTAAGTGACTCGCCTAACGTCAACGTGCGACTAGTAACAACCCAGTTTTACAGGCGTTTAAACGGCCCAATAACGGGGGAGGGGTTGCGGGGACGCCAGATTGCGGGGGACGGTGCTAGTTTCCGTTCGCTGTATGTAATACTGTTGTTAATTCTGTGCCCATTGTAAGGGACCACGTTTCAGAACCATATGTCTTATCACAGTCTTATATAACTTTCCGTTCAACGTGCTTCCAATTTATGGATCCCAAAGCAAGATAAGATAACAAGGGGTAGTGCAATGTGCTCTGGACAGGATTTTCCTACCTCTCGTCAAGCAGGCTTACAAGACTGATCAGTAAACCGACGGCTAAGGGTGGTGTCTAGGCCGCAGTAGGAGGTATAATTGGTAGGTGGATCCGGCAAGATCCCAAACAAAAAAACGCGATGATTGTCTGAAACAAAAAAAAATTCACAAAATAACAAAGTACAGTCTGTTGAAAACTCCTGCTCGTCTGGGTATCACTTACTTCTGGTACTTCGAAATAAAACCGGGAAGCTCTTTAAATCTTGTATATTCTGCATTAATTACACATGAATACTCTTTTAAAGTCCTCTCACTTCGCTCGCATCGCGAGTAGGACTCTCTATCTAATTTGTGATCGCGAGTATCTCTTGATGCTCTTGATGTCCGAAAACGCGGCAATCCTCTAATGTCAAACTTGACACTTGACAGCGTAGCCGGTGTTACCATTTTTCTCACATTAAAGACCCATTTTGGGTTGCCAGTATTTATAAAATTATGGAAGATTTCTGGGAATGCTAACAAGTCGGATAATGAGATACCTGGGTCGGCCCTCTACCTAAATCTTGAATTATTAACATGAAATATAGTCAGAAAGATTTAATGAAGTCTTTCTAAATATACATTTTCATGAATTTACATTACTTTTTTTAACTTTTGTATTTCATTTTCAGATAACGGTGGACCCCGGGAAGGGAGATTTCGAGGCGTCCATGACGTACTTTGTGGACAAGGGCGAGTTCCACGTCGACGACAGGGACATCTCGCGGACTAACAAGTGAGTTTACCAAAAGTAACCGGCCAAGCGCGAGTTGGACTCGCTTGGACAGGATTCAAAGGATTATTGGTCGCCTTCTCGCCAGGAGGACTTTGTCATATTATTATTGTCTTTTTTTTAAATAATTATAATATAATATACACTGTTGAAACATTATAATATGTAATGCCTGCGAATGAGTCAACAAACAATTTACTTTTTGATCATGAACTCATGACTCTCTCTGTACTATCAGAGCAGCCAGAGGACTCTGGCCTACACTCTCCTCGCTGGCCAGACGGGTTGGAAATCTCTCATTGTTATTAATAAGCTTTGTTTAGCTTGTATTTCCTAAGTCGCCTTTTATGACATCCACGGGAGGACTTGGAGTGGCCCTATTCTACCCTGCCGGAACAGTCAAAAACAAAAACAAAATTCGACAATCCCATACTGATTGCCCGGGCGGCTCTTCACTTTTTTATGGAATATAGTTTTATTGCTACGATACGTCGTGACGGGCTTAATTAATAAGACTTGACAATGTTTGTATGTTGTTTGTACTTATTGCAGATACGGCAGCGAGCCTGCCTGCATCAGCAAGACACACCCCCACCTCAACCCCTACTGCTACTGCGCGCACTGATTTGGTAGGTACGGCCATGGTATAATAAAGCAAGGTATTCTCTTCCCGTGACAGCTGATGACGTAGGTGGAACATGAATACGTCATCAGTTTGATGTGTTGCCACTGTGCGAAATTGAATTACCCGAGCGTAATGCATTTTTGAATTTTTTATGCCAATTTCGAATTAATAATCCATTATATCAATTTATAAAATATTAAATTGATAAATCACGCGAGATACAACGCACCGTTTTCGAGATGTAAGCAAAAAAACAAAAAACGGGACCCTCTTTGTGCCCTACCCCCCTCGGGCTCACCTCGGAGGGGTAAGGACTTTTAATATGTTTATGTCCTAACTAGTCCTAACAAAGTTGCCACGTCAAAAATTCTGCTTTTGACTTTTCCATCCACAATTATTCATTGACTGTACTATATTGCCATCCCGCTCATTATCATGCTGTCGCCGGACCAGTCCCAGTAGAATGACACTGTCACAGGTATGACACTTTATAGAAGCGGAGTATCGTTTATGCCTACTACTACAAACGAAGCTATACATCCGTGCACACGGCAATGTGTGTGTTCCAACACACAACACGGGGGAGAGGTGCGGGACGGGGAACGGGGACGCATATTGAGCGGGTCCTTAGCAGGCGCTATTATAGCGCTCGATAAGCTGTGCAATAATAACGAGCGCGATGTCACTACTCCGCCACGCGATAAGAACTTTATCTGGGTTTATCCACGGTGCCATGCTACGCAGACGTAAACTTGTTTACTCAATCATTGTTTTATTTATGACTGTTCCTACAAGAAAAGTTCTACTAACGCAATTTCTTGTTATCATGTTTGTTTTAAGTGTGTGTATTTATTCTGTACATGTGTGAAAGCCTGTGAAATTTTGATTGAAATAAATTGCGTGTGAATATTTTTTTTTTGTTTTGTTTATTATCTTTTACCCGCGACTTCTTTTAAACTGCTATGGTATACCTATATGTAAGTACATTAAAATTTAACACTCTCCAGCCCTAAAAGTGCAAAGAAAGTGTTGAATATTCTTTAAAGATATTAAAGTATATTTTTCATGTAAGTACATCATATTTAATTAATTACAGTACTAAAGTCTGATTTTTAATTCCGTAGAATTCTGACAGCTGTCATTTTTGACATATCAGAGATCATAAACCTTTTTAGCCGGGTACATTTTTTATTAAATTCACGATTTCAATAAGAGTGTGAACATTTGAATCTACACATTTTATTTGTTGGTTAATGTAACCATTTTATTAAGTGCGGTGCTCCAAATCGAAAAGGGATTTACAGCGAGTCAGCGAGCGATATATATTTACGTCCTTTTCATCACGAGCAATTGAATAACCGATATAAAATACGAACAACTGTAAAAACTATTTGATTTAACAAACAAACAGATAGACAGACAAACAAAGGAAAAACATAGTTTTGATTCTATTTTTTATAAAGACCTCTCTTAAATAAATCCAGTTAGCTTTCCAGAGCGGCCAATTTGTGGGTAAATGGAAATAAGATATTCTCCCGCAGGAAAAGCTTTTACGTCCTTTCCAGGTTCTTTAGCTATCTTCATATCAAATTAAATCTAAATCAGTTCAGAAAAAAGTTTTTTTAAGAAGAAAAAACTGATCAGAAACATAACAAATATAATAACAATCAATGTTACAGTCGTGACATGACAGCTGATGGCCGCATACTTTATTTTTTAATTTTTCTTCTTGATGGATTACGAAAATATAATTTAATAAGCTTTTGACTAAAAAGGTTGATGATACGAATTAGTAGGGAGTGATGCCAGGGAAATAAAAACAGTCTGCTGACTTAAAATTACTTAAAAATATAACTATAATAATTCGGTATTAAAAAATGTTACAATATTTTAAATATACCAGAAAGTTTAAAGTTTATCATTATCTTGGTAAGACATAAAAATTAAGCAAGGATTAAATTTTTTATCGCCCTTATACGGGTTCTCTTTTTAGTTGGAGAGCTTTTTTAGTAGCAACACTTATGAAATGTCAGAATTCTACGGAATAAAAAATTAGATTTTAAGTACTTTTTTTAAATAATAGTAGTCATAAAAGATTTCAATATTTTAATTATAGAGTGCCTCCGCTGCCGGCGCCGGCTCCTAAAAATATGACTATTGGTTGGGAACCGGCAGTTATACTGCCGGCAGTCGAGATTCAAAACACCGGCTGCCGGCATCGGCACTCAAAATTTGTTGTGGAGTGTAGGTTAAGTTCGTTAGGTTTCCTGTGATCAAAACACGAGCGAGCGAGCGAAGCGAGCGAGCGAGCGACTTAGGGCGAAAGTTACACAGACACAGATGCAGAGATGAAAAATGTTGCAAATATTCTTTTAAATACGTAGTCGCTATGTTGTGAATCTTTGTTGATGTTTTACGTATTATACTAGCGCCGGCAGCTAATTCAGCAATCAGCGCCGGCAGCGGGGGCACTGCCTTTTTATTAATATATTTTATATAGAGCTATCTAGTGAAAGATAAATAATAACGTCTATAAGGCCACGCCTCCCCATCGCCATAGTTATTTTTCTTCCTTGTCACTAGATGGCGCTATAAGGTAATAAATAAACCATTAAAATCTTTATTAGTATTATTTAAATAAAATAGTAGTTATTCTAATTAATTAAATATCATCATCATCTTGTCAGCTGTATAACGTCCACGGCTAGACATAGGCCTCTCCCAAGGATTTCCAAAATGACCGATCTAGAGCGGCTTGCATAATTAATTGATTATGACTGAATTGAAATGCAATTAATATTTTTAAGGCGAAATGGTAGCAGAAGTGGCGTCCTCATTAGATATAAATTGTTTAAAAGTAAATATAGTGATTATTAAAAATTTGACTGCCAACAATCTGTAGAACCTTTAAATTATTTTATGAACAACCTTTGAAAGTATTGTTGATAATCCTAATGGTGCTCCCACACTGCCGTTAAAAATGTTTACAAACATTTTCTAACAATGAAACATTTACTAACAAATGTTAACAATTGTTACATTTTGTTAGGAATTGTTAAATGTTATAAGGGCTCCTACTTCGATGGAAAATGTTTACCTCCCCCTGCACCCTCGACTCTCCGCATACCGCACCTGTATAAAATGTTTACAAACAAAATATAACAAATGTTTTATTTTGTTACAAAATGTTAGCTAACAATTTTGTTCAAAAATGTTTATTAATGTTAACTAACATGAAACCATTTTTTAACATTTGTGATTAAATGTTTGCGAATAAATGTTTACTAACGTTAGTAAACATTTTCTAACAGCAGTGTGGGAGCACCAAAAAGTGGTCGCTTTTGCTTTTTCAAATGAGGGCGCCATTTCTGCTACCATTTCGCCTTATAGCATAGGTATTCAACACTTCGTTTCACTTTTTTGCTAGCCGTAGGTGCTGCCATCTATGTGTGCCTACCCGCAACTCCAGTATTGCCTACTTGCGGGCCCTCCAATAATTCCTGTGGCACTGGGTATCTGTTACGTTAGTAATTGTATTATCTTTAAGAGTCCCCCGACCCTAGACTTCTCCATACAAACGTAGTCTACGTTTAATTTTAAAACCACATGTCAGATTCCGGTAAAAATTGGTAATTGTAAAGAAATTGCAATTATCTAGGGTTATAACTGGTTTCCTATGGTAAAATTATGAACTGGAAAGAAAATAAAACGATTTAGAAGTTTCCCATACTAATGGTCAAAAATGATATAAAACACTATATTCTATTTCAAATTCATATTTTTACCGTCGGAAACTAGTTATAAACCTAGATAATTGCAATATCTTTGAAATCACATAATTTTGCCCAAATCGGACATGTCGTTTTGAAATAAAACGTAAACTACGTTTGTATGGAAAGTTGTATTTTGGTCTAGGGTCGGGGGACCCTTAATAAGGCGGTGGGTGCCTAACGGAATGCAAGTGGTGGTAGTTGAAAACCGTATCTTCTAGTTCTGCTTAAGTTCAAACTCAGAGGCACAAGTCTTGCCTAGTGAGGATCGAACTCATGTCTCACAGACACACAGCCAATGCCTAAACCACGCGACCACCACCACTTCCTGTAACCTGTAGGTAAATATACAATGTCCTTTTTAATTAAGTACAAATATTTTAAGGGGTGGTTCGGTCCATCATTTTGAACAAATTTTCCCAATGAATGTATATCGAAATACGAAAAAAATTTTTCAGGTTCTCATACGAATCGAAGTAGTCACGTGATATCATTACTATGAAAAATGAAAATTTTTATCCCGTATTTCGATATACATTCATTGGGAATAGTTGTAAGGAATGATGGACTGAATCACCTCTTAAAATATTTGTACTTAATTAAAAAGGACATTGTATAGGTAACTATCTAAATAAGCCTATATAAGCCCGAGAGAAAAAGGGAGGGTAGGTACTTATAGATTTATTTCGAGGTATAACTGCTTATAACTAAAGCGCGTTGAGACAGAGGAGGGAAATTCCAAAAAATTGTTAAAATAGTGTGCGCGCATTATGACATCTAGTGGCGGATAATCGAATCACTTATTGACAGAAATGCTCTAAAGCAGCACATAATGCAATGCAAGCCATATAATATAGATGACGCTTCTGATGAACACTATAAATAAAACTACTTATTTATTTTTGTACTAAAACATTTAATACCTCGTACAAAATCAATACTGATACAAAACTTACAACTAGAAATTATAGTTAATTACAAAAACATTTTGGTTGGCAACACAGACACGTACATATTTATTTCATTTTTTTATAAAAAATATATATTATGTTCTTATGAAAGAGAACTAAGTTTCTTGGTCAAAACTATTATCAGCCCAAAAACAGTACTGAGCAGTACCTACAATTCCATGGCCCAAAACAAGTCAACTGTCAATGTCAACTTGCCTGGGTTGATAACTATTTAAACGGGGTTTAAATCAAGTCATATGTTTATCGATTCACATAATATTAAGAGAAACTGGGGGGTTACTCTATAAAACAATACGTTAGTCGTCCAATAGTGACGTCCTTTTTCTATGTCAAACCAAATTAGACTTTAACATCATACATTTGTGCTCAATGTTGTTTGACACTGAAAAGCGGATACGCAGTAACGTCCGTCTTTCCGCTTTTAGAGTAACCCCCTGTTTTTATTAGTTATTATTATCACTAAGAATAATAGCTAACAACTTATGAGTACGAATTGGTAACTCAAGGATGGACTAAAACATACTGGCTTCGTGTTAAGCATGTTTACAACACACATTATTTTTAAAATAATGAAAGTACATTCGGCCTACTTGAAGCAATAGTAGGTATGTCAGATGCCATTTAGATGCTTTTCTAAGCAGCTTTCCCACATCTTCAAAAGCAAAAACATATAATGGTCAACACCCAAATGAGCGGCGAAATGTTGGCGCCAGGGTTTCATGTTAAATTTAGTTCCAATTTTTTTCACAATATGGCGTGTCCAGGAGTATTCTCATTTACACGTATACTGGGATTTTATAAATTAAAAACTGGAGACGCTGTACGTGCTTGTATTAGCGGGAGGTTTTTGACACAGATAAAAAATAGCAAAACAAGAAGATGTGCGTAAGTGCTATTCAAATTCCGTCAGGCGTTTGAACATGGCGTGATCCCACTTACTTATTTGTTATCCTTTACATTTCTACTCTGATTTCTGCACCAAGCAAATACGCAGTTGAATATTCGCGATTGACATCAAACCAAATAAAACTCCCGTCTTCTTATAAAAACGCAGACTAACTTTGTTACTAGGTTTAAACCATTATCCGACTAAATCAAGTTGACGTCTAGTAATACACCATTGTCTCATCTAAAAATGTCAACTTTAAACCTAGTTACAAAGTTGGTCTGCGTTTGATAATAAAACAGGTATACGATGAAGTGATAAAGTTCAATTTGATTTGAAGTCAATTTGAGTTGCCGTATCGATGGAAGTACTCAGTGCCGTAAATAGGGCGGTGCCACCGGTGCCCAGGCACAGGGCGTAGACTCTGGGGGGCGCAAGAACGGCCAGATCAGGCAGGACTATTATTTTTTCGGTTTGCTCCTGATAAGTTCAAGATCAGGGTGGGCAACGCATTTGCACTAGTAAACTTGCGATTGAGTTTTAGTGAGTGAGACACAGTGGGTAGTATAATAGGCGAAGGTTCCACTTAACATCAGATGGCTCATCTGCTTGTTTGCCCACATCAATTCTTTAAAAAAATAGATTTTTCTTCCAAAATATTAGATAATTGGTCCACCAACAACAAGTTCCTTGTGCTTTATTTTATCATCCTGAATGAAATAAAGTAGACCTATACATAGCATTGCTCTAGGGTACCTATAATATCTAAAAAAACAAGGGCGCAGTTATAGAAGCTCGCACAGGGGGCAAAAAAGGCTATTTACGGCACTGGAAGTACTTTAAGTACATTAAAGTTAACATATTTTTGACAGGTCAACAGTTCGATCTTAAAATTATGATTCAGTGTTTGGGAATTTACTTCAAAAAACATCACGATTATCAACCATGCAATAGCATAACATTTTACACGGTTTATTCACGAAGTGGAGTCGAAATAGCCCGAATAGTTTAGACAGAAGTTATCATCAGGACGAGTGATAGGAGCGGCGGCGACCTGACGGATTTGCTAATAAATAATTAAATATTTAACAAAATAAAACAACCGACTTCAATTTCTTTCAAGAGTTTCTTCTATATCTCCAAAGTTCTTAATCATGTTTTCACCAAATTTTCCAAATTGTCCTAGGTCTTGGATGTTTATCCATGTATGTATTTGTAATAAAGTATAGTATCGTTGAGTTAGTATCCCATAACACAAGTCTCGAACTTACTTTGGGGCTAGCTCAATCAGTGTAATTTGTCCCTATATATTTATTTATTTAAATTAATATGGGACCAACTTTCTGATAAAAAAGAATCATCAAAATCGGTCTACAGTTGACAAAGATATCGCGTAACGTACAAACAAAAAAAACATACAGTCGAATTGATAACCTCCTTTTTTGAAGTCGGTTAAACACCAATAATCATCCGCGGCGTCAATATAATATTTTTAAAAATTAATTAATTTTATAGTTTTAATAATTACTTTAGCATCCTGTTGATGACGTGCACTTTTTGAAGTAAGTTCTCTGGTTTAATCTATGGTCTATGGTTTAGAGTAAACGATTCGTTGTTCAGTGATATCCAGGGGGTCCGTAGGCGGTGGAAGGCTGCTTGTACCCGCCCTGGAACCCTGTGAGGGACCCGCTGAAGTCTGAGGGGGTGTTGTAGTTGTAGCCTCCTGGAAAGTGAAGAAAATGGTTACTAATCCATCTTGTCAAGGGCCCAAGGCAAAGCTTAGATTAGCTTAGGGACTGACGACAGGGTCCGAAAAGTATGAATGTAATTAGTCCGTCTTTTAAATTAATAATAAATTGATTTGATTTGATTTGATTTGATTTAGATTATCCAAAAAAAATGGACCAGTATATTTTACCAAAAAAGTAAAAATTCACAAAGATACGGAGCGTCAAAGTTCCGAAGTAGGGGCTTGCGACGTCACTGCTAAGTAAAAATGGTACTCAGCCGTGACGTCATGCGAAATTTATGTATGCGGTGGATCTTTGTCATTTTTGGTTCCTCAGAGAAAAGAAAAAATACGTGTACAATATTTTATACCATTCCTTCTTCAAAAAGTTTATTTTATTCACTGAAAACAATTAATAAAATCTACTTTTAATCACTATTTTAATGTTTGGATCTGAATTTTAGTTCCAATTTGAATGTGAACTTCAATTAATTAAACCTTCCTTTTTAGGGTTCCGTACCCAAAGGGTGAAAACGGGACCCTATTACTAAGACTTCACTGTCATTGAGTAAAGGACTCGTTTGATTTTCCTTGACGAACATTTTATGGTAGACTATGTATAGTGTCTCATCACGGAGACGGAAAGTGGTCGATGGAACTCAGCAATAAAACGTCGTAACTCCATCTAACACCGTTCCAAAATGTATGAAGATGCAGTTTTCTTTTGCGATTTTAGTGATGGGAGAAACCGATAAATGGAACCTACACAAGCTACCCAACATTACCTTCACGGATCGGACAGGTTTTTCTTTACAAATTGTTTATGCTATAATCACACGAAAAGTTAATTTAAATGTTATCTTATATTGGAAAGATGGTGCCATACAAATAAGGTCACGCAAAAATATTTAGTTTCTGGTCACATTTTGCAATAAGCTATACATGAAGTTAGAGAATAAAATGCTATATCCATCTTGTACCTTTTAATTCTAGGTATAGTAGAAACAACGATCGAAAATTGCTTCTAGATCTTCTAGATCTTGTTTTATTAATGGAAGTAGGTTTAAATAATAACCATCTTATTATAAAAACAGGACTAACTTTGTAACTAGGTTTAAACCATTATCCGCCCTAATCAAGTTGACATTTTAGTTAAGTTGAGTAAAGTGAAACTAACTCATCTGTCAATGTCACTTGATTTGAGTGGATAATAGTTTACACCTAGTAACAAAGTTAATCCTTTTTTATAAAAAAAAACAGTATCTGTCTTATTATAAAACGCAGACCATCTTTGTTACTTGGTTTAAACCATTATCCGACCAAATCAAGTTGACATCTAGTAATATGCCAGATGCCAGTGTCTCATCTGAAAATGTCAGCTTGATTTGGTCGGATAATGGTTTAAACCTAGTAACAAAGTTAGACCTGTTTTTATATTAAGACTGTAAGTTTAATCTTACCTTGCTGCGCTGGTTCAGGGTACCTCGCTTCACCTTCGTATCTCACATCAGCGTGGAAACCAGTTTTCCAATCCGCGTGGTAAGTTACTGGAACACCAAAAGTAATATATAAGTACTAGTGGCAGCGCGCGGCTTCGCCCGCGTTAACCACACTTGTGAAGTCGCGGGCGTGATGCAATATAGCCTATAGCCTTCCTCGATAAACGACCTATCTAATTCTGAAATATTTTTTTTAAATCGGACCAGTGGTTCCTGAGATTAGCGCGTTCAAAGAAACAAACTCTTTAGCTTTATATATTAGTACGGATATGTAGGTAACAGGAAAACGCAAACCAATTTGAAATGTCCTAAATAGAATAGGTGAAAATAGACATACTAGAGGTCATCGGAAATCATCATCAGGTCTTTTAGTCTCCACTGCAAGAGCACGACCCTCTCTGTACTACCAGAGCCTTACTCAGCCTGAGCAGCCAGAGGACTTGGCCTACGCTGGCCAGACGGGTTGGAGGTCTCACTGATATAGCTTTGTCACAGAATGTAATACTCTTTGTATAGCTCGTATTTCCTAAGTCGCCTTCTACGACATCCACGGGAGGACTTGGAGTGGCCCTATTCTACTCTGCCGGATATCACACGGCAAAAACATCGAAAATAGGAGAGGGATGACAATTTTATGTGCATTATAATATAACAGAAGTAAGAACGTGCTTTCCGAAGCACGGTGAAGCTCAAAAATTTTTGTACCACTTGTGGTCACCTATCCAAGTGCAGACCACGCTCGGTGTCGCTTAACTTGCGAAAGTGATGCGCACTTCCGCCGGGCCACAAAGTCTCCTATACCTGTTACTACATACCTAATATAATTTCTCAGCAAACTGGCTACACGCACTTTCCTATCAGTGTGATTTGATGATACAAGTCAAACCAGTTATCTAGACGGTCGTAGACCCAGCCCTTTCACTGCTACACCACACTAAGTACCACACACTATGATTAAAACGGGACTAAGGCTCCGCTGTCTATCTATCCGTCCGTCTGTCTGTCCGTCTTCTATCTATCACCAGACGGTGGAGGGGGGGCGGTCACTCCATAAAATAACACGTAAGACGTACGATAGTGACGTCCTATTTCTATGTCAAACCAAATTAGACGTTATCATACGTTAGGGTTAAATGTTGCTTGACACTGAAACGCAGATACGCAGTAACTAGTTATGTGCCGCCGCAAAATCAGAAATTTCTTTCCTTGAAAATTTCCGGAAATTTTCAACATTTTTCGAGAATTTTTGTTGAAAATTTTCCCAAAGAAATTTTTTGCGAGAAATTTCTAGAAAATTTCTAGGTCGTTCCGTACATTTCTCGAAATTTTCAAGAACGGCACATCACTAGCAGTAACGTACGACTTGCGTACTGCTTTTGGAGTAACCTCCCTGTATTTTATGAACCGTGATAGCTAGACAGTTGTTTTTAGGGTTCCGTACCAAAAAAGGTAAAAAACGGGACCTTATTACTAAGACTTCGCTGTGTGTCCGTCTGTCCGTCTGTCACCAGGCTGTATCTCAAGAACCGCGATAGCTAGACACTTAGACAGTTGACATTTTCACAAATTATGTATTTCTCTTGCCTCTATAACAACAAATACTAAAAACAAAATAAAATAAATTATAAAGGGGGGCTCCCATGCAACAAACGCGATTTTTTATAGATAATAGTGGTCGTCGCCCAGCGGCCTTTCGGCCCGTCTCCCTGGTCGCCGCCCCTGCGCGCTTCACCTTTTATTTGTGTAATAAATCACTTATTACACGAATAAAAGGCTCTTATCTGGCAACTCTGCCCTCAACGCAAGGTAATATTGTATTGGGAAGGTAAAAGTGCCAATGTTCGCACTCACCGATCTGCGTGCGGCCGTCAGGTAGCTGCACCCTGTACTCGCCCCGCACCACGTTCCCGTCGGAGCTCTCCCGTCTGTCGTAGTCGTTGCCAGATTGTGCGTCCTTCACTGAGTACCCAAACTCATAGGACTTCGGCTGAAACAACAAGGATGTATTTACATGTTGATGAATTTACACAAACAATAACTGCCTCCGTAGTGTAGTGGTTCAAGCGTTCGGCTCATACCCGGAGTTCGCGGGTTCGATTTCCGGCACTGGCAACTACTTTGTGTTGTTGTCCTAGTTTGGTAAGGACATTGTAGGCTGATCACCTGATTGTCTGATAAGTAAGATGGTCCGTGCTTCGGAGGGCACGTTAAGCCGTCGGTCCCGGTCATTGTCTTTGACATTGGTCGTTACCTAAAAACCATGTCAGAGGCCTATAAGGTGGTTTAAAAACACTGACACTAGTGTTAGTCACTAACACACACGATAAGAAGAAGACAAACCACTCACAACTACTTAAGGCCATACCCAAATTTTCCGGGGTCCAGTGGCCGCCATTTAAAATAAATCATTTAAAAGGAAACGGAGATATCATTTAAAATTGTGTCTTGGTCAAGTTCTAAATACCCATTCAAAGTATTTTTTAAACTACTTTTTGTAGTTTAAAGTGAGAACGTGAAGCTTTTCTACGCACATTTGCGAAAAACGGCCACCTTTAGCTAATGTGCGTAGAAAAGCTTCACGTTCGCACTTTAAATTATAAACAGTAGTTCATAAAATAGTTTTAAGGGTTATCTAGGGCTTGACTAAGACACAATTTTGAATGATATCTCCGTTTCCTTTTAAATGATTTATTTTAAATGGCGGCGCCACTGGACCCCGGAAAATTTGGACAATACCCTTTATTGCACAAAATTATCTTAAAAACTAGGAAATGCGCAAAAGGCGGCCTTATCGCTAAGGGATTTCTTCCAGGCAACCTATATAGAAAAAATAGTGATGGGAAATTAGGTAGTGCTATATTGTTGATTTGTTTATTTAACATTTATTGTACAACTAGTTTCGCCCCGCGGTGTTATCCGCGCCTGAAGTAGCCTATGTGTTAATCCAGGGTGTCAGCCTCAAATGCTAACCCGCATCCGTGCCCTATGGCATGCATTTCAGAAATCTCTCGCACCCTGAATAGGTGCTAGAACAATTAATAAAAATGGGCCTTAAAGGCTCATTCATCGAATGCCGAATGTTGACATATTTTACGATAATTTTGAAAAATTTGTTAATATTTGCAATTGTTATTTTTCCTCTTAGTATTATGTATTTAAGTTATTGACTCACGTGTACGCTTTGGGAAACTGTAAGTGCACGGGATAATTTTTATTAATTCTTCTTCTTCTTATCGTGTGTGTTAGTGACTAACACTAGTGTCAGAGTTTTTAAACCGCCTTAAAGGCCTCTGACATGGTTTTAGGTAACGACCAATGTCAAAGACAGTGACCGGGACCGACGGCTTAACGTGCCCTCCGAAGCACGGATCATCTTACTTATCAGACAATCAGGTGATCAGCCTGCAATGTCCTAACCAAACCAGGACAACAACACAAAGTCGTTGCCCCCGCCGGGAATCGAACCCGCGACCTCCGGGTATGAGGTATGAGCCGAACGCTCTAACCACTACACCACGAAGGCTGTATTAATAATAATAAAGAATAAAGAATTTTCATATTCTTTTCTACTGTCACCAGTTCACTCACCACACGGCTAATTTACAATTTAGAATCACAATAAAAATAAAAACTAGCACAAAAATTTTAATGTTATAAATAATCTTAATTAGTAATTAAAATAACTATATTGAGAATCCATCTGACGTTTAAATTACTAATGGTAACTTAGTGTGATAACTGAATGTTCACACATAAATTAAAATGATAACCCCAGTGGTACCTCGACGATTACTTCGAACAGAAAAAGCTTTGGAGCAAGAGTTTATATTTATATTTTATTATTTATTCTAAAGGATGTTCGATTGACCACTGTGATAGCGTAAGAGAAAGTTATGAAACCATCCAACCAAAAAATAGTAAATATGACCAGTTGAATATTAAAAAACAATGTCATCATCCTGTAATATTGAAAATTAAAACACGAAACTCTGATGAAGGTTGAAGTGAGACTACATAAAATTAAGTAGTAAGTATATTAAAATAAGACGGGATAAGAAAAAGAGACCGAATGGATACATTGTTTTAAAAATTGATAAATATAATAATCCATAAGTGACTCAACAAATTGTTGACATTGCACACTATCTCAATCATACGCTTTGACGATCAGTTATCTAAAGGCTGCCTCAACACGCGGTATGTAAATTAGTTATTCAATATTTGTTCAATATAAACAAATTTACCTACTCAAAAATTTATAAAAGTGCGCCACTTCGTACCCAAGGACTTTATAGATATAATTTTAAAGTGAATTTTGTGGAAATTAATTGTGTCATTGCTATAAATAACATTGTAAAATGTTTGCGAATTGACGTCGGTGAAACATGATAAAAAAACAACCTTAATATAAATATTTACTTCGAAATCTCCCAACAAAGCAATTACTTAAGCTTCTATAAAAATAACATAGGTTTTTACCCTAACTTTCAGGTCAACATGAAACTCACCATAATACTCGTTTTATCCACCTTCGTGATAGCCCACGCTGGCGTAATAAAAGAAGAAGATCCAAAAGAAGAATGTGAAGGAATCAAAATCAATGGTGTTTATTACGAAGAAGAAGTATTGAAGAAAGATATCGACAGACCCTATCTCCTGGCTATGGATCGTAACACAGATACTTTGTATTTTAGCTACAATGTCGAAGAAAACTCAGACAATTTCAAATCTGCGAGCCTGAATCTAAAAACTCTTGAATTTAAAAGTATAGATGACATACCAAATGGCTTTGCACAAACTGTTGATCCTAAAACTAATGACGTTTACATTGGGGGAAGTGATGGACTTTATAAATACGACTCTAGTCTACACAAATCTGAATCCTTAGAAAGTGGAAGTGATATATGGAATGTGTTTTTTAAAGATGTTTTATACTTCTCAGTGTTTCCCTCACAATTTTTATATACTCTTTCTAATGGCACAGTAACAAGGTTCGAAGATTTACAAGACACTAAAATAGATCATTTTGTAATAGACTCCAATGATATCATGTATTTCACTAATGCCACAGGGCTCTATGGGCAGAAAAAAGGCAACTCTTCAACAGCTACTACTTATAAAGAACTAACAAATAATGGTGCTAGAGGACTAACTATAGATGCTGAAGGAAAAGTCGTTGTTTGTTTCCAAAATGGCATTTTTGTTGTTAATACAGAAAGCAGTTCTCTGGATACTATTGTTGAGCTTGATGATGTGTTTGGAGTAGCGTTTGATAGGAATAATAACTTAATTTATTCAGATGCAACGAGAGTAATCCGTCTTATGCCGAAAAAAGATAACAGTTGTTAATTTATATTAGAACTTAATAAAGTTTATAAAGATTATCGTTTTACTTTTTTGATTCTCCCTAAATATATTCTGGGCTGGCAGTGTTTGTATTAATTATATAGCATATTTCTTATAAATTACTAAAAAAGTTCTTTGTCCAGCAGTGAACTTTTTGTGGCCTGTAGTTGATATGATGATGACCGACCCTAACAATAAAACCTATTTTATTCATTTTCATTAGATTTCCTGAATATTTTTGTTGTGATCAATTAGCACTGTCAACTTAGAACAAATGCCTGTTTTCTGGATACCAGGTGTCCACTGTAGGTACCACAGATATGTCAGTACCTACCGAAATCTACAAATAGCTTAAAGGAAAAACCAACACTGTAAGAAGCTATAACTAAACCCTAGGAATTACAACACAACTCATTCCTATAAATACTTATCAAGCAGATTGACCCTTAAACTGGTTTATCAAACATCTACAAAACACAACTTGAAGGATGAACAACAAAACGTTAAAGATAATGCACTCATTAAAAACGACCTTATCACCATGACACAGAGACTATGTCAAGTAAAGTGTCATCTTACGCTGGACTCACATCAATTAAATGAGCAATATCACAATATGAAAACTTTAGTGCAAGACGCGCAGTTGGGCATACCAAACGTGAATCATGTTCCACACAATAAAATACATCGTCGTTTTGTTACTTAGTGTCGAAGCAGTACAAGAAGTTTATATAAGTGATGACCCTGTAGACAGAATTGGTGGAAGGCTTTACAAAAAAGAACTCTTGACTAGTTCATTCAAGTCACCGAAAGAATTAGCATATGATTCTTCCAGCAGAAATCTTTACTTTATGTATATGGATGATGAATTGCAAAATTCAGGACGCGCCTATATCAATATCATAACAAAAGAAACAAGAAGAATTAATGGTATAGTTAGAAACAAAGCAACAGCAGTAGATACTGAAACCAGTGATGTTTACTTCGGTTCTGATGATGGATTGTATAAATACGATCCCATATCACACGCAGCTGTAAATATTGGTCTCTATAACGTGAATATTATGAAAATTATTATTAGAAATAATGAAATGTACATAATTGACGCAAATAATCATAGAATTTATAAAATCTATGATGAAGGACAAAAGGCTGTCTTGGTTGGTGATATGAAGACTGTATTCGATTTTGAAGTGGATAATAAAAGGAACATACATTTTGTGACTTTGTGTGGAGTATTCTGCTTAACACATGATGGTTATTCTGTGAAAAATGTTGATTTGCCGATTGTGAACAACTTTATAGTAGGAGAAGACAAGACTTATGGTGTTACAGAAAAGGGGTTGTATAATATTAATTGTGTGAATGGTACAGCTGAGAGAGTGGCTGACCTTCACTTCACCCCTAGGAGTATTCTTCTAGGAGACTATGGAGATGTGTTTTACTCAGACGACTTTGATAATATTTATAGGTTAAGGCCAATCAGCGCTTATCTCATTTACAAGAAACGAAAAACGTAGTCTGTATTAATATTACGGACTAAGTTTTTAAATACAATTTACGTGACACATATTATGTGTAACGTAAATAGTATTTAAAAATTGTATTTAATTAGTTAATTACTATGTATTTATTACAAAAATAAACATTTCGTACAGTCTTATTTATTAAATACTACTTAAAACTGAAAATATTTATTACTTTTGATCCTTCACAAATTTTATTTCTAACTTAACTTTAATTTTTAACCTCCGACAAAAAGAGGGGTTTAATATGTTTGTCGCTGTCTGTCTGTCTATCTGTCTGTGTGTATTTTTGTGGTATCGTAGCTCTTAAACAGATAAGCCGATTTCGATGCGGGGTTTTTTTCTTCACGTAAACCAAACTCCCTTGTGGTTGTTTATAGCTACGTTTGATAAAAATCGGTTCAGCGGTTAAGAAGTTATTGGAGGTTGACGCTTTAAGGGTCCCCCGTACCCTAGACCAAAATACAACTTTCCATACAAACGTTTTATTTCAAAAAGACATGTCCGATTTGAAAGGAAATCTTTGGGAGAGGCCTATGTCCAGCAGTGGACGTTATGCGGCTGAAATGATGATGATGATGATGATGATGTCCGATTTGGGCAAAATTTTGCAATTTCAAAGATATTGCAATTATCTAGGTTTATAACTAGTTTCCGACAGTAAAATATGAACTTGAAATAGAATATAGTGTTTTATATCATTTTTGACCATTAGTATGGGAAACTTCTAAATCGTTATATTTTCTTTCCAGTTCATAATTTTACGATAGGAAACCAGTTATAACCCTATATAATTGCAATTTCTTTACAATTACCAATTTTTACCGGAATCTGACATGTGGTTTCAAATTTAAACGTAGACTACGTTTGTAAGGAGAAGTCTAGGGTCGGGGGACTCTTAAAGAAAGTTAATAACATATGGAGATACAAATAACTTTGAATATATATGAAGCTCCGCCACTCATCACTCTTACACTAGATGATGTCGGACTTATTTTAATTTGTCAGGCAAATAATCTTGTTAATATATCCAGTGTCAATCTCACATTACGACCTCCGTGGCGTAGTGGTCACCATGCTAGTCCGCCACCCAAAGGTTCGATCCCCGGCCAGGGCAAGTTGGAAAATGGCCTTTTTCAAATTGAATTGGGTCTTGAATGTTTATCTATATATGTATTTGTTATAAAATATAGTATCGTTGAGTTAGTATCCCATAACACAAGTCTCGAACTTACTTTGAGGCTAACTCAATCAGTATAATTGGTCCCTATATTTATTTATTTGTTGACTTACGAATCTAACGACACCTCTCAAGCTGAATCCATCATGCAGTTAAGGCTGCAGCACGTGCCAGAAAAATATACATACTCGTACGTATACACTCGAAAAACATAACCCTGCTTCTGTAGCAGTAGGGTATAAGATACATCCTCTACGAACTTACCACTTCGTTGTCATGATCATTTCCATGGCCGTGGTCATGGCCGCTTTGGCCGTGGTCGTAGGAGCCCTGGCCTCCGAAGCCGTGGTTGCCGAAGGAACTGCCTTGGCTGGATCCAAACGAGCTGGGTGGCAGATAGTTGTTGGTGGGCGGGCTGTAACCTGGAAACGATTAATGGTACAATCTGAGGGCACCCACCTACAAGATCGTCCGATGACCTGACAAGGGTCGCTGGAAAGCGCTGGATGCAGGCCGCTTTTGATCTGTCATTTTGGAAATCTTTGGGAGAGGCCTATGTCCAGCAGTAGACGTTATGCGGCTGAAATAATGAGGGTACAATACATCAGTGGTATTGGGTGATCATTTGGGCTAGAGCAGCTATCATCATCAGGTCTTTTTGTCTCCATTACAGGAGCACGACCCTCTCTGTAACCAGAGCCATACTTGGCTAGAGCAGCCAGAAGACTTGGCCTACATTCTCCATGCTGGCCAGACGGGTTGGAGAAGGCTCATTGATTGTTATAAGCTTTGTTTATATGTTTAGCTTGAATTTCCTAAGTCGCCTTCTACGACATCCACGGGAGGACTTGGAGTGGCCCTGTTCTACTCTACCGGAATCCACACGGCTAAGTTAAATAAAAGCTTGTAATTATGACGACCTACCTGGAGTTTTTGGCGAGAAGTCAAGGGGTCCAGTTGGAGTTTGCTTTAAATTGTTTTGCAAATTGATTCTAGTGGACTTTATAATATGAAATTGGTGTAGTTGGTGTTAGTTTGACAATATGTGAAATGTTTAAAGTGGACAGTCATAGTGCGGTTGTAGTGATATTTATTTGTGGTCTGCGGTGGGCGTCTTTGGGCGCCGTCCGCCACTCAATCGGCTATGAAAACCAGTGGACTCGTATAGATTTGTCGCCAGAAGCTCCCGTGAAGCAATCAAAGGACCTATAGTTACCAACCTTTGATTGTATAGTTAAGGGTTTAGGATTAGGAATAAAGAAGAGATATTACTAGACACTGGCAAGCTTCAACGAAGTTTGACCGCCATAATCAAGAAAAGAAAAAAAAAAGACCTACCTGTGCTGGGTGGAAGGTAGTTGTTGCTCGGTTGGTAGTTATTGTAATTTCTGTTAGGTTGGTAGTTGTACCCTTGTACTGGGGGCTCGCAGTTAGCTAACGCGGCTAGGAGCGTCAGACTGAGCACCTGAAAAAAAAAAGTATTTGTATAGAATCTCTTCCATCATCTATACCTATAATAAAACAGTAAAAAAAATGTCATCAGTAAAAAAAATTTTTTTTTTCATTTTTTTTTTTCATTTTTATGGCACCATCTGACAAGTATACCCTACTTGTCAGATGGTGCCATAGAAATGAAAAAAAAGACGTGTGGCACTCGGGGACTGCCGCGGTAAAGCTATTGCAAACAAGGAAGGACGGCAACGTCGCAAACGGACGACGGAGACGAAGCGGCAACCTACATGGTAGGCGGAGTGGGGAGAGCGTGAGGTTTTTTCGTTACGGAATTTCTGGATTCGCTCCCCGCGCTCAAGGCCCGCGATAGAAGCTATGCAATAGCTTAAAAAGAAATTTTATCAATATTGGTTGTGTAGTATAGGGGTGAAGTCGGTTTTTAGTTTTGAGAAATTATGATGACTTAAATCCTCAAATCAAGCGTAAGTTACATTAGTGCCCTTCAGTAATAATGGTCTAAAAGTTTATAAATGCGGACGTCATAGACCATAACTATTGATAAGCCCAGCCGACCTATGGCTTGGGTGATTTGAGAAGCGCGAGCAAGCGCGCGTGTTTCCTCTTCAAAAATGTCGAAATCTGAACTCCTGTGATTCAGACTTTATTTCAGACAAAGACTAACCTACCCAGTCATTTGCCTATCTAGCTACTAATTATTTCCTAGGCCCAGATCATCGGTTGCAGTTACATTGCCCAATCCCCTGGGAGCGTCTTCCAACGTGGGAATGTAGACCTACATAATTACTTAATTGTACGTAACTTGGAAACCTTGCTTTGAATTAAGTACCTAAAGTACTTTTAGTACGTGTGCGAAGCTTTTGAATGTAGTGGTTTAGTGTGTATGAAAGTTTTTCAAACAGACAACTTTTCACACACCATTAGGTAAAAGTGGCCTTTGAGTCTTGGCCCTGGGTACTGTCTGAAGACCCAAAATGCTCTGTCTGCACCGTTAGGGAAAAAGACGTATCTTACATGTTGTAAAATTGCAAATTTTAAGGAATTATAAACAATATTAAGGCTTAAAAATGCGAATCATGTTAACAGGCGATGCGGCTAGCAACCCATCACTGTATTGATTGCTTTTCCATCTTCTCGCCCACCATGACACTGAAAGTGGCTTTTGGGTCTTGCGGCCCTGGGCTCTGCATAGAACCGCAAGACCCAAAATGCTCTGTCTGCCCCATTAGGGATAAAGACGTGATAGTATGTATGTATGTATTAAAGAATAATATCTTTATAAATAATTTTAAAGACTATTAGTTTTATTTAATTAAAAAAATACAACATAGATTGGATAAATATAAATCTTATACCTTTAAACGAGCAATTCTTGTATGTATGTATATATATTTATAAATTTCTGTGATCTCGAAAACGGCTCTAACGATTTCGCTGAAAATTTGTATATGGGGGTTTTCGGGGGTAAACAATCGATCTAGATTAGTTTTATGTTTGGGAAAACGCGTGTTTTCGAGTTTTCATGCGTTTTTCTTTCCACGCAGAAAATGGTCGCTAATTTCGTCGCGCCGCGACCGCCTTGATTTAGCTCAGCGGTTAAGGATAGCGACCGCTAGAAAGAGTGTTACGGGTTCGAATCCCACTGGGTGACTTAATTGTGTTTTTTTTATGTTTAAGTTTATATATTTTTTTTTGCATTGTTTTTGGACAAGTTTAAAAAAAATTGTTAATGTTTGAGATGTAACCGAGCAAAGCTCGGTCGCCCAGGTACTATAACACTAAACGAAATATATAATTATAAGACAAATCACTAGGCCTGTGTCGTAAATTTCAAAAATGGCTTATTTCGTTAGTTTAGTACCTGTATTACCCCAAAAATATAATATTTCATGATAAAAATTATATTTAAAACACATATTTTAAGTTAGAAAAAAATATTTTAAATCTGACGTAAAAACACAACGAAGTGTCATGGCGTCGTGAATGACGTCACATAGTTGCAAACAATCGTGTTCACTTACGGCGAAAGTTTGTTGTGTTTAAATAAAAATGGAAACTTCGTATTTTAAAAACTGTATAGTGCCCCAGTGTATAAATACAAGTCTAAAAACTCCGACTAAATTATTCATACGTGTTCCGGTCGAGAAAAAAATGCGAAGAAAGTGGTTAAAACTGGCAAGGAGGAATGATGCTCTTTGTTTATCAACAACATCGAGAATGTATTTTTGTGAAGATCATTTCGATGTAAGTATTATTGAAAAAAGAAGTGACTACATATTCAACTCGTGAATCTTAAGAAAAACCAAAGTTTTTTTTGTTTTAAAATAACAATGCAACATTTGTTTTGAGGTTAGAATGTCTCATATTTTCCCTGGTAAAAATATATTTTTCTCTGAAAAATTTCTGGAATTCGCTGAAAATTTTCCGCATTTCTCCGGAAACCATTGATATATTCTGATATCGTCTGAAAAAGTCTGTAAGTCTCTGAAATTTTTATGTTCCAAAAATTTGTCGTCACCGTACGAAGCTCGTGAAGACCTGAAATATAATTTGTTATTAGCTATTTACTTAATAAAGACACTAAGACAAAGTAGTGTCTTTACAATATCATCTCTCTATAATTACATTGTAATTCTAACCTCAAAACCAATTAATTTACAATTGTCATACATTCCTTCATAATAATCCATAATAATTGACTGCGTGCTAAAGTGAAATATATGTGAAAATGATAATAAGCAGTATTTTAGTATTGTTTATACTTACATAGAAGTTTTAACATTACGATATTCCGATGAAGAAAAGTCAGTGTTCGACGCGAAAAATCGCCCTATCATAACAGCGTCAATTTTCGGTAAATTATTGCTGTTCGCTTTGATAAATGCAGGTTCCATGGCAGTTTATGCTAGTATTATCCGATATGGGTGGAAATCACTCTCAACTTGTCGAAAAATGACAATAATAGAAAAAAAACGAAGTGACCTGTGCTGTTGTATGAAAATCATAACCAAACGTCAACAACAACAATGGCGCATAGCACCATGTGACGTAATACGTTCTGATTGGCGTTCACGGCGGAGGCGGTCAGGGTGGTATTTTTTTTATTTTAATTTGCAAAAATAACAATAATCTTATTTTTTTATGAGGAATTATTTCGGTTTTCCTTGTTTAAATATTACAATTTACGCCTAGAAACATTCATCCATTGGTTTCATTGTTAGTTGACACAAGCCTGTTCGAGACTTGTGTTATGGGATACTAATTCAACGATGCTACAACAAAAACATATGTGTATAGATAAACATTTAAATCCAACGAAATGTATGTATATAACTTATTCGCTCGTTTAATAATTTAATTTTCCCATGCTGGTCTGGGAGAAACGAAAAAACTTAGAATGTACCAGCTGCTTCTCTGCCCGCGCAGATCGTAAAAGCCGATCGAGGGAATGGGCAAAAATGCGAATCATTTTAACAGGCGATGCGGCTAGCAACCCGTCACTGTATTGATTGCTTTTCCATCTTCTCGCCCACCATGACGCTAAAAGTGGCTTTTAAGTCTTGCGGCCCGGCTCTGCATAGAGCCGCAAAACCCAAAATGCTCTGTCTGCCCCATTAGGGAGGGTCGCGGCTCGTAACGTGATAGTATGTATGTAATAATAAAAAAAATTCAAAATAAAGAAATTGAAATTATTCAACGAACGAATAAAGTTCTGCGTGTCTACTTGGAGAAACTGGCGTTTGTATGTTTGTTTAACGATAACTCCTACATTAGATCGTCGTTTATTGAACATTGTAGGCATGTCAATGAGACCTACGTGTGAATGAGACATTAAAGAACATGAGCTAAATCAGTCGAGTTCATATCTGGATTATCATTAATTCGAAACATTATCTTTAAAAGGTGATCAAATAAGACCAGGTTTTAAGATCCGAAATGAGCCAGATCATTCAAGGGGTTGCCGAGTTCACGCACATCGGGAGAACCACAACTTTTTAAGCAATAATTTAATTTTTTACAAAATTAACAACCGACTTCAATTTCTTTTAGGATTTTCTTTCATATCTCAAAAGTTCTTTATCATGCCTTCACCAAATTAATATGGGACCAACTTAGGAGTAAAGACTTTCAAATAAAAAAAGAATCATCAAAATCGGTCCACGGCTGACGAAGATATCGCGTAACATACATAAAAAAAAATAGAAACAACACAATCGAATTGATAGCCTCCTCCTTTTTTGAAGTCGGTTTAAAACTATGCTATTCTCACAGTAAAACTCAAATCAGTCTGATGGAAACTTCAGCGCCGACCATAAATAATAAACCAGCTGATCCATAGCTGATCAGATACGTACATGACAAGACCGAAAACTGATACACATCTCTCCATGGGAACATTGGTTTACATAGTTACGTGGTAGACCCAAGAAATTCTGGCTTAAGAGTCCCCTTACCCTAGACTTCTCCATACAAACGTAGTCTACGTTTAATTTTGAAACCACATGTCAGATTCCGGTAAAAATTGGTAATTGTAAAGAAATTGCAATTGTCTAGGGTTATAACTGGTTTCGTATGGTAAAATTATGAACTGGAAAGAAAATATAACGATTTAGAAGTTTTCCATACTAATGGTCAAAAATGATATAAAACACTATATTCTATTTCAAGTTCATATTTTAAATGTCGGAAACCAGTTATAAACCTAGATAATTGCAATATCTTTGAAATTACAAAATTTTGCCCAAATCGGACATGTCGTTTTGAAATAAAACGTAGACTACGTTTGTATGGAAAGTTGTATTTTGGTCTAGGGTACGGGGGACTCTTAACGTCGCGTCGTCAAGGATGATATAGGTACGTGCCAACGCGGACGGAGTCGCAAAAAAAACTAGTTTAGAAGATTTTAACTGTTACTAGCTGCGCCCTGCGGTGTTACCCGTGGTTTAAGGAGCCTATGCGTTAATCTAGGGTGTCAGCTTCCTGCACACCAAATTTTATCAAAATTGGTCCAGCCGTTTGCGCGTGGAGAAGTCACAAACAAACACATACACTCACAAACTTTCGCGTTTATAATATTAGTGTTATGTGATACCATAGAAGTAGAATTTATTTACTGCGTATAAAGACCACACTAGCCGAGTGCGACAGATAATATGATAAGTGTCATCTTCATAAGAGCAAAAGAGATAGCATCAATTTGACAATGAGACAAGTTCTCATACAAAACATGTCACCCATTGTCACCCTGGCTCGAACATCGTTACACGAAAATTTGATTTTTCAAATTGTAAACTGTGTTAATTTAAAAGTTATCTTATACTGGAAAGATGGTATCGTACTGCTTTACCCATAGTTTGTGTAGTAGGTACAAATACAACCCATAAAAAGTTACACAGAAATATTTCGTTTCTGGTCACATTTTACAATAGAAGATATAAGATGGATATAGAGATATCCATCTTATATCTTCTAAATCTATGTGTGATACTCTCGAAAATCATAACTCTCCTTATGGCACAGTCGGGTAATAAAAATTTACTTCACTTACAAAGTAACTTAACACAAACTTTCGCCTTAATAATATTAGATAGTGTGATTATTTCTCACCGCTACCGTTTGCTATTTTTAGGGTTCCGTACCCAAAGGGTAAAAAAGCGGCCAAGTGCGAGTCGGACTCACCCAATAAGGGTTCGGTAGCAGCAAGGAGGAGAAGGCACACAAATTGATAATATTTTTGGAAATATTTCTTGTTCGTATTAAAAAAACCTACTTACTAGATCTCGTTCAAATTCAAACCAATTTTCGGTGGAAGTTTGCATTGTTTATTTTGACGACCTCCGTGGCGTAGTGGTCACCATGCTAGTCCGCCACCCAGAAGTCCCGGGTTCGATTCTCGGTCAGGACAAGTTGGAAAATGGTCTTTTTTTAAATTGTCCTGGGTCTTGGATGTTTATCTGTATGTATTTGTTATAAAAATATAGTATCGTTGAGTTAGTATCCCATAACATAAGTCTCGAACTTACTTTGGGGCTAGATCAATCAATGTAATTTGTCACTATATATATTTATATTTATTTATCTATTTTATTTTTATTTATATGTATTGTAATTAATGTACATCATATATATTTTTTAGTTTTATTTATTTATTTACTAATTAATGCACACGGAAAATGTATACAGAGAAATCCATACTTATTTATAAAGCTGAAGAGTTTGTTTGTTTGTTTGTTTGAATGCGCTAATCTCAGGAACCACTGGTCCGATTTGAAAATTTTTTTCGGTATTTGATAGGTCGTTTATCGATGAAGGCTATAGGCTATATTGCATCACGCCCGCGACTTCACTCGAGTGGTTAACGCGGGCGAAGCCGCGCTCTGCCTCTAGTCATAAAATAAAAGTTGTACAAAGGCACCACTTATCTCAAAAGAGATCTCTTCCAGTAGGCCTGTGAGAGGAGATGATTTTATCATTCTCTTATTTTAGAAGTTACAGAGGGGGCTCACACATTTTACCACTTTGGAAGTGTCTATTAAACTATTCAGTTTAGAAAAAAAATTAGAAACCTCAATATCATTTTTGAAGTATGGGTTTGATGAAAAATATTTTGTTTTTATTTAAGGTCTAAGTATGGGGAACCCCTAATCTAATATTTATGTTTTTTTTTAAAGACTGATTTGTTTCTATTTTTGTGTGAAAATCTTTATGCGGTTCACAGAATACAATACATCTACCTACCAATTTTTAACAGTATAGTTCTTATAGTTTCGGAAATGTTATTTTATGGCTTATGGCTGTGACATACGGACGGACAGACAGACAGACAGACATGACGAATCTATAAGGGTTACGTTTTTTGCTATTTGGCTACGGAACCCTAAAAACGGGACCCTATTACTAAGACTCCGCTGTCCGTCCGTCCGTCTGTCTGTTTGTCTGTCACCAGGCTGTATCGCAAGAACCGTGACAGATAGACAATTGAAATTTTTACAGATGATATATTTCTGTTGCTGCTATAACAACTAATACTAAAACAGAATAAAAGTAATATTAAAGTGCAAATCACAGACAACAAACATGATTTTTATAGACAGTACGGAACCCTTTGTGAGCGACTCCGACTCGCACTTGGCCGGTAATTTTACCAGCAAATTAATTAACAAATTATGTAGCAACTTTCACTAACTCATTCGTCAAATTGTTAAGCGCTTCCATTGTTTAAATGTTGGTCGCTTTGTTATAGTAATTTATGTAAATTAGAAACCATTTAAATCACAAACTGCAAATATTTAAAATATATGTACCTAAGTTATAAACCATTATATCACAAACATTTTAATATTGTTTTATTAATAGAAAAATTGTATACAGGCTGTAAATCTGTAACCTTGCCATATTTTGTATGTATGACGTATCGATACCGATCATATAACGAAATATTTAATAAAAAAATTGAGGTGTCAAGGGACACCCGGATGGAACGAAGTTCAGACAGAAGAGAGAGACAGACAGAGAAAATCGCGCACGCCGCACGGCTTACAACTATAGCAAAAAGTGTCGTTACAACTTTTGGTCTTAATTTTTTCCGTCTAGCCTCCTTTCGCAACGCGCGATAAGGAACTACGTTCCAAAAATGTTCCCCTTGCAAAATCGCTAATCAGCTGATCGATTTCGTATGGGAAGCTCATTTTTTTTAAATATTTTGACCTATGTCCCTTGGAAAAGTTGTTCAGTATGATCGGTATACGTCTGAGAATATGGCAAGGTTTACAGCCTGTATACGTGTAATTATTTTTACTTAATTTTCTTTGATCTTTTCGACCTTTTCGGCATGATTAATTAATATAAATTATAGTCTCTGAGTTAAACCGCAGACAGACAGACAGACATGGCAAAACTATAAGGATTCCTTGTTTGCTACGGTCCTACGGAACCCTAAAAAACCCCCGACGAAACCATCTAGTGATAAGTTGCGGAACTAAATAATATATTGATATCGTAGTGCCATCTATTATTTGTCAGGTAAATTACAAAATTTTAAGCATATCTATCACACCACCCAATAACTTTAAACAACTGAACTGATTTTAATCAAACAGGGCTAAAAACCGCAAGGGAAGTTGCTTTCACGTAAAAAAAACTGCATTTAAGTTGATCCATCCGTTCTAGCGCTTACGCATCCAAACAGACACACAGACCGACAGACACTAGCTAGCGTCAAACTTATACCAGAGATCGGATATTCCAGTGCATATTTACCTAAACTTCGAAATAGTATGTAACATAGAGCGGTATAATACCACCTCCAAAAATAAAATATTTTTTTTTGATACTGTGATTTAAAAATCATGAATTATTATTGGATTTTACAGAAATAATAAACACTCAGGTACAAATTATTGATTTGAAGAATATTATTCCATTTTAAGAGTTACTTACTAAAATTGTATCAAATTAGAGTATCCTTCAAATTAATAATTTGTACCTGACTATTTAATATTTCTGTAAATACAAAAATTTTAAATTACGATATAAAAAAATGTTTTATTTTTTAGATGTGGTATTATCCACTCGATGTTACATATTACCTCGAAGTTAAGGTAAATATGCACTGGAATATCCGATCATCTGCTTATAACACACCTCTTTTTCGTCGGGAGTTAAAATCCTGCGATTCGACAACATGCCTCACCTCACACGTATGCACACGCCAATACTATCACACGTAAAATCTAGATATCTATCTATACATACATATAATAAAACAGTAAAAAAAGTGTGTCTGTACATTAAATATATTTCCAAAAAAAAGATTGGGGGCGATGGAGACGTAGTAATAGAGTAAGAATTTTAAAAAAAATGTCTGTCTGTTTGTCTGTTTGTCTGTTTGTCTGTTTGTCTGTTTGTCTGTTTGTCTGTTTGTCTGTTTGTCTGTTTGTCTGTTTGTCTGTTTGTCTGTTTGTCTGTTTGTCTGTTTGTCTGTTTGTCTGTATGTCTGTTTGTCTGTTTGTACACGCTAATCTCCGGAAATACTGGACGGATTCGAATGAAACTTTTTTTGTTATATAGCTATTAAGCCTGGGCAACATATAGGGTATAAATGATTTTGGAAAATAGAACGCCTGATGCAGAATCGTAATGGTCCAGCTAAACTATAAGAGATATAAAAATGTCGCCTTAGTAAAAGTTGTTCAACCTGATGAGCATTGTCCAGGGACATAAAGTCCACGCGAACGAAGTCGCGGGCTTCGGCTAGTAAATAATAAAATGAATTGCAACATTTCACAACTGCATGGCCCAGTTCATATAGCCAATTATTTACCAACAATACTATATTATTGTGTAACTATAGTTAACTATAGCAATGTCATGCGGTTAGATCCAATTTTGGGCAGATTGCCGTGATGCGTTTGGTATAATGCTATCTTTCATGGCGAATGAGATGTAATTTGCATGTAAAGTCCTAGATTACAATGTAAGTTACTTCGTAAGTTGTAGTAATGTAACTGCCTCCGTGGTGTAGTGGTTAGAGCATTCGGCTCATACCAGGAGGTCGCGGGTTCGATTCCCGGCGGGGGCAACGACTTTGTATTGTTGTCCTAGTTTGGTTAGGACATTAGGCTGATGCACCTAATTTTCTGATAAGTAAGATGATCCGTGCTTCGGAGGGCACGTTAAGCCGTCGGTCCCGGTCACTGTCTTTGACATTGATCGTTACCTAAAACCATGTACTCTGACACTAGTGTTAGTCACTATCACACACGATAAGAAGAAGTAAAGTAAATTTTTATTACCCGTCTTTGCCATCAGATTTACTTTTTAACCGACTTCAAAAAAGGAGGATGTTATCAATGGAGAATATGCATGAAAAAAATATGTGTAATCTACCCAGCCTTGGCGAACATTCTGCGACCAAATTGCAGACGTTCTAAAAAAGGGAGAGGTAAAAAGTACCCGTAACCGAAGGGCATGTATGAAGAGATTGTTGAGTTTAGATAAGCAAAAGAGGTTTGTCAGGATCGTAGCAAGTGGAGGTCCATAGTCTCTGCCTACCCCTGCGGGAAACAGGCGTGATATTATGTATGTATGTATGTATCTAACCAGTTTATTCGTAAATATTCAAAAGTAAAGTACTAACAGTGAAAACAGCATAAAAATTGGTGGAAAAACTGTTGGAGGTTCAATTAGAACCAGAAACTATTTTTAATCCTGGCCTATTACACATATACTTTTTCTATTGACTTTTGTTTGATACGTCTTATTCGAAGGTGTTCTTTTGTGCTAAATTAATCCCTACAAAAACAATACTTGTCAAAAAAAACAAGTCTCGCAACTCAGTTGTTCTGCGGTAAAAAGTTGTGAGATCCATGTAATACCAAGTCGGTTATTAATTTATTCAGTCTCTACTTAAGCGACTTTCTGTCTTAATACGTCCAGTCTCTAAGACCACGATCGTGGTCCATAACAATTGAAAATCAATTGTGTCTGGAATCTCCGTACTCGAAGCATTAAGTTGTTACGTAATAATTAACAGCATCTTATAGTGACGCATATCAATATTAAAATTCTTTAATGTTTTATATAAATATATCGAGACTTGGCCATCGCACTAAATAATTGAATTTACATGTGTTTTCAGGCGATTGAATTTACACGTGTTTTCAGGCGATGGCCAAGTCTCAATATATTTATATAAAACATTAAAGAATTTTAATATTGATATGCGTCACTATAAGATGCTGTTAATTATTACGTAACAACTTAATGCTTCGAGTACGGAGATTCCAGACACAATTGATTTATATGGGAATACCCATTTTTTGCTCGATTTGGCAGGGGCACTACCATGCGCCTATATTTTTATGGGACTAACTTAAACCCGCGGCTTCGCACGCAATAATAATAACTGCCGTAAAACATCGTTCCGAATAAAGCCAATATTGAAAAATTTTACTGAAGACTTGGCTGTATGGGCTTAATTTTCTTTGCGGTCTTTTCTAGATTTTTTAGTTTTTCCTTGATTCATACACCAAACACTACTTATATTCCAAATTTGAAGCTTCTAGGTCTGCTAGAAGTGCCTTAGAATTTTGATGATCGGTGAGTCAGTGAGTGACAAAATTAAGAAATTTGACCCGTTATAATTCTTAAAATACTGGTTCAAATTGAATGAAATTTAAAATATACCGTGTTTTTACAATGCCTGCATGGTTACTGAAAATTTCAGTCTTCTAGTTTTATCCACAACGAAGTTACAGGGGGTCGAAAATGGTCTGAATTGCTTCGAGAAAAGGATGGTACGGCCGTGACGCTTTTTTGCTCGACTTGGTGGGGGCACTGCCGTGCCCCCAGATGGTGGGGGCACTGCCGTGCCCCCAGATCTGCTATATATATTTTTAAACAAATGTGTTTAAATCTTATACCTTTAAACGAGCAATTCTTGTATGTATGTGTATATATATATATATATATATATATATATATATATATAGATATACCCGTGGGCACTTTGCAGATCCATCGTGCCGTACGACTAGTATTTGTTGGTTCCGTTTACGTAGTTGGCTCCGGGTGCCTTTTCTGGATCCAATGCTAGTCAGTCATGCGCATGTTGTTCCGACTGGAGCCAAAAGTGTCAACGAGAGTAATAATAATAATTACGAGATTTTTATACAAATCCACCTTTTTGGCATTCAACACTGTTACATCCGATTCAAATCAACCAATCAGAGAGCACCGTTGACCTCATTGGCTACAATCTGCTAGTAATAATATTTTTACAAGCTTCTGTTCAACTTGCAATGTTTATGCAATCAATGTAGTGTTGCCAAACAATAGATATCATTTTTCAATTGAAAAATGCCAAACTATCGACAGTGGTTTATCAGTATGGATATCTGTTTTAGAGCAATACTATTGATAACCAACAATACCATAATTGGTATTTATAGTATCGATCCGACGAAAATCAAACTATCATGAGTATCGATAGTATGCGTTTCATAAAATATCGACACTATCGATATTTTTTGTAATATCGATAGTATCGATAGTTTATGTATTATTAAAAGCAATACTATCGATAGTTTGTTCGTCATCAGAATCGATACTATCGATACTATCAGCAGTATCGATAAACAATCAAAAGTATCTCAAGATTCACTGACGGTTTTATTAAAAATACCGATAGTGAGTCAATTGACTGTCAATAGTGGACTATCGAGCGGCAACACTTATCCAATGCTTATGGAGTAAATGAGCCGTTCTGATGATGGAACCGGAACGAATTCAACAACCCTCAGTAAATAAAATAACATAGCCCTTAGATCATTTATTACAGGATAAGCCTTACCTGCGTGTTTCCCTCTGCCAAGGTATAAAATCAATTAATCTAATACATTTATAATGTAAGTTGCGTAATCGATTATGATCATTACGTAAATCTATAAAGTATCGAAAGGACGGTGCAAGTGCTCCGTTAGAATTGCTATGTTAAACAGTTTCCTTGTGTGATAAGTTTTTTATTCTGAGGCCAAACTACTTATTGAAACGAATGAAATAAGCCCAAACTCGATGGAGTTGCGTCGTTTAATTACTGAATTGCATCGACCACCTGCAGACCCTTGGCATCGTCTGCACTAAAGTGCTCACTAAGACAATTCAAACGAGTCCTGCTCCATGAGGTTATGTTGTTTTATAACTCAGTCCTAGTGAATACCTCCCGGTTCCATCATCAGAACAGCTCATTAACTTCATAATATTGTATTGACAAGTATGCAAAATTTCAGCGAAATCGATTGAGAATAGCTGGTTGGAAATTGAGCTACAAGATTTGACCCAAACCAATATTCGTACGTAGATATCTGATACATTGCAAGTTAGTTACTAAAAACAAAAAATACATATAACCTTCTTAAAGATTGCATAACCTTTCACGGGCAATGTTTTTTATTTTATTAACGTTGTTTTGTATTTAGAAGTAATTCTGAAAAATGGTATCAATGAGTTTATCTTCTAGTATCGATTACGGTAAAAAGAATCCAGTCTAGTTTGCGACTAATTTCCATGCCAAACGATTTTCTCGCTTGTTTACTGCCAAACTACAGTAAAAATATTAATAATGGCATAACACAAACTTGCCAAACCCATTTCATTTTTCGATATTATTTTTTCACTATCCTTCGAGCCGACACTAAATGTATCAATTACATTAGCAAGGTTCGATAATTAAGTTCAAATTTGAAATACAATTAGTCGATGACGAAGGCGCACACGCTACGAAACTGCGCACTTCCCGCGAGACTACCATTTTATGATTTACAACCTTCCTATTTAATTCCTGTGCTTTAGATTTGAATATAGATTAGCCACTCAACTGTCCTAAGAAGTGCTTACATTTTTTGAAAGACGTGTTAATTTGTGACTATCTGATGCCTTTGATCTCGTTTTCGTGGACAAAAAAGCTCGTTACCATTAAAAATAAAAATAAATATTACATTTGAATTTGGAATCCGTTACTTTTATATGATTTTTCATTGTCTTTTCTTATTTTGGCGCTAATATATTGAACAATATTTTGCGATATTAAAATGGAGTGGGGTGATATAGAGAACCGAATCGCTGTGATTGCATTACACAAAGTAGGTTTGGGCCAAATGCAGTTTTTAAAATTCTCCATACGCTTGGCATTAGTCAAATGTTTGTGTACCGACACAGGTATGACACTTCATAGAAACGGAGCAGCATAAATACCTAGTATTACTGCAAACGAAACAATCCGTCCGTGCACACGTCAAATGTGTGAGTTGAACAATCAGGGTCGCTACCACAGAATTTGTTGCTTTGCTTACCTGTTTTCACCACTCGGAAATCTATACGATTATCTGTTGCTATACAAGGAACAACTATTGAACAGGTGGATGACATTACCTTCTTGGGAATACAACTGGATAGTGCCCTTACCTGGGAAACACAGGTTGATAAAGCATGCGGTAAATTGGCAAGCACTAGCTTCGCGCTCGGACGACTATCAGATGTGGTACCTAGAGAGGTGGTGAGGTCTACCTACTTTGCGATAGTGCAGTCTGTCCTGCAGTATGGCCTAGAGGTCTGGGGGTGCGCCGCGGAATGGCAACGAGCGTTTCGTATGCAAAAGCGAGCAGTCCGCGCGATAGTCAACGTATCAGGGCGAACAACCGTCAGACCATACTTTGAAACCTTTGGAATCCTCACGCTGCCATCCCTTTTCATCTTACAGGTAGCCACATATGTCTTTAGTAACCAAGACGTGTACCAAAGACCGAGAGATGTGCACGACATTGCGCTCCGCGATGTTGACCGACTGCACCTGATACCACACAGACTAGCTAAGACTGACAGACTGATTCATGTAATGGGGCCGTCTATCTTTAATAAGTTGCCACCTGATATAAAACAGGCGACTACATTGACAAGCTTTAAAGTCAAGCTAAAAAAGTGGCTTCTTGAGCGTACATTCTACAGTATAGAAGAATTTTATGAATGTCGCTTATAATTCCAATTTAATGTGTTAATTGTCATTCGATTATTTTGTAATTATATGATTATTATTAGTTATGTATGTGTATGCGTAATATATTTATTTGTATGTTTAATTTATTTTATTTTATTTTTCAATTTTATTTTTGTATGACGTGTAAATACCTTTTATGAATAAATATGATTATGATTATGATTTTAAAATTTAAGGTTTTTTATTGTTATCCGTGGATAAACAATGATAATGTGCGCAGTTTCTCACCATTATCTATACATATAATAAAACAGTAAAAAAAGTGTGTCTGTACATTAAATATATTTCCAAAAAAAATATTGGGGGCGATGGAGACTTAGTAATAGAGTAAGAATTTAAAAAAAAATGTCTGTCTGTTTGTCTGTTTGTCTGTTTGTCTGTTTGTCTGTTTGTACACGCTAATCTCCGGAAATACTGGACGGATTCGAATAAAACTTTTTTTGTTATATAGCTATTAAGCCTGGGCAACATATAGGGTATAAATGATTTTGGAAAATGGAACGCCTGATGCAGAACCATAATGGTCCAGCTAAACTATAAGGGATATAAAAATGCCGCCTTAGTAAAAGTTGTTCAGCTTGATGAGCATTTTCCAGAGACATAAAGTCCACGCGAACGAAGTCGCGGGCTTCGGCTAGTAATTCAATAATCTTAAGTGACTCGCGTAATGTCAACGTGCGACTACCAATAACCCTGTTTTACTGGCGCTTACACGTCCCAATAACAGGGGAAAGGTTGCGGGGACACCAGATTGCGGGGGACGGTGCAAGTTTCCGTTCTGTATGTAACACTATTATTAATTCTGTGGTACCGGACTATAATAGGTACAATGAGACCTCCTCTTTGTGACAGTAAAAGATCTGGCCGTCCACGTAGCGTTCATACGAAAAAAGTGGTCAAAGCAGTAAGGGAAATCCGAAGCAAGCGAATCCGAAAAAGCGAAGAAATCCTGTCCGAAAGCAAAAGATTTTATCACAGGAGATGAAGATAGCACCTAGAACCATGTCGCTTATTTTAAAAGATGACTTAGGACTTGCTGCCTATAAAAGACGTACTGGTAATTTTACAACTGATAATTTAAAAAAGAATAGAGTAGTAAAATCGAAAAATCTACTGAAGCGGTACGCAATGGGTGGTCGCAGAAAAAAATTGTTTACGGATGACCATTTTTTTACCATTGAGCAACATTTTAACAAATAAAATGACTGTAGGTATTTATGTCCCAAGCTCTAAGAAAGCTTCCCAATAAGTCGACAGAGTGCAGCGTGGCATTAGCCGACTTAAGTGATGGTTTGGTGGGGTGTTAGCTATGAAGGAGTGACTGAGCCATACTTTTGTGAAAAAGGTATCGAAACATCGGCATAAGTGTATCAAAATACCATTTTTTGAGAACGGCTTGCTTTAAACGCCATGATAATTTGGAGTCCCTAAAATAATCCATACGATTGGCAGTGAAGAATTTTCCCATGGAAAGAGTGCATGCTTCTATAGATAACTGACCGTGTAGTGTTATAGTAGTGAATCAACGTGTAAAGGGCTGTATTGCAGCCAATGGAAACCACTTCGAATAAGCTTTTTATATTTTAAATTGTTTTATATTAATGTATTAAAAGCGAACAATTTAAGCTTAAGCCGAAAGTAACACAGACACAAAAACAACTTTGATGTGGATTGTAGGTTAGGTTCATTAGGTTTCCTGTGACCAACACACGAGCGAGCGACTGAAGCTTAGGGCGAAAGTAACACAAACACAAACAACTTTGTCGTGGGTTGTGGGTTAAGTTTGTTAGGTTTCCTTTGACTAACACACGAGCGAGCGAACGACTCAAGCTTAGGACGAAATTAACACAGACACAAAATCAACTTTGTCGTGGAGTGTAGGTTAAGTTATATAACATCCACCCATCCATCCATCCATTTCAGCCGCACAACGTCTACTGCTGGACATAGGCCTCTCCCAAAGATTTTCAAAATGACCGATCTAGAGCGAAGTAATATAACAATATAAGTATAAAAGAAGACTAAATATATTGAGGACTAGCTGAAGCCCCCGACTTCGTTCGCGTGCGCTTTATGTCTCTGGAAAATGCTCATCAGGCTGAACAACTTTTACTAAGGCGACATTTTTATATCTCTTATAGTTTAGCTGGACCATTATGGTTCTGCATCAGGCGTTTCATTTTCCAAAATCATTTATACCCTATACGTTGTCTAGGCTTAATAGCTATATAACAAAAAAAGTTGCATTCGAATCCGTCCAGTATTTCCGGAGATTAGCGTGTACAAACAGACAAACAGACAGACCTTTTTTTTAAAATTCTTACTCTATTACTAAGTCTCCATCGCCCCCAATATTTTTTTTGGAAATATATTTAATGTACAGACACACTTTTTTTACTGTTTTATTATATGTATAGATTGAAAAAAAATGATTTGATATTATGATATTATTAACATCGAAAAAATTAATGTTATTTGTAAGAAAATTTGTTTTGTTACTATAAAATTCTTCATAATAAATATTGTGAGTATGGAATAAATATTCCGTATAACGAAAATCTATAAAACTTATATCTGTAAAATAAAGCACACCCAAACTATGCACACTTCTCACAAGACTACCATTTTATGATTTACAACCTTCGTCCTAATTCCCTGTGCATTAGATTTGAACATAGCTTAGTCACTCAACTGTCCTAAGAATTTTTAATTCTTTTAATGGTGTATTTATTTGTATTTATACTAACTAATGCCTATGACTTCGTTCGCATGCACAAAAATGCTTATCAGACTAAACAACTTTTGCTGTGGCGTCATTTTATTATTTCTCATAGTTTAGCTGAAAATGTATAGTTCTGCATCAGGTGTTCCATTTACCGAAATCAATTATACCCTGTATGTTGCCCAGATTTATACCAATAAAGTTTTATTCAAATCTATCCAGAATTTCCGAAGATTAGTGTGTACAAAAAGACAAACAAACAGAGAGACATTCTCTTTAAAATTTTACTCTTTCACTGTGTATCTATCTGCTTGTTGTTTCATTTTGGAAATTTAGTCAATATACAGACAATTTATTTACTATTATATGTATAGCATAATTTAAATATCGTTGTGTGCGTTTGTTTTCAAATGCCACCACCAAACAACTCGACGTAGGCATGTCGTACTGAAGGCCAAGCCATTCCCCTTCTTCTACTGTTTGTTACCGCTCCATTAGTACCATTACGCAAGAGCGTTAGGCAAGATAGCAAGTTTCTTTGTGTGCATTAAGTCATAAACATGTTTAGATGCATAAATAGTGCGAAACAATAAGGTTATCATATTCAGTATAAAAATATGAGTTTTTATTATTGTTATGTCTTTTTAGACTTATTACTTGCATTAAAAAGCAAGGTAATTCTAAAATATTTCATAAAAATTGTTTTGAAAAAAATTACTGTAGTTTTTTAACAATCACCCACTAGGTTTCAAAGTTGGCAACACTTTTGGAGCTTACAAGGCATAAGATTTAAAAATATATATTGCCATGCCTAAGCTAACCGTTATATTAAATATATACGAAATGGAACCACACAAGCATTGGTTTTAAATAAAATTCGGAGCTAGAAAGTATCGATGAGTTCATAAAAGTATATAGGAGCTTAAAACGCACAAGTTTAGTGTATATAAAATCTACTGGATCAAACCAAGCATTCAAATTTCAGCTATGGCTTAACTCACCGTCAATCAATATATATATAAAATGGAACAACATACGTATTGGTTTTAAGTAAAATCGGAGGCAGAAAGTACCAAAGAGTTCATACAAAAACATATGATATATATATAAAACGGAACAACACAAGCATGGGTTTTGAATAAAATGTGGACGCAGCAAGTGCGAATTAGTTAGCAAAAAATAACCGTTACGGATCCAAGTTTTCTCGGAGGTTGAATACAAAAAATGACGAGTAGAACTTTATTTCTACGAATATGTTGGACAGAATCCATTACTAGATTGCGACGTTGCCACACCGCTCGAAGAATATGCAAAGGGAGCCAAGTTATCGGCCGCCAAAGGTGGAGTCTACTAAGTTCAGGACTACTGCTGGATCTACGTAGTGCCCAAACGTCTGTTTATATATATATATATATATATATATATATATATTTATAAATTTCTGTGATCGCGAAAACGGCTCTAACGATTTCGCTGAAAATTTGTATATGTGGGTTTTCGGGGGTAAATAATCGATCTAGATTAGTTTTATGTTTGGGAAAACGCGTGTTTTCGAGTTTTCATGCGTTTTTCTTTCCACGCAGAATATGGTCGCTAATTTCGTCGCGCCGACCGCCTTGATTTTAGCTCAGTGGTTAAGGATACCGACCGTAGAAAAAGTGTTACGGGTTCGAATCCCACTCGGTGACTTACTTTTATTTTTATTTTATGTTTAAGTTTATATATAATTTTTTATTTTGCATAGTTTTTAGACAAGTTTAAAAAAAAATAGTTCATGTTTGTGATGTAACCGAGCAAAGCTCGGTCGCCCAGGTACTTAATATTTATATTAAAAACGAACGAGATATAGCGATTTTACGAAAATATGTCTATCTCACTGTCAAAAACGCTATTTTCTATAGCGAATGTATTGATGACATATAATTATGACGTCACCAGTCCATATCGGACTTCTCTCTCTAAATGAAACTTAAAAGTATCATAGGTTCGTCGCTGAGAAAAGGAAAAATACGTGTACCGTAATTTTTAATAAATAATTTATTTGTTCAGCCAAAAATTTTTTTTATGCATAGCTATTTTTTTGTTTAACTTTTATTTTCTCTAAAAATATTTGCTCTTAATTAAAATAGGCCTTGCATAGGTACCACAGAGAAGCGGAAATTAATATTTTTCCCCCACAAAGAATCGTATCGAATCTATACCATCATGGGAACTATTGTATTCAAATCACACCACGTATAAACTACTTTAGAACTTAATACCTGAGCTTAAAGTTCATTATTGTGTTCATGTTAGGTGGAATAGTTAGCAATGGAAGGGCCGAAGGTTGAGAATGTTAGAATGAAATAATTTGTATAATAACTCCCAGGCTGGTCTGGGAGAAATAAAAAAACTTAGAATGTACCAGCTGCTTCTCTTCCCACGCAGATCGTAAAAGCCGATCGAGGGAATGGGCAAAAATGCAAATCATGTTAACAGGCGATGCGGCTAGCAACCCATCACTGTATTGATTGCTTTTCCATCTTCTCGCCCACCATGACGCTAAAAGTGGCTTTTGGGTCTTGCGGCCCTGGGCTCTGCATAGAGCCGCAAGACCCAAAATGCTCTGTCTGCCCCATTAGGGATAAAGACGTGATAGTATGTATGTATGTATGTAATAATTGCAGGATCCCATGGTATCGAAATGGATCAGTGAAGGCTGGACTACTTAATGATGATAGTATTTTATAGCTTTATCGCAACACAGTCAGTCAGTCACAGAATTAATATACTTATTACATATGTCGCAGTTGGATTGTATAATCCGCTGTTATTCAAAAACTAGCAGTTTGGCATTACAGCTCGGTTTTGTATTACAGCTGAAAATCATTCAGCTAGATCGTTCTATGTCTTACGTAAGATTGTACGTTGACCAAATCTATCTATACATATAATAAAATAGTAAAAAAAGTGTGTCTGTACATTAAATATATTTCCAAAAAAAATATTGGGGGCGATGGAGACATAGTAATAGAGTAAGAATTTAAAATAAAATGTCTGTCTGTTTGTCTGTATGTCTGTTTGTCTGTTTGTCTGTTTGTACACGCTAATCTCCGGAAATACTGGACGGATTCGAATGAAACTTTTTTTGTTATATAGCTATTAAGCCTGGGCAACATATAGGGTATAAATTATTTTGGAAAATAGAACGCCTGATGCAGAACCGTAATGGTCCAGCTAAACTATAAGAGATATAAAAATGTCGCCTTAGTAAAAGTTGTTCAGCCTGATGAGCATTTTCCAGAGACATAAAGTCCACGCGAACGAAGTCGCGGGCTTCGGCTAGTTTTCCAATAAAACAAGACGTATGGACTGGACACAACGAGCGAGGTAGGTAGGTACCGAGCGCGTAGCGAGTGCGCGGTTTCCAAACATTCCGCGACGTTGCGCACTAACTTGATTAAATTTTTCTTTGTAAGTAAATAATAAATATTTTTGTTGATTTTATATTTTTGATGTTACGTATGATCATGATTACACGTGATTTACCAGTCTACCTGTAGTGATCTATTTTAATCCGAGGTGAGACCCGAGGTTCGATTTATTACAGCTACTTTTCCACGTTATATATACTATGTTTCACACTGTCCATAGAGAATTAAACACATAAAGTATGGCTGGGAAAGTCCGGTGTGAACAGGACAGCTGATTAGCTAGTGTGGCAACTAATTTGCACTTGCACGTAAAACTGCATTAATGTCGCCATAGTGGTGCAATCCGGCTGCATCTCATAACAATAACCCACACGGTAATGGCACAGAATAAGTGTAGGTACTTACGTACAGAAGTCTTACTCAGCAAAGGAATTCAAAGAGATATCTACTCAATGACGTTAGCGATATGGTTTAATTTAGCTCGCGTCAGAACTCGGCACCTTTTCGTTTAGATACCTAGAAGTGTTTTGCAAGCCTATTTCATTCTTGTTACTTTAGATATACGATTTGTGACACTGAATTTCCCACTTCGGAGTGGTCGCCGCGCGCATTGTATAATAATGTAGATTTTTTATACCTAAACGGGGAGTGACCCAGGCTTGGTAATGGTCCCAGCTGACAGCATTTGTTATAGAAAGCCCTGACTTTAAAGCGTTATGTATCCCCAATAACTTATATATTCATCCACCGCAAGAGAATTAGTTTAAGTTCGAATACGGTCCATCCGTTCAAGCGCTAAGATGCCACAGACACAGACAGACAGACATTTTTTTTAAATTCTGCCTCTTTTTTGTCGGGGGTTTATAAAATAAGAGCAAGTTCAGTTCGAGATGAACTAAGTACTAGATATGATGAAGATAATGATGAAACTGTATACCTACGAGTATATCTTATACCTTTAAACGAGAAATTCTTGTATATTTATTTATTTATAAATTTCTGTGATCTCGGAAACGGTTTAAACGATTTCGCTGAAATTTGGTATATGGGGGTTTTCGGGGCTAAACAATCCATCTAGATTAGTCTTATGTTTGGGAAAACGTGTGTTTTCGAGTTTTTCTTTCCACGCAGAATATAGTCGCTAATTTCGTCGCACCGGCCGCCATCCGTTTGGCTCAGCGGTTAAAGATGAGGACCGCTAGAAAGAGTATTACGGGTTCGAATCCTACTCGGTGACTTACTTTTGTTTTTTTTATGTTCAGGTTTAGTAAAATGTAGTCAAATGTTTGAGATGTAATCGAGCAAAGCTCGGTCACCCAGGTAGGTACTACAAGTTATATATCCGAACGAGAGGGCGGGTCACTGGCGGTCAATAAGGCGGAATAATGATATTTCCTCATTTCCGGTCCGATTCCTCCGAGATTATCAAGTACTTACAGCTACCGTAAAAGCGGCTTAGTTGGGACATATGATTATTATTATGTAACGATGAGATCAGTAATGATTATTTTTTTTTAACTAAAAACCGACTTCACCCTATAACCGATTTTGATAAAATTTCTATAGGACTACCTATCAAATATAATTTAAAAACAATCCAAATCGGTCTAGGTTTGTCTTCGAATAATCGGTGAACATACATAAAAAATAACCGGCCAAGTGCGAATCGAATTCACGCACTAAGGGTTCCTTACCATTATCTATCAAAATTCGTATTTGTTATATGAGATGCCCCCCTTAAATATTTATTTCATTTTGTTTTTAAAATTTGTTGTTATAGCGGCAACAGAAATATACATAATTTGTGAAAATTTCAACTGTTTAGCTATCGCAGTTCTTAAGATACAGCCTGGTGACATATGTGAAAGCAAATGACCATTTTTAAGATATTTTTAATCTGTGAAGTCTATAATTCTTGTAATTTAGTCTATGGCAATCCTCTATGTCTTAATGTCAAACATTGGCTAGTAAAAAAAAATGTACTATTTGAGTTGATCTGTCAGAAATAATACATAGTTTTATATGGCGCGGAATAAGTTCTTGAAAATTATATTGAAAAAGAGATTCGTCATTCGAGTTAATAGTAATTTTATTTTATCAAGTGATTAAACCCGAGTGTGGAATGATCTGTCCGTATTTCATTGGATTGCCCTGGAGAAAACCCAACATGGATATTATGGATAGTGAGGAATGGAAACAATAACGCGGCCTATATTGGCTTCGCTTTCATATGACAGACAAACGGTCAGACGGACAGACAGCGAAGTCTTAGTAATAAGTAAGGTCCTGTTTTTAGTGGTCCCTTTGGGTACGGAACCCTAAAAACAATGCGAATTGATAATCTCTTCCTTTTTGGAAGTAGGTTAAAACAAATAAATCTGTAAGTTAGTCATCAAACTAAATAGATAGATAAAGACAAGTTTCTTTGCCAGGCAAATTAAGATCACGGTGGTCCACTTTCTAGCTTTCAACCCAATAATATCCGAACGTCTGAACCGATTTTTAGCAAACAAAGCTAAGAATCATTTGGACAAACAAGGCTTTCGATTAAAGGAAACCACATTAAAATTCTCTCAGTTCTTGTTTTATTTGTTTGTAAAACGATATTGTGCCAAAAAACAAAACACGTCGAACTTATAACATCCTATATAATATATAACGGGTAAAAATAAAAAATCTCACCTTGTAATGCACCATTTTACAGCTTATTTTGACTGATCTGAAAAAAAACAGATTGCATTAATACATACATACATACATACTATCACGTCTCTATCCCTAATGGGGCAGACAGAGCATTTTGGGTCTTGCGGTTCTATGCAGAGCCCAGGGCCGCAAGACCCAAAAGCCACTTTTAGCGTCATGGTGGGCGAGAAGATGGAAAAGCAATCAATACAGTGATGGGTTGCTAGCCGCATCGCCTGTTAACATGATTTGCATTTTTGCCCATTCCCTCGATCGGCTTTTACGATCTGCGTGGGAAGAGAAGCAGCTGGTACATTCTAAGTTTTTTATTTCTCCCAGACCAGCATGGGAGAGAGATTGCATTAATATCACAATTAAAACCGACATATACAACTAAAAACCGACTTCAACCCAAAACTACACAACCGATTTTGATCAAATTTATTTGGGACTACCTCGTAAGTATACCCTTTTAAACAAAGAAAGAATTTTCCAAATCGGGCCAAGCGTCTTCAAATAATGGGCAAAAATACATTAAATAACCGGCCAAGTGCGAATCGGATTCGCGCACTAAGGGTTCCGTCCTATTACCTATAAAAAATCGCGTTTGTTGTATAGAAGCCCCCTTAAATATTTATTTCATTTTGTTTTTAGTATTTGTTGCTATAGCAGCAACAGAAATACATAATTTGTAGCTAGACAGTTGAAAATTTCAACTGTCTAGCTATCGCGGTTTTTGAGATATAGCCTGGTGACAGACAGACGGACAGACAGCGAAGTCTTAGTAATAGGGTCCCGTTTTTACCCTTTGGGTACGGAACCCTAAAAAGATTGATATCCTTATCCCTTTTTGGAAGTCAATAAATAATGTTTCTAAACTAAAAACCGACTTCATCCCAAATTTCTACGACAGACAGCCAGATAGACATGCATGGCTAAACTATAAAGGTTCCTTGTTTACTACGGAACCCTAAAAACCGACTTCACCCCAAACTATGAAATCGATTTAGATATAACTTTTATGGGACTAAGCATTTTTTGTTGTTTGAAAATATTAAACGGCAAAAGTATAAAATAAGTAAGAGTTATTTAAGTTATTTCTTGCTATAAGTACCATTACCATCCAAATCCGACCGTGGGACAAGCAAGTTGTACAAGCGAATTAGATGCAAAACGTATAATTTTCTTATTTGCGTCACATCTGATAAAATCTGACTTTCCATGGGTGGGAAAATGGACGCTGATGGTTTGTGGATAAAGCGATTATATGACGCCTTTACTTTGGATATAAAATGTAATTAAACCCATGAGAACAAAGCGTGATGTTGTGAAGGATGTAAGTACTTCTTCTTCTTCTCGTGTCGAAAGCTCAAAATAATTGTATAAGCTTTTATTGTGAGGCTAAAGTACTTACCATGGTATAATAAAACAAGGTATTCTCTTCCCGTGACAGCTGATGACGTAGGTGGAACTTAACTACGTCATCAGTTTGATGTGTTGCCACTGTGTGAAATTGAATTACCCGAGCGTAATGCATTTTGAACTTATATACCAATTTCGAATTAATAATCCATTAGGTATATCAATTTATAAAATATTGAATTGATGAATCACGCGAGATACTAAATAGCTAAGTTACTTAATATTTTATTTGATATTCATGAACTAATTGAAAAAGTCCTTAAATTTACCATCATTAGAACAGCTCATCGACTTCATAATATTGTATTGTCATCCAACTTAAACAAATGTATCAAATTTCAGCTAAATAGATTGAAGATAATTAGCTGAAAATTAAGTTGCAAGATTTGACCTAAACAAACATACATACATACAAGATACATTGCAAGTTATATAAAAACTTGTAAAATCAGATTTTTTTCTCTCCAGAATTTTGCTACTTTCACAGCGTCGACTGAGACCTCGTATAGGTCACGCTTAGTGCTGCTGGTAGGGCACGATGGGCAGGAGAGGTGTGTTATAGTCTGGTCGTTATGACCTCATTGATACTGTGTTGCTGTTGGGTTAATAAACCGCCGGGCTAAATTAAGTAAGTACTTAGCTATCCCCATGCTGGTCTGGGAGATATAAAAAAAACTTAGAATGTACCAGCTGCTTCTCTTCCCACGCAGATCGTAAAAGCCGATCGAGGGAATGGGCGAAAATGCAAATCATGTTAACAGGCGATGCAGCTAGCAACCCATCACTGTATTGATTGCTTTTCCATCTTCTCGCCCACCATGACGCTAAAAGTGGCTTTTGGATCTTGCGGCCCTGGGCTCTGCTTAGAGCCGCAAGACCAAAAATGCTCTGTCTGCCCCATTAGGGATAAAGACGTGATAGTATGTATGTATGTATGTTAGCTATAACCCTTTAGCTTTCATCATAATCATCATCATCAGGTCTTTTTATCTCTACTGCAGGAGCACGACCCTCTCTGTACTACCAGAGCCATACTTGGCCAGAGCAGACAGAGGACTTCACCTACACTCTCTACGCTAGCCAGACGGGTTGGAAAGGGCTCATTGATGTTTATAAGCTTTGTTTATTTCCTAAGTCGCCTTCTACGACATCCACGGGAGGACTTGGAGTGGTCCTATTCTACTTTACCGGGAACCACACGGCAATTCAGCTTCGGCATAGCATTATAATTACACTAGCTTCGCCCGCGGTGTTACCCGTGATTAAAGTAGCCTACGTGTGAATCCAGGGTGTCAGCTTCCTGCATACCACATTTTATTTAAATTGGTCCAGCCGTTTGCGCGTACAGCAGTGGCGGAGCCTCTTTAGAAGCCGATTCCCATCGAGTTCCCTTAGGGGCTTCTAAAATATATGCATTTATTACTAACTAGCTGAAGCCCGCGACTTCGTTCGCGTGGACTTTATGTCCCTGGAAAATGCTCATCAGGCTGAACAACTTTTACTAAGGCGGCATTTTTATATCTCTTATAGTTTAGCTGGACCATTATGGTTCTGCATCAGGCGTTCCATTTTCCAAAATCATTTATACCCTATATGTTGCCCAGGCTTAATAGCTATATAACAAAAAAAGTTTCATTCGAATCCGTCCAGCATTTCCGGAGATTAGCGTGTACAAACAGACAAACAGACAAACAGACATACAGACAAACAGACAAACAGACAAACAGACAGACATTTTTTTTAAAATTCTTACTCTATTACAACGTCTCCATCGCTTCCAATTTTTTTTTTTGGAAATATATTTAATGTACAGACACACTTTTTTTACTGTTTTATTATATGTATAGATAACAATTAAAACCTTCGTATATCGGCGCACTTACTATTTTCATATGCCGTAAACTAGTAGTATGACTGGATTGCACGCACCCACATATTCAAAATACGAAAATTCTCTCTGGTTATTGAAATAAATTCACAATGATAAATGCATAAACACGCTCAGATACATATTATTCACACTAAGTTAATAAAAATAAGCCGGACATGGAACGGCTTATTATACAATGTCCTTTTTAATTAAGTACAAATATTTTAAGGGGTGATTCAGTCCATCATTTTGAACAACTTTTCCCAATAAGTTTTTATCGAAATACGAAAAAATAATTTTCATTTTCCATAGTAATGATATCACGTGACTACTTCGATTTGTATGAAAACCGAAAAAATATATTTCGTATTTCGATATACATTCATTGGGAAAAGTTGTTCGATATGATGGACTGAATCACCCCTTAAAATATTTGTACTTAATTAAAAAGGACATTGTATAGCTGTACTAGTCTAAATTCTCACCCAACGCCACTGGCGTACAGAAGTAACAAACACACACACTCACAAATTTTCGCCTTTACAATAGTAGTATTCTTCTTACAAAATAATTTTTCAAAACCAAAAACCGACTTTAGCAGAAAACTATGTTGTATGTTAAGCTATGTTGAAATAAAATAAAATAAAATAAAAATAAAAATAAAAAAAAACTACTCAACCGATTTAGATAAAATGGGGCCAGCTGACAAGTATACTCTTTCAAACAAAAACTTTGAGTAATCGGTCAACGAACATACAGAAAAAAAACATTCCCACGAATTGATAACCTCCTCCTTTTTTGAAGTCGGTTAAAAACAACAGACTTCATTTTCTTTAAGGAGTTACTTACATATCTCCGAAGATCTTTATCATATCTTCACCAAATAACTATAGGGCCAGCTTGGTAGTAAAGGCTTTTAATTCAAATTCATCAAAATCGGTTCACAATTAGCGAAGATATCGAGTAAAACGGGTATCAGATATCGGGTAACCTCATCTATTTTTGAAGTCGGTTATAAAGAGGAGACATATTCCTGTTAAAGTGGATGATGGTTTAAACCAAATACTAAAGTTTGTCCGCGTTTTATAATACGTACTAGGCATTATTATACTTGTATTATTGTAAGTACACTGTTAAAAATTACGTTTACATGCAAAAAAATTACACAATCCTGTAAAATTGCCGAAAAATCTGGGAAATTTACGGAAACATATGAAATATTACATAATTTTCGTCATTTTTATTTTTTTTCTTTAAAATCAACAATTTTTACGTAGTTTTATATAAAGTTTATTGAATAATCGCGAAATTAACACAAAATCTGAAAAATTATTCGGAAGGTTCGGGATAAATACATTTTGGTATGTATTTTCAGGGTTCCGTAGCCAAATGGCAAAAACGGAACCCTTATAGATTCGTCATGTCTGTCTGTCTGTCTGTCTGTCCGTCCGTATGTCACAGCCACTTTTTTCCGAAACTATAAGCCCTATACTGTTGAAACTTGGTAAGTAGATGTATTGTGTGAACCGCATTAAGGTTTTGACACAAAAATAGAAAAAAAAACAGTAAATTTTGGGGTTCCCCATTAGAACTAAAACTCAAAAATTTATTTTTCATCAAACCCATACGTGTGGGGTATCTATGGATAGGTCTTCAAAAATGATATTGAGGTTTCTAAAAGTATTTTTTTCTAAACCGAATACTTTGCGCGAGAGACACTTCCAAAGTGGAAAAAAGTGTGTCCCCCCCCCGTAACTTCTAAAATAAGAGAATGATAAAACTAAAAAAAATATATGATGTTCATTACCATGAAAACTACCAGCGAAAATTGGTTTGAACGAGATCTAGTAAGTAGTTTTTTTTTAATTCGTCATAAATCATAAACGGCAATTTTCCTTTCATTCAATCAACTCAAATATAAAAATTAAAAAAAACATACTACAAGACTTTTATATTATGTTATTTGCTACAACGGAACCCTTCATGGGCGAGTCCGACTCGCACTTGGCCGCTTATTAACAATTGAAACGGGAATTTTACATAGAAACTTCGTAAAGGAAAAACGAAGAAAAAGCCGGTGCAAGGCTCCGAAGCAGCCTACAGCAGAAATTTTGAAAACTTATAGGGTTAACAAGGTGTAGTCTCTTTTTATGTTTTTATATAATTGATTTATTTACTTACCTTCAAATTCATAACATAACAATTAACAAACCTACTTTAATTCAAATATCTTTTGTCTCGTTCTTTTTTGTTAAAAATCGAAAAGAGAGAAAGGGACAAAACATGTTGAAGCTAAAATAGGTCCAAACGGTTATTAATTTGAGAGTTAAACTTTTTGTAACTTTTGCAACAAAACACAAAATATAACTGGCACGAAACAAAATTCAAACATTTAAAAACTCGAGCACAGTTCTAATTTCAAACGCCCAATTTTTTTGTATTTCCAATGCTTCTTACATTAGAGAGAGAATCAGTACCTACCAACGGCAGATACGCTCTGTGATATAGATTCTACTGATGTTTTTATGTCATCACCATCGTCATTTTTGTGTGGCAGTCGTCAAGCAATGTCAGATGCCTTTAGGTAGCCAGAAAAGTCTGACACCAATGTTGGCCACTTACGCACACGAAAAACAAATAACAAACAAACATAATCATCGTCGTTTCAGCCACAAGAACTAACACTAAATCTTTGATTGATATAGAACCCTGTGTTGCTTACCTACTTAAATGGTGTTTCAGAAAGTAGAACAACTCTTTACAGGATGTTCAAAGTTATAGGGAACTTAGGCGACATAAGTACATCGATCTTTTATTATTATTTTTATGTATGTTCACCGATTGTTCGAAGACGCCTAAACCGATTAATAAAATCCTTTTTTTGATTGAACGGACATATTCGTTAGGTGGTCCCATAAACTTTTTATCAAAATCGGTTTTGTAGTTTAGAGGTGAAGTCGGTTATTAGTTTTGAAAAATTATATAGGAATAGCTTATGTACCATACCTACTAAGAAACTAACAAAGTTCTATGAAAAAGTAATAAAAACTTTTTCAAATAAAGTTTTTCAAGAAAAATTGCTTTAAGTACAAACCTTTAAATCACAAAACTGGCACTATAGTAAAAAAGTGAAAACTTCGAAACACAGTTCTATTTTCAAACGCGCGTATACTCGACTTTAAAATGAGCGTACATACAACGGACGCTCTGTAGCAATGGCGGACACGCACTGTGATATAGATTCTTCTCATGATGTTTTTATAGAGCAATATTGCGGAGGGCGCATCTTTAAAGCCCTTGCACACAGCCTCAGCTGATAAATCCAAAAATGTAGGTCTGAATATAAGGATAGACAACAGTACCTATATCAATTTAAATTAAATACTGTCAAACTATCAAACGCTGCACGCAGGCCGCTCTTGATCGGTCATTTTGGAAATCCTTGGGAGAGACCTATGACAATGAATGATGATATTAATAATTAAATTAATTGCATTTTGGTTTATTCAAATATTTAACTTTTAGAACGCAGTGTCATTATATGTTTATATAATATAAACACTTTTATTGGTGACATATTTTTTCTGTACATGAACATCCTTCGTGTGATCCGTATGAATTAAAAACTATCGATATGTTACTGTTTTTCAAGGTCACGATAGTATCGATAGACTATCGATATTTTATACTATTATTGGTCGATGGAACTCAGTAATAAAACGACGCAATTCCATCGAGTTTAGGCTTATTTCATTTATCTCAGTAAAGTCTCACAAAAATTCTTTAATAAAATTTTTTTTTTTTTTCACGAAGCTTGTTTAAATTTCGTGTCTCTCATCACGCGACTATCGAGACTTCCCCAGCCAGGTAACTAACAGTGTGCAAGGCCCCTTACGTTGACCATTGTAGCATCTTCAGCTGCGCATGACCTCGAATGCGACATGTCATGGACTTTATACGTACTTAGAAGGACCCAGATCGAAGATAGAGTTCTTGGTAGCCTACGGGGGTTGACTGACCAGGATCTCTCAAGTTTACGTCAAATATCATTCTCATCGCCGTATATTTCCGTGTGGTTTCCGGCAGAGTAGAATAGGGCCGAAGAAAGAGAGACATGGAAAGCACTCCACCGACAAGAGCCCAGCTCTTAAATATAAGAAGAAGAAGAATAGGGCCGCTCCAAGTCCTCCCTTGGATGTCGTAGAAGGCGACTTAGGAAATACAAGCTATACAAAACATATAATAATAAACCGAACCAACGGGCTTTATTAATCTAAGCCCGCGACTTCGTTCGCGCGGACTTTGGAAAATCTTTGGAAAATGCTCATCAGGCTGAACAACTTTCGTCGTTTTTATATTTCGTACAGTTTAGCTGGACCATTATGGAACCGCATAAGGTGTTCCATTTTCTGAAATCAATTATACCCTATATGTTGCCCATTGCACAAGCTTAACAAAAAAAGTTTCATTCGAATCCGTCTACTATTTTCGGAGATTACCATGTATAAACACACAGTTTTTTTTTTTAATTTTTACTCTATTACTATATCTCCATCGCCCCCAATTTTTTTTTATTATCATTTAACATTATACTAGAGTTATCTAGAATAGCTCGTATGGTCGTGTGGTACGATGTATTACGGGTATGTCCTAGTCTTGAAGAAAGAATAATCTGAGAAGCCTTCTCCTTTGAATGTTGAACGGCATTTATGTAACAACTAGCTGAAGCCCGCGACTTCGTTCGCGTGCACTTTATGTCTCTGGAAAATGCTCATCAGGCTGAACAACTTTTACTAAGGCGACATTTTTATATCTCTTATAGTTTAGCTGGACCATTATGGTTCTGCATCAGGCGTTTCATTTTCCAAAATCATTTATACCCTATATGTTGCCCAGGCTTAATAGCTATATAACAAAAAAAGTTGCATTCGAATCCGTCCAGTATTTCCGGAGATTAGCGTGTACAAACAGACAAACAGACATACAGACAAACAGACAAACAGACAGACATTTTTTTTTAAATTCTTACTCTATTACTATGTCTCCATCGACCCCAATATTTTTTTTGGAAATATATTTAATGTACAGACACACTTTTTTTACTGTTTTATTATATGTATAGATATAGATATAGATAGATATAGATGTATAGATAGATTTGACACCGTTCAGTTTGCAAGTTCGTCGCTGTAAGTTGTCAAAAGTACACAAAAACTCCTACTACTGTTGATGAGGTCTTATTTTGTAGGTTAATGCATCAAGATTGATTAATACATACATCACTTTGTTCCAAATTCTGCGGTTTCCCTATAAAATGGCAAAAATACAGGAAAAATTGAAAAAAATTAAAAATTTGGATAGCTGTTACTCAAAAACTATAAGACCTATAAAAATAAAATTCATACCATGTGGTAGGTAATTTAATGTAGATTAAGTTTGTGATTGACAGTTTTCTTCTAGATCTAACAGTTTTTGTACAAAACGGAGAAAACCGTGGCGAGGGACATATTGTCAAAGAAAAGGGGGGGAAGGGGGGAAATTGATCTGAAACGGGGCAAAATCGTGCTCGAATTAGTCTAAAAAAACCCGGTGTCAAACCGTTACATTCCATGCCGTTCAAAGTCATAATTTTTTTGGGCTTATTTCATTTGTCTTCTTTGGATACGGAACTAGGGATGCAACGATACAGCTATTACGATACCAATACAAATGACGAATACATCGTAATGGCCAAATACGATAACGAATTACGATACGAATGCATTACGATATTTGTTTATACCATTTTGATGAATTTATTGGAAGCTTTGTGGTATTTTATTATTGTAAGACTAAGTACAGTCTTCTTCTTCTTATATTTAAGAGCTGGGCTCTTGTCGGTGGAGTGCTTTCCATGTCTCTCTTCCTTCCGCTAAGTTCTTAACCTCTAACTCTAACTCTTAAGTTAAGAACTAAGTAAAGTAAAAGTATAAAAAAAAGTTATAAAAAAGTTATAGTATTAATTTTATCAATTTTCATCATTTACTTATATTTTAACCTTCCAGGACATAGCTGATTAAATGACGGAACGTCTAAATAGTTTGATTCAGAAAACACAACATATTTGAGTTTTTTCCCTTAAGTCGGTTTCTCTCATCACTGTGTATCAGTCCTGCCTGCCTGCTTAAAACTATCAATGCTAAAAGTGACGGATGCGAAGCGTTCAGAAATTGACGCGTTATGCGTTTCGTCTCACCCGAAACAGTAAAAATTTAAAAAAATTCGAGTAAATGTATCGTAAAAATATCGTATCGTAATATTTACGATAACGAATAATCGTAAAGGTTTACGATAATCGCCGATATACGATTATCGTATCGGTATCGTTGCATCCCTATACGGAACCCTAAAAAAATGTACTCTTACACATGTAGGTACAGAGTGAATGTCAGATACATTTAGGTAGTTTAACGAATCTAACATCAGTGTTGGCCACCAACACTCACGAAATCACGCCTTGACCCCGACCATGCGACACTCAAGCTGTCATTTCACACATCTCCGTGTCATAACGATGTCGGATAAAACATAAAGCGCGTCTTGACAATGACCTCACTATGTAGACGGGTTGGTAGTTACGAGGTAGTATTGGAATGGAGACGACTTCAATTTATATTTTGGAACGAATGTTGTTTTCGGACGGTAAAGAATTGGCGACTGGGGGGCTAGACGAAAAAAGTATTAGTATAGATTCTTCCGTCACTTTTTTCCGTTACGAACTTTTTTAGGTGCTGGAATTATTTTGGGTTTTTTTATTAGACCCCGACGAAAAAGATGGGTGATATAAATTTACGTGTCGGTGTATCGGTCTGTGTCGTCGCAACGCCTAAACGAATAGTCCGATTTTGATCCGGTTTCATTGTTTGTTTTGACGTGTGGTATCTGGCAGAGTAGAATAGGGCCACTCCAAGTCCTCCCGTGGATGTCGTAGAAGACAACTTAGGAAATAGAAGCTAAACAAAGCTTATAAACATCAATGAGACCTCTCCAGCCCTAGGCCAACGAGGAGAGTGGAGTCCTCTGGCTGCTCTGCCCAAGTTTGGCTCTGGTAGTAAAGAGAACGTGCTCCTGCAGTGGAGACAAAAAGACCTGGTGGTGATTATTGTTTGGAAGCTAACTTGATAGAGATGGGTCTTATATGATGAAAATAGGTGCAGCAATTTGAAAGTTAGGGGGGTGAGGTAAACCCTTAAAAGTCGGGTTTTTTTTTTAATTTGCTAAACTTGTTTCTTAGGGCTCTTACTGACGAGCGACAGTACGACAACGACAGTCCGCGACACTAATCGGCGACAAATGTCGCAAAATGTCGCGCAAAGAGTGCTGGCAGGATACCAGCGGAACCTTTACAGCAAAAGTGAATCTATGTATGTATGTTTGTTACTTCATCACTAGTGATGTGCCGCCGCCGCGAAATCAGAAATTTCTTTCCTTGAAAATTTCCGGAAATTTTCAACATATTTCGAGAATTTTTGTTGAAAATTTTCCTAAAGAAATTTTTTGCTAGAAATTTCTCGAAAATTTCCAGGTCGTTCCGTACATTTCTCGAAATTTTCAAGAACGGCACATCACTATTCATCACGCGCAAACAGCTGGAACAATTTTGATGAAATTTGGTTTGCAGGAAGCTGACACCCTGGATTAGTAGTTAGCCCCACTAATGTCCTCATCTAGGAAATCAAAAAAGCTATTAACCAATTGCGTACCTAAATGTAAAGATAGGCTAATATTCAAATACGTCACACCTAAAAATATCATTGATACTTTTAAAAGCTTGAATAATAAAAAAACTGGTGATTTGTGGGACATTTCTGTATCCGTTATAAGTAATATTATAGATGTAATTGCGCCTTACTTAGCTTCCATATTTAATAAATGTGTAGACGCGGGATCTTTCCCTGACATGATGAAGTTAAGTAAAGTTATCCCTCTATTTAAGACTGGTGACAGAAATGATCCAACAAATTACCGTCCCATTTCTATTCTGCCAGCACTGAGCAAAATATTCGAAAAGATAATTTTTAACCAATTATTAGATTTTTTCAACAAAAATAGTCTGTTCCATGGTGATCAGTATGGATTTACTAAGGGTCGATCAACAACGGATGCAGGTGTTGCACTATTACAAAACATCTATGATGCTTGGGAGTGTTGTCAGAATGCAATTGGTGTCTTTTGTGACCTCTCCAAAGCCTTTGATTGTGTAGACCACAAAACCCTTCTATCCAAACTTGAGCACTACGGAATAAAAGGGAAGGCTCTTGAATTGATTGAATCTTATTTGAGTAGCCGAATTCAAAAAGTTAGTGTAAATCAAGTAAAATCTGAAGGATCAAGCGTAGTGATGGGTGTGCCCCAGGGTTCTATCTTGGGTCCTTTGTTGTTCCTGATCTATATTAATGATTTACCATATTATGTAAAAGATTGTAAGGCTGTACTTTTTGCTGATGACACTTCCCTTGTTTTCAGCGTAGATAGGAAAACTGACACCTCTGATGAGATGAATAATATACTGTCGCAAGTGTTGGATTGGTTTACAGCAAATAATTTAGTATTAAATGCAAAAAAAACGAAATGTGTAAAGTTCTGCTTACCAAATGTTACAAAAGTTCCAACACGATTATTTATTGATAAGGAAGCAGTAGATATGGTTGATAACACAACATTTTTGGGAATAACGCTTGATTCAGGGTTGCAATGGGGTGCCCATATTAAAAAATTAGCTGGAAAACTTAGCTCTGCGGCCTATGCGGTTAGAAGAATTAGGCAAATGACTGACGTTGATACAGCGCGTTTGGTATATTTTGGGTACTTCCACAGTGTTATGTCCTATGGAATATTGCTATGGGGTAACGCTGCAGATATAAATACCATATTTGTTTTACAAAAACGCGCTATCAGATTTATATATAAATTAGGTGCTAGAGAGTCTTTGAGGGAACTATTTAAAGACATAAATATTTTGACCCTCCCTTCGCAATTCATCTATGCGAACATTATGTACGTTCGTCAGAATATACACTCATTTAAGAAAAATTGTGATATTCATAGTATTAACACGAGAAATAAAAATAAATTAGCCATCACAGCTTTGCGGTTAGAGAAAACAAAAAAATCTTTTGTGGGTCTCGGCTTGCGCCTCTATAATAAAATTCCAGATGATATGGTAGCATTACCATTATCTAAGTTTAAGACAGCCGTTAAAAATCATTTATTACAAAATGCGTATTATCATGTAAATGACTACTTATTATCATCTGAGAAAAATTCTTGGAAATAGTTGTCTGCAAATTGTAATTGTATAATTTAAATGTATAGCTTAAGTGTAAATCTGTATTGTAATTGTAACATAGCCCATCAGGCTGGGTAGGGACCAATACTGAACTGGGTTTCTTTCGGCGTAATCTTCCCAGCAGTGGTCGTTCCGAAACGCTAGTAGTTTTTAGCTTCTGCACTAAAAAAAAATATTTAAAAAAAATGACCTTCAATAAGAGATAAATTTATCCTACATTGAATAAAAATTTTTGACTTTTGACTTTGACTTTGACTTTAGTAGATTACTTGGGCCATGCGGGGCGCAGCTGGTAGGCAAGTAGAATATGAGACCAATCACTTTTTTACTTCGCACATGAGCCAAACCAGTCTTGGGGTGTTTAAGAAGTGGGCACATAGGGTTGCAAACTTCTTAAACTCCTCGTTTCTCTCCTTTACGTATTGTCATCTCCTGCCCATTAACTCAGAGTTAAGTTTATTTGCGTGAATTCTTTAAAATTTTCCTGTGTTGTTTTCTAAATAGAGCAATAAACCTTCTTATAAATCTTTCTGAGGAATACTTTTGGCAGGTATTTTTAGGATTTTGCGAAGTCGTTCTTAACCAACGTGACTTAGTATAAGTACCCTGTATACATTTTACCTTGCTAGGATTTCTACATACTCGTAAAATCACGTCTATACACCCTAACTGGGCAGACAGAGCATTTTTGGTCTTGAAGCCTTAAGCAGCTTTCTTCCATACGGATCTGGGAGACGAGAAAAAACTTAGAATTACCAGCTGCTTCTCTTCCCGCGCAGATCGTAGAAGCCGATCGAGGGACTGGGCGAAAATACAAATCATTTTAATAGGCGATGCGGCTAGAAACCCATCACTATTTTGATTTCTTTTTCTACCTTCACGCTGAAAGTGGCCTACTAGTCTTACTGCCCTGGGCCCTATCTGCATAGAGCCGCAAGACCCAAAGTGCTCTGTCTGCACCGTTAGGGATAAAGACGTGATAGTATGTATGTGCGTATGTAAGCTCTAAACAGGCCTCAAGGCTCAAAGAAGACTTTTAACGAGAATGTGGGCTCAATTTTTGCCCATTCTCTTGATCGGCTTCTACATTTTACAATCTGTGCAGAAAGAGAGCCAGCATGGTAGAAATTAGAAATGTAATATTGCTGTGCATGTGCGGTGTATTAGTTCACACTCCCTACGCATGCAACTACCTACTTACAATTAATTATACATATGTGAGGGGGACCTGGTGACCCAAGATACAGGCCTCGGCTTAGTTTGGTGTCTCCAGTGCTCCCACAAGTTTTAAATTTTAAATTTAAGTTGATGTTGTATTTCTATGTTGTACCTAATAACTGTTATAACTTGTGGAGTGAAATAAAAACATTTTGTATTTGTATTTTGTAATTACCCAAATTCAAGATTTAAATATTCAAAATTCGAGATTTATAATTCAAATTGAAAAGTTTCGCTCACCAAATTTTTAGAAAGAATCTTTAATGCTCATGTTATCCAAAGTTCCCATCAAAGACACTCGAGTTATCGTCGAACATACATACATACAAACGCCGGATTATCCAAGTAGACTCGGAGAATGAATGGCGAATTCATATCTTGTAAGTACGACCAAAACAAAGGATTATTAGGACGCTACGGACCCTAGAAGGAAATGCAGCTTGAGGCCTTTTACTAGAACTGTAATAACACTAATAACTAAGCACTAAACCTTGAGGCTGTAGACCACTATGGCTTAGTGGTGGCGAACAGTTTCTCAATCTGTCATTATATTTTTTGCCCGGTTTTGGTTGAAATCTTCCATGCTGGTCTGGGAGAGAAAAAAACTTAGTTTGTGCCAGCTGCGTCTCTTCCCGCGCAGATCGTAGGAGCTGATCGAGGGACTGGGCGAAAATACTAATTTATTTATTTAACTTCATTACAATATACATGTAAATGGCGGACTTAAGGCCAGGGGCCTTTTCTTTAAGTCAACCAACAGGTGATGCTGAGAAAGTAATCAATAGGAGATGCGGCTAGCAACGCATCACTATTTTGATACCCTTTTTCAACATTCTCGCCCACTACAGCGCTAAAAGTGGCATTTGAGTCTTGCGGCCCTGGGCTCTGCTGCTTAGAGCCGCACTACCTGAAGTGCTCTGTCTGCCCTGTTAGGGATAAAGACGTGATAGTATGTATGTATGTTGTGGTTGAAAGGAAAAAAAAAAATTATTTGCCAGGCATTGCCAGGCAAATAAAAAATGTCCCGACTTTCAAAACCCCCAAAAACTTTTAGACGGCTGAACCATCCAGCTAAAAACCATCTCGACAGCTTTGAATATTTTAAAAAAACTGAGTGCAGTGCCATACTCGGTTCATCATCATCAGCTTTCAAAACCCACTGCTGGGCATAAGCCTCCCTTTGTCTGCGCCATCCCGTTCTGTCCGCGGCCGCTGCTATCCAGTTCTTGCATGTGACTTGCCTGATATCGTCGACCCACCGAGACACCGGACGTCCCACACTGCGCAATCGACCTGGTGTTGTAACAAGCCAGAGTCAAGGTCGTCGTGTAGCAGCCTGATCGAACCCGGGGATTCTTCGCACCCTCTGCCCCACCGTTACCGTAACCGCTGCCGTGGTTAGGAATAGCAGGGCTGCTGGGGACTGAGGGCCACGGCTGTTTTTGGACAAAAGTGGTTTGGCCTTAAAACGCCGCGCTGGCCAGTGCGTCTCGGCGAGTTTCTTCCTGTCACGTTAGCTTCTGGCGAGTAATACAGTATTTAGATACTGTATTACTCCATTAATAGGGGAGAGAGACCACGAGGAGGTGTGAGCTAGGAATTGAAGTCTAGATGGACTTCAACATACAACATGTCTGTTGACATCCATCAAGACTCTCTCCCCCTATATTCATAGGCATACTCGGTTGGAACGAACAAAAATTGGAGTCACTAAAAAAACGAACAAAATTCCAGCCCCTGAAAAAGATCGTGACGGAAAAAGTATGTTACACTTTTTTTCCGCCACCAAAGTCGTACCGTCACAAAAGGAACTTTGTTTCAAAAAAACCGCATTGAAATTAAGTTTTTATGCACCTCCTTCTAAAGACTTCTTTTTCTCGGCACCACCAGTGGGTTGACTGGTAGATAAAGCCTATGGCTTTAAGTCCGCCTATTACATTTGTAATAAAGTTAAATAAATAAATCGATGAATTCGTTTAGAAGATACAATGCCACACACAGACAAGTCAAATTTAAATTTAAAAAGGTTAAAAAGTTTTTTTTTACAAAATTATGCAAGTACATAACATTTTATAATGATTTTTTATTGGTGTACGACGCAAATAAACTTTTATCTTTTCTATTGATTGTCTAGGCAAGTTCTGGACTTGGAATTTAAGTTTTTTTAGGGTTCCGTAGCCAAATGGCAAAAACGGAACCCTTATAGATTCGTCATGTCTGTCTGTCTGTCCGTCCGTATGTCACAGCCACTTTTTTCCGAAACTATAAGACCTATACTGTTGAAACTTGGTAAATAGATGTATTATGTGAACCGCATTAAGGTTTTGACACAAAAATAGAAAAAAAACAATAAATTTTGGGGGTTCCCCATACTTAGGACTGAAACTCAAAAAAATATTTTTCATCAAACCTATACGTGTGGGGTATCTATGGATAGGTCTTCAAAAATGATATTGAGGTTTCTAATATCATTTTATTCTAAACCGAATACTTTGCGCGAGAGACACTTCCAAAGTGGAAAAAAGTGTGTCCCCCCCCCCCCCCCCGTAACTTCTAAAATAAGAGAATGATAAAACTAAAAAAAATATATGATGTTCATTACCATGAAAACTACCAGCGAAAATTGGTTTGAACAAAATCTAGTAAGAAGTTTTTTTTTAATATGTCATAAACTGCAATTTACCTTTCATTCAATTAACTCAAACATAAAAATAAAAATAACAAATATTACTACGGAACCCTTCATCGGCGAGTCCGACTCGCACTTGGCCGCTTATTTTTTTAATGAGTCATCCGTTTTATTTTGAGTCAAACATAAAATTACCATTTCACATTTCAAAACAATGAACAAATGAACAAATTGACGCCAAAGCCGGCTTCTTCCATTAATTTTCCCATTACAATTTAAGTCGTGCCCACTGTTGGCCATCCCTGGCGGTTCCCACCATAAATCATACGTTCGACGGACAGACTGATTACAAAGGAACGAGCGTAGAGAATTGACACTTCATGTTGTAGTTCTAAAAACCTAACAACTAATATTTTTGAGTTTGTCAATACCTTACAACTAATCAACTTAGTTATTGATAGTAATACGTTTGATCATGAAATTTAGGTTAACTTTATGATTTTTTTACGCATGTCGAGTTTACCTGTAACTCTGTGTTACATTAAGTAAAAATCCTGTACGTCAAATTTTAAAATTAAGTATCAATGTAAACAAATGTAGGTAAAACATAATAAACAAATAAAAATATTACTTACTATATTGAGCCCAAACGTACAACAATGATTTTACCCAAAGTGGTTGAACTGAAATAAGTAAATTTGACATTTAATGACACGAATTTTGACATTTAAGGACATCACGACGCGCCTTATTGAGGCAACTGGTGATCATAGAGCTGGCAGCTATTTTGCTCAGCGTATAAGTATAGCCGCTCTAGATCGGTCATTTTGGAAATCTTTGGGAGAGGCCTATGTCCAGCAGTGGACGTTGTGCGGCTGAAATGATGATGATGATGATAAGTATAGCCATTCAGCGGGGAAATGTTGCCAGTATTTTGGGTACATTGCCTCAATGCAATGGTGCGTTGGAAGAAATATTTTTTTTATAACCTGTTTATTTTGAATGTAGTATTGTTTATTTGTTTATTAAAGATCTAAGACACGAATGTTTATTTAGTAGTTAAACCTAAACAGGCACTTTTACGTGTCAATAAGTATAAACCAGAGTAATTATGGGTACGTAATACGGAACCCTGTCAGGAAAATTACTAAATTGCATGTTAGAACTTCTCTTCTTATATTTAAGAGCTGGGCTTTTGTCGGTGGAGTGCTTTCCATGTCTCTCTTCCTTCCGCTAAGTTCTTAACCTCTTTATAACCATGTTAGAACTAAAGAACTATTTTTCTGTACTATATTTTTTTTACTCAGACCGTTTTCTTGCACAATGGGGCACCCTAATCGAGTTCTCATTTTGTAACAGTCCTGATAATAGCAGATCTGGATATGTTGCGTTTTGCGTTTTAACTTGAAAGCTTGCTTTTTAAAATTCACTCGTTTCAGCATTTATTTTTAAATTTGACCCATATTTGCCCAACGAATCATAGGGCAAGTTACCCAAAGTAAGTTCGAGACTTGTGTTAGAGGATACTAATTTAACTCAGCGATACTATATTTTATAACAAATACATATAATAAAAATCCAAGACCCAGGACAATTTGATAAAGGCCATTTTCCAATTTGCCCTGACCGGCGGGGATCGAACCCTCCTCTGGGTGGCGGACTAGCACGGTGAACACTACGCCACGGGAGTCGTCGAATTTAGGAAGGCGTTTGCGGTTTACTCAGTAAAGAGTTATTTTATTTCACGCAGATTTACAATTATTAGTGTAATCCGGGTCGCAACACCGCAACTTGCCACAATCTACAGATAGGCGTTAAATTGTATCGCTTTGTAAACTAACGAGCTGGCAACATTTCATGGGCAGCCGCTTTGGTGCCTTTAGATTCGACCCTGTTAACGACCGAACAAATAAATATATAAGTATATATATAGTGCCGTGTGGTTTTCGGCAGATAGGGCCACTCCAAGTCCTCCCGTGGATGTCGTAGAAGGCGACTTAGGTAATACAAGCTAAACAAAGCTTATAAACATCAATGAGACCTCTCCAACCCGTCTGGCCAGCTTGGAGAGTGTAGGCCAAGTCCTCTGGCTGCTCTGCCTAAGTATGGCTCTGGTAGTACAGAGAGGGTCGTGCTCCTGCAGTGGAGACCAAAAGACCTGATGATGATGATAAATAAGTATATAGGGACAAATTACACTGATTGAGCTTGTCCTAAAGTAACTTCGAGACTTGTTTTGTGCTAATTCATTGTATACATCAAATGCATTGTATAGATAAACATCCAAGACCCAGGACAATTTGAAAAAGGCCATTTTCCAACTTGGCCTGACCGGGGATCATACCCGGAACCTTTGGGTGGCGGAATAGCGTGGTAACCACTACGCCACGGAGGTCATCAGAAAGAAAAAAAGCCATGATTAGATAACTCTGCATCGTTTGAGAATTTAGCAGAACACTTACGTTCTATTACAATTTCCAATCAGTGTCATCTTTATATATTTATTATGATATTTCTTTAAAAAACGGCTTCAAAGGACGAAGTTCTCAATTCATCAAAATTTATTAAAATCGGTCAAATTTATTTTTAAACTTAATTAACTGGAAAAAATATGTCTTGACTTTTTTATGACTGTTACAAGTGTTGAAGTCGTTTTTTAGTTTGGCAAAAAAAGGCTTTTTTTAATTTCTTTCTTTTTTTTGTCTCATGGTAGGCTTTAGGTTAGGCTCAAAAGGGAGTCCACTCTGAAAACCACTCAATTGCCATGGAGTCCGTGCGAGCCTTCTACATTTCTATGGCGAATACTTTTGAAATAGTTGTATGAAATGAAATTCAAACTTGTGGGAGACTCTCAATTAAAGGTACATGTTAACAAGTTCTTTATGATGGGATGAGATTTTTATGAGGCCTTTATTTGGTCTTGAAACAATTAGGTGTAGTTGTTTTATCATATTTGAACCAATAACTTGCATTATGTAATAAATTAAACAAAGAGATAGCAATAAACTTAATAAAAATAAAGTAGGTAAGTATTCTAACTAATCTCAAGTAGGTACAAAAAAAAATAACACGTGCGTATTGTACACCGTACCATTACCTACAAAAATATTTTATTCTGTTTTTATTATTTGTTGTTATAGCGGCAACAGAAATACATCATCTGTGAAAATTCAACTATCTAGCTGTCACGGTTCATTCAGCCTGGTGACAGACGGACAGACAGGCAGACAGACGGACAGCGGAGTTTTAGTAATAGGGTCCCGTTTTTAGCCTTTGGGTATGGAACCCAAAAGATTAACTGCAGTGGGCTGTCTCATATCTCGCTCAGGGAGTTGCAAATACCATTCAGCGGAATTAAGCCAGTGTTCTTGGCACCCTGCCACAAAAACAACCACTGACATTGGCGAATTTATCTTATAACTAGCCGAAGCCCGCGACTTCGTTCGCGTGGACTTTATGTCTCTGGGAAATGCTTTTTAGGCTGAACAACTTTTGCTAAGTAGTCATTTTGATATTTCTTATAGTTTAGCTGGACCATTCATCCATCATCCATCCAAACATAATTTATACTACCCCATTAGTTGCCCAGACTTAACAGCTGTCCAGTATTTCCGGAGATTAGCGTGTACAAACAGACCAACAGACACACAGAAATATAGACAGACATTTTTCTTCAATTCTTAGTCTATTACTTTATCTCCATCGCCCCCAATATTTTCTATGGAAATATATTTAATGTACAGACACACTTTTTTACTGTTTTATTATATGTATAGATTTACTTTTATTAACAAATAAAATACCTAAACAATACCTAACTCAAAGAAACAGGATGTTATTAGTTTAGGTACGGAAATGTAATAAATTAACATTAAACGATCTATAAATTAACTAGACCGATTTTCATGTAACTTGGTACGTTAATTATGTAAATATGTCACATTTGGTGTACAAAAAATATAAATTTTAATTATTTTATACTTACTTACATAATATTTAACGTTTTCCATCCATGTACAGAACCATTATTAATATAATTACAGTAGAACTCCAATTATCCGAACTCTGACTATCCGAATCGCCGATTATCCGAATCACAAAAAATTGTCCAAAAAAAGTCTAATTGCGCTATTATTCTTCCCCCCGCGAAGCCAATCTTAGCAGAAAAGCTTGGTTATTCATCTTTTAAGGCTAGTAACGGCTGGCTAAGGAATTTTAAATTCAGGCATGGTGTACGCGAGTTAGATTTGGCTGGTGAGAAGCTTTCAGCAGACTCTGCAGCTGCTGAAAATTTTATTGAAAAATTTAAAACTGCATCAGAATCCTATGATCCGGAGTTTGTTTATAATGCCGATGAAACTGGCCTTGTTTGGAAAGCATTACCAAAAACCACTTTGGCTTCTAAAAGGGAATCTAGTGCCCCTGGACATAAGGTCAGTAAAGAACGTGTTACAGTGCTTAACTGTGCCAACTCCACTGGAAATCATAAACTGCCACTTCTTTTGATAGGAAAATTAAGAAATCCAAGAGCATTTAAAAACGTAAAAAAAAAAAAAAAAATTTTTTTTAAATCCGATTATCCGAATATTTGATTATCCGAATGGGTCCCGGTCCCCATTAATTCGGATAATTGGAGTTCTACTGTAATAGACGACCTCCGTGGCGTAGTGGTCACCATGCTAGTTCGCCACCCAGAGGTCTTGGGTTCGATCCCTAGTCAGGGCAAGTTGAAAAATGGCCTTTTTCAAATTGTCCTGGGTCTTGGATGTTTATCTTTATTTGTATTTGTTATAAAATATAGTATCGTTGAGTTAGTATCCCATAACACAAGTCTCGAACTTACTTTGGGGCTAGCTCAATCAGTGTAATTTGTCCCTATTTATTTATTTATTTATTTATGATTAGTAAAATGACGAACTACGTGTTCTGTTGTCTTTTGTTCTCTTCGATTGTCACGTCTTTATCCCTGACGGGGTAAACAGAGCCCAGGGCCGTAAAACCGAAAGGCCACGCTTAGCGTGATGGCGTGAAAACTGAATAACCGGCCAAGTGCGAGTCGGACTCGCGCACGAAGGGTTCCGTACCATTATCCATAAAAATCAAGTTTTTTGCATGGGAACCCCCAAATTTAAATGTGTATTTTACTTATTTTTTTATTTATTATTAAAATAAAAATACAACTGAGTATTTTGTGAATATTTTAAGTGCCTACCTGTTGTAAAAAGAGCAAAAAAAATCGCGTTTGTCTTATGGGGGTCCCATAGTATTTTTTTTTTATATTTTGTTTTTATTATTTGTTGTTATAGCGGCAACAGAAATACATAATTTGTGAAAATTTTAACTGTCTAGCTATCGCGGTTCTTGAGATACAGCCTGGTGACAGACAGACAGACAGACGGACAGACGGACAGACAGGAAGTCTTAGTAATAGGGTCCCGTTTTTACCCTTTGGTACGGAACCCCAAAAAGGTAATTAAAATAGTGATGGGTTTCTAGGAGCAGCTTTAAACGCATAATTGTAAGAGAATATTGGTTTTGGCATTCAGTTTTAGGCATAATTTTTATAAGCACCATAATTCTTTGACATAATTAATTCTTCTTTAGAACCGGTCACGATAGAAAAGCGAACCAAAATAGTGATGGGTTGTTAGCAACCGCCTAAAGTTGTCATCATACCATCTAACTGCTTTTCACGAAATAAGCACGTGTGGTGTCGTTTCGTTCTGATACAGTTAACATTATCATCATTATACGAAACATTGCGTAATACACCTAGATACTTAGCATAACTAAATAGAACTTCCCTAGCGTTAGGCGCAAATTGAGATCGCCCAGGGGTGAAAGACGAAAGGGGGGGCATAGTTTCCCATTCTCATCCAATCAGTGCTGCATTTAGCTTCTTGCGGAAGTCGTAAGAGGCGATTTAATAATAAACACAAACAAAATTCAATATTTTTCCGGTTGCATCCTCAGCAGTAATGCTTCAGAGCCCGGGGTCCGCTACCTAAGGCTGGTTTAACAGTCACACTTTCGCACGCTTGGTTTGCAAGCGCGGCCCGATTCGCCATACAAAGTGTACGCGGTTGACTATGTAACGATTCAAGACGCTCAAAGCCCGTCGCCTGCGACGCGGGTCAACCGCGCGTGCGAAAGCGTGACTGTGAAACCAGCCTAATCAAGGAGATTTGACGAGTGAATTTTACACAGAACGACTGCCGTCTGACCTCCGCAACCCAAAGGGTGAACCAAAACCAACCTACCCGCAACTCCCCGCTTTGCCTACTTACGGGCCCTCCAATAGTTTCTATGGCGTTGGGTATACAATACAATACCCTTTATTGCACATAATTATCTTAAAAACTAGGAAATGCGCAAAAGGCGGCCTTATCGCTAAGCAATTTCTTCCAGGCAACCTATATAGAAAAAAAAACAGTGATGGGAAATTAGGTAGTGCGGGGGTCAATATAATAAACATACTTATATACAATAATTATAATATACATACATATACATCTTACTTAAATACATACAACTTACACAGAACAAAAAAATGATATAACAGTTCAAGATGAATGAACTAAGTGGAAACAGGAAAGAATATTTATTTACCTTTCAAAAGGATAGAAAATAAGATTTTACTTGGGATTTGAAGCTGGCTGGCTAGCGGCGGATAGTAAGTAGTAGTGAGTTCCATAGACGTTTGGCTCGAACAGAGAAAGAACGCGAGAAAAAGTCGGTGGAGTGGAAAGGAATTCTTAGACTAAGGTTTTTTTAAGGGTATCAGTTACGTTCGTAATTATATTACCTTTGCCTTGGGTATTCCGAAAATAGGGCGGCGCATTCACGCCCTAGGGCACCAGTCCTGCTACAACCACCACTGTTCTTATTTTCATAGCCATTGTTTAACGTAATAATATTACTTAACCGAATTAAAACGTTTAGTGTGTCGTCACAGTGAACCGCTAACCACCGAGCGTTTAACAAAGACTCAATTATCTCATTAACTTTTGAAATAGACGCATAATTTTTACATTGATACAAACGGTTGTATTTAATTAAGATATTAACTTAAGTACTTGGTTAGGAAGATAATTAGGTTTTTACATTATGAATTTGCTTGGAATCTTCGTAAGAAAATACAACAGAGTGATAAGAAACTTTATTGAGAGATAATTTTACAAAACTAAAACCCGACTTCACCCCCAATGTACCGAAGTATACCCTTTTCAACAAAAAGATGAATTTTCCAAATCGGTCCAGGCGTCTTCCAATAAATCGGTGAACGTAGGTACATAAAAAAAAATCGCGACGAATTGATAAACTCCTCCTTTTTCAATTCGGTAAAAAAAACAAATTGTCGGTAATTACCTGCATACACAGTAATTGACCGAGCGAGCGAAGCTAGCGAAGCGTCTCAGTTTCGAGATTAGCCAAAAATTCTTTTGTCCGTCTGTCTGTCTGTCTGTCTGTCTGTCTGTTCTCGCCTACAGGTCGCATTTCTTAACCGATTCTCATGAAATTTTGTAAGCAGGTTCAGCAACTAAATAGAATTTTTTTATCGAGCCAGTTTTTCGAAATTTTTCAAAATGGCGGAAATATGGGGGTTAAAAATTTTAAAACTGTCATATATCCGCCATTTCAAAAATGTCATGAGACTTTTTTGTTGCCATTATAAAAACGCATTTTTTTTATTTGAACAACTTTTTTGTCTGGACAACTTTTTTATACGTTATACTTGAACGGGTTTAGGGTGACTCGCGAAGTCTAGCTGACTGAGCCGTGACGGATATACAATACAAATCTTCTTACAAAATATACTGAAACTATTTCAGTCCGGGTTACTGAACAACTTTCTTAAAAATGCATGTCTCCCGAGGAAATTAAACCCGCGACTTCCGAGTTACAAGGCCAATGTCTTGACCACTATTTTTAAGAAAAGAAGAGAATTGACAAATATTTGTTGCGTACTTTCAATACCATATAGTTCACAAAACAAACAATAAGTAGATCTATGTCCAACAAAAATTTTAAAACTCTTTGAAGTCGCTATGGTTTTTTTTCATGAGTTTACAAGATTGACTTGATTTTTTCTAGAATCGTATGACTTTGTGTTGTCTTGCTTGTTTAAAGTTTTGTTTAATTTGTTTACATACATACTAACACGTCTTTATCCCTAATGGGGCAGACAGAGCATTTTGGGTCTTGCGGCTCTATGCAGAGCTCTATTAATTTGTTTAGTCGGTTAATTGTGTTCAATTGTGGTGTATTGGATTGCTTGCTTGCTTTGCTTGGTAGTAGAAGATATAATCGCGAGGTCTAAGTTCGTGGCGAACTACTAGTACTACACTCTTAGACTAAACCTAAAGTTTATTTGCCAGGCAAATTAAAAAACCCCCACTTTCAAGCGTTCACCTCCATAGCATTCGAACCGTTGAACCGATTTCCATCAAACAGCTAAGAAAACATGCTTTCCCGTAAAAAAACGCATCTAAATTAAGTATAAATAAATAACGTCGAGCCAAACCCAAAAGAAAAACATAACAAAATAATGTCAGTTTTGTCATGATAAATGTGATTTAAGATTTATAGTAGCCTAAAAAGTGTTATTTGACTTTAAGGAACTATGACGTCATCTGACTGTATTTCATACAAATCCCACAGAAAATGTTTGTTTTGCCGTTTAGAAAAAAGTATCTGATTTGACTTGTTGGAAAATAGCGGATTATCAAAAGACGTGTGATTTCCGGAAGAGTAGAATAGGGGCACTCCAAGTCCTCCCGTGGATGTCGTAGCGACTTAGGAAATACAAGCTACACAAAGCTTATGAAAATCAATGAGACCTCTCCAACCCGTGCCGTTAGCGTGGAGAGTGTAGGCCAAGTTCTCTGGCTGCTCTGGCTGCTGGCTCAGTATGGCTCTGATAGTACAGAGAGGGTCTTGCGAGGGTCGTTCTCCTGCAGTGGAGACAAAAAGACCTGATGATGACGATCAAAAGACAACGTTTCTCAAAGGCACGAACTAACAATTAACCATTTCTAGGACGAACAAAACTATTTATTTAATAACATATAATAGTGATGTTTTGAAGATCATACATAAAAGGTTTGATTTAATAAGAGCGTGGTTTATTATTTTATTCAATAAAACTAATGGTTCTGCATTTAATTTAATTGCAAGATTTTACTTTGTTTGGTTTCTATTGTATATGTTCGGTTAGTTTATTTAATTTTGTATATATTTTTTGCCTTGAAGAATTAAAGAGGCTGAATTTAATAGATGTAATTTACATCTATTACATCCTTATTTAGTTACTTAGTACCTGGGTGACCGAGCTTTGCTCGGTTACATCTCAAACATTAACTAAATTTTTTTAAACTTGTCTAAAAACAATGCAAAATAAAAAATTATATTTAAACTTAAACATAAAAAAAACAATAGTAAGTCACCGAGTGGGATTCGAACCCGTAACACTCTTTCTAGCGGTCAGTATCCTTAACCGCTGAGCTAAAAACAAGGCGGCCGGCGCGACGAAATTAGCGACCATATTCTGCGTGGAAAGAAAAACGCATGAAAACTCGAAAACACGCGTTTTCCCAAACATAAAACTAATCTGGATCGATTGTTTACCCCGAAAACCCCCATATACAAATTTTCAGCGAAATCGTTAGAGCCGTTTTCTAGATCACAGAAATTTATAAATAAATATATATATATACATATATACAAGAATTGCTCGTTTAAAGTTATAAGATAAGATAACTTTGATTTTCTTGCTCGTTTTCAAAAAATTAATTTAAGTATTTCAAATCAGTAGAACACACATCATCATCTCAGCCCATCTTCCGCTCACTGCTGAGCTTAGGCCTCCCTTATTATGTAGTTATTATTTACTAGCCGAAGCCCGCGACTTCGTCCGCATGGACATTATGACTCTGGAAAATGCTCATGAGGCTTAACAACTTTTGCTAAAGCATCATTTTTATATTTGTTTATAGTTTAGCTGGACCAGTATGGTTTTACCCTACCCTACATAGCCTACATGTTGCCCAGGCTTAACAGCAGAATCCGTCCAGTATTTCCGGAGCTAAGCGTGTACGTACAAACAGACAAAAAGACAAACAGACTTTTTTTTAATTATTATTCTTATTACTATTTCTGCATCGCCCCTAATTATTTTTTTGGATATACAATGAATATACAGACACATTTTTAGGGTTCCGTACCCAAAGGGTAAAAACGGGACCCTGTGACTAAGACTTCGCTGTCTGTCCGTCTGACCGTCTGTCTGTCACTAGGCTGTATCTCTAGAACCACGATAGCTAGACAGTTTAAATTTTCACAAATTATGTATTTCTGTTGCCGCTATAATAACAAATATACTAAAAACAAAGTAAAATAAATATTTAAGGGGGCTCCCATACAACAAACGCGTTACAACATTACAACAATTTTTTTTTGCCCTTTTTTGGTCGATATCTATAATGGCAACAGGTAGGCACTTAAAATATTCACAAAATACTCAGTTGTATTTTTATTAAATAATAAATAAAATAAAAAATAAGACAAATATTTAAGGGAGGCTCTCATATTCATTCATTCATTTTTATAGATAATGGTACGGAACCCTTCATACTCGCACTTGGCCGGTTACTTTTTGTTTTATTAGATCACTATAGTGATCTAGTTTAATAGCCTTTGGTATATAAATATAGTTATTGTTAAATAGTATAATGATAATAAAATAATATACACTAGCGTCAAACTAATAACACCCGTCTTTTTTCGGAGGTTAAAAAGCATGACATGATAGTTACTAGGTATACCTATTTATCCTTATCAGAAGAACATCTAGTAACCTATCCCCTTATAAGTACAGAACTCATCAAAAGCTAATCTACCCAACGATAAGCTATAATTACAAACAAAAGCATCAGTATCATTACCAACTCGACATTGAAACTGACATGCTCACTGATATCAATTCGCTACCATTATAAAGAACCTACTAGTCTATGAACTATTATATTTCCTTTGCCAATAGCCACGAGAGGGCAATCTTCGCCCATTAACTGCCATAATTTAATCTTCAGCACGAAATTGCACCAATTTTTGATAACTCATTAATCTTATCTACCAATTTGTGCAACTCAAATCATATAGCATGTTTTTATTGCGCCTTGACACGTGACCAAACTAACAAGATCTCTCCGAAATATAAAATGTTCAGAAATATCTATAGACCATAAGAAATATGAGGGGTCTGTTTAGAATGGTTTATTCTTAAACTATTTTATTACTGGCCATACATGGTAAGGAGAACAAAGCATGATTTCTTACCAGCCAGCATCTTTCTACCAAGGACTAATACAACACGAGCGCTCGAGTTTCGAACAAAAGCGCGATCGAATTTCGAAATTTGAGTAATGACTCGTTTTTGTTTTTAAATACAGATTCGAGATTAGGTTCTTTATGGTTTCAATTAAAACTTGCATGCTGTTTTAGTACATTTAACGGCTTGGTAAGTAAAGAATCTCTGAGTGCTTGCAATCGTTTTAATGGGTTTTTTAAGATAAACTTAAGGACATGGCCAGTGTTCCATGTCAAGCCACTTTGCTCTTATAATTTCATAATAATAATTGAGCAAAAGCCTTCACCCTTTCCTCCCAACTTAGTAGGTACTAACATCTTCAGTTATGTACTTCTCTGCAATCATTTTCAGCAGGTTGTCCATCAGTTTAATTTAAGTTTAAATATCTATTGTACATTTATAAAAACTCAAACATACTATATTAATTCATAAATAACCGGCGAAGTGCGAGTCGGACTCGCGCACGAAGAGTTCCGTTCCATTTTCTATAAAAATCAAGTTTTATGTGTATATATATATGCCTTAAATATTTTTTGTCTATTCATTATTAAATTATAAATACAACTAAGTAATTTGTGAATATTTCAAGTGCTTACTTGTTGCCTTTTATTTTAAGAGCAAAAAAGGGCAAAAAATGTTTTGTTGTATTAGGAGCTCCCCTTAAATATTTATTTTATTTTGTTTTTAGTATTTGTTGTTATAGCGGCAACATAGAAATACATAATTTGTGAAAACTTTAACTATCTAGCTATCGCGGTTCTTGAGATACCGCCTGGTGACAGTAATAGGGTCTCGTTTTTACCCTTTGGGTACGGAACCCTAAAAACAGAATTTGCTTAACATAGGAAAAATTGCAAACATAGATGCACTTTGAGCCAGGACGGGAAACACCCAGGATAAGGGATGTAGATTAAAAAATATTTTTTCTTTTCTCTAATAGCTAATAATGATAAAGATAAAGTTAATACAGCGCATTTAAATTTCGCGTGACGTCACGATTACGCTACGATTTTAACCAACGGCATAGATAAATATAAGAAGGATCCTTCTTATATTTATCTATGCCAACGGTGACGTAAATCACCCCTACTCCGAAACTTCGAAGCGCTGTATCTTCGTGAATTTTGGCTACTTGGCTAAACGAAAAATATGGGTCTTTTATTTTTGGATAATCTAGTTGACGGACTTAATAAAATTATATATTGTTGATCCAGTCCACATCCCTCAAAAATCCCAATTTGGGGGATCAAACACAGAACCTCTAACCAATACACAACACACAAATATACACAACACACAAAACACAAGTCTCGAACTTACTTTGGGGCTAGCTCAATCAGTGTAATTTGTCCGTATATATTTATTTATTTAAAATTAGCATTAATGTTATTACGTCACGGAGAACGTCGATAAACAAATGAATATCATAGATCTTGTGTCTGTCATCATATCATACAACATTTGTATATAATATAAACATATTGCACTCATTATTCTAATACTTCGCACATATCATTTGCAAATCTGGCGCACGAGAAATGAGATCATTATTTTCAATAAAACCGTATCATTTCCAGCAAGGTCGTTATTAGGTGCATTTCATTCGCTCATGTGCGTTTCATCACTGCGACTCAAGTTATAGTCTGTTATAGAAGAGTAAAGAAAGATACCTCACACAAATTTATATGTATGTATGTATATGTATTTTGTATTGGTAATATTGGTATTTAAATTAGTTAACAATATGTGTTAGGTTTTATTATTGTTAAGTTTTTGTTGCACGACTACCCAAATGCTTTCTTCCTGTTTTTTCAGATGCTTGGTTGGCTGGAAGAAATTTCTCAATGGAATAAGCCCGCCGTTGTACATTTTATTTTTAATGAATATGTTTTGTACCTCAATTGTTTATATTTATAATATAATGTGCAATAAAGAGTTTAAACAAACAAACAAATATATTAAAGGCATGCCTACCCATCGCCTTATAAACATAAAAGATTATTTAACTGTGTATGTTTTTGGTTAATATTTTATATAAAACCAAAAAATACCACTGAAAATAAATATATTTTTGATTCAGCAAGAAAATTGGTTAATTTTCAATTTTCAGTTTAAGAGTGGGAGCGTGGTGGGGACCTCTCACTATCTCTATCGCACGCGCGAGACCTCATAGCGTGACGTCAGGAGTGCTGTACGTGCATCCGTTTTCTGTTACTTGACAGTTTCCCCTTCCATCAGATTTTAAAGGCTTATTTATTTTTAGACAGATTAAAAAACCTTTTTGTTTTCGGTTTCGGATTATTACCCATTGATATCAATATTAAAAATAATTGAGTATAATACCGTAGTTCTTCCTCCGTCACTAGATGGCGATAGCGCTATATGGTAAAGTAAGCTAAGCATTAGGTATGAGAACTTAGCCAACCCATTTTTTCCCTTTGAGTTTTACAGCCCAGGGCTCTGTCTGCCTCGTTAGAGATAAAGGTGTGATATGTATTATTGAAGATACAATAAAAGTATCAGGTAATTTGTTTCTGTACACTTTATGAGTAAAGATGTTAGATCATCTGATACGACACGACACGACGATTTCATAAAAAAACATCATTGAAAGAAAGATAAAAGGAAAGAGAGGACCAAGAAGACCGAGGCATAGCCACATTAAGCAGATAAAGGAGAAGATGAACATAGTGACATACAGCGAAGTAAAACGGCTGGCGGACGAGGAGAATCATCATCATCATCAGGTCTTTTTTGTCTCCACTGCAGGAGCACGACCCTCTCTGTACTACCAGAGCCATATTTGGCCACCGCAACTAGAGGACTTGGCCTACACTCTCCTCGCTGGCCAGACGGGTTGGAGAGGACGAGGAGAATTTCGGAAGAAAATTCATACTCCACCGATAAGAGCATAGCTTTTTAATACTATAGATAGATACACTCTATAATTTGTGATTGCATTTTACAAATGATGCGTCATAAAGTCATAAAGCGGTATATGTGTATCTGTCGCTGGCATCGCCACAACCATTTTGAATGCGTCGAATGGCTCCAATTTACATTGGGTTTTCATGTGTTTTGTTCCTTATAAAACTAAGGTCGGTTGGGTAAGGTTCGTGTTGGAATGAAGGAGTATATGATGTCACATTTGTCTCTGCCGTGTGGTAGAAAAGGACCACTCCAAGTCCTCCCGTGGGTGTCGTAGAAGGCGACTTAGGGAATACAAGCTAAACAAAAAGTTTTTTTTACAATATGGTCTTATAAATTAAAGTCCTTCTTGTCGACCTTTTTAGGTATCTATAGAACATGTTAAATAAGTAACAATAAGTATTATTTTACTTGGTACAAATACAATATTAGTATAGACTTCACGATTTTAATATATGGTTATCAACAACAATATATGGTTAATATCATTTGTTTATTTTCGCTAGTCACTTCACTTCGCCTTGATTATGTCAGTCAGTCAACTCTGTCAGTGTCAGACAACAGCAACACTCGAGTTGACATAGATTCCTCCCACGTCTGAAATCTAATACCATTGTTAGGTAGATACTAATTTTTTTTGTTACTAATGACGAAAAGGTGGAAATAGTCTTCAATTTGCTTATAAATACAGTAAGTTTTACGAAAATGGGGGTTTTGTTTTTAACCCCTTAAAAAAAGGGGTTTTAATAAGTTTGACGCTAATGTCTGTCTGTCTATCTGAGGCATTGTAGCTCTCGAACAGATGAACCGATTACGATGCGGTTTTTTACGTGAAAGCAAATTCCCACGGTGGTTCTTATAGCTATGTATTGTATGATGTCAATCGAATCAACCATTTAAAAGTTATAAGTGGTTAACGCTTAAAGGCGTATATTTTTTTAATTTTCAATTAATTGTTATAATATGTAGTTCTGATACTCATCACCAGACGGTCAGTCAGTGTCAGTGGGGCCGCAGGGGAAGAGGAGTAATGGATATCATATAAGGTACGAGGGAACACATAAACATACATACATAGAAACCCATAACTCTCCTTTTGGCTTTGTCGTAATCGAGTAAAAAGCCATTGCCATAAAGGCCATTTTTCACATTTGTTGCCAAAATGTTGTTTAATAAGAATAAAGTAAAATTGCGAACACATTAAGGTCAAGTGTGTCATTTTATATTTGTCAAATTGCGACTTTGCGATTAGTCAGTGCAATGTTCTCAAAAGGAGGGGCAATATGGATTTATTTATTTTATTTTATTAGACTTTAATGCTAAATAACCGGCCAAGTGCGAATCGGATTCGCGCTCTAAGGGTTCCGTACCATTACCTATAAAAAATTGCGTTTGTTGTATGGGAGCCCCCCTTAAATATTTATTTTATTTTGTTTTTAGTATTTGTTGCTATAGCGGCAACAGAAATACATAATTTGTGAAAATTTCAACTGTCTAGCTATTGCGGTTCTTGAGATACAGCCTGGTGACAGACAGACGGACAGACGGACTGACAGCGAAGTCTTAGTAATAGGGTCCCGTTTTTACCCTTTGGGTACGGAACCCTAAAAAAGAACTCGCTAATTTACAGAGTAAGAAGCAGTCTCAATAGCACCCTAATGAGTCATTAGGATGCTATTAAGACTATCCGCTATCGTCATTAGTAATGACGATAGCGGACCGGTACGGTACACGTCTATGGACTTGTCTAGCGAGGAGAGTGATAACGGAGAGACGCACACTGTTTTTAGTCACATTGTCACTACTTATAAGATACTAACATAGATTAAGTACTATACTAAAAATACTATGGATCCGCTGCTGTCCGACATAAACTAGTTTTTTATTCTCAGTTAAAAAAACGTACAAGCGGCGGACCTAAAGCTATATGGCATTCTCTCCTGGTAAACAATTGGACCAAACGGAAAATATGTGCGGCTGACGTGATAAATTCAAGAATAAGTGAAATAAATATTAATATCTACATAAGTATGTATACAGAAAGATACACTAAAATATTTATTCTATTCTATATTAGTATTTGTTGTTATAGCGGCAACAGAAAATGACAGAAATACATCATCCGTGAAAATTTCAACGGTGTAGCTATCACGGTTCGTGAAATACAGCCTGGTGACAGACCGACGGACAAACAGACAGTCAAGTATTATATAGACCTGGATGGCACCATATGGTCGGCTTCCATTGTTTTACTATTGTGTTTGGTATTAACGGATCTCAAAGACTTAGTAATAGGGTCCCGTTTTTACCCTTGGGTGTGGAACCCTAAAAAGATTTTAAAGACTTGGTATCATCATCATCACTGCAGGAGCATGACCCTCTCTGAACTACCAAAGCCATATTTGGCCAGAGCAACCAGAGGATTTGGCCTACACTCTCCACGCTAGCCAGACGGGTTGGAGAGGCCTCATAGATGTTTGTAAACTTTGTTTAGCTTGTAGAGACTTGGTAACGACCTCATTTGTAGACCTTAGTTGTAGGCGGTACAAAAGCAGTAATTTTTACGCGTGGCAATGACACTAGAAACTCGTGCGCTAGATTAGATAGACGCAGTGCCACGACGCCGACGGAGTGCAATCGCCCTCCTACCCCGCGCCTTCTCCCCGCGGCCCATATATAAACGGCAGCGAGTGGTCCTCGCCCTCTTTCGACCACTCCTGGAAGCCTGGCTGCGGCGACACCAAACCTGAGTACTTGCTACAACTCTGGGCCAACGAATCTCAAGGCTGCTAATACACTACCCCTCTCTGTGACACTTTTTAGTCCTAATTATTTAAATTGTTAAAATTGAATTAATCAGGATGATGCTGGGGTTACCTCGTTTTTGTAGCGCATCGGCGATGTTTGCGGAGTACCAAATTGATGGCTTTGCAGCAATTCTACGCAAAAAAACCACCTCGCTTATAAATAGAGTACGGTCAAGCCACAATAGCATCCTGATGACGTTAGCAGATCGCTATAATTCTCCCTTATGGGCGTCTTTTGTGAGGAGGGTGATTTTTAAAACCCACTCCGAGTTATAAATCATTGCATGCAGGCAACATTGATATTACTAACATAGGCTAAGTAAAACTAACACAGTTATGGATCCATGGTATCTGAAATAAATGATTTTTATTTATTTATTTTATTTTTAAAATTTTTGTCCTACATCGTCACACCTGTAGTAGTACCTGCCTTTTTGTCAATCCGCCCATGCCCTGGCCTTTCTGATCACCTCGTCCTTGCTTTCTTCCACAGAATAACTATCGGAGCATCGCACACGTCAGATTCTCATCAAAAGTACACACGTAAAAACAATACACAAACGTTTATTGTATGTCTTTTCGTGTATGGTTTAAGGGAGAAGCGAAAAAACAACTTTTGTAGCACATATGGGTACAAACTTTAATATAAGGGTACAAACTTATTCTTATTTGAACCCGCTTCAAACTTTAACCGCTTCCTATGTGGACCCCTATGTTACAACTTTTTAGCTAGTATCCTTAAGTTACATTAAAACCTCTAAAGTCATTGAAATACTATCCGCTTTAGAAACCTTTACAAAAAGAGTCAAAAGTGGCCGTTTTTAGTATCTTTTGCAAAGGAAACTACAGCGTATTGTATTTCAATGACTTTCGAGGTTCTAATGTAACTTAAGATGAAAAAAGAATGAAAAAAGAATGAACAATAGGGGTGCATTCTTTTTAACCGAAAAAAGGAGATTCCTGGACCGATTTGGAAAATAGTTTTTTTGTTAGAAAACGCATACTTGTCAGGTAGTCCCATAATTTTTTTTATCAAAATAGGATCTATTTTCTTCATGCTGGTGGCAAAGATGTCGTCAAACTTCTGTTTAGTTTTCAATATATATATTTCTTGTTTTTTCTGCCTTAACTTTAGCTACTTTAACTTTAGGCTCTGAAGTCGTAGGTAGAGTATATTATTTATTGTAGATATATAGGTATGCATAGTAGTATGCAGATACATACTTACTTGTAATGACAGCTGCCATGTAAAGATGAAATAGACACACACAGAATTGGCAATCTTTTTCTTGCCTACGTTTTTCAAATAAATATTGAATTGCAAACTCTAGTTTCATTTTATTTCTCCAGTTTCCGCTTTATTATCATCATCATCATCTCAAATCAGATCTATCATCATCATCAGAAAGCGGCAATAAACTTAGCAATGGTGACATCGAAAGAAAATTGACAATTATCAAGTGATACAAATATCCAAAGATAAACTATTTTTGACTTTGACTTTTTGACTTTTATTCAGCTGCATAAAGATTTTTTGATTAAAACTAACGTGAGATACACTCATTATTATCTTAAACGGTAGTAAGTAAGTAGTAGTAAACGGTTACTCAGTAGTAGCAGCAGCTGGCTCTATACTTGAGTAATCCGTTTACTAAGGATAATACATACATACATAATATCACACCTGTTTCCCACAGGGGTAGGCAGAGACTATGGACCTCCACTTGCTACGATCCTGACAAACCTCTTTTGCTTCGTCTAAACTCATCAATCTCTTAATACATGCCCTTCGGTTGCGGGTACTTTTTACCTCTCCCTTTTTAGAACGTCTGCAACTAAAGATAATAATGTGCTTAAAGGTTACTTCTGCTAAGCTAGGTCTTACCCAATTCCCATAATGATTGACAGATTTAACCGCTTATCTCCTCTATTTTGCACCACAGCATAATATTCGGACACAATCGGCTTATAATTGCGGGACCTTGCTCCACATCTGCACAATTTGTTTATAGCGAACCAAACAATGGGATCGAGTTTATTGAATTGTTTGAAATGGTATCTTATTGGCAGATGTTTGTTAGTTTGTTAAGGATCGGGTGACGCAATAACCTGCCGCCAGAGCTCTGGAGAAGAGATAGGTACGACGTTTGTACCTAAGTCACAGAATTAAAAGTATATCTACATATCCAAGCGTATGTGTAAAGAAAATATCTCTCCAAAAAAAAAGTTATGCCAAGACGAGTAGGTGCATAGTGAGCCAAGCTTCTAACTCCCTTTTTTTACGAAGAAATTTCCTTCGAATAGGTTTACCGGTCTCCCGTGACCGCTTATGTGGTGTTACTAAAATAGCATATATAGGTACTTAGTGTGTTATAAATCCTTCCTACTAATATTATACAAACCTACAAAGTGAGTTTGTATATTTGTTTGTTTGTTACCACGCTTCAACCACTTAAACTATTTAGATGAAATCTGATATGGATATAGTTTGATAACCAGGGAAGGATATAGGATAGTTTTTATCCCGAAATTCCCACGGGGAGCGAAGCCCACGGGCACAGATAGTTTATAATATTATTGACCATCAAGTTTGGGAAACTTCTACATCCTTATAATTTCTTTCCAGTTCATAATTTTACTTGGAAAACCAATTATAACCCTAGATAATTGCAATTTCTTCAAATTACAATTTTTTACCGAAATCTGACATGTGGTTTAAAATTAAAACGTAGACTACGTTTGCATGGAAAAGTAAGGGGATTTTTTTAGTGGTGAAGTATACAAGAATGGTAATAGTAGATATAGCCAACTATAAGACCAACTATACTCCATTTGGTTAGGTATTTAAATAAATGTAAACAACCTTGACATGTCTTTTTATTGAAATATACACTGTATAACTCAATACCTTTGCAAATTACAAAGTAATTATGTAATTTATAATTTATAACATAATTACTTTGTAATTAGCAAAAGTATTGATTTATAAAGTGTATATTTCAATAAAAAGACATGTCAAGATTGTTTACATTTATTTAAATACCTAACCAAATGGAGTATAGGTAGTAAGTAATGAAGTAGGTACCTACTTTCTTAACCACATGGTGTGTAAAGAGCTCTAAACGGCGTTGTCTTCCGTATGGGGCGTGAGTAACGATATAATTAAAATGTACTTGGAGAAACTGTGTCCATTGTCTTACGTATCTTCTTCATCTTATCGTTTTCCTGGTTTTATTTTCAGCTGTGATGATGCATGTCCATCCAATGGTGCCTGTCGGCCGTCTTCTAAGCATTTCCTAGTGTTTAAGATAATTATGTGCTATATTTATTTATTTTGTGCAATAAAGGGTATTGTATTGTATTGTATTGCAGGTATTGTATTGAGTGTCATACAATACACTTGTGGGGGAATTTCAAAAGTCATGAACTTCGTGTAACGTAATTTATAGATGGGCTCTTAGTGATGAATACGGCCGATTGACGGCCCTGGAAACTTGCTCTTGGTTTCCTCTTATTTTTCAGTTTTCATATTCTTTACACAACGTGAAAGGGACATACCAGCCACAGACTATACTAGATCACTATACTTAGTATAATAAAATTAAAAAATCGGGCAATTTGTATGTCGATTTTTTTTGTCTTTTATTTTATTATTATTTATTGTACTATATTGATAGTCTAAGGTTTGATTTATTACGGATAGATATGTCCCTTCCACGTTATATCTACTATGTAAAAATAAGTCGGGTTTTCCTTCCTGACGCTATAACTCCAGAACGCACGAACCGATTTCCACGGTTTTGCATTCGTTGGAAAGGTCTCGGGCTCCGTGAGGTTTATGCAAAGAAAATTCAGGACATTATTTAATAGTTTCTTATAACGCTATCTAGTGATGGTTGGAGGAACTATAAAGTAGAATTAATATCCGTAGCGCCGTCTATAATTTGACAGGCAAACTACAAAACCGCGACTTTCAAGCGACAACTATAATATAACTTTTAAGCGGCCGATTTTCATCAAACATAGCTAAGGACCACCGCAAGCAAACTTACTTTCACGTAAAAAAGCCGCATTGAAATTGGCCCATCCGTTCGACTGCTACGATGCCACAGACAGACATTAAGCTCGCTCGGCGCAAACGGGCCACCTCTACACGCGGCAATCGACCACTTTCCTACTAATTTAGTGGTCCCCGTGTGCGGCGACTCCATACAAAATGTATGAAAACTACTTTAATATGGCATCGTAGTGTTCGAACGGATTGAAAGACTTAGCGTAAAACTTATAACATCCTTTTTGACCGTGCCGTGCCGTGCCGTGCCGGCTCCAACAACAGACACGCGCACCGATGCTAATCTTCCTTTGTTACATGCTCCAGTTGCATATCGTGCGGCGATCTCCGTTTTGTAACGATCCGCAATCGGACAGCATGTGGGAGAGAGATAACGAGGTGGTCACGTCTTTATCCCTTACTGGGTAGACATTAGCGTTGCATAACTACCGATAGTTTGACTATCGCATAGTTGACCTTGAAAAACAGTCACAATATCGATATTAGTATCGATAGTTTCGATACTACCGATACTATAGATAGTATCGATTGTCAATAGTTTGCAATACTATTGATGAATGGTCAAACTATCGATAGTATCGATACTATTGAATTTAGATACTATCGATAGTATCGATAGTTTTTAATGAATACTATCGATACTATCGATAGTAAAGTTACTATTTAAGTTACTATTTAAGTCTAAAAAGCAATAGTATTTATTTTATACCTACCACACAATTGCGATAAAGTGTTTTTTTTAATGTTTTAGGAATAATATTCTATAAATCCAAAATCCATACCGAAACCTTGTTTTACTTAAATTATTCCATTTTATATCCTAGTAGGTGAGTAAAATTCCCGTAACAACAGTAAAATCAATTTATAATTCTGCCCCGATAAATGATTGAGTACCTTTTGAACATTTTCTATAAATTTTCCTACTAGAAATGGATAAAAAAAATCGTCCTTCCATACATAATTCATTTCGCTAAGCCCTAATTTATATGGGAAGGCGATTTTTTTTCGTCAATGGTTTTTATAAAAATTGATTTAGTATCATGGATTGATCTTGCTCCAAAAATGTCTATGCTCTCTGTACTACTAGAGTCATACTTGGCCAGAGCCAGCCAGTATCAAAAGTAAAACCGACTTCAACCTCAAACACAGCTTCCAAGTATGCACTTTAAAAAAAAAACCAAATCGATCCAGGCGTCTTCAAGTCTCTGACTGGGGAACAGTCATTTCGGGGCATGGTAAATAGGAGTCTATTTTGTATAACTTCAGTGTGTTATATACAAAAAAAATTACAGATTTGTCAATTTGGAACTCGGTTAGAAAAGTCAAAAATGTATCTTTGGATATTAATAACTTAAATAATACAAATACATATATTATATTGAGATTAAACTAAATAACTGAAAACTAAATATAACTATGCTCCCATGCTGGTCTGGGAGAAATAAAAAAACTTTGAATGTACCAGCTGCTTCTCTTCCCACGCAGATCGTAAAAGCCGATCGAGGGAATGGGCAAAAATGCAAATCATGTTAACAGGCGATGCGGCTAGCAACCCATCACTGTATTGATTGCTTTTCCATCTTCTCGCCCACCATGACGCTAAAAGTGGCTTTTGGGTCTTGCGGCCCTGGGCTCTGCATAGAAGAAAAAAATACTGCTGCGGAGGAAGTAAGTAAAGTTATAAAATCCATGACAAGGGGAAAATCCCCAGGGCAGGACAGTTTAAGCATCGAGCATCTGCAGTATGCAGGTGATGGGCTACCTGTAATTTTATCTGACTTTTTTACACTATGCATTAGTCATTCTTACTTACCTCAGAAACTTATGTCTACGTTGGTGGTTCCAGTTGTAAAGAATAAAACGGGTGACAGTTCCTCGTAAGCAAATTACAGACCTATATCATTAGCTTGTATTATTGCAAAAGTGCTAGACAGTCTGCTTGACCAGCACTTAGCTAAATATCTTAAATTTGATGATGCTTAGTTTGGGTTCAGAGCCGGCTTGTCAACTGAAAGTGCAATTTTGTGCCTCAAGCAGACTGTAAAGTACTATACATCTAGGGGTACACCAGTCTACGGATGTTTTCTGGATCTGTCTCAAGCTTATGATCTAGTGGTTTATGATTTGTTGTGGGATAGGATGAAGAATGAGACTGAAATGCCAGCTGAAATAATCTCTATCTTTAAATATTGGTATAATAATCAAAAAAATCGTGTAAAGTGGGCTGGTGTATTGTCAGATGAATATGGTCTTGAGTGTGGGGTGAGACAGGGTGGGATAACCTCCCCTAAACTCTTTAACCTATATGTGAATAAGCTGATTGAGGAACTTAGAGAGACACAGGTAGGATGTCATGTGGATGGAGTATGTATAAATAATATTAACTACGCAGACGATATGGTTTTGATTTGTCCATCTATTACATGAAATGCAAATAAATTGATTTGATTTGATTTGATTAAGAAGGCTACTTGACATCTGTGAAAGATATGCTGTGACTCATGGACTCAGATACAATGCTAAAAAGAGTGAATTTATGCTTTTCAAATCTGGCAACAAAAGTTATGCCTTAGAACCACATCTTACACTGGGTGGCACTGCACTTAAGCAAGTATCACATTTTAAGTATCTGGGTCATTGGATTACAGATGATTTAAGTGATAAAATGGATATAGAAAGAGAACGCAGGTCGCTGTCAGTTCAAAATATTGTCACGAGAGTGGGTTGGGGATAGGAAAGGAAACACCAATCCTATGGAATAGTGCCTTTATTTACAACTCTAGGGTACTCACAGTTGTCACAGGTACGTACGCGGGAATGTCACTGTACTGTCACACACACAGAAACGTCACTGCACTGTCTCGCGCGTGGAAACGTCACTGCACTGTCACGCGCGGTAATGTCACTGCACTGTCACACGCGTAAACGTCACTGCACTGTCACACGCGGAAACGTCTCTCGCGCGTATTTACTGCACTGAACACTTCACTTCACTCACTATTTCACTTTACTTTTTACTCACTACTTCCACTTTTACTTTTCTTCCTTTTTCCTCTTCCTTCTTCCTTCTTCGGATTTTACTTTTCAAACTAAACTGGCGTAGGCCGCGCCTTGTTCTGCTTATATACCCCCCGGATGCGAACAATATCGCATCAAAGTTCTAAACTTAAGTCATAAATTTTCTTTTGTCTTCTTTTATTTCTGGCCCGTATTTTCATTCCAATTTAATCTAGAGTTATCTAGAAACTACAAAACTTCAAAAACACTATACGCGACTGTGATTTGAACCTGGGGTCTATGGATTCACAGTCCAACACCAAGACCGCTAGGCCAATCGTGTGCTGACGTGAGTGACGAAATTTCCCTTTAGATGAATTCTCCTAGTTTGAATTTGTGACGTTGACATTGTCATTATCACTTATCGTCCTACGCGACAATATGCTGGCCCGCAGGTTCGCTCGTTGTACAAAGCAAGTAAAAATAACTCTCTTTAAGGCATACTGCCAGTCCTTTTACACGTGCAGCTTGTGGGTCAGGTATACGCAGAAGACTTATAGTGACCTGCGTGTCCAATATAATGACGCATTCAGAGTGCTAATGGGACTGCCACGGTATTGTAGTGCCTCTGGTATGTTTGCAGAGGCGAGGACAGATGGATTTGATGCCATCATCCGAAAAAGGTCTGCATCTATGCTTATGCGTCTCCGTGCCAGTCCCAATGGCATCCTGAAGGTGCTGACTGATAGGTGGGACTGCCCATTTCTAAAACATTGGATGGGTCGACATGTCATGTTATCGACATCTCAGTAGTCAGTAGGTATAGGTACGTACACAGACTATGTTATAAGGAAAAATAATAAGTGTTAAAATAAAAGAAAATGTTTGTTTGTGTATTCTATTTTAAATTTTGTAGAACTCAGTTCGTTGCTTAAGGGTCCCCCGACCCTAGACCAAAATTTAACTTTTCATACAAACGTAGTCTACTTTTTATTTCAGAACGACATGTCCGATTTGGGCAAAATTTTGTAATTTCAAAGATATTGCAATTATCTAGGTTTATAACTGGTTTCCGACGGTAAAAATATGAACTTGAAATAGAATAGTGTTTTATATCATTTTTGACCATTAGTATGGAAAACTTCTAAATCGTTATATTTTCTTTCCAGTTCATAATTTTAGTATAGGAAACCAGTTATAACCCTAGATAATTGCAATTTCTTTACAATTACCAATTTTTACCGGAATCTGACATGTGGTTTCAAAATTAAACGTAGACTACGTTTGTATGGAGAAGTCTAGGGTAAGGGGACTCTTAACATTGTAATGAGACTCAAAAAAGTTAAAATTTTGTTAATTTCAAATAAATAATGGTTAATAAATAATAGTATTTTATGCAACAGTTGTATAAGAGGGTTCAAAATATGCGAGTGGCGCAGGTTACGATGCGAGCTTTAGCGAGCATCGTAAGGAGGCGCCATCGAGCATTTTTTGACGTACTTATACAACGTTGCATACAATACTTTTTCTACGACTATATCAACTAAATAAAATACAAAAATAAACAAAGAAAAATATGAAAATGTATGACATCATTTATGTTTGGTAGATAATAGGCATCTATGGTAAACTTTTTTTTTTTAAATTGACGTCTCCCTAGTGTATCTCACGTGTAGTGTATATCACGAATATATTAATAAAACGTTTTTCTTATGTAGGCAGTATGATAGATTCAAAGAAAAAAAAAGGTTCTAAGTCTATGGCTAGGAGTATCGTTTTGGCGAAATAACGATACAAGTGCTGTTATGGGGAATAGACTATAGACTTTCCTGAAGTCATAAATAATCAATGTTCTTATAATAGTGTTCGTGACTACGTAAAAGGCAGATAACAGTAGAGGAGTAGAAAAATGAATGTAAGTACATAACAACAGGAACATATTGGTAAATATAAATTAAAAATAACTAAAATTACTATACTGTCACGTCTTTGTCCCTGATGGGGCGGACAGAGCATTTTTGAGTCTTGCGGCTCTAAGCAGATAGAGCCCAGGGCTGCAAGACTCAAAGGCCACTTAATTAAAATTAAAATAATATATATGTGTGTGAAATTTACCTTATTACTAACATAGTGAATAAGAATTTTACTAACAAAATGTATGAGTTTTAATTACTTGAATAAAGAATTTATTATTATTATGTATCTCCTTTGAGAATCACGGGTCTTTTCACCCCGGTCCTTTGAGAGGCTTGCGTGGGGATACAGATCCAACACGTAGAGGCCCTTTGGAGAAGTTGTTGTCATGTGGCGCTACCGCCAAAACCTATTCCTGGATATACCTATGAAAGGTGTACCCTTGAATAGGTTTTGGCAGAAGATAAAACTATTGCATGAAAAAGGGAAAGGTTTAAGGATTATGGAATGAATTTGGGATGGATTGATGCTGGGATATTGCAATAGAAACGTCACCTGCCATAATCATGATTACTGACTATTGTAGGCAGGTGGTGGCTTGCCGCCCACTAGATGGGCCCCTCAAACGCGCCGACAATAGCTGCCGGCAAAGGAGCAACACCGGTGCGGGCGACTCAGGGGTGTCGAGAGGTGTGCTGCGCTTTATCCGAAGTTACTCGCGTCGTTATGCCCTTTAACACTTCCACCCCTGGAGCAACAGCTCTGACGACTCCTCTCTGCACAGCCAATTAAGGCAATGCAGAGCTGAGAGCCCTGCGAGCCCTCTTGGGTCTCAACCCCGACCGATGAAGAAGCGTCGGGGACGGGGGTCTGACCGGCTCTCTGGAGCACTCGGGTCCGTGGTGTCGTTACTCACCAACAGCTCGCCACAAGCTGCCCTGCGGATTATTATTATTATTATAGAACCGCAAGACCCAAAATGCTCTGTCTGCCCCATTAGGGATAAAGACGTGATAGTATGTATGTATGTATGTAAATATAACTAAGTATTGATAAAAACTAAACTAGATATAAAAAAAAACATATAGGTACCTATATTGGATATTTGTATCTATAAAAAATTATATGTCTATGTTTGTACTTTGTATCACTTCTTACGTACATAGGTATATACCTACCTAATTGTCAATTTCCGATTTCGGTAATAGTTGTTGACGTCAGATCATTTACTTACAGCTAAGTTTACTGCCGCTTCCTAAGCGCAAGTACAGAAGAAGCGGCAAAAAGTGTACTACAGCATTTTCTCCAAAAACTTAAAGTTTACAATTAAGTATCATGCCATTTGTGATTGATCACCCATCCAAGAGCGGACCTCGCCCGGGGTTGCTTAACATGCGAAAACGCTAAAAATGCGAATTTCCAACGGGCAAACGAGCTAGGTAGGTAAGTTAAAGTAAGTATATCAAACCAGATTTTTTTATCAATTTCCAACTTCGATCAAAGATTTCCAATTATATTTTGTCACAACCATGGTATAATAGAACAGGTATTCTCTTCCCGAGATGGAACTTGACTACGTCACAAAATGTTGCCACTGATTGTTCTTTTCGGTAAATTTAAGGACTTTCTCAATTAGTTCATGAATATTTAAAAAAATATTAAGTAACTTAGCTATTTAGTATCTCGCGATTGTCGCGTGATTTATCAATTCAATATTTTCTAAATTGATATAATGGATTATTAATTCGAAATTGGTATATAAAGTTCAAAAATGCATTACGCTCAGGCAGGGACTGGAAAACCCCTTTATTTGATTAAGTCTATCGATGGAGTAACTCCATCATAAGCTTACCCATTGTTAGAGTTAGCATATCGATTGACTTACCCTAACGTTATGGTAACTCCTTTGAATCAGTTAACTAATGGTAACTGGACTTACCAGTTACCTTAAAGTTCCGATTATACCTGTTAGCATTAAGTTGGTTACCCTTTCCCCCTCTTTGTTCTACAGTCTTGTCTACTACTTCCTTTTCTCCTTTTTCTGCCCGATGCGTCGTCTCGCTAACCCTATAAACTTTTTGCACAAGCAGTTTTGTGTTGTATGCTATTCAAATAAAGATTAAATTGCTTGAGGCCGTATAAATAATATTGATAGGGTAAGCCTATCATAGGGTTTTGCGATATTAGTTAGTGCTTAGTTGAATTAACTGTATTGTATTAGTAAGCCTTTTGTCAGGGTAAGCAAATGATATGGTTAACAAATCATTAGGGTTTACGAAAACCAGTCGATCAAAAACCCGAACGAAAACCCTTCAAAAGGTAAGCGGTTCCGGTCCCTGCGCTCAGGTAATTCAATTTCACACAGTGGCAACATATCAAACTGATGACGTAGTCAAGTTCCACCTACGTCATCAGCTGTCACGGGAAGAGAATACCTTATTTTATTGTACCATGGTCACAACAATTTTTTATTTTGTGACCAGTAACGCCATCTAGTTCCGTGGTTAGTAAACATATGGTAAACATTAATTCATTTAATGCAAATTAAACGTGAAATATTGATTAAAATAATAATTAAATGGCCAGTATTTTCCGCAGGGGTCGTAAGAACATGAAAAGAATTTTAAACAAGGTTAACCAAGACCTAGACATAGCAACTAACTACCTAAACTACCCCATACCTTTTTTTTTTTGACGCGGAGAAAATCCCTTCGTATACCTTATCGGTTACGGGACACCGGTAAGGTTATGTGGTGTTACCACTAAAAACTCCGCGGTGTCACCTCTTAGCCGTTATCGGCCGGGACCGTGTGCTTCTTCATGCTCCACAGCCCCGGCGCGGCCGGCCGCTACTTAAGCGGCCCCGGCTCGCCAACGGCCTCACGACACCCTCTGCTGAATCAGAGGGGCCGGAGCAACCGCCGCCTTGGCCTCTTGGCCCAAGGACAGGCGCGCTGACACGCACACACGCCTGCCTTCCACTCCGGAGGGCTGTCCGTTGGACGATGGAATCCCGTTTCCACCGTCCAACCAGCCCTCATAATTTGGGGCCTTCGAAAGTAGGCCCTGCCCCAGTCAACCTGACGGCGACTGGGGCCCACACAGCCGGCCGCAGGGGATAGGGAGAGCGGCAACGTAACACCGACACTCCTCTTCCCCTGCGGCCCCACCGATGCCGTGCCAAGCGCCACGGCCTCCCTCACAGCCAGGCCATTCCAGCCAGGAATGGCCTCCGCCGGGCCCGGGGAGGCCTAAGCCTCAACCCGGGCAATGGGTTCCTCTTAGCTTCCCTGCGGCCGAGGCAACCGCAGGTACTGAGCCCCCCCATCGCGACAAGATGGGAACCACATCGGGGGGGAAACTACCCCATACCTACATTGACTTGGATGGATGGAATCAAAATTATATTATCTATGACTTAGACTAGGCCCAATAATTTTTTAGCAAGCCATTGTCACAATACCATTGTCCTTTAAAGATTTACCATATTATTATAAAACGCAGACTATCTTTGTTACTAGGTTTAAACCATTATCCGACCAAATCAAGTTGTTATCTAGTAATACGTTCTTGGTCTCATCTGAAAATGTCAACTTGATTTGGACGGATAATGGTTTAAACCTAGTAACAAAGATAGTCTGCGTTTTATAATAAGACAGAATATAATTTAATTAGATACTAATATTATGACCCCAAAAAAACATTTTTAAAAACGAAGAGACACAAAACCCGGGGCAATTTGAACAGCGCCATCTGTTGGTGAATAGCGGAAGCTCTTACACGTGTTTCGGTTCCTTTGACTCGGTTTGTTTGTTTGAAGCCGCGCATGTGTCGGCGTTTCCTTTGACGATGCCGCTCTAGGGTTCTTTAGGACTTTGTCACAACGAAGTTAAAAGTTTTCGCGCGTCGAGTTTTTTTTGACTACCGACGAAAAAAGTAGTCGATTAGAATGTAGAATGGGCCAATTTTGATGCGGATTTTTTTGTTTGAAAGCTGACTTGGTCGAGATGGTTCTTAGCTATGTTTGATGATAATCTATTAAGAGGTTTTGAAGTTATGGGGGTGAACTTTGAAAGTCGGGTTTTTTTTTTAAATTTGTATGGTACCTAAATAAACCTTTTTTTAAATAGGTAGATACTTCGGGGCTTTATTAGAATGAGTTAATGGGTTACTCACTTAAGAATCAGCTACTGGCCGACATGTTTCGAGTTTAGACCTTATCCGGAGGTCTTCATCAGGGCGAATGTGACGGCTCGCGACACACTGACTGTTAGTTGCGGGGGTGTTCTTTGGGGATAGCTCATTCAGTGTGATTTGTCCCTATAAAAAAGGAACAATAGGTACGAATACCCGCTGTACTCTGCCTGACCTGACAAACATATTATTATCATTACTTCAAAGTGTGACTTTTTCTGACCAATGCTGAGATTTCGAAAAATAGATACTATTGCTGGGTACTGAACCAAATTAAATAAATAAACAGAAATATAAAGAGACAAATTACAGTGTCCCTGCTAGCCCCAAAGTAAGTTCGAGACTTGTGTTAAGGGATACTAACTCAACGATACTATATAACAAATACACATATAGATAAACATCCAAGACCAAGGAAAATTTGAAAAAGGTCATTTTCTAATTTGCCCTATCCGGCAACCGAACCCGAAACCTCTAGATGACGGACTAGCATGCTGACCACTACGCCACGGAGGTCGTCAAAGTGCCGGATCTAGTTTTAGTTCAGCTCAGTTGGTTCTGGTGACGGGGGAAGGAGATATCATTATCATCATCATCATTTCAGCCGCATAACGTCCACTTCTGGACATAGGCCTCTCCCAAAGATTTCCAAAATGACCAATCACGAGCGGCCTGCATCCAGCGCTTTCCAGAGACCCTGGTCAAATAAGAGATATATTTATTTATAATGATAAAAATGACGTAGTTACTTTATGCTAGGTATATCATGGTCCCCATATCAGGAGATCAGGACTACGTTACGCTCATATTCTGTCAGGTTTCCTTTCATCTGTTTCATCAAATAGGTAGGGCGGAGGGAAAAGCAGCTGAAACATTCAAGTCTTAATATATACAAAGCAGGCTATAAACTTAAGGATTTCATAGAATAAATAAATAAATAAATAAATAAATATAAATATAAATATAAATATAAATATAAATATAAATATAAATATAAATATAAATATAAATATAAATATAAATATAAATATAAATATAAATATAAATATAAATATAAATATAAATATAAATATAAATATAAATATAAATATAAATATAAATATAAATATAAATATAAATATAAATATAAATATAAATATAAATATAAATATAAATATAAATATAAATATAAATATAAATATAAATATAAATATAAATATAAATATAAATATAAATATAAATATAAATATAAATATAAATATAAATATAAATATAAATATAAATATAAATATAAATATAAATATAAATATAAATATATAGGGACAAATTACACAGATTGAGCTAGCCCCAAAGTAAGTTCGAGACTTGTGTTATGGGATACTAACTCAACGATACTATATTTTATAACAAATACATATATAGATAAACATCCAAGACCATCTATTTTTAGAAATCTCAGCATTGGTCACATAGAAAAAGTCACACTTTGAAGTAATGATAATAATATGTTTGAAGAAGAAATAAATCAAAAAATAATACGGAATCCTTAATAAATTTCTTTCAAAATACTTTTCTCTCTTGACTATTTTCGGCAAGCGGCGACCCCTTTTGAAAACGCCGACAAATTTTTATTCAACGATTGACCTTTGAACGGGAAAGTTGTGTTCGATAATATTGTTTAAATTTCAGTTCTTCATACTTTTCAAGTGGTTTTTCTACTGTGAAGGTAAGTTTTATTATGATTTCTTATTTAAAAGCTGTTTTTGTTGTTGATTTTCGTTGAATTCTACTCTTTTTCTGTGAGTTTTACGAGAAATTCTAGCGCGTGGTGTTTTAAACGCGCTTATAGAGTTAATTATTTTTATAAACACGTGATTCATCATCCCATTTATCATTTTCTGATAGAAAAAGTCATACTTTTTGCCGTAAATTGTGATAATTGCAGTTTTGAATGTGCCGCTCATGCCGGAAATGGAAATAAGATTTTAGCAAATAATCTATATTTAATCATACAAGATCTTATTTCTGATTTATTTAATTAGATATGTGATGTGATTAATATAAACAATTTATTAGTGTATGTACATACCTATTTACAATTTTTTTCTAAGCTTTTGACAATGACGGCGTCACTTCCGTCGAAACTTCATCAAACAAAACTTTTGCTTGTAAACAAGTGACAAAGATATGATTTTGAAACAATCCTAAATGGAATCTATGTGAATTTACAGATGAAAATGTTCCCAACGAGGCACATGATGGATTACATGACTGAAATGAACAGGCTTTTCCCTAAATCTGCTGAAAACGGTAAGTTGATACTACCATAATATGTAGTGTTATTCTTTTGTTTTTTACTCGTGAAAAGCTTCCCGTTTACTATAAAAAAAACAACTGAGTTCGATTTTTAAAAAGAACTATCGAAAACGAGTTTTATTCACATTCTTTGAGCCTCAAACTGTGTAGATAAATAGCTTCGAATTCCCTGATTTCTCTTTCCTATCCAATACAGAGCGAATATCGAATTTTGTGTTGATCGTCTTACGGGGATACGGGCTCTGATCACGCCCAAAAAAGGCTATGGATTAGAATCCCCAAGGGTAACGTAAAGTCTGCCCTAAACAAAGCTGGCAACTTACCTTGCTGGACGAAATAGAGAAACCAGCAAGATCTAGAGTGTAGTTTAATTTGGGGAGTCTTTTTGGACCCCCTCTGCTCCAGATACACACAAGTCAAAAGTCAAGTACCTACTTACAGTGATGTCTTAAGATAATGTAGGTTTAAAGCCACCACAAATGCTAGATTCAATCTTCAACCAGCTCCTTAAAGCAAATTACAGGTGTATGTCAAACTCAAAATCTTTAAAAGCCCATTTAGATGGTAAAAATGTCTTGCCTGTAATTGCATACCATTTTATTGAAACAATAAATAATATGTATCACTGACTGTATCAAGTATAAAATGGTATGCAACATGCAAGAAAATTTCTCTATCTAAATGTACCTGTATTTAACTTTGGATGTTTTGTAATTTCTTTTGTGAATAAAGGAAATTGTAATTGTTGTAACTAGTTTACCCCGGAAAATGTGTGCAATGCTTTGAGACTCTAGCAAGAGATATTGCAGGATCATTATCCTAAACATGCAATGTACATATGACTAATACCTAGGGTAGGAGAAAAAGTGTCATCATCATCAAGTCATTTTTTATTTTTATTTATTTACTTAACTTCATATACAAATACAAGTGTAATTGTGGACTTAAAGCCTATGACCTTATTTAACAGTCAACCAAACTGGTGACGTAGAGAATGATAAGGGTAGTGCAAAAATTGAAAAGTATATTTATTTACTGACCATAATGGTACAAAAGGTGGACTTAATGCTAACGCATTCTCTACCAGTCAGCCTTTAGGAAAAATAGAAAGAAATTTATTAGCGATATTGTGAAAAAAGACTATGTAAAAATAATAATCAAATAAAATAATGCACATTATAAAGTATTATAAATAAGTAATAGTCATAGGCCCATAGGACCTACTTAAGAGGGTAAAAAATCATGTTCTGAAAGAATTAAAATACATTTGAGTCAATGACATTATAAGAAGGGGCAAAAAAGATTTGTCCTCCCATGTGCTAGACCTTTTAGTCCATGTTATGCTTATGTTGTCTATGCTACTTAGGTATTTGAAAGAAAGAAGAAAAATACATTTGGTGCAAATTTACAGGAGTTACATACATTATTTAATTTTCAGTAAACTATTAATTCTGTAAAGCACATATACTTTTTTTTTTGACGAGGGTACCAAACTTTTTAGTCTTTATTTATGTATTAACCCTTCGAATGTCGGCATAGCAGACACAATAGTAAAACAATACATCAGACGCCCGCTCCGGGCGTCCGACAGTTAAAGGGTTAAAGTAATAATTATGTATTGAAGTAAATTAAAAATCTAAATTATTTCTGTTCATTTTTATTTGCCTTACCAATTAACCAAGGTTCAAGCCCTTCGAAACCAAAATACTGGATCTGCCAGTAAAAGAAGCTATATGTGTATTTATCTCATACGCTTCCATGCTGGTCTGGGAGAAAAGAAAAAACTTTGAATGTACCAGCTGCTTCTCTTCCTGTGCAGATCGTAAAAGACAATCGAAGGAATGGGCGAAAATTGAATCATGTTAACAGGCGATGCGGCTAGCAACCCATCACTGTATTTATTGCTTTTCCGTCTTCTCCTTGCCCACCATGACGCTGAAAGTGGCTTTTGGGTCTTGCAGCCCTGGGCTCTGCATAGAGCCCCAAGACCCAAAATGCTCTGTCTGCCCCATTAGGGATAAAGACGTGATAGTATGTATCTCATAAGATCACTCTCTTTATGCGTACGGCATGCCCACCAGATACTTTACCCTCTCCTTTTTGTCGAACATCTGCAATTCTGCACACTTAGGTATGTGATTATAATAAGGGTAGATGAAGCAAGAGGTCTGTCAGGATCGTAGCAAGTGGAGGTCCATAGTCTGTGGGAAACAGGAGTGATAATATGTATGTAGGTACCTATGTATATTAATGACCTTCGTAGCTTAGTGGTCACCATGCTAGTCTGCCACCCAGAGGTACCGGGTTCCATCCCCGGTCAGGGCAAGTTGGAAAACGGTCTTTTTCAGTTTGTTTGTTCTGGGTCTTGAATGTTTATATGTATTTGTTATAAAATATAGTATTGTTGAGTTAGTTTCCATAACACAAGCATCAAACTTACTTTGGAGCTAGCGCAATCAGAATAATTTGTCACTGTATGTAAAAAAAAAACTCGTATGATTTATCAAAATATCTCCCTGTCTTCACCTAATCAATGCTTATTCAGTTCCAGATCTCAACCAGCCACCACCTCTCTACAACCCTCAAATGTCATCACCACCGTACGGACCAAACAGACTGTCCAGTTCCACAGACTCCACGTCCCCTGACACGTTCCCGGACATTACCACGTTCCAAGTAACCCCTCCGGAGTTCAGGCTGCTGTCGAACACATCCAGCCCCCAAAGCTCAGCTTCTGACACTCCCATCGGAGCACGACGTCGTCCTATCATAGGCAGGAAGATTTTCTCTACGCCAGAACAGGTACATAGTAATTTATTGACTTTTTTGGACTTCTGTAGTAAACAAGGAACTTAAGGCTCAATTTACACTGCGGCAAAATGGAAGCGAAGTGACGAAATCGTTCATAGCATAATGAACATGTCAATCGCATAATGTTTAAACTGAATTTAAACGCGTCAAGTACGAAAGTCAAGCGACTCGGCGCGAGTCGCCGCCGGCAACTCCATAGTTTGAACATTATACGATTGACATAAAGTTCATTATGCTATGTACAATTTCGTCGCTTCGCTTCGATTCCGCCGCAGTGTAGATTTAGCCCAAAGGTTCAATTTACACCGCCGCGGAATGGAATGGAAGCTACTTTTTGGAAAGAAACTGTACATAGAATATTGAACTTTATACGAGTATCAACTGTATAACACACAGCGCGTCTTTCGCGGAATCCTCGCGCATTCTCGAGAATTCTCTGGTGCCGTCTGTGGAATCCACGGGAAGTGGCGTGAATGGGGGAAGTCGTTCGAAGGTTTTTCTATAATAATGCACCCACATACATCTTTTCTTTTTCGTATATTATTATATTTTTTTACATTTTCTTCTACTTCTGCCTCACAAATAAGCGATATAAAAATAAGATCCAGGTCAACCATTCTTGTCAATTAAACGATAAAGACTAAACAACGGAACGTCCTTCATGCGAACTCGGGAAATCGCGGCCCGCGAATGCTCGAGTATTCCCGCGAATCGCGCTCGAGCATTCCAGCGAATTCCCGTGTCATGGGGCGAAATTGACGCTTCCGTTCCGTTCCATTTCCATTCGGCGGCGGTATAAATTGAGCAAAGGGTTGGGCTGCACATCTCAGCAGAACAGAACTTTCACATGCTGCTATCATTTTCTGTCGCTCGAAAGTGCTGTTCCATGCCTGCTATAAAAAAGTGATGTTTTTACATAGGTAGCCACATTAATATTCACACTATACAGATTTCCGCCTATTAGCTAGTACATTCTTTTTACATTTTTGCCAGACCAGCATGGAAAAACTATGTATTTGGCTTGAATTAAAAATGTTTTATAACATACTTTAAAGAACGGGGAGATTATCAATTCGAATTTGTATGTTCTTAAATTTGTACTTGTATGTTTACTTGTCAGGTTGTCCCATGGGAATTTTATTTAAATCAGTTGTGTAGTTAGGTGGACCAACGGCATTTACGTGCCTTCCGAAGCACGGAGGAGCTCGAGATTATTTTATGCCACTTGTGGTCACCCATCCACGTGCGGACCACGCCCCGCGTCGCTAAACTTGCGAAAACGCTAGTGATACGCATTCCCGCCAGGCTACCGAGCTCTTCATCAGTTTGTTGTTGAAATCAGTTTTTAGTTTCGAAAATTTTATTTTATATAATTTTCTTGTTCATTCACAGGTTAGACCTGAAATACCCCAAAGATCTCCAATCGGACAATGGGACACACAGTTTTCACCTCCGCAAATGGACGAACGCATGTCAACGGCACAGTACATTCAACAAAGAAATTACGAGTTGTTCCCGTCTGAAAGCAGAGGATTCGAGTTTAAAACTCCAGTGAAAGTTCCTCCAACTCCGGTTAGCCCTTCTCCAGAAGATTCTAGAGCATTGGCATTATACAAAAGGAGCTCTAGACCGAAATATGCGGCCTCGACTTCTTCTCTAGAAGCAGCGCCATGGAAAATGTGTACGTTTTGCCGGAAGAATGGAGAGACACCAATGGTGTATATGACTCATAAAGTGAAAGAGAGGGTTGAGGGAGACTTCGTTGTGACTTGTCCCATTTTGAGGTCCCACGTCTGTCCTACGTGCGGTGGTACAGGAGACAATGCCCATACTATGTAAGTTGATATTGTTTTACACCGTGAACGTCGTATTTATCCGACAGACAGTACCTGGGTGACCGAGCTTTGCTCGGTCGGTTACATCTCAAACATTAACTAAATTTCTCTAAACTTGTCCAAAAACAGTACAAAATAAAATATTATATATAAACTTGAACATATAAAAAAAACAAACGTAAGTCACCGAGTGGGATTCGAACCCGTAACACTCTTTCTAGCGGTCAGCATCCTTAGCCGCTGAGCTAAGCGGATGGCACCGAGCGCGACACAATTTGCGACCATATTCTGCGTGGAAAGAAAAACGAATGAAAAGTAATGAAAACTCGAAAACACGCGTTATCCCAAACATAAGACTAATCTAGATCGATTGTTTACCCCCCAAAAACCCCCATTTACCAATTTTCAGCGAAATTGTTAGAGCCGTTTTCGAGATCACAGAAATTTATAAATAATTAAATATACAAGAATTGCTCGTTTAAAGGTATAAGATTTTCGTGCCCGTTTCGCGAGCGTCGGATATTTCCGAAAAAAAAAGCTGTTTTCTTTTCTAATTCTTTGTTTTTCGTGTGTAAGTGGCCAACATTGGTGTCAGATTTTTCAGGCTGCCTAAAGGCATCTGACATAACTTGACGAATGCCATAATGATGATAGCCTGGACCAACAGCTTATGCATGCCTTCCGAAGCACAGGGGAACTCGAGGAGTTTTTATGTCAATTTGGTATTTCCTAAGCCAAAAAAAAAATTATTTTACGAAAATACCCAACTACACTTTTCTTTGACCATATCCATTTTAACGTGATTTTGAAATGATTATTGCAGAAAAACATAATAAGAGCGCTATTAGACTCCAAAAATCACATCATCTGCCTGTATTTCATACAAAATCCCATAGAAACTGTTTGTTTTGACGTTTAGAAGAAGTATCTGATTTGACTTATTGGAAAATAGCGTATTGTGGTTACCCATCCAAGTGCGGACCACGCTTCGGTCGCTTTACTTGCGAAAGCGCTACTAATGTTCTACTACTAACTCTACAATTCGACATTTTTCTAATTTAAAGTTATTTTTTTCAGTACCTACTGCCCAGTTCTCCGCCACAGAAACCATGGCCTTCCCCTGCAGTCCACAACCATTACTTTGAAGAACACGAGGGTCAAGAGCAATGGTAGGAAGCGATTTTAGTCCTTACTGCACTAACATAAGGTTGCTTTGCTTATGCACATTATATAACTTTAGTTATGCAGTGGTTTTGGGATAGTGGACGGAACAGAAATTTCTCATGTTATCCTTTTCTGTCGCTCAGAACCGTCATTAGCTAGAGCGAGAGAGAGTGACAACACGCTATAGCCAGGCCTGTGTCACTTCCTGTTTAGGTATCGAAAATATACCTACATCATTACTATGCGCGCGGCGACCTCTAATTGCAAATTCAGTGACGTGAATCGTATGTCTAGAGTTATAAGAATGAAATTGGCTTGCAATGCACTTCTAGGTATCTAAACGAAGAGGTTTCGAGTTCTGACGCGAGGTTAATTGAACCATATCGCATACGACATTGAGTAGATATTTCTTTAAATTCCTTTGCTGAGACTTCTGTACGTGAGTACTAGTACTTACGTCTATACTACTATGTCGCTCTCTCTCGCTTTGGCAAATGACGGTTCTGAGCGACAGAAAAGGATAGCATGCGAAATTGCTGTTCCGTGGTCACAGGTGAAGCCAAATCCTCACATGCCAAACTAATATGCATGTTGTTTTATGTATTTAATTTAGGAATAAGAAATAGTTAAATATCCATGATCTAAAAATAATGTTTATGATATGTCTGGATAAATATCTTGAACTCTGTGAGATGTACTTACTGGATTTTAGCTAGATAATTTTTGTTTCCAATGTTTTAGTTAAAATTGACTGATTTACATCTACCTATTACGTGTATATCAGTCTTTTTAAAGTTATCGTACGGTAATAGAAATGAAAGTTACTTGTAAGTACCAATTTGTTTTTTTGAGAGATTTTACTACTTATTAACTTTGACCTAGCTTGCTTGTAAATTTTGCCTTTTTTAAAAATTTATTGTTTTGACCACAGCATTTTACAAATCTAAAATAAATATATATTTTTATGACTTGATACCTACACTTTTAGATATTTTTGACAAGATTTATTCAAAAATTTTGTAGTAGTTTTTTTTTATTGACGAATATTACAGACCTTGATCACGCCTCATCATGTGAAAGTAACTTGTAAGTACCAATTGCTTTTTTTTGAGAGATCTTACAATTTATTGACTTTGACCTAGATTGCCTGTAATTTTTTTTAACAAATTTAGAATTTTGACTGAGACATTTTACAAATAATAATAATTTTTTAATCGTTTTTGAGACCGTAGGTTGAAACCCATAATCAGTATTGTATTCACATTTTGGTGTATAATTTTGACTTATTTTTATGTTTTGACTCTTTGTGGTTTAAAAGTTTACATTATCCATGACAAGCTAAAATCGTGTTATAATTCCAATATTTTTTGTGTGTAAATAATCTGGTGATTTTGTGTTTTTAACCCTTTAACCGCGAACGTCTGATTTATCCGACCAACGCTTTTGTGTGCCCTTTCGCGAGCGTCGTATATTTCCGACCAAAAGCCACTGCTCGTATCTACGCCACTCCACATCCCTATTTGTTGGAGGTATAAGGTAATCAGACAACCTGGCCATCCGCTCTTGATCGGTCATTTTGGAAATCTTTGGGAGAGGCCTGTGTCCAGCAGTGGACATTGTGCGGCTGAAATAATGATGCCTCGCGCTGGGGGTACGACAACTAAATATAGCCTCGCGGTGAATGGGTTAAAATTATGGTTTTAAGGGCGTAAACCGCGTCAAGCGGGAATTCTACGTTGCTATCTCTTTCGCACGTACAGTTTGCGACAGAGAGCCAAATACGTCGCGTGTCACGTGGTCCTGACGCAGTTTATGCCCTACGATCAGTGTTGCCGTTTTAGCATGTTTGTCGCTAGATTTAGCTGAATTTCGGGCCAGGTTAAGGTTTAAAATTGATTTCATTAATTTTAGCTACTTATTAAAATTTCCGTTTCATACATTTAGCGATTTTCAACCTCTAGTAACTGTTTTACAGTTGTCTAGCGACCATAGACCTAATTTTTTTTTTAAATGCTTATTAAATCTATACTATCGACAATCCCAAAGACGACAACACTGCTTTTAGTAGAAATGTGTATGCTTTGTGTTTTTAGGTAATAAGCTTACTTCTTTTGTTTTACAAAAATATTATAGTTTTACAATTTAATTTGTAAAATAATTAGATAAGGTTTTGACTATGAGAAAATTTAGATTGTAGGTACCTAAATATTGCAAAATTTTAGGTTATTAAAACTTTTGAACTGACACTTATGTTTTGTAGATATATATTTTTAACTATGCAAATTCGTTACTGCTAACTAATAATATAGTTAAATGCAAAACTTTCCATCAATGAACTTTCAATTTGTGATTAGTGTAAACAGATGAATTTAAGAAACAACAGACAAATGGTGTTAATACGTATGTGGACAAATATTTTTTTTTTGGCTCTTAAGATAGATTTTTGGATAATGTAGTTGGCGGACTAAATAAAATATCTTTACCCAGTCACGTCCCTGTTTCAGAGAAGTAGGCAGGAAGTCATGATCTGTTCCGACTAAACTTGATCTTTTGAACACAAAATAATTGTATTTCCATCTCACTCGCACTGGTTGCGTTTTCGTACCATCGAAAGAGAAGTCTCAAGAGGTCATTGTCCTTTTTCCTCCTGGATTTGGTTTGGCACCAACTAGATTTGATAAATAAGTTCTAATGCTTTCTACACACGACACAATTTACCATACAATCTCGACTTGCTGCTTTAGCATGGAACCGGCCACCACGTTTATCGAGCGATACCATCTATCACTTAGCGTTGCAGTACTATTGATGGACTATCGTTAGTTGACCTTGAAAAATAGTCTCAATATAGCTAGGCCTATCGAAAATCAATACTATCGATTGGCTGTCATCGATAGTTATAGTAGCAAATTATTGGCATCGACAGCCAATAATTTGAACTATCGATAGGCCTATCGATATTGAGACTATTTTTCAAGGACACAATACTATTGACAATGATTGACAATACCATGCTTACCTATCGCCTTATAAACATTATTATTTATCTTCCTTTTTACTAGATGGCGCTATAGGTAACAATTTATTAGACTTAATATGAAACGCAATAAATATTTTTAAAGTTTATTTATAGTCGTGTGTGCTGCCGTCTCTGTGAGGCTACCCCGCAACTCTAGTTTTGCTTACTTACGGCTCCTCAATAGCTTCTTTGGCGTTGGGTATCTGTTACGTTACTAATTATATTATCTTTGACCATACTATTGCTAATATCACTCTATCTCGCTCTAAGTATAACTAGCGAGATGGCACTAGTCCGACGCGCGATATTTAACCCTTTCACCGCGAGACTTTATATCAGTTGTCGTGCCCCCAGCGCGAGACATGGTAAATCTAACATACCTATCTACAAGCAAAAACGGATATGGATACGTAAGTTATGTGCCATAAGAGCATTTTTTTTGTCGCAAATATGCGACCTTCGCGGAATGGGCCCGACAATGTTTGTCGCATATATGCGACGCTCGCGGTGAAAGAGTTCTGGTTTATTCTGTTACGAAACTGGGTTCGAGATTTGGAGTAAAACGCCAAAGTTCGTATGAGGGCTTTTTATTCACTACGGAACCCAAAGGTTGACACGTGAAGATGGTCTTCCTGATGTCCAAGTCCAAGTCGCGTAGCAGCTGAGGTCCAGGTATCTCGCCAAAGTAGTCGCAGGTACTTCCACTTATCGCACTGAGGTAGGTTTCCTTCGCTTCGGTTCGCTTCGAAGTTATCTCTTTCGTAGCTCGTACTGAACTGGCGGGACGCGCACTCGATCGCCTTTTTATATGCGCCGATACAGAGGTCTACACTTTTCTCGAATATTCTCATTACTTGACGAATGTATTTCGATTGACGGGAAACATCGAGACGCCGATATGTATGTGTGAGTGCGACTAAGCCGACGACCATTCAAAGAACTCTAGCCTTTATGCCGTAAGAATATAAGGCCTAGTTTCGCTTGCATGATTCCACTCGCGAACATTCCAAGTCTATCTCGCCAGCAGAGTTCTTACTCGCGAATATTCTACATCTATCTCGTTCGCGACAATTCGATGGTGACATTCTATGGAGGCTGGACTGCAGATGTGTTAATCGATAGTATGAATACTATTTAGATAGTATCGTCGATACTGTAACTACTATTTGTATGAAAAACTATCGATGGCTAAATTTACTACCTATATTACAATAATATCGATATTAGATACTACTACCGATAGTTCTTTATACCTAACCTATTTTATAGTATCTTTACTATCGATAATATTATTAAAAACTATCGATAGTCCTATCGATATTGTTACTGTTTTCCGAGGTCACGATAGTATCGATAGACTATCGATATTTTATACTATTGCTTGCAACATTAGTTCCGTCACTCTCTCGCTCTAGCCGTTTTTTCCCGTTGAGTCACACCAAGATTAGTAACACTGCTACTCATTGGAAAAAAACAGTGTTACTCATTGTAACTGTAATTTTTCCCAATGTGTCACACTGTTACTAATCGCCACTCTGTATTCCCGTTGAGTCACAGTATTTGTTATTTTAATATTTAAAAAAAAACAAAGGTACGTTTCATAGGTTTGAAATATACAATGTCCTTTTTAATTAAGTACAAATATTTTAAGGGGTGGTTCAGTCCATCATTTTGAACAACTTTTCCCAATGAAAGTATATGGAAATACGAAAAAAAAATTTTAGGTTTTCATACAAATCGAAGTAGTCACGTGATATCATTACTACCGAAAATGAAAATTTTTTTTTCGTATTTCGATATACATTCATTGGGAAAAGTTGTTCAAAATGATGGACTGAACCACCCCTTAAAATATTTGTACTTAATTAAAAAGGACATTGTATATCTGCATTCAGTTATTAAAAAAAACCTGTTTAGAAATGTTAGATCGCAAATTTTAAGGTTTTTTTTTTCATTATTTATTATCGTACCTAATTTGTTAAAATTACATTTTTTTTTACAGTGGTTGAGAAAATAAACTATAAAAATGCTTTTTTATGAAATTTTTTTTTTGCAATGAGTGCAATTGCAATGAGTAACAGTGTTACTCATTGCAACTTTTTTTCCCAATGAGTAGCAGTGTTACTAATCTTGGTGGGACTCAACGTTAACAAACGGCTCTAGCAAATAACTGTTCTGAGCTACAAGTTCCGTTCCGTTATGTAATACTATTATTAATTCTGTGGTTCCGTGCTGAGCTGACAGATGTGTCCCAACGTCCCAATTCTAAATAGTGTGTGTAAAAATTAGATATAAGGTTGATTTATAGGAATTTTAAAATTAAAATTGAAAGGTGTTTTCGTTATGTTGCTTGCGCATGATTTTAACAATGTGTTTCTTATATGCTTTTTGTAACACGTACTTTCGAGTACAATTTTGTTTTATTGCATGGCGTGATGCACGGTTTTGAAATGTATGATTTAGAATTGAGTAATATATAAGATTTTTAATATTATACTGCTTTTTATTTGGTGGAGAGGGAAAACTGGAGAAATTCCAAAATCGTAAATAAACAATAGTTTCCCTATGAAAAATTTATAATAATATCTGCGTGTCTGCATTTCCAACCAAAATACTTTTTTATTTAAGTATATGTGCTTAAAATAACTTTTGGTTTCTAAGTTTTGTATCCGTATTGTTTGTATTCTATGCTGGTCTGGGAGAAAGAAGGAAACTTAAAATCTACCAGCTTCTTCTATTCCCGCGCAGATCGTAGAAGCTGATCGAAGGACTGGGCGAAAATGCTAATCATTTTAATAGGCGATGATTGCAACCCATCACTATTTTAATTTCTTTTTCCACCTCGCCCACCATTACGCTAAGTGCTTAAGTGATAAAGACATGATAGTATGTACCTATTGTTTTTTTGTACGAGGACTTGAACCCCTGCACTAATGAACTAACATTTTCACCCTCTTCTTCTATGGCTCTTATTTTATGGCTCCATCGTTATCAAAACGATGATTTTGCCAATGTCAAGGTTGAAAATGACACGATAATGTATACTGAGGAAAAAACTAAATTTATTGACGATTGACCGGTACCGATGAGCATGGAGCAACCTAAAACAAACAAACATGTAGAGTTAGCAAGTAATGTTAGTAAACTATCTAATATAACGAAGACGGTTAGTGAGAGAATTGGACCATACCAATCAAGTAGGATATACAAATGGGGAAGAGTAGAAGAATAGGGGAAGTAAATACATATATAAAACGAAAATCTTATAAATATATATTATTGTTTTTAATAAATTTGGCAAGGATATTTGCGAACGAAGAGAAGACCAAGGTTAAAAGAAAAGACATATTTACGGGGCGAGGGATATTGCGCGGGAGTAAGTCGTACAGAGAAACCGATTGACCTGGGGCAGACGAAAAAGATGTGATCTAAGGTACCCTCATCAAGGCCGCACTCACACAAAGAGCTGTCTCTAATTCTAATTTTGGCTAAAAATACCGGAGAGCAAACATGCCCCATTCTAAGACGGATAATGGCTGATGTTGGGTGTTTGTGGAAGTTTCTATATTTATAAAACCAGGGTTTTACTGGGATATCAGGTTGGATTTTGTAGTACATTTTCGCCATATTTTTGCCATGAGTTGACCAAATTCTATCCCAATCTTTTTTTAAATAGGTTTGGGCCGACAATTTGAGATCCCGAGGAAGGCATAAGGAATAAGTATCTGAGCCCTGGTGAGTTGCCTCTTTTGCAAATGTGTCGACCGTTTCGTTGCCTGATATACCCGCATGTCCAGGAATCCATGCCAACACTACTTCTATACCCGCTGAATTACACCTATATAACGTCCCTTTTAATTAACTACAAATACTTTAACTGCTGCTTTATTCAAGGCGGAGCAACAGATTTGGCGCATAAAATAAAAAATCCGCAGGTTAGTTTTCGAGATAACTTCCCTTACAAATTTTCCTTAAAGAGACGCATACAACATCCTGTAGACGACATTGCGTATTGCGTACTATTTGTTTACTATACTATTACGTTGTACACGCCCCTTTTACGCAAATATTCATTCATTAATTTAAAATATCACCTTCCAAAACCCATTCAATACCTACGGTCATCGAACTTTCAGCTGTCCGAAGTTACTGCCATAGAAAAGTTGAAATACAGATGGTTCGTTCCATAGCTTTGCTATTGTAGTACACACTCACAATATCATTCCGACTAGACACCTTAGTTAGTTTAGGTCAGTGCAATTAGACCTATTGTAAGATATATCACACTCTTAGCGATTAAGCACATAAGCTAGCGAAACCGGCTAAGTAAAATTTTAAATCTTAGCAAAAAATAAACTCTTGATTGAGTCACCTTTCAAACAATAAATAAATTAAAATCGGTGTATCCATTACCATACCAATTACCAATCCGTTTTATAAAAAAATTAAGTCATGAGATATTTACTATTCTTCATTATGGAAATTTAAAACTACCAAATCCCAGGTCAAAATCCTCTTCCCAATAATAGGTCCCAAAATAGGAGGTTGTGGCTTTAATGTACTGTGTAGTTCATCACATACTTAAAGACTAATACCATCGTATAAACTAAAAAACGTACTTCAAAGGTAAGTATGCCTAAGTAGATCTTAAATCGGAAACATGTTTTACAAGTTAAAATAAAAGATAAAAATATGTAAGTATTCATTACAATATTCTCATTGAGGATGTTAAAAACAATTGTCACATCTGTACTGTAAGAACTCTTTGCTACTGCGGCACTTCTTTGTACTTTTCTAATAGCCGTTTGCGGCAATCGTAAACGAAAGCGGTATCTTTTAAATTCTTTTACCATTCGCCGACACAGTGCCGACAAACACGTGCTCGACAGTTTTATCTCGCTCTTCCCTTGTGTCGCATCTCACTCTAGCCTCGTGTCGCCAAGACACTATGTACCTACCTAGCCTTGACTAGCCGGCTTTCCGTTTGTTTTGTTCAGTCTGTTTGAGTCCATAGGCCTATCTAGGTGGCATGTGATGTGATTAATTAATTACTAACAAAAGCGTTTTAACCATTTTTATTGGAAATTAACCGGCAATTTCCTTCATGAAAATAGGTAAAATTTCTATTCGCGGCTTTGCAGAAGTTAATCGTAGTGTCGCCGATAAGTGCTAAGTATTTACCTATTTAGGATAATAGTACCTAACTATCTAAACTGTTTCCAAAGTACTGCATTCACCAGAGTGCAGGGGATTCTAAATATTCGTAGATAATGTACGAATTTGTACCTACTACAGTGCAGTGTGTTAGTTAAATTTCGTCGTTTGAAGTATTTTTGAGTGCTTGAATGCCAACTCGTTTGGTCTTAAAGTGTCAGTGTGAATGTTTGTGTAAGCCCGGGTGGAAAGCGCAGTCGCATAAGACCTCATGGTCCATTTGGAGATTGACGGAATACTCTCCATGAGGCCATGACTCATGCACCTGCTTGAGGTTTTCTGATTTGTAACAGGTATGTACCTTTGCTTATTTCATATTGATTTACTATTACTTACAAAGATGTATGTGTACTGTACGTAGGATTAATGATAATGACTGACATTAATGACTCTGTCTATCACACACAATCTGCTACAGTAAGAGGGAGATAGATGGCGATGGGCGGTGCCTATAAGTGTTGAGAAGTATGAATGAATTTTAGTAGACCACATACAGGAGGATGGCGAAAATAATTTAATATTTTTGTTAGAAGAAGTGAAAAAAAAAACTAACCTGCGGATTTTTTATTTTATGTGACTAAACTGTTTTTCCACCCTAAATGAAGCAGCAGTTAAAGTATTTGTAGTTAATTAAAAGGGACGTTGTATAGGGCTTCCCGAGTCAACAGAGAAATGGGGAAATTGAAAGGAATTTAGCATGTAGTGGGAGCTTGATCAAGTCTTGTAGACAACTTTTGGAGTCTGAAAGTATAAGAGATTTATTAAGTTTATGAGATTCTACATATTTTGCAGCTTCTAGTAAAGCTATCGCTTCTCCAGAGAACACCGAGCACTGTGGAGGACATTTAAAGTTTAATAATATATTATATTTTGGTATCCACGCAGCGATACCAACATTACCATCATTCGACATTTTTGAAGCATCAGTGAAAACAAGTAGCCAATCCGACCATTCTTGATCTATGATTCGGTCAAATTGTCTACCTGCTTCACTGACCTCCATATATACAAGTACGCTGGACCTATGATAAAAATAAAATAAATAAAAAAAAAAATAAAAAAATAAATAAAAATAAAATAAAAAATAAAAATAAAATTTGTTTATGATACCCTTATAAATGACAGCTCTTTATTGTGCCTATTTGAAGCGCCCCCAATGCGTGGGAAGAAAACTAAATCTGACATAACTAATTCGGAAATGACTTTTATCGATGTCATTGTCCCATAGAGATGGGCGGTGGGTATATACCCAATCTACCCATTTGGGAATATACCCGGTAGATTGGGTAAATACCCGGTAAATACCCGTATCTACCCATTTGGTGGGTAGATTGATTTTTATGAGTAATTACTTCGCAATTCGTGTCCCAAAGTGTGTGTAAGGGCTCCAAAATGCTTAAAATGCAGGTGTCAAATATGACATTAAAGTATATGAAAACACCATACTAATCATACTTCGAAAGTAGGCTTTTTTGATTTATTATCATTTTTTTGCTGGGAGGTGCGCAAACACATACTTATAAGTGTTTCAATGAGCAATCAGACATCAAATGCGATGTGAATATACGAGCACTCTCATTCATTTATAGAGAGTAGGTATCTTTGACTGCTCATATAAAAGCTAAAACTACTGATTTTGGGGTTGGTCCCAAAACAAAAGATATTCGTATCAATGAGTTCTTTAATTTCCCATCAACTTATTATAACATTTCCCGCAAAATAGTATGCCGGGTATTTACCTGTATCTACCCGTTGTATGGGAACATACAAATTAACAGGTCTAAGTTTATATTTTTTGCTGGCAAATGTTTCTAGACCTAATTATATAGTAAAATAAGCAATCAGATATCAAATGCGATGTCAATATACGAGCACTCTCATACATATATAGAGAGTAGGTATCTTTGACTGCTCATAAAAGAGCCAAAACTACTGATTTCGGGGTGGGCCTCGGAACAAAAGATATTCATATCAATGAGTTCTTTGATCCCCCATCAACTTATTATAACATTTCCCGCAAAATAGAATGGCGGGTATTTACCTGTATCTACCCGTTGTATGGGAACATACAAATTTACAGGTCTAAGTTTATATTTTTTGCTGGAAAATATTTGTAGACCTAATTAGATGTTAAAATAAGCAATCAGTCATCAAATGCGATGTCGATATATGATCACCCTCATACATGTATAGAGAGTAGGTATCTTTAACTGCTCATCCAAGAACCAAAACTACTGATTTCGGGGTGGGCCTCGGAAAAAAGATATTCGTATCAATGAGTTCTTTGATTTCCCATCAACTTACTATAACATTTCCCGCAAAATAGTATGCCGGGTATTTACCTGTATCTACCCGTTGTATGGGATCATACAAATTTACAGGTCTAAGTTTATATTTTTTGCTGGCAAATGTTTGTAGACCTAATTATATAGTAAAATAAGCAATCAGACATCAAATGCGATGTCAATATACGAGCACTCTCATACATATATAGAGAGTAGGTATCTTTGACTGCTCATATAAAAGCCAAAACTACTGATTTTGGGGTTGGTCCCGAAACAAAAGATATTCGTATCAATAAGTTCTTTGATTTCCCATCAACTTATTATAATATTTCCCGCAAAATAGTATGCCGGGTATTTACCCGTATCTACCCGTTGTATGGGAACATATAAAGTGACAGGTCAAAGTTTATATATTTTGCTGGCAAATGTTTGTAGACCTAATTATATGTTATAATAAGCAATCAGATAAAAAATAAGATGGTATGTGTATATTTAATATGGATATCATCAGTGATTTTTAATGTTTGTTATTTTTTCTTTTAGAGATAATCATTGTTTTATACATTAAATAACCTTTTTGTACATTTCTACACATAAATAGTGGACCCTCACTAAATTATAAATAAATTTTTCAATCTACCCACCCACACGGGTAGATACGGGTATATACCCGGTGCATATCGGGTAAATACCCAAGCGTGGGTAAATACCCGGGTAGATGCCCATCTCTAGGGGTAACGCATTATTTTTGGACACAGTGAGCTGCATACATTAACGGCTGTAGGCTACTTCTGGTTTGTTCTATATTCTAAGGTCTATGGTATGTAAGATGGCAGTAATTTAAAATTAGATGGCTTAAACGCGGAGTCACTAAACGAACGATTTTTTGTATGTAAAAACCACACTTCAGGCCGGGTGCGTTCGGCAGACGACACGCTAGGCCGTCTATACCACGCCTAGCGCGCTTTGTTTGCTACATATACCTAATTTGAGTCATAGCATACACATCAATACAAAACTCAAATTGCATTCCAAAGTCCACACGCGTAAGCGGCGTAAGCCTAGGTTCCTTATGAGGTCTAGGGGTGCACTGAAGAAAGATTATTCAAAACTCATTTCTAAACGGGGTGAAACTGGGTCCAAACTTTGTATGGAAAAACAAGATTATTTAGACCATTTTATTCGAAACTTTTCAGGAATTCTCTGGAGGTAAAAGAGTACCAAAGTACGTGTTCCAAGATTTTCAAAATTCAATCCCTAGAGAGACGAAATGGGGTGACCTACTACTACCTAGGACTTGCTGAAACGTTCCGTCGGGAAAGGGAAAATTTTCATTATCTCCTCCTTCACTATATTTAAACATAACAACTCATAGCTTATACCGTTAAACGAGCAATTCTTGTATATTTATTTATTTAGGTATATGTATGTATATAAATTTCTATGATCTCGAAAACGGCTCTAACGATTTCGCTGAAAATTGGTATATGGAGGTTTTCGGGAGTAAACAATCGATCTAGATTGGTCTTATGTTTGGGAAAACGCGTGTTTTCGAGTTTTCATGCGTTTTTCTTTCCACGCAGTATATGGTCGCTAATTTCGTCGCGCCGGCCGCTATCCGTTTGGCTCAGCGGTTTAAGATGCGGACCGCTAGAAAGAGTGTTACGGGTTCGAATCCCACTCGGTGACTTACTTTTGTCTTTTTTTATGTTCAAGTTTATATATAATTTTTTATTTTGTATTGTTTTTAGACAAGTAAAAAAAATATAGTTAATGTTTGAGATTTAACCGAGCAAAGCTCGGTCGCCCAGGTATTGTTATATTATAACAAAATTGATAACCAAAAATCAACTAACAGTATACATTAATTTGTAACATCTACATACTGTTTATTTTTTAATTTAATTTATCATAAAAAATCATACATATAAGAATCATTTTCGACTTTAACGCGGACGAAGTCGCGGGTTACAGCTAGTCATGTTACATGAAATGTATTATGACATAACCTCCTTTCGCCTGAGTTGGGTAAGATTATATTAACCTCAGAGAATGTATTCTTTTTGCTCATGGTAGTTACTTTTATAAAAAAAATTACGTAACAGACGTCAATGTCAAACTGACAAAACAAAAAAGATGTCAATTTAAAAAAAATATTTTTGTATTTGTTTATCTACCACGATGATTTAGAAAACAAACTAAATCAAAATTACTTGTTAGACACCAAAAACATAATTCACAACAAAAATGAGTACATCCAAAGTGAATGCACCTGGTGCAGGCCCACCCAGAAGTTCAAAAGGGTCAGTGGGCACAGTTCCCTCTCAGCCTCAGCAAAGACCCTCTCAGCAACTACCACCACCTAAGCCGCCTCAAGCATCTAAAACTGATATAGGGGACGATGAGGATGGGACGAAGCCCGATTTTATTTATGGAGGCCCATTCATCGTAGTGGAAAAGCCGTCGCCTTTTATAACCACATGTTTGCCTATAAATATACAGCAACAGGGAACTTTCAAGAAGTATGTACCATCAGTATTATTTTTGTAGTCCTTTTTTATTGAAACTGTCATTATTAGTATGTATTTACGAGTTACTCACTTAGAGAACCGAATCCGCAATTTTTTTTATTTTTTTTTTATTTTGACTCGACGCCGTTGCGTATTTAGCCAGGCTCAAGTTAATAAAACGTGGGAACAATCGATGTGAAGTAAAAATTTATATATACAATCAAAGGTTGGTATAGGTCCTTTAAATGTTTTAAGGGAGCTTTTGGCGACAAATCTATACAAGTCCACTAGTTTTCATAGCCGATTGAGTGGCGGACAGCGCCTACAGACGCCCACTGCAGTCCGCAAATTAATATCACTACAGCCGCACTATGATTGTTCACTTTGAACATTTTACATATTGTCCATGAGAATGAGCATTTATAACACCAAACTACACCAATTTCATATTATAAAGTCCACTAGAATCAATTTGAAAAACAATTTAAAGCAAACTCAAACTGAACCCCTTGACTTCCCGCCAAAAACTCCAATCTGCTAATTCTTCATCAGGGCGTATGTGACTAGTATACCCGCGCGTACAGTACAGGCACCGCTAACCTCTAATATACGTCCCCGTTTCCCATCCTCGCACCTCTTCCCCGTTCTCGCCTTGTGGAGGGTGATGAGCGGGCTGCAGCTGCCTCTACAAGGAGAGAATAGGGGAAAGGTGCGGGCACGTGAAACGGGGACGCATATTAAATAAAAAAATAAAATGAAATATCTTTATTTCGGACCTTTTTTGTTCATAGAAGAATTATAACCCTTAGCCAGGATCACATAGCGAACCACCTCAGAAATATTTTTTTTCTGACGAGCAGATGCTAGCTAGAAACCGCAAAATGTCATCCGTCTATTGTCTATGATACAGTTGATTTCTGAACGAAAAAAAAAATACGCCTCTAGAAAAAAAAACTTGACATTTCGCTTGTCAAAGTCAAAATATTGGTCGAACGGCGAATTTTTGTGCAAATCGAAAGTGTTTTTTAGTATTATGGCGGAAAAAATCCCGGTAAGTGATATTATTTGTGTTTTTATAATAGCAGATAGGTTGAATTATATGTAATATGTTTCGGTTTTACATGATATTTGGTTTTCTTTGAAATATTTACGCCGAAAGTTTGTGGTCAACATGTGACCTCTGCCTATCTGGAAAAACTTATTGTGGTTATTATGTAACCACTGTCCTCCAAGACTTTATCCATATAAATAAAGGCAAAACCATATTTACACATCAAATAGTTTGTATGGTAGATAGATAGGTTCTTGGATCGAAGAATAACCGATTCCCTGTTGTCAGAGTCTTTTAACCACTACATCACAGAGACATTAATATTTATTAATATTTTTATACAAAGAAACACACAAATCTTTCCTCTTTTTAATATTAGGCTTATATGTAGATTCACCTTTATTTTTTCAATAATTACATGTTGTGACCTAACTGGGCAATGGTCAGATCTAATCCACATCATGTATATTTAAATGGGCAGTGGTCATATCCAGACCAGAGGGTTTTTTTATAGGAAATTGTAGGAATAAAAAAAAATAAGAAATTAGTTTTTTTATTATCATCCAATCTACCATTATCTGTATATAAAGATAAAATAATCGCCAGGCCTGGCTTAGGGATAACATTACACTAGTGTGGGACTAGTAGATTCACCAATTACATATATTATTCATATCATATCACATTTATATGTATTTTTACTATTAATATCGTCAAAACATTTTAAATAATTTATGAAATTACAAGTCTTACTTACTTTTCAATTCGTACATTCGAGGGCCCATGGGTTTTAATCCAATGTGCCCACACTGGACCTTCAATCTTATTAGCAATAATGCTATTAGGACTGCATCGGATCCTGCGCATCAGAGATGCAGACCTTTTGCGTAAAATTGCATGAAAATCGTTAACTCCTGCATCCGCGAACATCCCTGATGTGCTGCAAAACCGAGGCAGCCGCAACAGCATCCTAAAAGCATCATTGTATTGAACTCTCAGGGTAACATAATGTTAAGCAATCCACTGTCGCACATGGCAAAAGCCATCTACTTTTTTCTGCGAGCTGTGATGGTGCACAGAAGTTAGATAATACTTAATTGTAGTTCCCCATGAGGCTGGCATAGTCACACCAAGTGAACTGAAGCCTTGGTAAAATAAAATATTTAAAGAAAAAAAAAAACTCAGGTTTCAGTTTAATATTGCGCCAGACCTTAGGAGATCCCGTTCTGTAGGTAATAGTTATATTAATTCTGTGACTTGGCTACAGAAACTGATACATTATCTTTTTCCCTAATGGCGTAAACAGAGCCTAGGGCCGTAAGACTCAAAGGCCACATTTAGTATGTCCCAGGGCTGAACAATAGGGTGGGAACATATTTAAATTAGGTAATAATACATACATACATACTATCACGTCTTTATCCCTAATGGGGCAGACAGAGCATTTTGCATCTTGCGGTTCTATGCAGAGCCCAGGGCCGCAAGACCCAAAAGCCACTTTTAGCGTCATGGTGGGCGAGAAGATGGAAAAGCAATCAATACAGTGACGGGTTGCTAGCCGCATCGCCTGTTAACATGATTTGCATTTTTGCCCATTCCCTCGATCGGCTTTTACGATCTGCGTGGGAAGAGAAGCAGCTGCTGGTACAATCTAAGTTTTTTTTATTTCTCCCAGACCAGCATGGGAGTAATAAGGTAATAACATATGGATATAAATGTATTGTTATCTGCTGTGTTAGAAGATCATAGGAGGCAGAAGGTCACGGTGCCTGCAATGGGGCCCGGGCAGGATCTCTGCCCAGAGCCGTATAGCGAGGCTTTCAGATAAGACGTGTCACCTGAGATACCTACTTATGCACCTGTGAAGTATCGTGTGTGTCTGAATAAATACTTAGTACAAGTAATTCCATATAATTTGTTTCATTAAAGCATTATAGTGCTAACAGTATAGGTCTGAAACAGTGGCGGATTTACACATTTGCCGCCAGTAGGCTAATTATATTTTGCCACCCCTGACCAGCTTTTATCGGATCCTTCATGTATAGCTTTTTCTGTGGTGAAGAAGTGGAAATAGGTACGTAAGTAACAGTCCGCCGCCATGATTACTTAAAATAAAACCAGGATAGCGGTGGTGCGCGGAAGGGGAGGGGGTAATATTAGATATTGCCGCCCCCTAAAATGTGCCGCCCTAGGCTCCAGCCTACTCAGCCTGCTGGTAAATCCGCCACTGGTCTGAAATAAACACAATTTATTTATTTAACATGATGGTTGGCGTTAAGGTGGTAAAAGGAATCATAATAGTGATGGTGACCTCTTTGTTAAACACTAGCAGTCCATCCCGGCTTCGCCCGTGGTACATACATAGCCTATGTCACTCAGGGATAACATACCTATCCAACAGTGAAAGAATTTTTAAAATCGATCCAGTAGTTTCGGAGCCTATTCAATACAATCAAACAAACAAACAAACAAATCTTTCCTCTTTATAATATTAGTGTAGATAAAAAATGATCTCTTTCAGATTGACCTAGGTCTTGGATGTTTATCTATATATGTATTTGTTATGAAATATAGTATTGTTGAGTTAGTATCCCATAACACAAGTCTCGAACTTACCTTGGGGCTAGCTCAATTGTTTTGTCTGTATATTTTTTTATGGGGGTGGCTGGGTGCTTCTGTGTCTAATTCAGGGTATAACTAGTAAATAGTTAAATGTTCGTCTTTTGCAGGAGCTATGCGTATTATTCGCTGAAGGAGAAACTGCCAGTGATTCTGACCAAAGTCATAGACTACTGCTCTAGAGAAGGAGCTAAGATCAAGTCTTCCACACAAGCTGTAAGTGCACTTAATTATTATCAAAGATAATACAATCACTAACGTAACAGATACCCAACGCCATAGAAACTATTTGCTAGTTATGTCCCCCGCAATCTGGCGTCCCCGCAACCCCTCCCCCGCTTTTCGGCCTTGTAAGCGCCTGTAAAACGGGGTTGTTGCTAGTCGCACGTTGACGTTACGCGAGTCACTTAGGATTACCTATTGAATCATAATGGTGAGAAACTGCGCACATTATAATTGTTTATCCACGTGTTTTCCGATGAACGAAAATTTTATAGATTTCCGAGTGATGAAAACAGCTAAGCAAAGCAACAATTCTGTGGTGGCGACCCTGATTGTTTAACTCACACATTTGACGTACACAGATATACTGTTTCAGTACCTGGGCGACCGAGCTTTGCTCGGTTACATCTCAAACATTAACTATTTTTTTTTAAACTTGTATAAAAACAATGCAAAATAAAAAATTATATATAAACTTAAACATAAAATTAAAATAAAAGTAAGTCACCGAGTGGAATTCGAACCCGTATCACTTTTTCTAGCGGTATCCTTAACTACTGAGCTAAAATCAAGGCGGTCGGCGCGCGAAATTAGCGACAATATTCTGCGTGGAAAGAAAAACGCATGAAAACTTGAAAAAACACGCGTTTTCCCAAACATAAAACTAATCTAGATCGATTGTTTACCCCCGAAAACCCCCATATACAAATTTTCAGTGAAATCGTTAGAGCCGTTTTTGAGATCACAGAAATTTATAAATATATATATACATACAAGAATTGCTCGTTTAAAGGTATAAGATTTGTAGTAGCACTAGGTATATTTGTTACTCCGTTTCTATGAAGTGCCATACCTGTGAAATGAGTTTCAAATTGTAACTTTCAGAGCGACCAAGAGCTGCAAAGCTTCATCCAACTGACGGCCAAGCTGAAGAATGACCTCGTCACGAACAAGTCCTACGAGTTGTTCACGGCGGACACTCCGGAAGTCAAGAAATGGAACGAGTGGATCCAATCACAGACCAACAGTCACTACTTCAACAACAATTGGTTGTTCACGGAGTGCTACGTGTATAGAAAACTGAGGGACGGATGTGAAATCAAGTATGTTTCATCATCACCATCATGAGGTCTTTTTTGTCTTCACTACAGGAACAAGACCCTCTCTGTAGATAGACTGTACTACCAAAGCCATACTTGGCCCGAACAGCCAGAGGATTTGGCCTATACTCTCCACGCTGGCCAGACAGATTGGAGAGATCTCATTGATGTTTATAAGCTTTGTTTAGCTTGTATTTCCTAGCAAGTATGTTTATCTTAATGCTTTAAGGGGTATCCTTGTAAATATATATGTGAATGTATATATACAGGCTGACGGGTAAATTACGCGTCACTTCTTGTTTTTATTGGATCATTTGTTCAACTTTTAAGTACCTACTTATATATTTGGAACGAAAATCGATTACTGAGTGCCCCTTTCAATATGCAAGGTGATTTACCAGTCAGCGTGTATATACACCTTGACTTTTCAATGGTTTTGGAGCCGAAGGCCACTTCATAAGGATCTTTAGGAAGACCTAATTATAGCTAGTAATAAAAATTCAGAAATAAAAAAGATTAGCTAAAACTCGAAAGTAAAATCGCGAGATCAATTAGTAGCACCACCGCCAGGCGCCGTGGGCTGGCCGGCCGGAGTTCATCGAGGTCACGCGGCAGTTTTGGACGGGCATAAATCATTTTCGCAACTTTTTGGGTTTCGCATGTTATGTCTGTATGTCTGTTTGTCCGCCCATCCGCTATTTTTCTCAACTTTTATAACTACTAGAGAGCTGTAATTTAATATTCCAATATAGAGCCATTTCTTTTTCTCGATTAACCCATCGTGCGTTTGGGGTATCGTTGAATAGGTCTTTTAAATATTGGGAGTTTGAGAACATCATTGTTCGATTCCGGGATCCGTTTTTGAAATATTTGATTTAATAATGCAAATTTTTGTTAGAGTCAGGTGTGTGTGTGTGTGGTGCAAATAAATTGTCAACCTTTTTAGCAAAAACTTGAACACCTTCGATCCGTTCGGCGATCAGAAGAACCAGGCGTTTGTCAGTATGATGGAGACCATATGCGTTGCTGCGGAGAAGGTGGTCACCATGCTGCCCCACAGCGAGAAGGACAAAAGGAAGCAGGACTTCATGACTTTGCTCAAGGTCAGTCGAAGTTAAAAAAAAAACAAAATAATACCTGGAAGAGATTCCATTATGGGATAAGTCCGCCGTTCTCAATTTATTCTATTGTTTTTGTAAGTAATGTTTTTTCATAGTACAATAAAGTTATTACAAACAAACAAACATACCTTCAGGGCACTGTTTCGGCTCTCTCGCTTCTGCAGCGCCTCAGGCATGTTTTCTGATGCAGCAGTAGACGATTTTTGCTATATTTGCTATCATAAGAAATAAAAAACTTAGAATGTACCAGCTGCTTCTCTTCCCACGCAGATCGTAAAAGCCGATCGAGGGAATGGACAAAAATGCAAATCATGTTAACAGGCGATGCGGCTAGCAACCCATCACTGTATTGATTGCCTTTCCATCTTCTCGCCCACCATGACGCTAAAAGTGGCTTTTGGGTCTTGCGGCCCTGGGCTCTGCATATAACCGCAAGACCCAAAATGCTCTGTCTGCCCCATTAGGGATAAAGACGTAATAGTGTGTGTATGCGCAAGAAATCATCATTGGTGCGCAGAGTGCGCGGGAGCAGAAACAAAGTCCTGAATATGCTAGCGGACAGGATGGATGCAACTATCTTCAGGAGCTTCACTGAGTTGCATGTTTTACATGTCACTCAGTGAATCTTCAGTTGATGGATTGTAACTCTTTTTACGGTTCCATACCCAAAGGGTAAAAACGGGACCCTATTACTAAGACTTCGCTGTCTGTCCGTCTGTCTGTCACCAGGCTGCATCTCATGAACCACAATAGCTAGACAGTTAAAATTTTCACAAATTATGTATTTCTGTTGCCGCTATAACAACAAATACTAAAAACAAAATAAAATAAATATTTAAGAGGGCTCCCATACAAAAAATTTAATTTATAAAAATTAAATTTTTTGTGATAATGGTACGGAACCCTTCGTGCGCGAGTTCGACTCGCACATGGTCGGTTTTATTTTTCTTTGACTGTCTTTCACATATAAAATTTGTTTGTTTGTATGGACTTTCATTGTCTGAGAATAAATGATTTTTATTTATTTATTTGTACGTATTACGTCCAGATTTAAATTAGGTAATAGCGATGCGGCTAGCACCATCTCTATTTTGATTCCTTTTCAATCTCGACGCCCACCATCACGCTAACCGTGGCCTTTGGGTCTTACGGCCCCGGGCTCTGTCTGCCCCGTCAGGGATATAGACGTGAAAATGTATCTGTATCTGTATTTGTACGGAGGTATGGAACCCTTACCTCCTTGCTCTGAAAAGTGGTCCCTTACTATGGGTCTCATAAGAAAGCTCAAGGATTAGCTCGTTGAAGTGGCAGTGGGCGGGACACATAGCGCGACGAACCGATGGCCGATGGGGCAGAAAGGTTCTTGAATGGCGACCGCGTACTGGCAAGCGAAGCGTAGGGCACCTACAAGGTGGTCAGATGACCTGACCAGGGTCGCTGGAAAGCGCTGGATGCAGGCCGCTCTTGATCGGTCATTTTGGAAATCTTTGGGAGAGGCCTATGTCCAGCAGTGGACGTTATGCGGCTGAAATGATGATGGAATCCTTCATGTACGACTCCGACTCGCACTTGGCTTTTTTCTTTCCAGCTATGTCTCTGGGCGAACAAGTGCGACCTAGTTCTGACTTCCGGTAGTGAGTTGGACCTCACAGGTCCCATGCTAGACCCGTTTCAGATGATCTTAGACAGCAAGGATAAGGTAAGTAGTTCATAAAATAGTTTCAAGGGTTATCTAGGGTTTGATCAAGACAAAAACGATCTCCGTGGCGTAGTGGTTAACATGCTAGTCCGCCACCCAGAGGTCCCGGGTTCGATCCCCGGTCAGGGCAAGTTGGAAAATGGCCTTTTTCAAATTGTCCTGGGTATTGGATTTTTATCTATATATGTATTTTTTATAAAATATAGTATCGTTGAGTTAGTATCCTAAAACACAAGTTTCGAACTTACTTTGGGGTTAGCTCAATCTGTGTAATTTGTCCCTATTCATTTATTTATTTATTTATAAACTTTAGTTGATGTCTACGTTTCTTTTCAAATAATTTATTTCAAACTAGCAGCAGGCTTATCACACAATCCTATCCGTCCTACTATCCTATCCTACTAATATTATAAATGCGAAAGTGAATTTGTATATTTGTTTGTTTGTTACCACTTGACGCTTCAACCACTGAACCTATTTAGATGAAATTTGATATGGATATAGTTTGATACCCACGGAAGGACATAGGGTAGTTTTTATCCCACGTAATTCCCACGTTTGCGATTTGCGTAAAACGGCCACTTTTGGCTAATGTGTGAAGTAAAGCTTCACATTGGCTTGATAAAAATAAAATTTTAAAAGATGTCTTCGTTTCCTTTCAAAAAAAATATTTCAAATGGCACTGGACTCTGAAAAATTCATGTGTCCACTTAAACGTTGTCACAGAATTAATAATAGTATTACATAACGTTGTTCAAAGATAATATAATTACTAACGTAACAGATACCCAACACCATAGAAACGATTGGAAGGCCCGTAAGTAGACAAAACTATCAGGTGAAATCAGTACCAGCTGCTCTCACATAGATGGCAGCACACACGACTAGTAAAAAAAGTTACAAAGAAAGTGCTGAATATGCTTTAAAAAATATATTGCATTTCATATAAAGTCATATTTAATTAATTAGAGTAATTAATTAGAGATTAACTGCCCCCGTGGTGTAATGTTTGGAGCGTTTGGCTCATACCCGGAGGTCGCGGGTTCGATTCCTGGCGGGGGCAACGACTTTGTGTTGTTGTCCTAGTTTGGTTAGGACATTGCAGGCTGATCACCTGATTGTCTGATAAGTAAGGTGATCCGTGCTTCGGAGGGCACGTTAAGCCGTCTGTCCCGGTCACTGTCTTTGACATTGGTCGTTACCCAAAACCATGTCAGAGGCCTTTAAGGCGGTTTAAAAACTCTGACTCTAGTGTTAGTCACTAACACACACGATAAGAAGAAGATTTCGTAAAAGTCATATTTGCTTAATTAGAGTACTACTTTATTCAAATAATAGTAATAAAAGATTTTAATGTTTTGATTATTACCTATAGCGCCATCTAGTGACCAGGAAGAGAATTAATTATGTATATAAGGCGATTGGTATGTGTATTTACCCGACTTTAATGTTTGCAGTTGTTAGCCGATGACTCGGGGAAGGCGGCCGACCAAATATTCACCAAGGCGGAAAACATGGCTAAGGCTATCGAGGGGGTATGCTATTTCTTTTATAACATCATCATCACTGCCTCATCAATATTCCGCCCACTGCTGAGCCTCTCAAAAATCAAAAGTCAAATGTTTATTCATCCCCTAATAGACTAAGAGGGGGCCGTATGCAACCCTACCTCATCGAGTGGCAAAATGTGACATATGTAGTGTGTTGCATATTAAAAAGATATGTCTTAATGTACAGGGTTGCCTGGGCATAACCTGGAGCATTTTGTACAGTCAACAGAAAAGTGATTATTTTAAAAAGTAGTGGAATATCCCTACAGCAAGCAAACGGCCCCCTCTTAGTCTATAAGGGGTTGAAACGAGGGTTGAAAGTTTGTATGAAACTTGGCCAAATTTGAAGTTAAAATATAAAATAGTTTGCTGTATCAATATACTCATTTTCTCTCTTCGTCGAAAGTCAAAAATCATTTATCTTTGGATATTTGTATCACATGATAATTGTTACTTTTCTTCCCATTTCATAATATTAGTTATCACTATATTTACGTTTGAACCAATTGTTTTAAATGAGGCCACTTCTGCCCTGTATTAGCCTTAAGTCGTAATGTAAAATATTCAACAAGATATACGTTTAAGAAACTAACTAGTTTAAAAAACTAACTACACTAGCTTAAAAGCTAACTATTAAAAAAAATAGTTTAAAAAAACTAACTACACTAGTTTAAAAACTAACTCCCGACTACGGGAGCCGTTTATGGCTAACAATGTATATATTTTTGAAACTACGTATCATAACAAAAAAAATTTAGCCCACTCTTTTGTATGTAACTTTCGTTATAAAACATACATTGATTGCATACAAATTGTAGCTTATGTCACCCAGACAATAATGTCGAATCGATTGACATCTGTATGGTTCTGGTATCAGAGAGATTTGTGCTCCTGCAGTGGAGACTTCTTCTTATCGAGTCGATTTTTTTTAGTGTAGCTTCAATTTCAAATTATCTTTGACCAGTATGTGGCCACGGTGATCCCTCTGTCATTAGTGGAGACTAAAAAGACCTAAAGAAAAAGATAAGGTGAAATCTCTGAAATCTTAGGTATTTCTTCATATCGGCTGATTTAAAAGTTTTTATTTTGTAAATAATGGTGTCCCATTTTTGGTTAAAGGCCGTACAGAGAGGGTCGTGCTCCTGCAGTGGAGACAAAAAGACCTGATGATGATGTGATAAAAATGCTTTTTCAGAATACCACGTTCAAGTTCCAATGCAGTTGCCATAGACTAGCCACGTTAGCTGGATTGCCGCTGCAGAAAGGGGTGAGACTCTCTTTTATATTTTAAACTAGAAGCCCGCGACTTCGTTCGCGTGGACTTTGACTCCGGAAAATGCTCATCAGGATGAACAACTTTTGCTAAGGCGTCATTTTTATATTTCTTATAATTTAGCTGGACCATTATAATTCTGCATCAGGTGTTTTTCCAAAATCAATTTTAACCAAATGAGAAATGAAGTACAAAATTTCAGCTAAATCGGTTGAGAATAACTGGCTGAAATTTGAGTTGCAAGATTTAACCTAAACAAACATTCATCATAACAATGCAATATAAAAGTTAAAGTTTTAAATATAAAAGTTTTAAAAGTGTAAAAAAGTTTCATTCGAATCCGTCCAGTGTTTGTGGAGATTAGCGTGTACAAACAGGCACACAAACAGACAGACACGTTTTAATTTTTTATTCTTTTTCTATGTCCTTACGCGGGAGCCCTTAATTGTATTACCTAGCTTAACCTCCCATGCTGGTCTGGGAGAAATAAAAAAAAGCTTAGAATGTACCAGCTGCTTCTCTTCCCACGCAGATCGTAAAAGCCGATCGAGGGAATGGACAAAAATATGCAAATCATGTTAACAGGCGATGCGGCTAGCAACCCATCACTGTATTGATTGCTTTTCCATCTTCTCGCCCACCATGACGCTAAAAGTGGCTTTTGGGTCTTGCGGCCCTGGGCTCTGCATAGAACCGCAAGACCCAAAATGCTCTGTCTGCCCCATTAGGGATAAAGACGTGATAGTATGTATATGTAGCTTAACCTCCAGAGCGGCATCAGCGCACTGAGCGCAGAATAAGCACTTGTCTCGCTTACTTTAATTAAACCTACTGCCACAGCTGGTACAGGGTGGTTCAAAACAGGTCCCATTTCAAAATAGATTTCCTCGAAAACTACTATGTCTTCTTCTTATCGTGTGTGTTAGTGACTAACACTAGTGTCAGAGTTTTTAAACCGCCTTTAAGGCCTCTGACATGGTTTTAGGTAACGACCAATGCCAAAGACAGTGACCGGGACCGACGGCTTAACCACAGGTATGGCACTTCATACAAACGGAGCAGCATATATACTTAGTACTACTACAAACGAAACAATCCGTCCGTGTACACGTCAAATGTGTGAGTTGAACAATCAGGGTCGTCACCACAGAATTTGTTGCTTTGCTTACTTGTTTTCATCACTCGGAAGTCTATAAAATTTTGGTTATTTATTGTTTTCCGTGGATAAACAATGATAATGTGCGCAGTTTCTCACCATTATAATTCAATAATCCTAAGTGACTCGCGTAATGCCAACGTGCGACTACCAATAACCCTGTTTTACTGCCACTTACACCTCACAATAACGGGGGAGGGGTTGCGGGGACACCAGATTGCGGGGGACGGCGCGAGTTTCTGTTCTGTATGTAATACTATTATTAATTCTGTGGCTTAACGTGCCCTCCAAAGCACGGATCATCTTACTTATCGGACAATCAGGTGATCAGCCTGCAATGTCCTAACCAAACTAGGACAACAACATAAAGTCGTTGCCCCCGCCGGGAATCGAACCCGCGACCTCCGGGTATGAGCCGAACGCTCTAACCACTACACCACACAGGCAGTTAACTACTATGTGGAATTCAACGATTCTTTGCATACTGTCACGAAATATGTGTACCAGTATGTGCATCGGTGTATCATAATATACTGCAGCCGGACGCGGCGGAACCACCTAAAGACGCGGCAGCACCGGCAAAGGGCGAAGCGGCAGTGCCGGCAAAGGGCGCAGCGGCGCCCCCAGCAGCGCCCCCAGCAGCGCCCCCAGCGGCGCCCCCAGCGGCGCCCCCGGCGGCCCAGGGCGAAGCGCCCGCGGATGACGCGCCCAAGGTGCCATGCCCCGCCAAGATGACCATCCCTCAAGCCGTTATATTCGGTAAGTGCTTGTGTTATTATTGGCTAAGTTTTATAACCATTTGTTGTTATTGTTTAATTAGATAAGATATTACTGTTAGTTTTCCATAATAAATAAAATAAAATAAATAAAAAGTAGCGGGAGCGAAGTGGTATGCTCGACCGCCACAAAGGGAAGATCTTCCCGCCAGGCATGGTGTTGCGGGAAACCGTGGCTCTGACTGTGTATTTATTTTATTTTATTTTACTTTATTACAAACACAAACAGAATACAATTATGTCAAGACCAAAATATCTAATTTCTACATATTTATTCTAGACTGTACTCCAAAACTGTGTTTACAGCATGTTTATACATAGTTGCTTTATTTAATTTTTATATACATATACCTACTTTACGTAAACATTGAAAATACTAAATAATAAGTGCATGGAATACCTACTACATAAACATTAAGAGATAATAAAATATACATACATAAATAAATTGTTGAGAGCAATGACGGTCTTATAAGTGTATATATAGTTGCAAGTTGTATATATAGTCAGTTGCAACCAGAACTCTGAGATCGAGATATAGGATACTGCTGGCGCCATCTTGTATGATTCTTGTGAACTATGGTTCATTGTTGTTTGTGGCGTTTAGTTCCTCGTAGTGACGTAGAGGTCGCCAAAATTGCATTCACTTAAACCCCCGACATGCCTACCCGTCGCCTTATAAACATTATTATTTCTCTTCTTTGTCTCTAGATGGCGCTATAAGGTAATAAATAAAACATTAAAATCTTTATTACTATTATTTAAATAAAGTAGTACTCTAATTAATTAAATATGACTTATATGACATGCAATAAATATTTTTAAAGTATATACACTTGCTTTGTCACTTTTTTGCTCATCGTGTGTGCTGCCATCTCTGTGTGCCTACCCCAAACTCCAGTTTTGCCTACTTACGGGCCCTCCAATAGTTTCCATGGCGTTGGGTATCTGTTACGTTAGTAATTATATTATCTTTGCCCCGACAAAAAACGGACTGAAAATTTGACTGGAATACTTTTTTTTTGCAGATATCGTCTGTGACAACGCAGGTTACGAGTTGTTCTGCGACTTGTGTTTTGCTCACTTCCTAGTCTCACAGAAAGTAGTACAAAAGGTAAGTAAGTATCATTTATTGTATACCAAATAACCGACCAAGTTAGGGTCGGACTTGCGCAAAAAGGATTCCGTGCCATTATCTATTAAAAAAAAACACGTTTGGTGTGTATGGAAACCCTACTATATAATACATACATTCATACACTATCACGTCTTTATACCTAACGGGGCAGACAGAGCATTTTGGGTCTTGCGGCTCTGAGCATAGCCCAGGGCCGCAAGACTCAAATGCCACTTTTAGCGAAATGGTGGACGAGGTGGAAAAAGGAATCAAATAGTGATGGGTTGCTAGCCGCATCGCCTATTAACACGATTCACATTTTCGCCCAATCCCTCGTTCAGGAAAAAATTGCTACATTATTTGTTCTCTTTTTAAATAATACTCTATTCTATTTTTTTAAATATACTTATTTTCAACACTATTTATTAGTAGAAAATAGGATATTAATTAGTAGGATAGTGTACTGCAACCCGCCGGCCACACTTCTAGCGTCTAGCTCGCCCCCGCGCTCCTGAACCCCGAAGGCGAAAATTCATAAGAGAGGGTGGTCTATAATGTAATGTCTGTCTGTCTGTGACATCGCAGCTCTCGAAAGTATGAACCATTTCGAGGCGGTCGTTTTTTACGTGAAAGCAAATTTGTTTTCCGTTTGATTAAAATCGAATCAGTCGTTTAAACGTATGTAAAACATTCCTTAATTTTTTACAGGTTAGGTTTCATGTGAAAAAATATCCCTGGTTCGTTTCTGACGTTACGCCTAGAGATTTCAAGTAAGTTTATCGTATATTTGGTGCAAATATCATAAGTCTGAATTCAGTCAATGACCTTAAAATATTTCACGAGCTTTTATCAGGCCTGTGTCTCTCCCCGTTTAGGTATCGAAAATGTACCTACATTATTCATAAGCGTGCGGCGACCACTCCAGAGAATTCAATTAGGTACATGAATCGTTTGTCCAGAGTAATAAGAATGAAATTGGCTTGCAATGGATTTCTAGGTATTTAAAAGAAAAGTTGCTAAATTCTGACGCGAGCTAAATTAAACCATATCTGTGCTTTTATTTAAGTTGTAATGTATCTTGTATGTATGTATGTTTGTTTAGGTCAAATCTTGCTACTCAGTTCCAGTTATCCTCAATCCATTTAGCTCTTTAGCATTCTTGTGTAAGTCAGATGACAATATTATGAAGTCAATGAGCTGTTCTGATGATGGAGCCGGGAGATATTCGACGAAACTCAGTTATAAAACAACATAACCTCGTTGAGTAGGAGTCGTTTGATTTGTCTTGACGAGCACTTTATGGTAGACGACGCCTAGGGTCTGATCGCGGAGACGGAAGGTGTTCGATGGAACTCAGTAATAAAACGACGCAACTCCATAGAGTTTGGGCTTATTTCATTTGTCTTAATAAGTTCTTTATCTTCACATAAAAACTTGTACAAAAACTTAATTAAAAAGAAACTTATTATACAAATAAGTTTCTTCTTAATCTTATTTATAACCAAATACTAAAAACAATCAATTTGCAAAATAATTTAAAATAACCGACCAAGTGCGAATCGGATTCGCGCACTAAGGGTTCCGTACCATTATCTATAAAAATTCGCGTTTGTTGTATGGGACCCCCCTTCAATATTTATTTTATTTTGTTTTTAGTATATGTTTTTATAGCGGCAACAGAAATACATAATTTGTAAAAATTTCAACTGTCGAGCTATCGCGGTTCTTGAGATGACAGACAGACAGACGGACGGACGGACAGCGAAGTCTTAGTAATAGGGTCCCGTTTTTACCCTTTGGGTACGGAACCCTAAAAAAACAATCCACACTTGATTTGAACCTCTTGATTTTCTGCACTATCGATTGGACTTAAGGGTCCCCCGACCCTAGACCAAAATACAACTTTCCATACAAACGTAGTCTACGTTTTATTTCAAAACGACATGTCCGATTTGGGCAAAATTTTGTAATTTTAAAGATATTGCAATTATCTAGGTTTATAACTAGTTTCCTACAGTAAAAATATGAACTTGAAATAGAATATAGTGTTTTATATCATTTTTGACCATTAGTATGGGAAACTTCTAAATCGTTATATTTTCTTTCCAGTTCATAATTTTAGTGTAGGAAACCAGTTATAACCCTAGATAATTGCAATTTCTTTACAATTACCAATTTTTACCGGAATCTGATATGTGGTTTCAAAATTAAACGTGTACTACGTTTGTATGGAGAAGTCTAGGGTCGCCGGACTCTTAACGTCACTGTGCAGCCATCTAGCGTCACATGTATTTGAAAACCCTAATGTTTTACTTAACTTGTACTTTTTTGGTTCCAGTTATGTTATACAGTCATGTAAAGGAGCAAGTTTCAACAAAACCATAGCGGCGGAACCAAAACCAGGTAAATCTATACATATAATAAAACAGTAAAAAAAGTGTGTCTGTACATTAAATATATTTCCAAAAAAAATATTGGGGGCGATGGAGACGTAGTAATAGAGTAAGAATTTTAAAAAAAATGTCTGTCTGTTTGTCTGTTTGTCTGTATGTCTGTTTGTCTGTTTGTCTGTTTGTACACGCTAATCTCCGGAAATACTGGACGGATTCGAATGAAACTTTTTTTGTTATATAGCTATTAAGCCTGGGCAACATAAAGGGTATAAATGATTTTGGAAAATGGAACGCCTGATGCAGAACCATAATGGTCCAGCTAAACTATAAGAGATATAAAAATGCCGCCTTAGTAAAAGTTGTTCAGTCTGATGAGCATTTTCCAGAGACATAAAGTCCACGCGAACGAAGTCGCGGGCTTCGGCTAGTATCGTAATACAAATATACCACATGCTGGTCTGGGAGAAACGCAAAAACTTAGAATGTACCAGCTGCTTCTCTTCCCGCGCAGATCGTAAAAGCCGATCGAGGGAATGGGCAAAAATGCAAATCATTTTAACAGGCGATGCGGCTAGTAACCCGTCACTGTATTGATTGCTTTTCCATCTTCTCGCCCACCATGACGCTAAAAGTGGCTTTTGAGTCTTGCGGCCCTGGGCTCTGCATAGAGCCGCAAGACCCAAAATGCTCCGTCTGCCCCATTAGGGATAAAGACGTGATAGTATGTAATGTAACAAATATACCACGTCTTCGTGGATTCGTCGCTTTTCGTCAGAAACGCAACTGGTCAGATACTCATTTCGCCAGAAAACGCATGTTGACGGAAACGCATTTCGTCAGATTTGAAACTCCTCAAAAACGCAACTCGTCAGAAACGCAACTTGAGAGACATGCATCTCGACTCGACAAACTTATAGTCATTATGCATATATGCAAGTAGTAAAATGTATCTAGTAATTTACTATTTCTTTTTAATACGTATCTATATGTTGCCCAGGTTTAATAGTTTTTTAACAAAAACAGTTTCATTCGAATCCGTTCAGTATTTCCGGAGATTTTCGTGTACAAACAGACAGCCATTTTTTTAAATTCTTACTCTATTACTATGTCTCCATCGCCCCCTATACTTTTTGGAAATATATTTAACGTACAGACACCTATTTTTTACTGTTTGATTATATGTATAGATACCCTATGATAATCCTATCCTATCCTACTAATATTATAAATGCGAAAGTGAGTTTGTAAATTTGTTTGTTTATTACCTCTTCACGCTCAAACCACTTAACCGATTTGGATGATTTTTTTACGGATATAGTTAGAGACTCGGGGAAGGACATAGGGTACTCTTTATCCCGAAATTCCCACGGGAGCGAAGCCCGCGGGTACAGCTTGTAAAGATATATTTATATGTTGAAGAGCCCACGGACGGGTCAGCGCCGCCGGAGCCCGAAGCTCCGCGGCAGGTGACGTCGGCCGCCGTGCAGGAGCTGGGGACGCAGTGGGCCAAGTTCGTCGAAGACGGCACCTTTATTGTTATGGTAAGTAATATCTTGTTTTTGGGAACATTCGCAAAATGTCTCGGTCGCAAAATGTCTTGGTCGCAAAATGCTTCGGTCGCAAAATGACTCGGTCGCTAAATGCCTCGGTCGCAAAATGATCCGTACGCAGTGGCCTTGGGCATCCCTGGTTGTTCATTAGCATGCATCATCTTTTACATTAACTAGGTAGTTATTTTAAAGAAGGGAGAGAGAAGTATTCTAAACATCAAACTGAAAGACAGAGTTAAGTTATCATCACATATAAGATCAAAGACAAAAGTAGAAGATGTTACCTATATTGTTATAAGCTAAAATGGATATGGATTGGTCATACTTTGAGAAGTAGGAGAAATAAACGGTACAGAGTGGTATCCTCGTAAAGGAAAAAGGGGGAGTAGGGGGTAGAGATGGAAAGATGAAATCAAGAAAGCAACTGGAGGGTTCTAGAGAAGAATAACAAGGAACAGAATATTAAGAAGACAGCTTGGGGAGGCCTTTGCCAAGGGGTAAGTTGAGCCCATAACAGCCACAACAGGAAAGCAGAGGAAATAACCAACAAAGGCTGCAGTAAGTAAGTTATTTATAATGTTGTTACATAACCTAATCTTTTTCTTCCCCAGAGCGACCCCTACTGGACATACCCGCACGCGTACAGGGACATGAAGAAATACGACCCGAATATGTTTAGAAAACTTCAGTATGCTGTCGGCATCTTGTTCAAAGGAGATCTCAACTATAGGAAGTTATTGAACGATATGAACTTGCCGTCGACCACTGGTTTTGATCCTGCTTTGGGAGGTAAGTAAATATGTTGTTATTCGCAAAACGCACTGTTAGCAAAATGAAACGTCCGTAAAATGTCCTATTTGCAAAGTAAACTGCTTGCAAAATATTACTCATTCTCAAAATGACCCGCTCGCTAAATGTCTCGTCCGAATATCGGAAATCCTACTAATATTATTAACGCGAAATTTTGTAAGTATGGATAGATTTTTGTTACTCTTTAACGTAAAAACTACTGAATGGTTTTTTTAATGAAACTTTACATTGTACATCAGAATAACACATAGGCTACAATTTATAAGAATATTGTGTGATCCTGTGCAGACGAAGTCGCGGGCACCAGCTCGTTGTCTATATTTTAAAATGTCGTCATTCTAACATACCGTTCGCAAATTGACCCATTTGCAAGTCTATCAATTCGCAAAATGCCACTATCGCAAAATGTCTCATTAAATTATTATATTTGCAGGCTTCAACCCTGCCCCGATCATCGCGGTGCGCACCGTGAAGACGGAGGTGATCTGCGGCATGGCCAAGGGGAAAGCGGAGTTGCTCAACAAGGCGGACGAGAAGTGGATGCAAACGGGAGATTACGGGTACAATACATCCTTTGTCTTGTCGCGTTTCCAGGTTTCATTCCCAGGACAGGATAGTTTATCCCGAAATTCCCACGGAGAGCGAAGCCCACGGCACAGCTAGTTATTTATAAAATATCCCGTTTGTTATATCGGAGCCCCATTTATATATTTATTTTATTCTGTTTATAGTATTTTTTGTTATAGCGGCAACAAAAATACATCATCTTTAAAAAAAAAACAACTGTCTAGCTTTCACGGTTAATGAGATTCAACCTGGTAACAAACAGACATACAGAAGTCTGACAGACAGACGGACAGCGGAGTCTTATACATCTTATAATAGAATATTTCCGTTTTTACCCTTTGAGTACGTAACTCTAGGTATTTAATATAAGAAGAAGGAGGTATTTAATTTTGTATGGAGCTACAAGATTATTGGCGATTTCAGGGATGGTCTCATAGTAAAATTTGTTCACACTGATTAGTATGTTTACTATCTTTTGGGTTGATACGCCCTTTTCGTTACATTTTTTTTATTTATACAGACAAATATGAAAAAACGTGTAACGGAAAGTGCGTATCAACCAGTAAGAGTAAACGTACTAATCATGTCAACATCTTCAACTGAGCGTATTTTCCCGGTTGTATCTTCAGTATAATGCTTCAGAGCCCGGGGTCCGCTACCTAACCACATTATATGAACAACTTGTTGTATATAACAATCTATATAGTTAAGTTAGTATTATTAATGGACCCCGGGCTCTGAAGCGTTACCGCTGAGGATGCAACCGGGAATACACTCTAATGATGATGATTAAGTTAGTATCCTAGAACACAAATTATTTGTCCTTATTTTGATCCAAGTCCAAGGTCGCTGGTTCAATCCCCGCTCACGAGGTATTTTTTCACCATTGCTTATTTCATTGTTTAGTTTCAGTACTTAGACTGCATCATGAATGCCTAAAAATCGTATAAAAAATATTGTCCTTATTTATTTTTAAATTATTTTCTTTTCAGAGTAATACACTTCAGCGGCAAAGCAGAGGCGCTCAAAGTGTCGGACAGACCGTGTCTCGACTATGGGGAAGTGTGCTTCGGCACTGTCTGTCCCGTCCATAAAGACATGTGAACTTAGGGCAAAGATAGTGCTATATGTGACAAACATTCTTTACAATATGTGTGATCACGATGCAATCACCATAGGCATTTTGATAAACACAGAGCTATTTAAATAAAAATGTATGTAAAGGGTGTCCAGCGAAAAAACTTCAAATTAAAAGTAAAATTTCTCGCAAGCTAACGGGGTGGAGTAAGAGAGAGAGGTACAATTTGATACGCGGGTTTCGCAAATTTCTTAGGCGCCATAAGTCGCCGACCGGACGCGCACCGCGTGTACACTGTCGAACAAAATAAGGTCTTAACAAAATATACTGAAACTATTTGAAGAGTGAATTCAGTCCCTGGTGCTGAACAACTTTCACCAAGGAACATGTCGAAATATGAAAAATTATTTTTGGCTTTCCATACAAACTCTGATCAGCTGATCGGTCAACTTGTATGGAAGGCCAAAAATTACTTTTCATATTTCGATACGTGTTCCTTGGGGCAAGTTGTTCAGTATCATGGACTGATTTCACCCTTAAAATAGTTTCAGTATATTTTGTTACACTTTATATATCAAGAGCGGCGAGCGTTGCACCAACCACGCAACTTATCGTGAGTGAAGTTTCAAGAGAGAGAGAACAACGTTTAATCAGAATAGACCATTTCGCAGATGTCAATCAAATAGTCCTTTGTGGAAGTGGAATGCGTTTAATTTCATTTAGGCGTATAATATTCCATTTGTAAAACAGACATTTCGTAAATTTTAGCTAAATTATTTGAGCCTTTTGCTAGTGAGACCTTTTGCGTAATGGACATTCTGCGCCTAAACTTTCTATTCGACGCTTGATTTGTTCTCTGTTACTAATAACATTTTTTTTCAAACATAAGCTCTAATTCGATTGAGAACTTGTGAAAATCTTTAAAAAAAATGTATAATGACCAAAAAGTATTGATATTGACTATGTACTTCATAAAAGTATTATATTCTTTTACGGATTTTAAGAAAATAATTTATTCAATCACTGTTTGAACTCATTTTTAGTTGTGAATATCATTATAAATATATATTTTTTTTGTTACCAATTGTCTGCTTTTTGGCACAATATTTTATACTTTAGTTGTTATCAGTTAATAAAAGTTTATCCAATCAATATTGTTTTCTTTTTAGATTTTAAAAGACTAGAGCTAGTGCTCGCTTGCTTTTCGTGTGTGCAAGTAGCCAACACTGGTGTCAGATTTCTCAAGCTGCCTAAACTCATCTGACATTGCTTGACGACTGCCATACAATGATGAAAGCCGGGACCAACTGCTACACGTGCCTTCCGAAGGCACGGAGAAGCTTGAGGACTTTATATGGCACTTGTGGTCATCCATTTTAATGCGGACCACGCCCGGCGTCGCTTTACTTGCGAGAGATATTGATAGGCAGCAGAACTTATAGATTCATATTCGTTATACCACACAAGTTTTTTATCCCATTTCTAAATAAATAATTAATAGTTAAATATATAGGGACAAATTACACTGATTAAGCTAGCCTCAAATTAAGTTCGAGAATTGTGATAAGGGATATGATATTACCCAAGTAGCATATTGCGAAAATGACGATTTGCAAAAATGACATTCTGCGAAAGAGACGACATTTTTAGCGATTGCCACTGGATTGCCATTTGCGAAAGTCACGAACTGCGTCACAAGTTCACAACCTTTTTACTTACTCAGGCAGGTTGCTGCAACTTGGAATTTTATTTATCTATTTTTTAAGATCTTTTGACAAAAAATAAGATTCTAATAGAATATACAGTATCCAAATACGAAGTACATACAATACAATTCCATGATCCAAATAGACGATGTGGCTGTTTAAATTGGATTTCGTGTTCAATGCCAATTAATAAAAAACTATGTACACCTGTAGCTGTCAATGTCAGTCATCCCAGTCAACTGTCAATGTCATCAAGGGTCAAGGTGAAGTGATAATTTTATAACCAAACAGTTTGTTTATCATTTTATTTCTTGATTTTCTTATCATGCGTGTTTAAATTTGCATCATGATTCGATTAATCGCGAAGCGTTTTATTGTGACACAAAATTTGAAAGCAATAAGACCAATAGTTTACTCAAATTTTAGACAAATACATATAACCTCAGGTGATTAGCTTTTTGTGCGATAACTTTAACATGTTGTCTAATTTTGTACTAATATTTACGTTTATTTAGGTCTCAGGCATGGAGAATACGAATGGCAGGATCCCAAATCGGAAGATGAAGTGTAAGTTAAGTTTTAGTTATTTCGCTGCTACTATCATTTCTAATAGCCTCTTTTATCTATTGTTACGAAAAAGATAGCAATCTTACCTCATCTTCTTTTTCCCTAGCTGGAAAAGCTTCGGATATCTATTATCATAACAATTTAGCTTTTTATTTAACCTTATTAGAAGTAAAGGTGTGACAGAATGTAATCTATTAATCCGCTTCAAAATTATCATATTTCTTAGTTCTGTATGACCTGTATCAATAATTTAATATCTTTATAAATATTCTATCTCCATTTTGATTCCTTTTCCACCTCCTCACACACTATCACCCTAAAAGTGACACAGAATTAAGATTACATACAGAACGGAATCTCTTAAGATCTCGTGCAATATGTCCGTGTCCCCGTTCCCCATTTTGGCAACTCTCCCTCGTTCTTGCCTGCTCAACATCTTCCACTTGGTGAGATTCCGTTCTGTATGTTATACTTACTAGCTGGGTGACCGAGCTTTGCTGGGAAATGCGAGATTCTATTTGAAATGAAACCACTGTTATAATATAACCATTATTACTAAAATACTGAGTTTTATCAAAATCGTTGGAGCTGTTTCCAATATCTCTATACATATATGTACAAAAATTGCTTGTTTAATATAAAGGACTCCCGAAGATGGTCGAAGGAAGAGAGGTAGGCCCCGGAAGCGTTGGTGCGTCGACTTGCGTCAGTTCGAGAGGGAATGGTGGGAAGTGGCACACGATCGAGATATTTGGAAGAAGATGGGGGAGACCTTTGCCTAGCAGTGGGACAGTACAGGTTTATTAAAAAAAAATATATAAAGGAATTTTAATTTGTGCTTGGGTCACACACACAAGTGTGGCCTTTGAGTCTTGTGGCCTGGGCTGTATGCTTAGAGCCGCAAGACCCTTTGTCTGCCCCATTACGGATAAAGTTGTGATAGTTTAATAATATGTTATGTATGTATATAGTCTCAGCCTACCCCTGTGGGAAACAGGCACGATATTATGTATGTATGTATATATTTTGTCAGATGTTATGCTTGTTTGGTTTTATTCCTGTAAATAGATGTGTCTGTATTTTCAGAGTAAATATAACGTATGTGGACAAAGATGGCAAGAAGACCAAAGTGAGAGGCAAAGTTGGGGATAATGTGTTATACCTAGCTCATAGATATGGCATTGAGATGGAAGGTAAGTATTTATCTGCTCGGTGAATCAGTTGGCTGGCAGAGATAATATAATTAATAAGACCCAAAATGCTCTGTCTGCCCCATAAGGGATAAAGACGTGATAGTATGTATGTATGTATAATTAATAACATAACAAATACTCAACGCCATTGAAACTATTGGAGGGCCCGTAAGTAGGCAAAACTGGAGTTGCGGGGTAGACTCACAGAGATGGCAGCACACGCGACTAGCAAACAAGTTACAAAGGAAGTGTTAAATAATCTTTAAATATATTTATTGCATTTCTTATTAGTCACATTTAATCAATTAGAGTATTGACTTATTGACTTTTATTTCAACCGTTTAGAATATCTATAAAATTAACATAGTTATATTTATCACTTGGTGTCTCGTTCACTAGTATTACTTTATTTAAATAGTAGTTATCATTTCAGCCGCATAACATCCACTGCTGGACATAGGCCTCTCCCAAAGATTACCAAAATTACTGATCTAAAGCAGTTTGCATCCAGTAAAATAGCAGTAATAAATATAAATCTTATACCTTTAAACGAGCAATTCTTGTATGTATATATATATATATATATTTATAAATTTCTGTGATCTCGAAAACGGCTCTAACGATTTTGCAGAAAATTTGTATATGGGGGTTTTCAGGGTTAAACAATCGATCTAGATTAGTTTTATGTTTGGGAAAACGCGTGTTTTCGAGTTTTCGTGCGTTTTTCATTCGACGCACAATATGGTCGCTAATTTCGTCGCGCCGCGACCACCTTGATTTAGCTCAGTGGTTAAGGATAGCGACCGCTAGAAAGAGTGTTACGGGTTCGAATCCCACTCGGTGACTTACTTTTGTTTTTTTTTATGTTTAAGTTTTTTTTTATTTTTTATTTTGCATTGCTTTTAGACAAGTTTAAAAAAATTAGTTAATGTTTGAGATGTAACCGAGCAAAGCTCGGTCGCCCAGGTACTAAAGTAGTTTAAATAATACTAATTTTGCCTCCTAGTTTTTTTGTCTACTTACCCACCAATAGTTTCTATGGTGTTAGGTATCTGTTACGTTAGTAATTACATTACATTACATTATCTTAGCCGTGCTCAGCTAGTCTTCTCATTAAGCTAATTTAGACACTTTACATGTTCTCACATATAACTGGAGAGCATGCATAAAAAGTGTTGACGAAGCCAAAGAGGTTTGCAAGGATCGTAGTAAGTGGAGATCCATAGTCTCTGCCTACCCCCATGGGAAACAGGCATGGAAATATGGGAATCGTCGCTTTTCGTCAGTAACGCAACTGGTCAGATAAGCATCTCGTCATCTCTCGTGTTAGACTTGCAACTTATCAGATAAGTTACTTGTCAGATACGCAACTCGACAGATACGTATTAACCTTTTCACCGCGAGACTATATCAGTTGTCGTGCCCCCAGCGCGAGACATGGTAAATCTAACATACCTATCTACAACCAAAAACGGATATGGATACGTAAGTTATGTGCCATCCGAGCATTTTTTGTTTGTCACAAATATGTGACCTTCGCGGAATGGGCCCGACAATGTTTGTCACATATATGCGACGCTCGCGGTTAAAGGGTTAAATAAGAAATAGTATTTTATTTCATTATACTAGTTGCATTATATGCATAATGACTACAAGCTTTTAAATTCTCTTTATAAATTTACTGTCGAATCGAAATGCATGTCTGTCGTGACGCGCATCTGTCGAGTTGCGTTTTTGACGAGTTTCAAATCTGACGAGATGCGTTTCTGTCAATATGCGTTTTCTGGCGAAATGAGTATCTGACTAGTTGCGTTTCTGACGAAAAGCGACGAATCCAAAATATGTATGTATGTACATATAAGACGGATAATGTTTTAGGAGCCTGCGAAGCGTCGCTAGCTTGTACCACGTGTCACGTGTACGTAAACCAGGAGTACTGCGACAAGCTGCCAGACTCTGAGGAGAAAGAGGACGATCTGCTAGATATGGCGCCGTTCTTGAAGGAAAACTCTAGATTAGGTGAGCTTGAAATATACTTAAGAGGACCTAATGCTAGAAAGAGAAGCAAAGCTAAAAGAGAGACATGGCGCCTGAGCGCTTAGTTTGCATTCTATTGAACTAATTTGTGTTAAGTATTTTTAACTATTCATTGAACGAATATTAACTATTCATAGTGTGCAGAAATTTCATAAAACTTGTTTCAAGTAATACGTGTTTTTCAGTAAGCCTTTCGAGTGTGTGAAATAAATGTTCATTTAGAATCTTCATTACATTTGCGAGGTTTATATAAAAATATTTCCTTTACTTTCATAATTTATTAGTACTTTATGAACGGCTGAAGTTCAGGTATAATTTGTTCAAAAAGTCAGATTTTTGGAGGCTTATACTGAAATTGTTTTTTCAAATTTTTTTATTTCTATAAAATCGTAGAAAAAGCACAAGATTCGTTTTAGTTCAAAAGTTTTCAAGAAAGATGTGTTACAATGCCTTAAGGGTCCCCCGACCCTAGACCAAAATACAACTTTCCATATAAACGTAGTCTACGTTTTATTTCAAAACGACATGTCCGATTTGGGCAAAATTTTGTAATTTCAAAAATATTGCAATTATCTAGGTTTATAACTGGTTTCCTACCGTAAAAATATGAACTTGAAATATAATATAGTGTTTTATATCATTTTTGACCATTAGTATGGGAAACTTCTAAATCGTTATATTTTCTTTCCAGTTCATAACTTTACTATAGGAAACCAGTTATTACTCTAGATAATTGCAATTTCTTTACAATTACCAATTTTTACCGGAACCTGACATGTGGTTTCAAAATTAAACGTAGACTACGTTTGTATGGAGAAGTCTAGGGTAAGGGGATTCTTAATAAAGTTCGAGCGTTTGTATGAAAAGTAAGACCGCGGTTGGGCGCTCTTAATGGGCATACTTGAATTTTTCGGAGTCCAGTGCTGGCCCCAGTTGAAATAAATAATTTAGAAGTAAACAGAGATATATTTTTATCTAGACAATTTTTTTTTCTTGACCATGCCCAAGATAAACCTTCAAAGTATTTTATGAACTACTGTTTATTTACAGTTTTAAGAAAGTACAGCTTTTCTTCGCATATTTACATCGCACATTTGGCAAATGTGACCCAGAAAAATTCATGTATTTTATATATAAAACATGAAAACAAAAATTTCGCATTAATAACCAATTTTTTTTACAGGTTGTCAAATAGTGTTAACCAAAGAACTAGATGGTATAGAGCTGACGTTACCAAAGGCGACTAGAAACTTCTACGTGGATGGTCACAAACCACAACCGCACTGAACATTGTCTGCTCTGGCTACAGAACAGATTAGCTTGGCCGGCAAACGCGGTGGGACCTTTGATGCAGGCGTCTGTACCTTAACACACACCGGGACAATCAGCCAGACTTAAAAACTAGTTTATTTGCCAGGCAAATTAAAAACCCCAACCTCGCCGGCCCATCGCCTTATAAACGTATTTCTCTTCCCTGTCACTAGATGGCGTTATAAGGTAATATTTAAAAAATTAAAATCTTTTATTACGATAATTTAAATGAAGTAGTAGTCTAATTAATTAAATGTGACTTATATGAAATGCAATAAATATTTTTAAGTATATTCAACACTTTCTTTGTCACTTTTTGCTAGTCGCGTGTGCTGCCATCTCTGTGAGGCTACCCCGCAACTTCAGTTTTGCCTATTTACGAGCCTCCAATAGTTTCTATGGCGTTGGGTATCTGTTACGTTAGTAATTATATTATCTTTGGCCAAACACGATATTCTTTATAACATATTGATAACATTTTGTTACAGGTCAATAGTATAAAACTTAGAATTGTATAGCACATTAGTGCACATAAAATTCCTATATAATAGCTTGTTTACTTGCAAGGCAAATAGAGTAACTTTCAACGCCATCTACTGATGAGTAGCGAAATATAAACTCCAATTGATATCTGAAGCGCCATCTATTATTTGCTAGGGAAAGTGCTGACTTTTAAGCGTTTACCCCTAATAACTTTTATACGACTGACCGACCATAGCAAGGAAACTTGCTTTCAAGAAAATCTCATCGAAATCAGCCCATCCGTTTGAGGGCTACGATGGCACAAACAGACAGATTTAACAAAAACAATTGAATTACGTCCAGAGCCGTAAGCGTCCCTGAATGTGTTAACATATAAATGTAGGCCTTAGTTGTTTAAAAAATCTGCATTCTTTCAAATTCCCATACGCCCCATGATTGGGACGTATCCAAATGGTACAAAAGAAATGTCCCACTTGTCACTTTAGCTCTACTTCATTATAAATTCGTATTAAATCGCGAGTATAGCATATGTAAATCAATATGGCAGATTTTCTTGAGTCACTTGCGTCGGTACCTAGCGTCGTAGAGGCTTCCTATGTCATTTAATTAGACATATTAGGCCAGTGGCTGGGCCAGCGTGCTTGCCAACGCGTTGGCCTATGTGATGTGCCGGCATAAGAGGGGACCGTATTCAACTCTACCTCATCGAGTAGCAACATGTACGAAATGCTCCAGATTATGCCCAGGCATAATGTACATTGTCATTTTTTTAATATGCAACACCTTCATATGTCACATTTTGCTATGAGGTAGGTTTGCATACGACCCCCTCTTATTCTATTTTGTACAAATGTCCTGAGCTCATCTGGCACGCAAGGCGTTGGACCCGATTGTTACCGCTAGATTACATTCTTTGAGGCCCATTTGCACAGGGCAAACTTTTTGCCAGTTGCATACAATTTACAAAAGAGAATTAAAAAAAAATAAGTAGAAAATTTACTTGAAGCAATAAATGATTTAAATCGTTGACGTTTTGTTTATTTTTTTAGTTTAACGTTTCAAAACATTAAAATACGTGCTTATAAAATAAGCAAATAAGTTTTATGTTGCACAAGTTTTTATGTACATACCTACTCGTTGACTTTTATTTTATATGTTGTATAAAATGTAGATAGAATAAATATGATAGAAATAAAAAAGTTTGTTATAAAACATCAGTCTTTATTTTGTGGCTAAAATCATATAAAACATTGGCAAGAAATTATAATTAATTTAGGTAAGCAAACAGAATAAGAAAAATTAAGAAATACCTAATTTTGGTAAACTTTTTATGGTAAGTATAGTATATAGGTACCTATAGAAAGAGCTGCTGGTCTGAAAAAATACAGAACTTGTTTACTACACAAAATGATGCTTATTTCAGTAACAGCCAGATGCGCAGATGCAACGCTGAAATAAGTATCTTTTGTTTCGGACAAAGTTCTATACTTCTTCAAAGTCTCGTAAAGTGATCCAATATTCCATTTCTCTTATATATTATTCATTCATCCATTTATCTCATATACATTTACCCGTAAAGACCCGATGGCATTAATAAATGCTCACGTTCATTGTCTTTCTATTGTGCCTGGTATTGGCGGTTGCGGACGGGTTAATACTCGTTTAGGTATATTTTCCAAGCTTCCTATCGTCGAATTGTACGAAAAACATTATTTACATCAATACTTACTTTTTCACTGCTAATACTAAAGTAATAGTAATTTAGAATTGATATGCCAATATTAAAATTGTGTTGCTGACGACCAAAACGCCGAAATCCATACTAAGTATCATTTGTTTCTTAGATGATTTTCATAGGCATCTACTAGAAAAGTTACAAAAGAGATGTGAGTATAAAAAAATTGTCCCATTCGTCACTACAGCACCATCTTTACCGGCGTCTAAGGGGCGACTAATTATTAATTTCTCATATGCAATGGAGGTGACTGGGAAACTTTAATTCAAGAGCGTGATTCCCAAATGACGGCCATATGGGAATCAAAACTTTAGTTTTATTTGGCGTCAAAACGTCAATATGGTGACAACTGGGACTAAATATAGTTCAGTTTTTTTGTATTTTGGAGCTCTTCCAAAAACGAGGGCAACATTTACATTTATTTTCATAATCATTTGAAAATCAAGCTATATTTAAAAAATTGCAAGTATGCTCGTCGATACTAGTCCAGTCAATTTAGGGGGTGACCTCGGAATGTGACAGAAAAAGCAGAATTTTTGTATATGTTATCGTTAGAATGCAGAATGCGTTAATGTGCACATTAAGGCCATACCCAAATTTTCAGGGGTCCAGTGGCGCCGCCATTTTAAATAAATCATTTAAAAGGAAACGGAGATATCATTCAAAATTGTGTCTTGGTCAAGCCCTAGATAACCCTTAAAACTATTTTATGAACTACTGTTTATAATTTAAAGTGCGAACGTGAAGCTTTTCTACGCACATTAGCTAAAAGTGGCCGTTTTTCGCAAATGTGCGTAGAAAAGCTTCACGTTCTCACTTTAAACTACAAAAAGTTGTTTAAAAAATTACTTTGAATGGGTATCTAGAACTTGACCAAGACACAATTTTAAATGATTTCTCCGTTTCCTTTTAAATGATTTATTTTAAATGGCGGCGCCACTGGACCCCGGAAAATTTGGGTATGGCCTTAACTAGAGATAATCCGTAATACGATTCGTTAAAGTGTAAAGTATACACCTAAACATTATCTCTAAAGTCTCATGGGTTTTATTTATCTTTATATTAATTATTTATTTATCTTTTACCTCAAATAGTATTTGCTTTTGTATAGTATAATATTCTCTACAAATTATTTCACAGCTCTAACGATTTCGCTGAAAATTGGTATAAAGGGGTTTTTGGGGGTAAACAATCGATCTAGATAAGTCTTATGTTTGGGAAAACGCGTGTTTTCGAGTTTTCATTCGTTTTTCTTTTCACGCAGAATATGGTCGCTAATTTCGTCGCGCCGGCCGCCATCCGCTTAGCTCAGCGGTTAAGGATGCTCACCGCTACAAAGAATGTTACGGATTCGAATCCCACTCGGTGACTTACTTTTGTTTTTTTTTTATGTTCAAGTTTATATATAATTTTTTATTTTGTGTTGTTTTTAGACAACTTTAAAAAAATGTAGTTAAAAAATGTATTTAATGTTTGAGATGTGACCGAGCAAAGCTCGGTCGCCCAGGTACTATTATACTTTAAGGCGTTAGTTTATCAGTGCGGATGTTTGTTACTTCTTCACGCGCAAACGGCTAAACCAATAATAACGATGGGCATGCAGGAAGCTGATTGGATAAACATAGGCAATTTTAGGCGGGGGTTACACTCCGGGGCGCAGGTAGTCCTACTAAGTTAGTATATTTGTTTGTTTGTTACCACTTCACGATTCAGCCACAGAACCTATTTAGATGAAATTTGATATGGATGTAGTTTGATACTCAGGGAAGGACGTAGGATAGTTTTTATCACGAAATTTCCAGGGGGAGCGAAGCCCACTGGCACAGCTAGTCAATTTATAAAAGCAAGAGTTTAAGTGTGCGTATGTCCAGCAGTGGACGCTATGCGGCTGAAATGATGAAGTGTGCGTGTGTGTGTATGATATTATTTTTTCACATCCAACCCATAATGTGGGATCCGTATATTAGGTACTAGCTGTGCCCGCGGGCTTCGCTCCCCGTGAGAATTTCGGGATAAAGTGTACTCTATGTCCTTCTCCGAGCCTCGAACTATATCCATACCAAATTTCATTCAAATCGGTTCAGTAGTTTAAGCGTAAAGAGTTAACAAACAAACAAATATACAAACTCACTTTCGCATTTATAATATTAGTAGGATAGGATAGGATTTTGAAACATTTAGGAATTATGAAAACTGACTTTTTTAATTAATTGATGCGTTTGCGAAACTTTTAAATTCAAATTGTTATGGCTGAGCGCAATTTTAAAATCGTCTAATACAAAAAAAAATTGACAATTTGTAGATAATTTTATACTCTACAACGTTCTGATGCAAACAAATGCGATTTAAAGTAAAGGAGATGTGTCCTCATAACGTATTTTTGACACATATGCCCTCAAATATATATCTAAGGACGCAAATACGAGACTTTATGAGACTTTTCATAAAACATTTAGAATCTTACTAATATTATAAACGCGAAAATTTGTAAGGATGGATGGATGAATATTTGTTACTCATTCACGCGCAAAAGGCTGGACCAATGTTGATGAAATTTGGTACGCAGGAAGCTGACACCCTGGATTAACACATAGGCTACTTTAGGCGCGGCCCGCGCGGGTGACACCGCGCAAAAATCCTGATAATCCTGTTTCCTTCCAAGAATGGCTCCTCATTTTGCAGAAATGACTGGACTATGCTAGGCTCAGTTCACACCGGAACGGCAGCAAGCGACGAGCAGTGTCATATGATTTTAAACTTTATCTTCATTGCTATATATGCATACTATATGCTACCTGTATGCATATATATATAATATATATGCATACAGGTAGCGGCACGAAACTCTAGCGCTGACCTTGCTTGCGCAATAGTCAAGAAGTAATACTGTACCCGTGCGCAGTATCCGCTCCACACTTCACTCAGCGTTAAACTTACTTGCTGCTACTTTTACTATCGCTTGATAAACTTGAAAACGGCACACAACTCTCTTGAGTCGCTAGCGACCGCGGGAGACCACGCGCCTTGAAGTAGTGTCGCCGCGCGATAATCCACTCTATTCTATGACTTATGACTGTCGATATTTTAAGCAAAACCAATAGCATCGACAGCTCTTTTAGTGGACAGCAATTGTATCGGTACTATCTATAGACTATCGATACTTTAAGTGGAACTTATATTATCGACAACTCTTTTAGTGCAACTCTGTCAGTAACACACAATATAAATGAATTGACAGTCAGTTGGCGACAGTCAATATCTCGACTCTAGTTGTCGAGTCGGTATCACGGTGTTTTTTACCTTGCATATTGTAACCGATACTGATAAAATAAAGGTATCAATTGATTGATCATTCAAAAAAGTATTGATACTATCGATAGGTTGTTATATGAAAAGCTATCGATAGATTGGTCGTCATTGATTGATACTATACTACCGATGGTGCAAGAAAAGAGCTATCGATACTACCGATAGTTAACGTATTATGAAAAATTTATTGATAGTTTGACACTATTTGATTAAAACATTCGATAGTTTTACTATCAAAAACATTCGATAGTAAAACTATCGAAGGTTCGGCAACACTACCGTGATCTCGCGCAGTAACAAGAAGCCGCGAGCCGTCGTGGGTGTCACGAGCAGACGCGAGCAGTCGTGGGGGACACGAGCAGACGCGAGCAGTCGTGGGGGACACGAGCAGACGCGAGCAGTCGTGGGGGACACGAGCAGACGCGAGCAGTCGTGGGGGACACGAGCAGAGGCGAGCAGTCGTGGGGGACACGAGCAGACGCGGGCAGTCGTGGGGGACATGAGCAGACGCGAGCAGTCGTGGGGGACACGAGCAGACGCGAGCAGTCGTGGGGGACACGAGCAGAGGCGAGCAGTCGTGGGGGACACGAGCAGACGCGAGCTGTCGTGGGTGTCACGAGCAGACGCGATCAGTCGTGGGGGACACGAGCAGTCGTGGGTGTCACGAGCAGACGCGAGCAGTCGTGGGGGACACGAGCAGTCGTGGGGGACACGAGTAGTCGTGGGGGACACGAGCAGTCGTGGGGGACACGAGCAGACGCGAGCAGCCGTGGGTGTCACGAGCAGACGCGAGCAGTCGTGGGGGACACGAGCAGACGCGAGCAGTCGTGGGGGACACGAGCAGACGCGAGCAGTCGTGGGGGACACGAGCAGACGCGATCAGTCGTGGGGGACACGAGCAGTCGTGGGTGTCACGAGCAGACGCGAGCAGTCGTGGGGGACACGAGCAGACGCGAGCAGTCGTGGGGGACACGAGCAGACGCGAGCAGTCGTGGGGGACACGAGCAGACGCGAGCAGTCGTGGGGGACACGAGCAGACGCGAGCAGTCGTGGGGGACACGAGCAGAGGCGAGCAGTCGTGGGGGACACGAGCAGACGCGGGCAGTCGTGGGGGACATGAGCAGACGCGAGCAGTCGTGGGGGACACGAGCAGACGCGAGCAGTCGTGGGGGACACGAGCAGAGGCGAGCAGTCGTGGGGGACACGAGCAGACGCGAGCTGTCGTGGGTGTCACGAGCAGACGCGATCAGTCGTGGGGGACACGAGCAGTCGTGGGTGTCACGAGCAGACGCGAGCAGTCGTGGGGGACACGAGCAGTCGTGGGGGACACGAGTAGTCGTGGGGGACACGAGCAGTCGTGGGGGACACGAGCAGACGCGAGCAGCCGTGGGTGTCACGAGCAGACGCGAGCAGTCGTGGGGGACACGAGCAGACGCGAGCAGTCGTGGGGGACACGAGCAGACGCGAGCAGTCGTGGGGGACACGAGCAGACGCGAGCAGTCGTGGGGGACACGAGCAGAGGCGAGCAGTCGTGGGGGACACGAGCAGACGCGAGCTGTCGTGGGTGTCACGAGCAGACGCGATCAGTCGTGGGGGACACGAGCAGTCGTGGGTGTCACGAGCAGACGCGAGCAGTCGTGGGGGACACGAGCAGTCGTGGGGGACACGAGTAGTCGTGGGGGACACGAGCAGTCGTGGGGGACACGAGCAGACGCGAGCAGCCGTGGGTGTCACGAGCAGACGCGAGCAGTCGTGGGGGACACGAGCAGACGCGATCAGTCGTGGGGGACACGAGCAGTCGTGGGTGTCACGAGCAGACGCGAGCAGTCGTGGGGGACACGAGCAGACGCGAGCAGTCGTGGGGGACACGAGCAGACGCGAGCAGTCGTGGGGGACACGAGCAGACGCGAGCAGTCGTGGGGGACACGAGCAGACGCGAGCAGTCGTGGGGGACACGAGCAGAGGCGAGCAGTCGTGGGGGACACGAGCAGACGCGGGCAGTCGTGGGGGACATGAGCAGACGCGAGCAGTCGTGGGGGACACGAGCAGACGCGAGCAGTCGTGGGGGACACGAGCAGAGGCGAGCAGTCGTGGGGGACACGAGCAGACGCGAGCTGTCGTGGGTGTCACGAGCAGACGCGATCAGTCGTGGGGGACACGAGCAGTCGTGGGTGTCACGAGCAGACGCGAGCAGTCGTGGGGGACACGAGCAGTCGTGGGGGACACGAGTAGTCGTGGGGGACACGAGCAGTCGTGGGGGACACGAGCAGACGCGAGCAGCCGTGGGTGTCACGAGCAGACGCGAGCAGTCGTGGGGGACACGAGCAGACGCGAGCAGTCGTGGGGGACACGAGCAGACGCGAGCAGTCGTGGGGGACACGAGCAGACGCGATCAGTCGTGGGGGACACGAGCAGTCGTGGGTGTCACGAGCAGACGCGAGCAGTCGTGGGGGACACGAGCAGTTGTGGGTGTCACGAGCAGACGCGAGCAGTCGTGGGGGACACGAGCAGTTGTGGGTGTCACGAGCAGACGTGAGCAGTCGTGGGTGTCACGAGCAGACGCGAGCAGTCGTGAGGGACACGAGCAGACGCGAGCAGTCGTGGAGGACACGAGCAGCAGATGCGAGCAGTCATGGGTGTCACGAGCAGACGCGAGCAGTCGTGGGTGTCACGAGCAGACGCGAGCAGTCGTGGGTGTCACGAGCAGACGCGAGCAGTCGTGGGTGTCACGAGCAGACGCGGGCAGTCGTGGGGGACACGAGCAGACGCGAGCAGTCGTGGAGGACACGAGCAGCAGATGCGAGCAGTCATGGGTGTCACGAGCAGACGCGAGCAGTCGTGGGTGTCACGAGCAGACGCGAGCAGTCGTGGGTGTCACGAGCAGACGCGAGCAGTCGTGGGTGTCACGAGCAGACGCGAGCAGTCGTGGGGGACACGAGCAGTCGTGGGGGACACGAGTAGTCGTGGGGGACACGAGCAGTCGTGGGGGACACGAGCAGACGCGAGCAGCCGTGGGTGTCACGAGCAGACGCGAGCAGTCGTGGGGGACACGAGCAGACGCGAGCAGTCGTGGGGGACACGAGCAGTCGTGGGGGACACGAGCAGACGCGAGCAGTCGTGGGGGACACGAGCAGTTGTGGGTGTCACGAGCAGACGTGAGCAGTCGTGGGTGTCACGAGCAGACGCGAGCAGTCGTGAGGGACACGAGCAGACGCGAGCAGTCGTGGAGGACACGAGCAGCAGATGCGAGCAGTCATGGGTGTCACGAGCAGACGCGAGCAGTCGTGGGGGACACGAGCAGTTGTGGGTGTCACGAGCAGACGCGAGCAGTCGTGGGGGACACGAGCAGTTGTGGGTGTCACGAGCAGACGTGAGCAGTCGTGGGTGTCACGAGCAGACGCGAGCAGTCGTGAGGGACACGAGCAGACGCGAGCAGTCGTGGAGGACACGAGCAGCAGATGCGAGCAGTCATGGGTGTCACGAGCAGACGCGAGCAGTCGTGGGTGTCACGAGCAGACGCGAGCAGTCGTGGGTGTCACGAGCAGACGCGAGCAGTCGTGGGTGTCACGAGCAGACGCGGGCAGTCGTGGGGGACACGAGCAGACGCGAGCAGTCGTGGAGGACACGAGCAGCAGATGCGAGCAGTCATGGGTGTCACGAGCAGACGCGAGCAGTCGTGGGTGTCACGAGCAGACGCGAGCAGTCGTGGGTGTCACGAGCAGACGCGAGCAGTCGTGGGTGTCACGAGCAGACGCGAGCAGTCGTGGGTGTCACGAGCAGACGCGGGCAGTCGTGGGGGACACGAGCAGACGCGAGCAGTCGTGGAGGACACGAGCAGCAGATGCGAGCAGTCATGGGTGTCACGAGCAGACGCGAGCAGTCGTGGGTGTCACGAGCAGACGCGAGCAGTCGTGGGTGTCACGAGCAGACGCGAGCAGTCGTGGGTGTCACGAGCAGACGCGGGCAGTCGTGGGGGACACGAGCAGACGCGAGCAGTCGTGAGGGACACGAGCAGACGCGAGCAGTCGTGGGGGACACGAGCAGACGCGATCAGTCGTGGGGGACACGAGCAGTCGTGGGTGTCACGAGCAGACGCGAGCAATCGTGGGGGACACGAGCAGTTGTGGGTGTCACGAGCAGACGCGAGCAGTCGTGGGGGACACGAGCAGTTGTGGGTGTCACGAGCAGACGTGAGCAGTCGTGGGTGTCACGAGCAGACGCGAGCAGTCGTGAGGGACACGAGCAGACGCGAGCAGTCGTGGAGGACACGAGCAGCAGATGCGAGCAGTCATGGGTGTCACGAGCAGACGCGAGCAGTCGTGGGTGTCACGAGCAGACGCGAGCAGTCGTGGGTGTCACGAGCAGACGCGAGCAGTCGTGGGTGTCACGAGCAGACGCGGGCAGTCGTGGGGGACACGAGCAGACGCGAGCAGTCGTGGAGGACACGAGCAGCAGATGCGAGCAGTCATGGGTGTCACGAGCAGACGCGAGCAGTCGTGGGTGTCACGAGCAGACGCGAGCAGTCGTGGGTGTCACGAGCAGACGCGAGCAGTCGTGGGTGTCACGAGCAGACGCGAGCAGTCGTGGGGGACACGAGCAGTCGTGGGGGACACGAGTAGTCGTGGGGGACACGAGCAGTCGTGGGGGACACGAGCAGACGCGAGCAGCCGTGGGTGTCACGAGCAGACGCGAGCAGTCGTGGGGGACACGAGCAGACGCGAGCAGTCGTGGGGGACACGAGCAGTCGTGGGGGACACGAGCAGACGCGAGCAGTCGTGGGGGACACGAGCAGTTGTGGGTGTCACGAGCAGACGTGAGCAGTCGTGGGTGTCACGAGCAGACGCGAGCAGTCGTGAGGGACACGAGCAGACGCGAGCAGTCGTGGAGGACACGAGCAGCAGATGCGAGCAGTCATGGGTGTCACGAGCAGACGCGAGCAGTCGTGGGGGACACGAGCAGTTGTGGGTGTCACGAGCAGACGCGAGCAGTCGTGGGGGACACGAGCAGTTGTGGGTGTCACGAGCAGACGTGAGCAGTCGTGGGTGTCACGAGCAGACGCGAGCAGTCGTGAGGGACACGAGCAGACGCGAGCAGTCGTGGAGGACACGAGCAGCAGATGCGAGCAGTCATGGGTGTCACGAGCAGACGCGAGCAGTCGTGGGTGTCACGAGCAGACGCGAGCAGTCGTGGGTGTCACGAGCAGACGCGAGCAGTCGTGGGTGTCACGAGCAGACGCGGGCAGTCGTGGGGGACACGAGCAGACGCGAGCAGTCGTGGAGGACACGAGCAGCAGATGCGAGCAGTCATGGGTGTCACGAGCAGACGCGAGCAGTCGTGGGTGTCACGAGCAGACGCGAGCAGTCGTGGGTGTCACGAGCAGACGCGAGCAGTCGTGGGTGTCACGAGCAGACGCGAGCAGTCGTGGGTGTCACGAGCAGACGCGGGCAGTCGTGGGGGACACGAGCAGACGCGAGCAGTCGTGGAGGACACGAGCAGCAGATGCGAGCAGTCATGGGTGTCACGAGCAGACGCGAGCAGTCGTGGGTGTCACGAGCAGACGCGAGCAGTCGTGGGTGTCACGAGCAGACGCGAGCAGTCGTGGGTGTCACGAGCAGACGCGGGCAGTCGTGGGGGACACGAGCAGACGCGAGCAGTCGTGAGGGACACGAGCAGACGCGAGCAGTCGTGGAGGACACGAGCAGCAGATGCGAGCAGTCATGGGTGTCACGAGCAGACGCGAGCAGTCGTGGGTGTCACGAGCAGACGCGAGCAGTCGTGGGTGTCACGAGCAGACGCGAGCAGTCGTGGGTGTCACGAGCAGACGCGGGCAGTCGTGGGGGACACGAGCAGACGCGAGCAGTCGTGGAGGACACGAGCAGCAGATGCGAGCAGTCATGGGTGTCACGAGCAGACGCGAGCAGTCGTGGGTGTCACGAGCAGACGCGAGCAGTCGTGGGTGTCACGAGCAGACGCGAGCAGTCGTGGGTGTCACGAGCAGACGCGGGCAGTCGTGGGGGACACGAGCAGACGCGAGCAGTCGTGGAGGACACGAGCAGCAGATGCGAGCAGTCATGGGTGTCACGAGCAGACGCGAGCAGTCGTGGGTGTCACGAGCAGACGCGAGCAGTCGTGGGTGTCACGAGCAGACGCGAGCAGTCGTGGGTGTCACGAGCAGACGCGAGCAGTCGTGGGGGACACGAGCAGTCGTGGGGGACACGAGTAGTCGTGGGGGACACGAGCAGTCGTGGGGGACACGAGCAGACGCGAGCAGCCGTGGGTGTCACGAGCAGACGCGAGCAGTCGTGGGGGACACGAGCAGACGCGAGCAGTCGTGGGGGACACGAGCAGTCGTGGGGGACACGAGCAGACGCGAGCAGTCGTGGGGGACACGAGCAGTTGTGGGTGTCACGAGCAGACGTGAGCAGTCGTGGGTGTCACGAGCAGACGCGAGCAGTCGTGAGGGACACGAGCAGACGCGAGCAGTCGTGGAGGACACGAGCAGCAGATGCGAGCAGTCATGGGTGTCACGAGCAGACGCGAGCAGTCGTGGGGGACACGAGCAGTTGTGGGTGTCACGAGCAGACGCGAGCAGTCGTGGGGGACACGAGCAGTTGTGGGTGTCACGAGCAGACGTGAGCAGTCGTGGGTGTCACGAGCAGACGCGAGCAGTCGTGAGGGACACGAGCAGACGCGAGCAGTCGTGGAGGACACGAGCAGCAGATGCGAGCAGTCATGGGTGTCACGAGCAGACGCGAGCAGTCGTGGGTGTCACGAGCAGACGCGAGCAGTCGTGGGTGTCACGAGCAGACGCGAGCAGTCGTGGGTGTCACGAGCAGACGCGGGCAGTCGTGGGGGACACGAGCAGACGCGAGCAGTCGTGGAGGACACGAGCAGCAGATGCGAGCAGTCATGGGTGTCACGAGCAGACGCGAGCAGTCGTGGGTGTCACGAGCAGACGCGAGCAGTCGTGGGTGTCACGAGCAGACGCGAGCAGTCGTGGGTGTCACGAGCAGACGCGAGCAGTCGTGGGTGTCACGAGCAGACGCGGGCAGTCGTGGGGGACACGAGCAGACGCGAGCAGTCGTGGAGGACACGAGCAGCAGATGCGAGCAGTCATGGGTGTCACGAGCAGACGCGAGCAGTCGTGGGTGTCACGAGCAGACGCGAGCAGTCGTGGGTGTCACGAGCAGACGCGAGCAGTCGTGGGTGTCACGAGCAGACGCGGGCAGTCGTGGGGGACACGAGCAGACGCGAGCAGTCGTGAGGGACACGAGCAGACGCGAGCAGTCGTGGAGGACACGAGCAGCAGATGCGAGCAGTCATGGGTGTCACGAGCAGACGCGAGCAGTCGTGGGTGTCACGAGCAGACGCGAGCAGTCGTGGGTGTCACGAGCAGACGCGAGCAGTCGTGGGTGTCACGAGCAGACGCGGGCAGTCGTGGGGGACACGAGCAGACGCGAGCAGTCGTGGAGGACACGAGCAGCAGATGCGAGCAGTCATGGGTGTCACGAGCAGACGCGAGCAGTCGTGGGTGTCACGAGCAGACGCGAGCAGTCGTGGGTGTCACGAGCAGACGCGAGCAGTCGTGGGTGTCACGAGCAGACGCGGGCAGTCGTGGGGGACACGAGCAGACGCGAGCAGTCGTGGGGGACACGAGCAGTCGTTAGGGGCCGCGAGCAGACGTTAAAGGCCAAGCGCGTTCTCTGCCAGCCGCTGCCTTTTCGGTGTGAATTGAGCCTTAGTTGTACAAATTGGTAGCCTCTACTTCAAGTAAGTACACTTTGAAAATAGATTTATATTACCCTTTATATTTCAAAATAAATGAAAAGGTACTTGTGTGTACAGTCGTCATTTTAAAATCGAAATTACAATTGAAAGGAACAAAAGCAATAAATTGATAGAGAAACTGAAATATAACGGTTAAAAAGTTCTTTAACTACTTCAAGGGTAGATTTAGCCAATGATACTAAACAACTTTCCTTTAATAGCTGTAGTATAATTTAGTACCTGTTATCTATTTGTACGCCTACGACCAGCTTTTTATCTATACATCCCGAAGGTTGACTGGTAGAGAATGCTATTAGCATTAAGTCCGCCTTTTGTACCATGTTGTTTTGGTAAATAAAGTTTAAATAAATAAACTTACCTCAAGGAACCTAAATCATAACATAATATTAAAAATCATTAAAGGTCTCCCATACAAGTTGACCGATCAACATTTGTATGGAAAGCAAAACAAAAATCGATATACATTCCTGAGAAAAGGTTGTTCAGTGTCATAGACAGTATATTTTGCTAGACGTTGAAGATGTCGGCGATTTATACGTCAGCAACACAATAGTTCTATTTTCTTTCTTATTTTCTTTTGCTTACTTTATACAGCAAAAAAAAAATTCACCACAACCGATTTAAAAGGTTATGCTATATGTAAACCAACCGATTTAATGAGTCCACGCCTAAGGGGTACAGGAAAACAGTAGTATGATGACTTAGGCAGAGAAGCCTTGTGAATGGGCAACCTACATTACTGTCAAACCATAGTCACCTTTATTTCTATCTACGAAAAGCGTAAAATGGCTTGAAAAAACTCCGCCGCTTGGCAGTCGCGAGGCTTTTGTTTTATACAAATTTTAATGAACCAAAGAAAATATAATTACTAACGTAACAGATACCCAACGCCATAGAAAATATTGGAGGGTTCGTAAGTAGGCAAAACTAAGGTTGCGGGTAGGCACACAGAGATGGCAGCACACACGACTAGCATAAAAGAGACAAAGAAAGTGGTAAGTATACTTTAAAAAAATATTTATTGCATTTTATATAAGTCATAATTAAATTAGAGTACCACTTTAATTATTTAATATTCTTCTACCTAAATCCCATGTATGAACAGTGTGCCTCTCTTACATATATATCTCATCTATATACATTATATATCTCCTCTAACAGGCCTACTGGAAGAGATCTCTTTTGAGATTTATAATGCCTTTGTATAACTTTTATTTTAAATTTGGTAAATAAATAAATTAGTAATAAAAGATTTTAATGTTTTAATTATTACCTATAGCGCCATCTAGTGACAAGCAAGAGAAATAATTATGTTTATAAGGCGATGAGTAGACATGACTGTGAATGTGCGCTAATATAGATATAAAACTGAATACGGATTGACAATAAAAGTGCACTTGCCGCCGCTTCTTTTAATCTTGTAATGTATGAGTTAAGGCTTAGAGCCTGCGTAACATAGTTATTTCTCTTCCCTCATCACTAGATGGCGCTAATAGATATTAATTAAAACGTTAATATATTTTATTACTATTATTTAAAAAAAGTAGTACTCTAAATAATTTAATATGACATATATCAAATGCAATAAATATTTAACATTCAATTCTCAAGGTCAAACATAGCCTGATAAACTGAAACTTTATGTCAATGCAATAAGGTTGAGGTTCGTCTGTCTCGAATGTGACTTTAAAGCATATTCAACACCGACTTTTTTGCCAGTCGTGTGTGCTGCCATCTCTGTGAGAGCAGCTGGTACTAATTTCGCCTACTAGTTTTGCCTACTTACCCTCTATAGTTTGTATAGCGTTGGGTATCTGTTACGTTGGTGATTATATTATCTTAGACGCTAATTACGCGCGAAATTCTCTCCTCGTCATACCTCCCCCCCCCCTTATTAATTCTGTGCCCCCGCGCTCCTACCCCCCTGGCGATAACTCAATAAAGCGACCGGTGTATTACCATAGCCTTAACTTCGAACCTATCTGAAAAGAGCACCCGTAATATAGATACAGACAGATTCTGTCTTATTATACTGAACGACTTTAATCGTGGAACAGAGCGAAAAGAATTTGTTCTAATTATGATCATAAGTTGACATTCATCAAACGAAGGCTGTTTCTTTAAAAAAAATCGATGTTAATATTGAAGGTTGTTGACATTGTGCTTAGTATATGTTCCGTGGGGAAAGTTGTTCATTATTACAAACTGAAGCTGTCTATTCAATAGTCTCGGGTATACTTTCTGTAGTTTACAATTTACCTGATCGTTATTATAAATAAATGGAATTTATAATATCTATTATTTCGATGTTTTATGAAATAAAAATGTATAGCCCGTATAAAAGAGGGAAAAACTAATTAAATACGTTGCATCCAGATATTTTGGTGGTATAATGATGTTCTGTACTTTTTGTTGTTGTACCTGATATGCTCCAAATAAAGATTTTTCTATTTCTTTTTTTTAGATATTGTAAATTCCGATTTATTATAATAATAACACTAGTTATATTTCAAACTAACTAACAGACAAATTTAAAACTACCTTATTTAGATATCAAGATATTAAATACAAAAAATATTTCTAGATATAGGTATGGAGATCTAATAGAGGTGGCAGATTACATTTTTTTAGGTTTTACATTTTTTTTAACATTTTGTTATCTTCTCATATGACTTTCAATATGCACTTTTAAAGACTGTTTATAGACAGTTTTATAACTACATTTATCACAATGAAGCATATTCTTCTCCGGAAAATGTTTCTGCACATGATAATTTAAAGCTGTCATATCTGTGAATCTGCTGCCACAGCCTTCGAAATCGCATAGAAACGGCTTAATTTTTGTATGTATCCGTATGTGGTTTTTTAAATTAGACTTATGATTCGTTGCGTAATCACAGTATGTGCATTTATTCAGTTTTTCTATGGAATGCGTGTCTTTATGCTGCTTGAAATGCGATAATTTACTCGTTCTGTACCCACAAGTGTTACAAATATGTAGTTTTTTATGCAACACGTTATGGCAACATTTTAAATGTTCAAACGTTTCCTGCCTATCACTAAACGAAGCATTGCAAAAACGACATGAGTTTCCAACATTTTCTATACTGTGGCTATTTTTTACATGACTTTTCAAATCTGCCAAAAAAATAAATTTCTTCTTACAAAGATGGCACGACGGTTGGCTCTTTCTTCTTCTGTTTAAGATTTTGTTCTTCAAAATGGCGACTTCCGCCGGATGTTTCGCGTTGACGTGGTACCGTAAGCTCGTGAGCACTGTGTAGGTTCTATCACAAAAGCTGCAGATGTATTTCCCAAAGCGGTCGAGCGCTTTGTACCAAGTTGCTGCATCTTCGTGAATATCCTGAAATTAAATACGGTATTTTAATCCGTGGCGTAGTGGTCACCATGCTACTCCGCCACTCAGAGGTACCGGATTCGATCCCCGGACAGGGCAAGTTGGAAAATGGCCTTTTTCAAATTGTGCTGGGTCTTGGATGTTTATGAATTATCTATACAGGATGACTTTTTGACCACCAGCCAAATTTTTGGAGCACGATCAATCCATGATCCTAAACTAGTTTCCGTAAAAACAATCCTCGAAAAACGAAAAAAATATTCGGCTTTCCCATACAAATCAGCGCTTGGCCCAGCGGATTCTGTATGGGAGGGTCGAAAATTTTTATCAATTTTTTATAATTTTTTTTATAGAAAGTAGATCAGTACCATGGAATGAATGTGCTCCAAAAATTTGGCTGGTGGTTAAAAAGTCACCCTGTACTGTATATTTATTTGTTTTAATTTATAATACTAACTCTTTCACGGACACTAAGCCAGACACAATAGAAAAAACAATTAATGTATTTTATAGAAGTCCTACTGTCCATTAACGTGCTATATTTTATAAGTTATAAAATATAGTATCGTCGAGTTAGTATCCCATAACTCAAGTCTCGAACTTAGTTTGGGGCTAGCTCAATCAGTGTCTTTTGTATATATTTTATTTTTTATGTAATAATCCGAAAACAAAATGATTTTTTAAATTTGGCGAAAATTAAGTACTTATTATACTATCCTTTAAAATAATTTGATGGAAGGGGGAAACTGTCAAGTAACCGAAAAAGGATGCACGTACAGCTCTCTTGATGTTACTGCTTCTTATATTTGAAATGCTAATAGCTGCTTTATTAATTAGCCAATTTTCTTGCTGTTTCCATAAAAATATTTATTTTCAGTGGTTTTGTTTTATCAATACATACAACGGAAGGGACATACCCGTGGAATTAAAATAACAGTAAAAGAACGAAAACAATGTTTTCATGTCCATACTAAAGTGTGCAGCCGGCGAGGCAATTTGTATGGGAATGTCTTTTTTTTGGTTTGTTACTGTTATTTTAATTTTATTACTAGCTTTTTGGGCGTTGCGCGGGCTACAAGCAGCTCGCTGTCTTTTGTGCGGCTGTTGAGGTGGGCTTATACATGTTTCCAGTTCAGAAAATGGGTAAGTTTGTATGGAGGAAAATTGACCTTGTACGGCGGCCATCTTGAATTTTGAAAAAAAAAACAAATAACGGTCGTCAAACTGCTTACAACCCCCTACATTTTGGAAAAACAATCACACCCCTAACCCAAACCGTATTTGCAGGCCGTACATCTACATCAGGTTTCCGCAGATCCTCAAATGTCAGATTTTTCTGGTACTTACTGAAGCACCCTCTATACGACCGCGCATCAACCTAAACCCCACCAACCCCGCAACAGGGCAAACAACTATGTCAATCAGTGAGTCAGTCAGTGAGTGGTAATGAAGGTTTATATATAATTTTATTATACAACGTCCCTTTTAATTAACTACAAATACTTTAACTGCTGCTTCATTTAAGGTGGAACAACAGTTTTGTCGCATAAAATAAAAAATCCGCAGGTTAGTTTTCTTTTTCGCTTTTTCTAACAAAAATATTAAATTATTTACGCCAACCTCCTGTATGTGGTCTACTAAAATTCATTCATACTTCTAAACACTTATAGGCACCGCCCATCGCTATCTATCTCTCTTACTATAGTAGAGTGTACGTGTGTGATAGACCGAGTCATTAATGAGTTTCACTTTCTAGGTAACTACATACACCTTTAGTTAGTAATAAACAATAAGAAATAAGTAGGTAGGTACATACCTGTTACAAATTCAGAAAACCTCAAGCAGACGCATGAGTCATGACTTAAATCGCGAGCGGCTGGAGCTACTTGTTAGGTCTATTCCGTCAAATGGACCATGTGGTATCATGCGACTGCGCTTTTCACCTGGGCTTACACTCACATTTACACTGACATTTACACTGACACTTTAACACCAAACGAGTGGTGGCATTCAACCACTCAAAAACACTTCAAACGCCTGAAATTTAACTAACGCACTGCACTGTGGTAGGTACCTACCAATACGTACATTATCTACGAATATTTAGAATCCCCTGCACTCTGGTAACACTACACTTTGCACTGTACCAATAAGTTTATAATTTTTTGTGACGCAATTTAGATAGTTACTGTTATCCTAAATAAGTAAATACTTATCACTACGCAGTGTATGAACAACTTCTGCAAAGCCGCGAATAGAAATTTTACCAATTTCATGACGGAAATTGCCGGTTCCAATTAAAAAATGGTTAAAACATTTCACCTACGCGCTTTTGTTATTAATTATTTAATTACATGCCACCTAGATAGGCCATGGACTCAAACAGACTGAACGAATCGAACCGAAAGCCGGCGGGTCTAGGCTAGGTAAGTACATAGCGGTTTCGGCGACACGAGGCTAGAGTGAGATGCGACACAAGGTAAGAGTGAGATAAAAGACTATCTGTACACGTGTGTCGGTAATGTCGGCGAATGTTTAAAGAATTACAAAGATACCGCTTTCATTTACGATTGCCGCGGCCGGCTATTAGAAAAGCACAAAGAAGTGCCGCAATTGCAAAGAGTTCGTACAGTACAGATGTGACACTTGTTAATATTGCAATGAATACAAACAAATGAAAGTCTATTTTTTATCTTTTAAAATGTTTACGATTTAAGATGTACTCGTACTTAGTAGGTACTTACCGTTAACAAATTATACGATGGTAATGTCTTTAAGTATGTGATGTGTGACCCACCTACTAGATGGTCAGACGACCTGCGCAATGTTGTAGGAAGGCGCTGGATGCCGGCCGCTTCCGATCGGTCGTTTTGGAAATCTTTGGGGGAGGCCTATGACCAGCAGTGGACTGATATGATGATGATGATGATGTGCGAAACTACACAGTGTATTAAAGGTTTTCGCATGTGCTGAATCGCTAAGAGTACGATATTTCTCACAACAGGGTGTCTAATCGCAGTGATGACCTAAACTAACTAAGGTGTTTAGTCAGAATGATATTATGATTCACTATGAGTGTGTTCGTACTACAATGGCAACGCTAATGGAACGAACTGTCTGTATTTCAACTTATCTATGACAGTAGCTTCGAACAGCTGAAAGTTTGATGACCGTAGGATTGAATGGATTTCGGATGGTGATATTTTTAAAATTTATGAATGAATTTGCGTAATAGGGGCGTGTACAACGTAATGTTATAGTATAAACAAATAGTACGCAATACGCAATATCTTCTACAGGATGTTGTTTGTGTCTCTTTAAGGAAAATTTGTAAGTGAAGTTATCTCGAAAACTAACCTGCGAATTTTTTATTTTATGCGTCAAAACTGTTGTTCCTCCCTAAATGAAGCAGCAGTTAAAGTATTTGTAGTTAATTAAAAGGGACGTTATATAGTGGTTTGATTTATAACGGGTATGTCTCTTCCACGTTGTTTAATAAAACAGTCAAAAAATGTGTACATACTATACAACATTGTAAGTACACCATATATGTATAATTTCCAACTGTTCCCAAGGACCCTCCTTGGGTAAAATCGTGACAGTGACGTCATTTGAAAATTTGAAATTGAAGCTACACTGAAACCATTTCGACTCGATAAGAAGAAGTGACGTCATTCAGGCGGCCGGTCACAAAACTTTAGCCAAATCATTCAAAGCCAAAAGTCAAATTGATCGATTTAAACTAAAAAAGCTATTTCTTCTAGATTTTCCAATAATAATAAACAAGATACTTATACGAATAACACTCACATTTTACAGTGCTTCATAATTCAAACAGTTTCATTCGAATATTTGTTTTAATATATTCTGTTTTTGTATCTGAATTTGAAGAAATAAGCAGGAAGATCTGTGTAAAAGCATAAATAAAATATATGTATTAACAATACGGCATTTTTATCAAATCTGCGCAAAAATAAGTAAGTTATAAATTTGATGGAAAGGGAAACTGTAAAGTAAAAAAAAAATGCTAATTGCTGCTATGAAGCAGAATTGGCATTTTTTTGGTTAATTAATGATAATTAACCAATTTTCCTGTTGTTTACAAAAACATTAGTCATTGGTAGTTTTTGCTTAAAATAAAATTTTAACCAAAGTATAAATCAGAAAAACAAGACAAAACAAAACACCATCACCTTGAATTTAATATATGTATAGGTACACAATCAAATAAAATTTCCCAAAATCACAGATACCCTATATTCTAGTTTTGGGAAATTTTGCGCACAATTTTTTAAATACATTTGCCAGTTTGGACCAACTTCTTTGAAATCCACTCCGGAGGCAGGTTGTTGCCGAGATACAGACCCCCGTCTAGTTCGGAAATGGCCTGGGGCTAGATGGATTTTAATTTATTCTTTGTCATTTGTAAATTATTATGTATATTGGCTAAATAAACATTCATTATTATATTATTACCTAAAAAAATTATGAATAGTTTACTACCACTACTACTAACTACTTATTTTCATTGTTTTCGTGGGTGTAAGTGGTATACACTGGTATACGAATTTTCCAGCTGCCTAAAGGCATCTGAAATAGCTTGACGACTACCATACAATGATGGCAGTCGGGACCAACGACTTTACACGCCTTTTGAAGCACGTAGGAGCTGTAGAAATTTTTATGCCAGTTGTAGTCACCCATCCAAGTGTGGACCACGCCCGGTGTTGCTTAACTTGCGAAAGCGCTAAAATGCAAACCACCGAGCACCTCACTACTACAACCAAAGATCTTAATATGTGATGTTCACTAAGGTGTTTAAAATGAACTAAAAAAAATTAAGAAAAAAATACAACATGCCTATTGGTGTCATTTTCCATTCGCTTTTCAACGAAATTACCACCATATTAAATCCCATGCGTGTTGGCGAGAAGCTGTAGAAGTCTAAAAGATTTTTAAAAAAATTAAAGAAAAGGAGGCAAATTTAAAAAAAAGCCCCAAAAGAAACCTTACCGCTATATTATTATACATTATCACGTCTTTTTAGGGTTCCGTACCCAAAGGGTAAAAACGGGACCCTATTACTAAGACTTCGCTGTCTGTCCGTCTGTCTGTCACCTGCCTGTATCTCAAGAACCGCGATAGCTAGACAGTTGAAAATTTCACAAATTATGTATTTCTGTTGCCGCTATAACAACAAATACTAAAAACAAAATAAAATAAATAATAAAGGGGGTTCCCATACAAAAAACTTGATTTTATAGATAATGGTACGGAACCCTTCGTGCGCGAGTCCGACTCGCACTTGGCCGGTTATTTTCTAATGGCGTAGACCAGAACCTTTTTTTTCTTGTTTTTATTTGCGATCAGCGGAGTTTCGCTTTAAGCAAATTTGTTGACGATTTTTATCGCTTTTTGAGTGGGTCCTCCAGCGAGATCCTCTACTCATCATTCAGGAACAATATGTGACCAAAACCTAACACTCATATTCATAAAAATTAAAAAACGTTTTCTAAACCTATTTTAGTTAAAATATGTTTTGTCTCGTTCTTATATTGTCAAATATTGAAATGAGGGAAATGTACAGAACATTTTTAACTAAGATAGATTAAGCAAGCAGTTGTTAATTTGTATAAGGCTATAAGACCCAAACCTAAAGGCCACGTTTAGGCGATTAACACACTGCAACGCGCTCCGCTGCGTGGTGCGGGGCCAGAATGTATGCAAGTAACTCCATTTGTATAGAAAACACGCATACGACAACACACTAACACCGCGTCTACGCGCGTCGTTTTTGTATGGCGGCCCGCACTACGCAGCGGGGCGCGGTGCAGTGTGTTCATCGCCTTAGTGTGACAGTTCACAGTGGAAGAAATTATGGAAAATGGGATCAAAACATTGATAGGAAATCATGAGGGCTTTTTCCGGGTGCCCGCGACGCTCGCCAATATGTTGTCGCTTGTCTATAAGAGCCTTTAGGATGAAAGTTTGTTATTTTTAGATTCCCGAGAACCCTGCCAGAGTTCATGTATTTAAATAGTACAGTTGAAATATTACATATATATACAGGCAACTACTTAAATCTTGAAATTTCTTCCTGACTAAAAATAATATTTACATGTAAATATATTTTTTTTTTTGCATAAGATAAATTACAAGATATAGAGTTACATGTAGAGGCCTGGATACATATGTACTATTCAGACTGTACATGAGTGCATGCAAGCGATAAATAAAAAAATTAAAAAAAAAACCATTTTTTTTTTTTTACTTTTTACCTCGTCTGGTTTCTGAGCTGATTCACTCTTCTTCTCTGCACTATCAGCACTGACTTCTGGCATAGCAATTTTCCTCTCCACATCCTGAAAGATAAAGCAAGCTTTGATTTAGTACAATCTGCCAGTCCAACAAGTCAAATCAAATCATTTTCGATCTTAAGGCCATACCCAAATTTTCCGGGGTCTAGTGGCGCCGCCATTTAAAATAAATCATTTAAAAGGAAACGGAGAAATCATTTAAAATTGTGTCTTGGTCAAGTTCTAGATACTCATTCAAAGTATTTTTTAAACTACTTTTTGTAGTTTAAAGTGAGAACGTGAAGCTTTTCTACGCACATTTGCGAAAAACGGCCACTTTTAGCTAATGTGCGTAGAAAAGCTTACCGTTCGCACTTTAAATTTTAAACAGTAGTTCGTAAAATAGTTTTAAGGGTTATCTAGGGCTTGACCAAGACAGAATTTTGAATGATATCTCCGTTTCCTTTAAATGATTAATTTTAAATGGCGGCGCCACTGGACCCCTGAAAATTTGGGTATGGCCTTAATGAACAATGACAAGTGAAATTATTTTGTGGCATTTTATTCTGTTATCACAAATCTAAATAATTTGTAGCGGGAGCCAGATGATATGCTCGACGTGGTTTCGCGGGGAAACCGCGGCTCCACGGTTGTATTGTCGGAGATAGTATATATGGTAAGTTACAAGGTTCCTAGAACACCCGGGACCCATGGCGGAAGCGTGCAGGGCGCCAGCAGGCGTTCTAAGCTTCCTGAAAGAGCTGGGCTGGTTCGAGAACTGAGACCGGCGTCAGCTCCCCACAAACGGGACCAGCCAATTCGGGCCAAGTTGCGGAAATTGACCTCGAGGGAAGTAAGAAGTAATGGTAAGTTACAGCCAAAACTCTGATATCGAGATGTAGGATACTGCTAGCGCCATCTTGTAGTCTTCTTGTGAACTACGTTGTCGGGTCTTTGTTTATTTATTTAAACTTTATTTACCAACAACCAACATGGTACAACAGGCGAAATTAATGCTTATAGCATTCTCTACCAGTCAACCTTCGGGATAAATAGGGAAAAAAACTGGTTGTTGTGGTTGTAGTTCCTCTTTAAGGCGTAGAGACAAATGTAAATTTGACCCAGTATACTACACTACTTTCTTCTTAAATTCAAGACTAATTTACACAAATAATCTCCTCCGTTCTCTTGTAATTGGGTAAGTAAATAATAGAGAATCACAGTCAAACTGAGTCCTAGGCCTTCTGCCATGTCGGCACAGGGCTCGCTCTGGGGCTCCACTAGGTTGCAGGGCTCGCTCAGAGGGTCCAGCTGGTGAACTTCTTCATATTCAACTTTTATTTCAGACTCGTTTTCCATTTTTTTCTCTTTTGAATCTAGAAATGGAAATAGGTACATATTTATTTTTTTACTGAAATATTTCAAATATGTACTAACTCAACAACACTATATTTGAAAATAAATACTAATAAACTCAAGTCCCAGGACAATTTAAAATATAAGTTTAGAAAACCCAGAAGGACACATCTCATAAACATCATTAAAAAAAAAAAAAATTGTCATGGGGCATCACACTGCTCTAGATCAGTCATTTTGGAAATCTTTGGGTATTAGGAGAGGCCTATGCCCAGCAGTGGACGTTATGCGGCTGAAATTATGATGATGATGACGATGGGGCATACGGGCTTAATCTGATAATACACATGATGGGGCTTAATCTTATAATACATACAACAAAGGCATGACATACATGCGCAGAGCAAAAAATAGAACAAGGACTGTATCCAGACTGAGCATAATTTTCTTATAACCAACCAAGTGCAAATGGATGAGAGATAATGAAAAATAAGGACACAAGAATGACCATCAAAAGGAAACTGTTTGATACCTGCATATTACCTGTACTTACATATGGCTGCCAAACATAGGCTCTCACTAAAGCACACATGAAAAAGCTACAAACTTGTCAAAACTCGATGGACAGGAGCATGAAGGGAAAAAGGCTGTCTGATAGAATAAGAATTGTAAACTTAAGAAAATACACAAAAACAAAGGATGTAACAAGAACAGTAACAAAATTAAAATGGCAGTGGGCAGGACATACAATCATAGGAAAGGAAAAATGGTCTCAATCAATAATGAACTGGTTCACAAGTTACAGAAAACTTATGCGAGGCAGGCCATCTCGAAGGTGGGTGGACGACATCAAAGCTGTTGCAGGCAACACATGGACCAGAGTGGCTAAGGATGGAGAGAAATGTAGGCAGTTGGAGGAGGCCTTTGCCAACCTATGGCATACAGACAGAGGAGGCGATGATAGTGTATAAGTGTTAGATTTAAGTTTGAAATGTAAAAATGTCTGAATAAAGGCTATTATTATGTATCTCCTTTGAGAATCACGGGTCTTTTCACCCCGGTCCTTTGAGAGGCTTGCGTGGGGATACAGATCCAACACGTAGAGGCCCTTTAGAGAAGTTGTTGTCATGTGGCGCTCCCGCCATTATTATTATTATTATTATTATAACCAAGTGCATATCAGGAGTTTCATACCACTATCTATATAAAATCACGTTTGTTGCATGGGAGCCCCACTCAAATATTTATTTTATACTGTTTTTAGTAGCTACCTATTTGTTGTTATAGACAGACAGACAGACAGACAGACGGACAATGCAGTCTGTAATATCCCTTATGTGCCCTTTGGGTACGGAACCCTAATGTCTTGCATGTTTTCTTTCTTTTAAAAAAGTAATTTGAGTATTTTATTAATTATAATTATATGACACTGAATTACATAGATAGTAACAATCCCGGTAGTGATGAAGCTATTAAAAAAATAGTACAAATACATTAAGTTTATTGATAATCACGGCACATACGTCCTTACAGACATCCAAACGTCCACAAACAATTTTCTCTTTATTTATGTTAGGGTGAAGCCAAACAAGCGTCATTTTGTGAGTTGTAAGTGGCGTATTTTCAGTCAGTTATTAGTCGGCAGATAACTCTCATTTTGCATCGTCGTTTGGCACAAACTGCTTTTTTGTATAAAACCGAATGCAGCAGAAATTTCGCAACTTATTTCTGCGACTCACAACTCACAAAATTACGCTCGTTTGGCTTCACCCTTATGCTTGACAATATCTTCTACAAGCCATGTCTACAAGTATAAAATGTGTTTTTGAAAGGGTTATCTTCATATCTCTGTTCTTATATTATTTTAGTGTAATATGACTAAAATAGAGACAGTTGAAGTCCAAAAAATGCTTGACCCTGTTGAAATTAGAGCACTGACTTAAAATTCAAGCATTCCACTTCTACAAACTATTCAACTTTAGACCGACTACTGCTAAGAAAATACGCCGAAACAAACTCAGATCAGTGGGAAGCCACAGCAAAGCGTATTTGCAAAGATCTTCAAAAAACTAAAGTACTAGTAACCGGTAAAACCCTTCGCCCTAGGTCACACAATAATCAAAGATAAGGTAAAAAAATGGCAGAACTTTTAACTACAGATGTACCTTGAAGACAGGCTTCTGTAAAAATCTTTGAAGAAGACTAGTCGTAAAGAATGTCATCCATCCCATTCAATCCATCATAAATTTAAATTGCGAACTTACACGTAAGACCTAGAAATGGAGTTTGTCTTGAAGAATGAAAATTCTTCTATTCTCTTTATTTATTCTCAAAGTTTTAAAAGTTATGCACTGTTTTATTACAGAAATTCGTGTGTTCAATACCAAAGTCCTGAACCTGAAATTTTAGCCACAAAACAAAAACATGTGAGAAAAAAACAAAAGCCAAACAAATTATTTGATTGATTGTGATTGAATGAATGAATGACATTTGATTCATGTAACGTTGACGTTGACAGATAACAAAATATTGCTACAGTGAAAAATACTTTTATAGTATTGCCACACCTACGACAATTTATTTAACCGACTACATTTTTAGGAATGATAAGGTCTAAGGAAGAAGGGTTTCTGCTACATGGACTTTTGCTGTTAAGAAAGGGAGCGCATACATAACATAACATTACGCGGTCTCGTCAAAGCTTAGCTTGAGAAATTGAACTATTTAACCTGTCATCTGTAAGCAGGCCGGAATCCGGTCGACATGCATTGTTTTACTTTTGTGTCTGGTATTTTGCACAGACGACAGGTTTACTTACAAAATAATCTCAGTGTCATCATTATAGATCTCGCCTAGCCCTGACATACTAAAATTCTAAAACTAGTTTGTCGTTTAAGGACCGTGTCCCAGCCAGAGAAATAAAGAATGGGACAGCCGCCTAGTTTGGTAAATCGTAATGTCTACCACTTACCATATGTTTACTGTCTGCTTTAATTAAAGCAAATAGTAGTTTGACTATTAAGTTTTTTAGACCTCGTTATTGTCATATTCACTTAATCGACTTCATCTACCATACTAGAATACCATTAGTATTACATAATTCAAATATCTAGAGTAATATTGTGTGTTATATTGTAGAATGTGTTATATTGTCTTGTATTTGTAGGTGCTATTTCAAAGTACAGTACCTATATTAACTAGGGGCTGATGGGCTGATGATCCAAAATTGGTTGTAGAGAAAGGTGAATGAATTTTACAATGTTTTGACTAGGGATAGAGACCCTATCTTCCACGCTCGACACACACCAAAGATGTAAATACGCGTGACAGTGTCTCCTACACTCGCCCGCTGGCCGAGCACCAAGGAAGCAACAGATTTCTATAGCTAGAGGAAAGTTGCGCAGTCACACAAAATTCGTATACGATAGTGAAGCCACAAGCACAACACAAGTCATTGGCCATAGCATACAACATACAACAAATTTTTAGAAGAAAAAGAAAACGTTGTAAAGAAAATTTCAGATAACTTTATTAAATAGTTAATACCTAGTTTAAATACGATAATATAAATAAGTTAAATAGTTATTCTATAGATTTAATAAATATAAAAATCTTTATGAACCTTGTAAAACAATAAATCGTTGAAGTTTTGCTAATAATACCCTTCGCGCGCCCAAAATCGAAAAGTACTATGTGCTATTTTTTATTTATTTTATTTAAGATAGATGGATGAAATCTAAGCAAGTAAATTTGGTCAATAATCATTTCATCATTTTCCGCCGTGACTTACTCAGAGTAAGACGTTTATCGATTTGACGTCAACAAGTAGAAAGGTTTTTCTTTTGAGGTAATAGAGACAACCCAATCCTTTCGCCCGTTTTTATTTTACATTCAAAACATTTTGTTTTTGTTAAGTCTCTAATAGCTAGGTAAATCTCTCTCCCAAACTGTCTTAGTCACAACCTCCCTAACTCCCACCCACTTGGGTGGTCCTTACAGCCCTCAATTCCTTATCCAATTTCACAAAATGATGATGTCGATTTTATACCTTTTGGTTTTCTAGTTTATTCAAAAAGATCAAACTCTGACACTGGCAAACAATAGATGTTCCACAAATATAGATGTTTACCTACGGACGTATAGTAGTAGTAAGAAGAAGAAGACAAAATGCAGAATAATACAAATACAGCATTTCCTACTACCCACGGAAGTTATCCAATGAATCTGAAAGAAGCTTTTTATTAATTTGCCAACGCTAACAAAATTCACGATTCGAACGTGCAAGTTTTCCAAGTTTCCAGATTTTCAGCCTTCTAACTAACTAAATTTCTAATTTATTTTTCGTCCGAATATTATCTGTGGCCGATTCCCGAACCCTCTCCTCTCGTTCCTCCGCCTCCCGCCCGCGTCTCGCCCCTCCCACTTTTCATTCGTTCAGTTTGTTTCAGTTTCATTCGTTCAGTCAGTCTGCCCGCGACCGTCTAGAGAGGTGGTATGCTCTTTCCGTTATTTGCATAACGCGATTTCGGTGTGATTTGTGTTTTGTTTAGTGGTGCACGATGGCTTACAACGGTAGTGGTGGCAAGAGACTGTGTACTGGGACTGACCTCGACGTTGAAAGGGTGAGTTTCAGGTTTTGGAAGAGATAGGGAGCCTCCGACTTAGGTAGAGCCATCGAAAAATGGCCGTGTTTTGGCCGTCCGCTTTCATGTTTTATATTTTTACCGCAATTTTTTATGTCTAATCGAGATTTAAAGTCTCAAAACGTTTAATTTAATTGGTGGTAATCATATTAACGATGTCGTAATTGAATGTTGTCATTCGCACGTTCGTATGTTATTTTGCGAATTTTGAGGTTACAATTTGTTGACATATTTTGTAAGAATATTCGATAATTCCGCGATAAGATAAAGAAAGGTGTCCTGTGTGCCGGCAAAAGTGAATTTTTCACGTGTCCCGTTCGTCTTGGAAGTACTAAAATAGCTAGACGAGCCGCAGTAGGTACGCTGTCAATTATTTTGATGGACATTCCTGGTCATTAGGGCTGCGCGGGAAGCGTTGAATTCTGGGTCGAAGACAATAGGTTTTTGTAAATTCTCGCTTCTTTATATATAACAATTTAATATGCAAGTTTCTAATGAGAATGGTAGCAACATATCTCGCTAATTGGCGTGTCATTGAACTCTTGCAGGGAATTATTCGACCGGCTATGAATAAGTAACGAAATTAGATCATTAGTATCATGAAAACTTTATAACTGTGTGTGTTATGCAGTCAGGATAGGTAGGAACTGTAAAAGAGGGAAAATGGACGGCCTTTCTACTTATAACTCAGCCACACAGTCAAATCCAAAATCACAAAATTTCCACAAAAGATTAGATTAAAAAATAGAAAAAAGAAATAGATACAATTAAAGTTCAAATAAACTAGTTAAAATTATAAGTGACATGACACCTAATCTTAATTATAAATTTTTAAATTACAGAAGTATAAAAATAGCAAACAAAAACTTAGATAAGACTACCTATGAGTTGAAAACTACTTAGGGAGGTACCTAATAAATAAAAATATGGTTTGTAGGTACATACTTATTTCTTAAAACATTTAATTTAATTTAGTTTACTACATAATACTTATAAAAAATTTAATTACAAAAATATTAAAGTTTTCACAATTTAAACCATAATATCACTGAATTAAGTATATGCATTATCAATTTGCTCATACCAAAACATAAAAAATAGGAAGAAATTATCTACTTAAAATAAAAGGTCATTATGTTAAAAAAATATAAACTTTTTATCAAAAACTTCTTTTTTTTATTGCATCAATTTTCATGTTTGATAAAATTTTACCAATAATAATTACTTAATTAGCAACATAAATTCAATATGGTGTTTTGGGACCAATAAGAAAACAAGAAAATAAAATATTTTACTCTCATACAAGTTACTTGCTAAGCTAGTTTTGTTATTGTATTAAAAAGTGGCATTCAATTAGAAATACATATATTTTTCCTAAATTGATTAATTTGTATTGTGCCTAACCAAAATGTAACTTTGTAAAGTAAATAATATTAATAAATAAACTACCAAAAAATTAATATGTTCAAATGAAATAAAGACAAGACATAAAATCAAAATGTATAAATATGAAATAGTGAATCAATGTCATTGTAATATTTGCACCTTATCTCTCTTATCTTAATTTTATCTGTTATGCATGAGAACTGTAGGCCTTTTACTGTTTGTTTTTATTGTATGTACTGTGTGTGTGACTGTGTCATAGCTATTTAATAAGTGAGCCAATTCCAATTGGTTTTAATTTTCAATCTAAAGCCTTGTCTGTTTAGATGGTTATTAGGTATGTGTTGAGGGTATACCTAGTCGATGGTTGGTTGTAAAATGTGTGTTATCTGTAATGTGATGCATGTCAATTAATTGAAATAAATCTGTTATAAAGCAACATGCTTAATTTCATTTAAATATACATATGTACCAAATATTTAACAGCTATGTTTGATGGAAATTGGTTCAGCGGTTTAAAAGTTGTAAGGGTTGAACGTTTAAAAGGTGCTGGTTTTTAATTTTCTTGGAAAATAATCTTGTGTTTAATTTTGTTGTAGTTCTGCATGCATTCATCGCTCACCACCAGAGCATGCATTGTCATTTTACAAAATTCAGAAGATCTTAAAACCATTTGGTGTTATTCTAGAAAATAAAGACCGGAAAGGTCTTTATTATGGCAACTAACAAAACTAAGATTCATAATGAAGATAATTCTGATATTAGACAAAAAATGTGTTAGATTTGTTGGACTACTTATCTATATAAGAAATAAATGGTTAAACCAAATTTGTTTAGGGTTTTTAATAAAAAATTACATTATTGTAAAATACTAAGATTCATGATGAAGATAATTCTGATATTAGATAAAAAATGTGTTAGATTGGTTGGACTACTTACCTATATAAGAAATAAATGGTTGAACCAAATTTGTTTAGGGTTTTTAATAAAAAATTACATTATTGTAAAATACTAAGATTCATGATGAAGATAATTCTGATATTAGATAAAAAATGTGTTAGATTGGTTGGACTACTTACCTATATAAGAAATAAATGGTTGAACCAAATTTGTTTAGGGTTTTTAATAAAAAATTACATTATTGTAAAATACTAAGACTCATAAAAGATAATTCTGATATTAGATAAAAAAATAATGTGTTAGATTTGTTGGACTACTTACCTGTATAAAAAAGTAAATGGTTGAACCAAATTTGTTAAGGGATATTAATAAAAAAATTATCATATTGTAGTGTAATTTTATTATATAATGTAATTTTTTATTAAAATCCCTTAACAAATTTTCTTTTTTTTACTCTTTTGACCAAAAATTATGATTTACCCCATATTTTCACGACCTCCGTGGCGTAGTGGTCACCATGCTAGTCCGCCACCCAGAGGTCCCGGGTTCGATTCCCGGTCAGGGCAAGTTGGAAAATGTCCCTATATATTTATATTTATTTATTTATTTTTTATTTTCGTTTTGTGCTCAAAACCAGCCCAAGCTTCGTCTTAGCCGAAAATCTGAAATTCGTGATTATTATGCGTCATTCAGCCTCATTTGCGTAATTTTCACACAAGTTGACAAGGGTTTATTTGTGAAATCTTTGGTTGATAGATTCATGAAAAAAAATCTTTTCTTTAACATTTTTATGTATAAAAATTTGTATCCTCTGATGGAATTATCGTGTTTTATTTTATATCTTGAAAAAGTTACATTTGCTTTCTTTGCAAGAGTGTTTTTTCACTGTACAGCGGAAATATTAATCCATACTTATATATTAAGCTGAAGAGTTTGTTTGTTTGTTTGAACGCGCTAATCTCAGGAACCACTGGCCCGATTTAAAAATTCTTTCGGTATTAGATAGGTCGTTTATCGAGCAAGGCTATATTGCATCACGCCCGCGACTTCACACGTGTGGTTAACGCGGGCGAAGCCGCGCGCTGCCTCTAGTATTTTATAATGTTTAAATCACTTTCGTTTTCGTTTCTGTTTTCGGCCGCAACGGAAAAAAAGGGCTAAGGCCGAAGCTTCGCGTTTTCGTTTCGCGGACACTATATTTTTATTTATTAATTTTTTTTGGTATAGATAATTTTAAGTAAGTAAGTAAAATAAATAAAAATAAAGTAACTAAATTTATTATCATTAAATATACAATTTTGCTCATATAACTAACATATATACTATAACACTATTATACATATTTTTACTGATAAAAACAAAAAAAAGCAAAAAAGAATGCATTTTTATATTAATTGAAAACATCTCATCTAGTAGGGAGTTGGTTAAAAACGAAAAACGCAGTGTGACTGTCTCTCTAAGCCATTAGTTCCACTAAATGTAGTTTTATAGCTGGAGTTAAAAATAAATGCTGTCTTGTAATACTTGAGATCAGCTGTGCCTATTAATTTTGATCAAAGAATGACAGTCGAATATTTCTATTCTAAATTTAAAAATGTAAGAACAATAGGCATAGGCAATTTGGATTAAATTTTTTAAAATGATTTATTAGTGCATGGCCAGATATATGCTTTTGTGAGTGAATGATTTATTAGGATTACCATTTAAAAGGTTCGAGTTGAAGAATCCCATTCGTTTTATTGTCAGCAATATGTTCTTGAATAATTATAATGACTTTATCAAAGGAAGTAGCTATTCTGTTCCTTTTGATGTGATTTAATTAATTCTTTACTTAATTTATTTTCAATCAGTCTAAGGAATTTCAGCTTTTGATCATCTGTGAGTGGATGGATGTGTAAATTAGATTCGTTATATTACCATTTGATTACGAGGTCTGGGAAATGGGCGCCTGACATGTTTAATTGGTAAATCAAAAGTAATTAGGCTTTCCATTCCGATCCCGACAGGGCGACACACATAAAATCTTAAAATCCGCTAGTTTCTTACAACTCAAACCAAAAATTTCTTTTTTAACTTCAAAACAAACATTTTCTTACTTTTTATTACCTAATAAGTACATTTAAAAAAAATATATTTTTAACTCAGTTTACATTCCTATTGTTATGCCATGAGCTATTAAAACCGTGGACTCTTTAACCTTTTTCCGCCGAAAATAAAAAGACCTTACGCAATATGTCACCCATCTCTTTCGTCACTGACAACTTCATTTGGGTGAGTAATGGTTCAAGAGGAAACACTAAGGTCGAGAGAATTGAAAAATAGGCATTTGTAAAGTCTATTGCTGTCGCGCTGTGCCCGAACAACCCGTCGCTATGTGCGATAGAGACAACTGCAGTTTGGAACGGAAATACCTATGAAAAGTACACAAAAACAACGTTTCGTAGGACCTGATTTCTACTCTTAATTTATTTTTAACAAAAAAAAAGAAAAGCTATGCCTGCGTTCCTGTTTTCTTTTTTAACGGACTTCCAAGAAGTGGTATCGGTTGTGTAGTTTAGGGGTCGGTTAGAATTCGTTTTAATTTTTTAAAATGATTTATTATAGTGCATGGCCAGATATATGCTTTTTTGTGAGTAAATGATTTATATGGTTACCATTTAAAAGGTTCGAGTTGAAGAATCCCATTCGTTTTATTGTCAGCAATATGTTCTTGAATAATTATAATGACTTTATCAAAGGAAGTAGCTATTCTGTTCCTTTTGATGTGATTTAATTAATTCTTTACTTAATTTATTTTCAATCAGTCTAAGGAATTTCAGCTTTTGATCGTCTGTGAGTGGATGGATGTGTAAATTAGATTCGTTTTATTACCATTTGATTAAAAGATCTGGGAAATGGGTGTCTGACATGTTTAATTGGTAAATCAAAGGTAATTAGGCTTTCCATTCCGATCCCGACAGGGCGACACACATAACATCTTAAAATCCGCTAGTTTCTTACAACTCTAACTAGAAATTTCTTTTTTATCTTTAGAATAAACATTTTCTGAGTTTTTATTACCTTATAAGTAAGAACATTTAAAAAAATATATTTTTAACTCAGTTTACATTCCTATTGTTATGCCATGAGCTATTAAAACCGTGGACTCTTAAACCTTTTTCCGCCGAAAATAATAAGACCTTACGCAATATGTCACCCATCTCTTTCGTCACTGACAACTTCATTTGGGTGAGTAATGGTTCAAGAGGAAACACTAAGGTCGAGAGAATTGAAAAATAGGCATTTGTAAAACGAATTGCTGTCGCGCTGTGCCCGAACAACCCGTCGCTATGTGCGACAGAGACAACTGCAGTTTGGAAGCGAAATACCTATGAAAAGTACACAAAAACAACGTTTCGTAGGACCTGATTTCTACACCAATTTATTTTTAACAAAAAAAAAAGTAAGGCTGTGCTTCGTTCCTGTTTTCTTTTTTAACAGACTTCCAAAAGTAGAAGGTTATCAATTTGTCGCAATTGTTTTTTTTATGTGTGATTATTCGAAGAGGCCACGACTGATTTGGAAAATTGGGTACTTTCCTAAGTCAAAAATAAATTATTCTGTACTAATGAAAAAATAAAACGTCGCAAAATAATGTCATTTGTCTTTGAACATATTTATTTTAACGTGATTTTAATTTTTTTATTGCAGTAAAACTGATAATAAGAGCGCTATTTGACTACAAAAAACTGACGTCATCTGTCTGTATTTCATACAAAATCCCATAGAAACTGTTTGTTTTGACGTTTAGAAATAAGTATCTGATTTTACTTGTTGGAAAATAGCGTATTCTTTTTTTGTTTGAAAGGGCATACTCGTCGGGTGGTCTAATAGAAATTTTATCAAAATCGGTTGTGTAGTTTAGGGGTAAAGTCGGTTAGAAGTCGGTTTTTAAATCGGTCGGTCATTGATCGACGGGTATCTCGATAAACATAACGTTTTAATATTTGCTAGTGACGAATATTCTCAGTACAGTGTAATTCCTTATTCCTTATATCTAAATCGTATATCAATTTAAAGCTTATATCAGTGACTATAGAACTGTGTAATAAGTTTTGTGTAACAACGGCTGTGGTGGACATACTTTCAAGGTTTCTAGATCCCACATAGACTTACTAACAAATAATTGTGCGGGTCGGTCAACAGTTCATCGACCAATCAGCTGACGCCTAGAGACTGAGCATACGTTTGACTTGCTACTTCAATATTGCACCTTATTTCTACCTGTTAGTGACTAATATCGTTATGTCAACCACATCGGTGATGACGTGCGCGGGCTGCCGAAATGCAATTAATGACCGCAGATTTTTGTGCTGTTCTATATGCAAGCAAACCTATGACCTACTATGTTCTGGTGTGTCGGAAAAACGTTTTTTTAACACAATGACACATGATCACAAAATTGCTTGGAGATGCGTGGTATGTGTGAGTGGCCAACCTAAACTCGATAACACAAACACCCCAGTACGTGGTGGCCACGAAAATGTTACTATGCACCGAGGTCCTGCAAGTGGCGTTATGGACATGGATGTGTCGTGCAGTGAAAACCCTCAGCTCGATAACACTTCGCTGGACGATGAAATAGATATGACAACAGCACAGATGTTTGTCACAGAGTTGCGCCGTATGAGGGAGGAGCTGCGGGAGGAACTGCAGGGTTTACGTCGTGAGATGCACATAATTTCTACCAGCGTTTCAAACGTGGTGGCCAGGGTCGACGCGTGCGATACCCGGATTGACAATCTAAGTGAACGTATAGATACCGTCGAACGCAAAATCGAATCCGGATTCGGTCAACCTGCCGAGGGAGCTCTGTTGGAAACTATTTCGCAGTTAAAAGCCGAAATCAACGATAGGGAACAAGATAGTTTACTGAATGACCTCGAAATTTCCTGTGTCCCAGAACAAAAAGGGGAAAATGTTGTGCATATAATAACCACTTTGGCACAGAAGCTTGGCGTCCCGATTGGTGAGCAGGACCTGGTCAGTGCTGTGCGAGTGGGGCGTGCAGTAGGGTCAGATGAGCAGCCGGCGGCGACAACTCGACCGCGAATCATCGTGGTCCGGCTCGCGCGACGTGCAGCTCGAGACCAGCTGCTGCAGGCGGCGCGGGTGCGCCGTGGTGCTACCACTGAGGGGACTGGAGTCCCAGGTCCAGCCCGCCGCTTCTACGTCAATGAGCGGCTGACGCGCGCCAACCGGGCGCTGTTCCAGAAGGCACGAGAACTCAAAGAACGTCACAACTGGCGCTTTGTATGGACCCGCGATGGTAGGATATACGCGCGGCAGAACCCAGGAGCTGATGTACCTCGCCATCGCATCCGCACGGAGGCTGATCTAACCCGTGTTTTTAAATAAACTGTGTGTTAGTTCTCTTTGTGTAAAAATGCCTACCCATCCTTATAATATTTCATGTACCTGGCTATATAGCATGTTGGTTTTGAAATCTAAAAAGTATACTTGCTTTATTTTGTTAATTATTCGTAATACATATTTGCCACTGTTATATCATTATTACATAATCGTATGTGAGATTTTTGCTAAACCTTCGTATCATTTGTTTCTCATTTGGCTGCGTAAATCAAAAAAAGGTACCTGTCCTGCTTTGATACATGACCATGTAAATTCGAATTATTACTCGTATTACTATTATGCTATTTGCAGTAATTTAGTTATATTATTCATAGGTGTAGTATTCTCCCATCTATTAAAAAGTTTTTTTAATACCTATACATTTATTACAATTCTTTTTTATCTACTATCGGTTACTGTTTTTATTATTTACTTGTTAAATTTTTACTCAGAAATGCACTGCAACAGTTCCTACAAATATATTATATTGCTACAGCACTGTACAGTACTTACATATTATATATGTACCTCATTGCATGTGGCTACACTTACACACATATTTATTATTACACAGAAACACGAAACTAGTTATCACTTACACACATTGGGTCATTTTGCATTCCTCTGCCATTTCTTTATGCAAGAATATATCGTAAAATATGACTTAACCATTCCTCGGTTATAATAAGACATCTTTTCTTAAGTTAGCTCTTTACAATCCGGGATCTCTCGGAACCGGCCATGAGGACTTTCTCGTAGCCATGAATCGCTTTAATGCAGATATCGTGGCAATAAACGAGTCATGGCTGCGTGAGGGTCAAGAGTGACGAGCTCCTAAAGTGCCCGGCTACCGACTGAGGATGACGCCTCGGCCGCTGCGTATGCGCAAAGGTCGCGGTGGAGGGGTCGCCTATTACATAAAACGAGGTATCCGAGCGCGCCTGGTCGCACATCCCGCCGCCAACATAGAACAAATGTGGTTATCATTAAATATGAATGGACGAAGTTTTATAATTGGAACGGCATACCGACCGAAGTGGATAAATGTTGATGTTTTTATCGATGCGTTGACCGAATCACTTTCACACTTTTCTAATCACGACAATATCATTTTATTAGGTGATTTTAACATAAACCTTTTAAAATCTGATGACAAATCTGTTAAGTTGAGATCCTTTTTGAATTGCATGGAACTTAATCAAGTAGTGACCGAGCCTACTCATTTTTACGTTAAAAATGGCATCCCGAAGGAATCATTAATCGATGTTGTCTGTACAAATACTGCCGTGCGAAACGTATCCGTCACAAATATTACTGGTTCGCTCGGACATGCCATGGTGAATGTTACTTTCGCTATAAAAAGAAGTAAAATTCCCCCAAAAACGGTTACATTCCGACCAATTAAAAATATTAATGTCGAACATTTTAATGACGATCTCAACCCAATAGATTGGGAGTCTATATTGCTTTTAAATTCCGTAGATGAAATGGTAAATACGTTCACGATCATATAATATCACTGTTTAATAGACATGCACCTTTTAAAACCGTAAAGATTAGGTCAAATAATTCGTATCCGTGGATTACTGATTGCGTAAAATTAATGATGGCCGAAAGAAATGAAGCTCATGATAAATACCGTAAGCTTAAATCGGAGAGTTCCAGGAAGTATTACGTTGAACTCAAAAACCTGGTTACTAAAAGTATTATCAGTGAACAGAAAGCGTACTATAACCACCATGTCAATTCGGTATCCAGAGATTCAAAGTCATTGTGGAATAACTTGAAAAAAACAATACCCATAAAAGACTCAAAGAGACATGACTTACTTCCCGAACACCTGATCGATGCAAATGCTGTAAATAAATGTTTCCTTGACGTTCCGGGCTGTGGCATTGCTCCACCGTCAGAATTTTCCTTTTTCAATTCCAATAAATTCAGTCAGTCTACTTTTTCTTTAAAAACAGTAGAGGAGAATGATGTTGCTAAACTTATTATATCTATCACTACTAATGCTGTTGGTGCCGACGGTATTAGTAGGGATATGATACTATTAACGCTACCTCGCACGCTTTCTGTTATCACACATATGATAAACAAATCCATTCTGACTGGTAAGGTGCCCAGTATATGGAAATCTGCTTTAGTTACACCTTTGCCTAAAATTGATAATCCAAACGAACCTAAAGATCTCCGTCCTATAAGTATCCTACCCTATTTATCAAAATTGCTGGAAAAAACAATATACATACAACTATGTCACTTTGTGGAATCTCATAATATTTTACCAATTTATCAATCTGGTTTCCGAAAGGGTATGGGTACCGTTACTGCACTATTGGACGTCGTAGATAATATCTTATCTGAACAAGATCAGGGCAATGGTACTTGTCTAGTATTGTTAGATTTTTCTCGTGCTTTTGATAGCATAATTATTCCGCTGCTACTTTCTAAATTATCTTATTACGGTGCAGATCATGATTCCTTGGCATGGTTTACTAATTATCTTCAAGGTCGATCCCAGAGTGTCAAAATTGAAAAGGAGAATGGCTCGTGTGTATTTTCTGACATTCAACCTATAAATCGTGGAGTTCCACAGGGATCAATTCTTGGTCCTCTGCTTTTTATTATATACGGCGCTGATCTTGTCCGCTCTATTAAGAACTGCAAATACCACCTGTATGCTGATGACGTCCAGTTATACATCTCAGCAAAGCCTGAGGATTTTAAAAATGCTGAAGCAAAGGTAAATGAGGATTTAGAAGGCGTCGCTCGATGGGCAGACAGAAATGGGCTTGTACTTAACCCAGATAAATCTAAATTCATTATACTGGGTTCAAAAACTCAAACTAAAAAAATCCTCAGTACTGATCCTAAAATTCAAGTTTGTGGTAAAAGCATTGCCCGTACAGAGGAAGCAAAAAATTTAGGAATACTTCTTGATAGCCAATTACGCTTCGAAAAACACGTTGAAAGTTTGGTTAGGTCGTGTTTTTACCGACTTAAAATGTTATATCGTATCCGGCATTTTCTGAGCGAGAAAAATCGAATAATGCTCTGTGAATCTTTGATTCTGTCTCGTTTGAACTATGCAGATCTAATCTATGGACCCCGTTTGTTGTCTAAAACTAGCCGTCTCGTCCAAAGGGTACAAAATGCGTGTTGTCGTTTTTGTTATGTCATACCTCCGAGGAGTCGAATCACCCCCTACTTAAACGCAGCCTCAACTTTAAAAATGACTGCTCGAAGACACTTACACCTGGCATCTCTTCTTTTTGATGTAATTAAATTTAAAAAGCCCTTTTATCTTTTCACTAAACTTAATTTTTCACCTTTTCACACCAGGTATGGCACTAGATCCAAGCGTGATATCTTAGCAGGTCACTCACACAAAACAGCAGCTTTTGCCGGCAGTTTCCGCTATCTATCAACCAAATGTTGGAACAACATTCCTCCTCCGATAAGGTTGTTATCGTCCAAATATTCTTTTAAACGAAAATTCAAACAATTTCTTTTGAATAAACAAATTGTAGGTCTACCACGAGGTTGGTCGATGGCGGATTTTGCTGTGTAAAAGTCTAGCTGTTCTGATAACACATACCGAACATACAGTCCACCACATCACATCAATCACACATTTTACTTACACATCACTCATCTCAGCACCATTTCTCTTATCAATAACATTGTTTTATTTTTGTTTTATTTAATATTTAATATGTTCATAGTTTTAATTTCATTGAATTTTTATTTAGTTAAATTTGTATAGTTCAGCAATAATATAGTGGCTACACTGTACTGTACATTTTATTATTATTCTTGTGCCAACTAATAACAAAGGTAGTCGATAATTTCAGGTCAAAGCAGAAAACCAGCGCTTTACTTACTCCTGTAAGTAAAGGTTTACGCTGAGCTTTGACCTTTTGAATTGCTGCAACTCACACAGACTATTGTTGTATAATAAATTTATGTGTTTTTTGTGTGTTTATGTTTAGTTTAAATAGCATGTGTGTGTTGAGAAATATTCAATAAAGATTATTCTTATTCTTATTCTTATTCTTTAAATACATAAAATTGTACGGTACCCTTCTTGCAGCTCATAATTGGAAGGTTTTTCACTTTTTTTTTGTAAAAAGAAATGTCACTGTTAACAAACTGTGCACGAAAATATTTTTTGTCCGGTATTTTTAGTGACGTGCCCGTGTAAACTTCAAAACTGCGTGATAAATTGTTTCCGATTTTCGCGGTAAAAATAAAATAAAGATGAAGACGTGATTTATGAGTTTCAAGACTTGTCAATTTGATAGCCCCAGGGGACACCCCCACAAAAAATGCCCCACGGTGCAAGAGTTTTTTTTTTACTCCCCGAAAAGTATTTATGTGAAGTAAAGGAGCGTGCCAGCGTTTGTATATATTTGTCACGTCATTAGTCTTCCTTCGTATTCCCATTATGTCAGTTTAAGCGTCATCTATTCTGACACATGGTATAATAAAATAAGGTATTCTCTTCCCGTGACAGCTGATGACGTAGGAGGAACTTGACTACGTCATCAGTGTAATATGTTGCCTCTGTGTGAAATTGAATTACCCGAGCGTAATGTATTTTTGAACTTTATATACCAATTTCAAATTAATAATCCATTTTATCAATTTATAAAATTTTGGATTGATGAATGACGCGAGAATCGCGAGATTCTTAATAGCTAAGTTACTTAACATTTTATTTGATATTCATGAACTAATTGAGAAAGTCCTTAAATTTACTGAAAAGAACAATCAGTGGCAACACTTTCGTGACGTAGTCAAGTTCGTTCTCGGGAAGAGAATACCTTATTTTATTATACCATGTTCTGACATAGCGATATACTTTGGTATACCTACCTACTTTTGTTTTGGTAACTTTTTTTTAATTGGGTAGTTTTTTTTTAGGGTCAAAATATAAAAATACTAGCTGTGCCTGTGGGCTTTGTTCCCGTAGGAATTTTGAAATAAAAACTATCCTATATCCTTTCCTGGGTATCAAACTATATATATCGATATTAATTTTATCTAAATATGTTCAGTGGTCGAAGCGTGAAGTGGTAACAAGCAAACAAATAGACAAACTCACTTTCGCATTTAAATATGTAGGATAGGGTAACTTTGTTTAGAAAGTGAAAAATGTTTCATCCAACGAACCTACTCGCTTTTATTTTGGAAAGCTACATATAAAAATCTGTTAAAATTCCTGCAATTTTAAATAACAACATTTTGCCGAAATCCGACATGACCACATCACTATCATTATTAAACTTAGTGAACGGGTTACTCACGTATAGAGTCAGCTACTGCCGACATGTTTCAGTAGCTCTAAATACGTGAGTAACCCGTTCACTAAGTTTAATAATTTCTGTGTCTCACGTTAGTTTTTTAACCAAAAAATATCACTACCACGCTAAGCGTGGCCTTACGTGTTACCGCCCTGTGCTCTGTCTACCCCATCAGGGCTAAAGAAGATAATGCATCTGTATCAGTAACCGACACGTCGTTTCAAAATGAAAGCTAGATTACGGAAAAGTTCTAAAGTCCTTAAGTTTCGCCCGAATTTCCACAGCGCCGTCATTCTGTTTGGTAATTTATCGAATTCGTAATTAGTGCAATTTAATTCGGATCCCCGGCCAGATGTGCCGTCAATTTGTGGTTCCCGACATCTGTTCGCTTTAATGAATCCCGAGTTAGGCCCTTGTTGATGTGTCAAATCTCTTTGATGCGGTATCCACTGGGCGGTTGGTACGGAAATGGTTTGTAACTGCTAGTTGCCCAGTTGTCGAATATTAATATGTAAACACAGGGTCTAACAAATATACCGAAACTATTTTAAGGATGAACTAGCTGATGCCCGCGACTTCGTTCGCGTGGACTTTATGACTCCGGAAAATGCTCATCAGGCTAAAGAACTTTTGCTAATGCGTAATTTTTATATTTCTTATAGTTTAGCTGTACCATTAAGTTTTTACATCAGGTGTTCCAGATCTTCGATTTTTATATCTTAACAAAAAATGCTCATCAGGCTGAACAACTTTTGCTAAGGCGTCATTTTTATTTTTGTTATAGTTTAGCTGGACCATTATGGTTCTGCATCAGGTGGTCCATTCTCCAAAATGAATTATGTTCCACAGACTTAACAGCTAGATAACAAAAAAAGTTTTATTTTAATCCGTCCAGTATTTCCGGAGATTAGCGTGTACAAACAGACAGATATTTAAAAAAAATCTTACTATATTACTGTGTTAAGTCTGTTGTATGTTGTCCCTATGCATGTATTTATTTATTACTCAAGGATGCCTGGACCAATTTGGAAAAAAAAAATTGTTTCAAAGGGTGATCCCCTATATATTTATTATTTAGTTAGTCGGTTTTTAGTTTTAAAAATTATGACTTAATCTCTCTGATGAAACATACAGAAAATCTTCATCTTATTCTCGCAACCGTCAGAATTCGTCAGTTGCCGAGCCGAGTGAGTGTAACAGACAAGCGGTTTATGGTTCCCGAACATTTATCTACAATATTCGATTTTACCGCTCGGCTGTGCCGGTCAACGCCGGCCCGATTAAGTGTGTAGCAACCCTTATCTATGCATCTATACATATAATAAAACAGTAAAAAAAGTATGTCTGTACATTAAATATATTTCCAAAAAAAATATTGGGGGCGATGGAGACATAGTAATAGAGTAAGAATTAAAAAAAAATGTCTGTCTGTTTGTACACGCTAATCTCCGAAAATACTGGACGGATTCGAATGCAACTTTTTTTGACGCCTGATGCAGAACCATAATGGTCCAGCTAAACTATAGGAGATATAAAAATGTCGCCTTAGTAAAAGTTGTTCAGCCTGATGAGCATTTTCCAGAGACATAAAGTGCACGCGAACGAAGTCGCGGGCTTCAGCTAGTTTATTATTATAACGCTACGAACATACTTAGAGTGAAACAAAAGGCATTGTGAAAAGTATTAGAAAAATGTTGGTAATCTATTACCGTGCTATAGGTAAACAGTTTTGACATAGACATAATAACGCATTTACAATGTGGAATATTGTGTTACGAGTTATTGCATTTAGCGTAAATACCTTCGATAAGATAACGGCTAATTAGAACAAGAAATCATGGGTTTTAAGCATTTTAACACGCTTTTATTTAGTTTGACCTGTCCCGTTGTGTCGGCCTGTCTGAAATCATCATCATCAGGTCTTTTTGTCTCCACTGCAGGAGCACGACCCTCTGTGTATTACCAGAGCCATACTTGGCCAGAGCAGACAGAGGACTTGGCCTACACTGTACTCGCTTTCCAGACGGGTTGGAGAGGTCTCATTGATGTTTATAAGCTTTGTTTAGCCTGTATTTCCTAAGTCGCCTTCTACGACATTCACGGGAGGACTTGCGGATTTGGTCTACACTCTCCTCGCTGGCCAGACGAGTTGGAGAGGTCTCATTGATGTTTATAAGCTTTGTTTAGCCTGTATTTCCTAAGTCGCTTTCTACGACATCCACGGGAGGACTTGCGGATTTGGTCTACACTCTCCTCGCTGGCCAGACGAGTTGGAGAGGTCTCGTTTATAAGCTTTGTTTAGCCTGTATTTCCTAAGTCGCTTTCTACGACATCCACGGGAGGACTTGCGGATTTGGTCTACACTCTCCTCGCTGGCCAGACGAGTTGGAGAGGTCTCATTGATGTTTATAAGCTTTGTTTAGCCTGTATTTCCTAAGTCGCCTTCTACGACATTCACGGGAGGACTTGCGGATTTGGTCTACACTCTCCTCGCTGGCCAGACGAGTTGGAGAGGTCTCATTGATGTTTATAAGCTTTGTTTAGCCTGTATTTCCTAAGTCGCTTTCTACGACATCCACGGGAGGACTTGCGGATTTGGTCTACACTCTCCTCGCTGGCCAGACGAGTTGGAGAGGTCTCATTGATGTTTATAAGCTTTGTTTAGCTTGTAATTCCTAAGTCGCCTTCTACGACATCCACGGGAGGACTTGGAGTGGCCCTCTTCTACTCTGCCGGAAACCACACGGCGTCTGAAATATTGCAAGTTAAATTTGACCCACTTCCCGGTTTTCGCTTGAGCTGATATTTTGTACGCATATAATTGTATATCGCGTGACAATGCAATATTATGATGACATGGAGCCCTGTAATGAAACGACGCAACCCCATCGAGTTTATGCTTATTGTTTTGATAAGTACTTAGGCCTCGCAATAAAAGGTTGTAAGAAAAATATTTTTTTTCAAGTAACTTACGAATATGACTTGATTCCTATGTGACAAGTTGTTTCTAGTCTGGTTAGGATATAGAAAGCTTGAATCACCTGATTTTTCGAAAAGAAAAATCATTCCGTGTTTCGTAAAGCACGTATAAAATGTGGGCCCCGAACGCCATCTAGCGTTGCTCAAACCTATCCAAGGATTGATTCTGGTTTACCCTTTGTCTTGCTGAGGTCAGACGGCAGTCGCTCCGTGTAAAAACCAATAACCTCGTCAAATCTCCTTGGTTTGGGTAGCGGACCCGGGCACTGGAGCGTTACTGCTGAGGATGCAACCGGGAAAGCTTTAATGATGATTTGTGTAGAACCAGAACACTGACTAATTTGGCTCATTTATGCATACTTCTATTTGGCTCACCTTCTCAAAGATAATAGAGATATCATCAAACATTTGCTTCCTAAATGAGCCAAATTGGTCAAAAGGCCGCCCTCCCTTATTGGGTGACCTTTATTTCAACTATGTATTGAGAGAGTAAAGATCTGAACTAGAAAGGTTGTAAGATTTAAGTATTTTTAAATTTCGAATCGCAAATAGTGATGGGCACAGGGCGTGCTTATACCGATGTAATAGTCTTACATCGGTATAAGCACGCCCTTTATCATACATGGTACAAATACAAGGTGTCAAGTAACTGAAATTTTAAGGATTTTCAAATTGCGAATCGCAAATAGTGCACAGGGCGTGCTAATACCGATGTAATACTCAAGATAGTTTCGCGCCAATCGCGTGTTAGGACCGCTTGGCGCGCGCGCGCACCGTCCCGCCTCTTTGGCATGCGGCGACTCCGTGACTCATTCGGAAATGTCACGCGTCTAGCGTGACGGGCGTGACGCGGGATCGGTTTACCGAATACCGAGTAATTGAAGTCGGGATGCGATGACCGATGTCCCGATGACTGACGGTTTAGGTTTTAAGACTGGTCCAGACTGTGACATGTATTGTAATATAATTCCCTTCCCTATAATTAACCCGAATTCTATGTGTGGACGGTAATACGAGCATTACGTGTAAGGTGCAGGACACTGAAAAGACGCAGGACGCGGACGGGGCGCAGACATATGTCTGTTCCGCGACTTCCGCGATGGCAGGCGAGCAACGGTTTCATTCAAAAGTACCTGGGCGACCGAGCTTTGCTCGGTTACATCTCAAACACTTAAACTTATCTAAAAACAATGCAAAAAACAAAAGTAAGTCACCGAGTGGGATTCGAACCCGTAACACTCTTTCTAGCGGTCGGTATCCTTAACCGCTGAGCTAAAAACAAGACGGTCGGCGCGACGAAATTAGCAACCATATTCTGCGTGGAAAAAAAAAACGCATGAAAACTCTCGAAAACACGCGTTTTCCCAAACATAAAACTAATCTAGATCGATTGTTTACCCCCGAAAACCCCCATATACAAATTTTGAGCGAATTCGTTAGAGCCGTTTTCAAAATCACAGAAATTTATAAATATATATATATATATATATAAATAAATAAATAAATAAATATACAAGAATTGCTCGTTTAAAGGTATAAGATATATAGAAACGTCGCGTCGCAGACCACCGCGTCTTACGTCTTTTCTACGTGTCCATCTCTTTACGCTCGCACCGGCGCTCGCACTGATCCATCGGCTGTCGGTTTGTACCTGCATGTTCGTAGGATCTGATTGGAAAAGCTCAAAAAACAAGATTCGCGTTGAGTTGGCGTGCCGTCCGCACTGTTGACGCTTCTTCTTCTTATCGTGTGTGTTAGTGACTAACACTAGTGTCAGAGTTTTTAAACCGCCTTAAAGGCCTCTGACATGGTTTTAGGTAACGACCAATGTCAAAGACAGTGACCGGGACCGACGGCTTAACGTGCCCTCCGAAGCACGGATCATCTTATTTATCAGACAATCAGGTGATCAGCCTGCAATGTTCTAACCAAACCAGGACAACAACACAAAGTCGTTGCCCCCGCCGGGAATCGAACCCGTGACCTCCGGGTATGAGCCGAACGCTCTAACCACTACACCACGGAGGCAGTTAAATTTTGTTGACGCTAAATTTCATGTAATCTTACATTACACGTTACACGCGTCTGAACCCGGCTTAAGGAGATTTGCGCTAATTGCTTTAAAGGCGCGAGGTGATGTATGTCGGATGCACTCATTGGCTACAACTGTTACTACGTCTGTAGTCACATGTCATCAACATCCGAGCGTGTTACCGGTTGCATCCTCAGCGGTAACGCTTCTGAACCCGGGGTCCGCTACCTAACCTGGTGCTTGACGAAGTTACCGGCTTTTACACAGAGCGACTGTCGTCCGGTCTGACCCATTAACCCAGTGGTTCCCAAACTTATTTTGTCTACTGCCCACTTTGAGAATAAATATTTTTTTAGCGCCCCCATTTTTTCACCTATTTAAAAACCAGCCAACTGATACAGGAATGCACAATTCGGGTTGTTTAACAAAAACTTGTTAAAACATGATAGATATCTACGAGTACTAATTAATAACTATTAAAATGCGAAAGTGTGTCTGTTGCCTTTTTATTTGTTTGTTTGTGTCTACTTTCATTACGAAACGGAGCGACCGATTGACATGATTTTCATTTTTTCTATATTCAATAAAATAGGACAGATATATGAACTACGCGGAGAGAAATATAGAACCGAGTTTGAGCAATCTTTTAATTCATATTAGTTGACGTTCACAAGTTGTTGTTGAGAGTCGAGAGCTCTTGCAGTCGTTGTTTAAGAGGCCTCCTAGCTAAATAAAGCTCCTAGCAAAAAAAAAAAAATTTCTTTTTGGGTCTCTTACCGCCCCCCTTGAGACCTGCAGCGCCCACAAGGGGGCGTTATCGCCCACTTTGGGAACCACTGCATTAACCCGAAAGGTTGGCCAGGTAGGCTGAACCAATCCTTGAAACTTTTAATACAATACAATACAATACAAATACTCTTTATTGCACCATAAACAAAAGGAAATACAAAACAGAAAAAGAAGACAGAATTATGATACAAAGGCGGACTTATCGCATAGCAATCTCTTCCAGTCAACCTTTGGGTAGTGGGAGAAGTGAATATTTAAGAACTTACCATCTGCGCAGAAAGAGAAACACATACAATGTCTGTTTTTTTCTTCCGTACCAGCATGATAGTTTATTTTTAAGTTAGTTGCTCACTAAAACATTTGTTCATTAGTTATCTCCGACAAAAAATTACGCAACTTATTCTTTAAACATGATTGATTTAATTACTGCCTACAGCAAAGTGCATCCCATTGAAATCATAGTGCATTAGAGCATAAGCTAATATTATAATCCATGCACTCTATCTAGAGTGTCTGTGCTAAATATCGATGGCCGATATATTCAATTAGGACACCGTAGGGCTTAACTATATTTAATATTATTACGTAATAGAATTAAGCAGGACTACCCTCATTTGAAATGAATTATTTTCACGATTAGATTATCTGAACTGGGTTTCTTTCGGCTTCTTTTTCTTCGGTGGTCGTTTCCGAACACTAGTAGTTTTTAACTTTTGACAATATGTAATACTATTATTAATTCTGTGCTTTTGAATAAAAATCATATTTAAGAGTCCCCTTACCCTAGACCAAAATACAACTTTCCATACAAACGTAGTCTACGTTTTATTTCAAAACGACATGTCCGATTTGGGCAAAATTTTGTAATTTCAAAGATATTGCAATTATATAGGTTTATAACTGGTTTCCGACGGTAAAAATATGAACTTGAAATAGAATATAGTGTTATATTTTATATCGTTATATTTTCTTTTTCCAGTTCATAATTTTACTATAGAAAACCAGTTAAAACCCTAGATAATTGCAATTTCTTTACAATTACCAATTTTTACCGGAATCTGACATGTGGTTTCAAAATTAAACGTAGACTACGTTTGTATGGAGAAGTCTAGGGTAAGGGGACTCTTAAAGAAAGTTAAAAAGAAATCCTTTTTGTTTACTTTTCTTATCCGACCGAAATCCATCTAAACCTACACAACGTAAATACACACGGTCGAGATATACGTTACGAACGATACGACGAATAAAATAAAAGCCATGGTCGTCTCTCTTGTGCAAAATATATAAAGAATAGAACTTTCACCTTAAGGCTGCCCGCTCACATCCGATAATCACTGACCGATTTTTTGTAGGAGAGAAATAGAACGTACTGATTGCAATAGTGCAACACACCGTCGCTACAAAAATGAGGTCAGAAATTCATACAAATAAATCTGCTCTACAAAGTCTTCGGCGGGCAGACGCATCATTTGCAAAGTCTGTAATAACTTCGGACGTTCACTTCGCTCGTAAATTCGGATGTATAGTTTCGTTTGTAGTAGGCATAAATGCAGGAGCACGACCCCCTCTGTACTACCAGATCTATACTTAGCCAAAGCAGCCAGAGGACTAGGACTAGGCCTACACTCCACGCTGGCCAGACGAGTTGGAGAGGTCTCATTGATGTTTATAACCATTAAAAAAAATACATAGGCATGTCAAGAATATTTATTTGCTGATAATGTTATATTTATCTTAAAATAGAGTTAAGAACGCTAATCGAATAACAAATATGATTTCTTTTTAGCCCTTTTATTTGATAACCCCTACGGTATTATTAGTTTTTACTTTTTTGTTGCATTTTGGCCTATTGGGCGCCATGTTAAATTTACTGTGATGTCGCATAGGCTATAGGGTGGATCCTACAAATTGATTTAATTTGATGCATTTTTTATCTTCCACAGGAATTTCTCTCTAATATCAAACTTTTGGCAAACATTCTATAGTATACATTACTAACAACTTTTTACAAGTAGTTGGACCTTGTTATCCGTTATAGATTTTGAGTAATAAAAAAATGTATGTAAATTGTCGTGAACGTAATGACGTCTAAAGGAGCGTAATGACATTTATACGTGTTGGTCTTATTTTCTTCATAAGAATTAGTTATACTAAATAAAAGACAAAGTAACATCAGTACTTGGTTTATTACTTAATATTACAATTAAGATTGAGTAATCAGAATAACATTTTTTTTGTATTAGTCTCATCAGGAGATCACCAAGTTAAATGAAAAATAAACAAATAAAGTTCTAAATTTCAACCTTGACTTATTTTTTTACCCAATCAAGAATAATTCAAACTTACAATATACAGTACAAATATACTTACTAAATAACCTTTGTTTGTACCATTAAATATATTTAATATCTTTTTTACATTTTGTCTGTCTATATGTATGTTTTTTCACCCATCACGCAAAAACTATATTTATGGCAGATTTTTATGATATTTGGGATGTTGGTAGCTAAATAATGAGGTCTACATTTAATATGCAATTCATTGAAGAGAAATATCTGATTCCTAAGGAAATATACGAAATACGTCACACGAACGATGTCGCGGGCGCAGCTAGTATATACAGTACACATGAGTATGAAAAAATCTTGTTTGTTTAATAGTAAATAGTCTACGATTAACAAGAACTTATATTATCACACAATATTTTGTCATTACGTTCACGATAATGTCATTACAAAATATCTAATTTTAACGTAATAAAAATATATTGTGTGTGTAAAGAGTAAAACTACACACAATTATCGTTGACCACCAGGGTCTACCATATGCATAAATCCGAATTTATTTACGGTTGATCCTTTTGAAATTACACGCACTTTGCTGAATGACGCAAAGGTGTGACAAAACACTGCGAACGAAACTTGGTCGACGAAATAGCTATAAGACACATCTTTCTCCCACTGACTACGGGCGGCAAATGAACGCCGGCCGGTGGGCGGGTGTTCCATGGGGTTTCGACGCGTCTCGACACGAGCAAACATGAACTGGAGACGTTCAAATGTCGAATTGTCATCGTGAACTGAATGACGGGTTTACAGTGACAAAACTTTGAACTCATTTATTTTCTTAAATATTATTTTTTATATATTATCATGTCAAAAAAATGAATGAGACATTCATCTATTTAAAGTATTTTTTTTTTTATTATTTTCTCTTTCTTATTGTTTTTTTTTGTTATCATATGTTGCCAAGGAGACCGCTTGGCTTCAAACGTCTGAATGACGTTTTGCGTAGTTTTTTTTAATTTATTTTTTAAATGCAAATAAAACACAAGTAAGACTTTCTTACCTTGATAATATAAACCAATTCACATAATATGCAATAAAAATTAATTAAGAAAAACGAAAATTTCATATGAAAATCGACGGTAGATTGGTGAGAACCAATTTTGTAGGATCCACCCTATAACCAGCGCTCAGACAAGATGCAAATGAATATACATACATACATAGAGGGGAAATACATAACACTCCTTTGGCTTTTGGCTTCGCCCTAGTCGGGTAAAAGATCACATGTGATTCTTCTGTACTCTCTACATTTTGTGCTATATCGTCTTTCCCGACAATATGTATGATAATATATAAATTTGTATGATAAGCATCAGATACAAAATGCATGTATTGGTATTTGGTATGGCTCATATTTTGAGAGCGAATGTGTACCATAGATATCGATATATTTGTAGGTTTGCAAAGATAAAGTGAGTTCTTGAACGATACAATAGTTACCCTTTCATGCACATAATCATAGGTGTTTTAGTCTCCACTGCAGGAGCATGACCCTCTCTGCACTACCTGAGCCATAGACAAATTCTATATCATCATCATCATTTCAGCCGCATAACGTCCACTGCTGAACATTGGTCTCTCTCAAGGATTTCCAAAATGGCCGATCTAGAGCGGCCTGCATCCAGCGCCTTCAGACCACCTTGTATGTGGGTGTCTTCCGTTGCCAGTACGTAGTTGTCATGCGACCTTTTTGCCCTATCGGCCATCGGTTCGTCGCGCTATATGTCTATGCCAGTGGCTTTGCATTTCTGATTAGATCATGTAGAGTAACACCGAGCCCAGCCCTCTCCATAGCGCGTTGCACGACCTTGATTGAGTTCTTATGAGATATTACTACATGTCAACTTGATTTGGTCGGATAATGGTTTAAACCTAGTAACAAAGTTAGTCTGCGTTTTATAATAAGATGGATAAAATTTGTGCGTTAGCAGTGATGACTTATGGCTCTGAAACGTGGTCCCTTATTATGAGTCTGCGTTTTATAATAAGACGGTATATGTCTGTATGTTTTCTTCCATGCTGGTCTGGGAGAAAAGAAAAAACGTAGAATGTACCAGCTGCTTCTCTTCCCGCGCAGATCGTAAGAGCCGATCGAGGGAATAGGCGAGATTTGGATCATGATAATAGACGATGCGGCTAGCAATCCATCACTATTTTGATTCCTTTTCCATCTTAACGCCCACCACCACGCTAAGCGTCGCCTTTGGGCCTAACGGCCCTGGGCTCTGTCTACCCCGTCAGGAATATAGACGTGAAAGTGTATCTGTATATATGTCTGTATGTAAATGCACGTTATTGTAATACTCGATCGCATCGCATGACCTCTCGAATAGGCTCTCAACCGGTCGAGCGTTAGACATGATAGTACTAGAACTGGAGAATTACAGCACTTACATAGTACTGTGTACGTCATTGAGGCGCAAGCCGGATTCCGATGGATGTGCTAAACATAGATCGAGATTCCTGCAACGGTACATAAATCCTACTCACCGACCACGTACAAATGATTTACATTCAATGGCTTGCAAATTGTTGTACCAGTTGCCAATGGCAGAATAAATACCTACCTAAGTTACAAAACTTGGACCTTCTTCTGTATAGTTCGGTCAATGAGTGCTCAAAAGGGGTATGTGAATGGAAAAATCGAAAGCAGAAATTTTAACTCGGTAACTTTGTTTGGACTAGTTAGGAATTAGGAAATAAGCAAAGTAAAGTCCTTACCCCTCCGAGGTGAGCCCGCAGGGGGAGGGAGGGGAGGTTCCGTTTTTGGTTTGTTGTACTATATAATTAAAGCTGATAAAATTCTCTACAACTTTGGCTCTCACACTTGTAATTTATCTCTAATTTTGTAGCTTAGAAAAATTACCGATTTTTTAAAATTTCATGTATGCCCTTTTAAAAAATTTCCAAATTGGTCCAGGAGTCTTCGAGGGCACATTCTTAAAAAAACACATATATACATACATTCGAATTGATAACATTTTTTATAAGGTTCCGTACCCAAAAGTTAAGAACTCCCACATGGGCGGTTATTTGGAAGTCGGTTATAAAAGCTAAACTATCTGAACTCAAGCTTAAGTAAAGTTTCAAGTTTCCTTAAGCATCGAATCCACCTCACTCTAAAATATAACCCGTCTACTTTCTCAGATCGAGACAGACAGAAAGACGGTTGTTTATGTAAATATTCCGACTCCTATATTACATTATGCTAAGTTCCGACACAAAATGTAGGAATTACAGAACTATCGCCTCCTGCAGATGGTTTGATTTGACTTGTCTCGCTGGAAAGTGCTGGTTTCAAAATCCTTGAACCTATGTCCAGCTCTGTATGCCATGGGCCTGAAATAGGTATGAGGAGTGGAAAAATATGTTTTTTGTCGAGTGTTAATATTTTAAGGAATAAGATAAATGTACTTTTAAAACAAAATGTTGCCAACGAATCCAATTGGCACGTGAAAAGATGTACATCAATTTAAAATGGCAATATTCGTAGATATATGTCACATATTTTCAGTTCACGCTTACCTCTCAGTCAGTAACATTTTGAGTCCGCCATGACAGTATCTAAAGAATCCGCTAGATATGAAAAATCAAAAGTCAAATCAGGCACTTTTTTTCCAAACGTCAAAACAACCATCTTCTATAAGATTTGTATGAAATCCATAAGCGTGACGTCATGCTTTTTTGAAGTCAAATAGCGCCGTAATAACATCTATTAACACAATCTAAAATCACGTTGAAAATGGATATGATCAATGAACAGTGACCCCATTTTGTGACGTTTTATTTCACGAACTGTTCCGCATAAATTATTTTTGACCCCGTCACCCAGTTATCCTTCCGTATCCTCGACATCTTATGCTTCCGATGTCTTGGAGGCAAAAACTGCTAACAAATAGAATAAGCTGAACTTCTTGAGTTATTTTATAGGCGTACTTGTAGTACGCCTGTTCTGTAGAACGGGAATTTTTCTTTTGCTTCCTTGTTTTTAACCGACGTCCAAAAAGAAGGAGGTTATTAATTCGTCGCGATCTTTTTTCAATGTATGTTTACTACTAAGAGGCCTGAACCGAGTAACTCATGAACCGTACTAGCTAAATAGATGTTGTGTCTACAACAAAAATACAATAAATATTAAATGGATCTCACATACAACAAACGTGAATTTTATAGATAATGGCACGGAACCCTTCGTGCACGAATCCGACTCGCACTTGGCCTGTAATAAATGACACCAAAGCTCGTAACGAATAAATCTCCTCCCATCTTCTCAAGTTTTTTTTCTATCCCTTTATCATGCATGTCACATTTAGCATGATGAAAGGTAAAACTATCGATACTATTGAATTTAGATAGTATCGATACTATCAATAGATTTTATTTAATTCTTAATTAATCTGACACTAGTGTTGGATACTTACACACACGATAAACAATCAAACAATACTATAGATAGTATGGATACTATCGATATTGTGACTGTTTTTCGAGGTCGACTATCGATAGTCAAACTATCGATAATTATGCAACGCTACTTGAGAGCGACTTGCAATTCATTCGCATCTCCCAAATTTATCTAAATTCACTCATATTAGAACGCCATAAAACACATTTTCCTTTGCATTCCATAATCCCTTACCCTCCTTCACCTACTTGTGAGGGAGATAGGTCTTCTAGCAAATTTGAATAAACAGGTTGAGCGACCTTTGGATAAGAGTTTTGAGTTAAATCCACGGGATCCTTTTACATAATGTGGGATTTGGAGACAGTTTCATTCCCGAATGCGGACTTACGTAGTAGGACGGAGTTAATACTCGATTTAAGCCATTGTCCATCCCAAACAAGGGGGGTTACTCCAAAAGCGGTACGCAAGACCTACGTACTGCGTATCCGCGTTTCAGTGTCAAGCAACATTGAGCATTAAAGTATGATGATAAAGTCTAATTTGGTTTGACATAGAAATAGGACGTCACTATCGGAAGACTATCGTATTGTTTTATGGAGTAACGAAGAGAAATTCACATGGTAGGATTAATATATGGAATTAAGATACGAAGAAGTTAAGGACTCGTATCCAGAGATGTCAAAAAATATTTTAAAAATTGTATTGGTGCCATTTTAACCGACTTCAACGTAATACAGTTTCTTTGAAACGAAGTTTCTTTTCGGTCGGTACGGACTTGGCGAATGGGGGCCAGGGTCAGGGACCCAACATAACAACCGAACTACTGGAACTAGAAGGCGAAAAAAGTGTAAGATTTTTTTTAGGGGCTGAAATATATAAAACGTGATACACTGTGTATTTACGAAAATATATGCACAAACGTAAAACAAAATTATATTTAAGTTTTACGCTTCCAAGCTCTGTCTTCTCCGTAAAGTTTAGACGTGATTTTGTTTACATAGTATCAGACAGCCATCTGAATGCAATAATCGTTTCGTACGCTTCGTAATGAATATTAGTTCCATTCAATGAACGTACGGACCAATTTATCAAAGTAAGATAGTATTATTGCTATTTACGATATTGCTGAATAGTATGAGAGGTTAAAACGATGTCTAGTAGCAAAGATAATGTAATTACTAACGTAACAGATACCCAGCGCCGTAGAAACTATTGGAGGGCTGCGGATAGGCGCACGACACACACGACTAGCAAATAATTTGCCAAGTGCGTGTCGGGCCACGCGCAGTGTAGGGTTCCGTAGTTGTAAATGCCAACTTTGAGTTCATACCACTAAAAAGTCTAAGTATCTATTGAATTTGTATGAAATTTTCCGTTTCGAGTACATTTTATAAGTTGATCGCCTATAACTTTTTAATTTGTTAACCCTACTTAGCTCTGATAGTTTTCCTATGAACTACATTATGTATACTATAGCTGTGATTTTTTTCACGTGTCCATATATAACCGTTTAGCAGATAGATAGGGGGGACACGTGACTTTAACAAAAAAATTCACTTTAAACCTAAATATTTCAGACACGGATCCCTTAATCGTAAAATGGTGTCCTCAAGCTCACAATATTTTTGAAAGACCAATTCAACGATACCCCACACAATGTGTTTGTAGAGAAAAAAAATATTGACTTCCTCTTTACGTGTATGGCAGCTACCCTAAAAAAAAATTTGTTTCCATATTTTATTTTACGACTTTTTCGCCATAATTGATATACATATCCATGCCAAATTACAGCTTTCTAGTACTTATAGTTTTTGAGTAGGACCGTGGACGGACAGACAGACAGACAGACATGGCGAAACTATAAGGGTTCCTTGTTTACTACGGAACCCTAAAAAGTGATAAATAACTTTTTGAATATGATTTTAAAAAAGGAAGGAAGGCGACTTAGGAAATGCAAGCTAAACAAAGCTTATAAATCAATGAGACCTCTCCAACCCGTCTGGCCAGTGTAAAGAGTATGTAGGCCAAGTCCTCTGGCTGCTCTAGCTAAGTATTACTTTAGTGGTACAGACAGAGAGGGTCTTGCTCCTGCAATGGAAATAAAAAGACATGATTATTTTTCTCTTCAAGCCTCACGGCTCTGGAATGCTTTACCCGTTGACATCAGAGAAATTTCTACTAAATTCTCTTTTAAAAGAAAAGTTCACGCCCAGCTTTTAAACTCCCTTTCTTCATAAAGTCATTATCATCAATTCTTCTCTTAATAGCTATTTGTTTGTATGTTAGGTAATATAAGTAGATGTATATGTATTTGTGTGTATTCTATAAATAGAGTATTCATTCTGATATTTATATATAGTCTATATAGTAGGTATATAGTACAATGTTATATTATTTAGTAATATTTTAGAATGTACATACGTATATTGTATTGCTTTTTTGTGCCGCATAATTTTCTCTGTTTATCCCTATAGTTGACTGGGAGAAAATGCTTTTAGCATTAAGTCCGCCATTTGTTAAAAGTATATTTGTATTTTGGAACAATAAAGTTTGATAAAATAAAATAAAAATAAATTATGATGATGTGGTACAGAGAGGGTCGTGCTCCTGCAGTAGAGACAAAAATATCTGATGACGAATTTCTGCAAATGACACCTAAATCAATTAACCAAATGTAATGCAATACAAAATATATCAAAGGTTAATGACACCCGATATATAGAGTGTGTAGGCACAGGTATGGCACTTCATACAAACGGAGCAGCATATATACCTAGTACTACTACAAACGAAACAATCCGTCCGTGCACACGTCAAATGTGTGAGTTAAACAATCAGGGTCGCCACCACAGAATTTGTTGCTTAGCTTACCTGTTTTTATCACTCGGAAATCTATAAAATTTTCGTTATTTATTGTTTTCCGTGGCTAAACAATGATAATGTGCGCAGTATCTCACCATTATCTATACATATAATAAAACAGTAAAAAAAAGTGTGTCTGTACATTAAATATATTTCCAAAAAAAATATTGGGGGCGATGGAGACATAGTAATAGAGTAAGAATTTAAAAAAAAATGTCTGTCTGTTTGTCTGTATGTCTGTTTGTCTGTTTGTCTGTTTGTCTGTTTGTCTGTTTGTACACGCTAATCTCCGGAAATACTGGACGGATTCGAATGAAACTTTCTTTGTTATATAGCTATTAAGCCTGGGCAACATATAGGGTATAAATGATTTTGGAAAATGAAACGCCTGATGCAGAACCATAATGGTCCAGCTAAACTATAAGAGATATAAAAATGTCGCCTTAGTAAAAGTTGTCCAGCCTGATGAGCAATTTCCAGAGACATAAAGTCCACGCGAACGAAGTCGCGGGCTTCAGCTAGTAATTCAATAATCCTAAGTGACTCGCGTAATGTTAACGTGCAACTACCAATAACCCTGTTTTACTGCCACCTACACCTCACAATAACGGGGGAAGGGTTGCGGGGACACCAGATTGCGGGGGACGGTGCGAGTTTCCGTTCTGTATGTAATACTATTATTAATTCTGTGGTGTAGGCCAAGTCCTCAGGCTGCTCTGGCAAAGTATTACTTTGGTGATACAGAAAGGGTCGTGCTCCTGCAGTGAAGACACTGCCTCCGTGGTGTAGTGGTTAGAGCGTTCGCCTCACACCCGGAGGTCGCGGGTTCGATTCCCGGCGGGGGCAACGACTTTGTGTTGTTGTCCTAGTTTGTTTAGGACATTGTAGGCTGATCACCTGATTGTCCGATAGGTAAGATGATCCGTGCTTCGGAGGGCACGTTAAGCCGTCGGTCCCGGTCACTGTCTTTGACATTGATCGTTACCTAAAACCATGTCAGAGGTCTTTAAGGCGGTTTAAAAACTCTGACGCTAGTGTTAGTCACTAACACACACGATAAGAAGAAGTGAAGACAAAAATACCTAATGATAATTATCTACAAATAAAATCTAAATCAATTAACCAAATGTAATGCAATACAAAGTATATCAAAGGTTAATGACACCCGATGGTGCGCAAGTAAAAATAGCAGCGGTGTCGTCTGGTGGGGCTCTGGCTTCGATCACGAGTATGATTGATATGATTCATTGAGATTAATCTGTCCAATGCTTAGATTATGTAAGTACATCCTGTAAGCATTTAAATGTATACAATACGTTATACGTAAATCCGAACGCAGCTTTAGCTGTCAAAGGAGGGGTTTTTATCTGTCAGATGACGTCACGTGTTTTGCCGGTAAAGAAATAAATAACATCTCTGTAATACAAGTATAACATACCGAAAAAATGTAGTTTATGCACCAAATACATCCTTTAAGCATATAAATATACGTAATACTTTTATACGTAAATCCGAACGCAGCTTTATCTGTCAAAAGGGGTTTTTTAGTTGTCAGATGACGTCACGCGTTTTGCCGGTAAAGACATAAATAACATGTCTGTAATTTATGTTTAACATACCGAAAAATTGCAGTTTATTCACCAAATACATCCTTTAAGCATATCAATATACGTGATACTTTTATATGTAAATCCGTACACAGATTTAGCTGTCAAAGAGAGATTAGTTAGCTGTCAGATGACGTCACGCGTTTTGCCGGTCAAAACAAAAATGAAATCTAATAACATCTCTGTAATATACAATTTGGAAGCGACTTACCCGTAATAAATCAAACCACAGGATATACTAGAAAAAAAACTTTAAAAAAAATCGGCATTCCCACAAAAAAGTGTTCAGTCACCCGGGCAATTTGTATGGGAATGTCGAATTTTTTGTTTGTTTTTGGACTGTTTTAATGCTATTTTATGCGTTGTCAATATAGTGATGTAGTGGTTCGATTTATTACGAGTATGTCCCTTCCACGTTGTAGGTATGTATAACAAACGGAAAAAATCTGATGACGTAGGCACAGTACATTTTTCAGTTCATTTACCAAATATTGTTCAATTTGCTTTCTTTAGTAGTTTAATAGTTACAATAAATAATTTATTTCAAGTAGTTATCTTTTCTCGAATTACGGACACGGAAACTGCAATTCTAATAAACTAAGTACTAGCTGTTTTAATTAGAAAACTGAAACGTCTACTTTCTTAGGACTTGATCACATATCATGGAGAGTATAGAAATGACTCGAAACAATGTTCGCTCTTGCAACATGCATACATACATACATAATATCACGCCTGTTTCCCGCAGGGGTAGACAGAGACTATGGACCTCCACTTGCTACGATCCTGACAAACCTCTTTTGCTTCATCTAAACTCATCAATCTTGACTAAATCAAGACACGAGTTAAAATACCTAATATGTCGCGTTGACAAGCAAATTATACAAGTACAAAGCTAGAAAGTTAGCCCAATGTTTTGTATACAGAGACAGACAAGTAGAACAGAGAAGTAATACAGAAACCATACATTTATGTAATATATTCCCTAAATGTTAGGTTTATACAACAGGTGAAAGGAGGAACATACCCGTAATAAATCGAACCACGGGATATACTAGATCACCATAGTATAATAATAATAAAATAACAGTCAAAAAACAAAAATAATTTCGACATTCTTATACAAATTAACCGGGCTGCACACGTTCGTATGTAAATGTCAATATTTTTACTGTTATTTTAATTTCATTATACTATAGTGATCTAGTGTAGCCCGTTGTTCGATTTAGTAGGGGTATGTTCCTCCTTCCTGTTGCATAAACCTAACATTTTCATCATCATCATCATTTCAGCTGCACCACGTCCACTGCTGGACATAGGCCTTTCCCAAAGATTTCCAAAATGACCGATCTAGAGCGGCTTGCATCCAGCGCCTTTCAGCGACCTTGGTAAACCTAACATTTTGGGATAATATAATATAATTACTCTCGCTTAACTCGTAATTTTGCTACCATGGTCGGCGACAACTTACCTAACTTAGCTAACGACGGCGTCGCGGTGCCCCAATATATTAGTCAAAGATCTTTAAAGAATGAACACATACTTTTTAAAATTCAAAATAATTTATTTATCTTTGAATATTTGTATCACCTTGATAATAGTCACTTTTTTTTCTCTTACTATTTCTAGTATTCCATACTAGGACTGTAGAGGTGGATTCCCCTATCAAATGCATCCATAGAAATGAATACTACTATTTTGTGCGTCACTTGTGCACTTTTAATATTTTGCGCTTAAGACTAATGGGAACATAAACTATGCAAGCCTTGCATATTTGATTTCGGTGCCCGCTGCTCTTGATTGCTCCACTTCTGTTCTCTGCAGATAAATTCTTATTGTATGACATTTAAATTACCCACGGGAAGATATGTCGCAGTTGAATTGCATAATCCGTTGTTTGACAAAACCTCTAGCTTTTTGGCATTACAGCTCGGTTTTGTAAAACAGCTGAAAATCGATCAGCTGGATTGTCAATGCGTTACGTAATTACTTTTAACAAAACAGAGCTAAAGTTTAGATCACATGTAGGGTTACCATTATTAAATAAAACTGTGTTACCAAACAAATTAATATATGAGCTGGCAATAGTTCTTTTTTTATTATTTTTTTATTACTAGTGGTATAGAAATAAAACCTTAATTCAACTCCTTACGATGTAATCCGATCTCCAACATCATAAAACACCAATTAATTATGATAATCAGTCAGCTCGATGCAACTGAATATCGAAATTTTGTACACCCGACAACTTAATGGCGTAGCGGTTCCTTACGGCCTTTATTTGATCAATGTAAATTTCCCATCTTGCCGAAAAGCGGGCGTCGAAATAACAATATGGGAACCAAGCTGAAGGTCTGCTTTATTCTTCTCAGTCTTTTGCAGTCCGAAATCATAAACGATGTCCCCGATGTCTCTCGATAAAAACAGTTTATTCTCGGAATGCGGTGAAGTATTTACCTTATTGGAGGCCATATTTGTTGTTATGACACTGAGAACCACAAGCCACAAGTGGCAGAATTTGGAACTAAAATCTACAATCGTACGTTAGCTATTTTGTTAAACAGAACACATGGACGATCTAGCTGAACGATATTTAACTGTTTTACAAAGTGGAGCTGTAATACCAAACAGCTAGTTTTTGTAGAACAGCGGATTATACAATCCAACTGCGACAGATGTACAAGTTTATTTCCTAGGCAAATTTGAAAAGAACCCGATGATGATGATGATGATCCGTCGCGCCATCTGTTATTTGCTCGGGAAAGCCCTGACTTTCAAGTGGTAAACCCTAATTACAAACAACTTCTTGTTTTAGGTGGGTAATGGTTTAAACAAAGTACAAAGTCATACTGCGTTTTGTAATAAGTCGGATTACATTCTAGAATGCACACCGGCGGGTCAAATTGGCGACCCTATTCTCAGCCTGAGGTATTCCTCGTAAATGTCAGAGTGAGCGAGCTGGAATAAATATTAATCATCAATATATTGCAAGTCTGTAATTTTAGTGCGCAGGTTATTACTATTTGTCGCAATTTGTTACGAGACGTAAAGGCTGTTGCATACTGCTAATAAACTAGTGGCTTTGTGAGCTGTAGTGTAGACCTCGCCAGACTGTCATCAATCCCTTGAAGTTCATCTGATGAAAAAGTCTAAAGGGTACTTTACCTAACAAAAATGTTTTATGACTGTGAACTTCTCGAAATAGGGCACTGTGTAATTTTTTTAATTAACCTATTTCCAAACAGGAGTTGGTTATCAATTCGTCACGATCTTTGTATTGTATTGTGAATTCTTTATGGTGCATAACCATGCACTTGGCCGGTTTATTTTATGTATGTTCACCGATCATTCGAAGACGCTTGGACCGATTTGGGAAATTCTTTATTAAATTGAACGGGCATACCTCTCAGGTGGACCCATATAAATGTTATCAAAATTGGTTGTGTAGTTTTAATGAAGTCGGCATTTATATTTTTGAAAAATTATTACGTTTTGAAAATTCCCATGGCTCCGCCATATTAAAAATTCTAGGCCAAACGAGTTACTTACACTAATGTCCAGTGACTCCAAATCATAGTGTCCAGAAATAAATATGACTCTACTCCAGTCGTCCAATTGCAATAAAACATTTTTGCAGTCTCACAATACGCTATTTTTCAACAAGTAAAATCAGATACTTTTTTCTAAACGTCAAAACAAACAGTTTCTAAGGGATTATGTATGACATCCAGGCTGACGACGTCATAGTTTGTTGGAGTCAATTAACGCTCTTATGATCAGTTTTTCTGCAGTAATAAATTTAACATCACGTTAAACATATTTTCAAAGACAAGTGACATTATTTTGCTACGTTTTATTTTGTTATCAGTACAAAACAATTTATTAGGCTTAGGAAAATACCCAATTTAAATGTGTTCAAATCCCTAAAGTCTGAATTCTTAGACCCAAAGCATATCGTTATAAATAATTGTCCGAAGTTTGTTTATATTGGACGCAACTACACTATTAGCCTATATTTTATTGCACTCAAGCAGATGTGACATATCAGATCGTAAACGGCCGACGCTCTGAAGTGACGTTTATAATTATGATTATGTCCATCCGCGTGATTTACGGTTTCTTCATAGGTTAGAATTTTTGAGTCGTTAAGCTTTTTATTGTAAGCTATAAATACAGAAATATTACTTAACTCTTTGGGGACGTCATCGTTTCAGGGGAGTTTATATCGTCTTATAAACCGCGGAGTAAATTTGTACTTTGTTTAACTTAAGGGTCCCCCCGACCCTAGACCAAAATACAACTTTCCATACAAACGTAGTCTACGTTTTATTTTAAAACGACATGTCCGATTTGGGTAAAATTTTGTAATTTTAAAGATATTGCAATTATCTAGGTTTATAACTAGTTTCCGACAGTAAAAATATGAACTTGAAATAGAATATAGTGTTTTATATCATTTTTGACTATTAGTATGGGAAACTTCTAAATCGTTATATTTTCTTTCCAGTTCATAATTTTACTATAGGAAACCAGTTATAACCCTAGATAATTGCAATTTCTTTACAATTACCAATTTTTACCGGAATCTGACATGTGGTTTCAAAATTAAACGTAGACTACGTTTGTATGGAGAAGTCTAGGGTCGCCGGACTCTTAAATTATGATATTTTTATTTCTATAATTCTTGTGATTTAGTCTATGGCAACTCTCTTTAACCCGCCTACTGCCATTTCAAAGAGCTAATCCACTGGTCTTTGTCAGCGACTTTAATTCTACGAATTTCCTCATTTCTGATTCGATCACGTAGAGAAACACCGAGCATAGCCCTCTCCATAGCGCGTTATAAGGCTTCTTACGAGACCCATAGTAAGGCACCATGTTTACATTTCCGGTGGGTGAACGGGTCGCGCCTCGCGGCTCATTAATTCTGAGCTGATGGGTAAAATGTCACCCTGCACAAGCAATTTAGCAGTACCTATAATTTCACTATAATAGTAAATTTAAACACCCATAACTGTCAGAATTTCTCGTCGCGTCGACATCCCATAAATCCGCATCCCATTCATCCGCTGCAGATAAATTTGAGGTCGGATAATGGACGCACAATGCCAAAATATACGCCAATTTAGTCTCAATAATTTCAGCATTCGCAATTGCCCCGTCTGTATCAAAGGCGGCAAATTGCGATCATCCGAAAACTATTTCCATTCCGTAATAGGGTTGATTCGACTATCGATATAAAGAGTAAAATATAACAAAATTTTAGTTTGCGTATCGAATTGTTTGAAACAAGTTTATTCATCAGACAAATTGTAAAAAAAAATCCCTATTTCTATCAATATCAAACAATTTCAATCTAATTCAAACTTTTTGAGTAAACGTTTGAATAAGATTCAAAGTCGAGGTTTTTCGTGTCTTATAAGTGAACCGATTTACAAAGCACTATTAGTAGCCGAATGTCATTAATTATGAAAAAATCTTTATAGCGCGTTTTAGTTTTAGTACCTGGGCGACCGAGCTTTGCTCGGTTACATCTCAAACATTAACGATTTTTTTTTAAACTTGTTTAAAAACAATGCAAAATAAAAAAAATATATATAAACTTAAACATAAAAAAAAAACAAAAGTAAGTCACCGAGTGGGATTCGAACCCGTAACACTCTTTCTAGCGCTCTCGCTATCCTTAACCACTGAGCTAAATCAAGGCGGTCGCGGCGCGTCGAAATTAGCGACCATATTCTGCGTGGAAAGAAAACCGCACGAAAACTCGAAAACACGCGTTTTCCCAAACATAAAACTAATCTAGATCGATTGTTTACCCCCGAAAACCCCCATATACAAATTTTCAGCGAAATCGTTAGAGCCGTTTTCGAGATCACAGAAATTTATAAATATATATATATACATACATACAAGAATTGCTCGTTTAAAGGTATAAGATATGTTAACATTAAGACGACATCTAGTAACGAGTAGCGAAACGATCCGGAGCGCCATAGATCTATTATATGCCAGGAAAATTACAAAGCAAGACTTTCAAGCGTTAACCCCAATTAACTTTTAGAACTGCTGACGCGATTTTCATCAAACATATCTAAGAACCACCGTAAGGCTTGACAAAAACTTGCTTTCACGTTAAAAAAAACGCATTGCAATTGGTCCTTCCTTTCGAGCGCTATGATGCCACAGACTGACAGACATATGCGCCAAACTTATAATGAACACCACTCTTTTTTGTCGAGGAAAGATTATTGAAGCCTCTGGTAGGGTTGGCAACGCCCGTGGCAATCAGTTAAGTACCATTAGTGGGCCGTCTTTATTGTTGTCTATCTAACTTCCTTACAATCATGATCCTTACTTCTTTACAATACAATACAATACAAATACTCTTTATTGCACCATAAACAAAAGGAAATACAAAACAGAAAAAAAAATAAGACAGAATTATGATAAAAAGGCGGACTTATCGCATAGCAATCTCTTCCAGTCAACCTTTGGGTAGTGGGAGAAGTGAATATTTAAGGAAGAGAGATAGATTTTCTTTACTAATTAACCGAGTGAGCAAAGCGTCTCAGTATGGAGATTGGCCAAAAATGCTTCGGCTGTCAGTTTATCCGTTCGTCTGTTTTCGCCTACAAGTCGGATTTGACTTGTAGGCGAAATGTTGTGAGCCGTTTGGAAAATTATATGTGATTTAAATTGCTGAAATTTGATATGGATATAGTTTAAGACCCGGAGAAGGAAAGTTTTTATCTTAAAAATCATCCATTAAAGAAATGATTTAAGGGGAGTGAAACTTAGTGGCTAATTTACTGACTACACATTAAAAAGTTATAAGTAAATTATCGCATAGTTTAAAATTTAACGATTCAATCCACTGGACTTTCAATCTGAAATCGCATAATATCACATCTTAAATAATAGCACTTTAACACCGACCTTGGAGACATAAAACAAACTAAACAATAGCTGGAAACATAAAAAAATCTACCACTCAATTAAAATTACTTTGAACCGTAATATTCCGTCGTTAAAGTGTATTATTTCTGTAGCTAAGTGTGTTATTACCCCATTACGGACTATCGATCAGGGGAATTATTCAATACGTCGTTTTCAAAACGTATAATCAATGTTGCTAAGTTACCATTAAGTTACAGACTATAGTAGGCGCCGAACAAAATGAAAATATTGGTCGTTGACACGACAGTGGCGTGCATTTCATACAGACACATAGAATTTGTCTACTACTACTATCAGATACTAGCGAAAAATGTATTTTGCTTGATATAATACAGCTGTTCTCGTAATTGATGTAAGACTAGCTGCTGCGGGTGTTACCCGCGACTAAAAGTAGCCTATGTGTTAATCCAGGGTATCAGCTTCCTGCATACCAAATTTTATTAAAATTAGTCCATCCGTTGGTTCGTAAAGAAGAAAGAAACATCCACACATGCACACAAACTTTCGACTTTGTAATATTAGTGTGATGATTAGTGCCTACCTTGTCAAAAATATTTGTGCACGTCATTGTGACACGACCCATATCTTGGTATCTTCATATTTTTAGAAGGAATTCTCTACTAACAAGTAACTTATTAGTAATCTATGCTTCTAATCAGTCTATAGGATAGAGAGCTAATAACTAATGGCTCTGAGTGAGACCTCGCGAGTTTGTCTTTGCATAGCTTGTAACTGTTAAAATGTTTATGGCGCACCTTAAAACTGCTACGGCTCCGCCATTTTAAACATTTCCGAAAATAGAACTGTCAAAAAAATCCATACAATTATCGACCGTTCACAAAGTTTCACGAGAATCGGTTGTGAAATGCGACCTGAAGGACAGCCGGTCAGACATTCGAAAGCATTTTTGCGTTCGCTCGGTCAACTATAAATGCCTGTCTTATGTTACCAGTAAAAAAAAGTTTTGTACTTATTAAGCCATCCCAGCGAAAGCGAAACTTAGATATGGGTCAATGACCGTTATTAACACCCTTTTGGAAACTAAATTATAATTTGAAAGCAAGTAATATAATTAGCGTGGTATCAGAAGGATCTAAAGTATAAATTATTATGTTAAACAAAGTGGAGACAGGTGAAATATAGTATTGAACAAATTGTGGTTCAAGTCACTAAAAAATTACTTGAAAAGACATTGTCCTAATTTTATATACTTTATTTTTCTTAATTTTCGATTCTCCTCTAACGTAATTATTTACATAGGTATGTACGTAGGTTTGCAACTGAATGATCTCGGTTTTAGAGTTTTTGCACATATTTACGAAATGTTCGCACGTCAACACCACCTGTAGGCAGACTGGTAGAAAAGGCCTACGGCCTTGGAGTTGGCCGATCATAATGGAATAAAGTTAAATTAATTAATAAATCACGAATCATGTTCCTTTTTTTTTCTAAAATAATACATCTAAAAGGATTGAGTAATGCATGCGACGCGATTGATATTATAGGTCAATGGCCTTTTGCTAACTCGCTGATTGGCGTTTAGCAATAGTTGACTACTTATATTAGTTTTTATATTGATAAGTATAGTTTTTTGCCTATAACTTAGACCAAGTTTCAGTCATATCGTGTTCTTAGTACATTACCGCACTAATGGCCGGCTTCCCGCGACAAACGATCTATTTACCTTACATTTGTTGTCGAAATAATAGCTCATTTCGGCATGTGACCGGGGTAGGGTGGAAACACCAGTATGAAGTGTGACAATTTTTTTAAGGCGACTTTAATATATTCTGTTTATGAGACATCCGGTAAGTTTTAGGGATTTTAAAGATACTGTTGGATGAGTCACATAAAAAAATAAAAAACGACGGGTTGCACTCTGGGAGTGCCGGCAGAAGTGAAAACTTGCATATTAACGTTGTGCATTTTTGATATTTTGGAATGGTTAGGGAATAATTTTGCACGAATTGCTTTAATTATCAGTATAAAATATTTCAAATCTTTTCTGAACCACAGTCTGTCACAAATGTCACAAGCATGACACATTACACACACGAACGTAACGTAACATAAACACGCACGAAAATTCGCGCAAGCGCCCTGCGCCGTCTTACGAATTTTCGATCAGGACACGTGGTCCTGACGCGAGTTTAAGATTTTTTACCCATTCCAAAAAAAGTGCACAACGCCGCTAAAGAAGTTTTCACTTCAAAAATATTACTTCAAAAGTCGACCTTCAAAGTTATTAATTTTTATAATTTTTTAAAACTTAAAACCGACTTCATCCTCAAACTGGAAAACCGATTTTTATAAATTTCTATGGGACCACCTGACAAGTACCTATACCCGTTTAAACTTAAACAAAAAAAAATATTTCCAAATCGGTCTAGACGTCTTTGAATAATAATCGGTGAACATACGTAGACGAATTGATGACCTCCCCTTATTTGACTATGTATTGATCAGAGCTGACCTACTCCGATGAAAAAGTAAATCTTTAAAAAAGAAAGGTTTTTTAAAGAATTTATTACGAGGACTAATTATTAGTAGTTTTAAGAAGTGCCGAAGAATAAGCTCCTTGTTTATTTAATAGTTTACAGTGTGAGTGAACGTGAAATTTAAACGATATCTCCATTGCCTTTCAAATAATTTCTTTCAAATCTGTGTAATAATTAAATCAAATCTGGGCAGCAGTGGGCCCCGGAAAGTTCAGGTAGCCCCTTAAACGTGATTAGAATCCCACTTGTGGCGAAATTTTTCATCACATATTTTAAGTTGGATGATAATGATAATCCAAGCATTGTAGTTCTGTTAAAAATCAACGTCTATAATATGACAAACCTTTGTAGAGGTTTATATAAATATGACACATATTACCCCATATATCCGCTGCACCTCATAACGAGCTGACAAACTCTCGAATCACTCCGTTTGAGATTTCCCAGGTGATTTCACACGCGTATAAATAAGTTGTTTGTCACCCACACAATTGCACATGCAGCGTTATTAATACGCGAGTGACAGACGCACACGCTGACATGAATAGATGTATTAATCACGCCGTAGGGCTACCAGCTGAAATAATAAAAAAAAAAACATTTAAAAATATCTTGTGTTTGTTAAACATGCGTAGATTCTAACACTTTTATTTATAAAAATTACCTAAAATAATTTTAGTTAAAACATGTTTTGTCTCTTTCCCTCTTTTCATTATCTGACGTAGAAAGAACGAGACAAAACATTTATTAACTTAGATAGGTTTAACTAATGTTTGTATTTTTTTTATGAATAAGGGGGTAAATAATTTTTCTGGACTAACAAATCGTCAGGTGCGAGTCTAAAGTTCGTTTGTTAGTTGAGAACTTTTCTTCTGTAATTTATTGTGAAGATGTTATAATTATAATCCATAAGAAAAAACTGTCCTACTTGATCTCTCATATAGTGAGTTTAGTATGATACTGACGTCATCCGTGGAGGAAAATACATACTATTAAAGTAAAACAAAATTCTTGTTTCACAAAATAATCTTTTTGTTACAGGTATGATGTCAACATGTTGTCAACGAGATGAAAATAATGGTATAAGGGTGTTCTTTGAAGGGTAATTTTCATCGAACTGATATTTTCATACTCATGCATGACTCATGACGTCATGACAAAGCATCTTTTTGTTTGGGTGTTTAACCCCTGACAAATAGCGGGCTTTTATAAGTTTGATGCTATTGTCGGTCGGTCGGTCTGTCTGTGGCATCGAAGCGCTCGAACGGATGGACCGATTTCGATGCGGTTTTTTTTACGTAAAAGTTACCGATAGTTCTTAGCTGTTTGATGAAAATCGATTTAGCCATTAAAAAGTTATTGAGGATTAACGCTTTAAAGTCAGGGCGCAAATCGTAACTGATAATGACGTCACGCAAAATTAAAATGCGTCTTCGTCATTATTTGCTAATCAGAGTAAAGAAAAAATACGTATAACATACTATTTAATACATACATACATACATACTATCACGTCTTTATCCCTAATGGGGCAGACAGAGCATTTTGGGTCGTGCGGTTCTATGCAGAGCCCAGGGCCGCAAGACCCAAAAGCCACTTTTAGCGTCATGGTGGGCGAGAAGATGGAAAAGCAATCAATACAGTGATGGGTTGCTAGCCGCATCGCCTGTTAACATGATTTGCATTTTTGCCCATTCCCTCGACCGGCTTTTACGATCTGCGTGGGAAGAGAAGCAGCTGGTAACATTCTAAGTTTTTTTATTTCTCCCAGACCAGCATGGGAGGGATACTATTTAATAATCTGTGTAATGAGCCAAAAAAGTCCTATTTTAGTCCACATCTCTATTGTCGCTATTCTCTCGCCCGTGAGGCCATCACATCTCGAGCGCTATCCGGCTTTTGTCATTTCCAAAAAATATATATTAACTACCATGCTGGTCTGGGAGAAATAAACAAAAACTTAGAATGTACCAGCTGCTTCTCTTCCCACGCAGATCGTAAAAGCCGATCGAGGGAATGGGCAAAAATGCAAATCATGTTAACAGGCGATGCGGCTAGCAACCCATCACTGTATTGATTGCTTTTCCATCTTCTCGCCCACCATGACGCTAAAAGTGGCTTTTCGGTCTTGCGGCCCTGGGCTCTGCATAGAACCGCAAGACCCAAAATGCTCTGTCTGCCCCATTAGGGATAAAGACGTGATAGTATGTATGTATGTATATATTAACTAGCTGTGCCCGTGGGTTTCGCTCCCAGTGATAAAAACTATCCTATGTCCTTCATCGGGTATCAAACTATATCCATATCAAATTTCATGTAAATATCTTCAGTGGTTGAAGCGTGAAGTGGTAATAAACAAACAAATATACAAACTCACGTTCGCATTAATAATATAAAAAAAAAATAATAAAAAATAAAAATTTCTTTATTGAGACAAAAAAAAGTCCATTTATTGTTAGTACGACAAGAATAACTTAAAAACTATGTTAGTTACCTACAAACTTATATTAATTTAAAGTAGGATTAAATATATTTTTTTTATTCTTGGTCAGCATAGCATATATCTGGGACAGCCCTAACCTCGGTACCCCATAACTAATCGAAATTATAATTTGACTCTCCCTTTAAAATGTTTCCAAAGAACCGCTCAAACAACCAAAGGATTTGTGACCAGTTCTCCTTTGAAATAGCTTTGGCATATTAAAACGTCATTTCATAGATGAACTTTGATGTTTTCGTTTTGTGTTTGTGTAACAGACTTCCAAAATAGAGGAGGTTGTCAATTCGTCACGATCTTTTTTATGTATGTTCACCGATTCGAAGACGCCTGAACTGATTTGGATTTTTTTTTTGTTTGAAAAGGACATACTTGTACATTACATTACATACTATCACGTCTTTATCCCTAATGGGACATACTTGTACGTTGGTATCAAAATCGGTTGTGTAGTTTGGGGGTGAAGTAGGTTTTTTGTTTTGAAAAATTATATTCTTATTCATTTTTTAATCCACTTATTTAAAAAGGTTTTTCTTAATAATTGACTGAGCGAGCTCAGCGTCTCAGTTTCGAGATTGGCCAAACAATGCTTTTGTCCGTCTGTCAATCTATTCTCACCTAAAAGTCGCATTTCTCAACCGTTTCTTCTGAAAATTTCCCAGCAAATTCATTCAATTTTTCGTTCTTTTTTTAAAATGGCGGTGTCAGTACCTAGAAAATAAAAGTATAAAAAGCACAGGTAACCCGTCAATCTTGCAAGGAATGTAAATAATTTCGAACATTCCTCAACATCTCGCCAGCAGTAAATCAAAGTGTGACACTACTGTTGACACGCGCATGACTGATGCGCACACGCAGCAGTCGCGCAGTTGAAATAGAATAAACGGCCAAGTGCGAGTCGGACTCGCGCACTAAGGGTTCCGTACAATTATCTTTAAAAATCAAGTTTTTTGTATGGGACCCCCTTAAATATTTATTTTATTTTGTCCTTAGTATTTGTTGTTATAGTGTGAAACTTTCAACTGTTCAGCTATTGCGGTTCTTGAGATACAGCCTGGTGACAGACAGACGGACAGACGGGCAGATGGACAGACGGACAGACAGCGAAGTCTTAGTAATAGGGTACCGTTTTTACCCTTTGGGTACGGAACCCTAAAAATCAGAGAAACTAAAGTAAGGACGATATGCAAAGATTTCGTACATTGACACGCTATTTGCAAATTTTTATTAAGAGTCATGTGTGTGTCCCGCTATCTGCTTTGTCTGAAAATTTCATACAAATTTAATAGAAAATAGTTTTTTGACGTTTTTAGTGGCATGAACTCATCGGCATTCGCAACTACGAAACCCTACACTGCACGTGGCCCGACACGCACTTGGCCAATTATTTGAATATCATATCTTCACAACTCTCCGAAATATAAAGAGATTAGCTGTACCCGCGGGCTTCGCTCCCCGTGGGAATTTCGGGATAAAGAGTACCCTATGTCCTTCCCCGAGTCTCAACCTATATCCATACCAAATTTCATCCAAATCTGTTTAGTAGTTTAAACGTGAAGAGATAAAATAATTCGCAAACAGTAAACGCGACACGTGTGATAAGAGTTAACGCAACAATCAGTCGTTTGTATGTATGTCCGTCCTTGTATGGCGTGATAAGCGAGTACTATAGACGTAATATGACGATTGTATTGACTGTGGTGCACTTTATGGTGCATTGAATGTACATTGTACGGTATTTTTTACGGTGCCGTACCCAAAATTGCCGTGTGGTTTCCGGCAGAGTAGAATAGGACCAGTCCAAGTTTCCCCGTGGATATGTAGGCAAAGGAAATACAAGCTAAACAGAGTAAATAAACATCAATAGGACCTGTACATTGTACAGTAATTTTTACGTTTCTATACCCAAAGTTGCCGTGTGGTTTCCGGCAGAGTAGAATAGGACCACTCCAAGTCTTCCCATGGATGTCGTAGAAGACTTAGGAAATACAAGCTAAACAAAGCTTGTAAACATCAATAGGACCTCTACTACACGTCTGGCCAGCGTGGAGAGTGTAGGCCAAATCTTCAGCTGCTCTGGCCAAGTATGGCTCTGGTAGTATAGAAAGGGTCATGCTCCTGCAGTGGATACTAAAAATACCTGATGATGATGAGCTAAAGGGTAAAAACGGGACCCTATTACTAAGACTCCACTGTCCGTCTGTCTGACACCAGGCTGTATCTCATGAACCGTGACAGTTAGACAGTTAAAATTTTCACATATGATGTATGATGTCTGTTGCCGCTATTTATTATTTATTTATTTTTAGTAATAGGGTCCCGTTTTACCCTTTGGGTACGGAACCCTAAAAATAATAAAATATTTAAGTGGAGCTTCCATACTACCAACGTGATTTGTTGTGATAAAATAGTTTGAAGGGTTATCTAGGGCTTGATCAAGACACAATTTTGAATGACATCTCTGTATCCTTGCAAATGATTAATTTCAAATAGGGCGGCACTGGACCTGCAAAAAGTCAGGTAGCCCCTTAACATGCCTTCCGAAACACGGAGGAACTCGAGTAATTGTTTCCCACTGGTGGTCACCCATCCAAATGCAGACCACGTCCATTGTTGCTTAACTTGCCGCTATAAATGCGTACTCCCACCGGGTCACTGAGTCCTCATTAATGAACTATTCACACGAAGGAGATATTAGGGAGATTATGAAGTCACAAAATAGGATGAAATACTGGTCGTGTATTCGAGGTGTCTAAGCCTAAATGAGATCTTCATTTCATAATCCGATCAGGGGATGTGGGATATATGCCAAGTCAATTTATATTAGTTTTCTAGGAAATCACATGATTAATATTATGATTAGTAAGAAGGGAATAGCAAATATTTTCTAACGAAAGAAAATCCTTTTTTGCGACGCGCGTTGCTTCTTATCGAGTCGAAAATTATATAAAGTTTAATTTTTACCCGAATTTTTAGGCCAAACAACCGATTAAGACAAATTACTTAAGCAGAAATTCAATAAAGTTGCGTCGTTTTGTTACTGAGTTCCATCGTCCACCTTCCCTCTCCGGGAACAGTCCCTAGTCATCGTCTACCTTCCCTCTCCGGGAACAGTCCCTAGTCATCGTCTACCTTCCCTCTCCGGGAACAGTCCCTAGTCATCGTCTACCTTCCCTCTCCGGGAACAGTCCCTAGTCATCGTCTACCATTAAGTACTCGTCAAGACAAATCAAACGAGTCCTAACTCCTACTCAATGAGGTTATGTTGTTGTATAACTGAGTTCCGTCGAATATCTCCTGTAGAATGCCTCCAGAATACAGCATAAATCAACGATCGAAATTTCAACTTCGTCGTATCATCTCCAATCAAGTCATGTCATAATCTGAAATAGACCGGGAGCTAGTAATCATTTAAACTCACAAATTGTGGACTGTACAGAAGTGAAACTTTCTAATTGTGCCATTTATTTATTAAACTTGACAGTGACAAGCTAAATTTAAGATATTCCTATTTGCAGTTTAAAATTAAAACTATTGTAATTTATTTTTGACTGATTATATTATCAATTGTATCTGCAAAGTAAAAACATTTTCTTTATGACGCAATACTTCTGTCTACTGTTTTGTGGCCGTTTGTATATAATTTTTCATACAGTTTTTTTTTTAGAATCGTAGCGGATAACGATAGGTTTGTATAAAATAATTTTTCATTTTGATTAAATTTCTATGGTACTATCTCGCATGTATGCCCTTGCAAACATAAAAATAATTTAGCAATTTGGTCCAGGCGTCATCGAGTAATCGAGGAACATACATAAATAAATATATGTAAACATTCGAATTGGTGACCTCCTACTTTTTGGAAATCTGTTATAAAAGACTGCAATGACTAATCAATCTAATACAAAATTAATTTACGTGTTTATACAACACGAAAGGGACAAACCCGTAACAAATCAAACCACGGGTATTATAGTATATTTATAGTATAATAAAATTAGAAAAACAGTTGAAAAACAAAAAAAAACGTCATTTCCATACGAAAGTGTGCAGCCGCCTGCGCAATTTGTATTGGATTGTCGATTTATTTTTGTTTTTTGGATCTAGTATAGCCCGTAGCTCAATTCATTACGGGTATGTCCCTTTCATGTTGTTTATTTATTTATATTTATAATCGGCGCTGGATGCAAGCCGCTCTAGATCGTTAATTTTGGAAATCTTTGGGAGAGGCCTATGTCGCGCAGTGGACGTTATGCGGCTGAAATGATGATAATCTGCACACTAATTACATATACTTGATGTATCCTTCCCGTAACCTCGCTATTTTGTACGTATCTATCAACCCTTTGATATTATGAAGCCCTCCAGTTATTAATAGCAATACAGGAATTGGTAGATTGAGTTTCCCGGTTTCTCCTTTGATCTGAATACTGACTTGAAGCCAGTTTTATTAACCCCCTACCGCAAGAAGAAGGGTGTTACAAGTTTGACGCTAATATCTGTATATCGGTGGTGCCGTAGCTCTGGAGCGGATGGACTGATATTCGTCATCATCAGGTCTTTTTAGTCTCCACTGCAGGAGCACGAGCCAGAGCAGACAAAGGACTTGACCTACACTCTCCACGCTGGCCAGACGCGTTGGAGAGGTCTCATTGATGTTTATAAGCTTTGTTTAGCTTGTATATTTCCTGAGTCACCTTTTATGACACATGGAAAGACCTAGAGTGGTCCTATTCTACTCTGCCGGAAACCACACGGCAAGGATATTATTGATGCGGTTTTTTTTATTTTTATTTAAACTTTATTTACCAAAACAACACGGTACCAAAGGCGGACTTAGTGCTAATAGCACACATTTCTACCACTTGAATATTCGGGATATATGGAGAAAAAACTGGTGATAGGTTCTTTTAATGTTTTTCGAGTGTACGTATGTTTCTTTGGCACGATCTCCAGCTTAAACGGGTCGATGGATGAGGCTTGTGAGGTGTCCTTAGATTTGTCTACTTCTCACGAAACAGCACTTAAATTTTCTATGCTGCAATCCTTTTCTCTCGCTCAGAAGCATCATTCGCTAGAGCGAGCGAGAGCTGTTGGGTGCTGCCTAATAGCCTAAGTGACAGCAAGTTTCCTTGCGGTGGTTCTGAGCTATGTTAAATTATTGGGTGTGAACGCTTGAAAGTCAGGGTTTTTTTAATTTGTCTGGCAAAAATACTTGTCCATTTGTACCTTACTTTTTAACCACCGACGGAAAAGAAGGGTGTTACAAGTTTGACGCTAATGTCTGTACGTCTGTCTGTCGATCAGACATCGACAGATCGATTTTGATGCGGTTTTTTAAAGTGGAATCATGTTTTACTTGCGGTGGTTCTTAGCAGGTCCTGAATGTTTGTGTATATATGTATTTGTTATAAAATATAACATTGAGAAACATGAGTCTTTAACTTACTTTGGGGCTAGCTCAATCTGTGTAATTTGTTTGTATTACGGCTAAAACCCGACATGCGACTACGCCTAGGTTTAGCCGGCTAGAACTAGGTTCAGCCGATCGCAGGTAGTTAAACGTAGGTGTAAGAGTAGGTTGTCTATATTTCAGGTTATAACGATGATAAAATAAAGGACCAAAATGTTGAAGTGAGTATTTGTTTATTTTATTTAGCAAACCTTAACTGTATTATTGTAAAAACAGGACTAACTTTGTTACTAGGTTTAAACCATTATCTACCCAAATCAAGTTGACACAGACAGATGAGATAGTGTCATTTTACTAGATGCCTATTTGATTTGGGCAGATAATGGTTTAAACCTGGTAACAAAGTTAGTCCTCGTTTTATAATAAGACGGTTAATATCATCAAGCCTCCAAGTTATTAATAGCAATACAGTAATTGGTAGATTGAGTTTCCCGGTTTGATCTGCCTGAGCCTGCAAAGCCTGCTTCGGCGAAAGCCTTTTTTATGCGACGTCTCGTAATTGAATGTTACTAGCCCAAAGCTTTCGCATTATGAGGTTGTAGGCAAAAGCTGGTTTTTCTGGAAAATGGTCAAAGTCTTTTATTCAATGTAGTATAAATTTATTTGTTATTGAAGGTCTATTTAAATATTATTTTAGTTCAAAAGCTAAGCTACTAGCGTTTCGGAACGACAACTGCTGGGAAGATTACGCCGAAAGAAATCCAGTTCAGTAGACTAAAGAGACGCTTCGCTCGCTTGTCAACAAGTTTCTTTGAAAGGCGAATAAAAAAAAAACTCCTGACTTATGCGTTTACCCCTAATAATTTTTAAACGGCAAAGAATTTGCTTTTACAAAAAAAAAACGAAACTGCGTTGAAAAAGGTCCATCCGTTCGAGAGCTACGATGCCACAGATAGTCAGCCAGACAGTGGCGTCAAATTTATAACAACCCTCTTTTTGCGTCGTAGGTTAATAAAACAGAAACAGACAAGAACTAGAAGCACTGATTTAAAAATGAGTCTTGTTCAGCCCATAGTTACGTTTTGACTTAACGTTCACCCCCAAACTACACAACCTATTTTGATAAAAGTACCTGGGCGACCGAGCTTTGCTCGGTTACATCTCAAACATTAACTATTTTTTTTAAACTTGTCTTAATACAATGCAAAATAAAAAAAAAATTATAAAAAAAATTAAACACAAAAAAAATAAAAGTAAGTTACCGAGTGGGATTCGAACCCGTAACACTCTTTCTAGCGGTCGGTATCCTTAACCGCTGAGCTAAAAACATGGCGGTCAGCGCGGAGAAATTAGCGACCATATTCTGCGTGGAAAGAAAAACGCATGAAAACTCGAAAACACGCGTTTTCCCAAACATAAAACTAATCTAGATCGATTTTTTACCCCCATATACAAATTTTCTGCGAAATCGTTAGAGCCGTTTTCGAGATCACAGAAATTTATAAATAAATATATACAAGAATTGCTCGTTTAAAGGTATAAGATTTATATTAGACTAACTAACAAGTGAGCCCTTTTAAACAAAACAGAATTTTCCAAATCGGTCCAGGCGTCTTTGCTAATCGATGAATATACATTAAAAAAGGATCGCGACGAATTGATAACCTCCTCCTGTCTTAAAAGTTGGTTAAAAACATATATAGCTGATAATAAATCGCCAAATATCCGACAATAGCAATATCCACCGTAAGTACCGATACCGGGAACAGATGGCGTCGTAAATAGCAGATAATGTAAATAAATGAAATAATCCCGACCAGTGGGTAATAAAAACACTATCCCGAAATGTGGAAAGAACAGAAGTGAAGCTCAGGTATTATGTTAAGAAGGCAGAATCAAAGTTTTCTATACAAACGTAGTCTTAGCTTTTATTTTAAAAAGTCATGTCAGATTTCGGTAAAATTTTGTAATTTCAAAGAAATGGCTCATATGTAGGCATATAACTGGTTTTTGACATGAAGGAGAATATAGTTAATATATCATTTGACCATTTGACCATCAGTGCAGGAAACTTCTACACCCTTATATTTTCTTTCAAGTTCAATTTTTGAGTTTGAAAACTAGTTATATGCCTAGAATCCTAGATGTATACAATATTTTGTAATAGAATTACAAAATTTTACCGAAATCTGACAGTTAGTTTCAAAATAAAAGGTATACTACGTTTGTATGAAAATGTCTATGGTAAGGGGACTCTTAAATAAAAAATTAACATTTTGTTTATACAAGCTTTTATTTAATTTGCAATGTGCTTTGTATGTATGTAATATGTATGTTTGCTGGTTCAAATTTTGCAACTCAATTTTCAACCAGTTATCCTCAACTAATTTAGCTGATTTTTTAAATATTTGTGTCAGGCGGACTGACAATACAATATTGTGAAATTAATGAGCTGTTTTGATGATGAAGCCGGGAGGAACTCAGTTATAAAAATATAACCTTATTGAGTAGGACTCGTTAGATTTGTCTGTCGAGCACTTTATGGTAGACGATGCCTAGGGTCTGATCACGGAGAAGGAAGATTATTGGCCTTAACAAGTACAAAGCTTGTACAAAAATGTAAATTTTTTTAAATATTCAAAATTCAAAAAACCTATTTTAAATATTTCAAAGAGCTTTTAAGATGTATTTCTATTCTTTTAATAATTTATGTGGCTATCCCGTTTCGGAGTGCGAAATCTTTTAGTCCTCTGGAGAAATTGGCGAAATGAAACTTGCATTTTTAAAGAACCGTAGTTTTCGGACGCGAATGTTTGGTTAGCATACAAATATTACTCTCATATAGTAAAATATAATCTTTTAAAAACTAAAAACCGACTTCAATCCCAAAATACATTACCGATTTTGATATAATTTTTATGGGCCCACCAGACAAGTAATGCCCTTATAAACAAAACAAATTGGTCCATGCGCCTTTAAATAATCGGTGAAAATACATAAAAATATTAGCCAAGTGCGTATAGGGTTCCATAGTTGCAAATGACGACTTTTAATTCACTCGACTAAAAATGTCTAAAAACTAATTTTCCATTGAATTTGTATGTTTCCTTTTCCGAGTACATTTTATAAGTCAGTCGCCTCTAAAATAAGGTGTGAAGTCGGTTTTTAGTTTTGAATAATTATAAACGCATCGAACACAGTCTATCGATTTAAAGAGGATGTTTTGACAGTAGTAACTACGTACTTAGTTGAAAATTTGTTTTTGTTTGGGTTACGCCTGCTTACTGTGAGCTATCGCGTAAACAATTGATTTATTTCTGAAGCTGTATACTTTCTTTACTGCCATCGATGATGCCACCTGACCTGACTGCATACTCGTGTACAGTGTTAGGATAACCTAATAGTGAAATCAGTGACGTGTACAAATATTAGTACTAATCCTAAATTACTGATCTGTCGGAAATGCCGGCTCATCATCATCATCATCAGGTCTTTTTAGTCTCCACTGCAGGAGCACGACCCTCTCTGTACTACCAGAGCCAGTGTATACTTGGCCAGAGCAGCCAGAGGAATTTGCCTACACTTTCCTCGATGGCTAGTCGGGTTGGAGAGGTCTCATTGATGTGTACATAAGCTTTGTTTAGCTTGTATTTCCTAAGTCACCTTCTACGACATCCACGGGAAGACTTGGAGTGGCCCTATTCTACTCTGCCGAAAACCACACGGCTTTATATAAATGCCGGCTAGTCCCAGCTAAATTAGATTATTATCAAGTAAGTTGACAATATTAGTGTAAGTAGTAATAATTGCAATTAGATCTTTGTTTCATGTCTAATATTTGGTAGTGCTTATACTACTTTGCAGATAAAGAGATGTATTAAAGAAGATAAAGAGATGTAAATACTTTGCAGATAATAAGATGTAGGATGTAGTTAATGCATTCTCGTTTTTGGTTAGCGATCTAGATTAGTACCTATATATTTTTTAATGATATTGTATGTGGTTAATAAATAACTGTTGTGTTTGTATAATAAAAAATATTACATGAACTTCTGCATTGCATACCAAGCAAAATACATTTCTTACTAGTATTCGATATTATATTAGGGTGGCACAAGTCTATGTGTCTGTATGAAAGACACAGTACTTTGTAAGAACCACCGCAAGGGAACTAAACTTGCTTTCACGTGAAAAAAAACCGCATCGAAATAGGTCCATCCGTTCGAGAGCTACGAGGCCACAGACATTAGCGTCAAACTTATGACAAACCTCACTTTTGTCGAATGTTAAATAACCGGCCAAGTGCGAGTCGGACTCGCGCACGAAGGGTTCCGTACCACTATCCATATAAAATGACGTTTGTTGTATGGCAGCCCACTTAAATATTTATTTTATTCTGTTCATTTGTGGAAAATTTAACTGTCTAGCTATCACGGAGCCTGGTGACAGACTGAAAGCGAAGTCTTAGTAATAGGGTCCCGTTTTTACCCTTCGGGTACAGAACCTTAAACGTGGTCTAGAAATAAAAATTACCAAATGCAAAGAACTGCAAAACTACGTGAAGGAAGCACTCGCAAATCAAACTACACTTTCACTCGTCCGTTGTAAAAAACTGTAAAAAATACTACTTATTTCCATTTTAATTAAAACTTTGAGTAGCCACACGCCTAAAGAACGATTGTGCAAATTCCATTCTTACGTCGTAAATCCTAATCAAGTATAGTTATTAACAATGTTCACACTACCACAAAATAGCGTCATCGAAGAAGTATCACTTTTGTGGTGCAATCAGAAATAGATAACTAGTGTAAGCGAAAGGAACGTATTACGAAAGAAAGAGGCAGAATGTATGGTAAAAGTGGTATGAGTCAAAGACTAGGTAAGAAAGTTTGACAGTTGTGTGTGAGCGAGATAGGTTATTGTATGTGTACACTACGTCCAAAATTGAATCTAAATTTGAATAAAACTGCCTTATTTTAAGAGCTTAGGGGCATGGTAGTGCCCCGCTATGTTAAGTAAAAGCAAATAAAGATATAAAGGCATAGCATATTTTTGTTGAAGCAATTCAAGGCACTTGACACCTCTGTAACTTCATTGTGAATGTATACAATCTAAGGTACGTCTAGCAGACCTTGAAACTTCTGAAACAGACTCACACTATAAGCATGAATTATATGGGTTAATTTACATATTCAAATTTATTGTGTGTTATAGATTATGGACTTTGAATGTGTTAAATCAGCCCGATTTAGAGTTTAAAATAAGCGGCCAAGTGCGAGTCGGACTCGCCCATGAAGGGTTCCGTAGTAGCAAATAACATAATATAAAAGTCTTGTAGTATGTTTTTTTTTTAATTTTTATATTTGAGTTGATTGAATGAAAGGTAAATTGCCGTTTATGATTTATGACGTATTAAAAAAAACTACTTACTAGATATCGTTCAAACCAATTTTCGCTGAATACAATAATTATTTTTTTTAGTTTTTCAATTCCCTTATTTTAGAAGTTACGGGTGGGGGGGGACACTTTTTTCCACTTTGGAAGCGTCTCCCGCGTAAAGTATTCGGTTTAGAAAAAAATTATATTAGAAACCTCAACATCATTTTTGAAGACCTATCAATAGATACCCCACACGTATGGGTTTGATGAAAAATAAATTTTTGAGTTTCAGTTCTAAGTATGGGGAACCCCCAAAATTTATTGTTTTTTTCTATTTTTGTGTCAAAACCTTAATGCGGTTCACATAATATATCTAATTACCAAGTTTCAACAGTAAAGGTCTTATAGTTTCGGAAAAAAGAGGCTGTCTCATACGGACGGACAGACAGACAGACAGACATGACGAATCTATAAGGGTTCCGTATTTGCCATTTGGCTACGGAACCCTAAAAATGCCTCATTAGATAGATTATTAAAAAGTATAGTTTGCGTATTTTTTATTTTCTCTGACGACGCAAACAATGACGAAGATACAGCGTATTTAAATTTCGCGTGACGTTACAATCAGCTACGATTTTTAACCAAAGAAGACGTAAATCGCCCCAAAAAATTCAAAGTATCAGATGTATTTTTGTGAATTTCTACTTTGCTATACGAAAAAAAATATAGGTTTCTAGTTGGCGGACGGAATCAAATAATATATTTTTTACCCAGTCCATATCCCTACTACGTTCTGTACGCTTTTTTATTTTACCGATGTCCGTCTGTCCACACTATCTAGTGTCAAGAACCGTGAAGATAGGATTGATAGAAGGTATAGCACGTAATGAAAGAACAATATTGTTTATCTCTTTGGTCGGCCGTCACACTATTGACATTGCTTTAACTGGATGACAATTGACAACTAATCTATGTGGTACTGTTATTATTACACGTATAGCTTTATTTTCATCCATCATCATTGTCAGGTCCTTCTGCCTTCACTGCAGGAGCACGACCCTCTCTGTACTACCAAAGCCATACGTAGCCTAAGCAGCCAAAGGACATGGCCTATACATTCTCCACGCTGGCCAGGCGGGAGAGGTCTCATTGGTGTTTATAAGCTTTGTTTAGCTTGTATTCCCTAAGTCGCCTTCTACGACATCCACGGGAGGACTTGGAGTGGCCCTATTCTACTCTGCCGGAAACCACACGGCATTTTCATCCGTCGTCCTCGTATAATTAAGGTAAGTAGTATTTGACAGACTTTTTGGTTAAATAGCCTATTTTACTTTATGGTTTTGTTTTATATTTTGTTTAAAACCAAAATGCCACTCAAAATGAATATTTTCTGAAAACAGCAAGAAAATTGGTTAATTAATAAAGCAGCAATTAACATTTCACTATCTCTTTCGTACGCGCGAGACCTAACATCGGTTGGTTATTTATAATACGATTTTTTGATTAATGTAAATTAATGGCAAATAAACTTTTTAAGTTTCTAGCTATGAACGATCTAAAATAATTTTAGTTTTTTCTATATATACATATTAGAAAACACATAAACTGACGAACACTCAATGTGTCACGTTCATAAACAACTCGTTCATCTGTCCCGAGCACCGTCTCCCGCCATTTAGTTTTATTGTCTAGACTCTAGCTGAATCACTTTAGGCTAACTCCACCGGAACGGCATTATCAAACCATATTCACCTTTATTTGTATTAGCACAATGCACAGTATAGTTTGGACGAAACAAAAGCCTCGCGGCTGTCAGCAGCGCCGCGTGTCCACAAGCTGCCGAATTTTTTTCAAGCTATTTTATGCATTTTATAGCTGAAAATATAGGTGAGTATGGTATGACAGTAAAGTAGAATGCCAGGCGCTGACGTTCCGGTGTTAGTTGGCCCTTAGGCCTGAGCCTTAAGCGCATTGCTCATATCGTATATTAGTCTTAAACATAGATACAGAAAGAAATAGACGAATAAAGAGTATTGTCATCATCATTTCAGCCGCATAAAGTCAAACCTATCCAAGAATTGATTCTGGTGTACCCTTTGGGTTGCGGAGGTCAGACGGCAGTCGCTCTGTGTAAAAACCAGTGACCTCGTCAAATTACCTAGAGTAGTAAGCGGACCCCGGGGCTCTGAAGTGTTACCGCTGAGGATGCAACCGGGAACATGGGAGGATGATGAATGTCCACTGAATAGGCTCTCCCAAGGAGTTCAAAAATGACCGACCATGACCGAGTGAGTGATGGATCCTTTCCAGAGACCTTGGTCAGATCGCAAGTGAAAGAGTACTGATTAAACATAAAACAACAAGGCTTCTAGCTTTTGCTGTAAGGAAGTTAAAGGGATGTCAAACGTCGAATGACCTCGAGAGAAATGTGGTATGGCTATTTCCCTGTTTTTGCTTGACTTGGCGGTGATACAGAGAGGAACTAGACGAGATCGGTAGAAGTAGAAGGACGAGAAGGTATTGAGAAGTTAAGCGAATTCTTGTTTGAACGACGCGTAAGGAACGCGCGCGACGGTTTGATAAGTTAAAAACTCTTATGCCTACATAACCTGTTGTCTGTGCAAAACACCAGACACAATAGTAAAACAATGCATGTCGACCGGATTCCGGTCTGCTCACAGATGACAGGTTACCACGATTTGTTGCTGTGCACTATTGATAACCTACTGTATTATTTACTAACAACAATTAATATTGAAGTATCAGGTCATTTGCGATTCTGGCAGTAGTATGCGTTCAAAAAAATAAAACAATATTGTATTATTTTACTAAAGATTTAAATTGAAATATCCAGCTTTGTTGACAACAGATAGGCATAAATCAGCCTTCTATTTGAAATGCATTGGATTTGGTCCTACATATGTCATAACATAACCTTTCAGTACCTGCTAGTAGCTATGATTACAAAGAATATTAAAATACAATAAAAAACAAGCATACCTAATGTAGCATTTTAGTACATTTTAAGTACAAAATTACTGTTGTGCAGTAAAATAAAAGTAGGTCACCTCTATTCTCTATTTTATTATTTGATCTACCTATGAACTTCACTATATTTACGCATCAACTTTGAAAAACAAATCCACTATTCCTTATTGCCATTAAAACGTTACAAGGACCGTTCCGTCAAGCGAAAACTAATCTTAATTTTAATGTTATAGGGTGTAAATTCGGTGTGATGAGTCATGGCGCGGATTTTCCGCCGGTTTCAGGCGAGCATTTGCGCTCATTTGTCTTATTAATGGTCGGTCACTTGATGCCTGTCCGTCTTACGTCCGCACGTTTTCATCTATATTCTAGCGTTGAGGTTGGGCCACTAAATCAGAGATCTAGTCAGTAATCTTCAAAGGGAATAGGCATGACGATGGAAAAATATTTCGGTCCATCGGTTAGATTACTGTTATTAGTATTACGGGACTTACCGCGATTAATATCGTTTTTTGCCAGATATTTCGACGGCCCTTCTGCCATCATGGTCGCTGGCCGACTGAGGAACTGCGATGGAACATCGGTTAGATTGTTAAAAAATATTGCATACTTACGTATTTTTTATTTTCTTTGAGAAACAAAAAATTACAAAGATACAACACATTAAAATTTCGCATGACGTCACGGCTAGGTAAGATTTTTACTTAGCGGTGACGTCGCAAGCCCCCACTCCGGATCTTTGACGCTCCGTATCTTGGTGAATTTTAACTTTTTTGAAACTGAGATATATATCGGTCAATTATTTTTGGATAATCTAAAAGAGGGACTATTACAATCATACTTTTCTGACCCTGTCGTCAACCCTATTTCATGTTCGCGAATGTCATTCAACTTGGTTGTTTATACAATAGAACAAGTACCATTTATTTACCAACAAATCAATTATTATTGTCATTGATTGATTGCTTGTTTGGTGTTGGTGAATATGAAAATTAATCAATTTACTGTCCTTGAATAAATAAAATAAATTAAAAACGTAAATTTTATAAATTGTTATTGGCACAAGCTGGATAAATAATTTTTTACAAATTTTACTAGGTCCTACTAATATTATAAACGCGAAAGTTTGTAAGTATGGATGGATAGATGTTTGTTACTCTTTCACGTAAAAACTACTGAATGTAATAAAACTTTACAATAATGTAGATTATAAATAAGAATAACACGTAGGCTGCAATTTATAAATTTATTGTAATATTGTAAGATAATCTTGCGCAGATAAAGTCGCGCGCATCAGGCGAAATTTTGTGAGTGTGTTTGTATGTTTGTTACTACTTCACGCGAAAACGGCTGAACCAATTTTGATACAATTTAGTACGCAGGAAGCTTAAGCTTACAACTTAGGATTTACACATAGCCTCCTTTTTACGCGGGTAACACTACTATGTTACAGTACTTACAGTACAATGGTTGACTGGAAGAAAATGCTTTTAGCATTAAGTCCGCCATTTGTTAAAAGTACATTTGTAATTTGAAACAATAAAGTTTGATAAAATAAAATAACACAGCGGGACGCAGCTAATCCTACTATCCTACTAATATTATAAATGCGAAATTGAGTTTGTATATTGGTTTGTTACCTCTTCACGATTAATGTACTGAACGATTTGGATAAAATTTGGTATAGATATAGTTTGTGACTCGGGGAAGGACATAGGGTACTCTTTATCCCGAAATTCCCACGGGGCGCGTACAGCTAGTGCACCTATAAAATCGTGTGTCTCGTGGCCACCCTCCGCTCAGCTGTTTTCGTCTACATTATGCTGCTATACCGTCGTGTTGCGATGACCAATCCACTTGGGGCTTATGGCCCACGCGTGGGGTGTCTCTAATTAGCCGCTTAAGCTTTCGTGGAATTTTTCGCTTATGATTTCACACTAAATCTGTCGAGTTTGTCGCAATGTCTTTCTTGTTTATTTTGTATATTCTGGTTTTGTTGACTGATTATTTATATTTTATTAAAAATAACTTGAGATAAATTTATTATAAATTAACACGGTTTTCTTTTCCTAAAGCTTTTGAAAGAATGCTTTGAATGAATGAAGAATGCGAATGGAAACGCAGCCTGTTTCCATCTTCTGAAGCGGAGCAGAGCGGAGAGGAGCTTAGCGGTGCATGAATTGACCAATCACAATGCTCGAAATCTCCGCTCTGCTTCCATTCTGCTTCAATGAAAACAGCGGAGCGGAGATTACGAGGATTGTGATTGGTCAACAGCCTTAGCGTTAAGTCCACCTATTGTAGCTTTTGGCTCAATAAAGTTTTTGAATAAAAAAAACATAAAAAATCTTTATATTTACGTAAAATAATCGCGACCCGAAATGCTGCAAAAAAATGGTAGCGAGTTTATTTGCCATGTAAATTAAAAAATTACCCTACGACACCCTCTAGTGATGAGTGGCGGAACTACATATTACCACCGCACTTACGTTAAGTGGAATTCGTATGAGTAGCGCCATCTATTATTTGCCTGGTTAATTTACTTGAAAAATATTAGATGGTATATTATGGCAAGTAATAGGTATAAAAACCCGACTTTCATGCGTTAACCCTCAATAAGTTTTAAACGGCTGAACCGATTTTAATCAAACATACCTAAGAAGTAACACAAGGAAGCTTTCACGTTTAAAATATACGCATCGAAATCGGTCCATCTGTTCAAGACCTACGATGCCACAAACAGACAGACAGTAACGTCAAATTTATAAACCATTCTTTTTGTCGGGGGTTCTGGTTATGATTCAATTCTGATAACGAAAATTCAAAGTCTGTTTTGTGTTTAGGCTAGAATTCCTCACACGCTAGTATGATTTGTAAATTTTATTAATAACTTAATGATTTGTCGAATTTATGAAACGAGGAATTAATCATAACTTCAAACAAAAGGATCAATAAACTTTTAATGGCGAACGGGCAGTAAATCAGAGAATTCCACACAATCGATTGACGCAATCCACCGGCTTTCGTTTGCGTCACGATCGTAGCACTCCAAACTTCAGCCGGTAACTTTTAAGGGGGTTTTGTTGGACATTGGACGAGCGAGCGAAGTTCTCTTATTTATTTTTTGAATTTCCCAAACGATGATGGCTGCATTTATACAAAAGGATCAATAAACTTTTAATAGCGAACGGGCAGTAAATTACGGAATTCCACACACACAATCGATTGACGCAATCCACCGGCTTTCGTTTGCGTCACGATCGTAGCACCCCAAACTTCAGCTGGTAACTTTTAAGGGGGTTTTGTTGGACATTGGACGAGCGAGCAAAAGTTCTTTTATTTATTATTTAAATTTTCTAAATGATGATGGCTGCATTTAAACAAAAGGATCAATAAACTATTAATTTTTAATGGCGGACGGGCAATAAATTAGAGAATTCCACACAATCGATTGATGCAATCCACCGGCTTTCGTTAGCGTCACGATCGTGGTACTCCAAACTTCAGCTGGTAACTTCCAAGGGGGTTTTTGCCGCATTTTTAATATTACTTAACTGGCTGGTCTTTTACCTTTCTTCTCAATTGGACATGGAATTTAGCCAAATTCTCCCGTGTATTTCATGGAAGGCGACTCAGGAAATACAAGTTAAACAAAGCTGAGTGAGGCCAGCGAAGAGAGTGTAGACCAAGTCCTCTGGCTGTTTTGGTCAAGTATGGCTCTAGTAGTATCGAGAGGGTCATGCTGCTGTAACAAGACAATGATGATGATGAATTTAATTTCATTTCAATAGTCGTATGTTATAAATTCACTTCAATAGTAGTTCAAAAAAAATCAGTACAAACAAACTAAACGATGTCGAGAAGTGGACGTTATGCGGCTGAAATGAATGAATGAATGAATAAAAACTAAACGATGGCCATTTTGAAACATTTAAAACTCAAATCTGAGTAACAATATCGCTTCGGATTATGTGAATCGTTGCTATATCTTCAATGTATACTTTAAAACCCACGCTTTTGAATCTCCAGCACTTACAGTATCAATTAGCGCGATGTTCAATCTCAAATGGGATCATTCAAGCGTCAGATTGCGTATCTGTTGCAATAATAAACTGTATCGTACATTCACCAGACGTTTAGGATCAATAGGGATTTTTGTTGGTGCCGTGTGGCACCGGCCTTGAATAGGACCGCTTAATCTCTTCCTGTACACTTAAATATTTATTTTATCCTGTTTTTTGTATTTGCTGTTATAGCGGCAACAGAAATACATTATGTGTGAAAATTTCAACTGTCTAGCTATCTCGGTTCATCATCAGACAGACAGACCGCTTAAACTAACTCTTAGCTGTACGTAACCTTTGACAACAATTGCGCAACAAAAGAAAGTGATTATTATTAAGAGGTATTATAGATATCCTTAAAAAAAAAACGGATAATGGAGTCTAATATAGTCCCGTTTTTACCCTTTGGGTACGGAACCCTAAAGATTTCTTAAAAACTGTCAGACAATCGTGGTAACCCTACCATCACGTGCACTCAAACTTAGAACCAATCACAGGCGCCTGTTCCATATTTAAACGCAGCAATATCTATAGAGATTACAACGGATATCTTAAATTGTTATTCCAAAGTATTCTAATCTGAATAGGATGTATGATAAATTGGATTCTATTTAGTTATGGCATTCGTTTGAAATGCTTTCTAAAGCTAAGCTTATTGAACTACCGAAGATCTCTATAAGTGCTACGAATACTTGGACGTAAAAATACGCAAACAATGTATTATTTTGTTATTAGGGCTCCGTAACTAAAGGGTAAAAACGGGACCACATTACTAAGACTTCGCTGTCTGTCCATATGTCCGGGCTGTATCTCAAGAACCGCGATAGCTAGAGAGTTGAAATTTTCACAAATTATGTATTTCTGTTATCGCTATAACAACAAATACTAAAAACAAAATAAAATAAATATTTAATAATTTTCCCATACAACAAACGAGATTTTTATAGATAATGATACGGAACCCTCAGTGCGCGAATCCGATTCGCACTTGGCCGGTTATATTATATAATACGTTAGCTTAAACAGATCGCCGCCCGTCTATTTGCGAAATAGTTTGAAACGTTTTAATACAAACTTATTTTTGATGAGTTTCGTTGGATAACTAATGAAAAGAATAACCATGAGTGTTTGTTTGTGTCAAACCTGTCGACATGTCCGAGTTGTAGGCTCTAAAATCCGGGGATTTCACGCGTCTTTTCCTGGTTGCAAAATTTTAGAGATGGCAACCCTACCCTACGGTCACGTGCACTCAAACTATACAAGAGCCAATCACAGGCGCCTGTTCCATATTTAAACGCAGCAATATCTATAGAGATTACAACGGATATCTTAAAGTATTCAATCTGAATAGGATGTATGATCAATTGGATTCTATTTAGTTATGGCATTCGTTTAAAATGCTTTCTAAACGCTAAGCTTATTGAACGACCGAAGATCTCTATAAGTGCTACGCATACTTGGACTTTAAATACGCAAACAATGTATTATTTAATATATTATAATATATCGGATCGGCGTCTATTTGCGAAATAGTTTGAAACTTTTCAATACAAAATGGTTTTTGATGAGTTTTGTTGGATAACTAATCAAAAGTCATGAGTGTTTGTTTGTGTTGGTTAAGGCGAAAGGGTAGCAGAAGTGGTTTGAAATAAATTGTTTAAAAGTAACATACATACATACATACTATCACGTCTTTATCCCTAATGGGGCAGACAGAGCATTTTGGGTCTTGCGGCTCTATGCAGAGCCCAGGGCCGCAAGACCCAAAAGCCACTTTTAGCGTCATGGTGGGCGAGAAGATGGAAAAGCAATCAATACAGTAATGGGTTGCTAGCCGCATCGCCTGTTAACATGATTTGCATTTTTGCACATTCGCTCGATCGGCTTTTACGATCTGCGTGGGAAGAGAAGCAGCTGGTACATTCTAAGTTTTTTTATTTCTCCCAGACCAGCATGGGTTTAAAAGTAAATATAGTGATAATTAAAAATTTCGAACTGAGGTAGGCCGATGCAGGCATAACTTAGCCCGATGGCGTTACATAGATGAATCCGCAACACAGTGTCAGTGTGGGCATGGCGACCAGACTATGTAACCCCTCCTTTCTTGCCCACCGTGCCCCACCAGCTGCACTAAACGTGACCTTTATGAGGCCTCGGACAACGCTGTAAGAGTGGCATCTTTCTGGAGGTAAAAAATTTGATTGTTTGAGCCAACGACACAAAAAGAAGATTAAAAATTTGACTTTCAACAATTTGTAGAAAGACCTTTAAATTATTTTATGAATAGCTTTTGAAAAATATTTTATGAATACATACATACATACTATCACGTCTTTATCCCTAATGGGGCAGACAGAGCATTTTGGGTCTTGCGGTTCTATGCAGAGCCCAGGGCCGCAAGACCCAAAAGCCACTTTTAGCGTCATGGTGGGCGAGAAGATGGAAAAGCAATCAATACAGTGGTGGGTTGCTAGCCGCATCGCCTGTTAACATGATTTGCATTTTTGCACATTCCCTCGATCGGCTTTTACGATCTGCGTGGGAAGAGAAGCAGCTGGTACATTATAAGTTTTTTTTATTTCTCCCAGACCAGCATGGGATTTTATGAATAACCGTTTAAAAAACAGAAAAAATAAAGAAAACAGAATTATGATACAAAGCGATCTTTTCCAGTCAACCGTTGGGTAGAGGAAGAAGTGAATATTTAAGAGATAGGCATTTAAGTGTGTTTTTTCGACGATAACTTGAGTAATTTTGATCGGAACTTGAAATTTGGTAGGCGTGTCGTTGTAAGTAGAATTAGAAAATCGAGCGGTTGTTGAGTTATGAAGTTGGCGAGTTTACAGTTTGGGGCGAACAATTTGTACAATTTAAATCAGTATATTAACCTGAATTTTCTTTTGTTCACAGGTACGTTAGCAGTTTTTAACCGCTGAAGTGGAAAAGTGAAGTCCCTTGTTGTAAGTTCAGAAATTAACCAAACTTCTACCAGAGGAGAGACTTCGTCGCTATATCGTAGTGGCTTTTTAATCCTAGATCCATGAAATTGTTATTTATGGTAAGAACAAGTTTATTCGCAAATTAAAAAAACCCCGACGGCACCATCTATGTATAAAGCGCCATCTATTATTAGTCACGTAAAACCCCGAATTTACAATGCAATACAATACAAATACAAATACAATACAAATTTAAAGCGTTATTACCCAATAACTTTTAAAGGACTGAACCGCTTTCATCAAACATGGCCAAGAAACACCGCAATTGAAGTTGCTTTTACGAAAAATATCTATGAAGTGCCATACCTGTGTCATTGTATAATTTGGAGCGATGGAAAAAATATTACAGGATTTTTTTAAATTATTTTGGGTTTCAATATTACAGGAATTCAACATTTAGCAAATTCAACTTTTCAGACCTGAAGGTATTTCAAACCTGAAGGAATATTTCATTCATTGCCTAGACGAGATCGACTTTTTATAGATTGTCCGAAACTTTGCCTTTGACATGTATAAAACATACACGGAAGAAACGAACGAGTCCCAAGACACTACTGCGATAATTTATTCAAATCCAATCAGGTGCAAACCCTCCCGCCAAATGTATCTCCAACTCCCTATGCAATTGTAGAAAAATCGCATCCAAGTCTACAGAGGCGTGAATTAAAGAAAGTCTAGAAGTTTCAATCTCTGTATAAATCAAATCTGTATAATTTTTTGGCCTATGGGGCTCATTATTACTTGTCAGTACGTCTCATAGAAAACTTTATCAAAATCGGATGTGTAGTTTGGAGTTGAAGTCAGTTATAAATATTTAATATTAGCCGAAGCCCGCGACTTCGTTCGCGTGGACTTTGTCTCTGGAAAATGCTCATCAGGCTTAACAACTTTTGCTAAGGCGTCATATTTATATTTCTTATTATAGTTTTGCTGGATCATTATAGTTGTGCAACTTGTGCATCAGGTGTTCCATTTCCCAAAATGATTTATACTCAACATATGTATATGTTGCCCAGGTTTAACAGCTATATAACAAAAAAGTTTCATTCGAATCCGGTATCCAGTATTTGCGGAGATTAGCGTGTACAAACAGACAGTTTTTTTTTTTATATAGCCTATACAGTGTCCCATTGTTGGGCAAAGGCCTCCCCTTCTTGTCAAACAGACAGTCATTTTTTTAAATTTTTACTCCTATCTAGTCTCCATACACTCCATCGCCCCCAATATTTTTTTTCACATTTTTTTACTGTGTTATTGTATGTATAGATTATAAAATGTCAATTCCGCACTCTCGTCATTTGGCGAACGGAAATAAATCACGGGGCGATCGGCACGGAAATAGTGGCCGACCTTTGCACGTAGCGAGCATTCGACCTGACAATATTTATAGAGCGGATGAAAAATGTAGGTTGCGTCCACTGTGCGACTCGAGCGGTGTTTTGAGTTCATTGTTGAATACAAGATTTCAGAAATATAGGACACTAGATGGCAGCACAGTGAAGTGAGGAATCAGGTCCAAAGAGCTGCTGATGTTGGATGTGTTACGGACCAAATGATAAAGACACTATGATAAATGTCCTGTCCGGTTAATGTAAGTAGACTAAAATGCCCCCCCTACCTACCCCCCAGGGGGTGGGGGATGGCTACCGGGCTAAATTAGCTTAACTTTACGTATATTACTCTGTGCCAAGTGAATTCTTCTGATACCAAAATTTGCACCTTCCATACATTGGGTGACACTACTTCCCGCACTAGTATTTTAATGACGAAGATACAGCCCATTTAAATTTGCGCGTGACGTCACGATTGGCTACGATTTTTAACCAACGGTGACGTAAATCACTCCCACTCCGAAATTTCGAAGCGCTGAATCTTCTTGAATTTTGACTAATTTGCTAAAAGAAAATATATGGGTCTTTTAATTTTGTATAATCTATTTGACGGACTAAATAAATAAATTTATTTTTGACTCGGTCCGCATCGCTATTGTATCGTCCAAATACATATGTGACATAAAATAATCATAATTATACGATAAACGTAACCTTCAAACATAATAATGCTTCTGAAATGTAAGCTCCAGTTCCATACATTTGTAAAACGTCTCATTACTTTCCAACAGAAGCGGAGAAGCCAGACCAAACTTTTAAAATAAACCATTCGAAAACTTTAAAATACTATTCCTAAAAAGGGAAACTTCGGTGGTCTCGATTCCGACCAGTACAGATATAGGCATCGTCAAAACTTCTCGGCCTGTCGGGTAGCAGGTTATTCTTAACTGAAATGGGAATACCCAATCCATTAGAGATTGGTCTAGACGGCACCGGTCAAAGAAAGTTTATTTTGTGAAGCGACGCTGAAAGTAGTATCGCGTTTGTGGGTTAGTGTATCTTGGTTTGTGACTTTGTGTGTTAGGATAGCTACTCAGAAATTGTGCAATCGAAGATTATATTAGCTCAATTTTTGGCCGGTTTCTGTGGTATCCGGCATAGTAGAATAGGACCACTCCAAGTCGTGGATGTCGTAGAGAGCTTAGCAATGAGGCCTCTTCAATCAGTCTGGCCAGCGAGGAGAGTGTAGGCAAAGTTCTCTGGCTGCTCTGGCCAAGTATAGCTCTGGCAGTGCAGAGAGGGTAGTGCTCCTGCAGTGGAGACTAAAAAAGACCTGATGATGATGATGAATTTTTAGCCAACCCATTAGAAATTGGTCTCGGTCAAAGATTTATTTTTCAAAGCGACGCTGAAATTAGTATCTTGTTTATGTGTTTGTAACTTGGTTTGTCCTTTTGTGTTAGAATTGTTTTAAACTCCCTTTCTTCATAAAGTCATCAACATTTAAATCGTCTCTTCATAGCTATATTTATATGTTAGGTAGTATAAGTAGATGTGTGTCGCTAATGCAAATCCTAGCACATGCTGAGTTGGAGACCATTTGGAAGACAAGGAACTTTATTTTTATTTCTACTTTTTAGAATTTGTTTATGTAATTTTATTGTGTTGCTTATGTCCTTCGAATAAATGTTATATCTATCTATCTATCTACTGTATAAACAGATATTCATTCTGAAATGTATATTATGTAAATATAATTTTATATTATGCAACGTGGTATTGACATACCTGTAATAAATCACAGGCTATATACTAGATCACTAATAGCATAATATAATTAAAATTAAAGTCCGAAATAAAAATTGACATTCCGATACAAATTGCCGCAATTTAATTAAAATAAGAGTAAAATAACAAAAAAATAATTGCCATTTCCGTACTCATAGCCCGTGGTTTGATTTATTACGGGTATGTCCCTTCCACGTTCGTAATATTTTATAATGTAAGTATATTGTATTACTTTTTTGTGCCACATAATTTTCTCTGTTTATCCCTACGGTCGACTGGGAAAAAATGCTCTTAGCATTAAGGCACCTAAATTTTAAAGGTTTTTTAAGGTTTGGTCAACACAAAATTTTGAATGATATCACTGGTTCCTTTCAAATGATTTATTTCAAATGGGGGCGCCACTGGACCCCGGAAAATTCTGGTAGCCCCTTAAGTCCGCCATTAATTGTTCCAAACTTACACGTATGATGTATTTCTGTTGTCGCTATAACACCAAATACTATAACAGAATAAAATAAATATGTAAGTTGGGCTCCTATACAAAGAACGTGATTTTATATACATAGTGACATATTATTATATACTGTATTTTATTATGTGCAATAAAGGGTATTGTATTGTATTGTATAGTATTGTATAGTGGTACGGAAACCTTTGTGCGCGAGTCCGACTCGCACTTGGTCGGTTATTGAACTTTTCAGTTGACGTTTTTATTCATGTGTACGTTATCTTGGAACGTACATACATACATACATACGTCATGGTCCAAAATATAGACTATAAACTCGCGACGCTCGCTCGTTCGATTTCAAAGAATGCATAAACCTTTTTATATGTTATAATGTGTATTAAAATGTGAATGTAACTGTTTTTATTTAGACGTCGCGTACAGCGTTCCAGCGTAGACATAAACATAATTTTCATTCGGGCGTACGCTCGAGAGATTTATTACGCCAGTGTTGTTTATACAAATATTTGTATATTTTGACAGTTTCGTAAGTAATACCAGTGTATTTGTTTGCTTTCTTCATGTTTGTAATTATCTATTTTTTTTAAATGCTGTTTCGTGTTTAGTGAAGTTACTAAAATTAGAGATTAGTAGCCAAAAGTAGCCGCTTTTCGCAAATGTGCGTAGAAAAGCTTCACGTTCTCACTTTAAACTGTTAACAGTAGTTCATAAAATAGTTTGAAGGGGTATAAAGTGCCTATACTTATAGTTCCGAAACCATTTAAAAGTGTATTAAACTGTATTATATCCGACCAACTCTTAGTTGTTCGGATATAACAAAATTAACTAAAACTTTAATATGTAGTTGAAAAGTTTGAATTAGTTCTTTTGCAAAAGCTTGTATGCTATTACTCTGATGTAATATTGCCTGCTTCATAGTCGGTTAGTTATGTCACTATAGTGACGTAATTTATAAAAAACAATGGCCGCTTTATTCATTTTGACGACCTCCGTGGCGTAGTGGTCACCATGCTAGGCCGCCACCCAAAGGTTCCGATTTTAATTCCCGGTCAGGGCAAGTTGGAAAAAGGCCTTTTTAAAATTGTCCTGGGTCTTGGACGTTTATCTAAAATATAGTATCGTTGAGTTAGTATCCTATAAGTTTCGAACTTACTTTGGGGCTAGCTCAATCAATGTAATTTGTATCTATATTTTTTTGTTATTTTATTATTTATTATATTCATTGTTATAGTGGTAAAAATTATACGCTTAATTTGGGCCATCAAATTAAGCGTGGCCTTTAGGTCTTCGAGCCCTGGGTTCTTTTTACCCCGTCAGGGACAAAGACGTCATAATGTAACCAATTTCAAATTACCTTATTTTAAACATGAATAAACGCTTCCTAGGAATTCCTTTTTAATGGCTTCCTAAGCTTAATAAGGTATATCTGAATAAAAAAGCTAGAATACAAAAAGCTTACTCCAATAACTGATGCGTAACATCAAAAGAATCCATTACTAACCCAACCTGGTGATTTCACGCTTTAAATCACAAAGGAGGCATAAAATAAAATAATAAAATACTTTTTTCGCGTAATGGTATAACGATATAGCATCTATTTCAATTTTGCTATTTATTTGGGCAATAGGAGGGAATAAAAAAGCCACGGGCAGGTAGAAAGGAGATGTGGTGGTATATTTAACACTTTATTGATTCAAAAGCTGCAATACGAGAAGTCTCCTCAATCTTTAGGAAAACCGACTAGATAGTATTGTTTTAGGTTTGTTTTAATTTTTTTATATACGAAACGACGACGTGAATTTTTCCATAATAAATGTATAAATATGATAAAACGAAAAAGTGTGTTGCGTGCGGTGCTAAATTTAATTTCAATTTGTTCTAATACCGCATTTACACTTGCGTGTTCGTTATTCGCCTCGTCATTCGACGAAACATTCCACGAAACATTCGTATACGAATGCGGACGCGAACTACTGTTTTTACCGCATTTACATATTCGTGTTTGCTATTCGCCTCGTCATTCGACGAAACATTCAACGAAACATTCGTGTACTGCACTGTCTAAATATGCGAGTTCCATATTCCCCTCGTCATTCGCCTCGCGATTCGCGCGAATGTGTAAATGCGGTATAACGCTTTGATGTAAAAGCAGAACAATCATTCACAAATACAAACAACCTTTACAGACATCTATATCGCTAAAACCAAAATCAATCGTGATAAATCTCGCATTGTCATATGACCACTAAAGTCTAACAACTAGTTTAGTGTCTCCTCTTTCCTGTGATCCAGAAAAAATGTGCGATACAGGTCATTTGTCATCCTGAGCCAACAGTTATCGCGCGAAATTAAATATAGCAAATGCTCCTTGGTTTTTATTATGATCGCATATTTAGACAGTGCAGTACACGAAAGTTTCGTGTACTGCACTGTCTAAATATGCGAGTTCGTTATTCTCCTCGTCATTCGCCTCGTGATTCGCGCGAATGTGTAAATGCGGTATAACGCTTTGATGTAAAAGCAGAACAATCATTCACAAATACAAACAACCTTTACAGACATCTATATCGCTAAAACGAAAATCAATCGTGATAAATCTCGCATTGTCATATGACCACTAAAGTCTAACAACTAGTTTAGTGTCTCCTCTTTCCTGTGATCCAGAAAAAAATGTGCGATACAGGTCATTTGTCATCCTGAGCCAACAGTTATCGCGCGAAATGAGATATAGCAAATGAACCGCGGTTTTTGTTGTGATTGATATTAAAGAGAAAATGTTGTGTACCCATTGTCGCATTGTGTACCTATTTTATCACTAATATAGGAGCTCACTCAGTGTTAAAGTAAATTTAATTCTCCAAGAAATCAATTTAATTTGTCATCCTGAGCAAACAGTTATTGCGCGAAATGAGATATAGCAAATGAACCGTGGGTTTTGTTATGATTGATATTTTAATATCAAATGTTGTGTACCCTTTGTCACATTGTGTACCCTTTGTCACATTGTGTACCTATTTTATCACTAATATAGTAGCTCACTCAGTGTTAAAGCAAATTTAATCCTCCAAGAAATTAATTTAATTTGCCATCCTGAGCCAACAGTTATCGCGCGAAATGAGATATAGCAAATGAACCGCGGTTTTTGTTATGATTGATATTAAAGAGAAAATGTTGTATACCCTTTGTCACATTGTGTACTTATTTTATCACTAATATAGTAGCTCACTCAGTGTTAAAGCAAATTTAATCCACCAAGAAATCAATTTAATTTGCCATCCTGAGCCAACAGTTATCGAGCGAAATGAGATATAGCAAATGAACCGCGGTTTTTGTTATGATTGATATTAAAGAGAAAATGTTGTGTACCCATTGTCACATTATGTGCCCATTTTATCACTAATATAGTAGCTCACTCAGTGTTAAAGTAAATTTAACCTCCAAGAAATTGATTTACTTTAATCTTCATTGCGTTATTACGTGAATTTTCTTCTTTATGCTGTATTTTAAAATAAAAATAAATTCTGCTGTACATAATTAAACTAACTGAATATTTCAGTCAATTAACTTTTGCAATGTAATAAATAAATTAGGGAAAGCTCAATTTTATAGAAATAAACGGGTAAATGCGAGTCGCATTCGTGCACAAAGGGTATAACGTACCATTATCCATAATTTATTCTGTTTTATATGGTTATAGAGCGGCAACAGAAATACATCATCTGTAAAAATTTCAACTATCTAGCTTCACTACTCTACACTAGCTTCTACGCTTCACGAGATAAAGCTTAGTCCCGTTTTTACAGAACCCTAAAACAATCTTTAATGCTAAAGTGGGTGCGCATTGTCTTACATAACTTTTTAACTCATATCATCGGAAGTGCGAAAATGTTTCTCATACCATTTTAAATCATAATGATCATTCTTCATAAAAAATTGAAATACTAATGATTTTAAACTATAATCATTGGAATTCATAATATCACTAATCATACACTTTCTTTTTAATAATATTTATTTTCATATATTTGTTTATACTAATGATCCAAACTCCTAATCATTCGAATTAATAACTATTAAATTCATACATTTGTTTTTTCTAATATTTTTTTAAATAAATTTCTTAATCTGTAATATCTATAATCAAACATTTGTTTTATACTAATATATTCACTTTCATACAGTTATCTAAATTAAAATAATCATAAGTGTTAATGAAATGGAATAGGTAACAATCATTCATTAAATGAAAGTAGACAGACGCACTGACAGGTAAGTCAAAGTTATAAAACTTTGTTGATAGAAAAGTAGATAGACACTGACAGAAAAGTCAAACTTATAAAACCCCTATCATTTTTGGTCGAGGGTCAAAAGTAATGGATTTACTTTAATTGTTTAATAAAACGAATTGCTGTCAGAAAAGCAGGTTAGGTTAGGTAAGAACTGTGAACCCAACAGCGCGCGAGCCGAGCGAGCGAAGCGAGCGTGCCGCGGTAGCGGCCGGCGAAGCGCTAGAAACTATTTTTTGATAGAAAAGTAAACAGACACACCGACAGATAAGACAAACTTATAAAACTAGAGTTAAATCGTTTAATTAAACCGATTGCTGCCAAAAAAGTAGGTTAGGTTAGAACCGTGACCCCAACAGCGCGCGAGCCGAGCGAGCGAAGCGAGCGTGCCGCGGCAGCGGCCGGCGAAGCGCTAGAAACTAATTTTTGTTTAAAAAAAATAGACAGACACACTGACAAATACGTCAAACTTATAAAACCTATAAAAAAAAGACAAATAATATGTTTTTAGTGTTGCTTTTATTAATACAAAAATTATGATACTTGTCCTTTATAAAGTAAACTATTCTGATCAACGACGTTATGAGTTGTAATATGTTATTAGTAACAACATTAGTAATAAAAACAATATGATAATTGAAAGTTATGAAGAAAAAAGTTCTGAAAAAAAAATTATGAATTTAAACTTGTTTTTGGTAGCAACAGTATTAATAAAAAAACTATAATCATTAAATGCTATGAGCTCCGATGATAGTAATAAAAATGTATGAATAAAAAAAGTATGAAGAGTGATGATTATGAACACAAATCGGTAGTAAGATAAAGAATATGATTAAGAATTTTATGAGAGCCAATATGGACCCTGCTAAAGTATTGTATTGTCATAGTTCCTTGATAGGACTTTTTGAAGTGGATAAAAATCGGGTCTTTTTGTCTCCACTGCAGAAGCACCACCCTCTCTCTACTACCAGAGCCATACTTGGCCAGAGCAGCCAGAGGACTTGGCCTACACTCTCCTCGCTGCCCAGACGGGTTGGAGAGGTCTCATTGATGATTATAAGCTTTGTGTAGCTTGTATTTCCTAAGTCGCATTCAACGACATCCACGGGAAGACTTGGAGTGGTCCTATTCCACTCTGCCGGAAACCACACGGCGAATCAGAGATTTACGCTCATTGAATTTGTAGAACATGGATTCTGTTATCCGACTATCAATCGTTTTATTTCGGATTTCGAGATCTTGTCGTTGGTTTAGCTAGATTTATTTGATACACGAAAAGAAAAACAGTTATTTTGCTTTTGTTTTTCGCTTCTGTTCTTGTATTTTTACCCGAATTCCATAAATGGAGGAGGTTATCAATTTGTCGCGACCTCTTTTTTGTGTGTGTTCTCCGAATAATCGAAGACGAATGGACCGATTTGAAAAATTATTTTATGTTTGAAAACTATATTTATATTGATACTTGTGAGGTGGTCCCGTTGAAATTTTATCAAAATCGGTCGTGTAGTTTGGGGGTGAAGTCGGTTATTAGTTTTAATAAATTATTATTTCATAAATACATAATTCCATGAATAATATTTGCCGGAATACGAAAGCATTTTCAGTTTTAATCGTGAATCTCTTAAATCTTGGTGTAAAAAAAACATGTAAGACATTTTTTTTTGTAAATTTTTGGTACACGGCAAAAGGGATAATATCTAAGTGAAATATGTGTATCGACATGAATATAAAATTCCGAAATTCATGCAAAACCAAAACTTGGTCTTTATAAACATTTTCTTGAATTGACAGTGAAGTTACATAATAATGGCAAACAGTTGCCTGCCATTACAGTTTTGAGTCTGGTGTCTCGAATTCCTGGGACGTTTTGTAAATTTAACTGACAGAAATATTTAGAAGAACAAAGAGAAGACCTTTGACCACGATAGAAAAGTTAAAAACTTAAGAGGTGTCAAGGGTCACCCGGATGGAACGAAGTTCCTATAACTGGCTTGCTTTCTATGAGAGAGAAAGAGAGAGAGACAGACAGAGAAACATGCGCACGTGCGGTGTGCGCATGTTTCCTGTCTGTCTCTCTCTCTGGCTTACAACTACAATTATAGCAAAAAGTGTCGTTACAACTTTTGGTCTTAATTTTTTCCGTCTAGCCCCCTTTCGCAACGCGTGATAAGGAACTTTGTTCCAAAAACAAAACGTAAATGGCGTTACTTGTGATAGCTTGCATCAATAACCCGTTGAAAAAGTTTTTACACGAGTATGCTTACTACTTCATTCTTACAAAGCAGATTTCTTAAATCAATCGATATTGCCTAACCGCCACTTTACGAGAATAAACAAGGCTCGAGCCTGATGGGGTTGCCAGACGAGAAGACTGAAGTACCTGAAGTACCTGAACAATTGTTTATTGATTTACACATTGCTTTCCATTGGTTCGATCCCCGGTCAGGGCAAGTTGGAAAATGGCCTTTTTCAATGTCCTTGGTGTTTGATGTTTATCTATATACGCTTTTGTCATAAAATATTGTATCGTTTAGTTGTTATTTCAGCTCAATCAGTGTAATTTTTCCCTCTGTATTTATTTATTTTATTAATTTATCTTATACCTTTAAACGAGAAATTCTTGTATATTTATATATTTATAAATTTCTGTGATCTTAAAAACGGCTCTAACGATTTCGCTGAAAATTGGTATATTGGGTTTTCGGGGGTAAACAATCGATCTAGATTAGTCTTATGTTGGGGAAAACGCGCATGCGTTTTTCTTTCCACGCAGAATATGGTCGCTAATTTCGTCGCGTCGGTCGCCATCCGTTTGGCTCAGCGGTTAAGGATACGAACCGCTAGAAAGAGTGTTACGGGTTCGAATCCCACTCAGTGTCTTACATTTGTTTTTTTTTTGTGTTCAAGTATATATATAATTGTTTATTTTGTACTGTTTTTAGACAAGTTTAAATAATGTAGTTAATGTTTGAGACGTAACCGAGCAAAGCTCGGTTACCCAGGTACTGTTATAATATGCGGGGACGCCATATTGCGAGACGCTTAGATTCTCCGTTCTGTAGGTAGTACTTGTATTAATATTGTGCTAATGGTCGGACTCGAAAATAAAAATTGTTTTTTTTATGGGGACTCTGGACACCGGATAAAAAATCGGGACAATCTTGACGAATCTCGTACAACTGGCAACACTACTCGTCTCATACGTCTGCGATTAAATTCTACAAATAAACTGGCGCTTTGCAGACAAAGGAGCGACTCGTTCGTTTGTTGCGTTGATTCAGATTCATTTATTCCTCTCTAGAATGTGGTATACAATACATTATCTGACTTGATATGCAACTCCACACTCCTACCGCCGTATTCATACAAAGACGGCACGCCTCAAATTAGCTGTATTGTACAATGTTGCCGATTTTAGGTGCGCTGATCGTTCTGTCAAAGTCATTTAAAGTCTGAACTTTTAAAATTGTAGCATACTGACGGACTACGGACAAATTACACTGATTGAGCTAGCCCCAAAGTAAGTTTGAGATTGTGTTATGGGATACTAACTGAATGATACTATATTTTATAACAAATACATACATAGGAAAATATCCAAGACCCAGGATAATTTAAAAAAGGTCATTTTCCAGCTTGCCCTGACCGGGGAGCGAAGCCGGAACCTCTGGGTGGCGGACTATTATGGCCACCCCTACGCCACGGAGATCGACAAAAATATTTGAAAAGAAAAAATGAGAAATTCGATATGATCGCATCAACAATGAGTTTATTTAGAAAGCCCACGCAGATACAATTATGTACGTTCCCATCAGCGTTTCCAATATATTATTTTCTCTTTATTGTCTTGTTTCCACATTTGTTTAATATTGTTTTGTATGTCCAAGCTGCTTTAGAAGCGTGAATCGTGTTTGTTTTAGACTTGTTTCGATTTCATTGTGTTATTACTTATTAGCACATAAGGGAGGGAAGCAGACTAAACATCATTGTTTGATACAAAGAATGCCGCGTGGCATGAATTTACACTTTAGCTACAAAGGTTTTGTTGTTTTTCTTTAGAGAGCGTCTCCGCTGCCGGCGCCGGCTCCTAAAAATATCACTATTGGCAACCGGCGGTTATACTGCCGGCAGCCGAGATTTAAAACACCGGCTGCCGGCGCCAGGACTCAAAATTTGCCGTGAATTGTAGGTTAGGTTCGTTAGGTTTCCTGTGACCAAAACACGAGCGAGCGGGCGACTCCAGCTCAACACAGATCGAGTTATACCAGCGCCGGCAGCCAATTCGGCAACGGGCGCCGGCAGCGGAGGCACTCCTTTTTCTTTAACATAATTGTATTTAAAAATAGTTCTGTACTATACTTATGAACGTAAAAAAGTACTTAGTACACAAAACGCCAGCAATAACTGTTTATAAATATGTTATTTAGGCAATTCAAAAATAAGCTACGTGTGAAAAATTGCCACGCGTTCTAAGTATGTAATTTTCGGTCTGCTTACCTTTATATGTCTGTGGTTATTAGTAATAATACGTTGCGATGACGTGTTTTATAAAGAAACGGGCATATTGGGGCGGGTCGTCGGGTCGCATTGCAATCATGTCCATGCAACATACCTCACTATAGGGTATCTAGGGTCTGCTGCTATCCATGCTATTTTATATAAATCCCCATAGACAACGTTTGTTTTGACGTTTAGAAAAAAAAATCTGATCTGACTTATTGGAAACCAGAAGATTACTGCTTTGTGTGTAGACAACGAGCGGACCCTTGAGCATTATTTAAATTGCGTTAGGCCGCAAATTATGACGATTTTTGTAAATGATGCGACAGGATTTACACAAGGAAAACACTGGGCATAAATAAATACGTTTCTAGGTAAATGAATTGGTTTTTTATACGTCAATATTTTATAACATACACAAATAGCCGGACGGTGACATTTAAAAGTGTCGCTCGCTGTCTTAAAGTCTGTCAACGGTATTATAGGTCAGACAACTAAGTGAACCTGACATTTGATTTGATGGCGCCACCAAAATGTGTTATAATCTGTGTTATGGGCCAAGCCAGGTTAAATTTAGTTTTAAAAACTCCGCAGTATGACGTTATCTTAATAACAAATTTTTAAATCTTTACAAACTAAATTTATTGTAGCATATTTTTGCCGTTTTAGGCAATTAGACTCGGAGAACTTGGCTTGCTCGCTTGTTCATATGAAGTAGGATCCCGACGAAATTTTGCGTTGCGGCCCGCCCAAATGTGCACTACTCCTTTAGTTACTTAATTATGTATTTTGTGAACGTGCATTTATAATATTGCAACAAAAACCCGATGTGATTTGAAGGATATGGGGTCATGTTTCTTTGACCTTTGCTATCGTACCGTGCGTGATTTATGTATTGTTTTTCCCAAATAACAATTTTTACGAAAATACCTAGCTATTAAGAAATATGAATTTATGCCATTCGTTCTCGTTATAAAATTATAATAGCTGTGTTTTTTTTAATGGTGATGACTTGTCACGTAAGGTCAATATTTTTATTTTATTTACAGTAAGATTTTAAAATGTGCATGACTTCAGGACGAGAATCCACACATTCCACAAGAATTTTTTACATTCTCTTAGATTTTCCTTCACAAATTCCTTTCCAAGGAAAATTTGCAAGGTTTTCAGTGTTATTTTTATTTATAAGTAGCTGCGCCCCGTGGTGTTACCCGCGGAAAAGTTGCCCATGTGGTTATCCAGGGTGTCGGCTTCATGCTTACCAAACTTTATCAAAATTAGTCCAGCCGTTTGCGCGTGAAGAAATAACAAACATACACACACACTCACAAACTTTCGCTTTATAATATTAGTTTGATTTATTGTAGCACTAGAAGCTTATTAGGCCGATGCGTGTGCATCTTATCTTTGGAGATCTCTTTATCCAGTCTATTTTAGGAGCTGTTTAACGAAGCTGCAGCATAAACATTCAGCGAGACGCGCAATTGTCAACCAATTGCTGTGTGGTTTCCGGTAGAGTAGAATAGGGCCACTCCAAATCTTCTCGTAGATGCCGTAGAAGGCGACTTACGAAATACAAGATAAACAAAGCTTATAACCCGTTTGGCTAGCGAGAAGAGTGTAGGTAAATTCCTCTGGCAGCTCTGACCAACTATGGCTCGGTAGTACAAAGAGGGTCGTGCTCCTGCAGTGGAGGCAAAAAGACCTGATGATGATGATGCATTGAAAAGTGTCGCTCAAATTGTCTCAAAGCCAAAGCCAGTCGCCGGTACAAGCTTCCAACGAATAATCCCTGTATGAATCAACACTCGGATGCCAGAAGCGAGCCGCGCAAAATACGAGAGGCGCAAAATGGCATGCACACATTCATAGCAAAATGTCCTATTTGCATGAAGGCCGATTTGCAAGAAACCTTTAATATCACACTGTGAAAAGTCCGGATCATAAATTGCACCGCAGTCACTTGCCAAAGTCCATTGCTGGTCCTCATTAATTTACATACGATGTTATTAAGAGATTTCATTCAAAAATTGACATGTGCGTTTCGCGGTGTCTCTTTAACATTTTTTCATTGTTTTCACTAAACTATAACTTATTCACGGTAAAAAATTCAAACTATTGATTCAAATATTGCAAGTGTTTGCTTTTTACTTACTTTAAGCTATCTTATTTGATTTCCGAGAAATTGTTTGCTTTGCTTATTGTGTTCTGATGTTTGGGAATGGTCTTTTTAAAATCTTTATTATTACTAACTTTAACTTTTTTTAAATGTGGTTTCTCAATAAAACAGACAAAGACAAACGAATAAAAGCGATCATACATCCAATTGGACATTTTGAGAATCAAACTATTCACGAATCGGCCATTTTCCGCGTGTACCGAAACGCGGTATGCACAATATCAGAGCGCTGGCCAAACGCCAACCATTTTTCGGCTTTGGGATCATAACAATCTGTCGATTTTTAGACAAGCCACCGACCGATCGCTCGATCGAAATCCGGAATGGAATTAAATGTTGTTTTTTGTTACGCCCATCGGAATGCTCGAAATTTGCTTTGAAGTCTGTCGGGTATCGTTGCGTTTATTTATTGTGAAATAGTTTGATTTCTTCCATGCTTATTTAGGGGAAAAGAAAAGAAAAATATACCAGCGCCCTGTAGGTCAAATCGTAGAAGAATGTACCAGTTTCTACTCTTACAAAACCTTAATGTCCATCAAGGTGACGCTGGATCCATAAGTTCTTAAAGAAAAAACTATGCGTCTATGATTTATACTGGCCTTGGATCTTACGGCCCCAAACTCTGTCTATTTGTTAGGGAAGACCCAAAAGCCAAGTTACGCGGGAATTTTTCCGAAAAATAACTAAAATATGACGCTTTGCTAGTTTTGCTAGTCGTAGCTCCTCTGAACATTTTTCAGATATTTCGCACATTTCTTTGATCGACTTTAAAAAAAAAGCATTAAATTCTCTTTCTCCGACCAGTATGGAAGATGAAAAGTTACTCCCAATTAACTTAACCACAATTAATGTTCGTTTTATAGACATCACGAATAGTGTGAAAAATAACAAGACGGTCCAAGATAAAAACAAAGCTGTAACTGTAAACGATAAATCAAATGACGCAATAGAATTTGTTGAGCAAAAACGTTATAATTACGAGCAACAACACAAAGTGGACGTAAAACTGTTGGTGCACATTTATGAGAGCATTACGTCGTCGGCGGTTGAGTCAGAGTACGGCGACACACGCCAACAAACTGAAAAGCAATGAGGTTTATGTGAAGTTGTAGTTTTTTGTGGATGTCTTGGCGAAGAGAATATAGAGAAAATGTAACGTACTGTAAGTAAACAGGAGTTAAGTAGTTTTTAAGACAGATATGGCACTAAACTTAAAAATAGCGGAGTATCATTTATGCCTACTACTACAAACGAAACTATACATCCGTGCACACGTCGATGTGTGTGTCTCAATCAACACCCTTGACAAGGTGAGAACGTGGAAGAGGTGCAAGGACAAGGAACGGGGACGTATAATACGCGGGACCATAGAAGATTCCTATCTGTATGTAATATTTACCTCTATATTATTTCTGTGGTATGTGATATGGGTCAAATAAAATACGTAGTACCTCTATATCATCGTAAGTATCTACCGTACCAATGCGACTGGCAATCATCATGATTTTATTCCATATAAGTGTTGGCATTTAGGTGAAAAAGGGATTAGATATGATTCGTTTGTATGTTCGTACATAAACTTTCTTCATACTTGTTACTTTCATAAACATGAATTGCAATATTATCGTCACAAGAAACAGTTCTGTTGCAATTCTCATGCCATCTATCTTTTTCATTGCCAATATAATAAAGTTGATGTGACAGTTAGTTGGAATCTGTTTTACCAGTAAATAAACTGTATTACTTAGTAATATTGAGTATTTGATGTTCATTTATCAATTTTAGAAGGTGGTTCATGAATGAATTAAATATTTAAAAAAAAATATAGAGGTTGCATCGTACAGAGATTTCTTGCCAGCCGAAAAATTTGCGTTGGCTAGAAAGACTTTGGTCCTTACGTAATCAGACGAGATCAGGCACTATTTACATGTTTTTGCAAAGTTTCAGCCTAATTGGATTTTTTTATACTTTAAGGGTATTGAATTTTTCGGGGTCCAGTGCTGCACCCATTTGAAATAAATTGCTTAAAAGGAAACGGAGATGTCATTTAAAAATTTGTCTTAACCAAGCCCTTGATAACACTTTAAACTATTTTATAAACTACTGTTTACAGTTTTAAAGACAGAACGTGAAGCATTTCTACGCACATTTGCAAAAACGGCCACTTTTGGCAAATGTGCAAAGAGAAGCTTAATTTATCCCCATAACAAACTGCACTATACAGCAGCAAACATTGTAAATTCCACCGCAAACTTGAGCTAGACCCAATAAATTTAACTGGAAGACAGATTACCGACAGCGCGCCGTTTCAATATGAGATTTGTCTGTTTATTTATTGCGAGAACAATTTATTTACAAAGACGGAGGGTCCGCGAATTAGGAATCATCAGGTTTCTGAGGTTTTATTAGCGTTATGAATTTGTTGTAAGTGAAAATTAGGCTACGTTTCAGTGGAATATAAATTTTAAATTGTAAACCATGTTAATGGTAACGAAATGTCCACTCCACCTAGAGGATAAGCGAAGGAAAAAGAATAAGTTAATGGTAGAGAAATTGTTATACTAGAAACTGTTTTCTTTAATAACATCTTAAAAGTCAGAGATTACAATTAAATGGCAGAAGAAATAATAACTGCAAACAAACGGAATGCCGGTGCATTAGAAAACAAGTTTTTGAGGTTTTATAAGCGTTATGAATTTGTTGGCGTTTATTTATGGATTTAGATTCGTTTTGGCAGTAGCAATTATGAATAAATGAATGGATGATCTCTTAATATTATTAATATTGGTTAAGATGATTAAAGTTTGGAAAATACTAAAGAGCCGTCGACGAATGTTTACTTTAAGGTATAGTACAGGATCCCTAAAAGAACGTCCTTCACCATCATGCTTATTTGATGAAACGTATTTTATGTTTAATTTAATATGTCAATAAAGATATTGCATATGGGTTGCCTAACAAATTTCAGTCCAGTATATGACTAAAAATAATTAATTTTTTTTTTCAATTATTTCACCGGTTTGCTTATTAGACAAATTCTATACCAATCGAAAGTATAAAGCCCATAGAATATTAAAATGTTGGGTTGCCTATTCTTTTCCGGTCACAACTCTTGGGTTGCCGGGTATAAACAGGTAAATAAATCTACAGATGTAGCATTTTGCACCGGTCTGATTATTGAATTAAAATTAAATGAAAATAAAGTTTATTTTATTATGAACACGGTGGTATAGGGTTGCCTGCGAAAAATCAGTCCCGAATACCGGTTGTCGAACTTTGAAAATTGAAATATTAATATATGCGACTGAGTACGACTTTTTTTTTTTTTTTGACGCGGAGGAAATCCCTTCGTTTACCTTACCGGTTACGGGACACCGGTAAGGTTATGTGGTGTTACCACTAAAAACTCCGCGGTGTCACCTCTCAGCCGCTATCAGCCGGGACCGTGTGCTTCTTCATGCTTCACAGCCCCGGCGCGGCCGGCCGCTACTTAAGCGGCCCCGGCTCGCCAACGGCCTCACGGCACCCTCTGCTGAATCAGAGGGGCCGGAGCAACCGCCGCCTTGGCCTCTTGGCCCAAGGACAGGCGCGCTGACACGTACACGCGCCTGCCTTCCACTCCGGAGGGCTGTCCGTTGGACGATGGAATCCCGTTTCCACCGTCCAACCAGCCGTCATAATTTGGGGCCTGCGAAAGCAGGCCCTGCCCCAGTCAACCTGACGGCGACCGGGGCCCACACAGCCGGCCGCAGGGGATAGGGAGAGCGGCAACGTAACATCGACACTCCTCTTCCCCTGCGGCCCCACCGATGCCGTGCCAAGCGCCACGGCCGCGCTTGGTTGCGGAGGATAGGGCAAGCGGCAACGACACACCGTCCACCTAACCCAACCAACCATCCCATGGGATAGAAGAGGACACAGCATGGGATGGTTGGTTGGGACCTCTTAGTTGCACATATTCACTCGCAGCAATATTTCAAGTTTCGAAATTCGACAACCCTATTTCGGAACTGATTTTTCACAGGCAACCCTATGCCACCGTGTTCATAATAAAATAATCTTTATTTTTATTTAATTTTAATTCAATAATCAGACTGGTGCCAAATGCTACATCTATCGATTTAGCTGTTTAAACCTGGCAACCCGAGAGTTGTAACCGGAAAAGAATAGGCAACCTATCGTTTGCATATTCTATGGGCTGCATACTTTCGATTGGTATATAATTTGTCTAATAAGCAAACCGGTGAAATATTTGAAAAAAAAAAATTTTTTTTAAATTATTTTTTAATCATATTCTGGACTGAAATGAATTTACGCAACCCATATGCTATATCTTTATTGATATATTAAATTAAACATAAAATACGTTTCATCAAATAAGCATGATGGTGAAGGACGTTCTTTTAGGGATCCTGTACTATACCTTAAAGTAAACATTCGTCGACGGCTCTTTAGTATTTTCCATATTTTCTATATAGGGATCTTAGACCAGTATTGTTGAAGATACTCTTACGTGAAATTAATTTTTTTTAATGTTTCATATAAAATGATTTACTTTATTACTTTGGAAAAATATATTAGAAACAAAACCGACTTATTATCCTGATTTTAATGGAAGTACCTTGACAGTATGTAAAATAAACGAAGGAATTTCGAATTCTATCCACAATTATGGCGAAATATTCAATTATGAGTAAATGAGTAACAAGATAAATAATAAATCATCAAATACCAACTGCAAACATTAACATTCATAACGTTATCATAATAAAGCGTGTGTTATTTCAACAATTACAACGAATAGACGCTACACGTGTTGCAAAAACACATTCGGGTCATGAGCGAAATAAATTGAAGAGAAAACCATTACACCCGGCGTCTATTGAAAATAAAACACTAGTATTACTAAGAAAGCCGTAAGACGCATTAACGGTCGAGATACTCGTAGGCCCGAGCACCAAAAGACCGTATTTTATCACCGAATGAATCGTTAAAATAAATAGTACACCCCGCATTCTTATAATGTGTACACTGCTGGTTTTTGAAACAATAAAAACGAGAATTTATCGCCTTCGCGGTTCACAATCAGCAGGGACTATAAAGTCGAGTTTATAGACGATATCGTGCATCATACGATGTCCATTTCTCGTTTTGTGCTGTAGCAATGGAGAGTTTAATAGTGTTGGTGATCAGTGTATGTGAATGCGGATGTCAGTAGCGGGAAATTCAAGGGAGTCTAAAAATAAAGTCTTGCGATTGTCAAAATGTCAGAGTGACGGACGGACGACAGTTGGCTATGCTATAGGGTATTTAACTAATCGCTGGCTAGAGTCAAACACCTAGAAGATATGCGAAAATCAAGACGAGCAAATGTGAGACGAGACACGTGCCGAGTATGACAATCAAAATGCACTTAGCATGTTATTACTCGTCGTCGCAACGTATTGACTGTCATTTTTTATTACTCGACTACGGTAAAGCTAAGAGGAATGGTAATGATTTTAGCAGTTTATGTATGTGGGTATGTAAGTCTATTCCAATGTAGCATCCGAATCGATTGTCCTATTTTCACAAATAATATGACAATCGATTCGTCTTTATTGTCTGGGTCACATAGGCTACAATTTGTGTGCAAAGAATATAACCAATGTTACGTACAAAAAAGAGTTTTTTGTTTCGCTATTGAATGGGGTTTTAAAGAAAAGGTGTTGCTTGGTAAGCACATTTCAAAAATATAAACAGTGTATGGTTCCCGTAGTCGGGTATTAGTTTTTTAAAAGTACAAGTATGTCTTGTTAGATGTCGTGACTGCATTAAACGTTGAAAATATAAACGCAATGGCGTCCTGCCAGGGACCGGATTAGCAGCTAATTTTTAAAACCCCTTTAAGTGGTCATCCTTACGATAGGCTTACCCTCACGTTTATGTTACCCTGTAAAAAGCTTATCCAGCGAAAGGCGTACCGTATCGCCTATAGGGTAACCCTATCCTTATGATAGGCTAAGCGTTTACCAAATCATTGGAAGGGGTATTTTTTTCCGCTTTGTTGAAAGGGTTTTCCCCCCACGTATCCTCCCCGCCCCGTGGCCGCCAGAGAAAGCGCTTCTTAAAGGGTTAGCCTATGAGATAGGGTTACCCTATGAGAAATGGTTTTTGTAAGGGTAACGTAACGTGCATGTTTTAACAACTTATTTAAAGGGAAACCCTTTTAAAGGCTTTCCATATAATACGGTTAGTCGATCGAAAGAGTTACCCAGCGATAGGGGTTTTTGATCCAATAAAAATATTCAAGCCTATCAATTAGCCGCTAAAAACCCACGTTAGGAAAAGCGCTTCCTGTCCCTGCGTCCTGCTTTCTAGGATGGCACACAAGTGGCCCAGGTTGCATGGCACGGATAAACGTCTCATGATAATGCTTCGAATGCTAGCTCGAGATATTCTCTATATTCTGCTGTGTAATATCGACCACAGCTTTTGAACTACATATACTTCGTTTTCTTCAAAATTTCATAAAGTTCCGATCAAAGATAATCGAGTTGTCGTCGAACATACTAACAAACGCGAGATTATCCAACAAGACTCAGAGAACTTCCCTCGTATCGTCGAACATACTAACAAACGCGAGATTATCCAACAAGACTCAGAGAACTTCCCTCGAACGTTCAAAGAGAATCTGACTAAACGTAAAGCTGACATATCAAAGGAATCACGAATAAACGCGGAATAAACACTACGCGAGATGCACCGAAATCTAGATCTGACGTTTGAATATTCATATGTTTACTTTGTTGCATTCAGAAACAACTGTTGATGCCAATTAAACGAACGTAAAACGGACACTGAAGCTGACACGATGGCAGTAATAGCATTTTATTTACTGTTTATATATACTTTTTCTAAACGTCTCGTCAATTTCGAGACGTTTGCAATAAGAAAGATTGGTGACACAAAATTTTTTCAAGACGAAAGCAATGCAGTGCTAAAATTTATTGTTTTTAAATGTAAGAAATTATCTGAATTATGCAGATAGGCAAAACGTTAATCTAGATTGTTAACAAAATTTATCTTCTATGTTATTAATTTAGTGTTTGATGTGCGTTTAAGATCTGTATAATTTATTCTAGAAAGACATTTTCTCTTTTGATCCTCTCTTTAAGACGATTTTGATGATGAAATTAAATTTGCATCTAATAACGTTCCGCAAAATACATGTTAACAGTGCAATACATGCATAATGTGTTAAAGACGTGCACAGTTGTTTAAGGATTTTCAATCTTGATTTTTGAGTACTAAAGGTTATATTCGAGTGAGACGTTAACTTAATCCGGTGTGATCTCATGAAGGAATTTATTCGCGTCTAAGCTTTCGTGGCGAGATGATAGTTCCACATTTGCCAAACTTACACGAACTTCATTACCTCTCTCTGTTTCTCTTTATTTGAGAGAAAGGGACAGAGATGCAGGTTTTCTTCTGTCCAATATTGGACAATGTGGATGCGTTTTGTTCATGTTATTGTGGTTACTGTCGAATGCAGACGATAAACGTCTGTTAATATCACAGTATTAAACCTTGGATTGTCAGGCATTGTAATATGTGTTTCATGAAATAGAGTGTGAAGTGCACATATTTCTTCTATTCCTGATCAGTTTTACGATGTTTTTATAGTTCTATAAAATGATTGTTTATTTCATATTAGCATTTGATATTAGTTATGGTGGCAAATTCCAAATTTTATGTATTCTCTTTGTTATTAAAGATCCTAAATTTATCGAATTAGTAGCATGTGTTAAGCTTTCTTGAACCGAGAATAGATTAAGACGTGCTATTTAGATGAAAACCCGACGTACTCTAAGGTATTTTTATCACTCAAATGACAAAATACATGTCGAAAATCTAGCTTCGGCAAAATTTTCTGCGTGTGTCCGAATTTCAGATGTCCAGATTTCCGGCGGTTTTCGTCGCCTTCAGGTTGCATTTCTCAACTGATTCACGTAAAAACTTGAAAAAAGAAAATTTTCTTCGAGCCAAGTTTTGAACCGGTAAAGACCCGGACGACATTAATAAATGTTCACGTTCATTGTCTTACTATTGTGTGTGGTATTGGCGGTTAATTTACGAAAACGTAACAGTCTTTCTTCTTCTTTCTTTATCGTGTGTGTTAGTGACTAACACTAGTGTCAGAGTTTTTAAACCGCCTTAAAGGCCTCTGACATGGTTTTAGGTAACGACCAATGTCAAAGACAGTGACCGGGACCGACGGCTTAACGTGCCCTCCGAAGCATGGATCATCTTACTTATCGGACAATCAGGTGATCAGCCTACAATGCCCTAACCAAACTTAAGACAACAACACAAAGTCGTTGCCCCCGCCGGGAATCGAACCCGCGACCTCCGGGTATGAGCCGAACGCTCTAACCACTACACCACGGAGGCAGTTGACATTAAACGTAACAGTGAACATTTATTCAGTTCTAAGCCGTGCAAAAATAGACTCGCTAGGTCTATAGGTCACAAAGATACTTAAATAAAATGTACAAATTGTTGGATGTTATTTAATCTTTTACCATTTGTTGCAGTTAAACCACTAAATCAGATGTGTGAACATCAAATCATAATAGACTCTTTGTTAATAAATCTTTTCGCGAATGGCAAAGTGACAAATGATTGTGGCGCTCCGAATATTTGGAGGTTTATAATTGGACCCACAAGGGACGAGTCTGGGACCGCTGAAAATAACTTATTCGGAGTTTGGATGTTAGTTTTGTTGATTTAGGCTTTGAAATGGACACAATGAACATCTACTAACCTACCACACGAGCTAAGGGCATGCTGTTCAACAGCATGCCCTTAGCTCTTGACATGCTGTTCAACAGCATGCCCTTAGCTCTTGACATGCTGTTCAACAGCATGCCCTTAGCCCTACCACAAGAGCTAAGGGCATGCTGTTGAACAGCATGCCCTTAGCTCTTGTGGTAGGTTAGAAGAACCAAGCAATACTAATAAATACACGTCCGACGAACTCAGTCGAATAGCAATGCAAATATCTAAAATAATTCGCATAATTGGACTCGCAAGGGACCGCTGCAAATATTTTTTTTTGGTTTTGGTATGTTCGTTTTGTTGATTAGGCTTTTAAGACAATAAACATCTGCCCAGTTTGTAAACTTAACTCTAAGCTTGCGTTGCTGTTAAGATTGGCTACAAAACCACGCTATACTTACGAAATTTAGTAGAATTAGTCAACAATTTGTCTCCGAATGGCAAAGTTATTAATGATGGTTAAAATATTTAGGAACCGCTTTAAATAAATTATGGGGAATTTACAAGTTTGATTTGTTGATTTAAGCTTGGGACATTAATCATCGGACTTAACAATACTAATAGTAGTTTTTAAAAGTTAGTATTTGTCGATAATTAAAATTTTTTTCGAATCAAGTGTGCCTCCCCCCGCCTATCTACTAAACAGTTATTAGACTCAAAATAATTAAGGCAGTTGTATACATATATAACAAAGTTCAAAGGAAAGGAATCTAACACTGCGCGTGGCCCAACACGCACTTGGCAGGTTATTTCTAACGAGCTTTTTTTGGGGCTTAGCTCCCAAAAGCCACGTGAAGCGAGATGTTGTGGTCTATTCGCCAATCTGCCGTCTATATTCATAATTCAGCCTCATCTTTATTGAATAATATAAAGAAGTGGAGCGATATTATTTATTACAAAAGATTAATTTCTCTTTTGTGCTAAATTATATCGCTCCACATCTACAATACTGATTGAAACCGCTCTGTTCCGCACTCAAATCGCAAAGGAATCTTATGCCAAATTAATTAAACCTAGTTCCTTCTTTGTTTCCAAACTTGCCCATTTCGAAACTCATAACCGAAGCTCAAAGAACGGGAAGGTTGTATAGATCTGATATAGATTTAGACCAGCTATCTTATCAGCGGGAAGTTCTAAGGATTTTTGAAGTATTTCTGAAATTAATAGTCAGGTCGAATCATCTCAAAACAGACGGTTACATGAGTATCTTGTTTGTTTGTTTGTTTTTTTTTGTAATAACTTTATTGTACTATAAAAAAACACGATTACATACAAAAACAATAGAATCTATCTAAGTATCTATCTTCGCAGGTCCATCTCGCTAAAAGTGGTCTTTGAGTTTTGCGGCCCTGAGCCAGGCCTGTGTCACTCCCCGTTTAGGTATCGAAAATATACCTACGCATTGCGGCCTCTATATGGAGGCTAATCCAGCAAGGACGACTCGCTAGAGTCGCTAGCGAGCAGTGAGCAGTGACGCACGCGCGGTTTGTTCACCAGATTCACCGACTTAATCGTCATGGAAAGGAAAAGAAATAACCGGCCAAGTGCGAGTCGGACTCGTTAAATATTTATTTTATTTTAATTTTTTAAAATAAAAATACAACTGAATATTTTGTGAATATTTCAAGTGCCTACCTGTTGCCATTATTGACATCGAGCAAAAAAGAGCAAAAAACCGCGTTTGTTGTATGCGAGTCCCCTTTAAATATTTATTTTATTTTGTTTTTAGTATTTATTGTTATAGCGGCAACAGAAATACATAATTTGTGAAATTTCCAAATGTCTAGCTATTGCAGTTCTTGAGATACAGCCTAGTGACAGACAGACGGACAGACGGACAGACGGACAGACGGCCAGACGGACAGACGGACAGAGAGCAAAGTCTTAGTGATAGTCCCGTTTTTACCCTTTGTTATAGCGGCAACAGAAATACATAATTTGTGAAATTTCCAAATGTCTAGCTATTGCAGTTCTTGAGATACAGCCTAGTGACAGACAGACGGACAGACGGACAGACGGACAGACGGCCAAACGGACAGACGGACAGAGAGCAAAGTCTTAGTGATAGTCCCGTTTTTACCCTTTGGGTACGGAACCCTAAAAAGGCAAAAAATACTGTGCAGTGTTTAATTGTTTAAACACATACAGTGATCCAGTATTAACTTTTTTTACGCTTCCTAAAGACGCTGAAGGGTACCTATTTAGTATATCATGAATTATCATATGATAGGTATATTAAGATATATTGGTAACATGAATAAACAAGATGGTTATTATTACGAAAAAAGATTTATACGATATAATATATATTACCTATGTATTACAGTTAACAAGGTAGGTGAATATATGCGCAGCCAACGCCTGTTTAAAATTGCCTGCGCTAGATGTCGATGTTAGTATCTTGACAACCCTAGGCGAACTGCTCATTCAATCGGTTTTGTGTAGGTACCTACCTATGATAAACCGTTTGCCTAGCGTAATAAGAATGAAATTGGATTGCAAATGAAATTCTAGGCATCTAAACGAGTAGGTGTCGAATTCTGACGCGAGCTAAATTAGACCATATCGGTGACAATATTGAGTAGATATTTCTTTGAATTTCTTTTTAGAGTAAGACTTCTGTACGTAAGTACTAGTATGTATTCTGTGCCTGAGCTAAAGTCGCAAGATCCAAAATGTTCTGTCTGCTCCATTTAGTATTAGTAAATATCGTAGGTCCCAAATGACAGTTAAGATTAAGGTCTTTTGCAAGGATACCTCTAGTAAATAGAATAGAAGATACTAGGGAACGCTTTATAAAAAAGAAATTGACATACGTTACAGGCAATCTGATAATACACAGAACAAACGCGTGACATACAAGCGCAATTGTGGCAAATACGTTAATACAGACATCCGGACATCCATGACTATCATAGAAGATACTAGGAAATAAATAAACATATATACAAAGCGGTGCGACACATAGCCCTCATTTTGGCTTTTAGCCGGTGTCGGGTGAAAATAGTTCTGAATATTTTGCTTCGTCTATTTCTGTAGTTCGTCTGAGTGCACTCCAAGAATGGAATAGAATTGTGTAGTGCCGTGCCGATAGATTTCATAATACTTCTGCGAGTCCGTATTTCGCTTGCGCTAAATTTGATTCCAGACTTAAATTTCGGATGCATTCCTCGAGCAACTTCTTTTCTTAAAATCTTCAATTCGAACTACAACATTTTGTAAGGATTTGTTTTTTTGTGATGACTAGAAGTTCGCCTCGAACTGTGAACTCGAACCTCATTTCTGGACAACCTCTAGACCCATTTTGCTCATGTTCGAATTTTAAAATTCTTTAGAATTATGTCTACACCTACCAAATTTTATGAAGGTCCCATCATAACTACATGTGTACATGAGTTATCATCGAACAAACATACATACATACAAACGCGTGATTGTTCAAGGAGCCTCGGAGAACTTCACTCACTAGTTCAATTAATGTTAGACTTTGTTCTTTCTCTCTTAAGTTTGAGAGATGCTACCTAAACGAATCTAACATAGCTTAAGAGGATAGCGCCGCGATAGTAGCGACCTCAATGAAAATAAATTATTTTTGGGAAAACGGAGATGTTATTTCAAATTCTGTCAAGTAAAAATCTAGATAATCTTTTAAAGCATTTATTGCAATATAATATATTGTCTAAGCAGCAACCGTCAAGCCTTAGTTAGCGTTTATGCCAAAAGTGGCCGTTTTTAACATTAATGAATTTTAGAGCAAGACGGTTGCCGCTTATATGATATATTATATTGCAATAAATACTTTAAAGGAGTATTTAGATTTTTACTTGACAGAATTTGAAATAACATCTCCGTTTTCCCAAAAATAATTTATTTTCATTGAGGTCGCTACTATCGCGGCGGTATCCTCTTAATAACTGCCACACAGTAATGACAGCCGGTACTTACACCTGAACGAGCCTTCCGAAGCACGGAGGAGCGCAAGAAATTTTTGCCACATGTGGTCACCAATCCAACTGCATACCACGCCCGAGATTGCTTAACATTCATAAGCTTTAGCAATACGAGCTTTGAAACACAAAAACTGCACTTACAGAACAATATTGCAGTTCCGCGGAAGACATTTATGTCTGTAAATAGCTTTGTTATTAAAAGTTTCCATTGAAGTTATGAAATCTTATTGTCGGCAACTTGGGCGATGTCTTAGTGCCGCGTTCGTATTAAATGGTTCCGGGCGTAGTTTTAATTGGCTCGCGATTATTATTGGTAAGTACTTTGTGAGGAGACTAATAGCACAACTATGAAGCTCTTTTCATATATATTTTTTGAGCGAGCGAGCGAGCGTAGTGTCGCAAAGCGAAGCGTCGGCAAAAATACCGAATTCTAGTTTTTCGGCTGTTCTCGCCTACAGGTCGCATTTCTCAACCGATTCTCATGAAAGAGGAATGTAGCCTTTTGTATTGACCCTGGCAAAATTAGGTTACTTCCTAAGATACCCAATAAAAGCAATAAAAGAAAATATGCACTACCTCACGTCCATATTTAATGGTTCTCGATGTAGTTCTGATTGGCTCGCGATTTATTATTGGTAAGTACTTTGTAAGGAGACTAATAGCACAACTATGAAGCTCTTTTCATATATATTTTTAAACGAGCGAGCGTAGCGTCGCAAAGCGAAGCGTCGGCAAGAATACTTTCGTGCGTCCGAATTCTAATTTTCCGGCTGTTCTCGCCTACAGGCTACAGGTCGCATTTCTCAATCGATTCTCATGAAAGAGGTATGTAGCCTTTATTATTGAACCCTGGAAGTTACTTCCTAAGACACATAATAGAAGAAAATATGCACTACCTCAAACGCTGCGCTTATGAGGTGTGCGAAATAAAACCTTTACCGTCTTATTATAAAACGCAGACTAACTTTGTTACTAGGTTTAAACCTAAATCAAGATGACATCTAGTTATATGGTATCTTATCTAAAAATGTCTACTTGATTTGGTCGGATAATAGTTTAAATCTAGTAACAAAGCTAGTCTGCGGCCTAGAATGGCTCACAATAAGAATAAATTACTTACTGACTTACTTTGGGGCTAGCTCAATCATGTGTAATTTGTTCCTATATATTTTTTTGTATTTATTTAAGAAATGACGGTGCATAGAAAATCTATATACCCATTAAATCTAAAAGCTCATTTCGTGCACTCATAAACCTGAATCCTGAAAGAGTAATAAAATTGAAATTTATCTTAGCACTGAAACATGTATTTTTCAATTCGAATTTATCGCTCTGCAAAACTGAGTAAGTTTTAGATTCCACTGAAGTAAATTGTATATTGCTGGCATTTAAATTTATGATCGGTATGATTTGATGTGTTTTCCTAATGGTGTAGCATTTTTATTTTGCATGTTGCATGTTTCAACCCTCGACAACAAGAGGTGTTATAAGACATTAAAGGTTGGACGTTTAAGTCTTTCGGTCTGTATGTCTATATTTGACATCGTAGCTCTCGAACGGATGGAGCGATTTCGATTCTGATTTATTTTTTACGTAAAAGGTTTCGTTGTGGTGACGACAGGGTCCGAAAAGTATGATTATAATTAGTCCGTCTTTTAGATTATCCAAAAATAATGGACCCGTATTTTTCAGTTTACCAAAAAAGTAAAAATTCACAAAGATACGGATCGTCACAGTTCCGGAGTGGGGGCTTGCGACGTCATACTTGAGTAAAAATCGTGCTTAAGTCAATAATTAAGTAATGTAATACTATAGGTATTATTAATGCTGTGCTTAAGTGTGACGTCACGCGAAATTTCAATGCGCCGTATCTTTGTCATTTTTGAGTTCTCAGAGAAAAGAAAAAATTCATGTACAATATTTTTTAATAGTCTAATAACAGATGGACCAAAAATATTTTTCCATTCGTCATGCCTATGCCTATCGTCATATATTACTATGTGAAAATATTTGTCAAGCATAACATAAGAAAAATGATTTTAGAAAATTGTTCGTGGACGTCCGGATGTCTGTGTGGATGTATGTGCCACGCACGATTACGTGTAATGTATTTGTACCAATTTCTTTATAGTTTCATCACGTCACGGGTTTGCTTCCTATTAAAAATTACTATGTAATTCAGTGTCGTTTAATTGTAATTAAAAAAATACTCAAATTACCTTTTAAAAAGAACTAAAACATGGGAGACCAATGACGTCCATCTTTTTTTTAAATTTGGCTCTGGATACAAGTCCTTTGAGTCCATTTTTTGGGCAGCGCGCGTATGTCACGCGTTTGTTTGTGTATTATCAGATTGTCCGTGAAACTATGGCTATTATTTTGAATTAGCGTCATAAGGCGTGCTCTTGGATTTTCCAAACTTATTTCAAAATTTGATATAATAAAAGGAGTGGAAGAACGTTTTCTCCATCTGCTTTTGTATGGACGGAGCGCGTTTCCTCAACCGTGAGGCGTGAACTAAAAGTCGATATTTGCAACTACGGAATCCTACATTGCGCGTGGCCCGACAAGCACTTTACCTGTTATTCATGACAATTTTTTTTAGATCAAGTTCATTAACTATTTTTTTTATTATACTTATACGAACTTCTTATACGAATTTGAAAATAAAAACTTCCCATACTAACCCAAGCCCAGCTGATGGAGTTTATTTCGAACACGTGTCCCGTCCCGTTAGTCTTGTTGGTAGTTTGTATGGTTGTCACGTTTTTTATTGGCGATAGTTTACATTCAGTGCAGGTGAGTGACCTATTGTACTATTGATTAGAGAACGGGAACATTTACAAAGTTATTTTACCAGGCATCGTTTAAGTTGTCAAAAATAGAAAAAAATACAGAATCTATAATATACATCAAATACGTTATTGTATAGGCCGAGAGTTAGGAATGGCCGGACAAGTAGAGTTTTCAAAAAAGTTGACCTTACAACCTACTGATATTTGTTATTTTTCTGTCGCAACTTTTGAAACTTTTAAAAATATTGTGAGAATGTAGGGATCGCTTACTAAAATATTGGGTTTTATAGTGCAATTTTATGTTAGAGTCAAGTGTATGTCCATTTTTGACTGACTCTAATGCAAAGTTAAGCTTACGGAGGACTGTTACATAGTACAACAGTGATTTGCAACAAATTCTGATTCTGCTTTTACTTAAACAATAACGTTACTAAGTCACATTATCCAAGTTAATTTATTTGAAAATATTAAAAGTGGGAACTCCTACAAAGTTGTGTTAAAATAAAGAAACCTGTAGATTCAGCTGAAACGCTCAAGGCACTCTTTCATTTAGAGCTCATTTGAATTCTACTTTGTTGTTGTGTAATAAGGAAGGATTGAGGAAATTCGTAGGAGATCAAAAGTCACTGATTAGCTCATTGAAGTGGCAGTGACACATAACGCGTCGAACCGATGGCCGATGGGGCAAAAAGGTTCTCGAATGGCGACCACGTACTGGCAAGCAAAGTGTAAGGCACCCAGCACCCACGAAAGCGCTGGATGCAGGCTGCTCTAGATAGGTCATTTTGGTAATCTTTGGGAGAGGCCATTGTCCAGCAGTGGACGTTATGCGGCTGAAATAATGTTGATTGCGTAATAAAGTCGAATATTTAATAACCGGCTAATTGGGTACTTTCCTAAGTCAAAAATAAATTATTTTGTACTAATAAAAAAATTAAGCGTCGCAAAATAATGTCACTTGTCTTTGAACATATCCATTTTAACGTCATTTTAAATTTATTATTGTAGAAAAACTGATAATAAGAGCGCTATTTGACTCCAAAAATCTATGACGTCATCTGACTGTATTTCATACAAAATCCCATAGAAACTGTTTGTTTTGACGTTTAGAAAAAAGTTGCTGATTTGTCTTGTTGGAAAATAGCGTATTACAAGTCGGACTCGCGCACTAAGGGTTCCGTATCATATTTAAAAAATCACGTTTGTTTTATGGTACCCCTCTTAAATATATATTTTATACTTTTTTTAGTATTTGTTGTTATAGCAGCAACAGAAATGTGAAACACATCAGCTGTGAAAATTTCAGCTGTCTAGCTATCAGATGAGAGAGATGCAGCCTGGTGATAGACAGACGGACAGACTGACATAGGAGTCTTAGTAATAGGATAGGGGCCCGTTTTTACCCGAATGACCCAAAAAATTTTTTGATGTCAGTGTTCTCATCTACTGGTCGCATTTTTCAACAGAATTTCGTAAATTTTTGTAAATTTTATGTCGATTCAATTTTCGACATTTTTGAAAATATCGGAAATATGTGTCTTGAAAACATGCCATTTCGAAAAAAATCAGAAATGTCATAAAACATTTTTTGTACCTATTAAAACGCAACTTTTTATCCAATAAACTTTAACGGGTTGAAGGTGACTCGAGAGGTTTACAGCTCATATAGAGCCACTAGTGTTAACATTGTGGCCTTGAGTTAAAATGGTGGTTAAAATCAGATTGTCGAATGTTTTCCATGACGATGCAGCGGTTATGGCATTTTGTCTTTAAGGGGAACAACATACATACATATATACGTCCATACAAACTCTTGCATTCCTCACTAATGATGAAATTTCTTTGTTACAGGTACGTCATAAACATTGTGTGGACTTCATTCTTCAACGCCTGCAATATTCTTTAGTGATCGGTTTGTCTTTATTTCGTACTTCTCCTTTTTCGTAAATAGAATACCTAAGATCCAGCGACCAAATTGAAAAAGAATTTGTGAATTTAGTTCGGCGGCAGATCAATAGATGGTGACACTTGTATTTTAACAGGGTCACGGACGGAGTCACGGAGGTCGTCAAATAGACAAGTCTAGTACAACCTATTTATTTAAAAAGAAAATGTTCCTCATGTATACGGGTCACCAGAACGGAACCATTCTTCCATGTCCTATATTTTTAGAGGCAACGAATCTTGCTCTCGAGCGATATTTATAAAAGCGTAAATATGAAATAACAAAAGGGACCCTTTCCGAGATGTTTGAATAAAACATATTGCTGCTGAAATATAGGTATATGAAGCTGATGAATATGTTTGTTTAATCATACATATTATTGTCAGCTTCTGGAATATCTTGCTGCCAGTTTGAGGAGCTTAAGTACCTTGGATCAATCTTGAAGAGTGACGGAGAAGTAGATAAAGAGGTCGCCAAAAGGATAAACACCGGATGGCTTGGCACAAGTCACAGGAACAACTTGTGATAAGCATCCCATTGCGGCTTAAGAATCCCCTTACCGTAGGACTTTTCCATACAAACGTAGTCTACGTTTTATTTTGAAACCACATGTCAGATTTCGGTAAAAAATTGTAATTTTAAAGAAATTGCAATTATCTAGGGTTATAATTGGTTACCGACGTTAAAATTATGAATTGAAAAGAAATTATAAGGATGAAGAAGTTTCCCATACTGATGGTAAAGAATGAGGATAAGGGGACTCTTGAGGGAAAGATTTATAAGACCGTAATAAGACCTGCTCTGCTGTATGGAGCGGAATTTTGGGCGACCGAAAAGAAAGAGGAGCATAGGATGCATGTGGCGGAGATGAGAATGCTAAGGTGGATGTGCGGTGTAACGAAAATAGATAAGTTCCGAAACGAATACATAAGAGGAAGTTTAAAGGTTGCTCTTATAGTGGACAAATTGAAAAGCCATCGACTCACGTGGTATGGCCACGTCATGCGGAGATATGCCGAACATATAGCGAAGAGGATGGTCCATTTGGAGGTGGAGGGCTGCAGAGGGATAGAAAGACCGAGGAAAACGTGGAAAGATTGTGTAAGGACAGATATGAAGAAACGAGGGGCTGACAGAATAACAGAAAGAAGTGGAAACAGTTAACATACAGAGCCGACCCCAAATAGGGAAATGGCGACAAGAATATGATCAGCACAGGAAGAGAAGAAGCTGGTATATTCTATGTTTTTAATTTCCTCTCATATCAGCATGGAGGAATATTATTTTAAAGACGGAACGTAATAAACGTTTAAAAGTACTGATTAAAATTATTATCCACTTATCGCTCATAAACGAGCGCCCGCTAACGGTTTTACGTTGCTTGCCACCTAAATGTTCTTATTTCAGCGATTCCCTGATACTTACCACAAAATATTGCGTGTATAGAAGTGAAACTAAAACGCTTACAGGTTTTAACTTTTTACCTGTTATTATATTCTGCCGACAGAGATTTTCAATAATCCATCTTATGAAATAAAAGTTTCATCATCATTTCAGCTGCCTAACGTTCACTGTGGAACATAGGCCTGCCTATCCATAGGATTTTCAAAGTGACCGATCTAGAGCGGCTTGCATACAGCGCATTCCAGAGACCTTGGTCAGGTAGTCAGACCACCTTGTGTGTCTTGTTGTGTATTACGCTTCGCTTGCCAGTACGTGGTCGCCATTCGAGAACCTTTTTGCTCCATCTGCCATCGGTATATCGCGCTATGTTAAATAAATAAAATAAATAAATATATAGGGACAAATTACACTGATTGAGTTAGCCCCAAAGTAAGTTCGAGACTTGTGTTATGGGATACTAACTCAACGATACTATATTTTATAACAAATACATATATAGATAAACATCCAAGGCCCAGGAAAATTTGAAAAAGGCCATTTCCCAACTTGCCCTGACCGGGAATCGAACCCGGGACCTCTGGGTGGCGGACTAGCATGGTGACCACTACGCCACGGAGGTCGTCAAAAATAAAAAAATAATAAAAGTCAATGCAAAGTAAAATGTGAAACATTTTTTGGTTTTGAATTGATTAACTCATTCATTCAATCCGCCCTGTCTACCCACTACCCATTTAGGAACAAAGACTTTACAACGTATCGGTACCTACAACTTTCAATCTACACCCACATGCAAAGCCACAAGCAATGCGTCATATACCATCAAACTAATCAAGTATTTTCTCTGTATTCTCTATAATTCACAGCTTCAGCGATATTTTGTTTACGATTACAATAAACGTGGCGATGATATAACATATTTATTACTAGTGCTCCGCCCCGACTTCGTACAGATGTGACTTATCGACGCGACGATAACTGTCCTCATTAAGGCCATACCCAAATTTTCCAGGGTCCAGTGGCGCCGCCATTTAAAATAAATCATTTAAAAGGAAACGGAGATATCATTTAAAATTGTGTCTTGGTCAAGTTCTAGATACCCATTCAAAGTATTTTTTAAACTACTTTTTGTAGTTTAAAGTGAGAACGTGAAGCTTTTCTACGCACATTTGCGAAAAACGGCCACTTTTAGCTAATGTGCGTAGAAAAGCTTCACGTTCGCACTTTAAATTATAAACAGTAGTTCATAAAATAGTTTTAAGGGTTATCTAGGGCTTGACCAAGACACAATTTTGAATGATATCTCCGTTTCCTTTTAAATGATTTATTTTAAATGGCGGCGCCACTGGACCCCGGAAAATTTGGGTATGGCCTTAAAGGAAACTTCCCGATATTAGAGCATCAAAGGCATTAAACGCGCTAATTTAATCCCGGTTGGTTACGTTTATATTTCCCTCGTGATAAAATTTATTACCAGCTAAGTAGAGATTCGCCTATGCTTCGTACAAATATGATTGATCAGCAGTATAACTGTCCACCTTAAAGGAAAATTCATGATACGCATTAAAGTCATTGTTCATGCGGAAGTTTAGGTTTGCAGTATGAAAATAGATACAGGTAAATGTGCTGAACTATATTATTAGCTTTAATTACTTACAGGTTGACTTTTTGACCACCAGCCAAATTTTTGGAGCAAGTCCTGTCTATGATACTGAACTAAGTACCTGACATTTTTTATAATATAATGTAAGAGTCCCATTGTTGGGCAAAGGCCTCCCCTTCTTGCTTCCACGATTCACGATCCAAGGCAGCTTGCTGCCATCCACTTATGTAGCTTTCAATATCGTCCCTCCATCTTGGGAGGCCTTTGCCCAACAATGGGACACTATATAGGCTATTAAAAAAAATGTAAGAGTGGTTTTGCACTACGTCCGATCCAAATTCATTCCGTATCCGTCAAAATTCGTTCCGGCATGGCCGTTGTACAATTCTTATAGTAGCTAACGTACTACATCCGATTTTGCATCCGAATCGGACTTAGTGCAAAACCGCTCTGTCGTTATTTAAGGAAACTTTCGAATATGCATTTGAGGCATTAAATTTGCCAATTTAGGCCCATGTTAAATTCAATTAGAAGTTCGTTTATTATGAATATTATCAACTTTATTACTGCCGCTATAAACTCTGTTATTGAGAAATTTTCAGGGGAAAATAACTCTAAATTGATAAAGCATTTGGGCTTAACCACAGAAGTATGGCCTAAATACAATCGCCACAATGTTGCGAACGTGTTTCTGGGTAAAGTCGTATATCGCTCATAAAGCATCGAGATGTCGGTAACTCGTAAATGTGGCGCCTGAATAGACATACGATACGTCCTCTACGATACTCTACTATATGCCAAAGCAGGCCTGTGTCGCTCCCCGTTTAGGTATCGAAAATATGCCTACATTATTGTGGCGTAATGGTCAACACGCTAGACCGCCAATCAGGAGGTCCTGGGTTCGATCCCCAGCCAGGGCAAGTTGGAAAATGGCCTTTTTCAAATTGTCCTGGGTCTTGGATGTTTATCTATATATGTATTTGTTATAAAACATAGTATCGTTGAGTTAGTATCCCATAACACAAGTCTCGAACTTACTTTGGGGCTAGCTCAATCAGTGTAATTTGTCCCTATATATTTATATATTTATTTATTTATTATTACTATGCGCGCGGCAACCACTCCGCAGTGGGAAATTCAGTGACGTGAATCGTATGTCTAGTAATAAGAATGAAATTGGCTTGCATTGCACTTCTAGGTAGCTAAACGAAAAGGTGCCGAGTTCTGACGCGAGCTAAATTAAACCGTATCGTTAACGACATTGAGTCGATATTTCTTTGAATTCCTTTGCTGAGTCAGACTTTTTTCGTGAGTTCTAATACTTATTTTGTGGCCAAAAATAAAGATAGATACAGTGATATGATTTTTACGACTTTCCACAGTGCACGACTATGCCACATAGTGGTAACGCGTCAGTCCGCCACTCCGGAGGTTCCAGGTTCGATCTTCTGCCAGGGCAGTTGGAAAATAGCCTTTTATAATTCAATTAATTTTATCATACATCAGTTCTTAGTCTTACTAATATTTTAACCCCCGACAAAAGAGAGGGGTGTTATAAGTTTGACGATAATATCTGTCTGTCTGTTGCATCTTATTAGTGTGTAATAATGACGGTTGTCAGTTATTATAACACACTAGTGAACTGTTGGCGCTAGTCAAAGTCAAACGTAAAAAATCATTTATTTATCTTTGGATATTTGTATCACTTGATAATTGACATTTTTTCTTTCGATTTCTTAAAAGGTAAATGTTGACATCAGATCATATACTTACAGCTAAGTTTACTACCGCTTCTTAAGCGCAAGTACAGAAGAAGCGGTAGCAAACTGTACTGCAGCATTTTCTTCAAAAACGTCAACTTACAATTATACTGATGACTTACTAATATTTTAACCCCCGACAAAAGAGAGGGGTGTTATAAGTTTGACGATAATATCTGTCTGTCTGTTGCATCTTATTAGTGTGTAATAATGACGGTTGTCAGTTATTATAACACACTAGTGAACTGTTAGCGCTAGTCAAAGTCAAACGTAAAAAATCATTTATTTATCTTTGGATATTTGTATCACTTGATAATTGTCAATTTTTCTCTCGATTTCTTGGTAAATGGTAAAAGGTAAATGTTGACGTCAGATCATATACTTACAGCTAAGTTTACTACCGCTTCTTAAGCGCAAGTACAGAAGAAGCGGTAACAAACTGTACTGCAGCATTTTCTTCAAAAACGTCAATTTACAATTATATATGGATATGTGGACTGAGAATACATTGTTATGATAATTTATTAATCAAGCATGATGTCAAATTTGATATTAATGTAAATGAATAAATTTAGTGGTTGTGACTAGGAGATCTATAGTCATCATGGAGTTATGTCAGATGTTTTTAGACAGCTCAACAAATCAGACACCAGTGCCGGCTATTAACCCACTCGATAAGAATCTTGCTTGTTAGCTCATAGGTCACATAAGCAATACAAATAAATTAATAGTTGCGTTAAATATTATAATGTGCGAATGTCGTCGCCCGCGACTTTTATTATGTCATATATTTTGGCATAACCGCTCTGTGTGAGATTTAGTATGCATTTCGCATTTTGGACTGCAAGATTTGTTAGTGGTTTGATTTTATATATATGTACTGTACTGATGTCTGTAAATTTTTCGTAATATATGTTAATAAACAAAGCTTTATTTCAGATTTTAATCTTATAGTTAATCAATACATATAAAAAAACAGTAAAAAAATGTGTCTGTGCATTGAATATATTTTCAACAAAAATTAAGGACGATGAAGACATATTTATTTATTAAGTTAAAATTAAAAATCAGTCTGTCTGTTTGATTGGCTGTTGACACTCTAATCTCCGGAAACACTTGATGGATTCGAATAGAACTTCCTTTTTAAATAGCTGTTAGTTAAGCCTGGGCAACATAGTATAGTTGCACTTCACTTGCATTTAGTTGAAAAGAAACTTAAGTCTTTTTGAGAGTTGAATGATAAGTGTATTTCGCTTTTTAAATTACAAACGTCATGGATAAAAAGAAGTGGGAACAATTGTTAACCAATAGTACATGCGCAAATACGGAGTAGGCAGAGCCTCATTGGCTGCCACAGCTGACCGTTTGTCACGTGATGACGATGGGCGGATGGTTGTGGATTCTTCCGTCAGGGGGCTCTCCAGCAGTCGGGTTGCCATTAGCGTAAACATATCATTGGTCCGATTTCAGCTTTCTGTACACACCATCTCATTATTTTGCAATGTCTTTGTCTTTATTTTTAACTGACTTCCAAAAAGGAGGAGGTTATCATTTCGTCGAAATCTTTTAATTTTGTACGTTCACAGATAACTCAAAGACGCCTGGACTCTGGACCGATTCGAAAAATTCTTGTTTATTTAAAAGTTCATATTTGTAAGGTCCCATAGAAATTATTACCATAAAACGCCATGTAGTGACAAGGAAAAGAAATAATTATCTTTATAAGGCGATGGGTATGCCGGTAGGGAAGATATTGCACTTCCTTTACTATCTTTTAAAACATTTATCACATACATACATACTATCACGTCTTTATCCCTAATAGGGCAGACAGAGCATTTTGAGTCTTGCGACTTTAAGCAGATAGAACTCAGGGCTGCAAGACTCAAGGGTCACTTTTAGCTTGATGTAGGCAAAAAGGTGGATAAAGTAATCAAAATAGTGATGGGTTGCTAGCCGCATCGCCTATTAATAAGATTCGATTTTTTGCCCGGGCAGAGAAGCAGCTGGTACATTCTAAGTTTTTTCTTTTCTCCCAGACCAGCATGGAAACATTTATCACGGTCCGCTATAAATCATAAAAGGCCAATATTTCACTTGTAACTCGGTGCACAGATACAGGGCTAAGTCGTAACAGGCTCGTAAACACGAAAACATGGCCGATATTAAATTCCGCTATGTGAAATATTGCCGCGTGGCGATTTTAAATTGCAGCGTACATGCATCGCCACAAGTAATTATACACAGAAGGTTGTTTGCGTGACGTTGTAGCTTGCACGAGTTCGGGAAGCGAGTAAAGAATGATGCAAGGCGAGAGTCGAGACGTCATAAATCGTAAACCGCAATTTACCTTTCATTTAAGGCTCCTCCCTGCGCTAACGACCTTGAAAACACAAAAAAATTAATTTCTCTTTCTGTAAGTGAGATTATTAGAAACCCTCCTACAACTTTTTAGCTAGTATCCTGAAGTTTCATTAGAACCTCGAAAGTCATTGAAATACTATCCGGTTTAGAAACCTTTACAAAAAAAGTCAAAAATGGCCGTTTTTAGTATTTTTTGCAAAGGAAAATTCAGGGTATTTTATTTCAATGATTTTCGAGGTTCTAATGAAACTTCAGGATACTAGCTAAAAAGTTGTAGGAGGGTTTCTAATAATCTCACTTACAGAAAGAGAAATTAATTTTTTTGTGTTTTCAAGGTCGTTAGCGCGGGGAGGACCCTTAATCAACTCAAATATAAAAATATGAAAAAACAGTCTACAAGAATTTTATATTTTGTTGTTTGCTGCTACGGAACCATTCATGGGCGAGTCCGACTCGCAGTTGGCCGCTTATTGTTGATTGTCTTACCCGTATGTGCACGACATATGCATTTTTAAGAATGTCCACAATTAAATACAGACAGAGGGTTGTTTGCTAAATATGTGCATGAGTGTGGATTGGGCTACATTTGTCAGCACGGATAAGAAAGCAATGGAACGCTTCAGCAACGGCCATGCTCAAGCGTTCCGTCGCTCTCTCTCGCTCTAACAAATGAATGTTCTGAGCGACAGAAAAGAATAGCATCAAAGAAAAGCAGTAGTACTCTTAACGCACTGTCAATTGCATATAATAGTCAACATTTCTCAAACTAGTGGCATACTCACAATATGATTGATTTAGACTGGCAGTTTTATGAGAATCGGCCAATATGATCAAAACATTTTTCTTTACTAAGTAATATAAAATTATGTAATTTAATTGATAATGTATTAATTCCTTAATTTAATGTAATTTAATTCTCTATTTAAAATGATTGAGAGCATTTTATATAATATGCATGCTGTGTTCGCTCCAAGTAGGTTGGCAACTTGTATGCTCTTATTTGTATAAGTTTGTGTGTTGTTCAGCCAGTTAGCGAACCAAATAAATAAAAATAAAAAAATATGAGGGTAAGAATACAACTCTAGAATATTTATGTAACTTAATTACAAATTAATAAGCGAACTTGAACGAAGAGCCATAGACTTTATTTACCCGTCAACACACTGTCATCAATTATGTGACTTACATTATAATCTGCCCCGTTTTATGTTGTGGCGCTGCGTATCGTCCACTCGGCTGCAAATAAAATGGATGCAGACTGAAGCGGCAGCTGTGACGGAAACTGCTCTTAGTGCGTTTGCTAAAAACTGGCATTTTTGAAACAAATTCCCAAGTCAAATCGGATTATAAATGACTCTTTTTTTTTTTGAAAAATATTGTTAAAGTTTTGCCTGGGTAATATGGATGTTTTTAGAATACAGATATATCTCGTCCTTTTCCTCAATGGTGTAGACAGGGCTTAGAACTGTAAGACCCAAAGGCCTCTCTTTTGGATGTGTACAATTGTATCTCCAATTTGTTGTAGTAGAAAGCTCAGTTTTTAATAATATTCGTAATAATATTAGAAATCTTGTCGTTCATTGTCAGACATTTAGAGGACGGTTACCTTTAGGATTGACTACTTTTTTTCGTGTCCAAACTGCCTTACGCCATGACCATTGAGGACCTTAACAGGGCTAAAGACAGAGGGTGCATATACAGTGCATATGATGTTTTTTGTATGGAATGGATATTCCATACAAAAAACATCATATGCACTGTCATTCATTGCAATGGGACGAGAGGGAGGGACATTTTCTATTTTTTTCTGTCCTGCAGGTATTTGGCGACTGAATAATATGATTTTTTATAACAGATTGGTTTTTAATAAGTAGTAATCGCTCTGGCCACATATTGGTCAAAGATTATTTACATACATACTATCACGTCTTTATCCCTAATGGGGCAGACAGAGCATTTTGGGTCTTGCGGTTCTATACAGAGCCCAGGGCCGCAAGACCCAAAAGCCACTTTTAGCGTCATGGTGGGCGAGAAGATGGAAAAGCAATCAATACAGTGATGGGTTGCTAGCCGCATCGCCTGTTAACATGATTTGCATTTTTGCAAAGATTATTTAAAACTACAAATTGGTGGATGACTGGATCTAAAATAAATATATTTGGTACGGTTCATAAAAAAAAACGTCACAATAGTATTACTTTTTATTGATCATATCCATTTTCAAAATGATTTGAGATTTGTTAGTGTTGAAAAACTGATATAAAGAGCGCTATTTAACTTTTATTTGTATTTCATAGTAAATCTTATAGCAAACGTTAGTTGTGACGTTTATAAAAAGTGTCTGATTTGACTTCCATGCTGGTCTGGGAGAAAAGACAAAAATTAAAATGTACCAGCTGCCTCTCTTCCCGCGCAGATCGTAAGAGCCGATCGAGGGAATGGGTGAGATTTAAATCATGGTAACAGGCGATGCGGCTAGCAACCCATCACTATTTTGATTCCTTTTTCATCCTAACGCCCACCATCACGCTAAGCGTGGCCTTTGGATCTTGCGGTCCTGGGCTCTGTCTGCCCCGTCAGGGATATAGACGTGAAAATGTATCTGTATCTGTCCGATTTGAGTTGTTGTCATCTACCGGATTATAACTGGAAACTGCCTCCGTGGTGTAGTGGTTAGAGCGTTCGGCTCATACCCGGAGGTCGCGGGTTCGATTCCCGGCGGGGGCAACGACTGTTGTTGTCCTAGCTTGGTTAGGACATTGCAGGCTGATCACCTGATTGTCTGATAAGTAAGATGATCCGTGCTTCGGAGGGCACGTTAAGCCGTCGGTCCCGGTCACTGTCTTTGACATTGGTCGTTACATAAACCATGTCAGAGGCCTTTAAGGCGGTCTAAAAACTCTGACACTAGTGTTAGTCACCACTAACACACACGATAAGAAGAAGACCGGATTATAGAACCATTTCGCATCAACAAAAAGAAGGACGGTTGTAGGCGTCTGTCGCGAGATCTTGCTCTAAATTGAAAAGTTCACTTTTAAATATCGAAGAGGAACCGTTTGACACACGTTTCCTTGTAACGCCATCGTCAGAAATAGTGCTCGCGAATTTGAAACTTTTAAAATTGATTCATCTCCCGTGCGCTCTTGTTTCCGACCGCTCTATTTGATGTGACATAAATGATTTTAACAATACACGCCTCGCGTCCTGTTGGTGTACGTCCCGTCAACGCTTGTTTGTAATTCGTTCGTTTTAAATTACATTTAGTAATAGGCTATTATACTTTGTATGTTTTTGGTTAATATTTTGAAGTGAAAACTTCTTTAGCGGCGTTGTGCACTTTTTTTGGAATGGGTAAAAAATGTTAAACTCGCGTCAGGACACGCTCGCGTCAGGACACGTGACCTTATCGAAAATTCGTAAGACGGATGGAGAGTAGACAGCTGCCGCGGCGTAGAAGAGGGAGTATCCCCCTCTCTTTCTTCGGCGCGGCGAAAATGTATGCCTGCGCCTGCTGTGTTTCGTATATCAAAAATGCACAACGTTAATATTCAAGTTTTCACTTCTGCCGGCACTCCCAGAGTGCAACCCGTCGTTTTTTTATTTTTTTTAAATAAAACACAAAACACCTCTCCTTCTTCTTTTGCCACGCCTTATCCCGTTATTTGGGGTCGGCCCTCTTCGTACCGCCGCGAAAGGACGCTCGGTCCCGGGTTGTCTGGATATTTAGTTGTGCCCGCTTGGTATCCCTATTCACGGTTGTCCACCACGTGAAAAGTGGTCTCCCTTTGCCCCTCTTCTTGCTGGGAATGGCTAAAGCCCTTTGAACGCAATGGTCCCTGTCCCGTCTCATCACATGCCCAAACCACCTCATGCGACTCTGTCATCTTTTCTGTTATGGGTGCCACCTTGAACGAGCCCCTTATATGCTCATTTCTAACTTTGTCAAGTCTTGTGACTCAATTTGTGAATGAAACACAAAACACCACTGAAAAGATATTTTTTTTGCAATTAGCATTTCAAATATAAAGGAGCGTGGCGAGGAAATCGCGCTATCTCTTTTGTACGCGCAAGACCTAATAGCGTGACGTCAAGAATGCTGTACTTGCATCCCTTTTCTGTTTCTTGGCAGTTTCCCCTTCCATCAGATTTTAAAAGCTTATTAAGTACTTACTTATTTTAGAGCAGATTAAAAAAACCATTTTGTTTTCGGTTTCGTATTATGTTATTTATTGATATAAATAATAGCTAATGACAGTTCTAAGCATAGAAGTAGAATTTTTTTACTGCGTAAAAAGACCACACTAGCCGAGTGCGACAGATAATATGATAAGTGTCATCTTCATAAGAGCAAAAGAGATAGCATCAATTTGACAATGAGACAAGTTTTCATACAAAACATGTCACCCATTGTCACCCTCGCTCGAACATCATCTCACGAAAATTTGATTTTCCAAATTGTAAACTGTTAATTTATAAGTTATCTTATACTGGAAAGATGGTATCGTACTGCTTTACCCATAGTTTGTGTAGTAGGTACAAATACAACCCATAAAAAGTTACACAGAAATATTTCATTTCTGGTCACATTTTACAATTCTTTATATCCATCTTATACCTTCTGAATCTATGGTTCTAAGCGACAAAAAAGGATACCAGCAATGGAAAGTTCTGTTTCGTGCTGACAGGTGTAGCGCAACCCTAACGAACCGATGTATGTAGAGCAACCTTTACTCGACTAATTGAAAGCACTAAAAAATTACTTCAACGCCAGTGTAATGTTAACATTCGTGCAAAATATGTACCGATAATCTTGTCGGATTTGTACTACTAACCGGAGCCCGCGACTTCGTTCGCGTGGACTTAATGACTCCGGAAAATGCTCATCAGGCTGAACAAATTTTGCTAAGGCGTCATTTTTATATTTCCTATAGTTTAGCTTGACCATTATAGATCTGCATCAGGTGGACAGTTTTTCAAAATCAATTATACCCTATATGTTGCCTAGGCTTAACAGGTGTATAGAAACAGTTTCATTCGAATCCGTCCAGTATTTCCGGAAATTAGCGTGTACAAACAGACATACATTTTTTTTATTCGTACTCTATGTCTCCATCGCCCCAAATATTTTTTTTTGGAAATATATTCAATGTACAGACACATTTTATTATATGTATAGATTTAAGTATGTTTTTGGGGGAAGGGCGTCACACCGGTCACTGTTAAATGACCCCAATGTTTCCTTGTTAGCCTGTCGAGTGTCTTGACATTCATTTGGCCCAAGACATTGATTTTATTAAAGGTTTGTAAATAAGAAGTAAGTAATTTATCCTGAAGTATGGTCTTCTTTGGCCATATTTCAGAGTGAATAGGGATGTGAACTGAAACAAAAAAAAATCCTGTGCTTTTTTTGTTATGTCCCACTGCTGGGCAAAGGACTCCCCTTGTTCCTCCACTCATCTCCGTCTGCTGCTGCAAACTCTTTCCATCCAGGCCAAAACCTATCCAGATCATTTGGCCCACCCTTCCGGTCGCATTCGATTGACATGTCCCGGCTCCATTTTAGATTGGCGTATGCCTATATTATATTTTATTTAGTCCGTCAACTAGATTATCCAAAAATAAAGGACCCATATTTTTTCGTTTAGCAAAGTAGTGAAAATTCACGAAGATACAGCGCATGGAAGTTTCGGAGTAGGGGTGATTTACGTCACCGTTGGTTAAAAATCGTTGCCCATCGTGACGTCACATGCAATTTAAATGCGTTGTATCTTCGTCAATCTAATAAGATACAATTTCTTCATTGCACAAACTAAGTATGACAATAATCAAAAGTACATTTGAAATAGGTACAAAGGTTAATGAGAAAAAATAAAAAATACGTACACCATACTTTTAATAATCTATTAATTCCACATCCCTATTCATTTCAAATTGTAAAATAACATCTTCACTCTTTCACGTTGATTCAATTCTCCATGCATAAATGATATTCCTTCCACAATTTATCGACCAATTAATTAATTAAAAGTGCGCCCCCGGGAGCGGGGTGTTTGAACAATTGTGTGTAATTTATGGCCCACAAGGCGGAAGCGGAAGTTATTTGCTCGTATTTGTCGAACCTGTTACTGTTACCATGTGTAGTAGGTTCACCCCAGAACCAGGCCTGGGTCACTCTCCGTTTAGGTATCGAAAATATACATACATTCGCGGCGACCACTCCGAAGTGACAGATTCAGTGACGTGAAACGTATGTGTAGAGTTATAAGAATGAAATTGGCAATTGCAATGAACTTCTAGGTATCTAAAGGAAGACGTGTCGAGTTCTGACGCAAGCTAAATTAAACCATATCGCCAACGACATTGAGTAGATATTTCTAAGACTTCTACGTACTTGAGTATTAGTACTTATTCTGTGCTGCACAAAGAAGGCCATGTTTCAGAGTGAATAAATTTCCAATTGTAAAATAACATCTTCACTCTCTCACGTTGATTCAATTCTCCATGCAAAAATAATATTCCTTCCACAATGTGTTTGAACAAATGTGTGTAATTTATGACCCACAAGGTGGTAGAGTTATTTACTCGTATTTGTCGAACCTGTTACTGTTACCATGTCTAGTAGTTCAGCCCGGAACTGTTAACCCATCTTTAGGGTTCTGTACCCAAAGGGTAAAAACGGGACCCTATTACTAAGACTTTGCTGTCCTTCCGTCTGTCCTTCTGTCTGCCACCAAGCTGTATCTTAAGAACCGCGATAGCTAGACAGTTGAAATTTTCACAAATTAAATATTTCTGTTGCCGCTATAACAACAAATACTAAAAAGAAAATTAAATAAATAGGAGGGCTCCCATACAACAAACGCGATTTTTTATAGATAATGGTACGGAACCCTTAGTGCGCGAATCCGATTCACACTTGGACAGTTATTAATAATCTATTCAGTCCACATCCTATTTCAAATTGTAAAATAACATCTTCACTCCTTCACGTTGATTCAATTCTCCATGCAATAATGATATTCCTTCCGCAATTTATCGACCAATTAATTAATTAAAAGTGCGCCCCCGGGAGCGGGGTGTTTGAACAGTTGTGTGTAATTTATGGCCCACAAGGCGGAAGCGGAAGTTATTTGCTCGTATTTGTCGAACCTGTTACTGTTACTATGTCTGGTAGTTCACCCCAGAATCAGGCCTGTGTCACTCCCCGTTTAGGTATCGAAAATAAACCTACATTATTACTATGCGCGCGGCGACCACTCCGGAGTGGTAAATTTAGTGACGTGAATCGTATGTGTAGAGTAACAAGAATGAAATTGGCAATTGCAATGAACTTCTAAGTATCTAACCAAACGAAGAGGTGTCGAGTTCCGACGCGAGCTAAATTAAACCATATCGCTAACGACATTGAGTAGATATTTCTTTGAATTGCTTTGCTCAGTAAGTCTTCTACGTACGTGAGTGTACTAGTGCTTATTCTGTGCCATTGCACAAATTTAGCCATATTTTAGAGTTAATTAATTTCCAATTGTAAAATCACATCTTCACTCCTTAACGTTGATTCAATTTTCCATGCAAAAATAATATACCTTCCACAATTTATCGACCAATTAATTAGCGGGGTGTTTGAACAAATGTGTGCAACTTATGGCCCACAAGGCGGAAGCGGAAGTTATTTGCTCGTATTTGTCGAACCTGTTACTGTTACCATGTCTAGTACTAGCATCGAATATAACAAATAACCGGCCAAGTGCGAATCGGATTCGCGCACTAAGGGAAGGTTTCCGTACCATTATCTATGAAAAATCGCGTTTGTTGTATGGGAGGCCCCTTAAATATTTACTTTATTTTGTTTTAATATTTGTTGTTATAGCGGCGACAGAAATACATAATTTGTAAAAAATTTAACTGTCTAGCTATAGCGGTCCTTGAGATACAGCCTGGTGACAGACAGACGGACAGACAGCGAAGTCTTAGTAATAGGGTCCCGTTTTTACCCTTTGGGTACGAAACTCTAAAAAGATACACTTTGTCATTTTTTAAGAGTTTTTCGAAACGACTTAATTATCAACCCCCATATTTTCGCCATTTTGAAAACCTTTGGGAAACTGAATCGACATTAAATGTGTATAATTTTTAGACTATCTCTCAAAATTCTTTTTTAAGTCAAAAATTATTTATTTATCTTTGGATATTTGTATATAATAATTGTTAATTTTTCTTTCGATTTTATAAAAGGTAAATGTTGACGTCAGATCATTTACTTACAGCTAAGTTTATTGCAAATACCGAAGCGCAAATACAGATGAAGCGGTAACAAACTAGTTTTTTTAGGGTTCCGTACCCAAAGCGTAAAAACACGTCCCTATTGCAAAGACTCCGCCGTCCGTCTGTCTGTCACCAGGCTGTATCTCATGAACCGTTATAGCTAGACAGTTGAAATTTTCACAGATGATGTATTTTTGTTGCCGCTATAACAACAAATACTAAAAACAGAAAAACAAATATTTGAGAATCCTATACAAAAAAACGTGTTTTTTTATAATTAAATATATAGGGACAAATGAGACTGATTGAGCTAACCCCAAAGTAAGTTTGAGACTTGTACGGAACCCTTCATGCGCGAGTCCCACTCGGACTTGGCCGGTTTTTTATAATCTCTTTATGGCACAAAATAACACAGGTACTGACAGACTTATGAATTATTATAACCGTTGTATTACGTAAAATCCACATCGCTTTCTCGTAATGTGACAGTACATACTTACATCAGCCAACTATTGTCCGCCCCAATTCAAAAGCAATCAGTGGCCGTCATGTCTGAAGGATTGATAGTACCTACCTTGCAGGGCCGGAGGGTCGCAAGGGAGTCGTTATTTGGGCGGTTAATCACCTGATAGCATGGCTCGAGTCTTATTAAACAAAATTATACTATATACATACTCTCTTCATCCTCAATTAGGTAAATAGCGACCTTGGTCATGTCGCTGGAAGGCGCTGGATGCAAGCCGCTCTAGATCGGTCATGGAAATCTTTGGGAGAGGCCTATGTCCAGCAGAGGACGTTGTGCGGCTGAAATGATGATGATGATGAGGTAGATAGCAGTTTAGTTCTTGCGGCTCTAAGCAGACATAGTAGCTCAAAACCTAGACCTTGAGCACAGAAATATAAGTATTACCAAAGATAATGTAGTTACTAACGTAACAGATACCCAACGCCATAAAAACTATTGGAGGGGTAACCCGTAAGTAGGCAAAACTGGAGTTGCGGGGTAGGCATGCAGAGATGGCAGCACACACGACTAGCAAAAAAGTGGCAAAGAAAGTGTTGAACATACTTTAAAAATTTGGAGGTTGGGCTGAAATAATATTTTTTAATGTATCAACACAACACCAATAACCTTCCATACACAGGTCATTGATCAACAACCATATTTTCGCCATTTTGAAAATCTTGCGAAAACTGAATCTACAAGAATATCCTATTTTTTTATTCTTATTATAAATGCGAAAGTAAGTTTGTATATTTGTTTGTTTGTTACCTAAAAACCTAAACCGATTTGGATGAAATTTGGTAGGACATAGGGTACTCTTTATCCCGAAATTCCCACGGGGAGCGAAGCCCACGGGTACAGCTAGTTCTATATAATTTTCGAACCGTCTCACAATATTTCACGAGAATTTCTGGTTGAGTAATGCGATCTGTAGTCGAAAACAGATACAAACTGACGGACAGCCGGACAAAAACATTTTACGGCCAATTTCAAATTGAGACGCATAATCATTTAATTTTATCAATCTTCGATGTCAAATCATTGACAGTGCCTATTCCCGGGCCATCCTCCTTCCGCGAATAATTTTTCCGCTACCCTGACTGCCATCCCTCTTCCGCCAAACATTTTCCCGCTTGCCATTGATTGAGCAATTGTCCAGAACGGGCCCCCTCGTCCAGTTTTACGACAAGCATCATCAAAGACGACAAATTGGATCGTCGCCAAACGACCACCGTGGTTGGTGCTATGCGCTGTGCTTTCTCTAATTGGAAACTTGGTACTGCCCATTGAGACAATGGACAAGATTATGAAATACTAGCTGTACCCGCGGGCTTCGCTTGCCGTGGAAATTTCGGGATAAGGAGTACCCTATGTCCTTCCCCGAGTCTCAAACTATATCCATACCAAATTTCATCCAAATCGGTTGAGTAGTTTAAGCGTGAAAAGGTATCAAACAAACAAACATACAAACTCATTTTCGCATTTATAATATTAGTAGGATGGACAACTAGCTGATGCCTGCGTGGTTGACATTCCTACATAAACTTCTTTTCCCGATAAGGATAACTATTCTTCTTGCATGGTCATATTTTCAACAATTCTACGTTGACCTCTATGAAGACGGAAAATAAGCAGTGGTGACTCGGAGCAGACACGAAAAGTCGCATTTATGTTTATCGCTGTTATGTCTTTCGCTGTCGTGTATGGTATATGACATACCATATTAAATTTAATATACCTGTGGCGCTGCCCGCCAAGTCGAATTTTTGTCAATTCTACGATAACCTCATATTTTCCACATATAAAACGAACTCGAGACCCCGACTGTTAAGAACGCCATCTAGTGATGAATAGCGGAACTACTATCGGTAGTTACGTCTTGATATCTAGATTTAGAGAAAGCTCTGACTTTTAAGCGTTAACCCCCAATGACTTAAACGGCTTAACTGATTTTCATCAAACATAACTGAGAACCACCGCAAGGAACTTGCTTTTACGTAAAAATAACCGCATCGAAATCGGTCCGTTCATTCCGTTCGAGCGCTACGATACCACAGACTAACAGACAGACAGACCGGGCTCTTTTTGTCAGGGGTTAAAAAGCAGTGGCGACTCGGAGCAGTCACGAAAAGTCGAATTCAAGTTCATCGCAGTTAAGTCTTTCGCGGTCGTGTACGACACTTTAAGCCCGCGGCGTTACCCGCGAATTCGAATCCAACTAGAAATGGGATAAGGTCGGAGAGAAGTTGCCATGAAGTCGAATCTTTGTCAATTTTACGTTAACCTCACATTTCGGGATTAAATGTAGTCCTCTATGGCACACTGAAGTGGATTAGGGCATCAAGTAGGTCTTAATCCACTGGACAAAACGTATTTTAACTAAATTGGGTTTATCATACAATTCATATAATTCAACATGTTGGTCCTGAATAAATTTTTAGCTATTGCATTTTGAAATGGCAAAATAAAAGTGTATGGGACACTTATTTTTAACCGCCGACAAAAAAAAGAGGTATTGTGTAAGTTTGACTGACGCTAATATAACAAGAACGGGGGAGAAGCGCGAGGACGGGGAACGGGGACGCATATTCCAGGGGACTTAAGAGACTCCGATCTGTATGTAATACTTATATTAATTAAAATAAAAATAAACTTTATTGTTGTGTCTCTTAAGTTCTAGTACTACATAGAGATTGTACTACATAGAGATTGTTATACAAAGTGAATTACATCTTACATATCTATCAATACATGTTATTCAGTCACATCAAATCGAAAGGTTCCCTCACTCGGCAGCCCACCATCGAACTAGGAATAAACCCGTATCTCGAGTGGAGGATAGCACTCAAGTTCATCGCAGTTAAGTCTTTCGCGGTCGTGTACGACACTCCCTATAATTTGAAGCCCACGGCGTCACAAGCGAATTCGAATCCAACCAGAAATGAAATACGGAAGGAGTTCGGAGAGAAGTTCCCACGAATTCGAATCTTTGTCAATTTTACGTTAAGAGTCCCCTTACCCTAGACTTCTCCATACAAACGTAGTCTACGTTTAATTTAGAAACCACATGTCAGATTCCGGTAAAAATTAGTAATTGTAAAGAAGTTGCAATTATCTAGGGTTATAACTGGAATAAAATTATGAACTGGAAAGAAAATATAACGATTTAGAAGTTTCCCATACTAATGGTCAAAAATGATATAAAACACTATATTCTATTTCAAGTTCATTTTTTTACAGTCGGAAACTAGTTATAAACCTAGATAATTGCAATATCTTTGAAATTACAAAATTTTGCCCAAATCGGACATGTCGTTTTAAAATAAAACGTAGACTACGTTTGTATGGAAAGTTGTATTTTGGTCTAGGGTCGGGGGATCCTTAACCTCACATTTTCTCGGGATAAATGTATTCCTCTACGGCACACAGAAGTGGATTGATTAGGGCGTCAAATAGGTCTTTATCCTCTGGACAAAACGGATTTGAACTGAAATGGGTTTATTATTCAATTCAAATAATTCAACATTTCGGTCATGAAAAAGTTTTTAGTTATCGCGTTTTTAAATGGCATAAAGGAAAACTTATTTTTAACCCTCGACTAAAAGATCTTGTTATCGGCAATGTCTGTCAGTCTGTGTGTGTCTGTGGCATTATCGTAGCGCTCGAACGGATGGATGGACCAATGTCGATGCGGTTTTTTAGGGTTCCGTAGTAAACAAGGAACCCTTATAGTTTCGCCATGTCTGTCTGTCTGTCTGTCCACGGTTCTACAGAGAAACTATAAGTACTAGAAAGCTGTAATTTGGCATGGATATGTATATTAATTATGGCGAAAAAGTCGTAAAATAAAATATGGAAAAACTAATTTTTTTCAGTATAGCTGCCATACAAGTAAAGACGTAGTCAATATTTTTTTTTCTCGACAAACACATTGAGTTGTGTATCGTTGAATAGATCTTTCAAAAATATTGTTAGCTTGTGAACACCATTTTTCGATTTAGGGATCTGTTTCTGAAATATTTGGGTTTAAAGTTCAAATTTTTGTTCGAGTCAAGTGTCCCCCTCCTCTATCTGCTAAACGGTTATATATGGCCACGTGAAAAAAATTGTAGCATATATAATGTAGTTTGAAGGAAAACTATCAGAGCCAAGTAGGGTATACAAATCAAAAAGTTATAGGCGATCAACTTATAAAATGTACTTGAAAAAAGACATTTTCATACAAATTCAATAGATATTAGTTTTTAGACGTTTTTAGTGGCAAGAACTCAAAGTTGGCATTCGCAACTACGGAACCCTACACTGTGCGTGGCCCGACACGCACTTGCCCAATTATTTTACACTTACGTGAAGGCAAGTTCCCTTGCGGTGGTTCTTAGCTATCTACACTAATATTATAAAGAGGAAAGATTTGTTTGTTTGTTTGTTTGATTGTATTGAAAAGGCTCCGAAACTACTGGATCGATTTTAAAAATTCTTTCACTGTTGGATAGGTATGTTATCCCTGAGTGACATAGGCTATGTATGTACCACGGGCGAAGCCGGGATGGACTGCTAGTGTTTGATAAAAATCGTTTCGGCGGTTTAAAAGTTATTAAGATAGTTAATAGATTCAGGTGTTACTTTGCGGAAGTAAAAATTATTAAGTTATCCCTTGAAAGTCGGAGTAATTTGAATGTCAAATAATAGATGGCGCTACGGAGTCATTCTATTATTTAGTTCCTCCGCCTATCAAAGAAATTATATACAATGTGAAACTATTTAAAGCCGGGGTTCTTTTTTCATTTGCTATATAAACTTGTGATATTTTGAAATAGGCACCTAGATCAGTCTGTAGACACAACTAGTTTCTAATTAATGTCGACACAAGCCGAGATCGGAGGTGTGATACTGATTACGGCGAGTCAATGCCGGCACTAATTAGAGGGTGTAGCCCACTTCATACTGAGTTGACGGTGCATTTTCGAGACACAGGCCTATATATCTATATTTAGGGGCTATGCTCTTAGTATCATTTTTAAATAGGCAGATCACCTGTAGACACAAGTTTCTAATTAATGTCGACACAAGCCGAATCGGTGGTGTGATACTAGTTTTATATAAAAACGCTAATATAGCCATCACGCGCGAATAAAATGGAAAAAAATGCGAATCGATAGAAAAAAGGCGGCTCTGGACTGGACTTTAATGCCTTTGAAATCATTACGCTGGCTGCACTTTCAGGGTTTTATCACACCTAGAGACTAAGCCTTCAACATACAGATACAAACAGATATACCATACATACAGACAGATACATTTGTGACGATCTTTACACCACCGCGAGGAATTACAACCACAACAACTACAGTGACGAAATAGTTAACAAGAAGACTACGAGATGGCGCCATGAGTATGCTACATCTCGATATCTGTCGACAGTCTATGTCAGATGCCTTTAGGCAGCTTAAAAAATCTCACACTAGTGTTTACCACACGTGAGAAACAAATAAAGTTTAGTGACGGACCCGCTAGTGTGATAAGACCCTCGGTATTTTCCTTTCGCCTGCAGTCCGATAGCGAATCAGCTTTTATAGCTTCGATTAAAACTCTTCCACCCTGGTTGAGAAAAAGAAAAACTTAACGTAAAAGCCGATCGGGGGAATGATCGTAAATCTAAGGAGTAATGACAATAAATAGGATAGCAGTTAGCAAACCGGAATTTTTCATTTTAGATACGTCACACTTAACCGGGCGTTTAGATCTGAGGGCCCTAGGCTCTGTCTACTCTATCCCGTTAGACGTGATAGTGTATTTGTATTAATGTTGTCATCATCATCAGGTCTTTATAGTCTCCACTGCAGGAGCACGACCCTCTCTTTACTACCAGAGCAGCCAGAGGATCTGGCCATTACTCTCCACGCTGACCAAACGGGTCAGAGACGTCAGTTTGTATTTCCTAAGTTACCGACACGACGGGTAGACTTGGAGCGGTCCTATTCTACTTTGCCGAAAACCACGTGGCGAGTTTTGTATGAAATTTTTTTTTTTTTTTTTTTATATGATAGAAATTATTCAATAAAGATATACAAGCATTACTCATTTCAAATCAGTGTAAAAAGCTAGAACGTTCCGATTCGGAACGTGCTATTTTTGCAAAAGAAACACCACATTCAGAGAATTCAGTAATACAATATTCCGAAGTGCCAAAGATTATTCTCAACCTGTTTAGCATTCCTCAGGGAGCTGAAAGCGATACTATTAGCAACAGAAATAGTGATTTACAAACACGCTCAACGGGGCCGCTTATAAGTGGAAAGTTGAAAAACAAGGGAACAATTTGGAAGTGACTGAACGGCGAGAAGAGATTTGCGGAGTGATATCACAGAATGAATTGACCCAGCGAACGAAGCGTCTCAGTCTCACGTTCGAGATTGGCCAAAAGTGCTTTTGTCCGGCTGTCAATTTGTCAGTCAGTTTGTCCGGCTGTTCTCGCCTACAGGTCGCATTTCTCAACCTTTTGGTGAAATTTTGTGAGAAGGTTCGAAAATTATATAGCTTTATTGTTGTAAATTCATTTATTGAAATTTTTTAGAATGGTGGAATATGGGGAGAAGCTGTATAAATATCATATTTCAGCCAATTTGGAGCCACTTTTGACCTCTCCGTAACTCAAAATAAATTTTGAGTTCATCATAATGGAAGTATTGAGTTGAGCTCCTTTAGGTAAAGTTGCTCGAAAAATCTATTATCATCATCATCAGGTTCTTTTGTCTCCACTGCAGGAGCACGACCCTCTCTGTACTCCCAGAGCCATATTTTGCTAGAGCAGTCAGAGGACTTTGGCCTACACTCTCCTCGCTGGCCAGATTAAATTTCTTCTACCAGATACTTATCATCTGCTACAAAGGGAAGTTATTTCCGCCAGGCATGGTTGTAGTGTAGCGCCTGGGGAACCGCGGCTCCAGCGGTGTATTGTTGAAGATTGTATTTATGCAGTGAATCGGGTAAACTCTGAGATCGAGATGCAGGCTACTACTGGCGCCATCTCGTATGCTTCTTGGAAACTATATTGTCGCTGTTGTTGTGGTTGTTGTTGCTCGTAGTGGCGTAGAGGTAATAATATACTCGATAAGAAAGACGACAGAAAATTTGGTACGTTAGTTCTCCCAAGAGATCAAAGATTTTAGGTTTTTCGCCGAACTCCATTTGATATAGGGACGCCCTTGCCGTCTCCTAAAGCAAATTAGGCTACGCCACGTCCTAAAAAGGTACTCGACGGAATTAGTCAAGTGTGGTTGGAATGCCAATACAAGTTAAGTTACCGAGTCGTTTTGGGTGTGCCCACAGTATTTAACCTCAAATTTTCGTGACCATTTTATATTATTGTTACAAATTTAAGCATTTTAACCGACTTTGAAAAGGAGGAGGTTCTTTATTCGGATGTAGCTGTTACCCAGGCCAGGCCTAGTAACAGCGGCTCCAACGGTGTATCTTTTTTTTTGTATTGTCAGACATAGGTTGCCTCAGACGTCATTTCCTACTCCACCGGGCAAGGTTTGAGGAGCGAGCCAGAGGCCCGGTTTCCTATAACGGTGTATCGTCGGGATTGTATTTATGCAGCGATTCGTGCGAACTCTGAGATCGAGATGTGGGATACTGCTGGCGCCATCTTGTATGCTTCTTCTAAACTATATAGTCGCTGTACTTGTTGTAGTTGCTCGTAATGGCGTAGAGGTAATAACATACTCGATAAGAAAGACGACAGAAAATTTGGTACGTTAGTTCTTCCAAGAGATCAAAGATTTTAGGTTTTTCGCCAAACTCCATTTGATATTAGGGACGCCCTTGCCATCTCGTAAAGCAAATTAGGCTACGCTACGTCCTAAAAAGGTACTCGACGGAATTAGTCAAGTGTGGTTGGAATGCCAATACAAGTTAAAGTTAGCGAGTCGTTTTGGGTGTGCCCACAGTATTTAACCTCAAATTTTCGTGACCATTTTATATTATTGTTACAAATTTAAGCATTTTAACCGACTTTGAAAAGGAGGAGGTTCTTTATTCGGATGTACTTTTTAGGCCCTTATAGTTTTGCCATGTCTGTCTGTCTGTCCGCGGTCCTACTCAGATACTATAAGTACTAGAAAACTGTAATTTGGCATAAATATGTATAATACTCATGGCAAAAAAGTCGTAAAATATAATCTGGCGATTTTTTTTTATGGTGGCTACCATACAAGTAAAGATGTAGTCAATATTTTTTTTCAGGACAAACATTGTGTGGGGTGTCGTTGAATAGGTCTTTAAAAATATTGTGAGCTTGTTTTTACAATTTTTCGATTTTTGTCCCCCCTCTATCTGCTAAACGGTCATATATGGCCACGTGAAAAAATTCATAGCTATAGCATATATAATGTAGTTAAATGGAAAACTATCAGAGCTAAGTAGGGGTAACAATAAAAAATTATAGGCGATCAACTTATAAAATGTACTCTGAAAAAGAAAATTTTATACAAATTGAAAAAATAATTAATTTTCAGACGTTTAAAGTAGCATGAACTCAAAGTTGGCATTTGAAACTACGGAACCCTACACTAGGCGGGGCCCGACACGCACTTGGGCAATTATTGCATTTATTAAAAATGGAAAACATGATACTAATATTCTGAAATACATAATCGGATACCCACCAATGCGTCGGGTGCATTCTTTAAAGTTAGAATCAACAAACGTCAAACTGAGAATAGAAAGACCCATCCAACTTTGCTCGCTCGTTCATAGACCCCTCTCTTTTCACGTCAAGGGTTTAAAAACAACTTTCACCGAATAAACAACAATTGATCCTCATCCCACTGAAGCCCTTTGGCAAGCGCTGCAGTGCCCTCGGAAGTCAAACTGAGGCGACCAAGTGCCATTAATTTGTATTTCAGTACCGACTGCGCACAAACATAGTTTGTGATGAATTCAGAATGACAGATTACAAAGAAATATTTACCAATATTCATAGTATTTATATTTTTACTCTTGATCGGTCATTTTGGAAATCTTTGGGAGAGGCCTATGTCCAGCAGTGGACGTTGTGCGGCTTCTTCTTCTTATCGTGTGTGTTACTGACTAACACTAGTGTCAGAGTTTTTAAACCGCCTTAAAGGCCTCTGACATGGTTTTAGGTAACGACCAATGTCAAAGACAGTGACCGGGACCGACGGCTTAACGTGCCCTCCGAAGCACGGATCATCTTACTTATCAGACAATCAGGTGATCAGCCTGCAATGTCCTAACCAAACTAGGACAACAACACAAAGTCGTTGCCCCCGCTGGGAATCGAACCCGCGACCTCCGGGTATGAGCCAAACGCTCCAACCATTACACCACGGAGGCAGTTATTGCTTAGTGTTGTGCGGATGAAATGATGATGATGATGATAGTATTTTTAACCGCAGACAAAATTTACGCTCTTTTAAAGAAGCTACGCCTGTTTTTATGTATTTGTTTCTTCTTCTTCCTCGCCTTTTCCCTATTTGGGGTCGGCTCTGTATTTGATTCTATGGCTGTATTTTTTTTTGATACCTGCCGATAAATATATGTAATGTGCATAATTTTAACCGTTCCTTTACCGCCAATACCAGACACAATAGGAAAACAATAAACATTAAACGTAGCATTTATTAATGTCATGCTGGTCTTGACCGGTTATTAATGTTTCTTTATTTTTTTCATTCCCTCTCTAAATAGTTTATTTTGTGAGTGAAGCGGCCTAGCGCGAGTCGGACTCGCCCATGAAGGGTTCCGTAGTAGCATGTAACATAATATAAAAGTCTTGTAGTCTTATGTTTTATTTTATATTTGAGTTGATTAAATGAAAGGTGAAGTGCGGTGGGGGGAAGACATTTTTCCACTTTGGAAGTTATTTTCTATTTTTGTGTGAAAATCTTAATGCGGTTCATAGAATACATCTACTTCCCAAGTTTCAACAGTATAGTTCTTATAGTTTCGGAAAAAAGTGGCTGTGACTAGGGTTGTAAAATGTCGGACACTTTCAATATGTGTCGGTCAAAAACGATAAATGTCCGGACATTTTAGACAATTATAGACAAATTGGACATTTTCGTTTCATTGTGTTTTTAGAGTAATTTCCCTTCCCCAACTCACATTGTTTCGGGCTATAATATATATCTTATATACATGTAGCTATTCCATTCGTGTATTTCTTTAAATGCAGTCAACGAATATATATTCATATACGACCTGCGCGGGGAAATCCCTAGTAAAAACAAAAATTTATGAGGAATATCCCAAGCCCAAGGGGCATTCCCCGGTATAATGTAATCTTGATGCAGTCAACGAATATATATTCATACATACGGCTTGCGAGGGGAAATCCCTGGTAAAAACAAAAATTTATGAGGAATATCCCAAGCCCAATAGACCAGTAAAAATAGCGTAACCTGGACATAATGCTATAACCGTAAGTTTCTTTTTGTATGATATAAAGTAATGTTAGTTATAGTTAAAATAAACCGAATTAAACAATTCAGGGCTCTGCGTCAGTGTAAAAAAACCAAAAAATTGAAAATTGAACAAATTTTGATTTCATAAGTACAGCATAATTAATAACTTTGGAAAACTACCTCTACCATATTATAACGTGTGCATTCTAGTTGAATAAATCTAAATTAAACAAATTAATCAATTAGCACTATCGTTAATAAAGAAGGTTCGGTATGTTACAAATTTTCAGGCTTATCTCACCAGAAATTATAGATTACTGTCTTTCAACAATTTATTCTAAATATTATATTATGTGTGTTGATAAATTATTAAAAATTAAACAAATTCATTTTATGCATTTCTACATTTACAAATTTTTGTATTTTTTGTAAAGCCAAAATACATAACTATTTTGAAAGTGTTTAACTTATGCCGTCAACATATTTTTGATACTATAAAGAACAAATCAAACAAAAAATATCTATGATTATATTTTTTTATATTTTTTTTTTACTTACGTTTTAATATGAACGTTATTTCTTGCACAATAAGGTCGTCATTGGTTTGTGCCTCAACTCCCGACCGTGCTGTAGCGAGTCGCGAGTGATTCTCGTGTACACTAGTTTCGTCGCGTCGTCTTATGCATTTATTTGTAGTCAATGATTGTCAAACTTTTATAAGCACGTGGGAACTTTTACTAACCATGGATCGGCTAGGGTGGAGATTTATTGAAATATTGTGTTTATTAGATCGATAATAACTACATTGTTGAGCTTTTATTGGTTTGTTTATAAAGCTTCTTATGGTACATAATAAAGAACACAGACACAAATCAGAAAAGTAAACGTACAACTGCGGACTTATCCCCAGGGTTTGTTACTGGTACCAAATTCACATTTTAAGTACCAGTAACAGAATTTTCATTATGTTAAAATATTAAGCGTAATACTCGTATAGTACGGGTATTTCTTATGTAGTAATAGTAACGTTATAGGTATTGTTAAAATTTAAAGGTAATTTTACCGGTACGTACCTACGCGTTGTTACCGTTCCGCATGAAACTCGACTGCGAAGAGCCACATTCCCGTACCTACCGAGTCGCGATCGCGACGCACAACACTGCGATGACCAGTGTTGCCTCTCGATAATACACTATGGCTAGTCTATCGATAGACTATCTGTATTTTGAATAAAACCAATATTATCGATAGTATTGATTCTGACGACGAACAAACTATCGATAGTATAGCTTTTCTAATAAATAAATAATCGATACTATGGATAGTTTATGAAACGCAATACTATAGTTAGTTTATTCGTCATCAGGATCGATACTATCGATAGTTTTGTTGGTTATCCATATTGTTGCCCTAAAACAGGAATTACTATCAATAGTACACAAACTTTCGATAGTATTGTTGGTTATTAGAGATGTGTTGTTCCTTTAATCTTTAAGGTCTAAACCAATACTGAACTGTTGTGAGTAGTCGATCCGGGTCTTCTGATTCTGACCTATTCAATTAATTGATGGGTTTTCTCATGAAAGTTCACGAAACAATCGTTAAAGCCGGGTATTCCTACAAGTGTAGGTATTTAATGCTGCCCCGGCCGCAATTTGCATCGCGTGGACGCTGCGTCGGTGAGCTCACATGTGACCCCACCAGCGACACAGTATAGAAATAAGCAGTAGAATAGTTCTATTTCGATTAAACTTTGTTTAAAGTAGTGTTCGATACAGCTACATTATCTTATATTAATGCTGACGGGGTAGACAGAGTCCAGGGCCGTAAGACCCAAAGGCTTAGCGTGATCAAAAAAATAAATCAATAGTGATGGGTTGCTAGCCGCATCGCCTATTAACATAATTTGACAGTAGCGATTTATTAATAAACAATTAATAGAAACAAATAACCCTTCAAAGTCGTTATATTTTCTTGTCTTTGTTTATTTTCAACCCCCGACAAAAAGAGGAGTGTTATAAGGTTGACGTGTCGGTATGTCTGTGTATCTAGGTGTCTGTTAATGGCATCGTAAGGCCTGAACGAAGATTTAATTTTTTTGTTTGAAAACTGACTTTTCGTCATAGTTCTTAGCTATATTTATTAGAAATTGGTTCAGCCGTTCAAAATTTATTAGGAGTAAACACCTTAAAGTCGGTTTTTATTATTTTTCTTGAATATAAACTTATGGGTATTATGTTGTTTTGTTATTTACTATCTATGATACAACACTGAACCTAAAAAACATGGGTCTCACCTAGATCCCAGTATTTTTCACACGACTTGCAAAGAAGGAGATTACGAATATATAGTCTATAGGGTGCAATTGAAATCATTAGCATTGATTTAACTTATCATCATACTCACCTAAAGGATATTTTGTATGGTAACAATACTGCAATTAATGCAGTAGTTAAAAAGTATCAAAAAGTAAGAAAAATGAATAAAGTATCAAAACACTTCGAGTCGTGCGCGCGTACTGATACCTACGTGCCGCAAGGTCAAAGACCTTGGACGGATACAGCCAAACGGCGCGACCGACCGGCATACAAAAGTAGACCTTAATTTACGTGAATAAGGTTTGAAGTCGAATGGGGACGGGTCGTGTCACACGAAAGCTTGAGGACAATAGGTACGTTTGAAGTAGGAACGAATGTTAGGGTACCAAGACGCAACGAAATTGATACTATTATAATTAATTTATTTTTCGTATTAGTTTTTTTTTAATAATTGCAGTAGAGGTATGTATCAAAGAGTCTGACGCATGTTTAGAGGTTTTCTTGAATATGAAAATGACGACTTTTGATTGAAGTTTTATTAGTCTTAAATTACTTTGTATCATGGGTATAGTAGATACTTAAAATATTGCCAACGAATTCAATTCCACCCTGTATATGCATGTATGTATGTTGAATGTATTTGATTTTCTTTATTCCTTAATGTCGCCACGGATTTGAATGTATGGCCACAGAGCAGATAATAGTTATACATACAGAACGGAAACTCGCACGTTTTTGGACCTTGTAAGCGCCTGTAAAATAGGGTTGTTGCTAGTCGCACGTTGACGTTCCCCGAGTCATTTAGGGTAATTGAAATAATATTGGTGAGAAACTGCACATATTATTATTGCTTATCCACAAAAAACAACAAAGAACGAAAATTTTATAGATTTCCGAGTGATGAAAACAGGTAAGCAAAGCAACAAATTCTGTGGTGGCGACCCTGATTGTTTAACTCACACATTTGACGTATGCACAGATATATTATTTCGTTTGTAGTAGTACTAGGTATATTTGTTACTTCGTATCTATTAAGTGCCATACCTGTGGAATGGCGTTTCGTTAGAATCCTTACATTTCAAAGTGACATGAGCTAAAAAGTATTTTTATTGTTTCGTACCTAAAGGTTAGAAATTAGCCCAAACTCGATTGTGTTAAGTTGTTTTATAACTGAGTTCTATTGACCACCATCCGTCTGCGTAATCAGATCCTAGATAAGCATCGTCTTCCAAAAGTACTCGTCAAGACAAATCAAACGAGACCTACTCGATGAGGTTATAACTGAGTTCCGTTGAATATCTCCCGGTTCCATCATCAGAACAGCCCATTGACATCATAATATTGTATTATCATCCGACTTACAAAAGTATACAAAATTTCAGCTAAATTGGTTGAGGATAACTGGTTGAAAATTAAGTTCGAAGATTCCACCCGAACAAACATACTTACATTTATACATACATTGCAAGTTAAATAAAAGCTTGTAAAAACATGTAGCGATCTTTAGTTGTTTTATTGGTCCAATGTTAGTAAGCGCTAGCACGCGTCTAATCGGACCTGCCGAGTTCAAGTCGTTGCGCTCGCGAATTTCATATAAATATTAAGAAAATAATTATATCAAGTCAAACTCAGCGAATTTATCTGTAAATAAAAAATTGTACTTAATTAAAGCCACTTACTTTAATTAAGTACAATTTTTTTATGTAAAATATCAGTATTTTACTCGTAGTTTTGAAAAAATATCCCAAAAAAGGGTTACTTTGGGATTTTTTTCAACCGAATGAAGTTTATAGGATCTTGTAACTGAATGCGAATTTGACGAGCCTGGATACTTAACTTATACATACCTTTTTTTAAGAGTTTAATAGTAGATTGTGCTACAAGGCGTAAAGGTAATACTTTTAAGTCGAGTGCGCTACTTTGAATTTAGAGCAAAACGAAGGATTCCTCACTTGAATCACGAGCGTAGCGAGTGATTCTACGATGGAATCTTGAGTGAAGCGAGGGATTCATGTATAACGCCCGAGACAAAAATATGACCGTACGCAAGTAGCACACATTACATCGCCATCCATAAGAAAAACTAGCAAAAAGATACAAAACAGAATATGGAGAAAGTAGAACAACTACAATACCTAATCAAAGCTCCGACAAGAACTAACCTTTATTTAGTGTCCTTTTCATTCAATAAATACTAAGAAATAATTTTTAAGAACAAACTTCTAAAAAAAATGTTTGTTCACGCATAAACTCGTAACTTTGTTTGCGTGGACCTACATATTTTAAGATTTTTATAATAACATTAAATTTAATGTGCACTATCGGCTTAAACTTACGAAAAAGGATTTAAATTTACACAAAATAATTAATTTTAGCACAATATAACCTAAAACATCTGTAATTACTTTGAATCGAAGACAAAAATTGCGCTAATTATTCTTTTTTCCTTTTTCGAAGCAAAGACCATAAACATTTTTACCTACATTCACGATGATATGTATTCCAAATTTAAAAAAATACGAAGTCTGTTCTAGTTATTTAATGTATTAAAACTTAATTCTTTTGTTTTTAGCTGATTTTACATAGATAACATCGTGTTCAATTTTCAAATTGTGTTTTAATCCCGTAAGATTTACCTTTTCACTTTTTAATCCCGAGAGAACTAGCAGTAACTTTAGCTCCAAATGTTTTGGGATGAAACCATCGTTTTTTGAGCAGATGGATGAAAAAAACACTTTTGTCTATGCCTCAAATGGTTTCCAAAAACTCTAAAGCACGGCCTCTGCGGGAATACCTAGCCTTAAATGTGTCCAATCGCTCTCGTCATTTTTGGTCTAAACCCAATAATTATTTTACTGAAATAATAAATTTTTATGTGACTGTAATTCTACTTTTTTTAACTAAAAAACTCATTGAACCTCATTATATGATACCTAGATGAACCACGCTAGGAATTAATTGGCCATGTGATGAAGTCATACTGAACAAGCTGGCCAGTCGATACTTAGTGACTAGTGTCGTGTAGTGGTTTGAAAATAGTATCTTATACACATAAAAATTAAAGTGTGGTTTTCGTTTTGATTTTTACTGATTATATTTATGCATTAAAAAGCAACTGAGTTTAACTTCCATAGCGCTTATTATAATACGACATAATAAATAGTAATAATACTTTATTAAATACAAAAAAATTATATTATTTAAAATGTACATAGCACACAGAAAAAGACATTAAAATGTCCAATGGGCGTGGGTGGTCTTATAGCTAATAGCGATAATTTCTTTCAGACAGCTGATGTAGAGAAGTGAAATGCTGCCATTTCCCATAGAAGTCTGATAGACAAGGTCTATGTAAAAAATAAGTCTATCTATGTCAAACATTTTAGTCCAGCTCTCTAACACTACACGGCCTCTGTGCGGGCACTTGCGAGCACGTGTGCAGTGCGAATTGCGTTGAGACGTAACTTGGGCGTCGCATCGTGTAAACCAGTCTTTCCCAAAGTGGGCGATAACGCCCCCTTGTGGGCGCTGCAGGTCTCAAGGGGGGCGGTAAGAGACCCAGAAAGAATTTTTTTTTTTTGCTAGGAGCTTTATTTAGCTAGGAGGCCTCTTAAACAACGACTGCAAGAGCTCTCGACTCTCAACAACAACTTGTGAACATCAACTAATATGAATTAAAAGATTGCTCAAACTCGGTTCTATATTTCTCTCCGCGTAGTTCATATATCTGTCCTATTTTATTGAATATAGAAAAAATGAAAATCATGTCAATCGGTCGCTCCGTTTCGTAATGAAAGTAGACACAAACAAACAAATAAAAAGGGAACAGACACACTTTCGCATTTTAATAGTTATTAGTACTCGTAGATATCTATCATGTTTTAACAAGTTTTTGTTAAATAACCCGAATTGTGCATTCCTGTATCAGTTGGCTGGTTCATTGAATACTTGTTCGGACTTGTTGAGTACGATTGAGCGTCGAATGAGATAAACGAGTTTATGCATGTTTGTTTTATTCCTGTCGGTGGGGGGCGCTAAAAAATATTTATTCTCAAAGTGGGCAGTAGACAAAATAAGTTTGGGAACCACTGGTGTAAACGGTGGGTAGAAATTGTGTAAAATGCTATTGTTACGAAACTGGGTTCGAGATTTGGAGAAAAACGCCAAAGTTCGTATGAGGGTTTTTATTCACTACGGAACCCAAAGGTTGACACGTGAAGATGGTCTTCCTGATGTCCAAGTCCAAGTCGCGTAGCATCTGAGGTCCAGGTATCTCGCCAAATTAGTCGCAGGTACTTCCACTTGTCGCACTGAGGTAGGTTTCCTTCGCTTCGGTTCGCTTCGAAGTTATCGCTTTCGTAGCTCATACTGAACTGGCGGGACGTGCACTCAATCGCCTTTTTATAAGCGTCGATACAGCGGTCTACATTGTTCTCGAATATTCTCATATCTTGACGAATGTATTTCGATTGACGGGAAACATCGAGACGCCGGTATGTGTGTGTGAGTGCGACTAAGCCGACGACCATTCAAAGAACTCTAGCCTTTATGCTATAAGAATATAAGGCCTAGTTTCGCTTGCATTATCCTGACGTCTTTTTTTTACCATTCCGCTCGCGAACATTCCGAGTCTATCTCGCCAGCAGAGTTCTTGCTCGTGAATATTCTACATTTATCTCGTTCGCGACACTATGTAAGCGCATAACATAATGAAACTTAAGTTGCACGGCGCAACTTGCACTCTGTAAATACCCAACTACATTTTAGTACGACAGCATAAAAACTTCGTTATATATTTATGTATTTAATTTTTTCTCATGTTACATCCCATTAATATGCAATGTCATGGGAAATGGAATATTTCAGCAGGGGCCCATTTTTGGAACGGTATTAGTCCAGGGGCTGTCATGTTGTACGGGTTTGCCGTGACAACAAGAGTGTTACCAGACTTGTATTGTTTTTAGAGTTTTAAATTGTTCATTGTGTCACCACGTTAACCCGTAAAGACTCGGACGGCATTAAAATGCCCACGTTCATCGTCTTTCTATTGTGTCTGGTATTGGCGGTTGCGAATGGGTTAAAGTTCAAAGCACAATCAAAACAATCCTACAATTAGCAAAATTCCATATTTACGAGTTATATGTTTTGTAAGCACACGGCGCGATCGGTTGAAAACACGTATAAACTCGTTCGCAGCCGCGCGCTCACCCGGCTGGTGCCTCGCTCTCTCTCCCCGCACCGCACCGCAATCACCGCAAGCATCCCGCTGCACGACATGCTCTCGCGTATTTTCAATCAAATATTTTTTGTTTTAAGTAAGACGTTAATGTGTTTAATTTTGATGAAAATGTGATTATACTACACAAAAAGCTATAATTAAACAAAAATAACACAGTTACTATTTCTGGCTACTGAGAAAAACATTAATTTTAAAACATTAAAAAATGATGTTTAATTTTGGTCTTTAATGTCTAAAAAGACACAATATAGCTTATAAAGATATAAACATTATGGTTATCATTTTGGCTTATCTAGATATCGAGATCAGGTGAAAACTGTGAAAAAAAATGTATAAACAAAAATGGGGTCAGTTTAATTTTGCTATTAAGTGATCGCATTTGAATGCACCTAAAAGTTAAACTAACAAGGTCTTTGGTTACCTATTATGCTTTTAGGGAAAAGTTGAGTAGTGTACAAAATCTCACGATTTTTATATAATACGGTTGCGACCGCGGATAAATTACATAATATATCTAATTAATATTTGATACTCAATATTGATATCCGATAAAATATTGAAAACAACGAGTTTATTATTTATGTCCAGGTTGTGCTATTTTGATTGGTCTACAAGGGGAATTCCCCGGTGTAATGCAATCTTGAAAAGAACTTCCAGTCCAGTTCTAAGTTGCGAGTTGTGGCATTCAGATGTTTTTGTAGTGACAAGTGGATTGTTTTTGTTTAAATCATAATGCCTCGTTCATTAAGTGATATATGGAATCATTACCAAACAATAGGCGGCTTAGGTCATAAAAAACATGTAGTCTGTATATATTGCAGTAAAGAGTACAAACAAGCACATGCTACTCGCATGGAGCAACATTTAGTTGTGTGTCTACATTGTCCCAGTGATATCAAAAATAGGTACGACAAGAGAAAAAGAAACACTGATACTATTGCCATTGTTTCTAACGAGAATAGTAGCTTCGAAAGTTTGCCATCTACGAGTAGTTTAACTTCTGAAATAGAAACAACTCAAACAACACATGATTCATTGGATAAAATAAATGAAATCGATGCTGCCTTAGCACGTGCCATTTATGCTTCTGGATCGCCTTTATCACTACTAGAATCAAAATATTGGCAGCATGCTATTCAATTACTGAATCCAAATTATAAAGTACCTTCGAGGCATGCCTTAAGTAATACATTATTAGATGCAGAATATTCTCGGGTACAGGCGGAAATTAAAGCAAAGATCAGGAGTTCATCAGCGCTTACATTGATTTCCGATGGATGGACGAATATAAATGGAAAAGGTACTTAATTTTCCTAGCTTATTCACAATAATAACATACTTAATGTGCTTTTCAATACACTTATTGCCATAAAAATAAACCTTTTATTCGTAACAATCACATTTTACTCTATTAAGTACGTTCCTAATGATAGTCAGTGCAACGAACAATTTTGCCGAATTGACGATGTTTACTACGGTTCCTATTTGTAACTTTCCTCTGGAAAATGCTCATCAGGCTGAACAACATTTGCTAAGGCGTCATTTTTGTATTTCTTAAAGTTTAGCTAAACCATGAAATAAAATCTGACATGCTTTGTATTTTTTTTCAGCCGTCATTAATTTCATTGTTACAACTCCAGATCCAATATTTTATAAATCTGTAAATCCAGAGGGCCAAAGACAGACTGCAGAATATATAAGTTTGGAGATTATTAATATTATAGAAGAAATAGGTCCGTCTAAAATAGTGGCTCTAGTTACTGATAACGCAGCATCAATGAAAGCAGCTTGGCGTATTGTCCAAAATAAATACCCGTTCATAGATTGTTACGGATGCGCTGCACATGCCATGAACCTAATATATAAAGACATAAATTGTATCACGTCTATAAAAGAGATTCTTATTTTAATAACAAATGTGATTAAATACATAAAAAATAAACATGTGATTTTGGCTCAATTTGAAAAAACGCAAACAAATATATATGGAAATATGAAATATGCCTTAAAGCTTCCATGTAAAACAAGGTGGAATAGTATCGTTATAACATTAGAATCGTTTTTAAAAAACAAAGACGCCCTTAAAACCTTAAGTATTAGTAATACCATAGAGGACAGTGAGATAATCTCTATTCTATTAGACGAACAAACATGGTTTAAGGCAAATGAAACATTTAACGTTTTAAAACCAATATCAGATGCTGTAACAAAAGCAGAATCGGATAAAGCAAGAACATCCGATGTTCCAAATTTATTTCTCAAACTTGATGCATCTGTGGAGGACCAAATAACTTTATGTAGCATATTTTCGAACGATGATAAAAAAATCATTACTGATTCCATTTCAAACAGACGCAAATTTTGTATGAAAGATATTCATTTAGCAGCCAACTTATTGGATCCAAGGTACCTGGGGTCGGGGTTATCAAGCGACGAAATATCAAGAGCAAGTAATTACATTTACCAACAGGCAGAATTTCTTTCTATAGACACAGGAAAAACCATGGCCAATGTGGTTGAATTTCGAACAAAAACAGGATTTTTTGGAAATTGTCATTCGGCTTGGGTAGCTGTCGATACAGTTTCGCCTGAACTATGGTGGCAATGCTTTGCCTCAGAAGAAGTTTTGTTTCCTATTGCATTTCGATTGCTAAGCACTCCATCTAGTTCAGCTGCTTGTGAAAGAAACTGGAGTTTATTTTCCCATACTCATACAAAAACGCGCAATAGGTTGCAAAATGATCGAATCAATAAATTAATTACGGTAAGACAAAATTTAAGATATATTATTGGCAAAGAAAACTTAGAAACACTGGTCACAGAGTCAGAAACAGAAAATTTCGAAGAAGAATCAGAAAACTATGCATTATCCGATGTTGATCCATTAGATCAATTAACAGTATAAAACACATTTAAAATTGTGTTTTTTATTTTATTTTATTCATTAAATGATCATATAAGCCTGTGTATAAGATTTTTTTCAAATATTTGTGAACGTTAGATTGCTACTAATGCCTCGCAGAAGAGGGGTTTCCGGTGGGTTTCCCCGTTTTTCAAGCATTATGACTAGTGATTATAATAACTATTGTCTATGGTTTACTTCAGTATCTATCATTGATTTAAAAGATTGTTACATGTGTAATTCATTACTAGTTCAATTTCTTTGACGTTAACATTATTTAATTGCTTTACTACCGTTTCTATATTGAGTTTTTTTTGTGAAAAGCATGGATAAAGAAAAAAAGTTCCGATTCATGAAAATGAAGAATTGAAGAAAATGATAAGAGCAAAATTAAAAAGAAAGAAATGTGATCACGGAACTCAAACGACTGAGGAGTCCCGTTTGTTACCAAGTTGTTCCTGTGAGAGAAACTTGATGGCTATTAGATTTCGACGAAGCATAGAGGCTGTGCCGGATGAAAATCTTCAGAAGTTGTGGTTGTCAATCGAGCTTATAATAAATCAAAACTCAAATAAGTGATTTCAAGAATTATAAAAATGAAGAGAATCACCAGATAGAGGTATAGACTGATTATAACTAATATTGTTTGTTAATTGATAAAAACAACACGTTTTATGTTTAATTAGAATAAAAACACTTTGTAAAACCGATTTTGTCGTTTTTGTCCATATCTGTCAAAAATGTCCCGACATATGTCGAAATTGTCCATTATGCTCAGACATTTTCAGCGGACGCATTGAATGTGACCGTCACTTTACAACACTAGCTGTGACATACGGACGGACAGCCAGACAGACAGACGGACAGACAGACATGACGCATCTATAAGGGTTCCGTTTTTGCCATTTGGCTACGGAACCCTAAAAACCACATTTAACAACGATACAAATGCAAAGAACACTCGACATACAAACTCCTTTTGCAAATAAATCTTCGAGATTTGATTGTTAGACATCTTCAACAAGGAGTTTAGCATTATAATAAAATGTCTATTTTTGCTTAAATCTTTCTTTTTACATTGGAAATGTCTTTTCGGTCGCTCCAGTGTGGGTTCCGATTTACGAAAGAGTGTGATCCCCTTATATCTCGAAGAGTTGTGAGGATAAGATATTCAAAATAGGCTCAAAAGACGCGTATTCAAGAACTGTAAGGTACAAAAAGAATTATTCGAGTAAGTCACCATCGTAAAAAGGCTGAAATGGTGAAAAAATTTTTTTTAAGAATTTTTGCTTTTGGCGCTCGATATTTTAGAAACGAAGAATGACAATTGAGTTAGCTTTAAGTTGGGCCTAAAACAAAGGTAATCGGGTTAAGGGTTTACCATGTAGCCTAATCTCTTTGAAAAAAGTCAAATTGATTTGTCTATCGTCAAAGTGATTTAGTAAGAATCCTTTTAGTACTTGCTCGTGACTCATCTATGGCCCTCGCTTTAAATCCGTCCTTGATTCAGTAATTATATAATAATCTATTATTTAAATTTTGCTGTAGCTGTATTGTTTTTTGATAGAGATAAATACATATAAAATCTCATGTGCAGTACACCTTACGAAAAATCTTGTTTCGAAATAAAACCTTGTATTCACGATTCAAAAAGGCACTTAAATTCTTCATTTCGACACACGTGCCTCAATTAATTTCGTCGTTGAAAATAATACAATTTCACGTTAACCCTACAGTCGACGTCAACTTTTTAATTAACCGCCTAACTTGATGTCTCGTAATGAAAGGCTCCGTAAACAGATGTCTTTAGAGCGGGTAGAGGACACCGTGTATTTATTTACACGGGCTTAAATGGGGCTCTGAAAGCCGGAAGGAAATAACGCTTTATTTACAACCTCTTTCAATTGTCTATATCCCTTATAGAGTATTGGGTGGACGGTAATAAGACTCAAAAGTAATTTTTAACGTGCCTTCCAGTTGGTAAAGAAAAAATTGAAAAAGGATCCCATACAGATCGTAAAAGCTGAGCGAAGAAATGGGCCCAAAATGCGCCGTTATGTGTTTTAAAGAGTAACAGATTTATCTTTAGGTCTTTTTCTGTCTCCACTGCAGGAGCACGACCCTCTCTGTACTACCAGAGCCATACTTGGACAGACCAGTCAGATGATTTGGCCTACACTCTCCACGCTGACCTGGCCAGACGGGTTGGAGAGGTCTCGTTGACGTTTATAAGCTTTTTTTAGCTTGTGTTTCCTAAGTCGCCTTCTACGACATCCACGGGAAGACTTGGAGTGGTCCTATTGTACTCAGCCGGATACCACACGGCAATATCTTTAATTAAACGTAATTCTGTAAACTAAAACGAGATCTCTTAAACTCCATCGATCTAAATATAGCCTAAATATTACCCAACTAACCCAACATCAGTAACACGATATGCGCTCAATCGATATCTGCTTATCCTCCCGGAATGCAGGGTAAGCCGCCCGACTTTCGACCGCCGCCGGCAAAACATCAATTACAGATTTGAAGCCCAAATGGATGAATTCAATACCTCGATGTGTAAACAGGGGAGATAAACAATCAGTAATCGGCCTGAGGAATGTCGGGAGCGTAGCAATGTGTTGCTCTAGTTAAATGGTATCTAGATTTATGTACGCCGATGATAAGCCAACAGTCGTTCTGTGTGAAAAGTTAATTTTTTTTAAGTTTTTTGTACAAGCTTTTGTTACGAAGGCAAAGTACTTATTATTGTCTCGTATGCCATTGCGTAGATCTACGAGAGAATGCGTTGTTTAACTATTGTGTCTGATATTCCGACATACAAGGGGTTAAGACAAATGAAATAAGTTCAATTTCTATGAAGTTGGGTCATTTTATTACTGAGTTCCATCGACCACCTTCCGTCTCCGTGATCAGACCTAGGCATTGTCTACCATAAAGTGCTCGTCAAGACAAATCAAACGAGTCCTACTCAATGTTGTTTTATAACTGAGTTCCGTCGAATATCTCCCGGCTCCATCATCAGAATAGCTCATTGACTTCACAGTATAGTATTGTCATCCGACTTACACAAGTATGCAAATTCTCAGCTTATCGGTTAAGGATATCTGGTTGATCTAAACGAAATTTATACACACGTGTTTGTTTAGGTCAAATCTTGAATTTGACCAATATGAAAATTTATTTTTTTGTGTGAAATCCTTATCAGGTTTATCAAAATCTTTGGTTTGGAGTTTGAAGTCAGGTTTTAGTTAGTTTTTAGTTGAAACAGTTTTTAGTTAGTTTTTAGTTTAGTTAGTTTTTAGTAGTCAGTTTTTAGTTGAAAAGTTATCAACATTGTGTCAATCAATAGACATGACGAATGGAAAAAATATATTTGGTCCATCAGTTAGATTATTAAAAAATATTGTACATGTATTTTTTCTTTTCTCTGAGAAACCAAAAATGACAAAGATACAGCGCATATAAATTTCGCGTGACGTCACAGCTGGGTACGATTTTTACTTAAGGGTCCCCCGACCCTAGACCAAAATATAACTTTCCATACAAACGTAGTCTACGTTTTATTTCAAAATGACATGTCCGATTTGGGCAAAATTTTGTAATTTCAAAGATATTGCAATTATCTAGGTTTATAACTAGTTTCCTACATTAAAAATATGAACTTGAAATAGAATATAGTGTTTTATATTATTTTTGACCATTAGTATGGGAAACTTCTAAATCGTTATATTTTCTTTCCAGTTCATAATTTTACCATAGGAAACCAGTTATAACCCTAGATAATTGCAATTTCTTTACAATTACCAATTTTTACCGGAATCTGACATGTGGTTTCAAAATTAAACGTAGACTACGTTTGTATGGAGAAGTCTAGGGTCGGGGGACTTTTAAGTGTGACGTCGCAAGCCCCCACTCTGGAATCTTGACGCTCCGTATCTTTGAAAATATTTATTTTTTTGGTAAACTGAAAAATACGGGTCTATTATTAATCTAAATAATATTAATCTAAAAGACGGACTAATTACAATCATACTTTTCGGACCCTGTCGTCACCCCTATTTGTGTCCCATTTATAACATCTTTCTTTATCTCTCCGATACGAGAGTATCTTTAATATAACACCGCCTTTGTGACGTGACTGTGCACACTCATATGCCGCCGAAGAATTTAATATAACTCTCGTTTAAGAGGCTACCCCGCTGAGGCTGTGATGAAGAGCGCTCTTGGCTCTTAACTTTGGTTTTATAAATCTTAAATAAACGGCTAAGCGCGGGTCGGTCTCGCGCATTAAGGGTTCCGTACCATTATCTATAAAAAAATCACGGTTGTTGTATCGGAGCTCCACTTCAATATTTATGTACGTTGAGAGTTGAGACTATGCATTACTCTCAACATGTCAAGGTTAAGCATTTTTTTGGACTTAAACTGTCTCTATTTTATTCTGTTTTTAGTTACAGCGGCAACAGAAATACATCATCTGTGAAAATTTTAACATGATGACTTTATTTCTGAACACGTGATGATGGTGACAGACGGACAGACAGAGGGACAGCGGATTCTTAGTAATAGGGTTTCGTTTTTACCCTTTGGTTGCCGAGGAACCTTAAAAAGTATGTGGACATAACAAGGGATCGGTTTGGCTATTTGGTACGGAATACTAAAAATGTAAGGCGAAATATCTTGTAAAGCTATAGCGTTGTAATGTGATTTTTTAAAATTTTTGTATTCTTACTATGTGTTAATCCAGGGCGTCGTCATAAAAGTGATGGATGTTTGTCACTCTTTCACGCGCAAACGGCTGGATCAATATTGGTAAAATTTTGTACGCAGTAAGTTAACACCCTGCGGATTAACATAATAAATAAATAAATAAATATATAGGGACAAATTACACAGATTGAGCTAGCCCCAAATTAAGTTCGAGACTTGTGTTATGGGATACTAACTCAACGATACTTTATTTTATAACAAATACATATATAGGTAAACATCCAAGACTCAGGACAATTTGAAAAAGGCCATTTTCCAGTTTGCCCTGACCGGGAATCGAACCCGGGACCTCTGGGTGGCGGACTAGCATGGTGACCACTACGCCACGGAGGTCGTCTCACACAACACATAGGCTACATTAGGCGCGGGTAACACCACGGGGCGCAGCTAGTCTGTATATAAAAGGGTTGTTCTTCATATCTTTGTACCTATATTATTGTGTAATATGAATATAGAGACATCTTAAGAGTAGGGCACTCCCTTAACGCTCCGCTTATGACGCGTGTAAAAAAAACCGACCAATTTTGTTAACTTCTCAAAATATTGTATTGTTATCAGATTTACTCAAGTATACAAAGTTTCAGACAAATCGATTGAGGATAACTGGTTGAAAATTGAATTGCAAGATTTGACTCAAACAAACATTCATACATACAAGATACACTGCAAGTTCAATAAAAGCTTGTAAAAACAAATTGAATTACACCTCTTTGCTTTTCCACATTACGTACTGGCCGGTTACAACGGCGAGTGCCAAATCGCCCCGTTTATTGGAGAACCACACCGACTTTTAAAGTTCTAGTCGATGGACTGAATATTAAGCCATTAATTATAATTTTTCAAAACTGAATGGAAGGGAATGGGCGAGATTTGAATCATGGTGATAGGCGATGCGGCTAGAATCCCATCACTATTTTGATTCCTTTTCCATCTTAACGCCCACCACCACGCTAAGCGAGGCCTTTGGGCCTAACGGCCCTGGGCTCTGTCTACCCCGTCAGGGATATAGACGTGAAAACGTATCTGTATCTGTATTTTCAAAACTAAAAACAAAGTTCTCCGCCAAACTACGCAACCGATTTTGATAATATTTCTTTGGGACTACTCGACAAGTATAGCCTTTAAACAAAAAAGTATTCTCCAAATCCAGGCATCTTTGAATAATCGGTGAACAATGAACATACATAAAAAATGAATGAAAGATCTTGCCGAATTGATTGAGTCGGTTAATGAAGCCGGAACGACTATTTAATACGCTCTGAAGACCCCATTAGGGACAAAGATTAAATTTAAAACTTTATGAACTTAAGTACGAGGAAAAATATACGACAAACTACAAACCTACGTTTCCGCTATTTTGAAAACTTTTGATAAACTGAACTGACATTTTTTATATATAATTGTCGAATCTGCTCACAAAATGTCATGAGAATAGGTTGACAAAGACGACCTTGTCGACCGGTTCTAGTCCACTAGTGACTAGTCCAGCATACCTACGTCCCTAAATACGTCAACGCTGACATCCCTTATAATTGAATTTGTACGGTTTGTCCGTTAATTTTCTTAATGGTCCGGATTTTCCATCTCGCTCTAATTGGGTCACGCCATGTCGTGCCTGAGAGCCATGGGAATACTGAAATTGAATTCATACTCATATTTAAGGCTACTTTAACGATATTGATTCACTAGTAGTTCGCCTGATGAGGTGTGAACCCGGTTGTTTAATACTAGTAGTTTGCCTGATAAGGTGTGACCCGGTTGTTCAATACTAGTAGTTAGCCTGATGAGGTGTGACCCGGTTGACCTACTCATTTAATACTAGCGCCTGATGAGTTGGACCCGGTTACTCATTAAATACAGTTCGCAAACTAAGTAAGTATGAAAACAATTTCACTCATTCTCCCCCGGGTCCGTTCCATACTTCATAACATTGATGGTGGGTACGTGCATATAGTCCTGGGGTGACCTGAGTCGACTTAATCATTTAATACTAGCGCCTGATGAGGTGTGACCCGGTTGGCTTACTCATTCAGTACAGTTCGCAAACTAAGTGAGCGTAAAGATAATTTCATTCATTCACCCCCGGGTCCGTTCCATACTTCATAACATTGATGGTGGGTACGTGCATACAGTCCTGGGGTGACCTGAGTCGTACTCGCATAGTATAAAGGAGTCGAATCACGCGCTGTCTTATTTACGGCTGAGTTATTGAATATTACACGATAAGGGTAGCTTCATACATTATTTCGGCGACATTTTGTTTTATTTTATTTTATTTATAATTCTAAATATAAAAAAGAACTCTTAATCTAAGTATGATTACCATCATTTTCTAATTCTACTGTCATATGTCACAACTTCAATTATGTACATAGTGAATGTATTTAATAAGTGGAATATGGTGTATTTATAGTGATTTAATCAAAGAAATTATATATAACAAAGAATGTTTACGAAATGGCAAAGACGTTCTCGAAATATCAGAATATTACAACGTCTAACAAAATGTACTGAAACTGTTTTAAATTCATATACTGTCCAGTCCATGACCATTATATTTAACCGATTTCCAAAAAAGGAGGTCATCAATTCGTCACATTTTTTTTGTGTATGTTCAACAATTATTCGAAGACGCCAGGTCCTATTTCGAAAATTCTTTTCTTGTTTGAAAGGGCTTAATACTTGTCAAGTCCCATAGAAATTTTATCAAAATCGATTGTGTAGCTTGGGGGCGAGGTTTTTTTTTTGTTTTAAAAAATTATTCATATCTATATGTTCATTGGGGAAAGCTGTTGTGTTGTATAATGGATTGAATTAACTCTTTAAATAGTTTCATTATATTTTCTTGAATCTGTATTGTATATGAAGCGACCCTTCAGACACGACACGTGTTCCTCACTCCTAGGGGAATAATGTAGGTTTATGCAGGTTGGGTCAATTGGGAACATGAATGCTATAAAACAAATAGACAAAAGGCCAATAGGCGAAGTGAATTGAATGTGTGATTTATGTTTAGTCCCCGACAAAGAAAAGGGGTGTTATAAGCAAAATGTTGTAATTTCAAAGATATTGCATATATCTAGGCATATAACTGGTTTTCACGGTCAAAAGATGAATTCGAAATGGAATATAGTGCGTTATAACTTTTTTGACCAGTATGGGAAACTTCTACATTCTTATAAATATTTTTATTCCAGTTCATGATTTTACCGCCGGAAACCAATTAAATCCCTAGATAATTGCAATTTATTCAGAAAAAAACATTTTTAACTAAATCTGACATGTGATTTCAAAATAAAACGTAGATTTCGTTTGTATGGAGAAGTCTAGGGTTTAGGGCATCCTTAAAAGTCGCCTGTGTAATAAAACCTTTTAAAGGTTATATTAAACTTAAACTTATGCGATAGTTAAATGATATACATACTGTGTTTGATTATATCTTAAGCTCTATACTTACCAAGTTTTATGCACTTTTAAAAACCCGGATCTGTTGAAGGTCACACATTTTCCGTGTAATAAATCGCAAGTCATATTTATTCCTATCCTATAACCTTATTCGGGCAAGGTTAATGGCTGAGTGTAACCTAGTGGTGGATCATCCATAAATTCATCATCAGGTCTTTTTGTTTCCACTGCAGAAGCACGACCCTCTTTGTATTACCAGAGCCATAATTGGCTATAGCAGCCAGAGGACTTGGCCTACACTCTCCACGCTGGACAGACGGGTTGGAGAGGTCTCATCGATGTTTATAAGCTTTGTTTAGCTTGCATTTTCTAAGTGGCCTTCTACGACATCCACGGGAGGACTAGGAGTGGCCCTGTTCTACTCTGCCGGAAACCACACGGCATCCATAAATAAGTCACACGAATTTCATGACTTTTTGCCTTCCCCCTCCTCCTTCTCGCAGTTGGTCACAATTTTGAGATCACCACCACCTAGTGTAACGTGACAGATACCGTTTTTCTTAAATTAATTAAAGAAACAAACTACTAATGGGCTGCTACAAATAAATAACAAATATTGCATTGTAATACTTGTTTTGAACATTACTCTTAACGGAAAATTTGATAAAGCAATAAAACAAAAATACACCAAAAATCGCGCCCGTGACACTATTATTCTACGACTTTTTCATCATAAATAATATACGTATCCATACCAAATGACAGCTTTCTAGTACTTATAGTCTCTAAGCAAAACCGCGGACAGACAGGCAGACCGACAGACAAACAGACATACAGATATGGTGAAACTATAAGGGTTCCTTGTTTACTACGGAACCCTAAAAATACAAACAAATTGCGCCACGAAGAGATGTCACGTCTCATCAATAATAGAAATACAATAAACGCGAAATATTGTATTGTAATACTTGTTTTGAACATTACTCTTTACGGAAAAAATCTCTTCAATAATAGAAATACAATAAACGTGCGATATGCAGGCGTTTGGTATGTGTTTGAAATAACGCATTCCAGAGATGTCGCGTACGACGAATTTAATATAGGAACGTAATGTTGATGCGAGACAATGAGAGCCGTGTGTTGCGATGGTAAAGGGGCGTTGTGAACGCACGTGTTATCTATATAATAAAACAGTATATACAAATACGAAAACAGTAAAAAAATATGTGTCTGTACATTGAATATATTTCCAAAAAAAAATTTGCGGCCATGTACTCTGTTTTTACACGCTAATCTCCGGAAATACTGGAGAGATTCAATACATTTTCACGTCTATATCCCTGACCGGGCAGACAGAGCCCGGGGCCGTAAGACTCAAAGGCCACGCTTAGCGTGATGGTGGGCGTTCAGATGGAAAAGGAATCAAAATAGTGATAGGTTGCTAGCCGCATCGCCCAGGGCCGGATTTAGGGGGGGGCAACCGGGGCTACAGCCCCGGGGCCTCCACGAAAGAGGGGCCACCACAATGGAGACTTCAAAAAAAAAAAATTCAAATTCCAACTAATAAACACTCGTAAAAAAATTTTTACGTTGTTTTCGCTTTTAGACAATGTTTGTTAAATAATAAAATAATCTATTCTTGGTTCCACAATAAATTATTTATTGAAAAACTCAACTGAAAAAAATTGTCCACTTTATTTGGAAAATAATTTGGGGCCAGGGGGCCTCCACTCCTTTGTTGCCCCGAAGCCTCTCGACCTCTAAATCCGGCCCTGGCATCGCCTATTATCATGATTCAAAGATTCAAGTAAAACTTTTTTTTTATATAGCAGTACAGACTTTTTTTTAATTCTTACTCTATTACTATTTCTGCAAAGCCACAATTTGTTTTGCAGTGCACAAAAGTGGACAGACACATTTTTTTTACTGTTTTATTATATGTATAGATTATTCTTTATAATTTAATTATATTTGACATACTCGATGGTAAAGAGCGTGTGCAAAAAGTCTAACACATGTGAATGTTGATGTACGAATTTGAGGAGCTCGGTGGCCCGGCGGGAGAGCGCTTTCGCAAGTAAAGCGACACCGGGCGTGGTCCGCACTTGGATGGGTGACCACAAGTGGCATAAAAATGTCTCGAGTTCCACCGTGCTTGCTGTCATCATTGTATGGCAGCCGTCAAGCTATGTTAGATGCCTTTATGCAGGCAGACAAATCTGACACCTGAGTTGGTCACTTACACACACGAAAATCAAAAACAATGTACGTACAGTACCAGGAACCCCATCGAGGGGGATGAATCAGGTCCTTATGGCTTTCCTTCAACCGTAGACGTTACAAATTGCACTACCTTGCTCTACGTCACTGGAAGTTACCGCTGTGTGAGGGAGCTTCAGGGAATCACCAGGGAATATAACATTTTCTGTGCCTTTCCCTACGGTTGTCTGGCCGTGGGGTTGCCGGCAGAGTAGAATAGGACCACTCCAAGTCCTCCCGTGGATGTCGTACAAGGCGGCTTAGGAAATACAAGCTAAACAAAGCTTATAAACATCAATGAGACCTCTCCAACCCGTCTGGCCAGCGAGGAGAGTGTAGGCCAAATCCTCTGGCTGCCCTGGCCAAGTATGGCTCTAGTAAGTACAGAGGGTAGTGCCTGATGATGGACGAAAATGCACTTAGCATTAAGTCCGCCATTTGTAAAACAAAAGTATATTTTTTACTTTATAAAATAAAGATTTATAAATAAGTAAATATTGTAAAAAGTGCATGTTTTGTTGTGGTGCTATCTACCGAAAGTAGACATGAATTTCCTTTCCATTATCCATAAAACAAGGGGATGGGAGAACATCCATTAGAATGAAGGTCCTAGCTAGAAAATTGATAGTTTTATTACTTAGTCATAATCATCATTTCAGCCGCATAACGTCCACTGCTGGACATGGCCCTCTCCCAAGGATTTACAAAATAACCGATCTAAAGCGGCTTGCATCCAGCGCTTTCCAGCGACTTTGTTCAGGTCGTCAGACCACCTTGTGGTTGGGTGTCCGAAGCTCCGCGTGACAGTACGTGGTCGCCTTTCGAGAACCTTTTTGAATTTAATTTGGATCTTCCAATGAACACACATTGCTTAAACGATAATATGGGGCTTGACCGTTTGGTCTGACAAATTAAATTGACTTTGACCTATACATTGCTCTCCGAATCCAGCAAATTCAGTAGAATAATTAACAGATTCACATTTATTTCAGTCACGTTCTCTTTTTTTTTTTTGATGGCTAATAAAAAAAATCGGAATTCAAAGCTTAGTTCTTTTTACAATACAAAAACTTTTTACTATCACTTTATTGCACTATAAGACTTAGGTCTGTATTGGTTCCCCCAAGTTTAATTCCCAAATATGGATTTTTAAAATTTGAATCAATTATGTTTTTTAAAAGTTCGTGTGGCGTTACTTTACTTGAGTCTTGGATTAGGGTACCACGTTACCTTCGAGAAAGAACTTCATTCTAATAACCTCTTGTCCTCTTGTCATTTCCATCGAATCTATGTTGTCGTGGCCCTTAATTACAAGCTCAGTGATCGCCCTCATCCCTCGGGACGTAACCTGCCGTGTCGTGTAATTTTGAAACTATCTGTAGACAAGGTTCAACATAGTTATGTTTGAGTATGTAACGCATCTCGATTAAAGTTTAGCCATCGCTCTTCCGTCAATTCCATCTCTTCTTTAATCAGATATAATAGTATTTCTAAGGCTCTAGCCTTACTATAAAAACTTATGAGTGATGAAGACTAAAGTCTACAACCAATGTGTGTTACCAGTAATGACTTTTAAATAAAACGTGGTCTCTTGCTATGGGTTTCATAAGAAGGCTCAAGGTCGTTCAATGGAGAGGGCAAAGCTCGGTATTTCTCTACGTTATCGAATCAGAAATGAGGAAATTCGTAGGAGAGCTAAAGTCACCGACAAAGCTCGTTGAATTGGCAGTGGGTGGGACATAACCGATGGCCGATGGGGCAAAAAGGTACTCGAATGGCGACGGCAAGCGAAGCGTAGGACACCCACAAGGTGGTCTGGCGACCTGACATTGGTCGCTGGAAAGCGCTGGATGCAGGCCGCTCTAGATCGGTCATTTTGGAAAACCTTGGTAGAGTCCTATGAACAGTAGTGGACGATGTGCGGCAGAAAGGCAGACAACGAAAAAATTTTTTTTTAATTTTTTTTCTTCAAATAGCTTATTTAACTCACACATGTCCATTGACTTCGAAATCTTCGAATGGTCCATTTCTTCCACATGACTATATTGTACTCGTAAATCTACTCGGCGCCAGTGTAATTACAAGCGTGTACTTGGCAACCCCGCCAGACAGGCAGGCTCCGTCCACGCCGCTGCCAAATAGGACGCGTGTAACTAAAACATGGCCTTTTAAGTAGGTACAGACTACTACGACTAGACTACTTCATTGTTGATATTAACTTCGAAATTTATAACGTTCCTTATGGCGAGAGCCAAATTTTATGATGAATCCGTTTTACCCCGACAAATCTGCCCAAATATCTGCCTCCGTGGTGTAGTGTTTAGAGCGTTCGGCTCATACCCGGAGGTCGCGGGTTCGATTCCCGGCGGGGGCGACGACTTTGTGTTGTTGTCCTAGTTTGCTTAGGACATTGTAGGCTGATCACCTGACTGTCTGATAAGTAAGATGATCCGTGCTTCGGAGAGCACGTTAAGGGTCCCCCGACCCTAGACCAAAATACAACTTTCCATACAAACGTAGTCTACGTTTTATTTCAAAACGACATGTCCGATTTGGGCAAAATTTTGTAATTTCAAAGATATTGCAATTATCTAGGTTAATAACTAGTTTCCGACACTAAAAATATGAACTTGATTGTAGGCTGATCCTTTTTTTCTTTCCAGTTCATAATTTTACCATAGGAAACCAGTTATAACCCTAGATAATTGCAATTTCTTTACAATTACCAATTTTTACCGGAATCTGACATGTGGTTTTAAAATTAAACGTAGACTACGTTTGTATGGAGAAGTCTAGGGTCGGGGGACTCTTAAGCCGTCGGTCCCGGTCACTGTCTTTGACATTGGTCGTTACCTAAAAACCATGTCAGAGGCCTTTAAGGCGGTTTAAAAACTCTGACACTAGTGTTAGTCACTAACACACACGATAAAGAAGAAAGACCCTGACAAAAAAGAGGTGTTATAAGTTTGACGTCTGTGTGTCTGTCTATGGCATCGCCTAAATGCTGCTTCTGTTCGATGCATTACATAGATAGAAATATAGTTTTTCAAAACTAAAACCCGACTTCACCCCTAAACTATACAACTAATTCTGATAAAGTATACCTTATCAAACAAAAATAGAATTTTCCAAATCGGTCCAGGCGTCTTCGAATAATCGGTGAACATACATAAAAAAAGATATCGTCGAATTAATAACCTCCTCCTTTTTAGAAGTCCTTTAAAAATAGGTTGCCAATCGCTTTCATTCTGGTGTGAGTTAAGCCTTACGTTGTACTCTGACGACCTCCGAGGCGTAGTGGTCACCATGCTAGTCCGCCACCCAGGTCTCGGGTTCGATCCCCGGTCAGGGCAAGTTGGAAAATGACCTTTTTCAAATTGTCCTGGGTCTTGGATGTTCATTTATATATGTATTTGTTATAAAATATAGTATCGCATGAGTTAGTATCCCACAACACAAGTCTCGAACTTACCAATAAGTGTAATTTGTCCCTAAATATTTATTTATTTATTTACTCTAGGCCGAAAACAACACTAATATATTCTTTTCTTCTTTACAGGTAAATATCTCGACGACTTCGCAACAGCAAACACAATTTACTACAACAACAATCAAGCGGAGCCTCCGTCCGCAAACGTCTACAAATATGCACAGGTTTCCGACAAACAAGCCCGTAACACAATATTGTCAAGGCTCATCAGGTGTCAAGAGGCTCTTAGACGTTTTGTGTGTGTTTGAACAGGATTTCTGGAGCAGCTTTGGGGTTTGCAAAGACAGTGTGAGTTAGCTTGGTTGGATTGAAAAGCTCGGTGGCTCGGCGGGCGTACGCTTTGCTAGTGCTTACGCAAGTAAAGCGAGACCGGGCGTGGTCCGCACTTGGATGGGTGCCCGCACGTGGCAAAAATAATTCTCGAGCTTCTCCGTGCTTCGGGAGGCACATAAATCGTTGGTCCCGGCTGTTCTGTCATAAAATAATAGGGATGTGGACTGGGTCAATGCCTTTAGACAAAAACAATGATAATCTGACGCCAGTGTTGTGAAAGTGTTCACACTCGAAAAACAAACAAGTTTGGTTGGTTAAGGGGTCGTCCATATTTTACGTCACAGAAAGGGGGAAGTTTAGGGTCATGAAAAATATGAAAATTCGTGTTAACCTGTTGTATGTGCAAAACACCAGACACAATAGTAAAACAATGCATGTCGACCGGATTCCGGTCTGCTCACAGATGACAGGTTAAAGAGATAGGAGAAAAGAGTGACAAGGGAGAGAAGAGAAGGTTTGGAAAAGTCGAAATTCTGCGTGGCAATAAGTGGATTGCATATTGTCTATCTGTCTGTCTGTCACGAGGTTGTATCTCATGACATGAACCGTGATAGCTAGACAGTTGAAATTTTCAAAGTTGATGTATTTCGTTTGCCGCTATAACAACATCCGCCTTTTTTACCATATTGTTTTGGTAAATAAAGTTTGAATAAATAAATAAACATCTACTAAAAACAGAATAATGGTACGGAACGGAGGTGCCTAATGTGACACAGCTTGACGACTGCCATACAATGATGACAGCCAGGACCAACGGCTTATGCGTGCATTCCAAAGCATGGACGGACGAAGCGCAGACTTGTAATATGCCACGATTTAATCTAGCAAAAGGTTTCCAAAGGTACGCGCGGACAAAGTCGCAGTTAAAGTAGATAAATCTCTATTTTATCAACGAACCACATTACCCAATAAAGCTTAAACTTAGCTCCATTGTCTGGTTATTTAGCTGCGATGGTATCTTCGAATTTACGGGAGCGGTCTGCGATGCTAGTACAGTCGGCTGTTCGGTGAACTGCGCTCTGTACGCCGTATGTAGCGGGAATAGTGGCGAGATTGCAGTTAAACTGGGAAGTTTTAGCTGTTAGCTGTGTGTACTTTAGGTGCGATGTCACGCCCGCTGCAGTAGATTCGTAAGGCTTGATTGTTGAAAATATGACTGTTTTGTTATGACTTGTTTGGTGTCCGGTAATGCCTCCATTTGAATTAAAGATTAACAATATTTATGATATAAATTATAAACTTCCAGTACGAAACACGTCCAAAAATTACAAGTACGAAAAATGTCTAATACTTACGAAAAATGTTCAACCTTACTGATATTATAAACGAATTTTTCGTTTTGATAAAATATTAATAGCGCAGATGTGTAATATGGCACTATTAAATCTGGCAAAAGTTCCCAAATATACGCGCGGAGAAAGTCGCAGTTGAAGTAGATAAATCTCTATTTTATCAACGAACCGCATTACCCAATAAAGATTAAACTTAGCTCCATTGTCTGGTTATTTAGCTGCGATGGTATCTTCGAATTTACGGGAGCGGTCTGCGATGCTAGTACAGTCGGCAGTACGGTGAACTGCGCTCTGTTCGCCGTATGCAGCGGTAATAGAGGCGAGATTGCAGTTGAACTGGGAAGATTTAACTGTTAGTTGTGTGTACTTTAGGTGCGATGTCACGCCCGCTGCGGTAGATTCGTAAGGCTAGATTGTGGAAAATATTACTGTTTTGTTATGACTAGTTCGGGGTCCGGTGTTGCCCCCGTTTGAATTAAACATTAACACTACTAGTGAACTTATAAACTTCCAGTACGAAATACGACCTATAATAAAAATTATAAATACGAAAAATGTCTAATACTTACTAAAAAAGTCCAATCCTAATAATATTATAAACGATTTTTTTGTTTTGATAAAATATTAAAAAGCGCAGATTTGTAATATGCCACGATTTAAACTGGCAAAAAATTCCCAAAGGTACGCGCGGACAAAGTCGCAGTTGAAGTAGATAAATCTCTATTTTATCAACGAACCACATTACCCAATAAAGCTTAAACTTAGCTCCATTGTCTGGTTATTTAGCTGCGATGGTATCTTCGAATTTACGGGAGCGGTCTGCGGTGCTAGTACAGTCGGCAGTACGGTGAACTGCGCTCTTTTAGCCGTATGCAGCGGTAATAGAAGCGAGATTGCAGTTGAACTGGGAAGATTTCTGTTGGCTGTGTGCACTTTAGGTGCGATGTCACGCCCGCTGCGGTAGATTCGTAAGGCTAGATTGTTGGAAATATTACTGTTTCGTTATGACTTGTCCGGGGTCCGGTGTTGCTCCTGTTTGAATTAAAAAGTAACAACATTTATGACATAAATTATAAACGGCCAGTTTTAAACACGTCCGATACGAAAAATGACAAATACGAAAAATGTTTAACCTTACTAATATTATAAACGAATTTTTCGTTTTGATAAAATATTAAAAAGCGCTGATTGTAACATGCCACGATATAATCTGGCAAAAGGTTCCCAAAAGTACGCGCGGACAAAGTCGAATGTCTAATATTTACGAAAAATGTCCAACCCTACTAATATTATAAACGTAACGATTTAAGTGTTAGTTCTGTGTACTTTAGGTGCGATGTCACGCCCGCTGCGGTAGATTCGTAAGGCTAGATTGTGGAAAATATTACTGTTTTGTTATGACTTGTTCGGGGTCCGGTGTTGCCCCCGTTTTGAATTTAAGATTAACAATATTTATGACATAAATTATAAACTCCAGTACGAAACACGTCCAAAAATTACAAGTACGAAAATGTTTAATACGAAAACTGTCCAATACGAAAATATTTGAAAGGAAACGGAGATAGCATTTAAAATGTTGTCTTACCAAACCCTAGATCACCCTTTAAACTATTTTATGAGCTACTGTACAGTTTATAGTGAAAACGTAAAGCTTTTTCACGCACATTTGCGAAAAGCGGCCACGTTTGGCAAATGTGCTAAGCAAAAGCTTAACGGGTTATCTAGAGCATACTGTGGACAAATTTTTTAAATGGTATACGAAACCCTAAAATGTTAAAGAACAAAATGGCAAATTCTTTTTTCATGCAGTTCATCACGCACGGGTTTTTGGTTTTTTCATATTTTCTTGTTGATTCAATTTTTTTTTTTGACATTGACATTACTTTGATTACTTTTAAGCTTTTGGCAGTAAAGCTTCCTCTTGGGTTTACTGCGAAGACGGGGCGGTATCTGGTCCATATAGTAAGAAATAATCACGGGTATAATGCTCTCACAAATAAGAAAGGGACGAGATAGCCCGAACAAGACTTGGGGGTAATAGCAAAGGAATTAAAGCGTTTTGCTGATTTCACAAGAAATTCGGAGTAAGCGGATTTGGGACAAGAGGCGTAACGGGCCTAAAGCTGTAAAAAAAGTTTATTACAACGATGTCAGTCTTAAAGTATTTCATTAAGTAAATAAGATTTGTAAATATATAAGCATTAAAGACATATCTAGTGATGTGCCGTTCCCAGGAATATTGGACACTTTGGGCAATATTCCCGTAAACATTCCCGGAAATATTCCTAGAAATGGAAATATTATGAATATTGAGAATATTCCCGCAAATTTACAATGGAAATATTCCCATAAAATTACAATGGTATATTCCCCTAAATTTGAAATATTTCCAGCGGCATATTACAAGACATATCTATCAAACACAAAGATTGATCTAGCACCTTAACTTTTTAAACTTGTGTTAATGGGATACTAAATCGATACTATACTTTATGATTAATACAAACACACAAACACAATAAAAAAAACAGCAAGAGAAAGAACAGTTATCTTTTCCAAGCATTAAGACATTATAATGCCCTTACAAATAAAATAGGGACGAGATAGCCCGGACAAGACTTGCGGGGTAATAGCGAAGGAATTAAAGAACAAGACTTGCGGGGTAATGCCGAAGGAATTAAAGCGTTTTGCTGATTTCACAAGAAATGCGGAGTAAGCGGATTTGGGACAAGAGGCGTAACGGGCCTAAAGCTGTAAAAAAAGATTATTACTACGATGTAAGTTTCATGAAGAATTTCATTAAGTAAATAAAATAAATAAAAGTATAGACTTTAGGTACATATCTATCACACGACAGATTGTGCTAGCTCTGTTTTTTGGGATACTTTCTTCTTTATCGTGTGTGTTAGTGGCTAACACTAGTGTCAGAGTTAAACCGCCTTAAAGGCCCCTGACATGGTTTTTTTAGGTAACGACCAATGTCAAAGACAGTGACCGGGACCGTCGGCTTAACGTGCCCTCCGAAGCACGGATCATCTTACTTATCAGACAATCAGGTGATCAGCCTACAATGTCCTAACCAAACTAGGACAACAGCACAAAGTCGTTGCCCCCGCCGGGAATCGAACCCGCGACCTCCGGGTATGAGCCGAACGTTCTAACCACTACACCACGGAGGCAGTTATTGCCTCCTTGGGATACTAACTCAAAGATACTATATTTTATGATTAACACAAACACCATAAGGATAAATTTTCAAAACTACAAACCGACTTCACCCCCAAACTACACAACCGATTTAGATAAAATTTATATGGGACTGACTGACAATTGTGCCGTTTCTAACAAATCGGTCCAGACGTTTTCGAATGATCACATAAACAAACAAAAAAAAAAAATTGCGACGAATTGATGACCTCCCTTTTTTGGAAGTATGTTAGAAATAGCGAGAAAAAACAGTTTATCCTTCCAAACATTAAGACATTATAATGCTCTTACAAATAAGAAAGGAACGAGATAATAATATACATAAGAACAAGACTTGCGGGGTAATAGAGAAGGAATTAAAGCTTTTCGCTGATTCCACAACCAAATGCGTTGTAAGCTGATCATTCGATCAGTGTCATGAAGAATTTCATTAATTAAAATGTTTAATTATATAAGCATTAAAGATATATCCAGTCATGTACCGTTCCCAGGAATTTTGTAAACTTTAGGCAAAATATTTCCGGAAATATTGAGAATGTTACTGTAAATTTTGCAATGGTCATATTTCCGTAATTTGTAATATTTTCATCGGCCCATTACTAGACATATCTGTCGCACACACAGATATTTAAATTTACAATTAGGAAAACAGACATTATAATGTTTTTACAAACACGAAAGGGCTCGTCCCTTACTAGACTTTCGAACAAGACTTAGGGGGTAGTAACGAAAGAATTAAAGTGTTTTCGCTGATTCCACAAGCAAATGCGGTGTAAGCGGATTTGAGACAAGAGGCGTAACCGACCTCTTGTAATAAAAAAGTTTAATACAGAGAAGAACACGACACATTTTTTGGCGGGAAGTCGAGGGGTTCAGTTTGGGTTTGCTTTAATTAATTGTGCAAATTGTTTGAGTGGTTTTTAACCCCTGACAAATAGAAGGGGTTTTATAAGTTTGCCGCTAACGTAGTCGGTCTGTCTGGCATCGTAGCGCTCGAACGGAGGAACCGATTTCGATAAGGTTTTTTCACGTGAAAGCAAGCTCCCTTGCGGTGGTTCCAAGCTATGTTCGATGAAAATCGGTTCAGTTGTTAAAAAGTTGTTGTGGGTTAAAGCTTGAAAGTCAGGACTTTCCCCAGCCAAAAATTTATAGATGGCGATACGGATATCAAGTCGTATTGGTAGTTCCGCTATTTATAACTAGATGGCGTTCCTAACAGTCGGGGGTTTTTACATCAAACTACACTAATTTCACTAGCGTATTTTGGTATAAATGCTCGTTCTTATAGCACGATTATAAACAATGTCTTGAAGTATAATTGCATTCGCGGAATTTGTGTGCACGGCGCCACAAAGGTCGCGCTTTTTCGTACAGGAGGAGGTTATCAATTCATCGCGATTGTATATTTTTAAGCTATTGCATAGCTTCTATCGCGGGCCTTGAGCGCGGGGACCGAATCCAGAAATTCCGTAACGAAAAAACCTCACGCTCCCCACTCCGACGGGCACGGAGGTGTGGCTTGAAGGCCGTGCATCGTCTAACGTCATTTCAGTTCGGCAGTCTTCGACACGGCGTTGTGTGCGTGCGATGAGACGTATTGTACGGTACGACACCACGCTCAAAAAGTGTAACTTGAATTAATATCAAAGAAAAAGGAATACTGCATAAATAAAATAAATAAATAATTATAATTGCATAAGTTGATACAAAATGCTATGCAATAGCTTTACCGCGGCAGTCCCCGAGTGCCATACGTCTATTATGTATATTGTATGTTCACCGATTATTCGAAGGACCGATTTGGAAAAATTTTTTTTGTTTGAAAGGGTACACTTGTGGGGTGGTCCTACACATATGTTATCAAAATCTGTTGTGAAGTTTGGGGGTGAAGTCGGTTTTAGTTTTAAAAATTACTAGCTGTACCCGCGGGCTTCGCTCCCCGTGGGAGTTTCGGGATAGAGTGTACTCTATGTCGTTCCCCGAGTCTCAAACTATATCTATACCAAATTTCATCCAAATCAGTTCAGTATTTTAAGCGTGAAGTGGTAACAAACAAACAAACAAATATACAAACTCACTTTCGCATTTATAATATTAGTAGGAGGCAGGATTAGTAGGATAGTAGGAAAGTAGGAATAGGTATAGTAGGAATAGTAGGAATAGGAATAGTAGGAATAGTAGGATTAGTTGTGGTTGTAGGTTTTTTTAAAATTAACTATGCCTTGCCCTGGGGGCACGACAACTAATATAAAGTTCAATTTCTCGTGGTGAAAGGGTTAAATAATGCTAAGACGAAAACTTCGTATATTGAGCGAAATACAAAACCTCCCTTTTATAGATTTATTTGAAAATAATTTTATCTCGGAAGGACCGAGAATATCACGTGCTATAAATATCTCTGGCCCTAGCAAATCTCTTATCGAGAGGACACTTATTCAGTCTTGTGTTATATGTGGGTGTGCCTTTATCTGCGCTCTCTACAAACCTACAGATACGGGGTTCATTACAATATTTTATACGTTACGACAAAATTCACCGTAGGATTACTGTATACGTAATATTTTTTGTTAGATTTCAGAATGCAAACCTTTAGAGATTATAGCTTAACAGTATTATTTTTATGCTGACCGATTGACTTTTAATCATCAAGTGATACAAATATCCAAAGATAAAAAAATGATTTTTGACTTTTGACTTTTGACCACCCTTTAAACTTCCTTTCTTCATAAAGTCATAAGCAGATATGTTCCACGATTTTCTTCTTTTCCCAGATTAGTTTCTTTTTTAACTGACTTCCAATAAGGAGATTATTGATTTGGCGCGATCTGTTATTTTTTACGTATGTTCACCGATTATCCGAAGATGCCTGCACCGATTTGGAAAATTCTTTTTCTTTTCGTTTGAAACGGCATACGAGGGCAAATTTTCTTAAAATCGCTTGTGTAGACAGGGGGTGCGGTCGTTTTTTAGTTTTGAAAAATTATATCAGTGGTTCTTTTTATTGGATACAATACAATACCCTTTATTGCACAAAATAAAATACAACACATAACTCTCTTAAAAACTAGGAAATGCGCAAAAGGCGGTCTTGTAGCTAAGCAATTTCTTCCAGGTAACCTTTATAAAAAAAATTGATAAACAATAAAAATCGCATCGTATCGTATAAAAGTAATAATTCATTCATTCCGGAAAACTTGACCGGTTGTCTACGAGGGTCGTAATAAAACGTTTACCCGGCCGGGGCCGGTTATTGGCCGATCCCCCATTTATATTTAAACCGTACCAGATTGAACTGGCTTCATTTGGCTCTCATATGCCGTCAATTACGCTTGTTTTCCTAACATACAGGGATATTCATTCGACACTCTTCACGCTGGCGAGGTCCTTTTGATGGTTGATATAAGCTTTGTTTAGCTTGTATTTCCTAAGTCGCCTTCTACGTCCACGGGAAGACTTGGAGTGTTTCTATTCTACTCTGCCGGAAACCACACGGCAAAACATATAGCTTTATATTTTTCGCAGCTAAGCAAATTTTCTTTGTAACTAGATAATTTAAGCACAATAAATTGAAGTACGTTACAATTTGTCTACGTAAAGTGCGCCGGATATCGGCCGGCCCGTATCTGTATCTGGTTAATGTCAGAAGAGTGCAATGAGGGTAATAATAAACAGTTGCATATGCGTTTTATACGCGTAATAGCTATGTGCAATTGTGCACATATGCACTTCGTATCTAAGCAAAATTTCCTCGTTAACTAGGAAATTTTACCCACGAAATTTAAGTACAAATCGTGATCCAATTAGCCTGCGTAGAGTGCGCCGGATATCGGCCGGTTCGTATCTGGCTAATGATGTCCGACGTGTAAAGTACGGGAATAATAAACAGTGGCATGTCCATATTGTCCATGCGTATTATACGATTAATAGCTATATGCACTTCGCAGCTAAGCAAATTTTTTCGTTTATTACGTAATATAAGCACAACACATTGAAGTACGCATAGAGCTACAATTTGCCCGCGTAAAGTGCACCGGATATCGGCCGGTTCGTATCTGGTTAATGTCAGACGAGTGCAATGAGGGTAATAATAAACAGTGGCATATGCGTATTATACGCGTGATAGCTATGTGCAATTGTGCACATATGCACTTCGTATCTAAGAAAAAATTCCTCGTTAACTAGGAAATTTTACCCACGAAATTTAAGTACAAATCGTGATCCAATTAGCCTGCGTAAAGTGCGCCGGATATCGGCCGGTTCGTATCTGGCTAATGATGTCCGACGTGTAAAGTACGGGGTATAATAAACAGGCACCTTTTATATCGGTACATACAGCTTCATATTTTTTGTATAGGTGTAGGTACATATCATCATCATCATCAGGTATTTTTGTCTTCACTGCAGGAGCACGACCCTGCCACAGGATTTGGCCTACACTCTTCACGCTGGCGAGGTCCTTTTGATGGTTGATATAAGCTTTGTTTAGCTTGTATTTCCTAAGTCGCCTTCTACGTCCACGGGAAGACTTGGAGTGTTCCTATTCTACTCTGCCGGAAACCACACGGCAAAACATATAGCTTTATATTTTTCGCAGCTAAGCAAATTTTTTTTTGTAACTAGATAATTTAAGCACAATAAATTGAAGTACGTTATAATTTGTCTACATAAAGTGCGCCGGATATCGGCCGGCCCGTATCTGTATCTGGTTAATGTCAGAAGAGTGCAATGAGGGTAATAATAAACAGTTGCATATGCGTTTTATACGCGTAATAGCTATGTGCAATTGTGCACATATGCACTTCGTATCTAAGCAAAATTTCCTCGTTAACTAGGAAATTTTACTTACGAAATTTAAGTACAAATCGTGATCCAATTAGCCTGCGTAAAGTGCGCCGGATATCGGCCGGTTCGTATCTGGCTAATGAAAAAATAACGACGTGTAAAGTACGGGAATAATAAACATTGGCATGTCCATATTGTCCATGCGTATTATACGAGTAATAGCTATATGCACTTCGCTATACTTATTACGTAATTTAAGCTCCGTGGCGTAGTGGTCACCATGCTAGTCCGCCACCCAGAGGTCCCGGGTTCGATTCCCGGTTAGGGCAAGTTGGAAAATGGCCTTTTTCAAATTGTCCTGAGTCTTGGATGTTTATCTATATATGTATTTGTTACAAAATATAGTATCGTTGAGTTAGTATCCCATAACACAAGTCTCGAACTTACTTTGGGGCCAGCTCAATCAGTGTAATTTGTCCCTATATATTTATTTATTATTATTAAGCACAATAAATTGAAGTACATACGCATCGAGCTACAATTTGCCCGCGTAAAGTGCGCCGGATATCGGCCGGCCCGTATCTGGTTAATGTCAGACGAGTGCAGTAAGGGTAATAATAAACAGTGGTATATCCATGCATTTTATACGCAAAATTACTTTAAAACTAGCGAATGTAGTTAAAAACAGTAGCTTCATATGTATATGTCACAAAAAAGTAATAAATGGAACTTTAGTAACTTGAATTGGATTAAAATTTCAAGTGAAAGTGATTTTAATGCTAGTAGAAATAAAATCGTTTTCTTTTGATATTTTGTAATAAAATCAAATTAACTAATCATTTAATAATAACAATTAATTAATAATTTAATCACGAAGTTGATAATTAAATACACTGGTCACAGATTAAACCAATAAACACTTTATGATAACCGAATTTAGTCTATACAATGGTTTGCAAGCATTTTCCGATAATTGCATTCAAAAATTGCGTGGCACCGAACGTTTTATTTTATGGCCGCAGCCGCGTACAAAGCGACCATTCCCCTTTGAATTGCTTAATGGAGGAAACCTCAGCGTTTAATTCGTGTGTCAAATTGTATTCCCGATTTTTCATATCAGTTTTACCATTTTATTAAATTCTTTATTTTATATAGTAATAATTATGTATGCTGGTGCTTTAGCAAAAGTTGTCCAGCCTGATGAGCATTTTCCAGAGTCATACAGTCCTCGCGAACGAAGTCTAAGGGTTCGGCTAGTCCTACTATCCTACTTCCTTCTAATATTATAAATGCGAAAGTGAGTTTATATATTTGTTTGTTTGTTACCTCTTCACGCTTAAACTACTGAACCGATTTGGATGAAATTTGGTATAGATATAGTTTGAGACTTAGGGAAGGACATAGGGTACTCTTTATTCCGAAATTCCCACGGGGAGCGAAGCCCCCGGGCACAACTAGTTTAACAACACTTTCATCACAAAGTTGATAATGGTCACAGATTAAACCAATAACCACTTGATGAAAACCGAATTTCGTCTACACAATGGTTTGCAAGCATTTTCCGATAATTGCATTCAAAAATTGCGTGACACCGAACATTTTATTTTATGGCCGCACCGAGTACGAAGCATCCATTCCCCTTTGAATCGCTTAATGGAGGAAACCTCAGCGTTTAATTCGTGTGTCAAATTGTATTCCCGATTTTTCATGTAAGCTTTAAAATGTTATTAAATTCTTTATTTTATATAGTAAATATGTATGCTGGTGCCTTAGCAAAAGTTGTCCAGCCTGATGAGCATTTTTCGGAGTCATACAGTCCTCGCGAAGTCTCAGGGTTCGGCTCGTCCTACTATCCTACTTCCTACTAATATTATAAATGCGAAAGTGAGTTTGCACATTTGTTTGTTTGTTACCTCTTCACGCTTAAACTACTGAACCTATTTGGATGAAATTTGGTATGGATATAGTTTGAGACTTGGGGAAGGACATAGGGTACTCTTTATTCCGAAATTCCCACGGGGAGCGAAGCCCCCGGGCACAACTAGTTTAACAATACTTTCATCACAAAGTTGATAATGGTCACAGATTAAACCAATGACCACTTGATGATAACCGAATTTCGTCTACACAATGGTTTGCGAGCATTTTCCGATAATTGCATTCAAAAATTGCGTGGCACCGAACGTTTTAATAGGTGGCCGCAGCCGCGTACAAAGCATTCATTCCCCTTTGAATCGCTTAATGGAGGAAACCTCAGCGTTTAATTCGTGTGTCAAATTGTGTTCCCGATTTTTCATGTAAGCTTTAAAATTTTATTAAATTATTTATTTCATATAGTAAATTTAAACGAAAAATCATCTACGTGTATGATGTGTCTGACGAAAAAAAAAGTATGTAGAAGCTATAATATAGTATGTAAAATAATATATACGGACAAATCACACAGATTGAGCTAGCCCCAAAGTAAGTTCGAGACTTGTGGGAGACTGACTCAACGATACTATATTTTATAACAAATAAATACCTGTATGTACAGTCAGAATATTACACAATGTATCTAGGCCTCTACCTATATCTTGAATTTTCTCTTTAACTAAAAATAATATTAGCATGTATATTAAAAAACTTAATTAAAATCTGTCTGAATATACACATTTATGTAAATATTATTTTTAGTTTAAGATAATCTTTACGATTGTAAGTAGAGGCCTGGATACATATTTTCCGACTGTAGCTATAGATAAACATCCAAGACACGGGTCAATCTGAAAACGATAATTTTCCATCTTGGCCTGACCGGGAATCGAACCCCGGACCTACGATGTGTCAGCGTGGCATGATGACCACTAGGTCACAGATGTCGTCATAAATTCGCGGCAATTCTCCTTTGGCATAAATAAAATCGTTTCTTGTGATATTTTTTAACATACATACATACTATCATGTCTTTATCCCTAATGGGGCAGACAGAGCATTTTGGGTCTTGCGGTTCTATGCAGAGCCCAGGGCCGCAAGACCCAAAAGCCACTTTTAGCGTCATGGTGGGCGAGAAGATGGAAAAGCAATCAATACAGTGATGGGTTGCTAGCCGCATCGCCTGTTAATAAGATTTGCATTTTTGCCCATTCCCTCGATCGGCTTTTACGATCTGCGTGAAAAGAGAAGCAGCTGGTACATTCTAAATAATAATACATTTTTTTATTTCTCCCAGACCAGCATGGGATTCCCAGACCAGCATGGGATTTTTTAATGAAGTCAAAATTAAAGTATTTTAAAGTCAAACAGTTTGCTCTGGCTGGGGATCGAACCCAGAACCTCCGGAGTGACTATTACACCACGACGGTCGACCTCATCATCATTTTCCTCGCCAATTCCCTATTTGGGGTCAGCTCTGTATGTCAACTGTTTCCACTTATGTCTGTCATTCACCATATTTGTACTAGACCCTCGTTCCTTTATTACCTTCTACCGTCCTTATACATTCTTTCCACGTCTTTCTCGGTCTTCCTATCCCTCTGCAGTCCTCCACCTCCAAAGGACCATCCTCTTAGCCAGATGTTCGGCATCTCTTCTCATGGCGTGGCCATACCACGGCGGTCGACTTCTTCTTCTTATATTTAAGAGCTGGGCTTTTGTCGGAGGAGTGCTTTCCATGTCTCTCTTCCTTCCGCTAAGTTCTTAACCTCTTTATATGTTTTCACGTTTAATTTTTCTTTTATTTGGTCTATAAATTTTCTTCTGGGTTTTCCTACTCCTCTCTTTCCCCTTTATTTTTCGACTTATGGTACTTTTATTACCTACCATTAAATATTGTTTTAAACGAAAAGTCATTATATCGCAACGAAACCACACGGAATTATATTAATGCCAATAAAGGTAAATAATGATGCCAGTGGTCAATTTAATGAGTTTAATCACAAATCGGCGTAATGAAGCGAATAAATTTAGCAATTAAAACGAACTATACTATAATAACGTTAATAACGAACGCAACGTTAATTAATGGTTATAATAAAACGTAATCGGGTTAAAGCGATGATGTAGGGAACTAGATGCGATTTTTAAGAGACTTCTAACAAGGAAAAGTTTATCAAAATCGGTTGTGTAGTTTGGGGGTGAAGTAGGTTCTTAGTTTTAAAAAATCATCAATATCATCAGGTCTTTTTAGTCTCCACTGCAGGAGCACGACCCTCTCTGCACTACTAGAACCATACTTGGCCACAGCAGCCAGAGGATTAGGCCTACACTCTCCTCGCTGGCCAGACGGGTTGGAGAAGTTTTTAGAAAAATATATAGATAAAAAGATAAGAATGAAATTGGGCAAAATCTTGACTCGTAAGTGGAGTCTATTCGTTCAATTGGTTAGCATGCCGTCAACTCGGCCTTTGTGTCGCACTGACGGCATGCATATCAATTCAGCCAACAAACTCTACTTGTGCTTTTAAAAGCAGTTTTTTATTTTCTATTTTTTACATTTATTATTATTTAATGTCCAGAAATTGAATAGTGAGACATCTATTTATAGTAGTGAGCACACATCCAACAAACTTAGTCCACGATTTAACGACCATCGTACATTTTAATTGTTTGACATGTAAACGAGAATCAATTTTATCTTGATTTTTGAGCACTTCTTATGTGCCTCTTAGTTCTGTGTACTCCGTATGAGAAAAAGACGTGATCAACACTATGTATAATATAATGTATGTCAGTCTAGTCAGTGCTAGTCCAGTAAACTAAATCCACGATTCAACGATCGTACGTTCGTTTGTTTGACTGCAGAGTTAACGAGAATCGAGTGTATCTCGATTTTCAGGTGTGAAATGGCCCCTGATTACTTCAAGTTGCAAACTAGGGAGGGCACAAATAGGGCACAACGGATTATAGTTAGTTTTGTTTGAGAATTTGCGAAAGTGGATGGGAGAACTGGACCGGGTCGACCTCGACGAATGTTCTGTGACCAAATTGCAGATGTTCTGAAGAAAGATGATGTCAGCAGTACCCACAACCGGAGAGCATGCATGAAAAGAGTTATGAGTGTTGACGAAGCAAAAGAGGTTTGCAAGAATCGTAGTAAGTGGAGGTCCATAGTCTCTGCCCGATTAGATACATAATACCTACTTTACCAAAATGAACACTTTCCCAAAATGACCACATTTTCATAATGACTACTGCTTTTCCCAAAATGACCACATTCTCATAATGACTACTGCTGTTCCTAAAATGTCCCCTTTCCCATAATGACGACTACTTTTCCCAAATGGCAAACAGGCGTGAAACTATGTATGTGTATGTTGTTTGAGAATTAGTACTTTGTGATGGATGTGGGAGAGACAGATGTAAGGTGCGTTTTCGGAAAAACCCTAGTTCAGTTATAACCTAGACTGTTACAAGAAGCGACACGTAAGTTTATCGCTGAGTAAAATGTAGAAGGAATACTGCGCATGGGTACAGTACTAATTTTTGACATCTGCGCAATTACGATCAGCGGAGTCTTAGTATTAGGGCCCCGTTTTTTTGCTTTGGGTACAGAACCCTAAAATCATAAAAGATTCCGACGAATTGATAACCTCCTCCATTTTTGAAGTCGTTTGAAATGTCATTACTTGAGGGTTATATATCTTTACCTTATTATTTTATGTCGGAGTCCAGTTAATACGTTTTACGATGTTTGCACTTTATTAAACGTTAAATACACCGTTTGTTGCTTAATAAAAAATGGAAAGCGATTTCCCAAATTGCCCAGGGCAGCGAAGGTTCCCAGGGTCGTAGACGTGATTTGGTGTAGTATAGGTCGTTTAGCTGCCTTTTTGTGGTATTTTACGAACATGTCGTTCATTTTGGGGTTAAAGCGATGACAATCTTATAATTATTTTGACGACCGCCGTGGCGTAGTGGTCACCATGTTAGTTTACCACCCAGAGGTACCGGGTTCGATCCAAGGTCAGGGCAAGATGGAAAATGGCCTTTTTCAAATTGTCTTGGGTCTTGGATGTCTGTCTATACAACGTGTAACGGAAAGGGTATATCAACATCGAGTGCATCAATACGGGCAACTGTAAGAAACCGCATGGTGCATTGTTATGCCTTGTAAGTTTACGTGTCGATTTTAAATAATTTTTTGAAATATGTGTATACATTTTATTAATTTACATTCGCACATCACTATGACAATAAACAGCTGTGGGGTCAATCATGGGTCAATCACCTACACCATGCCTATCAGAATAAGTTTCCACCTCTTTTACATCACTTACCCTGTGCTCCTGGTATTAAAATGAATATTATTTACAAAGATGGGTTCCAGATTTATTTTTCGTAAAAGTTAACATCTTAATAAAAAAAATTGCGGTCTGATTTTAGGCTATGATTGAGACCAGTCTTTTCACTCCTTGAATGACGTAAGAGGCGAATAAAGGAGTAAACATTTTGATGGAGAGGTGAGGTCAGCCACACGGCCGGTCATAAAATTGACCTAAGTCAAAAAAAGTATTCAAGCGCAGGGCAGTCGCATAATGGCCTTGCCCAAATCTTGTAAAGCCGGGAAGTGGACACGGGCCTTGAAGCATCACAGTAACGTATGCAATCGGGAAAATGTTCTGATATGAGAGAGGTAACATCTTCATTGTTTCTTAAGATGTTATCTCATCCTGTCTCTGATAAATGTACGTACTGACTTAGCACAAAATGTTTTGTATGTGTTAGTAAGTGGTCAGACTGGTCAACACTAGTGTCAAGATGTTTCTAGCTACATAAAAACAACTGACCATAATACTCGTATGCTAGGTGGGATTAAAGACTTAACGTGCATTTTGAAGCACTGACACACAAAAAAATACAATTTTTTAATATTTAATTGAAATAAAATTTTAAAAAATCCACCGGCACCCGTCTTTAATAAAACATTTCTAAGAACCACCGTTAAAAATCTGCTGTCAAATCAAATAAAAAAGCAACCAAATTGGTTCACCTATTTAAGATAGCGGTCAAATTTAAAACACCCCTCGTTTGTGTCGGGTGCTAAAAAGACGTTGATTCGCATACGAAAACCTCTGATGCCGCATTTACACATTCGCGCGAATCGCGAGGCGAATAAACGAACACGCATATGTAAACAGTGAGTTCGCTATTCGTCTCGTCATTCGCGATTCCCGTCTTCGTACCGCGGTTTCACATTCGTGCGAATCGCGAGGCGAATAACGAACACGAATGTGTAAATGCGGTATGACATATTGTAACTCATATTAACCAAGTAGATAGTAAGATGTTTAAGACTTTATTAATCATCACAAATGTTAAATTTTTTATTAAAACTTTCAGGCCAAATGCCCAAAAAAAAAAATTAAAGTGAACAAAAAAATATTTTATTAAACAAAGAGAAGTTTTTTATCTTTTCAAATGAACCCCGAAATAGGCGTGGCTCCCGATCATCACTCTCAACTATGCTCCTGGTACTTTTTATTTTAATTTTGAGAAATGGTTCCGGATGTGTTTAATTTTTTTCGATGCCGTCACTAAATTGAAGTTTTTTAGGAATTTTGATAAGCTATTTTTAATACCTACCTTAAAATCTTAATTTTTCTAAATAAATTGCCCAAATATTACTAGGAGTCCATAAGTCATGAGGAGGTTTATTGAATTACGTATGTAAAAACGAAACAGATCCCTAATTATTAAAGCAGGCAAGTATGATATTCCTATACTTTTTCGCACTTTTTAACCAAAATAGGGTAGAAGTGCCAATACACGCCCACCTCAGTGCTTGTTTGTTTACTTTTCGTGCGTGAGGAGAGGACAGATCGTGAATTTGTGTCAGATTTCCAAACTATTTTCTGAATGATGGAGGATAATGCTAGTGGCATCCCATGCACAAAGGCACCACACTCATAGTTTTTCACATGCGCGTACGCTACGAATGATAAACTTCTTGTGACTAAAGTTTTTACGACCGGTCGCACAAACCTTTCTTGTATCATTTACGTACGACATTACTACGACTTCGAAAGACAGAGTGGTCCAATTCTTGGCCCAGAATCCTGATGCCAGTGACTACTTGGGATTTTGTGACTTCCTTGACTACCATCTTTGACCGTATTGATATTAAGAGATGAAAGCTGCTAACTGTTTAGCATTCCACGGGACAGTTCCGGAATGACGGGATTGAATATTATTTTATTATTCACTAGCAGTCCATCCCGGCTTCGCCCGTGGTACATACATAGCCTATGTCACTCAGGGATAACATACCTATCCAACAGTGAAAGAATTTTTAAAATCGATCCAGTAGTTTCGGAGCCTATTCAATACAATCAAACAAACAAACAAACAAATCTTTCCTCTTTATAATATTAGTGTAGATGTAGATTAGATAGAATATTCCATACATTTTTGCAGTCGTCGTCAGAACTAAAATAAAGAAATACAAATAAACAATGTTGATTTTTAAAGCTGGCTGGTTTTTGGTACATCTACCCTGTACTAGGAAACTAGGATGCTACAACGAAAAGTTACAAATTGTTCATTATTAGGTAATTTGCTTTAGTCGTTCTCTTTGCGTTCTAGTGATCAGACCGTGTTTTGTGTTTCGAATTTTGTTCTTGATTTCGACTACCTATCTACCTACTTGTGTCTTCGTGATGTCTTTGAGTAATCGAGAATATTACGAAATGATGCTCTGTGTCGGAGCAGCAGACGGCAGTCTCAGTGCCGCTCGAGAGCTGTACCATCAGCGATTCATTGATGGTCGACCACTTGTTGAAGCCAGGCGTCTGCCTTCACTGGCTTGCTTCAGGCGGATGGTGCATCGCTTGTACTCAACTGGCTCTTTCCACGCCCCAGTACCTACGGGCCGCCCGTCCACTCAAGACCCGGAATTTGAAGAAGCCGTACTGCAACATTTCGAGGATAACCCGAGGAGCAGCACGCGTCGTGCCGCCTTAGAGCTGGGGGCCACGAATCACATGCAAGTGTGGCGAGTGATGCACGCCGACGGCCAACATCCATACCACTTTCGTCGCACACAGGAATTAATACCTGCTGATTTTTTACCTCGCGTCACTTCCTGCGAGTGGTACCGGAACCAGGTTGAAGCCTCACCGGAGTTTGCCTCAAAAGTGCTGTGGACGGATGAAGCTTCTTTCACACGAGGTGGCATAAGCAACATCCACAACGAACACTACTGGTCGCACTCCAATCCACACGTTTCTTCGGAGTCATCATTTCAGCACCAGTGGCGGATAAATGTGTGGGCAGGAATAGTGGGAGATGTTGTCGCTGGACCATACTTTTTGCCACAAACTTTAAATGGTGAAAATTACTTAGAGTTTTTAAGTAATACATTAAATGAAGAGTTAACAGCTATGCCAGTGTCCAGTTACATCGACCTCGTGATGAACAACAATCTAATATTTCAACACGACGGTGCTCCAGCACACTTCGCTCGTGATGTGCGAAGTCACTTAAATGCTCGCTTCTCCCAGTGGATAGGGCGAGGAGGCAGTGTCGCATGGCCAGCGCGGTCACCAGACCTCACTCCCCTGGACTTTTTCTTATGGGGATACATAAAAAATACCGTGTATGCTGTGGAGTGCTCGTCACGGGACGAAATGATAGAACGCATAAAGGCCGCCTTCAGTACTGTGACGCCAGAGATGCTGCGTAACGTCCGTGCATCCATGTACCGGCGAGCTGGCCTGTGCATCCAGCAACAAGGGCGACATTTTGAACCTTTCCTTTGAAAAGTAAGTACCTACTATTTTAACCTATCTAATTTTCGCATTAAAAAAGACTTGACTTTGTTAAAGTAAAATAATTCTTAGGAATAGTGCCATTAAATCGAAATTTGTTTGTTACAGACTTCGTCAAACGATCGCCGCCGTAGGTGCTACCGCCGCCTCTTGGCCGCGGCATATCCTTTGTTGATTTGCCGCCAAACAACACCGCAAGTGGCGGTTTTGCATCAAAAGCGCGTGTTGACGCCGAGTACTAGGATTTCATGGCGTGTGAGGAGAGTGGTGCAATGCTCTCTTTCCTCTTTCTTCGTATACCAAGAGTACTAGGCTCCATAGTGAATAGTGCAAGTGAGGAGACATTGACCTGAATAGTGTTGTGCCACGTTTGTTTACGTGCAATTTTTTTTGTGGTTAAATATTTTATAATTTCACGTATAAAGTAAAGTTTATATTTTAACTTGAAATTTGGTATAAAGGATCTATGCAAGGTACAGTATTTTTCCACTTCTTATTGATATACCCTTTCCGTTACACGTTGTATATGTATTTGTTATAAAATATAGTATCGTTGAGTTAGTGCCCCATAACACAAGTCTCGAACTTACTTTGGGTATTTGATACTATTATTAATTCTGTGCTTTGGGTCTAGCTCAAAATGTGTAATTTGTCACAATATATTTATTATTTATTTACTATATTTATTATTCTTATCTGATGTGTTTAATTAACTGACTTCAAAAAAGGAGCTTTTCAATGTATGTTTTATTGTCTCATCAATTCGCTTGCCAAAATTCATAAAGATCGGAACGTTTATAATACTCTAAGAACTTTAACAATAACATCAATCTCTATTTATATCACACGCCTCCTTACAAGAAAACAATATTTTTTCAGCTCTCAGGATACCGGGAAATTTCCATTTAAAGGATTGGAGGTGAGTGTTATGTTCGTGTGGGAAGATTCTATTTCTATAAACTTAGTTGTTCGGCATTATTTTTTTTAGTTAAATATTAGTTTTTACATACCACGATATTGTATTATTGTATCGTCACCCGACTTACATCAGTGTACAAAATTACAGCTCAATCGGTTGAGGGTAACTGGTTGAAAATTGAGTTGCAAGATTTGACCTAAACAAATATGCGATCCGCTACCTAATTTCAAAGTATGGAATTCCGCAGTTTGTGAGATCGCAAGTAAACAGTTACGATGACGTCAGATCGAAAGTACACTGCCACGAAGTATGAAATTCTGCAGACGCAAAATGCAAGTTAAATCATCATCAGGTCTTTTTGTCTCCACTACAGGAGCACGACCCTCTCTGTACTACCAGAGCCATACTTGGCCAGAGCAGCCACAGGACTTAGCCTACACTCTCCACGCTGGCCAGACGGGTTGGAGAGGTCTCACTGATGATTATAAGCTTTGTTTAGCTTGTATTTCCTAAGTCGCCTTCTACGACATCCACGGGAGGACTTGGAGTGGCCCTATTCTACTCTGCAGGAAACCACAAGACAATGTAAGTTGAATAAAAGATTGTAAAAAACAAAGAACTCATTATGGTTTCCCGTAACCCGTGATTTACGAACAGCCGAACGGAACGACCCCCGTAATCCAGTGATCATTGACATGGAAAACTTTTTCCAGCCCGGCCTGTGAGTACCGTCATTAAAAGTTATGAACAAACAAATTACGTGTAATCTAGTGTATTACACGGCTCTCCGTAATCAGCGACGGCAGTGGAAAAAGAGGGTGTTTTTTTCTCGTGATTATGTTACAATGGATATCAAGTTTCAATATCAAAGCTGAATAACAAAGAAGCGCCAAGTGCGAGTCGGCCTCGCGCACGTAGGGAACCGTTTCTCTAACTTTGCTAATTTTTTGATAGATTTATTTAATGTACAGTACGGACACGCAATTATTTCGATACGGTTTCGGGGGTATTTAACTTGATAGATTTATTAAATGTACAGCACAGACACGTAATTTTTACTGTTTAATTACATGGAATAATAGCGCTGGATGCAGGCCGCTCTAGAGCAGTCATTTTGGAAATCCGTAGGAGAGGCCTATGTTCAGACGTGGTTGTTATGCGGCTGAAATGATGACGACGTGGTAAAATAATAAAAGCAAGTTATAATTTTTCAATGGAGAAAAGTATAAAATAAAGAGGTTAAGAACTTAGCGGAAGGAAGAGAGACATGGAAAGCACTCCACCGACAAGAGCCCAGCTCTTAAATATAAGAAGATAATTTTTCAAAAATACAATCCAACTTCGACTCCAAACTACACAACCGATTTGAATAAAAAAATTATGGGACCGCCTGACAAGTATGCCAGACCTGGCAAGAATTTCCAAATAGGTCCAGGCTTTTTGAATAAAAAAAAAGAAAAGATCGCGCGACAAATTGATACCCTCCTTTTTGGAAGTCAGTCAAAAATGGCCACCGGCCAAACCGCACATTACCAAGTATCGCTGTGTATAAAAAGTTAATCATCTCACAACAAACGGTGTTCGCCCGAGCGCGGTCCGAAACAATCGTGAATGGATTAACTCTAGGAGAAAAATGGCCGGTCGTTAGTGGAGGAACATTTTCCTCATTCTCGGTTCAGGGCTATCGGGGGTCGGTGACGTGATTGTTATTAGTTTGTCCACATCTATATCTACCTATATCTATACATATAATAAAACAAAAAAGTGTGTTTGTACATTGAATGTATTTCCAAAAATTATATTGGGGGCGATTAAGACATAGTAATAGAGTAAAAATTTAAAAAAAAATTGTCTGTTGTTCTGTCAGTTTGTCTGTTTGTACACGCTTATCTCCAGAAATACTGGAAGAATTCGAATGAAACTTTTTTTGTTATATAACTGTTAAGCCACTGCAACATATAGACTATAAATGTTTTTGGAAAATGGAACACCTGATGCAGAACTATAATGGTCCAGCTAAATTATAAGAAATATAGAAATGACACCTTGGCAAAAGTAGTTCAGCCTGATGAGCATATTCCAGAGACATAAAGTCCACGCGAACGAAGTCGCGGGCTTCAGCTGGTTATATATAATATTCGTTCGACCTTCGCTCGCTGAAAACATCAAGAGGACATCCTTCATCGAAATAGTAAATATAAATCAAAATATGAAAAGTAATATACAAATTGACCGATATTTCGACATATGTTCCTTGGGGAAAGTTCAGTGTCATTGACTGAATTCACCCTTAAAATAGTTTCAGTATATTTTGTTAGACCTTATATACGAAACGAACACACATTTTATAATATTAAATAGTATAACCGTAGTATTTTCAATTGCAATTTTTATTTTATTTAAGAAAGTTATTGGATAATAATAATTCAGATTAAACGGACTCCACGGGTTAGCTCTGAAACAATCGTGAATGGATTAACTGGAATAGAAAAATGGACGATCGTTAGAATTTATTACTTTTTCTTTATTCTCTTTGAGGTTGATTTACTAGAGACATTTTTGAAAATGGGATGCAGTACAGATGCACAGTTAACAATGCTGATTATCAATTGATAACCTTCGCCTTTTATTTGCAAGTCGGGTAATAAAGAGACCACGCATAATAAACATAATGTCTGCATCTGTACTGCATCCAATTTCAAAAATGTCCCCAGTAAATCAACCTCGACCTTCGACGTCCCGCAACTACCGCAAAAGAGAACAAAGTAAATTGAGTTCTAACGATCGCCCATTTTTCTCTCCCAGTTAATCCATTCACGATTGTTTCAGAGTTAACCCGTGTAGTCCGTTTAATCTGTAGTATTATTATTATTAAAAATTTATTTATTTTTTGTTTGCGTTTCAAACAAAAAATAAACTTGAGGTGGTCCCATAGAAATTTTATCAAAATCGGTTGTGTAGCAGACATATCCCAGGGCCGCAAAGGCAAATACTTAAAGGCTACATTAAGGTGAGCGAGGATGTAAAAAAAATATCTAAATAGCGATGGTTTCGTCGCCGGCTTTTTTGAAGTCGATTAAAAGCCGCGTGTCTGTACATTTAATAAGTCTATCAAAATGTGATAAGAGTAAACTAACGCAAAAAATCATTGTGTTTTATAGTCGGCTACACAGACCGTACCGTAGCAATATTTCATCAACGTAGCCCTTTAGTCGTAGCACGTCGTAGGTTGCCTCTGGCTACGATTTGCTACGAAATGCTACGCCGTACGCCGTAGACTAGTCGTTCAACTTGCTACGTGAAGTCTGTTATCAGCAGTAGCAACTAGTGACGTGCCGTTCTTGAAAATTTAGAGAAATGTCCGAAACGGTCTAGAAAATTTCCAAGAAATTTCTCGAAAGAAATGGCTTCAGGAAATGTTTCAACGAAAATTCTCTAGAAATGTTGAAACCTGAAATTTTCAAATTTCTCGGCGGCACATCACTAGTAGCAACTAGAACCATGCTTACCCATCGCCATGTAAACATGATTATTTGTCTTCCTTGTCACAAGATGGCGCTTTTTGGTAATAATTAAAACATTAAAATCTTTTATTCCTATTATTTAAGTACAATACTATTATTTAAGTAATATGAATTTGATTTATATTTAAGAAAAATTAAATATAGACTAATAACGTCATAGTTTTGAAATGAAATATAGACTAATAACGTCATAGTTTTTTAGAGTCAAATATCTATATAAATAGGTACCTTTTTTATTTCAACCCAGGCAAGTACCAAACCACAGAAATCAATGTGGCACAGTGCTGCCAACCCATCTCAACATACATATAGAAAGATCTAACGCAGGCAACTTAAAAGGAAATCATTATTCAAAGTCAAAGTCATAGTCAAAAACATTTATTTATCTTTGGATATTTGTATTACTTGATAATTTTTATTACTTACAACTTAGTACATTTCCGTTCAACACGGTCCAATTGACCAAAATCCGTACATACCTATAATGAAACAACCATATACTAAAAGACGCTTCCCTCTGTCAACTCGACATGTGAATGAGCGTTCATTATCGTTTATTTTGACGTCAAAAGGACGTGGAAATACGCTATTTTCCAACAAGTCAAATCAGATACTTTTTTCTAAACGTCAAAACAAACAGTTTCAATTGGATTTTGTATTAAATACAGGCAGATGACGTCATACATTTTAGGAGTCAAATAGCGCTCTTATTATCAGTTTTTCTGCATTAATAAATTTAAAATCACGATAAGATGGATATGTTCAAAGACAAGTGACATTATTTTGCGACATTTTTTTTTTGTTATCAGTACAAAATTATTTATTTTTGGCTGAGGAAAATACTCAATTGTCGAGGGCTCGCATTTTGAGCGTGGCAGTCTGGACGGACATTTTTAACCGCTAACTAAAAAGAGGGATATGTCTAAATCAAAGGTTAAATCTTTGGGTGAGGCCTATGTCCAGCAGTGGACGTTATGCGGCTGAAATGATGATGATGACAAAGAGGGGTGTTATCATTTTGACGCTTATGTCTGCCTGACCGTCATCGTAGCTTTCGAACGGGTGGACCGATTCCGATGCGGTATTTTTGACGTGAAAGCAAGTTCCCTTGCGGTGGTTCTTAGCTATGTTTGATGAAAATCGGATCAGCCGTTTAGAAGTCATTGGGGATTAACGCTTGAAAGACGGAGTTTTTTAATTTACCTGGCAAATAATAGATGGCGCTACGGATATCAATTCCACTTAACATCGGTTGGAATGTATAGTTCCGCAACTCATCACTAGATAGTGTCGTCGTGTTTCTAACAATTACGATTATAAGCTAGTAAATCGATTAAAAATATCAATTACATTACAGCCCCTAGTCGCCTAACGTTTAAGAGTGCTGTGCGCGCTCATTATCTTCACCAAATGTCATAGAGTATTATAATATGTAGCCTATGTAAGCTTTATGTTTGATGCCATATTTATGTATTATTTACATGTATGTTTAGGAATACATATAGATAGTATAAAAAAATAAGTAAAATTTGTTTTCGGTACAATATTTAAGATTAAAGAAGAATGTGCCTTATCGTCCAAAATTAACTTTTTTTTTGGCATCACCTGTAGGTTGCCTGGTAGAAAAGGCTGGGCCTTAAGTTCGCCTATTACAATGTTTGTAATAAAGTTAAATAAATAAATACATTAGTTTTAATTTAGCCAGTCGCGTAAAAAGCTTATGGGCTTTCGCAAAGCTGCGCAGGGGATTCCCCAGAGATTCGACTCGCCAAACAGAGGCCGAAATCCACCCCTGATCCCGAATTAAAGGGTGTAGAGTTTAATAAAAATAGGGGAGAGTTCCGTAATTTTATTTGGGAGATGAGAAAGGAAATGTAATGAAGTGATCACGGTGCACAGGAAAGTAATGAGTAATGGTTAGAAGTTTTGAGTGTCTATTAATTTGTGTGAAATTGCAGTATCTAATGTTCGCAAAGATTCTGCACAGCGCTTTGGAAGCGGTAGTAAACTTAGCTGTAAGTAACCATTTGACGTCAACAATTCTGCAACAAAACAATGACGATTAGTATAAGATGTTATAAATATCCTATGATAATAAATATTTAATTTGAAAATTTGAATTGGAATTCAAAGATTCAAATGTTTATTCAGTAATTAGACCTTAACAGGCATTTTTACACGTCAATAAGTTTAATTTACATTACGTGTTGTGTCATCATCATCAGGTCTTTTTAGTCTCCACTGCAGTAGCACGACCCTCTCTGTACTACTAGAGCCTGATTTGCCCTACACTCTCCAAGCAGGCCAAACGTGTTGGAAATGTCCTATTGATGTTTATATGCTATGTCTAGCTTGTATTTCCTTAGTCGCTTTCTATGACATTCTCTATGACTTGGTGTGGTCCTATTCTACCCTGCCGGAAACCACACGGCGATACGTGTAGTGAATAACTGTTTTTAACGGTAAAGTCGGTTAAAAATAAATGGTTTCTAATGAAAACAGAAAACGCGTTAGGTACATGGTTTATAGCATATATTTTGATCTGTTTGAATTCTGTCTGTTGCAGAAGCAAAACAACTAGAAGCAAACACAGGCACAAAATAAATACTTTGACACAGGGTAGAAACAGAAACCCAACAGCATTAAAACGTACTTAGTATTTAGCTAAGGCGACCGTAATCCCGCCAAAACAACGGCTTATTTAAGCTGCAGAAAGGACTATTTCTGGGGAACCCTTCGACGTGACCGAAATACGCTTATAGTCCCTTAATTCCAATGCCCTGTTTTGTACCCTTGCCGTCTTATTGTAACGCGGAGGAACCTTAGGTCTTAGTTTTATCGACTCATGCGCAAAACGCCTCTTTCGCAAAATGTCTCCTAGTCGTAGAACGTCTCTTTCTCATAATGCCTCTTTCGCAAAATGTCTCCTATTCGTAAAACGTCTCTTTTACATAATGCCTATTTTTCAAAATGTCTCTTTCGCAGGATGTCTCTTTCGAATCCCATGACGAATCTTCTCATCACATAGTTCTCGCGCATCTGAAGCTTGCGTAATTCTTCATTACTTCCCACTATTTAGAAGCGTATCATCACTATATGAGTTGATTCGACGAGTTGATGAGACGCGGTCACAATTACTGTTATTAGTATTACTGGACTTCTAAAATCTAAATCTAAATATACAATGTCCTTTTTTATTAAGTACAAATATTTTAAGGGGTGAATCAGACCATCATTTTGAACAACTTTTCCCAATAAATGTATATCGAAATTGGAAAAAGAATTTTAGGTTTTCATAGAAATCGAAGTAGTCACGTGATATCATTACAATGGAAAATAAAAATTATTTTTTCGTATTTTGATAAAAATTTACTGGGAAAAGTTGTTCAAAATTATGGACTGAATCACCCCTTAAAATATTTGTACTTAATAAAAAAGGACATTGTATAGGGACAAATTACACTGATTGAGCTAGCCTCAAAGTAAGTTCGAGACTTGTGTTATGGGATACTAACTCAACGATACTATATTTTTTAACAAATACGTATATAAATAAACATCCAAAACCCAGGACAATTTGAAAAAGGCCCGAGACCGGCCATTTTCCAACTTGCCCTGACCGGGGATCGAACCCGGGACCTCTGGGTGGCGGAGAAACATGTTGACCACTACGCCACGGAGGCCGTCTGACTTACCGCGGTTAATATCGTTTTTGCCAGATACTTCGACGGCCCTTCTGCCATCATGGTCGCTGGCCGACTGATATTAATCGCGGTAAGTCCCGTAATACTAATAACAGCGTATTATCATGAGTATTATCACGCTGCTAAACGTTGTCTTTGAGTCTTACAGGCCCTGTCTAAGTCTAAGCGGGAGTACTAGTATTTAGTCTGTGGTCTTATCTAACTAAGTCACAAATCCAAGAATAAATTACACCTAGAGTGTTTTTGAACATGCCCGATTTCCTTTAGGTCGCGGAAGTTGAACTCCCATAAAGTTGAAATTCCAAAATGTTCAATTTCCCAGAATGTTGGGTTTTTATGGTTTCCGACTAGGTTCTCCTTCCCTGCAGTGGCGTTGGGTGAGAATTTGGGCTAGTACAGCTATAAAACTATGAAAAAAATTAAATACCAACCTAATTAGGTTATATAAAAGTTAATAAGCCGTTCCATGTTCGACTTATTTTTATTAACTTGGTGCCAGTAATATGTATCTAAGCGTGTTTATACATGTATCATTGTGAGTGTATTACAATAACTAGAGAGAATTTTCGTATTTTGAATATGTGGGTGTGTGCAGTTCAGTCATGCTGCTAGTTTACGGCTTATGAAAATCGTAAGTGCGCCGATATACGTAGGTCATAATTGTTGTTAGTAATAAATGCATAAATGTTGGAAGTCCCTAAGCAACTCGATGGGAATCGGCTTCTAAGAAGGCTCCGCCACTGCTTCCCTGCAAACATTATATTGCCTAATGATAAACGTGCAATTTCTACCTGTTGTTAATATCTCCAACAAATCACGTAGAAATTAAAAGTAAAACCGCGAAAGCGATCGTAACTCGCGATGGCGGAAACGATGAGCGTCACGCAAACAGCACGTAATAGAGAAAGTGATTTTACGCATTGTCTGTGTCTGCCTTTAATTAAGGCGTGAGATGGTATGTATGTAGGTTTTTATGGTTCCGCAAAAACGGGACGCTATTACTAAGATTTCGCGGTCTGTCTGTCGCCAGGCTGTATCTCATGAACCGTGATAGCTGGTCAGTTGAAATTTTCACAGATAATGTATTTCTGCTGCAGCTGTAACAACAAATAATAAAAACAGAATAAAATGAATATTTATGATAACCGTCTAAGTGCGAGTCCGACTCGCACTTGATGATTTTACGTTTTTAAATAAACTTGACGGTAGAGTAAGATTTGTCTCCTTAATAGATAACAGATAATTTTTCAAACCCAAAAACAGACTTCAACATCAAACTACACAAACTATTTTGATAAATTTTCTATGGGACCACCGACGCCCGTGCAAACAAAAAAAGATTTAGATGATTTTTTAAAGAAGTAGAAAATATATAAAAAACAGTGGCACTCCGGGAGCGCCGAAAAAGTGAAAACTTGGTGACGGTAACAGTGCCGCGAGTTCAATGCTTTTTTCCCCATCTCAAAAAATGATTCATGTGTATGCCCAATGCAGCCGTAAGAAGTTTTCTCTTCAAAAAAATCAAAAAACATTCGAATTGATACCAACTTGTTATCAGATGTTTGAAAATTTTCAAAATGGCGTATTATAGCATTCAAAAATAAATACCTACCGTTTAAAAATGTATGTGATGCAGAAAATTTTTTTTGCGATTTCAGGGATGGGAGATACCCATAAATAGAACATACACACAAGCTACCCAACATTGCCTTAAGGGATCGGACAGGGTTTTTTTTACATATTGTATATCCGATAACTTTAACGGATGGGGTGACTGGGTCTACCTACATTTCACAGCAACTAGTTAAATTAATAACTCCATTCCAGTAACTAACCAAAACAAGCTTCCGAATAATTTACCAAAACAAGCCTTTAAATAATTTTACATGCAGGTCTTGGCAACACGCCTTGTACCATAGACCAACAGCATTGTGTTTGACAGAGGCGGCTTTTTACCGACTTCCTAAAATGAGGAGGTTATCAATTCGTCGCGATGTTTTATTTTTTTAATGTATGTTCACCGAAGACGCATGGACTGACACGGATATTTTATTTTTTGTTTAACCCTTAGCCAGGCCTGGCGATTATTTTATCTTTATATACAGATAATGGTAGATTGGATGATAATAAAAAAACTAATTTCTTAATTTTTTTTTATTCCTACAATTTCCTATAAAAAAACCCTCTGGTCTGGATATGACCACTGCCCGTTTAAATATACATGATGTGGATTAGATCTGACCACTGCCCAGTTAGGTCACAACATGTAAGTATTGAAAAAATAAAGGTGAATCTACATATAAGCCTAATATTAAAAAGAGGAAAGATTTGTGTGTTTCTTTGTATAAAAATATTAATAAATATTAATGTCTCTGTGATATAGTGGTTAAAAGACTGACACCAGGGTATCGGTTATTCTTCGATCCAAGAACCTATCTATCTACTATACAAACTATTTGATGTGTAAAATATGGTTTTGCCTTTATTTATATGGATAAACGCTTGTAGGACAGTGGTTACATAATAACCACAATAAGTTTTTCCAGATAGGCAGAGGTCACCGAGTTGACCGCAATCTTTCGGCGTAAATATTTTAAAGAAAAACAAATATCATGTAAAACCAAAACATATTACATATAATTTAACCTATCTGCTATTATAAAAACACAAATAATATCACTTACCGGGATTTTTTCTGCCATAATACTAAAAAACACTTTCAATTTGCACAAAAATTTGCTGTTCGACCAATATTTCGACTTTGACAAGCGAAATGTCAAGTTTTTTTTCTAGAGGCGTATTTTTTTTTCGTTCAGAAATCAACTGTATCATAGACAATAGACGGATGACATTTTGCGGTTTCTAGCTAGCATCTGCTCGTCAGAAAAAATATATTTCTGAGGTGGTTCGCTATGTGATCACTACCTGGCTAAGGGTTAAAACGGTATACTTGCAAGCTGGTCCCATATTATAAATTTTATTAAAATCGTAGTTTGGGGTTGAAGTCTGTTTTAAACGGTAAACTTAAACCGGTGAGATGATTCGGTTTACCTACAGCCCACAGCCACTTGCTAAATTAATAACTCCATTCCAGTAACTAACCAAAACAAGCTTCTAAATAATTTTACATGCAGGTCTTGGCAACCGCCCACAAGCCTTATCACCGTAGACTAGCATCGTGCAGAGGCGGCTTTCATTTTAATCGGACGTACTTAAATTATTTAACTGTAAATCCAAAATTTGTTCTTTAATATTTATATATCTATCTTAACGGGTTTGCACATAAAAAGTGTACAAATGGCAGCCGACCATTCTCTCAAATCAGTCTCTGTCAGTCACCCATGACCAAGTATATAAATAATTTGGGTGGTACGACAGAATATGTGTAAACTTTGCTCGAAAAAGCGAGGTTCTATTAAAATTAAACTAAGCTAGATAGTCACTCCCTAAATACTGAGTTGCATCAAAATCCTTTGAGTCGTTTCCGAGATCTTCATTATTTAATTGAATTGCTTGTTTACAGTATAGTATGATAGTGTATTCAGGTATATTCTGCCTATAGGAGACTTACTACTTATTACAGTGGCGCAGCGACCCAAAGTGGATCTTGGCCTCCAATACATGGCGCCTAAAAAAGAAAAAACTAATCTTAATCTACACTTCTATTCCATAGTAACATTCTTAACTCTATGTCATCACGTCACAATCACCGCTACGACACATTTACCGACCTTATTATCACACCTAGAGCCGCGGCCGGCCGCCGAAAATCTTCCTAACAACTTTTTATTACCTGGTAATGGTTATATGAATGCTTCTTTTCGTCGTAAATACTATTGATTAAAATACCTGCGTAGTGCTGAGTAAGAAAAATGTCTCTATTGGTTTTGTTTATTTCTTAAAAACTGTTTATTACCAGGTAATGGTTATATGAATGCTTCTTTTCGTCGTAAATACTATTGATTAAAATACCTGCGTAGTGCTGGGTAAGAAAAATGTCTCTATTGGTTTTGTTTATTTCTTAACAACTGTTTATTACCTGGTAATGGTTATATGAATGCTCCTCGGTAAATACTATTGTTAGACCGTATTGAAAATTTTTACCGCGGTAAAATTACTCTGTTGGTATTGTTAATTTCTTGATAACAAAAAATGCCCCAGATGGTGTCATATTTGTGAATTACAGAGTTCTTACTTGGTTCGATTTTTTTTATGAGGTTTTATATGTATACTTGAACGACGTAAAAATACGATGATTAGAAACCTAATTCAAGTGAACGAGTCACGGAAAAATGGTAATCCTTACATGTTTGTACGCTTCAAAAATTTGTTCAAATTAACCCGCGGTAGATAACACAACATACTGCCCTGTAACGAAGTTAATCTTTCGAAAATACGAATGTAAATCAAAAAAAGGGTGTAATAAAGGGCAAAAAATTACCTTTTTGTGACGCAGAATGGCTATAACTCGACCACTCCGTTATTGTCGTCCCGCGTTCCGACTGTTCCCGTTTCGCCTTTGTCGTGTCTATACGTCGGAAATTGTGTACGGACGATGCGAATTGAGACTGATTTGACATTAGCGATTCACGATGGGAAAATAAAATGATTTTTTTGTTGTAAGATTTTAAAAGAAATGAAAACAATTGGTAATTAACAATCATTTTATACAAGTCATATTTAAAAAACTATATTAATTCTTAAAATTTTTTTTTAGTTATCTATTTCGAAAATTAGACTAGGCTTTTTGATTAAAATCTTTTTTTTTTATTTATATTAATTATTACGGTTATATAGTAACTTTGAAAATGCGATTAACGATATAATCATAACAAGTAAGTACATTTCAAAATGTCTCGGTCATATTATGTCAAATCCATAGTAAAAAAATGACTCAACACCAGCAACATTTTTGGAGCAAGTTCAGTCCGTGAGGCTTACCTATTTTCAAACAAATCCATTTGGCTGAGCGCTGATTTGTATGGGAAGCCGAAACTTTTTGACATTTTTGATACAATTATCGACAAAACGTTTTTCGTTTTGTTTTGTGTTTATGCAAAGTAGTTTAGTATCATGAACTAAACTTGCTCCAAAAATGTTGCTGGTGTTTAAAAAGTAACCTTAGTAACAAAACCTTAATCCCTATCCATTCGCAATAATAGTTTGTTTGCCGATTACTCCCTAGTGACTAATTTGCTGTGCCCTATTTACACGAAACCACACATGTATGGGGTCGTTAGCACGCGCCAGAAAGTGTCATTTTTCACGTTTTTAATTATATCGGGGCATTCGTTATATTTTCACGGGAGGGTTACCTGTCGACATAATTTGTACGATGACCTACTTCCCTATGGATTTTCAAATTAAATTTTCACATTTTTTTTATAAATTTGTATTTTTTTTATCTTATCCTAAGAAAATAATATAATCAAAACAATATACAGGGTCTAACAAAATATACTGAAACTATTTTAAGGGTGAATTCAGTCCTTGTTACTGAACAACTTTTTCTCAGGAACATGAACTTGGCTAAAGCAGCCAGAGGACTTGGCCTACACTCTCCTCGCTGGCCAGACGGGTTGGAGAGGTCTCATTGATGTTTATAAGTTTTGTTCAGCTTGTATTTCCTGAGTCGCCTTCTACGACATCCACGGGAGGACTTGGAGTGGCCCTATTCTACTCTGCCGAAAACCAATACGGCATAACTAGTATTAGATTAATTAAAAACTTTATTCATGTTCCCGTTTATGAAATAGTTTACGAGCTGTTTACGACCTTAGTAACGTAATTAAACCATACACAGTAAATTGTGATCCAACAAACAACAGTACTTTGACATCACTGTGTTAAAGACAGCCGCATTGTAATTTCGACGTTTATTTGAATTCGAAAACAAAAGATGTCCTCTTTTATGTCATGGTTTAATTTTGGAGTCGGAAATTTGGATTGTGGGGTAATTATGAAATGGCTTTGATGAATGGTGCGTATGAAGAGAATGAGAATTGTCTCATCTTGTTATCATTGTATTTTTATGTGGATATATTAATTTGTGGACAGCTTCTACATATACCTATGTATTTATCAATAGCGTGGGGAGGGATCAAAATTTAAAAACGTCTTATCTTTTTCTACTGTTAGGATAGGAATAACATTCCTACGCCAGAGGTGTTGTAACCTTGCTCTCACATAAATTTTGTATAAAGAGTTACATGAAAGAAAATTCAAATTGGGCTAAAAGTCTAAGTTCCAGCTGTCAGGCGGATATGAATTCCATTGTTAGTTCTACTAATGGTAATCATTTGTTAGTGTGGCATGAAACCTGTGAGCCTTTTCCACAACTTTTATTGACATTCAAAGATTTCTTTTTTTTTCTAATGGCGGCTCGAGCGATGAAAGCAGATGCACAGTGACGGCGAGCCTTTGATAGTATGGCATGAAACACAGGTTTCATGCCATACTATCAAAGGCTTGCATGGCGATTCCACAATGATTTATGGGCATCTAAAAAGTGAACTTTTCATACTTATAACCGGCCAAGTTCGAGTCGCGTATCTCGCGCACGAATGATTCCGAGACATTATCTATAAAAATCACATTTGTTGTTTGAGAGCCCCACTTAAATATTTATTTTATTTTGTTTTTAGTATTTGTTATTATAGCGGCAACAAAAATACGTCATCTGTAAAAATTTCAGCTGTCTAGTTATCACAGTTCATGGGCTGGTGACAAACAGATGAACAGACAGACGGATAGCGAAGTCTTAGTAATAGTGTCTCGTTTTTTACGTTTGGGTCCGGAACCTCAAAAAGTGCTGGCTATTAGGCGGCCAGAATTTCATAAATTACTAGAACTAATGGTGAGCATTTGTTAGTTAGCATGGCATAAAACCTGTGGGGACCCAAAAATGTATGGCGAATGAATGATCTCCACTGAGACGGGTAATTGTTAGTATGGCATGAAACCTGCGGAGTTTTGGGATGGGGCCGACAAAATCTATGGCGACTGAATGGTGTCCTTTGAAAGAGGCAAATGAGCCAACACCTAAAATCTGATTGCTGCTAATCCAAACAACGCAGTCCGCAGCACGCGTCCCGGCATGACACAAATTAACTGCAACAACAACAAGCCGTCGTTGCGCCAACAACTTACAACAAATGTAATAAGGCTTCGGAGTATGAATATTCATCAACATGATTCGTGTTCGCGAGCGGTGTTCGGCGCAAGTTTGTGGCGGAAGAGTTTTGACCGACAAATAAAGAGGGTGCTATACGTTATACGCTAATGTCTGTCCGTCTGTTTGTCTGTCTTAATAAGTAGTAGTCTTAGTTATACCATCTTATTATAAAAAGCTGACTAACTTTGTTACTTAGTTTAAACCATTATCCGGACAAATCAAGTTGACATCTAGTAATATGCCATTGCCTCATCTGAAAATGTCAACTTGATTTGGTCAGATAATGGTTTGTGTCTGTCCGTCTATCTTAATAAGTAGTCTAAGTTATGGGGGTTGAAAATCGGGTTTTTGTAGTTTGTGTGGCAAAAAGATGGAGCTACGAATATATGTTCTACTATTTAGTTCTTGCACTCATCAATAGATGGCGTGTACATATGAAAATATTAAAACTTCGTCTGGCAAATAAACTTGTTGATTTATTATTACACGCTCCTACTTTCTCCATGATAGTCATGATTCTCCTCGAAACTTTCCTATTTCCTATTACTCTATTCCTATTTCCCTCTTTGGGGTCAGCTCTATATATCTATAGTTTCCACTTCTTTCTGTCATTCACCATATTAGCACTAGCCCCTCTTCCTTCATATCTGTCCTTACACATTCGATTTACCGATTTTCATCAAACATAAAGCTAAGAACGACCGCAAGGGAACTTGCTTTCACGTAAAAAAACCGCATCGAAATTGTTTCATACGTTCGAGCGCTACAATGACACAGACAGACACTAGCGTCAAACTTACACCCTTCTCTTATGTCGGGGTTAAAATCACTTAATAAATGATTCCCGCTACAAGTTTGTAAATTGGTCCCGATAAAAACCCAATTAACAAAATGAACAATATCGATTATCCTAAGCAGTCCCCGATCGGCCCACACCCACCCAAAAATTCGGGTCACCAACCAAATAGCCTTAACTGATCGTTAGAAATGCTAAATGGTTCCGTTTTGTATTCTATTTCAATTTTATTACTAAAGATAATAATCAATATAGTGATTTTAATAGATTAAAATAAATTATTTAAAGGAAACGGAGATATAATTTTATATTGTGTCTTGCTTGATCAAGCCCTAGATAACCCTTCAAACTATTTGATGAACTATTTTTTATAGTTTAAAGTTAGAACGTGAAGCTTTGTGTGGGGATAAAGACGTTAAAAGTTCGTATTATGTATATTATTAGTCCTCATTTACAAATAAAAATATAAGCACAACTCACTTCAACTCTCATTACTTTTTATGTTGTTCATCTTAATATTCCGCGCAACAGCCAAAAACACATCGCGTGTGTCACTTCCACATCTTAAGAAACAGTAAATCTCAAGAGCCAATTCGCCCGAACATAAATGACACATACACGAACTGAAAGCGCGCACTCAAACATCATGAAACGGAATTTCAATGTAGCTACATCAGTACTAAAATTAAATTCAAATAAAGCTTATAGAGACGAGCACGTCTTGCCGGCTCTGTGATTGTGAACTCTGTGGAGCAGTGTTGTTATTTGACGTAATGGAGTTAGGATTAGACGATATATGGTTTAGGCGCAGATTGTCTAGTCCAGTTTTTTTAAAAGGATGGCTTTAGCTAACCTTGATTTGTCTCTCTGTCATCTCAGTTGCATCCTTATATGTACTAGGTTTCTTCTTCACCACTTCGTATCGCATGGTCTTCATCATCATCAAATCGTTTTGTCTCCTCTGCAGGAGCACGACCTTCTCTATACTACCAGAGCCAGACTCGGCCAGAGCAGCCAGAGGATTTGGCTTACACTCTCCACGCTGGCCAGGCGGGTTGGTACTTCGCATGCTCTTGAGCATCATTGCCTATGGTCTTACATCCGCACGCATATCATCCATGCCGTGATGACAACTGATCACCATGTCTTGTTTCTTCTTTCTTAGCCAGCTCTTCTTGCACTATCGTATATGCCTTCAAGCTATATATGCTTAAAACAATTACCATGAACCTTTCACATCAGCCACACGGGTTTTGATTTCGTCTTCTCATTTTTAAAGGCTATCAACCAAAGAATATCTATCTACTAATAGGCTATCGACTCGTCGGAATCTTTTAGTTTTTTTTTATGTATGTCCACTGATTACTCGGAGACGCCTGAGCTGATTTGAAATATTCTTTTTTGTTTGAAATGATCTAGGCTTGTCACTGGTCCCATAAAAATTTATAAAAGTCGGTTGTGTAGTTTGGTAAAGTCTGTTTTTAGTTTTGAAAAATTATATTATTTTTTTATTTAACTTTATTGCAAATGTAATAGGCGGGCGTAATATAGGCTTTATCTGCCAGTCAACCCACTGGTTAATTAATCAAGTAAAATGTTATCTAAGAACACTTTAGCTAGACGTTTTGCGAAGAGGACATTTTGCATATAAACGTGTAAAACGAGTTTTGTGATAGGGTTTATGTTAATGTGAAGATTGTGTCGCCAGTGAAGCGGGAAATTCGTATCGGTGATCTTAAACTTGTTAGGGTGAATACTAAGTTAGTGTTATTTTGTTGCTTCTGATAGTCGAATCTTTAAACTCCTTCATACTTGTAAAAGTACACTGTCTCGCGTTTTTCTCATTATCATAGGACTGAGACATGTCTACCCATCGCCAAATAAACATATTTTTTCTTTTCCTTGTCACTAGATGGCGCTTTATGGTAGTAATTAAAACAATGAAATATTTTATTTCTATTATTTAAATAAGGTACTTAGTACTATAATTAATTAAATATCACTTTTCTGAACCTACACGGTCATTCATATTGCACTAATACAATCTTAGATCTGGAGAACAACTAACAATAACTTTTATAAACACATTTAATACTTGTAGAAATTATCTTTCCAAAATAAGATATAAAAAATAACTACGTTACGTGTTTGTTCTGTGTAACAACAGATTGCCCGTAAGCCAATGACATTTTTTTAATGATCATAATGAGGCGTTCACTTTTGGACTTTCCAAACTTTTTTCCATTACACGCCGACGATATTAGAAATAGACGATCCACCCACCAATGTAAGCTAAACAAACCGCAAATAGCACTAATGAAAGCAAACCACGGATCCAGGAATAGCGTCCATTAGGCTATCGTTGTGCGATAAATCAGAATTACCGGACAGTTGCCGGACGGACGCCGGACACCGCACGCAATTAACTGTCCGACGTAAATCATATTGCAGTTTGAACACGGAGCGACGGCTCGGATGCGTCGCATTGACGTTCGACATGACACTGCATGACGGGCGATGTAGGGTTGCCAGATAAAATAAATATAGAGACAAATTACACTGTTTTGAGCAAGCCCCTATGTAAGTTTAAGTCTTGTGTTATGGAATACTAACTCAACGATACTATATTTTATAACAAGACCCAGGACAATTTGAAAAATTCCATTTTCCAACTTGCCCTGGCTGGGGATCGAAGCCAGAAACTCGGTTGACCATTGCGCCACGGACGTCGTCATCATGTCCATCAAATCAAAGAATAAAAAGTCCGGAAAAATGCCTGATTTCTATTAAAATTCTTGGCTTTTGTTGCAGTTTGAGAATTTTCTCTCAAACGTACATATTATACAATACAATACCCTTTATTAGACGAAATAAATAAATATCGGACATAATTATCTTAAAAACTAGGAAATGCGCAAAAGGCGGCCTTATCGCTAAGCTATTTCTTCTAGGTAACCTTATTTTATTTGGAAAACCAATACAGTTCTAATATCTATGCAATAATTCTTGAATATCTTAAGGCAATTTTTAACTTTTTACTTTCTTGGCATCTTTAAAATCGATGTCAAAGCATAGATTAAAGAAAAAGTATAGATTCGTGACACAATCGAAGTATAGATTCGAAGGTTCGAAGTATAGATTCGTGAAACAAACTACAACTTTCTTTTTCCTTCTTTACAGAGTAATGGCAACAACTACATGGCGGGCGAGCCGCGGCGCAAACGCGAGCCGCCGGCGCGGCCCAACCACATCCTGCTGTACACCATCATCAACCCGGCCTATCCTATCACTGTGGTAAGTGTCGCTCTTATTCATCTACAATTAGGATATATTTTACCCTGACAAGGAGAGAGAGAGAACTCGGGAGTAACAGACCAAATGGCATTATTATAAATTTCTTCTGACCCAATGGCGTGCGAGTTGCCGTCGTAGCTCAACTCCATCCTTTTTTTTTTTTTTTTTTTTTTAACGGAGGAAAGATCCCTGTTACGGATACCCATCAGCCTGCGGGGGAGGCTGTCGGGTTATGTGGGACTCCACGCCAGAGTGACGTGCCTACCCACTAAAAAACCTCCGGAGTTCCACCTTAACCGCCTTTGCCGGGGACACGGGAAAGGAAATACAACCGCGAACCCCGGCGCGGCTGGCCGCCGAAGCAGCCCCTCCTCGGGGGCGTCTGAGCGCCCCCCCACTCACCAAGTAGGCGCGTCCGGAACTCACGGACGCGCCGTACCGCCTCGGCCCAGTTGAGAGGCGGCGAACTCCCACGCAGTTCACCGCCTGTGGGCCAATGGGAGCCAGATAAACCGGCTCCCAGCGGCGGAGAAGATGTGAGGCTCCGCCGCTTACCTCTCGCCGCAAACGCGGTGCGGCACCACTCGGCCGCGGAGGACAGGGAGAGCGGCAACGTAGCACCGACACTCCCTGACCTCCGCGACCGATCATCAACCACAGCCACGGCGGTGTGGCCCCGCCTGAAGCGCCGGGAGAGCAATGAAACATTCCCCTCCCGGCAGCCCCACCCCGGGTGGGGGGAGAACTTCCCACTCCCCCGCCGCCCCATTGGGCGCATCCCAGCAGGCTCAAGGCCGAAGCCGAGCCCGCGGGAGCGCCCCTCCCCGGGTGGGGGGAGATCTTCCCACTCCCCCGCCGCCCCAATGTGGGCGCTCACTGCTGGCGCAAACCGCAGGAGCGCCCCCTCGCGGGTTCCTCTTGGCTTCCCCGTGGCTCCACGGTACCACGGGTACTGAGCCCCCCCGGTACGACAAACCGGGAACCCATCGGGGGGGAGCTCAACTCCATCCTGCTGTAACCCATCATCAACCCGGCCTATCCTCTCACTGTGGTAAGTGTCGCTCTTTTTCTGCTACCATTAGAATCTATTTTACTTTGAAAAGTTACTCCAGATTAAATGGCATTATTATAAACTTCTACTGACCCAATGGAGTGCCAGATGCCGTCTTAGCCTAAATCCATCCTGCTGTGACCCATTATCTACCCGGCCTATCCTATCACTGTGGTAAGTGTAGCTCTTTTTCTGCTTCCATTAGAATCTATTTTACTTTGACAAATTACTCCAGACCAAATGGCATTATAATAAACTTCTACTGACCCAATGGAATGGCAGTTGCCGTCTCAGCCCAACTCCATCCTGCTGTACACCATCATCAACCCGGCTTATCCTATCACTATTGTTAGTGGCGCTCTTATTCTGCTACCATTAGGATCTATTTTACTTTGACAAGTTACTCCAGACCAAATAGCATTATTATAAACTCCTACTAACCCAATACCGTGCGAGCCGTCGCATCCCAACTACATACTTCTGTCAAACTAAATCTATAAAACGGAGTAGTTACGTATCTCTTCAACAAAAACATAGCCATTAAATATTAATATCAAACTGCAAACTGAAGACAAAGTTCCGGCGCGCTTTGACTAAGTTTGAGAACTCTCTGCGCTGTCTTGGTCACTTATTGCTGCCACGTTGGACTTAGTTATATAGCTTTACATGGTTTGAAGCTGTGTTGACCAAGCGGTTTAGGCACTGGTTTTGCGTTTGTGAGGTATCAGTTTGATCCTCGCTAGGAGCGACTTTATTGATTGAGCGAAGTTCTTAGAGTCGTCTTGAAAAATGTTAAATGTATCTTTGTCTGACGATAGCTCGAGTAATATTGATCGGAGTTTCAAGAAATTTTATTAAATTAAGCGTGTAGAAGTAGCCAATACAATTTTTAAGTAGCCAAAGCGGTTATGCGGTATGGGGTTCGCGAGTTTACAGTTCAGAGCGAACTACTAGTATCTCTAAGTCTTATACCTTTAAACGAGCAATTCTTGTATATTTATAAATTTCTGTGATCTCGAAATCGGCTCTAACGATTTCGCTGAAAATTGGTATATGGGGATTTTTGGGGGTAAACAATCAATCTAGATTAGTCTTATGTTTGGAAAAACGCGTGTTTTCGAGTTTTCATTAGTTTTTCTTTCCACGCAGAATATGGTCGCAAATTTCGTCGCGCCGGGTGCCATTCGCTTAGCTCAGCGGTTAAGGATGCCGACCGCTAGAAAGAGTGTTACGGGTTCGAATCTCACTAGGTGACTTACTTTTGTTTTTTTTTATGTTCAAGTTTATATATAATTTTTTATTTTGTACTGTTTTTAGACAAGTTTAAAGAAATTTAGTTATTGTTTGAGATGTAACCGACCGAGCAAAGCTCCGTCACCCAGGTACTATAACTTATGTACGATCGATCATTTTCAACTATCACCAGTTGCTTCCGGTGAAGAAGAACATCGTAATGAACCTTCTGACTAGTTTAGTGTTAGTTACTAACACACGATAAGAAGAAGACCAGTGAGCTATAATGACAGTTATCACTAGATGACCGTCAAGATGCCTTAGGCAACTCAAAATGAGACTAAGAAGAATAGGCAGTAGCGTTTTCTATGCGAAGACTTTATACAATCTACTGTGATCGCCAACCTTCCAGATCAGCGTGCTGCTTGTTTATTTATTTAATTTTATTGCAAATGTAATAGGCGGAATTAAAAACCCATTGGTGATGCGGAGATTAAGAGGTGTTTCGAAGGAGGTACAAAATATGCAATTTTAAAATATATATTTGGTTGAATATTTTAGGGGTGAAGTAGGCTTTTAGTTTTGATAAATTATAAAATATATATTACTAATATAATAATAAATAATAATAAATAAATAAATAAATATATAGGGACAAATTACACTGATTGAGCTAGCCCCAAAGTAAGTTCGAGACTTGTGTTATGGGATACTAACTCAACGATACTATTTTTTTATAATAAATACATATATAGATAAACATCCAAGACCCAGGACAATTTGAAAAAGGCCATTTTCCAACTTGCCCTGACCGGTGTTCGAACCCGGGACCTCTGGGTGACGGACTAGCATGGTGACCACTGCGCCACGGAGGTCGTCAATATAAGATATAAACAAATATTTATTAAAATAATAATATTTATCAATAAACTTACATTCAAAATATACATAGATAGGTTATGATCGTTATGAGAAAAACCTCCCTTTATCGGGAAGGTCTTTATTCTAGTAGTGGGCTGATATATTTCGTAAAGAATAAAGAATCATGAATCAAGGATCAAGAATCAAAAATCAAGAATCAAGAATCAAAAATCAAGAATCGTTTATTTGCATTAGATATATATTGAAGATGCATATCTCATCTCATTCTGCGCTTCTTTGGAATATTTATAAATTAAGAGAGAGGAAATCGCGGCAAGTCGGCCAACTTTGTTCCGACGCCCGAAATGGCTTTATCTTCCGGTCCCCCAATTTGGAAGTTTCCAGATGTGGCTGCAAATGGCCGCTTGTAATGCCGAATAGTTATGCGTAATGTTTTGGACACTTTTGGACTTGGATGAACTGTCTTTGTTGTAACGATGTAATTTGAGGTCAGTTTTGACTTTTATTTTATCTCTTTCTTCTATGCTGGTTGGAGAGAAAAGAAAAATCTTATTGGTTTTTAAACTGTCGTGCACATTGTTAATATAATATTATAAATTAATAAGAAAAATCTTAGAATGTATCAGCTGCTTTTCTTCCTGCGCAGATCAATCAGACGAAAATTTACGTTAAGAAGCGATGCGGCTAGCAACGCACTACAAGTTAAAAGTTGCATTTGGATTTGCGGCCCTAGGCTCTGTCTGCTAAGACTGGATTAACCTATACTTTTATTCTAAGAACAACGCTTACTCTCAGATAGTATTGTCAAACTTGTATGCAGTTTTGACATTACTATCGAAGGTTTAATCTAGCCTTTGTAGTTTGGTTATATTTAGCCTTAGAGCAAGACCCAAAATAATCAGTCTGTCTTATTAGGGAAAACGTGGTAATAAATACGTGATAGATAGATAGGAGTGATACTCCGTTGTTCAAGTAGACTTTAAAAACTTCACTCGCTACTACAAGCTCGACCAAAAGCTAAACCAAGTTAAATGTAGACCATTTCATAAATGCCGCACATTGTTTGCAGCAGCAACGAAAGTCAAAGACCTGTTGCTCTCCGAGTGTACGCGTCATTACATCCAAATGGAGGGCATTCTTGTGCCGTCACCAGAAACTTTCGGATTGTCTTCGAGTTTGTACAATGTTACAAATCTCTGCGACGAGTGACGGGCGAATCTTACACGTTTTGGATGGGAATCCATTTGCTAAAATTCAGTTTCTGATTTTATGTACATTGCTGGTTGAAATGATAGAATTTTAATTGATCTTTGTAAAAACAGGTAATGGATTGACTACTTGAATTATATAGGATAGTGGAATCCGAGCCTTTGCCGTCTTCTGTTAGGCATTCCAGTATCTGGAATTAAATTATTATGTATTTAGTTTTTTTTAAAGCGAGCGATGTTCTTCTAATTTCAGTATACTTGAAAAATTGTTTACTTTGCAAGTTGATAATCGTAGTAGATGGTATAAAGTCTTTGCCCAAAAGATACCACTGCTCCTTCTGTTATCTAAAGTTCCTTTAGTTCTAAAGACGCTCGTCAAAAATGAAACAGGTGGTGACAATAATTATTCGTATTCTACTCTGCCACACGGCAAAATTATTGCAACGAGCGAGTGAAGCGAAATCTACTTGAATAATTCGGCGTTTTTATGTTTCTGCGACGATAACTCGAGTCCTTGATCGGAGCTTAATGAAATTTGGTAAACATGTAGATGCAGCCAAATCGATGAAGGGGTCGTCGAGATAGTTCATAGTTCAGGCGAACTACCAAGTTGATGCTCACCAACTTGGTTGGAAGCCCATAAAAGTCACACAAAAGGGTAAGAAACAAACATCAGTCTCGAAATCGAATTTCACGAGTCATAAGTCGCCGTTAGAAGTCAGCGGGGAAACTAACGCGAAGTCCAATAGCACAGGCAATGTAACTTGCGAACTGTTCGCATTCATTCACATGACGAGAAATCGAGCGAAATCACAAGTCGGTTGTGGCAACATAATACTTGGCCTATAACTAATATCGGGTTTAAATCCAGTCTTCGATACGTATTTAAAGGTGTGACTGAGTGGTTTGCTCTGGCTGAGCATCTGCAAGGCATAAGCTCGATTCATAATAGGCGCGACCTGTATGTACCTTTTGAGTTTGTACTGAAACTACCTGCTTATGTTCATGAACCTAATTATTTTCTTTAAAATTTTGTTCATGTGATGAAATTTCGTAACGAAACTTGCACGCTAGTTCACTAGTGTGTTATAATGGCTGTTGTCACTAGATGACAATCAGAGAACAAAGCTAACACCAAATAAGTAGCAAAGAAGAAGAAAAAATAAAAGCCATCATAACCTTGACTTGGAAACATCGTCTAATAAACATAAAGTTTAGTACGAAATGTCACGGACTATCAAAAATTATGGAGAGAATTAACATACAAATCAGACAGTAAATATAAATGGCCAAGAAGAAGACTCTAAAGAAGGGCAAGATAAAGCCATCATAAGCCTTTATCACGGGACACAATGACAAACTTGGGAACATCCTACAAACGACCATCAAACACAAGTTTCGTGCAAAGGACGCGGAACAATTTTAAGTTTACATGAGGGGTGTATATCAAGGATTTCATGGTCTATGAAACATGCGTGACTCGGCATCTTCGCGGTGAACGCGTGGCCATGAAATCAGCGGCGTAAATATTATATCATGTCATGTCTTTATCCTTAATGGGTTAAAGGTTAATGAAAGAGGGATCGCCGTGGCCACTGGTCAAAGATGATTTGAAATTGAAACTACACTGAAACCGTTTTGACTCGATATGAAGAATGGGGTAGACAGTATTTTGTGTCTTGACGCGCTAAGTTGGCACAGTACAAGGTCTCAGAACCTAAAGGCGACTTTGACCCGGGATGTCGGCGTCGCTTAGTAGTTTTAATAGATTCTGTTGTCAAAGTATTTCTGCTGCATTCTGCTGTATTTATAAAAATACGTAATACTTAAATTAGTTAGGAAGAATAATACTACAGATTTCAGGAGTACTGTTTTTCTGTTACAGAATTAGTAATACCATAGACCTGGATTTTTTTACTTGTTAATACAATAAAAAAGTCTGATTTCTATAAATCGGTAGTATACTCACTAAAAAGTGTAAAAGTCAAAAATCATGTATTTATCTTTGGATATTTGTATTACTTGATGCTTGTAATTTTTTTTATTCCTTTAGATTTCTTAACAGGTAAATGTTGATTAGTTAGTATTTGAACTGATCCGTGCCGCCATGGCAGCGAAAATCGCTCACGCTGCGGCGTAATCTGTAAACGCTGTCAGTCATAGCGTTAGGAATCTTTAAACAAAGACGTTTCATGGCCCCACCTCAGTTCAGAAGAGTCCGTCGCCACGTTACTCCAGCGATTGTATTCAGAATTTGACAAAGTGTAACGGTGAAGACTTTGACATTCGGCTGAAGGGTGCGGCCATCCGTGAAATTAGTTCGCAGTGCGATATCGGGATCAAGAAAATCTTAGCGGAATTCTACTAATATTATAAATGCGAAAGTGAGTTTGTATATTTGTTTATAACTACTTTCCGCTTCAACCACTATACCTATTTAGATGACATTTGATATAGATATAGTTAAATATTCCCACGGGGAGCGAAGTTCACGGGGCACTTTTCTTTCTTTCTTTTACAGCCTAATCTATCCACTGCAGGATATAGGCCTCCTCCATTGCACGCCATTCCTCCCGATGTTGCGCCTTTCTTTTCCATAGTGGACCGGCTGCTTTGACGATGTCATCTCTCCATCTTGTCATTGGTCTGCCGCGGCTTCTGCGGCCTAACCATGGTCGCCAGTCCATTGTTTTTTGGCTCCATCTTTCGTCCTCTCTACGGCTGATATGACCTGCCCATTTCCACTTAAGTGTGGCTATTCTTTTGGCTATATCTGCAACCTTGGTCCGCTTTCGTATCTCCGTGTTTCGGATACGATCTCTAAGGGAAATGCCCAACATAGCCCTCTCCATAGCTCGTTGTGCCACTTTTAGTTTTTCAACATTTTCAGCCGTGAGGGTCCAGGTCTCACATCCATAGGTCATCACAGGCAGGACGCATTGGTCGAACACTCGTCGTTTGAGACACATAGGTAACTTCCCTCTGAGGACATCATCTAATTTCGCAAAAGCAGCCCATCCTAGACCTATCCTCCTTCACGGGGCACAGATAGTTAGAAATATTTTGTTAAGTTAATTGTAACGGCTAACTTACATACAAATCAGATAATTTTTCGTATTGGTTATTTTTCGTATTAGACGTTCAACGTACTGGGCGTTTATTGTACTAGGCGTTTATAATTTTTGTCATTAGTACTGTAAATTCACGCTACACCCTAGACACCTTATCTCTTACGAGGTAGAAAGTCTTGGGTCAGATGAAACTATGCCGCTTCGCCTAATAGACATAATTACATAGATTGTAGCATATTCCCTTGATCTGTTATTAGGGTTCCGTACCCAAAGGGTAAAATGGGGACCCTATTAGTAATAGGGTCCCCATGATAAATAAAACAGTTAAAATTTTCACAGATGATGTATTTCTGATGCCGCTATAAATAACAACAAGTACTAAAAACAGAATAAAATAAATATTTCAGTGGGGCCCCCATATAACAAACGTGTTTTTTTTTGTATTAATAAATATAACTAATAAAAATGTTTCCCTTATTGTGCTACAATATAAAAAAAAATCTTGATAATGTTGTAATGACCATTACAATTTATCATTCATACAACAACAGCCATCTATGAACCAGACGTAAGTCTGTATTTCGCAGATAGTTGTTGCAGTTGTAAATATTTGTTCTAATCTCCCAGACCAGCAAGGAAGTGCCGCATTTCCGACTTTCCTTTCCCCGTTCCTTTTAAAACTCTGTGTTGGGACTTGGGATCGTATCGTATTCCCGGTTTTTCCCCAGGGCTTAGTGTCGAGCGGCACCCTGGAACGACTGTTAGTAAATATCCATTCATGTCTAGTCGTAATTGAATCGGGAAATGGTGCGGGGACGCCGTTCCGTTTTAAAGGACGCCACGTGAGCGTAGACTTTTAAAAGGGATGGACTGGGAAATGCCTTTCCAGAGAGAGTTGATGGCAGGCAGGCGGCCGATCTAAAACTATAGCCGAATAATTTACCTCTCGTATGCCGTTGCGTAGATCTACGCGAGAATGCATTGTTTAACTATTGTGTCTGATATTCCGACACACAAGGGGTTAAACTTTGCTGGCTATTTCTTCTCGATTTGACATGATCTCCTGAATCTGGATGATCTGCCAATGGTCATGCAGGAGATCACGTGGAACGACTGTTAGTAAATACTCATTAATGTCTAGTCGTTATTGAATCTGGAAATGGTGCGGGGACGCAGTTCCGATGTTTTCTCAGAGAAAATTTTGCAAATCGTTTTAACTTTTGGATCGAAGCGTCCAGAAGACCTTGTTCATCATCATGATCATTAAGTCTTTTTGTCTCTACTGCGGGAGCACGACCCTCTCTTCCCCAAATCCATAGTACAGCCAAGATCTTAATGCAAAGCGCCAAATACGCAAGACTAAGCCGAAACCCACATGCACTACCATCTCAGCTGGCCAGAGTCTTTAAAACGAAGTTCGGTTTTGCTAGCCACATCAGAGCTCACCGGAAGACTAAAATAAATTTAAAACAAACAAAAATTGCCGTCGCCGATGACATGATGATGATGAACCGACGACGATGACGGCGATGTCTGCTGCTGTTGTTTGCAGTCTTCTACGAACTTGTACATAACCAGTTGAAGCATGACGACCTCCGTGGCGTAGTGGTCACCATGCTAGTCCGCCACCCCGAAGTCCCGGCTTCGATCCCCGGTTAGGGCAAGTTGGAAAAATGTCCTTTTTCATATTGTCTTTGGTTTGGATGTTTATCTGTATATGTATTTGTTATAAAATACAGTATCGTTGACTTAGTATCCCATAAAACAAGTCTCGAACTTACTTTGGGGCTAGCTCAATTAGTGTAATTTGTCCCTATATATTTAAAACGAAGTTCGGATTGAATTGTCCTGGGTCTTGGATTTATTGTGATTGTTATAAAATATAGTATCGTTGAGTTACTATCCCATAACACAATTCTCGAACTTACTTTGGGGCTAGCTCAATCAGTGTAATTTGTACCTATATGACTAGTCTAGTATTTTTAGTAGTCACTGGTCCGCACCAAAATACATTTTTGCTAATAGAGACGCTGCTATCAAAAGAAGTAAATTGGATTTAATTTCAACTTGGACTGAGTTTGTAGGGGCCAATGTTGGAATTGCTTTTACAAAGAGGAGTGGGTTTTGTTATGTTTAAGGTTTCTATTTGAATCACTTCTATTTATTAATTGAACGACTCACTGAAGATATTTTCTTGGAAAGGCCTGTATTTGTTGTGTTTTTCCATGAATTTTTGTTCCACGATAACGTGGGTAGCTTTGATCGTAACTTTAAGAAAGATACGCAATTACTCTTCATCAATCAACATTTTGCGTATCGATAGATTTTCTTTAAAATAATTAATAATTCTTGTACAAGTAAACATTCCTCGCTGTGTATACCAAACTTATAGATGTTTTAATCACGTTGTGACGATAAGATTATTTTGAAAGAAACAATATTTAGAAAGACCAAACTCTTTAATTCAATTTTTAACAAATTATACATTAAATGTCAAAAGTAGTTACAGGTAAGGGTCGTAGGTTCACATCCACGAGATTCGTTGTTCCAGAAGAGATTTCCAAATTTACTCAGCTTTTGAAGACGCACCGGCCCGGCGGCGTCCAGTCGTGGCCAAAAGAGAAAGAGATCCCTCACGCCGTCTTTTTATATGGGCCGCGCGGGGTATAGTGCGGAGGGGAGGGAAGCACTAGTGCGGTCCAACGTCACAAGTAGTCACAACGTAATGTATGCTAAACTTATTGAAAGGATTAATTAATGAACATATATGTGATATGTGAATGTTTGATTTGATAATACGAGTACATAGAAAACAAGTTTATTTGCCAGGCAAATAAAAAATACCCGAATTTTAAGCGCTAACCCTTAATAACTTTTAAACGGCTGCACCGATTTTTGCCAAACATAGATAAGAACCAAACTTAAGGGAACTTGCTTTCACGTTAAAAAACCGCATCGAAATCGGTCCATCCCTTAGAGAGCTACGATACCACAGACATAAACACAGACAGACAGACATTAGCGTCAAACTTATAATACTCCTTCTTTGTCAGGGGTTAAAAATCGTTATTGTTTTTATTGATACAATGACGGCGACAAGAGCCTGTCTCTAAAAAGTAGACGGAAGAAAGTCAAAAAGTGAGAGTCGACGCCACTGAAAACCATTGTTATTCATAAAACATACAATTTACACTCGCGAAAGGTAAAGTCGTTTTTGAAATATTTTTCTGGCGTTCGGCCAAACTGTTGAGTCGAGGATTCTACGGAATCTGGTGACGTTGTATCAAGTTGGAATCCGCTAGTTTGCAACAAGTCAAATCAGATGCTTTTTTCTTGTATCAAGTTCAAAATGGACATGATCAATGATTAATAACATTATTTTGGTATTAGATAGAAGGTAGAAGATTCTAAGGTAGAACATTCTGTTCTAAAAACAGTACATAGCGAATTCTGTTTGACTTTGAAATTCGAATATTTCTCTTAAATTGCAGTAGTCCGGTTGTTAGAGTTGATATGTTGATTGTTGTTGTTCTTGATAACCGCGTCTTAAACCCCTTTCTTATTTCCTGCCTTAGTCAAAAAGCTCAAGTGAGAGTCTCGGCGACACTGAAAACAATTTACATTCGCGAAAGGTAAATTCGTTTTTGAAATATTTTTCTGGCGTTCAGCCAAACTGTTGAGTCGAGGATTCTAGGATCAGGTGGCGTTGTATCAAGTTGGAATCCGCTAGTTTCAAACAAGACAAATCAGATGCTTTTTTTCAACTTCAACACAATCATCTTCTATAGGATTTGTATGATGCCATGTCGTGATGTCATAGTTTGTTGGAGTCAAATAGCGCTCGTGCATTCATAAATCTAAAATCACGTTAAAAATGGATATGATCAATGATAAATTATTTTGGTTTGAGAATGTTCTAAAAACATTATAAACCCTTTAATTGCAGTAGTCCGGTTGTCAGCGTTACTATGTTTATTGTTGTTTTTGTTAATACCTATATACATACATACTATCACGTCCTTATCCCTAATGAGTCAGACAGAGCATTATGAGTCTTGCGGCTAAGCAGATAGAGCCCAGGGCTGCAAGACTCAAAGACCACTTTTAGCTTGGATGTGGGCAAGAAGGTAGATGAAGGAATCAAAAAAGTGATGGGTTACTAGCCGCATCGCCTATTAACATGATTCGATTATTTGCCCATTCCCTCGATCGGCTTTTACGATCTGCCCGGGAAGAGAAGCAGCTGGTACATTCTAAGTTTTTTCTTTTCTCCCAACCAGCATGAAAGCACGAGTGTTGTTGATAACCGCGTATTAAATCCCTTTCTTATTTCCTTCCTCAGTAAAAAAGCTAAAGTGAGAGTCTCGACCTCACTGAAAACCTACAAACACACAATTTACATCCGCTAAAGGTAAAGTCGTATCGTATTTGAAATTTTCTGTCGCGCCCGTTGGCAGTCGGCCAAACTGTTGAGTCGAGGATACTCCGGAGTCAGGAGCTGGTGTTTCAAGTCGGACTGTTTGAAATTCAAAACATTGCAGCAGCATTCCGCAGTCGAGTAAAACGTGAATGGACGTCGATGAATTTGTATTTTTGACCCGAGACGCAATTTATAAGTTTGACGTGTGTTTTGTTTCTGTTTGTAGTTCCGATTCGGTTGAGCCCTAATTTGTGTTTGTTTGTATTTGATTGTTTTTAGTTTTTTTTTATTACTTGATCGGTAGTTTTTAACTCTCGAAATATTTTTAGTCTGTCCAATGTTGTTTTTAGTGTTTTAATATTCCCCGATGCAAAAAGAGGGATGTTATACGTTTGACGCCAATGTCTATCTGTGTGTGTAAAGGTAGTGTTATAAGTATGATGTGAGATTTTTTGTGTCTGTTTGTAGTCCCCATTCGGATAAGTCTATTATGATTCAACTTGCGAACGAAGTTTTCCAAGTCTACTTAAACAATTAGGCGTTTGTTTGTATGTTTGTTCGATAATAATTCGAGTAATTTTGATGTGATTTTTATAAAATTTTGGTGTAGGCAAAAATTTACTGAGTTCTCGTAAACATTCCTAAGAACCTAAGATTGAGTAGAAAGAGTATGTACTTATGAAGATAGAAGTCAATTTCTTCAGTCAAGAAGAAAGTGAACGAACGGTTTTAGTTTTGGAACTACATGACTTGTGTTCACTTTAGAGAGTAGATGGGAAAGATCGATGTAAACGAGTTCTACACGAAGTGTTTCAGGTTTATCCACGTTAATATCAATATCTGCGGCAACATGTGCAACATTAGATAACTTTCTCGTCTCCTGTACCCTTCTGTTAAAGATGGCGCCAGAAGGATAGCTGTATAATTTACTTTTCTTTATTTATTTCTTTTTATCAAACTCTATATCTTTTGTTGTCCACTGCTGGATTAAAAGCATTTCCCAAACCAGCATGAAATAATCTACTTTATAGAATGTTATGTTTGGGACGTTGGGGTTCGATCGTCGACTTGATTTTATTGAAAACTAGCTGGTACCCGCGACTTCGTCTGCGCAGGATCACACAATATCTTTATAAATTGTAGCCTATGTGTTATTCTGATGTATAAGCTATTGTTATTATATTATTGTAAAGTTTCATTAAAATCCTTTTAGTAGATTTTACGTGAAAGAGTAACAAACATCTATCTATACTTACAAACTTTCGCGTTTATAATTTTAGTAGGATTTGAAGTAATGCAAATTATAAATACCTAACCGTTCTATTGGGTCCGTAACTTAGTTTGTTTGGATTTTGCGAATGAAATTTATTTCGAAACAACTATTTTTTAGCTGGAAGTTTCTCGTCTCATCCTTTATCTGCATAACCGAAATTGTTCAACTTAATGTCATTAAACAGAGCGAATCATACTCCGACTAACCGTTTTTTTTTAATTTAGTGATTAGCATGAATCTTTCCTTAAGAAAAAAAATCTGCCAGTCTTTGAGTCAGTGTCGCATCTACGGCCCTTTATATTGCGCGTCAGTCCCCAACCCACCATAGCACATTAAACTTCCCTTACACCTCAAACTTTGCCGTCGCAACTCCCGCGATTTCTACTCCGCAGGAACAGCTTTTTCATTCGAGCTAAATGCGAAAGGAATATTCGCCTTTGAAGAAACTCTTCTTAGATGTAAAAGTAATTGGTTTGAAGTTTAATATCCTTTCAATTAAATTTCCATTTTATTTTGTTTCAGGTACGTATCGTGTTTTCGTTTTGAAAAACAACTATTGGTAAAGTATAAGGTTTATATTTACTTTGTTATCTTCCTATCTATGTTTTGATGGTTTTCAGGTGCCTTTTACAAAAATTACAATTTACAGTTTTGTCTCTAATGAATGACAAACAGATCCTGTCAACATCAAAAACAGACTGTTCAACTGTTCTTATCTCTCCATCTTTCGCTAAAAGGGTATTCATTTAACGAAATGTATTGCGTTTTGGGCCACATCGTATAATATTTGAAGGTTCATTTTAAACACTTAATATTAGTCAGATGTGTATGAAATTAAGAAGATAAATGAGGTTTTAAGAATCAGATCTAGTGATAAAATAAAACTTTATACCGCGTTTCGCTCCACATTATAGTATCCACGATTGCTTCCCACTAAACAGGTATTAAGTTTACGACATTTCTTTTTGTTTTTTAATCACCGAGAGATAAAATATCTGATTTAAAAGCTCCTGCTATACACTGAATGTTATTGTTTTTGTACACATGTTGAGTTGTGTATGAAGTTATACATACTCTCAAATGACAATTGAAGGCACAGATCTAGTGATGAAATGCAATTTTATACCGCGTTTCGCTAGCATTCATCGATGTTTTGTGCATCGTGATTCCGTAGTCTACTCAAACCCTTTTTTCCAAATTTCTTTAGTTAATTAATTAAATAGTTTGTATGTAGTTAGCAGCCCAGACAACTATCTGTTATCTTGTGAATAACGTTGTGGGCTACGTTATTAATAAGTCTTTTTATGTAAAGTTGCACTGTATCAATATTCATAATGTAGCTGTTTGTTGTTCCCATTAAATAAAATAAAATAAAACCCCATTAAGTAAGGTTTTATTTCTAAAAAGTACTGATATTTTCAAGGTTCATTGATTTTTTCGAAATAAAGCGTCAACGAATAAACGTCCTATAGGCAAAGTAAAGTACAATACAATATCAAAAACTTTATTGCACCACATGACATTTAGAGGTACAATTTTTTAATAAAAGTAAGGACAACATTTTTTTAAATTAACCTTTAAAGTTAAAAGACAACATATAAAGTAAAAAAGAAGATTGATCAATCTTGCAGTCTAACAGATCAAGTGATGAAATAAAACTTTATACCGCGTTACAGTTCGCATAATAGTAACCAAGATTATTCCCCTCGGCTAAACGTGTATTAATTTTACGAGAATTCTTTTTGTTTGTGCCATATCGAGAGTGCTCGGTGGCAGATGGAATATCTGATTAGAATTGAACAATATGATATAATAATGAAACAATGAAAAACGTTTATTATGCACTCGCGCAGTCGGTTCTCTCATATTGTGTAACTGCATGGGGCGGTTCTGACAAAACTCATATGATAAGACTGGAGAGAGCGCAGAGGATCGTCTTGAAAGTCCTAACTAACAATCCTATTAGGTACCCTACTGCGGATCTGTACAAGTTGTGCCAAGTCCTTACAGTTCGGCAGCTCTTTGTGCTCCACACTGTTTTACGCAAGCACTCCAAACTGCCATACGATCCAAATCTCTCCTCTAAACGTAGATCAGACAGAGCGTGCAAAATTGAGAGCCGCCGCACGGCTTTAGCTAGTAAAAACTTTCATCATATTAGTGCAACTCTGTACAATGATATAAATTTGAAATTGAAAATTTACCCCCTCACTAAGCACAAATGTAAAATCACATGTACCAAATGGCTATACTCCCTATCCTATGACGACACTGAAAAACTTATTAAAGTTCCTGATTAACCTGAAATTGGTTTATGTATTTATTCTATCACCGCCCTTACATTACACTCTTCACTCACATAACACATATTACACTCACAATACACATTCACATAACCATCCTTATTACTATTATTACTTTTGTCTGAAAAAGAAAGAAAAAAATAACCTTCCTACCGTATTAAATCAAAATATAAATGACATAAAATGTAAATTAGATAAATTATTAATAATTACTGCGAAATTATAATTGATTAAATTTTTTTATTTTATTGTGATTAAGTAGATTTAAACTCTTTGAATGTAACTATGGAAAATTAAGTAGATTTGTTTATTTATTTTTTGCATCGAATGCATGTTATTATGGAGTTCTAAGTACGTACCTATAGTCTATTTTAAGAACTAGGAGAAATTGTAACCTTATTTCGGAGGTGGGCGTTGACATCTGCGACACAGTTATATTTAACTACTGCAGGTGTCATCGTTAGCCAATGTTTATTGTATCTCAAATTTCCTGTTCCTAAATAAAGATTTTTTCATTTTTTTCATTTTTCAATTTTTATAAGTTCCCACTTTGTTTCGCATGTAAAATGTTTTCATTCATTGCGGACGAAAAGCGGAGAAGTCCATTAGCGGCACAAGAGGGTTTGTTGAAATGGTTTTTTGTGTTAAGGACCTGTAATAAGGGAGTCTCTTTCGGACTGAACATCTGTTGTATTTTTTTGGTAGTGATCTAAGTCTTGGCGAAATAGAAAATAAATACACGCCAGACTTGTTTACTTTTGTTTCATTGTTATAAATATTTTAAGTTAGATATTACTGTTACCGTTAGATGTTACTTACTATATACTTAAGGTTGTATTAAAGTATTTTTTTCGTTCAAATCAAATCCAAAACTGTTTACTTTTGTACAAGAATGTCGAAATGTCTAGCCTAGTTTAGTATTAGTAGTAGTATAGTATAGTAATAGTTCTCAAGTGATGGTAAGTGGCCGCTAGAGAAACTCTAATAACAATTTAGAATTTTTTGATTATACTCCATAAAACTTCTTAGATATCACAAAAGTTAATCTCAATTTAGTTCCCAGTCAGCTGAATGTCATCTAGGTTGATCGACCTCGGGATTCGGAATTCTTCAGAGTCAAGACATTTAGGTCTAGACCCGAGTCTTCAGAATTAACTAGGATTCCAATGTTGAACGAACAGTTTCAAAGTCAACGACTGCAAGATTGATCATTCTTTCGAACTTTGCTGAGAACGTTTCTTCGGTGGATGGATGACTTCATTGAACCCTAAAAATATTGAAAAAAACATTTTTTGTACAAGCTCATATTGTGAAGTTCAAGTACTTATCTTTTATACTTATCATTATATATATGTATACATATAATAAAACAGTTAAAAAACTATCTGTACATTTAATATGTTTCCAAAAAATATATTGGGGGCGATGGAGACATAGCTATAGAGTAAGAATTTAAAAAATGTCTGTTTGTCTGCGTGTCTGTTTGTACACGCTAATCTCCCGAAATACTGGACGGATTTGAATGATACTTTTTCTGTTACATAGCTGTTTAGCCTGGGCAACTTAAAGGGTATAAATGATTTTAGAAAATGGAACACCTGATGCAGAACTTTAATGGTCCAGCTAAACTATAAGAAATATAAAAATGACGCCTTAGCTACAAAGTTGTTTAGACTGAATAGCATTTTCTAGAGACATAAAGTCCACACGAACGAAGTCGCGGGCTTCAGGTAGTCAGAAATAAGCCCAAATTCGATGGGGCTGCGTTGTTGTATTATAGAGTTCCTATGGCCACCTTTCGGCTCCATCATCAGATCAGCTTCTTGTCATAATCAAATTGCAGTGACATCTCCTTTACATTTCCACACGAAACCCGGAAATGGCTCCAAATAATAGTTTTTAAGTAGATAAAAAAGCGAATAATATTTTTTCCGTACTATCTCTGAGGAAACTGTTCCCACCTCGTTCCGTGTCAATTTGTCATCGGCAGCTTAAGCCGAGACCTCGACATAACATAAATAGACAAGTAGGTGAACTTGAGACGCGGGTACCTGTTGCCGGTGGGATTGGTTTGGTTATTTTTAATCCCCGATGCAAAAAGATGGGTATTATAAGTTTGGCGCCAATGTCTGTCTGTGGCATTGTAGCTCTCGATTTTTTACGTGAAAGCAAGTTTCCTTGCCGTGGTTCTTTGCTATGTTTGATGAAGATCAAATCTGCTCTACCGATCTTGAAAAGTTGAAAAGTTGAACGCTTGAAAGTCGGGGCTTTTTTTATTAGATGGCTTGGAACATTTTATCTTATACCTTTAAACGAGCAATTCTTGTATGTATATATATATATTTATAAATTTCTGTGATCTCGAAAACGGCTCTAACGATTTCGCTGAAAATTTGTATATGGGGTTTTCGGGGGTAAATAATCGATCTAGATTAGTTTTATGTTTGGGAAAACGCGTGTTTTCGAGTTTTCATGCGTTTTTCTTTCCACGCAGAATATGGTCGCTAATTTCGTCGCGCCGACCGCCTTGATTTTAGCTCAGTTGTTAAGCATACCGACCGCTAGAAAAAGTGTTACCGGTTCGAATCCCACTCGGTGACTTACTTTTATTTTATTTTATGTTTGAGTTTATATATAATTTTTTATTTTGCATTGTTTTTAGACAAGTTTAAAAAAAATTGTTAATGTTTGAGATGTAACCGAGCAAAGCTCGGTCGCCCAGGTACTTTTATTTATTGGATGATGGTGATGATGATGTTATCGAATTGACATCAAAAACAGTCGGTTAGACGTACAGTGTTGCTACATATGTACTAGTTGTAAATATTTGTAACTGGATTTGGAAAATTATTTTTTGTTTGAAAGGGCATACTTGTCAGGTAGTCCCATAGAGATATTACCTAAATCGGTTGTGTAGTTTGAGGTTTATTGTTTTGTGAATCCTCATTGACAGGATTAGAATACTTAACGTTCTTCGATCTTCATCTTTACTATGTCCATAATACTTTTCATGTATCCTAATGACTCACTAGACTCACTAGATAATCGATCATCGGCACTTAGCTGTTTTTGTTGTCTACGCCGGCTCAGTGTGACCCCCGCGTTTAGTAGTGTGATCCTGGTGTGACTCATGCTATGAATAAAGCGTGACGAGGCGGTTTTTGTGGCAAAATTGGCTTGGGACACTTTACAAGCTTTTATTTAACTTTGCTTGTTTTGCGTGTGTGTAAAGGCATCTGATATAGTTTGACGACTGCCATACAGCGATGACAGCCAGAACCAATGGCTTATACGTGCCTTCTAAAGATTTTTTGAAGTGAAAACTTCTTTAGCGGCGTTGTGCACTTTTTTTGGAATGGGTAAAAATTGATAAACTCGCGTCAGGACACGTGACCTGATCGAAAATTCGTAAGACGGATGGAGAGTAGACAGCTGGCGCGGCGTAGGAGAGGGAGTATCCCCCTCTATTTCTACGGCGCGGCGAAAATGTATGCCTGCGCATGCTGTTTCGTTTAGGCGGCGCAGGGCGCTTGCGCGAATGTTCGTGTGTGTTTATGTTACAGCGTGCTACGAGCATCCATGGATGGTGACAGCTGATGGCTCGACCGTCTGTGTAGTGGCCATACCGCTGTGTTTTCACTTCTGCCGGCACTCCCAGAGTGCAACCCGTCGTTTTTTTATGCCTCTTGTGGTGGCACTTTACTTGCGAAAGCGCTAGTAATTCCACCGGGCCACAAAGCTCCACCATTTAACTTTATTTAACTTGCAATCTATCTTTCTGAATGCGTTGAAATTTTGCATACTTGTGTTAGTCGGATCTTCTTCTTATCGTGTGTGTTAGTGACTAACACTAGTGTCAGAGTTTTTAAACCGCCTTAAAGGCCTCTGACATGGTTTTAGGTAATGACCAATGTCAAAGACAGAGACCGGGACCGACGGCTTAACGTGCCCTCCGAAGCACGGATCATCTTACTTATCAGACAATCAGGTGATCAGCCTGCAATGTCCTAACCAAACTAGGACAACAACACAAAGTCGTTGCCCCCGCTGGGAATCGAACCCGCGACCTCCGGGTATGAGCCAAACGCTCTGACCACTACACCACGGAGGCAGTTAGTCGGATGACAATACAATATTATGGAGTCAATGAGCTGTTCTGTTGATGGAGCCGGGAGATATTCGATGGTCAGTCGCTCAGTTATAAAACAACATAACCTCATTAAGTAGGACTCGTCATTCTCTGGTTTTGAGCGTTTTTCATTCATTTGATATGAGCAACTTTGACCTAATTCCGAATGACAACTTATCACCATTAAAAGTTTCCGTCATATCATATAATACAAATTAAAACAACGATTAACCGAAAGCTCGAAGTTTCGTGACCCCGACCTTGACTCCGGTTTCGGGGCGACTGTCTATTTGGCTAATGAACAATTTAGTGACGGTCGACGCCTTAAATTATGAGCGACAGTGCCGAGGCGGGTTTGCCAGAATATTAATTTAATATTATAATTTATAATTGAAACTGGTTTCTTTCGTCTTGGCAAAAAAGTAACATGTAGCATTTTTAGCCTAACTGAAGGAAAAGCAAACGAAAAACAAAGTGGAATACCGTGTGTGGCGCAAACTCCACTATCTGGAGCGTTAAGCTCTTAGCATTTCTGGGTTCACAAAACCTCGTGACAAATCTATCTGTTTATTTTCCGACTTCCAAAAAGGAGGAGGTTATCAATTAGCTGCGATCTTTTTAGTTTTCCGTACCCAAAGGGTAAAAACGGGAGCCTATTAATAAGACTTCGCGGTCTGTCCGTCCGTGTGTCCGTCACCAGGCTGTATGTCAAGAACCGCGATAGCTAGATAGTTGAAATTTTCACAAATTATGTCTACCTGTTGTCGCTATAACAACAAATACTAAAAACAAAATAAAATAAATATTCAAGGGGGGGGGGGGGGTCCCATACAACAAAACTCTATTTTTTATAGATAGTACGCAACCCTTAGTGAGCGAATCCGATTCGTACATGGCCGGTTATTTAATGTATGTTCACTGATTATTCAAAGACGCCTGGACAGATTTGTAAAATTCTTTTTTGGGTGAAAGGACACACTTTTCAGGTGTTCCCATAGACATTTTATCTAAATCGGTTGTGTAGTTTGAGTAAGAAGTCTGTTTTAATTTTTGAAGAATCATTTCTATTCTATCATACCCTTCCATGCTGGTCTGGGAGACTCTTTCATGCTGGTCTGGGAGAAAAGAAAAAACATAGAATGTATCAGCTGATTCTCTTCCCGCGCAGATCGTAAAAGCCGATCAAGGGAATGGGCGAAATAGCGAATCATGTTAACAGGCGATTCGGCTAACAACCCATCGCTGTATTTAGGGTTGCCAGGTCGCCAAACCTAAAAGCCGGACAGACCAGCCAGTTTGGCCGGACATTTGGGTAGAAAAGCCGGACACCCTACATTATTGAGGATTTTGTCTCAGCATTAGGTACAACAAAAAAAATGTATGTAAAACCAAGCTTTTTTGATTATTATCATAAATCTTGCCGCCACGCAACGCAACGTACGGCACGTGCGCTATCAATCGAGGAATGAACAATAACGACAGAGCGCAGGGGGGCGGGCGACAGGCGGCGGCGGGGCGCCCCTCGGGCTGCGTGAGCGACCGACGCGACATTCGACTCTCGGCGCCTGCGCTCGGCCGCGCTCGGCGCTTGGTCGTTCATGAAATGTAAAAAGCCTAACAAAAGCCGGACAGGCCGGACACGCTCTAATTTGGCCGGACACGCAACCAAAAAGCCTGACTGTGTCCGGCTTTATCCGGACGCCTGGCAACGCTAGCTGTATTGATTGCTTTTCCGTCTTCTCGCCCACCACGACGCTAAAACTGGCTTTTGGATCTTGCGGCCCTGGGCTCTGCATAGAGCCGCAAGACCCAAAATGCTCTGTCTGCCCCATTAGGGATAAAGACGTGATAGTATGTATGTAACTATGTATGTATGTATCATACCCTTACCTATGCTGCTTCAAAGCACAGGGTGCGATCCGGCTTTTTCTTTTCCAAAGGCAATATTAATCACTCAATGATGCCTAAACTCTGCGGACTAGAGACGGAAACCCCCTTGATTATTTTCTCCAAACCGCAGGATTTACGGGATGAAGGGATTTCATCCCTTACTAATCTGTTTTTGACGGTTACGTCTAATCGTTGTGTTTCATTTTCATCAGCCACAGGCCACAGGGAGTCCATCTTAGTTTATATCTGCTTGACATAATAGGCTGCGTTTTTACTCCACAAAATTATAATCTATCTATACATATATTAAAATAGTAAAGAAAAGAGTCTGTACGTTTAATATACTTCCAAAAAAAAAATGTTGAGGCGATGCAGACATAGTAATAGAGTAAGATTTTTTTTTAAATGTCTGTCTGTTTGTACAAGCTAATCTCCGGAAATACTAGACTAAAACTCGGCAACGTAATTATAGGCTAAATTTGGTTTTGGAAAGTACAACACCTGATTATATACGCCTGACCATAATGGTCCAGCTAATCTATTTATGAAATATAAAAATGACGCCTTATATAAAGTTGTTCATGCTCATGAGCATTTTACGGAGAAATAAAGTAGACGCGAACGAAGTCGCGGGCTTCGGCTAGTTTTAATAGTCTAGCCTATTATGTCGTCGCAATCCAAGAGCGAATACACCGGATTACACCGTCGTGGATACGATGGGCATGCTTACCCCAACACCTTTTTAACCTGACCACAATCTATTTTGAAGGCTGAATCCGAGCTCGTTCAATAATCAATCAACCATTCAATCAATCAAAATAAATCGACCTAATTGAGGAGAAACTAATTAGTAAATTCGTAAATTTAATTACTAGTAAACAAAGTGTTTATTTATGAACATCAGTTTCACAGGAATAGCCTTAAGCATTCACAGAACAAAACCTAGTATCGGCAACTTAAATGATTCTAAAAGCTAAAACCTCATTTCTGGGAATTCTCATTTCTCATTTATAGGTTCTTTGTTCGCTTTAATTCAAAATTTATTAAAGGGAATAGACGTGAAGTGGTTTGCGATTGATTGTTAAAAAGGAGCGTGAAGATACTGTAGCGGGAGTGATGTGGTATGTTCAACCGTCACAAAGGGAAGATCTTCCCGCCAGGCATACATAGTATTGCGTTTGGGAAAAGCTCCAACGATGTTCTGTCGGAGATTGTATTTATGCAGCCAATCGAAGAAACTCCAATATCGGGTTTTAGGTTGTACCAGCGCCATCTTGTATGCTTCTTGTGAACTATATTGTAGCATCGTTGTTGTGGTTATATTTCTTAGAAGTGGCGTAGAGCTTGCCTAAACGAACACTTGTGTTATAAAACCAAGGGAATCTTTTTACTCCTTTTTTATTTTTATTATATCTACATACGTACAGTGAGTGTCACACCTCCTCTTTCGCCCCACCAGCTGCACTAAGCGAAACCCATGTGGCCTTTGACAACGCTGTAAAAGTGGGAAACTTCTGGAGGGAAAATATATGCTTTAATTGGGTCCGTAATTTAGTTTCAAAAGTCATATGTTTACTTCATGGAAAGTCGACTAAACGATTGTGCGAATAAAATTTATTGCTTAAGAACCTTTTGTCGCCAAAGCTGCTTCGATTAAACAATTTTTCTAATATTTATTGATCGATGGACTGCTCTTATTAAATTCTATATTCTACGTACTTACAAGTTTATGATGCCGAGAACTAACCTAATTTTGTTGGAAGCTTGTTACAGACGTACCTCACTAAGTTTTCAACCAGTCGTGAATCCTAACAGCTCTACAATCAGATAATGCTGAACTTCGCGAGAGTTTTTCTATTTTTAATCTAGCAATTTGTTTAAAGCGTGATATGAATTGCGATTTGTCTGACGACTTGGTCCATTCCCTCGCTAATTCAGTTGTCTCATGGCATAAAAGTAATAATGTCTTATTAAGAAACGTGAATTATCTTAAGTGCTTAGTTTTAACCATTATCCGCCTAAAACAAGAAAACCTCACTTTTGTCACTGTTTTTTTTAAATGTTTAAATTAAGTCCATAAATTAGTCTAAGTTTTATAATGAATGGATAAATCTAGCAACAAGTGTGCCGCGACCAAGTTTCTCGTGCTAGGTGAGGTTATTGGATTAAGTCGCTCGCAAGTGTAAAGACTCATACTCGTATTCTCGTTCATGGCGGCATTATGATGTGATACTGTAACACTGCCGTGTGGTATCCGGCAGATAGAATAGGACCACTCGAAGTCTTCCCGTGAATGTCGTAGACCCAACCCGTCTGGCCAACGTGGAGAGTGTACGTCAAGTCCTCTGGCTGCTCTGACCAAGTATGGCTTTAGTAGTACAGAGAGGGTCGTGCTCCTGCAGTGGAGATAGAAAAAAGACCTGATGATTATGATGATGATGAGTGTAACATTAGCTAATGGCGAAGTTGCAGAGGTTTTTATGATTAAGTTACCTATGTACGAGAAGACAGAACAAGGCACAAAAGTGTTAAGTAATATCGAATACATCAATGCACTATGAATGTGAAATATAGTACATCTTCGACCGCATTAGGCACAGCACAGTCTATTGAGATGACGACGAGTTGTCCAACTAATCTAGCAACAACTGTGCTGCGACCAATTTTCTTGTGCTAGGTGAGGTTATTGGATTAAGTCGCTCGCAAGTATAGAAACCCACTTTGAGCCCCACTTTCCCGTCTATTGCGATCTGTTATTATGACTGTAACTTTTGACATTATTATAATAAAGTATTTGCTGTTAGTCATATTGCTTTTTAGTTTTTAACCCCTGACAAAAGAAGGGTGTTCTAAGTGTGACGCTTATATCTGTCCGGCTGTCAACAGGCTGTATCTCATGAACCGTGATAGCTAGACAGTTGAAATTTTCACAGATGATGTATTTCTGTTGTTGCTATAACTAATACTTTATATTACAACAGAATAAAATGAATATTTAAGTGCTCCCATTCAATAAACGTGTTTTTTTTTGTAGATTCTCTAAAACTAATACTCGCACTTCGCCTGGTTAATAATATTTCTGCTCATAACTAATTTCCTTTCATATCCTTTTCTTTTGTCGTATATTTGTTACATTCGCTACAATATTGTACGATATACGAGTAAGAGAACTTCAACAATTTCGTATTGTTTACAACAGTTGAAACTTGTTGGTGGTTACCTTTTGTTCTTATCCGACCGTTTTGTTATACTTGTTGTAAACTGGTTTGTTTTAAAATAGTAATACCAGTATGTTCTCTTGTTCAAGTTAAGGAAATAACAATAATCTGCACTGAGAAAAAAAATTGAAATAATCTACACCTCAAATGAAAGAATGTAGTATCATTCGCTACAACATATTGAAAATATGAAATCAAATATATATAGTATGTGGCGTGTCCCAAGGAAGTGTATTGGGACCATTACTTTTCATACTTTACATCAATGATTGGCCTAGTGTTACAAACAAACCAATGGTACTCTTCGCAGATGACAGCACCATATGTGTAAAAAGTAATGAAAAGTTTACGGTGAAACAAAAAATTACGCAGTGAATTAGATAGTTTAATGGCTTGATTGGAATAAATTGATAATTAATTTAAAAAACAAACATAATTCACTTTATACTTGTACATACAGCACCAAATATGTATATAAAATATGGAAACACTGTAGGAACTGTTAAAAAAGCTAAATTTCTAGGAGTTACTTTAGATGACCGTCTTAAGTGGAGAGAACAAGACGATATATGCAAGAAACCTAGCAAATATGCATTTGCCTTGCCTCAACTAAATAAAACTGCAAAAACAGACGCGATGCTTAATGATTGCATTCTTTTCATTATAATAAAATAAACGCGGTATTATACTAATAATGGTGACCGCGAAACTTTGAAACCATATTCAAAAATTTAATTTTCAAAACAAACATTATTTCTATGAGAGTGTTTTCAAAAACGCAATAAGTGTTGTCAAAAACGCATTGTTTACAAGAGTTCGTATACCATCGGTCATAATATTATGACATCAACAGTCGACAACGAACCGAGCACGTTTCACAAAAATGCTACATCTTTTATACGACACAATGACGGCTCCCCGACAATTGGCTCAAAGAGGTTATGTTTTATTGTGTTGTTCGTTACAGGACCTGTTTGTTACTGTATTGTAGTTACGTGTTCGTCATATAGACGAAGAGATAAGTTGTTCAAACCATGGGGAAAATATTTTGTGATTAAGTACTTAATAGAGAATAGGCATGTATTTTTTTTATTTGCCTAATAAAATAAAATCTTTATTAACTGCAGTAAACAAATGAAAGAATTTATAAAATATCTTAATCAGCGACGAACATGTGATACTTTAAAGTTTCAATTAGGAAGAGAAGTCCGATATGGACTGGTGATGTCAAAGTCCATATCCTCTATGCATTTGCCATAGGAAATATTGTTCTCTGATATTGTGTCATACTAATAATAGTCATTGTGACCTCGAAACTGAACTAACAAATTTAAAAATGTAATTTTTTAAACAAACTTGAGTGTTTTTTAAAAAACGCAATAAGTGTTGTCAAAACGCATTGTTTACAAGAGTTCGTATACCATCGGTCATAATCATAATATTATGACATCAAAAGTCGACAACGGACCGAGCACGTTTCACAAAAACGCTCCATCCTTTATACGACACAATGACGGCTCCCCGACAATTGGCTCAAAGAGGTTATGTTTTATTGTGTTGTTCGTTACAGGACCTGTTTGTTACTGTATTGTAGTTACGTGTTCGTCATATAGACGAAGAGACAAGTTAAAACCACGGGGAAAATATTATTCAGTTTTTCATTATTATTCAGTATCATCTTTCAGACATTTCAAAATTTTTTAAAAATGTCTAAATAGATGCATCTTCTTTGTCTTAATAACTTTTTTATCCGATAAACTTCAACGGGTGGGGTGATTCGCGACCTGAGTTCTACGCTCACAGAGCCACTAGTGCTATGACTTTGTTACTGTGCCCAGGGACCGGATTAGCAGCTAATTTTTAAAACCCCTTTAAGTGGTCATCCTTACGATAGGCTTACCCTCACGTTTATGTTAGCCTGTAAAAAGCTTATCCAGCGAAAGGCTTTCCGTATATATAGGGTGACCCTATCCTTATGATAGGCTAAGCGTTTACCAAATCATTGGAAGGGGTATTTTGTTCCGCTTTATTGAAAGGGTTTTTCCCCCCACGTATCCCCCCCGCCCCGTGGCCGCCATGGAAAGCGCTTCTTAAAGGGTTAGCCTATGAGATAGGGTTACCCTATGAGAAATGGTTTTTGAAAGGGTAACGTAACGTGCATGTTTTAACAACTTATTTAAAGGGAAACCCTTGTAAAGGCTTTCCATATGATACGGTTAGTTGATCGAAAGGGTTACCCAGCGATAGGGGTTTTTGATCCAATAAAAATATTCAAACCTATCAATTAGCCGCTAAAAACCCACGTTAGGGAAAGCGCTTGTGCCTCTCAGACTATATTTCACGTTTTAACTGCGCGCTCTGCTCGTAACGCCCGAGTTTCGTTCGAGTTTTATTTGGCGCGCAATGTTCGCGGCATTCCGCCGAATGTTCGCAAAGAAATTCACTCGTCGACTCGTTGTCTGTTTAAAGTTGTTTATTGTCTGCACGCCGTGGTCATTAACTTTTTCGTTGCGTCGTATCGTTAATTCGTTGGAATTTATTTGTGCAGTGTTTGTTTATACCATATAAACAAACACTGCACAAATAAATTCACGTACACGTGAAAAATGCATTATTTCCTTACATTTATTAGTCCCCAAATTAAATATACAACGTGGAAGGGGCATACCCTAATGAATCGAATTACTGGCTATACCAGATCACTACAGTATAAAAAAATAATAAATAAAATAAAATAAATTTATTTCAGGCTACAGAGACCCATATTTTTCAAATACACAATGTCAGTCGCTCTTACATCTATTATAATGTATTGTCACGAGAGTGGGTTGGGGATAGGAAAGGAAACACCAATCCTATGGAATAGTGCCTTTATTTACAACTCTAGGGTACTCACAGTTGTCACAGGTACGTACGCGGGAATGTCACTGTACTGTCACACACACAGAAACGTCACTGCACTGTCTCGCGCGTGGAAACGTCACTGCACTGTCACGCGCGGTAATGTCAATGCACTGTCACACGCGTAAACGTCACTGCACTGTCACGCGCGGAAACGTCTCTCGCGCGTATTTACTGCACTGAACACTTCACTTCACTCACTATTTCACTTTACTTTTTACTCACTACTTCCACTTTTACTTTTCTTCCTTTTTCTTCTTCCTTCTTCCTTCTTCGGATTTTACTTTCAAACTAAAACTGGCGTAGGCCGCGCCTTGTTCTGCTTATATACCCCTCGGATGCGAACAATATCGCATCAAAGTTCTAAACTTAAGTCATAAATTTTCTTTTGTCTTTTTTTATTTCTGGCCCGTATTTTCATTCCAATTTAATCTAGAGTTATCTAGAAACTTCTTACAAAACTTCAAAAACACTATTCGTGACTGTGATTTGAACCTGGGGTCTATGGATTCACAGTTCAACACCAAGACCGCTAGGCCAATCGTGTGCTGACGTGAGTGACAAAATTTCCCTTTAGATGAATTCTCGTAGTTTGAATTTGTGACGTTGACAATTTGACATTGTCATTATCACTTATCATCCTACGCGACACTGCCCCCTCTCGAGACATGATCGTCCCGATCATTATTGCTTCCATGATAACGTGCCAATCGATCCACATGAACTATTTTGAAAGGACTGCGAGGATTACGCTGAATTCGGTAGGTCACGTCGTTAATTCTGGTGATAATTTTGTAAGGTCCTTCCCAACTTGGTTGTAGCTTTGGAGATTTCCCTTTTCTCCTCACCGGATTATGAAGCCAAACCAGTGTTCCTTCCTCGAAGCTGAGGCCATTAGCTCTTCGATCGTAACGAGTCTTCATCCGTTCACTAGCTTTAAGCCCAGCCTCTCTAATCTGCTCATAGACGTCAACCATCTTAATCCGAAGGTCATTAGCGTAGTCGGTTATTCCTTTTGGGGTATCTGGTGGACAACTTGATAACAAATCAGCTGGCAATTTCAATTCTCTTCCAAAATTGGCATATGCTGGAGTAACTGTAGTGGTCTCATGCACCGCAGTCCTATAAGATAAGAGGAATAGTGCAATATACTCGTCCCAGTTTTTCTGATGGCTTTCTACCACTTTTGCCAGATGCCGTTCCAATGTTTGGTTAAACCTCTCAACCATTCCATCAGACTGCGGGTGATACGGCGTCGTCCGAGTCTTATGGATTCCCATGATTTCACAGACTTCTCGGAATACTTGTGATTCAAAGTTTCGACCCTGATCACTGTGCATCTCCAATGGCACACCAAATCTACAGAATACTTCGTTCACAAGCTTTGTCGCTACGGTGGTAGCCTCCTGATTAGGTAGTGCAAATGCTTCAGGCCATTTCGTGAAGTAGTCCATAACAACCAAAATGTACCGGTTGCCAGCATTCGTAATTGGAAACGGTCCGGCTATGTCAAGAGCTACTCGTTCCCAAGGAGCTCCGACATTATACAACCTCATGGCTCCTCTGCTTCTAGTCTGTGGTCCCTTAACTGCCGCACAACTCTGACATTTACGGCACCAGTCTTCTACATCATCTCGGCAGTGTAACCAGTAGAAACGTTCTTTAATTTTTGTGAGGGTTCTTCTTATCCCCAGGTGTCCGCCGGAAGTACCATCATGAAAAATTTTTAAAATCTCCCTTATCTTCTCTCTGGGGACGACCAATTGTAGATGGCAATCTTTACCTTGAGTACTTTCCCATTTTCGGTAGAGTAATCCATCATGTAACACCAGGCTGTCCCATTGCGCCCAAAGACTCTTTGTACCGTACTGACCATCAGTGTCCCCACACCAGAGCTCTCTCCTTGTGTCGGTAATTTGTGCAATAGTGTGTCTGATTGTGTTGACCTTATGGAACCTCCATGTAATACAATAGTTTTTTCCGATAGTATAGGTCGCAATATGGGTTGCATATTTGACACACTTCTTGATAACTCTTGTGTCAATTACTGCTTTCCGGATGCAACATTTACTCAAATTTTAGAAAAAATAAAATTAACCAAAATAAATTGTAAATCTACTGTTGTATTACTGTTAGGCAATTGTAACAGAATAGGAAAAAAAGAAATAATCAGCGGTATGGATTATTTAACTAAACTAGAAGTAGGCAAAATAATTTTATGTGCATTCCCATATATACGTTGCCAGCCTCCAACAAATAACAGAAACATTCACTATCTAAATACTTTGATGCATAATATAACATGTCGTTATAGTGATAAATTAGTGTTTTTTGACACCAATAATTTCATAGGTGAATGTGATCTGACAAAAGATAATATTTATCTTTCAAAATATTCTAGACGTAAGATTGCTACGTTAGTAGCAAATAATATTAATTTTTGGACGAGTTTACATTGTAAACAAAACCCTAGTTTTAAGACACCTAACGATTTACCAGGAATATGTGATGGTAAATCTGTAGACTTGACGGCAGTTTTAAACTGAACATTAAGACAACGGAAAGGCCTCATGAACTCAGAATAGTACATCAAAATTTAGAAGGTTTTTCCGGCAAAGAATTATTAGTCGAATTATTTCTAGAAGAGTTGGATGTGGACATTCTATGTTTGACTGAACATTGGCTGTATGAGAGTCAGATGATGTTTAGCCTAAACAAGTATAATATTGTTAGCTGCTTTAACAGGAAGTCTGCTCAGCGAGGGGGTTCCATAATTTTTGTAAAAGATTCTTTCCGTAGCAAAGAGCGGACGGATATTGTCAGACTTTCTGTTGAGCGCGCTTGTGAGGTGACCTGTGCCGAGCTAGATCATCATATAATTATTTGTGTATACAGTCCTCCTAATAGTGATTTTAAAAGTTTCCTTAAAACTATGGACCAGGTACTTAAGTCCTGTTCATCTAGTAAAAAGAATTTAATTGTTTGCGGAGATTTTAATGTTGATATCTTAGTAGATAATCCAAAAAGTACACAATTTTTAAATCTTTTTAAATGTTATGAATTAGTAAACGTATTCTTTGAGCCAACCCGAATTACTGCTACATCTGCTACTTGTCTAGACAACTTTTTTAGTAATATTCAATATTCTGATAAATCTGTTATTAATAAACTGCCTTCTGATCATTCGGGTGTATATGTAGCTTATGTCAATGAGTCCAAAAGCAAATCCAGTATTTTGAACAAAGATAAAACTTTTTGTAGGCCCGTTACTTCTAAAAATATACGAAAACTTAAAAATAATTTAGATAACAAATTGTTATCAGTAGTTTACTCAGGAAAAAATCCGGACGCCCATTACAATAAACTATTTAACTGTATTACTTCAGAATATTCAAAAACATTGAAACGAAAACAAGTTGTAGTGCATAGGAAATTACAGTTTAGTGAGTGGGCTACTACTGGCATCTACATAAGTAGGAACAAGCTTTACGACTTATATGCCCAAAAACAATATAATTTTGATCCTCCCTTTGTAGAATATGTTAAAAATTATTCCAAAATATTTAAAAAAGTTTGTAGACAAGCCAAGGCAAATCGTATTAGTAGAAAAATAAATAATGCTCCTAACAAAATAAAAGAAACTTGGAATGTTATAAATAAAGAAACAGGTAAAAATAAAGCCAAAGAAAATATCTGTCAAATCAAATCTAATGGTGTGATTATTACAAAAACTGAAGAAATAGTAAATGTTTTTGATGATTTCTTTACTAACATTCCTTTGGAACTTACTTCTAATGTGAATTCTAACCCCCAGCGTGCTGAAGCCTTGCTTAAGAATAATGTTAGGCCTTGTAATTCTCAATTTAAATTTAAGCATATTGGCCCCAAAGATATAATAGATGCATATAAACAGCTAAATTTAAAAAAAATCTGAAGATCATTGGGGCATGTCAGTTGCTGTAGTAATCATATCATAAATATCATAGCTGCTGATTTAGCTTTTATATTTAACGAATGTATTGATGAAGGCATATTTCCTAACCTAATGAAATGTAGTAAATTAATCCCCTTATTTAAAAAAGGAGAAAAAACAGACCCTGGCAACTACAGACCTATATCTATCCTGCCAGTTTTGAGTAAGGTGTTCGAAAGGATAATGCTCAATCAAATGCTGCTTCACTTCAAGACCTACCAACTTTTCCATAGCCAACAATTCGGCTTTACTGGCGGGAAATCGACCACCGATGCGGGAGTAGCACTCGTTACTCATATATATGACGCATGGGAGAACAAAAATGATGGAATTGGATCATTTTGTGATCTCTCCAAAGCATTTGATTGCGTAGATCATCCGACACTTTTGCTCAAATTTCGTCAATACGGTTTTGATGATAATTCAATTAAACTGATAGAATCTTATTTAACAGATAGGCATCAGACTGTTGATTTAAATGGCATAAAATCTCACGGATCTAATGTTAAAATAGGCGTACCGCAAGGTTCAATTCTTGGACCTTTCCTTTTCTTAGTTTATGTTAATGACTTGCCTTACATGGTTGAGAAGCAGGCTGGCATAGTGCTGTTTGCTGATGACACCTCGCTAATATTCAAAATAGATCGACATAGCACAAACGCTAGCGCGGTGAACAGCACCTTGTCTTCTATTTCTGATTGGTTTTCTGCCAATAACCTCATGTTAAATGCGAAAAAGACCCAATGCATTCGATTTTCTCTTCCTAATGTGAGACAGGCCTGCGTTGACATAATGATAGATGGTGAAAAACTCGATCTTGTTGAAAGTACTACCTTCTTAGGAATTACAATAGACTCAAAACTTCAATGGGGTGCTCATATAACTAAACTTTCTAATAGGCTTAGCTCTGCGGCTTATGCTGTTAGGAGAATAAGACAATTGACAGATGTAGCAACTGCTAGACTAGTTTATTTTAGTTACTTTCATAGTGTTATGTCTTACGGCATACTCCTGTGGGGGAGTGCAGCCGATATTCAGACTATTTTCATTTTACAAAAACGGGCAATTCGTGCTATTTACGGGTTAGGATCTAGAGACTCACTCAGAGAATTATTCAAGAAAATAGATATACTTACCTTATCATCACAGTATATATTTGAAAACATAATGCATGTAAGGAGAAATATTTCCTCATACAGTAAAGTAAGCGATTTGACCGATAGAGACCTACGTAATAAGAATGACTTAGTTGCCCCATTTTCTAGGCTCAAAACAGTTAGTAAGACGTTTATGGGGAACTGTATACTTTTTTATAATAAATTGCCAAAATCGGTCCTTGATATGCCGGATAATAAATTCAAAACGTATGTAAAGAAAGTACTTTGTGAGAAGGCTTATTATAGTACCGATGACTACCTTAAGGACAAAAAAGTCTGGCTTGAGCTTGGCGCGGGTCCCTCTTAAAGTTTGTAATATAGGTACTCGCAAATGACATGTACATTTTGTACAAACTAAATCTACAACTTGACATTATTTAAAAATTTTGACATTTAAAAATTCAATTAAAATCATGATATTACATAACAAAACAATGTATTCTCAGTCCACATTAACTTTAAGTATTAATTTAATTGTGAGTTGACGTCCTTGGAGAAAAGGTGCAGTGCAGTTTGTTACCGCTTCTTCTGCACTAGCGCTTTGGAAGCGGTAGTAAACTTAGCTGTAAGTAACTATTTGACGTCAACAATTGTAAACAAAACAATGACGATTATTAAGAGATATTATAAATATCCTATGATAATAAAGATATATTTGAATTTGAATTTGAAATTTGTATTTGGCCACTTCTGACCATTTTGGTTTAGTTCCACTTCTTAGCCAGTTCAATAGTGGTTGAAAATCTTTATCATCTTCCTGAGCCTTTTTCATAGCGTCGTCAGTCCAATTTTCATCTATGGAATCAGTACGGATTAACCGGATGTTTACTTTTTCCTTCTCTTCCTGCCGATTGCAATGCTTGCAGTCCTCCAGGCAAGGTCTTCGAGACAGAGCATCCGCATTGCCATGACTCTTCCCTCCTCGATGTTCAATTTCAAACTCAAACTCTTGGAGTAGCTCAATCCACCTGGCTACCTGCCCTTCAGGATTTTTGAATTCCAATAACCATTTTAATGCAGCGTGATCAGTCCTTATCAGAAATTTGCGACCAAGCAAATATTTCTTAAAATGTTGCAATGTCTTGACCACAGCCAACAATTCTCTGCGAGTTACGCAGTAATTTCTCTCTGGCCTTGAAAGAGATTTGCTGAAGTAGGCGATTACTACTTCCTGATCTCCTCTCTGTTGAGATAGAACACCTCCAATTCCGGTGTTACTTGCGTCAGCGTCCACAATAAACTTGCCTTCCATGTCAGGATATCCGAGGATAGGGGTTTCACATAGACGCATTTTAAGGTCCTGAAAAGCTTGCTCACAATCTTCATCCCAAGAAAATGCTCGTTTCTCTTCAGTCAACCGATGTAAAGGCTTAGCGATATCGGAAAACCCTTTTACAAATCTTCTATAGTAAGAGCATAGACCCAAGAATGCTCGCACCTGTGTCTTATCTGTTGGCGTTGGCCAATCTTTTACTGCACTTATTTTAGATGGGTCAGTTGCAATACCCTGTTCCGAAATAACGTGTCCCAAGTAGTTGACCTGACGTTGGAAAAATGAACATTTCTTTGGACTTAGCTTCAAATTTGCACTCTGTAGTCTTGAAAACACACTTTCAAGCTTCTTGAGATGATCATCAAAATCCCTCCCCATTATAATGATGTCATCTAAATAGACTAAACAGGTTTCTCCTAGCATACCTGCCAGCACATGTTCCATCAACCTTTCAAATGTTGCTGGCGCGTTACATAGTCCAAATGGCATAGTTTTGAACTGCCATAAACCCTTGCCGGTTGAAAACGCAGTCTTCTCTTTATCCTTAGGATCCAAATCTACTTGCCAATACCCACTTTTTAAATCAAGAGTAGAGAACTAAGTCATGCCACAAAGTGAATCCAAAGTGTCATTGATTCTTGGAAGTGGGTAACTGTCCTTTTTAGTTACATCGTTCAATCGCCGATAGTCTACACAGAACCTAGTCGATCCATCCTTCTTCTTTACTAACACAATCGGAGAGCACCAAGGGCTTGATGAAGGTTCTATCACGCCGTTCTTCTTCATCTCTTGGATCATGTCCTCAACTTCCTGCTCACGGGCAAAAGGAACAGGCCTTGGTCTCTGCCGAATAGGTGTTGTATCCCCGGTATCAATTTTATGTTTTACCAAATCGGTTCTGCCAATATCTCCATCATTTTAAGAGAATAAATTGCTATATTTCAACAAGAAGTTCCTTGCTTTTATTAATTGCAATTTAGTAAGATTATCCTTGCAACCCTCCAGAAGCCTTGTGACATTTTCTTCCTGATTCGTAATTTTCCGCTTTTGCCCCTTTTCACACTTCCTCAACCAGGCTACTTCATCACAGTTTCCGACAATCGTTCCCTTTCGCAGTGTTTGCTCCACGTCATGAGGATTCAGAACAGGTACCAACGCAACTTGGCCACTTCCAACTAAGGTTCTAGCCGGAATCCATGATGCGTCTGAGATTCCTCCCTCTATAATTGCACATCTCCGCGGTCCGCTTCCATTATTAGGCGGTAGCATAACAGGGACCGTCGTTTGGGATCTAGGACTAAGGACAGTGTCTCTCAAACATAACACCTTACCAAAATTTCCTCCTTTCATCGGAATTTCATCATTGCCATGTTTTAGAACACCATTTTTCAAGTCAATATTGCACTGATGATTTTGTAGAAAGTCCAAACCAATAATGCAATCGTCGGAGATGCTTGCGACAACCACTCTTTGCCAATAAAGTGTTGCCCCGATCTTAATGGCTACAATTTTTTCTCCTTCAGATGGGATTCGTTGGCCGGTAGCAGTAGTTAACGTGATATTTTTATTCGCTTGAATATACCGACCTCCAATGTCCTTAAGTCTGTGGTTGCTAATGACTGTCCGTGAAGCTCCAGTGTCTAATGTCAACTGGCAAGGTTTCCCATTGACTAAACCGTCTATCACTAGAGTATTTCCGTCGTTAGTCTGCTTCACAAGAATTTCTGGGGCTTTACTACTACCGGCCAGCGCCCACCCCACAGCCCTGGCCTTCTTTAGTTTTCCTGTGGCTGCTCCGACGTCGAAACCGCTGCATCCACTTGACGTCGGAAAGTTGTACGTTCACGCTTCGGGCAAGTGCTTCGAATATGACCCCGCTCTCCACACTCATAGCACATCGGGTTGTAGGGTCGTCGTCTACTGTTTTCTGTGACTACAACCTTTCGAAGCCTTAAAGCTCGTGAGTCATGACGAACCGCTTCTACTTCCAAAGCGTGAGCCACTGCTTCTTTCAAGGTGGTGTGGTGATCCAGTCGTACAGCCGCCCTGACTTCGGGATCCCGTATCCCATCAATAAAAACCTGCAAGAGCATCTCCTCCACGACAGATGGTGATGAATGATATGCCTTGCGGACCAGTCTTTCTACTTCCACGGACCACTGTTGTAAGGTCTCGCTAGCCCGCTGACAACGATCTTTGAGTTGCGCCCTGTATACATGCTCCAGGTGGCTGTCACCGTATCTGGCTTCCAGAGCGCCTATGAGTTCGTCGTAGGTGACCTCTTTCTTCCCAGCACCGAGTGCTTCCAATACGGACAGAGCGTCATCTCGAAGTGCCAGGGTCAATGCAGACTGCGCCTCCTGCTCATCCCAATGGCTGGCTTTTTTAACTGTCTCCAACTGCAATTTAAAAGCAGCCCAAGAGGATTTGCCGTCGTAGGGTGGCACCTTTAAATTTTTGGTAAAAGGAACGACCACAGAGCTAGTGACAGGGCCAGACTCTTTGAGAAGTTTAACTTCCTTACCAAGCTGTTGAAGCGTCCCTTTTACTTCAGCAACTTCCTCTTTTACTTCTGTAACTTCCTCCTTTACTTCTGCAACTTCCTTCTCGAAGTCATCCATCCGAGCTGTGTTGGCCCGAACCGCGGCCAAAACATCTTTGGAAAAGGACTGAAGTTGCTCCTCCTGACGGCGTGCTTGCTCTTCCTGCAGCGCCCGTATTTGCTCCTCCTGGCGGCGTGCTTGCTCCTCCTGCAGCGCCCGTATTTGCTCCTCTTGGCGGCGTGCTTGCTCCTCCTGGCGGCGTGCTTGCTCCTCCTGGCGGCGTGCTTGCTCCTCCTGGCGGTGTGCTTGCTCCTCCTGGCGGCGTGCTTGCTCCTCCTGGCGGCGTGCTTGCTCCTCCTGGCGGCGTGCTTGCTCCTCCTGCAGCGCCCGTATTTGCTCCTCCTGGCGGCGTGCTTGCTCCTCCTGACGGCGTGCTTGTTCTTGCATCATGACAGTAATCTGCTGCAGGAACGCGTTCATTTCCAATGGAGCGGCTGGTGGGACGGCCGCTGATGTTGTCGCGGCTCCGCCAGAGTTGGACTCCTCGAGCGATTGTTCCTCTGCCGCTGCAGCTCCCGCTCGCGTGGTTACCCCTCTCTCATTTCTAGGCACGATCGGCATCTTTCCTATCCCACTTCTGACACCAATTGTCACGAGAGTGGGTTGGGGATAGGAAAGGAAACACCAATCCTATGGAATAGTGCCTTTATTTACAACTCTAGGGTACTCACAGTTGTCACAGGTACGTACGCGGGAATGTCACTGTACTGTCACACACACAGAAACGTCACTGCACTGTCTCGCGCGTGGAAACGTCACTGCACTGTCACGCGCGGTAATGTCACTGCACTGTCACACGCGTAAACGTCACTGCACTGTCACGCGCGGAAACGTCTCTCGCGCGTATTTACTGCACTGAACACTTCACTTAACTCACTATTTCACTTTACTTTTTACTCACTACTTCCACTTTAACTTTTCTTCCTTTTTCTTCTTCCTTCTTCCTTCTTCGGATTTTACTTTCAAACTAAAACTGGCGTAGGCCGCGCCTTGTTCTGCTTATATACCCCTCGGATGCGAACAATATCGCATCAAAGTTCTAAACTTAAGTCATAAATTTTCTTTTGTCTTTTTTTATTTCTGGCCCGTATTTTCATTCCAATTTAATCTAGAGTTATCTAGAAACTTCTTACAAAACTTCAAAAACACTATTCGTGACTGTGATTTGAACCTGGGGTCTATGGATTCACAGTTCAACACCAAGACCGCTAGGCCAATCGTGTGCTGACGTGAGTGACGAAATTTCCCTTTAGATGAATTCTCGTAGTTTGAATTTGTGACGTTGACAATTTGACATTGTCATTATCACTTATCATCCTACGCGACAGTATAATGATAATAAAATCAAAAAAACAAATATAAAACGATATCTATACAAATGCCCCGGCGGTTGCGCGCTTTTGTATAGAAATGTAGTTTTTTGTTTAGTTTTTGACTTTTGTTTTAATTTTAGTGTACTATATTGATTATCTAGTATAGCCCGTGTTTCCGATACTTTCGATATGTTTCTTTCACGTTCTATGTAAGTTTGACGTGTGTCTGTTCGTGTCTCTGTGTATTTATAAATCTGTCATATAGCACTGTTTTGTCGACAAGGTATTTATTAAGCGTTACCTACACGTTTATATTATACTTGTAATTTACGTAAAATAACCTACGTTCATTAATATGAAGGTAGGTTATTTTACGTAAATTACAACTAACTTAGCTAGTTAGAGTTAGTTATAATTGTTTCCTTTGCAGCTGAGGTGTTTCCTTTGCGCTACAACATGGGGTTCTTCAAAAGGTGTGTTAATAGGACTCTAAAAGGCCGGCAACGCATAGACGGCACCTCCGGTGTTGTATGTGTCCATGGGCAGCGATGACCTTTTACCATCAGGAGGCTCGCTTGCTCGTTTGCCGACTTATAACATAAAAAAAAAAAAAAAAAATTAACTTGACTTGTTATCCTCTATATATATCGAACCTATCAAACTATTTATTAAAAACTTAGACAGCTGCAAGATTGAGTTACTTAATTAAGTTCTTTCAAGAAAGATAAGTTTTAAAATCAGCAATACCACTCTAAAAAATACTGTAACATCAGTTGAAAACTTAAAATGAAATATTCATAAAATTCAGTCGCCGCGTTGCAAGTGAATTCAGAAATTCAGAAATCGCCAAGAGTCGCTATTTTTATATTGAAATTGTACAGAAATGTCGAACAAGACGTCGTTGAGGACGCTTCGTTACATTTTCAGTATTTTCTATCGATTCCAACGCCAATGGGACCACTTAGTTTTGGCAAGTTTCTGTGAAGGGGTTAGCAAGTAAATTAAAAAATGCGTAGAAGGATAATTCTGTATATATATTAAACTAGCTGTGCCCGTGGGCTTCGCTCCCCATCGGAATTTTGGGATAAAAACCTATGTCCTTCCCTGGGTATCAAACTATATCCATATCAAATTTCATCTTAATAGGTTCAGTGGTTGAAGCGTGAAGTGCTAACAAATATACAAACTCACTTTCGCATTTATAATATTAGTAGGATAGGATAGGATAGTAGGATTAATAAAAAAATCTGACGTGTAGCTTCCGGCCTAGAATGTTATTTGTTTGATCTTTATTGAACAAAGCCCTTCTGGCGAGAAGGCGACCAATACCGTAAGAAAGAGCCGACTAAACTTGCAAACTTGTAATGTATCTTGTATGTTTGTTTAGGTCAAATCTTGCAACTTAATTTTCAACCAATTATCCTCAACCGATCAAGCTGAAAGCATACTTGTGTAATTCGAAAGACAATACAATATTATGGAGTCAATGAGCTGTACTGATGATAGAACCGGTAGATATTCGACAGGTCTCAGTCATAACATAACATCAGTAAGTTTATGTTGTTTTATGACTGAGTCAAAACAAATCAAACTCGATTGAGTAGGACTCGTTTGATTTGTCTTGACCAGTGGTTCCCAAACTTATTTTGTCTACTGCCCACTTTGAGAATAAATATTTTTTTAGCGCCCCCATTTTTTCACCTATTTAAAAACCACTATAACTTCAAATTAAATTAATTAATTATTGTGACCTATATATGTATATTATGTAAATATTTATTCTCAAAGTGGAGGATGATATTTATGTGGTTGTTGTTGAGAGTCGAGAGCTCTTGCAGTCGTTGTTTAAGAGGCCTCCTAGCTAAATAAAGCTCTTAGCAAAAAAAAAACATTTTCTTTCTGGGTCTCTTACCGCCCCCCTTGAGACCTGCAGCGCCCACAAGGGGGCGTTATCGCCCACTTTGGGAAAGACTGGTCTTGACGAACACTTTATGGTAGACGATGCGTAGGGTCCGATCATGAAGACGGGATCGATGGATTTCAGTAATAAAACGACGCAACTCCATCTTATTTGGGCTTATTTCATTTGTGTTAATAAGTACTATGGCCTTACACACTCACCACAATTTTTTTGGAACGAAGTTCCTTATCGCGTTGCGAAAGGGGGCTAGACAGAAAAAATTAAGACCTAATGTTGTAACGACACTTTTTGCTATAGTTGGAAGCCGTGCGGCGTGCGCGTGTTTCTCTGTCTGTCTCTCTCGCTCTCTCATAGAAAGCAAGCCAGTTATTTTCGTTTCGTCTTTCTATTTCGCATTGAACAGTGTGGTGTCGCGACGATTATTTTTGTTGAGTGTATACAGGTTTTTTGTACTTCGTTCCATCCGGGTATCCCTTGACACCTCTCAAGATTTTTTTCATAAAAACTTATTTTTGTTCTCTGGACATACATAATTAAAAGCGCTTTAGAATTCTAAATCATGTGACAACACTTCTTTTTTTTTTTTTTTTTTTTTAATCTTTGTTTATTAAAGAGGGTTTTATCTAAAAAGAATATGTCACCCTCAAAGGTGCATCTAAACAAAAAATCATCTACGACTAATTAATAATTTCAATATTTTATAAATAGTTCTTGCTGCCTCAGATGTGGGAGTGGCAAGTATACTATTTATCACTCCCACATCCATGAGGTTAACATTAAATTTAATAACAAAATCATTTCTCTCGTTTTCGACCCGGACACACTCAACCAAAGCGTGATACACATCTTCTATTTTATCACATTCATCACAATATGGAGATTCGGTCTTGCCCATCAGATATGCAAAACTATTCAGTGGGACGTGTCCGGAACGAATCCTTAAAGCCATACACATTTCTGGCCTACTCATATCAGCCCCAACGAACCATGGGCATCGCGAGAGACTGGGCTGAATAGTCCTGAACCATATGCCTTTAGTCAGAGATCTCTCATCAAAGAACTCCTTCCATATTTTTAAGCAACGATTTTTTATAATATGTAATAATTCAGAGTAATATGGAAGATTTTGACAAGGGATTCCCTCTGAAGAGGCCTGTTTTGCGTAGGCATCTGCCTCTTCATTTCCGCTTAAACCTACGTGAGAAGGAATCCATTGAAATTTAACTAATTTGGTCTGGAGCTTTAATTTAGGGATGGCGTCGATAATCGAGTAAGCTATCGGTACGCCTCGAAAATTCGAGGTGCATCGAGCCAAGTGTTGGAGGGCGCTTTTGGAATCCGTTAAAATAACAAATTTATCGTATTTTATACTTACAATGTACGATAAAGCCTCTTGTAAACCTATTAATTCGGCATGCATAATTACAACTTTATTTTGAATTTTGAATTTAACATGACTATTACTTTGTGGGTCAAAGAAAGCTGCACCGACCTCTCCTCCGACTAAAGATCCATCAGTAAATATTTTGTAAAAATTGGCATAATTATGAGTAATAAACATAGAGCTTGCCCGTCTAAGTTCAGAGGCACTAAATGATCGTTTAGGTTGGTTTACATTTGGAATATCTAGTCTAATCACCTTGGTAAGATCCACATTGCTCATCCACGTATCTAGAGTAAACATTTCAAGTTTGTCACTCACTGCCATCTCATTTAATTTTAAGTTTTCATGAATATTAGTAAGCAAAGGCAGTTTTTTTCGACTCCAAAGCTTTCTATCACACATGTCAGTTAATGTGGATACTAATTCCATAGATTCATGATATTTGATAGATTTACATTTTAAATAATATTTACCCGCCAGATAGTATCTACGCACATGTAAGGGTTGAATATTAAGTTCACATTCCATTGCATGTATAGGTGTCGATTTAACATAACCTCCTATAACCCTCATACATTGATTTTGTAGTTTATCTAATTTTGTTAAATTACTTTTACAACTACTATCGTAAAGGAAACTAGCATAGTCTAATCTACTCCTAACGACTGCTAAATACAATCTGCGAAGATGTGTGGGATGAACTCCCCAGCTAGGACCGGTTAAAACTTTCAAAATATTTACAAACTTAGAAGCATTCTCTCTACATGCATTGATATGTCTTGCCCATCGCAAGGACTTATCCAACCATACCCCAAGGTACTTTACCACATCTACTGACGGAACAGGGCGGTTCTCTATTTTAAGAGTACAGTCTGAATTATCTGGGATACGACCACGTTTGAATAAGCATACTTGGCTTTTGGAAGGGGAAATTTCGAGCCCTATTTCGGACAGCGATTTGACCACTTCACTTAATGAAGACTGCAACGTGTCATACGCCATATCTATGTTCTCATCCGTGACATATAGAACATAATCATCCGCATATTGTGAGAAGAAAACATTTTCTATAGACATTCCTATGTATATCGTTGCTAAATTAAACAATAAAGGAGATAACGGATCTCCTTGAGCAAGACCACGGCCAGTGCTTCTAATTAAATAGGAATTACCAGCTTGTATTTTTAGAAATCTTTCACTTAAAAATTGCCATAAATAGTAACACATTTTCGCACCTACTCCAATGTAATCCAAAATTTTCATCAAGCCAACTACATCAACATTATTATAGGCGTTGTCAATATCTATGAAACACGCTAATGTGAATTGTTTCTCACAAAATCCAACCTGTATTCTTGTTACAAAACTAGTGAGATTATCAAGTGTTGATCTGCATTTTCTAAATCCCGTAGTACATTCTGACAATAAATTATTTTTTTCAACAAACCACTCTAATCTTTTACCTAAAATATTATGAAATATCTTACATAAAACAGACATTAAAGAAATAGGGCGCAAGGAACCAACCAATTGTGGGTCCCTTCCTGGTTTAGGTATATGTCTGATAATAATCTCACGCCATTGGTATGGTACAAACCCAGTTATATAAAATTTATTGTATAAGTAAAGTAAGACCTGTTTGGCATTTTCTGGAAGGTTTTTTATCATTGAGTAGGATAAACCATCTCCACCAGGACATGTATCCGAAGATTTAATACAAATCAAGAGTTCTTGCATAGAAATGGGTATGTCAAGGTTTTCATTGGTGGACTGAAATTTTGGATCTTCTGGCCTTACATAATCCGGAGACAGAGTTTTAAGTAAATTATAGGAGCTGTTTTCATCTACATATCTGTTAGTATTTCCGGCTCGATAGCCTTTAAACCATCTCATTTTTTTCCAAAGATCTGATGAGGAGGTCTTGTGATCCAGAGATGAACAGTGTGAGTACCAAGACTCACTGGCGGCGGTACGTATCAATCTCTGTGCGGTTTTTATTTTATCTTGCAAAATATCAAGGTTAATTGGGATAGGGTTACGTCTAAATCGCGATAAGGCCAATCGTCGCTCCGCTACTGCTTTAGATAGGCTAGGATTCCAGTAAGGTTTTGGAACAAAAGAGCTACTAGGATCTCTGTTAATTTTTATACAGGGAATATGTATATCTGCTGCAAAATTTATAAAATCGATAAATGTATTGTACGCTTCTTGTAAGTTATTAGATAAAGAGTAGTTTAAAAATAAGGATTCAACTAATTTTCTATATGATTTCCAATCAGCTTTTTTAAAATTCTTTTTAAAGTGAGGTTCAACTGTTTTTTTTAGATCCGTAGCGATTTTAATGATTTGGTGATCACTTCCTAATGTTTCATTCAATACAGACCAAGAAAAGATCATTGCGATATCCAAAGAAGCAAAAGAAATATCAGGTGCCGTTTTTTGTAAAATACCATTAACTAATTTAACACGCGTCGGAGTGCCGTCATTTAAACTAATGTATGGGTTATCATTTAACGAATCAAAAATTTGTAATCCTCTGTGATCAGTTTTAGTCGACCAATTTGAGTGATGACCATTGAAATCGCCTAACAATAAGGTTTTAGTACCTACCAAAGAGAAAACAATGTCCCAATCCCGTTTCGTAGTGTGCTCTGATCCTGGGCAATAAATAACCACAATATTTTCAAGCTTGTCACAGTTTTTAACCTTAACATGAATAACCTGCATCGCTGGGGAAACACCTTGCACGCTGCACTTGTGTGCGTCTATAGATTTGTGAGTAATAACCGCGACGCCGCCGTATGAATCATCTCGGTCATTACGAAACACGTTATAGTTACTTATGTTTAAGTTGCTATTTGGTTCTAACCAAGTTTCGCATAATGCAGCAATGTGGATCTTTTCCTGCAATAATAGAGATTCAAATGCAACGAGCTTGGGCCTAAGGCTTTGAGCATTCCATTGCAAAATATTAAATTTACGATTGAATTTTAGTATTAAAATAATCTAGCACCATTTTTAATATGGGCCAGTCAGAAATATTATCAACCAATAACAAGATACACCACTCAATGCAACATTTTAAAATACTTTTAACTTTAAGTTGTATAGGATCACTTCTCAAAAAAATAATTTCTTTTAACCTAGTTAACAGCTCACTAAATTTAACGTCTTTTTGTGGGGGGGTTTCCGTCTTGGTTTTAGTATAGGTGACATTGAAGATGCTTTCAGTCTCTTCCCAGAACTCAGCCTCCTTCTTCTTTTTCTTAATTTTCCTGGGCGCTCGAATGGGAAATACCTGACTTTTAGGAGTCTCCGTTTGAGGTATCTTCGTAGATTTTAAAACTTCGGAAAATGTGGGAATATTATATGGTTGGTTGGTAGCATAGATAGGTACTTCTGGGGGTTTATAGACAATATTTTGAGTTGAAGGGTCATCATCTAGGATTGGTTCGTGTAAAGGTCTTTTATGTACAGGAGAAGCAGTTTCACTATATATAATTAATGCTTTTCGATATGTGCAATTGACTTCAGCCATAATATTTCTTAGCTTTTTTTCCTTCAAATATGCGGGGCATGACTTCACAAGCGCCATATGATCGCCTCCACAGTTAATACATTTAAATTCTCTTGTTTCGCAGTTTTCGTGATTCCCGCAACATTTAGGACAAATGACTTTGGCTGAAGTACATTTCTTAGTCATATGACCCAGCTTCCAGCACCGGGCGCACTGAGAGACTGGGAATATATAAGGTTCAACCTTTATACTCATTCCGTCTACAAAAACATGGGAGGGTAGAATAGATCCTTTAAAACATAGTCTGACGGTTTCACTTGGAACCCAACCATCATCGTTGCGACGTTTAAGCCGCATGAGAGAAGACAGCTGCGCGGGTGCGCGACATTTAACCAGTCGTAAGATATCTTCCTCAGATATCCATATCGACGTCTTTTATGATGCCATACGAATAGTTGCGCTCCATTGCCCTCTGGAATTTCCATCCTTTTTTAAGAAGTTCTTCACAGTTTTCTAATCTCTCCGCGCTCACCTCATTAGAAAAATCAGCTCGGACTTTATAAGGGTTAAGATATTTCAGTCGAGCTATATCTGTAATTCCTTGTTCTTTAAATAATTTGGCAAGTGCAAACTGTTTAGGCAATTTTTCTTTATCAGTAATATAAATTTGGGTTTCATTATTTTCCTTGGTTTTCTTAGTTTTTCTGTTATTAACTGTCGTCCATTCCAAATCATCCTCTCTGCTTCTCTTAGTTCTCTCTTTCTCTTCTATTTCTTGTATAAATTCTTCTTTCTCCATTTTCACTAATTCAACTGGCAGATCTTGTTGATGGACCTCTACCTCTGTCTCAAGTATTTGCTCCATGTCGAATACGCTATCCTCATTATCAGTATCGCGATCCATGGTGCTTGCGAACCGGTTTGCCGGTCGAGCTCGACCCGACGGGCGCGAAGCCCGTAGTGTAAACAACAACAAAGCCGAGACACAACCTACTCGTACGAATACCGACACGAGACTGATGACAACACTTCTTTACACTATATATTTTGTCACCACGATTACCGGCCGGAAATTAGCTACGTCCTTTATTTTCCAGTGCAAGCTGTTTCTAGTTGATTCAGAGGAAATGTACCCAATAAGTGGAGCATTGTCGCAGTATTGGTAGAAAGTGCAGAAACTTAATACTGTGAAAATTCTACGTGCTACCAATATATTCTTTTCATGTTGTTTCAGAGTGCAGCACTTTTTTAGGCTGCGTTTCCACTGAAGCAGAGCTGAGCGGAGAGGAGAGAAATTGACCAATCACAACACAATGCGCGAAATCTTCGCTCCGCTTTAATTCAAACAGCGGAGCGGAGATTTCGAGCACCGTACCCAAAGGGTAAAAACGGGACCCTATTACTAAGAGTTCGCTGTCTATCCGTCTGTCCGTCTGTCTGTCACCAGGCTGTATCTCAAGAACCGCGATAGCTAGACAGCTGATATTTTCACAAATTATGTATTTCTATTGCCGCTATAACAACAAATACTAAAAACAAACCGAAATAAATATAAAAGGGGGGCTCCCATACAACAAACGCGATTTTTATAGATAATGGTACGGAACCCTTAGTGCGCGAATCCGATTCGCACTTGGCCGGTTAATTTATATATAAGGTCTAACAAATTATACTAAAACTATTTTTATACTTCATGGTGGGCAGGGCAACATTTTAACCCCCGTCAGAAAAGAGGGGTGGCACAAATTTGACGCTATTGTCTGTCTGTCAGTATGTTGCATCGTAGCGCTTGTGCGGATGGACCGATTTTCTTGCTTTTTACGTGAAAAGAAGAAGATATAACAGAAACACCACAAGGGAACTTTCCCTTGCGGTGGTTCTGTTATATCTTCTTCTTCTTCTTATATTTAAGTGCTGGGCTCTTATCGGTGGAGTGCTTTCCATGTCTCTTTTTCTTCCGGTAAGTTCTTAACCCCCTTAAATGTTTTCACGTTGAATTTTTCTTTTACTTTATCGAAAAATTTTCTTCTGGGTTTTCCTACTCCTTTTTTCCTTCTATTTTTCCTTTCATTATTGTTTTAAAGAACGCATCGTGACGTAGTAGATGGCCGAACATTTTCCCTCTTTAATTTTTTATAATTTGTCTCTCACATTCTCTAGTACCTTTTTATTTGTATTTTTTTCCGTCCAACTTATTTTTTACATTCTCCTACAGCACCACATTTCAAATGCTTCTAATCTATCTCTATCCTTTTTGGTCATCGTCCACGTTTCACATCCATACAAAGCAGTGCTCCATATAAATATTTTAATAAATGGTTCTGTTATACATATATGGTTTTAGTATTTATTTGATGAAATCTTTTCAGACGATTAATCGTTATTGGGGTTTAACGCTTGAAATTAAGGGCTTTCTCTAGGAAATCAAATCGTATCTCGTCTCTAGTCGGGGTTTATTTTTAGTTTGCCTTGCAAATAAACTTGCGGTTAGGTTCGCTGGAAGAGATTGCATTTATAGCGATAAGTCTATCTTTGTGCCTATATTGTTTCTTTTTGTTGTATTTTTTTTGTTTACCAAGGTGCAATAAAGTAAATTTGTATTGTATTGTACAATAAAGTTATTGCAAACAAGAGACCTTTCTAAAACTGTTGACCCCTCTCGACTTCTATTCTAAACAGAGTGGCGTCGATCCGTGCCGAGTTATTTTCAACTATTTCTATAAACGGACGAACTTCACCGTCTCCGCTACGTTCACAATGGCGGACAGGTGATTCAGGTTGGGAGGCCGAAATAAAGCGTTATGCTCTCTGGATATTTATGTCCGACTGTACTTAAATATCGAGAGACCTACGGGGATTCGCCCCGAACTATGAACTCGCAAACTCGAGGATACACCCCATATCTCGGCAATATGACAGATTTGGCTCATGTCTGTGCCTAAAAATTTTTTCAGCGCATTAGCTAGATTATTGAAAAGTGTGGTGTTCGTATTTTTTTGTGATTAGCAAATAATGACGAAGATGCAGCGCATATAAATTTCGCATCACGTCCACCACCACTGCATGCTCCGGAGTGGTAAATGCAGTGACATAAATCGTATGTCTAGAGTAATAAGAATGAAACTGGCTTGCAATGCACTTCTTCTTAAACGAAGAGGTGCCGAGTTCTGACGCGAGCTAAATTAAACCATATCGCTCGCGGCATTGAGTAGATTTATCTTTGAATTCTGAGTAAGACTTTGTACGTGAGTACTAGTACTTATTCTGTGCTTGTGGTACAATAAAGTTATTACAAACAAGAGACCTTTCTAAAACTGTCGACCCCTCTCGACTTGTATTCTTAACAGAGTGACGTCGATCCGTGCCGAGTTATTTTCAACTATTTCTATACACGGACGAACTTCACCGTCGCCGCTACGATCACAATGGCGGACAGGTGATTCAGGTCGGGAGGCCGAAATAAAGCGTTATGCTCTCTGGATATTTATGTCCGACTGTACATAAATATCCAGATGATTTTTATATTGATTACTTAGTTACTACCTACCTACGGGGATTCGCAGCTAACTACGAACTCGCAAACCCCATATCTCGGCAATATATTGACAGATTTGGTTCATGTCCGAACTTAAAAATAGGGATGTGAACAAAAAATTTTTTTCGGCTCATTATGTAGATTATTGATTATTAAAGTATGGTATACGTATTGTTTTTCTGATTAGAAAAAAAATGACAAAGAAAGCGTATTTAAATTTCGCGTCACGTTACGATCAGCAACAATTTTTAATCAAAAGCGCTACGAATATTGTAATTTGGCGATACGGATTAATTCTAATATTTAGTTCCTACGCCTATCACTAAATGGCGTTTACATTTGAAACACATTAAAACAAACAATTTTAAAGTCTGGAATTTTTAAATTTACCTGTTAAATAAACTTTTTGCGTGATCTAACGGGTAACGATACTTGTTTTCGAAATTTGTTGATCCGATTTGCATAGTATCGAACACTGTGTGCCGCTGTTGATGACTCTATCGATGCTTTATTGGCGCGAAGTAACGTTCATGCGAAAATTTTTGTTCCGATACACCTTACAGCGATAGCTCATTACTTCGGTAATTTATTCGTTCGATAGCTTCGTAGGCCGAAACGGACGTGTCTGTCATTTAAAACTTGTTAATTTATTCTTACTTATGTTAATAAGTGTCTTGGAAGTTTATAATAATAAAAAAATTATACCTTTGTATTTACTACTGTATTTTAATACTGATCCCGATCTTGATCTAACTGATGACTAAATAATGAAATATAATTTTCAGCCCCAGTCATCATCCGCATTACTGATTAATGATTTCACTTAACTTTTTAATCAATGAAATTGTTAATCAACTGTTCCGTTCTTTAAAACTTAACAGACATTTTGCAACGATCCATCAAATCTGTACATTGGCAAACTTCGCTCGGTTTCACTTTGTTTCTTCACAAAGTGGTTACACTTCTGAATAATATATCGACTCACGTACATCTTTCTAAGATTAGATTACTTACTTAGTATATGGATAATTTAGCTTCATGTTCCCTGCACATTTTTGAAGGAAAATGGGTCTTATCTTATCACAAGCTAAACAAAGCTTATGAACATCATAAGACCTCTCTATCCCATCTGGCCAGTGTAGGCCGAATCCTCTGGCTGTTCTAACCAAAAGCTCTAGCTCTGGTAGTACAGAGAGGGTCGTGCTCCTGCAGTGGAGACAAAAAAGACCTGATAATTAAAAATTTAGTTTCATCTGTTCCGTTGTCTGTCTGTAATTAAATCTTGCTAATTAAATTCGACCCACATTCCGGTTTCCGATTGAGCTGAAATTTTGCACGAATACATGTATCGCGTGACAATGCAATATTAGCAATATTATGATATGGAGCTGATCTAGTGATGGCTAGTTGGAAGGTGGCCATAGGAACTCTGTGATAAATAATAAATAAATATATAGGGACAAATTACACTGATTGAGCTAGCCCTAAGGTAAGTTCGAGACTTGTGTTAAAGGATACTAACTCAACGATACTATATTTTATAACAAATGCATATATAGATAAACATCCAAGACCCAGGAAAAATTGAAAAAGGCCATTTTCCAACTTGCTCTGTCTGGGGATCGAACCCAGGACCTCCGAGTTGGCGGTCTAGCGTGTTGACCATTACGCCATGGAGGTGTGACGAAACGACGGAAGCTCATCGAGTTCGGGCTCGTATGATTCGCCTTAAGAAACATTTTAAACTTTTAGATTATTTTTTTAAATGAAAGTCTGTTCAATTTTTTTTTTAATAATGACTTGTTATCATGAAGTTTAAATTACAGTTAACGTTGATTTAAATGTGTCAAATAGTTACTTACAGACACATTTTGTTTGTTACAACTTTTAACAAAATATTCTTGTCTTAAATTAGTATTACTTAGTTATATTAACTCGTTTTCAGCATTATTCATTCCGTGACTCTATTGTACAAGCTTTGCCCGGTTTTTCAATATCAATTGGATCTGAAGTATGGCAAACTTTCTCTTTCAGCCAAATCCTTTGTTTTCTATCCCCCTTACTTCCCACTTCTGTTTAAAATGTACCTTGGATACACAAACACATTTTCTAATTTACAACAAAAGGTTCTTATTGATAGTCAAAAAGTTCTCATTTTACAATTCATGAAATTTGTGCAGAAAGTTTGTCTCAATCATTTAACTTGCTCGTCTAACTCTTTCAGTTGAGTCCCTTTTATTTGAATTGAGACAGTTTGTAAGCCTATATAGTCTATTTAGATTACCAAATTTCTTTTGATTGTACAAATACAGATCATATACAATCATAGGAAGTCTTATAAATTAGTCCGTCCTTGAGTGATTGACTTCTTCAAACAGAAATAGGAGGAAAAGCAGCTGCTAGATGCTACCCTCTGTGTTTTACTTTGCTTCCAGATCAGCATTGAAGTATAGTCATAAATTAAGACTACTTCCCTGGCGTTGCGGTCACCATGCTAGTCCGCCACCCAGAGGTTCCGGGTTCGACCCCGGTCAAGGCAAGTTGGAAAATGGCCTTGTAAAATTGTCCTTGGTCTTGGATGTTTATTTATATAAGTATTTGTTTAAAATATAGTATTGTTGAATTAGTATCCCATAACACTAATCTCGAACTTATTTTGGGGCTAGCTCAATCAGTGTAAATTGTCCCTATCTTTGTTTATTTATTTAAGAAAGTCATGTTAGTTTCAAATTTGTTTGTTTTGAAACTCATAAATTTTCTACACAAAGTTTGGTGCGATCAGTCAAATATGTACGTTGGCAAACTTTCTCGTTCAGTTTAGTCCTTTGTTTCCACGTTCACAGTGCTACCGCTTCTGATTAAAATGTATCGTCTATCCACATTTGTGCTTCAATTCAAACTTAGTTAGAAGTTTCTATACGTGATTTCGTTAATGTAAAATCACATTATGCGTGACTGTGATGTTTATTCTTGCCGTGTGGTTTCTGGCAGAGTAGAATAGGGCCACTCCAAAGTCCTCCCGTAGATGTCGTAGAAAGCGACTTAGGAAATACATTAAGCTAAACAAAGCTTATAAAAATCAATGAAACCTCTCCAATCCGTCTGGCCAGCGAGGAGAGTGTAGGCTAAAGTCCTCTGGCTGTTCTGTGGAGACAAAAAGACCTGATGATGATGACGTTTATTAAATAGTTTATCAAAATTCTTTTTATTTTTTCAGGTAAGTTGATGTCATCTACTGCGAAATTTAATTTTGGCGCCAAGTGGGAATCTGCCATGATTGTCACGGATATTTCACTCTTCAAAATGACATTGTAAGTAAATTCATTGATGAAGAGAAAGAGAAATACATGAATACGGCACCATACGGTCCCTAGAGAAACGGAGCGTCAAAAGCATTTGACACAAATACAAGTATGCCTTTTAGATTTTTTTCTTTTAAAACAATTGCCTTGCAGCTTTTACTTAGTGAAAGCATACGGTTTTTTATAAAACGTTCAATCAGCATCAGAGATTTCTGACCCCTCCCCTATCTACATATATCTGGAATTTTCTCTTAAACTGAAAACAATATTAACATAAAAATGTATATTCAAAAAGACTTCTTTAAAATCTCTCTGAATATTTCAGGTGGAGGAGGGGTCAGGTATCTCTGATGCTGACTGTACATTTTTACCTATATTTGTTAACGTTACTTTTTTTTTCTATTGAAACCTCTATATCGATGAAAAACATTCGATACGCCAAATGATCTGTCATTAGCGTATCGTGTTTGGATAAACCGTGTCGATCGTTTAGGCGGGTCGAGCTCTTATCAGTTATGCCTTCCAGTTCCTGCTAACGCCTATGTGACGATGTGATAACATAATGTAGGTACCTATATTTGTGCTGAAGTTACATGGCGGCAGGCTGAGATTGCTAAATGAGGGTTAACTCGTCCTAGATTAGTTTACTAGTAACGATAAAATCCGTTTGACGAACGGTAGTATGCATTACTAGCGCGCTTTCGTATGTTAAGCATCTTCGACGATAACTTGGGTATTTTTAATCGGAACTTTTTGAAAGGTAGGCAACCATCTCTATCTCTTCTTGTAAATTTAACAGCTATCACATATGCGTGGAGTTAAGTGAGAAACCTCCATTCCTCTTGTAAAATTATTGATGTTCTTCGATAATAACACATGTATTCAGCACCGTACGATCCCTAGAGAAACGGAGCGTCAAAAGCATTTGACGCAAATACAAGTATACCTATAATTTTTTTTCCTTTATACTATCTTGTGGCAGCTTTACTTAGTAAAAGCATACGGTTTATTATAAAACAGTCAGCATTAGAGATACCTGACCTCCTCTATATATCTTGAATTTTCTCTTAAACTGAAAATAATATTTACATGAAAATGTATATTCAAAAAGACTTCTTTAAAATCTCTCTGAATACACATATTCATGTTAATATTATTTTCAGTTTATGAGAAAATTCAAGATGTAGGCGGAGAAGGGGTCAGGTATCTCTGATGCTGACTGTACATTTTTACCTATATTTGCTGACGTTACGTTTTTTTTCTATTGAAACCTCTATATCGATGAAAAACATTCGATACGCAAAATGATCTGTCATTAGCGTATCGTGTTTGGATAAACCGTGTCGATCGTTTAGGCGGGTCGAGGTCTTATCAGTTATGCCTTCCAGTTCCTGCTAACGCCTATGTGACGATGTGATAACATAATGAAGGTACCTATATTTGTGCTGAAGTTACATGGCGGCAAGCTGAGATTGTAAATGAGGGTTAACTCGTCCTAGATTAGTTTACTAGTAACGATAAAATCCGTTTGACGAACGGTAGTATGCATTACTAGCGCTTTCGCATGTGCGAGTGACAAGTGATTTCTATGCATTTGTCACTTGTCATTGCCTGTTTACACGCTCACTTGCGACTCGTCGCTCGCACTTGTCACTTGTTACACACAAGTGACAAGTGCGTAAACCATGCCAAAAATATGGATCTCTGAGGGGTTGTGAACACACAATTTGTGGAGATCTACTAGCACAGACTTAATAAAAGTATTACGTACTACAAGTTAACGAGTATGTGTGTATTGTACTTTTATATGTGTAATAGGTTGGTCATAATGAATTTCACGCAAGATGGACCGCTTTCGGCGTCCAACAAAGGCGTGTGGTGTACAGATAACGGTATCTAATCAGCTTAAGGTGCGAGGGTGTGAGCTATGGACGGTGCCTTTGTCTTTCGTTACTAGAAGATCTTCTTTGTGAGTCACTCTTTTCCTGTCGCATCTCGTTGAGGTTCTTTATCATACATATCTGTTATATACTTCTGTTGTATTATATTGTATTGTTAATTCTTTATTGTATATGAAAAAGCCACAATCGAAGTACAGATAAAACACAACAGTACAAAGGCGGACTTATCCCTGTCAGGAATCTGTTCCAGTCAACCATACAACCAGAGGAAATAATGACCAAAGTTTGAGTGGAACGTTGTACAATACTTACAGTCTAAAACACTAAATGCTACTCATAATTACATACATACATAATATCACGCCTGTTTCCCGCAGGGGTAGGCAGAGACTCATAATTACATTACTGGATTATTATACAAACACATTATCTATACATAACAGATCTACATACGATTTTTCTAATGAGTCTTATTACAAGACCTGCTAATCTATGATCGATTGCATGTTGAGTTAACTACGGTTTTGTTTTAGAGTCAACTTGTCAATTTAATAAAATATTGAATGAACACAAAATGTGTAATTAACAATATTAACCACAGGAAGACCACAGCTGGACAAAGGCCTCCCTTTTCCAAAACGACAGTACATTCGTCTTCACGTATCTCATTACCCGTATCTAGCCCACATAACGCATCAAGCAGATCGTCGACTAAGTAAATTAAACTAGGGACGGCTAATATGGGCCAAGTTTGCGGATTCCGTGATATGAAGGGATAATACCCTTGACCCTCCACACAGGAGACAAATGCGGAGTAGAAGCTCCTTGAAAGAGCGCAATTTATCAGTAACTTGGTTTATTTTCAGTATATTTTGTGTCTCTATAAAGCATCAAAATCACTGCCGTCGTAGTCCAGGGGTCCAGGCGTTTGCCTTGTGACTCTGAGGTTGTAGGTTCGAATCCCACTTGTACGCATACATTGTGAAAAGTGGTTTCCAGTCTGTTTAAAATATTGCAGGCTTGAATCACCTGATTATCCGGAAAGATTCCGTACTTCGAAAGGCACGTCTAAACTGTAGGTCCTGAACGCTCGAGCGTTTGCTTAAACCTATTCAAGGATTGGTTCTGGTCTACCCTTTGGGTTGCGGAGGTCAAACGGCAGTCGCTTTGTGTTAAAACTAGTAACCTTGACAAATCTTAGGTTAGGTAGCGGACCCCAGGCCCTGAAGCGTTACCGCTGAGAACGCAACCGGGAATACAGGAGTATCCTAACTATGTGTGATGTTTAGGAGTTATCGGAGCCCATCCTACTATCACAAGACAATAGGAAACAGAAATGTTGAAGACAATTTATGTAACGTAGTTAGGCTCTGTTGTATATCTACTCCGCACACTTGACCCGCCTGTATGAATTTATTGTGTACACAGCAATGCTATTTGGGTTTAGGTGTGCCCAAAATTTGAATTTAACTCAACTTCTTAATTATGTTTGTGAAAGTTTCAAAGTCAAAGATAAGTGGAAATACCTGAGAACTCCTGAAGAATTGAGTCTACACGAATGTGTTTTGGGCTGTGAATACTTAAATTAACTTCTTGAGAAGTCTTTATAAATAACACAGTAATTTCTGTTTACCCGTAACTTTTTGACCCCCTACAAAAAACCTGAGAACTTCTGAAGAATTAAGTCTCAAGGAATGTGTTTTGGACTTAAATACGTATTTAATTTAACTTCTTGAGAAATCTTTACAAATTACACAGAACTTTCTGTTTACCCGTAACTTTTTAACCCCTACAAAAAACCTGAGAACTTCTGAAGAATAAGTCTACACGAATGTGTTTTGGACTGTGAATACGTACTTAAATTAACTTCTTGAGAAATCTTTATAAATAACACAGTAATTTCTGTTTACCCGTAACTTTTTAGCCCCCTACAAAAAACCTGAGAACTACTGAAGAATTAAGTCTACAGGAATGTGTTTTGGACTGTGAATCTTATACCTTTAAAGAGCAATTCTTGTATATTTATAAATTTCTGTGATCTCGATAACGGCTCTACCGATTTCGCTGAAAATTGGTATATGGGGGTTTTCGGGGGGTAAACAATCGATCTAGATTAGTCCTATGTTTGGGAAAACGCGTGTTTTCGAGTTTTCATGCGTTATTCGTACACATAACATATTTAAGAGGATGGTCGATAATTTCGTCGCACCGGCCGCTATCCGTTTGGCTCAGCAGTTTAGGATGCGGAACGCTAGAAAGAGTGTTAAGGGTTCGAATCCCACTCGGTGACTTACTTTTGTTTTTTTTATGTTAAAGTTTATATTTTTTTTTATATTGTATTGTTTTTAAACAAGTTCAAAAAAATGTAGTTAATGTTTGAGATGTAACCGAGCAAAGCTCGGTCGCCCAGGTACTACGTACTTAAATTAACTTCCTGAGAAATCTTAATAAATACACAGTACTTTCTGTTTACCCGTAACTTTTTAACCCCCTACAAAAAGAGGTTTGTCGGTCTGTGCATCATAGCTCTCGAACGGATGGACTGATTTCGATTCCTTTTTTTTTACGTGAAAGTAAGTTTTCTTGTGGTGATTCTAAGCTTTGTTTGATGAAAATCGGTTTGAAAAGGAAAGTTATTGGAGGTTAACGCTTGAAAGTCGGGTTTTTTAATTTACCTGTTAAATCATAGATGGCGCTACGGATATCAAATCCACTTAACATCGGTATGTATGTAGTTGGAAAGGAATATGTAGTTCCGCCACTCATCGCTAGATGATGTTATCGGCTTGTTTTTTATTTCCGGGCTTCGACAACGTTCGCGACATAATAGTAATATAATCATATGGTATAAAGCTAACGGACAAAGCCATCAGCGTTTAGATAGCTCGAAGGAAAGATAAGCTCGCGGATTTCCTGAGCCGAGCTTCTGAAGGCTTCCGAAAGCTTCCGAAAGCTGTACGAGGCATCGCGACCTAGAGCGATAAGGGCTTGATCGACTGAAAGTTCAACAAGACGTCATTACCTAGAGATAACCGGCGCTTATGCTCACGAGGTGCTTTTAAGAGCAAGTTTGACGGTGTTCAGGTATTTCCTACTATTTCCTACTTTTCCTACTAATATTATAAATGCGAAAGTGAGTTTGTATATTTGTTTGATTGTTTGTTTGTTACCTCTTCACGCTTAAACTACTGAAACGATTTGGATGAAATTTGGTATGAATATAGTTTGAGACTCGGGAAAGGACATAGAGTACTCTTTATCCCGAAATTCCCACGGGGAGCGAAGCCCGCGGGTACAGCTAGTAATATATATTCTGAAAAGATTAAATCGTGAAAAATGTTGCGCTTGTCTTATTTCCGATATTCATGCACCACCGCTAGGGAACTCGTAAACAAATCGCATAGAAAATGATCCATCCGATGGAGCTACTATGTCCCAGACAAACAGATAGACAAACAGAGAGACAGACAGACAAACCGACTAATACACAGACAGAAGTTAGCGTCAAACTTTCAAGTTTTCAACACTCCTCTTTTTATTAGGTGTAAATAAAATGGAATAGGTCGGGTCATGTCTTCCTTATGCATCCTGAAAGATGGGTACATATATTCAATAACTAGGCTTCGGACCGTCAAAGAAAGAAGACCAAGAAAGAGATGGGGGACTATCTTACACAGTTTGAAAAGAATGGATTATGCCAAAAAATTTGGCTATTTATAGCCAAAAATAAATTTTACAAGATTAAATAAACTCGACCCAGCTTATTACCTATCATCGTTGCCGTATCGTTTAATACCCTATTACAGTATCCTCGGGCGTGGAGTAGATGCGATAAGCCTGTAATCATCCTGTTTGGATAGATAGTCGATACCTCTCCGTAATCCAAGATGTTAGTGTTATGTATATTTTGGATTTAATCTAATTTCTGTGTTATATTGTTTACTTTAGTATCTTAGTCATAGGCACTTTCATGTACACTTCTTCTAACATAAATCATGCAAATAAATGATTATATTCTATTCTTAGCGAGTTGGAATTGCTTTTTTACAGGTTTGTGGATCAGTGTGTGACCACACTTACTTCCATATCATTAGCAGAGTTTGAATCGTCTATTATACAAGGATTTCGGCTGTTGGGGCATGAAAAGAGGGCTTTGGTATAAAACTCCAATTTCCTTGGTTCTTGTGGCATTTCCTTCCTCACACTAACGACAGCAATAGTAAATTAATTGTGAGTTTTGTCTTAGATGTTTTTCTATATATGTATTTGTTACAAAATATAATATCGCTGATTTAGTATCCCATAACACAAGTCTCAAACTTACTTTGGGGCTAGCTCAATCTGTGTAATTTGTCCCTATATTTTATTTACTTCTTTATTTACTTTGTTCTGATGATTACCACTGACCAATTCAGACCGAATAGATGTGATAAGCCTGTAATCTGCCTCTTTGGATAGATAGTCGATAATTCTTCGTAATCCGAGATGTGCGTGTTCCGTATACTTAGAATTTGATCCTAATTCTAGGTAATATTTCGTTGAGGAAATTTCCTAGGCCAAATAGAACGTTGAAGGATATCGATCTCACGCCAAGTTATATAATCACGATCAGCTTAGTGATGAATAAAATTAATATAAACGATTGAAAAATACGTTCAAGAGATGAAGAGACACTGGATAATGAAAATGAAACATAAAATTCCCCTACTACATTTAAACAGTTAAAAGATAATCTATCGTAGTATGGATTATCGTTAAACTGTTTGTATCATTTAAGTCTAAGTACCTGCTCGTAGAAGGTTTAAGCTAAGAGAATTTATTTTATGAAAATCAAAATAAACACTTCACTGATTACTTCTGAGTCTTCTGACATTCGAACAAAATCCAAACCAATCGCTTCTGAAATCCGGAATTATCTGCCTGAACGTGTAGTTATGTCCCAATAAGTTCGCGGTCTCGCTTCACAGCCTTATAACCCGATAATCTCACGTTGACACCTATGCTGTGTCATATAAGCGATTGCGATTGATGATACTTGTTGTAGTGACAGTTTCTTATAGTTTCCATCATTATAGTGACAGAAAACGGCAATGCCATATGGTATCTGGCAGAGTAGAATAGGACCCACTCAAAGTTTTCCCGTGGATGTCGTAGAAGGCGACTTAGGAATTACAAGCTAAACAAAGCTTATAAACATTAATAAGGCTTCTCCAACCCGTCTGACCAGCGTGGAGAGTGTAGGCTAAATCCTCTAGTTGCTCTGACATAATATAAGGTATTATTAGGTCAGAGCAAGCCTATAGCCATATTATGGCTATAGTAATCGTGCTCCTGCATTGGAGACTTAAAAGACCTGATGATGATGATGTGATGATAGTGATAGATCCTGAACTTTTCTGCTAGATTAAACCGAAAGCTGGAACTATCTGCCTAATAGCGAGGATAAGTCCCAATAACTTCGCGGTCTCGCTTCACAGCCTTATAACCCGATAATCCCACGTTGACACCTATGCTGTGTCATATAAGCGATGGGCGATTGATGATACTTGTTGTAGTGACAGTTTCTTATAGTTTCCTATTCGTTATAGTGACAACAAACGGTAATTCCGTATGGTATTCGTCAGAGTAGAATAGGACCGCTCCAAGTCTTCCTGTGGATGTCTTTTCATAATCAATAAAATGTGTATCTGATGTTACTCTTACTCTGAAATTACTTAACTGAGTCTGTATTTTATGTGTGAGCGGACGTGCTATATCGTTGGAAATAATCCGCACAACCCTCTTATCTGCACCCCACATACTGGTCACGGCTGAGGTATTTCGATAGAGCTCTGTTATTTTATTACCTTACTAGCGATGTTTACATGGTTGGAGAAAATCTTGAAAATGCAGTGTGAATTACTTTGAAGGTTTGTAGTCACATCCTGAATTAAGTCAGACCAGACGATCTAGCAGTTTTGGTATAAAGCTAGGCCACCCCACAAACGCGGCCTATTCCTAAACTAGCCGAAGCCCGCGGCTTCGTTCGCGTAGACTTTATAAAAATGCTCATCAGGCAGAAAAACTTTTGCTAAAGCGTCATTTTTATATATTTTTTAGTTAAGCTGGACTATTACGGTTCTGCATGTCTTGCATTTTCCAAAATCAATTATACCCTATTTTTCGAGCCCAGCTCACACATTTCATTTCATTATACCATAAATTAATTCTTCTTCTTCGTATCATAAATAGCTTTTAAAGCTCGAAATTCGATTGGCGAATGCATGGTCAGTTGCGACATTGTATATTATCAAAGAAGACCTGGATTTAAGCAAATGAACAGTGTAAGCAAGGTGTGTCCGCTGTAACCTCTTATCTGCACCACACAGACACCGCTGCGGCACTTAGATAGTGCAGTACGATAATTGTTATTGGCGACGTCTTAATGGTAGGAGATAATGCTGGCTTATGACCCAGAGCTCATAAGTGGCCACTGGCCAGTTTCGTTAATTGACCGAGCGAGCAAAGCATCTCTGACCTCTGTTTCATTCAGCGTCGGCAAATATTCTTTGTCCGAATTTCGGATGTTTATATGTCCGGCTATTCTCGTCTACAGGTCGCATTTCTCAACCGATCCTCGTGAAATTCTGTGGGCAGGTTTGATAAATTATTTATATAGACAACTTAAGAGAAAAACTTATTTATGTCATTTTGAAAAGTGTACAAAAATGTCTTTTAAATTTTTGTTACAGATTTTTGGCTGAATAACTTATTTATACGATAAAATTTCAACGGTTTGGCTTGGGGGTAACTCACGAGGTCTACAGCTCATAGAGTCACTAGCAATATGGGGTCAGCAGACCATGTCAGCATGTCAGGCACTTGATAGTATACTACGATAATTAGAGGGCAGTATCGTATCCGTGTGGTTTCTGGCAGAGTAGAATTGGGCCACTCCAAGTCCTCCCGTGGATATTGTAGAAGGTGACTTAGGAAATACAAGCTAAACAAAGCTTATAAACATCGTGAGACCTCTCCAACCCGTCTGACCAGCGAGGAGAGTGTAGGCCAAGTCCTCTGGCTGCTCTGGCCAAGTATGGCTTTGGTAGTGCAGAGTGGGTCGTGCCAGTGGAGACAAGAAGACCTGATGATGATGAATATCGACGTCATAACTTAATCTGTTATATTTTTTATTTAAAAAACATTGTGAACTATGTAATTCGCAAAACAACAAAAGCAACAGACCCCACGTTTGCCCTTTGGATTCTAAGCCATGAATAAGTTAATATTTTCTCGTAAACTCGGCGGCTCGCCGGCCGTCCGGCAAAAAAGTGGAATTTAATGCTCAATTTGCAGCTAAAGTCTGTGTGTGCGAAGTAAATATAGTCATAGAAGTGCAGCTCGGTAGTCATTATGACTACCGAGCTGCACTTCTATGACTATATATATATAGATAGAATGATTATGTCTTTTTTAGTGAAAATGCCAAAACAATTAGTTCATGAACTAATTGTTTTGGCATTTTCACTAAAAAATACATAATCAAAGACAAATAATAATCAAAAGTTAAATGTTTTATAAATTTAATATTATTAGAATTAATAAAAATATAAAAAATACCTGTTAATAAAGGTAATGAAGCAAATAAAGTGTAAAATAATAAATATATTTCAGCTTGAATTCGTTTAAACATAGTCATAAAAGTTACGATTCTGAAAATGAAGGCAAAGTCATCGAAACAGAGGGAAATCGAAAAAACGTTGAATGTGTAAAGGAGGATATGAGGCAAATTGACTGTAGATAGAATGAAAGACGAAAGAAAACATGCTATTCTGTGCCGACTCCACATAAAGAGTGGATATAGGGATAAGGCAGATAAAGAAGGTGTAAGGCTTATTCATTATAAAATGGTAGAGGCCAGCAACGTACTTTTGTAGTCAAGCAATTTTCACTTTTATTTCTATCTCCAAAGAGCATAGTATAGCTTGAGGAAGACTTGGCTGCTTGAGTACGCCCGCCGCGCCTCGCGACGTCGTTCTTTCAGAATCGGTCTGGATCCAGCGTTGTAACAGACTTCCAAAATACGAGAAGGTTATCAATTCGTCGCGACCGTTTTTTTAATGTATGTTAACTGATTATTTAAAGACAGGGTGTATTTTACCCATAGAAATGTTAACAAAATCGGTTGTGTAGTTTGGGGTAAAGTTAGTTTTTAGTTTTGAAAAATTATCATACAATCTTTCGATATGAAGCAATAAATTTTCTTGTGAAATTGACAGCTCGGTGACTAAGCACTCTTCGTCTTAACGCGAATCCGAATGTGCTGCTTCGGAACCCGAGATGCACGTACCGGCTTTTCTTTCTTCAAAAATTATATGCATGTCAAGAAAGAAAGAAAGAAAGAAAAATATTTTATATGGTGCATTTTACAATAGTTATCTGAGTGCCGGACGCCTCAGACGCTTGTTTCGGTTTTTATATAAATAAAACAAATAATATAAACGAGGTACCATTCTGTACTCTCTTCATTTTGTAACTAAAGCTCGTGTGTTAATCTCAATTTAATCTTTATGAGATGCCCACTTTATGATTAGGGATTTCATCTCCCTAGGGAAGATTTGTTTGTTTACTGCCCGCAAATGTTTTATGAAAGTTTAGACTACAATTTGTTTCTGTATTTATATAGTACCAACAACGGCACAGCGAGCTTTTTAAATTCTTTACATTAACGGCCATAGTACCGTAATTTTAGAGGACAAGGGGTTAAAGAATACCGAGAAAGCTATGTAGACATACATACTTACTTACGTAGTATCCGGGATTTGCCATCGTGGTCCAGTGGTGCGGCGTTCACCTAGTGATCTGGAGGAGGGTTCGAATCCCCCTGGGCTGACATATTTTGTAAAAAGTTGTTTTTAGTCTGGTTAGGATATTGCAGGCTTAAATCACCTGATTATCCGAAAAGAAAGATGATTCGGAAGGCACGTTTAAACTGTAAGTCTCGAACGATATCTAGCGTTTGCTCAAACCTATATCCAAAGATTAGTTCTGATGTACCATTTGAGGTGCGGAAGTCAGATGAAAGTCTATCTGTTTAAATAAAAACCAGTCATCAAATCACGTAGGTTAGGTAGCGGACGCCAGGCTCTGAAGCGTTACCGCTGAGGATGCAACCGGGAATACGAGAGAATGATGATGATAGTATCCGGCGTTTGTATGTATAGGTAACTGCCTCCGTGGTGTAGTGGTTAGAGCGTTTGGCTCATACTGGAGGTCGCGGGTTCGATTCCCAGCGGGGGCAACGACTTTGTGTGGTTGTTCTAGTTTGGTTAGGACATTGCAGGCTAATCACCTGATTGTCTGATAAGTAAGATGATCCTTGCTTCGGAGGGCACGTTAAGCCGTCGGTCCCGGTCACTGTCTTTGACATTGGTTGTTACCTAAAAACCATGTCAGAGGCCTTTAAGGCGGTTTAAAAACTCTGACACTAGTGTTAGTCACTAACACACACGATAAGAACATGTATAGGTATAGGTATGTATTATATACAAACGCAATTATATGCAAGCCGTTTTAGATCGGTCATTTTGGAAATCTTCGGGAGAGGCCTGTGTCCGGCAGTGGACGTTATGCGACTGAAATGATATACAAATGCCGGAATTTTCAAATAGAGTCTGAGAACTTCGGTAGCTCGTTCAATTAACCAACAATATGAAGTGGGTACTAGGGAAGTTTTACAACCCATGAAACGTTCTATTTGTGTGACGGAGTCAAAGCTCACAGAAATAAAACTAGCGAGCTAAACAATAAAATGTTTAATATACGAGACCTTGCCTTAATATTTGTACTAAAGACGTGTGCACATTGTACAGTCTTCTTTTTCCTACTTAAGTGTATAAGAGTTTATTTTATCAAAGATATACAAAGTTACAAAATGACGTGCAAATTAATTTATAAAAAAATACCTTAAGTTTTTGAAAAAAAAGTTTATTTGTACAAGGTTTTATTGTAAGGCTAAAGTACTTAATAAGATAAATAAAATAAGCCCAAATTCATTGGAGTGCCGTAGTTTTATCACTGAGTTTTATCGATTACCTTTCATCTCCGAGATCAGACTCTAACATTATGTACCATAAAGTGCTCCTCAAGACATGCTGTTTTATAATGTGTTCTGTCGAATATCTCCGACTTCATCATCAGAAGAGCTCACTGACTCCATAATATTTATTGTACGTCATCCGACTTCAACAAGTATGCAAAATTTCAGCTCAATCGAAAATCGGGAAATGGGTAAAATTTAACTAGCAAGATTTGATTACAGACAGTCAGACAACGGGACAGATGAAAGTAAGTAAATAATAAAAACTTATAGGAACAAACAAACAAAAAACTTTCATATTTATAAAATTAGCTACTAAGGAAGGATAATTGAATCACTCGATGTAATCTAAGCCTAACGAATAAAATGTCTAAAATACGACCTTGCCAGCAAATTTGTCTTAATTCCAATTTATCACCTTCTCATCTCTATCCATAAATAAATCTGTCCTAATTTCAACCTTACGTTTGTAGAAATAGGATGCCATTTTTGGTGAACCGTAGGGGGCGAATGTAACAGGTGTAGGGATTTCAGTAAGGACGTCGCTATTTCAAGTTAATTCCTTAGAAAATTGACTGAAACGAACGAAAATATTCGTGAGAGTTGTCGGATCGGTGTTGTTTGACATTCAACCTTGAAACTTCTTTCTTTCTTTCATCACCATCCTCACGTATTCCCAGTTGCATCCTCAGCGCTTCAGAGCCCGGGGTCCGCCACCTAACCTGGGTGATGTGACGAGGTTACTGGATTTTCACGGAGCGACTGCCGTCTGACCTCCGCAACCCAAAGGGTAGACCAGAACCAATCTATAGATAGGTTTGAGCAAACGCTAGATGGCGTTTGGAAACATCTTTCTTTTTGGATAGTTAGGGGGATTACTCCAAAAGCGGTACGCAAGACGGACGACACGTTATTGCTTATCCGCGTTTCAGTGTCAAGCAACATTGAGCATTACCGTATGATAATAAAGTCTAATTTGGTTTGACATAGAAATAGGACGTCACCATCGGACGTCTATCATATTATTTTTGGGAGTAACTCCCCTGGTGATTCAAGTCGTATCCTAAACAGACTGGAAACAGTTTGTTACGAAATATGCTTCCCAGTGGAATTCAAAACCTCGACCTTAGATCACAAGCTGCCTGCCTCGACCACTCGACCACAGAGGCAGTCTTCATACTCGCAAGTTAATGTATTGAGCTGTTACTTCGTGGAAGTCAAAGTTATAAGTTATATGCTGGTTGATTTAAACAACTTAATGTGCTTCAGTCACCAGATAGTTCAGGCAAACATGGCGTTTTATACATTTTTTACCCACAGCAGTAGCATACCACGCATGTAGTATAGTAGTACGTAATCGTATGAACAACGCAAGTTGCGTCGCGCACCTTACGCTGCGTGTGGTGTGGATCGACCCTTACTTTTTTTCACAAACTTTTTTATTACATTCCGTCTAATTATATTTGAATGTTTTTCATACTTTCCGTCTAAACGCGTTTATGAGACGCTTAATCATTATTTTTCTTGTTAACTCGTAAAAATTATAAGACACTTTTTAAAACGGTCATTCCGACATAATTTAATTGAGAAAAGTGGTCATAGTCGGGATTTTATGTCGTCTTGAGCCTATTACATCGTATTAATAGCTTTTCCTACCGCTTGGCCCTGTGTCACATTGGGCGAGCTACCCGAAAAACAGCAAGGAATTGACGTCACGCGGCGAGTCGTTAAATGACAGTCAGATATTTTGAATGTCATCCTCATCACCAGGTTGTTTTGTCTCTACTGTAGGAGCACGTCCCTCTCTGTACTACCAGAGCCATACTTGGCCAGAGCTGCCAGAGGTCTTTTGCCTAAACATATTTTGAACGGTTTCGGTTTTTCTTATCCGTGGAGAAGAAAAAATCAGAAAGCTGCTTTCAGGCTCTACTAGAGCTATGGATGCAATCGGGAATGCGCATTGATGAGTGATGATGATGATAGCAAGGAGTAAAATTGCCGCAAGATCGGAGGAGCGGCAAAATCTAATCGAATAGTTGCAAGGGATTGCAAGGGATAAAGAGATTTTGATATAGGTTTTTTGTGTGAATGGTAACCTAATTGAGCTAGGCTTGCTTAGTTGAAGTCACGGTTACCTCAAAAGCAGTGCGCAAGTCGGAAGTTATTGCGTATCCGAGTTTCAGTAGTTTATTTATTTATTTAACTTTATTACAAATTTAATAGGCGGACTTAAAGCCATAGGCTTTATCTACCAGTCAACCCACTGGTGGTGCCGAGAATAAGAAGTCTTTAGAAGGAGGTGCAAAATACGTAATTTTAAAAGATTTACTAATATTTAGTAATATAAATAAAAACATATATTTAATAAATAAAATAATATATATCAATAAACTTACATTCAAAATATACATAGATAGTTTGGGTTGAGTGTCGCGCAACGTTGAACACTTATAAATGATAAAGTCTAATTTGGTTTGACATAGAAATAGGACGTAGTACGATAATGTATTATTTTATAGAGTAACCCCTTAGTGTAGCGGTTTAATTTCTTAATTTAATTACTTGTTCACATCCGTTACAATGTTTTATAGTGCGTCAAATAGGAATGACGCCGAGCGTCGAGGTGAAGTAACGAGCGAAGGCTTTTAATTATGGCGCCAACTGCCTAATCAACTGTCCATTGTACTCGCTCACTGTGGCAATGTGAACATTGTCATAAAGTCATATTAATGTCAGGCCGACCGCACGTTTATGGCTGGTAAAAAAGCAGTTATTACAGTTTATAGTTGTAAATGTAGTAATACTAACAGGACGTCGTTATACCTATGATTAAATAAAACAAGTCCATTTTTAGAGTCTTATATCCTTATTTAATTAATTCATACGGGAATACGCCGTGTGGTTTCCAGCAGAGTGGAGTAGCACCTCTCCAAGTCTTCCCGTAAATGTCGTAGACTTGTCGCGACTTAGGAAATACAAGCTAAACAAAGCTTATAAACATCAATAGCCCCTTTCTAACCCGTCTGGCCAGCGTGGAGAGTGTAGGCCAAATCCTCTAGCTGCTCTGGCCAAGTAATGTTAGTACAGAGAGGGTCGCGCTCCTGCAGTGGAGACTAAGAAGACGTGATGATGATGATACGAGAATTAAAGGGATTCATGAATTTTTCGCGGTCCAGTGCTGAACCCATTTGAACTAAATTACTTCAAAGGAAACGGAGATATCATTTAACATTTGCTTTCAGTGTGCCCTAGGTAACCTTTTAAACTATTTAATGAAGTACTGTTTACAGTTTAAAGTCAGTATACTTACTGACTTTAAGCTGTAACTAATTGTAACTGTAACTTACTCTAAAGCTTTTTTCTTTAAAAGTGGTCGTTGCTCTTTAGCCGCATTTCTTCGCACATTTCTGTGCCATCGCAAATGTGCGACAAAATGCAGCAAAAGAGGCTGAATCAATAACCTCCTATTTTTTAAAGTCGGTAGAAAAAACTGCTTCAATAAGTAAAAGCAAATATAAGGACCACCTCACGGGGCCGGTTAATTACATTTTAATACGACCTGCGCAAAGTGTTGCCTCTGAAGAGTTGTTGCAGAGTTTTAAAATTAATTAACTCGGCAAGTTTCGAGTTTTGCGGACTTTGCGACGGCGGGCGAGTTATGGTTTCCTAGTACTTTTCGCTTGGGAAAAGAAAAAATAGACAGATAAGTATATGAAATAAATAAAGGAAATAATTGTCAAAATGCTCTCAGAAAATGGAGAACAATGCAAAAAACTTCAACGTCAAGAACGTCGCTCTTAAATTGTGATGACTGTGACCTAAAGGGAGAAAATTACGGGACCTGAAAGAATGCTTTTAATAATCGTTTGCTGTCCATACTTAGTTTTATCATATTAGCGAGTTTCTGGGTAGGAAAAACTTATGCAATAAGTTAAAGCAGATATAAAGATACCACCTCACGGGACCGGTTAATTACATTTTAATACGAGCTGCGCAAAGTGTTGCCTCTGAAGAGTTGTTGCAGAGTTTTAAAATTAATTAACTCGGCAAGTTTCGAGTTCTGCGGACTTTGCGACGGCGGGCGAGTTATGGTTTCCTAGTACTTTTCGCTTGGGGAAAGAAAATATAGAAAGATTAGTATATGAAATAAATAAATGAAATAGTTGTCAAAATGTCTTCTGTGATGAGCCTGACCTAAAGGGAGTCAATTATAAAAGCATTTATCAAGGTCCGGACCTTGATAAATGCTTTTATAATCATTTGCTGTCCATACTTTTTTTATCATATTAGCGCGTCTCTAGGCAGCTATGCTGCTTCGGAGCCTGGGCGAACCAGCTTTTTCTTCTCGATGGGGCTCGCACTAACACATTCTCTCCTAAAAATTTACACAAATCTACTTGAAAACATAAACCTCTTATTCATCATCATCATATCAGCCACAGGATGTCCACTGCAGGACATATAAGCCTCTTATTGCAATTGGATAAAGCAGATATATAAGGATTGCAAATGTGCGAAGAAAAGCTTTATAGTGGCTAAAGCGGGTGAATTAGTAACCACCTTTTTCTGAAGAAAAAACTGCTGCAATAAGTTAAAACAGATATTAGGACCACCTCACGGGGCGGTTAATTACATTTTAATACGAGCTGCGCAAAGTGTTGCCTCTGAAGAGTTGTTGCAGAGTTTTAAAATTAATTAACTCTGCAAGTTTCGAGTTTTGCGGACTTTGCGACGGCGGGCGAGTTATGGTTTCCTAGTACTTTTCGCTTGGGGAAAGAAAATAAAGATGGCTAATTATATGAAATAAATAAAGGAAATTGTATCATATTTTGTTTGAAATACTTACGAGTTGGTCCCATAGAAATTTTATTAAAATCGGTTGTGAAGTATGGGGCTGAAGTCGGCTTTTAGTTTTGAAAAGTTATAATAACAACACGAGCTGCGCTAAGTGTTGCCTCTGAAGAGTTGTTGCAGAGTTTTAAAATTAATTAACTCGGCAAGTTTGAGTTTTGCGGACTTCGCGACGGCGCGTGAGTTATATGGTTTCCTAGTGCTCGTAGCCTTTAGGTTCGTAGAAAGGTTGCCAACAGGACCCTTATAACCCCTAAGCCGGCATTGGGAGGAATTCCTCCCGACTTCCATTGTTTAACTATTGTGTCTGGTATTGGCGCATCTCAAAAAGATTATCGTCATCCTTCCGGTTTTAGCTAGTTTCTAGTAGCCTAGTAGATTTTCTCCGCACATTTGGCTGTTTTTTACAAAGGTGTAAGTCAAGACAAAATTTGAAATGATATCCCCGTTTCATTTCAAATAATTTATTTCAATTGGGGGCATCACAGGACCTCGAAAATTCAAGTATTTCCTTTAAAATATATGCTGAAAGTAAAACATACATGCCTACGGCAAGTACCTACTTGCCAAAACTTACTAGAATTTATTTTCAACTTTTTAATTTATTGCTTAAGATATAAAACCTTATTTAATAATTATTATTTACTTTATTTTTATTACTTTAAATATAACTTTGAAGGGACATACTTTTAATAAACCGAACCACGGGCTATACTAGATCACTATGGTAAAATAGAATTTAAATGACGTAAAAAAAAAACAAAAATATATGGCGTTTCCATACCAAAGTTTGCAGCCCCCGGTCAATTTGTATGGGAATGCCGATTTTATTTTTGGTATTTAGACTGTTATATTATTATTTTTTATATTTATAGTGATATAGTATATAGCCCGTGGCTTGATTTATTACGGGTATGCCGTATGTCCCTTCCACGATGTATATTATATATATTTTATTTAATTTCTTGGAATACGACGTAACTCTTAATTAAAGCGACTTATTATTTAAATTACGGCGTCGAGTAAATTTATAACAAGAAAAATGGCGTCGGCCGAAGAATGAGTTTAATTAAACGCTGGCTACTATAAAACAGTGAGGCGACAAGAAAACCGCGACTACGGAAGAAACCCGCGAAATAATGATGGCGGTGTAAGATGTAAGCGGTAGCGGATGTTGGTAGCATTTTAAATAAGCGGCCAAGTGCGAGTCGGACTCGCCCATGAAGGGTTCCGTAGTAGTATTTTTTTAAAACTTTTATATTTGAGTTGATTAAATGAAAGGTAAATTGCAGTCTATGACATATTAAAAAAAAACTACTTACTAGATCTGGTTCAAACCAATTTTCGCTGGTAGTTTTCATGGTAATGAACATCATATATTTTTTTTAGTTTTATCATTCTCTTATTTTAGAAGTTACGGGGGGGGGGACACACTTTTTTCCACTTTGGAAGTGTCTCTCGCGCAAAGTATTCGGTTTAGAATAAAATGATATTAGAAACCTCAATATCATTTCTGAAGACCTATCCATAGATACCCCACACGTATGGGTTTGATGAAAAATATTTTTTTTAATTTCAGTTCTAAGTATGGGGAACCCCCAAAATTTATTGCTTTTTATCTATTTTTGTGTCAAAACCTTAATGCGGTTCACAGAATACATCTACTTACCAAGTTTCAACAGTATAGGTCTTATAGTTTCGGAAAAAAGTGGCTGTGACATACGGACGGACAGACAGACAGACAGACATGACGAATCTATAAGGGTTCCGTTTTTGCCATTTGGCTACGGAACCCTAAAAAGCTCTTGGTGTTACTGTGTAAGCTAGTTGTAATTGTTATTTTTGAACATGAACAAAACAAAATTTTGTCAGGTGTTCTTTGTGTTCTTAGGTAGGGGATATTTTGCGCGAAATTATATCTTCTAAATTTTTTAATTCAAATCAAATCATTTTATTCGTTTTCATGTAAAATCAAAATCCATCGAGTTGGGTATCAAAATAAGGGATCGTATTAAAGGATTGGAAAAACATACTTAGATATGTTTAAATGTAACATATTATTCAGGAGGGACCTGAGTTCGATCTCCAGCCAGGGCAAGTTGGAAAATGACCTTTTTCAAATTGTCCTGGGTCTTTGATGTTTATTTAAGTATGTATTTATTATAAATATATCATCGTTTAGTTAGCATTCCGTACTTACAAGTTTAAAACTACTTTGGGGCTAGCTCCAGTATGATGCCCCCATAGTATTTTTTTTTTCTCTATTTATTTATTATACGAGCGTGTTCCCGGTTGCAGCCCAGGCCTCTTGTTCTTGTACTAAGCAGTCGGTTTTTTGAAGTGAAAACTTCTTTAGCGGCGTTGTGCACTTTTTTTGGAATGGGTAAAAAATGTTAAACTCGCGTCAGGACACGTGACCTGATCGAAAATTCGTAAGACGGATGGAGAGTAGACAGCTGGCGCGGCGTAGGAGAGGGAGTATCCCCCTCTCTTTCTACGGCGCGGCGAAAATGTATGCCTGCGCCTGCTGTGTCGTATATCAAAAATGCACAACGTTAATATTCAAGTTTTCACTTCTGCCGGCACTCCCAGAGTGCAACCCTTCGTTTTTTTTTAGTAATTGATGTTCTATGTGTCTGAGATTAGCAGTTAGACGTAAAAGAAGAGACTCTCTTGTGTTCTAGTCGAAAGCTACCTGTTCTTTATCTTAACTCGTTCCCGTTCCGCCGCCTGATGTCCTTGGGAATGCAGTTACATGCGTCGCCTTTCACGGCATCCACAGAAAGATGTAGAGTGGTTTTATTTTAGGTAGCTCTAATTTATGATTAATTTCCGCCCCAGCTCATCAATCAGACCAATCCACACCCATTATCAGGCCCAAATTGGAAGAAAGCAATTAGTTACGCGACCCCGGCTACAAATAACCGAGACGTTTGAACGAATTAAACTGCACGAATTCAGGTGCCGCCATTGATTAAACGTTGTGTTAATTGTTGATTTAACACGTTAATAGTTGTATCGTTGTTGTTTATTGGACGTAAGACACGCGGCAGCGAGTCGGAGCCAAGTTCAAAGGAAGGCAACGCAGCAGCCGTGTGTATGTATCGCTAGTTCCTTTATGTAGGGCGGGGCGATGAATAAAAGCGATTTCTATTAAACATTCTTGTTTTATTTTCTTAACTTTATGCACACACGTCTTTAGCATTTGGTCGTCGTAGCCATCTTGTGTACAAATTATCTACTTACTTCCTTTCATTCCTCTCTTTTACACGTGTACACTTAACCTATTTGCCTCTCTCATTCTTCTTACAATATTTATCCTATTCTTTCATACACCACCTTACATATAGTATCTATCTCTCTTTATTATAATGTTGCTAGCCCACACAAACGGCTACAAATAACCGAGACGTTTGAACGAATTAAACTGCACGAATTCAGGTGCCGCCATTGATTAAACGTTGTGTTAATTGTTGATTTAACACGTTAATAGTTGTATCGTTGTTGTTTATTGGACGTAAGACACGCGGCAGCGAGTCACAGCCAAGTTCAAAGGAAGGCAACGCAGCAGCCGTGTGTATGTATCGCTAGTTCCTTTATGTAGGGCGGGGCGATGAATAAAAGCGATTTCTATTAAACATTCTTGTTTTATTTTCTTAACTTTATGCACACACGTCTTTAGCATTTGGTCGTCGTAGCCATCTTTATGTACAAATGATATCTACTTACTTCCTTTCATCCTTCTCTTTTACACCTGTACGCTTAACCTATTTGCCTCTCTCATTCTTCTTACAATATTTATCCTATTCTTTCATACACCACCTTACATATAGTATCTATCTCTCTTTATTATAATGTTGCTAGCCCACACAAACGGCTACAAATAACCGGGACGTTTGAACGAATTAAACTGCACGAATTCAGGTGCCGCCATTGGTTAAACGTTGTGTTAATTGTTGATTTAACAGCAAGTTAATAGTTGTATCATTGTTGTTTATTGGATGTCAGACACGCGGCAGCGAGTCGGAGCCAAGTTCAAAGGAACTAGCGAAGCAGCAGCCGTGTGTATGTATCGCCAGTTCTTTTATGTTTTAAATTTTTGTTTTTACATACCATGAAGACGTTAAATAAATACATTTTAGAATTCTCTACACTTGGCAGCCAATTATTTTGATTTATTTTGAACTTGTCTCCCATCCCTTACAACAAACGTGTTTTTCTACGGAACCCTTCGTTTCCAAGTCCGTCTCGAAATTGGCGGTCTTGTCCTATGTTCTGTCTGTGTACACCTGAGGTGTAAAGACATGACAAAGTATTTGCATGTAAATAAAATTATAGTTGCGTTGCGCACTACGTTTAAACTAAAACTGTTTCTTTGAAGCCATTATGTGCGTGAATTACCATCTTTCTAAGTTAATTGCGTACCCTTTAATTTACGCAAGCCGTATAATGGACCTTATTGTCACATGTTCTAGGTCCAATTTCGCTTGTCTCCGGGTCTATATACGGCGCCTAATCGCTATATGCAGGCAGGATAAGTATAATGAACCTTATAATCACAAGTTTTAAGTCCAATCTCGCTTGTCCCCGTGTGATTTAAGGCACCTAATCGCTAATCCTATGGCCGCACGTTAAAGCAGGTATAAATTCTTAACAGCGCTCGTGCTCATGATCATCCCGAGTTATCCTGTGAGTGTACTCCCTTTAGAGCCTAGTATACCTTAAATAACCTACTTCTTTTTGGAAGTCGGTAAAATATTGATCGAGCGAGAGTATCGAGCGAAATTCTCCATTTACTTGATCTTGATTGGCCTGCAGAAAAAAATAAATCTCGTACAATATTTTTATTGTGAGGTCGATAAAGAGGAGACAAGTAATTATTATCAAGATAACAAGATAAGGGTGCGTCATTTTTTTTACAGGGTTCCTATGGCCTTCCGGCTCCATCATCAGAAAAGCTCATTGACTACACAATATTGTATTGTCATCCGAGTTACACAAGTATGCAAAATTTCAGCTTAATCGGTTGAGGATACAGAATAAGCGCGGAAACAAACTGTACTGCAGCATTTTCTTCATAAAATGTCAACTAACAATGTATTGACCATGGTACTGACATTAAAATTAAACATGTGGACTAAGAATACATTGTCATGTCATAATTATTAATTAAGAATGATGTCAAATTTTAAATTAATGTCAAATTGACATTAATTTAAAATTTGACATTGGTCCATTGTCCATTGGTACTTAGACGTGTACCGAGTGTACTCAAATTATAACATTTGTGAGTGTACAAATACAAACCTTTGAGGGACCCGCGCCAAACTCAAGCCAGGGTAAGGTTTAACCTCGCTATCATCATTTCAGCCGCATAACCTTTTAAACCTGCTGGACATATACCTCACCCAAAGATTTCCAAAATGACCGATCAAGAGCGGCCTGTGTCCAGCGTCTTTCAGCGACTAGTCAGGTCATCTGACTTAAGGCACAGAATTACATGAAGAACGGAAACTCGCACCTTCCCCCGCAATCTGGCGTCCCCGCAACCCCTCCCCCGTTTTTGGGCCTTGTAAGCGCCTGTAAAACAGGGTTGTTTGTTGCTAGTCGCACGTTGACGTTACGCGAGTCACTTGGGATTATTGAATAATAATGATGAGAAACGCATATTATCATTGTTTATCCACGGAAAACAATAAAGAATGAAAATTTTATTGATTTCCGTGTGATGAAAACAGGTAAGCAAAGCAACAAATTCTGAGGTGGCGACCCTGATTGTTTAATTCACACTTTTGACGTGTGCACAGATATAGTGTTTCGTTTGTAGTAAGTAGTACTACTACTAGTGCCATACCTGCGCTTAAAGTCTAATCTTTCGGAACCAAAACGAACACGCCAAGAAAGCAATAAAGGGCTAAGTAAGTCTTTCTCAGCATTAAGCACTAAAGAATACGTGTTATGAGTGATTTATTAAAGCTGATGCGACACGCCGTGTTTGCGAAATTTTAAGAATGTTTTAGACGCGTGCTAATATACCCGTGGGGTGCGTGTGTAGTGCTGCTATAAATTTTGACAAAAATGCGGCATACTTTGACTTCAACGTTGACGTTTATTGCTGTTGTGTTATGTGCAGAATGAATAGCCTTTCGACTACGAGTAAGCACATAATAAAAGTAAGCACGTAAGGAACGGAAAGTCACCTTCTATATATATATAAAATAACCGGCCAAGTGCGAGTCGGATAGGGCCATAGCGGTGCGTGTATAGTGCTGCTACAATTTTGACAAAAATGTTGCATACTTTACTCTACGTTGACGTTTATTGCTGTTGTGTTAGGTGCAGAATGAATAGCCTCTCGTCTACGAGTAGGCACATAGTTAATATAAAAACAACTCTCGACTAAGAGTAGGCGTAAAAATGATATAAGTACACAGAACGGTATTATACCGTGTGGTATCCGGCAGAGTAGAATAGGACCACTCCAAGTCCTCCCGTGGATATCGTAGATGGGACTTAGGAAATACAAGCTAAACAAAACTTATGAACATCAATGAGGCCTCTCCAATCCGTCTGACCAGCATGGAAAGTGTAGGCCAAATGCTCTGGCCAAGTATGGCTCTGGTAGTACAGACAGGGTCGTGCTCCTGCATTATGATGACGATGATGATACAGAACGGAAAGTCAACTATTTAATGTATAACCGGCCAAGTGTGAGTCGGATAGCTTGCGTGTGTAGTGCTGCTATAAATTTTGACAAAAATGTGGCATACTTCAACGTTGACGTTTATTGCAAAGTCAAAGTCAAAGTCAAAATCAAAAATTTTGTAAAGTCGAAAATTTTTATTCAATGTAGGATAAATTTATCTCTTATTGAAGGTCATTTTTTTTAAATATTATTTTAGTGCAAAAGCTAAAAACTACTAGCGTTGCGTACACATGACAATAGAAAAATAAAATTGAGTAATATAGAAAATTAAATTATATAATTTGGCCATCATTAAATTCAAATAAATAAACCCCTGTATGTAGTTGAATACTTTAGACATTTGTAGTAAATAAATGTATTTAACTTGTTGTCCGCTTCAGTTCAGCCCATGGTACATACCTTCATCTTTACAAGAGTGGTTTATTTTGTAAATCTAACCTGTCGTCATGTCATAAAACCAAATAAACAAACTCTTCGGCATTTTTCATATTAGCGTAGATTTAAACCACTAAATAAATAAATCACTTTGCTTGCTGTCGGTACTTTGCTAATTGTGGCAAATTAACTATAACGCATACCTACCTGTGACGAGTTAACTAATACTTTTTTATGCATGTGACGAATTAACTTTGAATGTATGGAGTTTTAAAAACGTGACGAATTAACTATGTGGCAAGTTTACGATAACCCTTCGGAACGACCACTGCTGGGAAGATTACGCCGAAAGAAACCCAGTTCAGACTTGCTGTTGTGTTATTGCAGAATGAATAGCCTTTCAACTAAGAGTAAGCACGTATTAAATATAAGTACATACAGAACGGTATTATGCAGTTTGGTATCATCCTACAGAGTAGAATAGGACCACTCCAAGTCCTCCCGTGGAAAGCGTCTTAGGAATTACAAGCTAAACAAAACTTATGAACATCAATGACGCCTCTCCAATCTACAGAGAGGGTCGTGCTCCTGCAGTGAAGACTAAAAAGACTTGATGATGATGATGATAATTATACAGACCGGAAAGTCACTTAGGTACTTAATGTATAAAATAATCGGCTAAGTGCGAGTCGGATAGGGTGCGTGTACAGTGCTGCTATAAATTTTGACAAAAATGCGGCATACTTTGACTTCACCGTTGACGTTTATTGCTGTTGTGAGTGTTGTGTTATTGCAGAATGAATAGCCTCTCGTCTACGAGTAGGCACATAGTTAATATAAAAACATATAGAACGCCTGCTTAATTTATAAAATAATCCAATCGAACCAACAAAAAAAGTTGTATCATAGAAAAACAAATTAATTTCTTATTCAATTTCTTAATTTAATTTCTCATTTCATCTTATTTTTTACTGTATTTTTAGCTTAGAAATTTTACCTCATATTGTGTGTCCAAGGTCGCTGGAAGGCGCTGGATGCAAGCCGCTCTAGATCGGTCATTTTGGAAATCTTAGGGAGAGGCCTATGTCCAGCAGTGGACGTTGTACGGCTGAAATGAATGAATATATGTGCATCAAGCAAGGGCAGGTCACAGTGGTACTTTTATAAATGTTTTAAGATCTTTTTGTAACTTGTGTTTCCACAATAAAGATGATTTGGTTTGATTATGATAAATTACTAACTAATCACTTCATATGTCAAATATATTCTTGTCTACTATCACTGTATCACCTATAGCTATATGCCCTACATTAGTACGGATACTATGGATGATTATCCCGTCAGATAGCAGTGATTTATATGTGAGAGCAATTACCGCCGCTGTTAATGTCGGGACATTCAATTGTCGGACGGAAATCGATGCCGAAACATTTACAATAATATTATTGAAACTAACGTTAGATAATATTGTTTTTTTTTTTTTGCATGAATCTAAGATCGCCGCCGATTCTCAACTACATAGTATTTTTGGATTGCGAAATCCGAATCTAACCTGTTTACGGAATCCAAGATGGCGTCTGGATTTTAATTTTCAAATTCTTTTTTTTACAAATGATCGTTGTATCAAGTTTTAAGTGTTTATAAAGCTTTCGATTTTGCAGTAAGGAGCTTCAACTCTGTTCTTACCTGGTCGAGACATGACAGCCATCTCCTTGTTTAGTTGGGTTTTACTATCGTAGGTGTCATCAACATCATTATTTAGCCGCATAACGAGCACTACTGGTCACAGGCCGCTCTAAAAATGTTTAATTTCAATGTTTATTCTTACAAAAGATAACATGAGTTTTAATTAATTTATTTCTTGTTTCAGGTATGTTCTCAACATTATACAACTTCATAGTTTCATGTAAGTGTAACAAAACCGCCATTTGCTAATGCGAGAACGGGCGACAGAACGCCACGGAATAGGTCATGCTGAAGCGTTTCGTCGTTCTCTCTCGCTCTAGCAAATGACGGTTCTAATCGACAGAAAAGAACAGCAGCATAAGAAAGTTCCGCTCCGTGTTGACAGATGTATCCCAACCCTAAAATGATTTTAAAGACATCCTTCTAATTTTCCATACGTACGAGTACGTCACCTAGCTTTTATTTTGAAACTTACTAATTTTGTAGCTTATTTCCTAGATGATACTTTTTATCCCGAGAAAATGTGAGTATCCCGCGTGGCGTGGGATTAACAAAAATTTTCATTGGATTCAACTAAATGAACGAGCTAGCGTAGTTCTCCAAGTCTACTTGAACAATCCGGCATTTGTATGTATATTTGTTCGACGATAACTCTAGTAATGTCGATGATAGCTTAGTGAAATTTGGTAAGCCTGTAGGTGTAGCTAATGAAATGAAATGAAATAAATTTATTTGCAAGCAAACACGGTAAGAAATACGATTTTACAGGTCATTCATACCTAATTCTATTGTACAGGCGTTGCACCAACAATCGGCATGCAATTTTTTTTTTATATTTATGCTTCTGATTTACAGAAATGTGATAATAATAGTCATTATTGAATAATATCATGCATGTCAAATGATTCACAATAATGAAGAATAAATTTAATTACTAATAATAATTTATTATGTCTAATGATTTCTATATGGGGCGCCGCATGTCAAAATTTAAAGTCAAGGAATTCATTAATGGTATAGAAGCTTCATTAACCAACAATGTACTGAGTTGTTGTTTAAATTTTGAGTATGGCAAGGACTTCAGACTTTCTGGTAAACAGTTGTAGAGCTTTATTTATAATACTTAAAAGAATTTTTAAGTTCGAACATGAGCCAAATGTGTCAAGAGGTTCTTCTTCTGCCTTACCTTTTCCCATTTTATTTGGGGTCGGCGCAGTATGTCTTATCCCTCCATATTCCCCTATTCCCCGTCATTCCTTCTTCCACCCCAACTATACTCATATCATGCTTAACGCACTCCATCCATCTTTTCTTTGGTCTTCCTCTTCCTTCACGTCCATTTACCTTCATATTTAGTGTCTTTTGCGTTACATGTTCTCTTTCTCTTCGCATAACGTATTCAAACCAAGCCAATCTGTTACTTCTTACCATGTCTGTTATCGGTGCAACCTTCAAGCTACCTCTTATGTACACGTTTCTCACCTTATCCTTCCGCGTCACTCCGCACATCCATCTCAACATTCAAAATGTGTCAAGGGGTTGCCGAGATATAAATAATTTATTTTTGGCTTAGGAAAATACCCAATTATTATGGATACTTAGTAGCAAACAGTTGTTTCCTTCGAGTCTCTTGATCCGCACCCTTAGAATATAGAACAAACCAGAAGTAGCCTACAGCCGTTAATGTATGCAGCTCACTGTGTCCAAAAAGAATGCGTTACCCCCCGCATTCCTCATACTTCACACCCGCAAAGTGTTGCTAGCTTAGAGAGAGTTCGCATCTTTTAGGGCAAATCAAAAATTATGTTTCAAAATAATGCAAACCAAACTTAATGTTTTGTGTCAACATAATACGAGTATCGATCTATAACAGTTATCCTATTTAATAAATATTCATAAATATATTGCATAAAAAAACCCTTAAGTGGAATGAAACACGTAATTTTTTACAAAATATTCTTTTATTTACGTACCTTTTTGTTTTACTTTTTTTTTATAATATTGACGTTTTGATTCTGACCCAATCAATACATTTTTACGTTTTGACAAATGATGAAGTTGTATATGTAAATATTTTTATGAGATTATAACAACAACTGCAAAAATGTTATTTTTTAGATGAAGTTAGGTATAGGGATAGTTTTCTTGATAAGGAAGGACATTGTCTACTTTGATTCCGATATTGGTTCCTGTGGGATAATATACGGATAAGGATAGATAATTCCATGTGTAATTTATAAAACCGCGCTTTGTTTCATAAAAATAATCGTCTTCAAAATGTTTCCAACAAATAACACTGCCTAGTAGGTAGGTTTTCATATTTCATCTAACCGAGCTTGTCTTATCATTTGTGTCCTCTTTACTCTTATGATTTCATCAGCTGGAAACCTGAAATTCTACTTTTAAAAATTAGAATAGTTTTAACATAAAACATTCTTATAACAAGTTTACGCAAATTAAAAAAAACCCGACGGTCAAAAACGCCGTCTAGCGATGAGTAGCGGAACTACAGATACGACTTGAATTGATAACGTTACAAAACATAGATTTGTTTTATTTTAGGGAAAGTCGTTTTTCAAACGGTAAGTGCCATTTCTGAAACGCGGAGTCATCTAAACGATTTTTAGTTTTTTACGTACAAAAAACCGTTCGTTTAGTGACTCCGCGTTTGAAAAATAGCACCTGGTAACCTCCAATAACTTTTAAAAGGCTTAACCGATTTTCATAAAACATAGCTAAGAAACCCCGCAAGGTAACTTGATTTTAAATAAAAAACCGAATCGAAATCAGTCCTTCCGTTCGAGCGCTATGATGACACAGATAGACATACAGACAGACACTAGCGTCAAACTTATAACACCCCTCTTTTTTGTCGGGGGTTAAAAACACTACTATTCATACAATTTAGTTTCTGTCAAACAATAGTTAATAATCTGGGGGCACGGCAGTGCCCCCACCAAGTCGAGCAAAAAAGCGTCACGGCCGTACCATCCTTTTCTCGAAGCAATTCAGACCATTTTCGACCCCCTGTAACTTCGTTGTGGATAAAACTAGAAGACTGAAATTTTCAGTAACCATGCAGGCATTGTAAAGACATGGTATATTTCAAATTTCATTCAATTTGAACCAGTATTTTAAGAATTATAACGGGTCAAATTTCTTAATTTTGTCACTCACTGACTCACCGATCATCAAAATTCTAAGGCACTTCTAGCAGACCTAGAAGCTTCAAATTTGGAATATAAGTAGTGTTTGGTGTATGAATCAAGGAAAAACTAAAAAATCTAGAAAAAACCGCAAAGAAAATTAAGCCCATACAGCCAAGTCTTCAGTTAAATTTTTCAATATTGGCTTTATTCGTAACGATGTTTTACGGCAGTTATTATTATTGCGTGCGAAGCCGCGGGTTTAAGCTAGTCCCATATAAATATAGGCGCATGGTAGTGCCCCTGCCAAATCGAGCAAAAAATGGGTATTCCCGTCATGAAAACACGTGTAAATTAAATTATTTAATGCAAAAAACGTACCTACGTGCGTATTCGTACTTATTACGAGTGCGTAAGGTTGTAAATTAATTATTATACCACGCGCTGTGATGCTAGCGAGTGAGCGCGGGCCGTTACTACGCGCTGCGCGGTGCGATATACATATCTATACATATAATAAAACAGTAAAAAAGTGTGTCTGTACATTAAATATATTTCCAAAAAAAATATTGGGGGCGATGGAGACGTAGTAACAGAGTAAGAATTTAAAAAAAAATGTCTGTCTGTTTGTCTGTTTGTCTGTTTGTCTGTTTGTCTGTATGTCTGTTTGTCTGTTTGTACACGCTAATCTCCGGAAATACTGGACGGATTCGAATGAAACTTTTTTTGTTATATAGCTATTAAGCCTGGGCAACATATAGGGTATAAATGATTTTGGAAAATGAAACGCCTGATGCAGAACCATAATGGTCCAGCTAAACTATAAGAGATATAAAAATGCCGCCTTAGTAAAAGTTGTTCAGCCTGATGAGCATTTTCCAGAGACATAAAGTCCACGCGAACGAAGTCGCGGGCTTCAGCTAGTATACAATAAGTAGAAGGTACCGAAAAGGAAAAAAGTAGAACTGTCTACAAAATACAAAAAGAAATGAGATCCCATCAAAAACAATACTTGTCAAAAAAACCAAGTCTCGCAACTCAGTTGTTCTGCGGTAAAAAGTTGTGAGATCCATGTAATACCAAGTCGGTTATTAATTTATTCAGTCTCTACTTAAGCGACTTTCTGTCTTAATACGTCCAGTCTCTAAGACCACGATCGTGGTCCATAACAATTGAAAATCAATTGTGTCTGGAATCTCCGTACTCGAAGCATTAAGTTGTTACGTAATAATTAACAGCATCTTATAGTGACGCATATCAATATTAAAATTCTTAAATGTTTTATATAAATATATTGAGACTTGGCCATCGCCTGAAAACACGTGTAAATTCAATCGCCTGAAAACACATGTAAATTCAATTATTTAGTGCGATGGCCAAGTCTCGATATATTTATATAAAACATTAAAGAATTTTAATATTGATATGCGTCACTATAAGATGCTGTTAATTATTACGTAACAACTTAATGCTTCGAGTACGGAGATTCCAGACACAATTGATTTTCAATTGTTATGGACCACGATCGTGGTCTTAGAGACTGGACGTATTAAGACAGAAAGTCGCTTGAGTAGAGACTGAATAAATTAATAACCGACTTGGTATTACATGGATCTCACAACTTTTTACCGCAGAACAACTGAGTTGCGAGACTTGGTTTTTTTGACAAGTATTGTTTTTGATGGGATTTTATTTACTTATATACATAAGTCACTCTATTTATACTAAAATGTCTTAATTCAAACAATATCATACTTTGACACTAAATAAATTAATATGAATTTATCTATTAAAGTCAAACGTTAAATTATTTGTCATGCATTTATTTATTTTTTATTAACCTTCTAGAAAATAACCAAGTAACGTAAAAGCAGGAAAAACTTTTTAGCACAACTGGCAACATTGACAAAATGGACTCGCCCAAATTGTTTACATTTTGAACGAGTAAAAATAAATTATTATTCGAATAAAATGAAATGTATTTGCGCTACTTACACATGAAATGTGATCCTATCTAGTTTTTATAATTTTTCAACTGCATTTTTGCAGGTGGGAACCGCACAACACTGCATAATTAAATTAAAACTGAGAGAATTTTTCCCGCGTACGTCTCAGTCGATGGCCACAGATAGACTAATCCACCAATTGTCAAACTACTCTCTTTGAGAGTAGTTTGTGTAGCTTCAGCTTATGGCGCGTTCGCGGCTTCTGGTTTGTTCTATATTCTAAGTCCGCACCTTACAACACGTCCATTATATTCTTCCTCTATACCCGTCTACTTTTAAATCGACCATTTTAGTCGACTATACTAGTAAGTTATAAGTCTACGATATATGACATGGCCTAGTCAGCAAAGGAAGGCTATTCGTAAAATTCTCTTCCACAATGAGCACAAAAATACGCTCGAGACTGTACAGAGTGTGAAATATTGTATTGCGGTCCAATTTATACTGCAATTTTTCAAAGGCTTGAAGAAAGTTGGTGTCATAATTTTTATGTCTTTTCATATATATTTTTTGATATGTCTTAGGATATAATGTAATGTTTTAGTAATGCATTATAGCAGAACTTTTGATAGCAGGCGGAACGCCGGTACTGAAAGTCCTTCAAAGGTTTTTAAAGTCCTACTCGAGGTTTTGACACCAGAGGCGTGGAACAGATGTGTGGTGGTTGGTTCCGTTCTTCAAAAAGGTTCTGTTTTTATTTAATTTGCAATGTTTGTGTGTTTGTTTAGGTCAAATCTTTCACCTTTATTTTCAGCCAGTTATCCTCAACCGATTGAACTGAAATTTGGCATACTTGTGTAAGTCGAATGACAATACTCTTCTATAATACTTAATTATGGAGTCAATTAGCTGTTCTGATGATGGAACCGACAGAAATTCGACAGAACTCAGTATTAAAACAACATAATTTCAATAAGTAGAACTCGTTTCATTTGTCTTGACGAGCACTTCATGGTACACTAGCTGGTGCCCGCGTCTTTGTCTGCGCAGTATTTTTATAAATTAAAGCCTATGTGTTATTCTGATGTATAAGCTATATTATTGTAAAGTTACATTAAAATCCATTCAGTAGTTTTTACGTAAAAGAGTAACAAACATCCATCCATACTTACAAACTTTCGCGTTTATAATATAGGTAGAACTATGCCTAGGGTCAGAACATGGAGACGAGGGGTCGATGATGGAACTCAGTAATAAAACGACGCAACTCGATCGAGTTTGGGCTTATTTCATTTGTCTTAAATAAGAGCTTGAACAAAAAATGATATTTTTTTAAATAAAACTTATTACCACATAACTTTTAGCACCGAGACATAAAGTTAAAATCAAAATCGCATATTTCAAACGCTCCCCGTTCACCTATGTTTGTTCCTGTATAAATCAAGGCAACCGGGAACAAAGTAAACTAATAAAACGTGAAATTTTCGCCTTGTATCATAAGAGTTGGCAACTTTTCGCGACACACGGGCGGCGAGAGTGGAAAACTTGTAAGCTTTTTGTCTCTCAAAGTGCATTCTGGTTAAGTTTTGAATTGGATTGTTTGGAATTGGTGGGAAGTTTAATTTGTGTTGCGGAGTTTGACTTTTATAAATAGGTTGATGTTGAATTACATTGTTGCGAAAATCTTTTGTCATAGAATTACTTTACGGATCCTTTGTGCCTTAGATCGTTTAACTTTCTGGCTAAATGGGTCAAGCAAATATTACTTGAGTCGCAGCGATTATGCGTGAAGACATTGCTTTTTGATTTTGTCGTAAAAGTCCAGACTGATTACGCTGTTTATATAATAATATCAACGATTTTGTGCGTGACTGTAAATGTGAAGATGGAAAAAGGATTAACAAAACAATAAGTTTTTGAAAAATATATTTTTTTTTATCAGCTTTTATTGTGATGCCAAAATACTTTAAGAGAAATAAAATAAGTGCAAACTCGATGGAGTTCGTCGTTTTACTACTAAGTTCCATCGACCACCTCTCGTCTCCATGATCCATTACCATGTACTCGTAAAGACAAATCAAACAAGTCTAACTCAATGAGGGTTATTTTGGTTTATGACTGAGTTCTGTGAATATCTCTCCGCTCCCTTGAACAGCTCATTGTATTTACACAAGTATGCAAAATTTCAAATCAATCGGTTGAGGATAATTGGTTGAAAATTAAGTTGCAAGATTTGACCTAAACAAAAATTGCAAGTTTAAAGCATGTAAAAAATTAACCAAATATTAAATAAGCGTTTATTTGGTTACATATTTTTGCTGCTGACCGTGTACACGATGATGTAAAAAAAACTGATTTGAATTAAATCCGTGCCGTGTGGTTGCCGGTAGAGTAAAATAAAACCACTCCAAGTCCTCCCGTGAATGTCATAGAAGGCGACTTAGGAAATACAAGCTAAACAAAGCTTATAAACATCGATGAGACCTTTCCCCTCTAGCCAGCGTGGAGAGTGTAGGCCAAGTCCTCTAATTGCTCTGGCCAAGTATGGCTTTAGTAGTACAGAGAGGGTCGTGCTTTTGCAGTGGAGACAGAAAGACCTGATTATAATGAGATGTCTTAAATAAATAAATATATAGGGACAAATTACACAGAGATACTAACTCAACGATACTATATTTTATAATAGATACATATATAGATAAACATCCAAGACCCAGGACAATTTGAAAAAGGCCATTTTCCAACTTGCCCTGACCGGGGATCGAACCCGGCACCTTTGGGTGGCGGACTAGCATGGTGACCACACCACAGAGGTCGTCAAATCTAAGTTGTCTATCCTTCACCCCCGTGATCTCGTGTGAAGCTGTACCGGTAACAGCTTTAATTTAAACACCTCTGCGAAAATTTTAATTACACGGCACGTGCGCAATAAATATGGCGGTCATTAGTTTTATTCAACGGATAGTGCGCCGGTTGGACTGGAAGTGGAGATATTTTTATTAGCCGACTTCCAAAGGAGGAGGTTATCAATTCGTCGCGTTTTTTTAGGTATGTTCACCAATTTGACGAAGACGCTGTACCGATTTGGAATATTTTCTTCGTCCATTGTCAGATCAACTTTGTCATCATAATATTGCATTGTCACGTGATAAACGTATGCGTACAAAATTCCAGCTCAATCGTAAGCCGGGAAGTGGGTCAAATTTAACTTTCAAGATTTGATTACGACAGACCAGTATATAGTTTGTTCATTTTGTTTTTTAAACAATAATTATGAAAAAAATATATTTTTTAAAACAAGCTTTTTAATCTAAAGACTCTTTCTAAGATGAATCAAACGAGCCCAAACTCGATGGAATTGCGTCGTTTCAAAACAGACTTCAAAAGGGCATCCTCTAGCTCCATAATCACATCAGCAGCATATATCATTAGAATACTGCATTGTCACGCGATATATGTCAGCTCAATCGGAAACCGGGAAGTGGGTCAAGTTTAACTTGCAATATTCGATTACAGACAGACAGACAACGGGACAGGTGAAACTAAATAAAAGCTTGTACATTTTGTTTTTCAAAATACTTGGTGACCGTGAAAGTGTGACGTGATAATCCTTTAGGGTTGTGGATATACCAATCGTACTCACTTTAAAAAATATAAGGTGACCTCATTTTTACATCATTTAAAATTATAAAATTCTCTAGGCTACGTACACAACGGTATCATGTTTTTAATATCGAGGTCGTTTCCAAACAATGGTACGCGTAATATAAAACTCGCACAGCGAAAATAAACTTGTACCCGGCGTCAAATTGACGTGCCGTTTGACGTGCGTCAAAACATGACGGGTGTCAGATTCGGACTGGCGTCGTATGCGCGTATCGGAATACCAATAAGTATTTGAAATTCGATTGTTCTATTACGGTACCTGGAAAGATCCGTTAGGGTAGGATTCGATTTCTGAAATAGAATGTCTAGAAATATTTGAAAATAACGTGTGAGAACTGTTTCGAATGTACAAACTCGCAATGAAACAATTTTGTTGAAACTGAACAACTTTTGCAAGAAAACAATTGTTAAATATGCATATACATTATATCTTTACTTTGGGAACTCGATTGGTCAACTCTAATTGATCGGGCTACTCGTAGTTGTATGGAAGGCTCATTATCATCACCAGGTTTTTTTAGTCTCCACTGCAGGAGCACGACCTTTGTACTACCAGAGCCATACTTGCCCAGAGCAGCCAGAGGATTTGACCTACACGTTTTATTTTGTATTCCGCCGTAGGTGAGCGTAAGCCAAACTTAGAATACGTAAGAATAATTAGATCTTATTCTAATTTTAAAAAATGTCTTGGCCGAGTTTTTCTAGAAAACGGTACAGCGCCATCTAGATTAATAATAACAAACTATAATTTATAAACGTTCACTATGTGACTGATGAAAAAAAATTCAGCACAGGAGTATTCTGTCCGACCTTTACTGCATAAAAATGATAAATTATTACAAGATTTTATATGTCTTGCACTGAATATGTTAAACATTGGTTAAATCTTGCAACTCAATTTTCAACCAGTTAGCAACCTTCGATTGAGCTTTAATTTTGCTTGCTTGTTTACGCCTGGTATAATAATATAATAATAATAAAGCCTCTTTATTTTCTATAAGTACAGTTATATAAATACAGTAATTAAAAAAATTAAAATAGTTTGATTTTTATATAAGAACCCCTGTTAGGGTATAGGCCTCCTCCAGCTTCTTCCATTCTTCTCTATTTTGTGCTGTCTTACACCAGTTTCTTCCTGCCACTTTTTTTATTTCGTCCACCCATCTTTTTCGTGGTTTTCCCACTTTTCTTTTCCCGGGCGGGCCTTTCCAGTTCGTGCATGTAAGAGTCCAGCGTTGGTCAGTATACCTCGCTACGTGGCCAGCCCAGTTCCATTTTAGTTTTAACGCTTGGTAAAGCATGTCTGTAACTTTGGTTTTTTTCCTAATTTCTTGGCTTCTAACTTTGTGGATTTTTCTTAGGTTTAAGATACTTCTTCTACGCCTGGTAACAATACAATATTATGGAGTTAATGAGCTGTTCTGATAATGGAGCCGGGAGATATTCGACAGAACTTTGTTATAAATAAAACAACATAACCTTTTTGAGTAGGGCCGTTTGATTTGTCTTGATGGGCACTTCATGGTAGACGGAAGGTGGACGATGGAACTCAGCAATTAAACTTGTCTTGTTAACTGAAAACAGGCATGATAGTATGTATGTACTTAGAACGCACTATTCATTATTTATTGTATTGACCCCCGCACTACCTAATTTCCCATCACTGTTTTTTTTTCTATATAGGTTGCCTGGAAGAAATTGCTTAGCGATAAGGCCGCCTTTTGCGCATTTCCTAGTTTTAAGATAATTATATACTGTATTTAATTATGTGCAATAAGGGTATTGTATTGTATTCAATAAATCTCACTAATAAGTTCACATGTTGCAATGTGATCCGATAATCCAATACGCAACGACCCAAAAGAGGAGGGTGCAGAAGTAGATTTCACTACGTTATACAACATGTACCGGTATTAATACGTACTAACTCACTCGGACAGAACCACCTCCGAAAAACTGTTTTGCTTTTTGGCAGATCATATTGTTAGGCCATTATTTCTTATTGTTATATATATAGGTCGATTTCATTTGTTATGAGTGATGTATGTAAAGTAACTATTGCCTGCTAGTTCACATCAGCCATAGGAAGTCCACTGCTGGACACAGGACTCCCCCATGGATTTCCAAAACGATGGATCGGAGGCGCCTTGTGTCTAGCGTTTTTCTGCAACTTTGCTCAGATCGTCTGACCACCTAGCAGATAGGTGTCCTACGCTGCACTTGCCGATACGTGGCCGCCATTAGAGAATCTTTCTATTACTTGCAACTCTGTATTTTACATACATACATACTATCACGTCTTTATCCCTAATGGGGCAGACAGAGCATTTTGGGTCTTGCGGTTCTATGTAGAGCCCAGGGCCGCAAGACCCAAAAGCCACTTTTAGCGTCATGGTGGGCGAGAAGATGGAAAAGCAATCAATACAGTGATGGGTTGCTAGCCGCATCGCCTGTTAACATGATTTGCATTTTTGCCCATTCCCTCGATCGGCTTTTACGATCTGCGTGGGAAGAGAAGCAGCTGGTACATTCTAAGTTTTTTTTATTTCTCCCAGACCGGCATGGGAGACTTTTTTAATGGGTTATATTCTGTACTTTAATGCGTACATAAAATAATTCTATGACAACTGTGCCGGTGGGCTTTGCTCCCCTTGAGAATTTCGGGATAAAGATTATCCTATGTCCTTCCCAGGGTATCAAACAATATCCATATCAAATTTCACCTTAATAAGTTTAGTGGTTGAAGCGTGAAGTGGTAACAAAGTAACAAACAAATATACAAACTTACTTTCGCATTTATTTCGCTTTTAGTAAGAAAAGAATTTGACACATCTCGGCATCCTTGATTTTGCGACCAATTGGCACCAGTTTCATTGGCATCTCTTTATCTATACTCTCATTATTCTGTAGCAATGATATCCACTATTAGACATCGCACGCGCCAACGCACTGGGAAATGAATATTGTGAAATATGTTGCCCGTCGTACACGTGAAATAATGTTAAACTATGTATTTTATGACACGGAACCTCGTTACGCGTTTCCTTATTTTTTTGAAGTGAAAACTTCTTTAGCGGCGTTGTGCACTTTTTTTGGAATGGGTAAAAAATGTTAAACTCGCGTCAGGACACGCTCGCGTCAGGACACGTGACCTGATCGAAAATTCGTAAGACGGATGAAGAGTAGACAGCTGGCGCGGCGTAGGAGAGGGAGTATCCCCCTCTCTTTCTACGGCGCGGCGAAAATGTATGCCTGCGCCTGCTGTTTCGTATATCAAAAATGCACAACGTTAATATTCAAGTTTTCGCTTCTGCCGGCAATCCCAGAGTGCAACCCGTCGTTTTTTTAAATTCAAATGTTTATTTAGCGAAGGCAAAAAAAGCGAAGCCTCCCGGTGCGGCAACACCCGTTCCCGAGTCCCGAGTTACGAACATGTATTTATAATTTATTTCCAATTTCTTGACTACCTAACTGTCTTATTTTGTTTGTAAACAGTAGATATCAAGCTGTCAGATTCGTAGCAACAAACCTTTTACATATCTATTCATATTTTATATTATACATATATGTACCGATTTGGGGGGGAAATACATTCGACATTATCTCACTGGAGTGGTAGAGCTTCTTTTTTACCTTTTGCTATACCATTTAGCTAGTTTCTTCGCTATTTTTTTTCTAAACGTCAAAACTAAGATTTTCGGTATGATTTGTATATGAAATGAAATAGGTACTACGTCGTGACGTCGTTTTTTGAAGTCAAATAGCGCTCTTATCAGTTTTTCTAGATAAAATAAATGTTAAACTACGTTGAAAATGGACATGATAAATGAAAAGGCCATTATTTTGTGGTAGTTCATTAATATTAGTACAAATTAATTTATTTTTGATGATATTGATTTTTTGAATCAATCTAAAAACTAATATTGAGATAAGAAACGTATCTCAAACACTATGACACACTATAATCATGATGTCACCGCGACCAGAAAATTATGACACAAAGTTGCGGAATCAAAAAAAGTAGAAATGTACATTTTTTACTGCACCGGTTGACATTTTGCAAATGGCCGCCTGAATTGCTATGTGTGTGTATGAGTGTGTGTGTGCAAAAATAGTTGGTACGTTATTTTTATGCTACGGTGATTTAAGATACCGATGATACATCGGTGTCTGAAATCACTGGTGACTGAACAAGTAAACGAGTGATTATTAAAAATATTTTATTTAAAACAAACTCCAAGTCTTTTAGTGGATGCCATAGAAGGCGACTTAAGACATACAAGCTTATAAACATCAATGAGACCTCTCCGCCAAGTCCTCTGTCTGCTCTGGCCAAGTATGGCTCTGGTAGTACAGAGAAGAGGGTCGTGCTCCTGCAGTGGAGACTAAAAAGACCTAAAGATAAGATGAGACGATATTTTTGAAAACAAGCTTCTAAAACAGTGAACCTAAAAACTAAAGTGCTCCTTAAGTCAAATCAATCAAACCCAAAGTCGATGGGGTTACGTGGTTATTTCACAGAGTTCCTATAGCTACCTTCCAGCTCCATCGTCAGATCAGCTCCATATCATCATAATATTGCATTGTCACGCGATATACGTACGCGTGCAAAATTTCAGCTCAATCGGAAACCAGGAAGTTGGTTAAAATGAACTTGCAAGATTTACATACATACATAATATCACGCCTGTTTCCCGCAGGGGTAGGCAGAGACTATGGACCTACACTTGCTACGATCCTGACAAACCTTTTTGCTTCATCTAAACTTTTTTTTTTTTGCAAGATTTGATTACAGACAACGAGACAGGTGAAACTAAGTAAAAGCTTGTAAAAATCTATACTTATTTTAACACTGACTGTTTCCCGCGACTTCTTCCGTGTGGGCTTAATAGCATTTTTATCGGATACTATTCGACGTGATTCTTTGAACTGTATAAAATTTAAATGTCAAACTTTTGTTCGACCTTAATTATTTTAGGTGAATTTGCAAAAACTCAAACAATCATAATTGCATCCAATATTATTTCATATTTGTCACTGTATAACATGACATGTCGCAAATTTCGCGATCGTTCCTCTAAACATTTTTTACACGTAGAATAAAACATTTCGTCGTGACTTCTTAAAATTATTTTTGTAAATTATCATCATCCTCTCGTATTCCCGGTTGGATCCTCAGCGGTAACGCTTCAGAGCTCGGTGTCCGCTACCTAACCTAGGTGATTTGACGAGGTTACTGGTTTTTACACAAAGCGACTTCCGTCTGACCTAAATGAATATTTTAAATATAAATGACTAATAGATAATTACCGTAACGACGTGATTTAAAAAGTAAAATTTAAAGAAATCATCAAAGGAAAGGCACGGTTATTAGCGCCGTGTCACACTCGAGCGCTCTGTATCAAATAGTGTCATAATTGAAATGTCTAGAGAACACGAGATCCCATGGGACTAAAAAACTATTACACCAATTCTTCTATGTTGGTCTGGGAGGAAAAAAATACTTCGAATGAACCAGCTGTTTCTCTTATCGCGCAAATAATAAAATCCGATTGAGGGTATGAGTCTCGAGCGCTCTGTATGAAATAGTGTAATATCGAAATATCTAGAGAAAAGGAGGTCCCATGGGACTAAAAAGCTATTACACCAATTCTTCAATGTTTTTCTAGGAGAAAAAAAAACCTCAGAACAAACCATTAGAGGGTATGTATGGGCGCAAATGCTAATTATGTTGACATGCGATACCTATTTTGTTTCCTTTATACAAGCTTTTAGTTTCCCGTCCCGTTGTCTGTCTTTAATCAAATCTTGCAAGTAAAATTTGACACACTTCCCGGTTTCCGATTGAGCTGAAATTTAAACAAAGCTTATAAACATCAGTGAGATTAAACCCGTCTGACCAGCGAGGAGAGTGTAGGCCAAATCCTCTGGCTGCTCTATCCAAGTATGGCTCTGGCAGTACAGAGAGGGCTCCTGCAGTGGAGTCTAAAAAGACCTGATGATGATAATGACATGATAGTGGATGTGATGAATTAATTTAGTTAACGCCACTATAATCCATTACCCAATGACACGCACGAATCAATTATAATTGGAATCCGGTAAGTCTCTCTATAAATTAACTGAAATGCCCATTCATTAAAACTAATTAATTTGGTTGCATTCGTTCCACAAATTGACCGGAATTCAGTTCATTCATATTTTTTTTCAATAAGTAGGAACGGAACGCAAATCGTTTTTAGGTTTTTTCTTTTATTTACAAACAATTTTATTAAGAAAAAAGAAAAAGGAACAAGAATAAAGAAAAATCAAGCTAAACCTAAACTAAATTAAGCTATAAAATAAAATAAACTTATACTAAATTATCTAAAGTTTTTAGCTTAATTTCGAAACAATTATTTAAAAATATTTTTGTAATATATATTGTACTTAAAAAAAAGCAGGAGGTTATTAATTCTCCGCGATATTTTCTTATGTAGGTATGTTTACTGATTATTTGGAGACTAGTAGAGACCGATTTGGAAAATTCTTTTTCTGTTTGAGGTGGATTATGAAAATCGGTGGTGTAGTTTGGGGGTGAAGTCGGATTTTAGTTTAAAAAAATTATGTATTCACACCAGATACAGATTAAATAAGAGCTGGGCGTTTTGCACATTCTTTCGACGTTATGTCACTAAATTCTCATCCTCGTGGAGCGAGCTGTGCATATTAAATTTGCTAGTCTTCTTATCGTGTGTGTTAGTGACTAACACTAGTGTCAGAGTTTTTAAACCGCCATAAAGGCCTCTGACATGGTTTTAGGTAACGGCCAATGTCAAAGACAGTGACCGGGACCGACGGCTTAACGTGCCCTCCGAAGCACGGATCATCTTACTTATCTGACAATCAGGTGATCAGCCTGCAATGTCCTAACCAAACTAGGACAACAACACAAAGTCGTTGCCCCCGCTGAGAATCGAACCCGCGACCTCCGTGCGAAGCGGCGTGGTATGAGCTAAACGCTCCAACCATTACACCACGGAGGCAGTGACATTTTTGCTAGTGACATTCTATGTATGGGCGCGGTCGTAGAAATAGTATGCATAAAATTGAATACTTAAGGCAGTTTTTAGGGTCTAAGACTCCGCTGTCCGTCCGTCTGTCCGTCCGTCCGTCACGAGGCTGTATCTTTTGTCATGCACCGTGATAATTTTCACAGATGTTTTTGCCGCTATAACAAATACTAAAATCAGAATAAAATAATAAGTGGGCTCTCATACAACAAACGTGATTTTTTATATATAATGGTATGGAACCCTTCGTGTGCGAATCTGACTCGCACTTGCCCGGTTTTTTGAGGTATAATCTTACTTGAAACTGTCAAGACCTAAATGCCATTATATGATGCGGTTTCGATTGTTTTACTCTTGTGTCTGTCTGGTATTGGCGGATCTCAACACCTCTTTTGACGACCTCCCTGGCGTAGTGGTCACAATGCTAGTTCGTCACCCAGAGGTCCCTGGTTCGATCCCCGGTCAGGGTAAGTTGGAAAATAGCCTTTTTTTAATTGTCCTGGGACTTGGATGTTTATCTATTTATGTATTTGTTATAAAATATAGTATCGTTGAGTTAGTATTCCATAACACAAGTCTCGAACTTACTTTTGGGCTAGTTTAATCAGTGTAATTCGTCCCTATTTATTTATGTATTATTTATAACAGTTTAAGATGATTTTGTCATACTAAGTCGCGGACTGTGGGTGTGGGTGTATGTGTCATCATTATGAGATTCTCTGGCGCATTATTGTTTAAATCAGAGTAAATATTTTTTATTGTATGCAAGCTATTTTAGGTCGCGGCACGAAACTCTAGCGCATATCGAAATTGCGCAGAAGTCAAAAATTGGTACTGTAGTACTTTACATTTCACTCAGCGCTAAACTTACGTGCCGCTACCTGTAGATAGCTATGGCCAATATATAATTTTTAAGTTCGGACATGAGCCAAATCTGTCTACGGGTTGCCGAGATATGGGGTTTCCGAGTTTATAGTTCTAAGCAACATAACATACATACATACTATCACGTCTTTATCCCTAATGGGGCAGACAGAGCATTTTGGGTTTTACCGTTCTATGCAGAGACTAGGGCCGCAAGACCCAAAAGCCACTTTTAGCGTCATGGTGGGCGAGAAGATGGAAAAGCAATCAATACAGTGATGGGTTGCTAGCCGCATCGCCTGTTAACATGATTTGAATTTTTGCCTATTCCCTCGATCGACTTTTACGATCTGCGTGGGAAGAGAAGCAGCTGGTACATTCTAAGTTTTTTTATTGCTCCCAGACCAGCATGGGAAACTATTCTAAGCAAACTATTTATAATATCATCATCATCATATCAGCCACAGGAAAATGATTTTTTTAAATAATATAATATAATCCGCCTCTTGTACCATATTGTTTTGGTAAATAAAGTTTAATAAATAAATATAAGTATGTGAAGCCTTTATTCATACTAGTATACTATGAGGCGATAGACATATATCGACTTCCGCTGAACGTTATTGCACTTCCGCCGGGACTAATCGATTTACTTGTGCAAGGCAACTTCGGTACATACAAGTAGCAGTTTCACAGACAATATTGTCCCAGTACGGAAATTCTCTTCAACTACACAGCTGTTGACTTGGTATTTATTGGTACTGAGGAAAGGAAGGTCGCTGGAAGGCGCTGGATAAAGGTCGCTGGAAGGCGCTGGATACAGGCCGCTTCTTCTTCTTCTTCTCGTGTGCGTTAGTGACTAACACTAGTGTCAGAGTTTTTTAAACCGCCTTAAAGGCCTCTGACATGGTTTTAGGTAACGACCAATGTCAAAGACAGTGACCGGGACCGACGGCTTAACGTGCCCTCCGAAGCACGGATAATTTTACTTATCGGACAATCAGGTGATCAGCCTACAATGTCCCAACCAAACTAGGACAACAACACAAAGTCGTTGCCCCCGCCGGGAATCGAACCCGCGATCTTCGGGTATGAGCCGAACGCTCTAACCATTACACCACGGAGGCAATTACAGGCCGCTCTAGATCGGTCATTTTGGAAATCCTTGGAAGAGGCCCATGCCCAGTGGACTTTATACGGCTGGAAACGTAGCAGCTACTTTTCTTGCCGCCACTGGCCCAAAGCTCTGTCTTACCGTGATCAGTGTACGACGTGAAAGGAACATACCCGAAACCAATCGAACCAGGGGCTATATTAGATCACTTTAGTATAATCAATCTAATTAACAGACAAACATAAAAAAAATTGGGCATTATCATACGAAAATGTGCAGCCGCCAATGCCTATTGTATGGAAATGTTGATTTTTTTTACTTTCATTATTATTATACTATAGTGATCTAGTCCTCTCCAACCCGTCTGGCCAGCGTGGAGATAGAAGGCCAAGTCCTCTAGCTGCTCTGCCCAAGTGTGGCTCTGGTAGTACAGAAAGGTCGTGCTTCTGCAGTGGAGACAAAAAGACCTGATGATGATGATGTAGTATAGCTCTTGGTTCGATTTGTTACGTGTATGTCACTGCCACGTTATACAATGTTCTTTTTTATTAAGTACAAATATTTTAAGGGGTGATTCAGTCCATAATTTTGAACAACTTTTCCTAGTAAATTTTTATCGCAATACGAAAAAATAATTTTCATTTTCCATAGTAATGATATCACGTGACTACTTCGATTTCTATGAAACCCTAAAAAAATTTTTTTTCTATTTTGGTATACATTTATTGGGAAAAGTTGTTCAAAATGATGGACTGATTCACCCCTTAAAATATTTGTACTTAATAAAAAAGGACATTGTATAGAACGCTTGCAGCGCGTTACGATTCACATGCAAAGCGGTCGTACATTGTTCACAGACGGAACACTTCAATAACGTGTTTATAAGGGCTTCCGCAATAGACGTGACTATTTCTGACGTCACGTCTATTTGTCTAGCGGGCTGTATTGTCTCGGGGAGATGATTGTTTGTCATTTCAGATTTATGATCTTTGCTTCTACGTTAAGTACGTTTTTACTCATGACTAGCCGAAGCCTGCGACTTCGTTCGCGTGGACTTTATGTCTCTGGAAAATGCTCATCAGGCTGATCAACTTTTACTAAGGCTGCATTTTTATATCTCTTATAGTTTAGCTGGACCATTATGGTTCCGCATCAGGCGTTCCATTTTCCAAAATCATTTATACCCTATATGTTGCCCAGGCTTAATAGCTATATAACAAAAAAAGTTTTATTCGAATCCGTCCAGTATTTCCGGAGATTAGCGTGTACAAACAGACAAACAGACAGACATTTTTGTTAAATTCTTACTCTATTACTACGTCTCCATCGCCCCCAATATTTTTTTTGGAAATATATTTAATGTACATACACACAATTTTTTTTACTGTTTTATTATATGTATAGATTTCATTCAAAATGTAGTACTCAGTCGCCCGGTAGCAAGCAGTTAAATTTAGGTACATGTACGTTAGTTGATATCGTGTGGATTTCGGCAGAGTAGAATAGGACCACTCAAGTCCTCCCGTGGATGTTGTAGCAGGCGACTTAGGTAATAAAAGCTAAACAAAGCTTATAAACATCAATGAGACCTCTCCAACCCGTCTGGCCAGCGAGGAAAGTGTGTAGGCCAAGTACTGCTCTGGCCCAGTATGGCTCAGGTAGTACAGAGAGGGTCGTGCTCCTGCAGTGGAGACTAAAAGACCTGATGATGACGTTAGTTGGCTCAGTACATAATTATGATAAAATTATGTATTTGTAAAATCGTGAAAATAGCTAATTAATTAGTAAATTCACATTGTATTTTACAATATACATTTACCTATAATATAATGTAATTTATATCAGATATACTTATCGCCTCACGCCGTAAAAATACACCAAAGTAATTAAAACAAAAAATATACTGGTAATTTTAAAAATTCTACTTTTAACCAAAAAATTGATGAATCCAAACAAAAACTCGACGTGTTTACAAAACAGGCTTAAAAATCCGAAAAAACAACACAGTTCTTAAACATAATCGGGGAAATATTTACAAGTTAACGCTCCGCGGGGCGCAAACGAGGATCAAAGGGCACAGGGCGGCGTTTAATAAAACTTTTTGATATAACATTCGTGAAAAGAAATGCTTTTTAGAATAAAATTTATTTTCGTACTAACTTTTTTGGAACTGCTCTCCAAGACCAGTAGACGTAGGTCACGTAGGTGTCAAGACGGCTAAGCTGAAGTGGGAGTGGGCCGGATATGTTTGTCGAATGAGAAATAAAGAAAGAAAAATACTTTATTTGGTGCAAAACAGGAGATGATAGATGGGCATGAAAAGTGACTTTATGGGTTCCAGAAGGACGCCAGCGTAGGGGAAGGCCGAGAGAAAGATGGAGGGACGACATTGAAAGCTACATGAGTGGATGGCAGCAAGCTGCCTTGGATCGTGAATCATGGAAGGAAGAAGGGGAGGCCTTTGCCCAAAAATGGAATACGACACAGGCTATAAAAAAAAAACTTGATAAGACCTAAATACTTATCAAGACAAATACTATAAGCCCAAACTCGATGAGGTTCCATCGTTTTCTGACACGGTTCCTATGGCCATATTCGGAGTCCATCGTCAGATCAGCTTCTTTTTATGTCATCCGACTTACACAAGTAAGCAAAATTTCATCAGTTCACACACAAACTTTCATCTTAATAATATAAGTGTGATATTAAGCATACGATGCCTCTTGCAAGATGTTTTCCTCGAGAAGTATAAATCAAGTGAGATTTAAATCTTGTTATGTCAGTAACTTGTTGGTTTACGTCTTTTGTTGTGCTAAAAATGTAAGCTTTTAAAAATATTTCATGCATTTTTAGAACTTAGTATCGCGGCGTGTCGTGAGATAAGGTGTGCAAAATGAAGAAACTATAGAAGGGATGTCTGGAAAAAGTAAAGGTTTAAAGTATAGAAGAGCTTTCCTAAAAAGTTCAGAGACTATAATTTTTCAAAACTAAAAACTGACTTCACTCCCGATTTTGATAACATTTCTATGGGACCACCTCACAAGTATGTACACTTTAAAAATAAAAACGAATTTTACAAAACCGGTCGGGTAGTTTGGGGGTGAAGTCGATTTTTAGTTTTGAAAAATTCAGAATGAAAATCAAAAATATGTTATTTTATTTAGTCTGTCAACTAGAATATCAAAAAATAAAGGACCCATATTTTTTTGTTTAGCCAAGTAGTCAAAATTCACGAAGATACAGCGCTTCGAAGTTTCGGAGTGGGGTGTTCTACGTCACCGTTGGTTAAAAATCGTAGCCAATCGTGACGTCACGCGTTTAAATGCGCTGTATCGCCGTCATTATTCACGAATAAGAGACAAAATATATATATGTATATTATACTTTTTAATAATCTATGTAGTGAGCCCATTTTTTTTGTCCACATCCCTATGTAGCTCTTGAAAAGTGCTGTGGCCACCAGCAATTCTTTACCCCGACTTTATCGCGAATGCCCGAATAGTAAATTCTCATTTCCATGACAAATGCAGCATTTATTCGCGGAGCTGTGAACGACCGTGCCATCTCATGAGTAATGTGGCATTAAACACCTAGTGAAGAGAACCCAACTGCGTTCGAAGAAGGGTTATGTTTCTTACTCGACTGCACCAGAAGGAGCTTTATGTGAATGTATGTATGTTCTTTGGCAAGATCTGCAGTTTAAACGGCGGCTTATGAGGTGTGAAGAGAAGAATAGGTCGTGGTTTTCACTCAACTGCGTTCGAAGAAGGATCATGTTTTGCTACCCGACTGCACCGGAAGGAGGTTTATGTTTCGGGAATGCCCGAATAGTATATTCTCGTTTCCATGACAAATGCAGTATTTATTCACGGAGCGCAAACGACCATGCCATCTCATGAGTAATGTGGCATAAAACACCTTGTGAAGAGAATCCAACTGTGTTCGAAGAAGGGTTATGTTTCTTACTCGACTGCACCAGAAGGAGCTTTATGTGAATGTATGTATGTTCTTTGGCAAGATCTGCAGTTTAAACGGCTCGATGGATATAAGCTTATGAATCCTTATATTCGTCTGTTAGGCTACATTTGGCAGCCAGCACGGAACAACATTTTTCCATGCAGCTATACTTTTTTGTCGCTCAGAACATATTCGCTAGAGCGAGAGAGAGCTGTTGCGTGCTGCCAGATATTCCAACCCTTAATTACCTCTTAATTGTGTGAGTGACACTTATCAAAAATTATAACAAAATGGCGGATTATAGGCGCTTACATTTGCAAAGAGGTTTTTTTGTTTGTTTGTTTGTTTGTTTATAAAGCTTTATTGTACAAAAGAAAGAACACATACAAATCAGAAAAGTAAACATACAAAGGCGGACTTATCCCGTATAGGGATCTCTTCCAGTCAAAGAGGTATTGGATATGCTAGCTCTTTCGCAAGTTAAGCAACCGCGGATCTTCCTTTGTCACTTTTTTGTAAGTCTTTTTTTCTTTTTCTTTACTTGATTATGGCGGTCAAACTTCGTTGAAGCTTATTTTGCCAGTGTCTAGTAATATCTCTTCTTTATTCCTAATCCTAAACCCTTAACTATACAATCAAAGGTTGGTATAGGTCCTTTGATTGCTTCACGGGAGCTTCTGGCGACAAATCTATACGAGTCCACTGGTTTTCATAGCCGATTGAGTGGCGGCCGGCGCCCAAAGACGCCCACCGCAGTCCGCAAATAAATATCACTACAACCGCACTATGACTGTCCACTTTAAACATTTCACATATTGTCCATGAGAATGAGCATTTATTTATAACACCAAACTACACCAATTTCATATTATAAAGTCCACTAGCATCAATTTGCAAAACAATTTAAAGCAAACTCCAACTGGACCCCTTGACTTCCCGCCAAAAACTCTTTGTAAGTCTTATGTGCTGCCATCTCTGTGTGCCTACCCGCAACTCCCAGTTTTGCCTACTCATTTGCCCTCCAATAGTTTCTATGGCGTTGGGTATCTGTTACGTTAGTAATTATATTATCTTTAGTTAGATATAAGTATGCTTACTCTGTATGCATGCCTTTCCTTTCACATTCTATTCGAGCTGAGGTGAAAAGGTTAAATGCGGTGTACAGTTACCTTTTCCTAGAACAGGTTGCAGTGTTCTAGAGAGTTACCTTTACCTAGAACAGGTTACAGTATTCTTGAGTTAATAGAATAGACTATGTTAATAGGCAGTTAGCTATCCATACAACGTGGAAGGGACATACCGTTATAAATCGAACCACGGGCTGTACTAGATCACTATAGTATAATCATATACCTTTAAACGAGCAATTCTTGTATATTTATTTATATATTTCTGTGATCTCGAAAACGGCTCTAAAGATTTCGCTGAAAATTGGTATATGGGGGTTTTCGGGGGTAAACAATCGATCTAGATTAGTCTTATGTTTGGGAAAACGCGTATTTTCGATGTTTGAGATGTAACCGAGCAAGGCTCGGTCGCCCAGGTACTTATAATAAAATAACAGACAAAAAACTAAAAAAAATCGCCATTCCTATATGAATTACCCGGGCGGCTGCAGAAATTTGTATGGAAATGATGATTTTTAGGGTTCCGTAGCCAAATGGCAAAAACGGAACCCTTATAGATTCGTCATGTCTGTCTGTCTGTCTGTCCGTCCGTATGTCACAGCCACTTTTTTCCGAAACTATAAGACCTATACTGTTGAAACTTATTAAGTAGATGTATTATGTAAACCGCATTAAGGTTTTGACACAAACATAGAAAAAAAACAATACATTTTGGGGGTTCCCCATACTTAGAACTGAAACTCAAAAAAATATTTTTCATCAAACCTATACGTGTGGGGTATCTATGCATAGGTCTTTAAAAATGATATTGAGGTTTCTAATAGCATTTTTTTCTAAACCGAATATTTTGCGCGAGAGACACTTCCAAAGTGGAAAAAAGTGTGTCCCCCCCCCGTAACTTCTAAAATAAGAGAATGATAAACCTAAAAAAAATATATGATGTTCATTACCACGAAAACTACCAGCGAAAATTGGTTTGAACGAAATCTAGTAAGTAGTTTTTTTTAATTAAAATAAAAAAAAAACATACTACAATTTATATTATGTTATTTGCTATTACGGAACCCTTCATGGGCGAGTCCGACTCGCACTTGGCCGCTTATTTAGTTTTCGACTGTTATTTTAAATACTAAGTGATCTAGTACAGCACACGTAATGGCGGACTGTTTTGTTTTTCGTGTGTGCGAGAGGCAAACACTGCAAAATTTTTCAAGCTGCCTTAAGGCATTTCTTTCTTAACGTGTGTGTTAGTGACTAACACTAGGCATTTGATATAGCTTGACGGCTGTCATACAATGACGACAGCCGGGACCAACAAATTTTTGTGCAACTTGTGGTGCGGGCCATCTAACAAGGCTGAATTATTATAGCTTGAGACTTTTTATACCATTTAAGGTCACAGCACACTTATCAACTCGTAAACGGAACGTAAACGTATCAACTCGAGCAGCTCAGTATTCTTTGTATGAAACTTCCTACTGCAACGCACACTATTCGGATTCGTAACGTAAACGCCTCGCCTCGGGACCAGCTCACGAACCGCTTTGCTGGTCGGTCAACTAGCGGTCCCCGCGCTTGCGGCTCGTCGTCCGCGCGCTTACGCCTCTCCGTATGCGAGCTGACGTCTCTCCGTTTCCTCACACCCGCGTTTTATTTATTTGTAGATAAACAAAAATTAATGGCTCTGATTGCCAACTCGCTTATTGTGAACCAAGACATAACCGTGCGCTACACTTTACGTTTAAAATTATCTAGTGCCAGCCAGACCAAAGCGGCCGGCGAGCGGTAAGCGCGGCGTCGCCCAGCCGTAGTCGAGTGGACGTACCGAAGCTGAGCCACGTCAGGTTGACGCCTGGTTGACCGCGCGGCGAAAGGCGATACGGTGTCGATCCCTTTCCGAGTTGATAAGTGTGCTGTGACCTTTAACCAACAGTTATATCTTTGTGCTTACTTAGCAAGAAATGACGGTGGTGATTTTGGGTTGATTTAGGCGCATTTGGTCCAACTCGCAATTGGTCACATTTACAAAATTATCGCAATAGGTCCTTTTCGCATTTGGTCTCGTTCTCACTTCATACCATTTGCAAATGGGTACCCTAAGATAGAAAATACAATGTTGCGCTGATTTCATATGACGAAGATTTTTTTTTAGATTGCTATCTCGATCTAGCTGGGACTAAAGTGTCCCTAAAACTAGTGGCCCTGTAAACATAATGCGACATAGGCAAGCATAGATATCCGAATATCTGGAGTCTGACTCACAAAAGAATTTTTGCCGAAGCGGAAACGGAGACGCTTCGTTCGCTCGGTCAATAAGTAGGTAACAAAAATTTGGCCTTGAATGAATTTATATTTAAATTCGTATCAAACAAATACAGTCTTCGCATAGCCAAAAACAGCCAAGGAATTATGATGACGAACGTAAATTTCGCACATGTGATGTGACATATTATTCATCAACATCACAAGTAGCGACGTATAATAAAACTTGGGTCGTTGTAATTTTCATCTTGCTGACAAATTCCTCGCTCCATTCAAAACATCCACCATAAAATTTTCATCATGCCCCATTCATAAAGCCGCCCATACGCGACAAAATCACTCGCGTCCCGTCGGGACACATTGCGTTAACTACCAACTGTCCCGCGGTACTTCGCTGTTAAATTTACGGTACTTTACGTTACAGGGGGAATTTGGGAACGGGACTAAATTGGACGACCGTTTCCGTAATATTTTAGCAATATTTCTGAGAATCATAATCATAAACCTTAATAACATTAACAAATATCCTATAATAAAACTACAACTAAACTAAATATGAATACATAATTAAAAATAGAATTAATTAATATAAATTGTGTAATTTATTTGGGCAACGTACTGGTTCGTTTCATCCCGTAAATGGAAAACTTCTGAAAGAAAAGGTGCTATTTTTAAACATTAATTTTGTTTTAATTTGATAAAGCATCCAACCCTTCAGGGTCCTATTTATAGCTCAGTAACAATAAAATTAACAATTGTTAAGTGTCAGTATTTACTTCTGACGACCCGGGCAGATGGCAGCGCAAAGTTACATATATACATAATATAACGCCTGTTTCCCACAGAGGCAGGCGGAGACTATGGACCTCCACTTGCTAGGATCTTGACAAACCTTTTCTTCACCTACACTCACCAATCTCTTCACACATGCCCTAAGGTTACGGGTACTTTATACCTCTCCTTATTTTTAAAGTCTGCAATTTGGTCGCAGAATGTTCGCCGAGGCCGACCCTTTCCTACTGTTCCTTTTACATTTGTGATATAGATATTTTTTGTTAATCTCTTTCTCTGGTAGTACAGAGAGGGTCGTGCTCCAGCAGTGGACCTGATGATGATGAGGATGATGAATCTCATTGTTAACAGCGCAAAGTAACGCAATTAAAAATGGTTTAATGTTATTTTCTTCATCAGAAAATGTTGGATTCGTCGTTTTCGTCAGAAACGCAACTGGTCAGATAAGCATCTCGTCATCTCTCGTGATAGACTCGCAACTTGTCAAAAACGCAACTCGACACATACGTACCAAATAAGAAATAGTAAATTACTTCATTTTACTAGTGTTCACTCCTCTCTATTGTCATAGACATGTCTCAAGTACATTCTGTTATACGAGTATCAGTATATACCATGTGATTTTGCTGTAACACCGTTTACGTAACAAAACACAGTCTCCCGTGAGACATCAAGCTAACGGAGTATAAAGTGCGGCGATACTTTACACCGAAGATATACGGGGCGTTTTAGGCCCCGACAAATGGGACATGCTTTTTTATGTATAGTAGCCCCTTTTAGTATAGGAACAGCTGGCATTAATTTCATTCTCATGAAACAACATGAAAATTGGAGGCAAGTTTAATATTATGTTATATGGTGTCGATTTCAGCGACAAACTAATCAGAGATCTAAATAGGCCAAGTTTATTAGAGAATCCTGAAATTTATCTAGAAGAATGTCAACATTTGACTTCGCTGGTTTTTACAAGCTAATATGATATTTAGAAGAAAAGAACCTTACAATTTATAAACTATAAATTGCGTATAACTACAGAATAAGTACTAGTTCTCACGTACAGAAGTCATACACAGCAAGGAATTCAAAGAAATATCTACTCAATGTGATTAACAAATATGGTTTAATTTAGCTCGCGTCAGAACTCGACACCTTTTCGTTTAGATACCTAGAAGTGCATTGCTAGCCAATTTCATTCTTATTAATCTAGACATACGATTCATGTTACTGAATTTACCACTTCGGAGTGGTCGCCACGCGCATTGTAATATTTTTGATGCTTAAACGGGGAAGTGACACAGGCCCGGTATAACATAAAGATGATAAATTGAATGGCCAAATCGTCGTCTTGCGACTAGTATTTATTTTTATTGAATAAACTTTTACCCAGTATGCTAATACTAGCCACAGAATAATGTTTTAAATCATAACACAATCTTTATAAAGTCGGTACGTGCTCGTCGCGTGACAACACTGTTTATATCGAGTCACGCTCGTCTGAACCGCCCCGAGATATCTAACCCCGTTTAATAAGCGGTAACGGGAATCCGTTCCTAGCAAATATTGGACGTCTCAATGTTTACTGGATGGGATGAGATTTTCATTGAGGTAAATAAATCTTTTTTTTATTATAAAACTACGATTTTCAACAATGGTAGTAGGTATCTATAGAATTCTGGCCTAGCTCAATATAATATAACATTTTACATTTACTTATTAAAATCTTTATTGATCACAGTGGTACAGAAGGTAAACTTAATGCTATGCATTCTCTACCAGTCAACCTATAAGATAACAGAAAAAAATAATCTAATTGCGATAGATTTACTTAGTATTTATAATATTGTTATGGTGCAATAGGTATCATACATAACTAAAGGTTTTTTTTAAATTTAATTTAAATAAAAGCATTCAGCTTTTATTTACAATAAATTTTAAAAACCGTTGGTGTCTAATTATACTAATGAAAGCTTTTCACTATAACATCTTGTAATTCTTGTTTTTTGTAATATGTTCCATTGCTGTGCAAAGGCATAAACAAATAGTAAAAAAATAAATAGTTTAAAAAACCCTGTTACTGAAAACTCAATTCAATGCAATAATGATTAATCTAGTAGTCTTATTCATAGAATTCGTCACGAAATGGAACCCGAAAGATCGATGATATACCTAAAACTGTTTGACTTGGAGTAACTTTGATAACTTAGCTCGCATTCAGGATGTGACGGTTATAAACTCATATCGAAACACGATCGAAATATGTGTTTTACATGTACTTTCTGAGCAACATAAAATATCGTAGTCGCAAAATGTTCGACTCGCTTGATGGGTCAATCGCAAACTAATATATCTACGTACATATACATAGCTTAGATTTTAGCGGTAAGATCGCTCATTGTGTATTTTAATGTCTTTTTACCAAAAGATATTAAAATATCATCATCATTATGTCTTTCTGTCTCCACTGCAGGAGCACGACCGTCTCTGTACTACCAGAGCTATACTTGGCCAGAACAGCCAGACGACTGACAATATACATACACGTATTTTTTAATCATTGTCATCTTTTTTCATGTAATACTTAGCATTACTTACGTACATACTTTATGTTCTTTTTTTTGTTATAAAGACGTGATCTTTATCCCTAATGGGACAGATAAAGCATTTTGGGTCTTGCGGTCATCTAGAAATAGCAATTTCTGCCAACGAAGTTTATGGAGATAGTTAGATATCTATGAACAGTAATTTCTGTCAGCAGTGATTCCTACGAACAGTGTATTTTTTGGCGGTACGTACAGTTTAAGAGTAAAGATTTCGGTCAGCTCTGCTTTCTGTATGTGCAAACGTGTTTCTGTCAGTCGTTCCACATTCCTACCCGCGAACCTATATTAGATTCAGTGTTTAATTAGCAAAACGTCACAGGGAGTCTCATTAACGATATGCCACACCAATCACTTTGAATGATTTGCAAGTCGGAAGTGGCGTACCGTGCGATACGTCAGTCAGTATAGTTACTTAATTACTATCACGCTTCGCCGCGTCGTGCATCGAAAGTTATTGCACATGCTCTGTACATCATGGCAGAATAACTTGTATGCTGATGTGTGGAAAATTGTAAAAAATAAATCAAAGATAGAAGAAAATGCTAACCAAGAAATAACATCGTGAAATGTCTTAAAGATTCAGTAGTGAAATTTTGATAGCGAAATGTCTTAACGCAAAATGTCCCAATCGCAAGATGTCTCAATCGCAAAATGTCTCAATCGCGAAATGTTTTATCCGTAAAATGTGTCAATCGTAAAAAATAAAATGCACTAAATGTAATGCAAAATATCCTTTTCGTTGGAAGACAAATTACTGATTTGTAAACACTTCGTAAACTAATTATAAACACCGTCATTAAGGGTTTGCCTCTATTCATGATTTGCAGGTCGGAAGTGGCGTACCGTGCGATACGTCAGTCAGTATAGTTACTTAATTACTATCACGCTTCGCCGCGTCGTGCATCGAAAGTTATTGCACATGCTCTGTACATCATTGACAGAATAACTTGTATGCTGATGTGTGGAAAATTGTAAAAAATAAATCAAAGATAGAAGAAAATGCTAACCAAGAAATAACATCGTGAAATGTCTTTAAGATTCAGTAGTGAAATTTTGATAGCGAAATGTCTTAACGCAAAATGTCCCAATCGCAAGATGTCTCAATCGCAAAATGTCTCAATCGCGAAATGTTTTATCCGTAAAATGTGTCAATCGTAAAAAATAAAATGCACTAAATGTAATGAAAAATATCCTTTTCGTTGGAAGACAAATTACTGATTTGTATACACTTCGTAAACTAATTTTAAACACCGTCATTAAGGGTTTGCCTCTATTTATGATTTGCAAGTCGGAAGTGACGTGGCGTGAGATGCCGCAATTAACTAATTGTTGTCATGCTCTGCCGCGCCGTGCATCGAAAGTTATTGATATCATACATAGAAGAAAGATATTAAACATAGAACCAAGAAGTAACGTCGCGAAATGTCTTTATAGCAAAAAGTCACAGTACTGAAATTTCGATAGCGAAATACCTTCATAGCAAAATGTCTCAATCGTAATAATGTGGCGTACCGTGCGATACATCGGTATAGTTACCTAATTGCTATCACGCTTCGTCGCGCTGTGCATCGAAAGTTATTGCACATGCACATCATGGCAGAATAACTTGTGAGCAGATGTGTGGAAAATTGTAAAAAATGAATAAATTAAGAATTAAATGTAAACTTTATAGCAAAAAGTCTCAGTAGTGAAATTTTGATGACGAAAAGTCTCAACGCAAAATGACTCAATCTAATAGGTTTTATTGTGCCATACAAATTGTATTTTGTACAATAAAGATTAAATAAATAAATAAATCTCAAGATGTCTCAATCGCAAAATGTCTCAATCGCAAAATATCTCAATTGTAAAATGCCACAATCGCAAAATGTGTAATCGTCAAATGTGAAATGCACAAAACGCCCAATGAAAAATATCCTTTTCATTGGAAGGCAAATTACTGATTTGTAAACACTCCGTAAACTAATTTAAAACAGCGTTATTAGGGGTTTGCCACTATGCATGATTTGCAAGTCGGAAGTGACGTGGCGTGAGATGCCGCATACAGTACAATTAACTAATTGTTATCATGCTCTGCCGCGCCGTGCATCGAAAGTTATTGCACATGCACATTATGGCAGAATTACATAAGTGCTGATGTGTGGAATATTGTAAAAAAGATATCAAACATAGAAGAAAGATATTAAACATATAACCAAGAAGTAACATCGCGAAACGTCTTTATAGCAAAAAGTCTCAGTACTGAAATTTCGATAGCGAAATACCTTCATAGCAAAATGTCTCAATCGTAAAATGACACAATCGCAAAATGGCACAATCGCAAGATGTCTCCATCGCAAAATGTCTTGATCGAAAAATGGCACAGTTGCAAAATGTCTTATCCGCAAAATGTGTCAATCGTAAAATATAAAATTCAAATTACCCAATGCAAAATATCCTTTTCGTTGGAAGACAGATACAGTTTCACGTCTATATCCCTGACGGGGTAGACAGAGCCCAGGGTCGTTATGCCCAACGGCCACGCTTGGCGTGGTGGTGGGCGTTAAGATGGAAAAGGAATCAAAATACTGATTTGTAAACACTTCGTAAACCAATTTTAAACAGCGTCGTTTTGCCACTATGCATGATTTGCAAGTCGGAAGTGACGTGGCGTGAGGTGCCGTGTACAGTATAATTACGTAATTGTTATCATGCTCTGCCGCGTCGTGCATCGAAAGTGCATTGGTTGCAATTGCAAACTGCATAGGTGTATATTAAAATAGCTTGCTATCAAGCCCTAGATAAAAAGTTTTTGGATGGCGACCACGTACAGGCAAGCGAAGCGTATAGGACACCCACCCACAAGGTGGTCTGACGACCTGACCAAGGTCGCTGGAAGGCGCTGGATGCAAGCCGCTCTAGATCGGTCATTTTGGAAATCTTTGGGAGAGGCCTATGTCCAGCAGTGGACGTTATGCGGCTGAAATGATGATGAAGCCCTAGATAACCCTTCAAACTATTCAATGAACTACTACTGTTTAGACTTTAAGTGAGAACATAAAGCTTTTCTTCGCACATAAGCCAAAAGTTGCCGTTTTTCGCAAAAGTGCGAAGAAAAGCTTCACGTTCTCACTTTAAATTTCCAGTACTCTGTTTCCTTTCAAATAATTTATTTTAAATGAGGGCGGCAGCACTGAACCCCGAAAAATTCAGTTAGGTCAAAATCGGTTAAATGCGGTTTTTGGGAGTAGTGGCACCAATGCCGTGTGGTTTCCGGCAGAGTAGAACAGGGCCACTCCAAGTCCTCCCGTGGATGTCGTAGAAGGCGACTTAGGAAATACAAGCTGAACAAAGCTTATAAACATCAATGAGGCCTTTCCAACACGTCTGGCCAGCGTGGAGAGTGTAGGCCAAGTCCTCTGGCTGCTCTGGCTAAGTATGGCTTTGGTAGTACAGAGAGGGTCGTGCTCCTGCAGTGGAGACCAAAAACCCTGATGATGATGATGACCTTCAACAGTAGTCACATTGCTAGTTTACAGTACTTTACAGTTAGGGGAAAACTACTAGTGTATGTTTTGTGTGACTCTTCTAAAACACTGAGCACTCGAAATAGTGGGAATAGATTTCCTATCCCGAGTTTGCAGGCGACTCACGTCACGTTACAACTACGTTTTAAACTTGGTTTATATGGCGCGGTGTGGGTCCATTGTAATACGGGAATTCCCAAAAATTCCACACTTGTGACAATCGTTGAGAAACTTAATTTGCAGTAGGTTTGCCAATTAATTTCGATTTTGAATGGGGGGTTTTATACGGGTATATATTATGTTTATACGGTGGAAAATAAAGTTGTGATTTTGTGAGACTGGCATTTCTGTAACTAGTATTTTTTTTAAGGGGATTTTATAATTTTTTCTTGTTCTTTTACTATCAGATCAATATCTTGTTGGCAATCGAGTTGGTGTAGTTAGTTGGCGTGTTAAATATATGTTAGATATGTAATCGAGATAAAGTCTGATGCTTTACGTCCCATCTTTTATATGTATAAACAATTGTCTTAAGTTTTGACTATTTATTGTCTGTGCTACGATATCTACTGTCGCTGCAAACCTATTGTGCTCCATCAACTTTCATTAGTCTTTACACTCTCTCTTGTTTTCATTCATCATCATCATCATTTTAGCCGCATAACGTCCACTGCTGGACATAGGCCTCTCTAAAAGATTTCCAAAATGACCGATAAAGAGCGGCCTGCATCCAGCGCTTTCCAGCGACCCTGGTCAGGTCGTCTGACCACCTTGTAGGTGGTTGCCCTACGCTCTCTTGTTTTGGGCCCTCCTAATTTGGTCTTTCTATGGAAAAACTATACATATATACTATACTGTAAAATTTCATTTTGCTTCTACGAAAGTGGAATCTATCTAAACATCTTTTAAAAATGCCATTCCGTAAAATCTTGTCACACTAGAAAATCTCGTGTCGTCTAAGACAGTGGACACGTGGCCTCACCGGGGTACACAGGAACATAAGGGTTGGTTTGAAGTTTATACGACACAGATTTACATCGCGCCTGATGCTCCACTTTTTATTATCTCTTTTATGTTCTTTTGAGTAAGTTTGCTTGAATGCGCTAGTAGTGTATCAACGTGTTTTATTTACCTGGAGGTTGCTTCACAAAATAAAACGTTAGTCGTACTATGTGACGTCCTATTTCTATGTCAAACCAAATTAGTCTTTATTCGTCATACGTTAGTGCTCAATGTTGATTTACACTCCATCATCATCCGAGCGTATTTTCCCGGTTGCATCCTCAGCAGTAATGATTCAGAGCCCGGGTCCGCTACCTAACCAAAGAGACTTGACGAGGTTTCTGGTTTCTACACAGAGCGACTGACCTCCGCAACCCAAGGGGTAAACCAAAACCAATCCTTGGGTAGTTTGATGGTCAAACCCTAGACGTCGTTCGGGACCCACAGGTTATACGTGTATTTCGAAACACGCTCTCTTGTTTTGGGCCCTCCTTTTTTTGTCTTTCTTTGGAAAATACAGAAACATTTAATTTTAATCTTACGAAAGTGGAATCTAGCTAAACACCTTTTGAAAATGCCATTCCGTAAAATCTTGTCACACTAGAAAATCTCGTGTCGTCTAAGACAGTGGACACGTGGCCTCACCGGTCGGGGTACACAGGAACATAAGGGTTGGTTTGAAGTTTATACGACACAGATTTACATCGCGTCTGATGCTCCACTTTTTATTATCTCTTTTATGTTCTTTTGAGTAAGTTTGCTTGAATACGCTAGTAGTGTATCAACGCGTTTTACCTGGGGGTTGCTCCATACAATAAAACGTTAGTCGTACGATGTGACGTCCTATTTCTATGTCAAACCAAATAAGACTTTATCGTCATACGTTAGTGCTCAATGTTGTTTGACACTGAATGGCGTATACGCAACGTCGTCGTGCGTACCGCTTTTAGAGTAACCCCCTGGGTCCTTTCTTGTCTAGTGTGCTATAACCATACGCCTACCCATCGCCATATAATCGTAGTTATTTCTCTTTCTTGTCACTAGATGGCGCTATATGGTAATAATTAAAACATTAAAATCTTTTATTCCTATTTTTTAAATAATGCTTGTCTGATTCGCCGTTTAAATTCAGCCGTTGAAAAGTTAACGGCAGTTAACCCTAGCTAAAAATAGAATGCGCAACCGATATCAAGGCGTGACGGAATTCCCGCTACTCGGCACTAGATGGCGTTGATGACAGTCGGGGTCTTTTTTAATTTGCCCAGCAAATAAGCTTGTACCTGTAGGTATTTTGTGCTTAGCGTACCTGTTGGTATTTTTATAATTTCATAATATGATGATGATGAATATCCTACTTGACGTGTCCGTCAATGGCGGACCTTGATTTTTTTATTTATTTAACTTTATCACAAAAGTTGTAACAGGCGGACTAAGAGCCTTTTCTACCATAACTGGTAGTGAAAACCCTGGGCCTTAAGCACATGGCAAATTTAATCTTCAAAATTGTACGAAAACAAATTTAACTATAATTTTATTTATATATCTTTATATTTATAAACATACATGTAAACAATACACAAATATTGCATAAGTTCATAAATCCTACATAGACTATATAAATATTTATATTCTAGGAAAGACAGTTCGTGAAGATAGTAAGTTCGTAGGTAAACAATCTGTTTATGGAAAACTCAACCGAAGCCTTCCATAATATAATATTAAATCAGATGAATGAGATTTTTTACGAAATTTATTGCTAGCAAAAATAAACGACTATCAATGATGAAAGGAAACCATTCACCGTCATTTTTATTAAGAAAACTCAATTGCAGATTTTAATTTAGAGCCGATCACATTTCGACTTCTTTAGACTCGCGCAGTAAATCAACACGTCCTCGATTGTTAGCGAGCTTTGTTTTCGCCGTTTGTCTTAGATTTATTAGCTTTCCGAGCTTTTGAGCTTTTCTACAAAGCGCGCGTACGAAGCGCGCGCGAATTCGCAAATCGCATTTTTCTATATTTTTCGAGTTTTTGTGTTTGAAACACAGAAGTTTTTGAAATAATTACATTTTTTGTACAAACTCTTATTGTGAGGCCAATGAACTTAATAAGACAAATCAAATAAGCCCAAACTCGATGGAGTTGCGTCGTTTTATTACTGAGTTCCATCGACCACCTTCCGTATCCGTGATCGGACCCAAGGCATCGTCTACCATAAAGTGCTCGTGAAGACAAATCAAACAAGTCCTACTCAATGAGGTTATGTTGTTTTATAACTAAATTCTGTCAAATATCTCCAGGCAATCTCATCATGTTGTATTGTCATCCGACTTACACAAGTTTCAGCTAAATTCTTTGAGTATAACTGGTTGAAAATTGAGTTGCAAAATTTTACAAAACATTCATACAAGATACATTGCAACATACATACATACTATTACGTCTTTATCCCTAATGGGGCAGACAGAGCATTTTGGGTCTTGCGGTTCTATGCAGAGCCCAGGGCCGCAAGACCCAAAAGCCACTTTTAGCGTCATGGTGGGCGAGAAGATGGAAAAGCAATCAATACAACATTGCAAGTTAAATAAAAGCTTGTAAAATTGTTTCAGTATATTTTTTCAGACATTATATACCTATATACGCGAATACTATGATGCGTATACGTATGTCGACCCAATAAGCGTGAGGTAAGTGTGAGTGGCGAGTGGTGACGAGGGTCAGACCTTATTGCGTTCCATTATACTATAGGTGCGATGACGCGACTGATATTGACACTAGGTGGCGTGGTGACAAGTAGATTATTTTGTACGGGTAGATTTTTAGAACAAAGTTTTTTATCGCATCCAAATGCTTAATCGGTAACTCGGAGGACGGACGGAGGTTACCGATTAAGCATTTCGGTAACCCTAACGGAGGTTACCGATTAAGCATTTCGCGTTATGCTTATTACGCAAACGAATTGACGTTTCATGATATGACTTTGATGATGATTTTACTACGTAAGTAAACCGTACGTTCGTAATGGAAGGCTTTATTTGAAATATTTTTACCCATAACATTGAAAAGTACGTACTTAGTGAAACATAACAATTTCAGCTCAATCGGTGGAGGATAACTGATAGAAAATTGAGTTGCAAGATTTGACCCAAACAAACATACAATACAAAATACTCGTACATTGTTGTTATACCCAAATACAATTAAACTTTTACTTATTGATGTTCCTGGGCCTATTAAACATACATTCATACATACTTCTGATTGGTCAAGTAGACACGAAGAACTGCGCTCGCTTCGCTCGCTCGCATACGATCTGCAAGTTACTTACATTGTAATTCGGTAACAATGTAATACAAATACTCTTTATTGCACCATAAACAAAAGGAAATACAAAAAACAGAAAAAAAGAATAAGACTGAATAATGATATTTATGATACAAAGGCGGACTTATCGCAACTTACTTCGTAACTTTGTCTTCCAAAATTATTTTCACCGTTACATATTCTTTAATAAGATGGGGTATGTTTATAGCACGTAGGCGGTTGTTCTCAGCGTGCCGTGACGTGAACGACGTGATAAACTTCAATTTAGTCACGTTTTCGTTTTAAGGAAGTGTCTGAAAAAACGCTTAGTCTTATAGGCTGTATTACTCTTATAAGCGGAAGACTTAAATGATACGACCTGATATATAGGAAGTGATAGGTCGGGTGTATACTATGCTAAATTTCAGAGAAGATAAACCGTCTTATTATAAAACGCAGACTAACTTTGTTAATAAGTTTAAACCATTATCCGACTAAATCAAGTTATCATTTTCTGATGAGACGGTGGCATACACTAGATGTCAATTTGATTTGGTCGGATACTGGTTTAAACCTAGTAACAAAGTTAGTCTACGTTCTATAATAAGACGGAAATTGGCTAACCCATACTGACTACGTTATTATATCTTCATAGAGCATCATAATTATTGTGCCAGTTGCAAAAACACCGGCACTTGAAAAGATCGCCACAAATAAAAAAAAGACGTAGTAGTATGTATGTATGGCACTGACCTCCATATATACAAGTACGCTGGACCTATGATTAGCCGGGCCATAGTGAGGCGATTTGATTTTCGCCATTTTGGCGCTGATCGTGAAGCAAAGTAGAAGTGGGTCGGAACGGAACTAATATTAGAGATGGGACAATGACATCGATAAAAGACATTTCCGAATTAGTTACGTCAGATTTAGTTCTCTTCCCGCGCATTGGGGGCGCTTCAAATAGGCACAATAAAGAGCTGTCATTTCTTAGGGTATCATAGGTCCAGCGTACTTGTATATATGGAGGTCAGTGATGTATGGTCACCCAAAACTGCGTGAGACCATGCGAAATCTAGAAGAAACAGCCGGAACAGCAAAATCTGTTCCACCTAAAAATGCAACCAAGTATGCTCTATGATTAAGTAGAATACGTATAAATTAGGATTAAACTTTAACAACCTTAAGAAACAACAACAAAAGCTACGCACATTTCAACCAACTTCCCGAGGCGTTGCCTCAAAACTAATTTAACTCGTGGTTACGAGACTCCGATGTAATTTGTAATACAAATTACTACTAATGCTAGGATAAGCAGGTGCGTTTTAGGATTTAGCGTTCGCTTTGTGTTGTAATTTGTAATCGACTCGAATCTTGAATACTGCGCAATATCTGCATAATTTCCCTTGTTTTCTTGCCTGCTGCATACAATTAAATTTAAGTGATAGATAGACCAATGCAAGTAGCATTGGTCTAAACAAACTGTCTTACAAATCGCTGAATCGATTTCGGTTGAATATAGGTAAAAACACGGTCGATTAAAATTTTAAACACCTTTCAAACAAAATAACAATTTTATTTGCCAGGCTTATTAAAAAAAATCACCATCGTAGCGAGTGGAACTGCATAATCTCTGCCTACCCCCATATGAAACACGCGTGAAAGTATAATGTATGTATATTTTTCTTGTTATAAATTTAAATATATTTATTAGATTCACAAAGTAAAATAATCAGAAACATGTCTTTAAAAATTATATTCACATATCAATTTAATTGATAAGTTATAAATTCTGTAAGGAGGTAAAAATGGAGGTTCAAATCATAGCTTTTACCTACATGTATGTATAAATTCGTTTGTGCAAGTACGTAGGTATTAATGTGGCAGACTTCTATTGATAACACAAGGATAAACCGCATTATTAGGTCACATTTAACGTATCTTATACCTTTAAACGAGCAATTCTTGTATGTATGTATATATTTATTTATAAATTTCTGTGATCTCGAAAACGGCTCTAACGATTTCGCTGAAAATTTGTATATGGGGGTTTTCGGGGGTAAACAATCGATCTAGATTAGTTTTATGTTTGGGAAAACGCGTGTTTTCGAGTTTTCATGCGTTTTTCTTTCCACGCAGAATATGGTCGCTAACTTCGTCGCGCTGACCGCCTTGTTTTTAGCTCAGCGGTTAAGGATACCGACCGCTAGAAAAGAGTTATACGGGTTCGAATCCCACTCGGTGAGTTACTTTTGTTATTTTTATGTTTGCATTGTTTTTAGACAAGTTTAAAAAATTTTGTTAATGTTTGAGATGTAACCGAGCAAAGCTCGGTCGCCCAGGTACTATACACTAAACCTCGGTCGTAAGACCAAAGGTCATCCTTATCAACTCAAATTTTCCTTTTTCCTCCCAAACTAAAAAGACGTTTCAATATTCAAATTTAAACTGCAAACGCAGAGGGAAAGTTGTACAAGTTCCGCCTTAATACTCCGTATGTAGCGAGCAATCGGAACTTCGGAATTAATCGGTGATTCTCCGCAATCGCCAGACTTGCTCGTGAAGTTAAATGTCTCTCTATATTAAACATAGATATGAGCGTAGTAAGAGTTTTCTGTGAATTTCTTGCTGCTTTTGAAGGAGAAGAAAACTTCCAGCGGTGTAATTTATAATTTTATGTAGTTCCGATAAAAGATGCTTAAGTTATCGTTAAACGTTAAGGGTCCTACCCGCGCTAGCGACCTTGAAAATACAAAAAAAATAATTTCTCTTTCTGTAAGTAAGATTATCAGAAACCCTCGTACAACTTTTTAGTGAGTATCCTTAAGTTTCATTAGAACCTCGAAAGTCATTGAAATACAATACGCTGTAGTTTCCTTTGCAAAAAATACTAAAAACGGCCACTTTTGACTCTTTTTGTAAAGGTTTCTAAAGCGGATAGTATTTAAATGACGTTCGAGGTTCTAATAAAACTTAAGGATACTAGCTAAAAAGTTGTACGAGGGTTTCTGATAATCTCACTTACAGAAAAAGATTTTTTTTTTTTTGTGTTTTCAAGGTCGTTAGCGCGGATAGGAGCCTTAAGACTTCAAACGCTATTTTAATTATACTTATACCTTTGGTCACAGAATACATAATAGTATAGATAGAACCTTTTATTATGAAGTTAAATAAGAAAAGTTTTAATTTATAGTAGTAAAACAGTAAGTAGTTCCTTAAATTATACAACGTGCCTTTTAATTAACAATTGCCTTTTAATTAACAATTATTTCCAAGGGTGATTCAGTCCATCATTTTGAACATTTTATCTCAATAAAAGCTATCGAAATTTTCATTTCCCATAGTGACTACTACGATTTGTATGAGAACTTAAAAGATGTTTTTTTATGTATTTCGTTACAACTTATTGGTAAAAGTTGTTCAGAAAGATGGACTAAATTGACCCTTAAAATATTTGTACTTAATTAAAAAGCATCTTTTATACATGCTACCGGAGAAATGTTAAAGTGAGTCCCTACATCACATAACAATGAAAGGAACAGGGTACTGCTTCAAAAGCGGTACGCAAGACGACGATACTGCGTATCCGCGAGCCAGTGTCAAGCAACAATGAGCATAAATGTAGGATAAAAGAGTCTAATTTGGTTTAAATAGAAATAGTTTCTATCGGACAACGAATGCTGTGTGTTTTCCGGCAGAGTAGAATAGGGCCACTCCAAGTCCTCCCGTGGATGTCGTAGAAGGCGACTTAGGTAATACAAGCTAAACAAAGCTTATAAACATCAATGAGACCTTTTCAACCCGTCTGGCCGGTGTAAAGAGTGTAGGCCAAGTCCTCTGGCTACTTTGGCTAAGTAGGTACGACTCTGGTAGTACAGAGAGGGTCGTGCTCCTGCAGTGGAGACAGAAAGACCTGATGATGATGATGATCGGATGACTTTCGTATTATTTTATGGAGTTAACCCCCTGGAGTCTAGACCCATCACATGGCGCACTATCGGAACTCTAAATTAACTAGTAATTCTCAAGTTCCGCCATCTTGTTAGCAAGTTCCGGTTCCCTGTTTTAATGTGTTCGGAGCGGACTGGGCTTGGACGAAACTTCATTTGACTTTAAGCTGGTCTGAACATGTCTGATACTAGTCTCATGGAACGATATTAATGTTTATGTTTTAGCAAGGGTAAACTAGGAAATAATTCCAGACGTTTTAAAAAAAGTACCCGTAACAGAAGGGATGTATGAAGAGATTGATGAGTTTAGTTGAAGCAAAAAAGGTCTGTCAGGATCGTAGCAAGTGGAGGTCCATAGTCTCTGCCTACCCCTGTGGGAAACAGGCGTGATATTATGTATGAATGTATGTAACTAGGAAATACTCCATACTCAATATACTTTATTGCTTTTAAAATTATATGCAGACAACATATACAATACGCAATGCAGGGCGAAGGTTTATAGATCCAACTGCCACACAGCGTCAATGAGGTCATAACGACCAGACTATGACACACCTCTCCTGCCCATCGTGCCCTACCAGCTGCACTAAGCTTGACCTATATGAGGCCTCAGACAAAGATGTGAAAGTGGCAACCTTCTGGAGGGAAAAATCTTATTTTATTTTGAGCTTTCGACACGAGAAGAAGAATACAGTGTTATATGATTCCACACTCATTTACGAACCCTGTTGGGCGCTGCAAAACAGGCAGGAGGAATCAATAATACAAGCGTATAAACATCAATGAGACCTCTCCAACCCGTCTGGCCAGCGTGGAGAGTGTAGGCCAAGTCCTCTCGCTGCTCTGGCTAAGTATGGCTCTCGTGGTACAGAGAAGGTGGTGCTATAAACCGACTTCCAAAAACTACACAGCCGATTTTGATAACATTTCTATGGAACCACCTGATAAGTTTTGGAAGTGGGTTAAATACACTTGTCACTTCATTTAATATGTTTTTAACGTCTACATATTTTCTAAAAAAAATATTTTCTTTTGTTACAGGTACGTATCAATGGAAGCAAGACATTTATCTGCTATGAATAATGGTAAAATTAAAGAAATCCGTACTAGTTTGCACTGTATTACAGACACGAAAAACAAAACTGGTGCAAATTATTGTTAAAGTCAAGTGTCCCCCCCTCTTTCTGCTATACGGTTATAAATGGACACGTGAAAAAATTCACGGCTCTTGTAAATATAACGAAGTTTAAAGAAAAACTATCAGAGCTAAGTAGGGTTTACAAATTTGAAAGTTATAGACGCGATCAACTGTAAAAAATTTGTTTTTAGACATTTTTAGTGGCATGTACACAAAGATACCAGTCGCAACTACGCAACCCTAGACTGCGCGTGGTCCGCCTCATACTTGGCCAATTATTTGTTTTGAAAAGTTATCTAGGTGTCTCGTTTTGTTATCAAGAGCAGCCAATCGATGTTTCGGGCACTTTAGCAGTTCGCTCAACTAACTGTAAAAGACCGTTCTGACAAATTATTGAGCCGGCAAAGTTTGCTGCAGCGTCTGAAACTAGTTACCAAGTGTCTAAGTTTAGACTTGAAACGTTTAGAACGCCTATGCAGCGAGCTCCCTTGGGTAATGCTGATTTAAAAATGTTTAGGTAACTTAGAACAGTTGGTATTAAAGAAAATATAGTGTGTTTAAAAAGGTTTTAAGCCACAAGATTTAAAAGTTCCACACTACCACTGCCTATATTTTCTTTCAAAATATAAAATTTATCCGAAAATGACAAAATGCGAATGTGACGATTTGCGAAAGGGACCTTTTGCGAAAGTAACGTTTTGCGAATGTGACGAACTGCGCCTCAGCCATGTCCTTTAAAAATAGATTACAGTCGTTGAGGCGTAAGCTCAGATTTGCATGTGTGTGAGTAAGCGCCAAAACTAGAGTCAGTCAAAAAATACACAAAAATAAAAACAATGTTTTATTAAATAGAAATAAAACACTTTGATTATTTAATAAAACTTTCTATATTAATTAGTTTATTATTATTTATTAATAATGTAGTTTATTTCACTAAAAAGTCACAAAACAACAACACAGTAACGTCAAGCTGCCGCGTCTCAGGCCGAGTTTCAAACACTAGTATAAACCCGTGCGGGCCGTGCCGTGCCTCAGACCTATGTCTTACCTACACTACCGTGCCGTGCCTCAGGCCGAAATCCCACCTACACTATGTGTGTGCACCCACACAAATACAAAGTTGAGCTCACGTCTCGTCTGTATGTTTGTCTGGAAAAGTCAGGGTAAGAGTTTCCTTGAAACGTCACGGTTGTAGTCGGTACACAGGAATGTGCTGAAGTGTACGCAATATTGGAAAGTGTCAAATAAACGTTGCCTTGAAGGAAAGCAGTTCTTCTGTTGAAATACTTACACAGAGATAGTGAGCTGATCTCCCCGCCAAATTGAAATGCTTATTACTACTTCATTAATTAACGAATTTTCTTGCTGTTTTCAAAAAAATATTTCTTTTTAGTGGTTTTTTTGTTTTATATAAATAAATTATTAACCAAAAACAAACTAGGACACACTTTGATGGGCTGAGCTCACAGAAGGAAAAAATTATAAGTGTACCAGTTGACTACATACAAGTGGCGTGCACAAATATATTTGACATAATAATGTCTGTTGCATGTCAGTGATGACTTGACGGGGAGAAAATGCTTTTAGCATTAAGTTCGCCATTTGTTAAAATTATACTTTGGAACAATAAAGTTTGATAAAATATAAAAATGACAAAGTGTGTTGTAACAATCCTAAACTACCTATTTTAAATATCTATATGTCCTAAGAAATAAAAGATAAACATTATCTATCTAAATATAATATATTATCTTAAACCCGCTGTGTGTCTTGTACATGTGAATTGGCTATGATCATCTTAGTGGAGAACCCAAGTTGTATAGAGCAGTAACTCAGACTCTGGCGCAGCACGTCCCGCTCTACTATCTCTTAGTATATATCTATAACAAATAATAACAAATTTAGTGAATTACGGAGATGAGATCTTATGGTAAGTCTAATACTGTATGACAGTCGGTATATATACATATATAGATATAAGAACGTTCATTATTTTGTATCGGTTAAAAAGCATGCTCCTCCCCGCATGTCTTTGTAGCTTCGACTCCTGACGGGATAACTCCCACCGATGGGGCAGCAATGCTCAGAAACGTTCTAAATATTTTACGTTAATAAGCCTTTTCAGGCAGGAGACGTGTCTGTCTGGAGGGAAGCAAGAAAAGTCTTGCGCAAGCGGATACAGAGGCTTCGGAATCTGAAGTTATTCAGAGACCGGATCTGAGCAGCAAATATTATTTTACAATCAACTGTATCCTAAACGCTTGAAAGCATACTACAAAAATATGTCCTGGCACGTCCTGTCAGTCGTCTGTCTGTACAAATCAAAAATTAGGTGAAGCGATGATGTCTAGAAATAAGATGAGTAAATGATTAATAAATCAATTATAAGGTTTCAAAAGCATAAATAAGTAGAATCATTTCAGAGAGGCATCAAAACGTAAAGATGATTAAATTAATAATAAAGAATTATGTGGTTTCAAAAGCATAAATAAGTAGAATCATTTCAGAGAGCAATAGCAGTTTAAATACACAAGTTATGTTACTATAGCCTCAACTCATGGTTGAATAAGTTAATGATGTAATCGGGATCCTTTCCCATTTAAACAATATATTGTTGTTTAAGTAATACCTCTTTGCCAGAAGGTAACAGTTCCACATGACTTCTCCATGTTTATAGAACATTGTAGATACACAAGACTTAGCTTGTTTAGCAGGCATGACATCAAAGTCAATGGATCAGCTTTAACCAGAATAGGTTTAGTAATTCCATTCATTGGAAGTAAAATAACCCCATGGTGAAGAGGTTAGATTCCAGGCTCAACTTCTCTAAGCCCAAAGGGAATCGTACGACGAATAAAGCGTCTCCAGACGAGCGTGACATAACACTTAACGTAGACGGAGGGCCTTCCTTTGCATTGCAGTAGAGGAATGTACCCTATGAGCGAGAACTCAATAAAGTGCTGCCACAACCCATCCAGATAGCCCAAATGTAGTAAGTTTGTAGATAGGTAATAGAATACCAAACCATCTTCATAGTCTCGACTTCTCCAAGACAAATAATCAATTCCACTGAACAAGCCAGTCAAGTCAACCAGAGTAGGCCAACACATAAATGAAGCTTTTGCTTTCTGAAGTTAATTCAGTTTTCAGCACGCCAGCTTTAAAAGCTCTATCCGAGGAAGAATAAATATTCATGAGGTACATCAATAGTACATGAGTATCCGTAGAGTAGAAGAATCTCCAAATCAATGGCACAGCATGAGTAAATATAATATTTCCAGAATAATTGTTATCCAAGTTCCATCGGAACACACGAAGATATAGATAGTCAAATGGTCAACATCTAGTCATGATGTGTAAATAATGTTTGTTGATAATTAAGTATTATAACTTACAGATTGGAAGAAGAATACATGACTCATGTATTTACTCGTTGTAATCCGTTGTGAAGTTTTTATTAATAAAGCTATATTAGGATTTATATTAGAGGAAACACATTAAAATGATATATGTAAATCAGGGCAAAGGCTATCTTCTTATGTCTCTCCCATCTTAGAAGATAGTAACATGTATACATACATACACCAGTATATGATACACTTCATTTAATAATAATCTTATGTAGAGCAAAGGCTTGGAGAAATGATCTTCCTCTCTCTTCTTGAAGATTTGCTTCTGAACAAACATACATACTTTATTTCATACATACGTATCTTATTTTATACAAGAAGTCATATCTTCCAGCGCAGTGTTGCTCATAGTAAAATAAAGATCTCACCAAGTTTCCAGTTAGGTATTATAAATATGATTTTCCTGTTATCAAAATGTATTATACCATTTCTCCAGACAAACGACCCCCGATTAAGTGAATCCTATTCACTTGTATCTTGAAAGGTAAAATTTAAGATTTTCCAAGGAAAACTATTCCTGAGATCCCCATCCGCATTCCCCATCCGAAACAAAATTATTTTTCTTCCTCTCAACTGTCACAAAAAATAAACAAACAAGTAGATTAAAGAGTTTTTATTACTATGTCCAGCAGAGGATTGCTACTACGATTTTAACCGACTACGAAAGGATAAAAATACGTATATATAAGTTTAAATATATTTGAGAATGTAAACAACGATCGCACACATGCGGATGGTTACAGTGTGAGACTCGACATATTGCTTTTGTACCATCCAATTGTACCACATTTTAAGCAATAAAGTTTCGTTTCATTTCGTTTCAAATATTTTTGAAAGGGTAGGCGCTTATCTTACCTAGTTACGAGAACGGCTACTTATCGGAATCGGCCTGCGTCCAGCGCCTTCCTGCAACCTTGCACGAAAGAAAGAAAGAAAGAAAAAGTACTTTTTTTTAATGTACCGTAGCCTAGACTTGAAAGTCTTGTCGATTTAGATGCGGTTGGGGTTGTTATTTTTTGATTTAGCCAACTTCATCATCATATCAGCCACCGGAAGTCTACTGCTGGACATATCCTCCCCAAGAATTTCCAAAACGATCGATCAGAAGCGGCCTGCATCCAGCGCCTTCCTGCAACCTTGCACAGGTCGTCTGACCACCTAGCAGGTGGGTGTCCTACGCTGCGCTTTACGGTACGTGGCTGCCATTGGAAAACCTTTCTGTCCCATCGGCCATCGGATTTTCGGTAGTATCTGATATTATATTAGGGTGGCACAGGGTAGACAAACTCTATGTGTCTGTATACGCACACAAAAGTAGATAAAATAAAATAGATAGATAGATAAAACGTTTATTTGTGGCTATAGTCACACACATACATAAAAAACAAAACATGTAAAAACAACGTATTGAGGACATATATCAACAACTTTGTATCTGTGTGCTACAGCACAGATACAAAGTTGTTGCACAGATAAAATATTGCTGAGAATAAATAGTGTAACGTAAAAAATTCAACAAATAAAACCGTTTACTTAGATATCGGTCCTTTGACGGGATGAGCTCAGTAATATTCACAGAAAACTTAAGCTGCTTACGAAGAAACGTCGAGTATTTTCTTTCGCCACTCGTTTCTGAATGTCATCTGTGGGCAGACGAGCGACTTAAGACTTAATAAGAATCCCCTTACCCTAGACTTCTCCTATTTCTTTAAAATTACAAATTTTTACCAAAATCTGACATGTGGTTTCAAAATAACAGTCTAGGGCAGTCTTTCCCAAAGTGGGCGATAACGCCCCCTTGTGGGCGCTGCAGGTCTCAAGGGGGGCGGTAAGAGACCCAGAAAGAAAATGTTTTTTTTTTTTGCTAGGAGAGCTTTAGAAGGCCTCTTAAACAACGACTGCAAGAGCTCTCGACTCTCAACAACAACTTGTGAACATCAACTAATATGAATTAAAAGATTCTCAAACTCGGTTCTATATTTCTCTCCGCGTAGTTTATATATCTGTCCTATTTTATTGAATATAGAAAAAATGAAAATCATGTTAATCGGTCGCTCCGTTTCGTAATGAAAGTAGACACAAACAAACAAATAAAAAGGCAACAGACACACTTTCGCATTTTAATAGTTATTAGTACTCGTAGATATCTATCATGTTTTAACAAGTTTTTGTTAAATAACCCGAATTGTGCATTCCTGTATCAGTTGGCTGGTTCATTGAATACTTGTTCGGACTTGTTGAGTACGATTGAGCGTCGAATGAGATAAACGAGTTTATGCATGTTTGTTTTATTCCTGTCGGTGCGTGCTGCTTAAGCATTCCTATATAAACAATGTAATATTTATTTTATTTTCATTTGTGGTTTCGCGCGCAATAGATGAGCAGTACTTACGCCTCCTCTACACTACTCGCGAAGTTGAACGTATTTCTCAAAGCAAAACAATGTCGGAAGTAAATAAGAAGAGACGGCAATACTGTGCGGAATATATTAAATTCGGATTTATTGAAAATCCCACAAACCCATCGTCGCCTTTGTGTCTTCTATGTCTAAAAACATTTTCGAATGAAGCAATGAAGCCTTCAAGGCTGCAAGATCATTTGAATAAAATGCATCCAGATAAGAAAGACAAGAATGTAGCATATTTTCAAGACCTAGAGAAGAAGCATAATACTCAGCCAAGTGTAGCAAAACTATTTCCGTTTAGAATTCTCCGTTAATATACACATTTCACAATAATTAATTAATTTAATTTAAAGTTATAGTGGTTTTTAAATAGGTGAAAAAATGGGGGCGCTAAAAAAATATTTATTCTCAAAGTGGGCAGTAGACAAAATAAGTTTGGGAACCACTCGTCTAGGGTAAGGGGGTTCTTAAGACATTATTCTGGGACTTGTAAGTTGCCAAGTCGCATTATCGCATATTAAATATTAGGTCGTTCAGCCAAACTTAACAAGACTGAATGCCGTAAAAATAATATAATAAATATACAGAGATAGGCAGTCACAAAATGAATATAAGTATTACCAAAGATAATATTATTAATAACGTAACAGATACCCAACGCCATAGAAACTATTGTAGGGCCCTTAAGTAGGCAAAACTGGAACTGCGGCGTAGGCACACAGAGATGGCAGCACACACGACTAGCAAAAAAGTAACAAAAGAAGTGTTGAATAAATATAGGTACTTTAACAATATTTATTGCATTTCGTATGAGTTATATCAAATTAATTAAAGTACTAATTTATTTAAATAATACGAATAAAAGGTTTTAATGTTTTAATTATTGTCAAAAAGCGCCATCTAGTGACAAGGACGAGAAATAATAATGTTTATAAGGCGATGGGTAGGCATGACCTAACCAAAGCTATAATGCAAACTCTTAGGGTCCCGCGCAATATGCATTTCCGTTTACTGACCATGGTTGACTATTCAACTTTATATGAATCCCGAAATGCAGCAAAGAAGCACTCATCAAAGTATAAGTAGCTCGTGTGCTAAGGCCCTTACTAAGAGATTTGCAGCTAAGCGTCTCAGTTTGCATTTTCTGGGTCAGCGGAAGCGTCATCTCCCGAGATTTGTACGAAGATTCTGTCTGCACCTTGATAAATGCAAATGCATCGCGCTGTTTAAAAACTAACGAATGTTTCAGCTTAGCCTGGGGGTTACTCCAAAAGCGGCACGCAAGACTTACGTTACTGCGTATAATTATTTATGTTCATAATGTGTGTGTGTGTAGCAATGTAAGTATGATCTTATAGTTAAATTTGTACGTACTTGCTTCTATATTTTAACACATTGCAGGACACTTACGGCTGTGGACGTAATTTAATTGTTATTTCGAATGTGCCTAGCCGAGTGTCATGCAATGTGTTAATTGTAAACATCGAGTAAATATCCTCTCAATCTATCGCAGGTTGAATGGAAGAGATCCCTACATGGGATAAGTCCGCCTTTGTATATTTGCTCTTTTACATGTAGTCTTTGTTTTGGTACAATAAAGATATTAAAAACAAACAAAAGTTCTTAATAATAAAATCTTAGCTACACTTTTTTTTGCCTAGCCTCCCATCCGCCAAGTCCAAAAGGTAAATTCGTTCCAAAAGTAAGTTTCCTCTAAATAAGGGTGTCTCTAACAAGTTCCCACAAGGTCGAGTTGAACAGCGACGTGATTAATTCACGTCGCGTCACGTCGCCGACTCAACAAGTCCGGGTCACGCGTGTCCCGGTACTCTAAAAGGGTTTCGGGTTACTGTTTACATTTGAATATGTCCTTGAATAATGGGATCTGTATTGTTGTTTGAATTTCTAAGTACACAGAATAACAGAATAGAAATACAGTATTAGTACTCACGTACAAAAGGCTTATTTAGAAAAGGAATTTAAAGAAATATCTACTCAATGCCGTTAGCGATATGGTTTAATTTAGCTCGCGTCAGAACTCGGCACCTTTTCGTTTAGATACCTAGAAGTGCATTGCAAGCCAATTTCATTCTTATGACTCTAAACATACTATTATGTCACTGAATATATCACGCCGCGCGCATAGGTATAATGTAGGTATATTTTCGATACCGAAACAGGGAGTGACACAAACCTGATAGGTATACAACAGCTTGCTTGACGTCAGCGCCGATTTAAGAATGCATTTAATTGCGAAATAAATTTACAAAAGGTCGAGTTGAACAGCGACGTGATTAATTCACGTCGCGTCACGTCGCCGACTCAACAAGTCCGGATCACGCGTGTCCCGGTACTCTAAAAGGGTTTCGGGTTAGTAAGTTAGTTAAAATGTTAATTTCACCAAAACTTAATGTTACAGAGTAATAAATAACATTAAACAGACGTCAAAAGTAAGTTAAATAAAATAGATAACATTAAACAGACGTCAAAAGTAAGTTAAATCAAATAGATTACATAAAACAAATGTCAAAAGAAAGTTGAATCAAATAGCTTATAAGGATTCGTTTGATTTCGCTGTGAGTGATCTATGCGAGAATAATAGCAGCTGCTAGATTGTAAATTTGAATAAATTAAATAAGTTCTCAGAAAAGTTTGAAATTCCAAATACATATGTTTCTAATTTTGTGTGAGCGGCATGCTGTCGCATGTTTTCCGACTTTGGCTCATCTGTTCGGGATCTTGTTGAGTTTGAATCGTGTCGCCATGAATAATAAAAGCTGTAGAGCTGCGTGACACGAACCGTTCTTTAGTTAGTAAGTTAGTTAAAATGTTTATTTCACCAAAACTTAATGTTACAGAGTAATAAATAACATTAAACAGACGTCAAAAGTAAGTTAAATCAAATAGATAACATTAAACAGACGTCAAAAATAAGTTAAATCAAATAAATAACATTAAACAGACGTCAAAAGTAAGTTATATCAAATAGATTACATAAAACAGATGTCAAAAGAAAGTTAAATCAAATAGCTTATAAGGATTCGTTTGATTTCGCAGTGAGTGATCTATGCGAGAATAATAGCAGCTGCTAGATTGTGAAATTTGAATAAATTAAATAAGTTCTCAGAAAAGTTTGAAATTCCAAATATGTTTCTAATTTTGTGTGAGTTGCATTATTTTACGAATTTGGCTCATTTCTTCGGGAACTTGTTGAGTTTGAATCGTGTCGCCATGAATAATAAAAGCTGTAGCGCTGCGTGACACGGAACGTTCTCTACGTGTGTTAGCTGGAGTATTGCTCAGGATCAAAAATTGTACATATTCAAAAAATTCCCCGACGTTCAATAGTTCCAAATGTAAACGCCATAGTAAGGAGCGGAGGAACTAAATAGTAGAACTAATAATTTTTCAACATCGACATTTTTCGTGGTCGCATACAAATAATAGCCCATATAGTGACATAGTTCGCAAGAACGAAGGTCACTGACACAGCCAAGCGGATTAGCTCATTGAAATGGCAGTGGGCGGGCAAACAGCGCGAAGAACCGATCGCCGACAGGGCTCTAGGGAAAGGTTCTCGAATGGCGGCCACGTACCGGCAAGCGTAGCGTAGGATACCCACCTGCTAGATGGTCAGACGACCCGCGCAAGGTTGCAGGAAGGCGCTGGATGCAGGCCACTTCCGATCGGTCGTTTTGGAAATCCTTGGGGAGGATATGTCCAGCCGTGGACTTCCTGTGGCTGATAAGATGATGATGAAGTTGGCTAAAATAGAAAATACCAACCCAAATAACAAGAAGAAGATGTAGCAGAGATGCGAATGCTTAGGTGGATGTGTGGGGTGACGAAGATGGATAAGATCAGGAATCCATACTTATATATAAAGCTGAAGAGTTTGTTTGTTTGTTTTTTTGTTTGTTTGTTTGTTTGTTTGAACGCGCTAATCTCAGGAACCACTGGTCCGATTTGAAAAATTCCTTCGGTATTAGATAGATCGTTTATCGAGGAAGGTTATAGGCTATATTGCATCACGCCCGCGACTTCACCCGTGTGGATAACGCGGGCGAAGCCGCGCGCTGCCTCTAGTGAATATATAAGAGGGAGTTTAAAGGTAGCACCGATTGTAGAAAAGTTAAAAAGCCACCGTTTAACATGGTACGGCCATGTCAAGAGGCGAGATGCCGAACATCTGGCAAATAAAATGGTTAGCTTAAAGGTAGATGGCCACAAAGATAGAGGACGACCTAAAAAGACGTGGGGGGAATGTGTAAGGCGGGACTAATATGGTCAATGATAGAAAACTGTGGAGAGAGTTGACATACAGAGCCGACCCCAAATAGGGATAAGGCGAGGAAGATGATGATGATGATGACCAACCCAAACCGCATCTAAATTGATGAGATTTTTAAATCTAGGCTACGATAAATTTAAAAAATAAAGTATTTTTTTCTTTCTTTCTTTCCAAGATTTTCCAGCCTTTTTATTCACGGTCGTGTCAATGTCTGTACCCTCGTCAAAATCCTCTCATCTCTTCAATACGCGATTTCTCGACGTTTCCTCCAGAATCAGAGCCCAATTGCTTACATCTGTGCTCAAAAGATTACGTCTATCAAAAAATATCAATAGGGTACAGTCCTCGAGGCGTAAGCTTAGCCTTGTAGTGTTAGTAAGCGTCAAAAGTACAGTCAGTCAAAATATCACATAAAATAAAATCAGTGTTTTATTCGGAAGAAAGTAATTACATTTTTTTTTTAAACACGTGTGTTAATTTTTTCTTTTTATTACTAGCGCCTCGCGGTTTTACCCGCGCCTAAAGTAGCTATGTGTTAACCCAGAGTATTAGCTTTTTGCATACCAGATTTTAATCCAAATAGGTCCAGCCGTTTGCGCGTGAAGAAGTAACAAACATACACACACAAACGCACTCAAAACTTTCGCCTTTATGTTATTAGTGTGATGTGATGTGATATTCAAACACATCAACACTGAGACGTCAAGCCGCTAGCGGTACCAAAGATGAAGGCGAAGGCGGAAAGTGCGCGGCAGGGAGATGACGCGCGAGGGTCGTGTCGCGACTCAGGCCGAGTTTTAAAAATCAGTATAAACCCGGCCGATGTCTCCCCTTCACTATCTGTGTGCACTCACGCAAATGCAAAGCTGAGCCTACGTATCGAGGGCTTTAGTACTTATCCAGGGTCAAAAATGAAATAAGAAAATAAAACGTAACAAAATATATCACTTGTCGTTGATCATATCCATCTTCAACGTGACTTTAGGTTTATTAATGCAGGAGAACTGATATTAAAAGAGCTTTTTGACTTCCAAGAGACTATATACGACGTGCTATTTCACAGAAATCCCATAGACAACGTTTGTTCTAACAGAAAAAGTATTTTACTTGTTGTAAACAGCGGATTTGTCAGATGCGCCAATATGTAGATCTACCGGACCCTTATCATGTGAAAAATGCACGGATCCCGTCAAAACATTCCCGGTAAATGATTGATAGACGGTTTCTCCACTCCGTGTAGATAGGATTCTACTGTGCTTACATAACTTACTCCTATTATGAAATCGAAAAAAAATTACAATTATCAAGCGATTATCATTATTTCAGCCGCATAACGTCCACTGCTGGACATAGGCCTCACCCAAAGATTTCCAAAATGACCGATCCAGAGCGGCCTGCATCCAGCGCTTCCCTGACCCTGGTCAGGTCATCTGACCACCTTGTAGGCGGATGCCCTACGCTTCGCTTGCCTGTACGCGGTCGCTATTCAAGAACCTTTTTGCGACATCGGCCTTCCGTTATCAAGCGATACAAATATCCTAAGATAAATAATGATTATTGACTTTAGACTTTTTAAAATAATTAAACATAACAAATTTTTGTGAATTCTAAATCAAGACGCTATCTTGTATACCAAAAATAAGTTTAGATTTGGATTCCGCGACCCAAGCAACTAAATTGTAGCAAAATCGCATGCAGTTGACAATTGGCGGCCAAATTAAATTTAAAAAAAAAAATCCGCTCAGTGCTTTGTGGGAGTGGCTCGGCCTACTCGAAATTTGTCTTTGGATATCGGCCATCTTGGATTTCGAGAAAATAAAAAACTAGTGACAATCTTCAAGTTGCTTATAACCCCTACATTTTACTAACTGTTTTAGCGGGCCGTACACCTTCAATATCAAAACGACCAGATTATAGACGCAGACCACACCCAGTGTAACTTTTCCTTACCCTAGACCAAACTACACTTTTCCATATAAACGTAGTGTTTTATTTCGAAACGACATGCCCGATTTCGGCAAAATTTTGTAAGTTTAAATTTGATATTGCACATAGGTATATATAGAATTAAATAGAATATAGAGTGATATATCATTTTTACCATCAGTATGGCATAATTCTTATATTTTCTTTTGAGTTCATAAATTTAAGGTCGGAAACCAATTATTACTCTAGATAATTGCAATTTCTTTGAAATTACAAATTTTTACCGAAATCTGACATGTGGTTTCAAAATAAAATGTAGAGTAAGTTTGTATGGAGAAGTCTGGGGTAAAGGTGCAAGCGCTGGTAATGGCCACAAGGCTCCTCAAAGTACCTAATATTTCTTTTTCTAAGGCACATGAATGAATATGAAGCTGTCTCCACTACTCTCCACAAATGAGCCATTAATACTCAGATCACTCTCTAAACGGGGCGTCGCGTCGTCGAGGCTTCGGATCTGACCGCACGCGACCTTCTCTGAATTATTCAAACGACGGTATTATATTATAAGGTCTGACAAAATATACTGAAACTATTTCAAGGGTGAATTCAGTCTGTGATACTGAACAACTTTCCCCAAGGAACAAATGTGAACAAACTTCCATGCTGGTCTGAGAGAAAAGAAAAAACTTAGAATGTACCAGCTGTTTCTCTTCCCAGGCAGATCAGATCATAAGATGCGTCTGGCAACCCATCACTATCTTGCCCACATCAAGCTTAAAGTGGCCTTTGACTCTTGCAGCCCTGGGCTCTATCTGCTAAGAGCCGCAAGACTTAAAAATGCTCTGTCTGCCCCATTAGGGATAAAGAAATGATAGTATGTATGTTATACAGAAGAGTAGGCGAACTTGACGCTTAAAAATTTGTCTACCACAAACCATTGGATACAGACAGTCTTAAATGTGGAGTGCAACAACGCCAACAACCCACCTACTTTGGATTCTCTAAGTAAACTAACTAGTTCAATAAATACTTCACCGACTGCTTTAATTATGTATTCTACGCCAAAACACCGTCTTGTTAAACTAACTTACCTATCAATCAAGAATTATCGCGTGGACAATCTTAGCAGTCGACACCGTCGACACCTCATTCAGTTCGCACCTTACCGACCACCTTGAGCATTGTAGATGTTATCGCAGCGGCTACAAGCGTAATCTACCGTTTTACAATGCTGTTACAAGCTCTCTTTGATCTTATGTAAATTGATGGCGTTTCTGTTACTTCCTTTATCCGACAAGCGGTTTTGATGTTGAATTTTTCTTTCTTTAGTGTGTGTAATGATCAACAATTTGCTACTTTTTAACTACTCAAATCACATCCTTTTTTGGAAACGTCAAAACAAACTTTTTTTATGAGATTTATTTGAAATACATGCTAGTGCACGACCCTCTCTGTACTACCAGAGCCATACCTGGTCAGAGCAGCCAGAGGGCTTGGCTTACACTCTCCACGCTGGCCAGACGGGTTGGAGAGCTGCAATTGATGTTTATAAGCTTTGTTTAGCTTGTAATTCCTTAGTCGCCTCATACGTCATGCACGGGAAGACTTGGAGTGGTCCTATTCTGCCGGAAACTACACGGCTAGTCTAGTACCTAAGTACATAAAAGCACTCAGCAAAGGAGTTGAAAGTAAAATCTACTCAACGTTGTTAGCGATATTGTTTAATTTAGCTCGCTTCAAAACTCGGCACCTTTTCGTTTACGCACCTAGAAGTGCATTGCATGCCAATTCCATTCTTGTAACTCTAGACATACGATTCATGTTACTAAATTTACCACTCCGAAGTGGTCGCCGCGCGCATAGTAATAATGTATATTTTCGATTCCTAAACGGGGAGTGACACAGGTCTGATAATAGCCCGTTGGATAGGGACAATCTAAAATTCAATGAACTTCCCTAATACAGCTACAATCTTGTCGTCAGATCTTGATAGTTCACGTCTCTATTTTAACCCCGATGTTATCATTGCTAGACCAATCGTTTTATAACACCGTTACAACACTAAAGGCTGTTTAATGGTTCCTGTGTAGATTAATTTCGGACACGAACAGAAAATGTACGGGGGGATGTTTTAATTTGGTTTCTTTCTTACAAATATTGAAATTTAAATTGACGATGAAGTTAAAACTACTAAAGTTGACCTATAAAGTATTGTTAATACCGATGTATGGTGTTTTCATCATCATCATCAGGTCTTTTAGTCTCCACTGCAGGAGCACGACCCTCTCTGCACTGCCAGAGCCATACTTGGCCAGAGCTGCCAGAGGACCAGATATAGTTTTTTACCGACTTTCAAAAAGGAGGAAGTGATTAATTAGTCGCGATCTTTTTTTTTACCGTTTACCGATTTTTTAAAGAAGCCTAGAACGATTCGCAAAATTATTTTTTTGTTTGAAGTATAAGTCAGAATAGATAGATTTTATTAAAATCGGTTGTGTAGTTTGTAAAGTTCTCTGACTTAGATATAAAGTACCTAATCTATACATATAATAAAACAGTAAAAAAAGTGTGTCTGTACATTAAATATATTTCCAAAAAAAATATTGGGGGCGATGGAGACGTAGTAATAGAGTAAGAATTTAAAAAAAAATGTCTGTCTGTTTGTCTGTTTGTCGGTTTGTCTGTATGTCTGTTTGTCTGTTTGTCTGTTTGTCTGTTTGTACACGCTAATCTCCGGAAATACTGGACGGATTCGAATGAAACTTTTTTTTTTATATAGCTATTAAGCCTGGGCAACATATAGGGTATAAATGATTTTGGAAAATGGAACGCCTGATGCAGAACCATATTGGTCCAGCTAAACTATAAGAGATATAAAAATGCCGCCGTAGTAAAAGTTTAGCCTGATGAGCATATTCCAGAGACATAAAGTCCACGCGAACGAAGTCGCGGGCTTCGGCTAGTATATAATAAACCAAATATTTAAGAAACTGATTCCTAAATCGAAAAATAATATTCACTAACTCACAATATTTTAAAAGACCTATTCAACGATACCTCACGATAGTCAAGAAAAAAAATTACTACCACTTTACTTGTATGGGAGATACCATTTTTCGTGATTTCATTTCACACTTGTCGGCATCTCATCACTTTGTGGCCATGATTAATATACATACCCATGCCAAATTACAGCTTTCTAGCACTTGATTGTTTCTAATTAAAACCGGGGATGGACAGACGGACAGACATGGTGAAGCTAAAACCTTCTTATTATAAAACGCAGACTACCTACATACATACATACACACTATCACGTCTTTATCCCTAATGGGGCAGACAGAGCATTTTGGGTCTTGCGGCTCTATGCAGAGCCCAGGGCCGGAAGACCCAAAAGCCACTTTTAGCGTCATGCAGATGGAAAAGCAATCAATACAGTGATGGGTTGCTAGCCGCATCGCCTGTTAACATGATTTGCATTTTTGCCCATTCCCTTGATCGGCTTTTACGAGCTGCATGGGAAGAGAAGCAGCTGGTACATTCTAAGTTTTTTTGTTTCTCCCAGACCAGCATGGGAGTACGCAGACTACCTTTTTTTAATCAAATTGACATCTAGTAATATGTCATTGTCTCATTTGAAAATGTTGACTTGATTTGATAGAATCAGGGTTAAAAAAAATGTCAACTTGATTGGTCGGATCATGGTTTAACCTAGTTACAAAGTTCGGGGTTCTTTGTTTACTACGGAACCCTAAAAAACCAAAATGTGCACCATTCCCTGTTCCGAATCAGCACACAAGAATGCATGCATAGGAACATGCTAAGCTGCGAAAAAGGCTGAATATATATTTAAACTAACATTTTGCTAGCTGACAAGTATCATAGTTGAGATTCGTGGTACCACTCTACGAGCGTACGTCCGGTGCATATTGCATGGGGCGCTTTCTTAGCGCTGGCCTGCTTTTGACTGCGCGACGTGGTAAATGCTAAGGGTGGGGTGTGATTGTAGGAGTTTGACTCGTAATAAATCTAACCACGGGCTATGCTTAGATCACTGTAACCCTTTAAACGTCGTATTGTTTTCTATTGTGTCTGCACTGACAACGTTTGAAGGGCATATAACAATCCTACTATCCTACTTCCTACTAATATTATAAATGCGAAAGTGAGTTTGTATATTTGTTTGTTTGTTTGTTTGCTTGTTTGTTTGTTACCTCTTCACGCTTCAACTTCTGAACCGATTTGGATGAAATTTGGTATGGATATAATTTGAGACTCGGAAAAGGACATAGGGTACTATTTATCCCGAAATTCTCACGGGGAGCGAAGCCCGCGGGCACAGCTAGTTTAAAATAAAAATAAAAAAATCGGCATTTCCGTACCAAAATGTGTAGCTGCCCGGGCAATTGGTACGGGAAAGTTGGTCTAGTATAAACTTGGTTTTTCACGTGGATTGCTATCTCAAAACTTTACGGTGCAATAACTGCGTGGGTGTCACGGCTGGCGTTCCTTAACAATAAGGCAGTGTTTTGGGTCAACAATTAATTATTTAGCACTGTTAATAGAATAAAACATCACAAAACAATGTCAATTGTCATTGATTATGTGATGTATGTACGTTGGTAAATAATGAATGGTGGTGGGTGGCTGTAAGTTGCTATGTACTCGGAATAAACGGTTATACGTACAGCCGCATTTCTCTTCTTCCCTCGGAATTAAGATCCCGTAGGACTATAGGCCACTACAGTTCATTGGCTATCCATCCTCAAAGTGATTTTAGATTAACTATGCGGAAAAACTGATATAAAGAGCGCTATTTGACTCCAAGAAACTATAGCGTCATTAGTCTTTATTCATACAAATCCCATTGAAAATGTTTATTAAACACGTCGTTTAGAAAAAGTATCGGATTCTGATTTGTGTTGTTGTCATCATCATCATCATTTCAGCCGCATAACGTCCACTGCTGGACATAGGCCTCTCCCAAAGATTTCCAAAATGACCGATCAAGAGCGGCCTGCATCCAGCGCTTTCCAGCGACCCTGGTCAGGTCATCTGACCACCTTGTAGGTGGGTGCCCTACGCTTCGCTTGCCAGTACGCGGTCGCCATTCAAGAACCTTTTTGCCCCATCGGCCATCGGTTCGTCGCGCTGTGTTGTTGAAAACTGCCTTAGTAGTAAATTCGTCTCTGAATCGCTTTCCGCGCTATGTGAGACCGCATCCCTACATGGAAACACACTTGGTCACACTTGGCTCTGCTTTTGACACGCCCTGTGTGCGCTACTAAGAACGCTCTTTTTATTATTGGTTTTGAGGGAACGTTTTTGTCGTCGATGTAAAAACGCCTCAGAATCGCTTTCCGCGCTATGTGAGACCGCATCCCTACATGGAACCACACTTGGTCACACGTTTCGAGGCTCTGCTTTCGAAACGCCCTGTGTGCGCTTCTAAAATCGCTCTTTTTATTATTGGTGTTAAGGGAACGTATTTGTCGTCGATGCAAATTCGTCTCTGAATCGCTTTCCGCGCTATGAGAGACCGCATCCCTACATGAAACCACACTTGGTCACACGTTTCGAGGCTCTGCTTTCGACACGCCCTGTGTGCGCTTCTAAGATCGCTCTTTTTATTATTGGTGGTAAGGGAACGTATTTGTCGTCGATGCAAATTCGTCTCTGAATCGCTTTCCGCGCTATGAAAGACTTCATCTTTACATGGAACCACACTTGGTCACACGTCTCGAGACTCTGCTTTTGGCACGCCCTGTGTGCGCTTCTAAGACCGCTCTTTTTATTATTGGTTTTGAGGGAACGTTTTTGTCGTCGATGTAAAAACGCCTCAGAATCGCTTTCCGCGCTATGTGAGACCGCATCCCTACATGGAACCACACTTGGTCACACGTCTTGAGGCTCTGCTTTTGACACGCCCTGTGTGCGCTTCTAAGACCGCTCCGCCGCCGGCTGTACGGCGGTTTCAATTAATACTTGAAGCTTTTTGCAAAGTAAAAGAAACGTCCGGGTCTTCATACTGGTCTAGAAGAAAAGAAACAAATATAAACAGGGTGAGATTCTCCTAGGTATGTATAAAATTTTTTTGAAAATAAATACCTTTATATGGAATGACAAAAATTATTTCAGTGTTATGTATATGTCTGAATTTGACCTTAGAATAGTCACAGCAAGGTCGTATAAAGAACAGTCTACGGTTCAAATCCTGCTTGCGTGTCTTTTATTTATTTATTTAGACTAATACTTTACTCCATCTCGAGTGCTTAATAATTATATACAATTAAAAAGCGTTTTCTATTTCGAGTCCTATTCATCACTTCCACATCAGTCGAGAATTAGCCGCAAAAAATAAATTTGTGCTGAAAAACATGTTTATTGTATATGTATAAAAAATGAATTTTAAAAATAGCAAGTAGAATACAATAACAAAAACTCGTCATTTTAAAATATGACGTCAAAGTCTAGAATATCCGCCGACATTTGACCGACATTTCTGGTGACAACCTAGCTGGAGACAAAAACTGTCAACGCAAGTTCTTTTTTGGTACGTTCGATATGATCAGCCAGTGATATTTCATCATCATCAGGTCTTTTTGTCTCCACTGCAGGAGCACGACCCTCTCTGTGCTACCAGAGCCCATACATGGTTAGAGCAGCCAGAGGACTTAGCCTGCACTCTCCAGACGGCTTGGAGAGGTCTCATTGATGTGTTATAAGCTTTATTTAGCTTGTATTTTCTGAGTCGCCTTCTACGACATCCACGGGAGGACTTGGAATGATCCTATTCTACTCTGCCGGAAACCACACGGCGAGTTATCTATTGCTCGGTAAATCATATGCAAAACCTTAGGTATTTTTAGATTACCCTTTCGGACATAGTCTCGAGGCGGGAGTATATATGTTAAACATGTTTTTATTCCATTATTACATTAAAATCTCTACTTCGCAGTCACTTATTAAATTCACGCAGCCAGTATACATAAAACAGATCTTTTAATCTTCCTAATTGCCCGGCAATTCGGCCGCTATTTGTTCTCTCGGGCGTAAACAAGAGGTTTTCATTGTATTTTTAAGCTCTGACGAGAAGTCTGAGGGAATTTCACGCTTTGATGATTCACAGGTGTGCTGGTTTACTTTTAAGAGTAAAAAATGTTCGTTTTTAATAATTAATTTATGAAAATATACAACGTGGCAGGGACATACCCGTAATAAATCGAACTAAGAGCTAGATCACTATAGTAAAATGTATAAAATAAGAGCCAAAAAAAACTATATTTCTCTAATGGCGGCCACGTACCGGCAAGCGCAGCGTAGACGACCACTTGCTAGATGGTCAGACCACCTTAGCAAGGTTGCAGGAAAGCGCTGGATGCAGGCCGCTTCTGCTCGGTCGTTTCGGAAATCCTTGGGGGAGGCCTATGTCCAGCAGTGGACTTCCTGTGGCTGATATGATGATGATGAGAATACAGATTGCCCGGGTGGCTGCATAATTTCGTTTGGAAATGTTTTTTTTCTTATGTTTGATTTTTATTATCATTTCATTATATTACGGGTATGTCCCTTCCACTTTGTATTTTTTAGGCTATTGTAATACAGTTATTAACACCGCTGGACGAAATAACTCACAAAGTGGTCTGGGCCAATAGGAGTTAGAAAGAGAGGGAAACTTGTAACTCGATGGTATGAGGCCATTTCAAAAATAATCGGTTGGAAATGGATGGTCATAGCTAAGGACAGGGAACGCTGGAGCAGTCTGGAGGAGGCCTTCACCCTTACAAGAGGGGTTCTTGCATGAAAGATTTGAAAACAATTAATATCCGTGTTATTACTGTTTTCAAAGTAATGGTTATTTTTAATTTAATTATTATTTTAAATGTAATTCAATGTAAATATATAATTTCCAATTTATAATTTAATTTAATTGACTAGCGAATTCATTATATTTCTAATCAAAGATTCTAATACCATTATTTTTACCTGTTGCGTGAAATATTTATGTAAGCATGTAAGAAATAAAAGACTTTTTTATTTTATTTGTTTATTTTATTTAAAACAGTTTCAATTCAGTTATTAAATTGCTCGGGCATTTGCCTCTGTCTGCACTGTTAGACCTAGGATGGAAAGGTGTTTGTTTAGTGCAAATTGACCAGTAATTATACTCATATTACTCGTACATCCTGAAATTATATCCACGAGGGTTACTAAAGCAACACATAATTAATCAAAAGTAATACCAAACAATTAATAGCCCGCAACGCCCCGACGACTCATAACAAAAACCAGATTGTTATCGTAATCTCGCTTTTCCTCATTCCACCCTCTTTTTATGGTGATACATTAAATATTATGGGGTAAGATTCGGAGATAAGGTGCACTGTTTGAACAGTGTTGACAGTTAATTTTAATAATAAAGAATTAATCATATATGTTTACTTCTAGTAACTTGTTTATCATCAATTGGGTAGATGAATGGGTCAAAAATAACATAGCTCCAGGGTTTTATGATATCTGGTCTAATGAGGCAGCCAGTTGACGCGGAATAACCATTTATAAAGAGTTTGAAGAAATGGTTTCAAGGAGGGCGCTACCAAAAAGTAGTCTGCGATGTCCGATTACTAAAGGTACAAGCAGACATATCATACAACGCTGACTTACAATAGGCTTCTCGGTCTTCTTCTTATCGTGTGTGTTAGTGACTAACACTAGTGTCAGAGTTTTTAAACCGCCTTAAAGGCCTCTGACATGGTTTTAGGGACCGACGAACGTGTCCTCCGAAGCACGGATCATCTTACTTATCAGACAATCAGGTGATTAGCCTACAAATGTCCTAACCAAACTAGGACAACAACACGAAGTCGTTGCCCCCGCCGGGAATCGAACCCGCGACCTCCGGGTATGAGCCGAACGCTCTAACCACTACACCACAGAGGCAGTTCTCGGTACAGTTCATAAAATAAAACTTCACTTTGCATTGATCATGTCCATTTTCAACGTGATTTTTTATTTATGAATGCAGAAAAACTGATATTGAGAGCGCTATTTGACGCCAAAAAGCATGACTTATGTATGTTTGTGTTACTGTTTGATCTTCTTCTTATCGTGTGTGTTAGTGACTAACACTAGTGTCAGAGTTTTTAAACCGCCTTAAAGGCCTTTTGACATGGTTTTAGGTAACGACCAATGTCAAAGACAGTGACCGGGACCGACAGCTTAACGTGCCCTCCGAAGCACGGATCATCTTACTTATCAGACAATCAGGTGATCAGCCTGCAATGTCCTAACCAAACTAGGACAACAACACAAAGTCGTTGCCCCCGCTGGGAATCGAACCCGCGACCTCCGGGTATGAGCCAAACGCTCCAACCATTACACCACGGAGGCAGTTAACTGTTTGATGTAATATATAAACGAAATACTATTTTTTGTTTCAGGTAAGTGTGACTTTGAAGATAACGTACCTGATCGTATGTGTAGGTGCCTTTCGATACACGAAAAGTAAGTCTTATTTTTAATTTTCCTGCCAATATGTTTGGGTTATGGTTCATTTGTCACAGTTGTAAATTAATATATTATATATTAGCAGACTTACAAAAAGGAGTTATCAATCAATTTGTCCCGATCTCTTATATTTATAAAAAATAAAAAATAAAAAATTTTATTATAAGGACATTCTTGTCAGGTGGTCTCGTAAAAATTTATTCAAAATAGGTTGTGTTGTTTGGTGTTCAAGTCGGTTTTTAGTATTGACAAGTTATAGATGTATTTGTTGTACTCGTATCATCCAGACTGAACTTTCTTTCGCCCTTCCTTTACAAATATTTACACACGTAACATATGAGCTAGCCGAGTCTAGCCGAAATTGTATTAATATATAACGGAATATTACGCCTTTAGGCACTTTCTTTTATTAATAACAAGAATCGTAAAAACTCTGAACTTATTATTGTAAAATAAAAATGATGCGGAAATGACGCTTCGTATTATAGACTCGATCTGACTCAAAGTATCGAGTTTTTATTTTATTTTTCTGAGCTAGGCCCAAAGCAACTTCGAGACATGTGTTATGGAGTACTAACATATTTTATGACAAATACATATACACGGTGATTTTTCATTGTTTTGAAGCGGCCACTTCATAAGGATCGCTAGTAAGAACTAATTAGCTAGTCGAATTAAAAATTTTGAAACAAAATCGTGTAATCATTAGTAGTACCACCTCCAGGAACCGCCGGCTGATCGCTCGATCGAAAAACATTTTCGTAACTTTTTTATCTTATATATTTGAATTACGTATATGGATAGAGGAATTTATTTACTATAGGCCATTTTTTTCCAAAACCCATGACAAGTCAGCGTGTTTAGAAACATCCTTAACAAAATGGTTGCCATTGAATGTATAGTACCGAAAACTATGACTTGAATTCATAAGTATTCTATTAGTTAACTTTTTTAAGGTAAGACGTTACTTTCACGGGCGTTTTTGTCGTGGAGATATAATCGGTATGCACTAATTCTATACTGACTTCATGTAGACTTTGAATTGCAATACATTATAATTCTAAGCATAATACAAATAAACAATTACTTTTTCATTTGCACAAGCAAAATATATGGTAAAATATGATAATGGGGTGGTGGATGGAGTTTTCTTGTTGTTATTTACTTTATTTTCTTTTTTGTTACATACATACATACTATCACGTCTTTATCTTATTCTTTTTTGTTAAAATCTCATATTTGTTATAAAACTGATTACATAATCTAGTTTTTAGTGATAGGAACAAGTTTGTACTCTTTTGGCCTGTAGGGGGCCTGGTAATCTGTCGTACAGGCTCACGCCTAGTACAGACACCAGACTCCTCACAGGGACTTATTCCTGTGATGAGTGAAATAAAAACATTTTTCTTTTTTTTATTATTATTTCTTACGATAACTCTTCGTGCTGTTATCGCTCATCGAGGTACAAATGCTATCTTCCCTTCTGTATTCTCCATTTGTTGTGGTATTACAAACGTTATGTGATGCAATTTGCGTTTATATTACTTACGCAAGGTTAGATTACTTACAAAAGGTTATTACTTATCATGTTGTAAGATATAAAGATTTTGTGAAAACTCGTTTTGTTGTTGTGATGTATTACAGGCGTTTTAACCGCTCTTCTTGGATGTGTTTACCTCCTTATGTTCTTTTCGTTTTTTTATTTGTTACCTAAAGTTATTACATACTTACATGAATGCATATTTTCCAAATGACATTAGTGATTTGCATATCTGTGGTGATTTGGGTGTTTTGTAGATTTCTTCGTTTCGGTGATTTCGCTTTTCACTAACGGTAATGCAAATATATACGTATAGCAAAGTTTGACAAATTCCGCCAAATACAGTGATTATTTATATTACAGATAAAGATACTTTTTCACGTCTTTATCCCCGACGGGACAGAATCGTAAGACCCAAAGGCTATATTCATATTACGAGTACATATGTTAAGATTTTGTATAACTATTGAACTTTCGCCCAATAGAGTTTTATCTATCTATCCATTTACATTTAAGAGCTATGCCTCGTTGGTGGAGTCTGAATTCTCTTCCATTTGTTTTTCTCGTTCGCCAGTGTTTTACTTTTCTATACGTCACTACGTTCACCTTCCCCCTAATCTGTTTCATGAATATAATTTATTCATTTGTATGTAGTATTATTTTGATGTGTTGTAAGAGTTTAAAATAAATATGTGTTCAAAAGTTTTATTTCAATACGGGTTTGTGTAAAATCCGTGTAAACACGGCTTTCTGTTCCAATAAAACTTTGTTGACGTATCGACGCGACGAGCGAGCGACAGAGCAAATTGTTTTTTGATGAAATTGTTAAACGTTCTGTTTGTTAAATTACAAAGAAACAGATTGTAAAGCAGCTTTCTAAATGGTGTTATTTTATAACACCATTTAGAAAGCTTTGAATATACCAGCTGCTTCTCTTCCCGCGTAGATCTTAGAAGCCGATTGAGGGAATGGGCGTAAATGCGAGGCTAGCAATCCATTGCTATTTTCATTCCTTTTCCACTCTTTGGCCTTTAAGTCTTGCGGCCCTAGGCTCTAATCAGTTTAAAATCGCAAAACCCAAAGTGCTCTATCCCATTAGGGTTAAAAATGTGATAGTGTGTATGTATTTTATTACTACATTAATGAGCCAGGAGATTTAAAGCCGACAGAACTTAGAGCAGGACTGAATAGAAGAAGTGGAGGGAGAGCTTTGCCCAGCAGTCAAAAATGAAGCCACGCTCTTGTCGGTGAACAATTAGTATTTTTTGCCACAGTTAACTGAATAGTTTGCTTTTGTCTTCTCCATTTAAGACACTGGTTAACTTAAAATTCACTAGCGTGCAGGTTTCATCACGATGTTTTCAGGAAGCAGGTGGTGGTAAAAAACAGACAAAAGTACTAGTCGCTCTAACCCCTGATTTTACTTTGTCGAGGTCGTTGAACTACCAGAAGATAAACGAATTCAGCGAAAGATTTGCATTATTTTACATATCCCTAAAAAGTTGTCCAATCTACCGCAAACGCCAACCACAGAATGTAGTAAGCAAATGTAAAGCGCTTCTGTGATATGATATTGCAACATGTTGCATGCTGCTAGATTAAGGGGATGATGGTTCTCTCCGGTTTTATAATCCTACTTTAAATAATACTTTGAAGTATTATTTAAAGTAGGAAAGAAAGTAGAAAGAGGAGAGTCTGTTACCTAGCAATGGTCCCTAAATAGCTATTTAGGCAACATTTTACACATAAAGTATACACATGGCGCTGAGCGTGTAACATTGACGGCCATGGATAGTAAAAAAATCTTTATAAAGGTTGATTTTCTAAACTTCACTCTTAAAATCATCATCATCATCATTTCAGCCGCATAACGTCAACTGCTGGACATAGGCCTCACCCAAAGATTTCCAAAATACGTGATGAAATACTTATTATTTTAAAGTGAATACTTTTAAAGTAAATAAAAAAGTAAAGTTCTAAAATACGTGCAAAAAAATATAGAAGGTTAAATCCTATACCTTTAAACTAGCAATGCTTGTATATTTATTTATATGTATATAAATTTATTTCTGTGATCTCGGAAACTGCTCTAACGATTTCGCTGAAATTTTGTATATGGGGGTTTTCGGAAGTAAACAATCCATCTAGATTAGTCTTATGTTTGGGAAAATGCGTGTTTTGTGTTTTTGTGCGTTTTTCTTTCCACGCAGAATATGGTCGCTAATTTCGTCCTGCCGGCCGTCTGGTCCAGCGGGTTAAAACGCGGACGGTAAGAAACGAGTGTTACGGGTTCGAATAGCGCTCGGTGACCTAAATTTGTTTTTTCTTTTATATGTTCAATTTTTTTATTGTTGTTTATAGACAAGTTTAAAAAAAATAGTTAATGATTGAGATATTACCGAGCAAAGATCAGTCGCCCAGGTACTTATTATTATAAGTAACGTTATTTTATTACGATCAATAACTCGAGATCTGGTGATGCATTCCAAAGCCCTTAAGCCTACGTCTACAATGTAAATCAGTTTCTGAGCACAAATTAAAAATATCGCAAACGTAAGTATCCTCTGCTAGGTTAGCAAACGCTAGAAGGCTCTTGGCTGTGAACTTGCTCGTATATTATAAAGCAATAAAAAATCATATGAAATTTCTGCCTCCATCCCTTCAAAAGTTTAAAATAGTCCGTTTTAATTTGCACTTTCCACGACTTTCACGAAAATAAAGACCGAAAATTCTTTTTTAATGTTTATCTAAGTGTACCGCAAGGTTACTAATTGGCCACGCGCAGTTTAGGGTTCCGTAGTTGTAAATGCCAACTTTGAGTTCATACCACTAAAAAGTCTAAGTATCTATTGAATTTGTATGAAATTTTCTTTTTCGAGTACATTTTATAAGTTGATCGCCTATAACTTTTTAGTTTGTTAACCCTACTGAGCTCTGATAGTTTTCCTATGAACTACATTATGTATATTATAGCTATGATTTTTTTCACGTGTCCATATATAACCGTTTAGCAGATAGTTGGGGGGACACGTGACTTTAACAAAAAATTTCAATTTAAACCTAAATATTTCTGACACGGATCCCTAAATCGTAAAATGGTGTTCCCAAGCTCACAATATTTTTGAAAGACCAATTCAACGATACCCACCCCACACACAATGTGTTTGTAGAGAAAAAAAATATTGACTTCCTCTTTACATGTATGGCAACTACCCTAAAAAAAAATTGTTTCTATATTTTATTTTACGACTTTTTCGCCATGATTGATATACATATCCATGCCAAATTACAGCTTTCTAGTACTTATAGTTTCTGAGTAGGACCGTGGACGGACAGACAGCCAGACAGACATGGCGAAACTATAAGGGTTCCTTGTTTACTACGGAACCCTAAAAAGAAAGATAGCATCATTATGCAGAACTCATTACAGCGTATTTGCATTTTAAACCGTGTTCAACCACGGGAATATGAGGTGAATTGGCAGTCAAGTAAGACGTTCATGAACGCGTTGCTACAACGCAGTCAGTACGAAGCGCCACATCTGTAACTCTGTAATTTGTGTTCTAGTCCCTCCCTATTATAATTCGAGACACGTGGCTCGTTTTAATCCCCGTTTCACTTAGCTCAAGGGTTTTATGATATCTGGTTTAATGAGGCGGCCAGTTGACGCGGAACAACCATTTATAACGAGGTTGAAGAAATGGTTTCTAGAAGGGCGCTACTAAAAAGTGGTCTTCTATGTCCGGTACAAGCAGACATATGCCGTGTGGTTATAGGACCACTCCAAGTCTTGCCGTGGATGTCGCAGAAGGCGAATTAGAAAATACAAGCTAAACAAAGCATATAAACATCAATAGGACCTCTCCAACCCGTTTGGCCAGCGTGGAGAGCGTAGGCCAAATCTTCTGGGTGCACTGGCCAAGTATGGCTCTGGTAGTACAGAGAGGGTCGTGCTTCTGCAGTGGAGAACTAATAAGGCCTGATGATGATGATGATGATGATGAATGCTAGCCAAATCGACTTACGACATGATTCAGATTCTTGCTCCACCATCATGTTTTAGAGTTTGTTTGTCACATACATACATATACTATCACGTCTTTATCCCTAATGGGGCAGACAGAGCATTTTGGGTCTTGCTGTTCTATGCAGAACCTAGGGCTGTAAGACCCAAAAGCCTTTTATTAGCGTCATGGAGGGCGAGAAGATGGAAAAGCAATCAATACAGTGATGGGTTGCTAGCCGCATCGTCTGTTAACATGATTCACATTTTCGCCCATTCCATCGCTAGGCTTTTACGATCTGCGCGGGAAGAGAAGCAGCTGATACATTCTAAGTTTTTTCTTTTCTCCCAGACTCACTTGGAAGAGGAGAGCATGGAGTTTGTTTGTCGTCGGTTAAAAATTAGTATTTGCGAAATGTAGCATTTGCGAACACGACTGCGTGCTAATGTAATGTCGTACAGAGCACGATTGCCAGTGTGAGCATAAAAGCAGACTGTATGTGACGATATGTGTGTGTGTGTACTCGTACACTGTACACGCAATGTGTATTTGTAGGGCCTTAATACTGGCGATAACGAATAAACAAATGACAATAAGTTTTTTGAAAAAGAAAACTGTGATTACTCTCGACAATGGATATCCGCAAATGAGACAATACCGCCAAACAACAGTTTTTATTTCGGGAACGTGGTCCTTGTCTTATAGTCTTATGTTATGATAACCAGAAAGGATATAAACATGTGATTTATAAACGTTGTATATGTTTTTTTTAAAAGCGTTCATGATTTATCAGGTAGTAACCCAGACCATTCTCAAGTTTTCAATCCGTTAATGGATATCCGCAAATGAGACAATACCAGCAAAATTACAGTTTTTATTTCGGGAATATCTTCTTAAAGCCCTATATACTGAAAACCAAGAAGGGTATTAAGACGGGATTAATCAACATTGTATATATTTTTCAAATACGCTCATGATTTATCACCAATCAGTCAATGGATATCCGCAAATGAGAATACTTAGCACCAAAACAACAGTTTTTGCAGTGGCCCCAGGCAATGCTTAACAAGAAGGGTATAAAGACGGATTAATAAAAATCTATGTATTTTTACAAGCTTTTATTTAGTTACAGTTGTCCCGATGTCTGTGTGTTGATTTACAACACATACCTATTTGCAAACTAAATTAGACCCACTTCCCATTATTCGATTGAGCTGAAACTTTACATATACATATAAGTTGGGTGACAATGCAATAATATGGTGCCAAATTACCAATAACCTGGTCCCATGATGAAGCTGGAAGGTGGCTGTAGTATCTCAGGGATAAAACAACATAATCTCACCGAGTTTGAGCCCGATTGATTCGTTTTTAAAAGCATTTTAAAGATTTTAGTTCATAATTTTAGGAAATAGCTTGTTTTTAAAAAATTTTCTGCCTACCACTATGGGAAACGTATGTATGTTTTTAAAATAGTTTTTAAATTATTATTTAAAATATTTATAACAAAGTCGCTGTAATCCAGACCATTCCCAACCATCCCGTAATGACGCTCGCCAATGGATATCCGCAAATGAGACAATACCGTCGAAACAACCGTTTTTATTTAGGGACGGACGTTAACGCGCGCGTTAACGTTACGTTACTGGCTCGTTATAGTAACGTTGATGTGACATTTCGGATTGAATCGGTGATAATGAAAAGTGATGAGTTTTTACATGCATTTGTTTATTTATTTTTTACGGTTCCGTACCCAAAGGGTAAAAACGGGACCCTATTACTAAGACTTCGCTGTCTGTCAGTCTGTCTGTCACTAGGCTGTATCTCAAAAACCGCGATAGCTAGACAGTTGAAATTTTCACAAATTATCTATTTCTTTTGCCGCTATAATAACAAATACTAAAAACAAAATAAAATAAATATTTAAGGGGGATTTTTTATAGATAATGGTACGGAATCCTTAGTGCGCGAACCGGACTCCCTCTTGGCCGGTTATTTTTAATATATCTGCCTACCTCTGTAGGTAACAGGCGTGATAATATGTATGTATGTATGTTTTAAAAATATATATATTTTTAATAGTTACCTACTATTTAAAATATTTATAACGACCTCGCTGAAATGCAGACCATTCCCAACCATCCCGTAATGACGCTCGCCAATGGATATCCGCAAATGAGACAATACCGCCGAAACAACCGTTTTTATTTAGGGACGGACGTTAACGCGCGCGTTAACGTTACGTTACCGGCTCGTTATAGTAACGTTGATGTGACATTTCGAAATGAATCGGTGATAATTAAAGGTAATGAGTTTAAATACGCATTTTTTTTGTTACTATTGTGTTGCAAATCTTTTAAGATGATATTCACACTTCGCAGCTGAGTTTTTTCGGTAGATAATTTGAAAATCAGTTTCTTTATGTTAAATATTTTTATTTTAAAATTCTTTCATCTCATTTTGAGGATGAGGTTATTATTTTGGTTGCGATCTTTTTTTAAATCTGTTTACTCCGATTATTCGAAGACGCCTTGACCGATTTGGAAAAATTCTTCTTTTGTTTAAAAGAGAGGGCATACTTGGGGGTCGGACAAAATCGGTATGTAGTTTACGGGTGAAGTCGGTTTTTAGTTTTGAAAAATTATTCGCTCAAGAAATATGAATCAATTATTGATAGTGATAAGGTTTAGATTCATTTGAAAATGAAAAATGCTTTATTGTACTATTAAGTTGTTTATATACATAGTGTCGGAGAAACCTTTTAGGCGTGAGCCAGTGCTAGGTTACTCCACTTTTACATCCGTGATGCTTACCGGTTTAGATTCGTTTGTGTTGGTGGGGCCAGTAAAAATAAATACCTAAAACATGTCACTTTTTCTTGGAATGGGCTCAAAAGAAAGTTATTAATATTTTAACAACAATTAACAATAATGCGTATTCAATCGCTTAATCACACTTATGGCCGAATCAATCAATTGATTCGATTGAAATCGAAAGCCACAATCGATGTCCGGCTCGCCACCTGCTAATCGATCCGCAATTTGATATCGGTCGTGAAATTTCAAGATGATTAATCGTGCAGTCATAGAATTCACAGTATAGTTAAGGGGACGCACCGTGAAAATGGGCATTTTCTATTTCTTATTTCTCAGCGAATATCAGAAATTTAGAACTGATACTTGCTAATAGCATACTAGAACGCTTTTCTAGCATAATTGTGGTTGTGGATACATGATTAGTTAATTTTTGTAACACAAACTTGCTCGTCAAAAACACCTCTACCAAAACATATATGGTCTAATTTCTCACAAACGAGAGGGACTTCAGCTTTGAAACTTTTTATGCAGATCAGTAATTATGTAATCTTCAAAATTGTGGTTCAAATTTTTTTTTGTTGCTTTAGTTTTAATTTTAGAGCTATTTTTCTATAATTGATCAGTTTTGCGTGGCTTTAGATTTCAGTCATATAAGCCCTTTTACCTTCCTGAAAATTATTGTAATTGCCGTCTTGCTTTTTCGCGAGTGTATTTAAATAAACTGTTCTTGTTGCACAGATTTTTGACAGTTATACATCAAATTGTCAGATGGCCGATGGGCCTCGCGGAGCAAGGACGCGTCGCTCTTCACAAAAAAAATGACATTTGATTTCGTAAAATTATTGTCACAGTGTAAAATAATATCACGAATATATATGGGTCGAACAGTCTGTAAACAAACGTGCGAGTAACTTTCTTACACTGTGTCACTTGTCATAATGTCAAAGGAAGTGTCAAAGTATAGCGTGGCATAGATTGATTACCTGACAGACATGGTCGGCATAGATTTTTTTTCATACAAGTACCGTACATATACAATATCGATTTATAATATTTAAGTTATATTTAATTACCAGTTTTGTGGCAGTAAATTAATTTTATAATAGCCAAAGAAACTTATATATAGATACTCTTCGGATTTATTTACTTTTAGATTTCGAGAAATATACACGTACAGACTGTACCACTAACTGATTGGCTGACTGATTGGGGGGGCTTTCTGTTTATCCCTCTAAACAAGCAACCAAGCACCACGTGCTTCGTCGTTCTTTTTTTTGCAAACCAAGATGGCCGCCTAAAACATTTTTTTGGAATCCAGGATGGCGTCTGGGCTTAAGAAAATTAAACTTTTATCGTTAGTAACGTCTCACTGGGACTTTGTAGGAGTCTGATTTTTGCATGAGGCATCCTGGGGAACTGGAAACTGGATTCAGATTTTGGATCCAAAATGGCCGCCCACACATTTTTCTTGTTTTCTTAAGTAACTGGAGCTTTTATCCATTTTATGAACTGGAAAAATATCTTAGCCTACCTCAACAGCTGAAATAAACGAAAAACCGCGGGCTGCTTGCAGCTTGCGTAACACCTAAAGAACAAGTACATTTGTTAAAATTGATATAAAATATCGATGAATAAGTATAAAATATCGTTAGTCTATATACTATATTTGTGGCCTTAAAAAACCATAACAATATCGATAGGACTATTGATAATATTGATTAGGTACTGATAGTTTACAATAATATCGATGACAAGTAAAACTATCGACATTTTTTAGGGTTCCGTTTTAAACAAGGAACCCTAATGGTTTCATCATGTCTGTCTGTTTGTCTGTCATCCGACGTTTTATTTAGAGACTAAAAGTACTAAAAAAGCTATAATTTGGCATGGGTATATTAATCATGCCAAAAAACAGTGAAGTAAAATAGGGAAAATCTTATACCTTTAAACGAGCAATTCTTGTATATGTATTTATTTATAAATTTCTATGATCTCGAAAACGGCTCTAACGATTTTGTTGAAAATTGGTATATGGGGGTTTTTGGGGGTAAACAATCGATCTAGATTCGTCTCATGTTTGGGAAAACGCGTCTTTTCGAGTTTCTTTCTACGCATGGTCGCTAATTTTTTCGCGCCGGCCGCCATCCGCTTAGCATAGCGGTTAAGGATACTGACTGCTAGAAAGAGTGTTACGGGTTCGAATACCACACGGTGACTTACTTTGGTTTTTTTTTATGTTTAAGTTTATATATTTTTTTTTATTTCGTACTGTTTTTAGACAAGTTTTAAAAAATATAGTTAATGTTTGAGATGAAACCGACCGAGCAAAGCTCGGTCACCCAGGTACTATAATATTGTAGCTCCCATGAAAGTTTTTTTTTCGACTAACCCATCGTGTAGGGTAAAAAAAGGACTGTAGACTATACAGACTATAGACAAATCTGAATACATAAGATTGTTCTCCTAGCATTTACACTACATAGACACTCCGCAAATTCGACGTCAGTATAAAATAAATGTAGTGCCCACAGTAGTGCCAATATACAACGTGGAAGGGATATACCCGTAATAAATCGAACCACGAGCTACACTAGACCACTTACTATAATCAAATAAAAATCACAACCAAAAACTAAAAAAAATTGGCATTTCCATACAAAAGTGTGCAGCCGCCTGGAAAAATTGTATTAGAATGTTAAATTCGGTTCTTTTTTACTGTTATTTTATAATTATAATAAAGTGATCTAGTATAGCCTGTGGTTCGATTTATTACGGGTATGTCCCTTCCATGCTGTATATTATCTAATTATTTTTTCAACACACTTGCTCGTAAAGTGGCTCTAATTTCATCGGTTTTAGATATATAAAGTAGGTTATAAAACACGCTTGCGTTATAAACATATTAAAAATTACTAAAAACGGCCACTTTTGACACTTTTTGTAAAGGTTTCTAAAGCTGATAGTATTTTAATGACTTTCGAGGTTCTAATGAAACTTAAGGATACTAGCTTAAAAGTTGTGCGAGGATTTCTGATAATCTCACTTACAGAAAGATAAATTATTTTTTTTGTATTTTCAAGGTCGCTAGCGCTGGTAGCAGCCTTGAAATAAAAATCAGTTTAGATATAAGTGTATTGAAAAACGTTGTGCGATATACGTGTGTATATTAGTTAAAACACTTTCAGCTCTATTACGCCCTCGCTTTAGGCTCGGGCTGAAAATCATCACACACAAAACTTATATCATAACGTACAACTATTTTGCAATTTTAAAAATATTACTTACTTTAATATAAATAATTGAATAATGCAGTTCTTTTTATATAGTTACTTATTTACCCCTTAGTAATTTAGTACATACATGCTGACTTTTCATTGGTTTTGGAAAAAAATCTATTGTAAATAAATTCCTCTATCCATATACTTAATTCAAATTTGTGTATGACATAAGATAAAAAAATCGAGATCACGTAGTTACGCCCGATCAAAAACTACCGCATGACCTCGATGAACTCCGGCCGGCCGGACGGAGGCGGTGCCTGGTGGTACTACTAATTGATCTCACGATTTTACTTTGTTTTTGAATTTTTATTTCGACTAGCTAATTAGTTTTACTAACGAACCCTTATTAAGTGGCCCTTAGCTTCAAAAACAATTAAAAATCACTGTGTAGGTATATTTTAAAATTTAAATAAAATATTTTTGTTTTTTCTAAAGGCTGACCGGTAGACAAAGCATCAGCATTAAGTCCTTGTACGGACATGACCTTATTCAATTCTTTACAAAAACATAATATGTTACAAAAATGTAAACATATAAGATTTATTTCATTACGTCATGTCTTCCATACTGTAACCTCTATATATTTTTAACTCTATCTGCATTGCGTTTAGACATTACTACAAACCTAGCGGAAAAGAACGGACAACTTTTGAATCAATTTTGACAGATTTTGAAAAATAAAAGCGTAGAGCCAAGCCTTAATTGAATTTAACATTCAGAGTTTTTGAGAGAATATGCATGAAAAAAATATGTGTCATCTAACCAGTTTATTTGTAAATATTCAAAAGTAAAGTACTAACAGTGAAAACAGAATAAAAATTGGTGGAAAAACGAACGAGATATAGCGATTTTACGAAAATATGTCTATCTATACCCTGTTATAGTTAATTGATTTGACATTTAGAGTTTTGGAGTTGAATTCGTTGACATCTTTTTAAGAACACACCCATCATCATCATTATTTCAGCCGCATAACGTCCACTGCTGGACCTAGGCCTCCCAAGGATTTCCAAAATGACCGATCCAAAGCGCTGGATGCAATATTCCCATAAAACAAAGTTATTAAAAACTAATATGTACAATATTTCAAAACGAAATCCGACTTAACCTCCAAACTACACAACCGATATTAATAATTATTTCTATGGAACCTAACAAGGACAAGTATGCCAAAATGGGCATATTTCAACGCAAAAGTATGCCTTTTTAACAAAAAAGTATTTTCCAAATCGGTCTTCTTTGAATAATCGGTGAATATACATAAAATAGATTTATTAGATCGCAACGAATTGATACCTCCTCTTTTTTGGAAGTCAGTTAAAAATCACTAGAGGTCCTTGAATGAAACACAAAGTCAAGACTTACACTCAAATTTTTCAAAGCAAAAAAAAAACAAGTCAGCGAGTTTTAGAACTAGGACAACGCCATCTATTGATGTCGTCCCGAACCGCACTCATATAGCGAGGCGTTATGGTACAGGCTTTCAGGTATGGCTCTGGTAGTACGGACCGTGCTCCTGAAGTGGAGACAAAAAGATCTGAAAAGATGATAATGATAGGTAGTTAAGAGTCCCCTTACCCTAGATCAAAATACAACTTTCCATACAAACGTAGTCTACGTTTTATTTCATAACGACATGTCCGATTTCGGCAAAATTTTGTAATTTCAAAGATATTGCAATTATCTAGGGTAATTACTGGTTTCCGACACTAAAAATATGAACTTGAAACAGAATATAGTGTTTTATATCATTTTTGACCATCAGTATGGGAAACATATAAATCGTTATATTTTCTTACCAGTTCATAATTTTACTGTAGAAACTAGTTATTACCCTAGATCAGTCTTTCCCAAAGTGGGCGATAACGCCCCCTTGTGGGCGCTGCAGGTCTCAAGGGGGGCGGTAAGAGACCCAGAGAGAAAATGTTTTTTTTTTTTGCTAGGAGCTTTATTTAGCTAGGAGGCCTCTTAAGGGTCCCCCGACCCTAGACCAAAATACAACTTTCCATACAAACGTAGTCTACGTTTTATTTCAAAACGACATGTCCGATTTGGGCAAAATTTTGTAATTTCAAAGATATTGCAATTATCTAGGTTTACATTAAGTTTCCGACAGTAAAAATATGAACTTGAAATAGAATATAGTGTTTTATATCATTTTTGACCATTAGTATGGGAAACTTCTAAATCGTTATATTTTCTTTCCAGTTCATAATTTTACTATAGGAAACCTAATATAACCCTAGATAATTGCAATTTCTTTACAATTACCAATTTTTACCGGAATCTGACATGTGGTTTCAAAATTAAACGTGTACTACGTTTGTATGGAGAAGTCTATGTTCGCCGGACTCTTAAACAACGACTGCAAGAGCTCTCGACTCTCAACAACAACTTGTGAACATCAACTAATATGAATTAAAAGATTGCTCAAACTCGGTTCTATATTTCTCTCCGCGTAGTTCATAAATCTGTCCTATTTTATTGAATATAGAAAAAATGAAAATCATGTCAATCGGTCGCTCCGTTTCGTAATGAAAGTAGACACAAACAAACAAATAAAAAGGCAACAGACACACTTTCGCATTTTAATAGTTATTAGTAGAGTCTGTGCGGAAAGAGAACCGTCGTGGCGCAAAATCAAACTAACAAAATCTTTTTTATATGACAACCCAATACCCATCTGTCAAATGACAAACTTTACGTCATCTTTGTTTACCGCGTTGTTTTAACGTGATTTTTATTTTAAATCATTTCAAAAAGGGGAAATCCTTTACCCAGTCCTACAAGGGAAATAATATTTAATATTATTATAGGTTTTGCCAAAAAGAAAAAGCGGCTAAACACAATTATCGACTTAAACAAAGTCATGGAACGTGTGGCGGCGATGTGCGGTATGTAGAAAGTTATTTTAAATGTTTTAGATTTCCTAGGTAACCCCCAGACACCGACATTTTATATTATGTATAAATTAAAGAGAATTCGCATAAATATATAACAATATTTGTTTATTTTGTTTCAGTCAAAGTTTTTGATAGCAGGTATAAAGAGTGTTGATACTTTTAATTTATTATGCGTTTAGATAAACTTGCCCTATTTTTTTTTTAGGTTTAAGTAAAGATACAGTATCTAAAATAAAAAAGAAGGTTCCTTAAATAACGGCGTGTGGAGCAAGAATTTATTATAAATAACTGTAACAGATTCGAGAAAATCAAGTTTAGAAGAAGAAAATTCTTTGGATCTCTATAGTCTATCCGATGATAGTTCAAACATGTCCGGCATTGAATATTTAGAATAAGACTGTGATTATGTTTCTGACCAATAAATTAATAAATATATTATTGTTTTAAATTTATTTTAAATTTATTTTTTATGCCTACCTAACCTAAAGGCTAACGATGAAGATAGCATCTAAAAACATATAAAAATATATTTTCATTTACAGCCATTACATGTAATGTAAATAATATATGAAAATATAATTTATCCATAAGCATCCAATAGCCGTCATAGTTTCAAAATATCAAGAACTTTATAGTCGCACTATAATGACACAACAGTGTTGTCAACATAACAAATACGGATATTAAACACAACTGCGCCCTCAAATCCTACGACGGTTCTCTTTCCGTACAGACTCTACTCGTAGATATCTATCATGTTTTAACAAGTTTTTGTTAAATAACCCGAATTGTGCATTCCTGTATCAGTTGGCTGCGCTCAGGTTTCAAGTTGCGGGTTATAGTAAAAGTTTCGTTTAGAATTCTCCGTTAATATACATATATAGGTCACAATAATTAATTTATTTAATTTGAAGTTATAGTGGTTTTTAAATAGGTGAAAAAATGGGGGCGATAAAAAAATATTTATTCTCAAAGTGGGCAGTAGACAAAATAAGTTTGGGAACCACTGCCCTAGATAATTGCAATTTTTTTACAATTACCAATTTTTACCGGAATCTGACATGTGGTTTCAAAATTAAACATAGACTACGTTTGTATGGAGAAGTTTAGGGTAACCCCTTACCTTAAGCTTTGTACTCGCCACTCACGCGTGCCTAGATATTATTTTTTAGTGCTATCATAATTGCTTTAAAATGTTTCCCAAACTATCCCAGTCCGGTCAGTTCAGTTTCCACCCTAATAGTGCTCGCGGGATAGGTGATTAACCATGATTAATTGCTAAACACTTTGTTACAACGCACGGGGGACAGATAGTGTGATTAAGTGGGGGTCACGTGACCACGCATTTTAAGCGCGTTTCATGCTTAAGTTTATGATTATATTAAACTATTACCTTATAAGTTTAATGATTTTAAACTAGAAACTGATCCCGTCGTTCCAATGTGGTTGAGAGTGGCGAAAAGAAGTTGACATATTGAGTGTTACAACGCACGGGTCTTCTTGTTTTGGGTGGAAAAAGAAATATAGCCTAATGTAGTCACAATGTATACTAATATTATTATTAAAACGCGATATACGGGCTTTGTTTAGCTTGTTTTTCCTCAATCGCCTTTTACGACATCCACGGGAGGACTTTGAGTGGCCCTATTCTACTGTGCCGAAAACCACGCAGTAAACAAAGCTTATAACATCAATGAGACCTCTCCAACCAGTCTGGCCAGCGAGGAGAGTGTAGGCCAAGTCCTCCGGCTGCTCTGGCCAAGCATGGCTCTAGTAGTACAGAGAGGGTCGTGCTCCTGCAGTGGAGACTAAAAGACATGATGATGATTATAATACAAGTTACAGCTCTCGAGACTTAAGCTCAGCTTTGCATTTGTGTGCGTGCACACATATAGCGTAGGTGAGACGTAGGCTTGCTTTAGACACGGCATGGCCTCACCGGTTTATAGTGGTTTTTGAAACTCTGCCTGAGACACGGCACGACCCTCGCGCGTCATCTCCCTGCCGCGTACTTTCCGCCATCACCTTGTCCTTTAATGTTCGCCTAAGTACGCCGTGTTGCTTAACTTGGGAAAGCGCTGGCATTGCATACCTACTCCTGCGTATAGACTTCACGTACACATAGATACAAACATGAGATCGTCCAAATAGATTCGGAGGACGCTCGATCCTACTAAATGAAGTATAAACTTAAATACGCATATTATTTCGGCAACTCGCAAGAATGGTACACTGTACCCCGTACCCCGTACCCCGCGCCCCTGCGGTGCGTAGTTGCGCAAAAACAAGATACTTTAACATGAACAAAGGTGAACCACAATAATTGGTACACGGCTGAAATTCACTGACATACTCCGCATAACCTGATACATAAACATGTACAACGTACGTGGGACATAGGGTTGTCGACTTGTTATTAAACAAAATAGTATTTAAATTCGTATCACTAGTAAGTGCAGAGTAATAATTGAACGAGGGAGCGAAGCGAGTTCAGTTTTCTGAGTCTACTTGAACACCGGCGTTTGTACGTATGTTTGTTTGGCGATAACTTGAGTATATTTGATTGGAGCTTCATGAAATAATAATAATAAAACTCTTTATTGCACTATTAATGTAACAAACATAGTTTGCGATGTACAATGGCGGCCTTATCGCAATAGCAATTTCTTACAGGCAACCATACTAGTGATTTTAGTAGGCGTATAGATTAGATACTGCCAATAGTAGTTGCAGTAGTATTTTTAAGTTCGAACATGAGACAAATCGGTCAAGGGTTGCCTAGATGTGGGGTTCGCGAGTTCACAGTTCGGGGCGATCTACTAGTACACCCGCAACAAATCGAACCAAATATCGATTCAAAGTAGCGCACTCGCGTTAAGAGCGTCCAACCCGCCTTACTTTTCATACAAACGCTCGTATGTGATTATGGCGTTGTAACAGAACTTTCTTAGAAACTTTTGAACTAACATGAATCTTGTGCGCTATTTCTATGTTTCCATCAAAATTAAAAATTAAAATTTGGAAAAACAAATTCAGTCTCCAAAAATCTGCTTTTTTGTACAAATTTTACCTGAACTTCGGTCGGTCATATAGTACTCGTGAATTGTAAAAGTAAAGAAAATATTTGCATATAAACATTGCAAATACAATGAAGATTCTAAATGAAAAACATTTATTTCACACACTCGTAAGACTTTCTGAAGTACACGTATCACCTGAAACAAGTTTTATGAAATTTCCGCACCCTATGAAAAGTTATTATTCGTTCAATGAATAGTTAATAATAATACTAATTTCGTACAATAGAATGCAAACTCAGCGCTCAGGTGCTATCTCTCTCTTTTCACTTTGCTCTTTTTTTTCTATCATTGCGCTGGATGAAACAACAAGCATTTCCAACCATGCTCGCGTTCACGATAAACGGACCGGGACCCCTTGTAGCACAATCTATATGTATACTGTGAAGCATACCAAGGAGAAAAAAGTGTCAGTCTTTTAGTGTGTGCCATCCCTAATGACGTCACGACTCGCTTGTTCCCCGTGTTCCGTATATTCGCAAGACTGAAGACTCGATCAACCGCACACGAGCCGTTCCTTTCCTATCCGTGATCCCAGTCTTTTGTATATAAAAGCTTTTATTTTGCTTCGATGGTCCACGTGTTTCTAATAAGTAGAACCCGTTATCGTGTCGTGTCTCACTGACATAAGGTTCTTGCAGGCATTGAAACATATGGACTTTTTTATTTAATAAATTAAATTTATAAAAAAAAAAGATATATTTAATATTTATTGTTCATCAAACACAAATGTTTATTGTTTTGTATAAAATATTAACCAAAACATACACATTAAAATATTAGACTCGAAGACTCACCTGAACTAAAAAAATGCCCGCCAGAAAATGGTCAGTGTTAGATGAAAACACGTGGAATACTAGGAAAAATTGAAATATTTTTGACCGCGCGCGTCCTTCGGGAAATATGGTAAAAATTGAGCACTTGGTTACGTCCAGCGTTGTATCACAAAATAGCGAAGGAGCAGAATATAGTAAATAACGCAAGTTTTTTGCCGACTTACAAAAATAGGAGGACGTTATCAATTCGTCGATTATTTGAAGATACCTGGACCGTATTTGAAAAAATCTTTTTTTGTTTGAAAGAGTATACTTACGACGTGGTTCCATAGAAATATTAATTAAAAATTGGTGGTTTGCGGGTGAAGGTGGTTTTTAGTTTTGCATAATTATTAACATTTGTGTATTTACTTTAATGTTCAGTACTTACTTAAGGTGCAGGGTATACTAATCGTAAAATTAGATAAGGCAGATTAAAAAAATGGTCAGGCACCAAATTTCTCTCGGGACACTATCGGTTTTAATTTGAAAGTTGGGTGGCACGATCTAAGCAAGGTTAAGTCTTCTCCTAGGCTAGAATTTGCAGTGACCCTCCGTCCTCTTACTATTTGTGTATACTCCAGAGCAAAGTCAGCCACCACATTTCTCCCGGGACACTATCGGTTTTAATTTGAAAGTTGAGCCGTTATTAATACAATTAATTCGGACAATTTTTTTTTGTTTTTTCTATGTTCCCCGATAATTTGAAGACGCCTGGATTGATTTAAAAATTCTTTTTTTCTTTGTAAGGGTGTTTACTTGCGAGGTGATCCGATATAAATTTGATCAAAAACGGTAGTGTAGTTTGGGGGTGGAGTCGGTTTTTACTTTTGAATAATTATTAAGTTTTGTGTATTTACTTTAATGTTCAGTGCTCACTTTAGGTGCAGGGTATACTCATCGTAAAATTAGATAAGGCAGTTAAAAAAAAATGGTCAGGCACCATATTTCTCTCGGGACACTATCAGTTTTAATTTTAAAGGTAGGGTGGCACGATCTAAGCAAGATTAGTCTTTTCCTAGGTCAGCACTTGAAGTGCCTCATCTGACCTCTTTTTATTTGTGTATACTCCAGAGCAAAGTCAGCCACCACATTTCTCCCGGGACACTATCGGTTTTAATTTGAAAGTTGGGTGGAACGCTCTAAGCAAGGTGAGTCTTCTCCTAGGACAGAATTTGAAGTGACTCATCTGTCCTCTTTCTATTTGTGTATACTCCAGAGCAAAGTCAGCCACCACATTTCTCCCGGGACACTATCGGTTTTAATTTGAAAGTTGGGTGGAACGCTCTAAGCAAGGTGAGTCTTCTCCTAGGACAGAATTTGAAGTGACTCATCTGTCCTCTTTCTATTTGTGTATACTCCAGAGCAAAGTCAGCCACCACATTTCTCCCGGGACACTATCGGTTTTAATTTGAAAGTTGAGCCGTTATTAATACAGCGTAATTTATTAATTCGGACACCGACGAGCTAACGAGGAAATAAAACTTTTATTTATTTTTAAATGAAACGCCATGCAACTCCGTCTCGGGGGATGTTTTGTCGCTGAATGTAAAGTAGAACTCTTTTGTACGAATTGTTGAATTACAAAATACAATGCAAAAGTTAATATTCAGATTTACAAGTTGGTGAAATGCACTAGCGTAACAATAGCGTGGTGGATTTGGAATATGTATTTATTACAAAACTAGCCTAAGTCCGCGACTTCGTTCGCGTGGACTTTATGACCCCGGAAAATGCTCATAAGACTGAACTCTGAACAACTTTTGTTAAGGCGTCAATTCTTTATTTCTTACCGTCTTATTATAAAACCTAGTAATAAAGTTATTCTGCGTTGTATAATAAGATGGTTATAGTTTAGCTGGACGATAATTCTTACTCTATTACTAAGTCTCTATCGCTTTTTTTTATATATTCAATATACAGACACATTTTTTTACTGTTTTATTATATGTATAAATGAAACGCCATGCAACTTCGTCTCGGGGGATGTTTTGTCGCTGAATGTAAAATAGAACTCTTTTGTACGAATTGTTGAATTACAAAATACAATGCAAAAGTTAATATTCATATTTACACGTTGGTGATATGCACTAGCGTAACAATACGGTGGTGGATTTGGAATATGTATTTATACAAAATATAGAAGGAAGCTTTTTTTTTTAAATTGTAGGAAGTAAGTATTATGTACATATGTCGCAGCCAACTGGTTAAACTAGCCATCCAACTGGACGCCTAGTCCGGACATTAAAACCAGGCATCCATTGGATGCCTAGGCCGATAGTTAATTGAACTAGAATCACTCAACGTTTAACCACTCGGCGTACTGAAAGTCAGCCCTTTGAATATGACTGACCAAGACACAGACAAGTAATTCAAATTTAGTTCAGATTTTAGTTCAGATATAGATATGGTACGGAACCCTTAGTGCGCGAATCCAATTCGCACTTGGCCGCTTATTCGACTTTTTTTGACTTTGACTTTGAGTTAAACAAACATCTCCGCTCACCTTATCAATTCGTTCTTATTGGTTCCGCATCAACTCGACCCACGTCCGCGTGTTTACGCGCAAATAAAGTCGGTGACGTGTGAGCGACCGCATCTTATTGACTGCCTGGAAATGAATATAGCTGACTCGGGATCGGAGGGAACTAAGGGGGATTATGTTACCATCGACATCTACATCTATACATACATATAATAAAAGCCTTAAGTGTATACATGAGCAAATATACTTTTTTTGACTTTGTTTTGACTTTACAGACGTCTTCGCTCACCTTATCACTTCGTTCTTATTGGTTCCGCATCAACTCGACCCACGTCCGCGTGTTTACGCGCAAATAAAGTCGGTGACGTGTGAGCGGCCGCATCTTATTGACTGCCTGGAAATGAATATAGCTTACTCGGGGTCGGAGGGAACTAGGGGGGATTATGTTACTATCGACATCTATATGTCGCAGTTGGATTGTATAATCCGCTGTTATTCAAAAATTCTAGCTGTTTGGCATTACAGCTCGGTTTTGTAATATAGCTGAAAATCATTCAGCTAGATCGTCCAATGTGTTACGTTTAACAAAATAGCTAACGTAAGATTGTAGAACGATTATTTCGGAATTCTGCCCCTTGTGGGTCTTGTGGCTTGTGAAGTGTCAGTGTCATAACAACAAATATGGCCTCCCCTGGGCCTCCCATAAAGTAAATTCTTCGCCGCGTTCCGGGACTAAGCTGTTTTTATCGAGAGACATCGGGGGCATCGTTTGTGATTTCGGAGTGCAAAAGATTGAAAAAATAAAGCAGCCCTTTAGCTTGTATCCCATATTGTTATTTCGACGCCCGCCTTTCAGCAAGATGGAAAATTCACGTGGATCAACTGGCCGTAAGAAATCGCTGCGCTATTGAGTTGTCGGGTTTACAAAATTTCTATATTTCTAATCCAATTGCATCGAGCTGATTATCATTCTTCATTGGTGTTTTATGATGTTGGAGACTGAATTATTTAGTAAGGAGGTAAATTGAGGTTTTATTTCAATCTCACGATTAATATAAAAATAAAAAAGAACAACTATTGTCTCCTCATATATTATTTCATTTGGTAACACAGTTTTATTAATAATGGTAACCCTGTATGCTATCTCAACGCTAGCTGTTTTGTTAAACGTAATAAGGTAACTCATAGACAATCGAGCTGAAATATTTTCAGCTGTTTTACAAAACCGAGCTGTATTAGCCAAACAGCTAGAGTTTTTGAATAACAACGGATTATACAATTCAACTGCGACATATACATATGATAAAACAGAAAAAAAGACATGTCTGTAATATTACTGTACTAAATATATACTTAACCAGTTGCTCTGTGAGCTGTAGACTACGCGGGTCACACCGACCCGTTAAAGATACAATTAAATTAATTTATTCTATTATATTCTATTTATTCTTTATTTCAGATATCTAAGCAATTTTTTGTCTTTTGTATAGTTTTTGTATTTATGTGTGTTATAGCTGCAAATAAATGAATTTATCTATCTATCTAAGATCCAATTTGTTAGTTCATTGACATATAGACATTTTTGAAATTTTATCGAAATGGCTGGAATATGATATTTTTAACTTTTTCAACCTCTAAAAACCTATAAGTACTTCATACTTAATACTAAGGTTAAATGAAAAAATCTATTTCCCATGTCGAGAGGGGAGATTCGACTCCATTATCACAAGTTACGTGGTTGCCGCGGGCGGAATCCGGAAAAATGGGGTAAAATTCGGAAAAATGCGGCTGAATCCGGATTTTTCTGACTTGGCAATAGCAGGAAATAAGTGTTCGACGGAACAAAACGCCTGATGTCGTGTTTTTTTGACATGCCAGCGGCGTGTAGTGATAATGGCGGCTTGTTTCCTCATGTGCGGAAAAGAAAATAGGGGGAAAGATATAAAAATATATCTATACGTATAATAAAACAGTAAAAAAGTTTTTTTACGTTGAATATATTTCCAAAAATAATATTGCGGGCGATGAAGATATATAAAACATTAGTAATAAAAGAGGATGAATTAAAAAATAAAATGTCGTGTCTGTTTGTTCACGCTAATCTCCGGAAATACTAGACTGATTCGAATGAAACTTTTTTGTCATATAGCTGTTAGGCCTGGACAACATATAGGGTATATATAAATGATTTTGAAAAATAGAAAACCTGATGCAGAACCATAATGGTCCAGCTAAACTATAGGAAATATAAAAATTACCCCTTAGTAAAAGTTAGTGTTGTTCAGCCTGATGAGCATTTTCCGGAGACATAAAGTCCACGCCACGTACCAAATAAAACTGTAGGAATTGTATGGATTGATACTGCGTCGCGCTTGCGCTGCGTGTGTTTCGACCCTAAATCGTCATTAACTCAAGAACCAACATCAAGAATCAACTCGTTACATTAACATATTACAGAATCAACTCGTAACAAACGTAACAAAAAATTAACAAGCGTATTGATGTTGAATAAGTGTTGGAGAGCCTAAGGTATGAGTGAAAGCGATTTTACATACAAACCTCTTCGTCTTTTTATGCATTTCCACACATCTTTAAGTTTTACTCAGTCCTAATATAGGTTCAAACTTAATTAGGACTTTGGAGCTTGCTCAATCTCTGTAATTTGTCTGTGTAATGAGACAACACACGGAATATCTGAAATCGAATAACTGCTTATTGCATTCTTCATATGACATATACAATGTGTAAGTTACATATGCGTGCGTAATGAATCAAATCGCGGCTTATACTAGATCACTGTATATTATGAAAATAAAATGACAGTCGGTCTCGGTACGTCTGATAATATGGCAAGGTAACATATTTACACCCTGGATATCTACCATTTGTACCTACTACATATATTTATTGTCATACTTAGTTGGTGCAATAAAGAAATTTTATCTCATCTTATCTTATATCTCGTGGTTTGATTTATTACGCATATTTGTCACTTGTTCACTATGTGACATGCCTATTTCTACGCTTCTTTTTCGTATAATCGTATATGTAAGTGGCCAACTGTTGTGATGATGATTGACGATACAAACCCATCCACTGTTTCACAGTTTCCATAACAAGTCTCCTATAACTTGTACCACAATGAAAATAACGCGGTTTTTCCGCCAACGTGCCACTTTCACTAGCACCTATCCCACGTACTGATGTTACATCGACTATGATTTATTAAATTAACCCTTATGTTGACGGAATAAGGTTCAATTTGTGTATTGTGTAATGTTTTTTGTTCGTTTCCATTGAATAAGTCTAGGAGTCATAAGAAATTGGACGGTTGATGTTATCTTTTATGTTTGTTTCACGCTTTTATTTAACTTGTAAGTTGTAATGTTTGAGTCAAATCTTGAAACTCAATTGTCAACCAGTTCTCCTCAACCGATTGACCTGAAATTTTGCATACTTGTGTACATAAGTCGGATGACAATACAATATTATGGTCAATGTGCTGTTCTGATGATGGAGCCCGGAGATATTCGATGGAACTCAGTTATATTGTAAGTCCGCCTTTTGTACTACTTAATGTAAATAATTGGTAAATAAAGTTTTACATAAATAATATAACAGCGGAGCCTCATTAATAGAATTCCGTTGGAACTTTATAGATACGGAACCCTAAAAACTAAAATCTGACTGAAATCTGTGCTCTCGTTTAATACGAATAGCTGCCACGCCATTTGCCATGGCCAGGGGCTTAAAACTTTTAACACTCGTCGTTTTGCGTCCGGCGGGCGTAAAATAAAACTGCAAAGTCGTATGATACGATTCCGCATCGATTCCGCTAAATCCTGCTACTGCTGTTAATCAGTTGGTAGTGAAATAAAGGTGATACAGAAGTGATGCTAAGAGCGTTTGTACGCGGCGTGTTTTTTATGCGCCGATGACGTGCGTATTTCGAACGCGTGACGCTGTTGCCGCAAACAAACCGGATTGTTGCGTTTGTTTGCTCCCATGCTGGTCTGGGAGAAACGAAAAAACTTAGAATGTACCAGCTGCTTCTCTTCCCGCGCAGATCATAAAAGCCGATCGAGGGAATGGGCAAAAATGCGAATCATTTTAACAGGCGATGCGGCTAGCAACCCGTCACTGTATTGATTGCTTTTCCATCTTCTCGCCCACCATGACGCTAAAAGTGGCTTTTGAGTCTTGCGGCCCTAGGCTCTGCATAGAGCCGCAAGACCCAAAATGCTCTGTCTGCCCCATTAGGGATAAAGACGTGATAGTATGTATGTATGTGAGAAGCGCGTTCATCGCGTTGGCGCGTAAAATATATGATCAAGAGCATACGGTTTAATATCTATAATAAATATACTAAGCGCTGCAGAATTTGTCGAGGATCTTTACATAAGAAAAAACTGGAAAACGTACCCCTTGCTGCGTATTACAAAATTAAGATTGCAAACGCCTTGCATGTCTTTCAACATTTTGATCCTTATTTTAATAACCTAGACAGTTTTACGTATAAGTTAACTAGCTGTACCCGTAGGCTGCGCCCCCCGTGGTAATTTCGGAATAAAAATTAATATATGTCCTTCCCTGGGTATCAAACTATATCCATATGAAATTTCATCTAAATAGGTTCAGTGGTCGAAGCCTGAAGTGATAACAAACAAACAAATTTCGCAAACTTTCGCATTTATAATATTAGTACTGATACTTCCGTTCACACTATATTGTGTAGAGTGAAACTAAGCCGCGGCGGATGCCAGTTGAAACTGGTTTTCAGGGCCGGTTTACACGGTGAAATATCGCAAATCTATGAAACGAATGGACGGACACGTCTCCCAATCGTTATTGTTAACTGTTTTGCTGGAATATTCAATGGGATTTTTTTTCCAATAGTTATTTAGTGTGAAAGTTTTTAATAGACTTTTAAAAAAGAGAATTGGAGGTTATTTATTCGTTGCTATCTTTTTAGGGTTCCGTAGTAAACAAGGAATTCTTATAGTTTCGCCATGACTGTCTGTCTGTCTGTCCGTTCGCCCGCGGTTTTACTCAGAAACTATTAAGTACTAGAAAGCTGTAATTTGGCAAAGGTATGTATATTAATCATGACGAGAAAGGGGTAAAATAAAATCTTGAAAACGGTTCATGTACGATACGATACGATATATGTAGATACGACCTGGTGACAGACAGACAGACGGACAGCGGAGTCTTAGTAATAGGGTCCCGTTTTTACCCTTTGGGTATGCAACCCTAAAAACAAGTAAAAAAAAAGAGTGTGTTTACTTTTGTAACCTGCGTTAGAAGTTATACTTCTTTGGCGTATGAAAATAAATATCTTGAACATAGATATAGTACCCAGAACCAGGTGGCGAAACGATCTGGATAGGTTTTTGCGTGGATGGGAAGAGCTTGCAGCAGACAGAGATAGGTGGAAAGACAAGGGGAGGCCTTTGCCCAGCAGTGGGACATAATAAAAGGCTAGTAATAATTATATGTAGATATAGTACAGCCAGATCGTGGGCTAACTTCATACTGTTGTTTTTTTCTGTCGGTGTGCGCGCGCATTGTAAAAATTCACTCTCATTTTTCCCAATCGCGCCATAAGAAGTATAACTTAAAAAAAACAACAAAACTTCTTTCTTTTAACTGTCCAAAGTGTTCTAGTCTGTTCTGGATAGTCGCTGGAGTATATTTAAGCCTCCTCACAAATTGCTCCCGTTTAGGGTTGCCAGATAGAAATATTTGGCTTTTTCGGATCGCGTCCGGCCAAATAATTTATAAGGTCTAACAAAATATACTGAAACTATTTTATGGGTGAATTCAGTCCATGATACTGAACAAATTTCCCCAAAGAACACGTATCGAAAAATAAAATGTAATTTTAGCCTTCCATGCAAGTTGACCGATCAGCTGAACCGAGTTTGGCATGTTTTTCTTGGGGAAACTTGTTCTCTATTACGAACTGAATTCACCCCTAAAACATATTTTGTTAGACCTTATATTTCTGTGTGTTATTCTATGTACCTATGACTTTTTTAGGCATGTTCGGCTGTTGTAACGCTTTTTGGCACAGCGCTTGAGCTTTTTATTTAGCTCACCACATTTATCTGACTAATAATTATTCAAAACTAAAAACCGACGACACTTTAAATTACACAAACGATTTTGAAAAAAAAATCTATGAGACCACCTCGCAACTCGCAAGTATATAATTTTAAGCTTTCAAACAAACAAAAAAAGAATTTTCCATATCCGTCCAGGCGTCTTCGAATAATCGGTGAACATATATAAAAAAGATCGAGACGAATTGATAACCTCATCCTTTTTTTAAACAAACATACATACATACATACATACTATCACGTCTTTATCCCTAATGGGGCAGACAGAGCATTGTGGGTCTTGAGGTTCTATGCAGAGTCCAGGGCCGCAAGACCCAAAAGCCACTCTTAGCGTCATGGTGGGCGAGAAGATGGAAAAGCAATCAATACAGTGATGGGTTGCTAGCCGCATCGCCTGTTAACATGATTTGCATTTTTGCCCATTCCCTCGATCGGCAGCAGCTGGTACATTCTAAGTTTTTTTATTTCTCCCAGACCAGCATGGGAGACCTTTTTTTAAAGTTGGTTAAAAACCTTTGATCTTACCCCGTATGTCCAGCTTTTAGGGAGACGGCAACCCTACTCAACTCTTGGATAGAACTACTAATTTTATTGTCCCGTCTGTGTTGTATCGTTACTTTGTTAGCGAGACGAGGGCATTGCCAACTTGTATTTTTTAACGCACCACGCCAGAAAGAGAGGTTTCTTAATCCCTGACGTTAAAAAGGGAAAGTAGAAATAGGACGAGGAAGGATGTTCGGCCACCTTATGCGGCATGACAACTTCATGAAATACATCATGGAAGGGAAAAGGAAGCCAAGGGAGGAAAAGAAAGACCAAGAAGGTCGTTTATGGATGAAGTAAAAGACAAGGCAAAAGTTGTGTCGTATAGGGAGGTCAAGCATTTAGCTGGAAATAGGGATACACGGGAAATACTCCACCGTGTTCTTAAGATTGATAATGATGACGATGCAAAAAAGGGGTGTGCAAGTTTGAAGCCAATGTCTGTCTAAGGCGTCGTAGTTCTCCAGCGGATGGACCGATTTCTATGCGGTTTTTTTTACGTTTCCTTGCGGTTGTTCTTAGTATGTTTCATGGAAATCAGATGAGATGGATCAGATATAGACTGCCATACAATGATGACAGCCGGGATCAAAAAATACATGCCTTTCGAAGCACGGAGGAGCTCGAAAAAAAAGTGTACATAGGTTTGTCCGGTTACTATGAACCTTGTTGGTCGAATCATAATTTTTTTCTTCAAACTTAATTTTTATTTATTACCAACACTATAAACTTTCTTTACTTTTAATAGTGAAGTATGCAAGCGACGGTAAAGGCGACAAAGGCGGTATCTCGCCTTTCCAGCACGTCTTAGCAGCTCGGTAAATATTGTTAGCGGTGAGCGCGAAGGCGATAATTTTTCATCCCGCCGTTGCGCTCGGGGTGATAAGGATGGGTTCATTGTTGTTCGATATATAATACTTATGGACTTTATCTTTATAACTAACTGTGCCTGTGGGTTTAGCTCCCCGTAGGAATTTTGGGATAAAAACTATTCCATGTCCTTCCTTGGGTGTCAAACTATATCCATACAAAATTTCATCTAAATAGGTTTAATGGTTGAAGCGTGAAGTGGTAACAAAAAAACAAACAAATATACACACTCACTTTCGCATTTATAATATTAGTAGGATAGTAGGATAGTTATGGACTCTATCTTCCATGCTGGTTTGAGAGAAAAGAAAATACATAGAATGTGCTGCTTCTCTTGCTAAGCAGATTATGCAGATTGTAAAAGCCGATCGAGGTAATGGGCACAAATTAAATAGTATTGAATGGGCGAAAATCTGAAATATATTGATAGGCGATACGGCTTGTAATATTTTCATTACCTTAACGTTCACAATCACTCTTGATTAGCAATGAACAGCACTTTTCTATGCTGCTATACTTTTCTGTCGTTCAGAACCGTCATTTGCGAGAGAGAGATGGAACGCTATAGCATTCCGTCGCGGAGGTACTGTGTGGACAAAAGTAATCTGGAATATTCTGGACCAAACTTAAGCATGGCTTATCTGCTATTACATTTAATTTGTGAAACAACGCAAACAATAAATTAATTCCCGGCACGCACGGCAACCTCACATAAATCATAGCGTTGTTTATTTGACGGATAAGTTGCAGATAAGTTTCCGGCGCTAAATATGAATGCCTAAGTCTGAGTTAGAATCCGTGCGTGACTAGAATCTAGTACTGTTATTATTAAGGCTTCTTTACATTTGATTTGACAGTTTCGCGGTCCCAATTATTACTGTTATTAGTATAACGGGACTTACCAGATTCTAAACCAGATTGTTTTTTGCCAGACATTTCGACGACCCTTCTGCCATCATGGCCGACTGCGGAACTGCGATGGATGTTCGGCTGTCAATGATAACCATATCGGTCTACCCCCTTTCTTCGTCGTTAGTTGCATAAGTCCTAATCTTAATACACCACATTCGACGACGGTGTCCGGTCGGGTTTTTGTTGTTAGTTTAGTTGTTTTTTGTTATTCACAATTAATCTTATACCTTTAGACGAGCAATTCTTGTACATTTATTTATTTATATATTTATATGCTTAATGTTCAAGTTTATATATAATTTTTTATTTTGTATTGTTTTTAGACAAGTTTAAAAAATGTAGTTAATAATTGAGATGTAACCGAGCAAAGCTTGGTCGCCCAGGTCAAAGATAATATAATTACTAACGTAACAGATACCCAACGCCATAGAAACGATTGGACAGCCCGTAAGCACGCAAAACTGGAATTGCGGAGCGGCCTCTCAGAGATGGCAGCACACACGACTAGCCAAAAAGATGACGAAGAAAGTGTTGAATATACTTTTAAAAAATAATATTGCATTTCATATACCTAAGTCTAATTTCACTAATTAGAGCACTACTTTATTTAAATAATAGTTATAAAAGATTTTTATGTTAATTTTTTACATTAAAGCGCCATCTAGTTACAAGGAAAAGAAATAATAATGTTAATATGACGATGAGTAGGCATGCCCAGGTACTTGTTTATTAATCGCGGTAAGTCCCGTACCTAATACTAATAACAGTACTTTTTTATACTTATGGGACAGACAGAGCATTCGTTTTGCAGCTATAAGCAGACAGAACCCAGGGCCGCAAGACTCCTGCGCCACTTTTAGCGTGAATGTATGTGAGAAAGTAGAAAAAGAAATCAAAATAAGATAAGACAATTTATTTATTGCACCAACTAAGCGTCATCATCACCCAGGTCTTTTTGTCTACACTGCAGGAGCACGACCCTCTGTACTACCAGACTTGGCCAGAGCCGCCAGGGGACTTCGAAAATCGTTTGGCTTCGCCGTAGTCGGCTAATAAATATTCTTATTCTGACGCAATTTGTCTAGAACTTTCTATTACCATTTCCGTAAATAACGAGCGTTAACCCTCTCATTTCATTTGTTTCAGGTAAGCCGACTTTAATCAAGTGCCGCCATTAATTCCAGCTAAGTAGAAACCTCCATTTGTTGTTGACGGATGCGCTCTTCTATTCAAACAATTATACTGTTCCCCTTTCATAGAGCAAGGAAGGTTTTTTCATAGAGACCAAAGAAGCTTGGGAGATTCACGTTGCAATGACAATATCCGGATTTATCACACGATTAGTTGTTAAAGCAGTTGAGTCCAACCCACAGTAAAATTGCGGCATGCACTCGAATAAAAGTATATTTGTTTGGTAAGTACCAATTGTTCCTATATTTTCTAATTTCAATAGTTAAAATTAGTAAATATAGAAAGTTCGTATTTTTGCAATGTCAAAGGTTTTCTTATAAAAATATTTATATGACAAATGTGAAGGGAACAGTAGGGAACTCGGGCCTCGGCGAACTTTCTGCGACCAAATTGCAGACGTTCTAAAAAAGGGAGAGGTAAAAAGTACCCGTAACCGAAGGGCATGTATGAAGAGATTGATGAGTTTAGATGAAGCAAAAGAGGTTTGTCAGGATCGTAGCAAGTGGAGGTCCATAGTCTCTGCCTACCCCTGCGGGAAACAGGCGTGATATTATTATCTAAAGGTTTTCTTATATAATGTTTGTAAATGTTGATACATTATCACTGAATAAAGATTTTTTTGTTCTATTCTAAATAATAATACCAACAATAAGACAAAACAGGTTAGCGAAAAATCAAAATAATAATAATTCGTGGAGAATGTTCATTTTCGTGCTATATGTACGTTTGTATGTGTATTTTTTTGTACCTACTTATATAATTGACGACCTCTGTGGCCTAGTAGTCATCGTATCAGTTAGTCACGCGGGAGGTTCCGGGTTCGATCCCCGGTCAGGTCAAATAGAAAAATTGACAATTATCAAGTGATACAAATATCCAAAGATAAAAATTATTTTAGACTTTTGACTTTGACTCCCTTGGAAACGATTTTTTAAAGCTCTTCAGCAATTAACTACCTACGTCTTTAATATTCCAAAGCCTTTTAAATCCGCACAAACAGCCTATTACGTTGATTGGCTCGTCAATTGTAAAATGAACGCAATAATAATATAATCGGATCACATTGTTTTCTATGTGGGCTGGAGGATTGTGGCCTGAAACGTAAGCGACAGCGGCGTGCATGTAAATATTTTAGCGGTAACAGTTTTTTAACGCGTAGTCACTAGACAAATGGTTTTGACATTGGAAATGTCTTTTCGTTCACTCCAGTGTAGGCTCCGATTTCACGATAAAGTGCTATCCTCTTTTATTTTGGAGAGTTGTGAAGATATGATATTTAAAAATGTTAAAAAGACGCGTATTTACGCGCACACGCAAGGTGCAAAAAGATAGTTTCGAGAAAGTCGAAAATGAAAAAAGTTATTTTTAAGTTAATTTGGCGTTCGATATTTTAGAAACGAAGACTTATATAAAAAATTTAAGAAAAAATCTTCAGGTCAGTTTAGTCAGCTATAATTTGAGCCTAAAACAAAGACGATCGAGTTAAAGGGTTTGCCCTGTAGCCTGACTGATAATTATATTTTGGTTTGAAATGGCATGCTTGTCAGGTCGTCCAATAAAATTTTATTAAAATCGGTTGAGTCGGGGGTAAAGTCGGATTTTTACTTTTGAAATATGATAAATCTTCTGTTAGTAATCCGCTTTAAGTTCGTCTTATAAACCATAGTTAAATCATAGCAAGTTCGTACAACATCCACCACGCAACAAACGCAAAACCACAACTTCAAAACCCACTCTATTTCGACGTGATAAGTCGTGTAGGTGTGTTGTCTGCCGCGCTTGATTGACGGCTGGCTGTACCGGCTCTGAACAATGGCTCACAAACAAAAGTGCGCTCAATCCTACTAATGGAGGCAGATAAGCTAGCTAGTAGCTACCCTAACAGGGTAGCTCATTACACAACTAGGTGTACGTCTGTAGAGATAGTATGTATTCTAGGTCTCTTTTCAGGCTCTCTCTTTTTCCGCTATAATAACAAATAGTAAAAACAGAATAAATTAAGCAAGGCCTAAGTCTTATACAAAAAACAGAGGAGGTTTTAAATTCGTCGCGATTTTTTTTTTATGTATATTCATTATTAGTTCAGCTAAGAATTTTCCAGATCGGACGAAGGCCTCTTCGAATAAATCGGTGAACAAACATAAAATAAGCGGCCAAGTGCGAGTCGGACTCCCCCTTGAAGGGTTTCGTAGTAACAAATAACATAATATAAAAGTCTTGTAGTATATTTTTTTTTAATTTTTATATTTGAGATGATTGAATGAAAGGTAAATTGCCGTTTATGACTTATGACGTATTAAAAAAAACTGCTTACTAGATCTCGTTCAAACCAATTTTCGCTGGTAGTTTTCATGGTAATGAACATCATATATTCTTTTTAGTAAAACTAAAAATTCAAAATCATTCTCTTATTTTAGAAATTACACACACACTTTTTTCCACTTTGGAAGTGTCTCTCGCGCAAAGTATTCGGTTAAGAAAAATATGATATTAGAAACCTCATTTTTGAAGACCTATCCATAGATCCACACACGTGTGGGTTTGATGAAAAATGAATTTTTGAGTTTCAGTTCTAAGTATGGGTAGCCCCCAAAATTTATTGTTTTATTTTCTATTTTTGTGTCAAAACCTTAATGCGGTTCCCATAATACATATACTTACCAAGTTTTAACAGTATAGGTCTTATAATTTCGGAAAAAAGTGGCTGTGACATACAGACGGACAGACAGACACACAGGCATGACGAATCCATAAGGGTTCCGTTTTTGCCATTTGGCTACGGAACCCTAAAAAGATCACGACGAATTAATAACCTCTTTTTCTAATTCTTGATAAACTTTAAAGTTGTTTAAAGGTCCCCCTTGAGCCAAAAGGTGAGATTTTTGCGAATGTCTCTTTTATTTTTTTTCCAAAGTGAGGAGTGTAAGGAGGATTTAACACTTATTGTATCCTCTGTAGTTATCATAATTAGGCGTACCGTTCAATCTTTTTAAAGCTGATTTTACATTCTTTATATCCGGTAGGATATAAATTTTTAATATAATATTTCATAGCAATCAATTATAATAACCCGCAAACACTTTGCGTTATTATAATTCGTTTTGACTATGAAGACGAAGCGACACCGAGTTGTCGCCTGTGGGAAAAAAGTCTGATTATATGCATGTTATTAAATATATGTAAAAAAATTACAAACATATCCATCTCATAATACAACAACATATTAATCACACCAAGAGATATTATAACACAGACTATATTGTGACAAATGCGGACACCGTAGCAACAACATTACGGTCCATACAAAAATCTGTTATAAATCAAACGTCAGATCAGAACACGTGTTTGTATGAGGAACGTGTTCGAATCAAATATTTATGTGCGCGGGATGTGATGACACACTTGGGATGGGATAAGTGTGGATAGGGACCCTTTTACATCCCCCCTTTTACTTGTTTCACATAATTTACAATAAAGTTTTGTCGTACAATACAATACAAATAAACTTTATTGCACCATGATTAACATAAAAATTACAACAACATCAAGAAACATATAAGCACAAAGGTGGACTTGTCGCTATAAATACCTTCTTCCAGCCAACCTTTGGGTAGAGGAAAAAAATAATTTGAAACTAGGTGGGCGCAGTAATTATACCTATAGTTAATTTACTAACATATCGTATCATCATCGTCATCATCATCAGGTCTTTTCGTCTCCACTGCAGGAGCACGAACCTCTCTGTACTTCCAGAGCCATACTTGGTCAGAGCAGCTACAGTACTATGGCCTACACTCTCTTCGATAGCAAAACGGATTGGAACATTTTTTTTAGAAGCTTGTATTTTGAGGCTTAAGTTATTATCACATTTGTTGGGGTTGCGTCGTTTCATTACAGGGTCTCTGCGGCTACCTTCCGTTTTCATCATCACATCAGCTTCTTTTTACAATTATATTGCATTGTCATGATATCATTTACATAAGCATACAGAATTTCATTTCAATCAGAAACCGGAAAGTGGCATTGTAAGATTTGACGCTAAATTCAAGCTTGTAAAATAGAAAGTCAAGTTACAGATAAACTGCAATTATTATCAAAGTTCTTCTCTAAGTCAGTTACTGGTGTATCCGTTTCATCTATTTCTGCTTCTTGTACTTGTGCAAGGTCACGTCGAGAAAATTCTTCTATTAGTTCCATTACTTTATTATTTATTTTTTATTATTTATTGATAGTTGACTGGCACAGAATTTCATATGGAGTCCGCCATTTGCAACAATTTGTGCAATAAAGTTTTAATGATTAAATTATACACATCCATATCATTTCATTTACACTGAATTAACTCAAAATAAACCATCCACAAAACAAGCGTATAAACTCCTCTACGCGTGACGTACTATCAAGCCAAGTATCAATTTCTGGCATTCGTCCAACACTACCAATCTGTCGAGGGAAACACCGTCCTGTGAGTAATGCGATAGAGTCGCTAATTGCGTGACGCTCGTCAATCAGGTGAAATTGTAGTTTAATTTGAGAGATCCTCGATTTGTGAAACGATGTGGAGATGGGGTATTCTCCCCTTATACATCATGTGGGAGAAGAGAGTAAAGCATTGGCGTTTGTTTCATGTGTGGAAGTGGGTAACACTGGTGACAGATTTTTCAAACTCCCTAAAACATCTGATGTCAAGCTACACTATGATGACAATCTGCACTGAAAGTGATGAATAGAGATCGAAATTACGGGTGCTATTGCTATCAATAGTATGGATATGTATATCATATGGAGTATCAGTACGTTAGTAATGGATATGAGTACCTATACACAATCTTTCCCTTTAATGAATAATATTATGGATTTTTAGTCATCCATACTTTCTTTTGATAGCAATAGCACCCGTAATTCCGATCTCTGGTGATGAAGCTGGTACTTCCATTCTAGATTTTCTTCTCTGACAGACAACTGCGAAATAGATTACTTTCCATTTTGAAGCGGTTATGGCCCTCGGGTCATAACATTTAATTATTAAATCCGCCGTCAATGCGAACCTGTTCTGGTCACGTTTCAAGTCTGTAGATATTGTTCCGGAATTTTCCCGGCTTTAATGGGGTCCTTTGATTATACTGGACTTTGAAGAGAGAATTTCATTGGAAGAATTTTTTTGAATAACTATTCTATCTAAATCTGTCTTATAACGCGGACTAACGAAAGTATACGGTTTAAACCATTATTAATTTACTTATCTAGCTTAGGATTAAAGAGATATTCATCTCGATGGTTCCATAATTTACCGAGCGAGCGAAGCGTCTCAGTTTCGAGGTTGGCCAAAAATGCTTTTCTCGCATTTCTTAACCGATCATCATCTCATAATTATACCTATAGATTTTTATTATCAAAGTCAAAATGACGAAAATTTGGGGATAAAGATTTAAAAAAAAATCAGATTTCGCATATAAAAATGATTAAAAATGTCAAAAAACTTTAATTGTTACCCTTATTAGTGCAATTTACATTAAATCGCGAACATACACGAATAACCACATTCTTTTAAATCGGTTAAAAGTTAAAATCCGCTGGTGTTGCACAATGACACCAAGACATCCACACGCCCAAGTCCGCGGAACTGATCCTTACTAAAACAAAGCTCAGCAAATTGGCCCCCTTAAAAGTTTTGTTGGAACTTTCTCGGGGCGTTAAAAAGAGGGAGTTAACGCCTCGTCGGGTCTATTAACTCGGAACACATGACTTTTTAAGTGAAGTGGGGTTCAGGCGTCATTAGATCCTTCAGCTTTATTTAAGTGCAAATATTTAAAGGGTATGTTGTTAAAGACTGAGCATCTTGTGCTACAAATGCATTCCAAAAAAGATTGACGTCGGGCGGATTGTCTAGTTGAAGAGGCAGTGGACGGGACACATAGTGCGACGAACCGGGATAAAAAGATTCTCGACTAGCGACCGCGTACTGGCAAGCAAAGCGTAGGACACCCACTCACAAGGTATTCAGACGACCTGAGCAAGGTCCCTGGAAAGCGCTGGATGCAGGTCGCTCTTGATCGATCACTTTTGAAATCTTTGGGAGGCCTGTGTGGATGTTATGCTGCTGAAATTATAATGACGATGAGGGAAGCGAACACAAACATTTTCACTCAAAAGCATTCCACAAAGTGGGTTGCTGTCAGGCACGCAGCCAGTCTTGCTATTTCTTCTAGATTTCGCAAGGTCTTTGGCATTATTAACGTCCGTGGCCATTGACATGTTTATTGATGATTGATTCCATTGAGAAGAAAAAGCGTGAAAGGGTACCCCGGCCTTCGAAGCAGTACAGAGGTTGATGCAACCCAGGACGCGCTAAGAAGTGAAGTTGAACTAGTATGTAATGTACGTAACGTACCCTAGTCTGAACGGCTCGTAATAGAGTGGGTAATCAGAAAAAAGTTCGAATTTCCGCCACAGCCCGGGCGGCACTCGCGTATCGATACGCGAAGCGAACGGACGCGTCTTGCGGAAATGAATTCAATTTAAAACCCGATATTATCGTCGTTTTGATTGAAATGCGATAGTTTCACTATGATTTATATTATTTTTAACCGACTTCCATTATATATTTTTTTCATGATTATTTGAAGACGCGGAATCCGACTTGGAAATTTATTTATTATTGTTTTAAAGCTTAGTTTGAAGCTTGAGTATCTGTGTTGATTAATTAATGACATATAAATCATTATTGGTTGGAGGTCCTTACATATTTCTGCTTGCTAAAACAATGGTAAAAACTTCTACTGAATTGAAGAATGGTCTTCAAACGCCCTTTGTAGCTAGCAATACAATGCTTAAAGTAAAATTGGATTATGAATAATTAATCCAATTTTCATTAAAGTAATTCTTTATTGGATAATTTATTATTTAAATATTAGATAATAGAAAGAAAGAAAAAGAAAAATACTTTATTTAATACATAATATTTTTTCAATACGGTGATTCGAAGTGAAGGTACGGTGATTTGGTTAGAACACTATACAGATGTGAGAGGTTAGGTGGCATGGAATCATAGTCTCTATTCCCACTCGTTGCATGTCAATATAAAAATGTTATAGGTGCCTTTAATCGAAAATATAGTTAATTATAAGAAAGTAATTTGAAAAAAAAAACACCGTGTTATCAGGATTTTTTATGTAATTTTAAACATAACACCGGAAGTGACGACACACAGCAATCGAAGTTTACATTTCCTATGCCTGCACTAAAAATTACAATCGTTGTGTTGGTGGTTGTCAAGTTGTTGAACTGTAAGTGGAAATTGACAACTTTACTGAAAGAATCTTCGTCGTGACTCGTGACGTAAATGCCTCAAATAAGCTTGACCTTGCTTGAAAATAAAGGTCATTGGGATTTTTGCAAATATCTAAATAAGCAAGATTATTTTAAAATCTGATTACAGAAACCTTCTCCTAGAGGCTACTCCTCGAATGATTTGCGAATTAGATAACTTGACGAGCGAATTTTTGTCACATGTTTTAAATTTAGAAATTTACTATTCATCCTAGTATTGTCCTGCAAATACTTTGTACAAGCTATTGTGTTCGCCGACGGCTGCGCGTGTTCGATCACTCCAGCACCATTTATCACTGTGACACGTCGTTATAGATTTTTCACATTCAAAACATGGCCATTTTATCGTCCGACAGGTGTGTACGTTTTAAAGTAAATTCCACTTTGTATGAAAAAGGTACGAGTGGATATATCATTTGTTTTGGTTCTTTCCTGTGGAACTGTGTTGTTACAAGCTTTTATTTAACCTGCAATGTATCTTATATGTATGTATGAATGTTTGTTTAGGACAAATCTTGCAACTTAGTTTTCAACCAGTTATCCTCAACCGATTTAGCTCAAATTTTGTATACTTGTGTATGTGTAAGTCGGGTGACAAAACGATATAATGAAGTCAATTTAAAATTGTGTCTTGACCAAGCCCTAGATAACCCATATCAAACTATTTTATGAACTACTGTTTACCAGTGGCGTTGGGTGAGAATTTGGTCTAGTACAGCTATATAATAAGCCGTTCCATGTCCGGCTTATTTTTATTAACTTAGTGTGAATAATATGTATCTGAGCGTGTTTATGCATTTATCATTGTAAGAGTATTTCAATAACCAGAGGGAATTTTTGTATTTTGAATATGTGGGTGCGTGCAATCCAGTCATACTACTAGTTTACGGCTAAAAATAGTAAGTGCGCCGATATACGAAGGTTATAATTGTTATTAGTAATGAATGCAAATATGTTAGAAGCCCCTAAGGTAACTCGACGGGAATCGGCTTCTAAGGAGGCTCCGCCACTGCTGTTTACAGTGAAAACGTGAAGCTTTTACGCATACGCAAAAGTAGCCGTTTTTCGTCTATAAACTAAACTATTAGTCACACATGAGTCACCTTGATTAATATCTCTAAAACCTCTTAATGCACCTCGCATTAAAATACTTAAATCGCAATCTCTCCTAATTACCCTATATATCTGAGAGATGACACCGGCGACGTGATTTGTGAGTGTGTTGAGAGACGTGTTAATAGTCAGAGTATATGAACAAACATTTTACACCGGTCCTTCTTCTTCTAGAGCCTCTCCATTTCTTGCATTTCTTCAATTCTCCAAAAAAAGGAAGATTCTTCCAAAAAATGATTCATCCAAAAAAAGGAAGGGAACAAACATCACACTTTACATAACTATATATGGGAAAAAATATTTGTAATCGTGAATTAATCACGTGTCATTACAAAAATCATCTAATATAATAGATAGCATAGCATCAATAGCTCAGAAAAAAATATGGTGTCTATATGTAATTCAATTAATTAAAAATATTTTTTTCGTCACCTTCGAGCCGATATAACTCCGTCCCGACTGAGTTTACAAATATCATTCCTTAACAAATATTGCTTCTTGTATTTTTTTGTATAAGCATACAAAAAATTGTTGACCGCCGCGCTAAAAAGAAAAGGCACCAATCCTCCATACAAAATGGTCATTGTCCTTTGTCTCAATAGCTATAATGCAAATATTTTTCGATCCTCATGATCGGCAACTTCGCTCTGCCGATAATCGTCTAGTTTTTATTCCTCCACATCGCACTGATTTTGTGGCAAACTCTGTTATGCTACTAGCTTCACGGCTGTAGAATGCTTTACCCGTTAACATATAGGAAATATCCACAAAATTTTCACACATCAATAACGTATTTATCAATAAATTAATTTTCTAAATGTTTCCCAAACTCCTATCTATCCATTGCCAATCTGAATAATTGCTCAACTTAGATGATTCTGGTCCATGTTCTTATCCATGGTCTTATTATCCTCAGCCACGGTTTTTTGGGTCTTCCAACAATGGTCCATGTTCTTATCCATGGTCTTATTATCCTCAGCCACGGTTTTTTGGGTCTTCCAACAAGTCTTTTGCTTTTGACTTTGCCCATGTATTATGTTGAAGCAACTGATATTGACTATACATAGTTACAATAACTACAGGATGTAACCTAGTTATCATGCCATGCTGTCACACCGGAGGACCCCGCTTTAATTCCCGGATTGGTCAAGATGAAAATTGATCTTTTTCAGATTGACCTAGGTCTTGGATGTATATCTATGTGTTTGTTATAAAACTAGTAGTTCGCCGCGAACTTAGACCTCGCGATTATTTTTCGCAATTCAGTTTCTTAAATAACCCCTAGATGGCGGTATCCAAAGTTAGAACGCGCTATGGTTTCGTTTGCTACATAATCGCGGACATTTTTATTAATATTTCAAAAACTACTGAACCGATTTTGATGCCCAACGAACTTGAAAATTCTATTGATGTTTCCTACATGCCTATCAAATTTCATCAAAATCAAACCATCGGTTCGGCTGCTATCGCGGTACAAACATACATACATACATACATACATACATACAATGTGTTTTCGCCCCCAACTCGATTTAGAGACCTCACTCGCTTCGCTCGCTCGGTCAAATACACCATCGTTGAGTTAGTATCCTATAACACAAGTCTCGAACTTATTACATATATCAATGACCGATTCGTCCAAAAATACCACAAATCACAGTAGACAAAGTAAGCATCGCAAATCTCGACCACCAATCCATGACTACTAAATATCAGTCGGCATTTAGACTGTGATGTGTCGTCGTAAATTTATCTTATGAGTTTCATACTCATTATGTCCGCCATCTTGTCTCCGAGGATGATTTGCGGTGGTCGTTTGGATTAATTTTGGGCTGGGTTATTGTGCAGTTTTGTATTTTGGGCGTTGTGGTGCAAGCGTGGTAAGGAAAGATATGGAGAAGGCTGAAAGAAAGGATGATGAATTAATCGTTGCACTGCAAGGATATTTATTATATTTATTTTACTTTAACAGGCACACAAAACAGACATTTTACAAAGTTGCATTATAAATAACACTAGTAATTCGCCGCGAACTTAGACCTCGCGATTATTTTTCGCAATTCAGTTTCCTAAATAACCCCTAGATGGCGGTATCCAAAGTTAGAATGCGCTATGGTTTCATTTGCTACATAATCGCGGACATTTTTATTAATATTTCAAAAACTACTGAACCGATTTTGATGCCCAACGAACTTGAAAATTCTATTGATGTTTCCTACATGCCTACCAAGTTTCATCAAAATCAAACCATCGGTTTGGCTGCTATTGCGGTACAAACATACATACATACATACATACATACATACATACATACATACATACATACATACATACATACATACAATGTGTTTTCGCCCCCAACTCGATTTAGAGACCTCACTCGCTTCGCTCGCTCGGTCAATTATCATAATAGATACTTCTTCATATTATGATCTAGTAAAATTGACCAAAAACTGTGTGTACACTTATATGAGTCTAATTAACAGTAAAAAAGAAGTACTCAAATTTTTAAATTCATAATTTTAAACAGAATATTCAAAACAATGGTGTTAATAAGTAACGGAAACATATATATCATCTAAAACATAATATTGAAACAATCTTATTGGCATTATTTATTAACGTAATTGCGGAATTGTCTATAACTTAGTTCAAAGATATCAAAACCATCAAGTTTAGCATCTTTGTATGATCTGCACGTGATGTATGGGTTATTGTGAGAGATGTTATTCTTGGCAGGTGAACATTGCAGTATTAGGATTTTAAATACGATAATAAGTATTAAAATTAGTTGCATTAATAGGACAATCAGTCGTTGAATTAATTTATATAGATAGAGCAGACATTTTTTTGTCTTCTAGATATGATATTCTTGATTCATATGTAGAGAAAAGTGGGTCGTATTGTGACCAAAAGCACCGATTCACATTGGAATACTGAGAGAGGGATGTGGAAAACGTCTTAAAGTATTGATTCATTTAGCCCTTCAGTTTGTAAAGATGAATGCATGCTGCTTTATATCCCATAACACAAGTCTCGAACTTTCTTTAGGGCTAGCTCAATCAGTGTAATTTGTCCCTATATATTTATTTATTTATTTGCTTTCCCCGTAATTTCTTCATCGTCTCATCCTGTCCGGTTTCTACAAGCTTTTTATTTAGTTTCACCTGACCCGTTTTCCGTCTGTCTGTAATCAAATTGTGCAAGTTAAAGACCCATCCCGGTTTCCGATTGAGCTGAAATTTTGCACGCAAACGTATATCGTGTGACAATGCAATATTATGAGATGGACCTGATTGGATGATGGAGCCGGGAGGTGACCATAGGAACTCTGTAATGAAACGACGCAACCCCACCTAGTTAGGGATCGTTTGATTGGTCATTGTATTATAAGTGTTCTCATTGCTACCTGGACATACTACCGCCTACCTCTCCTTCATCTCATGTCCACTATACTGATCAATCAATCAATCATTTATTTGTACACAAAGGTACAATAATGCTGAGATTATATGTACTAGTTAACACCCCCGTCGTTAACAATCTTAAATGTCATTTCGGATCATTAACGAAGACAATTCGCGCATTATATATATCTCTGTCGTCCGCTAATCAAAGCAGACGTCAACATCGTACGACTTATGTCCGCCTTGCAATTAAAATGTGCAGTGGCTGCCAAACTAAAAGGTAGACAATGGATGTATTTCGAGGCGACAACTGGGGCGGAATTCTCGACTGATGTGTAAATCATAGAAGATAGCGAGTTTGATACAGAAATATGGCAGTACCGATAACTAACAAGGTTAAGGTGGATGATATGCAACGAGAAAGGTTAATTACCAACTTTAGGATGTACACAAGCTTAGAAGCAGATATCAATAGCCTGAGATGGCCGCTGTGTATTTAAAATGTGCAGTGGCTGCCAAACTAAAAGGTAGACAATGGGTGTATTTCGAGGCGACAACTGGGGCGGAATTCTCGACTGATGTGTAAATCATAGAAGATAGCGAGTTTGATACAGAAATATGGCAGTACCGATAACTAACAAGGTTAAGGTGGATGATATGCAACGAGAAAGGTTAATTACCAACTTTAGGATGTACACAAGCTTAGAAGCAGATATCAATAGCCTGAGATGGCCGCTGTGTATTTAAAATGTGCAGTGGCTGCCAAACTAAAAGGTAGACAATGGGTGTATTTCGAGGCGACAACTGGGGCGGAATTCTCGACTGATGTGTAACTCAAGAAAGATAGCGAGTTTGATACAGTCGCTTTTTAACGTATAAATATAGTAGTAGATAACTAACAAGGCCAAGATGGATTGCATGCTTTGAGAAAGGCTGATTTCCAACTGTGTAAAGAAGCTTAGAAGCACACATTAATAGTCTGAGACATATGGCCGCCGTATAATTAAAATTTGCAATGGCTGCCAAACTAAAAGGTAGAGAATAGGTGTATTTCAAGGCGGCAACTGGAGCGGAACTCTCGACTCATGTGTAAATCATAGAAGGTAGCGAGTTTGGTACAGTCGCTCTTTAGCGTATAAATATGGCAGTATAGAAATTAACAAGCTAAGACAATGGGTGTATTTCAAGGCAGCAACTGGGGCGGAGTTCTCGCCTAATGTAAGTCACAAAAGATAGCGAGTTTGATACAGTTGCTTCTTAAATTCCTTAATCTTCCATACTGGTCTGGGAGAAAACAATAAACCAAAGAATATACCAGCTACTTCTTCCCTCACAGGTTGAGGGAACGGGCGAAAATGCAAATCATGTTAATAGGCGATATGGCTAACAACCCATCACAACTTATTCCTTTTTCCACCATTACGCTAAAGTTGGCTGGGATCAGTCTGCTTAGTGCCGGACCCAAAATGTTCTTTTTTTCTCATGTGTGTGAGTGTCCAACACTGGTGTTATATTTTTCAGGCTGCCTAAAAGCATCTGACATAGCTCGACAACTGCCATACAATGATGACAGCAGGGACCAACGGCTTTTACGTGCCTTCTGAAGCATGGAGGAGCTCGATAATTTTTTTTTGCCGCTTGTGGTAACCTATCCTAGTGTGGACCACGCCCTGTGTCGCTTTACTTGCTAAATCATTCTCTGTCTGTTTTAGTAGGGATTAAGACGTGATAGTGCATTTGTTATTAACTAATGTTACTTCTATAATTGTTTCAGGTAAGAGGGACTACTTTTACATTTTGGAGAACTCGCTCTGGTACGAGTAATGTCTAATCTACGCGTAAGATTCACTATTTACTACGGGCGGAACACCTGGCTCAATTCAACTAAAATATATCTTTATTATCATAGGATATTTATAATATGTCTTAATTATCGTCATTATTTTGTTGCACAATTGTTGACGTCAAGTGGTTACTTACAGCTAAGTTTATTGCCGCTTCCTAAGCGCTAGTGCAGAAGAAGCGGTAACAAACTGCACTGCAGCAGTTTCTCTAAGGACGTCAACTCGCAATAAAATTAATATTTGTAGTTAATAAGAGGTGAAGTAAGGGTTGGATCTCATCTAGAAACGGAACTTTCGCAAGCTGCTATCCTTTTCTGTCGCTCAGAATCGTCATTTGCTACAGCGAGAGAGAGCGACTTTATTTCTGTAGACGGAACGCTCTAGCATCGACCATGCTAAAGCGTGGTGACAGACAGACAGACGGACGGACGAACAGCAGAATCTTAGTAATAGGGTCCTATTTTTACACATTGGGTACGGAACCGTAAAAAGAAGAATAGTCGCAATTTTCAAATTAGTTTTATTCCTCTACTTTTTGTTTAAACATTTTCTCGATGGCCAGTAATATTTATTGTAAAAAGGTTGCAATTAAAAAAAAAACATTTCACAGACTTAGAATAAAGAAAAAATAAATAAAAAAAAAACATTTCACAGACTTAGAATAAAGACAGAACGTAATATGTTATCTCACAAACCAACCCTCCTGACGTTCACTTCCAACATATATAAATCATGGCATTATACTCCGCACTCCTCATATCTTGAGACAAATGAGCTACTTATACTAATTCAACAGAAAGCGGTGCGCTTTTGTCTGTGTGTTGCTAGGCAACGGTAATATATACGTACGTATATGTATATGTAGGATTGTTGATGTGTGTCATATGTATGTATATAAAAACAATAAAAATCGGTAAATCTGTTTGGGCGCTATAACACAGAGTACATAAAAGTACTTTCTATAATGCCACAGACAGACAGACCGACAGACGTTAGCATTAAAAGATAGTTATAAGATTCAGGTGTTACTTTGCGGAAGTCAAAGTTACATACTGGTGATTTGATTTGAATTACTGTGTGTGATTCCGCCACCAGTTAGTTCATGCGAACTATTGCCGGCCGGCGCCCACCGACTTCTGTTAGTCCCAGCATACCTGCCACCAACAGCCCGTGTGCACCCGCCACCAACAGTCGATACATGATCCCTCCCATGCTGCTACATCCGCAAAGTACACCCACTACCGTTAGTATCAGCATACCTGCCACCAGCAGCCCGTGTGCTGGGACTACTAGTAATGGCGCCGGCCGGCAATATTTTGCATCAACTAACTGGTGGCGGAATCACACAAAGTAATTCAAATCACGTAGTATGTAAGCGGTAAACTTATAATTATAACACCCCTATTTTTTGTTAGGGGTTAAAACTACAAATATTTCCAAACAAAGTAGCTATGCCCTCGATCTTGACATTCAAACGACATAAAACTACATCATTATTACTACAACTACATTTCGAAGAGACAAATAGCGCAATGAAACTACTAACTACCTAATAAACAGTCGTACTATGTTGCTTATGTATGTTAGCGGCGCGGTGTCATACTATTTATTAACATATGATAATGTTGAAGCTATAAATGAAGACAGATATTGTCTGGACAAATATGGATCAATATATAGGGTTACAGATGCGGCAACACAGATTTACCAAAAAAAAATTAAGTTTTTTTAAAGTTAATTTTTTAGTTTGGTTGTCATATTTGTTAAGAATATCTTTGAAGTTTTTGAATTTATAATAAGTTTTTCGGTGTAGTTATTTATACTACTAACGTTAAGTTCGAATGTTTAATATGATAGGCGATCAAATTTATTTTAAAGTGGCCTATGTGTTACTCCAAGGTGTCAGCTTCCTGCATACCAAATTTTATCAAAATTGGTCCAACCGTTTGCGCGTGAAGAAGTAACAAACATACACCCACTCTCAAACTTCGGGTGTTTGTATACTTAAGTACTCTTTACTATTTTTGTTCCAAATATTACAATTAAGTTAAAGAAAAACAACAAAACTTATGTAGCTTAAGTGTAAATTCATGCCACGCGGCATTCTTTGTATTTTACAATAAAGTTTAGTCTGCTTCCCTTTAATGTCTGTGCCCAAGACATGAGATGATGGGACTGAAATGATAATTTCAGCGGTCTGGAGGATTATAAATTAGATACGTATTTAATAGCTATCGCGATAAATGCGAGTCTTGCGGCCCTGGGCTCTGCCTGTTTTTTAAAAATTATTTTATTACTAGCTGGTACGGGCTTCGCTCCCCGTGGGAATTTTGGGATGAAAAATATCCTATGTCCTTTCCTGGGTCTCAAAATATATCCATTCTAAATTTCATCTTCATAAGTCCAATGGTTGAAGCGTGAAACAAACAAATATACAAACTTACTTTCGCATTTTTATATTAGTTGGGATGTATTTCTGCTTAGAACCGTAAAACCCAAAATACTCTGTCTACCCCATTAAGGATAAACACTGAATAAAGTATGTATGTGTTCAAGAGGGATACGCTTCTGTGCTATTGTTATTTTTTACTATCGTTGTGTGTTCAGATTATACACGATAATAGATATACTTCTTGTCGAGTACTAATGGTTAATATTAATATACACATGGTGTACAAGTAACACATATTAGTGTATAGTATACGATGGAAGAAATCGTGTTGTCACTTGTAAAACATTTATAGCTCTGTGTAGAAGTGTATTGATATGTTGTTTGTTTGGAGTTCGGAATGAGTGTTTAGTGTTTTGATGTTTATAATTACTAGTGGCTCTGTGAGGTAAATAAGTTTTTTTTAAATAAATAAATAAATAAATAAAATAAGACCCAGGACAATTTGAAAAGGGCCATTTACCGATTTGGCCTGACTGGGGATCGAACCCGGGACCTTTAGGTCGCGGACTAGCATGGTGACCACTACGCCACGGAGGTCGTCATGGAATGAGTGTTTAGTGTTTTGATGTTTATAATTACTAGTGACTCTGTGAGCTAAATAAGTTTTTTTTTATGTATAGGGACAAATAACACTGATTGAGCCAGCCTCAAAGTAAGTTCGAGACTTGTGTTATGGGATTTTTTTAATTGTTTATTGTTTAATTGTTTATTGTGATAAAAACGATATGGGATAACGGGATAATAGGACTAACTCACGATACTATATTTTATAACAAATACATATATAGATAAACATTCAAGACCCAGGACAATTTGAAAAGTGCCATTTACCAACTTGGCCTGACTGGGGATCGAACCCGGGACCTCTAGGTCGCGGCATGGTGACCACTACGCCACGGAGGTCGTCAAATTGTAGTTCTCGCAAGTCATCCCCAACTTGTTAAAGTTTATTGTATACAACTTGGAAGGAGCAATACCCGTCATAAATCAAACCACGCGGGCTATACTAGATCATTACAGTATATTGACATTAGAATAACAGTCGAAAAACAATAAATATTTTTTACACTTCGATACAAAAGTGTGGCGCCGCCCGGGCAATTTGTATGGGAATGTCGAATTTTTGTTTTGTTTTCTGAACGTTATTTTAATTTTTTTATTATATATTGATCTATTATAGCTTATGGTTAGATTTATCACGGATATGTCCCTTTCACGTTGAACAAAAGTTGTTTAAAGTACAGAGAGGGAAGTGCTCCTGCAGTGGAGACAAAAATACCTGATGATGATGAGATAGATCTATATCTATCTCATTATCTCATCATCAGGTATTTTTATTATGACTATTGATATTATATCTTTTTCAAACGACATTGAGTTGGCAACATTACAGGTATCACTGATAAGGTGTTATCAGTGTTTATTTATAGCGAATTAAAGTTGTCAATAAGTTTCTTTCCGGTGCCGGGTGTATATGACCGAGCGAGCGAAGCGAGAGTTTCGAGATTGGCCAACAAGTTTACTTGCCTGACAAGTTAAAAAAACGCCGACTTTCAAGCGTTCACCCCCAATAAATTCTGATTTACGATACTTTACGCTCGATTTACCATAATTTGTCGTGCATTTCACCTTACTGCTTTTGCCCGCCACAATGTTAGGTGAGACAGCGTGCTTTTTGGCCACGCCCACCTGTTAGTTCGAGTCTGTGGCTAGTTCAACCTCTTTTTTTTACTAGCCTTTTGTTGTTATGTCCCACTGCTGGGCAAAGGCCTCCCCCTTGTTCTTGGTAGACCCAGAACCAGGTGGGAAAATGATCTGGATAGGTTTTTTCCTGAATGGGAAGAGCTTGCAGTAGGCAGAGATGAGTGGAGGAACAAGTTCAACCTTTACAGATACAGATATATTTTCACGTCTTTGTCCTTGACGAGGTAGACAGAGCCCAAGGCCCTAGGACGCAAAGGCCACGCTTAGCGTGATGATGGGCATTAAGATGGAAAAAAGCAATCAAAATAGTGATGGGTTGCTAGCCGCATCGCCAATTAACATGATTCAGTACCTGGGTGACCGAGCTTTGCTCGGTTACATCTCAAACATTAACTACATTTTTTTAAACATGTCTAAAAACAATACAAAATAAAAAATTGTATATAAACTTGAACATAAAAAAAACAAAAGTAAGTCACCGAGTGGGATTCGAACTTGTAAAACTCTTTCTAGCGGTCCGCATCCTTAACCGCTGAACCAAACGGATGGCGGCCGGCGCAAAGAAATTAGCGACCATATTTTGCGTGGAAAGAAAAACGCATGAAAACTCGAAAACACGCGTTTTCCCAAACATTAAACTAATCTAGATCGATTATTTACCCCCAAAAACCCCCATATACAAATTTTCTGCGAAATCGTTACAGCCGTTTTCAAAATCACAGAAATTTATAAATATACAAGAATTGCTCGTTTAAAGGTATAAGATATCTTGCCCATTTCCTTAACTTCAACCTTTAACCACACGAAAAACAACATGGAGTAATTTGCAAGTCCATAGTCTGAGAAGATAGTCCGTGCAGACTAAAGTCAACAGGATTTTGCCAGAGATAAAGTTATCAGTGTCAAAACATCACAACACGGTTTTGTCAATAGGGTTGTCACATGGCAACATGCAGGCATATGTCCAGCAGTGGACTTCCTGTGGCTGATATGATGATGATGATTTTTTTTTTCTATTATAAAACTTAGTAGCGTTTGACCGCTTCTCACTTGGTGGAAGGCGACTAAACGGTCTGGGATGGATTACGCATACTCAAGTAATACCTATTCACTCTTCTCTTGAAGACATCCAAATTGTATCTTTCGGGGAATAAGTGGGAGGGCAGATGATGATGATGATGGTACAGGTATTTGGCGGAATATTCTCGATATTTCATCTGATGATCAGTGTCCCGACAAAATTCTATACTTATATCATGTATAACGTGGAAGGGACATACCCGTAATAAATCGAACCACAGACTATACTAGATCACTATAGTATAATGAAATTAAAATAACAGTCAAAAACTAAAAAAAAACTGCATACAAAAGTGTGCAGCCACCCGGGCAATCTGTATGTGACTGTCGATTTTTTTTTGGTTTCTTGACTATAGTGATCTAGTATAGCCCGTGGTTAAATTTGTTACGGATATGTCCCTTCCACGTTGTGTAAGGTCTAACAAAATATATGAACTGATACTGAACAGCTTTTTCCAAGGGACACTTATCGAAATATGAAGACTAATTGGTGGCTTCCCATACAAGTTGACCAATCAGCTGATCCGAGTTTGTATGGAAAGTCAAAAAATATTTTTCATGTTCCGACTTATGTTCCTTAAGGAAAGTTGTTCACTATCACGGAGTACACCCATAAAATAGTTTCAGTATATTTTGTTAGACATATATAGTACCATTCGCAAAAAGTAGAACACATTAGACATACATACATACAACAATGAACGGGGGTTTTCAGCAACGCTTCATAATTTCTGGGTATTCTCAGCACAAGAGATTTCAAGCCCCTATGCCTATTTCGTTCACAGACTTCTAAGTTATGGATAGACTAGTTATGGATCAGACAAACTTCCCACTAAACCTATATAAAAAAAATGAATAAAATAAAAAAGACTTTTTATTCCCTAATTCATCGAACATGCTTGCATTGCAGGAAGGCGCTGGATGCAGGCCGCTCCCGATCAGTCGTTTTGGAAATCCTCCACCTATGTCCAGCAGTAGACTTCCTCTTCTTCTTCTTCTTCTTATCGTGTGTGTTAGTGACTAACACTAGTGTCAGAGTTTTTAAACCGCCTTAAAGGCCTCTGACATGGTTTTAGGTAACGACCAATGTCAAAGACAGTGACCGGGACCGACGGCTTAACGTGCCCTCCGAAGCACGGATCATCTTACTTATCAGACAATCAGGTGATCAGCCTACAATGTCCTAACCAAACTAGGACAACAACACAAAGTCGTTGTCCCCGCCGGGAATCGAACCCGCGACCTCCGGGTATGAGCCGAACGCTCTAACCACTACACCACGGAGGCAGTTAGTAGGTAGAAGTAGACTGCCTGTGGTTTATAAGATGACGAAGATACATAAACTTGAGCATTAAAAAAAAACATCTTAAATGTTCTGTTCCTGACATATTAATAAATCTATATTAAAAACGCAGACCGGTGTGTACTGTGTATACGAGTATTTTGGCGCGTTTCGTTTTTTGTTTGTCATTATTACTTTTGGTTTTGCTATATACGTCTCGTTTACATAATGTGTGTTTCTTTTATATATTTTTTGTAGGTACATATACAAATCTTGTTTGCTACATTTGCATATTATGCAAAGTCATCTTGCGTCGAGCGGAATCCGGAAAGTTAGCAACAGAGAGACACCAGAAATACCTGTGACTTGTGATTTACAAGGATGATATGTGGTCTTGAATGATAATAACGTCTTTATGCCTTGCGGAACAGATAGAGTCTAGGGTCTTTAAACCCATGTTTCTATGATTTTAGAGTTTCGCGGTCACAATGTTTGTTATTAGTATTACATGACATTGTATGACGGCAGAAGGGTCGTCGAAATATCTGGCCAAAACGATATTAATTGCGGTTAGTCACGTAATACTTATGTCGTTTCTTTTAGGTTAGAACTAGTGCACAATTTGCTACCAAGCTTGTTCTACCAGTAGGACTAATGGGAAGTTTTGTCCTGATAGACTTACCAATAAGAATACTGAGGATTCACCCTTTGCATCACTATATTTTGGCAATCCCTTGACTAATTCGGCTCATGTTCGAACTTACAACACTTTTAGTGGCTATCATTTGTAAGTTTGCAAAATTTCATTAAGTTCCTAACAGAAATTATCGAGTTATCGTCTAACATACTAACATACTTCGTCGCATTGTCCATTCAGTCTCAGAGAACTTCGCTCACTCGTTCGATTACTCATTCATTGATATACAAGTATATGATATGTCACTTGTAAATACGAATTTATATCTATCTGAATTTCGCTTTGTCATCGTTAGTAGTCAGTCTTTTTGGAAGTTGAATTGAATAATATGTTTTGATAAATTTTAATCTGCCGTGTCATTTTATCACTAACTCTAGAATTTATTGATGAATTGTTAGCGCCAATTTAAACTGGAATGGCAGCGACCAGCAGCGCACTTGAACTGTCAAACAATAATCACCTTTATTTCTATCTGCAAAATATAGTATAGCTTGAGAAAGACGTGGACTGTTTATTTTTAAATAAATAAAGTTACACGGACAAATTACACAAATTGAGTTAGCTCCAAAGTAAGTTCGAGACTTGTTTTAGGGGGGATACTAAGTCAACGATACTATATTTTTTAAACAAATAGAGATATATTGATAAACATCCAAGACTCAAGACCCAGGTTAATCTGAAAAAGATTATTTTCCATCTTGACCTGACCGGGGATCGAAACCGGGACCTCCGGTGTGACAACCCGGCATGATGATCACCAAGCCACAGAGGTTGTTTTATCAAGCCATCCTATAAGTAGATAGAAATAAAGAATACGGTTTGGCTGTGAAAGTACGCTGCCGACCGCCGATATTCCAGTGTGAATCGGCGCTTAATATAGATTGTTACTTAATCGACCATTATCAATTTATCACATATGAACCGGAAAATAGAGGTCACAATAAAAATACAGTCTTATCGTAACATGTTTAATTCAATATTCAGTCTTTTAAAATAAACACAAATAGTATACACGCTGACATTTCATTGGTTTTAGAAAAAAAATTATAGTAAATTAATTCCTCTATCGATACATGTAATCCAAATTTTTGCCTTTTCAAAACTGCCACGTGACCCCGATGAACTCCGGCCAGCGGCGGCGGTGCTTCTAATTGATCTCACGATTTTACTTTCGAGTTCTAGTCAACGTTTTTAGTTTCTTAACTTTTATTTTGACTAGCTAATTAGGTCTTACTAACGATCCTTATGAAGTCCAAAACCATTGAAAATTCGCCATGTATCAGGTATATATATTCCGCGTTGAAGTCTCAAAAATGTAACCTGTTTTGAAACGTACTGGCGTATTTTTTGTATGCGATACGTGACGTGCATGACGGTATTAAACAGAAGTCATCTTAACATAACTCAATGTCATTAGACACATTTTGTCATATTAAGCAGCAAACAAGTTACATTTTTACTTTTGACGATTAGCGAAGTCTCATTCTAGCAACTGTAAATGCCGTTAAGAGGGAAGGAGACGCAAGAATTACAGCAAATAACTAAATAACACTGTCACTGACACAGTGACTCACACGTTTTCCTGTTTTCGATGTAATCGCTAACCCACACCAATTAATAACAACTCTAACGCAGATTCTCTTATTGTTTGTGTCATAAAATCTATTTTTAACACACGCCGAAACAGATTTTTAAGTCAAAACAAATGTTGCCATTTCTATTTTTAACACTCGCCAAAACAAAATTTTCAAATCAAAACAAATGTCTCCAAATTGGATTGACCGATTAGGATTAACCCGTTTAGAGACATTTATCGCCGTAGACGTAAAACAATTATCAATTGATTCAGCGTCTAGCAAAGTGTTAATAACAAAGAGATTTGTAATTCATTGTCATTGGTTCTTTCTTAGGTTTTGCTCGTCAAAACACTCTTACATCAAACCAGTTTTGCACTTTTTCAGGCTTCTAAATTCATTGCAGTTTCGCCACTATTACCTTTACACAAAGGCGTTTGGAGCGTAATTTATTCTGCTGTTGACAAGTTAGTACTTAGTCCGTCCGTCGTGGATATCTCAGTTGTTTATATACTTCCTTAATTCGTTAGTACAGAGACGCCGCTCCATCAACTATCAGATTTGAGGCGTTCAAATTAGGACAGGTCTCGCTAGCGGCAAATATTATCATTTTGGCGATCTCATCTGGCTCGATAATAACCTGATTCGGAACTAAATTAGATATGAAATCATATGTCTGATCCATTGCATCGTCGTCTATATTCAAGTTTGCTAGGAAATTCGTTCGAGTTATCCCTGGACGGACAGCGTTCATCCTAACACCCTCTGATGCTAATTCCAACGCACCAGATTTCGTGAATCTCTCCAAAGCGTCTCTGATCATTGTGAAAGGTAGAAATCCTGGTCGGAACCTCATTGGTGCGCTAAATACATTGACGACGTTACCTTTCGTCTTCTTCAAATGCGGTAAACATAGCTGTGTCAACCTATACGGTACGCGGAGATTCAATGCGATCATTTCGTCGAACATTTCCATAGTCGTGTCGAATAAAGACGTGACAGTCGCCTTCCCCGCACAGTTTACAAGTACATCAATCCGTTTGTACGTTTCTATCGTCTTTCGAACGACCTCCTCGCAGCTATTACCGTGCGTCAAGTCGAGTAATAAACACAGCGGTCGGTTTTTCTTACTTTGCTCACATATTCTCGCCACTTCGAGCAATCTCGTCTCGTTTCGGCCGACGATCGTGAGTAACGCTCCATGTTCGGCGAATTGTTTAGCACTGGCGGCGCCGATACCTGAACTGGCACCGGTCACGACGACTACTTTCCCGGTAAAATCCATTCGCACGCGCACACGTCTATCCACGTCGGTAGCCGACGCAACACTGTTTGTTATTATACTTGCAGCTGTCAAGGTGATCGAGTTAACTCTCGGACTCCGCTTGTATTTGAACATGTGTTGTTTGTTGCATAATTTGCGACCTTCGCGTCTGCTATCAGTAAGTCAATAGTAGGTCTGATTGTCGGAGATATGAGCGTAATTATTGTGTTTCCGACATTTGTATTGTCATTTTCGTTTGGCGTTTGATGTGATAAAGTTGTTGATTGCGTTTCGACAGATACAGATACATTTTTACGTCTATGTCTCTGACGGGGTAGACAGAGCCCAGGGCCGTTAGGCATAAAGGCCACGCTTAGCGTGGTGGTGGGTTGCTAGCCGCATCGCCTATTACCATGATTCAAATCTCGCCCATTCCCTCGATCGGCTCTTACGATTTGCGCGGGTAGAGAAGCAGCTATTTTTATGAATTGCCATTTTGACAATGGCAATAGCAATACTATAAATGCTAAAAGGTACTTCAGTCCCATTGAATATGTCGGTTTCGTAAATTATTCAAAACGAATTGTCCCATTCTGAATGGGAGAAGACCAATTGTAGTCGATGAAAAATGAATAAATGAAGGCTCATTTGAATATTCAAACATTTATCTTGCGGCTGCAGCGCACGTAAATCAGAATGTAGTTTCAAAGATGAATTAAAGTCGGTGTACAAGCACAGATGCGACTATTAATGTTTCCATGTGAAATTATTAAACAAGATGTTGTTTCAAAACTAAAAACTAACTTCGACGCACTTACACAACCGATTTTGATAAAATATAAAAAATAAAATGTCTATGGGACCACCTTATAAGTATGCCCTTACGAACAAAAAATAATTTTCCGAATCGGTCCCGGAGTCTTGGAATAATCGGTGAACATACAAAAAAAAATATAAACATTTGATTGAATTATTTCGAATTGATAATCTCCTTTTTTTTAACATACATACATGCATACTTTCACGTCTTTATCCCTAATGGGGCAGACAGAGCATTTTGGGTCTTGCGGTTCTATGCAGAGCCCAGGGCCGCAAGACCCAAAAGCCACTTTTAGCGTCATGGTGGGCGAGAAGATGGAAAAGCAATCAATACAGTGATGGGTTGCTAGCCGCATCGCCTGTTAACATGATTTGCATTTTTGCCCATTCCCTCGATCGGCTTTTACGATCTGCGTGGGAAGAGAAGCAGCTGGTATATTCTAAGTTTTTTTATTTCTCCCAGACCAGCATGGGAACTTTTTTTAAAGTCGTTTAAAAAAGGTTAAGAGTGAAAACTCTCGAAACGTCTTAGTTAACCTTTTTTTATTTAGTATCCAAACTAGTTAGAGGTTTTTTTTTTTAAATGCATATACTAATCAGGTGCTCAAGAGCACAAACCCAGTTCTATAAGACACTAAGATTACCTTCACCATTATATTTGGTTTCTAGCCCCATTGTCTATGAATAGCAGCTTATGGCTTAATGAAGTTATCCTTATTCTACTCTTTTTATTTTACTTATTCAAAGTACCCGAAAATGATTCCTTGACAAGTAAATTTGATTTATTTCATTATATTCTCATTCGCTACGAGATCTTATTAAATTTCATGCAAAGCTAGAAGAATTGCCGGCAAATTGTCTAGACAGTGAGATTAAAACGTAAGAACATCGGAATTTGTAATCAGCTGGAAAGTACGGGCCCTAATTTGAATGATAGAATAATCCATATTATTCTTTCACTCAAATTAGAGCTCGAAAAATGGGAGTCACGTTTCGAAAAAGGTGCGAAATTGGACCCTAGTTATCTAAAATAAAATAATTTAACTTAATTGATGTAAGAACAGAGGACGGCCAAGATGAATGGAGTGCCTTAAGGGGGCTATCTGAATGTTTATTTAATTTACGGGGTCCAATTCTGCCCGGCTATCTGTACATAAAATATATTTAAAAGAAAAATATTTGGGGCGATGGAGAGATAGTAATAGAGCAAGAATTTAAAAAAAATATCCGTCTGTTTATCTATTTGTCTGTGTATAATTGATTTTGAAAAATGGAAAACCTGATGCAGAACCATAATGGTCTAGCTAAATTATAAGAAATATAAAAATGACGCTTTAGGAAATGTTGTTCAGCCTGATGAGCATTTTCCGAAGACAAAGTCCACGCGAACGAAGTCGCGGGCTTCGGCTAGTCTAAAATAAAAGAATTTAAATTAATTGATATAGGAACAGAGGAAAACCAAGGGAAGATTGTTTGAGTGCATTAAGGGGCTACCTGAATTTTGCGGGGTCCGGTGTATGCCCCTATTTGAAATAAATTATTTGATAGGAAACGGAGATATCATTTAAAATTTTGTCTCCATCAAAGCTTCAAACTATTTAATAAACTACTGTTTACAGTTCAAAGTGAGAACGTTTTAAGATTTTCTACGCACATTTGCGTTTTTAATAATTGCCTAGAAAAATATTCTCACCTTTTTAAAATTCTGTTACAAATTTTCTTAAAAAACTTTTTATGCCATTGTCTCGGTTAATGTCACTCTGGCCAGACAGAAGAATTTCTACCGTCAACTTTTTGAGCTTCCCCCCTCATTAGCATGAAATTGGCCATTGTGAGAGCTTAATGCGAAAGTTAGGGTGCAATGTTATTATAGACTAGCCGAAGCCCGCGACGTTCGCGTGGACTTAAGTCTCTGGAAAATGCTCACCAGGCTGTACAAGTTTTGCTTAGGCGTCATTTTTATATTCCTTATAGTTTAGCTGGACCATTATTGTTCTGCATCAGGTGTTCTATTTTCCAAAATCTATGTTTATATAAATAAAATGTGTAAATATATGTTTCCCAGGCTTGACCGCTATGTAGGTTACAAAAAAAGATTCGAATCCGTCCAGTATTTCCGGAGATTTGCGTTTACAAACAGACAAACGGACAGACATTCTTTTTTAAATTCTTACTCTATTACTATGTCTCCATCGCACCAAATTTTCGTTTTTTGATAATTTTTTCAATGTACAGGCACTTTTTTTTATTGTTTTATTATATGTTAGATAGACATCGATGTTGATGAAAATGTCCAAATAACTTGTTTAATTGCGTAAAATCATTACAATCTCTAAGAAGATTTTACACATCAAAAAAATTTGGTTTTAAAGGTATATGTTACATATCTATATATATAAAAGAAAGTCGTGTTTGTTACAACACTTATAACTCGAGAACGGCTGGACCGATTGCCATGGTTTTTGATTTGTTGGATTTGTTTCCGTCCCGAATAGCAGAATACATCTTAAAAACAATGAAAACTCGATATGTGTAATGAATACTTAATCATTTCAATAGATGCTGATTTGTTTATTACATGTCAAACATTTGTTGTTCAATCCTGTCAAATAGTGTAACAACTATTTTTTCTTTGGAGCTTATGGCTCGGTTGCTGAGGCCTTTAAGCCACAACTTTATTTTTTTCTGAAGACATCATGTGTGCGTTCAGAAATTTATTTTTTGTAAAATGTCTACAAAGTTCAGGTACTGTTATATTTGTTTAAATGATAAGGGTTTATCATATTTAAACACACTTCACTTCCAAGACATATGTGTAATAATGAAAAGAAGAATGACAAAGAACATAAATATAAAAAACAATTCAAAATATAAAAAATAAGCCTTTACGGCTGGCCAGTGACAGCGACATGGCAGCCCCCGGTGTGAGCACCTATCATTGGGGTCGCTGGTACTGGCGCCTCTATTGAAAGTAACTTTAATTTTTTTACTGGACGCCTGAGCACACCTCCCATCGTCTTTTTTTTTTCATTTTTGTTTCTTCAAAGCCTAAATTAGTTCAGCTAAAAAGTAACACGACATTCATTGACTGTTAGGCGGTACGAAGTTCGCCGGGTCAGCTAGTATTTAACTATAAAGTAGTTCACTCTTTCCTGCGCCATGATTGAGCTAGCTAATTTTGTAAAAATATAGTTCCAGAAATAAATTTGACCGAGGGCAATTTAAAAAAGGTAATTTTCCAACTTGCTCTGACCAAGGATCGAACCTGGAACCTCTGAGTGGTGGACTAGCATGGTGACCACTACGCTACGGAGGTCGACATAATTATTACAACCTCATTATTAAACCTACATATGCTATCATCAATTAAACTAAATAGCTAAAATTTTTTAAGCAGAATCCAAGAAGTTCGCTCGCATCGCTCGCCCTTCCTAAAATTACAAGCAGTGTTTATCTTTACATCAGCTGATGAAGCCACTAAGCAAATTTGTATTCCGCACCGATTCCTTTCGAATCTCGGCTAATCTCGCTCATTCAGACTGCTCAGAAAGTGAATACGCAATGAGAGAATTCATATTTATGTAAACATCGATAAATATTCATAGAATAAATCTTCTGGCTAATTAACTGGGAAATGGCGTTCGGCAACATTAAAAAGCCAATTTGAACAGAGCAATATAAATCCATAAGAATTTGTCCTGCTTTGTACTATTTAAAACTCGTGTTTGCTTCTTTCATAATATTTTTCGTCAAATGACTACCTACTTGTTTATTTGCGAGAATCCGCTAGTTTCCAATAAGTCAAATCAGATACTTTTTTAAATAGCACGTCGTGACGTCATAGTTTCTTGGAGTGAAATAGTGCTCATTTTATCAGTTTTCTGCATTAATAAATTTTAAATCACGTTGTAAATGGATATGATCAATGACAAATGACATTATTTTGTGACGTTTTATTCTCTATCGGTACAAAATAATTAATTTTTGACCAAGAATACTACCCTATTGGAGTCCAAGTATGTCACAAAAGTTAAACCTACAGAAAAAACTGCATCAAATTCTTCAGAAAGCATTTTCGATTTGTGCGTATGCCATTCGGAATGTCTTAGCGTTACAATTTCAAAGCACAGAACTTCCTGTCTTATTATAATGTGTAGTTATAATTAGTTTTCGTATGTATAACCTTTTTACGTTGTGTATTTCTAATCCATGCTAGTTTAAACAAAACGTGCGGGGCTTACAATTTAAGTACTTTTGGTATCAAATCCACAATGGAGTAATTCTTTGACGACGTGACATGGTTCTACGTAGTTCAACAGTAGCTCGAAAAGACCGTAAAACAAATAACTGAAGCTTCTTGGAAAATTCCGTGAAATTCTTGCAAAATGCTTCACGGCGAGGAAAAATAATAAAGCATTTGAAAAATGCAGGACGGTTGAAGTGGCTCGAATGAAACAAGCAGTCTCATTATAAGAACTACTTAAGTAGGTACTTACTTTAAACAATTATCCACCAAAAAAAAGAAGACCTCGCGTAATATGTTACCTTCTCTTTTGTCACTGTCAACTTCTTTTGGCGTTATGAAAGTTAATAAACAAAAGGGCTTTTTAAACTTGTAATTCTTTTGACTCGAAAGTTAAATTTTTAACAAAAAAAGAAAAAATCTACTTTTTCAAACTGAACAAAGAGTTTCTAGCATTAAATAGCCCCTTTTTAGTGAACTTTTAACCGTTAGAAAGTTATTAAACTTCGATTTACAAAAGTCACGAAGGGCGTAACTGAACCGAGTCTATCGAAGTAATGCAGTTTGGAATAAAGAAAGTATGACAAAGAAAATATTCCTGAACACTTTTAAGTCGAAAAAGTTGAGAAGAATAAAAGAAATAGAATTAGTTACTAAGTTTCACATTTAAACGAACTAATTTTGACTTTTCACTGCCACGTTTGGCATGCCCTTTTCGTGACGTAATTTGTGAGAGTAGTAAAGGGGTCACAAGACAATGTATTTGGCAAGTCTTCAAATTTAAGTAAAAAGCTAGGAAAACCTTTAACACTGTTATTCTCAATCAAGTCGTACGTTTCAAATAAAGAACTCAACAAAGTGCCGGCCAACCCTATCTCCACACACGGACTCCGGACGCCGCTCTAATCCAATCGGACGTCCTGATTTGAATTCCGAAGCGTCCTGTTTTATTTGAATCCAATGGAGTGGATTTGTTTGAAACTCCATGCTTGGCCGTTGGTCCGTGTTTAGCGTTTGATCGTGATTTGAAACATTTGCATGTGTAACAGAATCATAGAGATTTATATTATCACTAGCTGCGCTCCGCGGTGTTACCTGCGCCTAAATTTTACATTTGAACGAACTTGACTTTTCAGTCCCCCCTGTCACTGCCACGTTTGACATGCCCTTTCTGTGACGTAATTTGTGAGAGTAGTAAAGGGGTCACAAGACAATGTATTTAGCAAGTCTTCAAATTTAAGTAAAAAGCTAGGAAAACCTTTAACACTGTTACTCTCAATCAAGTCGTACGTTTCAAATAAAGAACTTAACAAAGTGCCGGTCAACCTTATCTCCACACACGGACTCCGGACGCCGCTCTAATCCAATCGGACGTCCTGATTTGAATTCCGAAGCGTCCTGTTTTATTTGAATCCAATGGAGTGGATTTGTTTGAAACTCGATGCTCGGCCGTTGGCCCGTGTTTAGCGTTTGATCGTGATTTGAAACATTTGCATGTGTAACAGAATCGTAATATATTTATATTATCACTAGCTGCGCCCCGCGGTGTTACCATCGTAGTTGTTAATTCAGGGTGTCAGCTTCTTGCATACCAAATTTTATCAAAATTGGTCTAGCCGTTTGCACGTGAATATGTAACAAACATACACACACACTCAAATATTATATCGGCCCTTTTTTTGTAAGTGGCCAATACTGGTAACTGGTGTCAGAATTTTCTGGCAGCCTTCGGCCATCTGACATAACTTGATGACTTCCATCCAATAATGACAGCCAACGGCTCATTTGTGCCTTTCGAAGCACGGAAAAGCTCGAGAAATTTGTATGCCACTTGTGGTCACCCATCCAACTACAGACCACGCCGCTAGTGTCGCTTTACTTGCGAAAGCGTTTGTAATACGCACTCCCGCCGGGCCACCGACCCCAAATGTTTTCTTTTGTGTAAAAGGTGAGTAAAAATAAGCATTCTATTCATTTTTCCGGAAAAACGTTAAACACCCGCCTCCAAAGGCTCTTTAGATTTTCCATTAACGTTTTTCTAAGCTCTATTCAGTGAATATTACTTTTTTTCTACTTAAATTTTGGTTAATTTAGTATTTTTATTGGTAACTTAAAAATAGCAGTTTTAGAAAGTGTCAAATGATGGAGGATATTAAGAAAAATATAGGAGTGGTTTTTTAATAACCATTTATGTGCAGATTCATACACTACTTTATATTATTTCAATTATATTGGCGCCAAAACATACCACTTTACAGCGTTCAGTTATTAAAAACATTCAAGAATTTCAAGTGTGGTTTCCGCCTGAGTAGAATAGGGCCACTCCAAGTCCGCCCGTAGTTATCGTAGAAGGCGACTTAGGAAATACAAGCTAAACAAAGCTTGTGAACATCAGTGAGACTTCTCCAACACGTCTGGCCAGCGTGGAGAGTGTAGGCCATATCCTCTGGCTGCTCTGGCCAAGTATGGCTCTGGTAGTACAGAGAGGGTCGTGCTCCTGCAGTGGAGACAACAAGACCTAAAGATGATGATCTGTAAAAATCACGTTTTTTGTTTAAGAGCCCCCCTAAATATTTGTTTTATTCTGTATTTTGTATTTGTTGTTATACGGGTAACAGAAATACATTATCTGTAAATTTTTTAACTAAGTATTTAACTATTACGGTTAATGAGGTACAGCCTGGTGACAGACAGACGGATCGACAGACTGACAGGCGAGTCTTAGTAATAGTGTCCCGTTTTACCCTTGGGTACTGAACCCTAATAAAACATTGAAGAAGAAGAAGTATTGTAAAGTGACGCTATATTCAATAGACTTCAAAAAGAGAGGAGGTTATCAATTCGACCCGTATATTTTTTATTTAGACTTATTTTACGCGATATCTTCGCCACTTGTGAACCTATTTTGATGTATGCTAGTATGTATGTGTCACCGGAAAATAACAAGACTCGTAAGTTGATCAATTTTCAAGGTAGTTGATCAACTCCCGGAAAATAATAAACAGCAGTTAAAATGTATTATTTAACGTATGTATTTTAGTAAATTGATTAATTTACGGCGCCTTGTCGTAAGATCATCCGACGAAAGCGAGGTGTACGTTGATTGGTTAAAAATTAACATATAGTAATAAATAAGTGAAATACGAATAAGTACAAATAATAGATATTCAGACTGATTGTACTTACTGATTAAACTAACTATAATACTTATTAGGTTAATAAGTGATAATTAATATCTGAGCTCAAGTATCTTTTGTTATTTAAAATATTTTTCCTTTTATTATACTAAGTCATAAAACTGTATGGCTAAATAAGAATAAATATAAAAAATATATACATGATCTTTCACATCTCATCATCGGTATTAAAATAACATATCTAAGTGTTTGTTAACTCGATGAATAAACAATAGCCAAATGCTTATAAAATGCCCTCGACCAATCAGAGAACAGTGTATTATGTGACGGGTAATAGTATACCGTTAAATAGTACACTGAGCAACGATTGGCCCGTTAGTGGATGATTTTACTTGTGGCACAATCGTAAATTATTAAATTACTGCCAGGTACTGTAAGTTGACCAATTAGCTAAAATGCACTGCGTTAAAGAATACATTTTTACTAACGTTTGTTATTTTTCGTCAGTTAATCAACTAACTAGAAAATTCATCAACTTACGATTCTTGCTATTTATCGGTGACATATGCAAGTATGCTAATCTATACATCTATATCTATACATATAATAAAACAGTAAAAAAAGTGTGTCTGTACATTAAACATATTTCCAAAAAAAATATTGGGGGCGATGGAGACATAGTAATAGAGTAAGAATTTAAAAAAAAAGTCTGTCTGTTTGTCTGTTTGTCTGTATGTCTGTTTGTCTGTTTGTCTGTTTGTCTGTTTGTCTGTTTGTACACGCTAATCTCCGGAAATACTGGACGGATTCGAATGCAACTTTTTTTGGGGCAACATATAGGGTACTAGCAGTCCATCCCGGCTTCGCCCGTGGTACATACATAGCCTATGTCACTCAGGGATAACATACCTATCCAACAGTGAAAGAATTTTTAAAATCGATCCAGTAGTTTCGGAGCCTATTCAATACAATCAAACAAACAAACAAACAAATCTTTCCTCTTTATAATATTAGTGTAGATAAATGATTTTGGAAAATGAAACGCCTGATGAAGAACCATAATGGTCCAGCTAAACTATAAGAGATATAAAAATGTCGCCTTAGTAAAAGTTGTTCAGCCTGATGAGCATTTTCCAGAGACATAAAGTGCACGCGAACGAAGTCGCGGGCTTCAGCTAGTATATAAATAATAGTCATAACACCTAGTCTGTCTATAAATAGACATAAGCAGATGACGCTTTCAGAGTGCATTTTAGTGCATTAGTCAAACAACGCATACATTACGCCTGTATACTATGTAGGACAAGACTTCGACGTACTAGGCTAATGTCCCAAAAATAGAGAGTACAGATAGAGATGCTTTAAATAAAAAACTACCGTATGATTGATAGGACTGTTTACAAAACAGTATAATACAAATGAACTTTATTTATTACATACATACATAATATCACGCCTTTATTTATTGCACCTTAATAAAGACACATTACTAACAACTGTAAACAATAAAGGCACAAAGGCGGACTTATCGCTAAAATTCAATGTCTTCAAGCCAACCTTCGTGTGGAGGAAAAATTAATGAACGAAAGAAGGTGGCTGTCTAATAAGCAATTAACCGCGAGGTTGTCAGAATGCAAATAAATCTCAATAGATTTTTTATAGATAATGGTACAGAAACCTTCGTGCGCCAAGCTGATTTGCACTTGGCCGGTTTTTTTATGTGAATTGCCAACACTGGTTTAAGATTTATTTAGTTGCCTAAAGGCATCTGACATAGCTTGGCGACAAATCTTATACCTTTAAACGAGCAATTCTTGTGTATTTATAAATTTCTGTGGTCTCGAAAACGGCTCTAACGATTTCGCTGAAAATTGGTGTATGTGGGTTTTCAGGGGTAAACAATAGATCTAGATTTGTCTTATGTTTGGGAAAACGCGTGTTTGCGAGTTTTCATGCGTTTTTCTTTCCACGCAGAATATGGTCGCTAATTTCGTCACGCTGGCCGCTATCCGTTTTGGCTCAGCAGTTTAGGATGCGGATCGCTAGAAAGAGTGTTACGGGTTAGAAACCCACTCGGTGATTTACTTTTGTTTTTTTTATGTTCTAGTTTATATATTTTTTTTATTTTGTATTGTTTTTAGACAAGTTTATAAAATGTAGTTAATGTTTGAGATGTAACCGAGCAAAGCTCGGTCGCCCAGGTACTACAATAATAACAGCCGTGCGTGACCTACGGCCTAACATGCCTTTTGAAGCGTGGAGGATCTCGAGAAATTATTATACCACTTGTGGTCACACGTCCACATCCATATGACCATGGACCTCTCGCCGGGCCACCGAGCTCTCATTAACCGACTTCCAAAAAGGAGGTTATCAATTCCTCGCGAACTTTTTTATGTATGTTCACCGATTATTCTAAGATGGCTGACCGATTTGGAGAATTCTTTTTTATTTAAAAGGTTGTCAGGTAGTCGCATAGATTTTTTTTTGAAAATTGGTTGTGTAGTATTGTAAAATTATTTTGTGGCTTGCATGGATTTTGATTACCTGCTTGGTAATCTCATTTAAACTTACTTTGCTTATGTATGTAAGATAGAAGATACTCTTCTATACTCGAAACATTTTGCTCCGAGCCCTATTAAATTGCACGCAGCAATGTTTAACATTTCAAGACGTCAATTTAGTTTGACGAAAACAAAATGGCGTCCGCCCTGGCGCCCCTGGCATTGGTTCAACGAGCCTGCCTTTTGTTTGATGTCGCTGCGGGGAAATATTGGTGTTACATCTGTTACGTCGGCCATTTTGTGTTATCATAACGATGAAATATAATTAGAAGGTAAATTATTATATTTAGTGAACGGGTTACTCACGTATAGAGTCAGCTACTGCCGACATGTTTCGACCTCATCCAAAGGTCTTCAGGGCGAATGTGACTACAGGCCCGTACAGTACAGCACACCGGCTCGGGATACACTGATTCGCCCTGATGAAGACCTCCGGATGAGGTCGAGACATGTCGGCAGTAGCTGACTCTATACGTGAGTAACCCGTTCATTAAATGTAACCATGATTGTTTTTGCATTCAAACTCGTTAGTTTTAATCAAAAATAGAAAGTAAATCGTAGATGATTTCAAGTAGACAATCGGTGGAAGGGTTGCCGAGATTTCACAGAATGAATTTCGAAACTTGAATTGTGAATTAAAAAAAATATTTGGTGAATTTTACTATTTTTACAACTACTAGATAAAGACAATTTCAACACAGATTCAGCTAGCCCTAAAGTATGTTTTAAACTTGTGTTATGTGACACATACTTAACGATCTATATTTTATGAGAAATACATTAAATAAACATTTAACACTCAGGAGATTTCGAAAAAAGTCACTTTCCAACTGGCCCTGGCTGGGTATCGAACCCAGAAGTACCTCTAAGTTCAATTTGATTCTTGATTTATTCTGATTTGAATAAATTTAAATGAAATTGATTCGTTTGTTCGTAAAATTTTACAATGCATCTGTTGCATCCGCTGTGGCTCCAGCAACATCGACTTCCTCAAAGTAAAACCTGAATCTATTAACTATCTTAGAAAAGCATCATTTTTGAAACACTGAGTCAAACGAATTGTTTTTTCCATCCAAAAAACCGTTAGTGTACTGACTCTTCGTTTCATAATAGCGCCCCTGATCGCTTACCAGCTTAGAAGGCAGTTTGCATAAGCCACTTGTGGTCAAGCAAAAAGCTCTAAGTCCTGCTAAGTACTTTAATCCGCCGGGGGCCGAGTGTTTTCGTATGTATTCTAACTTTTAATAGGTTTATGGTGTTGATGCATTTGAGAAACTTTGTTTGGGATACGGGCGGGTTTGTTTTTAATTTTAATGTTTAACTTTTTAATTGTGGTCTCCGGCAGAGTATAATAGGAGCACTCTGAGTCCTTCCGTGGATGTCGTAGAAGACGACTCAGGAAATACAAGCTAAACAAAGCTTATAAACATCAATGAGACCTCATCAATTCATCTGGCCAGCGAGGAGAGTGTAGGCCAAGTCCTCTGGCTGCTCTGGCCAAGTATGGCTCGGGTAGTACAGAGAGGGTCGTGCTCCTGCAGTAGAGACAATAAGACCTGATGATGAATATCATATATGTTTAAGTGGTAGGATATAGGAAGACTTTTGACCAGTAGCGAAACAATGCAGGAAAGATATACGAGTATATATATTTGATTAAAATTAATAACCGACTTCACCCCCAAACTCAACAGATTTTGATTAAATTTATATGGGACCACTTGACTTCTCGATCAAGCCCAAGATAACCGTCCTAACTATTTTATCAACTACTGTTTATAATGAATGACATAATGTTTATAATGACTCGTGAAGCTTCTACGCACATTAGCAGAAAGTGGCCGTTTTTTGCAAATGTGCGTAGGAAAGCTTCACGTTCTTACTTTAAACTGTAAACAGTAGTTCATAAAATAGTTTGTAGGGTTATACTATACTTTACTATACTATAGCTAAGGCTTGATCAAGACACAATTCGAAATTAAATGATATCTCCGTTTCCTTTCAAACAGCGGCACTGGAACCCGGAAAATTCATGTATCCTCTAAATTACTCTCCCTATAGGGACCCTTTTTTTTTTGCATATTTTTTTTGTCCTAATATGCTTTGGCATACTGGGTTTAGCATAATCTCCATAGGCGTAGTAACTATAAGTTTAATAGTAAGGAAATGTATTTTTACGAATAAAATGAGTATAAAACGGGAGCGAGCGACTTAAGCTTAGGGCGAAAATAACACAGACACAAAAAAATCTTTGCCACAGAGTATAGGTTAGGTTAGTTAGGTTTCCTGTGACCAAAACACGAGCGAGCGAGCGAAGCGAGCGACTCTAGCTTAGGGCGAAACTAATACATACACAAAAACAACTTACATCCTACTTACATCCTTTTATGCTTTAAAATGTTAGGGCTAAATAATGATTATGCTTAGGTACATTATGCTTAAAATTATTATGCATAAGGACGTTATGCTTAAAAACGATTGTGCATTAAAACAGTATGCTATGTGATATTATAGCTTAAATTTGTATGCATATAAATAGTGATCCCTCCCTATACATGTCTACAGTCTAGTTTATTTTATACTCGCAACGTATCAAATCGATACCCCAATTTCCTGAATGACACCCGTGATCGATGTAACCTTATAGAGTCGCTAATGAGTTATAGGAATTTAGGGGAGTGGAGTAGACAGTCGAATGCTCGATCAGTGTCCGTGGATGATTGATTCGTTATTAGGAGATTTTCTCGTATTTCATTGTCTTATATTTTTTCCAAAACTAAAAACCGACTTCACCCCGAAACTTTACGACCGATTTTGATAAAAATTCATACTCTCAAGTGTACCCTTTCAACCAAAAAAAGGAATTTTTAAAATCGGCCTAGATGTTTTCGAATAGTCAGGGAACATACATTACAAAGATTGATAACCGCCTCCTTTTTTGAAAGTCTGTTAAAAACAAGAACAAAGTACATGCCGCCTCTTTGCCAACAGCTAGCTAATCAATGATGCCGAAGAAAGAAAGAAAAGTTTGGAATAAAGCTGATAATTGGATGGCTGATAGATTGACTCCGTGATCCGGAGGTCGTGGATTGAAATCCCACTGGAAATGATACTTTATGAAAAGTAGTTTCCACTCTGGCCAGGATATTTCAGGCTTGAATCCACTGATTGTCCGAAAAGCAAGATGATTCCTGGAACCTGGATTCGAGGAACGATAAGCTGTCGTTCCCGAACGCCATCTAGCGTTTGCTCAAACCTATCCAAAGGCTTGTTGGCAGTCGCTCTGTGTAAAACCAGTCTCACTGATGTTTATAATCTTTGTTTAGCTAGTATTTCCTAAGTCGCCTTGTTCGACATCCACGGGAAGACTTAGAGTTGCCCTATTCTACGCTGCCTAAAACCACACGGCAAACGTTTAAAAAATATTTGTTATTTATTATTATTAATCTAAGTAATGAATCATTTATGTTTCTCTTTAGTTGTTAAGTGTCCTGTACGTCACACACACTCTCGCGTACGGTTACGTCACCGGATATTGCGGTTAGGTCGGGATGTTAACACGACGCAACATAAAGCGCTTCGGACGCTAACACGCTATGGCGTTTACATTACGTATGTGAAATTGGGGAGCATATACTCGTATATGTGAGCTGGCAACATTGTAAAGAGACTTTATATAATTAAACAGAAACTATTTTAATGCTAAAACAAAGAACATCAATGAGACCTCTCCAACCCGTCTGGCCAGCGTGGAGAGTGTAGGCCAAGACCTCTGGCAGCTCTGGCCAAGTTTGGTTTGGGTAGTACAGAGAGGGTCGTGCTCCTGCAGTGGAGACGGAGGGACCTGATGATGAAGATGATGATTTTAAGGCTGCATTCTGTCCGTGATACTGAGCTACTTTCGCCAAGCAACATATGTCGAAATATGAAAAATATTTTTTTTAAACTCGGATCAGCTGATCGGTCAACTTGCATGGGAGGCCAAAAATAACTTTTATATTTCGATTTTCGATACGTGTTCCTTAGATAAAATTGTTCAGTATCATAAACTGAATTCACACTTAAAAAAGTTTCAGTATATTTTGTTAGACCTTATTATTTAAACTCTCTTCTTTAAGGACCTCATAATACACGTTAGTCTGAAATGGTTTTGGAGCCGAAGGCCACTTCATAAGGATCGTTAATAAGACGTAATTAGCTAGTCAAAATAAAAATTCAGAAACAAAAACTGTTGGCTAAAATTTGAAAGTAAAACCGTGAGATCAATTAGTAGTACCGACCGACGCCAGGCGCCGCCTTGAGATGTTTAATAGATATCTCCTGGTTCTATCATCAGAACAGCTCATAGACTCCATAATATTGTATTGTCATCCGACTTACACAAGTTTGCAAATCAACATCATCAGGTCTTTAGTCTCCACTACAGGAGCACGACCCTCTCTGTGCTACCAGAGCAATACTTGGCCAGAGTATTTCGAGGACTTGTCCTACACTCTCCACGCTGGCCAGACGGGTTGGAGAGGTAACATTGATGTTTATAAGCTTTGTTCAGCTTGTGTTTCCTAAGTCGCCTTCTACGACATCCACGGGAGGACTTGGAGTGGCCCTATTCTGAACCACACAGCACAAGCATGCAAAATTTCAGCTCAATCGGTTGAGAATAACAGATGGAAAATTGAGTTGCAAGATTAGACCATTATTTTGTATTTATTTAGTTAATATTATATTGTTATATTATGTTTCTCCTTTGAGAATCACGGGTCTTTTCACCCCGGTCCTTTGAGAGGCTTGCGTGGGGATACAGATCCAACACGTAGAGGCCCTTTGGAGAAGTTGTTGTCATGTGGCGCTCCCGCCAATACCTATTCCTGGATATACCTATAAAAGGTGTACCCTTGAATAGGTTTTGGCAGAAGAAAAATCTATTGCATGAAAAAGGAAAAGGTTTAAGGGTTATGGAATAAATTTGGGATGACTAATACTGGGTTATTGCAACAGAAACGTCACCTGCCATAATCATGATTATTGACTATTATAGACTATATTATGTTTATTATTATACAATTAACTTGTAAAGATTAGACCTAAACAAAAATCAAGATACACACAAGACACTGCAAGTTATATAAAAGCTTAATCACTAAAGTGTTTTTAAGTTTCATTAAACTTTAATAAAATTTATATTCAAGATCCCAGCAGCTTTCTCGACGGGAACCGTCATAAATTAGAATAAAGCTGCCGCTGCACGCAGACACAAATTGTTTACGGTACAGAGATGTAGATATGAATGTGTCTGAAAAATACGTTTTGTTTTTGTAAATTAAATAAACATCACTGATTTAATTAAACAGTCATTAAAACAGTAAAACATAAATCGTCATTAAATTTATCTAGGTTACATACATTAGATGATTTTTCTTCATAAATCGAGTACAAAAACATTTTACGTATGACATTAATCCTCAGGGCGTAAGCTCAGCTTTGCAATAGTGTTAGTGAGCGCCGAAAGAAGAGTCAGACAAAATATTAAAAAACAATGTTTTATTAAAAACAAATAAACCATTTAAATTATTTAAAAAGAAAAATTTTATTATGTTAAATTATTGTATTCTCAGTATTATTCATTATAAATGTTATATTTTATTATATATTTCATTTAAATATTCAAACACAACAATATTGAAACATCAGGCTGAAGCGCCAGGGACGTGCCGCCGTGCCTCGTGCCCCAACTCAGGCCGAGTTTAAGAAACCAGTATAAACCGGTGCTAGCCTTGCCGGGGCTCAGGCCGATGTCTCATCTACGCCATCTGTGTGCACCCACACAAATCCAATTAGAAGCTAGAAGAAATAGAGCTTACGTCTCGAGATCTGTATCTGTCGTCACATCACAGCCTCATTTCTGTACCGTCGCCATTTTGGTCGGCAGATTTAAGTCGTTACAAGTAAAGCTCAGATTAGTAGTTCCCACAAGAGCTTTAGTGAAACGCTCTAGTGTTACTTAGCTTTTCTAATAACATTTACGATAGCATATACGATAGATTTCTAATAACATATACGATAGATACGATATAAGAGTTTCCCAAGTTAATATTTTTGATCGAGCGAGCGGAGCGAACGAAGTTTTCGGTGTTTAATCTTACTAATACTAATAACATTCTGTAGTTTTTACGCGTTTATAAAAACGCGTAAAAACTACAGAATGGATTTTAATGAAATACAATAATATAGCTTATACATCAGAATGACACATAGGCTATAATTTATAAAGATATTGTGTGATCCTGCGCAGACGGAAGTCGCGGGTACCAGCTAGTAAATAAATAAATACGGTCAATCATGTGTGTGTGTCTGAGATGAGACTAAAAAGTCTCATAAGTCCTGGCTTACGCCTGCCATATCTCAGCTTGTTCATCATATCATCATCATCATCATAATCAGGTCTTTTTAGTCTCCACTGCAGGAGCACGACCCTCTTTGTGCTACCAGAGCCAGTGTATACTTGGCCAGAGCAGCAAGGAACTTGACCTACACTCTCCTCGCTGGCTAGACGGGTTGGAGAGGTCTCATTGATGTGTATAAGCTTTGTTTAGCTTGTTTTTCATAAGTCGCCTTTTACGACATCCACGGGAAGACTTGGAGTGGACCTATTCTACTCTGCCGGAGACCACATGGCTCAGCTTGTTAGCCACCATTAATACTAAGCTAATCCAATTTGCAGTTCATTAGAAAGGTGGGATGGCTTTGCATTTTATAAAATTACAGGTGAGTGACTTAGAGCTGGCAATTAGCTTTTGATTATTCATTCTTTATGCTTGCTTCATTATTGTATTAAAGAAGTTTATTTGCCTAGCAAATTAAAAAAACCCCAGCTTTCAAGCGTTCACCCCCTCATAACTTTTGAACCGCTGAACGATTTCCATCAAATATAGCTCAGAATAACCGCAAGGAAACTTTAAGGAAGAGATCGTGTGAGAAACACCCGCATCCGCGGCAGCCTTCATGTCCGTGACATAGCAGACAAACTGCAAGAGAATCGCCTTCGCTGGTACGGTCACGTCTTGCGGAAGCCGGCAAGTTACGTGGGAAACAAATGTATAGCCATGCCGCCTCCGCCGGGGCCCGGCAAGCATGGTAGACCCAAGAAGTGCTGGCTTGACGTCGTCAAGGATGTTATGCGTGCCAATCGTCTTACAACCAAGGATGCTCAAGACCGTGCGAAGTGGAAAAGAAAAAGTCGGAAAGCGGACCCCGGGCTTCTCAGCATTGCAACTGAGGATGCAACTGGGAAAACGTTTAGATGAGAGAGAGAGAGAGAGAGAGAGAACCGCAAGGAAACTTTATTTTACGTAAATAAATCGCATCGAAATCGCTCCATCCGTTCGAGAGACAGACATACAGACAGTCATTGGCGTCACTTATAAAATTTGTCAAGAGTTAAAACTGCGAAAGTGAGTTTGTTTGTTTGTTACCACTTCACGCTTCAACCACTGAACCTATTTAAATGAAATTTAAAATGGATATAGTTTAATACATGTATCTAGATATAGTGAGGCCTATGTCCAGCAGTGAACGTTGTGCGGCTAAAATGATGATAATGGTAGTTAAATACCCCGGGAAGGACATAGAATAGTTTTTATTACAAAATTCCCACGGGGAGCGAAGCCCACGGGCACAGCTAGTATTGTCATAAACGATACATTAGAGCTTGCGACAGTTTCCGCTGTACAATGCTCGGAGACTCGGACACAGGTATTCTGACGTCACAAAGGGACAATGGTGCTCAAACATTACAGAGTCAATAAATCTAAGGCCGGAGACAGAAGCGTCTCTGCGGAGTAGAGGCGCATTCACCTGGCCTACGTGGTTCCATGGGCATTATTCAACGCCTAGGCAGGCCTGTGTCACTCCCCGTTTAGGTATCGAAAATATACCTACATTATTATTATACGCGACCACTCCGGAGTGGAAAATTCAGAGTGACATGAATCGTATCGTATGGTTTTAGGTTCGGTGGCTCGGCAAAAGTGACGCTCTTGAATGGGGACCACAAGTGGCATAAAAAAAATTCTCAAGCTCCTCCGGGCTTCGGAAGGCACGTATAAGCCGTTGGTCCTATCTGTCATCATTGTATGGTAGTCGTCAAGCATTGTCAGATGCCTCTGAAAAATCTGACACCGAAAAACAAGCATTTATTCTAATTTTAATTAGGTAACTTATTTGATCGAATTAAAAAAGCAATTAGTACTAGATTATCGTGACAGTGTGAACAGCACCTTGTTTGATACCATCAGACATTATTATATTGTAATCTAAGGGCGGGCGCAGACGTGCGTAATTTATGCGTCCTCGTCTCACTAAGTTTCCGCCGAGTTTCCGTCGCGCGCACGCACTGTTAAATTGACCAATAATAAAATAAAATAAATAAATTTAATAACAAGGTTCTTGTCGGTGGAGTATTTACCATGTCTCCCTATTTTTCGCTAAATGCTTGACCTCTCTATACGACACAATTTTTACCTTTTCTTTTACTTCATCCATGAACGACCTTCTTGGTCTTCCTTTTCCTCTCCTGGCTTCCACTTTCCCTTCCATTCTGTTTTTTATGAAGTTGTCATGCACCATAAGGTCCTCTAAACATCCTTCCTCGTCTTATATCTATTGTATGCATTATCGTTCTGTTCTCATTGACAAGTTCCAGCACTTCTTTGTTGGTTTTTCTCTCTGTCCAGCTTATGCTATAGCCTTTTTAATCGCATTAAAAAAACAATTAGTACTAATTAATGTTCAGATTACCGTGACAGTGTGAACAGCACCTCGTTTGATACCATCGGACATTATCGTAATCTAAGGGCGGGCGCAGACGTACGTAATTTATGCGTCCTCGTCCTCGTCTCACTAGCTCTATAAGTTACCGCCGCGTTTCCGCCGAGTTTCCGTCGCGCGCACGCACTGTTAAATTGACCAATAATAATTAATTTATGTAAATTGTTATTTAAATAAGTATACAGAGTGTAACAAAAAGGGGGTAATCAATGTGAACAACTTTTAATATGGGACTCCATACATTTTGGCCCCTACTTGAATTTGAAATCTATCTGCGATATATTGTTCATCGTTAGACGACATACTTGGATACATTGCACATGTTCTGAGAAAAGCTGATGTAAGGAGTACCCATAACCGGAGAGCATGCATAAAAAGAGTTATGAGTGTTGGCGAAGCAAATGAGTGCAATAAATGAATTGAACTCAATAAGAATGTGTAATGATTTTTATTTTTAGATAATCCATAGCGAATTCTTTCAAGTTAACCGTAAATATTTGCTCGCGCCAGATTTGCATTCGACCACAACGGGGCCAATAAAACCCCAATACACTTAGCCCGTTGTACCTTCCTTCCTTGGGTCGTTATTACCCCACTAGTATGCTGGGGGCAAAGGTTGCGATATCCGTTCCCTATTATATGGAGGGTTACAATTTACAACGGTTCGGCTTGTTACTAAGTGGGTAATGGTTTGGCAAGTCTAGTAGCCCCAGAAAATACAGTATTGTTAATACTGTATTTTCCGGGGTCTAGTGCTGCCCCATTGAAATAAATCATTTGAAAGGAAAAGGTGATATCACTAAAAATCCAACATATACACTTAAAAATAAAACACTTAAAAAGTGTCTTGACCAAGCCCTAGATAAACTCTTCAAATTATTTTAGGATACTGTTTATAGTATCTAGGCTACTTACTGAAATAAACACTTTGATTTCGATTTTTGATTTTGATAGTTTAAAGTGAGAACGTAAAGCTTTTACTACACTTCGCTTCTACTACACTACGCTTCTACGCACATTGCTAAAAGTGGCCTTTTTCTGAAATGTGTATATGTACATATTTTATGAACTACTGGTTATAGTTTAAAGTGAGAACGTAAAGCTTAGTGTGAGTGGCCGTTTTTCGCAAATGTTCTTAGAAAAGCTTCATGTAATCACTTTAAACTATAAACAGTAATTTATTAAACAGTTTGAAGGGTTATGTAGGGCTCGGCCAAGACACAATTTTAAAATGATATCTCTGTCTCGTTTCAAATGATGTATTTTAAATAAGGGGCAGCACTTGACCCCGGTAAATTCAGGTGGCCCCTTAATATTGTCGAGTTGGAAAATATTTGTATTTAAAGTCTATTGAATATTCATATTGAATTATTCATGTTTACCTTAAAATATTTGAGCGCGCCAGATTTGCATCTGACCTCAACGGGGCAAATAATAACCTTACTTTACTTTTTTCTTCCGTAATTTATCATTCAAACGTCAATATATGTTCCAACCTATTCCACAGGTATGACACTTCATAGAAACGGAGTAACATATATACCTAGTACTACTACAAACGAAACAATATGTCTGTGTACCCGTCAAATGTGAGTTAAACAATCAGGGTCGCCACCACAGAATTTGTTGCTTTGCTTACCTGTTTTCATCATTCGGAAATCAATAAAATTTTCGTTTTTTATTGTTTTCCGTGGATAAACAATGATAATATGCGCAGTTTCTCTCTATTATGATTCAATAAACCTAAGTGACTCGCGTAACGTGCAACTAGCAACAACCCTGTTTTACAGGCGCTTACAAGGCCCAAAATCGGGGAGGGGTTGCGGGGACGCCAGATTGCGGGGGACGGTGCGAGTTTCCGTTTTGTATGTAATACTAAATTAATTCTGTGGCTTTTGGCTGGTTCTATACAATGTGTAACACATAGCATACAAGCAGAATACCTATACATATATACATATGCATTGCCCCGATATGGCGCCAACCGTGAAACGAGTTTCTGATAGTTGGATTGCCGTGTCAAAGGATATGATGCATGCATTATTGCATGCGATTCCGGAATGCAGGTAGAGGTATTATCTAACATGCTGGATTTTCGGCAGAGTAGAATAGGGCCACTCCAACTCTTCCCTTGAATGTCATTGGCGACTTAGGAAATACAAGCTAAACAAAGCTTATAAAACATCAATGATTTCTCTAACTCGTCTGGCCAGCGTGGAGAGTGTAGGCCAAGTGCTCTGGCTGCTCTGGTATGGCTCTGGTGGTACAGAGAGGGTCGTGCTCCTGCGGTGGAGACAAAAAGACCTGATGATGAAATTCACAAGTTTATTCAGTAATAAGACCTTTACTTACAGGCACTTACACGTCAATATGTATAATTTACATTACGTGTAATGTATATTAAAATTAATTTTTATTATTTAAAGAAAAGCTACCTACACAAGCACTTCGCAACGACCACTGCTGAGAAGAAACGCCGAAAGAAACTCATTTTCACAGTATTGGTCGCCAGGGCTTTGCTATATTATTATTGTAAGTCTTTTTTGTCGAGGTTTAAAATCTAACCAACATGAAAGCATACGTTTTCATATCATAATATCGCTGAGATGTTTGCATTTCAGAATTGAAAATCAAAGAGATATGAAACCACTATAGAATGCATCCAAAGATGGAATCTGTTTACAATAACAATATGCTGCAATGTAATCCTTTGACTGCTCGGATTTGAAAGCTCGCTGCTTTTATAAGCTACTCGCTTTGACTCGCGACTTCGTCTTCGTAAATTTGGAACTTTGTAATAAAGTTTACTTTTGCACAGTCGACTCTTTGGGGTACAGAGGATGTGGATATTAAAAACGATGTACAGTCAGCATCAGAGATACCTGACCTCTCCTCCACCTAAATCTTGAATTTTCTCATAAACTGCAAATAATATTAACATGAAAATTTGTATTTAGAAAGATTTTAATTAAATCTTTTTGAATATACATTTTCATGTAAATATTATTTTCAGTTAAAGAGAAAATTCAAGATATAGATAGAGGAGAGGTCAGATATCTTTGATGCTGACTGTACATTGTTTTTTAATATCCTTTGTACCCCAAAGGGTAAAAGGGATCCCTATTACTAAGACTCCGTCCGTCAGTCCGTCGTCTGACTGTCACCAGGCTTTAATCTCATAAACTGTGATAGTTCTGTTCTGTTGCTATGTTGCAGCATCTGAATACGAAAAACAGACTTCACCCCAAAACTACATAACCGATTTTAATGAATTTCCTATGGGACCACCTGACATGCCCTTTAATGCAAAAGAAGAATTTTCCAAATCGGTCCAGGCGTCTTCGAATAATTTGTTATCATAATTTAAAATAAGCGGCCAAGTGCGAATTCGCGCACGAAGGGTTCCGTACCATTATCTATAAAAAATCGCGTTTGTTGTATGGGCATCCCCTTAAATATTTATTTTATTTGGATTTTTGTATTTGTTGTAATAGCGGCAACAGAAATACATAATTTGTGAAAATTTTAACTGTCTATACATCTATCTATCGTTCTTTAGATACAGCCTGGTGACTGACAGACAGACAGACGGTCAGACAGCGAAGTCTTAGTAATAGGGTCCCGTTTTTACCCTCTGGGTACGGAACCCTAAAAAGCACACCTACTTACAACGATTGCGACGAATTAACTACCTCCTCCTGTTTGGAAGCCGGTTTAAAATGTAATTAAATTGCAAATCGGATATTAATATTGCAATATATGGCGCACGTATTACATACATACATACTATCACGTCTTTATCCCTAATGGGGCAGACAGAGCATTTTGGGTCTTGCGGTTCTATGCAGAGCCCAGGGCCGCAAGACCCAAAAGCCACTTTTAGCGTCATGGTGGGCGAGAAGATGGAAAAGCAATCAATACAGTGATGGGTTGCTAGCCGCATCGCCTGTTAACATGATTTGCATTTTTGCCCATTCCCTCGATCGGCTTTTACGATCTGCGTGGGAAGAGAAGCAGCTGGTACATTCTAAGTTTTTTTTTATTTCTCCCAGACCAGCATGGGAGGTTGGCGCACGTATTGTATTGCAATATTGTATGCAATATAAATCGATTGCCGTTCAGATATCAGGCGTTGGTCTTATATCATGATATGACTAGCTGTTCAATGGTTCTATGGAGACGCATGTGGACTGATACGTCATCATCATCATCATCATCACTAGGTATTTTTGTCTCCACTGCAGGAGCACGACCCTCTATGCGACGTCTGTGAAGGTCTAAATATAATGATATATATGTATAAAAAGTAGCATGTGTATTGCCGAACTTTTGACAGGCTGTTTAGTGTTGATATCTATGCTTCCTTTTTCATAACCAAAATTGCAAAAAATAATGACAGCTAAATGTCAAACTTAGAGATGTTGACAGATTCCTTTTTTCCCCCCAAAAAAATTGTTGTAACTACTTATGTTGAGCTAGCTCGGAGTTGGAAAAGTCTTAAAGTTTTTGTTTGTTATATGTAAAAGAAAGAAGCTTCCTTATAAATGTATCTCAAAATTTGTGAAAAACAGTGTAAATTGCTAAATACTAAGTTATGCAAGTAAAAACAATTAGTTGAATGGCGTCGTTTAATTTCACCAAGTTAACAAATCTCTTCAGAGCCAACCAAAGAAGTGAACAATTACCGCTTATGTTCGGAAGGAATAAGATTATTATTTGCCCCGTTAAGGGCAGATGCAAATCTGTCGCGCACAAATATTTTAAGGTAAACATGAACAGTAGGCATGACGATTGGAAATCAATTTATGGTCCATCGGTTAGATTATTAAAAAATATTGTACACGTATTTTTTCTTTTCTCTGAGAAACCAAAAATGACAAAGATACAGGGCGTATAAATTTCGCATGACGTCACGGCTGGGAACGATTTTTACTTAGCGGTGACGTCGCAAGCCCCCACTTCGGAACTTCGAAGCTCGGTATCTTTGTAAATTTTTACTTTCTTGGTAAACTGAAAAATACGGTTCCATTATTTTTGGATAATCTAAAAGACGGACTAATTACAATCATACTTTTCGGACCCTGTCGTCACTTCAATATGAATATTCAATATACTTTAAATACATATATTTTCAACTCGAGTATGTCCCTTCCTCATTGTATTGGCCACAGATGAAAACCTCATATTTCAGCATTCAGCACCACATTTATCTTCCCGTGGCAGCTCGATTTTGGTTGTTCCCAATTCATTCTTCGGTAATTAAACGACCGACCGACCGACGGTGCGAAAATTGTATTCGAAATTTTGATACATAGCTATTCGATGTTTGACCCGATAGCAGAGTTACTAAAGATGAAAATGTGACTGTTTGTGCGTTAGGATGATTTTAAACGGGTTAAATAAAACATTGGTTTTGTATCGCATTAGACGATTACAGAAACATGTTTATCTTCTACAGGCTAATTAGAAAGTCCCCGACGACACCATCTAGCGATAAGTGGCGGAACTACATAATATATTGATATCGTAGCGCCATCTATTATTTGTCAGGTAAATGACAAACCCCGAATTAGAAGCGTTATCACTCAATAACTTTTAAACGATTGCACAGATTTTCATCAAACATGGCTACGAACCACCGCAAGGGAAGTAGCTTTCAAGTAAAAAATCCGCATAGAAATTGGTCTATCGGCTTCAGCGCTATGATGCCACAGACAGTCAGACAGACAAACTTATGACAACCCTAATTTCCGTCAGGAGTTAAAAATGATGATGAAAAGTATGAAGAAAAAGCTGTGCTCCAAAACAGCAAAGTTAGGTTAGATAAGGCCCTCATTACTTAAGCTCAGCTTAACTGTTAAAAACTGTGTTTTTAGAACGTAAGACAAGAGTCTTCTTTCGTAAAAACATAGTATTCTTAAAACGACCGAGCATGCGATTAAGTTTCCCAACCAAAAAGCTTTTTAAGATTAGATAAAACCACTTTATTACACCAACTAGCTAGCAACTACTAGTATCATCATCCTCCCGTATTCCTGGTTGCATCCTCAGCGGTAATGCTGGGTCAAAAATTAATTATTAGGTATTGTTAATAGGATCTGAAAAAACTATTAATAGAATAAAAACTTGAGAGGTGTCAAGGGACACCCGGATGGAACGAAGTTCCTTTCGATTAATTAGTGAAGGAATTGCAATAATTTTTTTTAAGATATATTAATATTTTATTATGTACCAAAAACCTGTATACACTCAACAAAAATAATCGTCGCGACACCACACTGTTCAATGCGAAATAGAAAGACGAAACGAAAATAACTGCTTGCTTTCTATGAGAGAGAGAGAGAGACAGACAGAGAAACACGCGCATGCCGCACGGCTTACAAAAAGTGTCGTTACAACTTTTGGTCTTAATTTTTTCCGTCTAGCCCCCTTTCGCAACGCGCGATAAGGAACTACGTTCCAAAAAGTCACAGATTAATGTCAGTTGTCATTGATTATATCCATTATCAACGGGATTTTAGATTTATTATTGCGAACAAACTGATATTAAACAGCTATTCGACTTCAAGAAACTATGACGTTATTAGTTTTTATTTTATACAAATTCCAAAGAAAATGTTCTATTTTGGCGTTTAGTAAAAAGTTTCTAATTTGAGCTGCTGAAAACTTACTTATCAACTTACCAACCATTAACAACGTCAGTCTAAAATGAAGCTTTTTCTCGTCAAGAGCAGTAAAACCCACGCTAGCTGTGTCTATTTCTACGTTCATTACGTCTCAAGTCCTGACAAAGGTCTTAGGACTCCTTGAATGTCTTTGACCTTATAATCACTGACGGCGGAGAAACGATCTCGGAAACAAATGTTTTGTTAGAAAACAGAAAAGGAAAACTAAACCTTTACAAGCTTTTATTTACTTTCATCTGCATCTGTCCCGTTGTCTCATCATCATCATCAGGTCTTTTTGTCTCCACTGCAGGAGCACGACCCTATCTGTAGTACCAGAGCCATACCAGAGCACCCAGAGGATTTTGGCTTACACTCTCCTCGCTGGCCAGACGGTAGGTCTCATTGATGTTTATCAGCTTTGTTTAGCTTGTATGTCCTAAGTCGCCTTCTACGACATCCACGGGTGGACTAGCGAGTGGCCCAATTCTACTCTGCCGGAAACCCCACGGCATTCGGTCCCGTTGTCTGTCTGTCTAAAATCAAATCTTGCAAGTCAAATTTGACCCACTTCCCGGTTTCCGATTGAGCTAAAATTTTTCACGCAAACGTAACGTCACGATTGGCTACGGTTTTTAACCAACGGTGACGTAAAACACTTCGAAACGCTGTATCTTCGTGAATTTTGACTACTTTGCGAAACGAAAAAATATGGGTTCTTTATTTTGGATTATCTAGTTGATGGACTAAATAAAATAAAATATTTTTGACCCAGTCCACATCTCTTACCAGTGTGGTACACCATGCAGATTCCACATTTCTAATTCATAGCTCGTTAGACGGAAGACAGTTGTAAATCGGATTACGAGATACCTGCAAAAGGTATGAGGGCTCTAGTGCAGTGCTTCGCATAATCCCTACAAGCCTGTGCTGTGACGTAGCTAGGAATTGTACTATAGGGGGAGGAATTTAAATATTTTTTTTAATACAATGTCCTTTTTAATTAAGTACAAATATTTTAAGAGGTGATTCAGTCCATAATTCCTAACAACTATTCCCAATAAATGTATATCGAAATACAAAAAAAATATTTTCATTTTCCATAATAATTATATCACGTGACTACTTCGATTTGTATGAGAACCTAAAAATTTTTTTTCGTATTTCGATATACATTCATTAGGAAAGTTTGTTCAAAATGATGGACTGAACCACCCTTTAAATATTTGTACTTAATTAAAAAGGACATTGTATACAGGGACAAATTACACAGATTGAGCTAGCCCCAAAGTAAGTTCGAGACTTGTGTTATGGGATACTAACTCAACGAAACTATATTTTATAATAAATCCATACATAGATAAACATCCAAGACCCAGGACAATATGAAAAAAGCCATTTTCCAACTTGCCCTGACTGGGGATCGAACCCGGGGCCTCTGAGTGGCGGACTAGCATGGTGACCACTACGCCACGGAGGTCGTCAAAAATTTGAAATAACTTCTTAGGTCTGAACTCTTCTACTTCCTTACCTGTTCCACTTTAAGTGGGTTCGCGACAGCATGTGAGTCTTTTTCATTTTCCTCTATCCTTTGTCTATGCACTTGTTACATTCTTTTATCCTCATCATCCTTAACGCAATCCATTATTTCCTTTGGCATTCATTAATTCCTGTATCTATAATCTTCAAATTGAGCAATTTTGTAAACTGCTCTCCTCTGATGTCGTGTTTTAATAACTAATTTGTAACCATCATCAGGTCTTTTTAGTCTCCACTGCAGGAGCACGACCTTTATATCTGTACTACTAGAGCCACACTTGGCCAGAGCAGCAAGAGGATTTGGTCTAATCTCTCCACGCTGGCCAGACGTGTAAGAGACGTTACAGACAGACAGACAACGGGACAGGTGAAACTAAATAAAAGCTTGAAAAATGAAGTCAATCAGCCTATTCAACATCATCATCGTCATCATCATGATCAGATCTTTTTGTCTCCAATGTAGGAGCACGACCCTCTCTGTACTATTAGAGCCAGAGCTGCCAGAGGACTTTGGCTTTGGACACTCTCCACGCTGGCCAGACGTATTGGAGAGGTTTCATTGATGTCTATAAGCTTTGTTGTTTAGCTTTTATTTCCTGAGTCGCCTCCTACGACATCCACGGGAGGACTTGGAGCATGGAGCATATAAGAAGCCTATTGTCTAACTAACGATTTTCCTAGCATTGCCCCCATCAGTTTATAGCTTGAGCATCGCTCTGCCCCACCCACTACTGCCACTTAGATACGCCCAGCTGCGATGTAAAGAACATGCAAATCTGAGTAATCACTTCAATGGAGATTCATTAGCAGCTTTGTGAGGATCTGTTCCTGTGTGTGTTATATTCACACGTACGTACAAACATATGCATAATCAACTAGTGCCATGTTAGATGGTCTTTTGCCTCTATTTTTTGTTTATTGCTTTTAGTTAATATTTTGTTTTTTTTTTATGTATTTACTAGCCGAAGCCCGTGACTTCGTACACGTAGACTAAAAAATGCTCATCAGTTAGAACAACTCTTGCTAAGGCAGCATTTTTATTTTTCAAACAGACAAACAGATACACATTTTTTATTAAATTCCTACTCTATTACTATGTCTCTATCGCTCCAATTTTTTTTTTATATATATTAAGTTTAAAGAGCTCTTTAAGTCGAATCGAACGAGCCTAATTTTGATGGGGACGAATCCTTCCAATTTAAGAAAATAATAATTTATTGCACTTTTATAGGACAAAACCTTCGGGATGTAGCAGAAAGCTGGTAGATGGGGTGCAAATTTAATTAGATAAGAATTTACATTACAGAGTTCCTATGGTTATCCTTTGGCTCCATCATCACATCAGCTCCATGTCATCATAATATTACAATGTCACGCGATATACGTTTCCTTGCAAAATTTCAGCTCTGTCGAAAACCTAGAAGTAGGTCAAATTAACTTGCAAGATTTTATTACAGACCGACAAACAACGAATTTAAAGCTTGTTAGAAGGCCATTTTCCAACTTGCCCTGACTGGGGATCAAACCCAGAACCAGTGTGACGTCTTTAAAATATATTTACATTCATAGAAATTCGTGCAAGAAAACAGCTAATCTCCACCGACGTTGCTTGAATCCGATTATGAGATGCCACGTGCATAATGCAACTGTAGAAAGGTAATCTGCATAATGAACTCGTACATTCATTATACGCTTTGTACTATTCTGCTTTATGCTTTAGAGTACATTTATTTTAACTACGCAATAAGATTCAATATATCCTGTGGTGACCTCTACGCCACTTTAGAAGAACTACTCACTCAATAATGAATACAGAGAAATAGTTCACAAGAAGACTATGAGATGGCGCTAGCAGTATCCTACATCTCGATATGAGAGTGTTGGTTGTAACTTACCATGTATACGATACGACCTCTTACAAACCATCAGAATTCGGAGCCGCGGTTCCCCGCGGACCTTTGTGGTGGTTGAGCATACCACCTCGCTTTAGCTTCATAAAAAGGGCAATAATGCGAGTCTCACTTCGAGACCACATACAGACTTGACTTATGGTCCTATGTCCCCTATCTGGGGCAGAGGGCGTCCACAAAGACTCTCCATCTCGATCTGTCTTGAGCTACGCGCTTAACTTCACTCCAGGTCTTGCCGATTTTCTTAATTTCATCGAGCACGGTTCGTCGCCAGGTCTGTTTGGGGCGACCGACTTTACGCTTTCCGCGGGGATTCCACTCCATGGCCTTTTTAGGTATGTGCTCAGGGCCTCTTCGGAGAGTGTGGCCAATCCAATTCCATTTGCGGCGTTTTATCTGCCACATACAGAAATAAGAAGAAATTCGGGGTTGTGGACTGGACACTTGATGAGATCCACGGACAATCTAAGGAGCCAAGGAATATAGAACTGCCAACCATTAGGGGTCATCCAAACCCAGGAAAATCTAAAACTCGTTATGAAGACGATATTGCAAAATTTGCTGGCAACATGTGGAGAATGAATGCAAAGGACAAACAGAGATGGAGAGAAATGAGAGAGGTCTTTCCGATATTGGACTAGAAGTGGCTGATTATAATGATGGTGACATCGAAACCCAGGAAAATCTACAACTGGTTAGGAAAATGATATTACAAAAATTGCTGGTAAGTTGTAGAGAGGGGCGCGAAGGACAAGCAGAGATTGGAGAGAAATAGGAGAGGCCTTTTAAATATTAGATTAAAAGTGATTGATTATGATGATGACGACTCTGCTTTAAAGTGTATACCAGAAATGGCGCCCTCATTTGTTATAGTCAATATGGTGGATACATAATATTTTGCAAACCACCAGGCACTATATACCACTTAAATTTTTTTAAACAACTGTTAAAGAATCATCAGGTAGTCTTTCTATCTTTAAAACATGTTTTCTAGTTTCGTATATCTAAACATTCAAATGTCAAATATAAAATTCTTTTCCGTCTATAAATTTTATTGAACATTTTCTCTACCATTTCCTTTGAAAAGTGTACAATGTTTCTGTCATACGGTTACGAAGTTAACGAGTTAAAAGTTTTATGTGTTTTGTTACAGGTAAGTCTGCGATACGTTTTGTACTGACGGCACAGCAGCTAATATGAATTAGAAGGTAATATTTGAAGAACGACATACTTACGTCATTAGTTTTAGTTATTCCATCTGGTGGCGCCTTAGGTCCCATTACCAGAATGTCTAGTCGGTTCATTAAGTCTCCCTCCAAATGTTCACTTACCTGAATGTTCACTTACCCGAATGTCATCTTTCCCGAATGTTCACTTATCCGAATGTTCACTCACCCGAATGTTCACTTACCCGAATGTTCACTTACCCGTATGCTCACTTATCCGAATGTCTGTCTGTGAATAAGATATAAAGAGTGACACTTCGATCCCGGATAGTTATAATATTAACTCGATTCTGTACCCTAATAACTATTTAATCAATCTAGTTTGATCAGCCAAGTTTCGTCATTTGCTGCAGTGAACTACATCTGCATTATACACACGGAGAGCTGCAAATTTAATTACATCTTGACGGAGTTATCTAGATCACCTAGATTTAACTTTGAACGTACGATAAAACAAAGTTAGTAACTCGATTTTCTCACGTGTCTTGAGTACTTGAGTAAGTAGGGTAAAATAGGTGCCCGAAAAAAAGAGGGACATTTTAGGTATCTATAGACTTATTTCTAAATGGAGAAAAGTATATAATAAAAAGGTTAAGAACTTAGCGGAAAGAAGAGAGACTTGGAAAGCACTCCACCGACAAGAGCCCAGCTATTAAATATAAGAAGAAGAAGACTTATTTCGAGGTAACTGCTGACAGCTCAAGTGCTTTGAAACAGAGGACGGAGTTTCTCAAAAATCGTTTAAATAGTCTATACAATATGAGATCTAGTGGCGACTAATCGAATCACTTATAATATATTTAAAGCATCATTAGCGTCATACAATATATAAGAGATGGTGAACGTCGTGACGTACAGAGAAGTATAACAGCTAGCAAACGAGAGAGACAAGTGGAAGTAGAGTCATACTTCATCAACAAGAGCATGCTCTTAAATATAGAGATGATGATGTCTTAAGTTCCTTGTACGAAGTCGTGAGTTCTACCTGGTGCCCAGGACCACTTAACAGCCCAGGAGTATTTCCTTTATAATAAAAAAGAATTTTCCAAATCGGTCTAGGTTTATAATAAAAAAGAATTGACCAAATCGTCAATTGCTCACCGGTTATAAGAAGACTTATAACCGGTGAGCAATTGAACAAAAATAGGCGTGACGTCGTCACGTTTTTTTTGTAAGTCTGTTAAAATGAGTCCCCAGGTCGAACTGTCCAAAACTCCCTTAGCATTCTACAAACGCTCCACTCCAAGCATAACTTCCCCGTTAAAAATCACGAGCTAAAAAAGTCACGCCAGCCGTGGCTCCGGATCGTTTGTATTCCTTTTTATTAGCGGGAGGCAACCCTCGATATAGGACTGTCTGGCAGGCCGACCAAATTGGAATGAACGACCCGCCAGTACAAGTTTACTGGCGCGCCGCACCTCTCAACTTGGCCGGGATAACCAGCCATTCGCTTTTACACTTACTACTGTACTGATATTGCCGGTTCTTGATAGGGTTGTCACTTGATAAAATGAGTCCTATTAATATTGCTTGATGAATGAATGATACATTATTGACAAATGGGATGAGCCCGCCGCTGTAAATATTTGAATGGCTGGTGCCCGTGACTTCGTCTGCGCAGGATCACACAATATCTTTATAAATTATAGCCTCTGCGCAGGATCACACAATACCTTTATAAATTATAGCCTGTGTGTTATTCAGATGTATAATCTATATTATTGTAAAGTTTAATTAAAATCCATTTAGTAGTTTTTATGTGAAAGAGTAACAAACATCCATCCATATTTACTAACTTTCGCGTTTATAATTAGTAGGAAGTAGGATTTTGTTATATGTTTTTGATGATCTCTCAAGATTTGAAAAGAAATGACAAATTATCTACGGACAAATGGAGCAAAAGGGAGTCTGGAGGGGAGGCCTTTGCCCAACGGTGGGATACTATAGTATAGATTAATAAAAATATATATTGGTAACCTGTTTATATTTAAATGTGCTATAAATAGTTAAAACAAACAAACAATTTATTGACTGAGGTTTACGAATTTAACAAACATCTGTCGTAGTTTCCCTTTATCCCTTTATCCAAAATCATTTGTGTATAGTTTTGGGGTGAAGTCGGTTTTTAGTTTTGAAAAATCCTACTAATATTATTATAAACGCAAAAGTTTGTGAGTATGGCTGGATGGATGTTTATTATTCTTTCACGTAAAAACTACTAAATGGATTTTAATGAAACTTTACAATAACATAGCTTATACATCAGAATAACACCTTTTTCATAGGGAATCTCAGGTAAATTAGGAACAATTCCTTTTAAATTTTTATTATAACTTTTAACGATATAAGTAACACCAATAGTTAAATAACTCTGTGCGGTGAATTATACATATATGTAACTTTTTCTAGGTCAGTATTTCGAGCTCAGCAGTGTTTACATTGCCTGTTATGCTGTGTGCAAGGTGTCAGTGAAATCTTAGATTTAACGATTGTTACCTGTTGTGTACGCCTTAATAAACAATAAACACATAGGCTACAATTTATTAAAGATATTGTGCGATAATCCTGAGCAGACGAAGTGCTGAACTAGCTAGTTATCAATATTCGTGTACGAGGAAATAGAAACATTTTTCTAGAAGTCGTGTGCCAACCCTAGTTGGTCGCAACTTAAATCACGCCCTGTTTCGTTTGTTTTATTTCCTCTTTTTGCCAACTTTGAGACGTTTGAAAGGCGGCATTCGGTTTTGGGATTGGTTGATATTGATACTGATGCATGGAGACTTTGAGATCGCCCCATTTCAGTAAATGGATGACTTTTCAGAGATACTTTAAGTACTAACTTTGCAGGACTTTGATATTCCAGCTTTTATTTTCTTTTTTATTCAGGTTTTCTTCAATATTTAATCTTTGAAGTAGTCAATAGAATTTTTAACTACATGAGATAAATCGGTCCAGGAGCTGCGGAGGGCTCATGCGCAAAACGTCTCTTTCGCAAAATGTCCCTTAGTCGTAAAACTTTTGTTTTTCATAATGCCTCCTTCGCAGGTCTCTTTCGCAGAATGTCTCTTTCGTAGAAGGTCCCTTTCGCACAAATATAGGGCCCGCAAATTCACAGTTCAGTCGGCGCACTAATAGTGTTAAAATGTGAAAATGTGGCTAGCACCCACTGTTTTGATTCCTTATTAGGGTTCCGTACCTAAAGAGTCAAAACGGGGCCCTATTACTAAGACTCCGCTGTCCGTCCGTCCGTCTGTCTGTCACCAGGCTTTAATGTTTTAATTATTACCATAAAGTGCCATCTAGTGACAAGGAAAAGAAATGAAACGATGGGTGGGCATTCCTTAAGGGTGGTAAGGATCGTCAAGGCAACATGTTAAATTAATCTTATCGATAACACGTGCCGCCGCCCAGGGTACAGTTTAACATAGTTGTTACGTGGGATGATCTTGTTACAAAGCGTAGGAGTTTGAAGGCGGCATTTCTATAATAGAGTAGCTGTGCCCGTGGGCTTCGCTCCCCGTAGGAATATCAGGATAAAAACTATCTTATGTCCTTCCCTGGGTATCAAACTATATCCATATCAAATTTCATCTAAATAGGTTCAGTGGTTGAAGCGTGAAGTGGTTACAAACAATACACAAACTCACTTTCGCATTTATAATATTTAGTTTATTCTGTTTTAAGCATTTATAAACATTTTTTCTTTCTTTCTTTCTTTATATCTGTGAAAATTTCAACTGTCTAGCTATCACGGTTTATGAAATACAGACGGACAGCGGAGTCTCAGTAGGGTCACGTTTTCACCCTTTGGGTACGGAATCCTTATATTTTGGACACAATATTTCGTACCATCAGATTAAAACAAAACAAAACCATTTACTGCCGTAAGGCCCGTTTCACATGTTTAGCGATTTTCCGAGCTATAAAAGAATATCGCTTACTTTATTGTGCAGCGCAAATCATGCGATTTTTATCACTGATTTTATTTAGATACGTGACGGGCCTGCTCGGTTGGCGTTTTGTCGTTTATGACGTTTTTTTATGGTGCGTGAAATGTGTTAAAGCTCAGACGGAGAATGTGTTCATATATCTATAGAGCAATTTGTGATAAGCGTTGATGATTTTTCGTTATCAGGATTCCGTACCCAAAGGGTAAAAAAGGTAAAGGTAAAGGTAAAGGACCCTAATACTGTCTTTGCTGTCTGTCCGTCCGTCTGTCTGTCTGTCAGAAGTCTGTATCTCAAGAACTGCGATAGCTATACAGTTTAAATTTTTACAAATTATATGTTTCTGTTGCCGCTATAACAACAAATACTAAAAACGAAATAAAATATATATTTACACAACATTTTTTTATAGATAATGCTACTGAACCCTTAGTGCGCGAATCCGATTCGCACTTAACCGGTTATTTTTTTGTTCTTTGAATTATACAACGTAGAAGTGACGTTACCTGTAATGAATCAAACCACTTACTATACTAGACGACTATAGTATAATTAAATTAGAATTACAGTCAAAAACTACATAAATATTTCGACATTCCTATACATATTGTCCGAGAGGCTGCACACTATTTTATGAAAATGCTGATTATTATTTTTTATTTTGACTGTCATTTTAATTTCTTTAAATTATACATACATACATACATACTATCACGTCTTTATCCTTAATGGGGCAGACAGAGCAATTTGGGTCTTGCGGCTCTAAGCAGACAGAGCCCAGGGCTGCAAGACTCAAAGGCCACTTTTAGCTTGATGTGGGCAAGAAGGTGAATGAAGAAATCAAAATAGTGATGGGTTGCTAGCCTCATCGCCTATTAACACGATTCTAATTGTCGCCCATTCCCTTGATCGGCTCTTACGATCTGCGCGGGAAGAGAAGCAGCTGGTACATTCTAAGTTTTTCCTTTTCTTCCAGACCAGCATGGAAGATTTAAATTATAGTGGTCTAGTATAGCCCGTGGTTCGATTTATTACGGGTATGTCCCTTCCACGTTTTATATTTCAAGGCAAATGTCTTTTTTTTATAACATTATGTTAATTATTTGAACAAAAAACACTACTGCGTATTTCAGCTACTATACATAGTTTTGCTACCAAACGTCAATTATATAATTATAAAATATTGCGTTGTAACTTAATTTTGCCAAAACAAAAGCGTTTCTACGGTATATACGTTTCACAAACAAACTTACAAGGTTGAGTCATCACGTGCCGTATGAAATACGTGCGCCGAACCAGGGATGGAAACCTGGTTACGTAAATACCGGCAGGCCTGTGTCACTCCCCGTTCAGGCATCGAAAATATACCTACATTATTATTATGCACGAGGCGACCACTCCGGAGTGGTAAATCCATCGTGTGTCTAGAATGAAATTGGCTTGCAATGCACTTCTAGGTATCTAAACGAAAAGGTGTCGAGTTCTGATGCGAGCTAAATTAAACCATATCGCTAACGACATTGAGTAGATATTTCTTTGAATTCCTTTGCTGAGTAAGGCTTCTGTACGTGAATACTAGTACTTAATTCGTCAAATTGACAGCCGCCTTCGCTCTGCTGATAATATTCTTCTATATATACAACCTCATTCTTCACAGTCCTATTCTAAATCTTTCTCTGTGATGGCAGCACACCTTTGGAATTCGCTTCCTTTAGATACTAAAATGGCATCGTCCTTTACTTTAACGTTTTTTTATATAGTTTATACTATATATTAGGTATATAAATATATATTTTAGGCATATTTTGTATATTTATTTATGTATGCTTATATGTAAGTTTATCTTAGTTGTATTTGTGTAGTTTACATTTATATATTATTTGTACAGTACCATTATGTTTTATATTGTACCACTTCTACCCCAAACGCATAATAAGTAAACATTTCTCTCAATTACTGGCCGGTTGACTGGAAGAGATCCCTATACGGGATAAGTCCGCCGTTGTATGTTTACTTTTCTGATTTGTATGTGTTCTTTCTTTTGTACAATAAAGCTTTATTAACAAACAAACAAACTTATTCTGTGATACCGGTTTGTTTGAGTCAAGTGAACAGATTGGGAAAGTTTAAGTTTTCACCTATCTGATCAATTGGACAAGTCCCGAAAAAAACGTTATTTAAAATGAAATTAATCTGGTTAAATCCAAATAAACTGTACCAAGAGGCTGAATTTCAAAACTTTCTCATAAGTACGTATCGAAATTCCAAGAACTATTTGTTTATTGATGACTTATGGCTCTGAAACGTGGTCCCTTACTATGGGTCTCATAAGAAGGCTCAAGGTCGCTCAACGGGCTATGGAGGAGGACTATGCTCGGTGTTTCTCTACGTGATCGAATCAGAAATGAGGAGATTCGTAGCAGAACGAAGGTCACTGACATAGCCAAGTGGATTAGCTCATTAAAGTGGCAGTGGGCGGGGCACATAGCGCGAAGATCCGTTGGCCGATGGGGCAGAAAGGTTCTCGAATGGCGGCCACGTACCGGCAAGCGCAGTGTAGGACACCCACCTGCTAGATGGTCAGACCACCTAACCCAGGTCGCTGGAAGGCGCTGGATGCAGGCCGCTTCCGATCGGTCGTTTTGGAAATCCTTGGGGGAGGCCTATGTCCAGCAGTGGACTTCCTGTGGCTGATATGATGATGATGATGATGATGATTTTTTTCATAACATCTTCTATCCTACTCGCTGAAAAGGGCAACATTCGTAAAAATTGGTTTATCAGTCAGTCATTCATTACACGTTTTTATTTATTTTAATTTTAAACCCTTCAAAATGTGAACTTGTACTATAGAAGCCTTAAATTAAAAAATAAAAATAACTGAAGAGATCCCTTCTCGGATAATTCCATCATTTGTACCACTGTGTTTGAAATTATTTGTAATTAATGTTTGTTAGTACAAAAAAGTTTTTAAATATTAATAATGTTAACAAGTCAGCATGTGCTGTGTGTTGCGTTAGCTATCCCCTAAACTTCGAACGTTTCTTTCGCTTTCGAAAACCGCCAATAGTGAAACAATGAAAGTAGCTTGCAGGTCAATTCCTGCCTTGTCAAAATCAATGCTTTGCGGGTTTAAAGGGATTTAAAAAAGTTGAAATATCAATAGCGGTTTCCGATCCCTGCGCCCAACGCAGGTGTAAGTTAAGGGGGGCATGCGCGCTTTACAAATTGCTTATTTAGTAAATGTACAAGGCGACCGGCGTGAATAACTAGCAGTTGGTAACTTGATACTTTTTAAATAGTTGGAATATATTACCATTTTTTATTCCCTACATTAAATTTTAATAATATACATAGAAAAATATCTTACGCTTCGTTGACGCAACGTAGCCAGAATACTGGCAGTGTTCCCTCGCTGATCTTCTAGACTTATTAGCAAATTTTTTTTTTTATTAATATTTAGACTTATTATTAAGGCCTACTTTTTCTCAAATGACACATATACCAGATACAGGGTCACTTTTAAAGCACCAACCAAATTTTTGGATGAAAATGCAAACGCTGTTTTGTATGGGAAGCCGAATATATTTTTTTTAATTTGAGTTAATTGTTTTTATGGAAAAAAGTAAAAACAGTTCAGTATAATGGACAAGACATGCTCGAAAATTTATTTAGAGGTCAAAAACTCAACCTGTGTACAACAAGATTGTTAATGAAACATGCAACACACTATATTGTCTGTTTACGAGACATGCTAGTGTCATACTCGTATTATTGCAGTCGGCTAACACTGTCTTAATGACCATGACATACTGTAATAGAGCAGTTAGCTACACGTTGGGCGCCAAATGAAATTTCCTGATGTGATGTATTTGTATGAGTGTTTCCGTCCCGTAAATGAAGTTTGCATAATATACTGAAAATACTAAATACTTTCCTTGGACTTGGATGTTTATTTCTATATGTATTTGTTATTAAATATAGTTTCTGTGCGAACTAGCTTCAACATCCCGAACACACCATGTCCACCTGACATCTGCATCATCTACACGTACCGAGACCTTACTGTCCAGTACATTTTGGTCCTTCGAGCCGGATATTCGAGTGTAATAAAAGTACTCTACAGATTCGATCGTTTTTGATTTCGACATATTCTTAGCGCCCGGGTTTGTCTGACAGCCTTGACATCCCATCTTGACAATACATTAAATGTTCGGAGCCTATGCAAGGAACCGTACAGTATCGTTGAGTTAGTATCCCATAACACAAGTCTCGAACTTACTTTGGGGCTAGCTAAATCAGTGTAAGCACCTATATTCTTTATTAAGCTATTGCATAGCTTCTATCGCGGGCCTTGATCGCGGGGACCGAATCCAGAAATTCCGTAACGAAAAAACCTCACGCTTCCCACTCCGCCTACCATGTAGGTTGCCGCTTCGTCTCCGTCGTCCGTTTGCGACGTTGCCGTCCTTCCTTGTAAAAATTCACCGACCGAACGGAACCACCTAAATGCAATAGTTTACCGCGGCAGTCCTCGAGTGCCACACGTCTTTTTTTTTTTTATTTACTTGGACAATGCAGCGTTTGTGTGCGTACTTTCAACGATAATACCATAACTTTTTTGTATGTCTGTTTATTCCTTATAAATGAGTTTGTTATAAAATAATGTATAGACTAACCCCGATCTTAATGACCATCACATACTGTAATAGAGCAGTTAGCTACACGTTGGGCGCCAAATTAAATTTCCTGATGTGATGTATTTGTATGATTGTGTGTTCGTCCCTTAAATGAGGTCTTGCAAAATATCTTCTCTCCTTGCCATATCCCTATACTATGTCGGCCCTAATATATACTTTTGCTCCATTTTCTGCGGTTTTGCGTCATTCTGAGCTTATACGTAGTGGGCGTTCTCTTCTTCTTTTTCCCACATCTATGCTCATTACATTACGAGTCATGTGGTCTTCTTCTTGGCACATTACATGCCCGCCTTAAGTAATTTTCCCTAAGTTTTTTGTGTATGTCAGCAACTTAAAAGGAAATTTTTGAGGTCTTGCAAAATATACTGGAACTACTTACAGCTCAGACTAACAGCTCCTGATAATTCGAGTAGATACCTATATTTGCGTGTTGTCGAGGTAGCGGAGCAGGGCAGAGGGTGGGCTTCACGCCTCCGCCAGCCTACTCGAATGATCCTAAGCACTCCTTTCTTGTTGATGCAACGCACTGATACCCCAGTATCATGTGCTTCGCTATTACTTCTCTCTCTGCGTATAGGACTGTCGGTTGTACCCAAAGATAATATAATTACTAACGTAACAGATCCCCAACGCCATGTAAACTATTAAAGTAGGCAAAACTGGAGTTGCGGGGTAGCCTCACAGAGATGGCCACACACGACTAGCAAAAAGACACAAAGAAAGGGTTGAATATACTTTGAAATCATATTTTAAAATCATATTAAATTAATTAGAGTGCTACTTTATTTAAATAAACTTCTTATATTCATTACTAATGATATTTTAATTAACACCTTATAGCGCCATCTAGTGTCAAGGAAGATCAATTATTATGTTTATAAGGCGAAGGATAGGCATGGTTATACCTTTATTGAGGAGTAAACCTAATTTAACCATGCATTATTTACAAACAAATTGCCCCAAGGGAGTCGCATGCGAGTTATTTTCAGAGCACCCTTACTTGAAAGGTTGACTTAGCAATCAGTTAATAAAGTATGAGACACTGTAACTACACTTCCAAGGCAATTTGTTGTGTTGTGGCGTTTTGTTATGCAGTAACTGCCTGAAACGACTTGTGTTATAAAATAAGTTAGTCAGACTCGTTTAGTTAACTCGTCAAAAGTCATTTTTTAAAATGGTATTTTAGTACTCCCTTTGGCATCCGCATACAGTTTTCATATACACAAATAAATGCAGTTTCTGGATACCGCAATAATGTCTCCTTGGGGCGACATTATGTTTTTGATGCAGATGTGAACTAAAATTTTGTTTTCAGTTCTTTGGGTAGGTTATTAAAAGTATGGTATACGCATATTTTCTTTTCTCTGATTAGCAAATAATGACGAAGATGCAGCGCATTTAAATTTCACGTGACTTCATGATCAAGTACGATTTTCACCAGAAGGTGACGTAAATCGTCCCCACTACGAAATTTCGATGCGCTGTATCTTTTTAAAAGTTATGGGTCCATAAGTTTTAGATAAAATAGGTGACGGAATATCCCTGTTTTAAAATTTTGCACTTTATATCTTCTGAAGTCGCCTATTGTCTAGTACCGACATTAACACTGGCGCCCAACGCCCAAATGCAAAAGTGAATAATTTTCTTTTACTTCTCTCTGTAAATATTAACTACTAGATGTAACCTGCGACTTCGAAAATGGTTCTAACACAACGCCCAAAGCGCTGGGTCAACAATTAAAAATACTATAAGTAGTATTTTTAATTGTTCACCCAGTGCTTTGGGCTGTGCGTTGATATCTCAGTCAGTTAGTCGATCAGTCAGTTTCCTCTTTTATATGTATAGATAGCAAAATTGTAACCGTAATATATTAACTAAAGTTTCCTCCACGTCTTAATTTAATTTACCGAATTGATACTGGCGCCCAACGTGTGACCATTATTATGCCTTTGGCATCCAAATACAGTTGTTACGTACACGTGTTATCAACGGATGCAATTTCTGGGAAACTGGCGCCTTAATAATACCTCCTTGGAGCTATATTGTGTTTGTAATATTATTTCCGGCGGCAATTCTCCAGTTTCTGTTTAGATATTTCAGTTTTGTCTGTTGTAAAAGTTGTCGATTTTAGTTTTTAACGCCGTAAAAAAAGAGGGGAGTTATAGGTTTGCACATTATGAAAGCTTTAGTTTTTAATTTCAAAAAAGGGGTGTTTTAATTTGACGCTAATCGGTCTGTCTGTGCATCATCGAATGAATTGATTTTAATGCGCTTTTTTTTTGCCACCACCGTAATGGAAGTTTCCATTGCGGTAGTTCTTAGCCATATTTGAATGAAAATCGGTTGAGTCGTTTAAAACTTTTTAGGTGATAGCGCTTCAAACTTGGGGTTTTACGGACCCTAATTTACCTGACAAATAATATATGGCGCTACGATATCAATATATTATGTAGTTCCGCTACTTATCACTAGATGGTGTTGTCGGAGGATTTTTTAATTTGTCTATAGAAAATAAATATGTATAACATAACTTTGACTTCACAGCCAAATAAAAGCGAAAGCCTCTCAATTATTTCAGAGAAAGTTCACGTCCCAGTGGGCGTCGTCCTTTAACGCCGAATGTGGAGGAATGAAATTGGATTTGTGAACCTCCGGGACCATCCCAATAAGGAGCGGTTGAGACTCTTTATCGCAATTTATAAATGTAGACTTTGTACAATAGGGAGCTTTATTGACTGAGCGAGCGAGCAAAGCGTCAACAATGACTTTCTGTCTGTTCTCGTCTACAGGTCGCATTTCTCAACCGATTCTCGTGAAATTTTACGAGCAAGTTCGATAACCTCCTCCTTTTTGAAGTCCATTAAAAATACCTTCAATGCTGGTCTGGCAGAAAGATAAACACTTAGAATGTACCAGCTCGTAGAAACCGAGTGAGATTTGAAACCCTATGCGGCTATCAACCCGTTACTGTTTTAATTCCGTTTTCCAGCGTTACCCTTCAATTTAAACAGCAGAGCGGAGATTTCGAGCATTGTGATTGGTCAATTCATGCACCGCTAAGCTCCTCTCCGCTCTGGTCCGCTTCAGTGGAAACGCAGCCTAACACCCACCATCACGCTAAGCGTGGCCTTCGAGTCTTACGGCCCTAGGCTTTGTCTACACCGTCAGGCTATAGCTGTTAAAAATCCGCTTTAAAATTACAAATAAAATTGCGAAAATATCGAAGGTATCAGATCCACCGGTCACTCCGCGGATATAATCTCGTGTGAAACCGCGCCGTCACGGCAGTGCAAGTCACGTGGAAAATATTACCGGCCGACGGATATGGATGACCTTCCAGAACGTTCGATCGAATGTTTATTTGCTGGGGATGGAAATGTTCGCATGTTATTTCACAGAATTGTATGAACGGTGTTCAGCTGTTACACAATACCGAGCTGTATTGCGTAGCTAGCTGTTTTGATAAACAACGTATTATAACGTAGAAGAGACATACCCGTAATAAATCAAACCACGGTCTATACTAGATCACTATATTATAATGAAATTAAAAATACCTTTAAACGAGCAATTCTTGTATATTTATAAATTTCTGTGATTTCGAAAACGGCTCTAACGATTTCGCAGAAAATTGATATATGAGGGTTTTCGGGGGTAAACAATCGATCTAGATTAGTCTTATGTTTGGGAAAACGCGTGTTTTCGAGTTTTCGAGAGTGTGCTAACGCCCGGACAATTTGTATGGGAATGTCGATTTTTTTTGTCTTTTGACTGTTATTTTAATTTTATTATGCTATAGTATAGATCTAGTATAGCCCGTGGTTCGATTTATTACGGGCATGTCACTTTCACGTTCTATAAACCAACTGTGACATACATGTACTTGTGTCAATATTTATACTTCCCATTTAATTTTCGTCTTTGAAGCCATTAACAACCATCAGGGTGCAAGTTTAGCCATAGCCTCCGTTTTAAATAACATTCCAGTCGTGGAACCTCAGGGCCCTTCAGCTAAGGACCATCGCGTCGAGTGCTCGGGAATAATATTCGAGATTATTCCGAACGAACTGCCGTGCGAAATAGGACATCGATTTGGTGATATTATTACGTAACTTCCTCTTGCTGCGTTCCCGGTTGCATCCTCAGCTATGCCAGGCCTGTGTCACTCCCCGTTTAGGTATCGAAAATATACCTACATTATTACTATGCGTGCGAAGACCATTCTGGAGTGGGAAATTCAGTGACATGAATCGTACGTCTAGAGTAAAAAGAATTAAATTTATTTACAATACACTTCCAGGTATCTAAACGTTGCAGTTCTGACGCGAGCTAAATTAAACTATATTGCTAGCGACATTGGGTATATATTTCTTTGAATTCCTTTGCTGAGTAAAACTTTTGTATGTGAGTACTATTGCTTATTCTGTGGCTTCAGGCTGTGTTTCCACTGAAGCGGAGCAGAGCGGAGAGAAGAGAAATTGACCAATCACAATGCTCGAAATCTCCGCTCCGCTGTTTGAATTCAAGCGGAGCGGAGATTTCGAGCATTGTGATTGGTCAATTTCTCTCCTCTCCGCTCTGCTCCGTCCGAGAAACGCAGCCTCATTGCTCTGGAGCCCGGGCTGCGCTTTTCCGCTTTTTCTTAACCATAAATAATATGCATGTCAATAGTCGAGGAGAAATAGCTGAAAGTGTTAAACGATTTGGCTCGAGTTTTTAGTGTTCCGTACCCATAGCGTAAAAACGGGACTAAGACTCCGTTGTCTGTCTGTTTGTCAGTCTGTTTATGTCTATCACGGTTCATTCGTAAAGTGATTTCAAATATGCGTCCCCGGGTCCAGTAAGTCAGTATATTTAAAATTCAACACAAATCCATCCAGCCCACCAGAGCCCCATTAATCTCTATAACCACGGCGTTACCCTGACACTTACACCCATTCTGTCCCGAATAACACTTGTAAAGCCCCGTCTGGAATAACAAACACTATTGTGTTGTGCGTCTACCCGCAGTGCGATCATTGTTTGAATTTTTGGATGAATTGGAAACGTTTTACCGTGATTATTCATGAATAAATGGTCTTCTTTATTCATTTACATGATACAATTTAAACGATAAACCAGTAAATATCTTACTTATATTATAAACGCGAAAGTTTGTAAGTAAGGGTGTGTGTTTGTTACTCTTTCACGTGAATGGTCGAGGATAAATAGCTGGAAGTGTTAAACGATTTAGCTTTAGTTTTTAGTGTTCCGTACCCATAGCGTAAAAACGGGACTAAGACTCCGCTGTCTGTCTGTTTGTCAGTCTGTTTATGTCTATCACGGTTCATTCGTAAAGTGATTTCAAATATGCGTCCCCGGGTCTTGAAAGTCAGTATAAAATTCAACACAAATCCGTCCAGCCCACCAGAGCCCCATTAATCTCTATAACCACGGCGTTACCCTGACACTTACACCCATTCTGTCCCAAATAACACTTGTAAGCCCCGTCTGGAATAACAAACACTATTGTGTTGTGCGTCTACCCGCAGTGCGATCATTGTTTGAATTTTTGAATGGATTGGAAACGTTTACCGTGATTATTCATGAATAAATTGTCTTCTTTAATCAGTTACATGATACAATTTAAACAATAAACCAGTAAATATCCTACTTATATTATAAACGCGAAAGTTTGTAAGTAAGGATGTGTGTTTGTTACTCTTTCACGTAAATGGTCGAGGAGAAATAGCTGGAAGTGTTAAACGATTTAGCTTTAGTTTTTAGTGTTCCGTACCCATAGCGTAAAAACGGGACTAAGACTCCGCTGTCTGTCTGTTTGTCAGTCTGTTTGTGTCTATCACGGTTAATTCGTAACGTGATTTCAAAAATGCTTTCCCGGGTCTTGAAAGTCAGTATATTTAAAATTTAACACAAATCCATCCAGCCCACCAGAGCCCCATTAATCTCTACAACCACGGCGTTACCCTGACACTTACACCCATTCTGTCCCGAATAACACTTGTAAGCCCCGTCTGGAATAACAAACACTATTGTGTTGTGCGTCTACCCGCAGTGCGATCATTGTTTGAATTTTTGAATGGATTGGAAACGTTTACCCATGGTAGAATAAAACATGGTATTCTCTTCCCGCGATGGAACTTGACTACGTCACGAAAGTGTTGCCACTGGTTGTTCTTTTCAGTAAATTTAAGGACTTTCTCAATTAGTTCACAAATATTAAAAAAAAAATATTAAGTAACTTAGCTATTTAGTAGCTCGCGATTCTCGCGTGATTCATGAATTCAATATTTTATAAATTGATTTAATAGGATTATTAATTCGAAATTGGTTTAAAAAGTTCAAAAATGCATTACGCTCGGGTAATTAAATTTCACACAGTGGCAGCACATCAAACTGATGACGTAGTCAAGTTCCATCTACGTCATCAGCTGTCAGGGGAAGAGAATACCTTGTTTTATTGAACCATGGTTTTACCGTGATTATTCATGAATAAATTGTCTTCTTTAATCATTTACATGATACAATTTAAACGATGAACCAGTAAATATCCTACTTATATTATAAACGATGGATGTTTGTTACTCTTTAACGTAAAAACTATTAAATGGATTTTAATGAAACTGTACAATAATACAGCTTACAAATCAGAATAACACATAGGCTACAATTGATATTGTGTGATGATCCTGAAGTCGCGGGCACCAGCTAGGTAAAAAAATATTTAAAACATGCGTTTATCTAAAAAAATAACTTAAAAGTTTATCGGCTGCACCTAGTTCTAGCCGGAATGATAAAGGCCAAACCTAGTTCTAGCCGAAGATAAGTAGGATACACCTAAGTGTAGCCGTCGGAGACCGGCTGCACCTAGTTCTAGCCGGCTAAACCTAGGCGTAGCCGAATTTCTCTCGTTTAAAAGAAAAGTTCACGCCCACCTCTTAAACTCCCTTCATTCATAAAGTCATTATTATTTTGTTCTTCTCTTCTTAACTATTTATATGTTAGTATAAGTAAATGTATATGTGTGTGTATTGTAAGTAGATATTTATTGTGATATTTATATATCATAGGTATATAATGTAATTGTATATTATATAGTATTATTTTATATGTGTAAGTATATTGTATTGCTTTTTGTGCCGCATAATTTTTTCTGTTTATCCCTATGGTTGACTGGGAGAAAATGCTTTAAGCATTAAGTCCGCCATTTGTTAAAAGTATATTTGTACTTTGGAACAATAAAGTTTGATAAAATAAATAAAATAAATTTCGGGTTTTAGCCGTAACATATATGTATTTGCGGCGAGATTTTTTTGCAATACTTCAGTAAGCTCTTTCCTTTCTATGCCTTTGAACCGACTAATAATATAGCGCAACTTTTAAGCCAGTATTAAATAATCATCAAACGTATTAGTAAAATATTACTCTGTGTAATCCATACAAATCTCCAATTATAAATCTGCGGTCTCAGTCAAACGCAACCGACGACGTCTATTTATTTAGACTGCTTCCGCGTGCGCCGCGACTAATGGGCTGGATCGCGGGTGAATCCACCTTGGCATTTGCCGGTTGTATTGTGTAATTAATGAGTGGTGGATAAATTAGTTGCCACCATGGTATAATAAAACAAGGTATTCTCTTCCCGAGATGGAACTTGACTACGTCACGATAAGTATTGCCACTGATTGTTCTTTTCAGTAAATTTAAGGAGATTCTCAATTTGTTCATGAATATTAAATAAAATATTAAGTAACTTAGCTATTTAGTAACTCGCGATTCTCGCGTGATTCATCAATTCGATTTTTTTAAATTGATATAATGGATTATTAATTCGAAATTGGTATATAAAGTTGAAGAATGCATTACGCTCGGGTAATTTAATTTCACACAGTGGCAAGACATCAAACTGATGACGTATTCATGTTCCACCTACGTCATCAGCTGTCACGGGAAGAGAATACCTTGTTTCATTATACCATGGTTACCGCCACTTCAACGATGAGGTAAATCAAAAATCAAGTCATACTAGCGCAACTCGAAGCCAGTGTTGCTGTCTTACTTTTTAGAATATTTCTAAACAATGGGAAAATAAGTCACTGTGTTAACCAGTCACAATTTGAGGTAAAAATCGATATATGTATGAAAACCAGTTTTAAAAGGCACTAAGATATATCAAATCGGATTTTTTATGTCGCTAAATGGGCTGGATCGCGGGTGAATCCACCTTGGCATTTGCCGGTTTTATTGTGTAATTAATGAGTGGTGGATAAATTAGTTGCCGCCACCTCAGCGATGAGGTGAATCAAACAAAAAACAAATTGGTCTGACACCGGGCAAAATCGAGCTCAACGGAGTCGAATCAGTCTAAAAAAAACCCGGTGTCAAACTGTTACAATAAATGCAGTTCATTATTAAAAGGAGAAGGCTTTTCAGATTATTCTTCTAGACTATAAGGAAGGTGAAGTCTAAATAACAGATAAAATATATAACGTGGAAGGGACAAACCCGTAATTAATTCAACCACGGGCTATACTAGATCAGTATAGTATCATCATCATCATTTCAGCCGCATAACGTCCACTGCTGGACATAGTATAATGGAATTAAAATAACAGTCAAATATATTTTTAAGCTGTTGCATAGCTTCTATCGCGGGCCTTGAGCGCGGGGACCGAATCCAGAAATTCCGTAACGAAAAAACCTCACGCTCCCCACTCCGCCTACCATTTAGGTTGCCGCTTCGTCTCCGTCGTACGTATGCGACGTTGCCGTCCTTCCTTGTATCGAACCACCTTAATGCAATAGCTTTACCGCGGCAGTCCCCGAGTGCCACGCGTCTTTTTTTTTGACATTTCCATACGAAAGTATGCGGCCGTCCAAGCAATTTGTATAGGAATGTCGATTTTTTTTTTTGCTAAAGTGATCTAGAATAGCTCGTGGTTGGATTTATTACGGGTATGTCCCTTCCACGTTGTATATAGCCAGACCAGATATCATAATTAAAAATACAATTATTACATAATATATTTATAAATAAAACATATTTACTACTATATATTATTATACATTATATACACCAGTGTTGGCCACTATTACACACGAAAAACAAAACCTACATACATATGACAACTAGCGACCTCCGTGGCGTAATGGTCAACACGCTAGACCGCCAACTCGGAGGTCCTGGGTTCGATCCCCAGCCAGGGCAAGTTGGAAAATGGCCTTTTTCAATTTTTCCTGGGTCTTGGATGTTTATCTATACATGTATTTGTTATATTATATAGTATCGTTGAGTTAGTTAGTATCCTATAACACAAGTCTCGAACTTACTTTGGGGCTAGCTCAATCAGTGTAATTTGTCCTATATTTATTTATTATTTATTTATTTATATACATAAATTCTAATATAAAGTTTTGAATAATATTCAATAAATTATTTATAAATAGACACTCCTTAATACTCGAGTTCAATGACCCTTCAAGTTATTTTGGGATAACTTAATTGGAACGGGAACAGATCAGGTGCTTACGTATACCTTCAAAGATATTGGTACTTAATTCAAACAGGGATGGAAAGTTGTCAGTGATCTCTGCGCGGGATCGAGTCAAATTGTAAATTAAAATCATTTGATCAAATCTTGAAGTGACACTGAGAGTCTTATTGACTGACTTCAAAAACGAAGGAGGATCTCGATTCGTCCGAATTTCAAAATGTTTTCTTTTATCATCGATTTAACGAGCAAAGTGAATGTATATACAGATTATTGCAATCTTGAAATCAGAACGACTAAAATAAGTTTTTGAAAAAAAAAGACGGGTTGCTCTCTGGGAGTGCCGGCAGAAGTGAAAACTTGAATATTAACGTTGTGCATTTTTGATATACGAAACAGCAGGCGCAGGCATACATTTTCGCCGCGCCGTAGAAAGAGAGGGGGATACTCCCTCCCCTACGCCGCGCCAGCTGTCTACTCTCCTTCCGTCTTACAAATTTTCGATCAGGTCACGTGTCCTGACGCGAGCGTGTCCTGACGCGAGTTTAACATTTTTTACCCATTCCAAAAAAAGTGCACAACGCCGCTTAAGAAGTTTTCACTCCAAAAACTCATTTTTTGTACAAGCTTTTATTGTGAGGCCTAAGTACTTGTCAAAAAAATGCAATAAACCGAAATAAGATGGGGGTTGTTTCGTTTTATTAAAGGGTTTCTATGGCCACCATCCGGCTCTATCGTTAGATCAGTTTCTTTTTATCTACCCTAGACATTGTCTAATATAGGGTTGCCATCCGTCCGGGTTTCCCCGGATTGGTCCTAGTTTATAGGGCATCCGAGGAGCGACCGGGCGGGGCTTAATCTGTTGTCCGGGTTTAACAATTTGTATATATAGTCGTGACACCCACGGCACTGTGCCCGCACGCCGCGATCCCCCCGTCCGCAGTTGCAGTTGTTTGTTACACTGAACTATGTTTAAAATACCTGTCGACATGTCCGGCTCTAAAATCCGGGGATTTCACGCGTCTTGTCCTGGTTGCAAAATTTTAGAGATGGCAACCCTAGTCTAATATAAAACTAGTATTACTCAATGAGGTTATGTTGTTATTTGACTGAGTTTTGTTGAAAAATCATTTGATTTGAGTTGTGGGAAAGTAACAGTTCAAAGCGTTATATAAAAATACGTCTTGTCTCAAATTCCAAATGGAGCCGATAACATTAATTTATTCGCTAAATTAAAATCGATTTATCCTCAGAAATTGGACGTCGCAGCCAATTTTCTTTTGATGTCGTTCTAGAAAGCTATTTACCGTTTATAGACGTCATTATTTTACTTTAAACGGTAAGTATGAGAGCATGTTTCGTAGATCTAGTAAGTTTTCTGGAATTTTCGTTTTTAACTGACTTCCAAAAAGAGTTTATCAATTCATCATCATAATCATCATTTCAGCCGCATAACGTCCACTGCTGGACATAGGCCTCTCCCAAGGATTTCCGAAATGACGATCTAGAGCGGCTTTATCAATTCGTCGCGATCTTTTTAGGGTTCCGTAATCAAAGGGTAAAAACGGGTGCTATTACTAAGACTCCGCTGTCTGTCTGTCCGTCTGTCTGTCACCAGGCTGTGTCTCATGAACCGTGATAGCTAGACAGTGAAAATTTCGCATATGATGAATTTCTGTTGCCGCTATAATAACAATTTTATTTGCTTTACGCAATTGAAAAAACCCCCGATGACCCCATCTAGTGATAAGTGGCGGAACTACTTAATATATTGATATCGTAGCGCCATCTATCTATTGTCAGATAATAACAATTTAAGCGTTATCACTTATCACCCAATTACTTTTAAACGACTGAACCGATTATTATCAAACAAGGCTAAGAAATAGGAGATCCGTTCAACTGCTAAGATGCTACTGATAGACACACAGACAGACAGTTAATTTTATATTACTTAGTTTAGAATGTTCGATGAATGAAGACATACGGATGTATGTTTACACATAAACCGGAGAAATCTCACGCTCGGTAGTAAAGTGATACTAACTCATTTATAGTTTATAGTGTTAGCATTTTCGGCATACACTCGATTTTAGACTTTATTCTGACTGTATAAAGACTATAATAGCGTGAAGTTTCTAAGTCGCGTGTGCGGTCTAGCAGATGTTTTACAATTTAGTTTTTTTGTTTTCTTTTTTTTTTTTTACTTGTAAAAAGAACGCTCGGAAGATGTAAATCTTTTTGAATTTACTACTACCGTTTCGAATGACGGGAAATTTCAGTGGATAGTCTGAAACAAAAGGAATGTTATTGTTTTCAGTAGTTAAGTGGTTGAAAAAGTTTATAGTTTAGGCTGGGAATCTCTTTGCTGAAATTCAGATGCTGATTTTATAGACGTGGTGGTTTTAACCGACTTCAAAAAAGAGGTTATCAATTCGAATGCACACCTCTTTATGTATTTTTTCCGATATTTCGAAAGCGCCTGGACTAATTTGGAAAATTCTTTATCAAGAAAATAAAATCAATGTATGTTACTTGATGAAAGTTGTTCGGTATCATGGACTGGATATTCCCTCAAAATAGTTTCAGTATATTTTGTTAGACGTTATATACTATGCGGAATGGACATACCCGCGTAAATAACTTGAAACACGGGCTGTACTAGATCACTATACTATAAAATGATAATCGAAATAACAGTCAAAAATTTTTAAAATCGTCGTTCCCATACAAATTGCTTGGCCGGCTGCACACTTTCGTATAGAAATGTAGTTTTTTTTTTAAATTTTACTGATATTTATTTCAATTTCATTTTACTATAGTGATCTAGCATAGCCCGTGGTTCGATTTATTACGGTTATGTCCCTTCCACGTTGTATAGATGGTACTAGACGTATATACGAGTGAAGCTGAACCAATTTGCAACGTCAGCTTCTGAAATGTACATTTTCAAATGTCTATTTCGCCCGACTCGACGTTTACAGTGTGTGTTGCTTTGAAGCTCGTTTATCACATAGACATGGACAGACGGACACGCCCACGACATTTCTCTACGTTAGCAGTTGACAGAAATTATCTAATTCCTTTTGAAATCGTTGAAACTAGTGTTCAGTGTGGTTTCCGGCAGAGTAGAATAGGGACACTCCAAGTCTTCCCGTGAATGTCGTAAAGGCGACTGAGGAAATACAAGCTAAACAAAGCTTACAAACATCATAAGATCTCTCCAACCCGTTTGGCCAGCGTGGATAGTGTAGGCCAAAGTCTTCGGGCTACTCTGGTAGTACAGAGAGGGTCGTGCTCCTGCAGTGGAGACAAAAAGACCTGATGATGATGATGATGATGATATTTCCTAGTGGCTGTGTGAACTCTAGACTAAGTTAGTTAGTAGTAATAGTCTAGTTCAAGTTTATCTGATAGAAAAGTTGTTGGAAAAGTTGCGTCTCAATAAGGGTAACAAAAAAGTCAAATGATATTTGTGAACATTTTTGAAAATGGCTGAAATATGATCTTTTTAAAGTTAGACGTATAAACGTCAGGGGTGTGTCCGTCTGTCTGTGTGACAAATGAGCGACGATGTACACCGTCAGCGAATCTATCGAGGCTAGTAACTTTATGTATAGGCTAGTAACTTTATTGATCGATATAAGTTTTCATAGTCTTTGAGTGTCCTGAAGGTTCGGTCTTTGATGATATCTTTAACGGTTGGATAGGTACGTTTTTCCTGAGCGTTCGGCTATGTATGTACCACGGGCGAAGCTGGGGTGGACGGTTAGTATTGTCAGAATTGCACAGTTTTTGTATGTTAGTACATATTCAATTCAATTCAAATATATCTTTACTATCATAGGATATTTATAATATCTCTTAATAATCGTCATTATTTTGTTGCACAATTGTTGACGTCAAATGGTTATTTACAGCTAAGTTTACTGCCGCTTCCAAAGCGCTTTACTTTTGCATACAAGCTTTCACCCATGCAAATAACTCGAAATGCGTACCTATCTGTCGAGTTGCGTATCTGAAAATTTTATCAAAATTGATTGTGTAGTTTGGGGGTGAAGTCGGTTTTTAGTTATGAAAAATTATTTAATCAATTTCGTATCGATCTCGATATTTTTTTAAATATATTTAATAACTTATATGTACTAATCATTACATTTACATAGTGTCATTTTTGGAACGCGGTTTCACCTGTTTCTAAGCTTTGGGCCAAAATATCGATGCGATATTTATCGATATTTAGCTCTATTTGCCCAGTTTCTTAGACGATAACTAAGTATTGGTTGAGAATTTAAATTAAAGGCTTATTACCAAGGAAACAATGAATGCTATATTCACTCGATCTTTTAACTGAGGACGACAGTGTCGCTAAAAACTCGATATCTCTAAACAAGTCAGACAACTTGCTTACACCACAGAAAGTACAAGATTAGACATTGACGTTTGAACGTCAGGGGTGTGTCCGTCAATCCGCGTGACAGATGAGCGACCACGTACCGTCAGCGAATTTCGCGAACTGGTTTAGTAGCTTTCTTGAGCGAGACCAAAGATAATACATATAATTACTAACGGAACAGATACTCAACGCCATAAAAACGATTGGAGGGCGCGTAAGTAGGCAAAACTGAAATTGCGGGTACGCACACAGAGATGGCAGCACATACGACTACAAAAAAAGTGACAAAGTGTTGAACATATTTTAAAAATATTTGTTGCATTTTTTTAAAGCCACGTTAAACGTACGTTAAACCTTGTTTGCAGGTGTTTGCGTCAAGCCATATCGGATGCATGCATAAAAACTGGACAAAGACCCTCAAGGACTTCCAAAATAACTGATTGGAATTTGTCCGCATCCAACGCTTGATCTCAATACATACATACTATCACGTCTTTATCCCTAATGGGACAGACAGAGCATTTTGGGTCTTGCGGCTCTATGCAGAGCCCAGGGCCGCAAGACCCAAAAGCCACTTTTAGCGCTATGGTGGGTGAGAAGATGGAAAAGCAATCAATACAGTGATGGGTTGCTAGCAGCATTCGCCTATTAACATGATTCGCATTTTCGCCCATTCCCTCGATCGGCTTTTACCATCTGTGCGGGAAGAGAAGCAGCTGGTACATTCTAAGTTTTTTCTTTTCTCCCAGACCAGCATGGAAGAGCATATCAAATAATACTAAAATCGATAATGCAATTTCCACATGCATGCTGTGGCCGCTCGATTCGTAGCACGTGTAAAACATCGATTACTGGCGATTTTAGCGACACAATCGAGATGAGCTCTCGTCTCGAGTGATTGATGCGATAGATCGAATCAAGAATAGAATGAATAGTTTAGCACGGTGCATCACTCTGTCATGTACGTAATGGAATGACGTTTCGTACGAACTTCTTTGCTTTTATCGACAAAACTGATAACGGTACAAAAAGACAGGTTCTTCGAAGATCGGAGTTCGCTTTCCGGCTTTTACTTTTTCTCTTCCCAAGGTTTCTTTCATGCTGGTCTGGGAGATAAGAAAAAAATTAAGAATGTTCCAACTGCTTCTCTTTCTGCACAAATTTATACGCCGAATTGGGTATTTTCGTAGGTCAAAAATAAATTATTTTGTACTGATAACAAAATAAAATGTCCCAAAATAATGTCACTTGTCTTTAAACATATCCATTTTAACGTGATTTTAAATTTATTATTGCAGAAAAACTTATAATAAGAGCGCTATTTGACTCCAAAAAACTGTGACGTCATCTGCCTGTATTTCATACAAAATCCCATAGAAACTGTTTGTTTTGACGTTTAGAAAAAAGTATCTGATTTGACGTGTTGGAAAATAGCGTATTGGAAGATATTGTAATGATTAGATGCGGCTAGCAACCCATCACAGTTTTGATGCCTTTTTCGTGCTATTTGGAATCTAAAGCGCAAATTCTATTATAGCTTGAATTTAAAGCCAAATGTCACGAACTCTAATTATAGAAAAACACTAAGCAGAATTCTCTGTGACCACCATTATTGTCACAGTTCATAATCACGCGAACAACTAGGTTCGCGTGGTGAAACCAAATAAAATGACAGACAGACAGACGATGACCTCGCAACATAGATATAGCAGGAAAATAAATTCCACGTTGAAGTCTCAAAAGTATAACCTGTTTTGAAATGTAGTGGCGTGTTTTTTGTATGAGGCGTTAATTTCATATAAAAAAACACTACTACGTAAATTTCTCTTATAAATAGAATAGTCACCTTAAATAAGTCATTGACTCTAATAAATAGACGACCTCCGTGGCGTAGTGGTCACTATGCTAATCCGCCACCCAAAGGTCCCGGGATCGATTCCCGGTCAGGGCATGTTGGAAAATGGCCTTTTTGAAATTGTCCTGGGTCTTGGATGTTTATCTATATGTGTATTTGTTATAAAATATAGTATCGTTGAGTTAGTATCCCATAACATAAGTCTCGAACTTACTTTGGGGCTAGCTCAATCAGTGTTATTTGTCCCTATATACCTATTAAAAAAAAAAAAAAATAGAAAAGTCACCCTAATGATTTAGGCCACTTTCGTCAGATAACGCATTCGTCAGAATAATTTATAGGCTGTTTTTTTCTGACGAAAACGGAATTCTACTTTTGACAGAAAAACCTTTCGCTAATTTTTACAATGGCTTTCTGACGAAATCGGAACTCCTTTTTGGACAGAAAAATCTTAAGTACCTTTATCATTTAAACTGCAAACGGATTACTTTTGAAGTTTAGCGACGTCTCATTCTTGCAACAGTAAACTCCTATATAAGAGACACAAGATGGGTTTATGTCAGATTATATTTATAAAGTAAGTTTTTTGCTCTTTGCCTCGTAAAATTTTTTATTTATTTAACTTTATTACATTACATGTAATCGGCGGACTTAAGGCCGTAGGCCTTTTCTTCTAGTCAACCTACAGGTGGTGTTGACATGTGAACATTTCGGAAATATGTGCAAAACCTTTAATGTTTAAAACACTTACTTACAAATTATATGATAATAAAAATGTGTGTATACTTTCAAACCCAAGGTGCTCTGTGTACACTGTTAGGGCAATAAAGACCGAAAAGTGTTTCCGTATCGTAAGGGCTTTTGCAGACGTGTCTTAGAAGCTAAACAAAGCTTATAAACATCAATGAGACCTCTCCAATCCCTGGCCAGCGAGGAGAGTGTAGGCCAAATGCTCTTGCTGCTCTGGCCAAGTATGGCTCTGGTAGTACAGAGAGGGTCGTGCTCCTGTAGTGGAGACTAAAGAAGACCTGATGATGATGTTGTTATAAAGACGTGATCATGTCTGTATGTATGCGTAATTAATAAACGTTCTAGTAATTTTAATCGATATCTTTTATTCATAATAAATAATAAACAGCAAAATATTTAAAACCCAGCACTAGGCTAGATCCTAGGTGCTCTTCGTAGACAAAGATATAAAAAAAAACGACGGGTTGCACTCTGGGAGTGCCGGCAGAAGTGAAAACTTGAATATTAACGTTGTGCATTTTTGATATACGAAACAGCAGGCGCAGGCATACATTTTCGCCGCGCCGTAGAAAGAGAGGGGGATACTCCCTCTCCTACGCCGCGCCAGCTGTCTACTCTCCATCCGTCTTACGAATTTTCGATCAGGTCACGTGTCCTGACGCGAGTTTAACAATTTTTACCCATTCCAAAAAAAGTGCACAACGCCGCTAAAGAAGTTTTCACTTCAATAAATTTAAGTTCACCAAGACCACCTACGAATATTAGATGCCCTACGTGAATTAGACTAGTTGCTATTCAGACGGATAAGTGGAATACCCCTCAACAAAGAAATGTAAAAATACACAGAGCAAATCGGAACAGAGCCATCCAATAAATTAGTCGACCATTCGGTCGTATCGTAAAGCATCGACCGCATCTCAAAGGCAACGGAACGGCCGGCCACAATTAAAGTGTACGACGATAAACAGAGCGCTGGTATTTCGGTCGGAAGGCGATCGTTATTGTATCGATATCGATACTCGCTTTGGTATCCGGGTTATTTATGTGCTTTTAGTGGAATAAAATATGTTACATTCCTCCAGGCCTAAATGCTGGTTTATTAATGTTCGATTTCAATTATCTAAAGTTTTCCGACCACGTGCTTGCAAGCGCAGCGTACCACCTTCTAGGCGGTCTGACGATCTGGAGACCTACTTGTTTTAGTATGTACCAATTGGACCCCAATTATGAAATTTATTAGTGTGCAATAAGAAAGTCAAGCTTAAGCCAAACTTTCTTGTCTTTAAGGTAATCATCGGGGTGTAATTAACTAGGTGGTCGGACGAACTAAACAAGTCTGCAAGAAAACGCTGAATGCAATCGCTTCCAATTTGTCTCCACTGCTAGAGCATGACACTCTATGTACTTCCAGAGCCATACTTGGCCAGAGCAGCCAGAGGACTTTGGCCTACACACTCCTCGCTGGCCAGACGGGTTGGAGGTCTTATTTAAATTTTAAAACAAACCAATGGCCGATGAGGCAAACCTTTTTGCTTCATTCATCGATTCGTTGCGCTGTGTCCCGGCCCCTGCCACTTGAACAAGCTAATCCGCTGGGCTATATCAGTTACATATGTTCTACTAAGAATTTCCTCTTTTCTGATTTGGTCACATATGGAAATTGTGATAAGTCTGAAAATAATTAAGTTTTAAATTACCGCCTTAGCTTCAGCGCTAGTACGAATTGACCCTTACTCTCACCGGTCCGCGGTCTCTGTCCACCGCACCATTACTCTACAACCAACTACACGATTACTGACCACGCCATCCATTCAGATGCAGTCCTAGTAAATTGCAGCTCGATGCTAAACACAGATAATAAATCTGCTGAGGTGGCACCGTTCGGTTTTGGCGTGCTCCTCATAGATCTAATGAATTAACATTCATTGGATTTTATAATAAACTACTGGCAGGCCAGTGTACTTTCCTTGTGGTAAGCAAGTTGTCTGATTAGTTTAGCGATAGTCGAGTTTTTAGCGACACTGTCAACGTCAGTTAAAATAGCGAGTGAACAAAGCCAGGCCTGTGTCACTCCCGTTTAGGTATCGAAAATATACCTACATTATTACTATGCGCGCGGCGGCCACTCCGAAGTGGAAAATTCAGTGACGTGGTTCGTATGTCTAGAACTATAAGAATTAAATTGACTTGCAATGCACTTCTAGGTATCCAAACGAAGAGGTGTCGAGTTCTGACGCGAGCTAAATTAAACCATATCGCTAACGACATTGAGTAGATATTTCTTTTAATTCCTTTGCTGCTTAAGACTTCTGTACGGTAGTACTAGTAATTATTCGGTGCCATTACTCTACAACCAACTACACGATCACAAGACCAGCCGTCCATTCAGATGCAGTCCTAGTAAATTGCAGCTCGATGCTAAACACATATAATAAATCAGCTGAGGTGGTACTGTTTGGATTTGGCGTACTCCTCATAGATCTCATGATTAAACATTAATTTACCATTCTTGTCCTGGGTCTTGGATGTTTATCTATATATGTATTTGATATGAAATATAGTATCGCTGAGTTAGTATCCCATAACGCAAGTCTCGAACTTACTTTGGGGCTAGCTCAATCAGTGCAATTGGTCCCTATCTATATATTTATTGGCTTTGATAATAAACTAGCGGCAGGTCTGTGTTACTCCCCGTTTAGGCATCGAAAATACATCTACATTATTATTACGCGCGGGGCGACCTCCGGAGTGGTAACAAGACGATTCGGGTCAAATCAGTAGATCCAGAGGTAAATAACCTATTAATCTAGCAAGGCTGAGAAGAAACACCGAAAAAAACTCATTTTCACACTGTTGGTCGCCAACTCGCCAGAAGGGCTTTGTCTTATTATTATTTATTTATTTATTAAATCTTTATTGACCATAATGGTACATAAGGTGGACTTAATGCTAACGCATTCTTTACCAGTCAGCCTTTGGGAAAAACAGAATTAAATTTATTAGCGATAGGCGCTTAAAGATATATATATATATATTATTGTCTTTTTTTAAACAATAAATACTTATAATTTTATAAAATGCAATTAAATCAATGGTTTTTCAATTTGCCTGGCATACAAACTTGTATAACAATGCGATTCGGGTTGAATCAATAGATCCAACGGCAAATAATCTATGTATCGAGCAAGGCAAGGTTAGAAATCGCATTAGCCTAAATTGCTGTGCAAAATATGGCACGTCTGGTGCAACGATGCATCGGTTGAGGGATATTGATGTTTACATTACGTTACATATTGCTTGTGGGTGACACATAGCGCGACGAATTATGAACCCCTACTTTCAATAAATTAATATATAAGGTCTAACAAAATATACTGAAACTATTTTAAGGGTAATTTCAGTCCGTGATAGTGAACCACTTTCTCCAAGAAACATATGTCGAAATTTGAAAAATAATTTTTGGCTTTCCAAGCACACTCGGATCAGCTGATCGATCAAATTGTATGGGAGGCCAACAATTACTTTTCATATTTCGATACGTGTTTCTAGGGGAAAGTTGTTCAGTATCATGGACTGAATTTCCCCTTAGTTTCACTATATTTGGTTAGACCTTATAAAGGGACAAATTACACTGATTGAGCTAGCCCCAAAGTAAGTTCGTGACTTGTGTTATGGGATACTAGCTCAACGATACTGTATTTTATAACAAATACACATATAGATAAACATCCACGACCCAGGACAATTTGGAAACGGTCATTTTCCAACTTGCCCTGAACGGGGATCTCTGACCCGGGACCTCTGGGTGGCGGACTAGCTTGGTGACCACTACGCCATGGAGGTCGTCAGAATCGCCAATAGTATCATATGTAAACGTGCCTCTCCAACCCGCCTGGCCAGCAAAGAGAGTGTAGTAATCTTCTGGCTGCTCTGGCCAAATATGGCTCTGGTAGAAAACAAAGAGGGTCGTGCTTCTGCAGTGAAAACTTAAAGAGTCCTAATGATGATTATATGTAAACGCCATCTAGGGATGAGCGGAGAAACTAAATAGTAGAACTAATATCCGTAGCGCCATCTATTGTTTGTCAGGTAAATTCAAAACTCCCAATTTGAAGCGTTATTACCCAAAACCTTTTATTTAATCCGCCGAACCGATTTACATCAAACATAGCTAAGTCCCACCGCAAGAACTTGCATTTACGTAAAAAATAACCGCATCGAAATCGGTCCATCTGTTCAAACGCAAGACAGACATTAGCGTCAAATTATAACACCCCTAAAATTTTGTCAGGGACTTAAAAATGATCAGGTACTTGAAACAATGACATTCAACAGAATTCCAACTTAACTCCCGACTTTTTCTCTCAAACAATAACGAAATGAAGAGATTCATCTGCCAAGCTGAATGGAACCTCCCCCCTCCGTCTCATTCCGAGTAATTAAATGGCAGATAGATCTCAGAGATCGTCCCTAAGTTCCGTAACAAGATGGACGACACTCGTCGTGATTGGACGATGGATATCTACCTCTTTTATTAATATAATGAAAATTAATTCTATTGTTTTTAACGCCCCATGCTGGTCTGGGAGAAATAAAAAAAAACTTAGAATGTACCAGCTGCTTCTCTTCCCGCGCAGATCGTAAAAGCCGATCGAGGGAATGGGCAAAAATGCGAATCATGTTAACAGGCGATGCGGCTAGCAACCCATCACTGTATTGATTGCTTTTCCATCTTCTCGCCCACCATAACGCTAAAAGTGGCTTTTGGGTCTTGCGGCCCTGGGCTCTGCATAGAACCGCAGGACCCAAAATGCTCTGTCTGCCCCATTAGGGATAAAGACGTGATAGTATGTATGTATGTATCATCATTTTGTAGCGCTCAATATTGCTTGACAATGCATTGCAGGTTCGTAGATAGTAGGGATTGCAATCCGGAAGACCGGATACAGTGATCCGGCGGATTCGGCATCAGGTTACACTTACCGGATCCAGTCTAATGAGCCTCGCCCCGCGCCCCGCACACCGTTCGTAATTCGTATTGCTAGTGTAGGTAGGTACGTACGTAAGTCGTGCCGGTTTTAGAGTAATACGCCATTTAGGTAGCTAACCCACACGGAAAAACACTAGAATGCTTTTCCTTTTAAACAGATTGTGGCCCCTTAAATTTTATTGTGTTATTCTCACGATTAAATTGTGATAAATTGTTTTATTTGTTTCAGGTAAGTGCTCGAGGCGTTATTACAATTCTGGACGTGATTGTAAGTGGTGCTTATTTCGTTTTTTAACTGACTTTCACGCGGCAAAAGTGCCAATAGATCAAATCCTATCCTATTAATATAATAAATGCGAAAGTAAGTTTGTATATTTTTTTGTTTGTTTGTTTTCAGTTCACGCTTCAACCATTGAACCTATTTAGATGAAATTTGATATAATAGTTTGATATCCAGGGCAGGACATAGGATAGTTTTTATCCCGAAATTCCTACGGGGAGTGAAGCCCACGGGCACAGCTAGTTTTATATAATTTATCAAAATTAAAAACCGTCTTCACCCCCAAACTACTTAACCGATTTTGATTAAATTTCTATGCAACTACCTGACAAGTATACCGTTTCAAACAAAAAAAATATTTTTAAAATCGGTCAACGCGTCTTCGAATAATCGGTGGACATACAGTTAAAAAAAGATCGCTACGAATTGATAACCTTCTCCTTCTTTGGAATAGTATTTAGCTATTGTATAGTAACTGTAAATATTATTATGTTATTGCCCTACCTTTATCAAATGATATGCTCTATTCTGTTAAGCTCTTAATTCACCACAGCCCATTAATAAACAATAGGGCCGCGGGTCAGGCACCCATCTCAAACGTAAGGGCAACCGCGAGCGACGCAACTGTAGCTGAATTTTTAAACAGAGCTGCCGGAGCCCTACTGAAGACACAAACACTGCTACTACAGAAATAAAGCTGATAAAACGTCGATAGATGTGTCTGGGATGCATCCAGTCAATGGAACATCTGTTGCCATGCCCCACGTCAGCCGTATGCTGATGTAAAGACGATCTCATTATCATCATCGACAGCTCTCTATATCTCAGAGTATCGCACAAACGTTACATAGGACTAGTAAAGTATCGACCGAGTAAAACATCGTTCCAATAATTTAGCGATATATCGTGTTACGTACAGTGAACATTGCATCAACATTTTTCGAAACGAAATACGTATAAATCTGAAAAATATCACTTTCCACCTAGACCTAGGATCGAACCCGGGACCTATGCAATGGCTTAATGCATGCTGTTCTACATAGGTTATTTAGGAAATCCTTGGGAGAGGCATATGTTAATAAAGTTAAAAAAAGTTTAGTTAGTTTAGTTTAGTTTAATAAAGTTTGATAAATAAATAAATAAATAAATAAATATGTTCAGCGGTAGACGTTATGCGGCTGAGATGATGATGATAATACAGTAATTAGCCTATGACAGAAGTCTTTTAAGCAGCTTGATAAATCTCAACAGTTCAACACTCCCATCAATTTTAAGGAGGCTCACCGCTTTATTTCTATACACCGAGTGTTCCGTACCGGATGCCTCTCCATGCTCCTGAATTTTTGACAGGCAAACAAAGGCCGTGGATTTGGAATATTCTAGTGGATATGCACCGCCTTATGTGGATAATGACGGGGATGCTCTTAACGGGGGCAAACAAAAGCAGTAACAGTATCTGGAATCACCTTTCTGTTTGGGCTTTCTCCTGGAATTGCCGGTGATTTTTCTTTACTTGTTTATTCTTTACTAGCTGTTTTCCGCATTGTTGCAAGGGATTTGAAAAATAAAATATAGCCAACGTTCTGAGGGGTAGTACCCCTGCCAATTCGAGCAAGAAAAGCGGCACGGATGTATATCATACTATCTTTTTCTCAAAGCAGTTCATACCATTTTCGACCCCCTATAACTTTGTGGATAAAACTAGAAGCCTGAATGTTTTGTAATTAAGCAGGCATTTTAACACAGTGTATTTTAAATTTCATTCAATTTTTCTTCTGTCTTAAGTCATTACGTTATTAGCTAACCTAACAACATCTTATAACGACTGTAACTTTTTTTTTGACAAATCACCCAGATTGAGCTAGCCCCAAGGTAAGTTCGAGACTTGTGTTATGGGATACTAACTCAACGATACTATATTTTATAATAACTAGTAGTTCGCCGCGAACTTAGACCTCGCGATTATTTTTCGCAATTCAGTTTTCTAAATAACCCCTAGATGGCGGTATCCAAAGTTAGAATGCGCTATGGTTTCGTTTACTACATAATCGCGGACATTTTTATTAATATTTCAAAAACTACTGAACCGATTTTGATGCCCAACGAACTTGAAAATTCTATTAATGTTTCCTACATGCATACCAAGTTTCATCAAAATCAAACCATCGGTTCGGCTGCTATCGCGGTACAAACATACATACATACATACATACATACATACATACATACATACATACATACAATGTGTTTTCGCCCCAACTCGATTTAGAGACCTCACTCGCTTCGCTCGCTCGGTCAAATACTATATAGTCCAGTCATTATAGTAAGTTCACCTCGGAATTCGAGATACCCAGCTGTAAGTCTGTAAATACTTGTATATTGACACCCTAAAAGTTGTCTCAAAACCTACATATGGTAGGGTGTACGCAACTATTAAATTTCAAGGTCAAAGGTCACAAAAATCGGTTTTTTGCGCTTTTTTTGTAAATATCTCATTTCCTATGGGTTTTTTGCTATTTGTATTTATTATCAATATTGTAGAATACAAAATTCTCTACAAATTTTGTTTGAAAAAATTTTTCATACGGTGAACCGTTTTCGAGATAGAGGGCGGAGAGCGCGCGGTCACAGCATCACTTCAGGTCAACCGGTGCCTCCGGTCATAAACGCGCCATATATAGTTGATGAACTATCAATAAATCAATGATTATAAATATTTGTCAATTTTTATTAACTATTATATTATATTTTATCATTTTCTTCATGCCTTAAATCTATATCTAATTATTTTGATAATTATCCTTATTCCAAAACACATATTTTATTTCTGCACGCATTAAGTGGATGTGACACAACTTCTGCGCTTTTTAAAAAGGGAAAAAAATCATTTTTAAAAGTTTTTGAGAAACTGACAAATTTGGATGAACTAGCTGCAGCATTTGAGGAAGAAAATTGTTCGGCCCAAAGATTATTAGAGAGTGGAACTCAAACCTTATTGGCAGTCTATATTGCTCCGAAATCTGTGAAAAGTCTCGATCATCTTCGTTATATGCATTACGTCAAGTCTACAAAACTTATAAACCTGTGCAGCTTTCAAATATTCCACCAACAAGTGCAGCTGCTCATCAACATTTCGAACGTGTATATTATCAAGTTCAAACTTGGTTAGGGCATGATTTGGAACCCCAGGTATGGGGTTGGGCAATGCGAAACGATTTTCTGGAGCCTATCATGACAATTTTATGCAACTGCAAGAGTGGTTGTGGTTCGCGATGCGGATGCAGGAAAGCGGGCTTGCAATGCTCTTTAGCTTGTGGTCAATGTAATGGGCAAGCTTGTCTCAATGCTCTACCATATCAGAGCGACATTAACGAAGATGGAACTTTTGACTCCGAAATCATGGAAGAACTTGAGACAAATGTCGTTGAAGACGATAATGAAGACCAGTTTGAAATTTGCCAGCAGCCGGAAGACGACGATGAAGAGGAAGAAGATGATTAAAATTATAAATTGTAGTTTTTGTACCCTTTATTCCATTTTTTTACTTTTAGTAAAAATAAATGTATTGAATGATATTTTTTAATAAAAAGATAAATTCATAATTTATTTGTTTGTTTTTTATCATGTAAGAAGTTATTAATATTAATTAGGTTTAAACTCAAATATAATTTCTATATTTTTATTAACAATTCTGCAATTACATGGGCAGGTAAGTGTTGTTAAATAAATTAATACTGAATAAAAAGTGGATAGGTTAGGAAAAAATGATAAAATATAATATAATAGTTAATAAAAATTGACAAATATTTATAATCATTGATTTATCGATAGTTTATCAACTATATATGGCGCGTTTTTGACCGGAGGCACCGGTTGACCTGAAGTGATGCTGTGACCGCGCGCTCTCCGCCCTCTATCTCGAAAACGGTTCACCGTATGAAAAATTTTTTCAAACAAAATTTTTAGAGAATTTTGTATTCTACAATATTGATAATAAACACAAATAGCAAAAAACCCATAGGTAATGAGATATTTACAAAAAAAGCGCAAAAAACCGATTTTTGTGACCTTTGACCTTGAAATTTAATAGTTGCGTACACCCTACCATATGTAGGTTTTGAGACAACTTTTAGGGTGTCAATATACAAGTATTTACAGACTTACAGCTGGGTATCTCGAATTCCGAGATTCTTACCTAATTTAAGCTTAAATGACTGGACTAATATATAAACTTTCAAGACCCAGGTTAATCTGAAAAAGATCATTTTCCCTTTTTGACCTGACCGGGGATCGAACCCGGGACATCTAGTGAGACAGCGTGGTATGATGACCACTCGGCCACAGAGGTCGTCAAATAAAATCTTTTATATATAAATAAATAGTATGACTTGGATGATATGATAATCTTCAAAACTGATAACTTACATATGTACATGAACCCAGGAAGAGGAAAAACCTTTTTTTCTCTTCCGTGATATTTCATGAACGTTGCAAGGAAATCCCCGGTGAATCTTTAACGTCAGTAGGTGAAAACTGTAAACTAACAAAATTATAAGGGTTCGTTTTAATCAGGAACCGTGGTATGGTACTGGGCACATGAATAAATACTGACTACAGAGGGGTTACTCCATATACGTTAATAGTACAATAGTGACGTCCTACTTCTATGTCAAACCAAATTAAGACTTTATTATCATACGTTAGTGCTCAATGTTGCTTGATACTGAAACGCTGTAATGATACGCCGTCTTACGTAACGCTTTTGGAGTAAACCCCCCTGAACTTGCACTCTGGGCCTATTGTAAAACTGAGCTGTTACAGACGAATGAAATCTTTTGACAGTTAGCAAGCGTCGCGCGACAGCATAGAGAGTCGAGTAGAAAGAAGTAAAATCTAGAAAATACAACTACTTTGTTTTGATATGGTTATAATTAACACTCCATATCAACATGTCGTTGGACACATAAATATATATTGAAAAGATTTTTTCAGGGTGGGTGGGTAGGCATGGGCTATTGTAATGGACTAAAAACTACTTATTATTAGTTGGGCTGTATCCCTATCGATTTGATTTGCACTAAAAAGTCTACCGGTAAAATATAACCGTTAATTTTGGCTTGCATATTCCGATAAAAAAGAGCAATGTAACTTTATCAAACTGAGTTCAACTCCTTTGCCCGTCATACAACGTGGAAGGGACATACCCGTAATAAATCGAACCACAGGCTATACTAGATCACTACATTATAATGATAATAAAATACAGACAAAAAAACTAAAAAAAAAACGACATTCCTATACAAATTCCCCGGGCGGCTGCACACTTTTGTATGGAAATGCCGAACTTTTCTTTTAGTTTTTGACTATTATTTTAATTTCATTATACTGTAGTGGTCTAGTATAATCTGTGGTTCGATTTATTACAGGTACGTCGTCCCTTCCGCGTTGTATAACCTCATGCCCATACGCCTGGCTGCATAGTGTACGCATGTATTATTCTCGCGTACAATCTCGCGCGAACAAATCCAAATAAAGGTAACGCTCAATTATTAACGTGCAATCCACGCGCTGGGCTCGCCGTTGAATAAAGTAGTGAGGTGGCCTGCCGGTGGTACTTATACCTGAATTTAATGGTACATCAACCATGTGAAAGAGTTTGCGTGATACATTTGATTACAACGTAAGTGCGCCAAACGTATCAGATACTAGACGCAGCGCGCGGCTTCGCCCGCGTTAACCATACGAGTGAAGTCGCGGGCGTGATGAAATATAGCCTATGGCCTTCCTCGATAAACGACCTATCTAATACCGAAAGAATTTTTCAAATCGGACCAGTGGTTTCTGAGATTAGCGCGTTCAAACAAACAAACAAATAAGTATGGATTTCAAGGTACTTTAACCTCTCATATGTCATTGCGTAGATCTACGCGAGTTTGCATTCTGATATTCCGGCATACAAGGGGTTAAAGCATCTAGGTTTACATTAATTTAAATATCTTTTCAATAGCTCTCTTTCTTGTCTGCATTTTAAAGTTATTAAAAGCTTGTTATAGGAACGGGCTTAGAACGTGCCACATCCTAATCCTATAAATGCGAAACTAATATTATTAACTATTTTTATTTTTAGTTTGAGTTTGTTTATTTGTTTGTATGTATGTTTGTTAGTTTGTTACCTCTTCACACTTCAACCACTGAACCCATTTGGATGAAATTTGGTATGGATATAGTTTGAGACTCGGGGAAGGACATGGGGTACTCTATATCCCGAAATTCCCACTGGGAGCGAAGCCCGCGGGCACAGCTAGTTTGTAATATTATGAAATGTTATTACCGAAAATTGTTTTCGTAAAAATCTTTTCTTTTCCTCAAAGCTCATATCATATCTCGCACCCAAATTAATAATTTCGTCGGAACCTCGAAGGTATCGAATCAGAGTCATCAAACATTAACGCCGGGACGCCGCCGGAATACAAGATGGCCGCTCAATAATTAAATACCGATTGATTTATATCAGAGCTTCTTATTGTGAGCCCTGCCTTGTGTGTGAACGTTGGAATCTTATTGGAGCTTTCCGAATCATATTTTCGTCTTTGTTTGAACAGAGTTCGCAACGTGGAGATTCGTGGCTATTTTAATAAATAAAAATATAAGAAAACGATTTTAAGTGCAATAAATTAAATAAATAAATAAATAAATAAATAATTATATTTTTTTCTCAAAATATGCCTTTATCAAAAAAAAAAAACTTAAAAGCTTAAAGTGCTCCTCAAGAAGCAATTTTTGTATCAAAACAGATTTTTTTCTAAAAAAAATTAACTTAAAAGATAAATGTGCTCCTCAAGACGAAGCAAACGAGCCCTAAATGGCCACTTTCCGGTTCCATCATCAGATCAGCTATATGTCATCGTAATATTGCATTGTCACGCGATATACATAGGTATGCATGCAAAATTTCAGCTCAATCAAAGCAAGCAAGTCAATCGAAATTGGGCTCGTTTGATTCGTCATGAGGAGAGTCTTAAGATAAAAGTTTGTTTGAAGATTTTTTTTTAATAATTACTTTTTGTTATAAATACATGTGTATATATAGACTCCCATGCTGGTCTGGGAGAAATGAAAAAACTTAGAATGTACCAGCTGCTTCTCTTCCCGCGCAGATCTTAAAAGCCGATCGAGCCGACCGATTAACAGGCGATGCGGCTAGCAACCCGTCACTGTATTGATTACTTTTCCATCTTCTCGCCCACCATGACGCTAAAAGTGGCTTTTGGGTCTTGCGGCCCTGGGTTCTGCATAGAGCCGCAAGACCCAAAATGCTCTGTCTGCCCCATTAGGGATAAAGACGTGATAGTATGTATGTATGTATATATAGACTGTACTGTCTTTCGTTTGACTGTGACTAGACCTTAAGTGACATAAGTTTTAAGTTGAACAAAAGGCAAATTGTTCCTAAATAGTAAATTTCCATGCGCTCTCGGTAGCCATCGTAAAAACTTGCCACATCTTTTACTAGCTTCCCAAACTTCCGCAATAAAGATCTAACTAAACGAATGTTTATCTTTTACAGCTCTTTTCACTATTTCCACTATAATATATACTTTGTATCATGTATCTATCCTTGATGAGGCAGACAGAACATTTTACGTCTCATTGTAAAACGTAGACTATATTTGTCTCCGTGGTATAGTGGTTAGAGCGTTTGGCTCATACCCGGAGGTCGCGGGTTCGTTTCCCGGCGGGGGCAACGAATTTGTGTTGTTGTCCTAGTCTGGTTAGGACATTGTAGTCTGATCACCTGATTGTCTGATAAGTAAGATGATCCGTGCTTCGGAGGGCACGTTAAGCCGTCGGTCCCGGTCACTGTCTTTGGCAGTGGTCGTTACCTAAAACCATGTCAGAGGCCTTTAAGGCGGTTTAAAAACTCTGACACTAGTGTTAGTCATAACACACACGATAAGAAGACGACTATATTTGTTACTAGGTTTAAACCATTATCCGACCAAATCAAGTTGACATTTCATAAGAGGTAATGGCAATACTTGATGTCAACTTGATTTGGTCGGATAATGATTTAAACATATAGTAACAAAGTCTGCGTTTTATAATAAGACGGTTTGTGTCTTGCGGCTCTAAACAGATAAACATAAACCTTCTCTAAATAGATTTTGACGACCTCCGTGGCGTAGTGGTCACCATTCTAGTCCGCCACCCAGAGGTCCCGGATTCGATACCCGGTCAGGGCAAGTTGGATAATGGCCTTTTTCAAATTGCCCTGGGTCTTGGATGTTTATCTATATATGTATTTGTTATAAAATATAGTATTGAGTTAGTATCCCATAACACAAGTCTCGAGCTTACTTTGGGGCTAGCTCAATCTGTGTGATTCGCCCTTTATATCTATATCTATCTATACATATAATAAAACAGTAAAAAAAGTGTGTCTGTACATTAAATATATTTCAAAAAAAAATATTGGGGGCGATGGAGACATAGTAATAGAGTAAGAATTTTAAAAAAAATGTCTGTCTGTTTGTCTGTTTGTCTGTATGTCTGTTTGTCTGTTTGTCTGTTTGTACACGCTAATCTCCGGAAATACTGGACGGATTCGAATGCAACTTTTTTTGTTATATAGCTATTAAGCCTGGGCAACATATAGGGTATAAATGATTTTGGAAAATGAAACGCCTGATGCAGAACCATAATGGTCCAGCTAAACTATAAGAGGTATAAAAATGTCGCCTAAGTAAAAGTTGTTCAGCCTGATGGGCATTTTCCAGAGACATAAAGTGCACGCGAACGAAGTCGCGGACTTCAGCTAGTAAAAAATAAAAATAAAGACACAAATACCACTCTTAGCGTGATGGTGGGCAAGAAGGTGGTAAAACTAATAAAATTAGTGATGGGTTGCTAGCCGTATCGCCATTTTTAACCGTTTTTCAAAAAAAGTAGGTTATCAAGTCGTCCCGATCTTTTAATATGTATGTTCACCGATTATTCGAAGACGCCTGGACCGATTTGGAAAATTCTTTTTTTTTTGTTTAAAAGGGCTTACTTGTTGAGTGGTCCCATTGAAATTTGACTTACTTCTACCTTTTAATTGAGTAAATTTCCTCTAAATCAATCGCAGGTTGACTGGAAGAGATCCCTACATGGGATAAGTCCGCCTTTGTATATTTGCTCTTTTGAATTTTTGTAATTTATTTCGTTTTTTGGTACAATAAAGTTATTACAAACAATCAAACAAATTTTATCAAAATCGATTGTATAGTTTGGGGATGAAGTCGTTTTTTTTGGAACGTAGTTCCTTATCGCGCGTTGCGAAAGGGGGTCAGACGGAAAAAATTAAGACCAAAAGTTGTAACTACACTTTTTGCTATACATAGTTGTAAGCCGTGCGGCGTGCGCTCAGTCGTCTCTCTCTCTCTCCTAATTAATTTTAAGGAACTTCGTTCCATCCGGGTGTCCCCTGGCACCTCTCAAGTTTTTTAATATTGTACGTAGTGAAACCATACTGAAGCAATCGGTGAGTTAAGTATATTATTATGTTTACCTCATAACAAATTCACCTTATAATTTGATTGACGGCTAGAGACCACTGTCCTTGTCTAACACCATAAGTTAGAATGAGAAGGCAATAGCTCATTATGCAGATATATTCTATGACTAATGGACTATCGCAACGATAAGTCATTTGTCATAATATGATTAATTGTATGTCATATGCATATAGACGATGCAGTATTAGTTTTCTGTGTCGCTCATATATTTATTTAATAACTGAGAACGATGAACTCGACATCTTTGGTTCAAGCTTCGGCAGTTTCAGATTGACGGTTGTCAGTCTGGTCCACTAGTTTGAAAACCCTCATCGATCATAACAGTTTTATATGTGTTCTACTATTTTATATTAAGTAGGTATATGTTTAAGTAGGTATATTATATTAATTTTTGATTAAATTATGTATATTATTGTAATTTAATTTAAATGTTTAATAATCTTTATATATGTTTACGTTAGGTCATTTTTAATCTTGCTAAAGTTTGGTAATATTAAAAAAATAAAATTTTGATAAAGTTTTATATGCAGGAAGGTGACACCTGAGCCAGAGAATTTCGACCTAAACTCTTCAGACTCTCCTCGCTGGTCAGACGGGTTGGAGAGGTCTCATTTATGTTTATAAGCTATGTTTAGCTTGTATTTCCTATTGGCCTTTTACGACATTCACGGGAGGACTTGGAATGGTCCTATTCTACCGGAAACCAATGGTCCTATTCTAACTGCCTCCGTGGTGTAATGGTTTGGAGCGTTTGGCTCATACTCGGAGGTCGCGGGTTCGATTCCCATCGGGGGCAACGACTTTGTGTTGTTGTCCTAGTTTGGTTAGGACATTGCAGGCTGATCACCTGATTGTCTGATAAGTAAGATGATCCGTGCTTCGGAGGGCACGTTAAGCCGTCGGTCCCGGTCACTGTCTTTGACATTGGTCGTTACCTAAAACCATGTTAACAGGCGATGCGGCTAGCAACCCACCACTGTATTGATTGCTTTTCCATCTTCTCGCCCACCATGACGCTAAAAGTGGCTGTTGGGTCTTGCGGCCCTGGGCTCTGCATAGAACCGCAAGACCCAAAATGCTCTGTCTGCCCCATTAGGGATAAAGACGTGATAGTATGTTATGTTATGTCAGAGGCCTTTAAGGCGGTTTAAAAACTCTGACACTAGTGTTAGTCACTAACACACACGAAAAGAAGAGGAACCGGAAACCACACGGCAAATTCAATTTATTACACGCAATTGTTATCAATTCTACCCTTATTTTTATGTATGTATTTTACTTAATATCTTCGCCACATAAGAACCGATTTTAATGGCTTTTTATTTATTTGAAAGCCTTTAGTACCAAGTTGGTCCTAAATTAATGTAGTGAAGATTATGATCAAAAACTTTGGAGATATAGAATAATGTTCTGAAAGAAGAGGAAATCGTTTTTTGAAGTGAAAACTTCTTTAGCGGCGTTGTGCACTTTTTTGGAATGGGTAAAAAATGTTAAACTCGCGTCAGGACACGCTCGCGTCAGGACACGTGACCTGATCGAAAATTCGTAAGACAGATGGAGAGTAGACAGCTGGCGCGGCGTAGGAGAGGGAGTATCCCCCTCTCTTTCTACGGCGCGGCGAAAATGTATGCCTGCGCCTGCTGTTTCGTATATCAAAAATGCACAACGTTAATATTCAAGTTTTCACTCCTGCCGGCACTCCCAGAGTGCAACAAGCCTTTTTTTTTTTGTAAAAAATTTTGATTATTGTATTGTATCTTCATTGTATTTTTAGCCGTTTCCTCATCTTTTCATCATGGCCATTACTCATGTATAGGCGCTCCCGTGGCAGTCTAGACGACGTGTATTTTTAGTCACAATCGATACCGGTCGTTGAACGGCCCGGTGTGAATTATTCCTGTTTGAATCGCGTGATTTAGTAAAGGAACAGGATGTATTGTTGAAAGTTTTAAATTACCTTCAAACTACACAAGCAATTTTGATGAAATTCCTATGTGACCACCTCAAAAGTGTGCTCTTTTAAGCCATTGACCGCCATGGATTCCAGACACAATAGTTCTTGATTTCTTCCAATAATCTGTGAACATAATATAAAAAAATAAAAGATCGCGAATTGATAACCTCCTTTTTTGAAGTCGGTCATAAAGTGGCCTTTGTGTTCTGTGGCCCTGGGTTCCGTCTGCTCGAAAAACGTGATAGTCAAAGTTAAAGCACATTTTCCTAGTGTCCAAAATCTCATATTGAAGCAATTCTGCTTTGGAACGCTCTTCCCGATTTTATCAGAAGAGCGCTTAGTCGTCTAGCTTTCAAGCGGTTTATAAAGTCTCGTCTATTCTACTAAATATAGCTTTTATACATTGTCCTTTTTTATTAAGTACAAATATTTTAAGGGGTGATTCAGTCCATCATATGTAACAACTTTTCCCAATAAATGTATATCGAAATACGAAAAGAAAATTTTCATTTTCCATAGTAATGATATCACGTGACTACTTCGATTTGTATGAAAACCGAAAAAATATTTTTCGTATTTCGATATACATTTATTGGGAAAAGTTGTTCAAAATGATGGACTGAATCACCCCTTAAAATATTTGTACTTAATAAAAAAGGATATTGTATATTTGTGACACCACCAAAACGATTTAAATAACTAGAAAAAAAACTGTCGATACTATTGATAGTAAAAATTATAGCCTTTGTTTGGACTTCACTTAACAGAACAAACAATATACTTAATGTAATCTTTTCTTTTTTTATATATTCGTCTTTGTGTCATTGCTAAAAGCCCCCTCTAATCCTTTCTATGTCTCTCTGGTTTCTGCTTTCCTAATCCAGGTAGGTTCAGCCACTTTCTTAATGTCGATTACCCATCTTTTGCAGGATTTCATGCTGTTCTGTAAGAAAAGAAAAAACTTAGAATGTACCAGCTGCTTCTCTTCCCGGGCAGATCGTAAGAGCCGATCGAGGGAAAGGGTAAAAAATCGAATCATGTTAATAGGCGATGCGGCTAGCAACCCATCACTATTTTGATCCCTTCATCCACCTTCTTGCCCACATCAAGCTAAAAGTGGCCTTTGAGTCTTGCAGCCCTGGGCTCTATATGCTTAGAGCCGCAAGACTCAAAATGCTCTGTCTGCCCCATTAGGGATAAAGACGTGATAGTATGTATGTATGTATGTATCTTTTGCAGGGTCTTCCTCTTTTCCTTGTCAGGTGTCTTGGGTACCAGCTCATAATCTTTGTAGACCACGTATCTTTACCCCTAATTGTACTATTGATAGTATCGATACTTTAATTGTCATCATCGATAGTATTGTTAGTTTTCAATAGTATTGCTCTAAAACAGCTGTCGATAGACCTATTGATAGTTTGGCATTTATCGATTTAAACATTTTAAACTATCGATTGTAAAACTATTGATCTTTCGGCAACTCCAGTCCCATTAAATTCTCAGTTGTACTTCTTCATAACCAAAAGTCTGTTTTGCGTCTTCTTCTTCCCCTTTTCAAATGGTCATTAGCATCATTGGTTGCGAGAGCATTAGGAAGCATTAGGGCTCTAACCAGCGAAGCGATAGTATGCCCGCGATAGTTCGCGACAAAAGTCGCCGATCGTCGCCAACCAGGGTTACCGGCATACTGTTCTAACGTCTGTTAGAACCCTTTGATGCTAAAGGTGGCGCTTGACGTGAAGTACAGGCATTAAGCAATTGTTGGCGAAAGATCACAATATAACCAATGTTACGAACTGCACCAGAAGATCAGCTGGTACCATTCCACGTTTTTTCCTTTCTCTCACACAGCACGGCACAAATATTTGCAATTCCAACGGGAACTTTCCTCGGCGCCCCGCCCTTGTACTACCGGCCATTTCACTTTCTTTAATCTTGTCTGTTCGTCTGTCGCCGCTTATAATTACGCGATAACTCGCGTTATTTACGGAGTGGTGACACTCACGCACGACGTCAGACAAGACGTCCAGTCTGGTGTCAGGCACGCGGGGTATAAATAGATCTTCATAATTTCACCGTTTAGTGTCATAGTTTCAGCGGTGTGGTTAATGGCAGAGTAGAATAGGGCCACTCCAAGTCCTCCCGTAGATGTTAGGAGGCAACTTAGGAAATGCAAGCTAAACAAAGCTTATGAACATCATGTGACCTTTCACAAGACTGGCCAGCGAGGAGAGGCCAAAGTCCTCTTGCTGCTCTGGCGAAGTATGGCTTTTGTAGTACAGGAGGGTCGTGCTCCTGCAGTGGAGACAAAAAGATCTAATGATGATACAAACTGAATAATGATGTATAGTCACAGAATGAATATAAGTATTACATACAGAACGGTAACGACAAGAGCCTGCAGCCGTCCACAACGCGAGAACAGGGGAGAGGTGAGGGGACGGGTAACTATTCGTAGACTATTGATTAGCTTATCATCTTTAGAGAATGTGCAGGGATGGGTTCTGTGTGTAATACTTATATTAATTCTGTGCCTTAGGCTTCTAAGCAAAACACCCAGTATGTAACCAGGATCACGGTAAAATGAGAAAAAGACTTTAATATATTATATGTAATTTTTTGTTCGGTACAAGTGGCCAGTGTCGCCATCAGAGAAGTATTTTGTACAACTAGCGCCATCTCTGGAGTAAGAGTGTCCGTCTGCATCTTCATCGTAATGTTATTTCTTTTATTTCCATAAAAAGTAGAAAAAGTAGTACACGTTTATAAGGTACGTGCTTAGTTAAAATCTCCGATTTTTTGCTAGGCTGGTTTGCGACGTACGAGTACCAATCAAAAAGTAACTTAACTAGGTATTTTAAAAGACCTTTTATCATTTCTGTACCTACACCTAGAGGACGCACAAAAATATAATAACATTGTATTGAATACTTCATTTAATTAAATCAAAGGAAACAAAAGAATGTAAAGCTTCCTGTAATATATATACGTCGCAATCCAAACTAAAATATGAGATGAATGAATTCACGAAACATATACAAGCGATTCCTCAATAAAACCAACATTCTGGAAACTCGCAACATAATAACTGAAAACGACTTAACTTGCAAACCGAAAGGTCAACGCGACGATATAAATAATTAAAAACAAATTGGAACTACAGTAGCGGCCATGTGTCAGTCAACGAAGCATCACATTAAAAATAGAGGAGAGTGACGCGACGGGAATAGAACTCGAACGCGTGGCGGCGTGCGTGAGTCACGAGAATTTAAGAAAAAAATTGGCTCGACAGAAGCGCATACCGCTGGCAGACAAACGTGGAAACTTGTCAGTCATTCGGTGGAAACAAGAAAAAATCTTTCTACGAATAGTAAGCGATGAGAAGTAATTTGTGATGATAATTGAACTCACAAAAATTTTGTTGGACCCAAGATTGCTCCCTGTGGAACACAGTCATCAGAATTTGTAAATAAAATTGACTCGACTACCGCTGGCAAACGAACGTGGAAATTTATCAGTCATTCGGTGAAAATAAGAAAATATCTTTTTATGAAAACGAAAGTTATATTTTTGGTCCTAAGATTGCACCTTGAGGAACGCACTGTGTAATTAAATAGTTCTGTTATAACTTTAACTTCTCTGGAATTGGATTGAATGCAATACGAATCTTAAATGACTTAGTTATAATTTTTAATGCGCATTCGATGTTACTTTTAATTTTTTGTGGATAAGATCCAATAACACTAACTCGAATGCATTCGGCACCTCTATAAATAATGAATTAATTATTAAAATATTTAGTATAATTATACATTATAAGAAACATATTATCACGTATTTGTACCGTACGCAGTAAATAAAGTCAAAGGTCACGAGATCCAAAGTCTCGTTTTCATATTTATATCGTAACTTGATAAAAACTTTAATAACAAGGCGTGAATCATAGAAGACATTCCGCCGTTTAGATTGATCGAACTGTGCCAGGATTATGTTCTAAAACAGCGATAAATCGAAGATGCAGTCGTAAATCTTTAGCGGAACAGTTAAACTTTAGAACAGATGGCGATAAAACTAATAATTATAAACTATTTGTCTTAACTGAAACCATGAATCTGAAGTTTAGAGTGTAATGTGTGAATCAAGTGAGTCATTACGCACATATGGGGGTTTAAAGTGTTTGGTAGTGACATAGTTATGTCTGAATCCTTAATTTGCTAGTAGTGCATCCCTGATAACTTACGAAGTCCATATCTCGGCAACCCCTTGGCCGATTTGGCTCATGTTCAAACCTAAAAGTGATATTTAACCATATCTACAGGCCTAATAAATTTCATAGAACTCCGACTAGCTAAGACTAGTCAAGTAATCGTCGAATAAACATACATACATACAAACGCCGGATTGTTTAAGTAGACTTGAAGAAGTTCTCTCGCTCGTTCAATTATCCCGTTAAAAACAACCGAACAATTAATATAAATGGCTTTTGATCCACCCAATTTAACTTTTGATGCCAAATTTCACCTCTGCTCTAAAACCGATGCAAAATTCGCTGTGTACAAAGAATTTATCCCCTCTAATTAATCTTTCAATCACACTCCAGCTAAAAAAGACGATAAAAAAGGGGATAAAGCTGTCGATAAATAGGGGACCGTTTATTTTGTCGAGGATAAGTCCACCTGGACGATGCAGTTTTAAAATTGGTTCGAGGTGATAAATTAAGAGTCCGGCGACCCTAGACTTCTCCATACAAACGTAGTACACGTTTAATTTTGAAACCACATGTCAGATTCCGGTAAAAATTGGTAATTGTAAAGAAATTGCAATTATCTAGGGTTATATTGGGTTTCCTATACTAAAATTATGAACTGAAAAGAAAATATAACGATTTAGAAGTTTCCCATACTAATGGTCAAAAATGATATAAAACACTATATTCTATTTCAAGTTCATATTTTTACTGTCGGAAACTAAATATAAACCTAGATAATTGCAATATCTTTGAAATAACAAAATTTTGCCCAAATCGGACATGTCGTTTTGAAATAAAACGTAGACTACGTTTGTATGGAAAGTTGTATTTTGGTCTAGGGTCGGGGGACCCTTAAATCTATTATGCTTACGTGTGTAGACTTCTTTGGCCCCTTGTGAGTACGTGTTATAAGCGCTTTTGCAAGCTAAGTGGTCTACATGGATGGATGAACGGAAGTGGCACAAATAATTCTCTAGCTCCTCAGTGCTTCGGAAGATACGTTAAGCCGTTGATGCCTGATTTGTCGTGGTATGACAACTGTCAAACTATTTCAAAATAATCAAAATGAACGTTCCTAATTTTTTATCATATATCTAGAATATTTTTAAAACTTTTAATTTCGGAGTATGTTTTTTATTGTTTTTCGTGTGTAAGTAGGACAGTTTTCCTTTTTAACCGACTTCCAAAAAAGGAGGTTATCAATCCCTTGCGTTTATTTTTATTTTTATGTACATTAACTGATTTATTCGAAGAACCTAGACCGATTTGGAATATTCTTTTGTGTTTGAAATATACTTGCGAGGTCCCTGAGAAATTTTATCAAAATCAATTGTGTATTTTGGGGGGTGAAGTCGTTTTTTAGTTTGGAATTATTCATTTTCAGCTACACATCAGATACACAAATACTCTTAAACCTAACGACTCATCAACGTCAGAACTAAAAGAGAAAAGCACTATTCTATCGTCGATACCTATCAGCGTCGATAATAGCCCGATTCATCTGAGATTAACCCGGGGCGGGAATCGGGAATGGATCGGGAATTCCCGGTAACGCGGGAAACTTTCCGTGGGCCGGACGAGCGGGCTCTGAAGATTAGATGTCGGCTTGATTATTGAGATGGAAGATTCGGTCATTGTTTTGTGATTTTGAATCCACCGATTAATAAAGCCGTGTGTTTTCCGGCAGAGTAGAATAGAACTACTCCAAGCCCTACCGGGAATATCGTGGAAGGCGACTTAGGAAATATAAGCTAAACAAAGCTTATAAACATTAGTGAGACCTCTCCAAACCGTCTGGTTAGCGAGGAGAGTGTAGGCCAAGTCCTTTGGCTGCTCAGGCCAAGTTTAGCTCTGGTAGTTCAGAAAGGGGCGTGCTCCTGCAGTGAAGACAGAAAGACTTGATGATGATGATGAATAAAACAGTGTTCTTGGCAAGTTTCACATCAAATAATGTCAATTCAAATAAAGTAAACATACCTTCAAGTTAATTTGCTAAGGAAATTAAAAAAACCCCGACTGTCAAGAAGGCCATCTAGTAATGATTAGCGGAACTACCGATACGACTGGATATCCGTAGTGCCATCTATTTTTGGCTAAAAAACTTTCAAGCTTTAACCCCCAAGAACTTTTAAACGTCAGAACCGATTTTCACCACAAATAGCTATAAGAACCACCGCAAGGGAAATTGCTCTCACTTAAAAGCATGTTAAACACTTTCTTTGTCACTGTTTTGCTAGTCGTGTGTGCTGCCATCTCTGTGTGCCTACCCGCAACTACTAGTTTTGCCTACTTACGGACCCTTCAATTAGTGATTATACACGCTGAATTTTCATTGGTTTTGGAAAAAAATCTGGTATATTAAATAAATTCCTGTATCCATATAAGTAATCCGAATTCGATAGATAAAAACGTTCCGAAAATGATTGTCTAAAACTATCGCGTGAACTCGCGTGATCCCATGAACTCCAGGCGGCCGGCCGGCGGCGGTACTACTAATTGATCTCACAATTTTACTTTCGAGTTTCAGTCAACATTTTTTTGGTCTAAATTTTTATTTTGACTAGCTAATTAGGTCTTAATAACGATCCTTATGAAGTGGCCTTCGGCTCCAAAACCAATGAAAAATCACCGTGTATAATCTTTGACAGTACCGTGCGATTAATAACTAAAACTTGAACACCTAGACAACTGTAATGCTCCCCATTTAAAAAGCTTATCATAAAACCTTCATTTGTTCAATGCTTTGCAGCAAGGCCACACTAAAGTCAATACACAACAGTTCGCAGTAAAACATTAATTTTCCAACTAAACAATACGAGTACCAACATGGCGGACGCTAGTGCCACTTCCGGCGTTAGTTCAGCCGCCATTGTCAACTTTGTGGATAAATACACGTGTTTTCCGTGAGAGTGTGGCCATACTGGCCATACAGGAGTATACTTCTTTCAGTGCGCAAATTTTAACTAGCTTACAAATGAGGATCAATAGGGGTGACATCAGGGTCCGAAAAGTATGATTGTAGTTAGTCCGTCTTTTAGATTATCCAAAAATAATGGAGCCGTATTTTACAGTTTGCCAATAAAGTAAAAATTCACAAAGATACGGAGTGTCAAAGTTCCGGAGTGGGGGCTTGCGACGTCACATTTAAATAAAAATCGTACCCAGCCGTGACGTCATGCGAAATTGGTTTTTGTCATTTTTGGTTTCTCAGAGAAAAGAAAAAATACGTGTTTAATAATCTAACTCTAAAAGATGGACCAAAAATATTTTTCCATTCGTCATGTCTATTCCTTCAGTGCGCAAAAATTTAACAAGCTTCAAATGAGGATCAATTTGACAAAAGTATATATAAATTTTGTGTACCACATCAAATACAATACAAATTAGTAAATTTCTTGAGAGAGTTTGACCCATGGGTTTGACTCGATTATGCTCGAAACATAATAAACTCATCGTCTTCGTCGTCACCGGTCACTGTCTTGGACATTGGTCGTTACCTAAAACCATTTCAGAGGCCTTTAAGGCGGTTTAAAAACTCTGACACTAGTGTTAGTCACTAACAAACACGATAAGATGAAGAATAAACTCGTAACTTGTAGTATAAGCTTTTATTAATCGACTTCCAAAAAAAGGAGAAGGTATTCGTTGCGTTAAAAACACAATTTTTAATGTGTGTTCACGGATTACTCTAAGATGCTTGGACCATTCTGGAAAAATCTTTTTGTCTGATTTGTCAGGTGCCATTTGTCAAACTCGGTTGTGTAATTTGGGGGTGAAATCGGTTCTTTAGTTTTGAAAAATTATTTAGCTTTCAATGTTTCTTGTATGTTTGTTTGGGTCGAATCTAGCAACTTAATTTTAAACTAGTTATCCTTAATCGATTGACTTGAAATATTGCATAAGAAATTTTCATTATAAGACAAGAAGCCGATCTGATGATGTAGCCGGAAGGTGGCCATAGGCCTCCTTTAGAAACAACGCAACCCCATCGAGTTGGGGTTTATTGCATTCACAATAAAAGCTTGTACGAAAATAGGTTTTTTTTTACAACTTGACTCATAGTTTTTTATCGTTTGCCATATCTGTACTAACCCGTCTCCTCCACGTCCCGCTTCACACATTCCCCCCACGACTTTCTAGGTCGTCCTGTATCTCTATGGTCATCCTTTAAGCTAACCATGTAAACATAGATATACGTGGAAGGGACATACCCGTAATAAATCAAACCAGGCGATACTATCCTATCCTATCCTACTAATATTATAAATGCGAAAGTGAGTTTGTATATTTGTTTGTTTGTTTGTTTGTTTGTTTGTTTGTTTGTTACCACTTCACGCTTTAACCACTGAACCTATTTAGATGAAATTTGATATGGATATAGTTTGATACCCAGGGAAGGACATTGGATACTTTTTATCCCGAAATTCCCACGGGGAGCAAAGCCCACGGGCACAGCTAGTAATATAATAAAATTGAAATAACAGTCGAAAAACAAAAAAGAAAATTCGACATTCCCATACAAATGACCCGGGCGGCTGCACACTTTTATATGGAAATCCGATTTTTTTTTAGTTTTTGAATGTTATTTTAATTTCATGATATTAAAGTGGTCTAGAATAGCCCGTGGCACATAATAAATACTACCCGTTTGATTTAATACCGGTATATCCCTTCCTCGTTGTATACAGCTAGGAACGGCCACAGACGCCAGCGGCTCAAAGCCGGCTTAAGCCACAAAGAAGGGCTGAGCGCTTTTTTAAAATGCATAACCGACCCTGGCCAGTGCATGCCGACTTTATGAGATGGAATGAAGTGGCTTTTACGGTTTTTAACTCTGAAGTGACGTTGCAAGTACGAAATATTAATGTTGTATCCACGGAGAAGAAAAATCTTGTAGAAGTGCTACTTGACAAAATTAGTATCGGCACCATTGTCGCCAAAATCACACAAATAAACTACTAATCACATTTGTATTACATATAAAAAATTACAGAGTGGGTCGTACTCCTGCAGGGGAGACAAGACCTGATGATGATGCTGATAAAAAAATTGTTAAAGTCGTTTTCATTTATTTCAAGCCTTATTTAGCCTTCACTTCATTATTAAAATTTATTTTGCTACGATTTAAAAAGAACTTACCTACGCTGTTTTGCATTTTGTAGTATAACATTAAGAAAAAATTTGGTACTTTACCATAGATGGCGTTTTTATATCGTAGAGGATTTTGCCTACACTCTCCAAGCTGGCCAGACGGGTTGGAGAGGTCTTATTGATGTTTATAAGCTTTGTTTAGCTTGTATTTCCTAAGTCACCTTCTACGACATCCACGAAAAGACTTAGATTGGTCCTATTCTACTCTGCCTGAAAACCCACGGCGAGGAGTATATAAACGTACTAGTTGGTGCCCGCGACTTCGTCTGCGCAGTATTATCACACTATATCTTTATAAATTGTAGCCTATGTGTTATTCTGATTCATAAGCTATATTTATCGTAAAGTTTCATTAAAATCCATTCAGTAGTTTTTACGTGGAAGAGTAAGAAACATCCATCCATACTTAGAAACTTTCGCGTTTATAATATTCATCATCATCATCATCAGGTCTTTTAGTCTCCACTGCAGAAGCACGACCCTCTCTCTACTACCACAACCGTACTGAACATGGTCTGAACATGGTCAGAGTAGCCAGAGGATTTGGCCTACACTCTCCACGCTGGCCAGACGAGTTGGAGAGGTCTCATTGATGTTTATAAGCTTTGTTTGGCTTGTAGGTATTACCTTAGTCGCCTTCTACGACATCCACCGCAGTGGTCCTATTCTACTCTGCCGGAAAACACACGGCGAAGAGTATATAGAATTATAGACATATGTAATTACTTCAAATACCCATAAACGCTCTAATATCGTCGCTAAGTGGTCCCAAGCGGATGCAATTAGCATTAAATTATCGCATAATTGATGTGAACTCGATGCTAGTTCGAGTCCCGGCAGAATTCGGCTATTCGCAAATGATATCAGGAGATTGCCGCTATAGATCACATAAGTTCGCCGAATTTGAGGGGTTGGCTTGACGTATACTATTTAATTCCCTCATCTGTAATATTACTTCCGACTACGTCGTTTACTGGAGTTGCTGGAGAATAATTCCTCGCAGTTCCCGGTTACTACTAACTAACTGCCATGGTAACTCCCATGCCGGTCTGGGAGAAATAAAAAAAACTTAGAATGTACCAGTTGCTTCTCTTCCCACGCAGATCGTAAAAGCCGATCGAGGGAATGATCAAAAATGCAAATCATGTTAACAGGCGATGCGGCTAGCAACCCATCACTGTATTGATTGCTTTTCCATCTTCTCGCCCACCATGACGCTAAAAGTGGCTTTTGGGTCTTGCGGCCCTGGGCTCTGAATAGAACCGCAAGACCCAAAATGCTCTGTCTGCCCCATTAGGGATAAAGACGTGATAGTATGTATGTATGTATGTTCCCGGTTATTTTTTAATTTAAAACTAGCCAAAGCTCGCGACTTTGTTCGCGTGGGCTTTTTAACTTTGGCTAAGGTGTTTATATCTCTTGAAGTTTAGCTGTACCATTATAGTTCTGCATCAGATGTTCCATCTTCCAAAATTTATACCCTATATGTTGCCTAGGCTTGACAGGTATGTAACAAATAAGTTTCATTCGAATCTGTCCAGTATTTCATGAGATTGGTGTGTACAAACAGACAGACTTTTTTTTATTAAATTCTGACTTTACTACTATGTCTCCATCGCTCCCAATATTTTATTGGAAATATATTTAGTGTACAGACACACTTTTTATACTGTTTTAATATCTGTATACAATGTCATTTTTTATTAAGTACAAATATTTTAAGGGGTGATTTAGTCCATCATTTTGAACAACTTTTCCCAATAAATGTATATCGAAATACGTGATATAATTACTATGGAAAATGAAAATTTTCTTTTCGTGTTTTGATATACATTTATTGGGAAAAATTGTTCGATATGATGTACTGAATCACCCCTTAAAATATTTGTACTTAATAAAAAAGGACATTGTAGATAAAGAATAACAACCAACACCGAACATAAACACACACAACACTGTATATTATTCTATTTATCTAGTCCGTCCGTCAACCAGATTATCCTAAATCCATATTTTTTCGTTTAGCAAAGTAATAAAATTTCACAAAGATCCAACGCTTCGAAGTTCCAAATTATGGATGATTTACGTCACCTTTATTTAAAAATCGTAGCCTGTATCTTCGTCAGTATTTGCTATTCAGAGAAAAGAAAATGTTCCATATTTACTTTAACCATATTTACCACAATATTTATTTATTTATTTTTTATTTAAAATCATATTGAGCCACAAGCTACAATAGGTGGACTTAATGCTAAAGCATTCTCTCCCTGTCAACCTTTAGGAAAAGAAAACAGATAAGAAAGTTGGCGTCTAAATAACAGATAAAAGATATAAGCCAGAATCTTAATAACTTAACAATTGTCAAAAAAAATACAATAAATACCTATTTATTTAATACCTACATATTTATAAATAAAATAGACCTACATACATATTCGTATATATATATATATATATATATATATTGAAAATAGTAATAAACGATGAATTCTGCTAATTGATAATGCTTTCAAAAAGTAAATTATGCACTTTTTTCTTATATACATGTCTACTGAAGATTTGTCTGATGTCCTCGGGCAATGCATTCCAAAGCCGTATGGCTTGAGATTGAAAGAGACTGAAAGAGATTTAATAAATCTATCTAATGAATCAGAAAAACTTTTTAGTCCTCATTCCTATTAACAAGCTCATCCTTTTTGGAGGTTGTTTAAAAACTTAGTTAAACCATGTTTAAACTGAGAAGCAATTTGCTTGATTTCACAACCGGTGACTGATCACCTCTCGGCAACTCGAGAGCAATTCCGGAATGATGGATAGACTCCAAATGAGATACATTTAATTGGTGTTTTAAATTTGGTAAATTTCAGTTTAATTATTTGTCCAAATTTTACCCAAATGCGCCAGGAGGAGGGTTATTGTAAAGTGATTTTGTTGAAAGGTCGATATAGTAGGGATTTATTTGAATAAAATTTATAGGCCATTTTTTTTTGTTTTGTATATCTTTATTAGTTTTGATAAAATAATTTCATATTTCGATGTAAGTACGTACCTTGGGTGTTCTGTTCAGTATTAACTGAATCTATGCTTAGAATTGTTTAAATATTTTTGTCGTCATAATATGATTGTATGTACGTTTTAGGGTTCCATACCCAAAGGGTAAAAACGGGTCTCTATTACTAAGACTCCGCTGTCTGTCTGTCTGTCAGATGATGTATTTCTGTTGCCGATATAACAACAAATACTAAAGACAGAATAAAATAAATATTTGTATACAACAAACGTGATTTTTTATAGAAAACTAGCTGGTGCCCGCGCATCGTTTGCACAGGTTTATCACACAATATCTTTATAAATTGTAGCCTATGTATTATTGTGATGTATAAGCTATATTATTGTAATGTTTCACTAAAATTCATTTAGTAGTTTTTATTTTACATGAAAGAGTAACATGCATCCATCCAAACCTACAAACTGTCGCGTTTATAATATTAGTAGGATGGTACGGAACTCTTCGCGAGCGGGTCCGACTCGCGCTTGGCCGATTATTTTGGTTGATCAGCCCCGTCTTCCTTTTCACTTTGTAGTTAAATTGAGCTATTACAAATTATCGCGATCTAAATAAATAAACCGGCAAATTTAAGAAACTCAATTTGTTTTGATATCTTCCCGCCAAGTCGGCCATTCCTCATTTCGACGTGTACCATTAATTTCGCAGCATGCTGTTATCAATCATGATTTGGTCTAATATTTTGGTTGGGATAAAGTGTTATGAAAAAAATGTGTTCGCAATGATTTATGTAGATTTGGTTTTATTGTGGCATTAAATTGTTTGTGACCTACGGTGATGAGGTCATTGTCAGGGTTCCGTACCCGAAGGGTAAAAACGGGACCCTATTACTACGACTTTGCTGTCTGTCCGTCTGTGCGTCTGTCGGTCACCAGGCTGTATCTCAAGAACCGCGATAGCTAGACAGTTGAAATTTTCACAAATTATGTATTTCTGTTGCCGCTAACAATCCTACTAATATTATAAATGCGAAAGTGAGTTTGTATATTTGTTTGTTTGTTACCTCTTCACGCTTAAACTACTGAACCGATTTGAATAAAATTGGTATGGATATAGTTTGAGACTCGGGGAAGGACATAGGGTACTCTTTATCCCGAAATTCCCACGGGTAGCGAAGCCCGCGTATACAGCTAGTAAATACCAAAAATAAAATTAAATAAATATTTAAGAGGAGCTCCCATACAACAAACCCGATTTTTGCTCGATATCAATAATGGCAACAGGTAGGCACTTGAAATATTCACAAAATACTCAGTTGTATTTTAATAATAAATAAAAAAATAAAAAAAATATTCAAGGGGGGCTGACTGTGTCCGGCTTTATCCGGACGCCTGGCAACGCTATCCGGAGGTCTTTATCAGGGCGAATGTATAGAGAGGCCCGTACACCGCACCGGCTCGCGACACACCCTGATGACGACCTTCGGATGAGGTCGAAACATGTCGGCAGTAGCTGACTCTATACGTGAGTAACCTGTTTACTGAATTTAAGAAAGAGAAGTAGGTTTTTAGTTTAAAAAAATATTAGCTAAACTGAATTTCACTCGGTGTCTAGTCTACTCGTAATTGAAAGTATACTAGAAATAAATTCGTATTCGTCATTCCTTCTAATAAACAGTGAATCCCATTTTTCTTACAAACCTAATTTGTATTTATCTCCAACATTTGTTCAGAGTACAAGAGAAACATTATATTTTGTCGAAACTAGGAACACGTGTACCATTATGTCACAATATATACATTATAGTATGGAACGGATGCGACCGGTCTTTGATTTTTGGTTGATACATTGATGTAATGTAAGTAGGTACTCGTTTATCTAGATCTTATCATGGTCACGTCAGCCAATTATTTTGCATCATCATCATCATTAAATTTTATTAATTAATTAATATTATTAATTAAATTCCCATGCTGGTCTGGGAGTAACGAAAAAACTTAGAATGTACCAGCTGCTTCTCTTCCCACGCAGATCGTAAAAGCCGATCGAGGGAATGGGCAAAAATGCGAATCATTTTAACAGGAGATGCGGCTAGCAACCCGTCACTGTATTGATTGCTTTTCCATCTTCTCGCCCACCATGACGCTAAAAGTGGCTTTTGGGTCTTGCAGCCCTGGGCTATGCATAGAGCCGCAAGACCCAAAATGCTCTGTCTGCCCCATTAGGGATAAAGACGTGATAGTATGTATGTATGTATGTATCATCATTAAATAAATAAATAAAATAAAAAATAGGGACAAATTACACTGTATAGGGACAAATTACACTGATTGAGCTAGCCCCAAAGTAAGTTCGTGACTTGTGTTATGGGATACTAACTCAACGATACTATATTTTTATAATAAATACATATATAGATAAACACCCACGACCCAGGACAATTTGAAAAAGGCCATTTTCCAACTTGCCCTGACCGGGGATCGAACCTAGGACCTCTGGGTGACGGACTAGCATGGTGACCACTGCGCCACGGAGATCGTCACTTTGACATACAGAGCCTCTAAGGATATAAAACGTGTTTGTTTTTTTGAGAGAAAGAATAATTAAAGATATTTTTAATTTTTCCTCAAAATTTCTCTCTTCTCTTTTTTGGTCAAAAATATATTTTTCGGTACAGTTTATAAATTAAAACGTCACAAAATAGTGTCACTTTTCATTTATAAAGGTAATTAGAGTACAAAAAATTCGATATTCCCATACAAATTACTCGGGCGGCTGCACATTTTTGTATGCAGTTTTTGACTGTTTTTTTAATTTAATTATACTATAGTGGTCTAGTATAGCCCGTGGTTCGATTAGTTACGGGTGGGTATGTTATGTCCCTTCCACGTTGTACAATACAATACAATACAAATTAACTTTATTGCACCATGATAAACATAAAAAATTACAACAACAACAAGAAACAATATAGTTGTATCCTTCTGGGATCTCACTTTTTTTGTGACATAACACGAAACCACATCAGTTAATCGCCTTACAAACACATGTTAAAATCTATTCAATCCTTGCTGGCTCATTCCCTCCAATCCTCCATTGTATTTTCAACTTTATTTCCAAAAAGTTAAGAACTAAATCGGATTTCCCAGCCACCTAGGTATTTCTCAGAAATTTGATTTACGCCACACTGTGACCTATGTTTTGACGTTTGGAAGACCGACGAAATGTTCGCGTGAAGATTTAATGCGTTTATAGATTTTGTATGTTTAGTTTGTTTCTAGAATTTGGACTCTATTGCAATGGTTTAAAGTGTATTTGGTTGGTTTTTAAGGTTTAGATTTTGGTAAAGTTCGGAGAATGTTTTAGGCTGGATCGAATGTATGACTGGACCTTGTCAATATGACTACAATATCAACAATGTAAGGCACAATGTATTTATCGTTTATAAGTAAGGTGTTGCTTAGAGATATCAAGTTTTATACAACGTGGAAGGAAAATACCCGTAAAAAATCAAACCACGGGCTATACTAGATCACAATAGTAAAATGAAAACGAAAACAAAGTCAAAAACAAAACAAAACGAAATTACTATACATATTGCCCAAGCGTCTGCTCACTTTGGTATGAAAATGCCAATTTTTTATTTTATTTATTGACTTTTATTTTGATTCTAATATTCTATAGTGATCTCAAGTATAGCCTGTGGTTCGATTTATTACGGGTGTGTCCCTTTCACGTTGTATCACAGACTAGAGGCAGCGCGCGGCTTCGCCCGCGTTAACCACACGAGTGAAGTCGCGGGCGTGATGCAATATAGCCTATAGCCATCCTCGATAAACGATCTATCTAATACCGAAAGAATTTTTTAAATTGAACCAGTGGTTCCAGAGATTAGCGCGTTCAAACAAACAAACTCTTCAGCTTTATATATAAGTATGGATTAATGTTTGTGACGTCACCTGTAAGTGGATTTTTACATTGATTTAAAAACTTAGGGTCCCAAAGGGGCTCAATTTGAATAATAAAAAGAAGATGGGTGTCCTTGTACACCCCCGGTGGGGACGAAATTCTTTACTGGAAAATCAAAAGCAAAAATGTAACCCACAATTTCAAGTGTTTTCAGCTTCGTAAATTCTAAACCGCTGAACAGATTTCCATCAAACATAGCCAAGAACCATCTCGATCAAGTCAGTTTTTAAACAAAAACAACCGCATCAAAATTGGCCCTTATTTGTAGGCGCTACAATGCCACAGACAGACACACAGATGCACAAACAGTCAAAGTTATAACACTCCTATTTTTCGTGGTGGGTTAAGAAGGCCTTTGGTGCTGAGACCGAAATTCAACGCCAAATTTTCATGTAAACAAAGACACGCTCTTCACTTAATTAGGAATAATTCAGTACAATTCACAAAGTTAATTAACAAGAATGTCATGTCTACGCAAAAAGTTTAATTTGGCGGCGAAACGAGCTGTATTGTATTTTATGAGCGGTATTGTATTCTATTGTATTTCTATTATATTCATTCATCATTACTTTAAACGAGCAATGAGTATTTCTAAAACACTCCAAAGATATTAAAACTCTACTATTTAGAGAGTGTCGGGGCTTTGACGACCTCCGTGGCGTAGCGTTCACCATGCTAGTCCGTCCGCCACCCAGAGGTCCCGGGTTCGATTCCCGATCAGGGCAAGTTGGAAAATGGCCTTTTTCAAATTGTCCTGGGTCTTGGATGTTTATCTTTATATGTATTTGTTTGTAAAATATAGTATCGTTGAGTTAGTATCCCATAACACAAGTCTCGAACTTACTTTGGGGCTAGTACAATCAGTGTAATTTGTCCCAATATATTAATTAATTTATTATATTATTAACTCCCATGCTGGTCTGGGAGAAATAAAAAAAACTTAGAATGTACCAGCTGCTTCTCTTCCCACGCAGATCGAGGGAATGGGCAAAAATGCAAATCATGTTAACAGGCGATGCGGCTAGCAACCCATCACTGTATTGATTGCTTTTCCATCTTCTCACCCACCATGACGCTAAAAGTGGCTTTTGGGTCTTGCGGCCCTGGGCTCTGTATAGAACCGCAAGACCCAAAATGCTCTGGCTGCCCCTTTAGGGATAAAGACGTGATAGTACGTATGTACGTATGTATTAACTTTTAAGCGGCTGAACTGATTTTCATCAAACATGGCTAGAACCACCGCAATGGAAGTTGCTTTTACGTAAAAATAGCAAGAATTGGTCCATCCATTTGAGCGCTTCGATGGCACAGATAGACACTACCGTATAAATAAATAAATAAATATATAGGGACAAATTACACTGATTGAGCTAGCCCCAAAGTAAGTTCGAGACTTGTGTTATGGGATACTAACTCAGCGATACTATATTTTATAACAAATACATATATAGATAAACATCCAAGACCCAGGACAATTTGAAAAAGGCCATTTTCCAACTTGCCCTGACCGGGGATCGAACCCGGGAACTCTGGGTGGCGGACTGGCATGGTGACCACTACGCCACGGAGGTCGTCAAATAACACCCCTCTTTTTTGTCGGGAGTTAAAACTGTTACAATCTTTACGAAACAATTCCTTTTAACCTCAGCAAAAGTTGCCCTCGCTTTTTTTCCAAAGCAAACTTTAATTAATTAACTTTTAAAAAGCTCATTTCCTCGGTGCGTGAGGGTTAACAAATTAACGTATTAATAATTAAAATGTATCTTGGTGGTGGTTTAACATTTTGTGTGTGTTCGTAGGGTTGAGCAAGAATATGGCTTCGTGATAATTTTTCAAAACTCAAAACCGTTTAAATTGACAACGCTTTTTAAACAAAAATTAAATTTCCAAATTGGTGCAGGTGTCTTCGAGTAATCATGAAACAAAAAAAAAAGAATATACATACATTCGAATTATTTAAATGAGTTAACGGGTTTCTCACGTATAGAGTCAGGTGTGACGCGAGCCGGTGCAGTGTACGGGCCTGTAGTCACATTCGCCCTGATGAAGACCTCCGGATGAGGTCGAAACATGTCGGCAGTAGCTGACTCTGTACGTGAGTAACACGCTTACTGAATTTAAGGGTCCTCCCCGCGCTAACGACCTTGAAAACACAAAAAAATTAATTTCTCTTTCTGTAAGTGAGATTATCAGAAACCCTCGTACAACTTTTTAGCTAGTATCCTTAAGTTTCATTAGAACCTCGAAAATCATTGAAATAAAATACCCTGAATTTTCCTTTGCAAAAAATACTAAAAACGGCCATTTTTGACTCTTTTTGTAAAGGTTTCTAAACCGGATAGTATTTCAATGACTTTCGAGGTTCTAATGAAACTTCAGGATACTAGCTAAAAAGTTGTACGAGGGTTTCTAATAATCTCACTTACAGAAAGAGAAATTAATTTTTTTGTGTTTTCAAGGTCGCTAGCGCAAGGAGGAGCCTTAAGAATGTCTGTGTCTTACATTTGAATTGATAAAGAACTCATTTTTTAAGTTAGTTAAAAGTGGTCTTTCGGTTTGTGTATGAAAAATATATTTTTTAATTTCTTAGGATTACATATATATCTTTGGGAGAGGCCTATGTCCAGTGGACGTTGTGCGGCTGAAATGATGACATATATAAAACTATTAGACGGATTGTGTAACTAACGCGAATAGGGATGACAACAGGGTCCGAAAAGTATGATTGTTATTTGTCCGTCTTTTAGATTATCCAAAAATAATGGACCCGTATTTTTCAGTTTACCAAAAAAGCAAAAATTCACGAAGATACGGAGCGTCAAAATTCCGGAGTGGGGGCTTGCGACGTCACATTTAAGTAAAAATCGTACCCAGCCGTGACGTCATGCGAAATTTATATGCGCTGTATCTTTGTCATTTTGGTTTCTCAGAGAAATGAAAAAATACGTGTACAATATTTTTTAATAATCTAACCGATGGACCATGATTATTTTTGCATTCGTCATGCGTATTAAGTTACCTCCACGTAAACTGCGCAAAAGAATTTGGCTCTAAAAAAAAATTCTGGTGTTTTGAAGCTGTGGATAGGAACTCAAGCGGCAGTTGGTAACCCTACGTAGGTTAATGTGCACTCCCTTTCAGCGTGTAACGTTTGTTACGTTAATGCGATGCGTGGCGCCGCCACGGTGAATTATTGAGCTGCTGATAGGTACTTGTGAAGTGTACTACTAATAGTACCTACTCATATTATAAATGCGAAAGTGAGTTTGTATATTTGTTTGTTTGTTTGTTCACGCTTAAAGTACTCAACCGATTTGGATAAAATTTGGTATGGATATAGTTTGAGACTCGGGCAAGGACATAGAGTACTTTATCCCGAAATTCCCACGGGGATGAAAGCCTGCAGGTACAGCCAGTACTAAATGATTAGGCAGAGAAAAATAGGGCCACTTCAAGTTCTCCTGTGGATGTCGTAGAAGGCGACTTAGGAAATACAAGCTAAGCAAAGCTTATAAACATCAATGAGACCTCTCGCCCGTCTGGCCAGCGTGGAGAGTGTAGGCCAAGTCCTCTGGCTGCTGTGGCTAAGTATGGCTCTGGTAGTACAGAGAGGGTCGTGCTCCTGCAATGGAGACAAACAATCTGATCTGCCTTACAAAATTTATTAAAATTACCTATAAGTGTTGATTCAGTACATGATACTGAACAACTTTTTACAAGGAACATATAAAGTAACCGGCCAAGTGCTAGTCGGACGCGCGTACGAAAGGTAGACTTACAGATGGCAGCATTCACAAGCAAAAAAAGTGACAAAGAAAGTGTTGAATATACTTTCAAAATATTTATTGCATTACACATAAGTTACATTTAATTAATCAGAGTAGTGCTTTATTTAAATATAATAGTAAAGAAAGGTTTAGTGTTTTAATTATTATCTATAGCGCCATCTTGTGACAAGGAAAAGAAATAATTATGTTTATAAGGCGATTGGTAGGCATTGTATTACGTGTGTAACTAAGAAACTATCTTTTGTTCCAGGTAAATATTCATCCCCCCACCGTTACAACCCCCAAGGATTATGTACGTAACTACGGATTAAGCGGGTTATCCAACACATACTATGATATTATTATGTTTGATCCCCTTAACGCATTAACGAAGGAGATTAGTCATACGATATCATCATTTGTTTTGGGATTACTAATACAGGATTATTATGAACCTACAGTCCACAGAACTTATATGTATATAAGCTATATTCAGGGAACTAGAAAGTACTCTGTGCGAAATATTAGGTAAATTTCTTGTCATATGTATCTAGTTTAATAAAAACAATCATACATGAAAAAACAATTCCCGAACGGACACCGTCAGTGTTGTGTGTAAGGCCTTATGCAAGAAACGACGAAGAAGGATGGTAGACCGATACGGATATACCCTTGACAGCCGAAAACCCATCGCAGTTCCTTAGGGATGAGATGAGCTATTTACAACATAAACGAAACATTATCTTGTGGATTTGTGGCGACCTCTACGCCACTACGAGGAACTAAAAACCACAAACAACAATGAACGAAGCGATACCATAGTTCACAAGAATCATACGAGATGGCGCCAGTAGTATCCTACATCTCGATCTCAGAGTTCTGGTTGCAACTGACTATATATACAAATTCAGACGTTACACCGTCGGAGCCGCGGTTCCCCGCGCAACACCATGCCTGGCGGGAAGATTTTCCCTTTGTGGCGATCGAGCATATCACCATGCTCCCGCTACAGTGGTTCACCCCCTGGCCAAAGATTCATTTCATAGTAGAAAACGCATGTCGTCTAAACACTGTACATATATCATGCTGTCGACGAAACCTCCGAAAATTAAAGATTCTGTCGTAGAATAGTCCATAGTAGAAATGTCTTGTCATGGAAACTCTCAAATGTGAAACATTCTGTCGGTGAATCGTCCATAGGAGAAATATCCTAACGGCGTATTACTCAAAAGCGAATCGTCCTGTTGGTGATCAGTCCAAAGAAGAAACTGTCGGAGAAAGCTGGCAGATACATTCCTCAATCGGCCAGAAGGGTCGTCGAAACGTCTGGCAAAAAACGATAATAACATGAACCTCTTCCTGTTTAGCAGTCGTTTAAATAGGGAGGTAATAATCATCATCATTTCAGCCGCATAACGTCCACTGCTGGACATAGGCCTCTCCCAAAGATTTCCAAAATGACCGATCTAGAGTATTCAAGAGCGGCTTGCATCTAGCGCCTTCCAGCGACCTTGGTTAGGTCGTCAGACCACCTTGTGGGTGGGTGTCCTACGCTTCGCTTGCCTGTACGTGGTCGCCATTCGGAAACCTTTTTGCCCCATCGGCCATCGGTTCGTCGCGCTATGTGCGGAGGTAATATAAAGCGTAATATAAACATCCGCAGTTGGCGCTCGCCACACTTTGTCAATAATGTTGGAGCACTCAAAGAGGAATTTATGATGAGTTTCTTTGAGGTGGCTAATTAAATGCATCAAAGTGATTGCGGATGTAAATCACGTCTATTCCCTTACGAGGTAGGCAGAGTCAGTGTTCCCATAACCCAAAGGCCACGCTTAGAAAGTTTGTGAAACGCTTAAAAAGGCTTGTGTGTAGAAAAACGCGAATCAGAGTAGTGATAAGTTGCTAGATCAGTCTGTCAGTCTATTTATTCTCGTCTACAAGTCTCATTTCTCAACCGATTTTCGTAGTTTTTAGTATTTTGTTGTTATAGAGCAGTCTTTCCCAAAGTGGGCGATAACGCCCCCTTGTGGGCGCTGCAGGTCTCAAGGTCAAGAGACCCAGAAAGAAAATGTTTTTTTTTTTGCTAGGAGCTTTATTTAGCTAGGAGGCCTCTTAAACAACGACTGCAAGAGCTCTCAACTCTCAACAACAACTTGTGAACATCAACTAATATAAATTAAAAGATTGCTCAAACTCGGTTTTATATTTCTCTCCGCGTAGTTCATATATCTGTCCTATTTTATTGAATATAATTACGTGGCGACTTGCGACTGTTCTTGTGTAAATTGGAACCTGATATCAACAAACTTATTAAACAGCATCAGATTCATCCTTCACATTAGTTTTTATATAAGGATTGATTATTTTAGTTATATTTTTAATAAAAGATACTCTGTTTTAATACTATAAAGTTGCGTTTCAATAATCATTCTTATTGGCAGGTGGAGCCCGTAAGAGTTAACTTGAGACCTAAGCGCCGTTGTATGTTACCTACTGCGCTCAGGTTTCAAGTTGCGGGTTATAGTAAAAGTTTCGTTTAGAATTCTCCGTTAATATACATATATAGTTCACAATAATTAATTAATTTAATTTGAAGTTATAGTGGTTTTTAAATAGGTGAAAAAATAGGGGCGCTAAAAAAATATTTATTCTCAAAGTGGGCAGTAGACAAAATAAGTTTGGGAACCACTGTTATAGAGGCAACAGAAATACACAATTGTGAAAATTTTAAACACATACAGTCTGGTGGCAGACAGGCAGACAAACAGTGAAGTTTTAGTATTACTGTCCCGTTTTCACCCTGTGGGTACGGAACCCTAAAAATGAAAAAGATTAAACAAGAAAAGAGTAAAAACAATAAAGGTATTATTATTATACCTCAATAAAACTGAAATTGAATAAAAAGTGTCAAATAAAATGCCATACAATTGGATAGTTGACGAAGCCAATATTTGAATATTGTGATATAGAAAAAAAAGTTGTTTTACATAAAACATTGGACAACGAGCACCGGATTGGAGCTAAGTTATGGAGAGTATAGAAAGATAGCTTAGGCAGGAAAAAATTGAATGAAATTAAACTATTTACTAGATACAAGTACTACTAGTGACCCCAAATTTATCCGATAACGAAGCTGTATAGACAAATGCGTCTTAACACAACAAAAAAGTCTTATGAAATTTTTGAAAATTTTCGAAAGATGTTTTTTAGGGTTCCGTACCCAAATGGCAAAAACGGAACCCTTATAGATTCGTCATGTCTGTCTGTCTGTCCGTCCGTATGTCACAGCCACTTTTTTCCGAAACTATAAGACCTATACTATTGAAAATTGGTAAGTAGATGTATTATGTGAACAGCATTAAGGTTTTGACACAAAAATAGAAAAAAAACAATAAATTTTGGGGGTTCCCCATACTTAGAACTGAAACTCAAAAATTTATTTTTCATCAAACTAATACGTGTGGGGTATATGGATAGTTCTCCAAAAATGATATTGAGGTTTCTAATATCATTTTCTTCTGAACCTAATACTTGGCGCGAGAGACACTTTCAAAGTGGAAAAAAGTGTGTGTCCCCCCCGTAACTTCTAAAATAAGAGAATGATAAAACTAAAAAAAAAAATATGATGTTCATTACCATGAAAACTACCAACGAAAATTGATTTGAACGAGATCTAGTAAATAGTTTTTTTTTAATACGTCATAAATTATAAACGGCAATTTACCTTTCATTCAATCAACTCAAATATAAAAATTAATAAAAACATACTACAAGACTTTTATATTATGTTATTTGCTACTACGGAACCCTTCATGGGCGAGTCCGACTCGCACTTGGCCACTTATTTTAAGTAACCACCCTCATATTCCGGGCATTTTAAAATTTTTGGAAGAACTGAATTGACGAAATATTTCAAACAAAAAAGCAACCTACTTTATTTTCCTTCAGGAGTTTCTTCCACATCTCCAAAGTTCTTCATATGGGACCAACTTGGTACTAAAGGCTTTCAAATAAAAAAGAATCATAAAAATCGGTTCACAATCGCGTAACACACATACAAAAATAAAATAGTATTTTATGCAACAGTTGTATATGAGGGTTCAAAATATGCGAGTGGCGCAGGTTACGATGCGAGCTTTAGCGAGCATCGTAAGGAGGCGCCATCGAGCATTTTTGACGTACTTATACAACGTTGCATACAATACTTTTTCTACGACTATATTTACTAAATAAAATACAAAACCAAACAAAGAAAATATGAAAATGTTTGACTTACATGTTTGGTAAATCAGATTTAGAATATACAAGTACTGATCTATATGGTATCTATGGTAAACTTTTTTTTTAATTGACGTCTTTTTAGTGACTATGTTAAAAAAACATTTTTTTCTTATGTTGGCAGTATGGTAAATCTATAGAAAAAAATGTTCTTGGTCTATGGCTAGCAGTATCGTTTTAGTGAAATAACGACACATGTGCTATTATGAGGCATAGAGTATAGACTTTTTTCTGCAATCATATTATCAATGTTCTTATATTAGTGTTCAGAAGCATTTAAAAGACAGATAACAGTACAGGAGTAGAAAAATGAATTAATTTATTAAATCTTTATTGACCAAAATGGTACAAAAGGTAGCCTTAATGCTAATGCAATAAATATCTTCTTTTTTAGATTCGGGTAACAAGACATCCATCTGTGATCTGTTTATTTTGAACACAGTTTTGCACCGAATCAAATAAAATGAATGATTTTATTTGCAAGCGGGCTTGTTTGTCGGGGATTTAGTTAAAATACAAACGAGGCAATCCGAGCGGATTCTAACCTGTGGAGTGCCGCATTGGTGATTTGATTGATCAAGTTTAACCATAATTTATCAAAACTAAAAACCAACTTCACCCCCAAGCTACAGAGTCGATTTTGATAAAAAATTTATGGGACCACCTAAAAAGTTTGGCCTTTTTTTTTTATTAACCTGTTTTGTCCCATTGTTGGGCACAGGTCTCTCCCATCGTCTTGGCCTTTTAAACATGAATTTTCCAAATCGGTCCAGGCGCCAATCAGTGAACATACACAAAATAATTAGCCAAGTGCGCGTCACGCCACGCGCAGTGTACGGTTCCGTAGTTGCGAATGCCAATTTGAGTTCAAGCCACTAAAAACGTCTAAAAACGAATTATTGAATTTGTATGAAATTTTACTTTTATAAGTCATTCGCCTATAACTTTTTAATTTGTAAACCCTATGATAGTTTTCACCTTTAAACATCAATAACAACTCTTCAACCAAAATAAGTGCGAATAATGTCTGTGTGCGTGTTAGTCGCATGATTTGCATTTTCGCACGTTCCCTAGGTAAGGTTTTATAGAATGCTAAGAAATTATAAGAAGAATCCTGTGAATCTCAAAACATAATCGTCCTTATTCGGTGCCTACAGTCAATTTCTTTGATCTAAGTTTGCCCAGGGCAAAGGGCACTGCCGTTCTGTACATTGTGTTTCGTTTAAACAAAATGGCTTTTATGACCGCTGAAGGGAGAGAACAAATACATTTGATTCCGCGGGGTCCTAAATTATGTTTTAATGTTGTGTCTTGTCACGAGGGATTTCAATTTTCTGAGCTTTATGTTTTCATGTGGAGTTTGCACGAAGCGATGTTTAGTTTTCTTTGTGGCAGTTTGTTCTAGCATTTCTAAGCTAACATTTTATCGCTGTCATTGTATGAAAAACAAGGTTATTTGCTAGGCAAATTAAAAAAACACCATCTAGTGATAAGTGGCAGAACTACATAATATATTGATATCGTAGCGCCATCTATTATTTGTCAGGTAAATCCCCCCGAATTTGAAGCGTTATCAACTTATCACCCAATAAGTTTCAAACGACTAAAACGATTTTCATCAAACATCCCCATTCTAGTCTGCCGGATACCACACGGCATGTTCCCGTTTGCAATACAGCAAATTACTAAGCATATGCTTCTTAAAAGGCTCTAGAGATTAAGCAATCCTCGCAGATTCCGTAAAACGAAACGGGACGAAACTAATGGTAACTTACACGTACTCTGTGCTAATGGTAACGATCCACGCTCGCCGTATATTAATTATGCAACGCAATCTGCCCATAACTTCACATTCTGTATCGGCGAGGGTAACTTTGTACGCTGCGGATTCTTTGGATTCGCATTTTGCAGAGTTTGTGTTGTGGGTTGGAACGGAGCGCCACATACCGTAAAGGCGTTTAAGGCATATATTAACATGCCTTAAACTTCACCTCGGCTCGGCTTGGCTCGCGTCTATTAATATGCTGAATTGACGTACGCCAACTGCCTCCGTGGTGTAATGGAGCGTTTGGCTCATACCCGGAGGTCGCGGGTTCGATTCCCGGCGGGGGCAACGACATTGTGTTGTTGTCCTAATTTGGTTAGGACATTGTAGGCTGATCACCTGACTGTCTGATAAGTAAGATGATCCGTGCTTCGGAGGGCACGTCAAGCCGTCGGTCCCGGTCACTGCCTTTGACATTGGTCGTTACCTAAAACCATGTTAGAGGCCTTAAAGGCGGTTTAAAAACTCTGACACTAGTGTTAGTCACTAACACACACGATAAGAAGAAGAAGAATTGACGTACTCATTTGGAATCAATTGTTTAATCGGTGATCACACTATAACACTAATATTATATAGGCAAAAGTTTGTGTGTGTGTGTGTACGTTTGTTACTTCTTCACACGCAAAGGACTGAATGAATTTTGATATTTGGTATGCAGGAAGCTGACACCCTAGATTAACGCATAGGCTACTTTCACCGCGGCGGGTAATACCGCGGAGCGCAGCTAGTATGTTATAAAATGTAACTAATACCGTATGTTATAAGAAAATATAGTATCGTTGAGTTAGTCTCCCATGACACAAGTCTCGAACTTACTTTGTACCCAGAGGTTCAGGGTTCGATCCTCGGTCAGGGCAAGTCGGAATATGGCCTTTTTCAAATTGTCCTGGGTCTTAGATGTTTATCTATGAATGTATTAGCTATAAAATATAGTATTGTTGAGTTGTTGAGTTAGTATCCCATAACACAAGTCTCGAACTTACTTTGGGGCCTTTCGGAGTCAAATGACCAGTTTTATAATTGACCAAAGTAACAAAAAGACCGAAGTTGCAAAATGACCTATCTATAGTTGAAAATTGACCAAAGTAACAAAAAGACCAAAGTTGCAAAATGACCAATCAGGCTAGCTCAATCAGTGTAATTTGTCCCTATATATATATATATTTATTTACTTTTAGGTTACCTCGATCTGAGTGATTTGTCTGTGTATAATATAAAAAAACGAACAGATATAAAGAATAATGTAATCGTTGTGTCTTACAGCGAAGTGAAATAGCTGGCAAACGACAGAGACAGTGAAGGAAAATTACCTTGGAAGCAATTCCCTTAGCAATTAAATAATGCTGGCTTTTTCTAGATAATTACATGTGCTGTATTTATTTCTTCATGCAAAAATTGTGATTGTATTGTATTGACCTAACTCACTACGTCACCAATTCCACCACAACCACTATGTCGAAATCGTCGAAACAATATATTGCGTAAGAGCTTGTAAGGGTGTTCGCGGAGAGTTGATAAAGTCAAGACTTCTTTACTCCTTACAAATTGCGGCCCGTACATTATTTCAAAACTTTTTTTAAATACAATTACTGTATAAGGCAGAAAACAATATGCAAACACCCATACGACTATTTGGAAGCGCATTCCAGAATGGAATAGCAATATATGGTTCGGGCCGCGGTTGACAACCACTGCGTGCCTCCGTCAATAACCGTCGCTAATCAGAAAGGTTTTTGAAGTGAAAACTTCTTTAGCGGCGTTGTGCACTTTTTTTGGAATGGGTAAAAAATCTTAAACTCGCGTCAGGACACGTGGCCTGATCGAAAATTCGTAAGACGGCGCAGGGCGCTTGCGCGAATGTTCGTTCTACAGCGTGCTACGCGCATCCATGGATGGTGACAGCTGATGGCTCGACCATCTGTGTAGTGGCCATACTGCTGTGTATTTGAAAATGATTTTGTTGAAAATGAATTTGGTCATGCTTGTGACATTCGTGACAGACTGTGGTTCAGAAAAGATTTAAAAAATTTATACTGATAATTAAAGCAATTCGTGCAAAATTATTCCCTAACCATTCCAAAATATCAAAAATGCACAACGTTAATATTCAAGTTTTCACTTCTGCCGGCACTCCCAGAGTGCAACCCGTCGTTTTTTATTTTTTATTTGACCTTATTCACTACGCCACCAAACACTATGACAAATACGTTTATACAAAGTACAAAGAGTGGAGAGAATGCTTTTAGCATTATGTTCCCTAAATGTAGACAATTTTTATTGCAGAACAATCATTTTAGCCGCATAAAGACCACTTTTATTGTAGAACAATAAAGATTTATAAATAAATAAATACAATATAGTCTATAATGTGCATACCCCTAATAAATCGGATCACGGACTATACTAGATCACTATAGTATAATGATAATGAAGAGTCAAAAACAAACAAAAAACGGCATTTCTTTTACTTTACACACACACATTTCACATTGATTTTTTTACTTTTGTTTCATTATCATCATTCTATAATGATCTAGTACATAGCTCGTGGTTCGATTTATTACGGGCATGTCCCTTCCACGTCGTATATAATTACAATTTGCAACAAATAAATAATTTTTCTTTATTTCTTTCTATTCGGTTGCTGCATTTGAATAACAAAGGAAGTCAGAGGATATTAGTATCTCAATAAATTAACGTCTATCCACTTAATACAACAACCATACCGCGTTTGGAACTTGGAACTGCGCGATCCTCAAAGGATATCGCTGTGCTCTAGATATTAGAAACGCGAGTGACAATGGAAATTGCCTAATGAATTTCCAACTGATAAATACAATAGCTAAACAATTCTCACGGGTTCACATTGTCTTTTCTTCTTAGCAGTAGTAGTTAGTTAGTTAGTTAGTTAAAATCTTTATTGCACCAAAACATACAGTAACAGAGTATTGGATACATAAAACAGATGTCAAAAGGCGGCCTTATCGCAACTGCAATCTCTTCCAGGCAACCGAGGTACTTGGAGATGTTTTTCGAAAACAGGTGAGGTGCAAAGTTATAGGTTATAGGCAAGGGATAAGAAAATAAAAACTGTAGATACAATTAATAAATATACTTATACATATACATACATAATAAATACATATACCTAGATATATACATACATAAATAAATAAATATATAATACACATAATAAATACATATGTACACAGAACAGATACCCAGAACAAGATATGTAAAGAAGACAAAAAAGAAAGGAAATCAAACTAGGCATAGATAGTGTGACTTCACTTGAGATTTAAAGCTGGCTAGCGTTTCAGCACGTCGGATGGACAGTGGTAGTGCATTCCAGACTAAGACTGCCCTTACAGTAAATGATTTTGAATAAAATTCAGTGGAGTGTGCAGGGATTTTTAAACGTAGATTTACAGCACTACGTAAATTGTGACCCTGCGATGACGGTGCGTCACTGTAGAAAACGATTCACAGAAGTAACTTCTTAGTTAGAGTTTAATAAAACAATAATAAGTTTTATTGATGAAATAAAGTTTGTATTGCAGGCAACGAAACATACAAGTACATTATTGGCCTATATTTATAAATACCTTACAGATTAACGGGAATAGTATAGAGCCACTGCAGGAGCACGACCCTCTCTGTACAACCAGAGCCATACTTGGCCAGAGCAGCCAGAGACTTATTGCTTTCATAAAATTGTATGCAACTAGGACGAAACTTGCACTGTCTAAATTCGCACTTAGTTCCCAGCTATGCAGTACCCGACTTACGGGAGTTACGGGACACTATACCCGTCAGTCAACAGCCATATTACCTGACGTTCGTAGTCACGAATAATCTAAACTTGAGGTTATCCCTAGAGTGACGGTGCTTTAGGTTTAAAACCCATTAGCATATTGCTAGATGGCAGTGCAAAATCTAACGATTTGTGGGACAACCGTATGTTGCATTCTATTTATACTTACTCCCCAGTAGTATCATGACGAATTCATGACAACAAATAGTAGAAGGCATAATTTTTCAAAACTGAAAACCTACTTCACCCCCCAACTAAACCTGTATTGATGAAATTGTACGTTCTTCTTCTTCTTTCCTTTGTACATCTGACAAGGATACCCTTTCAAAACGGAACCCTAAAAGAAAATTTCCAATTTGGTCTAGGCGTCTTCGACCTTCGACCTCCAGTGACCTCCTCCTTTTTTGGAAGTCAGTTAAAAAGAGAAGGAAGAAGAGGAAGATTAAAACCCAGTCATTAATGTTAGCAACTGGCAACCTGTGATGATACATATTTAGGCTATGGTAACATTTTATCATCAGGTTAACTTCGCCAGTTTATCTAACTTTAGTATAAAAACATATGTATACTAATACATACATATAGCAGGGACGTGCTGTCCATAGAGACGCAGAGACATTGTCTACCCGGAGCTTCCCTAATATATCCGCATTTTTTATATTAAAATAAATTAAATAAATAATAAATAGGCCCTATTTTCAAATAAACGCGCGCTTCCCCGTCCGTTTCCCATCGCGCCATATGCAGGCCACCGCCACGTATACTGTCATGTACTCTAGGGGCTACCTACCTAAAAGACAATTGTCCATCGTGTCTCGATTTGCACACATTCACAACGCATGGATAAGGATTTGCGTCTGTGGTATGATCGTCAACGTACTTCACCGACGCACACAAACATGAAGTATACGCGCACACAACTAATATTTTAGACTTTGCCTAATGAATGCCATTTTTGAAACGCATTAGTAACAAACAAAGCAAATTTTAGTATGGAAAAAACCAGTAAGTAAGTGAAACGCTGTTTTTCAAAAATGGCCCTTATCTTTAAGCTATTTCTGTCTCAATAATCAACGTTTTTTATCTCTTTTCACTTTTGACCAATAAGGAATGATATCGATTTTAGGCCTATTCATTTGTTCCTGTGATGAAAACTAGAAAGTTATTGGTTCTCGCTTGTGTTATGCTACCAATTTAAATACACGGAAGATGTTCGAGGATAAAACGGAACACGACGATTTTTGTGTTAGTCGTATATATTTGATAATTTTTCTTGTCCAATGATAATTATTTGCATTGTCGCATTACATATGATTACGTGTTGCGCTCTGCTCTGAACTTTGTTAAGTTTGCGATAACAGATGAAATTAGAAGTTTCTTATTTTTATTTTCTATTATTACCTCTTTAAAACAGTTTGCAATGTAAAGTTTTTCATGTGGGAGTTGTGCCCCAGGTGTTTGTTTGCTAAAACTGAAAAGTTACGCGTTTAACCATTTAACTTTTGAGGAAAAAAGTGCAATAATCATAAATGGCCGATGCCAGCCTATTTTGGATTTAGTTCAAACAAGCGGTAAGCTAATAGGAACATTTATGAATATTAAACAATATGACGCGTATAAGTGGCTCTCAGGATGTAAACACACTAAGTAATAGGGTCAGTTCAGTCAGAGAGCTTTATTTTTGTCCCACTGCTGGGCAAAGGCCCCAAAATTAGTCTACCCTGCAATAATCGGTGATGCACGTCCCTGACATATAGCCTATGGTAGAAATTTCGATAGCGCGATGCAGGTCAATAATTTCACTCTCGGCGACATCTGGTTCGTTTTGTGTTAATAACAAAAAGGTGGCCTCTCAATACAAACCCATATTATCCCCACCCCACCATATGCGAGTCATTTGTACCGTAACTATATCAACCACATACGGCTCGATCGAAGGGGTGATCGACATCGTTCCATGTCAGTGTGACGCGATTTGAAATTCAAATCGCATGCACAACTTGGAGACGTATCGACCGCGGTTACACTTGGAGACAATATAAAATCACCACGTATATTTCCTACACGTGTTTGTTACAATATGATGTAAACATAAAAACATAGGATTACGTATCGCCAGGTCATTAGAAAAATAACTAGGTTTACGATAGATTTGCCTCACTAGTATCATTATCATCATCATCATCATTAGGTCTTTTTGTCTCCACTGCAGGAGCACGACCCTCTCTGTTTTACCAGGGCCATACTTGGCTAGAGTAGCTATAGGACTTGGCCTACACTCTCCTCGCTGGCCAGACGGGTTGGTAAGGTCTCATGATGTTAATAAGCTTTGTTCAGCTTGTATTTCCTAAGTCATCTTCTACGACATCCACGGAACGACTTGGAGTGACCCTATTCTACTCTGCCGGCAGCAACAAGACATCCTATTAGAAAATGTGAATATACGATGATTTTGAGTCCTTTTTCCACCTTCAACCTTCAACAAACCTTCGGGTCATGCGACCCTGGGCTACCTGCTTAGTACTTCTAAAAGTACAGGGTGAAACAACGCCTAACCCTTTCAAACTAATAAGAGTACCGCATCATTTCCCCAGTAATTAATTGCAGTTGTTATTAATTGGCTAATCAAGTTGAGTGTTGGGCCGCCCACGCCGCTGCCCAGTTGTGAACTCTCGCCTTAAGTGCCTGGAGATTTGCTGACTTGCAAACTTCGTGGTGCCTTTATTTTGTTGCAAGCTTTTTTATTATTATTACAAGCTTTAGTTTAGTTTCATCTGCACAGTTGTCTGTCTTATCATATATCAGAATAATGAACTATCGATAGAATTGTAAAATCGATATACTGCTAAGAAGCAATAGCATTATCGAATATCGATATTATGATGATAAAATAATATATTGTGATGATGATGGTATCATAATATCGATATTAGATAATACTATTGCTTTTTAGAAGTATAGCCATATAGCTATCGATAGTTTTTCATACAAATAGTAATTACAGGATTAGTTTCTGAATTCAATAGTATCGATACTATAGTCCTATAGTATCGATACTATTGAATATTGTGACTTTTTCAAGGTTGCTATTGATAGTAAATTAATCGATTTGCATTTTCGTCTATTTCTTCAATCGGCTTTTACTATCTGCACGGAAAGAAAAGAAGCTGGTACATTCTAAGATTTATTTCTTCATCCATACTAGGAAGTATATATGTGTATACGAATTGGATGTTAATTGTTTTTACTCATTTCAACAACGTACTATTTATTATTTTGTCCGAAATCTCATTCAATGCAACGTTTTTATCCGACCAATTTTAAAATGTACGCAATAAAATTGAATTGTTTCATAAATAGAGCGCGTTATAAATAATTCAATTTTATTCAACACTCCAGATATGAGGCCGAGAGCGGTCGTTCTCCGTACACTGTTGTGCACTCAATTCTGTACCCAAGTGTACTACTTGTGAAAATAATGAGAGCGTAGATGCGACGTTACGCATTGTAGTGTTTGTGTCTATGAAATATGTAGGTACATACGTTGTCTCACTCACACAAGTAGCGGGGTGAACGTCAGATCATTCATTTATTGATTTATTTAGTAAAATTTTATAGATGCCTATTTAACAAATGTTTACAATTGATGGACTTAACGCTAAAAGCGTTCTTTCTCAGGCCGGATTCGATTAAATTTTTATTCCAATAATTACTCCTCCTCTTCGATAGTAATAAATGCCAAAACTCCATACAAGTTTGACATTACTATCTTAGAGTAAGCGTTATTCTTAGAATAAAAGTTTGATTAAATCCAGCCTCAGTCGACTATATTCATGCTACTAGCAAAGAACTAGTACTCACATACAGAAGCCTACTCAGCAAAGGAATTCAAAGAAATATCTACTCAATGTCGTTAGCGATATGGTTTAATTTAGCTCGCGACTGAACTCGGCAACTTTTCGTTTAGATACCTAGAAGTGCATTGCAAGCCAATTTTATTCCTATTACTCTAGACATACGGTTCATGTCACTGAATTTACCACTCCAGAGTAGTCGCCGCGCGCATAGTAATAATGTAGGTTTATTTTCGATACCTAAACCCCGAATGACACAGGCAGGCCTGATGCAGGCCTCTTGGCACTTCCACCTTTTCTTTATCTGCCATAAAGCAGACCTACAGTAGCGGCATGCCTACCCATCGTCATATAAACATTATTATTTCTTTTCCTTGTAACTAGATGGCGCTTTTAGGTATAAAATAAAACATAAAAATCTTTTATAACTATTGTTTAAATAAAGTAGTACTCTAATTATTTAAATAAGATTTAAATGAAATGCAATATATTTTTTAAAAGTATATTCAACACTTCCTTCGTCACCTTTTTGGCTAGTCGTGTGTGCTGTCATCTCTGAGAGGCCGCTCCGCAACTCCAGTTTTGCGTGCTTACGGCCTCTCCAATCGTTTTTATGGCGTTGGGTATCTGTTACGTTAGTAATTATATTATCTTTGGTAGCGGTTATCCCCCTATAGCTCTCGTTATTTGTGAGCACGTGCCCGCCAATATCACACGGCCACTTGTTGAAATTGAATTCCGTTCCTTTACACCGGCTAATAACATTTGCAACTGGCGTTGCTAAGTTTTTTAATAAAATTCTATCGGTGGCCGGATCTCTTTTATTCCCTTATTCCGCATACAATGTTGCTTTTAGTACGGGAGTGAACTGTATAATTACAAGACGTGGATGACATCCGTGGCATTTTGGTACTGTAGCTACACTAGTCCGCCACTTGTAGTGTGTCTGGGTTTGATCCCGGTCAGGGCAAGTTAGAAAATTGAATTTTTCAAATAGTCCTGGGTCTTGGATGTTTATCTAATATGTATTTGTTATAAAATATAGTATCGTTGAGTTAGGGTCCCATAACACAAGTCTCGAACTTACTTTGTGGATAGCTCAATCAGTGTTTATCCGTATGCATTTATTTATTGGAGATTCTGTCTGTGTTTGATCCCCGGTTAGGGCAAAATGGAAAATTGCCTTTTCAAATTGTCCGGTTTATCTTTATACTTACGTATTTATCATAAAATACTTTTAGTATCGTTGAGTTAGGATCCCATAACACAAGTTTAAAAGCTTTCTTTGGAGTTAATTTTTTTTTACATAATCACACAGATTGAGCTAGCAATCTGTGTGATTATGTAAAAAAAAAAATTTTTTTTGCTTCTCTGATCGACTGGAAGAGATCCCTTCTGGGATAAGTCCACCATTTGTACCATTGTGTTTGTAATTTTATGTGATTAATGTTTGTTTCTAAGTAACTAACAAATAAATAAAAATTGCGGTCTTAGTACGAATTTTTTGTGCGTCGTTTGTTAAAATATTTCGAACGTCGAAAAAACGCAGCGGTCTCTCGGACTGTGTCGCCGCGTGCGTCGGTTACTTTGTTTGCGAGTTGTTTTGTGCTTCGGTTTTAATACGAAATATATAATTTAATTCTCTGCAACAAAAAAATTACATATTGCGGTCTTACATTAGTTATTAAACACGTCACAGCAAATTATTTATATGCACGTATTTTTTTGAGCGTCATTTGTAAAAATGAAAAACTTGCAGCGGTCTCTCGGACTGTGTCGCCGCGTGCGTCGGTTACTTTGTTTGCGAGTTGTTTTGTGCTTCGGTTTTAAGACGCAATTCCACATTATTGTGCTGTAACCTGGAGAATTTCAACTGTTCAGGTGTGTGCGCTATGAAATACTGAGCTTTTGAGCTTTTAAGCTTTCACTTTGTGGAAAAGTAAATAAAAGTACAATGTTGCCAGCTTTGTGGAGTGGTGGGTCTTTGGGGTTTTATAGTAGGGTAATCAAATGTATATAGTTTAGCACAGTTAGCAGAAAACATTAACCTTTTTATTTCTTGTAATCTCTGTTTATTTTAGAGCGTTTTAGCTGCCCTTTGAAGCAGTTTAGGAGATTCGACTAAACATCAAGTAACACTGGTATCCGCTATTTTCCAACAAGTCAAATATACTCTTTTCTAAACGTCAAAACAAAAAAATTCTATGGCAGATCAGCGTTGCATTTAGAATTTAAAAAAAATGTTTCTCGTGTGCGTAAGTAGACAACACTCTGGTGTCAGCCGGAAACAACTGCTTACTTAACGTGCCTTCCAAAACACAGAGGAGCTGTAGTAAACTCTTTGCCACTTGTGATCACCCATCAAAGTGCGGACTATTCCTGAGGTTGCTTAACTTGCGAAAGCTCCACTGAGCTCCTCAAACTATGTCTTTCACACAAGAAATGAGGTTTATTTTGCACTGCATGCAATCTTGCGCTCCTCAAAGAAATTGTTTGCACTGTACATGGCCGTTGCAGTGCAGCTGATGTCTCGGAAGCGGAAGTGGGTTACGGAGATCTCAGACACCTGTGCCACACACACGTAGACGATCAGACTAAAGGCCCGTTTAGATGGTACAAGTTTCATGACTGTTGCATACCATTATTTTAATTTTGCTACAAAATCAAATTGAGGATATTAATTCACCGCGATCTTTTTTTTTTGAAGAAAGAAAGAAAAATACTTTATTTGGTGCAAATTTACAAGTAAATATAAATGTAATAAAATAAATATATGTTCAGTTTTTTATGTTCACCGATTATTTGAAGACGCTGGACCCATGTGGAAAATTCTTTGATTGTTACAAAGGGACAAAACTTAGTTATATTTTATACCAACATAACCTCACAATAAAAGCTTGTACAAAAAATGACACAAAAACCCAGAAATACCCAGCGAGGTTTTCGTGGATCGTTGTCATTTTAATGTGTTGTGAATTTTGAAATTTTTTTTTTATGAAAACTTGTATACTTACAATGAACTCTGGTGTCATCTCCAAGAAATTGCTTACCGACCTAATATTGCACCTCATTTTCCACGCCGTATGTAGAGCGCCTCAATACACCTCGCCTGAGAAATTGAAGCTTCCAGTCTCGAGCTGCACTAGACTAGATATAAATTCAGATATTTTCAACGCTGTTTATATTTGGATGAATAATATCAACTTTATTCTACTTACTGTACGTGAAATGCGCTTTATTTACCGATTTAAAAAAAGGAGGTTATCTATTCCAATGTACTCGGACATATGTTTTTTGGGTGTTTCCCGGTAACTCTAAGACGCCTGTACCAATTTAGTTGCGAGGTGCTATAAATTTTATCAAAATCGGTTGTTTAGTGTTGAAATCGGTTTTTAGTTTTGGTTTTTTTTTTACCTTCCCGCCAACCATAGTATACCTAAGGGCTAAAGATGTGGTATAGTGTATTATAATTTTTTTTTCTCAATATTTTTTATTTATTTATTTTAACACTTTATTGTACCTAAGTAAAAAATAATCAAAGTATCCGGCTAGCCCTTTATACCTGATCTTTTGAAAATGAACTAACATGTTTGTCTGTTTGTTGCAGGACGTGATACACACAATCAGCACACCACACGGACAAGTACAGAGGATCGTCGTGTTTAAGAAAAATGGCGTACAAGCTATGGTTGAATATCCTTTTCAATACATATTCCGCTAAAAGTTTTTTAAGTTAATTATCTGGGAACGGTATTTATCTCTCAAATAAGAGACATGGGGACAGCAGGCAAATGGTTATAAAGTTTATAATGTAGGTAATGGTATTTCTCTCTCAAATAAGAGACATGGAGACGGCAGGCAATTGATTATAAAGATATAAACTAGGAAACGGTATTTCTCTCTCAAATAAAAGATATGAAGACAGCAGGCGAAAGGTTATAAAGTTTATAAACTAGGAAACGGTATTGCTCTCTTAAATTATAGACATGAAGACAGCAGGCGAATGGTTATAAAGTTTAGAATCTAGGAAACTGTATTTCTCTCGCAAAAAGAGACATGGGGACAGCAGGCAAATGGTTATTAAGTTTATAATGTAGGAAACGGTATTTCTCTCTCAAATAAGAGACATGTAGACAGCAGGCAAATGTTATATTAGTAACTTCCATTTATCTGACTCTCAGAAAAGGAGGAGGTTATCAATTTGTCGCGATCTTTTTTATATATGTTCATTGATAATAGGGATGTGGGCTGGGTCAAAAATATTTTATTTAGTCCGTCAAGTAATTTTCCAAAAATAAAGGATCCATATTTTTTCGTGAAAATGGTTTTTAGTTCACATCCCTATTCAAAGTCGCCTGGACCGATTTGGAAAATTCTTTTTTTTTTTGAAAGGATATACTTGTCAGTTGGTCAGATATAAATGTTATCAAAATCGGTTGTGTAGTTTGGGGGTGAAGTCGGTTTTAGTTTGGAAAAATTATAAAGATATTTAATTTAGACCCACTTGGCGTAAAATACCGACGAAGGGAAGTATTCCTACGATAGTGTCGTTGATTTAGTTAGAAATATCCCGAAATACTAGTTACAAATGGATATTATTTTCAAGTTCATTTATTAATGTCATCTTTTTTTCCTTAATTAAATTTATTACGGCAATTGGTGCCGCTTCTTTTGCACTACCGCTTAGGAAGCGGTTAGTAAAACTTAGCTGTAAGTAAAATATCTGACGTGAGACAAAATGTTATGAAGTCAATAGCAAAATTGAAAATTGTTAAGTGATATTATTACGAGCCATCACGTGTCCCACTGCTGGGCAAAGGCCTCCCTCCATCTTTTCCATTCAATTCTGCTCATACTGTTAAGTGATATATGACTGTTTTATTTAGAGAACGGGTTACTCACGTATAGAGTCAGCTACTCTATACGTCTCGTCACATTCGCCCTGATGAAGACCTCCGGATGAGGTCGAAACATGTCGGCAGTAGCTGACTCTATACGTGAGTAACCCGTTCTCTAAATAAAACAATGATTGTATCTCACGTTAGTTTAATCAAAAGATATATGACTGCTTTGGACTTTGACTTTTACATTTTACCGTAGCACTCACTTTATGTTTATTTTATTTTATTTAATCTGTATTATTCATCACATAAGTACAAGTTGTATCTCCCATGCTGGTCTGGGAGAAACGAAAAAACTTAGAATGTACCAGCTGCTTCTCTTCCCGCGCAGATCGTAAAAGCCGATCGAGGGAATGGGCAAAAATGCGAATCATTTTAACAGGCGATGCGGCTAGCAACCCGTCACTGTATTGATTGCTTTTCCATCTTCTCGCCCACCATGACGCTAAAAGTGGCTTTTGAGTCTTGCGGCCCTAGGCTCTGCATAGAGCCGCAAGACCCAAAATGCTCTGTCTGCCCCATTAGGGATAAAGACGTGATAGTATGTATGTAATATGTATGTATACAAGTTGTACAAAACATTTGGCGAACTTACCCTAGAAGCGTTGTCTACCACTCAACCTATAGGTTATACAGATAGTCTAAATGTGGGTTGCGAGATAAAGATAGTATATAGAAAATAACGACATAAACGTTTAATCTTTTATTATTTATCAAACAACTAGCTGTGCCCGTGGGCTTCGCTCCCCGTGGGAATTACGGGATAAAAACTATCCTATGTCCTTCCCTGGGTATCAAACTATATTCACATTAAATTTCATTTAAATAGGTTCAGTAGTTTTAGCGTAAAGAGGTAACAAACAAACAAACAAAAATACAAACTCACTTTTGCATTTATAATATTAGTATGATTAGTAGTATAGTAGTATATCTTATTTCCCTCCGCTGTGAACACTAACATACTATACCATACTCGTTAAAATCTAAAAAGCATTCACAGTAATTGTAGACTCCATTCCAGTCATAGTTTGCACACACTCTGAGAGTTTTGGCACATCATTCATCATCCTCAAAGCGGCGGTCAGTACACCTTGCTGGGGTCATGTTTTTGAACACGGGAGTCTATAAACGAGTGAAGCAAAAAATTGCGCTCCTGGCCTTTTTTTTCAAATCATGTAAGGTGCGAATAAATAATGTATGCGCAGGAAAACAGGCATTGCCTATGTCAACAAACTTTGACTTTAATTAAGAAAGCACAGTGAAAGGGAATATTCCCGTGACAACCGTATCACGGGAAAACTCCGTTTTACACGAATTTTTCTTTGACATTACTGTATACTATACAGAACTACTCGTTGCAAAACCTTCTTAGCTCTAAATTTTAGAAAGTTGGGGTTTTTTTTAAATTTGCCTGGCAAGAAACCTTTTAAACGCAATTATGTTTCTAAACGGACGAGAGCGACGCCGTTTGTATAAGGGCAAATTATATAATTTGCCATAAGGGCAAATTATATAATTTGCCTGCGACATATCGATATAGGACTCCACGTTTCAAAAAGATGGCCCCTGAAATAAAACCTCTCTGGTAATAACTCTCTTATTTATACGAACCTCTTATAGAAATAGAGCGCGCCATAAAAACTCCCAAGTTGTATATTTTTCCACGACTTCCTAAACGTAGGGCGAGAGTTGTAGCGATTTCATGAGCGAAGTGGTTTCAAAAAATGTTAAACAAAATGTACCCTAGGTTAAGTTAATATTAATAAATGATTTGGAATCAAACTTGGAATCAAATGTACTAGAACCTTGATCATAGTTCGTCGGATATACTCAGTTTCCTAAAACGTACTGAGATGACAGAAAAACGCAGGGTCAGAACGCAGATTTTTTTTCATATTTTGAGCTTTGATGTTGTCGTATTTTCGTCTGAATTCACTCTGAATAAAACGCTGTGAGATAATCGTCAATTAGACTTAGACTCTCTTATTTATTATATAACGCAGGCTATCTTTAGGACTTGGTTTAAACCATTTTTTATCCAAATGAAGTTGTCAGAGATAAAAGAGAATACGTGGCCACTTAACACAAACAAAAGAGAAGGTGACACAACGCAGGAGATGTTCTTGCTTTAGTTGTATAATGATTTAAACTAAGTACCAATGTTAGTCTGCATTTATTATAAGAAGGTTAAGCTTTTTAACTAACTTCCAAAAAGGGAGAAGGTTATCAATTTGTCGCGATTCTTTTTTCTTATGTATGTTCACCGCGCCTGAACCTGGACCGATTTGGAAAAATCTTTTTGTCTGACTTGCAAAGTGGTTCCGTAGATTATTTTTCTAAATCGATTTTGTAGTATGGGGTTGAAGTTTGTTTTCTTGTTTTGAAAAATTATTTAGTTAAAGTTGGAATAAAATCTATCGACTTCATCATACTTCTAGGTTATACGACTAAAAATAGGCATGCGGTTCTTTTGTTTTAATTAAAATAACACTGATTCGACTAACGTCGCCCACACTCGCACCCCACCTTTGTGATCTCACTGTAGCCTACTTTTAAGCCGTAAAATGGGACGTAAATAAACACATAGTTAGATTAAATGGCTGCTACCATTTCTTTTCACCTTTTAGATAAAGTAGGTCGGTGGGAAGGTTTTTGATTGCGTGAATTGAAAGGTATTTTAGAATAGGGTTAGTAAATGTAAGTGTACAGATACATGATCACGTTTTTATCCCTTACGGGGTAGACACAGCCAGGGCCACAATACCCAAAGGCCACAGTTAGCGTGATGACGGGCGTTAAGATGGCAAAAAAGAGAATCAGAATAGTAATTGGTCAATTCATATACAACGTGGAAGGGACATACCCATAATAAGTACCTGGGCGACCGAGCTTTGTTCGGTTACATCTCAAACATTAACTAAATTTTTGTAAACTTGTCTAAAAACAATACAAAATAAAAAATTATATATAAACTTGAACATAAAAAAAACAAAAGTAAGTCACCGAGTGGGATTCGAACCCGTAACACTCTTTCTAGCGGTCCGCATCTTAAACCGCTTAGCCAATAAATATACAAGAATTGCTCGTTTAACCCTTTCCATGCGGGACTATTAATTCAATTGCGCACACTCTGTACGAGGTTTTGTATGAGTTGGGCATACTACATAACGGTGGGCGAGATATTACGTCCTAATAAGATGGTATTTCTGTACGGAGGGCGTATCATTGCGTCAATAGCAATTCCGTCACCAGACGCGGTTAGCGTAATATTACGTTTTCAATATTATATAGACAAATTTGGTGTTGCCATACTTGTAATAGATATTTATATATCTGAATGCCTAGTTGTACTTTTTTTCATTGTTATTTAATAAATATTAACGTCTAAAAAGGTAAAAAATATATAGCTGTAGATTTTTTCTACATTTTTAAGAAATAATTAGTATATGCATTAGAAAAAGAACAAAATTATAACCGTTTTTCTTGGACTTTGAATATTAATAACAATGAAACTGGATAATGACAAGCATGCAACCCAGGTACAACAACCATATACATAATAATAAGTGAGTATTTTTCCATCGTTTCATGCAAGTTCGCTGTGTTTTCATTCGCCGTACAGGAGCACAAAGTTTCTAATTGGTCTAGCCGTATATACAGAAGATGTTATGTTATCGTAATAATACGCCCATCGTGTGGTGAACTGTTTAAGCTTAAACGTAATATTACGCCAGCCGCATGGAAAGGGTTAAAGGTGTAAGATAAAAACAGTCAAAAAACAACAAAAAAATCGACTTTCCCATATAAATTGCCCGGGCGGCACTTCATGGAAATGCCGAAACTTTGTTTAGTTTTTGACTGTTATTTTAATTTAATTATTCAATAGTGGTCTAGTATAGCTTGTGGTTCGGTTTATTACGGGGAAGTTACTGCCACGTTGTATAAACATACATATAGGGATAAATCATACAGATTGAGCTAGCTCCAAAGTAAGTTTTTAAATTGTGCTATGGGATAATAACGATACTATATTTTATGATAAATACTATACCTATAGAATAAACACCCAAGACCCAGGACAATTTGACAAAGGCCATTGTCCAACTTGCCCTAGCTGGGGATCGAACCCGAAACCTCCAAGTGGCGGACTAGCGTGATTAATATCATCTACACTAATATTATAAAGAGGAAAGATTTGTTTGTTTGATTGTATTGAATAGGCTCCGAAAGTACTGGATCGATTTTAAAAATTCTTTCACTGTTGGATAGGTATGTTATCCCTGAGTGACATAGGCTATGTATGTACCACGGGCGAAGCCGGGATGGACTGCTAGTCATCAATAAACTTAAGAACTAGGTTCTTGTCGGTGAAGTATTTCCCTTATCTCCCTATTTTCCGGTAAATGCTTGACCTCCCTTTACGACACAAAATGAACGACTTTTTTGGTCTTCCTTTTCCTCTCTTAGCTTCCATTTTTCCTTTCATGATGTTTTTTATGAAGTTGTCATGCCGCATAAGGTGGTCAAACATCCTTCCTCAATAAATATGATTTAACAATTCCTTCCTTCCTTTCAGCCCCATAATGTTCACTGCTGCACATAGGCCTCTCCCATGTGTGCTTGCCTGTATATGATCGCCATTCGAGAACCTTTTTGCCCCATCGGCCATCGGTTCGTCGCGACTCGCGCTGTGTCCCGCCCACTGCTATTTAAACGAGCTAATCCGCTGGGCTATGTCAGTGACTTTAGTTCTCCTATGAATTTCCTCATTTCTGATTCGATCGCGTAGAGAAACACCGAGCATAGCCCATTCCATAGCGCGTTGCACGACCTTGAGCCTTCTTATGAGACCCATAGTAAGGTACCACGTTTCAAAGTCATAAGTCTTCATGATTCAACAATATTCTTTCTTAATTAAAATGAAATTACTCTAAATAACTTTACAACTACTGCATTAGTTGCGACCATAAAATTAGTAGCCAGACGTAAAACGACGAAGTCGTAAATTATTCTCAGCTTTAGAAAGAAAAAGAGATAAAAATGCTACCTGTTTTTAAGCCCTGACAAATAAAGAGGGGTGTGTTAAGTTTAACGCTAATTGTCGGTCTGTCTGTAGTGATGGACCGAGTAACAGATGGACCGATTTCAATGCGTTTTTTTCATGTGAAAGCAACTTTCTTTGCGGTCGGTTGCTTTGGCAGTCGTTTCAAAGTTATTAGGTGTTAGAGCTTCAAAGTCGGGGTTTTTTAATATACCTGGCAAATAATCTATTCTTTTTAAATCCCAACATCCCCTTCGCTTTGTTCCATCTTTGGCATACTTTGAGTTTGGAATTCTCTATGAATGAATGTAGGATACGTATGGAAATTTCGTGTATAGTATGGTCTCACGAAAACACACATTTCTCGAGGCCAAGGTCGCTCGGGCGTCGACCTCTCAGCTGAGCTACAAAATAAAATGACTTACGGAAATACAACTCAAGTCGTAGTCGATGCCTATTGTTTCATCGATGAATCAAAAACATTATAATGTGTAGTCATAATATTTCAAAACCAAAAAGCTACTTTACCCCCATACTACACAAGTTGTTATATTGGGAACAAAATCGGTTGTGTAACATAACCGATTTCGATAAAATTTCTACGGTGCCATCTGACAAGTATGCCCTTTTAAACAATATTAGATTTTTTGTAATAGGTCTAGGCGTGTTTGAATAATCGGTGAACGTTCATAAAAAATAAGATCGTGACGAATAGTTAGGGAGGCGAAGAGGGGAATTTTCGGCAATACTCGAGCGTGGCAGTTTAAGATATGAGAGATACCTTAGACCTAATAGAACAACCTTGTAAAGTATTTAGCTCTATATGTAGTGACGCGCGCCTAGGATAGACGATCAGATTAGTAAAAAAAAATCGATAGTCTGAAATACTCGAGCGCGTCAGATTAAGATATTGGGGGTTGATTTTAGTGTTTAAAGACTAAATTTAACTAATCTGACGATAAGTCCTTGACGCCGCCGAGTTATAGGGTCGCGAACTTGTAAAAAAAAAAACGTTATACCGGCATTCTCGAGCGCGATTTTTTTTTAATTTATTTTGAAGAATATAATCTTAAACTTACTAAAAATACAAAATCTGCCGGTTTTCGCATGACCGAAAGTGTGGAGGAGCCATTTTGTCTTCCTAAGAACGCGTTGCGGCATATAAGTCGCGAACGATACATTTTACAAAAAAAAAGTTTAAAAAAACAAAAAAAGTAATTTTATTTTACACAAAAAAGGTCTCTTTACATTTTTGCCCAAAGTTAAAACTTTTTGACAAAAAAAGAAACCAAAAAACCTTTTTCGGTCAGATTAAGAGAACCCACCAACATTTTTGTCAGATTAAAAAAATATGCTTTTAGGATACCAAGATAAACCTCCCCTATGAAAATCTGACGCGCTTGAGTATTTCAAAAAAACATTTTTTTTTTTTGCATTTTCAAAAATTCATCGTAACTTATCGTCACGCCGAAATCGTCAGTTTTTTTAAAGGGAGCTTCCTTGGGGCCTACATAACAACCCTTCCGAAAATCTGACGCGCTCGAGTAAGTTTTTTTTTTGCATTTTTGGCTACTTTATATGCCTACCCCCACCACGCAAACCGGCAGATTAGTATACAGTTGTTATCAGAGGCACTTGGGGCATACGTAGTATGAATATCTGACGCGCTCGAGAATGCCCAAGTTACTGTTTTTTTTAACATTTTTGAAAAACCGTACACGCCAAACCCACCGCTAAAATGGTTTTTACCATACGAGCTTTTCTTTTCAAAATTATTTTATCTTTCGATTTTGATAGGTCTCGACGGCGCCGTTGAATTACGCCATTTAGCTACCTCGCCTCCCTAACTAGAATTGATAACCGCCTCGTTTTTGGTCGGTTAAAAAGTGTCTGCTAACGCCTAATTAAATATCAATTCTTTGATTCACATCCAAATATTTTATCATTCCTCTTGTAAATGTTATTAGTATAAGTTAAACAGGGCTGCTTACGTAGAGAGTCAGCTACTGGCCGACATATTTCGACCTCATCATCATTTTTTCGTATTCCCAATTGCATCCTCAGCGGTAACGCTTCAGTGCCCGGGGTCCGCTACCTAACCTAGGTGATGTGACGAGATTACTGGGTTTTACACAGAGCCTCCTCAATCCAAAGATGCCGACATGTTTCGACCTCATCAGGGCGAATGTAATGTGACTAGAGGGCTTACGCACACGATCTCGCCCCACCGCACCGATGTTAATCCTCTTCTGAATACTTTTCAGTTTGTTCATCAGGCTTTTCACTAAAAATATCTCTCGATTTTAATCATTTCATAACTCACTCATCTGTGTCCACTTTTTTGTTCTTTTTAGTTTATGTCTTAGCCGGCGTGAATATAAAAATGAGTCAGCCTTTAAATCATTCAATGCATTTTAGATTTAATCCCGCCTCTGAAGCGTTTTTATCCCGCTGATTTGTCATTTGTCGCAACTTGGCAATAAAAATCTTTTTTTTTGGTGTTCCGTAAATGTGAGGTAAAGCCCTATTTCTTTTCGAATGCTAATTTGTATATCTCAAATAACCGCGTACTGGCAAGCGAAGCGTAGGGCACCCACCTACAAGGTGATCAGATGACCTGACCAGGGTCGCTGGAAAGCGCTGGATGCAGGCCGCTCTAGATCGGTCATTTTGGAAATCTTTGGGAGAGGCCTATGTCCAGCAGTGGACGTTATGCGGCTGAAATGATGATGACGATGATGATATCTCAAATAAGGGCATCGCTTTGAGACCGTATGATATTGGGGACGCTACTTAGCAATAAAAATCTTTTTTTTGATGATCCTCAAATGAATGGTAAAAACCTTTTTCATTGAATGCTAGTATACCTCAAAATATGAGGGCATCGATTTAAGACCGTATTATATTGTTTCTTTTTTTATAAATAAATATAGATCGATATTGAGATGATAGATCTTGCCAAATTACGGTAAAATTCAAGTGCCTGCAAAATTTGACTAAAGCGTCCCGTTGACTGAATCTTATATTGAAATAATGTCTTATAGAACAACTCTTTACATCTTGTTCAGTAAGAACCGCCGATATCTTTTAATCTTATATTGAAATGTCTTATGTTTAAATATATACGGGACCCCAATTTAGCAATGAGCCCGCATGCTCTTGACCAATATTAAGTTTATAAATGCCACTTCAAAAAATAAACATAAATATCATTTTTTCATTCTCTAAAAGCGTTTCATATTTATGCCTGATATAAAAAGATTCTTTGAGATTATTCATCGCGCCCATCTTTATTATTGATATATCATTTCTCAAAACTAAAAACCGACTTCACCCCCAAACTACACAACCGATTTCGATAAAATTTCTATGGAACAACCTGACAAGTATGCCTCTTTTAACAAAGAAAGAATTTTCCAAATCGGTCCAGGCGTTTTCGTATAATCGGTGAACATACATAAAAGATCGCAACCTCCTTTTTTTTTGGAGGTCGGTTAAATATAAAAATAAATATCATTTTTTCACTCTCTAAAAGCGTTTCATATTTATGCCCGATATAAAAAGATTCTTTGAGATTATACATCGCGCCCGTCTTTAATAAAATCAGAACAAGTGGAGTATTTTTTTAATTGCGTTTTTCGTACGTTTACTGGGTTCAGAGTTTATTCAAATTACTTTTGAAGTTGTACCGAAATTGGAGTATATAAGGGGTCGCCTGTGAGCTTAGGGTTAGAACATACTGGTTTTTTAAATCGACTTAAAAAAGGAGAAGGTTATCAATTCGAACGGAATGTTTTTATTTTCTACTAGCCGAAATCCGCGACTATTTTCGCGTGGTCTTTATGACTCCGGAAAATGCTCATCAGGTTGAACAACTTTTGCTAAGGCGTCATTTTTATATTTCTTATATTTTAGCTAGACCATTATGGTTCGGCATCAGGTGTTCCATTTTCCAAAATCATTTATACCCTATATGTTGGCCAGGCTTAACAGCTATGTAACAAAAAAAAGTTTCATTCGAGTCCGTCCAGTATTTCGGGGGATTAGAGTATACAAAAAACAGACGAAACATTTTTTTAAGGTTTAATTTTTTATTACTGGGACCCTTTTTTTTAGGCATAATTCTTTTTTTGGCATACTGGTAAGTTGGGCATAATTATATTTTAGGCTAATTTGTTACGGCATAATGTTAATTCGCATAATATCTTTAGGCGTAATAACTATAAGACTAATAGTATTTAGGTATAATATTTTTAAAAATAACAGAAACAAAATTAAGTTATTTAAGTGTTTATTTTTAATTATCATGCAAAAAAAAATATGACCACCCAGAACAAATATGAGGGCAAAAGGGAAGTTAGGTTTAAGTTTTTTTTTTATGATCACCTGGAACAACTGTGAGACCAGAAAGGAAGTCAGATTCTACTTATTAGCAATTAATAAACAATTTATATACAATGAATAAAAATGTTATGCTTAATCATTTTTATGCTTAAAGTAATGTTATGTCTTGATAAATTATGGTTTGATGACATTATGCTTACATCCTTTTATGCTTTAAAATGTTAGGGCTAAATAATGCTTAGGTACATTATGCTTAAAATTATTATGCATACTCCATTATGCGAAAGGACGTTATGATTAAAAACGATTGTGCATTAAACCAGTATGCTATGTGATATTATAGCTTAAATTTGTATGCATATAGATAGTGATCCCCTTATTACTATGTCTCCGTCACCCCAAATATTTTGTTTGTGAATATATTCAAACAGACACATTTTTTTATTAGATTTGTATGTAACGCGATACCTTCACCACTTGTGAACCGATTTTGATGATTCTTTTTTATTTGAAGTAAGTCTCGCCAGGCGCCGTAGTTTCCCAGTTCACAAGAAACATACTAGATGGCGCCAGCGGTATCCTACATCTCGATCTCAGAGTTCTGGTTGCAACTGACTATATATAGAACCATATTATATAATATAATATATAGCATGTTCATTATTAATAGAATTAATTGGACGAACTCCGTGGCGTAGTGGTCACCACGCTAGTCCGCCACCCAGAGGTCCCGGGTTCGATCCCCGGTCAGGGCAAGTTGAAAAATGGCCCTTCTCAAATTGTCCTGGGTCTTGGATGTTTATCTATATATGTATTTGTTATAAAATATAGAATCGTTGAGTTAGTATCCCATAACACAAGTTTCGAACTTACTTTGGGCCAGCTCAATCAGTGTAATTTGTCCTTATATATTTATTTATTATCTTATACCTTTAAACGAGCAATTCTTGTATATTTATTTATATATTTCTGTGATCTCGAAAACGGCTCTAACGATTTCGCTGAAAATTGGTATATGGGGGTTTTTGGGGGTAAACAATCGATCTAAATAAGTCTTATGTTTGGGAAAACGCGTATTTTCGATGTTTGAGATGTAACCGAGCAAAGCTCGGTCGCCCAGGTACTATTTATTTAAACGGAGCCGCGGTTTTCCGCAACACCAGGCCTGCCGGGAAGATCTTCCATTCGTGTATCTTGATTTTTAATTGATCTTTTTTACTGTCACCTCGCTCCCGCTACAAGAATATTTTCCGCTGTCTTCATTACTGTGATCGCTACCTAAATGTTATTAGATAAAATAAAGTCGTAGCAAACTGGGGGTTGGTGGTTTGAATAATCGCGTCGTCTCAACTCGGTCGGGTAATAACAGTCTGACGTTCAGAAGCTACAATATGGATTGGCTTCCGATGAGTTTCGTGAGTTTCAATTTTACGATGCAAGTTGGGAACTTCCAAGGAATGGGTATTTTTATTGTAAATGGGTGCTGCGTGTTTTTTATTGGTTAACTAGCCAAAGCCCGCAACTTCGTTCGCGTGGACTAATGTCTCTGGAAAATGCTCATCAGGCTAAACAACTTTTACTAAGGCGGCATTTTTATATCTCTTATAGTTTAACTGGACCATTATGGTTCTGCATCAGGCGTTCCATTTTCCAAAATCATTTATACCCTATATGTTGCCCAGGCTTAATAGCTATATAACAAAAAAAGTTTCATTCGAATCCGTCCAGTATTTCCGGAGATTAGCGTGTACAAACAGACAAACAGACAAACAGACATACAGACATACAGACAAACAGACAGACATTTTTTTTTAATTCTTACTCTTTTACTACGTCTCCATCGCCCCCAATATTTTTTTTGGAAATATATTTAATGTACAGACACACTTTTTTTACTGTTTTATTATATGTATAGATGGGTGCTGCGTGTTTTTTTTATTGGTTAATTTTTAACAGATTTGCATAGAGTTATTAAACTGTGCAGCTTAGAGGTTACAATCCTGTTTTTAAGGTACATTTAGGAGTATAAGAAAAACGTTATATTAATGAAAACTAGGTAGACGTCAATTAAAAAAGTTTACCATAGATACCTATTATCTACCAAACATAAATTATGTCAAAAATGTTCATATTTCTCTTTTTTAGGGTTCCGCATAATTTAGTAAATATGGTCGTTTAAAAGTATTGTAAGCGACGTCGTATAAAATGCTCGATGGCGTCTTTTTACGGCGGCCACGCTACTCGCATTTTTTTACCTTCCTTATACAACTGTTGCATAAAATACTATTATTCTATATATTTTACTTACTACTAACTACTTTAAAAAAAATTAATGACTTACTGTTTTTCGGTTAAATAACATTCATGGGTTTTGCCTGCTGTACCACTATATTATCCGACACAAGAAGTCCACTGCAGAACCTAGGAAGCCTATAGAGGCTTAAAGATTCCTAAACTACCGATTGGAAGCAACCTGCAACCTTTGTCTCTGAAATACTCTAAATGTATGTTTATGATTTGTCAAAAGTTGTCTATAGTATCTTTTTTATGCATATTTTACTGTTATTAACCGTCTTCCAAAAAAAAAGAGATTATCAATTCATCGCGATCTATTTTTATATACCTATAAAATATTTTAATTTTTTTTGTTTGAATTATTGATACTTGTCACGTGTTCCCATGTTTTTTTAATCAAAATAGGCTGTCTAGTTTTGGGGAGAAGCCGGTTTTTAATTTTTTTTTAAATATGCTTTTTATTTTTTGTATATTATAATGTGCGTGTTATCATACAATTTTACTGTTATTTTGTATGTAATAATGTTCATGTCTTCATACTAGAAAAAAACAATATTCCTTAACTCTATCACAAGTTCGAAAGCGTGGAATCAGCAACGCGGGCAAAGGAAGCGCTACACGGCTGCGACATATACTCCGGATGCTGTACACTCAAAATTGAATTTGCAAAGGTGAGTCCACTTTACTTTTCACTGCTTTGATACTAGATGCCACTGCTGTGTACAAGAAAATAACAGTCGCGAATTGAAAATTTATTTTGGAATGTGCTTTTTAACCTACTTCCAAAAAAGGAGAATCAATTCTTAGCGATATTTTCATTTACTAGCCGAAGCCCGCGACTTTATTTCGTGGACTTAACTTTTCTGACAAATGCTCATCAGGCTGAACAACTTTTGCTAAGGCGACATTTTTATAATTCTAAAAGTTTAGCTGGACCACTATAGTTCATATGTAGCCCAGGCTTAAGAGCTATATAACAAAAAAAGTTTCATTCAAATCCGTCCAGTATTTTCGGAGATTAGCGGGTACAAACAGACAAACAGACACACAGACAGACAGACATTTTTTTTAAATTCTTACTCTATTACTATGTCTATCGCCCCAATATATTTTTTTTGGAAATATATTTAATGTACAGACACACTTTTTTTACTGTTTTATAATATGTATAGATATAGATAGGTAATATCTCACTGCCTTAAGAGTCCCCTTACCCTAGACCAAAATACAATTTTCCATACAAACGTAGTCTACGTTTTATTTCAAAAAGACATGCCCGATTTCGGCAAAATTTTATAATTTCAAAGATATTGCAATTATCTAGGGTAATAACTGGTTTCCGACGGTAAAAATATGAACTTGAAATAGAATATAGTGTGTTATATCATTTTTGACCATCAGTGTAGGAAAGTTCGAAATCGTTATATTTTCTTTCCAGTTCATAATTTTACTGTAGGAAACCAGTTATTACCCTAGATAATTGCAATTTCTTTACAATTACCGATTTTTACCAAAATCTGACATGTGGTTTCAAAATTAAACGTAGACTACGTTTGTATGGAGAAGTCTAGGGTAAGGGGATTCTTAACTTTTAAACTTTTTTTAAATGGTGATAGATACTGTTGATATAAAACAGCAGTCCCGGGACACCTGCGGCGTAGTGACCGCGGCCCACTAAGTGGCCGAAACCCGCCAGCGGGTAAACACAAACAACACGCACTTAGCGTGTCGGGTTACCGATTGAACAGAATAGACGGACGTCACTGTTTCTAGTTTACTTTGAAACTCATCTGAAAAAGAAATTTATTATTTAGTAAAAAAAAAAATATACATTTGTACTGTCTGACAAATGCATTAGTCTATATATGCAACATTTTTTAAGTACCTATACTCCATTTGGTTAGGTATTTAGTTAAATGTAAACAATCTTGACATGTCTTTTTTTGAAATAGTGTATATTTCAAAAAAAGACATGTCAAGATTGTTTACATTTATTTAAATACCTAACCAAATGGAGTATAATTAATGTATACTTTAACCCTTCCACGTTGTATAAAATATTAACCGAAAACATACAAAGTAAAATAGCATATTTCAGCAAAAAGTGCTTCATTTATTTCTCCAATAGGTACGATACAACTCTAGCTTGCACTGCCAAATTTCCAATCTAACTTCGTCCTTTATTCTGCAGCGGAGCTTTTGCAAAAAGAAGTGAAAGAACGCAGCTTCATTTGACGTCATTGTCAATGGTATTCCATACGTACGCTCTCACTGTTTAAACGAGGTTAAAACTTTAAACCGTGTTCGGATTCGGACGCTGCGGCTACGATAGCGAGTGAAATGAATGAGGGTTTAACGACCATTGTATAAGGGACCATCCATTAATTACGTCACAAGAATTTCATGACTTTTTGACTACCCCAAAAATCTTTCTAAATGCACAATTGTGACTAACTCAACTCAAGTAGGACTTGTCACAATTAGTTGGTCACAATTTTGAGACCCCCCACCCCCTAGTATGACGTTACAGATACTGATTATTTATTTTATCTTCCTTGTCACAGTTGGTCACAATTTTGAGACCTCCACCCGCTTGTATGGCGTCACAGATACTGATTTTTATATTTTAATGAAAAATCGAAGCGAGCGATGCTACTAAATATTTAACTGATGAAGCTGAAATTATTTTTAAGTTTCTTTATTATTATTATTAGATATAGTTTTTGTATTGTGACGTCACAAACCTTCCGACCACTCCCTCCCCTTGTCACAAAATGTCGTACTTTATTAACTTCCCCCCTCCCCCTTAATGTGTTACGTCATTTATGGATGGTCCCTAAGTGCAATGTGTGGTTGTGAACGTTTTCAAATTGTATCGTAAGCTATTCTTGCTTCCATGTTTTTGTTGTTTTTCGTGTGTGTAAGTGGCCAACACTTTTTCCTTCCAAGCAAGAAAAACTTAGAATGTGTAAACTAGTAATACGCACTCCCACCGAGCCACCAAGCTCTTCAACCTTCTTCAAAAATTTAAGGTAGTGTAAAGATATCAGAAACTTTTCCGATCTTCTTCTTATCGTGTGTGTTAGTGACTAACACTAGTGTCAGAGTTTTTAAACTTTAAATGTCAAAGACAGTGACCGGGACCGACGCGACGGCTTAACGTGCCCTCCGAAGCACGGATCATCTTACTTATCAGACAATTAGGTGATTAGCCTACAATGTCCTAACCAAACTAGGAGAACAACTCGAATTAGTTGCCCCCGCCGGGAATCGAACCCGCGACCTCCGGGTAAGAGCCGAACGCTCTAACCACTACACCACGGAGGCAGTTTTTTTCCGATAAAAGTTGACAATGGACGTCGCGTTACAATAAACATTGCTAACATTGTTTATTAAAATGCAATCTAGTCGTGCCCTCTTCAAGCCTCGACAAAAGCTGAAAACGGTGATTGTCGCGAAAATGACACGTGAAAGTGTAAAAATAGCCTTTTGTCGATGTAGGGTTGCCAGAACATTTTTAGCGTTCCTTAGTAAACTTCTTCTTATTCTTATATTTAAGAGCTGGGCTCTTGTCGGTGGAGTGCTTTCCATGTCTCTCTTCCTTCCGCTAAGTTCTTAACCTCTTTATATGTTTTCACGTTTAATTTTTCTTTTATTTGGTCTATAAATTTTCTTCTGGGTTTTCCTACTCCTCTCTTTCCTTCTATTTTTCCTTTCATTATTGTTTTAAAGAACGCATCGTGGCGTAGTAGATGACCGAACATTTTCCCTCTTCTATTTTCTATAATTTGTATTATTTGTCTTTTCTCTCTCACATCCTCTAGTACCTTCTCATTTGTAATTTTTTCTGTCCAACTTATTTTTTTCATTCTTCTCCAGCACCACATTTCAAATGCCTTAGTAAACAAGGAACCCTTATAGTTTCGCCATGTCTGGCTTTCTGTCTGTCTGTCTATCGGTCTGTCATTAGGCTGTATCTTATGATAGCTAGACAGTTAAAAATTTATGTAGTATATAGTTTAAGGGGCTACCTGAATTTTCCGGGGTCCAGTGGCGCCCCCTCATTTGAAATAAATCATTAGAAAGGAAACTGTGATATCATTCAAAATTTTGTTTTGACCAAACCCTAGACAACCCTTTTGACTATTTTATGAACTACTGTTTATGATTTAAAGTGAGAACGTGAAGCTTTTCTACGCACATTTGCGAAAAACGGCCACTTTTAGCTAATGTACGTAGAAAAGCTTCATCTTCTCACTTTAGATTATAAACAATAGTTCATAAAATATTTAAAAGGATTATCTAGGGTTTGGTCAAGACAAAATTTCAAATTATATCACCGTTTCCTTTCAAATGATTTATTTCAAATGGGGGCGCCACTGGACCCCGGAAAATTCAGGTATGGCCTTAACAAAATTTAAAGAAAAACTATCAGAGCTAAGTAGGTCGTCATGTCTGTCTGTCTGTCTGTCTGCCTGTCTGTTTGCCTATCTGTTTGCCACTAGGCTGTACCTTATGCACCGTGATAGCTAGAAGGTTGATAATTTATGTAGTATTTATAACTTAATTTAAAGGAAAGCTATCAGAGCTAAATAAGGTTTAAAATTAAAAAGTTACAAGATCAGCTTAAAAAATGTAATCGGAAAAGGAAAATTTCATACAAATGAAATGAAAAAATTAGTTTTTAGACGTTTTTAGTGGCGTGATCTCAAAGTAGGAATTCGCAACTACGGAACCCTACACTGCGTGTGGCCCGACACGCACTTGGCCAATTATTAAATATTAGTGCAATATGAACTATAGACAGTTTAAGTCCAAAAAAATGCAATGAAATGTCAATGTTGGTTTTTGACTGTTATTTTAATTCCATTATACTATAATGATCTAGTATATAGCCTATAACCTATACAAATAAATATATAGGGACAAATTACAAACATAAAACAAAGTTTACAAACATCATGTGACCTATCCAACCCGTCTGGCCAGCGTGGAGAGTGTAGGCCAAATCTTCGGGCTGCTCTGACCAAATATGGCTCTAGTAGTACAGAGAGGGTAGTGTTCCTGCAGTAGAGTCAAAAAGACCCGATGATGATGATGTTATAGCCTGTTGTTCGATTTATTATGGGTATGTCCTTCCACGTTGTATATTTTGTAGGGACACACAGTCAATAGTGTTACCTATATGTGTATACATATATATACATGTTTGTATGTTGAGTTTCTTTTGCTCGGCGTAAGTTGTTACTGCGCCGCATTAAAGCACAGTCAACACACGCGCACGCTTTTATTTTGAATAACCTCCTTCCCGAGCAGTGGGTCAAAGTAACCCTACATCATCATCATCATCATCATCATCATTTCAGCCGCATAACGTCCACTGCTAGACATATGCCTCACCCAAAGATTTCCAAAATGACCGATCTAGAGCGGCTTGCATCCAGCGCCTTCCAGCGACCTTGGTTAGGTCGTAGCGTAGGACACCCACCCACAAGGTGGTCTGACGACCTAACCCTACATAGTACTTCACTATATATTTTTTTTCAAAATTTCCCTTCTAACCATTTAGTCCCACAGAATCCAGCAACCCTGTCGACTTTAGGGTTTTGTTGCGTGCGTGTAACATTAATCATTAACGTTAACGTGAAATACCGATAGCCATTGTGTTCCCCCGAAACGGTTACGGTACTGACACGAAAACTATCATGTTTGGACATGTACCTAATTTTAAAAAGTCGAAATTTAGGTTGTCCCATTCTGGTCCATCTGGGAGAAACGAAAAAACTTAGAATGTACCAGCTGCTTCTCTTCCCGCGCAAATCGTAAAAGCCGATCAAGGGAATGGGCAAAAATGCGAATCATTTTAACAGGCGATGCGGCTAGCAACCCGTCACTGTATTGATTGCTTTTCCATCTTCTCGCCCACCATGACGCTAAAAGTGGCTTTTGAGTCTTGCGGCCCTAGGCTGTGCATAGAGCCGCAAGACCCAAAATGCTCTGTCTGCCCCGTTTGGGATAAAGACGTGATAGTATGTATGTATGTATGAAATTTAGGTTGAAACTTTGAGATTCGCCGCAAATAATCATCTTCATCTTTAGGTCTTTTAGAAAGCAAATGCAAGCTAAGTCGTAAGTCGTAGTCGTAAAGCTAATGTAAAGATAAAGCTAAATTTGCCATCAAATCTGGTGCAAAAGTAAATTGTCAAGTAACAGAATAAAGCGTCTAAACTCTGCGTGTTACGTAGACGGTCCCCAAGTATGGTCTACTGGGACATGCCTTAAAACAAATTGCCAGAAAAAGTAATTTCGCTATTTTGAGAAGATGTCGTGTAGCCAGAATTTATGTGTATTTCATTACGCTGGATCTTAGCGAACCTAAACTTTTTCGTCGGTAACATTTAAAATTATATCCGCGTCTGAGCGTTCAAGTTTTGTGACGCAACCGTAGCAGTTTCAGAGAAGCACAGTATCTGTCTATCAATACTAAGTGACTAAGACTGCCTCCGTGGTGTAGTGGTTTGAGCGTTCGTTTCATATCCGGAGGTCGCGGGTTCGATTCCCGGCGGGGTCAACGACTTTGTGTTGTTATCCTAGTTTGGTTAGGACATTGTAGGCTGATCACCTGATTGTCTGATAAGTGAGATGATCTGTCACTGTCTTTGACATTGGTCGTTACCTAAAACCATGTCAGAGGCCTATAAGGCGGTTTAAAAACTCTGACACTAGTGTTAGTCACTAACACACACGATAAGAAGAAGAATACTAAGCATCGAGCTACTTTGATAATAAATATAATTTTTCAAAACTAAAAACCGACTTCACTCCTAAAAGAATTAAGTCGGTCCCAATTAATAAGTCTTAAATAGAAATTTTATCAAAATCGGTGAACATAAAAAAAGATCCACCTCCTTTTTGGAAGTCAGTTAAAAATGTAAAAACTTTGAGCTGCCGTAAAAATATGAATTACTTTAAAAAATATTTCACCACGTATTACTTATTCACGCATTTTATCCATACGTATCGAACGTAAGTTCGAATCTCCCTAATGACGTAAATTTTTCTTTAAATGTTATTTATTTGCTGATCACGTCTAGGGACCGAGATAAACATAGAGGTAGGGTCGGCAGAGTAGAATAGGGTCACTCCAAGCCCTCCCATGGATGTCGCAGAATGCGACATAGTTTAATACAAGCTGAACAAAGCTTATATACAACAATGATAACTCTCCAGCCCCTCTAACCAGCGAGGAAAGTATAGTTCAAGTCCTCTGGCTTCTCTGGCCAAGTGTGGCTCTGGTAGTACAAAGAGGGTCGTGCTCCTACCGTGGAGACGAAAAGACCTGATGATGATGCTACTTTTTCATATGAATAGTAAAACATGTCAAATACCTATAAATGTATAGAGGTATAAAGGTATTCGCAGGATGAAAAGCAAAAAAACGAGGTTTATTGATTAGATTTAATTTGACCAAGTTCAAAGCAAAAGTGTTGCCATCCCCGACCCCAAAGCAACCTGTTGTAGCATTTTGTAAGAGCCCTTGTACTAAGGGTTCGATATCCCGTACAATATAACGAGCCCTTTACTGCAGAGTAGCGAAGGTACAGAAGAATTGCATCTACGTCGACCTCATGGCCCAGTGGTCATCATGCCACGCTGAGATCCCGGGCTTGGCTTCTCCGCTCAGGTCAAGATGTAAAATTATCTTTTTGGATGTTTATACACGCTGACTTTTCATTGGTTTTGGAAAAAAAAATGTCCTATAGTAAATAAATTCCTCTACCCATATACGTAATCCAAATTTCTGTATGTAATAAGATAAAAAAGTTTCGTAAATGATTTTCGATCGAGACCACGTAGTTATGTCGGCCAAAACAGCTGCGTGGATGTCGATGTCCTCCGCCGGCCGGCGGGCGGTGTATGGCGACGGTACTACTAATTGATCTCACAATTTTGCTTTCGAGTTTTAGTCAACATTTTGTGTTTCTGAATTTTTATTTTGACTAGCTTATTAGGTCTTACTAACGATGCCTATGAAGTAGCTTTCGGCTTCAGGACCAATATAAAGTCACCGTGTATATATGTATTTGTTATAAAATAGAGTATCGTTGAGTTAGTATCCCATAACACAAGTCTCGAAGTTTGGGGCTAGCTCAATCGGTGTGATTCGTCCGTATATATTTATTTATTTATCTAATGCTAGTTAGCTTTGAACAACGGGCCGAAAGTCTATGTTATCCCCAACTAATGGACTTTGGCTAGAAAACCTAGGGTGGCGTCGATTCTATGCCTGATTGCCAATTGTCAGACAAAAGCACAAGACCGGAAATGGAAAACCATAGAGAGCCTCCATACGGTTTTGCAGTTTTGCCCAACAATGGCATCCTAAAGCGGGCTTTAAATAAAAATAAATTTTCCGGCTTTATGTCAGGAAGCAGCAATTTAATGGCTATTGGTTACACATCTATTTCTTCCTTTATTTTTATCCGGATCAAATTCATCCGGAAGTAACATTATGGGCGGAAGTAGTGACATTATAGCCGCTTTGTGAACTAAACTGTGCTCTGTAACGGTCGTTGGCCGATGTTTTGTGTTGGATCCTTAAGATTGGACAGGCTAATCTACCAACTTTTACGACGACCGGTTGTTAGTATTGATGTTGAGATTGCGGCACCTTAATGATAAAAGGGTAGGTGTTACGACTTACGATTTTTCTCAAATCGTTTTGCTTTTAGGATTGTGAAGAATACTTTTCGGTACAGCTACAGTATAGTTCCCCGGAGCATAGTGTGTAGTTTCAAAAAGTATTAAAAACATTTTAGAAATTGTTCCCCTTACAACGTACAAGAAGAAAGTGTATTTTTACGAAACAATTTTTTTTTTTGCAATATTCATCCAATGCCTAATAATTAGTTGAACTAAGAAAAGAAAACAATTAAGTATTAAAAAATAAAATATTTCACTAAATTTAGAATTTGTACTCAACTCTCAAATATATGCAAGTAACTTATTACCTAGAGAAGTCTTTAATAAAATTGCGCGTAAATAAAAAATGCCGTAATTCAATTACACCATTTCAGTTAAAAACGGCTAACTAAATATAATTCGCTTCAAAAACAGCGTTTAAGATTCAAAACACGAGTACGTGAAGTGGAAATAAAAACACATTAGTACACACGTTCCCCGCTGCGAATTGCGCGCCGTCCAAAATTATATTCTGCTAATCGGATGGTAAAATGTTAAATGCGCGCTCAGTTCCTTTTGTAACTCTGTGTTTTTGAATTATGAGGTTTTGTGTTGTGAATTGTTCGGGACGTATTTTTAAAGAGATAGACTATTTCTGATGATTTAGAAATAAATATTTAGACTTAGTGTATTAGACTAACTCAGTGTTTAAAATATTACGAGACTAAAAAATAGTTCAATCATTATATGAAATTGTCAATATTTCGTCCCTCAATTCACTCGCCTGCTCGATACAACCGAGTACGTATTTTTTTAATTCTTTAATTGATTAAGGCTTGGCAGCCATTTCATCATCATCATCATCATTTCAGCCGCATGACGTCCACTGCTGGACATGGGCCTCGTGCTAAATAAGACCTCTCATTTTATATGCAGGCCGCTCTAGATCGATCATTTTGGAAATCTTTGGGTGAGGCCTATGGCTATGACCAGCAATGAACGTTATGCGGCTGAAATGATGATGATAATGATTTATATTATAGATTTTTTGACTCTTTACTTTTTTGTATGTAACATTCGTTTTAAATGTCATCTAACCGAAAACCCTATTTTACCTAAGGATTGGTCCTGGTTTACGCTTAGGGTTGAAGAGGTTAGACGACAGTCGCTTTGTGAACGAAACCAGTAACCTCGTCAAATCTCCTTGGTTATGGTTAAAGAAATTTATTCTCATAAAAGAATCTACAAATTCACTTACAATGAGAACTTAAGAGTCCCCCGACCGTAGACTTCTCCATACAAACGTAGTCTACGTTTAATTTTGAAACCACATGTCAGATTCCGGTAAAAATTGGTAATTGTAAAGAAATTGCAATTATCTAGGGTTATAACTGGTTTCCTATACTAAATTATGAACGGGAAAGAAAATATAACGATTTAGAAGTTTACCATACTAATGGTCAAAAATGATATAAAACACTATATTCTATTTCAAGTTCATATTTTTACTGTAGGAAACTAAATATAAACCTAGATAATTGCAATATCTTTGAAATTACAAAATTTTGCCCAAATCGGACATGTCGTTTTGAAATAAAACGTAGACTACGTTTGTATGGAAAGTTGTATTTTGGTCTAGGGTCGGGGGACCCTTAAAAATATTACATTCTGTGGACGCGTACAAAAGGTCGGTAGATAAACAATAACAAACAATATTTGCTCCGTGCTGGTTAGGTATCGGACCCCGGGCTCTGAAGCATTATTGCTGAGGATGCAACCGGGAAAATAAGCTCGGATGATCATCATTTCAGCCGCATAACGTCCACCGCTGGAGATAGGCCTCTACCAAAGATTTCCAAAATGACCGATCTAGAGCGGCTTGCATCTGGATGCAACACCTTCCAGCGACGAAGGATGATGATTCGTTTTAAATGTCACCCGAACAATAATGACAAATCGATTGACATCATTTGCAAAATTGGATAAGTAGACTACGATGAACATACATAAATACATACTTTATACGTACTTACATACACAGACTTCTAAAATCATTAACTTCCTTTGCCGTAGTCGCGTAAAAATAGACTTCTTTTTTTAAAAGCTTTCATTATTTCCGTCGATATATTACTGCCAGCGATGATACCATGTAATTGATAATATTTCATCCTTAGTACCAACCACGTCATAACTTTTCCCGGGTACAATTTCCGACGGGCCTATTTTTAAAAGCTGGGTAAAATAGGACTTTTCCGACCGTGTAACCCTGCCCTTTCCAACCCTCATTTTGAAGTCGTGAAAATTAATATACAACGTGTAAACGACATACCCGTTATAAATCGAGTAGAGTAATAATAAATCGAACCACAGGCTTAGATCACTATAGTATAATGATAATAAAATAACAGTTAAAAAACAACAAAAACTGCGACATTCCTATACAAATTGTTTGAGCGGCTGCACACTTTTATATGGAAAGGAGATTTTTTTTATTTTATCTTAACATCATTATACTATAGTGATCTATTATAGCCCATAGTTCGATTTATTACGGATATGTTCCTTACACGTTGTAAACATACTTCGTACGTACTTACTTACATAAATAGACTGCTAAAATCATTATCTCCTGGTTTTGCCGTAGTCGCGTAAAAATAGACTTCTTTTTTGAAAAGCTTTCATTATTTCCGTCGATATATTACTGCCAGCGATGATACCATGTAATTGATAATATTTCATCCTTAGTACCGACCACGTCATAACTTTTCCCGAGTACAATTTCCGACGGGCCTATTTTTAAAAGCTGGGTAAAATAGGACTTTTCCGACCGTGTAACCCTGCCCTTTCCAAGCCTCATTTTGAAGTCATGAAAATTAATATACAACGTGGAAGGTACATACACTCTCATCACTATATGTAGTAAAATGACAAACAGTTAAGAAACAACAAAAAAATTGGCAACTCGCAATAGAGAAGATGCATATTGAGTAGATTTTAATGAATGTCTCTGATTTTGTGAGCATTTTCTACGGAATCCTAAAAAAGGCCTTAATATGTCTTTATCGACTCAAAAATTTTGATTTTTAGTTGATTAAAAAAGTCAGCTTTAAAAGTAAGAAAAAGTTTAAAAATAATATTACCTTAGGATTTTCTTAAACAATTATAGCTTTTTTTGTTATAAGGCCAATGCTGTATACGCAATATTTGACATAACATCCGAACAAATGTTATACATCACGCCTACAAATGCGACATAAGTGACGTCATACTTGTCCGGTCTTTCTAAGGCGTTCCGAGACGCCGTCCAAAGAAATGTGACTTTGTAACCTTTATATCTCAAAGAGATTTTGAGTTAGCTAGGTAGTTTTTTCTTGGAAGTGTCTATTTTTAGGAACTCTTATTATACAAAAAAAATTATGCATCTTGTCTATTCGTATGGGAACGTCGAATTTTTGGTTTGTTTTTTGACTATTATTTTATTAACATTATACTATTAGTGATCTAGTATAGCTTGTGGTACGATTTATTATGGGTCCCTTCTATGATCCTTACTGTCCCTTCAAACCTAAAAGTTATACATACATACATACATAATATCACGCCTGTTTCCCGCAGGGGTAGGCAGAGACTATGGACTTCCACTTGCTACGATCCTGACAAACCTCTTTTGCTTCATCTAAACTCATCAATCTCTTCATACATGCCCTTCGGTTACGGGTACTTTTTATGTTATGTAAAAGTTATGTTTTTAAAATTGGACTCCAAGTCCAATTTTAGATTAGTTAGTTAGTTTTTGAGTATCATTATGAGTATTGAGTAGAATAGGACCACTCCAAGACTTCCCGTGGATGTCGTAGAAGGCGACTTAGGGAATACAAGCTAAACAAAGCTTATAAACATCAATGAGACCTCTCCAACCCGTCTGGCCAGCGTGGAGTGTAGGCCAAGACCTCTGGGAGCTATGGCCAAGTATGGCTCTGGTAGTACAGAGAGGGTCGTCCTGCAGTGGAGACAAAAAGACCTGATGATGATGAGTAATGTATTTTATAATAAGTATTAATTAATTAAAAACCGACCAACACGCTCTTACATTACTCAGTTACATTACCAGCAATGTACAAGGAAAAAAATATCTTTGGTACAATAAATGAGTTTCTTTCGGCGTTTCTTCTCAGCAGTGGTCGTTGCGAAGAGCTGGTATCAGTAGCTTTTCTTTTAATTTTTTTTTATTTACACGCGTTTTGGGGTAAGTTATTCAGTGCCGTGTACTGAATTTATTCTTAAAATTATTCTATATTTTGTTAGAGGTGAGACAAGCTAATAAAAGAAATGAAGAAATAAAAATCTGAGAAAGAAAGATCATAATGTTCGAATAACTAATAGTAGTTACCGTTTTCAATCTGCTGATCCAATTGGAAATTGCAATCGTAACGAGCGCGGCAGTAAAATGTTAAAAGTTTCTTGGCAAGCAATCTACATCCGCACAGCATTAAACGTGTACTGAGTCGTAAACGTAAAACATAATGACTTGAGCATTGTTGAGAATGAGCACTCGAATCTTATGTTTCATTACAATACAATACAAATACATGGTTTACAATATGACCCCATGGTTACCGACCGATACCTAGTAGTAGGGGCACGTAGCGCGACGAACCATTGGCCGTCGCGTCGGGGCAAAAAGGTCTCGAATGGCGACCGCGTACTGGCAAGCGAAGCGTAGGGCACCCACCTACAAGGTGGTCTGACGACCTGACCACGGTCGCTGGAAGGCGCTTGGTGCAGGCTTCTCTTAATCGGTCAAAATCGGTTGTATAGTTAGGGAGCTAAGTCGCTATTTACTTAAAATTATTTACCATTTCTTATATCATTATTTTATTTCAGTACTGAATCTTGAATGCCTAATTTTCATCACTACTCACTACAAAGCAAGGTTGCCTGGAAGAAATTGCTTAGCGATAAGGCCGCCTTTTGCGCATTCCTTAGTTTTTAAGATAATTATGTGCTGTATTTATTTATTTTGTACAATATAGGGTATCGTATTGTATTGTAATGCCTAAAAATCCTATAAAAACGATTATTATTTCTTAAATTTGAACCAACAGCGAAAAAATTAAGAATATTCACAGAATTGATTCAAAAACAAATGTAGTACATCTTCTTCTTATCGTGTGTGTTAGTGACTAACACTAGTGTCAGAGTTTTTAAACCGCCATAAAGGCCTCTGACATGGTTTTTAGGTAACGACCAATGTCAAAGACAGTGACCGGGACACGGCTTAACGTGCCCTCCGAAGCACGGATCATCATACTTATCAGACAATCAGGTGATCAGCCTACAATGTCCTAACCAAACTAGGACAACAACCCAAAGTCGTTGCCCCCGCTGGGAATCGAACCCGCGACCTCCGGGTGTGAGCCGAACGCTCTAACCACTACATCACGGAGGCAGTTGTATGTAGTACATTACAACTCATAACGAAGCCCACATAAAACATAACGATACGATTCTCGTTTGAACTGCCGGTCCAATATAACACTTCCCTCATCAGACTGTTATTGTTGTTCAACTCGCTGGGAAACGCGCTAATCTCATACGTAATGTACACAGAAAGGTTTTCTCCAAGATTACACTTAAAATTTTAAAGGTTTGTATGTATTTGTGTGCCTTTTGTTGCCTTATTTATTTATCAAAATCTTTATTGACCACAACGACACACAAGGTGAACTTAATGCTATGCATTCTCTACCAGTCAACCGGTAGGAAAACAGAAAAATTTAATCTATTTGCGATAGGTGCTTAAAGATGTACTTAAAATACACTTTGTACTAATACAAGTTTACTTAGATGCATACGTACAATACACATAAATACTCATACACGTATAAATACACATATCTGCATACAAATTAATACATGGTACAAATGTTTTGATTAAATGACTTAAAACTTTAACAGAAAGGTACGTGTGAACTTTTTTCTTAAATAGGAATCTTTAAGAGATACTTTTGATGTCTAAGTGAGATACTTTGATGTGTAAGGCATTTAAGAGTAAAAGAAAATATATGCCTTGGCTCAATTTTTTATATAAATTGATGTTTGTTTTTTATTGTTTTTATATCTAGTTTAGTTTTTATCAATAGTTAGTTATAGGTATTTAATTTTTAGTTATTTTGTGTATAATTAAATAAAGTACCTATTTAAATGAGCATAACCGTCATAGATATTAAAATTGCCTTGTGAAATAATAAAACCTATCGCCCATTACAACTCCTTTCGTGGTTGAGTGGGTTCAAATCCCACCGTGCTTCAAATTATGCTTCCCAGTGGGAGTCGAACCCACGACCTCCAGATCACAAGGCGAACGCTTTGACCCCTAGACCACGGAGGCAGTCTTTCAAACGGGGAATATAAGCAAAGAAACAAATAAAAAAATATGAAATAATATCAGACACTGAATGAGCGAAAATAAATATACAAGAAGTAAATTACTTGTAATGTTGACTGTATACAAGTCAATCCAGCCGACTTAATACGCGTAAATATTGGTGAGATATATTCAGAAATATGTTTCGTGTTAAATAAACATATCTCGGTCGGTTCTTTGATATAAATACCGCAAATTTATATCTCTCGAAAACTTCTGTCTGTAAATATATGTTTTCATTTCGATGAGTACTAAGTTATTTACTTAGAAGTGGTCTTACTTGGCCGGAAACTGTTAGGAATTAGAAAAGACTGTATTTAGGAGCTGGTGAAAATAAAAGGTCCGGCCGCATGTGTTAATACATGTATTCCGGCATGAACAGACAAGAAGAAAGACCATAGATTATACAGACATGACACTGGATTACGAGTATATGTACCACAGATACGACACAATGTTGGTGTTACTAACACAAACTATATGTCTCGGATTCTTGAAGTCACGATTCTTATTCTGTCAAAAGAAATAAAATCGGTCAAGAGTGAGCTTGGCCTCGTACATGAAGGGCACCTCTGTACAATGTTTTAAAATTTATTTTTTAAAAAGGTTGATTTTATGTATGTTCACCCATTATTCGAAGAAGCCTGAATTAATGTGGAAAATGTGGTTTGTATTTTTTTTCTTTGGATGGTTTACTTGCAAGGTTGCCATATAAAATTTTATTCAATTAAAAAATCAATTGTGTTGTTTAAGACTAAAGTCGGTTTCTATTTATGAAAAAAATTAACAGATATACATAATCGGTCAAAATTTCAAGTGGTTGCTATTATTATTATTATTAATAGCTACCACTTGAATGACAGACATATAGACAGATAGCGGAGTCTAAGTAATAAACCCTTGGGATAAGGAGCCTTGAAAAGTAAATAAATAAATAAGTAAATATAAATGAATAGGTTTTCTAGGACGCATATGTCCATTAGTTGGGGTCTACATTAACTTTCGGCCCGTTGTTCCAAAGCTAACTAGCATTAGATAAATAAATAAATATATATATACGGACAAATTACATTGATTTAGCTAGCCCCAAAGTAAGTTCGGGACTTGTGTTATACTAACTCAACGATACTGTATTTTATAATAAATACATTTAGAAATAAACATCCAAGACCCAGGACAGTTTGAATAAGACCATTTTCCAACTTGTCCTTCCCTTTTTGCTATCCTAAAAGTCTATACAAACAACAGTTTATTTCATAACATGGAAACAAAACGTAACGTATGTATGCTTTTACTTCTTCAAAAGACATCAGCTCATCACGTGAACGGAAACGAGTTGATGCCGCCGTAGTCTGTCATAGCCGCCGTTAGCGACAAAGTGCTGCACTTAAGTGTAAAATAGCTCTCGAGGTGAGCGCGGTTTGTCTCTGGCGCTTTTGTCGCTGTTCTGTACGCTACAGGCCCGGGACAGGGGAACAGTGAGTACATATTTTTTGTATTCTTAAAAAAATATTGAGAAATGGTAGAAAAGACTAGAATTCTGAAAATCTGCACTTAAGTGTAAAATAGCTCTCGAAGTGAGCGCGGTTTGTCTTTGGCGCTTTTATCACTGTTCAGTACACTACAGGGCCGGGACAGGGGAATAAATCGAACATATGCTTTTATTCTTGATATATCGGGAAATTGTAGAAGAGACTAGAATACTGAAAATCTGCACTTAAGTGTAAAATACCTCTCGAGGTGAGCGCGGTTTGTCTCTGGCGCTTTTGTCGCTGTTCTGTACACTGCAGGGCCGGGACAGGGGAACAATTTGAACTAATTTTTTTATTCATACATACATACATAGTATAACGCCTGATTCCTACAAGGGTAGGCAGAGGCTATGGACCTCCACTTGCTACGATCCTGACAAACCTCTTGCTTCATCTAAACTCATCAATCTCTTCTTACATGCCTTTGGATTACGAGTACTTTTTACCTCTTCTTCTTAAGTGTAAAATAGCTCTCGAGGTGAGCGCGCTTTGTCTCTGGCGCTTTTGTCGCTGTTCTGTACACTGCAGGGCCGGGACAGGGGAACAATTTGAACTAATTTTTTTATTCATACATACATACATAGTATAACGCCTGATTCCTACAAGGGTAGGCAGAGGCTATGGACCTCCACTTGCTACGATCCTGACAAACCTCTTGCTTCATCTAAACTCATCAATCTCTTCTTACATGCCTTTGGATTACGAGTACTTTTTACCTCTCCTTCTTAAGTGTAAAATAGCTCTCGAGGTGAGCGCGGTTTGTCTCTGGCGCTTTTGTCGCTGTTCTATACACTACAGGCATGGGACAGGGGAACAGTTTGAACATATGTTTTATTATTATTGAATATACAAATATATTGAGAAATGGTAGAAAAGACTAGAATTCCGAAAATCTGCACTTAAGTGTAAAATAGCTCTCGAGGTGAGCGCGGTTTGCCTCTGGCGCTTTTGTCGCTGTTCTGTACACTACAGGCATGGGACAGGGGAACAGTTTGAACATATGTTTTTTTATTGATACATAGGTACATACATAGTATCACAGCTGATTCCACAGGGGTAGGCAGAGGCTATGGACCTCCACTTGCTACGATCCTGACAAACCTCTTGCTTCATCTAAACTCATCAATCTCTTCATACATGCCTTTCGATTACGGGTACTTTTTACCTCTCCTTCTTAAGTGTAAAATAGCTCTCGAGGTGAGCGCGCTTTGTCTCTGGCGCTTTTGTTGCTGTTCTGTACACTGCAGGGCCGGGACAGGGGAATAGTTTTTTATTCTTGATATATCGGGAAATGGTAGGAAAGACTATAATACTGAAAATCTGCACTTATAGCTCTCGAGGTGAGCGCGGTTTGTCTCTGGCGCTTTTGTCGCTATTCTGTACTCTACAGGTACGGGACAGGGGAACAGTTTTATTTTATTTTATTAAAACTAACGTGAGACACAGACATTATTAAAATGAGTTAACGGATTACTCCCGTATAGAGTCAGCTACTGCCGACATGTTTCGACCTCATCCGAAGGTCTTCATCAGGGCGAATGTGACTACAGGCCCGTACACCGCACCGGCTCGCGACACACTGATGTTAGTTGAAAAAAATAATATTTTTGATATTAAAAGTCCTCCGGCCGCTTTGACGCTTAAACTATGTTTCACAACCAGTTGTTATAAAAGAAGGAATAATCTTGCTACGCATCTAGTTGCCTAAAAAGAGAATCTATTCTTATTTGAAAACTTTTTTCGTCACTAGTTTCTTGTCCACTATCTAAGTAAATGTGGCCTTTGGGTGTTATGTGGTGTTTCTGTCTTTTTATTTGTGCCATACAAAATAATCAGAAGTGTTACAAAGTAGAAGTCCAAGCTTAAATGAAAAGAAGCTTCCTAATATCGTAAAAATAAAACGTAAAGACCGTATTTAGATAAGTACTCGAATACCAATCCCAGCACAAGAGCACAAAAGTAGAAAGACATAACATTTTCCATCTAAAACAAAAGCCTACTCACTGTAACTAGGGTTACCAGGGCCCCGTTTAATAAAGATTACAATTTGTAATTTTTATTTAGACGAAAAAAAAAAATATATACAACAGTGGCGTTGAGTGAGAATTTGGCCTATACTGTATACTACTATTTGGTGTTAATAAAAATGGTCACCGATCCAAGTGTGAACCACTCCCGGTATCGCTTTACTTGCGAAAGCGCTAGCAATACGCACTTCTGCAGGACCACGAGGTTACTAGATGAAAAAATTTAAGTTCGGAGAGAAAACCTGATTTTTCAAACGTTATTTACAATTAAAAAGTCATTATTAATAAAAACTATTGTCTTTTAATATATATAAAGACTATGTCTGAAATATATAGAAACTAGCTATGCCCGTGGGCTTCGCTCCCCGGGGGAATCTCCTATATCCTTCGGGATAAAAACCATCCTATGTTCTTCCCTGGGTATCAAACTATATCCATATCTTTCATCTAAATAGGTTCAGTGGTTGAATCATGAAGTGGTAACAAACAAATTAAAATTTCTGAGATTTTCTGACATTTCCTTAATCCGGCCCTAATTCTGAGAAAAGTGTAAAAATCCTCCGGACAAATGCTAATATATGGTAACCCTAACCGTACCGTTTCCAATTTTATCCAATTACATGGACTCCTATCATGTCAAATAAAGTTTTATCTGTACAAACGTTATACCAGCACGGCACACGCCAATCGTAAGGTAAACTCGCGCCGTACTGATTTTATGACAGCACTTCTCCCTCGATACGTGCGTTAAAATTTAGTGTACAGAACAAAGCAACGATTTTGTAGATCTACGCAAGAGGATTGTGTGTTCGTTTTTAAGGTCGCTTTATCATTGACGAGGAGGTTATCATTTTGTCGCGTTATTTAATTTTTTTGATGTATGTACACCTATTATTCGAAGAGGCCTGGACTAATTTGAAAAATTCTTTTTTTGTTTGAAAGAGTGTTCTTCCGAGGTGATCCCTTATATTTTTTATCAAAATCGGTGTAGTTTGGGGGTGAAGTCGGTTTTTAGTTTTTGATAAATATTTTTATCTATGTTCTCCGATTATTCGAAGGATCAATTTGGAAAATTCTTTTTTTATTCAAAAGTGTATACTTGTCAGGTGGTCCGATAATTTTTTTATCATCACCGCTTGTGTAGTTTGGAGGATTGGTTGGTATTTAGAAAATTTTAAAAAAGAATTTAAAAAAATATTTAATTATATGAAGACGATGCGGTTTTCTTGCCCCGCAGTGTACATTACCGCGCGGCGTTAACGTGTGTAGAGTCCTCAAAACTAGCTGATACTGTCTGTCTAGTCTCATAGGAGCTACTGCTTTGGCTACTTTTGTAACAATTTAAGTCTTAACCGACTTCCCAAAAGGAGGAGATTATCAATTGGTCGCAATCTTTTTTTATGTATGTTCATAGATTATTCAAAAGCGCGAAAAATTCTATTTTGTTTGAAAGGATACTTGTCAAGTAGTCCCATATAAATTTTATCAAAATCGATTGGGTAGTTTGGGGCTGAAGCCCGTTTTTAGTTTTGAAAAATATATTCTCCACTGCAGGAGCACGACCCTCTCTGTACTACTGAGCCATACTCGGCCAGAACAGCCAGAGGATTTGGCCTACACTCTCCACGCTGGCCAGACGGGTTCGAGAGGTCTCATTGATGTTTACAAGCTTTGTTTATGTATTTTCTAAGTCGTGAAACCCACGGAGAATGATATTATTTCGCATTAGTTTTGTGTAATGTCGTGTGGTTTCCGGCAGAGTAGAATAGGGCCACTCTAAGTCCTCTCGTGCATATCGTAGAAGGCGACTGAGGAGATACAAGCTTATAATAAACATCAACGAGACCTCTCCAACTCGTCTAGCAAGCGTGGAGAGTGTTAAGCCAAGTCCGCTGGTTTCTCTGTCCAAGTACGGCTCTGGTAGTACAGAGAGGGTCGTGCTCCTGCAGTGGAGACAAAAAGACCTGATGATGATGATGCATTCGTTTTATTAGAAACGTTTGGACTATTTCGCTGCAACCTACACCCACATTACATTCGTAACAATAACCCTAAGAACTACATGTTGTGGGCTAGCGTTAATAAAACACTTGGCAAAGGGCACAAGAAAGTAGGCGCCGTACGAAAATTTATGCATTGCCAGCTGAAAGGGTGTTACAGCTTTAGCATATACGGGCTGACTGGTAAATCACCTTGTATATTAAAAGGGGACACTTAGTAATCGATTCTCGTTGCAAATATATACAATATCCTTTTTTATTAAGTACAAATATTTTAAGGGGTGAATAAGTCCATCATTTTGAACAACTTTTCCCAATAAATGTATATCGAAATAGGGATTTTTTTTTAGGTTTTCATAGAAATCGAAGTAGGTAGTCACGTGTATCATTACTATGGAAAATGAAAATAATTTTTTCGTATTTCGATAAAAAATTACTGGGAAAAGTTGTTCAAAATTATGGTCTGAATCACCCCTTAAAATATTTGTACTTAATAAAAAAGGACATTGTATAAATAATAGGTGCTTAAAAGTTGACCAATTAATGCAATAAAACAAGATGTGAGGACGTTCGCGCTTCTTGCGATGAAAGCGGTTGTCAATGAGCCGAGGTAGGTAGGTTAGGTAGGTAGGCAGGTAGGCAGGTATCGAGCGCGTAGCGAGCGTCGTCCCGCGGTTTCCAAACATTCCGAGACTTTGCGCACTTGATAAAAATTTTCTTTGTAATTAATAAGTATTTTGATAAAATTTTTCTTTGTAATTAATAAGTATTTTGTTGGTTTTATATATTTTGACGGTGTCTTTTTGTCTCCACTGCCGGAGCACGACCCTCTCTGTACTACCAGAGCCATACCTAGCCAGAGCAGCCATACTTTAGCATATACGGGCTGACGGGTGAATCACCTTTTATATTGAAAGGGGGCACTTAGTAATCGATTCTCGTTGCAAATGTATGTAGAAAATAGGTGCTTAAAAGTTGACCAATTAATGCAATAAAACAAGATGTGAGGACTTTCGCGCTTCTTGCGATGAAAGCGGTTGTCAATGAGCCGAGGTAGGTAGGTTAGGTAGGTAGGCAGGTAGGCAGGTATCTAGTGCCTCGCGGTTTCCAAACATTGCGAGACTTTGCGCACTTAATACAATTTTTCTTTGTAATTAATAAGTATTTTGTTAGTTTTATATTTATTATGACATTGCGTGTGTTTATGTCATGATTATATGATGCGTAACTTACCAGTGTAGATTTATCATCATCATCAGGTTTTTTTGTCTCCACTGCACACCAGGCTAGAGCAGCTAGAGGAATTGGACTACGCTCTCCTCGCTGGCCAGAAAGGTTGGAGAGGTCTCGTTGATGTTTATAAGCTTTGTTTAGCTTGTATTCCCTAAGTCGCCTTCTACGACATGGACTTGGACGGGAGGACTTGGAGTGACCCTATTCGACTCTGCCAGAAACCACACGGCAAAGATTCCAGTGAAGATTATTCTTACCTAATCCTATCAGTTTCATACATACAAATATACATATGTACATGAATTCTGACGACCTCTGTGGCCTGCTCATCATGCTACGTTGGCACATTAGGGGTCCCGGGTTCGATACCCGGTCAGATCAAGATGGAAAATGATCTTTTTCAGATTATTTTTTATTTTATTTTATTTAACCTTTATTGTACAAAATACAAATTGTATGGCACAATAGGCGGACTTAATGCTAAAAGCATTATCTAACAGCCAACCTTTGGGTTGTTAGAGAATTTTAGGTGGGTGTAAAATAATGGGATAAGTAAAAGGGAGTGGAATAGGGTAATTCAATAAATATTAAAATTACTACATAACATAAACTACTGTACACTACTTACTAAAATAAATACATATTTGGTGCATATAACCAAACAAAAAATAATAATATACTATAAATATTAATATATACAATTTATATAATATATACGTATACCACTAGAAAAATACATAAATATTACTTAAACTACTATTGCAGCAATTTCACACTTAATTGGACTCGGCAAGCAAATGCTTAAACAGCGAAGTTTTAAAACTAGCACGACTAGTGGCTGTCTTCATGGTATCAGGAAGCGCGTTCCAGAGTCTTACTGCCGTTACGGCGAACGATTTAGAGAAAAAACCAGTACGGTGGGAAGGAATTTCTAATGTCAAATTGTTGGACGAACGCAGGACTCGCTCATGAGTAGAACTTAAAAGTTTGAAACTTGTCTTAAGATAATCTGGAGAAAGAGGGTCATTAAGCACATTATAAAGCTGACATAGTAAATGTAGATTCCTGCGTTGACGAATGGTGAGCCATTTAAGCTGAGAACGGTATTCTGAGATATGGTCGTATTTACGCAGACAGAAAATAAATCGAATGCAGTTGTTGAGTAGGCGATCTAGCTTGTCAAGCTGTTCCTCAGTTATGTCCAGAAAACACACATCAGCATAATCAATGATGGGTAGTACAAGTGCCTGGGTCAACATAATTTTAGTTTTAATCGGAAGAAAATTCTTAAGGCGTTGCAGATAATGAAGTGTCGCAAACACTTTTCGGCTTATTTCTGTAATATGGTACTTCCAATTAAGATTTGAATCGATATAAAGACCAAGGTCTTTAACAACTGGACTAAAGGGAATCATAGTGCCATTGTATATGACTGGCTGAGTAGTGTTCAAGTCAAGTTTGTTAATTTGTATAGTGCTCCCCACTACTATGACCTGGCATTTTTTTGCATTAACGTTTAAGCCGAAATTGTTTGACCAATCCATAATACGGGTTAAGTTATCATTTATAAGAGATATTGCTGTATCAATATTATCAACATTTGTTTGTGTATAAAGCTGCAAATCATCAGCGTAAAAATGATAAGAACATGTGAGGTAGTGTGATAGGAGATTTATAAAAATAGAAAATAAAATAGGAGACAAAATACCGCCCTGCGGAACACCAGCCTCTAGGTCGCACCAGTCAGATGTATCCTGACCAATACAAACCTGTTGCCGACGACCGCGAAGATAGCTGGAAAACCACTCTATCACTGGAGGAGAAACGTTGCAACTGGAGAGGATAGCTAGTAGGATGTCAATATCAACTGTGTTGAAAGCGTTACTAAAATCAACCAGGGCTATAACTGTTACTTGCGTATTTTCCATCCCAGCCCTAATATCATCAGTAACTCTAAGCAAAGCAGTTGTAGTACTATGGCCAGGCCTAAAGCCCGACTGATAGGTGTTGAGCAGATTATGATCAAGCAAATGTTTGATAAGCTGACTAAACACAGAAGCTTCCAATATTTTTGATAGGAAAGGAAGGATTGAGATTGGACGAATATCATTCAGTCGGATGGGGTCTGGGATCTTAGGAAGGGGGCGTACATGTGCAATAAGCCATAAGGAAGGAAAGCAGTGTTCCGAGAGACTGTAATTAATTATGTGCGTGATTACAGGAAGTACAAAGCAAAGGATAGAGATTAACATCACGCGACTAATTTGATCAGACCCAACGGCATTAGAAGTAATGGAAAGGATAATTTTACAAACGTTCTCCTCAGTAACTGGGGTAAACTCGAGTGACCTACCGTCAGGGACAGGCAATGCAAGTATGGATGCGATAGTAACATCTTTAGTAAGATTATTTAGTAGAGGAACTGTTGTAAAATGTTTATTGAGATCATTTAAGGGAAAAGGTAGTTTAAACGATTCTTTCTGTACTTTGCCTATGCCCTGAGAATTAAGAAATTTCCAGAGATTAGCTGGTGAGACATTTATTATATTTTCTGTGAAGTATTGGCGTTTTGCATTTCTACACATCTGATTGCACCGATTTCTCGCAACCTTATACAAAGACCAGTTTTCATCTGTGCGTTCCCGTTTAAACCTGCGGAATGCAAAATTTCTGCGTTTCATGGCTATACGGACACCTGTTGTAATCCAGGGGGCTGGCGGGCGTCGTACTTTAATGGCTCTGACCGGAGCGTGAATGTCGTACAGCGATATTATTTTATTATTAAATAGAGAGACTTTTTCATCAACTGTACTCGCTAAGAAGACAGGAGACCAATCAATTTTAGCCGCGTCAGATATGAGAGCATCATTATTTATTTTAGAATAACAACGCAGATGTAAAATGGAGGGTTTAATTTTTGGAACTTTAATTTTGTACGAAATGAAGAGAAGATCATGATGAGAAAATGCGGGAGCAGGTGTTTGACCATAAGTGGCTACATTGTTCACGTTAGAGGTTATTATCAAGTCAAGCAAAGTAGGACCGAAATCAGTGAAATGAGTGGGCCCAGACGGGAGAATCGAAAAGTTAACTGACTTGACAATATTTAATAATTGAGAAGATCGAGAATCGTTTTTGAGCAGACAAGTATTAAAGTCACCAAGGACCAGATGATGTGCGTAATCTGAACAAACCGATTCAAGGAGAGGTTCAAAGGTAGAAAAATAATTCACCTTAGACGACGGAGAGTAGAATACCCCGAGAACGGCTTTTACTGCTTTTATTGTTACTTCCAGTAGAATGTATTCCATACTGCCTGTGTATTCTGGAGGGGACATTGACAGAATTTTATAGCTGAAGTCGCTCCGTAGGTAAATTGCAACTCCACCACCAGCCGCTCCAACTCGGTCGTTTCGTACAAGAACGAAACCAGGGAGAGAGTAACTAGTGGATGACAAGCTGGGTTTTAGCCAGGTTTCTGACACGAGTATTGCTCCTAAGTGAACAGACGAAAATGTCTCTAAAAAATCTGTGTAGTGACCCGCAATACTCTGCGCGTTGATATGGCATACATTGAAATTTTGTGCATAATCATTAAAGGTATTATTAACAAATGTTCCTAGAGTGTCTACTGAGCCACAAGAAGCAAAACTAGAGTTCAGCGAGGTTCTTGCTGAGCAAAAGGAGTCATCAGAATTATCAATACTAATTTCTTGCTGCATAAAATATATACTTAAATAAATGCCTATTAATATATACCTACCTACGTAATAAATACCGTTTATAAATAAAGTAAATTTTGATTTCTATTTCTAAATCAATAATCTATATAACCTGCCGGCTGGACTGAACTTAAAAAACAAATGTTATAAACTACACTTAACAAAGAAAAAAAAAAAAAACGGCACTAGTGTTCACTCCAAGTAGGCGAACTAAACATAAAATACATCACTACTATATTGGCTGTTAAACTACTCTGAACATTCTGCAAAAACAAAACAAAAAAAAAAAGATGACTTTTGACTTTGACAGTTTGGTGGTTTAGTTAATCTGACTTTAACAAATAAAACACATCACTCTTCACATGAGACGATACCTACCTACCTAATCGTATAAGTTATTAATTTTACTATGTACCACCCATATTTTAAATTTAATTGTAAAAGTGTTTTAAAAGTGCAATGCCAAAAAGTACCTACATGTTAGCACGATTACCTACTCGGAAATGAATCACGCAAAGCAAAATACACTACGAGAACAATAAAAAGACCAAAGACGTCTGTCCATTATGGCTTGCCTGCCTTCGCCTGGGCCTGCCGCCTTGTCAGAATCTTATTTTCTTGTTGGGTGGCTGTCCTGTTCTCCTGGGCATTGCCAGCCGGGCAAGATACTGATGCTGTCTCTGAAGCCGGGAACTTAACCTTTAAGGCAGCTAGCTCACTAGCATTCGTTATTTTTACACGGTCACCGCTTGGAGGTTTAATGTGGATGACACCGTCTAGGGTCCAACACCGCCTCATCCCGAAATGAGCGCGAGCTCCCACGAAGACTTCTTGCCGGCTGCGTGTTAAAAACTCAGATACACTTACAGAGGTGCCTTTAAGTGCAGACTTTTTGCTCCAGACCAAAGATTTTCCCTCCGGTGTTTGAAATCTCACAAGTACAGGCCGTACACGATCAGCTTTTATGGCTCCCAAACGATGACAAGCTTTAATTTGAATGCTGCAGTTTGAAATAGAAAGTTTGTCATGGATAATATTATTTATAACTGCGATGATGTTTTCTTCAGAAGCCTCAGGGATGCCATTAAATAATAAAACCTTACGTCTGCTTCGCATTTCTATTGCGTCAACCCTGCTGCTGAGGTCACCTATCTGTTGCTGCAGTAGTTGGAACAGTGTATGCACCAAAGTCCTAAAATCATAGTATTCCCTTTGCAACTGACCGATGTCTGCTTGAGGGGTGGAAGTCAGTCGCTTCTCAAAATCAGCCATACGACCTGCAATGGACAACTCCAGTTTCCTCTGCGTCGCTTGAACCTGCTCCAGCTGTGAATTCCCTCCTGTGTCCATTATGTGCTTGTGTGCAGTAAATGAGAGTGATAAGGTGATAGTCCAGAATGGCAGGTTAGAACTGTTTTTATATTAACACTGCATAAATTAGGTCTCAAATATTACGTAATGAATTTATATTTTATAAAATTATTTTATTTACTATTAAAATTTAATTATTAAATAGGTCAGCTGTTTTATGTGTGTAAATATTTCAACTACCCACACGAAAAAAAAAACCTGGCCTTAGATGATTAATTAGATGACTAAATAGATTATAAATAGATGACTGGCCTGGATTAGCCTGGGTCTTAGATGTTTATCTTTATATCTGTATTTGTTATAAAATATAATTTCGTTGAGTTTAGTATCCCATATCACAAATCCGTTCGAGCGCAACGATGTCACAGATAGACAGACACTAGCGTCAAACTTATAAATAACACAGAAGAAAGAAAACGAACCCCCGAAAATAAAGATATTTTCGGGGGTTCGTTTTCTTTCTTCTTTACGCACTGCACGCCATTACTCACGATGTTGCGCCTTTCTTGACATTGGTCTGCCGCGGCTTCTGCGGCCTACTAACTTTTTAATTTTTTATTTATTAAACTTTATTGTTCCAAAGTACAAATATACTTTTAACAAATGGCGGACTTAATGCTAAGAGTATTTTCTCCCAGTCAACCATAGGGATAAACAGAATAAAACTATGCGGCACAAAAAGCAATACAATATACTTACACATATCAAATAATACTATATAATATATAATTACATAATATAACTTTCGGGGGTTAAAAACAGTATTTTGAATGTCGGCAGGCAAAAGCTAATAAATCAAATACACTTCAGAGCAAAACAACGGGCTCGATTAAACTGAATTCTAAATTTGAAACCGCTTCGTTCCTTTTCATGCAGTTCCGGTTTGTCCTTGTCCGTAAATTCCGTGAGCCGTGACCTCGGCCGGTGCCATATATCGTTGTCGGGTGTCTGAGCCCGGTGTCCGAGCGGCCGGACGGCGGTTAAAGCTGCATAGGACAGGGTTTATTTACTAGCTGATGCGGCGTGGTAGAATTTTTGACAACCCTGAGAGAACTTCACATTTTCCTGGTACAAAAATACCCGGCCAAGCGCGAGTCGGACTCACGCACGAAAGAAACCATTATCTATAACCCTGCCGACTCACACACTAAGGTTTCCATACTATTATCTATTACCCTGACTGTCAAGAACGCCATCTATTGATGAGTAGCGAAACTACATATAAGTACCAATTGATATCTGTAGCGCCATCTATCCTTTGCGAGGGAAATCCTGCACCACCACAAGGGAACTAGCTTTCACGTAAAAAACACCGCATCGAAATTGGTCGATCCGTTCGAGCAATACGATGCCACAGACAGACAGACAGACACTAGTATCAAACTTATAACACCCTTTTTTGTCGGGGGTTAAAAAAAAATAAAAACAGTGATCTTTAATGTCTGCAGGCAAAAGCTAATAAATCAAATACACTTCAGAGCAAAACAACGGGCTCGATTAAACTGAATTCTAAATTTGAAACCGCTTCGTTCCTTTTCATGCAGTTCCGGTTTGTCCTTGTCCGTAAATTCCGTGAGCCGTGACCTCGGCCGGTGCCATATATCGTTGTCGGGTGTCTGAGCCCGGCGTCCGAGCGGCCGGACGGCGGTTAAAGCTGCATAGGACAGGGTTTATTTAAGTATTTACTAGCTGATGCGGCGTGGTAGAATTTTTGATATACCTGTGAGAACTTCACATTTTCTTGGTACTCAAATAACGGGCCAAGTGCGAGTTGGACTAACGCACGAAGGATTCCATACTATCTATGATCCCGACAGTGACTGTCAAGTACGCCGTCTATTAATGACTAGCGCCATCTATTATTTTCTAGGAAAACCCCTGACTTTGAAGCGTTAACCTCTCACAACTTATGCAACTGAACCGGTTGTTTTCATCAAACGTAGCTAAGAAACACCGCAAGGGAAGTTGCTTTCACGTAAAAAAATCGCATTGAAATTGGTCTTTCCGTTCGAACAATACGATGCCACAGACAGACAGACACTAGCGTCAATCGTATAACACCCCTCTTTATTGTCGGGGGTTTAAAAAGTTTAAAAACAGTGATTTTGAATGTCGGCACGCAAAAGCTAATAAATCAAATACACTTCAGAGCAAAAAAACGGGCTCGATTAAACTGAATTCTTAATTTGAAACCGCTTTGTTCCTTTTCATGCAGTTCCGGCTTGTCCGTAAATTCCGTGAGCCGTGACCTCGGCCGGTGCCATATATCGTTGTCGGGTGTCTGAGCCCGGCGTCCGAGCGGCCGGACGGCGGTTAAAGCTGCATAGGACAGGGTTTATTTAAGTGCTTGCTAGCTGATGCGGCGTGGTAGAATTTTTGACATCCCAGTGAGAACTTCACATTTTCCTGGTACAAAAATAACCGGCCAAGCGCGAGTTGGGCTCGCGCACGTAGGGATCCGTTCCATTATCTATAACCCTAACTGTCAATTTTGCTAGGAATACCCTTGACTTTCAGGCGTTAAGCCCCCAATAACTTTAAAACAGCTGAACCGATTTTCATCAAACGTGGCTAAGGAACACCGCAAGGGAAGTTGCTTTCACGTAAAGAAACCGCATCGAAATTTAAACACTAGCGTCATAGGTACTTAAAACTCACAGTCGGGGGATAAGAAGTTTAACAACAATGATTTTGTCAGCAAGCAAAACAACTGGCTCGATTAAACTAAATTCTAAAATTGAAACAGCGCGATGAACCGCTTCGTTCCTTTTCATGCAGTTCCGGTTTGTCCGTAAATTCCGTGAGCCGTGACCTCGGCCGGTGCCATATATCGTTGTCGGGTGTCTGAGCCCGGCGTCCGAGCGGCCGGACGGCGGTTAAAGCTGCATAGGACAGGGTTTATTTACTAGCTGATGCGGCGTGGTAGAATTTTTGATATCCCTGTGAGAACTTCATATTTTCCTGGTACAAAAATACCCGGCCAAGCGCGAGTCGGACTCACGCACGAAAGAAACCATTATCTATAACCCTGCCGACTCACACACTAAGGTTTCCATACTATTATCTATTACCCTGACTGTCAAGAACGCCATCTATTGATGAGTAGCGAAACTACATATAAGTACCAATTGATATCTGTAGCGCCATCTATCCTTTGCGAGGGAAATCCGGCACCACCACAAGGGAACTAGCTTTCACGTAAAAAACACCGCATCGAAATTGGTCGATCCGTTCGAGCAATACGATGACACAGACAGACAGACAGACAGACACTAGTATGAAACTTATAACACCCTTTTTTGTCGGGGGTTAAAAACATTAAAAACAGTGATTTTGAATGTCGGCACGCAAAAGCTGATAAATCAAATACACTTCAGAGCAAAACAACGGGCGCGATTAAACTGAATTCTTAATTTGAAACCGCTTCGTTCCTTTTCATGCAGTTCCGGTTTGTCCGTAAATTCCGTGAGCCGTGACCTCGGCCGGTGCCATATATCGTTGTCGGGTGTCTGAGCCCGGCGTCCGAGCGGCCGGACGGCGGTTAAAGCTGCATAGGACAGGGTTTATTTACTAGCTGATGCGGCGTGGTAGAATTTTTGATATCCCTGTGAGAACTTCACATTTTCCTGGTACAAAAATACCCGGCCAAGCGCGAGTCGGACTCACGCACGAAAGAAACCATTATCTATAACCCTGCCGACTCACACACTAAGGTTTCCATACTATTATCTATTACCCTGACTGTCAAGAACGCCATCTATTGATGAGTAGCGAAACTACATATAAGTACCAATTGATATCTGTAGCGCCATCTATCCTTTGCGAGGGAAATCCGGCACCACCACAAGGGAACTAGCTTTCACGTAAAAAACACCGCATCGAAATTGGTCGATCCGTTCGAGCAATACGATGCCACAGACAGACAGACACTAGTATCAAACTTATAACACCCTTTTTGTCGGGGGTTAAAAACATTAAAAACAGTGATTTTGAATGTCGGCACGCAAAAGCTAATAAATCAAATACACTTCAGAGCAAAACAACGGGCTCGATTAAACTGAATTCTAAATTTGAAACCGCTTCGTTCCTTTTCATGCAGTTCCGGTTTGTCCGTAAATTCCGTGAGCCGTGACCTCGGCTGGTGCCATATATCGTTGTCGGGTGTCTGAGCCCGGCGTCCGAGCGGCCGGACGGCGGTTAAAGCTGCATAGGACAGGGTTTATTTAAATACTTACTAGTTGATGCGGCGTGGTATAATTTTTGACAACCCTATGAGAACTTCATATTTTCCTGGTACAAAAATGGTTATTTTTGTGTACCAAGTGCAATACGGGCTGGCGTACGAAGGGTACTATTGCCTATAACCCCGACTGTAAAGAACGCCATCTAGTGATGAGTAGCGGAACTAAAATACCAATTGATATCCGTAGCGCCATCTATTATTTGCTAGGAAACCCCTGACTCTCAAGCGTACAGCCCCCAATAATTTTTGAACGGCTGAACCGATTTTCATCAAAGGTAGCCACCGCAAGGGAACTAGCTTTAACATTAAAAAACCGCATCGAAATCGGTTCCTTTTCATGCATTTTCGGGTGTCTGAGCCCGGCGTCCGAGCGGCCGGACGGCGGTTAAAGCTGCATAGGACAGGGTTTATTTATGTACTTACTAGCTGATGCGGCGTGGTAGAATTTTTTAATATCCCTGTGAGAACTTCACATTTTCTTGGTACTAAAATAACCGGCCATTATCTATAACCCCAACTGTCAATTTTGCTAGGAATACCCTTGACTTTCAGGCGTTAAGCCCCCAATAACTTTTAAACAGCTGAATCGATTTTCATCAAACGTGGCTAAGAAACACCGCAAAGGAAGTTGCTTTCACGTAAAAAAATCGCATCGAAATTTAAACACTAGCGTCATAGGTACTTAAAACTCACAGTCGGGGGATAAGTAGTTTAGCAACAATGATTTTGTCAGCAAGCAAAACAACTGGCTCGATTAAACTAAATTCTAAAATTGAAACAGCGCACTGAACCGCTTCGTTCCTTTTCATGCAGTTCCGGTTTGTCCGTAAATTCCGTGAGCCGTGACCTCGGCCGGTGCCATATATCGTTGTCGGGTGTCTGAGCCCGGCGTCCGAGCGGCCGGACGGCGGTTAAAGCTGCATAGGACAGGGTTTATTTAAGTGCTTGCTAGCTGATGCGACGTAGTATAATTTTTGACAACCCTATGAAAACCTCATATTTTTTTGGTACAAAAATAACCGGACAAGGGCGAGTCGGACTTTCTATAACCCTGACTGTAAAGAACACCATCTAGTGATGAGTAGCGGAACTACATAAACCGATTGATATCTGTAGCGCCATCTATTATTTGCTAGGAAACCCCTAACTTTCGAGCGTTAACCTCCAATAACAAAAAAGCGCATTGAAGTTGGTCGATCCGTTCGAGCACTGCGATGCCACAGTCAGACAGACACCAGCGTCATTCGTATAACACCCCTCTTTTATGTCGAGGGTTTTAAAACAGTGGTTTTAAATGTCGCCACGCAAAAGCTAATAAATCAAATACACTTCAGAGCAAAACAACGGGCGCGATTAAACTGAATTCTAAATTTGAAACCGCTTCGTTCCTTTTCATGCAGTTCCGGTTTGTCCGTAAATTCCGTGAGCCGTGACCTCGGCCGGTGCCATATATCGTTGTCGGGTGTCTGAGCCCGGCGTCCGGGCGGCCGGACGGCGGTTAAAGCTGCATAGGACAGGGTTTATTTACTAGCTGATGCGGCGTGGTAGAATTTTTGACAACCCTGAGAGAACTTCACATTTTCCTGGTACAAAAATACCCGGCCAAGCGCGAGTCGGACTCACGCACGAAAGAAACCATTATCTATAACCCTGCCGACTCACACACTAAGGTTTCCATACTATTATCTATTACCCTGACTGTCAAGACCGCCATCTATTGATGAGTAGCGAAACTACATATAAGTACCAATTGATATCTGTAGCGCCATCTATCCTTTGCGAGGGAAATCCTGCACCACCACAAGGGAACTAGCTTTCACGTAAAAAACACCGCATCGAAATTGGTCGATCCGTTCGAGCAATACGATGCCACAGACAGACAGACAGACAGACACTAGTATCAAACTTATAACACCCTTTTTTGTCGGGGGTTAAAAAAAATAAAAACAGTGATCTTTAATGTCTGCAGGCAAAAGCTAATAAATCAAATACACTTCAGAGCAAAACAACGGGCTCGATTAAACTGAATTCTAAATTTGAAACCGCTTTGTTCCTTTTCATGCAGTTCCGGTTTGTCCGTAAATTCCGTGAGCCGTGACCTCGGCCGGTGCCATATATCGTTGTCGGGTGTCTGAGCCCGGCGTCCGAGCGGCCGGACGGCGGTTAAAGCTGCATAGGACAGGGTTTATTTAAGTGCTTGCTAGCTGATGCGGCGTAGTATAATTTTTGACATCCCTGTGAGAACTTCACATTTTCCTGGTACAAAAATAACCGGCCAAACGCGAGTTGGGCTCGCGCACGTAGGGATCCGTTCCATTATCTATAACCCCAACTGTCAATTTTGCTAGAAATACCCTTGACTTTCAGGCGGTTAAGCCCCCAATAACTTTTAAACAGCTGTACCGATTTTCATCAAACGTGGCTATGGAACACCGCAAGGGAAGTTGCTTTCACGTAAAGAAACCGCATCGAAATTTAAACACTAGCGTCATAGGTACTTAAAACTCACAGTCGGGGGATAAGAAGTTTAACAACAATGATTTTGTCAGCAAGCAAAACAACTGGCTCGATTAAACTGAATTCTAAATTTGAAACCGCTTCGTTCCTTTTCATGCAGTTCCGGTTTGTCCGTAAATTCCGTGAGCCGTGACCTCGGCTGGTGCCATATATCGTTGTCGGGTGTCTGAGCCCGGCGTCCGAGCGGCCGGACGGCGGTTAAAGCTGCATAGGACAGGGTTTATTTAAGTACTTACTAGTTGATGCGGCGTGGTAGAATTTTTTACAATCCTGTGAGAACTTCACATTTTCCTGGTACAAAAATACCCGGCCAAGCGCGAGTCGGACTCACGCACGAAAGAAACTGTTGTGGGTACTTAATTAATAAATAAACATTGTGAAGGTAGACATAAGCTTTTGCTCAATAAACCAGTCGTCGTTCATCTGTTGTTTTACTTAGACGCCCTACTACATGGTGTCAGGTGTGAAAAAAGTTATCATAGAGTGCGTCGCGTTGTTATCCCGAAATATTTCGAGATATCTGTGTTTGTGTCGGACTATAAGTTTTCAAGTGAAATGGGTACTGAAAGTGATGATTTTAAACGTGAGGAGGGCGTCTACACGGCGATTCAACAACCGACGCCAATGCTTCGAGAAGGAAACATGGCCGCAAATTGGCGGGAATGGAAAATGGCTTTCGACTACTATTTAATTGCAGCGGATAAAGAAAAGGCATCGTTGAGAGAAAAGAGTGCCTTATTTATGCACAGTATTGGTAAATACGGGAGAGAAATTTACGAAGAACTCGATATAGCAGAATCAAAAAAATTTGATTACGATTATTTATGCAAGAAATTCTCAGATTACTGTGATCCATCAAAAAACGTAAATTACGAAAGACATGTATTTTTTGAAACATATCAAAGCGATGAAAATTTCGATAAATTTTTGGGTACATTAAAATTGAAATGTAAAAGTTGTGAATTTGGATCACTCAAAAACAGTTTAATTTTAACACAGTTAATACGAGGAGTTAAAGATGTACAGATGAGAGAAAAACTTCTTGCAAAATCGTCATTGTCATTAGAAGACGCGGTACAATGGTGTCGAGCCGCGGAACGAGCAACGGAACAAGCGGCAGCGTGCAATTCGAAGCAGCCGGGCGATGTCGAGCAGCTGACGTGGCGACCGGGACGCGCGTCGTACAGCGGGTACCGAGGCGGGCAGCGCGCGGGCCGGGGCGGCCGCGGGGCAGCCGGCAGCTGGGCGCCGCGCGGGCGGCCGCTGAGGCACGGTGGCAGCGACGGAGCGGGCCGCGGTGCGCGGTATGTGGGTTCGGCGGACTGTGACAAGTGCGGAAAATCACACAGATTTAGTGATCGGTGCCCAGCAGTTGCCGTTAAGTGTTATTGTTGCGATAAAATAGGACACTATGCCCGGTTTTGCAAGGTGAATTTTTCTCACGAGATGACGAATGAAGAGGAAGGACACATATGTGAAGAGGACATGGGTGAGCTGTTTTTAGAAAATGTGTATATTGATTCATTAGAAAGTCTTGTACAACCTTGGTATGAGTTTGTTTTTGTTAATGGCATAAAAATTAGGTTTAAATTAGACAGTGGTGCAGATGTGTCTGTAATATCATTGGATTTGTTTCATAACGCGAAATTAAATATCCACCAACTTTTTAAATCCAATTTAGTCTTGAAAGAAACCAGTAAAAATCGTTTACCAGTTGTAGGCTATTTTAAAGCCATTTTAAAATGTGGATCACAAAGTTGCGAAGAAAATATTTATGTTTTAGCCACAAAATGCAACAATTTACTAAGTTTAAATGCATGTACTAAATTAAATTTAATATCAAGATCGAATCAAGTGTCCCTTAATAATTTGCAGCTAGATGATAGTATTTTCAATGGTATTGGGTGTTTACCTACCGTTTGTAAACTAGAATTAGATGAAAGCGTTCCGCCCGTTATCAGTGCCACTCGTAAGATACCGATTAAGTTGCGACCCCGTTTGAAAGCGGAACTGGATAAAATGGTTAAAATGAACATTATTACAAAAGAAGATAGACCGACCGATTGGGTCTCGAGTATAGTGATTGTGGAAAAGCCTGATAAATCGTTAAGAATTTGCTTAGATCCAAAAAATCTCAATCGTGCAATTAAACGTAGTCAATTTTTATTGCCCACCCTAGATGAAATAGCTAGCGATTTGTCTGGAGCTAAATATTTTTCAAAATGTGATGCAAACAAAGGATTTTGGATGCAAAGACTGGATGAGGCTAGTTCAAAACTTTGTACTTTTAGCACTTGTTATGGGAGGTATCGTTTTTTGCGACTTCCATTCGGGATTAATTCTGCACCAGAATTTTTCCACAATGAAATGTTTAAAATATTTAAAATGGAGGGGGTAGCTATTTATATTGATGATATATTAATATGGGGTAGGACACGTGAAGAACACGACTCACGGTTGCAAGAAGTACTTCGTAGGGCAAAGGATAGCGGTGTCAAATTCAACAAAGACAAGTGTGTATTTGGGGTTCAGGAAGTCTCATTTTTAGGACATATTTTTAATAGCACCGGTATGAAAATAGATAAAAAACGTATACAAGCGGTTTTAGACATACCTACCCCTACAGATAAAAAAGAATTAGAACGGTTTTTAGGAGTTACAAATTACTTATCTCGTTTTATTCCTAATTACTCAGAGATATCCTCAGGTTTGAGGGAGTTGTTAAAAAAAGACGTCGTGTTTGTTTGGTCAAGCGCTCAGGATGAGGCATTTAAGAATTTAAAAGATAAGATTAGCAGCGCCCCCGTGCTGCGTTATTATTCTCCTAACGAGCCGGTAGTGGTGTCGGTGGACGCGAGCTCGCACGGTCTCGGCGCGTGCCTGCTGCAGGCGGAGCGCCCCGTCGCGTACGCGGCGCGCGCCCTCACCCCCGCCGAAACGCGGTGGGCGCAAATCGAAAAAGAAATGCTGGCCGTGGTCTTCGGTTGCACTCGTTTTCACCAATACATTTACGGACATAGTAAAGTAACGGTTGAAAGTGACCACAAACCATTAGAGTCTATTTTTAAAAAACGTTTAAATGAAACGCCAGCTCGCCTTCAACGAATGTTACTACGACTGCAACATTATTCCATTGAATTAAAATATAAACCTGGCAAGTTACTTTTCATCGCGGATACATTATCGCGCGCGAATACAGGCCAGGACAGTGATAGCGAAATTTTCGAAGAGGTAATGATTCATGCAAATACAGTGTATGAAAACCTTGACGCGAGCTCTCAGATGGTAAATAGGATAAGAGAGGAGACAGAAAGAGATAGTATTTTGAATAAGGTATGTGAGTATTATTACAACGGATGGCCTAACATTAAGCGTGATACTAAGTCAGTGGTAAAACCTTATTGGAATGTGTATACGGAACTACATGTCATTAAAGGAATATTATTTAAAGGGGATCGAATGGTTATACCAGATTCGCTGCGTAAAGAGATGCTAACGCGGGTCCACGAAGGTCATCTCGGCGTAGAAAAGTGTCAAAGGCGGGCTAGAGAAGTTATGTGGTGGCCGGGCATGTCGGCCGCCATCGAGCGACTGGTGCTGGGCTGCGAGACGTGCCAGCGGCACCGCGCCTCCAACCCGCGCGAGCCGCTGCAGCCGCATCCCATGCCCAATTTGCCATGGGAAGTTGTGGCATCCGATATTTTTGAACTCAAAGGTAAGCCGTATTTATTGGTGGTAGACTATTATTCTAAATACATAGAAGTGTCAAAGCTACCAAATATGCACAGTGTTTCAGTAATATATATTTTAAAAGATATTTTTAGTCGGTTTGGTATACCGAAAAAATTGGTTACAGACAATGGTACCCAATATACGTCAAAGGAATTTAAAGAATTCAGCAGCAAGTGGGAATTTGACCACGTTACGAGCTCGCCATTGTACTCGAGGTCTAACGGCCTCGCTGAAAGAAATGTCCGAACGGTAAAAGCCATGATGATAAAGTCTCTTGAAAGTGGTCAAGATTGGCGTTTAGCGTTACTTAATTTTAGGAACACTCCCGTTTCAGGAGAGACATATTCTCCAGCACAACTGTTAATGAACCGTAGACTAAGAACTAAGCTACCTATCACTGATAAGTCACTCCAACCATCTATTATTTATTCGGAGTCTATGAGGAATATTCGTTTAAATAAATTAAAAAATACAAAATCTTATTATGATAGGGGTACAAGAGAATTAAAACCTTTGTATCCAAATGAAAGTGTGCGCATGCAAAATAAGGACACGTGGATTAAAGCCAAAGTTATCAGGCCAGCTCAGGATCAGCGTTCTTACTGGCTACAGACAGAAAACGGTGGTATATACAGGCGTAATCGTCAACATATTTTAAAATTGCCAAATTCTGATAGTGTGGGTAGTAAGAATTCTAGCTTTAAATATTTAGATTTAGAAAACGAGGACCCTACCAGTAACACTGAACCACCCCGGCCATGCCAAACGGTGCCGCAACCCCAAGTTAAAACAACTAGAAGTGGCCGGGAGGTCAAGCCTCCCGTTCGATTTGTTTGTCAATAATTTTATTACATACTAGCTATTAGCAGATATAATCACCTCGTGCCGTGGGGCGCGGTCACAAGACTTAGTGAGTAGGTTTACTAAAACCTTCTGTTTTTTTTTCCCCCTTTACGTATATTTTTAAATTAAAGTTTTATATTTTTAAATTAGTTAATAATAAGTATTTACACTCCCTTTATGTGATTAGCTAATTATAATTATAAAAGTTTCAAAATTTCTTATATAGTTATACACAAGGTGCCTCTTGTGACTATATTGTGAAACTAACTCATATTCTGCATATGTACTTACTTACAATAAAATAAATGTAGTAGATCTAGATGTATTTTTTTTATTATTATTAGATATTGCTTTTATTTTGATATCGATGTAGCAATTAGACTTAGGTTAACTATTAGAATATAATTTACAGGTTGCGGATTATTCTTCTATGTTAAGCCTTATTTTTGTGTACCTACCTAATCAACTTTTAAAGATTCGCGCGTTATGTGTGTACTCCAAATTGTTAAGTATTAATGTGTATGTAAGAATTACTTACAAACTTTTTTTTTTTCTTTTGGGGGGAAATAAAAGCATTGTTTAATCTTTCGGGGGGAGATGTTGTGGGTACTTAATTAATAAATAAACATTGTGAAGGTAGACATAAGCTTTTGCTCAATAAACCAGTCGTCGTTCATCTGTTGTTTTACTTAGACGCCCTACTACAGAAACCATTATCTATAACCCTGCCGACTCACACACTAAGGTTTCCATACTATTATCTATTACCCTGACTGTCAAGAACGCCATCTATTGATGAGTAGCGAAACTACATATAAGTACCAATTGATATCTGTAGCGCCATCTATCCTTTGCGAGGGAAATCCTGCACCACCGCAAGGGAAAGCTTTCACGTAAAAAATCCGCATCGAAATTGGTCGATCCGTTCGAGCAATACGATGACACAGACAGACAGACAGACAGACACTAGTATGAAACTTATAACACCCTTTTTTGTCGGGGGTTAAAAACATTAAAAACAGTGATTTTGAATGTCGGCACGCAAAAGCTAATAAATCAAATACACTTCAGAGCAAAACAACGGGCTCGATTAAACTGAATTCTAAATTTGAAACCGCTTCGTTCCTTTTCATGCAGTTCCGGTTTGTCCGTGAATTCCGTGAGCCGTGACCTCGGCTGGTGCCATATATCGTTGTCGGGTGTCTGAGCCCGGTGTCCGAGCGGCCGGACGGCGGTTAAAGCTGCATAGGACAGGGTTTATTTAAGTGCTTGCTAGTTGATGCGGCGTGGTAGAATTTTTGACAACCCTGTGAGAACTTCACATTTTCCTGGTACAAAAATGGTTATTTTTGTGTACCAAGTGCGATACGTGCTGGCGTACGAAGAGTACTATTGTCTATAACCCCGACTGTAAAGAACGTCATCTAGTGATGAATAGCGGAACTAAAATACCAATTGATATCCGTAGCGCCATCTATTATTTGCTAGGAAACCCCTGACTCTCAAGCGTACAGCCCCCAATAGTTTTTGAACGGCCGAACCGATTTTCATCAAAGGTAGCCACCGCAAGGGAACTAACTAGCTTTAACATTAAAAAACCGCATCGAAATCGGTTCCTTTTCATGCATTTCCGGGTGTCTGAGCCCGGCGTCCGAGCGGCCGGACGGCGGTTAAAGCTGCATAGGACAGGGTTTATTTAAGTATTTACTAGCTGATGCGGCGTGGTATAATTTTTGACAACCCTGTGAGAACTTCACATTTTCTTGGTACAAAAATAAACGGTCAAACGTGAGTCGGACTAGCACACTAAGGGTTCCGTACTATTATCTATAACCCCGAGAGTGACTGACAAGAACGCCACCTAGTGATGAGTAGCGGAACTACATAAACCGATTGATATCCGTAGCGCCATATACGGGCTATGCTTGATCACTATATTATAATGATAATAAAATAAAATTGCCCGGGCGGCTGCACACATTTGTATGAAAATACCGAAAGTTTTTTATAGTTTTTAACTGTTTTAATTTAATTATACTATAGTGGTCTAGTTTAGCCTGTGGTTCGATTTATTACGGGTATGTCCCTTCCACGTTGTATATACTAGCTAAAGTTTGTAGTTATTTTTAGTAGTACGAATGAATAAATAAATTATTATAGTCTCTCAGGTTCCAAATGATTTAAATATATCCAGAGATAAATTATATTTTATTACGAAAAGTTGTCATATTCTTGAGCGAAATCATGTGTGGACAGATTTATGTCTGCAAAGTCTATATGCAGACTCTGCATATAGACTTTTAATACATATAACCGGCCAAGTGCGAGTCGGACCCGCGCATTAAGGGTTCCGTACCGTTTTCTATAAAATATCACGTTTGTTGTATCCCCATTCAAATATTTATTTTATTCATCTGTGAAAATTTCAACTGTCTAGCTAAGACGGTTTGTGAGATACAGCCTGGTGACAGACAGACAGACGGTCGCGATCTAATCAATAGCGATATCTTTAAAGATATAATAAAACAGTTAAAAAAGGTGCCTGTACATTAAATATCTATCCAAAAAAAATTGGGACGATGGAGACAAAGTAATAGAGTAATTTAAAAAAATGTCTCTCTGTTTTGTACACGCTAATCTCCGGAAATACTGGACGGATTCAAATGTAACTTTTTTGTTCTTCTTCTTATCGTGTGTGTTAGTGACTAACACTAGTGTCAGAGTTTTTAAACCGCCTTAAAGGCCTCTGACATGGTTTTAGGTAACGACCAATGTCAAAGACAGTGACCGGGACCGACGGCTTAGCGTGCCCTCCGAAGCACGGATCATCTTATTTATCAGACAATCAGGTGATCAGCCTACAATGTCCTAACCAAACTAGGACAACAACACAAAGTCGTTGCCCCCGCTGGGAATCGAACCCGCGATCTCCGGGTATGAGCCAAACGCTCCAACCATTACACCACGGAGGCAGTTTTTTTACAGGGAGGAACTTTTTTGTTACATAGCTGCAAAGCCTGGGCAACATATAGGGTATTGATTTTGGAAAATGGAACAACTGATGCAGAACCATAATGGTTCAGCTAAACCAGTCTTTCCCAAAGTGGGCGATAACGCCCCCTTGTGGGCGCTGCAGGTCTCAAAGGGGGCGGTAAGAGACCCAGAAAGAAAATGTTTTTTTTTTTTGCTAGGAGCTTTATTTAGCTAGGCGGCCTCTTAAACAACGACTGCAAGAGCTCTCGACTCTCAACAACAACTTGTGAACATCAACTAATATGAATTAAAAGATTGCTCAAACTCGGTTCTATATTTCTCTCCGCGTAGTTCATATATCTGTCCTATTTTATTGAATACTAGCAGTCCATCCCGGCTTCGCCCGTGGTACATACATAGCCTATGTCACTCAGGGATAACATACCTATTCAACAGTGAAAGAATTTTTAAAATCGATCCAGTAGTTTCGGAGCCTATTCAATACAATCAAACAAACAAACAAACAAATCTTTCCTCTTTATAATATTAGTGTAGATAGAAAAAATGAAAATCATGTCAATCGGTCGCTCCGTTTCGTAATGAAAGTAGACACAAACAAACAAATAAAAAACACTTTCGCATTTTAATAGTTATTAGTACTCGTAGATATCTATCATGTTTTAACAAGTTTTTGTTAAATAACCCGAATTGTGCATTCCTGATTTGAAGTTATAGTGGTTTTTAAATAGGTGAAAAAATGGGGGCGCTAAAAAAATATTTATTCTCAAAGTGGGCAGTAGACAAAATAAGTTTGGGAACCACTGAGCTAAACCATAAGAAATATAAAAATGACGGCTAAGCAAAAGTTGTTCAGCCTGAAGAGCATTTTCCGTAGTCATAAAGTCCACGCGATCGAAGTCGCGGGCTTCGGTTAGTGCTTTTGTAAATCGATTTTGATTTTATAGTGATTTATTATATAAATTTGTATAAATATAGGTACTGAGTTTCGCCAACGTGTAATAAACTTCGGATAGTTAAAGCAGAATAGGAGAACTTTCTTGCTTCGTTCATTCAATGAATCAATGTACACTGCAAGGCACGAAATTGTATCCACCTCTAATTGACAACCGCGCGTCAATATCGAGCGGACGGCGCGGCGGGCGTTCTACTTCTACGGAATCAAAGTCAATTTGGGCATTCGATGCGGCGCATATCGCGTACATTCGGCGAAATGCTATACCAAATTCTGGTTTTGATAGCGACCAGTACGTTTTATATTTAACATCGTTTTTGTTTTTAACTGACTATTAAAAAGGAGGAGTTATAAATATGTCGCGATCTTTTTTTTAATGTTTGTTTACCTATTATTCGAAGTCGCCTGGACCGATTTTGACAATTATTTTTTTGTTTCGTTATCAAAAGGGTATTTTAATGTTTTTTAACAGATTATTAAAAAGAACGCCTGGAACGATTTAGAAATTTATTTTTTTGTTTGAAAGGGCATACTTGTCAGGTGGTCCCGTGGAAATTTTATCAAAATCGGTTGTGTAGTTTGGGGGTGAAGTCGGTTTTTGGTTTCGAAAAATTATAGCTAGAAGTTTGGTAGAAGTATAGATAAAATGTAAATCTTTTAACATTTTTGCCTTTAAAGTGGCCTTTGAGTCTTGCGGCCTTGGGCTCTGTCTGTTTAGAGCCACAAGATACAAAAAGCTTCGTCTGCCCCATTAGGGGTAAAGATGTGATATAGTATATGCTGTATATGTATCCAATCATATACCGCCTTATTATAAAACGCAGACTAACTTTGTTACAGGTTTAAACCATTATCCGACCAAATCAAGTTGACATCTAGTAATATGTCATTGTCTGATCTGAAAATGTCAACTTGATTTGGCCGGATAATGGTTTAAACCTAGTAAAAAAGTTAGTCTGCGTTTTATAATAAGACGGACAAGGTCTAACAAAATATACCAAAACTATTTGAAAGGTGAATTCAGTCCATGATACTGAACAACTTTCCCCAAGGAACGTATATCAAAATATGAGAAATAATTTAAGTGGGTTAACCCACTAAATCCCTAATGCCTATAAAATCATTTATAATGCCTAATGCCTATATCTGTTGTTTCAGCCCGAGAGACTGAACGTGTTCAAAAACGACCAGGACAGCTGGGACTACACACGTGAGTATTTGTATACTATATTTGTATAGGACCGTGCTCGTTTAATACTATGTTAATTTTCATACGGATTTCGTTTGTATAGGCCGTTGGAATGTTAACTTTTCTGAAGGATTAAGTGAACCTTTTGAATGAATAGTATTATCTCCTTTACTTGCTAATGCACCCTTTTGAAGTAATATCTTATATTTTTTCACTTGTATTGAAATAAACAACGTCTCAAATCGCCGAAATATGCCATTTGCGCCGAAAGAGTGTGTGAAAGACGCCGAATATATGCGCTCGACGCTCTGACTTCATAATTAGACAGTCTAGTTGCAAAATTTCCAATATGCAAAATTTTCTAATTACATATTAATGTGGCACTGAGCAGAATGGGACGTGACATTTTGCGAATTGGACCTTTTGCTTATTAAATTTTTATGATGAAGTAAAGATTCATTAAGGTTCTCTACTATCTCAATGACCTTGAGCGTCTAGGCTTTCAGACACCCCGCCGACATTGCCTCCCCCTGTCATTTATTACGCAGATTTAGCCATCTATCGGATTTCGCATGCATTACTAGACGGCGACGTCCCGCTTTATGGTTCTAAAAGTACGTGATTAAACTACGACATCTAGCGGTAACATTTTGTGCTATTAAGAAAGATTAAGATTAATATAGACCAGGAGCTAGCGTATATATAAACTCATCCGTTTGTAAAAAGAATAACCGGATAGATTTTGAGAAGTGAATCAACCTGTGATACAGAACATTTTTCCTCAAGGAACAAAGGTCGAAATGTAAAAGAAATGGGCCTTCCATGCAAAATCATTCGGTCAGCTGACACTGTTTGTATGGGAGGTCCATTATTTTATATATTTCGACCCATGTTGTTTTAAAAAAACGACAGGTTGCACTCTGGGAGTGCCGGCAGAAGTGAAAACACAGCAGTATGGCCACTACACAGACGGTCGAGCCATCAGCACCATCCATGGATGCGCGTAGCACACTGTAACATAAACACACACGAACATTCGCGCAAGCGCCCTGCGCCCGTCTTACGAATTTTCGATCAGGTCACGTGTCCTGACGCGAGTTGACACAGCTTATGCTGGTATTGAGCAAATATCTCTTCTCAGCGCCCAACGTTACCTAAGCTCCACGCACTGGCATGGAGGTCAAGTTACGTTGGGACGATCGGATTTTGAATTGTCACCAGCATAAACTGAGCCACGGGATGCGTTAAGGGGCAGACTAAGGAATGGAAAAAGTTAAGGCAAAATGGTAGCAAAAGTGGCGCCCTCAATTGAAATTAATTGTTTAAAAGTAAATATGGCGATTATAAAAAAATTGAATCCCAACAATCTATAGAAAGAGCGTTGAATTATTTTATGAATAACCTTAAAAATAATTATTGATAATCTGTCTAATTTTAAAACGAGTTTTCTCCAAAAGTGGCCGCTTTTGGCGAAAACTCGTTTTAAAACTAGATGGACTAGCGCAAATACTTTCAAAGCTTATTCATAAAATAAGTCTTTATATAGATTTTTAGGATTCAAATTTTTAATTATCGCTATATATACTTTAAAACAATTTATTTCAAATGAGGGTGCCACTTCGGCTACCATTTCGCCTTAAATATGTAAATAAAACATGTATATATTTTTTTAAAATAAATATATATATAAATCAAAACACTGAATTGTTTTACTTCTACCTTTAACCTAATTTTAGCATACTGAGTATTTATTTTTTAGGGTAAGCATTGAATTAAAAATGACATAATATTGCTAACTTACAGACCCGAAGTGTATATAATTTTCTCCAAATATATGTTACTATAGCCAATATTATATCATTTTAAATTCAGTGCTTATATTTCCAGGATTAAAAAAAAGGACACAAAATAACAACAAATAATAATAGAATTTAATTCAATTTTTAAATCTCGACACCGGCATTCGGGACTGATTTTCCGCAGGCACCCTATACCACCGTGTGTATAGTAAAATAAACTTTATTTTCATTTAATTTGTTAGGCAACCCATATGCAATATCTTTATTGACATATTAAATTAAACAAAATACGTTTCATCAAATAAGCATGACGGTGAAGGTCGTTCTGTATCGGGATCTTAGACCAACAGTTTATTGTGTAAAATGAGTTCTACAAATAATATTAACGGAGATATCATTTAAAATTGTGTCTTGGTCAAGCCCTAGATAACCCTTAAAACTATTTTATGAACTACTGTTTATAGTTTAAAGTGAGAACGTAAAGCTTTTCTACGCACATTAGCCAAAAGTGGCCGTTTTTCGCAAATGTGCGTGGAAAAGCTTCACGTTCTCACTTTAAACTACAAAAAGTTTAAAAAATACTTTGAATGGATATCTAGGACTTGACCAAGACACAATTTTAAATGATATCTCCGTTTTCTTTTAAATGATTTATCTTAAATGGCGGCGCCACTGGACCCCGGAAAATTTGGGTATGGCCTTAATAGAAATAATTGAAATAGACGATGACTTGACATAAAAATACAGTTCACCTAACATTTTTTTGTTCAGAATTTTTGATATCTCCCTTTGTCTTTTTTTCTTTTTTTATGTCAATCTTTTCTTGTAAGTAGCCCGGATCTCTAATTGGCAAATTTCGGGGATGGCGAGGATCTACTAGTTCAGGAAGCACGCAGTCCATGTAAAATTTTATTAACTTTTCCTTCATTTTTTGTTGCCAAAAATCATCGTCTCTTTCAATGATTTCTATTTTCATAGGCTCATTTTCATTTGCCCAGACGCCAAAAATACATTTATGCCTTTTTGCTATATGTAATTGGCCCTGGACTTGATAATACCAATTGTGTGTTTTGTTTACTTCCTCTTTACCGTTCGTATTTATTTTCCAAAAGGTTATTTTTTTCTGGGCTATTGCTCCTGTGATTCCAATTTTGTGGGCCGTTATGGGGCATTTCACCTCAATTACTTCATCGTTGCCGCACAAACCATCGGGAGTGGCACCAAGAAAAGGATGTTCCGAATCTATGAATAATCCGCATGGCATGATTTTTTTTTGTATTTGAGCGCTCAATTGGACTAATGCTTTCTTCTCATGCTCTCGCCCATGTTTTATTGATGCCACGTGATTTAGGTTCGATTTATACAATAATTCCTTTACAGTATTGGCGCAACTGGTATCATTTCGTCTATTAATAATTTTCCCAAAATTGGAAGCCGTCAATAAGGATCGGCGCAGCTCCATCCATTCGCCATTTTCACTCTGTAGAATTGTATTGTTTTGAATTCGCTTCCGTTCTACCTCGGTTTTTGCAAGGTTCTTTACAAAAACTTCTTTAAGTCTTTCAAAACTGTCTACCTCCATGTCTTCCTTCACACAACTTTCTCCGTAGTCTTTATCTTTCTTTTCTTGTGTCTTAAATAATCGTCTTTTTGGTTTTTTATGTATTTTATTGTAGGAATTCTTACTGATTCGCTTCTCTTCAAGTCTCTTTAATTTTCCTGTAGGGCTTTGACCACCGTTTATTGATTTATATAAACGCGAAATTGTCTTTTTGGTGTTAAATGCCACGGCAGCTGCCTTAACTCTTAACTGGTACGAATCCTTTTTAGAAAAATTTATTCGTTTTCCTCCAACGAATTTCGCAACCACGCTATGAAAATTTTCGACGCGGTTGCTATCCACGTCCAGGATTAAACTTCTTGAATGCGCTGCCACTCCTTGTACAAATAAATTAAGCCTCTGCCATAAAGCGCTGGTGAAGAAGTCACTTGGAACTCTTTCCTTATCGATTGTCCCAACATTATTACAGAAATAACTTCTGCAGCGACTATGGTCTCCAAACGCGTGACGGTGGCACCGTAAAATGTCATCAAACAAAAGCTGGACATCTGAACTGTATTTATGTTTGCGTATTGCTTTTATTATACAACTACGAATTGTCATTATAGATTTTTTGGTTATACATTTTCTGTGTTTTAAAAGATATTTCGTCTCTGTGGCCATTGCGTGCAACTTATTGCAGAAATTTCTCATGACATGGTTGCGGCATTCTACTTTTTCTACGGTTGTTTTGTTATAAGGCCGTGCTTCTAAAATCTTGGAATAAGTACTAGAATCACCATCGGAAATAAGTCGTCCATAAACAAGACCATGCTGAGTAATCGAGTTCTTAAATCCTTCTACTAAAATCTGGCTCTCCATTCCAGTTGAAGGTCCATTATAATTTTTAAAACAAAGATGGTCCTTAGCTTCTTTGTTCTCTTTTTCCGCCATTGCACATGTTTGGCAGTATTTGTTTTTTACACCTAAAAACAATATTTCACCAGTATTTTTTCCTATAATGGCGGCGGCGCCAGAGAGAGCAGAATAATTTTTTTTATACGATCTCTTACTCCAACATCCGTCAACTATAACGTCCACAACACCATACCCTTCGTCTGTGACTTTTCCTTCAGCTATGGCAATTTCTTTTTCCCGCTTGCCAGCCTCTAGCATTTGATTTATGGCTACTCTTTCCCAATGTTTACTGATAAGACAGTGATTGGAATTATATACGTGCTCCGTAATGATAGGCAAATTCATCGCAGACAATAATTCTTCTAGTTGCGACTGACCACATCCTGTAGCAACAGTTCCAGCCACAACACAAGTATTTAAATTTAAGTAGTTTTCCTCGCAGCTGTCGTTATTGACGACAAAAATTAAATTGCACATTTTGCATTTAAATGTAAATTTTGACATTAACCCATTTTGCTTTTCTCCTGTTAAAATAATATCACTGGCTGAACAACCTAAAGGCCCGTGGTTGCATAATTCCAGTAATTGTTTACAAAAGTGAGATACGTTCACAATCCTTCTCCCTATATGTTTTTCTTTTATCTCCTCTTCTTTTTCTGTAGTAGTAACAAGCTGAAACAACATTTAGTATAAGCCTTTGTAAAAAAAATAAATTTATTTACTATAAACAGTTATATTATTTACTATAAACAGATAAAGTAACAGGAAATTAGGGTATTGAATTAATGATCACACCTCATATTCATTTTCAAAATGTTGACTCTCTATAGTTGACTCTTCGTTAACAAATGTTTCTGATGTTCGTTCTGGCGCAAGACTTATCTTGACTTCTTTAGTTTTGAATTTTAGGTTTTCACGGGTACTGCTAAAATCACAAACAAAAATAAGTGAAAAGAAGTTTTTTTTGAAGTTTATGGAGAGTAAGGTTACTGTGCTAATTTCTACTGACACTGGCATAATTATTCGGTAACTAAGTATTTTCTTCACCTGTAAAGAAAGATTATACTTAGGAATCATCTTGACTTTTCTTTTGGCCGTGTTGTCTGGTAATAGAACCCTCTTTTTTTATTTCTGCCAAACATAATGTCTAGAATGTGTACCTATTACAATCAATGAAGTAACTTAGAACTTCAAGGCCATCATAGTCAACACCTATGCCATTATTCTTGAAAGTAATGTCATCTTGAAATTTGAATGTTGAAAACTAATAATTGTAGAAAACATACATCGGCTCCTGGACTATTAAATATATAATAGTTTATCATATTATGTTATCATCTTTATTGCAATTTTGTGAATAAACACTGACGTTACCTGTAGTTATACTAATAACTGCAGAAAATGTGCATCGGATCCCGGACTATAACGTTTATCTTACGAAAACTTTTAGATTATTTTGTCATAAAAATACTCTCACCCTAATACATGATCGAAATGAGTTACAGTCTCATCCAAATTTGAAGATTCGCAGTTTTGGTTTAGTATTTCCAACAGTATAGGCCGTTCCATTTGATACCTGAAAAAAATAAGAACAGTTAGGTACCTACACGATAATTTTTCAAAACTAGAAACTGACTTGAACCCCAAACTTCACAACCGATTTTGATAAAATTTCTATGGGACCACCTGACAAGTATACCTACCCTTTTAAACAAAAAAATAATTTTGCATATCAGGGGGGGAGGGGTGTTTTTAAATAGGTTCTAGACATTTGTTTCCATACATAAATAATGCGGGCATTGATGTGCACCCCCCCCTCGGTCATTCAATAGCAATGGCAAGAAAGGCAAAAACACACTTATCACATGACTTTTGTCCTACATAACTACCACAGACCAACTTAGAGATACCTATCAAAAAAAAACTTGTCACGGACACCCGGATGAAACGAAGTTCCTCTCGATTAGTTAGGAGAGAGAGAAACAGACAGAGAAACACGCGCACGCCGCACGGCTTACAACTTACAACTAGGTATAGCAAAAAGTGTCATTACAACTTTTGGTCTTAATTTTTTCCGTCTAGCCTTCTTTCGCAACGCGCGATAAGGAACTTCGTTCCAATTGGCTGGGTTGTTCTGAACTGTTCGTTCAGTGGAAACCGTGCGCATAAATACCTATTCGGAATAACCAGCAAACTTTGAAAGGCTTTACACGTTGGTCTAGTTTGGTTTGGTGGGGTAGTCGGTAGGTACTTACTTTGCGACGGGTTCAACCACAGGTTCAACCCGAGGATCTGAGTTCTGGTCCAAATTTACATGATTCTGATCATTTTGACTGGAGTTTTTATATTTTCTGGAAAAAGAAAAATATTTCATTCAATGAAGTATGATTAGGTATTAATTTTGTATAGAATAAAAGCAAAATAAAGAAAAAACCAAAAAAATGAATATAAATGTTCAAAAAAGAAGAGCAGAGGCCGGGTCAGCATAGTCTCGAACCAGCTTAGTATGATTAGAACTGAGGAGCTCGGTGCCCCGGCGGCGTGAGTGCGCATTACTAGCGCTTTTGCAAGTAAAGTGATACCGGGCGTGAATGGGTGACCACAAGTGGCATAAAAAAATTATCGAGCTCCTCCGTGCTTCGGATGACACGTATAAGCCGTTGGTCTCAGCCGTCATCATTGTATGGCAGTCGTCAAGCTATGTCAGATGCCTTTAGGCAGCCTGAAAAATCTCTACACCAGTGTTACCTACTTACACACACGAAAAACAAAATGATTAGAAATCAGACGTACTTTCAACAACGCCGACAAACGATACTCTGCTGAGGAAGCGAAAATATGTACTTACTCATATAGGTTTTTAAATACCTACCCAAATTATTGTATTTTGTTGGAATTTGAATGGATCATACATCTAAATCAGATGAATACTTTTGAATACGTATAAGTAGGTACAAGTTAGAAACAATATATTGATTTAGGTAGGTAAACAATTGATAAGTTAGTAGGTACTTACCGAATTTCTCTCATGTTTTTCAACAATTCTTGTCGAACTCTTTTTGCTTTCGAAAACTTAGGCATTTTTATGAAATTCAATGTACACGATCAACACAAAAAAGATTTTTGTCTGTCACTATTTACACTTACTACACTAAAACTATAACCTAAAATGCGTTCTTTCGCCTATTATTTAACAATTACCACAAATAAAAATCACTACGAATGTTTTGTTCACTGCAATTAATAGCACTTTTAATAAATAGAATACATATATCCCGATACAAATAAACTTAAATGACACAAACAGACGAAATATATTTGAGCGATTTTGCAAGGACGAGCAACACAGGTTTACCGTACGAAGGCCGCGAGCCGTCTGCCGCCCGTCGCCCGCGCAGGGACCCTCGCGTAGAAATTTAAACTTTTGTGTTTTTCTGGAAAATTACTAAGAAAATAAAATAAAGGTTTGGATACTTTTGTAATGTACATGATTCTTAGCTTGTTAATATATGTTTAATAACAATAAGTCGTAAAATAAAAAATCGTTTACGATTTTTGTGCGAGAATAGGGGATAAGGAGAATTAATATTTCTCGTTATTTAGAAACATTTGTGAAATTTCCTTTTGTCACATTAGAGAACATAAACCAAGTTGCAATATATATTTATTTGGTATTTTTCCCTTTACGTTTTAGTATACTTTATAGAACTTGTAAACGGTCAAAATATTTAGGGACCACCTTAATTGAATTAATTTATACAAATGTACTGATATGAATTAATTTGAAAATAAAATGAATTAATTTATGCCTACTGTGTGTAGAATTAGTTAGATAGATAGATTATTTAGTCAGTCAACTAGATCATCCAAAAATAAAGGACCCATATTTTTTCGTTTAGCAAAGTAGTCAGAATTTACTAAGATACATCAAAGTTTCGGAGTGGGGGTGATTTACGTCACCGTTCGTTAAAAATCGTAGCCAATCGTGACGTCACTCGAAATTTAAATGCGCTGTATGTACGTCATTATTTGCTAATGAGAGAAAAGAAAAACCGGTATACCATATTTTTTAATAATATATCTAATGAGCCAAAAACATTTTTTTTGTCCACAACCCTTCATTGCTGTAAATATATTGCAACAAGGGTTGTTCAAATGTGAAACCGTTGCGCTTGATCTGCTGCCCTCTGTGCTAAAGGGTGTGAAAAGGTTTAGGGTGGCCATTGACGTTTACAAATCTGATCTAATGGTGACACTTTTAACACGTTCAGTGCCGATGTTTTTATAATACTTTAACAATTCTACTAAAAATTATCTTTTGACTTATAGATTATTAAAAATATTGTGTAGGTATTTTTTCTTTTTGTTTGATTAGCCAATAGAGACATAGATACGTCACGATCAAGAACTATTTTCACATTACGATGACGTAAATCCTCTCCGAAACTTCGATGGGCTGTATCTTCGGTAATTTTTATTGCTTTGCTATTTTTGTATAATCTGATTGACGGAATAAAAACAAATGCATTTTTTGGAGTCCACACAGCCCTTTTGTCACCCCTTTCAAAGATTACTAACATATATCAAAATCAACATATAAGTTTGCTTGATTACTTCAGAAAAGTTAATGTTTTGTAGCATTCCAATTATTTTTTTAATTATGATCTCAAGAACCCTGGAATTTAAACTGATTTATTTATTTATTTGACTTTATGGCGGACTTCGGCCTGAGGCCTTCTCCAGTCATCCAATAGGTGATGCTGAGAAATCAATATTTTGACTTTAGAATGAATGATTTCAAATATGATTCTCGGCATTGTTTCCGGACCATTAAGTTGATTCCGAGCATGTTATATGTAATAACATTTTCACGGTGGTAAAAGTTGCTGCCCTTGCTACAGAGTTGGGGAAAAACGCAAATACATGGGTCTGGCAGCCAATCATAATCTCTTACCTTTCGCGGAGGAAACGATGGGTCTATGGGGCCTTGAGGCTAAATTATTTTTAAAAGAAATCCCCCAGAGCTGGCAGTTATTTTGCTCAGCGAATAAGTATCGCAATTCAGCGAGGGAACACTGCCAGTATTCCGGGTACGTTGCCTCGATGTGAAGCGTATAGAAAAACTATAAGTATATAATTTAATGCAGGAAGTATTCTTATTTGTAAGTGATTTTTAATTAATAAACGCATTTAGGAAAATATTAAGAAAATAACATACTCGGAATTCAACATTTTTAGAATTGCAAGAAAGGATTGAACTAATGTATTTTTGGTTCATTTTCGTATAATATTTAAAATTTTATTACAAAATACGGACTAACTTTTAACCATTATTTTCTATGAAGTTTACTTTCCAGTGTTCTAAATGTAAAACGTTAACACATTCTGGGACACTTTCAGCTGTGAGCGTAATTAATTTGTGATTTGAGTTATTTCTATTTAATCATATATGAATAGGCTATGCGGCTAGCAACCCATCAATATTTTGATTCTTCTTTCCACCTTCACGCTTAGCCTTTTGGTCTTACGGCTTTGGATTCTGTCTACTCCGTCAAAGATAAAGACGTGAAAATTTATCTGTATCTGTTTTCACTGGCTGAGTGTCCCAGAATGTGTTAAGTAACGACAATTTTACAAGTTACACAAGCTGCAATCTGTCAGTTGTGTTGTTCCGAGTTGAATCAGCTCGTTCAACTTGTAACGATATTAACTGCAATACAGTCTCCGACTAACTATAAACTATAACACTTAAGGCCATACCCAAATTTTCCAGGGTCCAGTGGCGCCGCCATTTAAAATAAATCATTTAAAAGGAAACGGAGATATCATTTAAAATTGTGTCTTGGTCAAGTTCTAGATACCCATTCAAAGTATTTTTTAAACTACTTTTTGTAGTTTAAAGTGAGAACGTGAAGCTTTTCTACGCACATTTGCGAAAAACGGCCACTTTTAGCTAATGTGCGTAGAAAAGCTTCACGTTCGCACTTTAAATTATAAACAGTAGTTCATAAAATAGTTTTAAGGGTTATCTAGAACTTGACCAAGACACAATTTTTAATGATATCTCCGTTTCCTTTTAAATGATTTATTTTAAATGGCGGCGCCACTGGACCCCGGAAAATTTGGGTATGGCCTTAAGGCTAAGTGTACAACGTGGAAGGGACACACCCGTTATAAATCGAACCACGGGCTATACTAGATCACTAAATTTAAATAACAATCAATAACCAAAAAAAAATATTTCGACATTCCCATACAATTTGCTCAGGCAGCACCATACTTTTGTATGGAAATGCCGAATTATTATTTTTGAGTTTTTAATGTTGTTTTAATTTCATTGTAGTATGTGAACTATGAAATTATACTGAACTTTTATCTAAAAAAAATATTATAAAAAAAATCTTCAATATTTATTTGACTTTTTTAATTTTTTGTAAAAAAAAATTTATGGAAAATAATTCAATATCTCTGTATACTGTATACTTACATTCATTTTTACACTTCAAAAACATAACCCTTCTGTTGAAGCTGTCGGGTAAGAAGCATTCTGAAATGAAGGTAAATTATTTCTAAATTTAGATATTTCCAAGTTTCCACTTACCACGTCTTCTTACACTCGAAAAACACAACCCTTCTTCTGAAGCAGTCGGGTGGGAAGCATTCTGAATTGAAGGTATTTCTAAATTGAGACATTTCCAAGTTTCCATCAAATCACAAACGGGAATGAGCGATTTGATCAAAGAGTTCTGTCTGTCTGTTTGTCTTGTTAATTCTTTCTCAAACTGGATTTGCTGAAACTTTGTGTTTACTCGCTTACTTCAATAGGTATTACCCACTCGAAGTAGGGATGGGAAGCGTCATCCGGTAATTTGTCGATCATCAATACCGGTATTTCCGGAAACTTTTCACTGCTGACATTACTCGTAAAAACTCCAGAAAATACCGAACATTGGACACACGAATCGGATGTACAATATTAAAAATGTTTATGTTCTTCATCATACAGGTCTTTTTGTCTCGACTGCAGGAGCACGACCCTCTCTGTACTACTCGAGCCATTCTTGGCCAGAGCAGCCAGAGGTATTGGCCTACACTCTCTGAGGAGAGGTCTCACTAATGTTTATAAGCTTTGTTTAGCTTGGATTTTCTAAGTCGCCTTTTACGACATCCACTTGAAGACTTGGAGTGGTCCTATTCTTCTCTGCCGGAAACCACACGGCAATTACGGACTTAATTCCCTATAATTCGTACGCGCCTGCTAAGCTATCGAACTCCTCAATATAGTAAGATTATAACGGTTTACCTACGCCTTTCAGAAACACTGTTTATGCAATTATGTTTCCCAGAAAACGTTCAACCGATATTTTTAACTTAGAGAATATTAAATTTGTCCACTGGTCATTACTACTATATTCATTTAACCGATGGTTCGTTTTACCGAAACATTATTCAGCGAATAATCAATTAACGGAACGTTTATTTCCCAGATGACGTTCAACCGATAGTTACTCGTATAACAATCCTTTTATTACCCGCTTGCTTTCAAACAGTAAACTCAAGAAAAATCTCACTCGTCGCGAACTCTCAGCATTATTCACTAACAAAAGATGGCGCCTTTGTTAACTTTTAAAAGACTTTTAAAAGGATTTACTATTATATGAGTCGGATCCGCTTGTCCGGCTTTAACTCGGTGACAAAGTTTAAAAGTGGTCCTTTATGCAAGCAGTTGTTGTAGGCGAGAATTTGTTGAAGGATTTAAATTCACATATTAAATCGATATTTTAAATTTTAAAATATCGCTTTTTTTGTGACATCAATGCTAGCAGCGCTCACATTCATCAAGTAATCATATATATAAAAAAAATCTTTAATCTGCAGTCTCTCCTCTAGACAAATCAAACGAGCCCAAACTCGATAGAATTGTGTCGTTTCATTACGGAGATCCTATGGCCCTTCTCTGGCTCCATCATCAGATCAGCTCCATGTCATCATAATATTGCATTGTCACGCGATATACGTTTGAGTGCAAAATTTCAGCTAAATCGGAAACCGGGAAGTGGGTCAAATTTAAGTAGGTACCTAAATTGCTCAAATATTATAAAATCTAAATTTTACTTACCTTTTATGTTTTAACCAACTTCCAATGAAAATGGACGAAATTGCAAACTATGTTCACATATGAGTACTGAAATTTAATATGTTTTTGTTGTATTAAAAACAAGTAATAATTATTGAACTAAATATAAAAACTAAATTAAAAATCTAAATTAATATCCAAATTACAATGTAAATTAAAATCTATATTAAAAACTAAACTTAAAATCTAAATGTTCTTTTTGATTCCTTTTTAGCGTAGCCTTTGGGTTATGCGGCCCGGGGCCCTGTCTACTCCGTTAGGTATCAAGACGTGTATGTACAAAATTCTGTCGTAAGACACTAAAACAAGGAATAACAATTCAATTGATATTTTATCTCTCCCGAATTCAAACCTATAAATCTATCGACCTATTTGGCAGCTCTAGTCTCTAAGTTATCCACTTTTACCTGGAAATTAAATGTTTTAGCTAGATTAAAGAGTAACAACGTTGTGTTTACCAGTATTTCTTCTTGCACTTATTTTCGGTGAGTAAGTCAAGAAATACGTTCTTCGGAAGACGCGTATAATAAGCCGTTGGTCCCGCCCGGCTGTCATCATTGTATGACAATCATCAAGCTTCGTCAGATGCCTTTAGGCAGCTTGAAAACTGCCTCCGTGGTGTAGTGGTTAGAGCGTTCGGCTCTTACCCGGAGGTCGCGGGTTCGATTCCCGGCGGGGGCAACGACTTTGTGTTGTTGTCCTAGTTTGGTTAGGACATTGTAGGCTAATCACCTGATTGTCTGATAAGTAAGATGATCCGTGCTTCGGAGGGCACGTTAAGCCGTCGGTCCCGGTCACTGTCTTTGACATTGGTCGTTACCTAAAACCATGTCAGAGGCCTTTAAGGCGGTTTATAAACTCTGACAGTAGTGTTAGTCACTAACACACACGATAAGAAGAAGAAGCTTGAAAAATCTGACACCAATACTGACCACGAAAAACTAACATTAAAAGCTTTTTAATAACGGACAAATTTAAAAGTCCCTTTTAAAAATAGCATCGGTGTTGCCATAAAAGTGAATTCATTATATAACCTCAAAACCGTTTTCCCGCCAACCGAGTCGGCTTCCGGCGCGGGCGGCGACTTCCGGTTGAAGGAAATTGCAAATCTCTAGATTACTTTAGATTCGGCGAGTTTTGATCCCGCTTATAATGTTCTTGTCGATTAGTGAGCTAATGAGTGAGATTGATCGCTGTTAGATGGATTTTTTATGGCATTGACTAAAGATTGGATTTGATCCCGTGAACCTAATTATTTCAGATGACCTTTTACTAGTCGTTCGCGTCGAACTATTGACTCGCGGATCCCACATCTTCGCTGGAAGATGGATTTTTTATGGCAGTGACTAAAGATTGGATTTAATCCCGTGAACCTACTTATTTCAGATGACCTTTTACTAGTACTTTGCGTCAAACTATCAACTCGCTGATATCACATCTCGGCAACGCCTTTATCAGTCATGAACTCCTTGTTTGTTTGTTTGTCGTAAAATAATATTTAAAAAATCGAAAAAACGAATATGCAATAACGGACTGGATCATATTTGAGTATGTCTTCAAGTCAATCTGCGATGTTTTAAGGGGTCATTTACTCGATTCGAAGGAAGTCAGTACATACAAAATAATTTTTAATCTTATTCAAGCTACATTATACATTTTTAATATTAACTAAAAACCATCTTCACTCCCAAACTGCACAACCGATTTTGATAAATTTTCTATGGGACTACCTCGCAAGCATACCCTTTCAAACAAAAAAAGAATTTTCCAAATCGGTCCAGGCGTCTTCGAGTAATCGGTGAACATACATAAAAAAAAGATCGCGACGAATTGATCTCCTTTTTGGAGGTCGGTTAATAAACATACAGCATTAGCTCACACAAAATAAAAAGATAAAATTAATTAATTATATAAACGGGGCTTAGCACGAACCTTTATTTGTTTCATCTAACATTTCGAATAGGTGTTACATCCTTCCTTACATACTTCATACATACATAATTTATGTGTATAGTGGTGACTACTAACTCACTGGAAAAATCAACAACTTACAGCGATCCCATTTGCTGGAAAAATGTAAAACTGGTGTCCCGTTTTTAAAATCTGTCATCTCGAACAGAGCATCGGCTGAAAAAGCCTTGGTGAGTGCCAAATGTTGATGCACTTAGCATAAATCTGCACTTTTTCATAGCGCATTCTGCATATAAATCAGTCAGCACCACCCAGTATAGCTAGACCTTCGAAACTTCACTATTGCTTACAATCTTGTTCGCGTCACACAGTTTAGAGAGGTCTTTTCAAAATGGGCGGTCATATTCTTTGCAACGGATGATAATCCGCTCGAATTCGGTATGCATCGAGAGCGGGCTGCGACAAAGGGTGTAAGGGTAATGTTGAAATTGTTCGTTTAACGCCCATTAGTTTGATTGCGTTGAGTTGCTTTGAAATTTCTGTGTTGTTTGATTGGCGATGGTTTGTTTTGGGATTGCGCTAATTCGGGGGTAACGGTTTGTCTCGTCTATTCAATGTGATTGAATAAGGTATTTTAATCAATTATTTTTCTTATTAATTTCAATGAGTAACATAATCTGCAACCGGAAGCAAAATATTTTTTTTAAATCTACCCTAAAGTAAGTAAGCTATAAGTTTTTATAATCCAGACCACTGCTGAGAAGAAACGCCTATCGGGGTTTACGAAAGTGGGTCCCGGACTTCGAAGATTTTCGATTATTTTTTTTTGCCCCCATAAGGCCCTTTTATTGGGAATGGCCAGAGAAGTGCTAGACGAGCAAAAAATGTCCCATAGAGTGATGTCATCCTAAGCACCGTTCTAAAGATATCTGTCATCAAAAAAATAGAGTCGCTCGCTCGTATTTTGGTAACAGGAAACCTAACGAACCTTACGTACATTCTACAGCAAAGTTGTTTTAAGAGAAGGATCCTTTATGGGGGCAAAAAAATTTGAAAATTTTCTAAGTCCGGGACCCTTTTCGTAAACCCTAACCGAAACACCAAAAGAAACACAAAAAATAGCAGTAAGAAAAGAGGAATGGAGGTATCTCCACTTAACCGTCAAGAACAAGCACTGAAATTACAAGATATACCACGTTGGGCGCCAAATACAAGAAAACAAATCTTAAATAAAACATACCATATGCATTTTGACATCAGACAGACTTGGACTTTGGTGCAAATACAAATTAACTTTATTGCGCCATGATAAACAAAAATTACAACAACAACAAAAAACAATATAGGCACAAGGGCAGACTTATCGCTATAAATGCAATCTCTTCCAGCCAACCTTTGGGTGGAGGAAAAAAATAATTTAAACCCTAAACTTACGAACTTTGTGACAGGTATACCACGTTGGGCGCCAAATTTCGAGAGCAGTAAAAACAAATCCCAAATCGCTAGTCAGAAACTACCGAAGGAACGAAGTTGCGACGTAAAACTTACACAACTGTTTCTCAGAAATGAATATCGGTGTATTCTTTGAGAAGACTACTCAAGCTGTATTTGAGATATGAAAATTTTAAAAAGTTGGTGTTCCGTACCTTCAGGATTTTTTTATTTAGTGCACAATTAATTTCTAATTAATTAATTAATTTAATGCTCTGTCTGCCCCATTAGGGATAAAGACGTGATAGTATGTATGTATGTATGTACAATTAATTTCAGTGAATTTAGTTCATGATACTGACTTTATTTATATGGAAAAGTATATTTATTGTAAGTAATTTTTATTCTATCATGCAATAAATAACATAATATTACATTACTGCAGAGGATGGGAAGAAGGGTATTGCTGGAAAACGACTCCTTTTTTAGGGTTCCGTAGCCAAATGGCAAAAACGGAACCCTTATAGATTCGTCATGTCTGTCTGTCTGTCTGTCCGTCCGTATGTCACAGCCACTTTTTTCCGAAACTATAAGACCTATACTGTTGAAACTTGGTAAGTAGATGTATTGTGTGAACCGCATTAAGGTTTTGACACAAAAATAGAAAAAAAACAGTAAATTTTGGGGGTTCCCCATACTTAGAACTAAAACTCAAAAATTTATTTTTCATCAAACCCATACGTGTGGGGTATCTATGGATAGGTCTTCAAAAATGATATTGAGGTTTCTAAAAGCATTTTTTTCTAAACCGAATACTTTGCGCGAGAGACACTTCCAAAGTGGAAAAAAGTGTGTCCCCCCCCCCGTAACTTCTAAAATAAGAGAATGATAAAACTAAAAAAAATATATGATGTTCATTACTATGAAAACTACCAGCGAAAATTGGTTTGAACGAGATCTAGTAAGTAGTTTTTTTTTAATACGTCATCATCATAAACGGCAATTTACCTTTCATTCAATCAACTCAAATATAAAAATTAAAAAAAAAAACATACTACAAGACTTTTATATTATGTTATTTGCTACTACGGAACCCTTCATGGGCGAGTCCAACTCGCACTTGGCCGCTTATTTTCGTTTCGTTTGGAGCAGCGGCCAGGAATGAATTTCCATACTGGCCTAGGCCAAGAATTATAAACATCCACCACTATAGAATGAGTATTACATAAAGAATGGAACGGGTCCCGCGCAACATGCGCAATGTGCGCCCCCGTTCCCTTCCCCGGACCTCTCCCCCGATCTCGCGTCGTCGAGTGTGTTAGGTGGCGAACGAAACTCACACATTGTCGTGTGCACGGATGTATAGTTTCATTTGTAGTAGTAGTATACATAAATGATAATCCGTTTCCATGAAGCACCTGTGACGGAACCCTAAAAATTGCAGTGAACAGGTAAATCTTCTCAGATTGCGAAGTTGGGATAATGCTCCCAGCGAGTGGAATAAATTGAATCCAAATGCATTCGTACAATATTGCCTTGTTTTCGAAACATAATACGCCCGTTGGGAAAGTAGGTTAACTGGGTAACATTTCAGTTTTGTTCGGCTGTAGATAGAAGAAGGAATATTTTGTCGCAATTTTTCATACGGTTTAGATAATCTAGTAATTTGCCACATACTGTGAACTTACGACCCCATAGCTCGGTAAATGATTGACCGATTTGGGTTATGCTGAAATTATTTTTTCTGTCTCCTATTACTTATGTTCACGATTGAAGATCAAAGATACTCAAAAGAACACTGGTAAATTTTTATCGATTTTTTTTTCTCATGATCTAGCATTATTAATGACGTTTAAGAAACGAGTAAAAGATTACTATCTGTCTTTATCATCCCGATCATAATATTTAGAAATATTATCATACGTATTTATTAAGTGTATATGTAAATATGTATGAGTATATATGAGTATTTATGTGAGTTTATTTTACGTATGTTTATGTAGGTATGTTCTTTTTTTTTAATTTATTTATGTATTTTGTATAGGTATTTACTTTTGTATTGTACACGCCAATTACCTCTTTCTTCCCATTTCCTCTCGCGGGTCTACTGGAAGAAATTTCTATAGAAATAAGTAGCACCTATGTACTAAGTTTACTTTTATAAGGTTTTATTTGTAAATTTTTCAAGTGTACATGAATCGATAAAATAAATAAATAAATAAATAGACTCACAGGAAAAGTATATTTCGATTGTATAGTTTACGGCCAAGTAGACTTTTGGACCTGAAGACCTTTCCTTCCAAGGCACAGAACCCGACCGCTCAAAACCCTCCACAAGGCGAGAAAGGGGGAGAGGTACGAAAACGGGAGACGGGTACGCATACTGCGCGGGACCTTGGAAGATTCCGTTCTGTATGTAATACTCGTATAATAATACGGCCTCCGTGGTGTAGTGGTTAGAGCCTTCGGCTCATACCCGGAGGTCGCGGGTTCGATTCCCGGCAGGGGCAACGGCTTTGTGCTGTTATCCTAATTTGGTTAGGACATTTTTCGCTGATAACCTGATTGTCTGATAAGTAAGATGATCCGTGCTTCGGAGGGCACGTTAAGCCATCGGTCCCGGCCACTGCCTTTGACATTGGTCGTTACCTTAAACCATGACAGAGGCACAATATAGATATCATACAGTATTGTATCTTCATACAAACGGTCGGAACGCAAGTTATACCTACGCGCCTCGAAGGTCGGTATACACTTGTTCCGTGACTCGGTATACAAACAGCCGAGAATGCGTCGCTGTGGCGAACGGTGTTTTGATGCAAGCAGTAATCGTGCGTCAATAATATAGCGAAACACAGACAATATTGTGCTGTTTTTGGTTGTTTAAACTTGTCGGTTAAGCACACAGAGATAACATTTTATAGGTTACCTCAAAACTCCGAAAGGTAAGTTAAGACTAATAAAAATAGTTTTTATATATGTACCTACTAGTATGTTGTTTATTTTTTTAAATAGGTAAGTATGGCAGCATCCATAAAGTCGTACGTGATGTCAACTAGGATATATATTTAATTAATAAGCAAATAATATATTTTGTTAATTTAGCGCATCACGTACTAACTGGACGTGTAGATTCAATATAACACTGTACAATGTTTTAGTATAAATACTCTGCAATAATCAAATAAATTATCCATTATCCCGTTGCCACTCCTGGCCTGTAGACGGTGATGGATCGAACCAGATCCAATGGGTTTCATTAATACCTTTCTGGTCGCTATATACCCCGACGTGATGGGCACGCACCGCAAGATTGGAGCAAAGCGCAAGAAATCGACGACTCAAGCCTGAAGAAATGGGAAGAAGATCAACGTGCACATTTCCACTGGCCTCCCACAAGAGGGTCCCACCAGTGGAATTTCAAGAAGCACAGAAACCACCAGGCAACTAAAATGGACAACCCCAAGGCAACATTGGAATGGAAAAATCTACGTAACCCGCCAGCTGACACCGTAAACTCCATCAAGATGGAAAAATGGCGATAACATCATTGAAGAAAATACCGTCTACATTATCACTAAAATAAAAATGATACAGAAATAGATATGACGTCACAAACTGCATCACTTTATTTAGAATTGCTGCGTTACGGACGAACAAAAATGCAGATGCAACAAAATTGATCGAGGTCAAGATCGCAAGGCCGCAGATGGCCGTATGTTGTTAAAAAAAGGGGTAATAAAGAAAAAATTATATGTCAACGAGGAATATTGCACAGGATTTGGTGCTATCAATAAGTTCCAACGCCAAACTACTACCGACTTACACAGTGGTATAGAATTTTTGGTAAATAAGGAGCAAATAGATATTAAAATCAATGAAGCCTACAAGAGAAAGAGCGAGCAACTTTATAATGGAACAGCGATCATGATTTTGACTAGAAAACATTTATAAAGGCCGATCACAGAAGCCGATTTTCGGAAGCACAATTTCTACTGAAAATAACTCTCTCAAGATGCATCAAATGGTTAGCAGCAAGCAATCTCCAGAGCAAGCCAGCAAACGGGTCATATCCAGGTCCACAGCAGCCGACGCACCGAGCTCCTGGGCCTGAGATCAAGAACCCACATCGACTATTATAGCGTTTGGCACATCCGCCCAGCTCACGCTTTGGATAATGAATTATGTCTGGCCACTCTCCAGCGGGGCACTACGGCAGGACTTCGACTGACGCTCGTCGACATTGTTCTCTACAGTCCCGACTCACTGCGGACTGCGAGCACGCTCACACGGTCTCATGAAAGACTACGAGCAGAAGATTTCTCCCGACTCACTGGGATTGAAGGAACTGGCAATTAAAAGATTAATAGAGAGAGAGACGCAAAGACTGCACATCAAAACCATATTTGAGTACCAAGAGAAACTTATAGATTATAATATCAATGATGATAACGGAATTTTATGGAAGAAATTATTTAAGTATATGTGTGACTCACAATATTAATAGATACTCCAAAATGCAAAGTCGCACAATTTTGCCGCGCAGAAATTATTTGCCTACACAGCGTTTTTCAGCACGTGCAATGTGAATATCGTCAACAAAAGAGAAACTAAGAGATTATAACTCAATGAAGATAGCATTGGTAACGAGTAAAATCAACAAATTAGGATTCTACAATCTTGCTCCAGTTATCGACGAGATACTAATTGCTGCGCCGCCGAACTCCTATAAGGATTAAAATATCAAGATTCAAGCAATGAAGAAATCAATATTTTTATTTCAAGAAAGGAAGACATTATGCTAGCGTTTTTAGTACGTACTAATTTATAGTTCGAAATAGATTTTGTTATGTTCTTTTTAAAAAAAAAGGGGGAGTATTATGGCAGCATCCATAAAGTCGTACGTGATGTCAACTAGGATATATATTTAATTAATAAGCAAATAATATATTTTGTTAATTTAGCGCATCACGTACTAACTGGACGTGTAGATTCAATATAACACTGTACAATGTTTTAGTATAAATACTCTGCAATAATCAAATAAATTATCCATTATCCCGTTGCCACTCCTGGCCTGTAGACGGTGATGGATCGAACCAGATCCAATGGGTTTCATTAATACCTTCCTGGTCGCTATAGTAAGTATTTCCCTTTTACCACAAATACCTAGATTAAAAAATAAATAAGTGATAATGTTGAAAGACTTAATACATAACACGAGTAAGCTATCTTACCTATGCTCGCGATAAAAAAAACTAGCTAAGTAGTTGTTTCCTAGGCTACATATCTACTTACTGATGTGGGTACTTAGCTACTTACATATATTATTAAAATAAAATATCATTACAAATGATTATAATGTTATTATAACAATTATTACCTACCTTTTAGTTACCTACCTAGTAAGATTTACGCTAAGTAGAACTACCTGTAATTTTTAGGTGAGATTTTGTAGTAGGGTTTTGATTGCTGTAGGAAGCGTATGCGATGATATGGTTAATGTTAAGTTACGTTCGCAGCGTTTCAATATGGGATGGTAAACAAAAAAAATTGTTTCGAGTTGCTTCGTGCTGTATGTAGGGATTGTAATCCGACCGGACTGAACAAACCAGAATAACTTACCGTTCCTTTTTAACCGACTTCTAAAAAGGAGGCAATCAATTCGTCGCGATCTTTTTAGGGTTCCGTACCCAAAGGGTAAAAACGGGACCCTATTACTAAGACTTCACTGTCTGTCCGTCTGTCTATCACCAGGCTGTATCTCAAGAACCGCGATAGCTAGACAGTTGAAATTTTCACAAATTATGTATTCCTGTTGCCGCCATAACAACAAATACTAAAAACAAAACAAAATAAATATTTAAGGGATATTAAATATGATAATAATCAAAAACATAACATGTATTTTTATTTAACGCTATCTTTTTCATTTACCTTACAATCACAAAACTAGTTACTCTAGTAGGTACATGAAATTAACCGTTCCTTTACCGTGCCGTCAATACCAGACACAATAGTAAGACAATGAACGTGGACATTTATTAATGTCGTGCGGGTCTTGACTGGTTAAAATACTGTAGACGGGCAGCCCTAGCGCACGCGTGGCGTAGGTATATTTTTCAAGGACAGCGCCGAGTTGCAATACTGTCTGTACTGTGACAGAGGCCTTTAAGGCGGTTTGAAAAACTCTGACACAAGTATTAGTCACTAACACACACGATAGGAAGAAGACTCATATCTGTGTCCATGGATCCTAGTTTAGCTATTCGTTTTTGGCAAACTAAAGCCTGCCAAAAACGAATAACTCATTAGACCAACAAAGCGAAGTATTTGCGTTCGCTTTCATTACGCGCATTTTGAAAGGCCCTCATAAAAATCTGGAGCGTTAGAAAGTCACGGGCCCTTCACGCCTAATGGACTCGACCATAGACTTACGAACATTCAGACTTGCCATGAACTGAAAAATAGTCTATACTGAGTCGAGTTATGCCCAAAATGTAGTAAGTGACTCTATGCAGTTAAGTTTAATATATGTACAATGTCAAAAGCAATAAATAAAATCTTAACTCTTCTTTATTTACACTTTATCAAAGATAATTTAAAAACTAATGTGATAGATGCCCAACATCATGGTATTGAATGGCCCGTATGTAGGCAAAATAGTTATTGCATTTCAAAATAATATTAACACATTGGAGGACACTTACGTACGAATTAGGACGTAATTCAATTGTTATTTCTATTGTGTCTGGCCGAGTGTCCTGCAATGTGTTAATTAAAGGTTTAAATGTTTTAATATCTCATAGCACCATCTAGTAACAAGCAAGAGAAATAATTATGTCTTTAAAGTTATAGTTTATTAATTGTGTTTTTAAGGGGTACCGACTTATAATATGTACTCGGAAAAGAAAAAAATCATACAAATTCAAAAGAAAATAAGTTTACCGATCTTAGGTATATTGATGTTCTAATCACAGCAACTCAAAGAGTATTGCAAATGAAATGGGTAGATGTCAACCAATTAAATGATTATACACAATTAAAATCTTCCGCTGTGTCTTCGAGCTTCCCATCTTTAATATGGAACAGAGGAGTGTTTATTGTGTATACTATATTGTGTATATTTGTAAAATATGTCATCGGCAAATTAGCAAGCGGTTGAACGAATATTCGTAGATATCATCGGCCGACCGGTTGGAGTTTTGACGGTGTCAGATAGTTTCGAAATAATGCCTTGCACTCATTCTTTTCTAACTCTACTTGCGGAAGCTAAGGGTAGCCGGCGGGTAGTGGGGGAGGAAATTGCACTCGGTTTGCGGCTCCTGACCTCCTTATTGTATGGAAATTGTCGCCAACACCGCCACGTGAGTGGCACGTTTGCTCAGCGAATGCGCTGGGAAAGTTTGCAGAAGAGATGGATGTAAATTCTGAATGCGCAAAAGAAATAGATAGGAAGTAGAATTAAACCAATGAGTTTATAAAAATGTAACATCTATCATCATTGAAACAGATGAACGAGAAGGTGAACGATGTGTCGTACGGCGAAATTAAACAGCGGGCAGACGAGAATGACAAATGGAAGAAATTTCGTACTTCACCCACAAGAGCTTAGCTCTTTAATATATATAGACTAGCTGCGCCCTGCGGTGTTACTCGCGGTTTAAGTAGCTTATGCGTTAATTCAGGGGGTCAGCTTCCTGCGTACCAAATTTTATTAAAATTGGTCCAGCCGCTTGCGTGTGAAGAAGTAAAAAACATTCACACACACTGACAAACTTTTGTCATTATTATATTAGCGTGATAGATAGATCATAATTTATAAAAATATCTTCTTTCTACGTATTCTTTATCCCTGATTGAAAGAAAGACTTTATTTTACAATAGCATTACTGTTATTTTATTGCTATTACTTACCATTGTAAGTTCTCTTACATAGGAATTTTGGAACCACTAATGGACCTTTACAACCACTAATGGATTAAGGCTGTAAGTGGATAGCGACACAATTACGGATCTGTTACTGTTCTGGAGAAAACCTTTCGCAGTTTCTTTCAAACTGTAAATCTGTTTACTCGGATGAAACTTGTTCTTAACAAAAGAAAATGTTCCTAATGAAGTCCGTAATATCAACAATCTAAATGTGACAGAAATGAGTTCTAACTGCAGCTAGCGAAGCGAGGCTCACTCCAGACAGACTATCTGTACAAATAAAGGAAGGAACAGATCAAACACTAAAAAGGCTACATTGTCATTCATCAAACAGTGAGTGGTTGATAGTTTCGCGTGTTGCATGCAAAACTATCAACCGTTATCAAAAAGAGGAAAAGACATATCGCTTTTCTTAAATTGAGTGGTCATACTGCGCGTTGTGTGCAATTTGCAACGTTTCGTTTAACGACTCATTAAGAAAGCGATCTACTCGCATAGAAATATGTCAAAATTTACCGACTTCAGCCGTCAACAAAAATGTATTTTTGTAGTTACGAAATAAAACTAGTTACAAATAACCTTTGTACACAACCGATATTATTATGATAACACATAACTGAATGTATGATAGCAATTATTAAAATTAAAAATAGGTTTGAATACAAAAATGCATGTTTTATCCTTCTGCCTTATTCTTATTGTGTGCTATCGGGAACTGCGCGATAATATTTGACTTTCTCTCTAATGGGTTTTATTCGAAACTGTTGATTTTCGCAGGAAATTAACTTGTACCGATATGAATGATGCGCCGTGGAGTGCGACACTGGATATTATCATATTGAAATCGAAGTTTTAATATGAACGTGAAGCGAGGAAATTTGCATTTCATATTTGCAGTCGAGATGGAAAATACATTTCGGTCTGTATTGCGTCGAAATATTAAAATATCTTTATATATGGTACCTGAAATATGAAAAAAAATGTCGTAACATTGTTACCTGGATGACATTGTGGTCACTGTTCGTTCATTGTTCGAATTTTATAGTTTCAAAGATATAATATACACGTGTGTTAAATCACGTCCTTTTCGTTCGATTCTTAAACTGGTAACAATACTTTGTAAAAATTTCCACACATTTTTATCAAATGTTTGTTCAAAAACAATATATAATAAATATATTCTTTTTGAACAAACATTTGATCTAAAGGAAACCTATCATAATCAAAGATAACTTACACGGAGGTTCTCTTTGTCTTTGGTATAGCCCTTGGAATGATTCCAGAAAATTCCCAGCAATAGCCATCCCGGTTATAAGGTTGTAGTTTACCGGATATCCGACGTTGTCTTGCCAAGAATCATCGTTGTACCTGGCTGGGTGAATTTTATATGGTCTGGAAAGTCTTGAGATATAAAATAAACGACGAAACTAACGGTTTTTGGCACCAGTTTGCTTTTATAGTTGCAATTGTGCCACAAACGGCGAGCGCAACGCATATATTTTTCATGGAATTGTAGCCGATCGACTGAAATTTACATTGTCCTTCTTGTGCATAAAAGTTCAAAAACGTTTGCTTAACCTATTTTAGTAAAAATATGTTTTCCCCTTTCGGGAAACCGTTTACTACACCTGTCCAGTGTACTCTATAATAGATAGGTCGTAAATGTCTGTTATCTGAAGTAACACGTCAGTTTTTTTTCTTTTATATGTAGTTTTCGCATAGTTCAGCCATTTGTAACTAGTTATTCCAACTTGGTCGGCATCAGAAACGCAAAAATCTACCCTAAATCAACTTTTAAACGAGCCGGTCGGATTTGTAATACCACGCGTCTCTCATTAAGTCCTCGTAAAATTAATTTATAAACTCTTTACAGTATTAGTTTTCAAATGATGCGAGTAGAAAATAAACTACAAACAAGCAAAGGTTGTTAAAGTTCTCTAGGAAGCTCCCTGTGTAAGGCTCGTTGCGAAAGCTCAGTGATAAAGTTGTGAAGTTGACGCGCGATTGTACGAACGATCGGATTGTTAGATTTGATTTGCTCGGAGGTGGCAGGGTGCGAGTCGACGGAGTCTTTTCAATTCTTAGTAGGTGTATCATGTTTGAACAACTTTAAGTTCAAAGTTATTATACCAAAAATAGGGCCACTCCAAGTTTTCCCGTGGATGTCGTAGAAGGCGACTTAGGAAATACAAGCTAAACAGCATATAAACATCAATAAGACCTCCCCACCCCGTTTGACCAGCGAGGAGAGTGTATGCCAAGTCCTCTGGCTACTCTGGCTAAGTACGGATCTGGTAGTACAGAGAGGGTGTTGCTGCCTGCTGTGGAGACAAAATGACCTGATGACGATGACGATACGAAAAATAATAATAAAATAAGAACAAATTACTAGTATCCGCAAACGCTTCGTCAAAATATTTACAGTTAATAATTCGCAACACGCTTCGTCAAATTTATTAATGTAAGAGACCACCCCTTATCGTAGCCGACCCAAATGTTCCCATGATACGGGCGGCATTGTCGCGCTGTATGGCAATGGATATTCTTTGATAAAGAGTGCCTATCAAAGTTAAAATTATTACTGCCTTCTGTTATTTGAAGGGTGCTTAATCTTCACAGAACCTCTCTTATTGTCACTGGTACAAAAGAAACAATGAAAGTCCTCGTGAAAGATATTAGCATTGGATGCCGTCTATGTGCCGTCATAAATTTCCGAAATTGGGCGCGACGGCCGTGCCAGTCGCAGGCCGATGATATTAAACCTGGAAGTGACAGGTTTTGACAGGAGCTTAAGGAAATGGGTTGATTTTTATCTATGTATAATTGTATATCTGATTCGCTAAATGTGAAGCAAAAATAGAAATGGTATTTCAGGCTAATTTCTGATGAGGCATAGCATTATTGGTTTAGTTTTAGATGACCTCCATGGCGTTATGGTTAATATGCCTCCTGAGCTCCTGAGTAGCGGGTCGAACCCGAGTTCGATCCCCGGCCAAATCAAGATAGAAAATGATCATTTTCTGATTGGCCTGGGTCCTGGATGTTTATCTATATATTTATTTGTTATAAAATATAGTATCGTTGAGTTAGTATACCATAACACAAGTCTCGAACTGACTTTGAGGCTAGCTCAATCTGTGTGATTTGTCTCTATATTTTTATTTTTAGCTGCTGTAATCACGCTAAAAATAGCCACGGCTAATGCCGCATTACCTCTTAAACATGATTCGCTATCTGTTAGTCAACGATCCTCCTTAGCACTTCCTCCAGAAAGCCACTGCGGAACATGGATGTTTCGCAGAGGCACTTTTAGACGTTGTGTTAAATCTCTATGTTTAGGTAACGTTTAATCTTCATCATCTTGCCATCTTTGCAATCTCTCAGCTGCATGACGTTCACTGCTGGACATAGGCTTCTCTTCGATTTTTCTCAACGATCTATATTATTTTACTCGTTAGCATTTTGATTAAAATGACAGAGTATGTTGGGAAGTGTATATTAGTGTAAGTGTGTATCTAGAAAGACATTAAAATAATTTATTGGCTTTTAAATAAATTAAAGAAGTGATGTCAAACATTTTCCTCTTATTATCAGGCATAGTATTCTGGTCTCTTTTTCATTTTTCCTTCTAGTAGCTTTATCGTCTCGTATCACCTTCCGTGACGGTCCGCGCTCGAAACAAAAACTAACCGTCCTCGTCGCGAGTTATCACGCCACGTCTAAAACCACTGAAATATTCATCTAATCCACTACAATACCATCATCTAAAAACCAACCTTAAGTTACCTTCTTTAAAACCCTTTTTCCTTTAATAATCTCAAGTCTTTTCGCAGCCGTAATTTCCGTATTCAATTTTGAATCTAAAATTGTGAGGGTAGAAGTTGAATTTGCTTTGTTCGGTATATTGAAGGGATGTCCCCTAGTAGTTTATCGGATTACAAATTAAATGAATCGTATTAAAGTGGCTGGTGGTTTAGCGGTAACAGTTCCGTTGAATGTGCTGGGCTACCGGTATGTCATAAATAGAGTGGAAAGGGGTTGACTTGTAAAGGAAATTACTATGTTAATGTTTCCCCAAAGAGGGTTGGGACAACAATTGTGGATGGAATACCATCCTGTGGCATTTTTTCGATTATACTAATTGTCCGGTCACCTGAACTCTTTTGAATGACAAAGAAGACAAGGTTTTCCGAGTTCCCAGCATTGTTCCTGTTGGAATAGTTGTCTATATTGACTATTTGACTGGTTATTTCTTCTATGACTCAGATTAAGCTTGAAAAATCCGTCTTAAATGTAGTGATGACAACTACGCAATGGATTTTAATGTGATTTTTAGCTATAGAGTGATTTAACAGAAGGTTTATATATACAATTTATACCCTTGCAAAAGCAGGGCCGCTAGTAGTTATTTAAAATATGACTGACTATATATGTAATTTTTGTCGTGTAGTTTCCGGCAGAGTAGAATAGGGCCACTTCATGTCCTCCCGTGGATGTCGTAGAAGGTGACTTAGGAATACAAGCTAAACAAAGCTTATAAACTTCATGAGACCTCTCCAACCCGGCTAGCCAGCGAGGAAAGTGTGGGCCATAGTGTACTTACTTTAGCTATTGATTTAATCTCGCGACTTTCTTTTGTGTAAGAAAGTTATAACGATGAAAAAAGTGAAAATGTCTTTTGAGATTTTAACCTAAGTTATCTTTTGTCAAGATCTGTCTGCCCTATCTATATTCTGTTTTAAAAGACGTCTTAACACGTAGAATGAGATTAAATTCCGCCGTCTAGCCGAGGTTAAGTCGGTCATAAATTCGGGAATATTCTTAACATTATGCTTACTATGTCTAAGTGAGATTAGAGAAAGGGGGAGATATAGAATAGAAAGTTTCTTATTTGTCTGATATAATTTCAGTAGTAGTTTATGAGTACCTTAGGGAATTATTAAATTTGTTATATTTTATATATTTAAATAAAAAAAATGAGCTAAAATGAACAATAGGTGGACTTAATGCTAACGCATTCTTTTCATCTTTAATACCTTTATAATTGGATTAGACAAGATTAAAAATAGCAAAATGAATTATGTTTTTCCGAGAGTCTACTTAAAAAATCCCTTCTGCTATGCTGGTCTGGGAGAAATTAAAAAACTTAGAATGTACCAGCTGCTTCTCTTTCCACGCCGATCGTAAAAGCCGATCGAGGGAATGGGCAAAAATGCAAATCATGTTAACAGGCGATGCGGCTAGCAACCCGTCACTGTATTGATTGCTTTTCCATCTTCTCGCCCACCATGACGCTAAAAGTGGCTTTTGGGTCTTGCGGCCCTGGGCTCTGCATAGAACCGCAAGACCCAAAATGCTCTGTCTGCCCCATTAGGAATAAAGACGTGATAGTATGTATGTATGTATGTACTTAAAAAATCCGATGTTTGTGCGTATGTTAATTCGACCAGAGCTTTATAAAAAAAAATTGTGTCCCATAGAAGTAGTTCGCCCCTAATCGTACATTCGAGAACTTATATTGTGGGCAACTTCTTGCCCGATTTGGTTTATATTGCAACGCAAAAATTTATTGAAGTCAATTTCACGCCTACCATGTTTCATTAAGGTTGAACTAGTCGATACTTTTTCCATACAAATTGCGGAGGGGATTTCCTCCACTGTTTGACATTGTACATCAAAAGTTTAGCATGATATCGTTTTGTCTCATCATAAATGTTGTCGGTATGGATACAGAATCGTAAAATAAAAGGCCATTAAAAAGTTATGAGCCATCAAAAATTCGTTTTTCTTGCTAATTTTTACGCAACTTTCGGCGTAAATAAGTAATGTAAGAAGTGTAAAATCTCCAAAACAGAGACCACACCGACACCGCTTAACTATCAAAGATTATAATAATGTTTATTTGTAATTGATTAAGGCAGAAGTTTTTGCTTAAAACCCCTTTTCCCAAATGACTTTATAAGTATTTTTTTACGCGCTCGATTTACCTACTTTGTCACTCCGTTTCACCACACTGCTTTCGCCCGCCACAATGTTAGATGAAACAACATGCTTTAGGCCACGCCCACCTTGTGAGTTCGAGTCAGTGACTAGTTCAACCTTAAGCTCCGAGCTAAGATAATCGAGTTATCATGAAACAAACAAAAGTCGGATCATCTAAATAGATTCTGAGAACTTTACTCGGTTGTATATGATTTTAGAGTTTCGCGGTTACTATTACTGTTATTAGTATTACGGGACTTACCGTGTTGTATTGTGACGAAGAAAGAGGGTTGACCGATATGGTTATCCTTGACAGCCGAACATCCATCGCAGTTCCTCAGTCGAGCAGCGACCATGACGAAAACGATATTAATCGCGTTAAGTCCCGTAATACTAATAACAGTATAAGAAGTTGTATTGTCAGTGCATCATGAGTGTTGACGAAGCAAAAGAGGTTTGCAAGGATCGTAGTAAGTGGAAATCCATAGTGTCTGCCTACCCTCATGAGAAACAGGGGTGAAAATATGTATGTATCATTTCCTCCTTTGCTATTATCTGCGGATATTCTTATTGCCCATTTTGGCGTATGTCTGAGTAGAGTCGAGGATTTTGCTTAAGTTATTGGATCAGCCGATCATTGACTGCTGACACGAAATCCGATTCGTGTGTCCTTGCCCTTGTTATAAATAGAAATAGTAGTTTCATTATCATCATCATCCTAGCCCTTCTTCCGCCTACTGCAAAAGTCGAAGTCAATTTTTTTTATTTAATGTCATCATTTCAGCTGCATAACGTCCACTGCTGGACATAGGCCTCTCCCAAAGATTTCCAAAATGACCTATCAAGAGCGGCCTGCATCCAGCGCCATCCATTATTCAATGTAGGATAAATTTATCTCTTATTGAAGGTCATCATTTTTAAATATTATTTTAGTGCAAAAGCTAAAAACTACTAGCATAGAATGACAACACGACAACCCTTCGTTGACGCCACCCATCTTGGCCCTGTGTTGCTCTCAACCGGGTGTGATCCACGACTTTATGTTGTCAAGAGAAGATTTATTAAAACAAATTGTTTAAGTCTTTAAAAGTGACAATTTACGCTTGCTTCGCTTGGCGTGAGGAATTGTCTAATATTTCTTTATAAATTTGGCTTGGTGGTTTGGCGGGGAGTGCGCATTACTAGCGCTTTCGCAAGTAAAGCTACACCGGGCGTGGTCCACACTTGGATGGGTGACCACAAGTGGCATACCAATTTCTCAAGCTCCTCCGTACTTCGGAAGGCACATAATAGCCGCACACATATAAGCCGCCGTTGGTCCCGGCTGTCATCATTGTATAGCAGTCCTTAAGCTATGTCAGACGTCTTAAAGCGGCTTGAAAAAACTGACACAAGTGCTGGCCACATACATACACGATTAAACAAAAAAAATCTTGAATTATCTTGCTGTAAAATCATACATACATCATATTTTTACGCCTGTTTCCCATGGGGGTAGACAGAGACTATGTTTTTTTTAAATATCTACCCGTGAAATCTAAAAAAATATTATTTAATGATAATATACCGTTCCTTTTGTCGCATTTAATAATAAACTTGCTAATGTATTCACGTTGTAATTGCAGTGTGTCACCCTTTTTCAAATTAAATAGGACAGCAGAAGTGACACTTTAGACGAGTAACTAAATCATCGACGAAGACTAAAATGTTTGAAGGCACACTCTGGGCTCTGACGCAGAGATCTGTAGTACATATAAGGAAGGACGAAAGAGAAAGCATAGAAACAATAATATCACCTTGCAAGCCCAACTTACCAAACTTATTTTTTAAATCATTACTTAAATATTTCGGAGTCCAGTGCTGCCCAAACTTGAAATAAATTATTTGAAAGGAAACGGAGATATCATTTAAAATTTTGTCTTGATCAAGCCCTAGATAACCCTTCAAACTATTCCATGAACTACTGTTTACAGTTTAAAGTGAGAACGTGAAGCTTTTCTTCGCACATTTGCGATAAACGGCTTTTTTTGTGAAAGGGTCTTGCAAGGTGGTTTCAAAATTTGTGGTGTAGTTTGGGGGTGAGGTTGATTTTAGTTTTGAAAGATTATAAACTATATGGCATCGCCGTGTGGTATCCGGCAGAGTAGAATAGAACCACTCCAAGTCTTCTCGTGGATGTCGTAGAAGGTGACTTAGGAATCACAAGCTAAACAAAGCTTATAAACTTCAATGAGACCTCTCCAACCCGTCTGTCCAGCGAGGAGAGCGTAGGCAAAGTCCTCTGTCTGCTCTGCCAAGATTGGCTCGGGTAGTACAGAGAGGGTCGTGCTCCCTGCAGTGGAGACAAAAAGATCTAACCTGGTTGTTGTTGTTGTTATAAACTAGCCTTTCTATACTTCTGTATTCTCTGCTATCGTTATTCTTGTTTAGTATTCATAGCGACCGGCCGCCGCCGCCTCTATCGGCTCCGCTACCCTCAATATTTTATTCAATTATATGTAAAAACCCCTTTCCCTTTGTTGTTCTCGCCGTTCAACAGCGTCCAACACTCGTTTTATTTCTAAATTACTTTTTATACAATTGTCTTTCTTTTTTCTCAAGGTCTACCAAATATACTGAATCTATTTTAAAGGTGAATTCAGTCCAGGATACTAAACAACTTTCTCCTAGAAATATGTATCGAAATATAAAAAGTAATTTTTGGCCTCTCATACAAGTTGACCGATCAGCCGATCCAAGTTTGTATGGAAAGCCACACATTATTTTTCATATTTCGATATATTATGATCTGCATTCACCCTTAAAATAGATTCAGTATATTTCGTTAAACGAAATATAACCGTTTTTTCCCGTTGCATTTTAGCTATGCAGTACGAAGTCCTTAACTTTTTAAGTTTATGAATAAGAAAAAAGAAGAAGAAAAAGTATAAGAATTAAAAAAAGAAGATCGCATGCACGATCTCCAGATTTCAGCAACGATTTACGGCTTGGATGACCATTGACTTGAAATATTTTTATATCGCTTTTTTTAAAGCACGGTTATGGTTTCTTGAGTTAATCTGGTGGTTGCGGCCACTAGTCGTGGTCGCGGCCGTATAGTACAAAAACTGATATTAATAGCTCTATGACGTCATTAGACTGTATGATTCTAAAAAACTATGACCTCATTGCCCTTTATTTCATAAAAATCCCATAGAGAATGTTTGTCTTGATGTTAAGAAAAAAGTATCTGATTTAAGTTGATGGAAAGTAGCGAATTTTGATCTTTTAATAAAATAATTATACGACATTAAATACACATTATACAGTATCGCGTTAATATTATGTTAAATATAATTAAATTTATGTTAAGATGGGTAGGCTCGTTTATTTTCCGTATATTGTACAATAAACAAGTATTTTCTGAGAAAAATACAGATTTATTTTAATTAATAAAGATGAAGTGGCAAGATTGGCGCCCAACGTGGGACTCCGATGTTGTATAGAAATTTCGATGAAAAATCGGATACCGATTGAGCAAATTTTTACAGCAATTTCTGTTCCTGCTACTAACTAAAGTATTTAATCAAGATATTTATAAATTGGCTGAAAATCGATATCTATATGTATTATGAGCCGAACAATACAAATTTGTCTTTTTTTGGAATTCTAGATGGCGTCTGGATTTCAGAAAATTAAGATTATTTTGTTCATAACGTCTTATTTGGACTTTATTGGGGGTCTGAAATTTTGTAAAGCACCTCGCAGAACTCGAAACTGCAATTTAATTTTGGATCCAAGATGGCCTCCACACATAAATATTTTGATGTTTCTTTTACTGACTGCAGTTTTTACCCATTTTCTGATCTAAGCCCACCTCAAAAGCCGCAAGAAAAACCGCGGGCTGCTTGCAGCTTGCACAACGCCCGCAAAGCTTGTTATTTATATATATATTTAACTTATAAGTATGTACCTCTGCTGACATTCAATGTAATCACTAACAATTTCCGACATATCCTGAACCTAAAACCACTATTATTATATAAACTCAACTACATACTTATAGTTCGCAACACCCTGCCAGGGTTCATGTACTTATTAACCTACATACCATGTTATGTATGAATGCATGTAAGCAAAAAAAAATAATTAAATACGAATGTAAGCGACAAGACTGGCGCCCAACGTGGTGCGCCAATGATTTTCCCCAATGTCGGTCATAATGAAAAAAATCCCTTTGGCCCTGTAATGAACAGCGAACCTCATTAAAACTTTTAATGAAACAAAGCTTTGTGACGATACCACGTAAATACGTTGAAATATAACAAGCGAAATGGTTTTTTTTAATTAACTTAAAAAAGAAACTCTTCCGTTTGGAATATTTCTTTTAAAAGGGTAGTATCTATGGTGAAAATAAATTATTTTGTAACGTAAATACGTTAAAATATAAACAGCTAAATGGAATATTTTTTTAATTGAATTAAAAAAAGAAACTCATCCAGGGATATTGGATATTTCTTTTAATAGGGTAGTATCCATCCAGGATCAAAATAAATTATTTTGTAATTATAAGAGAATAAAACGTCGAAAAATAATATCATTTGTTATGTTAGACGTTATTTTAGATTTACTGTTTCAGAAAACTGATATAAGAGCGTTATTTGACTCCAAGAAACCATGATATCACGACGTGGTATTTTATACAGATCTAAAAGACGTGTGGCACTCGGGGACTGCCGCGGTAAAGCTATTGCATTAAGGTGGTTCCGTTCGGTCGGTGAATTTTTACAAGGAAGGACGGCAACGTCGCAAACGGACGACGGAGACGAAGCGGCAACCTACATGGTAGGCGGAGTGGGAAGCGTGAGGTTTTTTCGTTACGGAATTTCTGGAATCGGTCCCCGCGCTCAAGGCCCGCGATAGAAGCTATGCAATAGCTTAATAAGTACGAAATCCAAAACCAAAATAAACTGTTAAAAAGTTGATTTAAAAAAAAACACAATTTGTAGCTGTGTTTAACTATTATTATATTTAGTAAACAACTCGCGTACAGAGTCAGCTACTGCCGACATGTTTCGACCTCATCCGGAGGTCTTCATCAGGGCGAATGTGACTACAGGCCCGTACACCGTACCGGCTTGCGACACACTGATGTTAGTTTGTGTATGTTAAACTACTTACATAAGTAGCCAAATTATTTGTTAAAAACACTCTCGGCGCGTATAATCTAAACTTTTAATACGATGAGCCCAAGTTTTATTTAAGTTAAACTTTCTGGTAACCATTTGGTACTTAAGTAAACAAACTTAAGTACCTAGTTGGATTAACTTGGCAGGACCACTCAACACTTGAATGCGATCGGATAATTTCTTGGAAAATATTTTACAGTTGCCATGTAACCACAAATCCGGTAGAGTAGAATAGAATCACTCCAAGTCTTCCCGTGGATGTCAGAAGGCGACTTAGGAAATACGAGCTAAACAAAGCTTATAAACATGATGAGACATCTCCAACCCTTCTGGCCAGTGTGGAGAGTGTAGGCCAAATCCTCTGGCTACTCTGACCGTATGGCGGCGTATGGCTCTGGTAGTACAAAGAGGGTCGTGCTCTTGCAGTGGAGACTAAAAAAAAGACCTGATGATGCTGACGTCTTTATCCCTCACGGGGCAGACAGATCCCAGGGCCGTAAGTCCTAAAAGCCACGATGGGCGTTAAGATGGAAAAAACCGTCCAAGTGCGTGTCGCGTCACGCGCAGTGTAGTGTTCCGCGTAGCGTAGTCGTGAATAAGTTCATACCACACGTCTACAAAGTAATTTTAAATCGATACCTCATTTGTTAAGGTACGGATCGGATATAATAGAATATACGAGGAAACATACATACATACATAAAACGCAGCAAAACACATAACCCACCTTTTGGGTTCGCCCATGGTACAATAAAACAAGGTATTCTCTTCCCGTGACAGCTGATGACGTAGGTGAAACTTGACTACGTCATCAGTTTGATATGTTGCCACTGTGTGAAATTGAATTACCCAAGCGTAATGCATTTTTGAACTTTATATACCAATTTCGAATTAATAATCCATTATATCAATTTATAAAATATTGAATTGATGAATCACGCGAGAATCGTGAGATACTAAATAGCTAAGTTACTTAATATTTTATTTAATATTCATGAACTAATTGAGAAAGTCCTTAAATTTACTGAAATGAACGATTAGTGGCAACACTTTCGTGACGTAGTCAAGTTCCATCTCGGGAAGAGAATACCTTGTTTTATTATACCATGGGTTCGCCGTAGTCGCGGTACCATTCCGTCTAAGCGAATCAAATAAGAAATACGACACAACCCTATCTAAAAATAGACGAAGGGCTGGCATCCAAAAAATGCGTCTTGTTTATCAAGGGTCTCTGCCCCCCGGTAATATAAGACCGTGCAAGCAATACAAGTATACATACATACATACAAGTATTAACCCTCATTGGGAACTTAACCGCTTTCTCGTGTGTTGTCGACAGTCACACACACATATATGTATAGTATATTATATTTTATGGACTTTCAAAAAGGAGGAGGTAAGCACACACTCTTGAAGGTGGTGTCAGAAAGAGTGGACAGTCCAACATGTAAACATTGGTCGTCCTTACATGTCTCAAATAATAACCCGCATTTTAAATTTTATATTAACATAGTTATTAAGTTTCCTACTAACAAATATGGTCCTGTATTGAATACCTGTGCAGTCTGAAATAAACGATTTCATTTCATTTCATAAGCAATTTGCCGCGATCCTTTTTTAGGGTTCCATAGCCATATGGCAAAAACGGAACCCTTATGGATTCGTCATATCTGTCTGTTTGTCTGTCTGTCTGTCCGTCCGTATGTCACAGCCACTTTTTTCCGTATTATGTAAACCGCATTAGGGTTTTGACACAAAAATAGAAAATAAGCATTAAATTTTGGGGGTTCCCCATACTTAGAACTGAAACTCAAAAATTTATTTTTCGTCAAACCCATACGTGTTGGGTATCTATGGATAGGTCTTCAAAAATGATATTGAGCTTTTTAATTTCATTTTTTTCTAAACCGGATACTTTGCGCGAGAGACACTTCCAAAGTGGAAAAAAGTGTGCCCCCGCCCCGTAACTTTTAAAATAAGAGAATGATAAAACTAAAAAAAATATATGATGTTCATTACCATGAAAACTACCAGCGAAAATTGGTTTGAACAAGATCTAGTAAGTAGTTTTTTTTTAAAACGTCATAAATCGTAAACGGCAATTTACCTTTCATTCAATCGACTCAAATATAAAATTTAAAAAAAAAAACATACTTGAAGACTTTTATATTATGTTATTTGCTACTACGGAACCCTTCATGGGCGAGTTCGACTCGCACTTGGCCGCTTATTTTACGTACGTTCACCGCTTATTCTAAGACGCATGGATCGATTCGGAAAATCCTTTTTTTTTTTTTTTTGAAAGGGCATACTTGTCAGGTCGTCCCATAGAAATGTTATAAAAATCGTTGTGTATAGGTAATTTGGGGCTCGTTTGATTTATCTTGAGAAGCACTTTACTTCTAAGTTTATTGTTTTAGAGAAAAGATTGTTTAGAAAAAAAAATATTACTTGTTTCTACTGATGACAAAAGAGTTGGTGCTTCGTCTGACATAGCTTGCCGACTGCTATATAATGATGACAGCCGGGACCGTTAGGTTAACGTGTCTTTCGAAGCACGAAGAGGCTAAACAATATCATGCCTGTTTCGGTCACCCATCCAAGTGCGGACCACAGCCACGGTTACTTAACTTGCGAAAGCGCTAGCAATGCGTACTTCCACCGGGCCACCGAGCTCCTTAGTTTGTATGCAGTAAAGTACATACATACTATCATGCCTTTATCCTTAATGGGGCAGAGCATTTTGGGTCTTGCGGCTCTAAGCAGACCGAGCCCAAGTCCGCTTCTTCTTATCGTGTGTGTTAGTGACTAACACTAGTGTCAGAGTTTTGAAACCGCCTTTAAGGCCTCTGACATGGTTTGAGGTAACGGCCAATGTCAAAGACAGTGACCGGGGCCGACGGCTTAACGTGCCCTCCGAAGCACGGATCATCTTACTTATCAGACAATCAGGTGATCAGCGAACAATGTCCTAACCAAACTAGGACAACAACACAAAGTCGTTGCCCCCCGCCGGGAATCAAACCCGCTACCTCCGGATATGAGCCGAACGCTCTAACCACTACACCACGGAGGCAGATAGCCATTCCGCTAAATACAGGCCACTTTTAGCATGATATTAGCAGTAAAGTAATTTAATGTAAAAGACCTACAAAGTACTCACGCAATAAGAATTCCAATGCTACTCGAGTTTACGAATTGGTAATGAAATATCGTCGCCTAATTCGGTACCTTCAGACTCCATTACTGATGATAATCCAATAGAACACGCCTACGTCACAAACTAAAGTGAGTACAGAAAGGTCACTGTCGTATTGACATCAGCAGCTTTACATCTGCTTGGTCTAATTGGGTATTTTCCTGCGTCAAAAATAAATTATTTGGTTCTAGGAAATAAAATCTCACAAAATGATGACACTTGTCATGATTATATCCATTTACAAAGTGATTTTAGATTTATTATTGCAGGAAAACTTATATTAAAAGCTCTATTTAACTCCAAGAAACTATGACGTCATCTGCCTGTAATTCATACAAATTGCATAGAAAATTTTTGTTTTGACGTTTGGAAAAAGTATCTGATTTGACTTTCCTAAAAATAGCGGGTTGTTGACCGGGAGAGAATGCCGAGAAAAGGGTCGTCCTCGACGAACGTAAAGCTACCAAATTGCAGACGTTCTTAAAACAGGGGAGGTCAGAAGTACCTGTAACCGACGAGCATACATGGAGAGAGTGATGAGTGAAGATGATGTGAAAGAGGTCTGTCAGGATCGTAGCAAGTGGAAGTCCATAGTCTCCGCCTACCCCTTTATGAAACAGGTGTGATAATATGTATGTCATCATCATCATCAGGTCCTTCTGTCTCCACTGTAGGAGCACGACCTTCTCTGTACTATCAAAGCCATACTTGGCCAGAGCAGGCAGAGCATTTGGCTTACACTCTCCTTGCTGGCCAGACGGGTTGGCGAGGTCTCATTGCTGTTAATAAGCTTTGTTTAACTTGTATTCCGTAATTCGCCTTCTACGATATCCCCGGGAGGACTTGGAGTGGCCCTTTTCAACTCTGCCGGAAACCACACAGCAATAAATAATATGTATGTATGTAACAGCAATATTGTTTATGGATTTCAACAAGACTAAGATGCAGGTTTCTATCAGTCGATTCAAATCTGCATTTACTTTGGAAATACACAAATAAATTATTCGATTCATTTAGTCCCATTTTCAAAAATTGGCCTTCTCGTACACCAAAAAATCAATCGATTCGTTTAGTCCCATTTTCAAAAAATGGCTTTCTGTACACTTTTTAATCTATGCTCTCTAGGGTATCGTTTGGTGTCACTCGAGCCGTAATATCGACTGCGACAATCGAGTGACATCGCATCGAGAATTCGATTCCTGTGACATGCACAGATTTGATGCGGATAATATGTGACTTGCTTATGCTTACACGTAGTGTAAGTGGATTTGTTTTGAAGACATAGGTTGCTTTTTTCTTTTTTTGTATCGATTAAAGTTTGTGAGATCTGTGACTGAATGCAAATTTGACTTGACTAGATCCTTAAGATACATAAATTTTCAGGCGTCCAGCGGCGCCCCCATTTGAAATACATCATTTGAAAGGAAACGGAGATATGATTTAAAATTTTGTCTTGACCAAGCCCTAGCCTTTTAAACTATTTTATGAACTACTTTTTATAGTTTAAAGTGATAACATAACGCTTTTCTACGCACATATCTTTTTTATGATTGAAAACACTATATTCTATGTCTCAGATGGTTTTAAATACTCAAAAACTCGGCCTACCTAGTCTTAAACTACTGTTCGCCCAAAACAAGAACACCTACCGCTATATGTCACCTTCTCTTTCGTAACTGTCGACTTCATTTAGGTGAATAATGACTGTCTCTAGATGACAGTCATTGCGAAACCATTTTAAGGAATTAACTTGATAAGAAAGAGAGAGAGGGAGAAAGAGAGAGAGTCGCATGTTATCAGGCCTGTGTCACTCCCCGTTAAGGTTTCGAAAATATACCTACATTATTACCATGCGCGCGGCGACCACTCAGGAGTGGGAAGTCAGTTAAATGAATCGTTTGCCAGAGTAATAAGAATGAAATTGGCTTGCAATGGATTTCCAGGTATCTAAACGAAAAGATGCTAAGTTCTGACGCGAGCCAAATTAAACCATATCGCTAACCACATTGAGTAGATATTTCTTTGAATTTGTGTGCTGAGTAAGAACTAGTACTTGTCTGATTTGTTATGCAACAACTCCGGAAAAACTGTCATGTTGGCCACGTACTTACACGAAGAAAAAGAAGAAGAAGAAGTCGCCTCACACATAAAACAAACCGTCACAGTGAATGAAGAAATGGTGGGAGGGGGGGTATCAATAGTGTCCCATTGGAAAAGGCATCCCTCCTCAGTTTTATGATCTTTGCACAGCGATATCGCGTTACAACCCCGATCCCCTCTCGAATCGATTATCGTTCATCACGAGCCGATTCGGCGATCACTCACCACTCGTCTCGATTTCGAATCGATGAGACGATTGACTCAAATATTTACTCGCTCCGATATTTACGGTGTAAGATGATATCTAACGCTTTCACGGCAAGCACTGATTTTGGGTTTTTGCTATGCGCAGGTATTTTTAAAAGCTTTCTGTATTTGTACCATTGGCATTTCTTCTCGCGCTTATCGTTAGAGCCGATCGAGGGATTGGCGAAAATGTGAATAATATGAATAGGCGATGCGGCATGCTATCCGTCCCTAGTTGATTCTCTTCTCTATAAATACATACATGCCCTATAATAGTATTTGGGATGTATGGCCTTAGCTCTACCTTCCCCGTAAAGGAGAAATACGTGATTAGTATGTATAGTATTATGAAACCTTCGTAATTACAAAGTTAAATAAATCCACCGCTTCTAATTTGTTTCCCATTTAACCCAAACTTTTTTATTTTTTACAAACAAGTTGATTCAAAAGTGAAAGACATGTTAGTGAACTAAACTAGCTCTTAAAATTTGCCGATACACACCGCTGAAACGGCACATTGCCGGTACCTTTTCGAGTAAGTGCCATTTAGGAGTTGACAATAAGACTTCCACTACATATCATCCCGAGATAAAGGGGTTGCAAGAGCGCCAGATAACGTCAGGGATAAAGTGGCTATGTCTGCTTAAGTATCTGCAATCTACCCCATAAGGGGGTATCAAAGGAGAATCTTTATTAGGGTGTGTTTTCACCAGATACGTTGCATGGGATTTGTTTAATATCCACCAAAATATAGTGGCAATTTACCTTAAGTTCCTACTTCAAAAGGAACGTAAAACAGTTTGTGTATATTTGTTTTTGTTAGATATTATGACAGTCATAGATATATGTTAGATGCCTTTAAGCAGGTTAAAATATCTGACACCAATCTTGGCTGTCAAGATTTTCAATTTCTATAACCTACATTTAGTAATTGTTAAAGTAGGTTGTTAAGTTTTTAAACGCTATTCAAACAACAGACCAATAATTCAAAATCTATTGCGTCTGCAATTGTAATAGGCAATAATTATAAATATTATTAAAAATTATTGAAGAGGCGACCGTGTAAATAGGTCGTCTCCTGGGGATGAAGCGGTTTGAGGACCTAAGGTTACATCTAATGTCTCGGATAAGACTTAGATCAAACGGCCTATGGGGTAGGAAGAAATTCTACAACTTGGTGATTTAACAACTAAGTAATCGCTTACCTCGTTGACGAGCTGCAGACTTCCCTGGTGCACCAGTCCTCTTCTTCTCAATAGCAGAGCAGAGACGAGGTTCCGGAGATTAGCGGTGGATGATTATTAAAATTCGGCGCGGCGGCCACGGAGGCGCAAATTCGCATGCGCGCTGTCACAATGACGTATGGAACAAGACTGTTTTTTAAGAAGCCGACGACGTTGAGGTCTCTCCAGACCATTCCATGCATACTCGCCGAAAGAGACAGCGACACTTAGCCATCTCGTCACCAAGTTGATGAAGAGGGAGAAAAAATAAAAAATAAGGCGTCTGGCTTCAACAATTATTTTAAAAAATATTTTTTCATTATTATATTGCATTGTCACGCGATATACGTATGCGTGCAAAATTTTAGCTCAATCGGAAATCGGGAAGTGGGTCAAATTTGACTTGCCAATTTTGATTACAGACAGACGGACAGACTACGAGACAGGTGAAGCTCAATAAAAGCATGCATTGTCAAGTAAATTTCAGCACAATCGGAAACCGGGGAGTGGGTCAAATTTAACATGCAAGGTTTGATTACAGACAGACAGACAACAGCGATATACGAACAAGCGATATACGAACCGAATGAGCCCAAACTCGAAAGGGTTCCGTCGTGTGATGACTGCGTTCCATGGCCAATTGACTGCCTTTTGGCTCCATCATCAAACCAGCTCCATGTCATCACTATAATGCATTGTCACGCGATATACGTATGCGTGCAAAATTTCAGCTCAATCGGCAACCGGGAAGTGGGTCAAATTTGACTTGCAGGATTTCATTGCAGACAGACAACAGGACTGGTGAAACTAAATAAAAGCATACATTGTCACGCGATATACGTCTACGTGCAAAATTTCAGCTCAATCGGAAACCGGGAAGTGGGTCAAATTTGACTTACAAAATTTAATTACAGACAGACAACAGGACAGGTAAAACTAAATAAAAGCATACATTGTCACGCGATATACGTCTACGGTCAAAATTTCAGCTCAATCGGCAACCGGTTAGTGGGTCAAATTTGACTTGCAGGATTTGATTCCAGACGGATTACGGGACAGGTGAAACTAAATAAAAACATGTAAAAATTTGGCTCGCACGTTCCAAACGTCTGTTTTGGAAATTCTCCAATATATTCAACAAAAACAGGGTTTTCGCAGCAACCCTTGGCAGGTTCGACACGCAGCAATTTGTAAGGGAATCCCTTGATAGACAACGATCAATCGACGTATTCATTCATCCCTACGTCCCTTCATCCCTACTGAGATAACACACTGGTTAGAAGATCTTTTTGTATCTCGATCGTTCTAGCTACAGGTCTACAGACTAATATTCCTATTTTTTTTATTTTATTAAATCGTTATTGAGCATAATGGTACAAAAGGTGGACTTAATACTTATGCGTTTTTTCTTTTCGTATTTGTAGTTATCTCATTAAAATAAATTGAAATGTATTTATTTAATTATATATGTGTAATATATGTATGTATAAGTATGTTTATTTCTAGTTTGTGTAGTTGTATGCAATTTTAACTTTCTTCTTCCTCTATCTTATGTTTGAACACGCCCGTATGCCTCTCTTGCATAAACATGTCTAGCAGGCCTACTGGAAGAGATCTCTTTTGAGATAAGTAGTGCCATTGTACAAGTTTTATTTTTTGAATTCTCTGTATACCGTATGAGAGATGAAAACTTTTAAAATCTTATTTCACAAGACCTAACAGGTCTGCCCCATGAGAAATAAAAGCGTGAGCATGTATTAGTATTGTCTCCTTTTGACGACCTCCGTGGCGTAGTGGTCATCATGCTATTCCGCCACCCAGAGGTTCCGGATTCGATCCCCGGTCAGGGCATGTTGGAAAATTGCCTTTTTCAAATTGTCCTGGGTCTTGGATCGTTGAGTTAGTATCCCATAACACAAGTCTCGAACTTTTGGGGCTAGCTTAATCAGTGTATAATTTCTCCCCATATATTTGTATTTATTTATTTAAAATTGCGGTAAAGAGCCTCAACCGCTCCTTATTGGGAAGGTCCCAGAGGTTCACAAATCCAATTTCATTCCTCCACATTCGGCGTTAAAGGACGACGCCCACTGGGACTCGAACTTTCTCTGAACTAGTTGCGAGGCTTTCGCTTTTATTTGGCCGTGAAGTCAAAGTTATGTGAAACAATTTTATTTGCTACAGGCAAATTAAAACAAACCTCCGACGACACCATCTAGTGATAAGTGATGGAACTACATAATATATTGATATCGTAGCGCCATCTCTTATTTGTCAGGTAAATTATAAAACTCTGAATTTGAAGCGTTATCACCCAATATTTTTTAAACGACTAAACCAAGTTTTATCAAACATGGCTAAGAACTACCACCTGGCTGACGTAAACCATCCTTGGGAATGCTATTTAACACGACCATTTACTGCTGTTTTTCTTTTTCTTTTTCGAGTCGCCTTTTACGACATCTACAGAAAGAAATGGAGTGCTCCTTATCCAACCGGGAATCAAACGGGCAAAATATGCTGATAGGTGATTACACGGACATACTTTCACGTCTCTATCCCTAATGGGGCAAACAGACCATTTTGTAAGCAGACAGAGCCCAGAGCCGCAAGACTCAAAGACCACTCTTAGCGTGATGATGGAAAAAGGAATTCTAGAGTAATGAGTTGCTAGCCGCATCGCCTATTGATATGATTCGCATTTTCGCGTGGTACATGCTAAGTTTTTTCTTTTCTTCCAGACTAGGGGGGTTACTACTTAAAATAAAACGATAGTCGTCCTATTTCTTTGTCGAATTAATTTAAACTTTATCACCATACATTTAATGCTCAATGTTGCTTGACACTGCAACGTGGATAAGCAGTAACGTCCATCTTGCGTACCGCTTTTGGAGAAACCCCCCAGAATGGTTGGAAGAAAGGTGGTTTCTTCAACTTAAATAAAAGAATGTAAAAATATAACTTTATATTTACCATTTTTGATATAGTTTCTAAAATAGCTTGTGTGTGTACTACAAACCATTTGAACGAAAGGACTGTAGTGAACGGTGTTCCTAAATAAACGTATATCTCTTAAGACTACGTACCCCATTTCTTTGTACCCCAAAGAATGTGAATTTATGTCGAACATGCGAGTGTATGGCGATGCGATGAAAGGAATATATTGTAGCACGTACTAACATGATATTAGAAATAATATCCACCGCAATATAGTCTTAACCTTGCAGGTATTTAGGGAGGTAATCTCTTGGGCTGTTGTATTTTACGTCATAGGCGTACGCTACGAGCTATATTACCTCTAGTTCACTATATTTTTATGGCGGTTATAAATATAGTTTTTTTTTATCTTATCTAAAAATCTATACATATAAAAAGTAATAGATATAGGTATAAGAAAAGTATATTATTGTCCCAATGTTTGTTAGATTTTTGTCTGTTTGTCTGTGCGTTTGTGTCAGCCAATCTTAATTTGACTTCACCGATTTGCGTGCGGATTTCACTTCTGTATTACCTATTTATTTAATAAAATCTTTATTGATCACAATGGTACAAAAGGTGGACTTAATGCTGCATTGTTTACCAGTCAACCTGTAAGGAAATAGAAAAAGATAATGTAATTGATTGTTTGTTTGTTTGTAATACATTTATTGTACCAAAACAAAGACAGCTTACGAAAGAGCAAATATACAAGGTATATTGTATTGAATTTTAGTAACCTTTATATAAATAGTGTGGGGGTGCTGAAACCATATTATAGAAAAATGTTTGGCTTTCCATACAAACTCGGATCAGCTGATTGGTCAACTTGTATGGGAGGCCAAAAATTACTTTTCATATTTCGATATGATGTTCCTTGGGGAAAGTGGTTCAGTATCATGGACTGGTTTTATCCTAAAAATTGTTTCAGTATATTTTGTTAGACCTTATATTTATCCTTATATTACCTATCTAAAATATACCTACTTACATTTATTATAATAATTTTAAGATAATATAAACTTACATTGAATATTCATGATTTCTGCATAAACTCATAAACCCAAAACTATAGTGTTAAAAATTAAATTTTGTATTTTATTTCAAAGTAAAAATTTCGTAAATAATAATTAAGTTAGTCACTAATGCACAAACTTTCGCCGACCAATTCAAAAGTTTAACTTACTAACTTCACAATGTACGCAAAACACCCGCGAAACTTACATTAGGAACTTTCGTGGATTTTCTCGGGAATCTCTACCACAGAAATACTTTAAAATAGTGCGCGTTTGTGTAATGTGGTTAGCTTTTTTAACCTACATTCAAGTAAAACAAAATTTCACGTGTATATTTATATTTATCATCATTTCAGCCGCGTAATGTTCACTGCTGGACATAGGCCTCTCCCAAGGATTTCCAAAATGACCGATCTAGAGCGGCCTGCATCCAGCGCCTATTATATTTATATTGTTACCTACCTTATATGCCCTTTATCATTTGTTCTTTATTAATAAAAATTACCCCCGTGTACTTACAGTTTCCTTACAAATATTTACAATTTTTTTAGCCGTTTGGTTTCCGGCAGGGTAATATAGGGCCACTTTAATTTCTCCCGTGGATGTCCTAAGAAGGCGATTTAGGCATACAAGCTGCACAAAGCAAACATCAATGAAACCACTCCAACCCGTTTCGCCAGCGCGGAAAGTGTAGGCCAAGTCCTCTGGCTGCTCTGGTCGAGTATGGCTCTGGTAGTACAGAGAGTGTCGTGCTCCTGCGGTGGAGACAAAAAGACCTGATGACGATGACAATTTTTTTTATAAATTGTAAACATTTCGCGTTCGAGTAATCCAAGCGTTGAGGAAAAACTTGGCTCGTGGACGCGTACTGAGCGTTTCCTTAAGGGAATACTTGAATTTTTCGGATGTGAAATAACTTATCTATATCTATACATATAATAAAACAGTAAAAAAAGTGTGTCTGTACATTAAATATATTTCCAAAAAAAATATTGGGGGCGATGGAGACATAGTAATAGAGTAAGAATTTTAAAAAAAATGTCTGTCTGTTTGTCTGTTTGTCTGTTTGTCTGTATGTCTGTTTGTCTGTTTGTCTGTTTGTACACGCTAATCTCCGGAAATACTGGACGGATTCGAATAAAACTTTTTTTGTTATATAGCCTGCCTGGGCAACATATAGGGTATAAATGATTTTGGAAAATGAAACGCCTGATGCAGAACCATAATGGTCCAGCTAAACTATAAGAGATATAAAAATGTCGCCTTAGTAAAAGTTGTTCAGCCTGATGAGCATTTTCCAGAGACTAAAAAGTCCACGCGAACGAAGTCGCGGGCTTCAGCTAGTTTGTAATAAATGGAGATATCATTCAAAATTTTGTCTTGACCAAGCCCTAGATAACCCTTCAAACTATTTTATGAACTACTGTTTACAGTTTAAAGTGAGGACGTAAAGCTTATCTTTGCACATTTGCGAAAGACTGCTTACGGAAAATGTGCGAGAAAAGCTTCAACTTGTACCTACAATCCTACATAATACGATACTTAACTACTAACTACCTAACACTTAAACGCAGTCTTCTTTACTATCTGAGATCATTGTTGGACATTTACTATATATTTTTACATAAATACAGTTTATTTTTTATTTTAACTAGATTTTAGATAGGTTTCAAGTTTATAAACTTCAAATTTAGACAACATACGATGCATATCTTGATACTAGCACGCTGAATTTAAATTAAGTTATATTCAATGTTCTTAAAATTGTACAATATACTTTATATAAATTGTATAAACCCAGCGTTCTGGTATTATGAAAACAGTGTTTCACACATACAGCAGGTATACAAGCAAGCAGGCATGCAGTGTTTGGTACGTATGGCTTATATTAGATTAAATGTTGGTCACAGTTACAGTTTATTAGGAAATTTAAATTTTTACGAAAATGCAAAGAGTTTGATATGCCCAATATGTCGTCAAGATATGCGAATGTACCTACTAAAAGAACGTGTATAAAGTTTTTAATGCTACTAATTATATATTACAATATGTAAAAATCCATTTCATAACTTGCCTTAGCGGGAGATTGAACCCAGAACCCCCCGAATAGTGGACTAGCGTGTAAACCATTATCCCGCCTATATTGATAGTAGTCAATAAATTTGCTTAGAAAATCAGAACTGAATCGAGTTCAAAGCTAATAAGTTGAAACTGTGACCGCATATGTTGAATATTCTGTACAGAACTTTAACCACGCTTAACCCCTCCGATAGTAAATTCCCGACAGAAAAATAAGTTACATGTACGGAACTCTGGGGACAACTTCGGTTATTAACTCGCATTTTGCCTTATTGGAGGGGTTTGACGCAGAATGTCCGACTCTCAAAATGTTTCATATCAGATAAGCAATAGGTATATATTATTCGCAAAATGGCTTGAGCTGATCTTGCTTTTCGTGAAGTTTGAGGATTAAACTTGTCAATGCAAATCGGATGAAACAATGAAGTTATAAAAATTAAAAACTCTTTTACTAATTAATTTATTGAGTAAAATAGTTCCTGTGACAAGGATAATGATTTATGCCATGGGATAGAGATTCTCTATATTTGTCGAATTATCTCGGACGATTAATTCATAAATGGTCAACTTAGTGTACTCAATTGTGATGATGATCGATTTTTCGATTAGGTCACGATAAGAAATCTAGTTTTGCGTATCGGACCTTTTACAAATTATTCCTGTTTATTTACATTTTACGGATTGGGCATTCTGCGTCTACAACATGCCGCTATTAGTTTGTGTGACTTAGTTCGGTGAAAGCTTCGTTTGGAAAGTTGTCTCTTTTACTAAACACATTTAGATGGGTTAGCTGAAAATGGTACCAAGTCAATAGTAAACTGAATTACACTTTAAAGTGAACAACTTTTTCTACATGTACAGCACTGAATTTGATTTGTGGGATTTATTTACATTTTTGACTAGCTGTAGCCCACGGCCTTGCCCGCATGGCCAAATTTTTGACAATCCTTACAATTTTGTTATCTCAGCCGTAGCTGAGTTTTTTTCAAACTTTTATCCCCGATTTAACTCCATAGATATATTTTTTTTAAATATTTATCTTGTGCTTCTGCAGAGGAGACAAAAAGACCTGACGATGATGATTTATACAGTAAACTTAGTTTTGAACCGTGGGCTCATAAGTCATCTTTTTACATTTCTAATTTCAAAATTGACCAAGGTTTATACAAACTTTCAACTATCATTCTAACCCTTTCATACTTATCACCATTCTCTTCGCCATTTCACTATTTGGGATCGGCTTTGTATGTCAAATGTATTTTCATTTCAACTCTTTAGGAGACGAATTTCCAAAAAAACTTTAATAGTGCACAAAAACGTTATATAAGGAACGTTTGAGCAAAAATTCATGCTTCTAGACCCAGTGGTTTTAGCTGTGCGTTGATCGATCAGTCAGACAGTCAGTCAGTTTCTAAACAGATAAATCTCCTAAAGACTAGCAAATTCTTCAACGTTAATTCTTATAACATACACTTTAAGTAAGTTTTCAGTTACCAAGTCAATAGTGGGTTACTCACTTCGTAAATTCATTTAAGCTGTTCATCAGCATTATCAAACTATTGCCTCTTTCACTGGCCTCTAGTATGTTATTTATAGTTGTTAACTTTGACAAACATTGTTTTTGCTTTATATGATTTTAGAGTTTTGCGGTCAACATGACTATTATTAGTAGTACGGGACTTACTGCGATTAATATTATTTTGAGCTAAATTTTTCGACGCACATACTGCACTCATGGTTGCTTAATCGTTGAAATGATATTCATCGCGGTAAGTCCCTAATACTAAAAATAGTAATGGTTTTGCTTGATATGATATCGCTTTTCGGTCCTATCTTGCCTTATATTCACTAGAAGATGAATTCAAATTTCTCCTCTAATGATTATGAGAACTTATCGCTTATTTTATCTTACTGCATTGTATTCCTCGCTTCACTATTAGATAGTTTTACATAGCATAATGCATCCACAACAGATTTTTAACTATTAACATACAGATACAGGTGTACACCCCAGGAAAAAGGAGGTTGACCATCTACAGCCGTTTTTTGCATGAATTTTAGATATTTAAACTTTTAATGCTATAATAGTTGCTAAATTACGTGTTACAAGCGGACTTTGACCTTTGCCTACATCTCTGTCTCTCACGAAAGCTTATAGTGCCATCTTACTCAAACAGTTATTCTGAGAGACAGAGATAGAACTTAAATATTGCGAAGAACAGAGAAATAATAGATTAATATCCGCAATTGACACGCCATTTTGCGGCTAAAATAATCGGTAAACCTTATTTTTCTAGTACAATTTCAATTATAATGATATCTATTGTTATTTTATTAGTAATCTTCCATGCACATATAAAACTAAAGACAAACACACTCTATAAAATGAATTTAGAAGACAGAATCGAGAAACAGATGAAAGAACAACGAAAGCACTGAACAGCAAAACAGAAACAGAAAAACACAAGACTCAGACACAGTCAGATCAGATACAATCGGTGTAAAGTAACGATTGGAATATATATTTTTGGTTGTTTATAATTATATCGTAATATATTTTGTAGCTTGATATAAATTGGCATGCACCGTTAACGCTACGCGAGACAGAGATAGTAAATGGAATAATAAAGAGTTGGAAAGAGATGATAAGAGTGTGTTCGTCTTTTATATGTGCAGGGAAGTCGGGCCTTGACGTCGTCGAGACGGGGTGTTGACAGATGATGTGATGGTAAGTGATCTAAATGTCAACAAGGTCAGAATAAGTTTGGGGTTAGATTTATAATCATGATGATGGATTCGAATAAGAAAATGCGTTTGCAAATATTCAGGTATGAATTTAAGCCAGCTTGGCTTATAGGTTTTGAAAAAAATAGGAGCGCCACTATCTATAAAAATAAGCAGTGGTAATTTCAACCTTAATTTGCTGTTTGTTGTATGGAAATTACTACTAAATTTAGTTCGGTTTGTGTACCTATAAGTCAGACTAAAGCGCCTATCGCATTGGTTAGTTATCTAGATATGCATTCTGCGTTTTCTATTGTGATAATTTTGGTCGAAAGAATTACCGTTAGTCCATAATAGGCTTCTGGTGCAGTCGGATACTGATGTGATAGTTGTCCGATACAATCGTTTTTCATCTATTTCTGTGTCAAACCAAATTAGAGTTAAACATCATTACGTAACGCTGAATGTTGATTGAAAATGAGAGGCGGACACGTATTTTGTGAATAAGGGTCCTGGGGGGTTACTCCAAAAGCGGTTCGCGAGACGGACGTTACTGCGTATCCGCGTTTTAGTGTCAAGCAACATTGAGCATTAACGTATTATGATAAAGTCTAATTTGGTTTGACAAAGAAATAGGACGTCACTATCATATGACTAACGTATTATTTTATAGTGTAACCAGCCTGGCCACAGCTGCCATAGAGGAGAGAGAACAATTAACAAAGTGGCGGAATTTAAAATTAAATACAAAATCTGTCAGTTTTATGCCAAAAAGAATTTCAACTCTATGGACTGTTAATATAGGCGCGCTAATAGTTTAGCAAACATGCATTTGTCTGTGTGAATCCATCTGTGTTGAGATCGGTTTCCTCAAACTTATTCTGGTTTATATCTTAACTTTAAGTTTCACTGAATCGTTTTGGTTTAAGGCAAAACTTCATCCTTCTTAAAATGTGACTAAATTGTTATAACAGAGAAAAGCATCTAATATGGTCTATTGATCAATGATTAAGACTACTATTTGATGTTTTTGAGTTGTTTTTTATTAATGGAAATGATCTATTTGTCTTAAGCTACAATGAGTTGCTATATTTTAATTGCTTTCGTCATATGTAGATTTAATTGATTTATTAAATCTTTAAGAGGATTGTGTAGCTGTAAAGATATGTAGGGCCGTACGTCTTTATTACTCTAAAGAAATATTGCTAACGCCAAAAGTTATTAGCATCTCAATATCCATAGTTTTTAATAAGCGGCCAAGTGCGAGTCGGACTCGCCCATGAAGGGTTCCGTAGTAGAAAATAACATAATATAAAAGTCTTGCAGTATGTTTTTAAAAAAAATTTATATTTGAGTTGATTGAATGAAAGGTAAATTGCCGTTTATGATTTATGACGTATTAAAAAAAACTACTTACTAGATATCGTTCAAACCAATTTTCGCTGGTAGTTTTTATGGTCATGAACATTATGTATTTTTTTTAGTTTTATAATTCGCTTATTTTAGAAGTTACGGGGGGGGGGGGACACACTTTTTTCCACTTTGGAAGTGTCTCCCGCGCAAAGTATTCGGTTTAGAAAAAAATGATATTAGAAACCACAATATCATTTTTGAAGACCTATCCATAGATACCCCATACGTATGGGTTTGATGAAAAATAAATTTTTGAGTTTCAGTTCTTAGTATGGGGAACCCCAAAAATTTATTGTTTTTTTTCTATTTTTGTGTCAAAACCTTAATGCGGTTCACATAATACATCTACTTACCAAGTTTCAACAGTATAGGTCTTATAGTTTCTGAAAAAAGTGGCTGTGACATACGGACGGACAGACAGACAGACAGACATGACGAATCTATAAGGGTTCCGTTTTTGCCATTTGGCTACGGAACCCTAATAAAAACATACCTCGAGCGTTTTAATTTACGTAAGTTAAACTAAACGTCTAAACGAATAAAGCCTTAGATTAAGGTGTACTGAAGCAAATGACACCAAAATTGTCTCATTTCATTAAAGTTTAGGGGGGTGGAAATGTTATTGCCTGACACAATATTTCAGAGGGAAAAAATAGGCAATCGCCTCTAAGACTTGCAACTCTCTCTATCGCACAATACGGGTCGGAAGGTAGAGCGGCGTGCAACAGATATAATTTTTTGCAAATACCTACTCGCGACGCGTATCGTCACTACACAATCCTCTTAATGAATTATGCTAATGATGGACTTAATTATGTTTACGTTGTTTCATAACAGCATGATCCAGTGATTTGACGTCTTTTAGAGTCAACAATATCATTCTACATATATATCTTTCAGTCTACATTTTAAAGTAGGTTTTGTTTGTGTCTTGTATATCGTTTTACCATTTCTATTGTATTGCTATACTCCATTTGGTTAGGTATTTAAATAAATGTAAACAATCAATACCTTTGCAAATAACAAAGTAATTATGTAATTTATAACATAATTACTTTGTAATTAGCAAAATTATTGATTTATAAAGTGTATATTTCATTAAAAAGACAAGTCAAAATTGTTTACATTTATTTAAATACCTAAACAAATGGAGTATACATTTAATACATCAAAAATAAATCATCAGACTTTCAAATCCCAACAGAAAAACCTCTATAAAGAAATCAAATTTTCCTTAAAAAACTTCCTAAACACGAAAGGTGGAAATGCCAATACTCAAATAACTTGTACAAATTGATTCCCCGAAATAAGTTTACGAAGAATAAATATTTGCATTTGATTATACGCCTACTCGACGTGCATAGTAAGGTGATATATTTGATCTGTGACAGACCCTATTTCGGATAGGAATTCACCTGAGGATCGAGGAAATGATACTCGACTTCAAAGGAAGGGAAGTAGAGCATTTTTTTATAATTCGATCATATTATGTAAATGCTGTAAAAATGAGTCCTTTTTGGCGTTTCTTCGAGGCCTTGCAATTATCGGTAGCTTTTCTTTTAAAAATAAAGTACCTGGGCGACCGAGCTTTGCTCGGTTACATCTCAAACATTAACTACATTTTTTTAAACTTGTCTAAAAACAATACAAAATAAAAAATTATATATAAACTTGAACATAAAAAAAAACTAAAGTAAGTCACCGAGTGGGATTCGAACCCGTAACACTCTTTCTAGCGGTCTGCATCCTTAACCACTGAGCCAAACAAACGCGCGACGCCGCGACGAAATTAGCGACCATATTCTGCGTGGAAAGAAAAACGCATGAAAACTCAAAAATACGCGTTTTCCCAAACATAAGACTAATCTAGATCGATTGTTTACCCCTGAAAACCCCTATATACAAATTTTCAGCGAAATCGTTAGAGCCGTTTTCGAGATCATAGAAATTTATAAATAAATATATATATATACAAGAATTGCTCGTTTAAAGGTATAAGATTATTTAATATACACACACGTAATGTAAATTATACTAATAGACGCGTTAAAGTGCCTGTAAAGGTCTTATTAATGAGTAAACATTAGAATTTTGAATTTTGAATCTTTGCCAAGTTCCTAGACCTAACACGATATTATTTTTTTTATTTTTATTTATTTAACTTCATTACAATATACATGTAAATGGCGGACTTAAGGCCAGGGGCCTTTTCTACCAGTCAACCAACAGGTGATGCTGAGAAAGTAATCTTTTGGGGTAAGCAACAGCAACTAACTAAAAAAGACAAAAAGAAAGGAGTAAACTTATAATTATTAAGTAGATATTGTAGATATTGTGACAGACGATACGATAATTGCCACCCTCACAAGAGCAAAAGAGATAACGATAAACTTAACAATGTGGCAAGTTTTCACAGAAAACGTATAACCCATCGGCTCGAGCATTGTCACTCGAAAATTGGAATTATAAAATCGCTTCGGGTGTCAAATTGAATATGTAATTCCGCCGCTGAACACTAGATGGTGCCGAGGTTTTTTTAATTTGCCTAGCAAACAAACTTGTTTAATCTTCTTAACCCTTTCACCGCGAGACTTTATATCAGTTGTCGTGCCCCCAGCGCGAGACATGGTAAATCTAACATACCTATCTACAACCAAAAACGGATATGGATACGTAAGTTATGTGCCATACGAGCATATTTTTTTTGTCACAAATATGCGACCTTCGCGAAATGGGCCCGACAATGTTTGTCACATATATGCGACCTTCGGGGAATGGGCCCGACAATGTTTGTCACATATATGCTCTGTCTGCCCCATTAGGGATAAAGACGTGATAGTATGTATGTATGTGTATGTATGTGACGCTCGCGGTTAAAAGGTTAACCACCGTCACGCTAAAAGTGGCCTTTGGGTCTTTTGGCCCTAGGCTCCGCCTACCCCATTAGGTTTCTGTAAAACACTTTCCGAGAACTTACGGTTACAGGCGTAAATGAATTGTTATTAATTTCGTTTATTGTTACGCTCCTGAGTATTGTTTTCGAAGGGACGATACTCAACATGGCTTCCTGAATTAGTTATAAAGAATCGATTACAAGCTACGGTTCATCCGCATCGATACTTACCTAACATTATTCTATTTAACGACGTCCGTAGCCCAGTGGGTAACACGCCACTCCTTCATTTTTCCCAGATATTTTGTGTATAAATAAAAACAATTTTTAACCGACTTCAAAAAAGGAGGAGGTTATCAATTCGATTGTATGTTTTTTTTTTGTATGTATGTTATGCGATATTTTCGTCAACCGTGGACCGATTTAGATGATTCTTTTTTTATTTGAAAGCCCTTACTCCCAAGTTGGTCCCATATTAATTTGGTGAAGATGTGATGAAGAACTTCGGAGATATGGAGAAAACTCCTGAAATAAATTGAAGTCGGTTGTTTTTTTTTGTTAAAAATTTAATTATAATTAAATATGTCCTTCATTTTTCAAATTGTCCTGGGTCTTGGATGTTTATCTTTATATGTATTTGTTATAAAATATAGTATCGTTGAGTTAGTATCCTATAACACAAGTCTCGAACTTACTTTGGGGCTAGCTCAATCAGTGTAATTTGTCCCTATATATTTATTGATTTTATTTATGTTGGGCAAAAATGCGAATCATGTTAACAGGCGATGCGGCTAGCAACCCATGACTGTATTGATTGCTTTTAAATCTTCTCGCCCACCATGAAGCTAAAAGTGGCTTTTGGGTCTTGCGGCCCTGGGCTCTGCGCAGAGCTGCAAGGCCCAAAATGCTCTGTCTGCCCCATTAGGGATAAAGACGTGATAGTATGTATGTATGTTTATGTTGATGACTAATTGAGACCTTGTCTTGTCCGCAGTGTCAGACGACGTGCCGCCCGTACAGAGGAGCGCCCCACTGCTTCAGTCACCCCAGTTCACCGGCGGAAGGCCCCAGCCTTATAGTAAGTACACCTTATTACTATTTACTCTGAAACTTCAACATTTCCATGTTCAGGTTTATTTTCATGTTCAGGTTCATGTTCATGTTCATGTTCACGAAAAATTTTAACAGGTACACATGCATTTTAATTTTTATAGAAGATCCTTGTTATATTAAAAATATTAGCTTTATAAGGTTCATAACATAATGCCTAGATTTTACAATTTGTGAAATCTAAATGTATAGGTTACTCAATAAAATTTCGTATGTACGGTCGCCAGCAAAAGTGCATTCATAGCTTATAGGTTTCTTATCTTGGCTTTCACATAATTCCCTCATATTTATAAAAATTAAAAAACCGGTTGCTCAACCTATTTTAGATAAAACATATCATTTCAATATTTGTTATTGAATGAACGATACAATATATATTTCAATTAAAATAGATTTAGGAAAGGCTTGTAATTGTTTTATGAAAAAGGGGGATAGTCTTTATGGAAAACTATGTGGAAGCCAAGAAGATTCAAATAAAATTCTGAAAAGAATAAAAATAAAACCGAAACACATTCTACGAGAGCGATCGTAAAGTTTCCTCTTGAAATTAAGTTAAATAGGAACACTTGTAAGAAAACAGTATGACAGTAATACTATATAACGATCTAGTCGAGGGCTGGCATAGACTTCGGAAAGGAATAGAAAAGTCACGATGCGGCAATATTAAAAAAGAACGTTAGTATCTTGGAACACTTGGTAAGATAGAAGTGACTTTCGTTTCGTAGTAAATTATCAATGTGACGGAAAAAGTTACGTAAAAATCTTACACTTTTTTATTAATAATAATAAATTTAAGAAAATATGTATGTAGACGTGTGCTGGATTTGAATCGGGAACATCGACCATCTCAGGCATACGCTCTCACAACAGCTATCACGAGAGTCAGATTGAAAAAAGTGAGAAGAGAAATTGAGTATTACTTTCACTAGTTCCTCGTAACAGAAAAAACTTACTTTTCCGCCTATTATCGCCTAGCTGCTATACGCCATGTCCGTGCCGCTCGAAAGGAACTTCGTTCGAAAATACATGTTATACACCTCGTACTTGTTACTTAGAGAGAAGAAAAAACCGCTCCCAATACTGTCGCTCGTCTATAAGAGTCCTCCATGTTTTTTTAAGCAAAAGGGTAGCTTGGGTTTGGTTAAGTGTAGGTTAGACAGAAAAATAATAAGTACGGATGACAGTTCTGAGTTTTAACAAGTCTATGTTCGAACCAAAGAGGATTTCTTTTACGGCGGAAGCTTGTACCCCTCCCTACTTGTGTCCGGACGGCCGCCGGACGTCCGGGTTTTAGTCTGAAATATTACGAACTAGGCAAAGAGAATAGTTGAACGAGCGAAGTTGTCCTAGTCCGCTTCGGCATATTTAGTAAGTCTATGTTTGAAATAAAGATAATTTTTTTTCATTCTTACTTACGGGTTTAGAGTAAAGAGGTGTTAAGGTTAGATTTTCAGGAATGAAATCGCCGAGAATTTCTTTCTTTTTACATTACTTCCATTACAAAACAAGAAGGACGCAGCACGGCGCCCTCTAACTTTCATAAACAAAAATTAAATTAATTAAAATTACAAACTAGTGGACATTGGAAGCAATTCGCATACAGCCAAACATCTTATGTTGAAATTTAATCTTAAATATTTACTTCTCCCACTACCCAAAGGTTGACTGGAAGAGATTGCTATGCGATAAGTCCGCCTTTGTAATGTAATTTCCTTTTGTTCATGGTGCAATACAGAGTATTGGTATTGTATTGTATCTACAACAAGAGGGATCCTAAAATGTACCAGCTGCTTCTCTTCCTGCGCAGATCGTTAAAACTGATCGATTCTTTACTAACCGACTTTTGAAAAGGAGGAGTTTCTCAATTCGACGCGATCTCCTTTTATGTGTCATTCACACGTCAAACTTATAATACCCCTCTTTTTCGTCGGGGGGTTAAAAACGAACTTTGTCCGTGTGGAACGAAGCTATGGGCTACGGAGAATCTCGAAGTGTTTTGAAGTATTCCGAACTAGATTATGAAACGTACCATTAGAATATTATAGCTGTACATGTAGGAAATTCTACAATAATGGCTATCCGCGTGTTGGAAATTCTGATGTTAAAGTTCTAAATACATTTTCACGTCTTTATCCCTGACGGGGTAGACAGAGCCCAGGGCCGTAAGACCCAAAGGCCACTTAAACCGTGATGGTGAGCGTTCAGGTTGAAAAAGGAATTAAAATAGTGATGGGTTGTTCGCAAGCTTCCTCGAGGAAAGCTATCCCTCGAGGAAGCGTGGAAAGAGAAGTACCTGGTACATTCTAAGCTTTTAGGGTTCCGTCTAAAGGGTAATAACGAGACCCTATCACTAAGACTCCGCTGTCCGTCCGTAAGTCTGTCTGTCGCTGTCACCATGCTGTATCTCATGAACCGTGATAAAACAGTTGAAATTTTCACAGATTATGTATTTCTGTTGCCGCTATAAGGGGCTTCCCACACAACAAACGCTATTTTTTTCCATTTTTTGCTTGATCATTGATAATGGCAACAGGTAGACGCTTGAAGTATTCATAGAATATTCAGTTGTATACATATTCATTTAAAAATAAATAATTAATATATTTTATTAATATCTAAGGGTTTATACTTTATAGGGAACGGAACCCTCCGTGCGCGAGTCTGACTTACACTTGGCCGTTTATATCTTTTCTTCCAGACCAGCATGGAAGATGAAAGTCTTAAAAGTGACTCCGAAATGAGTATTATTCCGAAACTTTTGACCTTTCAAACGAAAATAAAAGAAACATTAGTGCAAAACTTTGATGCGATTATTCAAATTCTAATGCGTACTTTTGTAAATCGCGCGTACGGGTGAAGTTCTCCGGAAATCCGTCCAAGGTCTATACTTGCACTTATATTGGAGGCTTCCAAAATGCGCTGTAAGGCCGCATTCGGAGATACAAGCGAAGCGATAAGCGTAGCGTGTAACGTACCCGCTCAATCTCTTCCTTTAGTGTCATCATCATCATCAGGTCTTTTTGTCTCCACTGCAGGAGCACGACCCTCTCTGTAATATTAGAGCCATACTTGGCCTGAGCAGCCAAAGGATTTGGCCTACAAGCTTCTCGCTGGCCAGACGGGTTGGAGAGGTCTCATTGATGTATAAGCTATAGTGCCGTTACTAGTCTGATAATAACTGCGCACTAGATTTTTTTCGGAAAATCGTCTTAAATGTCCATCTTGTCAAACTATATCATAAGGGAGAAAGTTTGTGAGTGTGTGTGTTTGTTACTTCTTCACGCGCAAATGGCTTGACCAATTTTGATAAAATTTGGTATGCAGGAAGCTGACACCCTTAATTAAAGAAATAAATATAAAATCTACGTCCATAGTCTCTGCCTACCCCTGTGGGAAACATCCGTGATATTATGTATGTATGTATGTATGTATAAATATAAAAAGAAATAAAGATAAACGAAAAACAAAGGCGCAAAACTTTAGGCGCGGGTAACACTGCGGGGCGCAACTAGTTAATATTTGTCACTTCTAAGTGGAATACCTATAATATTATAAACCGAGTGAGCGGAGCGTCTCAGTTTCGAAATTGGCCAGGAATGCTTTTGACCGGCTGTCCGTCAGTTTGTCTGTCCGGCTGTTCTCGCCTACGAGTAGGATTTCTCAACCGATTCTCGTGAAATTTTGTAAGACGGTCCTATTTTTTTTTTTTGTATTAGCAATTTTTGAAGTAATCGCTTATATCGAGGCCTCAGCCTTACCCTAGCGTGGCGGAGGCTTCCAAACTCGGCTCTACAATCGGCCTGATCCCTGCTTAAAGTCCCGGACAAAGGGATTGCGAGTGTCCGACCAAACTCCGAATGCACTCTCAGGACGATATTCATGTGGATTCAATGTTCAAAGTTCAATTCCCAATTGAATTCTTAGGATTTTCTAGTAGACATTGTGATGTTAGTTTTATTTACGGTTATAGATGATTAGCAATATGTTTATTTATATACTTATACATGTCCTTTTTTATTAAGCAAATACATACGTAACATTAAAAGGGGTGATTTAGTCCATCATTTTGAACAACTTTCTCCAAGAATGTTTATGGCGAAATATGAAAAGTAATTTTCGGCTTTCCATACACACTCGGATCAGCTGATCGGTAAACTTGTATGGGAGGCTTAACATTACTTTTCATATTTCGATACGTGTTCCTAAAGGAAAGTCAATCCAGGGTTACCTTCTGACTCATATTACTGCGCATATCAACTGTCATATCGATTGTGTCTAAAACCGTGCCATCCATTACGCTTTCGTGAGCAATAAAAACGTTTCCGAACGGTGAAATATTAAAAGAGCCATAATCGAATCGCTTCACGATACCTGTCGCCACGCAGTAAACAGACGCAGAATGAATGATGCGCCCAGCGACCTGAATGTTCTGGGTTCTAAACGTAGACACGAAAAGGCCGTCTTCGAAACGTGAAACTACGTTTAGCGCGGAACGTCCGATTCGCAAAAGGTACTGTGAAAAACTGCGGGCTTCTAAAAGTGTATGTTTGGTTTAGGAATTGTTCACGTATCATACGTAGATACAGATCATGAGGATGCCGTCAACTGGGACCGAAATCTATTCGGAACGCGGTCCCGGTCGCCGGAATCAAAAATTTTAATATTTTCCTGCCAGCGACTGGGACCACACATTAATTTAAAAAAGAATCTATTGCATAACGTTTATTTTTGACAGACGGAAAGTAGGATGCTGTATTACCATTTGGGTACGGAACCCCAAAAACGGTAATTTCATAGGTAAAGACATTTTATTAGAGCAAGTCAGTCCTTCTGATTAATTTCTCGAGTAACACAACTCGGAAAATTATTTCACATCTTCCTTAAAATAAATTTTACCTGCTAGTCGTTTTAATGGCAAATAAAAATAATAATTACAACGAAAACTACACTTAACTATAATGAGAAACAGCGAAAAAAGTTTGTGACAACTTCCAATGAATGTTTATGTATATATAATATATATTTGTTATAAAATATAGTATTGTTGAGTTAGTATCACATAACACAAGTCTCGAAATTAGTTTGGGGTTAGCTCGATCTGTGTGATTTGTCCGTATCTATTTGTTTCGAGTTTTGTGACATTTTACAATGTTAACGAATCAGACATTTAGCGAATCATTATTTCACTAATAAGACATTCTGCGCCCAAATCTTCGAAACATAAAACTAACTACCACTTTGGAGCTCATTCACAAGACCCATTAAGTTATTAAAGCGTTCAAGATAGACCTATAAATCTACAAGAGGGAAAATTGCATGCATAAAAGATGGCAATCCACACGAAAAGGCGAATGAGCAATCGTTCGTATCCCATTTGAATGAAATTGAAAAATTTGTTTAAACTAAACTCTGTTGAACATCTGCGTTTTATTATGCGAATCATGGGTTGAAATGGATTTCGTGGGTGCAGATTAGAAGTTTGCAATTGTAAGTGTTTCAAAGTTGCAGTGCGAGATGAGAGTAATATGTTCTTTTTCTGTAGAAGAAAATTTGCGTTTTCACCATTTTTAGTACCTAATTTGAATTGTAAGACTTTTTCTTTTGATATTATCAGTTTACTCCTATATTATTACACTGCCGGACAAAAATATGTACCATATTACGATATTTTATCTTAGTACATACCAGTGGCGTTGGGTGAGAATTTGGCTAGTACAGCCAACAAAATTAAATGTCTACCTAATTAAGTTCTATAAAGGTTAATAAGCTGTTCAATGTCCGGCTTATAATTTGCATATTTTTATTTTTATTGACTTAGTGTGAGCAATATGTTTCTGAGCGTGTTAACACAAAAATTATTACTGTCAGTGTATTTAAATAACCAGGGAAAATTTTCATATTTTAAATATGTGGGTATGTGCAATCCAGTCATACTGCTAGTTTACGGCTTATGAAAACATTTAATGGACATTGTGATGATTTAGTATTACATGCGTATATATTAGAAACCTCTGAGGGAACTCGATGGGAATCGGCTTCTAAGGAAGACCCCCCCCCCCCCGCCACTGGTACATACATATATATATTATTAGATTTTAATATATATTTTTTAGATTTAAATTATATTGTGATATTTTAAGTAAGTAAGCAACAAGTGGTAGAAGTCGATCAAGGGAGTCGGCGTTAACCTAGATATCTATTGAGCGAAGCGAATATCTATTGAGATGAAGATCTGTAGAGCGCTACCACTATATTGTATCATTTTTAATCTCCTACAAACTTGTTCTTTTTCCGTTAGTGATAGATGATTTCGCATGGTTTTTGGCATGCTTGTGTGGGATTAAGTACATTTGGAGAAAAAAGGCGAGAAAAGGTACCCTGAGTTCCGAAACAGCACAATAGGCGTGACGAATGGATAAACAATTTTGGTCCATCGGTTAGATTATTAAAAAATATTATATAAGTATTTATTCTTTTCTCTGAGAAACCAAAAATGACAAAGATACAGCGCATATAAATTTCGCATGACGTCACGGCTGGGTGCGATTTTTACTTAGGTGTACGGGTGACGTCGCAAGCCCCCACTTCGGAACTTTGACGCTCCGTATCTTTGTGAATTTTTGCTTTTTTGGTAAACTGAGGAATGCTAGTCCATTATTTTTGGATAATCTAAAAGACGGACTAATTACATTCATACTTTTCGGACCCTGTCGTCACCCCTGTGCTTGCTGAGATAAAGAGTGTGTGTGGCTGTACTGAGAATATCTAGGCAATAATCTTCACCGACGATCACGCCAATCTGTAACAGATTGCGTACACATGGAAGATTTTATTGTAAAACGCGCCCGTCGCACGTCCATTTTGAAATACGAGTCGTTTTATCATATGCTCGGATTGCAACGACAAAATAGAGCAAACGTTGGGATGGCGATCACATGCATATTCACAGGAGCACTGAGCAGGCTCGATGTGAAGGGAGAGGGGGGCAAACCAGAGGTGCTATTTTAAAAACGCGGAGTCACTAAACCAACGATTTTTTGTATGGAAAAACCATTCATTAGGTGACTCCACGTTTCAAAAATAGCACTTCTGGGCACTTTCTAGAGGCGCCAAGTTTAGACGGGTATATTCTGATGTTAGGGGACGCCAAAATTGGTCAGTTATGTATGTTATTGTTTTGCAATAAATACTCAACACAGAACGCGAAATATTAAGGGCTGATTTAAATAGTACTTTCTGACACAAAATGAAACCAATGATATGCCAACTGTGCACTTTAAAGTGTGTCCTATTGATTTAATCTTATACCTTTAAACGAGCAATTCTTGTATATTTATTTATTTATAAATTTCTGTGATCTCGGAAACGGCTTTAACGATTTCGCTGAATATTCTTATACGGGTTTTTCGGGGGTAAACAATCGATCTAGATTAGTCTTATGTTTGGGAAAACGCGTGTTTTCGAGTTTTTATGCGTTTTTCTTTCCACGCAGAATTAGGTCGCTAATTTCTTCGCGCTGGCCGCCGTCCTTGGCTCAGCGGTTAAGGATGCGGACCGCTAGAAAGAGTGTTACGGGTTCGAATCCCACTCGGTGACTTACTTTTGTTTTTTTTAAGTTCAAGTTTAAATTTTTTTTTATTTTGTACTGTTTTTAGACAAGTTTAAATAAATGTAGTTAATGTTTGAAATGTAACCGAGCAAAGTTCGGTCACCCAGGTACTAATAAATTAGTAAAGAAAATAAAAATTAATCCCACTTTACATATACATAGGAGTCGCCCCAAAAAAATATTTCTTGGTTTCATTTTACCAATTTATCGGCATGAATTATATATGTACATACATTATTCATGTCAAATTACATTTTTCTAGTAATTATCTCTGAGTAGGACCGCGGACAGACCGACAGACAGACATGGTAAAGCTTTATGGGTTCCTTGTTGCTACTACAGAACCTAAAAAATCATCAATAAGTCGCCTCTACACGTTGCTTAATCAGTGAATATGTGAAAAAGTCATTAAAAAAAATATTCTTTAGTTTCTAGACTCAGAACACAAAATAATTCCTTTTATATGATCTGAGTTTCTACCGTTTTCTTTTTAATTTAATATTGCCTATCAAATAAAAATAAACGTTAGAAGTCCTCCATGAAGATACATACGCAAAATCTTGTTTTCAGGCTGTTCAAAATAAACCAAACGTTTCCAACAGCAATCATATTTCAAACGGTTTTTTTTCAAAAACTGTGTCAAGTTTAATCCAGTGCTTGCAAATAAAACGCCTTCTAAATTCTAAATCCATACCGCGCACAGACACGGCAACACCGTCACGCGACCGGGGTGTATGAATTATTTAGAGCGGGCAACATCGGCGGTGTGCTGTCGCGTGCGGCGGGGTCTCGGATGTGTCGATAAATTTAAAAATATTTAAGGTTTGGCCTTGTGTAGTGACAGTTGTTGAAATTGACTATCGATAGTTTATAGATCTGTAAATTCCTGATTGGCAAGAATAACGAGTAAAATCAATATTTGAAATGTAAGGCAAAGATTTCGCCCAGCAATTGAAGTTTTTGAAAACTGCCTTTTAAGTTTCGCAGTATAATTCATTTTTATTACGAATTAGCATTTTTGCGTATTCCCTTGATTGGACTCTATCTACATAGACCCGCCCGCTATATCCAAAATGTTTTGACCGCCCCATCAAATCCGCCTTTACAAAAAAGAAATGTAGGGAACTAGGTCTTAGGGTTGGGCTTAGTGATGTGCCGTTACCGGTAACTTACTCCAGACGAGTATTTTCCTAGTAACGTTACCAGTAACATTCTAAAAATCGGTAATTTAGGGTAACAAAGGAAAAAAAAATTCTTGTTTAAAATTTTATTTGTGAATATCAATGCTTCGATAAGACTTCTACTAGTTCCAATTTAAATGCAACCAAAAATTTAATGTTTAATAGTGTTTTCCCAATATTCCTAGTAACTTACCGAGTAAGTTTCCGGAAACATACTGAGTAATGTTCCCATACAGTAACTTACTGGGAATTTTCTTATTGTTACTATTAAGTTATTCGAGAAACTTACTGAGTAACTTCCCATACAGTAACTTTCTGGGTATTTTATCATTGTTACTATGAAGTCACTTAGTAAATTTCTTATAAAGCTTCGTTCTGGGAATGTAAATAGTAAGTTTACGAGTAAAAAAACATTTTTGTAATAGAATTTATTAAATTTGGCGCCACTAGTGCCACCACTAAAAGTGAAAGAGAAAGCTAAAGCTTTCAAAAACAAATACTGCTTTTCAAAATTCAAGCATCAATGTTTATTCAGTAATTACACCTGTACAGGCACTTTTACACGTCAATAAGTTTAGTTTACTCGCAACAAGCACTGCTCAGAAGAAACACTAATAAAAATTAATTTATATAGTATTGTTCGCCTATTCGCCAGGAGAGTGATCATTAAAAAAAGTCACACAAAACTCAAAGTGTGCGCTGTGCGCAGCTGCAAGATCACGTCTCTATTCCTAATGGGGCAGACAGCATTTTAGGTCCTGCGGCTTAAAGCAGACTGATCCCTTGGCCGTAAGATGTAAGCCACCTTTAGTGTAGTGGTGGGCGAGAAGATAGAAAAATAACCTGCCAAGTGCGTGTCGGGTGTAACACGCACCGACAACCGTAACACAACCGAATTTTGGATTCATGCCTCGCCATTTAACATCCAAAAGTTTCTAAAAATCTAATGTTCTATCGCTGGTCTACAACTCTTAATTTGCAAACCCTACTTAGACTATTTTTTACACTATTTTTTTCTATATAGCTTGCCTGAAAGAAATTGCTTAGCGATAAGGCCGCCTTTTACGCATTTCCTAGTTTTTAAGATAATTATGTGCTGCTGTATTTTATTTTGTACAATAAAGGGTTTTGTATTGTAAACCTTACTTAGCTCTGATAGTTTTCTTTGTAATTTCGTTGTACACATACACATATAATAATAATAACAACATCTAGACTGCCGCAACGTTTTTCACGTGTGCAACCACGTACATAACCAACAATAGAGGGGGGGGGGGGGGGGGTTGTATAGGATATTTGTTAAATTTATATTAAAAAAATGACACTTTACATGTAATGTATGGCAAACTAATCTAGAAAAAGCTATTTTACCACTTTGTCAGCGCGGCGTGATTAACATACATACCCATGCCAAATTACAACTTTTTAGTACTAACAGTCTCTGAGTAAACCCGCGGACAGACAGACAGACAGAAATGGCTAAATAAGGGTTTCTTGTTTACTACGGAACCCCAATAAGAAATCAAAACAATGATGGGTTCCTATGCCACCCGCATCACCTATTTATATGGTTCGCATTTTCACCAATTCCCTCGATCGGCTTTTACGATCTGCGCGGGAATAGAAGCAGCTTGGAAGAGTGCACGTGCGCGTTTTAAACAGTATTACATAGAGAAATAAACAAAACTATAATAAATGACCAATATTACCAGCATTTGGGAATATTACCGGTAACAATGGAATCTTACTGGGAATATTCCCAAATAGTAAAATACTGGTAACGGTAATTTGGTAGCGGCACATCACTAGTTGGGCTACATTTGACAGCACGGAAAAGCACTTTCGTTACTCTGACACTAGTGATAGTCACTAACACACACGAGAAGAAGAAGCACTTTCGCGTACTGCTATCCTTTTCTGTCGCTCAAAACCGTCAGGTATGTCCCAACCCGACCAACCATATACTTATTCAAGTTTTGCACTACCCCTGTCATTCTCCCCGTTTAGTTGACTGGAGTCTTTCATCACCCGTTTGGTTGACTGGAGTCGTAAATACGCCATCACACTATTTTTTATTTTGCCGTTCATGTCCCACTGCTGGCAGGGACGTGCTGTCCATAGAGACGCAGAGACATTGTCTACCCGGAGCTTCCCTAATATATCCGCATTTATTATATTAAAATAAATTAAATAAATAATAAATAGGCCCTATTTTCAAATAAACGCGCGCTTCCCCGTCCGTTTCTCATCGCGCCATATGCAGGCCACCGCCACGTATACTGTCATGTACTCTAGGGGCTACCTACCTAAAAGACAATTGTCCATCGTGTCTCGATTTACACACATTCACAACGCATGGATAAGGATTTGCGTCTGTGGTATGATCGTCAACGTACTTCACCGACGCACACAAACATGAAGTATACGCGCACACAACTAATATTTTAGACTTTGCCTAATTAATGCCATTTTTGAAACGCATTAGTAACAAACAAAGCAAATTTTAGTATGGAAAAAACCAATAAGTAAGTGAAACGCTGTTTTTCAAAAATGGCCCTTATCTTTAAGCTATTTCTGTCTCAATAATCAACGTTTTTTATCTCTTTTCACTTTTGACCAATAAGGAATGATATCGATTTTAGGCCTATTCATTTGTTCCTGTGATGAAAACTAGAAAGTTATTGGTTCTCGCTTGTGTTATGCTACCAATTTAAATACGCGCGGAACATGTTCGAGGATAAAACGGAACACGAAGATTTTTGTGTTAGTCGTATATATTTGATAATTATTCTTGTCCAATGAGAATTATTTGCATTGTCGCATTACAAATTATTACGTGTTGCGCTCTGCTCTGAACTTTGTTATGTTTGCGATAACAGATGAAATTAGAAGAAGTTTCTTATTTTTATTTTCTATTATTACCTCTTTAAAACAGTTTGCAATGTAAAGGTTTTCATGTGGGAGTTGTGCCCCAGGTGTTTGTTTGCTAAAACTGAAAAGTTACGCGTTTAACCAATTAAACTTTTGAGGAAAAAAGTGCAATAATCATAAATGGCCGATGCCAGCTTATTTTGGATTTAGTTCAAACAAGCGGTAAGCTAAAAGGAACATTTATGAATATTAAACAATATGACTCGTATAAGTGGCTCTCAGGATGTAAACACACTAAGTAATAGGGTCAGTTCAGTCAGAGAGCTTTATTTTTGTCCCACTGCTGGGCAAAGGCCCCAAAATTAGTCTACCCTGCAATAATCGGTGATGCACGTCCCTGCTGCTGGGCAAAGGCCTCCCCTCTTTCGAACAGGATTGGAAAGTTAAAACCAGAGACACTACTATACAGAGAGTACTAGTGTATAAAAAAATATAAGTTAAATCCTACTAATATTATAAACGCGAACGAAACGTTTGTAAGTATGGATGGATGGATGTTTGTTACTTTTTCACGTAAAAACTACTGAATGGATTTGAATGAAACTTTACAATAATATTGCTTATACATCATACACTACAATTTATAAAGATATTGCGTGATAAACCTGCGCCGACGAATTCATGGGCTAGTGAATAAATAAAACCCTTACGGTACCACGGACTCAATGGATAACTTCTGCACCTTGGCAACACATTTTTGGACATATCGATAAAATGTTTCCTCCACACTAGTGTGTCATCCCGCCACATTCACGAGCGCCACGCTAGCATTCAACATGCGTTCGCAACTGAAAGGGCGCGCCCTACTTTCGATGCACCTTTCAGATACCAACTTTTTATTGTGGCGTGCCCCAATTTTCAGATACCACTCTTTTACTGTGGGCTGTCCTAATTTTGCCTTTCTTTTGCCGTCGTGGTGGCATTTTGTGGTTTCAATTCTAAAAAAGACTTTTTAAACCTGCTATAATCATGGTTACTGGCTATAGTAGGCTTATTTTTGTTTATTATTAATATTTTTCATCTCATCTACTCGAAAGACGGATGTTTTTATCCCAAAACTTTTGGAGCTAAAGTTACTGCTGATTCTCACGTCGGGACTAAAAAGTGAATAAGAAAATGTCTATTGATTAAAAACAATTTGAAACATGAACACGATACTAATCTAGTATCTATAAATCTATGTAGAATCAAAAATAATGTTGACAGCATTCGAAAAATTTAATGAAAACGACACTAAATAAAGGCTAGTAGGTATCTGAACTCAGATTTGGTATATGTAGGTGTTCTACTTTTATTTATATTCTGCTTTGTTTTGGTTTAGCTTAGTATTTCTCATACATAGAGATGAAAAGTAGAGTCTATTACTCGGTACGGTAAATTTTTTTTTCGAGCTATTTACATGAATCCCTTGCTTCACTCAGAAATCCACCATAGAATCCTTCGTTTCGCTCCGGATTCTAAGTTGCGCCCTCGCGTTAAAAGTACTACCTTTACCCCTTGTAACACAATCTACTATAATATTATAGTTTACCATGCAAAGACAAATCTATGTTTCTGAAATTTAATTACATATTTTACACGGGAATAAATATTTTTTTGCAAAATAAGTACATTTTAATCCCGTTAATTGACGTCATAAAACAGATATTGCTTTTAATGAAGCCACACCGGCCGGTCCGGCTTAAACGGCTTAATCCACCGCCGTGGTAGCTGTAAATAAAATTTACGATGTTGCCATAACCAAACCTACAGTTTTAGTATTCTCTCATACAAATATGTACGGCAAGCGTGAATTTCCCGCTGAAAATGGGAATAATAAGTAGGGATTAAATGGTGTTTACCATGCAAAGACAAATCTATGTTTCTGAAATTTAATTACATATTTTACACGGGAATAAATATTTTTTTGCAAAATAAGTACATTTTAATCCCGTTAATTGACGTCATAAAACAGATATTGCTTTTAATGAAGCCACACCGGCCGGTCCGGCTTAAACGGCTTAATCCACCGCCGTGGTAGCTGTAAATAAAATTTACGATGTTGCCATAACCAAACCTACAGTTTTAGTATTCTCTCATACAAATATGTACGGCAAGCGTGAATTTCCCGCTGAAAATGGGAATAATAAGTAGGGATTAAATGGTGATTTTGAAACTCAGTTTTATACGCCATTTTCGGTCATTTTATTCCCTCAATGGCGTATAAAACTGAGTTTCAAAGTCACCATTTAATATCTGGGAATTACTTTACCTTTAGAGCTTATTTTCAATCGCTCAATGACGTGTTTTGAATCGTATAATAAAAGAGCACCTAAAAATCAACGTAACTTCACATATAACACTATATTTCGAAAGTCGCGTAAGAGATATTTTGTGTAAAACTTACCAATATTCATTTTCAACTCGATCCGTAACACATTACACCACTTTTAGAATTTTAACTCTAGCAAATTCACATGTAACACTGCTTGTTTCAGTTAAACACAGACATGTGACATGTTTCACTAGACACTCAGAAACACTGAGTTTTAGCAATATAAAATTGCTGAAACCTAAAAGATCTGACCATAGTGCATAATGCAATGGATAATCGCTTTACCAAGGCCGTTTGCTCATGCCGGTGATCTAATTGGTGAGCACCTAGAACGAATAGTCTGTCGCAAGGTCATCGGGACGCCTTGGGATCGAGTTTTCTCATTACTGGCCCGATTGGTCGTGCCGGTGACCCATTGGCTATTGGCACCCAGTAAATACGAGAGCACTGTCACCCGTTAAGACATTGGTAAAAAATACCCACCGAGACCATGCTGAGAACTTTTCGATGTTTCTAGGCCGTTTGCTCGTGCCACACCAAGTTCGATTGTTGGCATCCTGGACCACGATAAATCCTATCACAAAGCATATGGGATCCATTTAGAAATTCAGTAAATTTATATTACATTTTACTCATAACTTCACAATGCAACGGTCCAAGTTGAAATGCATTGGTAGGTAAATTAATAGGGTTGCGAACGCACGTTGTGAAGGAGACATCGATCAACTATCGATAAAAGTTTTGAATAATTATGTTAAGATATTCTTCAATCGCAATTAATTGATTACATTAACAATCTCATTAATAAATTTGCTAATAATTACGGGAACTGTAACCAGTTATTTATTTCTTGTAGTCACTATCAAAATGAATTATCAAATAAATACTCGTATATGTAACTTTTATACAGAATACAATAAATATATCTTAAGGGTAATTATTTTGTGGTAACACCCGTTTCATATTAAATATACTTATGGTTATAATCAAAACCTTTCCACTTGAAAAAAGTTTAGTTGTAATATAAATTATTTGCATATAATTTTATCGATTCTAATATCTTGAAATCACTACGACAAAATTGTATAATCTGCATTATTCGTTCCCACGGAAATATACCACGAGCGTACATGTCACAGCGTGTTATGCTTACCTCAGCTCAGTTGCGGTTTTAGGCGACCAACCAGGGCGCCGGTATAAAGGGGGCCATGACTGCTCATGTATATCCCCTCGCCAATTGATCGAGGCCTACTTACTTTTTATAAACAACTATTTCATTACGTATATTCATTTTATTGTGGATATCTATGTGTTTTTCACCTTAGCATCCATACCGCTTATCCACTTTTGACAAATGAGATGTCAATCGATTCTACTTTATTGTCCGGGTGACAAAGTTTACAATTTGTATTCAATAAATGTATATAAAGCATTCTTCATACAATAATTGCGGGGCATAAATTTTTTTTTTTGTTTTGGTTTCGAGATGTATATCAAATGGAAGGTCTTAATTAACACATTTCAAAAATATATACATGGTTAGCTGTAAATGGCTTCTGTAATCAGGTATTAGTTTTTAAAACATAAATCTTGTTTCGAATGGGTTTGCATTGCATTTAGGTGGGGGCACCTTAGAAATTTCGCCCAGGGCGCTGGTAGGGCTAAAACCGGCACTGCCTAAGCTTACAAAACAGTTGTAAAGGATAGTTGCGACCAAGTGCAAATATATAAAGTATAAGTAGGTAGTAAAAAATATTATTTTTCTTTCCTCTCCACTTAAATTTCAAAATCTCTTTCCTATAACTTGTGAATTAAAATACCTTTAGCAAATTTAATTCTTCATGTCTAAAATTTATATCTTTGATTCGCAACTTGTAGAAAATGTTTTTTATTTGCTAATAATACCTATACAAGATATGATTTCTAGTTTAACCTATATCACTACATGTTGATTGCAAAAAGATGATTAGTAGTACGAACACAAGTCATTTTAAACAACACCTAATGTGATCGCACCTTTACATACAATTTTTACCCTTTGCAGCTTCTCCTCCCGTGCAGATTGTAAAAGTCGCTTGAGGAAAATTCTGACGAACTATGGTAATAGCTGATGTGGTTAGCAACCCATCATTATTTGGTTCTATTTTCCACCTATGCACCACCAATATATGCTAAACGTAGCCTTTGGTCTTAATGCCCTAGGTCTGATACAGTTCCTGTTTTCTGTTGTTTAACCCTCTTTTGTCAGTTGGTTAATTAGCTATTGACATAGGCGGCCTTTTTTGATGATCGTATTTCAAAGGAAGTTTGCAACATGAAACTTTTGTTTTCGAGTTCTGCTTTAATAAATTCGACTAAAATAAAGTGCTTACCTATGCTATCAAAACTCAGACTTTGTACACCGTTTGGCTTAAGTCATGTATTATTATTGCTAATTTTTATATGTGAATCGGAAATTTCTTCGGCACACCTAAAGGTTTACAATATCTGTAAAAATATTCATGATTCGGCTAAAACGCTGTATATATAATCTTGTAGGGTGGTTTTTCACCCAATTAATTTCGACGAGTGCCAACTTAAACACAGTCTACTGAAGCACTAGTGTGTGTGTGTGTGACTCTACGACGTCTCCCTGCCTGTTGCCAACCAGCAACGCCGATCCAGCTGCTAGCCAGTCTTTCAAGACGAGAATCTACGCGAGAACTATAATGTTCGTAAGTTTATATTCGTTATATTGATTAAAAAAATAAGATAACGTGATTGCAATATATTGATTTATCCACACTTTATTTGTTGTGTAAGTCAGACTCGCATTTTGACTTTGACTTTAATAATAACATTAATTTCAGGTCGGAGTCTGATTACATCAAGAAGCGTCCTACTAAGGGAGCGAAAAAACAAGTGCGGGACCCACTTTTCGACTCTGACGAAGAGCCATCAACTTCTAGAGTAAGGTAAATATCAATTTTAAACATTCATTATTTGAATCAATCAATTATTATGAAAACGAAATCATAATACTATATAAATCTAATTTTAAATTACATAACTACTTAAATTAAATTATACCTCTATAAAATATACTAAAACTACTTAAAACACTATTTTAAACATTATCTAATTTTAAAGTGCCTGAAAGGATTTTAGAATAGTGTTAATCAACATAGTGTTTATATTTTCAATGCTTTTCTAATATTTTAAATGTATTTGATTGCAGATCAAGCCCCGCTGCCAGTAAGCAGTCGAAAAAGCGACAGCAGTTAGTGGACGACATAATCGAGTCAGACGAAGAAGTCTTACCTAAAAAGTAAGTTTTATAATATTACTTAAATTACCTTAGATTTAAAACGAGTATACATAGTTTTCTACTTCTTATTTCTGTCTGTTCACATTATTCGTAATACTTCATACTCCTGTATTGATAATTACGTTACACACTTAATTCATTACACCTAATCACTAAAGTTTTATAGAAGAATTATTACTTCAGCTAAATAAATCAACTTTTTTTCTCTACTATGCAGATCCAAGCCAGCGAAGCCAAGACAGCAACCGAAAAAATCCGCAGCGCCTAGTAAGACCGGTTGGCATGACAGCGATTCCGAAGACGAAGTCTACGATAAGACTGTCAAGAGCCCGCAGACCCTGCAGTCCGTTCTAACACGGCGAGTGGCGGACGGTGTCGTGAGGCGTACAGCCAACTTAGACGGCGATGTATTCGTAGAGGTGAAGGTATACAACACCGCGGATATAGCTTTCGTTGATCCAAAAGATAGATGGGAGCACGCTGTCTTACTGTTAAAGTTTAGAGCAGACGGTGACGCTCCTGAGTTGCGCTCACTAAAAGGTTTTTTGAAAAAGTGCAAAGCGCACTTTACAGCTGAAGGCAAATTTATTCCTAATAAGAAAATTTAAAATGTTTTACTACCTGTTTAATAGTTTTAATAACATAAGTAAGTTTTGCGCTTCCTAAAACATTTCTTAAAAAGTGCAAAGCGCACTTTACAGCTGAAAGCATTTTTTCTAATAAGGAATTTTAGTTCTTTTTATAACTTTGATTAATACTTTTTTTAACATAAGTAAGTTTTGCGCTCACTAAAAGATTTCTTAAAAAGTGCAAAACGGACTTTACATATGATAGCAATTTTTTATAATTTGACAAGTTTTGTCTTTTTTACATTAATACTATAATTGTTTTTTTCTTAATAACAAATGTTCTATGTTATTCAATTACCGCATATTAACTCTCTTTCCATCAACCATTCGATTTATTTAAATCTAATCTACAATAATCTAAAATTTATGTAATATAAAGTTACAATTGTATTTTGAATTAAACTATAAAATAAACTTATATTTATGAGTTAAATAATTATTTTACTCTTCACTCATACCTACCTATCATATTAGTAAATTTTATTGCATATTTACTGTAAATATGACTAATAAAACAGTCTACTGCACTGTTTGCGATTTATCAGTAAAGAGTCGCGCTTTCTCAAGTCATCTTAGAAGTAATATACATAAAAACAATTATTCTATCGATATTAGTAATGATATTCAAAATATAGGTGGGGCGTTCAGAAATAGAATTGCTTCATACAGAGTGCTGCCTATGGTCGCAGATGGAGATGACCATGCAGTAACGCTACCAATGGAATTCTTACAAGGTTTAAGATCTCGTGTAAAACATCTATTAGCCGCAAGACGCGCTACATATAATTCAATCAAAGTTAACTTTGAGTTGTTTGCCGAATTTAATCTACCTTCAACATTAAACAACGATATAAAATCATTTTCTACTGAAAACTTTATATTACATAACTATTATAATTTTAACGAAATTTTTTCCAAAGTCGTTTGTACTATTATTAATAAAATAGATGAATTTCAAGAAAGGGACAGCGGCTGGACATTTCTACGCAATTTGTACTTAGAAGTAAACATCAATAAGTACAATCCTTTGAGAGGTGCTAGATTTATTGAATTACCGAAATCTATAAAATTAAAACGCGCCTGTGTCAATGTACAAAATAATGATGAGTTTTGTTTTTTGTGGTGTATAATGGCTGCATTATTTCCAGCTGTCAACAATCCACATAGAATATCTTCTTATCCCAGATTTGAAAATAAACTTTATATCAAAAATATGACTTTTCCCGTTGGTTTCTCGGACATCAAAATCTTTGAAAAAAATAATCATCTAATTAGCGTCAATGTATACGGTCTTGGAAAAAAGTCAACAATTGTGGGTCCTTTATACAAAACTAACCATAAAAGAAAACATCATGTCAATTTGTTACTATTAGAAAAAGGTGAATTTCGTCATTATTGCCTCATAAAAAATTTGAGTAAATTACTGAGACCTCAGTTAACAAAACATGCCGGAAAAATATATTTTTGTGATGAGTGCATGATATTTTTTAATATAAAACAAAAATTTGATGACCATATTTGTGGTGGGGTTCGAACAGTTTTACCTGAACCAGGAACTGTAATTCAATTTAATAATTTCGAAAGAATGCAAGATATGCCATTTGTTATATACGCTGATTTTGAATCTTTATTAGTTGAACCCGAATCAAAAAATCATGACTCGAAATGTACATCTATTATGCAGAAACATGTACCAGCAGCATTTGGCTATTATATCGTCTGTTCTTTTAATAGCTCTCTCAATAAATATGTGTCTTATCGTGGGAAAGATTGTATCGAAAAATTTCTGAAATTTCTTGGTAAAGACGTAAAACAAATATACAAGATTTTGAAAACTCCAATTCCTATGTCTTCATTAACACCAGATGAGCAAGAAAATTTTAATACATCAAAATTTTGTTTTCTCTGCGAAAAATTGTTACTTGATGACAAAGTAAAAGATCATTGTCACCTAACAGGAACATACCGTGGAGCGGCTCATTCTTACTGTAACCTTAAATATCAGTTACCAAAATTTGTTCCAGTATTTTTTCATAATTTGTCCGGATACGATAGTCACTTATTTATTCGAGAGTTAGGTGAAATGCAAGGCAACTTAAAGGTAATTGCGAAAAACAAGGAAAACTACATATCATTTACAAAATTTTTTAATACAGGTTATCAGGAATATATACCGGTGCGGTTTGTGGATTCATTTAAATTTTTAGGTACTAGTTTAGAAAAACTTGCTGCAAACTTAAACGAAAGTGCCTTTAAGCACTTATCAATTTTTTTTCCAGAGAAAAAGCATTTTGATCTAGTAAGACGAAAAGGTGTGTACCCATACGAATATATGACTAGTTGGAATTCGTATAAAGAACTTAGTTTACCATCGCGAGATTGTTTCTATAGCCATTTAACTAACGACTCTGTTTCAGAGTCTGATTATCGTCATGCAAATCAAGTTTGGAAAACATTTTGTTTAAAAGATCTCGGTGAATACACGGACTTATACCTAAAAACAGACGTAATTTTACTGGCAGATGTTTTTCAAAATTTCCGTATAACTTGTAAAACAAATTATAAATTAGACCCAGCATTTTATCTAACAGCACCGTCTTTAAGTTTTGATGCAATGTTATTGATAACTAAAGTAAAACTTCAACTTATAAACGACCTAGAAATTATACGCATGATACAACAGGGTATTCGTGGAGGAATCTGTTTGTGCTCTACCAGATATGCAAAGGCAAATAATAAATATTTGGATAATTATAATTCATCCTTACCCGATAACTATTTGCTGTATATAGATTGTAATAATTTGTATGGTTATGCTATGTGCTCTTATTTACCCTATTCAGATTTTACGTTAATGAACCAATCTGAAATTAATGAACTTAATATTCTTAGTGTACCCGATGACTCACAATATGGTTATATCTTGGAAGTTGATTTGGAATATCCTGAACATCTCCACGATGCTCACAATGACCTACCATTTTGCCCACAAAAATTTACACCACTAGCATCTAAATCTCCAAAGTTAATTCCTGATTTATACGATAAATTTTATTATGTAATTCATTATGTTCATTTAAAAACATGTGTACGATATGGATTGATATTAAAGAAAATTCACAGAGTAATAAAATTTAAACAACATCCATTTTTAAAACAGTATATTGATTTGAACACAAAATTACGTCAAAAGGCTAAGTCAACATTTGAACAGGACTTTTTTAAATTATTAAATAATAGTGTTTTTGGAAAAACACTAGAAGATTCTGAGAAAAGGGTTAATATTCATTTAGTGAATCGATGGACTGATACAAGAAACAAAACAAATAAAACTTACTCAGCTGAACAACTAATATCAAAACCAAATTTTCATAGCTGTACTATATTTTCAGAAAATTTTGTAGCTGTACAAATGAGACCCGAGTCAGTTATCTTAGATAAGCCTATTTACATAGGGTTTACAGTATTGGAAATGTCTAAACACCATATGTATGATTTTCACTATTCTATTATGAAACCATTCTATGGGAAAAGTTTAAAGCTTTGTTATACAGACACTGATAGTTTTTTATATTCCATTGAGACAAAGGACGTATACAAAGATATTAAATGTTTTTTTCAATCATACTTTGACACGAGTAATTATAAAAATAACAACCAGTATGGAATCTTATGTCAAAATAAAAAAATACCTGGGCTCTTTAAAGATGAATTCGGAGGAGATCTGCTTTTGGAATTTGTGGGTCTTAGGTCAAAGCTATATTGTATTAAAACAAAAGAAAAGGAAATAAAAAAAGCTAAAGGTGTCAAAAAATCTGAAATAAAAAGCTTAAATATAAAAGATTATAATGATGTTTTGATGTATAATACATCTCTGAAGAAAAGAAATATTTTATTTAAATCTCTTAAACATGAACTTTTCACACAGTCAGTAGAAAAAGTTGCACTCTCTGCTAGCGATGATAAACGCATAATACAAAAAAATAAAATTGATACCTTATCTTGGGGTCATCAATCAAGTTGGTTTTAAAATAAAATGTTAACGCTTTTGTATGACGAATGGTCGATGGAAATGAATGAAAAAATGTTTAACTATAATTTAAGGTAAACTTGTGTATCAGCAAGATGCTGAAGATTTTATTTTGTATATTGTCTATACATATTCATTATGATTTATAATAAACATCTATAGTACCATATTTAGTTGATACCTTATTTGGGGTCATCAATTAAGTTGGTTTTAAAATAGATATATTGTTATTGTTACTCTTTTGTATGACAAATAGTCGATGGAGACGACTAAAATGTGATTTACTGTAATCAAAAATAAACTTGTGTATCCGCAATATGCTAAAGATATTATATTGTATATTGTCTTTTTTAATTATGATTTATAATAAACACCTATTATACCATATTTAGTTGTTTTCTTTTCATATGCTACTTTTAAAATATAAAAAAAACACTACTAAATGTATTCGGCGTGCGTGATAGACAGTATTTAAAATAAGCAGGCGTTCAAAATACAATTTTACTAGCTATGCCCATGGGCTTCACTCCCCGTGGGAATTCCAGAATAAAAACTATCCTTTGTCCTTCTCTGGGTCTTAAACTATATCCATACCACATTTCATCTAAAACGGTTCTGTGGTTGAAGCGTGAAGAGGTAAAAAACAAATATACAATCTCACTTTTGTATTTATAATACTAGCTGTGCCCACGGGCTTCGCTCCCCATGGGAATTTCAAGGTTAAGAGTACCCTATGTCCTTCCCCAGTCTCAAACTATATTCATACCAAATTTCATCAAAATCGGTTCAGTAGTTTGAGCGTAAAGAAGTAACAAACAAACAAACACACAATATGAACAACGTTTCGGCGCGCTCACGCCTTATCACATTGTTTTTATAACTGAGACCAGATGTTTACATTTAGGATTGCTGCCGCGACAATTCTGAGAAGCTATTGAGCCAAACTAGCGACTTAAGCATAATGGAGAGATTTATGATGTTTATATTATTTTTTGTTGGCGCCTAAAGCAGCCGGTGTGGAAAAAATTTGTTCGTGCGAATTGAAAAATCTGTAATGAATATTTGGAAGTCGTAAAGTATTAACACCTTATGTATTTATATTCTGCAGTATATAAGCTTTATAATGAGGGTAAAACATAGGTATAGGTGCCTAGTAAAAAAAGAATTACTCGTATATAAGGTCTAACCTGAAAAATAACATGCTGAAACTATTTGACGGGTGAATTGAGGCCATGATACTGAACAACTTTCTTGAAGGAACATGTATCGAAATATGAAAAGTAATTTTTGCCCACCCATACAAGTTGACTGATTAGCGATCCAAGTTTGTATGAAAAGCCAAAAATTATTTTTCATTTTTCGACATATGTTCCTTGGGAAAAGTTGTTCAGTATTACGGGCTGAAATCACTCTTAAAATAGTTTCAGTATATTTTGTTAGACCTTATATATGTGAGGTAGCTTTTTTTTTTCAATTTACGTTTAGCGCGATGTTTGAAAAAATAATGTAAAGAGATTATTGTATTTAGCTATTTTATTTTTAGTTTATGGTATATGTTATATATTCAACAATACTAAAGGTATAATTATAAGTATATATTTTAGGAAGGAATCATGTATGAAATATGATAGCTATTCGAACTTAACACCTGGCTAGTGGAGATGAACATGTCTATTCTTGTTTGGTTTGCGAAGAACGTCGAGTTTTGCAATACAATCATAATGTATATTATTATATAAAAGACTCGTGCTGTTTATAATCGTCTTTCAGTTGTTATTGAACAGCCAATCTGCGATATATCATCGTCTGCTAAACCGATTCAAACCCACTGCGGTTTATAACTTAATGTAAGTAGACATATTTTTTCTTTAATATCACTTAATGTCTAAATATTATATGTGTTACTTATTATTAAATGTATGTTTTGTTCTTTACAGATCATGTTGGACTCACAAGAAACTTGCATATTGTGCTCTCAATACGCTCAAGATCCCAACGAAGGTCTTACAGAAGACTTACAGTTCATTCATGTGCTGAGAGATCGAGCTGCAGAACTTAAGAAAATCGAAGATAAGAAGGAGGCTGCGTTGAAGAGAAGCAAGGAACTTGCATCATCGTCTTATGTAATTAAAAAGGCGCGAAAGGGCATCCGGGTGATTAAAATTCAGATCTTGGATCTAGAGAACGAGCGTGAGCGCGTCCCAACATACAGTGCTTTGTCTCCTTCAAGTTCTCCAACTCAACGCCAAGACGATGATAGTGTGGTGTTAAGTGCGCAATATGTGATCAGTGACTCATTTGATGAAATATTGGAATTGACTGAAAACGTAATTAGTAAGATAAGTAAAAAACTTAGTAGTGATAATTTTGATTAAGTACTTATGCTGTAAATAAACTTAGTTAATTTTAATATATGTGTGTATATACTTATTTATATTAATAAAAATGATTGTATTTAATTAAGTAATAAATAAAAGATAGTATATAATTTTTTTGTGATAATTAAGATTAAGTATGTCTTTGATTTAGTAATAGTTATATAAACATATTTTAATATAAATGATATAATGTATTTGTAGAATTAATTGAGTAATAAATAAAAGATGGTATATATTTTCTTGTTTTATTATTATCCATAACCATGAACTATATTTACAAAAAATATTCTATTTTCTATCAACTATACTAAAAAAATCTTATAGTTATAACATTATTTTATTTTCCATCAACCATTTCTTTATACATAAAACATTTTTTAGTGCACATTGTCTTAGATGAAAAAAACAATTTAATGAAAAAGATCCTTTACAATACTTAGCTTGAAGCTCTTTTAAATTTGGAATATTTTTATTTGTAATATCTTCAATATTTTGGTGGTCACATAACTGCTGAACCCATAACACTTTTTCTTCACCTTTCACAATAATTTTTCGTCCATTTAAATAAGGTTTTATAATCCTATGAAATTCTTTGTAATCGACAAATCCAGAGCCCCATCGATATCCGAGATTTTTTTCGATCCACCGAACACGTTTCCTTTCTTCAGGGGTAAGTTGGGAGAAAGCATAAGGCGGTTTTATTAAAAATATATGAGTATGCTCTTCAGTAGCTATTGCAAATTCCTTTACAATGAATTCATTGCTAGGGTTTTTGAAACCTTGTAGATCTACGACAATTGTGTTTTTATTCATGATATCTTTTTAACAATGTTGCTCAAAGGCTTGTATTCAAATATGCAATCGTTTAATATCAAGCAATATGCTGCTGTCTGATCAGGTATTTCTTGGTCAGCTTCAATTTCTACTCTCACGTCTATAGAGCCCTTCAATGTTTCCTGCTGACGGGAACAGTCGATAACAAATAATGGAGAAACGTCTTTGAATTCTTTTAAGCTCAACAAAGGTTCTGCTCGACGTCCATAATAAGACTGCTGAAATCTTGCATATTGTTCGTATAATAAAGAAAACTTATTTTCTGAGAAACTTATGTTCAATCCTTCATAGGGGTAATACGATGAATTTAAAAAAACTTTTATATCACGAATATTACAGTGATCGAATTCTGCCATTGACGTTTGTGGTTGATGTTTACGATTGGTTTGGAACCCAATAATAACAAACCGTGGTTTCTCAGTTTGCGATGTAGTTTTAATTGCCCAAGTGTGTTTACGAGTTCTGGGGAGTAATGGGTATTCATAGAGATCCCAATTCCGGAAAGCTAATGTAATAGCACGATCTTTTTCCAGATGTTTCAATAAATTAATTCTTTCACGATCAGATACTTTGACGTGTGGAACTCGCCAAACTATTTTATTAATAACTATATCATCAACAATTTCTTCATTATTTAATATTAATGCATTAAGGTTACTGTTGCTTCTTAGTAACACTAACTCATGTTTGCAATTTATTATGATTTTTTCGTAATCTTCCGCGAAGCCTAATATTCTGTTTAATGGTATTGAAGCAGAGAATGAACCGTCATGAACATTAGTTGTACCAGTAGGAGACCACCCCCATACTTTTGCAGATTTTGATTCATTTTCATTTAAGGAAAGATATGATTTTATGGTTGTAGTAATACCAGCATTTTTTATTCTATCTATTTCAACTCCATTTAATTCATACCGAATATCTTGAAATAAAAATAATGCAGGATTGTTGACAAAGCTAACACTTGAAAGTACTTCTTTTGTTTTACTATTGTATACGTTTGCTTTACCTTCAATGTACAATGTGCTGAGAGAGGGTAATATGTTCAAGTCTTGTTGGTTAATAGGGATTCGGATTTCATCATTCTTGTTGAAACTTGTCACGTACGGCTTGTATGAATGAAATTCGAAACTTTCCACGCTGTTGTCGTAGGCTGTTGGTTGAGATATATTTAAAATATTCATTTTAATAATCCTACCAATTTCAAATATTCTTGGTTAGTTTTTGAAAGCTTCGTCTGTGAAGAATGGAGAGGTCTTCTTTTCTGAGATGTTTTCTTGAAACTAACTTGAAGAGAGGATGGAATAGGGTTTTTATTAAAATTAATCATTTTCTTCTGAAATGTAAATACAGCTGAACCTCCTCACCGCGTAAATTGATTTGATTGTTTTCAGCGTCTAGCAATCTGATATTCAGATCAGTAATCGAATTTTGGTTGATTGGGAAATATATTATATTCTTGGGAATTTCAATAATGCGATAACCAGGTGGTACGTTAGGCACAAATTCATGAATTATGTGACTAGGTTTTCCGTTTACAAAAGATCCGCTCACTACATCACATTCGATGCGCACGAGAGTAGTAGATATAATGCTGACAGGATAACGAGATTCAGTACTTTTATTAGCTTTAACAGTCTCTTTTCCGAATCCTAAGATTCTACCAATTGAATCACGTTTTTCAAAATAAATATCTTTGGAACAGAAAATATTAGTTTTCAGTGTATTGTTATTACAAGTAAGTTTAAAGGAAGCATTTGTAATATTACTACTTAAAAAATCTTGTATATCTTGAAGTTCATAAGACCCTTCTGGAATCTCGATAACTTCATTTCCATAATATAATTTATTATTTCTCTCGTCTATGTTGGGAATCGAATTAAAAGTAGAAAAGTATAAAAGACCACATTCATAATCTCCAAGTAATTCTAGAGTTGGTGAATAGTTTGTTGTCAAGGAGCTTCCCACCCCAGTTATTGACACAGTGAAAGACATGTTTGTACTAAAAAAAAAATTTTTTTTATTCACTTAAATACATTTTTCCAAAAATTTATTAAAAAATTCAAGCAATGATGTCCACAGTTCGTGGATCCGAAGTTCTGATGTTGAATGTAATTATATTTAATGGGTGTATTTTTCAAATATTTTATTAACTCTAATGGTGGTTTTAGATTGCCAAAACTATCAAAATATTCAGAATAATTATCAAGCTTCGCGTAGGCTACCCAGTGAGTTCCAGGGTTATTACAACTATCAAGGTTGAGTATTGCGCACTCTATTTTTCTTGGTTTCGTAGGTAAAGAATCTCTCATAAACACACCACGAAAATAAGGTATATCGTTAGCATACTCTAATAAATCGAAATTAGTAAGTGGTCGTTTGGGTAGCCATTTCATTAGTTTTTTGAATTTTTAAGATATAATCCCGCTCCTTTTTTACTATGCTTGATGTATAATCCTTTTCCAAGAGCAACTGCTTCCATTGTTTTGTTGTGTCGTGCAGACTCTTGAAGATTCTGTTTAGCCACTTTGTAATCATTTACAGCTTTTGCTATACCTGCAGCTCCACCAGCTAGTGAACCGAGAGCCGATAATCCAGCAAAGATGGGAATCAAAGGCAAAAATCCACCACACTTAGGAATAGGTATATAGCGTGGTAAGCGCATACCACTTTTGTTTGTAAATATTTTCTTTGCAGCTGCATAAGCATATTTAATAGCAGTGTTTTTGTCTTTACGTTTAATTTTTTTCAAACCAGACTGTATTTTTTTCACAATTTTCATAAATGATTGCGCTCCTGCGCCTGCTTTTAGTTTTGCTTTCATAGCATTTTTTACAATCCATGAGGCAATTTTTTCTCTTTTACCTGCATTTTTGGATTTTAACCTTTGTTTTGCCATGTTTAAAAGTTCTAAATCAGCGTTATGTCGAATGTTAATATCACTGTTATTATACGCAATATCGTGATACATGCACGCCCTATCTAAATCGTTAATACCTCGGTCACCTCTTAATAACCTTTTCTGTAATTTGGTTCCTGGACCGCAAAACTGATATCCGGGTAAATGTAGTTCAAACGGTAACTTATCAATTAAACTGTTAATAATACCACTTCCTTTCTTCATGAATAAGCCGAAACTGATGTTTAACCTTCCGATACTTGACCTATATTACTGCAACAGCGCACTTTTGTCGACCCAACTGTTTTCGGAATCACTTAGTCCTAACCATTTTACAAACAATTTAGTTCCTTTTCTTTTTATAACTTTTTCAATGAGATAAAGATCAGGAAACTTAGTCTTCTGTAATTCATAACCGTAAAATGTTCCCAAAATTAGTTGCTTATGTTTGTCTTCTATTTGATAAGTAGGTGGTTTGGTACAAGTTACTTTTTTAACAGTAAATATTTCCGTTGACCAGTTAGGGGTGTAACCTTTACTAAAATCTCCTTTATACTTACTAATTCGAACATGATCACCAACATGAAACAGGGATTTCGTGATATGTTGTTTTTGAGTTTTATTTATATTAGCCTTGACTAAAGTCTCATTATACTTATTAACGTCTATTGGTTTAAACTTTGTTATGCTATGGGGTGTCCTGTTATAACGTTGAACAACGGATTTCAAATTACTGCCTAACCATTGATACTGTCCATAAAGACTAAATAATTTGTATAGATGACTTTTTAATGTTCTTATTACTCGCTCAACTATCGATGCTTTTTTTACAGAATAAGTGGAATAATGGTTTATTTTATATTTGCCCATCAATCTTTGAAAATGTTCATTGTAAAACTCTTTACCTAAATCTGTTTGCAAATTGCTTGGTTTTCGAGTTGATTCAGTCAATATATGTCGCATTGCATCTGTAACACAGTCCTTTGTTTTGGCTTTAAGAGGATTCACCCAAACATATTTCGATAAAGCGTCAATAACAACCAATATGTATTTGTATCCTTTATTAAACTGTGCATATTTTTGTAAGTCTATAAGATCAGCTTGCCACAAATCATCCATTCCTTTTATAATTGTACAACGACGTGGAAAATTCCTTCTCGCTGATCTATGGAGCTCGTCAACTATATTCCGTTTACTCATTTTTATTTAACCTTGACATCATTGAATCTATATCAGTTTTTGTATAGTATGTGGAACTTATATTAGACGAAACAGCTTTTTCTAAACCACTAAGATAATTTTTTACATTTGTTTGTATTTGTTTTAATTCAGCTCTTAAATCTTGAATTTCTTTATCCAAATAGGCTTTGTTAACCGCGTCGTTATCTTCCTTTGGATGTAACAATCCCTTTAATCTTGTTAGTTTTAGATTGTAATCTCCTGTTTCCGATTTGGTTAATAGGTCGTTTAGAGAGTCAAAATATTTAGAAACTCTTAAACGCTTATGAACGTGGTGACCGAATTTGTCTATATTCATTGCAATATAATATAAGTATATAGAGCGAATATTATATGTAAACTGCTCAAATCTCTTAATGTATGCTCTTTATATATTCCTAAATTCTCTCGATACTACTAAGATATAATACTACTTAATTTTCCCAGTGAATGCTCTTTAAGTTGTACATTCACTATCCCAGCTTCTTGTAATTCTGTTATAATTTCAATAATTTCGTTATCTAATCCTGTGTTGCCAGCTGCCCGTGACCCTAACAATAATTTTAGTCGTTCTACTAACTCATTAGGATCATTCCAATAAACCAAATCAGTATTTTTTTTAAGATTTTTCAACAGCTTCATACCTGACCCCTTTGAAAGACTCTCAGTACTAGTGGTTACAGTTCTAGTAAATTTAAATAGAGGTTTAATGATGTTCGTGTATTTAAAACCTTTATTACTATTAATAGGCTTCTTAGGATCGTAGTTACGTCGATGAGCATTGGTTTCCAATAACAACAATTTGTAATATTGTAAATCTTCATCTGTAATTAAATCCATGTTTGGTATTTTCTTGAAAAGTAATTCTTTTAAACCCGGTGTCTTTTTAATAATACGAGTTCCTATTTTCCATGTTACATCTTGGTCGAAGATACGTATGTTGCCTAGCAAGACTTTTCCGCGATCATGTCTGATACCAAAAGGAATATCATTAAGTGCTTCGGATGACCAAGACATATCATCATGATGTGTTTGATCTTTAGAGGTCGGTGATGAGCGAACAGATTTGAAGGACTCATCACTTAGGTTGTGTTCAGAGGGTGATACAGTAAGGGTTTTGTTAGAATTGTGTTCATGAGAATCATAGTTTTCTTCATCGTGTTCTTCCTCGTCAAATGGTTCATCTAAGTCTTCTTTAGTAAAAAATGATTCTTCATTTTCACTTAACTTCCTTATTTTTGTTTCGGGTATATAATTCTCCTCTTTTTCTTCGTCATATTTTCTAATGTTTTTACTTGACAGTTGATTAAGTGGATCAACGATAGGTTTGAATATTGTTTCTAAAGCCATGTTGCTCGCGTTTTTTGTATCTCTTATCAAACCCACCTTTCTTTTTACAGCAGCTGCGGATTTCACGATTTGTTTTTTTATTTTTTTCTCCATTTTATGATCCGTTCTTGTTCAGAATCTCACATAAAGTGAGTTGTTATCATAATGACAGTTTCTTTTTAATGCTAATCTATAACTATAAATGTATCAAATTTCATCCTGTAACATCCTTTATTTCGCTCACAATCCTTATTTATTACAACATAACCATACAGTTCTTTCCATACTGTTGAACACAATTCACGGAATTGATACCATGACATATCAGAACGCACGTGTTCTTCATAAACGTGTTTTAAATTGACATCATCCTGTTTGAATAATACAATAAGGTTTGCATTATCTCTCACGAGTTGCTTCGGTATTTTGGTATAAGTTTGATTAAGATAAAAACAGTCAATATTCTTATGACGTCCCATAGCGAAATAATCCCGTATATTATTTTGATTTTCACAGGCAACATCGTCAAATATTATAATAGAGTTTGGATCAGCTTCTTGCGGATTCAACACTTCAGTATTATGACTATATTTTTTAAACGATACACCTGGCACCATATTTAATACTTTTTCTAGAAATAAGTATTTTGGTTGGTATAAAGATTTTGAATATACGTACAGATTACGAAATCGTAGACCATTTTCATGCAATAATAAGCTTATCACTAAATTTGTCTTTCCACAACTTGATGGTCCGCATACAATGCAACGTATTGTATTTGGCAACAAGTTGCCATGTCGCTTAACCCCATTCGTCAGCATAGTAGGGCAAATACATTGTAAGTTTAAGGATTCTTTTTGTTTTATAAATTTCATAATTAGACAATTTAATTAACTTGACTGTCACCTTTGCTGTATCTTAACAAAATGAAAAGTTACAACTTTGCTATTATATTTATTAAAGGTGCCCACGAATTAGATCACCAGCATGAGCAAACGGCCTTGGTAAAGCGATTATCCATTGCATAATGCACTATTGTCAGATCTTTTAGGTTTCAGCAATTTTATATTGCTAAAACTCAGTGTTTCTGAGTGTCTAGTGAAACATGTCACATGTGTGTTACATGTAAATTTGCTAGAGTTAAAATTCTAAAAGTGGTGTAATGTGTTGCGGATCGAGTTGAAAATTAAAATTGGTAAGTTTTACACAAATATCTCTTACGCGACTTTCGAAATATAGTGTTATATGTGAAGTTACGTTGATTTTTAGGTGCTCTTTTATTATACGATTCAAAACACGTCATTGAGCGATTGAAAATAAGCTCTAAAGGTAAAGTAATTCCCAGATATTAAATGGTGACTTTGAAACTCAGTTTTATACGCCATTGAGGGAATAAAATGACCGAAAATGGCGTATAAAACTGAGTTTCAAAATCACCATTTAATCCCTACTATAATAAAAGGAAAAAAAGCATTTTTTTCATTGCTATTTGCGCTCACACCTGTGCTACACTTTAAATTTTTATGGATGTGCCGCGCGACGGTTTTTTACCAAAACCTGCATGGCTATTAAAATTTTTTAAATGAATAATGAATTAGTGGGGAAGTAGAAGATAGTGTTGATTTGGACGATATTAACGTAAGATGTTTTAAAAACTAAAACTACAAATAGTAATTTTTTAATCGACTAGGACAAGCCAAAAAGAGATGTGTTTTGCCGCTATGTATTGAACATCTATTCCCTCGTATCTTCAACGATAATCATGATACTTCGACAAATGGGGTAAATATAGTTGGAAGTGTATAGGTTGTCCGCTGGTTATAGGCTATATGACGGCACTGTAAATTCAATATGGCGTCATCTATGGCACAAAATGTAACAATAAAAAAAATTGAACTATATCGTGTATGGTATCAAATGCAAGGGTTAAATTAGCACATTTCAAAAATATATACATAATTATTACTATTTCGAACCCTGGTCAGGTCAAGATGGAAAATGATATTTTTCAGATTGACCTGGGGCTTGGATGTTAATTTAAATTTATGCATTGTTTTTATTTCTTTATTTTATTTATATGGGGCTAGCTCAATTTGTGCGATTTGTGGGTATACTTTTATTTATTTATTAAAACTTTATTGATCCTAAATTAAAATTGTTTACAATTTACATGTATAGCAATCGTTAAATCGTAAACCATTCCGGCCTTTAAAATAACCTCAGTGTAAAATAATTTCTGGCCTATTTGTATGTGCCCCGTCAAACGAACGGCTTTCAAGCAATTAATCGACGTGCCGTGTGCTTTTAAACAATTAGCTCGCACACCGCGGACGTAAAATATTTACCGGAGCGTTGTAAATGTTTTGCGTAAAACGGAACGCCCTCGTCGGAATGCCCTCGTCATAAAGTGCGAGTATTGTAACGCCATTGTGTTTAAAATTTTCATATAATTGCATGCAATGCATTAAGTTTAAATTGTACGGAATGGAATGGGAACATATTTTGTTCACGTGTATTTATCAGGAATCAAACGGAGAACGCAAATAAGTAAAGAGGTGAAACATAAGTATAACCAATTACCTTTGGCCAAATTGTACCGAAATATAATTTAAGCAGTGGCATTGTATATTCCCTACTACATCTACATTGTAACACACATGAGGACTCGTTAAATCGTCAAGAGAACGCTTCGAAAACTCAGACAAAAACACTTAACAAGAGACAATTTACTCCGAAGAATCAAATCACACATCAATCGTAAATCTACGGATTTACGGAAGGACCAGTCGGCAGATCCTTAATAAAATCAATTTAATTCAAGACGCACGCTCCTAGTTTCAAATCTTTGGATTTATCGGAGAACTGATCGGCAGATCCCACAAGTGCAACGACGCAGGGTACCACCAGGTCATGCAGCGAAGACTCCTGTAGCCAACACAGCCAGCATTCGTGCGAACATTCACAAAATGGTTTGTATCCATTTTATTTGGATTGCAAAACTGGTGTTCGATGTAAAAAACTAATGTAAACCCTCACTAAATCCCATAAAGCAAAGTGAATTTGTGTATCTAGACGATAGCATGATGTTACCCATTAACCTAGTTGCCCCTAAATTGTGTTTAGTGTTACCTAACTTAGTTTGTAATGTTCTAGGAATAACAGTTCTGACAAGTTACTGATTTTGAAACTCTGAACTTACGAATACTGAGAATTCTTACTGTTGCTACAAGCTACAATAATACACACTATACTATAAGTGAAACATTAGCCTTCTATAAGTATACCTATATCATTATTGTATATCGACATTTCATGCATTATTTGTTAACTTTTCACTATTTTACACATAGTTCATTGGAAATTTTATATTTTATATAACGTTTCAATCGTTGTCACACGAAATAGACTATTTCCTAAACTAATCTTTAAATTGTATTATTTTACGTATCGAACTACACTACTTATATCTTCTTAAGACATGTAAAATCCACTACAAATACAATAAATATTTTTAACAAATACAGACTTTCATTTCAATTAAACCTACTCAAAACCCTTGTGCATGTACCTTTTCGACATATGTGAAATAGGGAACATGCTCTTTGTTTTACATCACTATAAGTTGCACGATATGTAAGTAAGATAGACTAATATTAGTCTATATAGCCGTAATCTAATATTTTTATTTTTAGTTCAAACTATTGGTGTTGTGTTCATTATTGTTGTGATTCTAAGAATTTAAGTGATTTTAGATTTATAAGATTGATATTATAGGTTATCATAATATAAAAATTTGCTGAGCTATAATTACATATATTGATGTTAATCTCTAGAATGCGTTAGGCTACCATAGGTATCAGATTTTTAAGTCTTAAGGCATCTGTTATCAGTTTATCCTATTGGATTCATTTGTCACGATGTTTTGGCAAATATTCTGTAAATTTTCCAAAGAGCTGCAAAACTTTTATTTTTAACATTACCGGTTTCGTTTTCCGGTACATCTAAGAGGAGTTAGGATGAATTTTCTCATTTCTGATAGTTAACTCTCTCTCTCTCTGTCTCATCATAATCAAGTCCATCTTCAGCTATATCTATTGCTGTAAAGCCTGGGGTCCGCCTTCTGGCTTTTACTTCTCCTATTGACACAGTTTTAAGAGTTCTTGGTTGTAAGACATCGGCACGCATATCATACTTGACAACGTCCAGTTTCCAGCTACCTGATGATTTATATTTCCTTCCAGACATGGACTACGGAAGCGGCGGTCCCCCACCTCCGGGGATGATGAAGGACAGACACGGGCCACCGCCACCACATCATCCGGTAAGATATCATCTTGAAATGAAATGAAATTAAAGTTTATTTACATTTAATTAAAATGAGGTACTGATAGATGGTACAATAGTAATATGTAGAGTCTTACACATTCTGTCATCACTCATATGCAATAGACATTAATATGTCAATTAGAACATTTTTTGTGTATAATTATTTCTTATTGATCATGATATAACATATTTGTTGTCAATAACAAATTCTTAGGCAAATTATAATAATACCGCAGCTTTTATTAGCTGCTGGTCTAAAGATTTCTCCCAATAACTAAAGGATTAAAACTCCAAAATACTAAGTTCCATCAAAATCGTTGGAACCGTTTTCAAGATCCTCATTATACATGTATAAATGTAGTATCCTACTAATATTATAAACGCGAAAGTTTTTAAGTATGGATGGATGTTTGTTACTCTTTCACGTAAAAACTATTAATTGGATTTTAATGAAACTTTACAATAATATAGCTTATACATCAGAATAAACACATAGGGTACAAATTATAAAGATATTGTGTGATATTCCTGCGCAGACGAAGTCGCAGTCACCAGTTAATGTACAAATATAGCTTGTACTAGGTATGGAGTACACACGCGTCAAACTGGTCAAACAATAAATCATTATTTTGTTATACGTATCAAGTTTCACAGCTGTAATAAAAGCTTGTAAAAATATTCTAAAATTCGGTGGTCCAATTGTCCGCTCCGAAGGTGATAGTGGAAACTCCGGAGAGGTTTCCTCACTGCGCAATAATTAAATTTCAATTAACGATAATGCTCACTGCCGTACCAATAGACCGGCGATGTCACTGTAATTTTGTGGCAATCAAATAATAATTAGGGATTTGTACATAACGTTTTTAGTTTATGTGCTTACCCGTTTTGCTTCAGTTCTTTAAGTGCTAGGGGTTAGTACCGGAACGTTTAGTCAAATTCGAGTTTCTTATTTTACCTTAACACCTGATATTGTCTCTTGTCACAAAAGCACAGAATTAATATAAGTATTACGACCTCCATAGCGTAGTGGTTACCATGCTAGTCCGCCACCCAGGGGTCCCGGGTCCGATTCCCGGTCAGGGCAAGTTGGAAAATGGCCTTTTTCAAATTGTCCTGGGTCTTGGATGTTTATTACATTACATACTATCACGTCTTTATCCCTAATGGGGCAGACAGAGCATGTTGTTTATCTATATATGTATTTGTTATAAAATATAGTATCGTTGAGTTAGTATCCCATAACACAAGTCTCGAACTTACTTTGAGGCTAACTCAATCAGTGTAATTTGTCCCTATATATTTATTTATTTTATTACATACAAAACGGAATTTCCTAAGGTCCCGCGCAATATGCGTCCCCGTTCCCCGTTTTCGCCTTGTCGAGAGTGTTCAGCGAGCGAACACAACACACATTGACGTGTACACGGATGTATAGTTTCATTTGTAGTAGTAGGCATAAATGATACTCCGCTTCTATGAAGTACCATACCTGTAACAGAAGACTAGACGAGTAACTAGTAGCACAGGTATGGCACTTCATACAAACGGAGCAGCATATATACCTAGTACTACTACAAACGAAACAATCCGTCCGTGCACACGTTAAATGTGTAAGTTAAACAATCAGGGTCGCCACCACAGAATTTGTTGCTTAGCTTACCTGTTTTCATCACTGGGAAATCTATAAAATTTTCGTTATTTATTGTTTTCCGTGGACAAACAATGATAATGTGCGCAGTTTCTCACCATTTGTAACTAGGTGTTACAAATGTCAGCAGTACGGACATGCGGCCAAGACATGCAGAGCTGACACCGTCACTTGCGGTCATTGTGGGGCACTGGGTCACACAGTAAAAGAGTGTACGAAAACTGCTGAGCCGCCAAAATGTGCAACATGCCTGCACTACAAAAAACCGTGCAGTCACAAAACTGGTGACCCCGATTGTCCAGCTAAAATTATGGCCGAAAAAAGGTTTATAGACTCCATAGACTATTAATGTGCCAAATAATACCATTCTTTTAGATATTTATTATGTAATTTTTCTTTATATAGAATACATTATGCAAAACTTAGTTTTATTTTTAGATTTTTTTATTTTTTATACATTCTCCATTTATAATTGATATATTGTTATTATTTTTATTTTATTTTTTCCCTGTTGACTTGTTTGATTTATAAGTTTATATGTTGATGGCGAGTCCTGGTGACCCGTAACACAGGTTCTTCGGAAACCTATCATAGGCACCAGTTCTCCACATCTTTTATTGTTTTTAAATACGAGTACAAATATGTTCATTATGATTACCTTTTAAGTTACAATAAGTTTATTTTTGTGGAGGAAAATAAATATACATTATTATTATTATTATTATTTTTCTTGTTTTTATTTTTCTCAGCTAATGCTGGTGTTTTTAAATGAAAGACACGGGCCATGGCCAAGTGGCTAACATTGTGAAGGATTGTTTGTCAGTCCGTCGGTTTCATTGTAGTTTTCATTATCGGTGGTATCCATGAACTTTCTCACTATTCGGCACGTATTGAGAATAGCGGCCTTCTGCATATTTATATAGGTTAGTGGCTTGAGATCCAGGAGCTTCAAAGAGTGATGTAGGTGTCTTGGGATCACACCAGTAGTGGATAGTACAATAGGTACTATGTATACCTTATCCTGGTTCCATATTCTACCTATTTCGTCTTTGAGATCAGCATATTTGTGAATTTTTTCGGTTATTGTTTTAGTAATATTGTGTGTGTTAGGTACTGCAATATCGATCAGGTATGTAGTCTTCTTTAATTTATCTTGTAAAATGATGTCGGGCCTATTGTAATGGATGGTTCGGTCGGTCAGTATGCTTCGGTCAAAATATAGTTTGTGAGTCTGGTTTTCTAGAACAGCGTTAGGTGAATATTTATAATAAGGTGTGTGTTTGTGAGATGTCTGCAATAGGTTATGTTTAAGTGCAAGTTTTTGGTGTATAATGTTCGCTATCTGATTGTGTCGGTGTGTGTAATCTGTTTGGGCGAGTTGTGGGCATGCTCCGGTTATATGTTGAATTGTTTCAGAGTGAATATGGCATTTACGGCACCTGTCGTCTCTTACATTAGGGTCTTTAATTATATATTTCTGATAGTTTTTAGTATTTATAACTTGATCTTGTATAGCTATTATAAAACCTTCGGTTTCTGAGAATAGCACGCCCATTTTTAAAAATGTATTTGAAGCTTCTGGATCTATATGGGGTTGCTGGAGGTCGTTAGGATGGCGACCGTGAAGGACTTTTTTTTTCCAATCATCGATCTTGGTTTTTTCATATTCTGTGTCCACAAGTAGGTATGTCTGTCTGTCTGTTAAGTTAAGAGGAGTATAGTTTATGTCATTACTAACTATTGCGCTATGTATTTCACTAGTAATGGCTTTTCTAAGGAAGAATTTTTTTAATGCTTTTATTTGTTTCTCCCATAGAGCGTGAATGTTAATAAGTCCCCGGCCACCATTATTTCTTTTAATTACTAATCTTTCAATCGCAGACTTTGGGTGGTGATGGTTATGTTTAGTTAGGGTAGTTCTGGTTAAACGTTCTATGGTAGCTAAGTTGCTTTTACTCCATTTAATGACTCCGAATGAGTAAGTGAGTATGGGGATACAGAAGGTATTAATAGCTTTAATCATATTTTTTCCTGTAAGCTGACTTTTGGTAATCTTGTTTAATCTTCTTCTATATTCATTTTGCAAGTTCTTCTTAATTTCAGTGTGATCTAGACCTTTTGACTGTTGATATCCCAAATATTTGTAGAGCTCATCCGGTTCCATTGCTGCAATTGTTTCTGTCTCACTTATCGTACACCCCCCAGGCTGGATCTTGCCTTTAACTATGTGAAGTGTTCTACATTTATCTAATCCGAATTCCATTTTTATGTCCTGACTGAAAGTTGCAGTAGTTTCTATTAACTTTTTGATATCTCTATCTGTTTTCGCGTATAATTTTATATCATCCATATAAATTAAATGACTAATGTTAGTTTCTTTATTCTCATGTTTGAGGCAATATCCAACATGACGGGTATTCAACAAGTGTGACAGTGGGTTAAGGGCGAGGCAAAACCATAAAGGACTCAGTGAGTCCCCTTGGTAAATTCCTTTTTTAATAGTTATTTCCCTAGTAGTGAGTTTGGATTGTTGTGTGTTTAAACAGAGTGTGGTTTTCCAGTGAAGCATTGCGTTTTGCAGAAATGAAACTATAAGGGGGTCTATTTTATATATTTTTAGGATACGCAGCAGCCAAGAGTGTGGAATACTGTCAAAGGCTTTCTTATAATCGATATAGGCACAATGTAAGTTTCTTTTCCTGCTAGCGGCGTGCTTGTGAATGATGGAATCGATTATAAGTTGCTCTTTGCAGCCCATATGCCCTTTCCTGCACCCTTTTTGTTCCTCAGATAAAATATTATTTCTTTCAATATGTATGTTTATTTTAGCAGTAATGACTGAAGTTAAAATTTTATAAATAGTAGGTAAACAGGTTATTGGTCTATATCGGGATGGATATTTTGAATGAGCACCTTTAGGTAACATGTATGTTATACCCTTTGATATAAATTGAGGCATACTTTGTGAACCGTTTAATATATCTGAAAAGTTTTTGGCTATTGTTTTATGAACTACGTGTAATTTTTTGAACCAAAAGTTATGGATTTTATCAATACCTGGGGATTTCCAGTTGTGCAAATTATCTGTAATATGTTTTATATCTGTTTCAGTAATGTCTCCTAATTTCATTTCTTCTATTGATTCCCATCTATTTTCTTCATCCTTTATCCATCCTGCTTCATCATGCTGTAATTCTGATTCCCAGATTCCCGACCAAAAGTTTTCTAAATCTTCAGTTGAAGGTATTTCTGTTACATTATTAGCATCTTCTGTTTCACTATTGAGCTGTAAGTTTCTGTAGAAAGATTTTTCATTTGTTCTAAATATCTGGTTATCTCTTTTTCTTTTCAAAGATTTATTGTACCTAGCTAATCTTTTCGATTTAAGTGCTAATCTCTGTTTTAAAGTATCTAAGAATTCTTCTGGTTTTGTATTTGATTTGTCATGTTTAGTATGCGTTTTAAGGGTTTGAAATATTTCTTCTACTTTTTTCACTAATTCTCTAGATCTATTGTTGTTTATATATTGTGTAACACGGCCAATATCTGCTCTTAAACTCTGTACATCTTTTTCTAGCCTAATTTGCCACGATGGTTTACCTTTCCTTACGCGTGATCTTTCTTCATTATTTTCTCCTATTTTAAATCCTAACTCTTGTGAGATTACATATGCTGTACAGTAAACTAATGTATGAGTATCGATCAACTCGGTTTCATTTGACAAAAATCGGTTCAGTATATGTTCGTTGAAGAGATTGAGTAATTTAGTGAGTTTAACACTATATTTTAACTTTGGTAGTTTTGGTCTCATTGTGGGATCGGTGCCCCTATACTGGATTAAAACTGTTTGTAATTTTTCATTCATTTGCTCAACTATAGACTCAGAATTAACATTCCGCGTGAAATCTAAACATTCTATATCATTTTCTATAAGAATACTGACATTTTCTGTTTGTGTAGATATGTGGGATGTTTGTGTCTGATTATCATGTTCAGTGATAAATCCGTCATTAAGATTGTCTACGTATGTGAGTGTGATGTTTGAATTTAGTAAGGAATTTGGTTGTATGGTATCAGGTGTGATGGCTAATTGGGTGGTTCCAAGTGTGTCAGATAGATGTGTGGTTTCAGTTATAAGAGGTTGCGTTATTATTATTATTATTATTATAATTCAATAATCTTAAGTGACTCGCGTAACGTCAACGTGCGACTACCAATAACCCTGTTTTACTGTCGCTTACACCTCACAATAACGGGGGAGGAGTTGCGGGGACGCCAGATTGCGGGGGACGGTGCGAGTTTCCGTTCTATATGTAATACTATTATTAATTCTGTGCTAGTAGTGAGTAACCAGTATTAATTTAGTTTTATCACCCAACCGTTTGTGTTTCAGCGGGACGGGCGCGGCTACGGACCCGAGGGTTACGGGGGTGAGGGGTTCGTTCCTCCCCCGCCGATGCACCATCCACCCATGCCGCCACAGAACCAGGTAAACATACATTACACATTATCATGTGCTTCGGAAGGCACGTATAAGCCGTTTGTTTCGGCTGTCATTATTGTATGGCAGTCGACAAGCTATGGCAGATGCACGAAAAGCAAAGCAAGTCATTTTAGATCTTCCCAGCAGCCGTTTTTAGTTTATGCACTAAATTTGAAAAATGACCTTCAATAAGAGATAAATTTATCCTACAATAAATAAAAAATTGTGACTTAGATTGCTTGCGCCTGAATCTGGCTTGCGCCTTAAACATTTGTGTGTCGTTCCAGGGCGGCCCCCCGCAGCAGGGCGCGGTGATGATGGTGTACGGACTGGACCCGCAGACCGCCAACGCGGACCGGCTGTTCAACCTGTGCTGCCTCTACGGAAACGTTGTTAGAGTGAGTATCGTCTCTCTCTTTAGGGTTCCGTAGCCAAATGGCAAAAACGGAACCCTTAAGATTCGTCATGTCTGTCTGTCTGTCCGTCCGTATGTCACAGCTACTTTTTTCCGAAATCATAAGAAATATACTGTTGAAACTTGGTAAGTAGATTCTGTGAACACGAAAATAAATAAATTTTTGGGGTTCCCCATACTTAGAACTGAAAATCAATTTTAAATCAATTTTTTTTTCGTCAGGCCCATACGTCTGTTTACAAAATCTATGGATAAGTCTTCAAAAATGATTTTGAGCTTTCTTATATATATTTTTAAACTAAATAGTTTGCGCGAGAGACTTCCAAAGTGGTAAAATGTGTCCCGCCCCCTGTCCCTTCTAAAATAAGAGAATGGTATAACTAAAAAAATATATGATGTACATTGCCATGCAAACTTCAACCCAAAATTGGTTTGAACGAGATCTTAGTTAGTAGTTTCTTTTTAATACGTCATAAATCGTAATCCGTAATTTACGTTTCATTCAATCAAATCTTTTTAAAATATATAGGGACAAATTACACAGACCGAGCTAGCCCCAAAGTAAGTTCGAGACTTGGGTTATGGGATACGGATACTTATTTATTGATTTTAACGACATTTTAATTCCTCAATGATGTCATCGAGATTTCGAATAAGTTAAACTAAAAAGTAACTTCATCCCCAAGCTACACAACAGATTTTAATACAATTTCTATGGGATCACCTGACAAGTATTCAAACAAAAATGACAAGTATGCCCTTTCAAAGAAATTGATTTAAACTTTAAAGGGAGGAGGTTATCAATACGTCGCGATCTTTTTTATATATATGTATGATCGCCGATTTTTTGTAAATGCTCGGAGCGATGTGGAAAATTGTTTTTTTTTTTAAAGTTTACTTGTCAGATGGTCCCATTTTATCAAAATCGTACCGGAATGTCGGATTTTAGTTTTGAAAAATTATTGAAAACTAATATGGCTTTCCACCACCAGATAAAGTTCCTGAAAACGAAAGAAGGCACGGCCATGGTGCAGATGGGTGACGCGGTGTCGGTGGAGAGATGTGTCCAAAACCTGAACAACGTCACCGTTGGAGACTACACGTTGACCCTCGCGTAAGTATCATTATAATTAGCCTGGACCTATAATGTAAGAGTTTAATTTTGCCTGGGCCCATAACCTTGTTTCAACCACGCCTGGGTTCTTAACCTTGCCTTGGCTTAGCTGTGCTTTTTAATTGGCATGTGTCCATAAACTTGCTTCAACCACGCCTGGGCTCTTAACCTTGTCTTGGCTTAGTTGTGCCTTTTAATTTAGCCTGGGCCCATAACCTTGTTTCAACCACGCCTAGGCTCTTAACCTTGTCTTGGCCTAGCTGTCCCTATCATCTATTCATACCCTTGTATGCAAAATAGCACGGCGAGCAGCATTTTTGTTATTTCTTGGTTACTTCATATCAGCATAGTAAAGATATTGAACCCATGATAAGCTTCATTAGGAATTAGGACTCATAACTTTTTTGTCTTAATTTTACCTGGGCCCATAATCCGCCTTTTTCAGAGCCATACCCTTGGCCAATGAACAGCAATGTCACAGTACAATGCCACGACGCCCCAAAACATGTGTTTTAAAAAAATTTTGTCCTACACTTTTTGACTTTCATTCCAGATTCTCCAAACAAGCCTACCTATCAGAAGTGATGAACCCTTACCCGTTGCCGGACAAGAGCCCGTCGTTCAAGGACTACGTGGGCAACAAGAACAACCGCTTCCTCACCCCTGCATCCATACACAAGAACAGAATACAGCCGCCTTGCAAGGTAATTTCTGAAACGCGGTATCGAAATTTTTATTTTCAGATATATATACCCCTGAATTATCATTCGTCACTTACTCTTATTGCGTACTGCGTACTATACGAAGACCCTGTAGCTTCACAAGTACGCACAGTATGTGAAATGAGTACTGGTCGTTTCTTGCAATGTGAGATGATACTACAATGACTCGCGAATTTTATTTTTATTAGACAATCTCTGTATAATTTAGTAAAAACCAGATTATACTTCGAGCATAGAACCTACAAGCCTATTAATACGTAGACAACAAGAATAACCTCTTTCTCTAATGTAGTTTTGCAAAAATTAAATCTACTTATAATATTTTGCCTTCTATTTTGATTATTATTGGTTTTGGAGCCGCCTTTGATATAATATCCAACTCGATATTTATCGGAAAAACATGGCGGATATCAACTAAACCCAACATTCGGTATTCTCGTGATATCAAATGTGATATTTATCCAGTATCAGCACTCGATACGCAACGAGTGGTCAAGCGTAGCCGGTACAAGAATATCGTCTATTTCTAAACTGTCAAATCTAAAGTATTAAAGCTATTTGATAAGCCTCAATAAGCCCTATCTTTTGAGAAATTGATGGGTATCCTCTTAGTTTTTTCGCCACGGGTTCCATTTCCATAATATTATCTCAACTTATTTTAAATTAGTAGGTAAAAAGATCGTAATTATGTAGTATTGTATTGACATTCAATTTTAATTTAACGTCAGTCGACAATAATATACGAGTATTGCCAAGTTTTAATGCGTTCCATTCTTTCAATGAACATTATAAGAATTTTTATTTTTATTTGCATTGCAGCTCATACAATTTATTATAATAAAATAGTATTACAAGTATTTTACTTAAATCAACAATATAAGCAATGGTTTGTGTATCAAATTTAATAAAATAAGTAAAAAATATTTATAATATAGGCATAATAGAGAAAATGGAACGTGTTTGCAATTGGAGAAGCGCCCTACATCGATATAATATCAAGTTTTATATATCACAACTGAGAATTGCACTTCTGGTGGCCGCAGGTGCTGCACTTCTTCAACACGCCGCCGGACGTGTCCGACGAGCAGCTGCTGTCGGTGTTCAAGGACTACGGCGTCACGCCGCCGCACACCATCTCCAAGTTCCCGCTCAAGAGTGAAAGGTACACTATATACACTACTAGAGGAAGCGCGCGGCTTCGCTCGCGTTAACCACGCGAGTGAAGTCGCGGGCGTGATGCAATATAGCCTATAGCCTTCCTCGATAAACGACCTATCTAATACCGAAAGAATTTTTCAAATCGGACCAGTGGTTTCGGTTGGTGAGATTAGCGCGTTCAAACAAACAAACAAACAAACTTTTTAGCTTTATATACAAGTATGGATATGGATTAACGCAAATACTGTAAGGAAGACAGAAGTGGCGCCCTCATTAGAAATACTTTTTTTTATCTATACATACATACATAATATCACGTCTTTATCCCTAATGGGGCAGACAGAGCATTTTGGGTCTTGCGGCTCTATGCACAGCCCAGGGCCGCAAGACTCAAAAGCCACTTTTAGCGTCATGGTGGGCGAGAAGATGGAAAAGCAATCAATACAGTGACGGGTTGCTAGCCGCATCGCCTGTTAAAATGATTCGCATTTTTGCCCATCTATACATATAATAAAATAAGTTAAAAAAAAAGTGTTTTTCTGTACATTAAATATATTTCCAAAAAAAATATTGGGGGGAAACGTAGACATAGTAATAGAGTAAGAATTTAAAAAATGTCTGTCTGTTTGTACACGCTAATCTCCAGAAATACTGGACGGATTCGAATGAAGACGCCTGGACCGATTTGGAAAATTCTTTTTTTGTTTGAAAAGGCATACTTGTTAGGCAGTCTCGTAGAAATTTTTACATCCGTAATATGTATGTGGATGGCCCTTTACTGCTTGTTCTTTAAAAAGGACATCGACTTTAACGAGGATAACAATAATTTTGTTAGCAGATCGTCGTCAGGCCTGATGGAGTTCCAGAACATATCGCAGTCGGTGATGGCGATAATGGCCTGCAACCACGCGACCATACAACACCCGGGTAATTGGAACAATTAATTTAATTATACAATGTCTTTTTTAATTAAGTACAAATATTTTAAGGGGTGGTTCAGTCCATCATTTTGAACAACTTTTCCCAATGAATGTATATCGAAATACGTAAAAAAAATTTTAGGGTTTTCATACAAATCGAAGTAGTCACGTGATATCATTACTATCGAAAGCGATTTTTTTTTTTCGTATTTCGTTTTACATTTATTGGGAATAGTTGTTCGAAATGATGGACTGAATTACCCCTTAAAATATTTGTACTTAATTAAAAAGGACATTGTATATAGAGATTGATGTATGTGGGAGAAGTGAGAGGTCTGTCAGGATTGTAGCGAGTGGAGATCATAATCTTTGCCTACCGATGTGGGGAATAGGCGTGATAATATACATGTAGTTTTTTTGCACGCTCTTTGGCATCTTTAGCTGACTATTGAAAGCACAGACCTGTTTCTGTGATTGAAATGCATATTATCTTTGAAAAGGTAAAGCCGGTGTGCTCATATCGGATTCTGAAGCAGCGCAGCTGAAAATGCATGCAGATTAAAAATAAATATTTTTTACAAGTAATTACATAACAAAGACATTATCATTAGTAAGTCGTGAATTTGCGTTTTTTTTTTTTAAAAAGAGCCTAGATTTAACTCGAGTTAAAAAAGGAAAATATATGTTCTATGAAGATGTTGAATTGTATTTTTCAAATGTATTAATTATGCAACGACCCTTTTAAAAGGACGTGAGCATCTACGAGACAATGAGAGACTTTCATCTAATTCTTTACTATATTTGCGGAATGCTCAGCCAATGGAAGTTAATATTTATTTATTTCTTCTACTAATTATTCATTCGAATGGTTTCAGGTGCGAAATTCCCGTTCGTGATGAAGCTGTGCTTCTCGTCGACGCGGCAGATTGGGGCGCGGCCACCCACGGGTGGTAAACAGGACGCGGCGCGTAATGCGCAGAACAACGGCGTGGACGAACACGACTACTAGTAAGCTAACAGTACACGCTACAGACGGATACAGCCGTGTATGTACTTGACTTAGTCCGTTTGGGCGCAGGCAGTCTTGATTCGTCGATTTTCTAGTCGAAAACCGCCGATTTACGAAATGTCCTTCCTAAATCACAGTCGGTAAAATTCGCTCAATTTAAATTTCCGTGTCAAATATGATATTGGAAAATGAAAAAGAAATGATATTCGTATTTTGTGTTTGAAATTCAATGTCTGATTCGTTATATTGCGGGTTTTGTTATGATCAATGTTAATTTAAAACAGGCAATTATACGAATTTAGATACTTACTAAATTATAATGTGAGTCTAGTCTATGTTGACCCAGTGGAAAGTCCGATCAATATAAATTGCAAGGAAAGTTTTGGATGTGTACCTACCATTCACGATTTAGACTATTTGAGATATGTGTGACTTTGATTGTCGAAATAAAAGTATTTATTTTGTAAACGGTGATAATTTGCATTGACTAGACAATTTGCGAATCGTACGATCTACGCCTGAACGATTTTTATAACTACACTGTCACGCGGTGCGTCATGGTGTCCGATGTAAGTGTCCGAAACTTATGTCGTTTTGTACTCGGACTGGTTTGAAATTCCGTGTCGGTAAGAGGGGGCTTAGTGTCTCTATCTGTAGTCTAAGTGTACATTCACGAAAGTGGTTTAAAAAAGACATGTAAATTGTGTTTTAGGATCGGACCAATGTTGATGATTTTTTAAGGTTGGCAACACTCGCGTGTTAATTTAGTTTTCCGCCAAAGAGTAATGTTACCAGCTTGGAGTATATTGTTGTTTTTACGTGTTTAGATTATATGTGGGTGACGAAATTAGGGTGGCATTTGAGAGGCAAGTTTGGTACTCGAGAAACTATTAGAAAAATCTAAAGATTCTTTTAAATCAGTGTCTAGTGGAATATTATTGTAAGTGTATTATTTAAATTGAGAATAAACAAATTTTTAAATTTGTTTTGTCGATATGAAAGTTTCTAATATGATATCTTTTTTATTTCAATCAGAATTCAAGGTCAATGAGAATTTGCTTTATAAAATTGATAATAAAAGACCCAGCACCAAATACTTTTTTCAGATCAGAAATAACTTGACTTTAACTTTTTTAAGAGCAAAATCTACACTGTTTTTATATCGATAATTATATTTATTTGATAACTTATCAAAATTGCCCTGTCAAATAGTCGCCTTTAATTTCGTCAGACCGACTTTCCTGCACAAAGTCGTAGTTAGTGTTTTCGGTTGACATCAATATTATAATTCGGCCTAAAACCATGTTATTATGACTGCCGTCTTAAGTTTCACAATGTGATAACTTATTCTTTATAATTGTTATTGTAAAAATTGATTGTTTATTGAAATCTTTAAGTCTCGATATTACAATACGCTTTTTAGTAAAATTTTAAAACAGCTATTTATAAAGGGTCTAACAAAATATACTGAAACTATTTTAAGGGTGAATTCAATCCACGATATTGAACAACTTTCCCTAAGAAACATGTATTGAAATATGAAAAACTCAGATCGTCTAATCATTCAAATTGTATGGGAATATGGGATACTCAAAAATATTTTTCAAATTTCGATATTTATTCCTTGAGGAATGGGGTTTCAGTATCATAGACTGAATTCGCCCTTAAAATAATTTTAGCACATTTTGTTAGACGTTATATATACCTATTCTCTTATAGACTTATTCTCTAGTCAAAATTTGATGCATAATATATTATGAAACGCGGCCACTTGGACTGAAATTTTACTTCTTGACGGTTTTATGAATTTTAACTGATTGTTATATTAATATGGTGACATATATTTTAACCTTCTATAGTAGGGACCATAGAGTTAATATTAACATCTGTATATTTGCTTGGGAATATAGAAACTGAATTATTTGTAGACCCTAGTTATAAATGCCTTGTAAAAAGGATAGAGCTTGCATTTTTGGATAATTTGAGTTTAACCTTCTTTGTTTCCGAGTCACATTTGTTTTTTACTCTTCTAAGATCTTTTATACTATCGAATTTCGACAAGCAAATATAAGATGTCGGCTTTTTATATTATATACCTTCTTCGTTGATCGAAATAATATCTATTCTTATAAAATCTACACGTTTTTCCTACGCCTCCGTTTCAAGGTTTAGATAAAGTGCGACGTCTGTGACAATTGAATAATTGGACAATCGCTAACTAAAGTGTTCGATGTAAAATGTATAAAAAATTCAAATTCTTGCTTCAGTTCATTCAGTCTACTAAGCCAAATAATAAGCCAAAGTTTATAAACTTGTTAGAGGTAAATTGTATTATAGAAGTCAAATTAACGGCGCCATTTTGTCAATTTTGAATCTAATTTGACACATTTATTTTTTTGTTCTTTACGCAAAAGGACGACGCGACATAAATGTCAGATGTGATGGTTTTTTGCTAAAATAGGCGCCATCGATGTACATACGCTGTTGATAAAAACAACTTCGATCAATAGTTTTAAAAAGTACAATCAGTTTACGTGTCATGTTCACAGAAAAATAAAGGAAAATATTAATATGTTAGGTGGAAAAATATTTCATTAGTTTACGATTTCACATAATAAGCATGTATTATAAAATAAATGGAATGACATATCTTTTGTGACTCACGCGTCATTTATATGTCAATTTTAACCGCTATTCATGGCATGTAGATATGTATAAGATGTATATTGTACTTAAAATGTACAGTCGTGCACAACTGTCATATATTTTGTGAGAGAATTGCCGCAGTATGCTTTTTAAGCTTGATAAATTTAGATTTGTACTTAAAATGCAAATAGGTTATTAGATTTAATAAATTATAGGCTAGACACGATGTGCTCGATTGTACAATGCTTGTCCTTTCAGAGATTGTCAATTGTACATTTTATTTTAGCAAATGTACGTATGTAAGTGTATGTGGCGATATATGTGTATAACGCTTCGATAATAATTACTACATATCACAATGACAAATAAATTGCCTATACGTGTTATCGTTACTTCAAAAACACTTATAATACATGTCTTTTCCACAAACACAAATCAACAAGCATACTTATTTCGCTCAAATATTAATATTTTTTTCTCTGCATTTTTCTTTTTGATTTGTTTTTACTTTCTTTACTTTATACAGTATTACTTTCACAGTCTGACCGAAAAATAGCATTTATTGGTAAAACCCTAATGATGTCCTTTTAAAAGAACAATCAATAAGAATTTTTATAAAAAATGTGCATTCTAACGAACTTATGTACCTAATGTTTGACTCTGTTAAATATAATACAATTAATTTAATTTATACGTACCTTAATTGTGTAGCATACTTACTCGTACTATATTCCTAAATAAAGAACTCAGATTTCTCTATATACATAACATTGAAGAATATCACTAGTATCATAAATTAAATTTTAAAAGTTTGTTCTTTTAAAAGGACCTCCGTTCTTATAAGAATAGCTCTCATTAGACACCATACTTCATTTTAAAAAATCCTTATTATTTTTCGGCAGAAATTTAAAGACATACAACTTACATTAACGTATTTGCTTCTAGCTAATGGCGAACGGCGGAGCACACTTACTCACACATATCAAGACGGACGGCAACACACAGACACACACAGGCACACCACTACGAGTGCGGGGAGGGGAGGGCTGCCATTGCAAAAAAGAAAAACATACAACACAGTAAAAAAAAACAAGAAACTTATTGATCTATGACTTAAAGTTACGGGTTATAAGTATTTTTGGAACACATTACTTTCGCAATGGCATAACTTAATAATTCCTTATTTTTACAATTTTTGTGATTTAGATCACACTATAAAGACATTAACAGTTAGTTTTTTTTAATATAATTATAGACACAGTAACAAGATTTTTCATGTTTTAACACATTTTACATTTCCATTATTGTTTCTCGATTTTGACACGGAGCGACGCTCCGTGGAATGCGCAATGCATTTTTGATTTTTCTGACTAGTGGCTTAGTTATGTATTTGTTAAGTACTATTCCCATTTTATTTCAATTAATGTTAGATATTAGACTTCAGTGCCATTTTCAAAACCACTTTTGACAAATGTAAAATCTATTGTAGAAAGAACGACAATACATACAATCGGGTTGAATATATTTTTTAAGTTTGAAGGTGGCACTGATTTACCCATTGTTAGTAAATTGATATTAGTTTGTGAGTTTGTTTTAAGGTTATTTTATATACTTTCGATTTTTCGTTTTGTCTCCCTTCGGTACGTCCACACGTTTGAATAAAATTTGTATAGACGTGTGCACGTCGATTTTTATTTCCGAAAATCGGTTGTTTGTAAACGTGACAGTTGTGAAATGTACAAGAAATAAAGAAACTGTGGTTTTAAGGTAGCACATTTGAGTTTCATTTTTATTTTGACACCGTGCTTGGAGTGTGCATGTTTTTTTTCTGCATGCCTTAATACCTGTAATAAATAGAGACAGTTATTCATTTGACCATTCTATTGTAAGAACCAAAAAAATGTCTAAATGTAAGAAATAGTTTAGCACTTTCTAGGTAGTAGTAAGCGTCATTGCAATGTCAATTATATTCGATTAGTGAAAAATATGACAGTACGGATTTTCTATAAATTTTTCTTAAAATAAACAAAACTAGTGACGATTCGACTTAAAATTTAATTAAGCCTGCACAAGGTCTAGACTTAGGACTTCGAAGAAAACACCATATTTGCGCTAATTGTCCTATTCTGTTCTTTAATAAGTACTTATAGATGTTTGTATCGTGTGAATCTTGTGGCGGATCGCCTATATTACTGTTTATGATATGAACCCGATCTCTCTAAAGAATATTTTCCTTTTTAAATCATATGAAATAAATAAGTTAAAAATAATCATTACTGTGGAAATCCTTGTCTTTTAGATAAAAATATATGGAAAAAGAATGAATGAGCTTTTATAGCGCTTTCACTCTTATTTTTCTTTTGATAATTGAAAGCGTGAACTAAGTTTTTCGTTGAATAAACAGTTTTATAGCCGGCCTTAAAATAGATCCCTAAATAGCTGTTTAAAATAACATTTAAAGTCAATGTTATCAGGTAAATAGATGCATATCTTTTTCTCTAGGAGTATTTTCGAATGGAAAAAATAAATGTTTAGTGTTTAGGACATTGATGTCGTGATAGCTTACCTCTGATTGTGTTAAATGTACAGAGAATATATTGAAATTGTTTTATTGTCAAACATATTTTTATTATAATAGAGTTGAGTGATGTATTAGAGAGAGTATTGTTTTGGAATACTGACAATATGACACTATAACTCACTTAAGACATACAAGTTTTTGGACATGAAAATTGGCAGAACCCCAATAAAAAGCAAATGATAAATTAATTAAAAAGACATGTCAATTTTCTGTCTAAAGCCACGAGAAATAATAATTCAAAACTTAAAACCCTTTTCCGCTGTAAGTAAAAACTTACGTAGTAAGACAATTTTAACATTATTTTTTCAAATCAAATAATAAATTTGAACATTTAATTTTAACTGTTTAAATTAATTTTATTTATTTACTTACTAAAGTCTTACATTTTTGTATATTTTTGTTACAATTTCTTGAGGATGGTAATTATATAACGATGAAATGTAGCTCACAGTGGAAATGGGTTTTATAAAAATATTGCAGGCGTATACCTACATGGACACAAGAAACAGCACGCTGTCAGAACATAACATAAGATATTGTAACCATTAATTTAATTTACCCTTTCCTTTAAATATTTTAGCTTATCTTTCATTGGAACTAGGTACTTTGTAGTTACATGGTAAACATTAAATACATGTCAACACTACAAAATATTCTTTCATTTAAACACAACTACTTCAGAACATTCGCATAGAAAATTCACCAACGCATTCATTGATTTTTGCTTCAAAAATATTTAAAAATTATGAAACTTTTAATAGAGTCATGGTGTTGCTCAAAAATATATAACTAGTTATAACGTATATATTTTCTTTTTATAAACGCAAGCAAAAATTTATGAAATTTCATATTTACCCATCTTCCCTTTACACCACAGTGTTCGAAATTAGACACTTTGGACACAAGAAATAAATATTTCAACTACAAAAAACGAGCATTTTAACTATTTTACTAAAGCATTATTTGAACGCTTTTATTAAGATAAGCAATCTTTCTAAAAAAATATTCTTCTAGATTTCCTTCCGTATGTTTTGGATCAACATTTATGGAAGAACTGTCAAAAAAGAATTTTATCTGATAATATTTTATTCCTCACTTATCTGATGCAGCTAAGATAGTATTAAATTGAATTATAAAATAATAATTAAATATTTTGATTAGATTTAAAAATGTGATAGATAATTTGACATATAAATAAAATTGCTCATGATGACGCATGCGCATTTAAATTACTGCATCTTCACTAAACACCAATTTTAAAATAACGATTAATATGCACAACAATAAATACAAATTATCACACAAATTCCGAGGTTTTCGCCACTTGTCGCTTGTATTCGATACTTCTCAAATATCAACAATTTTTTTACGAAGACGGTTTGATAAAATGTAAAGTTTAAGGTATTCAGAGTAAAAGAGAGATAATAAGTATAATTTTTCATGTCGTAAGTGGGATGTCCTTTATAAAGAACAAATGTTACCAAATAACCCGAACTTTTTTTTCATTTGGAAAAAATACAACGTGGAAGAGACATACTCGTAATAAATAGAAGAACTATACTAGGTCACTATAATATAATAAAATTAAAATACCAGTTAAACATTTAAAAAATAATCTTCATTTCCATACTAAAGTGTGCAGCCATTTGCATACGAATGTCGAAATTATTTTTTGTATTTTGACTGTTATTTTATTATTATACTATAGTGATCTAGTATAGCCCGTGACTCGATTTCCTAATTATTACGGGTCTTTTCCACGTTAATTATTCAACATATTCAACATTATAAAAGATGAGCACCTAAATCATATGTCACTTTTAAACTAAAATATTTGAATTTGTATTTGACTAGATGTGCTTTTTAAAGGACATTTTGACTTTTCGATGTTTGACTGAGGTCTTCATAAAATAAATTGTTAAATCGATAGCAAGCGACTTGCATGTCCAACCTTATTGTTACAAGTTTTCGGGCGGAGAGTTGTTATTGTAAATAGTAAGTACATTATTTATTATCGTTTACGTCTTTTAGTTTTAATGTAAAGTTAGATAAAGATATTTATACATAGCTGCACGGGCGCGGATGTAAATTGTATAGAAATAAAAATGTTTTTTCATTTACGGAGTATCATTTCCAGTCGTCTACGGAATTATGTAAGTATTACATACGCTGATTAATCTTTATTCACGAAAAGGCCACATATTATACAAGGAACATGAGTAAAGCACATAATGATTAAACGAAATCTTATTAATAGTGACAGGCCTGTGTCACTCCCCGTTGAATTATCGAAAATATACCTACATTATTATTATGCGCGCAGCGACCAAGCGGTAAGACTTCTGTACGTGAGATCTAGTAGTTATTCTGTGATAGTGACAAGGGCGTCGCCAAGGGGGGGCAGGGAAGGGCAACTGCCCCCCCCCCCTAGAGATTCTAAAAAAATTGCCTAAATATAATGCAACCGAAGTCCTAAGTCTTTGAGTTGATTTGCTTGAAGTTCAAGCCTTGAACAATCATTCCCGTTGTGACGTAGTGATTATTTTGAAAGAAACAATATTTGAAAAGACCAAACTCTTTAATTAATTTTTAACAATTATACAATGAGAAAGAAGTCACAGGTAAGGGTCGTAGGTTCACAGCCACGAGATTCGTTGTTCCAGAAGAGATTTCCAAAAGTACTCAGCTTTGAAGCAGCCCGGCGCCCAGTCGTGGTCGAAAGAGGACGAGGGTCCTCGCGCCTCCGTATTTATATGGGCGCGCGGGGTGGAGAGCGGGGTAAGGAGGGAAGCACCAGAGGACTTCATCACACACCCCCCTCGTTGGGACAGAATTTTCCTGCCGGAAAATTCGGCTTCGTCTGCTCGCTGGCTGAAGCTGGCAGGATACGACGGGGCTGCGGACTCTGGAGACCCAGGAGTCATCAGAGTTCTGTGACTCGACTCCGCTCGATACTACAGGTTTAGAAGAAGTTAAGGACGAGAGAATTTCGGAAATGGAATGAAACTCGTTCCAGACCGAATTAAATTTTTGTGTATCACTAATTGAGGTGACGTTAATGCGTGATAACCTATGAAAAACGTGGCTGAGAATAGATTCAGTTCTAGAGTAAAGATTTTTATCAAATTTAGATTGCAAGGCTTTCGCGTTGTTTTTCACTCGTATTAAGGAATTATTTACCGCGGAAATATCCTCTTCGACCGTAAAACATGATTCTAAAATGTCCTCTGAAGGAGAACTAGATGAAAGTTTGGTAATTAATTTACGTAACTCCTCCACAGTACACTTTGAGGAGTCACCACCTCTTATTTCTACCTCATATTCGAGTTCCGATTTATTTAATAAAGTAAATTTTATGGTATAAGCCATAGTGACCGAAAAAAAAAAAATGTGTGGAGCAGCTACGAAACCAGAAAAATTATGTGGAGCGAAAAGTAAAAAAAATCAATTTGATTCCGTCCAAAAGGGTTTAACAGCAAGGGTATTATTACGTGAGATTAATTAAGTTTAAAGTGGGATATGATATGCCACGCTGCGCGCACGCAAAAGCACGTGGACGGACGATAGCACCGCGTGAACAAAGGAATTAGATATGTTATATAATTATGCACTGCACTGCACTGAGTACGGAATGAAAACACCAAAAAAAAATAACAAACACTAGTACATACCCTTTTGAACGAAATAAAGCACTCAAAACACAGTTATAAAATTTAGAAGATCAACGAATCTCGTGGTAACTCCTCTGTTGTGGCGCCACTGTGACGTAGTGATTATTTTGAAAGAAACAATATTTGAAAAGACCAAACTCTTTAATTAATTTTTAACAATTATACAATGAGAAAGAAGTCACAGGTAAGGGTCGTAGGTTCACAGCCACGAGATTCGTTGTTCCAGAAGAGATTTCCAAAAGTACTCAGCTTTGAAGCAGCCCGGCGCCCAGTCGTGGTCGAAAGAGGACGAGGGTCCTCGCGCCTCCGTATTTATATGGGCGCGCGGGGTGGAGAGCGGGGTAAGGAGGGAAGCACCAGAGGACTTCATCACACCGTACGTCGAAACTCGAATGAATTCACCAATTCCACTCCTAATATTCCGTACACTTATTCAAATTCAAACTCCTTTTTATTCTATTTTTCTAATAAATGTTATTATAACTTATTTACAAGTTTTTTATTGCATAGTCAAGAGCTCGTGCTCGTGTAGCTTTACACATTGGACTCTGTACTGTCACAGAATATATATGTATATAGTACTAAGATACTGTTGTTATTACAATCGCTGTAGATGTAAGGCTCGTAGTACAAGTGAAAAGCTTCATGTGCTGTCGACTTTACCTTCAATTCATACCTACTTTTCTCATTCATAGAGAATGAGAAAGGTATGAATTGTAGTAGGTAAAGTCAACTTGCCCCCCCCCCCCCCCCCCCCCCCTGCGCCATCGGCTGGCGACGCCCTTGGATAGTGATAGTGCAATGCGATTGTATTGTGAGATGTGACCTATATAGCGAAAAGGTCCTGACTCAGCATGATGTCACAAACGAGCTGGTCAGCTAGTCGAACTGCGATGCTGATAATTCTGCCAGAACTAAGGGTAAAGTTGGTCAAGCTATACGAGTTATTTTTAATGTGATAATTACACATTGAGCTAGCCCGAAAGTAAGTTCGAGACTTGTGTTATGGGATACTATCTTAACGATACTATATTTTATAAATATATCTATCTATATAAGTATATATAACTATCCAAGACCCAGGTCAAGCTGAAAAATATCATTTCCATCTTGACCTGATCGAACTCAGGCCCTCCAGTGTGACAGCGTGCTGGGGATCGAACCTGGGACCTCCAGTGTGACAGTGTGGCATGACCACTAGGCCACAGAGGCACAATATAGATATCTACAGAGGTCGTCATATAAAAAGTAATGATAAAGTATACGAAAGCTTAGCTTTGCTCAACAACTTTTAACAAAGTATGCTTTACAGTGAAATTCGAACCCACGACCCCCGGATCACAATAGACAAACGAAAGCTGGTTTGGCATTTTTCGATTAAAACTATGATCAGCAACACGACGCAATGCACACACAACTGCACCAGAGCGGGAGGGGGCAATGCGGCAAAATTCCATTCATAAAACGTAGGTATTTCCAATACTTTTTGAACATCATCATCATCATCAGGTCTTTTTGTCTCCACTGCAGGAGCACGACCCTCTCTACTACTAAAGTCATACTTGCCCAGAGCAGCCAGACTCGCTGGCCAGACGGGTTGACACGGGTGGACGGGACTGACAAATTTATTCAATCGAAACATATTTTTGGCCCATTGGTTAGATATTGTACACGTATTTTTTGTCTTTGAGAAACCAAAAATAAAAAAGATACAACGCATATTTCGCATGACGTCACGGCTGGGTACGATTTTTACTTAGCGGTGACGTCGCACGAACTTTGACGCTCTGTATCTTTGTGAATTTTTACTTTTTCGGTAAACTGAAAAATACGGGTCCATTATTTTTGGATAATCTAAAAGACGGACTAATTTCCTACAATCATACTTTTCGGACCCTGTCGTCACCCAAATTCAACAAATGGACTATAATTTCAAAGAAATCAGATTATGACAAAGTAAATCTAAGGAAAAGTCTATGGTAAACACATTAATTTATGAAATAAAACGAGCAGTTAACACATGATTTCTTTATTTTTTAACGTTTCTCTCATTAGAGTTTAAATAGTCCTTATAAAGGACAAAAGCTTAATACACTATAAATATAAGTTTCACTCCTATTTACCTTAATATATATTCGTTAGCGCTTCGCAAGTTAAGCTACACCGGACGTGGTCCACACTTGGATGGGTGACCAGAGATAGTATGAAAATTTCTCGAGCTTCGGAAGGCACGTGAAGTCGTTGGTCCCGGCTGTCACCATTGTATGGCAGTTTTTCGCTTAAACAATCTGACACCAGTGTTGGCCACTTATTGGCTACACGAAAAATAAACAAATCTATTATAACTATACCTGTCAAAATAACTCTTTTTTATAATATTAAAAATATTAATGGTCACCCATCCGCTCTTTCCAACCGACAGCTGTATCTATGAACATACACGGGGATTTTTCACTGGTTTGGAGCCAAAGGCCATTTCATAAGGATCGTTAGTAAGAACAAATTAGCCAAATCATTCAAAAAGAAATCAATTGTAAATAATTTTGTAAAGTGAGATCAATTAGTAGCACCACCACTGGCCGACCGGCCGGAGTTCATCGGGATCACGCGACAGTTTTGAACGAGAGTCACACACAAATTTGGATTACGTATATAGATAGATAACTACTATACGACATTTTTATTCCAAAACCAATGAAAAGTCAGCGTGTGTACAGCGACGAAACATAACCCTTTTGGCTTCGCCATAGTGGGGTAGACACAGTGTCTACACAGTTCCGTCCATGGGTTTATTAATGGCAACCCAACCACTTTTCCCGTCAGCCAGCTGTATCTGAATAAGTCGCAGCAGGTCGCCGCTCGCGTCCGTCGTTATCATTTGAGACATCTAAAATTTAAAAAAAAATAGTATTATCAAACTGTTGCATAATGAGGGGTATTAACACACTAGTGTGTTTAAAAACAGAACCACAGGCTAGGTTTTTATGATTAGTGTTATAATGGTAATTACAACACTAATTTTAGTGTTATAATGGTCATTATATCACTATTATTAGTGTTATAATTAAAACTAATCATTATAATTGAAAATATTGATAGTATTGGACTGAAAGAGCGATCGATACTATCAATAGGCCAATCGATAGTGGCACTATTTTTAATTAAAACAATTTAAAAAACAATTAAACTTAGTAAAATTTTAGATAGGTCGGCAGCACTAATACAAATCCCATAAAAAATAGATGTGATCAATGACAAGTGACATATTCTTGTGACTTTTTATTTCCTCATCAGTACAAAATCTATACATATGATAAAACAGTAAAGAAATGTGTCTGTACATTGAATACATTTCCAAAAAAATTTTTGGGTCGATGCAGAAATAGTACTAGAGTAAGATTTTTTTTTAAATGTCTGTCTGTTTTCAAATAAAATATATTTTTTGTTATATATCTGTTAAGCCTGGGCAACATAAAGAGTATAATTGATTTCGGAAAATGTAACACCTGATACAGAACCATAATGGTCCAGCTAAACTATAACAAATATAAAAATGACGCCTTAGCAAAAGTTGTTCAGCCTGATGTGCAATTTCCGGGGACTAAGTCCACGCGAACGAAGTCGCGGGCGTCCAGTCCATTTCCCTATTTTACGTGTTTCCCAAGGGAAGAAGGTGTAAGATTTTTGATTTATATTTACCTCAGAATGTTCCAATTTCACGTCTGAAACTTGAACGCCTTCAGACGACGCAATAGACGCGTTCAGTTCCTCTGTTAAAAAAAAAAACAAATAATAATAATTTTTCAAAACTAAAAAACAACTTTACCCCCTAACTACACAACCGGTTTTGATAAAATTTCTACGGGACTACCGAAAAATGTTAAAAGTATAAAGTATGTATATTTCAAAATTAAAAATCGACTTCACCCCTAAATTACACAACCAATTTTGATAAAATTTCTACGGGACCAACTAACAAGTATGTCATTTGAAACAAAAAAATATTTTCCTAATCGATCCAGCCGTCTTCGAATAATCGATAAATAAAAAAACAAACGATTCCGACAAATTAACCTTTTTGGAAGCCGGTTAAACAGGGCCACAGGTTTAATCGTCGGAATCTTTTGTTTTCTGAGGATGCAACAGGGAATGCACTGAGAGAAGAGAAGATAGAAGAATGATACTTACGTAGCAATAAGTTTTCACCGCCGTCGGATATGTTTATGGTGCTTCCTGTGAAGGAAAAACACAAATAAAAATATATTTTAAAAAAATGTATCTGACATCATGCATTAATACATAAGCTTCATTGGGGGCGGGTAACACCGCGAGGCGTAGCTAGTAAGAGATAAATACATACTTGAGAGCCAAGTCCAACACTGCTCTAGGTACCCTTATAAAGCATGATTACATTGTAACATCATCATCCTCCCGTGTTTCCGGTTGCATCCTCAGCAGTAACGCTTCAGAGCCCGGGGTCCGCTACCTAACCAAGGAGATTTGACGAGGTTACTGGTTTTACACAGAGCGACTGCCGTCTGACCTCCGCAACCCAAAGGGTAGACCAGAACCAATCCTTGGATAAGTTTGAGCAATCGCTAGATGGCGTTCGGGACAGTTTATACGTGCCTTCCGAATAACGGAATCATCTTTCTTTTCGGATAGTCAGGTGATTCAAGCCTGCGATATCCTAACCAGACTGGAAACCACTTTTCACAAAGCTTCCCTGTGGGATTCGAACCCACGACCTCCGGATCACAAGGTAAACGCGTTGACCTCAGGACCACGGAAGCAGCCTACGATTACATTGTTAGACAAGACTAAAAAACAAGGTTAAAATATATATATATATCTCACCGTCTTGCAAAACCAGCGCCTGGTCTCCGGTGATGTAAAACTTCGCGCCGCTGTTATCTTCCACAGCTGCGTATAAAAGCACCAATTATTATATATAAATACACTATTTTCCAACGAGTCAAATCAGATACTTTTTTCTAAACGTCAAAACAAAAAGTTTCTATGGGATTTTGTATGAAATACAGGCAGATGACGTCATAGTTTTTTGGAGTCAAATAGCGCTCTTATTATCAGTTTTTCTGCAATAATAAATTTAGAATCACGTTAAATGGATATACATACATACATACATACTATCACGTCTTTATCCTTAATGGGGCAGACAGAGCATTTTGGTCTGGTGTGGTCTTGCGGTTCTATGCAGAGCCCAGGGCCGCAAGACTCAAAAGCCACTTTTAGCGTCATGGTGGGCGAGAAGATAGAAAAGCAATCAATACAGTGATGAGTTGCTAGCCGTTTGCATTTTTGCCCATTCCCTCGATCGGCTTTTACGATCTGCGTGGGAAGAGAAGCAGCTGGTACATTCTAAGTTTTTTTTATTTCTCCCAGACCAGCATGGGAGACCAGCAGAGAGAGAGAGTTAAATGGATATGTGTAAAGACAAGTGACATTATTTTTTTTTTGTGTTTAAATTTTTTTTGTTATCAGTACAAAACAATTTATTTTTGGCTTAGGAAAATACCCAATTATGTAAAACTAAAAACCGACCTCACCCGCGAACTACACAAACGATTTTGACTGTCTGTCTGTCTGTGTCATCTTAGCATAGGTTTTGTTTTACGTAAAAGCAAGTCCTCCTTGCTGTGATTCTTAAATCTTAGCTGCGTTTAATGAAAATCGGTTCGGCCGTTTAAGTTATATACCACTTGAAAGTCGAGGTTTTTGTATTTTGTCTGGCAAATAATAGATGGAGCTACGGATATTAGTTCTACCATTTAGTTCCTTCGCTCATCGCTAGATGGCGTTTACTTATAAAACTATAAAGTCGGGTGTTTTTTAAATTTTGCCTGTAAAATAAACTTGTTAGCCATTTATGTCCCAAAATTAGGCAAAAGCCTCTTTTTTGTATATTTGTATTCAATAACTTCTATATATATAAATAATCTTCAAATTAAATTAATTGGACGACCTGCGAGGCGTAGTGGTCACCATGCTAGTCCGCCACCCAGAGGTCTCTGGTTCGATCCCCGGTCAGGGCAAGTTGGAAAATGGCCTTTTTCAAATTGTCCTGGGTCTTGGATGTTTCTCTATATATGTATTTGTTATAAAATACGGTATCGTTAAGTTAGTATCCCATAACACAAGTCTCGAACTTACTTTGAGGCTAGCTCAATCAGTGTAACTTGTCCCTATATATTTATTTTATTATATAAACAGACATACCAACAGTGGTGACTTCTTGACTATCCAAGTCCAAACCGTCCTTTGATCCGTATAACTGAAATATTTGAAACCAATTATTAAAAAAAGATACTGAACACATTTTTTATTTTTACATAATAATAAAAAACACTACCCGTCTTATTATAAAACGCAGACTAACTTTGTTACTAGGTTTAAACAATTATCCGACCAAATTAAGTTGACATTTTCAGACGAGACAGTGGATTAATACTAGATGTCAACTTGATTTGGTCGGATATTGGTTTAAACCTAGTAACAAAGTTAGTCTGCTCTTTACAATAAGAGAGTTAGTCTATAGTATAATACTTACACTACTGTTGTACCTAGACGACTTTTCTTCTAGAATATGCTGAACGTCTACTGTAGATCCCTGAAAGCAAGAAAAATCTTCATAATCTTCTTTTTACAAGCATTTATTTAGTTTCAACTGTCCTGTTGTCTGTCTGTCTGTCTTGCAAGTAAAATTTGACTCACTTCCCGGTTTTTGATTGAGCTGAAATTAACGTATATCTTCTTATTCTTCTTATCGTGTGTGTTAGTGACTAACACTAGTGTCAGAGTTTTTAAACCGCCTTAAAGGCCTCTGACATGGTTTTAGGTAACGACCAATGTCAAAGACAGTGACCGGGGGACCGACGGCTTAACGTGCCCTCCGAAGCACGGATCATCTTACTTATCGGACAATCAGGTGATCAGCCCACAATGTCCTAACCAAACTAGGACAACAACACAAAGTCGTTGCCCCCGCCGGGAATCGAACCCGCGACCTTCGGGTATGAGCCAAACGCTCTAACCACTACACCACGGAGGCAGTAACGTATATCTGAAATTTAAGTATATCTTGCCGTGTGGTTTCCGGCAGAGTAGAATAGGACCAGTCCAAGTCCTCCCGTGGAGGTCGTAGAAGGCGACATCCACGGGAAATACAGCAAGGAAGGAAAGAAAGGAGCAATAGGAAATACAAGCTAACAAAGCTTATAAACATCAATGAGACCTCTCCAACCCGTGTGGCCAGCGTGGAGAGTGTAGGCCAAGTCCTCTGGCTGCTCTGGCCAAGTATGGCTCTGGTAGTACAGAGAGGGTCGTGCTCCTGCAGTGGAGACAAAGAGACCTGATGATGATGATGATGTATATATATATGTGACAATATGATGAAATGGAGCTGATCTGATGATGGAGCCGGAAGGTGGCCATAGGAACTTTGTAATAAAACGACTGACTATCATTACTTATTATTATGATTATTTATTATATATCATTATGAGACTGACGACGATTAACTGCCTCCGTGGTGTAGTGGTTAGAGCATTCGGCTCATACCCGGAGGTCGCGGGTTCGATTCCCGGCGGGGGCAACGACTTTGTGTTGTTGTCCTAGTTTGGTTAGGACATTGTAGGCTGATTACCTGATTGTCTGATAAGTAAGATGATCCGTGCTTCGGAGGGCACGTTAAGCCGTCGGTCCCGGTCACTGTCTTTGACATTGGTCGTTACCTAAAACCATGTCAGAGGCCTTTAAGGCGGTTTAAAAAACTCTGACACTAGTGTTAGTCACTAACACACACGATAAGAAGAATAAAACGACGCAACCCTATCGAGTTTGAGCTTATTACATTTGTGTTGAATAAGTACTTAGGCCTCACAAATGAAGTATTCAAGAATTTTTTGCATACTTCATAAGACAAATGTGATTTTTAAAAAAATTAATTTTTTTTCTAAAATCTCTTTTTGTACGACGACTTCAATCCTACGATACTACTAATAATATAAATGCGAAAGTGAGTTTGTATATTTGTTTGTTACCACTTCACGCTTCAACCATTGAACCTATTTAAATGAAATTTGATATGGATATAGTTTGATACCCAGGGAAGGACATAGGATAGTTTTTATCCCGAAATTCCCACGGGGAGCGAAGCCCACGGTTACAGCTAGTCACATATAAAGCACGGATAGTATGAACTTTTTTTGGGGAAATTTAAAGAATAAATATGTATGGGTACTTACGCTATCTGTCGCTCTTATGACTCTCGGTTGGTTGACTACTATTGATTCTGCAACATGGCCCTGAAAGTAAAATAAAAAAATAGCAACCAACAAAAAGGGAAAACAAGCCATACCAAAAATAATATAATTACAAACGTAACAGATACCCAACACCATATAAACTATTGGAGGGTCCGTAAGTAGGCAAAACTGGAGTTACGGGTAGGCACATAGAGATGGCAGCACACACGATTAGCAAAAAAGTGACAAAGTGTTGAATATGCTTCAAAAATATTTATTGCATTTCATACACGTCATATTTAATTAATAAAAGTACCACTTTATTTAAATATTAGTAATGAAATATTTGTTTTTTTATTTATTTATTGCCTCATGGAGCCATCTAGTGAAAAGGAAGAGAAATAATTTTGTTCATAAAGCGATGGGTAGCCATGCTATAGTTCAGTCTTTCCCAAAGTGGGCGATAACGCCCCCTTGTGGGCGCTGCAGGTCTCAAGGGGGGCGGTAAGAGACCCAGAAAGAAAATGTTTTTTTTTTGCTAGGAGCTTTATTTAGCTAGGAGGACGTGGATTTAGTGCTGTGACAACACTGCTTACTAAAAAGAGAAATCGTTTGCTTGTTACCGAACGTGGCGACTTGCGACTGTTCTTGAGTAAATTGGAACCTGATATCAACAAACTTATTAAACAGCATCAGATTCATCCTTCACATTAGTTTTTATATAAGGATTGATTATTTTAGTTATATTCTTAATAAAAGATACTCTGTTTTAATACTATAAAGTTGCGTTTCAATAATCATTCTTATTGGCAGGTGGAGCCCGTAAGAGTTAACTTGAGACCTAAGCGCCGTTGTATGTTACCTACTGCGCTCAGGTTTCAAGTTGCGGGTTATAGTAAAAGTTTCGTTTAGAATTCTCCGTTAATATACATATATAGGTCACAATAATTAATTAATTTAATTAGAAGTTATAGTGGTTTTTAAATAGGTGAAAAAATGGGGGCGCTAAAAAAATATTTATTCTCAAAGTGGGCAGTAGACAAAATAAGTTTGGGAACCACTGCTACAGTCAAACATTCGTATGGTTTGTTCAGTGCATATATAGTTTAGTGCATAGGGATATGCACTAAACTATATCTGCCTGAATATACATATCACATTCACTTAACCATACTTATCATAAAGCATCTCTCACTTATTGTCCATGCAATACCTCCCACCCCATAACGGAAGGTCCGATCATAAACGTGTTTCAGAAAACGGCCGTATCAGACAGCGCCATCTATCGGCGAAATAAGTAACTACTAACCGTGTCAGTAATGTGAGTATAAAGCAGCTGTTTCCTCCTATACCCAACGCCAAAACTCAAACAATCGTATGGGTTCTTTTTCCTATGCACAAAACTATAAGTGTTGCTTTACTATTATTTCTGTTTGTTTGAATCTACTATACAAATGTAAAATGTTTCTAGGTAGTCAGGTGAAATATCACCTGATTACCGTAACTATCTCATACATATAAAATAATATTGTTTTAATTTTGTTTAGTTTATTAAGTAATTGATTGACATCTACTCATTGTATTTGCTTGCAATACTCTTTGAGTTGCCATAATTAAAACATCAATATACCTAAGATCTGTATGTTATGAGTCATAGCAAATTAAATGTTTGAATCTTCGAAACATATTGTATATTTATCTGTCACATACTGCCCGTGCAATACCTCACAACCTCTAACGGAGCATCCGAATGAGTCAAACGAGTTTCAGAAAACTGCCATTTTGGACAGCGCCATCTATCGGCCAAATAACAAACTACTAATCGTGTCAGTCATATGCGCGTATAACAACTGTTTCCTCCTGTAACCAGCGCCGCAGGTCAAACATTCGTATGGTTTTTTCTCACTGTGCACTAACGTATGAGTGTTGCTTTACTATTATTTCTGTTTGTTTAAATCTACTCGTACATATCTCCTGACTACCGCACTTAACTCATAAAGATTCAATAATATTATTTTAATTGTGTTTAGCATTGTATTTGCAATACTCTGAGTTGCTATGATTAGAACATCAATATACCTAAGATCTGTATATATTGACTAATAGTCAGCAAATAAATGTTTGAATCTTTGAAACACATTGTATATTCATCTGACACATACTGCCCATGCAATACCACCCACTCTCTAACGGAGCATCCGAATGAGTTAAACGAGTTTCAGAAAATCACGAAATCGGACAGCGCCATCTATCGCCCAAATAACAAACTACTAACCGTGTTAGTCATATGCGCATATAACAGCTGTTTCCTCCTGTATCCAGCTCCACAGGTCAAACATTCGTATGGTTTCTTCTCACTGTGCACGAACCTATGCGTGTTCCGGTTGTCTCGGGAGTTGAACGATTTGCCGCACACCTGTGAATTAATAATTTTTAATGAAATCTCCACACACCTGATGACCTAAGAGCTGGTGCGCATTTTGGCCAAAGATTTAGTCGCCAGTCTTTTAGGTACCTTGCTCTGCAAACCGTAGCGATCTGGGGTCTATTTTTTATTTAATATAATGTTTTATTTTTAGTTAGATTATTTTAGTTTACAGTTTTATTATTTAATTTATGTGGGTTATTTAGTTTTCAATTCATTAATTATTGTGTACTGTATATATTTATTTATTTTGTTCAACAAAATTATCTATAATTTTTCAAAATTAAAAATAAAAACCGATTTCACCCCCAAACTACACAAAGATTTACAAATTTGGATAACACCTTTTTTTCCAAAACCAATGAAAAGTCAGCGGTCTCATAGCTATATATTTTTTTATAAACACATACCTCGCATATGTAAGGCTTGACTCCAGTGTGTATTCTCATGTGCTTCTTGTAATGCTCTGGATATACAAACGTGGAAGGGCACAGCGTACATTGGAGCGGACGCTCGCCAGTGTGCGCCGCCTTTATGTGGTAATCTAGTAATCTGGAAAACGAAAAAACAAATAATAAAAATGGGCCAGTTAATCTATATCTCATCTATTGCAAAATGATGAGTCATCATTGATGACATATTCCCTAATAAGCAGGACTAAAAGCTCTGTTTAATTCCTAGGGACGAAAACAATTTTAATGATTTTTCAAAACTAAAAACAGACTTCATCCTCCATTCATGACTACTCCAAACTACATGACCGATTTTGATAAAATTTCTATGGGACCACTTCGGAAGTGTTCCCTTTCAAACAAAAAAAAAATCCAAATCGGTCCAGGCATCTTCGAATAATCGGTGAACATACATAAAAAAAAGTTTGCGACGAATTGATAACCTCCTCTTTTTTCGGAAGACGGTTAAAAACTGAAAATATGTGTACGCTTTAACGTCTTCCTCCGGGGCAGTGACATATTTGGCACGAGTATCAAACGTAAAACGCCACTTTTGGCCCAAGGGTAGTAAAAATTATAGTTTTATGTCAATATTTCGAGTCGACTCACCGCCGCCTCTTGAACCGCTTAGGGCACTGGGTGCAGTGGTATCGCTTGTCATCCAAGTGGGTCGCTCGCTTGTGGGAGTGCAGGTTCGATCTCTGCGTGAACGTCGCTGAGCAGATATCGCACGAGAAGGGGCGTTCGCCTGGAAACAAGTACGTTAATAATTTAAAACCAATGGACCATCATCTCCTTAAGATATAAACGATAAAATTTACCACTTTTTCGCTATGATTATTATACATAACTACATCAAATTACAGCTTTCTGTCTGGTACTTATAGTCTCTGGTTTTACTCAGAGACTATGAGTACCAGACAGACAGACAACAGCGTGTATCCTTGTGTGACCGTTAGCTGATTTATGCTGGCAAACGTCTTAACCCTTCAAATGTCGACATAGCAGACACAATAGAATAACAATACATCAGACGCCCGCTCCGGGCGTCCGACAGTTAAAGGGTTAAAGCACAAGATTAAAAAAGGCAGTGCGCCCAAAACACTACCTTGCGGAACACCAAACAAACCGCTCTTTTATATAATTTAGGCTGGTTTTACAGTCACGCGTTCGCACGCGCGGTTGGCAAGCGCGGCCCGATTCGCCATACAAAGTGAAGGCGGTTGACTATGTAACGATCCAAGACGATCAAAGCCCGTCGCCCGCGACGCGGTTCAACCGCGCTTGCAAACGCGTGACTGTAAAACCAGCCTTATGTCCTTTATTTATTTATTTTGTGTAAAAAATGGTATTGTATTTTATACTTTCTACTTACCAGCGTGTATCCTAGTGTGACTCTTAGCTTATTTCTCCTGGAAAACGCCTTAAAGCACAAGATTAAAAAGGCAACAACACTACCTTGCGGAACACCAAACCAATCTCTCATCTACTTACCACTGTGTATCCTCGTGTGATCCCTATGTCTTAAATCACCAGATTAAAAAGACAGTGCGCCCAAAACACTACCTTGCGGAACACCAAACAAATCGCTCATCTACTTACCAGTGTGTATCCTCGTGTGATCCCTCAGCTCATTCCTCCTAACTAATGTCTTAAATCACCAGATTAAAAAGACAGTGCGCCCAAAACACTACCTTGCGGAACACCAAACAAATCGCTCATCTACTTACCAGTGTGTATCCTCGTGTGATCCCTCAGCTCATTCCTCCCAACTAAAGTCTTAAAGCACCAGATTAAAAAGGCAGTGCGCCTACACTACCTTGCGGAACACCAAACCAATCTCTCATCTACTAACCAGTGTGTATCCTAATGTGATCCCTTAGCTCATTCCTCCTGGCAAACGCCTTGGAGCAGTAGTTGCAAGAGAACGGCCGCTTCCCGCTGTGGATGACACCGTGAACTTCTAGGTTATGCTGCGTGGCGAACGCCTTGTCTGAAACCAAAAAATAAATTATTAATCAAACAGCTATACTAAAGTAATAGAGACACCACATGTCACTGTTTTGTCCCGTTCAATTGTATAAATATAAATAAGTAAGATCTTATTTTAAAATCTGATTAGAGAAACCTTCTCTTAGAGGCAATGATTTGCGAATTAGTTTTTTTTAATTACTTGACAAGCCAATTGAGTACTTTACTGGGCCAAAAAAATCAAACTATAAAGTACTCAAAAGTCCAGAGCAGCCAGAGAACTTGGCCTACACTCCCCTTGCTGGCCAGACGGGTTGGAGAGGTCCTATTGATGTTTATAAGCTTTGTTCAGCTTGTATTTCCTAAGTCGCCTTCTACGACATCCACGGGAGGACTTGGCTCTATTCTACTCTGCCGGAAACCACACGGCACTACCACACCATCATCATCATCAGGTCTTTTAGCCTCCACTGCAGGAGCACGACCCTCTATACTACCAGAGCCATACTTGGCCTAAGCAGAACTAAATAATAATATAACCACCACACCACACCCTTGAAATAGTTTCAGTATATTTTGTTAAACCTTATCCGTCTTATTATAAGCGCAGACTAACTTTCTTTCTAGGTTTAAACCATTATCCGACCAAATCAAGTTGACATTTTGAGATGTGGCAATGGCATATTCATCATTTCAGCCGCACAACGTCCACTGCTGGACAATGGCTCTCCCAACGATTTCCAAAATGACCGATCAAGAGCGGAATGCATCCAGCGCCTTTTAGCGACCTTGGTTAGGTCGTCAGACCACCTTGTGGGTGGCATATTACTAGATGTCAACTTGATTTGGCCGTTTTATAATAAGACTGTCTTTATGCTCAACATGCATGCTGTCATACTCACTGCAGACGTTGCAGACGAAGTCCTTGATCCCTAGATGCGTTTTGGAGTGTTGACAGAGGTTCTGCTGGGTAAAGAAGGTCTTGCCGCATTGATCGCATTTAAACGGCCGCGGTCTTACCTGTTGGCAACATTCAATAGCTTTATTTTATTTTATTTATTTATATCATCGTCCACTCCGGTTCCAAATAGCCCAAGATACAGAGAAATGGAGTTCCTTGGAGGAGGCCTTTACTCGAGAAGGGGTTATTGTAAATATAAATTAAGACAAGCTTAGCATAAATGCATCTAGAATATAATTTTAAAAAAATATATAGATAAAAGATTTACACATTATGTTATTTTGCAATAAATATAAGGCTTTTTTACTATTTATATCATTATCATCATATCAGCCACTTTGACCTCTGTGCCCTAGTGGTCATCATGGCAGGCTGTCACACTGGTCTTGGGTTCGGTCCCCGGGTAAGTCAAGATGGAAAATTATCTTTTTCAAATTGACCTGGGTTTTGGGCGTTTATCTATACACTATGTTAAAAAAACCCCGATCCGTTTTTTATTAGAGTTCTACTTTATTTAAATAATAGTAATAAAAGGGGATCCCTTTTTTCGTATAATTTGTTTTGTCCTAATTGTTCTTTGGCATACTCGTACGGTTTTGGCATAAAATATTTTGCCATAATAGTTTTTAGGCATAATTGTTTTTTACATATGTTTAATTTTAGCATAATTCACTTTTAGGCTAAATTTGTTTCGGCATGAGGTTAATTCGCATAATCTCCGTAGGCATAATAACTATAAGACTAATAATAGTATTTAGGCATAATATTTTTACAGAGCATTTTGGGTCTTGCGGCCCTGGGCTCTGCATAGAACCGCAAGACCCAAAATGCTCTGTCTGCCTCATTAGGGATAAAGACGTGATAGTATGTATGTATGTATGTATAATATTTTTATGAATAACAGAACAATTATTTTTAAGTGTTTATCTTCACGTCACGCAATAAATTAATAACCACCTGAAACCACTGCAAGGGTAGAAGGGAAGTTAGGTTAAAGTTATTTTTATGCTTAAGAATTTATATGTTTAAAGAAATGTTATTTATGCCTTGGTAAATTATGGTTTGAAAGCATTATGTTTAAATACAGTTATGCTTTATAATGTGATGCTTAAACATGATTATATTTAAATACATTATGCTTTAAATAATTATGCGTAAACTGATATGCGTGAAAAAGTTATGCTTAAAAATTATTATGACGTGTAACAGTATGCCACGTTACATAAAGGTTTAATTTTTATGCTTATTGATAATACCTAATAAAAGTTTGTAATGTTTCAGAGAGTGCCTCCGCTGCCGGCGCCGGTTCCTAAAAATATCACTATTGGGAATTAGCGGTTATACTGCCGGCAGCCGACATTTAAAACATCGGCTGCCGGCCGTGAAGTGTAGGTTAGGTTCGTTAGGTTTCGTGTGACTAAAACACGAGCGAGCGAGCGACTCAAGCTAAGGGTGAAAGGAACACAGATACAGATGTAAGGATTAAAAATATAGTCGCTATATTGTGAATCTTTGTTGTTTTACGTGTTATACCAGTGCTGGCAGCCAATTCGGCAACGAGCGCTGGTAGCGAAAGCACTCCTAATGTTTTAATTATGAGCATATAGCGCCATCTAGCGACAAGAAATAGAAATAACAATGTATAATCACCTCGTGCGTCTTGAGGTGTGCTTGATAGGTGTACTTGTTGGCGAAGCTCTTGTCGCAGCGCGCGCACGCCAGCGGCCGCGCGTGCGCCAGCGCGTGCGCGCGGAGCAAGGACTTGCTGCCGAAGCGGCGCGCGCACACAGAGCACTCGTGCAGGAAGGCCTTGTCGCTCAGCTGCTGAGGCAGGTGCTCCACTGGCCAAGGTACAACATATTATTATTATAGTACCTGGGCGACCGAGCTTTGCTCGGTTATATCTTAAACATTGACTACATTTTTTTAAACTTGACTAAAAACAATAAAAATTAAAAAATTATATATAAACTTGAACATATAAAAATAAACAAAAGTAAGTCACCGAGTGGGATTCGAACCCGTAACACTCTTTCTAGCGGTCCGCGTCTTAAACCGCTGGGCCAAACGGACAGTGGCCGGCAGGACTAAATTAGCGACCATATTCTGCGTGAAAAGATAAACGCATAAAAATCAAATAAACACGCGTTTTTCCAAACAAGACTAATCTAGATCGATTTTTTACTTCCGAAAACCCCCATATACCAAATTTCAGCGAAATCGTTAGAACTGTTTCCGAGATAACAAAAATAAATTATATACAAATAAATATACAAGAATTGCTCATTTAAAGGTATAAGATTACTTAAATCTTCTCGTAACCCGTTCACTGGAACAGGTAACTCACGTATAGAGTCAACGTAGATTATGAAGTTACAAAATTACTTTATGTGGCTTTTAAAAACATACAGGAGTAAATAAAAACCTTAACCTAAGTCACAGAATTAATAATAGTATTACATACAAAACGGAAACTAGCACTGTCCCCCGCAATCTGACGTCCCCGCAACCCCACCCCCGCTTTTGGACCGTGTAAGCGCCTGCAAAACAGGGCTGTTACTAGTCGCACGTTCATGTTATGCGAGTCACTTAGGATTATTAAACCATAATGGTGAGAAACTGCGCATAATATCATTGTTTATCCACGGAAAACAATAAAGAACGAAAATTGTATAGATTTTCGAGTGATGAAAACAGGTAAGCCAAACAACAAATTCTGTAGTGACGACCCTGATTGTTTAACTCACACATTTGACGTGTGCACAAATATATAGTTTCGTTTGTAGTAGTACTAGGTATATTTGTTACTCCGTTTCTATGAAGGCCATACCTGTATCTATATGTTAAAGACTTTGACTCTGTATGTATATGTGTATGTAAAAACCCGTAAACTCACGTATATGAGAGCTGTACAGGGACCGCTTCCTCATGATCTTCCCGCAGTTACACATGTAGAGGCGCGCGTCGTGCGAGTTCTTGAGGTGTTGCATCATAGCTTCCGCATCGGTGATAAAAGGTGATGAGCCATCTGAAAAACAAGTATTGGTATAGCTTTCGCATCGGTGATGAAAGGTGATGAGCCATCTGAAAAACAAGTATATTGATCATTCTCCAGGCCATTTCCCTATTTGGGGTCGGCTCAATTGTATTCAAGTTAAGTCAAAAATCATTTATTTGTCTTTGGATATTTATCATCATCATCAGGACTTTTGTCTCCACTGCAGGAGCATAACTCTCTTTGTATTACCAGAGCCATACCACGGCCAGAGCAGCCAGAGGACTTGGCCTACACTCTCCTCGCTGGCCAGACGGGGTGGAGAGGTTTCATTGATGTTTATAAGCTTTGTTAACTTGTATTTCCTAAGTCGCCTTCTACGACATCGAGGGGAGGACTTGTCATCACATAACATAGGACATGGCAAATGGGACGTACGTGTTGAAGAAATAGGGGTAAAGGAGCACTCACCCTTGGCGTTTTGGTCGCACAGCAGACATCTGAATTTACCGTTTTCAGGCTTCACCAACTGAAATCAAATAGACAGTGCACTTAGCTATAATAATATTTTATGCAACAGATGTTTATGAAGGGTCAAGTTTAGCAAGCACGGTTAGAAGACACCATTGAGCATTTTTGACGTAGTTATAAAACGTCCCTCACCAGTTGTTTCCTTTTCTATTAAAATAATGAGTAAAGTTCCTCACCAGTAGTTTCTTTTTCAATTAAAAATAATGAGTTATGTCCCTCACCAATACTGATCTTTTTTTAAAATAACTAGTTGAGTTCCTCACCAGTACAGTTTCCTCTTCGTTTAAAAATAATGAGTTATGTCCGTCACTAGTTCTGTTTCTTCATCGTTTAAAAATAATGAGTCAAGTCCCCTCACCAGTACTTTCAACTGCTCAACTGCCTCCGTGGTGTAATGGTTAGAGCGTTTGGCTCATACCCGGAGGTCGCGGGTTCGATTCCCAGCGGGGGCAACGACTTTGTGTTGTTGTCCTAGTTTGGTTAGGACATTGCAGGCTGATCACCTGATTGTCTGATAAATAAGATGATCCGTGCTTCGGAGGGCACGTTAAGCCGTCGGTCCCGGTCACTGTCTTTGACATTGATCGTTACCTAAAACCATGTCAGAGGCCTTTAAGGCGGTTTAAAAACTCTGACACTAGTGTTAGTCCCTAACACACACGATAAGAAGACCAGTACTTTCCTCTTCATCTAAAAATAATGAGTTATGTCCCTCACCTGTACAGTTTCCTCATCGTTTTCATCCGATTTGCTCTGCACAGACTTGACGCGAAACATCTCGCCCGACTCCACTTCTATGAACGCTCCTCCTAAAAAAATACAGTCCTTTATACACGGTGATTTTACACTGGTTTTGGAGCCGAAAGCCACTTCGTAAGGATCGTTAGTAACACCTAATTAGCTAGTCAAAATAAAAATTTTGGAACAAAGAATGTTGACTAAAACTCGAAAGTAAAATCGTGAGTGAGAAAATAACAAACATTAAAAAAAAAACGACATTTTCATGTGTGCAGCCACCCGGGCAATTTGTATGGGAATGTCTTTTTATTTGTTTGTTATATGACTGTTAATTTATTATCATTATACTATTGTGATTTACTAGAGCCAGTAGGTCGAATTATTACGGGTACGTCCGTTCCACGTTGTATAATACGTTTTTGTCAGGCAAATTAAAAAAAACCTCGACGACGCCATCTAGTGATGACTGATGAGTGGCAGAACTACATATTCCAATATCCGTAGCGCCATCTATTGTTTGCCAGGTACCAGGTAAATTAAAAACCCCGACTTACAAGCGTTAACCCCGAACAACTTTTAAACTATTATTATAGAAAAACACCACGCGTGACCTCGATGAACTCCGCCGGCTGGCGGCGGTACTGCTAATTGATCTTACGATTTTGCTTTCGAGTTTTAGTCAACATTTTTTGTTTCTGAATTTTTATTTCGACTAGCAAATTAGGTCTTATTAACGATCCTTACGAAGTGGCCTTCGGCACCAAAACAAATGAATGGTCATCGTGTACACTCTCAAAAAACAAAACCCTACTTCTGACGCAGTCGGGTAAAAAGCAACGCACCTTGCTCCTGCGCAGCTGCGATGATAGCATTCGCCGTTTCCTCGTCACCTGACACTTGGAGCTCTATCTGAGATTCTTCATCATTGGAGTCTGGAACAAAGTAGACTTTATTTAAAACTAGCCGAAGACCGCGACTTCGTTCGCGTGGACTTTATGTCTCTGGAAAATGCTCATTAGACTGAACAACTTTTACTAAGGCGGCATTTTTATATCTCTTATAGTTTAGCTGGACCATTATGGTTCTGCATCAGGCGTTCCATTTTCTAAAATCATTTATACCCTATATGTTGCCCAGGCTTAATAGCTATATAACAAAAAAGTTTCATTCGAATCCGTCCAGTATTTCCGGAGATTAGCGTGTACAAACAGACAAACAGACATAAAGACAAACAGACAAACAGACAGACATTTTTTTTTATTCCTACTCTATTACTACGTCTCCATCGCCCCCAATATTTTTTTTGGAAATATATTTAATGTACAGACACACTTTTTTTACTGTTTTATTATATGTATATAGATATAGATTTTTATTTACGAGTAACTTGTAATGTATGATATATATTTTGAATACATATGTAAGTTTGTTTAGGTAAAATTTTGCAACTCAATTTTCAACCAGTTACTCTCAGCTGAAAATTTGTATACATGTGTAAGTTGGATGACAATACAATATTATGAAGTAAGTGAATATATATTCGACGGAACTCAGTTATAAAACAAAGAGCACTTTATGGTAGACGATGTCTAGGGTCTGATCACGGAGACGGAAGGTGGTCGATGGAAAGTAATAAAACGACGCAACTCACGACACAATGACAGAGAGTGGTGAGTCAGAGAGAGAGAGAGAGAGAGAGAGAGAGAAAGAGTGAAACCTAGAGAGAGAGGTACCTTGCGAGTTGTCGTTGTCGTTGTCATTGTCCGGCACGTCTTCGAGCACGAACTCTGCTCCGCCGTACAGCAGCCGGCGACTGCCTCCGATACGGAGATACGACACATTGAGAGAGAGAGTGAGAGTAAGCGAGAGTTAGAGAGAGAGAGAGGGAAAGAAAATGAGAGAGAGAGAAAGATAGAAAGAGTTAGACAGAGGTACCTTGTGAGTTGTCGTTGTCGTTGTCCGGCACGTCTTCGAGCACGAACTCCACTCCTCCGTACAGCAGCCGGCGACTGCCTCCGATACGGTGATACGACACATTGAGAGAGAGAGTGAGAGTTAGAGAGAGAGAGACTGAGAGTTAGAGAGAGAAGTACCTTCCTATGTTTTTTCTGTGTGTATTTGACTTATTGTTATTTTTTTTGGTGTACAATAAAGTATTACTTAACTTACCTTGCGAGTTGTCGTTGTCGTTGTCCGGCACGTCTTCGAGCACGAACTCTGCTCCGCCGTACAGCAGCCGGCGACTGCCTTCGATACGGAGATACGACACATTGAGAGAGAGTGAAAGTAAGCGAGAGTTAGAGAGAGAGAGACTGAGAGTTAGAGAGAGAAGTACCTTCCTATGTTTTTTCTGTGTGTATCTCTTTAAGATGCGACAAAACCCAGACACAATAGTAAGACAATGGAAGCCGGGGTGGAATTCCGCCCAGCGACAGCGGAAAGGGTATTTGACTTACTGTTATTTTTTTGGTGTATAATAAAGTATTACTTAACTTACCTTGCGAGTTGTCGTTGTCGTTGTCGTTGTCCGGCACGTCTTCGAGCACGAACTCCGCCCCGCCGTACAGCAACCGGCGACTGCCTCCGATGCGGATTATGGTAGCTCCGTTCTCGTCCGCCATTATTATTGCTTCTGTGGAAATGAGACATGGCTTTAGGGTTCCGTACCCAATGGGTTGAAACGGGACCCTATAAGACTCCGCTGTCCGAACGTCTGTCTGTCACCAGGCTGTATCTCATGAACCGGGACAGCTAGACAGTTGAAATTTTCATAAAACTAACAAAGAGGAATCTCTCTATTTCTCTTTTTAGGGTTCCGTAGTAAACAAGGAACCCTTATAGTTTCGCCATGCCTGTCTGTCTGTCTGTTTGCGGTTTTACTATGAGACTATAAGTATTTGAGTGCTGTAATTTGGTATGGGTATATATATTTATCATGTCAAAAAACATGTTTTTTCTAGACTGACCCATCGTGTGGGCATCGTAGAATAGGTCTTTTAAAAATATAATAAGCTTGTAAACAATTAGATGCAAAGATTTAGAGATGAAATATTTGGTTTTGAAGTGTAAATTTTTCTTAGAGGCAAGTTTACTCCCACAAAAGGAAAACTATCAGAGCTAAGTAGGGTTTACAAATTAAAAATTATAGGCGATCAATTTATAAAATGTACTCGGAAAAGGAAATTTGCATACAACTTTAATAAAAAATTCGTTTTTAGACGTTTTTAGAGGCATGAACTCAAGTTGGCATTTGCAACTACGGAACCCTATGCGCGTGGCCCGACACGCACTTGGCCAATAATTACCCTTTTGGTACGAAACCCTAAAACAGAGAAATCTCACTATTTCTTCATTTTAGAGAACCTTACTCCTCCGTGACTAACTAAAACGTAACTGCCTCCGTGGTGTAGTGGTTAGAGCGTTCGGCTCATACCCGGAGGTCGCGGGTTCGATTCCCGGCGGGGGCAACGACTTTGTGTTGTCCTAGTTTGGTTAGGACATTGTAGGCTGATCACCTGATTGTCCGATAAGTAAAATGATCCGTGCTTCGGAGGGCACGTTAAGCCGTCGGTCCCGGTCACTGTCTTTGACATTTGTCGTTACCTAAAACCATGTCAGAGGCCTTTAAGGCGGTTTAAGAACTCTGGCACTAGTGTTAGTCACTAACACACACGAGAAGAAGAAGAGACACTTACGGTCATCATCGCCGTCTTCATCGTTTAAGATCTCCACATTGCCCAATGAGTACTTCTCCTGTTTGACTGTCTGTGTGTCTGTGCTCGCGTTTCCCGACAACAGCATGCTCAAGTCGATGAAATTCGACTCGGATTTAACATTTTTATCCTGGAAATCATTCAAAATTAAAAAACAAGTAATTGCTTTTTAAATATTATTTTTCTATTCGATCTAGATTAGTCTTATGTTTGGGAAAACCTTTCCACGCAGAATATGGTCGCTAATTTCGTCCTACCGGCCATTGTCCGTCTGGTCCAGCGGTTGTGACGCGGACAGCAAGAAACGAGTGTTACGGGTTCAAATCCCGCTCGGTGACCTACTTTTGTTTTTGTTTTGTTTGTTAAAGTTTGTATATAATTTTTAAATTTTTATTTTACAAAAAAGTTTATGTAGATTATCACCTAAACACCACCATATTACAATAAATAGTAATAAACAGCAAAGCTCGGTCGCCCAGGTACTGAAGTAGTAATTAACATACATACATACTATCACGTCTTTATCCCTAATGGGGCAGACAGAGCATTTTGGATCTTGCGGTTCTATGCAGAGCCCTGGGCCGCAAGACCCAAAAGCCACTTTTAGCGTCATGGTGGGCGAGAAGATGGAAAAGCAATCAATACAGTGATGGGTTGCTAGCCGCATCGCCTGTTAACATGATTTGCATTTTTGCCCATTCCCTCGATCGGCTTTTACGATCTGCGTGGGAAGAGAAGCTGCTGGTACATTCTAAGTTTTTTTATTTCTCCCAGACCAGCATGGGAGTAGTAATTAACATTTCAAATATAAGAGTGGGAGCATGGTGGGGACATCTCACTATCTCTTTTGTACGCGCGAGACCGATAGCGTGACGTCAAGAGCGCTGTACGTGCATCCTTTTTCTTTTGCTTGACAGTTTCCCCTTCCGTCAGATTTTAAAAGCTTATAACTTACTTATTTTTGGGCAGAAAAAAAAGTTGTTTTCAGTTTCGGATTATTTTACACATTGGTATGAATTATAAAGTAATTGAGTAAAATACAGTATTAAATTCATAGGTAGGTACCCCATATCTTTTAGTTTAGTATAGCCAAAGAAAATATAATTACTAACGTAACAGATACCCAACGCCATAGAAACTATTGGAGAGGCCGTAAGCACGCAAAAAGGGAGTTGCAGGGCGGCCTCTCAGAGATGGCAGCACAAACGACTAGCCAAAAAGGTGACGAAGAATGTGTTGAGTATACTTTTAAAAAATATATTGCACTTCATATAAGTCTTATTTAACTAATTAGAGTACTACTTTATTTAAATAATAGTTATAAAAGATTTTTATGTTTTAATTTTTACTTTAAAGCGCCATCTAGTTACAAGGAAAAGAAATAATAATGTTTATATGACGATGGGTAGGCATGCTATAGCAGTAGCGTGCATTTCATACAGACAGATAGAATTTGTCTTCCCTGTTCAACCCTAATGTTAAGGCCATACCCAAATTTTCCGGGGTCCAGTGGCGCCGCCATTTAAAATAAATCATTTAAAAGGAAACGGAGATATCATTTAAAATTGTGTCTTGGTCAAGTTCTAGATACCCATTCAAAGTATTTTTTAAACTACTTTTTGTAGTTTAAAGTGAGAACGTGAAGCTTTTCGACGCACATTTGCGAAAAACGGCCACTTTTGGCTAATGTGCGTAGAAAAGCTTCACGTTCTCACTTTAAACTATAAACAGTAGTTCATAAAATAGTTTTAAGGGTTATCTAGGGCTTGATCAAGACACAATTTTAAATGATATCTCCGTTTCCTTTTAAATGATTTATTTTAAATGGCGGCGCCACTGGACCCCGGAAAATTTGGGTATGGCCTTAATGTCTAATGTAATAATGGAAATGCCTCCTTGGTGTAGTGGTTAGAGCGTTCGGCTCATACCCTAAAACCATGTCAGAGGCCTTTAAGGCGGTTTGAACTCTGACACTAGTGACACACTAACACACACGATAAGAAGAAGAAGACTTTAGTAAAGAGTAAAAACCAAATACCTTTGCGTTTTCCACGTAAACCAGTTTTTCATTGGAATCGGATGATGAAACAGGCACCATTGCCAATGAACAATCTGGAACAGACAGACAAAGCTTTTAAAACAACCGCACTAAAATCGGTCTATACGTTTAGGAGCTACACATGCTTAGCTATGCAGACAGACACACAGATACGTCATACCTAAAACAATTCTTTTTTTGCGTCGGGGGTTAAAATTTAAATACGGGTGTGAATAACAAATATTTTTTTCCCATCATGTTGATTTTTAAGAATAACTTGTTTATTCTTAATAATTCATAGTAATTCTCCTAAAAATAAATTATATCTCATGTATTTTATTTTCTCTGATTTTATCAAATGATGCTGAAAAAATATAGGTCTACTACGATTCTATTCGGTATTCTACTCTGCCGGTATCCACACGGCAAAGTAACCCATACAACATAGCAAAATACATAAAAAAACTTTTTTCATTATTATATTTAGTAAACAGGTTACTCACGTATAGAGACAATACTGCCGACATATTTACTAAATATAATAATGATTGTATCTCACGTCTGTTTTGAAAAAAAAAACGACGGGTTGCACTCTGGGAGTGCCGGCAGAAGTGAAAACACAGCAGTATGGCCACTACACAGACGGTCGAGCCATCAGCTGTCACCATCCATGGATGCGCGTAGCACGCTGTAACATAAACACACACGAACATTCGCGCAAGCGCCCTGCGCCGCCTAAACGAAACAGCAGGCGCAGGCATACATTTTCGCCGCGCCGTAGAAAGAGAGGGGGATACTCCCTCTCTTAGGCCGTGTTTAACATTTTTTACCCATTCCAAAAAAAGTACACAACGCCGCTAAAGAAGTTTTCACTTCAAAAAACTTTTTTATGAGTACTGTACCTTCATCAATCTCCATCGGCTGATCATCATTATTATCGACATCATCATCATCATCGCTCACATTCACCGTCTCCTCTTTCACATTCTGCCTCTTCGAAGCCACACTTGGCATCACTAAAGAGGTCACTACTATATCTTTGGGGTCCGATGTGGTGGTAGTTGGGTTGTTCGATGATGTTGAGGTCTTTAAGCTTTGTGTGAGCACGGACGAGCCTACAGTTACTTTTAGGCTCACGGTGGGGGATTTTGGGGTTACCATCTGCAAAATAAACATATAAACGGTGATTTTTCATGGGTTTTGGAGCCTATCTAGCCGAACCTGATTTGCTAGTCAAAATAAAAATTCAGTAACAAAAAATGTTAACCAAAACTCGAAAGTAAAATCGTGAGATCCATTAGTAGTGCCGTCGTTAGGCGCCGCCGGCCGGACGGCCGGAGGTCATCGACCGCACGCGGCTGTTTGGACGGGCATAACTACGTGGTCTCTATTGAAAATAATTTTCGCAACTTTTTTATTATAAGTCATACACAAATTTGGATTACGTATATCGATAGAGGAATTGATTTACTATACATCATTTCTTTTTCCAAAACCAATGAAAAGTCAGCATGTATGTATAGGGACAAATTACACTGATTGAGCTACCCCAAAATAAGTTCGAATCTTGTGTTATGGGATATTAACTCAACAATATGCCCAGGCAAGTTTTTTGGTGACTGTTATTTTATTTTATTATTCTATAGTGATCTAGTATAGCTCGTGGTTCGATTTATTACGAGTATGTCCCTTCCACGGTGTATAATAGGAGCGATATTTGACTCCCATGCTGGTCTGGGAGAAATAAAAAAAACTTAGAATGTACCAGCTGCTTCTCTTCCCACGCAGATCGTAAAAGCCGACCGAGGGAATGGGCAAAAATGCAAATCATGTTAACAGGCGATGCGGCTAGCAACCCATCACTGTATTGATTGCTTTTCCATCTTCTCGCCCACCAGACGCTAAAAGTGGCTATTGGGTCTTGCGGCCCTGGGCTCTGCATAGAACCGCAAGACCCAAAATGCTCTGTCTGCCCCATTAGGGATAAAGATGTGATAGTATGTATGTATGTATGTTTGACTCCAAGAAACTATGACGTCACGACATGCTATTGCATACAAATTAGGGATGCAACGATACCGATACGATAATCGTATATCGGCGATTATCGTAAACCTTTACGATCATTCGCTATCGTAAATATTACGATACGATATTTTTACGATACATATACTTCAAAAATTTTAAATTTTTACTATTTTGGGTGAAACGAAACGCATAAAGCGTCAATTTCTGAACGCTTCGCATCAGTCACTTTTGGCATTGACAGTTTTAAGCAGGCAGGCAGGACTGAAACACAGTGATGAGAGAAACCGACTAAAGGGAAAAAACTTAAATATGTTGTGTTTTCTGAATAAGAATTTGCCAGTTATAAATTACGACTACAATTAAAATTAATTAATAGTCAGTAAATGTTACGAATAGTAACAATTTAAAATATAAGTTAATGATGAAAATTGATATAATAATTAAATATATTAATTAAAAATGCATAACTTTTTCTATACTTTTACTTTACTTAGTCTTACAATAATAACATACGACAAAGCTTCCAATAAATTCATCAAAATGGTATTAAACAAATATCGTAATGCATTCGTATCGTAATTCGTTATCGTATTTGGCCATTACGATGTATTCGTCATTTGTATTGGTATCGTAATAGCCGTATCGTTGCATCCCTAATACAAATCCTATAAGCGATGTTTGATCTGAATTGACTTGTTGAAAACTAGCGGATGGCTTACCTTCAGTTTACTAGACATCACCAGTTGAGACTTCGATACTGCCAGCCTGCTGGTGTCGAACACAAAATCTGCCGGAACTGGCTGTAATTTCGACGCTGGCAACACTATCTTCTTTTTAGGCGAGGTTTTGACGGGAACTTCGACTTCAATAGATTCCTGCTTCAACGAGCTGTATTGAGTTCGGAGCTCGTTTCTTATTACTTCTTGCCTAAAATCAACAAAATATAGTTTTTTTTTTTAATTTAAAACTTAGTAGCTTTTGACCGCTTCTCACTTGGTGGAAGGCGACGAAACGGTCTGGGATAGATCACGCATACTCAAGTAATACCTATTCACTCTTCTCTTGAAGACATCCAAATTGTATCTTTGGGGGAATAAGTGGGAGGGCAGAGCATTCCAGTCTATAGTTATTTGTACGTAGTATATTATTACTCTGTGATAGTAATATAAATTTTACAAAATTTCTTCTGACTTCGCCATCAAACTATACACCTTGTGGTTCCCGGCAGAGTAGAATAGGACCACTCCAAGTCCTCCCGTGGATGTCGTAGAAGGCGACTTAGGGAATACAAGCTAAACAAAGCTTATGAACATCAATGATGCCTCTCCAACCCGTTTGGCAAAACTCCTCTGGCTGCTCTGGCCAAGTATGGCTCTGGGTCGTGCTTCTGCAGTGGAGACAAAAAGACCTGTTGATGATGATGATGAACAATCGAAATGAAATAATAAGCGGCCAAGTGCGAGTCGGACTCGCCCATGAAGGGTTCCGTAGTAGCAAATAACAATATAAAAGTCTTGTAGTATGTTTTTTTAATTTTTATATTTGAGTTGATTGAATGAAAGGTAAATTGCCGTTTACGATTTATGACGTATTAAAAAAAAACTACTTACTAGATCTCGTTCAAACCAATTTTCGCTAGTAGTTTTCATGGTAATGAACAACATATATTTTATTTAGTTTTATCATTCTCTTATTTTAGAAGTTACGGGGGGGGGGCACACTTTTTTCCACTTTGGAAGTGTCTCTCGCGCAAAGTATTCGGTTTAGAAAAAAAATGCTATTAGAAACCTCAATATCATTTTTGAAGACCTATCCATAGATACCGCACACGTATAGGTTTGATGAAAAATAAATTTTTGAGTTTCAGTTCTAAGTATGGGGAACCCCCAAAATTTACTGTTTTTTTTCTATTTTTGTGTCAAAACCTTAATGCGGTTCACATTATACATCTACTTACCAAGTTTCAACAGTATAGGTCTTATAGTTTCGGAAAAAAGTGGCTGTGACATACGGACGGACAGACAGACAGACATGACGAATCTATAAGGGTTCCGTTTTTGCCATTTGGCTACGGAACCCTAAAAATAAGAATGAGTGAAAATAAGTGTACAGAATCGTCAACGATGATAATGATATAACGCGCGCACGCTTTCATTTAATTTACCCTCTTCTAAAATAGTAGTTCTGCATACTAGCGTTAAAAAAAAGCGGGAAAATTCCCCGTTTTTTTTCAGAAATCAGAAATCAGAATCTTTATTTGCCAGAATACATTATTAAATAGGTGTTCAGTACAATTATAGTCACTGTATTCAGCCTGCAAGCAGACATGCAAAATATACATAGAAAGTCAATTATTAATAAACTAGAAATCAACTAAATCATACAATTAAACATGAGTCTACTTATAAACTAAATATTCATTTACGCTATAAAAACATTTATCTAAAAGTAGTAGTAGTAGTAGTCCTTCGTTTTTTTTAACTTTTGTTCGAAAGTTTCAAGAAAAATATTTAAGGAATATTTCATGTTTTTTATCAATAAAACGGAAAAACGGAAAAAAAACGGAAGAGTATTGATGTTTTTTTCACAGAATATTTTTATTAGGTTAATATCACGCACACAATACTATACTACTATACTGACTGTTGGAATTATAGTAATATAAACTTGATTATTTCAAACGTTTTTTTTTTTAAATTCTGATATCTTTCGAAAAATTCCGAAGGATTTTTTCGGGAATATTTCAATGCAACAAACGAATAAAACGGTAAAAAACGAGATATCGTTTCTTTCAGCGAAAAAAAACAATTTGTTTCTTTCGGAATTTTCAACGCTACTGCATACTCTGTACCTGGTTAAGTGTGAGGACTTGTGAAGTGAAGTAACGATATTTTCGTGAACGTTTAAATGGTACTAGCTGTGCCTGTGGGCTTCGCTCCCCGTGGGAATTTCGGGATAAAAACAATCCTATGTCCTTCCCTGGGTATCAAACTATATCTATATCAAATTTCATCTAAATAGGTACAGTGGTTGAAGCGTGAAGTGGTAACAAACACACAAACAAATACATACAAACTAACTTTTGCATTTATAATGTTAGTAGTATAGTAGGAAGTAGGATTTAGTCACTTTTACAAACAGTGTTGTGGGGGACGTACCTAACTTGGATAGAGTCATACTCCGAGCAGCTCTTGAAACACTTCTTGCAAACAACATTGGAGGCGACAGTGTCCTCACTGATCGTCTCTCCGAGGAGTTCCGTTAGTACAGTCCCCAGGGACTTTAGAGATTGAAGGGCACTCTGAAATTATAAAAACAGTTTTTATCTCAAAGTCAAAACAAACATTTTATTGATAGTCCCTTCAGTTTTAAAACGAGTTTTCGACGAAAGTAGCAACTTTTCGCGAAAACTCATTTTAAAATATATACACGGTGAATTTTCATTGGTTTTGAAGCCGAAGGCCACTTCATAGGCATCGTTAGAAAGACCTAATTAGCTAGTCAAAATAAAAATTCAGAAACAAAAAATGTTGTCAAAAACTCGAAAGTAAAATTGTGAGATCAACTAGTAGTACTGCCGCCCGCCGGCCGGCCGGGTCATCGACATTACGCAGCTGGCGGCCGGCGTATAACTACGTGGTCTCGATCGAAAATCATTTACGCAACTTTTTTATTTTATGACATACAGAAATTTGGATTACATATATGGATAGAGGAATTTATTTACTGTACGGCATTTTTTTTTCCAAAACCAATAAAAAGTCAGCGTGTATCTTTTATAGTATAATGGAATAAAAATAGCAGTAAAACATTTTGACATCTGTTTTATATGTATCTATTACTCTATTACTGTATGTTTTGGTGCAATAAAGATTTTAACTAACTAACTAAAGAAGAAAAAGAAAAAATGTTGGCTTTTCCGTACTAAAGTGGGCAGCCCAGGCAGTTGTTATGGGAATGTCGATTTTTCTTTTTGACTAACGTAATTACTTTCAACGGTCTCGTTAAAAAAATAACTCCTTCCAGAGATTTTTGGAAATCAAATTTTTTTGGAAAAAAAACTTTAAAGAATCCCTTTAAATTTCAAACGAGGGCGCCACCTCCGCCGAGCTGATACCATTTCGCCTTTTAAGTTGGTTAAAAGTACCATTCAGGCAAAGATAATATAATAAGCAAGTTTCCTGGGTCAAAAATAAATTATTTGGCACTGTTAAAAGAATAAAATGTCACAAAATAATGTCACTTGTCATTGATCATATCCATTATCAACGTGATATAAGATTTAATAATGCGGAAAAACTGATATTAAGAGCGCTATTTGACTCTAAGAAACTATGACGTCATTCGTTTTTATTTCATACAAATTCCATAGAAAATGTTTGTTTTGACGTTAAGAAAAAAGTGTCTGATTTGATTTGTTGGAAACTTCTTTATTACTAACGTAACAGATACCCAACGCCATAGAAACGATTGGAGAGGCCGTAAGCACGCAAAACGGGAGTTGCGGAGCGGCCTCTCAGAGATGGCAGCACACATGACTAGCCAAAAAGGTGACGAAGAAAGTGTTAAATATACTTTTAAAAAATATATTGCATTACATATAAGTCTTATTTAAATAATAAGAGTACTACTTTATTTAAATAATAGTTATAAAAGATTTTTATGTTTTAATTTTTACCTTAAAGCGCCATCTAGTTACAAGGAAAAGAAAAAATAATGTTTATATGACGATGGGTAGGCATGATTCAGGGTTTGGTGGTAAAAGTAATATTTTACTTACAGTCTGCCCAAATATGCTGATGAAATTCCTTGATGAAGTCCCGCTGGAGGAGTTGCATATCAGGCAGGTCAGGCTCATCCTGAAAGTTGTGTCAGCATTATCATTATAGTAGTGGTCACCATGCTAATCCGCCAACCAGAGGTCCCAGGATCGATCCCTGGTCAGGGCAAGTTGGAAAATGGCATTTTTCAAATTGTCCTGGGTCTTGGATGTTTATCTATATATGTATTTGTTTTCAAATATAGTATCGTTGAGTTAGTATCCCATAACACAAGTCTCGAACTTACTTTGGGCAAAGATAATATAATTACTAACGTAACAGATACCCAACGCCATAGAAACGATTGAAGAGGCCGTAAGCACGCAAAACGGGAGTTGCGGAGCGTCCTCTCAGAGATGGCAGCACACACGACTAGCCAAAAAGGTGACGAAGAAAGTGTTGAATATACTTTTAAAAAATATATTGCATTTCATATAAGTCTTATTTAACTAATTAGAGTATTACTTTATTTAAATAATGGTTATTAAAGATTTGTATGTTTTAATTTTTACCTTAAAGCGCCATCTAGTTACAAGGAAAAGAAATAATAATGTTTATATGACGATGGGTAGGCATGCTTTGGGGCTAGCACAATTTGTGTAACTTGTCCCTTTATATTTATTTATTTTTATAACTTTATTACAAAAATTGTAACAGGTGGACTTAGGGCCAAGGGCCTTTTCTACCAGTAAAATACAGGTGATGCTTATTATGATAATTATTAGCATCAGCGGATCCTAGGTCTCCCCTAACAGATTCCATCTTTCCCTGCTAGGCTAGTTTGGTAGTTCCATAGATTTATTTATAGTGTGACGATAAGATTATTTTGAAAGAAACAATATTTAGAAAGACCAAACTCTTTAATTCAATTTTTAACAAATTATACATTAAATTCCGAAAGTAGTCACAGGTAAGGGTCGTAGGTTCACATCCACGAGATTCGTTTTTCAAGAAGAGATTTCCAAATTTACTCAGGTTTTGAAGACGCACCGGCCCGGCGTCTAGTCGTAGCCAAAAGAGGGCAAGATCCCTCACGCCGTCTTTTTATATGGGCCGTGCGGGGTAAAGTGCGGAGGGGAGGGAAGCAAGTCCAACGTCACAATAGTCATCAGATCAAGTCACCACTTCACAGAAAAAGGGACAGGATCTTTTCAGTGTCCTGTCCCTTTTCTGTTACCTTCACGTGGGGTCCAAATGCAATTTTGGTCCACTTTCTAATTCAACATTACCAATTTATCACACCTTAAACAGGATCCTATTACTAAGATTCAGCTGTCAGTCTGTCTGTCCCTCCATAACCCAATAAATGAATATGTCAAGCTTTGCTATTTGGCCTTAACCGGTTAAGACCTGCATGTCATTGATAAATGCTACGTTCATTGTTTTACTATTGTGTCTGGTATTGGCAGTATTATTTTTTATCTATCTATACATATAATAAAACAGTAAAAAAAGTGTGTCTGTACATTAAATATATTTCCAAAAAAAATATTGGGGGCGATGGAGACATAGTAATAGAGTAAGAATTAAAAAAAAATGTCTGTCTGTTTGTCTGTTTGCCTGTATGTCTGTTTGTCTATTTGTACACGCTAATCTCCGGAAATACTGGACGGATTCGAATGCAACTTTTTTTGTTATATAGCTATTAAGCCTGGGCAACATATAGGGTATAACCATAATGGTCCAGCTAAACTATAAGAGATATAAAAATGTCGCCTTAGTAAAAGTTGTTCAGCCTGATGAGCATTTTCCAGAGACATAAAGTGCACGCGAACGAAGTTGCGGGCTTCAGCTAGTTTTTATTATAATTAGCTTTTTATTTCCATATATTCCACCCTCTACTTACATTTATAGTTATTAATTTTGGTGTCTTGGACATGCAGTCCCTTAAGGGTAAAAGCCTCGTCCATCTTTTTCCACCTTTCTCTATTCTTGGCTGTTTCCATCCACTTGACGACCTCAATGGCGTAATGGTCAACACGCTATACCGCCAACCCGGAGGTCCTAGGTTCGATCCCCAGCCAGGGCAAGTTGGAAAATGGCCTTTTACAATTTTTCCTGGGTCTTGGATGTTTATCTATATATGTATTTGTTATAAAATATATGTATTGTTAAGTTAGTATCCTATAACACAAGTCTCGAACTTAGGGCTAGCTCAATCAGTGTAATTTGTCCCTATATATTTATTTATTTATTATTTATTTACTTCTATGATGTCATCTACCCTACTTATTTAGTGTAGGTTATTGGAGGACCATGAAGGCATGTTAAGCTTTTTTCTGGCTGACATTAGAAGTTGTAAAGCTACACATATCTGCCTTTAGGCAGGAAGCCAACATGTTGGCCATTTGGGACATAACCGGCCAAGTGCAAATTGGATTCCCGACTAAGGGTTCCGTACCATTATCTTTAAAAAATCGCGTTTGTTGTATGGGAGCCCCCAGATTTATTTTATATTGTTTTTAGGGTTCCGTAGCCAAATGGCAAAAACGGAACCCTTATAGATTCGTCATGTCTGTCTGTCTGTCTGTCCGTCCGTATGTCACAGCCACTTTTTTCCGAAACTATAAGACCTATACTGTTGAAACTTGGTAAGTAGATGTATTATGTGAACCGCATTAAGGTTTTGACAGAAAAATAGAAAAAAAACAATAAATTTTGGGGGTTCCCCATACTTAGGACTGAAACTCAAAAAAATATTTTTCATCAAATCCATACGTGTGGGGTATCTATGGATAGGTCTTCAAAAATGATATTGAGGTTTCTAATATCATTTTATTCTAAACCGAATACTTTGCGCGAGAGACACTTCCAAAGTGGAAAAAAGTGTGTGTCCCCCCCCGTAACTTTTAAAATAAGAGAATGATAAAACTAAAAAAAATATACCTATGATGTTCATTACCATGAAAACTACCAGCGAAAATTGGTTTGAACAAAATCTAGTAAGAAGTTTTTTTTTAATATGTCATAAACTGCAATTTACCTTTCATTCAATTAACTCAAACATAAAAATAAAATAAAAATATATTATCACGGAACCCTTCATGGGCGAGTCCGACTCGCACTTGGCCGCTTATTTATTAATAATTTTTGTTACAGTGGCAACAGAAATAGATCATTTGTGAAAATTTCAACTGTCTAGCTATCACGGTTCATGAGATACAGCCTGGTGACAGACAGACAGCGAAGTGTTAGTAATAGTGTCCCGTTTTTACCCTTTGGGTAGGGAACCCTAAAAACAAAAAGTATAGTCTGTGGTTTGGAGGGTGGATATGGAAAAAAGGTCCCCTTTTCTGCTTGAGGCCCATAGCATACGATTCCCTTGCTATGTGGTTAATAATCCATCTCTGATGGAAATCATCTGCTCATTTTTATCCTAAGAGAATCGCAAATTCCTATAGATCTTGGTAGGTCTGTTCTACCACTCTACCCAACAACTTTGTAGCTCATATCCACAATAAATAAATAGGTAGGTATTGTAATAAAATAACGACGCTACCCACAAATATATAGTAAATTATGTAATGTGATACATACAGAAAATATATGGGTATATAAATGATAATTTACCTGATAAATTTATAAAGTTATATGCTAAAGCTATGTTTGTTTACATTCTTATCAGTAAACATTTCAAACTTCGACACATACTGCCACCATTCTTCCGCCACTAGGACAATTTAATCCCGCTTTTTCACCAAAGGCAGCCATTTTCATGCTATATTGACGCACCCATTATCAGTTATTTATAAATAAAGCACTTTCTTCAGCTGGAGCTCTAATTTTTATCAAAGAGTCTTTTATCACAGAAATATTACCTGCAAAATTCATCAATTTTATTCGTTTTTGAAGGTTTTCGGTTTCCGTTTTATAAATATGTTGTCAGCAATGATTCCGACGCGCAGGCAGCCACCATTACGTAAAAAATATTGAATAGTTTCGAATTTCACCACCAGTGGCACTAGTGGCGCTGCGCTGTAGGTATCGGGCGGAAGAACGAGTTCATTCATTATTATTACATGTATGTAGGTAGTGTAGATACCTATGCTTCATTCATCATTTCATTCTGCATTTCCTATTCATCATTCCACGGGATTTGATTTACTAAAACGTAGTGATTATATGCTCTTTGGGATTTAGCTAAAGTAAATTAAAAGTAAAATTAATTGATTTTCTTCAATAATATTTATACAGTTTATCATAAAAAGCAGTTTTTAATCGAGATTTACGGTACAGAATAAACCAAATAGCTGTAGACCTTATTTTATTCAGAAAAAAGTATTAACCGTCCTTTCAATATATATCTTGGAAATGGCCCTGTTTGTCCGTCAAAACATAAAGGGCCTGCCAGACGGTTGCCAACAAGCCTTCCGACGTGTTGACCTTGGTCGGTGCCTCGTCGGCGCCGACCGTCGGAGTGTTCCGGCTACACGGTCGGGTCGGTCGGCCGACCGCGCTTTGGCGTCAGTTAGTTTAGAACTCGCAGACTGACAATATCTCGTAAAATGACTACCAACCTATCGAAATTTCAACGAGTTGGCGTGGTTTAAGTCCTATTGAGCTCAATAGAAGAAAAAAAAGAAAAAAGGAAACGTCGGATATGGATATGCGAAAGTTTCATCCCTTAGGAAAACAGAACTTTTAATATATTTTTTAAGTTTATTAATTTAAGAAAATATTAAGAATTTCTTCAAGCCAAACCACCGCACCGATTTCAATAAAATATTAAATTTTATTAATTCAATTACATAATCTATCATTCAAAAAAATATTGTAAAATCAAACCCCAAAATAAGATATTTTTTTGAAAAAAATTGAAAAAGTCTTTTTCCTTAATTTTACTAAAAAAAATATCCATGGGATAATAATGGGTTAATTAATATTTTGGGCATATTAAATACAGTATTTTATAAAGAAAACTGCATGTCAATATCCTTCATTTTAGAGAGATATAAAATTAAAGCATCCGCGTTGGGATTGGGACGCCGTCATCATTAATGCATGCACATCCGCACGCGTCGACTCCTTCTCGCGAATGGCCTAGCGCGGTCGACAACAGGCGGCTACACGGTTGCCAACCGGCAGTCCCGACAGCGGTCGGGAGCGCACGCCCGACGACCAAGGGCGTTGGAATGTCAAACGAAATTTTGTCGCCAACAGCCGTCTACACGGTCGGACCCGACCAAGGTCACCTGGTCGGAGGTGCTTGTTGGCAACCGTCTGGCAGGCCCTTTTTACTGTATGAATTTCACAAAAATAATCGACGCAGCAATAACACATTAATCCTAACAGAACCAATATTAGAAATGTACAAAAATAGCCCATACTACAAATCAATTCAATAATAAAATACCCGATTATATAAAACATGAAAAAAAATGTATATCATTCAAACTTAAATTGAAACAGTTTCTTTTAAATGCCTGTTATTATAGTGTTTCCGATTTTTTTAGTGATGAATACATTACATAACATAGTTAGGTATACGTTAATTTAGAAAGTTAGTACAAAGGTATGTTTTAGTTTAAATTCAAATATTAATATTATATTATGTTAAGTGTAAAATTCTATACCCTAACTGGGCAATCTACACATACGTACAGGTAGCGGCACGAAACTCTAGCGCTGACCTTGGCTGCGCAGAAGTCAAAAAGTAATACTGTACCCGTGCGCAGTATCCCCTCTACACTCCACTCAGCGCTAAACTTACGTGCCGCTACTTATACACAAGCAAGAATATGAATGTTTAAAGATCAAGGGCTGTCCACACATCACCGGGTTCTGTGTTCACACATACCTATCAGGGAAATTGGTGTCAGGGAAATCTGTGTCGGTGACTGAACCGCACACAACGATGGCCACGAGAAGTGTACGACTCCGTAGTTTCAAATGCCAACTTTGAGTTCATGCCACTAAAAACGTCTAAACACGAATTTTCTATTGAATTTGTACATATGATTTTTTCTTTTTCCAGTACATTTTTATAATTTGATCGATTTTTAATACGTAAACCCTATTTAGCTCTGGAGTGCTATTTTTCATTGAGGGACACAGCGAAACACAAAACGTGTAGTTTTCCAACTCACCGCTCGCGTAAAATACATTGATCGTATTTTTGAAACCGTCGTGTCAGCGAAAAACAGTATTGTTTTACGCAGAAAACATCTATAATATTTCTATACTTTTCTAAAATTTCGAACATGAATAAAAAGCAACGTAAAATGGAACGGATTTCCCATGATTGGTTTCGATGACATATCTACGCTAGAAATGTCAAAATTACGAGTGGTCAAGACCACTCGTTGCAAATCCTTCGCAAACTACCGATTCAAAAATGCGTCTCCTGATAGTTTTTAAATTCTTTATATATATTAGCTACAGCTGTAATTTTTTCACGTGTCCATTTATAACCGTTTAGCAGATAGATACGTGACTTTAACACGCATATTAAAATTTGACGATTACAAACTCCATACTGAATCCAATGATGATCAAACATAATAGTGCCGTGTCGTCTGATTAAAAATCATAAGTATCCACTGGTTTTTAGGTTCTTGGTATTTTTATTTTAATTAAAAAAATTATCATCACGTTATTAATGGATTACCCCTTAAGTGCATGTGCAACAATATGTGTGGATTTGGTACAAACAACCTGCATAGGAATGAGGAAGGGAAGGGAAAAGTGATTAACCATTAGCGTTTAGTTCCTAAGTAAAGTACCAATCATAGCTTAGGTTGTCAAATTTGGTGGACGATTTATTGAATAAATATCAACTTGTATTAATTTTTAATTTAGTTTTTAATTCAAATTGTAATAAATAATTAGATTGTTTTAAATAAATACTTGTATTTTTAAATGAATAAAATCACGCGAAACGATGGATACCTTTCATTTTAAAGGTATCCATCGTTTCGCGGGATTCCTTTTGCTTCTATTCCCATCACTATCCAAATAGTTGAGGAACGGGAAGAAATCTCTATGAACAGGAAACATGTGTTTTTTTTAACCCTTTCCATGCGGCTGGCGTAATATTACGTTTAAACTTAAACAGTTCACCACACGATGGGCGTATTATTACGTTAACATAAAATCTTCTGTATATACGGCTAGACCAATAAGAAACTTAGTGCTCCTGTACGGCGAATGAAAACACAGCGAACTTGCATGAAACGATGGAAAAATACTCACTTATTATTATGTATATGGTTGTTGTACCTGGGTTGCATGCTTGTCATTATTCAGTTTCATTGTAATTAATATTCAAAGTCCCAAGAAAAACGGTGATAATTTTGTTCTTTTTCAAATGCATATAGTAATTATTTCTTAAAAATGTAGAAAAAATCTACAGCTATATATTTTTTACATTTTTAGACATTAATATTTATTAAATAGCAATGAAAAAAAAGTACAACTTGGCATTCAGATATATAAATATCTATTACAAGTATGGCAACACCAAATTTGTCTATATAATATTGAAAACGTAATATTACGCTAACCGCGTCTGGTGACGGAATTGCTATTGACGCAATGATACGCCCTCCGTACAGAAATACCATCTTATTAGGACGTAATATCTCGCCCACCGTTATGTAGTATGCCCACCTCATACAAAACCTCGTACAGAGTGTGCGCAATTGAATTAATAGTCCCGCATGAAAAGGGTTAATATGATCAATCCTTATTTTATCAAACCTACTTATTGCGTCAGTTTTTGTTTTTTATTTAATCTGTGTGATATGATTCTTTTCAAATTCTTTTGCTTCTTCTGTCATTGTCATTACCATTACGGGAAAATAATCATTAAGTGTGTCAATGTCAAATTAATAAAATATTTCGCAAAATCAAATAGCCATTTTGATCAATCCATTTTTCATAAAGATATAAATAAAAATTATTGATTTTTAGAACAAAGGTGGCCGAAAAATCTGTACTCAAAGCACAGAGAGTGGCGTTAAATAGTGGTTATAATGGCTTAAGTGTAAATAATGGTTTAAGTAACAATAAGTTGTGAAATGGTGATAGAAACTTAATTTATTGATAAGCTGGTGAGTTTTATAGCCAAATGACGTGTTTCGCTTCGCAAGGGCCTATCGCTAATATATTCTAGAACTCCACACCAATATCGCATGGAAATAGATAATTTGGACCTATTAAATTCGTTTTTAGAAACATAAACATTGGGATAAAAGCTGTAGGTAGTCTTAGGCTGTAGTAAATAAAGTAAGCTACAAATACAAAATATCTTTATTGTGGAAAGATAAGAATGTCGATGGAAAATAATACATTTTTAGTACATTGGGTGCCTTCTGAGTAATTATATTTTTAATTCAGACAATAAAGGCAGAACTCTATTAAGTTTCTTTATTCAGTGATAAGTACACTTAGAAATATGTTAGAAGTAAATAAATCTTATTAAACTATGAAAAATCTTTGTCATAACTAAACTAAAAAAATATTATTCAGTACATATTGTACTGAAATTGACGTCTACTCAGTTGCTAACAGCATAAGTTGTCAGCTGTGTAAGTGAAAGGTCTGTCAATTATTAAAAGAAGGTACATATTATTTCAATAGGATTCGTAGGAAACTACCCTTACTATTTGACACTTTTTTTCCACTTTTTTACCCCTCTGGTGACGATGCATAGTAAATGCCATGGTATAATAAAATAAGGTATTCTCTTTCCGTGACAGCTGATGACGTAGGAGGAACTTGACTACGTCATCAGTGTAATATGTTGCCTCTGTGTGAAATTGAATTACCCGAGCGTAATGCATTTTTGAACTTTATATACCAATTTCAAATTAATAATCCATTTTATCAATTTATTAAATTTTGAATTGATGAATGACGCGAGAATCGCGAGGTTCTTAATAGCTAAGTTACTTAACATTTTATTTAATATTCATGAACTAATTGAGAAAGTCCTTAAATTTACTGAAAAGAACAATCAGTGGCAACACTTTCGTGACGTAGTCAAGTTCGTTCTCGGAAAGAGAATACCTTATTTTATTATACCATGGTAAATGCCAAGATCCCCTCCCTCCATAGTAATCATGTAAAAATTCAAAAATATGGTTTTACACCATCATATAAACAATCATTTTAAACTATCATATCCAACTAGAAGTAATTTTTTTTTAAATATTTGATTCATAAAATAGGGATAAAACCTGTGTGCCTGTAAGTTTAAAAAATGCTGTGCTCTATAATTTGAATTAGCTCAAAGAAGCTTGAGATTTTCATAGCCCTTGAAACGTCGGACGCCCGGAGCGGGCGTCTGCACTGACAATGTTTGAAGGGATAGAGGATATTGACTATGCTACGTGATAATGACCTAAACCAATATTTTTCTTTTACAGAAGGTGCTCTGGTGCTCCCCAGCGGTAGCAGCTGCAGTACATTATTATTACTATTAGGAATAAAGATGTGATAGTGTACGTACTGTGTTTACATAGATACCTTATAGTCTGTATCATTATGAGTTTATTTGGCAGACATTCTGCGACTAAATTGCAGACGTTCTAAAAAAAAGGACAGGCAAAAAGTACCCGTAACCGAAGGGCTTGTATGAAGAGATTGATGAGTTTAGATGAAGTGAAAGAGGTCTGTTAGGATCGTAGCAAGTGGAGGTCCATAGTCTCTGCCGACTCCTGTGGGAAACAGGCGTGATATTATGTATGTATGTTAAGTAGAATTCATGTCTGTAGTGTAAGTGCCATCTATTATTTGCCAGGTATATTAAAAATCCCCGACATTTAAGCATTAACCCATTAACTCCTAATAACTTTTAAACGGCTGAACCCAAAAGATTACTTTCTCAGCATCGATTGTTGGTTGACTGGTAGAAAAGGCCCCTGGCTTCAGTCCAACATTTACATGTATATTGTAATGAAGTGAAATAAATAAAAAACACTGATTTTTACCAATCATAGCTAAGAATCACTGCAAGGGAACTTGCTTACATGTATAAAATCGCATTGAAATCATCCGTGGAAGAGTTTCAATGCCATAGACAGACAAACTTATATCACTTCTCTTTTTTGCCAGAGGTTAATATTTTTTTTTACCATTTCAGCTCAAAATGTCCATAAAACAAGAAGACGTAAAAATCAAAATAGAAAATGACATCGTAGTCAAAGAAGAGAGGAAAGACCCGACGACATTCTTGCCAGAAGAGCCGATGACGTACGAAATCAAGAAGAAGAAGAAGAAGAAAAAGAAACGGAATAAAGAGCAGGACCCGTTCAAAGATATTACGGTGAAGAATGATGAACCAACCCTTGAGATGCAACTGGACCCAGAGGTTAATGTAAAAGTGGAGAATATAGAAGTAGAGTTAGATTTTAATGATGTGAGTATATCTATTAGATTTGTATACCTGTGGTGTTGGGTGAGAATTTTGGCTAGTATAACTATCGGGTCTTGGATGTTTATCTATATATGTATTTGCTATAAAATATAGTATCGTTGAGTTAGCATCCCATAACAGAAGTCTTGAACTTTGGAGCTAGCTCAATCTGTGTGATTTGTCCCTATATATTTATTTATTTATGTTGTAGATGTATATGTAAATGAATGTAGGGTATATAATGTATGTAGGTGGTAAAAGAAAAGTATTAGGGCTCTAACAGACAAGCCACGGTATATGTAAAAAAAAACCAGGGCTATGCCCGTGAAATCCCGTGAATCAGTCGGCAACAGTCGCCACCTGTCATTGCTGTCACGAACTGTAGCGTGACGGTCGGCGAAATTAGCGTTGCATAATTATCGATAATTAGACTATCGAATATCTCCCATGCCCATCGAGGGAATAGGCAAAAATGCAAATCAAGTTAACAGGCGATGCGGCTAGCAACCCATCACAGTATTGATTGCTTTTCCATCTTCTCGCCCACCATGACGCTAAAAGTGGTCTTGCGGCCCTGGGCTCTGCATAGAACCGCAAGACCCAAAATGCTCTGTCTGCCCCATTAGGGATAAAGACGTGATAGTATGTATGTATGTAGACTATCGAAATTTGACCTTGAAAAACAGTCACGATATCGGTAGGACTGATAGTATCGATTTTCAATAGTGTGCAATACTATTGATGAAAGGTAAAACTAACGATAGTATCGATATCGATACTGTAACTACTACTTGCATGAAAAAAAAACGACGGGTTGCACTCTGGGAGTGCCGGCAGAAGTGAAAACACAGCAGTATGGCCACTACACAGATGGTCGAGCCATCAGCTGTCACCATCCATGGATGCGCGTAGCACGCTGTAACATAAACACACACGAACATTCGCGCAAGCGCCCTGCGCCGCCTAAACGAAACAGCAGGCGCAGGCATACATTTTCGCCGCGCCGTAGAAAGAGAGGGGGATACTCCCTCTCCTACGTCGCGCCAGCTGTCTACTCTCCATCCGTCTTACGAATTTTCGATCAGGTCACGTGCCCCGAGTCCCGACGCGAGTTTAACATTTTTTACCCATTCCAAAGAAAATGTGCACAACGCCGCTAAAGAAGTTTTCACTTCAAAAATATCGATACTATTATTTAAAAACTATCGATCCTATCGATATTGTAACTGTTTTTCAACGTATCGTTATTTTATAGTATGGCTTGCAACACTAGCCGTCCCGCGACAAAGATCGCCAACTAGGGTCGCGGGCTGTCACTTGTATGTTAGCCTTTCATCGTCATTATCATCTCAGCCCTTCTTCCGCCCAATGCTAAGCATAGGAGCAACTAAGAGCCTTTAGATCACATATTTAGATAAATAAGTAGTCATGAGGCTAATCAAGATATGACCTAAGTGGATGTAAACGTAAGAGCAGTGTAGATTCGAGTAGCCTAGTAATTAATCTACAGAAAAGCTTATTAAAATGTATTAAAACTTATCATCATCATCATCATCAGGTCTTTTAAGCTATTGCATAGCTTCTATCGCGGGCCTTGAGCGCGGGGACCGAATCCAGAAATTCCGTAACGAAAAAACCTCACGCTCCCCACTCCGCCTACCATGTAGGTTGCCGCTTCGTCTCCGTCGTCCGTTTGCGACGTTGCCGTCCTTCCTTGTATCGAACCACCTTAATGCAATAGCTTTACCGCGGCAGTCCCCGAGTGCCACACGTCTTTTTTGTCTCCACTGCGGGAGCACGACCCTCTCTGCTACCAGAGCCATACTTGGTCAGAGCAACCAGAGGACTTGGCCAACACTCTCCACGATGGCCAGAGATGGGTTGGAGAGGTCTCATTGATGTACAAACCCTGTTTAGCTTGTATTTCCTGAGTCGCCTTCTACGACATCCATCGGAGAACTTGGAGTGGTCCTATTCTATTCTGCGGGACACACCATTAAAACTTATCACATTATTATTTTCAGTTTGCCGACAACGGTAGTTTACTGGTGGAGGGACCGCAAAGCGAAGAGAGCCAAGAGCCAGCCATCAAAATCGAGCCTCAGAACCACGAAGCAGTTCTACTCACCTTCGAGAGCGTAGTCAACAAAACCCTACTTGACTACAGCCAAAACTACGAGTACAATGGTGAAGATATCAAACCAGACGTAGGGTATCAAGAAAATCATGAATACAAACAGGAAGATGACTCGGTCTTCGGATACAGCCAGGGTATAACAATGGAAACTGCACCAACCCACGTGTGCAAAGTCTGCCATCTAGTCTTTCAATCACACAAAACTATGAGGATGCATCAGAAAAGAAAGCATAAAGCGTATAGGAAATACTTCCAACATATTTGTGATTACTGCGGCATGTCCTACGAACAAAAGAATAGTCTAGTCGCTCATATTAAGAGGAAACATGGCCCTGATGCAACACCCGATGACACTGAAGAAAGGACTTGTGACGTATGCGCTCTAGTCTTCAAAGGGATTACACGGTTAAGAATGCATATGAGAAGAAAACACGGATCGTTCGAGGACTCTTTTAAGTATAGATGTAACGAATGCGGACTTACTTATGATAAGCAAAGAAGTTTGATAGTACATCAACAGCGGAAACACTCACAGATTCCTAAACCGGTTTTAAACCAATGGTTTAACTGTCCGTTCTGCCCGAAAATATTTACTAAAAGGGAAACGTACGCTAGACATGTCCAAAGAAAACACAAGTTAACAGACGAGGAAGGCAGCAAAGAAGATTTTGTAAATATGAAGAACGAGGAAACTGGAGAAATCACTTGCAAAGAATGTCCTTTAGTTTTTTCGTCTATCAACTTTTTGAAGTTACATATGAGACGGAAACATAACGCTCTGAAAGAGGATTTTAGACTTAAATGTAGGATTTGTAATTTATCGTACGATAAGATAGAAAGCCTTAAAAGGCATGTAAGGAGGAAACACGGCCAGGGTGATTTTTCGCATTGCGAAGTGTGCAATAAACAATTTGATAATAGAGAGGCCTACTTAAACCATTCTCATGTGAAATCGCACGCGGAATGCTCAATTTGTGGACTAATATTCGCTTCGGAAGGTAATTTAGGGAAACATATGCGGTTGACGCACAAAATAGACGCACCCAAACACGTGTTTTGCAGTCTATGCAACGATGGGTTCCAAGACAAACGTCAATTGAAGTCGCATTTAATGAAAGTACATTTAAAAGTGTCGTACACATGTATTTTTTGTAAAAAAGTCTTCAAAGCGAAGGAGAGTTATCGGAGGCATATTCTGTTCAAGCATCCGGAGAATCCAATCAATAACCAGGGTCAGAAGTGTGAGCAATGTTCAGCTACATTCCCTGATGAGTTTACGTTATGTCGACATATTAATGATGAACATAGAAATCAAGATAAAGAGACAAACGATTTAGTCTTAATTAAACAGGAGGATGATAGCATCAAAGACTCGTTCAATTGCATGAAGTGTCCAGAAACATATCCTACGTGGGAGCAATTGAGGTTACATCACGAGCAAAATCACCACTTGCAAGAAGAAACTCAATGCCAGATGTGCGGAGAAATGGTTCCAGGGAACGCTCTGAAGAAACACATCAAGAACACTCACGTAGACGAGCCACAGTGTAAATACTGTGAATTCAAAACGAACAACCGTACAAGTATGACACAACATATCTTAAGGCACAAGAACGTAACCACTCTACACTGTGACTATACAGGTTGCAGATACAAAACGTACTACGAAGGTGCTATGCAGAAGCATAAACAAAAACATGCGGAGATTGGAGTGAAACTTCAGTGTACCAAGTGTCCGTTCCAGACGATGAATAAATATATATTGAAATATCACGAAGAAGCTCATATGACTGGTAAAAAAAGGTATACGTGTGACCAATGTGAATATGCGACAGTGTTGCCAGCTAATTTGGTGCAACATAAGTATAAGCATTCCGCAGAAAAGAGGTTTAAGTGCGAAGTTTGTCCTTTTGCAACGAAGTACAATACGTCTTTGCGGTTCCACGTGAAGAAGAAACACTGTGATCTCCCGTCGCTCAGTTGAATTTATTTTTGTTTTATTTTTTTATTATTAAATGTTTTGGTGTTAGATTTTGAGTTTTGGTTTTCATGTTACTTCACCGCAAGCTCGTATACACACGTACTAACTCGTACGTAGCACAAAGAATGGCGTAAAAAAGGGCAATAGCGTTGGCTACTCACACACACGAAAACAAAAAAACAAACAGGGCAATAGTGGGTGTTAACCCCAAAACCCCAATGATAAAAAATGAGAATGTTCAGTATGATACTGAACTACTTTTTAGGGTTCCGGACCTAAAGGGTAAAAACAGGACCTTTTTTGTTTTTCGTGTGTGTAAGTGGTCAACAATGATGTCAGGTTTTTCAGGCTGCCTAAAGGCATCTGACATAGCTTGACGACTGCCATACAATGATGACAGCCGGGACCAACAGCTTACACATGCCTTCCGAAGTACGGACAAGCTCGAGAATCCAAGTGCGTACCACACCTAGCGTCGCTTTACTTGCGAAAGTGTTAGTACCCCGTGGTTTTACCTAAAAATAGATTACAGACTTACTACTACCTTTACCTACTTAGAATATTGCTGAAAAAGAAAAAAATCCCATTCTCCAAATAACTTTCTGGAATTGTTGCCTCGATTGTTGCTAAATAAATTTTCTATGGGAGGGCTAAACGTTTTCTGTTTTCTCAAGGTCATTTATACTAGTTTGTCACACCTGAGACGATGATCTCGTAGTCATATATTGATGTATATTTATTTTTAGAATTTTGTTAAAATTCGTTGAGGTAGGTAGTTTTAATTTTTATTCCTATTAGAAAAATTACTAACTCTAAAATAACACATATTTCAGTATTCTGACATCAGCCCGGCTAGCTCAGTCGGTAGAGCATGAGACTCTTAATCTCAGGGTCGTGGGTTCGAGCCCCACGTTGGGCGCATTCCTTTTTTGTATCTTACTGTATTTTTTTTAAATCGACTTTTAAAAAGACGTTACTATTTCGTCGCGATATTTTTTTTAATGTATGTTCACCGATTATTCTAAGACTCCTGGACAAATCTAAAAAAATATTTTTTTGTTTGTAATGGGTAACTATATTATCTTTGGAAAGGGCATACGAGGTGGTCCCATAGGAATTTTATCAATATCGGTTGTGTAGTTTGGAGGTGAAGCCGGTTTTTAGTTTCGAAAAATAATAATTAACTTTTAAACAGTGTGTGATGGACTATCTATAGTAATTTATCTTGAGCTCCTAACCTACGGAGTTTCACTGTATCACATATTTTTGAAAACTCATTGCTTCTGATTTTTGTAGCATGGAATCGTAATAAAATAAAACACAGATTCGAATAGAAATAAGAATGTTTAATACATTCAAATATGTAGCATAGTATCTATATTTTAATATGAATTAGTACATAACTAGCAGGAACACCGATACGTTTGTCCTGAATACCCGATATCTATCCATATTAATTTTGGCATCTACAGGGATATAGGGTGATAAAGTCGTATAACAACAAAGGACCATAGACAAATACATAAACAAATGCTGCCCGCTTTTTTAACCTACCTAAAAAAGGAGGTTTTCAATTCGACTAAATCTTGTGTTTTTTTTATAAAGACGCCTAAAGAAAATTCTTTTTATGTTTGAAAGGGCATTGTCAGTATTTAACTTTCTTGGGGTTATTTTGAAGAATAGTATTTCATAATACGTAATTTATGTTTGTTAACTAGTTTGCAAGCATTACATGTTTATAATGTGTCAACATTTTAAGTATTTCGTAATAGCTGATGCTAAGCGCCTGATCGGCGAGATAGGGCACAGAATTGTAGAGAAGACTGGTGACTCCCGCTCAGGTTCGTTTCTCGTGCAAAGGACAGCCATTGCTATCCAGCGCGGTAATGCTGCCCGCATTTTGGGCACCTTTGCACGGGAAACGATGAAGGGCGGTTTATATGACTGATACTTGTATGTACTTACGAAATAGTTTTGACAGTGTTTATATGACATATTGTATTTTACTAAAAACTAAAAAAAAAAATTAAGTATTTCGTAATTAAAAAAGACATAATATAACAAATTGGCGTTTCTTCTCAGCAATGGTCGTTGCGAAACGCTGGTATCGGTTGCTTTACTTTATATATTAAATTAAATTTTAATATAACTTCACGTAATGTAAATTTATACTTATTTACGTGTAAAAGTGCCTGCAAAGATCTAGTTACTGATTAAACATTTGAACACCTGAATGTATATCCAATCTGACAGATATCGGGTTGAAATAATCTCAAACTTATTATATATTACAATAACCATTCCGTAGTGTATTTATACAACGTAGAAGGGACATATAAAACAAAACCCCGGTCAAAGATAATATAATTACTAACGTAACAGATACCCAACGCCATAGAAACGATTGGAGAGGCCGTAAGCACGCAAAACTGGAGTTGCGAAGCGGCCTCTCAGAGATGGCAGCACACACGACTAGCCAAAAAGATGACGAAGAAAGTGTTGAATATGCTTTAAAAAAATATATTGCATTTCATATAAGTCTTATTTAACTAATTAGAGCACTACTCTATTTAAATAATAGTTATAAAAGATTTTTATGTTTTAATTTTTACATTAAAGCGCCATCTAGTTACAAGGAAAAGAAATAATAATGTTTACATGACGATGGGTAGGCATGCTATAGTCATCTAGTATAGTCCTCCGTTGTTCGATTTATTAGTTATGTCCCTTCCACATTTAATAACGTCTAACAATAAATACTGAAACCATTTTAAGAGTAATTTAGTTCAAGATACTAAACAACGTTCAAGGAACATATATCAAAATTAAAAATTTCTGATTTTCCATACAAACCCGGATCAGATGACCGGTCAATTTGTATGGGAGGTCAAAAATTTTTTTTTACTGGCTGAAGCCCGCGACTTCGTTCGCGTGCACTTTATGTCTCTGGAAAATGCTCATCAGGCTGAACAACTTTTACTAAGGCGACATTTTTATATCTCTTATAGTTTAGCTGGACCATTATGGTTCTGCATCAGGCGTTTCATTTTTCGAAATCATTTATACCCTATATGTTGCCCAGGCTTAATAGCTATATAACAAAAAAAGTTGCATTCGAATCCGTCCAGTATTTCCGGAGATTAGCGTGTATAAACAGACAAACGGACAGACATTTTTTTAAAATTCTTACACTATTACTATGTCTCCATCGCCCCCAATATTTATTTTGGAAATATATTTAATGTACAGACACACTTTTTTTACTGTTTTATTATATGTCTAGATATAGATATTTAAATATATGTTCCTTGGGGAAATGTATTCAATATCATGGACTGAATCCACCCTTAACTCTTTAACCGCGAGCGTCGCATATATGCGACTAACATTGACGGGCCCATGCCGCGAATGTCGGATATTTGCGACAAAAAAAAATGCTCGTATGGCACATAACCATAACTTACGTATCCATATCCGTTTTTGGTTGTAGATAGGTATTTTAGCCCTTTCACCGCGAGACTTTATATCAGTTGTCGTGCCCCCAGCGCGAGACATGGTAAATCTAACATACCTATCTAAAACCAAAAACGGATATGGATACGTAAGTTATGTGCCATACGAGCATTTTTTTTTGTCGCAAATATGCGACCTTCGCGGAATGGGCCCGACAATGTTTCTCACATATATGCGACGATCGCGGTTAAAACGTTAGATAGAGGCACGACAAATGATATAAAGTCTCGTGGTGAAAGGGTTAAAACAATTTCAGTATACTTTGTTACACCCTGCATACAAAATTAGTATCGTTAAAAACAAATGACAAAGCTGAAAATTGTGCATGGCTATAGGCAGTAATGTATGATTGCCACTCAAAATTGAACCTTGCTGTGCAGGAACAAGGTTTAACATAAATTATTACTGTTTATAATATAAATAAACACATACTTTTTTATTATAATAACCTTATAATATGTTAGTTAAGATTTAAGGCCATACCCAAATTTTCCGGGGTCCAGTGGCGCCGCCATTTAAAATAAATCATTTAAAAGGAAACGGAGAAATCATTTAAAATTGTGTCTTGGTCAAGTTCTAGATACCCATTCAAAGTATTTTTTAAACTACTTTTTGTAGTTTAAAGTGAGAACGTGAAGCTTTTCTACGCACATTTGCGAAAAACGGCCACTTTTAGCTAATGTGCGTAGAAAAGCTTCACGTTCGCACTTTAAATTATAAACAGTAGTTCATAAAATAGTTTTAAGGGTTATCTAGGGCTTGACCAAGACACAATTTTGAATGATATCTCCGTTTCCTTTTAAATGATTTATTTTAAATGGCGGCGCCACTGGACCCCTGAAAATTTGGGTATGGCCTTAACAAAAGTAGGCGGAATACAAACCAGTTATTATATATTTGTTTGGTTTTAAAACGTTCTTCTATTTATTACTTTCAAGGCGAGGGTTTTGACGACCTCCGTGGCGTAGTGGTCCCCATGCTAGTCCGCCACCCAGAGGTCCCGGGTTCGATCCCCGGTCAGGGCAAGTTGGAAAATGGCCTTTTTCAAATTGTTCTGGGTCTCGGATGTTTATCTATATATGTATTTGTTATAAAATATAGTATCGTTGAGTTAGTATCCCATACCACAAGTCTCGAACTTTGCGGCCAGCTCAATCAGTGTAATTTGCCCTATATATTTATTTATTATTTTAACCGATTTCCAAAAAGGACGAGGTTATAATTTAGTCGCGATCTTTTATTTTCTTATGTATATTCATCGAATATTCGAAGACGCCTGCACTGATATGAAAAAAAAACTTTTTTTGTTTAGAAGATTGAGCGTTAAGAAATTAAAAGTATATTTTGATTTGACATAGAAGTAGGACGATACTATCGGACGAATATCGTGTCATATTATGGAGTAACGGCCCTGTTATCACCCAGTATATGAAGAATAAATAGTAGACCGTTTCAATATATAGTCCGCTTTGTTTGTAATCTTACTAAATAATTATTATATTGTTATTGCGATGCAACCCTCGAATTTCATAATTAAATCTACTTTAATACAAATATTTACTTGAAGTTCAATCTTAAACATTGCTAGGCAAATTAAAACATCCCTATTACGAAAATAGGGTACATAAAGATTGAACAACAAGTAATAGTTTATGCGACTGTGCATAATGCCTAATTATGTATAGTTGCATACACTACTTTATCTACACACATAATTATCATAGAGCTCTAAGATAGGTTCAGGAATTGACCTGAATTACATTTTAATTCAATCGTAAACAGTAAAACATCAACAAACAAATGACAACTCGGAATGGCGGCGTTTCCAAATTCGAATCTGTCATTTTTTAAATCATAGACAAACGAATGAACGCCCCTATTCTTGTGTCACTCGAGATCAAATGTCGTGCAATTTATATTTAAAAATATACAGAATTTGGCATTCGTCTTGATAACTGTTTTAATATCTATAAATACTAGAATAGCCATTAATTTGAATTTGAGAGCTGTTTCAAATTTAAACTCATTACTGATTTCCGGAGGTAATGTTATTATTACGTCTCTGATTGGTAATGCTGGTCATTGCCTATGGTGTCTGAACGCATTTTAGAGCACTTATGATATGTGCGTAGATAAAATATTTTGTAAACATAGTTACTGGTATTTACAATGAGTTTTAAAATAAGTATCAAGATACTGACAGTATCAGTTCATTCGACAGAAGTCCTTTAAAATTACACATTCACAATAACGTTTTCATATAGTTACTTTAATGTTATAACATACATACATACATACTATTACGTCTTCACAACATTTTGGTTCTTGATTTCGACTCAATAGCGGCAATAAGCGTGATTGTATAACGTTATAATCATCCTCATCAGGTCTTTTAGTCTCCACTGCAGGAGCACGACCCTCTCTGTACTACCAGAGCCATACTTGGTCAGAGCAGCCAGAGGATTTGGCCTACGCTCTGCTCGCTGGCCAGACGGGTTGGAGAGGTCTCATTGATGTTTATAAGCTTTGTTTAGCTTGTATTCCTAAGTCGCCTTCTACGACATCCACGGGAGATCTTGGAGTATAATGATATTCCAAGAATGATTTTTAAAAATATCGTTATACTTTGAGTAATGGTTAATCCATTAACAATGACAACAATTTGTATTACAATATTATAATAAGTTAAATTTAACTTAAGTTTCTTAGAATCGACTTTATTTAGTTGCAAAGTATCAAAGGAAGATTAAATTTGATTTTTACATACTCATATACAAAACGGCATTCATCTTCAGTCAATTCGATATTTACCCGAGCGTACTAGAAGGAGGGTTATGTTTTTTTGTTGATTTGTCCACGCAATGTTAATAACACATTCACAATTATAACGTCTTTAATATTTAACATCAACGTTATCAAAATAACGTTATCTCAAATGTATTTCATTATAACGTTAAAAACACATCTATCTATAACGTTATTATATGTTTACTATAACGTTATAGTTAAAAGCAAAACGATATCTTTGAAACACTTTTAGTCATTGTTATTATTAATATCCCATTCACAATTATAACGTTTTAAAATCATAACGTTACATCAATGCATATATTTGACATCAACTTTTTATAACGTTATCTCGAACGTATTTGATAATAACGTTAAAAACACATTAATATCTATAACGTTATTTTATTGTATGTAAATGTTATAGTTAAAATCAAAACGATATCTTTGAAACAATTTCCGTCTTATTAAAAAACGCAGACTAACTTCGTTACTAGGTTTAAACCATTATCCGCCCAAATCAAGTTGTCATTTAGTAAAGTGAAACTAACTCATCTGTCAATGGCAAATAGATTTGAGTGGATATTGGTTTAAACTTCTCTTAAGACCTCTCCAACCCGTCTGGCCAGCGTGGAGAGTGTAGGCCAAGACATCTGGCAGCTCTGACCAAGTATGGCTCTGGTAGTACAGAGAGGGTCGTGCTCCTGCAGTGGAGACAAAAAGACTTGCTGATGATGATGGTTTAAACTTAGTAACAAAGTTATTCTGGATTTTATAAGACAGTTAAAGTCAGTGTTATTGTTAATTTCCATTCAGAATTATAACTTTATACACGCTGACTTTTCATTGGTTTTGGAAAAAAAATGTCGTATAGTAAATAAATTCCTCTACCCATATACGTAATCCAAATTTCTGTATGTCGTAAGATAAAAAAGTTTCGTAAATGATTTTCGATCGAGACCACGTAGTTATGCCGACCAAAACAGCTGCGTGGATGTCAATGACCTCCGCCGGCCGGCAGGCGGTGTATGGCGACGCTACTAATTGATCTCACAACTTTGCTTTCGAGTTTTAGCCAACATTTTTTGTTTCTCAATTTTTATTTTGACTAGCTAATTAGGTCTTACTAACGATGCCTATGAAGTGGCCTTCGGCTTCAGAACCAATAAAAAGTCACCGTGTATAATAATACAAAGTAATAATAATATCCATCACGTGTCCCACTGCTGGGAAAAGGCCTCCCTTCACGTTTCAAAATCAACGTTACATCAATGCAATCAAACATCCTTTCAACACAAGAATTAATCTAACTTAAGTTTCTTAGAATCAACTTCAGTCAGTTCGAGAGTGGTCAAACTTAACGGACGCTTAAGTTTACCTTCCAAGTTAGACAAGTTACTTAAGTGGCGTATCTCGTTTGTGATTCCCCTGATTTTGGCGATTGTGGATTGGGTTTTGGCTCGAGGGCTCTGGCTTGAAGTGGAGGGTTGGGAATCATCCAGTTTGGCTTGTTTTGATGGGGGGGCGTCGTCTTCTGATAGGCTGGGAAGCTTGATCAGAGGTTTCCGTGGCTTGATGTTTGGTAGAACTGAAAACAGGGTTTGTGAGTTAAAACTTTATTGTACACAAAAGAATGCTCTCTGAGCTTCATTAGGGCTTGGGGGTTCAACCCGGAATAGCTCTTTTTTAGGGATCCTTACCCGAAGGGTAAAAACGAGACCCTATGTACCACAGTCTCTGCTAACCCCTTAGGAAACAGGCGTGAAAATATGTATGTAGAGGTATTGTGTATTATAGACTCCGCTGTTCGTCTGTCTGGACTGTGTATTTTTTAATGAATAAAGGGGTTTAAAGTTTTAAAAAATGTGGGGACAGAACCCTGAACCTCTTATGAACTACTCACGCTTGGCCTGGTTCCGCTCGGAAGTGCCAATGGGCAGCACGAAGAGATCTAACTTGATCTGGCTGCCGAAGTGACGCAAGGGCTGCGCTTTCATTTCATAAGGGGGTTAAAGTTTTAAAAAATGTGGGGATTGAACCCTGACACTCCTACGGACTACTCACGCTTGGCCTGGTTCCGCTTAGAAGTGCCAATGGGTAGCACGGAGAGATCCAACTTGATCTGGCTGCCGAAGTGACGTAAGGGCTGCGCGGGCGGCGGTGATACTTCTGTAGACGCTGAAAAGACACGGTATACGTTTTCATAAAGAGTCTTCACTAAAATACTCGTACAGCCGTTGAAAAATGAATGAAAATAGAAGAATATTATATACAAAAGTCAATAAAGTTAAAAATAAAAATCTAGTTTTTAAAATCATCATTATGTACATATATTTTTACACTAGCCGAAGCCCGCGACTTCGTTCGCGTGGACTATATGTCTCCGGGAAATGCTTACCAGGCTAAACAACTTTTTCCATGGCTTTATACATCATTTTTATATTCCTAGTTTAGATGGACCATCATAGTTCTGCACCAGGTGTCCCATTTTACAAAATCATTTATACCCTATATGTTGCTCAGGCTTAACAGCTATATAACAAAAAAAGTTTCATTCGAATCCGTCCAGTATTTCCTGAGATTAGCGTGTACAAACAAACAGACAGTATTTTTTTATTAAAATCTTTATCAATTAATATGTCTCCATAGTCCCCAATATTTTTTTGGAAATATATTTAATGTACAGACACCCTTTTTTTTTACTTTTTTTTTAACGACCTCCGTGGCGTAGTGGTCACCATGCTAGTCCGCCACCCAGAGGTCCCGGGTTCGATCCCCGGTCAGGGCAAGTTGGAAAATGATCTTTTTCAAATTGTCCTGGGTCTTGGATGTTTATCTATATATGTATTTGTTATAAAATACATAGTATCGTTGAGTTAGTATCCTATAACACAAGTCTCGAACTTACTTTGGGGCTAGCTCAATTAGTGTGATTTGTCCCTATATATTTATATTTATTTATTTATATGTATAGATATAATAAAATAGTAACCGTAGACCTTTACAGTAACTTTTACATGTCATTAAGTATAATTTACATTACGTGTAGGATACAACGTGGAATTGACATACCGGAAATAAATCGGTCTACGGGCTATACTAGATCACTGTAGTACAATGATATTGTGGCGTTTTTTAAATTTTCATCCCTCCCAAATTCTATTAAACGCAAAAAATATTTTTCGTATTATTATTTCGATATATAAATTTCCTTGGTTCTGTATTTTAGACTGAACTCACTCTTAAAATAGTTTCAGTATATTTTGTTCAACTTGGAAGGGTAATAATTGGACCATGGGCACAGAATACATAATAGTACAAGTACAGAAGATTCACTCCGAAAAATCAATTAAAGGAATAGCGACTCTCGCTAAGACACAATTAAGTTCAATTCAGATCGCACAACGCTAATAATCTACAGTTATATTCACCTAGACGTTTCATCTCTCTCCGTCTCTTTCTACCGCGTAACGCTTACCTTTTCTGGCGCATTAGCCACGCTGGCGTGGCCGCCGTACGTACTTGCATTTTTAATACCTACCGCGGAGTGAGACAGGCCTGACATGAGCTATACTAGATCACTATAGTATAATAAAACAGACAAAGAACAAAAAAAATTGTCATTTCCATACTTAAGTGTGCAGCCGCCCGGGCAATTTGTATGGGAATGTCGAATTTTTTCTTGATTTCTTGACTGTTATTTTAATTTCATTATACTATAGTGATCTAGTATAGCCAGTGGTTTGATTTATTACGGTTATGTATGTACAGTCAGGTCAAAGATAATATAATTACTAACGTAACAGATACCCAACGCCATAGAAACGATTGGAGAGGCCGTAAGCACGCAAAACTGGAGTTGCGGAGCGTCCTCTCAGAGATGGCAGCACACACGACTAGCCAAAAGGTGACGAATAAAGTGTTGAATATACTTTTAAAAAATATATTGCATTTCATTTAAGTCTTATTTAACTAATTATAGTACTACTTTATTTAAATAATAGTTATAAAAGATTTTTGTGTTTTAATTTTTACCTTAAAGCGCCATCTAGTTACAAGACGATGGGTAGGCATGGTCAGGCTTAAAAAAATGGAGACATACATGTACATACAGACATATACTGTACATTCCCCGTTGTATACTACACAGATAGACTAACACTCACCGATCTTCCCGCCCACTGCTTGGTTGGTGTGCGTCAGTTCACTGTACTTGATGTCACACTCCTCGATGCGACGTTTCAGATCAGCTAGAAATAAAAAAAAACATAACATAATATTATTAGCTACAAAAATTAAAAAAAACCCTGACTTTCAAGCGTTAACAGCCAATAACTTTAAACGGTTGAACCGATATCATAAAAAAGTTTAGTTTGAGTAGCAAATTATAGATGTCGCTACGGACAATAATTGGAATAGTTATGAGTTCTGCTACTCATCAAAAGATGGCGCTCTTGATAATCGTGGTTTTTAATTTACCTGGCAAATAAACTTCTGTTCATTTGCTGATAAATTAAAAACTAGGAAAAGCTAGGAAGAATCCTAGCATTGAAGTTTAATTCTATCTGGTGTCCTATTAAAAGCGTATTAGACAAATGGCTCCCCGTTTCAATTTCCTCGATTCACAAAGCCATATAACTTTCAATGTCACCCCACAACTGTTTTCTAAGTATTGCCAAAAGATAGTATAATTACTAATGTAACAGATACCCAACGCCACAGAAACTATTGGAGGGCCGTAAGTAGGCAAAACTTTAGTTGCGGGGTAGGCACACAGAGATGGCAGCACACACGACTAGCATAAGTGACAAAGTGTTGAATATGATTTTAAAATATTAATTGCATTCTATATAAGTCATATTTAATTAATTAGAGTACTAGTTTATTAAAATAATAGTAATAAAAGATTTTAATGTTTTAATTATTACCTATAGCGCCATCTAGTGACAAGGAAGAGAAATAATTATGTATTTATATAAGGTCTAACAAAATGTACTGAAACTATTTTAAGGGTGAATGCAGTCCATGATACTGAACAACTTTCCCCAAGGAACACGTATCGAAATATGAAATATTTTTGGCCTCCCATACAAGTCCGATCAGCTGATCCGGGTTTGTATGGAAAGCCAAAAATTTTTTTTCTTATTTCGACATATGTTTTTTGGGGAAAGTTGTTCACTGACACGGACTGAATTAACCCTTGAAATAGTTTCAGTATATTTTGTTTGACCTTATACACGGTGATGTTTCATTGGTTTTGAAGCCGAAGGCCACTTCATAGGCATCGTTAGTAAGACCTAATTAGCTAGACAAAATAAAAATTCAGAAACAAAAAATGTTGTCTAAAACTCGACAGTAAAATTGTGAGATCAATTAGTAGTACCGCCGCCATACACCGCCCGCCGGCCGGCCGGGGTCATCGACCACAGGAAGCCCACTGCTGGACATAAACCTAATAAAAGACATAAGTTACCAATATTAGCGTCTTGTTCCCTCTGCCTGGTCATCATAGCGCGGATGGTCTTCCTTTGTCGCCACGCCACTTTCTTGTAGTCGATCATCTGAGAAATAAGTTTTTTTGAAAATAAATAAATATATCGGGACAAATACACTGATTGAGCTAGCAACAAAATTCGTTCGAGACTTGTGTTATAGGATACTAACTCAACGATACTATATTTTATAACAAATACATATGTAGATAAACATCCAAGACCCAGGACAATTTAAAAAAGGCTATTTTCCAACATGCCCTGACCGGGGATCGAACCTGGGACGGACCTCTGGGTGGCGGACTAGCATGGTGACTACTATGCCACGGAGGTCGTCAAAATATAATACATATATACGGAGATACATTAATACAAGATGCATTGCAATTAATTTTATTTTATTTATATTTATTCAAGAAACCAACAGCTTATTACAATAGTAGTGTACTAATGCGCAGTTTCTCACCATTATGATTCAATAATCCCAATCGCGTAACGTCAACGTGCGACTAGCAACAACCCTGTTTTACAGGCGCTTACACGGCCCAATAACGGGGGAGGGGTTGCGGGGACGCTACATTGCGGGGAACGGTGCGAGTTTCCGTTCTGTATGTTGTACTATTATTAATTCTATGCCAGCAGTGTGTTTGTTACTTCATCTCTTGAGCCATCGCTAATAGAGCTCGACAGCCCAGCAGAGTGTTTTAGAGCTAACTCACCTTCTTGTAGAACTTCTTGTACTGAGCCGCGAGGTACAAAGCTAGCTTTGTTACTTCATCTCTTGAGTCATCGCTAATAGAGCTCGACAGCCCAGCAGAGTGTTTTAGAGCTAACTCACCTTCTTGTAGAACTTCTTGTACTGAGCCGCGAGGTACAAAGCTAGCTTTGTTACTTGATCTCTTGAGTCATCGCTAATAGAGCTCGACAGCCCAGCAGAGTGTTTTAGAGCTAACTCACCTTCTTGTAGAACTTCTTGTACTGAGCCGCGAGGTACAAAGCTAGCTTTGTTACTTGATCTCTTGAGTCATCGCTAATAGAGCTCGACAGCCCAGCAGAGTGTTTTAGAGCTAACTCACCTTCTTGTAGAACTTCTTGTACTGAGCCGCGAGGTACAAAGCTAGCTTTGTTACTTGATCTCTTGAGTCATCGCTAATAGAGCTCGACAGCCCAGCAGAGTGTTTTAGAGCTAACTCACCTTCTTGTAGAACTTCTTGTACTGAGCCGCGAGGTACAAAGCTAGCTTTGTTACTTCATCTCTTGAGTCATCGCTAATAGAGCTCGACAGCCCAGCAGTGTGTTTTAGAGCTAACTCACCTTCTTGTAGAACTTCTTGTACTGAGCCGCGAGGTACAAAGCTAGCTTTGCGTTGAGCAGCGACTGACGGCGAAGGTGCATCATCTCTTGACGCATCGCTAATGGAGCCAGGACGCCTGAAAGATACAATACAATACCCTTTATTGCACAAAATAAATAAATACATCACATAATAGGGGTGACCAAAAAAGAAAAAAATTTAAAAAGATACGGAGCATAAGCTTTTTTTTTAATTAAATAAAGAATTGGAATTTGGGACGTCACACTACGGGATGAGGGTCTCTAAATTGTGACCAACTATGACAAGGTGGGGGAAGTCATAAAATCATAAAATTAACGTGACGTAATTTATGAATGGTCCTTTACTCATAAACATATACAACGATAATGTTTTAAGGATTTTTATATGTATGTATATTTCTTTGGGACACTGCAGGCTAAACCCCTTGAGATGGATTTAAGATGGCATATCCCAGCCCGTCTATTATCAGCTAGGTTTGAAATGTCCGTTGTTTCAAAGCGAAGAGCAAAATGCTGATGATAATACTAAGAACTTAGCGGAAGAAAATAACCGGCTAAGTGCGAGTCGCACTCGCGCTCGAAGGGTTCCATACCATTATCTATAAAAATCTAGTTTCTTGTATGGGAGCCCCCCTTAAATATTTATTTTATTTTGTTTTTAGTATTTATTGTTATAGCGGCAACAGAAATACATTATTTGAGAAATTTTCAACTGTCTAGCTATCGCGGTTCTTGAGATACAGCCTGGTGACAGACAGACGGACAGACAACGAAGTCACAGAATTAATAATAGTATTACATACAGAACGGAAACTCGCACCGTCCCCCGCAATCTGGTGTCCCCGCAACCCTTCCCCCGTTATTGTGAGGTGTAGGCGGCAGTAAAACAGGGTTAGTGGTAGTCGCACGTTGACATTACGCGAGTCACTTAGGATTATTGAATTATAATGGTGAGAAACTGCGCACATTATCATTGTTTATCCACGGAAAACAATAAATAACGAAAATTTTATAGATTTCCGAGTGATAAAAACAGGTAAGCAAAGCAACAAATTCTGTGGTGGCGACCCTGATTGTTTAACTCACACATTTGACGTGTGCACGGACGGATTGTTTCGTTTGTAGTAGTACTAGGTATATATGCTGCTCCGTTTGTATGAAGTGCCATACCTGTGACGAAGTCTTAGTAATAGGGTCCCGTTTTTACAATTTGGGTACGGAACCCTAAAAAGACATAGAAAGCCTTCAACCAACAAGAGCTCAGCTCTTAAAAAAAGTTATAAGTTACCTTGTGAGGGTCGTGGAGTAGGTTGCACCACACCCTCTTGCAGCCTCTTCCGGAAGGCCGGTGATATCTTATCATCAAAATGCTCTATAGCCATACTGGATATATCCCGCAGCTCTTGTAGCACCTCGTGCGCGCGCGGAGGCGTTTTACTTGTCTCCACTATGCATAAGACGCGGCGCATTTCATCTATGACCTACAAAGAAAAATAATTACATTTTTTCCAAAAAAAAAAAACCGATTATAATGTATTTCAGGAGTGTCAAAGTTGTTCGTAATGTCCTCACCAAATTAATATAGGACCAACTTAGGAGTAAGGGCTTGCAAATAAAAAAAGAATCATCAAAATCGGTCCACGTTTGACGAAGATATCGCGTCACATACATACAAAAATAACAACAATCGAGTTGACAACCTCCTGCTTTTTTTAAGTTTAATAACATTTGTAAGTGTTCTATATCGTTTATTATATAAAGATAAACACTATGACAATTTTAGAATTAGGTTACAATTACGATATAAGCCATAAAAACTCAAAAGGCCTAGGGACGCGGGCCATCGACATTCACTCGCTCGGCGCGGGCGGCGTAAGAGAAGTACTTAGCAAGCACGCGCGTCATGTGCCCCCGACGGGGAGGCTGGTTGCGCATGCGCGATATAAGTCGTGTCTCTTCGGGATCTCTTCGGGCGAGCGACCGCCGACCTGCCTACCACGGGTCCACGCGTTACACATTTTATTACTTGATAACATGAAAACAGAACAAACTGCAAGGTAAAAATTAAAATAAAAATATCGTACAAGTTTGCCAGGCAAATGAATAAAAAAAACGACTTTTATAGTTTTAAAAGACGAGTCGCCAACGCTTGGAAAAGATACAACGCTTGGAAAAGATACTGGTCCCTGAAGGAAGTATTTAAGGAGGAAAAATATAGCTTAATATTAAAAAGAAAAATATACCTAACATGCATACTACCAATACTAACTTACGGGTGCCAAACCTGGGCATGTACGAAAAAGGAACAACAACAACTAACCACATGTCAAAGGGCCATGGAAAGGAGTATGCTAGGGTTTACAAAAAGAGACAGGAAAAGAGCTGAGGACATAAGACGCATAACAAAGGTTGATGATGCACCAACAAAAACTAGAAAACTTAAATGGAGATGGACAGGCCACATGCTCAGAGAGAATAAAAATAAATGGACCAAGGATTTAACGGAATGGACACCAAGATTCCAAACAAAAAGGAAAAAGGGAAGACAAAAGAAGCGGTGGTCTGACGACATAAAAAAGATTGGGAGCCCATTTTGGCAGAGAACGGCAAGTTCTAGGGAGGCTTGGAAGAAGCTGGAGGAGGCCTTTGTGTCTCAAGACACGCCAACCACAAAAGTTGGCAATTAGAGGCTATTTAATTTAATAAATTTTATTAATTAATTTAATTTTTACGTAAACGCTATCTAGCAATGGGCGAAGGAACTAAATAGTAAAATTAATCCATACAGCCAACGTAACGTACCTTTACCCCAAATTTGAATTACGCAATAACTTTTAAAAGACTGAACCTATTTTCATTAAACATAGCTAAGAACAACCGCAAGAGAAGTTGCTTTCACGTAAAAAATGGAATTGAAATCTATTCGTTCTAGCGCTACATTGCCACAAACAGAGAGACATTAGCATCTTATACACCCTTCTTTTTTGTCGGAGTTGACGACCTCCGTGGCGTAGTGGTCACCATTCTTGTCCGCCACCCAGAGGTCCCGGGTTCGATCAATGGTCAGGGCAAGTTGGAAAATGGCCTTTTTCAAATTGTCCTGGGTCTTGGATGTTTTTTATATATGTATTTGTTATAAAAATATAATATCGTTGAGTTAGTATCCCATAACACAAGTCTCGAACTTAATTTGGGGCTAGCTCAATCAGTGTAATTTGTCCCTATATGATATGAAAAAGTTACCTTTACAGGTATGAAACAACACAGTCCACTGTCTATGAACTTGCAGTTAGATAGACATTACCATCAAATTTATAACACTCTCTTTTTTAGACGGGGTTAAACAATAAAAGATAAAACGTTACCTTTCCAGGTATGAAACAACACAGTCCGCTGTCAATGAACTTGGAGTACGTCATGTTCAGCATGGAGATGCGGGTCTCGATGGACGTCAGGATGTCGCAGTGGCGGGACAGCGGGTGGTATCTGAAAAATACAGTGCTCTTGATATTTTTTCACTTGCAGCCTGAATAAGGCTTGGTCTACCTATCGCCTTATAAACATAATTATTTCTCTTCCTTGTCACTAGATGGCGCTATAATGTAATAAGTACCTGGGTGACCGAGCTTTGCTCGGTCGGTTACATCTTAAACATTAACTACATTTTTTTAAACTTGTCTAAAAACAGTACAAAATAAAAAAATATATATAAACTTGAACATTAAAAAAAACAAAAGTAAGTCACAGAGTGGGATTCGAACCCGTAACACTCTTTCTAGCGGTCAGCATCCTTAACCACTGAGTGGAAAGAAAAACGAATGAAAACTCGAAAACACGCGTTTTCCCAAACATAAGACTAATCTAGATCGATTGTTTACCCCCAAAAACCCCCATATACCAATTTTCAGCAAAATCGTTAGAGCCGTTTTCGAGATCACAGAAATTTATAAATAGATATATATATAAATAAAGTACCTGGGCGACCGAGCTTTGCTCGGTTACATCTCAAACATTAATAATTTTTTTTAAAATTTGTCTAAAAACAATGCAAAATAAAAAAAAATATATAAACTTAAACATAAAAAAAAACAAAAGTAATTCACCGAGTGGGATTCGAACCCGTAACACTTTTTCTAGCGGTCGCTATCCTTAACCACTGAGCTAAATCAAGGCGGTCGCGGCCGTCGAAATTAGCGACCATATTCTGCGTGGAAAGAAAAACGTATGAAAACTCGAAAACACGCGTTTTCCCAAACATAAAACTAATCTAGATCGATTGTTTACCCCCGAAAACCCCCATATACAAATTTTCAGCGAAATCGTTAGAGCCGTTTTCGAGATCACAGAAATTTATAAATAAATATATATATATATACATACAAGAATTGCTCGTTTAAAGGTATAAGATATACAAGAATTGCTCGTTTAAAGGTATAAGATTAAAACAAACAACACAAATGATAAAATTTTGTTTTTTAATGCTTAGATAAATAATTGTAGATTTTGTATTGTGACGTCACGCAAACCTTACGACTCCTTTCACCCCTTGTCACAATGTGACACTACATTGACCCCCACCCTCCCCCTTACTGTGTGACGTAATTTATGGATGGTCCCTTAAGAGCTTGGTAGCCCGGTAGGTGGTACAGCGTACCATTATCTATAAAAAATCATTATCTATAAAAAATCACGTTTGATGTATGGGAGCCCTACTTAAATACCTATTTATTTTATTCTGTTTCTACTATTTGGTGTACAACAGAAATAAATCATCGGTGATTTTAACTGTCTTGCTTTTATGACAGACGGACAGATAAATGGACAGACAGACGGATAGACCTACGGACAGACCGATGGACAGTCAAACGGATAGTGAAGTTTTAGTAATATGGTCCCATTTTTAACTTTTGGGTACGGAACTCTAAAAAATCCCCTAAATACGCACGTATTTTTGTACTTACTTAATAAAATCCTTAAATCATTATATCTCGTTCGATTTTCAACCAATATTGTCTGTTTTCACTGTTAGTACTTTACTTTTGAATATTTATGAATAAACTGGTTATATATAACCAGTTTATTCATATTTTTTTCTTGCATATTCCCAATTTACCCAGCCCACCCTTGGTTCTGGTGAATTATCAGCGTCGCAGTTCGACTAGCTCGTCTGTGACGTCATGCTGAGTCAGGACCATTTCGCTATATAGGTGTGATTCCGTCACCAGTTAGGCCAGCAATAGTTTGCATGAACTAACTGTTGGTGGAATCACAAAAAGTAATTGAAATCACATAGTATGTAATTAAGATTTCGTTTCATTTACTTATCATGTGCTTTACTCAGTACTTGTATATATTGTGTCCTTTTAGTGAATAAAATCTATCTAATTATTAATCTATCTATCTATCTAGCTGCTGAAAAGCCTTTACCTCCGTTCTGACTCCCTCCTCGGCAGCTGAGCTTTCACGCTCTTGAGCGCGAGTGCGTGGCGCCGCTCGATCATCAGGAACCCGCGGTTGAGCAGCCGCACGCATATCTCGTTGAAGGTTTTTGACACCTGGAACCGTTTGGAGCTTAGTTTCTGAGGTGAAGAAAAATGACCAACAAAACTGCCATTGTTAGTAAACAGAATTTTTGTCATTCGTTGTGATGTTTTTTAAATATATGTTCACCGACTATTCGAAGACGACAGAACCGAAGACACGAACTGAAGACGCCTAATTAATATACACATAAGTTATTTTAGACTGAAATATGGTGTGGTCTTTTATATTGATAAGTCTGGTCTTTTATATTGATAAGTCTAGAAAAGTCACACATGGCAATAGTCCTGACATTTTTATACAAATACAGAGATGCTAGATAATTCACAAATCCCATCAACTGAAGCCTGAAGTAAAGACTACATATAAAAACTGAGTGTCTTGGAACAACCAGTTGAAACCAAGTTACAAAAATTTAAGATCCTAAAAAATTCCAGCCCAATAGACAGTTCTGGATGGTAAAATCTTTACATGTTTTTTGCTCCCATGCTGGTCTGGGAGAAATGAAAAACTTAGAATGTACCAGCTGCTTCTCTTCCCGCGCAGATCGTAAAAGCCGATCGAGGGAATGGGCAAAAATGCGAATAATTTTAGCAGGCGATGCGGCTAGCAACCCGTCACTGTATTGATTGCTTTTCCATCTTCTCGCCCACCATGACGCTAAAAGTGGCTTTTGAGTCTTGCGGCCCTAGGCTCTGCATAGAACCGCAAGACCCAAAATGCTCTGTCTGCCCCATTAGGGATAAAGACGTGATATGATATATTATGTATGTATGTTTTTGCCTAGTTCCACCAAGGCCGTAGATTAAAAAAGCTACATTGTGTAATAAAAAATTGTTAGCGTTTGCGGACATACAAATAATCTATGGATAATGTTTGGTCTGTGTGGCATTTTAGCGAAGTTTAATATAGATTTAATTTTGTGAATTGGTGGAACATTTTGTTGATATAATATGTTTAATTTATTATTATGTACATTGTTTTCACCTTACAACAAAAAAGAATTATTATTTTCATATATTTAACACAAGTCTAGAACTTACTGTGGGGCTAACTCAATCTGTGATTTGTCTCTAAATGTTTATTATTACAACATTTATCATGAAAAATTGTATGTTACACAGGTTTAATAGTTGAATTATTTTCATATACCGAAACAAGCGACATATAAAACATATGTACAACATGACTTTATTGTATGAATGAACTAATTATCATGCGTGGTAAGTACTTAGCTTAATGGTAGCTCCTAGAACAAAAGTTACGTGATGATTTCGCTAACAACTTTGTGCATCTATTTTTAAGTTGCAATTACGAGTAAAGGTTATATTAGATCAGTACTATTAATATATAAATATACTTACCACCCGATTCTTCGCGATTTCGTCGTATGTGAGATACGAGAAGATTTTCTCTAAAACGACGACGGGAAGGTTTAGAAGATCCATCCTCCGGCCTTTGATGAAAATGGTAATAATTAACACTATTTTATCACATTGACTCGTAAAAATCAATTAAATTAGGCAATGTTTACACTTTTCAACAAAAGCGAGGTGTTTTCATGTTCTTCGCGATGTTTCCTTTCTTCCGTCAATTTTACAAATAGTGCGGCGCAGCTGTCTCACTTTTTGCGTATGGTTCGAGTGTGCAAGAAAGAGAAAGATGAAATGTCAGCCATTGAACGTTCTGTTTAAGCATAAAATATAGATTTTATTTACAAAATAGAATTGAATAAAATAAAATCACAGATTTAAAATAAATATTTTTATGATTTGTGTAAAAGTAATAACAAACCGATTTTTATTTCTGACTGCAACAAAAGTGGCCTCCAGCGACATCTGGTAGAGAATAAGCAAACCATTACTGTATATTGGTATATTTTCTAGTACCAATTTCTGTCAATAGATGCCATTATAATAAAACTGTTTATCCGATTTATCAATTTAGTGTATTTAATGCATTCGGAAAAGTTGTATAATATCATGTATCATGGACTGAATCAACCCTTATATGTATAGTTAAAGTACAATAATACAATACAATACAAATTAACTTTATTGCACCATGATAAACATAAAAAAAATAAATTACAACAACAACAAGAAACAATATAGGCACAAATAAAAAAGTAAAGTAAATATAAAGTACTTATATTTTATCGAGGTAAAAGGTGAAATAGATCATCTACTTCGGCCTTTCCTCGTGTTATTATTTATATTATCTCTGGTCCTCGTCCTTAAAATAAATAAAATAAAAATTATTTATTCTTTATAAACAAACAAAAAAAAATTTTGTAAAAGAAATTTGAAAAAAAAAGCGCAAAGGTTACAAGTTACAATCCTTGATGGATTCCAAATATTCACTGAGTGACATGTAAAACCATAGACATAGAATTTGTTTCTGCTACCGCGCACTCTGCGCACCAATGATAAAGATTTCTTGCGCATGAAAAAAAGTCATCTACTGCTGCATCAGCGAAGATGCTGCAGAAGCGAGGGAGCCTTATTTAGCCTTTTTTAGGGTTCCGTAGCCAAATGGCAAAAACGGAACCCTTATAGATTCGTCATGTCTGTCTGTCTGTCCGTCCGTATGTCACAGCCACTTTTTTCAGAAACTATAAGACCTATACTGTTGAAACTTGGTAAGTAGATGTATTATGTGAACCGCATTAAGGTTTTGACACAAAAATAGAAAAAAAACGATCAATTTTGGGGGTTCCCCATACTTAGAACTGAAACTCAAAAATTTATTTTTCATCAAACCCATACGTGTGGGGTATCTATGGATAGGTCTTCAAAAATGATATTGAGGTTTCTTATATCATTTTTTTCTAAACCGAATACTTTGCGCGGGAGACACTTCCTAAGTGGAAAAAAGTGTGTCCCCCCCCCGTAACTTCTAAAATAAGGGAATTATGAACTAAAAAAAATACATGATGTTCATTACTATAAAAACTACCAGCGAAAATTGGTTTGAACGATATCTAGTAAGTAGTTTTTTTTTAATACGTCATAAATCATAAATGGCAATTTACCTTTCATTCAATCAACTCAAATATAAAAATTTTTAAAAAACATACTACAAGACTTTTATATTATGTTATTTGCTACTACGGAACCCTTCATGGGCGAGTCCGACTCGCACTTGGCCGCTTATTTCTTCTTTATTCTCATCCTACGACAGCCAAACGGTTGTGTACTTAAATTATTTTTTTGGCTCATTACCATAAGTAGGTGCTTATGGCAATTATAAAAAAAAAAGCCCCTAAGCAAAATTTAAAATGAAAAATTATCTCACGGTAAAAAATCTCACATTAGCCGAGATCAAAGGTGAATCTTTTAACTCGTTATTTAATAGTACAATACCGTTTATTATAACAAAAGGCATGACAGCTCCTACATAACTTCCACGTAATGTGAAAGTACTTACGTATTGTTATAGCTGACTATTGAATTAAAGGCATGGTTTGCCGTAGAATACGCCATTATGATTTAACGATTGTAAAATATATAGGTATGTTTTTTCCTTATTGGTAGTACTTCGCTGCTTCGCTCTCACCTGAGCTATAGCGGGTGAATATAAATCTATACTTAACGTCAACAATGCGAATAATTTATTGCTTAGAATTATTAATTTTAAAGAAATTTTCACGTCAATAAAATGCACTTAATTTTTTTTGTTGTAGCGCCACCTAACTCTACAAAAGGCTTCTGCGTGTTGGGGAAAGAGTCATAACTCTTAATTTTTTGGGGTCCAAGGCGGGGCAGCTTTGGACCAATTGAAAGTAAAAACTTTGTGAATTGGGTGACTCGCGAGGTCTACAGCTCATAGAGCCACTTATTAATTCCTCACGATCTTTTTTTTTATGAATGTTTATCGATTAGTCGAACAAGCCTAGACCGATTTGGAAAATCCTTTGTAGTAATCCATACTTCCATACTTCCATACTTATATATAAAGCTGAAGAATTTGTTTGTTTGTTTGTTTGTTTGCTTGAACGCGCTAATCTCAGGAACCACTGGTCCGATTTGAAAAATTCTTTCGGTATTAGATAGGTCGTTTATCGAGGAAGGCTATAGGCTATATTGCATCACGCCCGCGACTTCACACGTGTGGTAACGCGGGCGAAGCCGCGCGCTGTCTCTAGTCTAGTATAAAGATCGCCGGTATGCCCCTTCCTCGTTGTATACTATTATTTATACACTATCATGTCTTCATCACTAACGTAGTAGACAGAGCCTGGGATCATAAGAATCAAAAGCAATTGTACACGTAAGCGTGACAGATATTCGCTTATTTCTACAAAAGGCTTTTACCATCCGCGCGGAAAGATAAGCAGCTGGTACATTTCAAGATTTTTCTCTTCTTCTAGACCAGCATGGAAGTAACTTTTCTTAATGTAAGATAATATGATAAGATCTGCAAGTGTAGGATTTATAAACGACTTCAAAAAAGGACAAGGGTATTCATTTGTCGCTTTTTTTTAATGTTCACTGATGACTCGAAAACGCGAGGACTGATTAAAAAATTATTTTGTTGTTTCAACGGTTATACTTAACTACTTTCAAGGTGGTCTCTATAGTCATCAAGTCAGGATCTGAAGATGGGATCTTGGAGAAATCGAGGGAACTCTTCGAATCTGCCTATAAAAGGCACACATATAGCAATTTAGAATTGTTTTATTGTGACTAGATCATTTGCTTTTAGAAAGCACAATTTCATGAAGCATCAACAATAACATAGGTTTGGGTGAAGTCGGCTTGTAGTTTTGAAAAAATATAATTTATACCATAGACAGAAGTTTTTGTAACTTCTTAAATCTATGATTTATGCAGACCTCGCCCCCACTTTCGTAAGTAAATTCTTCCGAAACGGGTTTATGGCAAATGAAACAAGTTATAAAGTCATTGGGTGTATTACGTTATTGCACGAGCCCAAAATACATAAAACTGGTTACAAGAAAATTTCGCAAAACATACCTTTCACACAAATTGTTTGGATTTGTGACATTAAAAAAAAGACTGTGTGAGTCTACTCTAATACAAATCACATTATTAAAAAGGTAAAAATATCTTGTGATATAAGTAATAAATTATTGTAAAATAAAAACTTATTTACTCATAAAGATATTTAAAAAAATACATAATTAAAACATTATATTTTTCAAAAAATTAAGACCAAACAATTTCTCAATAAAACGACTAGCATTTTACATTTTCATATAGCAAATTGTTGTATACTATTCTAAAGATAATTAGAATTCTTGCCTCCATACCACTATAGGGCATCTTTTGAAACTTTATTTGTTTATTTACAAAAACATAATAAAACATCGAAGCGATGAATAAAAACCATTTAAGGTTTGTACACACATTCAACTCGCAAAAATTTATTCACACACCGAAACTATCTACTTAATATGTTACTTAATCTGTGTTATTTGTCCCTATATATTTATTTATTTAAAACTAGGTAAGTAGCTAATTAATTCAATAGGTACCTAACATAGATAATCAACAGGACTCTCGAAGCAAAAACTTATGTTTTAAGCATAAGTCAATTAAACATTTTACAATTCTTTTAAAATTTTAAGTACATAAAGGCAGTATCTATTAGTTATTTAGATATTTAGAAATTACGATTTCACTGACGTAGGTTGAAGATAAGAATTAGGTATACCTACTTAAGACTTGGCCTTTTTAAAACTTTAGATATTACATCTTAAAGTAAGACATACAAAATAAAACGTAATGAAACGGACTAAGTTAAATTAAAAACTAGCTAATTGTTTTAAATACATTAAGCTATAAATTACATAATCACATGTAACAGTAAGTACATTATAATGTCATGATGCGACGTCAGTGTGACGGACACTTTCCTTGTTTTCACTTTTGGCGGGAAAATGCCAACTATATATTTTGTGGTAATTTATCTTCCAGCCATTACAGCGTTTGACAGCCACGAGACACGGACATACGGACATATAGTACATAACATTTTATTAAACGAGTATTTCGTAATATGGCAAGACTGTGTTTTGTTTAGTAAGGTATTGTATTTTGTATTTATCGAATAAAAAATATCTAAGCGTGGTGTTTTATTTCTATCTGTATTTTAATTAGTAGAAAGTTAATGTTGTGACTGTCATAATTCTCAATTTATTTATAATTATTTACTTAATAATTTATTATTTTCAGAATTATAATTCCCTTCATGTTATTTTGAAAACTCTTATGTTTATTTTTATAAAACATTACACTTTTAACATTAAATAATTGCATTTTATCCCAGTGTTTTTCAAACATTTAAATATTTTATAATTCTTATATTTTTTAAATATTTAGTTTATTAAATTTATATTGCACATATTCAAATCACATTTTAATTACTTCTTCACAATCATCAAATTAACATTCGATAATTTACCTAAGTAAATTTGCCTAATTTAATGAACTTCCCAAATTATTAAAGGTGTACTTAATTATTAAATAACTTAGAAAATCATATAAATTACTGATAATGATTTAGAGGCGTAAATTCAAACTCATGATAATCCCGGTACGTTCATAAAATTAGGCGAAAACTTACTTGAAACTATAATACTGTTGAGTCTCAAGTATGTAAAGAGGTCGTCAATATCTGTCTGAAAGAAGGCTGAACGACCCAACAAACAGTCACATAAACTTAACTTTATTTAGTTAGTTTTTTACCAAATGGTGTAGGTACATACACTAATTCACACATCAAGCGCAACATTTTTATTCGTCTGCACACGTATTCCACGTTTAGATGTTTCTCTTGACTTAATATTTACTGTACCACGATTTAACTTTCACAATACATTGCAAAATTCACTGCCAATGGTCGTAGGAAACATCCGCATGAAATCCCTCGGGACCAGCGGTGTACTGGACGTTTTGCATCCGGCCGTCTGGGAGTAAAACGTGGTAGTGTCCATTGGTGTTGTCACCAGTTTTGGCCTCGTGGTGACCGAAGTCTGTGCCGCTGTGGTGATCCTGAACTCTGTACCCGAATTCGTAGTTGGCTGCGTAGTGGAGCTGAAATGGTTTAGGGTTTGTTATAATAAACTGATGATATTATTGATAATGTCATTTTTATTTCAGCCGCAGTCACGGATAATTTTAAAATCATAGAATATTTTTACAGACTTTTTCAACTAAAATTGTAGTTGAGTAAGTATGCTAAATATGCGGACTGTTTTGTGCATAGTTTAAACTCAGGAAATCTAGTAGATTATGCGATAAGGAATATTGCCAGGAGGTTTTATTAGTGCATTTATGTTTACACCCCATCCTCTTAGATATATAAAGTAAATGGATTGAACAAATGCTTTGAAACCATTTTATTGATGTTTTAGTGACAATATCCAATTGTTTCGTATGATAAAAGACTTATAGTTTACTCTCAACTATAGTTTTTTTTTATCGCCAAAAGAAAAAAAAATTGTTCAAGTAAACTATGACTTGGTGAATCTTGAAGCTTGATCCCAGATCAGAAAAAGAGAGCTTTATAACACTTCGCTTGGCACTTAAGGAGACCCAATAAAATACGTACAATTGTACAATAGTCTTTTATTTAACACTTCATCTTTAACACTCGGACTGCTGGAAAACGCAACGTGGGTGTTTTCTCTATGGAGAAACCCATTTGAAGTGGTTTATTGTATTGTATTGTATTGTTTATTGCATACAATCTTATGATGGATTGATTATTAATGCGTCAAACTTAATGCTAATGCATTATTTACCAGTTTGCTTTTGGGACATGTTAAGAAATTGGAATATTGTTGTTTTTTGTCGTCAACAAAGAATGGTCACGCATATGGAATTTTTTTGCGAGTTTGATAACTAGGTTATACTTATTTTAGATAAAAAATATTTTTGTGTGAATTTAAAAAGAGTAAAATAAAAAGTATTAAAAAGTACAAAGTATAATATTTTATTTATATTCAAATTCCATTTAATTTGTAATACTTTCTCACAGTGTCAAATTTTCTTACATTATTAAAACTTAATATTCTAAAACGTACCATAATGGTTTTCAACCATTATAATACCGATTAATAAATAATTAAATTAATATACGCCTATCTAGCTCGACAAACTTATTTATATTTAAAATAATACTTTTTACATAGAAAGATATTTTTAATCGCTTTCTGCTTTATATTTTGAATTACAGTTCAATTACAACAAGTCATTATACAATTCATTATATGTCTACAATTAATGCATTAGGAAAATAATAACCAAAAAGCTCTAACTACCGTTTTAAGTACAAATGACAATAAAGACACGTTTATTAGTATTTTATTGTTATAATACCATACCACCGAATGAATGAGTACATACGAAATGGAATCTTCTAATGACCCGCCCAATATGCGTCCCCGCATTCCCTGTCCCCGCACCTCTTCCCTGCACCTCTTCCTCGTTCTCGCCTTGTCAAGGCGTCCAGGCGCCCGCAGCCGCCCACTCAACACCCTACATATTACACTAGAGGCAGCGCGCGGCTTCGCCCGCGTTTCGCCACATGTGTGAAGTCGCGGGCGTGATGCAATATAGCCTATAGCCTTCCTCTATAAACGACCTATCTAATACCGAAAGATTTTTTCAAATCGGACCAGTAGTTCCTGAGATTAGCGCGTTCAAACAAACAAACAAACAAACTCTTCAGCTTTATATATAAGTATATGGATATCGCGCGGGACCTTAGGAAATTCCATTCCGTATGTAATACTTATATTCATTCTCAAATATTACTTAAAACGGATGAACAAGACGTGATACTATGTAGTATGTACTTAAACACCAAAGGCAGTTAAATAAATTATGATTAGTGCAAGGCACTGACCTCCATATATACAAGTACGCTGGACCTATGATAACCTAAGAAATGACAGCTCTTTGTTGTGCCTATTTGAAGCGCCCCCAATGCGTGGGAAGAGAACTAAATCTGACGTAACTTTTAGTTCCGTTCCCACCCACTGCTACGAATGCCTACGATCAGCGCCAAAATGGCGAAAATCAAATCGCCTCACTATGGCCCGGCTAATCATAGGTCCAGCGTACTTGTATATATGGAGGTCAGTGGTGCAAGGGGTAATTTTTATCAATAATAAAGAATAAAGAATGACACAAAAACTGTCTGTTCGAGTAGTAGGCAATTTTATTTTACGTCCTCCGGTCAAAATAGGCATTTTATTGCCCTCTTCCTGGTCGATGGAAGACGTAACACCACAAGTAAACAGATTGGAAGTTTATAACTCTCGCCTTTGTTGAAAATTCTTTTTTTAACCCCCGAAATTAAACAAGGGTGTTATAAGTCTGACGTTACGCATTATTAATTCTGTGGTTACGCGCCACAAATAAATAATTTTACATTAAATGAGTACAATAGGCGAAGGCGGTAGCGATCTTTTCTACACAACCAGTCTTTTCCAATTTTTCTTTTAATTTTGACCGACCAAAAAGGAGGAGGTTGTCAATTCATCGGAATCTTTTATGTATGTTCATCGATTATTCGAAGACGCCTGGACCGATTTGGAAAACTCTTTTTTGTATGAAACTTGATACTTGTTTGGTGGTCCCATAGAAATTTTACCGAAATCAGTAACAAACTACACATAGTTTGGTTAAGTCGGTTTTTGGTTTTGAAAAATTATTATTTCTACTATGATTTTAAATAGATTATTACGCGTAACTGTATTATTATAATATATTTAATTTATGTAACTTATGTAAATGTTTTTTTAAATAACTAGGACGATGTCGCCCGTATCTCTTTCTATATTTCCTAGGATAATACGAAGGTCCCTTCTGGGGAATCTGGTAAACATCCAAATGCTGAATATTTAAATTATGATGACCTAGGAGGCTTTTTAACTGTGATAAACTTAGCATGTAAACAGGTTGAATAACATTTTCAGGGGGTCCGTATTTGACTGGTAATTCATAGCTTGGCACTCCATAAGATGTTGAAGGTATTTGGGGATAGGAATAAGAATTGTGTCTTGCATATGGGATACCAGAAATGCTTGGGTAAGGTTGATGTTTTCTGTATTTATTGGAGAAACTTCCCTCCAAATCATTGTTTTGATGATAACCTATAGAAGGCGCGTAGCTATACGGACGGTCAGGGGCATATAAGGAAGATTGCTTAATATTTGGAGCACCGTACTCGTAGTCAGGGGAAGTGAAGTCGTTATATTCATTATAATCGTCTTCATCATAAGCAAATTCATATTTGTTGAAATTAGGGGTTTTTCTAGGTTTTCTGGGCAATTCTTCGTAATCATTAAAGTCCACAGCTTCTCCTACAGCAAATTCTGGTGTTGTTAGAAAAGTTGGGATTCTTTTAAAATTTTGAGGGTATAATCTGATTAGTTTTTCAGGTGTAGGCAAGGTTGTATTTATTTTGTTACCAGGCGTTGGTTCGACCTTTGGTTTTACTTTATTAGGCAAGAGAAACGGTGTAGTATCTAATGTAGACCGTTTTTTTCTAACTAAAGAGGTATCATATCTTTTGTTGTCATTATTTGAGGAAATACTTACATTATCTTCACCATAAGCAGACACACCACTTCCATCTTCAGTCAAATGTTGAACTCCAGTAGGTTTGGCATTATGGAGAAGATACTTTTGATTATTGTCACCTTGTACTTTTAATTCTTTCTGAAGATAATATTTTAAAGGTTGAATATAATGTAACGGTTCAGGTTTTTCATCTTTGTAAAGTTTAACTTCATCTGGTTTGTATGCTGCAGAAATTGTTTGACTAGCGACCTCTACTTTGTAATAATTGTTGCTTTTTGTCGTAGTTGGATCCATTTCAGGAGCTTCTGTAGCTTGGAAACCATAACCTTGATACTTTTCATCTTTGTTTGGATCTTCAACATCATCTACTTCTTCTGTAATAGGCGTGTGGTCTTTAACTTCAGGAGTGTAGGCACTAGCGTATACTTGAGGTTGAACTTGTGCGTATAGTGAATTATCGTAATGATCAACTAAGCTTTGAGGTGGTGGATTTTTCAAGTAAAAATAGAGATCTATATTAGAATTCAGCTCATCTTCCTCTTTTCCAGGTCTCACCAACTTATTTAGTGATGAGAGTTGTTCTTGAGGATTCTTTTTGAGTAAAGAATTTAGCATTTCAATGTCTTGGACAGATTGGTATTCTTGACCGTACTGTTTTAGGTAGTCATATTGAGTTTTGCTTGGAACAGCTTCTGTGTATAACATGGTTTCATCATTATGTTTGTGACTTCTTAATCCAACGTTCCCATTAGGTTTAATAGTGACTCCTTGATCATAAGTCGGTGCAGGTGAAACATAAACAGTCTTATACATTTTCGGTTGTAAATGTTGATGGTATTCAACTGAACCGTAAGATCTGTGGCTTCTACTCTTTTCTGCTTTAACAGCATCTGCTTTAGTGATCCTTATAGCTTCTGGTATGACTCTAATTCCCTTTTTTAACGGTTCAATTTTCGGTCGTTGAGTCCTCCGTGTGACTGGTTTAGTTGTTACTGGATTCTGCTTTCTTTGTTGAATATTAGCTTGTTGTTGTTCAACCGCTAGCTGGTGATCTTCCTGGGAGTCATGATATGCTTTCATGTAGCTGTCAACTTGTGATAATTGTGCCCATCTTTGTAACTGAGCTCTGTGTTGTCTAATTTTCTCTGCATTAAACATTGCTTGTTGATTTTGGGCGTGTAATCTAGCATTTTGTTGTGAGTTTCCAGCTAAGGGGTTACCGTAAGGTAAATTTCCTGTTTGTCTAGGTTTGTCGTCGATTCTGGCTTGTTCGTTGATGACTTCGTAGACTGGACTGCCGCTGTCTTGTTGCCTCATTTTGGCTGATTTTGCTGTCGTTATATGTAAAACTAGAATAAATACTGCGGCTGTGATGAGTCGTCTGGATTGTGCCGCCATTGTACCTGGAAGGAAGAAACAGATTACATTAGCATTATGCACGTATTTACTAAAATAATTTCTGAAAACTTTGTTAAAAAAATTTAATGAAAAAAATTTTTTTACAGATTATTGCACAATCTACAATCTATAAAGTGACCTATTACTGTTTAGATTTTTTAACCGACTTCGAAAAAAAGAAAGAGTCAAATCAATTCGAATGTATATAAGGTCTACATCCATACACTGAAACTATTTTAAGTGTGAATTCAGTCCGTGATAGTGAACTACTTTCCCCAAAGAACATATGTTGAAACATCTATACATATAATAAAACAGTAAAAAAAGTGTGTCTGTACATTAAATATATTTCCAAAAAAAATATTGGGGGCGATGGAGACGTAGTAATAGAGTAAGAATTAAAAAAAAATATGTCTGTCTGTTTGTCTGTTTGTCTGTTTGTCTGTATGTCTGTTTGTCTGTTTGTCTGTTTGTACACGCTAATCTCCGGAAATACTGGACGGATTCGAACTAAACTTTTTTTGTTATATAGCTATTAAGCCTGGGCAACATATAGGGTATAAATGATTTTGGAAAATGGAACGCCTGATGCAGAACCATAATAGTCCAGCTAAACTGTAAGAGATATAAAAATGCCGCCTTAGTAAAAGTTGTTCAGCCTGATGAGCATTTTCCAGAGACATAAAGTTCACGCGAACGAAGTCGCGGGCTTCGGCTAGTAAATAATAATTTTTGGCTTTCCATACAAACAGATCAGATGATCAGTCAACGTGTTCCTGTGATGGGAAAGTTGTTTAGTGACACGGACTGAATTCACCCTTAAAATAGTTTCAGTATATTGTGTTAGACCTTATCGGTGTTATTATAAAACGCAGACTATCTTTGTTACTAGGTTTAAACCATTATCCGACCAAATCAAGTTGACATCTAGTAATACGTCATTGTCTCATCTGAAAATGTCAACTTGATTTGGTCGGATAATGGTTTAAACCTAGTAACAAAGAGAGTCTGCGTTTTATAATAAGACGGTATATATTTTTTTATGTATTTTTCAATGACGCCTGGACTAACTTGGATTTTTTTTGTTTGATAGGGTATACTTGCGAGGTTGTTCCATATAATTTTATCAAGACCGGTTTACTGCCCTGCTAAGCGCAAAAGTGGTATTGCAAATATACTTACTACCACTGAGATACTACTTTTGCCCTTATGATGGCATTTAGTGGTATAGCGTTAAAGTCGATTTTTAGTTTTGAAAAAATATATTGTTCCATCTCAACGCCGACTATCATGCTAAACATCTACGCCGTAGGGATAAAGATGTAATGAGTGAGGCGACTTAGGAAACACAAGCTAAACAAAGCTTATAACATCAATGAGACCTCTCCGACCCGTCTGGCCGGCGTGGAGACTGTAGGCTAAGTCCTCTAGCTGCTCTGGCCAAATAAACTCTGGTAGTACAGAGAAGGTCGTGCTCCTGCAGTGGAGACAATAAGACCTGATGATGAGTATACGTAAGTACCTACGTCTACAATGAGTTAAGTAGGAACCTCTCGTTGTAACTATATAAACTAGAATGTGATTGTCGCTTGTCTACTGATGTATTTTATATCGATTCAAACTTTTTACGTTCATCATATCAATATCAGAATTATAAAAGAAATAAAAATTATAATGATCTTTCGTTCCGCACCTATCTAGCAAATATTTAAAAAAGTTTATGTAATACATAAGAGCCTAGATGACATATAAATATTTAATTAACATTCAAGAAAAAGACTAAAGATATATTATCTGACAAAAATTAATTGCCTGCGAATTTTGTAAAATTATTAGCGTTTTCGAAAATGTTACGTAAGATACGCGCCAAAACGAACATTACGCAAAAGGTAGGCATGCAAGTGGGTACTTAAGTTAGACACTTTCTCATAAGTAGATACGAGTTATGCTTAGTTAATAAGTTAAAGTAACTATGTCCACTTATAACCGGAAAAGTCGTTGAGCTGTTTGTTGTGTGTTGAATGTTTACTCAGAAACTAGAAATTCTTATATTTAAGAGCTGGGCTCTTGTCGGTGGAGTGCTTTCCATGTCTCTCTTCCTTCCGCTAAGTTCTTAAGGGTCCCCCGACCCTAGACCAAAATACAACTTTCCATACAAACGTAGTCTACGTTTTATTTCAAAACGACATGTCCGATTTGGGCAAAATTTTGTAATTTCAAAGATATTGCAATTATCTAGGTTTATAACTAGTTTCCGACGGTAAAAATATGAACTTGAAATAGAATATAGTGTTTTATATCATTTTTGACCATTAGTATGGGAAACTTCTAAATCGTTATATTTTCTTTCCAGTTCATAATTTTACCATAGGAAACCAGTTATAACCCTAGATAATTGCAATTTCTTTACAATTACCAATTTTTACCGGAATCTGACATGTGGTTTCAAAATTAAACGTAGACTACGTTTGTATGGAGAAGTCTAGGGTAAGGGGACTCTTAACCTCTTTATATATAGAACTTCTTACTGCTTACTAACTTCTAACTAAACGTTATACAACGTGAAAGGAACATACCCGTAATAAATCGACCCGATCATTGTAGTATAATGAAATAAAAACAACAGTCAAAAAACTAACAAAAAAACGACTTTCCCATACAAATTTCCCAGGTGGCTTTACACTTTTATATGGAAATGCCGATTTATTCGTGCGGTTTTTTTTATTGTTATTTTGTTATCATTATAGTATAGTGATCTAGTAATCCCGTGGTTCGATTTATTACGGGTGTGGCCTGACACGCACTTGGCATTCTGTGACTTATTCCACCTTTCGGCACAGAAAGCATTGCCTTCGGGTCATCCAAAAAAAGCAAAAAAGTACGTGATGGTGTCTTCTCTCTCCCTCATTGGAAATCTTAACATACATATAGTTAAAAGTAATGTTACATTAATAAGATCATTGCCAGTTAAATAAAAGCCTATAAAAATACATTGAACTAATAACAAAATACCAAAATAATCGAATCAAATGATTATCAATCAAAATACACATACCTAATCAATCATAATAATAGACCGGTGATTGTATTATATTACATAATGTATTATATTGGTATTTTATTATGGTCTCAAGTTCAACGTACAACCACCGAGAAAGGTGTTGGGGAAGCACGTTTCATCTAAACTTGTTTCGGACTACGAAAATGGTCGCTTCCTCTAAACCGGTTGGAACTGGTTTTGTTTTATGGATTGTTAGAAAAACTAGGAAATATTATTGAATAGTTAATAGTGACTTGAGTTTTTTTAAGCTTTTTAGCATTGTGGGTTGCGTAGGATATTTGAGTTCAAAAAACAATACAAAATTCTATTTGTTAATTAATAAAAATAAGAGGTTAAGGGAAGGAGACTTTTAAATTTGTATCGGGACTACGAAAATGGACGCTTCCTTTAAACCGGTTGAAACTGGTTTGTTTATGGATTGCGGGAAAAAGGAGGAAATGTCATTGAATAGTCAATAGTGAATGGAGTTTGGTGCATATTTAAGCGGGATCGGACATTTGAGTCCAGGAATCACACGAAATTCAACTTTTCAGCTAGCAGAAGTATAAAAGAGCGGAGCACGTTTCTTCTAAATGAAAATGGATGCGTCTTAATGAATGTGACATTGCTTAACGACTGCCAGACAATCATGACATAAAATTTAATATTATAGTTTTTGCACATATTTCCAAAATGTTCGCATGTCAACACCACCTGAAAGGTAGACTGGTAGGACAGCCTTAATTCCGCCGATTACAATGTCATAAAATAAAGTTAATTTAATAAAGAAATAAAGTGACGGCTTAACGTGCTTTTCAAACCAAGGAAGAGCTCAAGGACTGTTTACGCCACTTGTGCGGATTTTACCCGTAAATTCTACTCTGTCGGAAACCACACGGCACCGGCAAGACACGGCATGATGTTTTTTGTTAAGACTTTTCTCCGCCACAGTACCTCTAAGCTCAATGACCATGAGCGTACTTTCACTAACGCTGACCGGTTGTCTGCATGTCTATCCGTGCGTCTTGTACGATTTATTATACAGATTACACACCTGTCGCATTATGAGTTATGATACGTTATGTAAAGTGATGGATGTTTAGAACAATTGATATTAGGAAGTAGCAATTTATATACGGAAGTAGGTATGGAGCAAAAAAAATACAATGCAATATTGACGTGACAACGTCTTATAAATTGGTTTGCCGGGTGACACTTCAAGAAACTGCGTTACGCTCCGCTCACGTTATGCGCTCACAATGAGAGCGAGTGAGAGGCACGCGTCCCTTCCACTCGGGCATGGTTAGCCCGCCTAAGAGCGAGAGAGACAGACATAAAAAGTCGTTGTCACGTAAAACTTTCGCCCGTATACCGAATTTACAGGCAACCAATTTTTTTTTTATGATGACATGCAGCTGATCTGATGATGGAGCTGGAAGGTGGTCAAGGCATCTCTGTGATAAAACAATATAACTCCACCGAGTTTGGGCTCGATGGATTCGTTTTGAGGAGCACATTAAACATTTTGGGTCATAATTATAGATAAAACTTGTTTTGTTTAAATAAAAAAAACCTGGTTTTCATCACCCTGCCACCACTTGCCATGTGGTTCCCGGCAGAGTAGAATAGGACAACTCCAAGTCCTCCCGTGGATGTCGTAGAATGTAACAAAGGAAATACAAGCTAAACAAAGCTTATAAACATCATGAGACCTCTCCAACCTATCTGGCCAGCGAGGAGAGTATAGGCCAAGTCCTCTGACTGCTCTGGTAGTACAGAGAGGATCGTGCTCTTGCAGCAGTGGAGACAAAAAGACCAAATGATGATCATGATGATGATGAACTTTCACCACTTGCTTTCGGTGAAGAAAATATCGTGAGGAAACCTGTTGTTGCTTGTAATAGTGACTGTTGTCATTAGATGACATTGAGCTACGTCAGATTATAGTAGACAGCTCTAATAATTTATAAAACTAAAGACCGACTTATAGGTTAGGTTAATTAAAAAAAAAAACAAAACCGACTTTACCCCCAAACCACAGGTAAGGCACTTCATACAAACGGAGCAGCATATATACCTAGTACTACTACAAACGAAACAATCAGTCCGTGCACACGTCAAATGTGTGAGTTAAACAATCAGGTTCGCCACCACAGAATTTGTTGCTTTGCTTACCTGTTTTCATCACTCGGAAATCTATAAAATTTTCGTTATTTATTGTTTTCCGTGGATAAACAATGATAATGTGCGCAGTTTCTCACCATTATAATTCAATAATCCTAAGTGACTCGCGTAATGTCAACGTGCGACTACCAATAACCCTATTTCACTGGCGCTTACTCCTCACAATAACGGGGGAAGGGTTGCGGGGACACCAGATTGCGGGGGCCGGTGCGAGTTTCCGTTCTGTATGTAATACTATTATTAATTCTGTGCCCAAACTACACAACCGATTAAATTTCTATGAGACCACCTCACTAGTATACCTTTTCAAACAATAAAATAATTTACAAATCAATCAAGGCGTCTTTGAATAATCTGTGAACATACATAAAAATAAAAGATCACGACGAGTTGACAACCTCCTTTATTTCTTTATATTTTCGCTTATATGCACTCATATATAACATGGTCCTTTTTTGGAAGTTCGTCAAAAATCTAACACCAGTCTCGAATCTAGTGTAATCAAATCTTGCAAGTTAAACACACTTCCCGGTTTCCGATTCAGCTCAAATTTGCTTCTGGGTTTTTAAGAATATATAGATTTGATCGGCATAAAACATGTATAGCTATAGGTATATGGGTAACAGGTTATTAGGGTTCCGTACCCAAAGGGTAAAAACGGGACCCGTCTGTCTGTCACCAGGCTTTATCTATCTTGAACCGTGATAGCAAGGCAATGAAATTTTCACAGATGATGTATTTCTGTTGCCGCTATAACAACAAATACTAAAAACAGAAAAAAAAGATTTAAGTAGGACTCCCATACAACAATCGACGGTTTTCATAGATAATGGTACGAAACCCTTCGTGCGAGTCGGACTCGCTCTTGGCGGGTTTTTTAAATTAATAGCGGAACTAAAAGCATTTTATAGGTACGAAAAAAAAACTTTATTTATGTTTTATTACAGAGTTGAGTGAAGTTGAGTCACTATAGCCTTGCCAATAGTTTTTTGCTTCCTTATATCTTAAACAAAACGTTCAAAGAATCATGAGTTCATGACCCAGGAGAAAAATTAGTGTCATTACATTATTTTTTTGTAATTAGTTGGGCCTTGAAAACTTGAACTTAGTTTTTAGGGTTCCGCTCTTCCGGATGAAACGACAATTTCTCTTATTCAATTAGGATTTGTAGTGCTTTTAGTAATATGCATGATGGCTGACAATTTCAGTGGGGAAAAGATAGAAAATTTGTGTTTTTACATACTATTAATAAGTACATGTTTTATTCCATCTGATATAGGATTTAATGAAGTAAGTACATGTATTTTTATGATTCCATACCCAAAGGGTAAAAACGGGTTCCTATTACTAAGACTCCGCTGTCTGTCTGTCCGTCCGTTTACGTAAAAAATACGTGTACTTACTAAAAATTAAATTAATTTTTTTAATTTTAATAATTTAGTTTTAATTTATATATAATTATTATAGTTTAGTCTTACGTTTTTTTATAGTTTAATATAGTTTAATTTAGTATTTATTCATTTGTAAAATCGACTGTATATATTTTTTAAAATTTTTAACATGAATAAAAAGTTTTTTAATTTTTTCTAGGGAACCCTAAAAACTGTAATATAAGAATAAAATATGAAGGATACTGCAGCATACTTGACGCCTAGTAATTGAGCCTAATAAATAATCCTAGGCGTAAAATTAGATAGTATTCATGGCTTATTGCATGATAAATGATAATATATAATGTAGGAGTTACGAGGTCGTCCGTAATTTATTGCCGTTTATAAGATCTCGTAACATATACCTAAAATATGCAGCAGAATTTATCAAAATTTTAAACGTCTGTATAAATTATAAAATCAGTCATTTTTAGGGTTCCGTACCCAAAGGCACAGATTACTAATAATGCCAAAGGGTAAAAACGGGACCCTATTATTAAGACTTCGCTGTCTGTCCGTCTGTCTGTCACCAGGCTGTATCTCAAGAACCGCGCTAGCTAGACAATTGAAATTTTTACAAAATATGTATTTCTGTTGCCGCTATAACAACAAATACTAAAAATAAAATAAATATTTAAGGGGGGCTCCCATACAACAAACGCGATTTTTATAGATAATGGTAAGATATAGTTTTGAAAACTAAAACCCACCTACGGGTTTTAGTTTAAGATTTAGTTGTTAAGATTCTAGCTGAAAAGTTCGTTTAGTTTAGTACGTACATACATACATACTATCACGTCTTTATCCCTAATGGGGCAGACAGAGCATTTTGGGTCTTGCGGTTCTATGCAGAGCCCAGGGCCGCAAGACCCAAAATATGACTTAAGAAACTGTTATGTTTAGTACGTACGATACTAAACATAACAGTTTCCTAAGTATGTGAGCTCTGTGCCTATAGGTAGGTAGTCTATAGGTAGGTACCTCAGTGCATTCCCGACTGTTTGTATACCGAGTCACGGAACAAGTGTATACCGACCTTCGAGGCGCGTAGGTATAACTTGCGTTCCGACCGTTTGTATGAAGATACAATACTGTATGATATCTTTACCGTGCCTCAGTGCACCACGTTTCCTGCGATTGTCCGTGGACACACTTCGTGGATTCGTATCGTGACTGTGCTCGAAAGTAAAACCTTACGTACTTCTTCTATTATACAACGTGGAAGGGACATACCCGTAATAAATCGAACCACGCGCTATAATAGATTACTATAGTACAATAAAATTCAAATAACAGTCAAGATACCAAAAAAAACGACATGTCTCAAAATTATCAAGTGATGCAAATAACATCCAAATTCTCCTCACGCTTTTAGCGTTAAGTTCGCCAATTGTATACAATTTTATATTGTGGAACAATAAAGTTTTTAAAAATAAATAATAACAAAAGTTATTTTTCGAAATTAAAAACTTTTTAAAAATATTCTATGGTATCACCTCGCAAGTATACCCTTTAAAAAAAGTATATATAAGAAAAATAGAATAATACATAAAAGATCAGGATACCTTTGTATTGATTAACCTCCTTTGTATTTAGAAGTCGGTTAATAAATAAATGACTTTGAATTTGCTACCAGTTGAACTCAATCCGTCTTATTATAAAACGCAGACCAACTTTGTAACTAGGTTTAAACCATTATTCGACCAAATCAAGTTGACATTTTCAGATGAGACACTGAAATATTACTAAATGTCAACATGATTTGGTCGGATAATGGTTTAAACCTAGTAACAAAGATAGTCTGCGTTTTATAATAAGACGGTATCTATTTGTATTGCAATATAAACCGCGAAAAACTGTTTACCTACGAATCAATAGAATAACCGGCTAAGTGCGAATCGAAATCGCACACAAAGGGTTCCGGACCCATAACTATAAAAAAAACACGTTTGTTGTATAGGAGTCCCACTTTTTATTCTGTTTTTAGTATTTTTTGTTATAGCGATTAATTTCAACTGTCTGACTATTACGGTTCATGAGATAAACCTGTTGCCAGACAGACGGACAGGCGGACTAAGACTCCGCCTTAGTAATAACCCTGTTTTTATCCTTTATGTACGGATCCTTTCTAGTGTCAGATAGACGGACCAGTCTTAGTAATAGGGTCCCGTTTTTATACTTTAGGTATGGAACCTTTAAAAATAGATGGATTAAAAAAAATATTGTAAGTATGTAAGTACACGTATTTTACAACTTTTCCCCACTGAAATTGTCAGTCATCATGTATTACTAAAAGCACTACAAATCCTAATTGTACAAGAGAAATTGTCGTTTCATCCGGAAGAGCACGCCAAAATTCTAGCTGCGTTCCGTTACATCACAATTACATAACTACACTATTTAATACGTGGTTCCGTACGCAAAACGGAACGGCATTATGTATGTGAATTATGCTGTAATTTCTTTGTAACAAGTAGGTTAATGTTAACGGTTAATTTAATGTAGTATTTTAAAGTTATGCAAATTGTTTATGGGTTTTGATAAGGGTCGTTAATTTTAATTGGGTTTTTGTTAAGATTGTCTTGTTACTTATAATTGACAGAGCGAGCGAAGCGTCGCAGTTTCTAGATAAATAAAGATAATGATAAGAAAAAAATCACAATTTTTTTTTCAGTTAAGGTTGCCTGGAAGATATTGCTTAGCGATAAGGCCGCCTTTTGCTCCTTTCCTAGTTTTTAAGATGATTATGTGCTGTATTTTATTTTGTGCAATAAAGGGTATTGTATTGTATTGTATAATGCGAAAAACGGCCACTTTTGGCAAATGTGCGAAGAAAAGCTTCACGTTCTCACTTTAAACCGTAAACAGTAGTTCATAAAATAGTTTGAAGTTTCATTTAAGTAGTGCATGAAAAAATTTCAAATGATATAGAGATATAAGTAATTGTTATTGTATTTATCAAATATATCTTTAATTCTCATATTATTATTAGTAAACCTTTCAAAATTACATTTTTTGCACCTCTTTCTAAAGACTTCTTTTTCTCGGCATTACCAGTGAGTCAACTGGTAGATAAAGCCTTTGACTTTAAGTCCGCCTATTACATTTGTAATAAAGTTAAATAAATAAACAATTCGAAAGGAAACGGAACGTCCGTTTCCTTGATTATAATTTATTTCAAATGGGTGTTCCAGAATAAACTCAAATAATGTTGACTAAAAAAATAAGTATTGAAAGTAGGTCATAATTGTATCTTTGGTCTATATAATATTGAATATAATGTCTTCTTTTTAATAAGATACACTTTCGTTTATAGTTTTCTTTTAATGTAGGTAGGTTATTTAGTTTTTAAGTTATTTTTACTATCTATTTGTTTTTTAGGGTTCCGTACCCAAAGGGTAAAAACGGGACCCTAGTACTAAGACTTCGCTGTCTGTCCGTCTGTCTGTCACCAGGCTGTATCTCAAGATCCGCGATAGCTAGACAGTTGAAATTTTCACAAATTATGTATTTCTGTTGCCGCTATAACAACAAATACTAAAAACAAAATAAAATAAATAATAAAGGGGGGCTCCCATACAAAAAACGCGATCTTTTATAGATAATATACGGAACCCTTAGTGCGCGAATGCAATTTGCACTTGGCCGGTTATTAAATTTAGTTTTTAGTGAAATTGTAATATTGAAACTTTACCCTCCTTAAGCAGTCGGATAAAAGTAAGATAAAGTGGTTGCAATACTCATTATTGTCCAATTATACATTATAACAATACTTTTCAGTGCAAGGTAAACTACTCCATAAAGGCATAAAGTACCGAAGTACTTACGAAATTTTATTGTATAGGGACTTACTGTGAGAAGTTTTATTAAAAAACTCGTATAACAACAATAAAATATTTCGAAATCATCGTAAAAATATTAATTATTATTATATTAATCGTCCATTGTTTAATTTAGTTGACGACCTCCGTGGCGTAGTGGTCAACATGCTAGTCCACCGCCCAGAGGCCCCGGGTTCGATTCCCGGTCAGGGCAAGTTGGAAAATGGTCTTTTTTAAATTGTCCTGGGTCTAAGCTGTTTATCTATATATTTATTTGTTATAAAATATAGTATCGTTGAGTTAGTATCCCATAACACAAGTCTCGAACTTACTTTGGGGCTAGCTCAATCAGTGTAATTTGCCCCTGTATATTTATAATTATAATTTAGATATTAGTATGGGAAATTCGTTAAACACATATCGTCTTATTCTAAAACGCAGATTATATTAGTTACTAGAGAAGACAATAAGGTAAAATGTAAACATACATACATACATACTATCACGTCTTTATCCCTAATGGGGCAGACAGAGCATTTTGGGTCTTGCGGTTCTATGCAGAGCCCAGGGCCGCAAGACTCAAAAGCCACTTTTAGCGTCATGGTGGGCGAGAAGATGAAAAAGCAATCAGTACAGTGATGGGTTGCTAGCCGCATCGCCTGTTAACATGATTTGCATTTTTGCCCATTCCCTCGATCGGCTTTTACGATCTGCGTGGGAAGAGAAGCAGCTGGTACATTCTAAGTTTTTGAAGTGAAAACTTCTTTAGCGGCGTTGTGCACTTTTTTTGGAATGGGTAAAAAATCTTAAACTCGCGTCAGGACCACGTGTCCTGATCGAAAATTCGTAAGATGTCGCAGGGCGCTTGCGCGAATGTTCGTGTGTGTTTATGTTACGTTACGTTCGTGTGTGTAATGTGTCATGCTTGTGACATTTGTGACAGACTGTGGTTCAGAAAAGATTTGAAATATTTTATACTAATAATTTAAACAATTCGTGCAAAATTATTCCCTAACCATTCCAAAATATCAAAAATGCACAACGTGAATATTCAAGTTTTCACTTCTGCCGGCACTCCCAGAGTGCAACCCGTCGTTTTTTTTTTATTTCTCCCAGACCAGCATGGGAGTAAAATTTAAAAGGAAAGAGATCTCTATGTACCTACATTTTATGCAAATAAATAAATAAATTGATTGATTGATTGACTAAGTTAAAGCAATTATCCGATCAAATTAAGTTGATATTTTCAGATGAGACAACGGCATATTACTAGATGTCAACTGGATTTGGTCGGATAATGGTTTAAACCTAGTAACAAAGTTAGTCTGCGTTTTATAATAAGATTGATAAACACGAGCCAATTTTTCGTTTTAAGGCTCCTACCCGCGCTAGCGACCTTGAAAACACAAAAAAATTAATTTCTCTTTCTGTAAGTGAGATTACCAGAAACCCTCGTACAACTTTTTAGCTAGCATCCTTAAGTTTCATTAGAACCTCGAAAGTCATTGAAAAACTATCCGCTTTAGAAACCTTTACAAAAAGAGTCAAAAGTGGCCGTTTTTAGTATTTTTTGCAAAGGAAACTACAGCGTGTTGTATTTCAATGACTTTCGAGGTTCTAATGAAACTTAAGGATACCAGCTAAAAAGTTGTACGAGGGTTTCTGATAATCTCACTTACAGAAACAGAAATTATTTTTTTTGTGTTTTCAAGGTCGCTAGCGCGGGGAGGACCCTTAAAAACTTACTTCAGAAAAGGAGGAGATTATCAACTCGAATGTATAATGTTTTTTTTATATAAATACCTTTCCCAATTACTGGAAGACGCCTGGACCAATTTGGTTTTTGGATACCTTTTGGACACCTTTTGTTTGAAAAGACATTACTTGTCAGGTGATTATTACTAAAATCGGTTTTGTATTTTGGTGTTGAAGTCGGTTTTTAGTTTCGATAAATTATATTTTTTATTAGGGTTCCGTACCCAAAGGGTAAAAACGGGACCCTATTACTAAGACTGCGCTGTCTGTCCGTATGTCCGTCTGTCCGTCTGTCTATCACCAGGCTGTATCTCAAGAATCGCGATAGCTAGACAGTTGAAATTTTCACAAATTATGTATTTCTGTTGCCGCTATAGCAACATATACTAAAAACAAAATAAAAAAAATATTTAAGGGCGCTCCCATACAACAAACGCGTTTTTTTGGCCTTTTTTGCTCGATATCAATAATGACAACAGGTAGGCACTTGAAATATTTACAAAATACTTAGTCGAATTTTTATTTTAATAATAAATAAAAAAATTAAATAGAATAAATATTTAAGGGGGGCTCCCATATAAAACACTTGATTTTTATAGAAAATGGTACGGAACCCTTCGTGCGCGAGTCCGACTCGCACTTGGCCGGTTATTAAGTTGTGTCCCGTTGTCTGTCTGTCTGTAGGTCTATCCGTTTGTCTGTAATCAATTGCTTGCATGTTAAATGCCAACAGAGTAGTGCCAAGTAGTGCTAACGTGCGTAGAAAAGCTTCACGTTCTCACTCTAAACTGTAAGCAGTAGTTCATAAAATAGTTTGAAGAGTTATCTAGGGCTTGATAAAGACATAATTTTAAATGATATCTCTGTTTCCTTTCAAATGATTTTTAAATGGGAGCAGCACTGCACTCTAAACTTTTTCATACAAACGTAGTCTACGTTTTATTTTGAAACCACATGTCAGATTTCAGTAAAAATTTGTAATTTTTAAGAAATCGCAATTATCTAGGTTTATAATTGGTTTCCGATGGTAAAATTATGAACTGGAAAGAAAATATATGGTTGTAGAAGTTTCCCATATACTGATGTTCAAATATGATAAAACACTCTATATTCTATTTTAAGTTCATATTTTGTGTAAACCAGTTATACGCCTAGATATCATTATGCTTGAAATAAAAGAAAAATTGCCGAAATCGGGCATGTCGTTTCGAAATAAAACGTAGACTGCGTTGGTATGGAAAAGTGTTGTTTGGTCTAGGGTAAGGAGACTCTTAATTAAAAACTCCTTAATCTAAACCTAGTCAAACAAGAAGTTTCCCCAAAAGTAGGTCGCAAATTATTCATAATTTGTTGAACTCCCACCACGGGTCAGCTAGCTCCAAGGTGCACTACTTTCATAGCCTGCGCGTTAGTTGTATCAGAGGCATCCTTGCTGAATCGTGAGATGATCAAGTAAATCAATTTTGCTAACTGCCTTGATGACCTTTTTAAGAAAACGTTTAATATTCGAATGCAGTTCTTGTATTTTTAACCGATTGCGTCAGAAGGGTTATGTTCTTCGGGTGTGTGTTATGTATGTATATTTCTCTGGCACAATCTGAAGCGTAAACCGATTTATGGACTTATGCTTGAGTCATCTTAATTGTCAGAGTAACACTAAGTAAATAAAAAACACGTATCCAACTATTTATAAAAAAAAAACTACGGGTTGCACTCTGGTGGTGCCGGCAGAAGTAAAAACTTGAATATTAACGTTGTGCATTTTTGATAATTTGGAATGGTTAGGGAATAATTTTGCACGAATTGCTTAAATTATCAGTATAAAAGTACTCTCACTTATGTGGTAGAATACAATATTTATTTATTGGGCTATCGTACACAAACATGACATTTTATTAGCACGCTGTAACATAAACACACACGAACATTCGTGCAAGCGCCCTGCGCCGTCTTACGAATTTTCGATCAGGGTCACGTGTCCTGACGCGAGTTTTAGATTTTTTACCCATTCCAAAAAAAGTGCACAACGCCGCTAAAGAAGTTTTCACTTCAACAATCTTTTATCTAAAACAATGAACTTTGCGTCGTTTTATTACAGAGTTCCTATGGCCACCTTCCGGCTCCATCATCAGATCAGCTTCACGTCATCATATTTGTCAGCATCAGCATCACGTCATTGCATTGTCACGCGATATACCGTACGCGTGCAAAATTTCAGCCCAATCGAAAACCGGCAAGTGTGTCAAATTTAACTTGCATTTGATCACAAACAGACGGACAGACAGACAACGGGACAAGAAAAACTAAATAAAAGCTTGTAATTAAGTAAATAAATATTTTTTCAAAACTTAAATCGACTTCTCCAGTATAAAATTTATATGAGACTACCTGACAAGTATGCCTTTTCAAACAAAAAAGGAAATTTTTCAATCAGTCCAGTCCTCTTCGATAAATCGATTAGAAGAAAACGTTTGCTTTGACGTTTAAAAAAAGGTCATTTGAGTATATATTTTATTCATGTTAAAAATTAAAAAAAATATATATACAGTCGATTTTACAAATTAATATATACTAAATTAAACTATATTAAACTATAAATAAACGTTAAACTAAACTATAATGATTATATATAAATTAAAACTAAAGTATGTAGAATAGAAACTAAATAGAATCAAATATTCCGCCTCGGATAGTACCTTTTTTTTTTTTTTTTTTTGACGCGGAGAAAATCCCTTCGGATACCTTACCGGTTACGGGACACCGGTAAGGTTATGTGGTGTTACCACTAAAAACTCCGCGGTGTCACCTCTCAGCCGCTATCGGCCGGGACCGTGTGCTTCTTCATGCTCCACAGCCCCGGCGCGGCCGGCCGCTCCTTAAGCGGCCCCGGCTCGCCAACGGCCTCACGGCACCCTCTGCTGAATCAGAGGGGCCGGAGCAACCGCCGCCTTGGCCTCTTGGCCCAAGGACAGGCGCGCTGACACGCACACGCGCCTGCCTTCCACTCCGGAGGGCTGTCCGTTGGACGATGAAATCCCGTTTCCACCGTCCAACCAGCCCTCATAATTTGGGGCCTGCTAAAGCAGGCCCTGCCCCGGTCAACCTGACGGTGACCGGGGCCCACACAGCCGGCCGCAGGGGACAGGGAGAGCGGCAACGTAACACCGACACTCCTCCTCCCCTGCGGCCCCACCGATGCCGTGCCAAGCGCCACGGCCGCGCTTGGTCGCGGAGGATAGGGCGAGCGGCAACGACACACCGACACTCCTCTTCCCCCGCGACCCCTACCACGGCTGTGATGGAAGGGGGGTCGTCGTCACCCCCTTCCCTCACAGCCAGGCCATTCCAGCCAGGAATGGCCTCCGCCGGGCCCGGGGAGGCCTAAGCCTCAACCCGGGCAATGGGTTCCTCTTAGCTTCCCTGCGGCCGAGGCGACCGCAGGTACTAAGCCCCCCCATCGCGACAAGATGGGAACCACATCGGGGGGGGCCTCGGATAGTACCTGGTTCAAGTGCCCATCACACTAGCTGCGTTCCCTCTTTGTATTGTGATGGCAATTCTTTGAACCAGATACCATCCAGAGCGAGGGTCTTTTGAGTTATTGAAAAGAAGCGGATTGTATGCTCATTAAGGTCAAAGGCAAGGGACCCAGAGTTTAAACGTGCCTTCTTAAACACAGAATCATTTTTCTTTTTGGATTATCACGTGATTGAAGTCTGTAATATCCTAACCTGGAAACACCTTTACAAAAAGTATGCTTCCCAGTGGGATTCGAACCCTCGACCTCCGGATCACAAGGCTTTGACCACTGGACCATGGAGACAGCAGTATTGCTTTTTGCACATACATAACATAGAATCATTAAATCGGTCATACAAATATAACAAAGTCCATTTTTAATTTTAGCCGATTTTCAGTTAATATTATTAATCGAATTACCCCAATAAAAAAAAATTACTTGATTTACATGACTTCTCAATTTGTATAGTATACCATATTTTTTATATACTTTTCATATCACGTCTATATTCCTAATGGGGTAAACAGAGCATACTTTTTTTTTAAATATTTTTAACTCGAAAAAATTGTTAATAAATGTTTTTTAACATTAACTAGACTGAATTTACTTATTAAAAATGGACTTATACTGTACATTAAAAACGCATAAGCCATTACGCAAACGCACATTATTTTTAAGAAAAAAAAACTTACCGATTTTATAGAAAATCCTTATTTATCGATACAAAAATTATTTTGAAAACTAATTCATTCACTTCACTTCATACACTTAAAAATATTACATACAGACATACACGCAGCCTGCACTGCGTTGGTCGTCAAACTGACTGTGTACATACAAAGTGCATGAAGCCTTTAACCGAGTTTCTAGTAAGAGAGGTTATGTCACGAGTCAACGTTTTGATCGTGATAGTTATACATTGACGGTTTTACTTTTCGACGACCTCCATGGTAATGGTCAACACGCTATACCGCCAACCCGGAGGTCCTGGGTTCGATCCCCAGCCAGGGCAAGTTGGAAAATGGCCTTATTCAATTTTCCCGGGGTCTTGGATGTTTATCTATATATGTATTTGTTATAAAATATAGTATCGTTGAGTTAGTATCCTACAACACAAGTCTCGAACTTACCTTAGGCCCAGCTCAATCAGTGTAATTTGTCCCTATATATTTATTTATTATTATTTACTGCCTTATTTTTAGTTAGAAGTGTAGTTCAGAACGCAATGGATGTAGTGTGAACGTTGTAGTGTTTTGAAGAATGGTAATGAAGATTTTTTGGTATAATTTTTTTAAACTAAAATCCAACTTCACCCTCAAACTACACAACCGATGTTGATAAAATTTCTATGGGACCATCAGACAAGAATGCACTTTCAAACAAAAAAAAAATTTTCTAAGGCGTCTTCAAATAAATCGGTGAACATACATAAAAATAACCGGCCAAGTAAAGAAAGAAGGGTTCCGTACCATTATCTATAAAAATCAAGTTTTTTGTATGGGAGCCCATCTTCAATATTTATTTTATTTTGTTTTCAGTATTTGTTGTTATAGCGGCAACAGGAATACATAATTTGTGAAAATTTCAACTGTCTAGCTATCGCGGTTCTTCAGATACAGCCTGGTGACAGACAGCGGAAGTCTTAGTAATCGGGTCCTGTTTTTACCCTTTGGGTACGGAACCCTAAAAACAACGCGACGAATTGAAAACCTCCTCTATATATGCCAGAAGGAGGGTTATGTTTTTCAAACGTATGTGTGTATGTTTCTTTTACCTACTATATGACCAAGGTCACTAGATCGGTCATTTTAGAAATTCTTGGAGAGGACTATGCCCAGCAGTGGACGTAATGCGACTGATTTGACTTATGAAGATAAATTTCAATATTTCCGATATTCAATAAATTTAATTATACCTCGTGGAAGGACATACTTGTATAAATCAAACCACGAGCTATACTCAATATATAATTCCATTAGAATTAAAATAACAAAAGAGAATTTTGGCTTTTCCATACTAAAGTGTGCAGCCGCCGGGGAAATTTGTATGAGAATGGGTTATTTTAGTTTTATTATACACGCTGACTTTTCATTGGTTTTGGAAAAAAAATGTCGTATAGTAAATAAATTCCTCTATCCATATACGTAATCCAAATTTCTTTATGTCATAAGATAAAAAAGTTGCGTAAATGATTTCCGATCGAGACCACGTAGTTATACGCCGGCGAAACAGCTGCGTAATGTCGATGACCCCGGCCGGCCGGCGGGCGATGTATGGCGATACTACTAATTGATCTCACAATTTTACTTTCGAGTTTTAGACAACATTTTTTGTTTCTGAATTTTTATTTTGACTAGCTAATTAGTTCTTACTAACGATGCCTATGAAGGGATCACTATTTATATGCATACAAATTTAAGCTATAATATCACATAGCTTACTGGTTTAATGCACAATCGTTTTTAAGCATAACGTCCTTTCGCATAATGGAGTATGCATAATAATTTTAAGCATAATGTACCTAAGCATAATCATTATTCAGCCCTAACACTTTAAAGCATAAAAGGATGTAAGTAGGATGTAAGTTGTTTTTGTGTATGTATTAGTTTCGCACTAAGCTAGAGTCGCTCGCTCGCTCGTGTTTTGGTCACAGAAAACCTAACTAACCTAACCTAAACTCTGTGGCAAAGATTTTTTGTGTCTGTGTTATTTTCGCCCTAAGCTTAAGTCGCTCGCTCCCGTTTTACTCATTTCATTCGTAGAAATACATTTCCTTATTATTAAACTTATAGTTGCTATGCATATGGAGATTATGCCAATTAACATTATGCCGTAACAAATTAGCCTAAAATATAATTATGCCCAACTACCAGTATGCCAAAAAACAATTTATTACTAAAAACTATTATGAAAAAATATTTTATGCCAAACCCAGTATGCCAAAGCATATTAGGAAAAAAAATTATGCAAAAAAAGGGTCCCCCTATGAAGTGGCCTTCGGCATCAAAACCAATAAAAAATCACCGTGTATTATAGTGATCTAGTATAGCCCGTTGTTTATTTATTACGGGGAGGTCCTATACTTGTTTCCTTGTTGTATAAACAATAAATTTTTCGCCGATATGTTTGTAAATATTTATTAATTAAGTAATAAAAACGCTTACATAATTAAAAGATAAGTTGTGTGAAAATAATTATAAAACACTTTTGACAAAAGCGAACGTGGTTACAGGCGTGTTATATAGTTGCATGCTTGATTAGGGTTCCGTACTACAAAGTTCATACTTACGTAGAATAAGTTTTTTTTAAATAAACAAAAAAAAAAATAATCTCCGACTTTAAAGCGTTTACCCCAATAACTTTTGAACAGCTGAAACAATTCCCATCCAATATAGCTAAGAATCCATCCAGAATCGCTGAACGAAATGGTGACTCTCGCTCTGGCTCGTTTTTGGTGCAAAGGATGGCCATTGCAATACAGCGTGGTAATGCAGCTAGCGTTTTGGGCACTTTTGCACCAGAAACGATACAGGGCGGGTTTCAATTGTAATTACTAATTGACATTATGTGTATTTAGTAAAATAAAGAATATTTGATACATAAATTTATATAGATAGTTAATTTATTTTTCATTTTTTCGATTTAACATATCTAATTATGAAAAATAAGTGCCCTGGGGAAAGTTGTTCATTATATAGCTAAAAAATATCTCGATCAAGTCAACTTTCAAACAAAACAAACCGCATCAGAATCGGCCCTTTCGTTTGGCCGCTGGTATGTATAATTTTTGACTTTCCATACAAACTCAGACGGCAAGATACAAGATCAGCTGATCGGTCAACTTGTATGGAAACAACAAACTTGTTTGGGAGGACAAAAATTACATTTTGATACGTGTTCCTGGGGAAAAGTTGTTCAGTATCATGGACTGAATTCACCATTAAAATTTATTTTATTTTATTTATTTATTAGAATCACAAACAGATTAAAACCAATACATGTTTCGAAGTAACAAAGTTATAAATAGTTTCAGTATATTGACCTTATATAGATAAACATTTAAGAGCAAAGACAAACGAAAATAGCTATTTTATTAAACCTGGCTGGGAATCGAACCCAGAACTTTCGAAGTGGCGAACTGACGTGTTAAGGGTCCCCCGACCCTAGACCAAAATACAACTTTCCATACAAACGTAGTCTACGTTTTATTTCAAAACGACATGTCCGATTTGGGCAAAATTTTGTAATTTCAAAGATATTGCAATTATCTAGGTTTATATTTAGTTTCCGACAGTAAAAATATGAACTTGAAATAGAATATAGTGTTTTATATCTTTTTTGACCATTATTATGGGAAACTTCTAAATCGTTATATTTTCTTTCCAGTTCATAATTTTACTATAGGAAACCAGTTATAACCCTAGATAATTGCAATTTCTTTACAATTACCATTTTTTACCGGAATCTGACATGTGGTTTCAAAATTAAACGTGTACTACGTTTGTATGGAGAAGTCTAGGGTCGCCGGACTCTTAACCCACGCCATGGAGGTCGTCAAAATGGCGACAGAACGAGAGACAAATTCTATCTTTCGTGCACAGAGTACTTTATATATTTCGTGTGTGTAAGTGGCCAACACTGGTAACTTTCAAGCTGCCTAAAGGCATCTGTATGAAGTTCTATTCTCTCGTTACTTTGGTTGGATGTACCTAGCTTAATCACTGAATAGAAGGAAGTAATTATAGTTTCCAATGAGGCACTAATGAGAAGATACGCAATATTATAGATGACATTTCAATTAAGTATAGCTATTTCTATTACAAAAACGGTCATTGCATGTCTATATTTTTTATAAATTAACAACGTGGAAGAGTCATAACCGTAATAAATCGAACCACGGCCTATACTAGACCACTATATAAAAAAAATCGGCAATTCCATACAATAGTGTGCAGCCGACCGGGCAATTTGTATGGGAACGCCGATTTTTTTTTGTTTTTTGACTGTTTTTACATACATACATAATATCACGCCTGTTTCCCACAGCGGTAGGCAGAGACTATGGACCTCCACTTACTACGATCCTGACAAACCTCTTTTGCTTCATCTAAACTCATCAATCTCTTTATACATGCCCTTTGGTTGCGGGTTTTTTTTTACTGTTATTTTATTTCCGTTAGTGATCTAGTAATAGCTCGTGGTTCGTTTTATTTTTTACTGGCATGTCCCTTCCACGTTGTTTTACTTTTTCATATACCTATTTAAAATGAAAAAAAAAGCACCAGCATATCTTTATCCTTAATGGAGCAGACAAAGCTTTTTGGATCTTGCGGTCTTCTAAACCGACAGAGCCCGGGGCCGCAAGGTATATTATACACTAATATAATCTACGAGTATCTTTTATTTTGAAACATCATGTCAGATGTCGCCAAAATATATTTTTTAAAGAAATTGCGGAGAACCCGATATATTCAATTTCTTTTCCAAAAAAAAAGCTCGTCTACGTTTTTTTATGGAAATTCATTGTATGGAAAAGTTCGTTTGTCCACGTCATTGCTTATTTTAAAACATTAGGAGTTTATTCAACAAAGTACAATAGGTGCACCAAGTCCTCCCGTGGATGTCGTAGAAGGCGACTTAGGAAATACAAGCTCAACAAAGCTTATTAACATCAACAGGACCTCTCCAACGCGTCTGGCCAGCAAGAAGGCTGTTCTGGCCAAGTATAGCTCTGGTAGTTCAGAGAGTCATGCTCCTGCAGTAGAGACTAAAAAGACCTGATTATAATGAATTATTAATGATGATAATGGCCTTATAAATCTATGCAACTCACGCTTACTAAAGCAATATTGTAGAATTTGTATCATCATCATCACGTTTTTAGCTTGTGAAGCTAATTTTATAATTATCGTTTTATACAACCAAATTGCAGACGTTCTAAAATAACCGGCCAAGTGCGAGTCGGACTCGCGCACGAAGGGCTCCGTACCATTATCTATAAAAATCAAGTTTTTTGTATGGGAGCCCGCCTTATTTATTTATTTTATTTTGTTTTTAGTATTTGTTGTTATAGCGGCAACAAAAATACATAATTTGTGAAAATTTCAACTGTCTAGCTACCGCGGTTCTTGAGATACAGCCTGGTGACAGACAGACGGACAGACGGACAGACGGACAGACGGACAGACGGACAGACGGACAGACGGACAGACGGCCAGACAGACAGACGGACAAACGGACAGACAGCGAAGTCTTAGTAATAGGGTCCCGTTTTTTCCCTTTGGGTACGGAACCCTAAAAAGGAGAGGTAAAAAGTACTCGTAACCGAAGGGCATGTATGAAGAGATTGATGAGTTTAGATGAAGCAAAAGAGGTTTGTCAGGATCGTAGCAAGTGGAGGTCCATAGTCTCTGCCTACCGCTCGCTGTGAGAAACAGGCATTTATTATGTATGTATGTATTACATACGGAACATGTAATATTATCTACGACTCACGCTTACCCAAACTCGTAACAAACGATATCGTAGATCACAATCAAGTTTTTAGCCTGTGAGACGACTTTCCTCCAACACAATGATCTGAACTCTTAACTCACTGTGGGAACGTTATGCAATAGTTAGAAAACTATTGACCTTTCTTTACGGCATTCTTAATTCTTGTAATGATTCTTCTTCTTATCGTGTGTGTTGGTGACTAACACTAGTGTCAGAGTTTTTAAACCGCCTTAAAGGCCTCTGACATGGTTTTAGGTAACGACCAATGTCAAAGACAGTGACCGGGACCGACGGCGTAACGTTAACGTGCCCTCCGAAGCACGGATCATCTTACTTATCAGACAATCAGGTGATCAGCCTACAATGTCCTTACCAAACTAGGACAACATCACAAAGTCATTGCCCCCGCCGGGAATCGAACCCGCGATCTCCGGGTATGAGCCGAACGCTCTAACCATTACACCACGGAGGCAATGCTTGTAATGCTATTTGATTAGTACAGATACACGTCTTTATTCCTTACGGGGGGGATGGAGCCCGGGGCTGTTGCAGCCAAAAGCCATATTTAGACTGATGGTGGGCGTGAATACATACATACTATCACGTCTTTATCCCTATAGGGATGGGGCAGACAGAGCGTTTTGAGTCTTGTGGCTCTAAGCCCAGGGCCGCAAGACTCAAAGGCCACTTTTAGCTTGATGTGGGTAAAAAGGTGGATGAAGGAATCAAAATAGTGATGGGTTGCTAGCCGCATCGCCTGTTAACATGATTCGATGTTTTGCCCATTCCCTCGATCGGCTCTGACGATCTGCCCGGGAAGAGAACCAGTTGGTACATTTTAAGTTTTTTCTTTTCTCCCAGACCAGCATGGAAGTGGGCGTGAATATAATAAAAAAGAAAATATATAGGGACAAATTAAACTGATTGAGCTAGCCCCAAAGTAAGTTCGAGACTTGTGTTTTGGGATACTATATTTTATGACAAATAGGTACATTTCCATTTCCATTGGGAGAGGCCTATGTCCAGCAGTGGACGTTATGCGGCTGAAATGATGAGGTACATTAATAGATAAACATTCAGATACACAAAATGTATTTGCTAGGCAAATTAAAAAAACCCCTTGATATGTAGCCCGTAGCGCCATCTTTTATTTGCTAGAGAAAGCACTGACTTTTAAGCGTTAATACCCAATCAATTTTAAACGGCTGAACCGATTTTCATTAAATACTAGCCGCGGGCTTCGCTCCCAGAATCAGAATTCTCCGTGGGAATTTCGGGATAAAAACTATCCTACGTCCTTCCCGGGGTCTTAAACAATATCCATACCAAGTTTTATTTAAATCGGTCCAGCTGTTCACGAGTAATGGCGTGACCAAGAAAAATTCATTTTTACAGCATCGAAATCGGTCCATCCGTTCGAGCGCTACGATGCCACAGATAGACAGACATTAGCGTCAAACTTATAACACCCTTCTTTCTCGAAATAGTGATGGATTGCTAGCCGTATCAGATTGTCGCTCATTCCTTTGATCGGCTTTTACGATCAGCACGGGAGCAAGAAAAGCAGCTGGTACATTTTATTTTTTCTTTTTACCCAAACCAGCATAATATAGTTATTTATTAAACTGCTTGCTAGTTCAACAATAACATTTTTTCAAAACTAAAAATCGACTTCACCCCCAAACTACTCAACCAATTTTAAAAAAAAATCTATGGGGTCATCTCACAAGTTTACCCTTTCAAACAAAAAAAGAATTTTCCAAATCGGTCCAGGCGTCTTTAAATAATCGGTGAGCATACATTAAAAAAATCGCGACGTATTGATAACCTCCTTCTTTATGGAAGTCGGTTAGAAATAGCGTAGGATAATTTATTTAATTTTATTGAATAAACTTACTTACCTCATTTTGTTGGAATTGGTTAAAAATATAACATCTACAATTTTATCTCAATACGTCACAAGCTGTTGAAAGTCTACATTAATTTCAATTCAATTGTCAGCCGGCTCGTTGGTCTAGGGGTATGATTTTCGCTTAGGGTGCGAGAGGTCCCGGGTTCAAATCCCGGACGAGCCCAAACCATTTTTTGCACTTTTTGGGTAATATTTAATACTTTCTAGTGATTTTAATTATTTTCTTACAGTTATATGTGTTTATATGAACATAAAATTATTCTTTTCTAATTTTAGCGCCATCTAACGGCGGCGATAAACATCATTTATTTACGGATGTGTATGACAATAGCAAAGATAATATAATTACTAACGTAAACAATAGGTATAATTACCTTTTTTCGAAACTTATAAAATACTTGGAAAATTTTTAAGTAATTTTTGGAAAAAAATAATGAAATACGAAATTTGAAAACTATAGAAAAAATAAATTCTGTCGCGAACGAAAATTTATCATCACCGATCTACATATGATTAGCATATAAACTATAGCATGTAAACTGGTACCTTCCATAGATAAGAATATGTACCTACTTCGTCCAGTTGTATTATGTTTTTAACCGATTTTGAAAAAGGAGGAGGTTGATATAGATATGGGATAGATTTCCGTACCCAAAGGGTAAAAACGGCCCCCCCTTAAATTTTTTTTTTATTTTAGTTATTTTACAAACATGATTTTTTATAGATAATGGTACGGAACTGTGTAAGTACGAAGATAAATCATACTTCCTGCTGATATTATAAATGCGAAAGTGAGTTTGATATTTGTTTGTTACCACTTCAAGCTTCAACCTCCGAACCTATTTGGATGAAATTTGATATGGATACTCAATACTCAATAATTTATTGCTTCCTTAAATGACAAATAAGTACTTACATGCAGATTAGATAGCAAGTCAATACATAGATGATTCCATAATCACTTAAGGACCCTGATGGGCGCTGCAATAGGAGAGAGAAGGAATCGTGTCACTGTTAGTATAGTACCTTGAAGTAAATTAATTAAAATTCAATTTATTTATTTCTGTTTTTGTTTTTTTTTTTTTTTTTTATGTCTGTGTATCATTTAATGATTTATCTACGTATTTTTTGTTCGTCATTTAATAATATATTTGGATTGTATTGTATTATAGGTATTTGTACTTTAAGATATTTATATTTAAATTTTGTTTTCAATATTTATGTATATGCATATTCATCAATGTAACGTAATTTATTATATTATTATTTGACATTTGTACATATTTTATATTATTATTTTTATTTATAATTTGTAATTTCTAATATCTCTATATGTCATTTTAATTTATCATTAAGGTAATCTGATACCGAGTAGTAGCATTTGGATAGGAGAATTTGTTTTATTTCTTTGATATATTTGCTATCTTTAACTTCATTTTTTATTCGTTCTGGAAGTTTATTGTATACCGACATCGCTAAGGGGCTATTTGAATGTAATTTCAGTTTGGAAGCAGGCAATTGTAATCTGTTTTTATGTCTTAGATTATATTTAGTAGGAATATCTCGTCTTTTTTTGAAGAAATGTTGTTTGTAGCGTGCGAACTTACATAGATACAGTTTGATACCCAGGGAAGGACATAGTATAGTTTTTATTCCGAAATTCCCACGGGGAGCGAAGCCCACGGGCACGGCTAGTAAATAAATATATACGGACAAATCACACAAATTGAGCTAGCCCCAAAGTAAGTTCGAGACTTGTGTCATGGGATACTAACTCAACGAAGATGACGTAAGAGCATCGTTTTCTCGACAAAGTAACACAATGATTTTCCAAAACGTCTCAATATATCATTTGTCACGATTACGTCATAGGTACCTACTAACGAAATATTTAATGTCATTGTAGATATGTAATGGACAAAGTGATTAATCAGCATTTTCTCTTTCTCTCTCGCGGTCTTTTTTTGTCTCCACTGCAGGAGCACGACCCTCTCTGTCTGTGCTACTAGAGTGATTTTTGGCCAGAGCAGTCAGATGTTTTGGCCTACACTCTCCACGCTGGCCAGACGGGTTGGAGAGGTGATTAAAGACATAATAAATATTGACGACTTGTGGTCTAGTGGTCATCATGCCAGGCTGTCACACTGGAGGTCCCGGGTTCGATACTCGGTCAGGTTGAGATGGAAAATGATATTGTTCAAATTGGCCTGGGTATTGGATGTTTATCTATACAACGAGAAACGGACGAACCCGTAATAAAATGAACCAACTAGATCACTATACATACATACATACATACTATCACGTCTTTATCCCTAATGGGGCAGACAGAGCATTTTGGGTCTTGCGGTTCTATGCAGAGCCCAGGGCCGCAAGACCCAAAAGCCACTTTTAGCGTCATGGTGGGCGAGAAGATGGAAAAGCAATCAATACAGTGATGGGTTGCTAGCCGCATCGACTGTTAACATGATTTGCATTTTTGCCCATTCCCTCGATCGGCTTTTACGATCTGCGTGGGAAGAGAAGCAGCTGGTACATTCTAAGTTTTTTTTTATTTCTCCCAGATCAGCATGGGAGATCACTATTATGTAATAAAATTAAAATAACAGCCAAGAACTAAAAAAAAATTTTACATTTCTATACAAAAGAGTGCAGCCGCCCGGCGAATTTGTATACTGGGAATGTCGATATTTTTTTGAGGTTTTTGACTGTTATTTTATTATCATTATACTATGTGGTTCGATTTATTACAGGTATCTCCCTCCCACGTTATATATGTATTTGTTATAAAATATGAAGAGATTGATGAGTTTAGATGAAGCAAATGAGGTTTGTCAGGATCGTAGCAAGTGGAGGTCCATAGTCTCTGCCTACCCCTGCGGGAAACAGGCGTGATATTATGTATGTATGTATAAAATATAGTATCGTTGAGTTAGCCCATTACACAAGTCTCGAACTTACCTTGGGGCTAGCTCAATCTGTGTTGATTCGTCTTATGACCTGTACATAATTGAATACTTTCCTGATTCAAAAATAAATTATTTGATACCTACTTAAAAAAATAAAATGTCACATAATACATAATGATTTTCATCGTGATTTTAGATGAACTAATTATTGCAGAAAACTGATATTAAGAGCGGTATTTGACTCCAAGAATTATATGACGTCATCAGCCTGTATAATGTTTGATACACCTTGATTGTTTTATTATTGTGTCTGGCTGGAATCCATGGCGGTCAATGGGTTAATCAACTTTTGATTAGAGTTATCCCACGTTTATGTTTAATTTATCCTGTTTTTAGTATTTCTTGTTACAAAGGCAACACAAATGCATTACCTGGGAAAATTTCTACTGTCTAGCTCTCATTGTTCATGAGATACAGCCTGATGACAGACGTACAGACAGAAAGACAGTACAGCAATAAAGTCTGAGTAATAGAGTACCGTTTAGCTTTGTCCTTCATCACCAAATCCGAAACCAGCACCTTCGGATGTCCATATCTCCAGAGTGCCGAGTGAATTCCAGTGAGTGTGGTGAGTGTTCGCATACGATATTCGCACGTAGGTACCTAATTTTATCATTATCCGCCATACTGAAAATGTTCCTAAATCTCTTAATAGGTCCCTAAAAAGCTTGGCTTTCAAGCGTTAAACACCCAATAACTGTTAAACGGCTGAACTGATTTTAAACAAACATAAGCTAAGGGCCACTGTAAGGGAAAGTGCTTTCAGGTAAAAAAAAAAACCGCAACCAAATCAGCCCATCCAATTCAGGAGTTACGATGCAATAGACAGACATACATTAACGTCTAACTAATAACACCCCACTTTTTTTTCGGGTTTAAAAAAAGAAAACAAAAAATACATAATTTTTTGGAAATAAAATAAAAAACTGAACATCAAGTCGCAACTTTTATTTCATTAACTAGATTCTACTAAAAGTAACCAAACTTTAATAAGGAATATACTAAATGTTAGACAAGAAATAGTCGTCAGGAGGACAAGGGTCATTCTTATCAATAGGTCTAAATCTATAAATCTTCCCTTTAGTACCAACAATTATATTATTTTTAGTATCAAACGCTAACCCAGTGATTTTGAAGCCAAACTGCGCAATTTTCTCAGGCAAAATATTATTTGTATGCAATTTGAAAAGAGATCCTTTCACTCCTAATATAGCTTCATCATTGTTATTCAACTGCAGTACATATTTCAATTCTCTACTAAAACCTTTATATTGAATCGGTTCGAACAAATCCGCAGAGAAAAAGTAAATTTTCCCGTCAACAAATTCGTAAAACACATTTCCTTTGCTGTCCAAAATGAAGCTGTAAGCTTTAGGTATCCTCTCATACCGTTTAATAGCAGTAGTTCCGTTCATAAATCTAAATATTTCTCGACTATTTCCTGTGATTATATACATCTGGTTGTCAGATTTGTCTATAAAAATGTTTCGGATATCATCGTCTCCTAGCGGTCTCTCTCCAGATATCTCAGTTTTAGCGTAATCATAAAGTATCAATCCTTGATTGGTTCCAATGTAGATAACATTATTAGCTGCATCTACACCGACACATTGACCTATCATATCATCAGCGATAGATAACATTTTAATACCAAGGGATCCATGTTTCAATATGTGCAGTCCTTTCGTATAATTCCGTTTATGGAGTAGGAAGAATATGTGATCAGTTCTTGGATCAATCACCATTCCTGTGGGGTATCCATCTATGGTAGCTATAAGCGTCCTCTTGTAATATTCGCTGCCAATCTTTATTCGTTCACATTTATCCGCCTTGTACTGATGGCATAACAGTAATAGAAAGATAGCTGAGAAGACTTTTAAAACCACCATTTTGAATTCATGACACTCGTTGATGTTGTATCTGTAAAGAAATGCGGGTTTTGAATGCATAAATTGTGATACTTGACATGAATTTAGATGGAGAAAGTACATTTTGTTGTCGTGTGAATGAGGAAACAATTATATAAAAGGTATTTGTTGTGATTGCAGGGAGCAGAGAAATTTTATGAAGAAAATACTTAATCTGAAGGTTACTGGGTACAAGCGCAGAGGAAGGTCACGGAAAAGGTGAATGACAAGTGTATAAAGATATGGATAATCATATCTAATTTAACACATTACAGGACACTCCTCCAGACACAAAAGAAATAACAATTAATTAGCCGTAAGTGTCTTGCAATGTGTTAATATTCAGTACAATTGTAAGTTGAAGTTTTTAAAGAAAATACTGCAATACAGTTTGTTGCCGCTTCTTCTGCACTTGCGCTAAGGAAGCGGTAGTAAACTTACCTGTAAGTAAATGATCTGACGTCAACAACTACTATGAAATAGAAAGGAAAGTTGTCAATTATCAAGTGATATAAATATCCAAAGATAAATATATAATATTTGACTTTAAATTGATAAGAATTATGTAACAGAGGCAATGACAAAGAATAGAGGTAAATAGGAAAGATTCACATGCTGTATCGACCCCACGTAGAGTGTGATAAGGTGAGGAAGAAGAGGATGGTCTAAAGTATTCAAACGCACACTTAAGAATCACCTTACCCTAGACTTTTCCATAAAAACTTAGTCTATGTTTTATTTTGAAACGACATGTCAGATATCGGTAAAAATTTATAATTTTAAAGAAATTGCAATTAATTATTGTAATAACTGGTTTTCGACACTAAAGTTATCAACTGGAAAGAAAATATAAGGATGTTGAAGTTTCCCATACTGATGGTCAAAAATGATATTATAACACACTATATTCTATTTCAAGTTCATATTTGTATTGTAGGAAACCAAATATTACCCTAGATAATTGCAATATCTTTGAAATTACAAAATTTTGCCGAAATCGGGCTTGTCGTTTCGAAATAAAACGTAGACTACGTTTGTATGGAAAAGTGTAGTTTGGTCTAGGGTAAGGGGACTCTTAAGGCATCTATAACACTTTTATGTTTTATTTGACAAGCCAATTGTTTGGGCACTGTTCCCCTCTGTCTGAACTGACCCTAAAACACATTTTTGCAATGTCAACAACGACGCTATTGTTCTTGCACTTTTGTTGTAGAAAAGAACAAATAAACAAAACACTAACCTATATTTCGTGCGTGACATATATTAAAATTTATTATATTGCATGTATTTACTACTACAATAAAATGTTTTTTACTTTTTTTTATTGACGAGTAAAGTAATTAATTCCTACCCCTGTAGGAAACAGGCGTGATATTAAGTATGTATGTATGAGTTAAGTAATCTAAAGTAGGTGTGAACTATCAATTGTAATAATGTAATTATTGCAATAATGTAATTATTACAATAATGTAATTATTACAATAATGTAATTACCTATTACACTAATGTAATTATTACAATAATGTAATATTATTACAATTTTGACACCTACTTTAGATTACTTGTACATCATTAAAAAAAAGCAAAAAGCTTTTTATTCTAGTACATACATGCAATATAGCAAATATCTTCTAAGGAATGCCACGAAAAATAGGTTTATTTACAACCAATTTTTTTATATTAATTCAATTCAATTCAAATATATCTTTATTATCATAGGATATTTATAATATCTCTTAATATTCGTCATTGTTTTGTTGTACATTGGATTAGATGTTGATGTCCCCCTTTTGGGCGACCCCTCTTTCTAGAACTTTCTTTATCACAACCAGATTATATTGGTTAGAAGACAGGGTCAAAAATAAATTATTTTATACAATTCATTCATAAAATTAAACGTGACAAAATAGTGTCACTTTTCATTAATTATATCTATTTTAAACAGGATTTCAGATTTATTAATACAGAAAACTGATATCGAGTGCGCTATTTGACTTCAAACATGACGTCACGCTTTGTATTTCATACAAATCTTATAGAAAATATTTGTTTTGACGTTTAGAAAAAACTGTCTGATTTGACTTGTCATCTAGCGGAGTGGTGTTTTCCTAGTAGGGGCGATTTACGTCACCTTTTAGGGAAAGCATGCCTGATCGTGACGTCAAATTTTTTTAGTCCCCGGCGGCTTTATAGATATTATAATTGTTCAAAACTAAAAACGATTTCACCAAACTACACACCCGATTTTGATGAAATATCTATGGGACCACCTCACAAATATTCTCTTTCAATTCAGTTCAAATTATTTATTGCATTTCATAATGCACATCAGTTTCAGTGCAAGTATGTCCTTAAAATTTTAACTGACTTCCAAAAAGAAGGAATTATGAATTCGTCGCGTTTTTTTTATGTATATTCACCGAATATCCGAAGACGCCTCGACCGATTTGGAAAATTCTTTTCTTGTTTCAAAGGGCATAAGTACTTGTCAGGTCCCGTAGAAAATTTTATAAAAATGCAGTAAGTGAAGTCGGTTTTTAGTTTTGAAAGAATATTATATCTAATAGAAGGCGCTGGATGCAAGCCGCTCTAGATCGGTCATTTTGAAAATCTTTGGCCTATGTCCAGCTATGGACGTTATGCGGCTGAAATGACGATGATAATGATAATATCTAATCAATAGAAAGGGTTTCTAAAGTCGGTTAAAACACTATGTCATACCTGGTGATGTTTTCAGTCCTGAGCACTCCGCTGCATTGACTTACGTTACCGGTCTGAATCAACTTTCTTTATAAAACATGTCTATATTGTCCCACGATTCATGCTTGTAAACATTGGCCGGTGTACCGATTAATATCCTGAACACAGGGTGTTGCTATTCGGAGAGGAAGCGGATAGCTAGAAGCGGAGATCTAGCGTAGATCTAGTCATTGCGTACGAGTATAGCTAATAATTTTAAATTAAATATCCTGTCATCTGTGAGCAGACCGGAATCCGGTCGACATGCATTGTTTTACTATTGTGTCTGGTGTTTTGCACAGACAACAGGTTAATCTACCAATATTATTTTCAATTATTGCTATCCAGCGAGGAAACGCAGCCAGTGTTCTTGCAACCATGCTGAATCGACAAGATGACATTTTTATTCAAGCATAATTTAGTATAAGTTTTTTTTATAGCTTAGTTTAGTTTTATTTATTTTTATATTTGTTCTTATTTCTTTTTTCTTAATAAAGTACTTGATTTGGTCGGAAAAAATTAAATTTATTAATTATAATTTTAAATACAGAACTAAAACCACAGACATACAAAGGGAAGCAAACTAAACATTACATACTTAGAACTCGTGGCAATTTTTCATTCGTTGCTTATTTTTGAATTGCTTAGTTAATATATTTATATAAACAGCTATTGCTGGTGTTTTGTATACTAAGTACTGTTTCTTATATAAGTATAGTACTTTACTATTTTCGTTACTTATGGCTCTGAAACGTGGTCCCTTACTATGGGTCTCATAAGAAGGCTCAAGGTCGCGCAACGGGCTATGGAGAGGACTATACTCGGTGTTTCTCTACGTGATCGAATCAGGAATGAGGAGATCCGTAGAAGAACGAAGGTCACTGACATAGCCAAGCGGATTAGCTCATTAAAGTGGCAGTGGGCGGGGCACGTAGCGCGAAGAACCGATGGCCGATGGGGCAGAAAGGTTCTCGAATGGCGGCCAGGTACCGGCAAGCGCAGCGTAGGACACCCACCTGCTAGATGGTCAGACGACCTGCGCAATGTTGCAGGAAGGCGCTGGATGCAGGCCGCTTCCGATCGGTCGTTTTGGAAATCCTTGGGGGAGGCCTATGTCCAGCAGTGGACTTCCTGTGGCTGATATGATGATGATGATGATTTTCGTTCCAATATTACTATTTATGTCAAAAGAAAAACTACAAAATGAAGGATGTACATCCTTTGTACACAATGTTTAGTCTGCTTCCTTTTATAATATAAAGCAAAGTAGACTAAACAATAGTGTTCAAAGGATGCCGCGCGGAATGAAATTATTCTAAGCCACATACATTTTGTAGTTTTTCTTAAACATACTAAAACCGACATACGTGCTTAAAACCGAATTCGACGCCAAACTAAACAAGCAATTTTGATAAAATTAATTTTACTCTTCTAAGAGCTTCGCTTAATTCCTAAACTGTACTGATTTTCAGTGTACAAATACAGGGACTGAGATAATTTTTGAAAACTAAAAACCGACCTCGCCCCCAAACTTCGCTATTTTGATAAAAATTCTATGATTATCTTCAAAACAAAAAAAGAAATTTCCTCCATCGGTCCAGGCGTCTTAATTCTTTTCGTTCTTCATTCATTGCGTTTCAAAAAAACCTTCTCCCTTTTTTGGAAGTTGGTTAAAAACCGACTTTAACGACAAACTACACAACAGAGCATTTTCACAATATTTGTCGCCTACTCGCCAGATGGGTTTTTCATATTATTACTTTATTTTTATTATTAAATTCTTATCTATGCTTAAATAATAAAACAGTAAAACAAGTGTGTCTGTACATTAAATATATTTCCAAGAAAAATATTGGGGGCGATGGAGACAGTAATACAGCAAGATTTAAAAAAAATGTTTGTATGTCTGTTTGCCTCTTTGTATACGAATACTAGACGGATTCGAATGAAACTTTTTTGTTATGTAGCTGTTAAGCCTGGGCAACATATTTATGGTATAAATGATTTTTCAAAAAGGAACATCTGATGCAGAACTAATAATGGTTTAGCTAAACTATAAAAAATATAAAAATTACGCCTTAGCAAAAGTTGTTCAGCCTGATGAGCATTTTACAGAGACAAAGTCCACGCGAACGAAGTCGCGGGCTTCGGCTAGTAATATAATATAATGCACTGTTGACACATGTAATTTTTGCGAATGCGTTAAAAAACATAAATTACGTAATATGAAATCATTATCATCAGGTCTTTCTGTCTCCACTGCAGGAGCACGACCCTCTCTGTCCTACTTAGAGCCATACTTGGCCAGAGGCAGACTAGAGTAGGGCACCCACCTACAAGGTGGTCAGATGACCTGACCAGGGTCGCTGGAGAGCGCTGGATGCAGGCCGCTCTTGATTGGTCATTTGGAAATGGGAGAGGCCTATGTCCAGCAGTGGACGTTATGCGGCTGATATGATGATGTAAGAATTCGTTATAAATATTACAGAATAAATGTCTTCTAAAGTTAGATCATCCTGTATTTCCTAGTTAGAACGATAGAACCATTACACGCCAGTGACGTAATTTGTCTAATTTCCAATAGGATACGCTCTCTATTGTCAAAATTATTATCAAGATCCGTATTATCAAATTTATTCAAGTAGGTATACCATAACCATTTGGCAGTTTATGTTCGGAGTGCGAGCTAGTTTTGAACTATATGAAGGTATTTATATTTTTTTCTTGTTTTTAAATGACTTTTATACAAAGAAGGAGGTTTTTTATTATACACCGATTATTCGAAAACGGCTTGACCGATTTGGAGATCTTTTTTGGTTTATAGAGTATACTTGTGAGGTTGTCCCATAGAAATTTTATCTAATTCGGTTGTGTAGTTTGTGGTGAAGTCGGTTTTTAGTGTTGAAAATTTATTTAAATATTTACTTAGTTATATAAACTGTAATAAGTTTAACCAAATATATTGAAACTATTTTAATAATTACGATAATGAAATTGTAAAACCAAATCTATAATATAACAATATAAAATTAACTTTATTTCAAGTTCATTAATTTTTTTTAAAACATTTAGTTTTTAATTTAGTTGTTAATTGAAATTGTAATAAATAATTAGATTGTTTTAAATTAACTAAATAAATACAACCTAAAATTAAAACTAACTAAAACTTATTAAAAACAACTATTTTAATATGAATTTAGTCTAGAAGACAATAACCTACTTTCCCTATAAAGAGTCTATAATATTTTTTGTTGATACAAGCTGACTGAACGGCTGCTACTTTCTATGAAAAGTAAAAAAAAAAAATACTATGTCCCTTTTAATTAAGTACAAATATTTTAAGAGGTGATTCAGTCCATCATTCCTAACAACTATTCCCAATAAATGTATATCGAAATACGAAAAAAAAATTTCATTTTCCATAGTAATGATATCACGTGACTACTTCGATTTGTATTAGAAACTAAATTTTTTTTTGTATTTCGATATACATTCATTAGGAAAATTTGTTCAAAATGATGGACTGAACCACCCTTTAAAATATTTGTACTTAATTAAAAAGGACATTGTATATGTATTTGTTATAAAATATAGTACTTATCGTTGATTATTTATTTCGATATACATTCATTAGGAAAATTTGTTCAAAATGATGGACTGAACCACCCTTTAAAATATTTGTACTTAATTAAAAAGGACATTGTATATGTATTTGTTATAAAATATAGTACTTATCGTTGATTATTTATTTCGATATACATTCATTAGGAAAATTTGTTCAAAATGATGGACTGAACCATCCCTTACAATATTTGGAAAGTTGGTTAGTATCATAGACTGAAACTACCCTTAAAATAGTTTCAGTATATGTTAATGTTAATGTTAAATTGAGCCGAGAGAAAGTAAGGAAGTAGCTGTAGATGAACTTTTCAAATATACAGAGTTTAACAAAATATACTGAAATTATTTTAAAGCTGAATTCAGTCGATGATAGGTACTGAACAACTTTCCCAAGAAACATATTATTCGTATTCCATGGGGAAAGTTGTTCAGTATCATGGCCTGATACTACTCTTAAAATAGTTTCAGTATATTTTACATACTATCACGTCTTTATCCCTAATGGGGCAGACAGAGCATTTTGGGTCTTGCGGTTCTATGCAGAGCCCAGGGCTGCAAGACCCAAAAGCCACTTTTAGCGTCATGGTGGGCGAGAAGATGGAAAAGCAATCAATACAGTGATGGGTTGCTAGCCGCATCGCCTGTTAACATGATTTGCATTTTTGCCCATTCCCTCGATCGGCTTTTACGATCTGCGTGGGAAGAGAAGCAGCTGGTACATTCTAAGTTTTTTCATTTCTCCCAGACCAGCATGGGAGATTATATACTTTCCTAATCATAATGGCAGACAGGGCATTTTTGGTGTTGCGGCTCTAATCAGACAGAACCTAGGGCCGCAAGACTCAAAGGCCACATTTTGCATGTTGTAACTGCCTCCGTGGTGTAGTGGTTAGAGCGTTTGGCTCATACCCGGAGGTCGCGGTTTCGATTCCCGGCGGGGGCAACGACTTTGTGTTGTTGTCCTAGTTTGGTTAGGACATTGCAGGCTGATCACCTGATTGTCTGATAAGTAAGATGATCCGTGCTTCGGAGGGCACGTTAAGCCGTCGGTCCCGATCACTGTCTTTGACTTTGGTCGTTACCTAAAAACACGTCAGAGGCCTTTAAGGCGGTTTAAAAAAAACTCTGACACTAGTGTTAGATACTAACACACACGATAAGAAGAAGCGTGTTGTTGGGCGAGAAGTTGGAAAAGGAAAATTAACATAGGTATCAGAGAGAAAAACAGAAAGAAAATAATTCTAAGTTTTTCCTTTTCCCAGATCTCTCTTCAATTTATTTGAAGCAAATAATTAAAACACTTGTATAAATAATTTAATAATTTATTCACATTCAGTCGTACTATATTTGTAGATCATGCTGTTAGTCGCTATATAAATATCATCATCGTTGAACGCAATGCCTGAAGGTACGAAATCCAAATTCATAAGTTTCCTGGGAATCAAACTATCTGGTCTTAAATGGTAAAGTCCATCATTTGCAGCCAAAATCACTCTATTGCTATCATCTACTGTTATAGCTCGAGCTGTATCTTTTGCAATACCAACAAATTCTATAGGCTCTTGAAAACCTTTCAGTAAGACTTTAACATACTTCGAATCACATTCATAAAAAACATTCTCATCTGAATCAACGGCTATAATGAACGCACAAGGGACGTAATCAACTCTCTTCTTTTCATTTCTCTTCAAATTGACAGTGTAAACTTCGTTTTCTGGGAATATAACGACGTAAAGTTCATCCATTTTGTTTTGTGGCTTAAAAATTTGGACGATATCTTCGTCTTTAAGACTTATGAAGTTACCTTTGTCTGTTTTGTTAAGTACATTCAAGCCATCGTCTGTAGCTATGTATACTCTATTTTTAGCAACGTCTACAGCTGCCGCTTGTCCATTGACATTGTCAACTTTAATAGGTTCTCCATTCCTTAGTATGTATTGATCCATTTTAGTCTGAACATCGTCGTTTTGCAGTGTTTCTAGGTCGATTAGTGTGAACAGTATGTCTCTAGAATGAGGATTGTAGACCAAGTTTGTTGGGAGTCCTCTTATGGTTAATATAGACGTTCTGCTGTAGGATTGGTTGTCAAATACATAAGGACACACGTCAGCTGTGGCTCCTGATACCACGATGAGTAGTAATAGAGGCAGCATTTTAATTTTCTGAAAAATAAAAACAAATTTATAAGTATTTTGTACGGAATTCCTTTCATGCTGGTCTGGGAGAGAATGTATCAGCTGCTTCTCTTCCCATGTAGACTGTAAAACCGACTGAAAAACTGAGGGATAGGCGCAGTCTGCTTAGAGCAGCAAGAACAAAAATGCTCTATCTACAGGGGGTACGCTTTCGGCGTTAACCACGAAAAATAATGTTTTAAATAAGTTACTGCCAGGCTGTATAAATTTCAAATAAAAAAGGAATTAAATTCATAAACGTGTCCTTATTTATTTATTCAACTTTAGTACAATACATGTAAATGGCCGACTTAAGGCCTGATGCGTTTTCTACTAGTTAACCAACAGGTGATGCTAAGAAAGCAATCTTTTGACCTTAAATATACATATCACAGAGTATTATATACTAGTACATATTTTATCACTTACATATTTTAATACGAGTATATTCTAAAGTTTTTAATAAAGAAAGAATAATCATTAAATATGGGTCATTAAGAAAAACACTAGAACAATTATTAAATTACACATATTTAATAATTGTTCTAGTGTTTTTCTTAATGACCCATATATTATTATTTAATAATTCTTCTAGTGTTTTCTTTATAAATACAATTTTGAACCAATTACAAAGTTAGTTTTTTAATTTCAGGTGAAATGAAGAAAATGTTAATTAATTTGTAATTTCAAGGATATATTTTAAGGATTACTTAAATCACATAAAAATAATGCAAAAAGAAAATTATATTAGATAAGCTTGTCTGCTATTAGCAAACTTAAAAGAAAAAAGAAGTATTGTTATATTTATTTGCATATAAAATCTACACATATATTTCATGATGATTCTTTGTTGTGGAAATTAAGTGAAAATTTCAATATAATTTTTTATTAAATGAAATAAGTAAGAAACAGAAAAACATCTTAAAATTTTTTAGGCAATTATATTTTGTATTAGTTCTAATTTATTTTAAAGTTCTTATGAGTTCATTACCCTAGACAGAATCAGACTTTTCCATACAAACGTAGTCTAGCTTGTAATAAAAAAACGACGTGTCAGAAAGAAATTGCACTTATGTAGGCATATCACTGGTTTTTACAGTAAAAATATGGACTTTTAGGAGAATATATTTTATAAATTTTTGACCATCAGTATGGGAAACTTCTACACCCTTATATTTTCTTTCAAGTTCATATTTTGAATTTGAAAACTAGTTATATGCCTAGATATATGCAATTTCTTTGAAATTACAAAATTTTACCGAAATATGAGATGTAATTTCAAAATAAAAGCTAGACTAAGTTTGTACGAAAATGTCTATTGTAAGGGGACTCTTAATAAATTATAGTATTTTTTAAATGTACTTACATTAATTAAATTCCCGTCTGCGAAGCTGTGGTTCACACTATTAACTGTCACTCTGATCTCCCTCACTTATCTCATGAACTAAATGTAAGGGTTCAACACTCTTGTATCAAAATAGGCCAAATGTGTTTTCGTACTATCAATTCATATACATTTGTATATATATTGTTATATTTTGTCCATTAAATTTCAAAATATTCTCTAAATAGAATATTTTATCCAAGGCTAGTAAATTTATAACAGTTAGTTATATTTTTATATTACGTTCTGGAATTTTCTTAATGGTATGTTTTCGATGAAATGATTGAGTTATGCATTGCTATCGTCTATATATCTGTTAGCAAAGGGGAAGGAAGGAAGTGCTTGGGTGGGTTTCCATTGTTGTATATTTTTTAGAGTTATTGCTGTTAAATGTATTTTAGTTGTGTGATGTTTGCTTGACCAAAAATTTAACCGAGTATCACTAGCATAAGGAAATTAAAATATTAAGTCTTATAGTCCAGTGTTTTGTCTACAACACAGACCTAGTTCTAGGTCTGTGGTCTATACACCGTACAGAATAAAAACGTAATTAAGTAGTAAACAAGTATGTGTTGTGTACATGTAAAAATGCTTTTTGAAAAAAGAAGGAAAATCATTATTTGTTCAAGTAATGAGCGAAAAAAAATACTCTGGTAGTAAAAAGAGGGTCGTGTTCCTGCAGTGGAGACAAAAAGACCTGATGATGATGATGAGGCCAATGAACCTTAAGGCCATACCCAAATTTTCCGGGGTCCAGTGGCGCCGCCATTTAAAATAAATCATTTAAAAGGAAACGGGGATATCATTTAAAATTGTGTCTTGGTCAAGTTCTAGATACCCATTCAAAGCATTTTTTAAACTACTTTTTGTAGTTTAAAGTGAGAACGTGAAGCTTTTCTACGCACATTTGCGAAAAACGGCCACTTTTAGCTAATGTGCGTAGAAAAGCTTCACGTTCGCACTTTAAATTATAAACAGTAGTTCATAAAATAGTTTTAAAGGTTATCTAGGGCTTGACCAAGACACAATTTTGAATGATATCTCCGTTTCCTTTTAAATGATTTATTACAAATGGCGGCGCCACTGGACCCCGGAAAATTTGGGTATGGCCTTAATGGAGTTGCGTCTTTTTATTACTGAGTTCCATCGACCACCTTCCGTATCCGCTACCATAAAGTGCCCGTCGCAACAAATCAGACAAACCCTATAAAAATAATTATTAAAAATGCTTCTTTTTGTTGTTTTAAATAAATTCTCAGAAAATCCATTTAGCGGAACGCCGATTTATACGATAGAACCATTTATTTTCGTTTTTCATTAAACTTTTAAAAAAAGCACTTTAATTTCTTAAACTGAATTTGCTTAAAAATTTGCTTGGCTGGTATAAATTAGTTGGCTTATAATTTACATAGATAACAATATAGACAATAAGTCCGTTACAGATCCTTACTTATAAAAAACATTGTATTTTTAAAAGAATATGATCTCTAAACATCAAAGATACGAGTATTACACAACGTTGAAGAGACATACCTGTAATAAATCGAACCACGGGCTATATATACTAGACCACTATAGTATAAAGAAAAAAAAATAACATGCCTTTCTAAACATCAATGTGCAGCCGCTCGGGCAATTTGTATGGGTATGTCGTTTTTTTTTTGTTTTTTTACTGTTATTTTATTATCATTGTATGTACTACATTACATTGTATCATAGTACCCGTTATAAATCAAATCACAAGCTACACTAGATCACTCGATCTAGAGTAAGTGAAAGAATGAAAGAAAGAAAGAAAATCTTTATTCGGCAGATAAGATCTTGTCAATTCAAATATATCTTTATTATCATAGGATATTTTTATAATCTCTTAATAATCGTCATTATTTTGTTGCACAATTGTTGTCGTCAAATGGTTACTTACAGCTAAGTTTACTACCGCTTCCAAAGCGCTAGTGCAGAAGAAGCGGTAACAAACTGCACTGCAGCATTTTCTCCAAGGACGTCAACTCACAATTCAATTCATAAATAAATGTCATATCTGTGGTTTGATTTATAACGGTTCCTCGCTTCCACGTTGTATAAAGCCGTATCAAAGTCGTGTGACAACGGACTCGTATCGCGTCTTGGCTCGTGAGCATAGCGTGAGGTGTTTACTCTCCATTCAACGAATGCACGTAGGTCAGTGTTGCATTGTGCTGTTACGACATACGCATCTACATACATACTTCCTAGTTCCTATAGTGGTTTGTGAGAGACAGCGAGTCAGCCCAGTTGAAGTGATTCGGATAAAAAGTTGTTCGGATAAAAGTTCGGAAAAATGTTTTACGAAATTAAAAAAAAATTACAACATTTTTGGAAAATATCAAAAAATTTAAAAACAATTTTTCTTAACGTCAAAACTATTTTTTAAATGGTATTTGTATAAATATAGACTTTTACCGTCTTATTAAAACGCATACTATCTTTGTTACTAGGTTTAAATCATTATCCGACCAAATCAAGTTGACATCTAGTAATATGCCTTTGTCTTATATGAAAATGTCAACTTGATTTGGTCGGATAATGGTTTAAACCTAGTACAAAACTAGTCTGCGTTTTATAATAAAACTGAAGTCAGTTTCTTGGGGTCAAATAGCGCTCTTAATACAGTTTTCCGCAATAAAATGGATATGATCAATGACAAGTAACATTATTTTGTTATGTTTTATTTATTATCAGAACCAAATAATTTATTTTTGACTCAGGAAACTCCTTATTATTGAACCTGCTTACAAAATATCATGGATTCAGTTGAGAAAAGGGACATATAAACTAGAACTAGCCAAAAATCTGGACATTTAGAATTCTGAATTCTGAACACAATTCCCTCCGTGGTCCTTGGGCAAGGCACTCGCCTTGGGATCCGAAAAGAAAATGAATCCTTGTTTCGGAAGGCACGTATAACTGTGGGTCCTGAACGCCATCTAGCGTTTGCTCAAACCCATCAAAGGATTGGTTCTGGTCTACCCTTTGGGTTGCGGAGGTCAGACGGCAGTCGCTCTGTGTAAAACCAGTAACCTCGTCAAATTTCCTTGGTTAGGTAGCGGGCCCCGGGCTGAAACGAAAACGCTTCGCCCCCTGGGTCAACTACATTCATGAGCCAAGCTCTTGTCTGTATCATTGATCATGGAAACTGACACAAACAATGACAATTCTTGGCAGAAATAATGAAGTGAATAGCCATTCTTCTCTCCATTTATAAAATAGTAAACTTAATGTAGGTGAAAACACTGGGTTTATTCACGATGTTTCCCTTTTACGGAAAGTACTTATGCGGTGGTAGTTGGAAATAAGACCGTATATTAATTTAAACTTAGAGTTACAAGTCGGGCCTAGTGAAGACCAAAGTTGTGCCTCAAAGACGTCAAACTGCTTGGCTATCTTCATCATCATCAGGTCTTTTTGTCTCCACTGCATGAGTACGACCCTCTGAACTACCATACTTGGCCAAAGCAGCTAGAGGACTTGGCCTACACTCTCCTCGCTGGCCCGACGGGTTGGAGAGGTCTCATCGATATTACTAAGCTTTGTTCAGCTTGTTTTACCTAACTCGCCTTCTACGACATCCACGGGAGGAGGAGTGGCCCTATTCTACTCTGCCGGCAACCACACCTAGCCAATGCCGCTACTTATTACATAAGTTTAGTTTGCTCCATCAATAATAAAATTTAATTTCGTTGCAGATTCATCATGCGAGCTGTACTAAGCATCACCTGTTTGCTGACTACAACTTTGTCTATCAGCGTCAAGACTCAGAAAAAGTCCATCTTCAGACCCGAGCAAATCATATTCTCCTCACATTTCAACATCACGGGGCTAATGGTGCCTTCTGACAGCTCACAATACATACCAACTGATTCTTCTGACATACCATCTATATTCTTCTCTGTATCAGACCCCAATGCAGGAGGAAATAGTTGCATTTATGTTTTAGAAGGATATGCAGCGTACGAAGTCTTAGAAGGTGGAAGAGATGCCACAGTTGGATTTGGTAAAGACACTACAGTTTATTTTGGCGCTTATGATGGAGTCTATGAATACATTCCAAATTCTCTCTCAGCCAAGAAGTTTGGACCTTTTCGTGATGATATCATACAGCTGCAGAAAGGAAAAGACATAGATGTGATATACTTCTTGACATCCGAACATAAGCTTTACAAAATTGAAAACAAGGGGATGATACGCACGAAACTGGATAGGGTTTTTTGCGCGCTACAATTTGTGTTGGATACGTCTAATAATCTATATTATTTATCGTGTGAAGACTATGTGATAACAATTTTAAAAACAAACGGCGTTATTCTGACAGTAAACACAGATGTAGATGATTTTATTAATATTAAGTTGCTAAGACCAGCCTTTATGATGGAGGAATCGATTCCTTTCTTTGGAGATAACTATCTATTTTTCCTTTATCAAAACGGGACGAGTCAAAAGAAAGATTTATATTTTGAAGAGATGCCTTCGGCATTCAGTGTGGATGCTGGTCTGTATATAGTAGCTGCTATGAATGGGAAGATATACGAATTTAATGTCATGGATATGCTTCTACGGTCAATGTTTGGTTTCAAATCGGACTCGCCAGCGGATTTCGCTAAAATAGTCGTATCGTTCATTGACACGTCGAAAAAAAATCTAGGTTATATTTTTAATCATGACAGTCAGACAGAAATATAAAATAAGAGTTGTAAAGGTAAACAAATAACTGAAGCATGCTATGTTGCAGAAAACATAAGAACTGAAAACATATGTTCTGTGGCTACATTGTTTAAAGTTCATCGTTCCATTTTATACGAATTATAATAGAAGGCAAAATAGAAGAAGAAGAGCTAGAAAAGCCTAGTGCTATATAATTAACCGACTTCCAAAAAGGATAGGAAGGATAATTCGTCGCGATCTCTTTTTAATTTTTTACGTATGATCACCCATTATTCAAAGTCGCCTAGACCGATTTGGAAAATTCTTTTGTTGTTTGAAAGGGCATACTCGCCAAGATGTCCAACAGAAATTTTATCAAAATCGGTTGTGCAGTTTAGGGTCGGTTTTTAGTTTTGAAAAATTATCTAGTCAAAGAAAAGATGATAGCAGTGTCCTATCAAGATGTCAAGTCAAGAGGTTGGCGGAATCAAAGATAAAATAATTACTAACGTAACAGATACCCAACGCAATAGAAACTATTGGAGAAAACCCGTAAGTAGGCAAAACTGGAGTTGCGGGTAGACACACAGAGATGGCAGCAAACACGACTAGCAAAAAAAGTGTTAAAAGTGACAAAGAAAGTGTTGAACTTGCTTTAAAATATTTACTGCATTTTATATAAGTCATATCTAATTAATTAGAGTACTACTTTATTTAAATAATAAGAATATAGATTTAAATGTTTTAATTAGTACCATCTAGTGATTAGGAAGAGAAATAATTATGTTTATATGGAGATAGGTAACACAGAAAAGAATGGAAGATTCTACCTCCAAGAGCAACCGCTCTTAAGTTATGATGAAAATGAAAGCCTCGACGTTTTGAATCCACGTTGACTTTAAGAATCCCCTTACTATGTAATACTATTACTCTATAATATACTATAAAGACCCGCATACCCTAGACTTTTCCTAACAAACTTAGTCTACGTTTTATTTCGAAACCACATGTCAGATTTCGGTAAAAAATTGTAATTTTAAAGAATTGTCATTATCTAGGCTTGTAATTGGTTTCCGACGGTAAAATAATGAACTGGAAAGAAAATATACTGATGGTCAAAAATGATATGACACACTTTATTCTATTTCAAGTAGGTAAAACTTTTATTACGACGAAAAATAGTTATATATACAATTAAATTTTCTTAAAAACTAAAATAGAGATAAAAAACTACTCACTACAAGTTAATATTTTGACTGTAGAAAGTAGAAACCAGTTATATGCCTAGATATGTGCAATATCTTTGAAATTACAAAATTTTGCCGAAATCGAGCATGTTGTTTCGAAATAAAACATAGACTACGTTTGTATGGAAAAGTGTAGTTTGGTCTAGACCAAACTACACTTACCCTAGGGTAAGGGGACTCTTAAAACAAGTTTATTTGCTATAGGCAAATTAAAAAAACCCCTACGACACCATCTAGTGATAAGTGGTGGAACTACATAATATATTGATATCGTCACGCCATCTGTTATTTGTCAGGTAAATTACAAAACCCCGAATTCGAAGCGTTATCACCCAATAACTTTTAAACGACTAAACCGATTTTTAACACAGCACAAGAGAAGAAGCAACTTCCCTCGCGCTGGGTTTGATGAACATTTTTATTTTAAAAAAAGAATGAGCGACGTGGGTCACTCGGTTAGAACGAAGTTACAAAAAAATTACAAGAAATATATTTTTTCTACAGTTTTGTGTACTAATAATTTTTCAGATAGATTTATTTTTCAAGACAGATATCTATCTTGAAATTAGAATCACTATAGAACATTAAACGGATACCTGCCTGATACCTGCATTTTTAACCGACTTTAAAAAAAGGAGGAGGTTATAAATTCGTCGCGATCTATTTTTATGTATGTTCACCGACTATTTAAAGACGCCTGGACCGATTTGGAAAATTCGTTCGTATAGAAATATAAAAATCGGTTGTGTAGTATGGGCGTGAAGTCAATTTTTAGTTTTGAAAAATTATAATGAGTATGATCAGTTATAAATAACTTAATTATGTTCGCGGAGAGTTGATAAATTCAGGGCTCCTTAGCGATTCGCTAATTATTTAAAAACAATGTTATTTTTACAATTTAAAGCTATTATGAACTATATAAAACAGAAAATAACACGCAAACACCCAAAAGACTCATTCGAAGCACATTCCAGAACAGAATGGCAATATGGCCGCCGCGTCCGCTCGCCCGTTCGTGCCGCGGCACAGTATTTTATTTCGCCACAAAATGACCACTTTCCTGATTGTTAAGGAATCAGATAGAGCTTTTTATTCTTAATGCGAGAGTAAAACTCCCACGAGTCTGACTAAAATAGTTCAGGAGAAATCCGAAGTTAAATTTTTTTTCCCATATTGGGAAAAAATTATAAAAAAAAAAACATTAAAAAAATTATTTAATTTTAACTGTAACAGTTGCTTTATTTTTTAAACAACATTTTAAAAGGTCTTATTTTTATCCATGTTACGAGTCCTCTATGGCTGCTCTAGACCTTATAGGAACTAAGAAAATAGCGATTTTGTGATGTTGTTTTTTTTTTTTTTTTGCCTATATTATTCAGTATTAAAACCTGCAATTTACTTTAAAATAAAGGTAATAATGTAGACTACCCACACAAAAATAAACAACCTCTAACTCCGTGGAATCTCGGAATTATTAAGATTTCCCAAGATTTTTCCCAACCCGGGGTAATTTACCCAAAAAAATTTAAGACGTTATTTTCATATTTTATCTTTTCTAAAACAGTAAAATTCTTTTGGCATAATAAAAATAATTGTGTTTTAACCCTATCGAAACCGCGGCCTGCCATTTTGTACTAAAAATAAATATTTTTTTCAAAAAAAAGAACCGTCTTCCATCATAAAACTTAAAATCATGAAATAACATATAGGAAGATTTATCAAAAAGAAAAATGTATTGGCATGCTACCTATTGAACGAGGTGAAGTCGGTGCCAAGTGCAGGAGTAAGGATATTATGTAATTGTTTAGTTAGGCATTTTATTTATACATGATTCTAATGTTAATTTAGATTATTTAATTTTTAATTTGGCACCGATTTCACCTCGTTCAGTAGGTAGCATGCCAATACATTTTTATTTTTGATAAATTTTCCTATATGTTATTTCATGATTTTAAGTTTTATGATGAAAGTCGGTTCTTTTTTTGGAAAAAATATTTATTTTATAATTTTTAGTGCACCTACAATATTTTGTTGTCATGAAACCTTAAACATATTTTATCACTGCTGGCCGAAAATTAAGAAATGGAAACTTTTTATTTCAGTTGGATTTAAAATGTCAAAACATGTCAGAATTCCATTATTTTTGGCACATAAATAGACCAAGAGCCCGCGACGACCCAACCTTTCTTATTAAAAAAATGCTGAATGTTTCACTGTGTAGGATATACGGGTAAAATAGATTAGCGACTAAGCATGAAGTTTGGATCTTAGTTGCTTATGCAGGTAATATTGATAGCATAAGTGATTTTTATAGGTATAAAATACCCTAGAGGTCCTCTCAAAGTAACATTAAATTCTGCTCTTATAATAAAACAAATATTACTATAATTTAGTAAAATTTCAATGTCTGGCAGGAGTTTATATCTGCACTAATTACTTGGCAATGGATGGCATGATTTTGACGGTTGACATCAACTGCGTGCCTCGTACCACGCAAACGGCGACAGCGGGAGACAAGCGACGGCCGCCATACAGTCTATTCTGAGACGAATTATTATATTAATCAACTCTCGGCGAACAGACTTTGAATAAGTATGTGTAAATATAGGATTGACAAAACGATGAAAAAAAAGATCAGGTTGATATGAAAACTTGTATTTTATTTTAAAAAGATTTGGAAAATTTACAGTCTCTTGTCTCATCTATGTAAACAATAACAATGTTATACACTATATACTCATATAGGTACTCAGCCATTTATAAGTTATAGACTATATACTCAGCCATTGATAAGAATAAATTAGCCATAAATGTAAAATCTAATATACATCTTTAGGGCGGATTCGACCAAACTAGTTTAAAATGTATTCCGAGAATAAATTTATCCAAGAATTGAAGTTTTCGTGACCAGAAGGCTGGTTTATATCTAGGTCAAAAAATAAGCATTGCCATACAACGTGGCAATGAGCAAGCCTTCTGGGCACGTAACCGCAGGGTAAACAATTACTGGGCCTTTTTTGTTTAGTAAATATTAGTTTGTAGTGTATTGTAGGGAGTAGTTTTTTTTAATTTATTTTAGTTTTTAAGATTTATTATGTATTTATATATCTTTTTCGTCTAAATGAAAAGAAATCCAAGATTGAATTAAGAATGTCTATTCCAGAGTAAGCTATCTATACGGCCAATTTTTTTGGTATAGTAAACTTATCTTGTTAGTGTTTTAATGGCAGAGCTAGGTGGTCTAGCGGGAGGGAGCATTACTAGCCCTTTCGCAAGTAAAGCGACACCGGTCGTCGTCGGCACTTGGATGGGTTGATCACACATTCAAGTGCGGAGCACGCCCGGTGTGGCTTGTTATCATAAGATCACAACAAAATGGCGGACTGTTAACAGCTGATGAGATGACATCTATGACGCATGGTCTATTTTGTTTCTAATGACATTTATCTCATGCTAAATTAAATGGTCTCCGCAATCTAAGTCAATCTATGGAAAGAGGAATATACGGATTTTTGTCGGGTTATACATTCACTTCCTTAACCATAGATTAACAATAAGAAGGATAACAATTGGTAGATGTTTTTCCATACTTTTCTTAGAGTAAGTTTACTCTAGAAATAGAATGAAAAAAAAAGTTATTCGAGATTAAAATCATAGATTATAATTATCCCAAGAATAGTTACACTGGTTTAACTTTAATGTTTGGTCAAATCAGCTCTAATAAGTCATATTATTAAAATATGAAATATGTCGTTCATTTTGGAAATCTTTGGGAGAGGCCTATGTCCAGCAGTGGACGTTATGCGGCTGAAACGATGATGAAGTCATATTATTAATATGACGGAGCAGGAGATGACCTACGCCGAACTCACTAAAAGTGTGACGATAAATACAGCGCTCCGCCTCGCGCTGTATCATGGATTCCAACCATATGTGTCTGAATACCCCTGGCCCACACAGTTATTGAATCTGTGTCCACCTGGGCTTATCGTCTAGCTGAAACAACTATCATTGTAATAAATCGGTTTACCAAATCCACATCTATTACAACAATCACAATTAAAGAAGTTATGGCTAAGCCCACAGCACACTACACAAAGGAGATGTTCACAGTACGGCGGTCCGCACAAGACTGAGCCGCTCGTCGCTAGGGCGACCGCTTTTATACTTGTTGAAACATTTGAAAATGTAGCAGTTATGTTTTGTAGTAAACAACTTTCTGTTTGCACATCGAAAACAATAATAAATGGGATTATCTTGAACTCGCCGACACGGCCAACCTGACATGCGTACGCCCTCGTACGCTCTCTCAATAGTAATTTAAACTAGTAAGTAGCATCAGGCCTGTCTCACTCCGCGGTAGGTGTTAAAAACGCAAGTAAGTACGGCGGCCATGCCAGCGTGGCTAATCAGTGCGCCAGAAAAGGTAAGCGTTACTCGATAGAAAGAGATGGATTGTCTAGGTGAATATAACTGTAAGTTATTAGCGTTGTGCGATCTGAATTGAACTTAATTGTATCGTAGCGAGTTTCTATTCCTTTAATTGATTTTTCGGAGTGAATCTTCTGTACTTGTACTATTATGTATTCTATGGTAGCATGGTTAGAAATAACCATAAAATAATTCTGATCTAGCTCGGCAATAAGCGTTCCACAGAACTATAACAAAATTTCAACTCGCAAAAATTCTACTCCAGAAGAGTGCCTTACAAAACTACTTTTCTGAACCGGTCTTTTATTTGTCCTTCAGCCAAGATCTATACAGGAATAATTATAAAGAAATCATGACTAAGGGATTTTTCGCACAATGCTTACGTATTCAATTATTCGAATCAACAAAATTCATGGATCAATTTAAAAGAATCAATTTTTAACTCACCGACACTGCCATCTTGACAGTAACACCCGTCCTCGGGTTTCATATTTAAGATCAACATAAAACACAAACGGTACACCGTTCGGCCAAACCTGATCAAAACAAAGCTATAGTAATTTTTTTTAGAAGTTTTGCTGTACGACGAGGCAATGCCGCCAGTCTCTTAGGTATATGTTTTATTTTTATATTTTTTTTTTAGTTATATTTTAGTTCATACTTTTAACATTTTAATTTAGGTAGGTTATTTAGTTTTTTGGTTAAATTAATTATTGTGTACTGTTTATATTTTTTTTTTGCTATAAATAACTATCTTTATTAAATGACTTACTTAGTTGGATTAAACGATCTAATATATAATAAACCAAAAACAAATAATGAACATCGATAAATCTTTAAAATAGGATAGTAATAACTTAATGTCTATGTGCAGCGATCACATGTTAAGGAACGCAGCCAGCCTTCCTGCTAGTTCAAAGTTGTTATTAATCATATGTTCTCTTTACCATTTATGAAAGTTAAATTGAGTCAAAACGAATAGAACTTCTAAATTTTAACGATGTTTTAAAAAAAAGATACAGTAATTATTAATTCAGTTAGGAGAGATCACCAAGACATATCAGTAACAAAATTGCCATCGTTAGCCTTACACTAATACGCGTATGTCCACCTGTGATCACCAGGTCCACTTGACCTTATGATTTCCTCCAGAAACTCGACCTTCACAAGAGCCGACCGCATACTGCCCACTCACGGACTACGGGTCAACTCTAGTCACAACAAAATAAACAAAGCAATTCATCACTCTACCTGTGGCAATAAAGCCTTCGGCTATGCTATCGGTCTTCCTAATGAGCTTCTCTGGCTCCCGCATCCTTCTCAACCTATCATGAAAACACTTGTGTATTTGCTTTGAGTTTCATGCCCGGAAAGCATTTCGATTTTTCAAATAGTTAAACAGGTGAAAAATCGTCAATGATTCAAGTAGTTATACGTAAGAACAACCGGAATCATATAAAGGCCGATGTAAACATAATCTGGCGCGCTGGTGCCATATAGACCAAGCAGAAGCACAGGGCGATTGTGGTCATGACGATTAGATCATTAGATCACCTCTATACCCTACCAGCTGTACCGTCCTTGACCTATACTATGCCTCGGAGGGAAGCGTAAAAGCGGCAACGTTCTCGAAGAACGATACGAAGAAGTGAAAATAAATGTCAACTGGGTAGATAATATACGCTATTTTCCAACAAGTCAAATCAGACACCTTCCTCCAAACGTCAAAACAAACAGTTTCCACTGTTTGCACTTCGACTGCTTTGGGACTTTGTATTAAATACAGGCAGATGACGACACAGATCCCCGGAGCCAAACAACGCTTTCACCATCACCCCTTCCGCAATAATAAATCCAAAACTACGCTAAAATAGATAAGTTCAAAAACAAACGACACCACTTTGCGACGCTTAACCCCGCCAACAGCTCAAAATAATTCATCCCTGGCTCAGGAAAACACCCAACAAAAACAAACGTTTACAGTACTTTTGTTACACTAAAGTGTGGCTAGAATACAGTTAAAGCGTTTGCAACTTAATCTTTTTTCTACGGACTTCCTAACAATAAAAATAACATTGCTTATTAGTACGATATTCTTGAATTTGGCTATAATATCACAATATTTACTCGACTTTAATTATCCAGATTAAAATTTACTCAAGTAACGGGACTTTACTTCAGTTAACCTAAAACACAGTTCATAATAAAGTAATGGTAAAATATTATTACTCACATAGTAAACGGTGAAGGGTCCTTTTAAATAAAGTCATCACCATGATCATCATCATGGTAGGCTCGCCGTCCTATTAATCACCTCTTCATCATCACTACCTCTTCATCAATAATATCTTCATCGTCATCACTGTCTCTTCATTATCAATATCATCATCATCACCCTGGTCATTATCTCATAATCTTTATAAACGTCATCATCATATTTAGCTATGTCCAATATGCTAAGTCCAATATAAGGCAAAGGCTAGGAGAACTTATCCCTCCAACTTTACGAATAATGAAGTACGTAACGTACCTAATAATAATAACTATCATTTTACTCCAGTATTCACACGTAAGCTTATAAGACGCCAAAAATTATAATTTAAAATATTCAAACTAGACTATTTGCTAGGATACTAACTGGCACCTCTGCCAGCTCCGACTAACAGTGAATTATGCCACCTACAGTGATGTTAAACTCATCTATAAACTCATGACGATAAGATTAACTCACTAAGCTTAGCAGATAATACACGTTCTTATTTAAAATAGCGAAATCATAATTATTTTCTGCTTGCATAGTGGTCAAAAGACTAGACATTATTCTACTTTATGTTTTAAAACTAAAGGTTTCGAAATAAATTACTCTCTGCTCTACTCTTAAATCGAAAAAAATATAAAAACTCACCAGGTTATCTTTGCGATTCAGCAGATAAGGTTACGACACAGAAATACACATGATATCAACTCTCTTTTTCACTTCACCTCACTTCACCAGGAATCTCCAGCGCCTGCGGCACTGCCGCTGACTCCAACTCGGCCGCAATACGTGGCCAGCAGTTATGGTTCACTTGTTAGCACTTAAGCACCTTTGCAGAAGTAGCTGAAACTGAACACACGTTAAGTATCTTTGCACAGATCGCTTCACTCTCGTTAACGCCATTACTGGCGCTAAAGGTTGTCACACAGGCCGGCTGCCATTCAGACAGACTTGTCACACAGACGGTTGACAGACAGACGGTTGGCAGACAGACGCTTGTCACACAGACGCTTGTCACACAGACGTTTGTCACACAGACGCTTAGTCACACAGACGCTTTGTCACACAGACGCTTTGTCACACAGACGCTTTGTCACACAGACGCTTTGTCACACAGACGCTTTGTCACACAGACGCTTTGTCACACAGACGTTTGTCACACAGACGTTTGTCACACAGACGTTTGTCACACAGATGTTTGTCACACAGACGTTTGTCACACAGACGTTTGTCACACAGACGTTTGTCACACAGACGCTTGTCACACAGACGCTTGTCACACAGACGCTTTGTCACACAGACGCTTGTCACACAGACGCTTGTCACACAGACGCTTGTCACACAGATGCTTGTCACACAGACGCTTGTCACACAGACGCTTGTCGAACAGACTGTTGTCACACAGACGGTTGTCACACAGACGGTGGTCACACAGACCATTTGTCACACAGACCATATGCAACACAGGATGGGTTGCGATACTAAAAACAGAGCCTGTCAATGACCCCAAAAGTTATCGACACATTGCACTGCTAAACTCCATCCACAAACTATTAAAAAAGCTAAGACTGAAGTCACGACACCAGCTCTATAAGATTGACTGTTGAAAAACCACTTTACCATCAAAAAGAATAGAATTTGAATCCACCTATGTGGATACAACCATCAACCCCACTGAAAAACTATCAGGGTTCTCTGTCCCCCGCAGAGAATTGTGCCAGCTCCACAGACTGAGAACTGGATGGGGACGAACTAGATCGTTTGAATTCCGGTGCGACTGGATTGACTCCCCAGCTTGCGGATGTGGCGCTCCTGAATAGGACATGGACCACATTATTCGAGACTGCCGGAAGACTGGTTCACCCTGCAAAAAGACGTAATACAATAGACACAGAATAACGACTGTAATAATAGCCATACGATTATTAAATAATTGGACAGGTTCCTGTTTTTCAGAATAGGCATGACGAATGGAAAAACACCTTTGGTTCATCGGTTAGACCATTAAACAACATTGTAGTTTGTACACATACTCTTTCCTTTCTCTGAGAAACCAAAAATGACAAAGATACAGCGCATTGAAATTTTACGCGACGTCACACTTAAGCACGATTTTTACCTAAGTGTGACTCCGCAAGCCCCCACTTCGGAACCTTGACGCTCCGTATCCTTGTGAATTTTTACCCATCTGGCAAACTGAAAATACGGGTTCATCATCTCTGGACAATTCAAAAGACGGTCCAATAATTATAATCACTCTCTTCGGACCCTGTCGGACTCTTCACCCCTATTCTCCCATGGATTCACTCAAGTGGGCAAAAGATTCAGATCCAACTTCTGATGACGGAGCAGGAGATGACCTACGCCGAACTCACTAAAAGTGTGACGATAAATACAGCGCTCCGCCTCGCGCTGTATCATGGATTCCAACCATATGTGTCTGAATACCCCTGGCCCACACAGTTATTGAATCTGTGTCCACCTGGGCTTATCGTCTAGCTGAAACAACTATCATTGTAATAAATCGGTTTACCAAATCCACATCTATTACAACAATCACAATTAAAGAAGTTATGGCTAAGCCCACAGCACACTACACAAAGGAGATGTTCACAGTACGGCGGTCCGGACAAGACTGAGCCGCTCGTCGCTAGGGCGACCGCTTTTATACTTGTTGAAACATTTGAAAATGTAGCAGTTATGTTTTGTAGTAAACAACTTTCTGTTTGCACATCGAAAACAATAATAAATGGGATTATCTTGAACTCGCCGACAAATATAAATGAGGATATGGCTATGTTTGAAAATGTGAGAGATCCAATAATATAAAAAGTCAGAGTGAGGAAATAGATAATGATTATTTTTAGTTAACTATTGTAAATAAATAAGTTGTTTGAAAAATAAAATCTTTTTTTCATACATACCTACTTAATTTTATTGCGAGACCTAAGTACTTATCAAGACTAATGTAATAAGCCCAAACTCGATAGGGTAGTGTTGTTTTATTACAGGGTTCCTGTAGCCACCTTCCAGCTCCATCATCAGTAAATTCGACGAGCTCGGTGGCCCAGCGGGAGTGCGCATTGCTATCGTTTTCGCAAGTAAAGCGACGCCGAGTGTGGTCCGCACTTGGATGGGTGACCACAAGTGGCATAAAAAAAAATCTCGAGCTCCTCCATCCTTCGGAAGACACGAATAAGCCGTTGGTCCCGGCTGTTATCATTGTATGGCAGTCGTCCAGCTATGTCAGATGCCTTTAGGCAGCCTGAAAAATCTGACACCAGTGTTGGCCACTTAAACACACAAGATGAGAAACGAAACGAATCTGTAGATGTTATATATGCTAAGTTTTCTCGCATATAAGTTCATTTGCCAGGAAAATAAAAAAACGCCTTGATAACACCCTGTCCTGATGAGCATGATGATGACATATTCCAACCGATGTTAAGTGGAATTAACATCTGTAGCTCCATCTATTATTTGTCAGGTGAGTTAAAAACCCTCATGTTTCTTCGCTTCAAGTTAACCCCAATAACTTTTAAACTGTTTTCATTTTCATTTAATTTTTCCGATTTTCATAAAACAAAGCTAAAAACCAACGCAAGGGAACTTGCCTTCACATAATCAAAAAAAACGAATTGAAATCGGTCCATCCTTTCGGGCGCTACAATGCCGAATGGGTAATGGCGCTCACCTCAGTAAATCTATCAAAATGAAACATAGCAACACGTCAGGTCGCATGAGGACGCGAGGGGCCCCCTTCCCTCGCGCCTTCATGCGACCTGGCGACTGGTACTCCTTACCCTACACAGTCAGAAAGACATTAACATCATCATCAGGTCCACTTGTCTTCACTGCAAAAGCACATCCCTCTCTGTACTACCAGAGCCATACTTGGCTAGTGCAGCCAGAGGACTTGGCCTACACTCTCCTCGCTGCCCAGACGGGTTGGAGAGGTCTCATTGATGTTTATAAGCTTTGTTTAGCTTGTATTTCCTAAGTCGCCTTCTACGACATCTTATCTTCTGGACTTGGAGTGGCCCTATTCTACTCTGCCGGAAACCACACGTTAGACGGACATAAGCGTTGAACTTATAATACTCCCCTTTGTAGACAGGGGATAAAAATAAAGATAATGATAGGTCAAACGCTTCAACCCCAGATTGGGATGTTATCGTGGGTTTGGTCGCTTCAGATAAGCCATTGCTTTCCACTCATTTGGTGTTTGGGTGTCAGTGGGTGAGTGTTATATGTGTCTCTTATTTGTTATTTAGGGTCAGACAGTGAGTACTTAGGCTTTTTATTACAATAACAAATGTTATAACATATTTTGACGATCTCCGTGGCGTGATCACCATGCTAGTCCGCTACCGATTCCGGGTTCGATCCCCGGTCAGGGCTAGTTAGAAAATGGCCTTTTTGCAAATTGTTCTGGGTTTTGGATGTTTATCTATATATGTATTTGTTATAAAATATAGTATCGTTGATTTAGTATCCCATAACAAGTCTCGAACTTACTTTGGGGCTAGCTCAATCAGTGTAATTTGTCCCTATATATTTATTTATTTTTATTATAATAACAAGTGTTAATAACATATTTTGACGACCTCCGTGGCGTGGTTACCATGCTAGCCTGCCACCCAGAGGTTCCGGGTTCGACCCCCGTCCGGGCTAGTTAGAAAATGGCCTTTTTGCAAATTGTTCTGGATTTTGGATGTTTATCCTATCCTACTAATATAAATGCGAAAGTGAGTTGTATATTTGTTTGTTTGTTACCGCTTCACGCTTCAACCACTGAACCTATTTAGATGTTTGATATGGACATAGTTTGATACCCAGGGAAGGACATAGGATAGTTTTTATCCCGAAATTCCCACGGGGAGCGAAGCCTATATTATATAAGTATGTATTTGTTCTAAAATTATGAGTTATGGGATACTAACTCAACGATACTACATCGTTGAGTTAGTATCCCATAACTCATAACACGTCTCAAATTTACTTTGGGGCTAGCACTTTGAAAATCATGGCAATTGACATTACTTTGTGACATTTTATTTCCTTAACAGAACCAAATAATTTTATTGTTGACTTAGGAGAATACCCAATTGTTGAAAAGTCAACGCTAGAGACAAGATAAAGAAATATGGGCCTTCGCTTGTCAAACGTAAGGTATATTTTGGCTCGTCCGGCGCAAGCTAGGCTAATAAGTTAAAAGTCATACCTCATATGCGCGGCGTGCAAACTAAATTGGATTTTAGTACGCTACAACAGGGTTCAATTTCGCAAATTTCATATTTAAGAATGATTCTTCTGTACTTTATACCTATTCTGCGCTCTCAGTTTACCGACTTATATGAACACTGACCTATGAAAAAAAGAGATAAGAAACATTACATTAGAATCGCCTTCAAGTGAGTTACTAAAACATTCTAGAACTGTATTCAGATCCAAACAAGACCCATATCGCGACTGACATCTGACACCTTTACTTAGATTATTTTGTAGGTAAATAATACATAATCATTATATACTTATCGCACCAAGTATAAGACCTACATATTGAGTTTTATGTTAATGATCCGAGGTGCATTATGGTATAATTGGGTAGAGATTCGACATTATAGCTAATCAAGTCCTCCCGTGAATGTCTTAGAAGGCGACTTAGGAAATACAAGCTGAACAAAGCTTATAAACATCAGTGAGACCTCTCCAACCCGTCTGACCAGCGAGGACAGTGTAGGCTAAAGTCCTCTTGCTGCTCTGGCCAGTGGAGACAAAAAGACCTGATGATGATGATTGAAGCTAATAATATAGGGAAGAACAAGAAATAAAAATTAAAAGTTTATGTAACCCCGATAAAATTAGAGCTAAGAACCATCTCGATCACATCAGCTTTCAAATAAAAAAACTGTATCATGCATAGACAGACACACATCGTCTCTATGTATGGTAAAGGTGATACAGTCCTAATTTGACGTCTCTTGTATCGAATATTGTATAGCATTTGCAAATAATAAAAATTTAAGAGTCCCCTTACCCTAGACTTCTCCATACAAACGTACATGTCAGATTCCGGTAAAAATTGGTAATTGTAAAGAAATTGCAATTATCTAGGGTTATAACTAGTTTCCTATACTAAAATTATGAACTGGTAAGAAAATATAACGATTTAGAAGTTTCCCATACTAATGGTCAAAAATGATATAAAACACTATATTCTATTTCAAGTTCATATTTTTACCGTCGGAAACCAGTTATAAACCTAGATAATTGCAATATCTTTGAAATTACAAAATTTTGCCCAAATCGGACATGTCGTTTTGAAATAAAACGTAGATTACGTTTGTATGGAAAGTTGTATTTTGGACTAGGGTCGGAGGACTCTTAAAAGACTGACGATTACTTACATTTAGCTCATAAAGTTCTAGAATCAAATCCACCATTAAATTAATTGACCCTAAATATTCATTCAGATTTACTTCACTTAAACACATCAGATGCTCACAATTCTGATAATAATACAGATCCACTCTATGTCCTGAAAACATAAACCAAAATGGCATCATACATGATGATAGTTTAGCCTTAGGTTAGGCACGAGAGTAAAAAAAACAAAATTCTAAAGAGATATTTGCGTATAAAGTCTCTTTGCACCTCCCTTGGCATGGTTTTAATACAACTCTTTTAAAATTCCAGGTACAAAGTGAAGATGTTTGCGCTTTTTACCGCCGCCCTGCTCGTGGGCCTCTGCTCCTCTAACCCCGTGACCAAGCCTTCTGATGACAAAATCGTCGTGGACTCTGAATTCTTCGATGAACAATTCAAAATTTTCACCAGCGAGCATGACATCATTAACCTGGTCCTACCACTGAATGCCCTAAACTTTGAAGATGACAACGATATCGATGATGAAAATTATTCTAACAACAACTACTATCTATTCTTCACTGAAGTCGACGTCGACGCTAACGGTGAGAAAGACTACAAGGGATTGTTCGTTTTGCGAAATGGCACTGCTTACAAACTACTTGAAAATGGTAGGGACTCCGCTGCTGCTTTCGGTGATTCAAAAGATGTTTATTTTGCTGCTAAGGATGGTATTTACAAATACAACGCTAAACTAAACAAGGCAGAGAAATACGGATCTTTAGACGATAACTTTATTCACATTGTGCAAGAAAGCGGTGTTAAAGATGTTACTATTTACGCTATCAATGACAAATTTGAAATGTTCAAAATCACAGCAGAAGGAACTAAGAAAGAAAAGTTAGATGATGTTATCAACGCACAACAGTTCGTTGTAGATTTTGAGAACAACATTTACTACTATGACGACAAAAAACATGTGTACGTAATCAATGGAGAAGGAGTAACCAGAGTTCAAGGTCTTAAGGCTGATCCTAAATACATTCAACTGCTAAAACCTGCGTTCCTTTTCGAAGACTACGTGCCTTTAGTCCTAGATGACCAGGTTTACTTGGTATACGCAAATGGTTCTTCTGAACTAAGTGACTTTGAAATCAAGAATAAACCAACTGGTTATGCCATGGAAGGTACTCTAATTCAATTCTATGCTTATGAAAAGAAGATCTATGAGTACAATGTGATGAAGATTATCCTTGAAGGGTTGTTGGAAGATGTTAAAGAATATTTTCAGGACAGTGTCAAAGAAATGGAGGAAGTGGCAACTCGCTCTCGAGGTAGTCTGCGTAGTAAGCCTAAGTCTAAGTCTAAGAAGCATTGATTGTGATTTTGTTTATCGTTATTAAATTATGTTAAAAATGTTTCTTTAAATTTGACTTCTTAGCCGCGGTCTGGAAGAAAAAAACGAGTGTATCGTTAAAGCTGATCGAATGAACACAAAAATTCAAATTATGTTACGAGACATACATACGTCTCTATCCCTAATGGGGCAGACAGAGCATTTTGGGTCTTGCGGTTCTATGCAGAGCCCAGGGCCGCAAGACCCAAAAGCCACTTTAAGCGTCATGGTAGGCGAGAAGATGGAAAAGCAATCAATACAGTGATGGGTTGCTAGCCGCTTCGCCTGTTAACATGATTTGCATTTTTGCCCATTCCCTCGATCGGCTTTTATGATCTGCGTGGGAAGAGAAGCAGCCGGTACATTCTAAGTTTTTTTAATTTCTCCTAGACCAGCATGGGAGGCGACAATGTGGCTGGAAATCCATCAATATTTACCCTCCGGCTGCTTTGGCAACTATGTTTCGCAACCAGTTGTTGACGACCTTCGTGGCGTAGTGGTCATCATGCTAGTCCGCCACCCAGAGGTTCCGGGTTCGATTCCCGGTCAGGCCAATTTGGAATGGCCTTTTTCAATTTGCCCTGGGTCTTGGATGTTTATCTATATATGTATTTGTTATAAAATATAGTATTGTTGAGTTGGTATCCCATAACACAAGTCTCGAACTTACTTTGGGGCTAGCTCAATCAGTGTAATTTGTCCCTATATATTTATTTATTTTATTTGCTACACAACCAATAGCGTACTTAAACAAAAAGATCTATTCTTGTTTCGCAACTAAGAAAGGGTCCCTAGCCATAGTCAGTATATAAGGCAATTGGGTTCTCTTTTTACGGTTTCGTATCGAAAGCGTAAAAAAGGGGACCCTTTACTAAGAATCCGCAGACCGTCTGTCTGTCTGTGTCTGTGTCTGTGTCTGTACGTCCGTCTGTCTGTCCATCCATCCGTCTGTCCGTCCATCTGTCAGTCCGTCCGTCCGTCTCTCTGTCTGTCCATCTGTCCTTCTGTCTGTCACCAGGCAGTATCTCATGAACCGTAACCGTGCTAAAATGCTAAAATTTTCACAGATGGTCTATTTTTATTGCCGCTTTAACAATAAGTACTCAAAAAAAGATTAAATATTTAAGGGGGCTCCCTCACAACAAACGTGATTTTTTTGCCGTTTTTCTATCTTTATGACGCTTATAAGGTGGCTTTTGGATTCTGTCGTGATCGACTCTGTATACCCCATTTGGAATGAAGACGTGTAAGTGTATCTTCATTCTTATCTTAAAAAGTTGACTTTACTACACACACATACAGAAGAAAAAAATAAAAATTACGAAACAAAACATGTTGAAACATCGTATTGGGAACCTTGCCGTGTGGTTACCTTCAGAGTAGAATAGGACCACCCAAAGTCCTCCCGTGGATGTCGTAGAAGGCGACTTAGGAAATACAAGTTAAACAAAGCTTATAAACATCAATGAGACCGCTTTAACCCATCTGGCCAACGAGGAGAGTGTAGGCCAAATTCTCTAGGTGCTCTGGGCAAGTATGGCTCTGGTAGTACAAAGAGGGTCGTGCTCCTGCAGTGGAGACTAAAAAGACCTGACGACGATGATGAGGATTGGAAACATATATCAATATTCTTGTATCTTTGTACTACAGCAATCCAAATAGGTCATAGCTCAGTGCTTGGTGCTGCTCAGGGAGTAGCTCACTGATTTACACCTACGGCCTGTCAAGTGCGATTAATACATACATACATAATAATACATACATACATACATAATATCACGCCTGTTTCCCACAGGGGTAGGCATTGACTATAGACCTCCACTTGCTACGATACTAATAAACGCTTTTGCGAGTAATACTTATGTCTTTATATGTTTTCTATTTTAGCTATAACTATCAGCATCAACATAATATTACTATCCACAGGAAGTCCACTGGTGATCAGAGGCTCCAAAGGTGGACATAGGCTACCCCAATAATTTCCAATTCAATTCAATTCAATTCGTTTGTTGCATTCATATCATCATCAGTTGTTATATGAACCCTGTTGGATATTGCAAAAATAAGATGGAAACAAAACAACTAATTGAAAGCCTGCATCCAATGCTTTTTCATAAGGGCTATCTGGACATACGGCAGAGCTCTCCCCAAGTCAAGCAAAAAAAGGCACAGCTGCCTAGCCGTATCCATTATCTTCTGCACTTTGACGTCCTTTTCAGGCTCAAATTTTTAGGGTTCCGTAGTAAACAAGGAACCCTTATAGTTTCGCCATGTCTGTCTGTCTGTCTGTCTGTCTGTCCGCGGTCCTACTCAGAAACTACAAGTACTAGAAAGCTGTAATTTGGCATGGATATGTATATTAATCATGGCGAAAAAGTCGTAAAATAAAATCTGGAAAAATATTTTTTTTTAGGTTAGCTGCCATACAAGTAAAGAGGTAGTCAATATTTTTTCTCGACAAACACATTGTGTGGGATCGTTGAATAGGTCTTTCAAAAACATTGTGAGCTTGTTAACACCATTTTTGGATTTAGGGATCTGTTTCTGAAATATTTGGGTTTAAAGTGAAAAATTTTTGTTAGAGGCAAGTGTCCCCCCCCTGTATCTGCTAAACGGTAATATATGGCCACGTGAAAAAAATCACAGCTATAGTATATATAATGTAGTTTAAAGGAAAACTATCAGAGCTAAGTAGGGTATACAAATTAAAAAGTTATAGGCGATCAACTTATAAAATGTACTCGGATAAAGAAATTTCATACAAATTCAATAGATAATTAGTTTTTAAACGTTTTTAGTGGCATAGGCTCAAAGTTGGCATTCAGAACTACGGAACCCTACACTGCGCATGGCTCGACACGCACTTGGCCAATTATTTTGTGATGGAAAGAACGAACTATATCTAGCAGAATCCTAAATATTTAGACACGCGACAGTGTGGTTTAGCCAAGTTGAATGGAAATAAGAAACTAGCGACACAGCAACAGGGTGTTGTTGCAACTTGCAACATGAAGCTTCTTTTCAAGCTACGTGTAGCGCCATCTAGGGAGTAGAGTCTCGATAGATATAGAGTCAAGATCTTTGAGTAGAGACATAAGTGCCAACTCAACGAACGAAAAGTTTTGAGATGAGACACTTGTGACTCACAGAAAATACTTAAGTTTAGTCAGTTACTACCCAAACTTTAGTCCATCAAGCTAGCCGTTGAGTTCAGGCTGCGGAGAATGACAAAGAAATATACACTCGAAAAAGTAACCCTTAGCGCAGTTGGACAAAAATTAAGGTCATGCACACAGTTAGTAAAATATTAGTTAGGTCATCTGATATGACACGACGATTTATTAAAGAACTAGTTAAGTCCCGCGATGTAACTCGCGCCTAATGTAGCATATGTATTATTCTAAGGTGTCAGCTTATTACATACCAAATTTTATCAAAATTGGTCGAGCCGTTTGCGCCTGAGAAGCAACAAACATACACACACTTAGAAACTTTTGCCGTTGTAATATTAGTGTGATTATGTAATATAAATAAAGATAAGATACAAGGGAAAAGAGGAAAGGAAGATACAAGCATTAATAGCTACATGAAACAGATAAAAGAGAAAGAGAACGTCGAGTCGTACACACTACTTGTATATTTTAAATCTTTGGACGTTACAGTGAAGTAAAATGGCTGGCGGACGATAGAGACAAATGGAAGAAAATCATTGACAACTTATAAGCATAGCTTTTAAATATAAAAGACGATGACAGAGTTACTACTTAATAGTAAAAAGTACAACTTTAATATAAAATAGTTTAATAAAGTCTTACAACAGAAAACAAATTAATAGTGAACATAGTTTAGTGTTTAGGTTTGCGTAAGGTGCTTCTAGTGCGAGACGCAACCTCCTTCATAGTGTCAACGTGGTTCCCGAAATATTCTTTAACCTCCTCCATCATTCCCATAACGACAATCTTAAGTATATTGTACTCGTAAATCTTCTTGTCAAAAGCATAGTATTGAATTAGAGTACCTTCCATAGCGTAACCAGTCGGCTTATCCTTAATTTCAAAGTCACTGAGTTTAGATGAACCGTTGGAGTATACTAAATATACCTCTTCGTCCAGAACCAAAGGCACAAAGTCTTCGAAAAGGAACGCAGGTTTTAGCAATTGAATGTATTTAGCATCAGCCTTAAGACCTTGAACTCTGGTTACTCCTTCTCCGTTGATGACGTACACATGTTTTTTGTCGTCATAGTAGTAAATGTTGTTCTCAAAATCTGTGACGAACTGTTGTGCGTTGATAACATCATCTAACTTTTCCTTCTTAGTTCCTTCAGCGGTGATCTTGAACATTTCAAATTTATCGTTGATTGCGTAAAGAGTGGTTTCACCTTCACCGATTTCAGTCATAATGTGAATAAAGTTATCGTCTAAGGAGCCATACTTTTCAGCCTTGTGTTCTTCAGCATTGTATTTGTAAATGCCGTCTTTGGCAGCAAAATACACATCTTTTGAATCTCCGTAAGAAGCAGCAGTGTCGTGGCCATTTTCAAGAACTTTGACAGCATTGCCGTTTTTGAAAGCGTACAATCCTTTGTATTCCTTTTCGCCGTTAGTGCCAACGTCAACTTCGGTGAAGAAAATGATAAACTCGTTGTTAGAGAAGTCTAAATCATCGTTTATTTCATCTTTGAAGTTGAGGGAGTTCAGGGGAAGTACCAGGTTGATGATGTCATGCTTGCTGGAGTAGACTTTGAATTTATCGTCGAAGAATTCAGAGTCGACGGTCAATTTTCCCGAACAGTTTGGCGTAGGGTTGGCCGAGCAGAGGCCTGCGAGTAAAGTGACGGTAAAAAGCATGAGCATCTTCATTTTGGTGGGTACCTGAAATTTAAAAATTACAAATTGTTACCGATATATGATTTAACACTTTCGTAGTCACAATGGCCTTTTTAAACGACTTCAAAAAAGGAGGAGGTTATCTTCTTCTTCTTACCGTGTGTGTTAGTGACTAACACTACCTAGTGTCAGAGTTTGGCCTCTGACATGGTTTTAGGTAACGACTAATGTCAAAGACAGTGACCGGGACCGACGGCTTAACGTGCCCTCTGAAGCACGGATCATCTTACTTATCAGACAATCAGGTGATCAGCCTGCAATGTCCTAACCAAACTGGGACAACAACACAAAGTCGTTGCCCCCGCCGGGAATCGAACCCGCGACCTCCGGGTGTGAGCCGAACGCTCTAACCACTATGCCACGGAGGCAGTTAGGAGGAGGAGGTTATCAATTCGACTGTACGTTTTTTTGTTATGTATGTTACGCGATATCTTCGTCAACCGTGGACCGATTTTGATGATTCTTTTTTTATTTGAAAGCCGTTACTCCCACGTTGGTCCCATATTAATTTGGTGAAGACATGATAAAGAACTTTGGAGATATGGAAGAAACTCCTGAAGGAAAATATAGTCTTTTTTTTTTAAATTTAATTATACAAGTTGTCCTGGGTCTTGGATGTTTATCTATATATGTATTTATTATAAAATATAGTATAGTTGAGTTAGTATCCCATATCACAAGTCTCGAACTTACTTTGGGGCTAGCTCAATACAATACAATACAATACCCTTTATTGCACATAATAAAATACAGTATATAATTATCTTAAAAACTAGGAAATGCGCAAAAGGCGGCCTTATCGCTAAGCAATTTCTTCCAGGCAACCTATATAGAAAAAAAATCAGTGATGGGAAATTAGGTAGTGCGGGGGTCAATATAATAAACTTACTTATATACAATAATTATAATAAACATACATATACATATTAATTAAATACATACAACTTCTCAATCTGTGATTTGTGCCTATATATTTATTTAATGACTATTTATATATAATTGTAGTTATATATATATAATTGCAAAAAGTACATTTAAGAGTAAAAAATATATATTTTGTTCTGGTATTAAAGAAAGTTTACGTAAAAGATTTATTAAAACATTTATATGGAGCACTGCTTTGTATGGATGTGAAACGTGGACGATGACCAAAAAGGATAGAGATAGATTAGAAGCATTTGAAATGTGGTGCTGGAGGAGAATGAAAAAAATAAGTTGGACGGAAAAAATTACAAATGAAAAGGTACTAGAGGATGTGAGAGAGAAAAGACAAATTATACAAATTATAGAAAATAGAACAGGAAAAATGTTCGGTCATCTACTACGCCACGATGCGTTCTTTAAAACAATAATGGAAGGAAAAATAGAAGGAAAGAGAGGAGTAGGAAAACCCAGAAGAAAATTTATAGACCAAATAAAAGAAAAATTAAACGTGAAAACATATAAAGAGGTTAAGAACTTAGCGGAAGGAAGAGAGACATGGAAAGCACTCCACTGACAAGAGCCCAGCTCTTAAATATAAGAAGAAGAAGACTATTTATATCCATTATCCATACTAATATTATGAACTAGTTAGCCCGCGGACTTTGCTAGGGTGGCATGGTGACCACTACACTGAGCGAAAATCTAACAAAAATACACTAATTTTTACTAAAATATTCATAAATCCGAGGACAACAAATGTGTTGTACTAATTAAAAAATCATTTTAGTAAATTTAATTAGTAATTATTATAAGTTAAATTTTTGTAATTTCAAGAGTTCATTAGTAATATAGAAAATGATGACGTCACAGGTAAATACTACCTGTTTTGTAATTTTAAGAGCCCATTTGTTATATAGAAAATGATGACGTCATAGGTAAATACTAATCGTTTTGTATTTATTTATTTTGAGTAATTTATGTTGTAGTTCAGTAATTACAGGTGTTACAAAAAAAGGGTATAAGACTGAATAAGGCAAGGTAAGGTTTTTACTGGGTTTGTGCAATTAAATACTTATTTAACTATTTTTACTATTTCCACCACGGAAAGAGACTGTATATACCTAACACTTATACACAACCGACAACTTGATCGATTCAGTAAATCCATAATTACGAATAAATTGAGAATATTTTTACTAAATCGATCAAATTTTCTGATTATATAATAACTACATGAAAAATTTCTTGAATTGCTAAACTGGTGTTATCTCGACCGCGTGCAATAACTAAATGGCAGACATTTGGCGGTGGGTTCCGGCACCCGCGCCCTGTGACAAGAGTGCTGCGTCTTTGGGATTACTAATCTAAATGGTTGGTTGGAATTATAAAACCCAATTTAGTTTTTAACAAGTGTACATTAGTAATTTAAAGTAAATCATAAGATTAAATTACAAAAGTTTGTAATGTTACCATGTACTAAAACCATTTCTTAAAACTATAAATTATCTTTTTAATAAAAACTAAATAGGTTTGTAAAAATTACAACTTTAATCGTAAATTTACTAAGATTTGTAAAAACAAATAAAATGTGTAATATTTTACATTTACAAATACTTATTTTTAGAAAATACAATTACAATTACTAAGATTTTGATTATAAATAATAATTGTTGCAAAAACAGCAAAAGTTTTGTAAATAATACTAAAACTGCAAAATACAAAGCAGTTTCTTAATTTTTGGTGGTCTATTTTTTCTCCGTGTAGGCCATAGAGGTCGTCCTTTAAGGGGGCTTCCTGAACTTTTCAGGGTTCAGTGCTGTCCCATTGGAATTAAACGGAAATATAATTTAAAATTTTGTCTTGACTAAACTTAGCTTTTATAAGCACACTAGCCGAAGCCCGCGACTTCGTTCGCGTGGACTTAATGTCTCTGGAAAATGCTCATCAGGCTGAACAACTTTTACTAGGGCGGCATTTTTATATCTCTTATAGTTTAGCTGGACCATTATGGTTCTGCATCAGGCGTTCCATTTTCTAAAATTATTTATACCCTATATGTTGCCCAGGCTTAATAGCTATATAACAAAAAAAAGTTTCATTCGAATCCGTCCAGTATTTCCGGAGATTAGCGTGTACAAACAGACAAACAGACATTTTTTTTAATTCTTACTCTATTACTACGTCTCCATCGCCCCCAATTTTTTTTTTGGAAATATATTTACTGTACAGACACACTTTTTTTACTGTTTTATTATATGTATAGATATAGATATAGATAGATTAGTCGAAAGCGGCCGTTTTTCGCAAATGTGCGTAGAAAAGCTTCACGTTCTCACTTTAAACTATGTAAAAACTACCTTAAAACTATTTATGAACTACTGGTTCATAAATAGTTTTAAGGGTTATCTAGGGTGTGATCAAGACAACATTTTAAAAAACATCTCCGTTTCTTTTCAAATAGCACTGGGCCTTAAAAATTTAAAATGTTTTGTAACAACTTCAAAAAAGGAGATTCTCAATTTCTTGGATTTTTTTAAATGTTATTTAAATAATTAGTTATTGGAAAAAAATAAATTCAAACTAATTTATTGATTTTAGATAATTTTAATTTTAGGTTGGTTATTTAAACTTTATTCATTAAAATAAAAAAAAATCGTTTTAGTACTTGCTTAGTTATTTAAATATAAAAAATTAAAAGGTACCTACTTACCCAGTGGACTGTAACACCAAAATGTACGCAATAGCTGCGTTATATCATCTGAAAAGCTTTTATAGAAACTGATAACGATACCTGATCCAGGGTTAAAAAGGCCGACCCGTTTATCAAAATTTTTATACAAAACAAGTTTAATCTTTTAAATTTTATCATTTTTATAACCTACTGCATCAAGGAGTGTGATATTTTCAGGGTTATGTATAGTTATGTCATCATTAGGTCTTTTTGTCTCCACTACAGGAGAACGACCCTCTCTGTACTACCCGAGCCAAACTTGGCCAGAGCTGTCAGAGGTCTTGGCCTACACTCTCCACGCTGGCCAGACGGGTTGGAGAGGTCTCATTGATATTTATAAGCTTTGTTTAGCTTGTATTCCCTAAGTCGCCTTCTACGACATCCACGGGAGGTCTTGGAGTGGCCCTATTCTACTCTGCCGGAAACCACACGGCAAAGTATATATGTAGTTATGTAAGTTTCTTTATTCCGCCATTATTACAAAACGATTCTCAAAAAAAGGACTAGATTATCAATTCGTAGTGTTTTTTTTAAATGTATGTTCACCGATTGTTCGACGGCGCCTGGACCGATTGGAAAAAATCTTTTTTGTTACGTATACTTACTTGTGAGGTGGTCCCATACAAATTTTATCAATATCGGTTAGAAGTGTAGTTAGGGGATGAAGTCGGTTTTTAGTTAGGGAGAAATAAAATAAAAAAACTTAGAATGTACCAGCTGCTTCTCTTCCCACGCAGATCGTAAAAGCCGATCGAGGGAATGGGCAAAAATGCGAATCATGTTAACAGGCGATGCGGCTAGCAACCCATCACTGTATTGATTGCTTTTCCATCTTCTCGCCCACCACGACGCTAAAAGTGGCTTTTGGGTCTTGCGGCCCTGGACTCTGCATAGAACCGCAAGACCCAAAAAGCTCTGTCTGCCCCATTAGGAATAAAGACGTGATAGTACTCGTATGTATGTATGTATTTTTAGCGCAATACTTGAAGGGATCGAGGTACTGTGATAAAATCCGAATTTTGATTTTTCGTGTGTAAGTGGCCAGCAAAGATTTTTGAAGCTGCCTTAAGGCATCTGACATAGCTTGACGACCATACAATGATACCAGCTGGGACCAACGGCTCATACGTGCCTTCCGAAGCATGGAGAAGTTCGACAAATTGTATGTCACTTGTGGTCATATCTTGCGGGTCGCATCTGGATGAGAGCAGCACAGGACCGAGATTGGTGGCGTAGATAAAAAAGGCCTATGCTCAGCAGTGGGCGAAAGAAGGGGTGACATGATGATGATGACGTGGTCATATCCGAGAGTGGACTACGCCCGATGTCGCTTTACTTGCTAAAGCGCTAGTAATGCGCACTCTGGCCGAGCCACCGAGCTTCTTGGTTAAAAATCTGAATTATTCTTATAGATGCTGCTAGCTCCCATGCTGGTCTGGGAGAAACGAAAAAACTTAGAATGTACCAGCTGCTTCTCTTCCCGCGCAGATCGTAAAAGCCGATCGAGGGAATGGGCAAAAATGCGAATCATGTTAACAGGCGATGCGGCTAGCAACCCATCACTGTTTTGATTGCTTTTCCATCTTCTTGCCCACCATAACGCTAAAAGTGGCTTTTGGGTCTTGCGGCCCTGGGCTCTGCATAGAACCGCAAGACCCAAAATGCTCTGTCTGCCCCATTAGGGATAAAGACGTGATAGTATGTATGTATGTATGTATGCTGCTAGCAACACCTCTTTTAGCTAAGGTTAGATAATGTATGATTCAGATGCAGTGCCTTGTAGTCGAGATATCATTTACAATTTCGTCTTGATCAAGCCCTAGAACCCTTTAAACTATTTTATGAACTACTGTTTATAGTTTAAAGTGAGAACCTGAAGCTTTTTCTTCGCATATTTTCCAAAAGTGGCCGTTTTTCGCAAATGTGCGTAGAAAATATTTACGTTCTCACTTTAAACTGTAATCAGTAGTTCATAAATAGTTTGAACAGTTATCTAGGGCTTGATCAAGACAAAATTTTAAATATATACCTATTCGTTTATTTTTAAATAATTTATTTCAAATGAGGAAGTGGACCTCGAAAAATTCGGGTAGCCCCTTAACACACTCGATAAAATAGTTAATATTTTTGTGAAGTCAAAGTTACACATTTATTAGCTATTTGATTTTGATAACTTTTGTGCTTTAGTTCTGCCATGTGGTTTCCGGCAGTGTAGATTAGGGCCACTCCAAGTCCTCCTGTGGATGTCGTAGAAGGCGACTTAGGAATACAAGCTAAACAAAACTTATAAACATCAATAAGACCTCTCCAACCCGTCTGGCCAGCGAGGGTGTAGGTCAAAGTCGTGTGGCTGCTTTGGCTAAGTGTGGCTCTGGTAGCAGAGAGGGTCGTGCTCCTGCAGTGGAGACAGAAAGACCTGATGATGATGACAATGATTGTGCTTCAGCAAATAACCCAAATCAATAACAATAAAATAAAAATAAGAGTGAGTGAAAAAAAGTCTTCAGAATCACCAACAGTTTGGTAAAAATCAAGGATTTAATTAATTATTACAATAGAAATGAAAATAACAGTTAATATAATAATATTAGTTCTTAGGTTCACTTCCACTACGCAGGGTGTTTCTAGAGCGAGATGATAGTTCTCTCATAGCTGCAACTTCTCCCACGAAAAAATCCGTAACTTTGCTCTTTGTCCCTATAAGGGCGATCTCCAGTACTCTATACTCGAAGATCTTCTTGTCATAAGCATAGAACTGAATTAAAGTGCCTTCCATAGCGTAACCAGTCGGCTTTTCTTTAACTTCAAAATCAGTTAGTTTAGAAGTACCGTCAGCATATACTATGTAAACCTGATCATCAAGGATCAAAGGCACAAAGTCTTCAAAAAGGAAAGAAGGCTTTAACAAATTAATGTATTTAGCATCAGCCTTAAGACCTTGAACTTTAGTTACTCCTTTCTCGTTGATGACGTATACGTGTTTGTTGTTATCATAGAAATAAATGTTGTTCCGAAAATCCATGACGAACTGTTGTGCGTTGGAAACGTCATTCAACTTTTCTTTCTTAGTTCCTTCAGCTGTGATTTTGAACATTTCAAATTTATCGTTAATTACGTAAAATGTAGTTTCATCAGTACCGTTATCATGAAGAATGCTTATAAAGTTTTCTTGTACAGTTCCGTATTTCTCAGCTTTCTTTAGTTGAGGGTTGTATTTGTAAATACCGTCTGAAGCTGCGAAATAAACATCTGTTGTTTCAGCTTTTACTGCAACAGTATCTCTGCCGTTTTCAAGAACATTGACAGCAGTTCCGTTTTTCAGAACGTACAATCCTTTATAATCCTTTTCGCCGTTTGCGCCGAAGTCAACTTCTGTGAAGAAAATATTGAAATCGGTTTCCATAAAGCTTGCTTCGTCTTTCATACCCTCTTTGAAGTTAAGCCTGTTCAATGGAAGTACCAGGTTGATGATGTCATGTTGACTGGAGTAGAATTTATACTTATCGACGAAGAAGTCAGAGTCGACGACAAACTTTTTCTTAGCAGATCCCGCAGGATTGCCTGAACAGAGACCCGCCAGGAACACGACGAAAAGTACAAAAATCTTCATCATGGAATCTGAAATTTAAAGAATGTAAAATTACTATACAATATTTTTATCAATTAGTTAATAAAGCCGTGTGGTTTCCGGCAGGGTAGAAAAGGGCCACTCCAAGTCCTCCCGTGGATGTCGTAGAAGGCGACTTAGAAAATACAAGCTAAACAAAGCTTAAAAACATCAATGAGACCTCTTCAACCTGTCTGGCCAGCGTGTTGGCCAAGTCCTCTAGCTGCTTTGGCCAAGTATGGCTCTGATAGTACAGCGAAGGTCGTGCTCCTGCAGTGGAGGCGAAAAGACCTGATGATAATGATGATGATGATGATTTTCATCAATTATTCGTGCAATCCGAAACCGTAAATAAAACGATTTTTGAATCTGCTCAAAAATAAGTAAACTATACATTTTTAAAATCTGATGAAAGCGGAAACTGATAAATAATAGATAAAGGACGTACGTGCACGTTCAGCGCTCTTGACGTCACTGATGTTAGTTTTCACGCTTATGAAAGAGATAGTGAGATGTCCCCATTACGCTCCCTCTTTTCTTTATAGCAATATTTCAAATGCTAATTATTGCTTTCTTGCTTTCGAAAGAATATTTCTTTGTAGTAGTATTTTTTGTTTTATATTTGTAGTAGTATTTTTTGTTTATAAAATATTAACTACAAACATATACAGGAAAATAGCCTCGAGCGAAGTTCTCTGAGTCTTCTTTAACAATCCGGCGTTTGTTTGTATATTTGTTTGTTTGTGACGATAACTCAATGCGGCTCGCAATCTATCACTATTGTGATTTTCTTTTGCGACCTTCTCATCCACCATCACTCTAAAAGTGGCTTTTGAATCTTATGGCCCTAGGCTATCGCGTTAGGTATAATGACATCACAGGTTATAGCATAGTCCATACGATAATCTACACGAGGGGTTAGTTAAGAAAAAAAAATTGGTACCCATTTTATTTGTAAGAGTTACTATAAAAAAAAAACATATTTTACTTTACGAAAATTTTGCCATGATTAATAAACATACTCTTACCTAATTACAGCTCTCTAGTACTTATAACTGCTGTGTAAAACCGCGGACGGACAGACAGACTGACAGACATGGTAAAACTATAAGGGTTCTTTGTTTACTACGGAACCCTAAAAACACTTTAACATACATAGGTAATAATATTTGGATAGAAAAGGGTTTTCACCGCCTTCATAAATAGAGTAGAATATTTTAATGTAGGTAAACTTACCTGCCTATTTGCGTTATTTTTTATTTTTTATTTGAAATTTTGTTGGTCCCTTAATTTGCTGAACATTTCATCATCGTCATCATATCAGCCACAGGAAGTCCACTGCTGGACATAGGCCTACCCCAAGGTTTTCCAAAACGACCGTGTACGAGCCAAGCTAGCACATTTCAGCTGCACGCGGCCATAACAATAAACAGTTTCTACGTGACGTGGTCTTGTGTCTCCAAACCAACATCTAACAACCTCAACATCATCATAACTTCGTGTATGGCGCGGGCCTAGGTGACAACCGAAGCCTGCGCCGTACAGACCGATTGGAAGCGTTCTTCTGCAACCTTTCTAAAGTCGTCCAGCCACCTAGTTGGTGGGTATCCTACACTGCGCTTGCGGTACGTGGCTACGATTTGAGAACCCTGCTGCCAAATCGACCATCGGTGCTATGCGGATTAGCTCGTTGAAGTGGCATATGCCACTTAACGAGCTAATTCGCTGGGCTATGTCGTAGTGACCTTCGTTCTTATATAAAACTCCTCATTTCTAATTCGATCTCGTAGAGAAACACCGAGCATAGGCCCCCCATAGCGCGTTGCACGACCTTGAGCCTTCTTATGAGACCCATAGTAAGGGACCACGTTTCAAAGCCATAAGTCAACACTGGTAACACACATTATTCTTGAGGCACAAAAGTACTATGGAAACTGCGTAAATTCCTGAACGCTGCCCAGCCGAGTTATCCCAGCCCAGGTGAAGATATGATGAATAATAATAACTTTGAAGATATAAAGTCTATTGTTATTTTTTTGGGAGTGCCTCCGCTACCGGCGCTGGTTACCGAATTGGCTGCCGGCGCTGGTATAACACTATCTATGTCTGTGTTACTTTCGCCCTTAGCTTGAGTCGCTTGCTCGCTCGTGTTTTGGTCACATGAAAACTATTAACGAACCTTACCTACACTTCACGGCAAATTTATAATAACCGCCGGTTCGCAATAGTGATAGTTTTAGGAGCCGGCGCCGGCAGCGGAGGTACTATCAATTTTTTTATTAATATTAAAACAAATGAGAAGGTAACTACTTACTGCGTGTACTGCAACACAAAAATGCACGCGCAAATGACGTTACATCAGATGAAATTGTTTTTATAACTTGGTAACGGTATCCTCAGGTTAAGTGGTGTGACCCGTTTATCTCACGTTTCGTACAAAACAAAGTTCGTTATCCTTTACTATATAATACTTGCTTTCTTTCTTTTTCACCGACTTCAATAAAAGGAGGTTGTCAATTTGAATGTACACTGAGAAAAACAATGGTTGCTAGTAGCAAAAATGTTTGCTACACGTTACCAAAATCGAGTGAATGCTGAACTCAGGGATACTAGTAGTTCAAATGTGTTTAAATTAATAGTTGTCGTTTGGCACATGCAACTACATGGTTCTGCTAATTAGAACAAACTTTTAGTATCTAAAGAAAAACTGGTTCATCTATTTCTCAGTGTTTATTTTTTATTTACAAGTTTTATTTAGTTTCACCTGTCCCGTAATCAAATCTTGCAAGTTAAAGACCCACTCTGAAGCTGAAATTTTGTACGCATACGTATATCGCGTGAATTCGCGTGACAATGCAATATAATAATGACATGGAGCTGTTCTGGTGATAGTTTAAAAAAAAAAGTGTTATCTAAGGCATACTGAAAACAACATTATCAAACTTAATAAATAATATCTCCGTTTCCTTTCCAATAATTTATATCAAATGGGGGCAGAATCTGTGTCCCCTTAAGTTGTTAGTCTCGGCTGTCATCATTTTATGGCAGTCGTCAAGTCGTGTCAGAAAGGTGGCTTGAAAAATATGTCACCAGTGACAGCCACTTACACACGAACAACAGCTAAGACCACTCACTAATACATTGTTTTTTTTGTTAAATTAGTAATAAATACGGACAATTCACACTGATTGAGCTAGCCCCAAAGTAGGTTCGAGACTTGTGTTATGGGATAGGTACTGACTCAACGATAAGTATTAGGTATATTTTATAAAAAATAAAGCGGCCAAGTGCGAGTCGGACTCGCCCATGAAGGTTTCCGTAGCAGTAAGTAAAATAATATAAAAGTTCTTGTAGATCGATTTAACTTTAACCAACCGATTTTTTCTAGATTTAGTTTTAACCGAATATTGGTTTAAACGAGATCTAGTAAATAGTATTTTAAAAAAAACTACTTACTAGATCTCGTTCGAACCAATTTCCACTGGTAGTTTACATGGACCGGGGATCGAACGGGATCTCCGGTATGACAGAGTGGCTTGATGGCCACTAGGCCACAGATGTCGACGATATAAGTCGAGATAACCTGAGTCAAGTGCTAGATGCCCTTGAGAAGGCCACCAGGTGGAATAAGGGGCATATGAAACATGATTACAGTACCTAAATACTTAATAATACATGAATTTTTATCCCATGCTGGTCTGGGAGAAATAAAAAAAAAACTTAGAATGTACCAGCTGCTTCTCTTCCCACGCAGATCGTAAAAGCCGATCGAGGGAATGGGCAAAAATGCAAATCATGTCAACAGGCGATGCGGCTAGCAACCCATCACTGTATTGATTGCTTTTCCATCTTCTCGCCCACCATGACGCTAAAAGTGGCTTTTGGGTCTTGCGGCCCTGGGCTCTGCATAGAACCGCAAGATCCAAAATGCTCTGTCTGCCCCATTAGGGATAAAGACGTGATAGTATGTATGTATGTATGAATTTTTAGGGGTCCAGTGCTACCCCAATTTGAAATAAATTATTTAAAAGGAAACAGAGATATTATTTAAAATGTTGTCTTATGCTGCCCTAGATAACCCTTTAAACTAATTGCCACTTTTGGTAAAAACTGTAACAAAAGCTTCACATTCTCACTAAAAAACTGTTAACAGTATTTTATACAAAGTGCAAGGGGCATACCCGAAATAAATCAAACCACGGGCTATAGTAGATCACTATTGCAAAATAAAATTAAGATAACAGTCAAGAAGTCAAAAAAATTTCGCCATTCTCATACAAATTGCCCGGGCGGCTGCACACATAGTATGGAAATGCCATTTTTTTTGTCCTTCACTGTTATTTTAATTCCATTATAGTAAAATGATCTAGTATCAGCCCGTGGTTTGATTTATTACGGGAATGTCCCTTCCAATTTATGTAACAAAAAAAAAATCCCTAACTACACAAACGATTTTGAAAAAAAATCTATGGGACCACCTGACAAGTATACCTATTCAAACTAAAAAAGATTTTTCTGAATTGGTCTATAGGCATCTTCGAGTAATCGATGAACATACATATAAAAATGAGATTCCAACGAATGATAACCTTTTTGAAGTCGGTTAAAAATAGTTGAGCAAAAATTTTAAATGATATCTCCATTTCCTTTTAAATAATTTATTAATAATTTATTTCAAATGGAAGCAGCAGTGAACCCCGAAATATATGACAGTATTTTATTATACCTCAATTGCCTACCCATCGCCTAATAAACGTAATTATTTCTCTTCCTTGTCACTAGATGGTGCTATAAGGTAATAAATAAAACATTCAAATCTTTTCTTACTATTATTTAAGTAATTTAAGTAAATTAGTACTCTAATTAATTAAATATGACTTATGTGAAATGCAATAACTAGTAGTTCGCCGCGAACTTAGACCTCGCGATTACTATTCTATATTATAACATAAAATCATTCCCTAAGTAACACCTAGATGGCGCTATCCAAAGTTAAAACGCGCTATGGTTTCGTTTGCTACATACTCGCGGACTTTTTTATTAATATTTTAAAAACTACTGAACCGATTTTGATGTCCAACGAACTTGAAAATTCTACTGATATTTCCTACATGCCTACCAAATTTCATCAAAATAAGACCAACGGTTCGGCAATTATCGCGGTACAAACATACATACATACATACATACATACAATGTGTTTTCGCCCCCAACTCGATTTAGAGACCTTGCTCGCTTCGCTCGCTCGGTCAAATATTTTCAACACTTCCTTTGTCACTTTGCCGCAACTACAGTTTTGCCTACTCCTCTACAGTTTACTATAGTCTTCTTCTACAGTTTTGCCTCAGTTTACATGGCGTTGGGTATCTGATCTATTACGTTGGTAATTTTATTATCTTTGGTATAGGGAGGGAACACGAATCGGGTAAAAAACTTTCATAGGAAACCATATATTTAATTTAATTCAAATATAATTTTACTATCATAGGATATTTACAATATCTCATAATAATCGTAACTTTGTTTTATTGCACAATTGTTGACGTCAAATGGTTACTTACAGCAGTTACAGCTAAGTTTACTGCCGCTTCCAAAGCGCTAGTGCAGAAGTTAAAATCAGTCGGTAAAAGTTACAACGAATTACAAGAACTTTTATATTATGTTTTGCTGCTACTAAACCCTTCATGGGCGAGTCCGACTATGTATGTTCACCGATAATTCGAAAACGCCTGGACCGATTTGAAAAATTCTTTTTTGTTTGAAAGGTGTACTCGTGAGGGGGTCCCATAGACATTTTATCAAAATCGGTTGAGTAGTTTGGTGGTGAAGTCGGTTTTTAGTTTTGAATAATTTTAGCGCAATTTCAGGAGTGATTGAGAGACTGAGATAAAATCCGTTATTTTTGTTTCTTCGTGTGTGTAAGTGGCTAACATTGATATAAAAATTTTCAAGCCGCCTTAAGGTATCTGACATAGCTTCACGAATGCCATACAATGATGACAGCAGGGAGTGCCTTCCGGCCACCGAGCTTCTCAGTGGAAAATTCGAATTATTCTTAAGGGCGCTGCGACTAGCAACCCCACTTTTAGCTAAGGATAGACAATCTATGATTCAGGACACTGCGTCTTGCAGTCGGGATATCGTTTAAAATTTTGTATTGATCAAGCCCTAGATAACCCTTCAAACTATTTTATTAACTACTGTTTATAGTTTAATGTGAGAACTGTGTGCCAAAACTGGCTGTTTTTCGCAATTGCGTGTAGAAAAACTTCACATTCTCACTTTGAATTGTAAACTCGTAGTTCATAAAATAGTTTGAAGGGTTATCTTGGGTTTGATCAAGACGAAATTTTTAAGGAAAATTTGACCGTGTCAGAAGTTGGCCATTTTCTTGGAAGGTCGCAGCTAAACATGAAGGAACAAGACGGACGCATTACCATATCATTTACATCAGCACAGCAAAAAGCTGGGGGTTTAATAGCAAGCTTGGAAAAGCTATACGACGCGAAGAATTCAAGTGTACCCAAATTACATGTATTAACTGCCTGCTTGAGTACATTACTGCCGGGGTTGGTCGTACTACATTACGCCAAACTCTCTCGCAATCTGACCGCAAAGTTGCACAATGTGTCTCTTGTGCCATGGGACTTCCACCTAGGAAAAACTACTATACAAATGGTAATGCCGAGGGGAGAACTAATCTACATACCATACAAGGCACAACACGAGGAGCAAATGACGGAAGATTGGATCAAGAGTCTACTGGCGCCAATGAAAATTTATATATCCCATCAAGCAATGCCGAACTCATTGCTGAGTGTGCAACTACCGACCATGAACCTGGAAGTGAACAAGACGATTTATACAATGCGAGGGGATCAAACTCTTAAAGAAGACGTTCTTTCATTGACCAACAAAATAAGAAACTTGTGCTAATTCTTTGTGAAAACCAATCTTTCAACGAAGGGACAGCTACGCGAATATTGTGTCAACACCCTGAAGGGATTGCCCTTCAATTCCAACGAAATTTCAATGACAGACTTCGTACAGCAATATCAGTGTCACAAACATTGGTATTTTGCGAAACGGTACACAAACGACTCGAACGAGCCAAATCACTCGACTTAAAAGAAGACCCAGAAGCTTCAAATCTCAAAACAACAATGGATGATTGAGCAATCCATGGGGTCTTGATCGGTGAAATGCTTTTTGTAGTACTCTGCGGTGTAGATTCCGAAGACATCGTCGTCTCCGGGTCTGGTATCAGGTTCAGGCGATTGGGTTTCATTGCCATGTGTACCATTGGGCGCGTTTTCTTTTTCGTTGGTTCTTCTTGTACTTCTTCCGAGGTCTCTTGTGGAAATCCATGGCTGGGTGTGGTCCTTTTGTGCCTTGAAACCGGACTGTCCGTCAATTTGGGTGTCTCCTGGATTTGGTGAGTCTCAAAGTCAACGTTTGGCTTTCCATTGTTGAGGACATTGATATAGGGTTCAATGTCAACTGAAGTGATGATGTGAATAGCGTGCTGCTCCATGGGCGACTGTGCCGGTGTACTGCTCGCGCTCTTATTTATACGGGTCGGCTTCGCCACATCTGTTTCTCTGTTTCTCCCCCGCCGAGTGACCGTTATATTTTCCCACTGTGACATCTGTTGCACACGTGTTATCTTTCTCCCGCTGAGTTTCCGGTCCCATAGCGACCCACAGCGCCATCTGCATAATAAGAGCAAAAAAAACTTTCCCCGTCCGCTAGGTAGGGTAGGTAGGTAGCTATTTATGGTTAGGTGACTCATCATGGCTGACGCAATACCATTGATGTCTGGACATGTTCGGGCGTGAATGAAACACGTCTATACGTGTACAAACGTAGTAGTAGTGGGCGTACCCAACCTAACCAACCCCTTTTTTTTTTTTTTTTTTTTTTTTTTTTGACGCGGAGAAAATCCCTTCGGATACCTTACCGGTTACGGGACACCGGTAAGGTTATGTGGTGTTACCACTAAAAACTCCGCGGTGTCACCTCTCAGCCGCTATCGGCCGGGACCGTGTGCTTCTTCATGCTCCACAGCCCCGGCGCGGCCGGCCGCTACTTAAGCGGCCCCGGCTCGCCAACGGCCTCACGGCACCCTCTGCTGAATCAGAGGGGCCGGAGTAACCGCCGCCTTGGCCTTTTGGCCCAAGGACAGACGCGCTGACACGCACACGCGCCTGCCTTCCACTCCGGAGGGCTGTCCGTTGGACGATGGAATCCCGTTTCCACCGTCCAACCAGCCCTCATAATTTGGGGCCTGCGGAAGCAGGCCCTGCCCCAGTCCACCTGACGGCGACCGGGGCCCACACAGCCGGCCGCAGGGGATAGGGAGAGCGGCAACGTAACACTGACACTCCTCTTCCCCTGCGGCCCCACCGATGCCGTGCCAAGCGCCACGGCCGCGCTTGGTCGCGGAGGATAGGGCGAGCGGCAACGAAACACCGACACTCCTCTTCCCCCGCGACCCCTACCACGGCTGTGATGGTAGGGAGGTCGTCGTCACCCCCTTCCCTCACAGCCAGGCCATTCCCGCCAGGAATGGCCTCCGCCGGGCCCGGGGAGGCCTAAGCCTCAACCCGGGCAATGGGTTCCTCTTAGCTTCCCTGCGGCCGAGGCAACCGCAGGTACTGAGCCCCCCCATCGCGACAAGATGGGAACCACATCGGGGGGGAACCTAACCAACCCCTAACCTAACCTAACCAAAACCACCCCAAACCCACCCCCAACCTACCCCTAAGGTGACCCACGTGAAATCACTACAGTAACCTCACGAACTGAATTTTTTTTTCGCAAACTTATGAAAAAAAAAAAAAAAACACCTGTCACGTGATCCACCTCATCGGTCTCTACACGTACCCCAACTTTTGTTTTTTTTGTCCTAGACGAGCTCTACGAGTCTTGTTTTAAGTTTTAGTTTTTAGAGTAATTTAACACACTCGATGAAATAGTTAATCATTTGCGGAGTCAAACTTACATGCTATTTGATTTGGATATCTTTTGTGCTTCAGTTCTATCGTGTGGTTACCGGCAGAGTAGAATAAGATCACTCCAACCAAGTCCTCCCGTGGATGTCGTAGAAGGCGACTTAGGAAATACAAGCTAAGCTAGCTTATAAACATCAATGAGACGTCTCTAACACGTCTGGTAAAACTCCTCTGGCTGCTCTGTCCAAGTATGGCTCTGGGTCGTGCTTCTGCAATGGAGACAAAAAGACCTGTTGATGATGATGATGATTGTGCTTCAGCAAATAACCCAAATTTAATAACAATCAAAATAAAATAAAAATAAGAATGAGTGAAAATAATTGTACAGAATCGTCAACAGATTAAAATCAAAGATTTAATTAATTACAAGCGAAAAGAAAATTACAGTAAATAAAATAATTAGTTCTAAGGTTCACTTTCACAACGCAGGGCGCTTCTAGAGTGAGATGATAGTTCTGACATAGCTGTAACTTCGCCCATGAAAAAATCCATAACTTTGTCCTTTGTAAAATATCCTCCATTAACGATAATCTCCAGTACTCTATACTCGAAGATCTTCTTGTCATAAGCAAAGAACTGAATAAAAGTACCTTCCATAGCGTAACCAGTCGGCTTATCTTTAACTTCAAAATCAGTAAGTTTAGAAGTACCGTTAGCGTATACCATGTAAACCTGATCGTTCAGAACCAAAGGCACAAAGTCTTCGAAAAGGAAAGAAGGCTTTAACAAATGAATGTATTTAGCATCAGCCCTAAGACCTTGAACTTTAGTAACTCCTTTCTCGTTGATGACGTATACATGTTTGTTGTCATCATAGAAATAAATGTTGTTCCGAAAATCCATGACAAACTGTTGTGCGTTGGGAACATCATCTAACTTTTCTTTCTTAGTTCCTTCAGCTGTGATTTTGAACATTTCATATTTATCGTTAATTACATAAAATGTAGTTTCATCAGTACCGTTATCATGAAGAATGCTTATAAAGTTGTCTTGTACAGTTCCGTATTTCTCAGCTTTCGTTAGCTGAGGGTTATATTTGTAAATACCGTCTGAAGCTGCGAAATAAACATCTGTTGTTTCAGCTTTTACTGTAATAGTGTCTCTGCCGTTTTCAAGAACATTGACAGCAGTTCCGTTTTTCAGAACGTACAATCCTTTATATTCCTTTTCGCCATTTGCGCCGAAGTCAACTTCTGTGAAGAAAATATTAAAATCGTTTACCATATAGCTTGCTTCGTCTAGCAAATCCCCTTTGAAGGTGTTCAATGGAAGTACCAGGTTGATGATGTCGTGCTGGCTGGAGTAGAATTTGTAGCTATCGACGAAGAAGTCAGAGTCGACGACCAACTTTTTCGTGGCAGTTGCCGCAGGATTGCCAGAACAGAGCCCCGTCAGAAACACGACGAAAAGTACTAACATCTTCATCTTGGTATCTGAAATTTAAAGAATGTGAAATCACTATGCAGTATTTTCATCAATCAGGTATTTTAGTAATTCATTTAATCCGAAACACTGCTCAAAAAAAAGTAAGTTAAATAATATAAGCTTTAAAAATCAGGTCACGCCACCGTCAACGTCGACAAAGTGGCATCGGCTTTTTAAAGGTGCATCCTTTGTGGCGCGCCGTCGGCGTACAAACCAATTTAACAAATGAAGTATACAAAATTATGAATAGTTTTTCAAAACTTAAAACCGACTTTACCCCTAAATTACACAACCGATTATGATAACATTTCACTTTAACCTTGCAAGTTACCTTATCCCTTAACTAACCCCTAAGCCGGCACTGGGAGGAATTCCTCCCGACTTCCATTGTTTAACTATTGTGTCTGGTATTGGCGCATCTCAAAGAGTTAAAAAAAACATAAATTTTCTAAATCGGTCTAGGCGTCTTGGAATAATCGGTGAACATACATTAAAAAAATCGTGACGAATTGATAACCTCCTCCTTTTTAGGAAGTCAGTTAAAAGCACTTAAACAAAATACATACTTAGCTTGGAAACGTTTTCATCCAACTTTAAGGGGCTACCTGACTTTTCTGGGGACCAGTGCCGCCTGGCACCATTTGAAACAAATTATTTGAAAGCCCTAGATTTGAAGTTCTTTTCAAACTATTTTATGAACTACTGTTTATAGTTTAAGGGTCCCCCGACCCTAGACCAAAATACAACTTTCCATACAAACGTAGTCTACGTTTTATTTCAAAACGACATGTCCGATTTGGGCAAAATTTTGTAATTTCAAAGATATTGCAATTATCTAGGTTTATATTTAGTTTCCTACAGTAAAAATATGAACTTGAAATAGAATATAGTGTTTTATATCATTTTTGACCATTAGTATGGGAAACTTCTAAATCGTTATATTTTCTTTCCAGTTCATAATTTTACTATAGGAAACCCAATATAACCCTAGATAATTGCAATTTCTTTACAATTACCAATTTTTACCGGAATCTGACATGTGGTTTTAAAATTAAACGTGTACTACGTTTGTATGGAGAAGTCTAGGGTCGCCGGACTCTTAAAGTGAGAACGTGAAGCTTTTTTACGCAAATTAGTTGAAAGTGGCCGTTTTTCGCAAATGTGCGTAGAACAGCTTCACATTCTCACTACTCTCTGTAGGTGAATTGACCTGTTTTATTGAATGAAATATTGTTGCTCCCGTATTACTTTGCTGAAGATATCGTCATCATCATCATATCAGCCGCAGGAAGTCCACTTCTGGACACAGGCCTCCCCCAAGGTTTTCCAAAACGACTGATTGGAAGCGGCTTGCATGCAGCGTTTTCCTGCACGTCCGACTACCTAGTTGGTGGGTGTCCTACACTGCGCTTGCTGGTACGTGGCCTCCATTCGAGAACCCTTTTGCCCCAGCGGCCATCGGTGCTACGTGCCCCACCCACTTGTTTGTTTGTTTGTAAATTCTTTATTGTACAAAAAGAACACTACAAAAATACAGTTCTTCAACGAGCTAATCCTCTAGGCTACGTCAGTGACCTTCGGTATTCTCGATCCTAATTTCTAATTCGATCACGTAGAGAAACACCGAGCATAGCCCTCTCCACAGCGCTTTGAGCGACCTTGAGCCTTCTTATAAGATCCATAAGTAAGGGACCAAGTTTCAGAGCCAAAGTCATCACTGGTAACACACAATCTAAAGGCACTGAGATATTTTGGACTCAATGACACTGTGACACTGCGTAACTTCCCGAAAGCTGCCCAGCCGAGTCAACCCAGCCCAGGTGAAGATATGATGAATAATAATAACTTTGAAGATATAAAGCCTATTGTTATTTTTTAATTAATATTAAAACAAATAAAAAGGTAGGTACTTACTGCGTAGACTGCAACACAAAAATGAACGCGCAAATGACGTTACAACAGATGAAATTCTTTTTAAAACTTAGTAACGGTACCCTCAGGTTAAAGGCCTGCGCAGACGAGGAAATTTTCTCCACGGCGAACTCAACGCATACGTATCGTCGTACATACGTACGTCACTCTTGAGCGCACAACGCGACTAAAGTCCGCCATGTGCGTTGCTTCGCCTAGTCACACGAGTTCTTTTTTTTTTCCGTACTTTTGTCCGGTCCGCTCCCTGCATGTCCTCGGTTATTCGGGGGACTTTTTGTACGCGGTACTTTTAATCCCTCGTTTGCGTTACTTAATACAGTTGTAAGCTATCTATTTTAGCAGACAAAAAAGTCCGCGGACAAAAATCCCTCGTCTGCGCTGGCCCTTAGTGGTGTGACCCGTTTATCTCACGTTTCGTACAAAACAAAGTTCATTATCCTTTACTAAACTACCTCTATATAAAACCAGCTTTCTTTCTTTTTTCACCGACTTCAATAAAGGAGGTTATCATAAATGTACACTGAGAAAAAAGAACAGTTGCTAGAAACAAAAATGTTTTCTACACGTTACCAAAATCGAGTGACTGCTGAACTCAGGGCTACTAGTAGTTAAAATGTGTTTTAATTCATACTTGTAGTATGGGACATGCAACTACATGGTTCTGCTAATTAGAACAAACGTTTAGTATCTAAAGAAAAACTGGTCGATCTATTTCTCAGTGTATATTTTTTAATTACAAGTTTTATTTAGTTTCACCTGTCTCGTAATCAATCTTGCAAGTTAAAGATCCACTCCCCGGATTCCGATTGAGCTGAAATTTTGTACGCATACGTATATTGCGTCGCAATGCAATATTATGATGACATAGAGCTGTTCTGATGATAGTTTGAAGGGTTCTCTAGGGTATACTGGAAACAACATTTTAAACAATATCTCCGTTTCCTTTCAAATAATTTATATCAAATGGACTCTGTGATGGACTCTGGAGCTCTGGACTCATGTGTCCCCTTAAGTTGTTAGTCTCGGCTGTCATCATTTAATGGCAGTTGTCAAGTCGTGTCAGAAAGGTGGCTCGAAAAATCTGTCACCAGTGACAGCCACTTAAACAGTTTTTTTCCGCTAATCATATATAAATAAATAAACTAATAAATATAAATAAATACGGAAACTTCACACGCATTGAGCCTCAAACTAGGTTCGAGACTTATTTAATGGGATACTAACTCAACGATACTGTATTTTATAAACAATACATATATAGATAACCATCCAAGAACCAGGTCAATCTGAAAAAGATCATTTTCTATGTTGACCTGACCGGAGATCGAACGGGATCTCTGGTATGACAGAGTGGCTTGATGCCACTAGGCCACAGAGGTCGACTAGTTTCTAGTTTTTTATTGTCAATTTATTAGTCGTAAGCTAATTGAGTTTTGTGCATACTCAAATGTAGCTATTTGAATGAAAAAGTAAATAAAAACTATGTTAATATTTTTGCCCTGACAATGGACATTTATTCGGCATATACGGACATTTATTCGGCATTTATTTAATGTGCCCAATATGCCCGGGCGTAAACCCATCTCTACAACTAATACATTTTTTTTTATGTTGAATTAATGAATAAATACGGACAATTCACACTGATTTAGCTAGCCCCAAAGTAGGTTCGAGACTTGTGTTATGGGATAGGTTAGGTTACTATAACTCAACGATAAGTATTAGGTATATTTTATAAAAAAAATAAAGCGGCCAAATGCGAGTCGGACTCGCCCATGAAGGTTTCTGTAGCAGTAAGTAACATAATATAAAAGTTCTTGTAGTTCGATTGAACTTAAACCAACCGATTTCTTCTAGATTTAACCGAATATTGGTTTGAACGAGATCTAGTAAGTAAACTACTTACTAGATCTCGTTCATACCAATTTTCGCTGGTAGTTTGCATGGACCGGGGATCGAACGGGATCTCTGGTATGACAGAGTGGCTTGATGGCCACTAGGCTACAGAGGTCGACGATATAAGTCGAGATAACCTGAGTCAAGTGCTAGATGCCCTTGAGAAGGCCACCAGGTGGTCACACCAAGGTCTTAATAAGGGGCATATCAAACACGATAACAGTACCTTTAAGATACATGCATTTTTCGAAGTCCAGTGCTGCCTCCATTTGAAATGAACTATTTGAAAGGAAACGGAGACATTATTTAAAATTTTGTCTCGAGCTGCTCTAGATAACCCTTCGAAGTAACTGCCACTTTTAGCAAAAACTCAGAAAAGCTTTATGTTCTTACTAAAAACTGCCTCCGTGGTAGTGGTTAGAGCGTTTGGCTCATACCCGGAGGTCGCGGGTTCGATTCCCAGCGGGGGCAACGACTTTGTGTTGTTGTCCTAGTTTGGTTAGGGCATTGCAGGCTGATCACCTGATTGTTTGATAAGTAAGATGATCCGTGCTTCGGAGGGCACGTTAAGCCGTCGGTCCCGGTCACTGTCTTTGACATTGGTCGTTACCTAAAACCATGTCAGAGGCCTTTAAGGCGGTTTAAAAACTCTGACACTAGTGTTAGTCACTAACACACACGATAGAAGACTAAAAGCTGTTAACAGTACTTCATATAATAATTGTTCAAAACTAATAACAGACTTCATACTACACAACCGATTTTGATAAAATTTCTATGGGGCCTAACAAGTACCGCCATATAAACATAATTTAAAAATCTAAAGCATATTCAACACTTTCTTTGTCACTTTTTTGCTAGTCGTGTGTGCTGCCATCTCTGTGTGCCTACCCCGCAACTCCAGTATTGTCTACTTACGGCCCTCCGATAGTTTTTATGACGTTGGTTATCTGTTACTTTAATAATTATATTATCTTTGGCATATGAAACACGAATCGAGTAAAAAACTTTCATAGGAAACCATATATTTTATTAAATTCAATTTAATTTAAATATATCTTTATTATCATAGGATATTTATAATATCTCTTAATAATCGTCATTATTTTGTTGCACAATTGTTGACGTCAAATGGTTACTTACAGCTAAGTTTACTGCCGCTTCCAAAGCGCTAGTGCAGAAGAAGCGGTAACAAACTGCACTGCAACATTTTCTCCAAGGACGTCAACTTACAATTGAAATAATTAAATATGTGGACAGAGAATACCTACCTACATTGTTTGTGTCCTATATTATATTAGACATATCTTTTCTGCGACAAAGTATTATAATTATATTTTCTATACTTCTTAATTTTTCTTAATAGGCATCGTTTAATATTTAAACTCGAATAATGAAGTTGAGATGAGAACATACACATGGTTTTTTGTTTTAAGTACCTACCTAATAACAACGTGGAAAACACAAAAAGCAAAAAATAGTCAGCATTTCCATACAAAAGTGTCCACTCATCCGGAAATTTGTATAATATTTTTTAATTTTGTCTGTTATTTTACACTTAAATAAGCTTTTCGTTTTCTCTACCTACCTAATACAATGTAAAGGACCATACTAGATCACTATAGTATCATGAAATTAAAATAACAGTCAAAATACTAGAGAAAAAGATGTTTCTATACAAATTTCCCGGACAAATTCATTTCATTCGGAAATTTTCATTATACTATAGTGATCTAGTTTAGCCTGTGGTTCGATTTATTACGGGTATGTCCCTTCCACGTTGTATAAGTGGACCTTTGGACCCTTAGCGGTCTCATGTGCCCGCGCTACCCCATTCGACTTTAAACCTTATTCTCACTGCTTAGAGTCTATTTTTGTGTGGTTGCTGACGCCGCTTGGTTCTTAAGGGGGGTTTTCATACTCTCCAGATGTCGCTAGAGGTTGCTTCGGTGTCCGTGACCTCTGTATCCGCCAGAGGAACGACCACAGAGGTTGCTCAGGTACTCACTGTCATATCTGGAAGAGATTAAGGCCCATTTATAATAAATACATACATACATACATACTATCACGTCTTTATCCCTAATGGGGCAGACAGAGCATTTTGGGTCTTGCGGTTCTATGCAGAGCCCAGGGCCGCAAGACCCAAAAGCCACTTTTAGCGTCATGGTGGGCGAGAAGATGGAAAAGCAATCAATACAGTAATGGGTTGCTAGCCGCATCGCCTGTTAACATGATTTGCATTTTTGCCCATTCCCTCGATCGGCTTTTACGATCTGCGTGGGAAGAGAATCAGCTGGTACATTCTAAGTTTTTTTTATTTCTCCCAGACCAGCATTGGAGCATTTATAATAAATAATAATAAATATATAGGAACAAATAACACAGATTGAGCTAGCCCCAAAGTAAGTTCGAGACTTGTGTTATGGGATACTAACTCAACGATACTATATTTTATAACAAATACATATATAGATAAACATCCAAGACCCAGGACAATTTGAAAAAGGTCATTTTCCAACTTGCCCTGACCGGGAATCGAACCCGGGACCTCTGGGTGGCGGACTAGCATGGTGACCACTACGCCACGGAGGTCGTCAAAATTTATACGATGCAAGTTTTCTGCCTGTTGCATACATACATCATTATCATCAGGTCGTTTTGTCTCCACTGCAGGAGCACGACCCTCTCTGTATTACTAGAGCCATACTTGGCCAGAGCTGCCAGAGTATTTGGCCTACACTCTCCTCGCTGGCCAGACGGGTTGAAGAGGTCTCACTGATGTTTAAGTATAGCTTTGTTTAGCTTGTATTTCCTAAGTCGCCTTCTACGACATCCACGGGAAGATTTGGAGTGGTCCTATTCTACTCAGCCGGAAACCACACGGTAACGTGCATACATACTATCACGTCTTTATACCTATTGGGGCAGACAGAGTCTTTTATATCTTGTGTCTCTAAGCAGTCAGAATCCAGGGCCCCAAGACACAAAGGCCACTTTTAGCATGATGGTGGGCGAGAAGATGGGAAGGGATTGATGTAGTGATGAGTTGTTAGCCGTATCACATTTTCGCCCATTCCCTCGATCGGCTTTTACGATCTGCTCGGGAAGACTAGCAGTTACCAATTACCATACGATTCTTAACCGTCTTCAAACAAAAGCTTAAATTTGTTGGGTATTTTTTTTATTGTTTGTTTACTGATTATGGACAAAGTACACAGACTGAGTTAGTCCCAAAGTAATTCAAATACTTGTGTTATGGGATAATAACTCAACGATACTATATTTTATAACTAATACATATATATCTAGGTCTAAGCGCCGATTTAGGCTTGAACGGCAGCAGCAGTGTTCATCACTGTCAAACCATATTCACCTTTATTTCTATCTCCGAAATGCATACAATAGCTTGAGATAAACATGGCTTGTGGACGCCTAAGTCTAAGCTTTCTGACTGAATACATCTAAATATTAATATTTTTTTTTTTCCTTATAGTAAAGAATTACCTACTCCTTTTCGGGTGACACTTCTTACCCGAATGTCAAGAATTTGTTTGAATTTGAATTTGACAGAGGGATCACCGTGGCCACATACTGGTCAAAGACAATTTGAAATTGAAGCTACACTGAAACCATTTCGACTGGATAAGAAGAAGAATTTGTTTGTGTTTTGCGCGTATCTTGTATAAGTAAATGTCTTTTGTTACCTCGTATCTTCTAGACGGCTGGACAGATGACAAGTAAGGTATCTTTAGATTTATCAAAAAAAAACAAATGTCGTTGAAAAAAAAAAACGGCCCATGTTTGGCGCGAAAATGTTAGTCGTTACTATGATTTTTAACTAAACCTGTCGAGTAGGGTATCAAAATGAAGGAAAGATTACGTAAATATGCAACGTTTATGTTTAAATATAATTATGAACGAAAAATGCCATTTATGAAGTTAGTTTTTTTCTGTCAGTCGGGTTTTTTTATAATTAGATATTTTTATTGCAACCAAAACAAAAATACCAAAAGGAAATCAAGGTGCAGGAAATTAGAAAAAAAACAACCACTGAACTTAAAATAAAAATTTATTTATAAAATCATAACTCACTAAATTACATGGCTTAACATATCAAATTCATACATTCACATTATAAGGCATCGTGGATGTTCATTTCAATTTAAAAAATAAATTTATCCTAAAATAAACAATGAACACAATTTAGCAAAAATGTCAAGAATCAGCCATTAATTACTTGAGATTTTTGCACGTAAATAAAAAAAATTGGTCCTCAAACAACCAATTTAAAAATGTAAATATATTTTTATACAATTAAAAAATATAAAGTCTTTGTACTGAACGTTGTATAATTTAATAAATATATTTTTTTATATCAAAAAATCCTTGGAGACCCCGGTTTTGGGCAATATATTTGAACCAAGATCCCCAACTTTACTAAATAAAGTACAAAATTATTGTCATGTTATATAAAAATCTCTCAAACTATACAAATATATCTTATTACGAAAGTAACTGATACTAACAGAAAAAATAATGAAGGCACAGTTTAAAAAAAGCGGATTAAAACGATATAACTGCGAAATTAAAACTAAAGCAGTTTGATCTATTAATAAATACTGTTTCGAATTTATATTTCTGTTAATTGTTATGTGTAAAATACTACGAAAATGTAACTTCAAATATCGCCAAAACCACCCCACGAAATTTGTGTAAAATGTCTGTCGCAAGTCACAGTCGGCCAATTAGTGTTGTGAGCAATAGTATAAAATATCAATAGTTTATCGATATTATCGTGATCTTGGAAAACAGTAACAATATCGATAGGACTATCGATAGTATCGATAGTATCTACTATAGTTTGTTGTAATTGATAGTATCGATAGTAAAGGTACTATTTGTATAAAGAACTATCGATAGTATTATTTAATATCGATGCTATTGTAATATCGATAATAATTTTAGCTATCAATTTCATACAAATACTAGTTACAGTATCAATACTACCTAAATCCAATACTATCGATACTGTCCTTAGTTTTACCTTTCACCAATAGTATTGCAAACTATGGACAAACGATATTATGACTGTTTTTAAAGGTCAACTATCGATAGTCAAACTATCGATAGTTATGCAACGCTACAGTCAATGTCGGCTATGACGCAGCGTCAAACAGCAGTCGCTGATTGGTGGCGTGAAGTAAATTCAGTAACAGTTTTGGCGGGAAACGAGAGGTTACTTTAAGGTACCGCCTACTTAAATGTTCTTCTGAAGGGGTCAGTTTTAGCGTGAATACGTTTCTATAGTCCTTAGTATTAGAGCTCGGTGTTGCAAACCCTAAATAATAAATTGGCACTATAATTTTAATGTACATAAGACAAAGCAGTGTACCACTCTGGAACTCAAATAATTTACATGTCGAAGAAAGCTGCTCTTAAATTATAATTAATAAATAAAGGCGTTTGTAATATTTTTGTAGTTTTGAAATAAAAAAGTTTGTTGGAAAATTTCAAGTATTACGTATGTACCAGATACGGTGGCGTTCGCTATGGTGTTTGTGTGAGTTAAGAGACAGTTTGTCCCACATGATATTTGTTTCAAAGACAATTTGCCCCTTTTTTGAGCGTGGCAAAAGATATGAAGCTTTTAAAAAAATGCTTTTAATTTTGTACGCAAAATAGAAAAAAATTACGTCAAATGGCACAATAAAATCTAATAGCTTTAAAAAGCAAAAACATTGAAACTGTACATGGTTTTGCTATGTATTGTAATTTAGTTTTTGCTGGAAACTCAAAAAGCTGAAAAAATATTAAAAGTTTCTTTGTATCATTTTTTTAGGGACAAATTACACAGATTGAGCTAGCCCCAAAGTAAGTTCGAGACTTTTGTTATGGAAAAAATGTTTCCTATTTTCCTATTAATAATGAAGTTACTAAAAGAACGATTTACATATCTCTGATAGAACACATTTTAAAACTTTTTTTTTACTGTAAGCTGTAAAAGTGCAAATTTCTAATCATAGCCACAGATAATTAAACGATTTATATATAAAAACTCTTTTAACTTATAACTGGCCACTCACAATAATTTAAAAAGGTTGAAACTCGAAAAACCCAGAAACACAAAAGAGGTTACTCAAAAAAAGTATTACAAACGCCTCGGATACATTTCGCGGTCTCACTTGGAGTGTACGAGGTTGAGGAACTCCTCTCTTGTCTTAGGGTCATCGCGGAAGACCCCCAACATGGTTGACGTCACAGTCTTGCTGTTGATCTTCTGGACTCCTCTCATGACCATGCACATGTGCCTGAAAAAAATATTTTTATTAGTTATTGGACATAATAAACAGGCATGGTACAATAAAGCAAGGTATTCTATTCCCGTGACAGCTGATGACGTAGGTGGAACTTGACTACGTCATCAGTTTGATATGTTGCCACTGTCTGAAATTGAATTACCCGAGCGTAATGCATTTTTGAACTTTATATACCAATTTCGAATTAATAATCCGATAAATCAATTTATAAAATATTGAATTGATGAATCACGCGAGAATCGCGAGATACTAAATAGCTAAGTTACTTAATATTTTATTTAATATTCATGAACTTATTGAGAAAGTCCTTAAATTTACTGAAAAGAACAATCAGTGGCAACACTTTCGTGACGTAGTCAAGTTCCATCTTGGGAAGAGAATACCTTGTTTTAATATACCATTATAAACAGGCGAATAGAGATATAGAGCAGAAGTGGCGGCCGCCGCTGGTCTCTGACGCGTTATCGCTGAGGATGCAATGCAAACGGGAATACGCTCGAATGATGATCTTCATAAAATAGTTTGAAGGGTTATCTAGGGCTTTATGACACCAACATTTTAAATTGTATTTCCGTTTCCTTTCAAATAATTTATTTAAAATCAGGGTTAGCACTAGACCCCGCCATTCTTCTTAATCAGCCAACAGTCCACTGCTGAACTAGCTTTACTTTATTGAAGTGAAATCTTCTTTAGCGGCGTTGTGCACTTTTTTTGGAATGGGTAAAAAATCTTAAACTCGCGTCAGGACCACTTGTCCTGATCGAAAATTCGTAAGACGGCGCAGGGCGCTTGCGCGAATGTTCGTGTGTGTTTATGTTACAGCGTGCTACGCACATCCATGGATGGTGACAGCTGATGGCTCGACCGTCTGTGTGTGTATTTGAAAATGAATTTGGTCATGCTTGTGACATTTGTGACAGACTGTGGTTCAGAAAAGATTTAAAATATTTTATACTGATAATTAAAGCAATTCGTGCAAAATTATTCCCTAACCATTCCAAAATATCAAAAATGCACAACGTTAATATTCAAGTTTTCACTTCTGCCGGCACTCCCAGAGTGCAACCCGTCGTTTTTTTTATTACGAGTCCTTTAGAGCCTTTCAGATTTTCTTTTTTTAGTTTCATATTTTAAAGTTTGAAAATCAAAAGTTGGTGTAGACCTTTTGATTGTTTGTTTTTCGTGTGTGTAAGTGGCAACACTAGTGTTAGATTTTTCAGGCTGCCTAAAGGCATCTGATATAACTTGACTACTGCCATACAATGATGACAGCCTAGATCAACGAGCTGATACGTGCCTTCCGAAGCACGGAGGAGCTCAAGAAATTTTTATGCTTCATCATCTTAAGGTATTTTTGTCTCCATTGCAGGAGCACGATCCTCTCTGACCAGAGCAGCCAGAGGACTTGGCCTACACTCTCCACGCTGGCCAAACGTGTGTAAGAGAGGTCAGATCAGTCAGAGGAGATTTATGCCACTTGTGGTCACCCATCCAAGTGCGGACCACGCCCATTGTCGCTTTACTTGCGAAAGCGCTAGCAATGCGCTCTCCCGCCACGACACCCAGCTCCAGGACTGGATTTCGAAAAATGCAAGGTACTCACACGCCCTCAATGACGACAGCGACCCCCGCGGGCCGCACGGCCTGCGTCACCGCGATGGCAATCTGTTTGGTCAGCCGCTCTTGTACTTGGAGACGGCGGGAGAAGATCTCCACGATCCTGGAAATGAGAGACATTTATTACATAATTATTCTTCAATTCTTGTATATTTATATGTATAAACATTTCTGTGATATCGGAAACGGCTCTAACAATTTCACTGAAATTTGGTATACGGAGATTTTTGGCGGTAAACAATCGATCTAGATTAATCTTATATGTTTGGGAAAATGCGTGTTTTCGAGTCTTCATGCGTTTTTCTTTCCACGCATCAGAATATGGTCGCTATTTCGTCCTGTCTGGCCCAGCGGTTACGCGGATCGCTAGAAAGAGTGTTACGGGTTCGAATCCCACTCGGTGACTTACTTTTGTTTTTTTTATGTTCAAGTTTATATATAATTTTTGTTTTGATTTGTTTTTAGACAAGTTTAAAAAAATGTAGTTAATGTTTGAGATGTAACCGAGCAAAGCTCGGTCGCCCAGGTACTTTGTTTAATATGAGATTTGTTATAAAGCCTCACCTGGCCAGCTTGCTAAGTCCCAGGATCTTGCCCTGCGGTAGGTACCCAATGGATACCTTCCCGTAGAAGGGCACCAAGTGGTGCTCACACATGGAGAACATCTCGATGTCTTTCACCACCACCATCTCGTCGGTGTCCTCGTCGAAAATGGCGTTGTTTAGGACCTCTGCAATTTGGAAATTAAACTCTGTTAATATTATGCTTAAATATTTTTTTTTGTTTTTAGTATTTGTTGTTATAGCGCCAACATGAATAACTACATCATCTGTAAACATTTTGAGCTGTCTAGCTATCAAAAGTCAAAGTCAAAGTCAATTTTTTTTATTAAATGTAGGATAAATTTATCTCTTACTAGCTGGTGCCCGCGACTTCGTCTGCGCAAGATCACACAATATCTTTATAAATTGTAGCCTATGTGTTATTCTGATGTACAAGCTATATTATTGTAAAGTTTCATTAAAATTAGTTCAGTAGTTTTTACGTGAAAGAGTAACAAACATCCATCCGTAGGTACTTACAAACTTTCGCGTGTAAACCTCATCAGAAGGATTGAAGGTAATTTTTTTTAAATATAACTGTAGTGCAAAAGCTGAAAACTACTAGAAGATTACGCCGAAAGAAACCCAGTTCAGTATTGGTCCCTACCCAGCCTGATGGGCTGTGTTATAATTACGATACAGATATTGTAAATATCACGGTTATTGAGATACTTGGTGACAGACAGAAGGACAGACGGACGTACGGATATACGTACAGTGGAGTCTTAGTGATAGGGTCTCATTTTACACTTTGGGTACGGAACCCTAAAAGTATTAAAATAGGTACATAATACCTTATCAACATTTCGGAAATATATTTTTTTTTGCTTGAAAAAGGCATCGACGCGTCTCTGTCAATTTGAATTTCTATTTTGTCGATTTTATATTTAAACTAAATAACTGACCAAGTGCGTGTCGCGCAGTGTAGGATTTCGTAGTTACGAATGCCAACTTAAAGTTCACGCCACTAATAATGTCTAAAACACTTATTTTCAATTGAATTTGTATGAAGTTAACTCTTTCGAGGACATTTTATATGTTGGTCGCCTTTAACTTTGATTGCTTTGATAGTTTTCCTAGATTTCGTGAGACCTGGCGTACCTGTGGCGTAGTGGTCACTATGCTAGTCTACTACCCAGAGGTTCCCGGTTCGATCCCCGGTCAGGGCAAGTTGGAAAATGGCCTTTTTCAAATTGTCCTCGGTCTTGGATGTTTATCTATATAAGTATTTGTTATAAAATATAGTATCGTTAAGTTACTATCCCATAGGTCTCGAACTTACTTTGGGGCTAGCTTAATCTGTGTGATTTGTCTCTATAATATTATTAGTTTATCCGCGTTGGACTCCTAAGCTACTGAACCGATTTTAAATTTCATTTGCACACCGTGTGCACTTTGATCCAGCTTGAAAGATAGGATAGCTTACATCTCAATTTATAGTCGCAATATTATTTTATTGCACTGGACTGATGCAGATACGCCGGAGTCATAAAGTCCACGCGAACGAAGTCGCGGGGATCAGCTAGTATATAAGGTCTCACAAAATATACTGAAACTATTTTAAGGGTGAATTCAGTCCGTAATACTAAGCAACTTTCCCCAAGGAATATATGTCTAAATATAAAAAATAATTTTTAGCTTTCCATACAAACTTGGATCAGCTGATCGGTCAACTTGTATGGGAGGCCAAAAATTACTTTTCATATTTCGCTATTTGTTCTTTGAGGAAATTTGTTCAGTATCATGAACTAAATTCACCCTTAAAATAGTTTCAGTATATTTTGTTAGACCCTATATATATAAAAAAATAGTATTTCTACTAGTACATACATACATACATACTATCACGTCTTTATCCCTAATGGGGCAGACGGAGCATTTTGGGTCTTGCGGCTCTATGCAGAGCCTAGGGCCGCAAGACTCAAAAGCCACTTTTAGCGTAATGGTGGGCGAGAAGATGGTAAAGCAATCAATACAGTGACGGGTTGCTAGCCGCATCGCCTGTCAAAATGATTCGCATTTTTGCCCATTCCTCTGCTTAGCTCAGATCGGCTTTTACGATCTGCGCGTAATACCTTCCTACTAGTAAGTTACTAAAACTGTTACGGTGTTTACCTTCCAAGCTCTGGTCGTATCCCTTGGTGAAGAACAGCATGGCCTTGGCGGCCCGCTCTGGTGTCTTCAGCAGGCCCTCCCTCTGAGGGTCCTCTCCCAAACCTGGAATGATTGGATAAATCAACAACTTAACATGCGAAGTTTGAGTCGGACTCGCACACGAAGAGTTCTGTACAATCACACTATTTTATTTTATTTAAATAATATAATAATAATAATAAAATCTTTGTTTCGGTCAACTAAGGGCCATTCATGGTTTAAATTATTACAAAAATGAAACAAAAACAAGCACGGTTCATGTGATACAGTGTAGTGACAGACGGACCCACAGACAGACAGACAAACGGACAGCGGAGTGTTAGTAATAGGTTCCCATTTTTACCCTATGGGTACGGAACCGGACAGTGGTCTCATCATCATCATTATCATTATAATCATCAGATCTTTTTGTCTCCACTGTAGGAGCACGACCCTCTCGGTTTATTTTCAAGTTAAAAGTTAGATACAATTATAACTTATGCGTTACGTACAAAGAGCATATGCACGTATTTTAAAACAACAGCTTTAGTAAAAAATATGTCGAAAACGAGCACATATGCGTATACAAAATAATAACATGACATGACAACAATTTCTCCAAAGGGCCCCTACGTATTGGATCTGTATCCCCACGCAAGCCCCTCAAAGAACCGGGGTGAAATGAGCCGTGATTCTCAAAGGAGATACGTAATAATAGCAGGGCAGCTTGTGGCGAGCTGATGGTGAGTGTCGACACCACGTACCCTACCTCCAGGGGGACCATACACACATGCGCTTACACACACACATACACACAGTAACACAACCCCCGCCTCTGTCTTGCCTTGACCGGCCGGCCAGAGTGGAATCGCAAGAGCAGGACATACGCTCCAGGGTGGAAGTGTATTGCACGTAATAGCGGGGAAACCCGCTCTCGGGGGTAAGCCCCGTGATGGTGAAACCGGAGCCGCACCTCTCGACACCCTCAGCTGCTCACGTTGTGTTGCGCCGAAAATAAAATAGTTGCAGCCAACATTAAGTTAAAATTAACTTTTTGATTATTTTATTAACAGTTAGTCTGTACTTAATTGAAATTTAATAGCGTTGTCAATTTGACTAATTTCAATGATATATTTTATTATAATCATTGGAAAATCTTAATTACAAATGATAAGCTAAAATAAATATAGTATTCTATTATATCAGTCGAAAAACGTGGGAATCAGATAAAATGAGAAATTTATAGTCAGTGAATGACTTATTTATTGAACAGACTAAATATTATGACATAAAAATTAAAATTAAACATCATTAAAAAGAAATAGAGAACTAAAATCGTGTTTTTAAATCAAGTCGTAATGTAGAACATAGCTGAGGAGGTGTACCCAGTTTTATGTAGTTATATTTTAATTTATATATAATTTTAGACTCCTAAACACAACAAGAACAATCCGCTAGGTGACATCAAATCAAATTAGACACAAATATTTTCTATAAGATTGGTATGAAATACAAAAGCGTGACGTCATGCTTTTTTTGAAGTCAAATAGGTTTTTCTGCAATCTAAAATCATGCTGAAAATGGATATGATCAACGAAAACCGTACGGAATAATAATTTACTTTTGACCTAGTCATCTTCCCGAGTAGATTTGTTTATACAAGTTGTTATTTTTTATTTTGTATGTATTTGTTTAGGTTAAATCTTGCAACTCATTCAACCAGTTATCCTCAACCGATTGAGCTGAAAATTTGCATACTTGTGTAAATCGGATGACAATACAATATTATGGAGTCAATAAGCTGTTCTGATGATGGAGCGGGGAGATATTCGACATAACTCAGTTATAAAACAACATAACTTCATTGGGTGGGACTCGTTTGATTTGTCTTGAGTTGCGTGCGTCGTGCACCCCGGTAAACGATGTTTAGGGTAACTCTATCTAGTATATCCGTCTTATTATAAAACGCAGACTAACTTTGTTACTAGGTTTAATCCATTATCCGACCAAATCAAGTTGACATCTAGTAATATGCCATCGTCTCATCAGAAAATGTCAACTTTATTTGGTCGAATAATGGTTTAAACCTCGTAACAAAGTTAGTCTGCGTTTTGTAATAAGACCGTTTGTGTTAAATATAAATACTTTGGCCTCTTATTAAATGCTTGACCAAAAAATAAAAAAAAATTGTATAGAAGTCTTTGAACCATTGTGTATTCAAGATCTCTTTACTAAATAAACAATAAAATGACATTTGGCGACCATAGGTACTCAACTTGTTATCTTACGAAATTGCTATAAATATTACGTAATGCCACAGAGTTAATAAAAATTGGTTTACTATTTAATTAATTGATCTGTTATACTAAATGGATTGGTAAATTAATTGCGGTATATGACGCAGTAAACCCGGAAGTTATTGTTTGAGTGAATATAGATTTATTTGGAGTGGTTTAAACAAAAATCTAGTTGTCGTCATCCTCTCATATTCCCTTGTAGCTAAACATCATAAGTCATCTAGCTGCTTCAGCCAAGTATGGCTCTGGTAGTACAGAGAGGGTCGTGCTCCTGCAGTGGAGACAAAAAGACCTGATGATGATGATGACGATGAAATGATTAATGTTCTCGCCAAGATGTTAAAAAAAATGTGAATAGGCATGACGACTTTTTCGCTCGTACGGAGCGAGCGAAATCGGTTCTCTTTTAAAAAAATCTCAAATAATCATTTTTTCTTTCTTTCTCTCTTACCTGTGAGAAGTAGTCTGTAGGAGTTAGCCATGTCAGGAAGCAGAGCCTCTCTGGTGGGGGGTCTGTGGTCCAGCTCCAGGTCATGGTGGAAAGTGCAGTTTTCGTGGCCTGAGGAGTTAAAAAAAACATTGAAAAAACATACTGGAAATACCAATATTCGCCGTGTGGTTTCCGGCAGAGTACAATAGGACCGCTATTATGATATATGATAGTCGCTTTCTACGACATCCACGGGAAGACCTGGAGTAGGTCTTCCCGTGGATGTCGTAGAAAGCGACTTAGGAAATACAAGCTAAAAAGCTTTTAACATCCGTCTGGCCAGCGAGGAGAGTGTAAGCCAAGTCCTCTCGCTGCTCTGGCCAAGTATGGCTCTGGTAGTACAGAGAGGGTCGTGCTCCTGCAGTGGAAAAAAAAAGACTTGATGATGAGTCTCCTACTGGTACAACAGTTTGCAATAGGGATGTGACTGGGTAAAAAATATATTATTTAATTTAATCCGTCAACTAGATTATCCAAAAATAAAGGACCCATATTTTTTCGTTTAGCGACGTAGTAAAAATTCACAAAGATATGCACTTCGAAGTTTCGGAGTGGAGGTGATTTGCGTCACTTTTTGTTTAAAATCATAGCTGAGCGTGAAGTCACGCGAAATTTAAATGCGCTGTATTTCTTCATTATTAACTAATTAGAGAAAAGAAAAAATACGTATACCAATATCATCATCATCATTTCAGCCGCATAACGTCCACTGCTAGACATAGGCCTCTCCCAAAGATTTCCAAAATGACCGATCAAGAGCGGCCTGCATCCAGCGCTTTTCAGCGGCCCTGGTCAGGTCATCTTACTACATTGTAGGTGGGTGCCCTACGCTTCGCTTGCCAGTACGCGGTCGCCATTCAAGAACCTTTTTGCCCCATCGGCCATCGGTATACCAATATACTTTTAAATAATATAAGAGTAAAAAAAATTATATCCACATCCCTATTGTACATACCGGGTCGATGTCCTGCTATAACACTTCCAAAACATGTTTTGTATATATTATTATCAAACAAATATATATTATTTTAATTTCGGTGCCGTTCTAAAAGTAAAATCCACATAAGATACACATTTATTCGTACAATTCTATGTCCTACCTTCATATTATATGGTTTTCTTCTTTACTATATACAATGTTTACTTACAAAAGGTTTATTAGTAAATTTTTAAGTGTACATAAATCAATAAAATTTACATTTTATATATTTTCAGTAAATAATACCTACCAAAATAAACAAGAACTGTTTTCTTTTCATCTACCATACTGCCAACATAAGATTCTTATGTTGGCAGATCTTATGATGGAAAAATGTTTTTTTCACATAGTCATTTGGAATACTTATGTCAATTAAAAAATAAGAAGATTTGTTAGAAGAAGTTAGTTTAGTTTACATATTCAATATTAAATTCTTATACAATAGAATACACTTAGATTCCAAAACAAGCCCGATTTTGTTTTCCTATTCTTCAAACATATTCAGTTTTCCATTTATCTAATGTACATGCAACACAATTATTCTCATAGCTCCTTCTTATGAATCTACTGAATTATGTATGAATGTGTTTGTTTTTGAATGCCAGAAATGACAAGGAGTATGCCTATGTTGCAAAAAATCTGTAGTATGTATGTATGTATATTTATTTGTAAATACAAGGTTATTTGCTAGGCCAATTAAAATAAACCCCGACGGGTAGCGGAATTGCTTCCAATTTATATTCGTAGCTATTAGTTGCTAAGGAAAACCCTACTTTCAAACGCTAAGAGTTCCCTTACCCTAGACAGAATCAGATTTTTCCATACCAACGTTGTCTAGTTTATTTTAAAACGACATGTCAGATTTTGGTAAAATTTCGTAATTTAAAAAAAAATTGCACATTTATTGGCATATAACTGGTTTTTACAGTCAAAATGTAGACTTAAAGGTGAAGTTTAGATATCATTTTTGACCATCAGTATGGGAAACTTCTACACCCTTATATTGCCTTTCAAGTTCATATCAACCTGTAACGATATGAACCTATGTATATGTTAATAACAAAAATATTTTGAATTTGAAAACTAGTTATATGCCTAGACGTATGCAGTTTCTTTGAAATTACAAAATTTTACCGAAATCTGACATGTAGCTAGACTACGTTTGTATGAAAATATCTTCTTCCAATAACCTTTAAACGGCTGCACCGATTTTCATCAAACATAGCTGAGTACCACCGTTTTTTTGTGTTTTAATCGTTATAATATACAAACCAGGTGTAGTCGAAGTCCTCGGCGTCATCGGCGTCCCAGGAACCTCCAAATCATTATCAGCATCGTTCATATGAAAACTCTTCAGTGCTTCGGGCGCCTTCTTAAACTTTCCTACAAAAGACTTGTTCTCCACTCCATTCTCCTTATCCTCTGAGATGGAGTTTCTGATGGAACGGGAGCTGACCCGTCTGATGAGGGAGGAGGGGGGCACCACAGGGTCTGATTCCTTGCCGTTCACTGACGTCATGGTTGATCTAGAATATTCGGTTGCTGTGAACTTTGTGGGTTCTACAATTTTTTTGTTATAGATTGGTCTCTAAAAGAAATATAGGAGCGGATTCATAAAAATTATGAAAAATCATATCAAAAATGTTTTTTCTTTGTGTATTTGAATGTTAAGGTCATTAAAAGAAAATCATATTTAAAAAAAATAAGACAACAATAGATTAAAAAATACATTGGCAGTTTGTATTTGTAAAAAAAAACTTATGTAAACAATCGTATTTCATACTTTAATTAAGGCAATTTAAAAAAAAATAAAAAAAAACTTTCTTATAAAAATTGCTGAAAAAGCAATAATAATACCAAGCAATCTATGTCAAAAATTATGAACCAATCTTTAATAACATCTTTTCAATAGATGTAAATATATAAAATATAAGATATATACGTATGCTATGTACGGATTGCGACGCTGAAGTGAACATATAAATTGAATGTTATCGATTTATTAGAAACATTTATATATAATATTATACATGATAAACAGTCTTTGTTTTAAAGGTTATCATACTATCATGACCTAAGGTCTTTACATGTGAATTTATGAATATCTCTAAGAAATGGTCTCTGTTCCTTGAGTTTTTGGTAACGGATAAATTTTATTAGCAATTTCGTTGTATGTGATAAAGTTTAAAAACAAACAGCGTTTTCTATCATATTTTTGTAAAATATAATTGTTTTAGTTAACTACTATTAACGAGTTTTGGTTTAAAGGACGTAGACTCTGTCTAGGGTAAGTCTAAAGAATAAAGGTATACCTATATTAATCCGAGCGTATTTTCCCGGTTGCATCCTCAGCGGTATCGCTTCAGAGCCCGGGGCCCGCTACCTAAACTAAGATATTTGACGAGGTTACTGGTTTTTGCACAGAGCGACTGCCGTCTGACCTCCGCAATCCAAAGGGTAGAGCTGACTGCCGTTTGACCTCCGCATACTCCGCAACCCAAAGGGTAGACCAGAACCAATCCGAGGATAGATAAGAGCCTTGACCAATGAACCATGGAGGCAGTCAACAAGTCGTTATGTACTTACGGAAATTTATAAAAAAACCTTTATCTCTTTGAACGAATTGACAAAGCAAATATAAACTAATAAAACACGTTTAAACTTACAAGTTGGAAGTACCCGTAATAAATCGAACTACGGGCTGTCACTATAGTATAATGAAATTAAAGCAGTACTAGTACTTATATACAGTAATTAAAGTAATAGTCAAAAACAAAAATAAAATCGGCAATACTTATTGTTTGGAGTGTCGAAATTATTATTTTTTGTTTTTGCCTGTTTTTTCGTTATCATTTATAAATTGCTCCCTACCCTATCCCTACGTGATCGAATCAGAAATGAGGAAATCCGTAGGAGAACAAAAGTCACTGACGTAGCCCAGCGGATTAGCTCGTTGAAGTGGCAGTGGGCGGGACACAAAGCGCGACGAACCGATGGCCGATGGGGCAAACAGGTTCTTGAATGGCGACCGCGTACTGGCAAGCGAAGCGTAGGGCACCCACCTACAAGGTGGTCAGATGACCTGACCAGGGTCGCTGGAAAGCGCTGGATGCAGGCCGCTCTTGATCGGTCATTTTGGAAATCTTTGGGAGAGGCCTATGTCCAGCAGTGGACGTTAAGCGGCTGAAATGATGATATAAATTGCATTGGCTGCACACTTTTGTATGGAAATGCCGATTTTTTAAAGTTTTCGACTGTTATTTTAATTCCATTATACTCGTACTATAGTGATATAGTATAGTCCGTGATTTTATTTATTACGGGTATGTCTTTTCCACGTTGTATACTTCATACATACATACATACTATCACGTCTTTATCCCTAATGGGGCAGACAGAGCATTTTGGGTCTTGCGGCTCTATGCAGAGCCTAGGGCCGCAAGACTCAAAAGCCACTTTTAGCGTCATGGTGGGCGAGAGGATGGAAAAGCAATCAATACAGTGACGGGTTGCTAGCCGCATCGCCTGTTAAAATGATTCGCATTTTTGTCAATTCCCTCGATCGGCTTTTACGATCTGCGCAGGAAGAGAAACAGCTGGTACATTCTAAGTTTTTTTGTTTCTCCCAGACCAGCATGGGTGTGTATACTTCATTACACAAACTAATAGAGATTATATTGCTATAGTACGATTTTTGCTCATACAAAGTAAGTGTGTGGTCTGCAAAATGATGCGGTCACGGTTCTAGGTCATGTGAGTGAGACAAGGGTATCATTAATCATCATAACTAGGGATGGGTTTATGCCCGGGCATATTGGGCACATTGCATAAATAAATAATAAATAAATATATATGTACAAATCCACTGATTGAGCTAGCCCCAAAGTAAGTTCAAGACTTGTGTTATGGGATACTAACTCAACGATACTATATTTTATAACAAATACATCCAAGACCCAGGACAATTTGAAAAAGGCCGTTTTCCAACTTGCCCTGACCGGGAATCGAACCCGGGACCTCTGGGTAAAAAGAACCGAATAAAAGTCCGTATATGCCGAATAAATGTCCATTTGTTAGGGCAACATAGTTTTCATTTACTTTTTCATTCAATAGCTACATTTGAGCATGAAATTGTCAGTAAAAAAACTAAAAGTTGATATGACGGTTAATGACTTAGTCAAAGCAGGCAAAATGTTACTCTTTCGGCTCTCCAATTGCGTCGACGCAGTGCAAGCGCATAACTAGAATTTATTTGGAGAAAGCTAGAATTTCTTGTGATTTAACGCGATTATGATTATTTTATGACCAAATTATTTTATTACAGTTAGATTAATAAAATACAGATAAGCTCCTGCTTCCTAAAATTAAATTATTTGTTTCTGCCCAGCGATTAGGCATTTATTTGGGCGTAAACTCTTTTTTGACCAATACGGCCGTTTATGCCCATTTATGCCCATTGTTTTTACCCTCGACCCATCACTAATCATAACACAATCGAGGAGCTCGGTGACTCGGCGGGAGTGCGCATTACTAGCGCTTTTACAAGTAAAGCGACACCAGGCGTGGACTGCACTTGGATGGGTACTTATATTGTATACTTAATAAAAGATTGAAAGTTAGTAATTAACGAAAACCGAAAACAAAACTTCGACCTTCCATACAAATCAGCGCTTGTATAACTTTGTATGGGAGGACGAACTTTTTTGTGGAAAGTAGTTCACTATCATGAATTGAACTTACTTAAAAAGATTTGGCTCGTGGGTAAAAGTCAATGAATCCAACTAATTACTAAAAACTAGGACTCAAACGACTATAAATGAAAATACTAGGTTACAAAAGCTTGCAAAATGGTTTCCAGACACGTTTTGATGAACTCAGAACATTATTACCTAACACAAGTCATCACACTTAACAACAATGTTGCATGCAATAAATTAATTGTTAATTGAGGTAGATACCGTTTATAAACAACTCTGTTATAATTAAATCATTAAGGCGATCGATTTATTCATGTCAAGATTTCAAGAGCAATATATGACATCTCTTTGTCAATTCTTGTTCGCAAAAAAAGACAGACAGACCGGCAAAAATGCGTTTGCCCGTCTGTGTGTCTGTTGTCGCCTACAGGTCGCATTTCTCAATCAATTCTCGTGAAATTTCGTGAGCAGGTTTGATAATGATACGGTTTTGTGTCATACAAGTATTCCGAAATTCAAAATTTGGGAAATAGAGGCTATATAACTTTAACTCCCATGCTGGTCTGGGAGAAATAAAAAAAACTTAGAATGTACCAGCTGCTTCTCTTCCCACGCAGATCGTAAAAGCCGATCGAGGGAATGGGCAAAAATGCAAATCATGTTAACGGGCGATGCGGCTAGCAACCCATCACTGTATTGATTGCTTTTCCATCTTCTCGCCCACCATGACGCTAAAAGTTACGCTCTGCATAGAACCGCAAGACCCAAAATGCTCTGTCTGCCCCATTAGGGATAAAGACGTGATAGTATGTATGTATGTATGTATAACTTTAGAAATCATAACTTTTTTAGTTTTCGTTAGGTACTAGGTATATACGACATCTTTTTGTCAATTCTTGTTGGCCGAGCGAGCGAAGCGTCTCAGTTTCGAGATTGGCCAAGAATGCTTTTGTCAATTTAGTTTTTCAAATTTTTTGAATATAGGGAATGCTTGAAAGAAATCATAACTTTTTTTGTAAGGTACCCTTATGACGCATCTTTATTCTCTGAACAACATTTTTATCCCATAAACTTTAAATGGTTTGGCTTGACTCGCGTGGTCTACAGCGCACAGAGCAACTAGTGACGTAGGTACCTCTTAAACAAAGTTTTAAAACTAAGACATCGTTCACCTTGATATTGAGCGTTGACCTACATTTTGAAAGTGTAAATTGAAGCAAGGTCCAACTTCCGAGCAACACTTGTGTAATAAGTGCGATATCTATGTCAGCAGTATTGCAATTATTTGGTACTTTGCCAATGATATAACGATTTTGAGTTTTATTTCCCACGCTGTATCGAAATACATACATTCATACATGTAGGATTTCCGAACGAATACCATAGCTTTATTATTTTTTTACTTACATTTTTAAACGTATACTTCCGTGTATGCTCTCTCTCTCGCTCTCGCTCTCGCTCACACGAACGACGACGCCATTAGTACCATAAGTAAGTGTTCCGCAATTTATTTTAAAAATAAAAGAAGGTAAAACGAATTTGGAGTTATCATTTAGACCCAGTCCTACATACAAATTTTCACGCCTGTTCCCCATGGAGGTAGGCAGAGACTATGGATTTCCACTTACTACCATCCTTGCAAACCTCTTTTGTATCGAAATATGAAAACATAGCTGAGAACCACCACAGGGGAACTTGCTTTTATGTAAAAAACCGCACCGAAATCGGTCAATCTGTTTGAGAGCTACGATGACACAGACAGACAGACATACAGACATAAACGTCAAACTTAACTATATATTGTGCTGTATTTATTGTTTATAATTATATTTACAAAAAACACTTTATATTAAAGAATAAACAAATTAAGTCAAAATACAAGAAAACTAATTAACGTTAACCTAATGACTATTAAATTGTATGTTTTTAAATAAAAATTGTAAACAAGGTTATATATAAGTAATTAAGACTTGCAAAATATTATTACTTTATATTGTGAATTAGGACTGTCAAAGAAAATTTTAATTATATGGTTGTAATAATAACTGCTTAGGATAGTCGATATCTTCATCATCTTCCTCGCCGTTTCCCTATTTGCGGCATCTGTATGTCAATTTTCTCTATTTCTTTCTATAATAAACCATATTTGATTTATCCCATTTTTGCTTCATATCTGACCTCACACAATTTCTATACGTCTTTCTCGGCCTTCCTTTTCTTCTACATCCACTCTCTTAGCATGATATGGTTATTGTACTTTGATTGTTATTATTCTATGTTTATTTCTTTCTTTTTGGAATCACGGGTCTTCTTACCCCGGTTCTTTGAGAGGATTGCGTGGGGATACAGATCTAGCACGTAGAGGCCCTTTGGAGAAGTTGATGTTATGTAGCGCTCCCGCCAAACCCATTCCTGGATATACCTATGAAAGGTGTACCCTTGAATAGGTTTCGGCAAGGAGAAAGATCTATTGCAAGAAAAATGGAAAGGTCTATTGGTAATGGAATGAGATTGGGATAAACTGACGCTAGGATAATGCAATAGAAACGTTACCTACCATAACCATTATTACTGACTATTGTGGCAGGTTATTTTTTTTTGCCGGACCAACTTCACAACTTCATAATACCGCATTTACACTTGCGTGTTCGCTATTCGCCTCGTCATTCGACGAAACATTCCACGAAACATTCGTGTACTGCACTGTCTACATAAGCGTGTTCGTTATTCGCCTCGTCATTTGCCTCGCGATTCGCGCGAATGTGTAAATGCGGCAAAGTTTTGGCATTCGTATACTTGTTTTAGGTTTCAGATAAGAAGTCGTTAGTTTTTTATTTAGAAACGTACATAAAACTTTATGATTAAACTGGTAGCAATCAAAAGGAAGTAAAAAGTGGAAAGAAAGTCCAAACTGATGCAATAGTGGCCAAAACTGGATCATTTGCGCTTTTACTCAAAACTGGATCATCTTAATCTTTATTATCTTGAAGACACTGGCTGCATACTAATTCAGTGACGTGTATAAATATTTTTTACATGGCAGGTAAGTATCTTAACTAAATAATTAGAACCACTGCATTCTGCGACCAAATTGCAGACGTTCTAAAAAAAGTAAAAAGTACTCGTAACCGAAGGGCATGTATGAAGAGATTGATGAGTTTAGATGAAGCAAAAGAGGTTTGTCAGGATCGTAGCAAGTGGAGGTCCATAGTCTCTGCCTACCCCTTTGGGAAACAGGGGTGATATTATGAATGTATGTATGCATCGAGCAAGTATAATACTAGTGGTTCTGAGAACTGTAGACCTCGCAAGTCACCCCCGACCCATTGAAGTTTTTTTATATATTTTTTCACACGGAAAATGTATACAGAGAATTCATACAACAAAAGTTGTACAAAGGCACTACTTATCTCAAAAGAGATCTCTTCCAGAAGGCCTGTGAGAGATGTTTATGTAAGAAAGACATACAGGCGTATGAGAACACGCCTCCATAGGTTAGGTTTATCGGATATAAAATTTCAAAACTAAAAACCGATTTTGGGTGTACTGTAGAAAATTTCATCTGTCTATATGAAATGCACGTTGCTGCTAATTCGTATGTTATAGAAGGAACTAAAAACTGCCTCCGTGGTGTAATGGTTGGAGCGTTTGGCTCATACCCGGAGGTCGCGGGTTCGATTCCCAGCGGGGGCAACGACTTTGTGTTGTTGTCCTAGTTTGGTTAGGACATTGCAGGCTGATCACCTGATTGTCTGATAAGTAAGATGATCGGTGCTTCGGAGGGCACGTTAAGCCGTCGGTCCCGGTCACTGTCTTTGACATTGGTCGTTACCTAAAACCATGTCAGGGGCCTTTAAGGCGGTTTAAAAACTCTGACACTAGTGTTAGTCACTAACACACACGATAAGAAGAAGAAGCGAAGGAGCTCGATGGCCCAGCGGGAAAAGTAAAGCGACACTGTGGTCACTTGGAGTGTGACCACAAGTGGCATACAAATATCGTATAAGCCGTTGGTATATATGTTAAGCCGACTTCTAAAAAGGAGGAGGAGGTTTCATTTGGTAGTGATCTTTTTTTTCTGTATGTTCCCCGACTATTCGAAAACGACTGGATCGATTTGGAAAATTCTTTTTGTGTTTGAAAGAGAGAAATGTTATCAAATTCGGTTGTGGAGTTTGTGCGTGAAGTTTGTTTTTAGTTTTGAAAAATTATTATATAAAAGTAATTTATTTGAGCAGGTAAATATTTTTTCAAAACTAAATGCCGACTTCACCCCCAGACCACGGAACCGATTCTGATAAAATTTCTATGGGACCACCTGACAAATATACTCTTTCAAACAAAAAAATAATTTTTCAAATCGTTTCTGACATCTTCGAATAATCGGTGTAATTCGAAGAAATAACGATCGCGACTAATTAACGACCTCCGTGGCGTAGTGGTCACCATGCTAGTCCGCCACCCAGAGGTCCCGGGTTCGATTCTCGGGCAAGTTGGAAGATGACCTTTTTCAAATTGTTCTGGGTCTTGGATGTTTATCTATATATGAATTTGTTATAAAATATAGTATCGTTGAGTTAGTATCCCATAACACACTCGAACTTACTTTGGGGCTAGCTCAATCTGTGTAATTTGTCCCTGTATATTTATTTACAAACATTTATGATAAGCTCCTCTTTTTTTGGTTATAAATGATGCTATTTTTGAATAATAACTTTGTCCTTTTTTGTGGTGTATAAATTGAATAATTGCGGGAGGTTTTGATAGAATAAAACAATTAGTTTTATACAAGTTCTTGCGGTCTAAGTGGCGTGCCCTTGCTCGGGGCAAAAGTGAACGTGTGTCCTTATGGTACGTACACTCGGACTAACTTAACTAATCCTACTAATATTATAAATGCGAAAGTGACTTTGTATATTTGTTTGTTTGTTACCACTTCACGCTTCAAACATTGAACCTATATCGATGAAATCCTATCCTGTCCTACTTCCTACTAATATTATAAATGCGAAAGTGAGTTTGTATATTTGTTTGTTTGTTTGTGTTTTACCACTTCACGCTTCAACCACTGAACCTTCTTCTTCTTCTTCCTTGCCTTTTCCCTATTTGGGGTCGGCTCTGTATGTCAACTCCTTCCATAACCTTCTATCCTTTGCCATCTCTGTGCTGACCCCCCGTTCCCCCATGTCCAATCTTACGCATTCTTCCCACGTCTTTCTCGGCCTTCCTCTTCCTCTATACCCGTCTACTTTTAAGTCGACCATTTTTTTCAACCACTGAACCTATTTCGATGAAATTTTATATGGACATAGGGAAGGACATAGGATAGTTTTTATCCCGAACGTAACAGGAACTTTTACACGTTAATAATAACTAATTGTGAACTAGATATATTCTCCTATTGTTAACTGATTTTGGTGATTATTTAAATGTCTTATTACTAGCTAGTTCCCCATTTTAATTTGGTTTATATGTTTATATAATTCGAATTTTTTCAGTTTGGATTTTCGTTTTCCCGGGTTTGATCCCCGGTCAGGTTAAGATGGAAAATGATCTTTTACAGATTCTCCTGGATCTTGGATGTTTATCTATATATTTAGGTATTTGTGATTAAATATAGTGTTGTTGAGTTTGTATCCCATGACACAAGTTTCGAACTTATTTTAGGGCTAGCTAAATCTGTGTGATTTGTCCGTATATAATTATTATTTACTTTTTAGATATGGAAAAAACTCCTTAACTTTTACTTACGTAACATTCTATGATGAAGTTGGATGATTTATTTTGCAAAAAAATCTTTATTAGGTTTCGCAAACATTGTTAATTCGGTCAATGCACATTACATTTCGTATGTTTCAAATTCCATACAATTTCGACCATAAGTATAAATAACGTTTAACAAAATATACTGAAACTGTTTAAATGGTGAATGAAGTCCATGATTATGAACAACTTTTCCCAAGGGACATATATCGAAATGTAAAAAATATTTTTTGGTCTTCCATACAAATTGGCCGATCAGCAGACCCGAGTTTGTATGCAAAGCCATTAAGAGGTCTTGTCTAAAAGTGCCCTTGTTTCTTCTTCTTCCACTGAACTACAAGTTATATTACAAGACCTGAAGACAGCAAGCCTCGAAGTTGGACTTCAGATCCAAGACCAAAGTCATGACCAACAGGTCTAAACTTGAAATCCAGGTAGACGGTCAGGATATACAATATGTGGATGAATGCCTCTACCTGGGCCAGATAGCTTCGTCCAAAGTCGGAAAGGTAAGGAGGTAGAATGAAGGATGCCTGGAAAAGCTTCTGTTCCAAGGGTGACGTAAAGAAAGGAAAAGCGTAAACTAGTCGACATGTAATTAGTGCCGTGTGGTTTCCGACAGAGTAGAATAGGATAGGGCCACCACGGAATAGGGTACACAAAGCTTATAAACATCAATGACATCTCTCCAACCCGTCTGGACAGCGAGGAGAATGTAGGCCAAAGTCCTCTGGCTGCTTTAGCCAAGTTTGGCTCTGGCAGTACAGGGAGGGTCGTGCTTCTTCAGTGGAGACAAAAAGACATGATGATGAAGATGACAGTTGACATGTGTATCTTCCCCGTTCTTAAGGGCACATACTTGGTCATTGACCTTGTCTCAAAAGTCCAAACTAGGGGCTTGCCAACGAGCCATGGGGCCCATGGGACGAAGTATACTAGGGATTAAACGAGCAGACCCTGTACGTATCACCAGCATTCGTTCCAAAACCCAGATAGTAGACGTGGGGAGAAAAGCAGCCAAACTCAAATGAGACTGGGCTGTGGGATGCACCCAGATAGGTCAAGATTGCTACAGAATGAGTGCCGGTAGGCTGGCATCGCAAGAGCGGTCACCCAAGGAGATGTACATCTGATGTCTTTATCTTTCTCACATTCCTCTCCATCCACTGGTTGTCTGGAAGAGATCGCTTTAAGCGCTAAGACCGCCCATTATACTCATTTAATGTAAAATTTATTTCTTTGTTATTTTTTGTTATTCTTTTGGTGTACAATAAAAAGTTATCTATGGATCTACATTGCACTATTTTTAATAAGTTTTTTTTAAATACATTTTTTGTACAAGCTTTTATTGTGAGGCCAAAGTGCTAATGAAGAAAAATGAAATAAGCCCGAACTCGATGGAGTTGCGTCGTTTTGTTACTGAGTTACATCGGCCACCTTCCGTCTCCGTGATTAGACCCTAGGTGCTTCGGAGGGCACGTTAAGCCGTCAGTCCCGGTCACTGTCTTTGACATTGGCCGTTACCTAAAACCATGTCAGAGGCCTTTAAGGCGGTTCAAAAACTCTGACACTAGTGTTAGTCACTAACACACACGATAAGAAGAAGAAGACCCTAGGTTCCATAAACGCAAGTAGTATATGAGTTATGTGGTAAGGATGAATTCAGTCCATGATACTAAATAACTGTCCCCAAGACACATAAAAAAATATTTTTTTGTTTTCCATGAAAACTGGGATTAGCTGATCAGTCAACTGTAGTAGTACACCTGTAATATAAACTCTTTATATACTTTTATCTATATACTAGCCGAAGCCCGCGACTTCGTTCGCGTGGACTTAATGTCTCTAGAAAATGCTCATGAGGCTGAACAACTTTTACTAAGGCGGCATTTTTATATCTCTTATAGTTTAGCTGGACTATTATGGTTCTGCATCAGGCGTTCCATTTTCCTAAACCATTTATACCCTATATGTTGCCCAGGCTTAACAAAAAAAGTTTCATTCGAATCCGTCCAGTATTTCCGGAGATTAGCGTGTACAAACAGACAAACAGACATACAGACAAACAGACAGTCATTTTCTTTTAAATTCTTACTCAATTACTACATCTCCATAGCCCCCAATATTTTTTTGGAAATATATTTAATGTACAGACACACTTTTTTTACTGTTTTATTATATGCGTAGATAGATTATGATAATATGTGTAATATAATCAAGTTTTTTCGGCTATACATTTTAACCAATAATGCAGAAATTTAATATATATTGGATTAGTTGTCAACTAGTCAATGTATTTTTATTACTGTTTAATTTAAATAATTGATAGATAAATAATAAGCCATATTCATTTGACCGTTATATATTATTATAATTACTTATTGATAATTTACATCAGCTTGCAGTTATATTTTCAAGTTTTTATAGAACATTTTGTAGTATATTTTTAATACATATAAATGGAGAAACATTTATATTTTCCTTGAATATTTAGGTGCCCATAATTTATACAATAAAATATACAGTAAAATACTAATTGAAAGTTGAGAATTTGAATTCGGATGAAATTTGAATATGGATACTAACTCAAAGAATAAGCATTGACATACATCGTGGCGATGCTGCCAGTCTTCTAGGCAATTTCCCCAGGGGAAGGATTTAAGGGATATTTTCTATTGTATGTGTATGTTTATAAGTAATTTGTTTTAAGTATTTAAATTTATTCTAGTAATTTAATTTAGTTATTATTTATTGTAAGTATCGTTATTACTTATTACTTTCTTCTTAAAATATATTTAATAAATACTCAACGTTACTATATTTTATAACAAATACATACATATACAAATATCCATTATAATATAATGTACAAATTAATATGTTTATGATATATTTGGCTTACACTATATAACTTCAACAAAAAGCTGTAAGTACATGTAAGCACTTTGTTTATTAGGTTATTATGAATAACAAAAAAGATAATTAACCGAAATCGATAAAAGGATCAATATAATTAAATGTTAATGACTGTACTTTGAAACTTAACAAGTCATATAAGACAGGAACTAAGGTTTTTGCGACCGGAACCAAAAGACCATTTCATTTGACATTGTCCATACATTCTACCAGCAAGGTTATCATCTATGTACACGGTCGTTTACCTTTAAACTAAAAATATTGTCTCAAATCTTATCTTTACATTAACTTTAATTAATAAATTTAATAGTTTTCAGTCAATACCAAAATAACCAATAAAAACAAAATGGCGCGCAATCCGTACAAGCAATAACAAAAGAGTTCCACTTACCAAAATGTTACCGCGAAATATTCCGTGAAATTTGAAAAAATAGAACACAGATTTAAAAAAGGAATTTGTTTTAAACTGGTAAACGCGTCGTCGCGTTCATAACGTTTGGCTGACTGAGATAGTGAGCAAGCAACAGATGATTTTGTACGCGAATGGAACGCTTTGCGCTTGTGTGAAAATCCGAATCAATACGAGTCACATGTGCTGTGATGCTGCATAAATCCAAAGAATATTAAACCTTAAAACAAGAGAAATGAGAACATTTTTCCGTGGCATAACTCTTTGTTTTGATTTGTGATACCAAAGTTTGTTTGCGAGTTAAGAAATTTAATTGTTTTTAACAATTAATACCGAAATTGGTTAATTAAAAATAATCTGTTGTTTACAAGATTCTACAGTAATTTGAGTTGTTCAATTTTATGGTTTGTTTTTAATTTGTATAAATTAATTCATACTCAGCTAAATAATTCGAAACAAAATCTCATATAAATTATTAAATGATTAAAAAGTGATACGTTTATAAGTATGTTTTTAATTTATTTGTTCATATACACTTGAAAATCTAACACAGTACATAGGTACTTATGTAACTTAGGGTTACTCTAGGTAGGTTTTTTCTTTTTAAATAAAAAATCTTTTTAAATGTATCTATCTATCTATACAAAATATTACATTTTTAAAACTTTCATTTTGTACCCTATGGTACAAGTAGTTTTTTTAAAATTTTAGTTACATTGAATTTAGTTCTATGTACGTACTTATTATTTTATTTAAAAAATATTCTTCTATTTTTTCTAAAATTTTATTCAAAACCAATTGAATATTCTTTAAAACTCATAAAAAATAAACAAATGATATTAGTAGGTAGTACTTATTATCTAAGTATGGTAAACAATATGAATTTAAACATTTAATATACCTACTGAATTTCTGTACTCTGAAAATAATATATTTGGAACCACTTAATTTAATATAATCTATTTTATCTATATTCAAGTTTATTTAAATAAAATGCACTAAACACACAATTCAATAATAAATTAGTTCCGGCTTGAATTAGTTGGAATTAATAAAGATTATTAATTACTATCATTATCATCATTTATTATCATTTAGATTTTTAATTTAATTTAGTTTTTTTAATTTAGGTTATAATTTAGATTTTTAACTTAGATATTAATTGAGATTTTTACGTTAGTTTTTCTATTTAGTTCACTAATTATTACTTGTTTTTAATACATAAATAAACACGAACTATCGTAAGTAAAAAAAATAAAAAATATGTAACTAAAAAAAAGTATATTTGAAATTGTTATTATTTATGCAACAGAAAAAATAATGTTCACTTTAAATTCCCTATTTGCTTGAGTCTTCTCATTTTGACTTTTATAGTATAAGTATAGTCATTGAGCTATGATGTTAGATGCTTTTAGATAGCTCAAAATTGTGACACCAGTGTTGACTACTAACACATTCGATAAGAGAGAGAGAGAGAGAGGGAATGTATCATAGACTAAACTTCCTCAAAAAAATGGCACACTGTAAACATTTTATTATGCTTACATACATACATACTATCACGTCTTTATCCCTAATGGGGCAGACAGAGCATTTTGGGTCTTGCGGCTCTATGCAGAGCCCAGGGCCGCAAGACCCAAAAGCCACTTTTAGCGTCATGGTGGGCGAGAAGATGGAAAAGTAATCAATACAGTGATGGGTTGCTAGCCGCATCGCCTGTTAGCATGATTCGCATTTTTGCCCATTCCGTCGATCGGCTTTTACGATCTGCACGGGAAGAGAAGCAGCTGGTACATTCTAAGTTTTTTCATTTCTCCCAGACCAGCATGGGAGAGTCATGTTATTATTATGCTTTAGGTCATTAAATTCATAAACAGGTTTCAAAAGCAAATAGACAAGCCCACATGAATCTATACATGTCGTACACATACTTTTCCGTTAACTTTGTCAACGATGTGACGTAGTTTTCATAAGGTAAAACCACATACTACCTTCATGGGTAAAACCCAGCGTCAGGTAAACCTAATGAGAGGATATTAGACTGGTAAGCCCGCATTTTGGGTTTTTGTCAGTCTACGTTTCCAGAAAGGGGAATTGTCTTGCGTTGAGAATCTAGTTTATATTGTTTTGACGTCAGAGAAACTATGTTTGTGACGTCAATGTGGTCAATGGATGAGTATATTTGCTACGCTCTTAATGTCTAAAGATTTGTATACCTACTATATTTTTTATGACATATAAATGTTAAGTTAATAATTCAGATAATAATTAGTTACATGTAAAATATTATAAAATTCAATAAACACTTTATTTATATTACATTACATTAATAAAGTTATATTACATACTTATATGAATTTACAATTTTTTGTCTTACATATATTCTTTTAACAATTTAAATTATTTTATTAATAACTTTTTTTTTAATAAAATGAATTTAAATCGTATAATAGGTATGTATTAGATATATATTTTTATAATTGTAAAATATGCCCTTTTTAAATAATTCTAAATTTAATCTGGAAACATTTAATCTATTTTTGTCGAGTATTGCTGTTATGTATTTCTCTAATTTGAGTGAAAAAAAAAATGTAATATTACCTTACAAACAAGGCTACCTCTAAAATAGAGATACATGGCTGGGTTGCAACTATTTACCTAGTTATGTTATGAGATTATTAAATATTGTTATATTTATTTATTTATTTATTAAATCTTTATTGACCATAATGGTACAAAAGGTGGACTTAATGCTAACGCATTCTCTACCAGTCAGCCTTTGGGAAAAACAGAAATAAATACATATATTATTATATATTTTTATATATTTATTATTTAAGTACAGTTTTTGTTTTTTTTTACGACAAGAAATGAAATTTCGAAATTCTCGAATGCTCTAAAATCTCACCTAATTTCGAAATTTTATTACGTCATATTACTGAATTTATTTTAATTAGATGGTTTTCATTGACATATTCGTGGAAAGTTCAATAATATTATTTTGATTGTGTTTAGTATAAAATTGATTTATTTTATTAATTAATTATGCTATGATTAGAACATCAATATACCTAAGATTTATACGTATTATTTTTAATAGACAGCAATTCAATGTTCGAATCTTTGAATGTTTATATATGTGGAAATAATATTTCCTTTGTGGTAAGTAAGTAAGTAACGTCGCCAGCCTTTTGGGTTTTGCCCTGTGACGGCAGCGATTTGGCCTCATTTTTTTATGTAATTTAATAAAAGGTGTTTTTAATTTTATGTTGTATTTATTTAGTTAATATTATATTGTTATTAAATTGTTTCAGCCTAGACTACATTCGGCTCTATTAAAAAAACAGCATAATCTTTTATAAAATGAATGTTTATCATTAGTATATACGAATTTACGATTATATACTTTTTCATATTTCACGAAAATATACTTTTACATTTACTTCCGAAAGTAGAATCTTAAAAATAGTTCTTTAAAAAAATAATTGCTTAAAGAATCAATGTATTTGCTCTCCTAATTAATAAATGCTACTAATTAACAAAAAAATTTAAAAGTATTTAATAAGATAAGCTCATTAAGACGCTTATTTAGCAATTAATGTAAGGTTTAGGAGTTATAATAATTAGAATAAGCTTTTTGAAAAAGAATTTCGTACAATTTTTATTGAGATGCCTAAGTAGGTACCTACTTATCAAGACAAATGCAATACCCAAACTCGACTGGGTTGCGTCGTTTTCTTACAGAGTCAGATCAGCTCCTTGTCATAAAAATATTGCATGTCATCCGACTTACACAAGTATGCTAAATTTCAGCTAAATAGGTTGAGGATAGTTGGTTGAAAATTGAGTTGCAAGATTTGACACAAACATATATGTTGGATAAAAATTGTAATTAAATTCACCAATGTATGAACGCGGTTATAATTATATAGAAACGGAACGCATCGGATATAAGAAAGGGATGGTATGTGTGCGAGAGAGAAAGAAGGAAGATGGCGTAAAACGGTGAATACGACGAAAGGTGTTAAAGTTGTTAATTTACAAATTCAAAGAAATAAATAGTTTTTGGAAGAAATCTCTTTGTTATTTTTGCCACACAATCCCACATATATGTATACAAAATGCAAGTTAAGTTGTAGCTTCTACCATAAAGTGCTTGTCAAGACAAATCAAAAAAGTCCAAACTCAATGAGGTTGCGTTGTTTCATTACAGAGTTCTTATCGTCACCTTCCGGCTCCATCATCAGATCGGCTTCTTGTCATAATAATATTGCATTGTCATCCGACTTACACAACTATACAGAATTTTAGCTAGTTGAAAATTGAGTTTCAAGATTTGACCTAATCAAACATACATACATACATTCTTCTTCTTCTATTTATGTGCTGGGCTCTTGTCGGTGGAGTGCTTTTCATGTCTCTCTTTCTTCCGCTAAGTTCAAAACCTCCTTATATATTTACACGTTTAATTTTTTTTTATTTGGTCAATAAATCTTCTGGGTTTTCCTACTCCTCTTTTTCCTTCTATTTTTCTTCCATTATTGTTTAAAAGAATGCATCGTGACGTAGTAGATGATTGAACATTTTCCCTTATCTAATTTCTATAATTCGTATTAATTGTCTTTTCTCTCTCACATCCTCTAATACCTTTTCATTTGTAATTTTTTTCTGTCCAACTTATTTTTTTCTTTCTCCTCCAGCACTACATTTCAAATGCTTCTAATCTACTCTATCCTTTTGGTCATCGTCCACGTTTCACATCCATACAAAGCGGTGCTCCATATAAATGTTTTAATAAATCTTACATACATACATACAAGATGGACTTTGCAAGTTAATTATAAGCTTGTAATAAAAACAATTATAAATTATTTAATGCAACTGTACTTCACAATTCTTAAGGCCTCTGTAATTTCATACTGAAAGCCTTGAAAGCCCGGAGGACTTGCGGCGTATTAGTACAAAAGCTTAGTGGTTTCCGAGCTTTGGCTCAAGTTACTTTACTATACACCATTTGGTTAGGTATTTTTCTACTTCTTTACTGTCATGTGTCTTTTAAATAGTCATTAACACTTATATAAGAACAAAGATAAATCTATGATTTCAGAAATCTCTGTAGTCTATTTTCCCTATAACCTATAACTGCTCATGTGTCGAAATGACAAAATTTTTTTTGGTTTCTTACTGTTATTTTAATTCAGTCTAGCGTTTTACAACATAAAAGGGACATTCCCGTAATAAAACGAAATACGGGCCATAATAGATTACTGTAGTATAATTAAATTAAAATAATTGGCCAAGTGCGTGTCGGGCCACGCGCAGTATAGGGTTCCGTAGTTGTAAATGCCAACTTGCAGTCTAAAACGGCTAAGTATTGAATTTGTATGAAATTTTCCTTTTCGAGTACATTTTATAAGGTCATCACATATAACTTTTTAATTTGTTAACCCTACTTAGCAGACTTAGCTCTGATAGTTTTCCTTTAAACTACATTATATATACTATAGCTGTGATTTTTTTCACGTATCCATAAATAACCGTTTAGCAGATAGATCGGGGGGACTCGTGACTTTAACAAAAAAAATTACTTGAAACCTAAATATTTCAGACACGGATCCCTAAATCGAAATATGGTGTTCCCAAGCTCACAATATTTTTGAAAAACCTATTCAACAATACCACACGCAATATGTTTGTAGAGAAAAAAAATATTGACTTCCTCTTTACTTGTATGGCAGATAACCTAAAAAAAAAATTTTTTCCATATTTTATTTTACGACTTTTTTGCCATGATTTATATTCATATCCATGCCAAATTACAGCTTTCTAGTACGTATAGTTTCTAAGTAGGACCGCGGACGGACAGACAGACAGACATGGCGAAACTATAAGGGTTCCTTGTTTACTACGGAACCCTAAAAATGGCATTTGACTAAAGTGTGCAGCCGCCCGGGCAATTTGTTTAGGAAGGTGTTTTTTTTAAGCTATTGCATAGCTTCTATCGCGGGCCTTGAGCGCGGGGACCGAATCCAGAAATTCCGTAACGAAAAAACCTCACGCTCCCCACTCCGCCTACCATGTAGGTTGCCGCTTCGTCTCCGTCGTCCGTTTGCGACGTTGCCGTCCTTCCTTGTTTGCAATAGCTTTACCGCGGCAGTCCCCGAGTGCCACACGTCTTTTTTTTTTTGGTTTTTTGTCTGTTATTTTAATTTATTTATACTATAGTAATCTAATGTAGTCCGGGGTTCGATTTACTACGATTAGGTACCTTTCACGTTGTATAAAATTGTTACCTACAAGTTACGAAATGTAGTTACGTGAGACCGAAGTTTGCTTGTGGTTGGGTCAGGCGAGTTGAATTTCATACACTCGGAAACCGAATCCAGTGATACAATGGCGGTCGGGACCTCAATACCGAATGAGGTCATATTTTTACAGATTTCACCACATTTCATGGCGTAATAACTTTATTTGCCGTGTGGTTGTCAGCAAAGTAAAATAGAGCCACTGCAAGTCCTCCCGTGGGTGTCGTAGAAGGCGACTTAGGGAATACAAGCTAAACAAAGCTTAAAAACATCATTGAGACCTCTCCCACCCGTCTGGTAAGCGAGGAGAGTGTAAGCCAAGTCCTCTGGCTGCACTGGCCAAGTATGGCTCTGGTAGTACAGAGTGGTGGTCGTGCTCCTGCAGTGGAGACAAAAAGACCTGATGATGATGGAGATTATTTAACTTTATTGAGCCAAAAGCTACAATAGTAATGCTAAAACATTATATTCTGTTCTTTTTCCTAAAGGTGACACCTTTAGGAAAAATAAAACAGATAAGAAAGTTGCGTCTAAATAACGGATTAAAGTAATAAAGCCAGAATCATAATTACTTTAAAATTATTATAAATACGCATAATAAAAACATATTTATAAATTTTTATATATAAAAATGAATCCCTATTTCCCTTGGTCATGCCATCACGAGTGAACGGCTGGATTTAAATGAAATTTGGTATGGGAAGGACATATGATAGTTTTTATCCCGAAATTCTCACGGGGAGTGAAGCCCGCGGGCACAGCTAGTATTGAAAATAGTAATAAATTATGAGTTCTACTAATTGATTTGATTATGCTTTCGAAAAGTAAATCATGCAATTTTTTCTTATAGACATGTCTACTGGAGATTTGTCTGATGTTCTCGGGCAATGCATTCCAAAGCCGTATAGCTTGAGAAGTGAAGGTTGTATGCATGATGTATTCGCTACCACTTCGGTGCTGGGTTCGATCCCCAGAGTAGGTTGGAAAATGTTTTTTTTTTATAAATACGTTTTTTTGTACAAGCTTTTATTGTGATGCTAATCTGCTAATTAAGACAAATAAAATAAATCCAAACTCCATGGAGTTGCGTCGTTTCGTTACTGAGTTCCATCGGCCTTTCTTCTCCGAGATCAGACCCTTGACATCGTCACAGAATGCATAATAGTACAAGTAACACCGTATACCATATAGCGCTTGTCAAGAGAAACCAAACTAGTCCTACTCAACGAGGTCTTATCATCACATCTTTGTCTTGTATATACTATACTTCAAACTAGCGGATTATAAAGAACAGATACATAAAGAACTCAAAGTAAAAAAATAACCGGCCAAGTGCGAATCGGATTCGCGCACTAAGCGTTCCGTACAATCTATAAAAAATCGTATCTATAAAAAATCGCCTTTGTTGTATGGGAGCCACCCCTTAAATATTTAGTACCTGGGTGACCGAGCTTTGCTCGGTCGGTTACATCTCAAACATTAACTATTTTTTTTTAAACTGGTCTAAAAACAGTACAAAATAAAAAATTATATATAAACTTGAACATAAAAAAAAAACAAAAGTAAGTCACCGAGTGGGATTCGAACCCGTAACACTCTTTCTAGCGGTCAGCATCTTTAACCACTGAGCTAAGCCGATGGCGGCCAGCGCGCCGAAATTAGCGACCATATTCTGTGTGAAAAAAAAACGAATGAAAACTCGAAAACACGCGTTTTCCCAAACATAAGACTAATCTAGATCGATTGTTTATCCCCAAAAACCCCCATATACCAATTTTCAGCGAAATCGTTAGAGCCGTTTTCGAGATCACAGAAATTTATAAATAAATATATATATATATACATACATACAAGAATTGTTCGTTTAAAGGTATAGGATTTTATTTTGTTTTTAGTATTTGTTTATAGCGGCAACAGAAATACATCATTTGTGAAGATTTCAACTGTCTAACTATCGCGGTTCTTGAGATACAGCCTGGTGACAGACAGACGGGCAGACAGCGAAGTCTTAGTATTAGGGTCCCGTTTTTACCCTTTGGGTACGGAACCATAAAAACCAACAAGGTAAGAATAAGTAGGCAACAGAAACGCTTTTGGTTAATCCAGTTTCAAATGCACTATATAGGTACAAACAGTGAAGGCTGGACCAAGCTACGGGCGGTTAGTCGGTTAGCGAGCCGGTTTCAAGGCCGAGCATGATTAATGCGAGACGGTGACTATCATTTCAGCCGGTCTTTGGGGTAAAACCCCATTTTATTGCACAAATAGATAACTTTACTTGACTGGACAAAAATCGATTTATGTTAATAGGCGATGCGGCTAGCAACCCATCACTATTTTGATTCCTTCATCTACCTTCTTGCTAAAAGTGGCCTTTGAGTCTTGCAGCCCTGAGCTCTATCTGCTTAGAGCCGCAAGAATTAAAATGCTCTGTCTGCCCCATTAGGGATAAAGACGTGATAGTATGTATGTATGTATTCACTTGGTTCAAATGGAAATGCCTATAACCAACAATAAATGAATAATGTATACGAACAAATTACACTGACTGAGCTAGCCCCAAAGTAAGTTCGAGACTGGTGTTATGGGACACTAACTCAACGATACTACATTTTATAACAAATACATGTATAGATTAACATCCAATACCCAGGATATTTTAAATTAAAAGGTCATTTTTCAACTTGCCTGGACCAGGGATCGAACGCAGAATCTCTGGGTGGTGGACTAGCATGATGAACACTACGTCACGAAGTCAACAACAATGGGTGAATAGAGGTTGAAAAAGAGAGAGAGAGATAGCTTGCATGGTCTAAACCAAACGTCAGCCGTACAAATCATTTATTGCTTAAATAAATGGTATGCCACAGGCAAGTAACTTGCACCGTCTAAATGGGCTTTTAATTAACGTTTACATGAAATTATGGCGAATTCCAATGGCCTTTATTGTAAAGCACAAATTCGCGCATTTGCGAGAATTTGTGTTGACTAAGCGAGCTTGATGTGTCTTCGCGTAGTGCGTATTTTTATGTACCAGGCAAATAAAAAATAGCTTGACTTTTAAGCGTTCACTCCCAATAACGAACGGGCTAACCGATTTTCATCAAAAATAGCTGAGAACATCTCGATCAAGTCAGCTGTCAAACAATTCCCATCAGATTCGGCTCATTCGTTAAGAAGCTACAACGCCAATAGACAGACACACAGACACGTCAAACTTGTAACACCCCTCGTTTTTAAACACATTAAAAATGCTCGCGAGGTCTACAGCTCAAAGAGCAGTAAAGTCCATACCTAAAGAGGAAGACGAGCTCTGGGGTTACCCCATTATATAAAACGTTAGTCGTACGAAACGTGACGTCCTATTTCTATGTCAAACCGACCGAATTAGACTTTGTCATCATACGTTAGTGCTCAATGTTGCTTGACACTGAAACGCAGATATGCTTCTGGAGTAACCGCCCAGGGCAAAAAAAAAAACTTGTCCCGAAATTCCTCATCGACGTGGTCCCAGTAGCTCTAACTTAATCATTATCGCGTTATTAAGATGTCATTCTACAATGTTTGAATTCAAAGCATAGCAGGGCATGTTAAGCCTAAGAAATAATTGTGTATATTATAGGCTTAACATACAGGAACGGCAGCAGATATGGGCATCGTACTTTAGTGTCAAACCAAAGTCACCTTTATTTGTATAGAAGATCTAACAAAATATACTAAAAGTATTTTATGGGTGAATTAAGTCCGTAAAATAAATAAATATATAGGGACAAATTACACTGATTGAGATAGCCCCAAAGAAGTTCGAGACTTGTGTTATGGGATACTAACTCAACGATACTATATTTTATAACAAATACATATATAGATAAACATCCAAGACCCAGGATAATTTGAAAAAGGCCATTTTCCAACTTGCCCTGACCGGGAATCGAACCCGGGACCTCTGGGTGGCGGACTAGCATGGTGACCACTACGCCACGGAGGTCGTCAAACTAAACAAAAATTCCCTAGAAACATATGTCGAAATACGAAAAATATTTTTTGGCTTTCCATACAAACTCTGATCAGCTGATTGGTCATCTTGTATGGGAGGTCTAAAAAATCACTTTTCATATTTCGATATATGTTCCTTGGGGAAAGTTGTTCAGTATTATGGACTAAATTCACCCTTTAAATAGTTTCAGTATATTTTGTTACGTACATACTTAATATCACGCCTGTTTCACACATATTTTGTTAGACTTTATATTTCAGGTCTCAAACGACGCAATGAAAAAATTTAACATAATTTATGTTCCCCAAATAGCAAGATGATCAATCAGCTGATCCGAGGTTATATGTAAAGCCAAACAATATTATCGGAGGTCAAAACTCACTTTGGGTTGCTGCACCATCCTAGTAAGTAAGTATGTTCCCCAAATGAGTATCAATTAACAGTTCTGAATTCTGAATTCAGAGGGGATGCTTTTGCCCACTGATGGGACCTATAATAGCTGACGAAAAAAAATTCTGAATTGGTTATTAAATAAACAGACATTAATATAATAATGTCATAAATTCCTGATCATAATTCATGAAATTATTCAGTTGTCTTAGATAATTTACTAATGAACGCTATACATATATTTGTGCTATAATTTGAACTGAATTATTTCAATTAATAATGTACATTACACAACGTGGAAGGGAACCCGTAATAAATAGAACCTATACTGGAGGACTAAAGTAATAATGAAATTAAAATAACAGTTAAAAAAATCTGCATTTTCATACAGAAGAAGAAGTTCTTATCGTGTGTTAGTGACTAACACTTGTATCAGAGTTTTTAAACCACCCTAAAGGCCTCTGACATGGTTTTAGGTAACGATCAAAGACAGTGACCGGGACCGACGACGGTGCCCTCCGAAGTGCCCTCCGAAGCATGTGATCAGATCAGTCTACATTGTTCTAACTAAACTAGGACAACAACACAAAGGCCGGGAATCGAACCCGCGACCTCCGGGTACACTAACTACGGGAACATACAGAAGTGTGCAGCGGTATAATTTGTACCTATGGGAATGTTTTTTTTTTGTTTTCTGACTGTTATTTTATTATCACTACATTATAGTGATCTAGTATAGCCTGTGGTTCGATTTATTACGGGTATGTCCCTTCCACTGACTTCTGTACGTCAGTACCGGTACTTATTTTGTAGTTTAGGCATAGGCGCCAGCGCCCCAATTTCTTATAAACTTTATAGTCATTCTGTTAAGATATTACAAAGCCATAAAACCTAGTGTTTATAAAGTTAATTGAACATTAACTATTAATTAACAAGGTCTGTCATTAAATCGCTATCTGCACCCATTCTGCAGTATCAGTCAGTACTTAAGTAATTACTTACTATGTAGTTGCTTATAAATTACATAGTTATCTGATACAATCAATCAGTTGTAGTTTGCTTTTAATAAATAAATTGATTTAACACTTTCCGAGACACTGGCGGGTACAGAAATCAATCAATCATTTATTTGTCAAACATACGTACAATATAATACATGATACAGATAAGATGTTACTATATAATATAATAATTCGCTATATTTTGTCATATTTAGCTACAAATATTTACAAATAATTAAAATAACTGGCCAAGTGCGAATCGGATTCGCGCACTAAAGGTTATTATCTATAAAAAATCGCGTTTTTGTATGGGAGTCCCCCTTAAATATTTATTTTATTTTGTTTTTAGTATTTGTTGTTATAGCGGCAACAGAAATACATAAGTTGTGAAAATTTTAACGGTCTAGCTATCGCGGTTCTTGAGATACAGCCTGGTGACAGACAGACGGAGAGACAGCGAAGTCTTAGTAATAGTGTCCCGTTTTTACCCTTTAGGTACGGAACCCTAAAAAGGCTTAACTAAAATGTCAAGAAAATTGGAATAGTAATAGTAATGTCACGTTAAAAAACTAATAATACTTTTTTCTACTCCTGTACTTTTATCTATCCTTTAGCCACGAACACTATTATAAGAACACAGATATAGTATTTTATGCAACAGTTGTATAATAACGGTCAAAAAATGCGAGTGGCGCAGGTTACGATGCGAGCCTTGGCGAACATCGTAAGGAGACGCCATCGAGCATTTTTTGACGTACTTATACAACGTTGCATACAATACTTTTTCTACGACTATATTTTCTAAATAAAATACAAAAATAAACAAAGAAAATATGAAAATTTTTGACGTACATATGTTTGGTGAATCAGATTTAAAATATACAAGTACTGATCTATATGGTATCTACGGTAAACTTTTTTTTTTAGTGACTATGTTAAAAAAACATTTTTTTCTTATGTTGGCAGTATGTTAAATCTATAGAAAAAAATGTTCTTGGTCTATGGCTAGGTGTATAGTTTTAGTGAAATAACGACACATGTGCTATTATGAGGCATAGAGTATAGACTTTTTTCTGCAATCATATTATCAATGTTCTTATATTAGTATTCAGAACCATTTAAAATACAGATAACAGTACAGGAGTAGAAAAAGTCTTGACTTTATTCCCCAAAAACGATCTTGTATCATAATGTGTGGAAATATAGAAGGAAAAAGAGGAGTAGGAAAACGCAGAAGAAAAATAGACCAAATAAAAGAAAAATTAAACGTGAAAACATATAAGGAGAGAAAGAGAGACATGGAAAGCACTCCACCGACAAGAGCCCAGCTTTTAAATATAAGAAGAAGATCATAATGTGGCCAAAAAGATACGCCTAGCTGTCACTTATATACTTATATTAAAAGTAGGTTTCATTTCAGTTAAAGTTTTACTCGATTTACACTAATTTTACAACAAAAAGCACGAGTACTAATTTAAGAAACAACCGAATTCATGACATTTTGTGACAAGGTTTGAAAATTATATACCTACCTAAAATTTTTTCTTTATTCAGATTTTCATTTTTTTTAATAGGGGTGACGACAGTGTTCGAAATGTATGATTGTAATTAGTCCGTCTTTTAATGGACCCGTATTTTTCAGTTTACCAAAAAAGTAAAAATTCACAAAGATACGGAGCGTCAAAGTTCTGGAGTGGAGGCTTGCGACGTCACGATTATGTAAAAATCGTGCTTAAGTGTGACGTCACGCGAAATTTCTATGTCATTTTTGGTTCAGACAAAAGAAAAAATACGTGTACAATATTTTTTAATAATCTAACCGATGGAACTAAAATATTTTTCCATTCGTCTTGCCTATTATTGTTTAGTGTTTTTTTTTAAATAATGACTAGTTCACTACTCCTTCCCTACGTTACCCTACCAGAATTGTGAATCTAGGATAAGTACCTACAGTTACAATATCTATTTCTAAGTGTAACCTTGTATACTTCTCGGAAAAAATACTAGCAGCTGATTTACTTCATTCAGTTCATAAGAAATCCATGACAATGGTTGTAAAGTTGCAACTTTAAATAAATAAATATATACTGACAAATAACACAGATTGAGCTAGCCCCAAAGTAAGTTCGAGACTTGTGTTATGGGATACCAACTCAACGATAATATATTTTATAACAAACACATATATAGATAAATCCAAAACCCAGGATAATTTGAAAAAGGCCACTTTCCAACTGGTCCTGACCGGAAATCGAACCCGGAACCCCTGGGTGGCGGACTAGCATGGTGACCACTGACCACTACGCCACGGATGTCGATATAAGTAAACTATATTATTATTCTCATTTATAAAATTGTAAGCTCCTTTATAAGTGTAAATAAAAATGATTCTTCATTATTATTTATGACAGTGCAAGGTATTTCTCGAGAGGAACTTCTGAGCTTGAAGAGTCGTGCATGATACTTATGGGTAAAGGTTTTACCCAAGTTATACCTACTTCAAACAGTTTTTGTATTTTTAACAATGTAACCAGTTCGCAAATTTTTAGGGTTCCATACCCAAAGAGTAAAAAAGAGTCCTTATTACTAAGACTTAGCTGTCTGTCCGTCTGTCTGTCACCAGGCTGTATTTCATAAACCGTGATAGACAGTTGAAAATTTCACAAATTATGTATTTCTGTTGCCGCTATAACAACACATACTAAAAACAAAATAAAATAAATATTCAAGGGGGGCTTCCATACAACACCTTACGGTACCCTTCGTGCGCGAGTACGGCTCGCACTTGACCTGTTATTTATTTTATCAAGTCGAGTACCCTAAGTAAATAAAATATCTCATACAGTTATACTATTAGGATAATTAAATAAGGATAATTAATCATTAAATTAGACAATAACTATAAGGAGGAGGATATTTCAATAAACTTTCAGTAGTAACCTTTGTAAAAAGAAATGTTTGGAATTAAATTTAGATAGATATGAAGTACAAAGAATATTTAAATAGGTACATAGTCCTAGTAGAAAACTAGACTGGTAAATTTCCTGTACAATATAGTTCTTTTACACACTTGTTTTAAAAAAAGTACACTTTCATCAAATAAGGATACTATTTCAATAAACTTTCGGTGGTAAACTTAAAAAGAAATGTTTATAATTTAATTTAGATACATATGTCAAATCAAATCAAATAATTTATTGCTTCCTTAATGTATCATACAGGTCTTTATTTAACAAAATAAGTCGCAATTAAGGACCCTGGCGGGCGCTGCAATGAAAGAAGGGCCACATTTTTGTCAAGTTTATGTATAATATATTCCATTTTTATGTATTAGTATTCATGCAAATTATATTTTATATGACGCATTATAAGTTTATTTATTAATAATAAGTTAAAGATGTCAAAATTTATAAAAATGTCAGGAGTTATTTTTAATTTGATATATTGGCTTTACGGTGTAATTTTGTCTTCCAAATATTCTTTATATCATGAAGTACTAAGAATATTTAAATAGGTATTTACACAGACCAAGTTTTTAAAACTAAACTGGTAAATTTCCTATATAAAATAATTAGTTATTTTAAACTTTGTACTTACCTGTTTTTTTAACTTTTTGTTATATTTTTGTTATACTTACTTGGTGTAATAAATAAATTTTATCTTATCTTAGTTCTCTTAATTAAAATACACACTTATTTTACTAAAAGTACACACTTATCAAACTTCGGCGAGGTTTAAAATACATGTTATGTGACAAATAATGAAAATACACTTATTTCATACAGAAAAAAGCAAAAGCAAAGCTTTCACCTTTGATTAGAAACATATTCTTATTATAAATAGTTAATATTTAAAAGTATTCTTATGTGGATCAATATTAGATACGGCACCGAATAATATTCATAAATTATGCAAATTCTAATTCATGTGTGAATAAGAATAAGCATATGAAAGAATTATGATCTATTTGACCGTCAATTAAGTAATATTTTATAAAAGATAATCATTAATAATGTACAAATAATTATTTTATAACAATTTATCGATTGGCAAAATAGATCTGTATTAAAATTTAAAAAAAAAACTTACCGTTGTCCGATTTTTTCCCGTTCTTCGCCACGATCAAGGTGCCATTCTTGGCCTCGCACTGGCTGGTGGAAACGACTCCGTTCAGCTCCTTCATTTTATTAAAAACAAATAAACTTCCGAATTTAAAACCCGAACGAGAAGTCGCTTTTTTTCGCGCCTTTTCAAACGTCACTTTGACAAGCACTAATAGGTAACTGCGATTCGATTTGATAATAACCTGTTCTCGCGGTCTTACGGCCAAGGTGATCGCGAGGTGATTAAAGAAAAAGAGGTGGAATTATGATTCTGTTGCTGAAAGGGTTTATAAAAAAAGGCGCAGAGTTGTGTCTATGCGCACGGCCGGAGAGTAAATGCCCTCCATACTCTGCAGGATAGTTATATTTATACAAAAATTGCAGTATTTGATCACATAAACACTGTGTAACTAATTAACTATTTATTTGAGAGTTCGTTGACATTGGCAGACGTTATGAAATAGTTTCTATTGTTGCGCCAGATTTTTTTTTTGTTGGTACCTTAAAACATGCCGCAATTTTTTTATATAACTACGCAATTATATCATGACCTGTTTTGATGTCAGTAGCAAACTCGTGCGAGATTTCCACGTGTTTATAAAATATTGTTTTTTTTAAATTAAATTACGTAATATTTTTGTTAATTATATCATGATCATTTAATAATTTGTGTATACCGAAAATATATGCAGAGAATACACAGAATGAAAATTGTATAATTTTTAATATATTTAAGTAGGTACTTAAATTAATTTCGGCGCCGTAAGCATACGTAGACTGGCGGTAGCTAAAAATCAGTGTTTTTCACACTGGGCAATTGCTTATACTGAGCTACAGCTTTTCTAATACTGTAGTACACACATGGCTGTCCTTTTTTTTTCATATTATCTTATACCTTAAAACGAGCAATTCTTTTATATTTATTTATTTATATATTTATATGTATATAAATTTCTGTGATCTCCAAAACGGCTCTAACAATTTCCCTGAAATTTGGTTTACGGGGGTTTTCGGGGGTAAACAATCGATCTAGATTAGTCTTATGATTAGGAAAACGCGTGTTTTCGAGTTTTCATGCGTTTTTCTTTCCGTCTGGCCCAGCGGTTTCGCGGACTGCTAGAAAGAGTGTTACGGGTTCGAATCCCACTTGGTGACTTACTTTTTACTTGGTGAATTACTTTTGTTTTTTTTATATATATATATATTTTTTTAATTTTTATTGTTTTTAGACAAGTCTAAAAAAAATTAGTTAATATTTGATATATAACCGAGCAAAGCTCTGTCGCCCAGGTACTTAACTTTTAATAAAACCATGTCTGAACTTAGTTTATATTAGGTTAAATTTTTCTTTTTTCATGTGTTGTAGTGTACTATAGATGCAATAAATAATTTATTTATCTATGATCATCATCTTAAATTTGGGGTCTGTCAACTCCCTGCATAGTTTTTTCATTTGCTAAATACAATAATGTCTATCAAAATATACTGAAACTATTTTAATGGTGAATTCAGTCAATGTTTTAGGCTTGGTGATAATATGGTCGATGAAAAAGTTTCAAATAAAATTATATATCTACATTTTAGTATAAAAACTCAGGTGATATGAGCTGATCGGACAAGTTGTAAAAGAAAGCGGAATATTTTTTTTCCATATTTAATGCAAACAAATTATTTAACATAAATAAAAAGAAATGTAGTATGTATAATTTACACAAACACAATATTGGCCCTTTGGTCTACAAATATACTTACCTATATAAGTACCAACAGAAAAACATTCAATTTTTTTTTTCAAACATAATTTTTTTATTTTATGGGAGTCCCTCTGTTCTTTATTTTACGCAGTAATTTAAACTAAATAATATACTAAAAAGAAATAAACTAAAATAAACTTAAATACTAACAATAAAATAACAATCAGACATAAACTATTATAAATGAAAAATGAGCCTTAAAACAAATAAACTAAAATGTTAAGTAAGTACCTTAATGGACAGGTACAAATGTCAAAAAAGACGTGTCTTATTACTTAACACTTTTTTATCAGCATTAGTCTCGAAAAGTTTTTAGTGATTTAGATCTGATTGAAGCAAGACAATTATTAGGTATCTCAGTTGTCAAAATAAAAAAAATCTAATCTTGAAGACTAGCGATCCGCCACGGTTTCGGACGGGTGTATGCAATACCCATACTACGTGAGTCTTTTTGGTTGGAGGTTCAAAATACCACGATTGGTCACAGAGCGGAGCAGGAGCACAGAATTAATAATAGTATTACAAACAGAACGGAAACTCGCACCGTCCCCCGCAATCTGGCGTCCCCGCAACCCTTCCCCCGTTATTGGGACGTGTAAGCGCCTGTAAAACAGGGTTATTGGTAGTCGCACGTTGACATTACGCGAGTCATTTAGGATTATTGAATTATAATGGTGAGAAACTGCGCACATTATAATTGTTTATCCACGGAAAACTATAAATAACGAACATTTTATAGATTTCCGAGTGATGAAAACAGATAAGCCTGTATGCCTCTCTTACATAAACATCTCCTCTCACAGGCCTACTGGAAGTGATCTCTTTTGAGATAAGTAGTGCCTTTGTACAACTTTTATTTTATGAATTCTCTGTATACATTTTCCGTGTGCATAAATTGGTAAATAAATAAATAAAAATAAGCAAAACAACAAATTCTGTGGTAGCGACCCTGGTTGTTTAACTCACACATTTGACGTGTGCACGGACGGATTGTTTCGTTAGTACTAGGCATATATGCTGCTTCGTTTCTATGAAGTGCTATACCTGTGGCAGGAGGTTTAGGTCTTCGTCACGCAGTCAATATTCTCTATGAAAATCTCACGCATTTTCGAGCTTTGGGTATTCTCCTAAGCCAAAAATAAATTATTTTATACTGAAAACAAAATAATGTCACTTGTCTTTTTAAATATATTCACGATTTTAAATATATTATTGCAGAAAAACTGATGATCTGATGCAGAAAAACTGATGACTCCAAAAAACTATCGTCATCTGCCTGTATTTCATACAAAATCCCGTATAAACTGTTTGTTTTGACGCTTATAAAAAAGTGATTTGACTTGTTGGAAAATAGTGTATTGGAGAAGAATACTTACCTATATGATAGATATGCACGCACTCTTGGTGTCACGCGGCAAGCAGACTAATATGAATCAAATATTATTGGAACTAAGTTCGTTTTCGGATGTCATGGATTTGGCGGATGACTGGGCGAAAAACGTGTAAAATTTTTTCGTCACGAACTTTTTTTAGGGTTTCGAAGTTTTGGGGTTTTTTAGGGGCTTCAATTTTATTAGGGGCTTTTCGGACGGTTCGGATGGGGCTAGGTGAAAAAAAGTTAGATTTTTCCGTCACCAACTTTTTGAGGGGCTTCAATTTTTGTAATTTCCTTCTAACACTCGGTTACCCGAGACCAATTATTTTTACTATTTAAAACCATATTTATGAATTGCTACGTGAAAACTAGGGGGAGAGGGGATCGGCATATACTGCATTCTACACATGGTCACCAAGGGGAAGGGGGTAAAAAAGGAAATAATGTTACGTAGTATGACTACGTGTTAATGAAAACCATTTATGAAGTTTAAAAGCTCTTAGCATACGTACAGAGGGACAGACGAACATCAATGTAGTTTTTATACCTATATTATACACGTATTAATAGCTTAGTCTTTTCTGTATGTATACCCTAGTCTTTTTGTGTAGATCAAAGTGTAGTTTTTATATTAGGGCACGGCATTTTAAAAACTTTTAGGGTTCTGTAGTAAACTGTAATTTTTTACTTGACTCACGACATACCCGTCTTGTGGGATATAGTTGAAAAGGTTTTTCAAATATAATGTGTCAACACCATTTTTCGATTTAGCGATCCATTTCTAAAATAATTGGTTTTATAATTACAATTTTTGTTAGAGCCAAGTATTCCCCTCTAACTGCTAAACGCTTGTAAAATGGACACGTGAAAAAATTCACCGCAATCAATGGCATAAAGTCTAAAGAAAAACAATCAGAACTAAGTAAGTTTTACAAATAAAAAGTTGTAGGCGACAAACTTATATGAACTCGGAAGAGGAAAATTTCATACAAATTCAACAGAAAATTAGTTTCGAGACGTTTGGCTTGAACTCAAAGTCGCCATTCGCAATTACGGAACTCTCTTCGCGTGGCTCGACACGCACTTGACCGGTTGCATTTTCATCGTCTTAACTCCTAAACAAAAAATCCGATTAGAATAATTTAAACTGGAATCTACATGTACATAATCTATGCATATAATCACCAAGGCGGTTGGTAATCGCAGTAGGTGGTATAAGTCGTTGCCCAGAGGACGCTGCCGCTGCTAAAAAAAAAAAACGCATCGAAATCGGTCCATCCGTTCGAGCGCTACGATGCCACAGACAGACAGACATTACCGTCAAACTTATAACACCCTTATTTTTTGACGGGGTTAAAAGATATAGGTACATGACTAAATAAAATCTATAAATGGAAACGTAGTTTTGAAACATAATTTCTGTCTGCTAAGAAAATATAATAATGTTAAATTTAAACACTTGTTTTGTAAAACAATCTCATTAAAAACAGGAATTACATAACTATATAATTCCTTTATCTAACATATACAATGGTCTGAAACGATATCTTAATTCAGATATTGCAGACGGAAAGATTATAGTATGCTTTGGGGTCCCTCACCTAGCGATAAAAATTGTACAAACATCAATATTTGGCCTCCGAATTATTCATAATATGAGATAAATTGAGAAAAATATTGTGGAAGATTTAATTATGGTTCCGTGGTTATTAATTTAAATAGCGAGAGAATGCACGCACGCTTTTCTACGCACATTTGCTAAAATCGGCCACTTTTGGCGAATGTGCGAGGAAAAGCTTCACGTTCTCACTTTAAACTGTAAACAGTAGTTCATAAAATAGTTTGAAGGGTTATCTAGAGCTTGATCAAGACAATTTGAAATGATATCTCCGTTTCCTTTCAAATAATTTATTTCAAACTAGCCGAAGCCCGCGACTTCGTTCGCGTGGACTTTATGTCTCTGGAAAATGCTCATCAGGCTGAACAACTTTTATTAAGGCGGCATTTTATATCTCTTATAGTTTAGCTGGACCATTATGGTTCTGCATCAGGCGTCTTATTTTCCAAAATTATTTATACCCTATATGTTGCCCAGGCTTAATAGATATATAACAAAAAAAGTTTCATTCGAATCCGTCCAGTATTTTCGGAGATTAGCGTGTACAAACAGACAAACAGACATACTGACAAACAGACAGACATTTAAAAAAAAATTCTTACTCTATTACCACGTCTCCATCGCCCCCAATAGTTTTTTTGGAAATATATTTAATGTACAGACACACTTTTTTTTTATTGTTTTATTATATGTATAGATATAGATGGGGGCCTAACAAACCGTCGCCTGCTTGACATTAAATTTAGCTCTCTTCAGGAAGTGTATATTGTATCAGAAAGTTTACTTAAACTTTACAATACCGAAAAATCTGATTTACGTGAAATAAAAAATATTTTTGATTTTAAAATTGACGAATAAGGTAACATTATGTGTTTTTATTCGAGCGGGTCAACGTTAGCTCGCGTTTTATAACATTTAGTGACTAGCTGTTGTATACAACGTGGAAGGGTCCCTGTCTGGGATAAGTCCGCCTTTAAAGAAGTTTTCTACTTCTAACTTTTAAAGTTTAAAAAGTTCTAACACTATACTTCTAACTTGTATTTTTGTGTCTTGTGTTCAATAAAGATTTAACAAACAAACAAAGAGTCATAATAGAGCATACCAGTAATAAATTAAACCACAGGCTATACTAGATCACTTTTCCCATACTAATTGCCCGGACAGCTGCACACTGTCGTAAAGAAATGCTGAATTTTGCTCTTAATTTTTGACTGCTATTTTATTTCATTATACTAAAGAGTAGCCAAAAGTGCCGTGTGGTTTCCGGCAGAGTAGAATAGGGCCACTTCAAGTCCTCCCGTGTATGTCGTAGAAGGCGGCTCAGGAAATACAAGCCAAACAAAGCTTACAAACATCAATTATACCTCTCCAACCTGACTGGCCCGCGAGGAGAGTGTATGCTAAGTCCTCAGGCCGCTCTGGCCAAGTATCGCTCTGGTAGTACAGAGAGGGTCGTGCTCCTGCAGTGGAGACAAAAAGACCTGACGATGATGATGATCTAGTATAGCATGGTTCGATTTAATACGGTCCCTTCCTCAATGTATAGTTGCCTTGATCGCTTTTTACGATCCAAGCTGAAAGTAGCTGGAACATTGTAGTATTTTTCTCAGACCAGCATGGAAGATTTCTTGTATAACTCCGTCAATCCTGCGCATCCCTAAACATTATCAAATGTTGCTACGTAAACGCATCGCGACATTTAACCTTCTAAAATACGATAAACACAAGAAGATAGTAATTAGCTTCCGATTACACCACATTTTACAATCGGTTGTGCAATAAACTTGGACTAAATCCTAAACTAGTTTCTAATACTGAATGTGTAATTAGTAGCATGCATCTATTCATTTTTGTTCCGGTTTTCTTAGAAGGATTGTGTTGCTGTAAATTTCCACACAAAAAGCGATAATGTTTTATTTCAGAAGGAAAATAGGCAGTTGCCTCTAGGACTTGCAACTATCTCTATTGCACATTACGGGTCGGGAGGCAGAGCGGCGTGATACAGATATAATTTTTGCAAATACCTAGGTACTCGCATCGCGTATCGTATATGCACAACACAATCTCGTAAGGCCCTCTTTATCCAACGCTGTAAGATGTATGGCAATCACTTATTATTTTAATGTTGCTCGATACTGTCGAAGGATTGGTTCTAGTCTCCCCTTTGGGTTGCAAAGGTCAGACGGCAGTCGCTCTGTGTAAAAACCAGTACGAGTAACCTATCCAGAACCCTAGGTTAGGTGCTGATTAGACTAGGAAAGTCTAGGGCCGTAACACTAAAATACAACTGAAAGGCGTGTGAAAAGAAAAGAAAAATAATTCAGCTAGATTATTCGAAGACGCCTGGACCAATTTGCAAAATTACTTTTTTGTTTGAAAGGGTATGCTTGCAAGGTCCCGTAGAAATGTTATTGAATTTTTTAAATACTTCCTCGAGGAACTGCGATGGATGACCGGCTGTCAAGGGTAACCATATCGGTCTACCCTCTTTCTTCGTTCGGTTACCCTTGACAGCCGGACATCCATCGCAGTTCCTCAGTCGGCCAGCAACCATGATGGCAGAAGGGCCGTCGAAATATCTAGCAAAAAACGATATTAATCGCGGTAAGTCCCGTAATACTAATAACAGTAATTGTGACCGTGAAACTCTAAAATCATATATTGTATTATCCAAACTTTTCCTAAGCCAGTGTGCAAAAAGACGTATTTATTCTATTAATTAACGTTCTAGGACTGTCCACGCGGGGTTATAAGTTATCTCTTACTATATTTATGTCAGGGGGTCAGATAACTATTAGCGGGGGAGTTCATTGGTATGAATCGGTGAGAGAGGGCTTTAAGGTGGTTACATGTTTTTTCAGGATACAGTGCTGCTCCCAATTCAAATAAATAACGGGTAGCAGAAAACCAGATCCTTCAACTACACATCTACAAAACGCTGAAACGTCTGTCCGGCATTAAGTAACCCAAAGCTCATGTGAGGGAATTCGTAAAGTCCGAACGACGTAGAAATAGCGGTTTTGTGAATGTCACCTTCGTGAACTGTTATCTGATGGTACGCTTTCGTCACATCGATGGTAAAAAAGACCTTGCACCCTGAAAGACTGTGTGGGAAGTCCTGAATGTAGCGAATTGGGTACCTATCTGAAAGGAAACGTTGATATCATTTAAAATTTTGCCTTGACCAAGCCTAGCCCTTCAAACTATTTTATGAACTACTGTTTACAATTTAAAGTAAGAACGTGAAGCTTTTCTTTGCACATTAGCCAAAAGTAGCAAAATATTTTTTAAAACAACTTTTATCTAACCTTAAAAGATCAAGTGTTTTTAACTGTTTTTCTCAAATGTACATAGGAAAGTTTCACGGTCTCACTTCAAACTGTAAACAGTTTTTCGTAAAATAGTTTGTAAGATATATACCTTATCCTTTATCCGCTTCATGTAGCTATGCCTCGGTCTTCCTGGTCCTCTTTTCCCCTAATGAAGTTTTTTATGAAATCGTCGTGTCGTATCAGATGACCAAACAACTAAAATATTTTTTCAAAAATAAATACCGACTTCAGCCCTTAACTCAGGCATACTTGTCAGGTGATCCTATAGAAATTTAACCAAAATCGGTTTGTGTAGCTTGGTGTTCATCTCGATTTTTTATTTAAAAAATATTTCCGTTACACTTCAATGGGTCAGGGGTGACTCGTGAAGTCTATAGCTTACAAAGCCTCTAGTAATTATCATTATTGAGCTTACAATTAAGTATGTCAAATATTAGCAAATACACAACATGTTACACAAATGTGTTTGCGGCTTTACGGCCTACTTAGTAGTTTTTAGCATTTGTACTAAAATAATATTTAAATAAGCGGCCAAGTGCGAGTCGGACTCGCCCATGAAGGGTTCCGTAGTAGTATTTTTTTTTAATTTTTATATTTGAGTTGATTGAATGAAAGGTAAATTGCAGTTTATGACATATTAAAAAAAAACTTCTTACTAGATCTTGTTCAAACCAATTTTCGCTGGTAGTTTTCATAGTAATGAACATCGTATATTTTTTTTAGTTTTACCATTCTCTTATTTTAGAAGTTACGGGGGGGGGGACACACTTTTTTCCACTTTGGAAGTGTCTCTCGCGCAAAGTATTCAGTTTAGAATAAAATGATATTAGAAACCTCAATATCATTTCTGAAGACCTATCCATAGATACCCCACACGTATGGGTTTGATGAAAAATATTTTTTTGAGTTTCAGTTCTAAGTATGGGGAACCCCCAAAATCTATTGTTTTTTTTCTATTTTTGTATCAAAACCTTAATGCGGTTCACATAATACATCTACTTACCAAGTTTCAACAGTATACGTCTTATAGTTTCGGAAAAAAGTGGCTGTGACATACGGACGGACAGACAGACAGACAGACATGACGAATCTATAAGGGTTCCGTTTTTGCCATTTGGCTACGGAACCCTAAAAAATGACCTTCATTAAGAGATAACTTTATCCTACATTGAATAATAAGCGGCCAAGTGCGAGTCGGACTCGCCCATGAAGGGTTCCGTAGTAGCAAATAACATAATATAAAAGTCTTGTAGTATGTTTTTTTTAAATTTTTATATTTGAGTTGATTGAATGAAAAGTAAATTGCCGTTTATGATTTATGACGTATTAAAAAAAAACTACTTACTAGATATCGTTCAAACCAATTTTCGCTGGTAGTTTTTATGGTAATGAACATCATGTATTTTTTTTAGTTTTATAATTCCCTTATTTTAGAAGTTACGGGGGGGGGGACACACTTTTTTCCACTTTGGAAGTGTCTCCCGCGCAAAGTATTCTGTTTAGAAAAAAATGATATAAGAAACCTCAATATCATTTTTGAAGACCTATTCATAGATACCCCACACGTATGGGTTTGATGAAAAATAAATTTTTGAGTTTCAGTTCTAAGTATGGGGAACCCCCAAAATTTATTGTTTTTTTTCTATTTTTGTGTCAAAACCTTAATGCGGTTCACATAATACATCTATTTACCAAGTTTCAACAGTATAGGTCTTATAGTTTCTGAAAAAAGTGGCTGTGACATACGGACGGACAGACAGACAGACAGACATGACGAATCTATAAGGGTTCCGTTTTTGCCATTTGGCTACGGAACCCTAAAAATTGTTGACTTTGACTTTAGATAGACATAACCCGAGCCCGTTAGACCAAATAGCCACTTTTAGCGTGATGGTGGGTAAGAAGGTGGAAAAAGGAATCAAAATGCTGATGGGTTGTTGCTATCGCATCGCCTACTTACTTCTTACTTCTCTCGAGTACAGTTTTTCGCAATTAGGCCTGGATTTGCCGGTCCCGTTTTGCGTGGGGAGCTGACGCCGGCCTCAGTTGTCGAATCAGCCCAGCTCCTGCAGGAAGAACGCCTACTGGAGCCCTGCACGCTTCCGCCATGGTGCCCGGGTGTTCTAGGAACTTTCTTATGTGTGCGACACCATCGCACTCCAGGAGGAGGTGGCTTGCAGTTTCTTCAGCCTCATATATGCTCTGCATAAAGGACTGTTAGTTAGGCCTAGAGTGAGAAGGTTTTTGTTTAGTGCACAATGACCAGTAATAATGTCAATCATACGGCGTAGATTCCTCCGTGGCAGTGCTAACAGACGTTGGGATAAGCGGCTATCCCATTGGGGTATTGCCTCTTTAGTCTGTTGGAACGTTCGGAGGGATTGCGCGCATTACCTACTACCTTAACCCGCGACTTCGTCCCGTTGTCTGTTGCCTATTGCCGTTCCCGAATAAAATGGTCTAACTCATCTTGTTTCTCCATACAAACTTTTGACATCCTTTTCATCCCCTTAGGGGATGAGTATTGAAAAATCCTTTCTTAGTGCACCCTTAGACCTTATAAAGAACCTATGTGCCAAATATGGAGTCTCTAGACCCAGCGGTTTGGCACTTTTGCCTTTTAGATAGATTACCGTGAATGATTTGCATATTTTTGTTGTATCCCATTTTCGCTCGTCTTTAGGCACAGGCATAGCCACTATCAGGTCACGTTTTTGGCCACGCAAATGTCACTATTTACAATATTTACACGTTATGTGATGTAAAACAGGCCGTCTTATCTCTTAAATTAAGCCACGCTAATTTTTTGCGAGATGAGATCTGTGACCAAAACCTAAAGCGCCGGTCGTATGGTGATTGCAGAGTAATAGAATCCGCAAGTTTCCATCGAGGTATCAATGTCTTTTTAGTCACGAAATTCAAAATTCAAATGTTTAATCAGTAACCATTGTCGTGTAGTTTCCGGCAGAGTAGAATATGAACACTCCAAGTCCTCCCGTGGACGACGAGCACGACCCAACAGAGCCATAATTGGCCAGAGCAACCAGAGGATTTGACCTACTATCTTCACGCGGGCCAGACGGGTTGGAGAGGTCTCATTGATGTCTATAAGCTTTCTTTAGCTTGTATTTCCTAAGTCGCCTTCTACGACATCCACGGGAAGACGGTCCGGGTTTTTGTTTGTGTTGTCTCACTGTGGTGGTGGGTCCAACAAGTCAAATCAAATAGTGGTTAAAACTAACATTTTTACGGGATTTGTATGGAATATTATATAAATATTGTATATAAGTATGTTTATTATATTGACCCCCGCACTACCTAATTTCCCATCACTATTTTTTTTCCTACATAGGTTGCCTGGAAGAAATTGCTTAGCGATAAGGCCACCTTTTGCGCATTTCCTAGTTTTTAAGATAATTATGTGCTGTATTTTATTTTGTACAAAAAGGGTACTGTATTGTATTGTACCTGACTGTAAGGTTATATAGTTTCTTGGAGTCAAATGGTACTCTTCTCTTATTACTGAAGACTATACTAGTGAGTGAGTGACGGACGAGTCACAGGGGTTAGTGTTCAAGTACGTGTAGGCAGGCCTGTATCACTCCCCGTTTAGGTATTTGAAAATATACCTACATTATTACTATGCACGCACAGCGACCACTCCAAACTCCGGAGGGATAAACTCAGTGAGATAAATCGTATGTTTATAGTAATAAGAATGAAACTGGCTTGCTATGCACTTCTAGGTATCTAAACGAAAAGGTGCCGAGTTCTGACGCGAGCTAAACCATATCGCTAACGACATTGAGTAGTATTTCTTTGAATTCCTTTGCTGAGAAGACTTCGTACGTTAACACTAGTACTTATTCTGTATTGTGGGTAGAATTTACATTATGAAGCGGACAAAGTCACACTTCATTATTAGTATAATTTTCAACACGTGTATAACAACCAGTGCATTGACTCTAGATAATTACTCGTTATAAAACGCAATGCAAATATGACATCTAGCCAATGTAGCTGATGTAGGCCATTAAAATTAATTAGATACAGATTTCATTATGTATAGATCCCCCGCGATAGATACTTTGTAAGGTCTGATGCAATGTATAAATAATAATGTTTTTATAAAGGCATGTTCGGACGATGCACGCACGCCAAACCCACGCCCAGCGCATGCGTAGCTCACGCCTTGCGCGCTTTGAAATTTATGAAGTTTGTTGCGTATAATTTGAGTCCTATCACACATCAATACGACTCAAATTGCATTAACCGAAGTCAACATGCTCACGCCTCGCCTACGCCACGCGCTCGCCTTGCCTCCACCTTGCTTCCGCCTTACCTCCTCCTCGCGCTCGCCCCGACCGGACTTCGGTAAATGCAATTTGAGTTGTATTAATGTGTGACAGAACTCAGTTTATATGCAACAAATTCAAACCGTGCTTGGCGTTCGCTTGTCGAGGCGCGAGGCGAGGGTTTGGCGTGCGCGTGTCGTCTGAAATTTGTGTGTTTTTATTATTCATATAGATACGTGAAATAATCCTTCCAAATTTTTTAATCTGTCCAAAAATAAGTAAGTATTAAGCCTTTAAAATCTTATGGAAGGGGAAACTGTCGAGTAATAGAAAAAGGATGCACGTACAGCTCTCTTGACCCCACGCTATCGGTCTGAGATAGAAAGAGATAGTGAGATGTCCCCACCATGGTATAATAAAATAAGGTATTCTCTTCCCGTGACAGCTGATGACGTAGGTGGAACTTGACTACGTCATCAGTTTGATGCCACTTGCCACTGTGTGAAATTGAATTCCCCAAGCGTCATGGATTTTTGAACTTTATATACCAATTCTGAATTAATAACCCATTATATGAATTTATAAAATATTGAATTGATGAATCACGCGAGAATCGCGAGATACTAAATAGCTAAGTTACTTAATATTTTATTTAATATTCATGAACTTATTGAGAAAGTCCTTAAATTTTCTGAAAAGAACAATCAGTGGCAACACTTTGTGACGTAGTCAAGTTCCATTTTGGGAAGAGAATACCTGTTTTATTATACCATGGTCCCCACCATGCTCCTACTCGTACATTTGAAATATTTTAAACAAAAAATTTCGTTTCAGTGGTATTAATTTTTTTATAAAAAATATAAACCAAAAACATACAAACTAAAATAGCCCTAGGCGACCTAAGGTAGACAGACATAAATCAACGATCCTCAGCGGTAACTCAGAGCCCGGGGTCCGCTACCTAACCTAGTTTTAGATCATAGCATTTTAAGAACCTAGGTGATTTGACGAGGTTCCTGGTTTTTAATCCCCGAGAAAAAAGAGGGGGTGTTAGTTATAACGTTTGAAGCTAAAGTCTGTCGGTCTGTCTAAAAGTATCGTAACGCTGAACGGATAGATCAATTTCGATGCGGTTTTTATAGGTGCTTGCTCCTCCTTGCTTTCTAAGCTATGTTTAATAAAAATCTGTTCAGCTTAACATGATTCGATTTATTGCCCATTCCCTGGATCGGCTCTTACGATCTGCGCAGGAAGAGAAGCAGCAGTACATTCTAGGTTTTTTCATTTTTCCCAGACCAGCGTGAATATTTGCCCTATAGATGCTATAAAAACATAACACCACTGTTTGCCAGCTGAAACCAAGCGTTTCCGGTCGAGTAGCCACCGTATAAATAACACTATCCGCTGGCCAACATTGCTCATGACCGATATATCCAGTCACTTAAAACTTTTTGCTCAGCACTCTTGACGTCACGGCCGTACCGGGGGCGTATCTATCTATTTATACAATATGTAAAGAAAACCCTGTCCGAATCGTTAAGGAAACGTTGGGAGACTTGGGAGCTTGTGTAGGTTCTAATTATCGGTTTCTCCCATCCCTGAAACCGCAAAAAAATCTGCGAAAGTTCCAAAACGTATGAAGGGGAATATGGGAGGATGATGATAATGAATTTTTTAAATAAAACGGCCAATAAAAGTTACTCGATACGCCGCCCCGGTGGTCGCCGTGTGATTTCCGGCAGAGTAGAATATAACCACTCTAAGCCTTTCCGTGGATGTCGTAGAAGGCGACTTAGGAAATACAAGCTAAAAAAAGCTTTTAAACATCATAAGACCTCTCCAATCCATCTGGCCAGCGTGAAGAGTGTAGGCCAAATCCTCTGGCTGCTCTGGCCAAGTACGGCTCTATTAGTACAGAAAGGGTCGTGCTCCTACAGTGGAGACTAAAAATACCCGATGAGGACGCCGCCCCATCAGCACGCCGCCCCTGGGCTGAAACCTTTTACCCGCTAAATACGCCACCAGTTACATAATACGCAACCGAGTGCAGCCAAGCCTGAAAGGCCATGTTTTGGTATCCTCAGTTCCTGAGACACGCGAAATAGACAAAGACAAGCGGACTTGAGATTCAAGTTCAAGACTTACAAACAGACTTATTACGTGATGTTATTTAACTATGGTTTCTAGGGTTCCGTCCCCAAAGGGTGAAAACGGGACCCTATTATTAAGACTCCACTGTCCGTCTATCTGTCTGTATCTCATGGACCGTGATAGCTAGATAGTTGAAATTTTCACAGATGATGTACTTCTTTTTTATTTATTTTTTATTTTTATTTTATTATCACACAAAACAGATTACAACTATTACAAACATCCACAGAAAAAACATTAAAAACATTAAAAACTGGTCGCAATCCAAACTATGTGTGTATCTACAAAGAAACAATTATTAAAGGAGAATCTTACAAACTAAGAGAAAATATCTTTTGTCGCTATAACAACATTTAAAATCTCATATTCACTTTTTCCAATAGTCGACCTCCGTGGCGTAGTGGTCACCATGCTAGTCCGCCACCCAGAGGTTTCGGGTTCAATCCCCGGTCAGGGCAAGTTAGAAAATGGCCTTTTTCAAATTGTCCTGGATCTTGGATGTTTATCCTTGGGGGAGGCCTATGTCTAGCAGTGGACTTCCTGTGGCTGATATGATGATTAACGATGAGTTTATTTATATACAAATAACCTTTAACAAAAAGTTAGTCGAGATGTCGGGTGACCAAAGGGCTGGCAATTATTTCGCCCAACGAATAAGCATTGCCTTCCAACGTGGCAATGCTGCCAGACTTTTGGGCACTCTACCGCAGGGCAATGATCCGGAAGACGTTTTCTATTTGTAAGGTTTTCCTTTTTTATTATTATTATTTGTTTAGTTTCATTTAGTTTTTAATTTAGTTGTTAATCGAAATTGTAATAACCTTCAATACGAGATAAAATCCTACATTGAATAAAAATTTTAGACTTTGACTTAACTTTGACTATACCTTTCACCATATATAAATAAATAAAGCAACGACCGAAATCAATTGCTAATGATACCATTATATACACTGACTGATATCTGACATAGCGTGGGGTAAATGGATAGTTAACACGAATATAATGGTCAAAAGCGTTATCATTTACTTCTTTATTGCTTATATTGTGTAACATCTGCTAAGATATTCGAATTTCACTGCCCGAGCAGATAGTAAAAGCCGATCAAGGAAATAATCCTTTAGCCAGCCATTTTGATTCCCTTTTTACAAGCTTCTATTTACATACATACATAATATCACGCCTGTTTCCCGCAGGGGTAGGCAGAGACTATCCACCTCCACTTGCTACGATCCTGACAAACCTCTTTTGCTTCATCTAAATATCAAGCTTCTATTTAACTTGCATTATAATAATAATAAATATATACGAACATATAACAGTTTAAACTTGTGTTACGGGATACTAACTCAACGATACTATATTTTGTAATAGATACATATCTACCTATATATAAGTAAACAAACGAAAATTTGCATTGTGTCTTGTATGTTTGTTTAGTCAAGTCTTGCAACTCAATTTCTAAACAGTTATTCTCAACCCATTTAGCTCTCTCTTCTTCTCATCTTCTTCTGCATACTTGTGTAAGTCGGATGACAATGCAATATACTATACTGTAAGTACATTTAGTTATATTTAGCTATAAATTCTCTAGATACTGTAATTGGTAAAAAAACCGTTGTATTTAGTCTTACAATAAATAAATCTATATCTATATCTATACATATAATAAAACAGTAAAAAAAGTGTGTCTGTACATAAAATATGTTTGCAAAAAAAATATTGGATGGAGACGTAGTAATAGAATAAGAATTTAAAAAAAATGTCTGTCTGTTTGTCTGTTTGTCTGTTTGTACACGCTAATCTCCGGAAATACTGGACGGATTCGAATGAAACTTTTTTTGTTATATAGCTATTAAGTCTGGGCAACATATAGGGTATAAAAATTTTTGGAAAATGGAACGCCTGATGCAGAACCATAATGGTCCAGCTAAACTATAAGAGATATAAAAATGCCGCCTTAGTAAAAGTTGTTCAGCCTGATGAGCATTTTCCAGAGACACAAAGTCCACGCGAACGAAGTCGCGGGCTTCGGCTAGTAAATAAAAAAATAAACTATGTTATGAAGGTGATTTTAGGATGGAGCCGGAAGGTGGTTGTAGGAACCCTGTTTTGGCATATTGCATTTGTCTTGATAAGTTCTCAGGCCTTATAATGAAAGCTTGTACAAAAAAAAAATAAAAAATTATACTTATTTCAATTTTACTTTGCTTGACTCGAAAAAAAATTACTCTAAAGGGATAAAATCAAATATTTTAGAAACGGATTCCTAAATAGAAAAATAGTGTTCACAAGCTGTAATAAGTATTCTTTAAAGACCTATTCAACGTTAGCCCACAACACGGGTAGTAAATCTAGAAAAAAATTACTCTTATTTTACATGTATAAAAGATAATATATTTTTTTCCTGATTTTTTGTTAATGTCACTTTACTTGATTAATGTACATTTCCATTCCAAATTACACCTTTATATTACTTATATATAGTATCTGTGTAGAACCGCGGATAGACAGATAAACAAACATGGCGAAAATATAATGGTTCCTTCCATACTTTCATGCTGGTCTGGGACAAAAAAAAACTTAGAATGTACCAGCTGCTTCTCTTCCCGGGCAGATCGTAAGAGGCGATCGAGGGAATGGGCAAATAATCGAATCATGTTAATAGGCGATGTGGCTAGCAACCCATCACTATTTTGATACCGTCATCCACCTTCTAGCCCACATCAAGCTAAAAGTGGCCTTTGAGTCTTGCAGCCCTGGGTTCTATCTGCTGAGAGCCGCAAGACTTAAAAATGCTCTGTCTGCCCCATTAGGGATAAAGACGTGATACCTAGTATGGATGTATGTATGTTGTTTACTACAAAACCCCAAAATACTTGCTCATGCGGCACTATGACTAAGTTATATCAAATTAGTTATATCAAAAGATTATTTACAATTCCAAGACGTCACTAGGGCTGTTAGTGACGCAAGCAAGTCTAATCGAAGAAACTAATTAGAATGTAAATTTATCTAGTAATTCGTTGTTTACATAATTAACTACAAGGAAATCTCCCCGCGACTGATAGCCGCTGCAGGTGACAAGAGGGCTGGCTGTTTTTTCGCTTAACGGATCAGCATTGCTATCCAGCGAGGAAACGCAGTCAGCGTTCTTGCAACCATGCCGCATGGACAAGATGAGATTTTTTTAATTTAGTATAAGTTTATTTATAGCTTAGTTTAATTTAGTTAAGTTTTTTTGTTGTTATTTCTTTTTTCTCAATAAACTACATAGATAATTTTAAAAAAAACTTATCTTATAAGAAATGTAATTTTCAATTGACGTCATAAGACCTGAATCTCCAAAAGGGGGCTGCTTTTCCTCCGGTGCAAATCGTAAAAGCCGATCGAAGTAAAGGCAGAATTCTGAATCAATAGGCGATGTGGCTAGCATACATACGTCTTTATCCCTAACGGGGCAGACAGAGCACTTTTGGTCTTGCGGTTCTATGCAGAGCCCAGGGCCGCAAGACCCAAAAGCCACTTTTAGCGTCATGGTGGGCGAGAAGATGGAAAAGCAATCAATACAGTGATGAGTTGCTAGCCGCATCGCCTGTTAACATGATTTGCATTTTTGCCCATTCCCTCGATCGGCTTTTACTATCTGCGTGGGAAGAGAAGCAGCTGGTACATTCTAAGTTTTTTTTTATTTCTCCCAGACCAGCATGGGAGATATGACTAGCCAGTTATATCAAATTAGTTATATCAAAAGATTATTTACAATTCCAAGACGTCACTAGGGCTGTTAGTGACGCAAGCAAGTCTAATCGAAGGAAACAATTAGGAAGTAAATTTATCTAGTAATTCGTTGTTTACATAATTAACTACAATCTTATCATAAAAGAAATGTAATTTTCAATTGACGTCATGAAACCTGAATCTCCAAAAGGGGGCTGCTTTAACTCCGGCGCAAATCGTAAAAGTCGATCGAAGGAATGAGCAAAATTCTGAATCAATAGGCGATGCGGCTAGCATACATACGTCTTTATCCCTAACGGGGTAGACAGAGCACTTTGGGTCTTGCGGCTCTAAGCAGAAGGTGCTTAGCTTAGGTGATAAGCTTGATGGTGGGTGAGAAGGTGGAAATAGGAATCAAAATAGTGATGTTGGCCGCATCGCCTAGAATGATTAGTATTTTCGCCGTGTCTAGATCCAATATATCTTTATTAGTATTTCTCTGTAATGCTGTAATGCTCCCATGCTGGTCTGGGAAAAATAAAAAAAAATTAGAATGTATCAGCTCCTTCTCTTCCCACGCAGATCGTAAAAGCCGATCGAGGGAATGGGCAAAAATGCAAATCATGTTAACAGGCGATGCGGCTAGCAACCCATCACTGTATTGATTGCTTTTCCATCTTCTCGCCCACCATGACGCTAAAAGTGGCTTTTGGGTCTTGCGGCCCTGGGCTCTGCATAGAATCGCAAGACCCAAAATGCTCTGTCTGCCCCATTAGGGATAGAGACGTGATAGTATGTATGTATGTATGTATTTCTCTGTAAGTGAATATTGCAAATTGTATTCTTTTGAGAAATAAAGATTCTTTAACCATATTCTTGTTAAACGATATCTTGTATATTTCTTTGTTTGAATTATGTAAGATGAACAAATTGACGGTCGGATTGATAACAAATGAAAAGTGCAGCGTTGTTTTATGTATTGAATTAAAATGTTGTTATATATTTGGATACACAGATGATACGCAGACTTCTAGATGACCTATGACACCCGGATATTTAACGATATCTCCTTTTTTTCACCCGACTACGGCAAAGGCAGAAGGAAGGGTAATGATTTTAGCACTCTATCCTACTAATATTATAAACGCGAAACTTTGTAAGTATGGTTGTATGGATGAATGTTTGTTACTCTTTCACGTAAAAACTACTGAATGAATTTTTATGAAACTTTACAATAATATAGCTTATACATTAAAATAAAACATAGGCTACAATTTATAAAGATATTGTGTGATACTGCGCAGACGAAGTCGCGGGCACCACCTAGTGTACTTATATATGTGTGTGTTCCACTGTAGCATCCATAGATTTAGAAAATTTCTAGGTCTATGGTCATCATCATTATCAGGTCTTTTTGTCTCCACTGCAGGAGCACGACCCTCTGTACTACTAGAGCCATACTTGGCCAGAGCAGCCAGGGGATTTGGCCTACACTCTCCACGCTCGCCAGACGGGTTGAAGAGTTTGATGAGGTATATGGTGGTAGCATCTAATATAATCAATCCGCTAGATGACAAGACAAATCAGACACTTTTTCTAAACGTCAAATCTAACATTTTCTGATTTGTATGAAATACAAAATAAATAATAAATATATAGGGACAAATTACACTGATTGAGCTAGCCCCAAAGTAAGTTCGAGACTTGTGTTATGGGATACTAACTCAACGATACTATATTTTTATAACAAATACATATATAGATAAACATCCAAGACCCAAGACAATTTGAAAAAGGCCATTTTCCAACTTGCCCTGACCGGGAATCGAACCCGGGACCTCTGGTGGCGGACTAGCATGGTGACCACTACGCCACGGAGGTCGTCAAAAGCGTGACGTCATACTTTTTTGAAGTCAAATAGCGCTCTTAATATCAATTTTACTGCAATAATAAATCTAAAATTATGTTGAAAATTGATTTAAGGAGGATAAAAAAATATTTTTCATATTACGATATACGGTCCTTGGGAAAAGTTGTTCAGAATCACGGACTGAATCTACCCGTAAAATAGCTTCAGTATATTTTGTTAGACCCCATATATAACGTGGAAGGGACATATCCGTAATAAATCGAACCACAGGCTATACTTGATCACTATATTATCATTTCAGCCGCATAACGTCCACTGCTGGACATAGGCCTCTCCCAAAGATTTCCAAAATGACCGATCAAGAGCGGCCTGCATCCAGCGCTTTCCGGCGACCCTGGTCAGGTCATCTGACCACCTTGTAGGTGGGTGCCCTACGCTTCGCTTGCCAGCACGCGGTCGCCATTCAAGAACCTCTTTGCCCCATCGGCCAATCGGTTCGTCGCGTTATGTGTCCCGCCCACTGCCACTTCAACTATAATATATAAGATATATATAAGATCACTATATTATAATGATAATAAAATAAAAGTTAAAAAACAAAAAAAAACTCGACATTCCCATACAAATTTCTCGGTTGGCTGCATATGGAAATGCCGATTTTTTTTAGATATTGTCTGTTAATTTAATTTCTAAAATAGCCCGTGGTTCGATTTATTACGGGTATGTCCTTTCCAGGTTGTTTGTTGTTTACATACATACATACATACTATCACGTCTTTATCCCTAATGGGGCAGACAGAGCATTTTGGGTCTTGCGGCTCTATGCAGAACCCAGGGCCGCAAGACCCAAAAGACACTTTTAGCGTCATGGGGGGCGAAAAGATGGAAAAGCAATCAATACAGTGATGGGTTGCTAGCCGCATCGCCTGTTAACATGATTCGCATTTTTGCCCATTCCCTCGATCGGCTTTTACGATCTGCGCGGGAAGAGAAGCAGCTGGTACATTCTAAGTTTTTTCATTTCTCCCAGACCAGCATGGGAGCTTGTTTGTTGTTTATAAAGCTTTATTGTACACAAGAAAGAACACAGATACAAATCAGAAAAGTAAACATACAACGGCGGACTTGTCCCGTATAGGGATCTCTTCCAGTCAACCGGCCAGGACAGGAATGTTTACTTATGTGCTTACTTATGTTACTTTTGTTTACTTATGTTACTTATTATGCCTAGTATATCTTCTTTCGTCAGTCGAGTAACCAAGATAAACTACAAAAGAAAAGATGAATGAATTCGATTCAATGTTAATCAAAATTCCATGGAAGCCGTCTTAGCAATTACTTCAATTTCGGCCTTCGCTCACGAACGACGGGATGGTCTGAAAGACACGCAACGGCGGCACGACATCTTACAAAAACATCGGTCTAGGCACATGCCGCCTAGTGACTGCAGACTTTAATAAAATTCATCAAGATTCTTCTTATCGAGTGTGTTAGTGACTAACACTAGTGTCAGAGTTTTTAAACCGCCTTAAAGGCCTCTGACATGGTTTTAGGTAACGACCAATGTCAAAGACAGTGACCGGGACCGACGGCTTAACGTGCCCTCCGAAGTACGGATCATCTTACTTATCAGACAATCAGGTGATCAGCCTGCAATGTCCTAACCAAACCAGGACAACAACACAAAGTCGTTGCCCCCGCCAGGAATCGAACCCGCGACCTCCGGGTATGAGCCGAACGCTCTAACCACTACACCACGGAGGCAGTTAATCAAGATTAAAAAGTTTTAATAAAAGGCCAAGTGCGAGTCGGACTCACGCACGAAGGGTTTCGTACTATCTATAAAAAAAACACATTTGTTGTATGAGAACCCCACTGAAATATTTGTTTATTCTGCTTTTAGTATTAGCTGATATATTTTATTCTATTACTAGCTGAAGCCCGCGACTTCGTTCGCGTGGACTTTATGTCTCTGGAAAATGCTCATCAGGCTGAACAACTTTTACTAAGGTGGCATTTTTATATCTCTTATAGTTTAGCTGGACCATTACGGTTCTGCATCAGGCGTTCCATTTTCCAAAATCATTTATACCCTATATGTTGCCCAGGCTTAATAGCTATATAACAAAAAAAGTTTCATTCAAATCCGTCCAGTATTTCCGGAGATTAGCGTGTACAAACAGACAAACAGACAGACATTTTTTTTTAAATTCTTACTCTGTTACTACGTCTCCATCGCCTCCATAATTTTTTTTGAAAATATATTTAATGTACAGACACACTTTTTTTCTGTTTTATTATATGTATAGATAATTTTGTGTCGTTTTATCGCCTCTATAATAAAATTCCAGATGATATAGTACCGTTACCATTATCTAAGTTTAAGACAGCCGTTAAAAATCATTTATTAAATGCGTATAATCATGTAAATGACTATTAATTATCATCTGATCAAATTCTCGGAAATAGTTGACTGCGAATTTTAATTGTATCATTTAAATGTATACATAATGTTACTATAGCTTAAGTGTAAATCTGTATTGAAACTGTATCATATCAGGCTGGGTAGTGACCAATACTGAACTGGGTTTCTTTCCCAGCAGTGGTTGTTCCGACACTAGTAGTTTCTAGCTTTTGCCCAAAAATAATATTTAAAAAATGACCTTCCTCCTACATTGAATAAGAAATTTTGACTTTGACTTTGACTTTGACTTTGATTTTGACTTTGACTTAGACTTTGACTTTGACTTTGACTTTGACTTTGACTTTGACTTTGACTTTGACTTTGACTTTGACTTTGACTTTGACTTTGATATTGATTTTGACCTTGACATTTACTTTGATTTTGCCCTTGACTTTGACAGTATAATTCCTGTCTAGCAGTCCTAGAAGCAATAAATAATCTATGCATAAGTTGCCATCTTACAACTTAGAAATGCCAAATCATTCCAGTTTTGATAGTGTAATTATTTGATAACATATCTGAATAATTCATCATTGGCAGGAAGGAAAAAGGCTTATTATTATGTAATATGTACATATATTATATATGTATATCTATATTTTAGCATAGTAACTAAGTCGGTATCGATTAGTGAAACTAGAATTTTGATTAGGTATACTCTTTTAACCCCAGCACATAACATCTTTTAAGGCCAGCGCAGTGCGTGTAGCCCAAGTCCTCTGGCCGCTATGGCCAAGTATGGCTCTGGTAGTACAGAGAGGGTCGTGCTCCTGCAGTGGAGACTAAAAAGACCTGATAATGATGATAATGATACTCTTTAAAACAAGTCACTACTCTGCCCAGTGCTATTTTTAAAACGCCGAGTCAACGGTTTTTTTATGGTAAAAAAAAAACATATTATGTTGGTTTAGTGATTTAGCAGTTTTAAAAATAGCACTAGTGTAATGACTTTTTGTAAAGAGTATGATCAAATTCCTAGTTAATTAATTAAGTATTATATATTAATCATTTTTGGGACAGAGTCACGGGTGTCAACCACAAACGGATGACACCCGGGGGGAATGAATGACCCCGTCCGAACCCCCTTTTCTAACTACGTCACTGCACAGTTTTAGAAAACCCAAAAATCGGAAATTACTTTATTTGTATAGTACTTTCTATTTTAAATACTAGAGTAGAAGTCCGTTGTGGCAATTTTGCGTAGTTTCATAGAAAAAAAAAGTGGAAGAAATTTTAATAAGATAAAAACTAAAAAATATATTTCTTTAAAACGTAGTCCAATGATATGACCAGTTCTAGGGTTTTCTAAAACACTGTGCACCGGTCCTACGTACATACATACATACTATCACGTCTTTATCCCTAATGGGGCAGACAGAGCATTTTGGGTCTTGCGGTTCTATGCAGAGCCCAGGGCCGCAAGACCCAAAAGCCACTTTTAGCGTCATGGTGGGCGAGAAGATGGAAAAGCAATCAATAAAGTGATGGGTTGCTAGCCGCATCGCCTGTTCACATGATTTGCATTTTTGCCCATTCCCTCGATCGGCTTTTACGATCTGCGTGGGAAGAGAAGCAGCTGGTACATTCTAAGTTTTTTTATTTCTCCCAAACCAGCATGGGAGACCGGTCCTACTCCTGGGTAAAATGATAATTTGACTGATTACGCTATGCCTGTAGGTACTAAAGTTGCCTTTGAGGCGAAATGGTAGCAGAACCCAGCAGAAGAGGCACCCTCATTCAAAACAAAAAGTAAACACGGTTACAATCAACAATTTGACCTCCAATTCCAAAAATTCCAATCCAATTCCATCCACAACAACCAACAATCAACAATTTACAATCCAAAATTCCAGAAAGAAAGCCCTTCAAGGCTTTCTGGAATTGTTGGTATTATTCATTACCATTTCAGCCGCACAACGTCGTCGACATAGGCCGCTCCCAAAGATTTCCAAAATGACTGATCTAGAACGGCTTGCATCCAGCGCCTTCCAGCGACATTGGTTAGGTCGTCAGACCACCTTGTGGGTGGGTGTCCTACGCTTCGCTTGCCTGTACGTGGTCGCCATTCGAGAACCTTTTTGCCCCATCGGCGATCGGTTCGTCGCGCTATGTGTCCCGCCCACTGCCATTTTAACGAGCTAATCCGCTGGGCTATGTCAGTGACTTTAGTTCTCCTACGAATTTCCTCATTTCACCTTGAGCCTTCTTATGAGACTCATAGTAAGGGACCATGTTTCAGAGCCATAAGTCATCACTGGTAACACACATTGGTTGTAAACTTTAGGTATTATTATTGATAGTCTAACCTAACGAAATTACTTATTTTATTTTTATTTATTTTATTTAAAAGGTACGCTTACAGTGATTACATATTATAACATTATTGGTTAAATGAATCAATCGGATAGGTATACAATTCCATATGTAAACACCAATTAAAAGCATACACAGCATTTTCTTTCTTTCAACTGTCGTCCATAAAATAATTCAAAGGTTGTTCCAGAGATTGTTGGAGATGAAATAGCCAATCATCTCCATATTTACCTTTAAACTATCCGTTTCAGATAAGGGCGCCTCCGCCGAGTTCTGCTACCATTTCGCCTGTTATCTCTTGTTTAGCAATGTTGCCTTTTAGTGAAATTGCCCTTTAGCGAACGAAGGAGAATACTACCTCTGACCTTCTCCATAAAGAGTTAAGCTCTTGTCTGTGAAGCAACCAATGCCTTACATCTCTCTCCGTCCGAAGTCAACTCCTTTACATCCTGTAGGTTGAAACATTGAATATTATACGTCCAACCATTGTTCTCAACTGACGACCTCTGTGGCTTAGTGGTTAGCATGCCAAGCTGTCATACATGAGGTCCCCGGTCAGGTCAAGATGGAAAATGAACTTTTTCAGATTGACCTGGGTTTTGGATGTTTCCATGAGGAGTGACGCCACCATGCATAAAAAACATTTAGAGCTTGTGTTTCAAAGATTTGTTGAGTTTGGTATCTGTATCAATCAGGATAAGTGTTGTTTCGGTAAGGATAAGTTACAGTTTTTAGGATATGGAGTTTCTACTGAGGGGATACGACCTTTGGAAGATAAAGTTCAAGCAATCAAGGAATTTCCAAAACCGCAGACAATTTTGGAGTTACGTCGTTTTTTGGGAATGCTGAATTTTTATCGCGCTCATCTTCCAAAGGCCGCATCGTATCAGGCAGAGCTTAACAAGTATTTGCACGGTGCTAAAAAGAAGGATAAAACTGTTATTCAATGGACAGAAACTGCGGAGAAAGCTTTTGAACAGTGTAAGGTTAGTTTACAAAACGCCTGTACTTTGTTTCACCCAGTAGCAGACGCACCGTTAGCATTAATGACGGACGCCTCCGACACGTGTGTGGGCGCAGTATTGCAACAATACGTTTGCAATTCTTGGAAGCCGCTTGGTTATTTTTCTAAGCCTGCATGAAGGAAGGTCTCTCATCATTTATACCGATCATAAGCCATTAGTTTACGCATTTTCAAAGATAGGCACTGATAAGGAAACACCTCGACGGACGAGACAACTAATTTTCATAAGTGAGTTTTCGACCGACATTCGTCATATTGAAGGTCAGGACAACGTGGTTGCGGATGCGCTTAGCCGCGTCGAAACAATACATTGTCCCACGACGGTCGATTACGCAGCGTCAGCAGAAGCTCAGTCCCACGACGAGTATGTCACAAACAACAGCTCAGGTAACATTCGTTTGAAATGCTTTAGCCTACCTAATTACAATTTTAAGTTATATTACGATTTTTCAAAGGATAATGTTCGGCCGTATGTACCGGAAAAATTTCGTAGGATTATTTTTGACAGCATGCACGGTATAAGTCACCCAGGAATCAGAAATTCACGTAAATTAGTAAGCGAAAAATTTTTCTGGCCTAACATGAATCGAGATCGAATCGAGAATGAATGAGACAAGAATCGAGAATCAGGGCTTGGAAACCGGTAAATTTTTTTAAACCGGTTCGACGAAATTATAGGTGGAACTTTTTAATAAAGGTACTGTACCACTTAACCGGTTTTTAAACCGGTTTGGAAAAATATGGGTATTTTATACTAACCGGTTTAACTTTTCGCTCAGGCCTGAACTTCGCAAAGATCTGCGAGCATTGAGCGCATCTCAATTCACGTTTATTTGTATTCACATTGTTGTTTGCTTATTTATTGACCGAGCGAGCGAAGCGTCTCAGTTTCGAGATTAGCCAAAAATTATTTTGTCCGTCTGTCTGTCTGTCTGTCTGTTCTCGCCTACAGGTCGCATTTCTTAATCGATTCTCATGAAATTTTGTGAGCAGGTTCAGCAACTAAACAGAATTTTTTTGTCGAGCCATTTTTTCGAAATTTTTCAAAATGGCGGTCATATGTGGGTTTAAAATTTTAAAACTCTCATACATCCGCCATTTCAAAATATTTTCAAAAATGTCACTAGACTTTTTTGTTACCATTATAAAAGCGCATTTTTTTTATTTGAACCACTTTTGTTTCTGAATAACTTTTTTATACGTATAAGTATACTTGAACGGGTTTAGGGTGACTCGCGAAGTAGCCGACTGAGCCGTGACGGATATACAATACAAATCTTACAAAATTTACTGAAACTATTTGAGGGTGACTTCAGTCCGGGTTATTGAACAACTTTCTTAAAAATGCATGTCTCCCGTGGGAATCAAACCCACGACTTCTGAGTTACAAGGCCAATGTCTTGACCACAATTATTAAGAAAAAACTTTAAAAAAAAATATATTCGAATTCAAATCGAAATGCACTAAAAAGCAATATATAAATAATAATCGCGAGGTCTAAGTTCGTGGCGAACTACTAGTCCTAACAGATACGCATGAGTCACAAGGTTAATTGATATATTGATTGTGTTCGATTTATTTTTGTGAATTATAAAAAAGAGGTTTGCAAGGATCGTTGTAAGTGGAAATCCTAGTCTGCCTACCCCTTCAAAAAATAAAAACCAACAAAATACTTGTAAAAAGAATGTAACCAAATTAGTGTACAATGTCTCGGAATGTTTAGTAATCGCGCGCTCGCTACGCGCTCGGTACCTACCTACCTACCTCGGCTCGTTATCATGTGAACCGCTTTTATCGCGCGAAGCGCGAGTGTACACTTCTTGTTTTAATAGGATAATTTGGCCAACTTTTAAGCACCTACTCCCAACTGCGATATGGTTTACCTTTTTTTGTTGGGGAAATGCTTCAGAAGTCATTTAAACATTTGTCTCACAATAACCATGTATTCGGGCAATGTTGTATCACACTTAACAAGTTATTAACCATTATTCCAGAAGCTAAATTTATTGAGATGCATGTATGTAAGTGATTACAGAAACAAATAGATGCCTTTATGTATCTATCTATATATACGAATTGTGTATGCTTGTGAAATCACATCTGGAACTATTAAAAAAGAACGGTGATATGCCAAGTACCTGCTTGACATATCACCGTTGTTTTTTAATATTTTCTTTTTAAATTACTATTTTTTCTGGATTTTTACGAGTGTACCTAGACTGGTAAAAGTCCAGAAAAATTAGTAATTCCAATAATGAAGACTTCTTATATAGTGCTTCTTTTATTTTTCATGTAGACAGTAAAGTCTTAAGACCCCACACACCCAGGTGTCAAAGTTTCTAAACCACTTCGAGGGTCTCTGACGTGGTCTACTTGACGACCGGGACCACCGGCTTATACGTGCCTTCCGAAGTCAGTTAATATATATACATATAATATAATGTGCCGTGTAGTTTCCAGCCTAGAATAGAACGAAAAAGGATTTTCCCGTCACTAAACATGAACAGACTTCCGATGGGCAGCAGCATCGGAAGTACGATAGTGACTTCTACTGCGCTCACCAACCCGCCTACCAAGCGTGGCGAGTATGGCAATATCCGCTCATGGATAGCAAAAAAATTATCAGGCCCCCAGTACCCGGCAGCCCTGCTATTCCTGACTCCGATAGTGGTCATGGTAACGGCGGGGTAGGGGGTGCTAAGAATCCCCGGATGGGATCCGGCTACCACTCCCGGCGAAAACTGGCCCTAGTAACACACAACGTCCGCACATTGAGGACAGACGAGTAATTAGCTGAGGTGGAAGAAGAAATGAATAGGTTACGGTGGGACAGTGGGGGGGTTGTCTAAAGTCCGAAGAGAGGGCAAGGTCACGACAACCCTCGAGTCTGGTAACCTACTCTATCACCGGGAAGGAGACAAAAAGAAGTCCCAGCATGGTGTCGGGACAAGTCCCTCATTAATAACGTCACAACCATCGAGAGTGTTTCCAGCAGGGTAATAAACCTGATACTCAGAGTATCTAAAAGATATTCGCTGAAGGTCATACAGGTATATGTATATGCCAACTGGGGATCACTCTGATGAAGAGGTGGATGAAGTGTATGAGGACATCAGTAGGACCATACATACTTCGGAAACCTATTTTATGGTTGTTATAGCGGATTTTAACGCAAAACTGGGTAAGCGAGTTTTAGGAGAGTTCAGGCTAGGAAATTTTGGATACGGAGTAAGAAATAGCAGGGGACGTAGGTTGGCTGATTATTTGGAGTAAGAGGGACTTTTTGCGATGAACTCTTTCTTCAAGAAGCCACCGCAAAGAAAGTGGACATGGATGGGTCCAGCAAAAAAGAATCAGCCCCCTGTTAAGAACAAAATCAACTTCATCCTTACGTCAAAGAGACGAATATTCAACGATGTTTCAGTGATCAATCGGATCAAAACCGGGGGTGATCACCAAATATCAAGAGGCACACCGAAAGGTCGCGGCTGATGATGAAGTTGACGCTTCGACCGTCGCAGGTCCAAATTAAAAACTCCGAAGGCTTTCAGCTTGAACTGTCAAATCGCTTCGAAGGCCTTCAGGATTGCGTTACAGTTGACGAGATAAACCAAGGGTTTATACAAGTTGTCCAAGCGGTTGGATCGAAAGTATCCAGGTCCCGCCCAAAATGAAAGCCTCAAAAAATCTCTGCTCAGATCCTATACTTAATGGCAGAGCGAAGATCAAGGCCGCTGTAGACCTCCGACGATGCTGAATCATATCGGCAGCTCAACAGACGTATACAAAAGTCCTTGCGCTCCGCTCCTTTAATACTAAATGTATTAAGTAAACGATAGAGCAGAACAAAGGCTCCAAAGTGTTCGCAAGAGCTATTTCGGTTGGGCAAAGCCGATTGATGAAGCTGAAGACGGAGGACGGCGGCGTGGTGTTGACAAAGGAAGGGGTTCTGGCGGAGATCACAAGGTATTGTGGACTGCAGTATACCTCAGTTTTACAACACAGCAAACAAATGGCTAAAGACCCAAGAGCCAAGCTAACCCGACATTATACCGAAGATATCATCACCACCCGGACATCAGCCTGTACGAGATTAGGATGGCCCTCAAACAGCTTAAAAACAACAAGGCGCCGGGCGAGGATGAATTCACAGCAGAGCTTCTGAAAGTGGGCGGAACGCCGGTACTGAAAGTCCTTCAGAGGCTCTTTAATTCCGTTCTGCTCGAGGGCGTGACGCCGAAGCGTGGAGCAGGGGCGTGGTAGTCCTTTTCTATTGTAGAACTATAAGTAGGCCTATCACGCTTCTGAGTCATGTATATAAGTTGTTTTCGATGGTCATCACGAATCGTCTAACAAACAGGTTTGATGTCTTCCAGCCTCCCGAACAAGCTGGTTTCCGTTAAGACTTTAGCATCATAGAACACATTCATACGCTGCGGCAGGTTATAGAGAAGACGAGGGAGTATAACCGGCCGTTATGCTTGGGGTTCGTGGACTATGAAAAAGCCTTCAATTCGATCGAAACATGGGCCGTGCTTCAGTCTCTCCAGCGACGCCGTATTGAGTATCGGTATATCGAAGTGTTGAAGTGCTTATACAGTAACGCCACTATGTCAGTCCGAGTACAGGAGCAATGCACGAGGGCAATTTCACTGCATAGAGGTGTAAAACAGGGAGACGTTATATCTCCGAAACTGTTCACCGTTGCACTGGAAGATGCCTTCAAGCTTCTGGAATGGAAAGGATTTGGCATCAACATCAATGGCGAGTATATCACTCACCTTCGATTTGACGACGATATCGTTGTCATGGCAGAATCGATGGAGGACTTAAGTACTGTTCTCGGAGACCTGAATCGAGTTTCTCAACCAGTGGGCCTTAAAATGAACATGGACAAAACGAAGGTAATGTCGAATGTCCAATGTTGCGCCTGTACCTGTTAGTGTTTGGAGCTCCACCCTCGAAGTTGTAGGGCACCCACCTACAAGGTGGTCAGATGACCTGGCCAAGGTCGATGGAAAGCGCTGGATGCAGGACGCTCTTTATCGGTCATTTTGGAAATCTTTGGGTAAGGCCTTTTTGGATTTCCAGCAGTGGACGTTATGCGGCTAAAATGATGATGATGATTATGATGATTATATAATAATAATTAACTGCGTGATATAATGATCATATTTTATCCAAAATTATTCAAAAGAAAATTGTATAGTGCTACTTAGTAAATATTTTTACACTGTTAAAGATTATACAACAAAGCTACATTATTAAGTACAAAGTAGTACTGACTGAATTTTAATGACAATTATTGTGACATATGTATAATTTACAATTGCCGAGATTTTTTATTTTATTTTAGTAAAAGACGTCGTAAATAATCAACCGCTTCATTAAATTTAAAGTAATGATAAATATTTGATTTACATTTCCGACCCATGTTGCTAATAAGATGCGCGCAATGATCACAATAAAAAACTGACTGCTGTAGTGAGCGACGCGCACCGCGTTACTTTCAAAGTCACAACAAGTCGCCGCGACCGAAGCAAGTAGGTAGGGATAAATAAACCGGTTTATTTCAGTTCAAAGTATCGTTATTTTGTGGTTCCGCTCCGGAACGGAATTTTACGATAAAACCGGTTAAACCGTTATAATACCGGTTAATTTTGAACCGGTTTCAAGCCCTGTCGAGAATTTGAAAGCGATTTATTTACGCGTTTGATGCATATAATGAGCGTGAGAAAATCGAGATCCTCGGCTTTTCACGCGCAATGTAACGGGGCAATTGAGAGATTTCACAGGTCATTCAAGGTCGCTCTTACTGCCCGTATGAACAGCACATCCTGGGTAGACGAATTGCCGACGGTAATGCTAGGTTTGCGTGCAGCGCTCCGTAGTGATAGTGGCGTAAGTGCCGCTGAAATGGTGTACGCATGCTTTAAGGTTGCCATGCGAATTTTTTGACAATGCAAAATATAAGGTATCCGATCCCGAGACATTAGTTGAACGGATACGAGAGACGATAGGTAAGTACAAGCCTGTGTCAAATTCGCAACGCTGTTCACGGTCAATATTCGTGCACCCTGATCTCAAGACTAGTGATTATGTTTTTATAAGAAATTATGCAGTTAGGAAACCTTTACAACCGACCTATGACGGTCCCTATAAAGTCATGCAAAGAGGAAGTAAGGTTTTTGTAATTAAAATTAAGGATAGAGTATCACGTATTTCAATAGATAGGCTAAAACCCGCGTATGTACTTCAAGACGATGACGTAACCGTACCGCAGAGAAGCACTGTGTGCCCTGTACCGCTGGATCGTGAAGAAGGTACAGGTGGACGGTTAGGCGTATCTAAAAGTATCGTGCCGCAGAGAAGCTTGTCAAGCCCTGTGCAACGGGAAAACAGCACGGGAGGTAGCGATACAGATACGCATCGCGTAACACGTAGTGGTCGTTTAGTGAAGAGACCACAACGTTTCGTTAGTTTCGTAGATACGAATATTTTTATATCGTAAATAGTATAAGTTCGTTTAATTTAGTACATGTACTTAGGTAGTGTAACTTTATACAATATACCAACCATGTTGCTAAATCGTTACGTTAACCTCTGTTGTTAATTTACTCTATGTGCTTCATTTGTTCAGGAAATGTAGAGTCAGTAAATTGTAATGCAGTAGTTGAATGCAAGTTACATGGCATTACTTAGTAAGTAACCAGCACACACATCGTATTTCATTACTGTAGAAATGAATGGAAAAATGTTTGTTTCAAATTAGTATTTAGGTATAGGATATGTAACGCAATATGTTTATGACGCAATTAGCTTACTTGTTAATTTTGTTTCATATATTAATTTGGACAGTAGATTTTCTACCTTGTACGCAGTCGAACGTTCAAATTAAACAATTTATAAAAATGGGCCAAACTCCAAGTAAAGAACAAGTTATCGTTGCCCAAAACGGAAGTGATGTTGAAGCTCATATGTCTCAACAGAGCATATTAATGATCACCATCTGTTAAGGATCCTTCGATTGTTTAAAATGAAAACCTGGACTGTATGAAAATAAATTATATTGACAACAAAGAAAAACAGATATACAAAAAAAGAGTGGCGTCTTCGTGGATGTCTAAAGGCAAGTGGTCTTCGGTTGTTTACTACCACCCAATCAACATCGCCGCTGTTCTGTCTGACGTCATTACCACAGATATGTCGTGATAGCCGACCAATCCACTCGCCGCTGCCTCCCGTGCGTCTTGCTCGCCCCTCAGTGGCCCGGTGCGCAAGCTACGGGCGCGAACACCATCATTGGTCTGCTAATACTGGTAGTGGTGCACGTCGTGTGGAGGCAGTTCCGCACCCGCGCGCGATCCTGGCTACGCCAGCAGATCGCGGCCAGCGTGCCGAATAAATAATAATAAATAAATATATAGGGACAAATTACACTGATTGAGCTAGCCCCAAAGTAAGTTCGAAACTTGTGTTATGGGATACTAACTCAACGATACTATATTTTATAATAAATACATATATAGAAAAACATCCAAGACCCAGGACAATTTGAAAAAGGCCATTTTCCAACTTGCCCTGACCGGGGATCGAACCCGGGACCTCTAGGTGGCGGACTAGCATGGTGACCACTACGCCACGGAGGTCGTCAAATTCTCACTCAGAATCAGAATCTCACTCATGTGAGAGTGGCGCAGGCCACCCAAGTTGCAGCGTCGCAGCCAGTGGTTCTAAACCCGGCGGCCGCGACATCCCAATCTTTTGCGTGATTGTGCACATATTTGTGATGTGAAAGTAGTGCGTTGCGTTACATACCTACATAAGTGTTTATATTTGTAAAAAAAAAAAAATTTTTTCACTTTTTATATACATATATATATTTTTTTTTTAAATTAAATTTTTTAACCTTTTGTTGCTTAGAATCAGTACAAGTACAATCAGTAATTAATAAAATTAATTTACTTTCAAAATTTTTTACTCTTAAAATTTTGTAAAATGTAATTTAAATATTACCTTTTTTTTCTTTTTTGAAAAAGGGGGGGTATAATGTAGCGACATATGCAGAGTATGCACTTTTGTAAAGCGACTGACGAGCGAACCCCCCGCGTCTCGCCAGTCGTCTCTTGGTCGTGTCGACCATCACTTGTGGTAAAACAATAAACCGTTAGTGTGATATCGGAATTTATCTTGAACTCCCCTAATAGTAAATAATCACCCCCGACAATCTATATCCGTATTTGTTATAACATACAATGTAGAAGGGATATACCCGTGATAAATCAAACCCCAAGCTTTAATAGATCATATAATTGAATTCAATTAACAGTTAAAAACAAAGAAAAGAAATTACATTTCCATACGAAAGTGTGCAGCCGCCCGGGCTGTTAGTATGGGAATTATTTTAGTATCATTTATTACTAGTAGTTCGCCGCGAACTTAGACCTCGCGATTATTTTTCGCAATTCAGTTTCCTAAATAACCCCTAGATGGCGGTATACAAAGTTAGAACGCGTTATGGTTTCTTTTGCTACATAATCGCGGACATTTTTATTAATATTTCAAAAACTACGGAACCGATTTTGATGCCCAACGAACTTAAAATTCTATTGATGTTTCCTACATGCCTACCAAGTTTCATCAAAATCAAACCATCGGTTCGGCTGCTATCGCGGTACAAACATACATACGTACATACATACATACAATGTGTTTTCGCCCCCAACTCGATTTAGAGACCTCACTCGCTTCGCTCGCTCTGTCAACTATAGTAATCTAGTATAGCCTGTGGTTCGTTGTATATTATCGTTGAGTTAGTATCCCATAACACAAGTCTCGTACTTAATTTGGGGTTATTTAAATCTGTGTGATTTGTCCGAACAGGTACAAATTTATTAATTTATTCAACCTCCTTCTAATTTTACTTAAAATACGATTGAAAAGACAGGAAGATTATCAATTGAAATGTAAAATAAAACAAATTTTAATGTATGTACAAACATTAATCATTTATTCATTTAAGACAAAATATCGTAGTCTTTGCCATTTCGACGCAAAAGGCACAGATTATATAATACAGACATACCTACAGCGCTCATTGGGGCATGCGTAAAAAAGTGTTTTTTTTTTGTATTTACTACAGTTCATTTTAGTATTACATTTTGGGTTTCTGTCAATAAGATTTAAAAAAAAAATGCCTTTATGTATGATTTGACACAAACAAATATACAAGATGTTTTGTTTTATTTAACAAAAAAAAGTTTTACTAATTTTGTAGCATTTAAAGCATTTATATTTTTATTTTTATTGAAAAATTAAAACAATTTTGGCATAACGTGTGATTTTTTCTGTAAGAATTCGTTCGACTTATGTCATGCGCATTTCATCATCATGTAGTTCTTATGTAGTTACGTTTTATTTTTGTTCAACAAGATTTTTTTAATAAAATATATGTCTGTTTCTAAAACGCATACCCCATATAAAATATAATAACTTTACTCCGAAATATAACACGATTGTCGTCCGAATTGTCGCATTAAAACGCCATACTAAATTATGTTTTATATTCATGCAGTAGCGGTCAATATTGCTTGACACTACAAAGCGGACGCTTGGGTACATGTTAATATCGTGTAGATTTCGAGTAAAGCCATATTTCATCACATTTCACCATTACATCGAAGTACTGTCGAGATCTTTCACAGATTTTAGACAAAAATCTTAATCTCATTTTACATTTTTTAAGATTTTTCAACCATTGACTGTCCCGTCTCATACACATTCAAACATTTTCATTATAACATATATAAAGAGGTCTACAGAATGCTATTAAAAATATTTTAAAAAAGCAGTTATTTAGATACGATTTTTTTTCTAATATTAATAGTATTTCTGTCTTTTTGCTTCAAAATAAATGCAAAAAAGTTTTTTGTTTTTTTTTTTCACTGGGAAAATATTTAAAAAAAAATATATTGAAAACGATGACATCTGTAGAACTCTTTACAAACATGAAAGTTTACAAAACGACTAGTGGGTAAATACTAAGTTTATGTGGAAGATACGATGTACAAGCACCTCTTACTGGAACTGTTGTATATGTTAGGCACAATGTGTAACTTTACAATGGTATAACTTATTTATCTATGATCAGCCCCTGTAGCATGGCACCGAAGATAAGCCATCGATAAAGTTTTACTAACCCGATAGTTATTGTTACGTAAAGCGAGATAGCTATAAACGATAGCGCTCGATAAACGTTGTCGCTAGTGCCATGCTACCCAGGCAAGTTTATTTTATTATGGCAGATGTACTTACATGTTATTATTTGTATAAATTTTGCTATATCTTCATGAATAGCTGAAAAATAGCACAATTTTTTCGTCTACCAATGTTTTAAGGCCATAGTTACATGATTTATATAAATGTTGCATTTTTTTTATAGATACCATACCTAAGACAAATAGAAAGAAGCATTTAGCATTATGTAAAATTATTTCTAAAGCAACAAGAATCGATAGCAAAAGCTGCTGGAATTTTAAATTTTACAATAATTTAATTAAAACTGAAACATTTGATTAATTAAAAGAAAATTAATTTAAAACTTGTATTTTAATCTTAAATAATAATAATGTGATTCTTAATTACACTTTGGTAGTAATTACCTACTATTTTAAAACCTAAATGCACTAAATTATTGTGAGAAAAACAAAAAATGTTTAAAAAATACCAGTGTGAAACGTAATACAAATAGATTGTAATTTGTTGACACATAATTATTCCTAATTTCACTTTTAATTAAAAATAATTAATTAATATTTACAAAAGAACTAATAAGAGTGGTAAACTAAAGTGTATATGTGGTGAAATGACTAAATAAAATATAACTATTTAATTATTTATATGCTGCATTTTTTCATTCAATAATTATCAAAAAATTGGGGCCTACAATTTGTTAAGTATCTAGGCTTCGTTTAATTTCCTTTATATTTTAAGGTGTTTACTCATTGGCGTAAAGCTAAGACTCCACTACAAATCAGCTAGATTGTTTTGACAGCCAATAGAAGGAGTTTCCTGGGTCAAAAATAAATTATCTGGTACTGTTAATAATAATACAACGTCATAAAATAATGTCAATTGATCATAATCCATTTTCAACGTGATTTTAGGTTTATTACTGTGGAATAACTGATATTAAGAGCGCTATTGGTCTCCAAGATACTATGACGTCTTTATTTCACACAAATACCATAGAATATGTTTGTTTTGACGTGTAGAACAAAGTATCTGATTTGAATTGTTGGAAACTTCCTAATTCTGACGTCAATATACTCCATTTGGTTAGGTATTTAAATAAATGTAAACAATCTTGACATGTCTTTTTATTGAAATATATCCTTTATAAATCAATAATTTTGCTAATTACAAAGTAATTATGTTATAAATTATAAATTACATAATTACTTTGTAATTTACAAAGGTATTGATTTATAAAGTGTATATTTCAATAAAAAGACATGTCAAGATTGTTTACATTTATTTAAATACCTAACCAAATGGAGTATAGACAGATATACCTACTACGATATTTCTACCTCTTCGATGTGTCAATATGAAAATGGCATTAAGTTTTAAAACAGATATCTTCGCTCATCTCCAATGGGGTCTCGCCCTAAAATACGTTTAAAATAAACAAATAAAAAACGTGTGTACGCCAATGGACAAGCACCCGGTCTTTTACTACTTGATACAACTAAATAAAAATATAAAATACATTCTTAATTGTATTATACTGTACAACGATAAGCAAAAGTAAGGAAACTGCTACCAACTTTTGTACTTCGTGTTTATATTGTGGCTTTTTTAGCAACATTTTTAATTACTTGTGTGATGTGTTTTTAATAGTTTTGTTTTATCAACAATGGATCAATGATATACCAGATCGAATCTTAATCGATATACATCTACAAATCTTACAAATAATATTTAAAAAATTTATAAATAGTCGGTAAGATACCGATAAAAAATATTTTTTTAACTATTTATTTCGAAATGTAGCTATTCTTCTTGTTTGATTTTTATTTTATTTTGTATTTTGAAATAGTAAAAATATGCAAAAGTAGTAATGCAGCTGTCCATTTTTTAGCCTCAAATGTTTATGTGGTACCCTCTCTTTCATGGTTAAAAAATAAAACAAGCGAGAGGGGCATGTAGAGCTCATAACGTTCATCCGAATTATCTTTGTCCGATAAACTGTTTAACACAAAGCCGTTCGTCATTGTTCGATCTCACAACAAAGAAAAGAAGTGCATTTAGTCGACGTCGTATATAACATTCCTCTAAGTCGACTAAAAATAGTCGTCGTTTCCAACTACGAACGAAATAAAGCGCCACATGACAACAACTTCTCCAAAGGGCCTCTACGTGTTGGATCTTTATCCCCACGCAAGCCTCTCAAAGAACCGGGGTGAAAAGACCCGTGATTCTCAAAAGCTAATAATAATGAATTCATCTCAGGTTTAGACAATATTACTTTGCAAGATTTGTAGACATCGATGTATTGTATTAATATACTATTGTGAATATATTATATAGTCTAACATCGATACTACGTCGCAGTTACTTCTTACATTCGGATCAGGAGGTACATGAAGGCCAGGGATAGTAGGATCGAGGATTGGCTGATGGAATGGCCGCTGTTTGGTCGGTACACTGAAAAAGAAAAAAGAAAATTATTTTATTAATTATAAAATAATTTTTTTCACAAGAAGTCAAGATATCACCGTTCTATTTCAAATAATTTATTTCGAATGGGGGCGCCACTGGACCCCGAAAAATTCAGGTATGACCGTAAGATTATGGCTGTGGGTTACAGTAAAATAAAATTGAAATATCACTAAAAAAAAATTGCCAGTTGACAATAAAACCGCCACTCGGGCAATTTGTATGAGAATTTCTGTGATTTTTTTTTGTTTTTTCTGTTAGTTTTTCTGACTCTAGAAGACTTAAGTTTATAAAAAAAAAAACTTGGCCCTGTGGTGATGGCAGAGTACAATTAGCCACCAAGGTTTTCCTTTCACACAGGTGTCGTAAGACGCGACTAAGAGATATACAGGTACAAATAACGGGCAGCAGCGTTCTTTGCTTAAAAACCATCTTGGCTCAGCGTGATGATTATGGGCAAATCCTTACTTAATTGGGTTGAAAAAGGCCTTAAGTTCAGTAGTGAACTGTTACATTCCTCCTCCTCTAATCGTCTGCTTACTGCTGAGCGTCGTGATGTACCCGACCTAACTTTTTTACGATCTCCCTCCACTTGTAACTATCTTTTGCCTGCTCTACTGATTTGGAGATCTTGGTGTTTAGATATTCTTTTATTTCGTCAGACCATCGTATCGGGCTACGACCCCTTGATATTTTTCCTTCCACTCCACCGGTCACTATTCGTTTCTCCAGGTTATCGGATAGTTTTCTGGCTATTACGACGTATTGAAGTACTCTCTGGTCAGTATTACAAGGTTAAAGGCTGATAAAAAAAAAGAAAAAGCACATTGAAAACTTACCTGAACTTTGCTGGATGTTAACCGGCTCTTCTTCTAAAAGCAAAATAAAAGAAAAACATTGAAACATGCGTGATGTTAAGTATTATAAACAAAAAAATAAAAATTAAAACTACATACAAAATAATTACAACGACATTAATTTCAAAAAATTGCAAATATGTGCAATGTTGGCAAAAATAAAGAAGAACGAAGGAAGCATGTGGCACAGATGGAGATAATGATGTGTATGAGTCAGATAACGAAAATGGATAAAATCCGAAACGAATACGTAAGAGGAAGTGTGAAGGTTGTTCCAATAGTGCACAAGCTGAAAAGCCATTGTTTGTGTATGTATTATACCTAGTATGGCGACGTAGGTAAGTAAGTAATACTTTCATGTAGACCAAAAAAAAATTAAAACATATACCCCGATAATTTTTCAGTAAAAACCGACTTCACCCCAAACTACACAACCGATTTTGATAACATTTCTAATGGACCACCTACCAAGTATACCCCTTCAAACAAAAAAAAATCAAAGTGGTCGAGACATCTTCGAGTAATCGGTGAATATAGATAAAAAAATAAAAGATCGCGACGAATTGATAACCTCCTCCTTTTTTGGAAGTGGTTAAAAATACATGAAATATACAATGTGCGATCTTATCGCTAAAAGGAGGGATGTCGAACAGCTGTTGAAGGCAATGGTCCATCTGGATGGCTGTAGAGGAAAAGGAAGGTCAAGAAAGACGTGGAAAGAATGTGTGAGGTGAGGACAGATATGAAGGAATAAGGGGTTAGTGCAAATATGGTTTATGATAGAACGAAATGGAGAGAATTGACATACAGAGCCGTCCACGAATAGTTGAACGGCGAGGTAGATGATGAAGTGCAATATTAGCACTTCTATCAGCCCCTGTAGCATGGCACTGAACTCAGATGACAGTGTTTATCGAGCTCTAACTATAACTGTCTTACTCTACGTAATCACAGAATTAATAATGAGTAATTAAGTATTAGTATATAGAATGGAATCTCCTAAGGTTCCGCGCAATATGCGTCCCCGTCCCCTGTCCTCGTACTTCTCCCCTGAGTTTAACAACGATGCCATGCTAAGGGGGCTGGAATGAAGTTTATCACACGGCGTTCGGTTCTTTCCGTTTTCCGGAAACAGCCGAAAGTAGCGTTACAGTATGTTCTAGAGATTACGGGTGCTAATGCTATCAAAAGTATAGATATGACTAAAATTTCCAGGATTTCTCGAGAATCAGTACCTTAGTAATGGATGTGAATACATTACTCAGGTTTCGAATGAAGATTATTCTACTGCTTGTAGTACACACAATCTTTCCCTTTAAATTAATGATGTTATGGACTTTTAGTCATATCCATACTTTTGATAGCAATAGCACTTCTCTTCTATCAGTCTCACCCTAAGCCGCGTTAAAGAATTTAGTTTGAAATTTTTGATATTAAATTTTGATTATAAAAAAACCAAAAAGATTAAATTCTAACGCCAAGCCCGCGGTCTTTCACGCGGATAATATTACTTTGCGTACAGGAAGATTACTCCATAATTTTCCAAACCGCTTTTGATAAAATTTCTTGACCAAAATTCATTTCTTTGATCGTTTTGGCCTGGGCTCTTACTTCAAAAGCGACACGATAGACGTACGGAACTTCTGCCGCGTTTCAGTTTCAAGAAACATTGCGCGTTTCTAAATGATTTTAATGTCTTAGTTAGTTTGTCATAGAAATTGAATAGCTTCAATGCTGGTCTGGCTGATTAGAAAAAACTTAGAATGTACCAAATGCATCTCCTCCCGCGCAGATCGTAGAAGCGGTCAAGGGAATAAGCTAAAATGCGAATCATGTTAATGCGATGCGGTAATCACTCTTTTGATTCCTTTTTCCACCTTCTCGCCCACCATAACACAAAAAGTGGCTTTTGAGTCTTGCGGCCCTTGGCTCTGTCTGCTTAGAGCCGCAAGATCCTTGTCTGCTCCATTAAGGATGCTAGCTTTTCGTGTAATTGGCCAAAACTAGTGTCAGATTTTCAAGCTGCCTAAAGACTTCTGACATAGCTTGACGACTGCCATACAAATGATGACAGCCGGCTTATACGTGCCTTCCAAAGCACGGAGGAGCTCAAATTTTTTTTATGCTGCTTGTGGTCCAAGTGCGTACCATTAGGGATAAAGACTAGTATGTATGTATAAGACGATAGCTTCGGACGAATATCGTGTCATATGGAGTAACAATCCTGTAACGCAACTTTGCGACAAACATAAAGTAACATACAAAGCAAAATCTCACCTATATTAATGACGATGGGGTCTTGATTTCTACTCGAGTCCTTCTCGTTCTGCGCTCTGATGAAGGCCTGGTACTCGCCCTGTTCGAGGTCTTTGAATTCGTGTGTGAAGTCATAGCTCTTGTCCTCTGGTTTCGGCAGAGGCAACTCAAATTTATTAATGATACCCTTCTGTAAGAAAATGTTTTTCAATATTAGATGAAGATGCAGGATACTCTTTAAAAACACCCTGACTTAGTGCTGTGTGGTTTCCGGTTGCTGTGTGGTTTTCGACAGAGTAGAATAGGACTACTCCAAGTCTTCCCGTGGATGTCGTAGAAGGCGACTTAGGAAATACAAGCTCAACAAAGCTTATAAACATCAATGAGACCTCTCCAACCCGCCTAACCAGCGTGGAGAGCGTAGGCCAGATCTTCTGGCTGCACCGGCAAAGGACGGCTCTGGTAGTACAGAGAGGGTCGTGCTCCTGCATAGGAGACAAAAAAGACCTGATGACGAGGCAGTGGCGTTCTATGAGCAAAGATTTGGGTGGTATTATGAGCAATTCTCTCTTAATTTGAAGAGGTCTGTCCAGCAAAAGGATTGAACCCCCAGATCCCTCCCCCCTCCTCAGTACGCCTATGACGTAAGTAAACCTAGCTAGTAGCCCAGCTTTAGACATAAGCTGGGCAAAGAAAGGAAATAAAACACTAACCTGGTCCATCAGCTGGACTTCTACCTCCTTCAGCTCTAAATGCGAGTGGACCCGGAAGGATAGCTTGGAGCCTTCCACATCGACATCATCGATGACTGGTCGCTGCACCAACTCCGCTGACTTGTTGTGGATGCCGTGTCTATTCTCTGCCTGGAATGATAATTTATAATTATGAAGTGAAGGTTGAAGTGGCAGTTATCATATTCATTCTCATTTCAGCCGCATAACGTCCACTGCTGGACATAGGCCTCACCCAAAGATTTCCAAAATGACTGATCGAGAGCGGCCTGCATCCAGCGCTTTCCAGCGGCCCTGGTCAGGTCATCTGACTACATTGTAGATGGGTGCTCTACGCTTCGCTTGCCAGTACGCGGTCGCCATTCAAGAACCTTTTTGCCCCATCGGCCATCGTTCTTCGCGCTATGTGTTGAAGTGGCAGTAGGCGGGACAAATAGTGCGACAATCGGCCACCGTTTGCCGATGGGGCAAAAAAGTTCTCGAATGGCGTCCGCGTACTGGCAAGCTAAGCTTCCCACCCATAAGGTGAACAGACGACCTGACCAGGGTCGCTGGTAAGCGCTGGATGCAGGCCGCTTTTGATCGGTCATTTTGAAAATCTTTGGGAGAGGCCTATGTCAAGCAGAGGACGTCATGCGGCTGGAATGATGAATATGAATTCATTTCGAGTGTATATTGATGATATCGTTATCATGCTTAAATCGATGGAAGACTGAAGTACTAAGTTTGAGGACCGAAATAAGATAGTTTCCTGGGTCAAAAATAAATTACTTGGTACTCTGTTAATATAATAAAACGTCACAAAATAATTGATCATATCCATTTTGAACTGTAAACAGTTAGTTCGTAAAATAGTTTGAGAAGGGTTATCTAAAGCTTGGTCAAGACAAAATATAAAATGACTTCGTTTCCTTTCCAATAACTTATTTCAAATGGGGGCAACACTGGACCCCTAAAAATTCATGATGTATAAAAAAAACATAACTATAATAGATTAGGGTATTGGTATCTATGAAATGGTTTTTAGGGCATTTACTGCCTGGCGACCGTCGCGACTCTGAAGTCTTCCCGGGATGTCGTAGAAGGCGACTTAGGAAATACAAGCTAAACAAAGCTTATAAGCATCATATGACCTCTCCAACCCGTCTGGCCAGCGTGGAGAGTTAGGCCAAAATCATCTGGCTGCACTGACTAAGAATGGCTCTAGTAATACAGATAGGGTCGTGCTCCTTCAGTGGATACTATAAAGACCTAATGATGATGATGATGAACGTCACGACTTTCCGCAAATGATAGTGACAGTCGGCAACAGTCGTCGTTGCTCGTCTATTTGAGCTGGTTGTATACTTACAATGCAAGTATAAGTGTTGAAATCCTTGTCCCCGGTTGGTACCACGGTGAGGTTGGAGTGGCGGCCGTCCGTGCTGATGATGAAGTGGTTATCCTCAGCCATCACAGGTACGTTGCCCACGAACCACGTGATAGAAGGCCTGGAAGATGGAAAACCCCGTCTTAGTGCTGTGTTTTCCAGGTGCTGTGTAGTTTCCAGCAGAGTAGAAAAGGATCACTCCAAGTCTTCCCGTGGATGTCGTAGAAGGCGACTTAGGAAATACTGGAAGATGCAGGAGACTCTTTAAAAAACACCCTGACTTAGTGCTATGTGGTTTTCAGGTGCTGTGTAGTTTCCGGCAGAGTAGGATAGGACCACTCCAAGTCTTCCCGTGGATGTCGTAGAACTCGTAGAAGGCGACTTAGGGAATACAAGCTAAACAAAGTTTATAAACATCAATGAGACCTCTCCAACCCGTCTGGCCAGCGTGGAGAGTGGGCAAACCAAAATCTGGCTCTGGCCAAGTATGGTATAGTACAGAGAGGGTCGTGCTCTTGCAGTGGAGACAAAAGGACCTGATGATGAAGATGATGAACTGACTTTAAAAAAAGAGGAGGTTATCAATCAATCGCGACCTTTGGTTATTTGAACCTTTGGTTCACCGATTATCCGCAGACACGTGAATTGATTTGAAAAATTCTTTTTTTTTGATTGGGTATACTTGTCAGGTGGTCCCATAGATTTTTTTAATAAGAAAGAAGTCACTTACGCTGGGTCTCCTCGAGTGGTGCACTGGAAGAGTGCGCGGTCCCCAATTCCCGCGTTGATTTCGGTTCTGTGCACGTGGGCGTGGGGCTTTCCTGCAATCACACTCGTATTTAGGGCTCCGTACTAGAGTTGAAAATTCCGAAAGAAACATATTGTTTTTTCCGGTGAAAGAAACGATATCTCGTTTTTTACCGTTTTATCCGTTTGTTGCATTGAAATAATGTCGAAAAAAACCTTCGGAATTTTTCAAAAGATATCAGAATTTTCGAAAAAAACGATTGAATTTATCAAGTTTTTATTACTCTTATTCTAACAGACAGTATAGTCACAGAATTAATAATAGTATTAATAATAATATATAATAAATCGTTTAATTCGGACAACAAGATCCATACAAAAGGTTAGTAACAATTGATCTTACAAAGCTAGGGTGTTAGTAACAATAAATACAATACAGATAGACATGCACACACATACATAGAACTCAGCGATGCTAGCAGGACGGCCTACTTAACTGCATGCAGTTGTATCCATCGAGCCAGCATCGGTGAGTCCCAGCGGTCTGCCAGCGCACGCAGGATAGTGTTGGGGCTGTCGCGCATGCGCCTAAGATGAGAAGCGCAACGCTTGCGCATGATCGCAGCGAACCCGTCTACGTGAGCCTCAGCAAACATGCCAGAGGCACTGCAGTAACGCGGCAGCCCCATCAACACCCGGAACGCGTTATTATATTGTACGCGAAGATCGCTGTATGCTCTCTGCGTATAGTTAACCCACAGACTGCAGGTATAAAACGACTGACAATAGGCTTTGAAAAGCGTAATTTTAGCTTCGTCAGTACACCTTGCAAATCTGCGAGCCAACATATTACAGCGAACAGACAGCGACCTCCGCTCCCTCTCGATATCCTGATTGTCATTCAGGTCTTCTGTGACCCAATGGCCCAAATATTTAAAACTCTTAACAGTTTTCAATGGATTACCATAAAGCGTTACCTCAGGTACACTAGTGTAACGCTTGTTGTCTGGTCTAAAAATGATAAGTTCACTTTTTCCCACATTATATTTGAGCCCTTGAGCCACCGCGTACGACTCACAAATACTTAAAAGCTTCTTTAAAGCTCCACTGGAAGGACTTAGCAAAATCATATCATCTGCGAAATTAATATTATTCATACAGACCCCATCTATATAACAACCTATGCCAGTATTGCTAAGCTCTTCAATCAGTTTATTCATGTACAAGTTGAAGAGCGTGGGAGAACTCACCCCGCCCTGCCTCACCCCGCACTCCAATCTGTACTCATCAGATGACGTACCTGCCCATCTTACATTATTCTTTTGGTTACTATACCAGTGTTTAAAAAGTAAAATAATTTCTTCAGGAAGGTCCGTCTCAGACTTCATTTTATCCCACATAATTGGATATGACACAAGATCAAATGCCCTACTTAAATCCAGACTTTTATATAGTATAGTATTACATAGTATAGTATTGTGTGCGTGATATGAACTAAATGTAGGCCGGAAAGGAATAAGCGCATGACAAGTATGACAACAAAAACAAATCATTCTACCCTCCGAAACTAAATAAAAATATTCTGTGAAGAAAACATCAATACTCTTCCGTTTTTTTCGTTTTTTTCCGTTTTATTGATAAAAAACATGAAAAATTCCATAAATATTTTTCTTGAAACTTTCGAACAAAAGTTGAAAAAAAACGAAGGACTTTGGAAAAAATAGGGAATTTTCCCGCTTTTTTCAACGCTACTCCGTACCCAAAGGGTAAAAACGGGACCCTATTACTAACACTCTTGCAGCTAGAAACAAAACTTTTGGATGCCGATATACTTTACTGTCTCTCAGAACCGAAAAAAAAAAAAAAAAAAAAATAAAAAAAATAAACACATATTTACGCAAATGAAAGACACACACAACATAAACACACGACATAAATATAGACTGGCACTACCGTCGAAAAAAAACCTGGACATATTCAATAACGGACCATATGTGAGTGCAATCAAAATATATAATAAACTACCAAAATCACTACAATTAGAACATAATGACAAAACTTTTAATAAAAAACTAAAAACATTGTTACTGACAAAAGGTTATTATTCTGTCAAAGAGTACTTAGAAGACAAATTACACAACTAGTTTAAAGAATTCTCAAGCCACAGCCATTAATATACTGACATTTATATTTATCTTTTTTTTCCTCTTCTAAATATTTTTTTATTGCAATATTATTGTTAAGATATTTTAAATGTTCGGATTTACAAAAACTACATCTCATTAAAATTAAATTAAAATGTAATCAAACTTAACTGAAATGAACGGCTATTATTTGTATATATTTATAACATAAAAGTTCTATGTATCTCTGCTGACATTCAATGTAATCACTAACAATTTTTGACATATCCTGAATCTAAAACCACTATTATTATATAAACTCAACTCAACATACTTTTAGTTCGCAACACCCTGTCAGGGTTCATGTACTTATTAACCTACTAACCATGTAATGTATGAGTGCATGTAAGCGAAAATAAAGAAAAGAAATAAAGAACCGTAAAGCGAGAAAGGATGCCTGAACACCACAAAATCGGCCATGAGTAAGCGTTCCATCGCTCTCTTTCGCTCTAGCAAAAGATGGTTGTATGCGACAGAAAAGGATAGCATAATACGAAAGTTCCATTCTGTGCAGATGTGTCCCAACCTTTGAAAGACTAACTCTTGTTGATGTCATTGCATGGAAAGGACGATTTTTACGACCTATTTTATATACACTTATACATTTTTTAAAGCCCAATTACACAGATTGAGCTAGCCCCAAAGTAAGTTCGAGACTTGTGTTATGGGATACTAACTCAACGATACCATATTTTATAACAAATACATAGATAAACAGCCAAGACCCAGGACAATTTGAAAAAAGCCATTTTCCAAAGCCTGACCGGGGATCGAACCCGGAACCTCTGGGCGGTCTAGCATGGTGACCACTACGTCACTCGTAGGAAGAAGATATATTTACTTAAGACGGTGATGTTGATCTTGGCCTGAGCTGTCTCGTTCACTTTGTTGAAGGCATAGCAGTAGTAGGTCCCGGCGTGCTCTGGTTTTATGTGTTTGATGGTCGCAGTGTTCAGGGTGAATTCTGCATCCTTCTCTTCTAGACGAGCGTTGGAGGTCTGGAAATAAAATTGAAAGAACTTAAGAACTTTCCTGGGCTAAAAATAAATATTTGGTACTGAAAATAGAATGAATTTGCCGTGTGGTTTCCAGCAGTAGAATAGGGCCACTCCAAGTCCTCCCGAGGACGTCGTAGAAGGCGACTTAGGAAATACAAGCTAAACAAAGGTTATAAACATCAATGAGACCTCTCCAACCCGTGTGGCCAGCGTGGAGAGTGTAGGCCAAGTCCTCTAGCTGCTCTGGCCAAGTATGGCTCTGGTAGTACAAAGAGGGTCGTGCTCCTGCAGTGGAGACTAAAAGACCTGATGATAATGATGAATAGAATAAAACGTCATAAAATAACGTCACTTGTCATTGATCATATCCATTTTCAACGTGATTTTAGATTTATTCATGCAGAAAAACTGATATGAAGAGCGCTATTTGACTTCAAGAAACTATGACTTAACTAGTCTTTATTTCATAGAAATCCAATAGCGCCCAGGAACATCAATGAGTAAAAGTCTAAGTGTACTTGGGTTAATATGCTCAATCGTCAAAATGTGCAATGGTTGAAAAGTTCATTATTGAGAAAATGTTTGTTTTGACGTTTACAAAAAGTATCTGAGTTGTGAAAAAGTATCTGGTTATTCATAAAATAATATAAAGATTTTTCTACAGATTGTTGGAAATCAAATTTGTAATTATCACCATTACTATTTAAATTTACTTTTAAACAATATATTTCAATTGAGGGCGCCAGTTACATTTTTGTAATAAAGATTAATAAATAAGATACGTCACTTTTTAAATTAGCCGTAGTGACAGGACGTCCTATTGCCGCTACAAATTAATGGGTGGCGCTTCCGTGAAACGCGGATTGAATATCAATATTGTGTACAAATACGGGCCAGGTACACTGTACAGCACATCATCTTGGACACTGGTACAAAATATAAACTGCGTGCAGGTTTATACCATGTACAGTCGGCATCAAAGATACCTGACCTCTCCTCCACTTACTTCTTGAAAATTCGCATAAACTAAAATAATATTAACATGATAATTTGTATTCCGAGAGATTTTAATGAAGTCTTTTTGAATATATATATTCATTATTATTATCAGTTTAAGAGAAAATTCAAGATATAGATAGAGGAGGGGTCAGGTATCTCTGATGATGACTGTACACTGTAGAGCACATCATCTCGGACAACACTACAAAATTTAAATTCCACTGCTGGACATAGGCCTCTCCCAAAGATTTCCAAAATGACCGATTAAGAGCGACCTGCATTCAGCGCTTTCCAGCGATCTTGGTCTGGTCGTCTGACCATCTTTTGGGTGGGTGTCCTAAGCTTCCCTTACCAGTATTCTCTGGTGACTATACTTAGAAAAACACAATTCAGGAACACAAAGATAAGTCCTGCCAAAGGAAACCTTTCGTTCCGAAAAATCCGTATTCTTTACTTTTTTGTCGTGTACAGAAACCACTTTACAAGTAGTTCGTTCCAAATTGCAAAATCGCAAACTACCCAACTAGCAAAATTGTCTTACAAAAAAGTATTTGTAAGAATTAAGTAATTATAAAAGGCTTATATCTGTCTTGATTAGTAAAAAACACCTTACAAAAGCATGTAATAAGATATTTCGCACTGGAAACCATTCGGATTTAAAACGTACTTTTGTAGAATGTATATAAGAAGTCTCTAAAAGATATTTATCAGAACAAAAGTCTTACATGTACATTTAATCAGACTTATTGCTCTTGATAATTTATTTTTACTTAGTAGTGCATCTTATAAGATAATTCATTTTTACTAATGTCTGCAATACATGCTTTGTTAGACTTCTGCTCTTACAAAATACTTATTAAACCTGTTATAAAAATAAACAAAACGTAGTCTTATTTGTTTTGTTTAAGTATTATTAAAGAGCTAAAGTGTGCAATTAGAGTTTTGTAAGATTATTCTATCTAAAATGTGTCTTATGAATCCTTTGATATGTAGACTATCTGCCGTTGACATTATACCATTGAAATAAAGATGTCAGTAAAATATCTAATATTTACTTACATTGTTTATTTAGGGCACGACAAGCACAAAACACAGCATTTCAACCGTAATCTTACAATGAACTTACGGAGAGCCTTATTAGAGTGGAATCACTCTTACAATGGTATTAGTAAGAACCTTCAAAGTCTTGTCGATCTTACAGTAGGCCAGTGTAAAGCACTTGTAAGTAATTAGTTTCTTACAACAGCAGTAGCAAGATTATTGTAAGTTTTACAACACTTAATGAAAACCATTGTAAATCAGCCATTAGTGCAAATGAACTTAGTAGCTGCGCCAAATTCGACACTTTCAGATACCTATAAGTCCCTACTAAGAACAAATAATATTGGTCTTGAGACACTTGTAAGATAAAGTTTTGCTAGTTGGGTAGGCAACCTCAAGACAGATTTGACACATGTTCAATTTAAAAATTCTATCTATTATCAACATATCATGTCTACCAAAATTTGTGCAGTTTCGATCAAAGATACTCGACGAGTCGAGTTATCATCGAAACAAACACATACATCCAAGCGCCGGATTGTTCAAATACTTGAACTTTGCTCGTATAACGTTACTTCCTATTTCTAAGCTAAACCAAATTAGACTTTATCAACAAACGTTAGAGCTTAATGTTGCTTAACGTTGAACGTCCGTCTTGCGTACTGCTTTTGAAGTAAACCCTGGTTCTTACGACATGGTGCAAGTGGCCAACACTGGTGTCAGATTTTTCAGGTATCTGACATAGCTTGACGACTGCCATACAATGATGACAGCCGGGACCAACCGCTTATACGTGCCTTCCGAAGCACGGAGGAGCTCCAGAAAATATGCCACTTGTGGTCACCCATCCAAGTGCGGACCACGCCCGGCGTCTCTTTACTTGCGTGAGCGCTAGTAATGCGCACTCACACAGGGCCACATTGCCGTGTGGTTTCCGGCAGAGTAGAATAGGGCCACTCCAAGTCCTCCCGTGGATGTCGTAGAAGGCGACTTAGAAATACAAGCTAAACAAAGCTTATAAACATTAATGAGACCTCTCCAACCCGTCTGGCCAGCGTGGAGAGTGTAGGCCAAGATCTCTAGCAGCTCTGGCCAAGTATGGCTCGGGTAGCACAGAGAGGGTCGTGCTCCTGCAGTGGAGACAAAAATACCTGATGAAGATGACAGGGCCACCGAACACCTCATAGACTGCAAGAGATGGAGTTCTCCTTACCTCTCCTACGACAGTTCTCGTCCAGAGGATCTGTGAAGGTGGAGTGCCCGCGACTTCGCACGTCAGCGTTAGCTCGCTGTTCTCGAGAACCTCGCCGTTGTTGGTCGCCCAGAGTCCTGGGAAAACAACAAAATTATATGGGTAGTCATCGTCATTTCAGCCGCGTAACGTCCACTGCTGGACATAGGATCTAGACAAAGGCCTATATGGGTAGTATCCAGGGTCAAAAATGCTGGTCTGGGAGAAATAAAAAAAACTTAGAATGTACCAGCTGCTTCTTTTCCCACGCAGATCGTAAAAGCCGATCGAGGGAATGGGCAAAAATGCAAATCATGTTAAGAGTCCGGCGACCCTAGACTTCTCCATACAAACGTAGTACACGTTTAATTTTGAAACCACATGTCAGATTCCGGTAAAAATTGGTAATTGTAAAGAAATTGCAATTATCTAGGGTTATATTGGGTTTCCTATAGTAAAATTATGAACTGGAAAGAAAATATAACGATTTAGAAGTTTCCCATACTAATGGTCAAAAATGATATAAAACACTATATTCTATTTCAAGTTCATATTTTACTGTCGGAAACTTAATATAAACCTAGATAATTGCAATATCTTTGAAATTACAAAATTTTGCCCAAATCGGACATGTCGTTTTGAAATAAAACGTAGACTACGTTTGTATGGAAAGTTGTATTTTGGTCTAGGGTCGCCGGACCCTTAACAGGCGATGCGGCTAGCAACCCATCACTGTATTGATTGCTTTTCCATCTTCTCGCCCACCATGACGCTAAAAGTGGCTTTTGGGTCTTCCGGCCCTGGGGTCTGCATAGAACCACAAGACCCAAAATGCTCTGTCTGCCCCATTAGAGATAAAGACGTGAAAGTATGTATGTATGTAGATAAGAGAATAAAACTTAACAAAATAATGTCATATGTCATTGATCATACCCATTTTCAACGTGATTATATATTTATTATTGCAGAAAAACTGATAATAGGAGCGCTGTTTGACTCCAAGAAACTGTGACGTCACGACGTGCTATTTCATACAAATAGCATAGAGAATGTTTGTTTTGATGTTTAGAAAAAAAGTACCTGGGCGACCGAGCTTTGCTCGGTTACATCTCAAACATTAACTAATTTTTTTTAAACTTGTCTAAAAACAATGCAAAATAAAATAAAAAATATAAACTTAACATAAAAAAAAACAAAAGTAAGTCACCGAGTGGGATTCGAACCCGTAACACTCTTTCTAGCGCTCTCGCTATCCTTAACCACTGAGCTAAATCAAGGCGGTCGCGGCGCGACGAAATTAGCTACCATATTCTGCGTGGAAAGAAAAACGCATGAAAACTCGAAAACACGCGTTTTTCCAAACATAAAACTAATCTAGATCGATTGTTTACCCCCGAAAAGCCCCATATACAAATTTTCAGCGAAATCGTTAGAGCCGTTTTCGAGATCACAGAAATTTATAAATAAATATATATATATACATACATACATACAAGAATTGCTCGTTTAAAGGTATAAGATATCTGATTTGACTTGGAAACTAGCGGATTATATTTGACTGCCTCTATGGTCTTTGGTTAAGTTCGCCTTTTGATGCGGAGGTCGTGGATTCGAATCCTGGGAAGCATAATAAAGAAGTTTCCAACAAATCAAATCAGACACTTTTTTCTAAACGTCAAAACAAACATTTTCTATGGGATTTGTATGAAATAAAAACGAATGACGTCATAGTTTCTTAGAGTCAAATAGCGCTCTTAATATCAGTGTTTCCGCATTATTAAATCTTAATCACCTTGAAAATGGATATGATCAATGAAAAGTGACATTATTTGGTGACATTTTATTCTTTTAACAATGCCAAACAATTTATTTTTGACCAAAGAAACTAGCTTATTTGTGAAGAGTTATTTATATAGGAAATACAAGCTAAACAAACTTTTTAAACATCAATGAGACCTCTCCAACTCGTCTTGCCAGCGTGGAGAGTGTAGGCCAAATCATTTGCCTTGGCCAAGTATGGCTCTGGTAGCACAGAGAAGGTCGTGCTCCTGCAGACTTAATGATGACTGCTATCTTTAACATTCGTTATTTTGGCACGTGATGATTTGCCGTGTGGTTTCCGGCAGAGTAGAATAGGGCCACTCCAAGTCCTCCCGTGGATGTCGTAGACGGCGACTTGAAAAATTCTGCACTAGCGCTTTGGAAACGGTAGTAAACTTAGCTGTAAGTAAACTTTTGACGTCAACAATTGTACAACAAAACAATGACGATTATTAAGAGATATTATAAATATCCTATGATAATAAAGATATATTTGAATTTGAATTTGAATACAACTAAACAAACATCACTGAAACCTCTTCAACCCGTCTTGCCAGTAAGGAGAGTGTAGGCCAAGTGCTCTGGCTGTCCAAGTATGACTCTAGTAGTACAGAGAGGGTCGTGCTCCTGTAGTGGAGACAAAAAGACCTGATGATGATGATGATATAAGCTGGAATACTCACTAGTGATGGTGGACGGCGCCTTAATGGTTAGTCTATGAACGATGCTAACTATTTCCGTCTGTTGCAACTGACACCTGTACTCCCCCGCGTCTGACAGCTGCACATTCTCGATCACCAGGTCGCGGACGTCATCTTTGTTCACTCTGGAATAATGAACAACCCCCATTTAGACTTTGTTTGTTTTTCGTGTGTGTGAGTGGCCAACACTGGTGTCAGACTTTTCAGGCTGCCTAACGGCATCTGACATAGCTTGACGACTGTCGTACAATGATGACAGCCGGGACCAACGGCTTATACGTGCCTTCCGAAACACGGAGCTCGAGAAATTTTTATGCCACTTATGGTCACCCATCCAAGTGCGGACCACGCCCGGCGTCGCTTTACTTGCGAAAGCGCTAGCAATGCGCACTCCCGCTGGGCCGTCGAGCTCCTCTTTTATCTTTTATTTTGTTCTCATTTAGACTGGGGTTTCTTGACATGGATAAGTCACAATAAAGTCAAAAGAGTTGTTTTGGTTAACGGTGATAGTACACGACATAAAAATGCATTGATTTGACATATCTATACGTGTAATATTTTATTACATATATTATGCCACTAATGCCTCCGAGGTGTAGTGGTTAGAGCGTTTGGCTCATACCCGGAGGTCGCGGGTTCGATTCCCAGCGGGGGCAACGACTTTGTGTTGTTGTCCTAGTTTGGTTAAGACATTGCAGGCTGATCACCTGATTGTCTGATAAGTAAGATGATCCGTGCTTCGGAGGGCACGTTAAGCCGTCGGTCCCGGTCACTGTCTTTGACATTGGTCGTTACCTAAAACCATGTCAGAGGCCTTTAAGGCGGTTTAAAAACTCTGACACTAGTGATAGTCACTAACACACACGATAAGAGAAGAGACATATATTATAATATTTGCCGTGTGATTTCCGGCAGAGTAGAATAGGGCCAATTCCTTGGATCCTTCCGTGAGGAGGTTATAAGGCCTGGAAGATGCAAATCCCTGAATTAGTGCTGTGTGGTTTCCGGCAGAGTAGTATAAGACCACTCCAAGTCTTCCCTTGGATGTCTTAGAAGGCGACTTAGGTTATAGAAGCTGAACAAAGCTTATAAACATCAATAAGACCTCTCCAACCCGTTTGGCCAGCGAGGAGAGTGTAGGTCAAAGTTCTCTGGCTGCTCTGGCCAGGTATGACTCTTGTATGCATGCACTTACTATACAAAGATATAAACATGTTTTTACTTACATTTGAGACCTGTTATACAGGATGTTCGACTTATCCATGAACTTCATCGTGTTCATGTACAGGGCGATGTCTTCTTTCATGCCTCCTTCTTTCAACTTGTCCCATTTCACTACTGGCACGTTTGCTGTAACATAAATGTTTTTCCCCATTATTCATAAAATATTCTAACCATTTTTAGTTAACCTATTTTAGTTAAAATATGTTTTGTCTCGTTCTGTCGAATATTGAAAAGAGGGAAAGGGACAAAACATGTTTAAATTAAAATAGGTTTAGCTAGCGTTGCATAACTATCGATAGTTTGACTATCAATAGTTAACCTGGAAAAACAGTCACAATATCGATAGTATCGATTGTCAATAGTGTGCAATACTATTGATGAAAAGTTAAACTATTGATAGTATTGATACTATCGAATTTAGATACTATCGATAGTATTGATAATGTAACTACTATTTGCATGAAAAACGATCGATACTATCGATATTACAATACTTTCGATACTATCGATATTGTAACTGGATAATCTAAAGGACGGACTAATTACAATCATACTTTTCGGACCCTGTCGTCATCCCTTTTACCCACCTGGCTTGACTTGGCAGGGCAGCTGCACGGTGTCTCCCGGCGCTGCCACGAACTCCTGACCTGCTGTCACGATAGTACCCACAATTTCTTGCTCGTTTCCTGAAAGACACAATTTTTCGACATAAGACACAGGTATGGCACTGCGTAGAAATAGAGTAACAAATATATTACCTAGTACTACTACAAACGAAACAATATATCTGTTGACAAAAGTGGACAGAATAAAATGATAGATAGAGGAGGTTAGTTAGAACATAAAGGAGCTTATTGCGACAAAAGTGGACAGAATGAAATGATGGAGAAAGGAGATGAGTAAGAACATAAAGCAGCTTATAATGACAAAAGTGGACAGAATGAAATTAAAGATAAAAGAGGTGAGTAAGAACATAAAGGAGCTTATTGTGACAAAAGTGGACAGAATGAAATGATAGATAAAGGACGTGAGTAAGAACATAAAGGAGCTTATTGTGACAAAAGTGAACAGAATGAAAGATGGAGAAAGGAGGTGAGTAAGAACATAAAGCCGCTTATAGTGACAAAAGTGGACAGAATGAAATGATAGATAAAGGAGGTAAGTAAGAACCAGAGATGGAATTACGGGTGCTATTGCTATCAAAAGTATGGATATGACTTAAATTGCCGGGACTTCTCGATAATCGGTACCTCAGTAACGGACGTAAATACATTACTAAGATTTTGAATGAAGATTTTTCTACTACTTGTAGTATGTACAATAATTCCCTTTAAATAAATAATGTCATGGACTTTTAGTCATATCCATACTTTTGATAGCAATAGCACCAGTGATTCCGATCTCTGGTAAGAAAATAAAGGAGCTTATTTCAACATCGTTACTTACCTTCATCTTTCTGCGCTTCATCATCAAATGGTTCGTCATTGAAGGTGTCTTCATCCGTACTCCGCCGCTGCATCACGTGACCCTCGACTGCAACAAAAAATATATATTTTTTAAAGGTTTTGATTTATACAAATATCTATGTAGGAAAGAGAAGAGGCTCATCATCATCCGAGCGTATACCTACCTAACTGAGGTGATTTGACGAGGTTACTGGTTTTACACAGAGCGACTGCCGTCTGACCTCCGGAACCCAAAGGGTACACCAGAACTAATCCTTGGATGCCAACACTTGGACCCACAGTTTATACGTGCCTTCCGAAACACAGAAAGAGAAGAGGCTAAAAAACAATAAGTAACAGAAATCGCATAAATAGATAATGTTTTTTTTTTTATGTCGAATGTAGCTCCTGGGTGTGCCCCCAATTGACAAATTATTTTAAAGGAAACGGAGATATCATATAAATGTTCTTGATCAAGCCCTAGCACCCTTTAAACTATTTTATGAACTATTTACAGTTTAAAGTAAAGCTTTTCTACGCACATTTGCCAAAAGTGGCCGTTTTTTGCAAATATAAGTGGCCGTTTTCGAAAAGTTTTAAGGCATGTTCAAGAAAAAAAAAATATCGACGAAAGTTAGGACTTACTCAAACTTAAATTAAAACAAATAAGTTTTGTCAAATATTCTTACTTCAATAAAATGTAATAAATTTTCTAACACAATCATCTATTACATTTTTATAACAAAGACTACAATCACTCCGTTATTTTTATAAATTCTAAAACAAAAACCAATTGGTTTTTATTATTCGTTTTAACTTCTTCCGTATAACATGCCAGTACCATTCGTTATGATTCCATTTGCTATGTAATCTTTATAGATCATAAAGAGGTGTACACAGATTAAAAAACATACTGCTGACGCCATTATTACTAACTTACTTGTCTTTTTATAAAGTTTTTAATCTAGATACGTCAAAACAAAATATATGTTAATTATCACCAAGATTCATAGAATCTCAAGCATTATTTTATGAGAATACTTCATGCCTTATTATTTTTCCATTAATCTGCATTTCGAACACCGAACGAACATCATTTTTATTTTTTATTTCCCAAAGGACTATTTATTTAAACCCCATAAATTTACATATTTTTATACTATGATCAACTACTTTCGAGTCCTTACTATGCGCCATATTATCATACTAAACGTTAGTTTTGTTCATCGGACTTCGTTGTGAATACCAATGTCTATGGTCGAGGAAAGACTGCGTGTCGGTAGAATACAGGTAAGGAATACTGATGTGCCATAGAGTAGAAAACACGGTCCAACTATTACTATATTTATGCGATAGATAAATAAATTTATAGATAAATAAATTTACTCAATGATGGTTACAAAGTTGATTTTATAATTGATCGATAAATGTCTATATCCTATCCTACTTCCTAATAATATTATAAACGAGAAAGTTTGTAAGTATGGATGGATAGATGGATATGTTACTCTTAAACAAAACCACAGGTATGGCACTTCATTCAAACGGAGCAGCATATATACCTAGTAATACTACAAACGAAACAATCCGTCCGTGCACACGTCAAATGTGTGAGTTAAACAATCAGGGTCACCACCATAGAATTTGTTGCTTTGCTTACCTGTTTTCATCACTCGGAAATTTATAAAATTTTCGTTATTTATTGTTTTCCGTGGATAAACAATGATAATGTGCGCAGTTTCTCACCAATATAATTCAATAATCCTAAGTGACTCGCGTAATGTCAACGTGCGACTACCAAACACCCTGTTTTACTGCCGCTTACACCTCACAATAACGGGGGAAGGGTTGCGGGGACGCCAGATTGCGGGGGACGGTGCGAGTTTCCGTTCTGTATGTAATACTATTATTAATTCTGTGACAAAACTTAACAATAATATAGCTTATACCTCAGAATATCACATCTAAAATTGATGAAGATACTGCGCAGATGAAGTCGCGGGCACCAGCTAGTAACTAGATAATCCAAGATCCAGGATAATCTTAACCACGATCGACAACCCCTTAAGATCGTAGGTAGCAAATATAAAGTTAGTCTTCATTGCTTGTTGCAACAAGACACATCTTCAAGCATATCTTTTTAACTGATTTAGGCGATTTAGACTTAAACATTAAAATACTTTATTACTATTATTTAAATATGACTTATCTGAATATTTTGAAAGTATATCCAACACTTTCTTTGTCACTTCTTTGCTAGTTGTGCTGCCATCTATGTGAGGCTACCCTGCTATTCAAGTTTTGCCTATTTAGGGGCTCTCCAATCGTTTCTATGGCGTTGGGTATCTCACTTATTATAACTTTGGCGACGGGTAGGCATGCTTTGGGCTTATTTGATAATACAGCCTATTTCAAAATGTCAGATTTAAATGCATCTTCGTTTTTTGAAACAAGAAAAGTTACACTACTGTATTCTCTACACTGTGTCCCATACAAAGTACCACAGAGTAAGCAATTTGGTGGACTATTTTCGTCGGTGAGCGTTCTTTTCGGCGCCCTTTCCAACCGCGTAATGTATGTATTGAATATGAATATTGCTGGTGATGTAACCGTTTCCTTTGACTCATACTATATGCTAATATACTCAGCCAAAAATATAAAATAATTTGAAAATGATGAGCAAAGGAAACTAAGAGAAACCTGACCCGTTCGAGCGCATGCTACAGACAGACAGACGTTAGCGTTAAACTTATAACAACCATCTTTTTTTGTCGGGGTTAAAAAACGAATTCTTGAAAATAAAAAATAGTTATGGATTGCTAGCCTCATCGTCTTAAAATGATTCAGATCCTCGATGGCATCAATGAAAAGAGGCCTATGCTCAGCTGTGGGTGGAAGAAAGGCTGAGATAACGATAATGATGACGATGATAATCCCAAATAAATCCCTTAAGTTTCTTTTGACTCATAGTATATGCTAATACACTCAGCTCAACATGTAAAAGAATGTGAGAATGAGCAAAGGAAACAGAGAGAAGTAACAAGATGGAGTGCGAGACCATAAGAGTATTACTCTAGATAAAAATACACTATTTCATACAAACGTAGTCTTCGTTTTAATTCAAACGACATGCCCAATTTCGGCAGAATTTTGTAGTTTCAAAGATATTGCACATATCTAGGCATACAACTGATTTTCACAGTCGAAATATGGACTAAAAATAGAATATAGTGTGTTATATCATTTTTGACCATCAGGAAACTTCTACATCCATATATTTTTTCCAGTTTGATTAGGTAGAAAAATGCAATTGCTTTAAAATTACATATTTTTAACGAAATCTGACATGTGGTTTCAAAAACGTAGACTACGTTTGTATGGACAAGTCTTGAGTAATGAGATTCTTAACTTCGAAAAGCATTTAGTAATGCGTCTGCTTTCGAGCTCCTTAACATGAAATCGTGATAAATCTTTTTTTAATAAAAATTACCGTGAGATACAATCATCAATGTATCGCGAGCCGGTGCGGTGTACGGGCCTGAGGTCATATTCGCCCTGATGAAGACCTCCGGATGAGGTCGAAACATATTGGCAGTAGCTGACTCTATACGTGAGTATATAGATCACTAAATATAATAAAGTTTAGCATTGCTACACGACTATTAACTACATATAAGACGACAGTATTTTGAGCTCCCATGCTGGTCTGGGAGAAATAAAAAAAAACTTAGAATGTACCAGCTGCTTCTCTTCCCACGCAGATCGTAAAAGCCGATCGAGGGAATGGGCAAAAATGCAAATCATGTTAACGGGCGATGCGGCTAGCAACCCATCACTGTATTGATTGCTTGTCCATCTTCTCGCCCACCATGACGCTAAAAGTGGCATTTGACTCTTGCGGCCCTGGGCTCTGCAGAACCGCAAGAAGCAAAATGCTATGTCTGCCCCATTAGGGATAAAGACGTGATAGTATGTATGTATGTAGATAAGAGGATAAAACTTAACAAAATAATGTCATATGTCAGTGATCACATCCATTTTCAACGTGATTTTGAGATTGGGCAGACGACTGGGGGTCAAAAATAAAAATAAATGATTCGTTACTGCTCATAAAATAAAATGTCACAAAAAAGTGTCACTTTTCATTGATAATATCCATTCTCAACAGGATTTTAGATTTATTATAGAAGAAAAACTGATATTAGGAGCGCTATTTGACTCCACAAAAGCATAGCTCCAAACATGGCACACTTTTGTACTTCATACAATCCCATAGAAAATGTTTGTTTGTTTATAATAACTGTATTGAACTATGAAAATTCAAAATTACATACAATAACAATAGGATAGGTGTCCAATTTGATTTGTTGTCATCCAACGGATTTTGATTTTTCGAGTAAAGCTGACCGCTTCATCAAAGCCGTTTTTAATTCCTTTCACAGAAAGTAATCTCCAATTGGTCCCCGCACACTCGTTAACCACGTGTAGGGAAGTATCAACAATTGGCCGGATCTAGGCCACGCCAATTAGTAGAATTAACAGCGGACAGAGCTAATAGGCATGAGACTAGGTCATTCGTCCTGCAGGATATAAAAAAGTGAAATAGGACACTGCAAATTAGCGATTAAAGCCATTTGTAAAAATAGTCTATTTTTTTACAAGAATCAAAATTTCCATCACTGTGCCTTACTTCTCCCATACTTGAGTACGTTGACACCTACTACCTCGATATCACGGAAGAACAATGAAATAAACCTGAGCGTCTCCAAAATCTCAGCATTAGATTCATATTCGGACTCCGAAAATATGATCACAGTTCTAGTTTTCGTGCACAACTCAAGTGGCTCCCCATTAGACAACGTCGTAACTTGCATGTCCCTAACCTTGTTAATTCAGTCCCGTTCTTTCCTCTCCGCTATACCTTACAGAACGTTTTACCTTCTTTCGTCAAAACATGAATCGTAGTGTGCGTAGCACAGTCGCTTTAAAACTTTCAATTCATGTTCATAATACTTATTTATATTATTTTTTTCATTTTAGGCAGTAAAACTTTGCAATGCTTTGCCACAGGAAATTCGTAATGTCATTTTAAAAAAAAGATTTAGTGACGTCTCACTACCTTTGCTCTAGATCTAACTAATATCTCTTTTCTTATTTTCTTTTAACTGGCTACTTTTAATTTTCTTTCCTTAATGTTCGTACCAATGTTATAGTTTATTTCTTTTATATTACTATATTGTACGTTTATATGTTTTGTTGTATACTTGTATTCTTCTGAACTTTAATACTCTAACCACATCTTAGTCTTCTTTACCCAAAGGTTGGCTGCAAGAAATCGCTTTAGTGATAAGCCCGCATTTGTACCTACTATATTTTAAATGTATATTGTTATATTAATCATAACAAAGATGATATGTGCATGTTTATGGTCAACCAAAACCTCATTTATTGATGAGTTTCATACCTATTGTTTGACTACCTTTGACATTTTGGAATTTTTGACATAGCATATTTTTACCTATCTAATTTTGACTGCATGATAGCCCTTTTTGAAATACCTACTTTAACCTTTCTTTTTTTTGTTACATAACAAATTTATTAAACTTTTAATTTAATTAATTATATTATTGTAAAACTCAAAAAAAAATGTCAATATTTAACGATTACTTATATTAATATTTATTATGTTTACCCATGTTTGTATCGCCAGATCGCCACACCCTAAATGGGTACATGTATTACTGCACCAATATTTTTCATCTTATGCAACATGTTAGCGATTAATAAATAAATGAAATGAGATAAAGTGAGTAAAAGAAATCGTAAAACCATTTGGTTTTTAAGGTTTGGGAAAGCCATAACCTCAACAAACTATATGACTCACATATAATTCGAAAGGCTCAAAACCGGAGGACATGCATGAGAAATATCATCACACTAATAGCATGCGTTTGTGTATGTTTGTTACTTCAACACGCGCAAACGGCTGGACCAATGTTACTGCATAAAATGAACCCGTTCACGAGTTGATACTAGTACCGACAAAACTTCAACCAATATATCACACAGCGATATAAATAGCGCTAGCTTGATAAACGTGTCTATTGGACAAATTAAAAGTCAGAAATTGGCGAGTCCCTGGCCCATTTTAGGAATTACATCATTTTAATTAGATCATAATATCACATCGATGGCTAGCAAGCACGGTATTTTGTGATCAATTTTGAAGCATCGGCCGCCATTGCTTTGCTTTTGTATTAGTACATACATACATATATACTATCACGTCTTTATCCCTGATGGGGCAGACAGAGCATTTTGGGTCTTGCGGTTCTATGCAGAGCCCAGGGCCGCAAGACCCAAAAGCCACTTTTAGCGTCATGGTGGGCGAGAAGATGGAAAAGCAATCAATACAGTGATGGGTTACTAGTCGCATCGCATGTTAACATGATTTGCATTTTTGCCCATTCCCTCGATCGGCTTTTACGATCTGCGTGGGAAGAGAAGCAGCTGGTACATTCTAAGTTTTTTTTATTTCTCCCAGACCAGCATGGGAGGTTAGGAGCATGGGATTTATATTAGTAACCTCTGACAAAAAGAAGGGTGTTATTAGCTGGCCAGTGGCATCGTAGTGCTTGAACGAATAGACTAATTTCGATGCGATGTTTTCAATGTTTTTCTTAGCTGGTTTGATGACAATTGGTTAAGCTATTTAAAAGTTAATCGGGGTTAAGGCTTGAAATTCGGCGTTTTTGTAGTTTGCCTGACAAATAATAGATGGCGCTACGGCCAAGTGCGAGTAAGATTTACTCACGAAGGGTTCCTTACCATTATCTGTAAAATCACGTTTGTTTAATAGGAGCCCCGCTTAAATTATTATAGCAAGCGGCAACATAAATACATCATCTGTAAAAATTTCAACTGTCTAGTCTGGCTTTCATGGTTGATAAGATACAGCCTGATGACAGACAGACGGACAGCGTAGTCTTAGAGTAGTATTTCTTTTATGGTATTAGCAGTACTAGTAGTTATTCTGTGCTCTTAGTAATAAGGTCCCGTTTTGGTGGTAGGAACCCTAAAATTGTTAACTAAAATAGGAGAACTTCTCTCGTTTTGCCGGCTCCCTCAATAATAATAAACCAAGTAAAGGGCGTGAATATAAAGAATCACTTGTTTGCATTTGACTCCGTTCGTGAAGGAATGCAGGCTCCGGAAAGGTTAAAAGAGGTTGTTAAAATACAGTCATGGTGTTGTTTATGAATTTTTAATTGGATTTCGTTAGTTTTTGAGGTTAATGTGGACGTAGAAATGTTTAGAATTGGTGATAATGTATTCAGTTGTTATATATATGGGCGAAATCAAGAAAGGGTTTCGCTTTCAGGCTTGACAAGCGCTTATTTTTTGGATATTGCTTTCATTTCCCAATCAAAAGGGTTATTCATATTACTAGGTATTAAGTCACTCAATGGGGTTTCTAAATATTTATCATCATGATCATCATCATCAGGTCTTTTTGTCTCCACTGCAGGAGCACGACCCTCTCTTTACTACCAGAGCCATACTTGGCCAGAGCAGCCAGAGGACTTGGATTACACTCTCCTCGCTGGCCAGACGGGTTGGAGAAATTTGTGAGAAGTTTGACGCTTATCTTTTATAAGGGTTACCTTTTTAAGGGTTTTAAAAAATAACGGTTTAATCGGCCCTGATTAAAACCTAGTTGCGACGTAAGACTTTGCTAAAATTCTGGCCACTCTTCCTAAAAGCGTTGCGACATTAGAGAGATCATTTTTTACGATAAAGCCTAACACAGACGACAGACTATCCATACTTACATTATCCATATTATTACATATGCAGTAACGCACACGACGCGCAAAAAGTCCGACGCGCGTCATGTGCGTTACTGCATATGATTGCATGGGTTCTATTTTCACAAATTAAAAAGTGCGTCACGGATAGTTTGTCATCTGCATTGCGCCTAAAATTTGGTTGAGAGCAAACAAGTTAGAAGAGAAGCTGACAGGTATAGCTCTTCTAAATATTCATCCAGAGATAGCCCCAGATGTCTCAAATATTATTACCTGATTTGCGAATAAAAATAAAAGATTTCCATTTGTTTTATCATCAACATCGGGTCTTTAATTCTCCACTGCAAGAACACGACCCTCTGTTGGTTTATAATGTTTCCAATAATATGTGTATTGTGCAATAAACTTTTATTTATTCGACATGTTTTATTATTAGTGACCCTCTCCAAAATTTCATGCTGCGGCCGCGCCTTGTACATTCTCCTTCTTTTTTGAAGCTGCATAAAAAAAAAGTCTCACTGCGTCTCTCATACGAGTTAGCTCATCTCATATTACTTACAATTATGAGTTTATGACTTGAGCACTGTGCGGCCTGCGTTACAATAAAGTATAAAGTATTTGAGCAGCTGCTTCTGAATCACTGTACACAGAAATAAATCCAGGGGTTAGCAAACGAGTACTTGGGGATCGAGTTTCGTTTCGTACAAGCTTGCCCACCCATCGTCATATAAACATGATTTTATTTCTTCCATGTCACTAGATGGGGGATGGGTTTTGGTGGGACCATGGTATAATAAAACAGGTATTCTCTTCCTGAGATTGAACTTGACTACGTCACAAAGTGTTGCCACTGATTGTTCTTTTCAGTAAATTTAAGGACTTTCTCAATTGGTTCATGATTATTAAATATAATTTTAAGTAACTTAGCTATTTATTATCTCGCGATTCTCGAGTGATTCATCAATTCAATATGTTATAATTTGATATAATGGATTATAATTCGAAATTGGTATATAAAGTTCAAAAATGCATTAAGCTCGGGTAATTTAATTTCATACAGTGGCAACATATCAAACTGATGACGTAGTCAAGTTCCACCTACGTCATCAGCTGTCACGGGAAGAGAATACCTTATTTTATTATACCATGGGTGGGACCGTCACCTGACCACAACTTCTCCGAAGAGCCTCTACGTGTTGGATCTGTATCCACACGGAAGCCTCTCAAAGGATCGGGGTGAAAAGACCCGTGATTTTAAAGGAGATACATAATAATAAGACTCTCTCACTATATAGCTGATCAGTCAAGGGTCAGATTCAGAAGGCAGTACTCCTGGACACGGAACGCATTGTAAGGAGGTTTCTCTCTCTGCGGCCCTAACCGCCGGTAGCTTGGGCCTTGCCCCGCTGCCAGCGGGCAGCTATATTAGGTTTTGTAATGTACCTATTTATATTACAAAACTTGATCTATGATTATAATAAATAAAGAGATTAATAATAACACTGTTATTGTAAACATAGAAACATATCGTAGAGATAAACCATTGCATACATTTCTAACAAACAACTGATAACATTACTACGAGTAGGTGGCTGATTATCACTAACCTTCAGTTAATTCCACTATTGACTACACTATGTGTAATACCTACTTATATATCTATATCAGTATTACCATTCATATATCTGTCCTTTAAAAAAACAACAAAAATGGAAAATCCGTATAAAGACCTGTTCATACGGGTCTTTTTTAGCTTTTTTATACATGTCCACTAGCTGGGCAAAGGCTTATAAATAAGTTAAAAAAAAATCTTGAAATATAATTTCAAGACCATTTCTTGAGACAGAGGTAAATTTTTGAATCAGAGGCTTTTTAATTTAATTTTTGGAATTTTTAATGTTAGTCTTGATGTAAACCTTCGAGCATCTAGATCTAACTACATATACTCAGTTCTTAACGATTTCATGGCATGGCATGTCAGGGCAAAGCGCCAAGTGGTTTCCGGCAGAGTAGAATAGGGCCACTCCACGTCTTCCCGTGGATGTCGTAGTAATGTCTGATGATGATGATGATGTGCAAAGCATTTACATACATACATACTATAACGCCTATATCCCAAAGGGGTAGGGCAGGCAGAGCATTAATGATGAATCGAAGTAAACAAAGCCGGGCCGCAAGACTCAAAGGCCACTTTTGGCGTGATGGTGGAAAAAAAGTCTATTAACATGATTTGCATTTGCGCCTAGTCCATCGATAGACGATTTGCGCGAGAAGAGGAGCAGCTGGTACATTCAAAGTTTTTTCTTTTCTTCCAAACCAGCAAGGAAGATTTCCCAATTTGAATTTCTCGATTTGAATCCGAATCGACAAATGTGTACACACCCTTATAGTTTCATTCACTCATTTTATGTGAACGGATCTTTTAGTGTTAAGGTTCCGCCGTCATTAGTACGCGTCAGCGTTGAATGAAGCTCATATAAATCTCCGAGAAGAAATAAGTTAAAATAAAAGACGCCATCTTAAGTTGAGCTGCGACGCATGCGTGCTCAGATAAAGGAAAGTATGGGTAGAGTTATAAATGTCAAGGAAAGGAGACATAGACTTAGAAAGCCTAGACGCGTATACAAAGAATTAACAATTTTCCATTCACATATTGGGATCGAAATACAGAATACGGATGTGGACTATTTAAAAGTATGGCATTAGTATTTTTTCTTTTCTTTGACTAGCAAGAAGATAAAGCGCATTTAAATTTTGCGTGACGTCACGATTAGCTACGATTTTTAACTAAAGGTGACGTAAAACAATCTCAATCCAAAACTTCTTAAGCGCTGTATTTTTGTAAATTTTTAATACTTTGCTATCGGAAAAATTTATGTCCTTTATTATTGGATAATCCAGTCGACGGACAATATAAAATAATGTTTTTTTTTACTCAGACCCACAACCCTATTGTGAAAATTTAGTTCATTGCCATTAAAAACTAGGTTATTATCAGTGGAGTAAATTACATGCCATTGTAAAAAGTCAGTAAATCAATAAATTATTTTGAAACTACCCAGCGTAAAGTACGCTGGGTAGTTTCCTTAAAGCGTGTTACTATATTCTAGTATGTACTATAATTATGTATTTACTTACTATAATTATGTAATTCTTTTATTAATTCTATGCTTAAATATTACAAAATTTACAAAGATAAATGAATTTAAAAACTTGACCTAAAAAAAAAGAGAACAAAAACCGGGCCCCGAATCATTTTTTAGTGGGTCAAATCGATATGCGTAGATTTTTTACATCTTTATCTATTAGTCAAATGAACACTTTCATCTAGAATAGAACCTATGACAAAAACTTGGAATAGAATCCAAGACCTTGGTGCTGTATTTAATTCCAAGTTTTTTTCCGTAGCGTCTTAGGTATCAAAAATGCCACGGAGGTAGGCAAAAAAAAGTTGAATTTTGATTTGCCTGTTCTAATTTTAACGAAGTCTCTGGAACAGATCAAGCTAAAATGGCCGCCGGCGGTTACTGCGGTCCATTTGACATGCTAATAAAACCGGGTTAATAGGGACAAGTCAACGTCGAAACTGTTTTCGAAGATAGCCCTTGTAGGGCTTAAGACTGAAATAGAGCTTACAAAGTATGTTTAGTGCGTAAAGTGTTTTATTTTATAGTTATACAGCTCTTATATTAGTAACACAAAATCACATGGCAAAGATTGCCGTATTTAACGCGCATATTCCACCTTTTTGGTTTTTGCAAAAAGCTGGCCATTAATAAATTCAAATTAAGAAAAAGTCATACTTATTGTGAAAAGTTTTGAAACTGCTTCGCTATGAATTCTTCATATTTGTATCTCATAGATTCTTAAATCTGGACTGTTTCTATGTTAGTTCAATAACACGCCAATCGTCCAAAATGGAAGCCCTATTTATATGCCAAAAAAATTTAAACTTATTCTTTCCCAAGGTATTCTTTGCTTAACCCCCGACAAAAATGTCTATCTGTTGCATCGTAGCTCTCGAACAGATGGATTGATTTAGGTGCGTTTTTTACATGTAAGCAAGTATCCATGCGATGATTCTTAGCTATGTTTGATGACAATCGGCCCAGTTGTTAAAAATTATGGGGGCAAACCACTAAATTCATGGAGTGAACACTTGGAATTCAGGGTCTTTTTTAATTTGCCTGGCAATTAAACTTGTCTAGAAACTGAAACGTGAACAATAGTACGTCTATCTAATAGTGTAGCGCTGAAAGTGGTATTCGAGGCTTGCGATCCTGAGCTCTGTTTGCTTAAAATTGCAGCATAAAAACACTTTTATTTATTATTTATGTATATATTTTTATATATTATAAGTAATTGCAAGAAATAAATCATATTAGCTATACTATACTTTAAATAAATAACTTCATAAAGGTGTTTGCATTGTCTTCAAACAAATTAAATGAAGCGCCAACCTAGAAGGCTTGTTTTATTATTATTATTTTATTTATGTTGTTTTGTACGGTATCCTCGGAAGACCAGCGTTGTGGCCCTGCCACGACACCATGCTGAGAGGCCTTTTTGATGTAGCCACAAAATTGTATGTGTATTTGTAACAACTGTGTCATTTTATTACGTTCAATGTGATATATCAAATAAACTATTTTTCTTTCTTTCTTCTTTCAAGACACAAAATGCTTTGTTAGCCCCATAAGGGATAAAGACTAGTAATATATGTATGTAGCTACCTAGGAATCTATCAACATACTATATTCATATGATAACAAGAGTCTCCCCATCCGCTAGGAAGCGTTTGTGTCTCTAAGTAGCGGCCATATGGCAAGCGCTTCCTGTAAACATTGACCGCTGGTTATTTATAAGCGGGTTCAAGTGGGATAGTTCTGAGCAGTCTTATAGAGAAGGGATCAAAGTTATGATAATTAGCCCCGTGATGGTGAAACCGGAGCAGCACTTTTCAACACCCTCAGCAGCTCAAATTGTGTTGCGCCCTGGCCGCATCTTCGCCAACGAGTAGCAAGTCACCGTAAATTTCTTTATTGCACCAACTAAGTAAGACAATAATCAAAAGTACATTTAAAATATAGTAGGTAAAAAGGCGGACTTATCACTAAAGTGATTTCTTCCAGCGAACCTTTGAGTAAAGAAGACTATAAAAGATGTGGGGGAGCTGGTCATCTACCAGGCTAAAATTGTTGTGAGAGATTTCTAGACAAACGTCCGTATCTCACGCCATAACTTAGTTATCTCGTCCCTTAAAATCCTATCCAAATAGCCATAACCAAGTGAATCCCTCCCTGGCGGTAGTTCGGCAGCTATGGAGGACTGTCCATTAGTGCATCTCAATGGCACATTGAGGGATGAACCTCCATAGATGCAGCCATCTTCCTTTTTAGATAAAACCGTATCTCACTACATAACCCAGTTATCCGGTCCATTAATACAGGTACAGTACAATAACGCGTTTAGGATGTTGTTCGGACTGCCGCGTTGTTGCAGCGCGTCAGGTATGTTCGCGGAGGCGCATACTGACTGCTTCTATACCATCATTAGAAAGCGATGCGCCTCGCTGTGGGCGCGCGTGCGTGGCTCGTCGAACGCCATCCTGAACGCGTTGGCCGACCGGTGGGACTCTCCTCTGTTGAGTCGCTGGGTGCAGCTTCACGCTCCTGTTGTTAGCTACCAATATCTGTAGCACAGGAGTTCCATCGGAGGCTAATATTGATTTAATAATTTAAAATTTAAAATTTCCTAAATTACTAACCCTAGAATAAGTTTAAGTGGTACTAACATAATATGGATAAAAAGTCTGAAATAAAATTTTTATTATTATTATTATACTGGGGTTTATTTTTCTCAAGCCTTCTGAAGACTTGGTGATTGAGCATTTGTGGGGCCAGAGCCAACACAAAGAGGCTTCTTTTTAGATTATGAGTTTGACAAAAACTTCCTTACAATTCTACATGTGTTAAGAATAACCGCTTTTTGCATGAGGATGTAAGTATATGGGTGTATGTCAAGTGTGCGGATATATGTATGCAGTGTATAAGGTACGACGCCTGTTGTAGAAATAACGATGGGGATTGTTTTTACCGAGTTTACTCGCCATTGCGTTTTGATCTCTATTGAAAGGTCTGTGTATTTAGCGATCTTTTCGGAATTTGTGGTTTCTAAATTATGCGTGTTGGGAACTGCGATGTCAATTAAATATACAGATTTAGTAAGTTTATTTAATACGGTTATGTCTGGCCGGTTAAAATGTACTGTTTTATCAGTTAGTATGGTTCTGTCCCAATATATTTTGTATTCGTTATTTTCTAAAATGCAGCTTGGTTGGTATTTATAGTAAGGTACCTTTTCTGTTAGTAAATTATACTTGTAGGCCAAACTTTGATGGACTATTGCAGCTATTTGGTCGTGTCGATGTTTGTAATCTGTCTGTACAATGGCTTTGCATGCTCCAGTTATGTGTTGTATTGTCTCCGAGGCGCTATGGCATCTTCTGCAGGAATCGGTTGTAAGATTGGGTGTACGAATAATGTATTTTTGGTAGTTTCTAGTGTCTATGATTTGGTCTTGGATGGCAATCATGAATGCTTCTGTTTCCGGGAATAACTCACCGTGTCGTAGCCAAGCGTTCGAAGCAGTTTTATCAATATGTGCTTGATGCAGATCCTTTCTATGCCTACCATGTAATGATTTTTGTTGCCAGATTGTGATTTTTTCTTTGTCATCTACAATATTTTCATTATTTTGAGTGTTGCGGTTATGTAAATTAAGGGGTGTGTAGTTTTTGTCTGCTTGTGTGACTATTGAGTGTATGTGTGAGTGTTGTGCTTGATTGTGAAAGTATTTCCTAAGTGAACTGATCTGTTTGTTGTGTAAGTTGGTAAGGTCTATGAGTGCTCTTCCACCTTCAGAGCGTGGCAGAGTAAGTCGCTGGATGCAGGACCGTGGATGGTGCTTACGATGGTGCGTCATGGAGGTATTAATAAGCCGCTGGAGCTTGATAAGATCTGTTTTGGACCATTTTATAATGCCAAAAGAATATGTAAGGACAGGAACTGCGTATGAGTTAATAGCTTTAATTAAATTATGTGAGTTCAATTGTGATCTGAGAAGAGAATTTAATCTATGTTTAAATTTCTTTATTAGGTCATTCTTGGTTTCTTTTTGCTTTATTTCGCGGGATTGTTGAAATCCTAAGTATTTGTAAGTAGTAAATTCGTCTAATGAATCTATCGAGGCACCTGTTTCTAATACATAATCATTTGGCACTACCCTTCCATTTTGGACACAGAATATTTTACATTTGTCTATGCCAAACTCCATGCATATATCATTCGAGAATGTTTGCGTGATGTCTGCTAAAGAGTGAAGAGATTCTTTTGTATGACTGTAAAGTTTAATGTCGTCCATGTACATGAGGTGAGTGAGTGATGTATGATTGTGGTCCGTTGTGATATTGTGTCCTTCACTAGAATCGTTCAATAAGTTTGAAAGGGGATTGAGTGCGAGGCAGAACCAGAGGGGGCTAAGAGCGTCTCCTTGGAAGATACCTCGCCTTATTGGGATAAATTCAGAGTATGTACCTGGATTGTTTAAGACTTGAAGTTTAGTTTGCCAGTGCTGCATGGTATGTCTCAAGAACGCTACAATGGTTGGGTGTATTTTATAAAGTTCTAATACGAAAGTAAGCCAACTATGTGGGACAGAATCGTATGCTTTGCGGTAATCAATGTACATCGTGTTTATGTTTTGCTTTTGGAGATTGCTTGTTTCATAGTTATTGCGTCTATTATCAGTTGTTCCTTGCAACCCTGGCTTCGTTTCCGGCATCCTTTTTGTTCTTCTGCGAGGATATGGTTGTTGGTTACGTGTTGGTAGATATATTCAGCGATGCAAGATGTTAGGATTTTATAAAATGTCTGTAAGCATGTAATAGGACGATATTTTGCAGGATTTTGTGTATCAGTATCTTTTGGTAGCATATATGTAAGACCGTTTGTAATGTGTGGTGGTAATAATTTTGGATCTTGTATAAAATCATTAATGTGGTTATGTAAAGTGGGGTGAAGAGACGTAAGTTTTTTATACCAAAAGTTGTGTATGTTATCGCTACCGGGTGCCTTCCAGTTATGAGTTTTTTTTATGACCTGAATAAATATTTCTATAGAAATATGTTCAAAATTCATTGGAGGTAGGCTTTGCATTTTTTCAGTTTCTTTTTTTATCCATTCTGCTGAGTTATTATGTTCTTTTGAGTTTGACCAAATATTGGTCCAGAAATTATGTAAAAGTTCGGGGTCGGGTGGATTTGTATGTGTAGTGGTGGATTCTGAACGAGATGCAAGTTGTCTATAAAACTGCTTTTCGCTATTTACAAACTGGGCGTTTTGTTTCTTCCTCAAAGTACAATTAGTGTATCGCCTCAGTCTACTTACTGCCGTGCCTAATTTTTGTTTGAGGGTGTCTAGAAATTGTTCGTCTGATTGATTTTCTTCCTCATATTGCGAGTGATTAAAGTGTCTACTTTTAATGTCTTGTATGTGTGAAATTAGTCTTCTACTTCTATTTCCTTGTATGTATTGTAGTAATCTGCCTATATCTCTACGTAGCTTATCTATCTTACTTTGTAATCTTCTCTGCCATACTGGTGTTCTGACTTCTCTCTGTTGATTTCTCTCTCCCATCTCTCTTATTTTACTTCCATTATATGTAGCTGCAGTGTATGCTGTACAGTATATAAGGGTTTGCGTTTTCATGAAATCTTGATTTCTAGTAATATGCCTAGGTATAATTACATTATTTATATAATCAACAGTACTAATAAACTTTTTAGACGACTTTTGCTTTGGTATGTGTGGTCTTGTTGTAGGGTCCGTGTCAGTGAATCGTTCAAATGCCTGATTAAATATTCTATCAATTTCTTCTGGAACGATACTACTTAGAGTTAGGTTTCTAATTTCGTTATTTTCTACAACATTCGTCTGTTGTGTTTCAAGAGAAAAAGTTGTGTCTTCTGTTTCAGAATGTGCTGTGTGTATTGTGGTGATAGAGTTAGGTGTGGGTGTGGGTTGTGAATGAGATGGTTCTGGGGAAAGATGGGTTCGACGAATAAAAGTATTATCAATCATATTTTGTGGCGTCAAGATTGGGCTTATTCTGCTAATGCTTGTCTGTATTTGAGGTGATCTATTTTGATTCATGGTCTCTTCTTTGATCTCCAGTAGTCTTTGCTCTGGGATTAATTTATTATTTACAATTGATCGTCTTTGATCTGAAACACGTTGCTCTGACAGGTGTTCAAGATCAGGGAATTGTTCTACAAATCGGTTCCTTAGTATTTTCCTATAGGTACTTCTATTATTTTCTACTTCTGTAATTTGGTAATAACACCTAATCAAAGTCTCATTCATTTCGTTTGTCCATCTCATTCTTTGCGTTAGCATTTCTGTTCCAGTACTGTGTGATATTTGTGGTGATTGAGCGTATGTTTGGTTATTAGCAACTTCTTCTCTGATTTTTTCTAATTCTTCGTTCGATAATAATTTGTTTCTGATAATGGCCCTTCTCTGATCGCCTACTCTCTGCCTAGATGCATCCATTTCCGGGAATTTGTGAGTAAATTTTGTATGTAATTCTTCCAGGTATACTTTAGAATTTCTTTCTAAATTTGTTGCAATTAAGTACGTGCGCCAGATGAAGCGATTCATTTCGTCGGTCCATTTCTTTCTCGCACTTTTATTTGTATCGGTAGTGGACGCAGGATTATTGGCATGTGCCTCCTGCGCAACATCTATCGACCTTGTTGAAATTGAAGATGATGGTCTAGTAGGAGAGGTAAGTAAACCTATCGGCTCTACGGCAGATATTAAAGAGGACCTAGAGCTGGATGCAGGTGACAAACTGTGTGGTGAGGAACCAAGTGACGGGAATAAGCTACTAACTGAAGATAGCGGGCCACCTTCACTTCTTTCTACTACTATACTATTGTCAGCATCATTGCTAGACATATCTCGATACCTTTGAGGGCGAGATCTTAAATTATATCTTTGACTATTTCTTTCCATGAACATCCCACGAGTAGCTAGGGAACATAGGTCGACTCTCCACAGAGCCCCGCATGTGGAGGTAAGGCAATTATTACATCCCGAGGTTGCCTGGTATCGGGAGTCCACCGTTCGCGACCAAGCTCCCCCTTGGCCACGCATCTATTAATAACATCCCATCCACATAGCCTAAACCAAGTAGTAACTATGGAGGACTGTCTGTTAGTGCATCTCAATGGTACATTAAGGGAGAGACCTCCATAGATGCAACCATCTCACTTTTTTGATAAAAAGGTACTAAAAGGCCTCTTCATATTGGCTGTGGCCCCATCAACGCCTCAAAGGACCAAGGCTAGGAGTTCATGATAGGGACCCATGAACTCGGAGGTGTGTAAAAACCAGTATCCTCGTCAAAACACCTAGGTTATATAGCGGACCCCGGGCTCTGAAGCGTTACCGCTGAGGATGCAACCGTGTAGCATGCAATACGTGAAGATGATGATAATGATGACCATATGTGTTCGGTGTAACCGAACACCTGTGACGTCGGCGAGCCGGCCGATGACACAATCATAGGTATTTACGCAAATCAGTGCACTTTCGGTACGTAAGACGGGCGGGTGCATTCAACCCAACATTTATTGTAACATTTAGTGACGAGTAATAAACGGAGTTTAACTAACATTGGTTTAACATTCAACAACAACACCCAACACACTCCCCAAACATTGGTCCTTCGAGCCTTTTGGAGTATCCTTGGTAAGTTAATACGTGTATTAGCAATCGGTTCGTTGGCTTCCCACAAGCGGGTCTCACCAACGAATTGAGAAGGTGCTTATAGTACACTTGGGCTTGCCAAACATTCCAAAGAACTAGCATAACATCGGGGTGTGTGGAGGGAGAGTGAACATTAACATTTTACATTCAACATTCGAACAAGATGGAAGATCTACTATTGTCGCAATCGGAGATAACATCGGCTATCGAAAAACTTTTAGCCAACTTTAAGAGAGAAGGTTATGCGCGTAGACATGCAACGGCGGCGAGAAAATTGGACGAATTAACAACACTTTTTACGGACTTTCAACTTAACCATGCTCGTTTGTGTCAATCTGGAGATAAGACTCACGAGTATTTTTTGGGAAAACATTTTGAGTCAACACATAAATATTACTTGGAGGCAGTGGCGTTCATTAACAGACACTTGAAGGTAGAAGAAGAAGAACAAGAGAAAATAACTCCTAATGGTCCTAAAATACAACCGGAAACATCAAAGACTAGCAGTGAACCATCACCTAAAGAGGTGCAACAAGCAGAAGAGATAAGAGCAACATTAACTAACAGTTTAGACGAAAAATTGAGAAGACAAGCAGCTAACTATAAGGCGTTTCAAAGAACAATGTCAAATATTCAACTTGAGGGCGTAACAGAGAAGTGGGAGTTGGAAGATGTAATAAAAAAGTTAGATTCGCGCTGGACTGCGATCGATAATCTTCACTGGGAGATAGAGAGTGAGATGAGTGGTAAAGATGACGGGGGATTGGAGTCGTTATACAACATGTACGAAAAACAGTATGATAACATGAAGAAGAATATTAACAAGAGAATGTGGGCGGAGAAACACAGAGATCAGACAACCCCTCGTCTTGAGGTGCCAAATTTTTTTGGGACCTACAATCAGTGGAGTTCTTTTAAAGATTTGTTTTGTGAGGCGATTCATAACAATTCATCTTTGTCCAAGGCCCAGAAGATGCAGTTTCTGAAGAGTAAAGTACGTGGAGAAGCTGAGCGACTGATTCAACATCTGAGCATCAGTTCGGACAACTATCTGGTATGTTGGGAGATACTTAATAACCGTTATAACAATAAAAAACTAATTTTTTCTTCGCACATCAACATTCTTCTGGATCTGCCTGCAATGAAACATCAATCATTAGCTTTGATAAAACGTATGCATGACGTCACGATTGAATGTCTCAATGCTATTAAAAACCTTGGAGTGGACATAAACAATTGGGACCCACTGATTGTTCACATTTTAGATCAGAAATTGGACACTGAGAGTCATACTGAGTATATTGAGTCGTTGACAGATCGTCGAGAACTGCCTGTACTTAAGGATTTTCTTGACTTTTTGGAGGGAAAATTCACCGCCCTGGAATCCGCACGTCGTAAAGGCGACAATCAACAACATTCGAGGTCACAAATCAGTCATTATCAGCAACCTTCAACATCTTACGGGAGAGTGACTTCAAATCATAATTCATGGAACAACACGAACAAGTTAGCGCCCAAATCAACATTCAACGTCATTTCTGTTACTTGTCCATTATGTAGCAATGATCACGGATTATACAATTGCAAACAATTTCTTCAACTTTCGAACGAACAGAAACTTAAAACCACACGTGAGTTACGAGTATGTATCAACTGTTTATTTACACATCGTAACAATGATTGCACTTCAAACAAAACATGTCGGAAATGTTCGAAGAAACATAATACTCTTTTGCATGACGCGGTGAGCAAACCGGCGCTAACGCGGTCTAGCTTAACTGCTACCCAACAAGATAACAATAACATAAACAACAGTTCTCATGTGTCACAACTCCAGGAACAAAATCAATCTGTAGAGGTTTTGTTATCAACCGCGTTAATAAGAGTGAAAGCCGAAGATGGCACTTATCATACTATGAGAGCTCTGGTTGATCAAGGCTCTCAAGTATCCTTGATAACAGAAAGGGCTGCGCAACTACTAAACATAAGGAGACAGAGGTGTAAAGGAACAGTCTTTGGCATTGGAGAGAGAGAAAGCAGTGGGAAGGGATTACTAACAATTAATTGCAGCTCTATTCACAGCGAGTTCAGATTTCAGACGGAGGTCATAATTATGAATAACTTGATTGGAAATCTACCTAACCAAACATTTAAAAAGCCGGACTGGCCTTTTATAGAAAACATTTCTCTTGCGGATCCCGAGTTTTACGTCAGTCGCCCGGTCGACATCCTCTTTGGGGCTGATGTTTACTCATTTATTATACTGGGCGGGATCATTAAAGGAGAGGACTTGAGTCATCCTATCGTGCAACAAACAAAACTTGGGTGGTTACTGTGTGGAGGAGCCAAAACATATAGATGCAACGTTTTACTACATAACATTGACGAGATCAAAAAATTTTGGGAGGTTGAGGAAATTAACGAAACATCGAATTTATCAGTTGAAGATCAGAAATGTATCGATTTTTATTCGGAAACAACCAGAAGATTAAAAGATGGGCACTACGAAGTGAGACTACCATTTAAAGAAGACATGGGCAAATTGGGATCATCAAAACAATCTGCATTAGCTCAATTTCGAAGTCTGGAGAAGAAATTTCAAAAACAGCCTAAATTAGAAAACGATTATAAAACTTTTATGAAGGAATACGAAACAATGGGACATATGACACCGGCGAGCGGGAGTGACGATGACGCAACGCTTGAATATTATTTGCCACACCACGCCGTAGAGAATTTGAACTCTCTGACTACTAAGTGTAGAGTAGTTTTTAATGCATCTCATAAAACATCTTCAAATTATAGTTTAAATGAAATGCTACACACGGGACCCAATTTGCAAACAGATCTTCAGATGCTTCTCCTGAGCTGGAGACAGTATAGGTATGGATGGACGGCTGATATTTCCAAAATGTTTAGGATGATTGCTCTAAATCCTGAGGACAGGAAATTTCAAAAAATATTTTGGAGATATTCAACAGACGAACCTATTCAAACGTACGTCCTGACAACAGTTACATATGGAACGCGACCGGCTCCCTTTCTAGCTATGATGACTTTGCGGAGGTTGGCTGCAGATGAACGTAACAAGTACCCGGAGGCTGCGGAAGTAGTGGAGAAGGCGTTTTACATGGACGACCTAGTGTACGGGTCGGAAACAATAGAGTCTGGACAGAAATTAATAGCTGATCTTATTTCATTGATGAAGTCTGGCGGTTTTGATCTTAGAAAATGGTCATCTAACGAGGAGAAAATTCTACAGAACATAAAAACACAACACGACAAGTCGGGAGATAACATTTTCACTTTTAAAACGGACAATGTTTCCAAAACACTGGGTTTGTGCTGGGATTCATCTCAAGATAATTTTACCTTTCAATACGAACCTCCTCAATCAACATCAAAAATAACAAAACGAGTCCTACTATCGGAAATATCGAAGATATTTGACCCGCTTGGCTGGATGGCACCTTTATCTACTAAGCTGAAGTTACTTTTTCAAAAACTATGGAAATATAATTTGAAATGGGATGATGAAGTACCGGAAGACTTGTGTATAGAATGGATGAGAATTAAAAATGATTTGCCGCACATTAATGAATACAAGATACCGAGATGGATTCAAGGTTATAAAAAGGACATAATAGAACTTCATGGATTTTCAGACGCCTCCATTGAAGCTTACGGATGCGTCGTATATGCAAGGGTCAAAGGTCAAACAAAATTAACATTGGTAGCTGCGAAAACAAAACTTTTACCTCATAAACGGGCGATAAGTTTACCAAGATTGGAACTATTAGGTGCGCATTTATTATCAAAATTAATGAATAAAATTAAAGAGGCTTTATCTCAACATCATCTGGAGTTATATGGATGGACAGACTCTATGGTGGTACTCGGTTGGCTACAAGGTGAACCAAACCGGTGGAAAGCATTCGTTGCGAATCGAGTAAACAAAACAACGGAAGTCATGCCGAGCGCGTGCTGGCGCTATGTGAAGTCGGAAGAGAACCCGGCGGATGCGGCTAGTCGAGGATTATATGCACAGCAGCTCAAACAACATACAATGTGGTGGAATGGGCCAGGGTGGTTGAAGACATTTGACGGAAAAGAACACATACAAACATATACTACGAACGAAGAAAGGAGAGGGAAACAAACTAACGTTTTAAAGGGAGAGAGTAAAGAAAATCATTTGATTGATAACTTATTAATTAATTACAGTACATTTAACAAAACGGTACGAGTATTGACCTGGATTTTAAGGGCATTCACACCGATGCGCAAACAATTGCCAACGTTTCTCACGTTGCAAGAACTCGCTACCGCGAAAATGCTGATTGTAAAGCACGTGCAACAAAATGAATTTGAAGCGGAAATTCACAGTCTGACGAAATATACAAAAGTTGATAGAAAAAGCAAGTTATCTAATTTAAATCCATTCATTGATAAATCTGGCCTTTTACGTGTGGGAGGAAGATTACAGAACAGTAGTTTGAACACCGAGATGCAGCATCCAAAGATCATCCCGCGAAACAGTCGCCTTACCGAACTTTTGATAAACGAAGCTCACCGCATTACGTTTCACGGGGGCCCCCGCTTGACTTTGGCTAACTTGAGGAAACAATATTGGATACCGGGAGGACTTAGCGTCGTCAAAAAACATTTACGCAACTGCGTTACTTGTAGGAAGAATGATCCTGTGAAGCAACATCAATTAATGGGAAACCTCCCTGCAGCACGGACAGAGCCTGCACCACCATTTTTTAAATCAGGATTGGACTACTCAGGATTTGTGTATGTAAAAGCCAACAAGACAAGGAATGCTGTCTCGATGAAGGGCTACATTGCTATTTTCGTTTGTATGGTGACCAAAGCCATACACTTGGAACTAGTCACTGATTTGAGTAGTTCGGCATTCCTAGCTGCACTGAGGAGAATGTCTGCTCGACGTGGAACTCCTCGACACATCTACTGTGATTGCGGGACGAATTTTGTGGGAGCGAACAGGATTTTGCAAGAGGAATATGAGAGAATCAAACAAACATTCGATAATGATCTTTTGGACGTATTAGAGAGTATGGAGATCGAATTTCATCATAACGTCCCAAGCTTTCCGAGCGCTGGAGGTTTATGGGAGCGAGCTGTACAGAGTGTCAAATTTCATCTAAAGAGAGTGGTCGGAGATCAACGTTTAACATTTGAAGAGTACTCAACTTTGCTGGCACAAATAGAGGCTGTACTAAATTCTCGGCCCCTATGTGCCCTAACAGAGAATCCGGACGACTTGGAATGCTTGACCCCAGCCCACTTCCTTACTGGACGAGCTGGAGTCACTGTTATTGAGACGGCAGAGGATGCAAGGACGAGATGGCACATGACAAACGAACTTTTTAAACAGATTTGGAAGAAATGGAGATCTGAGTATTTATCGGAACTGAACATAAGAAACAAATGGCGCCAACCGCAGAGGAATATACAAATTGGAGACTTGGTCACGATACAAGATGAAAATCTTCCGCCTGGAAAATGGGCTATGGCAAGAGTGGTGGAGCTACACCCTGGGCGCGATGGTTACGTACGTGTGGTCACGTTAAAAACACAGAATGGGTTCATAAAACGTCCCATAGTAAAATTATGTATCCTGCCTATTGAGTCGGAGCTACGTGAAACAGACACAACTTACAAAACGCCACAGCAAACGTCGAACCGAAAGCAAAGAAACAAATGTAATTCGACACTGTATACGGTTGCTATGGCCTTACTATTTTTCATGTCACTGGTAACGAATGCGAGCGGAACAAGTAACATTACGAAATTAAATGAAAATCAAGCCCTTTATTTTGACCCATTAGCGAAGATGCAGTTCATACAGGATCAATGGACTTTGGTAGCCTACTATGATATGTTTCCATACTGGGAAGGAACTACAGCGCTGGAGAAACTACTGGATTATCTGGGAAAAACATGCCATAAATTAGAACCGGACAACAAATGTAATATGATCATACCACAACTACTTCACGAATGTACCGAACTGCATCACTATAATCAGCTGTTGCTAAAACAACATTTTATGGAGCACTCTAGACGGCGCAGGGGTCTTATTAATGTGGTGGGATCCCTCGCGAACACCTTGTTCGGCGTATTGGACCAACAATTCGCAGAACAGTACACACGAGACATAGAACTGATTAAGCAAGATCAAGGACATCTGAGGCAACTGTGGAACAACCAGACGTCTATAGTAGAATCGGAGTATAATTTGATAAAACGAACAGAGGAGATCATGAACAAACAACATAAAATTATCAATAAACATTTGAACAATTTGGACGAAAATATTAGAACATTGCAAGGAGAAGTCAACAGATTAAGTTTGGGAGAAGATTTTGCCATATCTGCGCTGACAGCTAGTAGCATGATTCAACATTTAAGAAATATACAGAATATGATGCTGGATACTATTTCGGATATATTCCACGGACGATTTAACCTACATTTACTGTCCCCTCAACAATTACAAGAACAACTCAACGTCATAGCAGGACTCCAGAAAGGCGATACAACCTTACCAGTCAACATACACTCAGACTTACATGAAATATATAAAATTGAAGACCGACAGAGATCTTTGTATCTTAAACAAGAATAAAATTTGCGAAACAAGTAAAACCGTATGCAAAAATATATGGAGAGGATTGGCAAACATAAATAAGTACTTTTATTATTGCTGTGAGCCATGCCAGCTGAGAACAATATGTGGAGATCGGGTTACCGCACATGAGCTTGCGCATGCCAATATTATTACCTTGGAGGACGACTGCGTCATCAAGGCCGATGACTTTACTATTCATGGTCACAAACGTTATCAAAGTCAGCTGAAGGTATTGTATAATATCGAAAAGCCCGTTATATCATCTATAAATCACATCATAAACGTAACTATTGATCAGGAAGAAAAGGACACCGAGTTGAATGGAACAGAGCAGTTATACAAAGATATGGACGAAAAGATATGGAACTTGAAGAATGCAATGAATGACAACTTGAATACAGTATCAGTTCACAACATACATCACTACGCCTTAATCTATGGAATCGTAGGAGTGATGCTTTTAACAACAGTTATCATTATTTATCGCCGAAATTGTAGAAGTTGGAGTACACCTAGCGACGACGTCGACACGCCGGTGCCCGCGCCTTCGCCAGCCCCGGTGGACACAGAAACGGAACCCCACCCTGCGCCGCGTGCCAAGCCAGTGGTGTTCAACAAGATCGTTTTTGATGAACATTCGGTTTAACTTTTTATACATCGTTTTACTTTTATTTTACATTAACATACTGCGTACTTTGTAATGGATGCACCCCTTCGCTATTCTTGCCCCTCGGGAACATGTTCGGTGTAACCGAACACCTGTGACGTCGGCGAGCCGGCCGATGACACAATCATAGGTATTTACGCAAATCAGTGCACTTTCGGTACGTAAGACGGGCGGGTGCATTCAACCCAACATTTATTGTAACATTTAGTGACGAGTAATAAACGGAGTTTAACTAACATTGGTTTAACATTCAACAACAACACCCACCACACTCCCCAAACAATATGTTACCTTGATTACATCATGATCGTATAAATTACATGTACATCGTTAGTTATGACTTTATGACTCAAAATCCAATAGAGGTGCCGTATGGTTTCCGGCAGAGTAGAATAGGGCCACTCCAAGTCCTCCCGTGGATGTCGTAGAAGGCGACTTAGGAAACACAAGCTACACAAAGCTAATGAACATCATGAGACCTCTCCAACCCGTCTGGTCAGCGTGGAGAGTGTAGGCCAAGTCCTCTGTGTGCTCTGGCCAAGTATGGCTCTGGTAGTACAGAGAGGGTCGTGCTCCTGCAGTGGAAACTAAAAGGCCTGATGATGATGATAATTCAAAATCGTGAACTGACGTAAGAGCAGCCGAAGCTTCTTCCTCGCACCTCAAGATCAAGGGTATTCTCAATGTTATTGTTAGCGATATGTGTGTCAAGACCGCGGTTATGAGGACTCAGAAGTGGGATAGCAAAGCAAATAGTTGAGGTATTTGGACAACACGCACCTGTTTCGGTTGGCGTGGTTTTTTCGGGGTTTGGTGCAAAGCATTGACTTATAGCAATCGTAAACCATTATAACATTATAGGACACTACCATAATGCTTATTTCTTTTATCAAATTTTGATTTCAAGAATCAAGAATCATTTATTTGCAATATGCAATATTATTTTATTTAATAGATATCATCATTGTTAGATTTTTGCCATAGTTTTTAACAAACTTGTTATTTATATTAGTTAGTAGTTAAGTTTTTAAACGACTACCAAAAAGGAGGAGGTTGTCAATTCGTTGCGAAATAAAGGATTTAAACCATCGTAAGTAGTTTCAACCAATGCAAAACCCTTCCATCATCATCATCAGGTCTTTTTCAGTCTTCACTGCAGGAGCACGACCCTCTCTTTTATATACTACCAGAGCCTTACTTAACCAGAGTAGCCAGAGGAATTGGCCTGACGCACTCCACACTGGCCAGACGAATTGGAGAGGTCTCATAGATGTTTATAAACTTGTTAAGCTTGAATTTCCTAAGTCGCCTTCTACGATATTCACGCAGGAGGACGTGGAATGGCCCTATTCTACTCTGCCGGACACCTCACGGCGTCTATATTTATTTATTACTAGCCGAAGCCCGCGACTTCGTTCGCGTGGACTTTATGTCTCTGGAAAATGCTCATCATGCTGAACAACTTTTACTAAGGCGGCATTTTTATATCTCTTATAGTTTAGCTGGACCATTATGGTTCTGCATCAGGCGTTCCATTTTCCAAAATCATTTATACCCTATATGTTGCCCAGGCTTAATAGCTATATAACAAAAAAAGTTGCATTCGAATCCGTCCAGTATTTCCGGAGATTAGCGTGTACAAACAGACAAACAGACATACAGACAAACAGACAAACAGACAGACATTTTTTTTAAATTCTTACTCTATTACTATGTCTCCATCGCCCCCAATATTTTTTTTGGAAATATATTTAATGTACAGACACACTTTTTTTACTGTTTTATTATATGTATAGATTATAGCATGTTTGTTGGTCGTTTGTACCCGAAGTGTGCCACGTTCGGTGGAGCCAGATGAGGCTGACATGTCTAGTAGCTTGTGAATTGTACCACACAAATATATGTACGTAAATATTTGAAATCAAAGTTGGTGTAACCAAGCGGTGTTCCAGTTTGGGTTTGCCTCAGGTTGGGGTTCATACCAAAATAAGCATGGTTGAATAAATTGTTACTTCTTTCATGTAAATATGCTTAGAGAGCTGTTTATAGACTTTACCTGTCTTATTACAAAATGCAAACTAAGTTTTATAAATATCGGATTTAAAGTTTAAAAATCATGTTTTTCAGAAACTTTATTATTATAATAATATAATTTAAAAAAAAGTTGGACAAAAAAATTACAAATGAGAAGGTACTAGAGGATGTGAGAGAGAAAAGACAAATAATACAAATTATAGAAAATAGAAGAGGGAAAATGTTCGGTCATCTACTAGGCCACGATGCGTTCTTTAAAACAATAATGGAAGGAAAAATAGAAGGAAAGAGAGGAGTAGGAAAACCCAGAAGAAAATTTATAGACCAAATAAAAGAAAAATTAAACGTGAAAACATATAAAGAGGTTAAGAACTTAGCGGAAGGAAGAGAGACATGGAAAGCACTCCACCGACAAGAGCCCAGCTCTTAAATATAAGAAGAATTTTAAAAAAATATTTTTTAAAAACAGACTTATAAGAGGTTTTATTATAAAACGCAAACTAACTTTATTTCTAGGTTTAAACCATTATCATGTTGACATTTTAGATAAGTCAATGGCTTATTACAAGATGTCAACTTGATTTGGTCGGATAATGGTTTTAACCTAGCAACAAAGTTAGTTTGCGTTTTATAATATAACGGTACGACTCTGATTCTGAAAAATATGATTTTGAACTTTTCAAACCCCATAAATGTATATAGGGACAAATTACACTGATTGAGCTAGCCCCGAAGTAAGTTCGAGACTTGTGTTATGGGATACCAACTCAACGATACTATATTGTAGAACAAATACATATATAAATAAAAATCCAAGATCCAGGACAATTTAAAAAAGGCAATTTCCCAACTTGCCCTGACCAGGGATCGAACCCCTCTGGGTGGCGGACTAGCATGGTGACCACTACGCCACGGAGGTCGCCAAATATACTTGCCCATATTTCCGCCATTTTGAAAAGAAAAACCCAAATCCGAAAGTATAAGTACCTACACGAAATAAGACTGCATTATGCTGTTGTGTAACAGTAACACTGCAGTGCATCGTAAAACGTAACGCGGCCGGTTTAAAAAGCTCGTAAATAGTATAGGAAGCGGCCTGGTTCCGCTCGCAATCCATTCGGGTCGCGCTATTTCTGTGGATTTAATTAGTTTGTTACGAAATCCTGGATTCCTTGCAGTTAGAGGTCTTCAAATGGGACAATGGTCATGTTCAACAAAAAGTTTATGTCATGGAGTATATCTTATACCTTTAAACGATATATTTATTTATATATTTCTGTGATCTTGAAAACGGCTCTAACGATTTCGCTGAAAGTTGGTATATGGGGGTTTTCGGGGATAAAAAATCAAAATAGATTAGTCTTATGTTTGGGAAAACGCGTGTTTTCGAGTTTTCATGCGTTTTTCTTTCCTCGCAGAATATGGTCGCTAATTTCGTCGCACCAGTCGCTATCTGTTTGGCTCAGCGGTTTAAGATGCAGACCGCTAGAAAGAGTGTTACGGATTCGAATCCCACTCGGTGACTTACTTTTGTTTTTTTTTATGTACAAGTTTATATATAATTTTTTATTTTGTATTGTTTTGAGACAAGTTTAAAAAAATGAAGTTAATGTTTGAGATGTAACCGAGCAAAGCTTGGTCGCCCAGGTACTGTTATTTAAATGCGAATCCATACGCTCATTAAGAACGCACACGCACACTTATGTACCGGCGATTTATTAATTTGAAGAATTTTATTTAGATATAGGTAATTTCTCCAACTGTATTTAATTTCGAGTACTACTTTTACTGGTAAATGTGTAATATTCAATACGTTTCCTCCAAATGTGGAGGGTCTGGTGCTCTTTAATACAAGCTTCGCTGAGTTTAGATACCAGTCTCTCATAATCTTCTGCTAACCATGTACCTATGTCAACGTATTATTATATTTTATGTAATAAAATGTAAGATTGTGGAGATTGTGGAGTCAACTTTCTTCATACCTTTGTATTGATACTAACTGGTGCCTTCGTCTGCGTAGGATCACACAATATCTTTATAAATTGTAGCCTATGTGTTATTCTGATATATAAGCTATATTATTGTAAAGTTTCAATTAAATCCATTCAGTAGTTTTTACGGTAAAGAGTAACAAACATCCATCCATCTATACCTACAAACTTTTGCGTTTATAATATTAGTAGGATATTGATATTATTGTAATATCGATAGTTAATTTAGCTATAGATAGTTTTCATACAAATAGTAGTTAGGTTTACGTAGTAACTTATTAGTTATCTGTGGTTAGGTACATTATATATACTATCGATAGTTTTAACCTTTCATCATAGTATTGCAAACTATTGACAATCAATACTGTCAATAGTATCGATACTATCGATAGTCCTATCGATATTGTGTCTGTTTTTCGAGGTCAACTATCGATAGTAATGCAACACTTCCACAGACACACAGTCAAGTGCTTTAATCAACATTGCTTCAAAAGTTAAACCGTTGAAGTCAAATATTCGCAAGGTGTTTGTTTGTACAGATAATCATATTCAAGGATGAAACATCTTTCATCTGAAATTCCCTAGGCATATTTGCTAAAGGAAATAGTTTTAGTTAGTCATCTTGACTAACTCACCATCAAAAACGTAACTTGGATAAACAAAAAAAAACATTACACCCTTCTTCCGCCACGCATGATGTCACAAGTCATAAAAATTATTAATTAGACATGTGAATATTCTTTGTTATGGAATTATAACCTTTATTTCATAAGTAAGAAGTGTTTGAATGGTTTAATAATGAATTATGAATGGACTTGAGTTAACAACAGGAAAATATATGATGTTCAAGGATAGTTTTCATTCGAAATTAACACTAATTGTTTTTGAAACATTAGATGTAATCGTAAAACAGAGTTGCTAAGTTGAAATTGATTTGTTTCCTAATACACTTTGTTCTTGTTGGTGGAGTATTTTCTATGTCACCTGATCTTCAGCTAAATGCTTAACTTCCTTAAGCAAAAAGCGGATCGTAAGTTTAGCGCTGAGTGAAGTGTACAGGGAATACTGCGCACGGGTACAGTATTACTTTTTGACTTTTGCGCAAGCAAGGTCAGCGCTAGTACCGCTATCTATACGACACGACTTCTTCCTTTTCCTTTACTTCATCCATAAACATCTTTCTTGGCCTTCCCTTTCCTCTCCTTGCCTCTATCTTTCCTTCCATGATGTTTTTGATGAAATACTTTCTCCACCGACAAGAACTCAGTTCTCAAATACACTGATATGACTTTACGACGTAATTAAACGTAAAAATAAGTATTTTTTCGCACAAAAGCATTCCGTACGATTGTTAATATCTCGCATACGGCCGATGACTGTGAAACTATGGCAAAATCTTTCAAATTTCGGCTATTTCTTCTCGAAACAAAAACTAAAATAAAAAATACGTGAGTGTCGTAGAGCACTCGGTTGGAACGAAGTTACTTTTACGCTGCTCCATGTGTGAAAAAAAGGAGTTTGCTAGGTTTGAACCGGTAACATTGACCATCTCAGCGATACGCTCTCCCAACTGAGCTATCGACGAACTTGTGAAATAACCTTTCACTGTTGGATTATGGAAGCCAATAAAAGACGAAATTAAAAATTGTTTATTTCACTGTTAAATTGAAAGGTTTGTGTTTTATGTGCTTAACTGAAGCAAGGGCCGGTAACTCACTAAGTTTTGAGGGAGCCTAGATGTACCTCTATGTAACTCGGACTTCGATAATAAAGACTCTTTGTTTTATACATAAACAAACTGACTGAAAGGGACAGACTTCCTGAAGTTAGAGAGAGACAAATTTATTTTTGTATATTCCAACATTCACTTCATTTTTCACGGAAAATAGGTTTCTCAAGCTCCGTGTTTTAGTCTGATAATTAACAATTTGTTTACCTATGACTCTATCCTAACATTAACTTGCTAAGTACCATAATCATAGTGGTTATAGGCAGGTATTAATCAATAGTAGTTGTACGTGACCCAATCTACTATTAAGCTCATTCATTAACGTACATAGTAAGTACAGTACGATAGTTATGACTAATGGCCATCAATTAACATATTAAATTGTTATTGCATTCCCATACAAATGTGTTGAATAAACGAAGTGAGTGTTATGGGAACGTAATGCAAAAAAATAAAGTATAGAAATGTAATTCCCATGCTGGTCTGGGAGAAACGAAAAAACTTAGAATGTACCAGCTGCTTCTCTTCCCGCGCAGATCGTAAAAGCCGATCGAGGGAATGGGCAAAAATGCAAATCATTTTAACAGGCGATGCGGCTAGCAACCCGTCACTGTATTGATTGCTTTTCCATCTTCTCGCCCACCATGATGCTAAAAGTGGCTTTTGAGTCTTGCGGCCCCAGGCTCTGCATAGAGCCGCAAGACCCAAAATGCTCTGTCTGCCCCATTAGGGATAAAGACGTGATAGTATGTATGTATGTATAGAAATGTAATGCCCATGCAATGCATTATTATATCTTTGAAGGGAAGATTGAAGGTAAAAGAGGACTAGGAAGACCGAGGCAACTTAGAAAATACAAGCTAAACAAAGCTTATAAAACATCAATGAGACCTCTCCAACCCGTCTGGCCAGCGAGGAAAGTATAGGCCAAGTCCTCTGGCTGCTCTGGCCAAGTATGGCTCTGAAAGTACAGAAAGGGGTTGTGCTCCTGCAGTGAAGTCAAAAAGACCTGATGATGAATAAAAAATGACTGACACTGAGCTACATGAAATAGATAAAGGAGAAGGTAAACGTCGTGACGTATAGAGAAGTAAAACGGCTGGCGGACGAGGGAAACAAATGGACGTAAAATCGGGGTGGAGAATGTGCCTTGACGTCCAAAATTAGCTTATTTCGGCATCACCAGCCTGTAGGTTGATTGATAGAAAAGGCGCTGGGCCTTAAGTCCACCTGTTACAATTTTTGTAATAAAGTTAAATAAATAAATAAAGCGCCTTCTTCTTATCGAGTGTGTTAGTGACTAACACTAGTGTCAGGGTTTTTAAACCGCCTTAAAGGCCTCTGACATGGTTTTAGGTAACGACCAATGTCAAAGACAGTGACCGGGACCGACGGCTTAACGTGCCCTCCGAAGCACGAATCATCTTACTTATGAGACAATCAGGTGATCAGCCTGCAATGTCCTAACCAAACTAGGACAACAACATAAAGTCGTTGCCCCCGCCGGGAATCGAATCCGCGACCTCCGGGTATGAGCCGAACGCTCTAACCACTACACCACGGAGGCAGTTTTTTAAATAAAGCGCCTTATTTGTATTCTATGTAATTTGCGGCTGTTGACTCATATGACCTTGTCTCGCACATATTTATTTTATGACATACATTTTCCATACTAAGCGAAGAGATGGGAGATATTATAATTATTTACGACGCGGACGTGGCATGTCGTCATTTACTACCGGCTATGGTGGGGTCGTAAAAATGGAGTTAGACTTCTTGACCTCAAGTTGCGAGGTAGGTATTAAGTTGCATCATAGATGGAATTTAATTGGATTTTTAATTTTTTTATTATTATAATACATAACTAGCTAAAGCCCGCGACTTCGTTCGCGTGGACTTTATGTCTCCGGAAAATGCCTATCAGGCTGAACATTCAACGTTTACTAAAGCGTCATTTTTATATTTCTTATAGTTTAGCTGGACCATTATGGTTCTGCATCAGGAGTTCCATTTTCCAAAATCAATTATACCCTATATGTTGCCCAGGCTTAACAGCTATATACAAAAAAGTTTCATTCGTCCAGTATTTCTGGACATTAACGTGTACAAACAGACAGACATTTTTTTAAATTCTTACTTTATTACTATTTCTGCATCACCCCATTTTTTTTAAATATTTTATATGTACAGTCACATTTTTTTACTGTTTTATTATATGTATAGATAGATAGATTTATTTCACTTTATTTTAACCAAAATACAAAAATACTAGGAGAGGCGCGGGGACGGGAGACGGGTTATATCGAGGACTATAGCGGACGATAATGTACCACGTCGGACATCGCCAACCTCTTCGGAGCTAAGCCGCCCGCAGCGCGCTCGCCGGCCTCCTTCAAGACTTGAGGTGCTATTTTTCAAACACGGAGTAACTAAACGAACGATTTTTTGTATGGAAAAACCATTCGTTTAGGTGACTCCGTGTTTCGAAAATGGCACTTTTGGTCTATGATGGTTATGCGGTTTGTCGTTGATGTCAATCGGTACGCGAGCTCGCACATAATCTGTCTAATCTGTGGCTCGCACTGCGGTCGGTATTGGACTCGAGGGCCGTTTTATTTGAATTTAGTTTTAGTAAACGTGTGTGCAATTGTGCTGCGCGATCAATTTTTGATAATAAACGCATCTCCGCTAAAGGACGCATATTTCACGGGACCTTAGAAGATTCCGTTCTGTATTTAATACTTATATTCATTCTATGCCAGTTTATTTTCCATACACTTCTTCTATCCACCATAAACTTAAGGAAACTGCCCATTACAAGCCAGACGCTAAATCACAAGCGTTAGCCTATAATTTTCCCTCGATCAGTGTTTCACATAAATTATGGGATAACGCCCCATAAATGGTCATTAATAAAGTTCATTATGGCCCGCACCCATAACCTACTTGTGATTTGGGTCAAGCTTTTGTTTTGAAGGAGCGTATGCTTTTAACCGCGACTTCGTTCGCTCGATTCTGAAACCTCACCCTGAAGAGATAAACAAAACTTTTCCCAGGTATATTATTAATTACCCAAAGATATTTTAATAATCATTCGTTCAGAAACTAAAGTTTTTGGAATTTAAAACCAATTATTGTCGTGTTTCCTTGTAAAAGTTTTGTCGTACGTTGTACTGACACTCGGCTGAATAGAAACACACGCGCTCCGTTGGCTCGTGTGCCAATCCGCCTCAATATGAGGAAACTATTTTCTACACTTAAGTAATAAAAATGTATCAACTACTACCTACATACTTGATGAGACGAGATTGACTTACAGTTTTAAAAAGGAGTGGAATAAAAGAGAAGTCCTTTGCCCAGCAGTGGGCTTAAACAGGCTTAGAGTTTGTTTGGTTTAGTTAGTGGTGAACTCTAGTGTCAGATTTTTTAATTTTAAATAGCTTGACGACTACACCCAATGATTACAGCCGAGATCAAATCCTAAACGTGCCTTTCTAAGCACGGTGGAGCTCAAAATACTTTTTTCTTCTTGCAAAAGTACTAGTCTGTTTGCCCCATTAGGGATAAAGACGTGATAGTATGTATGTATGTATGAAAGTACTAGTAATTTGTACTCTCGTCCAAGCTCCAAGAAATACTTATGACTAGTGGACCATAAGTATGCAAAATGATGCCCATTGTATTTCATTCACGAGCAAATCATTCACGTTACTTACAATGATTCCATTCATTCATTCTCATCAGATCCCCAGTCACACATGCCGCGCCAAAACCGATGCGCCATATACGATGTAATACCAATAAAATATAAATAAAAGCAGCACTTTAAAGCACGTAGTAAAGTCTATAACGGTCAGCTAGCTGTGTAGCCATGTGTTGTAGAACAGTGGTTCTCAAAGTGTAGTTACAACGGGTAAATCTGTTAAAGTGCATGCGAGTATACCCTATAACGGCTTAACCCCTAATGAGGCAAACAGAGCATTTTGGAGGCTAGGGTCGCAAGACCTTAATGTTACTTTTAGCGTGGTGATTGGCGAGAAAGTGGAAAAATCAATCGAGAGTGATGGGTTGCTAGACTTGCTAGCCACATGCCGATTGACATTTTCACCCATCCTCTCAGCTCTGAGAAGCAGCCGGTAGATACAAATCTTTTTCTCTTCTCTCAGACCAGCATGAAAGAAACAAAGTACTCATCTTGAAAGTTGAGGGCTCTACCAATCGCTAATATAGATACGCTATGAATTGTTGTCGTTAGTTTGCACGCATTGCTGATCTATGTTTATCAACCCTTTTCCTATTCAACTGTTGTCGGAAGAGGAGACTTCAAGAAGTACTTATGCAATGTCTGTTCAACGATTTGATAGTTTGATACCATCAACTGCGATCACCAAATCGTAACTATAATCACTACGCTGAGATTTCGTAACCACAAATAATTTCACTAATCTGTCTAGGCGTCTTTGAATTATCGATAAACATACATAAAAACAAAATAAAAGATTGCGATGAATTAATAACCTCCTCCTTTTTTGGAAGTCGATTAAAAATAACTCCTTCTTGACTCTTAAATGTAGAAAGTGTTTCTTCATTGAGAGAGGCCTTTAGTTCAGCCGTGGCCAGCCATCCAGCCTTCTTTACACTTTGTAGTTTAAAAAGTTTCAGAACCGCTGTTTTATTTGAAAGGGCATTTGTTATCGTCGTAAAATTGCCGTGAAAAGTGGTGCCTTGGCCTGCAAGACGCGTCTTTAATCCTAAGGCCAAGGGGCGCATGTCTTATGGCTGCCTAGCAAGATGGCGTACTTTTGAAAAGTAATTATAAGTAATTTCCTTACGCATTATGAGGGTCTTCCAAAATATATGACATTAGGTGGTATTATATGACATCAGGTCATATTACCTAGGTTACGTAGCGATCGCTAGCGTAGCGGGAATACAACACAATAACGTCAGATCCAATCGACTGTTGTGAATAGAACAGTTCACAGGGTCTTTTGCTCCGTCAAATCTTATACCTTTAAACGAGCAATTCTTGTATGTATATATATTTATAAATTTCTGTGATCTCAAAAACGGCTCTAACGATTTCGCAGAGAAATTTGCATATGGGGGTTTTCGGGGGTAAATAATCGACCTAGATTAGTTTTATGTTTGGGAAAACGCGTGTTTTCGAGTTTTCATGCGTTTTTCTTACCACGCAGAATATGGTCGCTAATTTCGCGCGCCGACCGCCTTGATTTTAGCTCAGTGGTTAAGGATACCGACCGCTAGAAAAAATGTTACGGGTTCGAATCCCACTCGGTGACTTACTTTTATTTTTATTTTATGTTTAAGTTTATATATATTTTTTTATTTTGCATTGTTTTTATACAAGTTTAAAAAAAATTAGTTAATGTTTAAGATGTAACCGAGCAAAGCTCGGTCGCCCAGGTACTGTATCCAATAACAGCAGCTTATTGGACCTAGCTTAATTGCTGTTGGTGTCCCATATTTTTGAGAACCATTATTTAGTTAATGATGCACCGCGATAGTTTATTAGTAGTTGTAGGTTTAGATCCATAATTCGCCCGATTTACTTTGACCGAAAAAAGTAAAAGATTCTATTTCTTTCTTTTTAAAATGTCCACTTATACCTACTACCTACCTATATGCGTCATGCAGAATTTTAACCTTTTGAACCGAGCACAGGACCGAGATGGGTCAATTAAGAGAGGCCTATGCTCAACAGTGGGCGGTAGAAGGGCTGGGATGATGATGGAACGGGTGAGAGAGACCTCAGGCGTCCGCCTATGCAATGAGTTGACGACATAATCAACGTCGCGGGTCACACCTGGATAATAGGAGCACGAGACCGAGATGAGTGGTGTCGAAGACAGGCCTATGCTCAGCAGTGGACGGAGGAAGTGTTGAGATGATGATGATGATGATGATGAACCCCATTCCCTCCTTTGTCACACTTTTTTGATCCCTTTAACATTTGGCATGACCCCTCCCCTCATCGCTGTAAGGTAAAATATGAATGGCCCCGTAAGACTCACGCTGGTAATCAAGTGCCATCTTCAGGGCAAAGATTATTAATTAAGTATCTCCAGGGTAAGCATAAAACTGATTAATAAGTAAAGACGAAGATGAAAGTTCCTCTACCAAAAATGGGAGCCTTTATTCCAGAATTGAATTATTTCCAGAATTAAAGTAATCCTCACCTGTTTCCTAAGTTATCTGATAGAGTAGAAAGAAACCGACGTGAAGACAAATTGTGCATACATCCATCCAAAACTGCTTTATTACGTGATAGTGTATTAGGTATGGCACCGATAATATATAATAAAATACCAAAACAATATAAAGAATTAAATGTTACTTTGTTTAAGAAAAAAATTAAGTCATTTTTGATAGACAAATGTTATTATAGTATTAAGAATTTCTTATCTGATAAATTGTAAATTGATTTTGGTTTATATATAAGGTCCATAGATTAAGTATATTATTATAGTATAGGTAGCATAGGTATAGATGATAGCCTTTCTGACTACATTTACACACCGGTGATGGTAAACGTGATTGGACGAAATTGAATGTACTAATATCTTGTAACACATGTTTGGCAAATAAATTATCCTTATCTTTATCTTTGGATTAACCTATATAGACTGGTACAGAAGAAGAATTGGGTATTCTCCTAAGTAAAAAATAAATTATTTTGTACTTATAAAAAAATAAAGCGTCGCAAAATAATGTCTTTGATTTTAACGTGATTTTAAATTTATTATTGCAGAATAAGAGCGCTATTTGACTTCAGAAACTTTGACGTCACCTGCCTGTATTTCATACAAAATCCCATAGACACTGTTTGTTTTGACGTTTAGAAAAAGTATCTGATTTGACTTGTTGGAAAATAGGGTATTGGAAGCATATATCGAAACTCTATTTCAAACTAAAGTGTCACCAGGTATAATCAACAAAGGCGCCGAGGTGACGTCACGCCGAACCCTGATGACGTCATGTAATGTAACACCGATGCAAATCGACATGACCTATATATCAGTTTTGCACTCAACCGTGTCAATAGCTCGTGTAAATGACGTCATACGAGAAGTTACAATTTGGAGTTTTTGCTGATAAACTTTATTTAGAGCTTTATTGAGAAAAAGAAATAAGGACAAATAAAACTAAACTAAGTTATAAAGTCAAATTATACTAAACTAGCTGTACCCTATGTCCTTCCCCGAGTAACTATATCCATACCAAATTTCTTTCAAATTGGTTCAGTAGTTTAAGCGTGAAGAGGTAACAAACAAAAAAACAAATATGCAAACTCACTTTCGCATTTATAATATTAGTAGGATAGGATTAGTAGGATTATGCTAAATTTAAAAAAATTTATCGTGTCCATGCGGCATGGTTGCAAGAACGTTGGCTACGTTTCCTCGCTGGATAGCAATGTTGATCTGTTGAGCGAAAAAGCAGCCAGCCCTCTTGTCACCTGCGACGGCTCTCAGACGCGGGGACAGACTCCTTATAAAGCCTCCTCGCGCCAGGGCCCTATGGTGATTGTTTGTTTTTTTGTGTACTTGCAACCTCTTTAACCCCTCGGCAACCCTTTTTACAGCCTTTCGACTCGAGAAGCTTATTAAATAAATAAATATATATATAGGGACAAATTACACAGATTGAGTTAGCCCCAAAGTAAGTTCGAGACTTGTGTTATGAGATACTAACTCAACGATACCATATATATAACAAATACATTTATAGATAAACATCCAAGACCCAGGACAATTTGAAAAAGGCCATTTCCCAACTTGCCCTGACCGGGGATCGAACCCGGGACCTCTGGGTGGCGGACTAGCATGGTGACCACTACGCCACGGAGGTCGTTATTGGTAGATAGTTTTCCAAATAAATTAATCATAACAAGCTACCATGGATATCAAAGGTTAGGAAGGAAACTAGATCTATGTAGCTGACTGACATACTCATTTCCCTGTTAATGATACATATTCCACTAATATCACTAACCTTGGCAGAGTGTCTAGAATTTCGTTCATATTGTATTTTACAATTAATGTCATGGTCATAACGACCGTTGCTAAGTTTAGAGTTACTTTCTAGGCTACATACTAAAACAGACAGACAGACAGACAGATATGGCGAACCTATAAGGGTTCCTTGTTTACACAGAACCCTAAAAAGTATGTTAACTCGTATGATACTCGTATGTAAATGTGGACATTTATGATGGCGATTTTCAAAAAATAATAATATTTTAAATTGTTATTTGTCCTTTTAGTATTCTTAATGTATTTAAGTTTTATAATCATGTAAAATAAGTGATACGGGTAGCAACCCATCACTATTCTAATTCCTTTTTAGGGTTCCGTGCCCCCGTGTTCCGTATCGTGCCGGTAAAAACGAGACCCTGTACTAAGACTCTGTCCGTCTGTCATCATCAGACTGTATCTCATGAACCGTGATAGCTAGACTGTTAAAATTTTCACAGATGATGTATTTCTGTTGCCGCTTTAACCACAAATACTAAAAATGTATAGAATTTTTATATGATTTTTATAATGGTATAGAACAAGAACCGGCTAAGTGCGAGTCCGACTCGCATTTGGCCAGTCATTTTTCCATCTTCAAATCTCACGTCTAGTCGTCTTTCGTAAGATGAACATTATAGTATAACACCATTTGTTTTCTTTCACCCTACTAAAGGAGATCTTATTACATTTCCACACGCTTAACGAGCTAAGACCCCCTGTAGACTAACGGCGACTGTAAAGGCTATGACGTCATCTCGTAAACCTATTGACATAGTCTCCCACAGATCTAGGTCATTTATAGGTCAGACGCATTAGGCTTACATTACTGGCAAAGTGTGCCTTCATTTTTAATGCATATTAAATGTTAGGGCATTATAGAAACTATCGAAAGTGGAGTACCGCAGGGCAGTGTTATAAGACCATTTTTATTTATTACTAGCTGTGCCCGCGGGCTTCGCTTCCCGTGAGAATTTCGGGATAAATAGTACCCTATGTCCTTCCTCGAGTTTCAAACTATATCCATACCAAATTTCATCCAAATCGGTTCAGTAGTTGAAGCGTGAAGAGCTAACAAACAAACAAATATACAAACTCACTTTCGCATTTATAATATTAGTAGGAAGTAGGATAAACACACACGATTTTTTCTGTTCTATTGTATGTATTGATTCATTGGAAGAATTGAAATGAACAGTGATTATGGAGAAACTTTTAGCATGATTTTAGCGCGAGTTCAACTCGCACTTGTTTTTCATAATTCTTATTAATTTATTACATAATCCCTTCTAGTAATTCATTTAGATATGCCAAAAGATTGTTTTCATTAATGCCGAAAATAGCATGAATTTGCCTCGCCCCTAGTGACCCCACAAAGTGGCCCATCCTCGTCCCTCGTGACCTAATGGGACAGTCTACAAGTGCTGGACAAATTTGCACAGTCGAATGGAGTAATTGGGGCAACCTTGGTGACGCGATTTGGACAATATTTGCCGTTGGGGATCGATTTGAGGTTGTTTGCAACAGGCGTGAACTGATTGGTGTATGGACGCTCCAATTTCTTCAGACTATGGAAGGAAGCTAAGAATATAGATGATTCAATGGCGCAGACCAATTAGGCTTCATCATTTAAGCCGCATAACGTCCACTGCTGGACATAGGCCTCTCCCAAAGATTTCCAAAATGACCGTTCAAGAGCGGCCTGCATCCAGCGCTTTCCAGCGACCCTGGTCAGGTCATCTGATCACCTTTCCAATTAGGCTTACGTTTGCCCAAAAGTGGGTTACTGCTACTTACTTCCTGGGAATGTTATGCGGCTGAAATGATGATGATGACTTCCTGGGAATCAATTATGACAAAAGAAAAAGTAAACATCGTGAAGAAACCTTAATTCACTAGTTTGAAAAGATTGCTGTTGTCATCCCTTGTGGGATACAGGATGGCCAACATAATAATTTGATAAACCCATCAGTCAATAATTTTTCAAAACCACAAACCGACTTTTCCCTCCAAACTACATAACCGATTTTGATAAAATCCTATGTAACAAGTGTACCCTTTAAAACAAAAAAAAATATATTTCTAAATCGGTCCAGGCGTCTTCGAATAATTGGTGATCACATAAGTAAATAAAGATCGCGACGAAATGGTAACATCCTTCTTTTTGGAAGTCGGTTAAACATACACTAAACTTTTATACCACCCCCAATAGAGAAACAATACCTTGTTAACAATAGACAAAAAAGGTGATGATATACCATAAAGTGCCCTTCGTTAACGTTTTAATTCTATATCAAGACCACAATACTCAATCTACAAAGTACAGTCGACTACCAATCTAGAAATACAGTTCTATCTACATGAATCTTATGACAAAGTAATAGAGTCGATTCAAAAATCGTATGTTTAGGTAGATTTGTGTGCGACAGTGGTGTAATAAAACTAAATCATGATGACTCCACAGGGGGTTTGGATGTATACGGGTTTGGAAAGTTATAACGATATCGGTTGTTAATTTTTATAGGCAAAGTATAGTTGATTTAGTGATATTTGATTTTGGGGGCAAGGGAATCGGTTCTGTCAAACTTAGCGATATACGTATGCATGCAAAATTTCAGCTCAATCGAAAACCGGGAAGTGGGTCAAATTTAAATTACAAGCTTTTGTTTAGTTTGACCTATCCCGTTATGTGTCTGTCTGTAATCAAATCTTGCAAGTAAAATTTTACCCACTTCCCGGTTTTCGATTGAGCTGAAATTTTGCATGCATACGTATCATCATCAGGTCTCTTGGTCTCTACTGCAGGAGCACGATCCTCTCTGTACTACCAGAGCCATACTTGGAGCCAGAGGACTTGGCCTACACTCTCCTCACTGGCCAGTCGGGTTGGAGAGGTCTCACTAATGTTTAAAAGCTTTGTTTAGCTTGTATTTCCTAAGTCGCCTTCTACGACATCCACGGGAGGACTTGGAGTGGCCCTATTCTACTCTGCCGAAAACCACACGGCACACGTATATCGCGTGCCAATGCAATATTATGATGACATGAAGCTGATCTGATGATGGAGCTGGAAGATGGTCAAGGTATCTCTGTGATAAAACAACATAACTCCACCGAGTTTGGGCTCGATTAAGTCATCTTGAAAGCAATGTCATTATTGTTATAGATAAAAGCTTTTTTTTAAATATTATTTTAAAATAATTACTTGTTTTATCGAAGACTTTTTACTGCCAACTGCCAAGTGTTTTGTTTTTCGCGCGTATATTTTGTGTTCGTTTTTTATTAACTCTAATTTTTCACACGTCTGGATGGATTTCAACTAAGGTATCATTAGATTCGTCTCAAAAATTCTATTGTCACCAAGTAGATACCATACAATACCTTTTGGTATTTTGTAGCTATGAATTGGTGGATTGTCATGCAGTCGATGTTTTTTAGTTAATATTTATTCTAGAACTAAAAACATCTCATTAAACGCACATGTCAGATTTTTCTTTTCTTTTCTCGTAATTTAAAAGTAAAGTAAAGTTTCTCTTTTCTCATTTCCAGCCACTTACTGACATCCTCGTTGCTGCCTTTAGAAGCTGCTCATCCTTTCATATGTGCTTTTAATTACCTGGAACAATTAAAAGAAGATAAGTTACTGATACACACTGTTATAACTTCTCCACTTTACCTGGCAAATTAACTTGTATTATTCTTAATGACGAAACTTAATAGAATGATTATAGATAATTTTTCAAAACAAAAAACTGACTTCACCTCCAAACTACATAACCAATTTTGATAATTTTTCTATGGGACCATCTAACAAAAATACCCTTTTAAACGAAAAAATAAATTTCTAAATCGGTCCAGGCGTTTTCGAATAATCGGTGAACATACATAAAAAAAGATAGGGACGAATTGATAATCTCCTTCTTTTAAGGAAGTCAGTTAAAAAGGGAAGATTTAAAGTACTATAAAAGGTTCTATCTTCTTATCGATGAGATCATAGTGATCTCACTCTAACGAACAGGCATTAAAGAACGCCTTTAAAGCCTTCCTTACTGAGTGACATTTATTTATTTCTATGACTTATTCAATTGTGAGTCACTGAATATTTTCTAGGATTGCATGCGAATTGCGGTTTACGATGTACTTGTTAGGTTTTTCTGCAGAAAATTCTAGACAATGCACTTTTATTTGCGGTTAGGTAATGAGGAAAATACAATAGTATTTATTGCTTGTTAATTTTTATATATAAATAGGTATTTAACCAGGGAATCTTTTATGCCGCTACAAGCCTATATGGGCTGGAAATTTTATTAACTATCTGATGCATGTGACTGCGTTCGGGTGGATAAAAATGCTCATCAGGCTGAAAAATTTTAGCTAAGGCGTCATTTTAAAAATTTATCTGGATCATTATGGTTCTGCATCTGAAGTTCCATTTTCCAAAATCAATTTATACCATATATGTTGCCCAGGCCTAACAGCCATATAACAATAAAATTTCGAGATCCGTCCAGTATTTCCGGAGATTACCGTGTCCACGCGGACGAAGTCGCGAGCTTCGGCTAGCTAGTAGTTAATAATTTACAATTACAATTGATGTATGCTTATGTAATAGACAAACACAGTGCCGAAACTAACTAAAGTATAAGTAGATACAAATTTAACACATACTGACAAACAATTTTTGTTTTAATTTTGATTTTAACTACTACATAAATTGCGCAATTTGAATGTTATTGATTTTCGTGTGTGGCCAACACTGGTTTCATTTTCTTTAAGCTTCAGAGCGGCACCAGTGTTGATAATAATAACAGCCCGGGAAAGGCTTAGCGTGCCTTCTAAAGCACGCTTCTTATACATCCAAACTAGCCTGGAACGTCAAATGGTTTTGTAAGTTAATTAAGATATCGCCTGACCATAAAATATTTTGAAGACCATTTTATTGCTTCTCAATGGGGCATTAAACCATCATTTATTAAGTTATCGCTAGTTATATGGTACCCTATAACTTATACTAACTATCATCACATCGATAAGTGTAATTCATCATTATACTGTGTATAGTCCTCCTTGTCGTTTTCGATAACAGCGATCATTATACTGTGTAGAAAAGACAGCTAACAACATCGAATCTCATATATATTTAAAATATTGTACTACCCTGACCTATTTTTTATTTACTAAGAATTGTAACAGGTGCACTTAAGGCCCAGGTTCTTTCTACTAGTCAATCTACAGGTGATGCCTAAAAAAGCTAATTTAAGTCATGGCACATTCTAATTTAATGTTTAAAATACCAAAACAGATTTAAAACTATCTATTTAAGACCTATCAGCAAACAAAGAACGCTGTTTGCTCCTTTCGCAGATCGTAGAAGTCGATTAAGGGAATGATCATGACATTTAGAAACTCTGGCTTTGAAGTATGCTTGGCTTTTTTGTTTTTAGTATGACGATGATGAACATGAAACAAAAGATACTAATGAATAAGTAGCTGTGCAACCATTATCACACGTCCTTTCTAATGCCTCCTGAGAATACACACCCCATTCGTCCAATTACATTGCGTAAGACTACTTTTGGGAGCGGCATATTACAAAGAGGGAAAATGTTCGGTCATCTACTACGTCACGATGCGTTCTTTAAAACAATAATGGAAGAAAAAATAGAAGGAAAAAGAGGAGTAGGAAACAAAGAAGACAATTTAACAACCCAATAAAAGAAAAATTAAACGTGAAAACATATAAGGAGGTCAAGATTTTAACGAAAGAAAAAGAGACATGGAAAGCACTCCACCGACAAGAGCCTAGCTCTTACATATATGAAGAAGAAGAATATTACAACTAGTAAAGAAACTTTTAGGATTCAGGCGTAGAAAGTCTAAGTACTGGACATAAGCCTCCAAACTTTAAGGTAATTTTGTATGTAATCTGTGGCAATATTAGGAGGTACGACTAAGTAGAAGAAGTAAGGGAGGCACTCCAAGTCTTGTCTTGCACAATCATCATCATCATCAGGTCTTTTTGTCTCCACTGCAGGAGCACGACCCTCTCTGTACTACCAGAGTCATACTTGGCCAGAGCAGTAAGAGAACTTGACCGGCCAGACGTGTTTGACAGGTCTTATTGAGGTTTATAAGCTTTGTTTAGCTTGTATTCCTAAGTCACCTTCTACGATATCCACGGGAGGCCTTGGAGTGGCTCTATTCTACTCTGCCGGACACCACACGGCAAACCAACCCTTTCGGGTACAGCAAATATTTCGTAGTTTATATGTATATACTTAGGTATTATATACCTACTACATTGAAAGTTTTATTTAGATACCAACTAAATGAGATCTTTATCACAATATTTTTTTCAACATTTGTGCAACAATTAGAAACCTGGTAATGAAACAGTTGATAAGACGGATTGTATTTCAATCATCTCATGTAAAACTCTTAAAGTGGATAAATCAACTTTATCGAAATATTTGTTGATCTTTGAAGTGAGAATTTACGGGCTGAGTCACCTTCCAGTACATCATACCTACACATAGAGACCGTATCAATTGACATAAAATCATCACACATAAATCTTAAGAAGTGCTGACCAGCCCGGAGCGGATTCCGCCTCCATGACGCATCACCGAGCAAGATGATAGTCAATTGAAAAGCGGACGGCTCGGCGACTGCATGACTTGCGATGACACACTGTGTGGTACAGGTTATGAGGGGAAGCGGAGTTTTTATTACACACTGACAAAGATAATATAATAGGCATGACAAATTTAAAAATATTTTGGCCCATTGGTTAGATTATTAAAAAATGTTGTACACGTATTTTTTCTAGGGATGCAACGATATGGCTATTACGATACCAATACAAATGACGAATACATCGTAATGGCCAAATACGATAACGAATTACGATACGAATGCATTACGATATTTGTTTATACCATTTTCATGAATTTATTGGAAGCTTTGTTGTATGTTATTATTGTAAGACTAAGTAAAGTCTTCTTCTTCTTATATTAAAGAGCTGGGCTCTTGTCGGTGGAGTGCTTTCCATGTCTCTCTTCCTTCCGCTAAGTTCTTAACCTCTAACTCTAACTCTTAAGTTAAGAACTAAGTAAAGTAAAAGTATAAAAAAGTTATGCATTTTTAATCAATATATTTACTAATTTTATCAATTTTCATCATTAACTTATATTTCAACCTTCCAGGACATAGCTGATTAAATGACGGAACGTCTAAATAGTTTGATTCAGAAAACACAACATATTTGAGTTTTTTCCCTTAAGTCGGTTTCTCTCATCACTGTGTATCAGTCCTGCCTGCCTGCTTAAAACTATCAATGCTAAAAGTGACGGATGCGAAGCGTTTAGAAATTGACGCGTTATGCGTTTCGTCTCACCCGAAACAGTAAAAATTTAAAAATTTTGGAGTAAATGTATCGTAAAAATATCGTATCGTAATATTTACGATAACGAATAATCGTAAAGGTTTACGATAATCGCCGATATACGATTATCGTATCGGTATCGTTGCATCCCTAATTTTTTCTTTTCTCTAAAAATCAAAAAATGACAAAGATACAGCGCATTCAAATTGTGCATTTTTTTTTTTTTTTTTATGTTATAAGTCGGCAAACGAGCAAGCGAGCCTCCTGATGGTAAAAGGTCATCGCTGCCCATGGACACATACAACACCGGAGGTGCCGTCTATGCGTTGCCGGCCTTTTAGAGTCCTATTAACACACCTTTTGAAGAACCCCATGTTGTAGCGCAAAGGAAACACCTCAGCTGGAAGCTTATTCCACATCTGACACGTCCTGGGGAAAAATGAACGTGATGCCCTAGTGGTTTTTGGATACCAGGCGTCTAAGATATGGGGGTGAGCTCTCTCTCTGTGACGCGAGGTGCGGTGGTAAAATCGTGACGGTGGCACCAAATTGAAAAGTTCCTCAGAACACTCCCCGTTGTAGAGACGATAGAACATACATAAAGAGCCCACGTCTCTCCGGTGTCTTAGTGTTTCTAATCTGTCTGTAAGTTTGGGATCGTCGACAATACGTAAAGCCCGACGTTGGATCGAGTCAAGTGGAAGGAGTTGGTATTCTGGTGCTCCAGCCCAGAGAAACGAGCAGTACTCCATGTGTGGTCGGACTTGGGCTTTGTAAAGTAAAAGCCTGTGACCCGGTGTAAAGTACTTCTTCGCTCTGTTGAGCACACCAAGTTTTTTAGACGCCAGTTTGGCTTTATTCTCCAAATGACCCCGGTATTGGACTTCGCTCGATATTTCGACACCTAGGATCCCAATACTTTTAGAGATCGTTAGGGGAGTGTTCTGAAATTGAGGCGCTACAGTAAAAGGGGTTTTTTTGGCAGAAAACATGTGCATGTCGCGGAACGGACGATTCTTAAGAATGGACGAGGATCGGGGGGTAAAGAGAGCTTACCAGGGCCGTCCCAGGTATCGCTAGAGCGACGTAGTGATGGCGGACCTGCGCGAGCTTCAAGTTGGCGACAACTGGCAAGAGCGAGCACAGGACCGAGAGAGCTGGCGTGCTCTTGTGCTGGTGGCCAAGACTCACCCTGGGTCGCTGAGCCAGGATAGTAAGTAAGTAATAAAATCTTGCACAAATCTCATCTCGTCGAAGGTGGTCTCCAAATCAGTTGACATTTTGAGATGAGACAATGTCAACTTGATTTGGTCGGACGATGGTTTAAACCTAGTAACAAAGACAGTCTGCGTTTTATAATGAGACGGATGTAGTTAGTGACTTACACCACCGGAAAACCAAGTCACGCGCGGCCCCCTATTAAATTGCTTGAATAAAAGTGCATCGGTTATCTGGACTCGTTTCTTTGTACGTCCATCACTCCTGTCAAACCCTGTCCAACATCCCTGATAGTTCACATGAGGTAGACAGATTGTTAATATTATGATATGATGCTAAGCTTTTGATGAGAAATTTGACTACATTCTTTGGGTATGATTGTAACTATTTTCAAAACTAAAAACTGACTTGACCCTCAAACTACACAACCGATTTAGATCAAATTTCTATGCGACTTCTTGAACATAATTATTATGTTCAATTTATTCGTAACAAGATTCAAATCTATTAGGGTTCTGTATCCAAAAGTGTAAAAAACGGGACCCTATAACTGATACTCTATCCGTCTGTCTGTCTGTAACTCATGAACCGTGATAGCTAGACGGTTGAAATTTCCACACATTAATTATTCCTGTTGCCATTATAACAACCAATACTAAAAACAGTATTTGAGTGGGGCTCCCATAGAACAAACGTGATTTTTATAGAGATTGGTACGGAACCCTTCATGCGCGAGTCCTACTCGCACTTAGCCGGTTATTTATCATAGCCTTAGCTATACGTTACCATATCGAGAAGACATAATTCACGTAATAACCAGTCACAAACTGACCTATAAAAGAAATCTGAAAAACTGGTCGGCCAAGACGACTAAAAAGGGAGTGCAGACAGCAGGCTGCCAATCTCATCTGAAATTCCAATAAAGGTGATGTAGGGATGAGAAAAAATATCGATTATCGAATACTTACATACATACATACAATCAAGCCTATAGCCCTAATGGGGCGATATAGAGTATTTTATTTATTCTCTTCATAGCTGTTTATATGTTGGTATAAGTAAATGTATATGTGTGTATTGTGTACGTAGATATTCATTCTGTTATTTTTATCATCATCATTATGATCAGATCTTCTTGTCACTACTGCAGGAGCCCGACCCTCTCTAAACTACCAGAGCCATACTTTGTTACAGCAGCCAGAGGACTTGGCCTACACTCTCCACGCTGGCCAGACGGGTTGGAGAGGTCTCATTGATGTTTATAAGCTTTGTTTAGCTTGTATTCCCTAAGCCGCCTTCTACGACATCCACGGGAGGACTTGCAGTGTTCCTATTCTACTCTGCTGGAACCCACACCACAGATTACTAATAAGTTACTACGTAACCCACACGGCAATATTTGTATATTAAGATATAGGTATACAACGTGGAAGGAACATACCCGTAATAAATCGAACCATGGGCTTTGCTAGACGACTCTAATATAACGAAATTAAAAATAAGCGGCCAAGTGCGAGTCGGACTCGCCCATGAAGGGTTCCGTAGTAGCAAATAACATAATATAAAAGTTTTGTAGTATTTTTTTCTTATTTTTATATTTGAGTTGATTGAATGAAAGGTAAATTGTCGTTTATGATTTATGACATATAAAAAAAAACTACTTACTAGATTTTGTTTAAACTAATTGTCGCTGGTAGTTTTCATGGTAATGAACATCATATATTTTGTTTAGTTTTATCACTCTCTTATTTTATAAGTTACGGGGGGGGGGGGGGGACACACACACTTTTTTCAACTTTGGAAGTGTCTCTCGCGCAAAGTATTCAGTTTAGAAAAAAATGAAATTTGAAACCTCAATATCTATCCATAGATACACGTATGGGTTCGATGAAAAATAAATTTTTAAGATTCAGTTCTAAGTATGAGGAACCCCCAAAATTTATTGTTTTTTTTCTATTTTTGTGTCAAAATCTTAATGCGGTTCACATAATACATCTACTTACCAAGTTTTAACAGTATAGGTCTTATAGTTTCTGAAAAAAGTGGCTGTGACATACGGACGGACAGACAGACATGACGAATCTATAAGGGTTCCGTTTTTGCCATTTGGCTACGGAACCCTAAAAACAGTCAAAAACTTTTTAAAAATCGGCATTTCCATACAAAAGTGTGCAGCCGCCCGGGCAATTTGTATGGGAATGTAGAAATTTTTATTGTTGCTTTATAGAAAGCCAAATTATTTATTTATTCGTTCTGAACAAGTTTGCAAGAAATTAGCAAGGAATGGCGACAACTTTAAACGTTGTCGAATTGCTGTCTCCATAAAATTCAAATTTGGTCAATGAGGTTTAATTTGTATAGACCAGATAACAAAAATAACAAAACAACGAGAATAAAGATGCCAAAGACCGTCGAAAAAGAAAATAAGTTGATCCCGGGCTCCGATTTAAATCGGAAACAACTACTAATAACAATATTTAAAAAAAATAGGTATTCGTACTTATGACTTGAAAGTATGTACCTAGTTTTGTACAATGAAGAATTAAGTATTATTGTTTTGTATCATTTTAAAGATTTTTTTTAAAATTATTAGTAGTTGTGAAAAAGCAATTACACGTGCTTATAACCTTTTACATATGAACGGGAATAAATATATGCGTAACAGCTTATTGTTAATTTTTGTTTTTAATTTGTAGAAAGGTGAAGTGATAATTTATTCAAAATTTACTGGACCTAAAAAGATTCCACTGTGCGAGAAATAGCTAAAGTGCGATCGTCTGGATATAATCGTATTGAAATTGAAATTAAATCCGCTATTTTCCAAAAAGTCACATCAGATACTTTTTTAAACGCCAAAACATAAATTTTCTATTTGTTTTTCATGAAATACAGTTAAATGACGTCATAGTTTCTTGAAGTCAAATAGCGCTCTTAACATCAAGTTTTCTGCAATGATAAATCTAAAATCACATAAAAGATTAATATGATCATGACAAGTGACATTATTTTGCAACATTATAATTTATTTTTGACCCACGAAAATACCTTATTAAGATATTATGTCAGTTCCTTTCTTAAAACTTCCTTGGATATAACTGAACAATAATTGCACAGAATCAGGGTCGCGATGCAGTCAAAAAAACAGGTCAATGACCTCTCGAAACACCACAATTGACGTTGATAAGATACCGTTGTATTTTTTCAATGAGATTTTTCATACCATCCTCTTACGCATCTGCCAAGTGTCGCCGAAATTAACGGATGTTGTAATTGTTTTGTGGTTATGTGTCGAGCAAGTTTTTGTATTTCGTGGCCTTGTATCTTGCATTTTAATATACAAATATTATAAAATACATAAGTATTTTACGTAATAAAATGCAAGCATGCAATATCTATATCTGTATCTATACATATAATAAAACAGTAAAAAATGTGTGTCTGTACATTAAATATATTACCAAAAAAAATATTGGGGGCGATGAAGATGTAGAATAGAGTAAGAATTTAAAAAAAAAATGTCAGTCTGTCTGTCTGTTTGTACAGGCTAATCTCCGGAAATACTTGACGGATTCGAATGAAACTTTTTTTGTTATATAGCTATTAAGCCTGGGCAACATATAGGGTATAAATGGTTTAGGAAAATGGAACGCCTGATGCAGAACCATAATAGTCCAGCTAAACTATAAGAGATATAAAAATGCCGCCTTAGTAAAAGTTGTTCAGCCTGATGAGCATTTTCCAGAGACATTAAGTCCACACGAACGAAGTCGCGGGCTTCGGCTAGTTATACATATAATACAACACTAAAAAAATGTCTGATTGAATATATTTCCAAAAAATTAGGGGCGATAGAGACAAAATAATAGGGTAAGATTTAAAAAAAACTTTTGTCTGTTTGTACACGCTAATCTCCAGAAATACTGGACGAATTTGAATGAGACATCTTTTGTTATATAGCTGTTGCCTGGGCCTGGGCAACATATAGATATTGGAAAATGGAACATCTGATACAGAACCATAATGGTCCAGCTAAGTAAAAGTTGTTCAGTCTGATGAGCATCTTAATTCACGCGAACGAAGTCGCAGGCATCAGTTAGCAGCTAGTGAAGAAATTTATTAACCTTATAAAAATTAATATTAGGGTGAATTGCCCAAGCAGAAAAAATACACGACAATCCTGAGAACGGTAGTGCAATGTACTAGTTTATGATTTTGTAATTTTTTTCTTAGTAAAGTAAGTACTTCTCGACCTTGGCAAAAAAAAAATCATTGAGAAATGGCCTCTATTAAATTAAATAAAAAATGACAAAATGTCATTTTATCATCACGGTGGCCTGTCCTAAACCTAACTCCGCTCATAAAATATCTTCCCCTGCAAATACATCCATTATTAGAATTAAAATTGATTTCAATATTGTTAAATTATAATATAGCCTACCAATTAAAACAATTATTGTTTGTTAATCTTCTTTCTGATACATTTGACAAGTATTCAACTTTTGTCCGGAAAAAAGTTATCATTTCAGAGGACAGTAAGTTTTAGTAGAATAATCCTGTCAACATTGCGTTGTTGCGCCCCCCCTGCCTTTCCTCACTTCGGATCCATCCGTCTCAAGCTCGCGAAGTACATGCACCGGTCGCAACGTCATTGTGGGTTCCCACCAAAAAGTAAGTTTATCATTTCGGTGATATGGGGACAAAAATGGTTTCATTTCGGTGGCCCTTATTACTCGTGCTAGGTTCATTTTAATTTATTTCAGAATTGTGTTTTAAATTCGCCCTTAGTACTGTTTTGTTTGAGTAGTGTTGAAATTTTAATAATGATTTTAATTCGGAGTTAAATGTAAAACTATCCTTTTTTTATCATCTCGGTGTTATCATTTCAGTGGATTCGGTGGACTTTAATACCGATAACAGTCCACGGGAATGAAATGTACCACTGAAATGATAAATCCATAAAGTTTTAGAGATCCTTGTGTCAAATATTAAATCATTTCAGTTTTGTGATGTCCTTTTGCCTAGAGTGTAGGTCCTTTATTGTGGATGTATTATAGGGGGGTTATCATATTCACTTAATACTACTAGTGTAGAAATAACGCTAGCTGTTGCCCTAGACTTCGTCCGCGTGAAATTCGAGTTAAATGTATTTTAGATATAGGACAAATCATACAGAATGAGTTAGCCAAAAGTACCTAAGTTCGAGACTTAAGAATGTGGTAATCAAACCTAACAAATATACAGAAAGGAACCCTAACTTCGCAGACGATTGTTCTTAGCTGTATCATTTCGGTGGACTAATTTCATTCCGGTGCACAATCTTATCATTTCAGTGGCGTAATTATCATTTCGGTGGACATTTTTTTCATTTCGGTGGACACTTTTCATTTTAGTGGATTCTCAAAAATTCAACCTTAAATATTTCAGTAAGTTTTGATGATATTTGATGTCCACTCCCGCACATGTTACACATAAGGCTAAAGTTTTATTTGTTACTCAATATATATAGATAGCATTGTTATAAAAAAATCCCACCGAAATGACAATAAAAAATCTCTTGTTGAAATTCACCCATTACAAGAAATAAAAGCATCAGAAAAATTAGAATAATACCGTCAAGATAATTCATGAAATAAAATCCAGAAAAATTCTGAGCCACCTCAACCCAGATAGAATTAATCTAAACATAATACAATAACTTTAAGTTAGCAAACTAGCTTTTAAATTTAAAAAAAACTAAAATATTATAAATTGAGAAATAAATATACTAACGTACTTTTTACGCAGAAGGAAATAGGAAAATGTCTTAGGTGGTTTTAATTTTTAGGCTAAGAAAGTACCATAGCTGTGCGAGCATCCTATGACCGACGTAACATCAACCTTTGATCGACACTACTATTGTTCGACATCAATTTGCTAATATTATCAACAGTTATTTTTTTATACCCCCGACAAAAGAGGGGTGTTATAAGTTGATACTATGTGCTGGTCTGTCCATGGCATCGCATCGTAGCCCTCAAACAGATGGACCGATTTCGATGTGGTTTTATTTTTACGTGAAAGCAAATTCTCTTGCGGTACCTAGAAACTTACCTATAAATATAATATTTTACAAACTTAACCACATAACTACTGTGTTTAATAATTAGTATATATTTTTATTATATATTAGTGTGCACCTAGTTAATAACTCCATAATTAACAAATAAAGTATCATTTTATTCATGAACGTGTTACACAAGAAAGAAAGCTTTCTTCACACTGTCGCAACTGTTATCTCCAAACAGAGTTATCTTGATGGAATGACCATAAAACTGAACAACTTACCACACGGGCCCTTTATAAACAAACTAAAAGAAATACCTGCGTTAGTTTTATTATTATACAGCTGAGGATGTCAATAGAAATACGCTGGAAATAGGAGATTTTTCAAGATGCCTAAAGGCAAGGCATCTTCTTACTCTAGACTTTTTCATACAAACGTAGTCTACGTTTTATTTTGAAACAATATTTTCAGTAAAAGTTTGTAATTTTAAAGAAATTGCAATTATCTAGGGTAATAATTGGTTTCCGACAATAAAATATGAACTGGAAAGAAAATATAAGGATGTAGAAATTACCCATACTGATGGTCAAAATTAATTAACACACTATATTCTATTTCAAGCTCATATTTTTACATATAACCCTAGATAATTGCAATATCTTTGAAATTACAAGAATTTTCTTTTTTGAAGTGAAAACTTCTTTAGCGGCGTTGTGCATTTTTTTTGGAATGGGTAAAAAATCTAAAACTCGCGTCAGGACACGTGACCCTGATCGAAAATTCGTAAGACGGCGCAGGACGCTTGCGCGAATGTTCGTGTGTGTTTATGTTACAGCGTGCTAATAAAATGTCATGTTTGTGTACGATAGCCCAATAAATAATATTGTATTCTACCACATAAATGAGAGTACTTGTATACTGATAATTAAAGCAATTCGTGCAAAATTATTCCCTAACCATTCCAAAATATCAAAAATGCACAACGTTAATATTCAAGTTTTCACTTCTGCCGGCACTCCCAGAGTGCAACCCGTCGTTTTTTTTTCTAAATAAAACTACTACGTTTGTATGGAAAAGTGTAGTTTGGTCTAGGGTAAGGGGACGCTCTTAACGAATGTCGTGAAGGACCAACGATTTTACGTCCCTTTCGAAGTAAAACACAAAACCAAGTAAAAACATTCAAGTAAATCCAAAAGACATGACATGTCAGACATTTAAAAGTCCCATACATATTTATAAACACAGATTTCCCGATTGCGCACAAAAAGAGCATAATGTTTTCACGATCTCATTCATATGTTGGCCTCAATGGAGTCCCGTATATGGGGTGCATTGCGTCAGTATATAAAACAGCAAATACAAAATACAGATAGTGATAGAAGGAACACTTCAGTTTAGAAGTTTCGATAGACCAGCGGTAATGCAACTGTGGCGACCTTTTTGCGACTACAAGGAACTACAATCATAAACAACAATAAATAAAGTGGTACCATAGTTCACAAAAAGCATACGAGATGGCACCAGCAGATTCTACATCTCGATCTCAGAGTTCTGGTTGCAACTGACTATATATACAACCTCCGAAGATACACCGTCGTAGTCGCAATTTCCCGCAACACTATGCCTGGCAAGAAGATCTTCCCTTTGTGGCGGTTAAACATATCACCCCACTGCAAAACTTTCAATTTACTCTCCGTGCTTTGGCCGTTCATACCAGTTGCTATGTCACTATTAGCTCCTTCCGACTTTTAATTTAAAAGCACCACAGACAGAACTTCCCATCTTTATTCCAAACGGGGTAGACGGAGCCCGGGGCTGTACAGCTCAGTTTGTGGTAGCGGTGGGCATAAAGGTGGCAAAATAGAAAAAACTTTGGGCAATATTCCCGTAAATATGCCTGCAATATTCCTAGAAATAGCAGGTTATGGCAATATTAACAGAAATGTTGGGAATATTGCGTAATATTCCCAACAACAATGACAATCTTTATTTCCAGTGGCACATCTGTAGCTGGTACAATGTAAGTTTTTTCTAGCCTGAAAGCAATAGAAGAAACTATCTATCTACGAGGTCAAATTAGACCTTCTGACATTCTGTAATTTGTGCAGTAGATAGGTCCAGACAGAAAGGATCTTTGTGCCAATCCAGACAGATAACCGGTCTGCTATCCCTGGGGATAGGGTCAGGAGAATGTCGATAAACCTACACCTGACGATATTTACCAACTGATGCGACGTGAAGAAATGCTTGCTAAGCGCCTTATTCAGTAAATAAAAAAAATTGAGAGGTGTCAAGGGACACCCGGATGGAACGAAGTTCGAGAGAGAGAGAGACAAACAGAGAAACACGCGCACGCCGCACGACTTACAACTATAGCAAAAAGTGTCGTTACAACTTTTGGTCTTAATTTTTTTCCGTCTAGCCCCCTTTCGCGCGCGATAAGGAACTTCGTTCCAGTAATTTCAGGGTAATTGAATTTCCCTTAAATTACTTTTTAACTTGTATGTTCTATTATGTATCTGTTGACATTTAATTTAATTACAAATAATTACTGACATATCCCAACCATAATATTCCTGAAACCACTGTTATTATATAAAGTCATATACTTATTTACCTAATAAGGGTTCATGTAAGTACTTATTTACTTACTAACCATATATAAGCGCAAAATAAATAAATTATTTTTCAACATCATTCAACATACATACATACTATCACGTCTTTATCCCTAATGGGGCCGACAGGGCATTTTGGGTCTTGCGGTTCTATGCAGAGCCCAGGGCCGCAAGACCCAAAAGCCACTTTTAGCGTCATGGTGGGCGAGAAGATGGAAAAGCAATCAATACAGTGATGGGTTGCTAGCCGCATCGCCTGTTAACATGATTTGCATTTTTGCCCATTCCCTCGATCGGCTTTGATCTGCGTGGGAAGAGAAGCAGCTGGTACATTCTAAGTTTTTTTTTTATTTCTCCCAGACCAGCATGGGAATGAATGGGAAATGCAGAACATCATTCAACGTATTTACAATATCATACAACTTATTCAGATTGTCGGCTTTATCTTCGATGTGGTTTGCAATGGTGATCAAATTTTTTAAAACTTAAATGTAACTTATTGTTTTATTCAATAACCAGTAATTATTTCCTTTATTTGTAACAGTTACGTAAAGAAATCACTTTTTTCTACATTACTTAATTTTTTTCCAGTTCTATGTACTCATGCATGAGTAAATCAATCGACCAACTAACGGGGGTGTGACTCATTAGTTGTCACGATGTTAATTCTGACACTAAAACCTGCTTGACCTAACGTGACTTGAAACGTGAGTAACCTGTTAATAAGTATTAAAAAAAAATGTATTTTATACAAATCCCATATAAAATGTATGATATGACTTGATGAAAAATAGCGGATTATAAGAAAAGATTTTTAAAAACCTCCTTTTTTTTAAGTCGGTTAATAAAGCAATAGTTATTCTTATACCGTCTTATTACAAAACGCAGACTAACTTTGTTACTAGGTTTAAGTCATTATCCGACCAAATTAAGTTGACATCTAGTAATATGCCAGTGTCTCCTTTGAAAATGTCAACTTGATTTGGTCGGATAATGGTTTAAACCTAGTAACTAAGTTAGTCTGCGTTTTATAATAAGACGGATAGTGTTTAGTTAAATGTCCTACAAGGTGTTCGTACTCATAAACAAAAAGGAAAATATGACTTTTACAAGCTTTTATTTCGTTTCACCTGCTTCTTTGTCAGAATTTTATGTGTTCATCTGTTCACCAACTATCCGAAGACGCCTAGACAGATTTGTTTTTTTTTTTCATTTAAAAGAGTATTTATACTTGGTCTTGTCAGCTGGTCCGATAGGAACTTCATCAAAATCGGTTGCGTAAAAGGGTACAGTCGATTTTAAAAAATTATAAGTTATACAATTAAACAACTTATTTCAAATGAGGGCGGAGGGAGGAGACCTCTTCTGCGTGGTACTCTTTACTCGATAATTTAAATTTTATCGACATCCCGACTTAAGCTCCACATCCCTACAACAGAATGCAGTGCACTCGGTCTTTGTGTGAATGGACTACACTACCAAGGTATACACTACTCTCCATCTCTTTCACACACATCAACAGTCCTTAGGAGAGAAAAGGACATTCGAGGTCACGTAACCCAGGATTATAAAGCTGTAAACCCGCTTCTGAGATTAAACTTTTTATTGTTTTGTGTAAGAACTTTTGTTTGAGTTCAATTGAGCTTAAAGCTCGAACAATGGTTAGTTCAGGGAAAGCTTTAAATAAGTGTTATACGTAAATCTTGTTTATATTAGAAAGTTCGTGTTGATGTTAATTAGATTTAAGAATCTCAAGTTTATTTGCTGAGAAAATTAAAAAAATATTGCCGTGTGGTTTTCGGCAGAGTAGAGTAGGGCCACTCCAAGTCGTCCCGTGGATGTCGTAGAAGGGGACTTAGGAATACAAGCTAAACAAAGCTTATGAAACAAGTCGTATCGATAGTTCCGCAACTCATATCTAGATGGTGTTTTTAGTCTAGTCAGATCGGGAATTTCTTTTTTTAAATTTTTTCATCATCATCTTTTTTCGTCGGTCTTTTTGTCTCAACTGCAGGACTCTCACTGTACTACCAGAGCCGTACTTGCCCAGAGCAGCCAGAGCACTTGGCCTACACTCTGCACGCTAGCCAGACGGGTTGGAGAGGTCTCATTGATGTTTATAAGCTTTGTTTAGCTTGTATTTCCTAAGTCACCTTCTACGACATCCACGGGAGGACTTGGTGTGGCCCTATTCTACTCTGCCGGGAACCACACGGCACGACGATGATGAAGGTGCATAAAACTGAAAGTAAATAACTCAGAATTGTAAAGAATACTTCTGAAGTCAGGTCGGGGCCATGAATCAGAATAAATGATAATTAGCACATCAATGCGGTCATAATTATCGCTGTTAGAACTGCAATTATCTCAGCCTACTAGCTGCATTCTCTGGAATGCTGTGTACCTATATGTGCATTCCAAGAGACGTATTTTTGAATTTGACAGTCGATATTCAAAGTTTTATGCGTAAAACAATATAATTTCACGTTGACACGCGACGGTTTCGAAAACACAATCTAGGTAATGACATTTAAGCGAGCGATGAGTTAGAAAACTACATGTTTAGTGTTTCGCTGACTCCCTGAATGAAAAATGGGAGTTCCTTTCAGATATCGAAGACCTCCGTGGCGTAGTGGTCATCATGCTAGTCTGCCAGGGCAAGTTGGAAAATGACCTTTTTCAAACTGTCCTGAGTCTCGAATGTTTATATTATAGGTATGTATTTGTTATTAAATATAGTATCGTTAAGTTAGTATCCCATAACACAAGCCTCGAACTTACTTTAGGGCTAGGACAATCAGTGTAATGTGTAAATGTGTAATTTCTCACTATATAGGTATATCTGGAGTTAATCTGGAGGTACTGGGTTTGATGCCCAGCCAAGGTAAGTACGAAAATGGCCTTTTTAAAAAAAAAAGATTTTAAATTTATTTTTTGTTTTAACATAAAATATAGAGTTAGTCTCGATTGGTCTTAAACCAAAAATATACACAGTAAAGTAGACTATTATCATCGACGAATGTGATTAAAAAGTTCCTACAATAAAACACGAGGCACACCGGACGTAGTTTATTATATCATACAATAATTAACGCTAGATAAACGTTACGCGAGCAAACAGACTATGAAATGTAAAAATATGCGCTTACGCATGTGCGCGGCAGTCGGTCATGTGGTCGCTTTAAAGTTACGAAATGTTTTGGGTGGAATGGTTTTACATTGAAACTGGATGTGATTCAGGGATAAGACCGCCATTATATTTTTTATTTATCTGTACAATATAGAGAGATCTGGGAAAAATTATTAAAAGGATAAAGTCGATCGATGGAATGGAATAAGCATAATCTGAAATATGTCAATAAGGCATGCAGCTTGCAGTTTGCCGCTAATGATAATGCAAAAAAGGTTCTTTTTATGATATTATTTAGTATCTTTTTATCTCATTTATGCAGTTGATTTTTTTATTATTTTGAACTGACTTCCAAAAACTGGGAGGTTGTCAATACGTCGGAATCTTCTTTTTATGTATTTTAACCGATCATTCGAAGACGCCTGGACCGATATAATAAAATTCTTCTTTTGTTTGAAAGGTCATGCTTGTCAGGTGGTCCCATAGAAATTTTATCAAAATCGGTTGTGAAGTCGGTTTTTAGTTTTGGAAAATTAAATAATAAATTAGTTGATTGGTTTCCTTCTCCATATAGATGGTCAACGTCACGTTAAGTGTGGCTCTCGAGACGTCTGGCCCAAGCTCTGTTTATCCCGTAACCTATAATTAAGTAGTTTGTAGTAAAATCATAACTTGCTCTAATTCGGTTTTTTTCATTAAATAATAAATATATAGGGACAAATTACACTGATTGAGCTAGCCCCAAAGTAAGTTCGAGACTTGTGTTATGGGATACTAACTCAACGATACTGTATTTTATAACAAATACATATATAGATAAACATCCAAGACCCAGGACAATTTGAAAAAGGCCATTTTCCAACTTGCCCTAGCTGGGGATCGAACCCAGGACCTCCGGATTGGCGGTCTAGCGTGTTGACCACCACGCCACGGAGGTCGTCACGTTCATTAATTTGCTTCAAGTTTTTTCTCGATCGCAAACCACCATGTAGATATTCCGTTAATGATTTTGTATGTGTTTTTATAATACTTAGTTTATTATTAACTTAGTTAGGTCCAAAAACAGTATTTAAGCCAGTAGTACCTTCTTATAAATTATATTTTTCTCTAATTTTTCCTTCTACTTCAAAAATATAGGGCCCAATACGTTTGACATGACAAAGCATGAATCAACTGTTGACGAAGTATGTTGACACTGTTTTTACTTCTAACAGTTATTTTCTAAACACTTAAAATCTCTTACATAGTACAGTCATTGACAAAAATGTAAAATGACGTAGAAGAATGCCTCTAAAGGCCTAATTAGTGAATAAACATTTGAATCTTTGAATGAATCCTCTCTCCTTGCTAATTATTTTGTCCATTGCGGAAAATTGGCTTACTTAATATTACTTATTATAAGTAAGTTGCAACCAAATAACCCAATGAAACATTTATTCGATAGTATATATTTTTTCTAAAAATATTTATTCGCAGGCATTTTTTACCTGAATGTTAAGTATTTTGAAAAGACAAGAACAAATAATTAAAAATTAACTAAACAAAAACCCTAAACTGTAATATAGCTTTACTAAATTAATTTATTTTCTATAATTATCTACACTAATATTATAAAGAGGAAAGATTTGTTTGTTTGATTGTATCGAATAGGCTCCGAAACTACTGGATCGATTTTAAAAATTCTTTCACTGTTGGATAGGTATGTTATCCCTGAGTGACATAGGCTATGTATGTACCACGGGCGAAGCCGGGATGGACTGCTAGTTCTCAATAAATTATATCCATCTTTTTATCTATTTTGGATCTATTGTAATCGTAAGTAAAATGCTAACTAGATTATATGCAGTTCTACTTCTTCCATCTTCTCTTCTAAAGATTAAGCTTTATATTACACCGTCAAATACGTTAACAAGCCTTTGTAGTCCTGTTTTTTAAGGCACGTTTATGATTCAACAAGATAGTCGCCAAGAAAACATCTGACATAAGTGATACAACTAATTATTTTTGTCGTCGACAGTACATAATATTATGCAAAACGTTACAGAGAGAACCATCGAGTTCAAGCGCGAAGACAACACGCGCCAACTCAGGTCGTTGCTCCCAATATGGCGGTAAACTAAAATAGAACGAAGAATGCCCGCCATTTCAATTTTAACCTCGAAAATTGTTTCAAAAGTACATAGTAAACATTAATTTCTTCACACTCTGCTTTAAGTACATCAATTAACGCTACCATGAAGAATTTATCGCGAATTATGGCAATTTATTTCGATTGAAAAAGCGCGGTCATATCTATGGTTATCAAATTTTTTTTAGGCTAAGTAATATAACAATATACAACCAAAGCCTTTATTCAATATATTGATAGTAAATCTTTTCGAATGTTTGTACTATTGACACGATTATAATTTCATCCCCTTGGGGTCAAAAAACTCATTCAATTGGTGTCTAATGAAGGAATTTTGGAGCGGGAATGCATGCGGGTTTTTATTGCCTCTTTCTTGGCTGTCTGTTATATTTAGGGTTAATTTGATGACCTTACGCTGACTGTCAAAATGCTTCTTATGATTTTTAAGATAAGAATTCGATATAAAAAATATTTTGAAATAAAAGTTGATTGGCCGAAACTCCACAAATTAACATATTTATGTAGCCAGCCCAAAAAAAATAAATATAGAATTTGATCACCGATTCACCGTCTTTGTCAATATAACCCAAAGGCCAAAAAAAATAACCCTGTTTGAACGCTCCTATGTCCGTTCATGGCAGAGAACATCTAAAGTTCCATTTCTCGAAATTTGAAAATTAAATTTAGATTATTGTTTGAAAGAAAAATCATAGTTTAAAACCATCGATCTGTCATTATATTACTTTTATCTAGTGAGAGATAGCCATAACATAACATAAATGTTAAAAAATCTCGTCTCCCCAAAAAATGTTTATGAAGCTATTAATACCATTTTATAAATAGCCTATGATGACATAGTTACACAGTCGACCATTTCATTTCATGTTAAAGGACAGTAATTTATACTAATGAGAACTTTTGTTTAGAAATTACGTTCAGGATAAATAATAGTCAAAAGATTTAGAGTATTGTGTCGGGTTTTGTTATTTCTTAGCAATTTATAAAGTTTTATTTATTATACAAATTATACATACTCATAATTTGCATAGCTTTATAAAATGAAATGCGGATAAAATCTTTTTATTAAAAAAATCTTAATTCGAGCTTTATTTTTATACTAATGCCAAGAATACCAAATAAATAAAATGGTTTTTGTTTTTTCATTTTTCTTTTTATAAGTAGCTACTAGTCGTGCTACCATTTAGTTCCATATCAATTCGAAATGTATCCCCAAGCCCCCCCCTTTTTGTAACACAGTAAATTATGCAACTTGTAGGTTTCGTTTTAATTTACTTTCTGATATTATTTTGCACCTAGCAATTTTGCTTACGACAGAAAATAATAGACTTGCCTCAGTTCAGTATTGTATCGAAAAATTGAAATTTACCCTTACCTTATTGCTTTAAGTTAGAGTCCTTTTTAGAACTGAATTGCTAGACTTGGTGTGTGGTCGATTATACTGTAGTAAGTGAAGCAATTTTAAATGAAATGGGATAAATAATTGAAATTTCTTAAACATTTTATATGAATTTTTTCTTTGATGCGAGGCAGAATGGGAATTCCTTACATTCTAAACATACCAACGTTTATACTGATATTTTAAAGTCGTAATTAATCAGTCTTCTTGACAATCGGTTGAAAAGTGGATTTAGTTTTATACACTGGTTTTGATATTTGATGTTGAATTATTTGTATGTTTACTTTTTGATATATAATCGAATTATATGTTACTAGCAGTCCATCCCGGCTTCGCCCGTGGTACATACATAGCCTATGTCACTCAGGGATAACATACCTATCCAACAGTGAAAGAATTTTTAAAATCGATCCAGTAGTTTCGGAGCCTATTCAATACAATCAAACAAACAAACAAACAAACAAATCTTTCCTCTTTATAATATTAGTGTAGATAAGAAAACTATTCAAGAAATGTTTTAAAAAATTGAGATTTAGGTTTTAAACTTAGAAAAAATATTTGTAGATATCAGTACTCGTTGTTTTGTTTATACAATCAAAAAATATTATCAAACCCTTCTAGCCTACTTCCTACTACTATTATAAATGCGAAAGTAAGTTTGTATATTTGTTGCTTTGTTTGTTTATTTGTTTCCTCTTCACGCTTTAACTACTGAACCGATTTGGATGAAATTTGATATGGATATAGTTTGAGACTCGGGGAAAGACATAGGGTACTATTTATCCCAAAATTCCCACGGGGAGCGAAGCCCGCGGGCACAGCTAGTTATTCATATTTTGTAATGCAAAGTTTTATAACTGGTTGCCGGTTAATAACCATTTGATAAAAAAATTGAAATAAAACTATATGAAAAAAAAACCATTCAATGATTCAATTTACGCAATTGTGTAAGTTGTAAAATGTTAATTCCAACGTGTAACAATAGCCTATTGGAAACATTATCGCAACCGAAATAAATTGTAACCGAATCTGACATATTGAGGCTAATGCCAACCATTGTTTGTTTCCTGATTAAAATTACACTTTTCAACACATTAGCACCTGTGGAGGACGTTTCATGTCGTTTAAAGTTATAGAAACCTATTGAAATGCCTAAATATTTAGGTATAATGTTATGGCTCATTAACATTAACAGGCGTCACTTTATGTTATCGATATTTACGAATGTTCTTTTTTTACTAAATAAATTGGAAATATCAATTAGGATAGAATTTAGATCCGTTATGATTATTTAGATCCACTCTTTTCTGTCCCCATTAACATCGCTAAGCGTATTTAATTCGCAAAATATTATTTATTTTAATATGACTGCTGTTTAATATTTAGCCTTACAATCTACCCAATCTGATCTACATAGAGTCACAGTTGTTATTAAATTCAAAATAATTCAAAATAAAGCAGCAACTGCAGCTGGCACATTCCATTTTAATTTACTTCCAGATTTCGTAGCATGAATATATGACAAACATTTGTTATATTAAAAATGATTACTTACTTACTTACATATTTTAATATTTTTGTTACAGTTTAAAATATGTAAAAACTTATTGAAGAAATTCGTAAGATAACTAAAGTCACTGACATAACCTAGCGGTGCTCGTTGAAATGGCACCGGGCGGACACATAGCGCGACGAACCGATGGCCGATGGGACAAAAAGGGTCACGAATAGTGACCACGTACTGGCAAGCGAAGTGTAGGACATCCACCCACAAGGTGGTCTGACGACCTAATCAAAGTCGCTGCGAGACGCTGGATGCCAGCCGCTCTAGATTGGTCATTTTGGAAATTCTTGAGATAGGCCTATGACCAGCAGTGGACGTTTTGCGGATGAAATAATAATGATGATGATGATGAACTAGTTAATTATGTATATGTATTGTAACAAATGCATATTATAAGTGTCTTCTATCTCTGTCCAACAAATTTATGCGTAGCGTTATTATGTGTTCTAGTGTAGCCTCATTTTGAAAGACAGCGTGACGTCTCGTTCTACGTAAGTGGTTGGCGACCGGTTTGTCGACAAGATGCAATGTAATTTGTGGTAATGGGTTCAGTTCTTGTGTTAGTATCGTTTGGAGTAATGTAAAGATGACTTAATTTTGTCGCCTTTAAGATACGTAAGTACGGTTATTAATGTAAGCTTTTTTAAATGAAGTGACAGACGAGCATAATAAGTTAGTGAAAAAAAATCTCAGCTTCATAATTCTTGAAAAATACCAACACTAAATTAATAATTTAAATGCCTAAATAAGTATTTGTTTCTGTTACTAAATGAAAATTCAAATTATATCAATTTGAGTTTTCATTTACTGACAGAAAGCAGAAAAGAAAATCTAGACACATTAAATTTATAACGTACAATTAAAAATGAAAGTTAAAATAATGAAAATTTAAATTATGAAATTCAAACTATTTTAAGCAATTTAAATTGTAGTAAGTTAAGTACTAGAAATAGGTAGTTATTATTTTATCTTTGTTTCAACTATGCAATGTAAACTAAACTCTTCAAATAAACATCAATGAAATCATCATCCGAGCTCAGCGGTAACACTTCAGAGCCCGGGGTCCGCTACCTAACCTATGTGATTTGATGAGGTTAGTAGGTTTTTACGCAGAGCGACTGTTGTCTGACCTCCGCAAATGAAAGAGTAGACCAAAACCAATCCTTAACATGTTTAAGCAAACGCTAGATGGCGTTACATACATCATCATCATCATCATCATTTCAGCCGCATAGCGTCCACTGCTGGACATAGGCCTCTCCCAAAGATTTCCAAAATGACCGATCTAGAGCTGCTTGCATCCAGCGCCTTCCAGCGACCTTGGTTAGGTCGTCAGACCACCTTGTGGGTGGGTGTCCTACGCTTCGCTTGCCTATACGCGGTCGCCATTCGAGAACCCTTTCGCCCCATCGGCCATCGGTTCGTAGCGCTATGTGTCCCGCCCACTGCCATTTCAACGAGCTAATCCGCTGGGCTATGTCAGTGACTTTAGTTCTCCTACGAATCTCCTCATTTCTGATTCGATCACGTAAAGAAACACCGAGCATAGCCCTCTCCATAGCGCGTTGCACGACCTTGAGCCTTCTTATGAGACCCATAGTAAGGGACCATGTTTCAGAGCCATAAGTCATCACTGGTAACACACATTGGTTGTAAACTTTAGTCTTAAGACACTGAGGTATATTTGACGAGAAGACACTTCGTAGCTTCCCGAACGCTGCCCAGCCGAGTCGGATTCGTCTAGAGACCTCTTCCTCGAAGCTGGAACATCCTGCCTGGATCAATTGACCCAGGTAGATATACTGGTCTACAACTTCGAGGGTGGAGCTCCCAACACAAACAGGTAGGGGCGCAACATGGACATTCGACATTACATTCGTTTTGTCCATGTTCATTTTAAGGCCCACTTGTTGGGAAACTCGATTTAGATCTCCGAGCATAGTACTTAGGTCTTCCATCGATTCTGCCATGACAACGATATCGTCGGCAAATCGAAGGTGAGTGATATACTCGCCATTGATGTTGATGCCAAATCCTTCCCATTCCAGAAGCTTGAAGGCATCTTCCAGTGCAACGGTGAACAGTTTCGGAGATATAACGTCTCCCTGTCTTACACCTCTATGCAGTGGAATTGCCCTCGTGCACTGCTCCTGTACTCGGACTGACATAGTGGCATTACTGTATAAGCACTTCAACACTTCGATATACCGATAGTCAATACGGCATCGCTGGAGAGACTGAAGTACGGCCCATGTTTCGATCGAATCGAAGGCTTTTTCATAGTCCACGAACCCCAAGCATAACGGCCGGTTATACTCCCTCGTCTTCTCTATAACCTGCCGCAGCGTTTGAATATGGTCCATGGTACTAAAACCTTTACGGAAACCGGCTTGTTCGGGAGGCTGGAAGGCATCGAACCTGTTTGCGAGACGATTCGTAATGACCCTCGAGAACAACTTATATACATGACTCAGAAGCGTGATAGGCCTGTAGTTCTTCAATAGGGTGCTATCTCCCGTTTTGAAGAACAGGACCACCACGCCCCTGCTCCACGCTTCCGGCTCCACGTTACATACATACATACATACTATCACGTCTTTATCCCTAATGGGGCAGACAGAGCATTTTTAAGTCTTGCGGCTCTAAACAGATAGAGCCCAGGGCTGCAAGACTCAAAGGCCACTTTTAGCTTGATGTGGGCTAGAAGGTGGATAAAGGTATCAAAATAGTGATGGGTTGCTAGCCGCATCGCCTATTAACATGATTCGATTATTTGCCCATTCCCTCGATCGCCTCTTACGATCTGCCCGGGAAGAGAAGCAGCTGGTACATTCTAAGTTTTTTTTTCTCCCAGACCAGCATGGAAGATTTGACTAGATGGCGTTAGGAACCTACATTTTATACGTGGCTTCCGAAACACAGAATCATCTTTCTTTTCTAGTACTCAGGTTCAAGCAATATCCTAACCAGATTGGAAACAACTTTTCACATAGTATGCTTGATAGAGGGATTCGAACCCACGACATAGATCACAAGGCAACCTTGACCACTGGACCACGTAGGCTGTCAAATAAACATCAATATACAATGTCCTTTTTTATTAAGTACAAATATTGTAAGGGGTGAATCAGACCATCATTTTGAACAACTTTTCCCAATAAATGTATATCGAAATAGGAAAAAAATTTTTTAGGTTTTCATAGAAATCGAAGTAGTCACGTGATATCCTTACTATGGAAAATGAAAATTATTTTTTCGTATTTCGATAAAAATTTACTGGGAAAAGTTGTTCAAAATTATGGACTGAATCACCCCTAAAAATATTTGTACTTAATAAAAAAGGACATTGTATAAAAACAAAGTAGCCAAGTTATCTTTACCTCCACTTCTACTAATAAATTGATCGGGATTCCTAATTCAAACTGTTATTTATTTTTCAGTGACCATAGACCTTTTTCTCGCCCTATTTGGATTCCCGGCTATTTGCCTAATTGATTTGATTTAAGTTACTCCGTTTTAATGGAGGTTGGGGCATTGTAATTTGACTCTTTTATCTATGGATCGGTCTGTGGGTGTCCGTGTAGGCTTGGCGTTTCTTATTTCCTCGCCTTTACGTTAATTGTAGTAATTATTCTTAACTTAACCTTTGCGTAAAATCTGTGTTTATGGCGATGAAAATGCTAATTTATTACATTTGAGCTTGCGTAGATTTGTGATTAAAAGCAATACTTAGTGTTATCTTACGTAAAGCGAAGTCATTTATCTAATAGCTGATGCTTGCGACTTCGTTCGCGCGGACGAAAATACTCATCAGGCTGAACAACTTTTGCTAAGGCGTTATTTTTATATTTCTTATAGTTTAACTAGACCATTATGGTTCAGCATCAGGTGTTCCATTTTCCAAAATCAATTATAGCCTATATGTCGCCCAGCTATATAACAAAAAGGTTTCTTTCAAATCCGTTCAGTATTTCCGGAGTTTAGCGTGTACAAATAGACAGACTTTTTTTTTAATTCTTAGGTACTAAAGTACTATCTCCGTCGCCCCAATTTTTTTTGAAAATATATTTAATGTATATACATTTTTTACTGTTTTATTGTCATTTATTGTAAAAATAAAATTACCTACGTTCGATAAATAAAAATAACGTATAAAGAAATTGTTAGCCAAGGATCGTAGGTACATGCAAATACCATGCATAGCAAAATATGGACCTAAGTAAGACGGAAAATGCGATTCAAAAATTATGTTGTAGGTTGTAGGTGGTTTGTACATCAGCTATTTAGAAGGATTACCAATTAGTTTTGACAAACCAGGTTACCTACTATACCACTGAAATTGTATTTTCGAAAATACTTTCCTTCGTTTTGCAAACCTTATTTAAAGCTTTTTTTAACATTTTAATTTTAAAAAAAAACCTTTTTGAAAAAAGTTATACGTTTTATTTTTCGTATTTCGTTATTTTTCTCACGCATTTATCTTGTCGATAACTTCGCAAAAAAAGCACCCTTAATCATGCCATCAGCACTTCATGCGAGTAATTCAGTAATTCGTCCCATGTACCTACGGCCCATTTGGGACGAAACGCAGAAAATCAAAATTAATTAAAATTTCATTCTGCAATTCGTCCCATGTTTAAAAATGTAACAATTCTAACGAAATATACATTTATCTTAATTCTTGTCTCACTGACTGTACCAAGCGTTAATAAGGTTTAAATTTCCATACAAAAAAAGAATGGGACGAATTGCAGAATGAAATTTTGATTACTTTTGATTTTCTGCGTTTCGTCCCAAATGGGCCGTAGGTACATGGGACGAATTACTGAATTACTCCTTCATGCATTACCCTCTAAAACAACATTCGTTCACATTCCCGCACCCGTCGCCATATTGTTTTACTTGAGGGTTATTAACCTAACTAGGGTTGGCGTGCGGTCGATTGATAGATCAATCGAGATCGATTTTGAGGGTTTTATTTTCGTCGTTAGAGGATGAAAGGAATTTTATTGTGAGGATGGGTTCACAGTATCTTTAATTCTGATGATGATTTAATAAATAAATATGCATTGCCGGTTTTATAATTATAAGCAGGATTTGGCAGTAACAAAGTTGAATTGTATAATAAAATCAACATCTAAATTATTTAAGATAAATTACAAATTTGTGCAGTTTATCAGTTTAATGTTATTTTAATTTTTTTTTCTCAATCCTATGTCAATGTACAAACACGCCTGTATGCCTCTCTTACATAAACATCTCCTCTCACAGGCCTACTCTCTTGAGCTAAGTAGTGCCTTTGTACAACTTTTATTTTTGGGAGTGCCTCCGCTGCCGGCGATGATAATAATGAATAAAATTATGAATTCTCTGTATACATTTCCATGTACATAAATTGGTAAATAAATATAAATAAAATACCGCTCCATTTCCTAATTAATTAATGCTTAAAATACTCCCGCACTCCGTAACTTCAACAAACTCATATTTTTGATTTTATCTTTTAATCACATTGTTAATATACGAATGAAAGTCAACAAATGACTACGCCTTTCGTAGTGTGAAAGTCAATAAATTACCAAATAATGGCCCTTGGACAAACGTATGCGTGAATAAATTTAATAAAAACCATGTCTACATCCGCTCTGTTACTATTTGTTTGCGTTTAAACAATTACTTTCCAGCAAGACACCGTTAAACATTCAAATATTATTATATATTATTTTGTAATGGGGTAATACCCCATTATGTAAACACTAAGAGCCTAGGGCGAAGTAGACAAAGGCTACGTATAGCGTGATAGTGGGCGAAAAGGTGGAGAAGGGGCATTAAAATAGTAGTGAATTATCATTTGATCTCTTGATCGGCTTTTACTATCAGCACGGGAAGAGATGCAGGTATATTCGGCGTATTTTCTTTTCCCCCAGACACTGGTCTAGAAAAAAGAAAAAGCAAAACACCGTTATGTTAAAATATTGTAATACTTACACTCTAGCTCGACATTGAAATAACTGTAAACAAATTGAGATGCGTTTGGAAATAGAAATCTTAATAAGAAACATATCTCTCACAGTCTAACGATTTTTGTGCCGATACGTCCGATGTTATTTTTAGCCCATCCCTAACAAAGGGCGTTCGAAAAACAAATTCAAAACACAATCGAGAAATCGTTTAACTAATAATTACTAATCCTTATTTCTTCTGAAATAAGGTTGAGAAAAGTAGTGTTGATTAGTTTTGTATTTACAAAAGAGTTTGGTAATTCGAAATAGCAGCGGGAAACACCAAAATCAGTCTGTCAGTCGTCAGAAGCCGTGTATTTTGGTGAATCAATTAAAATAATTGATTTCACAGGCGGTGATTCTGGGAATTGTTATTTTGCTGTGTCACCGCACTATTGTATCGAAAAGATAGGAAATCTCGATTGTATGATGGAATACGAATATTTTGAATTTTGTAGACGCGTTGACCTGCCCCTAGTTTAATTTCTTTGCGTTGACCTTTACATTGGGTGACACAGAAAGCCTCAAAGTCTTTTTAATCTTTTCTTTCTTATCGGAACACTCGATAAAACGCGCAACGAATTGACAACCTCCTCGTTAAATGTAAATCGGTAAAAATTTCGAAAATAGACAAAATATGCACTAATCTCCCACACATAGCATCGCGTAGTCAGTAATACAAATTCATCATACCAACCAGCGAACATTTCCCAACCCGCCGCGTGATTTGCATATTAATACCCTTGCGTTTAGTTACTCAATGGATGCCCTTTCATCGGGATTCCATCGACGTTCCTCATATGCATTGCCAGTTCATCTTGAGCTCCGTATTTTTCTGTAAGCTTTTATTTAGTTTCACCTCTCCCGTTGTCTGTCTGTAATCAATTCTTGCAAGTTAAATATGACCCACTTCCCGGTTTTCGATGGAGCTGAAATTTTGCAAGCATACGTATCAACATCATCAAGTCTTTTCAGTCACCATTGCAGGAGTACGACCCTCTCTGTACTACTAGTGCCATACTTGGTCAAAGCAGCCAGAGGACTTGACCTACACTCTCCACGCTGGCCAGAGGGGTTGGAGAGGTCTCATTGATGTTTATAAGCTTTATCTATAGCTTGTATCCCTAAGTCGCCTTTTACGACATCCACGGGAAGACTTGGAGTGGTCCTATTCTATTCTGCCACACGCATATGTATATCGCGTGTGCGCGCATACGTGTATCGTGACAATGCAATATTATGATGACATGGAGCTGATCTGATGATGGAGCTGGAAGGTGGTCATGGCATCTCTGTGATAAAACAGCCTAACCTTTAGTTTTAGCTCGTGATTCGTCTTGAGAGCACTCTGACCTCTTTAGGTCATATTGTTATATATACAAGCTTGATAAAAAAATATTTTTTAAATAATTAATTTTTAATCGTACATTGTAAATTACCGACATTCTGCTATGTAATACTTTAATTAATTCTGTGCTCTTCTTTCTCTGCACACGTCTGCAATTAGAAAATCTAAAAGATTTTGACCGTTTGTCATAGTAAGACTGGCGAATGGCTGCGATGGCTGCGTCTACTTTCTGGACAGATATATTAATTAGTTGAGCAGAGATTTAGTCAGCTCTATTTTGTCACCAGCGGCGATCGGGCACGAAGTTTTTCCAGCCAGGTGTTCCGCCCAACAACTTATCATCATCATAAGGTCTTTTTGTCTCCACTGCAGGAGCACGACCATCTTTGTACTACTAGAGGCATACTTGGCCAGAACAGCAAGAAGATGTGGCCAACACTCCCCTTGCTAGCCAGACCTTGGAGAGGTCCTATTGATGTATATTAGCTTTGTTTAGCTTGTATTTCCTATAAGTCGCCTTCTACGACATCCACGGGAAAGTTGGAGTGGTCCTATTCTACTCTGCCGGAAACCACACAGCAACCACTAAAACTAAAATTTAATTAGGCTCCGAACTATACTTACAAGAAAAATACACTAGAGGTCTTATTAAATTGGCTGCACCAACCAAAAGTTTAAGATCTATCATATCTTTATAAACTAAGCATCCTACAGCTCAAAACATACCAGTCCTTAGCTAGTCAGGAATCCTAAAGGTGTCACTTTACTGGTCCGTCATAATAATGATCGAAGAACATCAATAGTCCATAAGGTTGCACATTTGCATTCATAATTGTTTTTGTTCCTTGTTAAAGGGAATTAATAACTTAAGTACTATCAAGTACGTGAGAGTAAGTACTGCAATGCAGCTTACTGTATAGAATAGATAAAGCGCCATGTGGTTTAGGGCAGAGTAGAATAGGGCCACTCCAAGTCTTCCCGTGGATGTCGTAGAAGGCGACTTAGGGAATACAAGCTAAACAAAGCTTGTAAAAATGGGACCTCTCCAACACGTCTGATCAGAGACGAGAGTGTAGGCCAAGTCTTTTGGCTGCTCTGGCCAAGTATGACTTTGGTAGTACAGAGAGGGTCGTGCTCCTGCAATGGAGTCAAAAATACCTGATGATGATATAGATTAACGATATATAGCTACATCCATTAAAGTTGTTGTAATAATAGATATCGTGTATCAATTTACTAGATTGCAAAAGAGTAATGAATTACTTTTGGAGTTAAATGGCACAAGCGTCCCGATGCTTGAAAAAAAACAAATATTTTTTTTTATAACTCAATTTACACATTATTTTATTAACCGACTTTAAAAAAAGAGGAGGTTCGATTACATAATATGTATACATATGTTCTTTTTTGTACGTTCCAGATTAAAAATAAAAAAGAATTTTCCAAATTGGTCCAGGGGTCTTCGAGTAATCGGTGAACAAACATAAAAAACAATTGATAACCTCCTCCTTTTATGAAGTCGGTTAAGAGATTAAAGCCTCTGACTCACTGACAACAGACAATACACACTTACGAATTTGACTTCCTCCACACACAACGTCGCTTACCTGGAAATAATAAAAGTAATTAAATAAATGGTGTTAGAGTGATTTCATCGTCGATTACATTGAGTCATGTCATGAGACAAAGTAAATAAAATAAATGTTTTGAAAAACAAGATTTTCGTACAAGCTTTTACTGTAAAAGTCAAAAAGTCAAAAGTCGAAAATCATTTATTTATCTTTTGATATTTTATATGTATCACTTGACAAATTAGGTAAATGTTGACGTCGGATAAATTACTTACAGCTTAAATTTATATTTTTACAGCGTATCCAACACTTTCTTTGTAATTTTTTGCCAGTCGTGTGTGCTGCCATCTCTGTGATAGCAGCTGGTACTAATTTCCCCTACTAATTTTGCCTACTTACGGGCCCTCCAAAAGTTTCTATGGCATTGGGTATCTGTTACTTTCGTTATTAGAGAAACTAAGTAAAAGCTTGTAAGGGATCTCCAGGCGCAAATCCAGCGCCTTCCAGCGACCCTGGTCAGGTCGTCAGACCACCTCGTGGGTGGGTGACCTACGCTTCGCTTGCCTGTACGTGGTCGCAATTCGAGAACCTTTTTGTCCCATTAACCATCGGTTTGTCGCGCTATGTGTCCCGCCCACTGCCATTTCAACGAGCTAATCCGCTAGGCTATGTTAGTGACTTTAGTTCTACGAATTTCTTCATTTAAAGTTGTTAAAATTAAATAAAATGGTTTTAGCGCAAAGTTTATTCAATCCGCCAACAATGAGTCCAAATGAATCACTATAGTAAATCGTAGGGCAAACAATCACGTTAAAACGACGGTTTGTTTGTCTGTTTGTCTTTCCCACAGTTCGCCAAAACGTTCGTGAAATCTCGAGTGGGGTGCCGCCTACGATAGTACTTAGCTAATAACTATTGCCAAATATTGTGGGTTTGTTTGAGAACGACAGCTAAGTAGTATAATAAAAAAAAGAACTCTGTATATGACTCATTTTTTTTCTTATTCATATCAAAAAGTAAGATAATACTATACTCCATTTGTTTAGGTATTTAAATAAATGTAAACAATCTAGATATGTCTTTTTATTGAAATATACACTTCATAAATCAATACCTTTGCAAATTACAAAGTAATTAAGTAATTTATAATTTATAACATAATTACTTTGTAATTTGCAAAGGTATTGATTTATAAAGTGTATATTTCATTAAAAAGACATGTCAAGATTGATTACATTTATTTAAATACCTAAACAAATGGAGTATAAATCGAATACAAAAATAATTATTTTGATCCGCTCAAAAAAGTGTCTCAGCACACTATGCCGAAGTTCAGCCAAAGTACCTATGCCTGCAATGTTATTTGCATTAATCCTTTCAAACGCAGTCAACAACACCCTCAAGATATATTATACAGCGGAAATATAAATATTTTTAATGTCAAAATAATTTTCGTTTCCGTTTTCGGCCGAAAACAAGACTAAAGCCTTCTTTTGCGTTTTCGTTTTTCAGCTAAAAATACATTTTTGGTCAGACACTAATAATTTTACGCAAAAAGTCATCATTCAAATAAAAAGATCTCCGTATTTATACTTTACTACAAAAATACAACTAGTTACTAACGTTAAATTATCAAAGCAACGTTATTCATAAAAATATTCTAACATAAAAACGTGTAACGTGAAAAATTATTTATCCTAAACCGATTTATTGTAGCATAAATTCCTGCTTAGCCGTAAATCTAACATTTCAACCTAAAAACCCGATTTCCGACTCGACGTGTGTTTACGCCGAAATAGATCAGTGTCAGTTAGGGTTGCCAGCACCAAAGTCTGTTTATTTGCCACCTTTATTTGCCCATGCTGGTCTGGGAGATATGAAAAAAATTTGAATGTACCAGCTGCTTCTCTTCCCGCGCAGATCGTAAAAGCCGATCATGGGAATGGGCAAAAATGCGAATCATATTAACAGGCGATGCGGCTAGCAACCCATCACTGTATTGATTGCTTTTCCATCTTCTCGCCCACCATGACGCTAAAAGTGGCTTTTTGGTCTTGCGGCCCTGGGCTCTGAATAGAGCCGCAAGACCCAAAACGCTCTGTTTGCCCCATTAGGGATAAAGACGTGATAGTATGTATGTTTATTTGCCAGGCGAATTAAAAACCTCCCACCACCGAAATCCATAAAATTCAGTGGTAGCAGAGTCTGCGGTTTGATTGTATGTATGTTTGTTTGTCATTTTACCATAGCGTAATTCAGACTTTATATTTGGGGAGATATTCTCGGCAGGGACCGGAATCCCCAACACCCCGACTTTCAAGCGTTCCTGTGGCTAACCCGTTTTCGATCAGACATAGCTAATTAATAGACAAAAGTTTCCGATTTAAAAAAACCGCATTAAAATAGGTCCGTTCGTTTAGGAGCTACGAAGATACAGACAGACGGACACACAGACACGTTAAACTTATTATTGAGCCCAAAAGCTACAAAGATAGACTTAATGCTAGGGCTTAGTCGATCTTTAGCAGATTTAACAGATAGCAAAGTCAGCGACTAAATATCAGATACCTATCTACACGTATTTATATACCTGTCTAAACATCAATTTATTTTACATTCAAGAGCCAAACTCTTGTCCGTGTTATTTAGTTATGAAAAGAAACACAATGTTGATTTTTGGCTTAGAGATTTGAGTGGTTTCTCATGTCAATTGTCCATTTTACACATTACCTAATGAGCAAGTGTGTGGCTTTCCTTACGTTGTTTTTCTTTACCTACCGACAGCAAATGATGGTATTTAATCGAGTCGATACATAAATTTTAATGTTTTATGTTTCACATTTTGAATTCTTGAACTTTGCCCAGCATTTGGATCAATAAAAAAAATCCCAATTACTGTTATTCGTATTACGGGACTTACCGCGATTAATATCGTTTTTGCCAGATATTTCAACAGTCAGACAGCAACCATGACGGCAGAAGGAAGGTCGTTAAAATATTTGGCTTCAAATTATTGAAGCCAAAGATATTTGGGGTATGATATCTGGCAATTTAGGGTTGCCTACTGGCAACCCTAGCTAATTGCCAGACTAGAAAAACCTTTTCACAAACAGTTTACACATATAAACGGGCCAAGTTCTCTCGATAATTGCGTAATGGTATATAGCTGTGTAGAAATGTGTTTGTTTTTAATAAACGCGTTTATAAATCCTGATTTGATATTATTTGGGGCGCGTGCTGGATCGCTGGCGTTTTATGAAGGATTGCATACGGTTTAAAAGGTTTCGATGAAAGGTAACGAGAAAATATGGGCCGTGTGGTTTCCAGCAGAGTAGAATAGGGCCACTCCAAGCCCTCCCGTGGATGTCGTAGAAGGCGACTTAGAAAATACAAGCTAAACAAAGCTTATAAACATCAATGAGACCTCTCCAACCCGTATGGCCAGCAATGAGAGTGTAGGCCAAGTCCTCTGGCTGCTCTGGCCAAGTATGGCTCTGGGAGAACAGAGAGGGTTGTGCTCCTGCAGTGGAGACAAAAAGACCTGATGATGTTGATGAACGAGAGGATATGTAACTCTCTCAGCAAATGTGAGTGGCAGAGTGGGTCAGAGTCCCCTTTAACGAAGATTGCGACTAGTGATGTGCCGTTCCCGGGAATTTTCGAAACTTTGGCAATATTCCTGTAAATATTCCTAGCAATGGAAATTTAGGAAAATTTGCAGAAATATTGGGAATCTTCCCGTAAAATTACAATATTTCCAGCGGCACATTACTAATTGATAAACTCTTTTTTTAAGTCTGCTAAAATGCAGAGGAAAGCTGTTAGTGAGCATAAGCAGTCTAAACGTAGGATGTATTGCACTTCCGTAAGTAAAATTCTTGGGAGTTACGAGTCGGTCAGTCAGTCAGACTTACGTGCCGATAAGGCGGTCGTAAACTTACTGAATGTAATGGTGACCTACATAAGTCTGTGAATGAACATGTGGCTCTATGTTTATATATCACAAGCTGCGCCCCGCGAAAAAAGTAGCCTAAGTGTTAAGAGGATAGCGCCGCGATAGTAGCGACCTCAATGAAAATAAATTATTTTTGGGAAAACGGAGATGTTATTTCAAATTCTGTCAAGTAAAAATCTAGATAATCTTTTAAAGCATTTATTGCAATATAATATATTGTCTAAGCAGCAACCGTCAAGCCTTAGTTAGCGTTTATGCCAAAAGTGGCCGTTTTTAACATTAATGAATTTTAGAGCAAGACGGTTGCCGCTTATATGATATATTATATTGCAATAAATACTTTAAAGGAGTATTTAGATTTTTACTTGACAGAATTTGAAATAACATCTCCGTTTTCCCAAAAATAATTTATTTTCATTGAGGTCGCTACTATCGCGGCGGTATCCTCTCTTCCTTCATGCCAAATTTTATCGAAATCGGTGCAGCGCGTGAAGAAGTAACAAACAACACCTCACACACTGACACACACATTTGCCTTTATAATATTAGGGTGATGTTACAACTAAAACCCGAAATGCGGGTATTCCTAGTTTTAACCGGCTAGAACAAGGTGCAGCCGGTCTCAGATGATTACACTATGTATCCTACTATTAAACGGTTATATTAAGGTCTATTAAAATATACTGAAACTATTTTAAGGGTTAATCCAGTCCATGATATTGAACAACTCTCCCCGAGGAGAACGTATCGAAATATGAAAAGTAATTTTTTTTAATTCCAATTCAAGTTTCCATGACCGATCAGCTGATCCGAGTTTGTTTGGAATGCCAAAAATTATCTACACTAATATTATAAAGAGGAAAGATTTGTTTGTTTGTTTGTTTGTTTGTTTGTTTGATTGTATTGAATAGGCTCCGAAACTACTGGATCGATTTTAAAAATTCTTTCACTGTTGGATAGGTATGTTATCCCTGAGTGACATAGGCTATGTATGTACCACGGGCGAAGCCGGGATGGACTGCTAGTTACTTATATTTCGACATATGTTCCTTGGGGAAAGTTGTTCAGTACGACAGTATCACGGACTGAATTCACCCTTAAAATAGTTTCAGTATATTTTGTTAGACCTTATATAGACACGTGACAAATTATTTTTTAAGACTTTTGACAAATAAATAAGTCTTTTAGATGTTTTAGTCCCGTGAACTTAAGTTAATACTCGCAACTACGAAACCCTACACTGCGCGTGGCCCGACACGCACTTGGCCGGTTAATTTATAAAAATGACTTCAATAAATTTGTAAGATTGTACTTGATTTCTACATTATAAATCACATAACATCTTTACGCAAACTGCGAGTAAACAGCTTAGGAGTAAGTCAACACTCGAATGACAATATCCTCGTCAAGAGGCGGACAAATAGGGTGACATCACGTTATAATTGTGTAACGTCAAGTGCGAAAGTGCGTGGGATGTTGCTATTTCTTAGGGTTCCGTACCTAAAGGGTCAAAACGGGACCCTATTACTAAGACTCCACTGTCCGTCTATCTGTCACCAGGCTGTATCTCATGAACCGCGATAGCTAGACAACTGAAATTTTCACAGATAATGTATTTCTGCTGCTTGTTTTTCTTAATTTTCTGATGCTTCCATGCTGGTCTGGGAGAAAAGAAAAAACTTAGAATGTACCAGCTGCTTCTCTGCCCGGGCAGATCGTAAGAGCCGATCGAGGGAATGGGCAAAAAATCGAATCTTATTAATAGGCGATGCGGCTAGCAACCCGTCACTATTTTGATTACTTTATCCACCTTTTTGCCTACATCAAGCTAAAAGTGGCCTTTGAGTCTTGCAGCTCTGAGTTCTATCTACTTAAAGTCGCAAGACTCAAAATGCTCTGTCTGCCCCATTAGGGATGAAGACGTGATATTATGTATGTATGTATGTATGAATTTCTGTTGCCGCTATGACAACAAATAAAAACAGAATAAAATAGTTATTTAAGGAGGCTCTCATACAGCAAACGTAATTTTTTATAGATAATAGTATACGGAACCCATCGTGCGCGAATCCGATATGTACTCCGTTTATTTTTCTTTCGTAATTTTGTCATCATCTTCAGATATGTCATTGAGTGCTCAAATCAGTCACTCTCAAGTGTTAGAGGGATTTATAACATTCTTTGATACTACTGCGAGGGAGGAGTAAATTAAGTACTTATTCCGCCACGCAGTTCGTATAATCCACGATAGGTCTACAAAGATTTGGATAAAGAATGGTAAAATCAGAATGTTGGCCTATGAGGAAAAACGACACCCAGAAGATGCATGTCACCCAAATGAAAATGCTTCGCTGGTCTGGTGGTTTAACACGCCTGGATAAAATAAAAAATGAGTACATTCTAGGCTCCTTTAAAGTTGCTGACATACACAAAAAACTCAGGGAAAACCGCTTGAGGTGGTACGGGCATGTAATTCGAGAAGAAGACCACATGACTCGTAAAGTAATGGACATACAGGAGGGGAAGAGAGGAAGAGGACGCCTTCCTACTACCTGGAGTCGAACCATCTCCAACGATTTAAAGACGTTAGGTATAAGCCCAAAAATGACACAAAACCGATAAGAATGGCGCAAAAGTATAAGGGGGCCGACCCCGTATAGCGATGTGGCAAGGAGAGAAGAAGAATGGTAAAATAGTTGATTTATTCACGACGGACTAGCAACTTAAGTCTACTCCTCCCTGCGTTAAACGAGTCCATCTATAACTCCATCCGATGTGCATCTCACTCTTTCTATCCCTAAATAGTACTTCTTTTATTTTCCTTACTTATCTTGTTCGTATTATCTTTTCTGTGTACATAATATTTACTTTATGTATGTCATTGTATGATATATATTTTGTCATCATCATCATCATAAGGTCTTTTTGTCTCCACTGCAGGAGCACGAACTCTTTGTTCTACCAGAGCCATACTTGGTCAGAGTAGACAGAGGACTTTGACCTACACTCTCCTCGCTGGCCAGACGGCTAGGAGTGTAGTTTTCGGCAGAGTAGAATAGGACCACTCCAAGTCTTCCCGTGGATTTCGTTGAAGGCGACTTAGAAAATACAAGCTTAACAAAGCATATAAACATCAATAGGACCTCTCCAACCCATTTGGCCAGCGCGTGGAGAGTGAGAGGCCAAATCCTCTGGCTGCTCGGGCCAAGTATGGCTCTGGTAGTACAGAGAGGGTCGTGCTCCTGCAGTGGAGACTAAAAAGACTTGATGATGATAATTTATGTTTTATTATGATGTCTAAAACCATTTTCCAGGAATGTTCCCGTCTGCTTTCGATATCGTCTACTCGAATCGAATGGCATCAAAGTCTTTGCGTATTTATAGAATGCATCTTTCCGGCCGTCCCATAGACAAGATAGAATGTTTTGGCGCGTAGCCAACGCGGACATCGTGCTCTATGGAAATAGAAGCGGGTTAAATTTGTAATTGTCTATGTTTTGTGTATTTTTTGGTTAATTTATAACGTTTGGTATTTCCTGTGGATTGTTGTGGGATATTGTTAGGGTAGGGTTTCTTTGAGGGAAGCTGTAAATTTTGTTTCTTTTCTTAAAATGCTTATAGTAAATTATTTTAATAATTATACTCTTTTAAATAATGTCACAGGTGATGTTGAAATTCTGAATATACTTCAGTTTACAGTTTAAAAAGAGGGGTGTTATAATTTTGACATGTGTGTGTATCCGTGTGTCTCTAGCGCCAAAACAAATGGGAACAGACACAGAAGTCGTGCTAGAGAGCATCGAACTTAAGCTCCACAAACGCACAGCCAGTGCCTGTCACCACCGCTTCATGTGCAAAATCACCAACAAACTCAATAATTTAAAAAACAAACATTCCGATTTCTGTTCGCTAAATGTTTACTTAATACATACGTACCACGGATTATCGTATTGACATGTCAAATTTTACTAGTTACCATTGCGACACGATACAAAATACTGAGATAACAGAAGATATGCTGTTACAAAAAAGTTAAAATAAAAAAAAAGACGTGTGGCACTCGGGGACTGCCGCGGTAAAGCTATTGCAAACAAGGAAGGACGGCAACGTCGCAAACGGACGACGGAGACGAAGCGGCAACCTACATGGTAGGCGGAGTGGGGAGAGCGTGAGGTTTTTTCGTTACGGAATTTCTGGATTCGCTCCCCGCGCTCAAGGCCCGCGATAGAAGCTATGCAATAGCTTAACAAGATTAACACTCAGCGTAGGACATCCAACCTATAAGGTGGTCTGACCACTTTATAGGATTGTCTGCAATTGTCAGTACGTGGTTGAAAAACCTTCTGTCTTGTGTTTCCAGCCCGTTGGTCGGACTATATTGCAAGGTTAATAGGTAAGCAGCGGGTTAGAATAGCACAGGACGATGGGAAATAGCGTAAAAAAGGGAGGGCCTACAGGCCCGAGAGGTGCTATATTTCAAGCGCGGAGTCACTAAACGAACGGTTTTTTGTATGGAAAAATCATTCGTTTAGGTGACTCCGCGTTTCAAAAATGGCACTTCAGCAGTGGGTTGATGTGAGCTGAAAATGATGATGATACTTTACATGGCAAAAACCATTTCAAATTAATTATGTATGTAATTAAACTTACTACCAATTAATTAAAACCCAGCAGATTAGCTTAACTATCCAGAGGGGAATGCTGCCAGCATTATGAGCACTTTACATCAATGTGGCGATTTAGATTAAATATTCTATTTAAAAATCTCTTCATGGTTTAAGTTTTCGATAGTTTAGTTTCTTTTTTCTCATAATTTTATTGTTATTAAAAGACATTCCCAAACTCCATTTTTCATCAAGTCTTTGTCATGTTCAAAATTAAATAATATTTACTTATGTAACTCCCATGCTGGTCTGGGAGAAATGAAAAAACTTAGAATGTACCAGCTGCTTCTCTTCCCGTGCAGATCGTAAAAGCCGATCGAGGGAATGGGCAAAAATGCGAATCATGTTAACAGGCGATGCGGCTAGCAACCCATCACTGTATTGATTGCTTTTCCATCTTTTCGCCCACCATGACGCTAAAAGTGGCTTTTGGGTCTTGCGGCCCTGGGCTCTGCATAGAGCCATAAGACCCAAAATGCTCTGTCTGCCCCATTAGGGATAAAGACGTGATAGTATGTATGTATGTATGTAATTAGAGTTAATTTTATAAAGATCGGATCAACGCTCCACTACTCATCATCCTACATACGTTCAAACTTCACTGAGTTTTCTCTCGCGCTCAAAGTGTCGCATGTGTGACGTCTTTATTTTGAGTCTATTTCGTCACTTTCGCTTGCGCAAGCGCAATCTATGCGGCCCTTGGGCCCTTTACGAGGTGTACAAAATGTGTAATTAAAAGGCCGTTGGGTTTCAATGTTAGTATTAAGATACGACGCGGATAAAGTTTAATGCGTTTGGGAATTGCGCTATCGAGTTAACTTAATGTGTGATGGGAAAGTCTGGTTGAGAAATTTAACTCGTTACACGTTTCTTTACAACCATCTTCTATGCTGGACAAGGCTATTTAAAAAAGCAAATTAAAAAATCCCCGACGTTCAATAGTTTCATTTGTAAAACGCCATCTTGTGATGGGCGGAGGAACTAAATAGTATAACGTGGAAGGGACATACCCGTAATAAATCGAACCATGGGCTATACTAGACCACTATTATATAAAGAAATTAAATGTCAGTCCAAAACTTAAAAAAATTGGCATTTCCATACAAAAATGCCACCTTTAAAAATTTTTAGGGAATGTTGAATTTTTTTTCTGTATTTGGTTTTTGGCTGGTTTTTCATTATCATTATAATATAGTGAATTATGTACATCAGTATAGTTACTTAAAATAAGATTGTCGAAACTTAAAATCCCCCGATTTTAGCATCATTCTGATTGACATTTAGAGCCTCGTTAGGAGGCGTAAGCTGTCTTTTTTATCCCCGACAAGTATGGAAGTCTTCCTTTTAAACGTTGAATCCATCACTGACCCACATTCCTTTTTCGCCCGACGGTTGTAAATCCATACAATGTTTTATAGGTCGCTAAAATTTTGGACATCTCCATAAAAGAGGTCGTAAAACTCGTGTAATGGTCTAACGGCGGGGATTAAGGCATTTGTTTCATTTTATTGTGCTATTTATTATGAGCTCTTCAAATATTATTAAAGAAAAAAAACTTGAGAGGTGTCAAGGGACACCCGGATGGAACGAAGTTCGAGAGAGAGAGACAGACAGAGAAACACACGCACCGCACGGCTTATACAACTATATAGCCAAAAGTGTCGTTACAACTTTTGGTCTTAATTTTTTCCGTCTAGCCCCCTTTCGCGATAAGGACTTAACTTCGTTCCAAATAAAAACTAAAATTTGTAAAAAAACATATTTGGTGGTTTCCGGCAGAGTAGAATAGAGTCACTCCAAGTCCTCCCGTGGATGTCGTAGAAGGCGATTTAGGAAATACATGCTAAACAAAGCTTATAAACATCAATGAGACCTCTCCAACTCGTCTAGCCAGCGAGGAGAGTGTAGGCTAAGTCCTCTGGCTGCTCTGGCCAAGTTTGGCTCTGGTAGTACAGAGAGGGTCGTGCTCCTGCAGTGGAGACAAAAAGACCTGATGATGAAGTAAGTTTGTCTCTTTGCAAGGCTCGGGAAGACATCACGTCACATTCGCCCTGATGAAGATCTCTTGATAAGGTCGAAACATGTCGGCCAGTAGCTGACTACCTAAGTAAATACTTAACCCATTTACCATAATTTTACTCTCAAATAACACACATTCTTAAACAATCGAATAATGAATTAAAAAATTCTAAAAAGGCGATAAATAAGGTCAAACAAAATAAACTTAAACTATTTTGAGGGTGAATTCAGTCCATGATACTTACTGAGCAACGAAACAAGTATCGAAATATGAAGTTATTTTCAACATTGTTGAAAATTATTTTTCATATTTCGACATATGTATCTTGGGGAAAGTTGTTTACTATATGGACTGATTCCAACCCTTAAATAGTTTCACGATATAAAGTAGAAAAAAACCATTTCAATCAACATGCATATAAAATATAGCGCAAACAAAAAAAAAAACTATCAGAATTTCTATAAAAGGGTTATATTACAAACCGCGATCACAAATCAAAACACGATCGTAACAAAACGCAATCGCTATAAATTTTAAAACGTCAATGGAATTCTTTCATTTTTTCTTGACAATTGTGTAACTAAACGTTTTGTTTCTACACCTGGTGGGCTCCGATGGGGTGTGAAATCGTTGGGGGCATGGGCGAAGTGCGAAAATGCTCGTCGCGCTTCAACGCGCATGGATGATTTGCCGCCAAGTTTAAGCAATTATATTACGTGTCTGTCGTTGTTTAGAATATTAACTATGCGATTAAAATACCTTATTCCAAGGTATTCATAAATAAATTCGTATTTTTAGACGATATGGATATGATTTGGGCTAGCCTAAAGATTGACTTCCGTGCATCTCGGCCGATGAGTCTGTCGCAAGTGTTGATCATTATTGCAGCGATTAATCATAGTATGAAATATCCGGTCAAGTGCGAGTTGGACTCGCCCACAAACCTGTTTCGTACCATTATCTATAAAATCTCGTTGTTGTATGGAATTCCCACTTACATATTTATTTTATTCTGTTTTTAGTATTTGCTGTTGTAGCGGCAACAAAAATAACTCGTTGCAAATCCTTCAAATGCATCCAATTCAAAAATACGCCCGTTTGGAATCTTTCGCGCGAACCATTCGAAATGTGACTAGTAATTTTAAAAACAAGTTCACATATAAATTCTAGAGGGGCATAAAAATCAAAGGAAACGTTCTTACTTACAAATCAATAGAAATTCTTAGTTTGAATATGAGCTCAACCACTCAAGAGGTTGCCGATTACTCACCATCGGCGTATGGCAGAATCGGGTTTTCGGCAGAATCGTGATTGGACAGATTCTGTGTTGGACAGAATCGTCTTACGGCAGAAAATGTAGACTCAAATGAAAACACTAATCGAGAGTTATAAATTCTAGATGTATTACATTTTATAGATGACATTATCATAAATACGCCAAGATTAATTTACTGCCGACCTTCAAAGCAGACCAATAAACAGCATTTCGACAACAAACCTAACCCATGCATCACTGTTGGAGCTGTACCAAGTCTTTACGAGACGCATGTGAATTGTAAATGTTTTGCTTTTATCTCGTTGGTTTATGTGAACTATTAACTGAAAGTCTAAAACACACCGACGTTAGCTGTGCAACGTAACATTAGGAAAAACAAAACGGGATATGAATAGGATTTTCTGATGAATCGTTTAAAGTAGTTTGAAAGCTTCGAAGTGATATCAATAGGACCTATGCCAAGACCTAGGCCAAGAGCAAATCGGACTCGCGCACGATGGGTTCCTTTACTATAAATGCGAAAGTGAGTTTGTATATGTTTGTTACCACTGAACCTATTTAGATGAAATTTGATATGGATATAATTTGAGACCCAGGGAAGGACATATGATAGTTTTTATCCTGAAATCCCCTCAGGGAGCGAAGCCCACGGGCACAGCTAGTATTTTCTTCAAATTCTTACATATCTGTTTACTGTGATTAATAAGGATTTTATCAAGCAAATAAAAAAATACGGGAATTTTTCTACTAATTGTCAAAGATGATTTTCCTGGAAACTGAAACAATGGCTGTCTGTTTATGTAGCGGTTACGATCTCGGCTACCTGTGAACACATCTGCTGACCCGGTTTTACTCGGATCTGTGTCGCGTATTTCGGGAGCCGTCCATTGTGGCAGTGCGGTGTACCTACAATGTGAGAATTACTAGATCTCCACGCTAATCTGGTACAAGAAAAATTGTAAGTACGTCAGAACCGCAGGTCAACAACAGTCACATTTAACTGTGAAATTGTGCCCAAAATTACTTTTATCGTATTATGAGAATTGCTTATTTCATCAATTAAAACATTGACGGTCCATTCTGATGTCAGAATCTTATCGTAACTTATTGATATTTTCATATTCCAAAAATTGTTTATTGATAGCTTATAATGTAGAACGTACTGGCACAGGTATGGCTCTTCATACAAACGGAGCAGCATATATACCTAGTACTACTAAGTACAAACGAAACAATCCGTCCGTGCACACGTCAACGTGTGAGTTAAACAATCAGGGTTGCCACCACAGAATTGGTTGCTTTGCTTACCTGTTTTCATCACTCGGAAATCTATAAAATTTTCGTTATTTATTGTTTTACGTCGATAAACAATGATAATGTGCGCAGTTTCTCACCATTACAATTCAATAATCCTAAGTGACTCGCATAATGTCAACGTGCAACTACCAATAACCCTGTTTTACTGCCACTTACACCTCACAATAACGGGGGAAGGGTTGCGGGGACACCAGATTGCGGGGGACGGTGCGAGTTTCCGTTCTGTATGTAATACTATTATTAATTCTGTGGTACTGGCTCAACTGGCTGTAATGTGCCTTTTTTAAACGCTAAGTCACTTCACGAATTTTTTTTTCATACTAAAAACCGTTATTCTTCTGACTCCGTTTCTGATGAGGTTGTATTTCTGTGTCTTTGTTTAGTCTATTGCTTATGTATCTAGGCAACCGTGGTTTTGTTATCTTGAAATAAAAACTAGAAAAGAATGGTTATTTTATAAACTGGATTTATTAATATTTATTAGGAATATGGAGTATTCCATGTGCTAATAGTAATTTAACAGGTTATGGGCCGCCCCATATTCCTTTTTTCGGTTTAAGATTTGTTTTTATAGCTTACAATAAAAAGCAAAATGGCTCTAATGAAGGTTCAGGAAATGATAGCTAAGTTGGAAGAAGGAGATAATTTTCATAATTGGAAATTTCGGGTGCAGTTATTTTTGGAGGCCAAGGGTCTCAGTGATATATTGAAAATTTCTGAGATAAAAGATGAAAATAAAAGAAGAGATGCGGAAGTTCGTTCAATTGTTGTGCAGTGCATAGGAGACAGGTATTTGAGTGCTGTTAGGGAATGCAAAAGTGCGATGGAAATGATGAATGCACTAGAAAACACATTCGTGAGGAAAAGTGTTATGAATAAATATAATTTAAAAAAGAAGTTGATTAATTTGAAATGTGACAGTAACGAAAAATTACAAGATTTTTTCTTGAAATTTGACAAGTTAATAAACGACAATGAAAATATTTTAAGAATGGATGAATCTGATAAAGTTGTCCATTTATTACTAGCTTTACCAGAAAAGTTTGACAATGTTACAACAGCTTTAGAAGCAATGAATGAAGATTTAACTCTAGAGAAAACGAAAAGGACATTACTTGATGCAGAAATAAGATTGGATACCTTGGTTTTAGAAAAACGTGAAAATGCATTCAATTTAGAATGTTGGAATTGCAAAGAAAAGGGACACAAATCTATATATTGTCGCAAAACTTTTCCTAATAGGCAGGATTATAATCTCCAGCGAGAAATTCCCATACGAGGCAGTGAATTTCATAGACGTGGTCGAGGCAGATTTCAAAGCCGTGGTCGTGGTGGTATCTTTAGAGCAACGACATCAAGGGATAACGCAATAATAGGTGACGAAGAAGCAACAAAGGATGAAATGGGTTGTATGATTGATGAAGAATTCAGTTTAAATTGTAAGGAGTTTTTTGATCGTTCAATTTCTTTTGTGGTAGACTCAGGTGCATCACAAAACTTTATTTCAGATGTTTATGTACATTTTATGACAAACGTAACGAAATTAGAATATCCTATAAAAATAAACACAGCTAATGGTGACAAGTTAATTGCTTACCATAGTGGAAAGTTATTGGTCAAATTTGGAAATACTAAGATAACTATTCAAGGACTCATTGTACCGAATTTAGTTTATAATTTACTTTCTGTGAGAAAGCTACTAGAAAACCCGAACGAAATAGTATTTAAAAGAGGATACGCAAAGATAACATTTTTTGAAGGTTCTGTTATATGGGCGTACAATAATGAGAAATTGTATATTTTAGAGGGTAAAATTATAGCAGTTAATGAAGATGCAGCTTTATATTCAGATGTTGGCAAGTTATGGCACAGACGTTTAGGCCATACTAGTAGTAAAACATTGCAAAGACTACAGCTACCAGCTTACAATAAAATATGTGATGTATGTATGAAAGGTAAGGCAACCAGGTTACCATTTAAATCACTAGAACAACCGAGGTCACACCAAGTTTTAGAACTTATACATAGTGATATAGCGGGTCCATCCAATATTTCAACAATACAGGGTGAAATTTACTTTCAAACAATAATTGATGATTACTCTCACTTTTGTGTAGTCTTCTTGTTAAAGCGTAAAGCTGAAGCAGCTGAAAATATAATTAAATATATTCAACGATATGAGAATGAATTAGAAAAATCTGTGAAACGGATTAGGTGTGATAATGGTGGTGAATATAGTTGCAATCAATTGAAGCAGTTTTGCGAAATGAAAGGTATAGTAATAGAATATAGTTTACCGTATTCGCCAGCAAGCAATGGTGTTGCAGAACGAATGAATAGGAGTTTATATAATAAGGCAAGGGTTATGCTTATTGAAACTAAACTACCAAAGAATTTGTGGGGTGAAGCTATAAAATGTGCGGCTTATCAGCTTAATCGTTGTACATCTGCAGCTATCAACTTTAAAACTCCGTGTGAAGTGCTCTATGGGACAAGAGATTTAAGCAAACTTCGTGCATTTGGTGCAAAAGCGTGGGCTTATATTTTACCAAAATCAGATAAATTTTCAGAAAGAGCTTGTCAGTGCAGAATGGTAGGATATGCAAGGACTGGATATAATTTATGGGATCCTAAGGAAAATAAAATAATTGTGTCACGAGATGTAAGATTTGATGAAAATGATATTATATATAATGAAAGCAACAAAATGATATATGACGCGCAAAGAGTTATAATTTCAGAAACAAGTATAAATAATGAGCTTAATGCAGAAACAGGCAATAACAATGAAGATATTAGAAGAGAGATTGTAGTTGATAATACAAACTTTGAAGATAATGTGATGGAACCCGAAGAAATATTTGAAGATTGTACTAATGAAGATATAATTGAAAGAAATGATACTATAAATGAAAACGTTATAAGAACGAGAAGTGGAAGAATAGTTAGGCCCCCGAAAAGGTTAGAAGACTATGAAACACACGTAGCTTACTGTTTATGTACAGGTGATCCAGGTTCTTATAAAGAGGCAGTCGAAAGGGGTCAAAAATGGCAAGAAGCAATAACTAAAGAATTAAATTCCTTGAAATGTTTGGAAACATGGGAAAAGACAGTGTTACCAAAGGACAAAAAAGCTATAGATTCAAAATGGGTATTTACTACAAAGAAAGATGGGACAAAAAAGGCTAGGTTGGTGGCAAAGGGATTTCAAGAAGAAACTCTATTTAATGTATATTCGCCAGTAGCTCGTATGCCTACAATTCGTATGATGCTGAGTCAAGCAGTACAAAATGAAATGTATATGAAACAACTGGATGTACCAACGGCATTTCTAAATGGCTTTCTTAAAGAAGATGTATACATAAAACCACCTCAAGGTGTTGATATTGAAAAAGGCTTTGTACTGAAGCTAAAAAGATCCCTCTATGGGTTAAAACAAGCCCCAAAGTGCTGGAATGAAAGATTTCATACCTTTTTGGTTGAAAAAGGATTTGTTCAATCAAAGCATGATTTTTGTTTGTATATTTCGGAGGGTGTATTTTTACTAGTTTACGTTGACGATATTATTTTAATGTCAAAAGATATTTCAAACTTGAATGAAGTGTATGAACTTTTAAAAAATGAATTTAATGTGAAGGATCTTGGGGAAGTAAGTACATATTTAGGACTTAATATTGTGAGGACCAAAGAACAAGTTTTAATTAATCAGGAATCGGCAATAGATAGGTTGCTTGAAAAATTTAATATGACAGATTGCAAAGGTGCTGAAACACCAATGGAAGTAAATTTCACAAATAATGACATGGAACCAATTGTCTTAGATGTACCTTATCGTGAACTTATAGGTTGTTTATTATATTTAGCTACTTCCAGCAGACCGGATATTTGTTTTTCAGTGTCATTTTTAAGTAGATATTTGGATAAACCTACTATATCTCTGTGGAAAGCTGCTAAGCGTGTATTACGTTACTTAAAACAAACGAAATCAAAATCTCTAATATATAAACGTGATGGTAATAATTGTCTGTTAGTTGGTTATACTGATGCTGACTGGGCTGGGGATAAAATGGATAGAAAAAGTGTAAGTGGAGCATTAGTCTATTACAAAAATAATTTATTGTCCTGGTTCTGTAAGAAACAAAATGTTGTCGCCTTATCAACAGCCGAAGCTGAATATATAGCTGCTGCTTTTGCTTCAACAGAGTTAGTTTATTTAAAAGGTTTATTACAGGACTTTACATGTCCATCAGATTCAATTTTAAATGTTGATAATCAAAGTGCTATCAAACTGATGGAATCTAATGAAAATAGCAAGAGATCAAAGCATATTGATATAAAATATCATTATGTTAAAGATTTGGTTAATAAAAAAGAAATTATTGTAAAATATGTGAACACAAATGAAAATGTGGCAGATATTTTAACTAAAGCTTTAGGCAAACTAAAACATAATTATTTCATGGAAAAACTTGGTTTTAATTGATAATTTAAATAACTTTAGTATTTTTAGATATACTGAGTGCTAGGTAATGTTACAAGACAAATAATTTGTTTTTGTTGTTTAATTTGAAATATATATTAGACTCAATAAGTAGTTATATTTTATTGTTTTGTAAAATCTGTATTTTTGTTACAAAATTGTGGGGAATTATTTTTTATTTTCTGTAAGTTTGTAGGTTTGTTAGTTTGCATTGTTTAAAGACTATGTTTGCATTAATTGTTATAATATTCTTGCAATTCTTATTTTTAATACAAAATTAGAATTGAGGGGGGATGATGAGGTTGTATTTCTGTGTCTTTGTTTAGTCTATTGCTTATGTATCTAGGCAACCGTGGTTTTGTTATCTTGAAATAAAAACTAGAAAAGAATGGTTATTTTATAAACTGGATTTATTAATATTTATTAGGAATATGGAGTATTCCATGTGCTAATAGTAATTTAACAATTCTTCTGACTCCGTTTCAACTATGAATCCACTGTTCTTCCCATGCCGAAAGTAAAGAGATCGAGCGAAGGAGTATCGATAGAATTATCTATACTAGCTGCAAAAGTATTCTGCAAACCAAATTTTATCAAAATTGGTGGTGAAATCTATGTCTGTGTTCGTGAAGAGTAACAAACATTCACACACACATGAAAGCGTGGCCAATATTAGGCTCACTATCCATAATATCCATGTTGGGTTTTCTTCAGGGCAATCCAATGAAATACGGGCAGATCATTCCACACTCGTGTTTAATCACTTGATAAAAATACAATTACTATTAACTCGAATGACGATTCCCTTTTACAATATAATTTTCAAGAACTTAATCCGCGCCATATAAAATAAAACTATGTGTTTTCTGACAGACCAACTCAAGTACCTCTCCATTTTTTTATCAGCCAATCACTGCTAAATGTTTGACATTAAGACATAGAGGATTGCAATAGACTAAATTACAAGAATTATAGACTTCACAGATTAAAAATATCTTAATAATGGTCATTTGCTTTCACACACTAACAAACTTTCGCCTTTATAATATTAGTATATAGACTATGCGGCTAGCAAACTGCATCTTATTTTGGTTTCTGCAAGATGGCAGACGTTTATGTGGAAAAAATTCCATTAACGTTTTCAGATAGAACAAAAGCGAGGTAGATATGTTAGATTTTTAATAATTGAGACTAATTATCTTCTTTAGTAGAGTTCTGACTAGTAATCTTAGCCTGACGGTCTGGCAACACTGATCTGTAGACTAGTGATTGAAGGGCCCGCCAAAATGTACGTCATGATGACTGAATGTCAAATAAAATTTTTGATCACCAGTGTGACCATTTGTGGCAGATTTCTGCCATTTTGGCAGATTTTGATCCAAAATTTAAGCTGTGGCATATTATGCTGACGATTTACAAATGTGGCAGATTTAGGCAGATTTCAAAGGTTTTAATGAAAATCATGCTAATTTTAAATTACATTACAATAAAAATAAGTAATAAAAAATTTAAATAAGCTAAATGTAAAAATATTTAGTAGAAAATTATTTCACAATCTGGCAACCTATGCCTTTGTTTGATACCCAGCCCAGATTACAAGGGGATTCCCCACTTGATCTGTTCATACATAGGTATTGTCATTTGATTGTAGGCTGTAAGTGATAAGTCATAGGGTTCATATTCTTATAAACTTTCTTGATTGAGTTTTCAATCATCTTTGTTTTTACTTCATTTCATTTTCTTACGGCGCTTAGCGTGTATGTGAAGTTCAGTTCTAAATTTGAAAAGCAAATACATAATGATGACGCAAATAGGGCAACAAAATATTCAAATATTGCAAACTTTGCAAAAGCTCTCTTATGTTTGCCGATGTCAAATGCGTCGTGCGAAAGGATATTTTCTCAAGTCAATCTAAATAAAACAAAAATAAGGAACAGGTTTTTGAATAAACATGTCTCGGCAATAATTACTACAAAAGAGGAAATAAAGGAACACGGAGACTGCGTCTCCTTTAAACCAAGCAAGGAAATGTTAAAAAATATGTCGTTAAAATCCATGTACAAAGAAAATGAAGACGAAAATTTTGAAGCCAATGTTCATTAGATGTATTGTTTTTTTGTACGTTTAACGTAGTTATAATGTTGATTAAAAAAATTATGAAAATACGTTTTTTTTTATGTTGGCATATTTTTGGCATTTTTTAACGTCGAGTGTGGCAGATTTTTGGGTCCGTGTGTGGCAGATTCGCCATTTTTGAGATGGTCACACTGTTGATTACTGACGCGAGTTGCGAAAATTGTTGTGATTTTTGTAAAAGTACCTTAACTAGTTGTGAGTGGAAAGACTGAAGTAATTAACTAGATTTCATGTTCGTATAGTAAAGTGATTTAAAGTATTACCATCTTGTATTAGGCTAAACCTTTCAGAAATGAGTTTCACGAGAAAATAATAAAAGTGTTAACTCGTTTCGTGTGTACAAACTGACACATCCGTTCTTTTATTTTGCAGACCACATGGAGGTTTTTAGGTCGCGACTTTCAAGGGCTTAAACGGGATCATTTATCATTTCTTTCCAATGTTTGCTTTTATTTGCAATCTGGCGATGTATGTATGCTCTAAATCATCATCATCATCAGATTTTTTTGTCTCCACTGCAGGAGCACGACCTCTCTGTACTACCAGAGCCATACTTGGCCAGAGCAGCCAGAGGACTTGGCCTACACCAAAGATAATACGATTACTAACGTAACTACACTCTCCACGCTGGCCAGACGAGTTGGAGAGGTCTTATGATGTTAGTAAGCTTTATTTAGCTTGTTTTCCCTAAGTCGCCTTCTACGACATCCACGGGAGGACTTGGAGTGGTCCTATTCTACTCTGTCGGAAACCACACGGCAAACGGTTTCGCGTACATGTCAAGTGTATTTTGCTAAATGCGACCTTGGGGTCTTATAATCCGTATTTCGCGTAAAGGATAATGACATGTTATATATCTATCTATATCATCATCATGTATTTTTGTCTCTACTGCAGGAGCAAGACCCTCTCTGTACTACCAGACCCATACTTGACCAAAGCAGCCAGAGGACTTGGCCTACACTCTCCTCGCTGGCCAAACGGGTTGGTATAGGTGTCATTGATTACCCCCCCGATGTGGTTCCCATCTTGTCGCGATGGGGGGGCTCAGTACCTGCGGTTGCCTCGGCCGCAGGGAAGCTAAGAGGAACCCATTGCCCGGGTTGAGGCTTAGGCCTCCCCGGGCCCGGCGGAGGCCATTCCTGGCGGGAATGGCCTGGCTGTGAGGGAAGGGGGGTGACGACGACCCCCCTACCATCACAGCCGTGGTAGGGGTCGCGGGGGAAGAGGAGTGTCGGTGTGTCGTTGCCGCTCGCCCTATCCTCCGCGACCAAGCGCGGCCGTGGCGCTTGGCACGGCATCGGTGGGGCCGCAGGGGAAGAGGAGTGTCGGTGTTACGTTGCCGCTCTCCCTATCCCCTGCGGCCGGCTGTGTGGGCCCCGGTCGCCTTCAGGTTGACTGGGGCAGGGCCTGCTTTCGCAGGCCCCAAATTATGAGGGCTGGTTGGACGGTGGAAACGGGATTCCATCGTCCAACGGACAGCCCTCCGGAGTGGAAGGCAGGCGCGTGTACGTGTCAGCGCGCCTGTCCTTGGGCCAAGAGGCCAAGGCGGCGGTTGCTCCGGCCCCTCTGATTCAGCAGAGGGTGCCGTGAGGCCGTTGGCGAGCCGGGGCCGCTTAAGTAGCGGCCGACCGCGCCGGGGCTGTGGAGCATGAAGAAGCACACGGTCCCGGCCGATAGCGGCTGAGAGGTGACACCGCGGAGTTTTTAGTGGTAACACCACATAACCTTACCGGTGTCCCGTAACCGGTAAGGTATCCGAAGGGATTTTCTCCGCGTCAAAAAAAAAAAAAAAGGTGTCATTGATTAGCTTGTATTTCGTCTAATTCTACGACATCCACGGAAGGACTTGAAGTGACCCTATTATTCCCTGCCGGACACCACACGGCAATATCTATCCATATATTACAAGTTCCCATGCTGGTCTGGGAGAAATAAAAAAAACTTAGAATGTACCAGCTGCTTCTCTTCCCACGCAGATCGTAAAAGCCGATCGAGGGAATGGGCAAAAATGCAAATCATATTAACAGGCGATGCGGCTAGCAACCCATCACTGTATTGATTGCTTTTCCATCTTCTCGCCCACCATGACGCTAAAAGTTGCTTTTGGGTCTTGCGGCCCTGGGCTCTGCATAGAACCGCAAGACCCAAAATGCTCTGTCTGCCCCATTAGGGATAAAGACGTGATAGTATGTATGTATGTATATTACAAGTCTAATCCGATTTACACCCACAAAATTGCAACCCAAATTCACCGGTCAGCAGGAGTACCAACCAAAAAAACTGTAACAGCCATTGAGTCCAGCACATCTGCCGAGGGCCGGCAGACGCGTGCCGACATCTGTGCGCGCGCAACCGTGTCTCGGAGACCACAGACTTAGGAAAGCATAGACCTGTCATCAGTCAAACCCAGAAACAATGTCACAGTAAGCACGACTGTACAGATATATAAGCTAAGAAACTGCTTTATGAAGAACAGTTAAATTTGCATTGTTCTAATATCTGACGCAATCAACGCGTCAAAACTATAGTTTCGAGCCATGCAAGTCCAATTCATCTCCTGAACTATAGCACTACGAATCGTTGGCCAATGGGGCAGAAAGTTCTCAAATAGCGACCGATAGTAAAAGACACCCACCTGCTAGGTCGTCAAATGATCTGAGAGAAGTTGCAATGTAAAGCAACGTTGGATGCAGGCCGTACAAAATTGGTCGTTTTATAAATTCTTGAAAGAGAGCAGATTTTTCTACGAAGACGTTCACCTATTACTTATTTTAGTCGGCTCAAATAATAATAATTAAAAAAAACACATAAGAAATGCCACAATAAGAATATTTCCCATTCACGAAACCTTTAGTTACCTTTACGGCCGGTCTATCGTTTTCTTAAGTCTACGATGCGCAGGCGCACGCGACCGTGTCTGTTCTGTTCATTCATTGTGCCATATCCATATCGGTGCATTGAGACATGGATTAAGTGCGTATTCAAGTGTCAATTAATAAAGTTGTAAGAGGTTTTTTATTATTTATAGGTACTAATTGAGATAACCGAGAAATGTTCGTGAGTGTTCTAATTTTTGATGGTCTAAGCCATATTGGAATGCATCTTAGTTTATGACAAAAATAGTTATCAACATTACTAAGTCTTGTTCTTCTTATCGTGTGTGTTAGTGACTAACACTAGTGTCAGAGTTTTTAAACCGCCTTAAAGGCCTCTGACATGGTTTTAGGTAACGACCAATGTCAAAGACAGTGACCGGGACCGACCGCTTAACGTGCCCTCCGAAGCACGGATCATCTTATTTATCAGACAATCAGGTGATCAGCCTGCAATGTCCTGACCAAACTAGGACAACAACACAAAGTCGTTGCCCCCGCCGGGAATCGAACCCGCGACCTCCGGGTATGAGTCGAACGCTCTAACCACTACACCACGGAGGCACCAAGGAGGAACATTAGGTACTAAGTAATTTTATAATATACAACGTTGGAAGAGACTTTTGGCTAGCAGTTATTCATAATCCCTTTGAAAGTGATTGATCATCATCAAGAAATTTAAGAACTAGGTTCTTGAATTCTAAATGACGCCCTCTATTTTTACACTTTTCATTGGTTATGGAAAAAAATGGCGTGTAGTAAATAAATTCCTTTATCCATATAAATAAAAAAGCTGCGAAAATAATTTTCAATCACACGTTGTTAGGTCCGTCCAAAACTGCCATGACCCCTATGAACTCCGGCCGTCCAGCCGGCGGCGTCTGGCGGCGGTACTACTCTGATCTCACGATTTTACTTTTAAGTTTAGTCAACATTTTTTGTTTCTGAATTTTTATTTTGACTAGCTAATTAGGTCTTACTAACGATCCTAATGAAGTGGCCTTTGGCTCCAAAATCAATGTCAAATCACCGTGTATACTATACATATAATTATCTACAAAAAGTTTTATATCAGTAAGTACAGCTATACATATCAGGTCTAACAAAATATACTGAAACTATTTTAAGGATCAATTCAGTCCATGAAAATGAACAACGTTTCCCAAGAAACGTATGTCGAAATATGATAAGTAATTTCTGGCCTCCCATACAAGTTGATCGACCTGAATTTATAAATCAGAAAAAAAAACATTTAATATCAGTAGGTATTCCACCATTTACACCATTGTAGATTGGTAGTTAGGTACCCATTAATATGAATATTATTTTACTGTATTTACTAATTGTAAGTAGGCAATTATAATTTGACCAATGACCTACTTGTTTTAACGCGAATGACTAATGTTTATAAAATAATGAAGTCATCGAGATAACGAAACGGATAAGTAAGAATTCTAGTAATTAAGTGCGATTTCATGTCTAGATATGCAGATACCTATACATATTCGTTTCATCTAACGCCAATAAGTTTTTAGAAATCTGTAAGCTACGAGGACAGAACAATTAATACAATATGTAAAAAAAAACCCTGTCCGATCCGTGAAGGTAATGTTGGGTAGTTTGTGCATGTTCCATTTATCGGTTTCTCCCATTCCTGAAATTACAAAAAAAAATCGGCAGCTCCATACAAATAAATACCTACCGTTCCAATATGTATGGAGCTGCAGCTTTTTTTTAAACTATCGATTTATCGATATTTAGATTCAAATGCCCATCACTAAATGCTTTTCTAAAATACTCCACATTCTTCCGTCTATTACCTAGACATATAAGGCAGGACATATCTTTCTAATTTGCGATATAAGGCGGTATTAAATTCTCTGTTCATGTTTATTGCGAGCGAAAGCCGCTGGTATGTATTGCTTTAAAATTGCTTCTAGTTTTTATATAAATTTGTTGGAAGGTGTCTTATTGACTATGACATAAAAGGTGATTTGTCCTCATCTACATATTTTATTATTGAGCGAGCAAGCGAAGTGAAACTTTGGATCTCTCTTTGGATCCTTGGATTTTTAAATCTTTGAATCTTTGCATCTTTGAATCTTCGGATTTTTAAATCTTTGAATCTTTATATCTTTAAATGTTTGTATCTTGGAAAATTGGAATCTCTGAATCTTAGAACCTTTGAATCTTTGGATCTCTGAATCTTTGAACCTTTTAACCTTTGAACCTTTGAATCTTTGAACTTTTGAACCTTTGAACCTTTGAACCTTTAAATTTTTGAATCTTTGGATCTGTAGGACCATAAATAGCAGTGTCTTCTTTATTTATGCCATCATAAAATTTTATTAAACAGTCACACGAACTATTCAGAACATCTATACGGGCTTTGGCTATAAACGGACGCAAGTTGACCGCAAGACTTTATTTTCGCGTCTGACCGCAGTGTCGAACCAGTATGGCGTTTCTGGTTTTATTGGTACTGAAGAAATGTAACCTAAAGGCATGTATGAAGAGATTGATGAGTTTAGATGAAGCAAAAGAGGTTTGTTAGGATCGTAGCAAGTGGAGGTCCATAGTTTCTGCCTACCCCTGTGGGAAATAGGCGTGATATTATGTATGTTTGTATGAAGAAATCAACTAAGGTGTAAGTGAGTCACTAACCTGTGGATTACTGTCGATTGTGCTATATGTAACTGTTTTAAAATATAATAAAATTAGTATATTATAATTCTAATTACAAATTCAAAATATGTTTTTAAATGCAAATGTGTTTAACCAATTTCCAAAATGAGGAGGTGATCAATTCGTCGTGATCTTTTTTTTATATGTTTACCGATTATTTGTAGACGCCTGGAGCGATTTGGAATTATTATTTTTTGTTTGAAAGGGTATACTTGTCAGGTATTCCCATAGAAATATTAACGAAATCGGTTGTGTAGTTTGGGGGAGAAGTTGGTTCTTAGTTTTGAAAAATTATAAACTATAAAGTATTTGATTTTATAATGATGTGTATAGTAGTATTGTCATGATGACAACTAAGCCACAAAGGTCGGTTCAAAATGTTTTTTTCTTAAACCAGTTGGGCATAAACATACATACATACATATTATCACGTCTTTATCCCTAATGGGGCAGACAGAGCATTTTGGGTCTTGCGGTTCTATGCAGAGCCCAGGCCCGCAAGACCCAAAAGCCACTTTTAGCGTCATGGTGGGCGAGAAGATGGAAAAGCAATCAATACAGTGATGGGTTACTAGCCGCATCGCCTGTTAACATGATTTGCATTTTTGCCCATTCCCTCGATCGGCTTTTACGCTCTGCGTGGGAAGAGAAGCAGCTGGTACATTCTAAGTTTTTTTTATTTCTCCCAGACCAACATGGGAGCTGTGCATAAAGCAATAAATAATAATCGTGCTAAGGTGAGAAGCTAGTTAGCTATATAAGGTCACTCCATATGAAACTGCGAACATAAATTACTATCTCTAAGCCTTTTAAAACTATCGATCAATCGTAACCTAAATACATCACTAGTCTATGATCGGACGACGTCAAGACCATATAAAGATATTGGCACGAGGTACTGATTGACCGATATTTAAGAAAACTAGAATATTTTCGGTCCAGTGCTGCCATTTGAAATAAATTATGTAAAAGACAACGGAGATATCATTTCAAATTTTGCCTTGATCCATAGCTGCCGCCATCTATATAATAAAACAGTTTAAAAAATGTGTTTAGATTTTCAAAAAAATGTATATAAGTAAAAAAATAATATTTGGGGCGATGAAGACATAGTCAGAGATTGAGTATTTTAAAAAAAGTCTGTTTGTACACATACTTGACAAGTGACAAAGATTTGATCATATCCATTTTCAACGTGACTTTAGATTTATTGTTGCGGACAAACTGATATTAAAAGCGCTATTTGACTCCAACTATGACATCATTAGTCTTTATTTCATACAAATCCCATAGAAAACGTTTGTTTTGACGTTTATCAAAAAGCTCTTATTTGACTTGGAATCTTCCTTATTCACATTTTTGCTTATTCCTTAAATCGGCTTCTTCAAAACGTGTTTATTTATAAATCATCGATAAATATACATCACTAGAAACCAAGACAACTCCTTATAAAGGTCCTGACACTCGAGTGACAGTTGTAGGACAATATAATGTATTCGTGTAGTCGAGGATTGTATCTCGATTCTCGAACTAGGATGGCTGTATAAGGAAATGAATGCGAATACAGTTTAGGCTTGTCTGTGACCTAGAATATGGAGAAAATGGTTCGGGTGTCTGGCTGGAAATTTGCCTAAGGAAAGATATTGCTGATTTGCTTTCATGCCAGAAGGACCACGCAGAGTATAGGGTTTCGTAGTTGCAAATGCCGAATTTAAGTTCACGCCACTAAAAATGTCTAAAAACTTTCTATTGAATTTGTATGTTTCCTTTTCCGAGTACATTTTAAAGTCTGCCGCCTGTTAATTTGTAAATCCTACTTAGGTCTGATAGTTCTCCTTTAAACTCCGTTAAATATATATACCACTGCTGTGAATTTTTACACGTATCCATATATAACCGTTTAGCAGAAAGAGGAGGGGGGGGGATACTTATCTAGTAGTAGAACCGCGGACGAACAGACAGAGAGATATGGTGTAACTATAAGGGTTCCTTTTTATGGAACCTATGGAACCCTAAAAATGTCGAATGGACCCGTAAAAATGTCGCTGTAAGGCGCTGGATGCAAGCCGCTCTAGATCGGTCAGTTTGGAAATCCTTGGGGTAGGCCTATGTCCAGCAGTGGACGTCGAAATGATGAAGAAAAGGTCGAATGTACCCGCAGCCTTATTACCCGCGCAAATAAAAAAAATAGTTTGTTTTTTTCTATTTAACCTACTTCCAAAAAGGAGAAGGTTATCAATTCGTCGCGATTTTTTTTATTTTATTGGTTCATGTACACTTGAAAAAGTTAGAGATAAAAACTTATAAAAGTAAACATAGTACATAGGTGCTACTTATTTCTAAAGAAAATTTCTTCCAGCAGACCCGAGAGAGGAAATGGGAAGAAAGAGGTAATTGGCGTGTACAATACAAAAATAAATACCTAGGTATACAAAATACATAAATATTTTAAAATAAAACGAACACATAAGCATACGTATAATAAACTTACATAAATACTCGTATTTAATCATACATATTTATATATACAAATAATAAATACATAATGTAATATTTCTTAATATGATGATTTTCTATGTATGTTCACTGATTATTCGAAGACACTTGGAAAATTGTTTTTTTTTTTTGTTTCAAAGGGTATACTTGTCAGGTGGTCCCATAGAAATTATATCAAAATCGGTTGACTGCAAACTGTAATTGTATAATTTAAATGTAAATCTGTATTGTAATTGTAACATAGTACATCAGATTGGGTAGGCACCAATACTGAACTGGACTTCTTTCGGCGTAATCTTCCTAGCAGTGGTCGTTCCGAAACGCTAGTAGTTTTTAGCTTTTGCACTAAAATAATATTTAAAAAAAATTACCTACATTATGAGGTAAATTTATCCTACATTGAATAAAAAATTTTGACTTTGACTTTGGTTGTGTAGTTTAGGCAAATTTAGCTTTTAATTTGAAAAATTATAGTTTTGACAAATTATTAACTATCATGAAAAGCGATATATCTAATCCTCATTATACCACGTCTCATGTGGGTGGATTGACGGGCACAGACAGACAGACGGACGACAAAATCGCCTGCATACCAAACAAGGGTGTTATCATGGACAAGATCAAACGTAGCAGCTGTTGTATGTACGTGCATGTTTATATGGATAATGGTTGTTTATTTAACTACCCGACTGGGCCAGGAGAAGGAAGAGTTGCGTTTTTCGCGTGTATGTTTCTATGTTTCTTAAGTACCTCGTTTAACCGACTTCTAAAAAGGAGGAGGTTATCAATTCGTCGCGATCTTTTGTAGGGTTCCGTAGTAAACCAGGAACCTTATAGTTTCGCCATGTCTGTTTGCAAAATTCGGCAAAAAGTATAGATATACATTCATTTTTACGGATAAAGATGTGTACATGTATTTATATATGTATTTTTTTATATAATAAAGCTGACAGCTATTTTGCTCAGCGTATAAGTATATCCATTTAGCGGGGAAATGTTGCCAGTATTTTGGGTACATTGCCTCAATGTGGTGCGCTGGAAGAAAAGTCTTTTTTTATAACCTACTAGCTGTACCAGCGGGCTTCGCTCCCCGTGGGAATTTCGGGATAAAGAGTACCCTATGTCCTTCCCCGAGTCTCAAACTATATCCGTACCAAATTTTATCCAAATCGGTTCAGTAGTTTGAAAGTGAAGAGGTAACAAACAAACAAATATACAACCTCTCTTTCGCATTTATAATATAATATTATTAGGTCCTTACATATGAAATTGCCGTTCAGTATCAAAAAAGTGAAACAAGTTTTTTTTAATGAAATTATTATTTAATCAATCGAAGTATGCGCCGTTGTTATCGATACACTTCCGCCATTTTTAATAGGCAGATCATTGATACCTTTGGAAAAAAAATCCTGGGAGCGAGAGTCTATGAACTGTTTGAAGGCGGTTTTGACTGCCTCATCAGATTTGAAATTTTTTCCTTGTAAAAAGTTATCCAAATTTTGAAAAAAGTGGTAATCGGTTGGGGCAAGATCTGGAGAGTATGGTGGGTGACGCAGTGGTTCCAGTCGCAGCTCCTCTAACTTGGCGATCGTTTGATGTGCAGTGTGTAGTCTAGCGTCATCCTGAAGGAGCAGTGGGCTAGAGCAATTCATCTGTCTCGGTTGTTTAATGGCGAGCTTTTCCATCATTGTTTGCAATTGTTGGCAATACAAGTCTGCAGTAATTGTCTGGCCTGATCTCAAGAAGCTGTAGTGGATAACACCAGCACTGGTCCACCAAACACTAACCAGAATCTTCTTTTTGGTCAGTTTTCGCTTAAGGCAAGGTTTTGCCGGTTCTCCAGGGTCAAGCCATTGTGATGATCGCTTCAGATTGTCGTACAGGATCCATTTCTCATCACAAGTCACGATACGGGTTAAAAATTCCCTCATTATTGTGGCGATTAAGCAAAGAAACGCAGCAAGCAACGCGTGTTTGATGGTTTGCTTCAGTCAATTCGTGCGGTACTCACTTTTCGAGTTTTTTAATTTTTCCGATTTGGCGCAAGTGGATAAGTATCGTTTTGTCACTTACGCCGAAGGCTGCTGCAAATTCAGAAGTGGTTTGAGATGGATCCGCTTCCACTATCGCCTTCAATTCTTCGTTATTCACTTGAGTATCAGGTCGACCACGAGGCTCATTGTGTAAATCGAAATTTCCAGAACGGAAACGTTGAAACCAAAAACGCACCGTTCGTTCGTTAGCGGTGCCTGGTCCATACACGTCGTTAATTCTTCGAGTCGTTTCTGCAGCACTGGTGCCACGGTGGAACTTGTATTCTTAAATACCGCGAATTTTCAATTTGTCCATAGTTGTTGTTATAGCAATGTTGAAACTCAAACAAATGATGTTAAAACAAATGAAATACGAATTTTAAAACAATATTTTTCTGGCTTTATTTCGAAATAAATTTGAATTTGGAATTCCTAATGAAACGCAAGATATTTGATTTTAAAGTTGCCAGTATTGAAAATCGGCAATTTCATATGTAAGGACCTTATATTATATTAGTAGGATAGTAGGATTTATTTTGAATGTAGTATTGTTTATTTGTTTAATAAAGAAAGTAAATACTTTTTTTTTTATAAAAAATGTTAAAGTCTATCGATACTATAGTAAAGGCCTTTAAGGCGGTTTAAAAAAACTCTGACACTAGTGTTAGTCACTAACACACACGATAAGAAAGAAGACTATAGTAAAACAAATCACTTTATCTTGTCCGATCCATTCAAGTTACCAACAAACACATAAGTTTCAACAAGCGCCATAAGGTGATCCGGTGACTTTGTCGACAAACATGTCACCTACTGTCTGAGTTCCATATCGCCGAGCAAACAGACAAACAGACATATTAACACAAGTGTAGAAGCCGACGGCATTCCTGAACGTCAGACGCACGCACAGGGTAGGAGTGGCACGCAGATCCTACGCATTTTTTTATTTATTAACGTTTTGATACTGTCAAATACGCTCATTTTTACGCTAGTTTTGAAACAAGAATAGATTTTCTTAGCAAACAGGTGCGTGACAAGATTATTACTTCATTTTAAGGTTCCGTTTCCGTAGTAAACAAGAAACCATGTTATAATTATCGCCATGTCTGTCTGTCTGTCCGTCCCCGGTATTACTCAGAGACTATAAGTACTAGATAGCTGTAATTTGACATATGACATGCTAAGAAAGTGGTAAAATAAAATCATTAAAAAAAATCTTTTTTATGATATCTCCCATACAGTTAAAATAAATGTCATTTTTTTTCTCGACTGTCCTATCGTGTGGGCTATCGTTGCAACTACTACTACTGCATCTACGGAACCCTGCAGCTACTTTATAAAACACGAAAAAAACTCTTTCTTTAACGTCGCATTCCTGATTACATCAGGATGGAGCCCGCAGCCTTCTCTAATTTGCACGCAAAAATATACAAAACACGTAAAACCTTACTTATATTCAGATAAGTTATTTCAGAATTCAGATTCAAACGATCACATCGCTACGTAATGCTAAACATCTGTAAATAGCGCAGTAAAATTCCGAGAAATCTAAACAGACAGCGGATTATTTAAGAATCAAAACAGCGTGGATGACGACACTTCCTCAGAATTTCTCTAAAAACAGGTCACCTACTAAAGAAATGAAAACACTGAAGTTCTGCTTTAGGCAGCGCAGGAAATCTAACCTAAATCCATTTCCGAATTTGAGAAAGCTGAATTTTATGAATGAAAGTAATGTTTTCCGATGGTTGCATGCCGTGCTCAATACAAAATGTGTTTTTAATCTCAGAGAGGAAGTTATTAGGTGTTCCGCCAGTGCTCTGTATTTATACGTTACTCTATATTATAGAGTAGACAAACATACAGAGATTATGCAACATGTAGATAATGACTATGCAATAAATATTTTTAAAGTATATTCAACACTTTCTTTGTCACTTTTTTGCTTGTCGTGTGTGGTGCCATCTCTGTGAGGTTACCCCGCAACTCCAATATTGCCTATTTACGGGCCCTCCAATGGTTTCTATTGCGTTGGGTACCTGTTACGTAGGTGATTATAAATCTTTGGTAGTAGTATGATTTTTTTATGGTAAGGGGACTCAGTGCATGCAAGTGCGTACTAAGCGCTAATAGGAAGTAGGTAGTGTCTGTATCATCACCATCATTATCAGGTATTTTGGTCTCCACTGTAGGAGCACGACCCTCTCTGTACTACCAGAGCCTTACTTGACCAGAGCACCCAGCGGACTTGACCTACACTCTCCTCGCTGGCCAGACGGGTTGGAAAGGTCTCATTGATGTTTACAAGCTTTGTTTAACTTGTATTTCCTAAGTCGCCCTCTACGACATCCACGGGAGGACTCGGAGTGGCCCTATTCTACTCTGCCGGAAACCACACGGCTTCGGCAATTATTTAGATATCCTGCGTAAAAAAGTAAAATGGAGCCATCGACGCAGACGATGGTGGATGATAGCCTGTCATCGCTAGAGATGCCCATCTCTAGCGATGTTGGTTATTCGCCTCGCGATTCGCACGAATGTGTAAATGCAGCATAATAGTAAGTAGTATCTGTATATAGCTACTCTATGCCGCAGTACTACGCGCGCTGTCCTATAATTTTTATGCACTTTTTACGCGCAAATTACTCGTGAATACGTATAACGACGCTTTGTTTACGTTTTTTATGCGTTTGGCGTCTGGCATTCTGAATTGGCTAGCTGACCTGAATACCAATGCTATTTAGTATTTTAATTTTATTGTGTTTTTAGGGTTCTGTACCCTATTACTAAGTCTCCGCTGTCCGTCTGTCTGTCACCAGGCTGTATCTCATAAACCGTGATAGCTAGACAGATGATGTATTTCTGTTACCGCTATAACAACAAATACTAAATAGAATTAAATAAATATTTAAGGGGACCTCCCATACAACAAACATAACTTTTTATAGATAATGGTATCTAAGAAACCCTTCGTGCGCGAAACCCACTAACACTTGGCCAGTTATTTTTTTAAATTAATAGGAAACCTTACGAAACCCTGTTGTGGATAAATATCGAGTACATATGTATATTCTTAAATGTTTAATTTTTCCGAAAAATAAATATTCAGATTTGCGAATGAGCTTTTATTTTGAATCAAATTTAAAAAAGGAGAAGGTTATCAATAATTGTGCATGATATTTTGTATGATGTATGTTCCCCAATTCCTCATAGAGATCTAGATCAAATTGGAAAACTCTTTTTTGTTTTAAAATTTTCAAGTAAGGTTTTAAATAAATATACTGAAACTTTTTTATTTTGACATCAAAGACAACATCCATTTCCTAGATCCTTAAAGCATAGACATCGCACCTAATTAAATTCTACAAGTTATATCTAACGGTGTGTTTGTCTGTGCTGGCGTTACGCCAAAGTTATGTCATATGAGCTTTAAAGCGAATGTTGGGAATTACCCAATACGGAAGTGACGGATTAAATCTACCTCGTGAAATGTTTGACATATGTTTGGTAGATACTAGGTATCAGTGGCGGTGCCTCCTTAGAAGCCGATTCCCATCGAGTTCCCTTAGGGGCTTCTAACATATATGCATTTATTACTAATAACAATTATAACCTTTGTTATCGGCGCACTTACGAGTACTATTTTCATAAGCCGTAAACTAGTAGTATGACTGGATTGCACGCACCCACAACCCACATATTCAAAATACGAAAATTCCCTCTGGTTATTGAAATACACTCACAATGATAAATGCATAAACACGCTCAGATACATATTATTCACACTAAGTTAATAGAAATAAGTCGGACATGGAACGGCTTATTATATAGCTGTACTAGTCCAAATTCTCACCCAACGCCACTGCTAGGTATCTATGGTAAACATGAAGTTAGGTTTACCATCTAACCTCAAGATGGTAAACTATTTACCCTCCAACTTCATGATGGTAAACTTTATAAATTGACGTCTTCCTAGTGACTATGTTAAAGAAAGTTTATTTTATGTTGGCAGTATGGAGGATCTAAAGAAAAGAGTTCTAGGTCTATGGCTAGGAGCATCTTTTTGGCGAAATAACGACACATGTGCTGTCATGAGGAATAGACTATATAGGTTTTCCTGAAATTATACTTTATTAATGTTCTTATATTAGTGTTCGTGACCATTTAAAAGATAAATAACAGTACAGGAGTAGAAAAAGGTATTAAAATGATTCACCTTTACGCCCGTTCCGTTGATGGGCTTTTACGACCTGATCGGGAAGAGAAGCAGCTGGTACATTCAAAGATTTTTCTTATGTTCTAAACCCGCATGACAAAATAAAATAAAAAGCCATGCCCATGCTAAACAAGGACATAATTCTAGTATACATTACAAGATTGACCAATTGAGCTCTGTGCAGAGTAATATTAATCAGGCAGTAAATATAACTGATCAAATCATTCTCTAATTATATCCATAATTACTAATTTAAGAGTTAATCGTAAAATAGATCATAAAATAACTCAATCTAATATATACTAGGCCTTTCACTCAGATACTTTATTGTTTATTTGCTGCTAAAATATATATTTGTTCATCTATGTCTAAATCAACAATTTGATATATAACCTAAAGAGGCCTTTGTCCAGCTGTGAACGTTATGCGGCTGGAATGATAAAGATGTACTAAAGGTCATCTAACTTCAGTGTTTCACCTAACTTCAGTGCATCTTAACGTATGCTATGCTGTATCTGTAAATAAAGATTAGACTCTAACTTAAACCTACTCCCGTGACCCGTAAGCGAGTCATCGCTCTAAAAATACATTAATTGTGTCAGATGCAGTATGAACTAATGCATTTGGTAATATATTGACTCAAGAAAGCAGATAAGGAGCGGAAGTATCGAAATCGCGCAATACTTGATAAGCGATAGATTGACCGCTGCTCGAACATACTAGGAGCAAAGATAATATAACTAGGAGTAAAAATACTCGTTTAAAGTCTACAAATAGTCGCCATGTGGTTTCCGGCAGAGAATAGGACTACTCCAAGTCCTCCCGTGGATGTCGTGGAAGGCGACTTAGGAAGTACAAGCTAAACAAAGCTTACAAACATCAATGAGACCTCTCCAACCCGTCTGGCCAGCGAGGAGAGTATAGGCCAAATCATCTGGCTGCTCTGGCAAAGTATGGCTCTAGTAGTACAGAGAGGGTCGTGCTCTTGCAGTGGAGATTAAAAAGACCTACATGATGACAGTCTATAAATACCTGTGTATACTATATGACGGGTTCTCTATTTAGCTCTAGTAGCTCGTACCAACTAACGTCACTAAAGTAGCAACTTTCAATTCCTCTTTGATTTTATTTAACGCCATAAATTGTTGCACGCGTCTAATGTACGCCGACCACTTTTTACTCGATAGGTCATATTCCTCCACTTTCCCGATAGGCATTTTAGTGATTTGCACTGTACACACTATCCCGACTGTTAATAACTGCAAATATTGCGATAATCCTCGTCGCCAGTAATATATTTGGGATATAATCGGGAGCACGACAAGGAAACACGGCGTACATGATATGACTGATTTATTTTAGGTTTACCCTCGCATATAAAAGTACCCTATGTCACATTTTCATAAAATCATTTGTCATAATATAGGTTCACATTCTGTATTTAACCAATATTTGACTTTTTCGTTATATTTATTAAACAGTCATTTTTATTCTTCTTTTTAGTATTTATTTATTTAATAATTTTGTATAACATTATAAGGATTAACACAACTACCTAAATCATAATTTCATTCAAATATAATACTTGAAATAAATAAGACAATATATGCCGATGAGTTTAAAAAAAGTCCCTTCCCTTTTATTAACTCCCGACAAAAAGAGATGTGTTATAAGTTTGACAACTGTCTGTCGGTCTGTCTGTGTGTCGGTGTGGCTGTGGCATCGTAGAGCTTGAAAGGATGGACCAATTTTGATGCGGTACTTCTTAACTATGTTTGATGAAAATTTCAAAAATCGGGTTTTCTGCGGTCTGTGTGTCAAATAATAGATGGCGATATTAGTTCTCCTATTTAGTTCTTCCGCTCATCACTAGATGGCATTTACATATGAAACTATTGAAAGTCGGGGATTTTCAACCAAAAAAAAGCAAATATCAAGAAAGTGTGTTTATAATCTCTAAAGCTAAATAGTATTAAAACTCTTGATAACAACCATTCACAGTCTAAATAGATAAAAGCTTACGCAATGGCGTTACTTCATCACAGATAAACTATGAATGGACAATTCGTACGAGACTGATAAGAAAGAAGGTTGTACCGACACGATAAATGATAATAAAAATATTGTACTTTAATAACAGAAATTACATGCCGGTTTTAAGAAAAATATTCAAAACTAGCTGTGCCCGTGGGCTTCGCTCCCCGTGGGAATTTTGGGATAAAAACTATCCTATGTCTTTCCCTGGGTATCAAACTATGTCCATATCGATTTTCATCTATATAGGTTCTGTGGTTTAAGCGTGAAGTGGTAACAAGCAAATGTAACTTTCGCATTTTTATTATTAGTAGGAAGTAGGATAGGATAGAATTTACCAGCTAATTCTCTTCCCGAAATCGATCTTCAGTGACAATCAAAAGTGGTCTTCCCGTAGTAAATAGATGGCAAATTACCTGAAAAATAAAGAAAAAAAACATTAAGTATCTATTTTACAAAATAATCTCTAACTTAAACCCATTTGATGCTTTTTATTTTGCTTTCTAAGAAAAAAGCAAATCTCAAAAAAATACACCTAGTTCTAAAAACGAAGCAGAAAATATATTTTACCATAGCTCTAACAAGTTTAGGTAATTTAAGTAGGTACACTATCTCGCTATTCCCATTTCGAATTGAATTAATCCTGATATGTACTTAGAAGTCAACATATGTGTTTAATAGGCAGAGTTAATTCCTTTTAGTTTAAATAATAGGTACCATTTAATTTTCAAGGCTATTAAATTGGCACTTAAAACGTGCTACATGTGTTTTTAACATATGTTTGTAACTGAGTTTCATTTTAACTGATAGAGAGTTTAATATCTTAAGTGATATAAATAATTTTGCACAACTAAAAACCGACTTCAGTATCGAAAAATCAGTTTTATAGTAATTATGGGATCAATAGATAAGTACACCCTTACAAACAAAAACTTGAGAGGTGTCAAGGGATACCCGAATGGAACGAAGTTCCTTTCAATTAATTAGGAAAAAGAGAGACAGACAGGGAAACACGCGCACGCCGCACGGCTTACAACTATAGCAAAAAGTGTCGTTACAACTTTTGGTCTTAATTTTTTCCGTCTAGCCCCCTTTCGCAACGCGCGATAAGGAACTTCGTTCCAAAAAAGAATAACCAGGCGTCTTCAAATAATCGGTGAACATACAAAAAGAAAAAAATCGCGACAAATTGATAATTGGAAGTAGGTTTTTGTTTAAAAGGGCATAGAATGGTCCCATAGAAATTTTATCAAAATCGGTCGAATAGTTTGGAGGTGAAGTCAGTTTTTAGTTTTGAAAAATCATCAAAGTTAGTTTTAACAAAGATAACATAATTACTAACGGTTTAGATAAATATATTTCTAAACAACAGTAATATTATGTACCCCGCGTTGCTCATGTTTAGGGTTTCGTACCTAAAGGATAAAAACGGGACCCTATTACTAATAATTCGCTGTCTGTCCGTCCGTGTCCGTCTGTCTGTCACCAGGCTGTATCTCAAGAACCGCGACAGCTAGACAGTTGAAATTTTCTCAAATTATGTATTTCTGTTGCCGCTATAACAACAAATACTAAAAACAAAATAAAATAAATATTTGAGGGGACTCTCATACAACAAACGCGATTTTTTATAGATAATGGTACGGAACCCTTATTGCGCGAGTCCGACTCGCACTTGGCCGGTTATTTACGTTGTTTTTTCTGTTGCCGTTCCGTTTCGGTACAGTGGGCGCCCCATGACCTCTTTATGGGGTCAAGTTTGCCGCCAATTTGGGAAATTATTGGTAGCGCGGTTACGGAGGGCGCGCCTTAATGGGGGTTTGTTTGGACGGCATTAGTGGGCCTAGCTGTTGTTAGTAGGAAGGTCTATAACTTCATCCTATCCTACTTCCTACTATCCTATCCTATCCTACTAATATTATAAATGCAAAAGTGAGTTTGTATATTTGTTTGTTACCTCTTCACGTTTTAACTACTGAAACAATTTGGATGAAAGTTGGTATGGATATAGTTTGAAAGTCGGGGAAGGACATAGGGTACTATTTATCCCGAAAATCCCACGGGGAGCGAAGCCCGCGGGCACTGCTAATGATAACATACAAAATAAAAATCTTTATTTCCAAGCCAGTAGTTGAACAACACAAATTTCTGGGACCTAGTAAGCTTAGAAAAAGCCTGTGGCAGGGGGACGTGAGTAAATACTTTTACTTTAATTTTTTATTAATTAACTAGCCGAAACCCGCGACTTTGTTAATCGACTTTATGACACTGGAAAATGCTCATTAGGTTGAACAACTTTTGCTAAGGCCTCATTTTTATATTTCTTATAGTTTAGCTGGACCATTATTGTCCTGCATCAGGTGTTCCATTTTATTATACCCTATATATTGTCCAGGCTTAGCAGATATATAAAAAATTATTAAATGAACTATTGTTACCAGCTAAAAGTGACAACGTGAAGCTTTTCTACGCACATTAGCTAAAAGTGGCCGTTTTTTGCAAATGTGCGTAGTAAAGCTTCACTTTTTCACTTTAAACCGTAAACCGTTTTGGGTCTTGCGGCCCTGGGCTCTGCATAGAACCGCAAGACTTAAAATGCTCTGTCTGCCCCATTAGGGATAAAGACGTGATAGTATGTATGTATGTATGTATAAAATAGTTTGAAGGGTTACCTCAAATTTTAAATGATATCTCCGTTTCCTTTCAAATGATTTATTTCAAATGGAAAATTCATGTAGATCCTCAATAAGGTTAAGTATAAATTTATCCTCATCATCATCATCAGTGAGATAAATCACTAAACTTAGATGGAAGAAAGAAAATAAAAGTCTAATTGGCTGCCTATTTATTTAAACTAACCAAAAATCTAGATTAACGGATTCAAACTCAAATATTTACTTTAGCTAAACTGTTTACAATTTAGCTTCGACCTGGGCTAGTATTTTATAAACCTAGAATTGTGAATTAGGTCTTTGTTAGGCAAATTAAAAATAACCGGCCAAGTGCAAGTCAAACTCGCGCACGAAGGGTTCCGTACCATTACCTATAAATAATATAAAAAATCACGTTTGTTGTCCCACTTAAATATTTATTTTATTCTGATTTTAGAATTAGTTCTTACAGCGGCAGCTGAAATACATCCATAGCCATACTATGGGAAATTCTCTTGTAATCATTTTTCTAAACTAAAAACCGACTTCACCCCAAACTCCACAACTAATTTTGATAAAATTATACCCACAAGTATACCCTTTCAAACAACAAAAGAGTTTTCCAAATCGGTCCAGGCTTCTTCGAATAATTAGTGAACATACATAAAAAAGAACGCTCCTCCTTTTTGGAAGATGGTTTAAAAGTAAATTCGTTCAGTCAAACGTGATTTATCAAGCGACGCAGAGAAGTTGACATTGACTTAGAAACACATTATCGTATTGCTTTAATGAAGTTATAAATCTCGTCACTTCTGCCCATAACTTGCTCTTGTGCCTCGTTTATTCTCAATGCTACATGTTTAGTAAGACAGCTTAAAGATTCAAATGTTAATTTAGTAACTAGATCTTTACATGCACTTTAATACGTCAATAATATAAGTCTTCTTCTCGTGTGTGTTAGTGACTAACACTAGTGTCAGAGTTTTTAAACCGCCTTAAAGGCCTCTGACATGGTTTAAGGTAACGACCAATGTCAAAGACAGTGACCGGGACCGCCGGCTTAACGTGCCCTCCGAAGCACGGATCATTTTACTTATCGGACAATCAGGTGATCAGCCTACAATGTCCTCACCAAACTAGGACAACAACACAAAGTCGTTGCCCCCGCCGGGAATCGAACCCGCGACCTCCGGGTATGAGCCGAACGCTCTAACCACTACACCACGGAGGCAATAATATAAGTTACATTACGTGTAATGTATGTTAAAGAAATAAATATTTTTTAAAAGAAACGCTACCGACACCACCGCTTCACAACGACCACTGCTGACAATCTCTGCCTAGTATTTATTCTGCGGCTCTGTTTATTTATAAATACAAAAGACATCGCGTCGCACGCAGACTTAGCGTTAGACTTGGGTATATATTAATATGAACCTTTAATGTACTCAGCCTATAATGTAATGCCTGCGAAATAAAAGGATGTTATTTGATATTTTTCTGACGACCTGACCAAGGTTGCTGGAAGGCGCTGGAAGGCGAATATTATTCTGACGACCTGGTTAGCAAGGTTGCTGGAAGGCAAATATTATTCTGACGACCCGACCAAGGTTGCTGGTTGCAAGGCGCTGGATGCAAGCCGCTCTAGATCGGTCCTTTTCGAAATCTTTAGGAGAGGCCTATGTCTAGCAGTGGACGCTGTGTGGCTGAAATGGATGAGGGGTGAATGGATTTGAAATTCCAATAAAAATGAAAATTCTGTGACGTAAAATTTCATTTGAAAATCCAATACATAAGAAAATTATACGACGTAAAAATTACAGCACGTAAAACTTAAGTAGATATCTTTGATCTGGTCATAATATAACATTTGGTGAAGTGGATAAAACGCGCGACTGTCTAGCAAATGCTTGCAAAAGTTAAGTCACTAAGTTTAGCTGAGTTTATTCAAACGAGGCACCACAAACAAATGAATCTGCTATAACCTAAGACCTAATTTCAATAAGTGTTAATGTAATTTGCTAAGAGCTGTTTGCCACAAACACGGCCGACGCCCTGGTTTGGACTGTTTTATTTCAGATTATTCCTGTCTGGCTAGGTGTAGGAGGAAAGAAATGAGAGGATATGACCTAGGTCTTAATACATGTTTTCACACCTGTTTCCCGTGGAGACAGAGACTATGGATCTCCACTTGCTACGATCCTTGCAAGCCTCTTTCGCTTCGTCAACACTCATAACTCTTTTCATGCATGCTCTCCGGTTATGGATTCTCACTACATCATCCTTCTTAAGAACATCTTAAGAAGGGTGATGTAGCAATTTGGTCGCAGATCGTTCGTCAAGGTCGACTCTGTTCGATTCTCCCATCCACATTATCATCATCATCAGATCTTTTTGTCTCCATTGCAGGAGCAGAAACTTGTGTTATGTATGTGATACTAACTCAACGATACTATATTATATAAAAAAGACATATATAGACAAACATCTAAGACACAGGACAATTTGAAAAAGTCCATTTTCCAACTTGCCCTAAGTGGGAATTGAAGCCAGAACCTTTAGGTGGCGAACTAGCATGGTAACCACTACGCACGGAGGTCGTCCTTCGATGAAATAAAGTTAGTAAGTTTTAGTCGCCAAGTATAGTCTTTGAATCTTGAGATTTCTAGTAGCCTAGTAGACACTTTCACAATAGTTTATTGGTGTATTATGAAAGTTATTTTAATTGGATAGTCATCAAGCTATTTCTCTTTCTATCAGACACCTCAACAGAAAACTTTCAGGTATGTTGTAAAGTATATTATTATACACTTAATATATCGTGCAGTGTAGTAGGTGTCCCCAAAAGGGTTACTATAAGTACTGGGACACAGGAAGCGAGTGCATACAACATTAAACACCTCAACAATTCAATGTAGGGCGACCAAACTACCATCAAATCAAAACATTACTTTTTTCTTTTACAAGCTTTTAACATCAACTTTTTTTTAATTAAGCATAATTTAGTGCAGGTTAATCATATATTTTAGTTTCCAAGGTGTACATTATATTTTTATGTATTTATGATTACAGTATACAAAAATATTCAGCAACATTTTTCGTCAAAAAATAAGGGTACAAAAGTATATCCGCAACATGCTTCGTCAAGTTTAGTTTTATTTATCTATATTCCTATTCTTACTTATTTTTCTCAATACAAATCTATATATTGTATGCTGAGATTGTATGTTTGTTTAGGTCAAATCTTGCTACTCAATTTTCAATTAGTTATAGTCAACCGATTGAGCTGAAATTTTGCACACTTGTGTATATCGGATGACAATACAATATTATGTCATGAGCTGTACTGATGATGTAGCCGGGAGATTAAAAAGAAATCAGTTATAAAACAACATCGATGAGTCGGACTTGCTTGATTTGTCTTGGCGAGCACTTTATGGTAGACGATGTCTAGGGTCTGATCACGGTGACAGAAGGTGATCGATGGAACTCAGTTTTAAAACGACGCAACTCCATCAAGTTTGGCCTTATTGCATTTATCTTAATTTTGGCCTCATAATAAAAGCTTGTGCATTTTTTTTTTACAAAACTTACTTAGTTAATTAAAAGCAATCATTAGACAATGGACTTGGCCGTATATTTTTTTTAAAAAAGATTCAAACATTTATTTGCTAACTATGAGTCATAATACATACAGGTCTTAGAAATATTGAAGGTCTAATCATAGCAACTCAGAGAGTATTGCAAATACAATGGGTAGATGTCAATTGATTAAATTAATAAACTAAACATGCTTAAAAATAATATTACAAATCTAAATTTCATGAATAGTATTGTCTACAATCAAATTAAATTCTGTACTTATTTACATCTAAATAGTCTTTGAAAGTGTAGTAGCATTTTGAAATAAGGTAGGATTTTAGAGCATTCCAGAATTTTTTGAATGTTTTTTCTTATTTCCCCGGTAATACGTGACGTGATAACATTCTAAGTCAAATTTTACTAACATGATTTGAAAAAACTGATATGCGATAAGACAGCTAATATATTTTTCAATTTTAACCATTATTCACATATATGTATACATTACCAACATGCTCCGACAAGTTTATTACCAAATTTGTCTAAAAGGTGTAGTGTAAATGAGTAGTTCCACATAAGTAATTTTAAACCCATATAAGTTAATATTTTAATGAAACAATTACTTACATGGAAACTTTACTCAAAGCGGACTCAAATCATAATTTTCAATTTGGTGCGATTCGACACGCACGATGTGTTGCCAGGTGAGATATTAAGTCATTACCGTAAGTCATTTACCAAATTGCAGTCGTATCATAAGACCCTTACAACAAAAACAGGTTTTTATAATGTCTAACAGAGCATAGTGAAGAATTATCCCGCAGGAATATTGTTGTACCTACATACCTAGCCAAATATGAAAAATACACTACTTAGTTAATTTCATTAGCTTATTAGCGATCAGATGCTGATTGTTATGTAGAAAAAAAATTCAATATCTTTTATTTTGCTTTTTTGAAGTTAAGTTTCAGTTGAAAATTGCAATAAAATAAACAAAACAATATTTGTTTAAAACTAAAAACCGACTTCATACCCAGACTACACAACCGATGAAAAAAAATCTATAGGGCCACCCCGCAGGATACACTTTTATACAAAAAAGATTTTTTCCAAATAGGTCCAGTCGTTTTCAAAGAATCGGTTAATATACATTAAAAAAAAGATCACGACAAATTGATAACCTCCTCCATTTTTGGCAGTCGGATAATAAACAAAACAAAAAGCAACATCAAACAACTAAATGATTACTATTTTTTTACCTTGACACTCGGTTACCAATCAGGTTCGTATAAATCCTAGATTCTCACCATATGCTTGAAAGTTACGTAAGAAAATAATAATATCTGTCCTTGCTTCTACGACCATATGGTCACCGTACCGCTAGCAATGTGACCACATTTACTGGACAATTAAACAGAGGTAGTAGAGCGAATACTTCCAAATGGTTTAAAATTGTCCCCTTTGTCCAAGCGCACTCGACTCATATTTTTTTAATTTTGTTTTTTTAATTGAGTGATTGATGGTGAGTGATTTTTAATGGTTTTGTGGAAGGACGTGAATGGTCTAGGTTTATTTGCTTTTAATAGTCATGTTATGACTAACTAGATAATGTTTGCAGTAAAGACTTTTGTGTTTGAGAGCCGGGTAACTTTGAAGTCAGGGGTAACTTTAATTTTGAGGATAACACTGATGAAACGAATTGATCGAATTTTTTTTGAGAATTCCTAACAGCGATTTAGCGTGAAAATTTTAACACTGATCCGAAGGTAAATTTTACCAAACGCTTATAGGGAAATTAAGCTTAGAAATACAAGCTAAACAAAGCTTAAAAAACATCGATGAAACCTCTTCAACCCGTCTGGCCAGCGTGGAGAGTGTAGGCCAAGTCCTCTAGTTGCTCTGGCCACTTGGCCAGACGATACGACTTATGGCTCTGGTAATACAGAGGGTCGTGCTCCTGCAGTGGAGATAAAAAGAACTGATGATGATAGGGAAATTCGTAAACATACACGTACATGACATACTTTAGAGATATGATTAACAAGTGTTATAAAAAAATATTTCTGACTTCAAAATAAATGAAGTCCAAGCAGGAAGTAGTCTCAATAAAGTTAAAATATAAATAAATATAAAGGGACAAATTACACTGATTAAGCTAGCCGCAAAGTAAGTTCGAGACTTGAGTTAATGTAAAAAATATACATTACATCTTTACCCTAACGATGTAGACAGAGCCTGGGCCGTAAAGCCCAAAGGCCTTTGGCGTGAAGATGAAATAACCAAACTCGGCTCAGTTGAATTAAATTTTAACGATATTGTTCTATTATCCAGTGCACAGAACTCGTGTGTACATATGTCTGTTAGTTTATTTCTGATTTGAATATTCCTGGCTGTTACGCAACGGGTTGTTATGGCCGGATTAATGGACGTACAGTCCGCATTGTAGGTCAGACTGTAATGTGCGTATTCATCTCATCTTTAGGTCTTTTTGTCTCCACTGCAGGAGCACGACCCTCTCTGTACTGCCAGAGCCATACTTGGCCAGAGCAGCTAGTGGACTTGGCCTACACTCTTCTCATTGATGTTTATAAGCTTTGTTTAGCTTGTATTTCTACGACATTCACGGGAAGACTTGGAGTGGTCCTATTCTACTTTGCCGGATACCGGTGATGTGCATTTTATGTTAGTTTTAGAATCCTTTTTTAGAAGATTGTCGTCGGAAGCGACTAAAAGACGAGTAGACCCAGCCCCACTTTTTATTTTAGTATTGGTTGTTGTAGCGGCAACAGAAACCTGGTGACAGACAGACGGACCTGAACTGTCATTGTTAAGAAGATAGAGCAACCCTTTTTTGCCAACACAATCCGAAAGCGAAGATGATTGATTGGGTACCATTTTTGGATCGGTCATTTTAAGATATTCGGACCTAGACAAACAGAGCCTATTTTTAGAGGACGAATTTTAAGCTGATTCGTCATAAGCCCCAATGAAGTTTTAACGTGCCTTCCGAAGTAAGATCGCCAGTCGAGAGATGTTGAGTGGTCTATTTATTTGTTTATTTAATGTAAATGTTATGTGTTTTAATTCACTGAAATATTTTCGTTACTTTAATATTAATTAGTAGTTACATCTGGTAGAACAACTTTTTAGAAGGTTTCAATCTAACAAATTATAGCATAAAAAGTGGCACTCTGAGAGTGCCGACAGAATGAAAACTAACAGCGTCGCGAGTTCAATGGTTTTTCCCAATCTTATAAAATACTTTCTGTGCATGCCCAAGGCGCCTAAAGAATTTTCTACTTTAAAAAATTAAGCCATGGCTAATTCATTAGTTGGCTATACCTAACGTGTCACACAATTATATCTAAAACAATGTAAAATGCAAATTTACTAAATAAATAGTCGATTTTTCACGCGTTAACTATCAAAATGGCGTGATGGCGGTCATTACCTCTCTAAGGTACTTATAATGACCGGCGCACGCGCATAATTACTTGGTGTTTTGGCCACAGGTCAGGGCGCATGGGTGACTATTTCCGTTGGGTACAAGATATAAGCGAAGAAGTTGGATTTTACGCATTTATTTTCTCTATCTAAAATGATCTGTATGTCGTATTAATGGTTTGTTCCACTTAAATCACCTGGCGAAATTGGCCAGGTTATTTAACTCCACAAAATAGAGTACTTAAATTACCTGAGGTCAGGTTATTTAAGTCGACTACTAAATTATGATACAATTATTCCACTTAAATCACTCATAAATCTCGGGTGGTTTAACTCGACAAAACAGTCAACTTGAATAACCTGTCTGTCCCATCAAGGATAAAGATGTATGTTTATGAAATCTTTGGGAGAGGCCTATGTCCAGCAGTGGATGTTATGCGGCTGAAATGATGATGATGATGATGTATGTTTAGCTTATTTTAAGCATTTGATTTGATCCTAGAGAACAACCCATCGCGCGTATAAGTATACCTATCACCTAAAATTACGGGCACATACATATTTGACTATAAAAATGAATAGTGAGAAATATTGAAGAGGTAAAATTTTTATTTACTACCCACAAATCTGATAGTCGTTTATCACAATTTCATACAAGTGAATTAATTAACTAGGTACTTACAAATTTGACAGTCGTATATAACACAATTTCATAGTGGCGTGTGCGGTTTTTGCAAGTTTCAATAAGATCTGTGCTGTAAATACTGTGTTATTTTATCATGGAGTTTAAATTCATCAAACGAGGAAGAGGGCAAACTTTACTACTAAACGGGCATCAGTATGGAAAATTCAGAGTATATAAAAAGTAGTATGTAAACGCGTATAAGCATACCTATCACCTATCGCTATACATACCACCTATACGTTCCTTAGACAATATTTTTGGATATAAGTACTCGTAAGTATCATAAATTCTTAAACACTGACAAAAAAGTTTCATGCTAATGTGTCTGTCTGTGGCATTGTAGCGCTCGAACGGATGGACCGATTTCTATGCGTTTTTTTCATATGAAAGCAAATTCTCTTGCGGTGGTTCTTAGCTATATCTTATAAAACTATAAATTAAACGTAAATTTAAACAAAAAATCTAGCAAAGTAGTGTTTTCGCTATTTTTTTCTGCTATTTTTTTTTTGTTGAGCAAAGTAGGAAACATTCACAAAGATACAGCGATTCAAAGTTTTGGACTAGGGGTTAGTGACTTATGGTGGATAATTTTTTTTTACAGTTGGTAAATTTATGTTAATTTTTACTCACTTTTTACAAATTACAATTATATTTTTTTATACTTCGATGTTATTTTTTTTACAATGGTTGTTACATACTGAGGGTGGTTAATTATTTTTGTTTTTCATAGTAGTAGGTAGATGAAGACAAATCTATGAAGTTTTTATTAAACATTTTGTAAATGAGTACATATATATATTTTTTGTACCTACGTACTTTATTCCGACCAAAAAAAAAACTAAACTTCTTGACCCTAGTTTTAGCAAATAAGTTCACTAATCTTGAGATTGAGTTATTTGCTTACTTACGCCAACCATACGCACGCTTCTTTAAAAGAAGAAGAACTCCTAAATTATTATTGACCTGATTTTTAATTGATTTCACTAAATTTCACTAATAAACTTTTATGTAAAAAGATTTTTTATTTGGAACAAAAAGTACCTAACAATCGCATTCACAAGTCGATTTACGAAGAAATTTTAGTTCACATTGGATTTAATTGCAACGGTAAGTGACAAATAATTTTACTAAAGGTTGTTTTAAATAAATATATACCAAGAAATAAATAAAAGTCTAGTTTATTTTAATCCTCTAGCATAGGGTATTTAAGTTGTCTATCTAGTGGATTTAAATCACCTGGGTATTCGGAGTGATTTAAGTTGACCAACTTTTTAGTCGACTTAAATCTCCTGGCCTGAGGTTACTTAAGTACTCTATTTTGTGGAGTTAAATAACCTGGCCAATTTCGACAGGTGATTTAAGTGGAACAAACCGTATTAATTTTAGCAAAGATAATATACCTAGCTGTGCCCGTGGGCTTCACTCCGCGTGGGAATTTCGGAATAAAAACTATCTTATGTCTATCCCTGGGTATCAAACTATATCCATATCCAATTTCATCTAAATAGGTCAGTGGTTGAAGCGTGAAGTGGTAAAAAACAAACAAACACACAAACAAACAAATTTACAAACTCACTTTCGCATTTATAATACTAGTAGGAAGTAGGACTAGTAGGGCTAGTAGGACTAGTAGGACTAGTAGCATTCGAATAACATACTATCATCAGAAGCTTCCTTAAATTATTTTCTTGTTTAAGTTCATGTATTGCACCACACACCATCACTATCATTATTCTCCAGAGTAATTATGTCACTTCTTTCGTTACACAACGTCGCTAAACTAGAACCGTAGAAGGGCCATTCCGAATTATCTTCGTTGACATCTTGTAACCCTTGAGATATATATATGTGTAGGTAGTGTATGTAAAATGTCAAAGATCTCGTATACTTAGACTCTAATAACAAATAATTCGCCTCGAGCTGTGAAATGTGAAAATATGAGGTCCGCGGACCCCATATTTTAGTGTTACCCCTGATGTCAAATTCAGCATAGCTCAAAGTTATATTTTTATAAGTTTTTTTAAATTACATTTTTGTACAAGCTTTTTTTGTGAGGCCAAAGTACTTTTTAAGATAAAATAAGCCCAAACTCGATGGAGTGGCGTCAAGTTGCGGAAGGTGGTCCATGGAACTCAGTAATAAAATATTACTGAGTTCCATCGACCACCTTCCGTCTCCGTGATCAGACCCTGGACATCGTCTACCATAAAGTGCTCGTCAAGACAAATCAAACGAGTCCTACTTAATGAAGTTATGTTGTTTTATAACTGAGTTCCGTTGAATATCTCCCGGCTCCATCATCAGAACGGCTTAGTGATAACTGCCTCCGTGGTGTAGTGGTTAGAGCGTTTGGCTCATACCCGGAGGTCGCGGGTTCGATTCCCGGCGGTGGCAACGACTTTGTGTTGTAGTCCTAGTATGTTTAGGCCATTGTGGGCTGATCACCTAATTGTCCGAAAAGTAAGATGATCCGTGCTTCGGAGGGCACGTTAAGCCGTCGGTCCCGGTCACTGTCTTTGACATTGGTCGTTACCTAAAACCATGTCAGAGGCCTTTAAGGCGGTTTAAAATCTCTGACACTAGTGTTAGTCACTAACACACACGATAAGAAGAAGAAATGATAACATAATATTGTATTGTCATCCAACTTACACAAATATATAAAAGTCCTGCTCAATTGGTTAAGGATAACTGGTTGAAAACTGAGTTGAAAGATTTGACCTAAACCACAGAATTTATAAAAGTATCCTAAACTAAACATATAATTATACAAGGTGGAAGGGGCATACCCATAATCAATCGAACCACAAGCTATACTTCTTCTTCTTATCGTGTGTGTTAGTGACTAACACTAGTGTCAGAGTTTTTAAACCGCCTTGAAGGCCTCTGACATGGTTTTAGGTAACGACCAATGTCAAAGACAGTGACCGGGACCGACGGCTTAATCAGCCTGCAATGTCCTAACCAAACTAGAACAACACAAAGTCGTTGTCCCCGCCGGGAATCGAACCCGCGACCTCCGGGTATGAGCCGAACATTCTAACCACTACACCACGGAGGCAGTTTACTAGTGATACTACAGTGACAAGCTATACTGGATCACTATGGTATAATGATATAAGATTATCAGCCAAAAAGACAAAAAATATCGTCACTCTCATACAAAAGTGAGCAGCAGGCCGCGCACTTTGTATGCGAAAGTCATATTTTTATTTTATTTTCACCGTTATTTTAATTTCATCGTACTATATAGTGATTTAGTATAGTCCGTGGTTCGATTTATTACAGATTATGTCTCTTCCACATTACACACCTCCAAGATACATTGCAAGATAACTAAAAGCAATAAGCTAAAATTCCGCGTTTGGAAAATGGTACCACGGATACCTTTTGGCAGCTTGAAAATACTGACACCGGTGTTACTAACTCGAACGAAAAAACAAACAAAATTAGTAAGCATGTAGAGACACTTGTATCAAAACCCCTCGCGCGTGGTTTCCAAGTAAGAGATAGAATCTGGTCGGTAGCCCTTTGATCGGCTTTGATGGTATCGCCTTATGTCCGGTAACTCGCTGGTTCCAGTTCTCATGTTTTAATCATTTTACATAGAAATAAGTTTTATTCTAAACCGACTGCCAAAAAGGTACCCGTAACCGAAGGGCATGTATAAAGAGATTAATGAGTTAAGATGAAGGAAAAGAGGTTTGTCAGGATCGTAGCAAGTGAAGGTCCATAGTATCTGCCTACCCCTGCGGGAAACAGGGGTGATATTTTGTATGTATGTATGCCAAAAAGGTGTAGGATTTTAGAGATTCACGGTCACAATTACTGTTATTAGTTTTATGGGAGTATTAATCGCGGTAAGTCCCGTAATACTAATAACAGTAAATAAGTTTAGGTTATCAATTCGTCTCGATCTTTTTTTCTATGTATGTTCACCGATTATTCTAAGCCTGGACCGATTTGGAAAGGTCTTTTTTTTTGGTATATTTCCGAGGTGGTCCCATAGAAATTTCATCAAAATCGGCTGTGTAGTTTGGGAGTGAAGTCGGTTTTTAGTTTTGAAAAACAATTTGTATGGAAAATGGTAAAGAAATTGGTTAAGTGACCCCGCGTTTTAAAAATGGCTTGACATAACCTGACGACTACCATACAATGATGACAGCCAGGAGTGCCGGGACCAACTGCTTCACGGAGGAGCTCGAGAGATTTTAGTGCCACTTGTGATCCATCCAAGTATGGACCATGCCCTTTGCTTAACTGCCGAAAGCGCTAGTAATGCGTACTCCCGCTGGACCATCGAGCTTCTCGAGCAATAATTTTGATACGAGAGTTCTATGCTTATTCATAACTGATAATATTGTGGCGACCTCTACGCCACTACGAGGAACTAACCACAAACAACAAATGAACGCAGCAATACCTAGTTCACAAGAATCATACGAGATGGCGCCAGCAGAATCTACATCTCGATCTCAGAGTTCTGGTTGCAACTGACTATATATACAACCTCCGACAATACACCGTCGGAGCCGCGGTTCCCCGCAACACCATGCCTGGCGGGAAGATCTTCTCTTTGTGGCGGTCGAGCATATCACCTCGCTCCCGCTACAATATATTTAATAAGTATAACCAGCTTCAAAACAGCACTGCTGCAGATGCTAGGTATACGCGCTTAGATGAGGAGGACTGAACATTACTTTTTTAAGTCGATTAAAAGTACATTTCTAACACTGCCGGCGTGTGTGAAGCCGTCAATTTGTCGGATCATTAGGCCTCATCATTTTATAATAACGCCAGTTACCGGTTTTGAACTCCAATCTGGTGCAAGGTGGGGCTGCGACTGCACGGAGGGGGATGTTCACTCGGAAAACATGATCCGCTGCAAGTCACGGTTGCCAGTCAATATTCATAATGATCATCATCATCATCATCATCATTTCAGCCGCATAACGTCTACTGTTGGACATAGGAGTTATTTATTTGTTTAAATTTTTTATTGTACTTAATAATAAACATATTGTACAAATACAAATGGTACAAGTGGCCTTTAATATTGTTTTAGGTCTAGACATGATTTCTTTTGAACTGTACTTATTTCAAGGCTTTGTTTATTTCAAAACATGACAGCCTTATCGTAACTTAACCTATTATATTTGACTACACAGTAAAGGGAGTTACTGTTGCACAGCCGCTGCTAGATTATATACTGCAATAGCTCCATCCAAAGATGGTTCTGATAAAAAAAAGGTGAGATAACGCCAATGATAACGCCAATATATTCAACTTAGACTGCTTAGCAGTAACTGTCTTTGCTTTTTCCTTTTATTTCATACACATTCAATAGCAAGTGTTGTACATCTTCAAGGATGCCACACAAATCCCAATAAAACTTTCTGTGAATTTCTCAGCGTAGAAGTCATTTTGAAATAGTTTCGAGTGTTCTCGGTCAGATATATTCGGAAGTTGTAGAAATTATTTTCCGTATGATCCACTTCGTCCAATCTCGAACGGATCACATGGTTCGAGTGGACGTACCCCTGCAACATACAAGCTAATCTTGTTCTTTGTCGGCATACATTTTCATTAATAACTCATTTCCTAGCCATGCAAAGTTATCTTGTAAACCTTATAACGAAATACTTAAAAACCGTCATAATATTAAAAGCTTTTAGGTAGTTGTATGGCACAAACAATGTATCTTGTATGTTTGTTTAGGTCAAATCTTGCAACTCAATTTTCAACCAGTTAACCTTAACCGATTGAGCTGAAATTTTGCCTACATGTTTAACGGATAGCAAACCAATTTTATGGAGTAAATGAGCTGTTCTGATGATGGAGCCGGAAGATATTCGACTGAACTTAATTATTAAACAGGATAACCTCATTGAGTAGGACTCGTTTGATTTGTCTTGACGAGCACTTTATGGTAGACGATGACTAGGGTCTGATCACGAAGACGGAAGGTGGCCAATAGAACTCAGTAATAAAACGACGGAAATCCATCGAGTTTGGACTTATTTCATTTGTCTTACGTACTTCATTACATCACAATAACAGCAAGTACAAAAAATACTTATAATTTTTTTTATCTTATACACGCTGACTTTTCATTGGTTTTGGAAAAGAAAATGTCGTATAGTAAATAAATTACTCTATCCATATACGTAATCCAAAATTGCGTATGACATAAGATAAAAAAGTTACAAAAATGATGTTCGATCGAGACCACGTAGTACTTGTCCAAAACTGTCGCGTGAACTCGCGTGACTCCATAAACTTTGGGCGGCCGGCCGGCGACGGCGCCTGGCGGTGGAACTACTAATTGATCATGATTTTGCTTTAAAAATAAAAGTAAGCTTTAAAAATAAAGTGTAGTAAAAATATTTGGTTCTGAATTTTTATTTTGACTAGCTAATTAGGTCTTACTAACGATTCTTATGAAGTGGCGTTCGGCTCCAAAACCAATGAAATATCACCATGTATATAAGTCAATAAGTCAATGTATCTAACAAGAAGCAGCATGGTCTAAATACATAGGTATTTTTTTAATAGCGACTTCGAAAATTGTAACTCTTATTTTGTAACCACCGATACGCTACGAAAGTCGTCAAAGTTCAATTAAGACACATGAGTGAGTATTATGTCGGGGGGGTCAGCACAGAGATGGCAAAGGATAGAAGGTTATGGAGGGAGTTGACATACAGAGCCGACCACAAATAGGGAAAAGGCAAGGAAGAAGAAGAAGAAGAAGAGTTAGTATTATGTCAGATTTCCCTACAACATTTAGTCAACGTTTCCTCTTGACTTTTCTAAGTCTATTTTTACGCTTGAGGTAAGGCCAATATCAATAAATCAAAACACGTCGCAGTACAGCACAAAAAAAACAACGCCCAAAGAAAATCAACCGTCCAAACAGCGTAACGGAGCCCAAATTAAAAATTCCATACAAGCCATACATCATGGTGTTGATTGGAGTGTATGCTGTGACCCCAATAATACCCAAAAAGAAAACTAAACCAAGCAGTACACTTCTTTTTAACCGACTTAAGAAAGGAGGTTCAGGAATTCGAATGTATATAATTTTTTTTATGTATGTTCCCCGATTATTTGAAGACGCCTAGACCAATTTGGAAAATTCTTAGTTTGTTTGAAAGAGCACGCTTGTCAGGTGGTCTAGGTCTAATAGGTTTCGTTTTTACTTTTGAAAAATTATCTTTTTGTCTTCAAATGTATATTTTTTCCCCGATTAATCAAAAACGCCTGGACCAATTTGGAACATTCTTAGTTTGTTTGAAAGGACATACTTGTCAGGGTGTCCCATATAAATTTCATCAAAATCTGTTGTGTAGTTAGGCGTTGAACTCGGTTGTTTTGAAAAAATATTAGAAGAGAATACTTCGTCTGTTGGAGCTTCGGTACGCCTGATCTTTGTTGACCCTATACATATAATAATTTGAGAACATTCTGTACATGTTTAAGTACAAAATTTACAAATTGACAATTATTTCAAATTTGACATCATGGTTAATTAATAATTGTGACATAACAGCGTATTCTCAGTCCACATATTTAATTTCAATATCAGTATAATTGTAAGTTGACGTTTTTGGAGAAAATGCTGCAGTACAGTTTGTTACCGCTTCTTCTGTACTTGCGCTTAGGAAGCGGCAGTACACTTATCTGTAAGTAAACGATCTGACGTCATACGAATGAAAACGAAAAATTGACAATTATCCAGTGATACAAATATCCAAAAATAAATAAATGTTTTTGTGATCTATAAAGTCGTGACCCCGTTTTGGTATACAATATGTAGTAAACGAAACCAACGTATGTACAGTACATAAATAGGTAATTGAACTGAATGCGCTCTTTTGAATGTGTTATAAAGGTAAATGCTTATCGAGTCATTCTTGGTTGGATTATTGAACCAATCAAGAGGATGGTAAAGTGTATTTTACACTATACCTTGATCCATAATTATTTCGCTTTTGATCTTTTGGTCAAAAGCGAAATAAATATGAATAGGGATATGAATAAATACCTAAATATTATTACTCAAAACTAAAAACCGACTTCACCCCCAAAACAATCAACCGATTTTGATAAAATTTCTATGGGACCACTTCGGAAGTACAAACAGTCACAATATCGATAAAATTATCGATAGTATCGATATTGTAATTCTTTTAAATAATAAAAAGAATTTTCCAAATCGATTTAGGCGTCTGCGAATAGTCGGTGAACATACATTAAAAAAAAGATCTCCTTTTTTGGAAGTCGAATAATAATTAGATAGGAACAAATAAGTTTAAATACTTACTTTTAGGTTTGTGTAGCCTAAGTTTTTAAACTTGTGTATATTTAATTATTACATACATGGTCTGGGAGCAAAGAAAGAACTTAGTAGAAGTATGTACCTACCAAGTTTTTCTTTTTCTGTGCAGAACATAAAAGCCGATTGAGGGAATAGGCAAAACTTGGGCAATGCGGGTAGCATCCCAATTTTCATTACCGTTCCTACATTCTCGGCCCTGAGCCCTGTCTGCTTAGAATAGCACGAACCAAAATACTCTGTCTACCCGTGATAAAGACGTGAAAGGGTATATATGGATATTTTTTTATATATTTTTTATATATATCTATATATTTATTGAGAATTCACAATTAGCGAATATATCGCGTAAAATATACAGTGAGTTCGTATATTTGTTTGTTTGTTACCTCTTTACGCTTCAACCACTGAACCTATTTAGATGAATCTCGTATGGATATACTTTGAGACTCAGGGAAGGACATAGAATAGTTTTTATTCCATAATTCCCATGGGAAACGAAGCCAGCGGGACAGTTAGTGTTCATTAAAACTAAATTTGCCTGCTTTAACTAAAAATGACCTTCAATATTTAAGTACCTAACCAACCCACTATCATATCGTGAAACTGGGACCTAAGTACGTGTACTTAATTACAGACTAATTAAATAAAGCTTGTAAAATATCCATTACACTAAACCTCGATTACCAGTAGCTCAAATGCTTAAAACAGTTTTAAGTATCAACACTTTCAACATTTACTTAAAATTAACTTAACGCATTAAAGAGACTTTACTTGAGTGAACGAGGCCTTAGAGCGCCCACGCTTGCAGACCGGTCCTTAACTTAGTGAATATACGAGTGCATAGTATATAAGAAATAGAAGGTAATGTTCGTAAAGAGGCAATAGGAATTACGTTAGTAAACTTCTATTCTTAATTCAATTTTTTCGACGATGATTTTTTAAACAAAGGATGGTTGACGTGATGGCTGGCTGTCAATTGTAAAACCAGGTAAATCCATTTAATAATAATACCATCGATCAAATATTACTCGATAATAATACTTATCTATATACTATAACGTCCCTATAGCTAATGAAATGATGCAGGCAGCTCTTGCAATTAGGAAATATTTAATCAAAATAGTGAGTTTGCTAAAATCTCCGTCTCCTATTTCTTTCAACTGAAGAAAAAAATTCTACGTTTTTAGGGTTCCGTACTCAAAGGGTAAAAACGGGATTCTCAGCCTCCTCTGGCCGTCTATCTGTAACTAGGCTGTAACTGGCATGAACCGTGATAGCTAAGTCATTAAAATTTTCACAGAAATTTCTGTTGCCGCTATAACAAGAAATATTAAAAACAGAATAAAATAAATATTTAAGTGGGGCTCCCATTCAACAAACGCGATTTTTTATAAATAATGGTACGGAACATTAAGTGCGCGAGTGTGACTAATACTTTGCCGGTTATTTATTTTCTCCCAGTTAGAAAAAAGATGAGCCACAAGATGTCATCAAAAGTTTATTATAACAAAGATTACCTTCTATCCCTACTTTTACTAGTACTTCTGAGTCATTCCTTTCTATCACTCGTGAAGGCACATTTCTGGTTTGTTCCTTACGATATTCCTGATAAACCGAGATGGAATCTGACTCGACTTGTGGAGAAATGGGTTATTGTTATATTCCACTGATTTTATGAGATACGATAGAAAGTTTTGTCTGTGGATGATTTGACGATATTTCTCTATACGAAATATCGTTTGGTAAACAACAAACAATTCTACAGCAGAACTCTACAATCAAAACTTGTTAACCGACTTCCGAAAAGGAGGAGGTTATAAATTTGTCGCCATCTTTTTTTTTTGGTTGTTCACCGATTATTCGAAGACGCTTGGACTGGATGAAGTTGGTTTTTTTACAGTGAATGTTGTTCAAAATTACCGACTGAATGTGCTTTTCATTAAATAAATTCGTTTCAGTACATATATGAATTGTTTCGATTTTTATCTGTAAATGGCGTTTACACTTGAAACATTAACCTGCAATACCAAAGAATACAAGACTACTTCTCAAACGCACTCTGTTTGTCAATCACCATGCATTGTAATGTCAAAAACTGATTTTGAACATTTTTGACAGTTCGGAACGTGGGTTCGAATGCTCCCCGAATATTTTAGAAATAGTTTGTGGTGGGTGGTATGGCATTGTTCGCTGTAAGCCTCGAGAAAGAAATCTGTAGATGTAGCATTAGTGCTCAAAAGTCGTCTCGACAGATGAGCACTATTACACCGAGCTTATATTGTGAGCACTTGATCCGCTAGTTTTGATAATCTTGCAAAACTTGCATTTCTTTCTCAAAATAACCATTTTTCGTTGCAAAACATTTCATATCATATACAAGACAAGTAAACACAAAACGTTAGCAACGAGACCAACAGTACTGCCTAAAACTAAATTTACTCACATTTCCAAATATCCAATACTAGCTGTGCCCGTGGGCTTTGCTTCCCGTGGGAATTTCGGGATAATAATGATTCTATGTCCTTCCCTTAATATCAAACTACCTATATCCATATCAAATATCTAAATAGGTTCAGAAGTTAAAGCGTGAAGTAGCAAACAAACAAAAAAGAAATATACAAAGTCACTTTCGCATTTATAATATTAGTAGGATTAGGATATTAGGATTATCAAAAAGTTGACAATGAGACGGCAAGACATCACGCAACGTAGAAAGATCTAGCATTTTCTCGCGAAAATTACTAAAGATTTTTCCAGCAATAAATTTAACGCAGCTGAAATGAAATATGTAACGCAACATCTTGAGAAACTATACCATCATTGGTTAGAGAGATAAAATAGTCTGTGGGTGTACTGAATGTGCCTTTGATGTTTCCAGGAATAACAAGTAACAACGTAAATTTAAGTTTCAATCGCATAGCACGATTTTATGACTTGATCTGTGCGGTGCGATGTCTGATTGAAGAAAAAAAGAAAGAAGATTAGAACTCAAGAATTTTAAACTATTGTAAAATCTAAGTTCGATAAAAATATAATTCAAAGTGTTTACTATTATCTCCCACGGTGTCGTAAGAGGCGACTTAGGAACAGATATCAAAATACTCGTAAACAAAATTTTTGCTTCCATAGTCTAAACTCACAGATCAGCTGATCAAAAAAATCGGCATTTCCATACGAAAGTGTGTAGCCGCCCGGGCAATTTGTATGGGAGAGTCGAATTTTTTTTTTTGTCCTTTGACTGTTATTTTAATTTCGTGATCTAGTATAGCTCCTGGTTTGATTTATTACCTTCCCTTCTAAGTTGTATTGTATAATCATATTTACTCATAATGTACATTTATCTATTTTTTAATTATATAATTTTATTATGACAAAATCCTTATGACAAACCATATTGTGATTTAAACCCTTAGGAGAAAAGATCTTCTTCTTCTTATCGTGTGTGTTAGTGACTAACTCTAGTGTCAGAGTTTTTAAACCGCCTTAAAGACCTCTGACATGGTTTTAGGTAACGACCAATGTCAAAGACAGTGACCGGGACCGACGGCTTAACGTGCCCTCCGAAGCACGGATCATCTTACTTATCAGACAATCAGGTGATCAGCCTACAATGTCCTAACCAAACTAGGACAACAACACAAAGTCGTTGGCCCCGCTGGGAATCGAACCCGCGACCTCCGGGTATGAGCCAAACGCTCTAACCACTACACCACGGAGGCAGTTTATATAAAATAAAAAAGATAATATCCCATCTCATTATAACCCAAAGTTTCGACTCTTCAAATGTTGACCCCAAACAAGATAAGCAACCTGAGCTTCAATGTCCTCAAAAGAAAAACTGGAAGCCTATAGAAACATTTTCCATAACTGTCACTTTCCAACAAACACTTTCCCACGACCGGTTGTGCATTAAGTCATACCTTGTGACATTAGACAGGTGTTCCGTACACAATACGTGTGTGGGTGGAACCAAACTATAGTCTTTCTATGGATTATGATGTTATAATATGAAATGAAATGAAATTTATTTGACTCTTCATAATCTTCGAAGATGGTGTTAATTCGTCAGAAGTCGAAGACAAAGAAATCAGATTTTTCTTAAAATTTATCATCATCGTTAGGTCTCATTACTCTCCACAGGAACACGACCCTCTCTGTACTACCATGGTCAGAGCAGCCAAAGGACTTGGCCTACACTCTCCTCGCTGGCCACGGGTTGGAGAGGTCTCATCGATGTTTATAAGCTTTGTTTAGTGGATTTGAGCGGCCTAAGTCGCTTTCTACGACATCCACGGAAAGACTTGGAGTGGTCCTATTCTACTCTGCCGGAAACCACTCAGCACTTAAAATATTGAGACTGGACAGTAAACATTCTTGGCAATTCGTCATATGATTTTTTTACACTTTTTTTGCTTTGCTCCCGCTTAATCTTTACCGGTCAAAAAGGAATTTTGTTCCAAAAACTGCCTCGAATTTGGTCCATCCGTTCGAGAGCTACCCGCAGACAGACAAACATTGTCGGGGATTAAAAATACCTTCGTCCTTGTTTTGTTGTTTTGGCAAATAGCAATCATACCTGCAAAGAAAAAAAAAACACTGTTAATTATATAAATCCAAACAAAAGTTTGTTTTTGTCTGCAATACACTTTGTATTTATTTATATTTATTAATTTATTTGTACTGAAACTAATTAAAAGCACGTTCATCATCATCATCAGGTCTTTTTAGTCCACTGCAGTAGCACGACCCTCTCTGCGCTACCAGAGCTATACTTGACCAGGGCAGCCAGAGGATTTGGCCTATATTCTCCTCGCTGACCAGACGAGTTGAAGAGGTCTCGTTGATGTTCATAAGCTTTGTTAAGCTTGTATTTGATAAGTCGCCTTCTATATCCACGGGAAGACATGGAGTAGTCCTATTCTACTCTGCCGGAAACCACACGGCGAACATTGACAGATTAAATTCAAAATTGACGTCAGGTAGTAGTCTCATCGTCGTAAAGCCAGTTAAATTAGCTAGAGCTTTTGTAAGTTAAGCAACCTTGGGCGTGGTCCTCACTCAGATGGCAAAAAATTTTTAGAACTTCTCCGTTCTTTGAAAGGCATATTAAGCCGCCAGAGGAGGGTGTCATTATTGAAATATCACGTGTGCCTATTTATTTTTAACCACCTACAAAAAAGAGGGGTGTTATAAATTTAACGCTAGTGTCTGTCTGTGGCAGAACTGATAGACCAACTTTGATGCTGTTTTTTTACGTGAAAGCAACTTCCCTTGCAGTGGTTCTTAGCCATGTTTCATGAAAATCGGTTCAGTCGTTTAAGAGTTATTGGTAATGCTTCGAATTTTGTAATTTACCTGACATAGATGGCGCTACGATGTATTAAGTAGTCTTCTTCTTATCGTGTGTGATAGTGACTAACACTAGTGTCAGAGTTTTTAAACCGCCTTAAAGGCCTCTGACATGGTTTTAGGTAACGACCAATGTCAAAGACAGTGACCGGGACCGACGGCTTAACGTGCCCTCCGAAGCACGGATCATCTTACTTATCAGACAATCAGGTGATCAGCCTGCAATGTCCTAACCAAACTAGGACAACAACAAAAAGTCGTTGCCCCCGCTGGGAATCGAACCCGCGACCTCCGGGTATGAGCCAAACGCTCTAACCATTACACCACGGAGGCAGTTTATTTATTAAGTAGTTCTGACACTTATTATTATTACTAGATGATGACATTTTTTTTATTTGCCTATAGCTAGTGTACTTGTTTTTTGGAAAAAAGGCGATGCAACTGGAAGTTCATAATAATAATTTTAAATTTCCATTTAAATTCGCCCAAAAAATAAACATTGACATCCAACTCTACCGCAGGGCAATGACCTGCAGCAGTTTTTAATTAAATGAATCGCAAAATGTGTTGGTAAGCGCATAACTCAACAACGCCTGGACCAATTTGGCCAATACTTTTTTTAAAATGTTCGTTGAAAATCAAAGATGGTTTTTACGGCGAAAAAAATTCGAATAATTGCCGTAAAAACCCTAAAAACAGCCCTTTTCTTTTTCCCATACAAACGTTTTCTAACTAAAACGAGCTTTATTGCTATTGTATAAAGTTCATATTACAAATAATTTTGACAGGCTATATTTGGCAGTACGAAGTCTACCGGGTCAGCTAGTTTGTAATATAATTCGTGTACTTACGATAGACTATATAGGATAGAGTACAGGGCCCCAAAGGCCACGCTCAGTTAAAATCTGTATCTACTAATTTATCTACTTTGTTTTAGAGCTGTGAAGTCAAGCCTTTATAAAAATAGTTAAAAACCTCCCCCAAACTTCGTCAAACCGGTTTTTGTATTAAACAAACGATCTCTCCATACTTCATTAAGCAGATAAAATGGTTTATGAGGTGTGAAGCAGTCGTTATACAGATAATGTAGATAAAGGACCCTTGACGGTGTATCAGCGTTCTGAGAACGCGACAGAGCGCCTTTAGTTATATCATTTGACATATATATCAATAAAGTTTATATGTATAGTGTCTGACACTGATATCATTACTATTTGTTTACATGTAGTTGGAAAATGGCCTTTTTCAAATTATCCTGGGTCTTGGATGATTATCAATAGAAGTTCTAACAAAATATACTGAAACTCTTTTAAATAAAGGTGAATTCAGTCCGTGATACTGAAAAACTTTCCTCAAGGAACATACAAAAATAATTTTTTCACCTATACAATTTGAGCGATCAGCTGATGAGTTTGTGTCGAAAGCAAAAAATTTTTTTTCATATTTCGACATATGTTTCTTGAGGAAATGTCAATCTTGTGATATTCGTCCCTATATATTTATTTATTTATGATTTATGTATCATAATACTTTGCTTGTGTTTTGCGAAAAAAAAGAGGGGTGTTGTAAGTTCAAATACCATATAAATTAATATAATAAAAACACTATAAATCTTTACTAATATTATAAATGCGAAATTGAGTTTGTATATTTGTTTATTTGTTACCGCTTCACGTTTCAACCACGAAACGTATTTAGATGACATTTAATATGGTTATAGTTTAATTGTAATACCCAGGGAAGGACACAGGATAGTTTTTATCCCGAAATTTCCACGGGAAGCGAAGCCCACAGGCACAGCTACACAGCTAGTACAAAATATACGATTGTATACATTGAAGAACACAGCTCCAGAATATTCAAATCAAAAACTTCAAAAAAAATGCCTGCAGAAGAGTAGACACAAAAAATTGGCCAATCTACCTGGCATTCCGAGAATTGCTTACCTGGGACCGTATACAAAGCCTTTCGGAGAAGCCTATGCTAATACTTAACGGCTTTACTACTTGACTAGTAGTGCTATTTTTAACCGACTTAAAAAAGGAGGAGGTTATCTATTCGTCACGATCTTTCTTTCTAGTATGTCCATCGATTATTATTCGATATACATCGATATTGAGGGAGGATGATAATGTAATGAGGTCGCTGAGTGCTGACGCTTAAAATATATTTATAACTAATACGTCATTTGGGGTTAAAATTTAGTTATTAGACTACTCAGTTCTTATTTTTCCTTTTTTAAAACAAGTAACCTCGTCAAACCTCATTGGTTAGGTAGCGGACCCCGGGCTCTGAAGCATTACTGCTGAGGATGCAACCGGGAAAATACGCTCAGATGATTGGGACTAAATGATAAACACTTTTAACGTGAGAAACTATTATTTTAAGTGGCCTCTTACAATGCGTCATTAATCCAATGTGTCAATGTGTCAAAGCGATCTAAGTGTCCATTAAGTTGGGTCACGCATAACTTAGTGACGTCATTCAAATATGAAACAATCGACACATATGAAGAAGATATCTCACGAAAAAGTACTGTCAAGAACAAAATGATTATAGTATTAAAATTAGTTAACGGTTACTCACGTATAGAGTCGGCAACTGAGTATTTTGATAATATCTCTGTCTCACGTTAGTTTTAATTAAAAAAATGATTATATAATATTAGTTTGTTGTATAGGAGCTCCACTGCTGGACATAGGCCTCTCCCAAAGATTTCCAAAATGACCGATCTAGAGCGGCGCATCCAGCGCCTTCCAGCGACCTTGGTTAGGTCGTCAGACCACCTAAAAAGAAAAATCTTTGGGAGAGGCCTATGTCCAGCAGTGGATGTTGTGCGACTGAAATGATGATGATGAAGATGATAGGAGCTCCACTTAAATAATAATAAAGGAGGAGGTTATCAATTCGTCCCGAAGTTTTTTTACGTCATCATCATCATATCAGCCACAGGAAGTCCACTGCTGGACATAGGCCTTCAAGGATTTCCGAAACGACCGATCGGAAGCGGCCTACATTTTTTTACGTATGTATTCACCGATTATTCAAAGACGCCTGAACTGATCTGGAAAATTATTTTTTGTCTTAAAGGGTATACTTTCGAGGTTATCCCACAGATTATATATTTTATCAAAATCGGTTGTGTAATATCGAGGTGAAGTCGGTTTTAGTTTTAAAAATTACAGTTTTTTTCATTATAGCACGGTTCATGAGATACAGCCTGGTGACAGACAAACAGACAGCGGAGTCTTAGTAACAGGGTCTCGTTTTAACCCTTTAGGTGTAGAACCCTCATAACCGCATCATGATCCATTCGTTTAGGAGCTACGATGACACAGACACACAAATACACAGACACGTCAAAATTATTTATAAAAACATTGCTCGCTATCATGAAAACAATAGTGTTATCAGTGTTATTTGTTAATGTTATAAACACATGTTAATTACAATAAGCATGTATTATATTTCAAGTGACACATAAATAGAACTGGCAAATAAAGATATCTGATTTCTGATTTCATGTAATGCATCCACATGTCATGAAACGTGTGGATTACGGCCTTAAGGCTTGGTAGGCCGAGTTTTTGAGTTTTTAAACTTTTTATGTTTTTTTATTAATTCTTCACGTAAGCATTTATTCTATAAAACATTATACTATCAAAAATTAAAATAACAAAAATAAAAAAATAAAAAAAAAATCAATCAAAAATGCCCCCACGGATTGTACCCGGCTCAAAGGTACCCATGATGCTAGCTGCATTTCCTCTCTGAATAGCAATGGATATCCGTTGAACCAGGTACCAGCCGGAGCGGTAGTCATAACCTCGATCTCTCAAACGACGTCCTATCTCACCAACAAAGTCCCTAGCTTCCGGACACCATGGGCCTGCAGTCTCTACGGCGACGGGCACAAAATCATAATGTGTACTTAACATTGAATATTTTGCTTTCTTTTGGCTAGCAGCAGCCTGCGCAGCCGCCCCGGGTGAACGCGTGGTGCTAGTGAGATAGGACGCCGCGTAAGTGCTGACGCATGTTGCGTCCCATAACAGACTCCGTCCTCTCTGCCACGGAATCAACGTTAGTCCATCGGGTCTTTTGCCATCCGTCCTTGATAGACCTGGAGGCTCTAATTGGCAAGGAATATTTGCTGAAATTAATGCCCGACGTATAATGTCATTAATTGCGTGATGGCGCGACAAACGACCAGCACATCGTACACAACCAAGTGCATGATGCCCATCCGCTTCAACTGTTCCCCCACAGATACAACGATGCGACTCACATACTGCACAGCCCAATCTTAATGCCACAGCCACTCTCAAAGAATCATTATCTAAAAGTGTCCCCATGGATGGCGATGGCACAGCATGCAGCCAAGCTCCAGATTCTGGTTGAGCTGAAGCTTTAATTCTTGCTAAATGAGCACCATTTGCCTGGCTTTCCAACTCCCCTAAAATAAATCGTGATCTGGCGTCATCCCAGAGCTTTTGTACCTCCCGTCTGTCAGGAAAATTTTCATTCGGACATTTCATAGACCAAGCTAATAAAGCCTCACTCACATGAGGTAAAATCAATCCGTCACCATTAATGTTTAATATTTTAGCAACTAAATTGACCGCCCCATGTGAGGATGCCAAGAAAGCCGGAACCGAAACTTCCGACAAGCGACGAACACCAAGACCTCCATGTCTAACAGGTAGAGAAGCTTGGACCCATTGAGCTTCGTCGAGCTTAACATTGAGTATGGTCTCCAGACTAATCCGTAATGCATCATCAAAACATTGAATTTCCCGGGGACATAACCAAGCTGGGCATGCTCTAATGATATAGGTCATACGAGGCATAGCGAGAGAACCCCGAAGGATCGCCAAAGCAATGTGCGACGACAATTGTTTCAACCGCTCACGTGAGGCAATAAAAGATGATAATTTGTCCATTATCGCCGCTGGAATCGCCTGTTCTGAAATGGGGGCACCTAAGAGTGTAAAATTATCATCACCCATAATTTTTACTTCTGGCAACAAAGCTTCAAAACGTGGAATGGATGCCAAAGCTTCGCTTCCGCTTACATATACCTGACATTTGTCTGTGCTTAGCCTTAAACCAAGTGATTGAAAGCTTTCAGTTAAATATTGCAAATCCGCTACCACAATATCCGGATGACCACCCAAAGTACCGTCATCTAAGTACCAGACATTTAATGGTGACTTAAGGTTACTAATAATTTTTTGGATGGCCAAACTGAAAAGAAGAGGCCCCAGCGGGTCTCCCTGCTGTACACCAACTTGCGATGTGATAGGCATTTCATTAAAAAAAAGGTGACTTGGTAAGGCATAGCATTGATAAAGATATGGATAAAGTTCCGGTGCATGTTCAAGAACCTCATTTAAAATTACGTCTCTCTCCACGCTGTTGAAAGCATTTACCAGATCCAATTTGAAAATAACATTGTTCGTATTTTTATTTACGGTGGCGAAATATCGGGTCGCATGTATGGCAGCCTCACAGCCTCCTGAAGTCCCAAAACCCAACTGATGCGGCTGTAAATAATAAGATATTCTCTGCCTCACTGCCCCACATGCCACCCTTGAAACCAACCGTCTCAAAGTGCTACCGACTGCAATTGGTCTTATTCCACCCTCTCGTTTTTTTAATGCACATAACGAAGCACCGTATAAATATGGGCAAACTTGTGGATTTAGGAGGCCTCTCAAAAGAAAATTGCACATATTCGTCAGAGCCTCCAATAGACGCGTCCCATTGTCTCCTGCAGAAGGAGACACAAGTTCTTTCAAATGATCCGGTCGCAAACCATCCATTCCAGATGCCGAACCTGTCTGAAATGAATTCAAAGCGCTGAGAACTTCATGAGAGGTTACCGTAAGAAAAGCATTGGTTCGGTCTGGTTCCGCCGGCAAACACAACGGTCGGGATGGTACCGGATGTTTCAATCTTAAAGCATCACAAGTATCAGCATTATTTGGTGTTTTTAAAACCATTTGAGGCATAGAAAATAGTGTTTTAAAATCTGAAAATAAGGTGTGTTTTAGTTTAGGATCTATTCAAATTCGCATTCAGCTACACGATATAACAAACATCCCAAATCACAAAGTAACCCCTTTTTGACATATTTTTACGAATAAACTACTGATATTTTACATTTATGCTTGGGCTCAATTAAAACCGAAGAGTTATAACGCTTACCCCTTTTTTGTATTTTTTTGAAGTGAAAACTTCTTTAGCGGCGTTGTGCACTTTTTTTGGAATGGGTAAAAAATGTTAAACTCGCGTCAGGACACGTGACCTGATCGAAAATTCGTAAGACGGATGGAGAGTAGACAGCTGGCGCGGCGTAGGAGAGGGATCATCCCCCTTTCTTCCTACGGCGCGGCGAAAATGTATGCCTGCGCCTGCTGTTTCGTATATCAAAAATGCACAACGTTAATATTCAAGTTTTCACTTCTGCCGGCACTCCCAGAGTGCAACCCGTCGTTTTTTTTTTTGGTAACTATTGGCATGTTTATATATTTGGAGAAGCAAAAACTGATGAGCGTGACCGGGCTCCGAAGCTACCGGAAAAACGCACCTAGATACAAAGGGTATGTCCATGTTATGTATGTATGTATAACTATTCAATATGACGGTGATAGCACGGCCATGAAATGTAAATCTACATAATCGCAATCTACATTTGCGTATGTTATCAGATAATTCTGGAGTACATGTCTAAGTACATGTAAATCTTCGTAATGTACTTTACTGTGACACCGGGTTGAGTTAGGTATAAAAAAATATGAAAAAATCCAAAATGGCAAACGCTAAATTATACATCTTTATTTTTTTATTTAAAACCTGTCGAATCGAGTATCAAAATATAGGATTTAATGAGAGGAGAAAGAAGGATACAAAATATATGTACATATAACATCTAAAATCGGCTTTTATAAATTAAAGAAGTTTTTATTATTATTTGAAAATTTAGGAGGTGGAGAATATTTCTGGTAGCGAGTTTTTTAATAAATCCAGAAATTGGGCGCATTATTCTGTAAAGATTATCGTGTCTGTTAAGATGTCCAATTATTTTTTCTTTTCTTTTTTCACCTATCAATAGAATGTTTAAATATAAGCCCATTAGCACTATAAAGAATCCGATTGAGTAGACTGGATCAACAATAATTAAATCGGTACAGTTCTTCTTCTTATCGTGTGTGTTAGTGACTAACACTAGTGTCAGAGTTTTTAAACCACCTTAAAGACCTCTGACATGGTTTTAGGAAACGACTAATGTCAAAGACAGTGACCGGGACCCACGGCTTAACGTGCCCTCCGAAGCACGGATCATCTTATTTATCAGACAGTCAGGTGATCAGCCTACAATGTCTTAACCAAACTAGGACAAGAACACAAAGTCGTTGCCCCCGCCGGGAATCGAACCCGCGACCTCCGGGTATGAGCCGAACGCTCTAACCACTACACCACGGAGGCAGTTAAATCGGTACAGTTCATAAAATAAAACGTCACAGAGTCACTTTTCATTGATCATATCCGTTTTCAACATGTTTTGAGATTTTTTAATGCAGAAAAACTGACATTAAGAGCGCTATTTAACTTTAAAAAGGCATGACGTCACAGTTTCTTATTTCATACAAATCTCATAAAAAAATTTTGTTTTGACGGAAAAAAGTGTCTGCTTTGAGTTGTGTTCATCTAGTAGAATGATATTCCTATAATCCTGTAACTTCATCAGATATTTGTTTAACGATTACTTTGTATCTAATCATTTCTCTATCACGTTTCCAAGTCTGTAAGCTGTCTCATTCACGTCACATATGCATTATCTACAGCATTACCGTCTTACCGACAGCAAAGAACGCATTACCATGCAAATATCTTTAATCTTCTCTCTATTCATGACGTCAGTTTATCCTACACCTATCTGGGAGGCGAGGAACATTATGTACTTAAAAGTGCTGTAGAATGTCATGTTTATTGGTAAAGAAGGCTTATAAGAAGCTTATAAAACAGCAAGTATAGAGGATAAGTTAGTCGATATTATGACTTCAAAGATAGATCATAAAGTAGGATTTTTTGGTATTGACATATCTAGAATCTTCTTCTTCTTCTTCTTATATTTAAGAGCTGGGCTATTGTCGGTGGAGTGCTTTCCATGTCTAGAATATGGATGCCATTTTATAAAACTCATTTGTAATACCTCTTTGTCAGTCCTCTGTCTGCTCTGGCCAAGTATGGCTCTAGTAGTACAGAGAGGGTCTGCACTTATATCTTCAGACGTAAATGACAAATTATGATAAAAAAAAAACATAGAATGTACCAGCTGCTTCTCTTCCCAAGCAGATCGTAAAAGCCGATCGAGGGAATGGGCAAAAATGCAAATCATGTTAACAGGCGATGCGGCTAGCAACCCATCACTGTATTGATTGCTTTTCCATCTTCTCGCCCACCATGACGCTAAAAGTGGCTTTTGGGTCTTGCGGCCCTGGGCTTTGCATAGAACCGCAAGACCCAAAATGCTCTGTCTGCCCCATTAGGGATAAAGACGTGATAGTATGTATGTATGTATGTAGAAACTGATAGAATCACTTGTCTCTGTGTAGTTTCCGGCAGAGAATAGGACTACTCCAATGTCTTCCCGTGGACGTCTTAGAAGGCGACTTAGGAAATACAAGCTAAACAAAGCTCATAAACATCAGTGAGACCTCTCCAACCCCTCTAGCCAGCGAGGAGAGTGTCATCATCATCATCATCATTTCAGCCGCATAACGTCCACTGCTGGACATAGGCCTCCCCCAAAGATTTCCAAAATGACCGATCAAGAGCGGCCTGCATCCAGCGCTTTCCAGCGACCCTGGTCAGGTCATCTGACCACCTTGTAGGTGGGTGCCCTACGCTTCGCTTGCCAGTACGCGGTCGCCATTCAAGAACCTTTTTGCCCCATCGGCCATCGGTTCGTCGCGCTATGTGTCCCGCCCACTGCCGAGAGGGACCACTGAGGAGAGTGTTAGCCAAATCTTCTGGCCAAGTACGGCTCTGGTAGTACAGAGAGGGTCGTGCTCCTGCAGTGGAGACAAAAAGACCTAAAGATGAGATGTTGAGATGAAAATCACTTTTGTACCTAACTGTACACCACGCCGCCGGTGGTCCTTGTCTGCTCTGTGCTCTGTAATTTGGCGTCATTATCCGTTTTCACGATACAAATGATGCATTGATTGCATTATGATGAGACAAAAACAAAGAGTACCTATTCTTTGACACTATGCATAAACTGTAGCAGACTTCTGTTATCTATTATGTATAATCTATTCTATACATCTATATCTATACATATAATAAAACAGTAAAAAAAGTGTGTCAGTACATTAAATATATTTCCAAAAAAAATATTGGGGGCGATGGAGACGTAGTAATAGAGTAAGAATTTAAAAAAAAATGTCTGTCTGTTTGTCTGTTTGTCTGTATGTCTGTTTGTCTGTTTGTACACGCTAATCTCCGGAAATACTGGACGGATTCGAATGAAACTTTTTTTGTAATATAGCTATTAAGCCTGGGCAACATATAGGGTATAAATGATTTTGGAAAATGGAACGCCTGATGCAGAACCATAATGGTCCAGCTAAACTATAAGAGATATAAAAATGCCGCCTTAGTAAAAGTTGTTCAGCCTGATGAGCATTTTCCAAAGACATATAGTCCACGCGAACGAAGTCGCGGGCTTCGGCTAGTCTATACATATAATAAAACAAAAAAATTTGTGTCTGTAAATTGAATAGGTACATTTCCAAAAAAAAATAGGGGCAATGTAGCAAAATGGCGGAAAAATGGCGGGGGTTGAAACTTTCGAAAAATCCTATTTTAGCCATTTAGAAAACTTGCAAAAATGTCGTAAACGTTTTCTTTGAGATGCAAATTTTTGTATGAACAACTTTTCAAACTTCAACGGATTGGAGATGACTCGCGAGGTCTACAGCTCTCAGAGTCACTAGTCATTAAGGCTCCTCGCCCACCGCGACTTTTTGTAGTGATGCAAGCGCGATGCTGTCGCGTATTTGCATCGATACACTCGCGATATTGTCGCGCTTCTGTCACGATGCAAACGCACTCTCGACTTGTCTGTGTTGCATTGATGTTCGGTTCTCTACTTTCGCGCCACCCTCCCTCCACTCTTTCCCCGATGTCGTCTGACACGGTCGCGCGTTTGCATGGATGCAGTCGCGATGCTGTAGCGCGTTAGCGTCACTACTGTATCGCGTTGCAAATGCGACTATTGCGCGTTAGTAGCGAATGTCGTGCGTTTCGTAAACGCGCGACTGCATCGCTACTAAAAGTCGCAGTGGGCGAGGGGCCTAAAGTTGACTATGTATAACGATAAAAGAATATTTCGTCTTCAAATCTCTTCAAAACTGCCACTACATTCCGGTAGTTCCGACCACACGTCCGTCCGACAAACAAAAATGAGGTTCTTCTTTTTTCTTTTTTTTTATAAAAAGGCATTATTACCTCACGTTGCAGCCGACCGGTCTCACAAAGAGGCGCGTGCGTTACGCTGCACCTGCCTTCACAAGGCACATAAATCTTCGTGTGGTGACCATGGGTTTGCAAAAGTGTGGAAACAATCTTACTTAGTACATGAGAATTCTTAAACAATCAGACTAGCTTGGAGTCAAGTTTTTATTTGTTTTTCGTGTAAGTAAGTGGCCAACAGTGGTGTCAGATTTTTCAGGCAGCCTAAAGGCATCTGACAACGACTGCCATACAACGATGACAGCCCGGAACAACGTGCTTATACGTGCTTTCCGAAGCACGGAGGAGCTCGAGTAAATTTTATACTTATCTAAGTGCGGACTACGCCCGGTGTCGGGTTACTTGCGAAAGCGTTTGTAGGGTCAAGTAAGATGTTAATACTTTATAAAGCGCAATTTTTTTAGATAGATTTCATTAAGTAACATCCAAGATAGTAAAATTTTGCGACCAGCAGATGTTTCTCGAGGGAAATGTACTCGTAATCAGTAGATATGATGACTATGCACTGAACTTGCTAAAAAGCATTTGGCATGTGTTAGTAACAATGCCAACGTCTGATTTTTATGTTATTTAGATTTACAGCCGCGGGCTTAACGTGCCTTCTGAAGTAAGTCAAGTTACTTATGGTGCTCCCACACTGCTGTTAAAAAATGTTTACTAGCATTTTCTAACATTGAAATAAAATAAATTATTGTTGTAATATTGTTAATATAAGTATTTATTATAATTAGTATTGTATGTGACAGTATTTTATTTTTATGTTATTATGCATTTTTATAATGTTAAAAAAGGTGAGTAAACATTTTATTAAAGTAGTGTGGGAGCACCAATTTGTAACTTGACATAGGTACTTTAAGTTCTTAAAACTAACTACTTTTACCTTAAATTGGAACAACTTTGGTGACACGATTTTAAGTGAAGTTAAGTACTTTACCATGTCCTACTAACATTATGAATTCATAGTCACCCTACACCCAAAAAAAGCTGAATTGCAGCGTGTTTCAATGATCTTCAAGTCACGTTTAGAGGATTGTATGCATTTGTATGGTGTTGTATGCATTTGTATGGTATGAAGTTGTATTCACCTTTGTGTTTACAGGTAACACTTATTGTTTATGGAAGACTTGAGTCCATTTTGTAATCAACGGAAAGAAGTTTTAGTTGTTCAAATATCAATGAATTTTTGTTACGTTTTGTTTGATATTGTTCAATAGTTGATCAATGGTAGTGAAGCCACTTTCTTTGTTTATCGATGTACACTTATTCTACAAATTGTCCTTTTCATAAAAAACCCAACAAAACAAATACAAAATGTTATGGAAGGCATTAAATTTTCCAAAATTGCTGAATAGAACAATTTAGTTGCAAGTTCAATGTATGAAGGGAGTACCTAATAATATGTTTAGGGTAAATTCAGTCCATGAAACTGAACAACTTTATACACGTATAGAAATATGAAAAGTAATTTTTGACCTCCCATACAAGTTGACCGATCCAAACAAAAACCGAAGCCAAAAATGATTTTTGAAATTTCGACATATGTTTCTTGGGGAAAGTTGTTCATTATCACGAACTGAATAACTATATATTTTGTTAAACCTTATATTAATAATTTGTCATTCCTGACTTATTAAATATTACATAGGTAAGTTAGGTACCTAAAATCGAAATAGGCCCTATACCTTATTAACAAAATAAATAATATGTATAAAGAATACATAGATAAATAAAAAAACAAATGGCAAAAATAAAACCTACAAAAAACCAAAAAATCTGAAAAAAAATGTGATTACTTTTACAACCTCCTACCGTGGCTCGAATAAATCCAAAATAGAAAAAACCCTTTTACCTAGCAATAAACAGTTAGTGGTATTTTTATACGGCGCCTGTTCTGACAGCGAAAAATACGTCGCGGATTGTAAAACAATCAAATTTCTACCCAATTCCTTTTAAAATAAGATTTATTTCACATTGAAGTTTTAAGGGATGAAAGGGCAGGTATAGTTACCGAAGAATTTGTTAGAAAAAACTGCGGTTTCTTTGTCAAAAGTCAAGAAAAGATTACAGACAATGGGCAAACTTCACTGTTTGGTCCCGATTTTATCGTTATTTCGAGATATTCTATACTTTTTACACCGAAAACCGAAATTTAAACGAATATCACTCTTAACTTTAGGAAATACGAACTATATTAAATGCATAACAGATTTTGTCAAATCCTTTTGTTCTTTGGACGTCTAAAAACAAAATACAAGCGGTTTTTACCTTTATTGTTAAGAAGTTAAGAGTTTTATAAAATGCCAAATAGGTTTTGTGGAACCCTATTGTTCTTATCTGAGTAGTTAGTGAATTACTCTCGCTAAATGTCGATAAAAGGTCTTAATGGCTTTGTTATGTTACGACACTAAAACTTTGTCGACAGTTTTTTGGCACTTGTATACAATGTATACCTTTTTTCACATTCGCCCTGATAAAGACCTCCGGATGAGGTCGAAACATGTCGGCAGTAGCTGACTCTATGCGTGAGTAACCCGTTCACTAAATTAACGATGTATACCTATTTAAATTTCTTTTTTGTTACACATACAACATGTAAGGGTAAGAGGTAAGCAAGTACGCGAAGGTATTGGTAAATTTAATTTTTTACTTGAAAAGTTAGAAAAATCTAGAAGGACGTTGTAGTTTTAAAAACTTATTTTACGAACCAAAAAAGTGAATATCTGATCGATAAAGTAAAGTAAGTAGAGTAAAAAGACACTTTATCGCACCAAAACACATGAAAATAACATTTAAATATAAACCCAGATGTACAATAGGAAAAATAAAACTAACATCTGTAAAATCAAAAAATAATTTATGTTACTTATTTTGTCCTTTTAACCTGTACAAATAATTGCAAAATAAAGAGTAATTATTTTTCAAACAAATATCTTGAATATTGAAGGAACATTACATAGCGCTCATTATTCTTCTGGCAAAAGCTTAAGGCTCCTCCCTGCGCTAGCGACCTTGAAAACACAAAAAAAATAATTTCTCTTTCTGTAAGTGAGATTATTAGAAACCCTCGTACAACTTTTTAGCTAGTATCCTGAAGTCTATTAGAACCTCGAAAGTCATTGAAATACTATCCGGTTTAGAAACCTTTACAAAAAGAGTCAAAAATAGCCGTTTTTAGTATTTTTTGCAAAGGAAAATTCAGGGTATTTTATTTTAATGATTTTCGAGGTTCTAATGAAACTTAAGGATACTAGCTAAAAAGTTGTACGAGGGTTTCTGATAATCTCACTTACAGAAAGAGAAATTAATTTTTTTGTGTTTTCAAGGTCGCTAGCGCGGGGAGGACCCTAAGTACATATAAGTATGTGTCAATACTAACTAACTTTATATACTTTTAACTATTTTTTTGATTCTTGAAAACTTAGAAAACAGACACATAAAACGAAACCGAAACCGTTATAAAAATAACTTTTATTGAACTACAAAAACTGACGCTAACGCTACACAGTTTACGTTACATTTCATCGTTCTTTATCGGTTATGGTTTGATGTAAATATTATTGTTTTATTAACATAAGAGGTGTCGTTTTTAGAATACCACCCGGTGGGCATCAAAACTAGTTTTTTGCCTCAAGTTATCATGTGAACATAGACCTTTTTGTTTTTTAGGTTTAAGTTATGTTAAGTGTCAACCCCTTGTCTGATATGATTTAGTGGATGTAATATACGTGCTAGTTTTGAATTTTAAAAACTGTGGATACAAAAAACGTGAACATTTAATTGGCTAGATGACGCAATGTTTTTTCAAAACGGCTAGTTATACAAGGACGGGTTTGAACCTAGTTGAACGAGCGAGCGAAGCGACTCAGTTTCTAGATTGGCCAAAAATGCTTTTGTCCGGCTGTCAATTCAATTGAAATATATCTTTATTATCATAGGATATTTATAATATCAAAGCTGTGTATCTGTCTGTCCGGCTGGTCTAGCCTACAGCTCGTATTTCTCAACCAATTTTTGCGAAATGCTATCAGAAGAATATTTTTTTGAAATTTTTCAGAAACAATTGCTCTCAGTGATCAACATTTCTTGATTTTAATGTGGTTTTCACTACAATGTATTTATTACTTCGTTTTGTTTTTACTCAAGTCGCAACGGTTCTTGTGATCTAAATTAAACAATTCGATTTTTATGTTGGTCTGTCCGTATGCAAGGTACCGCGTAATCGACGCAGGCAAAAAGAAAGGATGTAATGAAATTGCTTTTCGCTTTTTTTTATTTTGATACTATATTTGCACTATAATTTACAGCGTTTATCTGTAGGTTTTCAACTGCTTGCCGCTGTATTTACCCCTTTCAGCGCGAGACTTTAGTTGTAGTGCGAGGCATAGTAAATCTAAAATAAATACCTACAACCAAAACAAGATGTAGATGCTTATGTTATGTACAAAATACTAAGTCGACGCCCGCAAAATGGGTACGACAATGTTTGTCGGTCAAATCCGATGTTTGCGGTGAAAGGGATAGAAGTTTCTCAAAATAAAGGTTTTTGACGCAGAAAACTATTATAAAATCTCCCCCAGGTAACGCCAATAGTGAATTACCGTTCAAATGCAGCTGTTCGCAAGTCAATGAGATACGAATAAGTATCGAGTGACGATACGCGATATCTGATAAATTATCTATTGATCACACGGTATCAGGTTTGGCGAATTGGCTTGTCAAGTAATTTTCAAAAAGATCTGATTCGCAATCCTTTTCGAGGAATAGCCTCTAGGAGAAGATTTCTCAAATCAGATTTTAAAATAAGGTCTTACCTATTTAGATATTTGCAAAAAACCCATTCACCTTATTTTCAAGCAAGGTCAAGCTTATTTGAGGAAGTGATGTCACGATGAAGATTTTTTGAGTAAAGTTGGCAATTTCCACTTTCAGTACTGTACTGAAGTGCCATTTTTGAAACGCGATGTCACCTAAATTATTGGTTTTTTCCATACAAAAACCGTTCGTTTAGTGACTCCATGTTTCAAAAATGGCACCCCTGTATTATATGTCACTGTCCCTGTCATCTACCAACACAACAATTTGACAACAACCATCATACAGACGGTAATTTAAACAGTAGACATTGACAGTTGACAGATGTCATTGTTTTATTAGCGCTAAATTTAAACTTCGATTGCAGTGTGTCGTCACTTCCGGTGTTTTGTTTAAAATTATATAAAAAAATCCTGATAAAACGTAGAATTTTTATAATCAAATTACTTTCTTAAAATTGTCTATATTTTCGATTAAAGGCACTTTTAACACTTTCATATTTCTTAGTTGACAAGCTAATTGGGGAAGTAGTGTTAGGAATTTGATATTCTGTTTTGGAATTGCTTCCGACTTTTCAATGGTGAATAGATACATACACTATCAACTTATATATTAAAGAGCTACGCTCTTGTTGGTTAAGTACGAATTTTCTTCCATTTATCTCTCTCATTATCACCATCATGATTTCAGCCGCATAACGTCCACTGCTGGTCATAGCCGTCTACCAAATATTTCCAAAATTACCGACAAGAGCGGCCCGCATCCTGCGCTTTTCAACGACTCTGGTCAGACCACCTTGTAGTTGGGTGTCCTACGCTTCGCTTGTCAGTACGCGTTCGCCATTTGACAACCTAACTATTTGTCCGGTATCTTGTTGTATCCGGCCCTAGTCCGTAATCGGCTGGTCTATGACAGTGACTTTTGTTCTCCTACGAATTTCCTCATTTCTGATTCGATCACGTAGAGAAACACCGAGCATATACCTCTCCAATAGTGCATTAAGCGACCTTGAGCCTTCTTATGAGACCCATAGTAACAGACCACGTTTCAGAGCTATGAGTTTCTTTCGTCCGCCAGCTGTTTTACTGTTTTGTATCTTATCTGCTTCGTGAAGCTTTGCCTCGGTCTTCCTGGCCCTTTTTTCTCTTATATACATACACTATCACTTCTTTATCCATAATGGGACAGACAGAGCTTTTTGGATTTTGTGATTCTAAGTTCTGGGAGAATTGTATATTATAAATTTCACAGCAACTCCGTATGTCTGACCGTCACCTCTTTAGGCTTCAACCACTAAACCGGTTTTAATGAAGTTTGGTATGGATATCGTTTTAGACCTGGGGAAGGACATAGGATAGTCTTTATCCCATAAATCATCCATTAAGGGAATGAAAAGGGAAGTGGAACTTTGTATAGGAAATTAAATTTAATTAAATCCTATTTTGCCATACAAAAGACTTTATTACAAAGTACTATATATTTCAGCAACAAAGGCGCGGGTAAAAGCTAGTTAGAATATTTGTGACATCATCACGTGACGTCACCGCCGCGTGGCGCCGACATCTGCCCCATCAAATACCACATGCGCCTCAAAATGGTTGCGTTTCGACAAATACCCCATTATTATAAACTAACTGGTGCCCGCGACTTTGTCTGCGCAGTATCTTTATAAATTGTAGCCTATGTGTTATTCTGATGTACTTATAAGCTATATTATTGTAAAGTTTTATTAAAATTCATTCAGTAGTTTTTACGTGGAAGAGTAACAAACATCCACCCATCCATACTTACAAACTTTCGCGTTTATAATATTAGAAGTATTAACCGAGTGAGCGAAAAGTCTCAGTTTCGAGATTGGCAAAACGCCGAAAATGCTTTTGTCCTGCTGTTTGTTTGTTAGTTTGTCCGGCTTTTCTCGCCTACAGGTCGTAATTCTCAACTGATGCTCATGAAGTGAGGAGGTTCCAAAATTATATACATTTTTTTCGATTCAGTTTTTCTAAATTTTTCAATATGGCGGAAATGATGGGGTTAAAAACTTTATAAACAAATGTCAGCCATTTCGAATTTTTTTCTACAATGTTACCCTTATTAAGACTCAACTTTTTTTCTGAACAACTTTATTATAACTGTGTGTGGTTTCCGGCAGTGTAGAATAGGGCCACTTCAAGTCTTCCCGTGGATGTCGTAGACGACTTAGGAAATACAAGCTAAACATACATACATACTATCACGTCTTTATCCCTAATGGGGCAGACAGAGCATTTTGGGTCTTGCGGCTCTATGCAGAGCCCAGGGCCGCAAGACCCAAAAGCCACTTTTAGCGTCATGGTGGGCGAGAAGATGGAAAAGCAATCAATACAATGATGGGTTGCTAGCCGCATCGCCTGTTAACATGATTCGCATTTTTGCCCATTCCCTCGATCGGCTTTTACGATCTGCGCGGGAAGAGAAGCAGCTGGTACATTCTAAGTTTTTTCTTTCTCCCAGACCAGCATGGGAACAACGCTTATAAACAACAATGCGACCTCTCCTACCCGCCTGACAAGCGAGAAGAGTGTAGCCAATCCTCTGGCTCCTCTGTCCAAGTATGGCTCTAGTGGATAAAGAGATATAGAGGGTCGTGCTCGTGCAGTGGAACTTTTTGAACCGATAAACTCGCGAGGTCTACAGCTCACAGAGCCACTAGTATAACTAAATGTCTTTATTTAATTGGGTACTTTCCTAAGTCAAAAATAAATTATTTTGTACTAATAAAAAAATAAAGCGTCGCAAAATAATGTCACTTGTCTTTAAACATATCCATTTTAAATTTATTATTGTAGAAAAACTGATAATAAGAGCGCTATTTGACTCCAAAAATCTATGACGTCATCTGCCTGTATTTCATACAAAATCCCATAGAAACTGTTTGTTTTGACGTTTAGAAAAAAGTTGCTGATTTGACTTGTTGGAAAATAGCGTATTGCGTGAGGGTCTCGGTCTCGGGACACCCACGCACCACCAGTGAGACCGGTTAGTTCATGATGAACTGAAACCATTTTGCACGTAGGTCAAGTTCAAGACGCCATTTGTATATTTCTTTTGTGTGGTCACCCATCCAAGTGACGCTCGCCCGAAGCTGCTTGCGGAATCGCTAGCAATATGCCTTCTCTCATCGGGCTATCGACCTCCTTTTTCATTGGACACTTTGACTGCTGAAAATCACGCATGTGGATTGTGGACAAACTGTCGGATTTCCGTAAGTTATAGCCGGGACGTCATTCGAAATATACATGCGTGATTTTTTTCTTTTTTAGACAAAAAAAATATTTGTACAATATTCTCACAAGCCTTATTTAGTTTCACCTGTCCCATTGTCTGTCGAATCAAATCTTGCAAGTTAAATTTGACTCACTTCCCGGTTTCCGATTGAGCTGAAATGTTGCACGCTTACGCATGTCGCGTGACAAAGCAATTATGATCACATGGTGATCCGATGATGGAGCTAGAAGGTGGTCATGACATCTCTATGATAAAAAAAACATGACCCCACCGAGTATTGGCTCGATTGATTCCTTTTCAAAAGCACTTTAACCTTTTTAGGTCATTGTTATCATAATTTCAGCCGCATAACGTCCACTGCTGGACATAAACCTCTTTCAACAAGGATTTCCAACATGACCGATCAAGAGGCCTGCATCCACTGATCATCTGACCACCTTGTATACATTGTCCTTTTTTATTAAGTACAAATATTTTAAGAGGTGATTCAGTCCATCATATGGAACAACTTTTTACAATAAACGTATATCGAAATACGAAAAGAAAATTTTCATTTTCCATAGTAATGATATCACGTGACTACTTCGATTTGTATGAAAACCGAAAAAATATTTTTCGTTTTTCGATATACATTTATTGGGAAAAGTTGTTCCATATGATGGACTGAATCACCCCTTAAAATATTTGTACTTAATAAAAAAAGATATTGTATAGATAAAGGCTATTGTTATAGATTAAGGCTTGTTTTTGAAATATTTTTTGAAATAATCGCTTGTTTACTAAGTTAACCGATGGGCTATACATGTTTCACAGGCATTGCATATTTCACAGATGCCTATCGAACCGTAATGAGGAACTTTACGACCGCATTGTCCGAGTTGTAAACCTACATTCTGCGGAAACCACGACCCAGAAATTGTTTCAATGTTTTTACGCCTTGCGGACGCAGAGCAACTTTGTTTTATACCATCAGTGTAGGCGTGACGAATAGAAAAATTGGTCCGTCGGTTAGATTACTAAAAAATATTGTACATGTATTTTTTCTTTTCTCTGAGAAACCAAAAATGACAAAGATACAGCGCTTTTGAATTTCGCATAACGTCACGGCTGGGTACGATTTTTACTTAGCGGTGACGTCGCAAGCCCCGTCCGGTACTTTGACGCCCCGTATCTTTGTGAATATTTACTTTTTCGGTAAACTGAAAAATACGGGTCCATTATTTTTTTATAATCTAAAAGACGGACTAATTACAATCATACTTTTTGGACCCTGTCGTCACCCCTATTGTTTCCACTGTTTTTAAAGCCATGCGGATTCAGAGCAACTTTGTTTTATATCATCATCATTATAATTGAAGAGCGGTTCTCTTGTAAGTGGAGTTTCTTCAATTCTGTTCTGTTTTCTGCCAACCTCTTAATATCCTTGACTTGCCCCATATAGTTGCGCCTGGGCTTTGCTGTTCCCCTCATCATCATCATCAGGTCTATTTGTCTCCACTGCAGTAGCACGACCCTCTCTGTACTACCAGAGCCATACTTTCCAGAGCAGACAGAGGACTTGGCCTACACTCTCCACGCCGGCCAGACGGGTTGGAGAGGCCTCATTGATGTTTATAAGCTTTGTTTAGCTTGTATTTCCTAAGTCGCCTTCTACGACATCCACGGGAGGACTTAGAGCAGTCCTATTCTACTCTGCCGGAAACCACACGGCATTGTTTTATATCATCATAATCACAATTTAAAGAGTGGTGCTCTTGTCTATGAAGTTTCTTCCATTCTGTTCTTCTTGCTATCTTGCCACGACACTGCTGTCACCTTTTCCTCGACTTGCTTCATATAGCTTTTCCTTTTTCCTCTTCCCTTACTTCCCTCTATTTTGCCTACTATCTATTATAATGGGCGCGCATTAAAATTGTCATGCCGTATCACATCAGTGTCCCAACATATTCCCTCGCCTATAAAAAATAACATTTGATGTAAGGAGCCCCACATAAATATTAATTTTATTCTGGTTTTAGTATTTGTCGATATAGAGGCAACAGAAATACATCTGTAAAATCTTAATATTATATATATACACGGTACATAAGATACAGATTGGTGGCAGACAGACAGACAGACAGACAGTGGAATCTTAGTAATAGGGTCCCGTTTATACCCTTTGCGTACGGAACCCTAAAGTGATTTAAAAACCGAGTAAGTAATAATTTCTGCTGTTGGTTGCCTGCAAGAGATTGGAATGTGGTAAAGTCGCCTTTTATACATCACATAAAATCTAAACATAGCGCGACGAACCGATGGCCGATGGGGCAAAAAGGTTCTCGAATGGCGACCACGTACAGGCAAGCGAAGCGTAGGACACCCACCCACAAGGTGATCTGACGACCTAACCAAGGTCGCTGGAAGGCGCTGGATGCAAGCCGCTCTAGATCGGTCATTTTGGAAATCTTTGGGAGAGGCCTATGTCCAGCAGTGGACGTTGTGCGGCTGAAATGATGATGATGATAAAATCTAGGCATGTACCTTATAAGGTTCCGAAGTTATAGGCGACCAACTTATAAAATGTACTCGGAAAAAGAAATTTTCATACAAATTCTAAAGATAATTAGTTTCTAGACGTTGTAAGTTGCATGAAATCAAAGTCGACATTCGCAACTATGTAACCCTACAATGCGTGTGACCCGACACGCACTCGGGCAATTATTTTTATGTATGTTCCCCGATTACTTAAAGACGTGTGGACCGATTTGGAAAATTCTTTTTTGTTTAAAAGGAATACTTGTCAGGTCCCATAGAAATTTTATCATAATCCGTTATGTAGTAGTATGAAGGTAAATTCGGTTTTTAGTTTTGAAAAAATATTTTAAAATTATACGTGAAATGAAATTATACCACCAAAAACATAAATGTGAAAATGAAAGCCAAATTCAATATTCGACAAAGAATTGAGATATAAATGGCTGCCAAGTTCTGTAAAGTATCATTTGTCTTAGCTCGTTTAGTCTAGAATAGTCTAGATCAATGAGTCTGCCCGCATTTTGTAATACAATGGATGATGTGTATTAGCATATTATGTTAACTTTTCATGTGATTGTTTTCAGGGTAGCTCTTCCCTTTCGGAGCCACATTAGGGGTTGTAACATCATCCCTCGCTCCAGTAGCAGTCACATTGCCCTACATTCATCAAGAGGGTGATGTTATGACAGGCGCCGCGGCGACTGGCAACGTTGTCATGGCAACTGTGCATCTTTGGCAGACAAACTATACAAGAGAGTTTTTTGGCGGGAAGTCAAGGGGTTCAGTTGGAGTTTGGTTTGAATTGTTTTGCAAATTGATTCTAGTGGACTTTATAATATGAAATTGGTGTAGTTTGGTGTTATAAATGCTCATTCTCATGGACAATATGTAAAATGTTTAAAGTGAACAGTCATAGTGCGGCTGTAGTGATATTAATTTGCGGACTGCGGTGGGACTGCTTGAGCCTGGCTAAATACGCAACAGCGTCGAGCCAAAATAAAAAATAATAAGCGGCCAAGTGCGAGTCGGACTCGCCCATGAAGGGTTCCGTAGTAGCAAATAACATAATATAAAAGTCTTGTAGTATGTTTTTTAGGGTTCCGTAGCCAAATGGCAAAAACGGAACCCTTATAGATTCGTCATGTCTGTCTGTCTGTCCGTCCGTATGTCACAGCCACTTTTTTCCGAAACTATAAGACCTATACTGTTGAAACTTGGTAAGTAGATGTATTATGTGAACCGCATTAAGGTTTTGACACAAAAATAGAAAAAAAACAGTAAATTTTGGGGGTTCCCCATACTTAGAACTGAAACTCAAAAATTTATTTTTCATCAAACCCATACGTGTGGGGTATCTATGGATAGGTCTTCAAAAATGATATTGAGGTTTCTAATAGCATTTTTTTCTAAACCGAATACTTTGCGCGAGAGACACTTCCAAAGTGGAAAAAAGTGTGTTCCCCCCCCGTAACTTCTAAAATAAGAGAATGATAAAACTAAATAAAATATATGTTGTTCATTACCATGAAAACTACCAGCGAAAATTGGTTTGAACGAGATCTAGTAAGTAGTTTTTTTTTAATACGTCATAAATCGTAAACGGCAATTTACCTTTCATTCAATCAACTCAAATATAAAAATTAAAAAAACATACTACAAGACTTTTATATTGTTATTTGCTACTACGGAACCCTTCATGGGCGAGTCCGACTCGCACTTGGCCGCTTATTTAATTTTTATATTTGAGTTGATTGAATGAAAGGTAAATTGCCGTTTACGATTTATGACGTATTAAAAAAAACTACTTACTAGATCTCGTTCAAACCAATTTTCGCTGGTAGTTTTAATGGTAATAAACAACATATATTTTATTTAGTTTTATCATTCTCTTATTTTAGAAGTTACGGGGGGGGAACACACTTTTTTCCACTTTGGAAGTGTCTCTCGCGCAAAGTATTTGGTTTAGAAAAAAATGATATTAGAAACCTCAATATCATTTTTGAAGACCTATCCATAGATACCCCACACGTATGGGTTTGATGAAAAATAAATTTTTGAGTTTCAGTTCTAAGTATGGGGTACCCCAAAATTTATTGTTTTTTTTCTATTTTTGTGTCAAAACCTTCATGCGGTTCATATAATACATCTACTTACCAAGTTTTAACAGTATAGGTCTTAAAGTTTCGGAAAAAAGTGGCTGTGACATACGGACGGACAGACAGACAGACAGACATGACGAATCTATAAGGGTTCCGTTTTTGCCATTTGGCTACGGAACCCTAAAAAGTATTTAAAAAAACTATACAAAAATACGCTATTTTCTAACAAGTCAAATCAGATATTTTTTTCTAAACGTCAAAACAAACAGTTTTAATTCATCAACAAACAGTTGTATGAAATACAGGCAGATGACGTCGTAATTTTTTGGAGTCAAATAGCGCTCTTATTTTCTGTTTTTCAAAGACAATTGACATTATTTTGCGACGTTTTATTTTGTTATCAGTACAAAATAATTTATTTCTGGCTTAGGAAAACACCAAGAAACGAAAAAAATTAACTAAGGCTCTTAAGCACTCGTATCCAGGGCCGTACAATTATTCTTTAGAAAAAGGCATTTGTTGAAGAATTTTTGGCGGAAAATCAAGGCTTCAGTTAGGGTTTTGCATTAATTATTTTGTAAATTGATTTTAGTTGGATTTAGTATGTAAAATTGACGTAGTTTGGTGTTATACATACATTTTTGCCAACCATTATGTTTAATAGTTAAAGTGGCCGACGCCATATATATTGACGCCCCTCAGGCGTCAATATATGCCGTTTGCCACTTAATCTTTTGCTGTTATAGCGGCAACAGAATTACATCAACTGTGAAAATTACAACTGTCTAGCTATCACGGTTCATAAGATGAGATATAGCTTAGTGTGGTGACAGACAAACAGACAGACGGATGGACGGTCATTGGAGTCTTAGTAACAGGGTCCAAATAGCAGTGCCGATCAAATGTTATATCAGTCAAACGTTGGTCGAACAAATTGATGTCGAGCAAACGTTGTACCGATCAAATGTTATGTCGGTCAACGGTTTGCTACACAACTGCGGTACTTTCAAGAAATATTCGAACCACTGATTTCCTCAAATAATACGTCACCAACCCAGTGACTGACTCATCGTCAGGTCTTTTTATTCTCCACTTCTTCTTAGCGAGTCGGATTGGCGATTTTATATAGTTGTGGACCAGTGTTTGGCGACACTTACTCCTCTATCATTTGCAGAGTATATCATATTCTCCACTAAAGGAGCACGACCCTCTCTGCGCTACTAGAGCCACATTTGACCAGAGCAGCCAGAGGATTGGGCCTACACTCTCTACGCTGGTCAGACGTGTTAGAGAGGTCCTATTGATGTTAATAGGCTTTTTTTAGCTTTTATTTTCTAAGTCGCCTTCTACGACATCCACGGAAGGACTTGCAGTGGTTCTATTCTACTCTGCCAGAAACCACACGACAGTGACTGAATGAGACGTTTCTATTTCCCAGCTGCAACACTCAATACGTCATCTTTGGAAGAATATCAATCTTGACCCGGAGAAAGTGGGACGAGATATACCGACACGGGATGTGCGGTGTGAGAGTACTGCTTTGGTGAGCCTATTCGTATACAAGTACCTACAGTCTTGTACTTACTCACAGCTTGAATGAAATCAGCTATTCGAGCAATGTTTTTCGAGCCAAAACATATACCGATATAATAAATAAATATATAGGGACTGGGGGGGGTGTTGAACTCGGATCCTCTGGGTGGCGGACTAGCATGGTGACCACTACGCCACGGAGGTCGTCAAATAAAATGAAATATTAAATTAAAAATGCAGTGAAACTTTTTTTAAAAACAAACAAATATATCTTCCATGCTGGTCTGGGAGAAAAGAAAAACTTGGTCTATTGCCGCGAAGATCGTATAAGCCGATCGAGGGAATGCGAGACATGAAAATGGGAGATACAGCTCGTAAATACCTTTTCGCCCACTGCCATGGTCTCTGTCTGCTCAGAAAAGCTAGACCTAAAATACTCAGTCTGCTCCATTGGGAACAAAGGTAAGATGTAAATAAATAAACATATGTATAGGGACAAATTACACAGATTGAGCTAGCCCCAAAGAAAGTTCGAGACTTGTGTTATGGGATACTAACTCAACGATACTATATTTTATAACAAATACATATATAGATAAACATCCAAGACCCAGGACAATTTGAAAAAGGCCATTTTTCAACTTGCCCTGACCGGGGATCGAAGTATACAAGAAAGCTTAGTAAACCATAAAAAAATTAACAATGGAATGTAATGCTAAAATTCAAACACGAGCCAGAAGAAATAAAATAAAATGAGAATCGATTTTCCAACGACATGACAAATAGAAACAGAAATCTCAAAAAATCCTCTAAACCAACGAACAAGTCAACAAACGCAAATGAACCGATTTATATTTATAACAGACTCATAAGAATGCTTATAAATCACATATACATATATAAAATACATATCAGACAATACGTATAATAAAAAAGTAAAAAAAATGTGTCTGTACATCGAATATATTTCGAAAAAATATTTTGAATGATAGAGACAAAGTAAGAATTAAAAAAACTATTTGTCTGTTTGTACTTGCTATCTCCGTAAATACTGGACGGATTCAAATGACACTTTTTTTGTTATATGCAACATATAGGTATAATTAATTATGTAAAATGGAACACCTGATGCAGAACCATAGTGGTCCACCTAAACTATAAGAAATATAAAAATAACGCCTTAGCAAAAGTTGTTCAGCCTGATGAGCATTTTCCGGAGTCAAGTCCACGCGAAGTCGCGGGCTTAGGCTAGTACTTGCATATTTCATATTCACCCTGCTTTTTACTGATTTTCAAATAAGCCAGATTTAATACAGCCACTTCCTGCGACTTCGTATAACGTTTCCAATAAATAAACGACTTCTATTCCTTGGAAGCCGCAGCTATAAAGTTGTAATTATTCATTCAAGTTTCCTGTATATCCACGTGGAGATATCATGGAAATACCAACAAGTAGCGTTGCATAACTATCGATAGTTTGACTATCGATAGTATCGATTGTCAACTGCCTCCGTGGTGTAGTGGTTAGAGCGTTCGGCTCATACCCGGAGGTCATACCGATTCCCGGCGGGGGCAACGACTTTGTGTTGTTGTCCTAGTTTGGTTAGGACATTGTAGGCTGATCACCTGATTGTCTGATAAGTAAGATGATCCGTGCTTCGGAGGGCACGTTAAGTCGTCGATCCAGGTCACTGTTTTTGACATTGGTCGTTACCTAAAACCATGTCTGAGGCCTTAAAGGCGGTTTAAAAACTCTGACACTAGTGTTAGTCACTAACACGCACGATAAGAAGATCGATTGTCAATAGTTTGCAATACTATTGATGAAAGGTATAACTATACAAATAGTACCTTTACTATCAAAGCTATCGATATTATCGATAGTATTAAAAAATATCGATACTATCGATAGTCCTATCGATATTGTTACTGTTTTCCAAGGTCACGATAGTATCGATAGACTATCGATATTTTATACTATTGCTTGCAACCCTACCAACAAGTGACGAAGCGACTAACCGCCAAATTGTAATGGCGCTCTGTCCCAAATGTTTGCACGTACGAGTCTATTCGATTCATTCAGTTTGGTTATAAAATAAAGATAATGCAGAATAGGTGTTTTGTACGCTATAAAAACATTCCTCGTTTTATGACGCTTGACACTGAATTTCGATTTCAATGGTGTTAGGAGAATCTCTTTGTTAAAACGATATGTGTGTTAAATGGTCTTACAACTAAATGCCGCAGTTCAAACACGGGACCATTAGTAATTAGAGCCGTGAATAGCCTTTTATGCGTCCGGTACGAAACTTCTGCAACATTCAAGACACACTAGTAGACTGATTAGAGACAATATAAGACGCTACCGCTGTGTAAACAAATACTTCGAAGTAGGTCATCAAGTAGATAATAATTTACAAAAATAGTTTTTAAAGCCAGCTTTTATCTAAAACAATGAATCTAGTTTAAAGTGCTCCTTAAGACGAATCAAACAAACACAAACACGATGGTGTTACGTTGTTTGTTTCTGTCATCATTATATAGCATTGTCACGCTTTATTCGTATGCGTGCAAAATTTCAGCTCAATCGGAAACCGGGAAGTAGTTTATTTACTCGCAAGATTTGATTACACACAGACACACAGACTACGGGACAGGAAATTTATAAAAAGCTAGTTATAGCAAGGAAAATAATAAATAAATAAAAAACCAGAGATGGCTATCTTTCCATTCATTCTACAATTTTAGTCACGAGTCTATCTAGGTTAAGACACGCTTACACTGTCAGCTATGCGGCGCCATATTTGAAGCTAGTGATTCAGCGCCCACCCGTGTGCAAGACCACATAAGTCTAGCCTAGCCTAGACAGAAAGTAGCCTTTCACATATTATATATTCATGTCTAATAGATTTACGACACAATCTTGGTCAGAATATAATATTTATTGATGTGCTACACTCATTTTATAGCCTCCAAACTGTACAGAGTCGTGAGCAAAATTTAATAACGTGCATTGGTATGGAAACTTTTAGTGTTGCCATAAAATTTTAATATTCTATCCGAATTGATTATAAAGTAAAGGTACTGTGTAAAACAGAAATGTAAAATCTTTCGAACGAATAAATACACTGTCTCAAATTAAATACATATGCAGAAGTATTTTTGGAACGTAGTTCCTTATCGCGCATTGCGAAAGGGGGCTAGACGGAAAAAATTAAGACCAAAAGTTGTAACGACACTTTTTGCTATAGTTGTAAGCCGTGCGGCGTGCACGTGTTTCTCTGTCTGTCTCTCTCTCTCTCGAACTTCGTTCCATCCGGGTGTCCGTTGACACCTCTCACGTTTTTTTTTACTGAAAAGTATCTAAAAGTATAAACTTTGCGGAAATTCTAGTAAGTAGTTCAGTAAGTAGTTCAGTGCTAGTAAGTACAAGCTTACCACGATTTTTACACTTCTACTGTTGAAAAACACAACGTGTGAGTTTTGCGTAAACGAAAACACATGCTGTGTGTTTTATTATGTTAGTGGCATTTTTATTTTATTTTATTTATTAACTCAAAATTGGCATTCGCAACTACGGAACCTACGCTGCGTGTGTCCCGACACGCACTTGGCCAATTATTTAAACTATGTTTTAAGCTTTAGTATTTTAATATTTACAAAAAATTTCCGCTATAAGGCGGAGGCTTCACAATTTTTAAATATCTTTTGGGTGAAGCGATCGCGCTACTTCTACTGTAAACAAGGCTTATAATTCAAAGTTGACTCATTACTTTTGGACATTGAAATTCTCCGTAACAAGCCATTTGGTTAAAGTTTGCGTGATCGCATTCGCTTATGTGATTATCTGGGTGGATAACGTTTTTCGAATAATCATTATAACATTATAACGTTATGGGAATATTAGATTTAGGTGCTAACGCCACCGATTTGTATTCGAAAGACAAGCTAAAAAGTTGTGGTATGGATTAAGAATAAAAATATACTTGTTCTCTTTTTCAGCATGCAAACCAAAGTATATATAATATACTACTCTCTAACGAGAGATGCAAACTATCATTAGACATTGGGTGATCAAAGAGAAAAACATTTTTTTACAACATTGGGAGGGATTTCAATTTTTCTGCCTACAAAACACTTATTTGCTTTTGTTCTACATATTTTAAAGTTTAAAAACAACAAATGTGGAAACATAAAATTGTGGATTTTGCACCAGCATTTTATTTTATCAATGCATCAAGGAACTTGATTGCAGAGCGGGCTGCAATACCGTTGAATCGCTGCTCCTAACACTCGCCCTGATAATGATCATCCAAATCGATCGAATTTGGTCGGTCAGGTATCATAAGATATAATTAATAATTTATTTATTGTACAAGACGATTTTGTATATTTAGTTTGATCAGGTTTGTATCAAGTTAAGCTTTTGTTTAATGTAGGTACTTATCGATTGTATTTAAGTTTTTTGTTTGTTTGTTAAATCTTTATTATACATAAACACAAGACACAAAAATACAAGTTAGAAGTAGAAAACAGTACAAAGGCGGACTTATCCCAGATAGGGATCTCTTCCAGTTTTTCTAAATAAATAAGTAAAAAACAATAATCTCACGTAAGTTCTAATAATAAATATGAGAAAACAACAATAAACACTGTGTCTACGTGCCATGCAAACCAAATTTAGACTTTTTATACTTTGACATTTCCATTCGATAAAACTCATTCATACTCACATTTTGTATCTCCTATAAATCATCACACAATGACTTCGTCAAGTCATGTCGAACCCATCACAGCTTCTAAGCATTCTTGTTTTTATTTTTAGGGTTCCGTATCCAAATTATACTTACAGGATCCCCTTTCAAGAACTTCTTTGATTCAGTGCTTTCAATCGATGACTTGAGAATTCAAAAAGTAATTTAACATAATTTTTCAAAACCAAAAACCGACTTCACCCCCAACTAAACAACCTATTTTGATAACATTTCTATAGGGCGACCACGCAAGTATACCCTTTTAAACAAAAAAACTTTTCAAATCGGTCCAGGCGTCTTCAAATAATCATATGGTAACATACTTACATAAAAAAAGAATCCTTCTTTTGTGAAAATCGGTTAAACAGACGGATAAGATATAATACAGAAAGTCAGTTTTTTTTTTAAATACAATGCTACGGAACCCTTTGTATTTCGAATACGACTTGCACTTCAACAAGCAATTTTTTCTCAAAAGGACATAAAGGATAATTATGGTAATGCCAGAATCGATGTTAGCATATGAATCGAGCCGGCGAACCGAGACCGATCATCGATTGTGGCCGTAATCGATACAAATTAGCGTAATTTCGATATCGATAGTATTCGATTGGATAGGCACTTAACATATGTATCGATTTTATAGCTACCCGCATGAGATGGAGGGCAATTAAGTGAACCACTAAGTTGGTGAACCTGAAATGATGGAGCCACGTTTTTAACCGACTTCTAAAAAGGAGGAGGTTGTCAATTTGTCGGTTTTTTTTTTATGATGTTCACCGATTATTCGAAGACGGCCTGCGCCTAGAACGATTTGGAAAATTCTTTTGTTTGAAAGTGCATACTTTTCAGATGTTACCATAGAAATTTTATTAAAATCGGTTTGTGTTAAAGTCGGGGTTTATTAAAAAAAAAATTATAAATCTGTCTTATGATCGGTTCCATGTTAAATTTAATTCAGTATTTTTCCACAATGGCGCGGTTTACTAACATTTTGTTAAACTCCCATGCTGGTCTGGGAGAAACGAAAAAACTTAGAATGTACCAGCTGCTTCTCTTCCCGCGCAGATCGTAAAAGCCGATCGAGGGAATGGGCAAAAATGCGAATCATTTTAACAGGCGATGCGGCTAGCAACCCGTCACTGTATTGATTGCTTTTCCATCTTCTTTAGCCCACCATGACGCTAAAAGTGGCTTTTGAGTCTTGCGGCCCTAGGCTCTGCATAGAGCCGCAAGACCCAAAATGCTCTGTCTGCCCCATTAGGGATAAAGACGTGATAGTATGTATGTATGTATGTTGTTAAACTTTAGCCGCTTTAAAGCAAAGACTAATTATCCGACAAAATCAAGTTGACATCTATTAATATGCCACTGTCTCATCTGAAAATATCAACTCGATTTGGTCGGATAATGGTTTATACTGTTATTAAGTAAGTGAGTTTGCGATTAGTAATAAGACGGTAGGTATCTTATTTATCAGCTTTTGCATGCGACTCTTTCATGCAAGGAGTCAAACTTTCCCTTGGCCCTCTAAAGCTCGTAATTAGGTAGGTGACTGGGTCAAAATAAACATACATACATACTATCACGTCTTTATCCCTAATGGGGCAGACAGAGCATTTTGGGTCTTGCGGTTCTATGCAGAGCCCAGGGCCGCAAGACCCAAAAGCCACTTTTAGCGTCATGGTGGGCGAAAAGATGGAAAAGCAATCAATACAGTGATGGGTTGCTAGCCGCATCGCCTGTTAATATGATTTGCATTTTACCCATTCCCTCGATCGGCTTTTACGATCTGCGTGGGAAGAGAAGCAGCTGGTACATTCTAAGTTTTTTTTATTTCTCCCAGACCAGCATGGGAGAGAAATAAACCTTATTTTAATTGCAACATAGCCCTTCAGGCCGGGTAGACTTCACTTTGGAAGTGTCTCCCGCGCAAACTATTCAGTTTAGAAAAAAATGATACTTATAAGAAACCTTAATATCATTTTTGAAGACCCCACACGTATGGGTTTGAAGAAAAATAAATTTTTGAATTTCAGTTATAAGTATGGGGAACCCCCAAAAGTTATGGGTTTTTTTCCTATTTTTGTGTGAAAATCTTAATGCGGTTCACATAATACATCTATTTACCAAGTTTCAACAGTATAGTTCTTAAAGTTTCGGAAAAAAGTGGCTGTGACATACGGACGGACAGACAGACAGACATGACGAATCTATAAGGGTTCCGTTTTTGCCATTTGGCTACGGAACCCTAATAAATGACCTTAAATAAGAGATACATTTATCATACATTAATTTAAAAAATTGACTTTGAGTATTCGTTTTAGTTTATAAAATGAGTCTCAATTCATTAAAAAAATAAGCAGCCAGCACTTTTATCATCAGCAGCGAACTCGGAGTAAAAGATACTATGTCTAAACACTTTTTCCCGACAAATCCATACTAATATATAAAGCTGAAGAGTTTGTTTGTTTGTTTGTTTGTTTGAACGCGCTAATCTCAGGAACCACTGGTCCGATTTGAAAAATTCTTTCGGTTTTAGATAGGTCGTATAACGAGGAAGGCTATAGGCTATATTGCATCACGCCCGCGACTTCACTCGAGTGGTTAACGCGGGCGAAGCCGCGCGATGCCTCTAGTGGAGTATAAAAGCTGTTAAGGTCATGATTTGGCTATTCTATTACAAAAAGTACTCACATAACACACAAAAGACTGTAAATTCCAATGTCATTTATTTGATTCCAACCAAAATAACAGTACATTGTGTGTCGTCATCAAAAATATAACTGCATTGTGTGTTGGCATCAAGCGCAACCAAGCTTTGATAACAAATCACGGCTAAACAAAACTGTTTAAATATTTAAACTATTGAAAAGTCGGAAGTGAATCATAAATCTTGCAACAAAAAAGTCCTGGGTTCGATTCCCGCGACAAATACTTTGATAGTGCAGAGTAAAGGTAATGCAGAGAGTAAGCTCATTGCATGAGCATATTCGTTACCTTTTTTAAATAGAGCTACCTCTTTATTTTCTATTCCTGTAGTCAAATGTAGTAGCTCTGTGAGCTGTAGACCTAAAAATGTTGTTCAGACAAAAAAGTTGCGGTTTAAACGTTCGAAAAAGGTATGATTTTTTTGAACATTTTTCGAAATATCTGAAATTTAATTTTTTTAAGTTTCCGACCTCCATATTTAAGACATTTTAAAAAATGTCTTTATACTGGATCAAAAAATATCTATATAAGTAAATATTAAACTTACTCACAAAATTTCACGTGAATCGTTTGAGAAATACAACCTGTAGGCGCCAACACCCAAACAGACATACAGATGGGAAAATATTTTTTATTGCGAATCTCAAACCTGAGACGCTTCGCTCGAACGTACAGCAATATCGATAAGTACTAGATTTATTAATGAAACTTTTAAGTTTAAACATGAGCCAAATTGTTTCAGAAAAAGCTAAGGGATTGAAGAGAGCTCGTGAGTTCGCAGCTCGTGGCAAATTCAGTTATATTAGTAGATAGCGCCTGTATTGGTAGGTATAAAGCTTAGTATCCAAATTCTACTCTGCGACACACCTAACGGGGATAGTTAAATGCACGTCAAATATATTGACTGCTTCCTGCGAGCATGACGTCACATTGTTTAGCCGACTGCGCAGAATTAATTTGTTTAGTGATGAGCAAGTTTGGTACACGCCATGCATTTAAGCGAGTCATTTAATAAATTAAACTTTTAGGTTGGGTGTTTTAATACATTACTCTTTACAGGGCACGAAACTCTAGCGCTGACCGCTATTGCGCAAAAGACTAGTATTTATACATACTATCACGTCTTTATCCCTAATGGGGCAGACAGAGCATTTTGGGTCTTGCGGTTCTATGCAGAGCCCAGGGCCGCAAGACCCAAAAGCCACTTTTAGCGTCATGGTGGGCGAGAAGATGGAAAAGCAATCAATACAGTGATGGGTTGCTAGCCGCATCGCCTGTTAACATGATTTGCATGTTTGCCCATTCCCTCGATCGGCTTTTACGATCTGCGTGGGAAGAGAAGCAGCTGGTACATTCTAAGTTTTTTTTTATTTCTCCCAGACCAGCATGGGAGCTACTAACTAGTATTTATTCTATAGCAAAAGTCAATAATTAATACTGTACCCGTGCGCAGACTGAACTGGGTTTCTTTCGGCGTAATCTTCCCAGCAGTGGTCGTTCCGAAACGCTAGTAGTTTTTAGCTTTTGCACTAAAATAATATTTAAAATAAACGGCCAAGTGCGAGTCGGACTCGCGCACAAAGGGTTCCGTACCATTATCTATAAAAATCAAGTTTTTTTGTATGGGAGCCCCCCTTATTTATTTATTTTATTTTGTTTTTAGTATTTGTTGTTATAGCGGCAACAAAAATACATAATTTGTGAAAATTTCAAATTGTGTAGCTACCGCGGTTCTTGAGATACAGCCTGGTGACGGACAGACGGACAGACGGCCAGACGGACAGACGGACAGACAGCGAAGTCTTAGTAATAGGGTCCCGTTTTTACCCTTTGGGTACGGAACCCTAAAAAATTACCTTCAATAAGAGATAAATTTATCCTACATTGAATAAAAAAGACAGGTTGCACTCTAGGAGTGCCGGCAAAAGTGAAAACTTGAATATAAACGTTGTGCATTTTTGATATACGAAACAGCAGGCACAGGCATACATTTTCGCCGTGCCGTAGAAAGAGAGGGGGATACTCCCTCTCCTACGCCGCGCCAGCTGTCTACTCTCCATCCGTCTTACGAATTTTCGATCAGGTCACGTGTCCTGACGCGAGTTTAACATTTTTTACCCATTCCAAAAAAAGTGCACAACGCCGCTAAAGAAGTTTTTACTTCAAAAATTGACTTTGACTTTGACTTGTATCCCCTCTACACTTCACTCAGCGCAGCGCTAAACTTACGTGTCGCTACTTGTAATAATTACTTTGACTTACATTGACTGCCTTCGTGTGGATAAAAAAGTAGTTCAGAAAAAAATTTCGTCTTAGTAAGGGTAACAAATAATTATGAGACATTTTTGAAAAAAAATCGAAACGGCTGAAATATGATGTTTTTAAAGTTTTCAACCTCCATATTTCCGCCATTTTATTTGCCAAATTGAATTTTCTCGAACATCGAAAAGAATTCATAACATTTCTCACAAAATTTCACGTGAATCGGAAATATATGCGACTGGTTGGCGAGAACAGCCAGACAAATTCAGTCGGACAAAAAGCATTTTTGCCAATATCGAAACTGAGACGCTTCGCTCGCTCGGTCAATAAAGATGTGATAGGGCAAATTAAAAAATCCCCTATTTTCAAAAACCCGCATAACTTTTAAACCTCTTAACCGATTTCCATCAACCATAGCCAAAAATCATCTTAATTTAGTCAGCATCAAAACAAAAAAACCTTATCACAATCGGCCCATTCGTTAAGACGCTACAGTGCCACAGATAAACACACACCTGTACACGACATTTTAAACTTATAACACCCAGATTTTCCGTATCGGGGATTAAAAAAGCGAAAGCAGAAAACTGTTAACAGCTAACAAGTGCTAAGATAAAGAGAGAGTGATTACGATTATCGAGAGCCGATGAAAGTGTTGCCAAATATCGATTAGCAGCCAGTAATCGAGTTAACAAGGTATGCGCGTGAGTAAATATCGAATGGATATTCCTTCTGATAAGTAGTTTCGTTTGTTTTTCTTCTGTAAGTGGCCAACATTTGTTTGCAGTGAGGCTTCATACCTAGAATAAATTAAAGGACTAAAAACAAACATCCCTTTAATTCAACTGTATTTCCAAGGAGACTCAAACAGTTATACTGAAGGTTGAGCTGAAATTTTGCATAATTGTGTAAGTCGGATGACAATACAATATTATGCAGTCGATGAGCTGTTCTGATGATGGAGCCGGGAGATATTCGATGGAACTCAGTTATAAAACTACATAACCTCATTGAGTAGGACTCGTTTTGTTTGTCTTGACTAGCACTCTATGGACGATGATGTCTAGAGTCTAATCACGAAGACGGAATGTGGTCGATGAAACTCAGTAATTAAACGACGCAACTCCATCGAGTTTGGGCTTATTTTAAGTTGTTTGGCCTCACAATAAAAACTGGTACAAAAAATTAAATTGTTTCAAGAAACTGATCGATATTCATGTCAGCTAAACGACCTCGAGAGAAAACTTTAATAAAAAACTACACGAAAGCACATATTTAAGTTACTTTCATTAAAATAAATTGGTCTATTTATAGGCTCTTTATACAAATAAGTGGAGATTCGTTGTCGCTTCGGGCTGTATGTAATGACCCTATTATAGTCTATAGTAATGAGTACGTAAATACTGGCCTTCTATTCATTTTCTTTTGCTGCTGTGAAAAAAAACCTCTAAATTTATGGAAAAGAGTCTAAGGGAGTAGTTATACCTAGCGTTGCTAGCGCAGCGCTACGAGCGCGACAGCTGTCTAATCGACGAATTTGTATGAAATGTATGGAACGTATTATACCTCGCGCTTCGAGCGCTATAGCGCTCGGAGCGCTCTCCTAGCGCTCTCCTAACGTTCTCCTAACGCTCTCCTAACGCGCGTCGAGCGCGCGCTTTGGGAGCGTTGAAAGCGCTCGGCAAACGCAAATAATATCATTTGCGAGTAATAGGGTGACTAGGCAGGCAGGTGGTAATCTAAAGATTGTTCCTTTCCTTGGTCGCGCGACTCGGGTGTAGGTAGACGAGTATTTTCGGACATACATTGTTAAACTTACATACCTACATGACCTACATCAGAGTATATTTTAAATAGGTACCTAATACGCAATAGACAGTATTTGAAATATACCAACTATGTATTACTTGCGTCGGATCATATTATTATTTAAGTCCTAAGTATGTATTGAGTTTATTTTCACCAAATTGTAGGTGTACATGCTTAGATTAATGGATGACTTCGTTTTTCGTATATGTAATGGACCAATACTGGTGGCAGATTTTTCAGGTTGCATACGAGTAAAAGCTTTTGACAAAATGGACTATTGGGACCATCATTTTACACGTGCTTTCTACAGCACGCAGGAGATCGATTTTTTTATGCTCTTGTGGTCATCTATCCAAGTCGGATAGTGGATAAAAAATAGTACAGAAATGTGGACACCCTCCGAAGAAAAGCGCTTATCAAGCGCTCTGCGAACGCTAATCGAACGCGGATTTTTTGATGACATGTGTTTGACACCTGTCACGCTAGGAGAGCGCTGGAAGCGCTGCGCTTCTAGCGCAAATCTAACGCAAAATCAACGCTAGGTATAACTACTCCCTAATTAGATTTTTCTTTTTTTTATTATTTTTCGGGTTTATGTAACTGGCCAATACTTTTGACTGGAAACTTTTTTGCTTTTTGGGAATGTGTATCTGACCAAAACGGTTGATACATTTGATTTGGTTAAAGTTTTAAGACTATGTAACAAGCCGAAAAGCAGACCCAGGATCCCAAGCATTACAGGAACAGGAAACGTGAAAATTATCAACACTGGTATAACGTTTTTCTAGTTAAACACTTCAGACATAGTAAGCTTGAAGATTGCCAACTTTTATTTAATGATGACAACCGTGATAGCTTAAGGTGTGTTCCAATGCACAGAATAAGATAATATATTTTTACGCCTTATTTTAAACAAATTTTTTAAACGCCCGACATTACGCGCGCGTCCTTTTGGGCCGGCCCAGGCTCCTGTCAAGGACAAAGACATGTTTGGACAAATTTTCAATATTTGCACTACGCCATCTTGTTTTGCAATAAACACAAGGTTAGCCATTTTATTTTACAATAAACGTACGGTTATACTATCTAGAGCCGTACTGACAGCTCTTACAACTAAACAAGCAATTTACTTCGTTTTACGGTGTGCAGTAATCGATAAATCTTGACCATAAAGGAAATAAATCAGTCAAGCGTACTATCTTACTAATTGAAAACGTCATCTAAATAAATATCGACCTTGGTCTATGACTCATGATTACGACCATTAACTATTTCATAGAACGTTGACCCATAGCCCGAAGCGAACAACTTTGAATAGTGCCCCTGAACGTAGATATTATTAGCGATTCATCATCATCAGGTCTTTTGTCTCCACTGCAGGAGCACGACCCTCTCTGTACTACTAGAGCCATACTTGGCCAGAGCAGCCACAGGACTTAGCCTACACTCTCCATGCTGGCTAGGCGGGTTGGAGAGGTCTCATTGATGTTTATAAGCTTTGTTCAGCTTGTATTGCATTATTAGCGATTACCTGAATGCAAATGTGCCGTGTGGTTTCCGGCAGAGTAGTATAGGGCCACTCCAAGTCCTCCCGTTTATTTGTTTATTTGTTTGTTTATTTGTTTATTGTGATAAAAACGATTTACACCAATTACATTTATCACACATTACAATTAGAAATAGGTACATGCAAAATGGTCTATTATTATTTTCTACAAACAAATCTATATAAAAATAAATTTATGTTAAAAAGATATAATAAAACGTACAATTAGTTAATGTCAAACAAAATACATGTCCGTCCGTCCGTACTTATAATGTCGCTTATTCATTGTCATCACTATCACTGCTATTGGTGTTATACCACTGGTCACATAAACTTTCACAATAAGTCAATACAGCCTTTAATATGGATGACCAGTTGTCAAAACTAAAATCAAATTCAGTGTTGGCGCGACGGAGTGCATTGAGATTGTCCAGTGACCGTACTAATGGTGACATCGCTCGCGATGTCGTGTGGCCACTGTCTACATGGAAGATGTCATGCGGCCGGCTGTGACCGCGCCTGTCCACCGGGATCTCAAGTTCTGTCGGCACAGACAGCGCGCAAAGAAGATTGTGTAAAAGAAGACAGTCGACCGAACCTCTTAGAACCTTAAGGCAGATGGTAATTAGTTGTAACATCCTCCGTACCTCCAATGAGTTATATCCTAGCTGACCAAGCAAGAACTTAGTTGGGTACAAGTATGGGTAGTAGCCATATGCTTTTTTATATAAAGCCCTTAGGAAGTCCTTTTGTACTTTTTCGAGCATCCGTGTATATGTGACGTGATACGGATTCCATACACACGCGCTGGATTCTAGTTTACTTCTTACTAGAGCATTATACAGTGTTATAATGACTTGCGGGTTATGAAACTCCCTAGCATTTCGCAACACAAATCCTAAGCGCCGATAGGTATCCTTGGCAACACTAGTAACGTGGTCGTGAAAAGTCAAACCACGGTCAAACACCACACCGAGGTCTTTTATGCTACTTACTCTTTTAATTTCTGTGTCATCTAAATAGTACTTGAAGTGAACCGGATTTCTCTTTCGATCAAAAGTCATTACGAAACATTTATTAATATTCAAAGGCATTTTATTTGTCAAACTCCATTCGTGAATACGATTTAAGTCATTTTGTAATTTGAGACAATCTTCAGGCGATTCGATTTCTAAAAAGAGTTTAAGGTCATCAGCATATAGGAGACATTTAGCGGTGGTCAGTACATTAGGCAGGTCGTGTAGCATGATCAGAAAGAGAAGTGGACCAAGAACTGAGCCCTGACTCACCCCAGATCTAGTATGGTAAGGTTCGGACAAGTATGTACCATGTTTAACATACTGTTTGCGATCTCTCATATAATCTGCAAAAAAATTTAAGAGATTGGGGGTGAAACCAATGATGGAAAATTTACCAAGTAAGATGTCGTTATCAATTTTGTCAAAAGCTTTCTGATAGTCAAAATACATAACATCTACCTGGTGCCCCCGCTCCATGGCACTCGAGATATAGTCCACCAAACATAACAAGTTGGTGTCTACGGAGCGTCCCGGTCTAAATCCATGTTGCTCATCGCCTAATGACTGTTTGACCTGTCTATATATTTCATTGTGTAGTATGTACTCGAAGATCTTGGCCGGGGGACATAAAATTGCTACTGCACGGTGTTCTTCCACCAGGTTTTTGTTATTACTCTTTAGGATAGGTGTTACTCTGGATATTTTCCATTGGGTGGGATAGTTGCAATTTTGTAGTGACAAATTGAAGATGTGAAGAAGCGGTAGAGTTACCTGTTTTTTAAAGACCTTGAGCACAAAACTAGGAATATTATCTGGACCTGGTGAAGTACTCGTTCGCAGTTTATCTATACCACGTTCAACCTCTTGAGCTTGCAGGGTTTGTATACTAATGTATCCTCCATGAGTACCATGTTCATGTTCGCTACATGCATTACTGTTGAGCTGAGGCACTTCACTACGGAATACACTTGAAAAATAAGTTGCAAATGCATTGGCAGCTTCTACGCCCTCATAGGGATTCTCTTCATAGTATACACATGGCTCGAAACCTCCTTTAGATTTAAGCGCGTGTACATGTTTCCAAAAATTTTGGGGTCGTTGCTTAAGGTTATTTTCTAAGCTAGCCAAGTAAATTTTGTATGCTTGCGAGATTCTCGCTTTTAGACAAGCGCGAAGTTGTGAAAAAGCAATATAAGATGTTTCAGATTTTGAGACTAGCCAAGCCTTATGCAAACGAGATTTTCTTTTAATATCTTTTATAATGCCGGCGTCGAACCATACGGGGTACCTATTACATGAGGTAGATTTATGTCTTTTCTTTTTAGGTACTGTCGCGTCAAATAATTGATACATAATGTCATAGAAGGCCGTAGTTGCAATTGTTACGTCATTTGACCTTAGGACCGGCTCCCAAGAAGTCTCGTCGAGTAAAGTTTCTAAGAGGGCTATGTTTATTTTGTTAAAATTCCAATCACACGATGGATCTATGTTACTGGGTTGTTGACGTTCCCCGGCTTTGTTCCGAGAATGGCTACTTCGAATACTCACTGTTATCTCAAGCGCGGGGTGGTACAGCGCATCGAGGGGAACGAAACCTGCGCAAGCCTCAGTCACACGTACTTGCTGCAACCGTGACTCATTGCACTCGCACGCCAACACTACGTCAACTTTACTTCCATGATTATTCATTATCTCATTGTGGTCAATTAGATTACAATATGTCAAAAAATAACAGTAATAATTCCTAATATTTTCAGATGCACTATTCATATTAAAATCACCAAAAATAATAAAATTGTTGTTTGATTTATGAGACATGAACGACTCGATATGGCAAAAAATGTCCATATAAACCGCGTCAGCGGTCTTAGGCTTAATATATATAACACACGCAACGAAGGAGGTGTCTCGGTAGTCGACGGAGACCCAAAGATCTTCACCAAGTTCTGACTCAAGGTCCCGCAGACGATGCACCGTAACTCCAGGTCTTGCGGCCAGTAGAACTCCTCCCCGTGGATGTCGTAGAAGATGACTCAGGTAATACAAGCTAAATAAAGCTCATAACCATCAATGAGACCTCTCCAACCCGTCTGGTAAGCTAGGAGAGTGTAGGCCGGGTCCGATGATTGCTTTGGCCATGGGCATGCATGGCTCTGGTAAGCACAGAGAGGGTCGTGCTTCTGCAGTGGAGACTAAAGGACCTGATGATGATGATGATGAATAAAAATGTTACAGATTTTAGGGTGGCATCAGGGTGAGAAAAGTATTATTCTAATTAGTCCGTCTTTTAGATTATTTATCTATAAATAATAGACCCATATTTTTCAGTTTATCAAAAAAGTAGATATTCACAAAGATACGGAACATCAAAGTTTCAGAGTGGGAGCTTTCGACGTCACCGCTATGTAGAAATGTAGCTGTGACGTCATGTGAAATTCAAATACGCTGTATTTTCGTCAATTTTTGTTTCTCGGAGAAAACAAAAAATAGGTGTACAATATTTTTTTATAATCAAACCAAATGGGCCAAAAATCTTAGTAAGTTACTTATGGCCTTTCGTGGCTTACCCATCGGCCCCAATCTAATAGAACCACGGCAATGACCCTCCCTGCAATCGGGAATCAAACCGTGGACCATTCACTGTCAATGAGTAATGTTACTTCATTGACTGCATTAGATGCATTAATAAAGAACTAAAGGAGTGTACACACTCTTAAAGAATTTACTAATAAGCGAGCGTAACGAGTGTAGTTGTCTTAATACTATACATACAAACATACGTCTTAACCTAATTACTTTCATATATATTCAGAAATATGTTTATGGTCCAGTGCTGCCCCCATTTGAAACAAATCATTTGAAAGGAAAGAGATATTATTTAAAACTTTGGTTTGCGCATGCACTTGATAACCCTTCAAACTATTTTATGAATTACTGTTTACAGTTTAAAGTGAGAACATGAAGCTTTCTTCGCACATTTGCCAATTTCGCAAAAATGCGCAAATACGAAAAAAATATTTTCTACTTAATCTGCCCCATTAGGCACACCTGCAGAACATTTTGAATCTTGCGGCTCTTAGCAGACAGAGACCAGGACCGCAAGATTCAAATGCCATTTTAAGCTTAATGAAAGGCGAGGAGGTTATATATATTTCTAGCCGCATCGCCTATAAACATGATTAGCACTTTCGTCAATCGGTTACGATCAGCGCCAACAACTAAACTTTTGACTTTAAAGTTGACCAGTTTTCATACAAACATACAAACAATTTTGATGCCTCTTTTCCATGGGGTTTGCAAGGATCGTATGTAATTGAAGATCCATAGTCTCTGCCTACCAAGTTTCATACAAATTCTAAACCCTTATTTCTACTCCTAATTTCCAAAACTCCCTACTCGTGCACACTTACGTCATTTATGGAACTTTTGTGCAAAATTTAATGCTTCTAGCTAGACTCAGTGGTTTTAGCTGTATGTTGATCGATCAGTCACTATATCAACATTCTACATATCTATGTAAGTTGACTGAGATTTCAATGCGTCTCCGCGATGTTACGGGCGATTCAAGGGCTGGCAGTTTTTTTGCTCAAAGAATTTCTATTGCGGTGCAGAGGGGCAATGCTGCCAGCCTTCTGGGTACCCTACCTCGCGGCGACGCGTTGGAGTCTCTTTTTTATTTATAGTTATTTTTTTTATAATTTTTATTTCATTTGAATTTGTAATGTGCTTAAGAGAATTTCAATAAATGAACATATTTAAAAAAAAAAACATGTAAGTTTCTTCTTTTTCTATATATAGATGTGTCTATAAATCTGCTACGTCTATTTCCTGAGTCATTCTGTGAGTGTGTACTCTTCCTAACATCAGTTGGAACGCGGAACCGATTTCTTCAATAAGCTCTATTAAGTCTTGATGTATGTATGTCTGTGTGTAATGTATACGATTCTAAGACATTTGTATTCTGTACACATCAATACATTGCAAGTAAATGGATAATTGTCCAGTCAATTCCATAGATACGTTCTTTAGTTTATGGGAAAAAAGTTAAGGTTTTATTAAAAATATTTTTTTTTGTAATATAGATAACAATTTTTCTAAAGCTTTATGTATTGTTCCATTTTATAAAGAAAATGAAAAACTTATTTTTTAACACACGTGAGTACTTAGTTTTTTTTATAATTTGTAGTTAGTTTTAGTATTTATATCTAGTCTAGTTTTTTTTATTAATAGTTATATTTAGTTTAATCATAGTACAGTGTAGTTTATTTATTTTCTTTAAGTTTATGATAAATAAGAAGTTGAATATTATTGGTTTGTTTGGTTGTAGTTTTGAAAGCTCTATACCTACATAAATACAAAACGAATCGAAAAATAGTTGATCTGTACACTTCTTTTGCGTTAGAGAGGGATTTAAATCCCACTCTAACACCAACCAACCCTCAAACACCAAAATGATTGAGAAAACTTACCCTTCAATTGGTGAATTGGGTCCCCTACATTCATCTAATAGTACCATCGATAGTATAGTCAATATTTATTTCTAAAGAAAGCTAATTGAACCACCCATATTGACGTAAGCCACGTGCCAAAACTATATATCAAAACAGTTTTAATTTGACCTCTATCACTAAGAAAATAAGAACTATATATTTATAAATAACTTGATTGGGACCTTGGTAAATTAGTGTGTAGTTCAAGCAATTAACAGTCTTATGACAAACTCAGAGATGCGAAAATAGTTCGTTAGAAATAATGTAGTGAAGGACATTTCAATTGATAGTTAATCGCAAACAGCACTTTGTCATAGTTTTGTTATTTCGTTAAGTATTGCCAGTGTATATAATTGCCAGTGTATATATTTTTCTTTTAAATATCGAATACTTATTTAATATTTATGCTCAAATAAAAGTTATGACAACCATCGTCTCCTAGATATCCATACTCACAGTTTAGATGAAAAGTTTAGTAGTTTTTCATTTGTTTTTACCTGTAACAACAAAAATAAATTAGCACATTTAGCTATTGTTCATTTATGTTAACTTCAATTCTCACCAATTAAATGTCTTTACACCTAAAACGAGTTCCCACAACGCGAAACCCATCTAATTTCCACAATGCTAGTTACCTTTAACTCATCCATCGTCAACTAATACAGCTCTCTTCTCATTTCCTCTCAGACCAATATACATATAAGGTCTAACAAAATATACTGAAACTATTTGAGTGAATTCAGTCCGTGATACTGCACAACTTTCCCCCATTTGAAATAAATTATTTGAAAGGCAACGGAGATGTCACTTAAAATTTTGTCTCGACCAAGCCTAGTAAGTTACGAACTTCTGCAAATGTGAGAAGAAAATCTTCATGTTCTCTCTTTAAACTGTAATCAGTAGTTTATAAAATAGTTTGAAGGGTTATCTAGAGCTTGATCAAGACAAAAATGTTAAATGATATCTGCGTTTCCTTTCAAATAAGTAATTTATTTCAAACTAGCTAATGCCAGCGTCTTCGTCTGCGCAGAATTACGCACACAATATATTTATAAATTGTAGCCTATGTGTTATTCTGATGTATAAAGTATATTATTGTAAAGTTTCATTACAATCCATTTAGTAGTTTTTATGTGAAAGAGTAACAATCATCCATCCATACTTACAAACTAAAAATTAATAGGATGGTAGCAGCACTGGACCCCGATAACGTCAAGAATCCTCTTAAAATGTTGCTAAAAACCTCTCACGTAACTAATGGACGACCCTGTTCTGACTCACCCATGATTTTTACACCCAAAATGCTTTCCCACAACGCACCCGTCTAATTGCTACAATTGCCAGTTATAGTTGTTATGTCAGCCGAGGCCGACCTATTTGGTCAATCGGTTAGTGGGCGACTAATAGACGCAAAAATATAATGAATAGCAGATGTCTAGACTGATTTATTTGTCATGGTCAGCGATGAAATGTAGGCCTAGTAAAAATAATAACAATATAATTACATTTTTTATTTTAGAATCAATCAAATTTTAACAATTTATAGTCCTTCTCGGGCACTGCACCGACCACCGCAAATTATAATAAACTAGCACCCGCAGTGTGGCTTCGGGATAAAGAGTACCCTATGTCCTTCCCCGAGTCTCAAACTATATCCATACCAAATTTCATCCAAATCGGTTCACTATTTTAAGCGTGAAGAGGTCACAAACAAACAATTATACAAACTCACTTTCGCATTTATAATATTAGTAGGATTACTTAGGACATACAAGGCAAGTAAAAAAAACTTCGCCTAAAGTAGCATGTATTCATAATGTTCACACAAAAAAGTTGTCGGAATCTTAATAAGGGTAACAGAAAATGTAATTTTTTTTTAAATTTTTAGTAATGGCTGAAATATGATGTAATTTTTTTAAGTTTTCAAACCAAATTTTATCAAAATTGCTCCCGCTGTTTGCGCGTGAAGCAGTAACAAACATACACAGACACTCACAAACTTTCGCCTTTTAATAATAGTGTGGTAGTGTGATTTGTAACTTAGGGGATCGGTTTCCCTAAATAAGACGTCAATTCTGCCAATCGTGACCCCCATGCCAATCAGCTTAGCATTGCAAATCAGGGGGTCAGGGGGCAATACGGGCCGATCACAATACATACACGATGTGGCAATTTGTGCAAATTGGGCTGATTTATTTTATTGTAACTTAAATATAGATGTGGCATGTAATTTTAATCCAAATAGTTTTTTTCAAAAATTTGTCTTCATTTCACACATAAGTTACTTTGCTGTCGTTCCGTAGTTGCGAATGTTAATTTTGAGTTTACGCCATCAAAAACGTCTAAAAACGAATTTTCTATTGAATTTGTATAAAATTTTAGGGTCCATTTTATAATTTGGTCGCCTCTTTTTACCTACGGCTGTGAATTTTTTCACGTGTATAACCGTCTAGCAGATAAAGGTATGGGACTATATAACAAAAATGTGCACTATAAAACCAAATATTTCAGAAACGGATCCCTAAATCAAAACTGAACTGGGTTTCTTTCGGCGTAATCTTACCAGCAGTGGTCGTTCCGAAACGCTAGTAGTTTTTAACTTTTGCACTAAAATAATATTTAAATATGACCTTCCTTATGAAAAAGTGATGTTCACAAGCTAACAACATTTTTGAAATGATACTCCACACGATGGATTATTAAAGAAAAAAATCGATTCCTTTTAAGGATTCCGTAGCGACCGCTGTCCGTCTGTCCGTCCGTCTGTCTGTCCCCATCAGGCTGTATCTTATAAACCGTGATATATAGACAGTTTAAATTTTTACACAGATTTCTGTTACCGCTATAACAACAAAATAAAATAACATTTTATATATAATGGTACGGAACCCTTCGTGCGCGTGTCCGACTCGCACTTGGCCTGGTATTATTCCTTATTTACATCCACCTTCACGCGTGGCGTTTGGATCTTACGGCCCTGGGCTCTATCTACACCGTTAGGCTTAAAAACGTTATTAATATATCTGTACATTTATCCCACGACAAATGGCGAGTCTGATTTCAAAGTGACGCAGCATCCGGTGCGAGACTGTTTGTTTGTCCCGCGCACGTTTCTCAGAAACGGCGAGATTATCTTATTTGCACGGCGAAATTCGAGGTCAAAGTATTTGCTTGAAGTGTGATACTTTGGAAAGTAAGGCTTCCGGCCGATAATATGAACGTTGAATGAATGAAAAACTCTTTATTGCACCAAATCACATCATCATCATCATCAGGTCTTTCAAGTATCCACTGCAGGAGCACGACCCTCTCTGTACTACCAGAGCCATACTTGCCCAGAGCAGCCTGAGGATTTGGCCTACATTCTCCTCGCTGGCCAAACGGGTTGGAAAGATCTCATTGATGTTTATTAGCTTTGTTTAGCTTGTATTTCCTTCTATGACATCCACGGAAAGAGTTGGAGTGGTCCTATTCTACTCTGCCGAAAACCAAACATGAATTTTGTAATAAGAACTAGTCAAAAAAGCCGAGCTGACCAGTCCCTCAAGGCAGCACCCGTTCACGAGTTGACGCGCGGATCAGCCATTGTTAAATTCGGAGGGAGTTATCTTTTATGTACCTTACTTTAATTCTAAAGTGTCGTCTACCAAATCCTACCAATATTATAAACCCGAAAGTTTGTAAGCGTGGATAGATGTTTGTTACTCTTTCACGTAAAAACTACATACATACATACATACTATCACGTCTTTATCCCTAAAGGGGCAGACAGAGCATTTTGGGTCTTGCGGTTCTATGCAGAGCCCAGGGCCGCAAGACCCAAAAGCCACTTTTAGCGTCATGGTGGGCGAGAAGATGGAAAAGCAATCAATACAGTGATGGGTTGCTAGCCGCATCGCCTGTTAACATGATTTGCATTTTTTGCCCATTCCCTCGATCGGCTTTTACGATCTGCGTGGGAAGAGAAGTAAAAACTACTAAATGGATTTTAATGAAACTTTACAATAATACAGCTTATACATCAGAATAACACATAGGCTACAATTTATAAAGATATTGTGTGATCCTGCGCAGACGAAGTCGCGGGCACCAGCTAGTACATCATACCATGATCACAGCACCGCTTTATCCTCACACCTAATTCAAACAAAACCCCGTCAACTAAACAATAACATTAAACATAAACAACTAACATTTTCCCACGCACCACCAACCATCTGACCTCTCTCTCATTCTCTACGTACTTAAAAGAGATAGATGCATTAATAACTGCAGTAGCATGCATAGTCATTCATACTAATTTAGGATGTGTAACTCGTTTTACCATGCGGGCTCGTTTGAATATTTCTAATTGGTTTTGGGCCCGAAAGATAGGAATAAACAGTTTGAAGCTTTTATGGTTTTGGATTTTATGATAACTAATAGGCGGTGTCATTTGACATAATTATGTATGCGTAGTGTTAAATTAAGAGAGTTAAAAAACCTCGTTTATAGACTGACCGAGCGCTCAGTACAGAGATGGCAAAGGATAGAAGGTTATGGAGGGAGTTGATATACAGAGCCGACCCCAAATAGGGAAAAGGCAAGGAAGAACCTTAGACCGACCGAGCACTAAGCGTCTCCGTTTTGGATTGTTATAATTTTTCAAAACAAAAACCGACTTTAACAACAAACCTCATAACCGATTTTGATAAAATTTGTACGGGATCACCTCACATTGCTCTTTCAAACAAAAAAAGAATTATCCAAATTAGTCCAGGCATCTTCGAGTAATCGGTCAACATACATAAAAAAGCAAGTTAATATTTAAAAAAAAAACAGCTTTTTTTGAAAACAATGATCTTAAAAGCTTAGAGTGCTCTTTAAGACGAATCAAATGAGACCAAACTCAATGGGGTTGCTCCGTTTCATTATAGAGTTCCTATGGCCACCTTCCAGCTCCATCATCAGATCAGCTCCAGGTCATCATAATATTGCATTTTCTATGCGTGCAAAATTTCAGCTCAATCGAAAAAAGTGAAGTGGGTCAAATTGAACTTACAAGATTTGAATACAGACAGACAATGGGACAGGTGAATCTAAATAAAAGATTGTTAAAAACTAAACGGACGAATGAAGTCCTTGATATTGAACTCCTTTTTGAAGTCGGTTATTGGGGTTTCTGGCACCCTCACATAACGATGAGGGAAGCTCACCAACCAATCGAGCAAACGACTGGGGGCTGATATCTTTATTTTTATTGCTACATCGCTAACACATCGCATTCTGGATATACTATCTCTAATGGCAATAGCTTGTTTGCTGTGGTAACTAACTAGTAGAATAGTACGGTAAATATACTGGAACTCCCATGCTGGTCTGGGGGAAATAAAGAAAAACTTAGAATGTACCAGCTGCTTCTCTTCCCACGCAGATCGTAAAAGCCGATCGAGGGAATGGGCAAAAATGCAAATCATGTTAACAGGCGATGCGGCTAGCAACCCATCACTGTATTGATTGCTTTTCCATCTTCTCGCCCACCATGACGCTAAAATGGCTTTTGGGTCTTGCGGCCCTGGGCTCTGCATAGAACCGCAAGACCCAAAATGCTCTGTCTGCCCCATTAGAGATAAAGACGTGATAGTATGTATGTATGTATACTGGAATTTTAATAATATAGGGTTGCATTTTAACCGAGTTTTTTTATGTATGTCCACCGATAGTTCGAAGACGCCTGGATCGATTTGGAATTGTTTTTTTGTTTGAAAGGGTAACAAGATACAGCTTGGACAGACCGACAGACGACAGACGACAGACAGACGACAGACAAACGTCAGACAAACGACAGACAAACGACAGACAGACAGACGGACGGACAGTAGAGTCTTATTCCCGTAGGCTATGGAACCCTAAAAACCGGCATCTACAATGTAAAACTCATATATCATGAGTAGGAATCTAATAAGCTGAATATTTATGTCAGCGGTAGGTAGTCATATCACTTCACATTTGAAACAGCCACTTATTTACGTCCGCACGTCGCAGTAACTAAACAAAACAAAGTTGGCTACTCGAGATATCAGCTTGGACTTTCTTCGGAATGTTATTTTATCTAAGTATTTATTCTCAGTATTCTCACGCCGAGATATACCTATAGGATTATATCAAAATTCTTATTTCTGTTCATGCAAACAAAGTTTGTGAAAATAAGCTTAGAACTTCCAAAAAGAGAGATTATAATGTAATTTAGTTATTATAATTAAGATTTCCCGTGTTAAACTAGAAAACTAAAGAGGTTTAATAAACCGCCTTCACCTCCAAACTACACAACCTATTTTGATAAAATTTCTATGGGACCACCTATCAAGTATTTGAAACAAAAATCGTCCCAGGCGTCTTCAAATAATCGGTGAACAAACATTAAAAAAACGCGACGAATTGATAACCTCCTCCTTTTTTTTATAGGCACAAATGACACAGATTAAGCTAGCCCCAAAACAAGTTCGAGACTTGTGTTATGGGACACTAACTCAACGACACTATATTTTATAACAAATACATATATAGATAAACATCCAACCATCAAACCAATTTGAAAAAGGCCATTTTCCAACTTGCCCTTTTGGAAGGCGGTTAAAACAACAATGGTTACCCTATTTGACACAGAAAAGCAAAAGCTATCGTGTGGTAACCACAAGCTGAGTCATTCCTGCAGAATGCATGGAGAATGCGGCCATTCTGTCGGGAGCAGTCGGGATTTATGTGGTTATGCAAACCCATGCTAATGCACTCCCTTTGATAAACCATTTCTACGTTCGTTCCGGGTCTAAAAGGGAATGCGTGGGACGAATTTTCACTATGATACCATAATAGATAAATTTGATTTTCATGAACGGATCTATCTCTAAATCTAAAAATTGTGTTTACAAACTCTCAATATTTTAAAGACCTTTAAACCATACACATGACGATCAACACCATGAGTAAATCGAAAAAAATGTTGATTCCTGCCTTACATGTACGGCATGCCTAAGAAATGTTTTAAAGATTTTATTTTACTGAGTTCATCGAGGTCACGCGGCAGTTTTAGACGGGCGTAACTATGTGATCTCGATCGAAAAAATTTTTTCGTAACTTTTTTATATACTAAGCCATACACAAATTTAGATATGTATATGTAGAGAAATTTATTTACTATACGACAATTTTTTTTCAAAACCATTGAAAAGTGAATACCAGTGGTAATAATCTCGAGTAAAACCGCGAACGAACAGACTAAAACAAGAAAAAGAAAAAATGCAGAAAGTAAAGTTGTTTAAAAAAGAAAATTAGGTACATCAAGGTTGTTGGTATTTTTGGCAAGCGAAATGGGTGTTATGTTTTCAAACGATGCATTGAATGAAGTGACGAGCGAGCGATGCTTTCTGAACTATTTACGTGTATGTTTGTATTGTGTATGAGTCACCGCTCTATTTCAGAGTGGCGAAAATATTGCATTAGGCACGGTCGTAAACAATTATGAATTTGTTTGGCCTTGCTTCCATTATTTTATAACAGCTATTTAGTGCTAGTGCGTTTATGAAATTTAAAACGCAACTTTGAAGTTTAGATATTTTTAAAGCCAACTGTGTCAGAAATAGGGTTGTGTTTTTCGAATGTATGTATGTATAATTCTTAAGGGTCCCCCGACCCTAGACCAAAATACAACTTTCCATACAAACGTAGTCTACGTTTTATTTCAAAACGACATGTCCGATTTGGGCAAAATTTTGTAATTTCAAAGATATTGCAATTATCTAGGTTTATAACTAGTTTCCGACTGTAAAAATATGAACTTGAAATAGAATATAGTGTTTTATATCATTTTTGACAATTAGTATGGGAAATTTCTAAATCGTTATATTTTCTTTCCAATTCATAATTTTAGTATAGGAAACCAGTTATAACCCTAGATAATTGCAATTTCTTTACAATTACCAATTTTTACCGGAATCTGACATGTGGTTTCAAAATTAAACGTAGACTACGTTTGTATGGAGAAGTCTAGGGTCGAGGGACTCTTAAGGTTGCTTTGCAGCCTAAACAGCTTGATAGATTTAGGCTTGAGAGGTGTCGTTAGATTCGGGGAAACTCTGCAAGTGAAACTGGGCATACTGTTGTGGGCGTTCCATCTTATTTTAAAACGCAAACTTTGTCACTAGGTTTAAACCATTGTTCGACCAAATTAAGTTGACATCTAGCAATATGCCATTGTTTCATCGGAAAATGTCAACTTGATTTGGTCGGATAGTGGTTTAAACCTAGTAACAAAGTTAGTCTGTGCTTTATAATAAGACGGGTTGAGACGAAAGCTACCAAGTCGAAGGACCTACCATTTTTTTTTAATTACTATTATTTACTAATTTAAAAATGCGAAATTACAGAAAGTATACATATAAAAGAATTTCATCGACACAAAGTATGGGACCCCCTTAATAGTGTATACTTAGTACCTATGTAAGATCTGTTTCTAGCCAACTAGGCGCCTATTTGAAGTCAGGTTAACACTATTCCTATTACTTGCAAATATATCTAAGAATCTAAATTCCAACGTATCGTCGCGTCACACACAAATCACCTAATTGAGGCTTTCCTTCCAAGTTCTGGGTTCTCTAAAGTCTAAGCAGTTCCACGACAATACATTTCATTAGCATTGAACAGCTGCCGCGGGTCGTGTCAGGAATTCTACTTGCAACTTAGTAAGTAGGTAGTTACGTACTTAAGTACCGTTAGCCCCTTTAGGAAACATTTCTTACAGACACTTTAAATTGTTTTATCGTTATCATCAGATATTTTTGTCTCCACTACCGGAGCACGGCCCTCTCTGTACTACCAGAGCCATACTTGGTTAAAGCAGCCAGAGGACTTGGCCTACGCTCTCCTCCCTGGCCAGACTGTTGGAGAAGTCTCATTGATGTTTATAAACTTGTATTTCCTAAGTCGCCTTCTACGACATCCACGGGAGGACTTGGAATGGCCTACGACCTATTCTACTCTGCCGAAAACGCAAAAAAACTTAAATTGATTAGGTTGTTGTTTTCGTGTGTGTAAGTCGCCAACACGGGTGTTAGATTTTTCAGGCTGCATAAAGGCTCATCATCTGTCATAGTTTGAGAAATGCCACTGGTACGCAAGAACAGACTGACAGAAGGACATAGTGGTAATTGAGACGCTTCGCTCGGTAAATACAATTATTGCACATATAAATAAATACAGGACATGATTATCTTAAAAACTAGGAAATGCGCAAAAGTCGGATAAATATATTTCGCATTTTCAACTGGCCATTTACATTCCGTATTTATTTTTAACACCAACACAACGAAATTTCTTCGAAGTGGGTAAGTCCCCTACATATCTTTTAATGTAACGACATACCTACAAACTTATTGCTTCAAACCCAGATATAGTTATAATGAAACCCCTAACCCGAAGTCTATTCCCAATAACCAGCCCCTTCACTTGCTTTATGGGGTGGCAAATATAGCCGATTTGTATTGATTTGTTATTGGGGGTTTATTTGGGGGTGCTCATGCAACTTAGCTACGGTTTTGATACTTATTTGATTTTCTCCCTCTATAAGTTCGAGACTTGTGTTATGGGATACTAACTCAATGATACTATATTTTATAACAAATACATATAGATAAAAATCCAAGACCAAGTCAATCTGAAAAAGATCACTTTCCATCTTGACCTGATTGGGGATCGAACCCGGGACCTCCGAAGTGACAGCGTTTCATGATGACCATACGTATACCTAGTGTATAAGAAAGACTATGCAATATTTGAATGGAGAACACGTATTTCGCAATTTGTGTAATAGATGGCGTTGGGAGCAATATAAAACTAGATATGGAGATTTTTGTGTGTTTTACGAGGTCCTTGAGCTCCCAACGATTGTTGATACTTAGGCCACAATAAACCGTAGTACCGAACAGTATTTGGTTTTATTGCGTATCCATTGCTACTTGGGCTTTTACTGGCAATGTAAAAGTCCAAGTAGCAATGGATACGCAGAGGTCGTCACTACAGAATATACAACGTGGAAGGGACATACCCGTATAAATCGAACCACAGGCTATACTAGATCACCACCTATATTATAATCATAATAAAACACCTACCAGTCAAAAAACAAAAAAGAAATCGACATTACCATACAAATTGCCCCGGCTGCTCACTTTTATACGGAAATGCCAATTTTTTTTTTTTTATTTGACTGTTATTTTACTAACATTATACTAAAGTAGTCTATTATAACCCGTGGTTCGATTTATTACGCTAGTAGTTTTAAGGGTCCCCCGACCCTAGACCAAAATACAACTTTCCATACAAACGTAGTCTACGTTTTATTTCAAAACGACATGTCCGACTTGGGCAAAATTTTGTAATTTTAAAGATATTGCAATTATCTAGGTTTATAATTAGTTTCCGACTGTAAAAATATGAACTTGAAATAGAATATAGTGTTTTATATCATTTTTGACCATTAGTATGGGAAACTTCTAAATCGTTATATTTTATTTCCAGTTCATAATTTTACTGTAGGAAACCAGTTATAACCCTAGATAATTGCAATTTCTTTACAATTACCAATTTTTACCGGAATCTGACATGTGGTTTCAAAATTAAACGTGTACTACGTTTGTATGGAGAAGTCTAGGGTCGCCGGACTCTTTAGCTTTTGCACTAAAATAATATTTAATAAAATGACCTTCAATAAGAGATAAATTTATCCTACATTGAATAAAAAAAATTGACTTTGACTTTGACTTTACACCCGTAAAGTGTCTCTACAACGTTGTATAATATAAGCGCAGTAGCACACTTACTAATTTTGTTGAACTAAGTTATAAACTAAGTACATGTTATTCTATAGGTAGAGAGAAAAGTCATTTAATCCTAAAATGACTTATAACTCCCTCAATAAATCCAAAGCTTTCTCAGACGGCCATAAAGTACCCCATAACCACCAGGTGTGGCATTATTTATAGTTAACCCTTTATTATTTCAATCACGCACGTAAATATTAATTTGACGTGTTGTTGACGGGTTAAAAAACGTTATTGTCTGCGTATGACGGAGAATCGAGCCGTCAAATGAGAATAGATAAGGAATTGTTGGTTGAAGTCATAGGCTGAAGCGATAGCGGGATTGTATATTTATTTATTTACTAGCCGAAGCCCGCGACTTCGTTCGCGTGGACTTTATGTCTCTGGAAAATGCTCATCAGGCTGAACAACTTTTACTGAGGCGGCATTTTTATATCTCTTATAGTTTAGCTGGACCATTATAGTTCTGCATCAGGCGTTCCATTTTCCTAAATCATTTATACCCTATATGTTGCCCAGGCTTAATAGCTATATAACAAAAAAAAGTTTCATTCGAATCCATCCAGTATTTCCGGAGATTAGCGTGTACAAACAGACAAACAGACAACCAGACAGACATTTTTTTTAAAAATTCTTACACTATTACTACGTCTCCATCGCCCCCAATATTTTTTTTTGGAAATATATTTAATGTACAGACACACTTTTTTTTACTGTTTTATTTATGTTATATTATATGTATATAGATTTGCTGGCCTGGGAGAAAAAGAAATTTAAAGTACAAGCTGATCGAAGGAATGGGCGAAAATTTAATCATGTTAATAGGTGATTATGCTAGCAAACCATCACTATATTAATTACTTTTCCGTCTTCTAGCTTACCATGACGCTAAAAGTGGCTTTTGAGTCTTGCGGCCATGGGCTCTGTCTGCTTAGAACCGCAAGATCCAAAATGCTCCGTCTACCCCATTAGGGCTAAAAACGTGATAGCATGTATGTATGTTTTATTGTTGTAGAGCCTGTAGATCCAAAACGACTTAAGTAATGGCTGCAGGTTTTTTACTCACGTGATTAATCAATTTATGGACCCAAATCAACCAGTTTTCTTGATTTCTCTTCTATTGGCTAAAATTACCTGAAACAATAAAAAAATTAAATTAATTTTCAATTATTACTAAAACTAAACATAAAACAGACAAAATGATGGTTCAATGACTCCGCTGATGATAAAGAAAGCATCATATAACATATTCATTACTCTCGCCTCATAAATCTGCCATCTCGAAAAACATTAATGCCCTCCGCAAATAAGGCTTTTCTTTTCAACAGGGTTATTGTGATGCACTGCTATCGGCACTTTTCTTTTATCATCATATCATTTTGTTAAACATAGGCCTCCCCCAAGGATTTCCAAAACGACCGATCGGAAGTGTTTAAAATAATACAAATTTAAATAAACATGACAAATGTAAAATAAACTTATTGACGAGTAAAGGTGCCTGCAAAGGTCTAATAACTGAAAAATTATTTGAATTTTGAATAATTTCCGCTCTCTTATCACTTGCGCCACAAACCACTCGACTCGTGCGCACTTTTTACCACCCCGCCGTCTCAATGAACGCCTTATTAGGCGAGGAGTGACAACCTCGTTTTACGCCCTGCTCTCTTTTTATTGCATATTTGCTGGGAATAACCTATTTCAACCCATACCCACTTTAAATTAAGTAATTTTGTCGCTGAATTAGGAATACTAAAAATAAAATTAGATGCTTAAAAATTAATGGCGCTTTTTATGGGTTAACTTAAATGTACCTTTACAATTTATGTAAGTCGGTTTAGTTTCCACACTCGAAAAGCGAGTTGTGCTCTTTGCTTGACATGACATTAAAATTTAGGGAACTCAAGAGATTTCCAATATCACTGAATGAGTGTGCTGTTAAACTCTATGTGCTGTTCCAATATCACTGAATGAGTGTGCTGTTAGTCACTAACACACATGATAAGAAGAAGAAGTGTGCTGTTCCCAAAAAATATTTCTATCATTTATTCATATTTTTATCTTCAAAACTCAGGCTCAAGTATTTTTTCCTAAAAACCGACTTCACCCCCGACACGCCCGATTTTGATAAAAATTCTATGGGTTCACCTGCAAGTATACCTCTTCAAACAAAAGAAAATTCCAAAACGGTCCAGGCGTCTTCGAATAATCGTCTAACATACATAAAAAAAAGCTTGCGACGAATCGATAACCTCCTCTTTTTTAACTCGGTTAAAAAACTTTCGAAAAGAAACAAATATTTGTCAAAACAGCAACCTAATAACTTTGCTTACCCTAAATCAACCACTCCTTAACCAATCACTGGTCATGATGCACCACCCCACTTTTTAGTTGGTCAACCGTATCAAATTTCAGACGCAATTTTTTCAGTAAACAGTTCCATTAGTCGTCATGAAACTCGAATGAATGTCATCTCAATTTGCCGAATCGTAAATTATGTCAAACAACGATGGTACAGAAATGTAACGCATGGAAAGGTTCCGATATAATAATAATAATAAAATTCTTTATTCAAGTAATTAAAACTCATACATTTTGTTAGTAAAATTCTTATACACTGTTATACAATGTTAGTAATAAGGTAAATTAAAGTAAAGGATATAAATTTGAAGGATTTAGTTATTATTTTGATAACTTTTCATCATGTATTTGTCAGATATTTCATGTTGTATAGGTGTAAAAAGTAAAATTATTTACGTTGTATATCTTAACATCATGCTTAATTAATAATTATGACATAACAGCGTATTCTCAGTCGACTAATTTTAATATCAGAATAATTGTAAGTTCACTTTCTTGGAGAAAATGCTGCAGTACAGTTTGTTACCGCTTCTTCTGTACTTACGCTTAGGAAGCGGTAGTAAACTTAGCTGTAAGTAAATAACCCGATGTCAACATTTACGTTTTAAGAAATTGAAAGAAATAGAAAATAACCGGCCAAGGGCGAATCGGATTCGCGCACTAAGGGTTCTGTTCCGTGAAAATTTCAATTGTCTAGCTATCGCGGTTCTTGAGATGCAGTCTGGTGACAGACGGACAGACGGACAGACAGCGAAGTCTTAGTAATAGGGTCCCGTTTTTACCCTTTGGGTACGGGACCCTAAAAATGACTATTATCAAGTGATACAAATATCTAAAGAAAAATGATTTTTTACTTTTTGACTTTTATAGATCAGATGTTTCTGATCACTATACAATGTATATCATCATCATCATCGTCTGCTTTCAAGGATATTACTGAGCGTAATCCTCTTTCTGCGCCATCTTGTTCTGTCCCTTGTCATCGCACTTTATGTACTTGGTGGCAATTCTGGACTTTAACTAATGTGTACAGATGATCAATAAATGGAGGTCGATGCAATTGGCAATGAACCTGCGCATTGAGCGTGATCAGCCGCGCCCGCGCAGTTATGCTTTAAGTGTTATGTCACATGCAGTGTGAGAATTATGGACGATTCCACTTAAGATTTTATTGCCTTTTATTGACCTGAGAGAGATCGCAAAACATTTCTCTTTAACATTTAACTGATTTAGTTAGAGCTGTTTTTAAGGAAGAGGTTATCAATTCGTCGGGAACTTTTTTCACCGATTATTCGAAATCGCCTGGACTGCTTTGGAAAATTCTTTTTTTTTAACTGATGTACTTGTCCCATATATTATTTTCAAAATCGATTGTGAAGTTTGTATTTAAGTTTTTAAAAATATAACTAATCACGTCTTCGTCACTTACGGGGTAGACTGGTATCAGGGCTTATCCAAAGGCCGCATTCGTGGTGGCATCACTTTTACCCCGTATATAGTGCTATAGCATTTACATTTTTTATCATTTACATCATCATCAGGTGATTTAATCTCCACTGCAGGAGCACGACCAGAGCAGCCAAAGGACTTTGGCCTACACTCTCCACAATGGCCAGACGAGTTGAAGAGATCTCATTGATGTTTATAAGCTTTGTTTAGCTTGTATTTCCTAAGTCGCCTTTTACGACATCCACGGGAAGACTTGGAGTAGTCCTATTCTTTTATCTCTGCCGGAAAAAAACGCGGCATATAATTTACATAGATTTCGTCAAATAATTTTACTAAAATGTATCATAAAGGGCCCTAATTTGAAATAGGTACTTACTAATGACCATAAAAAGATGTGTTTAGAGGTTGTTTAGTTCAATTATGTCAAAACTAGCGAGTGTTTCACGCCCCGTTCCCAATCAATTTCTCATGGTGCCCGTGTGGTACAAGGGGACCAATTATACTTGATCCTATAGCTATCACGACGCTCCAAAGAGACTAAAACATATAGTATAACTAGAAAAAAAGAGACTTCCCTATCTTCTTCTTCTTATCGTGTGTGTTAGTGACTAACACTTGTGTCAGAGTTTTTAAACCGCCTTATAGGCCTCTGACATGGTTTTAGGTTACGACCAAGGTCAAAGACAGTGACCGGGACCGACGGCTTAACGTGCCCTCCGAAGCACGGATCATCTTACTTATCAGACAATCAGGTGATCAGCCTACAATGTCCTAACCAAACTAGGACAACAGCACAAAGTCGTTGCCCCCGCCGGGAATCGAACCCGCGACCTCCGGGTATGAGCCGAACGCTCTAACCACTACACCAGAGAGACTTCCCTATCAGAATCTGCTAACTATAATGTCAATTATTTATGGAAGTAAAAGAAAAGAACTGTAATCGTAGGACTGGTAGATATAAGATTACAAGACGAGTTATATGAGCAGTTAATGATGTTTATGTATGACAAAGAAATCGATTTGAATGTATTTTGAATTTCGTTACGGTGTTGCCCGTGTAGGGATTGCGTTTTGTTTTTGTTACTTTAACAATAACCACATAGTTTTTTCTATTGGACTACATAAAAAGTGTGGGCTTTGAAACAAAAAAAGAATTTTCTAAATCGGTCCAAGCCTCTTCGAATTATCGGTGAACATTCATATAAAAAGACACAGGCTATTTTACTGTGTATAATTTTGGTAATTACAAAATACAGCAAGAAAATTGGGTAATTAATAAAGTACAAACATAGTAATTCGCATTTGAAATATAAAAGTGGGAGCGTGGCGGGAACATCTCACTATCTCGACAACACGCTACACCTAATAGCGTGACGTCAAAAGTGCTGTAGGTGCATCCTTTATCTGTGTATCTCTTACCTACTTGACAGTTTCCCCTTCCATCAGATTTTAAAAGCTTATAACTTACTTTTTTTGTAAAATATCGTATTAATAACCTCCTTTTTGAAAGTCAGTTCAAAAATGTTCAATTTTCAGTAAGAATTTCTAATCACCCATTACTCACCGAACAATGAACACAAAAAGGCCAAAAGCAGAGTTCAAGGGGTCAACCCACGCTGGTGTTTACACAACGCGCGTAATTCATTACACCCGAGCATTTTTCAATATGACTGCTTGTTTGGTCTGCTACGCACAGCTGCGACAAGTTTTTGCTTTTTGCCCTTTTTTGAAGGAATGACACTTTTTTGTCTTTAGGTAAAGTATTTTAATTGAATAGATCCAGATGACTATGTTTTCATTCTTGTTTTATGCTAAAGGATTGAATGAACGTGTACAAAAAAAATATATAACATTAGAAATGATGTTAGATCTTATTAAAAAGCACTTCGTTTTAAAGAAGTCAAAAAGTTTGATGATAGTTAATGTCTAAAAAATATATATAAAAATAAATGACATTTCATTGTAAATTAAATGTAGATAAGTATATTTAAATAGCTAGTATTGTCATTAATGAATATTATAATGACTTGAATAGTTGGACTGACTGAATTAGTTTTTATACAATAAAAACTAATAGGCATGACGAATGGAAAAATATTTTTGGTACATCGGTTACATTATTAAAAAATATTGTACACGTATTTTTTCTTTTCTCTGAAAAACCAAAAATGACAAAGATACAGCGCATTGAAATTCCGCGTGACGTCACACTTAAGCACGATTTCCAAGAGTCGCAATTCCCCACTCCGGAACTTTGTCGCTCCGTATCTTTGTGAATTTTAACTTTTTTGGTAAACTGAAAAATACGGGTCCATTATTTTTGGATAATGTAAAAGACGGACTAATTACAATCATACTTTTCGGACCCTGTCGTCACCCTTATTGATATAATCTAAATAAGCCGGCCAAGTGCGAGTCAGACTCGCCCATATAAAAAATCACGTGTGTTGTATGGGAGCCCCACTGAAATATTTATTTTCTTCTATTGTTAGTAGTTGTTGTTATAGTGGCAACAGAAATACATCATCTGTAAAAATTTCAGCTGTCTGACAATCACGGTTTAAGAGATACAGCCTGGAGACAGACGGACAGTGAAGTCCTAGAAATAGGGCCCTGTTTTTACCAGGGTACTGGTACTTTTAGTTGTTTTATAAAATTACTATCTGGTGTCCGCGACTTCGTCTGCGCAGAATCACACAATATCTTTATCAATTGTAGCCTATATGTTATTCTGATGCCATATTATTCTAAAGTTTCATTAAAATGCATTTGTTTTGTTTCTTTGTTTTCAATCCATTCAGTAGTTTTTACTTGAAAGAGTAACAAATATCCATCCATCCATACTCACAAACTTTCACGTTTATAATATATGTAGGAGTAGGATTTCTTGGTCTTCCTTTGCCTCTTCTTCCTTCTTTTTTCCCTCCAATATTACTTTTAAAAAATTAAGAGCAACCTTTTGGTACAGAACCCTAAAAACCAAACCTAACTGAACCTCTAAAACCTTCTTATTTATTCATCAATTAACCGAAATCCTGGACTTAAAATACGAGCCGCAGGAATTCCCCACCATAAATAATTCCCCAGCACAAATCAACGTGAGGAATCGAGTTTCATGAAATAAAACCACGACACTGTCTGGCCGTGACGCAGAGCTAAAAATGCACGCCCCTTGTGCATATTTTTAACACTCTTTTGTCTCAGTCGGTCTTTAGGTCACAACAATGAGGGCTAAATGTACATAAACTTCTTATACTTAAATTTGAAGGAGTGATTTTAATAAAATATAAGACGGTTTTAAATCATCGGCCAAGTGCGACTCGGATTCGCGCACTAAGGGTTCCGTACCATTATCTATAAAAATATTGCGTTTGTTGTATGGGAATTATTTATTTATTTTGTTTTGTTTCTAGTATTTGTTGTCAAAGCGGCAACAGAAATACATCACATACATTTGTGAAAATTTCAACTGTCTAGCTATCGCGGTTCTTGAGATACAGCCGTCTTATATTTGGGAAAAAACGCGAGTTTTCATGCGTTTTTGTCTCCACGCAGAATATGGTCGCTAATTTCGTCCTGCCAGCCACTGTCCATCTGGTCCAGTGGGTTAAGACGCGGACGGCAAGAAACGAGTGCTACAGGTTCGAATCCCGCTGGATGACTTACTTTTGGGTTTTTTATATATGTTCACGTTTATATATTTTTTTATAATTTTTATTGTTTTTAGACAAGTTTAAAATCGGTCGACCAGGTATTTATATTTATAAATGAAGTTTTAATTGAAGCGAAGTTATCTTAACGAGCCTTTGCTTCAATTAATTATTTTAACAAATAAACATATATTATTACATACTTGGCGTGCCAACGCGACAATAATTCATAGTAAAACTACAATTACTCGTAATGTCCCTAGTTGTGAGGCCAATTAATTAAAACACGTACTAAAGCGTTTGTTTGGACTCCAGCCGCGCCCCATCTAGAAATAAAAAAGCTATACAACGGTCACTTCACATTTTTTTTTAAATTATTTTTTACGGCCATGGATAGGAATCCTTTTTACTTTAACTTCCAGGGTTACTCCATAAAATGATACGTTAGCCGTACGATAGTGACGTTCTATTTCTATGTCAAACCAAATTAGACATTATCATTATACTTACATTAGTGCTCAATTTTGCTAGACACTGAAACGCGGATACGAGGTAAAGTTGTCTTGCGTACCGGTTTTAGAGTAGCCCGCTTGGATAGGATTCCCTTTTACTTTAACTACCATCAACAGATCGTTGGTTGCTTCAAAGCTTCTGTTGACTGATTTTTATAGCCGGTTTGATTGGTGAACGACGAGTAAACGCCACTACACTTCAGTCCGCATAACAAATATACATCTGGCGCTCTACATTGCACACATTTTTACCTAATAATTTTTCAAAGCTAAAAACAGACTTCACCCCCAAACTACACAACCGATTTTAATAAAATTTCTATAGGACCACCTCAGAAGACCCTTTAATAGAAAAATAATTTTCAAATCGGTTCAGGCGTCTTAGAATGAACGGTGAATATACATCAAAAATAACAGAACGCGACGAATCGATAACCCCTTCCTTTTTTGGAAGTCAATTTGACATAATAAATTCTACAAGAGTCGATTTTCAAAATACTTGAAAGCAAATCCCAAATGAACCCCAAGGGATTCAGTGTTCGGCCTTAGCGAAGAAACTGAATATAGGTTATCATTCCGTACACTAATTATTTTGTGTCATAATTACAATTTATTATGATATCTGCTACAACGGCCAAATTATGTTTTAATTATTACGATGTTTTATAATTACTAAAATTAAAAAAAGAAACAATCTTTTTTACGACTGGTTTAGCTTATTGCTAAAAATAAACAATTTCTGGTTATAGAAATAATTATACTAGTTACTTTTTTTGCCATAAAATATTGTTACCTGGCAAAAATTTTCACCTGCTTTATGATTTTTTAAAGATATACCTAGGTAGTCTTGCCTTGTGTTTTGCTTTTAATTCTGTAACTCAACTGAATACATAATTTTTCAAAACTAAAAACAAACTTTACCCCCAAACTTCACAACCGATTTTATAAAAATTTCCATGGGACCACCTCGAAAATGTATCCTTTCAAATAAAAGAATTTTCCAAATCAGTCCAGGCGTCTTCGAATAATCGATTAACATAAATTTTTCAATACGGAACCCTAAAAAAGATCGCTACGGATTAATAAAGTCTAAATCTAGAATTTTTTTGGAAGTCGTTTGAAAATCAACAATAATATTTGCGAACCTAATATTTGCTAGCCTTGGATCATAATCAAGGAAGTAATAAATTTGTCATACAAAGCTGCTTATTATCTATACGCAGACTGAATTAATTAACTAATTATATGTTTAAACTACATTTAAACTTGTTAAATATTGACGTAATACGGCATGCTTTGAACAAGTAAATTAGGAATTATGAATTATGGATTATGTATTTAAGTTTGGACCTTATTAGAATCCATAGTTTTATATTAATGATGCTTATATTAGTTTTTAAGGTTCCGTACCCAAAGGGTAAAAACGGGACCCTATTACTAAGACTTTGTTGTCTGTCCGTCTGTCTGCCACCAGGCTGTATCTCAAGAACCGCGTTAGCTAGACAGTTGAAATTTTCACAAATTTCAATAGTAAATAAAAAAATTAAATACATATTTAAGGGCTCCTATACAAAAAACTTAATTTTTATAGATAATGGTACGGAACCCTTCGTGCGCGAAACTGACTCGCACTTGGCCGGTTTTATTTAGTGAACGGAACACAGCGCGACGTACGAATGGCCGATGAGGCAAAAAGGTTCTCGAATGGCAACCGCGTACTGGCAAACGAAGCGTAGGACACAAAATGGTCAGACGACTATATGAATATTCTATTGCATTCCTTGCAATAGTTTTTTGAAGTGAAAACTTCTTTAGCGGCGTTGTGCACTTTTTTTGGAATGGGTAAAAAATCTAAAACTCGCGTCAGGACACGTGACCCTGATCGAAAATTCGTAAGACGGCGCAGGGCGCTTGCGCGAATGTTCGTGTGTGTTTATGTTACAGCGTGCTAATAAAATGTCATGTTTGTGTACGATAGCCCAATAAATAAATATTGTATTCTACCACATAAATGAGAGTACTTTTATACTGATAATTAAAGCAATTAGTGCAAAATTATTCCCTAACCATTCCAAAATATCAAAAATGCACAACGTTAATATTCAAGTTTTCACTTCTGCCGGCACTCCCAGAGTGCAACCGGTCGTTTTTTTTTTCTGCTGAAACCTATCCATAGGTATATCCAGCTATGGGTTTTGGCGGGAGCGCCACATAACATCAACTTCTTTAAAGGGCCTCTACGTCCTCACGCAAGCCTCTCAAAGAACCAGGGTGAAAAGACCCGTGATTCTCAAAAGAGACACAAAATAAAAAACTTGAGAGGTGTCAAGGGACACCCGGATGGAACGAAGTTCCTTTCGGTTAATTAGGGGAGAGAGAGACAGACAGAGAAACACGCGCACGCCGCACGGCTTACAATTATGTATAGCAAAAAGGGTCGTTACAACTTTTGGTCTTAATTTCTTCTCGCAACGCGCGATAAGGAACTTCGTTCATCGTGGCTTTATTTTTTAATTATGAAAATAATTTCTTTCTAATACTAGAATGATTTTATTTTTTTGTAATTTTTTGACTGACCTACTTTTAGCTCTCACTCACACTAATGCAAAGCTGCGCTTACGCCTCGAACACTGTACGGCTATTATGGAATTTAAGGACACGCATCGTGTTGTCACCCCCCAATAAAAGTCCACGTTACGTCACACGAAAGCCCAAACATTGCAGCATCTGATAAAGCTCTGTTTGGGCGAGATAAGAAAGAAAGGCAAACAGTGGCGCAATGTACCTTTCTTCATAGATATTGTGTTTGATGAAATCTTTACAAAAATGTACTTATAGTATAAGATTGTAGATGTTTGAATGTTTGTTACTCAATAACTCATACACGACTAGACGATTTAGGGGGAGGGGTTTCGGCATGTCGATAGCATTATCTGAATCATAAATTAATTATATATTTTTTCTGTTTTTCGGAAAAATGATAGGTTTTCGTGGGAATAAAGAGTTACTATAACAGAACACTTTAGTTTAACTGAATATAAATGTGGTTTATAAACATTTTTGCCTCATTATTTAGCTTATTAAAAGTATGGCATAGCATACATATTTTTTTCAACCTCACGTAAGCACTTAAACCCACGTTTAAAAAAGTGCGCTCCGAGGAATAGTCAAGGTGCCACCATTTTGAGGCAAAAGGGTTGCTCTTCGAGGAATAAACGCTGAAAGCCCCATAGCATTCGACGATTGTTAGTGTTAGTGAAATCTTCACCAAATCTGAAATCTGATTAAGTGATTAAGTATATCTAGGTTTGATCAATGTGATCCTCACGCATACAGTTCAAGAAAATTATGAAGTCGGCTTTTTTTTCTTATTTTTTATATCCTATCCTACTTGCTACTAATCCTATCCTACTAATATTATAAATGCGAAAGTGAGTTTGTATATTTTGTTTGTTACCTCTTCACGCTTAAACTACTGAACTGATTTGGATGAAATTTAGTATGAATATAGTTTGAGACTCGGGGAAGGACATAGGGTACTCTTTATCTCGAAATTCCCACGGGGAGCGAAGCCCGCGGGTACAGCTAGTTTTACTATAATTTGAGAGAGTACAAAGGTAGTGTATGTAAATATGAGTAGGTCATTGCTAATCAGATCGTTAGCTTATCGTACTGATAGGAATTATGAAACTGATAAGGAAATGCCTTCCGCATCGTGACGCAAGTCATACGGCCTAGGATTAGCAAAGTACGTATTGAGTACATGGGTAGGAAAGCTGTAACCCGGGCAGAACAACTTGAGGGGCGGCTAACGGCAATGCTCAATTGAAACTGTGCGGAGTTATGCTATGAAGAGAGTTGACATACAGAGCCGACCCCAAATAAAGAAAAGTCAAGGAAGAAGAAGAAAGGAGTTATGCTATGTTACAAAAACTATTTTTAAATTGAACATCGCATTTTAGTAATCGACCTGGCAATAACGATTTTTAGGCCTTTTTGTGGCTTTAGGCTACAATAGGGCATTTAGAAGAGAATTTATGTACAAGACACTAATGTAATCAATTGATTCCTTCTCACTCCATCATATGAATCAGAATATTAGAATATTATAGAATATTAGACCCAAACTTTTAAACATATATGATGACAAAGAACAATATTACCAGTGGTTACGTGAGCAGCAGACGGCAGACCTCGCGAGTCACTCCCAACCTTTTGAAGTATATCGGATAAAAACATTGTTCAGACAAACATTTGCGTCTTAATAAGAGTGATAAAAAGATGTTTGAAACAAGTATTTTATAATTTCAGTTTTCAACCCCATATTTCGACCATTTGAAAATTACGAAAAACTGAAACGATAAAAAATCAATATTTTTTAAACCTACTCACTAAATTTTACTAGAATCTGTTGAGAAATGCGACCTGTAGGCGAGAACAGACAGACAAACAGAACTTTTTGGCCAATTTCAAAACTGAGTCGCTTCGCTCGCTCGGTCAAAACTGAGAAAAAACAATGGTTGCTAGTAGCAAAAATGTTTACTACACGTTACCAAAATCGAGTGACTGCTGAACTTAGGGCTACTAGTAGTTACAATGTGTTTTAATTAAAACTACATTGTTCTGATAATTTGAACAAAAGTTTAATATCTAATAAACAAATTACAAGTAAAGTTCTCGAATGGCGGCCACGTACCGGCAAGCGCAGCGTAGGACACCTGCTAGATGATCAGACGACCTGCGCAATGTTGCAGGAAGGCGATGGATGTATGCCGCTTCCGATCGGTCATTTTGGAAATCCTGGAGGAGACCTATGTCCAGCAGTGAACTTCCTGTAGCTGATATCATGATAATGATGAAGTAGCAAAACTGGTTTAGCTATGACTTTTTTCAGTCAATAAGCCCGGGGCTCCAAATCAACTAAATACGCCACGGATAACTATATACGGATAAGTGCTATCCTTCATAATTTACGACCGCGTTAAAAGTTTTAGCTACATTGTGCAACAAACATAGTAAAATTATGTATTTCCAATATTTACAGTTTAAAAGCTGTTGCGCAGTTGTGTCATAGGTAAAACTGTATAATGACGTCGCGTTGTTTGTTGGAACTGTTAGACAAGCTATAAAATTAAACTGTGACAGAATTGGTCATGTCACAAGTTGGAAATAGTTATTTGATACTGCGTAGTAGAGACGAAGAGGGAATAAACTACATTTGTACTTATCATTCATCATCATTTCAGCCGCCTAACGTCCACAGTTGGACATAGGCCTCTCCCAAAGATTTCCAAAATGACCGATCTAGAGCGGCCTGCATCTAGCGCCTTTCAGTGGAGGTAAAACCCAATGGATATAAATTTTTACTCGTCATTGTTTTATTTTAAAAAAATGAAATGATCTTTCTGTAATACATATAAAGATTTGTTTTTAACCTATTTCAAAAAAGGATTAGAGGCGATAGGTATTTTCGCCACTTAAGAACCGAAATTGATATTTTTTTTAAAGCCCTTTATACGCCTTTTTCTACTCCTCTACTGTTATCTGCCTTTTACATAGTCACGAACACTATTATAAGAACATTGATTATTTATGACTTCAGGAAAGTCTATAGTCTATTCCCCATAACAGCACTTGTATCGTTATTTCCAGAGATATGGGACCTGGTTATTTCGCCAAAACGATACTCCTAGCCATAGACTTAGAACCTTTTTTTTTCTTTGAATCTATCATACTGCCAACATAAGAAAAACGTTTTATTAATATATTCGTGATATATTCACTAGGGAGACGTCAATTAAAAAAAAATAAAGTTTACCATAGATGCCTATTATCTACCAAACATAAATGATGTCATACATTTTCATATTTTTCTTTGTTTATTTTTGTATTTTATTTAGTAAATATAGTCGTAGAAAAAGTATTTTATGCAACGTTGTATAAGTACGTCAAAAAATGCTCGATGGCGTCTTCTTACGATGCTCGCTAAAGCTCGCATCGTAACCTGCGCCACTCGCATATTTTGAACCCTCTTATACAACTGTTGCATAAAATACTATTTTGTTATTTTACCAATGCGTTTTTACGACAGTGAAATATGTTTTAAGCGTCTATTTAGACTTATATTGTCTTATGATAAAACAAATCACTAACTTCGTTACTAGGTTTACACCATTATCCGACCAAGTCATGTTGACATTTTCAGATGAGATAATGGCATATTACTAGATGGAATGGCATATCAACTAAATTTGGTCAGGTAATGGTTTAAACCTAGTCACAAAGTTAGTCTGCGTTTCATAATAAGACGGATAAAGAATAACTATTACAGATAAAAATGTTACAATCATGAAAACAACTTACGTAACACATCTAGAAAGTTACCATCCATTATCAGTCACGCGGTATCTCACTATCAAGTACTTTGTGTGGGTACTTCAAGGAGATTACCCTAAAACTAAGAGGAATGTAGGTAGGAACAATACACGGTTTTATTTCTCTGGTTTTGGAGCCGAAGGCCACTTCATAAGGGTCGTTAGTAAGACCTAATAAGCTAGTCAAAATAAAAAATCTGAAACAAAGTTTTTTGACTAAAGGCCCATTTAGACGGTGCAAGTTTCTTGCCCGTTGCATGCCATTTTATTGCAGCAATAGACAACTTGCATGGTCTAAACGAAATGTCAGCCATACAAATCATTTATTGCTTCAATAAAATTGTATGCAACACGCAAGAAACTTGCACCGTCTAAATGGGCCTTAAAACTCGAAAGTAAAATCGTGAGATCAATCAGTAGTACCGCCTCCAGGCGCCGCCTCACAGAGATGAGTGATGACACACATGACTGGCAAAAAAGTGACAAAGAGAATGTTGAAATGAATTAGATTAAATAATAAAGTAAATTGTTGACAAAAGATGTGGCCTATTGTATTATTATTGTATCTGTGGTTCGGTTTATATCTTTGAAACCTGTAATAAACGTGCTTTCAATTTACTTAATTATTTATTTTATTTCATACTAGTCATATTTAATTAATTAAAGCACTACTTTATTAAAATATCAGTAATAAAAGATTTTAATGTTTTAATTATTACCTTAAAGCGCCATCTAGTGACAAGAAAGAGAAATAATTACGTTCACAAGGCGATGGGTAGGCTGTAGGCATGACATTGGTGAGTGGCGGGTGACTAAAAAATTAATCGCCCTATGACATCCATCATCAGGTCTTTTTGACTCCACTGCAGGAGCACGACCCTCTCTGTACTACCAGAGTCATGCTTGGCCAGAGCAGCCAGAGGACTTGGCTTACACTCTCCTCGCTGCCCAGACGGGTTGGAGGTTTCATTGATGTTTATAAGCTACTAGCTGTACCCGTGGGCTTCGCTCCCCGTGGGAATTTCGGTACCCTATGTCCTTCCCCGAATCTCAAACTATATCCATACCGAATTGCATTTAAATCGGTTCAGTAGTTTAAGCGTGAAGAGTTTCACAAACAAACAAACAACAAACAAATATACAAACTCACTTTCGCATTTATAATATTAGTAGGATAGTAGGATGTTTAGTTTGTATTTCCTAAGTCGCCTTCTACGACATTCACGGAAGGAATTGGAGTGGCCCTATTAACTCTGCTGGAAACCACAAGGCAACTACAACATCCGATACCTTAGAACTCGCATCATAATTTACAATCTAACCGTTCACCATCGCCCACGTGCCTAGGAGCTTCGCCAAAACCACTCCTTTAACTGCACAAAGGAGGTTGCGTTATATATCACCTATTTCACGGTCTAGGTGCGGTGTTCTGCGAAGTACTGGCCCTTTTTAACCGACTTCAAAAAAGGAGGACGTTATCAATTAGACTATTTTATTAGAAAGACTATTTTATTATTTGTATGTATATACAGATACAGAGACATTTTCACGTCTATATCCCTGACGGGGTAGACAGAGCCCAGGGCCGTTAGGCTCAAAAGCCACGCTTAGCGTGGTGGTGGGCGTTAAGATGGAAAAGGAATCAACATAGTGATGGGTTGCTAGCCGCATCGCCTATTACCATGATTCAAATCTCGCCCATTCCCTCGATCGGCTCCTACGATCTGCGCGGAAAGAGAAGTAGCTGGTACATTCTAAGTTTTTTCTTTTCTCCCAGACCAGCATGGAAGAAATTTTTGTATGTATGTAACGCGATATCTTCGTCAACCGTGGACCGATTTTGATGATTCTTTTTTTATTTGAAAGCCCTTACTCCCAAATTGGTCCCGTATTAATTTGGTTAAGACATGATGAACTTTGGAGGTATGGAAAATACTTCAGAAAGAAATTGAAGTCGGTTGGTTTTCTTTGTTAAAAAATTAATTATAATAAAACGTACTAACAATAAACGGCTATTTTACAAGCTACTATTTATATATATGTATTTGTTATAAAAAATATAGTATCGTTGAATTAGTATCCCATCATAACACAAGTCTCGAACTTACTCTTTGGGCCTAGCTCAATCTGCGTAATTTATCTCTATATATTTATTTATTAATTTAGTTTCACCTGCACCGTTGTCCGTTATCAAATCTTGCAAGTTAAGTTTGACCCACTTCCCGGATTCCGACTGAGCTGAAATGTTGCACGTATACGTATATTGTGTGACAATGAAATATTATAATTGTATTTTTTTTCTTTTTTATAATAGGTAGGTTTTAAGTTTGGTCAGGTTCCACAGAGACAGAAGGTAGTAAGTGAGGTCACACACTGGTCCACAACCATATAAAATCGCCATTCCGACTCGCTAAGAAGAAGGAGTCAAATAACGCACTTAATATCAGTTTTTCTGCATTAATAATTCTAAATTCACATTATAAATGGATATGATCACGACAGCTACCAAATAATTTCTTTTTGACCCAGGAAAGTACTCAAATTGGGTACCTACTTTCAAATATGTTTCCGAATCCGATTTTCTTCACAGTAACAACATCCTTGATAGATATCGCCATGTTTAACAAACTCTCCCCAATCTTACGCAAGATTTATGTCATATATAATCAACTAGAGGCAGCGCGCGGCTTCGCCCGCGTTGACCACGCGAGTGAAGTCGCGGGCGTGATGCAATATAGCCTATAGCCTTCCTCGATAAACGACCTATCTAATACCGAAAGAATTTCTCAAATCGGACCAGTGGTTCCTGAGATTAGCGCGTTCAAACAAACAAACTCTTCAGCTTTATATATAAGTATGGATTTATAAGTTTATGTCATTGTCGCTTTGAGTTCTTGTTAAAACTCTCTTGTTTATTTATTTATAATGTTTATAAACAGGGCCTAAGTCAGAAACCTCGCAGAACTTTGGCAACACTGGCCCGACGGCATTCCTACAAACCGGCTGCTTGTTGTAGATGCTGATTTATTTACTGCGGTGCACGTGGTAACCCCAATTATCAGTTACGTTATGCAGTTATTAGTTTTCTTTGATTTATTACGTATGTTATGAAATACTATATTGTTAATAATGAAATTATAATTTATGACATAATGTTTTTATTATTTCAGATTGTGATGAAACTTTGGTGGTTTGGTTTGAAGCTGGAGAATTCGAAAGAACCAGGAGATTGAAGACCTAGTGTCCTTAATCATTATCATCATCATTTCAGCCGCATATCGTCCACTGCTGGATTTAGGCCGGGCCCAAGGATTTCCAAAATGACCGGTCTAGAGCGGCCTGCAGTCAGCGCTTTCCTAGTGTACCTAATATCATTGGTGAAACGAAAGCAGAGACTTCGCTGGCTCGGACCAGAAGAAGGCAAGTGGCGTAGTTACCGGAGGGCTAGACAGGGCCTTTCCCCAGGGCCCCCAAGCATAGGGAGCCCCTTTGCCTTTTTTTTAAATTAACTCATATCGACCAACTGAACAAAACAAAGATACAAAACAATAGTTACAACCGTGGAAGTGTGTGTAGATATGTGTTTGTGAAACGGCGCCATCCAATGTTGGAGACCAAGATCCACTTTAGGTCGCTGCCCCACCGTAGTAATAGCGAATTTGTAGATTCTAAATCTATACATACATACATACTATCACGTGTTTATCCCTAATGGGGCAGACAGAGCATTTTGGGTCTTGCGGTTCTATGCAGAGCCCAGGGCCGCAAGACCCAAAAGCCACTTTTAGCGTCATGGTGGGCGAGAAGATGGAAAAGCAATCAATACAGTGATGGGTTGCTAGCCGCATCGCCTGTTAACATGATTTGCATTTTTGCCCATTCCCTCGATCGGCTTTTACGATCTGCGTGGGAAGAGAAGCAGCTGGTACATTCTAAGTTTTTTTATTTCTCCCAGACCAGCATGGGTCTAAATCTTTGTAGTGAATTTATGCTTGATTGAAATAACTACTTATCCCTGCAAAGCCAATCCAGCTTGCGCAACAATCGGGAGCGGGCGATGAATATCATTACAAGACAATGCCTCATTCCGCGCCTCATCCATCATCTGGCTGATTGTATTGAGAAACCATTGATTACCGTACTTGATAGTATCATTTCTGTAAATGCAATTTCATGTCATACATTAACGTCAACGCTGCTGCGTGGTCGCGCTTGTATTTTGTTACTATTACGCCGCCACATCAAAGTTTACAACCTGTGTTTGTTACCAGTGATGACTTACGGCTCTGAAACGTGGTCCCTTGCTATGGGTCTCATAAGAAGGCTCAAGATCGCTCAGCGGGCTATGGAGAGAGCTATGCTCGGGGTTTTCGTTACGTGATCGAATCAAATGATGAAGTTTGTAGGAGAACTTAAGTCACTGACATAGCCCAGCAGATTAGCTCGTTGAAATGGCAGTGGACGGGACACATAGCGCGACGAATCGATGTCCGATGGGGCAAAAAGGTTCTCGAATGACGACCACATACTGGCAAGCGAAGCGTCGGACGCCCACAAGGTGGTCTAACGACCTGATCAAGGTCGCTGGAAGGCACTGAAACAGAAGTAGACGAAGAACATCTGTGTCTACTAACTACTACTACTACAAACCGTTGCCTGGCAGACCTATGGCGGCTATGACCGACACATAACATTTGATCGATACTACTATTGCTCGACATTAATATTTTAAACTTTATTAAGTATTAAGTTTCGAGTGTCATAAAAAATCCTCTGTCTGGACTGACCCTAAATAAATCTAGTATTCCACTAATTAGCAATCTCCATAAAACGTTTCCGAACGTGTGCGTGACCAAACTCATTTGGCGAGCCCGTAGGCCCACCTGTAGGAATGGGACCGATTTCGGTGGTGTACGAAAGTTTATTGATTTTTACTTTGGATGTGGCATCAACTACTATTTCTTTTAATTTCAATTTCAATTTTCAATTTTGTTTATTCAGTAACAATAATACATTGCATTCGAATATAATATGTACACCTTAATATCTAATTACTTAATTTTAACAATCCAATTTAAAGTGGCAAATCCGTTTTTTAACTAATTAAATAATTACACACACATATATAGAAATAGAAGCAATTAGAACTCTTCAACATTATAGCAGCACTTCTCAAACAGTAAAATGCGTAAGCGACTTTTAAATTTAGAAAGCTTTCGCTCCGTTTTCAGATCATATGGCAATTTATTAAATAGTACTACAGTCTGATTACGAGGGCAATGCTTCACGATTTCCAGTGCTGGAGCCATTTTATGTTTCAAATCTTTTCGTCTAGTGCCTTCACGTGCTACCATTTCCTCCTCTGTCTCATACAATGCTCTATTTTTAATGAAGTCTGTCAATATCATGAATATATATAAGGAAGGCACTGTTAAAATTTGCAGCGTTTTAAAGTGTTCTTCACAAGATTCCCTTGGCGATATTCGAACCATGGCACGTATAGCGCTTTTTTGTGCGACAAAAGCCTTATGCATATTGTATTTATAACTATTTCCCCAAAATTTTATACTATAGCGCAGTTTTGATTCCACCATGGAGTAATAGAGAGACTTAAGCTGATCAATTGTAAGTTCGTCACGTAAAGTTCTGAGAGCAAAGCAGGCATTTATAGTTATGCAATCATTGTTTCATAGCTATGTTTGATGAAAATCGGTTCGGCCGTTCAAATGTAATTGGGGTTAACGCTTGAAAGTCAGAGTAACCAGCAACACAACATTTGCTGTCTAAATATTTTTCTTGACTGTTCAACGAAAAGGGTTTAAGGATTAATTCCAATATAGATAGAGACGCCATCAGAACTTAACCTGGGTTAGTAATTATATTATCTTTGACCTGGGTTTGGTACTGTAAATACAATAAATCGTCACAAAATAATGTCACTTGCCATTGATCATAACCATTTTCAGCGTGATCTTAGATTCATTTATGCAGAAAGACTAATAATAGGAAATTTTGATCCAAGAAACTATGACGGCACGGTTTGGCATTTCATACAAATCCCATAGAAAATATTTGTAAGTATTATATATCTGATTTGACTTGCTGAAAACTTGCGGATTTGGAGTTTACTACGTTTATTCGAATTATCCTTGTCCTAATGGTCTTATCTCGGTCAGATGTTATTTGTAATAAAAAAAATGGAAAGTAAAATAACAAATAGTTACTTTTAATAGTCAATTATTTTTTTAGCTATAGTTCTTATTTCGTTTTAATTAAAATTTTAATATGTACAGTTTTAAATATGTTTTGGTAGAGGTGTTTTTGATGACCAAGATTGTGTTACAAAAATTAACTTATCATGTATTCACAACCACAATCACATGGAAAAGCTGTCTAGTATGCTATTAGCAAGTATTCGTTCCAAATTTCTGATATTCGCTGAGAAATAAGGATAAGTAAAGACCCATTTTCACGGTGCGTCCCCTTAATAGTTTAACCCAGAACGGGTGAGAGAGGTGTCGGGTGTACACCTATGCAATGGGTTGTCGAAATAATCGAAGTCGCGGGTCACACCTGGATGAGAGCAGCACAGGACCGAGATGTGTGGCGTCGACGAAGAGAGGCCTATGCCCAGCAGTGGGCGGAGGAAGGCCTGGGATGATGCTGAATAGTTTAATCATTTATGACTGTGACGTAATTACTTGTTGTCATGAATAGAAGTATGTAATAGAAGTGCCCATTGTCTAAAGGTCATGCAGATAGCTGAGTGGCGAACTGATAACGCGCCACATGGATAAGTAGGTACATAGGTACCTATACTATAATCTGTTTACTATAGAACACAGTTGCCTGGTGGGTGTACGGATTATACTAGCGTTTCTGGAAGTTAAGTGACATGTCCAGGCTGCCACAACGGAGGCCCGGGTTCGATCCCCGGTCAAGTCAAGACGAAAAATGATATTTTTTTTGATTGGCCTGGTTCTTGGGTATTTATCTAAGTATATAATTATGTATTTTTTATAGAACAAAGTATATCTTTGAGTTAGTATCCCATAACACAAGTCTCGAACTTACTTTGGGGCTAACCCAACCTGTGTGATTGGTCCGTATATACTGTTTAGTACCTGGGCGACCGAGTTTTGCTCGGTTCCTTCTCAAACAATAACTAATTTTTTTTAAACTTGTCTAAAAACAATACAAAATAAAAAATTATATATAAATTTGAACATAAAAAAAACAAAAGTAAGTCACCGAGTGGGATTCGAACCCGTAACACTCTTTCTAGCGCTCCGCATCATAAACCGCTGAGCCAAAATGGATGGCGGCCGGCGCTACGAAATTAGCAATCATATTCTGCGTGGAAAGAAAAACGGATGAAAACTCAAAAACACGCGTTTTCCCGAACATAAGACTAATCTAGATCGATTGTTTACCCCCCGAAAACCCCCATATACCAATTTTCTGCGAAATCGTTAGAGCCGTTTTCGAGATCACAGAAATTTATAAATATATAAATAAATATACAAGAATTGCTCGTTTAAAGGTATAAGATATATTTATTGAACTCGTGCCTCTCTGACGCACAGACAGTACCTTAACCGCTAGACTATCGCTTTAATAATACCACATCCGCATTTTTATGATGCAGGGTAGGTATATTGATAACATGGTGAATGCTATGGGTTTTTTGAACCGATCCGATAGGCGGGTCGATTTACTTACGCCTACATTGTCGCGAAATCACTTATGGGCCTGAGTCTGGGCATGCCTAGCCTACCCATCTCGCCATATAAACATAATTATTTCTGTTCCTTGTCACTAGAACTAAGCATAGGTAATTAAATAGTCTCAAATTATTGGCAACTGCCATGTGGTTCCCGGTAGGGTAGAATAGGACCGCTCTAAGTCCTCCCGTGGATGTCGTAAAAGGCGACTTAGGAAATACAAGCTAAATAAGCGGCCAAGTGCGAGTCGGACTCGCCCATGAAGGCATGCGTAGTAGCAAATAACATAATATAAAAGTCTTGTAGTATGTTTTTTTAAAAATTTTATATTTGAGTTGATTGAATGAAAGGTAAATTACCGTTTATGATTTATGACGTAATAAAAAAAACTACTTACTTAGATAACGTTCAAACCAATTTTCGCTGGTAGTTTTTATGGTAATGAACATCATATATTTTTTTTTAGTTTTATAATTCCCTTATTTTAGAAGTTACGGGGGGGGGGACACGCTTTTTTCCACTTTGGAAGTGTCTCCCGCGCTAAGTATTCGGTTTAGAAAAAAATGATATTAAAAACCTCAATATCATTTTTGAAGACCTATCCATAGATACCCCACACGTATGGGTTTGATGAAAAATAAATTTTTGAGTTTCAGTTCTAAGTATGGGGAACCCCCAAAATTTTTTGTTTTTCTTCTATTTTTGTGTCAAAACCTTAATGCGGTTCACATAATACATCTTCTTATCAAGTTTCAACAGTATAGGTCTTATAGTTTCGAAAAAAGGTGGCAGTGACATACGGACGAACAGACAGACAGACAGACATGACGAATCTATAAGGGTTCCGTTTTTGCCATTTGGCTACGGAACCCTAAAAAAGCTTATAAACATCAATAGGACCTCACCAACCAAATTCTCTGGCTGCTTTAACCAAGTATGGCTCTAGTAGTAAGAGGGACGTGCTCCTGCAGTGTAGACAAAAAGACCTTAGAGGTGACGACAGGGTCCAAAAAGTATGATTGTAATTAGTCCGTCTTTTAGATTATCCAAAAATAATAGACCCGTATTTTTCAGTTTACCAAAAAAGTAAAAATTCACAAAGATACGGAACGTCAAAGTTCTTGTGAGTGGGGTCTTGCGACGTCACACTTAAGTAAAAACCGTGCTTAAGTGTGACGTCACGCGATATTTCAATGCGCTGTATCTTTGTCATTTTTGGTTTCTCAGAGAAAAGAAAAAATACGTGTACAATATTTTTTAATAACCTAACCGATGGACCAAAAATATTTTTCCATTCGTTCAGCAGATGCATTGCATTGCAAGCAGATGCCTATTACGAAATTAATGCAATCAATAATTTGGTTCTATTATAAGTTATAACTTATATTAGATGAAAACATCTTAAATATTTTAACGGTTTGAAATTAGATTTTGCATCATTATAATTGCCAATTTGATGTAATACGTGACCCAAACCCCATTAGGTTATTTCTCGAAACTCGACTGTGTAGGCATCTCGGTAAAATACAATTATTATTAAGTAACTAAATATTTTAATTAACAAATTTTTGACCTAAATGGTCTTATCATGTTTTTCTTTTATCAATTTAGGTAAATATTTTTAATAATTTTAGTTCTAACAAACGAATAATAACTGTTATATTAGTAATTGAGTTTAAAATTATTAGTTTCATTTATGATAGTAGTAAGCAGTTACCTACGGCATTCTATACACTAAATTTCATTCTCAATCTGTTTAGCAGATTTTGCGAGATCTTAAATATGACAATATTGAAAAGATTGACAGAATTTGAAAAAGACACACAATTGAGATTTAAAAAAAATATTTAACGACTCTTGATACTTGTCCTTTAGAGCCAATCTTTATTTTTAGGGTCCGAAAAAAAATGAAAGAACGGAACCTTTATAGGATCACTCGTGCGTCTGTCTGTCAGCCCGTCTGTCACAGCAAATTTGCTCCGAATCCTCCGGGCATAATTATGTTAAATTTGGTAGGATGGTGTAATCCTATGATCCAAACATATATTAGATGCGCAAAGCAAATAAATATTTTTTTTAAAATAAGGGTCATTTTTAAGGCACAAATTAGGAAATTTAAAAAAAAGTTTTGTAAACCTTACTGTGTCATATCAAATGAAAGGATTTGTTAGGAGGATCTAAAATATAATTATGTTACATATATTTGTAAATTAATAGTTTTGATTTTATTCGTGAAAGAAGACGAAAAATGACAATTCAATGAAACTACTGAGCCAAAAAATTACCGGTTATTTCACTTCTTTATTGCTAACCCTAACTAACCATAACTTTCCTATTTTTAAGTCAGTTAAGAAAGCTCTATTTGTAACCGTAAAGTCAATGCCACAAGACTTCATGTCGACAGGCGCTGGCGCTGTTCAAACCTTTTTATTCTAAATGTTTTCAAGCCAGGTTCAAGCGATCAAACTTTTTTTTCTAACATATTGTCAGAACCATGTCAGAACCGTTATAAGATCGGGCTAATTATACATTTGACGTGCGTGAAAAGGGTTAATTTCATATATAATTGATGATTTGTAAACCTTTGTTACGTTTATTATTTTAACGTTTATTATTTTTATTAAAACTTTAAAATCTTTTTTTGTGTAAATAATGTATAGAAGCAGTTTTACAGAGCTGATTTTGTTAATTTTTTTGATTTTTCTCTCTTGTTTTATGTAAGCCATCTCAACCCATTTATTTTGGCACCAGCTGAAAATCAGCGCTGTGGCAAACCGCCATCAGCACATAGCTGAGCTGGTCGCCTTTTCGGCAATTCGTATTTGTATGTTTTATTGTATTTACCTATATGTAAGCTGTAATGGTTTTGATTGCCGAATAAAGCTTTTCTTTCTTTCTTTCTTTCTTTCTTTATGTTTGTTTTAAGTTTTGTTTCGTTATTCTTGTGCTGGAAAGCGCTGTATGCAGGCCGCTCTTAATCGGTTATTTTGGAAATCTTTGAGTGAGGCCTATGTCCAGCAGTGGACGTTATGCGGCTGAAATCATGATGATGATGATTCGTGTGTGTGGCCAACACTGATGTCAGATATTTCAAACTGCTTTAAGGCTGCTTCAATGATAACAGCCGAGACTAACGGCTGTACGTGCCTTCCGAAACACGTTGACCAACGTCTTCACGTGCCTTCCGAAACACCTACTTAAAATCTCTTCTGGATATTAAGGTAGGTACCTTTACAAAAAGCAACACGAAATTTTCCGTTCCCGCATTTTGACACGTACAGTCGGCTATCGAAGTACCTGGGCCGGCACTCTACCTATATTTTGGATTTTCTCTTAAACTCAAAATAATATTAATATGAAAATGTATATTTTAAAACATACATACATACTATCACGTCTTTATCCCTAATGGGGCAGACAGAGCACTTTGGGTCTTGCGGCTCTATGCAGAGCCCAGGGCCGCAAGACTCAAAAGCCACTTTCAGCGTCATGGTGGGCGAGAAGATGGAAAAGCAATCAATACAGTGACGGGTTGCTAGCCGCATCGCCTGTTAAAATGATTCGAATTTTTGCCCGTTCCCTCGATCGGCTTTTACGATCTGCGCGGGCAGAGAAGCAGCTGGTACATTCTAAGTTTTTTCGTTTCTCCCAGACCAGCATGGGAGTATATATTTTAAAAGACTTCATTGAAATCTTTTTTTATTAAAACCTTTTGCGCGTTTCCAAGTTTTTAAGATAATGATGTGCTGTAAGTATTCATTTATATTGTGCAATAAAGGGTATTGTATTGTATCTTTCTGAATATATATTATCATGTTAATATTATTTTCAGTTTAAGAGAAAATTCAAGATATAGGGTAGAGGGCCGGCCCAGATATCTCGTTAGCTGCATGTACATACATACATACATAATATCACATGTTAATACTTAAATTAAAGTATAGTCAGCTAACGAGATATCTGGGCCTGGGCTAACTTTCCTTTTTTTAAGTCAGTTAAAAAAGCTCTATTTGTAACCGTAAAGTCAACGGTCAACCTACATCTATGACAACAAGACTTCATGTTGATAGGCGCTGTTCAAACCTTTTTTATTCTAAATGTTTTCAAGCAAGGTTCAAGCGATCAAACTTTTTTTTCTAACATATTGTCAGAACCATGTCAGAACCGTTATAAGATCGAGCCAATTATACACTTGACGTGCGTGAAAAGGGTTAATTTCATATATAATTGATGATTTGTAAACCTTTGTTACGTTTATGTTTGTTTTAAGTTTTGTTTCGTTATTCTTGTGCTGGAAAGCGCTGGATGCAGGCCGCTCTTAATCGGTTATTTTGGAAATCTTTGAGTGAGGCCTATGTCCAGCAGTGGACGTTATGCGGCTGAAATCATGATGATGATGATTCGTGTGTGTGGCCAACACTGATGTCAGATATTTCAAACTGCTTTAAGACTGCTTCAATGATAACAGCCGGGACTAACGGCTTTTCGTGCTTTCCGAAACACGTTGACCAACGTCTTCACGTGCCTTCCGAAACACCTACTTAAAATCTCTTCTGGATATTAAGGTAGGTACCTTTACAAAAAGCAACACGAAATTTTTCGTTCCCGCATTTTGACACGTACAGTCGGCTATCGAAGTACCTGGGCCGGCACTCTACCTATATTTTGGATTTTCTCTTAAACTCAAAATAATATTAATATGAAAATGTATATTTTAAAACATACATACATACTATCACGTCTTTATCCCTAATGGGGCAGACAGAGCACTTTGGGTCTTGCGGCTCTATGCAGAGCCTAGGGCCGCAAGACTCAAAAGCCACTTTCAGCGTCATGGTGGGCGAGAAGATGGAAAAGCAATCAATACAGTGACGGGTTGCTAGCCGCATCGCCTGTTAAAATGATTCGAATTTTTGCCCGTTCCCTCGATCGGCTTTTACGATCTGCGCGGGCAGAGAAGCAGCTGGTACATTCTAAGTTTTTTCGTTTCTCCCAGACCAGCATGGGAGTATATATTTTAAAAGACTCCATTAAAATCTTTTTTTATTAACTTTTTTTTATTAAAACCTTTTGCGCGTTTCCAAGTTTTTAAGATAATGATGTGCTGTAAGTATTCATTTATGTTGTGCAATAAAGGGTATTGTATTGTATCTTTCTGAATATACATTATCATGCATGTTAATATTATTTTCAGTTTAAGAGAAAATTCAAGATATAGGGTAGAGGGCCGGCCCAGATATCTCGTTAGCTGACTATACTTTAAATTGAGTATTAACATACATACATACATACATACATAATATCACGCCTGTTTCCCGCAGGGGTAGGCAGAGACTATGGAGTATTAAGTACATGTTATTATCCAGATTTTATTAAATATGAACTTAAGTGAAATTCTTTAGTGTCCTTGACATTATCGGTTCAGGTAGTCATTAGTATAGCTTTTCCGCAATATACCTAGTGGGTGCGGCGCAGAAAGGTTTCAAATTAACTTAAAGTACGCAATTACCGATTAAGCAATTTAAGTAAGCATTTACAAGCCCATATTTATTACGACATAAAATCTATGTTGTACTTCTACAACAAAAAACACATCACCGGAAGTGACGTCACGACTCCAAACGTACGTTTTTGTTGTGCAATCCGATCTAGGTTGTTTTGTCAGACGCGCAGGCGACCTAGAAGTGGTCTAAAATTACTGCGTGCGTTACTCATCGACGGTCTGAGCTTTCGGACAATTTCTACCCGAGCTTCTTAAAGATAGGCCATGGACGATGTCGATTTTAAAACCTAAATCTTAATATAACCGGCCAAGTGCGAGTCGGACTCGCGCAGGAAGGGTTCCGTACCACTATCTGTATAAAATCACGTTTGTTTTATGGGAGATTTTATTCTGTCTTAAGTACTCGTATTTGTTGTCATAGCGTAGCGGCAATAGAAATACATCATCTGTGACAATTTTAACTGTCTAGCTATCACGGTTCATGAGATACAGCCTGGTGACAGACGGACAGCGGAATATTAGTAATAGAGTCCCGTTTTTACCCTTTGGGTATGGAACCTTTAAAACGAGGTCTAACGTGGGTCTAACTAAGCCGCAGATGTCATGTATGCCTATCTTTTTTGGGTGAACGTTTGAATATTTATGAATAAATCTTTGCAAGTTAACCAAAATGAAATTAACAGTGACAAAAGAGATGACATATTACCAGAAGTCCTCTTGTTAGGGTTCCGTACCCAAAGGGTAAAAACGGGACCCCATTACTTACACTTCGCTATCTGTCCGCCTGTCTGTCACCAGGCTGTTTCTCAAGAACCGCGATAACTAGACAGTTGAAATTTTCACAAATTATATATTTCTGTTGCTGCTATAGCAACCAATACTAAATACAAAATAAAATAAATATTTAAGGGGGGCTCCCATTCCCATACTACAACCATGATTTTTTTATAGATAATAGAACGGAACCCTTAGTGCGCGAATTCAATTCGCACTTGATCGTTTTTTTATTATGCTGACTCTAAACCAGACACTTAAATGACACTATTGTTAACCTTATGTAATTTTATCGGAAATTGATAGTATTAATTGAAAACGAATACTTATAACTTTTTATAGCCTTCAATTATTAAACTAATATCAATATGCAAACTAAAGACTGTCATAAACTGTTACAATTACGAATGGCATTGACCTTATAATTATTGCAAATATAGCTAGTCGCATATTTTTACGCCCACTAGGTATATGTTTACTATGTACATGGTAATCAGTAAACAGAGATTGCATCGACACATACAGATTAAGATATTACTACAGAACACGTTGATACATAAGTAAATATTATCTCTTGTGAGGTAAATAATCCCAACTATAATTCTTTATTCGCATCTTACACTATCTATCGTTATTTATAAGGCATTGAAAAACTTAATAAAACTGACATTGACTACATCGAGTATTAGGTCATCAAAACTTTGAAAGTAAACTTTGTAAAGCAAAATGTTTACACAATATAAAAACATGTCTAAAATAACCATATTGAATGTTAAAAAAATCTCATAATTTTTTAAAACTAAAAACCGGCTTCAAATTTAAACAAAATAAAATTTCAAATTGGTCCAGGCGTAGAGTTTAAAAAAATCTTATTGTATGAATACTGCCATAGAATTAAATATAACTAGACATAACGGTGAAAAATTATGCTAAAACTCAAATGGGCAACAAGCATGAGGTTTACGTTTCTTCTCATATATCAAAACTACAAAAACGTTACAATCATAACGTTTCAAATATGTTTTTATAACGTTACTTTTATAAATGTTACAATTTCTGAAATGAAAATTGCAATGTAAGTACCTATACTTGTCACATAAAAAGTCATTATCAATTGTAATAACGAGTTATATCACTCAAACTAAAACGTTATCTATATCTATACATCATCATCATCGTCATCATCATCATCTGCCTCACCTTATCCCATTATCTGGGGTCGGCGCAGTATGTCTTCTCCTTCCACAGTCCTCTGTTTCCCGTCATACTAACATCTACTCCTGCTACAACCATATCTTGCCTTACGCACTCCATCCACCTCTTTTTTGGTCTTCCCCTTCCCCTATTTCCATTTACCTTCATTCTACACACACGCTTTTACACAATTTTTTATTCTTTTATTATCATACCTACTTATAATAAAAGAATAAAAAATTGTGTAAAAGCGTGTGTGTAGAAGTGTCGTGTATATTAAATATTTCCAAAAAAAAAAATAGGGGCGATATGGAGACAGTAATAGAGTAAGAATTAAAAAATATGTCTGTTTGTCTGTTTTTTCACGCTAATCTCCGGAAATACTGGACGAATTCGAATGAAACTTTTTTGTTATATAGCTGTTAAGCCTGGGCAACACATAGGGTATAATTAATTTTTAAAAATGGAACACCTGATGCAGAACCATGATGGTCCAGCTAAACTATAAGAAATATAAAAATGACGGCTTAGCAAAAGTTGTATAGCCTGATGAGCATTTCCATTTACATAAAGTCCACGCGAACGAAGTCGCGGGCTCTGGGTAGTAAAATATAAGTTTCTTACCTGAGCATTGCGAGATGACAGCCAAAACGACGAAGAATCCGCACAGCGACCATATCCTAGGCTCCATGGTGGAAGATCAGGTTTCTCGATCAGAAATACAAGAACACTGGCACACTACGTGACACGAATAGCACTAACACTCAAGGCACATTCCTAGCACTAGGCACTTGTTGATACCTGCAAAGAAACAAAATGATTAGTCAGTTGTAAAATAAATATAAAAAATTAAAAATAATGATTATTTCATTCTTAAATTAGTGCATTAAAAAATAGTGATTGGAGATTTGGGATATGTCTGCAAAAAATCCTACACATCTGTGGGCAAGATATAATACGCGCAATAATATATAATTATTATGTAGCATATACAATATTTTTTTTTATTTTGTTTAGCTAAACTTTCAAAGTTCAACTAATTGAAAAAAATGCTAATAATGTGCGTAAACCTAAAAGGAAACTTCGTTCAGGAAGCTGCAAATGCGGGAATAAACTTAAAAGCAATTCTCTTGCGTTGGTTGTATTAGTTTGGTTATTCAGTGATTTAAAAGTCATTGAAGGTTAACGCTTGAAAGCTACGCTTTTTTAATTTGCCTGGTATATAATAGATGACGCTACGGATATCAGAGTACCTCTACTCATCACTAGATGGCGTTTACGTATATTAAAAGTCGGGGTTTTTTTAACTTGCCTGGAATAAACTTGTATCTAGTCTAGCTTGACAAAACTTTATTATTCTGACATTCAAAAGACAAAACAATAAATATAAATCCAGAAAATCTAGACCGAAATCACTAAAGCACTGACATTTCCACAACACCACTATTCCTTTTTTGTGACTATTTCCGTAAATGTCAGTGTGGTAGTGACATTTGAGAAATGGTGCGGCGGTAAAAGCTAAACATCGGCGGACGACTGCATCTAAATGAATTTACACCATTCTCAGAATTGAAACGTTTTGCTACGCAGGGATAGAAACCCCGTCGGAACTGCTCGATCAAATGCAATATTTGATATTTTGAAAATGTCAAATTACTAACCTTTTTGATACTGTTTGGTAATAAAATTAATTTTCTGGTACCTTTATAAACAACTAATAAAATATAAGAGAAAGTGATAAAAAAATAAAAGAGAAATAGACGCTATATAACGTTGAAGGGACATACCCGTAATAAATCAAACCACGGACTATACTAGATCACTAAAGTATAATCTTAATAAAATAACAGGTCAAAAAACAAAGAAAAAAATTCGACATTCCCATACAAATTGCCCGTTCGGCTGCACACATTTGTGTGGAAATGCCGAATTTTATCTTATATCTTTAAACGAGCAATTCTTGTATATTTATTTATTTATATATTTCTGTGATCTCGAGAACGGCTCTAACGATTTCGCTGAATATTGGTATATGAAGGGTTTTTGGGGGTAAACAATCGATCTAGATTATGTTTGGGAAATGCGTGTTTTCGAGTTTTCATTCGTTTTTCTTTCCACGCAGAATATGGTCGCTAATTTCGTCGCGCCGGCCGCCATCCGCTTAGCTTAGCGTTAAGGATGCTGACCGCTAGAAAGAGGTTACGGGTTCGAATCCCACTCAGTGACTTACTTTTGTTTTTTTTTATGTTCATGTTTATATATTTTTTTTTTATTTTGTACTGTTTTTAGACAAGTTTAAAAAAATATAGTTAATGTTTGAGATGTAACCGACCGAGCAAAGCTCGGTTACCCAGGTACTAAAAATTATTCAAGTAGTCCTCATCTTTTCCGTCTTATGGGTAAGCTTCCTTATATCCTATCCTACTAATATTATAAATGCGAAAGTGAGTTTGTATATTTGTTTATTATACCTCTTCACCCTTAAACTACTGAATCGATTTGAATGAAATTTTGTATGGATATAGTTTGAGACCCGGGGAAGGACATAGGGTACTCTTTATCTCGAAATTCCCACGGGGAGCGAAGCCGACGGGCACAGTATTAGTACAATGTACTAATATCTTGTAACACATGTTTGGCAAATAAATTATCTTTACCTTTTTATCTTTACAGCTAGTAAGTACTATTTTTCTTTTCTATTTATATAGAACGCAAAGTAAAAGTATTTTCTTTATTTCGGTGAAACGAAATCGGGATTACTTTATTTCAAGCTGGTATCCGATCCATATCGCCACCGAAGTCGCGAACAAAAATAACATAGATACCAAATATAATGTTATTCTAAGTCGTGCGATGACCTTTCGATGACAGGCGTAAAACAGTAGGTATATGTTCAAACATCAATAGCCGACGAGACACAATGAATGATTTACATGAAAACTGCTTGCAAAACCGAAATGAACGTTTGAAGTTAATTTTGTTTACCTAATTCTACGACTTTAGGCATCATTTTATGTTACTATCGCACTAAATGTCTATATTTAAAATCCTAAACTTAATGCTTATAGTTAAATAACTTATAGTTCATCATCATTTCAGCCGCACAACGTCCACTGCTGGACATAGGCCTCTCCCAATGATTTCCAAAATGACCGATTTAGAGCGGCTAAACTTATAGTTCGAATTAATGTAAACATTTTAGTGCCTCTGACTATTTACGTGTGCTGAGTTTTCTACTCGACGTTGTAAAAAAATAGGATTGTTTGAACGACCAATAAAAATTTCGTCATAAATATCGGATGCGAATAAATGTACCAAAAAATATAAAACTAGAATTAGCTCTAAAACCACAACATGTTCTAAAAAAGTTTAATGTTTCAATAAAACATTAAATATAGATAAGTAATAATTCTTCAGAACTAAAAACTGACTTCAACCGATTTTAATAAAATTTATATGGGACTACCTCTGACTACTATTTGCCCTTTCTGACTGAAAAATATTTTTAAATCGATTTAGGCGTCTTTAAGTTATCACTTATCAGGGAACTGCCTTCGTGGTGTAGTGGTTAGAGCGTTCGGCTCATACCCGGAGGTCGCGGGTTCGATTCCCGGCGGGGGCAACGACTTTGTGTTATTGTCCTAGTTTGGTTAGGACATTGTGGGCTGATCACCTAATATATATATAAGTGAGATGATCCGTGCTACTGAGGGCACGTTAAGCCGTCGGCCCCGGTCACTGTCTTTGACATTGGTCGATACCTAAAACCATGTCAGAGGCCTTTAAGGCGGTTTTAAAACTCTGACACTAGTGTTAGTCACTAACACACACGATAAGAAGAAGATCAGGGAACATACAATATATAATTTAAAAAGTGCGAGTCGGACACGCTTACGAAGAATTCCGTAACATTATCTATAAAAATGACGTATTTGATGGGCACTTAAATATATATTTCATTTTGTTTTCAGTACTTTTTGTTATAGCGGCAACAGAAATACATCATCTAAGAAAATTTAAACTGTCTAGTAGACGAATTGAGAACCTCCTCTTTCGAAATCGGTCAAAAACAGTTTAATGTTACGATAAAACATTAAAATATCGATAAAAATAAGCATTTCCTTCTTTACGACCCCATCTCTGTCTCAAAGAGGAAATAAAGAGTAATGGCAAGAGTTAACATTTTATTATGTTGTAAATGATGTTTACTCAGTTGGTCGCAATTCGCGAGCTGAAGATAAAGACGGGTTTTCAGTACTAATGTGACTGAAAACAGGTTGAATTCTCACAAGGACAAGGTTTAATTCTCTCTTTCTGCAAAAACTAGTTAAGTTTTTTGTGTGTGTAAGTGGGTAACCGTTGCCGGCAAAGTAGAATAGGGCCACTCCAAGTCCTCCCGTGGATGTCGTAGAAGGCGACTTAGATAATACAAGCTAAACAAAGCTTATAAACATCAATGAGACCTCTCCAACCCGTCTGGCCAGCGAGGAGAGTGTAGGCCAAGTTCTCTGGCTGCTCAGGCCAAGTATGGCTCTTCTGGCAGTACAAAGAGGGTCGTGCTTCTGCAGTTTGAACAATAGACCTGATGATGATGATGATGAAGTGGGTAACATTGTTATCAGATTTTTCAGGCTGCCTAAAGGCATCCGACATAGCTTGACGACTGCCATACAATGATGACAGCCGGGACTAAAGGCTTTTACGTACCTTCCGAAACAAGGAGCTCGAGATTTTTTTAAGCCACTAATGGTCATCCATCCAAGTGTGGACCACGCCCGGTGACGCTTAACGTGCAAAAATGCTAGTGATGCGCACTCCCGCCCGGCCATCGAGTTCCTCAGTAACTCAAACTAGAATTTAACTTGCAGTCTGCTTATCATCATCATCATCATCAGGTCTCTTTGTCTCCACTGCAGGAGCACGACCAGAGGGTCGTGCTCCTGCTGCTCTGACCAAATATGGCTCTGCTTGTACAGAGAGCTGTACAAGCAGAGCCATATTTGGTCAGAGCAGCCAGAGGACTTGGCCTATATTGAAACTCTCCACGCTGGCCAGACGTGTTTGAGAGATCCTATTGATGTTTATATAAGCTTTGTTTAGCTTTATTTCCTAAGTCGCCTTCTACGACATCCACGGGAGGACTTGGAGTGGCCCTATTCTACTCTGCCGGAAACCACACGGCATTATGCTTATGCTTAAGCGCATTTTACATCATTTTCAGGAATCATTACAGCGTCCAGGAAGTTGGTAGTGTCATCAACATCTCCTTAATATTGTCCAAATATTTAGATTATGACTCGAAATAGCCCGTGACAGAATTCTTGGACCAACGCCAGCGTCTAACATTCTCTAACGTTTGGAGAAATGGGAATGAATGCGAAAGAACTTCGGCAGTTTGAGATCTCAGACCAATTTGAGATATGAAAAATGTGTTTATACATACATACGGATATAATATCACGCCTGTTTTCCACAGGGGTAGGCAGAGACTGTGGACCTCAACTTGCTACGATCCTGACAGACCTCTTTCGCTTCATCTCTACACTTATCAATCTCTTCATACATGCCCTTCGGTTGTGTTTATCTGTTTACAAAAATTTGTTCACTCAGATTATGTCGTAAATCATATTCTGAATTAAATGTCTAGATGATTTTTAATGCAAGATTGCCATAAGTTTTATATTGAGCAAGTTTAGCCCATAAAAATGGATTACAATTTACATTCCCCAAAAAAGAACGACAATAAAAAAAATATGTCTGTACATTTATTTATTTAAAAAAAATTGGGGCGAAGCATAAGTTCACATCTATTTACTTTACTCATTCGATCACCACTATCATTTTACAATCAGTTCTTTCCTTTTACGATTACGGTAGCATATTTAGAAACTACACCGGCGTCTAAGTATGCATTTAAACGTGCGTTATCTTCCGCACGTAGACCGGACTCAAGTCTTTGACCCACTGCCCGTTTCCGTCGCAAAGGTACATGAAACACTGTTTCTTCACAAGCTTGATAATTTTAATGCAACTGTACGAAGGTACGAACTACATTACAAACACTTAGAAGCAATACTTGATGAAGGAAGCAATAAATTATGAAATAGATGCCTGTATGCCTCTCTTACATAAACATCTCTCACAGGCCTACTGGAAGATATTATCAGTACAAAATAACTTAGTTTAGTCCCAGGAAACTTCCTTATTATATGAATATAGATATTAGATAGACATATTAAAATAGACTTATTAGATGAATATACAGCTTTTCTGTGACCTGATATTGAAGTCTATTTTCTGTTTTTTTGCTTTTAAAAATGATTTTTCAAGCACTGTATGCCTGCTTGCATTTTATGCCGATCTGATTTTCCCAAACATTTGCGCGTGTTTGAATAAAAATATTAGTTTTGGAGTGACGAGTGATAAGACAGATAGACACGATAACGAATGTAGGAGATGATAAGAAGGGCAAATACCTGTATATTTGATCGAAAGATTAAAGTACAACGTGGAAGGGACATACCCGTAATAAATCGAACCACGGGCTATACTAGAACATAGTATAAAGGACTAAAAATAACAATAAAAGAATAAAAAAACATTGTTTTTGTCACATAAGATAGATAGCGCAGCAATCACTAAAATTGATCTGTCCAATTGTATGGGCTCGCACCATTTTGTCTTTGAATATTTATATTTTTAGTTCAAAATATACATTGTTTTTACATATGTACATTTTAATTAAATTATAGTTAAATACAACATTAATTTAAAACCAAACGGCCTATTCCTTTTTTGAAAGATCTCAAAACTGTTATGCGTCATCTGAGAATGTTTTTAACCTAATTTTTTTCACTGAAAACCTCCTTATTCTACAAGACAAATTCATCGAAAAGTACCAATTCTCACAAAAAAGGTCAGATGTCAAAATACTCCAACTACAAAAGCCTCGGAACGGACTGTTACGGCAAATAACAGTAATCAATCCATCAGATGAAGAAACTAGCGCAATTATAGTTCCCCAGCGGATCAAAGGCATCCGATGGGGCTGGATTGAATTGTAATTGAATGCAATTATAAAAAAAGCTATTTTTTACGTACAAATTGAGTGATCTTACTGCGTTTCTAATTTCTATGTAGAAGTTTAAAACTTTGTATTTCGGAAATTCTTTCATGAATAAATTGAATCACACTGATGTTATAAAAGCTGGGGAAGGGAAAGTTTGTGAGTGTGGGTATGTTTGTGTTTCTTAAACGCAAACGGCTGGACTAATTTTGATAAAATTTGGTGTGCAGGAAGCTGATACCTTGGATTAACACATAGGCTACTTTAGGCGCGGGTAACACCACGGGGCGCAGCTCGTAAACTTATAATTAGTAACTAAGTAAGTATTAAAACTCATTCACTTATTAACGTTTATTAATTATTTATCATTATCATCATCATCATCAGGTATTTTAGTTTCCACTGCAGGAGCACGACCCTCACTGTACTACCAGAGCCATACTTGGCCAGAGCAGCCAGTTGATATGGCGTACACTCTCCACGCTGGCCATACGAGCTGGAGAGGTCTCCTGATATAGGTATAAGGAAAAGTCAAAAATTATTTAGGTTTTATCTTTGGATATTTGTATCACTTGATACATACATACATACATAATATCACGCCTGTTTCCCGCAGGGGTAGGCAGAGACTATGGACCTCCACTTGCTACGATCCTGACAAACCTCTTTTGCTTCATAATTTATTGACAATTATCACTTGATAATTGTCAATTTTCCTTTCGATTTCATAATAGTTGTTGACGTCAGATCATTTACTTACAGCTAAGTTTATTGTCGCTTGACTCTACCTAATCTATAAGTATTTGAATTGTTAAAGTACCCACTTGAATTTCCTGATGTATTTTAGTTTGGGGAACCCCCTTAAATTTTTTCACAAGCTTAAAAAGTTACAAACTTGATTATAGTTAAAAAAAATCGGATATAGGTAAATGTTAAAAATAAACTCCGTATGCTACGCAATATTTGAACAAGCGACAAAACCAACAACAAGTTTTATTTTTTTATTTTTTGTACAAGCTTTTTATTGTGAGGCATAAATAAGTACTTATTTGTATATCAAAGAGTTTCTATAGCCTCCCAGCTTCATCATCAGATCAGCTCCATCATCTGTCTTCATAATATTGCATTGTCACGCGATATACGTATGCGTGCAAAATTTCAGCTCAATCGGAAACTAGGAAGTGGGTCAAATTTTACTTGCTAGATTTGATTACAGACAGAAACTAAATAAAAGCTTGAAAAATCCCAAAGTTTACTTAGAAAATCTAACGTTTGGAACAATCCAAATGTATTTTAAACTCTGCTTACTACAAAGTAAACCAAATCAATCAAGGATTTAACAAAACTAAAAATCTCAGATGTTTTCACGCAATAAAACGAACAAAATCCGAACGGAACTGAAGATGAATGTGAGATATGTGCTCACAACCATAATGAGCAATCAGAGAACAAGACCGTATGTTATATCCATGTTATGCCAGCGAGCCCGACGGAAGACGGTGCTCAGCGTAAAAATAACCAGGATTTATCGGTGCGTTTGATGTTCGATTGAGTAATATCGGATGGTCGGGTACGGAGATGTTTGGATTAGGGAAGTCACGAAAGTATTTGACTTGTAAGACAAGTAATTTTAAACTACATATGTTTACTATTATGTAGACAATAACAGCCATGTTAGACAGATGATATTAAAATTTTATGAAGAAGATACTCGAGTGATCGCCGAACTTACATAGCTTCACATCTCAGAAAAACTCCCACCGGGTAAAGACCTCCCCTGGTCAGTCTGGAAGTCTCTCAATAGACTCCGTGCTGGTGTTGGGAGGTGTAGAGAAAACCGAGTTAGGTGGCGTCACGCTGATAACGATCTTTGCGATTGCGGCGCCATCCAGTCAATGGAGCACCTTCTGTCGTGTCCGGGCTGCCCTACGACATGTACCATAGAGGACCTTAACGAGACTAATGATGACAGAGGGATCGCCGTGGCCACATACTGGTCAAAGATAATTTGAAATTGTAGCTATACTGAAACCATTTCCACTCAATAAGATGCGTCACATCGAGTAAAAAACATAGTATAGCGTCTCTGTAGTAGCTTCCCAAACCAGTATTAAGATAAATCTTTTCCCACGCAACGTTGCATATACAAGTTGTAAACATTCCCATTTCCCAAATAGCTGACAAATTATCCAAACTAGTTTCATTTTTTAATGCGATTACATCTGTTACACCAGATAAGTAGGGAAATATGTGAATATACCAATATATTACCTTTTAGTTCTACATTATCTCATTTTGATCGTTAAAAATTCATATTTATTTACATACTAACGGACCAACCCGACTTTAAACGGGAATGTATCATGCAAACCTTCTTCTTGAATCACATTATGTATTAATGAAAATTTCAATCGTATTTTAAATCGGTTAAAAAGACGGACAGAAAGCGAGTTTATTTTATACTATAATTGATTATTTTCTTTTTTCTTTGAACGGTCAACACTGTGGTATCAGATTTGTCAAATAGGGTGAATGTATCTTGAAAACTATGCCACAGTGTAATGTATTACGAAATACTGTCCACACCATTACCTCTCCTTTCAATCCTTGAATTACGATTATGGGTAACTTAGATCATCAAATTCATGACGCCATTAAGAGCAAGGTCTCGAAGACATAATGAATAGCATAGCAATGGAGGTCGGATCACACGCATCAGCGAGCATTGGATCATGGATCATTGTCTAAAGCCATGCTGCTTAGCGGCCTACTATACGAGAAGGAGATATCCTTGAGGAAGTGTTGCCTGTTATAGCCATTGTTCTGTGCAATTCTGTTACTAATTCATTACAGAAAATTCTTTTATTCTTCGATGGGAGAACAGAAATAGGATATACCATCTGCTTCTCTTCCTGCGCAGATCGTTAAAGGCAAGCGAGGAAATGGGCAAAAATTAGAATCATGTGAATAGGCGTTTATGATGGTTGTGATCCTGTCACTTTTTGATTTACTTTTTAGGGTTCCGTACCCAAAGAGTAAAAACGGGACCCTATTATTAAGACTCCGCTGTCCGTTTGTTTGTCTATCTGTCCGTCCGTCTGTCTATCCGTCGGTCTGTCTGTCACCAGGCTGTATCTCATGAACCGTGATAGTTAGACAGTTGAAATTTTTACAGACGATGTATTTCTCAGAAATAAATATTCCCACACAACAAAGATTATTTTATGATTAGACAATGGTACGGATCCCTTCCTGCGCGAGTCCGACTAGCACTTGGCTGGTTATTTCAACATCACGCCCTCTATCACGATTAAAATGGCTTTCGATTATCACGGCACTGGGACTGTCTTCAAATAAAATGGTTAGCTAAAGGTAGATGGCCACAAAGATATGAGGACGACCTAAAAAGACGTGTAGACCGATCAAAATAGCACAACCTGGACATAAATAATAAACTCGTTGTTTTCAATATTTTATCGGATATCAATATTGAGTATCAAATATTAATTAGATATATTAAGTAATTTATCCGCGGTCGCAACCGTATTATATAAAAATCGTGAGATTTTGTACACAAACTAACTTTTTCCTAAAAGCAAAATAGGTAACCAAATACCTTGTTAGTTTAACTTTTAGGTGCATTCAAATGCGATCACTTAATAGCAAAATTAAACAGACCCCATTTTTGTTTATAGGTTTTTTTTCACAGTTTTCACCTGATCTCGATATCTAGTTAAGCCAAAATGATAACCATAATGTTTATATCTTTATAAGCTGTATTGTATCTTTTTAGACACTAAAGACCAAAATTAAACATCATTTTTTAATGTTTTAAAATTAATGTTTTTCTCAGTAGCCAGAAATAGTAACTGTGTTATTTTTGTTTAATTATAGCTTTTTGTGTACTATAATCACATTTTCATCAAAATTAAACATATTAACGTCTTACTTAAAACAAAAAATATTTGATTGAAAATACGCGAGAACATGTCGTGAAGCGGGATGCTTGCGGTGATTGCGGTGCGGTGCGGGGAGGGAGAACGGGGCACCAGCCGGGTGAGCGCGCGGCTGCGAACGAGTTTATACGTGTTTTCAACCGATCGCGCCGTATGCTTACAAAACATATAACTCGTAAATATGGAATTTTGCTTATTGTAGGATTGTTTTGATTGTGCATTGAACTTTAACCCATTCGCAACCGCCAATACCAGACACAATAGAAAGACGATGAACGTGGGCATTTTAATGCCGTCCGGGTCTTTACGGGTTAACGTGGTGACACAATGAACAATTAAAAACTCTAAAAACAATATAAGTCTTGTAATACTCTTGTTGTCACGGCAAACCCGTACAACATGACAGCCCCTGGACTAATACCGTTCCAAAAATGGGCCCCTGCTGAAATATTCTGTTTCCCATGACAATGCATATTAATGGGATGTAACATGAGAAAAAATTAAATACATAAATATATAACGAAGTTTTTATGCTGTCGTACTAAAATGTAGTTGCGTATTTACAGAGTGCAAGTTGCGCCGTGCAACTTAAGTTTCATTATGTTATGCACTTACATAGTGTAGCGAACAAGATAAATGTAGAATATTCACGAGCAAGAACTCTGAAGACGTCAGGATAATGCAAGCGAAACTAGGCCTTATATTTTTATAGCATAAAGGCTAGAGTTCTTTGAATGGTCGTCGGCTTAGTCGCACTCATACACATACCGGCGTCTCGATGTTTCCCGTCAATCGAAATACATTCGTCAAGATATGAGAATATTCGAGAACAATGTAGACCGCTGGCAAAGGCTGGCGCTGGAAAAGGCGATCGAGTGCACGTCCCGCCAGTTCAGTATGAGCTACGAAAGCGATAACTTCGAAGCGAACCGAAGCGAAGGAAACCTACCTCCAGGGACCGGATTAGCAGCAAATTTTTTAATCCCTTTAAGTGGTCATCCTTACGATAGACTTACCCTCACGTTTATGTTAGCCTGTAAAAAGCTTATCCAGCGAAAGGCTTACCGTATCCCCTATTGGGTAACCCTATCCTTATGATAGGCTAAGCGTTTACCAAATCATTGGAAGGGGTAATTTTTTCCGCTTTATTGAAAGGGTTTTCCCCCCCACGTATCCCGTCCGCCCCGTGGCCGCCACGGAAAGCGCTTCTTAAAGGGTTAGCCTATGAGATAGGGTTACCCTATGAGAAATGGTTTTTGTAACGGTAACTTAACGTGCATGTTTTAACAACTTATTTAAAGGGAAACCCTTTTAAAGGCTTTCCATATGATACGGTTAGTCGATCGAAAGAGTTACCCAGCGATAGGGGTTTTTAATCCAATAAAAATATTCAAGCCTATCAATTAGCCGCTAAAAACCCACGTTAGGGAAAGCGCTTCCTGTCCCTGCCTACCTCAGTGCGACAAGTGGAAGTACCTGCGACTAATTTGGCGAGATACCTGGACCTCAGCTGCTACGCGACTTGGACTTGGACAAAGTGTTTTTTTCATCCCATCTACTCAAAAAACGATGGTTTCATCCCAAAACATTTGGAGCTAAAGTTACTGCTAGTTCTCTCGGGATTAAGAAGTGAAAAAGAAAATCTTACGGGATTAAAACACAATTTGAAAATTGAACACGATGTTATCTATGTAAAATCAGCTAAAAACAAAAGAATTAAGTTTTAATACAATAAATAACTGGAACAGACTTCGTATTTTTTTAAATTTGGAATACATACATACATACATACATACTATCACGTCTTTATCCCTAATGGGGCAGACAGAGCATTTTGGGTCTTGCGGCTCTATGGAGAGCCTAGGGCCGCAAGACTCAAAAGCCACTTTTAGCGTCATGGTGGGCGAGAAGATGGAAAAGCAATCAATACAGTGACGGGTTGCTAGCCGCATCGCCTGTTAAAATGATTCGCATTTTTGCCCATTCCCTCGATCGGCTTTTACGATCTACGCGGGAAGAGAAGCAGCTGGTACATTCTAAGTTTTTTCGTTTCTCCCAGACCAGCATGGGAGTAACTAGTATTTATTCTGTGGTAATACGTACAACAGGCATCTGTAAAGCTTTTCTCCGACGTAGACATATCATAGAATGATAAAATACAAATTTTTTGTGTAAATTTAAATCCTTTTTCGTAAATTTAAGCCGATAGTGCACATTAAATTTATTGTTATTATAAAAATTTTAAAATATGTAGGTCCACGCAAACAAAGTTACGAGTTTATGAGTGAACAAACATTTTTTTTAGAAGTTGGTTCTTAAAAATTATTTCTTAGTATTTATTGAATGAAAACGACACTAAATAAAGGTTAGTACTTGTCGGAGCTTTGATTAGGTATTGTAGTTGTTCTACTTTCTCCATATTCTGTTTTGTATCTTTTTGCTAGTTTTTCTCATGGATGGCGATGTAATGTGTGCTACTTGCGTACGGTAATATTTTTGTCTCGGGCGTTATACACGTATCCCTCGCTTCACTCAAGATTCCATCGTAGAATTCAACTGAGGAATCCTTCGTTTTGCTCTGGATTCAAAGTAGCGCACTCGAATTAAAAGTATTACCTTTACGCCTTGTAGCACAATCTACTATTAAACTCTTAAAAAAAGGTATATATAAGTTAAGTATCCAGGCTCGTCAAATTCGCATTCAGTTACAAGATCCTATAAACTTCATTCGGTTGGAAAAAATCCCAAAGTAACCCTTTTTTGTGATTTTCAAAACTACGAGTAAAATACTGATATTTTACATAAAAAAATTGTACTTAATTAAAGCCACTTATTATTTACAAATAAATTCGCTGAGTTTGACTTGATATAATTATTTTCTTAATAATTATATGAAATTCGCGAGCGCGACGACTTGAACTCGGCAGGTCCGATTAGACGCGTGCTAGCGCTTACTAACATTGGACCAATAAAACAACTAAAGATCGCTACATGTTTTTACAAGCTTTTATTTAACTTGCAATGTATGTATAAATGTAAGTATGTTTGTTCGGGTGGAATCTTCGAACTCAATTTTCAACCAGTTATCATCAACCAATTTTGTATACTTTTGTAATTCGGATGATAATCTTACACCTTAAAACGAGCAATTCTTGTATGTATGTATGTATGTTTGTATATATATATATATTTATTTATAAATTTCTGTGATCTCGAAAACGGCTCTAACGATTTCGCTGAAAATTTGTATATGGGGGTTTTCGGGGGTAAACTATCGATCTAGATTAGTTTTATGTTTGAGAAAACGCGTGTTTTCGAGTTTTCATGCGTTTTCCTTTCCACGCAGAATATGGTCGCTAATTTCGGCGCGCGGGCCGCCATCGGCTTAGCTCAGTGGTTAAGGATGCTGACCGCTAGAAAGAGTGTTACGGGTTCGAATCCCACTCGGTGACTTACTTTTGTTTTTTTTATGTTCAAGTTTATATATAATTTTTTATTTTGCATTGTTTTTAGACAAGTTTAAAAAAAATAGTTAATGTTTGAGATGTAACCGACCGAGCAAAGCTCGGTCACCCAGGTACTACAATATTATGATGTCAATGGGCTGTTCTTATAATGGAACCGGGAGGGAGATATTCGACGGAACTCAGTTAGAACCTCATCGAGTAGGTCTCGTTTGATTTGTCTTGACGAGTACTTTTTGGAAGACGATGCTTATCTAGGATCTGATTACGCAGACGGATGGTGGTCAATAGAACTCAGTTATATAACAACTTAACACAATCGAGTTTGGGCTAATTTCTAACCTTTAGGTACGAAACAATAAAAAGACTTTTTAGGTCATGTCACTTTGAAATGTAAGGATTCTAACCAAACGCCATTCCACAGGTATGGCACTTCATAGAAACGAAGTAACAAATATACCTAGTACTACTACAAACGAAATAATATATCTGTGCATACGTCAAATGTGTGAGTTAAACAATCAGGGTCGCCACCACAGAATTTGTTGCTTTGCTTACCTGTTTTCATCACTCTGAAATCTATAAAATTTTCGTTCTTTGTTGTTTTTTGTGGATAAGCAATAATAATATGTGCAGTTTCTCACCAATATTATTTCAATTACCCTAAATGACTCGGGGAACGTCAACGTGCGACTAGCAACAACCTTATTTTAAAGGCGCTTACAAGGTCCAAAAACGTGCGAGGTTCCGTTCTGTTTGTTATACTATTATCTGCTCTGTGGCCATACATTCAAATCCGTGGCGACATTAAGGAATAAAGAAAATCAAATACATTCAACATACATACATGCATATACAGGGTGGAATTGAATTCGTTGGCAATATTTTAAGTATCTACTATACCCATGATACAAAGTAATTTAAGACTAATAAAACTTCAATCAAAAGTCGTCATTTTCATATTCCAGAAAACCTCTAAACATGCGTCAGACTCTTTGATAGATACCTCTACTGCAATTATTAAAAAAAAACTAATACGAAAAATAAATTAATTATAATAGTATCAATTTCGTTGCGTCTTGGTACCCTAACATTCGTTCCTACTTCAAACGTACCTATTGTCCTCAAGCTTTCGTGTCGACCCGTCCCCATTCGACTTCAAACCTTATTCACGTAACTTAAGGTCTACTTTTGTATGCCGGTCGGTCGCGCCGTTTGGCTGTATCCGTCCAAGGTCTTTGACCTTGCGGCACGTAGGTATCAGTACGCGCGCACGACTCGAAGTGTTTTGATACTTTATTCATTTTTCTTACTTTTTGATACTTTTTAATTACTGCATTAATTGCAGTATTGTTACCATACAAAATATCCTTTAGGTGAGTATGATGATAAGTTAAATCAATGCTAATGATTTCAATTGCACCCTATAGACTATATATTCGTAATCTCCTTCTTTGCAAGTCGTGTGAAAAATACTGGGATCTAGGTGAGACCCATAATTTTTAGGTTCAGTGTTGTATCATAGATAGTAAATAACAAAACAACATAATACCCATAAGTTTATACTCAAGGAAAATAATTAAAACCGACTTTGAGGTGTTTACTCCTAATAAATTTTGAACGGCTGAACCAATTTCTAATAAATATAGCTAAGAAGAACTATGACGAAAAGTCAGTTATCAAACAAAAAAATTAAATCTTCGTTCAGGCCTTACGATGCCATTAACAGACACCTAGATACACAGACATACCGACACGTCAACCTTATAACACTCCTCATTTTGTCGGGGGTTGAAAATAAACAAAGACACTAAATAACGACTTTACAGGGTTATTTGTTTCTATTAATTGTTTATTAATAAATCGCTACTGTCAAATTATGTCAATAGGCGATGCGGCTAGCAACCCATCACTATTGATTTATTTTTTGATCACGCTAAGCCTTTGGGTCTTACGGCCCTGGACTCTGTCTACCCCGTCAGCATTAATATAAGATAATGTAGCTGTATCGAACACTACTTTAAACAAAGTTTAATCAAAATAAAACTATTCTACTGCTTATTTCTATACTGTGTCGCTGGCGGGGTCACATGTGAGCTCACCGACGCAGCGTCCACCCACACGATGCAAATTGCGGCCGGGGCAACATTAAATATCTACATTTGTAGGAATACCCGGCTTTAACGATTTTTTCGTGAACTTTCATGAGAAAACCCATCAATTAATTGAATGGGTTAAAAGAACCGGATCGACTACTCACAACAGTTCAGTATTGGTTTAGACCTTAAAGATTAAAGGAACAACACATCTCTAATAACCAACAATACTATCGATAGTTTGTGTACTATTGATAGTAATTCCTGTTTTAGGGCAACAATATGGATAACCAACAATACTATCGATAGTATCGATCCTGATGACGAATAAACTATCTATAGTATTGCGTTTCATAAACTATCGATAGTATCGATTATTTATTTATTAGAAAAGCAATACTATCGATAGTTTGTTCGTCGTCAGAATCAATACTATCGATAATATTGGTTTTATTCAAAATACAGATAGTCTATCGATAGACTAGCGATAGTGTATTATCGAGAGGCAACACTGGTCATCGCAGTGTTGTGCGTCGCGATCGCGACTCGTTAGGTACGGGAATGTGGCTCTTCGCAGTCGAGTTTCATGCGGAACGGTAACAACGCGTAGGTTCGTACCGGTAAAATTACCTTTAAATTTTAACAATACCTATAACGTTACTATTACTACATAAACGATACCCGTACTATACGAGTATTACCCTTAAAATTTTAACATAATGAAAATTCTGTTACTGGTACTTAAAATGTGAATTTGGTACCAGTAACAAACCCTGGGGATAAGTCCGCCGTTGTACGTTTACTTTTCTGATTTGTGTCTGTGTTCTTTATTATGTACCATAAAAAGCTTTATAAACAAACAATAAAAGCTCAACAATGTAGTTATTATCAATCTAATAAACACAATATTTCAATAAATCTCCACCCTAGCCGATCCATGGTTAGTAAAAGCACAATATAGATATCATACAGTATTGTATCTTCATACAAACGGTCGGAACGCAAGTTATACCTACGCGCCTCGAAGGTCGGTATACACTTGTTCCGTGACTCGGTATACAAACAGCCGAGAATGCGTCGCTGTGGCGAACGGTGTTTTGATGCAAGCAGTAGTCGTGCGTTAATAATATAGCGAAACACAGACAATATTGTGCTGTTTTTGGTTGTTTAAACTCGTCGGTTAAGCACACAGAGATAAAATTTTTTAGGTTACCTCAAAACTCCGAAAGGTAAGTAAGACTAATAAAAATAGTTTTTATATATGTACCTACTAGTATGTTGTTTATTTTTTTAAATAGGTAAGTATTTCCGTTTTTCCACAAATACCTAGATTAAAAAATAAATAAGTCATAATGTTGAAAGACTTAATAAATAACACGAGTAAGCTATCTTACCTATGCTCGCGATAAAAAAAACTAGCTAAGTAGTGGTTTCCTAGGCTAGGCTACATATCTACTTACTGATGTGGGTACTTAGCTACTTACATATATTATTGAAATAAAATATCATTACAAATGATTATAATGTTATTATAACAATTATTACCTACCTTTTAGTTACCTACCTAGTAAGATTTACGCTAAGTAGAACTACCTATAATTTTTAAGTGAGATTTTGTAGTAGGGTTTTGATTGCTGTAGGAAGCGTACGCGATGATATGGTTAATGTTAAGTTACGTTCGCAGCGTTTCATATGGGGTGGTAAACAAAAAAAAATTGTTTCGAGTTGCTTCGTGCTGTATGTAGGGATTGTAATCCAACCGGACTGAACAAACCAGAATAACTTACCGTTCCTTTTTAACCGACTTCTAAAAAGGAGGCAATCAATTCGTCGCGATCTGTTTAGGGTTCCGTACCCAAAGGGTAAAAACGGGACCCTATTACTAACACTTCACTGTCTGTCCGTCTGTCTGTCACCAGGCTGTATCTCTAGAACCGCGATAGCTAGACAGTTGAAATTTTCACAAATTATGTATTCCTGTTGCCGCCATAACAACAAATACAAAAAACAAAACAAAATAAATATTAAAGGGATATTAAATATGATAATAATCAAAAACATAACATGTATTTTTATTTAACGCTATCTTTTTCATTTACCTTACAATCACAAAATTACTCAAGTAGGTATATGAAATTAACCGTTCCTTTACCATGCCGTCAATACCAGACACAATAGTAAGACAATGAACGTGGACATTTATTAATGTCGTGCGGGTCTTGACTGGTTAAAATACTGTAGACGGGCAGCCCTAGCGCACGCGTGGCGTAGGTATATTTTTCAAGGACAGCGCCGAGTTGCAATACTGTCTGTACTGTGGTAAAAGTTCCCACGTGCTTATAAAAGTTTGACAATCATTGACTACAAATAAATGCATGCGACGAAACTACTGTACACGAGAATCACTCGCGACTCGCTACAGCACGGTCGGGAGTTGAGGCACAAACCAATGACGACCTTATTGTGCAAGAAATAACGTTCATATTAAAACGTAAGTAAGAAAAAAATAGAAATAAATTATAATCGTAGATATTTTTTGTTTGATTTGTTCCTTATAGTATCAAAAATATGTTGACGGCATAAGTTAAACACTTTCAAAATAGTTATGTATTTTGGCTTTACAAAAAATACAAAAATTTGTAAATGTAGAAATGCATAAAATGAATTTGTTTAATTTTTAATAATTTATCAACACACATAATATAATATTTAGAATAAATTGTTGAAATACAGTAATCTATAATTTCTGGTGAGATAAGCTTGAAAATTTGTAACATACCGAACCTTCTTTATTAACGATAGTGCTAATTGATTAATTTGTTTAATTTAGATTAATTCAACTGGAATGCACACGTTATAATATGGTAGAGGTAGTTTTCCAAAGTTATTAATTATGCTGTACTTATAAAATCAAAATTTGTTCAATTTTCAGTTTTTTGGTTTTTTTACACTGACGCAGAGCCCTAAATTGTTTAATTCGGTTTATTTTAACTATAACCAACATTGCTTTATATCATACAAAAAGAAACTTACGGTTATAGCATTATGTCCAGGTACAGCTCTATTTACTGGTCTAGTGGGGGGAATGTGTAAGGCGGGACATGGAGGAGAGGGGGGTTAGTACAAATAGGGTTAATGATAGAAAACTGTGGAGAGAGTTGACATACAGAGCTGACCCCAAATAGGGATAAGGCGAGGAAGATGATGATGATGGGTCTGTCTTCCTCATTAGAGATAAATACTTTATCCCTATAATAATGTATTAGAAAATAAAGTCCACATCATTCACTCTCCAGTCAATCCTTGAACTAAAATTACGGGGAATATTTTAAAATATATATTTTTATATTACAAGAGTGCCAAATATTCACACTAAGACTGCACTATAAAAAATAAAAGTTACCTAGATAGTTTTAATATAATCCAATAATATCCGTTCTTATCAAAAAACCAATAACATTTTTTCACACACCTTTAAAAACACTTCAATATAAGTCATATATCACAATATTTTCGTATATAAACTTTTCATTATACTTATACCTACTTCACATATAACTTGCGTGTAGTCCAAAGACTATTATATCACTGACCAAACAAATTACTCCATTGTAATCTTTATTGTAATTATCGTGTAAATAAATTGATATACTATCAAGTTACAAGTAATGCTGATGATATTAACTATATGTCCAGTAAATATATGTTTTTTTTTACTGGCAACACATAGATAAGTAATTTCTTTGGGGTTAGCTCAATCTGTATGTTTCGTCCGTATATATATATTTATAGATCGTGGTTATCCAAAATCACGTTAAAAATGGATATTATCTTATCATAACAAAATAATTTATTTTGATCCTAGATTATCCTATTTACACATCACCTATCAATCATCTTTTTTTACTTATAATTAAATTTTTAAACAGACTTCAATTTCTTTCAGGAGTTTTTTCCATATCTCCAAAGTTCTTCATCATCTTCTTCTTATATCTTCTTATATTTAAGAGCTGGGCTCTTGTCGGTGGAGTGCTTTCCATGTCTCTCTTCCTTCCGCTAAATTCTTAACCTCTTTATATGTTTTCACGTTTAATTTTTCTTTAATTTGGTCTATAAATTTTCTTCTGGGTTTTCCTACTCCTCTCTTTCCTTCTAATTTTCCTTCCATTATTGTTTTAAAGAACGCATCGTGGCGTAGTAGATGACCGAACATTTTCCCTCTTCTATTTTCTATAATTTGTATTATTTGTCTTTTCTCTTCATCATGACTTCGCCAAATTAATATGGGACCAACTTGGTAGTAAAGGCTTTCAAATAAAAAAAGAATCATCAAAATCGGCCCACGGTTGACGAAGATATCGCGAAACATACATAAAAAAGAAAACATACAATCGAATTAATAACCTCCTTTTTTGAAGTCGGTAAAAATTACTTTGAGCAATTCTTATATGTATATGAAAATCTTGCAAATCACTCCAAAGATCTCGATAAAATTGTATTATTGTTTTTTTTTTAATTTGCTTAGTCAATAAACTGGTTATAAAATAAATTCCTGACATTAAAATCCAGAAATGTATTTGCGATACTTGTCAGTTGGCCTTTACCTTAAGCAGTGGCGGATTTACCAGCAGGCTGAGTAGGCTGAAGCCTAGGGCGGCACATTTGAGGGGGCGGCAATATCGAATATTTTCCACCCCTCCCCTTCCGCGCACCACCGCTACCCTGCGGCGTAATCAAGCGCTTCCAGGTTTTATTTTAAGTAATCAGGGCGGCGGACTGATACGTACCTATTTCCACTTCTTCGCCACAGAAAAAGCTGCACATGAAGGATCCGAAAAAGGATGGGTAGGGGCAGCAAATATAATTAGCCTACTGGCGGCAAATGTCTATATCCGCCACTGACCTTAAGACTTAATGAAACTTGTAAATAACTAAAGCAAATATAGGTCAGTAGATTTATGTATCAGGTAAGCTGACGAACAAACATACGTCTCTATAGCTGTCTCACTCTCTTTCTTAGGCGTTGGAAAGAGACAGGAAATCGCAAGAGGGCGCGAAAAGTAAATATCGTGACCTAGCCAAGGTAAAATTATTTAGAGAATATTTCAAATAAGAATATAGATAAGCTAGCCAAGTCGAGTGTTCAGGTTTTTTATAAAAGAGTGGCTCTGTGAGGGAGTTGTAGACCTCGGGAGTCACCCTCAACCCATTAAAGATTTTCGGACAAAAAAGTTGTTTTTGATTTTTTTTCGAAATGGCTGAAATATTTTTTTTTAAGTTTTAAAACCCCATATTACCGCAATTTAAAAAAAAAACGAAAAACTGACTTGACAAATAAAATTCTACATAGATATTAAACCTGCTCACAAAATTTCACTAGAATTGGTTAAGAAATGCGACCTGTAGGCGTTAACAACCGGACAAACTGACAGCCAGCAAAAAAGCATTTTTGGCCAATCTCGACAAGACGCTTCGCTCGCTCGGTCAGTAAAATTTAGGATTGTCAACCGATCTTTACACCCATTTCGGGCTTTTGATGCAATAAACTTATTATTCTATGTAATTACAAAGAATAATTATTGAATAAATTGCCTACATAAATTGACTATGTATTTGACTTATCACTTCTCGTCAGCTCTAAAAGTCTTCCATTTCAATTAGTAGGTACAGAGTAAGTTCTCATCGGTACGTCGTAATTATGAAATGTGAGGTCGCCGGTCACTGGGGCAAGATAACTCTCTCCACGATTTATGGGGCTTATCATAGGACTGTGTCCAAGGGACAGGCCGACCGCGTAATTAGGCGCATGGACGTATAAGCACGCATAGAATTGATAGTATTGATACGTCTAATTGTAATGGTGAATATACGTGGGTGTGCTGATACGTCTAACTGTTATGGTGAATGTTCTGTGCGTGGGTGTAAGTCAGAAGTTAGTCATTTTTAATTATAATATGATTTTTTTTCACAAGGTGGTCTGACGACCTAACCAAGGTCGCTGGAAGGCGCTGGATTTGGGAGAGGCCTATTTCCAGCAGTGGACGTTGTGTGGCTGAAATGATGACGATTTTTGTTTTATACTTGTATTTATACAGAATGGAAACTCCTAGTCTCGCTCAATATGCGCCCCCGTCCCCCGCCCCCGCACCTCTGCCCCGTTCTCAGCTTGTCGCGTGTGTTCATTGGGAGTTGTACACACACATGTGCACGGATGTATAGTTTTGATCGTAGTTTTATTTTGTGTAGTTTGTATTGTAGGCATGAGCCTACTACTGCAATCAAAACTATACAAATAAATTGTACTCCGCTTCTATGAAGTGCCATACCTGTGCTATGTGTCTTGCACCCGTAGGCTCTGTCTACCCCGGTAGGAAGAAAGACTGTGTATCTGTATAGGACTAAACAATTCATAATAAAGCGCTATAAGGATTTGCGTAGTTCACCCACGCATAGTGCGATAGTGATGCGATTACGTCCTCGTGTATCGATATCGATAAGCAACGTGGACTCTAGCGTTGCAGGACTATCGGTAGTCAAACCTTGAAAAACAGTTACATTATCGATAGGGCTGTGACGAGGACCGCACTGGCGCTTCCCTCCTTACCCCGCTCTCCACCCCGCGCGGCCCATATAAATACGGAGGCGTGAGGAGTCTCGTCCTCTTTCGACCACGACTGGACGCCGGGCTGCTTCAAAGCTGAGTACTTTTGGAAATCTCTTCTGGAACAACGAATCTCGTGGCTGTGAACCTACGACCCTTACCTGTGACTACTTTCGGCACTCATTGTATAATTGTTAAAAATTAAATTAAAGAGTTTGGTCTTTTTAAATATTGTTTCTTTCAAAATAATTACAACGTCACAGGGCCTATCGACACTATCGATATTATCAAAACGCTAACGCTTTATCGTTGTATTAGACATTCTTAAAAAAAGGAGAGGTCAGAATCAGAAGTACCCGTAACCGGCGAGCATGCATGAAGAGAGTGATGAGTGTAGATCAGTGGTTCCCAAACTTATTTTGTCTACTGCCCACTTTGAGAATAAATATTTTTTTAGCGCCCCCATTTTTTCACCTATTTAAAAACCACTATAACTTCAAATTAAATTAATTAATTATTGTGACCTATATATGTATATTAACGGAGAATTCTAAACGAAACTTTTACTATAACCCGCAACTTGAAACCTGAGCGCAGTAGGTAACATACAACGGCGCTTACTGGACTCCACCTGCCAATAAGAATGATTATTGAAACGCTACTTTATAGTATTTAAACAGAGTATCTTTTATTAAAAATATAACTAAAATAATCAATCCTTATATAAAAACTAATGTGAAGGATGAATCTGATAATGTGTTTAATAAGTTTGTTGATATCAGGTTCCAATTTACTCAAGAACAGTCGCAAGTCGCCACGTTCGGTAACAAGCAAACGATTTCTCTTTTTAGTAAGCAGTGTTGTCACAGCACTAAATCCACGTCCTCCTAGCTAAATAAAGCTCCTAGCAAAAAAAAAACATTTTCTTTCTGGGTCTCTTACCGCCCCCCTTGAGACCTGCAGCGCCCACAAGGGGGCGTTATCGCACACTTTGGGAAAGACTGGTGTAGATGAAGCGAAAAAGATCTGTCAGGATCGTAGCAAGTGGAGGTCCATAGTCTTGCCTACCGCTATGGGAAAGCGTGATAATATGTACGAATGTTTGATATTACGAGTATCCAAAAGCAATACTATCAATAGTATCGAACGAAATTGTCATCAATAGTGTCGCAATCCATTGACTGTCGATAATATCGATAGACCTGTAGATATTGCGACTATTTTTCAAGGGCACATAAAGTTATATTTAGGTTTCATTTCATTCAGATCTGATGATAAAAATACCGTAAAAAACTGTTTAGTAGTCAAAGTAAAACTTTTTTGTTCAATATAGGTTAAATTTAATCTCTCATTGAAGGTCACTTATAATTATTTTTAGAGCAAAAGCTATAAATAAAATAACTAGCGTTTTAGAACGACCACTGCTGGGAAGATACGCCAAAAGAGAACCAGATTCAGTAGTTTTGAAGATTATCGTGCATTTAGACAAATTCCTTTAGTAGTCAAAAAAAAAATTATATTCTGTTATCCTATCTAAATTTATCCTTTTCCTATCTTAATTTATAAATGAACTCTCTCAGTCTCTGTTGTCTAGCATCTTTGTAGCTTTATTAAACTTGGAATATCCGTTCCTGAAAATGTCTACTTTAATCCAAACCCAAAGTTGTCCAAACCAAAAAATAAATCAATCTGTCAAGTTTATTTGCTAAGTCAATTCAAAAGTCCCCCAAAGGTCAGGCACCGTCATCAACTGAACCGATTTTCATCAAACGAAGCTAAGAACTACCTCAAAAGAAGTTGCTTTCACGTAAAAATCATCGAAATCGGTCCCTCTGTTTCAGCGCTACAATGGCACAGACAGACCGATAGACGTTAGCATCAAACTTATAACACCCACGCTGGTCTGGGAGAAATAAAAAAAAAAACTTAGAATGTACCAGCTGCTTCTCTTCCCACGCAGATCGTAAAAGCCGATCGAGGGAATGGGCAAAAATGCAAATCATTTTAACAGGCGATGCGGCTAGCAACCCATCACTGTATTGATTGCTTTTCCATCTTCTCGCCCACCATGACGCTAAACGTGGCTTTTGGGTCTTGCGGCCCTGGGCTCTGCATAGAACCGCAAGACCCAAAATGCTCTGTCTGCCCCATTAGGGATAAAGACGTGATAGTATGTATGTATTATAACACCCACCTTATTTATCGGGAGTTAAAAAAGTAACATATATTATTGTAGTGTTATGAAATTCTTGTTCACGCGTTATCTGTTCTGATACAGTTGACACAATATTGATTGACCGGTATCACAGAATATAAAGTACTGAAGTACCGGTCTCGCGGGGCAGGGCACATTCATTATGCTCCAGCGACGGATTCCGTTATGTCATTTAAATAAATTCAGGTTAGCCAAGTACCATATACAAGACGATTAAAGAATGAGTCACTAACTCGATCAATCGAGAGATCTTTCATTGAAGACAAGATATAAGTTATTATTATTATTATCTTCTTTATATGTTTTTTCTCCCTTTTGCAAAAGGGGTTTTTTTCCTATTTATACGGGCCGTAGCAAAGGCATAAATAGGGTTAGTTTACAGAAATGAAAGATGAGGAGACCGATGAAGTAGTTAGAAATTTAAGAGTAAGGCGGCAGGTGTTTAATATAACTGCTTTCTGTAGAGTATGCATTGTGTTTTTAGTGACTTCAAGAATATCTAGACACTGTTTTAAACTCTTAGGTATCACACCCGTAGATGAAATCACAATTGGGATAATGTGGACAGTTTGTACATGCCATTGGCGCTTTAACTCTATTGCTAGATCCTGGTATTTCGTGAGTTTTTGTGATATTGTGGATTGGATGTTATGAGTGTTTGGTACGGCTATATTATTGTTATTTAGAGCCCGTTAGATCCCATTGTTGGGTAAAGGCCTCCCTCTCAGCTCTCCATTTATCCGTGTTTTGTCCCTTCGTGGCGTGACGACCTAGACGTTGAGGCCTACTCGAAGGACTGGCACAAGAAGATATAAGTTAAAGAAAGTAAAACCCGAATACGGGAAAATTCTTGCTATAAAGTATGTTTATCCATTTAATGCTCCTAAGAGTGTTTATATGTTTGAAATGTACTAATTAAGTCCTTTTTAATCGACTTGCAAACAGGAAGAGGCTAATAGGTATTTTTATGGCATCTTTTATATTTCTATGTTTTTATTTATTAAAATCTTTATTGACCACAATGGTACAAAAGCTAAACTTAATGCTAATGCATTCTCTACCAGTCAACATGTAGAAAAACTGAAATGTTTATCTAATTGCGATAGGTTTTTAAAGATGTACTTAAAATACACTCTATACTGAAGTAATACAAATACAAATTTACTTAGATACATACATACAATACACATACACATATACTATCGATATACATATATACCTACATACATACAAATTCATACATTGTACAAATATGTATGTTTACGTCTGGACCGATTTGGATATTTTTTGTTTGAAAGAACTTTCTTGTCAGGTTGTCCCATAGAAATTTTATCAAAATCAATTGTGTGGTTTGGGGGATAAGTCGGTTTTTAGTTTTGAATAAATATTTACGTTTATTTTCAACGTAAAGAAGAAAACATACTAGGAAATAAGTTGATTTTAACTTGGCAACACTGTTTTACGAATACATCGAATGTTTCCAAAACAATTAGTGTTATTTCTGAATGAAAACTATCCTTGAACATTATGTATTTTCCCGTTGCTAACTCAAGTCCATTCATACATTATTATTAAACCATTCAAACGCTTGCGAAATAAAGGTTAACTATAATGGCATAACAAGGTATATTCACATGTCTGGCTTGTCTAATTAATAAATTTAAGACTAAGTGACTTCATGCGTGGCGGAAAAAAGATGTTATGTTGTTTTTTTGTTTCTCCAAGATGATTATATCCTACTAATTCTACTAATATTATAAATGCGAAAGTGAGTTTGTATATTTGTTTGTTTGTTACCTCTTCACGCTTAAACTACCGAACCAATTTGAATGAATTTGGTATGAATACAGTTTGAGACTCGAGAAAGGACGTAGGGTACTCTTTATCCTGAAATTCCTACGGGGAGCGAAGCCCGCGGATACAGCTAGTTATACTGTATATTGATGGTGGGTGAGTGAGGCAAGATGACGAAGTGAAACTATTTCCTTTGACAAATTTGATAACATTTACGGTATGTTTAGATTTTATTTTTTAGTTGATTACTTTATGACCTAACAGAGGGCGTCATATTCAATTTAGTGTGACGTCATATAGCTTATAACTAGCGAACAACTGAGACGCTTGTTCCCATACCTCTTTCGTCAAGGAAATTATAATTGATATAATTAAAGATACAAGGGAAAAAAGATGGGGTGATTCCGGAAACCACACGGCAAGGTAGGCTTGCAGCACATACGACCTTTTGCACAGGTAGTGAAATAGGTATTTTTATGGCGTCATTTAATTGCAAAACGGTATTTATTGATTTCCGCATTATAGTGTGCAGGTATTTAATAAATACATGGATATAAAACAAAAAAATATTAAATGGAGTGTGTTTGTAAAATTTTATATGTATAATACTAAAAACTAAAAATAAAAACGTATACAATTACAAATAAAAAATATCCCTTAAATCCTTCCCCTGCGGAAGAATGCCCAAAAGGCTGGCAGCATTGTCACGTTGTATGGTAATGCTTATTCTTTGAGCGAAGTAAAATAAAATTATGAAGAATATAACAATGAATTAAATTATTGTTACCGTTCGGTTTCAAAAGACCCTAAGGCTACTTTCGGATTGCAGTGGAAAAGGTTCCCAAAATAGTGTTGGGTTGCTAGCCGCGGCGCAGCGTATATCAATACGATTCTCGAGACTAGATACTTTCGATATTACGATCTGCGCGGAACGTAAACCAGCTGGTATATTCTACTTATTTTTGTTACCTATCTTCCAGATCAGCATAAAATTCAAAATTCAAATTTTCATTTTGTATCTAGATCTTTAGAGGCACTTTTAATATAAGTATAATTTACATTACGTGTAGTGTGTATATTAAAATTTAATTTATTTTTTAAAGAGAAGCTCATGATACCAGCGCTTTGCAACGACCACTGCTGAGAAGAAACGCCGAAACAAACTCATTTTCACAGTATTGGTCGCCTACTCGCCAGAAAGGCATGGAAATTAGTAAAGCAATTTAATTTGCACTTCTACCAAGTGTTTCACAGCGGAAATGTACAATTTATAAGAGTTTACGACAAATTACGATACAATAGTATGAGAACTTGTGAAGGTTTACGACATTTTTTTGTGTTGAAGCTCTTGAAAGCTTCAAGTGCAACTAATTGCTATTGATTGGAAACAATAGTGGGTCGAGTGAGTGGTCGGGTGGTCGTTGACTTGGTATAAATAAAAGAGATCTCTCGTTTAGAATGCTGGTTTTAAGAAAACCAAAATTTCTGTATTTTTACTGAAATAATACCTATGTTCAAATGCCGCAGGATTTAAACTTTAAAACCTATGTGAACCATGTGTAAGGAAAAAATATTAAACAATCGATGGGTTCTAATCCACTAGTAATAATCACATCATCTTATCTCATCTTGAGGTCTTTTTGTCTCTACTGCAAGAGCACGACCCTCTCTGTACTACCAGAGCTATACTTGGCTAGAGCAGCCAGAGGACTTGGCCTACACTCTCTTCGCTGGCCAGACGGGTTGGAGAGGTCTCACTAATGTTTATAAGCTTGTTTGGTTATAAAATTTTAGATAGCTACGATTTCGAAATTGAAAATATTTGATTAACTATCTGAAATTGTTTATAACAAATAAATTCCAATGATACTTGTTTATCTGTGATGATTCTTATTTAAATAAGTTTTTTTAAAGCCTGTACCTACTTAATAAATTATTTTTAAAAAACCGGCCAAGGGAAGTCGGGCTTATGCACGAAATCACGGTTGTTGTATAGGAGCCCACGTAAATATTTATTTAATTAATATTTTAATTATCACCATATTTACTTTTAAACAATTTATTTCAAGTGAGGGCGCCACTTCTGCTACCATTTCGCCTTAATATAGCTTCTAAGTTCAATATCAGGCGACAACATCGCCATCAGACACATTCTTCGGACACATTGCATGAAAATTAATTAAGTACACTACGTTAATTAGAAACACGTTAGCTCGAATCGAGGTTTATGGCTTCTGCGAAGCAAAGGTGAAGGGAAGGGACATATCAATACTTAATTAACAAAGCTAAGTTTATTTCATGCTACACATGCAATATGCATATTGTCTTATTGATTAGTCTACACATAAGTTAACAAAATTCATATACTTACAAAATTGAGTAATTTTAAACTAAAATTTTGTTTTTAAATGTTTTTTTATAGTCGATGTAAAAAATAGAGCTTTAACTATCAGTCAACACTATAATGATTTTATTAATGTTTTTGGTTTTTGCCGACTAGTAAGGTTATTATATTATTGATTACGTATGAACGATTATTAATAATTAATTATAATAACATTTATTCTTTATTCTCCTTTAAATATTAAGATATTTTTCTCCTACAGTTAGAATGACTCATATTATGCCATGAGTCATCATTACCATGAATTAAAAAATTTAGTCGAGCCTTTTGCCAATACTCTATAACGTCTTTTTTCGTATTGGGGCAGCCAGAGCCATGTATCTTGCTAAGACACTCAAAGGCTACGTTTACCGTGATGATGGGCGAAGGAATCAAAACGATGATAAGTTGCTATTGCTAGTCGCATCGCCTATTAACATGATTTACATACTCGCCCATTACCTCAATCAGCTTTTAATATCTGCGCTGGAAGATAAGCAACTGGTACATTATATTCAAAGTTTTAATACCATTTATTTACCAATTTATGCACACGGTAAATGTATACAAAAAAAATCATAAAATAAAAGTTGTACAAAGGCACTACTTATCTTAAAAGAGATCTCTTCCAGTAGACCTGTGAGAGATGTTTACGTAAGAGAGGCGTACAAGCCTGTTCTCATACATAGTTTGAGAAAAAGGTAAATTAAAATAACATAAAGACCATGTAAGTCATATACGTAGTATTACGTAGGTATCAATACATATTGAAATCCTTCCCTATTATTGATCCGATATCGACCAGACGCGCTGTCAAGCAGGCATCTGTCGCCAGATAACAGCAACTCGATACGACACCAGCTCGCTGGCCTACATTCAGCCAGGCTATTGTGTCTATTTCCGGATATTCGATCTTTGCGCAAATACTAGAGACTAAATTACTGTTAGTCGTGAAAATAAAACTGTTGTGGTTAACTGTAATTTCGGAATTATGTTTTTCGAACATTCGACACAACAGTTCGATAATGAGCGAAAAAATATTCAATCATCGAATGTATTCTTCCTTCTTTAATTTATTTTTTAAATATAAGATTTATAAGTGGCCAGTTCTTTTGAAGTCAGTAACTGAAAACTCTTTATTTTAAAATCCTGAACAACAAGAGACGAAAAATCAAATTCAAACGAATTAAAGAAACAAATTCACCGATATTTTGGGCAATTAACTGTACTTAGATAGCTTGGTTACGCTCTCGATTACTTTTCTTTGTCGTTGGAATTGCTTTAAAAGTTTAATTCAAATGAGTACCAAAATGATTTTTTTTTGTTATTTTATAATTAGTTATCTGGTAGGTACTTACTCACTTTTAGTATATGACTAGCTGTGCCCGTGGGCTTCACTCCCGTGGGAATTTCAGGATAAAAACTCATAGGATAGTTTTTCCTTCCCTGGGTATCAACTATATACATATCAAATTTCATCTAAATAGGTTCAGTGGTTGAAGCGTGAAGTGGTAACAAACAAAATATATAAACTCACTTTCGCATTTATAATATTAGTAGGATTAAGTCTTGCTTGTTTTTGCCTGAAGATGATAACCGTCATGAAAAACATTTACATATTATTTTCATAGAAGATAAGGCGTGATGATGTCACTTCTGAAAATAAATGTTTGCATGATCTTGAAACTATCGAGATTCTACCTTTTTAGTTAACATTCGTCGAAGTTAGGTGAATAGATGATACACTTTGTAGAAAAATATCTTTGCAACGAGTGGTCTTGATCACTCGACATTTGTAGACAAATTTGACATTTGTAGCGTAGATATGTCAAAGAAACTTCATGGAGAATCATTGTACCTCAGTATTTTATGTAATGGTATATTGTAGGTTCAATTAAGTTGACATACATATTGTTAATATTTCTACGCCTGCATGCAGATTGGTAACATTAAATCATGCAAAAAAACGATTCTAACATTCTATTCTATTTTGATCCACGTTGGTGCTTTATCCACGGTCTAGTTCTTAGAAAAAATACAAAAAAAAACTAATTTCTGCGTAAATCAATATTGTTTTTTGCTGTGAGACACGACGGTTTCAAAAATACGACCAAATAGCGATAATTTGGTAAACATGATGATAACAGTTCGAATGTTTTTTCCATACAAAATACTGTTCGTTTAGTCACTTCACTCTTAAAAATAGCACCTTTGTCTGCTTTTGGAGATTGGAGAGAGTAGCTAAAGATCGAAATAGCTGTAAACAACAAAGGAAGGTCTTTGCCCAACTATGAGACCTAAACGACTGGTAAAAAACTAATGATTATCTTCCTAAAATCACATCTGAAAAATGCTGGCAAAAAAATCCCGCGTCATCAAATTTAATTCTTTCCCCATCGCAAAAAGGGTAATGTAAGGGGTTTGAAAGATAAATCCAATTATGTTTATACTTCCCATATCCCTTAAGTCAGCTGTGCCTTACCGTGGGATAACCGGTAACCCAACCTTGAAAAGCCATTTAGCAAACATTAGGGTTAAATTAAAGGTGTGAAGTTATCCTATGAATACACTTGTATATTTGAATGATAATGTATTGAAAGGGTGTTTCATACGCTAATAGGATTGGGGATTATACCGCTAAGTGCGAGTCGAAGTCGTGCACGAAGGGATCCGTACCATTATCTATAAAAAAAATCACGTTTTTTGTATGGGAGTCCCACTGAAACATTTATTTTATTCTTTTTTTATAAAAGAATACATGATGTGAATTCAACTGTCTAGCCACAGATTACTAATAAATTACTACGTCTAGCTATAACGGTTCATGAGATACAGCCTGCTGACAGACAGACGGCCGGACGGCGGAGTCTTAGTAATAGGGTCCCGTTTTTACCCCTTGGGTACGGAACCCTAAAAATGACGTGAAATATAATATAATGGGTCTCCCTTATGAAAGTCACTGTGGTATTCAAATTATATTAATTTTATAGTAATTTATTGCATTGCTAAATAGGAGATGACAATTGGCTTTTGTTAGGGAATAAGGAAGCGTTTTTGCGTTAGCTTATGAATAATTTCGAATTTTATTTTGGAAAAAAAAAACGATGCTTTATGTATCTATACTCTCAGAAGATTTTTAAAAATTACTCTGTTATTTTCGAATAAATATACAGTATATACAACTAGTGATGAGGCTATCTTTTGCTGAAAGATATCGATAATTTACGCACGATACCCACAAACGACTTTTTTAATAAATTGAAGTAGGTACCTATGTCTTTAGTCAGAAATTCTTACATACATAATAATAATAATGTGTTATCTATCTGTTAATAATAATACTATCTTTTCCCACAGGGGTAGGCAGAGGTATGGACCTCGCTTGCTACGATCCTGACAGACCTTTTTCGCTTCATCTACACTCATCACTCTCTTCATGCATGCACTAATATTTAAAAATAAATATTATAGCTTTTTGTCAGGGCTTTTGAGTGTTGTCCATAAAATTTCCTAATTTCGAAGACTACTATCTAAGAAAAGAACTACAATTAGCATGTCAGCGCGAAGTTTCCACAGTATGTGTGACATTGATTATTATAAGTTATAATATTATCCATTGCTTAAGTGGAAAATTATGCAACCAACTCGGTAGACCGGCAACGAAAGTCAAGGTGAGATAACAAGTCCGTAGAAAGAAAACTCACGTTGCAAAGAATCAAATATGTATTGATATTACCTTTTTTAAGTAGAGAGTGTAAATAAAACAAGCTGTCATTTCGGGACCATCACTGCTAAGAAAGTAGGTAAATAAGTATGTAGGTTGTAGGGACGTATACTAATTTAAGTCTCCTAGGTTGTAAAAACCATTACGCAAGTGGTTGACGTTGGAAACAACAACATCGGTTCCAACCGACGTAGTGAGATCCAGAGGAAGACCTAGGATGAGATGGAGGGACGGGTTGTCCGCTTTTGACAAAGAATGGAGTTAAACAGCTGAAGATAGAATAATTTGGAAATGTAATTGGAAACAAAAAGGAGAGGCTTATGCCCAACCAGAGAAAATGGCTTAAAAAACGGTTTTAAATTGTAACGTCGTCTTACAACCAAGGATGCTCAAGACCGTGCGAAGTGGGGAAGAAAAAGCCGGAAAGCGGACCCCGGGCTTTGCAGCTTTACAGCTGAGGATGCAACGGGGAGTACACTGAGATGAGAGACAGAGAGAGAAAGAGACCAGAGCAGAAAGACTAGAGGAATGGAAGCAGCTCCACATATCTCCACTGACAAGAGCAAGCTCTGAAATTACAAGAAGAGGTTGTAAAAACGATATTTCTAGCACCGTTATTTCAAAGGTTTTTTTAGCGAATACCGTCATCTGATTTTCATTTTTCTTAGTTTCGTAACTACCTGTCAGACAACACAAAGTTGAGAATTGAAATTGACGTCTCTGGTGAGGACCCAAGAGCTGGTGCGCATTTTGGCCATAGGCTTAGCCTGGCCATACAACGCGGAAATGCCGCCAGCCGAGACTTGGGAAAGATATTTTTATGTATAAAAAAATGATGTTTTTATTTTTAGTATAAGTTTTAATTTATATTACAGCTTTTAGTATAATTAAGATGTTATAGTATTATTGCCCAGCAGTGGGACACAACATCAGGCTATTAAAAATAAGAAAAATATTGGTGATCGCTAAATGTGCGACTAACTAGCAGTCACATAAATTACCTGATAGAGCAGAGATTTTAGATGATATAAACACAATTCTAGCCAAAAAAACGCTTTTTGAATAAAAAAAAATTAAAAATTTAAAAAAGAAACAGAAAGTTAAATATTAGAAACAGAAATCGCGATAAGCCGGCGAAAAAATGCGCAACTAGCCAGCAACCGGCAAACGAATGTCAAGGTGATAAGCGGATTTCCAGTCGAGGGGCAATAACGTGAGTTATCGCAGTTTTATTGCCTGTTTTGTTCTATTTGCAACTATTTTCTAACAGTTCTTTTTCTAGTTATTAATTTTTCGAACAAGAGCGTTTTAGGTTTATAGAATTTTTGTAACGTTGTCTCTATTCACGGACGTTTTGTAAAAAATGATTATTTTATAAGTACGTTATATTTTTTTACACTCAAAATTGTAAATGATACGTAAAATTATTATTCTATTAGGTCTCAAAACAAGTACTCCATTTTTATATAAAGTCACAATATGGCAAAGATATATTTTTTCAATCTAATGGGCAAAGGATAGCAGAGAGAAGAAAAGAATGCTCTTAAAGAGCACTCTCTTAAATATTAAGAAGAAGAGTCAAGAAAAATATTTTTGATTTCACTTACAATCATAAATAAAAAATAATGTTTCTCTCAAAATATCCTAGGAATATACGTCTTATTACTTGCATATTTAATTTATAATAAAAAAATAGGTAGAAATAGTGATACAGGCCAACTCAACCCGACTGTTTAAATAATACAACCAAGTCTTTACATTAACATTGAATTAAAGTAAACGTAAGTAGTCAAATAAATTAACCCGAATCACTCAATTCGATGTTTCGAAATTACTTCGTTGGTAGGAAAAGTTTCCGTCGAACGAAACGGTAATTTTATGCAGTAAATTATTTTAGGCGCTGACTGCAAGACCCTAAAATAAATTCGGTGCGAGCCGGCTATATTCGCTATTGCTATAAAATAACTCAGACACAAAACATATAAAACAATTTGCCCACAGAAAATCCTATAAATAAACCTCCATCTCACGTCGAAAACACAAAATGCACACACTTTCCCAATTCTCCAATCACAGTGCACTGAAAACTGAAGCGAAACTTTTTTATAAAAAAACACTGGTCAAAAAAAAAGAAAAAAACGGCCGATTAATATTTTTAAAGTTTCGAATTAGGAACGTACCGGCGGCGTGGACGCGTTTGCTTGCCGCGATGGCTAACTCTACTGAGGCGGTATATTCCGAACGCTTTCGAAAGATGCACAAGCTCGCCGGCACACGGACAGCATCTGCGGGCGTATGTGTGCGTGGCGTGCGTAGAAATGGGGGATAGTACCCAACTATCGATATCGACTGTACAGGTAGCGGCACGATACTAGCGCTGACTGTTATTGCGCAGAAGTCAAAAATGAGTACAGGGGTGCTATTTTTCAAACGCGGAGTCACTAAACGAACCTTTTTTTGTATGGAAAAATCATTCGTTTAGGTGACTCCTCGTTTCAAAAATGGCACTTCTGTACCCATGCGCAATATCCTCTCTACATTTCACTCCACGCTAAACTTGTTTTTTTTTCACTATTTCGAAATGGAAGAGATGATGTTTGAGTTACTAAAGTGGAGTAAACCATTTTCTATTTATTATACAAAATAAATTGAAAAAAGAATATGATTGTTACGTATACGTAAGATAAAAAAAAAGTACACACAATCATGTTATAAATAGTCATGTTTGAATGTTTGAAATACGACTCTTTAATCAAATATTGTTATTTTTACGTTATGTTTAAAATTAAGTTTTAAATTAAAACTTTACATTTTTTGATAGCTTACTTAAAACTTTTAAGCAACTTTTAACCTTTTTATTCAAAATGTACACTTATTTACTGTAGTATAACTGTATCATTTAGTACTTTAGTAAATTATTAAAATAGTAGAAATTTAAAATAAGTATAAATAAACAACGACAGACTTAAAATTAAATTTTATTCTAATATTCTAAACACAAACATCGATACTCGATAACACACCACAGCCCCATCACTACACCAACACGCACACTCCTAACTTGAGCTTTAAGCTCTGAAAATACTGCTATTCCAAAATGAACCTTATTACTCTAAGTTTTAAGTTCAAAATGTTATGACCCGCTTTAAAGCCTAGATAGATTTGATTTAGTACTAAGCCAAACAAGTAAGTGCGTGGCTTTGCATCCAGAAGCTACATTCCTGCCTTCGGTTGGAATTTATTAAACGCGATTGAGTTTTCAATGAACAGACTGCGTGCAGGCAAGCGTCACAATTTTTATTTAATTAGCAATAAATAAAAATAACTTACTCTATTTTAAACCGACTTCCAAAAACGGAGGAATTCATCGCGATCTTTTTAGGGTTCCGTACCCAAAGGACAAACACGGGACCGTATTACTAAGACTTCGCTGTCTGTCCGTCTGTCTGTCACCAGGCTGTATCTCAAGAACCGCAATAGTTAGACAGTTGAAATTTTAACAAATTATGTATTTCTGTTGTCGCTATAACAACAAATACTAAAATAAAAATAAATATTTAAGGTGGGCTCCCATACAACAAACACGATTTTATTGCCGTTTTTTACTTGGCAACAGGTAAAGGCTTGAAATATTCACAGAATATTTAGTTATACTTATATTTTCACTTTAAAAATAAAATAAAATAAATATATATTTAAGGGGGCTCCCATAGCACTCGCACTTGGCCGGTTTTTATATTTGTATGCAATGCAACAGGTAGCAATTAAGTACACCATCATCATTTCGCTGAATTAAGATTTTTCTATTTCTATTTCAGCCGCATAACATCCACTGGACATATTCCTAAAATAACTCAAGTTAGTATAGGTTAGTTTATTAATGAATTTATGATGACATTATAATGTATTCTCTGTCTGTTGTAAGTTGACGTCTTTGAAGAAAATGCTGCAGTACAGTTGGTTACCACTTCTTCTGTACTTGCGCTTAGGAAGCGGCAGTAAACTTAGCTGTAAGTAAATGATCTGGCGTCAACATTTACCTTTTAGATTATGAAATCGAAAGAAGAATTTACAAATTTCATGTGATACAAATATCCAAAGATAAATAAGTGATTTATGACTTTGACTTTTGTTGTTTGACGATGAGTAATTTTTGATGGGATCTTTATGAAATTTGATAGCGTAGATGTAGCCAATAACTTAAGAAAATACTTACTAAAGAGCACGCCTCATAACGTTCATTTAAAAAAATAATCCATGATTTTATATATAAATTAGAAGAAAAATCGCTCTATTGATTTAACGAAGCTATAAAAAATAATTTTTAACTGTTTCTTTACCGCCAATACCAGACAATAGTAAGACAATGAACGTGGACATTTATTAATGTCGTCCGGGTCTTTACCGGTTAAAAACTAAAAACCGACTTCACCCCTAACTACACAACCGACTTTGATAATTTTTTGGGACTAGGTAACTCGGAAGTGCGCACTTTCAAATAAAAATTTTTGAAAATTGGTCCACAATTGACGGAGAAATTGGTGAACATTCAAAAAACAATTATACCGTCGAACATAGAACCTCCTCCTTTTATGAAGTCAATTAAAAAGGGTACAACACAAACAATTTTTTCAAATCATTTTTAGGGTTCCGTAGCCAAATGGCAAAAAACGGAACCCTTATAGATTCGTCAAGTCTGTTTGTCTGTCCGTCCGTATGTCACAGCCACTTTTTTCCGAAACTATAAGACCTATACTGTTGAAACTTGGTAAGTAGATGTATTTTGTGAACCGCATAAGGTTTTGACACAAAAATAGAAAAAAACCAATAAATTTTGGGGGTCCCCATACTTAGAACTGAAACTAAAAAAAATATTTTTTATTATTTGGAAAAAAGTGTGTGTGTGTGTGTCCCCCCCCGTAACTACTAAAATAAGAGAATAATATAACTAAAAAAAATATATGATGTTCATTACCATGAAAACTACCAGCGAAAATTGGTTTGAACGAGATCTAGTAAGTACTTTTTTTTAATACTTCATAAATCATAAACCGCAATTAACCTTTCATTTAATCAAATCAAACATAAAAAAAACATACTGCAAGACTTTTATATTATGTTACTTGCTGCTACGGAACCCTTCATGGGCGAGTCCGACTCGCACTTGGCCGCTTTTTTTATATAACTTAATGCTTGACACATTCATTCTAAAACGATTAAATGCGTTTATAAAAGGGTTGTTCGTCATATCTCTGTACTTATATTATTTTAAAGCACAATGTGAATACAAAAAAGACAGTTTAAGACCAGAAAAATGCTTGACCTTAACATGTTGAGAACAGAGCTCTACCTCATCAACGCTCCGCTTATGAGGCGTGCAGTAGTAGTTTTTAAGTTCGAACATGATTCAAATCTGTCAAGGACTTGCCGAGAAATGAGGTTCGCGAGGCCAACTACAAGTCCAAGGCCGGATTCAGAGAACGCCTTTATAGAATAGGGGACCCCAGAAGACTTTGAATAAAAATATCTTTTATATCATCCGATATATCCGACTAGTAATAGTAACGTTTGCCACATGCATCCTGATAGATGGGCCACTTTGGTAACAAAATGGACTCCCGAAGATGGTCGAAGGAAGAGAGGTAGGCCCCGGAAGCGTTGGTGTGACGACTTGCGACAGTTTGAGAGGGAATGGTTAGAAGTGGCACACGATCAAGATATTTGGAAGGAGACGGGGGAGACTTTTGCCCAGCAGTGGGGCAGTATAGGTTAACTTTAAAAAATAATTGGCCAAGTGCGTGTCGGGCCACGCGCAGTGTAGGGTTCCGTAGTTCCGAATGCCAACTTTGAGTTTATGCCACTAAAAACGTTTAAAAACTAATTATCTATTGAATTTGTATGAAATTTCTTTTTCCGAATACATTTTATAAGTTGATCGCCTATAACTTTTTAATTTGTATACCCTACTTAGCTCTGATAGTTTTCCTTTAAACTACATTATATATACTATAGCTGTGAATTTTTTCACGTGGCCATATATAACCGTTTAACAGATAGAGGGGGGGGACACTTGCCTCCAACAAAAATTTTGACTTTAAACCCAAATATTTCAGAAACGGATCCCTAAATCCAAAAATGATGTTAACAAGCTCACAATGTTTTTAAAAGACCTATTCAACGACAACCCACACAATGTGTTTGTCGAGAAAAAAAATATTGACTACCTCTTTACTTGTATGGCAGTTAACCTAAAAAAAATATTTTTTCAGATTTTATTTTACGACTTTTTCGCCATGATTAATATACATATCCATGCCAAATTACAGCTTTCTAGTACTTGTAGTTTCTGAGTAGGACCGCGGACAGACAGACAGACAGACAGACAGACAGACAGACATGGCGAAACTATAAGGGTTCCTTGTTTACTACGGAATCCTAAAAACGACTAGAAAACACTACTAAACCATTTTAGAATATTTTACCTTTGGTTTCATGATAAATTATTAACTTATTGAAAAACTCGACTGAAAAACTTGTTAATTTTATCTCAATAATATTATAAGGGCGAAAGTTTGTGAGTGTGTGTGCATGTTCTATGTTCTATGTGTCTCTTCTATGCTGGTCTGGGAGAAAATAAAAAACTTAGAATGTATCAGCTGCCTCTCTTTCCGCGCAGATCGTAAAAGACGATCGAGGGAATGGGCGAAAATGCGAATCATGTTAACAGGCGATGCGGCTAGCAACCCATCACTGTATTGATTGCTTTTCCATCTTCTCGCCCACCATGACGCTAAAAGTGGCTTTTGGGTCTTGCGGCCCTGGGCTCTGCATAGAACCGCAAGACCCAAAATGCTCTGTCTGCCCCATTAGGGATAAAGACATGATAGTATGTATGTATGTATGTATGTATGTATGTGTGTGCATGTTTGTTACTTCTTCACGTGCAAACGGCTGGACTTTGATAAAATTTGTTATGCAGGGGGGTCACTCTATAAAATAATACATTAGCCGAACGAAAGTGACGTCCTATTCCTATGTCAAACCAAATTAGACTTTATAATCACATGTTGTTGCTCAATTTTGCTTGACACTGAAACGCGGATACGCAGTAACGTCCGCCTTGCGTACCACTTTTAGAGTAACCCCCCAGGAAGCTGACACCCTAGATTAACACATAGGCTACTTAAGAGTCCCCTTACCCTAGACTTCTCCATACAAACGTAGTCTACGTTTGATTTTAAAACTACATGTCAGATTCCGGTAAAAATTGGTAATTGTAAAGAAATTGCAATTATCTAGGGTAATAATTGGTTTCCTACAGTAAAATTATGAACTGGAAAGAAAAAATTACGATTTAGAAGTTTCCCATACTAATGGTCAAAAATGATATAAAACACTATATTCTATTTCAAGTTTAGTACCTGGGCGACCGAGCTTTGCTCGGTTACATCTTAAACATTAACTAATTTTTTTAAACTTGTCTAAAAACAATGCAAAATAAAAAAAAAATATATAAACTTAAACATAAAAAAAAACAAAAGTAAGTCACCGAGTGGGATTCGAACCCGAAACACTCTTTCTAGCGGTCGCTATCCTTAACCACTGAGCTAAATCAAGGCGGTCGCGGCGCGACGAAATTAGCGACCATATTCTGCGTGGAAAGAAAAGGCATGAAAACTCGAAAACACGCGTTTTCCCAAACATAAAACTAATCTAGATCGATTATTTACCCCCGAAAACCCCCAGATACAAATTTTCATCGAAATCGTTAGAGCCGTTTTTGAGATCACAGAAATTTATAAATAAATATATATATATACATACATACATACAAGAATTGCTCGTTTAAAGGTATAAGATATTTTTATGTCGGAAACCAGTTATAATACCCTAGATAATTGCAATATCTTTGAACATACAAAATTTTGCTAAAATCGGACATGTCGTTTTGAAATAAAACGTAGACTACGTTTGTATGGAAAGTTGTATTTTGGTCTAGGGTAAGGGGACTCTTAAGGTGCGAGTAACACCGCGGTGCGCAGCTAGATTGGAAAATATATATGGGGCCAGGGGGCCTTCACTCCTTTGTTGCCCCGAGGCTTCCAGACCTCTAAATCCGGCCTTGTACAAGTCTATAGTATTCATACATACATACATACATACTATCACGTCTTTATACCTAATGGGGCAGACAGAGCATTTTGGGTTTTGCGGTTCTATGCAGAGCCCAGGGCCGCAAGACCCAAAAGCCACTTTTAACGTCATGGTGGGCGAGAAGATGAAAAAGCAATCAATACAGTGATGGGTTGCTAGCCGCATCGCCTGTTAACATGAATTGCATTTTTGCCCATTCCCTCGATCGGCTATTACGATCTGCGTGGGAAGAGAAGCAGCTGGTACATTCTAAGTTTTTTTATTTCTCCCAGACCAGCATGGGAGCATCATCATCATCATTTCAGCCGCATAACGTCCATTGCTGAACATTGGCCTCTCTCAAGGATTTCCAAAATGACCGATTTAGAGCGACTATTCTATACTTAGTATAGAATCACTAAAGAACTGCCTCCGTGGTGTAGTGGTTAGAGCGTTCGGCTCATCCCCGGAGGTCGTGGGTTTGATTCCCGGCGGGGGCAACGACTTTGTGTTGTTGTCCTAGTTTGGTTAGGACATTGTAGGCTGATGACCTGATTGTCCGATAAGTAAGATGATCCGTGCTTCGGAGGGCACGTTAAGCCGTCGGTCCCGGTCACTGTCTTTGACATTGGTCGTTAGCTAGAACCATGTCGGAGGCCTTTAAGGCGGTTTAAAAAAACTCTGACAGTGTAAGTGACTAGTGTTAGTCACTTACACAGACGATAAGAAGAAGACTTAGTATAGAATAAATTAATTCACTCAATGTATATACCTACATTGTATGTTTGTCCGCAAGCAAGATGCATTCTGCGAATTGCATCTCGCAAAGTCAATGAGTAATAGATGCAGTCATTTTTATTATTTATTTCAAAGTAAACAAGTTTCTTAGTAGTATTATTAAGTCACTGGCAATGTCATCTTTATTACAAGTTTTTATTTAGTTTCACCTGTCTCGTTGTCTGTCTGTAATCAAATCTTTGCCAGTTTTTGACCCATTTCCCGCGTTTCCGATTGAGCTGAAATTTTGGACGCATACGTATCTATATCGCAATATACAGGGTGACGTTTTATTGGTTTTGGAGCCGAAGGCCACTTAATAAGAATCGTTAGTAAGACCTAATTAGCTAGTCAAAATAAAAATTCTGAACCAAAATTTTTTGACTAACACTCGAAAGTAAAATCGTGAGATCAGTAATGCCACCGCTGGCCGGCCGCCGGGGTCACGCGAGTTCACGCGATTGTTTTGGACGCGTGTACTACGTGGTCTCGATCGAAAATCATTTTTGTAACTTTTTTATTTTATGTCATACACAAATTTAGATTACGTATATGGATAGAGTAATTTATTTTTACGACATTTTTTTTCCAAAACCAATGAAAAGTCAGCGTGTATAACATGAAGCCGGTCTGATGATGGAGCTGGAAAGTGGCCATAGGAACTCTGTAATAAAACGACGCACCCCCGTCTAGTTTCGATTTATTATATTCGCCTCACAAGCGTACACTAAAAGTTTTTTTTTTTTTAATATTTTCTCGTTGACATCATAGGCAACGCTGAATGCAGGCCGCTTAAGATCATAGTCCTGTGTAACAGTCAAATAAATTTATAACAGTTTCATCACTATGATATGATTTCAGTCGCATGTTGTCCATCCACAGCTGTACATCATTCCTCATCATCATCAGGCGACGGAACGCTACGGGTCCGGCCGTGCTGATGCGTTCCATCGCTCTCTCTCGCTCTAGTAAATGACAGTTCTGAGCGCCAGAAAAGGACGTCAGCATCCGAAAGTTCCGTACCATCCTAGGTGTTCCAACCCGTATTGTAATAAGGAAATAGGTCAAATAAAACAAAGCTTACTTACATTATTGCTATTTATTTTCTTGTGCATACAAAACAAACTATTTACATGTCTATAAACTTGCAAAGCTACATTTGCAATGGCAACACCTGCCTTGACAAATTAAGTCAGTGGTACCATACTTTTACTATCTAAAGCCGCTTTACACCGGTTTTCACATACATTGCTAGTTTTACAATGAATAGCATTCAGATTATGCTATATATAATTTTTCAAAACTAAAGTTAGAAAGGGGGGAGGGCTTTGCCCAGCAGTGGGACATGAACGGCAAAAAAAAAAGTTAGACTTTACCCCCAATTACACAACCAATTTTGATAAAATCTCTATGGGAACACCTGACAAGCCTCAAAAAAAAATATTTTCCATATCAGTCCAGGCGTCTTCAAATAATAGGTGAACATACATAAAAAAAGATCGCGACTTATTGATAACCTCCTCCTTTTTTGAAGTCGGTTAAAACAGACCATGTACATGAAATCGGACACAAAATTATTTTTGTTGTCAAATTGTTTATTAAAATATAACTACTATACAAATATTCCGCTTTGCAGTGGACAAGAAAGTCGGTCGAGTCGCTCCTAACACTCGTCCTGATCATGATCGTCTAAATCCTTCGATTGAAGTGTCTGTCTTTCTGTGACATCGTAAAGTGGTGTCTGATCACTCAATAGTTCTTTTTTAAAACGAGATATGTCTTAATGAGTCATCATTATCAGATCTTTTTGTCTCCACTGCAGGAGCACGACCCTCTCTGTACTACCAGAGCCATACTTGGCCAGAGCAGCCAGAGGACTGGGCCACACTCTCCTCGCTGGCCAGACAGGTTGGAGAGGTCTCACTGATGTCTATAAGCTTTGTTTAGCTTGTATTACCTGAATCGACGGTGTTACTTATGAGTAAAGATCAACAACTAAGTTGTCGGTCGGAAATGATGATGTGACCGGTCGTTTTAAACCCCCGAGAAAAAAAGTGCTATAAGTTTGACACTGATGTCTGTCTGTATGACTAGCATCGTAGCGCTTGAACAGATGGACCGATTTCATTGCAGTTTTATTACATTAAATCAACTTCCCTTGCGGTGGTTTTTAGCCATGTTTGATGAAAATCGGTTTAGTCGTTTAACCCATTCGCAACCGCCAATACCAGACACAATTGAAAGACAATGAACGTGGGCATTTATGAATGCCGTCCGGGTCTTTACGGGTTAAAAGTTATTTGGTGTTAACGCTTCAAAGTTGGGATTTCTAATTTACCTGACAAATAATAGATGGCTACTTTCATTTCCACTTAACATCGGTTAGAATATTATGTAGTTCCGCCAATTATCACTAGATGGCGTGAGGAATTCTTAAATTTGCCTAGCAAATAAATTTTGTTATTTAATCTGTGTTAAATTTAGTTAAGGTCCGAAGTTAAATTTAGTTCCGTTTTTTTTCGTAACATGCCGAGGATTTTTCAGGACCTTCATTTATTTGTTAACTTTTAACTGCTTACTAGAATAACATAAAAAAAATACATTTCACTCGCCATATCCGGCAGTTGCAGTACATTTACTTACAAATAAAACAATGTAGTAAAAGCTAATTCATTTGACAAATCATCCACCCTCGATTTGTTTAGTTAAGATCAAACTTAAAAAAATCTTTACATGTAACTTTCTATTCACCAGTCAAATTCTTGGAGCAAATTTCTACTTTCTATAATAGAAAATATATATTATACATTTATAAATTCCAAACCTTCAAGCCAAATATCATTTTTAACAATCCAAACAATTTATATATTAAAAATTGGTTTAAATATTTTGTCTTCCATCACAAAATCTGTTAGGTTGAGCGCAGATTTGTATAATTTTTTTTTGTTAATTTTTTTATCATGACAGTGAAAAAGAAGTGGGTGTGGCCAGGTAACATATTTTGACGCAAATTAAGACCTTATGTTAATCGTCCTTAGATTTATTATTGCTTCCTTTGAATATAACGCCGTCTATGGTAAAGTACATTGCAAAACATTGTTAGTGTACTTTTTGAACAGTTGCAAAATAAATCTTATTAATGAGGCATAAAGGCCATTACTAATCTTATACTTTTAAACGAGCAATTCTTGTATGTATATATATTTATTTATAAATTTCTGTGATCTCGAAAACGGCTCTAACGATTTCGCTAAAAATTTGTATATGGGGGTTTTCGGGGGTAAACTATCGATCTAGATTAGTTTTATGTTTGGGAAAACGCGTGTTTTCGAGTTTTCATGCGTTTTTCTTTTCACGCAGAATATAGAAGTAAAATCGACCAATCAAACAAATTGTCTGTATGTAATGCAAATGTTATTTGTGGTTTAGTACATGGGCGACCGAGCTATGCTCGGTTTCATCTCAAACATTGAAAATACGCGTTTTCCCGAACATAAGACTAATCTAGATTGATTGTTTACCCCCGAAAACCCCCATATACGAATTTTCAGCGAAATCGTTAGAGCCGTTTTAGAGATCACAGAAATATATAAATAAATATACAAGAATTGCTCGTTTAAAGGGATAAGATTTGTGTGAGTTTGGCGACAACGGTTCCGATACTAATTTTGTCAAGCAGCACTTAAACTAGTTTTTTTCTTCCGTTATTTTTACGAATATTAATTCAACAACTGTTTATCATAAACTGAACTTGCTCCAAATATTTGGCTGGTGGTTAAAAAGTATTACTGTATATCATCGTCATATAAAATGTAATGAAACTATTTAACGGGTAGATTTAGTCTATGACACTAAACAGTTTGGGTTGATTTAGTTAGACCTTATATGGGTCTATTGGTAAATAATGTGACACTCGGATGTTCAGTTCACCAATGCGAACAACTTTTACTAAAGGACCAACTTTACAATAATTCAGTTTTGCAGTCAGCTCATATAAATGCGCTCGCAGTAAATAACTATGCACACAAATTTGAAACTAATGTCCATAGAGATAATGTTTGATTCACATTGCATTATCATAACTTCGCTACCAACCAGCGCCCTAAGAAAGGTCCAAATCTGAAACAAAAAATAATATACTATAATAATACTATAGCAGAATACTTTGCGTATACATAGTGTAACGAAAAGGGGGTATCAACTCGAAAGAGAATAAACTTACTAATAAATGTGAACAACTATTACTACGGGACCATCCTTGAAATCACAAAAAATCTGTAACTTCATACAAAAGTACGTTGAAAGCATGGTACAATAAAATAAGGTATTCTCTTCCCGTGACAGCTGATGACGTAGGTGGAACTTGACTACGTCATCAGTTTGATATGTTGCCACTGTGTGAAATTGAATTACCTGAGCGTAATGCATTTTTGAACTTTATATACCAATTTCGAATTAATAATCCATTATATCAATTTATAAAATATTGAATTGATAAATCACGCGAGAATCGCGAGATACTAAATAGCTAAGTTACTTAATATTTTTTCAAATATTCATGAACTTATTGAGAAAGTCCTTAAATTTACCGAAAAGAACAATCAGTGGCAACACTTTGTGACGTAGTCAAGTTCCATCTCGGGAAGAGAATACCTGTTTTATTATACCATGGTTGAAAGTAAAGAGGCGTTTACTTTAAAAAAAAAATAGTTCCTTCACGCGACATTGATGTCGCAGCAACCACATAAATTGTTCTGTCAATGTCAATCACAGATTACATTATGTATACTGATGTCAATCAATCATATAAAATATTCGTGGTGAGAGTTTGTCTTTGGAATATTTAATATTTTTATTTTATTAAATTTAGTTTAAAATATATTATTGTTTGTAAATATGCATTTTTTAATTAAATGATAGTAAAATACAAGATTAGTTAATGAATCACAAATTTATTAAAAATATTGAACCAAACGGCCTCTTTCGTTTTTGACAGAACGATTTAAAACTATTATGCGCCATCTATTGACAATGTCATTAACCTCATTTTTTTTCACTGGAAAACGCCTCATTGCTTTAGTCTGTCTAGTTTTAAAACAAGTTTTAATCAATTTGGACTGTTAATGATACTTTCCGCGGTCGTTCATGGAATGATTTAAAGGTCTTTGTCTTTCTGAAATTGTTGATTGTCATTGTGTTTATTTTTTAAACAGTTTGTTTTAACGAGGGCGCCACTTCTGCTGGGTTCTGCTACCATTTCGCCTTAAGAGGTCTCAAGGTATCTTAATGGGAGATTATGACTCTCTAAAGAACTCTAGTCTTTAAAGAACAGATCATAACAATGTCGCCCCTACCTACATAGACATAAGGGCCAGTATCGCGTACCTGCTAGTCTCTCCTCTTCTTCCCGTGCGCGTCGTGTCTGTCGTGGTGGTCCCTCTTCCGGCCCGACTTGTCTGCTCGCTTGGCCTCGCTCAAGAACCGATCTAGACCGAACGGATCGAAGTCTACTTCTGTCTGTTGCCGAGGCTGAAGAAAAGGAGGCATTATTCGACATCAAAGTTTTTTTCATGTCGTTTTAGAAATGTTTGGGAGAGGCCTATGTCCAGCAGTGGACGTTATGCGGCTGAAATGATGATGATGATACTTCAAATTAACAGGGAATTAAGCAGTTTGTGACTTCGAATCACCGGTCAGTTTTTTTTTACAAACTTTTAATTAACTTGCAATGTTTGTTTAGGTCAAATCTTGCAACTCAATTTTCAACCAGCTATCCTCAACCGATTGAGCTGAAATTTTGAGTAGTTGTGTAATGACAATTCAATTGAGTAGTCAAGTAATTTTTAAAAAGATCTGATTCGCAATTCTTTTCGAGGAATAACCTCTAGGAGAAGCTTTCTCTAATCAGATTTTAAAATAAGGTCTTACTTATTTAGATATTTGCCAAAATCCCATTGACCTTCATTTTCAAGCAAGGTCAAGCTTATTTGAGGAAGTGATGTCACAATGAAGATTTTTTTGAGTAATGTGGCAATTTCCACTGTCAGTACTGTACTGAAGCTCCATTTTTGAAACGCGGTGTCACCTAAACGACTGGTTTTTCCATACAAAAACCGTTCGTTTAGTGACCCTACGTTTCAAAAATTGGCACTACTGTATCATATGTCAGTCATCTACCAACACAACAACTTGACAACAACCATTATAACGACGGTAATTTAAACAGTAGACATTGACAATTGACAGATTTCATTGTTCTTTTTACTGCAGGCACAGGAAAATGTAAGTTTCGATTGATGTGTGTCGTCACTTCCAGTGTAATGATTAAAATTAAATAAAAAAAATCCTGATAATACGTAGAATTTTTTTATTCAAATTAGTTTCTTTAAATTGTCTATATTTTCGATTAAATGCACCTTTTAACACTTTTATATATTTTAGTTGACTACCCTCTTTCGAGTCAATAAGCTGTTTTGATAATGGATCCGGGAGATATTCAATGGAACTCAGTTTGTCTTGACAGGCACTTTATGGTAGTATGGTACGATACATTGTTCGTGTACATAAATTAGTAATTAAATAATACAATCTCACCGGTTCATCCCTGGCGTTGGGGTTGTCCCTCTCGAACTGCACAGGTCCTGAACGGGTGTTATTGCTGCTGGTGCCCGCGAACTCTTTGTCGGCAACAAATCTGAAAACAAAGAAAAAGTTGTTAAAAATGTACAAAAATGTAAACAATGAGTTTTCAATTTATCATACTGGCCACTTAGAATTTACTTTTTTTCTTTCGACTACTTTTTCCCTCCTCCCTTTGCCCCTTTGGTGAGCCCGTCTACTGTATAAATTTTGTAATGGGCGTTTATTGTTTTTGTGGTCTATGCTTAGCAGAGAGTGGAAGAAGGGCTGGGGTGATGACGATAATTATGTTTAAGATGATGATCAAAGTCAGAGTAAATTTTTTTTTATGTAAGATAAATTTATCACTCGTTGAAAATCATTTTTTTAAATATATTTTTTTACGTTTATACGTTTATACGTTTCGGAACGACTACTGCTGGGGCTACACCGAAAGAATTGTAGTATTGGTCCCTACCCAGCCTGATAGGCTATGTTACAATTACATTTGATGATGATGATGATGATGATGCGTTACCTGCGCGTGTTGGCCAGTTGCTCGATGTCCCCCCCGTAGTTGTCTCTGTCCGCGTTCCGGCTGGGTCGGTAGATGTGCGCGCCCACCGAGTCCTGGTTTCGCCACGGCTTGTCGTACACGTTGTACGCTTCGTCGTCAGCGTAACCTGGAAACACGAATTAATCATTTGACGTCTTATTAATCATTTGACGTCCTATTAATCATTTGACGTCCTATTAATCATTTGACGTTCTATTAATCATTTGTAGTCTTATTAATCATTTGACGTCCTATTAATCATTTGACATCCTATTAATCATTTGACGTCCTATTAATCATTTGACGTCTGTTAAGCCTGAGCAACATACAGTATAAATGGTTTTGTAAAATGGAACACCTGATGCAGAACTATAATGGTCCAGCTAAACTATAAGAAATATTAAAATGACGCCTTAGCAAAAGTTGTTCAGCCTGATGAGCAATTGCCAAAGACAAATTCCACGCGAACGAAGTAGCTACCGGCGGTTAGGGCAGCAGAGAGAGAGACCTCGTGACAATGTGAGCCGTGTCCAGGAGTACTGCCTTCTGAATCTGACCCTTGACCCAGCCATCTAGCGAGAGAGTCTTAAGAGTCCGGCGACCTATAGTAAAATTATGAACTGGAAAGAAAATATAACGATTTAGAAGTTTCCCATACTAATGGTCAAAAATGATATAAAACACTATATTCTATTTCAAGTTCATATTTTTACTGTCGGAAACTAAATATAAACCTAGATAATTGCAATATCTTTGAAATTACAAAATTTTGCAAAAATCGGACATGTCGTTTTGAAATAAAACGTAGACTACGTTTGTATGGAAAGTTGTATTTTGGTCTAGGGTCGGGGGACCCTTAAGGTGTTGGTCAAGACTCTACGCTATAAGACCGTTCGCTGATACGACTGTTGAGACAATGATCGTCGAATCCACATCCCACATGGCAGTCACCTCGTGGGCTAAGTCAAGGTACTTGCTAAGCTTGTCCTTCTCGGCCTTCACCAGGTTCTCGTCATGCAGGATGGTGAATAATACTTTAAGTATGTTTATTATACGTATTTATATTTATGTAAGTTAATGATTTGTATTTTATATATATGTATGTATATTTTATGGTCATTCTTGTTATTATATATGCCCTATTATATTATAATACACCCTAATTTATTTCTTTAGATATACCTACTTGTCTAGTTAAATTTGCACCCCCTCTATCATCTTTTCTCTCACGTCCCAAAGGTAAACTGGTAGACAATGCTTAGCATTAAGTTATACCTTTTGTACTATAATCTTAAGATTGAAGTGCAATAAATTAAATAAATAAAAATAAATAAAATGATGATGTCAACGAGCACTGCCTGACGCATCAATCGGTCTGTCAGCACGATATCATTATTATTATCATCATCTTTGCCCCCCCCCCCCCCCCCCTCACCGCTGTCCATCCCCTTGCTGGTGTTGAACAGTCGCTGGTCGAAGGCGCCCTCCCCGCCCGGCGCCGCCTTGGCGGGCACGCCCAGCGCGATCTGCTCAGAGATATCGCGCTCGCGGTCCTTCACCAGCTTCGACCTGGAAGGAAACATTATTGAGGATAAATAAATAGAGATAAATGTACAGGCTGACTGGTAAATCGCCTTGCATTGAAACGAGCACTTAGTAATCAATTCACGTTCCAAATTCTGATTGATGGAATGATTCTGAACTCTGACCGATAAAAATAAAAGAATTGAAAAAATTCTAATTGATCCAAAAATTGCTGCTTCAAATTTGACCAAATCACACTAATATTACAAAGGCGAAATTTTGTGAGAATGTGTGTATGTGTGTGTTTTTTTTTTATTTCTTCACGGTATGCATGAAGCTGACACTCTGGATTAACACATAGGCTACTTTTTCCGCAGGTAGCACCGCGGGGTGCAGCTAGTTATCCAATAAAAACAAGTAGTGTGGACACTCGTGCTACGCGCGATGAAAGCGGTTGCCAACGAGCCAAGGTAGGTAAGTAAAGAGCACGATTCCGACAGTTTGCGCACTAATTTGTTTTTTTTTTTGCAATTTAGAAGTATTTTGTTTTATATTTTTTTCTGTCTATCCTTGTCTCGGCTCGGAGCTTTTCTCTCTTGGTCATAAAGCTTCAATCTGGCAGCAATATCAGATGCCTTTATTTTGATTTGATTTGATTTAGGCAGCTTCTTCTTATCGTGTGTGTTAGTGACTAACACTAGTGTCAGAGTTTTTAAACCGTTTTAAAGGCCTCTGACATGGTTTAGGTAATGACCAATGTCAAAGACAGTGACCGGGACCGACGGCTTAACGTGCCCTCCGAAGCACGGACCATCTTATTTATCAGACAATCAGGTGATCAGCCTGCAATGTCCTGACCAAACTAGGACAACAACACAAAGTCGTTGCCCCCGCCGGGAATCGAACCCACGACCTCCGGGTATGAGTCGAACGCTCTAACCACTACACCACGGAGGCAGCTTAAAATATAAGACACTGTCGACAAAATATGATCCTCCTTACCTCTTATCCGGAGCAGCTCTGGCCAGGTTCCTCTCCCGCTGTCTGTCCTTGTGCCTCTCAGCTCTCAGCTTGTCTCTCTCTGCCGCTGTGAGTCCACTTTCGTCTACTTCCGCTTGTTCCAGCTCATCTTCCGGTGCTCTTATAGCTAAGGAGTTCGATGGCTAAGCAGGTGTACGTATTACCATCGTTCCTTCATGTTAAGCAACCCGTGGCATGGTCGCAAAAAGGATGGGTGACCACAAGTTGGTTTATAATAGTAGTAAATCCACCATGCTACAAAGGGCTAGACTAGATGGCAGTCGTTAAGCCATGTCAGATGCCTTTAGATAGCTTGAAAGATATGGCACTGTCGACAAAATATGACCCTCCTTACCTCTAATCCGGAGCAGCTCTGGCCAGGTTCCTCTCCCGCTGTCTGTCCTTATGTCTCTCAGCTCTCAACTTGTCACTCAGCTATCAAGCAGCGGTGTTGTAACTATAGCAGGTGACTTTAGGCAGCTTAAAAGTATGACCCTCTTCACCACTCATCAGGAGCAACTCTAGCCAGGTTCCTCTTTCACTATCTGTCCTTGTATCACTCAACTTTCAAATTGTCCCTCAACTATCAAGCAGCAGTGTTTTAGCTGTAGCAGATGCCTATAGGCAGCTTAAATAATATGACCCTCCTCACCTCTTATCCGGAGCAGCTCTGGCCAAATTCCTCTCCCGCTGTCTGTCCTTATGTCTCTCAGCTCTCAGCTTGTCTCTCTCTGCCGCTGTGAGTCCACTTTCGTCTACTTCCGCTTGCTCCTGCTCGTCTTCCGGTGCTCTGATACCTGAGGAAAGAAAACGATTGCTATGAGACAAAGATGGTAGGATACATTCATAAAGTTTCCCCTCTTTCATGCTAGACTGGGAGAAATCTCCTCTCCAACTGAGCCCTGGCCAGTCCTGTGTCACTCCCTATTTAGGTATCGAAAATATACCTACATTATTACTAGGCGCGCGGCGACCACTACGAAGTGGCAAATTCAGTGACGTGAATCGTATGTCTAGAGTTATAAGAATAAAATTGGGTTGCAATGCACTTCTAGGTATTTAAACGAAGAGGTTTCGATTTCTGACGCGAGCTAAATTAAACTATATCGCTAAAGACATTGAGTAGATATTTCTTTGAATTCCTCTGCTGAGTAAGACTTCTGTACTAGTACTTATTCTGTGCCCTGGCCTCCACAGCTTTTCTATCCACCTGTCAGTGACGTACAGAGCCTCGGGAACTAACTATTGAGAATAGAAACACAATCTCACCAGCTCTGTGGTCCCTAGCCCGCTGCGCCAACATCCTCAAATGTTCTTCTTTCTTCTCTTTCTCTCTCTGCGCCAATCTCCTCTCCAACTGAGCCCTGGCCTCCACAGCCTCTCTAGCCTTCCTGTCAGCGATGTACAGAGCCTCAGCCAATTTAGAGAAGTTCTCATTGATGTGCACTTGTTGCAAGCCGCGACCGTCGGCCGCTAGACGCTTGTCCAATGGGATCGTGTAACCTAGAATTGACAGACTAGATAAGAGAATGTTTTTGATAAGGTTTACATTATGGAAAAATTTAAAAAAAGTTTATTTTAAAGAGAATACAAGGGGTGGCGCCCTAATTTGAAATAAAGTGTTCAATCGTAAACATGATGATAATTGGATAAATGACTGGGTCAAAACAGTATACTTAAATATAAGTGCATTATGTTACAAGACACGCACGAGGCGGAATTTCAGCCCGGGCTGAAGGAGAGTGTGTAATATAGCTGAGAAAGGGGGCCATCGTTAACCTACTGTGATGTCACATAGCCTTAAACCAGCGGACAGGTAGAACGCTTCCAATCTGAGCTTCCAATAATACTCGTTTGTAATTTGAAAGGAAAGTATCAAGGATGTATTTGAAGATACGAGGTAACAGACGAACATACATACCTACATAGTAGAGAAACATAACCATTGTAATGGTTATTCATGAAATAATTTTAAGGTTTATTTAATGCCTGATGGTAAGCAAAATGTTAATCCGCTAGTTCAGTGGTTCCCAAACTTATTTTGTCTACTGCCCACTTTGAGAATAAATATTTTTTTAGCGCCCCCATTTTTTCACCTATTTAAAAACCAGCCAACTGATACAGGAATGCACAATTCGGGTTATTTAACAAAAACTTGTTAAAACATGATAGATATCTACGAGTACTAATAACTATTAAATGCGAAAGTGTGTCTGTTGCCTTTTTATTTGTTTGTTTGTGTCTACTTTCATTACGAAACGGAGCGACCGATTGACATGATTTTCATTTTTTCTATATTCAATAAAATAGGACAGATATATGAACTACGCGGAGAGAAATATAGAACCGAGTTTGAGCAATCTTTTAATTCATATTAGTTGATGTTCACAAGTTGTTGTTGAGAGTCGAGAGCTCTTGCAGTCGTTGTTTAAGAGGCCTCCTAGCTAAATAAAGCTCCTAGCAAAAAAAAAAACATTTTCTTTCTGGGTCTCTTACCGCCCCCCTTGAGACCTGCAGCGCCCACAAGGGGGCGTTATCGCCCACTTTGGGAACCACTGCTAGTTGATAACAAGACAAATCAGATACTTTTTTCTATTACTTTCTCAGCATCATCTGTTGGTTTACTGGTAGAAAAGGCCCCTGGCCTTAAGCCCGCCATTTTACTATTGGCAGTAAACCAATAGTAAAACAATGAACGTGGCATTTATTAATGCCATGCGGGTCTTGACTTGTTAAATAAATAAATAAAATATAGGGAGTTTTTGGAGGGAAGTCAAGGGGTTCAGATGGAGTTTGCTTTAAATTGTTTTGCAAATTGATTCTAGTGGACTTTATAATATGAAATTGGTGTAGTTTGGTGTTATAAATGATCATTCTCATAGACAATATGTAAAATGTTAAAAGTGAACAGTCATAGTGCGGCTGTAGTGATATTAATTTGCGGACTGCGGTGGTTGTCTGTAGGCACCGTCCGCCACTCAATCGGCTATGAAAACCAGTGGACTCGTATAGATTTGTCGCCAGAAGCTCCCTTAAAGCAATTAGAGGACCTATACCAACCTTTGATTGTATATTTATATATTTTTATTTCACATCGATTGTTCCTCATTTTATTAACTTGAGCCTGGCTAAATACGCAACAGCGTGGAGGAAAAATTAAAAAAAAAATGATAAACGCTTACCCTTTGCGTTCTTCCAGTGCGACACGCAGGGCGGCACCTTCCAGTCGCGCTGCTGCTTGACGGACACCCGCCGCGGGGGGGAGTGCAGCACCGGCGCGGGGGGGGACGGCGCCGCGCGCGGGATCTTCTTGTTGATCTGGAAGCGGGGCGGCTCCATCGGGTCCGCCTGCGCCTCCACCATCCTAAGCACAACGGGGTGACTGATCGCGAGCGAACTACTGCCAGTGAGCTTGGCAGATTTGGCTCGTGTTCCGATCTAAGAATTATGTAACTACCTACAGTGTGTTCCGAGAGATGAGCCAAATTGTAAACATTCTGGACTCCAGACAGACCAATGGTAAAGGTAGGGCAGGCCTAAGGTAAGGGTAAGCTTAGGACAAGATAGCGGGACGACTTGGACAGATATTTATACAGGGTGTAAATCTGTAACTTTGCCATATTCTCAGGTGTACCTGTACCGATCATACTAAGCAACTTTTTCCAAGGAACAAAGGTCGAAATATGAAAAAAAATTAGACTTTCCAAACTAAATCGATCAGCTGATTAGCAATTATGTAAGGGGGAACCATTTTTTTTTCATAATCCATAAGGGAATGAGAAGCGCGACACTTTGTATAATTTTGTAAGATTCCCCATACAAAGTTAATAATGTAGACTTTATTAAAAAGTACAAAATTACAGCCACACATATTATCTGCTTGATTTAATAACTGACCACGAGAGAATGCAATAAAGTTTATATAAAATAAAATAACGCCTTTGCAAAAGTTGATCAGCTTGAAGAGTATTTTCCGGAGTCATAAACTTCACGCGAAGTGGCAGGCTTCGACTAGTTTCAAATAAAATTAAAAAAGACGAAGTGTCGCGGGCGATAACTAGTAATAAATAGTAACTGCCTCCGTGGTGTAATGGTTGGAGCGTTTGGCTCATACCCGGAGGCCGCGGGTTCGATTCCCAGCGGGGGCAACGACTTTGTGTTGTTGTCCTAGTTTGGTTAGGACATTGCAGGCTGATCACCTGATTGTCTGATAAGTAAGATGATCCGTGCTTCGGAGGGCACGTTAAGCCGTCGGTCCCGGTCACTGTCTTTGACATTGGTCGTTACCTAAAACCATGTCAGAGGCCTTTAAGGCGGTTTAAAAACTCTGACACCAGTGTTAGTCACTAACACACACGATAAGAAGACTAGTAATAAATAACGTCGTAAATGATACCTGATGACCCTCTGTTTAGCGCCTGAGTTGAAGGCGCCGCCTTGCTGCGCCGGAGTGTAGCGGATGTACTGCGCCGGGGCCTGCGGAAGTGGTCGGTACAACGTCATAAAACTAAAGAGGGGTGACGACAGGATCCGAAAAGTATGATTGTAATTAGTCCGCCTTTTAGATTATCCAAAAATAATGGACCCGTATTTTTATATTCACCAAAAAAGTAAGAATTCACACAGATACTGAGCGTCAAAGTTCCGGAAGTGGGGGCTTGCGACGTCACACTTAAGTAAAAATCGTGCTTAAGTGTGACGTCACGCGAAATTTGAATGCGCTGTATCTTTGTCATTTTTAGTTTTTTAGAGAAAAGAAAAAATACGTGTACAATATTTTTTAATATTCTAACAGATGGACCAAAAATGTTTTTCCTATTATGAGTATTACCATGCTTGCCCATCGCTATATAAATACATATTTTCACGCCTGTTTCCCATGGGGGTAGGCAGAGACTTTTTTTTTTTTTTTTTTTTATGTTATAAGTCGGCAAACTGAGCAAGAGACTGCGGATTTCCACTTACTACGATCCTTGCAAACCTCTTTTGCTACATAAACATAATTATTTCTCTTCTTGAAACTACCTTGTCACTAGATGGCGCTTTATGGTAATAATTAAAACATTAAAACCTTTTATTACTATTATTTTAATAAAGTAGTACTCTGATTAATTAAATAAGTAAATAAATACCGGGAAGTGGGTCAAATGTAAGATTTGATTACAGACAGAAAGACAACGGGACAGTTGAAACTAAATAAAAGCTTGTAAAAAGAAAGAAAGACCATTTTGCAACTAAAGTGGTTATAAATAGCGACACTCCCATGATGGTCTGGGAGAAATAAAAAAAAAACTTAGAATGTACCAGCTGCTTCTCTTCCCACGCAGATCGTAAAAGCCGATCGAGGGAATGGGCAAAAATGCAAATCATGTTAACAGGCGATGCGGCTAGCAACCCATCACTGTATTGATTGCTTTTCCATCTTCTCGCCCACCATGACGCTAAAAGTGGCTTTTGGGTCTTGCGGCCCTGGGCTCTGCATAGAACCGCAAGACCCAAAATGCTCTGTCTGCCCCATTAGGAATAAAGACGTGAAAGTATGTATGTATGTATGTATGAAACTAAATAAAAGCTTGTAAAAAGAAAGACCATTTTGCAACTAAAGTGGAAGCACGGAGTGGAGTGTACTGCGCACGGGTACAATATTACTTTCTGACTTCTGCGCAGCCAAAGGTTAAGGTATTTAGATAAGAAACAATAGGAAGTCAACTCACAGCTTTAGGAGCAGCCTTCACAGGCATCGCAGCAGAGATCTTAGCATTGGTCAGTTTCTCCAGCGCTTGCTTCGTCCTCTCCGTGATATCCTGAATGTCTTCGTCATCCGGCTTCTGCAGAGACGGATTGTCTTCGGCCAGGACTTCTGACGGGAGCAGGTCCGTTAGTTTCGAGTAGATTATCTGGAATAAGATTGCTAGTTTTAAGACAGATTAAAAGCTAATAAAAGTTACAAATCTAATAAACATGCTGGTCTGGGAGAACAGAAAAAACTTTGAATGTACCAATTGCTTCTCTTCCTGCGCACATCGTAGAAGCCGATCGAGGGAATGAGCGAGATTTTTAATTATGGTCATAGGCGATGTGGCTAGCAACCCAGCACTATCCTTCCCATCATCACACTAAGCGTGGACTCTGTCTGCCCCATCAGGGCTATAAACGTGATAATTTATATGCTTAAGAAGAAGAAGAAAGAAGAAACCTTGTCTGCTCTGTGTCCTTGCCGAGCTATGGCCGAGTACTTGACTCTGCCAGACTCGTCCAACTGGACGGCCAGGGCATTAGAAGTGCTCTTCTTACCGCGAGCCCGTACCAATAATATCCTAACCAGACGTGAAACAACTTTTCAAAAAGAATGCTTCCCAGTGGAATTCGAACCAATCACCTCTGGATTACAAGGCAAATAAATGCCTTGACTACTGAACCACAGAGGCAATCGCATTGGCAAAATCATTGTGGAGCCATAAATAATCAGATTACTAGCGCTCCCGCAAGTAAAGCGACTCCAGCGTGGTCCGCACTTGGATGAGTGACCACAAGTGGCATATAAACTCCAACTCCTCCGTGCTTTGGAAGGCACGTATAATATAAGCCGTTGGTCCCAACTGTCATCATTTGTATGGCAGTCATCAAGCTATGTCAGATGCCATAAGGCAGCCTGAAAAATCTGATACCAGTGTTGGCCACTTCATCATCATCAGCTTTCTAAAACCCACTGCTGGGTATGAGCCTCCCATTTGCCTGCGCCTTCTCGTTCTGTCAGCAGCCGCTGCTATCCAGTTCTTACCAGCGACTTGCCTGATATCGTCGACCCACCGAGCCACTGGACATCCCACACTGCGCCTACCATTTCTAGGATATCACTCGGTGGCGGCCACTTGCGCACACGAAAACCAAGCAAGCCATAAATCTAAGAAAAGAAGAAGAAAGAACAAACCTTGTCAGCGCTGTGTCCCTGCCGAGCGATGGCGGAGTACTTGACTCTGCCAGACTCGTCCAACTGGACGGCCAGAGCATTGGACGTGCTCTCCTTCCCGCGAGCGCCCATACCCAGCGGGTACTGCGCCACGTGGATCTCGGGGAATGCTCCTCCATCTGTAACAAGACATTGCTTCGTTATTTTCAGTTACTGTCACACTTAGCAATAACTTTTCCCTACCCAAAGACTAAAAATGGGCCTCTATTACTAAAACTCCGCTGTCCGTCTGTCTCATGAACTGTGACAGTTGAACAATTGAAAGCTTTACAGATTATGTATGTCTGTTGCCGCTGTAACAACAAATACGAAACAGAATAAAATAAATATTTAAGTGAATCAATCATTAAATAAAAAATTATCAATAGAAATCAGTTTGTTGTATAGATTTACACAGATTTCTATTGATAATGGTACGGAACCTTTGTCACTCAACAATTCATGACAATAATCGCCAATTAAGCCAAGATGAAAAAAGCTAAGCTATCGCTGACACACTGTCAGTAATCTGTTTGAGGCATAAATAGTTAAAAAAAACTGTGCTACTTCAGGAGTGCTGACGAAGTAAAAACTTGATGTCATTACAGTAACGGTAACGGTGTTGCGAGCTCTAGTGCGGGAAGTAGTGTCATAAGGTGCAAATTTTGGTATCGGAAGAATTCACTTGGCACACATGTAATATACGTAAAGTTAAGCTAATTTAGCCCGGTAGCCATCCCCCACCCCCTGGGGGGTAGGTAGGGGGGGGCATTCGAAGTTACTCGCCGCCGCGCTTCAGAAAAAAAATCATATCAGCTTCTATTTACCTAACACCTCAAGTGTGGTATCATTTTCTGATAAATCAGGCATGAGGAATTCAATTTTAAGTACAATTTCACATTTAATGTAAAGATTAATAGTAAAAAAGGGAAAATATTGACGAAAATATTAAAATCGGATCACATTTTTTTTATTTTAACTGATTTATTTTACCAGAAATCCTGAATTTTGTGCAACAAAAAATACTATGTTAAAGAATATTTATCTAGCTTTTAAAAAATATTAGTCCGTTTTTTAAAGAGAATTCTTATAAGGAGAGGTATACTTTTCTGAGTTCAGCAATGCCACTTGGTACGAATATTATACGTGTCTACCCAAGCCCAAAACGCCCGGGAGCCAGATTGAACTCCGCGTCATGAGGAGGGGAGGGGGGCCCAAAGTAAAGAGCTCCCGGCGCTCAGAAAAAAAATTCTGGCGGAATTGTTTGGACATTTGAATTAAGTTTGGTGTCGTTTTCAGGTAACCAGATGATGCCTAGTTCATTCCTCATACCAGTTCTTTTAGGGTTCCGTAGCAAAATATGACGCAATACTTAAAATACTAAACCTTTTGTAGTAACGTAATGTAAACAAACCCTTATATTTTTATATTTTTGTATGAAACTTGGTTTATAAAAAATACTATCCGAGAGCCCGTTTAATGCAAATTATAAAAATATAAACAATAATTATACTTTTATCTATTTCCAATGTAAAATAAAATAATTATTGCATATACCTAATAGAGCCGCATAGAACGGTTTATCTTCGAACTACTATATGAAACTTTTCATTTGTCATTTGTCCTTTCTGGCTATCACGACTGGTGGCGTTGGATTCCTTGTAACGCTCAAAACCCGAAACTCTCGGTTATAGAGTGCTTAAGGGGCGGAGGGGGGAGGGGGAGGCAATCAAAGATGGCGGAAGAGCAGTTTGGTTTTCACGCCATAATTCCATAAGTACTGGACTGATTTCCAAAATTTAAATGATTTCTCAAAGGCAATAATATGCTCCATGTTTTGTCTATATACATCTTAGATGTATTTATTACAGTTGATGAGTTTTGTTAAATGAAATGTTGAAGCTACAGAATTTTTATTTACATCTAGAAGTGCCCGCGGGCTTTGATCCACATGGGAATTTCAGGATAACTCTATCCTATATCCTTTCCCGGGTCTGAAACGATATCCATGCCAAATTTCATTTAAATAGGTCCAGTCATACACGCTTGATGGAGTGACCAAGGGAAATAGGGATTTATTTATACATATAAAGATTTCCTCCACAATAACAACAAGCTAGCGTTTGGAGCGATTACATTTGGTACTGCAAGATTTCAAGCATCTACATCTAATCAATTCTAAGCATGCTTGAGCAGCCATAGGACTTTGGGTCCACAGTGGCACCCAAACTTCTCCTTTTCCCTGCCAACCCCATTTAGATGGGCAAGGAATATTCAGATTTTTCATAAGCACTGCCCCGAAACCTAAACAGCTTGTAAAACTGCCCTTAAGGTATGTTGTTTGAGAGCAGCCTCTGTAGGAGGCAATTTTTCGGTTTGTCTGTCCTTCTTATCCAACAGCTCCCCGAGTAACAGCTAAGATACTAGATGGTTCGGCTTTAGTTCATATGTTGAGCCCATAACCGTCAAAAATATTTGGGAATTATGCTACCAATGCATTTTCATCCTTTCTGATTAGAGAACTATCTAATGTCAAAAGACTGGACGTGATTGGTGACTGGAGTTTGAAGAATGGCAGCTCGAGAAAAACGCGGTTCTGGCAAACGCTTACAACCACGCAATCAATAGTTAGCGAACATACAAGGATTCCAAAAGGCTAACTTTCTTCGTGAAGGATCAAACAAAGAAGAGCTATACCATCTTTTGTAGTCACATTGTGACTCAAACATGGGTAAACAAGCACTTACGAATGGGTAAAGAATTCATCATAACTGTAGATAATGATTTATTTTTCTAATAAAAAATCAGAATATTCCTTACCCATATGAATCGGGTTGGCAAGAAGAAGGAAAAGTTTGGGTGCCACTGTGGACCCAAAGTCCTATGGCTGCTCAAGCATGCTTAGAATTGATTAGATATAGATGCTTGAAATCTTGCAGTACCAAATGTAATCGCTCCAAACGCTAGCACGTTTTTATTGTGGAGGAAATCTATATATGTATAAATAAATCCCTATTTCCCTTGGTCACGCCATCACGCGTGTACGGCTGAACCGATTTAAATGAAATTTGGCATGGATATCGTTTAAGACCATGGAAAGGACATAGGATAGTGGTATCCTGAAATTCCCATGTGGATCAAAGCCCGCGGGCACTTCTAGTTGTAAATCAAATTCTGTAGCTTCAACATTTTATTTAACATAACTCATCAACTGTAATAAATACATCTAAGATGTGTATAGATATAACATAGAGCATATGATTACCTTTGAGAAATCATTTAAATTTTGGAAATCAGTCCAGTACTTATGGAATTATGGCGTGAAAACCAAACTGCTCTTCCGCCATCTTTGATTGCCTCCCCCTCCCCCCTCCGCCCCTTAAGCACTCTATAACCGAGAGTTTCGGGTTTTGAGCGTTACAAGGAATCCAACGCTACCAGTCGTGATAGCCAGAAAGGACAAATGAAAAGTTTCATATAGTAGTTCGAAGATAAACCGTTCTATGCGGCTCTATTAGGTATAAGCAATAATTATTTTATTTTACATTGAAAATAAATAAAAGTATATTTATTGTTTATATTTTTATAATTTGCATTAAACGGGCTCTCGGATAGTATTTTTTATAAACCAAGTTTCATACAAAAATATAAAAATATAAGGGTTTGTTTACATTACGTTACTACAAAAAGTTTAGTATTTTAAGTATTGCGTCGCATTTTGCTACGGAACCCTAAAAGAACTGGTATGAGGAATGAACTAGGCATTATCTGTTTACCTGAAAACGACACCAAACTTAATTCAAAAGTCCAAAAAAATCTGCCAGAATTTTTTTTCTGAGCGCCGGGAGCTCTGTTCTTTGGGCCCTAAGCCTCCCCTCCTCCTGACGCGGAGATCAATCTGGCTCCCGGGCGTTTTGGGCTTGGGTAGACGTGTATAACATTCGTACCAAGTGGCATTGCTGAACTAAAAATTGGCGTACTTTTTCCCCTTAAAAAACGGACTATATATACTTTGTTATATATAGCTGTCATACATCTATCTGAAAAAAAATCGAACATGGCACGCGGCGGTGCCTAGGAACTAATCCAACCGTCTCGTCTCACGTAATTTGTTGCAAGTATTAAGTTTTTTTTTAATTCAAAATGTATAGAATACATTCTTTACTTAATTAACGACTGTCGCTTATGGTCTAATGTATCAATAGTAGTATCTTTATATTTATATTAGTTAATTTTTTCATAACATTTTCCACCACATTTTCATAATTCGGTACATTTTGATAGTTTTCTAAGACAGTTACACCTAACACTGCACCGTGACTTGCACTTGCACCGAATCAGTTCACAACAAGCGGTAGCAGCCACTGGTGCAGTAGTCCACTTCGGTTTTCAATTATATAGTCCAATTTTCTATCCCTTATCCGCCGGACTGGAACGATTTTGAATCAGCCCCATACGTGCACCCCATGGTAAACAGCTCGAAGAAGATTTTGTTATTTTTTTTAAAAGCCTATATAGTGTCCCATTGTCGGACATGAAAATGTGGAGGAAAATGTTATAAAAAAATGAACTAATATAAATATAAAAATACGACTATTGATACATCAGACCATAAGCGAAAGTCAATAATTAAGTAATGTATGTATTCTATATATTTTGAATTAAAAAACAACTTAATACTTGCAACAAATTACGTGAGACGAGACGGTTGGATTAGTTCCTAGGCGCCGCCGCGTACCACGTTCGATTTTTTTTCAGATAGATGTATGACAGCTATATATAATAAAGTATATATTTTTAAAAAGCTAGATAAATATTCTTTAACATGGTATTTTTTGTTGCACAAAATACAGGATTTCTGGTAAAATAAATCAGTTAAAATAAAAATAAATGCGATCCGATTTCAATATTTTCGACAATATTTTCCCTTTTTTACTATTAATCTTTACATTAAATGTGAAATTGTACTCAAAATTGAATTCCTCATGCCTGATTTATCAGAAAATGATACCACACTTGAGGTGTGTCATATATGGAATAGTAATGTGGGTACTTGCTTACTTTGTTAATATATAAAGTGAAGTTTAGTGCAGGTAGTTGTAATAATTATGTGACAGTCTGGATTTGGTCATTACACGACAACTGCTACCTAGCGTGTTTTATTTACATGATTAATACATAAACGGGACATAATAAGGTGTTAGTTAAATAGAAGCTGATATGATTTTTTTTCCTGAAGCGCGGCGGCGAGTAACTTTGAATGCCCCCCCTACCTACCCCCCAGGGGGTGGGGGATGGCTACCGGGCTAAATTAGCTTAACTTTACGTATATTACATCTGTGCCAAGTGAATTTTTCCGATACCAAAATTTGCACCTTCCATACATTGGGTGACACTACTTCCTGCACTACTCAATAGTTTTCCATCTCAAAGAATGCTTTCTATGCATGCCCAAGGCGCCTAAAGTTTTCAATACAAAAAATCTAAGTAATACAGTATATCTACCTCCAAAATCTTCTTCACTGCGAGGCACCCACCCCTTCCTCTGTCCATACGGCGGCACGCTGCTCTGAGACACCACCAGTGCACTCCCGACTCGCTTCGCCTTGAACTCATCATCGCGGTCCCACACCTGCTGGGTGGGAGCCGGTAGCAGGCTGGAAAAACATTATAATGCTTTCAGAAGATACAAGTATAGTCCCTAATCTAATCTAAGAAATTAATAAAATAAATTAACCACACTATGCCCAACTATATTAAACCAAAAGAAGAGTTGCCACCTGGACTGAATTTGCCCTGGTCTACTTGGAAGTTACTCAATAGACTGCAAACTCAAGTAGGTTTATTATGGAGAGCTTTTGTCCAAGTGGAAAATGATTCATAGCTCACAGAACACTTGTGAGTGTGGTTCCTCTCCACAAACTATGGCGCACCTACTTTCCTGTCCCGGGTGCCCCGCACCTGCACCCTGGATGATTTACTTGACGCTAACGATAAAGCCGTCAAATTGGCCTACTACTGGGCTGATCAAATATAAAAAAATCCATCGACACGCAAAGAATGAACGTGGCGAAGGCAGTGGAATGCAGTTTATAAAACCTACTTCCCTCTCAGAGGGGTATCGTAAAAGGCAAAGAGGAGGAGGTAACATAGAATTGACAGAAGTCCTGTGTATAACGACTACATTGCATCTTTTGCGATTAGCAACCCGCAGGCCTGCAGTGTGATAATTACGAACAAATCCGACCTATATGGGGGAGGCTTTAAGTCCAACAGTGGACTGATTTAGATTGAACTGTGGAAAGAAGAAGAAATAAACTAAGAAATGCTTTGTTGTCATTGCTATCTTCGTTGTTTTCATTGATGCTCCAAGAGCTGATGGTATACTGACTCACTGAGTACATCATAGCTAAATGCACTTGAACTTAGTTGAAATTAAAATTTAGAACGATTGGTTTGGAAAATATTGTAAAATAAAAATGAATTCAACACACCTCGTTAGCGACGACATTTTGACTTTTGTAATAACCATAGAGCTTAAAAATTGAAGACCACGGACTTGACCAATTTGACATTTCAGAATCATTGTCTATGATTTAGGGTTGCGTCGGATAAGGAAAGTCAGAATACTCAGACAGAATAGTTACATTCGGTAAAAAACACGGTACCTTATGCATAATGTGTGAGTATCGGTTATTTTTTTTATCTTTTATTTAATCGAGGTGTCAGTTCACTTTTCACTTGGTGTGACCATGCCAGCCTCATGGGGAAATTCGATTAAGTTATATCTAACTTCTGTGCACCATACTCACAAGAAAAAATTGGTTGCCTGTAAAGTCGGTATACGGGCGAAAGTTTTACGTGACAACGACTTTTTATGTCTGTCTCTCTCGCTCTTAGGCGGGCTAACCATGCCCGAGTGGAAGGGACGCGTGCCTCTCACTCGCTCTCATTGTGAGCGCATAACGTGAGCGGAGCGTAACGCAGTTTCTTGAAGTGTCACCCGGCAAACCAATTTGTAAGACGTTGTCACGTCAAAAGTAGATGGCTTTTTTCTGCCATGTCAGTTTGCTTAGCATTTAGTTATCTAACACTATAGTTCTTCTCGAGATTGGTAATGAAGTTTCGACTTCTTTGGACAGCGGTTTTTCAGACACGAATAGCGAACACGAACTTACTGTTTACACATTCACCTGCATTCAGTTGACAACAAACACGCAAGTGTAAATGTAGTATGAATGAATTTTTCTGTCGAATTGGGTATTTTCCTAAGTCAAAAATAAATTTGTACTGATAACAAAATAAAACGTCGGAAAATAATGCCACTTGTCCATGAACATATCCATTTTAACGTGATTTAAAATGTATTATTGCAGAAAAACTGATAATAACAGCGCTATTTGACTCCAAAAAACTATGACGTCATCCGCCTGTATATTTCATACAAAATCCCATAGAAACTGTTTGTTTTGACGTTTAGAAAAAAGTATCTGATTTGACTTGTTGGAAAAAAGCGTATTGGATTGCTGCGAAAATTAATTCATTACACTTGCACTAAGAGACAATCTTCATTGTTTCAAACTCTTGAATCTCCACGGAACTGTGAATTTATTCTTCCACTCGAACTTAGCTGTTTTACGATTTTCGTTCAGAAACAATGTGTAGGTACTTGAAATCTGCTTGTACAAAGAACGATGTGAATAATTCATTTTGAAAAAAATAGAATTATATCTAAATAAATGAATAAATTAATCACACATAATAACTTTAATGGGTATATAATTAATTTGTTAGTTAAATGAAGTTTTATTTATTATTATTTTGAGAGAAATTGAATTAATTTATATGTCATCTTTGAAATTCTGATTTTTGAACGATAAAACTTTTGTTTTTTTTTTGTAGGTAATGGAAACAAAACACAGGGAGCCAATACACCCACATAATAAAAAATCTTGTTTTGATTTTTCTCTATTTGACTAGAGTGCTATATATTTATTCACATTTCATAAAAATAAATAAATATTGAAAAGTGATCAAAAATACTTTTATCTTCCTCAGAAAGAAATGGGGAGAAACTGTCAAATTCGTATATAAATGAAGTAGGCTGTGAACGTCTTCCTTTTATAACCTCAAAAATGCGCGAGAAGTATACCAGTCTGATGGCGAAGTGAGCTTATTTTATTATTAAATTGGTGATAAAGTGAACGGATTACCATCATGCCGTCTAAGAAAAGGAAATACAACGCAAGATTCCCAGCGGTGAGTCAAAAGTTTACCAATACCGTCGCGTATAAAGAAAAACAATGGATTGTTTTCATCAAAAATTTGCGAGATCAACGTTAAAATGGCTTTGTTTGTTTGTAGGGGAGGATCAAGAAGATTATGCAGACTGACGAGGAAGTGGGGAAAGTGGCGCAAGCTGTACCCATCATAATCTATATCCTTTTCAAATTAGATGTGTGTATCTTATTGATATGTACAAATGTCCAAACAGAACAACAACAATATTGTATGCATCGTAATTTGTTTCTGAATAAAGTTAAAGATATTTGCCGTGTGGTATCCGGCAGAGTAGAATAGGACCACTCCAAGTCCGCCCGTGGATGTCATAAAAGGCGACTGAGGAACAAGCTAAACAAAGCTTATAAACATCAATGAGGCCTCTCCAACCCAGCAGGGAGAGTAGGCCAAATCCTCTGGCTGCTGTGGCCAAGTATGGCTCTGGTAGTATACAGAGGGTCGTGCTCCTGCAGTGGAGACAAAAGGACCTGATGATCATGATGATGAAGGCTATACAACAAAATTTTAAGCATTCAATCATTCATATTCCATTTTCGTTAAGGTAAATAGGATCTAAAGTTCAAGCCAAATCAGTTTAGATTATTGACATCAATCAATTTTCTGAATATGTGTTAGAAATATTATTAATTTTATGTATAAATGAACATGTAAGTGACATTTGAACTCAGAAGCAATTCTTACATACTCAGAATTGTCATAACTTCATTTATAAATCTTTTTCGCCACCAATGCTTCTGAGTTTGTTCTTTTCAACTTAAATTTAAACATAATGTTAAGCAATCCACTGTCGAACCTGACAAAATCCATCTTCTTTTTCTGGCGAGCTGTGATGGTGCACAGAAGTTAGATAATACTTAATTGAAGACCCCCATGAAGCTGGCATAGTCACACCAAGTTAACTGAAGCCTTCGTAAAATAATAGATTAAACAAAACATTACTTACTCTCTGTTAACGTATGGAAAACAAAACTGAGTGCGGCCTAGACATTAATGCACTAGTTAATTGTGCTTAAAGCTCCAGCAAAACGTGTTAGAGCCAAAAATGCTGGATTGATTCGCCACAAATGTCATAGAAAGTATTTTTGGATATAGTTCCTTTTCTGCCAGTATGGACTTGGTGGATTGGGGCTAAGCGAGAACACTAAGATTTTTCTGTCAGAAACTTTTTTAGGGGTCGGAATTTTTTGGGGCTTCAATTCTTGTAACTTTGTTCCAACCAAGTTTTAGTGTTTTTCCAAGGTCCATAACATCATAGCAAATAAGATTCACAATAGATTCGATCCCAGAAAAACAATAAAATAGTTTCAGCAGCTTTTGACCCTTATGCCTATAGCAATAAAGTTCATTAAAGCGTTGGCAGACTAACAATGAATATGATAAGTTTATTTTATATGATACATTCCAAACATATACAGATTCATGACCAGTGAGCCAGTGACGCGTCATGTGGCTAAGATAAGAGATGAAACAGTAGGTGCATTGTTTTTAATTTATCATCTAGCAAAAATGTAAAGTCTCTTTTGTATGTACATACTCAGGGTCAATTCACAATCACAATGGGAAGTTTTTTAAAACATTGAAAGTACTTTTCGATCCATAACAAAATAATTCTCCGTCTTTATCCCTAATAGGGCAGACAGAGCAGAGGGTCTTGCAGCTCTAAACTGTGATGCTTAGGGCTGCAAGACTCAAAGGCCACTTTTAGCTTGATATTGTGGTGATGGGTTGCTAGCCGCAATGCCTATAAAAATTCGAATTTTTGCCCATACCCTCAATCTGCTTACGATGTAAGACCAGCTTAATACTATCAGTACCTGGGCGACCGAGCTTTGCTCGGTTACATCTCAAACATTAGCTATTTTTTTTAAAACTTGTCTAAAAACAATGCAAAATAAAAATATATATATAAACTTAAACATAAAAAAAACAAAAGTAAGTCACCGAGTGGGATTCGAACCCGTAACACTCTTTCTAGCGGTCGCTATCCTTAACCACTGAGCTAAATCAAGGCGGTCGCGGCGCGACGAAATTAGCGACCATATTCTGCGTGGAAAGAAAAACGCATGAAAACTCGAAAACACGCATTTTCCCAAACATAAAACTAATCTAGATCGATTGTTCACCCCCGAAAACCCCCATATACAAATTTTCAGCGAAATCGTTAGAGCCGTTTTCGAGATCACAGAAATTTATAAATAAATATATATATATATATATATATATATATATATATATATACATACATACATACAAGAATTGCTCGTTTAAAGGTATAAGATTAAAGGTTATTATTGATATAAATAAAAACGACAAATTAAACAAATTGTATGTTGCAAATGTGATTAGTGGTGTATTTATTTGTGTGAGTTTGACGACAACGGTTTAATTTTGTCAAGTAGCACTTCCACTAGTTTTTCTCTTCCGTGTTCTAGACAATATGATATACATTTTTGATTCTTTTCTAATGTTTGGCAACAGCGAATTTTGTAGACGCATAGGCCTCCCCAACAATTCCACCTCCTGTCCCTTGTTAGCCTAGTCCATAAAGGTGCAACGATTTTTTAAGTCATTAGACCATCTTTTTTTATAAAGATTATCTTCATAAAATATATTTTTAACCCCCGACAAAAAAGAGGGGGAGGTGTAATAAGTTTGGCGCTAATGTCTGTCCGTCTGTATCATCGTAACGCTCAAACGGATTCACCGATTTCGATGCGTTTTTTTACGTGAAAGCAGTTTTTAGTTCCCGTGCTCATGTAACTAACCAACGTTGTTCATTTTAACTAACTGATGGTGACGTCGCAGTTTTTTTAATTTGCTTAGCACATAAACTTGTCTTATTATTATGAGTACAAAATAATTTATGCCTAATTTGTCGCCATTTCAGAAACTCCCGACATATAAGTACTAATCTTTTATACAAAAAAATACCGCATCATAATATGGATGTGGAAAAAAACTCAAGGCTCATACTTATCCCATAATAAATACGTATCCCATACTCTAATAATCTATTTTTTTTTACGATTAGCAAATAATGACAAAGGTACAGCGCATTTAAATTCCGCATGACGTCACAAACAGCTAGTGGTGACGTAAATCGCCCCCAATCTGATACTTCGAAGCGCTATATTTGTGAATTTTTAAAAAACGCTAAACGAACCCTTCGATTAAATATGGATCCTTAATTTTTGGTTAATCTAGTTGACGGGCTCAATAAAATAATACATTTTTTACCCAGTCCACATCCCTATTGTTCCACTCGTTTAGGAAATACGGTGCCAAAGACCGACACACAGACACGTTAAACATATAACACCCCTCTTTAAAAAAGGCGTTTGTTAACTATAAACCTAGAATTTTTTTTACTGCTTCAATCTATGGTATTAGCCAATGTGCCACAGAAGTTTGTTTGTAATTCCGAAGAATTGCCGCTATGTTATCAATTTAAGATGAAGGCGCGAGAGATAAGCGTGATCGATTTAGAGCGTTTGTTTACTTTGTTGCGTCGTTAGCTTAGCTTATTGAGGATTTTTAAGCAATCCGCTAAATGTACCACAATTTAAATCAGACACTTTCTAAACGTCAAATAAATAAATGCTGGTCTGGGAGAAATAAAAAAACTTAGAATGAACCAGCTGCTTCTCTTCCCACGCAGATCGTAAAAGCCGATCGAGGGAATGGGCAAAAATGCAAATCATGTTAACAGGCGATGCGGCTAGCAACCCATCACTGTATTGATTGCTTTTCCATCTTCTCGCCCACCATGACGCTAAAAGTGGCTTTTGGGTCTTGCGGCCCTGGGCTGTACATAGAGCCGCAAGACCCAAAACGCTCTGTCTGCCCCATTAGGGATAAAGACGTGATAGTATGTATGTTTGCCAGAAAAAGCTACACATAAAGAATCCGAAAAAGGATGGATAGGGGCGGCGAAATATAAGTAGCCTACTGGCGGCAAATGTGTGAATCCGCCACTGATTTAATATCCTCAGTTCATTACTGTTTTCAGTACTATTTCTTATCATGTGAACATGATATGAACTCTTGGGTACCTACAAATATACAATATAACACCTCTTTAGATATTATTTCTATATATACCTTTATTGAGCTAAAGCTCAATCGCTTTGTGGTTGCGGAAGAGAAGAATAGGACCACTCCAAGTCTTCCCTTGGATGTCGTAGAAGGTGATTCAGGAAATACGCTAAACAAAGCATATAACCATTAATAGGACATCACCAACCCGTGTGGCCAGCGAGGAGAGTGTAGGCCAAGTCCTCTGGCTGCTCTGGCCAAGTATGGCTCTGGTGGTACAGAGAGTGTCGCGTGCTCCTGCAGTGGAGACTAAAAAGACCTGATGATGATGAGCTACAGGTGGACTAAATGCAAAACGTTCTCTCCTTGTCAACCTTTAGGAGAAGCAAAACAGATAAAAAAGTTGGGGTCTAAATAACATCAGATACAAGCTTATTTGCCAAGCTCATTAAAAATACCCCGACGTCACCATCTATAAAGTCCAACCGATGTTAAGTGGAATGGATATCCGTGGCGCTATCTTTTATTTGCCACGGAAATTAAAACACCTCGTCTTTCAAGCTTTAACCCTCAATATATTCTAAAAGGCTGAAACTATTTTCAACAAACAATGCTAAATCACCGCCATGGCACTTGCTCTCACGTAAAAAAAAACCGCATCGATACAGCTACGTCCGTTCGCGAGATGCTACGACCGACAGACAGACATTAGCGGTAAACTTAAACACCCTTTTTTTTTGAGGTAAACAATATTTTTCGGTCTACCATACAATCCCATATTCCGATTTTGTAAGAAAACCAATAAAAATATTTATAAAAGTTGTTCTGTATCATGGACTGAATTCACCCTTAAAATAGTTTCATTATATTTAGACGTTATAAAAGTACCTACGTACTTTATAGTTTGTAATGAAATATATATTTTTTTTTCATATATATTCTGAAAATCCTTAACTCAGCCTATTCATGTAAACACCTCGAACCCTGGAGCTGTTCGTAGAGTCTCTACTGACCAAGGCAAAGCAGGTGACGATGGCGCGGAACGCAAAGACGCTCAGCCCGTCGCACGTGAAGCAGTGCATCCTGGCAGAGTCCAGGTTCGACTTCCTGAAGGACCTGGTGAGTTTTGCTATATTGCCGTAACCTCTGCCACCGTAATGATTATTTCAGTCGCTAGTAATCTACTGCTAAACTAGCTGGCTAGCGTAGAAGACGACCTAAGCAAGGTAAGGTAAAACGCTGACGAAGTGGGGGGGGGGGGGGGTCCAAAAGCGGTACGCAAGACGAACGTTACTGCGTATTCGCGTTTTAGTGTCAAGCCACATTGAGCATCAACGTATGTTGATAAAGTCTAATTTGGTTTGACATAGAAATAGGACGTCACTATCATACGACTAACGTGTTATTTTATGGAGTAAACACCCAGTTCCTACAATTACCTCTAATGTACCTTATCTAAGAAGACACACAGTATACTACAAATTTCAAATACTTGAACGTCAAATGACGTAAAAAGCAATAGTAAGCTTCGTTCAAGGTAAAGACAACCATTAAGATCTGATAGCTTGCGTATTGAAAGAATAAGCTTCTGCTTAGAGGAGCCAATACGGCAAGGCCGTTAACTTTGCTATAACCAAACACTGGGTAGATGGGAAATGAAGGAAGGTAATCTTTATGATGGAGTTGTTCGTGGGGTGTCTGACGACCAAAGCCAAGCTGGTGACGATGGCGCGGAATGCGCTCAGCCCGTCGCACGAGAAGCAGTGCATCCTGGCAGAGACCAGGTTCGATTTTCTGAAGGACCTGGTGAGTTCTGCTATATTGCATGATTATATCAGTCGCGAGAAATCCACTGCTGAACTAGCTGGCTAGCGTAAAAGACGACCTAAGCAAGGCAGGGTAAAACGCTGGACGGAGGCTGTTCCAACGGTCATAACCTATAAAGAACCAAGTAGTTTATAACCTCTGTTAAAATAAATATTAACAGAGGTTATGTTTAAATACTCTGTTTAAATAAATATTAATATATTAAAAAATTTCAAATTCAAAACCATTATAATTTCATGGCTTGAAAAACTTGACTACGATTCTTTAGAAAAAGTATTGGACAATCTTAAAAAAAAGCTATAATTAAATGGATATCCAACCACTACACACACACGCGCACACCCTAACACTCATATACATACATACACACAAGCACACACATACACATACACACACACACACACACACACACACACACACATACGTTTGTTGCATGTTAAAAGTTTTTTGTTTTTGTTGTTAACTTAATCAGATTAAACATAGGTAGTTAATAAGTCTTATATTCACACCAATGGGAGAAGACGCTGGTTTCCGAAACACAGCGCGAGCTAACTCGGAAACCAGAGGCTTCATGGAAATTTGTACATTATAAAATATCAATAAATAAATTATAAATTATATCTGTGATTACATTATTTTCCCGGTGAGTGTTGATAATCGTAGTTCTAGGATAAGAAGGTTTTCTTAAATGAGAAATGAACTAGGTCTAAGAACACTTCCCTGTGGTACTCCGTCTAGACCATAAAGATCGTCATATCTCTAACCCGAATATATTGTCTTTGGTACGATAAATAACTGACCACAATTCAACCAGTTCCTTACAAACGCCGTCACACCCATCTTCTCTAGTTTACGCAGTTTTATCTTTGCCGATACTGTGTCGAAGGCTTTAGTAAGGTCCATTAAGACCACGAAAGAAATTTCTCTACTTAAACGTTATTCATGCATGACATTATACATACAAAGGTTTGTCAGGTGTGTCTTCTGAATTTACTTAAAACCGAATGGTTTTGCCGCAACTAGTCTATGTTTTTCGAAAATTGTCAACTTTCTACTATGAGTGCTATGTTACAACATCACAAGCAGCCACCAATACGGGATTTTAATTTGAAACAGAAAACAAAATGTCTTTTTTTAATCTGCCTAAATATAAGTTATAAGCTTTTTAAATCTGATGAAAGGGAACTCTCAAGTAACTGAAAAAGGATGCACGTACAGCGCTTTTGACGTCAGTGCTATTAGGTCTCGCGCGTACGAAAGAGATAGCGAGATGTCCCCACCACGCCGCCACTCTGTTACAAATTCTAATAACTGCTTCATTAATCAACCAATTTTCAAAACATTTCTTTTCAGTGGTATTGTTTTGTTTTATATAAAATATTAACCAAAAACATACACCGTAAAATAGCTTATTGGCCCAGCCATAGGCGTAAATTAACGTCAGAAACGGTATTCTCTGAAAAAGATGTAGTTTGTGGGTTCCGCCTATTTGTACATGTACTTTTGGGCATTATTGCGCTTGATTTGATTATGCTTTCACATTTGAATAGTTCGCTGATTCTCTCTTATTTTGGTATTGCTCGGAGAACTACACTCTTTCTTTACTCCATCGTGGAGTGAAATGTCATGCTATACTATACTACATAAAGCATCACTGGATTTAATTTCACACAGCTTTGTCACGTGTGTTTGTAAGGTTTGTCAGGTGTATACACGGTGATTTTTTATTGGTTTTGGAGCCGAAGGCAACTTCATAGGCATCGTTAGTAAGACCTAATTAGCTAGTCAAAATAAAAATTCAGAAACTAAAAATATTGACTAAAACTCGAAAGTAAATTTATGAGATCAATTAGTAGTACCGCCGCCGTACACCGCCCGCCGGCCGGCCGGAGGTCATCGACATTTTGGCCGGCATAACTACGTGGTCTCGATCGAAAATCATTTACCCAACTTTTTTATCTTATGACGTACATAAATTTGGATTACGTGTATGGATAGAGGAATTTATTTACTATACGGCATTTTTTTTTCCAAAACCAATGAAAAGTCAGCTTGTATGTTAGGTTCTTTAGGTTTCCTGTGACCACAGCACAAGCGAGCGAGCGACTCAAGCTTAGGGCGAAAGTAACAGACATGAAAACAACTTTGTCGTGGAGTGTGGGTTACGTTCGTTGGTTTTCCTTTGACCAAAACGAGCAAGATTTTCTTTTACTCCATAGTTGAGTGAAATGTCATGGCATACTACATAAAGCATCACTGGATTTAATTTCACGCAGCTGTTACTATTCTTGTCATTAATTAGGAACTACGGTGTTAGTTAGCCTGATTTTTTACGGTAAAACCCATTACGGCATTGTTCTTAGGTGTGGCCCGAGGGGAAATTTTTGCGTAAGAATGTTACGTGCAACGGGCTGGAGGAAAAGTGTGTGTAAGGGCCAACACTGGTAGCAAATTCTTCTCTAATTATAGTTAAGTACCTGGGCTCGGTTACATCTGAAACATCGAAAATACGCGTTTTCCCAAACATAAAACTAATCTAGATCGATTGTTTACCCCTGAAAACCTCCATATACAAATTTTGAGCGAATTCGTTAGAGCCGTTTTCGAGATCACAGAAATTTATAAATAAATATATATATATATACATACATACATACAAGAATTGCTCGTTTAAAGGTATAAGATATAAGATATATTAAGATATAAGGTCTAACAAAATATACTGAAACGATTTTAAGAATTAATTAATTTCGTGATAGTACACAAGTTTTCCCAAGTATCGTATGTCGAAATGTTTTAAATATTTTTTTGATTTCCGTACAAACTCAGATCAGCTGCTCGGTCAACCTCAACCTGTATGGGAGGCCAAAAATTGCTTTTCATATTTCGATACGTGTTCCTTGGGGAAAGTTGTTCAGTATCGTGGACTGAACTCACCCTTAAAATAGTTTCAGTATATTTTGTTAGACCTTATATACATATAAGCTTGCCTTTTTTGCTTGATATTAATATTGTATATTCACTTTAAAAATAAATATTTAAGAGGCCTCCCATACAACAAACGTGATTTTTATAGATCCCTTCGTGTGCGAGTCCGACTCGCACTTGGCCGATTATTTATGTTATTACCGATCATTCATAGTCAGATGGACGAACAGCGGAGTCTTAGTAATAGCCCTTTTTTACCCATTGGGTACGGAACCCTAAAAAATAGATTCCTACTAATTGTCAACCTCCTCCTTTCTAAAAGTCAGTTAAAAAAGCAGATGCCAAAAGCCGGCAATATTTATTTCAATAATTTGTCTTATTTCACACAGCTACTGCCTTTTCAAGCTTTAATGTATACTAGCCAAAGCCCGCGACTTCGTTCGCGTGGACTTTATGTCTCTGGAAAATGGTCATCAGTCTGGACAACTTTTACTAAGGCGGCATTTTTATATCACTTATAGTTTAGCTGGACCATTATGGTTCTGCATCAGGCGTTCAATTTTCCAAAATCATTTATACCCTATATGTTGCCTAGGCTTAGTAACTATATAATAATAAAAGTTTTATTCGAATCCGTCTAGTATTTCCGGAGATTAGCGTGTATAAACAGACAAACAGACAGGCATTGTTTTTTAAATTCTTACTCTATTACTACGTCTCCATCGCCACATATATTTAATGTACAGACACACTTTTTTTACTGTTTTATTATATGTATAGATATAGATGTATGTTTCAATACATATAATTATCTCGCTCAGGTAAGCGAGCAGACGAGACGAGATCGATGATCCAAATCGGTCATGAGGTTGTCTAGACATAGAGGGGTCGCGAATTCACAATTAGGGGAAAGAATTGGCATGTTGACTAAAATATATTTTTTACTACTTATTCGCTAACTGCTTTCCCAACTTCTCGCCCACCAGTGCTCATCATCATCATCATATCAGCCACAGGAAGTCATAGCTTGACATAGGCTCATAGTCACATCCAAGCACAAGTAAAAAAAACATCAAATCAATCATGTGCCTGTAAGTTTAAAAAATTCTAAACGCTGTGCGCTATAATTTGAATATAGCTCGAAAATGCGTGATTTTTCCATAGAGGATATTGACTACGTGTCAAAGACCTAAACCCCTTGTGACTAAGCATGGTATTTTGAAGACCCCTAAAAGGGTCACGTAGTATAATTATATTTAATAATGACGAAGCGAAGATACAGCGCATTCAAATTTCTCACGATTTTTACAAGTTGATTAAGTCTTAAGCCCCAACTCTTAAAATTTTACTAATTTGATAAACCTACTCGTAAAAATATGGTTCCTTATTCTAGATAATCTAACTGACGATCTAAATAGAAAAAACCTTTTCGGACCCAGCCCACATCCCTATTAATATAAATACATATTCACGTAGAAAACAGGAGAAGAACGTATATCTTTAAACGAGCAATTCTTGTATATTTATTTATTTATATATTTATATGTATATAAATTTCTGTGATCTCGAAAACGGATCTAACGATTTCGCTGAAAATTGGTATATAGGGGTTTTCGGGGGTAAATAATCGATCTAGATTAGCTGTATGTTCGGGAAAATGCGTGTTTTCGAGTTTTCATGTGTTATTCTTTTCACGCAGAATATGGTCGCTAATTTCGTTGCACCGGCCGCTATCCGTATGGCTCAGCGGCTTAAGATGCCGACCGCTAGAAAGGGTGTTACGGGTTCGAGTTCCACTCGGCGACTTACTTTTGTTTTTTTATGTTCAAGTTTATATATCATTTTTTATTTTGTATTGTTTTAAGACAAGTTTAAGAAAATGTAGCTAATGTTTGAGATGTAACCGAGCAAAGCTTGGTCGCCCAGGTACTGTAATATGGATAGATATAAAATAAGGTTTATTTATAGCTAATAATGACATAGGAATAATGACAGACAACATAAGCTAGATGGGTAGAATGTGTCGATCTTATTGCTTAAAAAAAAACCTAGGTCTGGTCGATCTATGGTAGCCCTGAATTGTACTTACACGCAAGCTTTTATGTACGAACGTTGTGTCTGTCCGTGTAATAATTTGCTAAGAAAGTATGGAGCTTCAGTAGTGTGCTTTGAGTCAAATTATACACACTCTACTATATAGAGCCACGCAATAGTCGCAACGCTTACTTCGCCAAAACGTTAGTTTTAATTTTCCATCTGTTATTGTCACCTTGTACCTTGATTGATTGACGTCAACGATCGATATTGCGTCGATGGAAATGTTCACCGAAGGGCAAGCATACTTGCTATTTTTACCTGACTAGGGCGAAGAAAAAAGGATGGTTATGTGTTTTTCCGCTATGTTTGTATGTTCTCTGTTCCGTTGTAACATATCTTCTATTTATGGTACGGTACGCTTCAAAAATGGAGACATAATCTCATATTACAGATATATGAGAGATTTGACTCCATATTTCACTCTTTTGCTTCGTTAAGAGCCCGCTGTAATCTTTTTGCACGCTGGCAGCGGGCGCACGCACACAACGACATGCCACTCACACACACAGAGCTACGTAGGCGACGTAAAGCGCGGTGTAGCGCGCTCGGCGATCGTTGATGTTTTTTGGTTAAATATACTGGTGGTACATTATGTTTTGGTGCAATAAAGATTTTCTAACTTACTAACTGGTATAAACTAACAGATATTATTAAAATTTTGGTAAAAGTTTTATTACATAGTAAATGCCATCCTAATTTAAATGCGAGTAATAATATATGAATATTAAATCCTTGAGTGCTTTGGATTACGGGTAAGTAAAAAATATTATGATAAAATAATATGATAAATCGTGAAGGTGATAATAATGGAGACTTCTATTCTTTAACTTATACCTTTAAACGAGCAACTCTTGTAGGTATATTTATTTATTTATATATTTATAAATTTCGATGATCTCGTAAACGGCTCTAACGATTTTGCTGAAAATTGGTATATGGGGGTTTTCGGCGGTAAATAATCGATCTAGATTAGTCTTATATTTGGGAAAACGCGTGTTTTCGAGTTTTCATGCGTTTTTCTTTTCACGCAGAATATAGTCGCTAATTTCTCCGCACCGGCCGCCATAAGTGTTGCTAAATTAATAAAACCTAAGTGGAAGTCGATTGATACAGTTGGTACGTTCGTACGGTCGGGTATCTGTGGCAAGTTGTAACGAACAGATGGATATTTTAAAAATTGGCAGTACTAATTGACTGGTTGGTGAGAATTCATTCTGAATAAATAATGAAGGTAGAAATTAAATGTCTTTGGTAAAAAAAATTTTACAAGCTTTCTGGGGCATTGACGGTGGAGATAAACTCGTGTCATGGAATCTATGCGAATCTTTTATTTAACACTACGTGGTCTCGATCAGAAGTCATTTTCGCAACATTTTTGTCTTGTCATACACAAATATGGATAGAAGAATTTTTTTACACGATGGCATTTTTTTCCAAAACCAATGAAAAGTCAGCGTGTATATCGAATGAAAAGGAGTTTAGGGAGGTAGCACATGGTGAATTCTTTGGTAGCTATGCAGTCGCTGGTCATAAACCGATGGAGAATGTTGCGATGCAGTAGCGCGTTCATGAAACACACGACTGCATCGCTAGAGTAGAAGTTGCCTTCCTTATTATCGAATAAAATAAATAAAACTGTAGAATTAAGAAAATTGGTATAATTTGTCTGAGTATACATTTAAAAAGTACACATACAAATCTGCTTGACAGGAAACGCTACTTTTGCTTCTGATTTTCGATTAAAATTATTGCAGAAAAGCCTCATGTTAGCACGCAAATCTGACTACCGTTTTAAACCTTGCGTGCTCAAAACAATTATTTATAACATATAAACGGATTTCGATGAAATTTAGCACAATGATGAGAAATAGTGTCGCAAAGCTACTAGAAGTAGAGAATTCCAGAAGAATTAGCAAGTTCTAAAATAATGTGGAATGTTCTAGAAGTTTATAGAATAATCCAGAATGATGAAGAATTAAAAAGAAGGTTGTGGAATGTTTGAGAATAATCCCGAGTTCACATCAGTCAACCAATACTAACATTCTAAGTCGGGGTGACGGAGGGTCAAGCACATGAATTTTCTAGAAATATCTATTCTCGTACCTTGGCAGGCGTATATAAAAGTGGTGAGATAACTTCAAAGAGATTTAACAAATATTATCGGCGCGTAACCTATACGACTTCAGCGACGAATTTTGGACTATGACTGCATGAAGACTTGGACAATGGACGTTTCGAAAACCATATTAGTGTGTCAATCTTTGGTTGCATAGTGAATAAATTCCCTAAGAAGAGTGTTGGCATTTTTTTCCAAATCTCAAACCCCACTTTCGTAACAATAGCTAGGATACTTATTGAAGGTACAAGCACGTATTAATTATAATATAGGGCTAATAGCTGCAGGAGTTTCATTGAACGACATTTAGGCGGATCGATGATTTCCAGTAGTAATAATTTATGATAAAAATTTATCAACCGGTCTTACATTTTATTTTCCCAAATCTCATCGTCTCGCCTGATAATTTCAGTTTTAATTAACAAATCAGGTCCAGTCTAGAGACCAAACTGACAAACGTCTTGTATAGTGACTTACTTAAGCTTACTTTTTGCCTTTTGCAGAATTAGTGGCACCATAGTATTTATTTTTCCGATTCACATTATCAACGTTCTATTTTTAGCTCGTTTGCCCATTCTATTTTTTTTTTAGTCTGCATCCTCCAACATAATCGGAGACTGTATTCTCCAAATTAAAGTTTTTACTAACAAGTTTTTGGAATCAAAATTAATTTAACTATTTTTTATTGATTTTTCAAAATTTGTTTCATCTTAAATTTGGGGTGTGGAGGACGGCATCCGGTGCCAGCACTCAGCTGCCGTGCTACACTCTTCAAATGAGTACGGCAAATTAAATATAAAAAATCTTTCAATAATTATGTTTGGTTACTTAGACGATATTAGTGAAATCGCATTTTCATGTAAACTGAATTTCTTAAAATGGCCGCTACATCGCGTCCCTTTCCACCGCGGAGCAGACAGTGCCTACGCATATGGCTTAAGCCACACCAGCGCTGAACACCACCGCCCAGCGATGGAATGGGAGCAACATCTTCATTTTAGAAATACGTGGCAATTAGGGAGAACTTGATAAATTTTCTATTTCTTTTCAAGTTTGAAAAATTTATCCGATAGCCCATTATATTTACGACAGTACGTTCAACGACATAAATAAATTACTATAAGTAATCAAGTTTTCCAATGATCAAATCCTATCAGTCACTATATGGTTTGCGCACGTCATCGCACAGTGACTACGAGGTCGGCGTTGGCGCAAAGAAATACGTCCTCTCGCTGTAAGCGCTGCGCGCGGACTGCCGTCGGAGAGTAAACCGCATCCTATTTAAATAAATTTTTATGCGATAAGATTTTATTTTTTTACATTATTTAAAAAAATATAATTATAATGTGTTTGGCATATTTAAAAAGGGCATGAAATGGCGTTTGTAACGTTATTTTTATTTTTCTAAAATAGGAGCTCAAAACACAAATACAAGCGACTTTATTTACATCGATTTCGGCGAAAATTACGCGACTTGTTGATTTTTTTTCCTTGTGAATTTAAATAAAACAATGAAAAAAGCTTCACTCATGTCATAAATTACTTATTCAGCTATATTTGTGTATTTTTTTTACCGGGTGTTAATGATTAAATCATTTGAAAATCTCGAAAGCCCCGCCACGCGTCTTGCGAAATTTGGCAAAACGCACGTTGGATTCCAGTGAATTATACTAAAACAAGCAAGTTCATAGGCAAAATGGTTCACTCATGCTAAATAATATGATATTATTTTCCATAATATATAAATAAATTTAATGATAATCCTGTAGTTTTCTCAAAAACACGACGCAAAGTTGAGTGAAATTTGTCAAATTTAATAGACGGCCTCTTAACACTGATTACACTTTTTATGCATGCATTCTTTTCATCTATATCTATACATATAATAAAACAGTAAAAAAAGTGTGTCTGTACATTAAATATATTTCCAAAAAAAATATTGGGGGCGATGGAGACGTATTAATAGAGTAAGAAATTTAAAAAAAATGTCTGTCTGTTTGTCTGTTTGTACACGCTAATCTCCGGAAATACTGGACGGATTCGAATGAAACTTTTTTTGTTATATAGCTGTTAAGCCTGGGCAACATATAGGGTATAAATGATTTTGGAAAATGGAACGCCTGATGCAGAATCATAATGGTCCAGCTAAACTATAAGAGATATAAAAATGCCGCCTTAGTAAAAGTTGTTCAGCCTGATGAGCATTTTCCAGAGACATAAAGTCCACGCGAACGAAGTCGCGGGCTTCGGCTAGTATTAAAATATAGATACTTATTAACAATAACAAATTTTATCAGCCGTCAGTAAAAATTTATATGTCATCGAATTAGTCAAACAATCAAATATTCAGGAACAAGGCTTTCGCAGGCTATTTTCACGTCAGTTTAAGTACAATAAACAATAGGAGGGTCTATGATGTTTACTTTCTTATATCTTCGTTTATTTTCATTGATTTTCATTCATCTTCTCAGCCGCATATCGTCTACTGCTGGTCATAGGCCTCTCCCAAGGATTTCCAAAATGACCGATCTAGAGCGGCCTGCATCTAATACTTTTCAGCATCCCTAGTCAGATCGACTGACCGCCTTGTGGGTGGGTGTCCTACGCTTCGCTTGCCAGTGCGTGGGCCCCATTCGAGAACACTTGCCCCAACGGCTATCGGTTCCCCGGTTATGTGTCCCGCCCACTGCCACAGCAACGAGCTAATCCGCTGCGCTATGTCAGTAACTTTTGTTCTCCTATTTCCTCATTTCCGATTCGATCACGTAAAGAAACACCGAGCATAGCCATCTCCATAACGCGTTGAGCGACCATTGATTATCCGAATTCCAAACTCAATCTTTTGTAGAATTCTACAAGAAAATTAACAGAATTCTACGCAACACGTCACGCCTCTACATTTCATCAGAACATAATATTATTATTTTTATTCATTTTTTGTAGAAGCTTTATTTATGAGGCCAAACTAAGACATATGAAATAAACACAAACTCGATTGAGTTTTCATCGAACACCTACGGTCTCCGTAAACCCTACGCATTGTCTACCATAAAGTGCACGTCAAGACAAATCAAACGAGTCCTACTCAATGAGGTTATATTATTTTATAACTGAGTTCCATTGAATATCTTCCGGCTTTATCATCAGAACAGCTCATTGACTTCATCATATTGTATTATCATACACAAGTATGCAAAATTTCAGCTCAATCAGTTGTAGATAACCGGTTGAAAATTGAGTTGCAAGATATGACCTAAACAAAAATTCATACATACATACAAGATACATTGCAAGTTAAATAAAAGTTGAGAGATGCTGAAACAATGGCGAATTAAGAGCTCGCGCGATCAGAATATTAATTACGTATCGCACGTGCAGATGCCACCATTGTTATTGTCAGACATGGAATTATGATTTGTCAGAGTTAATTTATCTAGTTGGTGTGAATGGCGTACCTAAACAGCTTGCGGTTAATAAACTTCCTACTTTCCGATTATTTTCGTGTCGTTCGTTAGGTACCTCAAAATGAAATTGTATATTGTATCCTTCCGCTGATATTTGGTTGACTGGAAGAGATCCCATTATGGGATAAGTCCGCCTTTGTACCTACAAATTTTGTGGTTTTTTTATTGTTTCTAAGTTAAACTGTTTATGTACTGTAAAGATATATACAACAACACAACACAATAAAAGCTTGTAGAAGAAATTTAATTTTTAAAGAAATGTTTATTGGAAAAAAAAATTAAATTCAACTTAAATTCAAACTATACAAACTAAAATTTTAATTAAAACTAAAACTAAAACTAAAAATTACAAATTATGTAGTCCCACTAAAATATTACCCCTCGGCAACGTGGCCAAAAGGCTGGCAGCATTGCCACGTTGTATGGCAATGCTGATTCTTTGAGCCAGATAGTTACCAGCCCTTTGGTCATGGGATACCTCGAATAAACGTTTAGAAATAATATGAAATAAACTATGGGCGGAAGGACCCCACGGACCAAAAGTCTCTACCCCAAAAGGCTCAAATATGTAGTTTTCTCCGTAGCAACAACAACAATAAAATTATTATTTTTCTCTCCAGTAAGTAAATACGCGCTTCTTTCGTTCCAGGTTAAAAATATTCCAGACGTGTCTGCGGCCGAAGAAAAGGAAATGATCAGTGCTGAGAGCTCGCCGAACTCGTCAAGGTAGCTATGACCTCAGAATTAATATAAGATTACATCATCATCAGGTCTTTTTGTCTCCACTGCAGAGCACGACCCTCTCTGTACTATCAGAGCCATACTTGGCCAGAGCGGCCAGAGGACTTGGCTTACACTCTCCACGCTGGCCAGACGGGTTGAAGAGGTCTCATTGATGTTTATAGCTTTGTTTAGCTTGTATTTCCTAAGTCGCCTTCTATGACATCCACGGGAGGACTTGAAATGGCCTTATTCTACTCTGCTGGAAACCACAGGGCTTTTATTACATACAGAACGGAAACTCCTAGCGTCCCCGTTCCCTTCCCCGCACCTCTCCCTCGTTCTCAAGTGTGTTGGGGCGAACACACACACATTGCCGCGTGCACGGATGTATAGTTTCGTGTGTAGTAGTAGGCATAAATGATACTCCGCTTCTATGAAGTGCCATACCTGTGCTATCTTCTTCTTATCGTGTGTTAGTGACTAACACTAGTGTCAGAGTTTTTAAACCGCCTTAAAGGCCTCTGACATGGTTTTATGTAACGACCAATGTCAGCAACAATTAGGTGATGAGCCTACAATGTCCTAACCAAACTAGGACAACAACACAAAGTCATTGCCCCCGCCGGGAATCGAACCCGCGACATCCGGGTATGAGCCGAATGCTCTAACCACTACACCACGAAGGCAGTTGCAAGGAGTTGCAAGGAGGCACCTGTGCTATGAGTGCTATGACATTAATATAGATATTTAATTACCCGACTACGGCAAAGCCGAAAAGTGGGCTGTGTTCGGCCGCTGTGTATGTATGTTCATCTGTTCCCTTATATCTTTAAAGGTTATCCTGTTGGGATTAATGTACTTAAACGATGGAGAGAAATGACCTACCATTTATGTCCATCTTTGTCTGTCTTTACCTTTCGGATTTTGTGCAATATTAAACTAGAAGCGGCTGATTATGATGATGATAATAATGGCATTTTATGTTTTCATATTTTTCAGATTCTCGGACACGTCAGCGCCGCCCCGTAGGATAGTTAGAGAAGACTCGAACAGCTCCAACAGTTCCGACATCAAAATAGTCCTCCCTCCCCCCCTCCCCGCAGAAGACCTCCCCCACAGGACGCCCACATCCACCATAGTCTCAGCAGACATCGCCATAGATTTATCTAAAAAGACAGACCAAAAACCTCGCGCTAACTTTTACCAAGAAACCCTTCCAGATGACGTCCAACACAAAAGTGTTATAACTATAAATCCAACGTACAGTCCGCAACCTTCAACTAGTTACACGAACATGATCACAGTCGAACCTAAAATTGACGTGCCAAACGAGGTGATATATGTAGAAAAATACAATAATAATATTCCACTAACACCGACCACGCCGATAGCGCCCATAACGCCTATACTCAACATAGATTTTACAAAAGATTTCGCCAAGCCAGAAATCAAAGTTTTAGACTCCTCCGTCGCTAATATTGTAGGCGTGAAAACTGAAACGCAAAAGAAACTAATAAGTCATCTAAATAGGCAGAATTCGAAAGGGAAAGAGGTGAGAAAGGACTTTTTGAAGCCTGTAGTGGTGCAAGCGCCTGCGATGAATATAGACCATTTAAATTCTGGCAATTTGCAGATTGATGAGGACTACGATACCTGAATGTAAATCGTGACTAAGTTTGTTTTGTTTTGATGTAAGCCGGCGGCGACATCCAAATGTAACTTGAATTGTAACTGTAAGTGATTGGTGTATTTATGTTAGGTAGGGTAAAGGAATGCAGATGCAGGGGGTTGATGTAGCTCTCGCGCAGGTTTTATAGAGGCGCTACATTCACATTTTATAAGCGTCAATATGAAGCGATCCTTTTTGCTTCCCTCCCCCGATAGTTAACACATATTGGGGGATATGGGAGGCCTCTTTTCCGGGTTACCCCCCCTCACCTTTGCAAAAGTCTAGATCAGAGTCTGACTGTATTATAGATTGGTGTACTGTGGTTGTCTTACTGTGACATTAAAGAACAATAAGAAAGCACAAATTGTGCAACTCTTGTGCACTTTCAGTTATAGATCGTAGTATAGTGTAATTCCAATGAGTGTGAAAATTTTGTAAATAAATAAAAAAAGTTAAAAATGGTGGCTGGAATAGCTAGCACGCATATAAAAATCCTATAAAATTTGGATGACGTTCGCCGCGCTATATTGTTTACCAAGTAGGTATAATGTCGTTTCTATTACTCTGAATATCTGTAGTCAGTCTTATTTAAACATAGACTTTCTCAGTTTAGACGCAAAATGACCGGTTCTCTAAATGACATACAATTTCGATGAACAGGGGACCTAGATTAGTATACTTCTTATTTTAACGTGTTTCGCTTTAGTTGTATCCAAGGCAACACTACGCTGCATTTAAGATGCTGATTTTACATATTGGTACATTGCTCGTCTAGTAACGATCTAAAATCAAACTCTGAATTTCAGCAAATGTATTACATACCTACGAAAATAGACTTTTGACATAACTATCATATTTTTCCAGGTTTTACTAAACTAGGTCTTCAGAGCATTTCGCAATTCGGACCTTTTTTACAAAACATTTATCAAACAGGACGTTCTGCGTCTAAACCTGCTCTCCTCTCAATGAGTGTTTATATTAAGTTGTTGAAGTGAATGAATTGTACTTTATGTTAAGAATGTAGCGATAGCCAGTCAGCAAGTCAAAAGGTTCGTTGACCTGTCTCTATCAGGTCTTTCTTTTACAAGTCTATTGACTTCTCATTTTAGTAAAAAAAGCATATTTCTTAAAGTTTCGCATAGAACAAATCCTTGTTTTAATGATGTAAGGTTTAGTTTATTTTATGATAATTTATTGTAATCATTCATAATTCAATATTCACTTTCTTATTTTACTTGTTTTGAAATGATTAATCATTTTTAGTCAAGCTGTGTGAATGGGCCTAATCCTATAAAAAACAACAATGTTGGAGACAATGCATGAGTAACACTATTCGTCCATTTTGTAAATCTTCACATGCGCATTAAAGATATCACATAATTTTTTATACTTATATAATTGATTCTGCGACCTTGTGAGTAACAGTGTGAGGAAAAGCGCTATAAAATGACCATGTGTAACAGAGACCGGTAGATATAGGTCAATGCCCTCTGTTGACTTGCTGATTGGCTTTTGGTATAGTGATGTTTTTGTTTGGAATTGTACTACGAATGTGTTGGCCTCAGATTGATATTGCGATTTATAAGCAGGTAGCCCGTCCCGGTATGTATATAACAAATAAACATTCCCAAAGAAATCTCTATACAATGTTAAAACTCCAGCCAAATTTTTGGAGCAAGTTCTAGACCTAGTTTTTTTTCGAGCAAATTCAGTATATCATTCTAAAGTAAGTACTATGTTTATAAAAAAATGATAAAATATTTCAGTTCATCATGTACTGAACTTGCTGCACAAAGACTTATGATCACCGGTTGTAAGTATTTACCAGAAAATATCGCAATCCGCATCGAGTTTCTGGGTTTAATTTTTACAAACCATTATATCTAGTTTGAAGGTAATATTTTAAACACTTATTTCGTTTTTGTCTATCGCAAAACTAGTCTGCTATTATATTTATAAATAATGATGCGTCCACACCGGGCCACTTTCGTTGTTAACGGACTTCTAAAAAGGAGGAAGTTATCAATTCGTAGGAATCTTTTTTTTATGTATGTTCAACTTTTTTTGTTTGAACGGGCATAGGTACTTGTCACATATTTATGTATAATTTTTTCAAAATTGGTTATGTAAGTTGAAGAGAAGTCGGTGTTTTGTTTTGAAAAATTATGATATTAAAGAAACGAGATGGAGCGGTGTGTACAAAGCATTATAAAGTTTATTTTTTTTACTTTCTGAGGTCCATACATTGGTATGTCTGTTTCATGGACTGTGGTGTGGTATTATTTACCTTAGGTACATAATATACTTGTGTGTACCCTGTACATATTGAATGTTGGTACAAATCTGAGCGAGATTGTGTTTCTGTAGTGTTGCCGTTCGATAGACCACTATCGATACTATCGATAGTATCGATCCTGATGACGAACAAACTCTTAATGCTATGTAGAACATAAACGCAATACTATCGATAGTATCAATGGTTTGTTCGTAACATCGATAGTATTGTTGGTTATCATAGTATTGCTCTAAAACAGCTATCGATAGAATGGCATTTTTTGATTGAAACTATCGATGTTATGGCAACACTAGTTTCTTGTATTGATGTGATCAGCAGGATTAAATGAACATACAATTTTATACTGTTTTATTGTTTATGATTCTTCCTTTTTACACGTCACCCATCATTACGCTAAAAGTGGCCTTTGAGTCTGACGGCGGCTGTCTGCTTAGAGCCGCAAGATTCAAAATACTCTGCCTCCTACATTACGGAATAAGTAATATTATGAGGCAATAACTATGGGTCTCATAAGAAAGCTCAAGTTCGCTCAACGAGCTATGGAGAAGGTTATGCTCGATGTTTCCCTAGGTGATCGAAAGTAATCGAAACAGAAATGAGGAAATTCGTAGGAGAGCAAAAGTTACTGATATAGCCCAGCTGATTAGCTCGTTGAAGTGGCAGTGGGCGCGACGAACAGATTCGAAAAAGAATATTTGAATAGCGACCGCGTACTGGCAAGCGAAGCGTAGGACACCCACCTACAAGGTGGTCAGATGACCTGACCAGAGTCGCTGGAAAGCGCTGGATGCAGGCCGCTCTTACTTGGTTATTTTGGAAATCTTTGGGTGAGGCCTATGTCCAGCAGTGGACGTTATGCGGCTGAAATAATCATAATGAGGCGCAGGACACTAACTACCTTATGGGTACAAGGCCAGACGACCAAGGTAGCTGGAAAGCGCTGGATGCAGGCAGCTTTAGATCGGTTATTTTGGAAATCCTTGGGAGAGACCTATGTCCAGCAGTGGACGTTCTGCAGCTGAAAGGATAATGATGCTGTATGTAATATTATGATCTCTTCCATGCTGTCCAAACGCTCGCTTCTCCCTCCGAACCTCCTAGCCTCCAGCCACCACCAAATCTTACAGGAAAAAAATATAATAAAACAAAAGAGTCATCATGTACAAAAATATTTCATTTATTGTTTGTTAAATTAATTTTACTTAACAATAACAAGTGCTTAAGTGTAACTTAACTATGATTTACTCACTTTATTATCGACTTTAGAGGACAATTTTTAAATATTTTCCATATTTATATCTTTTTAATTTTGCTCTTTATTGCTATCACAATAAAGTCGATAATACGGTGACATGGAGAAGATAAATTATAGTTATTTTGAAGTTATAAAAAACCGAAATGATTGCGAAAAGCATGTTAGTAGTAGGGATTATTATTCTGCTGGCAAGAACTATCGGATATATCGAGGGCGCTTGAGGCAACCAATAGAATTTCGGCAATTAAACATTGAAAGAGAAAGTTAGATAGTGCTATCTCTTTCCATGACTTAATAAAATCCTTCCACCGGAATGGCAGCAACGGGCAGCCTGCTTTACTCTCAAACCATAGCCACCTTTATTTCTATCTTTGCAATTCATAGAATAGCTTGAAAAAAACTGCCCCTTGGGCCGCTGGCAGTCGTGAGGCTTTTGTTTTGTGCAAGCTATACTGTGCATTGCACAAATAGAAATAAAGGTGAATATGGTTTGAATGAAAGTGCCATCTTTCCAGCAGCTGCCGTTTCGATGGGAGCGCAGCGGAGAGAAATTTTATAACACTCAATGCTCACGCAGTCTCGAGGCCTTTGCGAGCATACCCAAGCTCACCTGCGCCTTGCACTCTATGCCAATAGTTTAAAGCACAGATATAGTAAAGAGTATTTTCGAGTGTTATAAAAAATCTCCACTGCGCTCTTCTCGGTCTCAAATGACCCTTATTAAACAAGGAATAAATGTATTACAAGGTTAAAACCATCGCGTTTAGACGATACGCACACGCCACGCAAATGCTGCTGCAGTACAGTTTGTTACCGCTTCTTCTGTACTTGCGCTAAGGAAGCGGCAATAAACTTAGCTGTAAGTAAATGATCTGACGTCAACATTTACCTATTATGAAATTGAAAGAAAAATTTACAATTATGAAGTGATACAAATATCCGGTAAACTAAATGATTTTTTACTTTGGTTTCCACGGGTGCAAGTCGAGCATAACGCGTGTGCGTGCGGGTCCTGTGCGTGCGTGGTCAGCGCGCGAGCGTCGTAACACACCCTTTAGGTCACAGCACACTTATCAACTCGGAAAGGGATCGACACCGTATCGCCTTTCGCCGCGCGGTCAACCAGGCGTCAACCTGACGTAGGCACGTAACCAAACAGGCTCAGCTTCGGTACGTCGACTCGACTACGGCTGGGCGACGCCGCGCTTACCGCTCGCCGGCCGCTTTGGTCTGGCTGGCACTAGATCATTTTAAACGTAAAGTGTAGCGCACGGTTATGTCTTGGTTCACAATACGCGAGTTGGCAATCATAGCCATCAATTTTTGTTTATCTACAAATAAATAAAACGCGGGTGTAAGGAAACGGAGAGACGTCAGCTCGCATACGGAGAGGCGTAAGCGCGCGGACGACGAGCCGCAAGCGCGGGGACCGCTAGTTGACCGACCAGCAAAGCGGTTCGTGAGCTGGTGCTGAGGCGAGGCGTTTACGTTACGAATCCGAATAGTGTGCGTTGCAGTAGGAAGTTTCATACAAAGAATACTGAGCTGCTCGAGTTGATACGTTTACGTTCCGTTTACGAGTTGATAAGTGTGCTGTGACCTTTATCCGCCCAAATCAAGTTGACATTTATTAAGAAAAACAAATAACATTGGCCCAATATTTAAAAAATTATAGCTCGCAAAATAATGTTGCTATGTGTAATGAATGAAGCAGTTACACAGTGTAACTGTCTGCTTCATAGCAACTTCCAAACTAATGAACCAATAAGGAAGTTTCTTGGGTCAAAAATAAATTGTTCGGTAATGTTAATAGAATAAAACCTCACAAAATAATGTCCCTTGTGATTGATCATATTGATCATTTCAACGTGAGATTTATTATTGCGGAAAAACTGATAAGAGCACCATTTGACTCCAAGAAACTTTATTTCATACAAGTCCCATAGAAAATGTTTGTTTTGACGTTTAGAAAAAAGTATCTGATCCGACTTGTTGGAAACTACGTTATTTTTATTTTTTTTTAAATTTAACATGACAGAAAATTAAGAAGTAACCTTAATGCAGCTGAAAATTAAATGATCATTATATAAAGAGCCGATAAAATTTTAATTATTCAAACTATACAAATACAACCAAACCAATTAGTCCAATTACAAGTTATATTGCTCCAATTTGAGATTCGTACACACAACTGCTTACAACTACAAGGATTAACAAATGGACACCTAGAAAACCTACATAACAGTCTGTTGTTGCCCTAACTTAACGCTAGCTAACGCTAAAAGATCCCGTAGTCGAAACGATGGTCGTTTGTTTGGCAAACTTATTGAGCGAGCTTAAAAATTGCCTGTTAAACTGAAACTTTATGTCAATGCAATAAGGTTGAGGTTTGTCTGCTTCGACTGGAACCATAGGGCCGGTTAGAGAACACGGATAAGGTCGAAACATGTCGGCCAGTAGCTGACTCTACACGGTGATTTTTCATTGGTTTTGAAGCCGAAGGCCACTTCATAGGCATCGTTAGTAAGACCTAATAAGTTAGTCAAAATAAAAATTCAGAAATTAAAAATGTTGTCTAAAACTCGAAAGTAAAATTGTGAGATCAATTAGTAGTACCGCCGCCATACACCGCCCGTTGGCCGGCCGGGGTCATCGACATTACGCAGCGTATAACTACGTGGTCTCGATCGAAAATCATTTACGCAACTTTTTTATCTTATGACATACAGAAATTTAGATTACGTATATGGATAGAGGAATTTATTTACTATACGACATTTTTATTCCAAAACCAATGAAAAGTCAGCGTGTATACGTGAGTAACCCGTTAACTCATTTAAATAATGTCTGGGTCTCACGTTAGTGTTAATCAAAAAACTTAAAACTGTGTTTTAAATAATGGGAGTAGTGCAAAAACATTTAAAACTGATTGAATGTTACAAAATAAACTTTGCACCGTTGTAATAAAATCTGTTTTGACAGGAAAAAAAGTAGTTGGTAAGATACACACAACGCAATTTAGCATAAAATCTGCAGTACTGCAAAAGATTGTTACCAGATCTTTTGCTAAATTGTATAGTGTATAGCCACCTTTAAACATGCCGTGTCATAGACCAAAGAAAGATTAAAAGGTAATGCTTCAGAGCCCGGGGTCCTCAACATAACTTAGGTGATTAGACGAGGTTACTGGTTTTTAAACACTGTCTGACCTCCGCAACCCAAAGGGTAGACCAGAACTAATCCTTAAAAAGGTTTCCTGCTCAATGAGTACACCAAACAGCAATAAATAATGTTAATTATAAATAAGGATATTGTATTAATACTGATTACATAACTTACAGTAGTATGGTAATAGATGGCATTATTTACACCTGTGGCATGGAATATAATTTAGTTAAGAATGTTAAACCCGCATGTATGTACGCAATGGCGACTTCTGTATTGGGCACCAAACACAATTAAGAGATATTTCAAAAATCTACTTTTAAAATTGCTTTTGAAATCTATACATACATACATAGAATCTGAAAAACTTCACAGTAAAACTTAAAAAAAATAATAAAAAAATTATAATATTTTTTTTTTTACAATTGGCTGAATCGACCAAGGATTCCTTTGACCACTTGCACCATAAGGCGAAAACCTCAAATACATATATTAGGCCACTCACCTAAGAGTAAAGTAATAAATCCATTCAATCTTTTTTTGAAGTGGCAGTGGGCGCGACAAACAGATTCGAAAAATAATTTTTAAATAGCGACCGCGTACTGGCAAGTGAAGCGTAGGACACCCACCTACAAGGTGGTCAGATGACCTGACCAGGGTCGCTGGAAAGCGCTGGATGCAGGCCGCTCTTGCTTGGTTATTTTGGAAATCTTTGGTTGAGGCCAGTCAGTCACAGATGTCCAGCAGTGGACGTTATGCGGCTGAAATAATCATAATGAGGCGCAGGACACAAACTACCTTATGGGTACAAGGCCAGACGACCAAGGTAGCTGGAAAGCGCTGGATGCAGGCAGCTTTAGATCGGTTATTTTGGAAATCCTTGGGAGAGACCTATGTCCAGTAGTGGACGTTCTGCAGCTGAAAGGATAATGATGATGTATGTAATATGATCTCTTCCATGCTGTCCAAACGCTCGCTTCTCCCTCCGAACCTCCTAGCCTCCAGCCACCACCAAATCTTACAGGAAAAAATTATAATAAAACAAAAGAGTCATCATGTACAAAAATATTTCATTTATTGTTTGTTAAATTAATTTTACTTAACAATAACAAGTGCTTAAATGTAACTTAACTATGATTTACTCACTTTATTATCGACTTTAGAGGACAATTTTTAAATATTTTCCATATTTATATCTTTTTAATTTTGCTCTTTTTTGCTATCACAATAAAGTCGATAATACGGTGAAAGGAGAAGATAAATTATAGTTATTTTGGAAGTTATAAAAAAAACTGAAATAATTGCGAGAAGCATGTTAGTAATAGGGATTATTATTCTGTTGGCAAGAACTATCGGATATATCGATTTAGGGCGTGTGAGGCAACCAATAGTATTTCGCCTTTATACTTTGAAAAGAGATAGTGCCATCTCTTTCCATAACTTACTAACGAAATCCGTCTTTTTTAAATTAAGCTTAATGGTCTAAGATCCCGATATAGACCGACCTTCACCGAGATGTATTTCTATTTCTATAGATGTTAATTTGATGAAACGTATTTTATTTTTAATTTAATATGTCAATAAAAATATTGCATATGGGTTGCCGAACAAATTTCAGTCCAGGGTATGATTAACGCCGCACATGCGTTACGCCCGCGATGTCAACGGGTGCAAGGCGAGTATAACACGTGTACGGCTCCTAAGCCTGGTCAGCGCGGATCGTCTGAGCACACCCTTACCCGCCCAAATCAAGTTGACAAATTATGAAACAAAACAAATGACATTGGCCCAATCTTTTTGAAGCTCGATATAAATAATAGCTCCCAAAAATAATGTCGCTATGTGTAACTGTCTGCTGCATAGCAACTTCCAAACTAATGAACCAATAAGGAAGTTCCTTGGGTCAAAAATAAATTATTTGTTAATAGAATAAAACGTCACAAAATAAAATAATGTCACTTTTCATTGACCATATACATTTCCAACGTGATTTTAGTTTGGTGGTGATTTATTATTGCGGAAAAACTGATATTAAGATTTGACTCCAAGAAACTGTCCTATCGTCATAAGTCTTTATTTCATATAAATCCCACAGAAAATGTTTGTTTTGACGTTTAGAAAAAAGTACCTGATTCGACTTGTTGGAACCTTATTTTGATTATTTTTTCTTTTCTTTAAGTAACATGAAAATTAAGAAGCAGTAACGTTAATGCAGCTGAAAATTAAATGATCATTATATAAAACGTCGATAAAATTTTAATTATTCAAACTATACAAATACAACCAAACCGATTAGTCCAATTACAAGTTATATTGCTCCAATTTGAGATTCGTACACACAACTGCTTACAACTACAAGGATTAACAAATGGACACCTAGAAAACCTACATAACAGTCTGTTGTTGCCCTAACTTAAAGCTAGCTAACGCTAAAAGATCCCGTAGTCGAAACGATGGTCGTTTGTTTGGCAAACTTATTGAGCGAGCTTAAAAATTGCCTGTTGAACTGAAACTTTATGTCAATGCAATAAGGTTGAGGTTCGTCTGCTTCGACTGGAACCATAGGGCCGGTTAGAGAACACGGATGAGGTTGAAACATGTCGGCCAGTAGCTGACTCTACACGGTGATTTTTCATTGGTTTTGAAGCCGAAGGCCACTTCATAGGCATCGTTAGTAAGACCTAATAAGTTAGTCAAAATAAAAATTCAGAAACTAAAAATGTTGTCTAAAACTCGAAAGTAAAATTGTGAGATCAATTAGTAGTACCGCCGCCATACACCGCCCGTTGCCCGGCCGGGGTCATCGACATTACGCAGGCAGCGTATAACTACGTGGTCTCGATCGAAAATCATTTACGCAACTTTTTTATCTTATGACATACAGAAATTTGGATTACGTATATGGATAGAGAAATTTATTTACTATACGAATTTTTTTTTTCAAAACCAATGAAAAGTCAGCGTGTATACGTGAGTAACCCGTTAACTCAATTTAATAATGTCTGGGTCTCACGTTAGTGTTAATCAAAAAACTTAAAACTGTGTTTTAATTAAATCTGTTTTGACAGGAAAAAAAGTAGTTGGTAAGATACACACAACGCAATTTAGCATAAAATCTGCAGTACTGCAAAAGATTGTTACCAGATCTTTTGCTAAATTGTATAGTGTATAACCACCTTTAAACATACCGTGTCATAGGCCAAAGAAAGATTAATAGGTAATGCTTCAGAGCCCAGGGTCCTCAACATAACTTAGATGATTAGACGAGGTTACTGGTTTTTAAACACCGTCTGACCTCCGCAACCCAGAGGGTAGACCAGAACCAATCCTTAAAAAGGTTTCCTGCTCAATTAGTACACCAAACAGCAATAAATAATGTTAATTATAAATAAGGATATTGTATTAATACTGATTACATAACTTACAGTAGTATGGTAATAGATGGCATTATTTACACCTGTGGCATGGAATATAATTTAGTTAAGAATGTTAAACCCGCATGTATGTACGCAATGGCGACTTCTGTATTGGGCACCAAACACAATAAAGAGATATTTCAAAAATCTACTTTTAAAATTGCTTTTGAAATCTATACATACATACATAGAATCTGAAAAACTTCACTGTAAAACTTTAAAAAAAACATTTTTTTTTTAATAATTTGCTGAATCAACCAGGGATTCCTTTGACCACTTGCCCCATAAGAAAGGCAAGGCCATAAGGCGAAAACCTCAAATACATATATTAGGCCAATCACCTAAGAGTAAAGTAATAAAGCCATTCCATCTTAGGGGAAAACTGCCAATTCAAAAAGGATTCTTGTACGATTCGGATTACCAACAGCTTGTGGGACTAACCCTGAGTGAGTTGTTTGTTGTTTAATATAATTTATATTGTTATATTCCTTACATTTTTATACATGTAGGTTTGATTTTATTTCCATTTATTTAATTTTTAACCGATTTCCACAAAAGGAGGAGGTTATCAATTCACTGATTATTAAAAGTCGCCTGGACTGATTTGGAAAATTCTTGTCAGGTGGTGCCATAGAAATTTTATCAGAATCAGTTGTGCAGTGGTTTTAGTTTTGAAAATTTATTAATTAATATTTAGTTTGATCTGTGCCCAATACAACGCCAATATTAACACTACTTATAATACAATCGACATAAAAATAAATAGACCTAAACTCATCTACACTTAAATATAAAAATTCTAAAATAATAATTATAATTACGAAAATATGCAAAATGGCCGCTATATGTTCATAAATATTTGTGCAATAACACATTTAATTAAATAACATTTAGTAAGCACCTTTTGTTATGGTAAGGCACTTGATGGGTACATAGTGTCACATAGTGATGTAAATGCACACATTTCATATCAAAAATTTTATTTTATTGAAAATGTTTCTTGAATATTATACATCAGACGAAGCTGTAAAGTTGTATATAATACATGTATATAAAACAGCCTCTTTTGTTATGTATTTTAACAAACTGTTAAAAAATCAAAAATATACAAATTCACACCACTATGACACATTTTCTGAAGGAAGACTGTGTACAACGATTTATTTTAAACTGATATAATTAAATACATTAACATTACATTGCTATAGTAATATAAATTATAATTTAATTTCTAATTACACTAACCGATAAATGTAATTTGGAATGTAAAATCAGTTGGCAGTCTTTTGCGATAACTATATTTTTACAGGATTTACACAAGTTGACATGTGGATTTATTATGGTTTCCAAATGTATACATACATAATATATTTGTAAATATATACAAGATTCCATTCATTAATATGGCATGTATAATACAGTAGTTCAACTAAATTCATTTCCCTCGTATAAACTCTCACAGACGTCCAAAAGTCTGAGAACAGGTCCAATATTGTAAGGGAATAAGGATTTTGATACCAACCTGCTTATTTGTAAGCGTAACCTTATCAACACCCTCATAGTATCGTCCAAACCTCTCGTACCACCCGCATCTGATTGTTGGCACGTTTCTAGGAATTTCGGCCAATTCCTTCTTACATACTTCAAAAATCTTAACAGATACAGCAGAAAACATGTCTCATTGCTTACGAGATAGTCTAATAAGACATCGCTATCATGTGAAACTACTTTCAAGAATTCTATGAACGATGAAATGGGATTCAACATCGGTATTAAATCCGGATACATAGAGTTCCTGTAAACAATACCCACGGTAATATCTAAAGTACAGACCATGGATTCAATCAAATAATCGTCCTGTTCACTGAACAGATGAATGAGCATTTTAGTAAAAGGAGTTTCAGGATGAAACTCTAAGCTGTTCCTCATGAATGTGTCCAACTTTTTCAGGACATCTCTTATAGATCTTTCTACGATTTGCATGTCTTGTATCGCGTTATAGTCTGCCGAATCTATCGAGCTGTCAGAGGAGTCACACCTCATTTCCTTGACTGTTACTGCTATGGATTTTAGAACTAAAAGAGACATTTTTTGTAACATGGTCTTGTCTACTTCACTTCGAGATGACGTATCTTCGTTCTCGTCATCCCCATAGCTCTGATCCACTAACTGAATATTAGAAGTCAAAGGCGCCACATCAGGGCCTAAAGAATAATCTTGAATAACCCTACATTCATGGCCTAAGAACCCAAAACTACTTCTACTGTTTTGTATTCTGACTTCATTTAGCAATCTGTAATCTTTCACGAACCTTACGATTGAGTGAGCGAGACAGCAAATCTCCTCTGGCAAGACATCTTGTAAAGCTAACGTTGAACCGTAGCAGAGTACCTCATTGAATAAACTCAAGAGATGTGAGTAAATGAGGTTTGGGAGATTAGTATTCCTCAATAAGTCAACGAAGCTCTGCAAATCAGCGTAAAAAGGTTTAGTATCCCTCACAGAAAGATTTGCTTTTACGCTGATGATATTCTCCCACAGTGAGAAAAATGTGAGTATGCAGTTTTCAACATTAGCTAAGTTCAGGTACGTACGTAATAGGAGTTTCATGTTTTTAACTAATTCTGGCCAGTTGTGTTCCAAAGTCTTTATCGTCAAGCACTTTATATGAGAGGTATCAAACGATTCAGAATCTTTTAGCAAGACTGTGACACAACCATGTTCATTCACCCTTTCTATCCTCGCATGAGGAGGTTCCGGCGACGGGGAGCGTTCTTCACCATCAGGAGGGAACTTAAGAACTGGCTCATGTAATTTAAAATCTTGCCTGTCTTCAGTTGGATTTTCTGAAGATGTAGACGGGGCACTGTGCGTTTGTAGATTTGAGAAGGCACTATGCAAATTACTTGTTTGAGAACTTGATGATGGGACTTCAGTATTGGTACTGGTCCCATAACCTACGCTACTTCTGAATGGATTGTCCTCCTGTACATGCAAACCACCTGCTGAATTAATATAATTACTGTCTTCTAGCGGATGTTGCTCCACATCTTTCCACTCCACTATCCTCTTTATGATATCTAAGCTGAAATTTATCTTTTGCACTGTTATTCGATTAATATTCTCAAAGGAATATATGTTTTCTGCTATCTGATGTAGCCAGTTCTCATCTACGGTATCTTTAGAGACAATAAGAAAGCTTGCAAGAACTCTGCTTGCTACAAATGTGACAAATTTACTATGATGATCAGCTAAATCTATGACTTCAGTTATCCAATCGTGCCTGTTCCTAACAAATATGTCACAGGCCTGCATTAGTTTCGAACATATAGTGCCAGTGTTGTTTTGCTTCAAGTACATATCAAACATAAGCTGCATTGTGGATAAATAAGTGAGAGAACATGTTAGCGGCCATGAGACAATATTTAGCGGACGGTCAAATAACTGTAGCATTAAGTTTTCGTCAAATCTACATAGACATTGCCCTACGAGAGCCTCCTGCAGTGATCGTAGCTCGGAAAGAAGCTTATCGTCTTCCGAGCTCCAATGAGGCCCTGAACCGGAACAGGATGGCACAATTTCTACACTTGTAGTGCTAGGGATGCGTAAAATCGCTGAGCAATCAACAGCATCTTCACTTACAGTCCCGCTGTCAGGTGATTCTCCGTTTCTAGATGGAAACTCCTCAGACGTTTCGGCTGGAGTTTCTGAATCGAATATGTCAGTGAGGACGTCCTCAGCCGACCGGTCGCTGCCGTCGTCGATGTCGGGAGCGTCGATCCGCTGTTTCTTTTTGACGGGTTGATCTGAAGCCATACCTTCATCTGATGGTTCACAGTACTGGTGCTCCCTCCAAACCATTAACTTGCGTTTGGGGCGATTTCCACTATAATCTCCGCAGGGTACGTGGCCCACAACTTATTATTTCACGGCATACATCGTTCTGGAAACAACAGATCGAAAATGAATGCATGACCTTTCGGTTTAGCTACCCAATTACGCGCGCGACAAAGCCCTAGGGTATTCCGTTGATTCAAAGACTCTACAACGAAGTTGATGCACAGAATTTTCTTTCTAAAGCTTTTTCTATCGGAATAACACGGAAACTAGCAGGTATTGGCAATTTATCTACAATTTATATCGAACTTTCCAAAATATTTTGATGGCATACATACCATTGACAGAACGAGGTTGTTCGAGGTGTTATTTTCCTTATAGGAATCCATAAATTAGTAAAAATGAATCACTGCAATCCAAATAAGCACAAAATTCAACGGTTTTATGTGATATTTTCTTGATTTTAGATAATTATTTCACTTGTTGCACAGAACATCGACTCCATTACGTACATGACGCTCTATCAAATGATGTACTTTTACCATTGGAATTTTTGGTAAGAAAGTATTACTTTACTTCAAAAATTGAATAATAAGTAAATTGATAATTGTTTTTACACTTATTTATTACCACGCCAACTTAAATAGTACGTTAAATGCCTCGAATCCAGCAAATTAATGTTAAAAGTTGTATAAATTTCAATCTAATCTTCATATCCGGTAGAGACGTTGCCAGTCAGACGACTACCGAATTTAGCAATCTCGGCAAAAATAAAACAGTCCAAGATAAACCCAGATATAACTTCGCATTGTTCTGTCGATCTGCTTCTTTATGTTACGTAGATTTTTATAATAAAGTTTTTCCATTTATAAAATGGATAAAGAGTAAAATAAAAATTATTACATAATCCTTAGCTCAACTGCATAAATCAATTTATTGTTCGTTGAAAGAAAGTTTATTTTTTTTAGGCCTTGAGCTGTAGGGAAAAGAAACTCTTCCTGGAAATATCATTTAAAAAACTAGGCTTCAAAGGATTTTCCATGGATTTTCCCAGCATTTCTAGAACTCTAAATATATTCCATAAAAATGTTTACAAAAACTTAAATTTTTCAAAGTTTTGTTTTATAAAAATCAATCACTCGCATATGGCAACATTCTAGTACCCCTCCCCCCGTCGAGTAAAATGTCTGCTGTGAGAGACTCGAAAATAAAATTTTGTAGAATAAAATACTGTGCATATTTGTGATCAATTAAAATTGTCACGACAGAATCAGGTGATTATCTTTAAAAACAGTGTGTGTTTTGTGTTGAAAGTGCCAAGGATGACTCATAGCAGTGTTTTTGCATAACAATCGATAGAATAAATTTAGGTTAAGATCTCTGTGGTATTGTATTCAGAACAATACAATATTATCTGGATTTAGAGAAACTCTAGTGGATTAAATTTCCGTCCCACGCAAGTACATGTTATTGTTTATTTATAGTACCGATACGGAAACGCATCGATATGTCATTGCATCGTAGTTTTTTTTGGGATGAAAATGTATATAAAGCTCAGATATAAAGTCTATTAGGGCTGTTGCGAAAGACTTGCAGTATTGAAAATGACACCCGCAACCTTGTACGAGTGAATAGAAAGCCTTTGTCGCCTGTACCATAGTTAGACAATAGTGAAATTTGTTAATTTCCTGCTAATGGTGCCCCATTCCTAATGGAAGTTTTATCGTATTCCAATCACGACGACTGCCGCGCTTCTGGCCCAGTGATTACTCTCCACCACCCACAGGAATTTACTGAATTACCTATAAATAATATTCATAACTTAATTTTCTTATAAAATAAATTATTTAGTGTATAAAATAGATCCATTGGCTCCCTGAAAATAGGTTGAAAGTTTGAAACCAACCTGCTACCAGGATAATATCCTTAAACATTCAACAGCTAAACACATAATTTAGATAGACTGAGTAATTGACTATTACACATCTAAAGCTCATTAAATATAGTCCAAAACAGACTGAAAAGCCTCTTGAAAATAGATTTCAACTACATATTACCATATCTTTACCCAATTTATAGCTGAAAAGCATAGACTGTGAGTAATAATTAACATATTTAGGCTAATATGTGTGTTATTGAGATGGTTCTAATATCTTTCCCATTGAAAGGAACCTCCACATTCATTTGGAGTCCATAGTAAGGACACCAAACCTGCAAATACTTGTGCCTTGTAAATTAGAAAAAAAAACTTGGTGATGGTTATGGTAACAATAATAAAAAGAGGAGTAGGAAAACCCAGAAGAAAATTTATCGACCAAATGAAAGAAAAAATTAAACTTGAAATTATTAAGGAGGTTAAGAACTAAGTGGAAGAAAGAGAGACATGGAAAGCACTCCACCGACAATAGCCCAGCTTTTAAGTATAAAAAAAAAGAAGAATAGCCTCTCATTTTTATTAATCTCCAAAAACGCTTTCCATGCATGTGCAATTCGCCTAAAGTTTTACTTAAAAAATATAAAAAATACATGTGTATGTAAACATAAAAAAGTATAGTCATTGATTTCTTTTTGAAAAAGTATAAAGTAAACATTTAAATCATTTTGAATAGTCAAAATAATTTCTAAAGTATATTAGGTACATATTTATCTTGTTTATATTAATATTGGTCTTGATTAGTAAAGAGTCTAGTCTTTAGACTACCTGTGTCTAAAAATTCACACTTCATGGTCACAGAGCATCCAGTACAACCTAGTTTTTGCATTGTAAAAAAAAATAGTAACTTTCCTTTTTGAACTGACTGCTAAAGAACTCTGTACTCAACTGATTACTACCACATCAGTGATATATTTATCTTATACCTTTAAACAAGCAATTCTTGTATGTCTGTATGTATATATATATATTTATTTATAAATTTCTGTGATCTCGAAAACAGTTCTAATGATTTCGCTGAAAATTTGTATATGGGGGTTTTCGGGGGTAAATAATCGATCTAGATTAGTTTTATGTTTGGGAAAACGCGTGTTTTCGAGTTTTCATGCGTTTTTCTTTCCACGCAGAATATGGTCGCTAATTTCATCGCGCCGCGACCGCCTTGATTTAGCTCAGTGGTTAAGGATAGCGACCGCTAGAAAGAGTGTTACGGGTTCGAATCCCACTCGGTGACTTACTTTTGGTTTTTTTATGTTTAAGTTTATATATTTTTATTTTTATTTTGCATTGTTTTTAGACAAGTTTAAAAAAAAATAGTTAATGTTTGAGATGTAACCGAGCAAAGCTCGGTCGCCCAGGTACTTTTATTTATTTATAAAAACTTGACTGATCTGGTGGACTTAAGAGACCCTTTACCCCAGATTTTTGGAAACATTTTGTATTTCCAAAGAAATGATATCTATTTCTACATTTTTTGTCAATTTTATGCAATTTCTTTGAATATACAAAAATTATGCCACATCGGACATGTCATTTCAAAAGGAAATAAAAGCTAAAATAAAAAGGAAAAGATACAAAAATTATGCCACATCGGACATGTCATTTCAAAAGGAAATAAAAGCTAAAATAAAAAAGGAAAAGATGAAGATCAAAAAATAAAAGCTATTGGAAAAGACTTGTTAGGTTTAGGGTAAGGGGATTGAGGACTCTTAAGAGTGAAAAGAAAGAAGGTTAAGAACTTAGCGGAAGGAAGAGAGACATGGAAAGCACTCCACCGACAAGAGCCCAGCTCTTAAATATAAGAAGAAGAAGAAGAGTGAAAAGAGTTCTCTCCCAGTCAACCATAGGGATAAACACAGATTACCTCACCAAATAAGAGCACCATAAAGGCCGAAAAAAATGTGATAATAGCTATAATGAAACTCTTTTGTTTCAGGTTACAATGGATCAAAACACCGACACAATAGTTTGCATGCCTTAATTTTTTAAGTAGATTTTTTACGAATCTCCTAGGACTTAAGTGTAGTTGGACATGAGTTGTTAGTGTGAGTGACAGTGTCTACGATGTCGGACGACGAGGATTCCTCCCCGGACAGGGGACTGGGGCCCACCAACATTGTGCCAGGTCAGTGTTTGATCTTTCATGCTGGTCAGGGAGAAAAGAAAGAACTTAGAATGTACCAACTGCTTCTCTTCCCGCGCAGATCTTAAAAGCCGATCGAGGGACTGGGCGAGACTTGAATCATGTTAATAGGCGATGCGGCAAGCAGCCCATCAATATTTTTGATACCTATTCCACCTTAACGCTTACTATTACGCTAAGCCTGGCCTTTGGGTCTTACGGCCCTGGGCTCTGTCTGCCCCGTTAGAGACGTTAAAGACGAGAAAATATATCTGTATCCATACATACATACATACTATCACGTCTTTATCCCTAATGGGGCAGACAGAGCAATTTGGGTCTTGCGGCTCTAAGCAGATAGAGCCCAGGGCTGCAAGACTCAAAGGCCACTTTTAGCTTGATGTGGGCAAGAAGGTGTATGAAGAAATCAAAATAGTGATGGGTTGCTAGTCTCATCGCCTTTTAACACGATTCTTATTTTCGCCCATTCCCTTGATCGGCTCGGAAGAGAAGCACAATGGTACATTCTAAGTTTTTCCTTTTCTCCCAGACCAGCATGGAAAACTGTATCCATAATTTTATAAAACTAAAAATCTGACTTCATCCCTAAACTACACAACCGATTTTGTTAACATTTATATGAGACCACCTCACAAGTATACACCTTTCAAAAAAAAATGAATTTTCCAAATAGGTCTTCGAATAATTGGTGAACATACATAAAAAAAGATTGGGAAGAATTGATGAACTCCTCCATTTATAGAAGTCGGTTGAAAACTAAAAAGAAATGAATTATTTTAAATAAATAAATAAATCTTTTTTTCTGTACCATGTTATGACATTAACTTATTTGTGATCAGGATCTCCATTTAAGTAAATAGTAGAATTATTTTAATCTGCCCAAAAATAAGTATTTTAAGTACTATAAGCTTTAAAAATCTGATGGCAGGGGAAACTTTCAAGTTACAGAAAAAGGATGCATGTACAGCGCTTATGACGTCACTGCTATTAGGTCTCGCGCGTTCGATAGTGAGATGTCTCCACCACGCACCCAATCCTATATTTGAAATTGTTATAGCGGCAACAGAAATACATCATAGATCTGTAAATTTTTTAACTGTCTTAATAAGAAAGTCTTAATAATAGGGTCCTGTTTTTACCCTTTGGTTACGGAACCCTAAAAACGTAAAATAGATAGTATGGATTAAGCTTAAAGTAATACCATAATAACAGTTCAATAAATGATCAGACAGCTAGCATACTGTATTATAATTAACATACAATTGTGCATTCAACATGCATAGTCATGTACACGACTTTTTTAGGAATGGGATATCCTCATATTTTTAGACTGGGTTTCCTGTTGGTAGAGTTGATTTGACATTGTTATTCAATGGTTAGCAGGTTGATGCTGTTAAAAGATTACTTAATACTAACATTCCTACATATTAATCACGTCTGTATCAATTTTGGGGTAGACAGAGCCTGGGGCCAAAAGACCTAAAGCCACATTCAATGTAATTATGGGCACGTAGATAAATAATTTTTCAAAACTAAAAATTGACTTCATTTCCAAACTACACAACCAATTTGGATAAAATTTCTATAAGACCACACCTGACAAGTATCCAAAAAAAAAAGAATTTTCATGTATGTGTGTAGCTAATGTATTTGTATTTAACTTTAGTTTATTTTGTACACGTACACCTACTACTACCTGTTTTCTTCTCTTTTCCTCTCCTGGTTTTGCTGGAACAGATTTATTATGATATAAGCATGTGTTTGTATTTTGTGTACATGAATTTTGTAACTAAATAAATAATTTTCCAAATTGGTCCAGGTCACTTGGAATAATTGGTGAACATACATGAAAATAGCTAGCGACGAATTGATAACCTTTTTGGAAGTCGGGTAAAAAGGGAATCGAAGTAGTGACATTCCCTTAATTGCCTTTGGTCTGCCTGCATGGGAAGATTGCGCATACACACATAAATAGGCTAACCTTATTTTCTCGCTCGGAGGTTAGAGCCGATCGAGGGAATGTTCGAAAATATCGAGGAATCATGTCGATACAAGGTAGTATGACGACCTGACCAAGGTCGCTGGAAGGCGCTGGATGCAAGCCGCTCTAGATCGGTCATTTTGGAAATCGTTGGGTGAGGCCTATGTCCAGCAGTGGATGTTATGCGGCTGAAATGATGATAATGTCGATGCCACTATCACTATATAATTAACATTTTCATTTCTTTTTACACAAAGGCCACATTTATTATGGTGATGGTGGCCCGTGGGCGTGTAGATGCTTATACAGTCAATTAAAATTCACAAAATCATGTCTATTGATTGTATTGTCCATTGCTGATGGGTCGGTGGTATCCCTAATATGGTTTAACGATGGCTTAGTATTTCTTATTACGTAATTTATTCGTCAACATTATATTACAAGTATTTAATAATTGAAAGACAACAAAGCCATTCTGGCGAGTAGGCGACCGCAATATTGTGAAATGTGTTTCTTTCAGCGTATCTTCTCAGCAGTAAATTTAAATAATGATTTGAGAGTTGTGTTGACTCATTTTATAAATTGTTTAAAAGTAAATATGGTGTTAATTAAAAATTTGACTGCCAACAATCTGTGGAAAGGCCTTTAATTTATTTTATGAATAACCTAGAGACATGCTCCTGCAGTTGGACTAAAAAAAGACCTGATGATAATGAAGGTGTTGATATTGTTAATAACATTCCAGTGTTGGGCATCAAGCGGCTCAAGCAGATCGAGTCGATGTTCATCTCGCGGCGGATCCAGACGGCCCGTACACACGGGCTCAGCGTGGAGACTCTTCTGGATATGCTGTTAGTGCTGTACGACGAGTGCTGCACCAGCAGTCTGCGGAGAGAGAAGGCGGTCGCAGACTTCATACAGTTTGGTGAGTGGCTCTGTGATGGAGACTCTGCTAGACATTATTATTATTTAAGTTACTGGGGGTTAACGCTTGAAAGTCAGGCTTTTTACTATAGATAAACATCCAAGACCCAGTCCAATCAGAAAAAGATCATTTTCCATCTTGACCTGGGGTCAAACCCGAGACCTTAATCGGACAGGCGTTTAAACCATTACGCCATGGAGATCGTCAAAAACAAAAAATACTCTTAGAGACCAACACATTAAGGGGGAGGGAGGGGTCATCAGGTTCGTGACGTCACTATACAAAATCTATATGCAATAAAACAAAAAAAAAATTTAACTATTAATAAATAAACTTTAATATATTTTCAGCTCCATCAGTTAAATATTTAGTAGCTTCTCTCGCTTTTTTTTAAATTGAATAAAAATTCTGTAGCTGTGACGTCACACTAGGAGGTCAGGGTCTCAAAATTGTGACCAGCTGTGACAAGGAGGAGAGGGGAATCAAAGTCATGAAATTCATGTGACGAAATTTATGGATTCAGCCGTTTGGTTTCCGGCAGAGTAGAATAAGGCCACTCCAAGTCCTCCCGTGGATGTCGTAGACGGCGACTTAGGAATTACAAGCTAAACAAAGGTTATAAACATCAATAAGACCTCTCCAACCCGTCTGGCCAGCGTGGAGAGTGTAGCTGTAGGCCAAGTCCTCTGACTGCTCTGGCCAATTATAACTCTGGTAGTACAACAGAGAGGGTCGTGCTCCTGCAGTGGAGACGAAAAGACCTGATATGGATGACATTATTAATACTGTTATTGAAAATGTTGTTTACAGTGAAACCAGTGGCGACGGCTCTGAAGCGCCTGCGGTTGTCCCGCGACGACTTCGAGCTGGTCAAGGTGATCGGGAGGGGAGCCTTCGGGGAGGTGTGCGTGGTGCGGGCCTCGTTCATGCAGGTGAGCTTTTGGTGTTAAGGTGAAACACGTAGAAAAGGCGCGAGGTGAAAGTGAAGGCGCGAGCGGGGGACAGATTAGGCGCGGGCGCGGATGCTATTTAAGTACGTTTTATACAAAAGGCGGCGACGATAAAATGTGTCATCTATACATATAGTAAAACAGTAAATAGTCCGTCGTCCCAACCTCGATTTTCGTACCAATCGTACTTTCTTGGGAGACTATAATATTAATGTGCGCACTTATTAGGGGTCCCTAAATATCGGCGTCTGCCGAGCGAGACAGGAAGCTTTTGGGAGTTATGTCACCTTGAATGGTGCTCCCGTAGCCGAAAAATTACCGATCTTACTTTTGAAAAATTCTTTCTTAGAATCCTTCCTGGTATTATTATGAACAGCTTATACTAAATTCCAGACAATTTACAGGAAGCACTTGCAGAACCAGACGGTTTTTATAGGTAGGATTTTCACCCAAAAAATACCTATCTTACTTTTTGACGAAACTAGATTCAGGTGATAGGGCAGCTCTCACACGATCATAAAATCCAAGTCTGCCTCAGATTTTAGGAAGCGTTTGCAAAACCAGACGTTTTGAATGCGTCACTGATCGACGACTCGTACGTATAAAACGTAACAATTATTACGTTGGTACTTACTTTATATTCTAATGCCTTCTATTTACGAGTGTAACTAACCAGACTCTTCCAGCAGAAAAGTAGTAGGTACCTGCCTACTTCACTTAATTTCTTTTTTTATATGAAATCAACACCAAATTTTTAAACACGAAACCAAAATTAGGTTATTTTAATTTCAAAAAACACCTATCTGTACATGCTTTCACCGTATTTAACTAACGAACGTTCACTGCTGGACAAAAGCCTTCTCCAAGAAAAGCATTGTGGTTAATATCCCCTCTAAATGAACTTACCCGCTCTACGTGACGGTGAGTAAATACCCCTTCTAGCCATTTGATGCCAAACGCTATAATATGCTTGAAATGCAAGTAGATGTCAAACATTTAAGTATATGAAAACAGCATACTTATCATACATTAAACGTAGACTTCTTTGACTTATTATCATTTTGTTGCTGGGAGGTGTGCGAAGTCATATTTATATGTTAAAATAAGTAAAAAGGCATTAAATACGATATCAACATACTCGTATCAGTACCTTCATACATACGCAGGAGAAGCATTTCGACTGCCCATTCAAGAGCTAAAACTGCTGATTTCAGGGCTGGTCGTAGAACAAAAGTTATTTGTATTGTCAATTTCTTCAATCCCCCATCAACTTGTTAAAATATTTCCCACAAAATAGTATGCCAGGTATTTATCCGAATCTACGCGTTGTATGGGGACATACGAATTGACTGGTCTAAGTTCACATTTTTTGCTGACAACTTTTGTAGACCTGATTAATATGTTAAAATAAGCAAATATACATCTAATGGGATGTCAATATATGAGCACGCTCATACAAATAGGAAGAGTAGATTTTTTTTACCGCTCATTAAATAGCCAAATCTGCTGATTTCGGGGTTGGCCTCCCATCAACTTGTTATAACATTTCCCACAAAATAGTATACCGATTATTTATCTGAATCTACCCGTTATATCGGAAAATACAAATTGATAGGTCTAAGTTTTCATTTTTTGCTGGCAAATATTTGTAGACCGAATTATATATTAAATATATGTTTTTCAGGGTTCAAGAAACCTCCATACAAAATTTCATTCAAATCGGTCCGACGGCCGTGAAAGCGTAACAAACAAACCACATTAGTATTTATAATATTAGTAGGGATTTTAGATAAAGACAGGCTTTTGGTAGGTTAAAATCCAACCAGTAGGTCGATGATAATAATAATGAACTACATATTATAATACTCATCATTTTTGGTAGTACGGGTCATCGATCACTAACTCATTTTAAAACTACTGATATCTAAAAGGCTTCCTCAAATCTGAGGCAGACTTGTCTTTTATGATTATGTGAGAGCTGCCCCAACAACCGAATGTGGTTTCATTAAAAAGTAAAATAGGTATTTTTGGGAACCTATAAAAACCGTTTGATTCTGCAAGTGCTTTCTGTAAATTCTCGAATTTAGTATGTGTAAAAAAATAGAAAATAAAATACGTAATTTTTGGTTATTTATACCCATCGTGCTTTCTTGAGAGATTATCCCAGGTAAACATACTAGTCTACAGCTATGAGGTTGGAGCTCCCAACAGAAACAGGTAAAGGTGTAACGTGGATATTCGACATGACCTTCGTCTTGTCAATATTCATTTTTGGGCCGACCTGTTTGGAATCGTACTCAAGTCCTCCATCAATTCTGCCAAAACAACGATATCGTAGGCAAATCGAAGGTGAGTCACATTCTTGCCATCGATGTTAATGCCCAGTCTTTTCCCATTCCAGGAGCTTGAAGGCATCTTCCAGAACAGCGGTAAACAGTTTTGGAGATATGACTTCTCCTTGTCTCACGCTTCTTTGCAGTAAAATATCTTTCGTACTGAGTTCCTGAACCCGGACTAACATAGTGGCTTTGCTATACAAGCACTTCAACACCTCGATATACCTATAGTTAATATGGCTTCGCCGGAGAGACTGGAACACAGCCATTGTTTCGATCAAATCGAAGGCTTTTTCATAGTACACGAACCCCAAACATAACGGCCAGTTATACTGCTTGCTTCGTCTTCTCTATAAACTGCCGCAGCATGTGGATGTAGTCCATGATACTGTAGCATTGAAATCTTATATCGGCTTATTCGGGAGGTTAGAAGGCATCAAATCTGTTAGCGAGACAGTTCGTGAAGACTCTCGTAAACAACTTGTAGACATGACTCAAAAGCGTAATGCGTCTATTAGTTCTTCAATAAGTGTTGCCACCCATTTTGAACTACCACACCTCTGTTCTACATGTCACTCCCTCGAGTAGGGCGGAATTAAAGAGCTTTTGAAGGACTTTCAGTACCGGCGTTCCAACCGCTTTCAAAAGCTCTACTGTGATTCCGTCCTTACCCAGGGCCTTGTTATTTTTGAGCTGTTTGAGTGCTAGCTTAATCTCGTACAGACTGATGTCCGGGATATCTTCGGTATGGTGCCGGGTTAGCTTGGCATTTGGATCTATAGCCGTATTTATGCTAGGTTTTGCAACGAATGTATGTAAATGCCCATAAAACCTATCTATCCCTATCCTTTATCGACACCACTTTACCGCCCTCAGTATTCAGCTTTGTCAATTGGCTCTGACCTGTAGACATGGTCCTGACGAATATTTTGGAACCTTTGTTTTGTTCTATCGTTTCCTTAATACACTTGGTATTAAAGGCGCGAATGTCATGTCGCATCGCAAGGGCTTTTGTATTTGTCTGTTGAGCCGCAGATATTTTACCCAAAAATTACCCATTTTACTTGTTGATGAAACTACATTCAGGTGTTGGGGGAGCTCTCACATAATCATAAAAGCCAAGTCTGCCTCAGATTTGAGGAAGCGTTTTAGAAATCAGACGTTTTAAAATGAGTCAGTGATCGACGACTCGTACTACAAAAAATGATAAGTATTAAAATATGTAGTTTATTATCATTATCATCGACCTTCTGGTTGAATTTTAACCTATCTTTAAAATAAAAGCCTGCTCTATCTAAAATACCTACTAATATTATAAATACAATTGTGGTTTGTTTGTCACGCTTTTACGGCCGTCGGACCGATATGAATGAAATTTTGTATGGAGATTTCTTGAACCCTGAAAAACACATATTTAATATATAATTAGGTCTACAAACATTTGCCAGCAAAAAATGAAAACTCAGACCTATCAATTTGTATTTTCCGATACAACGGGTAGGTTCGGATAAATAACCGGCATACTATTTTGTGGGAAATGTTATAACAAGTTGATGGGAGGCCAACCAACGAAATCAGCAGATTTGATGAGTGGTCAAAAAAATCTACTCTTCCTATTTGTATGAGCGTGTTCATATATTGACATCCCATTAGATGTATATTTGCTTATTTTAACATATAATCAGGTCTATAAAAATTGCCACTAAAAATGTGAATTTTGTGGTAAATATTTTAACAAGTTGATGCGGGATTGCATAAATTGTCAATACAAATAACTTTTGTTCTAAGCTGCAAAATGACTGCAAATCTCAACAGCCGAGCACTCCAGAATTAAATCATGGAAAGACGTAACCGGTAACAATCTCCGAACTTAAAATATTCCTGGACCTTCTATTACACATGAGCACGGTACCACTTTCCTGCCTGCACCAAACTATGCACTAAACCATGTATTATAATAATACATAGTTTCGTGATTTTTATATAAATAAACATCAATATAGAGTGAAATTTAGAGCTCCTCGTATATGCGGGGCTGGCACAGGGATGAAAATTTAATCCCTCCCATATGTGCGGGTTTGTTTTTATTTGTTAATTTTAATGATTATTTTATTATATCTGACAAAATAGCAAACGAAATAATAATAAAAAATGTTGCCCATACTCGTGGCACCATGAATTCAGCCGGCAGCGAAGTTGTTAATACCTTTTTAATTATTTCAACATATAAATATTACTTCGCAAGAAGCCTACTTATAATGTATGATAAGCACAGCATACTTATACTTTATTTCATATACTTTAATGTTTGACATCTACTTGCATTTTAAGCATATTATAGCGTTTGGCATCAAATGGCTAGAAGGGGTATTTACTCACCGTCACATGGAGCGGGTAAGTTCATTTAGAGGGGATATTAACCACAATGCTTTTCTTGGAGAAGGCTTTTGTCCGTGAACGTTCGTTAGTTAATTACGGTGAAAGCATGTACAGATAGGTGTTTTTTGAAATTAAATTAACCTAATTTTGGTTTCGTGTTTAAAAATTTGGTGTTGATTTCATATAAAAAAAAGAAATTAAGTGAAGTAGGCAGGTACCTACTACTTTTCTGATGGAAGAGTCTGGTTAGTTACACTCGTAAATAGAAGGCATTATAATATAAAGTAAGTACCAACGTAATTATTGTTACGTTTTATACGTACGAGTCGTCGATCAGTGACGCATTCAAAACGTCTGGTTTTGCAAACGCTTCCTAAAATCTGAGGCAGACTTGGATTTTATGATCGTGTGAGAGCTGCCCTATCACCTGAATCTAGTTTCGTCAAAAAGTAAGATAGGTATTTTTTGGGTGAAAATCCTACCTATAAAAACCGTCTGGTTCTGCAAGTGCTTCCTGTAAATTGTCTGGAATTTAGTATAAGCTGTTCATAATAATACCAGGAAGGATTCTAAGAAAGAATTTTTCAAAAGTAAGATCGGTAATTTTTCGGCTACGGGAGCACCATTCAAGGTGACATAACTCCCAAAAGCTTCCTGTCTCGCTCGGCAGACGCCGATATTTAGGGACCCCTAATAAGTGCGCACATTAATATTATAGTCTCCCAAGAAAGTACGATTGGTACGAAAATCGAGGTTGGGACGACGGACTATAAAAGAAATGTATCTGTAAATTGAAAATATTTCCAAAAAAAATAATTGGGGCGATGGAGTCATATTAATAGAGTAAGAATTTTAAAAAAATGTCTGTTTGTACATGCTTATCTCAGGAAATACTGGAATGTTTCAAATGATTTTTTTTATTGTATAGCTGGTAAGCCTGGGCAATATATAAGGTATAATTGATTGTGGAAAGTGGAACACCTGATGCAGAACCATAATGGTCCAGCCAAACTATAAGAAATATAAAAATGACTTCTTAGCAAATGTTGTTCAGCCTGATGAGCACAGTAGTCATAAAGTCCACGCGAACGAAGAGCTTCGGCTAGTCTTTCATAATGTCATGTATTATGTAATGCAGGGCTCCGATGGCGCCAACTCTTTAGCGGGCGCGCCGGGGGCTGCCGCGGGGGAGCGCGTGTACGCAATGAAGATACTCAACAAGTGGGAGATGCTCAAGGTCGGTTTTGCTTACTTTTATTTATTTCAACTTTATTGCACAGTTCTAAAAGTACAAATACAAAAGTACAAGTTATCCTACTAATATTATAAACGCGAAAGTTTGTAAGTATGGATGGATGTTTGTTACTCTTTCACGCGCAAACAGCTGGCCAATATTGATAAAATTTGGTACGCAGGAAGCTGACACTCTGGATTTACACATAGGCTACTTTAGGCGCGGGTAACACCGCGGGCGCAGCTAGTTATTTTATATTTTTATATGCTACGTACCAGGGATGTTGCGAATATTCGCATCCGCATCCGCAAATGCGGAGCTTCCGCAAAGATTTGAACAATTGCATCTGCATTCGCATCCGCAATAAATTAATGCAGATTTTTATGCGGATGCGAATGTCATACGAGTTGCGACAAGAAAGAAACGTGGAATTTTCATCGAGCGGAATTTAAAATACTATCACTAATAAATAGAATAGATAGCATAGCATCAATATCCCATGATATATGGTGTCCATATGTAATTCAATTTATTAAAAATATTTTTTCTTCATCTTCGAGCCGATATAACTCCGTCCCGACACTCCCGACACACCCGACTGAGTTTACAAATATCATTCCTTAACAAATATTGCTTCTTGTATTTTTTTGTATAAGCAAACAAAAAATGGTTGACCGCCGCGCTAAAAAGAAAAGGCACCAATCCTCCCTACAAAATGGCTATTGTCCTTTGTAATATAATACATTAATAAAAATGATTATAATACTTTTTCATTGTTTTAATTTTTCATTTATGTACTATATTTATATAGGATCCGAAACATCCGCATCTGCATCCGCGGATGTGAGCCTCTTAAAATCCGCATCCGCATTCGCATCCGCGGATGTGAAAAAATCTTGATCCGCAACATCCCTGCTACGTACTAGCTCGAAGTTTAGGTAAATATGTGTCGCAGCCATCTTGTAAAATTAGCCATGCAATTGGCCGCCTAGCCCGGACATTAAAACCAAGCATCCAATTGGATGCCTAGGCCGATAGTTAATTGAATTAGAATCACTCAACGTTTAACCACTTGGCGTATTGAAAGTCAGTCCCTTGAATATGACTGACCAAAACTCAGCCAAGTAATTTAAATTAGTTCAGTTTTTTTCCACGGCGGCGTAGTAGCTCACCCAAAACAAATATGGCGTCAACAACTCAAACAGCTGTTGTGACACTTGTGACTGTGAATGATATTTTTCAGTCATAAATCTCATCAAAAGTCATTTTCCTAATATTTCTCATTACTAGTTATTAAATGGTAGGTATTAGTAAAAAGTAGTCGTCAGTAATATCTTATACCTTTAAACGAGCAATTCTTGTATATATATTTATAAACTTCTGTGATCTCGAAAACGGCTCTAACGATTTCGCTGAAAATTTGTATATGGGGGTTTTCGGGGGTAAATAATCGATCTAGATTAGTTTTATGTTTGGGAAAACGCGTGTTTTCAAGTTTTCATGCGTTTTTCTTTCCACGCAGAATATGGTCGCTAATTTCGGCGCGCCGACCGCTTTGATTTTAGCTCAGTGGTTAAGGATATCGACCGCTAGAAAAAGTGTTACGGGTTCGAATCCCACTCGGTGACTTACTTTTTTTTATTTTATGTTTAAGTTTATATATAATTTTTTATTTTGCATTGTTTTTAGACAAGTTTAAAAAAAATAGTTAATGTTTGAGTTGTAACCGAGCAAAGCTCGGTCGCCCAGGTATTGTAAATTGCAGATGCTAACCACATATCACTAATTCATCAATATCCAATTAACTAAATGACTATACTTACTAGGTTCAGCCATCTGGTTAAGCGTTGCGTTCAATGACTTGGCAAGATGTCGTTCAGCCATTCAATTGGTGGTAAAACTGATAAGTGGCGTCTACTGTAGTACGTTATAGCTCGTTGTGTAACACTATAACCCTATTGTTCCGCAGCGCGCTGAGACGGCGTGCTTCCAGGAGGAGCGCGACGTGCTAGTGTTCGGCGACCGGCGCTGGATCACCAACCTGCACTACGCGTTTCAGGACGAACACAATCTGGTGAGCTTTTTCTTATTATTATTAAAGAGCTAAAATCTTGTCTATCTCTCTTTTCTTTAAAAAAAAAGACGTGTGGCACTCGGGGACTGCCGCGGTAAAGCTATTGCAAACAAGGAAGGACGGCAACGTCGCAAACGGACGACGGAGACGAAGCGGCAACCTACATGGTAGGCGGAGTGGGGAGAGCGTGAGGTTTTTTCGTTACGGAATTTCCGGATTCGGTCCCCGCGCTCAAGGCCAGCGATAGAAGCTATGCAATAGCTTAATAAATTATATACAGTACACGTAATGTCAATTATACTTAAAGACGTAAAAGAGACTGTAAAGGTCTAATATGGAATAAATATTTGAATCTTTGAACCTGCACAGTTTTTGTAGAGTGGCATGTTTTAATTTTGGTGATATATGTTAAAATTATACTTTTTTGTAGAATGCAATTTATATTTAAATCTTCACTTCACTCAGGATTCAACAGTAGAATCCAAGTGATTCTACCTTTGAATCCTTCGTTTTACCTTACTTTTATAACAAAACAAACTACTCCCTCGGCCTCGTAGCTAAATTTAGTATTTAATGCGTGTTTAAATGCCAACTTTTCTGCCCAGTACCTGGTGATGGACTACTACTGCGGCGGTGACCTTCTCACGCTGCTGTCCAAGTTCGAGGACCGTCTCCCCGAGGACATGGCCAAGTTCTACATCGCGGAGATGGTGCTGGCCATACAGAGCGTGCACGAGCTCAGATATGTTCACAGGTGGGATTTTTTTTATCCTACTAATATTATAAATGCGAAAGTGAGTTTGTATATTTGTTTGTTTGTTTGTTACCTCTTCACGCTTCAACTACTGAACTGATTTGGATAAAATTTGGTATGGATATAGTTTGAGACTCGGGGAAGGACATAGGGTACTCTTTATCCCGAAATTCCCACGGGGAGCGAAACCCGCGGGTATAGCTAGTAGCCTATATAGTATCCCTTCGTGTTTCTACGATTCACGATCCGAAGCAGCTTGCTGCCACCCACTTAAGTAGCATTCAATTTCGTTCCTCCATTTTTTCCTCGGCCTTCCCCTACGCCGGCGTCCTTCTGGAACCCATAACGTGTTAATATTGTATCTAAAAAAATAAAAAATGTTTTATAGTGTAGTTTTTATGTGTAGCCGACCCTGTTTTTGCCGCTAAAACAGCCATCTAAAGAAAATCAGCCATGTGGTTTCCGCCAGAGTAGAATAGGACCACTCCAAGTCCCCCGTGGATGTCGTAGAAGGCGACTTAGGGAATACAAGCTAAACTAACTAGCTAGGCCAAGTCCTCTGGCTGCTCTGGCCAAGTATAGCTCTTGTAGTACAGAGAGGGTCGTGCACCTGCAGTGGAGACAAAGACCTGATGATGATGATGATGAGTGTAGTATTTTGTGTGTCGTCGACACTGGTTTTGAAGCTGAAACAGCTGTCTAATGATAATTGGGTATTTTCCTATGCGAAAAATAAATTAATTTGTACTGATAGCGAAATAAAACGTCGCAAAATAATGTCACTTGTCTTTTGTCATATTCATTTTAACGTGATTTTAAATTTATTATTGCAGAAAAACTGATAATAAGTGCGATATTTGACTCCAAAAATCTATGACGTCATCTGCCTGTATTTCATACAAAATCCCATAGAAACCGTTTGTTTTGACGTTTAGAAAAAAGTATCTGATTTGACTCATTGGAAAATAGCGTATTGCTGGGACTTTCTGAAGCACAGGGGAAAGTACTGAGTCAGTGGTAGGAGGGGTTTTAACCATATAGCGATTGCTGACCGTAATCCAATCATTATATCAGCCGCAGGAAGTCCCCTGCTGGACATAGGCCTTCCCCAAGGATTTCCAAAACGACTTTTCGGAAGCGGTTGCTTAGTTGCTGTTACATAGATATACAAGTGAGTTTGTAGTATTCCTAAGGATTAAGTAGCTATTTCAGTCCCGCTTTGCAGGGATTATTTTCTGTTCGTCATCGTTTTTCGAATAGATGAGACATAACAAATGTTTTCTTTTACAGGGACATAAAACCGGACAACGTGCTGTTAGATGCGAGCGGGCATATAAGGCTGGCGGACTTTGGCTCTTGTCTCAGGCTAGGGGAAGACGGAAAGGTTAGTAGTTTTTGTTGAAGGGTTTTTAATAACCGACAAAAGAGAAAGGTGTTATAAGTATGACGCTAATGTGTCTCTGTGACACACAGACAGACATTGTGTTTTTTTACGAGAAAGCAAGTTCCGTTCTGGTGTTCCTTAGCTGTATTGGATGACAATCGGTTCAGCCGTTCCAAAGTTATTGGGGGTTAACGCTTGGGGTTTTGTAGTTTACCTGCCTATAATAATAGATGGCGCTATGGATATCATTCCACTTAAAATTGGTTGGAATATGTAGTTCCACTATTCATCAATAGATGGTGGAATCGGGGGTTTTTAATTTGCCTCGCAAATTAACTTGGTGTTCTTTTTAGTAGGTTTGTTCTAAATCTGAAATAAATATATATATAATTGTAGTGAGCTAATATCTTTAAGGTGTCATTAGATCTGTCTTAAAAAAAGTTTGCGAGTGACATAATGCTACATTTTATTCATTAGGAACTAGCTAAAAACGTAAGCGGAATTTTTATATTACTTAGGTCAACATTGTTAGAAGTTCTTGCTAATGAGGGTTTTCAAAAATACAAGACACTAGATGGCAGCACAGTCACGTCAGCACCAATAAGCTGCTGTGATTGGCTACATTTGACGGAGCAAAATAACCTGTCAACTGACGGTCCAATCACAGCAGGCGATTGGAGCTGACGTCACTGTGCTGCCATCTCGTGTCACATTTTTTGGAAAACCCTCATTATCATCATCATCATCACTTCTGTCGTATAATGTCTACTGCTGGACATAGGCCTCTTTTAAAGATTTCCAAAAAGACGATCTAGAGCGGCTTGCGTCCAGCGCCCTCCAGTGACCTTGGTCAGGTCATCAGACCACCTTATCCTACGCTAACCAAACCCTCATTTGGTGCTTTCTGTCACAGGTCCAAAGCAACGTGGCAGTAGGTACACCCGATTACATTTCGCCGGAAATCCTACGCGCAATGGAGGACGGGCAGGGGCGGTACGGGCCCGAGTGCGATTGGTGGTCGCTAGGTAAATACAATTTTATTTTACTCATACATGTTTGGAAATTTAGGCATTATTGTAGTAAAAAATAGAGGCGAAGTTTGAAAAATTTTAAAAGCAAGATGCACAGGAAACTAAAAATATTTACTTTGCAGTAGGTAAATTTTGATTGCTTTTGGTAAATATTTGCATAGTTGGTTGTTTCTTACTATATAAATAAATTAGTTTATTTAAAAGTTATTTCTTTCATTATTTATTCACATTTATTGAGAATAGCACTATACATGCCGCGGCAGGAATAGGATTGCCGGATTCGTAATTATATTATTAGTATTCGAAATTAATTTTATACAATTAAAATAAATTGAAAAATTTTCTACGTGACTTGGCTATAAGTCACCTCGAAGTAAATCGACAGATACCAAATTTTTATTCTCGGGCACCTTTTTCACATGGGTGAAGTCAGTTTATAGGATTTGTCCTATACCCTTTGTATTGTATTGTATTGTATTGTATCCAGGTGTGTGCATGTACGAGATGCTGTTCGGCGAGACCCCGTTCTACGCGGAGTCGCTGGTGGAGACGTACGGCAAGATCATGAACCACGCGCGCTCCTTCCACTGCCCGCCGCCGGACGACAGTGCTGCGCAGGTATTGTATTGTATTGTATTGTATGTAAGGTGTATGCATGACGAACATTGACTGCCTCCGTGGTGTAGTGGTTAGAGCGTTCGGCTCATCCCCGGAGATCGCGGGTTCGATTCCCGGCGGGGGCAACGACTTTGTGTTGTTGTCCTAGTTTAGTTAGGACATTGTAGGCTGATCACCTGATTGTCTAATAAGTAAAATGATCCGTGCTTCGGAGGGCACGTTAAGCCGTCGGTCCCGGTCACTGTCTTTGACATTGGTCGTTACCTAAAACCATGTCAGAGGCCTTCAAGGCGGTTTAAAAACTCTGACACTAGTGTTAGTCACTAACACACACGATAAGAAGAATGACGAACATGCTGCACAGGTATTGTCATCTTTCATAAAACGATGTTTTCATCCCAAAACATTTGGAGCTAAAGTGAGAAAGAAAATCTTTTATTAAAACACAATTTGAAAACTGTACACGAATGTAATCTATGTAGAATAAAAAAAACCGGCCAAGTGCGAGTCGGACTCGCGCACCGAGGGTTCCGTACAAACGAGAATTTGGTATGAATTTCAATTTAATACCTCTACGCGTTTATGAGGAAATGGGTAGTAAGTTTAAAATTATTAAAAAAATATATATTATGTGATGTAACTAAAAATTTATGGTTTTCGTAATTTTTCCTTTATCTATGCTATAAGACGTTGCTTCGTACCAAATTTCAAGATTCTGAGTTCACGGGAAGCACCCTGTAGGTTTTGATTCCCTTGCAAGTGTCGAAAATTTGCGGCATAAACGGCTGTATCTTTTGATTGCGTTGGCTTAGAAGTTTGATTTTTTCACAGCTTCAAGGGACAGTAGACCTGAGTAATTGATATAAATTTCAGCTTCATACCTCCACGCGTTCCTGAGAAAAAGGGTCTTGACAGACGGACGGACGGACGGACAGACGGACAACAAAGTGATCCTATAAGGGTTCCGTTTTTTCCTTTTGAGGTACGGAACCCTAAAAAAGACGTGTGGCACTCGGGGACTAGCGCGGTAAAGCTATTGCAAACAAGGAAGGACGGCAACGTCGCAAACGGACGACGGAGACGAAGCGGCAACCGGGAGCGTGAGGTTTTTTCGTTACGGAATTTCTGGATTCGGTTCCCGCGCTCAAGGCCCGCGATAGAAGCTATGCAATAGCTTAAAAAATGCTGTCATAAAATAAGCATATGGAGATTAAAAGTCTATATGCTACTCGGTTTTTTTTTTTTTTTTTTTTATGAGCCTGTAGTGTCCCATTGTTGGGCAAAGGCCTCCCCTCTAGTCTTCCACAAACTTCTATCAGTGGCGATGGTTTGCCAGTTCTTTTCATGGGCCCTTAGTTCGTCTGACCACCGTGTTCGAGGGCGGCCTCTTTTTCGTCGCCAGCCTGCAGGGACCCAATCTGTTGTTATTTTAGCCCATCTATCCGGATGCATTCTGCTCACATGACCAGCCCATTCCCACTTGAGCTCGGCTGCTTTCCGCCCCACATCTTTTATTTTGGTCTTGGAGCGAATGGTGGTATTGTGTATACGATCTGTCAGTTTGATGCCCAGTATACTTCGCTCCATAGACCGCTGGCAAACCCCGAGCTTGGACTTTTGTGATAAGGTCAAAGACCAGGTCTGCGCTCCATAAGTTAAGACGGGCAGGATACACATATCGACTAATTTACGCTTCAATGTTAAGGGGAGATCTCCCTTCATGATGTCGCCCATAGACCAGAAGCTTTTCCATGCATTTTGAATCCTTCTTTCGATCTCTTTATCTTGCCTATCTTGGAATGAAGCTATCTGGCCCAGGTAGATGTATTCATTGACGTTATGCTACTCGGTTATGGTAGTATTTTTATCTCGGGCGATATACATGAATCCTTCGCTTCACAGGATTAAAAGTAGCGCCATCGCCATAAAAATATTACCCTTGTAGCACAATCTACTATTATGTATCTCCAAGAAAAAAAGTGGTGTTTTACGCCCACCATCCTTTAGGGGAAGACGTAAAATTACTTATTTTTGGCTAGGTGAATAGAAGTGTATGATATTTTCGGCATAAACTTTTTTAGGGGCTTAAATTTTTTTGGGATGTTTAGGAGCTTCAATGTTTGTAACTTAGTGCCAAACGAGTTCCACGACCCTCAGTGTTTTTATTTTTTAAATTATTACTTTTTGTCGCCCTCGTTGCCATTATTTACTATTGATGTTTATTTTAGGTGTCAGAAGAAGCGAAAGATCTGATTCGACGGCTGATATGCTCGTCCGAGAACAGACTGGGGAAGAACGGTCTGCAAGATTTTAAGGTGAGTTCTCATTATCATCAATTCCTGGGTCTTGGATCTTTATCTATATACTAGCAGTCCATCCCGGCTTCGCCCGTGGTACATACATAGCCTATGTCACTCAGGGATAACATACCTATCCAACAGTGAAAGAATTTTTAAAATCGATCCAGTAGTTTCGGAGCCTATTCAATACAATCAAACAAACAAACAAACAAATCTTTCCTCTTTATAATATTAGTGTAGATGTATTTGCTATAAAACATAGTATCGTTGAGTTAGTAGCCCATAACACAAGTCTCGAACTTACTTTGGGGCTAACTCAATCTTTGTAATTTGTCCCTATAAATTGATTTATATTATCATTTGAGCTGCATAATTAATTAACTAATCGTTATTATTTATAAAAAATACATTGTTATAAAATATGGTTAGTATCCCATTATACAAGTCTCGAACTCTCAAATTTTTCCCTATATATTTATTTAGTTACTTTCATTTCAACCGCATAATTAATTAACTGATCGTTATTATAATTAACTGACCGTTATTATATATTATTCATTATAAGTTTTATTATAAGTTTGACGCGTCTGTGGCATCATAGTTCCACGATGCCACATATACAATGTCCTTTTTTATTAAGTACAAATATTTTAAAGAGTGTTTACATCATTCACACCAAGAAAATCAATTTAATTAATTCATGCCGGGCCACCTGGCTCTGGTAGTACAGAGGGTCGTGCTCCTGCAGTGGAGACAAAAAGACCTGATAATGATGGTAATTGTACATATTAGTACAGAGGGTCGTGCTCCTGCAGTGGAGACAAAAAGACCTGATGATGATTGTACATATATATATACAGCAGTGGCGGAGCTTCCTTAGAAGCCGATTCCCATCGAGTTCCCTTAGGGGCTTCTAACATATATGCATTTATTACTAACAACAATCATAACCTACGTATATCAGAGCACTTACTATTTTCAAAAGCCGTAAACTAGCAGCATGACTGGATTGCACACAACCAAATATTTAAAATACGAAAATTCTCTCTTGTTATTGAAATAAACTCACAATGATAAATGTACAAACACGTTCAGATACATATAACTCACACTAAGTTAATGAACGCCGGACATGGTACGGAACATTATTAACTTTAATATAACCTAATTAGGGAGGTATTTATGTAATTCGTTTTATAGTTTTATAGCTGTACTAGCCTAAATTATCACCCAACGCCACTGATATACAGTTGGTATAACCCCGTCGGTGGTTTGTTTGCAGGCGCACCCCTGGTTCGCGGGGCTGGACTGGGAGAATCTCCGCGAGATGCAGGCGCCCTTCGTCCCCGACGTGTCTAGTCCTACTGATACTTCCAACTTCGATGTCGACGACACCGACATCAGGTTTGTATATATGATTTTAGAGTTTCAAGGTCACAATTACAACAGTCGGCCAGCGACCATGATGGCAGAAGGGCCGTCGAAATATCTGACAAAAAACGATATTAATCGCGGTAAGTCCCGTAATACTAATAACAGTATCAGGTTTGTACACAACGACTCAAATATGTACTTTTGAGGGTTCCGGACCAGAAGGGTAAAAACGGAACCCTTTTACTGAGACTTCGCTGTCTGTCTGCATATCTCTTATGAACTGTGTTTGTTTGTTTGTTTGTTTGTTTGTTTATAAAGCTTTATTGTACATAAGAACGAACAGATAAAAATAAAAAAATACTGTGATAGCTAGACTGTTGAAATTTTTACACATAATGTGTTTCTGTTGCCGCTGTGACAACAAATACTAAAAACAGAATAAAATAAATATTTAAGGCCATACCCAAATTTTCCGGGGTCCAGTGGCGCCGCTACTTGAAATAAATCATTTAAAAGGAAACGGAGATATCATTCAAAATTGTGTCTTGGTCAAGCCCTAGATAACCTTTAAAACTATTTTATGAACTACTGTTTATAATTTAAAGTGCGAACGTGAAGCTTTTCTACGCACATTAGCTAAAAGTGGCCGTTTTTCGCAGATGTGCGTAGAAAAGCTTCACGTTCTCACTTTAAACTACAAAAAGTAGTTTAAAAAATACTTTGAATGGGTATCTAGAACTTGACCAAGACACAATTTTAAATGATATCTCCGTTTCCTTTTAAATGATTTATTTTAAATGGCGGCGCCACTGGACCCCGAAAAATTTGGGTATGGCCTTAAGTGGGGCTCTCATAAAGTAAACGTTATTTTCTATGGAGTACGGAATCCTTGAATGCGCGAGTCCTACTCGCACATGCTTGGCTTCTTATTTCTTAATGTCAAAACAAATATATTCTTTGGGATAAGTGCAGGGCCGGATTTAGAGGTCGAGAGGCTTCGGGGCAACAAAGGAGTGGAGGCCCCCTGGCCCCAAATTATTTTCTAAATAAAGTGGTCAATTTTTTTCAGTTGAGTTTTTCAATAAATAATTTATTGTGGAACCAAGTATAGATTATTTTATTATTTAACAAACATAAATATAATCGGAAACGAGAAATATCTGAAATTAAATTTTAGCGTTAACGAATGGAATCTTCCGAGCTTTTTTCGTCGAAAAATAGTTTTTTGAAGTCTCCATTGTGGGGGCCCCTCTTTCGTGGAGGCCCCGGGGCTGTAGCCCCGGTTGCCCCCCCCCCCTAAATCCGGCCCTGGATAAGTGTGAAATACCAAACCAGTTTCTTATTTGCAATAGCTAACATCACGTGGAACCTATTTTCAACGTGTTTAATGAAGTGATATCCAGGATTTGGGCTTACAAATGAGAAACTGATTCACACACAGTTCAGCGTGAACTTTTTTTCATGTTTCATTGTTTCAGAAATCGGACTTAGGGTTGGGCTACATCTGTGAGCACTTTTCTATGTTGCTATCCTTTTCTGTCGCTCAGAGCCGTCATTAGTTAGAGCGAGAGAGAGCGATGGAATGCTGCAGCACCGGTCGTGCTAAAGCGTTCCATCGCTCTCTCTCGCTTTAGCAAATGACAATTCTGAGTGACAGAAAAAGAGGGCACGGCCTACGGAAGTTTCCTTCAGAGCTGACAGATGTAGCTCGACTCTAAAGCTGTTTTTTTTCCAGATTGTCCGAAGCAGTGCCCCCACCTTCAGCGTCGTCCGCGTTCTCTGGTCTCCATCTCCCCTTCGTGGGGTTCACGTTCACGGGCGGCAGTCGTCTCTCCGACTTGGGGGCCCATGCCGCACCCCTAAGCCCCGCCAAGAACGCCCCTAGTCAGGTATGTTAGTAGTATCGAGACTTATCGTTAAAAAAATTCCCAAAGAAATTTCTTTTTCGGACATTTTTCGAAATTTTCAACGGCACGTCACTCATCTTGATTTCGCCACTGTACGTCTTAGCTAAAAATTAGTGTGAGGCATCGTTAGTTATAACTTTGGTCACATGTATGTTTCAAACCCAAGAGCGAATCGTAGTCGATAGATCGACGATGCTACGAGTTTCGTAGTATGTGTTAACGTCGTAGCCAACCTAGAGTATTTGGAGTTAGATTATGTAACCGTATTATGTATATAGCGCCGTATTCATTATCCAGCGCCGCTGAACAGCGGCTCAAGGTCGCTTTGCTGGATGTGCCTATTCACACATCCAGCAAAGCATCCAGCAAGGCAGTGTTGCCGTTAGTCACACATTTTGCGAGCCAGTGTTGCCCTCTTTTGTTGTTAGTGTCTGTTGACAGTTCTAACCTGATGCTATGAAACTCAGTGAAACCCAGTGGACTCGCTTTGATAGATTTTCCGCCAGAAGCTCCTAGCAATCAAAGGATGTCTACACCAACTTTGGTTGAAACTAGAGGCCTAGGAATAGAGAAACGAAGGAATAAAAAGAGGCTTAAAAAGACTAGTATCCAGAGCCGCAAAATATTCAAAATTATTTACGTATCCAGAGCCGTAAAAACATCATTTAAAAAAACGTCTGCTGTACAGCAAGCGTATTCACGATCTATCTGCCCGACGTTCGCGGTGGTGGGGGTGCTTGCTGATAGAGCCGCAAAATATTCAAAATTATTTACGTATCCAGAGCCGTAAAAACATCATTTAAAAAAACGTCTGCTGTACAGCAAGCGTATTCACGATCTATCTGCCCGACGTTCGCGGTGGTGGGGGTGCTTGCTGGATCCAGCACGTCCAGCAAGCAACTTCACGTCGGTTATTATTATTAATTGCTTGCTGGACCTGCTGGATCGATTTTGCATCCAGCAAGCACCCCCACCACCGCGAACGTCGGGCAGATAGATCGTGAATACGCTTGCTGTACAGCAGACGTTTTTTTAAATGATGTTTTTACGGCTCTGGATACGTAAATAATTTTGAATATTTTGCGGCTCTGGATACTAGTCTTTTTAAGCCTCTTTTTATTCCTTCGTTTCTCTATTCCTAGGCCTCTAGTTTCAACCAAAGTTGGTGTAGACATCCTTTGATTGCTAGGAGCTTCTGGCGGAAAATCTATCAAAGCGAGTCCACTGGGTTTCACTGAGTTTCATAGCATCAGGTTAGAACTGACAACAGACACTAACAACAAAAGAGGGCAACACTGGCTCGCAAAATGTGTGACTAACGGCAACACTGCCTTGCTGGATGCTTTGCTGGATGTGTGAATAGGCACATCCAGCAAAGCGACCTTGAGCCGCTGTACAGCGGCGCTGGATAATGAATACGGCGCTTATAGCAGTACACGTGATCGTAGCACATCTCGTAGCCGATAGACCGACACGGAGCTACGAATTTGATGGCAGGCAGCGTAGCAGCTAGACGTGTCGTAGCTCTTATCGTAGCTGATAGGTCGTTAGCGTTCTAGGGGCTAAATCTTCCATTTATGGGGTTTACGTTCACGGGCGGCAGTCGTCTCTCCGACTTGGGGGCCCATGCCGCACCCCTAAGCCCCGCAAAGAACGCTCCTAGTCAGGTATGTTACTAATGTAAAAATCTAAGTACTAGCCGCAGTTACATTTTACCAGTAAGTTGCAACCAGAACTCTGATATCGAGATGTAGGATACTGTCGGCGCCATCTCGTATGCTTCTTGTGAACTACTTTCGTGTCTTCATTACTTTAAAGTTACGTTTGTGTGTGTCGCAGGCGCCGTCCAACGCGGGCGACCGCGCGGCGCTGAAGGCGCTGGAGCGGGAGAACGCTCTTCTGGCGCACACCATCGCGCAGCTGCGCGCCGGCGCGGGGGACGCGCCCGCGGGTGCGTACACTGCAATATTATACTCATCATCAGCTCTTTTGGTCTCCACTGCAGGAGCACGACCCTCTCTGTACTACCAGAGCCACACTTGGCCAGAGCAGCCAGAGGACTCGGCCTACACTCTCCACGCTGGCCAGACGAGTTGGAGAGGTCTCATTGATGTTTATAAGCTTTGTTTAGCTTGTATTTCCTAAGTCGCCTTCTACGACATCCACGAGAGGACTTTGAGTGGCCCTATTCTACTCTGCTGGAAACCACACGGCAATACAATACTACTTTAAAATATAATATACATAGCGTGACGAACCGATGGCCGATGGGGCAAAAAAATTCTCTAATGGCGACCACGTACAGGCAAGTGAAGCGTAGGACACCCACCCTAAGGTGGTCTAACGACCTGACCAAGGTCGCTGGAAGGCGCTGGATACAAGCCGCTCTAGATCGGTCATTTTGAAAATCTTTGGGAGAGGCCTATGTCCAGCAGTGGACGTTATGTGGCTGAAATGATAATAATGATTACGATGTAAGTGCGAAGAGTTCACAAGGGGGAATTTTTGCCCGAGCCGAAAGTGAGGGCGTAATACAGCCGAGTGTGTCTAACTAATATACGCACGTATATCGTACGACGTTTTTCAACACACTGGCTAGAAAAAAATACCTGATAAACTGTTCTTTTCTTTGCACACTGTTGCTTTATCGCCGTTTTACTCTCCTACAATTGCTTAAAACAAACGCGGCGCGCTGCCAACAGATAGTTTGAAAGAAGAAGTATCATGGACGGAACTAGGTCCAAAAATTCGCCAGCATTGAATAAACTAAGCGAGTGTTTTATGATCTTTCGTTTAAACATTCACAGAAGATCTGATCCAGCTAAAAGAAGAGCTGGCGACGCTGACGAAAAGGAACGCGGATTTGGAAGCGCAAGTGCGGTGTTACGAACAACTCAACAGCGGTACCACCACGGTGAGTGTACATTCACATACATACACACACTATACACGCACGGTGATTTTTCATTGGTTTTGAAGCCGAAGGCCACTTCATAGGCATGGTTAGTAAGACCTAATTAGCTAGTCAACTTAAAAATTCAGAAACAAAAAATGTTGTCTAAAACTCGAAAGTAAAGTTGTGAGATAAATTAGTAGTACCGCTGCCATACACCGTCCGCCGGCCGGCCGGGGTCATCGACATTACGCAGATGGCGGCCGGCGTAAAACTACGTGGTCTCGATCGAAAATCATTTACGCAACTTTTTTATCTATAATATATAATATGACATACACAAATTTGGATTACCTATATGGATAGAGGAATTTATTTACTATACGACTTTTTTTTCCAAATCCAATTAAAAGTCAGCGTGTATAACACAAGCGGCTAATATTACACAATATGGCTTGCATTGCATTATGCTCCTAGTACAAAGTAAGTCAAGCACTTCTGTCAAATAAGTGATTGTTAGCAGTGAATAATTAGCCTTTACTAGATGTCACATTGTACGAACATTATTTAAACGAATTTGTAGAATTTCCGTTAACTGTTTCAAAGCGCTATTAATTTTTTTTGCAACATTTTATATACAATGAAGTCTTAAATGTGCCCCGCAAATTTGATTTATATCCATCGATAAATAACGCTACAGCTAAAGTTCCCCCCCCCCCCTTTATTACTACTAATATTTTTTTTATTAGACCCGACTAATAAATTTAATTAAATCAAGAACTTGTGTGCCAATGTTTGTCAAAATCATTAGAAAAATGCGATCTATAGGCGAGAACAGACTGCCGGACAAAATTATTTTCGGCAAATAGAACCCGACGCTTTGCTCGCTTTGTCAATTACAGAATACCTTTTCTGCCTTTATAAAGCAAAGTTACAAAATAAACGGTTTTTTTTGTATGGAATTTTTTTTCGTTTCGGTGACTCCGCATTTCAAAAATAGCACTTCATATTTTGTCCACGATAACGTGCACGTTGTCACAAACGAGTTTTTAGGCGGGAAGTCGAGTGGTTCAGTTAGCAGTAGCGTGCCTCCGTGGTGTAATGGTTGGCTTATACCCGGAGGTCGCGGGTTCGATTCCCAGCGGGGGCAACGACTTTGTGTTGTTGTCCTAGTTTGGTTATGACATTGCAGGCTGATCACCTGATTGTCTGATAAGTAAGATGATCGGTGCTTCGGAGGGCACTTTAAGCCGTCGGTCCCGGTCACTGTCTTTGACATTGGTCGTTACCTAAAACCATGTCAGAGGCCTTTAGGACGGTTTAAAAACTCTGACACTAGTGTTAGTCACTAACACACACGATAAGAAGAAGAAGAAGCAGTAGCGTGCATTTAAGGGTCCCCCGACCCTAGACCAAAATACAACTTTCCATACAAACGTAGTCTACGTTTTATTTCAAAACGACATGTCCGATTTGGGCAAAATTTTGTAATTTCAAAGATATTGCAATTATCTAGGTTTATAAATAGCTTCCGACGGTAAAAATATGAACTTGAAATAGAATATAGTGTTCTATATCATTTTTGACCATTAGTATGGGAAACTTCTAAATCGTTATATTTTTTTTCCAGTTCATAATTTTACTATACGAAACCAGTTATAACCCTAGATAATTGCAATTTCTTTACAATTACCAATTTTTACCGGAATCTGACATGTGGTTTCAAAATTAAACGTAAATTACGTTTGTATGGAGAAGTCTAGGGTCGGGGGACTCTTAATACAAACACTACCCTGTGCCACCCTTATATAATATCGAATACTAGAATGTATTTTGGTTGATTTGCAGCTGTTGTCGTAATTTAGGTAAGATTAGTGCCTACACTGTCAAAAATATTTGTGCACTTCACTGTCAGTTTGTTTCAAATTATTAACCAAACTGATTTTAGTTGACTTTGTTGTAAAATATACAACGTGAAAGGAACATACCCGTAATAAATCGAATACCAGGCTATACTAGATTACTATATTAAAATGATAATAAAATAACAGTCAAAAAACGGCATTCCCATACAAACTGCCCGAGCTTCTGCACACTTTTGTATGGAAATGCCGTTTTTAGGGTTCCGTAGAAAAATGGCAAAAACGGAACCTTTATAGATTCGTCATGTCTGTCTGTCTGTCTGTCCGTCCGTATGTCACAGCCACTTTGTTTCGAAACTATAAGACCTATTCTGTTGAAACTTGGTAAGTAGATGTATTATGTGAACTGCATTATGGTTTTGACACAAAGATAGAAAAAAACAATAAATTTTGGGGGTTCCCCATACTTAGAACTGAAACTCAAAAATTTATTTTTCATCAAACCCATACGTGTGGGGTATCTATGGATAGGTCTTCAAAAATGATATTGAGGTTTCTAATATCACTTTTTTCTAAACCGAATACTTTGCGCGGGAGACACTTCCAAAGTGGAAAAAAGTGTGCCCCCCCCCCGTAACTTCTAAAATAAGGGAATTATAAAACTAAAAAATATTTATGATGTTCATTACTATGAATACTACCAGCGAAAATTGGTTTGAACGATATCTAGTAAGTAGTTTTTTTTTTAATACGTCATAAATCATAAACGGTAATTTACCTTTCATTCAATCAACTCTAATATATAAAAATTAAAAAAAAAACATACTACAAGACTGTTATATTATGTTGTTTGCTACTACGGAACCCTTCATGGGCGAGTCCGACTCGCACTTGGCCGCTTATTTTTTGTTTTGACTGTTATTTCACTTTTATAATACTTAAGTGATCTATTATAGGCCGTGGTTCAATTTATTACAGGTATGTCCCTGCCTCGTTGTATATAAAATAGTTTAAAAATCGCCATGTAATTGACAGGACGGCTCGGCGCCACCTTCAGCGTCTCAAGAAGTGATGTCGCGGCTTCGGGAGCTGGAAGCTACTCTTGCTGCTCTGGCCACAGAGAAAGAGGAGCTGGCCAAAGACAAGAGTGACACCTTAGAGAAGCTCAGGCTGCAGGTTGGTGACACTTCTCTATCGACTATTTTATGTTTTCTGATTGTGGTAATTGGGACGTGGACTGGGTCAAAAATAAATTATTCGGTACAGCTGGTAAAATAAAACGTCACAATATACATTAATCATATCTATTTTCAACAAGATTTTAGATTTATTAATGCACAAAAACTGATATAAAGTGCGTTATTTTACTACAAAAAAGTATGACGTCATGGTTGGTTATTATTTAAACAATTCCCATAGTTTTTTTGTTTTGACGTTTAAAAAAATGTGTCTGATTTGACTAGTTTTCATCTAGCGGATTGTCGACTAAACGCTCGAAAATCGAGACAACAACCATCGAAAGGTAACTTGCTTCTATGTAAAAAACCGTATCGAAATCGGTCCATCCGTTCGCGAGCTACGATGCCTAAGACAGACATTAGCGTCAAACTTATAACATCCGTCTTTTTTGTCGAGGGTTAGAAACGAAGCTCTGTAAATTTCGTCAGACGAAACATTTTATTAAAAAAATGTATTAACACTAACCCCTTTTTATTTTAGGATAAAGAACTGAAGGACGCATTATCGCAGAGGAAGTTAGCTATGGCGGAGTATAATGAAGTGTCCGACAAACTGTCCGAACTCAGGCAGCAGAAACAGAAGTTATCTCGACAGGTAAGCTGTAGCGCTCGGGCTACAAAAACCGGCCAAGAGCGAGTCGGACTCGCGTACGAGGGGTTCCGAACCGTTATCTATAAAAATCACGTTTTTTGTATGTATGCGCAATAAAAATTCATTGTTGCTTTTTTTAACCAATTTTCGTACTGTTTAAAAAAATATTCCCTTCAGTGGCATTTTTTTATCTATACATAGAATTTAAAAAAAAAATGTCTTTGTGTGTTTGTACACGTTAATCTCCGGAAATACTGGACGGAATACCGAGAATACCGAACGGATTCAAATTAATTTTTTTTTGACGCCTTGGCAACATATAGTATAATTGATTTTGGAAAATGGAATACTTGATGCATAACCATAATGCTACAGCTAAACTAAAAATGACGCCTCAGCCTGATGAGCATTTTCGAACGACGAACGAAGTCGCGATCTTTGGCTAGTTTTATATAAAATATTAACCAAAAACATACACAGTGACATTATCCTATTGCTATTGTAGGTGCGAGACAAAGAAGAAGAGTTAGAAGTGGCGATGCAGAAGATCGACGCGCTGCGACAGGACATCCGGCGCGCGGACAAGGGGCGACGGGAGCTGGAGGCCAGACTCGACACGGCCGTCTCTGAGGCTACCAAGGTGACTGTACCATCAGGTCTTTATTCTCCACTGCAGGAAGAAGAGTTAGCGACAGGACATCTGGCGCGAGGACAAGGGGAGACGGGAGCTGGAGGCCAGGCTCGACACCGCCGTCTCTGAGGCTACCAAGGTGACTGTATCATCAGGTCTTTAGTCTCCACTGCAGGAAGAAGAGTTAGCGACAGGACATCTGGCGCGAGGACAAGGGGAGACGGGAGCTGGAGGCCAGGCTCGACACCGCCGTCTCTGAGGCTACCAAGGTGACTGTATCATCAGGTCTTTAGTCTCCACTGCAGGAAGAAGAGTTAGCGACAGGACATCTGGCGCGAGGACAAGGGGAGACGGGAGCTGGAGGCCAGGCTCGACACCGCCGTCTCTGAGGCTACCAAGGTGACTGTATCATCAGGTCTTTAGTCTCCACTGCAGGAAGAAGAGTTAGCGACAGGACATCTGGCGCGAGGACAAGGGGAGACGGGAGCTGGAGGCCAGGCTCGACACCGCCGTCTCTGAGGCTACCAAGGTGACTGTATCATCAGGTCTTTAGTCTCCACTGCAGGAAGAAGAGTTAGCGACAGGACATCTGGCGCGAGGACAAGGGGAGACGGGAGCTGGAGGCCAGGCTCGACACCGCCGTCTCTGAGGCTACCAAGGTGACTGTATCATCAGGTCTTTAGTCTCCACTGCAGGAAGAAGAGTTAGCGACAGGACATCTGGCGCGAGAACAAGGGGAGACGGGAGCTGGAGGCCAGGCTCGACACCGCCGTCTCTGAGGCTACCAAGGTGACTGTATCATCAGGTCTTTAGTCTCCACTGCAGGAAGAAGAGTTAGCGACAGGACATCTGGCGCGAGGACAAGGGGAGACGGGAGCTGGAGGCCAGGCTCGGCACCGCCGTCTCTGAGGCTACCAAGGTGACTGTACCATCAGGTCTTTAGTCTCCACTGCAGGAAGAAGAGTTAGCGACAGGACATCCGGCGCGCGGACAAGGGGCGGTGGGAGCTGGAGGCCAGGCTCGACACCGCCGTCTCTGAGGCTACCAAGGTGACTGTATCATCAGGTCTTTAGTCTCCACTGCAGGAAGAAGAGTTAGCGACAGGACATCTGGCGCGAGGACAAGGGGAGACGGGAGCTGGAGGCCAGGCTCGACACCGCCGTCTCTGAGGCTACCAAGGTGACTGTAACATCAGGTCTTTAGTCTCCACTGCAGGAAGAAGAGTTAGCGACAGGAACCCGGCGCGAGGACAAGGGGAGACGGGAGCTGGAGGCCAGGCTCGACACCGCCGTCTCTGAGGCTACCAAGGTGACTGTATCATCAGGTCTTTAGTCTCCACTGCAGGAAGAAGAGTTAGCGACAGGACATCTGGCGCGAGGACAAGGGGAGACGGGAGCTGGAGGCCAGGCTCGACACCGCCGTCTCTGAGGCTACCAAGGTGACTGTATCATCAGGTCTTTAGTCTCCACTGCAGGAAGAAGAGTTAGCGACAGGACATCTGGCGCGAGGACAAGGGGAGACGGGAGCTGGAGGCCAGGCTCGACACCGCCGTCTCTGAGGCTACCAAGGTGACTGTATCATCAGGTCTTTAGTCTCCACTGCAGGAAGAAGAGTTAGCGACAGGACATCTGGCGCGAGGACAAGGGGAGACGGGAGCTGGAGGCCAGGCTCGACACCGCCGTCTCTGAGGCTACCAAGGTGACTGTATCATCAGGTCTTTAGTCTCCACTGCAGGAAGAAGAGTTAGCGACAGGACATCTGGCGCGAGAACAAGGGGAGACGGGAGCTGGAGGCCAGGCTCGACACCGCCGTCTCTGAGGCTACCAAGGTGACTGTATCATCAGGTCTTTAGTCTCCACTGCAGGAAGAAGAGTTAGCGACAGGACATCTGGCGCGAGGACAAGGGGAGACGGGAGCTGGAGGCCAGGCTCGGCACCGCCGTCTCTGAGGCTACCAAGGTGACTGTACCATCAGGTCTTTAGTCTCCACTGCAGGAAGAAGAGTTAGCGACAGGACATCCGGCGCGCGGACAAGGGGCGGTGGGAGCTGGAGGCCAGGCTCGACACCGCCGTCTCTGAGGCTACCAAGGTGACTGTATCATCAGGTCTTTAGTCTCCACTGCAGGAAGAAGAGTTAGCGACAGGACATCTGGCGCGAGGACAAGGGGAGACGGGAGCTGGAGGCCAGGCTCGACACCGCCGTCTCTGAGGCTACCAAGGTGACTGTAACATCAGGTCTTTAGTCTCCACTGCAGGAAGAAGAGTTAGCGACAGGAACCCGGCGCGAGGACAAGGGGAGACGGGAGCTGGAGGCCAGGCTCGACACCGCCGTCTCTGAGGCTACCAAGGTGACTGTATCATCAGGTCTTTAGTCTCCACTGCAGGAAGAAGAGTTAGCGACAGGACATCTGGCGCGAGGACAAGGGGAGACGGGAGCTGGAGGCCAGGCTCGGCACCGCCGTCTCTGAGCCTACCAAGGTGACTGTACCATCAGGTCTTTAGTCTCCACTGCAGGAAGAAGAGTTAGCGACAGGACATCCGGCGCGCGGACAAGGGGCGACGGGAGCTGGAGGCCAGACTCGACACGGCCGTCTCTGAGGCTACCAAGGTGACTGTACCATCAGGTCTTTATTCTCCACTGCAGGAAGAAGAGTTAGCGACAGGACATCTGGCGCGAGGACAAGGGGAGACGGGAGCTGGAGGCCAGGCTCGACACCGCCGTCTCTGAGGCTACCAAGGTGACTGTAACATCAGGTCTTTAGTCTCCACTGCAGGAAGAAGAGTTAGCGACAGGACATCCGGCGCGAGGACAAGGGGAGACGGGAGCTGGAGGCCAGGCTCGACACCGCCGTCTCAGAGGCTACCAAGGTGACTGTACAGGCTGCAATTAAAATAATTAGCATTAATTTAACTTGTTAACGTACTCATATAAAGTATTGCAATCCGCTAGATGACAAGTCAAATCAGATACTTTTTTCGAAATGTCAAAACAAAGATTTTCTATGAGATTTGCATGAAATACGAAAGTGTCGTCATGTTTTTTTGAGATCAAATATCACTCTATATCAGTTTTTCTACATTAATAAATCTAGGAGTCATGTTGAAAATGGATATGATTAATGAAAAGTGACACTATTTTGTGACGTTTTATTTTATAAACTGTACTGAATAATTTATATTTGACCCAGTTATCTACCCAATTAATGCAGTAAAAACTGTATCAAAAAGAAAAATAATCTAAGTATCAAAACACTTTGAGTCGTGCGCGTGTACTGATACTTATGAGCTGCAAGGTCAGAGACCCCGCTGCAAACAGCAACGGATATAGTTGAGCTAAGTAAGCGGCCGGTATACAAAAGTAGATTTTAATTTACGTGAATAAGGTTTAAAGTTGAGTGGGGTCTGGTTGTGTCACACGAACGCTTGAGGATAGGAGGTCGTTTGTAGTAGGAGCGAACATTAGGGTACTATGACGCAATGAAATCCATGGTATTGTTATTAATTTATTTTTCATGATTTTATTGACGATTAGGTTTTTTAATTAATATTGCAGTGATGTTATCTATCAAAGAGTTCATGTTTATAGGTTTTCTTTAATATGAAAATGAGGACTTTTGATGATTAGTCTAAAATTATTTTATTTTTAAATAAGTTATTTAATGATGAGTCGTTTTATGTACCAGGAGCGCAAGCTGCGCGAGGAGACGCTGCGGGCGCAGCGCGCGGAGGGCGGCGGCGGCGGCTCGGCCGACGTGGCGCGGCTGCAGCACGAGGTCGACACGCTCGAGGTGCGCACACACTGACCTTGGCGTCACACTTATACAACACCTCTTTTTTCGTCGGTGGTTAATAATAGCCCGAGGTGAACACGCTCAAGGTGCGACAGAGACAGACAGACTTATACAACACCTCTCTTTTTGTCTGTGGTTAAAATATAACCTATGTAACTTAACCATTTAGACAGACTTATAAAACCTCTCTTTTTTCAGCGGTGGTTAAAATATAACCTAACTTAACCATTGTTAGCATGAATTACACGGATTACCCACATAGAGAGTTAGCTACTGGCCAACAGATTTGAACCTCATCCGGAGGTCTTCAAGACGAATGTGACTAGAGAACGCGCGCACACGAAACCGTCTCGCGATACACTCATTTTTTGTTTCGTGTACGGGCGGCCAATAGCTGACTATCTACGTGAGTAACCCCCTGTAATTAATGCTGATAGTGTTTCTGTCTCACGTTAGTTCTAACTAAAACCCCGAAACACCAGACACAATCAGTCTTATTGTAAAACGCAGACTAACTTTGTTACTAGGTTTAAAACATTATTCGACCAAAGTAAGTTGACAATTTCAAATGAGACAATGACATACTACTATACTCCATTTGGTTAGGTATTTAAATGAATGTAAACAGTCTTGACATGTCTTTTTATTGAAATATACACTTTGTAAATCAATACCTTTGCAAATTACAAAATAATTATGTAATTTATAATTTATTACATGATTACTTTATAATTAGCAAAATTATTGTATATTTCAATAAAAAGACATGTTAAGATTGTTTACATTTATTTAAATACCTAACCAAATGGAGTTTTAGTGTTAACTTGATTTGGCCGAGTAATGTTATGTATTTGTTTAACAGGCGCAATATAAGGAGTCGTTGGCTCAGCAACAAGCGAGATACAACTCGGAGTTGGCCGCGTTACGGGATCAGTTGCAAGAGGGAGATGCCATGAGGAGCGTGCTTAATCGGGAGGTAAGCCTGCTTTATTTATTTATTTATATTATTCGTTTATGCATACTTGAAAATTTACAAATAAAACTTTATAAACGTAAATACAATACAATACCTGTACAATACAAGTAAATAATTATTTCATCGAGTGCTTTTTAGAACTACGTAACCAAAGAGTAAAAACGAGGCCCTATTACTGAGACTCCACTGTCTGTCTATCTGTCACCAGGCTGTATCTCATGAACTGTGATACCTAGACAGTTGAAACTATGACAAATATATTTCTGTTGCAGCTGTAATAATACTACTAATATTTAAATATTAAATTATATACCAAAAACTTATATTTATTGTTACATTGCATAGGATAAAATAAATTTGTAAGTGGGGCTCCCATACAACAAACGTAGTTTTTTCGTGCGCGAGTCCGACTCGCACTTAGCTTATTTTAGTCTCCACTACAAAAGCTTGATCCTCTGTACTTCTCTGGCCAAGTATATCTCTACCAGAGCCATACTCAGCCAGAATAGTCACAGGATTTAGTCATATTGGCCTACTCTCCTTGCTGGCCAGAAGGGTTGGAGAGGTCTATGCAAAGCGTACATGGGCCTATATACACCATGAACTTATTTTTTTTTTTTCAGCTTCAAACATCCAAAGAGAAGCTGGAGAGTCGCCGGATAGAACAGCTGACGGACAGCGAAGACAAGCAGATGCTCATCAACGAGAACCGGAAGTTGGCCAAAGATCTCGACGCGGTGAGTGTTATCTTTATCATCATCATATCAGCCACAGGAAGTCCACTGCTAGACATAGGCCTCATAGTCATAAAAAATTGCAAACTTTTGCAAAACCTATTTTGGGTAAAATTTGCTTTGTCTGGTTCTTTCAATGTGGAAGGATCGTAGCAAGTGGAGGTCCACAGTCTGCCTACCCCTGTGGGAAACAGGCGTGATATTATCTATGTATGTACATGTTCTTTCAATGTCAAATATTCAAAAGAGGGAAAGGGACAAACCATGTTCGAAAAAAAATAATTTCAAATCGGTCCAAGCGTCTTCGAATAATCGGTGAACATACATAAAAAACCGTGACTAATTGATAGCATCCTTTTTTTGAAAGTTGGTTAAAAAGGACTGTGTTCAGTGCAGTACGTGATCAAATTAGAAATGAGAAGATTCTTAGCGGAATAAAATTATAGACTGCTTTATTTATATTGCTTTGAGGAGTTTTCGTCTGCGCGGTACAGACGCGCGGGGGTAAGGTGAATTAGGGGGCTGAGGGGTTGCGAGCGGGGGCGAGGGTTGCTTCATTTAAAATATGACAATCTCCGTTGCGTACTGGTCATCAAACTAGTCCGCCACCCAGAAGTCCCGGGTTCGATCCCTGGTCAGGGCACATTGGAAAATGGCCTTTTTCAAATCATGGGTATTTGATGTTTATCTATATATGTATTTGTTATAAAATATAGTATCGTTGAGTTAGTATCCCATAACACAAGTCTCGAACTTACTTCAAGCTAGCTCAATCAGTGTAATTTGTCCCTATACAGGATTACTGGTAATTGAATGCTATCCTCTCAGGGGGTTGTAGGTACTGTTATTTGGAATTGATTTAACCCTATAATGTATTATCCAAAAGTTAAGCGTTTAAGAGATATTTAATATTTTAGTTTTTTTCAATTATTTTTTTATTTCGTGATCAATGTTTTTTAAAAAAAAAAGTTACCATCCAAATCAGTTTCTTTTTACAGTTTATCAAGGGTGACTATTTAGCATTCATTATTAGCTCTAATATCAGAGAAATTGTTAACCGTTTCGGAATAGGAGTTCTAAACATAACATAATTGTCAATTTTTTTGAAAATATGCTTCAAAAAAAGTAAATTATCTCATAAAAATTGCTAGTGTTTGGTTGTGCAGATTATTAGAAAAACTTCTACATTTCATTAGCTTTCAAACAAGGTATAAAGATCTTATCTAAGTTGTATTATTCTCAAAAATTTACGATAAGGAACGAACCTGGTGGACAGTTCTAAGAATGCAATGAACAATAGCAATAGGGTCGGGTGTCTCTACCTGCCTGCCATATCGGTCCTGCACGTGCGACACATTATCTTGTTATCTCCCTCGCACTTGCCTTATGTGTGAGTGAGATAGCATTAACAAAAGTAACCCCCAAATTATCCCATGGGAAGTTGTCTTGGTTCAGTCAGGTAATTGCTACTGTGCCACTGCTAGTCAGCTTGTGCGATTCGTACAGTTAACTTCTGCTACATTTACATTTTTCATCTACTAAACTTTGACCCGGCTTTTGTTACACGGACCTGACCTGATAAATAATCTGTGACTTGGCAAGTGAACTGGACTCTGATTTTTCCCAACGTGAACTTGGCGTGAAAAAGGACTGATCGATATGGCTCGTGAATTTTCAAATGAAGAGTATGCAGACATGCTATTATGCTATGGCGCTTGTGACTGCGTTGCAACACATGCTCGCGTAGAGTATCAATCGCGATATCCTCGTCGACGATTGCCCGATGCTCGAGTCTTCGACAGCGTATATCGGCGTTTACGTGAGACAGGAAGTGTCCATAGACGAGTAAGTGATGTTGGCAGACCCCGCATTTATCACCCTGAAGATGAAGAAGAAATCCTACGCCACTTCCAAGAAAACCCGACTACTTCGACGACGGTTGTAGCAGCGCGTCTTGGAATTTCCCAATGGAAAGTTTGGTACACATTGCATAGCGCAAGATTGTACCCCTACCATTATACCCCTGTGCAAAAGATAGAGGAAGGCGATCCTGTAAGGAGGTTAGATTTTTGTAGATTTTTATTGAATGCAGACATAGAAAATCCCTCCTATTTAAAGAAAATTATGTGGACTGATGAGTCTAAATTTGACCAAGACGGTATTACTAACTACCATAATATTCATTTTTGGGCTCCAAAAGCCGACAAAAACCCAAATAAAAAAAAAGAAGGCAAAAGTCAACGGCGTATATCTCTCAACGTGTGGATGGGGATAATTGATAATAATTTAATTGGCCCTTATTTTCTGCCACAAAATTTAAATGGCGAAAGCTATTACAACTTTTTAGAAGAAGAAATGGCTGGCTTACTTCTGGATGTACCATTAGAAACAAGGCGAAACATGACATTTCAACATGATGGCTGTCCTGCACATTATACTCGGTGTGTACGGGATTGGCTAGATAGAAACTATCCCAACAGATGGATTGGCAGAGGAGGACCCATTCCGTGGCCCGCAAGGAGCCCTGATATCACCCCTATGGATTTTTACGTGTGGGGTCACATGAAGAGCCTCGTTTACGATGAGTTATTGGGTCCTGTGCAAACAGTAGAAGAATTGAGACAGCGGATATGCAGCGCAGCAGAGAAAATTAGAAATAGTTTGACAAGTCGCATAGTGAAAACCCATTTGCGCAAAAGAATGCGTACCTGCGTACGCAATGGTGGTAGCCATGTAGAACATGAATTATAAAAAATGTTTAGTGTTTTATTAAAGTGCTTTGGTTGAAACAATAGTTTTATTATTACTTCATCAAAGAGATGCATGTTTTTTTCACTAATAGTATTTTAACATGACCCCATATTCTCTCTTTGTCATTACGATTTTCCAGTCAATTTCAAATTCAGTTAAGTTTTTTATACCTCGTTAGAAAGCTAATGAAATGTAGAAGTTTTTCTAATAATCTGCACAATCAAACCCTAGCAATTTTTATGAGATAATTTACTTTTTTTGAAGCATATTTTCAAAAAAATTGACAATTATGTTATGTTTAGAACTCCTATTCCGAAACGGTTAACAATTTCTCTGATATTAGAGCTAATAATGAATGCTAAATAGTCACCCTTGATAAACTGTAAAAAGAAACTGATTTGGATGGTAACTTTTTTTTAAAAAAAACATTGATCACGAAATAAAAAAATAATTGAAAAAAAACTAAAATATTAAATATCTCTTAAACGGTTAACTTTTGGATAATACATTATAGGGTTAAATCAATTCCAAATAACAGTACCTACAACCCCCTGAGAGGATAGCATTCAATTACCAGTAATCCTGTATATTTATTTATTTATTCGCAGATGGCTGAGAACGGAAGGAGATGGCAGTCGGAGCGGCGGCAGTTAGAGATGGAGTTAGAGGAGTTACGGGCCAAGAGGGACACCATGCAGCACTGGGAAACGCAGGTACGTAATCACAGTAATGTTATAAAGGCGAAAGTTTGTGCGTGTGTGTGTGTGTTTGTTACTTCTTCACGCGCAAACGGCTGGACCAATTTTGACAAAAGTGTTTACGGAGGAAGCTGCCATCTTGAATTAAGACTTGGGCTGCTTTTTATATACATATCTGATAAACTGCGTGTACGGCGCAGGCTTCGGTTGCCACCTGGGCTCGCGCCATACATGAAGATATGATGATGTTGCTTGATGGTATGGAGACAAGATCACGACACGTAAAAATCATTATTGTCGTTAAGTTACATGCTGTAGTTGGGTGTGACGGGACTTTCTCGATCGCCGCTCGATAGTGTCTCAATTGTTTGTTATAAGTAGATGTAAAATGTAAAGTAAAAACAGCTGACACGCGACCTACATACTATGTGGCCGCGTGTAGCTGAAATGTGCGAGCTTGCCTCGTACACTGCGGGTAACACCGCACGGGCGCACCTAGTATATATTTAATTTACAATCTTTTATTTAGTTTCATCTGTCTCGTTGTCTGGTTGGGCTGGGCGTATGTAAATAGCGTATTGTTTGTATTTAACGCAAATGTGATGAGCGGTTTATTTGTGTTGTTGTCAGACAACGGTTCCGATACTAATTTTGTAAGTTGTATTTTCACTATATTTCTCTTCCGCGTTCGTATGTATAGTTTTAACCAGATGTGCGGTTGTTGGTCAGATCGCGGAGATCATCCGCTGGGTGGCGGACGAGAAGGAGGCGCGCGGGTACCTGCAGGCGCTGGCCACCAAGATGACGGACGAACTAGACTTCCTCAAGCACGGTCAGTTCATTCAATGAATACATAGCGGCACGTAAATTTAGCGCCGAGTGAAGTGTAAAGGGGATATTCATCCTCATCATCATCATATTCTCCACTGCAGGAGCACGACCCTCTCTGTACTACCAGAGCCATACTTGGCCAGAGCAGTCAGAGGACTTGGCTTACACTCTTCGCTGGACTGACGGGTTGTAGAGGTTTCATTGATGTTTAGCTTGTATTTCCTAAGTCGCCTTCTACGACATCCATGGGAGGACTTGGAGTGACCCTATTCTACTCTCCGGGAAACCACACGGCTTAGGGGATACTGCGCACAAAGTACAAATTTTTGACTTCTGCGCAATAATAAATATAATAAATATAAATAAATATATAGGGACAAATTACACTGATTGAGCTAGCCCCAAAGTAAGTTCGAGACTTGTGTTATGGATACTTTATAACAAATACATATATAGATAAACATCCAAGACCCAGGACAATTTGAAAAAGGCCATTTTCCAACTTGCCCTGACCGGGGATCGAACCCGGGACCTCTGGGTGGCGGACCAGCATGGTGACCACTACGCCACGAAGGTCGTCGAATAATGGTTAGCGCTAGAGTTTCGTGCCGCTACCTGTAAATATATAGGGACAAATCACACAGTTTCAGCTAGCCCCAAAGTAAGTTCGAGACTTGTGTTATGGGATACTAACTCGACGGTACTATATTTTATAACAAATACATGAATAGATTAACATCCAAGGCCCAATCTGAAAAAGATCATTTCCCATCTTGATCTGACCGGGGATCGAACCCGGAACTTCAAGTTTAAATCAAACTTTAAAGTTTCAGTTAGAAAGAGAAGTCCGATATGGACTAGTGACGTCAACGTCCATGTCCTTTGCAATAGAAAATAACGTGTTTGCGAGTGAGATAGCGAACCTGCCGATAAAGAACTTCATTTTATAAATGTCATCAAGTCGCCACTGAGTTTGTGGCCTCGTGGTCATCATGCCAGGCTGTCACATTGGAGGTTCCGGGTGCGATTTCCAGTCAGATCAAGATGGGAAATGTTCTTTTTCAGATTGGGTTTTGGATGTTAATTTATTTATGTATTTGTTATAAAATAAAGTATTGCTGTGTTAGTATCCTAGATTGTCGTGGATCCTGGGGCTTGGGTGTATTTATGTTTAATATTTATGTATTTGCTATAAATTCTAGGAGCGTTAAGTTAGTATCCCATAACACAAGTCTCGGACTTACTTTGAGGCTAAGTCAATCGGTGTGATTTGTCCGTATATTTATCTATTCGAAAGAAAGAAAAGAAAGAAACAAATTGTTGCACAAACATACACTTTATTACAAAGTACAAAATTTATGTAGACGACTGACGTCGCGGGTAAAAGCTACTATAAACAAACATTTGCCTTATCCCTCCAGCGAGCACGCCGCGCGGCACGGCCGCCGTGTCCCCCGTGTCGGGCGCCGCGCCCGCCGGCAACGGGGGGACTGGCGGCTGGCGGAACCGGCGCTCGCAGAAGTTGGACAAGATGGAGATCCTAACACTGCAGTCGTCGCTGCATTCAGAGATACAGGCCAAGCAGCAGGTCGGGGAGGAGCTGAGCCGGACGAGAGCCGAACTGTTGCATAGTCAGAGGTAAGGCTAGAGCTAGCTTCGAACTAAATCTACTCTAATGTCGTTGAGATAGAGCGTAGTTTAGTTAGCAACATTGCAACTTTCTACTAACTAAGTCGGACGAGCGCAGAGCTGTTGCATAGTCAGAGGTAAGGCTAGAGTTAGCTTCGAACTAAATCTACTCTAATGTCGTTGAGATAGAGCGTAGTTTAGTTAGCAACATTGCAACTTTCTACTAACTAAGTCGGACGAGCGCAGAGCTGTTGCATAGTCAGAGGTAAGGCTAGAGTTAGCTTCGAACTAAATCTACTCCAATGTCGTTGAGATAGAGCGTAGTTTAGTTTGCAACATTGCAACTTTCTACTAACTGAGTCGGACGAGCGCGGAGCTGTTGCATAGTCAGAGGTAAGGCTAGAGCTAGCTTTGAACTAAAACTACTCTTATGTCGTTGAAATAAAGCGTAGTTTAGTTTGCAACTTTGTACCAACCAAGTCCAGGTACTGAGTCGGACAAGGGCGGAGCAGAGTCTCTAGAGCTAATGGGTAAAAAGGTAGACTAGAACCAATCCTTGGGTAGTTTGATAATCAAACGCTCGATGGCGGTCGGGACCTTCACTTTATGCGTGCCTTCCGAAACACGCAATTATCTTTCTTTTCGGATAATCAGGTGATTTAAGTCTGCAATATCCTATCCTGACTGGAATCAATTTTTCATTAAGTATGCTTCCCAGTATATGACTAACGATAAAGATTAACCGCTACCTAGACCTACTGAATTTTACTTTTAGACCCAAAATGTAACTGTCCCTTACTCCCTTAAAGCAGGACCTTTGGACATTAATATCTGGACATTTTTTTTTACAGATCATTGACATTTTGGTATTTAAAATCGCTAAAAGAAACCCTCATTGAACAGGGAGCTGCTCGAGACCCGCCAACGGCTGGACGCGCTGGCGCACGACATGAAGCGCAAGGAGCAACACATCCGCGACATGCAGGCGCGCCTCGACGCGCCGCACCAGCCCTCCAACTCCTGTGAGTATGCCCGCATAACGACATATACATACGTCACACTTGATTGTTCTGACGACTATATACATCACATACATACATACATACATAATATCACGCCTGTTTCCCGCAGGGGTAGGCAGAGACTATGGACCTCCACTTGCTACGATCCTGACAAACCTCTTTTGCTTCATCTAAACTCATCAATCTCTTCATACATGCCCTTCTTTATACATCACATTTCAAACGATTCTTAGAATTAATGACCAAATTCTATCACCGCTCCGCTGTTTCTATTGAAGCGGAGTGGAGATTTCGAGCATTGTGATTGGTCAATTCATGCACCGCTAAGCTCCTCTCCGCTCTGCTCCGCTTCAGTGGAATCGCAGCCTTACACCTACACCACACAATCCGCTAGTTGCCAACAAGTCAAATCAGATACTTTTTTCTAAACGTCAAAACGAACATTCTCTATGAGATTTGTATGAAATAGCACGTCGTGACGTCATATTATAAGTTTTTCTGCAATAATAGATATAAAAGAACGTTGAAAATGGATGTGATCATTGCTAAGTGACATTATTTTGTGACAATTTGTTCGCTTATCAGTACAAAATAATTTATTTTTGACCCTGGATACTACCCAATTATAGGGATGTGGACTGGATAAAAAGTATATTATTATTTTATTTAGTCTATCAACTAGATTATCCAAAAATAAAGGACCCATATTTTTTCGTTTAGCATATTAGTAGAAATTCACAAAGATACAGCACTTCGAAGTTTCGGAGTGGGGGCGGTTTACGTCACATTGGTAAAAAAAAATTGAAACTTTGCATGCATGTATACCTACATGCTAATCAGAGAAAATAAAAACTCGTTTACCATACTTTTTAATAACTTATTAATGAGACACATCATGTGGTCTAACTAATTGGGTATTCTCCTAAGCCAAAAATAAATGATTTTGCACTGAAAACAAAATAAAACGTTGCAAAATAATGTCACTTATCTGTTACCATATAAATTTTAACGTGATTTTAAATTTATTATTGCAAAAAAACGATAAAAAGAGCGCTATTTGACTCCAAAAAAACTATGACGTCATCTGCCTGTATTTCGTGCAAAATCCCGTAGAAACTGTTTGTTTTGACGTTAAGAAAAAATTATCTAATTTGACTTGTTGGAAAATAGCGTATTATCACTTGAAGTTATTTTTTCTGGTCACAAATCACATTATATACATTTTGATTAGTTTGAGACTTACGACGTTTCTTCTCAGCAGAGATCTTTTCGAAAGGCTATCTAGTTTTTTTTAGTATAAAAATAAATTGATAATTCAAATTTATAAACATTACACGCAATATATACAAAACTTTTTTTACTTGAAGTCAAAGTCAAAGTCAAAGTCAAAAAAATTTATTCAATGTAGGATAAATTTATCTCTTATTGAAGGTCATTTTTTTTAAATATTTTTTTTAGTGCAGAAGCTAAAAACTACTAGCGTTTCGGAACGACCACTGCTGGGAAGATTACGCCGAAAGAAACCCAGTTCAGTATTGGTCCCTACCCAGCCTGATGGGCTATGTTACAATTACAATACAGATTTACACTTAAGCTATACATTTAAATTATACAATTACAATTTGCAGACAACTATTTCCAAGATTTTTTCTCAGATGATGATAAGTAGTCATTTACATGATAATACGCATTTTGTAATAAATGATTTTTAACGGCTGTCTTAAACTTAGATAATGGTAATGCTACTATATCATCTGGAATTTTATTATAGAGGCGCAAGCCGAGACCCACAAAAGATTTTTTTGTTTTCTCTAACCGCAAAGCTGTGATGGCTAATTTATTTTTATTTCTCGTGTTAATACTATGAATATCACAATTTCTCTTAAATGAGTGTATATTCTGACGCACGTACATAATGTTCGCATAGATGAATTGCGAAGGGAGGGTCAAAATATTTATGTCTTTAAATAGTTCCCTCAAAGACTCTAGCACCTAATTTATATATAAATCTGATAGCGCGTTTTTGTAAAACAAATATGGTATTTATATCTGCAGCGTTACCCCATAGCAATATTCCATAGGACATAACACTGTGGAAGTACCCAAAATATACCAAACGCGCTGTATCAACGTCAGTCATTTGCCTAATTCTTCTAACCGCATAGGCCGCAGAGCTAAGTTTTCCAGCTAATTTTTGAATATGGGCACCCCATTGCAACCCTGAATCAAGCGTTATTCCCAAAAATGTTGTGTTATCAACCATATCTACTGCTTCCTTATCAATAAATAATCGTGTTGGAACTTTTGTAACATTTGGTAAGCAGAACTTTACACATTTCGTTTTTTTTGCATTTAATACTAAATTATTTGCTGTAAACCAATCCAACACTTGCGACAATATATTATTCATCTCATCAGAGGTGTCAGTTTTCCTATCTACGCTGAAAACAAGGGAAGTGTCATCAGCAAAAAGTACAGCCTTACAATCTTTTACATAATATGGTAAATCATTAATATAGATCAGGAACAACAAAGGACCCAAGATAGAACCCTGGGGCACACCCATCACTACGGTTGATCCTTCAGATTTTACTTGATTTACACTAACTTTTTGAATTCGGCTACTCAAATAAGATTCAATCAATTCAAGAGCCTTCCCTTTTATTCCGTAGTGCTCAAGTTTGGATAGAAGGGTTTTGTGGTCTACACAATCAAAGGCTTTGGAGAGGTCACAAAAGACACCAATTGCATTCTGACAACACTCCCAAGCATCATAGATGTTTTGTAATAGTGCAACACCTGCATCCGTTGTTGATCGACCCTTAGTAAATCCATACTGATCACCATGGAACAGACTATTTTTGTTGAAAAAAATCTAATAATTGGTTAAAAATTATCTTTTCGAATATTTTGCTCAGTGCTGGCAGAATAGAAATGGGACGGTAATTTGTTGGATCATTTCTGTCACCAGTCTTAAATAGAGGGATAACTTTACTTAACTTCATCATGTCAGGGAAAGATCCCGCGTCTACACATTTATTAAATATGGAAGCTAAGTAAGGCGCAATTACATCTATAATATTACTTATAACGGATACAGAAATGTCCCACAAATCACCAGTTTTTTTATTATTCAAGCTTTTAAAAGTATCAATGATATTTTTAGGTGTGACGTATTTGAATATTAGCCTATCTTTACATTTAGGTACGCAATTGGTTAATAGCTTTTTTGATTTCCTAGATGAGGAAGTGTCTGCAAAGGCCGTTTTGAATATCAAAAATATACATATTTAATGTTTGAACTTCATTTTTTTTTATTAAGAAAACATTGCTGCCATGACACTAAAAACAAGTCTTCTAAACTTATACACACTTAGAAATACACTATGTAAATTATTTTCTTTTAGTAATTATTGATAATTTCTGATAAATACTGTGTAAAAAACAGATTTGTTTAGTTTTCGAAATTGTGTTGGTGAAAGTCACTTGTGTTTATCCACACACACTTTATTTATGTATGTATAGCGCACTATCGATTTAGGGCAGTGAAATAAAAAATGTTGATCGCAAATATGCGATGTGATACTTTATCTCCGCCCGAAATGCGTTTAAGAGTTTTGCGTTTGCCTTTGACCAAAAAGAAGCCACGTTCACAGCTGGCGTAAAACTCCACTTACGGTCAAATATATGTGTATATCTAATACATTTATTTATATTACAGCACGCGTCGTATTCAATGTTTATAATATGTTTATTTAGTGCACCTTTTCTCTCTGTTCTCTTACATGTGTCCGCACAATCCCACCCAATACAATATACAAAACTTTACGTCCGCCTGTCATCACCACGCCGCCCTTATCTCGAACGGATTCTGGGCTCCCACCACAAAGTTCAACGTCGTCCGCGGCGAAAAAAACGAAAATAAACAAAACTGGACTGTATGTCAACCGATCACGGTCTATGTTTAAGTAATTGTCTGTGAAAAAAATTAAAAAATTGGACTGTGATTCGATATTCCATGTTGATTCGATTTTCGAAAATTGTTATTGGCTACGTATGCTTGATTTGTATTTTATCTGTGGCGCAACGATCATGTATTATCTGTGGCATTTATTACGTCGTGTCTGACGCGACTTTTTTCTTATTTTTATTAATGTTAACGGTATTTTTCTTGCATTGTGTTTTATATATTTTGTATGACAGTTCGCGCTTGGATGAGACTGTATACACCGCTGTTTATAGGCGTGACGTCGTGTATATGGGGCGTGGCTATTCTTGTGTATCATCAGATATACGAATGATTACTGTTTTGTCTATGGTCATGATATTTTGAACAAGGAACGGATTATGATACTAGGATTTTTTGGTTTAAAGAGAGGGACGGGATGATTTTCTTCGCCAACTATTTCACAAATCGATTTCTAGGCTATAAATAATGCAGTTATTTAATGGTATAGTGATTCCTTAACTTTTTTTTTTACTGGCAAAGGAGAACAAAGTTTTTGATTAATCAAAGGATGATAATGTAAATGGATATTTCTTGATATAGGGTCTAAAATATAAAAAGATAATATTGCTTATTCAAGCCTAACACTGATACCGTTTGCCAGTTGGTCATTCAGTAGCAGACATTGACTTTTATTTCACTTCTTTGTTCGCAAAAATTTGTTTTTTTATTTTATTTTTTCCGTTTAAATTTTATTTTTGGTTTTCTCTAAAATATTATGACTATAGATTAAAACGAAACGTCTCGTCATTCGGACATTAATAAAGTTTTTATTTTAGTGCTCAAAATGTTTGTGCCGTATTCGGTTGTCTACGAGAGCTATCACCAAAGGTGTGTCACTTCTAGTCCAGATGTAGTGTGTGTCTAGTCTCAATACCAAAGATCTTTAAATCTCAAAATTTTATGAGGGTTTTCTGAATTGTGTAACACTAGATGGCGACAATAAAAAGTTTTTATTTTTGAAAAATATACCATTCTTTTGAACCGAGCTTTTGCGTGTTCTAATTCGTACAGATTTGTCGCTAGAAGCTAGTGATATACAGAATCGAGTCCTCCGAGTCCTCTTACGTAGGACTCGGAGTCGTTTACAGGGCTCGACTCAATTAACGGCAGGCTCGACGACTGCGAGCTTAAGTGAGACTCGGAGCGTGAAATTAGAGCTCGAGTCTCTTTCTGAACCCGAGTCTTTTTCTGCGCTCTTTTTACCCGCCTGCAAAGAGGGAGGGTTATGTTTTTCTAGTCCATTGCAAAGCAATAATTTTTAATTTAAAAAAGTGATCTGTCAATTAGGAGTAAAATATGATTGATTACAATAGAATTTAAAAGAATTTTTGCGTGCACATCTTGAATAACCAAAATTTTATCTGAAATCACGCCTCGAGTCTTGTAAGCTTTCAAGAACTGCTCGCGTTCATTTTAAGACTCGAGCTCTTTTAAAGGCTCGAGTCGTTGCTCAGAGAACTCGCGCTCGCCTCGGCTCGGAACTCTAAGCCTATTGAGCTCATAGAGCCCTGCAAAACCGACGATCGAGTCTTCAAAATTAGAACTCAAGGACTCGAGTCTTGTACATCACTACTAGAAGCTCCGTCCTTTGATTAATAGAGCTTTAGAGTTCCGAAAAATAATGTTATAAAGGGCGTATAATAGCATTATGTGACGTAGTTGTCATCTAGTGTTACACAGAAAACCTTTACAGGCTCGACAAGTCGAACTAGTCATTTTTAATGTAATCGGTAAGCTTAATGAATGAATTCGTAATTTTTGTGTGCTATTTTTAAAAACGATGACTTTTTTAAATTTTAATCAGTTTAAATCGATATTGCTTTATGCACGCACCGACTGACCATATTTTTACTTTTTTATGATCAAAAGAAATTAATTCTTTTAAGAATCTCATGAAAATCAATCAAATTATATTTTATTTATTTATACTAGAGCAGAGCCAAGGCACATGTCATTTTGAAACGGAAAATAGCAAATGCACTTTTTAAGAAAACTTGTAGGTCGTGTTCGGAAGAAATGTATGCATTATGTTTAGGAGATACAGGTGAATTTGCTGTTTAGTTTCTATTGACGCTTTGACTATGCGCTAGTATTAATCGATTGTTAAAATAACCGACAAACTTTAGCCCTCGACTGGGTGTGTGTCGAGCGGCTGTCTCAATCGAATCAAACCTCTCTCAGTCACGAACTAAGCGTGTGAAAGAGATGGATGACGCGATGGAGTCATCTCTTTCCCGCAGTCAGTGTATGACTGAAACAGACTGAATCATAATGACATATCCTTATACGATAAAATGTCTATACCCCAATGATTTTAACAACAAAATGCTTTAATTAAATACCACAAAAATTAACGAATATTAATAAATTGACGTAATATGTGAAGCACAATGCAGGATTATTTATTTATATTTTAAGTTTTTTCTTAGATCAGCCTTAGAATCTCAGTTTTTTTGGTTTGTGTTTTTTAAGACTACAGTTGGCAATATTTTTTTTTAATCATTCAATTAAATAAACTTTTAAAGAAGTTTTATTTTAATTGATATATTTTAAAATATTTTACATATGGATATTTTAAAGGTTTCAAACCAGTTAAAATATCTAACAAAATATATATAATGTAGCGTGGCTGGCCTTTTTTTGTTGTAAAGCATGCGTTCTGTGAAGTAAAAAACAAACAGTATGATTGTTTTTTGACAAAAAACTAAAATAAAGGGGTATCGGTTTGGGTAGTTTTAGGGCGTAAACGGCTTCAAGCATAACCTCGCGACGTGTTCAGTCGCTCTGTCAACAGCAAACACTACGTGCGACAGAGACACAGCATTACGCGGCGTCTTCCGTCTCTTTCGCACGTAGAGTTTGTGACAGATATAGACTGAACATGTCGCGTGGTCCTGCTTGACGCAGTTTACGCCTTTAAACCTTTGAGATCGGGGAGGGGAAAAAAACTCCTTAAGCTAAGGTGAGTGAGAGACTGGAGTGAGAATCTTTAATAACTGTAGTCTTGAAAAAATCTTTTATTTCTTTTTTTGTTTTTTAATATTTTGTAAGTCTGCCGACACATTTATTTTGCATTTACGTTTGTGTAAGTTACATTTAAATTACACGTAATTCTAATGTAACTGTATAGTGCAGCCTTCTGTACAGCGTTTATGTACATAAGTTATTAAAGTTCTGTTGTATTATGTTGTTATTATTATTTACTTAGTTTTATTTCATTAGTATAAAAAAAATTACCCTGTTTTATTAAAAAAATTGTCAAATAGAAGACAGAATCAGATTATTTTATAATAAATCAAAAAAAACATCGTCAACTGAATTTAAAGTCGTTTAAAAACGTTTGTTTAATAACGTTGATTTAAAAATGTTTTTCTTCATATTCTTTAAAATTGCGTACAGTCAACAGCTACACTACTTCATTGTGATTTTGCCAATGTTACCAACCAACATCTAAGGTTACGTTAATTTTACCTTGCTGTGGACTGTACAAGTTTATACTTTTGAATTTCTGTCACTCGACAATCGACAGTAGAGGATTCTAAACCTTATTCCCAAGTATTAAAGTCGTAAGTTATGCGCAAGCAGCCCGGCAAGGATCAGCCAAGTCGTCGACCTACTGGAGCGGCAAAGAAGAGAACGGTTCGTTTTTATAATAAACAGTAGTTTGTATGTGATTGTGCATTCTGTTTGTCTGTGTAACATTGTCTTTTGTTTATTTAAAAAAAAAATAGATATATAAAGATTTTTTACGTAAAAAAAAGCTTATCAAGTCATTTGCGTGCCTTACTTTCATAGGGGTAAATGAAGCACTGCTATTCTTAAAAATACGGTTTTTTTTTGTCTCCCAGGCAATGTTATCCAAATGATAGTGTAATGATAATCGAGAAATATTTGATAAATTGCGAAAAACAAAAACTACTTTCCTCACATAAAAATAAGTTAGTTTGTGTGGGTAGTGGGACATCTAATTTCTTAAAGCATATTGTAAAATGATTAACAAAGTACTTGTTTTTTTTTAAATTGTCTTCGAAAGACAATGTTACATATTTGAAGGTGTAAGTTTTTGTTACTTAATTAATTTCCCTGTTCTTGTGCTGCGTTCTTAGTTAACATGAGTTTTGTTTATATTTTACGTTTTATTGTAAATACGAGCAAGTGTGAAGGAAAATTTGGTTTTTAAACTATTGCGATATCACTGTTCTGTGGGTTTTTTTATTTTTATTCCTAAGTTTTTATTATTTTGTTATTTTTCCCCGAAATTACTATAAAATGACATTGTTTTTAAAAGTTTTTTTTTTTGTATTGTTATCAGTTTTTTTTGTACGATGTTTAGTTACTTTAGTACATTTTTTAAATCAATTTTTTTTAGGTTTATACATATTTTTGAGTTGTAGATAAGTTGCGAGTCCAACTCGTAAGTCTGTTTTTAGAAATTAAGTATCTTTTATTTTAGTTAAGATACGGAAACCGCAGAACAGTGATGGTCGCCAAACATTCGGAAACACAAAAAACTGTAAAAAGTTACTTTGTAAATCGCTTCGCTTTTGCTTGAGCTTGTTGAGGTGGCATGAATGTGACAAAATATTATAAAAAGAATAATAATATAGTTGTTAACTTATAATGTTTTCTCTATTTTTTGCTATTTATCAAATTAATTTTTATGTAAATAATTTCTTTTTTTATTAAAATGGTTCTCTTGAAATTAATTTAATTCATCAACGATCGCGAAGTTCATACTTTTGTATCGGAATTATGTTTTATTTTTTATTTTTCTTAGTGGATGGAAAAGAGGCTGACCAAAAACAAGGCGGTCGGCTGAGTTGAGACTGTTTATTAGGGATTGAAAAAAAAAGTCAACAACAGAAGTGGAAGCATAGGAAAGAGGCTGCTGCCCAGCAGTGGGACATAAAACATTTTTTTTACATATTTACATTACATATAACAAAAAAAATATATAAAAAAACTTTATTTTAGAAATCATAAAGTCCATTCATACACCACTTAACGCTGAGCGATATGGTTTTCTTTAACACTTGTTTGTATCGCCCTTAGGTATGACTAATCATTTTCATTGTATAATTTGTACCTACGTACTGTCCGTTAGAAATTAGACGCGAGACAACGTTGACGCAGTACATTTTTTTATTTTTTTATTATTTGATTTTTCATTTACTCCCTCGTCCCGGCAACAACTGCGCCCGTATTATTTATTATACAGGTGATTTTAAACTTTCTTATTCGACGGCGCGATGAGATTGAGGCGCTTACGTTTGAGATGTTTTATGGCTGTCAAGAGTCTTAAAACAACGGAGTTACTTTTATTGTTAATTTCATTATTGTTTTTTTTTAATTTCACTAATTTGTGTTGTCTACTCGCACGTTGTCTCGCGTTCTGATACTTTAGTTTGTATATCGTCATTTGTAAACGTCCAATCTGCATGTACAGTCCCGGTTTTTATGACTAAATGCCACTGAGGTGCAAAAGTTATGTAAAACAATTTTTTCGACAAAAAAAGTAATGTGTTTCTCCTTAATATATAAAATAACTCTTTTAAGGTTAGATTTAATCCATAGTACAACTTTTATATATATAAAAAAAATAGATTTACCGAAATATTTTCAGTTTTTTTTTCTTAGTTAACATAAAATTTTGTGTAAAAAAAATGTCTGTCTATTTAAAAACGCGCACAGTGTGTGCCTATTTTTCCATACAATGACACAAAAAGTTAACATTTTCTTTTTTTTTAATTTTCTTTTCAACAGACTCCCAAAAAAGCGGAGGTTATCAATTCGATTATTCAAAGACGCCTGTACCTATTTGGAAAATTCTTATGTTGTACTTGTCAGGTGGTCCCACAGAAGTTTTATCACAATTGGTTGTGTAGTTAGTCACTTTTTAGTGTTAGTGAAAAATTATATCTTTTCTCTTTACATCTTATAACTTTTGCACCGTAAATATTTTATTAATTGTATTTTTATACTGTTTTGTGATGTTGGTTGCGGTTGGGTTGGTTTATGTGATATCCTGCCCTGTATGTTATAGACGTCATACAATACTGTGTTCTGTGCCGTTTGAAATAATTCATTAATGTGGAAATAGACCAAAACGCCATATTTTTTCAGTCTCTAATTTTTTTTGGTTTCTGGTTTTAGATTTTCCATAGTTGTAGATGTGTGGTGGCAAAGGAAAATAAACATAATAATTTATACTATTCATCCATAAACTTTATTCCAAAAGGATTTTTTTTAATTTGTTTTAATTTTATTCACGTACATCTAATGTGAACAATGCCATAGACTAGTTTGATGATAGAGCCGAAAGGTGACCATTTTAGCTTGATTTTCTTGACAAGTCTTTTGTTTTGAGAAGATATCAGGGTCTGATGATGAAATTAGGCTTACAATAAAAGCTTAATGCAAGTAAAAAAATATAAAAAAGTATTTTTTTTCCTTACCATCGCACATCTGTCATACCCTCGTTTCACCACACTGAGTGTTCTGATGACGTCATTCCGCTTGCAGTCCTGGACGGGCCGCCGTCGCAGATGAGCTACCTCGACGAGTTCCTGAAGGACGCGCCCGCAGAGCGGCACTACGACAACGTGCCCAGCGTCAACAACGAACAGGCGGTATGTTGCTGTTGATTGTATCTCTTGTAGTGCATCATAGTAGCCAGACGAAAAAAAAAATATGAATCCCAGTTTTGTAGAAGGAATTTTTTTTTTATAAAAAAATTGATGAATTGAAGACATCAAACTTTTTATTTCAAGTATTTATGAACATTAATGAATACACAATATATTTTAGAATTTAAAAAACTCATTCCTGAATTTTTTAAAGTCACATTACGATACAAGTGCTGTAATATGCATTTACCGCACGATTTCGAATACGTGCATAAACGGTGAATGTTCAAAAATCTATTCAGATAATGGTTAAAAATCAGAGTGTAGAAGTACTATAGCATTTTAAAAAAATATTTTGTTTGGAATGTCCCAATGTTTTTCGGATTTCGCCGTTTTAAGAAAATTTGTTCAGTGTCATAAACTAAACTTTATTAAATACTAGCCGAAGCCCGCGACTTCGTTCGCGTGGACTTTATGTCTCTGGAAAATGCTCACCAGGCTGAACAACTTTTACCAAGGCGGCATTTTTATATCTCTTATAGTTTAGCTGGACCATTATGGTTCTGCATCAGGCGTTCCATTTTCCAAAATCATTTATACCCTATATGTTGCCCAGGCTTAATAGCTATATAACAAAAAAAGTTTCATTCGAATCCGTCCAGTATTTCCGGAGATTAGCGTGTACAAACAGACAAACAGACAAACAGACATACAGACAAACAGACAAACAGACAGACATTTTTTTTTAAATTCTTACTCTATTACTACGTCTCCATCGCCCCCAATATTTTTTTTGGAAATATATTTAATGTACAGACACACTTTTTTTACTGTTTTATTATATGTATAGATTTGCTTCTAGATTTAAAACACATCGATGCTTTTCTAATTAGATTTTTATTATTTTAGATCCAGAATTTTTTTATTTCATTAAGTTAACAATTTCATATCATCCATGTTAATGTTGTGACTAATGCTGGTGATAGGAGATTTTAAACTTGCTTTTTATGTTGCTCATCGAAGAATATACCACACTGATTATACCACGTTAATTGACCATAATGGTACAAAAGGTAGACTTAATAGTAAGGTAATGCATTCTCTACCAGTCAGCCTTTAGGAAAAACAGAAAAATAACCTTAATTACTTGGATATCTCGTTCGCACTAATGTCAAATGAATCGTGTGGCAATGAATTAAGGCACCTTGCACACTAGACGACCACGACCAATGCAAGACCAGATCGATTAAAGGAACTAAAAAAACCTCAAAAAAATTCCAGCCCCTAAAAAGTTCGTGACGAAAAAGTCTTACACAATTTTTCGCCAAGTCCGTATCGTTCGAAAAGAAACTTCGTTCCAAAAGTAACCAACTACTCTACCCCTACAATTTTCAATGTGTGTGCTACAGCAATACAAATAGGCCACAGCTCAGTGGCCATATTGCTCTTTCAGCAACAGCCACTGGCCGTGGCCGCAGACCGGGCCGGAACCGTTAGTATTGTAGCCGTAAACGTGGCCGCAGCCCAACCGCTTCTAAGACCAAGGTTGCGGCCACGGCCACGACTGGTCGTGATCGTCTAGTGCGCAAAGTGCCTAAAACCTCTTCAGTGGATGGTCGCCCCATATACCAATATGTTAAAAAAGCCCTATCCGATTCGATTATTCGATTATGTTGGGTAGTTTATGTAGCTTCTATTTATTGGTATCTCCCAACAAAAAAATCTGCAGTTTCATACAATTTGAATCAGTAGGTATTTAATTTTGTATGGAGCCGCAGATTTTTTTTGATGGGGAAACCGATAAATAGAACCTACACAAGCTACCCAATATAATAACGGATCGGACAGGGTTTTTTAAACATATTGTATAGAACTTACTTGTGAGTGGTATATTGTTCGACCGAGAGCTTGTTGTGTGTTAACATTTTTACGTTGCCACGGTTGCCGTTTTGTTCGCACAGATGTCGCCGGCGTATCGGTACAGGAACCCGCAGTTTTGTTGCAATGCCAAGGTTCGAATTTTTGTTTATATTTTTTTTTGTTTTTTTTTTTTTTGCTTCGCTTTTTTATGTTGTCAACAGCAAATTATGATAGTATGAAAGCATACAGTGTATTGTATGTTTTGTGGGGGCGTTTTTTGCAATGGAAATGTTTGATGTTACTCTTCCGTATTATTATAGTTCGCTGGTTGACAAATTATTTTGACACCGCCCATAAAAAATATATAGTCGGTGGTCATCACTTTGAATTAAATAACATATAATTTGTTGATTATTTAATTGAGCGGTATGAAATTTTATTTGGTACCTACTTTTTGTCGCCAAATTTTATCAATAATTTATATTAAAAAAGTATAATAACCTGTAAAATCTCCTTCATTACTTATGCATGTCAAAATCCTTACAAATCCTTATTGTCTCCACTATCATTAATTTCATAATTTTTCAAAACTAGAAAATCTACTACACAACCGATTTTGAAAAAAATTCTATTTTGCCACCTGCCAAGTATGCTCAAAAAAAGATGTTTCCAAATCGGTCCAAGCGTCTTAACCTCCTTCTTTTTCGAAGTCGGTTAGAAATAAATCTTATGACTATAGACTGAAGTCTCGCTACGGCCCGCGATGGTACCCGCAAAAAGTTGCCTATATGTTTATTCTGGATGTCAGGTTTCTGCGTACCAAATTTTATCAAAATTGGTCCAGCCGTTTGCGCGTGAAGTTGTAACAAACATACCTACACACACACAAACTTTCGCATTTATAATATTGGTGTGATTAATGTTTAATATTGTTTCATTTAACAAGTCATTGGGTTATAGGGTTTGAATACAATTATACAAATACGCAATAAAAATGCATATTTATCACCTACAAATACATATTTTTACCTAATCTGAGACATTTTTCACCACCCTCTGTATACAGGGTCCAACAAAATATACTGAAACTATTTTTAGGGTGCAGTAAAGGCTATACTAGATAACTATAGCATGATGATGATAAAATAACATTTACAAAAAAAAAACAATATCGATTTAGTACGGATATGTACCTTTCTACATTGTATATTCAATTAGGAAAGTTGTTCAGTATTATAGACTGAATTCACCCTAAAAATAGTTTTAGTGTATTTTGTTGACCCTATTTATTAGGCATGGCGAATGGAAAAATATTTTGGTCCATCGGTTAGATTATTAAAAAATATTTTACAAGTATTTTTCTTTTCTCTGAGAAACCAAAAATGACAAAGATACAGCGCATATAAATTTTAGATCCAGCGCATACGATTTTTACTTAGCGGTGACGTCGCAAGCCCCTTCCGGAACTTTGACGCTCCATATCTTTGTAAATTTTTACTTTTTTGGTAAACTGAAAAATACGGCTCCATTATTCTGGATAATCTAAAAGACAGACTAATTACAATCATACTTTTCGGACCCTGTCGTCACCCCTATTCACCCTGAAAATAGTTTAAGTGTATTTTGTTGACCCCGTATAACAATGTTTGACCTTTGTAATGTGTGCCAGCTAATGTACGGGTCGCGGTGTTGACCCTGTATAACTATGTTTGACCTTTTCACTGTTAATAGTTCAGTATATTTTATTGACCCCGTATAACTGTTTGACCTTTGTATTATTTATGTGCCAGCTGATGTACGGCTCGCAGCAGTCGGCCGCCCTGAGCGGCTCCGTGGAGTCCCAAGACGAGCTGGAACAACGGGCCGCGTCACCAGCTTCCAGTAAGAGCTCTCCCAGCGAGATGTCCACCGTGAGTATTGCTCCATGTCATTTTTCTTTACCTGTTACTAGCTAGCTGTGCCGGTGTGCTTCGCTCCCCGTGGGAATTTTGGGATAAAAACTATCCTATGTCCTTCCCTAAATATCAAACTATATCCATATCAAATTTTATCTAAATAGGTTTAGTGGTTGAAGCGTGAAGTGGTTACAAACAAACAAATATACGAACTCACTTTTGCATTTATAATATTAGTAGGATAGGATAGAAAGTAGGATTAGTATAACGGGACCTCGTCAACCTAGGTTAGGTAGTGGAACCCGGGCTCTGAAGCGTTACCGCTAAGGATGCAACCGGGTTACTCCAAAAGCTGTACGCAAGACTGACGTTACAGCGTATCCGCGTTTCAGTGTCAAACAACATTGAGCCCTAAGATATGGTGATAAAGTCTAATTTGGTTTGACATATAAATAGTACGTGACTGTCGTAAGACTAACGTATTATTTTATGGAGTGAACCCCCGGGAATACGGGAGGATGATGATGATTCTTCTTAATCTTAGCACGCTCCCGGTTACATTCTCTGCTGTGCTTGCCAGCTTTTTCTTTTTCAAATATAATATGCATTTCAGTTGTCACCCGAGAATGTCATAAAATCTTGTAAAATCGAAAAGAAATAGCTGGAACCATTTAAGGCCATACCCAAATTTTCCGGGGTCCAGTGGCGCCGCCATTTAAAATAAATCATTTAAAAGGAAACGGAGAAATCATTTTAAATTGTGTCTTGGTCAAGTTCTAGATACCCATTCAAAGTATTTTTTAAACTACTTTTTGTAGTTTAAAGTGAGAACGTGAAGCTTTTCTACGCACATTTGCGAAAAACGGCCACTTTTAGCTAATGTGCGTAGAAAAGCTTCACGTTTGCACTTTAAATTATAAACAATAGTTCATAAAATAGTTTTAAGGGTTATCTAGGGCTTGACCAAGACACAATTTTGAATGATATCTCCGTTTCCTTTTAAATGATTTATTTTAAATGGCGGCGCCACTGGACCCCGGAAAATTTGGGTATGGCCTTAAACTTTTGCTATAGTTTTTTTGGCTTGAATAATATTTTGAATAAAATTGTGATTTTTCCACAGGACCCGTCGTTAGGGCCAGCCATACCTGGCAAGCAGAAACTCCACCAGTTCCTCGTGAGAACCTTCAGCAGTCCGACCAAATGCAACCACTGTACATCACTTATGGTAAGAATGAAAACAATACGCTATTTTCCAACAAGCAAATCAGATACTTTTTTCTAAACGTCAAAACAAACAGTTTCTATGCGATTTTGTACGAAATACAGACAGATGACGTCATAGTTTTTTGTAGTCAAATAGCGCTCTTATTATCAGTTTTCCTGCAATACCAAATTTAAAATCACGTTAAAATGGATATGTTCAAAGACAAGTGACATTATTTTGCAACGTTTTTATTTTGTTATAAGTACAAAATAATTTATTTTTGGTTTAGGAAAATACCCAATTGTTCTTGTCAACACAACAGCTGTAACACAGTGCCCAGCAACGGAATGCTCCAAAAACCCACAGACAGTATTTTGTAGATTTTGTACATAATGATATTTTTGCACACAGTATGTTTAAATTTAAAAATCTAGTCCTTCAACAATCAACTTCTTCGTAAGGCTTTGCCCATTTTACTTTGGTTTAGGTATTTTATATTATTTACATTAAACTTTATTTTATTTATTTTACCTTATGTCACAGAAAACCAGTTTTTATGTTTATTTATTCAGAAAAGCACTATACATGTCTCAGCGGGTATGGGCTTGTCGGACTCGTACTTATTGTAAAATTGCTCGTCCGGCAATGCCCCACTTCCTGCAGTAATGCACTACGTCCGCCCCCAGATCGGGCTGACGCGGCAGGGCGTGGTGTGCGAGACGTGCGGGCTGTGCGTGCACACGCGCTGCTGTGCGCGCGTCCCCCCGCGCTGCCCGCTGCCGCCCGCGCAGGGCCGCCGCCCGCTGGGGATCGACCCCGCCAAGGGGCAGGGCACCGCCTACGAGGGCTACGTCAAGGTAGCTAGTGTACTGAGCGACGAGAGTCATTCATTAGCCACGATATAAATCTCTTTCATTCAAGAGATGCATACTATACTTTATGCCATGACTACGAGAAAAGAAAGATTTAAGCGAAAAAGGAAGGGTAAATTAAAATGCACATTCAAATTGAAACAATTACTAAAATTAAGAGTAATTGTTCGAAATTCAAACACCATAAAAGCGATTAAAAGATTGCTTTTTTTTCACTGTTTTCAATGAATAAAATAAAACACATATCTGTTTTCAGTGAGTAAATAAAAAAATGTAGAAGGGAAATGGTATAATTTTTTTTTGGCGTAATTTTTGTGCATCCTATCAGAGTCGTAGCAGATTAAATAGTCGTAGCATTTATTTCGTAGCCAATAAGGAATGAGGTTGTAGCAAGCGTTAAGCGTGCCGTAGTAGAACAACGGATATATGTAGAGCTCGTAGCAGAAATTTCGTAGCCCGTAAAAATGGAGTAGTACTGTCGTAGAACAGACTGTCCGCTACACGTTCGCTTTTTGTCACCTTTTGGCCCAACGCAGACGACAGACTAGACCGCGCCGCACTTTTAGTCTGTGAAAATAGAACCTATGGAATTACATGCAGTAACACACACGACGCACAAAAAGTGCGGCGCACAAAAAATCCGTGTAATTTTGGCAGACCGCGCCGCGCCACACCGCACAAAAAGTGTGCGAAAAAAATACAACGTATGCTTCAATTCGCGCTAACACAGACGTCGCGCACTTTAGTCTGTGACCTTCACTCGGCTAGTGGTGGACGTGACGTGCGCGGTATTACAGCATGGCGCTAGAGATAGATGTACCGATGTTAAGAGGCCGTCTATTAAATTTGACAAATTTCACTCAACTTTGCGTCGTGTTTTTGAGAAAACTACAGGATTATCATTAAATTTATTTATATATTATGAAAGATAATATCATATTATTTAGCATAAGTGAACCATTTTGCCTATGAACTTGCTTGTTTTAGTATAATTCACTGGAATCTAACGTGCGTTTTGCCAAATTTCGCAAGACGCGTGGCGGGGCTTTCGAGATTTTCAAATGATTTAATCATTAACACCCGGTAAAAAAAATACACAAATATAGCTGAATAAGTATTTTATGACATGAGTGAAGCTTTTTTCATTGTTTTATTTAAATTCACAAGGAAAAAAAATCAACAAGTCGCGTAATTTTCGCCGAAATTGATGTAAATAAAGTCGCTTGTATTTGTGTTTTGAGCTCCTATTTTAGAAAAATAAAAATAACGTTACAAACGCCATTTCATGCCCTTTTTAAATATGCCAAACACATCATAATTATATTTTTTTAAATAATGTAAAAAAATAAAATCATATCGCATAAAAATTTATTTAAATAGGATGCGGTTTACTCCCCGACGGCAGTCCGCGCGCAGCGCTTACAGCGAGAGGACGTATTTCTTTGCGCCAACGCCGACCTCGTAGTCACTGTGCGATGACGTGCGCAAACCATAGAGTGACTGATAGGATTTGATCATTGGAAAACTTGATTACTTATAGTAATTTATTTATGTCGTTGAACTACTGTCGTAAATATAATGGGCTATCGGATAAATTTTTCAAACTTGAAAAGAAATAGAAAATTTACCACGTATTTCTGGAATGAAGATGTTGCTCCCATTCCATCGCTGGGCGGTGGTGTTCAGCGCTGGTGTGGCCCTAAGCCATATGCGTAGGCACTGTCTGCTCCGCGGTGGAAAGGGACGCGATGTAGCGGCCATTTTAAGAAATTCAGTTTACATGAAAATGCGATTTCACTAATATCGTCTAAGTAACCAAACATAATTATTGAAAGATTTTTTATATTTAATTTGCCGTACTCATTTGAAAAGTGTAGCACGGCAGCTGAGTGCTGGCACCGGATGCCGTCCTCCACACCCCAAATTTAGGATGAAACAAATTTTGAAAAATCAATAAAAAATAGTTAAATTCATTTTTATTCCAAAAACTTGTTAGTAAAAACTTTAATTTGGAGAATACAGTCTCCGATTATGTTGGAGGATGCAGACTAAAAAAAAAAATAGAATCGGCAAACGAGCTAAAAAATAGAACGTTGATAATGTGAATCGGAAAAATAAATACTATGGTGCCACTAATTCTGCAAAAGGCAAAAAGTAAGCTTAAGTAAGTCACTAGACAAGACGTTTGTCAGTTTGGTCTCTAGACTGGACTTGATTTGTTAATTAAAACTGAAATTATCAGGCGAGACGATGAGATTTGGGAAAATAAAATGTAAGACCGGTTGATAAATTTTTATCATAAATTATTACTACTGGAAATCATCGATCCGCCTAAATGTCGTTTAATGAAACTCCTGCAGCTATTAGCCCTATATTATAATTAATACGTGCTTGTACCTTCAATAAGTATCCTAGCTATTGTTACGAAAGTGGGGTTTGAGATTTGGAAAAAAATGCCAACACTCTTCTTAGGGAATTTATTCACTATGCAACCAAAGATTGACACACTAATATGGTCTTCGAAACGTCCATTGTCCAAGTCTTCATGCAGTCATAGTCCAAAATTCGTCGCTGAAGTCGTATAGGTTACGCGCCGATAATATTTGTTAAATCTCTTTGAAGTTATCTCACCACTTTTATATACGCCTGCCAAGGTACGAGAATACATATTTCTAGAAAATTCATGTGCTTGACCCTCCGTCACCCCGACTTAGAATGTTAGTGTTGGTTGACCGATGTGAACTCGGGATTATTCTCAAACATTCCACAACCTTCTTTTTAATTTTTCATCATTCTGGATTATTCTATAAACTTCTAGAACATTCCACATTATTTTAGAACTTGCTAATTCTTCTGGAATTCTCTACTTCTAGTAGCTTTGCGACACTATTTCTCATCATTGTGCTAAATTTCATCGAAATCCGTTTATATGTTATAAATAATTCTTTTGAGCACGCAAGGTTTAAAACGGTAGTCAGATTTGCGTGCTAACATGAGGCTTTTCTGCAATAATTTTCATCGAAAATCAGAAGCAAAAGTAGCGTTTCCTGTCAAGCAGTTTTGTATGTGTACTTTTTAAATGTATACTCAGACAAATTATACCAATTTTCTTAATTCTACAGTTTTATTTATTTTATTCGATAATAAGGAAGGCAACTTCTAATCTAGCGATGCAGTCGTGTGTTTCATGAACGCGCTACTGCATCGCAACATTCTCCATCGGTTTATGACCAGCGACTGCATAGCTACCAAAGAATTCACCGTGTGCTACCTCCCTAAACTCCTTTTCATTCGATATACACGCTGACTTTTCATTGGTTCTGGAAAAAAATGTCATCGTGTAAAAAAATACTTCTATCCATATTTGTGTATGACAAGACAAAAATGTTGCGAAAATGACTTCTGATCGAGACCACGTAGTGTTAAATAAAAGATTCGCATAGATTTCATGACACGTGTTTATCTCCACCGTCAATGCTCCAGAAAGCTTGTAAAAAAATTTTCACCAAAGACATTTAATTTCTACCTTCATTATTTATTCAGAATGAATTCTCACCAACCGGTCAATTAGTGCTGCCAATTTTTTAAATATATATCTGTTCGTTACAACTTGCCACAGATACCCGACCGTACGAACGTACCAACTGTATCAATCGACTTCCACTTAGGTTTTATTAATTTTGCAACACTTATGACAACTGCCAAAACTGTTTACAAATCGTGATACTTATTAGCTACAACAGATCTAAGAGTTTTAAATAAAAGTAATACTTAATAGTAGTTACGCCTGACCAAAACTGCCGCGTGAGCTCGATGAACTCTGTCGGGCCGGCCAGGTGGTGGAACTACTAATTGATCTCACGATTTTTTGTTTCTGAATTTTTATTTTAACTAGCTATTTAGGTATTAATAACGATCCTTATGAAGTGGCTTTCGGCACTAAAACCATTGAAAAATCACCATGTAGAGAGTAATACGGAGTAATATGGCTTACAATCAATGATAAGTAATACTTTGCACTACCTAATTTGCTAAAACTTGCCTTATTTAAGTTTCTATACAAATTAAATAATGTGCGTGCTCAACTCTGCTAAAGTACCTGGGTGACCGAGCTTTGCTCGGTTACATATCAAACATTAACTACATTTTAAACTTGTCTAAAAACAATACAAAGTAAAAAATTATATATAAACTTGAACATAAAAAAACAAAAGTACTCATTAACAGTCACCGAGTGGGATTCGAACTTGTATAACTCTTTCTAGCGGTCCGCATCCTTAACCGCTGAGCCAAACGGATGGCGGCCGGTGCGGAAAAATTTGCGACTATATTCTGCGTGAAAAGAAAAACGCATGAAAACTCGAAAACACGCGTTTTTCCAAATATAAGACTAATCTAGATCGATTATTTACCGCCGAAAACCCCCATATACCAATTTTCAGCAAAATCGTTAGAGCCGTTTTCGAGATCATCGAAATTTATAACTATATAAATAAATAAATATACCTACAAGAGTTGCTCGTTTAAAGGTATAAGTTAAAGAATAGAAGTCTCCATTATTATCACCTTCACGATTTATCATATTATTTTATCATAATATTTTTTACTTACCCGTAATCCAAAGCACTCAAGGATTTAATATTCATATATTATTACTCGCATTTAAATTAGGATGGCATTTACTATGTAATAAAACTTTTACCAAAATTTGAATAATATCTATTAGTTTATACTAGTTAGTAAGTTAGAAAATCTTTATTGCACCAAAACATAATGTACCACCAGTATATTTAACCAAAAAACATCAACGATCGCCGAGCGCGCTACACCGCGCTTTACGTCGCCTACGTAGCTCTGTGTGTGTGAGCGGCATGTCGTTGTGTGCGTGCGCCCGCTGCCAGCGTGCAAAAAGATTACAGCGGGCTCTTAATTCATGAAATACAAAACAGACCTGCAATTTATGATACTTCAAAATCCGAGTATCATGCCTAGTATAACCTTTCTTCTGGACCAATGCACTTTCTCATTATTGTTTCCGAATGTGTCAAAGTTGGTCTTAAAATGAATAGCAACTCATTAAAAGTATTAATAGAAATTTTATAAAATTTGAAAAAATTGTCCGGATATTGTTTTGGAATTGCATGTTTCATATGGAATTGTCCTTTTAGTAATCTCTCCGAAAGTATAGGATGTACCCAAAATTTTCTATTTCTTCTTTTTCTGTACTTCAAGTATAAAATAATACATCACAATCTTTGCACTTCCATGGCGTGTAAAACTGTACGTGTCCCGTCCCTACAGTTCTGCCGACAGAATGATTCAAAATGTGCGTCGTGTGTGTTGAGTCCGTGAACAATCCGCGAAAGGTTTTTTGCGCGCCACGCAGACTATTTGTGCGCCGCAGACTCGATCGGACAAAAAGTCTGTCGTCTGTGTTGGGCCTTTATCAAACGCGCGGTCTCTACGTTCTTGAATTGTGATATTTATATTTCCTACTACGGGATCCTAGTAGTGACCTCGTAGTCGATATTGAATATTTAGAATAATTTGCTACGATCTCGTAGCCAATGAAGTCATTGACCTATACTCAAGAACGCTAAGTAATGAGAACTAAACTTTAAATGTGTTGTTTTTAGGTGCCGAAACCAGGCGGCGTGAAGAAGGGTTGGATGAGACAGTTTGTGGTGGTGTGTGACTTCAAGTTGTTCCTCTACGATATATCACAGGACAGGTATGTTTTATTATTAAACGAGCGAGTGAAGTTCTTTGAATCTGCTCAGACAATCCGGCGTATGCACATATGCTTACATGTTTTTGTAATGTTTCGGTCAATGAATTGCTGAGATATGGGGTTCGTGATTTCAAAAAGATAACTAGATATATTTCTATACTACGGGGGCAAAGATAACTAGATATATTTCTATACTACGAGTAGATATACACTTTATCACGTCTTTTCCTTTGTGAATAGCGCAGACAAAGCATTTCGGGTCTTGCGACATGAGACCCAAAGATCACTTTTAGCGTGTGCGCGAGAAGGAAAAACAGTTTGAGGCTAGCAACTTTAAAATGATTTGATTTGCAAATTGTCGTAATTTATTGTATTCGTAACAATTTATTGTTTTTCAAGAAATAATAAACTTTTGGCAAATGTATAGTTTTTTATTTTTGTTTTTAGGAATGCCTTACCGTCGGTGTGTGTCAGTCAAGTGCTCGACATGCGGGACCCGGAGTTCAGCGTGACGTCGGTCAAGGAGTCTGACGTCATACACGCCAGCAAGCGAGACATACCTTGCATATTTAGGGTGAGGTTAATTCATTCGACCATCAAAATTGAAAAGTTTACTGTATAGTTTTTTTTTTAAGCGACTTACAAAAAAAGAGAAGGTTAACCATTCGTGGCGATCTTTTTTTTTTAGCTATTGCATAGCTTCTATCGCGGGCCTTGAGCGCGGGGACCGAATCCAGAAATTCCGTAACGAAAAATCATCACGCTCCCCACTCCGCCTACCATGTATCCTTCTTATCCTATGTGTCCTTCCTTGTATCGAACCACCTTAATGCAATAGCTTTACCGCGGCAGTCCCCGAGTGCCACACGTCTTTTTTTAAGTTTGTGTTTTGTTGTTGTTATACTTCAGAGGTGGTTCGGAAAACCGGGGTAAACCGGGGCTAAAGACATCATCATCATCATCAGGTCATTTTGTCTTCACTGTATGAGCACGATCCTCTCTATACTACCAGAGCCACACTTGGCCAGAGCAGCCAGAGGACTCGGCCTACACACTCCACGCTGGCCAGACGGATTGGAGAGGTCTCGTTTATGTTTATAAGCTTTAGCTTGTATTTCCTAAGTCGCCTTCTACGACATCCACGGAAGGACTTGGAGTGGTCCTATTCTAGTCTGCCTGAAACCACGATTTTAAAGACAAAGTCTTGATTATACGTATGTGTGTTACAGATATCAACGTCGGCACTAGAAGGCGGCAAACGGTCGCACACACTGATGTTAGCGGAGTCGGAGTCTGAAAAAACCAAGTGGGTGGTGGCACTGAGCGAGCTACATCGGATACTCAAACGGAACAACTTGCCGGACAAATGTGTAAGTGTTGTCTCACTTCTACATTTGAGAGCCAGGCTCTTGTTCGTGTCATTTGATTATACAGTAGTCTTTATTGCATAAAAAAATTGTATAGGACTTAATCTTAGAAACTAGAAATTTTTACGTTTGAGGGCTAGTCTCTTGTTAGTGTCATCATGCAATATGATAATCTTTATTGCATAAAAAAATATAGGACTTAATCTTAGAAACTAGAATCTTTTACATTTGAGAGCCAGGCTCTTGTTAGTATCAATATACAATAAATTTATTTTTATTGCACACAAACATTAATAAAAACGAACTTAAAAATTAGAAACTTCTTCATTTGAGAGCCAGGCTCTTGTTAGTGTCATTAAACAATACAATTGTCTTTTGCACAAAAATAATAATTAACATCATCGTCATCATCAGGTCTTTTTGTCTCCAGTGCAGGAGCACGACCCTCTCTCTACTACCAGGGCCATACTTGTCTAAAACAGCTAGAGGATTTGGCTTACACACTTATTCTGTGACCAGGTGTACAGCGCATGCGTGATAGTGGAAGGCGCCGGCGCGGCCGCGGGCGCGGTGCGCGGAGCATCGTGCGCATGCGTCGTCGAAAGGTCGCGGCTGTGCGTGGGCGGGGACGCGGGGCTCGCTCTGATCGACCTTGAACGAGCAGAGATTACGCCTAGAAGAGCGCACGCGCCAATATCTAAGTTACTTTATGTAGCGCAAGAACAATTATTAGGTGAGTAACTAACAGACTCCATGGATCATTACAAACGAATCTTAACCGTAGTACTATAACGAATGATGTATATTCCTTGAGCAAAAAAATGGAGTTCGGCATAGAGAGAGTTAAATTAGTATAACTACGCTCTCTGTCCGAATTCGTAGCAGACAGAAACGCCGTAGCGTGTTAGAGCTAGCTATCTCGTAGCCGATGGAAGAGTCGTAGCGTTTTGTGTTGTAATATCAAGTGAATCGTAGGCGATGTAGGTACTATGATCATATGTCGTACCGCTGTAGCAATTTGAATCGTAGCGGATATACGAGTCGTAGCAGACCGCTACGATTCGAAGATAAGCTACGAACTTCTAGCTATGAGCGATAGCGTTGTCGAACGATCAAAGCCATGTGTAGTACAGTGGACCAACGAGATACCTGGGCTGAATAACATGAAAATATATATGTAGAAAGATTTTAATAGTCTTTATAAATATACATATCGGTAGAAGGCCGGCCTGTAATTTCGTTGGCCTACTGTACAAATGCAGGATTAGCGTTTATCATTACGATTTTAGCAAAAAAATTAAAATATTGTGCATTCGATAAATTGTTTAGAGTAAAACGTGCTATGCTTGTATAAGTGATGTATAATAAATAAAAAAAAACTTTATTTCCAGTGGCGATCGCGGGTCGAGGTCGCCACGTCCGTCTAGTCCCGATCCGAGCACTCGAGTGTTCGGAAGTAGAGTGCGTCAAATTAGCTGAATCCAAAGGAGCGGTGGATATTGCCGTCGGTCAACTGCACGCCCAAGCGTATGGGTTCGCAGTTGTATGTAAACGACAGGTGAGTAGCAATGTCTCTTCTGTCCTAACGTATTCCTGGGGTTTGTTTAATGAAGCTATATAAACCTGATCCGTCTTATTTTAAAACGAGGACTAACTTTGTTACTAGGTTTAAACCATCATCCACCCAAATCAAGTTGGTATCTAGTAAGTAGCTCTATCTAGTATATTTTGGTCGGATAATGGTTTAAAACTAGTAACAAAGTTAGACTGCGTTTGATAATAAGACGGGATAAAATTAAAACCAGTCTTGATTGCGTTGTCGTAGGAACCTCCTATGTCACGTTCAATTCAGTTGCGCAGGTTAGACAGGTTTCGTAGCCGTTTTAAATATCTTAGCAGATTTAAATGTCGCGGCAATCGCGTAGCAGATGCAAGCGCAAGTAGACAATGCAAAGTTTATATTATACAAATTAGAGCATATAAGTTGTTTGTTATATAGGCTAGAAAACCATTATTTTCTCGCACTCATGCACACATTTACTAGTCAAAGTAACGAAAACAATTCTAAAACCATGCTGCGAAAAGTTTCCTCTTTTGATTAATGTTTAATTTTTATTTTTCAGAACACCTACATAGTAAACGTGTACGAAATCACAAGAACAGCAGCGCGGCGGTGTCGAATAGCGGAACTACGCGCTCCCAGTGCGGTACACAGCGTGCAACTTGCGAGGGGACGATTAATACTGGGCTACAGTGGTGGGTTCGCGGCGCACTGCTTGCCCGACCCGCGACGACCTGCTTTAGATCAGCCCGCGAGAGGTGAGTGAGATAGTTGTAGCTATAGTTTTATGGTTTAGAGGGAGAAAGACTGTTTTCTCTTAGCTCGTAACGGGAGGTGAGTGAGATAGTTGTAATTGTAGTTTTATGTTTTAGAGTGAGAAAGACTGTTTTCTCGTAGCTCGTAACGGGAGGTGAGTGAGATAGTTATAATTGTAGTTTTATGTTTTAGAGTTTGAAAGACTGTTTTTTCGTAGCTCGTAACGGTTATTTTTCTAAGTGTTGGTTTCGTAGCCTATAGTGCGTGTCGTAGCTGATAAGTGTGATAGCAAAGAAATTTTTGTTATATTTACAATATGTTAGAGTGAGAAAGGTTGTTTTCTCATAGCTCATAATAGTAGCAGACTGTAGCAAGGGTCTAAGTGTCGGCGTCGTAGCACAGTCTCGTAGCCGATAGCGCATGTCGTAGCCGATAAAATATGATAGTTAGGTATGACATATTGCCGTTTAGATTTGAGCAGGCTAACTTCTACAATAAAGTGAGATAGTTTTTTCGTAGCGTTTCTACTTTCTTATGAAAACAAAAGGCGAGAGACAACTATATTGAGGCTTTTCATAGCATAGCGGCATCTTAAAAGTAAATTTAGTGTTCAATTTGTGTATTTCAAATTTATTAACCTGTCAACGTCCGACGGTTCACATGTGAACCCGTTAACAATAGAAATCTATTGTGTCTGCGATTCCGGACGTTGACAGGTTAAATCGATGCCGTGTGGTTTTCGGGAGATTTGAATAGGGCCACTCCAAGTCCTTCCGTGAATGTCGCAGAAGGCGATTTAGGAAATACAAGCTAAACGAAGCTTACAAACATCAATGAGACCTCTCCAACCCGTCTGGCCAGCGTGGAGAGTGTAGGCCGCATCCTCTGCCTGCTTTGACCAAGTATGACTGGTAGTACAGAGAGGGTCGTGCTCCTGCAGTGTGTGGTGTAGGAGGCGACTGTATTGAAACACGGTTGGATTAGGACCCTTTATTAATAATTTTCTTATTATATATACTTACAACTAGCATACCTATCTTACTACACTACACCTCTCCCCTTGAAAGAAAAAAAAAATCTTTTCTTGAAAATATATTTTTTTTCTATCATCTTCTATCATTATTACTTTTAATTTACTTTATTTCAAAACACATAGAATGACACAGTAGTTGACTCATGAATTTCTGTAAACTTAGTACAAAACAAACAGATTGAATTACGAATTTCACAATACTGCAAGTATGGGAATGGAATGTGTAGCGACTGATACGAACTTACTACGTACTTATTACGTCTTATAAAATATAATTATTTTTAATATTTACTAATATAATTATATATAATACAATTTTTTTTTTACTTGGTAAATAAAATATATAAAACACCTTTATCATCAAAAACATTACAAAACAAACTAGATATACTTATAATTTTTTCGTAATAACATTATATATAGCCATATTTATATATATATATTTTTTAAACTGATAGTAACAAAATACATCATATAGATATGAACTACCACTATTCGAATTAAAATATGTAGTGATAATAAGACATAAGTCACATAAGACAAATAAATTTCTAGTCGAAAAAATCGAATTAAAAAGTACCCTTTTTTTTATCTCTTAATCTTTATAAGTAAGTAATTAGCTAAGACTTATTTAAGTTACTCCTACTCCTAGTCTGTCATATAATCTATTTAATAAACTATTTTTGTCTAATCCAATGTATTTAGTACTCATATCAATATACTTATTTCTACACCTTAGCTTTTTCTTATACTTAGTTTTCTTTTCATTACTTTTTAAACATTTCCGATATACTTTTTTCATATTTGTTTTAATATTTCTCATTATATTATTACATTTCCTCAAATAAAGTTTATTTTTTATCTTATACTTTCTTACATTTTCCTTCATTTCTTTATTCATTAGCATTTCCCGTAACAAACTTAAAAACTTTATCTTATTTTTCCATACACCTACTCTCTTAACTACTTTTTTCTGATTATTTAAAATTAACTTATTTTTATATTTTGTCAAATCCGGGGTTTTATTCTTTCTCCTCTTTTTATCAATTTTTGCGCTTTTATTACGTATTTTATTTACTTTTTTATGACTTATTTTAACATCAATATTTATTTTATTATTTTCAAATTTTTTGTCTTGCGTCTCAATTAGTATTTCAGGTTTATTTAAATTAATTGATTTATCAAATTCATCAGTGTTAAATAAAGTAACAAATTCTAAATTTAGATCACAAAAAATATCATAATCATCAGTAGGCTTTGTTTCTTCGAAACGCTGTACTTGCTGAGTTTGCGGAACGTGGCCTATGCACGTGTGCAGTGCAGGCTGTCTGGGTTGCGTCATGCTTCGAGAACTTTCTGATGTACCAAATCTATTTTTAGAACTTTGACTGTAACAATTAGATCTAACAAAATAAGAACTTTTATACGAATATGTAGTATTATTATGAAAATTTATATTTTTATTTCTGTTGAATGACATCATACTATCTTCGTCAATTGCGGCTTGAATAGTATCTGACAAAAACTGAAAATTTTGTGCTGAAATTATAACATATAACCTGAAATTGTTAAGTCCCTTTAAAAAACAATCTATGGCCAATTTTTCATTGATAGGGCGAAGCACTTCTATTTTAGTTTCATCACCATCAGACTGAGCTAGTGTGAGATCGACAAAAAGATTTTCCACTTCTGCTCCATAGGCTTTTATAGAACGATTTCCTTGCTTGCAATTAATTAATTGTTTTTGTACATAAAACGCTGATTTTTTAGGCAACAATAACTTTTTCATGTCTGAAACTAGGCAATTAATATCACTATAAGTAGACTTTAAAATAAATTTAGCATGTTCAGATAGACGTGTTTTCAAAACAAAATTAATCAAAATTATTTGAGACTGTTTGGATAAAATACTACTATAATATTCAATGCTGCTAATCAATGATCTTGTTATATTTTCATCTCCAGTCATTACTGGCAGAAGAGCAAGAGCTGTTTCCAAATCAAACTTTTCAGACATTTTCAATAAAAATACTAAATAAAATTCAGTACAAAAAATATTACATCAGTGCTTTTGTTTCTGAATAAAAAATAAAATTCGACTAATGAATTACATATAACTCGAAAGTACAAAATTCTTTATGATTTGCGAACTGTATAAAAGGATATCGAAGTGTTTCCTGTCGTATCCGTGTCATTGAACGTCGTAGATACACTTGTCCTGGCCTTGCGAAGCTGATGATACGTCACGTTGGCTGCGGGCTGGGTGGGCTGATCTATTCCCTGGACTCTGTCAAAAGTGGGCCGGGCTATACCCTGGACACCATCCTTGTCCCGTACGCTTCTTTCTTCTCTTTTCTAATTTACACAATTCGAACACTATTTTATTTGCGTTAGTAGTTGTTCGTATCTTCAAAACATCTTCACGTTAAAAAAATCTTCTTAGCGAGGAGGAATGCAACTTTACGTCATAATCATATAAAATATTTATTATTCATTTCAATATACGTATATGTTCACTTTTCTTTCTTCAATTCTTCTTAATTACTTTCATATTTCTTAGTTCAATTCCTCATTAACTTTAAAATCTTCATATCTTCTTTCTTCAATCTTCATTCTTGAAATCTTCCTTCTTCTTAACTTATTTTTCTTACTTTAAGATTAACATTAACAAGTACTTTATTTATAATAAATCTTCATACTTAATTTTAATTTTATCTTTTTAAATATATCTTAGAATTTTATTTCTTTCTTCTTTCTTCCAGGCTTCTTTTTTTTCTTCATTTTTCAGCCGCCTCTTCACCACAAAATCTTTTTATTTTTACATCGCCACTGATTGTCTTTTTAGAAATCTTAATTTTATTTACGTTATTTATACGCGGTACGCGGCACACACCATGACACGACCGCGCCGGCGCAGGGCTGCGCTGACTGGCAGGGTCGCCATGTGGTGTAGGAGGCGACTGTATTGAAACACGGTTGGATTAGGACCCTTTATTAATAATTTTCTTATTATATATACTTACAACTAGCATACCTATCTTACTACACTACAAAGTAACTAAAAGACCTGATGATGATGATGATGTCAGTTATCGAATAATGCAACTTTTAAATTTGATTTCAGCTCTAGTCCACCCGGAGAACCAAGTGAACCTCTTCCTGTCGCATTCGAACGCGAAACCCCTGGCCTGCGCGCCCGTCCCCAACACCACCGACACTTTGCTAGTGTTCAACTCGCTCGCGTTGTACGTGGATCGGAACGGGCATCGGGCAAGAGATACGGAGCTGATGTATACGGCTAGGCCTGCTTATCATGGTAAATGCTGCAAATAATATATTTATTTATCTATATGTGTAATGAATTTTTATCATATAATTTAATATAGTATCTTTAGTATCCCATAACACAAGTTTAAAAATTAATCTGGGGCTAGATCTGTGTAATTTGTACTTATAATAAGTAAAAAAGTGGATCTTATTTTTTTTTCTTATCAGAGCAGCATAAGGTCCACATACAATGATAGTTATAGTCGCGGTTCGTAGCCGATACAGGAGCCGCTACGAATTCGTATCACATTTAGATGTCGTAGCACCTGCTACAAACTAACAAAACTTCAACTGCAACTTCTCTTTTAGCGTCACTTGATTTTACGCTTTATTACATCTATGTAGTGCTCAATACGGTTACAAAACTAGTTCAGCAGTCAAATGCAGGTCGTAGCAGGACATAAGTGCTACGAATCCATAGTATTTGCTACGCACAAATTTTTTATATGAATGTTTTCTTTTTTTCAGCGATAAACGAAACGCACTTACTAATATTCACTGCGACGCACGTGGATATTTACGACATCGAGTCTGGCGAGTGGGTGCAAACCATAAATATACGTGAGTTAATTCATATGCGTAGTCGTTACCATGCTAGTCCGTCACCCAGAGGTCCCGGGTTCGATCACAAATTATATATTTTAAATAGTGACCTTTACGAGATAAACTTATTTTACATTCTTAGTATTTTAGCGAAAAACGGCCACTTTTTGGCGAAAATGCTACGATAAATTTCTCGTTCTCTTTTTAAACTGCAAAACAGTAGTTACGTGTTCAGCAAGTAGTAACACAACATTTTGGGCTACAACATTCTGAAAATTTAACTTTCTGGTCCTGAAGGCATTTTTAGTTGTTTCATTCAGAAAAGTTGTAAACTTTACTGAATAAACTATTTTTTGTTTGAATTTGTTGTTGCAGCGAACGCACGGCCGCTGGACGAGAGCGGCTGGGTGATGTCGGTGGGCGGCGGCGGCAACAACGGGTTCCCGTTCTCGGGGGACGCCGCGCCCGCCATCGTCTATCTCAGGCCGCTCGCCGCGCGTGCGTATTTCTTTTATTTTACAATACCTTTAGTTTACAATAAAAAAGTAAAATAAAAAAAAGGGAAAAAAGGGAAAAAAGGAAAAAAATAAGGGTTCCCGTTCTCAAACGACGCCCGCCCGCCATCGTGTATCTAAGAACGCTCATCGCGCGTGCGTATCGCTTTTATTTTACAATCCCTTTAGTTTACAATAAAAAAAAGTCAAAAAATGAATTGAGCGGGACATGTGTGCCGCATGCAAGCAAATAGATGGGCCCACAGGGTCATCTTGTGGGTACCAGATGGAAGAAGATGTAGGGGTAGACCAAGGAAGAGATGGCGGGATGACATTGAGAGTTTCTTGAGTGGATGGCAGCAAATTGTTCGGGACAGAGATAGATAGAGAGTAGAAGGGAAGGCCTTTGCCCCAGTAGTAGGGCACAAAATCAGGCTATTTAAAAAAATACCAAAAAAAGAAAAAAAAACTGAAGAAAAGAAAAAGAAAGGTAAAAATAAGAGATTATTTTAGTTTTTTTTTGTTGAATTGCTCTTCATAAAAATGCTTTTTTTCGTCCTCAAAAAGAAAAATAAGATTTAATTTTTTAACTTTACATGTATTACAATAAAGTTAATAAATAAATAAAAAACGATTGCATTTTTCACAGAGGGCCCGCTGTCGGTGGAGCACGTATCGCCGTGGGGCAGCAGCAAGCGGCGGTTTTCAGTTCGCGAGCAGTCGCACCAGGCCATCGAGGCGCACAACAGGCTGTAAGTCGCACCCGTAACCAATCGAACGCACTCAAGTAGATATAGTTGGCAGCACTTCATAAAGATATAAATATAATTATGAACACCTAAAATTAAAAATACCATAAGCTTACAAAATAAATATCAGTATTAGGGTATGGTTATTAAATATTTATGTACTAAAATAAAATGTGAAAATGTGAGATGCTGTCAACTATAGTAAATAAATAAAAAATTACTTAAGATTAAAATAGAAGTACATATAACTGAGTAAGTCATCCACGAGAACAACTGCCGACAAACTGCTGTGTATAATGAACAGACTTTGTATAATAAACTTGTACTGTTTTTATAAATGAATAAACATCATAAAAAAAAGAATCCCAACTGTGCACTGACTCACGAACTGATCGAAGATCTGCGAGACTATTCGAGCATGTGCGAGTGTGAGGCTATTCGAGTACCCACGAGCAATTTGCTCCAAGTGTAATGGTGAACAAGAACAAGCTCGAACATACGCGAGCATTTTTCCGCCTAGTCTGAATTGACCCTCAGTTAATATCCGTATTTTAGGGTCTGTGAAGGTACAGAAAGTTTTATTTTATTTTATAAGGAAGACTGTTAATGACACTACTATATGGAGTTCCAACAGGTTAATTCTATGACTTTGATCGTACAAAGATGGTTTTGAAAACACGCGCGTTGAATTTTTTTTATATTTTTTTCAAGGGGATCCAACAGCTAATACAATTATTAACACAATTTGAATGGATGTAGGAAAGGCAATAAAATATTCCCACGAATAGCACTAGGTTACTTAAAAACTATTGCACATAGCACATCAAAAATAGCGCTGATCTTACGCCAAAACAAGCAAGCATCCGCATTTCCAGGCCACACATAACGATCGCATGACAATGCTAATACTAGTAAGTTTAGTATCAAGTACACAAGTATAATCATTTACTAAAGAATTTATTAGTTAAGGTGATTGCGAACCTTGGCCGTCCATACATTTTGTTTTACAGCAATTCTCTTAATGTGGATAGTGTTTCTCATATTACAATCGATTTTCCAATTTTCATGAAGTTGTAGTGCTCGCCTTTAAAGTCTGTCATAATAATTTACAGTACTTTACAAGAAAAACGATATTTAAAACAAGACAAAAATTAACATTTCTAACAATGTGTGTGTAATAAATAGAATTCATTTTAGAGTGACATCTGGCAGATTTATTAAAAACTACTGCATTTGTCTAATTTGACAGCTCAATGCTTGCAACGACATACTTGGACATCATTTAGATGGCGCTGTAATAAAAATATCTAAATGTAGTATTATGTCAGAAGACTCAGCGCGGTCAGAATGCTACGTTGCCGCTCTTCATGCAGCAGGCAACGCGCAAAGTGTAGTAGGTACACAGCGGCACGAGACGGCAACGTTGTTTGCTTTTGAAACCGAATGCATTTCTCTCCAAGTCTCCACAATATTTCGTTCTGAAACTGAAACAATTATTTTTTTCAAAACATATAATAATTAAAAGAAATAATGATAGGTATAGCTTAGTAGGTAAACATGTACCTATTCATAAACAAAAAATAAGTACTTACTAATGTTTGTATTGATTACTATGAATACTACCGAAAAATTATTCTTTACTTTTTATTTAGAATTTCACAATAAACCTACGAACTTCTGAACTTGACTTATCTAATCTACTTATATGAACAATCAAATTAGCAATTTAGCAAAACCTTCACGTGGAGATAGTTCATAAATTAGTTGTTAATTATTTTATCGGATATTAATATCAAATATTCATTGGATATATTTTATTAAAAAAATCTGCGATCGTACTTATCTTCTCTGTATTTATGTTCACGTCAAAGAAGTATAACTTCTAACTAACGCGTGTAGGTACATAAGTACACGCCATCGAGTACACACTCTTTTTTTAGGGTACTCAAAGGGTAAAAACGGGACCCTATTAGGTACTAAGCCTTCGCTGTCTGTCCGTCTGTCCGTCTGTCTGTCACTAGGCAGTATCGCAAGAACCGCGATAGCTAGATAGTTGAAATTTTCACGAATAATTATGTATTTTTGTTGCCATCTGTTCTGCCATAACAACAAATACTAAAAACAAAATAAATCATGTGTGTAAATGGCCTACACTGGTGTCAGATTTTTTAAGCTACCTAAAGGAATCTAACAAAACTAAACGACTTTCATTTAATAATGTCAGCTGGATCCAACGGCTTATAACTGCTTTCCAAAGAACCGAGAAGCTTAAGACATTATTATGCCACTTGTGGTCACCCATCTAAGTGCGGACCACTCCCGGTGTGGCTTTACTTGCGCAATCACTAGTAATGTGCACTCCCGCCGGGACCCGTTTCTTTTGATTTCCAAGCGCATGGTAGTGCGTAGGCCAAGTTCCAGCAACAGGCCGCGCCTATGCCGTGCACTATTTAAACGAACCTACACTATTTACTTTTGACCCCCTGTAGCTAAGTGCCTGTTGCAAGGACAGAGATAAAATTGTACCTACGTAATTATATACTAGTACAAAAGCAGTATGCCAAATTTCATAGATATAGCTTCAGTAGATCCTGAAATATGACCCTGTTAAAATAGCTAATTTTGGCACTGACTGACTCACTGACCGGTAATCAAAACCTTTAGGCCACTTCCAATTGTAATAGCGTTATGGAATTTGGCACACAGGTCGTGTATTATGTTATGTAAATTAACAAAAAAACAGAAATTTAAGAAATCGGTCAAGCGTGAGTTGGCTCAATCTAATACCGAATTAAAAAAAATATATTTATTAACTTAGATGAGGAGGGGGGAGGAGGATAGGGGGGAGGGGAAACAAAATATTGTCATGTATATATAATGCACATTGTATAGCAGGCGTGGCACAAAAAGAAAAAATAAGTACGATTTCTTGAAAAAAGTATTGAAATCCCACCAAAAACATATCTGTTAAAAAGGGGGCCAAGTTTCTATCCGCTAATAATTGTTCGCCTAAAAAAGAGTTGAAATCCAGTCCAATGCCAAGTTTTGAAGTAATTAAATAATTCAAAATTTGAACTTGGCAGGTTTTCGTGCAGTAAGTAACACTTGATTAAAATTAATTCTCTCTATCTATATCTATATCTATACATATAATAAAACAGTAAAAAAAGTGTGTCTGTACATTAAATATATTTCCAAAAAAAAATATTGGGGGCGATGGAGACGTAGTAATAGAGTAAGGATTTTTAAAAAAATGTCTGTCTGTTTGTCTGTTTGTACACGCTAATCTCTGGAAATACTGGACGGATTCGAATGAAACTTTTTTTGTTATATAGCTATTAAGCCTGGGCAACATATAGGGTATAAATGATTTTGGAAAATGGAACGCCTGATGCAAAACCATAATGGTCCAGCTAAACTATAAGAGATATAAAAATGCCGCCTTAGTAAAAGTTGTTCAGCCTGATGAGCATTTTTCAGAGACATAAAGTCCACGCGAACGAAGTGGCGGGCTTCGGCTAGTCTATTATAAAACTCTGTTTTAGGCGAACAATTAGCCGATTGGAACTTGGCCACCATTGTAAGAGGTATGTTTTTGGTGGGGTTTGTATCTACCAGATGTTGCCGGCAACGGCACATCTCTAGATTATGTGTTACAATTTTGTCGTGCTATATTATAATTTCGGAGAATAATGGCTACCAGATCGGATAGGAAGAAATATCAACGTTACGTGTATTCGGGACCGCCTAAGTCGAGGAAGCGAGTGCTTGCAGGTTTGAAACGATATACCGATATGACATAAGTTGAAATCATTAGAATATTTCATATAATTTATTATAGGTAAGTTGTATCTAGTTGAGATTTGTTTACGTCGCCTGGGTGTCTGATAGTAGTGACACGCTACATGTATACACATTTCAGTGGTCGCCGCAGTATAAAACCGGCTGTTTAGTCAAAATGACATTAGGCGGCGAGCAAAAATGCCTTCATCCACGACGGTGCAAGAAAAGTACGGATGTCACGGATGACGTTTTTGCCAGGACTTCTTTCTTGTCTGCGTGGTCGAACGGACTCGTGATATTTTTTATTATTGTTATTGTACTATATGTGATTCAACATTTCATATTGGAATCTGTTTCAAAATGTTTCCCTAAGTTGCAAATTGCCGCCATGTTTGACACTGAAACACAAGTCTCGAACTTGTTTTGGGTTTGATTGATTTAAAAGTCTGTGTGATTTGTCCGTATACATTTTTGTATAGATACCTATATTTATATTTAAAATTTATTTCAGGTCAATGGGAAAATACGTGTCAGGAAAATGCAGAAGTGTTTCTTTTTTTGTTTCACTATAACAGAGGTTTGCCGTCTCCATCATCCATCATTTCAAGTTCAAACATGCAATATGCAATAAACTATAAAGTTGTTTTTAGTCACTGTGCACAGAATAATGACTACAACATTTAACAATTTATGTCGGCAAGAAATCACTATCATTATGTATCATTCTATCTGTATGAATTGTTTTTTTTTTTCAGTAACAAAAATTAAACTTCAATAAAAAGAAAATTTAACAACATTGTGTACGATTTGGTTTTATTAAAAAATACAATGCATGTAGGTACAATGACGACGTTTGTTGCGCGGTGGTTTTTCCTTCCACCAAATGGTCTAAACTCTAAACGAGTGCCCCGACACAAGGCTTGATTAGCTATCAGAGTCAAAGCTGTGGTTGACAAATATGCAATCTGAGATCATTTTTTTATCGCCGGCCGTGTTTAAAATGATTTTCGGCTGTTCGGAAAAATAACTGAAAATAAGCGCTATCCAGTTAAGTTTTTATAATAGTGCCATCTAGTGGCGATACTCAAATCTATAACAACGGTTTACGCCATCTTTCATGCTTTTTGAAGCTCCTGTCGTAGTGTGAGTGAGTGTAGAGATACGAGAAAAAATGACAGATTTTATTTTGGAGCATTTTTCTGAATACGTTGACTGAAGAATAAAAGTATGCCATTAAATAAATAAAAGAGTATGTTACAGGCTCGCCGATCAAAAATGTTTGCCTACCAGTAATCCATTACACAAGAATTTTAATAAAACCTGAAAATATTGAAATTAACGCCATCTAGCGAAAAAAGTTTAATGAAGAGCCCTTTGCATTCACCTTAAGGTATGCCTTATCGACGCAACGCTGGTGTTAAAGAAGTCCAGATCTGAATCCCTCATCAGAAGAAGAATGAAGTAGTACGTGCGTGCGCTGGCGATAGCTGGGTGAGACTGGGAGCGACGCGCTAGATTGTCCTTCGCGCATGCGCCGCACTCCCCGCACCTCGTACCGCGCCCGCGTTGACATGTCGCTAGGCGCGAACAAATACCAAACTATTCTTTACATAGATAACTATACATTTCTATTCTAACTTACATAGATAAGTATAAGTTAACTGCAAGTTGATTGTACGCCAGGTCGGAGCGTCGCTCGCGCCTCATCTCTGCGCCGAGCAACTTCGCGCACCTGTCGCACATGGGCCCCGGCGACGGCATCCGCTCGCAGCGGCTGCTCGACCTGCCCACCACCGTGGAGACCGCCGACGACGGCCCGCAGGTGGGTAGCTGGATAGCTTAGTGGACCTTCAGTACACCCGAGCTATACTGTCGCACATGGGCCCCGGCGACGGCATCCGCTCGCAGCGGCTGCTCGACCTGCCCACCACCGTGGAGACCGCCGACGACGGCCCGCAGGTGGGTAGCTGGATAGCTTAGTGGACCTTCAGTACACCCGAGCTATACTGTCGCACATGGGCCCCGGCGACGGCATCCGCTCGCAGCGGCTGCTCGACCTGCCCACCACCGTGGAGACCGCCGACGACGGCCCGCAGGTGGGTAGCTGGATAGCTTAGTGGACCTTCAGTACACCCGAGCTATACTGTCGCACATGGGCCCCGGCGACGGCATCCGCTCGCAGCGGCTGCTCGACCTGCCCACCACCGTGGAGACCGCCGACGACGGCCCGCAGGTGGGTAGCTGGATAGCTTAGTGGACCTTCAGTACACCCGAGCTATACTGTCGCACATGGGCCCCGGCGACGGCATCCGCTCGCAGCGGCTGCTCGACCTGCCCACCACCGTGGAGACCGCCGACGACGGCCCGCAGGTGGGTAGCTGGATAGCTTAGTGGACCTTCAGTACACCCGAGCTATACTGTCGCACATGGGCCCCGGCGACGGCATCCGCTCGCAGCGGCTGCTCGACCTGCCCACCACCGTCGAGACCGCCGACGACGGCCCGCAGGTGGGTAGCTGGATAGCTTAGTGGACCTTCAGTACACCCGAGCTATACTGTCGCACATGGGCCCCGGCGACGGCATCCGCTCGCAGCGGCTGCTCGACCTGCCCACCACCGTCGAGACCGCCGACGACGGCCCGCAGGTGGGTAGCTGGATAGCTTAGTGGACCTTCAGTACACCCGAGCTATACTGTCGCACATGGGCCCCGGCGACGGCATCCGCTCGCAGCGGCTGCTCGACCTGCCCACCACCGTGGAGACCGCCGACGACGGCCCGCAGGTGGGTAGCTGGATAGCTTAGTGGACCTTCAGTACACCCGAGCTATACTGTCGCACATGGGCCCCGGCGACGGCATCCGCTCGCAGCGGCTGCTCGACCTGCCCACCACCGTGGAGACCGCCGACGACGGCCCGCAGGTGGGTAGCTGGATAGCTTAGTGGACCTTCAGTACACCCGAGCTATACTGTCGCACATGGGCCCCGGCGACGGCATCCGCTCGCAGCGGCTGCTCGACCTGCCCACCACCGTCGAGACCGCCGACGACGGCCCGCAGGTGGGGAAACAACTTCAGTACACCCGAGCTCACAACTTAGTGAACCTACAGTAGACCCGACCTATATTCAGTAGACCCGACCTATATTCAGTAGACCCGACCTATATTCAGTAGACCCGACCTATATTCAGTAGACCCGACCTATATTCAGTAGACCCGATCTATATTCAGTAGACCCGACCTATATTCAGTAGACCCGACCTATATTCAGTAGACCCAACCTATATTCAGTAGACCCGATCTATATACAGTAGACCCGATCTATATACAGTAGACCCGATCTATATACAGTAGACCCGAACTATATTCAGTAGACCCGACCTAACTTTTTTAAGATCGCCCCCTTACCTTGTGGTGACAGCCGACGACACCCCGCAGGTGGCGGCCTGAAATGCCAAAGTCAAAAATAAATCTTTGGATATTTGTATCACTTGGTCAGGTCACAATCACAGGGTCAAATCCTTTGCCAGGATGATTCTCAATAGTACTACTAAAAATATCAATTTTGTATAGTTTAAGCTTTGTCTTCTATTAATATTTCTTGTGTATTCTATTCCTTGATTTTTTCTGTTTCAATTTGCCTCAATGTGTTAAAGTTAGTTAATTTCTTTTACATATTTTTCGTTCATTCGTTTCTTTTCTTATTACTTACTTTCTTACTTATTATATCCGAGTATTACTTAACTCCCATGCCCTATAAACCTGTCAACTGGTGGTGTACGGATTATGTACATATGTATAAGAAAAATGGTAAATAGATTGCAAATGGGAATGTTGGTGAAAGATGGTAAAATGTTATGGTTATGAGCACACGCGACAAGTATGTTTGTTAATGGTTTACAAGAACTCGCGAATCGTAAGAAAGTTTTTTTTTTCTTTTCTTCATTATGGTGTTCAAACTTCGTTAAAGCTTATTTTGCCAGTGTCTAGTAATATCTCTTTTTTATTCCTAATCCTAAACCCTTAACTATACAATCAAAGGTTGGTATAGGTCCTTTGATTGCTTCACGGGAGCTTCTGGCGACAAATCTATACGAGTCCACTGGTTTTCATAACCGATTGAGTGGCGGACGGCACCCAAAGACGCCCACCGCAGTCCGCAAATAAATATCACTACAACCGCACTATGACTGTCCACTTTAAACATTTTACATATTGCCCATGAGAATGAGCATTTATAACACCAAACTACACCAATTTCATATTATTTTGGTCAGTTCGTGAAATTTGCCAACAACGCAGCAGAAGTAGAATTACCTGAAATAACCTACAGAGCTATTACTAAAGATAAAATTAAAAAATTTAGGGATACAGTTTCGAAAAAATTACCGTTAATTGAAGAAACTCGGGATGATCCGGATATTTTGTATAATAAAATGTTCGGTGTGATTGAATCAGAATTTAATAATAATTTTCCACTTAAAAAGGGAAAGAAACGTAATCGGAAAAAGTTTAGCGAATGGGCTACCACAGGGATTCATATTAGTAGGAATAGGCTATATGAATTATTAGCTATGAAAGCTTATAACCAAACACCTAATTTCATTAATTACGTTAGAACTTACTCAAAGCTTTTTAAAAAAGTATGTTTATGCGCGAAATCATTATACACCAGGAAAGCTATTCTAGATTCTAAAGATAAAATAAAGACAACCTGGAATATTATTAACACTGAAACCGGGAAAAACAAGCAACGAGTAAATAAAATTGAGTTAAACATTAACAATAAGGTTCTAGACACTAGTGAATATGTCGCACAATACTTTGAGAACTTTTTCACAAACATTCCCCTAAATACAACTGCCCCACTAATGTCCTCATCTAGGAAATCAAAAAAGCTATTAACCAATTGCGTACCTAAATGTAAAGATAGGCTAATATTCAAATACGTCACACCTAAAAATATCATTGATACTTTTAAAAGCTTGAATAATAAAAAAACTGGTGATTTGTGGGACATTTCTGTATCCGTTATAAGTAATATTATAGATGTAATTGCGCCTTACTTAGCTTCCATATTTAATAAATGTGTAGACGCGGGATCTTTCCCTGACATGATGAAGTTAAGTAAAGTTATCCCTCTATTTAAGACTGGTGACAGAAATGATCCAACAAATTACCGTCCCATTTCTATTCTGCCAGCATTGAGCAAAATATTCGAAAAGATAATTTTTGACCAATTATTAGATTTTTTCAACAAAAATAGTCTGTTCCATGGTGATCAGTATGGATTTACTAAGGGTCGATCAACAACGGATGCAGGTGTTGCACTTTTACAAAACATCTATGATGCTTGGGAGTGTTGTCAGAATGCAATTGGTGTCTTTTGTGACCTCTCCAAAGCCTTTGATTGTGTAGACCACAAAACCCTTCTATCCAAACTTGAGCACTACGGAATAAAAGGGAAGGCTCTTGAATTGATTAAATCTTATTTGAGTAGCCGAATTCAAAAAGTTAGTGTAAATCAAGTAAAATCTGAAGGATCAACCGTAGTGATGGGTGTGCCCCAGGGTTCTATCTTGGGTCCTTTGTTGTTCCTGATCTATATTAATGATTTACCATATTATGTAAAAGATTGTAAGGCTGTACTTTTTGCTGATGACACTTCCCTTGTTTTCAGCGTAGATAGGAAAACTGACACCTCTGATGAGATGAATAATATATTGTCGCAAGTGTTGGATTGGTTTACAGCAAATAATTTAGTATTAAATGCAAAAAAAACGAAATGTGTAAAGTTCTGCTTACCGAATGTTACAAAAGTTCCAACACGATTATTTATTGATAAGGAAGCAGTAGATATGGTTGATAACACAACATTTTTGGGAATAACGCTTGATTCAGGGTTGCAATGGGGTGCCCATATTAAAAAATTAGCTGGAAAACTTAGCTCTGCGGCCTATGCGGTTAGAAGAATTAGGCAAATGACTGACGTTGATACAGCGCGTTTGGTATATTTTGGGTACTTCCACAGTGTTATGTCCTATGGAATATTGCTATGGGGTAACGCTGCAGATATAAATACCATATTTGTTTTACAAAAACGCGCTATCAGATTTATATATAAATTAGGTGCTAGAGAGTCTTTGAGGGAACTATTTAAAGACATAAATATTTTGACCCTCCCTTCGCAATTCATCTATGCGAACATTATGTACGTGCGTCAGAATATACACTCATTTAAGAGAAATTGTGACATTCATAGTATTAACACGAGAAATAAAAATAAATTAGCCATCACAGCTTTGCGGTTAGAGAAAACAAAAAAATCTTTTGTGGGTCTCGGCTTGCGCCTCTATAATAAAATTCCAGATGATATAGTAGCCTTACCATTAACTAAGTTTAAGACAGCCGTTAAAAATCATTTATTACAAAATGCGTATTATCATGTAAATGACTACTTATCATCATCTGAGAAAAATTCTTGGAAATAGTTGTCTGCAAATTGTAATTGTATAATTTAAATGTATAGCATAAGTGTAAATCTGTATTGTAATTGTAACATAGCCCATCAGGCTGGGTAGGGACCAATACTGAACTGGGTTTCTTTCGGCGTAATCTTCCCAGCAGTGGTCGTTCCGAAACGCTAGTAGTTTTTAGCTTATGCACTAAAATAATATTTAAAAAAAATGACCTTCAATAAGAGATAAATTTATCCTACATTGAATAAAAAATTTTGACTTTGACTTTGACTTTGACTTTGACATTATAAAGTCCACTAGAATCAATTTGCAAAACAATTTAAAGCAAACTCCAACTGGACCCCTTGACTTCCCGCCAAAAACTAAGTAAGAAAGTTGGTGGCGTACTGACTAAGAAATAAATGAAAATTAATAAAATCGGGCGCGGCGACAATCTGCTGACCGGGCACCCGCGCGCGGTCAACGTACGTAAACCGTACAGGTGGTCCAATCACAACGATCGATCAACCTGATGCCACTGTGCTGCCATCTGGTGTCACAATTTTTTTAAAACCTTGTTTAAGTACGTTATCTAAAAGAAGGGTTTTGTTTTCCAGCTTCTTCTTTTTCTTCTTAGCGGGTCGGAATGGCGATTTTATATGGTTGTAAACCAGTGTGTGGCTCCACTTACTCCCCTGTCAGCACAGTTTAAGTCCTCTATTGTACAAGATATTGGGCAGTTCGGGCATGAGAGTAGGTGGGCCATCAAATATTTCCACAGTCACAACAGTCATTATTTAGGAAACCCCACCTCACTCGGTTTTTTATGGCAGCGGCACCTTCCAAAACCAGCCCGGAGCCTAATTAAGAACTTTTAAGATTAATTTTATTATCTGTTTTTCAGCAAATGTACAGCAGCAGAGAGAGCAGCAAACGGACGTCTCCGCTCACCATCTCGCACGGCACCGGCTCTTACAACGGTGAGGAAACAATCATTAGCATCATCAGGTCTTTTAATCTCCACTGCAGGAGCACGACCCTCTCTGTACTACCAGAGCCATACTTGGCCAGAGCAGTCAGAGGACTTGCCAATACTCCTCGCTGGCCAGACGGTTGGAGAGGTCTCATTGATGTTTATAAGCTTTGTTCAGCTTGTATTCCCTAAGTCGCCTTCTACGACATCCACGGGAGGACTTGGAGTGGCCCTATTCTACTCTGCCGAAAACCACACGGCAATAATTACATGGGTTTATATTTATAACTTCAACGAGGAAGGGACATACCCGTGATAAATCAAACCACGGACTAAATTTTATCACTTTAGTATAATAAAATGAAAATAACAGTCAAATAACAAAAAAAAATTGGCACTTCCATACTAAAGTGTGCAGCCGCTCGGGCAATTTGTATGGGAAAGTCAAATTTTTTTTTGGGTTTTTCTCCGTTATTTTTCTCATTATACTATAGTTATCTAGAGCCCGTAGTTTGGTTAATAAATGGTTATGTCCCTGTACGTTGTATATCTATATCTATAAGGCGTCCGTTTTTTATATAGATATCCTAAAACAATGGACCCATATTTTTTGTTTATCAAAAAAGTAGATATCAAAGGTACGTTTACATACATGTAAGTTCCGAAATAGGGGTTTGTAATGTCACTGATGAGTAAAAATCGTACTTGTGACGTTATTCGAAATTGAAATCTTTATAATTTTTTGTTTCTCAGAGCAAAGAAAACAAATGTTTGGGTTAAATTAAAAAAATAAAAAGTAGTAGTAAACCACATACATATACGGTGATTTTTAGTAGGTCGCTGAATTAGGACCGTAAGTAAACTTTTTTTTTTTTTAATTTTGGCTCGACGCTTTTGCGTATTTAGCCAGGCCCAAGTTAATAAAACGTGGGAACAATCGATGTAAAATAATAATATATATATATACAATCAAAGGTTGGTACATGGTACAATAAAATAAGGTATTCTCTTCCCGTGACAGCTGATGACGTAGGTGGAACTTGACTACGTCATCAGTTTGATATGTTGCCACTGTGTGAAATTGAATTACCTGAGCGTAATGCATTTTTGAATTTTATATACCAATTTCGAATTAATAATCCATTATATCAATTTATAAAATATTGAATTGATAAATCACGCGAGAATCGCGAGATACTAAATAGCTAAGTTACTTAATATTTTTTTTAATATTCATGAACTAATTGAGAAAGTCCTTAAATTTACCGAAAAGAACAATCAGTGGCAACACTTTGTGACGTAGTCAAGTTCCATTTCGGGAAGAGAATACTTTATTTTATTGTACCATGGGTTGGTATAGGTCCTTTGATTGCTTTAAGGGAGCTTCTGGCGACAAATCTATACAAGTCCACTGGTTTTCATAGCCGATTGAGTGGCGGACGGCGCCTACAGACGCCCACCGCAGTCCCCAATTAATATCACTACAGCCGCACTATGACTGTTCACTTTAAACATTTTATATGTTGTCCATGAGAATGATCATTTATAACACCAAACTACACCAATTTCATATTATAAAGTCCACTAGAAACAATTTGCAAAACAATTTAAAGCAAACTCCAACTGAACCCCTTGACTTCCCGCTAAAAACTCAATTTAGTAAACTTAATTAGCTAGTATAAATAAAAATTCGAATTAACAAGTTTCAATTCAAATTACAATCTTATTGGACGCGGACTTCAAGCTCGCGACTCGGCCGCGCGCGCTCGCGTCCGCCCGCGGCCGCTAGCGCGCGAGCGCGCTATTTCTGCCGGCCGCCGCCGCCGCCAGTGCTGCTATTAAATTACAAAGGTTAAAATGTGTCCGTTGTCGCAGGATCGTGGCGCGGCCGCGGGCGCGAGTCCCGCGAGGACGCGCCGCCGTCGCCGCCCGCGCCGCGCGCGGAGCGCTCGCTGTGCGGCGGCTCGCAGGGCAGCGGCTCGCTGCTGGAGCGCTCCATCACGCCGCTCAGCCTCGGCAGCATGAGCTCGCTCACGCACGACGTGCTCAAGGTGAGCTACGTTACACACACATTATGTTACACACACAATAACTTTTCGAAGTCCAGTGCTATCCCCATTTGAAATAAATTATACGAAAGGGAACTGAGATATAATGTAAAATTATGAACGACACACGAGACAGCGGCCAAGTACGAGTCGGACTCGCCAATGAAAAGTTCCGTAGCAGCAAGTGACATAATATAAAAGTCTTAAAGTCTGTACGGAAAGAGAACCGTCGTAGGATTTGAGGGCGCAGTTGTGTTTAATATCCGTATTTGTTATGTTGACAACACTGTTGTGTGTGTCATTCATTATAGTGCGACTATAAAGTTCTTGATATTTTTAAACTATGACGGCTATTGGATGCTAATGGATAAATTATATTTTTATATATTATTTACATTACATGTAATGGCTGTAAATGAAAATATATTTATATATGTTTTCTTTAGGTTCTTTAGGTTAGGTAGGCATAAAAAATAATTTAAAATAAATTTAAAACAATAATATATTTAATAATTTATTGATCAGAACCATATTCAAAGTCTTATTCTAAATATTCAATGCCGGACATGTTTGAACTATCATCGGATAGACTATAGAGATCCAAAGAATTTTCTTCTTCTGAACTTGATTTGCTCGAATCTGTTACAGTTATTTATAATAAATTCTTGCACCACACGCCGTTATTTAAGAAACCTTCTTTTTTATTTTAGATACTGTATCTTTACTCAAACCTGAAAAAAATAGGGCAAGTTTATCTAAACGCATAATAAATTAAAAGTATCAACACTCTTTATACCTGCTATCAAAAACTTTGATTGAAACAAAATAAACAAATATTTTTATATATTTATGCGAATTCTTTTCAATTTATACATAATATAAAATGTCGGTGTCTGGGGGTTACCTAGGAAATCTAAAACATTTAAAATAACTATCTACATACCGCACATCGCCGCCACACGTTCCATGACTTTGTTTAAGTCGATAATTGTGTTTGGCCGCTTTTTCTTTTTGGCAAAACCTATAATAATATTAAATATTATTTCCCTTGTGGGACTGGGTAAAGGATTTCCCCTTTTTGAAAACACGGTAAACAAAGATGACGTAAAGTTTGTCATTTGACAGACGGGGGTTGGGTTGTCATATAAAAAATATTCTGTTAGTTTGATTTTACGCCACGACGGTTCTCTTTCCGCACAGACTCTATAGTATATTTTTTTATTTTTGAGTTGATTAAATGAAAATAAAGATTTATGACTTATTAAAAAAAACGACTTGCTAGATCTCGTTCAAACCAATTTTCGCTGGTAATTTGCATGAACATCATATTTTTTAAGTTTTATCATTCTCTTATTTTAGAAGTTACAGGAGGGGAGGGGGGGGGGGGGGGGAAGGGACACACTTTTTTCCACTTTGAAAGTGTCTCTCGCGCAAACTATTCAGTTTAGAAAAAAATTATAAAAGAAACTTCAATATCATTTTTGAAGACCTATCCATAGATACCCCACACGTATGGGTTTGATAAAAAATAAATTTTTGAGTTTCAGTTCTAAGTATGGGGACCCCCAAAATTGATGTCTGTTTTCCTATTTTTGTGTGAAAATCTTAATGCGGTTCACAGAATACATCTACTTACCAAGTTTCAACAGTATAGTTCTTATAGTTTCGGGAAAAAGTGGCTGTGACATACGAACGGACAGACAGACAGACAGACATGACGAATCTATAAGGGTCCCGTTTTTGCCATCTGGCTACGAAACCCTAAACAGCAAGCGAAAGACGCTACTAAATATTTAACTAACTAAACTTTAAATATTGAAAAGGTTATTTACTATTAGTTTCAAATTTTTGTGTTTTATTCTTTAGGCATAGATTTTGTGTTTTATTCCTTAGGTATAGATTTTGTATCGTGACGTAACGAACCGTATGACCCACTCCTTGTCACACAGTCACACTTCACAGACCCCCCCCCCCCTTAATGTGTGACGTAATTTATAGATGCTCTCAAAGTAAGGTGTGCCATTGTCCACAGGTGGGCACGGAGCTGGGCGACGCGCTGCACAGCGAGGACAGCAGCTGCGGGGCCTCGCCGCCGCGGGACCACGGGCCCTGATGGTGAGCGCTTTGTAGGGTTGCTGTAGTTGTCCTGACGATCTCAGTGGCGTCACAGTCAAAAAAAATTTTTATCTTTTCATATTTTTTTACGGCTCTGGATACTAGTCCTTTAGAGCCAATCTTTATTTAGTTCACTTCTTTATTCCTAACCATAACCCTAAATTATTCAATCAAAGTTTTGTGCGGGTTTCAATCCGCTCTTCAACAACTCAAATCAGATACTTAACTTTTTTCTAAACGTCATAACGAACATTGTCTATATGCATGCTATAAGATTTGTATGATATTGCACGTCGTGAAGTCATCTTTCTTGGAATCAAATAGCGCTTCTATTATCAGTTTTTCTGCAATGATAAATGAAAAATCACGTTGAAAATTGATGTGATCACTGACAAGTGTCAATTTTTGTGATATTTTACTCTCTTATCAGTAATATGTATATATTTTTTTTAACCCTAGATACTACCCAATTCATACTGATTTATTTGTATGTCAATTTTATTACAGAAACGAACTGAACACGTATTGGACTTTCGATATGTCCCATTTCTACGCTTGCTTCTGTTGATTCGCACCGTGCAGTCTTATCACCAGGGGATAGAGGCGAAAATCGCTACGCATAATAACAAGTTTGGTTCCTACGAAATTATTTGCAATATTGAAGAATAATCGGCTTTATTGCAATGAGAGAGAAGCTAAATTCGCGCGCTATGAATACGTTTAGTTCTTTCGAAATTTATGTATCTTTATGCGATAATCAGCCTTAATTGGAGAGGTTAGAATCGAAAGTTGCGTGCTGCGTTTAATTGCTGTATAATCTCCATGCGATAATCAGCCTTATGTGCAGAGGTTAGAGGCGAAAGTCGCGCGCTACGCATAATACACAGTTTGGTTCCTAAGACATTTAGCGAAGTTATGAACGTACCTTCCATGCGATAATAAGGTAGTGCGGAACTGATGTGACTTTTAGGTCAATTAGAAGATGGATAAGTCGGTGTTGCTGGGAAAATTATACGAAACACTATTTTATTATTTTTTGTGTAGTATTTTTATCTCGCAACCCACATTAAGACTATCTGTATAACCCAAAGGTTGACTTGTAGATAACGCTTCTAGCGTTAAGTTCGCCTATTGTTCTGTACAATTTGTTTTTGATTAACAATAAAGATAAAATAAATAAACACTTTTCCTCTCTTTAAAAAAAACTAAATAAATATCTAAAACCAATGTTCTACAGTAAACTATAAAAGACTTGAAATCCCGAAATAACTGCTTTTAAATTAACATATAACATTACTACTAAATGAGGGTAGTCAAAAATATGTGACACGAGATGGCAGCACAGTGACGTCAGCTCCAATCGCCTGCTGTGATTGGACCGTCAGTTGACAGGTTCTTTTGCTCCGTCAAATGTAGCCAATCACAGCAGCTTATTGGTGCTGACGTCACTGTGCTGCCATCTAGTGTCAAATATTTTTGAACTCATTAAATTTATATAAAGTATGTTTTGCGTTGATTCCCGTATACATTAATTTAGTAACTCTTATATATCTAACTTATTATGCCCTTGAAGATATAGTGATCAGAATGCTGGCTGCGATTCTTGGCTGTATCTCAATGCATTAATCGCAGCCTGGGTTAGTTGACCTTTTTCTAATTGTCTTGGGTCTTGAGTGTTTACCCATTATCAAAAACTATAGTATCGTTGAGTATCTCATACTTTGTAGCTGGTTCAATCAGTGTGACTTGTTCTTATATTTTTTTAAACCAAATAATTTCATGATAAATTGGATAAATTATTTTTCCAGCAACGCCGACATATAAATAACAAATAAAATATAAATATAATAGGTGTAGTGTATTAACGAAATTGTATTTATTTCGCTTCGACACGTCGCACCGCCCGACGCCACGCCGGCCGATCTTTGTATATTGTATTGTAAGTTTGTATAGTGGCGTCTTGTTTACATATGTAAATGTTTACCGTTATCCCTCATATAAAAATTGTCCTCCTAAACAGACATATAGTGTGTGAAACATTATGCAATGAGGGTAGTCAAAAATATGTGACACTAGATGGCAGCACAGTGACGTCAGGTCCAATAAGCTGTTGTTATTGGATACAGTTATTGGATACATCTCAAACATTAACTATTTTTTTTAAACTTGTCTAAAAACAGTACAAAATAAAAAATTATATATAAACTTGAACATAAAAAAAAAACAAAAGTAAGTCACCGAGTGGGATTCGAACCCGTAACACTCTTTCTAGCGCTCTCGCTATCTTTAACCACTGAGCTAAATCAAGGCGGTCGCGGCGCGACGAAATTAGCGACCATATTCTGCGTGGAAAGAAAAACGCACGAAAACTCGAAAACACGCGTTTTCCCAAACATAAAACTAATCTAGAACGATTGTTTACCCCCGAAAACCCCCATATACAAATTTTCAGCGAAATCGTTAGAGCCGTTTTCGAGAACACAGAAATTTATAAATAAATATATATACATACATACAAGAATTGCTCGTTTAAAGGTATAAGATTTGACGGAGCAAAAGAACCTGTCAACTGATGGTCCAATCACAGCAGGCGATTGGCGCTGACGTCACTCTGCCGCCATCTGGTGTCACATATTCTTGACTACCCTCATTAATAAAAACAACCTTCTTAAATCAGTAGAGTCATACTATATAACTGATTTAAGATGTGCATTTAAGAATACCCCTTCAACTGTCGGACGCCCGGAGCGGGCGTCTGTCAAACTCCTCTCAACTGTCGGACGCCCGGAGAGGGCGTCGCGAATTTTTTTTTGTTTTTTATTTTTTAGTTTATTATTAAACTCCTTGTGAGCTCTAAAGTCTATGCCAGAAAAAAAGAAGAAACTTCAAGGAACGCCACGATGTGTCAATGTCGTGGTTTTGGACAGCAGTATTTTTCCTATAAATTTCTCATTCGAGGTTCACTTACAGCACAAACGTTTAAGTCAAAGTCGTAGTTCGAAGCCCGAAAAAATTATTAATATCGGTCTATATTTCTCCTGGAGGTCTTGGAAAACCATGAATAAGTAGTTTTAAACATTTTTCATTCATAAAATGTATACTTTACGCAAGATTTTCGGGTGAAATTAATTTTTTACCAAAACCATGTACCAGGAATCGCATGTTCGTACATTTTGGTATTTTGATGATAAAAATTCCAAATTTTTAGTAAATGTGCATATTATCTTTTAGTTTATATATTTTTACAGACTTATTCATGCATTCATTGTATTTAACAAAGCGCGAGTGCAAAATATAAAATTCGCAAACCACAATGACGTAATTTCGCGAAGGTCGTATATGTTGCAAAAAATGTAATTCAAAAATATTCTAAGGGAGTATTTATTTTTATCATTTGAATATGTAAAGATATGTGTCTTTTGGTATATAAAAAATATAAATAAGATATTTACTGCTTTACTATTTTATTATCCACACTTTTTTCCAGAATTATTCAAAAACTCGCAAGTCGTATTTTCAACTCTTATTATTTATTGAAATACACAATAAATTGCTATTAAAGTATATACAGTCTGATAGCGTATTTCCTAAGGATTCCAATGATATAACTTTTTACACAAGTTTTTAAAGAAAATTTTGAGATATGCTACGTTTTCTAAAAATCGGAAAATCGCCAAAATTCGCCAAAATTTTCCCGCGGCCGCCTGACAGTTGACCTAGTTGCGGAAATTTTCGCAGACAGTCAAAGGGATACAGCGATAGTTTTACCACAAAATGGAGGAGCCATAAGTTTATAAAAGTTTTCTTTCAAGTTTCTCTCGAGTTACTCGAAATATTATTGATGTTTATATAAACGGGGCTTAGCACTAACCTTTTTAATTTCGTCTAACGTTTCTAATAGGAGTTACATCTTTCGTGGTCGCAGATAGACTCATGTCTATACACATTAATAATGTCTTCAAAGCGCGATAGTATAAAAACCAATATTACTCGAAATTCATTGGAAGAAAATGATCCTATAAGTACTTGTTATTAGTAATCGTAGTACTAGTACTAGTGACCTCTTTTGTGGCAAAACTAACGGCTGATTGTATGTCTACCGCCTTGCTAGCGTGAACATTAAACTTCCTACAAAGCCTTTATCACTGCCATTATACTATGGACATGAATGTAGATTTTCACCTCAAGAGATTACGATTTTGTATACAAAATTAAAAAAACGTAGATTTTTATTACATCAGCACTACTTTTTACCTCAGAAGTTTAAGGGTAAATTACTTGACGTTTCTATATTTAATTCGAACGTATTTACCCATCAATAACAATACTTTTGATTGTTTTTCTCGTTCTTCTGCAATATTAATGAAAAATAACAACAGTATCAAACAAAGAAATAATACACTCAAACCGAAAAGCGAGTAAATTATATAAGCCGAACATACAATACAAATTGACTTTATTGCACCATAATAAACAAACAAAAATTACAAAACAATAAACAATATAGGTACAAAGGCGAACTTATCGCTACTTTATACCTAAGAAGAGGTTTAAAGGGGAAATTAGTTGACGTTTCTCTATTTCATTCGAAAGTATTTACCCATCAATTTGGCCTACACTCTCCTCGCTGGCCAGACGGGTTGGAGAGGTCTCATTGATGTTAACAAAATTTGTTTAGCTTGTATTTCTTAAGTCGCCTTATACGACATCCACGGACTTGGAGTGGTCCTATTCTACTCTGCCGGAAACCACTACGGCAATAACTCTCTTCACGTGTCCTGGGCTCTGTCTAGTGTCTACCCTGTCAATATAAAGACGTGATAATGGACGAGGCCCTAAGTTTCGTTCGTTTCAAATATCTTTAATTTTTAATCGTAGAAAAACAATATAAAGTAGTGGAAGGTGAAATCTACAATCTTGAGGTTCGTCCAATTTATACCTAGACTGAAACTAATGTTCTTTCCACAGATTCGCTAGAACTCAGTTAATGTTTGCGCTGCATGTAGATATCTGTAAAGGGCTAGATTAATTTACCCGCTAGAATGATACGTGGATGCTTTAGTCAGAGTATTAACTGGTTTAACTTTAAGGACTACTTCAAAAGCTATACGAAAGTATGTGTCCATGTCAAGCAATTTTGAGCACTATTGAACAATAATAAAGTCTAATTTGGTTCGACGTTGAAATAGGGCAACACATGGCGCAACGGATTATATGACAGAACGTCATACGAGAGTTTTCTCGTATGTAGATTTTCATGACAATTTTAATTTTTGATTTACCATAGACTGGAGTCTGGCCAACGAAAATTTTATCGCTCTTTATAAATATATTTCATACTTTTTTTTTTTATTATTATTTTAAATTGTATTTGTAATGTACTTTCACATTAATGATAAGGATTCAATTTACATCAAAACTTTGCTTTTCAACTTTCGTTGGCCAGACTATATTTTTTAAATATTCATTTTAATATTTTTTTTCCCTCTGAGATGGTTTCTAAATGTCTTTATTATTGACGTTACGTTATATTAATAAATAACGCAAAAATAAAGTAAAATGTGTTACATGGCTACACTAAAGAAAAAAAATGTAATGCTTTTTGATACACCTGTGTATCCAAGTTTTTATCTATAAAAGACTGATCAGAAACAGATTACTTAAACATTCGCTGAATAAATTAATCCGAATACGTTTTGAAAGTTGTAGGTTTACGTATTTCATTGTTTTAACACATTTTATGTTTGTTCCAAATAAATCTGACGTTCCTTTTGACAATGCCATGGATTTAGACGCAAAGATATAAATAAAAAAACTTTTAACGCTTGTCTATTGGTACCAAAGTGACCACAATGAGGGTTTTCAATATGTGACACGAGATGGCAGCACAGTGACGTCAGCTCCAATCGCCTGCTGTGATTGGCCCATCAGTTGACAGGTTCTTTTGCTCAGTCAAATGTAGCCAATAACAGCAGCTTATTGGTGCTGACTTCACTGTGCTGCCATCTAGTGTCTTGTATTTTTGAAAACCATCATTGAACAGCTTCAGCCTTTGACATAAAGTTCTACGAAAAGGGCTAAACAAGTAGGCGTCTGCCTTTGCGGCATTTGTCAAAGGGCGAGCGAGAAATCTCGAAATAAAAATCTCAATACTTATATAAACTGACTGGCAAAGCTACAGTACTAAGACTTTATTTTATTAATTGAGAATGTAAAACAGTCTTATAACCTGTAGAGGAGCTCGGTGGCCCGCAAGTAAAGCGATACCGGGCGTGGTCCGCACTTGGATGGGTGACCACAAGTGGCATAGAAAAATTCTTTAGCTCCGTGCTTCGGAAGGCACGTATAAGCCGTTGGTTCCGGCTGTCATCATTATATGGTAGTCGTCAAGCTATGTCAGATGCCTTTAGGCAGCCTGAAAAATCTGACACCAGTGTTGGCCACTTACACCACGAATATCAAAACAAGCCTTGTAAGCGCTACACATGCGTTTGGACAACGAAAGAGGTCTATGAAAAACCGCAGCAAATTTAAAAATGCACATTTATAAATACTATTCAGAATATGCCCGATGTGCAATATCAACGCCCAGCATGGCACTAAGCCGTAGATAAAGATTATATCGCACATACATCCAGTCGATACATTTATCGCCTCTGCCATGCTAGGCGAGCACTGTATCATCTCATTATGTAATGTGATTATATTATTTTAATGATAAGAAAAGATAAGTGTAATTATTATTTTTAACGATCTAGTCTGTTTGTTTATATCGTAGCGATGTATTATTACGTGTAATTTTATTCTTCATTATTTTATTAGTTTAGGCGTAAATTAGTTGGAAAACTGAGATTTTTAGATTTTAATTAATTAAAATATTTTTTATGGACAATTTGTAATTATTTTATAGCGATATTTTGTATTGATATTTTATTCGAATAACGAAGGTCAATGAAGTTTTTTATTTGTTATGACGCGATAATGCTGTGGTCGTGAACAGGAAAAGATAAATACTGACCAGTATGTTTAAAAACCAAAAAGGTGGCTCTACACATTGTTTATAAATAAAACTGCCTACCTAAATCAGTCATATAGTGAGTATGCTACCAATTTTAGGAGTTTTGAAAATGACGGACAGAAACGTTTAAATCAGTAGCGTTATACTATATAACTAATTGTTGTATTTTTTTTATGAACAAAGAGCGATTTTATAATTGTTACGGAACGTACCCACCAATACTAGAACTAGACCTTTAGAATCGCGTAGTACAGAAAAGTACTGCAAGGGTTCGTTCCCTATGAACGTTGCTATTAACTTCAAAAGCGACACGACATGCCAAGCAAAATTGAGCCCTACGCAATGGTAATATAGTCTAATTTGGTTTGACATTTCAATAGAAAGACACTTGCGGACTTTCGTCGTGTCGTTTTACGGAGCAACGGTCCCAAGTTTTTAACACTGGTCGGTGCATAATTATCACTAATGATATTAATAAAATTTCTTTCCAACGCCAAAAAATCTCAAAGATTTTTCTAACAGATATCCAAAGAATTGAGAAATGCTTCGTGTCGGTCGATTTATAAGGTTTGATTGGATAGGCAAAGTACTGAATCGTTTAGCTATTGTTTGTATGTTTTTTTCACGATTCTCTTTAACGGGCACTGGTTTTATGTTGCTACATTGAATTTGAACTTTATGCCTTTGACATAAAGTTAAAAACCAATAACAAAAAATTATACCTACGATGCCTTTTTTAAGGGTTTAGAACATGAATGACGTTACAGTCTGGCTTGAAAGTCTGGAATAATTGAAACCTTATTTTTATAATGAATAGTTAAATTTAGACATTCATCATTAGGGTAGGAACGGAAGGACGGCTTCGCTGCTCTCTTTGTACTTGAAATATATTTATTTATCTCAAGTTAGTTTTATAAAAAAATAACTTTTTTGAAAACAAGTAAAACGGTTAATTTTTAACCACTGGCAAACTTCAGTCTATGATACTAAAACTATAATCTATATAAAAGTTTATTGAATTTCGTAAAAATATCGTCCTCACATACAAAATCCATTTGACTGAGTGCTGATTTGTATGTGAAGTCGTTTTTTTTTTTCGTTTTAACATGAATGTTTTTATGGAAAGTAGTTCAGTATCATGCTCCCAAAATTTTGCTCTGGTGTTTTAAAATTCATCCTGTATATTTTTACGAAACTTTTCTTTCTAAAACACCCTGTAGAACTGATTCTAGACTCACTAGTCAGACTGTATGTATTTCGTTATTTGATTTTATCACATCTTTATTAACCTCATTCAATACCTTTTTTTTTGTAATTTCCTCCAAATTTAGTATTCAAGAAATTTAAATAGAAAAAACATTTCGTACTGAACAATAATAGCATTTAATAAAAAAAAAAACACTGAAAAACTTCTGATCAAACTGTAATTTTTTAATAAAATATCCTTATATTTATAATTTCGTCCAATATATCGTATTAAAACTGTATATTTCTTTTTTTATACTTTGAAATCTTTATGAGCATAATGTACTGCGTTCCTCAGATTTGTTATTTGAAAAATATATTTTACTTAAAAATTGAGACAATACAAAAAAATCTGGGTTATACATAAACATTTAAATTGTCAATTGATATAGTAACCGTGTATAGAATAATCTGTAATATAGTACATGCCAGATGAGGTGTCAAAAGCGGTCATTACCTTTTATCTACATTACTCTTCGCGTATATATGCGTACGCTTTTGTTGTCTTAAAGGAATATGCACAATTAATTGTAATTTTGAAAATTTGTCTATTAAATAATTAGTTTTATAGTGATTCTTCATCAAATCAGTCGTTTTGGAAATTTTTGGGGAAGTCTTGTGTCCGTGTTTGATGATGAAGTAATTCAGGTGATATCTATCAAAAGCTTTTTGGTAAGTAATAGAGAAAGCCGTTGGGGTCAATGACCGCTTTTGAAGTACTATCTGGCATCGACTATATTATGTGAAATTGGCTGAAACGTAATATAAATATAATATATGTAAAATTGTTTGTTGAAACTTTTCTCCTAGCATAGGGTTGTATTGTTAAAATTGTAATTCGGAATCCAATGGAAATATCGTAAAGGATTAGCCGTAGATTTTGCTAAAATTGATATAAAAGTTTTTGCATTTTATATAACGAATATATCGAAAAAATATCAACTAAGTATATGTAATACTTTACGCTTCAATTATAAATTTATAACTCTAGTTACGTTTATTGGAGAGATATATAATGTACTACTTACAATCTCTATAACTTCACTTTTTTGGTAATGACTGTTTTCATAATATTTCATACCGTCGTTGACACTGTATCAATTTTTCAGAATTTGATTTGGGCTTAATCTAAAGGTATAGATATATCTGAGGCTAGTTGAAGAGGTTATGATTGGGGGACGTCCATAAATTACGTGAGGCATTGAGGGGGAGTTGGGGGCAAAGCCAAATCTTATCACATCTAACGTGAAGAAGACAAAGGGGCCTCAAAAATTGGTAAAGTCTCATGTAATTTGTAAACGTTCCCTTACCCTCTTTTTGAGGCAAGTGAGTTATGTAGATAACTTTATAAAGTTTTATACAAGAAATGTACGGTCAGGGTTCAAAAATTGAGTCATAAATTCTCATACAATTAGTATGAGAGATTATGTATGACTCCATTTTTGAAGCATACCGAAAATAGCTAACATTTTTTTTTTTACAAAAAGACATTGTATTCTTACCTGTACGGTACGGGTTATGTTAAAACGGTCTAATTTCTTGTATATTTTGTTCACATTCTGGTTTGCTATTCGTTTCCATCTCGATCGAGTGAGCGAGATGTTGATAGATTGATGTCATTTAAATATGTGCAAGTCTATGTACTTAAACTATTACAAACTATTAATTATATGAGAGGAAAAAAGTTAGATATGATGGATTCTTAAAATTAATATTGGAGGGACAAATAGAAGGAAGAAGAGGCAAAGGAAGACCTATAAATAGTTTTATCGAACAACTAAAGGATCAAATTAATGTTTCAACCTACAACGATGTAAAGGAGTTGACTTTGGACAGAGGCACATTAAGACTTATATACAAATTTTATTAATAAGTAAAAACAAAGCCCCCGTCCGCCAAGTCCATACAATCAGAAAAGGAACTTCGGTAAAATAAAAACCCCAAAACAGGTGAAAGGCGAAGAAGTCATGGTAGACTTGCAGATATTTATAGACACTGCTTATATAACGCATATTGGATTTTAATGTTTTTATATCATTATGTTTTGACGTAGTTTGTCCTATTTCACAAATGGTCCTCGCTGACGATCACAGTCAGATCGTACCAAATGTTAGAATAACTGCATCTACGAAAAAGCGAATAGGACAACTGACGTGAAAACCTATCATGCTTGGGTAATATACGGTGTAAATGTAAGGTTTAGTACATATATTTGAAGGGTGACTCAGCCCGACAAGGGGCCGTCCACGTATTACGCGGGAGCGATGGTGGGAGGGTCATGCCAAATGCGACAGTACGTGGTAAAGGGTTCAAAAAATGACAAGGGTAAAATTCGAAGAGGTAAAATTCTGCGAGACGTAATACATGGACTGCCCCTAACGGACAGCAGCTTTGGTCTTATAAGAAAAGTTGTTACCCGTTCAAGTTATGTTGACCGATTAGCACCCGAAAGTGACGTCAGTATAGTCAAAATGTAAAAATACCTTTATGCCTTAATGACTGATTTTACAAGTTTGTTTCTCAACACTTTGCCGGACACTCGTCACAGATATAATAATAATTCACAGTTGATTCACTTTACTTACCCGTGAGTGTTCGGGAAAGTGTTAAATTTTGAGAGCTAAGTCACAGTATTAAAAATAAAATAAACCTTAAATTCTATTTTAAAATAAATTTTAGTTGCAGTATTTTTTTTATCAGCAATTAAATAATTAGGATCTTGAAAATATCTTCCTTGTATGTAACGATAACTACTAATATAATTTGTATCTAAAACTAAATTATTGAATAATATTAAATTGCAATTATGTGAAATCTCATCTCAACTTATTTTATGTAAATACCTAAATAAAGAAACATTTGAATGAATGATTTGTTTTATTTGTGTAAGGAAATTCGTAGGAGAACTAAAGTCTCTGACAGAATTAGCTCGTTGAAATGGCAGTGGGCGGCCGCGACGAACCGATTGCCGATGGGGCAATATGGTTCTCGAATGGCGACCACGTACTGGCAATCGAATTTAAACGTAGAACACCGACCCACAAGGTGGTCTGACGACCTGGCCAAGGTCGCTGGAAGGCGCTGGATGCAAGCAGCTTTAGATCGGTAATTTTGGAACTCCTTGGGAGAGGCCTATGTCCAGCAGTGGATGTTATGCGGCTGAAATTATGATGTTGATTAGGTGTCTTTCCCACAGGTAGGGCACTGCATAGAAGCGGAGTATCATTTATGCCTACTACTACAAACGAAAACATCCATGCACGCGTCAAATGTGTGTGTGTTCGCCCCAACACACGCGACAAAGGAAGAACGGGGGAGAGGTGCGGGGACGGGGGACGGGGACGCATATGGCGCGGGACTTTAGAAGATTCCTACTTTTATTAATTCAGTGTCTTTAACCCTTTCATCGCGAGCGTCGCATATATGCGACAAACATTGTCGGGCCCATTCCGCGAAGGTCGCATATTTGCGACAAAAAAAATGTGAAAGGGACTATAGACAACGTATTTACCAGAAAAAGGGTTGTTATAAGTTTGATGCGGCTTATTCGCAAAACGTCTCTTTCGCAAAATGTCCCCTAGTCGTAAAACGTCTCTTTCTCATAATGTCTCTTTCGCAGAACGTCTCTTTCGCACAATGTCTCTTTCGCAGAATGTCTCTTTCGCACAATGTCTCTTTCGCAAAATGTCGCGACAGGGACTTAGAATAAAATTACGATTTTCAAAGCAACATCATTTATTAATCATAACTTAAGTACTTAAATTTACTTAAGTATTGCAAATAAAAAAATCTACTTATACAAAATTTCGATTAAAACAATCAATACTGTTAGTAACCTACACACATTAGATATTAGTTATTACATGAACATAACTTTGTTTTCATTGAACCCATTGCGAATCAAAATATTATTTTTTATATTTTTTTAAATGATTAAAATAAGTAATTTAATATTAAAATGTCAAAAAAATAATTTTTGGCATTAAAATTTACTTTAGTAATCAAGTATTGCGAACAAAATATATTTTTAATCATTTTCATAAATGATTAAGCAAATATATTATTGACAGAAAGAAAATATAAATAATATTATATTGATTGTGGCACTGCAATTACTTTGTTTTATTATTAAACATTGCGAATAAAATTAATGTTTTTCAATAAAACGTAATAGACAAAACACAGCTCGGCAATAATTAATGACACATACATTTATAAGTGTATTTTTCGAAATACCCTCACATATTATTATAAGTGTTGCCATCACCGAACTTTAAATTGTACCAAAAATATTTATTTTTAACTGTACCAAAATATTTAAAAATGTACAAAAATATTTTATTTATTTGGAATACATACTTAAATGATGTCATAATTTGTTTACTTTATAAGTAACTTTAGTCTAAATGATTTTGCTTTGAAAATCGTAATTTTATTCTAAGTCCCTGTCGCGACATTTTGCGAAAGAGACATTGTGCGAAAGAGACATTCTGCGAAAGAGACGTTCTGCGAAAGAGACATTCTGCGAAAGAGACGTTCTGCGAAAGAGACATTATGAGAAAGAGACGTTTTACGACTAGGGGACATTTTGCGAAAGAGACGTTTTGCGAATAAGCCTTTGATGCTAATGTCTGTCCGTTTGTGTTAACCCTTTAACCGCGAGCGTCGCATATATGCGACAAACATTGTCGGGTCCATTCCGCGAAGGTCGCATATTTGCGACAAAAAAAATGCTCTTATGGCACATAACTTACGTATCCATATCCGTTTTGGTTGTAGATAGGTATGTTAGATTTACCCTTGATTTACCATGTCTCGCGCTGGGGGCACGACAACTGATATAAAGTCTCGCGGTGAAAGGGACTATAGACAAAGTATTTACCAGAAAAAGGGTTGTTATAAGTTTGATGCTAATGTCTGTCCGTTTGTGTTAACGTAGCTCTCGAACAGATGGACCAATTTTGATGCGGTTTTCTTACGTAAAAGCAAGTTAATGGCGTATGTTTAATGAAAGTCGGTTCAGCCGTTCTTAAATTATTCAGTGCCATACCTACCTGTGATTATAAATTTAATGTTGGCAGTTTGTAACCGGAGTGTGGAAAAAATACGTCATCGATCGTATATCACTTTCGTAGATAAATCTTGACCCTATATAATCAAAGTCTTGACCTATAGTTAGAAAACCTGTCACAAAATATAAATAAAACGGCGACTAACTTTGTTACTAGGTTTAAAACATTATCCGATCCGACAAAATCAAGTTGACATTTTCATATGAGACAATGACATATTACAAGTTATCAACTTGATTTGGTCTGGTTTAACCCTTTATAGGTCATAAGCAAAATTTGTATGGCGGCTGTAACCACATCACATGTCTTACCTTAAGGTCAATTTTGTTTGAAGTATGGCCATTAGAACATTTTTTTTATATTTTTTGATTAGTCTCTGAACGAGCGTAATGCACAAACGTAACCACAGGACTGAAGTTCGTACAAGTTTTTCGCAATAGCGCCAAATAATTGTGGTTACATTTGTGACTTACGTTCATTTAGTGTTTCCGGCATTCACGAGTACAGTGTTCTCCTAGTATTTAATTATATAAAAACGAATTTAGTGGCAAATGGGTAATGACAGGTATGTATATCATTAATTTATAATTTTTACATTAATTTGACACAAAAATCTTACATGTACCATTGTTATATAAAGTTTTACAACGAGTTAAATATTACGACCACGTGTCGCCAACTTTTAGGTTAATTTTTTACTCTCATAATAAATTAATTCATATCTTTTCTCAATTATATTATTTCGACTATGTGTTTATTGTCTTTATATAGTATGTTTAATGTTTTATACGATAATAATACTACTGAAGCTAGAGGTTTTTGGGTAAAGATGTTATTACCCTGCAAAGTCGGACATTTTTTCAGAGACAATTTTGGTCATAAAAATATTTATGTATAGTATGGGGAAAACATACTCATACCTAGTTTTATACCATACTACGATTATTTTTGTTTGTTTTAGATGTCTAGAAAAACTATACTTGATTTGGATGCAATGGATGAAGAGGAGTTCGAAGCCATGATGATGGGAATCGACGATAGTCAGGCTGAAGATTCCGATTCCGTGGTGACTCAGACCCTGAGGACCTTCTTCCTCAGGGTACATTTATGCCTTGTTTAGTACATTTATTCATAGGCATTTAAGTATGAAAATATGAGACTGAAAAGTAATTCCACCGGAATGAAAAACTCAAGACCTACTCTCAACAAAGAACTTTTGCCTAATGCAAAAGTTCTTTGTTGATTTTGCATGCGATACTACTCTTGTAAAATTAATAAACATTTATTTTATTATTGTAAAACTAATAAACATTTAAAAACTTATCTTATTATTTTAATTAATTTCATGACCCTAAATACCCATGCTTACTAAAAAATACTTAACTTATTCCTTAGATGGTCATAGACACATATGTAACCACTTGTCTTATTCCCTTAACGGTCACGGTTACATACGTAACCACGGCCTACACACAAAACCGGAAAACACAAGTAGTAAATTTTCCATGTTTTAAGATCCATTTAAGGTCCTTAACAAAAGCCAAAGTAAAAAATTTCAAAATCACACAAAAAAAATTCTGCCCGTTAAAGGGTTAAATGGTTTAAACCTAATAACAAAGCTAGTCTGCGTTTTATAAGAAGGCGGTTTGAATACCGAACGTCTTTATCTCTGACGGGGTAGATACAGCACGGGGCTGTATATCCCAATGGCCAGGTCTAGCGTGACTTTGCTTCTAATTAAACTCTAGATAACAACCTCACGATTGTGATCTAGAAACCTGTTCATTAATTTTTTAATTAGATTTGTAGCAACATTCTAGATAAGAAAATGTGCGAGAGTACTGACAATCATCTTTTGATGCCTAGGGCAGTAAGGTGCTTCTCAATAGGTAGGTGTGACAAGGAGGGCTCGTATGAATGTGAGTTCTGTTTTATTTTGTTATCTATCTATATAAAAATGAGATCAGACGCATTTAGGTTTAGTTGGGACCACCTCCCTTTTCAACAAAAAAATAATTTTCCAAATCAATCCAGGCATTTTTGAAAAATTGGTGAACATACCTACTTTTAAAAAATCGTGACGAATTGGTAACCTTTTTTGAAGTCAGGTAAAAATACTTGTCCATTTTTTTTGGGTAATCTAAGTAAGTTCATTACGCACTAGACAAAATATTATTTTTATGTCATCATTCATTGACTTATGATCTAACTAACTCTGTCATCTTTAATATATATTGAAACCATAGATTTAAGAAGTAACATTTTAGGTCTATCATTGTGCAGTAAAAAAAAATAAGTCCACGATTGTACCTTAGGTCTGTGGTCTGTGGTAACATGTGTGTTTGATTCTTTAGAAACCCTGAGCCAGCACCATGGAAGTAAAGATGTGGTCTTTGTGTGTGGTGTTGATCGCCGCGTCTATCGTTTCCTACAGCTGTGGTAAGGACCTTCAGTTCCTATAGGACCTTCTTTTTACGGCCAAAAGGCACGATGAATGGAAAAGTATTTTAAATAACCGACCAAGTAAGAGTTGAACTCGCGTGGAGGGTTCCGTACAATGCCAGTCAGTCAGTCGTGTGAAATCCTCACAGTAAGACGCGAAAACTATTTTCCGTAAGTGAACGTATTATATTAAGAGTCCCCCGACCCTAGACTTCTCCATACAAACGTAGTCTACGTTTAATTTTGAAACCACATGTCAGATTCCGGTAAAGATTGGTAATTGTAAAGAAATTGCAATTATCTAGGGTTATAACTGGTTTCCTATACTAAAATTATGAACTGGAAAGAAAATATAACGATTTAGAAGTTTCCCATACTAATGGTCAAAAATGATATAAAACACTATATTCTATTTCAAGTTCATATTTTTACGTCGGAAACTAGTTATAAACCTAGATAATTGCAATATCTTTGAAATTACAAAATTTTGTTTACGCGTTTGTATGGAAAGTTGTATTTTGGTCTAGGGTCGGGGGAGGGGACCCTTAAGTTTACTACTTTATTTTTAAATGAGAGGTAGAATTATTCTTATAGGTTTTCCTGTAATCTACAAGCAATTAACTATATGACGTATATTTTCAAAATTTTAGGCTCCGTAGTGTCGGAGATCTGGAGGGGGAATGGTAAAATTTCGTCTTCTTATTATACCGCATTTACACTTGCGTGTTCGCCATTCGCCTCGTCATTCGTGTACTGCACTGTCTACTTAAGCGAGTTCGTTATTCGCCTCGTCATTCGCCTCGCGATGCGCGCGAAAGTGTAAATGCGGCATTAATTTTATAAAAATAACAAAAATATATTTGAGATCCTCATAACAAGCCCTTTGATTTAAGGGTCCCCCGACCCTAGACTAAAATACAACTTTCCATACAAACGTAGTCTACGTTTTATTTCAAAACGACATGTCCGATTTGGGCAAAATTTTGTAATTTCAAAGATATTGCAATTATCTAGGTTTATAACTAGTTTCCTACAGTAAAAATATGAACTTGAAATAGATTATAGTGTTTTATATCATTTTTGACCATTAGTATGGGAAACTTCTAAATCGTTATATTTTCTTTCCAGTTCATAATTTTAGTATAGGAAACCAGTTATAACCCTAGATAATTGCAATTTCTTTACAATTACCAATTTTTACCGGAATCTGACATGTGGTTTCAAAATTAAACGTAGACTACGTTTGTATGGAGAAGTCTTGGGTCGGGGGACTCTTAATATATGACACATTGCACAGTAAGGTTTGCAAAACATTTTTTTTTTAATTTTCTAATTTGTCCTCCGAAAATGACCCATGGAATGAAAAGGAGTTGAAGTCAGTTTTTAAAAAAAAAACCTCTTTCAGCGAGCGCTCGCATCATTACAAATCGTCACTACGACTTCGAAAACAGAGGTAAGGGTTGTTGTTTTGCCTGTGTGTAAGTGGCCAACACTGGTATTATATTTTTCAAGCTAAACCGACTTCACGCCCAAGGCACAAGAAAAAAATTCTATGGGAACACCTGACAAGTATTTCAAACAAAAAAACAATGTTCGGAATCGGTTCAGGTGTTTTTGAAAAATCGATTAACATACAAACATTAAAATACGCGACTAATTGATAACCTTCTCCTTTTTGGAAGTCGGTTTAAAAGCACATGACAAAACTTTACAACTGATCAACAAACTATATACTGACAGTCGGGACCAACTGGTAATCGTGCCTTCTGAACAGTGGCGGCGCAAGACCTCAACTTAATGTGGGCAAGGTAAATTTCGCGAGGCCCTCAATTCAGTTTTGGGAATTAGTTTAACTAAAAAAAAGCAAATAGGAGGCTTGCCCAGCCCATTAATTAATGGTATTAAATCAAGAACAAACATACGTTCTTTCCTCTGTACTCTGAGGTTCGTTTATTCATGCCACTGACAGTATATTTAAAATAAAAAAAACCTTGTGGCGTGTACTTTTGAATTTTCCCTACATTTTCAAATATATTTTCGGTTGTGTGTGAGGCGCGAGGCCCTTTGCCCTGCGAGGCCGTGGGCGGTGGCCCACACCGCCCACGCCTTACGCCGCCTCTGCTTCTGAAGCACGGGATCTTATTAGAATACCTATTAAATATTTCATGTTACCTGTATAATACTGTATACATATATGACGTTATATGATGGCCGATGGGTCAAAAAGGTTCTCGAATGGCGACCGCGTACTGGCAAGCGAAGCGTAGGACACCCACCCACAAGGTGGTCAGATGACCTGACCAAGGTCGCTGAAAGCGCTGGATGCAAGCCGCTCTAGATCGGTCGTTTTGGAAATCCATGGGAAAATTCTATGTCCAGCAGTGGACAGACGTTATGCGACTGAAATGATAATGATGATAATTTTATGTAACGTGTGGTCACCAATCCAACTGTGCCCAGAGTTTTCTTGCTTAACAATGAAGGTTAGTAAAACATACCTACGGAACCCAAAAATCAGGATTGTTATAAGTTTTACGCTAGTGTCTGCCTGCCCGTCTGTGACATCGTAGCGCTCATACGGATAAATTTCGATGCGGCTTTTTACGTGAAAGCAACTTCCCTTGCGGTGCTTCTTAGCCATGTTTAATGAAAATCGGTTTAGTAGTTTAAAAACTTTTGGTTGATAACGCTTCAAATTTGAGGTTTTGTAATTTACCTGACACGTAAGATGGCGCTACAATATCAATTTATTATATAGTTCCGCTACTTATCACTAGATGGTGTATCTGTCGCAGTTGGATTGTATAATCCGCTGTTATTGAAAAACTCTAGCTGTTTGGCATTACAGCTCGGTTTTGTAATACAGCTGAAAATCGTTCAGCTAGATCGCCCAATGTGTTGTTACGTTTAACAAACTAGCTAACGTAAGATTGTAGATAGATTAGTTCAAAATTCTACCACTTGTGGCTTGTGAAGTGTCAGTATCATAACCTCCCATGTAGTAAATTCTAAATTCTTCGCCGCGTTCCGGGACTAAGCTGTTTTCATCGAGAGACATCGGGGGCATCGTTTGTGATTTCGTACTGCAAAAGATTGAACAGAATAAAACAGACCTTTAGCTTGGTTCCCATATTGTTATTTCGACGTTCGCCTTCCGGCAAGATGTCGAGAAATACTTCCGTAAGAAATCGCTATGCCATTGAGTTGTCGGGTTTACAAAATTTCAATATCCAATTGATTGAGCTGATTATCATTTTTCATTGGTGTTTTATGATGTTGGTGACTGAATTATTTAGTAAGGAGTTGAATTGAGGTTTTATTTCCATCCCACGAGTCAGGGCCGGATTTAGAGGCCGAGAGGCTTCGGGGCAACAAAGGAGTGGAGGCCCCCTGGCCCCAAATTATTTTCCAAATAAAGTGGACAATTTTTTTCAGTTGAGTTTTTCAAAAAATAATTTATTGTGGAACCAAGTATAGATTATTTTATTATTTAACAAACATATAAATGACGGAGCAGGAGATAACCTACGCCGAACTCACTAAAAGTGTGACGATAAATACAGCGCTCCGCCTCGCGCTGTATCATGGATTCCAACCATATGTGTCTGAATACCCCTGGCCCACACAGTTATTGAATCTGTGTCCACCTGGGCTTATCGTTTTGCTGAAACAACTATCATTGTAATAAATCGGTTTACCAAATCCTCATCTATTACAACAATCACTATTAAAGAAGTTATGGCCAAGCCCACAGCACACTACACAAAGGAGATGTTCACAGTACGGCGGTCCGCACAAGACTGAGCCGCTCGTCGCTAGGGCGACCGCTTTTATACTTGTTGCAACATTTGAAAATGTAGCAGTTATGTTTTGTAGTAAACAACTTTCTGTTTGCACATCGAAAACCATAATAAATGGGATTATCTTGAACTCGCCGACACGGCCAACCTGACATGCGTACGCCCTCGTACGCGCTCTCAATAGTAATTTAAACTAGTAAGTAGCATCAGGCCTGTTTCACTCCGCGGTAGGTATTAAAAACGCAAGTACGTACGGCGGCCATGCCAGCGTAGCTAATCAGTGCACCAGAAAAGGTAAGCGTTACGCGATAGAAAGAGATGGATTGTCTAAGTGAATATAACTGTAAGTTATTAGCGTTGTGCGATCTGAATTGAACTTAATTGTATCGTAGCGAGAGTCTCTATTCCTTTAATTGATTTTTCAGAGTGAATCTTCTGTACTTGTACTATTATGTATTCTATGGTAGCATGGTTAGAAATAACCATAAAATAATTCTGATCACAGAACTATAACAAAATTTCAACTCTCAAAAATTCTACTCCAGAAGAGTGCCTTGCAAAACTACTTTTCTGAACCGGTCTTTTATTTGTCCTTCAGCCAAGATCTATACCCCTTTAAACGTCGTCATAGCAGACACAATAGTAAAACAATACATCAGACGCCCGGTCCGGGCGTCCAAAATTTAAAGGGATACAGTAATAATTATAAAGAAATCATAACTAAGGGATTTTTACGTATTCAATTATACGAATCAACAAAATTCATGGATCAATTTAAAGGAATCAATTTTTAACTCGCCGACACTGCCATCTTGACAGTAACGCCCGTCCTCGGGTTTCATATTTAAGATCAACACAAAGCACAAACGGTACACCGTTCGGCCAAACCTGATCAAAACAAAACTTTAGTAATTTTTTTTTTAGAAGTCTTTCTGTATGACGAGGCAATGCCGCCAGTCTCTTAGGTATATGTTTTATTTTTATATTTTTTAGTTAGTTATATTTTAGTTCATACTTTTAACATTTTAATTTAGGTAGGTTATTTAGTTTTTAGTTAAATTAATTATTGTGTACTGTTTATTTATTTATTTTTCGCTATAAATAACCATCTTTATTAGATGACTTAATTGGATTAAACGATCTAAAATATAATAAACTCAAAACAAAAAATGAACATCGATAAATCTTTAAAATCAAATTGGATACTAATAACTTCATGTCCATGTGCAGCGATCACATGTTAAGGAACGCAGCCAGCCTTCCTGCTAGTTAAAGTTGTTATTAATCATATGTTCTCTTTACCAGTCATGAAAGTTAAATTGAATCAAAACGAATAGAACTTCTAAATTTTAACGATGTTTAAAAAAAAAAGATACAGTAATTATTAATTCAGTTAGGAGAAATCACCAAGACATATCAATAACAAAATTGCCATCGTTAGCCTCACACTAATACGTGTATTACCACCTGTGATCACCAGGTCCACTTGACCTTATGATTTCCTCCAGAAACTCGACCTCCACAAGAGCCGACCGCATACTGCACACTCACGGACTACGGGTCAACTCTAGTACGGTCACAACAAAACAAACAATGCAATTCATCACTCTACCTATGGCAATAAAGCCTTCGGCTATGCTATCGGTCTTCCTAATGAGCTTCTCTGGCTTCCGCATCCTTCTCAACCTATCATGAAAACACTTGTGTATTTGTTTGAGTTTCATGCCCGGAAAGCATCTCGATTTTTCAAATAATTGAAAAGGTGAAAAATCGTCATAATGATTCAAGTAGTTATACGTAAGAACAACCGGAATCATCTAGGTTTTGAATGTGGTGCGAATAGTATGCTCCACCCCCCGATCATATCCAATCAGAGGCGCTACTGCCAGGTCATAAACTGCCATGGGCTACTTGGAGGTGCTTGAATTGCCTCCGAACTGAAGTAGGCCGATGTAAACATAATCTGGTGCGCTGGTGCCATATAGACCAAGCAGAAGCACAGGGCGATTGTGGTCATAACGATTAGATCATTAGATCACCTCAATGCCCTACCAGCTGTACCGTGCTTGACCTATACTATGCCTCGGAGGAAAGCGTAAAAGTGGCAACGTTCTCGAAGAACAAAATTTAAAATTCAAGCCAACGACACGATAAGAAGAAGAAGTGAAAATAAATGTCAACTGGGTAGATAATATACGCTATTTTCCAACAAGTCAAATTAGACACCTTCCTCCAAACGTCAAAAAAAAACAGTTTCCACTGTTTGCACATAGACTGCACTGGGACTTTGTATGAAATACAGGCAGATGACGACACAGATCCTCGGAGCCAAACAACGCTTTCACCATCAGCCCTTCCGCAATAATAAATCCAAAACTACGCTAAAATGGATAAGTTCAAAAATAAATGACACCACTTTGCGACGCTTAACCCCGCCAACAGCTCCAAATTATTCATCCCTGGCTCAGGAAAACACCCAACTGTCAACAAAAACAAACGTTTACAGTACTTTTGTTACACTAAAGCGTGGCTAGAAAATAGTTAAAGCTTAATCTTTTTTCTACGGACTTCATAACAATAAAAAATAACATTGCTTATCAGTACGATATTCTTGAACTTGGCTATAATATCACAATATTTACTCGACTTTAATTATCCAGATTAAAATTTACTCAAGTAACGGGACTTTACTTCAGTTAACCTAAAACACAGTAAATAACAAAATTAATGGTAAAATATTATTACTCACATAGTAAATAGTGAAGGGTCCTTTTAAATAAAGTCATCACCATGATCATCATCATGGTAGGCTCGCCGTCCTATTAATCACCTCTTCATCAATAATATCTTCATCGTCATCACCGTCTCTTCATTATCAATATCATCATCATCACCCTGGTCATTATCTCATTATAATCTTTATAAAAGTCATCATCATATTTAGCTATCTTAAGTCCAGTATGAGGCAAAGGCTTGGAGAACTTATCTCTCCAACTTTACGAATAATCTAACTTTTATCATTTTACACCAGTATTCACACGTAAGCTTATAAGACGCTAAAAATTATAATTTAAAATACTCAAACAAGACTATTTGCTAGGATACTAACTGGCGCCTCTGCCAGCTCCGACTAACAGTGACTTATGCCACCTCTAGTGATGTTAAGCTCATCTATCAACTCGTGACGATAAGATTAACTTACTTAGCAGATAATACACGTTCTTATTAAAAATAGCGAAATCATAATTATTTTCTGCTTGCATAGTGGTAAAAGACTAGACATTATTCTACTTTATGTTTTAAAACTAAAGGTTTGAAATAAATTGCTCTCTGCTCTACTCTTAAATCGAAAAAAATATAAAAACTCACCAGGTTATCTTTGCGATTCAACAGATAAGGTTACGACACACAAATTCACTTCACCTCACTTCACCAGGAATCTCCAGCGCCTGCGGCACTGCCGCTGACTCCAACTCGGCCGCAATACGTGGCCAGCAGTTATGGTTCACTTGTTAGCACTTTAGCACCTTTGCAGAAGTAGCTGAAACTAAACACACGTTAAGTATCTTTGCACTGATCGCTTCACTCTCGTTAGCACCATTATTAGCGCTAAAAGTTGTCACACAGGCCGACTGTCTTTCAGACAGACTTGTCACACAGACGGTTGACAGAGACGGTTGACAGACAGACGCTTGTCACACAGACGCTTGTCACACAGACGTTTGTCACACAGACGCTTGTCACACAGACGCTTTGTCACACAGACGCTTTGTCACACAGACGTTTGTCACACAGACGTTTGTCACACAGACGTTTGTCACACAGACGCTTGTCACACAGACGCTTGTCACACAGACGCTTGTCACACAGACGCTTGTCACACAGACGCTTGTCACACAGACGCTTGTCACACAGACGCTTGTCACACAGACGCTTGTCACACAGACGCTTGTCACACAGACGCTTGTCACACAGACGCTTGTCACACAGACGCTTGTCACACAGACGCTTGTCACACAGACGCTTTGTCACAAAGACGCTTGTCACACATACGCTTGTCACACAGACGCTAGTCACACAGACGCTTGTCACACAGACGCTTGTCACACAGACGCTTGTTACACAGACGCTTGTCACACAGACGCTTGTCGAACAGACGGTTGTCACACAGACGGTGGTCACACAGACCATTTGTCACACAGACCATATGCAACACAGGATGGGTTGCGATACTAAAACCAGAGCCTGCCAATGACCCCAAAAGTTATTGACACATTGCACTGCTAAACTCCATCAACAAACTATTAAAAAGGCTAAGACTGAAGTTACGACACCAACTCTATAAGATTAACTGTTGAAAAACCACTTTACTATCAAAAATAATAGAATTTGAATCCACCTATGTGGATACAACCAATAACCCCACTGAAAAACTATCAGGGTTCTCTCTCCCACGCAGAGAATTGTGCCAGCTCCACAGACTGAGAACTGGATGGGGACGAACTAGATCGTTTGAATTCCGGTGCGACTGGATTGACTCCCCAGCTTGCGGATGTGGCGCTCCTGAATAGGACATGGACCACATTATTCAAGACTGCCGGAAGACTGGTTCACCCTGCAAAAAGACGCAATACAATAGATACGGATTAACGACTGTAATAACAGCCATACGATTATTAAATAAATGGACAGGTTCCTGTTTTTCAGAATAGGCATGACGAATGGAAAAACACTTTTGGTCCATCGGTTAGACCATCAAACAACATTGTGGTTTGTACACACACTCTTTCCTTTCTCTGAGAAACCAAAAATGACAAAGATACAGCGCATTGAAATTTTGCGTGACGACACACTCAAGCACGATTTTTACCTAAGTGTGACTCCGCAAGCCCCCACTCCGGAACCTTGACGCTCCGTATCCCTGTGAATTTTTACCCCTCTGGCAAACTGAAAATACGGGTCCATCATCTCTGGACAATTCAAAAGACGGACCAATTATAATCACACTCTTCGGACCCTGTCGGTCTCTTCACCCCTATTCTCCCATGGATTCACTCAAGTGGGCAAAAGATTCAGATCCAACTTCTGATGACGGAGCAGGAGATAACCTACGCCGAACTCACTAAAAGTGTGACGATAAATACAGCGCTCCGCCTCGCGCTGTATCATGGATTCCAACCATATGTGTCTGAATACCCCTGGCCCACACAGTTATTGAATCTGTGTCCACCTGGGCTTATCGTTTTGCTGAAACAACTATCATTGTAATAAATCGGTTTACCAAATCCTCATCTATTACAACAATCACTATTAAAGAAGTTATGGCCAAGCCCACAGCACACTACACAAAGGAGATGTTCACAGTACGGCGGTCCGCACAAGACTGAGCCGCTCGTCGCTAGGGCGACCGCTTTTATACTTGTTGCAACATTTGAAAATGTAGCAGTTATGTTTTGTAGTAAACAACTTTCTGTTTGCACATCGAAAACCATAATAAATGGGATTATCTTGAACTCGCCGACATAAATATAATCGTAAGCGAGAAATATCTGAAATTAAATTTTAGCGTTAACGAATGGAATCTTCCGAGCTTTTTTCGTCGAAAAATCGTTTTTTGAAGTCTCCATTGTGGGGGCCCCTATTTCGTGGAGGCCCCGGGGCTGTAGCCCCGGTTGCCCCCCCCCCCCCTAAATCCGGCCCTGCCACGAGTAATATAAAAATAATAAAGAACAACTGTTGCCCCCCTCATATATTATTTCGTTTGGTAACGCAGTTTTATTCAATAATGGTATATATGTCATCTCAACGCTAGCTGTTTTGTTACACGTAATTATGTAACTCATTGACAATCCAGCTGAACTATGTTCAGCTATTTTACAAAACCGAGCTGTAATGCCAAATAGCTAGAGTTTTTGAATAACAGCGGATTATACAATCTAACTGCGACATATCGATGGTATAGTCGGGGTTTTTTTAATTTGTCTATAGAAAATAAACTTGTGTAATTGATAATTTTAATATTACAAGTATTAACAGTCTTTGTAACCGCAATTATTTTTATTGAATTACTAGCAGCGCCCCGCGGTGTTACCCGCGGAAAAAATAGCCTATGTACCTATTAATCCAGGATGTCAGCTTCCTGCATACCAAATTTTATCAAAATTGCTCCAACCGTTTGCGCGTAAAAGTAACTAACATACACACACAACTATCGCCTTTAATATTGCTGTGATTTCAACAGTAGACATTGAACCAAGCGAAGCAGCAGCAGGGGTCAAGGACAGTTTGAAAGGAGGCGCCATCCAGACGGCAGAGATGGTGTACGTCGTGAAGATGGGGGACCCCGTCCGATTGGACTGCAAAGTTAACACGTATGGTATGTACTTTGGACTGAAAAGTTAACACGTGTATGTACTTTGGAATGCAAAGTTAGGGTGGATCCTACAAATTGATTTAATTTGATGCATTTTTTATCTTCCACAGGAATTTCTCTCTAATATCAAGCTTTTGGCATACATTCTATAGTATAACTTACTAACAACTTTTTACAAGTAGTTGGACCTTGTTATCCGTTATAGATTTTGAGTAATAAAAAAATGTATGTAAATTGTCGTGAACGTAATGACGTCTAAAGGAGCGTAATGACATTTATACGTGTTGGTCTTATTTTCTTCATAAGAATTAGTTATACTAAATAAAAGACAAAGTAACATCAGTACTTGGTTTATTACTTAATATTTTTTTTTGTATTAGTCTCATCAGGAGATCACCAAGTTAAATGAAAAATAAACAAATAAAGTTCTAAATTTCAACCTTGACTTATTTTTTTACCCAATCAAGAGTAATTCAAACTTACAATATACAGTACAAATATACAAAATAACCTTTGTTTGTACAATTAAATATATTTAATAACTTTTTTACATTTTGTCTGTCTATATGTATGTTTTTACCCATCACGCAAAAACTATATTTATGGCAGATTTTTATGATATTTGGGATGTTGGTAGCTGAATGATGAGGTCTACATTTAATATGCAATTTATTGAAAAGAAATATCTGATTCCTAAGGAAATATACGAAATACGTCACACGAACGATGTCGCGGGCGCAGCTAGTATATACAGTACACATGAGTATGAACAAATCTTGTTTGTTTAATAGTAAATAGTCTACGATTAACAAGAACTTATATTATCACACAATATTTTGTCATTACGTTCACGATAATGTCATTACAAAATATCTAATTTTAACGTAATAAGAATATATTGCGTGTGTAAAGAGTAAAACTACACACAATTATCGTTGACCACCAGGGTCTACCATATGCCTAAATTCGAATTTATTTACGGTTGATCCTTTTGAAATTACACGCACTTTGCTGAATGACGCAAAGGTGTGACAAAACACTGCGAACGAAACTTGGTCGACGAAATAGCAATAAGACACGTCTTTCTCCCACTGACTACGGGCGGCAAATGAACGCCGGCCGGTGGGCGGGTGTTCCATGGGGTTTCGACGCGTCTCGACACGATCAAACATAAATTGGAGACGTTCAAATGTCGAATTGTCATCGTGAACTGAAAGACGGGTTTACAGTGACAAAACTTTGAACTCATTTATTTTCTTAAATATTAATTTTTATATATTATCATGTCAAAAAATGAATGAGACATTCATCTATTTAAAGTATTTTTTTTTATTATTTTTATAGTTTTTTTTTGTTATTATATATTGCCAAGGAGACCGCTTGGCTTCAAACGTCTGAATGACGTTTTGGGTAGTTTTTTTAATTTATTTTTTTTAATGCAAATAAAACACAAGTAAGACTTTCTTACCTTGATAATATAAACCAATTCACATAATATGCAATAAAAATTAATTTAGAAAAACGAAAATTTCATATGAAAATCGACGGTAGATTGGTGAGAACCAATTTTGTAGGATCCACCCAGTTAACACATATGGTATGTACGGGACTACCTGAATTTTCCGGGGTCCAGTGGCGCCATTTGAAATAAATAATTTAAAAGAAAACGGTGATATCATTTAAAATTGTCTAGGCCAAGCCTTAGATAAACCTTTAAACTATTTTCTACTCCTGTACTGTTATCTGTCTTTTAAATGGTCCCGAACACTAATATAGGTAAGAATATTAATTATATGATTTCAGAAACAAGTCTATACTCTATTCTTCATAATAGCACATGTGTCGTTATTTCGCCAAAAAGATACGCTTAACCATAGACCTAAACCTTTTTTTTCTATAGATTTACCATACTGACAACATAAAAAAGAACATTTTTTGACATAGTCACAAAAAAGACGTTGTAACTAAGTCCTGGCCGGGAATTAAAGAAAAAGGTGATTTTCAACTTCTTAGAACGTTTATTCCTATTTTGAACTACTTTCACACTGGTTAATTAGTAATCAAAAGTTTAAACAAGTTTTTGTGACGCGCAAGCAGTCCCCGCGAGAAAATCCAAAAAGACAAGAGAAAAAAAACATGGCGAACTTGGGCCGCGCTATCATTGGTCGAGCGCGGACCCGTTTCGGATACACACACTGCACATTATCACGGTGACATACATTGCGTTCGGTTACACTCGGACGCGACGATCAAACCTTTTTGGGCCTACCCCTACCACGTTTAGGAGCAACGGGCTCAGGACATTCAACCTCGCGAGCATGGTAACGTTGCAGATCGGAACGATGATACTTGCCTATAGTTTCCTCAGGCTGGTCTGGAAACGCGAGTATGAAAGAAGTTGGACTAACCTTTTTAGAGACAACGTAGGGCCCATCCCTCCTTGGTAGAAACTTCTTTGTAATACCTTTAGAGCCGTTGCTAAGGGCGTGGGACTTCAAAAGGACTAGGTCACCAGGCTCCAGAGAATAATCACTGCTTCGGGTAGCATCTTTAATGGCCTTCCTACGATCTTGTTGCTTCTCAATAGACTCCTTAGCATCCTTCAAGGTGTCAGTCATCTTAAGTAGATAAGGCGTGACTTGAGGAACATAATTCTCAGCTTCGATGATAGCACGGAGATCAGTACGAGTATCGATAGGAGACCGAAGCTCTCTCCCGAAAGTTAAATACGCAGGAGTTTGCTGTGTTGACTGTGTGACAGATGTATTCATGGCAAATCTAACGAAAGGCAATGCATCAGGCCACTGTTGATGGTGACCCTCAACTAGGATTGCCAGTTGCGTTTTCAAGTCGCGATTTTTTCTTTCGACCGGATTGGCCTCGGGGTGATACAACGGCACCAGTGCCTGTTTGACACCCAACACATACATAGCCTGCTGCATAACATCTGATACAAACTGAACCCCATTATCAGATATCACACGGCGTGGGACACCATAACGTAAGAACACTTGTTCAATTAATACCTTAGCACAGCTCACTGCTGTAGCTTCGACGAGAGGGAACACTTCAACGAGCTTACTGGCCGTATCCTCAATGATAAAAATCCAACGCTCCCCGTTAGGCCCCTTTGGCAATGGACCAAACAAATCCATAGCCAGAACTTCGAAACGCTGTGCAGGTACAGGAGTCTGCAAAAGACCGGCGGGCTTGGTATTCGCCGGTTTGTAGCGCTGACACTCCAGGCAAGACTTTAAATACTCAGTAACATACCTTCTCATTCCAGGAAAATAGTACTTTTGGGAAATCCGATGAAAAGTCCGGTCCACTCCACCATGACCAGCAGTTGCAGCATCGTGACACTCGGCCATGATATCCTTTCGCAGATTCTCAGGGACGACGAGCTGCGGCTCCTCTGAATCAACGTCAGCCACATAGCGGTACAGGACACCTTGGTTGAGGTGGTAACCTCTCTCTGTCCACCGGCTACTATTAACCTCGTCGTTACCTTCCAGGTCCAACAGGATCTTTGACAATTCCGCGTCGGCTAATTGGGACTCGCGTAAGTATTTAGGCTCCCAGCGAGGAGTGTCCACAATTACTGTACAAACCTCACAAACTGCTTTCACTTCCTCGTCACATGTTGGTCTACTCAGAGCGTCCGCTACAACGTTAGATTTTCCTGGTGTATAATCTATATCTAAATCAAAAGCCTGGAGCTTCATTGCCCACCTGACCAACCTTCCAGTTGGGGACTTCAAAGTGAGCAACCATTTTAATGGTTGATGATCGCTGGCAACACGAACTGGATGACCATCTACATATCCACGGAACTTTTCCAAAGCCCAGATTACAGCTAATGCCTCCCTCTCAGTCGTTGTATAATTCCGCTCAGCTGATGTGAGCAACCGGCTGGCATACTCTATAGGTCGCTCCTCCTGTGGTGAGGCACCCTGTACTAATACTGCTCCTAAGGCATAGGCACTTGCATCTGTCCGGAGGATGAATGGCTCATCATAACTGGGTTGTCTAAGTATGGGACTTGTAGTGAGCCTAGACTTGAGTTCCTCAAAAGCCTGTTGCTCTGCCTCACCCCACTGCCATTGTCGGTTCTTTTTAGTTAAATCTGTCAGTGGTCGGGCAATATCCGAAAATTGAGGAATGAACTTACGGAACCATGAGCAACTCTGCAGGAAAGATTTGAGGTGCTTGACTGTACTAGGTGGTTTCATGTCTACCACAGCTCTGATTTTATCAGGATCAGGAGCGACTCCTTGTGCAGAAATAATGTGTCCCAAGCAGGGACCGGAAAACCCCGTTTTTTAGTTAACTGTATTCATAGGGTAACCCTATCATAATGTTAATCAATTAAAATGGTTTCCCAATTAATAGTGTACCCTATTGATTGGGTTACTCTTTCGACTTAGGTTTCTATAAATAACCTTATGAAATGGTTATCTCTACGATTCAATATCACCATGGATGGAATAACCATATCAATTCGGTAACTCAATCGACTGTATAACTCTAACGCCTTGGTAACCCTGTTGATTGGGTAACCATATAGATTATGTAGGTTTTCATCGGGTTTACCCAATGATTTCCTACTAATTTTTTTTAGGCTTTTATGGAACACCTAGCTTTTAATTTCTACCCGGCCATTTTTATTCCGAATTCAACTGTTGACGACGACGGCGGGTTTGTTTATTGTCTTGTCGATTAATAGTTTAAAGTGAAAAGAGCTCCTGTGTTTTAATAATGAATACCTACAGCAAAGCAGACGACTCACCAGATACACAAACTTTTTCCTTTGATGGTGCAGAATATGCAGAAAATCGTAAGTTTATAGATATATTTTAATAAAACACACTATAGTAAGAAAAAATCTATAAGTACTTACTAAGCTAACATAAGTTAATAATATAAATAGGTCAAAGTTTTCGCAGGTAAATTTTGAAAAAGATATTTTCGATAGGTAGGACAACAATACGTAATAAAAACCATGTTATTCCTGTTATGAACAGATAGGTACGATTGAGTTCCGTGCCGCGCGGCAACGCCGCCGCCCGCCCGCACGGCAGCTAAGGTCATAAACACGTTAGTTGTCATCGCTGGCTGAGTGAGATTATCAATTAATAATTGGCCAAGTGCGTGTCGGGCCACGCGCAGTGTAGGGTTCCATAGTTGCGATGCGAATGCCAACTTTGAGTTCATGCCACTAAAAACGTCTAAAAACGAATTACCTATTAAATTTGTATGTATTTTCCTTATCCGAGTACATTTTAGGACTTGATAGAATATTGAATTGATACTTAGCTATTATCCCACACAATGGATTTGTCGAGAAAAAAAATTTACTACCTCTTTACTTGTATGGCAGCTACCCTAAAAAAATACATTTTTTCAGATTTTATTTTACGACTTTTTCGCCATGGTAAATATACATATCTATGCCAAATTACAGCTTTCTAGTACCTACAGTACCTGAGTGGGACCGTGGACGGACAGACAGACAAACAGACATGGCGAAACTATAAGGGTTCCTTGTTTACTATGGAACCTTAAAAACATCAATCAATTTTATTTATTGCATGAAATGTTGAATAAGTACAGAGTACCTACGTAGCACCTTGTCAAACAAAAGTATTGATAAACAAAACACAAATTCGCACAATATGTAGGTGCCTATCTATATACGCGCGTGCGATTACTTGCGATGCTATAGTAATCTGCACTATACTAAGGAAATTTTAGAAGGAAATAGGTAAGTAGGTAGGCGTAGTGGCTTAGTGGCGACTTTAACAAAGGGTTGCACCTTTATATGTGGGTTGCAGCACGGGTGCCGACATTTGTCGATACGAAACCGCCAAAAGAATTGCGACCTTTGTCGATACGGTGCTTAGTGTGGTATCCTCGCCTCCGTAGGTATATGTACCTGATCAGATGATTGTTTCATATAGTACTACTTTTATTTATAAGCGTATCTAATGTTATTGTGTTCTAGATACTGAAGAGTCCCAATCCATATTGACATCATTAAAGAAGGATCGAGACCACACCAATCTATACAGTCAGCCATTATTTACCGAGACTGAAAATAATCCGGTTGATGATGCATTTGAAGGTAAGTACCAAATATCGCGGATTTAACTTATTTGCATAATACGAGTATAACTAAAATAATTCAACTCAAAATACGCATAATTCCACAGAAAACATAATAGTACTACTACAGAAGACCCACTCCGAAAAGTCATGTTAAGAAATATAGACTCTAGCAACCATACGATTAAGTTCAATTCAGATCAGCGCTTAATCACCTACTCTAGTTACCTCAAAGTTGCGTCTCTTTCTAACTCGTAACTCTTCCCTTTTCTGACAAAAACAGAGTGGTCTCCTTTTAAAAAATAAATGAGTCTAAATATTGTATTACCATTTTTGTACCATTGTTATATAATTAAGTACCTACCTAAGGTACTCAGCTAAAACAGTCTTTTAGTTTTATAGATAGTGATTGACTTCGTACTAAATTAATAAAATATTTATACCTAAGGCCCTGTTGGTTGATTGCTTTAGGTACCAGGCCATGGTCTAAGGGTCTCGGGTTCGATTCCCGAGTCGAACAAAGTGCGTTCTGGATTTTTTCGAACAAAGTTCGGATTTGTAATCACTATGGAGTATACCTACCTAACTATAGAGTAGGTAACCTACTCAGTACATACTCATTTCTCTAACCATTATCGGTAGGTAGGTATTATTCTTGCGAACAAAAATAAAGACAGACTATGGGCAGACAGGTAATTAAAATGGGACAGATCGAAAATTATTTAATTCTGTTATTTGTGCAAGATCATTACACCAACGTAGAATACCTTTCACCTTCCTACCTATTTTAGGAACTCAAAGTAGTTAGGTACACATGATAATTTCATAATAATCGTAACAATTTTAAATAACCGGCCAAGTGCGAGTCGGACTCGCGCGCGTAGGGTTCCGTACCTTTATCTATTAAAATCAAGTTTTTTGTATGGGAGCTCCCCTCAAGTATTTTGTGAATATTTCAAGTGCCTACCTGTTGCCATTATTGATATCGAGCAAAGAAGGGCAAAAAAAATCGCTTTTGTTGTATGGGAGCCCCACTTAAATATTATTTTATTTTGTTTTTAGTATTTGTTGTTATAGCAGCAACAAAAATACATAATTTGTAAAAACTTCAATCGTCTAGCTATCGCGGTTTTTGAAATACAGCTTGGTGACAGACAGACGGACAGACAGCGAAGTCTTAGTAACAGGTTCCCGTTTTTACCCTTTGGGTACGGAACCCGGAAAAAGATCTTACCTTTCAGCTTCCTTAGGGGATCCAAAAAAAAAAGTCAAATGCGGATCGCTATCTTTTTTGAAACAATTAAACACTGAACAGTATCTTTTCTCCATGTTATAAATATTGTAACTAGCTAATTTAGTACCTTTATAATCAAAGGAACAAATCTTACGCGTACACCACTCGCAGCCACAGCTCGTGCGTGAAACCCCACTGACTAGCCATTTCGAATAGGCCGCTGTGCAGTAGGTACATTTTTGATACCTACACGGGGAGTAGGACAGGCCTTATAATATAATGAAACCAACAATAATGCTAAGCTAACACCTGGCGCTCCAGTTGGCCTCACACTAGCCGATCAAGACTCCCACATCGTGGTCGGTTTACTGACAGACGGACAGACGGTGAAGTCTTAGTAATAGGGTCCCGTTTTTACCCTTTGGGTACGGAACCCTAAAAAAACACAAGTGTTTAATTATTAATTACTTTTATTTGTCCTTCCAGGTCATTCAACAAGAAAACGAATCAGATCAGAAGAATCTTTAACTAACGTTAGTAAAAAATGTGATATTAGTTCAGATCAAGATAAATACTGCCAAACTGACAATGCTGTTGGAGGTGAAACTGCTACAGATTCAAAAAATGAAGGCAGTCCACTTGATTTTAACTGCACTGAATGTATATTTCAGAAGGAGTTAGATAAACGAAATTACTATTTTGGCAATTTATTGATAGGAGAACTACAATTTTTACCACCTTGTATGAGATCAGAAGCTTATGTTACTATACTTCAGTATGTGGATTCTTTAATAAGCGGCCAAGTGCGAGTCGGACACGCCCATGAAGGGTTCCGTAGTAGCAAATAACATAATATAAAAGTCTTGTAGTATGTTTTTTATTTTATTTTTATATTTGAATTGATTGAATGAAAGGTTAATTACCGTTTATGATTTATGACGTATTAAAAAAAACTGCTTACTAGATATCGTTCAAACCAATTTTCGCTGGTAGTTTTTATGGTAATGAACATCATATATTTTTTTTACTTTTATAATTCCCTTATTTTAGAAGTTACGGGGGGGGGGAACACACTTTTTTCCACTTTGGAAGTGTCTCCCGCGCAAAGTATTCGGTTTAGAAAAAAATGATATTAGAAACCTAAATATCATTTCTGAAGACCTATCCATAGATACCCTACACGTATGGGTTTGACGAAAAATAAATTTTTGAGTTTCAGTTCTTAGTATGGGGACCCCCAAATTTTTTTGTTTTTATTCTATTTTTGTGTCAAAACCTTAATGCGGTTCACATAATACATCTTTTTACCAAGTTTTAACAGTATAGGTTTTATAGTTTCGGAAAAAAGTGGCTGTGACATACGGACGGACAGACAGACAGACAGACATGACGAATCTATAAGGGTTCCGTTTTTGCCATTTGGCTACGGAACCCTAAAAAGGAAACATCGGCACAAAGAAAATAATGATTGAATGTTACTGTGACATAATTTTTTTGCTTCTAAATTTTCTCATCATTTGCTTAACTGATTGTCCAGCATGATCTTCATTAAACTATACGGCAATGCAAAAATATGCTTATAATTGTATAATTAAAATTAATCAAAAGTATGATTCACGTTACTTAATTCGTTTCATTTTTACTTATCTTTTTTTGTGTTGTAGATAGTTAGCCTAGGAGAGTACGTATCCATGGTCGTAAATAAGCCTAAACATGCCTGTCCAATTTAAAAATAAGGATTTGCAAATTATTGCAACTATAATTATAGTTATTTGAGCTACATCTACGAAAATAACAAGTTGAAAGTTTAGTTACTTCCATGAGATAGTATCTCCTAGGTTTAGGAACACACACCCGGATCGGCAGCGACCCGGCACGGTCGGCCAGTTAAACGCATTGAACGGGACCGAGTATCTCGACTAGTAGCCAGGCGGCAACAAAGCCGTCACGTTCTATACCTTATTAATTAGCGGCACGGTGTCGGTGCGTGCCTACAATAATACGCTTAATGACAATCACAATAAAGGTTATAATAGCATGATAGCGATTTAAAACTTCATCATAGGGTTTTAATCGGGTTAGTGGTATTGGGTAACCGCTTAAAATGTTTAAGTCAATGATATGCTTACCATATTCATAAAGTTATTCTTTTTATAGGGTTTCAATATTAAATTGCTTACCCAATTGATTAGGTTATACTTTGATAGGGTTACCATATACATTTAATTAACCTATCGATATGGTTTATTCTAATAAATGTTTTAAAAACCCTATCAAAAACCCCAGTTATGGTAACCGGTTCCGGTCCCTGGTCCCAAGTACTTGACAGTTTCTCGAGCAAATACACATTTGTCTCGATTAGCACGAAGCTTGAATTCATTTAATCGCTCAAATACCGCTCGCAGGTCCTGCAGATGATGCTCAAAGCTTTCACTCAGCACAATCAAATCATCAATATACCCAAGTAAAGTTACCTGTTTCACAGAGGCTCCGGATCGAAATCTGTCGATCAACCTCTGGAAGGTGGCTGGAGCGTTGCGCAAGCCAAAGGGCATGCGCTTGAAACGATGAATTCCGAAGCATGAAACGAAGCTCGTCTTGTCCCGGTCCTCCTCCCTGACTCCAACCTGCCAATAACCAGAACGCAGATCGATGGTACTCATAAAACAGCTCTTACCTGTATACTGCAACAGGTCATCGATCACAGGTAAAGGGTAGGAATCACTTTCAGTGACAGCATTGAGTCTCCGGTAGTCAACACAAAACCGAAACGAGCCATCTTTCTTTGGAACCAATAGAGCAGGAGCTGCCCAAGCTGACTCGCATTCTTCTATGATGTCTTCAGACAGCATTCGTTCTATCTCAGCCTCCATGATAGCCTTCTTAGCTGGAGTGAGACGATAAGGTGGAACAGAAATAGGAGCATGCTCACCAGTGTTGATGCGATGTTCAGCGAAAGGGGTAGCCTCCCCCTGCTCTCTGAACACGTCTTTATACTCTTGCAGCAACCCAGCAAGGTCCTCCCTCTGAGAAAGTGTCAACATAGTACCTTCGTCCGATCTCAAAACATCTGCAGAGGCACACCCTATATAAGTGTGCAAACTCTCACTTCGCAAACTCTCACTCTGTAGAGGATAAATGTCCTGAGGCCGAAGTGCACTAAACCACGAGTTATGTGCTAGGTCTAACACTATCTGAGCCTTTCGCAAAAAATCTATACCCAAGAGTGTCTCATTATTTTGAGCATCCGGAAAGATTACAAAACTTAAGTTAAAATTTAAATTATTTAATTTGACTTCAACATCTGTTAATTTTACATTTAAATCACGGACTACTCCATCTGCTAGCTTAACAGACATTTTACTATTTTGGAGTGGATGGTTAATTTTCTTAAGCAATGCGTACAGTGTACAACCTGCAATACTACGCTTGGCAGCGGTATCGATTAAACCCGTTCCCTTAAAACCCATTATTTCTATATCTAAAATAGGTCGATCAACTGCTTGCGTGTCAGCGGAATACAATTGTACATCAGCACTAAAGTCACAAACAAAAAACTGATTGTCTTTGCTGTCCTTATTGGTTTTACAACAATTTCCACAATTAGCCCGTATAACATCCCGAGCACCACAACCATAGCATGATACAGGTTTATCACTTTTATCACTGCCTTTGCTAGCAAGTTTTGTACAGTCTGCTTTAGAATGTCCACTTTTCTTGCAATAAAAACAAAAAAGTTTACCTCGGCTCACTGACACCTGACTGGCAGGCGTAGGCACCTGATTGGAGTGGAACGACGGCGCAGTACCCGCAGCAGCTGTGGCAGCGGCCGGTGCGACAGCAGCCCTGACGGTGCGCGATGACTGCGGCGCGGCCTCCATTGACCGCGTTTGCGAGGCAGCCACAACTGGCGGCTTTGGCGGCTGCAACGTCGACTCCGCCAGAGCTTCCTCAATGACCCTGCACTTTTCTATCAGTTGGTCCACGTCCACGACGGCGTCCGCTTGCAGGCGTTTACGGATGCGACGATCCAATAATCCGTACACTATGTCAACTTTGACACGCTCTTCAAGCGTATACGGCAATTTGGAGATGGTCGCCCTCAGGCGGCCAATGAAGACATCCGCGCGTTGAGGTCCTTGTTCACTGGCGAAAATCTCCCGGAACAATTTGTAGGCTGGACGCGGCGCACCATACATCCCTCGAAGGCGTAGCAAGGCGTCCTCCCAGGACGCGACAGAGCTTTTGATTCCTTGATACCACACCGCGGCATCACCTGTCAACAGCATAGGTAGGCCACGTAAAGCGTGCTCGTCGCTCACGTTAGAGCATTCTTTATAAACTTGTACAGCGTCGATGAATGCTTCCAAGCTGTCAGCGTCCCGCGCGGCCCCGTCGAACCGGGCCGAACATTTGACAAAATTGCCGCCCTGCGGCAACGACGTCCTCATCACTGGGGATGAAACCGGCGACTCTGTACTATGAGCGTGATAAACTTCTGACGCTGCGATAGACTTCGCGACGATGCTTTCTACAAGCTGTCTGTTTGATTCCGCCTGTGATTTCGTAAAGGCCTCTAGGAATTTTATCAGACGATCGTCGAGTGATGTCTCAGGTACCGGCGTCGTTCCCTCATCGGATTCACGGGATTCTAAACTTGCGCGACGCGTTCGCGGCATAGTGAAAGTCGTTCACCAAACTTTTACGCACTTTTTCACTGCACGACACTATGCACTAAAGTTTTACAAAGTTTTTCAGCGTGTTTCGGCCACGAGTTGGAGCGCCATTTTGTAACTAAGTCCTGGCCGGGAATTAAAGAAAAAGGTGATTTTCAACTTCTTAGAACGTTTATTCCTATTTTGAACTACTTTCACACTGGTTAATTAGTAATCAAAAGTTTAAACAAGTTTTTGTGACGCGCAAGCAGTCCCCGCGAGAAAATCCAAAAAGACAAGAGAAAAAAAACATGGCGAACTTGGGCCGCGCTATCATTGGTCGAGCGCGGACCCGTTTCGGATACACACACTGCACATTATCACGGTGACATACATTGCGTTCGGTTACAACGTCAATTTAAAAAATAAAGTTTACCATAGATACCATACAGATATCTAGCAAACAAACATATGTACGTCGAACATTTTCTTATTTTTCTTTGTTTGTTTTTGTATTTTATTTAGTAAATATAGTCGTAGAAAAAGTATTGTATGCAACGTTGTATAAGTACGTCAAAAAATGCTCGATGGCGTCTCCTTACGATGCTCGCCAAGGCTTGCATCGTAACCTGCGCCACTCGCATTTTTTGACCGTTATTATACAACTGTTGCATAAAATACTATAATGAACTACAGTTAAAGTGAGAACGTGAAGCTTTTCTACGCACATTACAAAATTAGACAAAAGTGGCCGTTTTTCGCAAATGTGATAGAAAAGCTTCACGTTCTCATTTTAAAATGTAAACAGTAGTTCATAAAATAGTTTGAAGGTTTATCTAAGGCTTGGCCTAAACACAATTTTAAAGGCGCCACTGAACCCCGGAAAATTCAGGTAGCCCCTTACCCCCCGACAAAAAAGAGGGGTGTTTTCTGACGCTAGTGTCTTTTTGTCTGTGGACGTTTGATGGAGCAATTTAGCCGCTTTTTTACGTAAAAGGAAATTCCCTTGCGGTGGTTAGCTATGCTTGATTGAAATCGGTTCGGCCGTTTAAGTTATTGAGTTTTAACGCTTGAAAGTCGGGTATTGTACTTTGTCTGGCTACTGAACATTCCCTTACGAAAAATGTAAAAAATCTTGCTTTACACAGAAACTTGAATCAACTGATGGGCCAATTTCTTTTACATGTTACAGAAGAAGAGCCGATAGTGAATTGGTACAAGGTGGGCGGGGCGGGAAAGGGAGACACTATTCTGTTCGTGAATTCTCTAAAAATGATGAATTCAACGTATCCGCTGTACTACAGGAGTCAAATGTAAGTCTGTGGATTGTCTTTATACTCAAGCTTGGCACTGGACGGAAAGGAGAGATACTTTATTAACCCAGTTTTGGTATGCAGTGAATGTTTTGTTGTAAATGCGGTGCTAGGGGCATTGGCACAAAATTATGTAAGTATTATTAATATTGTGGACACATATTGCGCGGGACGCTAGGAGATTCCAACCTGTATGTAATTCTCATATTAATGACGTATAGAAAAACAATAAATCCTGTAGAAAGCGCTGGATGCAGGCCACTCTTGATCGGTCATTTTGAAAATCATTGGGCCAGCTGTGGATTCGTTGCTATGCGGCTGAAATGATAATAAAATCCCATAGACAATATTTGTTTTACGTTTAGGAAAAAGTGTCTGATTTGAGTTCTCATCTAGCGGATTACTTGTTGCAGCAAGTCCCAAAGTCGTCGTCGCGAGTTGTTCATCAGTCAGGCGCGGCCGTCCGACGCGGGAGAGTACAAGTGCACGTTAGTGCAGAGTAAGCCTTCCTCCGTGCGGCACACGCTCAAGATCGTCGTCGATCCGGAGCGGGCTGTCCCTGGGCAGGCCTAGGGGCCCGCTACTAGGGCCCAAACGCCCCTGGTGGGTCCTTTCGAGAGCTGTTGGCGATGGGGCGCAAGTTGGGATGGGGGTCTTGATTTATTATTTTTAGGGTCCCGTGGTAAAGAAGGGACCCTTATAGTTTCGCCATGTCTGTCTGTCTATCTGACTGTCTGCCTTTCGGTCCGTCTGTCAGTCCGTCCGTCCGCGGTTTTACTCAGAGACTATATGTACTAGAAATCTATAATTTAGTACGGATGTGTATATTAACTGTTGCAAAAAAGTGGTAAAACAAAATCTTGAAAAAAATTTTTTTCACTCTATATCTCCTATACGAGTAAAGTGGAAGTCATTGTTTTTATAGACTAAACCAGTGGTTCTCAAACTTATTTTGTCTACTGCCCACTTTGAGAATAAATATTTTTTTAGCGCCCCCATTTTTTCACCTATTTAAAAACCAGTCAACTGATACAGGAATGCACAATTCGGGTTATTTAACAAAAACTTGTTAAAACATGATAGATATCTACGAGTACTAATAACTATTAAAATGCGAAAGTGTGTCTGTTGCCTTTTTATTTGTTTGTTTGTGTCTACTTTCATTACGAAACGGAGCGACCGATTGACATGATTTTCATTTTTTCTATATTCAATAAAATAGGACAGATATATGAACTACGCGGAGAGAAATATAGAACCGAGTTTGAGCAATCTTTTAATTCATATTAGTTGATGTTCACAAGTTGTTGTTGAGAGTCGAGAGCTCTTGCAGTCGTTGTTTAAGAGGCCTCCTAGCTAAATAAAGCTCCTAGCAAAAAAGAAACATTTTCTTTCTGGGTCTCTTACCGCCCCCCTTGAGACCTGCAGCGCCCACAAGGGGGCGTTATCGCCCACTTTGGGAACCACTGGACTAAACCGACGTGTGCGATATTATTGAATAGGTCTTTCATATATGTGTGAGCTTGTGAACACCATTTTGCGATTTAGATCCGTTTCACTCACCGTCACTCTCCTCTATCTGCTAAATACGTGGAAAACTCACAGCTGTAGTATATGCAATGTGGAAGGGACATACATCGAATAAATCGAACTACGGGCTATACTAGACAACTAAAGTACAATGACATTAAAATAACAGTCAAAAACTATAACAAATATTCGGTATTTCTATACAAAATTGTGCAGCCGCAGCCGCCCGGGCAATTTGCATGGGAATGTCGAATTTTTGTTTGGTTTTTTGGCTGTTATTTTATTATCATTATAATATAGTGATCTTGTATAACTTGTAGTTCGATTTATTATGGGTATATATATGCCCCTTCCACATACAACGAAGTTTAAAGAAAAACTATCAGAGCTAAGTAGGGTTTACAGATTAAAAAATTATAGGCGATCAACTTATAAAATGTACAAGGAAAAGAAAAAATTTAATACAAATTAAATAGAAAATTAGTTTTTTTAAACGTTTTTAGTGCCATGAACTCAAACTACTACGGAACCCTACACTGCGCGTGGTCCGACACGCACTTGGCCATTTATTGTTTATAGGAATGCACTATATTGTACTAAGTACTTATTTGTAAGAATGCACTAGGTACCTATGTCGATCATGAATTCTTAACAAAAGAAATATGGATAAACTATGTAAGCGTAAAAAAAGCTTTGTTTTATTTTCTAACCTTCCTGTCTTCGCACAAGTAAGTAGGTATCTTATAAAATATTGCAACTAAGTAGATAAAATATATAATAGATAGGTAAAGAAAATGTACATATATAACGATTTTGACGACCTCCGTGGTGTAGTGGTCACCATGCTAGTCCGCCACCCAGAGGTTCCGGTTTCGATACCCGGTCAGGCAAGTTGGAAAATTGTATTTTTCAAACTGTTCTGGGTTTTGGATGTTTATCTATATAGGTATGTATTTGTTATTAAATAGTAATGTTGAGTTAGTATCCCATAACACGGATTCGTCGCTTTTCGACAGAAACGCAACTAGTCAAATAAGCATCTAGTCGCAACTTGTCAGAAACGCAAATCGACAGATTTACGTATTAAATAAGAAATAGTAAATTACTTTATTTTACAAGTTGCATATATGCATATTGACTAAAAGGTTTTAAATTCTATTTATTAATTTATTGTCGAGTCGAGATGCATGTCTATCGAGACGCGCATCTGTCGAGTTGCGTTTTTGACGAGTTTCAAATCTGACGAAATGCGTTTCTGTCAACATGCGTTTTCTGGCGAAATGAGTATCTGACCAGTTGCGTTTCTGACGAAAAGCGGCGAATCCCATAACACAAATCTCTAACTTACTTTGGGGCTAGCTCAATTAGTGTAATTTGTCCATATATATTCATTTATAAATAAATTGCTTAAGAACACTCAGTTTAAACTTAATTTTAAAAATTGTTACAAATCTTCTAAGTAGTACTTAGTAAGTATATGTTTTCAGCACATCATTATTATGTTGTATCTTACAAACCTTATACATATAAAGCTTATAATATTTCTTCAATGCTGGTCTTTGAGAAAAGAAAAAACTTAGAATGTACCAGCTGCTTCCCTACCCGGGCAGATCGTAATCGTAAGAGCCGATCGAGGGAATGGGCAAAAATCGAATCATGTTAAAAGGCGATGCGGCTAGCAACCCATCACTATTTTGATTCATCCACCTTTTCGTCTTGCAGCCCTAGGCTCTGTTTAGAGCCGCAAGATTGAAAATGCTCTGTTTGACCCATTAGGGTTAAAGACGTGATAGAATGTGTGTATGTATTACATCTCGTTTTCCGCCAATTGCTGAACCAATCAGTGGCTGCTGCATTACGCTGCGTCAAAGCGGACGTCATGCGGCAGCCAGTATATGTTAAACTAGCTGGTGCCAGCGACTTTGTCCGCGCAGAATTATCACACAATATCTTTATAAATGGTAGCCTATGTGTTATTCTGATGTATAAGCTATATTATTGTAATAATTGAAATTCATTCAGTCGTTTTCACGTGAAAGAGTAACTAAACTAAGTATCATCCATCCATACTTACAAACTTTCGCGTTTATAATATTAGTAGGATTTAGGGGTCGTTTTGAGCGATGTTTTAAATCCACGTCACTCGTGCATAAGTAAATCGTTACAGAACTAAATTTCGTCCGTTTTTGAAGTGGCAGTGGATGGAACACAAAGTGCGACAAACCGATGGATGGGGCAAAAAGGTTCTTTTTGGCAACCGCGCACTAGCAAGTGAAGCGTAGAACACACACCCACAAGGTGGTCAAACGACCTGACCAAGGTCGTTGGAAAGTTCTGGATTCAGGCCGCTCTAGATCGGTCACTTTGGAAATCTTTGTTAGCCTATGTCCAGCAGTGGACGTTTGCGTGCGAAGGCCACTATATCTGCCGGTCGTGACCCTGTTCACCTTTTTAATTTGATAGGGGTCCATTCCGTAAAAACATTCTAGATAAGAAACTTTAGTGCGCAAATATACCTATGTATACTTGAAAATGATTTTTTGTTACCTAAGGCAATAAAGTGCTGAATCTCAGTAGAGTTTTTGGTAGTGACCAGGAAGGAAGTCACGGCGAATGTGAGTTATTTGTTTTTAATTTACCCTTGGTCAAAGTCAAAGTCAAAATTATTTATTGCACAACTGATGTTTACTTAGTGGCTTCCAAAATATATATTTAAAATTTTAAATGATATCTCCGTTTTCTTTGAGCATTGGACTCCGCCAAATTGATTAAAGCTATTAAACAAACGCTGCTGCCCGTTCTCTGTACTTCTCTTAGTCGCGTCTTACGACATCTATGGGGCAGGAAAAGGTTGGTGATAAATGTTTTCTACTCTGCCGTCAGCATGCTACTAAGTAGGTACTTATATACTATAGAGATTGGCTGATTAGTACATTAACCGATTAACTGAATACCGAGTATTCATGAAACTGACTACTCTGCCGAATAACTCGATCCAGTAATGGCGCGAAAACGAGTTATGGCGTTGAAAAGGCTAAAAAATCAGCAGTTGTAACGAGTAATACGAGTACTGAAAGAGGTCCCGAGTACCGATCGAGTTCTCGGCACATAGTAAAACATAAGTATATAGTGACCAATAAGGTGCTTATAAAACCCAATTTACCCAATGGATCTGTTGGATCCATCACCGCCTATAGGCCAGGAGTGGGACAGTGGATAATTTATTTTATTTATTAAATTTATTTTTAACGCCTCTACAAGTGGACTGTGTTTCAGTTTTCAGAAACCTAATCCTGCATTATGGACCGGAGAATGTGGTCACTCTCTGGAGTCTTCATCACCCTAGCCGTCATCCAGTGCTGTGGTGAGGAACCTTGATTAACCGGCCATTGTACAGTCAGCATCAGAGATACCTGACCCTCCTCCACCTATATCTAGAATTTTCTCATAAACTGAAAATAATATTAACATAAAAATGTGTATTTAGAAAGATTTTATTGAAGTCTTTTTGAATATACATTTTCATGCAAATATTATTTTCAGTTTATGGGAAAAATAAAGATATAGATAGAGGAAGGGTCAGGATATCTGATGCTGTCTGTATATTTGAATGTTTCTTTTTCTGTGTGTATTTTTGAATTATTGCAATTTCTTTGGTGTACAATAAAGTATTACTTAACTTAACCTTGAGTAGTTACAGTTTCAAGTTTTACAAAATTATGCAAGTAATCAATCTTAGAATAACATAATTAGAAAATAACCAAATGAAACCAAACGTCTAGCTAGAAGGTAAGGCGGCAAAAGAGCAGCTCTATTACTTAGTCTGCGTTGGCTCAGCGACCCGAGTGAGTCTTGGCTTCCGACACCAGAAGACACTGTTATCTAGCCTTTTTTTTTTTTTTTTTTTTTTTTAACGGAGGATAGATCCCTGTTACGGATACCCATCAGCCTGCGGGGGAGGCTGTCGGGTTATGTGGGATTCCACGCCAGAGTGACGTGCCTACCCACTAAAAAACCTCCGGAGTTCCACCTTAACCGACTAGGCGCGTCCGAAACTCACGGACGCGCCGTACCTCCTCGGCCCAGTTGAGAGGCGACGAACTCCCACGCAGTCCACCGCCTGTGGGCCCATGGGAGCCAGATAAACCGGCCCCCAGCGGCGGAAAAGATGTAAGGCTCCGCCGCGTTACCTCTCGCCGCAAACGCGGTGCGGCACCGCTCGGCCGCGGAGGACAGGGAGAGCGGCAACGTAGCACCGACACTCCCTGACCTCCGCGACTGATCATCAACCACAGCCACGGCGGTGTGGCCCCGCCTGAAGCGCCGGGAGAGCAATGAAACATTCCCCTCCCGGCAGCCCCACCCCGGGTGGGGGGAGAACTTCCCACTCCCCCGCCGCCCCATTGGGCGCATCCCAGCAGGCTCAAGGCCGAAGCCGAGCCCGCGGGAGCGCCCCTCCCCGGGTGGGGGGAGATCTTCCCACTCCCCCGCCGCCCCAATGTGGGCGCTCACTGCTGGCGCAAACCGCAGGAGCGCCCCCTCGCGGGTTCCTCTTGGCTTCCCCGTGGCTCCACGGCACCACGGGTACTGAGCCCCCCCGGTACGACAAACCGGGAACCCATCGGGGGGGACTGTTATCTAGCCTGCGCCAAGTCATATCTCCTTGGAGTACTTCGTCTCTCCAGCCGTACCTAGGGAGACCCACCGACCTTTTCCCGGTTGGTCCCCCGTGTACACGTGGCCCCGCCATCGAAGTCTTGCTGCAACGGTCGCCAACAGAGCCAGGGTGGTTACTCCAAAAGCGTAACGAAAGACGGACGTTACTGCGAATCGGCGTTTCAGTGACAAGCAACATTGAGCACTAACCTATGATGATAAAGTCTAATTTGAATTGACATAGAAATAGGACGTTTATGTATAATTTTTTGGTGTAACCCCCAGTTTTCCGCTTTTTCGCCCACTATCACGCTAAGGGTGCCCGCCCACGTCAGACTTTTGTAGGACCGATTAGTCTGACCGACTTTTTTTGTATGAATTTCTGACCTACTTTTTATAGCGACGAGTTTGCACTGTTGCAATCAGTACGTTCTATTTTTCTCCTACAAAAAATCGGTCCCCGATTATCGGATGTGGGCGGGCTGCCTAAAAGAGGCCTTTACTTTCAATTCTTAAGGTCAAAAAATTGCTTGATAAACTGAAACTTTATGTCAATGCAATAAGTTTGAGGTTCGTCTGCTTCGACTGGACCAATGGGGCCAGTTCGAGAATAAGTTTAGCGGCCCTTGTTTAAGCCCAAGCTTTTCTATCAGTTACTTAATGGGGTGACTCAGCCCTTCAATCTTCATCTTAGCGCCCGGCTCCATCTTTAACTGTGCTTCGGGGCCTGGAGAAGATAAAGTTGGTAAGCTCCCACCAACTTTATCTTCTCCAAATATAGATCCCTAGGCTATGTACCTGAGGACTATGCGGAATTGGAAAAATAGCCGGAACAATTTCATAGAATTAGATTTATACAACGTGGAAGGGTCATCCCGTAATAAATCGAACTACAGACACTAGATCACTATAGTATAATGATAATAAAATAACAGTCAAAAAAACAAAAAAAAACATTCCCATACAAATTGCTCGGGCAAAAAAATAAAAACGACATTTCCATACGAAAGTGTTTAGCCACTTTCGTTTTTTTTTACTTTTATTTTTATTTCATTATACTTACTTACTATGAAATTAAATCTAGTATAGCCCGTGGTTCAATTTATAACGGGTATGTCCCTTCCACGTAATATCAATAAACAAGTACCTACTTTTACACTTTATAAAAGAAACCCTTTGCTAACCAATTACCTTTTTCAGCGAGCGCTCACGTCCTGCGAAAACGTGAAGAAGCCAACGACTTCCACGACGATGGTAAGAGCTGTGTGACAAGATAGAGGTATATAAATGAATATATACGGACAAATTACACTGATTGAGTTAGCCCCAAAGTAAGTTCGAGACTTGTGTTATGGGATACTAACTCAACGATACTATATTTTATAACAAATACATATATAGATACGTAGTATATTATTACTCTGTGATAGATACAATACTTATCTACTAAATTTGATTTACTCCCTCTTATTATAAAACGCAGACTGACTTTGTTACTAGGTTTAAACCATTATTCGACCAAAAGAAGTTGACATTTTCAGATGAGTCGATGGTATATTACTAGATGTCAACTTGATTTGGTCGGATAATGGTTTAAACCTAGTAACAAAGTTACATAGTCTGCGTTTTGTAATAAGACGGACTTAGTCTAAAGGGCTGATACCGCAATCTAGCCGTTTTTACAGACTTACCAGTTTGTCCTCCCTACCAGTTAATGGGAATTTTCGTCCCAATAGATCTACTGGTTTTGGAAGTAGAAGGGGCGATGACAGGGTCTGCAGAAAAGTAAGATTGTAATTAGTCCGGCTTTTATATTGTTCAAAAATAATGGACGCATATTTTTCAGTTTACCGAACAAGTAGAAATGAGGATCAGTTCGACAAAAGGCTATATCAATTTTGTATACCACATCATATACAATATAATTTAAATGTCTGAGAAAATCTCTTTTTAAATTATTCAAATCCATCAAGAAATGATACCTACCTACATTGTGTGGAGGTACACGAAGTGGGTGCCTCTACTCATCTATACATATAATAAAACAGTAAAAAAATTGTGTTTGTACATTGAATACAATATAACAAAAACGATGTCTAATCCGTGAAGGTAATGTTGGGTAGCTTGAATATGTTGTAAAAATCTGCAGATCCATACATTTTAGAACGGTAGGTAATTAATTTTGTATGAAGCTGCCGATTTTTTTTTGTAATTTCAGGAATGGGAGAAACCGAGAAATGGAACCTACACAAGCTACCCAACATTACCTTCACGGATCGGACAGGGTTTTTGACATATAGCAAGGAATACATAATAGTACAAGTACAGAAGATTCACTCCGAAAAATCAATTAAAGGAATAGAGACTCTCGCTACGATACAATTAAGTTCAATTCAGATCACACAACGCTAATAACCTACAGATATATTCACCTAGACATTCCATCTCTTTCTATCGCGTAACGCTTACCTTCACTGGCGCTGATTAGCCACGCTGGCGTGGCCGCTCGGAGTGAGACAGGCCTGCATAGAGTATATATTTTCCAGAAACAGCAGTGGATATGGTGGGCACTATCGAGACAGTGGGTTTCGAGTATACGGCAAAACCAGGAGAAAGCGTCCGCATGAAGTGCACGGTCAATGTTGGTAAGTACTACTTTGTTTTTTCATACAGATACATTTTCACGTCTATATCCCTGACGGGGCTGCACGACGATATTATAACGTCCTATGCGTCGCGATTCTCGTAAATGTTTCTACTCTGCCGTGCCACGTCGTGTAAAGTAACCTAAGGCTAATAGCCTGCCCATCGCCATATAAACATAACTAGCTGTACCCGCGGGCTTCGCTCCCTGTGGAAATTTCGGGATAAATAGTACCCTATACGTCCTTCCCCGAGTCTCAAACTATGTTAGACTAGACATTAATATTATCTTTGTAAGGACAAGCGACCAGTGTCGCATATCGCGCAACAAACACAACACGAGGTGACTAGTGTCGCAGATTGTAGCTCGCCTTCTCCTTTTCGTGTGTTAGTGACTAACACTAGTGTCAGAGTTTTTGAACCGCCTTAAAGGCCTCTGACATGGTTTTAGGTAACGACCAATGTCAAAGACAGTGACCGGGACCGACGGCTTAACGTGCCCTCCGAAGCACGGATCATCTTACTTATCGGACAATCAGGTGATCAGCCTACAATGTCCTAACCAAACTAGGACAACAACACAAAGTCGTTGCCCCCCACGGGAATCGAACCCGCGACTTCCGGGTATGAGCCGAACGCTCTAACCACTACACCACAGAGGCAGTGTTTGCAGGTCCGAGGCCTCATAAAGGTCACGTTTAGTGCAGCTAGTATGGGGCACGGTGGGCAAGAAAGGAGGTGTGACAAATGGCTCAAAATCAATCAGCTCGTCTTGAAAAGTAAAATTTTGATGTTACAGAGGGAGCGCCGATAGTGAATTGGTACTATGGTACAAAGGCGGGCGGTACTGCGCTATATATGAATTCGCTGAAGTTGATGACCAAGGAGAACCCACTTTACAGCAGGAGTCAGGTGTAAGTTTACTCGCGTCGCTCGGAAAAACAGGACTAACTTTGTTACTAGATTAAACCATTATCCACCCAAATCAAGTTGACATTAACAGATAAGTTTGCTTAATTTTACCAAATGTCAACATGATTGGGACGGATAATGGTTTAAACCTAGTAACAAAGTAGTGCTTTACCAGCACTGGGGTGGGGAATGTTGGTGACGCGCCTGTTTTTATCGAGTTTTTAACCGACTTCCCAAAAAGGAGGGTATCATTTTTTTATATAAATATTTTCACCGATTATTTGAAGCCTGGATCGGTTCGATTTTTTGTTTGTTTTATTGGGTAACTACTTCCGAGTTGGTCCCATAGAACATGGAAATTTTAAATTATTAAAATTTTTGTGTGGTTTGGGAGTGAAGTTGGTTTTTTAGTTTTGAAAAAATATTTATTGATTCTAGTTGTTTTATAGGGTTTTGTACCCAAAGGTTAATAGTTGGCCAAGTGCGTGGCGAGCCACGCACAGTGTAGGGGACAGACAGACATTTCCAAACTATAGGGGTTCCTCGTTTACTACGGAACCCTAAAATGGGTCTCTATTGTTTATTGTTGTTTATTGTTTGTTTATTGTTTAATAAGGCATACACAACAGGTAACAATCTTTTATACTTATATCTAAGATTTCATAGACTCTATTACTAAGACGCCACTGTCCGTCTGTCACCAGGCTCTTCAGAGTCTACCCTAAAAACGGGGCCCTATTACTAAGACTACTGCGTGCCGTGTGGTTTCTGGCAGAGTAGCATAGGGCCACTCCAAGTCCCCCCGTGGATGTCGTAGAAGGCGACTTAGGAAATACAAGCTAAACAAAGCTTATAAACATCAACGAGACCTCTCCAACCCGTCTGGTCAGCGAGGAGAGTGTTGCTCTGACCAAGTATGGCTCTGGTAGTACAGAGAGGGTCGTGCTCCTGCAGTGGAGGCAAAAGGACCTGATGATGACTGTCTGTCACTAAGTCACTGTTCTTCTTTTTTTTCGTGAATCCGTTTGGTGTCCACATACTAGTTTTACTTGTTTCAGCATATTGGAAGGTCGTCGTCACGACCTGGTCATCAACGACGTGCAGCCGAGCGACGCGGGAGAGTACACGTGTGGGCTTGCGCAGAGCAAGCCGGCCTCCGTGGAACATACGCTCAAGGTCGCCGCCTAGCCCAAGAAGTGGACAACTGCGCGTGGGGGGAACGTCTTTTGAAAGGGTTTACGTTGCTATCCAGGTCATGACCCCCATAGATCCGCGCTTGAGTGGGTGCAGTGCCAAACCTTAGCCAATCCTTACGCGGCTTACGCCCCATAACCACAGAAGTATTAGGCTGCGTTTCCACTGAAGCGGAGCAGAACGGAAAGGAGCTTCTTCTTACATTTAAGAGCTGGCTCTTGTCGGTGGAGTGCTTTCCATGTCTCTCTTCCTTCCGCTAAGTTCTTAACCTCTTTATATGTTTTCACGTTTAATTTTTCTTTGCTTCATTGTTTCCATTGAAGGGGAGCGGAGATTTCGAGCATTATGATTGGTCAATTCATGCACCGCTAAGCTTCCCTCCGCTCTGCTCCGCTTCAGTGGAAACGCAGCCTAATACTTCTGTGGTTATGGGGCGTAAGGACTGGCTAAGGCACCGCGCAGTATGCGGCCCCGCACCTCTCCCCAGTCCCCGCTTTTTGCGATGTTGAGCGGTCGGCTGCTGGCACCTGGCAGCCTTGACATGGCCAGAACGGGAGAGGAGCGGGATCGGGGGACGCATATCGCTTGGGACCGTAGGAGATTCCGTTCTGTGTGTAATACTTATTAGTTGTGTCATAACTCTCCCACCCCGCCAGTTGTAAATGTACTCATCTAATATAAAAGGATACGTTACGTATCTAACTGCATTTTGTTTTTTATTTACTTTACCCCTCATCGACATAGTGCGATGTCGTCGTTTATCACGAGTGGATATTTTGCGTTATAGTCGATATCCTACTAACCCACTCCTTGTTTTTGCAAGTGAATGCCATCAAAAACATAAATACTTTCCCCCTCACAATAAAAGCTTGTACACGCTGTTTAAAACGAAACATATATTTTTTAAATCGGTTCATATTTGACGCAGTTATAAGTTAACAAAAATAGATATACACGTTGAATAACCTCCTCCATTTTTTGAAGTCTAGCAAATACCTAGCAAATAAAACACCACAATATTTTCACAATATTTACTGAAGTAACAATACTTTAACATAGATAAAATACGCAGAAATTAATACAACGCTGGGTGTACGCGGTACTAGACATGCTAAGTATGTGCTGTATACTCAATGACACTTAACATATTCTCCTTTATGACAATCACTGGTACAAAACCACTTTATTATGACGTATATCTTCTTGGGGCAATGCAGTGTAGCCTTTCGTACGTGATGTAATATAATCGATTCTTAATCTAGAGAGGTAAGGCCACAGATTATTAAAAAAATAGAAATCGAAATTGCCGCCAAAATAAATGCATTAGCGAGGCTTGAAAACAAAATGGCCGAAATGTTGCCAACGTAAATTAAATCCGCCTCTTTTATTAGGCATTCGACAACTTTGCTGTGCAACATTGCGACGCGATATAAGATGGATGACATTTTAAATGTGGTTATACCACTTCCATCTTGTTAGGTTACTACAAGAAATTATACAATTCTGCTGTAAAATAAAACGCATTAGATCCACTAGATGGCGCTATGGAAAATAGCTGTCAATGTCATCTCCTTGCTATTCCGAATCAGCCAGTACTATACGTGTGAAAGAGATAGGTGATCTTCAACAGATTTGCTCTGTCTCTTTCGCACATAAGATGTAAGTCTGAGGTATTAGTCGTGTTCACCACGTCTATTTCTAATATGGCAGCATATAGTCTCATTCGAAAAATATAAGTGTTTTACTTTTTCTGAGTTACGTTACAGTCAGCTATACGTGTGACAAAGATAGCACATACACGATTCGCTCTCTTTCTCGCACGTATGATGCTAGACTGAGACCGGTGGTATTCGTCGTATGCTCTTGACGTAGCCGACATAACCATATTGGAAAAACATATGGCGTGTATTTCTTAGCTTACAATGTTGCACGGCAAATGCCGCCTAATGTCGTACGATATAAAAGCTATTTTTCTGCGTACATCCCCCGGCGCGTCTACTTGAGTTTCAAGATGGTGGTCCGCAGTTTCTCCACGTTGGCGCCGGAGAACTGTTCGATGTTCTTCCCGTTCTTCACGAACACGAAAGTGGGCATAGTGTTGATGCTATACTCAGTTGCGATTTCTTCGCATTCGTCCACGTCGACCTGGAAATAAATAAAAAAAATTAAAAAGAGAAATTAATGAAAAAGTTCATACCATTTTTAGACGAACTATGTGGCCAGTGGTCATCATACCACGCTGTCACTAAGGAGGCCTCGGGTTCGATCCCCGGTCAGGTCAAGATGGAAAATGATCTTTTTCAGATTGACATGAGTCTTGGATGTTTATCTTTATGTCGAAGCTTAATATGCTATGGCTGTACAAAAATAGATTTCTTTACCTCGAATGGTTCGATAACGTTTGGTAGCAGTTCCGAGTCAATGTCATTTTGGACAGTTGACAGAAGAGAAAAGGGTCTAAAGGTCTAATTTAAAGGTCTTTCTACAAATCGTTGGAAGTCAATTTTTTTATTATTACTATCTATACTTTTAAATAATTTATTTTAAATGAGCCACTTCTGCTACCATTTCGCCTTAAAGAGTATGCAAAATTTCAGCTCAATAGGTTGAGAATAACTGGTTGGAAATTGAGTTCCAAGATTTGACCTAAACAAACATTCATACATACAAGTTAAATTAAGCTTGTAAACTAAGAATCCTCATCCCTTCTATCCAATTGCTTTCTCAAAACAAACGAGCAGGGATAAATAGTTCGCAACATCTCTTTCTTAACCTTTCCAATGTTAGAGGAAAGTCATAATAAAATGTTAGGAATGATTTAAATATGTACTTAAATTGTGTTTTAACGTTTTCCTGTTAGTGCAATTTAACAATCATAACACTATCACACAGCGTCACTGTGTTTTCAGCCCCGTATCTAAAGATCTAGGGGGGGAGGGGAGAGGGGGGAATGTGGTGGGCAAGGGTGAGCCGGAGAGAAGAGGAGTATACTTTGTATATTTTTGGAACAAAGTTCCTTTTTGGACGGTACATACTTGGCGGATGGGGCTTCTTGTTGTTTTTCGTGTGTGCACGTTGACAACTCTGGTCAGATTTTCAGGCTGCCTTAAGGCATCTGACATAGCTTGACGACTGCAGAAATTTATGCCACTTATGGTCACCCATCCACCAATGCGCACTCCCGAAGGGGCAAGTCCCTCGATCGAAGATTTTTCCTTCACGAACATAGGGGCTAAATATTTTTAAGGCTTTTTTAGGACTCAATTTTTTTTAATGACTCGTGAAAGTGGACTAGCATAACTAAGTCGAATCTAATTCACAGCAGTATCATTACCACGTGACACATCGCTTGTACTTAGCGTGGAACTATTTTGCGTCATCCATCTTTATTAAACATCATCATCGAATCAACTTTAGGTCCGTGGGGTTGATGGTCCCCACGGACCTAAAGTTGATTCGATCTTTTTAAATTTTAACAAAAAGTTAGTCGAGGTATCGGGTGACCAAAGGGCTGGCAATTATTTCGCCCAACGAATAAGCATTGCCATCCAACGTGGCAATGCTGCCAGCCTTTTGGGCACTCTACCGCAGGGCAATGATCTGGAAGACGTTTTCTATTTGTAAGGTTTTTCTTTTTTATTATTATTATTTGTTTAGTTTAATTTAGAGTATAATTTAGTTGTTAATTGGTTGAAATTGTAATAAATAATTTGTATGCCTAATAAATAAAACCATCAGAGATTAGTCAACGGATTTTTTGGTATATGTCACTGGCAGATTCAAGTAGGAAACTGGGTTATTCCTGGAAATCTTAACTAGGAAGAGTTAAACATGATTTGATTTAATTTTCCAACTTCCACTTCCACCACGACGACCTCCGTGGCGTAGTGTTCACCATGCTAGTCTGCCACCCAGAGGTTCCGGGTTCGATCCCCGGTCAGGGCAAGTTGGAGAATGGCCTTTTTCAAATTGTCCTGGGTCTTGGATGTTTATCTATATGTGTTTGTTATTTATAGTATCGTTGAGTTAGTATCCCATAACACAAGTCTCGAACTTACTTTGGGGCTAGCTCAATCAGTGTAATCTTATACCGTTAAACGAGCAATTCTTGTATATTTATTTATATATTTCTGTGATCTCGGAAACGGCTCTAACGATTTCGCTGAAATTTGGTATATGGGAGTTTTCGGGGGTAAACAATCGATCTAGATTAGTCTTATGTTTGGGAAAACGCATGTTTTCCGAGTTTTCATGCGTTTTTCTTTCCACGCAGAATATGGTCGCTAATTTCGTCGCGCCGACCGCCTTGTTTTTAGCTCAGTGGTTAAGGATACCGACCGCTAGAAAGAGTGTTACGGGTTCGAATCCCACTCGGTGACTTACTTTTGTTTTTTTTATGTTTAAGATTATATATAATTTTTTATTTTGCATTGTTTTTAGACAAGTTTAAAAAAAATGTAGTTAATATTTGAGATGTAACCGACCGAGCAAAGCTCGGTCACCCAGGTACTTTGTCCCTATATATTTATTTTGCGTCATCCATCTTTATTAAACTTCATCATCGAATCAAAGATTAGTCAACGGGTTTTTTGGTATTTCATTGTCACTGGCAGTTTCAAGTAGTAAACTGGGTTATTCCTGGAAATCCTAACTAGGAAGGATTGAATATAATTTGATTTCCTTTTCCAATTTCTCGCCCACTATCAGGCTAGGAGTCGTCTTTGAGTCTTGCGTCTGCTTAGAGCCGCAAGGCCAAAATGCTCTGCCTGCTCCATTATGGATAAAGATGTAATAGATTATGTAGTTTTTTGCCGACTACGGCAAAGCCAAGAAGAAGGGTAATGATTTAAGCAGTCTAAGATGTATGTAGATGTCTATTTTGCGACCTCCGTGGCGTAGTGGTCACCATGCTAGTCCGCCACCCAGAGGTTCCGGATTCGATCCAAGATCTATATATATATATATATATATTATTATGTATTTGTTATAAAATATAGTATCGTTGAGTTAGTATCCCATAATCAAAGTCTCAAACATACTTTGGGGCTAGCTCAATCAGTGTAATTTGTCCTTATGTGACGGGGCACTTGTCTATACCACACAATAATACTAGTACTTACGTACAGAAGACTTACTCAGCAAAGGAATTCAAAGAAATATCTACTCAATGTCGTTAGCGATATGGTTTAATTTAGCTCGCGTCAGAACTCGGCACCTTTTCGTTTAGATGCCTAGAAGTTGCAAGCCAATTTCATTCTTGTTTCTCTAGCTATACGATTCATGTCACTGAATTTACCACTCCGGCGTGGTTGCCACGCGCATAGTAATAATGTTGGTATATTTTCGATACCTAAACGGGGATTGACACAGGGCACTTGTCTGTACATACATTAAAATGTGATAGTCACCCAGCATTATGATAAAAGCTATCGCTATCTCTGTTGATAGCTGCAAATCAGTATTTGAGGAGCCGATTAGGTTGTTATCAATTAACACTACTCACTTCCATGATAGTTGCAGGAGCGTTTACGTATGCCGTTACCTACTCCGACTGACTATAGATTAGGCAATTTTTGTGGCAATCTCGACTAGTTTGGTCTCATAACCTTAAACAGCCCAAATCAAAACTAATCTTATTATTTAGACCATTCCGTTCATATGACCTTAAATAAGAGGGACTCAGCAATTTCAGTAACAATCTCTTTTAGTTTGGTCTCACAACCTTACAACAGCTCAAACCGAAACGAATCTTACAACTAAGACAATTAGAATTAATTTACCTTAATTACGATGATGGAGTCGGCAATTTTTCGTCTAGTTTGGTCTCACAACCTTACCACAGCCCAAACCAAAACGAATCTTACAACTAAGACGATAAGGTTCAACATACCTTAACTACGATGATGGAGTCGGCCATTTCTGTGGCGATCTCGTCCAGTTTGGGCCCGATGACCTTGCAGGGCCCGCACCAGGTGGCCATGAAGTCGATGACCACCAGCTTGTCTCCAGCCTCCGCCAGCCTGGCGCTCAGGTCTTCCGCGTCCTTGATGTGGATCGACATGTTTCACTGGAAAAGGCGAAATTAACATTTAAATGATGTTTATTTGCCGTGTGGTTTCCGGCAGAGTAGAAGAGGGCCACTCAAAGTCCTGCCGTTGCGAAAAAAATCGAGAACAGGAAGAGTTGCGAACGGGACGAGATGCGAATGGGACAATCTGCGTATGGGACGAGTTGAGAATGGGACAAGTTGCGAATGGGCCTGATTTGCGTCACAACCCGTGGATGTCGTAGAAGGCGACTTACGAAATACAAGCTGAACAAAGCTTATAAACATCAATGAGACCTCTCCAACCCGTCTGGCCAGCGTGGAGAGTGTAGGTCAAGTCCTCTAGCTGTTTTGGCCAAGTATCGCTCTGGTAGTACAGGGAGGGTCGTACTCCTGCAGTAAAGACGAAAAGACTAGATGATGATAAATATTTTAAGGTGAAACTAGTCGATACTTTTTTTATACAAATTTGGGAGAGGATTTCCTCTACTGTTTGACATTGTGCATCCAAAATTATCCAAAATTTAACATGATATCGTTTTGTCTTGTTATGAATTTCGTCCATACGGATACAAAATAGTAAAATGAAAAGCCATTAAAAAGTTTGAAGCCATCAAAGATTAGTTTTTCTAGCTATTTTTTGGCAAATTTTGGCGTAAATAAGAAGTGCAAAATCTCCAAAACAAAGTCAGCACCAAAACAGCTTAATTATCGAAGATTTCAATAAACTTTATTTGTATTTGACTGACGGACGGACTGACAGACAGACAGACGGACAGCGGAGTCTTAAAGGGCCCCGTTTTTACCCTTTGGTTACGGAACCCTAAATAACCGTGAAAGAAATCAACTTTATTTTTAAGTCGGTTAAAAATCATTTAATTTCATGAAATATTACGTAAGTACAATGGATCATAAAGAAACATCATTTTGTATATTCATTTTCCTCGTACGTTATACAACTAACAATACTAATATTGTATATCATATCCTCACGTACAGTGAATCAAACATACATTTTCCTTCTCACTCTATAATTGGCTCTCGATACTTTATGTATGTTTGCCTTGTGTATTGTATATGTGATTAACAGACGTAGATACAGCTTTTCGGTGGGAGGGGTTCTGCTTTTATCTCCTCCGTGCTTCCTAGTCCAAGAGCCCAGGGCCGCCAGACGTTACTTATTTTCAAAGTAACAGAATGTATCGTACAGAATAGTGTTAGTGTATACTCTGAAGGTATACATACCTGCTAGCTTGGACCGGCGGCCAATTTACCGGTATCAGGTACTAAAGGTAAATAAAAAAATCTCTCACTTTTTTTAAAGTCTGAGTGATAATTTTTGTATATATTTTACACAATTTTATTAGAAATTTCAAATCAATGTTGCCAGACAGTTTTCGTCGGCGGTAATTTCCGCCCGACGCTTTAAAGTTTGCGAAAAAATAACGTAAGTTTCTTTAAAGTTTGCGAAAAAATAACGTAAGTTTACTTAAAGTCTGAGTCTTGATTTTTAAGTATGATATTTCGGAAGCTATTTCAGCACAATTCGCAAACAGCCAGACAAATTGTAGCGACCAAATATCCCCCATATTGAGTATGAGAGTGAGATCATTATTCGTACGCTCAAGCGTGAGATAGATATATATGTGTGTCGATTTCCCCCTCTGTCAGTATACTCTATTTAATATTTAGTCGTATTTAGAGATGGGCGGTGGGTATATACCCAATCTACCCATTTGGGAATATACCCGGTAGATTGGGTAAATACCCGGTAAATACCCGTATCTACCCATTTGGTGGGTAGATTGAATTTTATGAGTAATTACTTCGCAATTCGTGTCCGAAAGAGTGTGCAAGGGCTCTAAAATGCTTAAAATGCAGGTAGACATCAAATCTGACATTAAAGTATATGAAACCACCATACTAATCATACTTTGAAAGTAGGCTTCTTTGATTTATTATCATATTTTTGCTGGGAGGTGCGCAAACACATACTTATAAGTGTTTCAATGAGCAATCAGACATCAAATGCGATGTAAATATATGAGCACCCTCATACATATATAGAGAGTAGGTATCTTTGACTGCTCACAAAAAAGGCAAAACTACTGATTTCGGGGTTGGTCTCGGAACAATAGATATTCATATAAAAATTGGCTATATAAAGATTGGCTGGATGACGAGTTATCAAATATCAACGATGACGATGACGAAAATTAAAAATTACAATATACTTATTAATTAGGAAATAATTAGAAATATTTTTTCTACCTATTTCTTTACATCTTGTAAAAGAACGCGAATAAATATTTTATAGAATTAAATGCTAGTAACAAAATTAATTTTCTAATTACTTTTAGTATGGACCTTCCGCCTATAAGTTAACAATTTCTGTCATACTGAAATTTATAATTTGTAATGGAGCACTAAAATATAGTTTAATCATTATTCAAAAATTTTACAAGATTGAAATAAAACATAAATTTAATTGGCCTGTGATATAAAATCGTCAAAACATTATGTGTTCGCTCATACTCATGGCAAGATTTTAAATATGTCTGGGGGATATTTGGTCGCTACAATTTGTCTGGCTGTTTGCGAATTGTGCTGAAATAGTTTCCGAAATATCATATTTAAAAATCAAGACTCAGACTTTAAGTAAACTTACGTTATTTTTTCGCAAACTTTAAAGCGTCGGGCGGAAATTACCGCCGACGAAAACTGTCTGGCAACATTGATTTGAAATTTCTAATAAAATTGTGTAAAATATATACAAAAATTATCACTCAGACTTTAAAAAAAGTGAGAGATTTTTTTATTTACCTTTAGTACCTGATACCGGTAAATTGGCCGCCGGTCCAAGCTAGCAGGTATGTATACCTTCAGAGTATACACTAACACTATTCTGTACGATACATTTTGTTACTTTGAAAATAAGTAACGTCTGGCGGCCCTGGGATCTTGCTCTATCCGGGGAGGTTATCAATTCGACCCGCATGTTCTTCAGGGTGCCGTACCCAAACCATCTCACAAAAAAAAAGAATTTTTCAAATCGGTCTACGCGTCTTCGAATAATCAGTGAACAAAGATCGCAACGAATTGACAACCTCCTCGTTTTAGAAGTCCGTTAAAAAATAGGTTGTTTTTTTGTTAATTTTTTTATTACTAGGTTGGGATTTTATTAAAACAAATGAAAATCACGCATTTTCCCAATTTGAATTTGGAATTATCTTCTTTAAATTTAAACTTTTAAATGATACCAAAACCAGCCAGGTACAAATAGTATAGCCAAAGTGGTTTTATTACAAGTTCATACATACTATATGCGAAAAGACTTTTTCCCCAACCTAATATTTAAAACCCCAAGCCCTAACGTACATACGTCCCTAGTGATTAGGTACAACACAATGCTCTGAGTTTTCGATCAATAACTAATCAGCGAGAGCGAATCGATCAGGGTGACCCATAAAATGCTATTACCGCAGAGTAATAATGTACTACGTTTATTACTATTACACGGACATTACGAGTCTGCCGTGCCGACTTCGCACTTCCCGAAGTAATACTCTACATGTTAGTGAATGATAAGGTAGTTTCCAGGGTCAAGAATAAATTTGGTACCATTCCCCCTTCAAAAAAATTATTTATTCACTGAAAACAGTGAATAAAATGCACTTTTAATCACTATTTTGGCCCCCGATTTAAACCCGTTTTTTATTCACTAACTAGCTGAAGCCCGCGACTTCGTTCGCGTGCACTTTATGTCTCTGGAAAATGCTCATCAGGCTGAACCACTTTTACTAAGGCGACATTTTTATATCTCTTATAGTTTAGCTGGACCATTATGGTTCTGCATCAGGCGTTCCATTTTCCAAAATAATTTATACCCTATATGTTGCCCAGGCTTAATAGCTATATAACAAAAAAAGTTGCATTCGAATCCGTCCAGTATTTCCGGAGATTAGCGTGTACAAACAGACAAACAGACAGACATTTTTTTTTTAATTTTTACTCTATTACTATGTCTCCATCGCCCCCAAATTTTTTTTTGGAAATATATTTAATGTACAGACACACTTTTTTTACTGTTTTATTATATGTATAGATTGCATAATATACTAATTTTGTATTATGTTCCTTTTCATTCTATAATTACGGAAAAAGGTTATTGAATGGCAAGCGAAGTACAAGGTGGTCAGATGACCTGACCAGGGTCGCTGGAAAGCGCTGGATGCAGGCCGCTCTAGATCGTTCATTTTGGAAATATTTGGGTGAGGCCTATGTCCAGCAGTGGACGTTATGCGGCTGAAATGAGAATGATTGGACTAAAACTTCTCAAAACAACGTCCCTTGACATTGATCACATTCATGTTCAATGTCATTTTATATTTATTACTGCAGAATCCTACTAATATCACAAATGCGAAAGTGAGTTTCTATATTTGTTTGTTTGTTTCTTCACGTTTTAACTACTGAACCGATTTGGATGAAATTTGGTATGGATATAGTTTGAGACTCGGGGAAGGACATAGCGTACTCTTTATCCCGGAATTCAAACGGGGAGCGAAGCCCGCGGGTACAGCTAGTAAGTGAGTAATTGAAGCGCTACTTGACTCTAAGAAAGTATGACGTCACGACGTGTAATTTAAACAAATCTCATAGACAATTCGTTTTGAATCTGATGATGATGAATTGATGACATCAAACTTGAAACACTCCTTTTTTGCGTGGGGGTAAAAGACAAGGTAATTGAAGTAACTCGAGTATCCCAGTATACAATATCGCTGCAGAAACCGCAACTATAAATAAATTACACGGCCATGTTTGTTTCGCATAACAGTTAATGTGAACTAATGTAAAGTATAATAATAATAAAATAGATAAACACTATCTACATTGTTATCTGTCTGTCTGCAAATTATTTTTAACCGATGTCCAAAAAAGGAGAAGGTTATCGATTTGTCGTTTATTTTTATGTATGTTCACCGATTATTTGAATACGCCTGGACCGATTTGGAAAATTCTTTTTTCGTTTGAAAGGGTATGCTTACGAGGTGGTTCAATATAAATTCTTTTCAACATCGGTTTTTAGTTTTGAAAAATCGAATATTTTATTATAACGATTGGGTATCATTGCAAGCATTATTATACGATAGTTCATTTTAGGATTTTGTGGCTCCTCATAATTTTTCAAAACTGTGATGAGAATGATTGTCCACGCGGACGAAGTCGCAGGCATCGGCTAGTCACACTATACTTACTTACAATCACACTATATCACACTAACTCTTACTAAAATTATAAATGCGAAAGTGATTATGTATATTTGTTTGTATGTCACTTCACGCTTTAACCACTGAACATATTTAGTCGAAATTTGATATGGATATAGTTTGATACCCAGGGAAGGACATAGGATACTTTTTATACCGAAATTCCCACGAGGAACGAAGCACACGGGCACAGCTAGTAATGCTAACATATAAAGGCGAAAGTTTGTGTGTGTTTGTTACTTCGTCACGCGCAAACAGCTGGACCAATTTTGATAAAATTTGGTATGCAGGAAGCTGCCACCCTGGATTAACACATAGGCTACTTTATCCGCGGGTAACACCGCAGAGCGCAGCTATTACCTCATAACATAACAATAATAAATAATTGACGAAGCATGTTGTGGATTCTTATTACACTTTTTAAGGGTCCTACCCGCGCTAGCGACCTTGAAAACACAAAAAAATTAATTTCTCTTTCTGTAAGTGAGATTATTAGAAACCCTCGTACAACTTTTTAGCTAGTATCCTTAAGTTTCATTAGAACCTTGAAAGTCATTGAAATACTATCCGCTTTAGAAACCTTTACAAAAAGAGTCAAAAGTGGCCGTTTTTAGTATTTTTTGCAAAGGAAACTACAGCGTATCGTATTTTAATGACTTTCGAGTTTCTAATGAAACTTAAGGATACTAGCTAAAAAGTTGTACGAGGGTTTCTGATAATCTCACTTACAGAAAGAGAAATTATTTTTTTTGTGTTTTCAAGGTCGTTAGCGCGGGTAGGACCCTTATTGATGAATCTCTTGGAAATTTGATTTTATTTGAAATGAAATTTTAACATTTCCTTTACCGCCAATACCAGACACAATAGTAAGACAATGAACGTGGACATTTATTAATGTCGTCCGGGTCTTTACCGGTTAACCTAACAACAATTTTATGGGAAAAGCCAGTCAGTCTGGCGTCAAATCATAATAGGACGTAGCTAGATATCGTTTTTTGTCCACAAAGCCTTGAGTTTTTGCTGCGCATGAGTAAGATTAATCATCATGTTGCTACCATGGCACAGATTACTAATAAGTTACTACGTAAGCCATGGCGCCTACTATTAAGGGGCTACCTGAATATTCCGGGGCCCAATGGCGCCCCCATTTGAAATAAATCAAGACAGAATTTTAAATGATATCTTTTAGTTTCCTTTAGCGTTTGATCATCAAACTACCCAAGGATTGGTTCTGGTTTACCCTTTGGGTTGCGGAGGTCAGACGGCAGTCGTTTGAAAACCAGTAACCTCGTCAAATCTCCTTGGTTAGGTAGCGGACCCCGGGCTCTGAAGCGTTACCGCTGAGGATGATGCAACCGGGTAAATACGCTCGGATGATGATGATGATGTTCTATGTATATTGCATCATCAATTAATCACAAAACGGCAGAATTGATTTTAATGAAACTCATTATGAATAACTGCCTCCGTGGTGTAGTGGTTAGAGCGTTCGGCTCATACCCGGAGGTCGCGGGTTCGATTCCCGGCGGGGGCAACGACTTTGTGTTGTTGTCCTAGTTTGGTTAGGACATTGTAGGCTGATCACATAATTTTCCGATAAGTAAGATGATCCGTGCTTCGGAGGGCACGTTAAGCCGTCGGTCCCAGTCACACTGTCTTTGACATTGGTCGTTCACAAAAACCATGTCAGTGGCCTTTAACCTTTCAACTGACTTGTCACGTATCCATGCCCACACCTGTAATATGCTAATATGCCTTGTCACGGATCCGTGTCCATACTTCATCGCGACTTTATCACTCGATTTTATAATTTAACAGAGTAGAAATAGTGTTCACAATGGTTTAAATCGAATAAGAATGAGTATAGCTACAAGAGACAACCGCTACTTTTGACAAGTTCTATAGACAGTTCGGCCGTTATTTTTCATTCAACTTCTTGTCGCGTACACTTCAGGTGTGATCTGTAGTCAGTGCACTAAAAACTGATAAAAGTGTTGAAAAATCTTGGAAAGGGTAAGTAAACTTATATTTTTTTTGTTCTTTGGTATATTTAGAAGGTGTTTATGCAAATGATAAATGTAAAATAAATCTAATTCTCGAATATTTCGACGAACAAAACTTCGTCCCAAAAACTCGTTATTTCAAACTTTGTTTTGATTACGTATTTTATTGTTTTGATTATGGGTTATGGGGAGTAATTTATGTTACTTTATAGCAAAATTTTATGAACATTACGTATTTGATGTCGTATTTCCACAAAAATATAGTTTATTTAGTAAAATTTCAAATTTTCCAACTTACGTCATGAATTACACGCACACATATGTATGTAAAATGGCGGACATTTCTTGTGTTTTACACGGAATTTGCAGTGCTGTTATAGCGGCTGTTCAAAATTTACCATAAATTATATTGACTTCAAATAAGAGGGTTATGCATTCAATTGAATTCGACAAGTATATATATATTTTGTAAGTGTACGGATGCATATATGTTTGTACGTGTGTATGTTTATAAGCGATTCTAATTTTTTGACCGACTTCAAGAAAGGGGGTTATGAGTTCAATTGAATTCGACAAGTATACATGTAATATTATATATATTTTGTAAATGTACGGATGTATGTATGTTTGTACGTGTGTATGTTTATGAGCGATTCTAATTTTTTGACCGACTTCAAAAAAGGGGGTTATGAGTTCAATTGAATTCGACAAGTATACATGTAATATTATATATATTTTGTAAATGTACGGATGTATGTATGTTTGTACGTGTGTATGTTTATGAGCGATTCTAATTTTTTGACCGACTTCAAAAAAGGGGGTTATGAGTTCAATTGAATTCGACAAGTATACATGTAATATTATATATATTTTGTAAATGTACGGATGAATGTATGTTTGTACGTGTGCATGTTTATGAGCGATTCTAATTTTTTGATCGACTTTAAAAAAGGGGGTTATGAGTTCAATTGAATTCGACAAGTATACATGTAATATTATATATATTTTGTAAATGTACGGATGTATGTATGTTTGTACGTGTGTATGTTTATGAGCGATTCTAATTTTTTGACCGACTTCAAAAAAGGGGGTTATGAGTTCAATTGAATTCGACAAGTATACATGTAATATTATATATATTTTGTAAATGTACGGATGTATGTATGTTTGTACGTGTGTATGTTTATGAGCGATTCTAATTTTTTGACCGACTTCAAAAAAGGGGGTTATGAGTTCAATTGAATTCGACAAGTATACATGTAATATTATATATATTTTGTAAATGTACGGATGTATGTATGTTTGTACGTGTGTATGTTTATGAGCGATTCTAATTTTTTGACCGACTTCAAAAAAGGGGGTTATGAGTTCAATTGAATTCGACAAGTATACATGTAATATTATATATATTTTGTAAATGTACGGATGCATGTATGTTTGTTCGTGTGTATGTTATAAGCGATTTTCATTTATTTGACTGACTACAAAAAAGAAGGTTATGATTTCGGCTAGTATGCATGTAATTAATATTATATTATATTTCGTAAGTGTACAGATGCATGTATGTTTGTATGTATATGTATTTAAAAAAACTATTCTAGTAATTATTATATGTGTGTGTATGCGCGCGTTCGTTTATATATTCTATGACACAAGTTGAGTTAGATAAAAACGTTGTGTTTCGAGTATACGCTACTCTCTATCGTAACTATACAACTTATATATCTTTTATGTACAGACTTGACTAAAAATGGATTCGCCGTCAACATCCTCATGCCCACCAACCACGCCTTCAACGTCACGGCCGCTTATAGTGGCTATGGAGGTGCACACGACCCCATCGGGGTCAATCACAGTGGCTGACGATGTCCTGCTTGAGAGGACACCTTCTGGGTCACTTCGAGTAAGTATAATTCAAGTTTTCAGTTTAACACATGTACAACAGTATAGCGCTAACGCTGTTTAACGCTACGTTTTTATTTCCTTACAGCATTGGCGTCCTCAGCGACTGTTGGCTGGTGAAGGCGTGGAGGTACTAAACGAGGGCTTACAGCCCCGAAATCTATTCTCGGCTGAGGAAGCCGATGATGTAAGTATAAAAATCTATTTGATGAGGTCGTGAAGTATAATTTGATCCCTACAAGTATTTTATTTTAAATATTTTTTTTTTACTTTTTTTATTATTTTTTTTATTTACACTTCATCCAGTAAGGAGCAGTCATGGTGCGGATTTCTTGTGAGTACGAGACTTGGGAATGATTTGTCTTGTTTTAATTCGCACGTATGTCTGGATAATGTGGTGAACCATTTGCGTTGCTTTCATGCTTTTAACCGGTGTGGGAGGCTTACTAACTAACTTCTCGTGATAGCTTTTAACCGGTGTGGGAGGCTTACTAACTAACTTCTCGTGATAGCTTTTAACCGGTGTGGGAGGCTTACTAACTAACATCAGTAAAATGTTTATTATGTTTTAGTTGGCATTTGCATGGCATGTTTGTTTTAGAATGATGAAGCTCTGCTGGGTACCCTAGCCGAAGCCCTCGCTGTCGATTCCGGCAGCGAGGCTGACGATGAAGAATTTAACGCCGAACAGCTGCGGGAAATGTTGGAGGAGGACGAGCAAGTGGGGGAGGAGGTTGAGGCGTCCTCCTACAACGAGGACTTCGTTTGGTCGTCAGACTATAATTCTTTTAGGGGTGTAAGGGAGGAGTTCCACGAAGAGACTGGTCCCAAAATTGAGGGAACAGATCCTTTGGATGTGTTCATCCAATTATGGGACCAACCTCTCATGGACCATATAGTAAAAGAAACAAATAATTATGCGTGGGAGAGAATAGTCGAGGCTACTGAGATAGGACACATACCAAATAATTCGCGACTTAATTCTTGGGTGGAGACGTCTATGGACGAGTTATATCGTCTCATAGGCGTCTTCATTTTTATGAGTATATGTTTAAGAAGTCGGGTAGATGAGTACTGGACGACAGGGGTTTTGGGTATGCCTAATTTTAGGAAATTAATGAGTATAAATAGATTTTTATCTTTAATGAGTTTCCTGCATTTTGCAGACAATAACACCATCTTAGTTCATGGTGCTGAAAAAAAAATCGCCAAAATAAAACCTATTTTAGATTACCTTAATGAAAAATTCCAGGCAGTATACACACCACGTCAAGAGCTCTCATTAGACGAGTCCTTACTACTATGGAAGGGCCGCCTTAGTTGGGTCCAGTGTATTCGGACGAAGGCAGCGAGATTCGGAATTAAAACGTATGAATTGTGCGAGTCCATTACAGGCTACGTGTTAAATATGGCCATTTACACTGGAAAGGACACAGCTTGTATGGCCGCCGTGTTTGGCTTCACCAGCTCGACGGCCAAAATTGTATTAAATTTAGTTTTAAACTACCTCGGCAAGGGGTATAGCCTCTTCATGGACAATTTTTATAATTCGGTAGGCTTGTGTCGGTTTTTGAAAACGAAGCGGACCGATGTCGTTGGAACGCTTAACCGGCGTCGCGTCGACACGCCCACGGATATTAAAAATATACAGGAGAGGGTACCCCGTGGCACTGTGGTGAGCCGGCATTGTGGTGATGTTTCCGTCCTTTCTTGGAAAGACGTCAAACTCGTTACTACAGTGTCGACTTACCACAGAGACAATTTAATCGCTGGTAAGAGGGCCGGCGAAGAGCGGCAGAAGCCCGAAGTTATTGAGACCTACAATAGATATATGGGTGGAGTCGACCTCAAGGACCAAAAACTTTCAATGTACCTAATGGAGCGTAAGAGAGGCATCAAATGGTACATAAAAGTATTCAGACGCCTTCTCAATATTACAATCTTAAACGCCTACATAATTTATTCTGCCAACATTGACCGACTACAAACCCAAAAAAAAAAGTTGACCCACCGCCAATTTCGGCTTCGCTTAGCCGAAGAGATCGTCCATCGATTTGGCACTGACAAGAAAGTGGTGCATAGGTCAAGTAATGTCGAGTTACGGCTAGATGGAACTATGCAGCACTTTCCTGAGCAAGTGCCAATCGATGGCGAAAGAACGAGCAAGCAGGATAAGTATAAACGGGGGCGGTGTGCCAGATGTGCGGTGCAGAAACAACGGAAAGTAAGCAACGTCTTTTGCAGTTGTTGCAAAGTATTTTTGTGTCTCGGTCAGTGTTGGCGGGATTTCCACACCATCGAGAAATTGTAGATCCTTGGGGAGGCCTTTGTCCAGCAGTGCACGTCTTTTGGCAGCAATCGACTCCACACATAAAATTCTTAGGAGAGGCCTTTGTTCAGCAGTAGACCTAGTCGCATTCGTAGTGATTCTTGGGGGAGGCGTATGTTCAGCAGTGGACCTACTCGCACTCGTGGTGATTCTTGGGGGAGGCCTTTGTTCAGCAGTGGACCTACTCGCACTCGTGGTGATTCTTAGGGGAGGCCTATGTTCAGCAGTGGACATGCTCCGTGGTGGTCTTTGGGGGAGGCCTATGTTCAGCAGTGGACATGCTCCGTGGTGGTCTTTGGGAGAGGCTTTTGTCCAGCAATGCACATCTTTCGACTGAAAAAGGTTTCTTTTGGCGTTTTTTTCTCAGCAGTAGTCGTTCCAAAACGTTAGTAGTTTTTCTATTCACACTCATTGATCTCTGGGGGAGGTCTTTGTCCAGCAGTGAAGGTCGTCCATGTACTCTACATATACTAGTCGTTAGGCGCGAAATTATACCTTGCGAGTATATTTTATAACTACTAAACCGATATAAAAAAAGCTGATATGTCGAAAACAACTGAAGAGATTTTGACGTCCAGAGAACTTAAAATTTTATGGACGTTTTCTATGCACGTTTTGAATTTCAATGCAATATGACTATCGGTTCGAGAGTTATCGCGGAACAAATATACACACAAACATACAAACAAATAATGTATTTTCGCCCGAACTTCATTTGTAGGCCTCACTCGCTTCGTTTCAATTTATTTCAATTTATTTATTGCTTTTCACATTATATATGTATTAGATTACGCTACACAGTCACTTCTTAGGTTAGTAGGTACAACATGAACCCTGGTCGGGCATTGCAGCAGAAAATAACGGAACGGCATGCGGATTATTTCTTGGTATGTGTCAAATTCAATGTTTAAATTATTATGAATAAAAATGTAATTTCTTTTTATTGATGTCTTAAAATTTAATTTAATTTTGGTCATATTTTTTATTTTATTTAATGAGTCAATACTATACTATAATATTTAATAACGTCCAAATGTTTTTTTAATTTAAATGTCTATTATATTAAATGTCAATGCAAATTATGTTATTCGTCATTATCATTAATTGTATATTTTGTCAAATCTTTATCATTAAAAAACTCGTCCAATGTATAATAATTTTTATCTATTAGCAGGGCTTTTAATCTTTTAATAAAGGTCGAATTCTTCTCTGCTCTAAGCAGGTCTGGGAGGGCATTATATGTCATTGCAAGCGGCCCAGAATTAAATATTTCTAAATTACGAGTGTTATTCGGCCTCGCTAAAGTTCATTCGGTCAAAAACAGTAACGTGACTGACTGATGGACAACTTAAATGTAATGTTATAAAATAACAAATACGTGTTTTGATAACTACGTACCTAACGTATCCTATGTCTTTATGCAATATATAAATAAAATACATCTATTTTATATTGTTTTTTTTTTATTTCACTGATTCCTCATTCCTTCATTTCACAGATCAATAATGTAACTACTTGCTTGTTCATTACAAGTATACTAATATTCTTACAAGATTGTTAGATTAGGTATACATTAGTTTAGTGACCTTTCATGATGGGGGATGTTGGATCCCCTTATTCTACATCCCCCATCCCCTTATCATACATCCCTCATTCCCACTTAGGTCGGCAACGCGCGAGTAGCACCCCTGGTGTTGCAGAAGTTCATAGGCTACGGTGACCGCTTTCCATCAGGTGGGCCGTATGCTTGTTTGCCTGCTTACTTGTATAAAAAAATATATACAATGTCCTTTTTAATTAAGTACAAATATTTTAAGGGGTGATTCAGTCCATCATTTCGAACAACTATTCTCAATAAATGTATATAGAAATACGAAAGAATTTTTTTTTATTTTCGGTAGTAATGATATCACGTGACTACGTCGATTTGTATGGAAACCTAAAAAAAAAATCGTCTTTCAATATACATTCATTGGGAATAGTTGTTCAAAATGATGGACTGAACCACCCCTTAAAATATTTGTACTTAATTAAAAAGGACATTGTATAGGTACCTACCTGAAAGTGTCTACTCTCATCCCATTGCAATGCCTAACAAGGTACATATGAATTTATATTTTGTATGAACCCTATGTAAGGCAATGCAATAAATAATATTTAAAATAAACAAGCTCGTAAGATACGGTACCGATAAGAAATTAACACACCAGTACTTTGGATGCGCCAAAAATGAACACTCTGTATAGTCGCACGGATCCGAGCCAAAACAGAAGTAGGTATCTTATACCGACACAGATCCGTGACAAGGCAGCTAACGGCGTTTATTATTCACGCACACATGCACACAACTATCGCGAATTGCCAATTTGAAAATCTAGTTTTTGACACCGTTTTTCTACAATATTTTGTATAAAAATTATGTAGGTATTCATCACGAAAAGGTAGCATATTGTGTCTTATTTATGGCAATACCATTTTCACAGGACATTGAAAACAAACTTGTTCGAAAAAAATGTTTGTCTTGCATGTCAATGTCAAATTGATAAAAATTCAGTTTTTTTCTCCTGTAGATTATATTTTTCGTAAATTCTGGATTGTAGACTGTTTTATGTGGAGATCAATAGACTAGTTACGTAAATATGTACTTTCCGACATCTCAAACCAAGTAATTACGTCGTGGGAGACGCACAAAGTTCAGTTTCAAACCAGTGTCAATGGTGAATTTAGCGTATCTGAATTGTACTTTTCCAACTAGAAATGTATATCAATTTCTTTATAGACTTACTATTATTTCATATTATTGGGTTTATACACTAATAACCTTTGTTTTTAAAACAAAACAATGAATAATAAATAGAGTTTTATTATATAAATCTGTAAATTCATACTATGAAAACATTTTCAACTCGATATTCATGATCAACAGCCTGTGAAATATTTATATGAAGGTAAGAAAGCAAAAGAAATAGTTTGACACATTCATTGGTTATTTAACTTTATAAACCAATCGTCACATTATAGTGTTTCATATAATTTTATTGCAAAATCATAGTTTTACGTGCGCAGAAAAGACGCCGTCTCAAATTACGATCGCCATGACAGATAACGTCATTTTTTGCGCGCTGCCGTTGACATACCAAAGGTTAAGGCCGTTGAAAAACCCTGACACTAGTGTTAGTCACTAACACACACGATAAGATTATGAAGAAGCTTAGTATAACTTCCCATGCTGGTCTGGGAGAAATAAAAAAAAAAACTTAGAATGTACCAGCTGCTTCTCTTCCCACGCAGATCGTAAAAGCCGATCGAGGGAATGGGCAAAAATGCAAATCATGTTAACAGGCGATGCGGCTAGCAACCCGTCACTGTAATGACTGCTTTTCCATCTTCTCGCCCACCATGACGCTAAAAGTGGCTTTTGGGTCTTGCGGCCCTGGGCTCTGCATAGAACCGCAAGACCCAAAATGCTCTGTCTGCCCCATTAGGGATAAAGACGTGATAGTATGTATGTATGTATTAGAATAACGTTCCCGAGCGACTTTTAAAAATCGCAACACGGGCAACGTAGCGTGCGTCAGTTTATTTATAATATTTTTTATCCGACTACCAAAAAGCAGGAGGTTATGAATCCGTCAACGCCTGGACAGATTCGAAAAATTCGTTTTTGTTTGAAAGGGTATAGGTACTTGTCAGGTGGTCCTATTGAAATTTTTACAAAATTGATTGTCAAGTTTGTGTGTGTGTGAAGACAGTTTTTAGTTTTAAAATATTATAAACAGTACCTGGGTGACCGAGCTTTGCTCGGTTACATCTCAAACATTAACTACATTTATTAAACTTGTCTAAAAACAATACAAAATAAAAAATTATATATAAACTTGAACATAAAAAAAAACAAAAGTAAGTCACCAAGTGGGATTCGAACCCGTAACACTCTTTCTAGCGGTCCGCATCCTTAACCGCTGAGCCAAACGGATGGCGGCCGGCGCGAAGAAATTAGCGACCATATTCTGCGTGGAAAGAAAAACGCATGAAAACTCGAAAACACGCGTTTTCCCAAACAAAGACTAATCTAGATCGATTATTTACCCCCGAATACTCCCATATACAAATTTTCAGCGAAATCGTTAGAGCCGTTTTCGAGATCACAGAAATTTATAAATAAATATATAAGAATTGCTCGTTTAAAGGTATAAGATAAACATTTGTAGCGTCAATTATAATATTCAATTCAAACAAAGCAAACTTGTTTTATAATACTTCTTATCGTCCAGTTTCCCCCAAGGTTATAAAAACTATGTGACCTTAATGTTTAGTATTATTTAGGAAGCAACGAGTAGATTGTAAATCAGTTTTTGCGCGACTCACACAAAAAAGAGTTTTGTTTTCAGGGTTCATGTATTTAAACGAGTTTCATAACTTCAAACAAAATGCCTAGACCGATTTGGATGTCATTGTGTGTGCCTTTATTTTCCTTTTGGAAAATTAAAAAAAGTTTTTGAAAAAATTTCATTTTTTTGTACAAGTTTTTATTATGAGGCCAAAAAGTACATAATTAACACAATTAAAATAAGCCCAAACTAGTCGTTTACTACTGAGTTCCATCGACCACCTTCCGTCTCCGTGATCAGACCCTAGACATCGTCTACCATAAAGTGTTCGTCAAGACAAAACAAACGAGCCCTACTGACTGAGGTTATGTTGTTTTATAACTGAGTTCTGTCACTGTCTGTTACCGTCAAAACAAACGATCTACAAGTACATAGCATACTGTGACGTCATAGTTTCTTAAAGTGAATTAGCTTAAATACAAGATCCGTAGGTACATAGCATATACAACGTAGAAGGAACATACCCGTAATTGATCGAACCACGGGCTATACTAGATCACTATATTATAATGATACTAAAATAACAGTCAAAAACAAAAATAACCGGCCAAGTGCGAGTCGGACTCGCGCACGAAGGGAGCCCCCTTAAATATTTATTTTTAAAGTGAATATACAATATTAATATCAAGCAAAAAAGGCAAGCTTATATGTATATAAGGTCTAACAAAATATTATACTATTTTGTAAAAAACTGAACTAAATCAAGTTTTTTGTATATGAGCCCCCTTAGATATTTATTTTATTTTAATTTTTTTATTTATTATTAAAATAAAAATACAACTGAATATTTTGTGAATATTTCAATTGCCTACATGTTGCCATTATTGATATCGAGCAAAAAAGGGCAAAAAAATCGCGTTTGTTGTATGGAAGCCCCGTAAATATTTATTTTATTTTGTTTTTGGTATTTGTTGTTATAGCGGCAACAGAAATGCATAATTTGTCAAAATTTCAACTGTCTAGCTATAGTGGTTCTTGAGATACAGCCTGGTGACAGACAGACGGACAGACAGCGAAGTCTTAGTAATAGGGTCCCGTTTTTACCCTTTGGGTACGGAACCCTAAAAACTAGGCCGGGCCCGGGCGGCTGCACACTTTTTTAAGCAAATGCCTATTTTTTTTAAGTTTTTGACTGTTTATTAAATTTTATTATACTATATTGGGCTCCGTCGCAAAATGTCCCTTTCGCAAAACGTCCCTTTCTCAAAACTCTAGATACTGTAATTGGTAAAAAAAAACCGTTGTATTTAGTCTTACAATAAATAAATAAATAAAAACGTCCCTTTTGCAAAATGTCCCTTTCTCAAAACGTCCCTTTCTCTATCTATCTATGATCTAGTAAAGCCCGTGGCTCGATTTATTACGAGTATGTCCCTTCCACGTTGTATAAATAAAAACTATGAAAAATCGAAAATCACGCTAAAAATTTCAATTCAACACAATATTATTCTCTTTTGTTTTGGATGACTCCCATGTCGGTCTGGGGGAAATAAAAAAAAAGAATGTACCAGCTGCTTCTCTTCCCGCGCAGATCGTAAAAGCCGATCGAGGGAATGGGCAAAAACGCGAATCATGTTAACAGGCGATGCGGCTAGCAACCCATCACTGTATTGATTGCTTTTCCATCTTCTCGCCCACCATAACGCTAAAAGTGGCTTTTGGGTCTTGCGGCCCTGAGCTCTGCATAGAACCGCAAGACCCAGAATGCTCTGTCTGCCCCATTAGGGATAAAGACGTGATAGTATGTATGTAATTTTGTTTTGGAAAAATAACAATAAATATATTGCACAACCATTGTAATAGGTATTTCATACAATATTATCTATGCGTCGATTTAATCACTGTAACGAATCACTAACGCGACAAACTACAACTACAATATATTTAAAAAAAATATGCAATCCGACCAGTTTTAAATACAAAGCTTCTGGAATATTCTCCGAATGATAGTAAATTCGCATTCAAATTACTTAAATCACTTTTTTTTCTTATGTTTTTAACATATACTAAAATATGACGTCATCTTAAAACGTTATGATAAAGTGGCCTCCTCTGAAGATAGAGTTGTAGTCTAGTCTACATAGTTAAAACTCAAAACCGACTTCACTCCCGAACTACGCGACCGATTTTGATAAAATTTCTATGGGAGCACCTTACAAATATATTCTTTCAAACAAAATAAGAATTTTCCAAATCCGTCCAGATGTCTTCGAACAATCCTACTTCCTACTAATATTATATATGCGAAAGTGAGTTTGTATATTTGTTTGTTAGCTCTTCACGCTTAAACTACTGAACCGATTTGGATGAAATTTGGTATGGATATAGTTTGAGACTCGGGGAAGGACATAGGGTACTCTTTATCCCGAAATTCCCACGGGAAGCCCGCGAGTACAGCTAGTCGTAAATAAACTTACATAAAAAAAAAGATCACGACAAATTGATAACCTCTCCCTTTTTTGAAGAAGGTTAAAAATGTGCCCCACAAACGCACAGATAGAAATTTACAACCGCTTATGGTTAAAAGTAAATTAAATTCATTACTTACGGTAATTAGCTTAATATCACAGAGATTCAAAACTAGAAACTATGTTTAGTCAAATCCAACACGTCCGTGCCTCGACGCGGTCTGAACACAACTAAATGGAATTTAGCTGCAAATTGCCGCGTCTTTTAACATTATTATGTTGGCAACGGTCGGCATGACGTCAGAGGTATGATTCACAACCTTGATTGCTTGTCATGACGATTGGAAGGACAACATAGCACGCGAAATACCATTAGTAATCTAATGACCTATGGTATTCAGTAGCGTTAGTATAACTTGTATAAATTGTTGTGCGTCGCTTCTAAGAAGTGGCGTTACTGTATGAGGTATAAATGTTGCGGAAAAAGAACTCGTCGTTTCATTACAGAGTCCCTGCGACCTCCTTCCGGCTCCATCATCAGATCAGTTACATGTCATCATATTGCAATGTCACGCGATATGTAATGTAATGTCAGTGTAACTAATGTATGTATACTTTATTTTTTTGTCTCTGTAAAGTCGGATTTTTTATTCCGTAGAATTCTGACAGCTGTCAATTTTTGACATATCAGAGATTATAAACATTAATTTTGGACGGGCACATTTTATATTAAATTCCAGATTTTAATAAGAGTGTGAATATCTGAATTTACACATTTTATTTGTTAGTAAATGTAGCCGTTTTATTAAGTGCGGTCCAAATAAAAAGGGATTATCAGCAAGCGATATTTACGTCCCTTTTCATCATGAACAGTGGAATAACCGACATAAAATACGAAAAACTGTAAAAACTAGTTGATTTAAAAAACGTATAAATAGACAGACAAACAAAGGTAAAAATAGTTTTGATTGTATTTTTTATAAAGACCCCTCTTTAATAAATCCAATGTGAATGGGAATAAGAAATTCTCCCGCAAGAAAAGTAGCTTATACGTCCTTTCTAGGTTCTAAAACTATCTCCATATCAAATTTAATCTAAATCAGTTCAGAAAAAAGTTTATTTCAACAAGAAAAAACTTAACAGAAACAACAAATATCATTAAAATCAATGTGACAGCCACGACGTGACAGATGATGGCCGCATACTTTATTTTTAAATTTTTCTGCTTGATGGATTACGAAAAACATAATTTAATAAGCTTTTGAATAAAAAGGTACATGAATTAGTAGGGAGTGATGCCAAGAAAAGAAAAATAACCTGCTGAATTAAATTACTTAAAAATACTTTAATAATTGGGTATTAAAAAATGTTATGACATTTTAAAAATACCAAAAAGTTTAAAGTTTATCATTATTTTGGCCAAATTGATCAAGAATTTAATTTTTTATCGCCCTTAAACGGGTTCCCTTTTTAGTTGGAGAGCTTTTTTAGTAGCAACACAAATTTAATGTCAGAATTCTACGGAATTAAAAATTAGACGTGGAAAATAAAAAAATATCTACTTATCTATTTATCGATATACCTACGTATGCGTGCAAAATTTAAGCTCAATCGAAAACCTGAGTGGGTCAAATTTAACTTGCAAGATTTGATTACAGACAGACAGATAACGGGACAGGTGAAACTAAATAAAAGCTTGTTAAAAACATTCATGCAAGTGGAAATCCATAGTAGTCTACTCCCCGGGGAACCAGGCGTGAAAATAAATATGTATGAAATATATATATATATTTACTTATTTTTTGTAAATTGCACCGTAAAAATTACGAGTGGAATAGGGCTGCATAGTGTATAGGGATCTCCGTTCGTACCGAAATCTTTAAGAAGCCCTATAAATCAGACAGGGAATGCAATCAGTAGAACATTGACCTTTGACAACTTTATAGAGCACTTATAACTGCCTTAATTTTTACTAAAGAATCTGATCTGCGTCTGAGAGAAAAAGAAAAACTTTTCGAACAAAAACGCAGATCGTGAAAGCCAATCGAGGGAATGAGCGAAAATCTGAATTATTTATGTTAAATCGCATTTCAAGAAGGAGGTTATCAATCATTATTATCATCATCAGGTCTTTTTGTCTTCACTACAGGAGCACGAACCTCTCTGTACTACCAGAGCCATACTTGGCCAGAGCAGCCAGAGGACTTGGCCTACACTCTCCTCGCTGGCCAGACGGGTTTTAGAGGTCTCATTGATGTTTATATTATAAGCTTTGTTAAGCTTGTATTTCCTGAATCGCCTTCTACGACATCTACGGGAGGACTTGGAATGGCTCTATTCTACTCTGCCGGAAACCACATGGCAACCGGAAACCACACGGCAAACAGTTATCAATTCGTCGGAATCTTTTTAGGGTTCCGTACGCAAAGGATAAAAACGGGACCTTATTAGTAAGACTCCGCTGTCCGTCTATCTTACACCAGGCTGTATCCCATGAACCGTGATAGCTAGTCAGTTGAAATGTTAACAGATGATAATAAATAAATATATAGGGACAAATCACACTGATTGAGCTAGCCCCAAAGTAAGTTCGAGACTTGTGTTATGGGATACTAACTCAACGATACTATATTTTATAACAAATATATATGTATATAGATAAACATCCCAAGACCCAGGACAATTTGAAAAGGCCATTTTCCAACTTGCCCTGACCGGGGATCGAACCCGGGCCCTCTGGGTGGCGGTCTAACATGGAGACCACTACGTCCTTTAGTCGCATAAAGTCCACTGTGTCAAAATGCCACGGAGGTCGTCAAAGATGATGTATTACTGTTGCCGCTATAACAAATACTAAAAACATAATAAAATAAATATTTAAGTGAGGCTCCCATACAACAAACGTGTTCTTTTGGGGTTTTTTGCTCGATATCAATAACGGCAATAGGTAGTCGCTTGAAAGTCGTTTTTTTTTAATTTGTCTAGCAAAGAAACTTGTTCCCAGACCAGCATATAAGAAATGTGTCCGTCTGTATAGTGCAGATTTACAAAAACTTACAATCATTTTCATCAATTTACTCTTACGTCATCAACTAAGTTAGTTGGCCTAAAATGACGCCACCAGTTGTCATTAGGGTTCCATAGTAAACAAGAAACCCTTATAGTTTCGCCATGTCTGTCTGTCTGGTACTAGAAAGCATTAATTTATATGTATATTAATCATGACAAGAAAGTGGTAAAATAAAATCTTGAATTTTTTATGGTAGCTCCCGTACAAGTTAAGTGGAAGTCAATATTTTTTTTATCGACTAACCCATCGCGTGGCCCAACCCATGGGGTGTCGTTGAATAGGTCTTTAAAAATATTTTAAGCTTGGGAACAACATTTTTTTCAAGTTTAAATAAAAACTATAAGAGCTATGTAGGGTTTACAAATTAAAAAGTTATAGTAGGCGACCTACTTATAAAATGTAAAGAAAAATTAAAAAAAAAATTAATAGAAAATTAGTTTTTTTGACTTTTTTAGTAGCATTAACTCATCGGCTTTTGCAACTACGGAACCCTACACTACGCGTGGCCTGACATTTACTTGGCCAAGTATTTATTCTGTGTTTTTGCGGTCCCATTCCCATGTAAATTTAGTTCAGATATAAGGGCGCCACTAATGCACTATCTTCACCTTAACATGATTCGATTCAACAACATCCTATCTCTAGAATAGTCTAGCTAGATTCTTTATCGTCCTAGGCTAAATTTTATTTGTAGTTAGTTGTATCGATGACGCACTGTCTGTCTAGTCACCTATTTTAGGGAAGATCTGTTTTTGGCAAGTAGTTTTGTGTATTTAAATTCTCAGAACTGAATTATAGACAGAAAGTGATATACTGTTTCTATAAAATCTCAGTAGAGCACTTTAAAAAAATATCGATAGAATATACCAATTATATAATTTGTTTCCCTACTTTATAATACTTATATACGTAAGGACTCATGCGCAAAACGTTTCTTTCGCAAAATGTCCCCTAGTCGTAAAACGTCTCTTTCTCATAATGGCTCTTTCGCAGAATGTCTCTTTCGCAGAGGTCTCTTTCACAAAATGTCTCTTTCGCAAAATGACTTATGCGAAGTTTGGTTTTTGAGAACTCCACCTGTCCCAGCTAGTAATGGTGTGTTCCCACATGAGATTTATAGATTCCGAGAGCAAGAGATTTAGAGAACTGGAGAGTTAATATATCTATAAACAATATAACTATTATATAAGAAATTACAAGTGCTGAGATATGTTATTTGTAACAGGAGTGAAAGTGGAATGAGTCAAAAATGATGAGCAAGGAATTTCTGGAATTCAAAAATTTAATTTAGGAATCTTCTTCTGCTTTAGTTGCCGCTTCATTCCTGAAGATTGGCAGTCAGCTCTTTAAATCTTGGTTTGTCCATGGCCAGCCTGAACAGTTGCTCTACAGTTTTGATACCAGTCCATTGTCGGATGTTCCTCAGCCATGACATTTTGCGACGTCCCACCTTGCGCTTTCCGGCAACTTTACCCATCATTATGGTCTGGAGTAGCTGATATTGTGGGTTTCTTAACACGTGACCAAGATATGTGATTTTTCTTATTGTAATGGTTCGAACGAGTTCTACTTTTTCTTCAACATTAGTAATGTGAACCGTCCAGCTTATGCGTAGCATTATACGGTACGACCATATCTCAAACGCTTCCAGTTTCTTTAGGAGGTCTTCCTTCAGGGTCCAAATTTCATTCTTAAATTCCAGGGAATTAAGGAATGAAATTTGAAAATAATGAAATGATAAAAAGGAGGTAGGCAAGAGAAGAAATCTACCCAAAATCTCACAATTGACAGATGTAGCAACTGCTAGACTAGTGTACTTTAGTTACTTTCATAGTGTAATGTCTTACGGCATACTCCTGTGGGGGAATGCAGCCGATATTCAGACTATTTTTATTTTACAAAAACGGGCAATTCGTGCTGTTTACGGGTTAGGATCTAGAGACTCACTCAGAGAATTATTCAAGAAAATAGATATACTTACCTTAGCATCACAGTATATATTTGAAAACATAATGTATGTAAGGAAAAATATTTCCTCATACAATAAAGTAAGCGATTTTACCGATAGAAACTTACGTAATAAGAATGACTTAGTTGCCCCGTTTTATAGGCTTAAAACAATTAATAAGACATTTATGGGGAACTGTATACTTTTTTATAATAAATTGCCAAAATCGATCCTTGATATGCCAGACAAAAGATTCAAAACTTATGTAAAGAAAGTACTTTGTGAGAAGGCTTATTATAGGACCGATGACTACCTTAAAGACAAAAAAGTCTCTAAAAGTTTGTAATATAGGTACTCGAAAATGTCATAATTTGGTACATTTTGTACAAACTGAATCTACAACTTAACATTACTTTAAAAATTTTACATTCTAAAAATTAAATTTAAATTATGATATGACATAACAAACAAAACAATGTATTCTCTGTCCACATTAACTTTAAGTATTAATTTAATTGTGAGTTGACGTCCTTGGAGAAAAGGTGCAGTGTAGTTTGTTACCGCTTCTTCTGCACTAGCGCTTTGGAAGCGGTAGTAAACTTATGGTTAGGGAGGCGAATAGGGGAATTTTCTGCAATACTCGAGCGTGGCAGTTTAAGATATGAGAGATACCTTAGACCTAATAGAACAACCTAATAGGATAGACGATCAGATTAGTAAAAAAAAATCGATAGTCTGAAATACTCGAGCGCGTCAGATTAAGATATTGGGGGTTGATTTTAGTGTTTAAAGACTAAATTTAACTAATCTGACGATAAGTCCTTGACGCCGCCGAGTTATAGGGTCGCAAACTTGTAAAAAAAAACGTTAATCCGCCATTCTCGAGCGCGATTTTTTTATTTTTTATTTTGAAGAATATAATCTAAAACTTACTAAAAATACAAAATCTGCCGGTTTCCGCATGACCGGAAGTGTGGAGGAGCCATTTCGTCTTCCTAAGAAAGCGTTGCGGCATACAAGTCGCGAACGATACATTTTACAAAAAAAAGTTTAAATAAACAGTTACGTTGGTTGTATTTATCGCTTTATTGTCATTCTTAAATTCCCCGTTTTATCAAGGAGAAAGAAAGGAAAAAAAAGAAACCAAAAAACCTTTTTCGGTCAGATTAAGAGAACCCACCAACTTTTTTGTCAGATTAAAAAAATATGCTTTCAGGATACCGAGATAAATCTCCCCTTTGAAAATCTGACGCGCTCGAGTATTGCAAAAAAACTTTTTTTTTTGCATTTTCGAAAATTCATCGTAACTTATCGTCACGCCGAAATCGTCAGTTTTTTTAAAGGGAGCTTCCTTGGGGCCTACTTAACACCCCTTCCGAAAATCTGACGCGCTCGAGTATTTTTTTTTTTTTTTGCATTTTTGACTTCTTTATATGCCTACCCCCACCACGCAAACCGGCAGATTAGTATACCGTTGTTATCAGAGGCACTTGGGGCATACATAGTATGAATATCTGACGCGCTCGAGAATGCCCAAGTAACTGTTTTTTTTTACATTTTTGAAAAACCGTACACGCCAAACCCACCGCTAAAATGGTTTTTACCATACGAGCTTTTCTTTTCGTTATTATTTTATCTTTCGATTTTGATAGGTCTCGACGGCGCCGTTGAATTACGCCATTTAGCTACCTCGCCTCCCTAACTATTTGACGTCAACAATTGTGCAACAAAATAATGACGATTATTAAGAGATATTATAAATATCCTATGATAATAAAGATAAATTTGATTTGATTTGACATGAAGGATAGTGCTTATTGCAACATTGTTAGGCTTTCCCCATCTACATTGCTACTGAAACAAGCATTTGGAAACCCAGGCCAGAATAGATGCATTTGAGATTATTATTATGTTGGTACGCTTTTCAGCCATGGGTCAATTGACCCGGTCCTTTGAGCGTTCATGAGGCCAAAACCAACATGAAGAGGCCTTTTGGTACCTTTTTATCTAAAAAGTGAGATTTTTACATCTACAGATGAAGGCCTATTCCTAAATGTACCATTAAGATGCACTAACGGACAGTCCTCCATAGCTGCTAAACTATTGCCAGGGAGGGATTGACTTGGTTTGGGCTATGTGGATGGGATAACTGGGTTATGGGGTGAGATACGGAAATCTAACCAAAATCTCACAAAAATTTTAGCCTGGTACTGGCGACTTGATGTCCGTTGGCTACTATTATTAATTTAACTTTATTACAAAAATTTAAAACAGCTGTGATGCTGGCATAAAATGCTAAGAAATCCCTGCATAACTGACATGACAGCACACTGCACTAATGTGTCTATTTTGCAAGAACTTGGCATTCGGACCAGATTGTCTATGATGTGCTTCCAAAGACTCCTATTTCTCCAGCTACATAAGCCAGACGCGCACCTTATAGTTCGAAAAGATCATGCCTTTAGGCCATGTCCCAACGTAGAGGTCAAGGGATAGAACTGATATTTCTTTCTTTCTTTCTCTCTCACTTCCCTATTTCTACTTTCATATTCAATATGTGCTCAAATTCATGCTTCTTTTTCATACTTTTTCATCACAACAGTCGGCACCTTGCTTTTAAATTTCAATTCTTTTCTTTATTATTATTTTTCTTTTATGAAGTCAATAAATATTCAGAACAGATTTATCCTTTAACTAATCTTTATTTATCGCTCTTCCGACAGGCTCACGTTTTTTCACTTGACGGTAATGACTGAAAATCTGTGTTTGCTCCCTGAGCAGTTCAACGCTGAGTTATTGCCTTTTTGTGTCACTGCGGTTCACCTTTTCTACGACTGATTGTTATAGGTTTTTGTGTTGATTTGTTTGTATGTACATTTATATGTGTGAGCCTCAGTGAGACAAATAAAGTGTTTATTTATCTATCTTGTCTGTAAGGAAGCACGCCCAAACACTCAAGGATAGCTCCTTACTGTACAGTGTGACAGTGTGGTCATAGATTGTGAGGGAAGCTACAGTACAGTGACAGTGATGGTTTTGACTTTCAGGCATGATGACTCGGGTTAGGACTACTAAGTAAGTAGAAGTGAATTATTTTAAAAGATTCTACTGAGTTGTATTCCAGGCGTGAAGAAACAAAGTCTCATTATCATTCATTTATTCTTTTTACTTTAATTTAATTTAGTTTTATTTGAATTTATTGTTATAATTGTATATTTATTTAACCTGTTAAGTACCTACAAATAAAGTAATCATCATATCAGCTGCATAATGTCTGCATAAATAAAGTTATGAACTTAACTAATTTAGTAAATTAGTAATGCATGAGAATTTTTATTAGGTATACCCTAAAATTAAAACTAACTTATCTAAAATTAACTTACTTTACGGTAAAGTTAGTTTAATTTTAGGCTACAATAAAAAATTTAAGCATTACTAATTTACTTAATTAGGTAAGTTCATAACTTTATTTGTAGCTACCCAACAACTTTTATGGTAAAACAGGTTTTATAGGTTAGGAAATAGCAGCAAATATATACTATTTACTGTAGAAATCACAGATTTGTTGAGGTATGTCGCGATAATTACATACAAGCGTCGAAATCTCGGAATAAGACGCACCAGTGACATTATAATGGGACTGCGAGCTATGGTGATTCGAAACTACTAGAAACTATATACAATGTTTCAAGTAGGTATGCATATAAAATCTTATAGTACGATTGTCTTAGATAACAATAGATACCGCTAAAACGTATTTCAATGCGTAATTACAAAGACAATACGTGAATAGTTACTCAAAACTCAAAAGTCGCAAGCAAACATGAAAAAATCAATCAAGCCAGACGCGCTGTCATAAACGCAAGGTCATTTGTAGTTCACATCACATCCGAATTACAGGAATCAATCAAAATATGAAAATTAACGAAATGTAACAATGAAATAGAAGTACTTACGTATTTTAAGATTATTATTTGGGAATTCCGGTCCAGCGGAACACGAGGAAAAAGATGCGGCGGAAAACGACACACGGATGACACGGACGGACAGTCGGACAACGACAAAAGAAATGAACTGTCGGTCGACGTTGACAGTTATTTGACAGATCTGATTAAAATAATAGATTATCACAATCGATTGTTTGTTTTAAAAATATACCTATTTCAATAATAAGTATAAATTGTACCGCGTGTTATGTAAATCTTACTAGCAACTCTCTCTCTGCCAATTCTTTTCAGGAGATCTCTCACTAGAAATTTTTTCACTATAATTCTCTTACAAAAAACTTTCTTACTTACAACCACGGAAGGAACAGAAACAACAGTTATATGACAAGGAAAATCCTCTCTATGGAACATTATCTCAGTAGAACTCTCTCATTAAAAATTAAGGTATTTATTTACTTATTTATTCTATTGGTTCATGTACACTTCAAAAATATACAAATAAAACCTTAAGTAAACGTACATAGAAAGTGATACATAGGTGATACTTATTTCTAAAGACATTTCTTCCAGTACTACATATTAAAAAGTTTTTATTAAAAATACTGGGCAGATGCCGTCGTCGGTGCAAATCTTATACCTTTAAATGAGCAATTCTTGTATATTTTTATATTTGTATCGGTGATTTTTCATTGGTTTTGAAGCCGAAGGCCACTTCATAGGCATCGTTAGTAAGACCTAATTAGCTAGTCAAAATAAAAATTCAGAAACAAAAAATGTTGTCTTAAACTCGAAAGTAAAATTGTGAGATCAATTAGTAGTACCGCTGCCATACACCGCCGGCCGGCCGGGGTCATCGACATTACGCAGATGGCGGCCGGCGTATAACTACGAGGTCTCGATCGAAAATCATTTACGCAACTTTTTTATCTTATAACATACACAAATTTGGATTACATATATGGATAGAGACAAACATTTTTTTTTCAAAACCAATTAAAAGTCAGCGTGTATTTTTAAATTTATTTCGGTGATCTCGGAAACGGCTCTAACGATATCGCTGAAATTCGGTATATGGGGGTTTTCGGGGGTAAACAATCGATCTAGAATAGTCTTATGTTTGGGAAAACGCGTGTTTTCGAGTTTTCATGGGTTTTTTTTTCTACGCAGAATATGGTCGCTAATTTCATCCTGCTGGCCACTATCCGTCTGGCCCAGCGGTTTAACACGCGGTACCGCTAGTTAAATATACACGTATTAAATTCTTTTTCTATTTTTCTTGTTATACTATTAGCAAACGTGAAGAAAATCCTTCTTTTTTATAATCGATTACGAGTTACGAGTTTAAAAGTGCACTGTCTGACTTATTCGAATAAGAGTTCCAATGGGACTAATCGATACGATAATCGAATAAACTGTCACTGTCAAATTAGCGTCATTTTTATTTTTCTTTCCTTGAAGTCGGTCTGCTTGTTTGTTTGTGTCATTCAGAAAATAATTGTCGAAAAAACGTTTTGGTTTCCATATAAAATAAAATTATAATAAAAATGACTACCGACATCAACGAAATCGGATCGCACAAGGTCAAAAGTATAACGACTGGTGAGGTAAGAATTTTCAAGTTCTCATTTCAAATTTCTCTCGTTTGATAAAGAAACATGCCGAAAGTTTTTTGCGAGTTTAAAACACATTTCTGTTTTATTAAGTGGTATGTGATGGCCACAAATGCATAGTATTTTAACAGTTTTATTAGTTATCTGTGTAGATCGGTAATTTCGTACCATTTCGCGTGAAATAAGTGGCATAAAACAATCATTAATTAGCGCGTCGTTCGAGCGTGAAGTTTTGCAACAACAGTTTACCGGTAGTAGTGCATCTCTCTCTATCCGAGGCTGTTAGACAAAGACGACTAGCATTCGTGTGGGAAAAAAATTACAATGATTTATAGTTCACTTTTTCATTACATGGTGCATTATAATGTTCTACTTATCAGGAAAATAGGATGCAGTTGAAGATATACCTAACTTTTAGAGATTTGCATTGCAATACCTACACATGTTGAATCATTATCATCATGTCTTTTTATCTTCATTTCTATCTGCAGGAGCACGACCCTCTCTGTACTACTAGAGCCACACTTGGCGAGAGCAGCCAGAGGACTTGTCCTACACTTCTCGCTGGTCAGATGGGTTGGAGAGGTATCCAACCCATCTAGCCACCAATGTGTTCTATTAAGTTGTATTCCCTAAGTCGCTTCCACGACATCCATGGGAGGACTTGGAGTCTATTTAACTTCCCGGAAACCACACGGCTAATATGTTTAACCCTTTAACTGTCGGACGCCCGGAGCGGGCGTCTGATGTATTGTTTTACTATTGTGTCTGCTATGCCGACATTCGAAGGGATAAGGGGTCACATTAATATAAAAGTAGTTAAGGTACAGGGTGGCCAAATACAGTTCGTTATTCGCCTCGCGATTCGCGAGTTCGCGTTGAGGGCGGTTTTTCGGACGCGAATCAAAGGACACGAATAGCGAACACGAACTGGCTGTTTACACTTTCGCCTGCCGGCAGTTGGCAGCTAGCGCCCGACCCAACAGGACGTATATGTACCCGTTGTATGACTTGTATGGAAACATACGAATTGAAAGGTCTAAGTTAACATTTTTTGTGGGCAAATGTGTGTAGACCTAATTATATGTTAAAATAGGCAATCAGACATCAAATAAGATGATATCTCTATATTTAATAAGTACTTATAGCATCAGTGATTTTAATCTTTGTTATTTTCTCTTTTAGATAATTCATTGTTTTATACATTAAATGACCTTTTGATACATTTCTACATATAAATAGAGGACTCTCACTAAATTTATATCCTACTAATATTATAAATGCGAAAGTGAGTTTGTATATTTGTTTGTTAACTCTTCACGCTTAAACTACTGAACCGATATATAACAAATTTGGGATAGATATAATTTGAGACTCGGGGAAGGACATAGTGTACTCTTTATCACGAAATTCCCACGGGGAGCGAACCCCGCGGGTACAGCTAGTCTGCATTTTATAATAACACGGATAAAGTCCACTAGTCTATACAGTATACATATAAAACCGGCCAAGTGCGAATCGAATTTGCGCACTAAGGGTTCCGTACCATTATCTATAAAAAATCGCGTTGTATGGGAGCCCCAAATAAGCTAAAAGCTTAAATATTTTTTTTATTTTGTTTTTAGTATTTGTTGTTATACATACATACATACATACTATCACGTCTTTATCCCTAATGGGGCAGACAGAGCATTTTGGGTCTTGCGGTTCTATGCAGAGCCCAGGGCCGCAAGACCCAAAAGCCACTTTTAGCGTCATGGTGGGCGAGAAGATGGAAAAGCAATCAATACAGTGATGGGTTGCTAGCCGCATCGCCTGTTAACATGGTTTGCATTTTTGCCCATTCCCTCGATCGGCTTTTACGATCTGCGTGGAAAGAGAAGCAGCTGGTACATTCTAAGTTTTTTTTTATTTCTCCCAGACCAGCATGGGATTTGTTGTTATAGCGGCAACAGAAATACATAATTTGTGAAAATTTCAACTGTCTAGCTATCGCGGTTCTTGAGATACAGCCTGATGACAGACAGACGGACAGACAGCGAAGTCTTCGTAATAGAGTCCCTTTTTTACCCTTTGGGTACGGAACCCTAAAAATGACATCTTAGCAAAAGTTATTCAGACTGATGAGCATTTTCTGAAGTCATAAAGTCTACGCGAACGAAGTCGCGGGCTTCGGCTAGTTTTAAATAAACATCCCAATCTACCCACCACATACAGGTATATACCTAAGCGCAGGTAAATACCCGAGTAGAAGACATAATTGTAAATGTAGCGTGCATGCCGCCATTATGTCCACGTCCTCCATATTCGTGTACGAATCAACACACGAATGTGTAAACAGCAGTTCGCGTCGGCATTCGTACACGAATAGTTCGTGGAATGTTTCGTCGAATGACGAGGCGAATAGCGAACACGCATGTGTAAATCCGGTATCAAGTATTCCTTGTTAAATATAATATTAAGGGCCGGCAGTTAAACGTGGAAAATAATGTCAGACATGTCCACCTCTAGCAGCATCACAGATGTGAACCCTTTTCATCGCGTTTTTCATCACATTTTCACACATTTTCTGTGTTATCTCAGTGACTGTGTCTCGAATATTTTGATTTAATTGCTGAAGGTTCTTTGGCCTTTTAGCATAGACACTATAGAGCTGTTAAATCAAGCGATCTTGGGGACCAATCAATGTCACCGTTTCTCGAAATTAATCGACCGGGAAACATTATTTTTAATGTTTCGTTAAACGTTTTAATAATTTAAAGACGTTGTTCCGTCGTAAAATGCTCCATAATAAATTTGCCGTATCTACACAAAGTAATATTCATGCAACAACTGTCATATTTACCGCCAAAACAAAATGGCGGCAAAAAAAAAGGTTGTATACCTTCAAATTGGCCACCCTGTATATACATGAGGTGTACATATAGCTTATTATGGCAGAGAATGGCAACATCTAGGGAGGCTTGGAAGAAGCTGGAGGAGGCCTTTGTGTCCCAAGTCACGCCAACCACAGTTGGCAATTAGAGGCTAATAAATAAATAAAAGTTGAGATATACATGGCAGAAGTGGTGCGTTCATTTGAAATAAATTGCATAATGTATAGATTTATAAAGGTGATAAATAACATCTTGCTAACCTTCAGGCATTAAATAGGCCTTTAAATTATTTTATGAATAAACTTTGAAAGTACCATTGGTATCCATTAAACTTTAAAAAGAGTTAAACTGCAAATTGTAATTGTGTAATTTAACTGGGTTTCTTTCGGCGTAATCTTCCCAGCAGTAGTTGTTCCGAAATGCTAGAAATGCTAGTCGTTTTTAGCTTTTGCAATAAAATAATATTTAAAAAGAAATTACCTTTAATTAGAGATAAATTTATCCTACATTGAACAAAAAATGTTGTCTATGACTTTAAACGAAACAAAAGCTTGTAATCAAAACAATTGTTTTTCTTTTCAGAGTGTGGAGTTGCGCAAATTGTGGCAGGATCAGAATGTTGCCATAATCTTCTTCCGCCGCTGGGGGTGCATGCTTTGCCGACTGTGGGCTAAAGAGGTGGGTACTCTGCTATCACTGGCAACTGTACTTATTCACTCCATTGGCTCAGCAACTTGGAAGTGGATCTAGACCACAATTGCCACAATTTCCGGTTCTGAGCAATATCTTGTCTGCTGACAAATTCTATCTCCGGCAGATCAGCCTGCACCATATCCAGCGATATCTGGGTCGATCTACTGGTCTTTGAACTGATACCTTTTCCATAAATGCTGCCTTGACGTCATAATCCTCTCTTATTCTCAGATGCCCAAGCAACGAGCAATAGAGGGGTTGATTTATAGCTGTGATGTAATATCTGGGGTTTTGTACTATTATCTATAAAAAATCACATTTGTTGTATGAGAGCCACTTAAATATTTATTTTTAGTAGTTTTTGTTATAGCGGCAACAGTAATACATTATCTGTGAAAATTTGAACTGTCTATAATCCATTTGGTTAGGTATTTAAATAAATGTTAATAAATAAATAAGTAATAAATAAATATATAGGGACAAATTACACTGATTGAGCTAGCCCCAAAGTAAGTTCGAGACTTGTGTTATGGGATACTAACTCAACGATACTATATTTTATAACAAATACATATATAGATAAAAATCCAAGACCCAGGACAATTTCAAAAAGGTCATTTTCCAACTTGCCCTGACCGGGAATCGAACCCGGGACCTCTGGGTGGCGGACTAACATGATGACCACTACGCCACGGAGGTCGTCTCTCTGGTCGTTAACATTCTTGACATGTCTTTTTATTGAAATATACACTTTATAAATCAATAATTTTGCTAATTACAAAGTAATTATGGTATAAATTATAAATTACATAATAACTTTGTAATTTGGATTGAATTGATGGAATTGAATTATAAAGTGTATATTTTAATAAAAAGACATGTCAAGGTTGTTTACATTTCTTTAAATACCTAAGAGTAAATACCAAAAGAATATAGCTATCTCCGTTCATGAGATAAAGCCTGGTAACAGACAGACAGACAGTGGAGTCTAAGTAATAGGGTCCCGTTTTTACCCTTTGGGTACGAAACCCTAAAAACCGAGGGATTGGGCGAAAGCGTGGATCATGTTAATAGGCGATTCAGCCAGCAACTCTTCACTATTTTGATTCCTTTTACTTCACCATCATGCTAAAAGTGGCCTTCGGGTCTTGCGGCCCTGGCCTTAGAAGCCGTGAAACCCACAATGCTCTGTCTGCCCCATTAGTGTACTTTGTACACTATAAAGGACAAAACATAAATCTTACATTAATTGCTTCACTGTTTGTCGAGTCAGGGTTGCTACACACCTATTCGGCTCGGCATTAATCTGCACAACCGGGAGGTAAAATCAAATACATGATATTTTAAATAATCTAACTGATGAGCCAAAAATGTTTTGCTATTCATTATGCCTATTCGGCAGGTTCAAGATTCAAGTAATTATGTACTGCAGCCGAGCAATTTGAATTAAAAACCGAATTGTGCCGATCACACTCGAAGCACGGTAATACCTGGTCGGCACAGCTGTTAAGAACATGGTGTAGCTGTAAATTTAGCCTTAGATTGTGTACTGAATCGAATGACACCAAAATTACCTCATTTCGTTAAAGTTGGAAGGGGGTGGAAACGTTATCGCCCGAAACAAAATTTCAGAAGGAAAAAATAGGCAATCGCCTCTAGGACTTGCTACTCTCTCTATCGCACAATACGGGTCGGGAGGCGGAGTGGCGTGAAACAGATATAATTTTTGCAAATACCTACTCGCGACACTTGTCGGCACTACACAATTCTCGTAATGTTACGTCCTATAAAGCGGAACGTAATGTAAGTGGTTGCTTCGATTAGGCTTTGTTGTTCGACAACTACTGCCGAATCAACAGTTTATGTATTGAAAATATACCTACATTATTACTACGCATGCGGAGTGGTAAATTCAGTGACATGAATCGTATGTCTAGAGTTATAAGAATGATATTGGCTTGCAACGCACTTCTAGGTATCTAAACGAAAAGGTGCAGAGTTCTGACGCGAGCTAAATTAAACCATATTGCTAACGACATTGAGTAGATATTTCTTTGAATTCCTTCGCTGAGTGGGACTTCTTTACGTGAGTTCTAGAACTTATTCTGTGGTGCGGCCTGCTTATGTATGTAGCAAGCCTTAGGGCATCGACATTAAAATGACATAATGGGCGATGGCCTTACTTGTTACAGTGTTTTATCTTTATTGTGTACTATCTGTGCCCGTGGGCTTCGCTCCCCGTGGGAGTTTCGAGATAAAAACTATCCTATGTCACTTCTAATTGAGCAATGTATTCCACCTCATATGAAAGTTTTCGATTAACTTTTGTGTCGAAGGATATCCACATTCAATTGAATCCTACCTGAAAATTGATTAAACTTTACAATGATTTGTTAATGGTTAATTAAAAACATAGCTGATTGTTATTTATAGTTTTATTTTAATGACGATAATTTATTTTAATAATTTTAATGATAAAAATGTTATTTATAGTAATTATTGACACATTTCACAGCAGAATTATGCCGACGGTATGTTCCTTCGACATAGAGATCCGCCGAACAAGTGCATTTCGAAGAAGGGTTCTGCGAAGTTGTGATTTTCGAAAGTTTGTGTTGTCGAAGTAGGTTCTCTCGGACTAAAGCTAGTCGAATATATGTTCTGTCGAAGCAATGAGTAGACGAACTACTGTGTTTCGAAGTTAAGACTCTGTCGGAAAAATTAATTGTCGAAATTCAGAATGACACTTGCTAAAAGGCGATTCTGACTGTGTACTTTCTGCGATATAATGATTCTACTTTTATATTATTATAGCTATAAAATGTATCCTCTAAGAGATTCTGATTTTTAACATTATTTGTTTTGAATCTATGTTAAATGAGTAGATGCCAAACAATTTTTTGTTTCGATTTCGAGTGGGGTTTCAAATGAAAGGTCTTGATAAGCATATATCAAAAATACAAACATGGCTCCCGTAGTCAGGTATTATTTTTTAAACGTTTAACTTGTTATTTTACTGTAGGGTTAAATATGAGATAACCCTTGCAGTGGAATGTGTAAACATATAAAAGAAAGAAAAACAGGTTTTATTATTATGAAGTTGATATGATATACAGTAACCTTGCTCAGAATTACTGTCTTTATGATTATATTTAAGACTGTGGTTTAGGAATGCATTTGTGCGAAAAGTTTAACAACCGGTTGCCGCCCGACGTCAAACTTCCTTGGGAATGCAGTAGTAGCACGAGATGTTTGATGACTAAATAAAAAAGTATACATAGTTTTTTCCAGTCCACATTTTCAAGGCCGGAACTAGAACAAACATACTTACCGTGCCTTGTGGTTTTCGGTAGAATAGGGCCACTCCAAGTCCTCCCGTGGATGTCGTAGAAGGCGACTAAAGATGTACAAGCTAAACAAAGCTTATAAACATCAATGAGACCTCTCCAACCCGTCTGTCCAGTGAGGAGAGTGTAGTCCTTTGGCTGCTCTGGCTAATAATGGCCTGGTAGTACAGAGAGGGTCGTGCTCCTGCAGTGGAGACAAAAAGACCTGATGAAGATGATGATGACTGCTGGGCAACGGTCTCCTCCACTAATTAATTGGATTATTTAATTCCAGCTCAGCGAAATCGCTCCGATTCTGCAGAGGAATGACATAAAGCTGGTGGGAGTGGGCATCGAGGAGCTGGGCTCCAAGGAGTTCTTGGAAGGGAAATACTTCGACGGAGGTGAGATTGACTATAACTACTTTTACTCAGAGCTTAACTTTTTGCGTCTTCTTCTTACAGTGCCTCTCCAACTAGTGAAGGTTGGCAATCGGCTTTTTGCTAGTTAACGCTTATTTGCGTTACTTTACCCTGTTTACTTTACCCCCGTCGCCAAATCTAATAAAAAATAATTGGCCAAGTGCGTGTCGGGCCGTGCAGTATAGGGTTCCGTAGTTGCGAATATCGACTGCGAGTTTTCTATTGAATTAGTACGAATTTTTCCTTTTAAAAAGAAAAATTTAATACAATTTCAATATTAGGAACTAGTATGAATTTTTCCTTTTAAAAAGAAAATTTTCATACAAATTCAATATTAGGAATTAGTATGAAGTTATCCTTTTAAAAAGAAAAAATTCATACAAATTCAATAGAAAATTAGTTATTAGAGGTAGTAGCATGAACTCAAAGTCGGCATTCGCAACTACGGAACCCTACTCTGCGCGTGGCTCGACACGCACTTGGCCAATTCTTTTTTTATGTATGTACACCGATTAAATTTATCCAAAATCGAAATATTGACGCAAAATAATCGTTATCAAAAACCTGCCGCCATCATTGAAAAAAACATATTTATTTTGTTGTTAGAAAAGAGGCCATAGTCCCCAAATCTGATGCTTTATCACGCGAACTCACGATATCAATCTGTCTGGCCGTTAGGTAGCGTTATCTTCCCCAACCTGCGATAAATTCATGTAAGTAAATATTTTTTTGCTATGACAATCTAGAGATTAATAAATATAAGTACCTGGACGATTGAGTTTCGCTTGCTGAAAAACATTAACATAATTTTTCAAAACTACAAACCGACTTTGGCACCAAACTACACAACCTATTTTGATAAAATTTCTATGGGACCACCTGATAAGTATGCCCGATGTTGTTTTCCTAATAGTTAGAGAAATCTATTAATTAAATAGAAGATGAATAAATAAATAAATATATAGGGACAAATCACACAGATTGAGCTAGCCCCAATGTAAGTCGACACTTGTGTTATGGGATACTAACTCAACGATACGATATTTTATAACAAATACATATATAGATAAACATCCAAGACCCAGGACAAAATAAAAACGGCCATTTTCCAACTTGCCCTGACCGGGGATCGAACCCGGTACCTCTGGGTAGCGGACTAGCATGGTGACCACTACGCCACTGAGGTCGTGAAATTGATAAAGGTTGATAGATATTATTAGATTAGGGAATACAAGCTAAACAAAAGCTTATAAACATCAATTGCTCTCCAACCCGTCTGGCCAGCGTGGAGAGTGTAGGCCAAGTCCTCTGGTAGCTCTGGTCAAGTTCTCTGGTAGCTCTGGCCAAGTTTAGCTCTGGTAGTACAGAGAGGGTCGTGCTCCTGCAGTGGAGACAAAAAGACCTGATGATGATGATAGATATCTCACGGTGTTTCCAGAGCTATACTACGTGGAGAACCAGACGACGTACCAGACCCTGGGCTTCAAGAGGTTCAACGTGGTCACCATCATCACCTCGCTGTTCTGGAAGCAGTCCCGGGACGCCATCTTCAAGGGAAGGGGAATGGGTCAGTACACCTTTCTTTAAACATTTACTTACGTCATTTTGGAAACCTTTGGGAGAAGCCTATGTCTAGCAATGATGAAATGAAATGATGATGATGATGAACATTTACGTCACAGCGATTAGGGGAAGGCGGGTCATAATGTCAAATGTGTGTGAAAGGGATTGGAAAAAGGCTCAGGGTGGGGCATCACAGCCCGTCAAATGCGAGGCAAGGGGGGGTAATATTTGGGCCGAACTATTCCGTATTTGTTCCATTATTGTTTTGCTTCTATACTGTTAGAAAAAAAAAGCTGAATAATGCAACAGGTGGCCAAAGCGACCTGGTCGGTTACGGTTTACAATACGGTGTTCATACGTCCCTTAAAATTTTGACTTCGAACATGAGCCAAAGGGAGAAGGGCTTATGGCAGCTTCGGTTGAACAGTTTTTATTCCGAAATAGTTCCGTTTTTGTTACGTTATAGTTATGTTTTTTTTTGTTATCATACATTTTAGATACTACTATTCAGGGTCTAACGAAATATACTGAAACTATTCTTATGAAAAACATTTTCTGGCCTATCATACATGTATGTATACATGTAACCGATCAGCTGATTCGAGTTTTTAAAAAAAGCAAAAATATATTTTTCATATTTCGATATGTTTCTTGGGGAAAGTTTTTAGTATCATGAACTGAATCTACCCTTAAGAGGCGCGTCCTTAGTAAAAGCGCGAATGGGCTCCTACAGTTTTAAAAATATATATAGTATTCGTTTGATTTAAAAACACTACAAAAAAATCTTAATTGCCTAAAAGATTAGTCTACAACTTTACCAGACGATATTTCTAAAAATATTCTTAATTTTTGAGAAAAAAAATCGTCAACTTTGATCAAAAACATCGAAATCGACCTTTTCTATTTTAAATATCTGTGCTATTTCGTTGTCATATTAACAATATTTTAGGTGGAATTGTGAGACGAAAGTATAAACAACACATTCACCGTTAAAGATTTTTACTAATTCAAACAAAAAAATGATAAATCTAAGCCTAAACATCAATAATTTTTTTGGCAGAAATTATCCCCGGGCCCCATACATTTTAGTATGAAGCGGTAATTCGTTATAAATTTGTGTCACTGTCACTGAAAAATTCAGTGCCCGCCTAGTTTTCAAGGAGACCGCACGTCCGTTCGTACTCCGCGTCTAACGTCATTGCGTTTGTTTTGTTTAGCATAAGGGTGGGTCGCCAGTGTCGGTGACGACATTTCAGCGAAATCATTGGAGCCATTTCCGAGATTACAGAAATAAAATTTATCCATACTTATATATAAAGCTGAAGAGTTTGTTTGTTTGTTTGAGCGCGATAATCTCAGGAACCACTAATCCGATTTGAAAAATTCTTTCGGTATTAGATAAGTCGTTTAACGAGGAAGGCTATAGACTATATTGCATCACGCCCGCGACTTCACTCGAGTGGTTAACGCGGGCGAAGCCGCGCGCTGCCTCTAGTATATAAATATACAAGAATTGCTCGTTTAAGGTATAAGATAAATATGGAAGAAAAATTAAAAATGTTTTATCTAGTTTGCTTATGCTCCCGGAAATAATCGATTCCAGATTAGATAGAAAAATGACAGTGATGGGAGCCTATTTATTTGATAGAGGCGATTAAAAAAAGAGAAACAGAACGCGAAAAGAAGAAACGGAAAAACGAAAATGCTTGCGAGCCCGCTAGTGCCAGGATAAAGACCAAGCGCTAGTTGAACTCGAGAAGGTTCCGTAGTATTGATAGAATTCTTATGCATATTTCCTGTATGATTCAAATCAATTAACTATGTTTTATATGGTCAAGAGTAAACCCATAGTAAAATAATTTGCCAAGTGCGTGTCGGGCCACGCGCCGTTAAGGGTTCCGTAGTTACAAATGCCAACTTTGAGTTCATGCCACTAAAACCGTCTAAACTAAAAACTAATTTTCTATTGAATTTGTATGATATTTTCCATTTCCCAGTACATTTTATAAGTTGATCGCCTATAACTTTTTCATTTGTAAACCCTACTTAGCCAGGCCTCCGTCACTCGATCAAAGTCGCGCTATATTTACCTACCGGCTAGAAGTGTGTTCGAACGCAAAAGTGGCAGAGGGACGCCGCACGCGTGAAACCTTACTGCGTATTGTTTCTTTACAATATAAACAAGCTTTTTAACGATGTCAAATTCAAGACATTACTGTGCGGTATTTGAATGTCAAAATCAAAGAATCAATAAAAAATTGACGTTTTTCACATTGCAAAAAACGACTAAAGATGTTTCTGTTTTGGTATAATTTTCACTAGAATTCACTGTTTTGTTATAAAAAGTAGTCGTATAGAATAGGGTTTGGTACTGTCTCGTCTAATCAGATTATTTTGTAGGTAACAAGTTGGACTGTCCTACTGAACGTCGAAAGTCAAAACATCGATGTACTGTAGAAAGTATATGTTGTTGTTTTTCGTATGTGTAAGTGGCCAACACTAGTTTCAGATTTTTCAAGCTGCTTAAATGCATCTGACATAGCTTAACGACTGCCATACAATATGATAGCAGAGACCAATGGCTTATACGTGCCTTAGGAAGCACAGAGGAGCTCAATTTTTATGCCACTTGTGGTCACCCATCCAAGTGCGGACCACGCCCGGTGCCGCTTTATATGCGAAAGCGCTAGTGCGGACTCCCGCTGGTCCACCGAGCTCTTCAAGTAAAGTATATAAAAACTATTTACCTGAACTAAAAAGTATGCTATAACGAATTTCTCAATATCGTATGTTTCTCATTGCGATGTTCTTTACTTCGTTCGACAGATTATTAAATCGAATTACTCAATAGTTCAATACCGTATGTTCCTCATTGCGATATTTGCGATGTACGGTACATCCACAGTTTATGAAGTTTCTATGATAATCACACCTTCTTATTACATCACAACTTTTCAAGTCAAATCGTCTATAGATTCTTTTTATTAAAATTTCATTTAATAAATATGTGTCACGTTTTTTTTTACTTGTTAAACATTTTTGTATTTATAACATTGGGTCAACCCGTGGGTGATGTCGGCCGCTGTGCACTTAAAACGCTCCGTTGAGTCAGAGCAATTGAGCTCATATTTCCTCGCGTCGCTTGACAGCTAGAAAATTTAGTTAAATAAAGCGTAGGTATTTGTCTCTTGTGGGGAAGCGATGTATCTATTACGTAGTAACTTATTAGTAATCTGTGACTTAGCTTTGATAGTTTTCCTTTAAATTTCGTTATATACACGGTGATTTTTCATTGGTTTTGAAGCCGAAGGCCACTTTATAGGCATCGTTTGTAAGACCTTATTAGCTAGTCAAAATAAAAATTCAAAAACAAAAAATGTTGTCTAAAACTCGAAAGTAAAATTGTGAGATCAATTAGTAGTACCGCCGCCATACATCGCTCCCCGGCCGGCCGGGGTCATCGACATTACGCAGCTGTTTGGCCGGCGTATAACTACGTGGTCTCGATCGGAAATCATTTACGCTACTTTTTTATCTTATGACATACAGAAATATGGATTACGTAGGTATATGGATAGAGGAATTAATTTACTAAACGACATTTTTTTTCCAAAACCAATGAAAATTCAGCGTGTATACTATAGCTTTGATTTTTTTACGTGTCCATTTATAATCGTTTAGCAGATAGACGCGTGGACACTTGATTCTAACAAAAATTATACTTTAAAACCAAATATTTCAGAAATAGATCCCTAAATCGAGAAACGGTGTTGACAAGCTCATAATATTTTTTAAGGAACTATTTAACGATACCCCACAACATTGGTTAATCGAGGAAAAAAATTACTTTTCACTTTACTTGTATGGGAGCTACATAAAAAAAAATTATTTTACCACTTTTTCCGCACAATTAATATACATACCCATGCCAAATCACAGCTTTCTGGTACTTATAGTCACTGAGTAAAACCGCAGACGGACGGACAGACAGACATGGCGAAACTACACATTGAATTTTCATTGGTTTTGGAAAAAGAAAATGTCGTGTAGTAAATGAATTCCTCTATCGATATACGTAATTTAAATTTGTGTATGACATAAAATAAAAAAGTTGCGAAAATGATTTTCGATCGAAACCACGTAGTTAAGTCCGTCCAAAACAGCCACGTGAGTTCGATGAATTTCGCCGGCCGGCCGGCGGCGGTACTATTAATTGATCTCACTATGTTACTTTCGAGATTTAGTCAATTTTTTTTGTTACTGTTTTTTTATTTTGACTAGCTAATTAGGTCTTACTATCCTTATGGTCCCTTCTCTTATCGGCTCCAAAACCAATAAAAAATCACCGTGTATAAGGGTTCCTTGTGTACTACGGGACCCTAAAAAAGAGCGGTTTATGGTATATATATAACCTTTATTTCCCAGAAGACAATAAATTAAAATATATATATATATATATATATATATATATGTAGTTAACAACCTAAAAAAGCGTTCACTGTGACCCCACCCTTTGTCGCCGGCTACTCGCTGCGCCGTAAATACATTGCGTATTGTCTATGAAAATTCTAAATATGCTTCGAGGCGAACGCGTGATGAATATGAAACTTGCTTGGTATTTATACTATACTGCGCATGTGTCTGTGTGAGTAGAAAATATGAATGTGGGTGTTCGATCACAAGTTCACACGCTCAAGGACCGCAGTCTTAAAATAGATTCATTATATTTTGTTAGACAAAATAATAAAGCTAAACAATGCAACAGGACTCCAAAGCGATCTGGTCGGCGACGGCTTACAAAGCGGCGGCGTGCTGATGGTAAAGAACTTCGGCAAACGGGTCAAGATGTTCGTACAAGTCGGCCCCGCCGACCATATGCCCAACGTCGACATTGTCGAGGTTACTGTGTACTTTAAAGACCATCACGGGATAAAATGGATACAGCAGTGACATTTTACAAGCTTTTATTTAACTTGCAATTTATTTTGTATGTATGATTGTTTACTGTTTAGGTCAAATCGTACAACTTTCAACCAGTTACCTTAACCTCAAGGTTAACTATGTCAAGTGTCACACGACGTGTTCAGTCTATCTCTGTCACAAACTCTACGTGCGACAGAGATAGAGATATGGCATCATGCGACGTATTCTGTTCTTTAGCACGTAGAGTTTGTGACTGAGATACAATATTGCGGATCGCGATTTACGCAGTTTACACCCTTAAAATTTACCCATTATACCAATTAGACGTCAACGTCGATCAAATTTAGAATAGAATAATTTTTATTGAAATTAAAACTTAATTAATTATAATATTGTAAAAATGAGTTTCTTTCGGCGTTTCTTCTTAGCAGTGGTCGTTGCGAAGCGAAGAAACATTTGAATCTTTAATCTATACACAAGCCATGAAAACACTAAAAAATATGTAGTTGGGTATATACGTATGTTGAGTCATACTGATACTGCTGTATTCATTTTAACCGTGATCGAATATAGTATATAGGACTCGTATGTTTGAACCTTGTACATAGGACTGGGCGGGGACCTAAAGGGGGACTGGGTGCAGACCGGCGGCGCCCTACTGGTGGGGCGCGGGGGGGACGTGCGCACGCACTTCGTGCAGAGCGGCCCGGGGGACCATTTGTCCAACCACGACATACTCAAGGTTCGTTCTATGTTCATTTTATTTTGTACTCTGTTTCTCGTGTGTGTAAAAGCTCAACACTGATCTGTCAGATTTTTTAAATAATAGTAAATAATTGTTCAATTGCTCTATTCATAAAGGTTTAGGTACGTAATTTTTTCTCTGGTATTTGAAATGTCATATTTATTTGAAAATACCATTTTGAAGGTTGGTTTTTTGTCTTTGCTATCTCCATTTTACTTTTTTTTCTATCTAAACTCATATACAACGTCCCTTTTAATTAACTACAAATACTTTAACTGCTGCTTCATTTAGGGTGGAAAAACAGTTTAGTCGCATAAAATAAAAAATCCGCAGGTTAGTTTTTTTTTTCACTTCTAACAAAAATATTAAATTATTTTCGCCATCCTCCTGTATGTGGTCTACTAAAATTCATTCATACTTCTAAACACTTATAGGCACCGCCCATCGCCATCTATCTCCCTCTTACTGTAGCAGATTGTGTGTGATAGACAGAGTCATTAATGTCAGTCATTATCATTAATCCTACGTACACATACATCTTTGTAAGTAATAGTAAATCAATATGAAATAAGCAAAGGTACATACCTGTTACAAATTCAGCAAACCTCAAGCAGGTGCATGAGTCATGGCCTCATGGAGAGTATTCCGTCAATCTCCAAATGGACCATGAGGTCTTATGCGACTGCGCTTTCGACCCGGGCTTACACAAACATTCACACTGACACTTTAAGACCAAACGAGTTGGCATTCAAGCACTCAAAAATACTTCAAACGACGAAGTTAAACTAACACACTGCACTGTAGTAGGTACAAATTCGTACATTATCTACGAATATTTAGAATCCCCTGCACTCTGGTGAATGCAGTACTTTTGAAACAGTTTAGATAGTTAGGTAGTATTATCCTAAATAGGTAAATACTTAGCAGTTATCGGCGACACTACGATCAACTTCTGCAAAGCCGCGAATAGAAATTTTACCAATTTTCATGACTGAAATTGCCGGTTAATTTCAATTAAAAATGGTTAAAACGCTTTTGTTAGTAATTAATTAATCACATCACATGCCACCTAGATAGGCCTATGGACTCAAACAGACTGAACGAAACAAACGGAAAGCCGGCTAGTCAAGGCTAGGTAGGTACATAGTGTCTTGGCGACACGAGGCTAGAGTGAGATGCGACACAAGGGAAGAGCGAGATAAAACTGTCGAGCACGTGTTTGTCGGCACTGTGTCGGCGAATGGTAAAAGAATTAAAAAGATACCGCTTTCGTTTACGATTGCCGCAAACGGCTATTAGAAAAGTACAAAGAAGTGCCGCAGTAGCAAAGAGTTCTTACAGTACAGATGTGACAATTGTTTTTTAACATCCTCAATGAGAATATTGTAATGAATACATTTTTATCTTTTATTTTAACTTGTAAAACATGTTTCCGATTTAAGATTTACTTAGGCATAGTTACCTTTGAAGTACGTTTTTTAGTTAATACGATGGTATTAGTCTTTAAGTATGTGAGGAGCTACACAGTACATTAAAGCTACAACCTCCTATTTTGGGACCTATTATTGGGAATAGGATTTTGACCTGGGATTTGGTAGTTTTAAATTTCCATAATGAAGAATAGTAAATATCTCATGACTTAATTTTTTTATAAAACGGATTGGTAATTGGTATGGTAATGGATACACCGATTTTAATTTATTTATTGTTTGAAAGGTCAATCTCAATCAAGAGTTTATTTTTTGCTAAGATTTAAAATTTTACTCAGCCGGTTTCGCTAGCTTATGTACAATCGCTAAGAGTGTGATTTATCTTACAATAGGTCTAATTGCACTGACCTAAACTAACTAAGGTGTCTAGTCGGCATGATATTGTGAGTGTGTACTACAATAGCAAAGCTATGGAACGAACCATCTGTATTTCAACTTTTCTATGGCAGTAGCTTCGGACAGCTGAAAGTTCGATGACCGTAGGTATTGAATGGGTTTTGGAAGGTGATATTTTAAATTAATGAATGAATATTTGCGTAAAAGGGGCGTGTACAACGTAATAGTATAGTAAACAAATAGTACGCAATACGCAATGTCGTCTACAGGATGTTGTATGCGTCTCTTTAAGGAAAATTTATAAGTGAAGTTATCTCGAAAACTAACCTGCGGATTTTTTATTTTATGCGCCAAATCTGTTGCTCCGCCTTGAATAAAGCAGCAGTTAAAGTATTTATAGTTAATTAAAAGGGACGTTATATATTTTACACTAGTTTTTCAAGAGACAACATATTCTCTTGAAAAACTAGTGTAAAATTATTAATAATTAACGCACAATCCTAAGTATCAAAATATATCAGCTGTTCTATTCAAAATCTGTGTAATATCTGTTTAGATAAAAAAACTTGCTTTTGCTTTTTCAGCACTTCGGTCTGGAGAACGAGTACAAAGCGGAGACTGTGGGGGAAAAGAAGGCTGAACAGTCCATTGTACGTATTGATTTTAATTTATACTAGTTTATAGTGTAGTTTCCGGCAGAGTAGAATAGGGCCACTTCAAGTTCTCCCGTGGATGTCGTAGAAGACGACTTAGGAAATACAAGCTAAACAAAGCTTATAGACATCAATGAGACCTCTCCAACCCGTCTGGCCAACGTGGAGAGTGTAGGCCAAGTCCTCTGGCTGCTTTGGCCAAATATGGCTCGGGTAGAACAGAGAGGGTTGTGCTCCGACCGAAAGACCGCTAGCGAGAGAGGGGGGCGTATTGGAAGGGAGACTTTTGTCTTGCTGTGAGAAAGTATAGACTGAAAATAGAAATAGGATATGTTTCTAATTGGTAGACGAAGTTTTTAATCTTTATTATAATGAGGGTTTCAAAAAAATGTGACACGAGATGGCAGCACAGTGACGTCAGCGCCAATCGCCTGCTGTGATTGGACCATCAGTTGACAGGTTCTTTTGCTCCGTCAAATGTATCCAATAACAGCAGCTTATTGGTGCTGACGTCACTGTGCTGCCATCTAGTGTCTTGTATTTTTGAAAACCATTATACAAATTACATGATTAACCGTAGAAGTCGTTTTCACTAATCTCACGTATAGTTTGTTTCTTTTTTCATAATGGCAATCATATATTTTTTTACAAAATGGCGGTCAACCTATACGAACATTATAGACATTATTATGGTACCTAATCATCATAGAAGTTGTTTTCATTTGTAGTTAACAACTGAGTTAGCGGACCTGAAATGATAGCGCCGCCAAACGTTTTTTTAATCTGTGTTATGGAACGTCCCATATTTAATTTAGTTCCGATTGTTTCCGCAAGATGGCGAGGTCCACTAACTCATTTGTCGACCTGTACACATGTATTTTGGACGTAGTTAGCCGCCATAACTAACAGTGACGACACTGGCCCCTTTCCAGACAGACGACAAGCCTTAAGCCCTGGTACAGCTTCAGGCACGCAGTAGCGCTGGGGCCCATACACACCATATGGACCGAGAGGAGATGTAAGTGCACTTGGGTGTAGCGCACGATGTTCACTATAGACTTACCTTTGTGCGAATAGGGGCGCGTGATTTTATTTGTTGTCGTGTGAAAATATCGAGAGTTATGTCTTTGTGTGTAACTGTTTTTAATTAATTTTCGCGGTAGTTCTGCCAAAGACCGGTAGATGGCGCTGGTTTGAATTCATATGTCAATGTTATGTTTTTTTTTAATCTGAGAGGCGCATTTTGACCGGTTCTAAGCTTGATTATAATGAAGAACATTATAAAACACTATAGTTTTGTGACGTATCAAATAGAACCGTGATAAAGATTTTTAATATATCAGTAAGTCTCCTTTAAAAAAACGCTTCTGTTTTTTTAAAGGTCTGTTAGCGTCTAGACGCAACGCGGTGAACATACACGTTGACAGCGGCGCGAAAAACCGCTCGAGAACCGCGTGGTGGAACACTACTTACGTGTTTGTATGTAGAATGGCGCGCTTTATACACCGCATTAGAGGCGTTCATCGTCGTGCCTTACGTAGTCCAAATTAAATTTAAAAAAAAAAGTTTAAAAAAATCTTCCAACTCCATAAAAAACTCCCAGTTCTGTTATACTTTTACAATGTTGGTTTTAAACTGGTATACCAATCTGAAGTGGTATTGATGTTTTCATTGATATGAACAACTGTTTTATAAAAAGAATGAGTAGGTACTGCAACGAATACTTGCCTTCTTATTAAAACTTTATAAACTATAAAATATCGAAAAAAAACCTACTAAGTTTAAAATTTACACTCATCTGCCAATGTCAGCTATATATGGGCGGATAAAGATTACTTGGTACTAGTTTTTTTGTTTTTCGCGAATCCAGGGTTGTTCGCATACGAAAAGTTGTCCAAGTTGTTTGAATTGTTGATGTCAATGATCCCATATTAGATTGAAATACCTACCATTAACTTTAAGACTTAATGTTAATGTTGGCTATGCTTTTTTTAGAACAGCTAAAGATTCAGCGTGAACCAAAACGAAAAAAATCGTAAAATGTTTAAAAATAATAATTAAAATTTTACGATACCGCACTATAGTCGCCATTTTAGTTGTCATAATGTTTATAGATTTATATCCAACAATTTTTATTGAACAAATATTGTTTTCGAAGATTTGAGATTTGTTCTATTTTTTTTTCTAAATTATATTTTTCAAAAACATATCGTTTTTAAAATATTCTGTCAGTGTCATTTATAGAATTTATTCCAAATAATTGTGCATTTGAAAAACATTTTCTTTATATTAAAGTACAAGGAATTCAAGGATAATTAAAAACACAACGACAAAATCAAAATTGCGACTTTAGTATTTATTATTAAAAATACTTTTTTTTAGAAATATTATAAAAATATTGTAAAAAAAAGCGTAATAATCAAATTGTCAAAGAATAATATAACTCTTTTTACGTACAATTCCTCAATGAAAAATTCCAATTATAATATAATACTCCACTATATTCCAATTTACACATACAATAGAATAGTAAAACTAGATATAAGTCGTATCGAAAAATCATATCTAATATAAAAGAACTAATGTCATTCTATAGTATATTATTCTTTAAAAAAAATTGTATAGTCGCTTATAAAAACTGTTAAAAAATATTCCAAATTATTTTTGTACGTGTATTTTTATGACTGTTGAACATGTTAGCTCACTAAGTCTTTTAGAGGCACGGAAAGGAAAAAACAGGGGAAGTGCTGCTTGACAAAATTAGTATCGGAACCGTTGTCGCCAAACTCACACAAATAAACTGAAAGGCCACAATAAACAATTGTGGCCTTTCAGTCTCATAAATAAGATTTATTTTGCTACGGTCCATTAAGTACTTACGATGTTTCGCAATCTCTATACATACTCCATCCATTTATGGTATTTAAATAAATGTAAACAATCTTGACATGTCTTTTTATTAAAATATACACTTTATAAATATAAATTAATACCTTTGCAAATTACAAAGTACTTAAGTAATTTATAACTTATAACATAATTACTTCGTAATTAGCAAAATTATTGATTTATAAAGTGTATATTTCAATAAAAAGACATGTCAAGATTGTTTAAATTTATTTAAATACCTATCCAAATGGAGTATAGTACAACTTTAAGAAAAAAAATTGTACTTTTCCGTCTGGCGTTATTTTTAAAAGAAGCAATTATAAACATTAGTGCGCTTAACATAAGGTCTTAATTTGCGTCAAATATACTGTCGGGATTAAGTGCAATTGTGCTTAATTATGACACGGGGGCCATGCCTTTTAGGCACTTCCACAATTTTTCTCTTCCGTGGTTAGAGGCACAACAATTCTTTATAAAATGGATGTTTATAATTATGGCTATGTCGGTGACCAAAATTTAATTGTTTAAGTTGATAATTGTTGGGCATTCAAATGCATTAAGACAGGGTCATAAGTGGCGCCGTTATGTGAAATAAATTCTGTAATGATAAATGTGGTGAAAATTAATATTTTGCAAAATGTTAGGCATTAGATATACCTTTAAATTATTTTATGAACAATAGTTAATTGTAATAAAATAAGTCCGTCTATTTTTAAAGCTTGTTTTCGTCAAGTTTATAAAATGGTTTAATTGGGAATTAAAGTTAGACGGACTACCAATAGTACTTTCAAAGGTCTATCTAATGCTTAACATTTTGCTAAATGTTAATTTTCACCACATTTATGATTAAAGAATTAATTTTAATTGAGAGCGCCACTTATACCCTATCTTCACTTTAAATTAGAAATTTATATGTCACGAAAATTAAGTTTTGAAAACTATATTATTAGATATGTATGTTTGCAGGCTATAATATTTATGAAAAATCTGCATTTCTAATATTAGTTATATAGTATAATGCTGCCGATTTAAGGCACACTGTTTATCGCATTAAAAAGTTTCACTCCTTAAAATTGCTTACTATACGACTAATTTAGAAAGGTAGATTTTTTATGGATGGGTTACTATGTTATACTTATAAGTTAATATTGAAATTATAGTTTATAAATTAACGTTCGCTTTTGATTTCCATCGGTATGTTTTTGTCTTGTAATAGTTGTCAAAGTTAAGTTTTTATTAAGAACAAACAAATTAACAATGTATACCGCTCAAACATTGTATTTTTATATAAATAAATGAGAAAATTTGACTTTGTGTTTATTTTGAAGGGAAAATATTTATATTCTATACCTATATTTTTTTTTAATTGAACAAGTTTTTTCAAACTTCTATAAGATGCGTTTGGCATACGTTGAAGGGACATACCCGTATTAAATTGACCTACGGGCTAAACTAGATCACTATAGTATAAATAATAAATAAAATAACAGTAAAAAAAGGTCATTTCATCGAAAGTGTGCAGTCGCCCGGACAATTTGTATGGGAATGTCGATGTTTTTGTTTTTGACAGTTATTGACGTGATAACGTCTTTAAAATCGTTTTAGTCGGGTGACATGTTCAGAAACTTGTGTCACACCAAAACCTCACGAGCGCGATCGCAGGTATAACGAGAGAGAGACGGACCGATCTCCCGTCTCATCTCGAGCGCTGCCAGTCATTCCGTGAAACGACGTTATCACGTAAACATCTCGATCGTAAACCTACTTTACAAACAACAAATTTTTTCATTAGCAAATCACAGGCTATACCAGATTACTACATGTAAAAGTATAGTGATCTAGTATGTATAGCGTGGACGGAACGCCGCACCAACGTATCGATATTGGAGCAGCATACCCGCCTATCAGTGATTTGTCTCCAAAGAGCTTTGTCATTCTTCGGTCACATAGCACGACGAGAGCCAAACAATCTAGAAAAACAAATACTTGTTGGCCGCGTGGAAGGAGTACGACCTAGAGGCAAACCCCCAACAAGATGGACTGATCCTCTTTTAAGTGCACTGAAGTGCAACACCCAAGCCGCTATACACATGGCCCAAAGTAGAGCAGCCTGGAAAGACCGCGTACTCAAAACCAATCATGGTGGTCACGACCCTCAGTCATGAGGAATACGACAAGAAAGAAGAATGTATAGCCTGTGATTTGATTTATTACGGGTATGTCATTTCCACGTTTTATAGGTACCTAAACGATCCTTTATCCTTATTTATACATTGTAGTGTGAATATGCAAGGGAATATGCATACATACATACATACATACTATCACGTCTTTATCCCTAATGGGGCAGACAGAGCATTTTGGGTCTTGCGGTTCTATGCAGAGCCCAGGGCCGCAAGACCCAAAAGCCACTTTTAGCGTCATGGTGGGCGAGAAGATGGAAAAGCAATCAATACAGTGATGGGTTGCTAGCCGCATCGCCTGTTAACATGATTTGCATTTTTGCCCATTCCCTCGATCGGCTTTTACGATCTGCGTGGGAAGAGAAGCAGCTGGTACATTCTAAGTTTTTTTATTTATCCCAGACCAGCATGGGAGCTGGGCATAGGAGGAGTGAATATGCATAGTATAATGAAATTAAAATAATAGTAAAGAACCAAAAAAAAACGATATTTCTATACAAAAGTGGCCAGAGGCGGCCATTTGAAAAAGAGGAAGTTTTTATGTTTTTTTTTAGAATGATTGACTGCACTTTGAACTTAGTTAAATTTACTAAGCGTAAGTTAGTGTTGGCAAGCCGAGGCCGAATCTATAAATTTACCAGAGGCCGAGGTCGGATCGAATTCAGTATGCAAACCTGCGAAATTCTCGTTCCACCGACTTAGCATAGTTTTAGCAAAATAGCAAGGATTTTTCCTCTATGACGAAAAATACTTACATGCTATTTCCAACCCTTGACAAAAAAGATAGTTATAAGTTTGACACCCATGTCTGTTTGTCTGTGGCATTGTATCTCTCGAACGGATGGGGCAATTCAAATTGTTTTTATTGTGGAACACAGGTATAAATTATACACAGGTTTTAACATTCTTAAACTGTCTCCGTGCTCTGTCCTAATAGAATATACAATAATAATTGTTCAATAATAATTATTATAAATTTATTATTATCTGATATTTAAGTTGGTGGATTGGGGAGCTTTGAGGCGTTCATGGGGGCAAAGCCAACATAAAGAGGCCTTTTAGTACTTTTTTATCTAAAAACCGTAATGTATCATTGAGATGCACCAAAGGACAGTCCTCCATAGCTGCCGAACTTTGCCGTTTGGGCTATGTGGATCGGATATTAGTGGACCGGATAACTGGGTTATGTAGTGAGATACGGACATCTACCTAAAAACTCTCACTATTAATAATTTTATTCCGAAACCAAGATAGTTGACGTGGGGAGAAAAGCAGCCAAACTCAAATGGAACTGGGCTGGGCATGTGTGTAGGATGCACCCAGATAGGTAGGCCAAGATTGCTACAGAATGGGTGCCGGTGGGCTGGCGTCGTAAAAGAGGTCGCCCCAGGACAAGGTGGTGTGATGATCTGGCGCTCTTTGACAAGACTTGGAAGTCCATCGTACAAGATAGAGATCAATGGCGTACTAGAGGGGAGGCCTTTGCCTAGCAGCGAGACTGTATCTTCTTCTTATATTTAAGAGCTGGGCTCTTGTCGGTGGAGTGCTTTCCAAGTCTCTTTTCCGCTAAGTTCTTAACCTCCATGTTTTCACGTTTAATTTTTAGGTATGAATTATCTGGTATTAGAGGATGTGAGAGAGAAAACACAAATAGGTACTAAAAATACAGAAAATAGAAGAGAGACAGTATATTTATTTATTTAAACTTTATTGCACAGTAAAAAAACGTACAAGTGGCGGACCTAATGCCATATGGCATTCTCTCCCGGTCAACCATTGGACCAAGCGGAAAATATGTGTGGCTGGCGTGATAAAGATATAAAATAAAAGTACCTATAGACTATTAAAAAAAAAACTAGGCCACATAAGTACTTAGTCTTTGAACTAACAACCTTTCAAAATGCAAATGAGAGTAAATTGTAAAAATGTTTCCTTCTATTCTTGCCGAAATCATGTAGCAAATGGAACGTGCTGCGGACAGGTTGCAATTTGAAAGCGGCAGCGGAAAATGACTGATTCTAGTAAATATCGCTTTTTCATCGTGGGTTTTGATCATATCTTGACATCGATAGCAGATTGTTCATACCAAACCGTCATTATCCAAGCAAATCAAGTTGACATTTTCAAATGAGACAATGACATATAAATGCCTTCAACCAGACGGGTTGAAGGCATTTATATGTCATCGCCAGCGTGGAGTGTAGGCCAAATCCTCATGCTGCTCTAGCTAAGTATGGGTCTGGTAGTACATAGAGGGTAGTGCTATTGCAGTGGACATAAAAAATACGTGATGATGATGAAATAAATAAATAAATAAGAAATGTGTATGTATCTTTGTCACTTCTTCAAGTGCAAACGGCTTGACCAATTTTGATAAAATTTGGTATGCAGGACGCTGACACTCTGGATTAACATATAGGCTACATAAAGCGCGGGTAACACCGCGGGGCGCAGCTAGTCTAATATAAATACCTACAACCGAAAAGTGATATAGATATTTACAATCGGGTTCAGTGGTTTTTGGTCGGAAATATCCGACGCTTGCCAATAAGCTTGCCAATGTTTGTCGGATAAATCCGTCATACGCGGTGTAAGGGTGTATTTAACTAATTATTTCTTTTACTTGTTTTATCCTATTTACGAGAAAAAGTGTACAAATGGCGGACTTAACGCCATATGGCGTTCTCTGCCAGTCACCATTGCACCAAGTAGAGAAATAATTTGAGTGGTACCGGTCTTCGCTTGTCACTTACGCCAAAATCGCTGGGGTCGCGTGGTATTCGATTACGAGTCTGTTCCCGTCGAGGACACATGCGCGTGCGCTGACTGACCGACACTCGACTGTGACTAACTCAACACATTGAGATTTGTATCGGGCTAAATGATGAGTGTTTTGAATTACTAATCCCCTAATATTATCCTACTTTATACAGGGTGGCCAAATAACAGGTAACACTTTAGTTTTGTAATTTTATTCTATGAAATATAAAATAAATCAAGTATTCCTCGTTAAATATAATATTTAGGGCCGGCAGTTAAACATGGAAAATAATGTCAGACAAATGTCCACCTCTAGCAGCATCACAAATGTGAACCCTTTCATTGCGTTTTTCATCACATTTTCACACATTTTCTGCGTTATCTCAGTGACTGTGTCTCGAGTATTTTGTTTTAATTGCTGAAGGTTCATTGGGATGTTATCATAGACACGTCCCTTTAGATAGCTCCTCAGAAAAAAGTCAGGAGCTGTTAAATCAGGCGATCTTGGGGGCCAATCAATGTCACCGTTTCTCAAAATTAATGGACCGGGAACAATACTTTTTAATGTTTCGTAAAACGTTTTAATAATTAAAACACCTTGTTCCGTCGTAAAACGCCATCCATAATAATTTGCCGTATCTACTCAAAGTAATATTCATGCTTCATAAATAGGAAACCAGTTATAACCCTAGATAATTGCAATTTCTTTACAATTACCAATTTTTACCGGTCGCCGGACTCTTAAGGGTCCCCCGACCCTAGACTTCTCCATACAAACGTAGTCTACGTTTAATTTTGAAACCACATGTCAGATTCCGGTAAAAATTGGTAATTGTAAAGAAATTACAATTATCTAGGGTTCTATCTGGATTCCTATAGTAAAATTATGAACTGGAAAGAAAATATAACGATTTAGAAGTTTCCCATACTAATGGTCAAAAATGATATAAAACACTATATTCTATTTCAAGTTCATATTTTTACTGTCGGAAACTAAATATAAACCTAGATAATTGCAATATCTTTGAAATTACAAAATTTTGCCCAAATCGGACATGTCGTTTTGAAATAAAACGTAGACTACGTTTGTATGGAAAGTTGTATTTTGGTCTAGGGTCGGGGGACCCTTAATGCAATTATAAAGTTCGAATTAATAACGCTGAGTAAAACACGTTTTTTGCATGACGATCTCTTTAAATTTATTTATTTTTAGTATTTGTTGTTTTAGCGGCCAGAGTGAAACATACATAATCAGTAAAAAAATTAAGTAGGTATCTGGCTATTACGGTTCAAGAGATAGAGCCTGTGATAGACGGACTGACAGACAACGGAGTCTTAGTAATAGAGTCCCGTTAGCACGCTTTGCGTACGGAACCCTAATTATACGTATGTCATAATTAGGTGACAGTCATTGCGCTGACTGTAGGTAGCTCGACATTTAACGATGAATTTATGAACTTGAAAAGATTTAGGCATAGGTCTGTTCCTATATCATCTTAGACGAAATTTCCTAGTAGTCGTGTTCTTACTGGTAGAAAAAACTTGGTAGGACTACTGGTGGCACTATATTTCTCTAGCTTTCAAATATGTTTCTAATTGAAATAAAATAAATTTAACTATCTTTTTACCAAAACAAATAAAGAATTTTAAACTTACTTAAGTATTGCCTCGTTTTTACGTATTGCCTCGTTTTTACCAAAAATACTTTTCCTAAATTCACCGAAACAGGAAAAAGGTAAGATAAATGGACAGTAAGTACCTAAATGTTCCTTGCAAAATCTTGCCAGCTGAATTAGACATTAGGTTTTCTCTTAGACTAGGGTTTCTAGCTAAGGCGTATCCAGATAGGGTAAAGGGGGATCGCCCTGGGTTGTAAGAAAGCGGGTAGAAAGAATAATTTGATACTTAAATCCTCTTTTTTACCACAAAATGTAAAAGATAATTAGATAAATGGGCAGTAACTAATGTTCCTTACGAATCTTGCCAACTAAAATAAACAGTAATTTTTATCTTGGATTTATTCTAGCAAAGGCGTACCTATCCAGAAAGGGGAAAAGGTTTGTAACCAAAACTGTGAAAATGACATTCTTTCGGCGTTTCTTCTCAGCAGTGGTCGTTGCGAAGAGCTGGTATCGGTAGCTTTTCTTTAAATAATAAATATACACTTCACGTAATGTAAATTATACTTATTGACATGTAAAAGTGCCTGCAAAGGTCTAAATAATCACAAACATTTGGATTTTGATTTTGAATTTTGAAGAAAATGTTGACGTGCTGTGCTGACCTCGCATAATCGTGTGATAAGAACAAAGGCACAAGGTAGTCTGACGACCTGACCAAGGATACTGGAAGGCGTCATTTTGGAGCCTAGTCCAGCAGCGAGAGGCCTATGTCCAGCAGTGGACGTTAGCGGCTGAAATGATGATGATAAAAGGACAAAAACAACAGAAGTGTGTACAAAAAACACGAATGAGTTTGAGATATTTTAATTCAGATTTCAGCTGCCCCTCCCTGCCCCCTTTGGCGACGTCCCTATCCCCTGGGTTATTACGTCAGGCAGTTTGGAGCCAAATTGGAGGTCCTACATCAAATATTCATAGATACAAGACCTAAATATGGAGGCTGCTTCTTACGATACCTACAGGTTTTGGTGTTATTCTTCAAGGAAACTTAAGTTACTATATAATACTTTTTTGTTATTACTTATACTCTCCTAAACGAATCGACTGATTTCAGTGCGGTTTTCTTTAAATCGAAAGCCTTGTTTGTCGAAATGTTCAGCCATTCAATATATATAATTCTTTATTAAAATACTTTTTTGTACACTAAGCACAACTACTAAACGAATCGATTGATTGAAAGCATTGTTTGTCGAAATGTTCTAAGCTATATGTTTGATGAAAACCATTCTATGCCACCGGTTCAGCCATTTAAAAGCTATTTTATTTAATTTTTGATGTCCATATTAGTCTTAGTGAAATGTAATAATCTATACATATAATAAAACAGTAAAAAAAGTGTGTCTGTACATTAAATATATTTCCAAAAAAATATTGGGGGGATGGAGACGTAGTAATAAAGTAAGAATTTTTAAAAAATGTCTATCTGTTTGGCTGTTTGGCTGTTTGTCTGTTTGTCTGTTTGTACACGCTAATCTCCGGAAATACTGGACGGATTCGAATGAAACTTTTTTTGTTATATAGCTATTAAGCCTGGGCAACATATAGGGTATAAATGATTTTGGAAAATAGAACGCCTGATGCAGAACCATAATGGTCCAGCTAAACTATAAGAGATATAAAAATGCCGCCTTAGTAAAAGTTGTTCAGCCTGATGAGCATTTTCCAGAGACATAAAGTCCACGCGAACGAAGTCGCGGGCTTCGGCTAGTATTAAATAAGAGTGTAAATCTTAGCCCCCATTTCATAAACTCCCGCATACCATCACAGGGTGTGGAGGAATGCCTGAAAAACAGCGTTACCTCTGACTCCGGTCAGGGGTAACACAAGCTGAGGTATTTCTTTGCCTACTTGCAACGTTTTGTTAACTGTTTTTTTTTCTTGCTTAGTGTACTGTAGACTTATAGTATGGCAATAAATGATTTTTTTATTTTTTATTTATTTTTATTTTTTTATTAAAAGTCATTGAACGCTTGAAAGTTTGTTTAAATTTACACACAACATTTAATATTATCAAAAGTTATGAGTGTAGTTTTTTTAACCGACTTATTCGCGATCTTTTTCTAGGATTCCGTATCCAAAGGGTAAAAACGGGACCCTACTACTAAGACTTTGCTCCGTCTGTCCGTCTGTCTGTCACCAGGCTGTATCTAAAGAACCGCGATAGCTAGACAGTGGAATTTTTCACAAATTATGTATTTTGCCGCTATAACAAAAAATACTAAAAACCAAATAAAAAAATATTTAAGGGGGGCTACAACAAACGTTATTTTTTATAGATAATGGTAGGAACCCTTAGTGCGCGAATCCGATTCGCACTTGGCCGGTTTTTTATGTTTCTTCACCGATTATTTTAAGACGCGTAGACTGATTTGGAAAATCCTTTTTTGACGACCTCCGTGGCGCAGTGGTCACCCTGCTAGTCCGCCACCCAGAGGTCCCGGGTTCGATCCCCGGTCAGGGCAAGTCGGAAAATGTCGTTTTCAAATTGTCCTGGGTCTTGGATGTTTATCTATATATGTATTTGTTATAAAATATAGTATCGTTGAGTTAGTATCCCATAACACAAGTCTCGGACTTACTTTGGGGCTAGCTCAATCAGTGTTATTTGTCCCTATATATTTATTTATTTATTTATTTTTTTGTTTGAAACGGTACCTAAAGGTAGTGCTACAGAAGTTTTAATAAATGTCGGTTGTGTAGTATTGACATGAGATAGATTTTTATTTTTGAAAAATTATATTCTATAAAAGCTTTTTCATTTTTTTATTATGATTGTATCCAATTTGCCCGGTTAATAAACTTGTAAAAATTCTAAGTTTGTCTGAGGATAGCCCGAGTATTAGTTATATAGATTCAGCCTTCATGCCAAGTGTTACGGGACGGTTGGCAGACGGCCAAGTCTCATTTTGAGTAGGAGCTATTGTATGTACACGATGATTACATAAAAAATGGACGATACATAAAACATACATATCTTTTTCATCATCATCATTCGTAAAGTCCCGTGGATGTTGTAGAAGGCGACGTAGGAAATACAAGCTAAACGAAGCTTATAAACATTAGGCCAAATCATCTGGCTGCTCTGTCCAAGTACGGCTCAGGCAGTACAGTGCTCGTGCTCCTGGAGACAAAAAAGACTGAAAAAGACCTGATGATGATCAGGTCTTATTAGTTGGCCAGAACAGCCAGAGGACTTGGCCTATACTCTCCTCGCTGTTCAGACGGATTGGAGAGGTATCATTGATGTTTATAAGCTTTGTTTAGCTTGTATTTCCTAAGTCGCCTTCTACGACATCCACGGGAGGACTTGGAGTGGCCCATTCTACTCTGCAGGAAACCACACGGCGATATATCTTTTAAGAAGTATTAACTACATTTTTTTAAACTTGTCTAAAAACAATGCAAAATAAAAAATAATATATAAACTTAAACATAAAATAAAAACAAAAGTAAGTCACCGAGTGGGATTCGAACCCGTAACACTCTTTCTAGCGGCCGGTATCCTTAACCGCTGAGCTAAAAACAAGGCGGTCGGAGCGACAAAATTAGCGACCATATTCTGCGTGGAAAGAAAAACGCATGAAAACTCGGAAAACACGCGTTTTCCCAAACATAAGATTAATCTAGATCGATTGTTTACCCCCGAAAGCCCCCATAGGTATACCAAATTTCAGCGAAATCGTTAGAGCCGTTTCCGAGATCACAGAAATATATAAATATATATATAAATAAATATACAAGAATTGCTCGTTTAAAGGTATAAGATATAGAATAACTTGTGCATAATCACGTCTTTATACTTATGAGGCAGATAGAGCATTTTGGGTCTTGCGGCTAGAAGCAGATCAAATCCAGGGCCGCAAAATTAAAAGGCCACTTTTAGCTTTTAGCAGCAACCCATCACTATGTGATTCCTTCTCGCCCACAATCTCGCTAAAAGTGGCCTTAAGGCTTTAACCGCCCCGATGACCTGTCTGCTTCGTTGGATAAAAAAGACGTGATAATACAACGTGGAAGGGACATACCCGTAATAAATCGAACCACGGGCTATACTAGACCACTTTGGTATAATAAAACTAAAATACCAGTCAAAAAAAAAACGGCATTCCCATACAAATTGCCCGGGCGGCTACACACTTTAGGAAATGCCAATATTTTTTGTTCTTTTGCTGTTATTTTAATTTCATTATACTATAGTGATTTAGTATAGCCCCTGGATCGATTTATTACGGATATGTCCCTTCCACGTTGGAATACCAGTATCGCTGGATTATTTTGCCTGTCAGCAAAACTGTATAATTAGGTCATAATCATCTATTCAGCATTTTAACATACATACATACATACTATCACGTCTTTATCCCTAATGGGGCAGACAGAGCATTTTGGGTCTTGCGGCTCTATGCAGAGCCCAGGGCCGCAAGACCCAAAAGCCACTTTTAGCGTCATGGTGGGCGAGAAGATGGAAAAGCAATCAATACAGTGATGGGTTGCTAGCCGCATCGCCTGTTAACATGATTTGCATTTTTGCCCATTCCCTCGATCGGCTTTTACGATCTGCGTGGGAAGAGAAGCAGCTGGTACATTCTAAGATTTTTTTATTTCGCCCAGACCATCATGGGAGCATTTTAATTAAAGTTTAAAGCGACGCAAGACACTGCGGAGCCATCGCAATCGAAACTAAAGGGTCATTTGACAATCCCATAGAATCTCAATGTCTTACTTTTGGCGTCACGTCACTAAAAAACCTTAACGATCAGCAAATTTTACTTTCTGTCAGCAAAATTTTTTTTAGTCTTTAAAACTATAGTTATAAGAGTTATATTGAGTTTTTACGACAGAGGCATTAGTTGGTATTGGTAAGGACGATTTTGCATGCGTCTTGAATGATAAAGTGGTGCACCACTGTCTATAAAACCGATGCGCGCGCGCAGGGTGTAAACGAAAGTGTTCGAAAATGAAGGTGATTACACGTTTATTTTGCTTTTTTAAAATTGTTTATTATTTAATTACAATATTTTTAGGTTGTTATATTTAAATTCCAGTGACGTAACAATATTTTCTTGTGTTTATTTGCAGTGAAATTGTGATTTAGTGCTTGTGATTATGAAGCAATATGGATTTTTTAAAGGATATATTTTTTTAAGACATGGAAAGCACTCCACCGACAAGAGCCCAGCTCTTAAATATAAGAAGAAGAAAGGATATAACGGGTTAAACACACAACGCAAAAAGAGGGTGTTATAAGTTTGACGACAAGTCTGTCTGTGTAGCTGTATGTGGCATCGTAGCTTTCGAAAGGATGGACCGATTTCGATGCGGTTTTGTATGATATAAATCGGTTTAGCTGTTTAAAAGTTATTGGGTGAAAAGGGGATCACGGACTAACTATTCGCGGATTATTTCACCTTTATGAAACACCTGTATACTAAGTATTGTCATCTGGTTACCCTAGAACAAACTACACTTTTCTATACAAACGTAGTCTACGTTTTATTCCGAAACGACATGCATAATTTCGGCAAAATTTTGTCATATCAAAGATATTGCAATTATCTAGGGTTATAATTGGTTTCCTACACTAAAAATATGAACTTGAAATAGAAAAAAATGTGTAATATCATTTTTTTATCACCATTAGTATGGGAAACTTCTACATCCTCATATTTTATTTCCAGTTCATAATTTTACTGTAGGAAACCAATTATAACCCTAGATAATTGCAATTTCTTTAAAATAACAATTTTTACCGAAATATGACATGTGGTTTAAAAATAAAACTTAGACTAAGTACGTTTGTATGGGAAACTCTAGGGTAAGGGGTTTACCTCGACTTTTCTTCTCTAGACTTCACCCTAGATTTTTCTTTTCTAGATTTTACCCTAGATTTAGGGTACTTAAGTTACTTAAAGTAACCCCTTACCCTAGACTTTTTCATACAAACGTAGTCTACCATTTGTTTTGAAACCACATGTAATATATCGGTAAATTTTTTTTTTTAAATATATTGCAATTCTTAAGAGTATTTCCTCTACAGGTGTTAGTGGCAGTATTATGCGTCATCTTGAGCGTGGTAGCTGAGCCGCCCGCTCCGTACCCCCCGAGCGGCTTTAGACCCAACGGACCGGCCTTTAAGCTGCCTCAGAGACAAACACAGGTAAATCTATAAATAAGGTCTAACAAAATATACTGAAACTATTTTAATGGTGAATTCAGTCCATGATACTGAACTGATTTCCTCAAAAAACTCCCCATTGTAAACGACAACTCACACAGATTATGCTAACCCTAAAGTAAGTTCGAGACTTGTGTTATGGGATACTAACTCAACGATACTATATTATTATAAAATAGTAAATTACGATATAAGTGCGTTATGGTGGTTATTACACACGAGGCGGAATTTACCAGCCGAGCCGAAGGCGAGGGCGTAATATAGCCGAGTGTGTATTACCAATATACGCACGTATATGGTACGACGTATTCAACACACTTGCGGAGCAAAATACCTAATAAACTGATTTTTTGATTTTAAATAAACTCAGCCATAAAACTGACGCAAACTGACGCTTTCCCGCCGTTTTACTTTTTAAAATCCGCGCGGCGCGCCGCGCTTTCTTGGCGGTTATAGGATATAACTTCATTATTTTCGTTTATAACACACGTATTTTATGAGCTTCTTTATATATATGACGACCTCCATGGCGTAATGGTCAACACGCTAGACCGCCAACCCGGAAGTCCTGGGTTCGATCCCCAGCCAGGGCAAGTTGGAAAATGGCCTTTTTCAATTTTTCTTGGGTCTTGGATGTTTATCTATATATTTATTTGTTATAAAATATAGTATCGTTGAGTTAGTATCCTATAACACAAGTCTCGAACTTACCTTAGGGCTAGCTCAATCAGTGTAATTTGTCCCTATATATTTATTTATTTTATTTATATTTTATATATCTAAAACCGGTGAAATTAGATACACTTAGATACACACGAGCAGGTGTGTTGAAAATTTATCTGTTTTTTTTTTGGCTGATGGTAGAGAATGATAAGCATTAAGTCCACCTTTTGATCCATTATGGTTAATAAAGATTTAATAACTTATGAATATTTTATAAGAAATACATATAATTATATTGATAAACATCTAAGACCCATGTCGAACTGAACAAGATCATTTTTACCATCTTGACCTGACCGGGGATCGAACCCGGGACCTCCGTGACAACCTGGTATGTTGACCACTAGAGGTCGTCTCAAAAATGTCCGGTATAGTTTTTATTTTGAAAAAATATTTCCGTATTTTTTTTTCTTTTTCATTAAGTACATGGAACATCGAACCGTTTTTGCAGTCAGTTTCAATTAATGAAAGCCAAATTGTCTACATTTCATTATTTTAGTAAATTACATATATTGCGTCGGTAATTTGTGAATAATTTTTCATTTTCATCTCATAATTAATAACCTAATTTAATACAATATTAAATACTTAATATTGGTAAATTAAATTCTAATTGTGCTGTTTATTAGAGTGCAAACAATTAACTCGAATCAATTTCCTATTGGGAATTGGTTTGGTTAGGCCAAATAGATAATTGAAAATATTCAAATTAACCAAATATTAGCAGAGCAAATTGATTCTATACAATATTTTAAGTGTTAAATTTACAATGCTATGAATGAAACACAATACTAGCAACAATACGGTATTATACTCAATTATTTTTATTATTTATATGAATAAGTAACATCATCCGAAACCGTGAACAAAAATATATTTTTTTAATCTGTCCAAAAATAAGTAAGTTTAAGCCACAGGTTTAAGCCCTTTCACCGCGAGACTTTATCAGTTGTCGTGCCCCCAGCGCGAGACATGGTAAATGTAACATACCTATCTACAACCAAAAACGGATATGGATACGTAAGTTATGTGCCATAAGAGCATTTTTTTTGTCGCAAATATGCGACCTTCGCGGAATGGGCCCGACAATCTTTGTCGCATATATGCGACGCTCGCGGTAAAAGGGTTAAAATCTGATGGAAGGGTAAAAAGACTGTCAAGTAACAGAAAAAAGTGGCTGTGGCATACGGACGGACAGACAGACAGACATGACGAATCTATAAGGGTTCCGTTTTTGCTATTTGGCTACGGAACCCTAAAAAGGATGCTCGTAATGCACACTTGACGTCACGCTATACGCTATTAGGTCTCGCGCGTACGCAAGAGATAGTAAAATAAGCATTGCCATACAACGTGGCAATGCAGCCAGCCTTCTGGGCACGTTACCGCAGGGTAAACAATTACCGGGCCTTTTTTATTTGTAATTGTTTGTAGTGTATTGTAGCGAGTAGTTTTAAATTTTTTATTTAAGTTTTTAAGAAAATTTAATGTTTATATATAATTATTTTTCGTCGTAATAAAATTGAACCCATGCTGGTCTGGGAGAAACGAAAAAACTTAGAATGTACCAGCTGCTTCTCTTCCCGCGCAGATCGTAAAAGCCGATCGAGGGAATGGGCAAAAATGCAAATCATGTTAACAGGCGATGCGGCTAGCAACCCATCACTGTATTGATTGCTTTTCCATCTTCTCGCCCACCATGACGCTAAAAGTGGCTCTTGGGTCTTGCAGCCCTGGGCTCTGCATAGAACCGCAAGACGCAAAATGCTCTGTCTGCCCCATTAGGGATAAAGACGTGATAGTATGTATGTATGTATTAACAAAAAATACATAGTAAAATAGCCACATGGAAAACCAAGTCAGCAATTTCACAGCAATATATGTTTAATCATATTAATTAAGTAACGTTAAGCCTTGCTAAGTAATTGTATTTTAACTGTCTTGGTTTTCCATGTGAACTATTTCTTGTGATCTCAAAACTTTTTCCGGTAGAAAAAACTAATTTTTTTCAACATAATTAATTTTTCTTACATAATATGATGAACATACAATCGAGGCTTGTATTCTTCTTTCTTCGACAGTTCTTTATTCTTTCATTCTTTGACAACCTATGTGGCGTAGTCACCCAGAGGTCCCGGGTTCGATCCCCGGCCAGGGCAAGTTGGAAATTGCCCTTTTTAAATTGTATTGGGTCTTGGATGTTTATCTATTTATGTATTTGTTATAAAATATAGTATCGTTGAGTTAGTATCCCATAACACAAGTCTCAAACTTACTTTGGGGCTAGCTCAATTAGTGTAATTTGTTCCTATATTTTTATTATTATTATTTATTCTTCTAGAACACAGGCCAACAACCCCAGCAGCAGTACATCCCCCCCAACAATGCGTACGGCCCACCAGTGGACCCTCGCAACCCCGGCAACACTTACGGCGCACCTGAGGAAGATGACGTGTCAGTCCAAGGTTTGCCCACGCCTGAGCAGCTGCCCATCTTCCAGCCCTCGCCCATCAGTGGGCAACAGTACGTGGGCCCCTCCCTGCAGGCCGATTTGAAGAATTTGGATGAGAGATATAGGCAACAACAGGTATTTAATGATTATTTCTTTCTTTCTCTATCTTAAGGGTTGGGACTTATCTGTCACAGAACAGCACGGAACGCCACGGAACCGGCCTTGCTGATGCGTTCCGTCGTTTCCTCTCGCTCTTATTAAATAATATTATAACATATATATAGATATTATAGAAATAGGTTACATTATTGTACATAAATCGATCTAAGATGATCGAGGGAATGAGCAAAAAATCAAATCATGTTAATAGGCGATGCGGCTAGCAACCCATCACTATTTTGATTCCTTCATTGATACCTTCTTGCCCACATAAAGCTAAAAGTGGCCTTTGTGTCTTGCAGCCCTGCATGGGCTCTATTTGCTTAGAGCTGCAAGACTTAAAAATGCTCTGTCTGCCCCATTAGAGATTAAGACGTAATAGTATGTATGTATGTAATGTAAATAAATACTTGGATGGGTGACCACAAGTGGCATAAAAATTTCTCAAGCCTCACCGTGCTTCGAAAGGCACGTATAAGCCGTTGGTCCCGGCTGTCGTCATTGTATGACAATCGTCAAGCTATGTGAAAGTGTACCTATCAGTAGGAAGCAGGTAATATATATCGGCGGCAGTTATGTTTAATTGAAATAGTAATTTTAACAATAATAGAGCATTACAATTTTCGGGCACTACCTTTATCTATTTGAAATAAATTATTTGAATGGAAACGGAGATATCATTAAAAATGTTGTCTTGAAGCCTTAGTTAATTCTACGTTAAATATAATATTAATCCATTACGATCTGACTAAAAAGGACAAGACTTGAAATAAAAATATCACGTAATATAATTTTTGCTTATTATTTTGTCCCCAGTATCAAATCCAACAAGAGAAATACAGAGAATACGAAAGACAGCGTCAATTAGAAGGCCAAGCCAACAACGTCGCCAACAGAAACAACCCAGTACCTCCCAGACAATTCGGTCGAACAACTCCTAAACCTGAAGCCTCCACCACCCAAAGATCTGAAGACGCAAGCACAACCATCGCATCTACAACCGAAGCTATCGAGTTAAATGAAGGAGAAACTCTTGATGGTGACTCAAAGGACTCCAAAGTTACAGTAGAAGTAACAAAACAGAAGTTACAGGAGTATCCTGGTGAATTTTACCTGAGTTCCTTAGCGCAGCTTCAACTGCAACCTCAGTTTGTTCCGTTCCAATTTGGACAATTAAGAGCCCCTCTAATCGTTCAGCCACAAGTGAATCAGAAACAGGTGGCTGGTTATGATGCTCAAACGCATTTCGCTGCTTTGCCTTCAGTGTTAGCTCAAAGACAAGTTTTTGAACAAAATCAGCAAGTGTATCCTGATCCAGCGCTTTTAGTTCAAAATCAGCGCCAATTCGTAGCTCCTGTTCAACCACAGCAGCAATTTGTTGCCCCAGCTCAAATAAATCAGTACCAACCCGTCATTCAGCCTCAAGTTCAAGCTTTCCCTCAAATCCAGGCGCAACCCGTAGCATTGCAACCTCAAGCTGTAAATCCTGCTTTCTATCCTCAACCAAACCCAGACACAGAGGAAGTAGAAGAGAAGAATGTACAAGAGCAACCTCAATTAGTTTATCAGCAGCAACCTCAATATCAACCTGTTCAACCTCAATACCAACAACCGCAGTTGGTTCAAGCGCAAAACGTTCTTCCTCAAGGACAATACGTGAATTATCCTAATCAAGACTTAGCTCAGTATCAGAATGGATTCCAAGCTCAACTTCTTCAACAACAGCCACAATTTCTTCAACAACAAGCTCAGTTTCCCCAACAACAAGCTCAGTTTCCCCAACAACCAGCCCAGTTTCCTCAACAACAAGCTCAGTTTCCCCAACAACCAGCCCAGTTTCCTCAACAACAGGCTCAATTTCCTCAACAACAACCCCAGTTCCCTCAACAACCAGCCCAGTTTCCTCAGGGTCAGGACGCGTTCCTCCAAAGCGGTTTAGACGTGAACCAACAAGGCAACGGGGTCGATCAGACGGAGGATCGTGAGGAATCTGATGATGGAAGTTCAGTTACAGCTACGGCGGTGGCTACGGCCTTTGGAACTAGGTAAGTCATCTATACATATAACTAGTAGTTCGCCGTGAACCTAGACCTCACGATTATTATTTTCAAGACATTTTTATTAATATTTCAAAAACTACTGAACCGATTTTGATGCCCAACGAACTTGAAAATCCTATTGATATTTCCTACACACCTACCAAATTTTATCAAAATCGGACCATCGGTTCAGCAGTATCGCGATACAAACATACATACATACATACAATGTGCTTTCGCCCCCAACTCGATTTTTTTAAATTTCGACTTTGCTAAGAACTTCTGCTAAGGCGTCATTTTTTATAGTTTAAATGGACCATTATGGGTCTGCATCAACTGTTCCTTTTTTCAAAATCTATTATACCCTATATTTTGCCCAGGCTCAACAGCTATATCAAAGTTTTTCAAATCGGTCCAGGTATTTTCGAATAATCGGTGAACATACATAAAAAACGATTAGAAGTCAGTTACTCGTAATTAGGAAAAATATTCACGCTGAAATGTGAGAATCATTGGTAAAATGATACGTTTGATTGAGACGCCGAGGAAAACGTATCGGCTGCAGGGAGTTCTAATGAATATGAATCAAATCAGGATTCCTTCTGTAAGCCGCGCCATGGTAATGTCAGGACAAAAATAACGAAGCCACGGAAGGATAGAATATTGGTATATAATATGTGATTTGAATTACTTTATGTGATTCCGTCACCAGTTAGTTAATGTAAACTATTACCGGTTGATATATTTATTATACTGATGTTGGTGATGATGATTGACTGAACATGAAGATGACTCACTACTGTCGGTCCCAGCAAACCTGCCACCAAAAGCACGTGTGCACCCGCCATGGAAGCTGTTGGTGGAAGGTGCACTCGGGCTGTAATAGTTTACATGAACTAATTGGTGGTGGAATCACACAGTGATACAAATCAAATAGTTTTTAACTTTGACTTCCGCAAAGTTAATAATTAGTTTTTTTATTTAATAAGTTTTAGTAGTATGGTCATAAAATGACAGTCAAAAAACAAAAAAAACGACATTCCCATACAAATTGCCCGGGCTCACATTCGTATGGAAAGGCAGTTTTTAAATTTTGGCTGTTATTTTAATTTTATACTATAGTGATCTATAAGTATACCCCGTGGTTCGATTTATTACGGGTACGTCCCTTCCACGTTGCAAGCTGTGTGTCACTTCTCTCTGCTCATTATTTTGCAACCTGTCCTCAGTGGTTGATTAGCATTTCTACGTGACTTCGTAAAGGCCGAGTCATTTGCATGGAACTTCGAAGGACAGGAATGTGATCTCAATAGTGTCTAACGATTTGTCAATACCTACATTTTTTGTCTAGCAAACAGCTTTATAAGTGAGATAGGACGCCGCTTAGCAGAAAAAGGTTTCGACCCTCGCTCTGGATGGTATCTGGTTCAAAGAATTGCCATCACAATACAAAGAGGGAACGCAGCTAGTGTGATGGGCACCTTCGAACCAGGTACTATCAGAGGCGGAATTTTTGATTCTATTTAGTTTTTATATAATTTAGTTTTAATTTATATATAATCATTATAGTTTAGTTTAACGTTTATTTATAGTTTGGTTTAGTATATATTAATTTGTAAAATCGACTGTATATATATTTTTTGTCTTATTTTTAACCCCCGACACAAGAGAGGGGTGATAAGTTTGAGAGTGCCCGCCTACGTCAGACCGATAGTCGTCAGATCGACAGTAGTAGGACAAATTTTTTTGTATGAATTTCTGACCTACTTTTTATAGGAACGTGTGCAATATATTGCAATCAGTACGTTCTATTTTTCTCATAAAAAAAAATCGGTCACCAATTATCGGACGTTGGCGGGCAGCCCAACGCTAACGTCTGTCGGTCTGTCTGTTTGTCTGTGTCATCGTAGCGTTTGAACGGTAGGACCGATTTCGATGCGTTTTTTTTTTCAAGTTTCTTTGCAGTGGTTCTTGGCTATGCTTAATTAAAATAGGTTCGGTTTAAAAGTTACTAAGTTATCGCTTGATAGTTGGGGTTTTTGTAGTTTGCCTGTCAAATAATAGATGGCGCTGCGGATACTTACGTTGGCGATACGGAATAATTCTATTTAGTTCCTCCGACCATCACTAGATGGCGTTTACATGTGAAACTATATTAAATTCGGGTTTTTATAGTTTCGTAATAACAGGACAGTATTACTCAGACCCGCTGTCCATCCATCCATCTGTCTGTTCGCCTGTTTGTCACCAGGCTGTATGTCATAAACCGTAATAGCTGGACAGTAGAAATTTTCACAGATCATGTATTTCTGTAGCCGTTAACAATGAGTACTAAAACCAGAATAAAATAAATATTTAAGTGGGGCTCCCATACAACTAACGTGATCTTTTTAAAGATATTGGTACGAGACCCTTAGTCTTCTTCTTATCGTGTGTATTAGTGACTAACACTAGTGTCAGAGTTTTTAAACCGCCTTAAAGGCCTCTGACATGGTTTTAGGTAACGACCAATGTCAAAGACAGTGACCGGGACCGACGGCTTAACGTGCCCTCCGAAGCACGGATCATCTTACTTATCGGACAATTAGGTGATCAGCCCACAATGTCCTAACCAAACTAGGACAACAAAGTCGTTGCCCCCGCCGGGAATCGAACCCGCGACCTCCGGGTATGAGCCAAACGCTCTAACCACTACACCACGGAGGCAGTTAGACCCTTAGTGCGCGAGTCCGACTCGCACTTGGCCGGTAATTTTAATTTGCCTGGCTAATTAACTCGTTATATTGTTATAAAATAAATTGTTGCATAAAAGAGAGGTATTTATTTATTAGGAAAGGAAACGACCATGGAATAGTATGTACTTGCTTGACTTTCGTGGAAACGACTCTATCGTTCTTATGTTTTTTCTTTATTGATAAGTTACTATGGTAACCTATAGTGATGTGATACAATTGTAGTGTGGGGAAATAATCTATTATTAAACATATAGAACAACGTTTATCCGAAACAGAAACGAAATTGGGGATTAATAATTAAATTTACATTTACATTTGCATTCAATTCCCGAGTGCTATCAACGTGCTTGCAGTCATTGGATTCTGTTAATTGCATTCACGCATTGTATGATCACATGTGAAAATAATAAGCTTTTTAACGGGAGGACTTAATCCGAAGAATTTTTCGAGCTCAGTTTCAATTCAAATCTTTATTATCATAGATATTTATATTATCTCTTAATAATCTTTATTGTTTTGTTGCAAAATTATTGACGTCAAATGGTTACTTACAGCTAATTAGTATATGTTTACCGACTTCCAAAAAAGAAGGAGCTTATAAATTCTTATTTTTATGAATGTTCACCGACTATTCAAAGACACCGGGATCAATTCTTCTTCTTCTTATATTTAAGAGCTGGGCTCTTGTCGGTGGAGTGCTTTCCATGTCTTCTCTTCTCTGGATCAATTAGGGAATGTTTTTATGCGAGGGGACTAAAAATCGACTTTACCCCTAAACTTCACAACCGATTTTGATGAATTACTATAGGACTACCTGACAAGTACCTATGCCCTTTTAAACATAAAATCGGTATAATTTTAAACATAAAATATATGATCCAAATCGGTCCAGCCGTCTTCAAATAATATATTTGCGGAGAAGGGTGTTATAAGTTAGACGCCAACGTCAGTCTGTACGTATAATTGTGAAGTTCTTAGCTGCGTCAAATCTATGGTTCTTAGCTATGTTGGGGAGTTTTAGGTTTGACGCCAACGTCTGTCGGTCTGTATGTATGTTTGTGGACCGATTTCGATGTGGTTTTTTTACGTGAAGCAAGTTCCTTTGCTGTAGTTCTTAGCTGTGTTTGATGAAAATTGGTTATATCGGCAGCTGTTCTGCTACTCATCACAGGGCCTTCTTGACAGTCTTCTTCACGCCCACAATCTCGCCTTTGGGCCTTACGGCTCTAGAATCTGTCTATCCCGTTAGGGATAAAGAAGGGATTACGTTTATGCACAAACAGAATTGATGTAGCGCCACCCTAGTTTGCTTGTTTCATTTAATTTAATTTTTATGTATAAGATGTTTTATTTTTAAGTCAAATTAAATTTTATTTATTTGGTGTCCTCGGAAGATCAACGTTGTGGTCAGACGACCACAACATTATGCTGAGAATCAAAATGGCCTCCATTTTGATATAGGCACAAATATTTTAGTTTTAGTTGCTGAAAACTGCTATTGTTTAACCGTGTTTGTGATATATCAATCTTTTTTCTTTTTTTTCTTCTTTTAATTTTGTGTTTTTCTTGTAGGACTCAACCCCGGGTGCAGTACGGAGCACCTTACCCGAGAGGTCAGGCAAACCCTGGATACCAAACTACCACAGAAGCTGCAGTTGAGGTAATTTATTTATTCATTTATTCAATTTATTCATAATTATTACATTGGTGCCGAAAATTTCGGGATAAAAACTATCCTATATGTCCTAAAGACTTCCCCGGGTCTCAAACTATATCCACACCAAATTTTATCTAAATTAGTTCACTGGTTGAAGCGTAAAGAGATAACAGACCGACAGATAGAATTACTATCACATTTATATATTATTATAGCAAGGAAGTAAAGAGAGCCACCACAGGTATGACACTTCATAGAAGCGGAGTATCATTTATGCCTACTACTACAAATGAAACTATACGTCTGTGCACACGTCAATGTGTGTGTGTTCGCCCCAACAAGCTTGACAAGGCGAGAACGGAGGAGAGGTGCGTGGACGGGGGACGGGGACGCATATCGCACGACACCTTAGGAGATTCCGCTCTGAATGTGATACTTATACTACCTGGACGACCGAGCTTTGCTCGGTTATATCTCAAACATTAACTACCTACATTAAAAAAATGTACAACACAAAGTGGGATTCGAACTCATAACACTCCTTCTTGTCGTCCGCGTCTTAAACCGCTGGGCCAGACGGATTGGGGCCAGCAGGATGAAATCAGCGACCATATTCTGCGTGGAAAGAAAAACGTATGAAAACTCGAAAACACGCGTTTTCCCAAACATAAGACTTATTTAGATCGATTCTTTACCCCCGAAAACCCCCATATACCTAATTTCAGCGAAATCGTTAGAGCCGTTTCCGAGATCACAGAAATAAATTTATATACATACAAATATACAAGAATTGCTCATTTAAAGGTATAAGAGTACCTGAGCGACCGAGCTTTGCTCGGTTACATCTCAAACATTAACTAAATTTTTTTAACTTGTCTAAAATATATAAACTTGAACAGAAAAAATCAAAAGTAAGTCACCGAGTGAGATTCGAACCCGTAACACTCTTTCTAGCGGTCCGCATCTTAAACCGCTGAGCTAAACGGATGGCGGCCGGTATGATGAAATTAGCGACCATATTCTACGTGGAAAGAAAAACGCATGAAAACTCAAAAACACGCGTTTTCCCAAACATAAGACTAATCTAGATCGATTGTTTACCTCCAAAAACCCCCATACACCAATTAACAGCGAAATCGTTTACCTCCAAAAACCCCCATATACCAATTTACTCGAGCCGTTTTCGAGATCACAGAAATATATAAATATACAAGAATTGCTCTCTGACAAAAATCCGACAGCTTGTGCGTTCCCCAAAAGATAGCGAGCCACTAAACGTTCCCGGTGTTTATGAAGTCCCTTGTGATTGTGGAAGGAGCTACGTGGGGGAGACGTGTCGGAATGTGTCTACTAGGTTGCAGGAGCATATAAGAAGTCTAAAGAAACTGGACAGCAACGGGTCAGCCATCGCCGAACATGCGATAGAGACGGACGTCACACATTACATACGCTTCGACAGGGCCAAAGTCTTAGCTAGAGAGAAAGGTTTTGTCCCTCGTAAAATACGAGAAGCAATAGAGATTGGGCGACGTCCTAATTTTAATCGTGATGTTGGTTGGAGCTTACCCGCCGCCTGGAAACCGGTGCTTCAGGAGACGCATAATAGATGCCATGTACAGCCGACAGTCTCTGATACAGTGAGCTTTTTTCACGCACTGGCGCTATCACCAGCCGCAGAAGATGATGAAGAGGAAATAACGACTCCCAGTACATCCACGGGAGTCCTTGACGCAACTATCCAGCAACAACCACCATCTACCGAATTGTCGCTGCGGGCGCAGAGGGCGATGGCCCGCGCTGCCCGCGCGCCCCGCGCCTCCCGCGACTAACATCAGTGTGTCGCGAGCCGGTGCGGTGTACGGGCCTCTCGGCACATTCGCCCTGATGAAGACCTCCGGATGAGGTCGAAACATGTCGGCAGTAGCTGACTCTATACGTGAGTTACCCGTGTTTTGATATTAATAATGACTGCATCTCACGTTAGTTTTAACCAAAAAAAAAAAGAATTGCTCGTTTAAAGGTATAAGATTAATTCGCCAGGCGCCTATTAAATTCTGTCCTGCCTTCGCCTTATAGCGTTAACATGCCTATTTTTTGCAGCAGACTTCAGCAGTGGACGGACCAGCCGTTGCTGAAGCAACCGCTGCGGAAAACCCTGGTGCCAGGAGAAAGAGTGCTAAGCTGAGGTGCGTGACATTTGATATTTAATCTTCATCTCCTTCTTAGGGGAGATTTTGGCGGGAAGTCAAAGGGTTCAGTTAGAGTTTGCTTTAAATTGTTTAGCATACTGGCCATAAATAAAAAAAGGTGGGTCTACTGTTTACACTGACCTCCTTATATACACTTGTATATAAGGAGGTCAGTGACTGTTTACTTTCCCGCGTTTTTTTTCTTTACGGCCAGTATTAATTTATATGGCAACGCGGGCAAGGCCGTTCGTTCTGGCTTCAGCTAGTCAGAAATAAAGAAATTTGAATTCATCAGCAGTAGTCCCAAACAATGCTTCATAAATAAGCAATAGGATGTTGGAACAGTCGCCCGTTTTAAATTCACAACTCACAACCAATATTGCATGATACTACATGTACGAACAGTCAGCCAAGGAGCTACCTGGGCCGGCTCTCTGCCTACCTATATCTTGAATTTTCTCATAAATGCAAAATAATATCAACATGAAAATGTATATACATATGGGCTTATTTCATTTGTCCCTCACAATAAAAGTAAAAAAAAAATCAAAGAACTTATGGATATACATACACTATGGGTCCTACAGAGCATTTTGGGTCTAGCTGCTCTAAACAGAGCCATGGTCCGCAAAACTTAAAGGCCACGTTGGCGAGAAGGTGGAAAAACGAATCAAATAGTGATGGGTTGCTAGAGCATCGCCTATTCATATGATTCGCATTTTCGCCCAGCTTCTACAATCTGTGTGGGAAGAGAAGCAGCTAGTACATGCTAAGTTTTTTCTTTTTTCCCTGACTAGCATAGAAAAAACTACTAGTTATGAAAGTAGGTACTAACTGACGTATTTTCTTTTCAGGAGCAGAAGGGTCAGGCCAGTCTTCACTCTGGACAGATCCGGCCACCTGGTGTTAGCTGAACAAAACTAAATCATTATCTTCTTATTCCTTACTTTCTGGACTACTATCTACTACCATTATTTATTGAAGTTTACAGAAACTTGAACGTCTTGATCGTTCGAAGGGCTAAAATATTAACTGAGGCTTTAAAAATGGAGTCATAATGATAATAAAATAGTTAAAAAATGTGTCTGTATAAAAAAAAACATTGTGGTGATGCGATAATCCAGTAAGATTTTTTTTAAATGTCTGTCCGTTTTTCTCTTTGTACATGTACACGCTAATCTCCGGACGGATTCGAACGAAACTTTTTTTGTTATATAGCTGCTAAGCCTAGGCAACATATAGGGTATAATTGATTATGGAAAATGGAACACCTGATGCAGAACCATAATGGTCCAGCTAAACTATATTAAGAACTATAAAAATGACGCCTTAGAAAAAGTTGTTCAGCCTGATGAGCATTTTCCGGAGACAAAGTCCATGTGAACGAAGTCGCGGGCTTCGGCTAGTTTTTCTTATAAATTTGTTTATGAAAGATGACTCCATTTTTGAAGCGCACCGTATTTTCATACCATGTATATAAAGAATTGAGTGCAGGAATCTACAAAAACGTAACTGCTGCTTAAAATTGACATATTTTTTGCAATTATATTGGTTTAAAAACAAAAATACAATCAAATTGATAACATCCTTACATTTTTGAAGTCTGTTGTTTATGGTGACTGGTCTTTTACAAGACATTACATTTTGCAAAAGACGTTAAAATGCCCAAAAAATAGAATGGTATATGGAAAAATGTCTATCTATTCTTTTTGGCATTTTAACATTCAAACTTTTGAATCACCAAAAAAATTTAAAATTACCTTATTATACATGTATGTATTATATGTTGCAACCAACAGGTTAAATCAGGCAGTTAACTAGACGCCTAGCCCGTTCTGTAAAAGACGGCATCCAATTAAATGGCCGAAGGATGATTAGGCAAGTCATTGAACGCAACGTTTCACAACATGGCTGAAATGTATGGTTATTTAGCTATTTTTTTTTATATTGCCCTTTATGTCCCATAGTTGGGCAAATGTCTCCCCTTGTTGTTTCCAAATACTTTGATTTTTAGCTACTTCTTAAATTTAATTATTTTTGGATATTGAAGAATTTGTTATAAATTGTTGTTTGAGTTCACAAGTTTATTGGCAATTACCTGTGCAATTACTTACCACTATACTCCATTTGGTTAGGTATTTAAATAAATGTAAACAATCTTGACATGTCTTTTTATTGAAATATACACTTTATAAATTAATACCTTTGCAAATTACAAAGTAATTATTTAATTTATAATTTATAACATAATTACTTTGTAATTTGCATGTCAAGATTGTTTACATTTATTTAAATACCTAAACAAATGGAGTATAACTAGGTAGTAATATTAAAATATTAAAAAAAAATGAGTTTGATGTGAACGAAAAATAACATTTGCTGGTGTTTGGCTGTTGACGCCATATTTGTTTGTTATGGTGTCTGTCTACTAGCACTGCTGTAGAAAAAATCTGAACTTAATTTAAATCATTTGCTGAGTCTGTTCAACGTTTAACCATTTGGCGTGTTAAAAGTCAGCCAGCCTGTTAAATACGCAACATCCAATTGGAAAATTGGATGCCGGCCTTCAAGAAACGGCCTAGGAATCCAATTAGCTAGCAAATTTAACCAGATCGCTGATACATATTATTATATTCCATATTCAGCGGCTTACCTACTTAAGATAAAAGTTGAAAAACTTGGTTCAAAAAGTTCTCAGTACTCCATCTTGCGGCTTGAACATGAATTTCCATCCCTCTCTTTGTATTCTTGTTTTTATATCAACTCTTATAAAATACTCTCCGCATCTTAATTCGTTATTTATTCTCCTTTTCTAACTTATAATCTCTTATATTTATAACTTACTTACCCGTTTGTAAAAAGGAGTGAAAATAAACTTAAATGTGTTTCAAATTGCATTTTTATTTATTTTTCTTATGTTTCCAGATTAAATCACTTGACAATAGGTACAATCCAAAGGATATCACTAAGGCTTCATTACTAGCACAAAAAAACCATAAATACACAACAAAATGACGAAAAAATTCGTTACACTAGCTATTATTACCAAATTCTCTCTGATCAAACCGACCGGAATAAGTAATATAGATTTGAGTCGTTCAAATCCATCATATTCCGAGGGTTCCTCCATCATCGGTGCGAAATCAGTTGATATTGTGACTGTATCACCTTGTTCTACATCAGCATTCTCAACAGCCGGTGGCTTCAACACCTCCACGAAATCATTTATAAGCTTAGGCTTCTTAATTTTTAGAGGTATTTTGCTAGTACTTGGTGGAAAAGTTGGTTTTGTATTCTGAATGCTTAGTTTAAGCATTATATTGTCAATAATTTGTTTCTTCACTAAATCACATTGCACCGATTCGTTAGCAGTTACAGGTTTTATATTGTCTATAAGAGTTTTGGCTGACACAGCGTTTTCTATTGGCTGAAGCTCTGGTATAGGCCGTGCAATTTTTTCATACGCCGGCGAAGATTTCGTCAGTTCTTTGACTATCTTTTCAACTAAATTATCCTCAAGTCTTTTAACAGTGAGATCTAGTAGTACAACTATTCTTTCCCACAGTTCTGAAATTGTAACTGGATTTGTACCAACATCTTCAGAACAACTCTTCTTTTGCAAGTTCTCTCTGTCTATGAAAATATTTCTAATAAAATCTTCGCTTGGTAAATTAATATTTCTTTGCACATGCACAGTTTTTTCAGAAGTGAAAGGTTTTTGAAAAATGCCTGCTGGTTTTTTCTCTCTTATGCTTTGGTAGTCTCCGTTATTTTTGTTGATCTTTGTTTCATTAGCTTTGTTGTTTTTATCATTAATTAGTGTATTCATTTCAGTAACATTCTCCACACTATGAACTGGATTTAATTGGGAAAAAAACCCCAGATTAATAACAGTGTCGAGCAAAGCTTCTTTGTTGTTTACTAATGTATTTTCATTCGGTATTTTATGGAAAGTTGGTCTGTTTTCTATATTAGGTTCAGTGTTTTGGGATGCGAGATCAGGAAAGAATATTGTTTTACTTTGTGAATTATATTGCGAAATCACGTAAGAATCCATATTTGTGCATTGATTGTCTGACCCAGTTAGTGTTAAGGCACTATCTTCATATGAGACAAGATCTTTTTGTTCAGAATTTTTTGAGGTGCTACTGTTAACATTAGAAGTTAAAGATGCCGAAGATTGATAAGTTGGGTCTGAACTTGTCAGATCATCGTTTGATATTTCTTCGCGTTTTTTATTTGCAAGATTATCATCCTGGTTTGGATTATAAGTGACAGCAAGAGCAACGTTAAGTACATCTGGCTGAAAGGGGAAAGTGTTCTCTGAAGAGATTTTTATGACTGAACTTTTAGGCTCTGGTTCATCTTGATCCGTTAGTAAACTATTATTTTGATTAGTCAGATCCATACTGCTTTTACGAATCAAAGTATTTTGGCTTGCGCAAGAGCGTTGTTTAACAGTTGAAACAGAGGATTTTATAGAACCCATGTCACTTTGTTCCAAGTCAGCAATGTCGAATAAAGAACCTTCTTCTAGCAAATTTTCTTTAGCTAAAACTTTTTTCAATATTCTTGTTTTTGAAACAACGTTCGTCATTGAATTCGAACACAATTTTGTGTTATCTAATACATAGTTCTTTCTAGTTTTACTGTAGAATTTGCCTAGTTTGTTTATAGTGTCAATTTTATTACTTTTATACTTAAAATGAATATTTCTGATTTCTAATGCACCTTTGTTTTTATTTAATCTTTTTGCAGATTTAGAATCATTAACTTGTTTTTTGTTTCTTGGCCTTTTATTATTTTTCGCGCTGAATATTATTTGTGGTTGATCAAGCGTATCTTCTCTTGTATCACCTTTTTGAAATTTATCTGTGTCTATATGATCAGGGTCATAAGATTCATTTTGCGCCACAACATTTGTGTCAGTGCTACTTTCAGGCGAATTTAGGTCTAGGTCTGAGATTTGTGATGGGTTTGAATCTATGCGAACTTTTTCTGAGACTGGTGTAAGAGAAGAAGCGCTTACGCTGTCTTTTGGACTTTTTCTGTTGCATGCCACTTGTTGAGTAGCCAGGTCATCGTATGTTTCATGAAGTGCAAAAGCAACAACGAACGTGGAGTTTTTTCTCGGATACCTCGTGGCAGATTTAGGTCTTTTTATACCGTGCGATTTAGTTTCCATTTTAGTAACGTGAATTGGAGTTCCTGAAAACAAATTAAATTAGTTTTAATTCGCATGTTCATCAACTAATATGTAGCATTCATTCTGTATACTTCCTATAGCGACTCAGCAATGAGTTTAAGTCCACTGCCGGACGTAGGGCTTTCTCAAGCATACCCAAAATGATAAACGGTAAACTTATTAAAGATTTTTTAAATTTCCATTAATGTGTACTGCGACTGTGTGTTTTGATTACTAAGACAAAGACTCGTAAACACACAGTATAGAAAACGAAGTTAGGACCCACAATGTGGTCTGACGTCGCTGGAAAGGCTTTGGATGCAGGCCGCTCTAGATCGGTCAGTTTGGAAATCTTTGGGAGAGGCCTATGTGGCCTCTCCCCAGTGGACGTTGTGCGGCTGAAATGATGATGATGATGAGACACAGTATGTACTGACGTATAGCTTATTTGTTGAATTGATGTGCTTGTCAAAGGCGCGACTTAAAGGCCGCGTCTTTGTAAAAATCAAACTGTCCGGCCATTTTAAACAATACTTATCATCTAAGGGGCAGAATAACCGCCAAATAAATAAATATATAGAGACAAATTACACTGATTGAGGTAGCCTCAAAGTAAGTTCGAGACTTGTGTTATGGGATACTAACTCAACGATACTTTTTTTATAACAAATACAATTTGAAAAAGGCCATTTTCCAACTTGCCCTGACCGGGGATCGAACCCGGCACCTCTGGGTGGCGGACTAGCATGGTGACCACTATGCCACGAAGGTCGTCAAGAGCAGACTCTTTCTAGCAGAGTCATGTAGTTATAGGTTGTGTCGCGGAGAGTGGTCCTTGGGGTTCCGTACCATTAGCTATAAAAAAAATTGGTTTGTTGTATAGGACCCCTCCTAATTACATAGTTTTTTAATTATTTATTAATAAATTTATTTATTTATCAAAAATTAAAATAATAAAAAAATTATCAATCAAAAATGCCCACACGGATTGTACCAGGCTCAAAGGTACCCATTATGCTAGCTGCATTTCCTCTCTGAATAGCAATGGATATCCTTTGAACCAGGTACCAGCCGGAGCGGTAGTCATAACCCCGATCTCTTAAACGACGTTCTATCTTACTAACAAAGTCCCTAGCTTCCGGACACCATGGGCCAGCAGTCTCTACGGCGACGGGCCCAAAATCATAATGTGTACTTAACATTGAATATTTTGCTTTTTTTGGCTAGCAGCAGCTTGCGCTGCCGCCCGTGAACGCGTGGTGCTAGTGAGATAGGACGCCGCGTAAGTGCTGACGCATGTTGCGTCCCACAACAGACTCCGTCCTCTCTGCCACACATCAAAGTTAGTCCATCGGGTCTTTTGCCATCCGTCCTTGAGAGACCTGGAGGCTCTAATTGGCATGGAATATTTGCTGAAATTAATGCCCGACGTATAATGTCATTAATTGCGTGATGCCGCGACCAACGACCAGCACATCGTATGCAACCAAGTGTATGATGCCCATCTGCAACTATTCCCCCACAGATACAACGATGCGGCTCACACACTGCACAGCCCAATCTTAAGGCCATACCCAAATTTTCCGGGGTCCAGTAGCGCCGCCATTTAAAATAAATCATTTAAAAGGAAACGGAGATATCATTCAAAATTGTGTCTTGGTCAAGCCCTAGATAACCCTTAAAACTATTTTATGAACTACTGTTTATAATAAATTTACTTAATTTATTATTTTGTATATCGTTGTTAAAAAAATATTTTTAAATAAAAATAATATTTAAAAATTTAAAATAAAAATTAAATTTAAAGTGCAAACGTGAAGCTTTTCTACGCACATTAGCTAAAAGTGGCCGTTTTTCGCAAATGTGCGTAGAAAAGCTTCACGTTCTCACTTTAAACTACAAAAAGTAGTTTAAAAAATACTTTGAATGGGTATCTAGAACTTGACCAAGACACAATTTTAAATGATATCTCCGTTTCCTTTTAAATGATTTATTTTAAATGGCGGCGCCACTGGACCCCGGAAAATTTGGGTATGGCCTTAACGCCACAGCCACTAGAATCATTATCTAGTTAATAATTTATTTTATTCTGTTTTTAGTATTTGTTGTTACTAATGTATCGGCAACTGTAGCAATTGTAGCGGCAACATGAATTCATCATTTGTTAAAATTTGAACGGTCTAGGTGTCACGGTTCATGAGATACAGCCTGGTGACAGACAAACAGAATAGGGTCCCGTTTTTACACTTTGAGCACTGAGCCCTAAAATTTCAATTTCATTCATATGAACTATCAAACGTTTTGCTAAACCTATTATATAATTATTAAAAAAATTCCGGCCAAGTGCGTGTCGGACCACGCGCACGGTAGGGTTCCGTACTTGCAAATGTCGACTTTGAGTTGGTCGCCTATGACTCTGTCATTTGGAAACCCTCAAATTCAAATTCAAATTCAAATATATCTTTATCATCATAGGATATTTATAATATCTCTTAATAATCGTCATTGTTTTGTTTACAATTGTTGACGTCAAATAGTTACTTACAGCTAAGTTTACTACCGCTTCCAAAGCGCTAGTGCAGAAGAAGCGGTAACAAACTGCACTGCACCTTTTCTCCAAGGACGTCAACTCACAATTAAATTAATACTTAAAGTTAATGTGGACTGAGAATACATTGTTTTGTTTTGTAATATCATGATTTTAATTGAATTTTTAAATGTCAAAATTTTTAAATAATGTCAAGTTGTAGATTTAGTTTGTACAAAATGTACATGTCATTTGCGAGTACCTATATTACAAACTTTAAGAGGGACCCGCGCCAAGCTCAAGCCAGACTTTTTTGTCCTTAAGGTAGTCATCGGTACTATAATAAGCCTTCTCACAAAGTACTTTCTTTACATACGTTTTGAATTTATTATCCGGCATATCAAGGACCGATTTTGGCAATTTATTATAAAAAAGTATACAGTTCCCCATAAACGTCTTACTAACTGTTTTGAGCCTAGAAAATGGGGCAACTAAGTCATTCTTATTACGTAGGTTTCTATCGGTCAAATCGCTTACTTTACTGTATGAGGAAATATTTTTCCTTACATGCATTATGTTTTCAAATATATACTGTGATGATAAGGTAAGTATATCTATTTTCTTGAATAATTCTCTGAGTGAGTCTCTAGATCCTAACCCGTAAATAGCACGAATTGCCCGTTTTTGTAAAATGAAAATAGTCTGAATATCGGCTGCACTCCCCCACAGGAGTATGCCGTAAGACATAACACTATGAAAGTAACTAAAATAAACTAGTCTAGCAGTTGCTACATCTGTCAATTGTCTTATTCTCCTAACAGCATAAGCCGCAGAGCTAAGCCTATTAGAAAGTTTAGTTATATGAGCACCCCATTGAAGTTTTGAGTCTATTGTAATTCCTAAGAAGGTAGTACTTTCAACAAGATCGAGTTTTTCACCATCTATCATTATGTCAACGCAGTCCTGTCTCACATTAGGAAGAGAAAATCGAATGCATTAGGTCTTTTTCGCATTTAACATGAGGTTATTGGCAGAAAACCAATCAGAAATAGAAGACAAGGTGCTGTTCACCGCGCTAGCGTTTGTGCTATGTCGATCTATTTTGAATATTAGCGAGGTGTCATCAGCAAACAGCACTATGCCAGCCTGCTTCTCAACCATGTAAGGCAAGTCATTAACATAAACTAAGAAAAGGAAAGGTCCAAGAATTGAACCTTGCGGTACGCCTATTTTAACATTAGATCCGTGAGATTTTATGCCATTTAAATCAACAGTCTGATGCCTATCTGTTAAATAAGATTCTATCAGTTTAATTGAATTATCATCAAAACCGTATTGACGAAATTTGAGCAAAAGTGTCGGATGATCTACGCAATCAAATGCTTTGGAGAGATCACAAAATGATCCAATTCCATCATTTTTGTTCTCCCATGCGTCATATATATGAGTAACGAGTGCTACTCCCGCATCGGTGGTCGATTTCCCGCCAGTAAAGCCGAATTGTTGGCTATGGAAAAGTCTGTAGGTCTTGAAGTGAAGCAGCATTTGATTGAGCATTATCTTTTCGAACACCTTACTCAAAACTGGCAGGATAGATATAGGTCTGTAGTTGCCAGGGTCTGTTTTTTCTCCTTTTTTAAATAAGGGGATTAATTTACTACATTTCATTAGGTTAGGAAATATGCCTTCATCAATACATTCGTTAAATATAAAAGCTAAATCAGCAGCTATGATATTTATGATATGGCTTACTACAGCAACTGACATGCCCCAATGATCTTCAGATTTTTTTAAATTTAGCTGTTTATATGCATCTATTATATCTTTGGGGCCAATATGCTTAAATTTAAATTGAGAATTACAAGGCCTAACATTATTCTTAAGCAAGGCTTCAGCACGCTGGGGGTTAGAATTCACATTAGAAGTAAGTTCCAAAGGAATGTTAGTAAAGAAATCATCAAAAACATTTACTATTTCTTCAGTTTTTGTAATAATCACACCATTAGATTTGATTTGACAGATATTTTCTTTGGCTTTATTTTTACCTGTTTCTTTATTTATAACATTCCAAGTTTCTTTTATTTTGTTAGGAGCATTATTTATTTTTCTACTAATACGATTTGCCTTGGCTTGTCTACAAACTTTTTTAAATATTTTGGAATAATTTTTAACATATTCTACAAAGGGAGGATCAAAATTATATTGTTTTTGGGCATATAAGTCATAAAGCTTGTTCCTACTTATGTAGATGCCAGTAGTAGCCCACTCACTAAACTGTAATTTCCTATGCACTACAACTTGTTTTCGTTTCAATGTTTTTGAATATAAAAAAGAAAAAAAAAAAAAAAACGCATGAAAACTCGAAAACACGCGTTTTCCCAAATATAAAACTAATCTAGATCGATTGTTTACCACCAAAAACCCCCATATACCAAATTTCAGCGAAATCGTTAGAGCCGTTTTCGAGATCACAGAAATATATAAATAAATATACAAGAATTGCTCGTTTAAAGGTATAAGATATATAGATAAACATCCAAGACCCAGGACAATTTGAAAAAAGGCCATTTTCCATCTTGATCTGACCGGGGATCGAAACCGGAACCTCTGGGTGGCGGACTAGCTTGCCTACTAAACAGTATAGGTAGGTAGATGTATAGGTATAGGTAGGTGACACTACGCCACGGAGGTCGTCTTCGTCTACCTATACAACTGTTACTGTACCCCTCTGTCTACACTTGACCACAAACTTGACTCTAACAAAATTTGGATTTTGCTTTAAACACAAATATTTTAGAAACTGATCCCTAAATAAAAATAAAAATTGGCCAAGTGCGTGTCGGGCCACGCGCAGTGTAGGGTTCCGTAGTTGTAAATGCCAACTTTGAGTTTATTTCATTAAAAATGCTAAAATGTCTCAGTATCTATTGAATTTGTATGAAATTTTCCTTTCCGAGCACATTTTATAAGTAGATCGCCTATAACTTTTTAATTTGTTAACCCTACTTAGCTCTGATAGTTTTCCTTCAAACTACATTATATATACTATAACTGTGTTTTTTTTCATGTGTCCATATATAAACGTTTAGCAGATAGTGGGGACACGTGACTTTAACAAAAATGTTCAATAAAACCTAAATATTTTAGACACGAATCCCTAAATCGAAAAATTGTGTTCACAAGCTCACAATATTTTTAAAAGGCCTATTTAACGATACTACACACAATGTGTTTGTAGAGAGAAAAATATTGACTTCCTCTTTACTTGTATGGCAGATACACAAAAAAATTTATTTTCCATATTTTATTTTACGACTTTTTCGCCATGATTGATATACATATCCATGCCAAATTACAGCTTTCTAGTACTTATAGTATCTGAGTATGACCGTGGACGGACCGACAGACAGACAGACAGACATGGCGAAACTATAAGGGTTCCATGTTTACTACGGAACCCTAAAAAAGGTGTCAACAAACTAACAATATTTTTGAACAATCTACTAATCCAATATATATGGAAGCTAACCCAAAAAAGAAAATACAATTATAAATTATATTTGAAAAAAAATTACTTTTTTGTTTTGCAACTTTGTCGGCATGATTAATATACATAATATATATTAAACTACATACCCATGCCAAACAGACATGTTGAAATTATAATAAAAAGATAATAATAGGGAGAGTGGCGCGCCTATCTTGTCTAGAAAATGACAATTCAAACAAGGATTCATTTGAAAATTTATTTCGTGAAAATAGATATAAATATGACATTAAACACGACAAGACAAAACAAGACGAAACAAACAAACTCAAAGACGATAAAACATTTCAAAACCCTAACTCTGATGAAAACCATCGGAACCCAGGCGATTTAGTTTCCGTTCTACGTTTAAATTTTCTTTTTATCGCATAAGATGGCTCTTCCTCCTGTGGGATAATTGCAGATCGAGCAATTCGCGTATATCCCTGTGTTTGGACGACCTTTTTTGGTTGCAATAAGCTAAAGTATATCAAACCACCAAAGATGAGCGACATAACCAATACAATAATAATATACAAAGCAATTTTAAAATAAATTGGATGGCATGAAGAAAAGAATTTACAAGGCTTCAATGTTTCATCTTTAATTTTCTTCTCAGGATAAATGTCATTACTTAATTCGTAATAATTTTCAATAACACGCGTCGTGTAATTTCCAGAACATTCTGGTTCTTTATCTTCCTTGGCAGGTAAGATATCTTGTGGTGGTGTATCTTTACTAGATTTCTTATTAGATCTACGAGTTTTCGGTGATTTTTTGGTTTTATTATCAGATCTACTCGTATCGTAATTATATTCGTATTTGAATTTTTTAGAACATTCATTGCAGTAAAAAGTAATCGATTTCGGTTTTTCTTTTCTAGTTGTTAGGTTGACAAGAGATTTAGAAGTTACGAGAGATTTTGTTTTCGAATTTGGCTTCTCTTCGTCTTCATTAGTTTCACCAACTGTCATGTCTGTTACTCTGAGAATAGATTCGCTTTCTATAATAGCATAAGAGACACTTTTTTTGATAATCTTATTGGGTGTATTTGTTTTTCTGGGTTCCTTAATTAGTTTAAGACCTGAGAATCCTGAAAAAGGAGATTTAGCTGCTTGTGTAGAAATTTGGATTGCTTTAGATTGGGTTTTAACTTGCAATTCTTTTCTAGAGTCTTTAGTAGATACAGCTGCTGTATTAGTTTTTGTTGCACTACAATAAGTTTCTATTCTTTTTGTATAAGTTTTTGTTGCACTATGATCAGTTTCTGATTTATCTCCAGCTTTGGTGTAACTTTTATTAGGCTCGGTGTGTAATATACCTTCATATTTTGTATAACTCATAGCAGGTACAGGCATCGTATACGATTTTTGAGTTACATCCTTGGAATGGCTCGAAACTGCATTTGATTTAGGTTCCAGTGTTGCATTACTTGGACTTTGTACGGTGTCTCCATACATAGCTCCATCTTTCGTATAACCTGGTCTATTTTTCGAAGTATCTATGTTTTTTTTTGATAAATATTCTTCAACTAGCATTTTCGTTGTATTTGATATATTTTTGACAATTGTCTTAAGTTCGTCGATATCTTGACAAGTAACGTTATAGTTTTCTATATTATTATTATTAAATGTATACGTTTCATCTTTAGTAGATTTATTGCTCCCAAACATATATTTTGCTTGACTGGCTGCACCATCAAGCAAAGGAATGATCGAAGGGTAACGTTCTGTCACATTTCCTCTGTATATTAACATCGCTGGTGAAACATAACCCTGGCAATCTGACTTAAATACATTATTATCATTAATCTCATTTCTCGCCTTTTCCTTCATATCTTTATTGCTAGTGTTGCTCACTTTTTCTTTATGCTTAATAAGCGGGCATAGATTAATATTAACATCACATTTGATACTTCTGCTGCCATTGTATTCAAAAAAATATTTGATGATTCTTTGCATGTGCCCTTCAAACTCTAATTCAGGTGACATTTTAAAATATCTTTTACGGAAACGTGACCGTCTGTAACGATTACTGTAAACCTTGCGTACACAAGGATATAACGGTTTATTTTTGTGCTTTCTTTGTGTGGTTTTCTTTTTATTTAGTTTTGTTTCTGAGCCATGTTCATTTGTCTCTTTAAGTTTTGTTGGAGTTAGATTATGTTTGGCTGTTGAGGTTACTTTGTTACGTGGTTCCGAATCCTTATCTTTTAAAATATTGCTATGATTATGATTAATAATGTCTTTGAAACTTTTTTTAGTATTTAAGTTGTTGACATTCAAATCTCCCTTTTCGAAATCATTGCCAGCTTTACTCGCTTTTTTCTTTTGTTTTTTTACGTTGCTTTGATTTGGAAATGCAGTAAGAGTACATTTGCGAGTCTTTGTTTTGGATTTTTTAAAATCGGTCATCGTGAACTCTTCCTTTTTAGTTGCAGCTACAAAATTCGCATCTGTGCTTGTAATGTTTGCCGGGTCATCAATATAAATTGTTCTAACTAGACTTGGCATAGCATCAAAATGACTTTTATTTGTACTTTTATTTGTCGACTTGTTTGATTCTGAGGAGCTTTTGCAGAATAACCTGGGGAAAATTTTAAGCATGTGTATATTACTTTGTTTGATATTATGGTTTCCAGTCAAAACGAAACAATTTCTAGTTGAAGATGTTGTACAAACTGATACTATAGTTGGTCTATCTGAAGGAACGAACATTTTATCTAGTTTAGGAGGCTTCTTGTTTGATGTCTTCTTCTCTACACTTCTATTTTTCTGATTTGACTTATTTACTTTAACGTTTTTAGTTTCATATGACGTGTGTTCCTGGTTTGAATCATTTATTTTTATATTTTCGGTTTCATACATTTTTCTAGGGACGCTTAAAGTAGATATGATTCTCAATAGATTATGTACTTTCCCTGAACTGTGACACGAGTATTTTTTGTGTAATTTCCGCCATTTTGTAGCAGAGCTAGATAGCTTCTGTTTTTTGCAAATTTGACACATACCCGAGCAAGTAAAACTGTGTCTTTCATTTTGTATTTCTACGGCTTTGCTATCTTTTCCTACCATACAAGTCGTACACGAAGAGTCTCTATTGCATTTTAATTTGTTAAGTATAGAATTGAGGACGTTATTGAATTTCTCTTTCATATCTTTGTCATCCATGAAATTTTTTTTGATACAAACGTTGAGAAGGTTCCTTAGATCTTCCATCATCATTACTGTTACTGACGTATAGCGTTGAGAATGTATATTGTAAGATTTATGATCTGAACGTTTCTTGCTGTCACCACTAGCGCTGGAATCTTGGAATTCTTCAATAGTTTCTTGATCTGTGAATGCGGAGTATTTAGAAAATTTAGATTTTGCTGACGAAGTTCCTAAACTCATGAGTTGCCATTTGCAATATCTTCGTAGAACACATATGTCTGTTTCGAGGCTTAGATCTCTTTTGAGTTTTCCCTTGTCCGTGTAGTAATCATTATACTTTGTGTTTCTTTTCATACGTGCTAAAGCACTTCTGGCGTACATATGGGACGCATCTGAGAAAATGCTTGATTTTCCCACAGTTATGTTTGATTTCTTGTACAGGACTTTTGTGATTTTGTTCTTCTTACGATCGCTTCGTTCGGTTTTCATTTTCTTACTCTTGTTGTGGTGGTCCTAAGGGTTTCTTGACCAGTCTTCTGTAAGCAGAAACATTCTTCTATTCATCTTTTTCTGTATCATTGGTGAGACAAGCACTATTGATTCAGAGGAAGGAATATCAAAGTTTTATTAGAATTCAGTTTTGCAGAAGTATACCTTATATTTGTCTTCGGGAGACATTTTATGTTATTAATAGAGAAATAAAAACTTAAAAATGCGTTTTCATCATTCAAGCTCTGAAAAGAGGTTGTATTTAATTCAAAGTTCGGTTTGTAAGTTTAATTTATAACTTTAGGTAGGTAAGTTAATTTAAAAATCAAAGGCGGCCATGAATTTTGTTTTATTTTTAAAACAAGGGCACTGGCGACATCTTCCATGACTTGGTGCACAAAATTTTCTTGTATCTTTGTGAAAACATATTTTTAACAAAAAATTACGATGTCAAGTGAAAATTTGGATTTGGCGCCTAAATTGGTACAAAAAGAGACAAAGGCAGTCAGAAAACATAATACCTTCGTCTTTAAAGAAATTTCCATTGAATTGTAAGTAGATACTTCCTAAATAACCATATCTGTTAAATATCTATAATGTAATTGATCACTTATAAAGTTATTATTATATGTATAACCCTTATTTAACAATCTACTACTATTTGTCATATTAAAGCTATTCTTTGTCTGTTTAAAAGGTCTCGTGTAATTCTACATTTATAAAGTTCTTGTCAGTATTATTGTATGGAAGGAGACTTAAACAATGACAGTTTTAACGTTGTTCAGTATGTTAACCGATTTTTCGAAGACGCCAGGATAATTTGAAAAAATCTCTTTTTATTTGAAAGGGTATAATTTTATTAAAAGACGGTTTTCCTGACTCATGCAACGCTGCGAAAGTGGCAACCTACTGGAGAGAAAAAAACTTGAGAGGTGTCAAGGGACACCCTGATGGAACGAAGTTCGAGAGAGAGAGAGACAGACAGAGAAACATGCGCACGCCGCACGGCTTACAACTATAGCAAAAAGTGTCGTTACAACTTTTGGTCTTAATTTTTTTCGTCTAACCACTTTTCGCTACGCGCGATAAGGAACTTCGTTCCAAAAATTGATTTCATTTTGAGCTTCCGTCACACTTCCGAAGAAGGAGGTTTACAAACGGAGCGTTAGGCTTAAAAATCACTGACTCGATTTTATGAACTTATTTATTTAATAGGCAGACCTAATGCTTCGTGTGATTAATACATCTCATCCAATGGATGTGGTACAAAGCGTCTAAAGGAATAAAACCGGCCAAGTGTGACTCAGACATGCGCATGAAGGGATCCGTACCATTTTCTATAAAAAATCACTGTCTCTTCTCTTTTAGTCAATTACAACTAGAGAAGATAATGACAAAAGTGGGGTGGAACGTTGTTACAATGTTTCTAAGCTAAACCACTGAATGTTAATAGTAAGCACCCAAATACTTGAGATATATACATATATATACTTACAATATCAAATACATACATATATCCTACAATATATGATACATAATTAATATATATAACTCAGTCTAAGTCAGAAACTTTAAAAATAGGTAGGCACCTAATTTAATCCTATTTTTGAAGGAATCCAAAGGACGCGACTCTTTAAGGGTCCCCCGACCCTAGACTTCTCCATACAAACGTAGTCTACGTTTAATTTTGAAACCACATGTCAGATTCCGGTAAAAATTGGTAATTGTAAAGAAATTGCAATTATCTAGGGTTATAACTGGTTTCCTATAGTAAAATTATGAACTGGAAAGAAAATATAACGATTTAGAAGTTTCCCATACTAATGGTCAAAAATGATATAAAACACTATATTCTATTTCAAGTTCATATTTTTACAGTCGGAAACTAGTTATAAACCTAGATAATTGCAATATCTTTGAAATTACAAAATGCTAAAATCGGACATGTCGTTTTGAAATAAAACGTAGACTACGTTTGTATGGAAAGTTGTATTTTGGTCTAGGGTCGGGGGACCCTTAATATCCGTAGTTAGTCTGTTCTGAAATTTAGGGCTAAAGCAAAATTAGAATAAGTACGAGAAGAGAATAATTTATATTTAACCCAATCCAAGTAAGGAATTTGACAAATAAATAATCTTTATTTGAAATTAAAAAAAGTAAGGAACTTTAAAAAATATCTAATTTAATCCTACTTTTGAAGGAATTCAAAGTACACGATTTAAGTTCCTTAGAAAGTCTTTTCTACAGTTGTGTGTGGAGCCAGGCCTGTCTCACTCCGCGGTATGTATTAAAATCGCAAGTACAATAAAAGTACGTACGGCGGCCACGCCAGCGTGGCTTATCAGCGCGGCAGAAAAGGTAAGCGTTACGCGATAGAAAGAGACGGAAAGATATGGAACGTCTAGGTGAATATAACTGTAGGTTATTAGCCATGTGCGATCTGAATTGAACTTAATTGTATCGTAGCGAGAGTCGATATTCGTTTAATTGATTTTTCGGAGTGAATCTTCTGTACTTGTACTGTGGTGGAGCCATAACAGTAAAAGATTTAGAATAAGTATGAGAGGAGTGAGAGGGATTATTTAAGAGAAGGCTTTTGCTTCAACGTTAGGTACCCAGTATTAGACGACCTCCGTGGCGTAATGGTTAACACGCCTGTCCGGAGGTCCCGGGTTCGATCCCCGGTCACGTCAAGGTGTAAAATGATCTTTTTCTTATTTGCTGGGTCTTGGATGTTTATCTATCTATAAATGTATTTTTTATTGAATTAGGATCCCATAACACAAGTGTTGAACTGACTTTGGGGCTCTCAATCTGTGTGATTTGTCCGTACCAATATTTATTTATTTATTAATGTCGTATCAAGTATCTACTTCTCTATAAGACATTTGAATGAAGTAAATTTACTCACATAAAAATAAAATCAGGTCATCTTACGAAACCACGTGAATTTTTCATACAATTAATTAGATAAATTTAAAATTTTACGTAATATTACATAGAAAATATAAAATTTTGCGTCTGACAACAGTCAATGTCTTATTTTGTGACAGTCAATGTTTTCTTTTTGGAGAAGAATGAGTTTTAGCTGTTCAAAGGTGGTAAGGAATCGAGTATCTTCTGTGCTGATGGGAAACTCTTCCAGAAAAGAGGAGTCATGGAGACGCTAATATCTGTCTGTCGTATGTATTTCGCATCGTAGCTCTCGAACGGATGAACCGATTTCGATGTGGTCTTTTACGTGAAAGCAAGTTCCCTTGCGAAGGTTCTAAGCTATGTTTGATGAATTCGGTTCAGCCGTTTAAAAGTTATTGGGGGTTAACGCTTGAAAGTCGGAGTTTTTTAATTTACCTGGCAAATAATCTTGTACAAATATAAGGTCTTACAAAATATACTGAAATTATTTAAGGGTGAATTCAGTCCGTAATACTGAACAACTTTCCCCAAGCAACGTATGTCGAAATATGAATAACCGGCCAAGTGCGAATCGGATTCGCGCACTAAGGGTTCCGAACCATTATATATAAAAAATCGCATATGTTGTATGGGAGCCCCCCTTAAATATTTATTTTATTTTGTTTTTAGTATTTGTTGTTCTAGCGGCAACAGAAATACATAATTTGTGATAATTTCAACTGTCTAGCTATCGCGATTCTTGAGATACAGCCTGGTGACAGACAGACGGACAGACAGCGAAGTCTTAATAATGGGGTCCCGTTTTACCCTTTGGGTACGGAACCGTAAAAAACGTGACCACTTAAAAGACAAATAACAGAACTTTTATCCAAATAATTGTATAAAAAAACTGCCTTCGTAGTGTAGTGGTTAGAGGGTTCGGCTCATACCCGGAGGTCGCGGGTTCGATTCTCGGCGGGGGCAAAGACTTTGTGTTGTTTGGTTAGGACATTGTAGGCTGATCACCTGATTGTCTGATAAGTAAGGTGATCCGTGCTTCGGAGGGCACGTTAAGACGTCGGTCCCGGTCACTGTCTTCGACATTGGTCGTTACCTAAAACCATGTCAGAGGCCTTTCAGGCGGTTTAAAAACTCTGACACTAGTGTTAGTCACTAACACACACGATAAGAAGAGGACTTTACAGAAGAAAAAAGCTTTAAATTCAGAAATTCTGTAACACTTTGTCACAATAAACTCTCCCCAGAATTCATAGCTATGCGGTTTAATTTGAAAGTTATTTGATACCGCCAGGGCACAGAATTAATAATAGTATTACATACAGAACGGAAACTCGCGCCGTCCCCCGCACCGAACCCTTGGGCGAGTCCGACTACCACTTGGCCGCTTTTTTAATCATCAACTTCCAAGAAACTTATTTTAAACCAGCCGAAGCCTATGACTTCGTTCGCGTGGACTTTATGACTCCGGAAAATGCTCATGAAGCTGAACAACTTTTGCTAAGGCGTCACTTTTATATTCCTTATAGTTTAGCTGACCATTATGGTTCTGCATCAGGTGTTCCATTTTCCAATATTCTATTTGACAGACACATCAGTAGGCGTTTCGGGCTACGATGCTATCGAACTAATAAATAACCGAAGCAATGAGCTATCGCTGTAAGGTGTATCGGAACATAATTTTTCGCATGAACGTTACATCGCGCCTATAAAACATCGATAGAGTAAAACATCGCACCACTGAGTTATCGGCACACAGTGTTCGATACTATGAAAATCGGATCAACAAATTTCGAAAACAAATAGGGGACCCGATTGTTTAACTCACTCATTTGACGTGTGCACGGACGGATTGTTCTGTTTCTATGAAGTGCCATAACTGTGGCCAGGGTTCCAAACCTCGGCTGGACTTTATGATTATTCGATTAAACTTGTCTTCAGCTTCCTTTGAGCTTCGGAAACATGATATTGGGAGAAAATTGTGAAGTAAGATTGGTATCTGTGCATTTTCAGCAAAAATTATGGGTGGGAACATACAATGCTGATTTTATATAAGGTGTAGCAAAATATAGTCTTCTTCTTCTTATCGTGTGTGTTAGTGACTAACACTAGTGTCAGAGTTTTTAAACCACCTTAAAGGCCTCTGACATGGTTTTAGGTAACGACCAATGTCAAAGACAGTGACCGGGACCGACGGCTTAACGTGCCTTCCGAAGCAGGGATCATCTTACTTATCAGACAATCAGGTGATCAGCCTGCAATGTCCTGACCAAACTAGGACAACAACACAAAGTCGTTGCCCCCGCCGGGAATCGAACCCGCGACCTCCGGGTATGAGTCGAACGCTCTAACCACTACACCACGGAGGCAGTTAGCAAAATAAAGTGAAACTATTTTAAGGGTGAATTCAGTCCGTGTTAGTGATATTTTTTTACAAGGAACATATGTCGAAATATGAAAAATAAGTTTTGGTTTTTCATACAAACTCGGATCAGCTGATCGGTCAACTTGTATGGGAGGTCACAAATGATTTTTTATATTTCGATACATGTTCCTTACGAAAAGTTGTTCAGTATCATGAACTGAATTCACCCTTAAGATAGTTTCAGTATATTTTGTAAGACCATAAATAGGTACATTTTTATTTTATTTTATCAAACTTTATTGTTCCAAAGTACAAATATACTTTTAACAAATGGCGGACTTAATGCTAAGAGCATTTTCTCCCAGTCAACCATAGGGATAAACAGAGAAAATTATGCAGCACAAAAAGCAATACAATATACATATATACATTCTAAAATATTACTAAATAATATAAAATTATATTATATACCTACTATATACACTATAACATAAATATCAGAATGCATACTCTATTTATAAAATACACACAAATACATACACGTCTACTTATATTACCTAATATACAAATTCATAGCTATGAAGAGAAGAATTGATGTTTTGCACCAATAGCTCGAAATTGTATCATTAAATCACCGGCCAATTGCGAGTCGGACTCGAGCGTGAAGGGTTCCGTACCATTTTTAAAAAGCTGAACTAGAAATATGTAAAACTATCGACAGACCTATCGATAGTATCGATTGCTGTTTTAGAACAACACTATTGATAACCAAGAATACTATCTACATCGTGGAAGGGACATACCTGTAATAAATAGTACCACGGGCTATATTAGAATTCACTAGGTATAGAATAATGAAAATAAGAAATGACAGTCAGAAAACATTAAAAAATATTCAACATTTCTATACAAATTGCCTGGGTGGCTGCACACTTTCGTATGAAATGTAGATTTTTTTAGTATTCGAATGTTATATGCCTTTTATTATACTATAGTGATCTACTTTGTATAGCCCGTGGTTTGATTTATTACGGGTACAATTAATTAGTAAAAAAAGTTTTACAAAAACGCGCTATCAGATTTATATATAAATTAGGTGCTAGAGAGTCTTTGAGGGAACTATTTAAAGACATAAATATTTTGACCCTCCCTTCGCAATTCATCTATGCGAACATTATGTACGTCCGTCAGAATATACACTCATTTAAGAGAAATTGTGATATTCATAGTATTAACACGAGAAATAAAAATAAATTAGCCATCACAGCTTTGCGGTTAGAGAAAACAAAAAAATCTTTTGTGGGTCTCGGCTTGCGCCTCTGTAATAAAATTCCAGATGATATAGTAGCATTACCATTATCTAAGTTTAAGACAGCCGTTAAAAATCATTTATTACAAAATGCGTATTATCATGTAAATGACTATTTATCATCATCTGAGAAAAATTCTTGGAAATACGAGTAGTTGACTGCAAATTGTAATTGTATAATTTAAATGTATAGCTTAAGTGTAAATCTGTATTGTGATTGTAACATAGCCCATCAGGCTGGGTAGGGACCAATACTGAACTGGGTTTCTTCCGGCGTAATCTTCCCAGCAGTGGTCGTTCCGAAACGCTAGTAGTTTTTAGCTTTTGCACTAAAATAATATTTAAAAAAATGACCTTCAATAAGAGATAAATTAATCCTACATTAAACAAAAAATTTTGACTTTGACTTTGACTTTGGTATGTCCTTTTCACGTTGTATATAGTATCGATCGATGACGACGAGAAAACTATCGATACTATAGACAGCATTGCGTTTCATAAATAAACTATCAATAGTATCGATAGTTTATGCATTATGATAACTGATAAGCAATACTATCGATAGTATCGATAGTTTGCTCAACATCGTCAAAGTCAAAAAAATTATTAAATGAAGAATAAATTATCGAAAGGTAATTTTTAAGGTTCCGTACCCAAATGGTAAAAACGGGACCCTATTACTAAGACTTCGCTGTCTGTCCGTTCGTCCGTCCGTCTGTCCGTGTGTCTGTCACCAGGCTGAATCTCAAAAACCGCGATAGCTAGACAGTTGAATTTTTACAAATTTAGTATTTCTATAACAACAAATACTAAAAACAAAATAAAATATAAATATTTAAGGCTCCCATACAACAAACGCGATTTTTATAGATATACGGAACCCTTCCTGCGCGAGCCCTACTTGCACTTGGCCGCTTATTTATATATTATTTTTAAGCGACATCCATCGATACTCTTGTTTTTTTAAAATACCCATAGTTCTTAAATTCAGTAAACGGGTTACTCGCGTATAGAGTCAGCTACTGCCGACATGTTTCGACCTCGTCCGGGGGTCTTCATCAGTGCGAATGTGACGAGAGGCCCGTACACCGCACCGGCTCACGACACACCTTTTCTGCATTCACGTTTACTTTTACTGAATTTAAGAATGATTGCATCTCACGTTAGTTTTAATCAAAAAATACCCAAAGTTTATCGAAAAACTATCGTTAGTGGACTATAGAGCGACAACACTAACATACCTGCGAGTTCAAACGCAAGCTTGCCAAAGTAAAGTCGAAATGCCGCAAACTCCGGTCAAAGGATTTCATATTTGTTATCTGGAATGAACTGGCACAAACAAATGTCAACTTGAATCCGTCAGACTCAAGTTGTTATCTGTTCAACTGGATTAAAGTTGAGACCCTTCTTACTGCTCACCTAAAATTCCATTTTTCGTGTCTCGGAAGGCACGTATAAACTGTCGGTCCCGAAAGCCATCGAGCGTTTGCTCAAACTTATCCAAGGATTGGTGCTAGTCTACCCTTTAGGTAGCGGAGGTCAGACGGCAGTTGCTCTGTGTAAAAACCAGTAACCTCGTCAAATCACCTTGGTTAGGTAACGGATACCGGGCTCTGAAGCGTTACCGCTGAGGATGCAACCGGGAATACGGAAGAATGATGATCGATTCCTTTTGTTGAACTGCCTCCGCGGTGTAGTGGTTAGAGCGTTTGGCTCATACCCGGAGGTCGCGGGTTCGATTCCCAGCGGGGGCAAAGACTTTGTGTTGTTGTCCTAATTTGGTTAGGGCATTGCAGGCTGATCACCTGATTGTCTGATAAGTAAGATGATCCGTGCTTCGGAGGGCACGTTAAGCCGTCGGTCCCGGTCACTGTCTTTGACATTGGTCGTTACCTAAAACCATGTCAGACGCCTTTAAGGCGGTTTAAAAACTCTGACACTAGTGTTAGTCACTAACACACACGATAAGAAGAAGATGATCGATGATAGGCATTCCGAAATCTGGCCTGGGGTCTGGGGGTTCGCAAGTAAAGCGTCACCGGGCGTGGTCCCCACTTGGAAGGGTGGCCACAAGTGGCAAGATGGTGGAACGACTCTACTAAGTCTTTGCCCAGCAGTGGGCCACGTGACCTACAAGCTAGCAAATAGAAAAGAAAATAATTTTCCAAAACTTATAACCGGCTTCATCACCAAACTACGGAACCCTACATTGCGCGTGTCCGACACGCACTTGGCCGGTTATTTTTTATGTATATTACCGATTATGACGATAGTTATAATATCACCGATTATAGCTACGTTCCGAGGTGTTAAGGGTCCCCCGACCCTAGACCAAAATACAACTTTCCATACAAACGTAGTCTACGTTTTATTTCAAAACGACATGTCCGATTTGGGCAATATTTTGTAATTTCAAAGATATTGCAATTATCTAGGTTTATATTTAGTTTCCGACAGTAAAAATATGAACTTGAAATAGAATATAGTGTTTTATATCATTTTTGACCATTAGTATGGGAAACTTCTAAATCGTTATATTTTCTTTCCAGTTCATAATTTTACAATAGGAAACCAGTTATAACCCTAGATAATTGCAATTTCTTTACAATTACCAATTTTTACCGGAATCTGACATGTGGTTTCAAAATTAAACGTGTACTACGTTTGTATGGAGAAGTCTAGGGTCGCCGGACTCTTAACAGCGTCTATGTGTTATTCCAGGGTTTCAGCTTCCTGCATACCAAATTTCATCAAAATCGGTCCAATCCAGCACGTGAAGTAACAAACATATCATACAAACAAACAAAATTTCGACTTTATAATATTCGTGTGATGTAATTGTATGTTCACCAACTTAGCTATTACCGAACTCGTGATAGCTTAGTTGGTAAGAGCATGGTCATACCACGACCAAAGGTCGCTGGTTCAATCCCCGCTCACGTGGAATTTGTTCACTCTTTCTTATTTTATTATACAGAAAGAAATATTTGTCCGTTATCGAAACCATTTAGCTATTTTGTTATTCCTCGTTAGGAATTTGGTTTCAGCCAATAGAAATTCTTATTTCCGGCTTAGGGCTGTCAACGAAAAAAAACTAGTTATTTTTTAATAAGTTTTCAAAACTAAAAACCGCTTTCACTACCGAACTAAACAACCGATTTCAATCAAAATTTCTATGGGACAAACTAACAATGCCGTTTCAAACAAAAAATAAATATTCCAGTACTACTTACTACTTATCGTGTGTGTAAGTGACTAACACTAGTGTCAGAGTTTTTAAACCGCCTTAAAGGCCTCTGACATGGTTTTAGGTAACGACCAATGTCAAAGACAGTGACCGGGACCAACGGCTTAACGTGCCCTCCGAAGCAGGGATCATCTTACTTATCAGACAATCAGGTGATCAGCCTGCAATGTCCTAACCAAACTAGGACAACAACACAAAGTCGTTGCCCCCGCCGGGAATCGAACCCGCGACCTACGGGTATGAGCCGAACGCTCTAACCACTACACCAAGGAAGCAGTTAAAGTTTCCAGTTTCGTCTAGGCGACGTAGAATATTCCAGGAAGATACGTTAAAAAAATCGCGACGAGTTGATAACACCCTTCTTTTTCATTATCATCATCATCAGTTTTTTTTAGTCTCCACTGCATATGCACGACCCTCTCTGTACTGCTAGAGCCATACTTGGTCAGAGCAGCCAGAGGACTTGGCCTACACTCTCCTCGCTGGCCAGACGGGTTGGAGAGGTCTCATTGATGTTTTGCTTTCCTCCTTTTTGCCATGCAAATAAAAAAAAACAAATATTAATGCGAAATACTTAATAACAAAACTGTTTAAGGTGAAATGGTAGCAGAATTGGAGCCTTCATTTGAACTAAGTAAATTGTTTAAAAGTAAATATGGTGACAATTAAAAAAATTTACTTCCAACAATCTTTAAATTATTTTATGATTAATCTTTGAAAGTATCATTGAAAATCCGTCTATGGATGGATGTACTGACGCAATTACTTTCAAGGGTTATTTACTAGTAGTTCGCCACGAACTTAGACCTCACGATTATTATTCCAAAGGGAGTGCCTCCGCTGGCGCCGGCGGTTGCCGAATTGGCTGCCGGCGCTGGTATAAAACGATCTGTGTCTGTGTTACTTTCGCCCTTAGCTTGTATATCTGTCACGACTCAGTCAACTAGACTTCGCGAGTCACCCTAAACCCGTTCAAGCATACGTATAAAAAAGTTGTTCAAATGAAAAAAATGCATTTTTATAATGGCAGCAAAAAAGTCTTATGACATTTTTGAAAATATTTTAAAATGGCGGATATACAACAGTTTTAAAATTTTAAACCCCCATATCTCCGCCATTTTGAAAAGATTCGAAAATCTGACTCGACAAAAAAAAACTATTTAGTTGCTGAACCTGCTTACAAAATTTCATAGGTATCGGTTAAGAAATGCGACCTGTAGGCGAGAACAGACAGACAGACGGACAAAAGAATTTTTGGCTAGTCTCGAAACTGAGACGCTTCGCTCGCTTGGTCAATAATTTAATGTGACGAATCTCTGAGATATGAGAAAATCAATAAATAATGTCAAAAATGGACGCCAGTCGCTAAAGAGATGACAATCATTTAAGCCCCTGGTTCATCCAACGCAACTGTACATTAATTTCCGGGATAAATCAAAAGGGATAAATAGTTTCAATGAGTAATGTGTCCGATGGGAGTTGAGGGTATAATTTATATTGAGCGATAGCCCTAGCGTTTAGGGATGGGATAACTCGCATATTTGGTCCCAGTAAATATTGGAAAGTTTGACTGAATAGTCGAGCGGGAAAATGCTGGTATTTAGACAGGGCAGATAGATGTATATATTTTTTTACTGAGGCACACACGTATGTTTACATATTACACACATCATTATCATCATTTCAGCCGCACAACCACTGCTGTACATAGGCCTCTCCCAAAGATTTCCAAAATGACGACCTCCGTGGCGTAGTTGTCATCATGCTAGTCCGCCAGAGTCAGAGGTTCCGGGTTCGGTCCCCGGTCAGGGCAAGTTATCAAATGGCCTTTTTCAAATTGTCCTGGGTCTTGGATGTTTATGTATATATGTATTTGTCATAAAATATAATATCGTGGAGTTAGAATCCCATAACACAAGTCTCGAACTTACTTTGGGGCTAGGGCTCAATCAGTGTAATTTATTCCTATATTTATTTAAAGCGGCCTGCATCCAGCGCCTTCCAGCGACTTTGGTCAAGTCTTCATACCACCTTGTGGGTGAGTGTCCTACGTTTCGTTTGACAGTACGCAGTCACCATTCGAAAAACTTTTTGCCCCGTCGTCGGCCTTTGGTTCGTCGCGCTGTGTGTCCCGTCCACTGCCATTTCAACGAGCTAATCTGCTGAGCTATGTCCGTGACTTTAGCTCTACGAATTTCCTCTTTTTACTTCATGTATACACATATCAACACAAAACACTGACAATCAAATGTAGAAAAATGGTGAAGCACAGTAAAAATATAATTATTGTTGAAAAAGTAAAAAAAATTACAAGCTCTTATTTAGTTTCACCTGTCCCGTTGTCTGTCAGTCTGTCTGTAATCTAATCTTGATAGTTAAATTTGACCCACTTCCCGGTTTACGATTGAGCTGAAATTTTGCACGCGTACGTATATCGTGTGACAATGCAATATTGTAATGACATGGAGCTGATCTGATGATGGAGCTGGAACTCTGTAATGAAACGACGCAACTCCATCGAGTTTATACTAAAATATACTAAACTTGTCTATACCAAAGATCAAGATATTCAGATATATTTACACAACATATAGGTACATACATACATACATAACTATCTCGGCTTAGACGTATAAACGCACTTAACCCAATTAGTAGATTCGGCCGCTGCTTTATACGCCTTTTTCTATTATTGAATTTCCTCGTAAGATATAGTATGTTGCTATATATTATGTGTGCCCTAGTTCGCGTATAAGAAAGTTTGTGCATTGAAGGAAAATCTGGTTCAGTCTGGATAGATTATTAGAATAAAATCTGACTAGAAACGAAACTAAAATACGGTCCATCTAAAGATTCAAACATTTTTTTGCTAAGTATGAGTCGCAATACATACAGTTAATAAGTCAGTCATATAATGAGTATGCTATATAATTTGAGGACTGAAATCTTTTTAAAGGTCTTTTAAAAAAGAAGATAGTTTAGACCATTATAGACCCATGTGTTTTTTTGTATGTATGCTGTTTCAAGATATCTTCGCCACTTGTGGGCCGATTTTGATGATTCTTTTTCTAATTCGAAAGCCTTTAGTACCAAGTTCCCATATTAATTTGGTGAAGATATGATGAAGAACTTTGGAGCTCCTGAAAGAAAATGATTTATTGGTTGTTATTTTTGTTTAAAATGTTATGTACTTGAACTTCTTCGTAAAAAAAGCAGTCAGCTCCTGAAATGAGTTGTATTAAATCTGATTTAAGATATTTTATGGTCGTTTTTACACATCACATTTGTTATTCCATTTTTAAGCCAAGCAAAGACAGACAGTTAGGTCGCAGAATTAATATAGAACAGGAACTTCTAGAGGTGCAATATGCGTTCTCGCCTTGTCGCGTGTGTCAAAGGGCGAACACACACACATTAACGTGTGCACGGACGTGTACTTTCGTTTGTAGTAGTAGTAGGCATAAATGATACTCCGCTTCTATGAAGTGCCATATCTATGATGAGTTCTTAGCGCACATCAGTCATGACCACATGGGGTACTAATAGCACATAATAAATACTAATACTAGTTAACTGCCTCCGTGGTGTAGTGGTTAGAGCGTTCGGCTCATCCCCGGAGGTCGCGGGAACAACGACTTTGTGTCGTTGTCCTAGTTTGGTTAGGACATTGTAGGCTGATCACCTGATTGTCCGATAAGTAAGATGATCCGTGCTTCGGAGGGCACGTTAAGCCGTCGGTCCCGGTCACTGTCTTTGACATTGGTCGTTACCTAAAACCATGTCAGAGGCCTTTAGGCGGTTTAAAAACTCTGACACTAGTGTTAGTCACTAACACACACGATAAGAAGAAGAATATTAGTACTCACGAATACCCCTATTCGTGATTACTAACTAGTATTTATTTTGTGCTAGGCCTTTAGGTTTCTTTAATAAGGCTTCCTCTAACTAATCGCCGCCCCATTGTGAACCGCGGGGATTGGCGGGAGGAGGGGCTACAAATATTCGTCGATTTTGGCGCCCCCTGACACCGGCGCCCGGGGCGGATGCTCCAGATTGCCCCTAGCTCCGGGCCTGGCTTACAGGTTCCACCCTGTAAAACAACACAAAGAACGCGTGAGAAAAATATAAGGTTTAGTATCTTAACAGAAAATTCTTATTTAAGACCTGGAATGCCATTTTTCATTGAGGGACTCACCGAAACACAAAACGTATAGTTTTCCAACTCACCCCTCGCGTAAAATATTTGGTCGTATTTTCGAAACCATCGTGACATCGAAAAAAAAATAGGCATAACACTTTGAAAAAGCTGTCTATGGTTTTCTAAAATTTCACGATCAGAACGGATTCTTCATAAAAGTTTTCTTAAACATACCTACCAAGACCATGGTATAATAAAACAAGGTATTCTCTTCCTGTGACAGCTGATGACGTAGGTGGAACTTGACTACGTCATCAGTTAGATGTGTTGCCACTGTGTGATATTAAATTACCCGAGCGTTATGCATTTTTAAACTTTATATACCAATTTCGAATTAATATTCCATTATATCAATTTATAAAATATTGAATTGATGAATCACGCGAAAATCGCGAGATAATAGATAGCTAAGTTACTTAATATTTTATTTAATATTCATGAACTAATTGAGAAAGTCCTTAAATTTACTGAAAAGAACAATCAGTGGCAACACTATCGTGACGTAGTCAAGTTCCATCTCGGGAAGAGAATACCTTGTTTAATTATACCATGGCCAAGACAACTCGTTGCGAATCCTTCGCATACGATCGATTTAAAAATGTGCCGTTTGGAAACGCTCGCGCAAACCATTCGTGATTTCAAAAATGCGTCTCCTGGAAAGCCATTTTTGAAAAGCAGTGTCATTAAACGAATGTTTTTTAACCGTTCGTGTAGTGACTCCGCGTTTCAAAAATGATACCACTGGCTTTGTCGGTACAGCATAGTAGCTCAAAGTGTTTTACTGCCTTCAAAATCGTAAACTGTGACTTACGACCCTTTCTCAATATCGTAAAAGCCAAGTCGACACGATACAAATTTTATAGATTACTTATTGACGCTTTACAACAATGTGATGAGACCAAAGATGAGGCCGAACCTACTTTGTTACCTATCTACCACATATTTTGTGTTTATGTCACTTACAATGTGTGGTTTATGCTGCACTTTTTGATCATTGTACTTTTTAGCCGCGATTGCAAAGAATAAATATACAGGGTGTAATTGAATTCGTTGGCAATATTTTAGGTATCTACTATACCCCTGATACAAAGTAATTAAAGACTAATAAAACTTCAATCAAAAGTTGTCATTTTTATATTACAGAAAATCTCTAAACATGCGTTAGACTGTTTAATAGATACCATTACTGCAATTATAAATAAAAAAAACTAATCGTCATTAAATTCATGAAAAAGAAATTAATTGTAATAGTATCAATTTCGTCGCGTCGTAGTACGCTTGTTTACATTCGTTCCTACTTCAACGTACCTACTATCCTCAAGCGTTCGTGTGACACGACCCGTCCCCACTCGACTTTCAACCTTATTCACGTAATTTAAAGTCTACTTTTGTATGCCGGCCGCGCCCGCCGTTCAGCTGTATTGCAGCGCGTCGCTGACCTTGCGGATAGCAGGTATCAGTGAGCGCGCACGACTCGAAGTGTTTTGATACTTTGATTATTTTTCTTGCTTTTTGATTCTTTTTAATTACTGCATTAATTGTAGTGTTGTTACCACACAAAATATCCTTTATGTGAGTATGTTGATAAGTTAAATTATTGCTAATACGATCACACATATTGAGCTAGCCCCAAAGTAAGTTCGAGACTTGTGTTATGATGGGATACTAACTCAACGATACCATATTTTATAGCAATTACATATATAGATAAACATCCAAAACCCAGGACAATTTGAAAAAGGCCATTTTCCAACATGCCCTGACCGAGGATCGAACCCGGAGCCTCTGGGTGGCATTAAAAAGTATCTAGTGCAAGGGAGTTGTTGTTTGATTGAAGCAATTGAAGTTAACATGTTAGGAAGTGTAAAATTAAATTAAATTTAATACTTTTATTGAGGAAAAAAATCAAATCTAACCGACACAAACACCAAACTACACAACTATTTATTTGGAAACACTTGTTAAGTATGGGAACACATCAAAAAACTGTCTAGCTATCATGGTTCACGAGATACAGCATGGTGAAGTTCAGACAGACGGAAGGACGGACGGACAGCGAAGTCCTAGTAATTGGGTCCCGTTTTTAAAAGATACCCGAAACCCTAAAAGAATCGTCTTCGAGTGATCGCGAAACTTACATAAAAAACATAAGATCCTTTTTTGACGTCATTTAAATTATTCTTCCTACACAAATAACACTATTGTACGAGAGTGAGTTTCTTTGTATGTGAAATTGCAAAAAAAAATCAAATTAGCCTACATTAGAACTGCAAAAAGCGGAAACCACAATATGCGCCATTTTTATTTTAATTAAGCCCAGTTTATTCTACGTCCGAAGTTGTGTTAGCCAGCTTATTGTGGCTACACCTAGCTTACGGCAGCGGAATTATAGAGTTGGCCACTCACACTTCGATTTCATCGCACGATGAATTTTATCATTAGACATAAAATTAGTATTACATACATCAGATTAACATTCGATTTCGTCGCTCGATTAACATTAAAGGTAGCTCGATTGACATTAGATTTTGTTGCTCGGTTTTCGTGACTCAAAGATATTCAATTTTGTCACTCTTGACATTTTATCGCTTGCTGAACAGTAGATTTTGTCGCTTAATTGACATTAGATTTTGTCACTCGACTGACATTATATTTTGTCTCTCGATTGACATTATATTTTATCACTCGATTGACATTATATTTTGTCACTCGATTGACATTAGGTTTTATCACTCGATTGACATTATATTTTGTCACTCGATTGACATTAGATTTTATCACTCGATTGACATTATATTTTGTCACTCTATTGACATTAGATTTTGTCTCTCGATTGACATTAGATTTTGTCACTCGTTTGACATTAGATTTTATCACTCGATTGACATTAGATTTTGTTAATCTTTACTTTAGATTTTATTGCTTGGAATAGTAGCTTTGGTCGCTCAATTGACATTCTGTCGCTCTTTTTACCTTAGATTTTGTTGCTTGATTGACATTACTATTTGTCGAACATTGACATTACGCGCATTTTGTCGCACGATCATCATTCGATTTTGTCTCACGATAGGCTGACTGAACCCACAATGTCTACACCTATTACAGCTCTAGGAGCACACATACATACATACATAATATCATCCCTGTTTCCCACAGGGGTAGGCAGAGACTATGGACTTCCACTTGCTACGATCCTGACAAACCTCTTTTGCTCATCAATCTCTTCATACATGCCCTTAGGTAGGAATACACAAACGTTTAAAATCGACATTTGGTGTCGCACAGTGAATGGCAAGTTTTATTAAGCTTATAGTTTTAGAGCTTCCGGTGAACTTTCTCGATTGTTCTGAAAATTGCAGGAGAGTCCACTCGCCATTTCATGTACGTTATGTTTTTAATATTTTATTTTTATTATTAAAATAAATAAATAATTTAATAAAAAATCGCGACATCTCTGTAGCCTAGTGGGCATATGTCACGCTGACACACCGGAGGTCCCGGTTCGATCCCCAGTCAGGTCAAGATGGAAAATGATCTTTTTCAGATTGACTTGGGTCTTGGATGTTTATTTATATATGTATTTATTGTTAACTATAGTATCGTTAAGTTAGTATTAACACAAGTCTCTAACTTACTTTATCTTAAGCACCACCTTAAAGCCTTTGTTTGTTGGTTTTTGCTTGACTTGGCTGAAGCATTGCCGTCATGAATGTCAGATAAGTATAAACAAGTAGTTATAAAATAAATATTTTTTACAATAAGCTTTTATCCAAAACAATAAACCTAAAGTGCTTCTCAAGACGAATCAAGCGAGCCCATACTTTGGCTACCTTCCAGCTCCATCATCAGATCAGCTCCATGTCATAATTTTGCATTGTCAGACGATATACGTATGCGTGCAAAATTTAAGCTCAATCGGAAACCGGGAAGTGGGTCAAACTTAACTTATCTTATACCTTTAAACGAGCAATTCTTGTATATTCATTTATTTATATATTTATAAATTTCTGTGATCTCGAAAACGGCTCTAACGATTTTGCTGAAAATTGGTATATGGGGGTTTTCGGGGGTAAAAAATCGATCTAGATTAGTCTTATGTTTGGGAAAACGCGTGTTTTCGAGTTTTAATGCGTTTTTCTTTCCACGCAGAATATGGTCGCTAATTTCGTCGCGCTGGCCGCTATTGTTTTGGCTCAGCGGTTAAGGATGCGGACCGCTAGAAAGAGTGTTACCGGTTTGAATCCCACTCGGTGACTTACTTTTGTTTTTTTTATGTTCAAGTTTATATATAATTTTATATTTTGTATTGTTTTTAAACAAGTTTAAGAAAATGTAGTTAATGTTTGAGATGTAACCGAGCAAAGCTCGGTTGCCCAGGTACTAAGATTTGATTACAAACAGACAGATATACCAAAGAATTCTTGATATTAGGTCTATGAGACAGACAGAAAGACAACGGGACAGATGAAGCTAAATAAAACCTTGTAGTCAGCATCATCAGGTCTTTTTGTTGCCACTGCAAGAGCACGACTCTCTTTGTACTAGCAGAGCCATACTAGGCCAGAGCAACTAAAGGACTTGGCCTACACTCTCTACGCTAGCCAGATGGGTTGGAGAGGTCTCATTGATGTTAATAAGCTTTGTTGAGATTGTATTTTCTAAGTCGCCTTCGACGACATCTACGGGAGGACTTGGAGTGGCCCTATTCTACTCTGCCGGAAACCACACGGTAAAACCTTGTAAAAAGATATTAAATATTACCTAAGTCACCTTCTACGACATCCACAGAAGAACTTGGAGTGGCCCTATTCTACTCTGCCGGAAACCACACGGCAAAACCTTGTTAAAAGATATTAAATTAACTAAAAAGTCGGTCACGTACAAAAATTCACTAGAATCTGGCTTTAGCACGATTCAATATCTGAACATCTTTGCAGACTTCACTTACAATTGGGGCTGTCAGCCGCACAGGCATTAATCTTTGATATTTTCTAAGGAATAAGGGAATGTCTTTGTCCATTTTGTTCCAAAAACCTACGGGATTATTTTTTAAAATTTTATTTATAACTAGCTGTACCCGCAGGCTTCGCTCCCCGTAGGAATTTCGAGATAAAGCGTACCCTATGTCCTTCCGCAATTCTCAAACTATATTCATACCAAATTTCATCCAAATCGGTTCAGTAGTTTAAGCGTGAAGAGATCACAAACAAACAAACATACAAATATACAAACTCCCTTTCGAATTTATAATATTAGTAGGAAGGGCTAGCCGAAGCCCGCGGCTTCGTTTGCGTTGACTTTAGGTCTCTGGAATACTCATCAGGCTAAACAATTTCTTCTAAGGCGTCATTTTTATATTTATGGTTTAGCTGGACCATTATGGTTCTGCATCAGGTGTTCTATTTTCCAAAATCAATTATACCCTACATGCAGGCTTAACAGCTACATAACAAAAAAGTTTCATTTGAATCCGTTTAGTATTTCCGGAGATGCGTGTACAAACAGACAAATAGACAGCCTTTTTAAAATTTTGCTCTATTACTGGAAATACATCAGTCATCATCATCATCAATGTACAGATACTTTTTTTTACTATTTTATTATATATATATATAGATAGATAAAGTAACTAACAGCCAGCGTTCTTGCTACCATGCAACATGGGCATGATAACATTTTGAAGTGAAAACCTCTTTTGAAGCATTAGATTTGAAAGCATTTTTTAAGATGGAATAAACCATTACCGACACCAAGTTTTCAGTTCTGCCGTTTTTTATTCATTTATTTATCTATAGTAGTTATATTTAGTAGTTCAAGATTTTGTTTTTTTTTTCAAAATAATCTTAACATTTTTTTTTTAATGAGTATGTGCGATAAGGACAAATTCTTGGGAACGCATTTTGCGAAACTAAGTAATACAATCGTCTCTAGTATAATTCGAGACGCTATGAAGAGATTAATGAGTTTAGATGAAGCAAAAGAGGTTTGTCAGGATCGTAGCAAGTGGAGGTCCATAGTCTCTGCCTACCGCTGTGGGAAACAGGCGTGATATTATGTATGTATGTACGAAACGCTATTAGTACCCAGCAACAATACCTACTTACTTAATTAAAATGTAGCGTAATACACGCTCAGCATGCGAGTAAAACTTTTATTTGCCTACTGAGCCACAAGAACTTATTACAGTTGGAAGCGAAGGCTGGAAGTAATATTCAGTTCTGCGGTTGAAATAGTGTTTGCAAATATGCTGCTCCACTGAGAAATTCTGCAAAGTCAACCACACTCCAATACTTAGTGTCACTGGTTTTAGGGTTGTAAATACTTACGACTTACGACTCTAGGTTCTGCCTACTGCGGTAATAATACGTGATAGTGTATTAAATACTTTTCGTCTCTCTGTTCATAACTTTGTATAGCAAATGTTACATATAAAATAATTTTTCAAAACTAAAAACCGACTTCACCCCCAAACTACACAAATTCGTCGGAATTTTTCTTTTTAAGTACCGATTAGACGATTTAGAAAATTATTTTTTTGTTTGAAAGAGCATACTTGTCAGGTAGTCCCATAGACATTTTATCAAAATCGATTGTGTAGTTTGGGGGTGAAGTCGGTTTTTGGTTTAAAGAAATAATAGGCAAAGGAATTAAAAAAAAACCCATAAATAAGTAACGCTGTATGCATAATGTATGTAGGTCATGTTTATTCTATTTGGAAAAACAAAAACAAAACACTGTTGTCCCGACCCGACCTTACGAGTGTTCCAGGAAATACGTCAAAATATTCTCATTTGAATAATTCAAAGCGTCAAGATGAGGCATAAAACACGTATGTACCGCCGCGCACCAACCTGCTCGGAACGGAGTGGCGGAAAGCGGGCTGCGGCGGAGATCGTAAAGCGACGCACTTGGCCTGCTTTTACCAAACTACGGGTTGAGGTCTGAGTTAGAAGCGTAAGCAGATTATGATATCATCGTCATAATTGAAAAATAAATAATTTATGCGATGCAGTAGCTGGGAGAATTGCCGTTACAACGGTCAACGGCTAAAACATCAATTAGCTAAAATAAATGTAATGTAAATTCTTGGGGGAGGCCTATGTCCAGCAGTGGACTTCCTGTGGCTGATATGATGATGATGATGAAATGTGATGTGTGAACACATAAAAACCCTTGTCCATATTAAGTATATAATAGTTATATCAATAACTTGATGTAATCGTCATGGATTAAGTATGAAAACACAGTATGTATGCATGTATGTTGTAATTCTGGACGATCTAGCTGAACGATTTTCAGGTGTTTTGCAAAACCGAGCAGTAATGCCTAATAGTAAAGCTAGAGTTTTTATCAAACTGCAGATTATACAATCCAACTGCGACATATATACAAATAATTCTTACAGTTTGTTAATGTATGACGTAGGTACTTATGACTTGGGCCCTTTATGTACTGCACGTTTCCTGTAAAGCTGGGAGACGAGTCAAGATTTTACAAACTAGTGGGTCACATCACATTAGACTTCTCATCCCTGAAAATGAGGGTATATTTACAATTTACAAAATTTTGACGTGAGACTGTGTTGTGTAACTATTATTTTATGATTATTTTTAACCGACTGGACCGATTTGGAAAATTCATTTTTGTTTGAAACGGCATAGTAAAGTGGTCCAATAGTCATTTGTTCGGTTGTTGATGTTGGGGTGAAGTAGGTTTTTCATCATCATCATCATCAGGTTTTTTTTCTCCACTGCAGGAGCACGACCCTCTGTACTACCAAAACCATACTTGGCCAGTGCCGGGGTCCAGTGGCGCCCTCATTTAAAATAAATCGTTTCAAAGAAAACGGAGATATCATTTTAAATTATGTCTTGACCAAGTTCTAGATACTTATTCAAAGCATTTTTTAAACTACTTTTTATAGGTAAAAGCGAGAACGTGAAGCTTTACTACGCACATTTGCGAAAAACGGCCACTTTTGGCTAATGTGCGTAGAAAAGCTTCACGTTCTCACTTTAGAATATAAACTGTAGTTCATAAAATAGTTTAAAGGATTATCTAGGGCTTGATCAAGGCACAATTTTAAATGATATCTCCGTTTCCTTTTAAATGATTTATTTTAAATGGCGGCGCCACTGGACCCCGGAAAATTTGGGTATGGTCTTAATAAAGTAACAGTCCTGAAACCGCAGTTGTTTTTCCCAAATGTGAGGTGAAATTTGGAGAAATCATATTTGTGCTTATCTGAAAGTTCGACACTGGCACAGCCACAAAGGGAACAAAAGCGGAGGAGGTCGATTTTGATTTAATATCAAACCATTAACGTAGAGTAGACATGATATAGAGGATAGTTATTCTAGTGCAAATTTTTCATATATACAGCTCAAAGTTTTTTTTTCGTTAGGTATATATAATAGGTCCCATCGGTGGGCAAACATCAAAAAATTTGCGTATAGGACTTTTACCTACTTTTCTATTTATTACTAGCTGTGCCCGTGGGCTTCGCTCCCCGTGGAAATTTCGGAATAAAAACTATTCTATGTCCTTCCCTGGGTATCAAACTATATCCATATACCAAATTTCAAACAAACAAATATACAAACTCACTTTCGCATTTATTATAATAGTAGGCTTTTATTTATTTAACCATTTTTGTACAAAATACAATTTGTATAGAACATTAGGTTAACAGACACTAATTTTACTCTAGAGTCATGCCGAGAATACGGCCAGTAAATAAATAAATGGGTACATTTCGTAGTTAATTCCCGTGTGCAACATTTAATAATCATGCAACATGATAGATTACAAGTTTATTTGCCAGGCAAATTAAAAAGCCCCGACGTTCAATAGTTTCATGTGTATACGCCATCTAGTGAGTGATGATCCGAAGAACTAAAAGTAGAACTAATATCCGTAGCGCCATGTTCTTTTTGCCAGATAAACTACAAAATCCCTGATTTTCAAGCGTTAAACCACAATAACTTTTAAACGGCCGAACCGATTTTCATCATTCATAGCTAAGAAACACCGCAAGGGAACTTAATTTTACGTAAGAAAACCGCGTCGAAATCGGTCCATCCGTTTGAGCTCTACGATGCCACATACAGACAGACATTAGCTTCATACTTATTACACATCTTAAAAAGTAGTAAATTGTACTCTATTTTGTTTCTTCTCTCTCCTGCTCCATTATCTTCGTTTGCTGCCAAACGCACATAAAAGTCGTGGGTGCAAAATATGACATGTTTTACTGCGTGCCTCGAACTGCCGTAAATAGCAAAGGGTGTCTCAGACGGGTAAGATTGTGTATTTTGATCTAGATACATACGATAATATAGTATCTTAAGTTTTCATAAACCTATTATGCATCTCTTATATTTACGCTATACATCATTATCAGGTTTTTTTGTCTCCACCGCAGGAGCACGACCCTTTCAAATTCAAATTCAAATTCAAATATATCTTTATTATCATAGGATATTTATAATATCTCTTAATAATCGTCATTGTTTTGTTTACAATTGTTGACGTCAAATAGTTACTTACAGCTAAGTTTACTACCGCTTCCAAAGCGCTAGTGCAGAAGAAGCGGTAACAAACTGCACTGCACCTTTTCTCCAAGGACGTCAACTCACAATTAAATTAATACTTAAAGTTAATGTGGACTGAGAATACATTGTTTTGTTATGTAATATCATGATTTTAATTGAATTTTTAAATGTCAAAATTTTTAAATAATGTCAAGTTGTAGATTTAGTTTGTTCAAAATGTACATGTCATTTGCGAGTACCTATATTACAAACTTTAAGAGGGACCCGCGCCAAGCTCAAGCCAGACTTTTTTGTCCTTAAGGTAGTCATCGGTACTATAATAAGCCTTCTCACAAAGTACTTTCTTTACATACGTTTTGAATTTATTATCCGGCATATCAAGGACCGATTTTGGCAATTTATTATAAAAAGGTATACAGTTCCCCATAAACGTCTTACTAACTGTTTTGAGCCTAGAAAATGGGGCAACTAAGTCATTCTTATTACGTAGGTTTCTATCGGTCAAATCGCTTACTTTACTGTATGAGGAAATATTTTTCCTTACATGCATTATGTTTTCAAATATATACTGTGATGATAAGGTAAGTATATCTATTTTCTTGAATAATTCTCTGAGTGAGTCTCTAGATCCTAACCCGTAAATAGCACGAATTGCCCGTTTTTGTAAATTGAAAATAGTCTGAATATCGGCTGCACTCCCCCACAGGAGTATGCCGTAAGACATAACACTATGAAAGTAACTAAAATAAACTAGTCTAGCAGTTGCTACATCTGTCAATTGTCTTATTCTCCTAACAGCATAAGCCGCAGAGCTAAGCCTATTAGAAAGTTTAGTTATATGAGCACCCCATTGAAGTTTTGAGTCTATTGTAATTCCTAAGAAGGTAGTACTTTCAACAAGATCGAGTTTTTCACCATCTATCATTATGTCAACGCAGGCCTGTCTCACATTAGGAAGAGAAAATCGAATGCATTGGGTCTTTTTCGCATTTAACATGAGGTTATTGGCAGAAAACCAATCAGAAATAGAAGACAAGGTGCTGTTCACCGCGCTAGCGTTTGTGCTATGTCGATCTATTTTGAATATTAGCGAGGTGTCATCAGCAAACAGCACTATGCCAGCCTGCTTCTCAACCATGTAAGGCAAGTCATTAACATAAACTAAGAAAAGGAAAGGTCCAAGAATTGAACCTTGCGGTACGCCTATTTTAACATTAGATCCGTGAGATTTTATGCCATTTAAATCAACAGTCTGATGCCTATCTGTTAAATAAGATTCTATCAGTTTAATTGAATTATCATCAAAACCGTATTGACGAAATTTGAGCAAAAGTGTCGGATGATCTACGCAATCAAATGCTTTGGAGAGATCACAAAATGATCCAATTCCATCATTTTTGTTCTCCCATGCGTCATATATATGAGTAACGAGTGCTACTTCCGCATCGGTGGTCGATTTCCCGCCAGTAAAGCCGAATTGTTGGCTATGGAAAAGTTGGTAGGTCTTGAAGTGAAGCAGCATTTGATTGAGCATCATCTTTTCGAACACCTTACTCAAAACTGGCAGGATAGATATAGGTCTGTAATTGCCAGGGTCTGTTTTTTCTCCTTTTTTAAATAAGGGGATTAATTTACTACATTTCATTAGGTTAGGAAATATGCCTTCATCAATACATTAGCAGCTATGATATTTATGATATGGCTTACTACAGCAACTGACATGCCCCAATGATCTTCAGATTTTTTTAAATTTAGCTGTTTATATGCATCTATTATATCTTTGGGGCCAATATGCTTAAATTTAAATTGAGAATTACAAGGCCTAACATTATTCTTAAGCAAGGCTTCAGCACGCTGGGGGTTAGAATTCACATTAGAAGTAAGTTCCAAAGGAATGTTAGTAAAGAAATCATCAAAAACATTTACTATTTCTTCAGTTTTTGTAATAATCACACCATTAGATTTGATTTGACAGATATTTTCTTTGGCTTTATTTTTACCTGTTTCTTTATTTATAACATTCCAAGTTTCTGTTATTTTGTTAGGAGCATTATTTATTTTTCTACTAATACGATTTGCCTTGGCTTGTCTACAAACTTTTTTAAATATTTTGGAATAATTTTTAACATATTCTACAAAGCCCTCTCTGTACTACCAGAGCTATACTTGGCCAGGGCAGCCAGAGGATTTCGTATCACTCCTCGCTGACCAGACGGGTTGGAGAGATCTCATTGATGTTTAAAACTTTGTTTAGCTTGTATTTCCTAAGTGGCCTTCTACGACATCCACGGGAGGACTTGGAGTGCCCTATTCTACTCTGCCGGAAACCACACGGCAAACTTACATTTTACAACACAACAACTAGCAGACGAAAAAGTTTTGTGACATTAAAAAATCGAAATGGCTGAAATAAAATATTTATAAAGTTTTCAACCCCTATATTTATAGCATTTCAAAAATTTCAAAAAACTGAATCACTTGTTGAATTTCGACCTGTAGGTGAGAACAGTCGGACAGACAAACTAATGGCACAGAATTAATAATAGTTATTACATACAGAACGGAAACTCGCACCGTCCCCCGCAATCTGGCAACCCCTCCCCCGTTATTGGGCCGTGTAAGCGCCTGTAATACAGAGTTCTTGCTAGTCGCACGTTGACGTTATGTTAGTTACTTAGGATTATTGAATCATGATGGTGAGAAACTGCGCATATTATCATTGTTTATCCACGGAAAACAATCAAGAACAATTTTTTTATAGATTTTCGAGTGATGAAAACCGGTAAGCAAAGCAACAAATTCTGCGGTGGCGACCATTGTTTAACTCACACATTTGACGTGTGCACGGATATATTGTTTCCTTTGTAGTGGTACTAGATATATATGCTGCTCCGTTTCTATGAAGTGAAGAACTATCCTGAATGCAATAAAAACTCCACTCATGTCGTCCTGACGGTCGCTAAAATACTGGGAGTAGAAGTCGGCGAGCGCGATGTGGTGAGTGCTGTGAGGATAGGTGCGCCCCCTGCGCCCACCGCGGACAACGGCGTGCGCCCCCGGCCTATCGTCGTACGCCTCGCTTGCCGCGATCAACGGGACGCGCTGCTACGGGCCGCGCGCGTGCGTCGCCGTCTCACCGTGCCTGCGAGCAACGAAAGCGATGCATCCGCGTCCCCTCGTCTTTTTTACGTCAATGAGAGGCTCACCCGCCGAAACAGACAGCTGTTCTTGAGAGCGCGAGAGGCTGCCAAGCGTCTGCATTGGAAGTTCGTATGGACGCGAGATGGAAAGATCTTCGCCCGACATGAGCATGGCGGTGAGCGTTATCGTCTTCACTCTGAAGCGGACCTGGTCGAGGTTTTTGGGGCTAACGTTGTTGGTGATGTTGGCCAGAGTGCTCAGTAACTTTCATATAACATTACGTATTTTGTTTATTTTTCGTGATTCTATAACTTCGCAAATTTTTTGTATTTTAATTGTCATTTCCTGTCTGTTTCTAATGTTTAATATCTGTTACGTATTGTATCCAAGAATACTCATATGTGTTGCTCCTTTATATCAAGAAAGTACTACTGCGCCACTGTCGCTCTCTTTTAATTACTACTTTTGTCCTTTCATTTTCTTTTTTATATTTAAAAATAAACGCCACATAACGATTCTTAAAAAGTTTCTAGTCAATTCTAAATTTATTACGATTTCGCATTCTTTTGTTTTCCAATTTCTAAAGAAGAAATTATTTACATTGGGTTTTTTAAACAAAGGGTCATTGGGAACAAAGCATGATGAATTTTTGATAGCATTGGAGAATCGTTCGGTGGATATTATGGCTGTAAATGAAACATGGTTGAGGGAAAATGAAGAAAAGCGAGCACCTATGCCTCCAGGGTACAGGCTGAGACACATTCCGCGCCCTAAGGACTCCAAGAAGTTGTGCGGTGGTGGTGTGGGATTTTATATACGTGACGACATATATGTGAGGCAAATCAAGGTTCCTCATTCAGATACAGTTGAGCAAATGTGGATAGGAGTTTCGCTTGGTGGCCGTAGGCTAGCTATTGGCACTGCGTACCGTGCACAATGGGTAAACGTGAACACATTTTTTGATGCTCTATCTGAATCAGTTGTATCACTCTCCAACTATGACCATGTTGTGGTCTTAGGTGATTTCAACATTGACCTACTTAATCCTTCTCTACCTGATACGATGAAACTTAATAACTTTCTTCAGTGCATGAATATGGAACAGTACGTTAGTAAACCAACTCACTTTACGGACCATTCTGAGACACTGATAGATGTCGTGTGCAGTACCACCAAAGTGTTAAACATATCTGTTGACTATATTCCTGACTTGGGCCATCACGCTTTCATTACATGCCAACTCCGGCTTGATAAACCAAAACCATCCCCTAGATGGATACAGTATAGACCGCTTAAAGATATAAACGTAAAAGAGTTTGAAACTCTGGTGAATTCCATTAACTGGGAACGATTGCTTAGTACTGACGTAAACGTGGCCGTGACATCTTTTAATGCTTACTTATTACATGTTTTCGATATTCATGCTCCTATTATTAAATCTTGCATTAAAAATCACGGCTATCCTTGGATAACACCAACTGTTAGGATGATGATGAGGCTGAGAGATGAAGCTTATGATAAAAGTCGATTGTCAAAACGCGAATCCGATATAAAATACTACAAAGAACTTAAGTCTACTGTCAATAAGGCTATGTTCTCGGAAAAGGCCGCATATTTTCGCCACAATATTAATTTAAACGCGCAAAATTCTAAAAAATTATGGAGTAATATTAAAAGAAATGTTGTTGATTTTAAACAAAAGCGAACTTCCCTTCCTTTTGGCCTAAATGACGCCGATCTTGTCAACAATCACTTTCTTAATGTCCCTGGTAATAACAACGTTTCTAGTGTAGACCTCATGTACTTCAAAAACAATAGATTCTCCGAGGCATCATTCGGATTGAAAACTGTTGATGAAGACACTGTTTTAAAAATAATTATGGAGATAACTACCAACGCCGAAGGTTTGGATGGTATAACTCGTGACATGGTCATGCTAACTTTGCCACGAACGCTTAAAATTATAACCGCGATCGTCAATTTGTCTATTCAAAATGGAGTGTTTCCAGAGATTTGGAAGGAGGCACTTGTTAAACCCCTACAAAAAATAATTAACGCCACTGAACTAAAAGATCTCAGACCTATAAGTATACTTCCATTCTTGTCGAAAATAACTGAGAAAGTCGTATGTCAGCAGCTAACTGAGTTTTTGAGTACTAATAACATTTTACCTTTGAAACAGTCCGGTTTTCGCGCTGGCCATAGTACAGCTACAGCCTTAATAGATGTTATAGACGATATACTCGCCGGAATTGATGTAGGAAAAGGATGTATAATTGCTTTACTTGATAACTCGCGCGCGTTTGATACCATTAACCATGAGCTTCTTTTGTCCAGGTTATCGTTTTACGGTTTCGATGACCAAGCACTAAAGTGGTTCTCTAGCTACCTCAATGGTCGCTCACAGCGTGTAGAGATTACTAGTGAGACTGGAATCAAAACATATTCAAAAACGCTTCCTATAGTCCGAGGAATTCCACAGGGTTCTATATTGGGTCCAATCCTCTTTAATTTATATACCGCAGACTTACCAAGTAATATTAAAAATTGTAGTCACCATATCTATGCCGATGACGCTCAAATATACATAACCTTTTCACCTGAACACACTTTATCAGCAGTAACTAATATCAATGCAGATCTTGAAAGAATTAGTGAGTGGGCACGTAGAAACTGCTTGGTTATCAACCCTCAAAAATCGAAATTCCTCGTCCTTGGATCTACCGGCCAAATAGATCGAATTAACTCTTTTAATCCTGAGCTTGAAATTGGAGGAGCTGTTATTGAGAAAGTAACAGAAGCGCGAAATCTTGGAGTTCTTATGGATAACACTCTTAGGTTCCACAACCATGTTTTAGAGACAGTTAAAAACTGCTTTTATAGGCTTAAGGTTTTGTACCAAGTGCGCAATTATTTGGATGTTGATAGTCGTATTATGCTTTGTGAATCTCTTATCCTCTCTAAGCTGAATTATGCGGATACCGTCAATGGCGATTGCTTGTTTGGTTACACTAAAAATCTTATCCAATGTGTGCAAAATGCTTGTGCTAGGTTTTGCTTCCCTATTCCGCGACGGGCTCACGTTACCCCGTTTCTCAATCAGAGCAATCTAATGAATATGAAAACTAGGCACAGTTATCATTTTGCTTGCTTGCTCTTTAACGTTGTGCATACAAAATCACCTCCCTATCTATATGCTAAGCTGACTTTCTCACAACGTCCAATTAGATCTGCCCAGCGTTTGCTGGGTGTGCATCACAGCACAGCAGCATTTCGTGGCAGTTTTCGTTATGCTGCCACGAAGTGTTGGAATAATATTCCACCACCCATTAGGAACTGTCTTACTGTTAAATCTTTTAAAATTGAGTATAAAAAGTATCTTTTGAATAAACAGAAATTAACTTAGCCTGTGCTGTGTTGTACAATCTATTCTAGTTATTTATTTAATAACAGATACCATAATCCCTTTTGCAAGTGTTTAAGTGTTTTGTTCTTTTTAAACTTACGTTATTTTTATAATCGATTCACACAGTTCTGTTATTATGCGATTTTGTTAAAGGTATGTAGCAAAATAATAGAAAAATATTTGTTTGGATCATATATACAACTACAAAAAGTAATTACAGAAAATCACTTATAACTAACAGAATATGCCACCAAAATGGTTTCTCTCACTGTACGTATAATGATATTGTTGCATGTAGTGGTGCTTCGAAATAGAATCTTATGTCATGTCAAATGACATGGTTCGGCGTGTCGTTGCAGTGCGCAGTGGTACTTCTTGTGTGGCCGGTGTCACGGAAGACCAGCGTTGGGGTGTTGTAAAATGCCTCGACACATGCTGAGTGGACGTCGGATTAGCGTCATATTTAGATTAATTAATGTACCAATTTGTAAAATTGCAACTGTATATATATTTCGCTAATAAACCATATTCTATTCTATTCTATTCTAAGTGCCATACCTGTGCTAATGGGCAGCCTGACAAGATATTTTTTGCCAATCTCAAAACTTTGCTCACTTCGCTCACTCGGTTAATAAACCTTATCTGCTAACTAACATTGTACCTAAGTCTAAAATGATGAAATACAAGTGTCTCACTAGGAAATGAACTTGTCCGACATGACAGGTTGATAAACGTCTATTACTATTTCTGAATCGAAACATACTCTGAAAACGGATGTGTATTATCAGGAACGTAAGTGTCCACTGATTGGTAAGCAGTGTAAGTATTTATTTTATTTTAGTACTAGCCGAATATGTATTATTTTTCATAACTAAAAACCGACTGCACCTCCAAACTATACAACCGATTTTGATAAAGTTTCTATGAGACTGACAAGTATGTCCTTTCAAACATAAAATATTTTTCCAAATCGGTCCAGGCGTCTTCGAATAATCAGTGAACATACATAAAACAAAAAACTTTTTTTGGAAATCGGTTAACAATAGTTCACAATAAAAATAAAGACTCATTCGCCACAATACTTCATAGTGCAGTGAGGGTTTTTTCTGAGTAGACTGTGTTAAGCAAAATACATTCGGGTGTTGTTTATACGATACGATTTCGTCACGAACGATATTTTAATTCTTCCATGCTGGTCTGGGAAAAAAAAACTTAGAATGATCGTAAATCTGATGAAAATGGCATTGCGGCTAGCAACCCATCACTATTTTATTCCTTTTTCCTTCGCCTACAATCACGACCAACTGTATTTTTTCGCTGATTGTTTCAAAAATATCTAATTTGGATTGTTTTTAAAAATAAAATAATATTAATAGACAGGGATATGTCGTGTACATGAGACATTCCAGACGACTTGTATGAAATGCAATAAATATTTTTAAAGCATTATCAACACATCTTAGTCATTTTTTGCTAGTCGTGTGTGCCGCCATCTCTGTGTGACTACCCTCAACTTTAGTTTTGCCTAGTTACGGGCCCTCCAATACCGGTTTCTATGGCGTTGGACATCTGTTACTTTGGTAAAAAATATCTTGTTGACAGTATATCGTGCTATGAACGATAGCACAATAATATACGGTGATTTATCATTGGTTGTAGATCCGAAGGCCACTTCATAAGGATCTTTAGTAAGACCTAATTAGCTAGTCAAAATAAAAATAAAAAAAATGTTGACACAAACTCTAAAGTAATAACGTGAGATTAAATAGTAGTGCCGCCGCTATGCGCCGCCGGATGGAGTTCATGAGGTCACGCGGCAGTTTTGCACGGGTATAACTAAGTGGTCTCGATCGAAAATAATTTTCGCAACTTTTTTATCTTACGAGTATATCATACACAATATTGGATGACGTATATGGATACAGGAATTTATTTACTGTGCAACATTTTTTTTCCAAAACCATTAATAGTCAGCGTGTATAAACGACCCTTCCTGCCAATTCCAAAAAGATCCCGCATCGGTCCCGCGACGATATTGCGACGCCGGCGGCTGTCGATTGTTCAACATTGTTCCCGCTTGTTTGCTGATCGGTGGTCCATAGCAAGCTGAATTTTATAGCACTACATGGTATCGCCGTGTTGCCTAGAGATTAAATAAATATATATATACACGGTGATTTTTCATTGGTTTTGAAGCCGAAGGCCACTTCGTAGGCATCGTTAGTAAGACTTAATTAGCTAGTCGAAATAAAAATACAGAAACAAAAAATGTTGTCTAAAACTCGAAAGTAAAATTGTGAGATCAATTAGTAGTACCGCCGCCACACATCGCCCGCCAGCCGGCCGGGGTCATCTACATTACGCAGCTGTTTGGCCGGCATATAACTACGTGGTCTCGATCGGAAATCATTTACGCAACTTTTTTATCTTATGACATACAGAAATTTGGATTACGTATATGGATAGAGGAATTTATTTACTATACGACATTTTTTTTTCCAAAACCAATAAAAAGTCAGCGTGTATATTTGACGGAGCGAGCGAAGCAAGCGAGGTCTCTAAATCGATTTAGTGGCGAAAACACATTGTATGTATGTATGTATGTTTGTACTGCGATAACTGCCGAACCGATAGTCTGATTTTGATGAAATTAAGTAGGCAGGTAGGAAATATCAATAGAATTTTCAAATTCTTTGGACATCGAAATCGGTTCAGTAGTTTTTGAAATATTAATAATAATGTCCGCGATTATGTAGCGAACGAAACCATAGCGCGTTCTAATTTTGGATAGCGCCATCTATAGGTGTTATTAGGAAACTGAACTGTGTTAGAAATGTCACAATCATATTTTAGATGATTTGTAAATTAGTAGCTAGCCGAAATCGCGAGGTCTAAGTTCGCGGCGAACTACTAGTTATTTATGTGCCAATAAATAAAATTAATCTATACATATAATAAAACAGTAAAAAAAGTGTGTCTGTACATTAAATATATTTCAAAAAAAAAATTGGGGGCGATGGAGACGTAGTAATAGAGTAAGAATTAAAAAAAAAATGTCTGTCTGTTTGTCTGTTTGTACACGCTATTCTCCGGAAATACTGGACGGATTCGAATGAAATTTTTTTTGTTATATAGCTATTAAGCCTGGGCAACATATAGGGTATAATGATTTTGGAAAATGGAACGCCTGTTGCAGAACCATAATGGTCGAGCTAAACTAAAAGAGATATAAAAATGCCGCCTTAGTAAAAGTTGTTCAGCCTGATGAGCATTTTCCAGAGACATAAAGTCCACGCGAACGAAGTCGCGGGCTTCGGCTAGTAAATAAATATATGTAGGATGTAAGAGTTTTAAACGGAAAGGAACCTATGATTTGTAAGAGAAGGACAGGTGATACAAGTACACTGACCTCCATATATACAATATATGGAGGTCAGTGTACAAGTAAGATGGTGTGACAGAGAAAGGGAGAGACTTATTGGCTCACAAATCAGCCTTACACACACAACACCACTTAACAAAATAAATTATACAATAGAAACATAACTAGTTGCAAAACCAAATAATACGCACAGCACGATAAAGGTTATTTACTGACAAGAAAACATTAAATAAATTCATAACATAATGTTAACAATATATATTATATATACAGTATTATCTACATATCCTACTTCCTACTAATATAAATGTGAAAGTGAGTTTGTATATTTGTTACCTCTTCACGGTTAAACTACTGAACCGATTCGGATGAAATTTGGTATGGACATAGTTTGAGACTCGGGGAAGGACATAGGGTATTCTTTATCCCAAAATTCCCACGGCTAGTAATACAATAAATATACGGACAAATTACACTGATTTAGCTAGCTCCAAAGTAAGTTCGAGACTTGTATTGGCTAGTCTCAGATATGCAGGATGTGGGAATAAAAACCGATATTTTTCACAGCACGTATAATATCACTCAGCAAAATACAAATTAACAACACCCGTTCGTCTTTACCGCTCGCATTCGCATGCCAATATGGCCGACGACATCTTAACATTACCCTGTTTTGATTTTATACTTACATTACTTATTAACCTAATTTGATTATTTAAAATCATTTTAGAAACACATTTATATTAAATAATTACTATTTACAATAATAAATACTCATACTTTTTACACTAACAACTTTGATTACCTACTTTCTATAATATTGACTTCCTGTTTTAATCAATACAATATCATTGAAAAAATACAACAATTAATTTAAATTAAAGAGCAATTATTTTAATTAGCAATTAATTATTTATTATTATAAATAATAAGTGAGCTTACAACTCGGCCTTCCTGTTATCGCGAGTCCCTTCGCGAATTGTGTTATTTTTGTTTTAATATCAAACATGATCAGAGTGTTTAGCCTAGATACTTATAAATGTAAAATTTGCCCAAAACATTATTTCACATATAAACATAACCAAAATAAAAGATTTTCTTGTCTAACAGAAATATTTAAACACAATGACTGTATAAAAACAACATTACTAAATTTCAAATGTAAAATAATTAAAAAAAAAAAAATCATTTATCTTAATTCATAACCTTTATGATACATTCATATTCATTCATAAATTGGATCTTTACAGTATCTCCAAATTCCAACGCTTATATTGTATATTACATTAAAATGTATTATGATGTTTAATTTTCAGAACGCAAGATAAATCCTTATATTTCTTGGTAATAGTGAACATTTAGTTCGGTGTAAGAAATTACATAAATGTAACTCAATTATTTACTTTGGGGCTAGCTCAATCAGTGCAATTTGCCCCTATACATTTATCTATTTATTATAATTATTATTTAGTTTCTGTCTACATAGTTGTTAACTTATTATAAATTGTTTTTAATTACTTATTTTGTGACTCATTAAACATTGAATCGTTGAACATTACATATTTTCTATTATTCCTAGTTATTCATCGCCTGAATTGTCTTCTTCACAACTGCTAAAATCTCTACTAAAATTTAGCCAGGGCTGCATTTTGTCGATTGCGACTACAGCTTCGTAACGACGAATATTTTTGCGTGAAAGTGGGGTGTCTTCGATGATGTACCTGTCATTGGGAAGTACCTTTAAAACTCGGTAGGGACCCTGGTACTTGACGACTAGCTTTTAAGATTGTCCGTCACTAGGGACCTGCCTCTCAACCCGTACTAAATCACCTTCGGAATAGCATTTTGCGGCTTTCCTACGGCTATTAAACCTGTCCTTATCCTCACTTCGCTTTTTCTTAATTTTCTCACTTGCGTCCTGTCTCATATCGACTAATTCCTCCGGGGTGGTTGTATTAACTGTATCTTCTAAAACCTCACTTAAAATGCCTTCACTCCTACATTTAATGTTAAACCCAAAAAGGAGTTCCGACGGTGACTTTTGAGTTGTTTTGTGTGTCGTTGTATTTAAACCTAATTGAATATCTGGGATTTGTTCGTCCCAAGTTTTATCGTCTTTACCATGTGTGGACGTTGAAAGTGCGTCTAAGATTGTCCTGTTGAATGGTTCGACTTGGCCGTTTGCCCTAGGTGTTGATACTGCATTCATGATATGTTTTATCCCGGTCTGAACTACAAATTCTTTAAAAGATGAACTAGAGAAACTTGTGCCTCTGTCAGTGATTAGACGTGTAGGGACTCCAAAGTAACTAATGTGATCTTTAAGGACCTTTAATGTAGTTGCAGTTTTCGTATCTCTAACAGGTCTAATATTCACGTATTTTGTGAAGCCGTCTACCAAAACGAGTAAATAGCAGTTACCCTTTTTGCTCTTTATAAAGGGACCTAAGTGGTCCGCGTGAACCGTATGAAAGGGTATGCTAGGTTTATCTATAGGGTGTAGTTCTCCCTCACGTTTACCACCGGGAGTTTTATGATGCAAACATTCGAGACACGAAGAAACGTATTTTTTTAATAATTTGCGCATCTTAGTAAACCAGTAGTTCTTACGAATACGTTGTAAAGTTTTATCATAACCACAGTGTCCTACGTCATCGTGGTTCATTTTCATAATCTGCCAACGAACGCCTTTTGGTACGAGCCATTTAATTTCGTCGCCCACTATCCTATATACCCTGTTGTTCTTTTATTTGTAATTACGATGAATATCTAAGATATGTTCAGAGTCAGGGTCTGATAGCATTTCTTTAATTTTCTTTATTTCCTCGTCGGCAGACTGCACAGTGGAAATCCAGTCCTGCTCGCTATTTTCGACAGCTAGAACATCGAGACATGTCAAAGAATCACTTTCTACTGTATCTACGGGATTGCGACTCAGAGCGTCGACGTGCGACATGCGTGACCCAGGTCTATACTCAATGGTGCAATCGTACTCTTGTAATTGCACCCACCACCGAGCGATGCGTGGGATTAAGTCTCGCTTCACTAACGTCGATCGCAATGCGTTGCAATCCGTAAGTATCTTAAAAGGAATACCTATAAGGTAAACGCGGAAACGGTTCAGTGACGCTATTACTGCTAATGTCTCTAGGTCGTACGAGTGGAATTTCTGCTCTTCCACATTTGTCTTTCGGCTAAAGTACGAAACTGGTTGGAATATGCCTTCGGAGTTGGCTTGTAGTAAAATGGCAGCCAACCCATCTTTGCTGGCGTCTGTATGTAATTTAGTCTCTGCAGTATGATTGTAAAGCGCAAGAACAGGTCTATCAATAAGCATAGATTTGATTTTTTCGAAAGCTCTCTCTTGGTTTTCGCCCCATGACCACTTTACATCCTTTTTAAGTAAGTCCGTCAAAGGGGCTGCTGTTAACGCGTAATTTACGATAAACCGTCTAAAATACCCTGACAGCCCAAGAAATTGTCTCAATTCGTGTAGGTTTCTGGGTTTTGGGAATTTCGACACCGCATCAGTTTTTCGTTGACCAGGCCTAATACCGTCAGAGCTAACCTCAAAGCCGAGAAAATCTATGGTGTCTAGAAAAAAATGACACTTACTTAATTTTAGCGTTAGACCACCCTTTTTCAGGAGTTCTAAAACCTCCTCTAATCGCTGTAAACCCTCGTTAACATCTCTAGCTGGAATAAGGACGTCGTCCATATACACTATAGCGTACTTTATTTTAGCTTCGAGAAGTATCTTATTGATAGTGCGCTGGAATACGGAAGGCGCGTTGACCAGCCCAAATGGCATTCTGTTGTACTCGTACTGCCCGTCAGGTGTCACGAAAGATGTTCTGTGTCGTGACTCTTCTGCAACCGGTATCTGGTAATACCCAGAGGCTAAGTCGAGTGAGGTGAAAACCTTATTTCCGGCTAGTTGGTCTAATTGATCCTCGATTCGAGGAAGAGGGTAATGCTCCTTTTTAGTCTTGCGATTCAACGCACGGTAGTCAACGCATAAGCGTTTTTCGCCAGTCTTTTTCTGCACTAGGACTATTGGGCTTGCAAATGACGAGGTTGATTCTCTAATAATACCGTGATCAGCCATTTCTTGTATCATATTTCGTACAAGTACACGATCTGCGTAAGACATGCGGTAAGGACGATATACAATTGGTCCTTCGTCCTCAAGTTCGATTGTCATCTCTGTCAAATTAGTGAAGCCTAAATCGTGAAGTCCAGTTGAAAAACAAGCATTGTACTTTCCTATCAACTGTAGTAGACTTGCCCGTTCATTCGGACGAAGTTTTTCACTACAGTTTAAAGTATCGTTACTTAGCGACTCAGAGATTGTAACATGGCACGAATCTAAGATATTATTCGAGTCTATTACATCTTTACACTGTACTCGCGTCAGAAGTGAACCCTTTTTTAGAGTGATTGGGTTGGAAGAGGCGTTATGTATTAAAAGTGCGCTAAGACCACGTTTTACTTCGTACTCTCCAGGGAGAAGGTAATATTCTTCGCCTGGTGAACCCCTCACGGACCAATTTACATAAACACGTGTATCTATATACGGGTTAGCAGAAACTTGAACTGCTCGTAAAGTATTTGTTGGGATCTCAATATCTTTTGTTGAAAGAAGGTGTATTTTTATGCTGGGTATTTTGCGAAAAATTACTGCAGTTGGGGTTTTAGTAATCACAATATCTGGTTTCTCTGTAAATGAATGTCCTAAAAGAACTGATTGCTTTATTACGTAATCATCAACCACATATAAATTGACAGTCTCCACTAATCCTTGGACCTCAATGGGAACGATAGTCATACCTACTGGGGAAATCAGGTTTGCCCCTATACCTCTAAGCACAGGTAAGTCCTCCGGCATAACAATGTCTAAATCTAGCTCTTTGGCTTTAGATAATTTGATAAGAGAACATTGGCTTCCTAAATCTAAGTGACAGTCTAATACGTGGCCGTTTACTTTAATATCGATCATATATTTAGCTGTTAACTCCTCAGCTATATTCAACTGAGCTACTTGATGCTCATTCTTGCTAGTACTTTGATTCTTATCCTTTTCCTGGTCTTTATTCGTACGTTTATTTCTAAAACAGTGAATGGTTAGATGACCTAATTTTTCACAAGTAGTACACTTAGCTGCCGGTTTCTCACATTTGAAACTAGGATGACCAACTTGGTCACAATTATAGCATGTCATTTTAAATGAACTACTTGATTTTGTCGTAGAAGTTGCATTTTTACGATCGGTTCGAAAGTTTGAGTTTAAATCACGATTTTCGCGACTATTACCTACTTTAACGGTCCTGAAATATTTAAGAACCTGCTCCGGTTCTGCAAATTGTGCCGCTTGTGCACCCACTTTGACAGCCCTATCATCAACTCCGTACAAAATACAATCGACAGCTTGGCGTCCATAAATTTTACACCTATTCAACAAGTTTATTTTTGCGTAATAGTAATGTTCAAGCGACTCGCCGTATTTAACCCTTTTAGCTAGCATTTCAGTCAAAAGTTCAGCATAGTCTTCGCGTACAGGGAAAGATTCAATTAATTTCTTTTTCCACTCTACCCATTTAAACATCATAGTTGGCAAGTTTTGGTACCAGGACTTTGCTACCCCAGTTAACTTTGGAAGAGCGTAATGAATGGTTTCCCTATCATCCCATCCATATATTTCAGCACACTCTTCCACCTTTGTCAGCCAAGTTAAAATGGTCTGTTCTTTTGACATTGGGTCAAACTCCGGTACAATGTTAGTATTAAATGACAATTTTGGTTTATCTGAGCTTTTGACTGATTGCAGAATCGACAAAAATGTATTCAATATATTATCCGTAAAATCTGAATGTTTAAATCTCTTAGAATCAGTAGGTTGTGGTTGCTCACCGTCTCCTCTCGTTGAACTCCAACTTCTTTTCCTCTCACGCCTGGAAGCCAAGTACGAATCCCTCTCACCTTCAAGCCGTGGCCTGTTCCCATTAGAACTCTTTTCCCGAACGTCCTCACGACCACCGGACTCAGCACTCTCAGATCGGTGACGTAGTGATCTTACAGGTATACGAAGAGACCTCTCTTCAGTCCTCCGTAGACGAAACATCCTTCGATCTTGGCGCTCTCTGCCAAAATCCTTATGATATTCAACCTCAGTATCGCGCACCCGTGATACCCCTGGTTGCTCTAAACATGGTCTCCAGGCACGCCTCTCGCGTGTGGATTCTCTGGGCCAAGTCTCATGACAGTCTCTCGGCATCTCGAGTCCAATGCTTTACGACCCTGTCCCTCAAACCTGGGCACCCTTGGGTCTGGACTAAAAGCATCATAATCTTTGTCTCCAGTTTCCTCACGATCCATTTTTAACTGAAACTGACAAAGTATAGCTTAGTGGATCCGCTTATAACTATGACATCTTAACAAATCACTTTAAACATAACCGTTTATAAAAGTTTTAGTCCCAATTGTGTTTTACACTCTTAAACTCTTAACAATATTGCTTAATCCTATTTCATGTGTAAATAAAACCAATAAGCGTAAGATTTTAAAACTCAAAAAGATAAATATTACCCACTGTATTACCACTTGCATGAATACACCGTCGACTATGCACTTCATTCATCAATGTAAGAAAACACACCACAATTATATCTCATTAAATCTCATTAACCCTGTAACTTTATTTTAATTTTGTCTTTGAATTAGACCTCAGGAATAATACATTTTTCAATTTCGATCATATTTTCATTGCATGACATAATAAATACGGAAAACGAAAAAAAAGGAAAAAAAATATTTTCAATTTAATCGCCCAGAATCTCATCGAACCTATTACTGTCTTAAAGTATTATTTGCTAAACCGGTCACAGTAACCCCATATTACTCGACTCCACACTTATTTTCAGAGATAACAGATGAAATCTGTACTTACGTTTATTTTTGTCTTCCTCAGGCATAGATCGAAAAGAATAAATCTTTTCGTCGATCCCACTTCTGAACTATTGGCTAGTCTCAGATATGCAGGATGTGGGAATAAAAACCGATATTTTTCACAGCACGTATAATATCACTCAGCAAAATACAAATTAACAACACCCGTTCGTCTTTACCGCTCGCATTCGCATGCCAATATGGCCGACGACATCTTAACATTACCCTGTTTTGATTTTATACTTACATTACTTATTAACCTAATTTGATTATTTAAAATCATTTTAGAAACACATTTATATTAAATAATTACTATTTACAATAATAAATACTTATATTTTTTACACTAACAACTTTGATTACCTACTTTCTATAATATTGACTTCCTGTTTTAATCAATACAATATCATTGAAAAAATACAACAATTAATTGAAATTAAAGAGCAATTATTTTAATTAGCAATTAATTATTATAAATAATAAGTGAGCTTACACTTGTGTTATGGGATACTAACTCAACGATACTATATTTTATAACAAATACATACCCAGGTCAAATTGAAAAAGGCCATTTCCCAACTTGCCCTGACCGGGGATCGAGCCCAGAACCTGTGGGTGACGGACTAGCATGGTGGTATAATGACCAAGATGGCACGGAGGTCGTAGACGGCAGAAGGACTACTCCATCTCTTTTTGTAGGACTCTATTACTAAAAAATTTCTCAGCGTCACTCTCTCTCCTTTGTAACAAAATTATTGTAAAATTACCAACATTTAGTTGTAGCAGTTAACGATGTATCCATGTATCTACCATATATCTTAGTCGTCATATTGTTGCTAACTTATCGGTTCTATTCTTGCTTATTATAATATACTATAAGTGAAAAATTTATAAATGACTTCTTGTTTTATAGATTGTATCTACACAAATTGTTAAATGTCGATAATCTTCCAAAATAAATAAGACTTCGTTGTCCGTCTTCGTCTGTCTATCACCAGGCTGTATTAAGATACAGAACCGACAATAAATACCAAAAACAACAACTAAATATTTATGTGTGGCTACCATATAACACACGTGATTTTTTAAAGATCATATATGCCTAATCTCTAGACCCAGCGGTTTGGGCTGTGCGTTGATACATCAGTCAACCACTTTTGCCTTTTATATATATAGATAGACAGATAGATGAAATGTAATTTATTTTTATATTTTTGTTGCTGTTATTTAAATAACATACCGCTATAAAAAGAAAAATTGAAGCTAAATTGAAATACATTTTCACGAAAATTCAAAACCAGTAACCGTTATATTGTTAAGGTTTTCAAGCATACAGATTATTCGTACTAACAACCTATTAAAAGTGAAATTCCGTTTGACTCCGCTCTTGCAAAATATGACAGTATTTACACACATGAAAATCGAACATACATACGGAGTACATCGGAGAAGCGTGCTGGCTTGTTTAATTTAGGTGGCTTTTTCAAATTTTCACAAAAGCAACCAATCATTTCATATTGCCAGGAGTTTTGACAATGAAATTAGCTAGCAAATGCACTTCTAGGTATCTAAACGAACAAGTGCCGAGTTCTGACGCGAGCTTAATTTAACCAAATCGCTAACGACATTGAGTACATATTTCTTTGAATTCCTTTGCTGAGTAAGACTTCTGTTCTTATTCTGTGGCTATAAATAGAATGACCTTTAGAATATTGAACACACGCGTGAGTTCACACGTTTCAAAAATCCTTATACAAATATTACAAAATAGAATCAGACCAATCTCGGAACAGCAGGGCCGTGCATTCCATAGAGACATGTAGACGTTGTCTACCCGGTCGATCGCTAGTATATGCGCATTTTTTAAATTATTATATAAAAACGATTACGCGCTACACGTCTTTTAAATTGCGCGCTCTTTCCGGCCGTTCTACTCCAAAGTCGCTGTGTCGCTACCAGCGCGGCGGCGGCGCGGCGCACCAAACGTAAGTAGGTACGCGCCGAAGACAAATATCTAGATGGCTTGATTTACACACATGCATAGGTAGCTTAAGTGTATGAATAGGCTTTTGCGCCTGCGTTTGTGTGCATAAACGTCCTTCATGGACACACCACACACGTAACAAATGCACACATAAAGCTAGAGCTGAGACCGAGGCTGTGGCCAATTAGAATGTATCAATATTTATATTTGTTCCTGTGATGTCACGAAGGTCACGACAACAAACCCTATTGGCTAATTGTAGTATTAACCAATAGGGTTTCTTATCGTGCTATCGGTGCTATGCTTCCTAATTAGAAACGCGTAATTCATCGAAGATTGTATTGATATGTGTTACACATTTTTTTGCCGGATTATATTTCGTTCGGTGATTTAAGTACCTAGTTTGGTTACTGAGTTTGTTTACAAATGCATAGGTATGAAAGTTTTATTTAAAACTTAATAAATTGGTGCAAAGTTTTACTTGTGAATGTTGTATAACAAAGTGATTGCTTGTTCAAACTGAATAGTGATTGTTTATTATCAAAACCAATAAGTATTCACAAATGGCCACTGATTTTGGAGGACGTAAAATCGCGTAAGTTGTATTGTAGTCTACCCAAACAAAAATCTCTATGCACGCCCCTGCGGAACAGTGCTTAAGTGCTGATCAATATGGATTCAGAGAAGTCAAGGGAACACGGGAAGCCATTCTTGCGCTAAGGCTAGTAACCTCTAGTAGTAGGTAACTTTTTAGTAATCTGTGCCTCTAGGAGAATTGATTTAGGACTCGATACTTTTATAGGTTTTATAGACCTAGAGAAAGCTTTTGATAAAGTCAACTGGAAACAGATGACGGGTACTTTAAAGAATAACGGCGTAGAGTATAGAGACAGAAGAATCATTTATCAATTATAAAAGGTCTAACAAAATATACTGAAACTATGTTAAGGGTGAATTCAGTCCATGATACGGATCAACTTTCCCCAACGAACATATGTCGAAATTTGAAAAATAATTTTTGGCTTTCTAAACAAAGTCTGAACAGCTGATCGGTCAACTTGTATGGGAGGCCAAAAATTACTTTTTATAATTCAACATGTGTTCCTTGGGGAAAGTTGTTCAGTATCATGGACTGAATTCACCCTAAAAATAGTTTCAGTATATTTTGTTAGACCTTATATAAAAACCAAAAAACTATTATTCAAAGTAGAAAATGAAACTGATACTGCAAAAACGGTAAGACCACGGGTAATATTTGTACTTTGGAATAATAAAGTTTGATAAAATAAAAATAAAATACCTCTAAAAAAGGAGTAAGGCACGGTTGTCCTCTATCACCCATGATATTTAACATGTTTATAGAAAACGAAAATAGAAAGCGTGAAAATGTAAAACTTTATGGAGAAACTTTGTACTTTATCTGATATGCTGATGACATAGCAGCTGTGGATGAAAGTACGGATCAATAAGAAAAGACGATGGAGATAATGGACAAAGCGTTTTAAGAAACAGGATTAAAGAATAATGTCACAAAAATAAAATGTCTACGTGTAAGTAGGAAACACCCACATCACCAACCACACTTAACAATAGTCCAATAGAAAAAGGAGATAAATTCAGGAATTAAGCAGTATAATTAGAAACGACTCTAGGAGTAAAGCACACATAGTTGCAAGGATATCGATGGCGAAAAAAGCGAACAATGACAAAATGTGTATATTTAATTCAAAAGTGTCACGTAAAATAAAGAAAAGACTCAATTAAAACGTACGTTTGGAGTATTGCACTGTACGGTTGTGAAACATGGACAATGAACCAAACGGATCGGGAACGACTAAAAGCCTTTGAGATGTGGTGTTGGAGACGAATGAAAATGATAAGCAGGACAGAGAGAATAACCAACAAAGAAGTGCTGGAACTTGTCAATGAGAACAGAAAGATAATGCATACAATAGAGATAAGACGAGGAAGGATGTTTGGTCACCTTATGCAGCATGACAACTTCATAAAAACAGCATGGAAGGGAAAGCCAAGAAAAGAAAAAGAAGACCAAGGAGGTCGTTTATGGATGAAGTGAAAGAAAAGGCAAAAGTTGTGTTGTATAGGGAGGTCAAGAATTTAGCGGAAAATAGGGAGCCATAAAAATACTCCAGCGACAAGAACCCAGTTCTTGAATTTTTTGAGGATGAGAATTGGAAACATTTTAAAATTTAAAATTTGGTACTGAAAATCAAATAATAAAGAGATTTGATTTATTTTTGAGGTGTCACTTTATGGCTTATAGAGACACTGTGACATCACATAGCCTATAACTAGTCACTAGCCATTTACCTACCACGGATATCATGGAATATCTTCCACGAGGGTAAAGATAAACATACATAAGTACCTACATAAAACGCGGCGGAAAACATACCGCTTCGCCGTAGTCAGTTAAAAAAGCCAAACGAAATTCTATCCCTCCAAATTCCCTGAAAATTCCGTTTGACTTTGCCTTCAATATTCCAGCTCAAAAAATTGGCAAAAAGTAGACGAGCAATTTTTTCGTACATTTATTTTGCGATGCGACTCGACTCGAGGGTTATTCGGAATAAGCCAATATTTCTTTCTGTCAGCGAGATTCGAGCCGACTGGACGGAACACAATAACTAACATTACAAAATAATGAACGCATAGAATCATCATCAGGTCTTTTTAGTCTCCACTGGAGGAGCCCGACTTTTTTTGTACTTGGCCGGAGCAGCCAGGGGATTCGACCTACACTCTCCATGTTAGCCAGGGTTGGAAAGGTCTTACTGATGTTTATAATGCTTTTTTGCTTGTATTTCATAATTTTCTTGGTCAAAAACGGAATATATACCATATTACAGGTTATATTATATTCGAAACAAAAAGGCAATAAATCAGCGTTAAAATTGCTCAGAGAGCAAATAATCTTCTTCTTATCGTGTGTGTTAGTGACTACCACTAGTGTCAGAGTTTTTTAACCGCCTTAAAGGCCTCTGACATGGTTTTAGGTAACGAGTGTAACGACCAATGTCAAAGACAGTGACCTGGACCGACGGCCCACCGAAGCACGAATCATCTTACTTATCAGACAATCAGGACAACAACGCAAAGTCGTTGCCCCCGCCGGGAATCGAACCCGCGACCTCCGGGTATGAGCCGAACGCTCTAACCACTACTACACCACGGAGGCAGTTACCAGCAAATAATGATTTTCAGTTATTACCGTTGAGTGAGGGAATGTGAGCTTGTCGGAAGGGCAATAAATAAAATTAGTTATTGTGAGTCGCCGTGAGGTTTCCAGGGCAGGGTAGAATAGGACCACTCCAAGTCCTCCCGTGGATGTCGTAGAAGGCTACTTGGGAAATACAAGCTAAGTAAAGCTTATTAACATTAATAGGACCTCTTCAACCCGTAAGGCCAGCGTGGAGAGTGAAGGCCTGGCAAATACCCTGGCTGCTCTGGCCAAGTATGGCTCTGGTAGTACAGAGAGGGTCGTGCTTCTACAGTGGAGACTAAAAGACCTGATGATGATGATTGTAAGTTTTGATGTCACAAACCTTATGATCCTTCCTACCCCTTGTCACACAATGTCACACTTCATTGACCCCTAGGCTCCCTTCATCTTAATGTGTGACGGAATTAACCGGTCAAGACCCGCACGACAGTAATAAATGTCCACGTCTATCGCCTTACTATTGTGTCTGGTATTGGCGATAAAGGAACGGTTAACGACTGGTCCTTAAGGTTGAGCTAGTCGATACTTTTTCCATACAAATTGCGGAGGGGATTTCCTCCACTGTTTGACATTGTACATCGAAAGTTTAGCATGATATCGTTTTGTCTCATTATAAATGTTGTCGGTATGAATAAAGAATAGTAAAATAAAAAGCCATTAAAAAGTTATGAGCCATTAAAGATTCGTTTTTCTTGCTAATTTTTACAAAACTTTCGGCGTAAATCATACATATAATAAAACAGTAAAAAAAGTGTGTCCGTACATTAAATATATTTCCAAAAAAAATATTGGGGGCGATGGAGACGTAGTAATAGAGTAAGAATTTAAAAAAAAATGTCTGTCTGTTTGTCTGTTTGTACACGCTAATCTCCGGAAATACTGGACGGATTCGAATGAAACTTTTTTTGTTATATAGCTATTAAGCCTGGGCAACATATAGGGTATAAATGATTTTGGAAAATGGAACGCCTGATGCAGAACCATAATGGCCCAGCAAAACTATAAGAGATATAAAAATGGCGCCTTAGTAAAAGTTGTTCAGCCTGATGAGCATTTTCCAGAGACAAAAAGTCCACGCGAACGAAGTCGCGGGCTTCGGCTAGTAAGTAATATAAGAAGTGTAAAATCTCCAAAACAAAGACCGCGCCGACATAGCTTAATTATCGAAGATTATAATAAACTTTATTTGTAATTGATTAGTTTAGTAGTTTTTGCTTAAATCCCTTTTCCCAAATGACTTTACGTATTGTTTTACGCGCTTGATTTACCATAATTTGTCGCTCCATTTCACCACACTGCTTTCGTCCGCCACAATGTTAGATGAAACAACATGCTTTAGGCCATGCCCACCTTGTGAGTTCAAATCCGCGACTAGTTCAACCTTAAGAGTCCCCTGTACCCTAGACCAAAATACAACTTTCCATACAAACGTAGTCTACGTTTTATTTCAAAACGACATGTCCGATTTGGGCAAAATTTTGTAATTTCAAAGATATTGCAATTATCTAGGTTTATAACTGGTTTCCGACGGTAAAAACATATACTTTAACCGGAATCTGACATGTGGTTTCGAAATAAAACGTAGACTACGTTTGTATGGAGAAGTCTAGGGTAAGGGGACTCTTAAGCTAAAAATAGAGGTATCCATCTATGCTTTAGACATGTTGTGCTTAACATAGGAAAGCTCAGTGAGTCGTGTGAAGAATAGACGAAGGCCATCCTAGACGGGGTTGGGTTAATATCATTGCTGTTTGATGGATTATTTTATATCATATCTTGTTACACAGAAAATATAGTTTCGGATATCGGTTTTACTTCTACGTATACGCTATGCGTACTATGTTCCACCCAGATTGAATTCAATTTAAATATATCTTTAGTAAGTTTTTTTATTTGGTCTGAGAGTAAGATATTGTTTTTGGAAAGCGCTGGATGCAGGCCGCTCGTTGATCGGTCATTTTGGAAATGTTCCGAAAAGGCCTATGTCCAGCAGTGGACGTTATGCGGCTGAAATGATGCTGATATCGATATAGGACAGGGAATACATTGTTTGTGATGTCATAACTTAAATTTAATTTCGATAATGTCGAAATTATAAAACAATGTTAAGTTGTAGATTCATTCATTCAAATATACCAAATTATGTATGACATTTGTGAGTGTTGCGCCAAGCTCAAGCCAGACTTATTGTCTGTCCTTTAATAAGCTTTTTCACAGAGTACTTTCTTTACATATAAATATATAACAAATACATACAAAACATCTAAGACCCAGAATAATTTGATTTTCCAACTTACCCTGACCGAATCCGATCGAACACTACGCCACGGAGGTCGAAAAAAATGAAGACAGACAATACTGAGAAAAACAATGGTTGCTAGTAGCAAAAATGTTTGCTACACAATACCAAAATCGAGTGACTGCTGAAATTAGGGCTACTAGTAGCTAAAATGTGTTTTAATTTATTCTTGTAGTTTGGTACATGCAACTACATGGTTCTGCTAATTAGAACAAAAGTTTGGTATCTACTAACCAGTTCGCAAGTAGCAAAACTGATTGAGCTATTTCTTTTACAAGCTTTTATTTAACTTGCAATGTATCTGGTATGTATGTATGTATGAATGTTTGTTTAGGTACGTAAGTACTAGTGTTTATTTTGTGGTTTAGGTCAAATCTTGCAACTCAATTCTTCTTCTTATCGTGTGTGTTAGTGACTAACACTAGTGTCAGAGTTTTTAAACCGCCTTAAAGGCCTCTGACATGGTTTTTACGTAACGACCAAAGTCAAAGACAGTGTCCGGGACCGACGGCTTAACGTGCCCTCCGAAGCACGGATCATCTTACTTATCGGACAATCAGGTGATCAGCCTACAATGTCCTAACCAAACTAGGACAACAACACAAAGTCGTTGCCCCCGCCGGGAATCAAACCCGCGACCTCCGGGTATGAGCCGAACGCTCTAACCACTACACCATGGAGGCAGTTAACTCAATTTTGAACCAGTTATCCTCAACCGTTTTGGCTGACATTTTGTATACTTGTGAACTGGTAAGTCGATGACAATACAATAATAATAAGTCTATGAGCTGTTCTGATGAGGGAGTAGGGAGATATTCGACGTAAATCAGTTATAAAACAACATAACCTCATTGAGTAGGACTCCTTTGTTTTGTCTTGACGAGCACTTTATGGTAGACAATGTCTAGGGTCTGATCACGAAGACGAAAGGTGGTCGATGGAACTCAGTAATAAAACGACGCAACTCCACCAAGTTTAGGCTTATTTCATTTGTCTTAATAAGTACTTTGGCAATATAATAAAAGCTTATACAAACAATGTAATTTTTTCAAAAACCTTTTTCTCAGTGACGAGAATGTAAGGTTTTTCATGGACGGAAGAACGTCGCTCAATTTGAATGAATGAACAGTCGTTTGGCTTTCAAACGAGCGGTACATAAATTGTTCCTACTGCAGTCCTAGTCCCAGTCATCCTGATATTATGTTTTTATTAGTATTTATGCTATTTTATATGAGCCGCGACCTAATGAAATGTAGTAAACTAATCCCCTTATTTAAAAAAGGAGAAAAAACAGATCCTGGCAACTACAGACCTATATCTATCCTGCCAGTTTTGAGTAAGGTGTTCGAAAAGATAATGCTCAATCAAATGCTTCTTCATTTTAAGACCTACAACCTTTTCCATAGCCAACAATTCGGCTTTACTGGCGGGAAATCGACCACCGATGCGGGAGTAGCACTTGTTACTCATATATACGACGCATGGGAGAACAAAAATGATGGAATTGGTTCATTTTGTGATCTCTCCAAAGCATTTGATTGCGTAGATCATCCGACACTTTTGCTTAAATTTCGTCAATACGGTTTTGATGATAATTCAATAAAACTTATACAATCTTATCTAACAGATAGGCATCAGACTGTTGATTTAAATGGCATAAAATCGCACGGATCTAATGTTAAGATAGGCGTACCGCAAGGTTCAATTCTTGGACCTTTCCTTTTCTTGGTTTATGTCAATGACTTGCCTTACATGGTTGAGAAGCAGGCTGGCATAGTGCTGTTTGCTGATGACACCTCGCTTATATTCAAACTTGATCGACATAGCACAAACGCTAGCGCGGTGAACAGCACCTTGTCTTCCATTTCTGATTGGTTTTCTGCCAATAATCTCATGTTAAATGCGAAAAAGACTCAATGCGTTCGATTTTCTCTTCCGAATGTGAGACAGGGCTGCGTTGACATAATGATAGATGGTCAAAAACTCGATCTTGTTGAAAGTACTACCTTCTTAGGAATTACAATAGACTCGAAACTTCAATGGGGTGCTCATATAACTAAACTTTCAAATAGGCTTAGTTCTGCGGCTTATGCTGTTAGGAGAATAAGACAATTGACAGATGTAGCAACTGCTAGACTAGTGTACTTTAGTTACTTTCATAGTGTAATGTCTTACGGCATACTCCTGTGGGGGAATGCAGCCGATATTCAGACTATTTTTATTTTACAAAAACGGGCAATTCGTGCTATTTACGGGTTAGGATCTAGAGACTCACTCAGAGAATTATTCAAGGAAATAGATATACTTACCTTAGCATCACAGTATATATTTGAAAACATAATGTATGTAAGGAAAAATATTTCCTCATACAATAAAGTAAGTGATTTTACCGATAGAAACTTACGTAATAAGAATGACTTAGTTGCCCCGTTTTATAGGCTTAAAACAATTAATAAGACGTTTATGGGGAACTGTATACTTTTTTATAATAAATTGCCAAAATCGATCCTTGATATGCCAGACAAAAGATTCAAAACTTATGTAAAGAAAGTACTTTGTGAGAAGGCTTATTATAGGACCGATGACTACCTTAAAGACAAAAATGTCTGGCTTGAGCTTGACGCGGGTCCCTCTAAAAGTTTGTAATATAGGTACTCGAAAATGTCATAATTTGGTACATTTTGTACAAACTGAATCTACAACTTGACATTACTTTAAAATTTTGACATTCTAAAAATTAAATTTAAATTATGATATGACATAAAAAACAAAACAATGTATTCTCTGTCCACATTAACTTTAAGGATTAATTTAATTGTGAGTTGACGTCCTTGGAGAAGAGGTGCAGTGCAGTTTGTTACCGCTTCTTCTGCACTAGCGCTTTGGAAGCGGTAGTAAACTTAGCTGTAAGTAACTATTTGACGTCAACAATAGTGCAACAAAATAATGACGATTATTAAGAGATATTTTAAATATCCTATGATAATAAAGATATATTTGATTTGATTTGAAAAAAAACCCGTCCACCCACCAGCTTAACCCACCAGTGGGTCCAGGGGGAATTTCGGTTTACCCGTGCACCCAATGTAACCTTATGCATAAAGCGGGGAAAATGATATATCGATATAAATAGTATTGTAACAATTCTTTATTAAATAATACAATAAATATATTGTATGTTATGTATAGATATATATTATACCTATGTTTAATAGTTTATTCTTGTAATGTATATGTATTTTTGAGTATACATACTTATGTAGATAATAGTATTTTTTCTACTCCTCTACTCAGGCACGTGCTTTCCATAGAGACACAAAGACATTGTCTACCCGGAGATTCCTTAATATATGCGCATTTTTTTATTTAAAAATAAATTATAATAGGCCCTATTTTCAAATAAACGCGCGCTTTCCTGTCCATCGCGCAATATGCTGGCTACGTACTCGCTTACTTAGGGTAGGTATACGTATATATACGCAGTACTCTAGGCAGCTACCTAGAAGACAATTCTCCATAGTGTCTCGATTTATACACATTCACAGTGCACTGATAGGAATTTGCGTCTGTAGTCTGATCGTCTACGTATTTCATCGACGCACACACACGCGAAATTTCCGCACACATAACCAATATCTAAGACAAGAGCTAATGCATGCCATTTTTAAAACGCGTCAGTCATAAACTAAGCTAATTTTTGTATGGAAAAAACCATTAGGTTAGTGAAACGATTATTTTCAAAAATGGCCCTTATCTTTAAGCTAGTTCTATCTCAATAATCAACGTTTTTTATCTCTTTTCACTTTTGACCAATAAGGAATGATATCGATTTCGAGCCTTTTCATTTGTTCTCTAATGCATTCCGTGATGAAAAATAGAAAGTTATTGGTTCTCGCTTGTGTTACGCTACCAATTTAAATACGCGGAAGATGTTCGAGGATAAAATGAAATTACGTAAACTTTTGTGTTAGTCGTATATATTTGATATTTTTTCTTGTCCAATGATAATTATTTGCATTGTTGCATTACAAATGATTACGATCTGCTCTGAATCTGAACTTTGTTTGCGATATTAAATGAAATTAGGAGAAAAACTTTATTACCGCTTTATATGCATTGAACATATTATTCAATGGAAAGTTTTTCATGTAAAAGTTGTGCGCCAGGTGTTTGATTGCTAAATTTTGAGGACAAAAGAGCAATAATCATAAATGGCCGATGCCAGCCTATTTTGGATTTCATTCAAACAAGCGGTAAACTAAAAAGAACATTTAATAGTATTAATCAATATGACGCGTTTATGTGGCTCTCGGGATGTAAACACACTAATAGGGTCAGTTCAGTCAGAGAGTTTTTTTTTGTCCCACTGCTGGGCAAAGGCCCCACAATTAGTCTATCCTGCAATAATCGGTAATGCACGTCCCTGCCTCTACTGTTATCTGCCTTTTACATAGTCACGAACACTATTATAAGAACATTGATTATTTATGACTTCAGGAAAGTCTATAGTCTATTCCCCATAACAGCACTTGTATCGTTATTTCGCCAAAACGATACTCCTAGCCATAGACTTAGAACCTTTTTTTTTTCTTCGAATCTATCATACTGCCAACATAAGAAAAACGTTTTATTAATATATTCGTGATATAATCACTAGGGAGACGTCAATTAAAAAAAAAAAAAAGTTTACCATAGATGCCTATTATCTACCAAACATAAATTATGTCATACATTTTCATATTTTTCTTTGTTTATTTTTGTATTTTATTTAGTAAATATCATAGACATAGAATTTTTTTTACGTAAATATAGTCGTAGAAAAAGTATTGTATGCAACGTTGTATAAGTACGTCAAAAAATGCTCGATGGCGTCTTCTTACGATGCTCGCTAAAGCTCGCATCGTAACCTGCGCCACTCGCATATTTTGAACCCTCTTATACAACTGTTGCATAAATATATTTAGTATACTTTTCCACGATCTTTATCACGCCAGCCACACATATTTTCCGCTAGGTCCAATGGTTGACCGGGAGAGAATGCCATATGGCATTAGGTCCGCCACTTGTACGTTTTTTTACTGTGCAATAAAGTTTAAATGAATGAACGAATGAACTGTATTCAATGCGTCCCCAAATCCTTAAGTCTCTTTAATCTTAAAAGAGGGTGGACTTAAGCAACATAAATATTAATAAAAAAAAATTAAACGTGAAAACACTTAGCGGAAGGAAGAGAGACATGGAAAGCACTCCACCGACAAGAGCCCAGCTCTTAAATATAAGAAGAAATATTTTTAAAAACTAAAATCCAACTACGGGAAGATTCTTGCTAAAAGTACCAGTATCCAATGAATGCAAGCACAGCAAGGAGAAACTGCTAGTCACACTTTATGTTCCTATAGTAAAAGTTGTTCGCATTGATTAGTATGTTGACTCCATTTCGGGTTGATACCCCCTTTCCGTTACACATTATATGTATAGGCGAAAGTTTGTGAGTGTGTATGTTTGTTACTTCTTTACGCGCAACGGCTAAACCAATTTTAATAAAATTTGGTATGCAGAAAGCTGATACCCTGTATTAATATACACGCTGACTTTTCATTGGTTTTGGAAAAAAAATGTCGTATAGTAAATAAATTCCTCTATCCATATATGTAATCCAAATTTCTGTATGTCATAAGATAAAAAAGTTGCGTAAATGATTTTCGATCGAGACCACGCCGGCCGCCAGCTGCGTAATGTCGATGACCCCGGCCGGCCGGCGGGCGGTGTATGGCGGCGGTACTACTAATGATCTCACAATTTTACTTTCGAGTTTTAGACAACATTTTTTGTTTCTGAATTTTTATTTTGACTAGCTAATTAGGTCTTACTAACGATGTCTATGAAGTGGCCTTCGGCTTCAAAACCAATGAAAAATCACCGTGTATAGACTACTTTAGGCGCGAGTAACATCGCAGGGCAGAGCTAGTAATATATATTTTTTAAATGTGCTAATTGAACCCTTTCATTTGATATACAGTATGATTCGATTTTAAGTTACTTACTTTTTGGCCTATAGAGGGGCCATATTAAATTTATTGTGACGTCACATTACACCAATGTTATAAAGGCTAAAGTTTGTGAGTGTGTGTATATGTTTGTTAGTTTTTCACGCGCAAACGGCTGGACCAATTTTGATAAAATTTGTTATGCAAGAAGCTAACACCTACTCGCAGGGCGCAGCTACTAGTTTATAAACAGCGCACAGTAATACGTTTCCAACGATACCTATGTGTCAAGGTGTCATGGTTATCTTTGAAGATACTAGGAAATATATGAACATACATAAATAAATAGTGGCAAAACACATAATCCTCCTTTTGGCTTTGCCATTGTCGTCGGGTAAAAAGCACATATGTGTTTGTAATCCGGCTCGAAGGACCGTTATGTACGGCGCAGGCTTTGGTTGTCACCTAGGCCCGCGCCATACATGAAGAGATGATGATGTTGCTTGATGATGTTATGGAGACACAAGACCACGTCACTTAGAAACTGTTTATTGTTGATATTACATGGGGTAGAGTTGGTTGTGACACTTGTGACGGGTCCTTTCTCGATCGCTGCTCGATAGTGTCTCGTTTAATTGTTATAAATTGATTTAAAATGTAAAGTAAAGGTAGGCTGACACGCGACCTATTAGCACAGAATTAATAATAGTATTACATACAGAACGGAAACTCGCACCGTCCCCCGCAATCTGGCGTCCCCGCAACCCCTCCCCCGCTTTTTGGCCTTGTAAGCGCCTGTAAAACGGGGTAGTTGCTATTCGCACGTTGACGTTACGCGAGTTACTTTGGATTGAATCATAATTAATAATTGAATCATAATGTGAGAAACTGCGCATATTATCATTGTTTATCCACACAAAACAATAAAGAACAAAAATTTATAGATTTCCGAGTGATTTGCTTCCCTGTCTTCATAGGCAAAGCCACCAATTCTGTGGTGGCGACCCTGATTGTTTAACTCACGCATTTGACGTGTGCACGGATGTTTGGGGAATATTAGGTGGAGCCAACCAAAACACGGTAGTTAGTTTGGTTAACTTGATTGTTTAATCGCACTTTGAAGACAACAGTGTAGTAAACTAGATTACACAGGTGTGGGCGTAATGATTACAATCTATTTCAGTCAACTCGTGGTGAGTTAAGAAATGTAGACTTCGGAGCAAGTTAGTTTTTCCGAGAGCGCCAAAAAGAGGACCTGTCACAAAACTCTAGTGTCGTGTTATCTGTCGAACCCGGTCGGAAATAAAACCGCTCGTCCGTTCGGAATCGGGCGGGCTAGTGTTGCCACAGATGTATTGTTTCGTTTGTAGTAGTACTAGGTATATATGTTACTCCGTTTCTATGAAGTGTCATACCTGTGCTATTAGTATGTGGCCACGTGCAGCTGAAATGTGCAAGCTTAGCTCGTACATTTCAGGTAGGCTTATTGTTAAGTGTTTGTAGGATATATCTACAACAGAAATTAACTAAATATGAATTCCTGCAAGATGAATGGGAGACTAAGCCAGGAAAAATAGCAACACCGTCGAAGGTTCATTAATTTCTGACACTCCATTTCCTTTTAGCGGAGAGGTACCTACGAATATCTTCATTTAGACTGGGATCGGTTGTAAAAAGATATAATAAATTAATTAAGTAGGTACCTAGTTACATAGGGACGCAAAATACGCTGGACTGTCTCCGTGGTCTAGTGGTCACGGCTTGTGATCCGGAGGTCGTGGGTTTGAATGCCTGGGGAGCATAATTTGTTAAAAGTTGTTTCCAGTCTGGTTAGGATATTGCAGGATTGAATCACCTGACTATCCGATAAGAAAGATGATTCCGTCTTTCGGAATGCATGTATAAATGTCGGTTCCGAACGCCGTCTACCGTTTACTCAAACCTATACTAGGATTGTTTCCGGTCCACCCTTTAGGTTGCGGAGGTCAGACGGCAGTCGCTCTGTGTAAAACCAGTAACCTCGTCAAATCACCTAGGTTAGGTAGCGGACCCCGGGCTCTGAAGCGTTACCGCTGAGGATGCAACCGGGAAAACGGGAGGATGATAATGATTAGGATTATGATAAGCAAAATACAAAATTATTTCCTTCCATGATTGTCTGGAAGAAAATATATAACGTAAAATGTATTAGCTGCGTCTCTTTCCGCGCAAATCCTAAAGGAAAATCATATCAATACGCGTAACTGATACCGCCTGTTCGTTCAAATGGTTTGCAGACCGTCGGCACACGACGGTGGCTCTTTCAAAGACTTTGTCTGCACACCGGATGTTTGCAAACTATTTGAAGTAACAAAATGTACAAACTTATTAATCACGTATCTTCATTCGTTTTTTGATCCGTGAATGTTAACCAAAATTTAACAGAATGGATTATCCCACAGATATAGATGTAATAGATAACGCACGTATCAAGATTTGTATGGAAACCAAGCGTGCCAACTTTTTTAATGCCTACTGTGACGTCAGACGCAATTTTAGTGATGGGAAATTCAAACCGATTCAAAGAAAGCGCTCACTACGATTTAAACGATTTATTGAAGACGCACGCCGCCGCCATGATCGTCTCGCTCATACTCATCGATTTTATATCTGTGGTCTCGCTCGCTCACTCCGCGCTCGCTAACCATACGATCGATTAACATTTAAGTTAATCGATTTGTGATAAAAATCACAATCGATTTTCTGATTGACGAATGATATGAAATTGGATAAACAAATGATTCTAAACGGAAAATTGTTTGATAATAAAGAATAAATATTTGTACTCAAATTATTTCAATTTAACGAAAATTTAAACTATACCAACTTATTAAAATTTAAATTAAAACTAAAAATTACAAATAATGTAAATATTTTAATTGAACTTTAAAAATAAAACTATTATAAATTCTTAAATAACCGGCCAAGTGCGAGTCGAATTCGCGAACGAAGGGTTCCGTACATTATCTATAAAAAAACACGTTTTTACCGATTTCAATGCGTTTTTTAAATGTTGAAGCAACTTCCCTTGCGGTCGTTCTTAGCCATGTCAGGCTTGTCTCACTCCGCGTAGAGGTATCGAAAATATACCGCTTCAATGGGGGAAATGCAATATGGACGACTCACTAACGAGCAATGAGCAGTGACGCACGCGCGGTTTTGTTCACCAACGTGTGACCAGTACCAGTAGTTCAAAGAGCGACCATATTATATACATGAACTCTGAAAATATTACCCTCGTTTTCTAAAGTGTAAATTAGGAAATTAGCTTGTTTATAATCTATTAAATTGGCTCTTTAATAATAGTTTATATCATTCGTCAGTCCGATATCGATTAAAATCGATTATTGGTATATGTTGTAGAACGAACTACACTAGTCGCTAAATTTTACTGACGAATGAGAAATTGCCGGTACCACGACGTCGTAGCGATGCGCGACAGTATCGCTTGTTTCGATATACATTGCTTCTTAACACACAACGTCGAATCAAACGCTCAAAGCAAACGCGGCAATGTAATGTGAATGTAGTTTTTAAACCTTAATCTATACTTATTTAGGTATAATCTTGGAATCACCGCTCGGAATGCTTAAAAAATTGTTTTAAAATGAATTTACGCATATTTTTCTTTTCAAATAACTTAGCTGTGATAGGAAATATGTCCTTGACTTTGGGCGCTTGCAATTTTTGGGCTGTTGCAGTTTGTTATCACGCTACGAGGCATTTTTTTATTTTTCGCTGCCGTCCGGCTGCAATCACAGACACGCGCGGACTGTCAGTAACGGCGGCCAACCTCGACGCTTTGTCTGAGAACTTACACGCGAAGTAGGTGCATTTAAGTCGTCTATCTATATCTATGTCTGTGGATTATCCCGTCCCTCTCCACTCTACTCCACACTCTCGAATTAAAAGCGGGGTGATTTTCTTTGCCATACAACTTTCTTTTCGACTTCAAAGCAACCTTTTTAAGTACGCTATAAATCATACAAACCTCATTCGCAAAATTCGATAATAACAAATGAATGCAATTCAAAACAGCGCTGAGGCATTCAAATGATATATCAGCATTCAGCCTCTGTACTAGGCGCTTTGGACGAATATTCATACAACGGAGTAGACGGGCTTTTGGTATTAGCAACTTTATTCTACGCGATATTTCATAGGCATATTGATTTAAAAATAATAATATTTAAAGCACACAGGACTTTGTAGTTAAAACTCCCATTCCAAACCCCAGAGCGTTTCGGCTGGTCGGAGACACGTCCAGATTCAGATAGGAAACGCAATCAGCGTTCTCGGCACCATGCCGCATGGTTAGTCTTTTAGATTAGGTTTAATTTATTTTTACGTTTAGTTTCTACTTTTATTTTAACCTTAAAACAGATAATACGTTTATATTTTTTTTTTCTCTTATGAATTGAACAGGCAGAAGCAATGAAGATTTCGTTACTAACTGAGAGAGCGAAGCGTTTCAATTTCGAGATGGGCCAAAAATGCCTCTGTCCGGCTGTGGCATTTCTCAACCGATTCGCCTGAAATTTTGTGAGACCGTTCAAAAATTATAGGTATAGATTTTTTTTGTCGATTCGGTTTTTTGACATTTACAAAATGGGGGTTATTTATATATATATCTCAGCCATATCGAAAATTCAAAAATGAAACAAAAAAAATTTTCGCTACTTCTTTGTCTAAACAACTTTTTGAAGTGAAAACTTCTTTAGCGGCGTTGTGCACTTTTTTGGAATGGGTAAAAAATGTTAAACTCGCGTCAGGACACGTGACCTGATCGAAAATTCGTAAGACGGATGGAGAGTAGACAGCTGGCGCGGCGTAGGAGAGGGAGTATCCCCCTCTCTTTCTACGGCGCGGCGAAAATGTATGCCTGCGCCTGCTGTTTCGTTTAGGCGGCGCAGGGCGCTTGCGCGAATTTTCGTGTGTGTTTATATTACAGTGTGCTACGCGCATCCATGGATGGTGACAGCTAATGGCTCGACCGTCTGTGTAGTGGCCATACTGCTGTGTTTTCACTTCTGCCGGCACTCCCAGAGTGCAACCCGTCGTTTTATTTTTCCGATAAACTTTAACGCATCGGAGAGACTCGCGAGGTTTACAGCTCAGTAAACCTCTTAGCCACTATAATAATTTAGTCGTCACTTGCATATCGAAAAGTAGCAAGTCTGCATCACCACCATATTCATATAACAAATGACAGACATTCATACGGGCTCTACAAATGGATACGTCTCACTGATGTTATGACGCATAAATATTATAATCGTGAATTCGGAGTGGCGTGTGGTTTACCGAATAGGACCACTTCGTCTGTGCTTGTGGATGTCGCAAGCGACTAAGGAATAAGGACAGCTGCGAGTCCAGGGGCTTACTCTATAAAATAATTTGTAACAAGTAAAAACGGGTTATAGTTCATTCGTCACCCTTGTAAATTCGTCACCTATTAATTTTCAGTGTAAGTAATTTGTCACACACACACGGTGAAAAATAATCTAGATAATACTTAATGTATTGTTGCATTTCTGGATGTTGGAATACATCAAAAACCAATCGATAACCCTTTAATTTGTGTACATTACTGGCTGTAATTCTAAACTTTTTTTTATGTATAGGTACCAACGTGAATTGTTCGCTTGGTCAATAATCTGGGAACGATTTTTTATATAAATTAATGTTTTTATTTTTAGTAATAGTTTTAATTTATAGAATAGCTTTTAGTTTAACATAATTTCGTTTATTTATACTTTAATAATGTTATTTAAGTGTTGTGCATAAATAATAACTATTTAGATATTAATTTAGATTTTTAATTTAGTTTTTATAATTAGAGTATGTACTTTATTTAAATATAATAGGAATAAAAAAAAATAGATAGTTCCAAAACCAATATTTATTCCAGACCAAACACTACAACAAATTGCTCTATTGTAAATTTCATATAAAGCTCCAGTAGTCTTGCCACTTTGGTCTCTCCCGTAAGTTTGGTAATGGTTTGTTATGGCCACTAGTTCTTCTCCCTCATGATTTGTCCTTATCCTCCAGCTGCTGTCTCCTTGCTTGGTTGGTTCCAAGATTTTCCGGAAAATCTTTCTTTCCGTCACTAAGAGTTTACTCTCCTCTTTTATTGTAGCTAGGTTCTGGTCTCATCATCATCATCATCAGGTCTTTTTGTCTCCACTGCAGGAGCACGACCCTCTCTGTACTATCAGAGCCATACTTGGTCAGAGCAGCCAGAGGAGTTTGGCCTACTATCTCCTCGCTGACCGCTGGGTAAAAAGGTCTCATTAAGTTTATAAGCTTAGGTTTTGGTCTAACAATATCTAATTTGAGCCACTTCGACTCGAAGGAAGAAGATTGCGATTAATACAATTTCTGCTCACCGTCCACACCACGCGCAATTTACGCGGGTGGAAATTCTATGAATAACGCAATATGCGTCACGCATTATACGTTGCGTGTAGTTCGATATTATTGTAAGCACAGGCATGAACAATCGCAGAGCCAAATAAGTCAACGCACGCAAGATCTGCCCGCGATATACTCTACAAATGGTCTAATATATTTTGATTTTGCGGGGACCGATAATACTACTTGAGGGTGGGGGTCCAAGTGACAAGAGTTGGCCACTTACCGTCTTATTATTTTAGTATTTCTTATTAGTATTTATTTATTCCACAACTATATAAAACATGGTCTAACTTTATCATCATCAGGTTTTTTTTTGTCTCCACTGCAGGAGCACGACCCTCTCTGTCTCCCAGAGCCATACTTGCTCAGAGCAAACAGAGGACTTTGGCCTACATTCTCCACGCTGACCAGATGGTCGGAAGAGGTCTCATTGATGTTTTTAAGCTTTGTCTAGCTTGATTTTTCTAAGTCACCTCCTACGACATCTACAGGAGGACTTGGAGTGGCCCTATTTTACTCTGGACTAACTTTGTACTAAGGTTTAAACCAATTTCCGCCTTAATCAAGTTCGCATTGACAAGTTAGATAATGTAATTTTACTAAATGTCAACTTGATATGGATAATGGTTGAACCGGTTAAAACCCACATGCCATTTATAATGCGGATTCCATTGTTTAACTATTGTGACTGGTATTAGAAATCCATAGTCTCTGCCTACTCACATGGGAAACAGGCGTGAAAATATGTATGTATGTATTGGCGGATCTCAAAAGGCAACCCCTAAATATAGTTACAAAGTAAGTCCATGTTTTATAATAAGTCGGTTATTGCCTAAAAACATTGTGCCGAAGTAGCGCGGCTGAAGATCCGCGAAAAATCCGACGTGAGTTCGGCTATTATATTGTGTTGCTTTGCTAGTAATTCAAATAGCATTGCAAGCGTAATTTCACCGAAGTTCCGTCTCACAATTTTGGCGTAGTGTTTTGACATTACACACATTGGTAAATAGGCCGTAAATGTCATTGATTTAGCGGGAATCATAACACTATATTATTGTAAGGGTTTAAGTGAGAGGCTTTTCAAAAATATGGGACACCACACTGTTGTTATAATACATTTGACGGAGCAACAATTTATTTGCTAGCATTAAAAAAAAACCCCGTTTGTAAAGTGATGAAACACCATCACTAGATGGATATCCGTAGCCGGATAGATGGATATCTTTCTTTATTTTTCATACATTTTTTATGAATTATGATAAGTCAAAGTTTTTCTGCAATAATACATCTAAAATCACTTTGAAAATGGATAAAATCATTTTGAGCAGACAAGTGACATTATTTCGTGAAGTTTTATTTTCTTAAAAGTTCCAAATACTTTATCTTCGACCCAGGAAAAGGCACAAGATAACTTGCATGGTCTAAACGATACGTCAGCCATAAAAATCATTTATCTATACATATAATAAAACAGTAAAAAAAGTGTGTCTGTACATTAAATATATTTCCAAAAAAAATATTGGGGGCGATGGAGACGTAGTAATAGAGTAAGAATTTAAAAAAAAATGTCTGTCTGTTTGTCTGTTTGTACACGCTAATCTCCGGAAATACTGGACGGATTCGAATGAAACTTTTTTTGTTATATAGCTATTAAGCCTGGGCAACATATAGGGTGTAAATGATTTTGGAAAATGGAATGCCTGATGCAGAACCATAATGGTCCAGCTAAACTATAAGAGATATAAAAATGCCGCCTTAGTAAAAGTTGTTCAGCCTGATAAGCATTTTCTAGAGACATAAAGTCCACGCGAACGAAGTCGCGGGCTTCGGCTAGTTGCTTAATAAAATGGTATGCAACAGCCATGAAACTTGCACCGACTAAATGGGCCTTAAGTAATCGCTCCTCACCTCTGCCTTGGACCACAAGAAGACAAACACGAATCATTACTCTCATTGATAGATTTTCGTTAGTCCACGCGAGTGCCCGCATGTTTGCTACGATCCCTCCCCTATCCCCATATAAATATACAACCCTCCTATAAATGACTGGCACCGTGGTGTAGTGGTTAGAGCGTTCGGCTCATACCCGGAGGTCGCGGGTTCGATTCCCGGCGGGGGCAACGACTTTGTGTTGTTGTCCTAGTTTGGTTAGGACATTGTAGGCTGATCATCTGATTGTCTGATAAGTATGATGATCCGTGCTTCGGAGGGCACGTTAAGCCGTCGGCTCCGGTCACTGTCTTTGACATTGGTCGTTACTTAAAACCATGTCAGAGGCCTTTAAGGCGGTTTAAAAACTCTGACACTAGTGTTAGTCACTAACACACACGATAAGAAGAAGAATATACAACCCCAGATTTGAGATATAGCCTGGGTGGTTACTCTATAAAATAATACGTTAGTCGTACGTTTGTGACGTCCTATTTCTATGTCAAACCAAATTAGACTTTATCATCATACGCTTAATGTTGCTTGACACTGTAGTACGTAGTCACGTCTGACTTGCGTACCACTTTTAGAGTAACCCCCAGAGGGGGGTTTGAATTACATTTATTTACAAACTACCTGTACCTACCTGCGGGCGTAGCTCTCCGTGGGAATTTCGGGATAAAGTGTACCCTAAATCCTTCTTCGAGTCTTAAACTATATCCATACCAAATTCATCCAAATCAGTTCAGTAGTTTAAGCGTGAAGAGGTAACAAACAAATATATACAAACTCACTTTCGCATTTGTAATATTAGTAGGAAGGATAGGATAGTAGGATAGGCAAACAAACGGCGACCGTCTGGAGAACTTTTATATATAAGAGCCAATAAAAAGTACTACAGTTGAGCGACAACCGTTACCCGGCAGACTTTTTACCGACTTAACATTTGATCGGTACTACTATTGCTCGACATCAATTTTTCTGAAACATGATTACGTTTTTCGTGTGTGAACGTGAGCAACACTGGTGTAGAATGTTTTAAGCTATATGCATCTGATGATGTATGATGATTGCCAATGATGCTGGGGCCAACGACTTAGCATTTCTTCCGAAGCATTGAGAAGCTCGAGAAGTTTTATGCCAGTGGTAGCATAACCAGAAACTATACCTAAGTCATCATCATTCGAGCGTATTTTCCCGGTTGCACCCTCAGCAGTAATGCTTTAGTGCCCAGGGTCCGCTACCATTACCAAGGAGATTTGACGAGGTTATTGGTTTTTACACAGAGCGACTGCCGCCTGACCTCCGCAACCCAAAGGGTAAGCTAAAATTTGTAAACATGAGTACATAAAAAAAAAATGTGGAACAAAGATAAATGTAAACTTTACACAAACACTATTAATAAAACTTCAAACAAGAATCACAAGAGGACATAGACTCTGATCAAGTCAGAGGTTGAAGGAAAAAAAAACCCAAAGGGTAAACCAGAACCAACCCTTGGGTAGTTTGATGATCAAACGCTAGATGGCGTTGGGACTCACAGTTTAAACGTGCCTTCAAAACATTGAACATACATACATACATACTATCACGTCTTTATCCCTAATGGACAGACAGACCACTTTGGGTCTTGCGGTTCTATGCAGAGCCCAGGGCCGCAAGACCCAAAAGCCACTTTTAGCGTCAAGGTGGGCGAGAAGATGGAAAAGCAATCAATACAGTGATGGGTCGCTAGCCGCATCGCCTGTTAACATGATTTGTATTTTTGCCCATTCCCTCGATCGGCTTTTACGAACATTTTAGAAACATTGAAGAACGCGGTTAACAGCTGGTTCAAAATAATTTTGGCGGTTTGTGAACCACTACACTAATAACATAAAATAGGCACCGAATTTCGCGTCGACCAAACAAATGGTCGCGCTCTGTCTAGCACATGAATGTAATTAAGGTCGGTGGTGCTGCTACATGTTGGTATTTATGTATGTAGATATGTAACATGCGGACATTGTTGGTAAAATTGCATTGTGTTCAGCATAATTAAATGCTAGCTGATGCCCGCGTGCCGTGTGGTTAAACTTTTGACAACCTCGCTAACCTTACACGTTCACTTGATATACTCCTCCTTTTTTTTAAGTAAAATAAAAATAATATTGCGTTGCCAAGTTTTCAAAAGGTTACTAAGTCGCGTAATAGTCGCTTGTCTGACGTCAATCCTCCTTAAGGAAGAATAGGGCGCCGTATGCAACCCTACCTGACCGAGTAGCAAAATGTGACATATGTAGGGTGTTGCATATTAAAAAGATATGTCTTAATGTACAGGGTTGCCTGGGCCTAACCTGGAGCATTTTGTACAGTCAGCAAAAAAGTGATTATTTTAAAAAGTTGTGGAATAACCCCACAGGTTTCTTGCCATACTAACAAATGATAACTAATAGTAGTACTGACTATAAAAATCATAGCCGTCTGATAGCTGGAACTTGACTTTGGGCCCAATTTGTATTTTCTCTTCTTCAAGGTTGTTTATAATATAAAGCAACATATGATCTGTCATTACATCTTATCAAACTCATTTACCATCCACTGGACTCAATTCCACGTCGATCTTGCATCATTCAATTTTTGTGTAAACATAAAACTCGGCCGACTAAGAAAAACTCAAGGTATAAAAGGCCGGCAACCTAAATTAATTATTGAGAGGATGAATAGAACTATCGAATGGCACGAGTTTCATTTTGCTACTTGAAGAGGGATTTTTAAAATAAATTGCCACCTTAAAATCGGCCTGACTCACGAAAGAACCAGGATACGGTGAGGCAACCCACCATTCTGGCACTTCTTGATAAGGACTATTGAATGTACTACGTATCTAATTGCTACTCGATGAGACAAAAAAATAACCACTTTTTTGCTGACTGTACAAAATGCTCCAGGTTAGGCCCAGGCAACCCTGTACATTAAGACATATCTTTTTAATATGCAACACCCTACATACGGCCCCCTCTTAGTCTATTACAATCGACCGCAGTTTGAAGTCTATCCTTTAATATTGACATACATACATACTATCACGTCTTTAACGTCGCGGCTCTAAGCTGCCAGAGCCCAGAGCCGCAGGACTCAAAGGCCACTTTTAGCGTGGTGGTGGGCGAGAAGGTGGAAAAGGGAATCCAAATAGTGGTGGGTTGCTAGCCGCATCGCCTAAAAAAATATTAGTATTTTCGCCCAGTCCCTGCGCGGGAAGAGAAGCAGCTGGTACAAAGTTTTTTCTGTTCTCCCAGACCAGCATGGAAGCTAATCCTATTCTATCTTACTTCCTATCCTACTAATATTATAAATGCAAAAGTGAGTTTGTATATTTGTTTGTTTGTTTGTTACCTCTTCACGCTTAAACTACTAAACCGATTTGGATGAAATTTGGTATGGATATAGTTTGAGACTCAGGGAAGGACATAGGATAGTTTTTATCCCGAAATTCCCACGAGGAGCGAAGCCCGCGGGTACAGCTAGTATTTTTATTGGTAAACTATAATTTGTCCTTTCTGTACTCTTTTTATTTGACCTCATTACATGCCACGTATAAACTTCAAAGGTGTTTAAATTACCAAGTATATCAGCAGAGCCGATAATATAAAAAGCCGAGGGCAGAGCCTGTATAATTTCCCTTGCCGTACAAAAGAACCCGGCCAAGTGCGAGTCGGACTCGCGCACTATGGGTTCCGTACCAATTAATCTATAAAAATCACGTTTGTTGTATGGGAATATTGGGAATCCCACTTTAATATTTATTTTATTTAGTTTTTAGTCTTTGTTGTTATAGCGGCAACAGAAATACATCGTTTGTGAAAATTTCGACTGTCTAGCTATCACGGTTAATGAGATACAGCCTGGTGCCAGACAGACATACAAACAGCCGGACGGATGGACTAAAAGCGGAGTCTTAGTAATAGAGTCCCGTGTTACCCTTTGTGTAAGGAAACCTAAAAAGAAAATCAGCAAGTCGACTTTAGCACTTTAGGGTTCTTCATCAGGTCTTTTGGTCTCCACTGCAGGAGCACGACCCTCTCTGTACTACCAAAGCCATACTTGGCCAGAGCAGCCAGAGGACTTGCTAACATTCTCGTCGCTGGCCAGACGGGTTGGAGAGGTCTCATTTATGTTTATAAGCCTTGTTTAGCTTGTATACGACATCCACGGTAAGACTTGAAGTGGCCCTATTCTACTCTGCCGGAAACCACACGGCAAGCCACATGGTTCTGTAATCTATATCTATACATATAATAAAACAGTAAAAAAAGTGTGTCTGTACATTAAATATATTTCCAAAAAAAATATTAGGGGCGATGAAGACGTAGTAATAGAGTAAGAATTTAAAAAAAAATGTCTGTCTGTTTGTCTGTTTGTCTGTTTGTCTGTTTGTACACGCTAATCTCCGGAAATACTGGACGGATTCGAATAAAACTTTTTTGTTTTATAGCTATTAAGCCTGGGCAACATATAGGGTATAAATGATTTTGGAAAATGGAACGCCTGATGCAGAACCATAATGGTCCAGCTAAACTATAAGAGATATAAAAATGCCGCCTTAGTAAAAGTTGTTCAGCCTAATGAGCATTTTCCAGAGATATAAAGTCCACGCGAACGAAGTCGCGGGCTTCGGCTAGTTCTATAATAATTTAAAGTGTATGCTGATTTTCTTTTTATAATTTCTCATGGAACCCCACAGCATTATCAATTACCGGCAACACTGATCATCTTAACGAGCTTCTCGGTGTGTAATTTAAATCAATAAACGGGCAACACTGGCTACTTTGGGGAAATAGGTGCATATTAATGTATAATGAAGCCGGCAACGATGTTATATTTTGTTAAGATACAGCATTATTTTTAGGATTATTTTTATGTCCAGTTTATTTTTTACAGCACAGTTCACTATTAAGTACATACAATTTAAAAAAAAAAACCTGTCCGATCCGTTAAAGTTATGTTGGGTAGCTTGTGTAGGTTTTATTTATCGGTTTTTCCCATCCCTGAGACCGCAAAAAAAAAAATTTGCGGCTCCATACAAAATTAAATACCTACCGTTTCAAAATGTATGAAGCTGAAGTTTTTTTTATACATATATTAAAGTCTTTCACTATCACGTCTTTATCCCTAATGGAGCAGACAGAGCATTTTGGGTCTTGCGGTTCTATGCTGAGCCCAGGGCCGCAAGACCCAAAAGCCACTTTTAGCGTCATGGTGGGCGAGAAGATGGAAAAGCAATCAATACAGTGATGGGTTGCTAGCCGCATCGCCTGTTAACATGATTTGCATTTTTGCCCATTCCCTCGATCGGCTTTTACGATCTGCGTGGGAAGAGAAGCAGCTGGTACATTCTAATTTTTTTTATTTCTCCCAGACCAGCATGGGAGCATTTTTTATACGTATATTAAAGTGATAATATTGCTAATTACTTATTACATGAAAAATCAAATTATCTTTAAGAAAATAATCAATTCGAATGTGTTTTTTTATGCATGTTCCTCGATTATTCGGAGACTCCCGGACCAATTTTGAAAATTAGTTTATGTTTGAAAGGAAATACTTTAGTCTCAGAAGTTTTATCAAAATCAGCTGTGTAGTTTGATGTAAAAGTCGGTTTTTAGTTTTGAAAAAATATCTGAAATCTGTTGAAACAAATAAACATATTACACTGATTAAGCTAGCCCCAAAGTAAATTCGAGACTTGTGTTATGGGATACTAACTCAACGATACTATATCTTATACCTTTAAACGAGCAATTCTTGTATATTTATTTATTTATATATTTATAAATTTCTGTGATCTCGAAAACGGCTCTAACGATTTCGCTGAAAATTGGTATATGAGGGTTTTTGGGGGTAAACAATCGATCTAGATTAGTCTTATGTTTGAGAAAACGCGTGTTTTTGAGTTTTCATTCGTTTTTCTTTTCACGCAGAATATGGTCGCTAATTTTGTCGCGCCGGCCGCCATCCGCTTAGCTCAGCGGTTAAGGATGCTGACCGCTAGAAAGAGTGTTACGGGTTCGAATCCCACTCGGTGACTTACTTTTGTTTTTTTATGTTCAAGTTTATATATAATTTTTTATTTTGTACTGTTTTCAGACAAGTTTAAAAAAAAAAGTTAATGTTTGAGATGTAACCGACCGAGCAAAGCTTGGTCACCCAGGTACTTTTATAACAAATACATGTATAGATAAACATCCAAGACCCAGGACAATTTGAAAAAGGCCATTTTTCAACTTGCCCTGACCACATCTACATATTTAATATACATCAAAGTACACCACTTTTACCTTTACAGGGTTGCCAACTATTTCATTTTTAATACTAACACATTTTTATGACAATGACAAAGATGTTTCATTTTTGCTTTTACAAATACATTTGAAATTCGGGGTGCTTTTAAAAATCCCATGTTTATTAATGCTTTTTGTTATTGATACAAAATAGAATTATATTTAGATTATCTTCCGCATGCTGGTCTGGGAGAAAAGAAAAAACGTAGAATGTACCAGCTGCTTCTCTTCCCGCGCAGATCGTTAGAGCCGATCGAGGGAATGGGCGAGATTTGAATCATGTTAATAGGCGATGCGGCTAGCAACCCATCACTATTTTGATTTCTTTTCTATCTTAACGCCCACCACCACGCTAAGCGTGGCCTTTGGGCCTAACGGCCCTGGGCTCTGTTTACCCCGTCAGGGATATAGACGTGAAAAATGTATCTGTATTTAGATTTCCAGTTTAAGGCCATACCCAAATTTTCCGGGGTCCAGTGGCGCCGCCATTTGAAATAAATCATTTGAAAGGAAACGGAGATATCATTTAAAATTGTGTCTTGATCAAGCCCTAGATAACCCTTAAAACTATTTTATGAACTACTGTTTATAGTTTAAAGTGAGAACGTGAAGCTTTTCTACGCACATTAGCCAAAAGTGGCCGTTTTTCGTAAATGTGCGTCGAAAAGCTTCACGTTCTCAGTTTAAACTACAAAAAGTAGTTTAAAAAATACTTTGAATGGGTATCTAGAACTTGACCAAGACACAATTTTAAATGATATCTCCGTTTCCTTTTAAATGATTTATTTTAAATGGCGGCGCCACTGGACCCCGGAAAATTTGGGTATGGCCTTAATTTTCCTACCTGAATTTTCCGGGGTCCAGTGGCGCCCCCATTTGAAATAAATCACTTGAAAGGAAACGGTGATGTCATTTAAAATTTTGTCTTGAACAAACCCTAGATAACCTTTTTAACTATTTTATGAGCTACTGTTTATAGTTTAAAATGAGAAAGAGAAGCTTTTCTAGGCACATTAGCTAAAAAGTTTTACCTTCTCATTTTAAACTATAAACAGTAGCTCATAAAATAGTTAAAAGGGTTATCTAGGGTTTGGGCAAAGTTATTTATTTGAAATGGGGGGCCACTGGACCTCGGTGTGGTCTTAATAAAGAATTTGATGGCTATGTATGTATTAATTTTAACATGTATGCATTCTTACCCAACCGCGTCAGATTCCGTCTTATTATGACGCAGATTAACTTTGTGACAACGTTAAAACCATTATCCGACCAAATTAAGTTGATATCTAGTAATACGCCATTGTCTCATCTGAAAATGTCAACTTGATTGGGTTGGTTAATGGTTTAAACCTAGTACTTAACTAAGTTAGTATGCGTTTTATAATAAGACGGATTATGTTTGTCGAGTGTATAGTAATATATTATGTGTATTTATGTTTGTAAATTTGTATTGGATAGCAGCCTTAACATATATTGTAAAAAATATTGTTATATCTTACTTGCTCTTAAGTGTTTGGTCATGTTGTGTACAGTGGATTAGTAGTCTAGTTTTGTTTTCCTAGTGCTTAAAAATTATTAATTATTGTCTGTAATCTGTTTGTGTGCCTTTTTATAAAATAAAAAATAAAAATGTCCTTTCTCTGTGTATATTTTATAATCACCTTTTTTTGTGTTTGCAATACTTACTTTTACTTTTTGGTAACCCTGGTATAATGACTGCAATAAACCGATTGACGACGGTAAACGGTAAAAATTAGCGAGAACCTCGCCAATTTGTGTGTAACGAGCATCATCAGGTTGTATGACTATAGTTTGATGACTTTAATGGTACAGTACAGTATATAGTTTTATAATTGGGTACTTCTTCTTATCGTGTGTGTTAGTGACTAACACTAGAACATCCGCTATTTAGTCGCAGAACGGGCACTTACATGACTTGGTCGAAAATAAATTATTCGGTATACATAGTGCATAAAGTAATACCTCATAAAATAGTGTCACTTTTCATTAATCATCAGTCGGACTCGCGTAGGAAGGGTTCAGTACCAATATCTATAAAAAATCACGTTGTAGAGGCCCACTAATTTTTGAATGGCTGTACTGATTTTCATCAAAGGTAAGGAAACTTACTTGCAAATTCAAAAAACCGCTGAATTGTGGTATTTTCGTTCTAAGTTTGACGCCAATGTCTGTCAGCCTGTCTGTCTGTTACATCATAGCTCTCGACCGAATACATTTGAAATTAATTAAAAGAATCTTTTTCCTTATTTAATTTTAAAAGAAGAAATCACGAAATAGATACTTAGGTACCGAATCTTGTATTCAAAACAGGGTTTCAAAACTTTAAATTGGTTTTCGATAATTTGCCGACTTGGCAAAAGTTATGCTATTTTTTAAAACCGCAAGCCATTCAAACTTGACCTTTAAGTCTTCCCAAATACGAAACAAAGGACTGTAGATTTATTTTTGCATTGTAAAGTGCGTATAGGGAAACAAAGTTATCTGTGAAGCTTTAAAAACTACGCAGAAGCTCGTATTACATGGCCATAAGAACGAAATTGCTTTGTAAATGATTGTATATAGCAGCAAAAGTAAGTTGGTTGTTGTGTATGAATGATTTACTTCTTTAGGAGCTGGAAGATGATGGATCGAGCAAGTTTCTGCAACAATTTTGCTCAGATCTTTGACATAAGTAATGATATTTCCCATTTTCGTAACGATACACTTACTCCAGTTTCTTTGAAAGAGGTCGAGACTAAAATCGGTCTGTAACAAAATGAAAGTACTACATTAAAGGGATATATGAATTTTTTTCCAGAAAAATTCATATATCCATATTTGAAATAAAACGGAGGTATAATATGTACTTGTATGTTTTGTTGCCTGCAATAAAAAAACAGCCAAGTGCGTGACATGCCAAACGCAGTTTAAAAACGTCTAAAACTAGTTTTCTACTGCATTTGTACGAAAATTTCCTTATCCGAGTACATTTTAAAAGTTGGTCGCCTGTATCATTTTATTTTGTAAACCATTTTGTAAGCGATACTATCAGAGCTAAGTAGCTCTGATAGTATCGCTTTAAACTTCGTTATATAACTACTGCTGCAAATTCGTATATCCCATAAGTAAAGTGGAAGTCTTTTTTTTTTCAACTCTCCCATTTTATGGGTTATCCTTGAATAGGTCTAAAAAAACTGACAGACCGACAGACACGGCGAAACTATAAGGGCTCCTTGTTTACTACAGAACCCAAAAAAAAACGAAAAATGAGAACTAGGTAAGTAGCTTTTTTATAGACACCCTAGATTGAAGACATCATCATCATCAGGTCTTTTTAGTCTCCACTGCAGGAGTACCACTCTCTTTACTACTAGAGCCATACTTGACCACAACAGCCAGAGGACATGGCCTACACTCTTCACGCTAGCCAAACGGGTTGAAGAGATCTCATTGATGTTTATAAGCTTTGTTCAGCTTATATTTCCTAAGTCGCCTTCTACGACATCCACGGGAGGACTTGGAGTGGCCCTATTCTACACTGCCGGATATCACACGGCGAATTGAAGACAAGGGCGGGACTAAACAAGCATTTTTACCCGATATTGAACATTCTTCAACCCTGGTCTGGAATTCAAATAAATGGCGCGCCCCTCTGCCGCGAGCTCGCGGAAATGATATACGATGGCCACATATTTTAATTTGCTATGTTTTAAGCTATTATAAGCTTTTATACAATATATTAAAAAACCCTGTCCAATCCGTTCAGGTAATGTTGGGTAGCTTGCGTAGGTTCTAGTTATAGGTGTCGGGTATCCCTGAAATTGCAAAAAAAATATAAATAAATATCACAAATCACACTAATTGAACTAGCCCCAAAGTAAGTTCAAGACTTGTGTTATGGCATACTAGCTCAACGATACTATACTTTATAACAAATACATATATTAATAAACAACCAAGACCCAGAACAATAATGAAAAATGACAATAATGAAAAATGATAATAATGATATAGGGCTGATCTGATGATGAAGCCAGAGGATGGCCATAGGAACTCTGTAATGAAACGAGTAATGACGCAATTCCAGAGTTTGGGCTCGCTAGATTCGTTTTAAAGAGTCTTTAAATAAGATTTTTAAAAATTACTTGTTTTTACTAATTACTTTTAACTGCCTCCGTGGTGTAATGGTTAGAGCGTTTGGCTCATACCCGGAGGTCGCGGGTTCGATTCCCGGCGGGGGCAACGACTTTGAGTTGTTGTCCTAGTTTGGTTAGGACATTGCAGGCTGATCACCTGATTGTCTGATAAGTATGATGATCCGTGCTTCGGAGGGCACGTTAAGCCGTCGGTCCCGGTCACTGTCTTTGACATTGGTCGTTACCTAAAACCATGTCAGAGGCCTTTAAGGCGGTTTAAAAATTCTGACACTAGTGTTAGTCACTAACACACACGATAAGAAGAAGACTTGTTTTTAAATACGATACAGATACATTATCACATTTTTATTCCTGACGGGGTAGACAGAGCCCAGGGCTGACAAGACAAAACAATCTTTTCTATCGTTTTATACCCTTCTGCCGTCATAGTCGCTGGCAGACTGAGAAACTGCGAAGCTTTTATTTAGTGTGAAACTAACTAAAAGCTTGTAAAAAGCAGAACATTCTATTTTTTTCATCTTCATACGAATAAATACATGTGTATATTTGGATAGATTAACCCCATATTTGGTTTTGGGTTCACGCCTTTTTCTGAGTACCAATAACACCTCTATTTCAAGACAGTCGGTAAAAAGGGCCCAAACAAACTTCGCCGCTATTTGGGCCATTACCGACGGAGACATTACACCAGTGAAGTTGCTTCGGAACATTTTATTGAGAACACTGTAGGTAAATGAAATAGGGCGATAAGATTTTTTTTACGAAACTAAAAACCGTCTTCAACATAAAACTACACACCCAATTTTGATAAAAAAATTATTTGACACCAAACTACATACCGATTTTGATTTAAAAAAATTACAGAATGACAACAGAACCTTTAAAACAAAAATGAATTTTCAAAATTGGTCCAGGCGTCTTCGAGTAATCGGGGAATATACTTAAAAATAGATACATTCGAATAGATAAAAAGTTTTGAAGTTGGTTAAAATTTATTTCATTAATAAATTCTAGAATATAAAATCTTGATTTCAAGTGTGTACATGAACCAATAAAATAAATAAATAAAGATTTGGCTGCATGGCATTTCATATGTCCATAACTAGCAGCCAGTAAAAAGTAAAAAGTTAAACTTAAATCTACGAAAGAAAGTATAATTTACAAACATACAGACCGCTCAGACGAGGGGGGGCGTGAGTTCGAATCTCACTCGTGGCGACATTTTTAATTACGTAAGTATATAACTTGAATTTAGATATTTGTTCCTAGCATCACAATGATGTATAAATCAATAAATTTATTACATGACATATAAAAGAAGAAACTCACTGGCTGACATAGATAGATAGATACTATCTATCTATGTCCGTTAATCATTCAGTCACTATCTATTAGATAGTAGACTGATCAACGGTTTTCGCTGATAGATACTCCAAACTTGGCACATTGGTTCCTTATGAGGTCTAGGGTGTACATAGTAGGTACGTGCATGCTCCACTGTAGGAGCACGACCCTCTCTTCACCACCAGAGCCATACTTGGCCAGAGCAGCCAGAGGCCTTTACCTACACACTCCTTGCTGTTTGCCATATCTCTTTCTTACCTTAATCCGCTCACGGGACCATTTTATTGGGCAAAACTTTTCTTTTTGGTCACTTTCGGGGACAAATTAACGAAATTGTGCCTAGTGATAAATTACGGGCGAAATTTACAGCTCGCTCGGTTTGGACGGTCTAATGGAGAATTGTTGCTGACACCTGGCTTTAAGGAATTTCCTAATTAACAGACGGACAATATTTTGAGTGGATTTTGGAGGAAGATTTTTCATTTATTCACGTCTTTATCTATCTACACATATAATAAAACAGTAAAAAAAATGTGTCTGGACATTAAATATATTTTCAAAAAAAAAACATTTGGGGCGATTGAGACATTGTTATAGAGCAAAGATTAAAAAAAAATGTCTGTCTGTTTGTCTGTTTGTACACGCTAATCTCCGGAAATACTACACGGATTTTAATGAAACGTTTTTTGTTATACAGCTGTTAAGTCTGGGCAACATATAGGGTATAATTGATTTTGGAAAATGGAACACCTAATTTAGAACCATAATGGTCAAGCTAAACTATAAGAGATATAAAAATGACGCCTTAGCAAAAGTTGTTCAGCCTGATGAGCATTTTCCGGAGTCATAAAGTCCACGCGAAGTGGCAGGCTTCGGCTAGTCTTTATTATTTTTTGATGACCTCCATGGCGTAATAGTCAACACGCTAGTCCGCCAATCCGGTCCTAGTTCGATATCCAGCCAGGGCAAGTAGGAAATTGGCCTTTTTCAAATACTCCTGGCTCAAGGGTGTTAATTGACCGAGCGAGCGAAGCGTCTCAGTTTCGAGACTAGCCAAAAATTCTTTTGTCCGTCCGTCTGTCTGTCTGTCTGTCTGTCTGTCTGTCTGTCTGTGTGTCTGTCTTTTCTCGCCTACAGGTCGCATTTCTTAACCGACTCTCATGAAATTTTGTAAGCAGGTTCAGCAACTAAATTGAATTTTTATTTGTCGAGCCAGTTTTAAAAATTTTTCAAAATGACGGATGCATGGGGGCTTAAAATTTTAAAACGGTCGTATATCCACCATTTCAAAATATTTTCAAAAATGTCATTAGACTTTTTTGTTGCCATTATGAAAACGATTTTTTTTTATTTGAACAACTTTTTTGTCTGAACAACTTTTTTATACGTTATTAAAACGGGTTTAGGGTGACTCGTGAAGTCTAGCTGACTAAGCCGTGACGAATCTATACATATAATAAAACAGTAAAAAAAGTGTGTCTGTACATTAAATATATTTCCAAAAAAAATATTGGGGGCGATGGAGACGTAGTAATATAGTAAGAATTTAAAAAAAAATGTCTGTCTGTTTGTCTGTTTGTCTGTTTGTCTGTTTGTCTGTTTGTCTGTTTGTACACGCTAATCTCCGGAAATACTGGACGGATTCGAATTAAACTTTTTTTGTTATATAGCTATTAAGCCTGGGCAACATATAGGGTATAAATGATTTTGGAAAATGGAACGCCTGATGCAGAACCATAATGTTCCAGCTAAACTATAAGAGATATAAAAATGCCGCGTTAGTAAAAGTTGTTCAGCCTGATGAGCATTTTCCAGAGACATAAAGTCCACGCGAACGAAGTCGCGGGCTTCGGCTAGTATACAATACAAATCCTCCTACAATATACTCAAACTATTTAACGGTGAATTCAGTCCGGGCTACTAAACAACTTTCTTAAAAATACATATCTTCCCTGGAGTCCACGAAGTAATTTCTCTGAAACTTCAAACTTCAAACTAACTTGAATAACTATTATAGTTATTATTTTGAGTTTCATAAGTAGTTCCATAAATTTTATCATATTTAACCGACTTTAAAATAAAAGGGTTTTGCTTATTTTACGATTAGTTTTTTTCAGTTTTTGCTTATTTTGATTGATTGTTGGCTTGTTTATTAAAGTTAGCAATTTTGTTGAGCGAACTTTCGTTCAATCGCTATCGCTGCTTGTCTGTGCTTCTGTTGTAGTATTAATAATTATGCTACGAACTAACAAGAGATCAACAGCAATCAAAGCTCGCTTAGTAGCTTTACGAAGAAAGTAAGAAACCAAAATGAGCAGCGGCATAGAGCCATGGCAATACAAATAAACATTTAAACCTGGTTTTTCCAACAACGAGCTAACTTTGTCATTTGAAAAATGTTGGGTCATTTTTCGGTGAAAGACAAAAAAAAAGGTACAGAACTGAATTTCAGCATCACGGTAGACCTTATATCAATGGGATTGTATGGTTGGAAGGTGCTCCTGACATTTCAGAGCTAGATCGAAAGTCATTTGAAGAAAGGGCTGTGATTGGCAACTATTTTGGAAATTTGGTCACAACCATGAATTCGCATATCGGTAAACCTGCACCGATAATAAAATTCATCCAAATCAGGTACATTATTCTGAAATATAATCACGAGGTCTATGTTCGTGGCGAACTACTAGTCTATAAGTATACAATGTCCTTTTTAATTAAGTACAAATATTTTAAGGGGTGATTCAGTCCATCATTTTAAACAACTATTCCCAATAAATGTATATCGAAATACGGAATAAAAAATTTCATTTTCGATAGTAATGATATCACGTGACTACTTCGATTTGTATGAAAACCTAAAAAAAATTTTACGTATTTCGATATACATTCATTAGGAAAAGTTGTTCAACATGAAGGACTGAACCACCCCTTAAAATATTTGTACTTAATTAAAAAGGACATTGTATACATGTATTGCTATAAAATATAGTATCGTTGAGTTAGTATCCCATAACACAAGACTCGAACTTACTTTGGGGCTAGATCAATCAGTGTGATGAGTCCCTATATATTAATTTTTATTTATTTATCGCACCACTATAGCCTTGGGCCGCAAGATCTACTTCTAGCGTAATGGTGGGCGAGAAGGTAGAAAAAGGAATCAAAATAGTGATGGGTTGCTAGCCGCATCGCCTATCACTATTATAAGTCGTATTTTCGCCTATTCCCGCGATCGGCTTTACGATTTATTCCAGTTGGTATTGGTACAGTTAGCAGCAAAAATATGTCCCCAAATAAAATCGTTTACTAATGAGACAAGTTTATTTGCTAGCAAATTAAAAAACCCCTGATTGTCAAGAACACATTTAGTGATCAGTAGCGGAACTACCGAAGTCGTATCAGTACGCGGGTTCGATTCCTGATAAGTATGATGATCCGTGCTTCGGAGAGCACGTTAAGCCGTCGGTCCCGTTCACTGTCTTTGACATTGGTCGTTACCTAAAACCATGTCAGAGGCCTTTAAGGCGGTTTAAAAACTCTGACACTAGTGTTAGTCACTAACACACACGATAAGAAGAAGAAGTACGCTACTCATCTCTAGATGGTTATCCGTAGCGCCATTAATATTTGCTAAAGCCCTGACTTTTAAGCGTCAATCCCCAATAACTTTTAAAGGGCTTAACTGATTTTCATCAAACATAGCTAAGAACCACTGCAAGAGAATTTGTTTCACGTAAAAAAACCGTATCGAAATCGGTCCATCCGTTTAAGCGCTACGATGCCACACAGACATTAGCGTCAATCTTATAAAACTCCTCTATTTTGACGAGGGTTAAAAACGCCTGTAACTGGTAAGATACTTTTGCAGTTGACTGTACATGCATTCTACCTTTTTTCTCCCAGACGAATATAGAAGGAATAAAGGTCAACGCACATAAATATTAAAGAAAAGTTCATCCAAACGCCAATCCATCAATACAATACCCCAAAGTTCACGTTTGCGGCCGCGTCCGGACCGGATCCGTCCGGCCCGATACAAGGTCGTCGGAAGTCCGGCGACACCGGAGACCGGACCGAACCGGATGCGGGTGATGTATAGGTATGGGAATTTAGCGGCTGAGTGGGAAATGTTTCAAGTTTTTCGAAGAATTTTTCGGAGACATCAATTGAAATAGGCATGACAAATGGAAAAATATGTTAGGTCCATCGGTTAGATTATTAAAAAATATTGTACACGTATTTTTTCTTTTCTCTGAGAAACCAAAAATGACAAAGATACAGCGCATTGAAATTTCGCGTTACGTCACACTTAAGCACGATTTTTACTTAAGTGTGACGTCGCAAGCCCCCATTCCGGAACTTTGACGCTCCGTATCTTTGTGAATTTTTAATTTAAAAGCAAACGGAGACATCATTTAAAATTGTATCTTGACCAAGCCTTAGTCAAACTATTTTATGCTATTTTATCAACTACTAAATTATTGTTTAAAGTGATAACGTGAAGCTTTTTTATGCACTTTAGCTAAAATTGGCCGATTTGCGCTATTTTTCGATGAAATAAAATATTTTATTTAATCCGTCTTGTTTGTTTATAAAGCTTTATTGTACAAAAGAAAGAACACATATACAAGTCAGAAAAGTAGACATACAACTGCGGACTTATCCCGTATAGGGATCTCTTCCAGTCAGTCGGCCAGTAATTGAGAGGAATGTATACTTAGTGCGTTTGGGGTAGAAGTGGTACAATATAAATTTACAGAAAGGTACTGTACAAATAATGTATAAATGTAAACTACACAAATACAACTAAAATAAACTTACATATAAGTGACTTACTTATATATACAAAATATGTCTAAAATATATATGTATATACCCTATATATAATATAAAATATATAAAAACATTAAAGTAATTAGGTAGCTCGAAGTAACTTAAGATTCCGAAATGAAATTCAAAATTTTGTTTTTATAGGAACCTAAGGATGATGCCATTTTAGTATCTAAAGGAAGCAAATTCAAAAGGTGTGCTGCCATCACAGAGAAAGATTTAGAATAGAACTGTGAAGAATGAGGAGATATAGAAGAATATTATCAGCAGAGCGAAGGCAGCTGTCAATTTGCCGAAAGGAAATATCACGAAGGTAATTAGGACAGGAAGGATTGAAGAGCGCATTTAATTCAAATTCAATTCAAATATATCTTTATTATCATAGGATATTTATAATATCTCTCAATAATCGTCATTATTTTGTTGCACAATTGTTGCCGTCAAATAGTTACTTACAGCTAAGTTTACTACCGCTTCCAAAGCGCTAGTGCAGAAGAAGCGGTAACAAACTGCACTGCACCTTTTCTCCAAGGACGTCAACTCACAATTAAATTAATACTTAAAGTTAATGTGGACAGAGAATACATTGTTTGTTATGTCATATCATAATTTAAATTTAATTTTTAGAATGTCAAAATTTTAAGTAAATGATTGTCAAAATTTTAAAACATTGAAAAGGAGAGAGAGAATGTGGTAGTTACGACGGATCCGTCACTTAGATTGCCTAACTAAAAACGGACTTCAGCCCAAACTACACAACCGAATTTGATAAAATTTCTATGGCACATATACCTGACAAGTATGCCCTACCAAACAAAAAAAACCAAATCAGTTCCGGCGTCTTCGAATAATCGGTGAACATACATAAAATAAAAATCGCGATGAACTGATAACCTCCTCCTTTTGGCAAGTCGGTTAATTATATTTTTAGACGCTGTCCACATGAATGTTGCCGGTTGCTTAAACTAGATGGCGCTGTACAATATTAAAACGCGCTATGGTTATTTTTTCGGTCTTACATTATTTAAATCGTCTGTGAAATAAGCTTATGGTATTAATCTTGTCATAGTAGGTAACTCTATATAAATTTTTGAAGTCTCAACCTTGTTTGTTGTAGACGACTTAACTTATTTTTATCTTTAATCTTTATCCGGCTTTCAATAACCCATGCTGGTCTGGGAGAAATAAAAAACTTAAAATGTACAAGCTGCTTCTCTTCCCACGCAGATCGTAAAAAGCCGATCGAGGGAATGGGCAAAAATGCAAATCATGTTAACAGGCGATGCGGCTAGCAACCCATCACTGTATTGATTGCTTTTCCATCTTCTCGCCCACCATGACGCTAAAAGTGGCTTTTGGGTCTTGCGGCCCTGGGCTCTGCGTAGAGCCGCAGGACCCAAAATGCTCTGTCTGCCCCATTAGGGATAAAGACGTGATAGTATGTATGTATGAATTTCAATAACCGGTCAAGTGCGAATCGGAATCGCGCGCTATCTATAAAAAATAGCGTTTATTGTATCCCCTTAAATATTTACTTATTTTATTTTTAGTATTTGTTGTTATAGCGGCAACAGAAATACATAATTTGTGAAAATGTCAACTGTCTAGCTATCGCGGTTTTTGAGATACAGCCTGGTGACAGACAGACGGACAGATAGCGAAGTCTTAGTAATATGGTCCCGTTATTACCCTTTGGGTACGGAACCCTAAAAAAGATCGCGACAAATTGATAAACTCCTCCTTTTGGGAAGTCGGTTAATAATATTTAGTCTACATGAATGTTGCCGGTTGCTATAACTAGATGGCGTTGTACAATATTAAAACGCGCTATGGTTATTTTTTCGGTCTTACGTTAATAAAATCGTTAGTAAAATGTATATTCGCTTTTATCTGTCAAAACCTAAAGTAGTATTATTCTACATAAATTTTTGAAGTCTCAACCTTTGTGTGTTGAAGACAATATAACTTATTTTTATCTTTTAACCGGTAAAGACCCGCACGACATTAATAAATGTCCACGTTCATTGTCTTTATATTGTCTGGTAATGGAACGGTTAACCGTTTCTTTACCGCCAATAATAGACACAATAGTAACCGGTTAACCGGCTTTCTATTTCTAAAAGAAGAAAGAAGGAGGTTATCAATTCGTCGCGATGTTTCTAGGGTTCCGTAGTAAACAAACGAACCCTTATAGTCTCCATGTCTCTCTGAGACGTCTGTCTCTTTGTCCGGCTTTACTCAGAGACTAGTACGAGTATAAAAACAAGAAATAAAATACAAATTGATCGCATTTTTGAAACTGTCGTGTCAGCGAAAAACAGTATTGTTTTACGCAGAAAACATCGATAATTTGTCTATACTTTTCTAAAAATTCGAACATGATTAAAAAAGCAACGTGAAATGGAACGGATTTCCCATGATTGATTTCGATGACATACCTACGCTACAAATGTCAAAATTACTGGTGGTCAAGACCACTGATTGCAAATCCTTTGCAAACTACCGATTCAAAAATGCGCCCGTTTGGAAACGCTCGCGCAAATCCTTCGTAATGTGACAAGTGATTTCAAAAATACGTCTCCAGGCATAAACCACAAAAAAAAACGTCAGAAACAGTTTGCCGTTCCCGCCATTTCGCGCCTGACATTAATAGGTACTGTTCTGTCTGTGCCTCTGTGGCCCATTCTCGGTTGGTTTGTTGTGGAATCAATGGTGAATCTTTGCTCCTTCTTGTGTTGTTGTTAAAACTAATATAACTACGTATTATCGGTGCTGATTGCTATTTGTTGTGTTGCGTGTATTTATTTATATAATGGATTCTGACAGCAGCGAAAGCGATGCACAGAGTTCTAGGTTAGGAACTCCGCCACGAAAAGCTAAAAAAAGGCACTATGACCAAACGCTTTCACATAGTAGCGCCTACGTTGAGAGATTGTTTTCTGCAATTAATAATATGAAAACCTCCCAGAGAAATAGAATTTGCACGGAGACTCTAGAGGGGTTGTTGCGTAAAAGATTTATAGCAAACAACGGGCAGCCTAGCGCAGAAAATTCAAAATTTTTCAATAAAAATATGTATAATTTCCAAAAATAAACATTTTAGGAACAGATCATGCATTTTTAATCTTAAAAAATCTTCTAAATTAAAATGGTAGATTTACCAATTTTGCATTTTACATTCTACCAATATTTGGCACATAATCTACTAATTTTCTAAAATTCGGGTTGGCAACACTGATCATCATCATCAGGTCTTTGTCTCCACTGCAGGAGCACGACCCTCTCTGTACTACCAGAGCCATGTTAATACTCCTATTTCTATGTCAAACCAAATTAAACGTTATCATCATACATTAGTGCTCAATGTTACTTGACACTGTTTGTTGTTTCTCGTGTGTGTAAGTGACCAACACTGGTGTCAGATTTTTCAGGCTGCCTAAAGGCATCTGACATAGCTTGACGACTGCCATACAATCATGACAGCCGGGACCAACGGCTTATGCGTGCCTTCTGAAGCACGGAGGAGCTCGAGAATTTTTTATGCCGCTTGTGGTCACCCATCCAAGTGCGGACCACACCCGGCGTCGCTTTACTTGCGAAAGCGCTAGCAATGCGCACTCCCGGCACGCCACCGAGCTCCTCAACTTGAGACTGAAACGCGGATACATAACGTTCGTCTTGCGTACTTATTTTGGAGTAAACCCCTAACCCCCTAGGGTTACACATCTATATCTATACATTAAATAAAACAATAAAATAAATGTGTCTGTACATTAAAAATATTTCCAAAAAAATATTGGGGGCGATAGAGACATAGTAACAGAGTAAGATTTAAAAAATATGTCTGTCTGTCTGTGTGTCTGTTTGTACACACCAATCTGCGAAAATACTAGACGGAACTGAAACTTTTTGTTATATAGCTGTTAAGCCTGGGCAACATATAGGGTATATTTGATTTTGTAAAATGGAACACCTGATGCAGGACCATAATGGTCCAGCTTAACTATATGAAATATAAAAATGACGCCTTAGTAAAAGTTGTTCAGCTTGATGAGCATTTTCCAGAGACATTAAGTCGACGCAAACGAAGTCGCGGGCTTTGATTATAATAAAGTCAAAGTCAAAGTCATTTTTTTTATTAAATGGAAGATAAATTTATCTCTTATTGAAGGTCATTTTTAGGGTTCCATACCCAAGGGGTAAAAACGGGACCCTATTACTAAGACTTCGCTGTCTGTCCGTCTGTCTGTCACGAGGGTGTATCTCAAGAACCGCGATAGCTAGACAGTTGAAATTTTTGCAAATTATTTATTTCTGTTGCCGCTATAACAACAAATACTAAAAATAAAACAAAATAAATATTTAAGAGGGGCTCCCATACAACAAACGCGTTTTTTTATGGATAATAGTATGGAGCCATTAGTGCGCGAATCCGATTCGCTCTTGGCCGGTTTTTGTTAATATTAGTATGGATGTAGTATTCTGCAACTTACCCAATAAAATTGATCTACCAACATCATTCACCAATCCATCCTGTCAGGGGATTTACTCCTCAATGTCGAAGAAAAATGAGGCCTTAGGATGACATAAATCTTAAGATAATACAATCTTAATGTCTTTTTAAGACGCGAGAACGGACAAAGGAACCTTATCGGTGCAGGGATTAAGAATAGAGGCTGTAAGGAGGAAATTGTCTGGAGGCGAATTTTTGAATGTAGGAGACGTGGTGTAACCTCGTAACCCAAAGAATAATTTACGCGGGCGTTTCCAAACGGGCGCATTTTCATGTGTACCCAAAGGGTAAAAACGGGACCCTATTACGAAGACTTCACTGTCCGTCTGTCTGTCTGTCACCAGGCTGTATCTCATGTACCGTGATAGCTAGACATAGATAGATAGATAAATAGATAGATATACCAACGGGTCAAAACGGGATCCTATTACTAAGAGTTCACTGTCCGCCTGTCTGTCTGTCACTAGGCTGTATCTCGTAAACCGTGATAGCTAGACCGTTCAAATATTGACAAATGAAGTATTTCTGATGTCGCTATAATAACAAATACTAAAAACTTCAATCAATAAATTTAAGGGTCCTCCCCGCGCTAACGACATTGAAAACACAAAAAAATTAATTTCTCTTTCTGTAAGTGAGATTATCAGAAACCCTCGTACAACTTTTTAGCTAGTATCCTTAAGTTTCATTAGAACCTCGAAAATCATTGAAATAAAATACCCTGAATTTTCCTTTGCAAAAAATACTAAAAACGGCCATTTTTGACTCTTTTTGTAAAGGTTTCTAAACCGGATAGTATTTCAATGACTTTCGAGGTTCTAATGAAACTTCAGGATACTAGCTAAAAAGTTGTACGAGGGTTTCTAATAATCTCACTTACAGAAAGAGAAATTAATTTTTTTGTGTTTTCAAGGTCGCTAGCGCAAGGAGGAGCCTTAAGAACAAGGTTCTTGTCGGTGGAGTATTTTCCATGTCTCCCTATTTTGCCTTTTTTTTTTGTTTCACAACCGTACAGTGCAATACTCCAAACGTACGTTTTAATGAGTCTTTTCTTTATTTTACGTGACACTTTTGAATTAAATATATACATTTTGTCGTTGTACGCTTTTTGCGCCATCGATATCTTTGCAACTATGTCTGCTTTACTCCTACTATACTAAAACGCGAAGGAGTTGTAACGAGTGCTCTAACCCATTCGTACCTATTTCTGTAATTTTTAGCTAAGATAAATGTCAAAAGAAGCCTTTCAAACAGTTAACAGTCAAAAGGTGTTGTTTCTAATGGACAATTCGTTCCTTTTCACGTTGTTTTAGTTATTGATGTAAAAAAAAAATTAAACCCTGTTACGAATCAAGTTATCTGCAGGGCCTGTTTTGGAGATCTTGAGGCCACGAAATTCTTGGGGCAACGAAGGAGCGGAGGCTCCTTATTATATTCCGAAAAAAAGGAATCATTTTTTCCGTGAAATATATCATTGCAATATATATTTGCAATCCCCTCCGTCGCTTAAAATTTGTGAGGGTCCCTCTTTAGAGGAGGCCCCTGGGCATTAGCCCCGTCTGCCCTCTCTCAAAACCGGCCATGGTTTTCTTCGTAAACCAATAATATATAACGCTGATGCGACGCGACGCGACGGCACAGAATAAATACTAGTTCTTACACGGTTTCATAAAAATTAAACTTAGAAAACTAAGCGTCCTGTTTTGCTGACTCCCTCGTTGAAAAATAGCGCTCCAGGTTTAGAAAACAACGGGTAAAAACACGGAACACTGCAGACTTACGCAAATGCAAGAGTTGATAAGAATTTTTAGCTTTTATTTTAACTTGCAACATTCATACGTCGTTGTTGCCTGCTTTAGGAAAAACGGGTATAATGGGGAAGACTGCTGAATCTTTAACAAATTCAAGAATTGTAGTACTGCCTCCGTGGTGTAGTGGTTAAAGCGTTCGGCTCATACCCGGAGGTCGCGGGTTCGATTCCCGGCGGGGGCAACGACTTTGTGTTGTTGTCCTAGTTTGGTGAGGACATTGTAGGCTGATCACCTGATTGTCCGATAAGTAAAATGATCCGTGCTTCGGAGGGCACGTTAAGCCGTCGGTCCCGGTCACTGTCTTTGACATTGGTCGTTTCCTAAAACCATGTCAGAGGCCTTTAAGGCGGGTTAAAAACTCTGACACTAGTGTTAGTCACTAACACACACGAGAAGAAGAAGAATTGATAAGTATTTTCACAAGGTTTTATTTAAATAACTGGTAAATCGCCTTACTCTAGACCAAACTACACTTTTCCATACAAACATAGTCTACGTTTTATTTCGACACGATATGCCCGATTTCGGCAAAAAAATATATAATTTTAAAGATATGCACATATTTAGGCGTATGTATATATACTGGTTTTCATAGTCAAAATCATCATCATCATCATCACATCAGCCACAGAAAGACCACTGCTGGACATAGGCCTCCCCCAAGGATTTCCAAAACGACCGATCGGAAGCGAAAATATGAATTTGAAATAGAATATAGTTTGTTATATAATTTCTGACCATCAGTATGGGAAACTTCTACATGCTTATATTTTCTTTCCAGTTCATAATTTTGCGTGGGAAACCAATTATAACCCTAAATAATTGCAATTTCTTTAGAATTCGTTTGTAGATTCTTAAGTAAGTATATCTAACGATAAACGTTTTGGTTCGATTCGATTGAGCTTAAATTTTGCATACTTGCATTAATGAAAAGATAAAAATTATATAAATCAAAAATAAACCTTCTTTTTTTAACCTGCTTCAAAAAAGTAGGAGGTTGTCGATTCGAATGTATATAGGTATTGCCTTGTGACAGACGAACAGACAACGGAGTCTCAGTAATCTCCCGGCAACCTTTAGGTAAACGCTAAATTTAAAACAAATAAAATTTATTAATTAAAATGTATCATTTATAATGAATGTTTCAATAACTTAAATACAGAACTCGCAATTTAAAACTGCTTAGACACCTCCGAGGCGAACCCCGGGCAGGAAACTAGTTCGAAACGCAAACAGCATCGCAATCAGCTGAGCAAACTCTACAAATTACTGCAAGTGAGATCCCCACGGCCAATCTCCGTGCAAGTTTAGTGCAGATACTAAACTTGTACTAAATTGGTACTAAAGTAGTGATGTGTAGAGCTATCGAGGCTGTCTTTGCATAGATTAAAACTGAAAAAATAATTTAGCCATTTTGAAAAACATCCATAAACCAAATAAGTAAAAAAAAAATTAAAAAAAAAAAATCACGTCTTTATCCCTAATGGGGCAGACAGAGCATTTGGGTCTATGCAGAGCCTAGGGCCGCAAGACTCAAAAGCCACTTTTAGCGTCATGGTGGGCGAGAAGATGTAAAAGCAATCAATACAGTGATGGGTTGCTAGCCGCATCGCCTGTTAAAATGATTCGCATTTTTGCCCATTCCCTCGATCGGCTTTTACGATCTGCGTGGGAAGAGAAGCAGCTGGTACATTCTAAGTTTTTCGTTTCTCCCAGACCAGCATGGGAGACTAAAAAATAATAGAAGTTTAATTAATAGGTACATAAAAAAACCCTGATTTTAAATAGTTTCGTATATAAACGCCATCTATTTGATGGCCGGAGGAACTAAGTAGTAGAATACGGATTACCGTATCGCCAACGTAACGTATCCGTAGCGCCACCTATTATTTGACAGGCAAATACAAAAACCCTGACTTGCAAGCAATAACTTTACCGCCAATACCAGACACAATAGTAAGACAATGACGTGGACATTTATTAATGTCGTGCGGGTCTTTACCGGTTAATAATTTTCACCCAACAAAGCTAACAACCACCGCAAGAGCTCTTGGTTTCACGTAAAAAAAAACCGTTTCACAGACAGACTTTAACACCCCTCTTTTTTGTCACGAGTTAAAAAGAGTTTTGAAATAAAACGGGAATAAATAGTACTTGTAACCGGGAATAAATAGTACTTGTAACCGGGAATAAATAGTACTTGTTACCGGGAATAAATAGTACTTGTAACCGGAAATAAATAGTACTTGTAACCGGGAATAAATAGTACTAGTAACCGGGAATAAATAGTACTTGTAAGCGGGAATAAATAGTACTTGTAAGCGGGAATAAATAGTACTTGTAACCGGAAATAAATAGTACTTGTACTTGTAACCGGTTTTTGATTTTTCGTGTGTTAAATGGCTAACACTGAATAAGAATAAGAATAATCTTTATTGAATATATCTGCTATTAAAACTAAACTAACACTGCTGTTAGATTTTTCAAGCTTCCTTGAGGCATCTGACTTAGCTTGACGACTGCCATACAATGATGACAGCCGGGACCAACGGCTTATACGTGCCTTCCGAGGCACGAGCTCGCGAAATTTTTATACCAATTGTGGTCCATTCAAGTGCGGACCACGCAAGGCTTTACTTGCGAAAAGCTTCTCAAAATAAACTTTAAACCGGTAACATGTTATGGCCATGTTGAGATTCTAAAATGGCGTTAAAAGTACTGCAACAAATTGTCACCTTATTTAACAGCGAGGAGCGTGTTCACGTAATGTACACTCGTTTATCGCCGTCGGGTAAAAATAGACGGCCACTTTCTTGGGGAAGTCCGCCGATACTGTTTTGTTGGATCACAATTTTTAGATATACATATGGGTTGGACTACATTTTCTCTCGCTCTAGTGAATAAATTAATATATAGGGACAAATTGCACAGATGTTTATTATAATAAATATTTACATATGACACAATAATTATATAACTAAAAACTAAATAACCTACCTAAATTTTAAAACTATAAACTAAAATAATCTAATGAAAAATAAAACATTATATTAAATAAAAAATAGACCCCAGATCGCTACGGTCGCAGGGCAAGGTACCTTAAAGACTGGCGGCATTGCCTCGTTGCATATTGCACAGATTGAGCCAGCCCCAAAATAAGTTCGAGGCTTCTTCTTCTTATCGTGTGTGTTAGTGACTAACACTAGTGTCAGAGTTTTTAAACCGCCTTAAAGGCCTCTGACATGGTTTTAGGTAACGACCAATGTCAAAGACAGTGACCGGGACCGACGGCTTAACGTGCCCTCCGAAGCACGGATCATCTTACTTATCAGACAATCAGGTGATCAGCCTGCAAAGTCCTAACCAAACTAGGACAACAACGCAAAGTCGTTGCCCCCGCCGGGAATCGAACCCGCGACCTCCGGGTATGAGCCGAACGCTCTAACCACTACACCACGGAGGCAGGCAGTTCGAGGCTGACGACGAATGACGGTTCTGAGCGACAAAGAATCGTCATCATCAGGTCTTTTTGTCTCCACAGCAGGAGCACGACCCTCTCTGTACTACTAAAGCTATACTTGGCCTGAGCAGCCAGAGGTTTTGCCCTACACTCTCCACGCTGGCCAGACGGATTGGAAAGGTCTTATTAATGTTTATAAACTATGTTTAGCTTGTATTTCCTAAGTCGCCTTCTACGACATCCACGGGAGGACTTGGAGTGGTCCTATGCTTCCCTGCCGGAAAATACACACACATGATGATGGTAGCAAAGAACGATGAAGAAGATGTAAGTACTTACTTTATGTCCATTATCGCATTTAATTATATAACAAATCTAACGACACCTTTCCAGCTAAAATCTATCGAGCAATCTAGGATGCAAAAGAAATATACATACATACCACTCGCGAAAACCATAAAGGCCCATTTAGACGGTGCAAGTTTCTTGCGTGTTGCATACAATTTTATTGAAGCAATAAATGATTTGTATGGCTGACATTTCGTTTAGACCATGCAAGTTGTCTATTGCTACAATAAAATGGCATGCAACGGGCAAGAAACTTGCACCGTCTAAATGGGCCTTAACTTTCTTTCAGGCGCAGTGGGGTTAACATTGTCTATTTAGCTTACATTCCCGTGCACTTCCAAGACTTTAAAACGGCATTTTAAAGCAACAAATTACCGCCTTTTGGCAGCGAGGAACTGTGTACACGACATTATGTGTATTATCGCCTTTAAAGTACAACGAGCATGTTACTGGAGCGTCTTGCGAGGCCTTGGGAGAAACTGGTTGTTTTTCACACAATTTGCTAAAACATATTTCTTTTTATTTTTATACTAGAGGCAGCGCGCGGCTTCGCCCGCGTTAACCACACGTGTGAAGTCGCGGGCGTTATGCAATATAGCCTATAGCCTTCCTCAATAAACGACCTATCTAATACCGAAAGAATTTTTTAAATCGGACTAGTGGTTCCTGATATAAGCGTTCAAACAAACAAACAAACAAACTCTTCAGCTTTATATATAAGTATGGATTAGCTGGTGCCCGCGGCTTCGTCTGCGCAGGATTATCATACAATATCTTTATAAATTGTAGCCCATGTGTTATTCTGATGTATCCTACTCAATATTCTAAATGCGAAAGTGAGTTTGTATATTTGTTTGTTTGTTAGCTCTTCACGCTTAAAATACTCGACCGATTTGAATGAAATTTGGTATGGATATAGTTTGATAACCAGGGAAGGACATAGGATAGTTTTTATCCCGAAATTCCAACGGGGAGCGAAGCCCACGGGCACGCTCTTTATAAATTGTAGCCTGGTAATTTGTGTTATTCTGATGTATAAGCTATATTATTGTAAAGTTTCATTAAAATCCATTCAGTAGTTTTTACGTGAAAGAGTAACAAACATCCATCCATACTTAGAAACTTTCGTGTTTATAATACTAGTATAAGGTCTAACAAAAAATCATCATCATCATCAGGACTTTTTAGTCTCCACTGCAGGAGCACGACTCGACACGAGCAGCCAGAGGACTTGGCCTACACTCTCCTCGCTGGCCAGACGTGTTGGAGAGGTTCTATTGATGTTTATAAGCTTTGTTTTGTTTAGCTTATATTTCCTAAGCCGCTTTCTACGATATCCACGGCAAGACTTACATTCATACATACATACTCGTACTATCACGTCTTTATCCCTAATGGGGCAGACAGAGCATTTTTAAGTCTTGCGGCTCTAAACAGATAGAGCCCAGGGCTGCAAGACTCAAAGGCCACTTTTAGCTTGATGTAGGCTAGAAGGTGGATGAAGGTAACAAAATAGTGATGGATTGCTAGCCGCATCGCCTATTAACATGATTCGATTATTTGCCCATTCCCTCGATCGCCTCTTACGATCTGCCCGGGAAGAGAAGCAGCTGGTACATTCTAAGTTTTTTTTCTCCCAGACCAGCATGGAAGACTTGAAGTGGTCTTATTCTACTCTGCCCGAAACCACATGGCGTAACTAACTAATATATAAGGTCTAAAAAATATACTGAAACTATTTTAAGGGTGAATTCAGTCCGTGATACTGAACAACTTTCCCCAAGGAACACGTATCGAAATATGAAATGATCCGAGTTTATAAGGAAAGTTAAAAAAAAATATTGTTTGTTTGTTTGTAATAACTTTATTGTACCAAAACAAATACATATACAAAGACAGCTTACGAAAGAGCAAATATACAAAGGCGGACTTATCCCATGTAGGGATCTCTTCCAGTCCTGCGATAGATTGAGAGGATATTTACTCAATTAAAAGGTAGAAGCAAGTACGTATAAATTTAACTATAAGATCATGCTTACATTGCTACACACATACACGCTGACTTTTTATTGGATTTGGAAAAAAATGTCGTATAGTATATAAATTCCTCTATCCATATATGTAATCCAAATTTCTGTATGTCTTATGATAAAAAAGTTGCGTAAATGATTTTCGATCGAGACCACGTAGTTATACGCCGGCCGCCGGCTGCGTAATGTCGATAACCCCGGCCGGCCGGCGGGCGGTGTATGGCGGCGGTAATACTAATTGATCGCACAATTTTACTTTCGAGTTTTAGACAACATTTTTTGTTTCTGAATTTTTATTTTGACTAGCTAATTAGGTCTTACTAACGATGCCTATGAACTGGCTTTCGGCTTCAAAACCAATGAAAAATCACCATGTATATACATTATAAACATACATAAATTAATATAATTATTAATTTAATTAATATAATTATTTTTCATATTTCGACATATGTTTCTGGGGGAAAGTTGTTTTGTAGCCGCCGTCTCTTGAGGAGTACTTATTAGTTAAAGTTTTAGTGAGACTTGGTGTGCTTTATCAAAATGTTCGTTTTTTTGGTTGGTATAGTCCTTGTATTTTCGTACTAGCCGAAGCTCGCGACTTAAGACTCTCTCGCTAGATGCCTGAGTCAAGGGTCAGATACAAAAGGCAGTACTCCTGGACACGGCTCGCATTGTCAGGAGGTTCCTCTCTTTGCGGCCCTAACCGCCAGTAGCTTGGGCCTTGCCCCACTGCCAGCTGGCAGCTAGGTCAGGTTTTATACTTAATGTATTTATATTTTGTATTTTATTTTATATTTTACTTTGAGGGAGGGATACTTGGAGGGATGACGGAATCCCTCCTCCATGAATGATCGTGACAGAATCCGCGTGTTTTTATCATTAATTACTTTTAAGGGTCCCCCGACCCTAGACCAAAATACAACTTTCCATACAAACGTAGTCTACGTTTTATTTCAAAACGACATGTCCGATTTGGGCAAAATTTTGTAATTTTAAAGATATTGCAATTATCTAGGTTTATAACTAGTTTCCGACAGTAAAAATATGAACTTGAAATAGAATACAGTGTTTTATATCATTTTTGACCATTAGTTTGGGAAACTTCTAAATCGTTATATTTTCTTTCCAGTTCATAATTTTACCAAAGGAAACCAGTTATAACCCTAGAAAATTGCAATTTCTTTACAATTACCAATTTTTACCGGAATCTGACATGTGGTTTCGAAATTAAACGTAGACTACGTTTGTATGGAGAAGTCTAGGGTCGCCGGACTCTTAAGGCTCTGGATACTAGTCCTTTAGAGCCCATCTTTATTTTTTCACTTCTTTATTACTAACCATGAAGCTAAAAGGTTTCCTCTCTAGCTTTATTTCCTTCACCCTTATTATACAATCAAAGGTTGGCGGATACACGTCAAATCAGATACTTTTTCCTTGACATTTGATGTTTTTATTCGATGACATCTTTGCATTACTTTTGCATGAAATACCGAGAGTGACGTCATAGTAACTGGAGTCAAACAGCGCTAATCCGTTTCTAATAAGCTTTTATTTAGTTTCACCTGTCCCGTTGTCTGTCTGTCTGTTATTTAAATCTTGCAACTTAAATTTTATTAACTTAAACATAATATAACAATATAATATTAACTAAATAAATACAACCTTAAATTAAAACTAACTAAAACTAATTAAAAATAATTTATTAATAAATAAATATAAAAAATTGGGGCCAGATCGCTGCCGTCACAGGGCAAAGTACCCAAGAGGCTGGCGGCATTACCGCGTTGCATAGCAATACTTAAACGCTGTCCGAAATGCGCGCCCGCCCTTAAATTTGACTTCCCGTTTCCAGATTGAACTGAAATTGGCACATATACGTCTATCGCGTGACAATGCCATATTCGGAAGACATGAAGCTGATCTGATGATGGAGCTGGAAGGTGGTCATGGGAACTTTGTATTGAAACGACGCAACCCTATCGAGTTTGAGCTTTGATTGAGTTAGAAGCTTGTTTTAAAAAATATTTTTTTTTAATAATAACTTGTATAAAACTAGGAGTAAATATCATCATCATCAGGTCTTTTTGTATCCACTGCAGGAGCAGGACCCTCTCTTTTTATCAGAGCCATACTTAGCCCGAGCAGCCAGATGACTTTGGCCTACACTCTCAATGCTGGCCAGATGGGTTGGAGAGGTCTCATTGATGTTTATAAGCTTTGTTAAGCTTGTATTTCCTAAGTCGCCTTCTACGACATAAGGAGAACTTGAAGGAGTAAATATGTATAACCTATATTCATTTTAATCATTGATCACATCTAATGACGTTTACATCTATATCTATATATATAATAAAACAGTAAAAAGAGTGTGTCTGTACATTAAATATATTTCCAAAAAAATCTATATTCTATATATATATATATATATATACATATAATAAAACAGTAAAAAAAAGTGTGTCTGTACATTAAATATATTTCCAAAAAAAATATTGGGGGCGATGGAGACGTTGTAATAGAGTAAGAATTTAAAAAAAATGTCTGTCTGTTTGTCTGTATGTCTGTTTGTCTGTTTGTCTCTTTGTCTGTTTGTCTGTTTGTACACGCTAATCTCCGGAAATACTGGACGGATTCGAACGAAACTTTTTTTGTTATATAGGTATTAAGCCTGGGCAACATATAGGGTATAAATGATTTTGGGAAATGGAACGCCTGATGCAGAACCATAATGGTCCAGCTAAACTATAAGAGATATAAAAATGCCGCCTTAGTAAAAGTTGTTCAGCCTGATGAGCATTTTCCAGAGACATAAAGTCCACGCGAACGAAGTCGCGGGCTTCTGCTAGTTACGAATATAAATAAGAAGCCACATATAACTGAAGTAAATATTCCGTCACACTTTACGGCTTACCCAACCCATGAAACACCTCAAATACATCCCCATACATCCCCATAAAGCCTTCCATACATAAACTTCGCCGTAACAGGCTATTACGCGACACGGAAAAGCTTTTCGACGGATATTTTTTCTTAAGCATAAAGACATAAAGGTCAATTCTGCGTGCGAAATTGGATGGAAGTGACACCATTAATTTTGCGTTCCGCAGGGTTTTATAAATAACAGATACGGGATCTTAACTGAGACAGTATTTCTAAATTACAAGATATGTACAGTCGCGTGAAAAAGTTAGTGCAGATTTGCTTTTTGACCGAGCGAGCGAAAGGAACGAAGCGTCTTAGTTTCGAGATTCTCGTCAAAGCTCCTTAGTTAGGTAGCGGACTTCGGGCTCTGAAGCATTACTGCTGAGGACGCGACCGGAAAAATACGCTCGGATAATGATGATTACATACTAAAATTCTCAGTAGTCCTACCATTTTTTTATGTTCTCAGGGACCTTATTACCCTTATAAAGGTTTGTATTTGTACGCTCACAAATGTCATAATTTGAGTACATTGAAATTCTGTACATATGTATGTAGGTAGTAAATTGATATTAATTTCAAATTTGACATTATTCATAATTATTAATTATTACATAACAATGTATTCTCAGTCCACATATCAATTTTCAGTACAGTTTGTTGCCGCTTCTTCTGTACGTGCGCTTAGGAAGCGGCAAGAACGTTAAAGGTCACAGCACACTTATCAACTCGTAAACGTAACGTAAACGTATCAACTCGAGCAGCTCAGTATTCTTTGTATGAAACTTCCTACTGCCACGCACACTATTCGGATTCGTAACGTAAACGCCTCGCCTCGGGACCAGCTCACGAACCGCTTTGCTGGTCGGTCAACTAGCGGTCCCCGCGCTTGCGGCTCGTCGTCCGCGCGCTTACGCCTCTCCGTATGCGAGCTGACGTCTTTCCGTTTCCTCACACCCGCGTTTTATTTATTTGTAGATAATCAAAAATTTATGGCTATGATTGCCAACTCGCATATTGTGAACCGAGACATAACCGTGCGCTACACTTTACGTTTAAAATGATCAAGTGCCAGCCAGACCAGAGCGGCCGGCGAGCGGTAAGCGCGGCGTCGCCCAGCCGTAGTCGAGTCGACGTACCGAAGCTGAGCCTGTATGGTTACGTGCCTACGTCAGGTTGACGCCTGGTTGACCGCGCGGCGAAAGGCGATACGGTGTCGATCCCTTTTCGAGTTGATAAGTGTGCTGAGACCTTAAGTGTACAAATTGTTGGTATGGTATCCCAGATAAAAATAAAAATAAAACTTAGGTACCAGCTGCTTCTCTTTCCGCACATATCGTAAAAGCCGGTCGAAGGACGAGTGGAGAATATGAATCATGATAATAGGTGATGCCACTATCAACCCATCAATATTTTGATTCCCTTTTACATCATAACCACCGTCACGCTAGACGTGTTTTTTCGTCTACACCGTTAGGGAAAAGACGTGATTTTGTATATCTTTGTGTTTATTGTTAAAAATCCTTACTTCCTTACCCTTTTTCCTTATCCGTACTTCCTTATCCGTACTTCCTTATCCGTACTTCCTTATCCGTACTTCCTTATCCTTACTTCCTTTCTAATATATGTATAAATGCGAAAGTAATTAAATATCTGTATGTCTGTTACCTCTTCACGCTTCAACCACTGAACCGATTTTGATGATTTTTTTTATGGATACAGGTTGAGCCCGGAGATTTTTTTTTGATCCAAAAATGATACATTAAGGTAATAAAAAGGCTTTATGTGAAGAAAGAAGACTTTATTACAAAGTACTAAAACAAAAACAAAGTCGCTGGTAACATCTAGTCTTCTATAAATCACCCTTGTCACTGACTGTACTAACGTATTTTAGAATTTCTGCTGTACTTAAAAGGAATTGGTAAAAGCATTATATAAGTATATAATGCTTTTACCAATTCCTTTTTACCAAACCAGCATCTATTAATACCTTTATGTATGTAATACCACAAAATGGTGCAGTATTATATTACCATACCATACTTGCACCATTTTGTGAGTGAAACTGTGCACTGGTTTATAAAAAGTAAAATTAAAATATTATTCAGCTGAAAATATTGCTTGCCTTTTAATAATATTTTTAAAATTGGAACCGATAATTAGTTTCATTTGAAGTATTTTATTTATTGATATGAATTATTCATCAGAATAATTTCTAACGTTTATACATACGGTCACGGTTACGGGTCTTTTTTACCTCTCCGTTTTTAGAACGTCTGCGATTTGGTCGTAACGATTATAAAATTTCAATAAACAAAACCGCACAGTTGGAGACCTTTACCAGTGAGACATCTAGCCAAGAGGTGTAGGCCGAGAGGCCCATGGGCGCCGGCAGAAAATATTTCCAGGTGGTGCAGATTTTAGTTTTCTTACAATCTTCGCCGTATATGATTGTTTATAAAAATTGAAATTTTATTTGGAAGCAAACATCTGTTGTACGTTATTAATAAGTTCGGTAAAAAACCCCGCCGGCTGCAGTTGCTTTATAAATGAGAATTGTGTATTTTTTTTTAAATAGCCGTTTAGGTCCGATAGTTGGGCAAAAGCCTCCCCTTTTTGCTTCCAATCACTTCTATCTGCAGCTGTTTCATGCCATTCTTTGTCAAAAGCGGATAATTGTGTAATTACTGCCTAATAATGATTGTGAATAAAAAATGATTTCCAACAGACGGCTTTTTATTTCAATAATTCCTCGAGATTCCCAAGGGGTGGAAGTGCACTCCCTGGCACCCCCCTGCCGGCGCCCATGGAGAGGCCTACACTATACCTCTTGGCTAGATACCTACTTTGGTGAAGATTTTTCCGGAGTTATCGCGCAAGGCCACCGGACATCATGCATCAGAGACATTGCGTTCAAAATAGTCATCATCATCATCAGGTCTTTTTGTCTCCAATGCAGGAGCACGACCCTCTCTGTACTACTAGAGCCATACTTGGCCAGAGCAGCCAGAGGACTAGGCCTACACTAGTCCTCTGGCTGCACTTCCTCGCTGGCCAGACGGGTTGGAAAGGACTCGTTGATGTTTATAAGCTTTGTTTAGCTTGTATGTCGCCTTCTACAAAATCCACTATTCTACTTTGGCGGAAACCTCACGTCAAAATAGTGGTCTTGTATAATTATATTTATGCTAGTATGTAATGTATCTATCTATAATATGGACCTTGTAGCCTGAAATAAAACTATTTCCTTTCATCTCAATACTTTAACAGACATATTTTTTCATAATATCTACTGAATATCTGAGCAGGTTTAGGGGTGAAAAAATTTTGCATCAAAAATGACAAGTACACAATTGCTCTAAGTGCTTTTTTTTCATTAAAACGCTCGAAAATACTCAGAATTACTTACTGAGACATAATTTTAATTTTCTTTTCACAAGGTAATTCATTAAAACAATTTCAAGTTAAAAATTCACATTTATTATTTTCAAACGAATTTTACATCACAAGAAACATAATGGTCGCTTAAAATATAACGCTCTCATCGTATTAAAAGAGAAAAGAAAATGAGTTTTTAAAAATAATAGCACAAAATTGTAACTGAATAGGGAACGAGCAACTGGGGCTAGGCAGGATCGATGTAAAGTTTTTCGTTTCTGAAAGTAAGTCCCACTGGTGTCAGATTTTCAAAATGCCTAATCCGATAAATTCATCTGATGACAGATGCAATCAAAGATGACAGATGGGACAACAGCTTAAGTTCCGAAGGACGGAGGAGCTCGAGAAAATTTTATGTCTCATTTGGTTACACTGCACATCCAAATGCGGACCACGGTGGGGGTTGCTTAACTTGAGAAAGCGAATGTGTACTCCACCGATGTGTGCTCTGGAAGGTAAGTATAAGCCGTTGGTCCCGACTGTCATCATTACATGACAGTTGTCAAGCTATGTCAGATGCCTTTAGGCAGGCTGAAAAATCTGACACCAGTGGTCGTCACTTACACACACCAAAAATAAAAAAGGGACTTACTGTGCTCCTCTAAAAAAATCGTTAGAAAGTATAATAAAGGGTTTGTACCTTCATATTTATGCTTACAATAACGATTTATTTGACATTTATGACAATACCTGTCATTGACCCGGAAATATTGACAGTGACTGTCATAAATGTCAAAAACCTTAAAAACTTGTATACTTCAATGAAATAAAAATAAAACTACCCGTTTCGCCCCGACATCCCAAAATGCTTATTCCTTTTTACAATAATAATATCATGGCAAGATATGTCAAAGTATTAAATTATAACACTAAACAAAGATATAGGACATTTTTACATTCAATAATCACATTTCAGTTTCTTGTTTAATGATTTAAAATCAATTTAAAAAATAAAGCGATTTGTAATGCCAATTTTAATAGGATGGGTAAGTCGCTCTATAATATTTTAATAGGATGGGTAAGTCGCTCTATAATATTTTAAAATAAAGATAATCCTTCTAATCGCAATTCTCACGTCATTGCTTTCCAAAAAATAAAAAAACTAAACTTTGTGCGCATTTTTTGACACTCATATAATTTCACAATCATCAATCATACTAAAATTATATTGTTTTATGTACTTAATAAAATTGTTGACCAGTATAAATAAACATAATAACGTTTCAATTCAAAAGTTCTTTCTTAAAAAAAGGAATTACAAAATCTATTATTAATTTATTTTACATCCCTTTTGGTGTGATAATATAAAGAAAAACGTTATTCAATAACTATTTTTATCTATTGATATTGGATTGAGATAAAATCTAGAATATTCTATACTTATATTCGTTGCATTAATTTATAAAATAATGGTTCTCTATTTCTAGGATGATGAATTAAATTTACGAAATGTTCAAAAATATAAATAAAATACTTAAATGCATTTAAATATATATTTGAGACAAATCATGTAATATTATGTTTATTCTTAATTTACCTACTAGCATCTCATTCCAATGTCAAAGATAGTGTTCGCATATTTTTATTTTAACTGTATCACATTAATTATGTTACATATATTATACATTTATAAATTCCAAACCTTCAAGCCAAATATCATTTTCAACAATCCAAACAATTTATATATAATTATAATTTTATATATTCACTTTATATGTTTTTTTTTCACTTTACAAGTGTCTTACCCGTTTCGAATATAATTTTGGTGTTAAAATACGGTTTGTCACCAGAAAATACATATTTTTGAGAATTTAATAAACAAATCCAAGATAATAAAATATAACTTGCATTTTTAATTTTTTTTTTTAGAAATGCTTAGTTACAAGCAAATTGAGAACGTTAGTGCCGATGATACTAATTTACATATATATTAATAAGAATTTCCACCTCATGTTCGTAACATAAAAGCTCGATTTTTCATAGTAACATATTAGATATATGTAATAATTATATTAACGCATACCTTAAGCTACGTTTGTAACTATTATGGCAACTCTTTGTATAACATACTTAAACTATATTTACAATATTTACAGCAAACGTACGAATTTATATGTAGAACTACACTTAGTCTGCATGCACGAATTAAAATTAAACTTGTGCATTTAAAAGCTTAGATATTTAAAATATTAATACAATATTTTTAACACAACTTTAAAACAAATTAATAATATTCATGTCAAAATTACAAAATAAACTACCAATTCTTGTCAATTTTACGCACACAAATTAAATATATATATTTTTAAATGAATTCTAAAACTCGCACAGCAGACACCAACAATTGAATTTTTAACTACGAACATGTCACATGTTTACAATACAAATTCAGTCTTATACATCCTGTCGGATGCAACGTCAGAGCTATCCATTTACTATTCATAAATTGACATTTACTCATTATTAACACTAAAGCTAGAAACAGTTGAACAAGCTAATTAGGCCAATAGCAAGATCTTTTTCAGATTCGCATAAAAACGAAAAAATCGAGGGTTTATAAAACAACTGGCTTTATACACAACGATACAAAGGCATTTTTTTTTGTTTTTAATTCAATTACATTAGAATTTTGTTTAATAAAATCTTTCTTTTGGATGCTACCGGGAACGCACTTAGATGATGAAGAAGAAATCTTTTGCAGCAGGATGATTGCAAATATCCATTATCAATTCATTAAATAAAAATTCAAAAATTAACCCAACGTAAATTTTGTTTTGATATTTTTGTAAAAAATGGAAAGTTGAAATAGTACTCGTATACTTTTGTTACTTGTATACACATTTATACTTTTTGTTACTTGTATACACATTTGTATCACTAAGCTAAGTAGCTTAGCTACTAAATAATAAATCCAAGATATAAATCTTCAATGTCTAAATAAGGCATAAAACTTGTTATGTAGACTACTAATTGGTTTCCAGACACTGCCATTTAATAATTTTCATATTCATTTTAGTAAAATTAAATAAAATGACCGCTTATTGAAGAGATTCAGTAACGTATTAAAAATTAAGGATTTTTCCATTATTTATTGTATACTCAGTTCAGTCAGTCACTTTTTATACAAGACGTATGCTATTAATATTCTGAATTAAAAAATATCCTAGTGTATAACATGTTTTTTTTAAATAACTTTTTCTTAATGGATAGTTATGATTAAAAAAAATATTTTAAACTAAAAATTATGAATTAGATATTACAATTTCAAATTCTGTGTTTGTACTATAAAAGAATAATTAAATCTAGCATGTTTCAAGTGTTTCTAGCTCGCTACAAATCTAGTGTATAAATTGTTATCGTGATATTTATAGGCAAAACAATATTTTATCATATGTAGGGCAGTGATTTCAAAATTTAAGAATTTAATAGTCAACATCAATTAGGACAAAATCAATAATATGTTTAATATGATTCAAACATCATATCACTCTCATATAAAGCCTACAAAATTAAAATCAAATTTAATACTTTTTCACTTGAATTTTAAATATTAATTAAGTAACCAATAAATAATCCATTACAGCGGACGGGTCAACACGACGATGTATTCATTTCCAACTACATTCATCTATTTTTACCTCTGACAGATTTATTTAAAATAAACTTTATTCCAATGTTATAAAATTCATTTCACATTGTAATATATTTTATAACTGCACGTAAAATATGAATTTTATGTTCATTATAATAAGGTCGATTTTAGAACGAAAACATCGAGCTGTCAAAGGTAGTCTAAAATTGTCAGTCACACAACTATTCACGTCAAATAGTGTTTACATTTATGTCAATGTCAAAAGCACAGGGCCGCACTCACACTTGGTATTGTATTGTAGTGTAAACATTTTAACACTCCTGATTGACTTTAACATGTTCTAAATTGGTCTCTGTTGCTTTTGTTGCACTGTTTTTCACTTCACTAGTTTGGTTTGATGGGATTCCTGTAAACATTAAGTGTTATTAGAATTTCAAACGAGTTATTACAAAATAGGCTATTTGAAACTTTTTGAAGTATGTAGGTCTTAAAATACTATGTATTTCGTGATTTATTGTGATATTTGAAGAAAAAAATAATACTTAACAATTTTTTACTATACTAGTCTTGACCTGATTAAGGCAAATAAATTCATGTACATTATTTTTATATGTGTTACAAATAAATAAATACGGACAAATCACACAGATTGAGTTAGAAACAAAGTGAGTTCGAGACTTGTGTTATGGGATACTAACTCAACGATACTATACTTTATAACAAATAATAGATATACATTCAAGGCCTTGGTCAATCTAAAAAATATCATTTTCCTCGTTAACCTGACCGGGGATCGAACCCAGTTATATAAGTGTAACAAAATATATTAAAACAATTTTTAAGGGTTAACTCAGTCCATAATACTGAACAACTTTCCCCAAGGAACATAGGAAATATGAAAAGTAATTCTTAGCTACCGATACAAATTGACCGATCAGCTGACCCAAGTGTGTATAGAAAAAAAAATTTTTTTTTCATATTTCATACATATGTTTCTTGGGGAAAGTAGTTCAGTATCATGGACTGAATTCACCCTTAAAATAGTTTCAATATTTTGTTTGATATAGTTTTATTTAAATAGTACCTATATAGACTTAAAATGAAGTATGGCTCATTGATATCTGAACATACTTAGTTCTCAATATTATTGCACTTACCATTAGGTCTAGAAGGTTTTAAATGTGGTAACGTATTTGTAGGCCTTTCGAGCATACTTTTATTAAAGTATACGCTATTATCTGTGTTGAATCTCACGGGCGGTGAGTTCGAACAGCTTCGAGAGTCCATCACCAGAGACCTAGGTTCCAGGTGGTACCTAGGTTCTAGGTCCGGCATGTGAGCTAGGTTGATCGGGTTTCTAGGGTTGCTGTAGAGAGATGGAGGTGGTGGGGTGGAGTATAACTCTGGTGGCATTAGCTGTTCTGCTGGGAGCTGTAATAAAAAAAATGATTAGTTATACTTTCTATATTATAAACTTGAAGATAACTTTAATAATACACATATATTCAAAGAATTAAATAGATAACTTAAAAGTCTTAAAACGAAACTAAGTATGAATAAAAAACTAAACTAGTTATAAATGCAATAAAAAAATCAAATTATTTAAAAAATTTAGCCTAAATAGCTGCGCTCGCAAGATAGGGTGTCCAAGAGGCTGGCGTTCTACTTTCTCGCATATATTTATTATTTTTTTATTTTTTATTTTAATTTTATTTTTTATTTTTTTTATTTTTATTTTATTTATATATGTATCCAGCCAAGTTAGTGTATTATACGAACCTTTTGCAGCTATTTTTAAACAGGTTTCGAGTTTCAAAGGGGTTTTGAATGGATTTCAATGACTTATGTATTTTCAACTAGACATACATGAAATTCAGCACATTTATTAGTCCCTTAGTTTGTCTTCATTCAAAATTTCATAAGTATAGCTTAAACTTCTAATATGCCAACAAATACCAATTTTTCAATTCTCTCGCCCTTAGTGTTTCTTAAATACCTACGTATACATGATTTATGTTCATTATAAGTAATAATTGAATAAGTAGATAATTATTATGATCACAGTAAGTAACGCTATTTCGCCTCAAAGTATTATTATAACACCAACTTTCTTAACGAGCTCGTAGCGATTAATCCACGTTATATCTAGAATATATCGTTATTTAAACAAAGGTGTTGTTTTTTATCGTGGCCTTCTAAGCATAAAACCGGGAAAGAATGCCATATGTCATTTTTTAACTTTAGCTTTATAACACTAAAGCTAAAATAAAATAAAATACTTTGAATAAAATTTTATTATTATTATAATTATATTTAAACACTAACATGTTTTCAAAAGAACTAATTAATTGATAGTTTAATTTAACGTTATGTTTCGTTATCTTATTACGTTACTTTTTTAACTTGATAACGTTGTAATGCAATAAAATTCTAATCAGGGGTGAACGGCGCAACTTTTTTAATTACAATTGTGTCTAGACACAGAATGCGGTCTAATTAATTGTTATTCCTACATAATTTATGATTTGCTGCCTGATAACGTTATGAGTACTCTGCCTTTGTAAATAGATGTAACTTTGCCTTTGTAAGTTCATATAATTTGCTGTAAGCAATAACAGTTTAGATTTCATCTTAATTATAAGTAATATTTGTTTGCGCTCTGTATTTATTAAGATTATAATATGTACTGTAAATTTTTTTATGATTGAATAGGTAAAAAATATTAAATGAAATAAACAGATTTATTTACTTTTTAGATGGACAATGTTAAATGTACTTAAGTAAGCGTAAGTACATACAAAAATCAGTCAAACAACCCACCTTTTATCGTTTCCCGTGCAAAGGTGCCCAAAACGCTGGCAGCATTGCCACGCTGAATCGCGATGGCCATCTTTTGCACGAGAAACGAACCTGAGCGGCAGTTACCAGTCTCTTTTTAATAAAAACGGTGGTAAAGTTTTATCCATAAAAATATTAAGAAACTGGACGATTTTGTCATCTTTTTATTTTGTAAACAACTTCTAAATTATGGAGGAGGTTATAAATTCGTTAGCCGATTATTCGAAGACGCCTAAACCGATTTCGAAAAATCTTTTTTGATCTTGATTATAAAATTATTAAATTGGTTTTATACCTATATTCATCTTTTGATACGAATGTCGTCATCTACAATAGGGGTGACGACAGGGTCCGAAAAGCATGATTGTAATTAGTCCGTCTTTTAGATTATCCAAAAATAATGGACCCGTATTTTTCAGTTTACCAAAAAAGTAAAAATTCACAAAGATACGAAGCGTCAAAGTTCCGGAGTGGGGGCTTGCGACGTCACACTTAAGTAAAAATCGTGCTTAAGTGTGACGTCACGCGAAATTTCAATGCGCTGTATCATTGTCATTTTTGGTTTCTCAGAGAAAAGAAAAAATACGTGTTCAATATTTTTTAATAATCTAAGCGATGGTCCAAAAATATTTTTCTAATTGTCATGCCTATTATACTCGTGATTAGTAATATAGATATTCGTAGATTTTAGAAAAAAAAAACAAGGGATCTCTTTATAGTGCTTCGTTTACAACGTTATCTCTCTATAACGTTATCAACCTGGTTATAAAACTCTAATAATTACAAAAGTTGCGCCCAACACCGCGCACCGAGTACGTCTCTGGAATATTTAATTTTCGCTAGTAGAATTTTTCATGTGGTCAATTTTCATAAAAGGTAGGTTCGCGAGCGCGGTACAAATATTATTTTAGGTGGAGTGTGTTTTACGTTCTTTTCCGAGGATTTTCTGTCAGCATGTGAGTTATTTTTATGTATAATTTTTATGTTTGCCTTTTATTAATTAAGTTTTTGTGGCTTGGTTAGTTACGTAATGGTTTTTTTAAATTATTTTTTGTTAAAATGTGTTTTAGGAACTAGGTAGGTACCTTTTTATTATGGGCAAACTACCACTTACATAAAAAAATATATACGAACAAATCACACAGATTAAGCTAGCCCCAAAGTAAGTTCGAGACTTGTGTTATGGGATACTAACACAAAGATACTATATTTTATAATTATAAACATCCAAGACCCAGGACAATCTGAAAAAGATAATTTTTCATCATGACCTGATCGATAATCGAACCCAGAAGTTCAAAAAATCTAAACACTCAATCGGACACTAGAATTAAGTCAAAAATATTTAATAAATTCACTTACCAGCCCACTAGTGTTCAACGGCAAAGCATTTTTATACTTCAACCAATCCTCATACACCTTATCGTACTGTCTATGACACTCGTTACCAACATTGGGCATATGCAAACTGCTCATCGGCCCAAGACTTTGTATACTTGGCCCCAGATTCTGTATACTTGGCCCAACATTTGGCATTGGCGCCAAGTTCCCTTGGTACGTTGGGCGGACTCTATAGTCCATTGCCCTAACTTGAATATATTGGTTGCACGGGTCAATGTTGTGGTCGTAAAATCGGTCCGTTGGATCGTATTTTTCGGTCGGTGTTTTGGATATGAGAGGTCTGATCGAACTGTAGTCGGTCGTGGACGACTTATTGGAACAGCTGTCGCTTATTTTACCGTCTAGCGGTATTATGTCTGGGTTCTTGTCTGAAAGAAAACAAAATTATTAGCTGTTGCATCCTACGAAACGGTAGAGATAGTCTGTTTTTTATAAAGAAATATAGTTATTTAAGTTTAGGTCACTTGGAGAACTACCGCGCGCCAAGGAGGCCCAAAGCATACTAGTTACACAATAGAGATGTGACAAATACAATTGAAAGTTAGGGATGATCCTAATAGATAAATTCCCGCTTAACAGGTTGACCATTTAAGATCCGCTAATACCAGACACAAAAGTGAGACAACTTAAGCCGTACCATAGGATGCCATGTGATGCGGGTCTTGAGCAGTTAAGAGTCCGCTTACCCTAGACCAAAATACAACTTTCCATACAAACGTAGTCTACGTTTTATTTCAAAACGACATGTCCGATTTTGGTAAAATTTTGTAATTTCAAAGATATTGCAATTATCTAGGGTAATAACTGGTTTCCTACAGTAAAAATATGAACTTGAAATAGGATATAGTGTTTTATATAATTTTTGATTATCAGTATAGGAAACTTCTAAATCGTTATATTTTCTTTCCAGTTCATAATTTATTGTCGGAAACTAGTTATTACCCTAGATAATTGCAATTTCTTTACAATTACCAATTTTTACCGGAATCTGACATGTGGTTTTAAAATTTAATGTAGACTACGTTTGTATGGAGAAGTCTAGGGTAAGGGACTCTTAAGAACAGCCGAAACCCGCGACTTTGTTCGCGTGGCCTTAATATCTCCGGAAAATGCTCATCAGGCTGAACAACTATTGCTAAGGCGTCATTTTTATATTCCTTATCGTTTAGCTGGACCAATATGGTTCTGAATCAGGTGTTCCATTTTCCAAAATCTATAATATCCTATAACATATAGTATATAATAGCCCAGGCTTAACAGCTATATAAAAAAAAAGTTTAATTCGATCCGTCCAGTATTCCCGGAGATAGTAAGCCGTTTTTTTTAATTCTTATCTATTACTACACGTATGTCTCCCCAATTTTCGTTGGAAATATACTTATTCTATGTACAGTTACTTTTTTTCTGTTTTATTATGTGTTTAGATTTACAAGAGAACAAATTATAATGGAGTGGTAGTACCATTTTTTAAATGTAATGTATGTTGTGTAGCCAAAACTTCGGTCCGGAGTTCGAAAATAATGAAAAACATTTGTTACACTAATTTTGGTTTCAAAAATTTTTACTTTTTCTGAAAGGTACTTAAAACTTTTTCGTTTCACCTTTAATTTTATCTCACTTGTTCATGGGAATGGGCTCTAACTTACCTAAACTATGCCTACCCACCACCTTGTGACTAGACGGCGCGATAATCTTTTATTACTATTATTTAAATAACTAATAATAAAGCAATAACTATTAATAAAGCATATTCATCATGCTTTTTATATGGCGTTGGATATCTGTTACGTTAGTGGTATATTCTTTTGCCTAAACAAACAAACAAACTTACCTAAACTATCGACACTCTCAGATTCCTTGGTCCCAGTGAGTGGAATATTCGATGTCTCATCTTGCTGCCTTTTGTTCTTCTCATTTTTATCTAAAAGAAATAAAACATTAAGTCAGTGCGTCTGATATCTTGATATCATTCGGCAATCATCGCTTTTCGTACATTTCCGATTGATTCCGATGATTGCCGAGTGGCATCAAGATATTCCGATGATTGCCGAATGGCATTAAGATATTCCGATGATTGCCGAATGGCATTAAGATATTACTTAGACGCATTGTACTGTACACGAATGTGGGTCGAGTGAAGTTTGTGGCAAATAAAAAGCCACCTGAGGTTGCGCAAATTCGCTGTTGCAGCAACTTTAATCTGAGAGTTATAATCAGAGATCGGATATCCCGGTGCATATTTACCTAAACTTCGAGGAAGTACGTAACATAAAGTGGATAATACCACCTCTGTAATATAAAATAATAGGTTTTAATACCGTAATTAAAAAATCATGAATCATTGGAATTCATACAAAATAATATGTGGTTAGGTCCAAATTATTATCTAATAACCATTTTTAGAGATTCGTACTAAAATTGTGTCATATTGTAACCATCCGCATGTGTGCGATCGTTGTTTACATTCTCAAATATATTTAAACTTATTTATACGTATTTTTATCCTTTCGTAGTCGGTTTAAATCGTAGTAGCAATCCTCTGCTGGACATACATAGTAATAAAACTCTTTAATCTACTTGTTTGTTTATTTTTTGTGACAGTTGAGAGGAAGAAAATAATTTTGTTTTGGAATGGGGAATGCGAATGGGGATCTCAGGAATGGATTTCCTTGGAAAATATTAAAATTTGCTTTTCGGGATATAAATGTAAAGGAGTTGTGCTTGAGCGGGGGTCGTTTATCTGCCTTTGATAGCTTATGCAGATGAAGGGAAGTGGAGGACAAGAGTAAAGGGAATTCTATAATTACATACAATTCATGGAGGATTGGTGAGATGTTTATTTTATTATGAGTAACACTGCGCTGGAAGATATGACTTCTTGTATAAAATAAGATACGTATGTATTCGTATGTATGAAATAAAGTATGTATGTTTGTTCAGAAGCAAATCTTCTAAGAAGAGAGAGGAAGATCATTTCTCCAAGCCTTTGCTCTACATAAGATTATTTTTAAATGAAGTGTATCATATACTGGTGTATGTATGTATACATGTTACTATCTTCTAAGATGGGAGAGACATAAGAAGATAGCCTTTGCTCTAATTTGCATATGTTATTTTAATGTGTTTTCTCTAATATAATTCCCAATATAGCTTTATAAATAAAAACTTCACAACGGGTTACAACGAGTAAATACATGAGTCATGTATTCTTCTTCCAATCTGTAAGATAAAATACTTATTTATCAACAAACATTATTTACACATCATGACTAGATGTTGACCATTTGACTATCTATATCTTCGTGTGTTCCGATGGAACTTGGATAACAATAATTCTGGAAATATTATATTTACTCATGCTGTGCCATTGATTTGGAGATACTTCTAATTTACTATTATTCATGTACCATTGATGTACTGATTATTTTATATCATGTTACCTCATGAATATTTATTCTTCCTCGAATATAGCTTTTAAAGCTGGAGTGTTATAAATCTGAATTGTATTCAGAAAGCAATAGCTTCAATTAAGTGTTGGCCTACTCTGGTTGACTTGACTGGCTTGTTCAGTGGAATTGATTATTTGTCTTGGAGAAGTAGAGACTATGAAGATGGTTTGGTATTCTATTACCTATCTACATACTTACTACATTTGGGCTATCTGGATGGATTGTGGCAGCACTTTATTGAGTTCTCGCTCATAGGGTACATTCCTCTACTGCAATGCAAAGGAAGGCCCTCCGTCTACGTTAAGTGTTATGTCACGCTCGTCTGGAGACGCTTTATTCGTCGTACGATTCCCTTTGGGCTTAGAGAAGTTGAGCCTGGAATCTAACCTCTTCACCATGGGGTTATTTTACTTCCAATGAATGGAATAACTAAACCTATTCTGGTTAAAGCTGATCCATTGACTTTGATGTCATGCCTGCTAAACAAGCTAAGTCTTGAGTATCTACAATGTTCTATAAACATGGAGAAGTCATGTGGAACTATTTACCTTCTGATAAAGAGGTATTACTTAAACAACAATATATTGTTTATATGGGAAAGGATCCCAATTACATCATTAACTTATTCAACCATGAGTTGAGGTTATAGTAACGTAACTTGTGTATTTAAACTACTACTGCTCTCTGAAATGATTCTACTTATTTATGCTTATGAAACCTTATAATTGATTTATTAATCATTTACTCATCTTATTTCTAGACATCATCGCTTCACCTAACTTTTGATTTGTACAGACAGACAACTGACAGGACGTGCCAGGACATATTTTTGTAGTATGCTTTCAAGCGTTTAGGATACAGTTGATTGTAAAATAATATTTGCAGCTCAGATCCGGTCTCTGAATAACTTCAGATTCCGAAGCCTCTGTATCCGCTTGCGCAAGACTTTTCTTGCTTCCCTCCAGACAGACACGTCTCCTGCCTGAAAAGGCCTATTAACGTAAGATATTTAGAACGTTTCTGAGCATTGCTGCCCCATCGGTGGGAGTTATCCCGTCAGGAGTCGAAGCTACAAAAACATGCGGGGAGGAGCATGCTTTTTAACCGATACAAAATAATGAACGTTCTTATATTTATATATGTATATATACCGACTGTCATACAGTATTAGACTTACCATAAGATCTCATCTCCGTAATTCACTAAATTTGTTATTATTTGTTATAGATATATACTAAGAGATAGTAGAACGGGACGTGCTGCGCCAGAGTCTGAGTTACTGCTCTATACAACTTGGGTTCGCCACTAAGATGATCATAGCCAATTCTCATGTTCAAGACACACAGCGGGTTTAAGATAATAATTATAGCTAAATAGATTATATTTATCTTTTATTTCTTAGGACATATAGATATTTAAAATAGGTAGTTTAGGATTGTTACATTTTGGTGCCGTGACCAGGATTTTTGGTGCCTTTGCCAGGAGCTTTGGTGGGCCGCTATGCGTCAGGATTTTTGGTACTTCAGTCAGAACTTTTGGTACCACCATTAGCATATTATTGGTACTAGGCTATTACATTCTGATAGGCTAGATTTGATCTATTTACTTGATTGAATTTACAGTTTTACTTATCTTGGGCTTGCTGTTGTCTTGATGTGAGTTAGTGGTCGGTTTACAGGGATTTCGCGATTCTTGTTCACTGGCCACATTTTGTTGCCGAATTGAAAAAGGATAGCGCATTCACGTCTAGTTCTACTATGTTTATTACACAAATTCACAGAGAATACTTCTGCTTGGTAGAAATAAAAACACTATGATAAAGGTTACTAAAAAATCATCTTTTTATTATTACAAAACACTTAAACTACATAGGGTTGCGTTCACTTAGCTATTTCACTTAGAATTGTTATTTACTTATTGAAAAATGTTTAGTTATATGTAAAAACTAGTTTTCCAATGGGTTGTTTGGAAGTTTTATTTTATCACTTGTTTACACTTATAAACTCGCTGACGGCATTTGTATAGTGCTGGGGTCGGTCTTTTTACGTCGGTTCCTTACGTTTTCTTGCTTTTAGTTTTCTAAAATGGGCGAAATACTGGTAATTTACATAATAAAATAGAGTATTGTATGTCCATTTCATGTTTGTTTACAAGTTTGCTATGACGTTTGACATTTTGCTGATAATGTCCCGTTTGACGTTTCATTTTCTCGAAATAGCGTGACAAAGACGTCAAGTTATACAGCCTTAGTATTAACCGACTGCAGAAGTGAGGAGTATTGAATACAAATGTTTACAAAATAAAAACATTGTATTTACATAAATTATTGCGGTTATTTGCGTTGCGTTTTATGGATATTTGTCAAAAGTATATTCATGTACAAGGAATATTAATACAAGAGCAGTTTGTTAAGAAAGTTTTATTTATGTGAAAGAGTAAGATATCTTGGTCATTTCTACTTACAAACATAGTATGTATGTGGTTTGGTGGGACAACTCTTTACAAGTACTTGAGTACATACATGTACTAAGAATAAAATAAATATATGAATTTATCCGACGCTGAAAAGAGAGTAAGTACTTATGTTATCAGTTGCAGCATATAGATAGCAGATTTAGTTTATCTACTAAGTAAGTAAGTGATAGGTGTTCGGAAGAATAGAATTTACTTTACAGTTTATATGAGTTTTGTGTACCTATAGAAACACAGAAATGGATAATTTTTCAAGTCTCTCTTACCATACAAGCAGCAACAACTAGTAGTTGACAATGCTAAAACATGGAATACCTTTTACTAGGAATATTTGCAGTGGATGGGATAAATATCTATTCCTTAAGTATGATGATCAATGATACTAGGTTGAAGTTATTATGACCACGGGTTGTCATAATAATAAGTTTAAGAAGGAGATAAAAGGTGGTTTTTTTTGATAATAAGTTAATAAATAGATAAGTACAATTGGAAGTAATTGTGGATATGGTGTACTAAGTAAGTAATCAACTAAATGTATCTGCTAGGTGTTTTGCAGGTAATTTTCATGAAAGCTGCCCGTCTTATCAACAATGTCATATGAATGTGTAGAAACATTCTGCTTAAACTAAAACCCTTAGTCAATCTTCAATAACGTTGACATAAGTTATAAGTACCTATTATATGTGTTCAAAGAGAGGACTTCATATGACTGATATGATGCTGATGAAATATTCAGGATAATAAAGAGGTCTTAGAATAGAATTAGATTGTCAATGCTCTAGTGAATAAAAAAAAAAACTAATTAAAATTGATAAGAATGTAAAATGATGGGGTCGTCGGAAGCTACGTAGATATTTATTTCAAGTTACCCATCTGTCTACATTGGTTGGAATACATATGGAGTTATTGGTATTGACTTTCTTAAAATAAAGTGATAGCCGTGTAAGAGGGAATAAAATTTGTTACATAGTCATCGCTACGTGGGGTCGAAGAAATAAAATAAGAAAAGTTATTGGTTAAAAGGTAATTTATAGCAAATAAAAGAATGTAATGATTTCACACACACGTTTCACTACCGATGAACGATATATACACACTTTTACAAATGAATTACATATTTTATTTTTATTGTTGACATTCCGCTGTTGATTACATATTGATTTTGAGATACAGGATCTTCAATACTTTCATTCAATCGGAATGGTCATCAGTTTGGTTTGAGAAGAGGAGTGTTTATGTCAAGGCAACGTTTTCTATTAATTCTTTAAGCAAATCCTTTAAAAATCATACGGTTTTATATAACCTAGAAAAGAAAACATATATTTATTTTGAGGTACAAATAGAGTTGTTCCTTGTGTTTACTGGAAAACCTAGATGGATAGTAAGGAGGCGGAATATTTTAGTTATGATTAAGTCAAAAGATAGATTACTAATTTTCCTTCATAAACTTTTATGGGTAAAACACTTCTTTCGCAGAAAGTTATATTGATTATTGAATTTAGTAGAGATATTCTGATACTAATGATTTGAAAATAAACAAGAAGTTGAGGATGAAATAAGTTGTACGGGGTTATAAATTAGATAAAAGTTTTGCGACAGACAGAAGTATACACTCACCGGACATTTCTTTATATATTATAGAGTTTGTACGATTGTCTATTTGTAAAACTTATTACGTACATTAATCAGTACATGAGGGAAATGTGACACTACCGTTTAATCTTTCTATTTTAACTTGTTTACTGTTTGTTTTCAAAAAAAAATTAACCGGCCAGGCGAAATTGAGATGACTTTGACAGTCTTGACATTGACGTTTCATTCATTATCATAGATTACCCAATCTTTTTAATATTGTTTAATCGATATCATAATCGATTGCATTTTATAATCGAATACTAAATATAGCTTATTTTTCTTAATGATTTATGAAGCGGATATTTATTTGTTTTACAGATTTCGAAAAGTTATTACGTAGTCTATTTACAGATTACTTTCCGTCTATGAAAGGTTATTTAGGATATCAGTGAGTGACTAGATACGTGTCCGGTATTCTTAAATATTTCCGTTTGTTTATTAAATGCTTATTTACGCTATTTGGTAACGTAATAAATCGTTGGTAGTTAAGTAGGTAGTTTAACGGTAGATGTAGGCTATAAATATTGATAAAATTTTAAAGAAAAACCTTTTGTTTTATAGTCTATTGATCGGAAATTGAGAATTTGAATGGAGCTCCTTCTCCTTCGTCAGTATAAAATCTTCTTTTTTGAAACCTTTGACTTATCCTGAAGTACCTTGTAAAAAAAAATGTAATTATAATGACTTTGTAAATAAATTAAAAACTCTTTTGCAACGAATTTTATCATTTTATTTTAGTTTTAAAAGATACTTAAAGTTATGTGAGTCTTGTATCAAAGCTAAATTAAAAATCTGAGATCACTAAATAATTCTTTTTCTTGTAATTTACAAAAAAATATTAAAGGCTTTGAGAAGTAAATAAAATGATTTTAATTTCTTTTTATTAGATGTTGCAAAGGTATATAGTCAACACGGTAAAAAGGTAAAAGAAGAAGGTATTTAATTTTGGTTGTACTAAAACAAAGGTACGGTAATCTTTGGAAAAGGTATACGTTTATAATATTTACAGCATTATAATAATTTAAAATACTTTCTTTACAAAGTTATCAATTTTTCTGGTAATCTGGAAGAACTTTGATGTGGATTTGGGTTGCGTGGAACCCCAGAGAAAGATGAGAAGGGGACTATGAGTTTTTGATTTAGCCTAGGCTGGTGATTTTGAGAGAAGAAGCGTGAGCGAAGAAGTTATGTTTAGCTAAGGAGGGCCCCGGTTCATATCTTATGTGAAACCAGATTACTACTTGATATTATCGGCCCAAAGAATAGAAGATACACTCAACAAAGGAGCATTATATAGGGGGAACAGATGTCAGGTTTAATTTTATTCCGTGGATACATAACATTGTATGCCATTGGAATGTTCTCAAGTGTATTACACCTGTAAAATGCTCTAGACTGGACAAGAAGCTAGGCTTATGCCTATATGATGCATTTCGGCAACTTCACATGCACCAAGACAGCGTTGGAACTCGTTTTGATTGAAGTTTTGGTATGGCTTCTGGACATGCGCGGCAATGAATAATTAGCCTTTAATGAAGAACTTTGTTTTCCGGGGGATGTTGAATTATTTTGCGATCTTGATTGTAATGTTGAATCAGGACGGATGTACTTCAGCAGAGATTACTAGGATCTGTGGCCTCACAACCCATGCTCTACGAGAACACAGTCCGTTCAGGTGAAAGTTGATTCCTGTTCATAGAACGAAGTTTTGAGCCAAACCTGAGGTCTTGATGATGGAAGATGCTCTCTTGGTTTAAACACACTCTACACTCGTATGCACCTACATTAGGCACACACATTTTACACACATTCTGTGATTTGGGAGAATAATATTATTAAATGAATATAAAATTTTATCTTTGTTATTTTAAAAGGACACTGTATAAAATTTTAGGGGTCGAATTAACTAACTAACTACGTTTCGTTAATATTTGAGAATGTAAAGAAAGTAAAATTTTAATTTCGGTCCTTATTTTAAAAGAACGCTGCATAAAATTTTGGGGTCGAGTTGTAACCATCCGCATGTGTGCGATCGTTGTTTACATTCTCAAATATATTTAAACTTATTTATACGTATTTTTATCCTTTCGTAGTCGGTTTAAATCGTAGTAGCAATCCTCTGCTGGACATACATAGTAATAAAACTCTTTAATCTACTTGTTTGTTTATTTTTTGTGACAGTTGAGAGGAAGAAAATAATTTTGTTTTGGAATGGGGAATGCGAATGGGGATCTCAGGAATGGATTTCCTTGGAAAATATTAAAATTTGCTTTTCGGGATATAAATGTAAAGGAGTTGTGCTTGAGCGGGGGTCGTTTATCTGCCTTTGATAGCTTATGCAGATGAAGGGAAGTGGAGGACAAGAGTAAAGGGAATTCTATAATTACATACAATTCATGGAGGATTGGTGAGATGTTTATTTTATTATGAGTAACACTGCGCTGGAAGATATGACTTCTTGTATAAAATAAGATACGTATGTATTCGTATGTATGAAATAAAGTATGTATGTTTGTTCAGAAGCAAATCTTCTAAGAAGAGAGAGGAAGATCATTTCTCCAAGCCTTTGCTCTACATAAGATTATTTTTAAATGAAGTGTATCATATACTGGTGTATGTATGTATACATGTTACTATCTTCTAAGATGGGAGAGACATAAGAAGATAGCCTTTGCTCTAATTTGCATATGTTATTTTAATGTGTTTTCTCTAATATAATTCCCAATATAGCTTTATAAATAAAAACTTCACAACGGGTTACAACGAGTAAATACATGAGTCATGTATTCTTCTTCCAATCTGTAAGATAAAATACTTATTTATCAACAAACATTATTTACACATCATGACTAGATGTTGACCATTTGACTATCTATATCTTCGTGTGTTCCGATGGAACTTGGATAACAATAATCCTGGAAATATTATATTTACTCATGCTGTGCCATTGATTTGGAGATACTTCTAATTTACTATTATTCATGTACCATTGATGTACTGATTATTTTATATCATGTTACCTCATGAATATTTATTCTTCCTCGAATATAGCTTTTAAAGCTGGAGTGTTATAAATCTGAATTGTATTCAGAAAGCAATAGCTTCAATTAAGTGTTGGCCTACTCTGGTTGACTTGACTGGCTTGTTCAGTGGAATTGATTATTTGTCTTGGAGAAGTCGAGACTATAAAGATGGTTTGGTATTCTATTACCTATCTACATACTTACTACATTTGGGCTATCTGGATGGGTTGTGGCAGCACTTTATTGAGTTCTCGCTCATAGGGTACATTCCTCTACTGCAATGCAAAGGAAGGCCCTCCGTCTACGTTAAGTGTTATGTCACGCTCGTCTGGAGACGCTTTATTCGTCGTACGATTCCCTTTGGGCTTAGAGAAGTTGAGCCTGGAATCTAACCTCTTCACCATGGGGTTATTTTACTTCCAATGAATGGAATAACTAAACCTATTCTGGTTAAAGCTGATCCATTGACTTTGATGTCATGCCTGCTAAACAAGCTAAGTCTTGAGTATCTACAATGTTCTATAAACATGGAGAAGTCATGTGGAACTGTTTACCTTCTGATAAAGAGGTATTACTTAAACAACAATATATTGTTTATATGGGAAAGGATCCCAATTACATCATTAACTTATTCAACCATGAGTTGAGGTTATAGTAACGTAACTTGTGTATTTAAACTACTACTGCTCTCTGAAATGATTCTACTTATTTATGCTTATGAAACCTTATAATTGATTTATTAATCATTTACTCATCTTATTTCTAGACATCATCGCTTCACCTAACTTTTGATTTGTACAGACAGACAACTGACAGGACGTGCCAGGACATATTTTTGTAGTATGCTTTCAAGCGTTTAGGATACAGTTGATTGTAAAATAATATTTGCAGCTCAGATCCGGTCTCTGAATAACTTCAGATTCCGAAGCCTCTGTATCCGCTTGCGCAAGACTTTTCTTGCTTCCCTCCAGACAGACACGTCTCCTGCCTGAAAAGGCCTATTAACGTAAGATATTTAGAACGTTTCTGAGCATTGCTGCCCCATCGGTGGGAGTTATCCTAACTAACTACGTTTCGTTAATATTTGAGAATGTAAAGAAAGTAAAATTTTAATTTCGGTCCTTATTTTAAAAGAACGCTGCATAAAATTTTGGGGTCGAGTTGTAACCATCCGCATGTGTGCGATCGTTGTTTACATTCTCAAATATATTTAAACTTATTTATACGTATTTTTATCCTTTCGTAGTCGGTTTAAATCGTAGTAGCAATCCTCTGCTGGACATACATAGTAATAAAACTCTTTAATCTACTTGTTTGTTTATTTTTTGTGACAGTTGAGAGGAAGAAAATAATTTTGTTTTGGAATGGGGAATGCGAATGGGGATCTCAGGAATGGATTTCCTTGGAAAATATTAAAATTTGCTTTTCGGGATATAAATGTAAAGGAGTTGTGCTTGAGCGGGGGTCGTTTATCTGCCTTTGATAGCTTATGCAGATGAAGGGAAGTGGAGGACAAGAGTAAAGGGAATTCTATAATTACATACAATTCATGGAGGATTGGTGAGATGTTTATTTTATTATGAGTAACACTGCGCTGGAAGATATGACTTCTTGTATAAAATAAGATACGTATTGTTACAAAGGGGCGAGGTTAGCACTTTTTAAAAAACAATTTTTAAAATAGAAAACTGGATTTTATTTAGGAAATGTATTTGACACTGAACAACAGAATTTTGGAAATTGGATTTGAGTCGGAGCAACTTCTCTGTAAGAAGGCCGGTTGAGGACTGACTGGAGTCCCACCCCTCTCAGAGGCTCTTCAGCATAACTGCTGCCACAGCGCTGAGTCAGCGGTGTGGACAGGGCTAGTCTAGTAAAAGGCTGTATGTAACAACCCCCCTGTTAAAAGGAAACTTAGGGGTTGATTAAGTTTCCGTAATTTATTCTACGCGCAAGCGAGGTGCAACCTGTTTTAATTCAATTTCGGAATTTGAATCTTTTTCTGAAACTACTGACTTCTTTAATTTAAATCTTTCAGAGAATTTGCTCTTACAAATAAATGCTATTATTAAAACTATTACTAAGAATGTTGAAATAACACTTAGAATAGGAAAACTAATATGGTTTTGAAATTTAGGGGATTCTAGGTTATTTACATTTTTAACAATACCATCTGATACAGATTTAAAATTTTTTAAATCATATAAATTTAGAGTCTTAATTTTAGGTAAAATTGTACTGACATTAAATGAGTAAAAATGTTCTAAATCACAACAACTGTCATTTATTATATTAAAGTCTGAATATAGATTTGGTATATACAATTTCGGATACAATTTTGAAACCAATTTTAAATTTTTATGAAAAGCTATACATTCCGATGGCATATTAAGTACACCTGTACCAGATATACTCATCTCTAAAATTTGTTTCTCACATTGTATGGACAACTTAGTGGTACTTGATTGGACAAATATCCACTTGTTATTATTTAACTTGTGCCAAATGTCCACGTCACCGGAAATAAACTTTGTAGGGCACATTTCGGGGAGAGAAGTTAAGGCTTTTGTAATAATTTCGATTTCACATGTGGGTTTATTAAGGACCGCATAAATATCAAGAATCTCACAAAGGTAAGTTTCGGTAAGTATCTGTTTACAATCATTTAGGGTTTTTAGATATGTGTAAGAAGATTTATCTTTACTGAGAGCGAGAAACTGTTCAGATGGAAGAATCATGGCAAAGGAATGAAGTTTATGTTCAGTGACGTGAGGAGTTGGCAAGGGTATATTTTTATATATATTATATTCTAATAAATTTACCAAGGGTAATTTTATAATAAACATTAGCTTATTGTTTAAATAATAGCATGTTAAATCAGCTATATTAATTAACGTATGGATATTACTTATATCTAGACTTACAGGAAAATCCCTATATTTAGGAATGATTTTTAAATTATTCAAAATGTCATTATACATCTGTTTTGGTGTTAGTATAGAAGGGTGCAGAGTATTGCTTTTTACAAATAGAATTGAATTTAACAGATCTTCTACTTTGAAAGATATTGTAAGCAAATTTGATTGCAATACATTAAGAGTATTACTTAGCCTAACTTTAAAATTAAAAACATTAATAACACCAGTTATGTTAAGAGATAACTGTTCAATGACGTCACTTAATTTTGCCTGATTAATATTTATTTCTTGTAACGAATCATTTATATTAGATATGGCAGATTGAGAAACCATAATACTTTTTGAAATAGAGTTTGCCAATTTCTTGTCATTTCTATAAAGAGCTTGAATTGCATCATCATATGTTCTAGCATCATCTTCATTAAGTGTACCAAATATATGCTTAAATACGACTCCTACACCAGCAAACCACGCAGATCTTTTAGTTATACTATTTGAAATTATATGAGAAACTGATTTAAAGTCACGCGAAATATCTTTATAAAGTGATTCTAAGGGTTGTAACATATTTTCGCACTGTGAATATTCAATTTCATCAGTTTCACGACACTGAAACCGGATACTATTAAATACTTCATGAATATTTTCAAGGTGGTGTTGAAATGGAAGGACTTCAATGGGAACCACGATGTGGAGTTGATCGTTTATGATCCTTAATGTGCCGATAGGATCGAAGAATATACCAGGGCTTTTATCGATATATTCAATATATTCATTATTTTGATCTCTTGTCGAGGCCGCATTACAATATACTGCAGCGACAGCGATTCTGTAAATAAACCGTTAAGAGTTAGAATACGAACTTATTAAGAATTATATTATATGAAATTTAATAGTAATTTATTCATTCACGTGAGCAGGTTTGATTTCATCATAATGATGTTTGATATGGCGCCGGTTTATTAAAAGGGAGAGACTGTTATTTCCATGGATTTTCACGACTTTATAAGGGCCTTTCCACACTGGAGAAAGAGCTTTACCTAGCCTCACATGATTCTTTAAATAGACATATTCGCCTACTTTATATTGCATCGAGCGTGAATGTTTGTCATAGTAGGATTTTGACCTTTCTTTTGAAGCGTTAATATTTTGTAAGGCCTTCTCACGGGACACCTTTAAACGATGTTGAAGCATTTTAATGTATTCGGGGTAGGTTACATCAGTTCTGGAGTCAAAAACTGAGTCAGGAAGATAGGGTTTGTGACCAAAAAGGAGTTCATATGGGGTAAATTGAGTTGTAGTATGGACACTACTGTTATAGGTTAGCATAGCAGTATAAACAAACTTGTGCCAGTCAGTTTTGTTGTCATTTACATAGGATTTGAGATACTCTTTCAGAGTAGAGTGGCTCCTTTCCAGGGCTCCTTGAGTTTGAGGATGATATGGTGAGCTCCAGATCTGCTTTATTTTAAGAAATTCGCAAGTGCGTTTGAATAGTTCAGCCGTAAAATTAGTGCCTTGATCCGTTAGTATTGACTTGGGAATTCCGAACAAGGATATGAAGTGCACTAGGCATTCACAGGTTTCTTCTGCAGTGCAGTTGGAGACAGGGTATGCAATAGAGAATTTAGTCAAGTCATCTTGCAGTGTGATAATGAATCTAAGTTTTTGAAAACCTGCTTCTGGAAGGGGGCCTACTACATCAAGGCCAATTCTCTCGAAAGGTCTAGTAGAAGAAGTTGTAATTTGCATAGGAGACCTGTTCACTTTCCTCAAAGCTTTATTGGATTGACATAACTTACAATTTTTTACATAGTTTTCAATATCTACTCGCATGTTTTTCCAGTAGTAGCGTTCTTTAATTCTATTAAACATTCTATTTGAGCCTACATGTCCTGCAATCGGGATATCATGATTTTCTTTGAGTATTTTAGCAATTTCTGTCGGAACAGGATAAATAATAGTATTATGATGAATATTCACAATTATATTTGTATTATTAAAAAGATACATGAGCATGCCGTAGATTTTTACGAAGGACCGTTGTTCAAATGGATTTTTAAAATCTGAGATAGCTATTTCACCTATGTCTCCAGCTAGTAATATATCATCACGTGCAGATTTTAGGGTTTTGAATATTTCAGGATAGGTACTGTCATCGAAATAGTAGACTTTAGTATAGAGAAGATAATATGTTTTGTCCTTTATGGTGACCTTTTTGAAGGAATGAAGCTGACGCTCTTCCTCTAGAATATCAGTGGAGTTATCCATTTCAGAAAGAATATCTTGGAGGTAAGGGTTTGAGTCATCATAATCGATTGAAACGGGAAGTATTATAGTTTTCGCATTAGATTTCAGAAGGCTTTCATTATGTTCTTTAATGTAGGTATTGAATGTTTCGTCTTTGTTAGAGAACGATTTCAGGAAATTGTTGTAGTCTTCATTTGAATTAGGAGACAATACTCGTGACTCAGTATCAGGACTAGCAGCAGGAGTACCTAGTAAAGACGGAAGATTAGAAGGGTTTAAATTACCCTCAGGGCTTGTGGGACTAAGATCAAATGCACCTAGGTCTTCTAGATCCTTTAGAACTTCTTGAGGAATATCAGAATTTTGAGATACTTCAGGGCTTGTAATTGAAATGGGATCCACTGGGGCATCGGATGTGGAAGGCTGAGGTTGAGGGTCCTCCTGGATTACGGGATTAACGGGATAGCGTGATAATGCATCCGCATTGCTATTTATTTTACCCTTTTTATATTCAACTTCATAATCAAATTCCTCTAATTTCAGCCTCCACCTAACAAGTTTAGAGCCAGGGTCTTTGCAGTTGAATAACCATTTAAGAGGTTGGTGATCTGTAACAATTTTGAAACGACGGCCGTAGAGATATGGCCTAAAAGCTTGAGTACCGTGAAGTATAGCGAGGCACTCTTTCTCTGTTACACTGTAATTTAATTCGGCTCTATTAAGGGTTCTAGAACTATATGCAATTGGTTTGTCTTTTCCAACTGGTCCTTGAGATAATATGGCTGAAACTGCGAAATTAGATGCATCGCAGGTTAAGACAAAAGGTTTCGTAAAATCAGGGTAAGCTAATACAGGGGCAGAGGTAAGACAAGTTTTTAGAGTCTCGAAAGCCAGTTGTTGCTCGTTTTGCCAAGAGAATAGTGTATCCTTCTTTAGGAGATTTGTAAGGGGTTTAGCAATTTTAGACAGATTTGGTATAAAGCGGCGATAATAGGATACTAGTCCTAAAAAGGATTTGATATCCTTTGGACATTTAGGTTGGGGGAAATGATGGACGGCCTTGACTTTCTCTGGGTTAGGTTTGACTCCTTGATCAGTGATAATATGCCCGAGATATGAGACTTCTTTACGAAGGAACTCACATTTGTCGGGTTGGAGCTTTAGATTGGAATGCCTGAGCCTGTCGAAAATGTTGGAGAGATTTTTTATATGAGTAAAAAGGTCATAGGAATATATTACGATGTCGTCTAGGTAAACAAAGCATTGTACACCTTGTAGGCCAGATAAGACTGTATTCATTACTCTTTGGAAAGAAGAAGGAGCATTTTTGAGCCCAAAAGGCATGCGATTGAATTAAAAATGGCCCTGCGGCACAGAAAATGCTGTTTTAGGAGAATCGCGCTCAGACATTTTTACTTGATGAAAACCGGATGCAAGGTCAAGGGTACTGAAGTATTTGCACTTGCCTAACTGGTCTAAAATTTCAGTGATATTTGGAATAGGGTAGGAGTCTCCAATGGTAATATCGTTAAGCCGGCGGTAATCTATTACTACACGCCATTTGCGTAGACCAGAGGCGTCTGACTTTTTGGGTACCACCCATATTGGGGAAGACCATGGGGATGTGGATGGTTTTATAATACCATCATTAAGCATTTTATCAATTTGGGATTGTACTTCTTGTTTGTGTACTTCTGGAAATCGGTAAGACTTAGTATTTATAGGAACAGAGGAAGAGGTGGGGATTTCGTGTTCCAGAATATCAGTACATGTTAATTTATCGTCAGGAAGATGAAAGATATCTGAAAAAGTAGCACACAGTTCAAATAGAGATTCTTTCTCTTCGTTGTTTAAATGAGAAACTCTTAGTAAATTAAGCACTTCCTTAGTTCGGTTTAGCGTGTCAGGTGAGTTATCATTCAATCGTGAAGTATATGAAATTTGATGCCTGTTTTTGTGAAGAGGAACTAAGTTTAGTTTCATGTTAGAATTAATGGATATGGGGGATTCAGAGATATTTACTACAGAAACATTAACCCTTGAGTTTGGTTTTACTTTAACTATACAGTTAGCTATGAGGAGCGAGTCATTAGGGTGTTGATCTAGAATAAGACCTTCTTCTATTTCAGGATTTAGTACAGAACATTCTATTATAGCTTCCGTACGAGGTGCAATAGTATAGATAGGTTCATTAAATTTTAATGGGAGTTTCACTTCATTTATTGTTAAAGTGTTCTTGTTAAAATCAATGTTAGATTGAGATTCTGACAGGAAATCATTTCCGATTATCCCATCATAGGGAAAGTCTATTTTACTTATAACATGAAATTTATGTTTTAGGGAGTTAAATTCTATAGATACATGACCAAGTGACTTCATAGGGTTAGTAGTTGTCCCTAGACCAGTGAAGGTAATAATCTCTTTATTTATTTTAGGCATGTTCTCAATAGACGACTGTTTAATGAGACTTACAGAGGCGCCACTATCTACAAGCAACCTCAGTGGGTTCAATGATACGGAAGTTTTAACTTCGATAAAAGGTAAGTATTTTCTAGAGACATTTGAAGTAATATTGTGAATTTTGATCTGTTCTTTTTCCTTTTCAGGTAAAGACTTAGGAGGAGAAGATATAGTAATGGTGGTATTTATAGGTTTAGGCTTGGATACAGTGCATGTTACAGGTGTGGAAAGTATAGTGGGTATGGTAGAATTTGTAAGTATACGAGACACATCGGGTATAGAAGAGACAGCGGATACAGCGGATACGGTGGGTACACGAGGTACACTAGACTCAGAGGATACAGCGGACACGGTGGGTACACGAGGTACACTAGACTCAGAGGATACAGCGGAAACGGTGGGTACACGAGGTACACTAGACTCAGAGGATACAGTGGGTATGGTATCGATTTTGTTATTTAATTTTCCCGCACGACACCGGCCGGGAAAGCTTCCTCGTTTAAATATTCGACTTCATTGGGATTGTGCTCGTCAGATGACGAAACGGTATTTATAGGCTGATTTCGGTTTTGAAAACTCGAGTTGTATGACGGGCCTGGACGAGAGTTTGTCTGATTTTGTACGTTGCCAAAACGCCTGTTATTGTACTCCCTTTTCCTACATTCTTCGATAGTATGGCCCAAGGCCTTGCAATATCGGCACACTACAGGATTTTTATTAGGCACATTGTTTGTGTTGATATTTGGTTTGTTAGGATTCTGTGAAGGAAACTGACGTCCTCTATTCTGAAAGTTATTAGTTTGTGGTGTAGAGTTACGCCTGGAAGAGGCCAAAAATATTTTTTCTTCTGATACCGCAAAGTTAATTGCGTCATTAAGAGTTTCAGGGTCACGGCATCGTACTAGAGTAGATAAGCCAGGCTTTAGGCCGATCACAAACGTATGTAAAGCTAGATCTTGCATGGCTGCGACACGGCCGGCCAATTCACCCTTTTTTTTTGTAGGTATTGATATATTTATTTCCGTTAATAATTTGGATAAGCATGATTCTATTTTAAGGGCAAATTGATTGACTGTCTCGGTGTTACTTTGTTTGCATTCTTGGAGATCAGAGAGAAGAGCGGCGTAATGTTTTTTTTCACCAAATTGTGATTTTAAGAAATCTTCTAGCTGTTGCCAATTCTCGAATTCCTTGATAGAGCATGCGCTTTCAGCGCGCCCTTCGAGTTGGCTAAGTATATATTTTAGTAATATATCAACTTGTGAGGAAGATGCTAAGTTTATTGCATTTTTACAGTTATTTATAAAGGCGTTTAATTTCTCTCTATCACCGTCATATTTGTTAATGAATTTAATTAAAATTGACATCTCTATCTGTGACATAGTCACTGTGTTAGGTTCGTCTTTAGGCATTAGATACTAGGAATTACAGAGAGCTCGAGACTTATGCCACCCACGCAAAAGATAACGCACCTGCGCTCTGCTCTCCAGTTGCAGTTCACAGAATTGATAAGTAGATACTCGTTATTGTGACTACGGATAGTTAAAAGTTATTTTTAGACTTACAGTAATACTCGTATCACCGAAAACATGGAAGCACTGGAATCACAGGAAACTACACCAAAATGGTTTTTCAAACACTGAGTAACGGAAAACTTGAAAAGCACTGGGAAAACACTGGGAAACTTAGCGTTGGAGCTTAGAATTTCTTTTAGGTCACTGGAACTGGATACTAGCAGCTGGAAACCGGATACTAGGACTCTGGAACTGGAAGCTAGCCTCAGGACACCTGGATTTCGACTTCCGGTTACCTGGATTTCTTCTTTTTGGATTCCTTGAACCTCGCCAATGTTGTTGTGGGTACTAGTAGGGCGTATCGACTTTTCTTGAAGAAGTAACACTAAATTTCACTTTCACACCACTGAGACGTCCCAGGATTCTCGTTGAATCCCTTCACGCTGCCACCAATGTTACAAAGGGGCGAGGTTAGCACTTTTTAAAAAACAATTTTTAAAATAGAAAACTGGATTTTATTTAGGAAATGTATTTGACACTGAACAACAGAATTTTGGAAATTGGATTTGAGTCGGAGCAACTTCTCTGTAAGAAGGCCGGTTGAGGACTGACTGGAGTCCCACCCCTCTCAGAGGCTCTTCAGCATAACTGCTGCCACAGCGCTGAGTCAGCGGTGTGGACAGGGCTAGTCTAGTAAAAGGCTGTATGTAACAGTATGTATTCGTATGTATGAAATAAAGTATGTATGTTTGTTCAGAAGCAAATCTTCTAAGAAGAGAGAGGAAGATCATTTCTCCAAGCCTTTGCTCTACATAAGATTATTTTTAAATGAAGTGTATCATATACTGGTGTATGTATGTATACATGTTACTATCTTCTAAGATGGGAGAGACATAAGAAGATAGCCTTTGCTCTAATTTGCATATGTTATTTTAATGTGTTTTCTCTAATATAATTCCCAATATAGCTTTATAAATAAAAACTTCACAACGGGTTACAACGAGTAAATACATGAGTCATGTATTCTTCTTCCAATCTGTAAGATAAAATACTTATTTATCAACAAACATTATTTACACATCATGACTAGATGTTGACCATTTGACTATCTATATCTTCGTGTGTTCCGATGGAACTTGGATAACAATAATCCTGGAAATATTATATTTACTCATGCTGTGCCATTGATTTGGAGATACTTCTAATTTACTATTATTCATGTACCATTGATGTACTGATTATTTTATATCATGTTACCTCATGAATATTTATTCTTCCTCGAATATAGCTTTTAAAGCTGGAGTGTTATAAATCTGAATTGTATTCAGAAAGCAATAGCTTCAATTAAGTGTTGGCCTACTCTGGTTGACTTGACTGGCTTGTTCAGTGGAATTGATTATTTGTCTTGGAGAAGTCGAGACTATGAAGATGGTTTGGTATTCTATTACCTATCTACATACTTACTACATTTGGGCTATCTGGATGGGTTGTGGCAGCACTTTATTGAGTTCTCGCTCATAGGGTACATTCCTCTACTGCAATGCAAAGGAAGGCCCTCCGTCTACGTTAAGTGTTATGTCACGCTCGTCTGGAGACGCTTTATTCGTCGTACGATTCCCTTTGGGCTTAGAGAAGTTGAGCCTGGAATCTAACCTCTTCACCATGGGGTTATTTTACTTCCAATGAATGGAATAACTAAACCTATTCTGGTTAAAGCTGATCCATTGACTTTGATGTCATGCCTGCTAAACAAGCTAAGTCTTGAGTATCTACAATGTTCTATAAACATGGAGAAGTCATGTGGAACTGTTTACCTTCTGATAAAGAGGTATTACTTAAACAACAATATATTGTTTATATGGGAAAGGATCCCAATTACATCATTAACTTATTCAACCATGAGTTGAGGTTATAGTAACGTAACTTGTGTATTTAAACTACTACTGCTCTCTGAAATGATTCTACTTATTTATGCTTATGAAACCTTATAATTGATTTATTAATCATTTACTCATCTTATTTCTAGACATCATCGCTTCACCTAACTTTTGATTTGTACAGACAGACAACTGACAGGACGTGCCAGGACATATTTTTGTAGTATGCTTTCAAGCGTTTAGGATACAGTTGATTGTAAAATAATATTTGCAGCTCAGATCCGGTCTCTGAATAACTTCAGATTCCGAAGCCTCTGTATCCGCTTGCGCAAGACTTTTCTTGCTTCCCTCCAGACAGACACGTCTCCTGCCTGAAAAGGCCTATTAACGTAAGATATTTAGAACGTTTCTGAGCATTGCTGCCCCATCGGTGGGAGTTATCCCGTCAGGAGTCGAAGCTACAAAAACATGCGGGGAGGAGCATGCTTTTTAACCGATACAAAATAATGAACGTTCTTATATTTATATATGTATATATACCGACTGTCATACAGTATTAGACTTACCATAAGATCTCATCTCCGTAATTCACTAAATTTGTTATTATTTGTTATAGATATATACTAAGAGATAGTAGAACGGGACGTGCTGCGCCAGAGTCTGAGTTACTGCTCTATACAACTTGGGTTCGCCACTAAGATGATCATAGCCAATTCTCATGTTCAAGACACACAGCGGGTTTAAGATAATAATTATAGCTAAATAGATTATATTTATCTTTTATTTCTTAGGACATATAGATATTTAAAATAGGTAGTTTAGGATTGTTACAATATTGAAATGTTTTATTTTAACTAAGTAAAATAAAACTAAGTTGACTAGGTAAATTTAAACATCTGCTTCAAATACACACTAAAATATTACAAACGTACGTAGTTTGTAATATTTTAGAGGTGGTATTACCATCACTCTATGTTATGTATTTCCCCGAAGTTTAGGTAAATATGCACTAGAATATCCGATCTCTGGTTATAATAGATGATAGAATATTCACTATGTTCCATTTCGGTTTTGCGTCAGCGTTCAGGATAACAAACAATGTAGCGTCTTCTTTTTTTTTTATCGTGTGTGTTAGTGACTAACACTAATGTCAGAATTTTTGACATTGTTTTAGAGGTAACGACCAACGTCAAAGACAATGACCGGGACCGACGGCTTAACGTGCCTCCCGAAGCACAGATCATCTTACTTATCAGACAATCAGGTGATCAAGCTACAATGTCCTAACTAAACTAAAACAACAACACAAAGTCGTTGCCCCCGCCGGGAACCGAACCGGCGACCTTCGGGTATGAGCCGAACGCTCTAACCACTACACCACGGAGGCAGCGAATGTAGCGTTACTCACTGTCTCTCTTGCTGCAGTATCTGCAGCAGAACACCGTGGCGGAGACAGCTGTCATGGCGGCTATGACTCCGACCGCTCCCAGCACGATGATCAGCACGGTCGTCAACTCCACCTTCACTGGGACTTGCGCTGTGGACAAAGAGGGTGCAGTGAGTAAAACGAACTATGCATTTCATTGCATGATTTTCGACTTGCCAAAGCTCGCGACTTCGTTTGCGTGGCCTTTATGTCTCTGGAAAATGTTCATCAGGCTTAACAACTTTTGCTAAGGCGTCATTTTTAGGGTTCCGTACCCAAAGGGTAAAAACGGGACCCTATTACTAGGACTTCGCTGTCTGTCCGTCTGTCTGTCACCAGGCTGTATCCAAGGAACCGCGATAGCTAGACAGTTAAAATTTTTACAAATTATGTATTTCTGTTGCCGCTATAACAACAAATACTAAAAACAAAATAAAATCAATATTCAAGGGGAGCCCCCATACAAAAAACTTGATTTTTATAGATAATGGCACGGAACCCTTCGTGCGCGAGTCCGACTCGCACTTGGCCGGTTATTATATTTCTTATAGTTTAGCTGGACTATTTGAGTTCTGCATCAGGTGTTCCATTTACCAAAATTATTTATACCCTATATGTTGCCCAGGCTTAACAGTTCTATAACAAAAAGGTTCATTCGAATCCGTTCAGTATTTCCGGAGAACAGCACGTGCAAAAAGACAAACAGACACACAGATAAACAGACATTTTATTTTTGATTCTCAGTCTATTATTATGACTCCAACGTCAATAGTTTTTTTGGAAATAAATTTAATGTGCAGACACTTTTTTACTGTTTTATTATTATGTATAGATAGATATAGATAAAGCAAAAAAGTGTTCTGGGCATTATGATCGATGAATTTTTTTGACGACCTTTGTGGCGTAGTGGTCACCATGCTAGTCCGCCACCCAGAGGTCCCGGGTTCGATTCCCGGTCAGGGCAAGTTGGAAAATGGCATTTTTCAAATTGTCCTGGGTCCTGGATGTTTATCAATATATATATTTGTTATAAAATATAATATCGTTGAGTTAGTATCCCATAACACAAGTCTCGAACTTACTTTGGGGCTAGCTCAATCAGTGTAATTTGTCCCTATATATTTATTTATTTAATTTCCAGAGTTACAAGCTGCAGATAACAGTGTTAGCAGTGCTTGTCTTGTAGTGACTTAATGGGAGGAATTAACGAGTGAACAATTGAAATTATTATATTACTAAATAAAGGGTCTAGACTACGGTATGCGGAAACTACCAGTATAACATTGTCAAGGCTTTCGCTGCGCAAAGAAAGCTATACACTCATGGCAATTTTACAAAGATAATATTTTTAAGTCTCTCCTTTTAACAAAACAGCTAGCGTTGAGATAGCATATAGGGTTACCATTATTGAATAAAACTGTGTTACCAAACAAAATAATATATGAGGGGACAATAGTTGTTCTTTATTATTTTTATATTACTCGTGGGATGGAAATAAAACCTCAATTCAACTCCTTACTAAATAATTCAGTCTCCAACATCATAAAACACCAATGAAGAATGATAATCAGCTCGATGCAATTGGATTAGAAATATAGAAATTTTGTAAACCCGACAACTCAATGGCGCAGCGATTTCTTACGGCCAATTAATCCACGTGAATTTTCCATCTTGCCGGAAGGCGGGCGTCGAAATAACAATATGGGATCCAAGCTAAAGGTCTGCTTTATTCTTTGCAATCTTTTGCACTCCGAAATCACAAACGATGTATCTCGATAAAAACAGCTTAGCCCCGGAACGCGGCAAAGAATTTACTTTATGGGAAGCCATATTTATGTGGCAGAATTCCGAACTAATCGTTCTACAATCTTACGTTAGCTAGTTTGTTAAACGTAACACATTGGACGATCTAGCTGACCGATTTTGAGTTATATTACAAAACCGAGCTGAAATGCGAAATAGCTAGAGTTTTCGAATAACAGCGGATTACACAATCCAACTGCGACATATACATACATATTTGTCATATTGACGGATTTCATTAAAAAAAGAGATAAATTTTAATCCGAGAAAGAAATTGTTACTTCACGAAAGCACGAGGCGGAAAGACTTGCCGAGAAGTTCAGTGCAGGAGTTATCACTTGCAGAGTGATCACTCCTGCACAGAACATTGTACAACACAGTCAAGAAACCAGACAGTCATGTCAAATCATGTCGAATAAATTACCGAACGATCACAAAACCGTACGAAAACTCTCAATTTTGAAATATAAACTAAGAACATTATTATTGAAAAATTGTTGTTGGATTGAAGACTTGTAAATTTTGTGGTTTCTCTTCTAACTTTATATTTATAACTTTAAATTTTAGTAGTTTAAGTTTGACATTCCAACACAATGCATTATTGTAAAGGAATAAATGAAATGAAAGGTTTTTCGTCTCATCTGTTAATAAGATTATAACTAAGGATGTCTATAGTTTTAAACCGACGTCCAAAAAGGAGGAGGTTATCAATGCGTCGCGATCTTTTTTTATAAGTATGTTCACTGATTATTCGAAGACGTTTGGAAAATTAAAGGGTATATAGGTACTAGTCAGGTGGACCCATAGAAATTTTATCTAAATCGGTTGTGGAGTTTGGGGTGAAATCTATTTTCAGTTTTAAAGATTCTTCTTATCGTGTGTGTTAGTAACTAACACTAGTGTCAGAGTTTTTAAACCGCCTTAAAGGCCTCTGACATGGTTTTAGGTAACGACCAATGTCAAAGACAGTGACCGGGACCGACGGCTTAACGTACTCTCCGAAACACGGATCATCTTATTTATCAGACAATCAGGTGATCAGCCTGCAATGTCCTGACCAAACTAGGACAACAAAACAAAGTCGTTGCCCCCGCCGGGAATCGAACCCGCGACCTCCGGGTATGAGTCGAACGCTCTAACCACTTCACCACGGAGGCAGTTTTAAAGATTACAAACCACAGACTCAAACAATGCACTACTTTGAAACCTACTAAATACCTAAATTACTGAAAAATAACAATTCAGAAAGAACAAGTATCTTTAACAACAAACCCATATAAAAAACAAGCGAAATAACTCCATTATATTCTACTCGTATTTACGACTTTGAAACATAATTTTCTGTGTTGGGAACAGCGCTGAGCCCTTATAAATCATATTGCGAAGGGCATAAAGTTGTAATTTGATTGTTAGCGCAATGACAAAGTGCTTCTACTTGGCATTCTTTAAAAGGGAAGTATTACCTGAAAGAAACTTCCAAAAAGTTACTGTGGGGCGTAGACCTTTAAGATAGAAGACTGGACTAAATATAATATTAAAAAGAATCATCTCATCTGGTCTTTTTGTCTCCACTGCAGGAACACGACCCTCTCTGTACTACCAGAGCCATACTTGTCCAAAGCAGCCAGAGGATTTGGCCTACACTCTCCACGCTGGCCAGACGGGTTGGAGAGGTCTTATTGATGTTTATAAGCTCTATTTAGCTTGTATTTCCTAAGTCGCCTTTTACGACATCCACGGTAGGACTTGGAGTGGCCCTATTCTACTCTGCCGGTAACCACACGGCCAAGCCAATTAAATAATTAAGAATACCCGATAGGAATTCAACCAAGAACATTACACAACATTAACTGTTACATAAACATCATCAACATTTATTTATCTTTAAAAAAAATTGTTATACAAAATTTGACAATATATGAAAGAAATCACTCAAAAATACCAACCCAAATTGTACCCGGTTCAAAGGTACCCGTTTTTGACGAGAAGACATTGCGTTTTGCTTTCTGCAAGACGCAATGTCTTCTCGTCCAAAATACCTCTGTGCCTCAAGACTAAGGTCTACAACCAATGTGTGTTACCAGTGATGACTTATGGCTCTGAAACGTGGTCCCTTACTATGGGTCTCATAAGAAAGCTCAAGGTCGCTCAACGCGCTATGGAGAGGGCTATGCTCGGTGTTTTTCTACGTGATCGAATCAGAAATGAGGAAATCCGTGGGAGAACAAAAGTCACTGACATAGCCCAGCGGATTAGCTCGTTGAAGTGGCAGTGGGCGGGACACATAGCGCGACGAACCGATGGCCGATGGGGCAAAAAGGTTCTTGAATGGCGACCGCGTACTGGCAAGCGAAGCGTAGGGCACCCACCTACAAGGTGGTCAGATGACCTGACCAGGGTCGCTGGAAAGCGCTGGATGCAGGCCGCTCTTGATCGGTCATTTTGGAAATCTTTGGGAGAGGCCTGTGCCCAGCAGTGGAAGTTATGCGGCTGAAATGATGATAATGCTTTCTGCATTACCTCTTTGAATTGCTATAGACAGCCTTTGGACCAGCTACCATCCGGAGCGGTGGTCATATCCACTTTCATATTACTTTGAAAAATAGATAGGTAGTCAATGTTTTAATTTTTACCTGACTACAGCTAAAGGAAGGGTAGTGATTTTAGCAGTCTTTATGTTCGTTTGTATGTGGATATTGATGTCTGTTCCACCGTAGCATCCGATGTGACTATCAGTTATGAACTGCATTTATGTGATTTTTAATTTGCATCCAGAAAATGAAATAATTACCGTCGTTTTTGAACCCCCAACAAATAAACGGTGATAAAAGTTTGTCGCAAATGTCTGTCTGTTTGTCTGTCTGTGAAAACCTTGCGGTGGCTTTTAATACGGCCGATTAAAAGTTATTAAGTTATCGTTTGATAATCGGGGTTTTGTAGTTTGCCTGTCATAAATTAGATGGCGCTACGGATATTATTCGACTATTTAGTTCCTCCGTCCATCACTAGATGGCGTTTACATATGAAAGTAATGAAAGTCGGGGTATTTTTATTTTGCTAGGCAAGTAAACTTGTTGTCTAAACTGATTGAACATTCGTATGTCGTGTCTATCGCTTTACGTCTTTAATCCAGCGCTTGAATACAAAATTAGGTCTATATCGGAAATAAACTTGTACAAAGTTAGTTGCGAGTTTCCGCCACGCCTCGAACACGGGTTGGAAAATTGAAATAAATTATTTACAAATAATCGAACGATAAAATTGTCTAACGAAAGAAAAAGTTTTACTGTGTACTTTGAAGCGTACGTTCCTAGGGAAGAATATTTTGAAACCTATATTTGGGCGCTATACATGCTGACTTTTTACTGGTTTTGGAAAAAAAAATGTCGTAATGTAAATAAATTCCTCTATCCATATATGTAATCCAAATTTATGTATGTCATAAGATAAAAAAGTTGCGTAAATGATTTTCGATCGAGACCACGTAGTTAAACGCCGGCCGCCGGCTGCGTAATGTCAATGACCCCGGCAGGCCGGCGGGCGGTGTATGGCGGCGGTACTACTAATTGATCTCACAATTTTACTTTCTAGTTTGAGACAACATTTTTTGTTTCTGAATTTTTATTTTGACTAGCTAATGTCTTACTAACGATGCCTATGAAGTGGCCTTCGGCTTCAAAACCAATGAAAAATCACCGTGTATACAAATATTTTATGTATCTAGTTTGTTTTTTGCGTTTGTAAGAGGCTAACACTGGTGTAAAAAAAATCAGGCTGCCTAAAGGCATCTTACGACCAATTACAGCCAACCAGTTACAAACTGGTTTCGTAAAGCGCTGGACACATAGAAAACGGGGCGCAGACATTTGTCTTTTCCGCGACGGAAAGCGACGGTTTCATACAAAATGAATAGAAACGTCGCGGGCAGAACACACAGAAAGGACGGGGCAAGGACGGGGCGCGCGTCTTTTCTGTGTGTTCTGCTTTGCGACATTTCTATACATTTTGTATGAAACCGTCGCTTGCCGTCGCGGAAAAGACAAATGTCTGCGCCCCGTCCGCGACGCACGTCTTTTCTATCTGGACCGATGTGGTTGGCATACATTGAGAGAGGCCTATTCCCAGCAGTGGGATATGGAAGGCTGTTGATGATGATGATGATGATATAGGTATCTGACACAACTTGACGTCTGCCATATAATGATCAAGCCTTGACTAGATGGCATTTACATATGAAACTATTGAATGTCTAGGATATTTTTAAATTTACCTAGTGAAAACTTATTTACCATCCCTTACTTCAATATTTGAGTACTTTATGCCTTCATCATCATCAGGCCTTTTTGTCTTCACTGCAGGAGCAGGACTCTCTGTACTACCAGACCTTTACTTGGCCAAAGCAGCCAGAGGACTTGGTCTACACTCTCAATGCTGGCCAGACGGTTTGGAAAAGTCTCGTTGATATTCAAAAGCTTTGTTTAGCTTGTATTTCAGTTGCCTTTTACGACATCCACGGGAGGACTTGAAGTGGCCCTATTATTCTACTTTGCTGGAAACACACAGCTAGGAAACATATAGGGTATAATTGATTTTGGATGGAATACCTGATGCAGAGCCGTAAGGGTCCAGCTAAACTATAAGAAATATAAAAATGACGCACTAGCAAAAGTTGGTCAGCCTGATGAGCATTTTCTGAAGTCACAAGGTCTAGTTGATAATAAAAAACTCACCAGTATGTCTTTGAGGGTATTTCAGCAGACTAGACGTCAGTGTGAGGGGCTCGCTGGCCCCCTTCTTGTTGTAGGCTCGCACTGACACTGCCAGCGCGTTGTTGGCTGTCAGACCTGACACTTCGAACTCTGGGTCTTCGTTTGTGACGTTGCGGAGGAGTAGGCCCGTTGTCATGTCGAACACCTGTTGAAAGAAAGATGGAAAGATTGGTAGTGTCAAAACAATGCAATAAAAAACTTGAGAGGTGTCAAGGGACACCCGGATGGAACGAAGTTCCTTTCGATTAATTAGGAGAGAGAGGCTTACAACAATAGCAAAAAGTGTCGTTACAACTTTTGGTCTTAATTTTTATTCGTCTAGCCTCCTTTCGCAACGCGCGATAAGGAACTACGTTTCAAAAATACTCTCTATAGCATAAACAAAAGGAAATACAAAAACAGAAAAAAATGAATAAGATAGAATTATGACACAAAGGCGAACTTATCGCATAGCAATCTCTTCCAGTCAACCTTTGGGTGGAGGGAGAAGTGAATCTTTAATTCATTATCATCATTAGGACTTTTTGGTCTCCACTACAGGAGCACGACCCTCTCTATGCTACTAGAGATATTTGGTCAGAGTAGCGAAAGGATTTGGCCTACACTCTCCTCACTGGCCAGACGTGTTGGAGAGGTCTCATTGATGTTTATATGCTTTGTTTAGCTTGTATTTCCTAAGTCGCCTTCTACGATATCCACGGGAAGACTTGGAGTGGTCCTATTCTACTTTGGCGGAAATTACACGGCAGTGGTCAAACGTTGGTCAAACTAAATTGATGTAGGAGCAAATAGTAGATCAAATGTTCCATCGGTTTTCTGGAAGAGATCGCTCTAAGCAGATTGCCCATTGTACCTAATGTATATTATGTTAAAATAATTGTAATGCATTCATTTAACATACATTTTTGTATTTTTTATTCATTCATTTATATAATATACTAGTTGTGCCCGTAGGCTTCGCTCGCCGTGGGAATTTCGGGCTATAAACTATCCTATGTCCTTCCCTGGGTATCAACTTATATCCATATCAAATTTCATCTAAATAGGTAGCGTGAAGTGGTAAGAAACGAACAAACATACAGATAAATTTACCAACTCGCTTTCGCATTTATAATATTAGTAGCAGAGAAGGATACACCAAAAACATACACAGTAAAAATAGCCTAACCTTCAATCACGTCTCTTTCCCATAGAGCAAGCAGAGACTAAGAATCTCCATTTGCTATCCTACCCAAACTCAAATAACAATGGTCATAAATCACTTACCTGTAGCAGGAAAGCCTGTCTAATCCCACCGTCGTGACCAGGCGTGCAGTTGAGAGTCAGAGAGTCGTAAGTCACATTGGTGATCTCGCAGGCTTTCAGGGCCGACGGCTTGTCTGTGGTCAAGAGAATTTCAGACGTTATAGTACTAAAACAGGACAAGATTTAAGGACTATAAATCAAGAGCTGACTTTATTTATTGACCAAAGGAGCGAACCTAGTAAAGAGGCATGATGATATTGACGATGGTAAAATATATTTTGGTCCATCGGTTAGATTATTAAAAAATATTGTACACGTATTTTTTCGTTTCTCTGAGAAACCAAAAATGACAAAGATATACCGCATATAAATTTCGCATGACGTCACGACTGGGTACGATTTTTACTTAGCGGTAAAGTCGCAAGCCCCACTCCGGAATTTTGACGCTCCGTATCTTTGTGAATTTTTACTTTTTTGGTAAACTGATAAATGTGGGTCCATTATTTTTGGATAATCTAAAAGACGGACTAATAACATTCATATCTTTCGTACCCTGTCGTCACCCCCATTCGACGATCTCCGTGGCGTAGTGGTCACCGCCACCCAGAGGTTCCGGGTTCGATCCCCGGTCAGGGCAAGTTGGAAAATGGCCTTTTTCCAATAACCCTGTATCTTGAATGTTTATCTATATATGTATTTGTTATAAAATATAGTATCGTTGACTTAGTATCCCATAACACAAGTCTTACTTTGGGGCTAGCTTAATCATATTAAGGGGATTTTTTTGGGGTCCAGTGCTGCCCCTATTTGAAAGGAAACGGAGATATCATTTAACATTTTATCCTGATTTAGCCCTAGATCACCCAATAAACAATTTTATGAATTACTGTTTATAGTTCAAGATAAGAAGCTCTTCTTCGCACATTAGCCTAAAGTGGCCGTTTGTCGCAAATGTACGTAGAAAAGCTTCACGTTATCGTCGACGAGATCTCGCAAGATCTCGTTTTAATCGAGATTAGACATACTTTAAAAAAATACTATATTCATTGATCAAAAATCGTAAAATCTGCACATTTGCAAAAAGCGTGCACATTTGCAAAAAGCGGTCACTTTTGGCTAATGTGCGAAAAAAAGCTTCTATGTTACTGTTATAATATTTTGTAAGTAAAACACAATAATAATTGACCAAAAATTAAAAAAAATAGAATTCTACTAAAGAAAAGTCAACTAGTACTTACCAGAGATACAACACGATTAACAAACAAAAAAACAAAACAAACATGTCAATTCATGTGCGTTACGCGTAACGCACGTGTGGATTTAGTTCCCCACCGGACTCTGCGAAAAAGAACTTCATTCTAATGAAGAATCGGTCATTTTGGAAATCTTTGGGTGAGGCCTATGCCCAGCAGTGGACGTTATGCGGCTGAAATAATGATGATTCTAATAAAAAGAACAACATACCAGCTGGCAGGATATGGTACAGGCAGGGCTTGGTCTGCCGGCCCACGGCGTTGGTGCCTGCACACTGCACCCAGCCGTAGTCGGCCGAGTTGTTCACCATGTAGAGGAACGTTCCTGTGACAAACAACCATGGATGAAAAATATTTTAGTGTGTACGTGTGTTACGCGGTGAAAAAAATAGGTAGTTTCTATTTCATATCGCTGGAAGGCACTGATCGGTCATTTTGGAAATCTTTGTGAGAGGCCTATGTCCAGTAGTGGACGTTATGCGGCTGAAATGATGATGATGATAACCATTCAAACCATCAAGTCCTCCCGTGGATGTCGCAAAAGGCGACTTATGAAATACAAGCTAAACAAAGCTTATAAACATCAATGAGACCCCTCCAACCCATCGCGAGGAGAGTCCTCTGACTACTCTGGCCAAGTATTGCTCTGGTAGTACAAACAGGGTCGTGATACTGCAGTGGAGGCAAAAAGACCTGATGATGATGATGAAAAGTATTAGTGAAAATTGTAAAATAAAAATATGAAACGGATTAGTATTAAATACATATTCCTTATTGTACGCAACTTGACGTAAGTGTCGTTACACATCTCGCGCTGAGTGTGGTTTGCGCCTTACCGGGCATGTTCTGCGACTGAGTTACAGGCGACGTGGTCAGCTCGTGCTTGCTGTGCGCCGAACTGTTGAACCACCAGTTGTATGACATGGTCTCCTGAAACAAAACATATGCTTACAACATACTGTTAGTTATTAGGGTTCCATACTTAAAAGGTAAAAACAGGACGCTATTACTGAGACTCCGCTTTCTGTCCGTCTTTCCCTGTATCTCATGAACCGTGATAGCTAGAATGTTACTGAACCCTTCGTGCGTGACTTCGACTCCCACTTGGCCGATTATTTATATAGAGAGCGTATATATTGAATACGCTATTTTCCAACAAGTAACAAGTCAAAACAAACAGTTTCTATGGGATTTTGTATGAAATACAGGCAGATGACGTCATAGATTTTTGAAGTCAAATAGCGCTCTTATTATGAGTTTTTCTACAATAATAAATTTAAAATAACGTTAAAATAGATATGTTCAAAGACAAGTGACATTATTTTGCTACGCTTTATTTTTTTATTAGTACAAAATAATTTATTTTTGACTTAGGAAAGTACCCAATTATTCAATTTATCGTGACGTCAGATAACCATAACCAGCGCACAGCAGACAGATGGACAGACTGACGGACAGCGTAGTCTTAGTTACAGGGTCCCGATTTTACCTCTTGGGTACGGAACCCTAAAAACGAACCCAGACCAGACGAAATAATTGAAGTTGCTGGCAAGATGTAGTTTATTACAACAATTGTTACAACTAAGTATTGTTATACCTCACAGTCGTTCTACCTGATAAACGGGCGTTGGCTTACCTCCAACCCCTTTGTGAGCAGTTGTTAGATAAAATAAATAAAACAAGTCTTTATTATTGTAACTTAGATAACATGCATTTTAGAAAATTTTCAATTTTTAAACTGTTACATAAGTGAAAGAGGGATACAAAACGTCCGGCTGGTATAGACCACTGTTTCATCGATGGATCAATACGCTATATTCCAACAAGTCAAATTAGATACTTTTACTAAACGTCAAAACAAACAGCTTCTATGGGATTTTGTATAAAATGCAGGCAGATGACGTCATAGTTTTTTGGAGTCAAATAGCGCTCTTATTATCAGTTTTTCTGCAATAATAAATTTAAAATCACGTTAAAATGGATATGTTCAAAGACAAGTGGCATTATTATGGGACATTTTATTTGATTACCAGTACAAAATTATATACAGGGAGGCCAACTTTGAGGTATACAACTTTTTTTTCCCGCTATTTTGTTTTGGCGGTAAATATAACAGTAGTTGCATGAATATTACTTTGAGTAGATACGGCAAATTTATTATGGAGCGTTTTACGATGGAACAAGGTGTTTTAATTATTAAAACGTTTTACGAAACATTAAAAAGTATGTTTCCCGGTCCATTAATTTCGAGAAACGATGACATTGATTATCCCCCAAGATCGCCTGATTTAACAGCTCCTGACTTTTTTCTGTGGAGCTATCTAAAGGGACGTGTCTATGCTAACAGGCCAATGAACCTTCAGTAATTAAAACAAAATACTCGAGACACAGTCACTGAGATAACGCAGAAAATGTGTGAAAATGTGATGAAAAACGCGATGAAAAGGGTTCACATCTGTGATGCTGCTAGAGGTGGACATGTCTGACATTATTTTCCATGTTTAACTGCCGGCCTTAAATATTATATTTAACAAGGAATACTTGGTATATTTTATATTTCATAGAATAAAATTACAAAACTAAAGTGTATACCTGTTACTTGGCCACCCTGTATTTTTGGCTTAAGAAAATACCCAATTGACGTATGGTCGCAGCCATACATACATATCTACACGACATGACATTGACACATACATATTGTTGTCACATTGTGAGACGTCCTTGGAGAAAATACTGCAGTGCAGTTTGTTCCCGCTTCTTCTGCACTAGAGCTTTGGAAGCGGTAGTAAACTTAGCTGTAAGTAACCGTTTGACGTCAACAATTGTGCAACAAAACAATGGAGATTACTAAGAGATATTATAAATATCCTATGATAGTAAAGATATATTTGAATTTGTTATGTTATGAATATGAACAATATTAACTTGAATCGTAGATAGTTGTATTGGTGACCGGTTTTTTATTTACATTTTGCTTGTCCTTCGACGAAGGTATATCCTTGCATAGCGTGAGGCCGTTAGAGGTCGACAGCCACTGGAGTCGATCAGCCTCGTTATTTGTCAATCGTTATCAGAGGCCGCCCAGGCCTGAACTGAAGAGGTATGTTATTTAAACTTACCATTTCACTAACTTTCCATTTTGTTCTGCCTTTTGTGGTGTGTCTCTATTCTGGACCAGCTATCTTTTTAATGTCGTCTTCCCATCTTTTATTAACCGACTTCCAAAAGAGGAGGATATATCTTATATCTTTAAACGAGCAATTCTTGTATATTTATTTATATATATATTTATTTATAAATTTCTGTGATCTCGAAAACGGCTCTAACGATTTTGCTGAAAATTGCTATATGGGGGTTTTTGGGGGTAAACAATCGATCTAGATTAGTCTTATGTTTGGGAAAACGCGTGTTTTCGAGTTTTCATTCGTTTTTCTTTCCACGCAGAATATGGTCGCTTATTTCGTCGCGCCGGCTGCCATCCATTCTGGCTCAGCGGTTTATGACCGCTAGAAAGAGTGTTACGGGTTCGAATCCCACTCGGTGACTTACTTTCGTTTTTTTATGTCCAAATTTATTTTTTTATTTTGTATTGTTTTTAGACAAGTTTAAAAAAATGTAGTTATTGTTTGAGATGTAACCGAGCAAAGCTCGGTCGCCCAGGTACTATTTTTTTATGTAAGTATGTTCACCGATTATTTGAAGATGCCTGGACCATTTTGAATATTGTTTTTTTAAATGGTGTACTTTAGTGCCCCCCTAGAAATTTTACAAAAATCGGTTGTGTAGTTTAGGGAAGTTGGTTTTAGTTTTCAAAAATTACATTCAAAGTCAAAGTCAAAATCATTTATTTATCTTCGGATATTTGTATCACTTGATAATTGTCCCTTTTTTTCTTTCGATTTCTTATAAGGTAAATGTTGACGTCAATCATTTACTTATAGCTAAGTTTACTGCCGCTTCCAAAGCGCAAGTACAGAAGAAGCGGCAACAAACTGTACTGCAGCATTTTCTCCAATAACGTCAACTTACAATTATACTGGTATTAAAATTAGATATGTGGACTGAGAATACCTTGTTATGTCATAATTATTACTTAAGCATTATGTCAAGTTTAAAATTAAAGTCAATTTGTAAATTTTGTACTAAAACATGTACAGAATAATTTTTATTTATTATACATTATTTACCTTTCTTTCTTTTACCATCTCGTGGGTACTTGTAGATAAGCTATCTTAAATTATCTACAAACTAAAAACTACAACACTGTCTACTTACACGCTTTATACCGATTTCTTTCGAGTTAACTAGAGCGCGAAGATGAAATTGAGAACATTTACTTCTTTATTTATTTCACTTTATTTTTCCAAGGTAAGAACATACTTTTAACAAATGGCGGACTTAAGAGTGTTTTTCTTCCAGTCAACATAGGGATAAACAGAAAATTTGTTGCAAAAAGCAAACTATATACAAGGTACCTACTTGTTTAACGTAGGTATTAAAATAATCGCTTTAGTAAATGCAAATTTATGTAAATAATAATTTACATTACTGGATACATACTGCTTCTTCTTCTTAACGTGTGTGTTAGTGACTAACACTAGTGTCAGAGTTTTTAAGGCATCTGACATGGTTTTAGGTAACGACCAATGTCAAAGACAGTGACCAGGACCGACGTATTAACGTGCCCTCCGAAGCTTGGATCATCTTACTTATCAGACAGTCAAGTGATCAGCCTACAATGTCCTAAACAAACTAGGACAACAACACAAAGTCGTTGCCCCCGCTGGGAATCGAACCCGCGACCTCCGGGTATGAACTCTAACCACTACACCACGGATGCAGTTACCATACTACGATATATATACTAGTGAATCGTTAAGCTGAAGACCTCGCGACCTCGTTAAAGTTTATCGTATAAAAAAGTTGTTCGGACGAAAAAATTGCGTCTCAATAAGGGTACTTAACATAAAAGTTTTAGAAACTCCGTTTTTCCGCAATTTTGATTTTTTTTAAACTGAACCAATTTTTATAATTCTTTTATTTATTTGAAAGGTTTTAGTACTAAGTTGGTCCCAAATTAATTTGGTGAAGATATGATGAAGAACTTTGGAAATATAAAGACAAGAAGAAAGAAAATAAATAAATAAATAGGGACAAATTACACATGAAAATGAAGTCGTTTTTTTTAGTTAAGAATTTAATTATTTGTTTTGAAAATTTATAATACCGTAAACGTAATTAATAAGGCGGGAGGATATAAAGCTCATATCACTTTGTAGAAAATCAACGTGCTTACTACGAAGCTTCCTCAACGTCAAGCAAAATTCTACTTATAAATATACCTACGTTCACAAAGGTAATTATTTGACGGGATATCCTATAATTATACACGAAGACGTCGTTTAGGCTAAGAGCTCACACGCTCAATTTTCTTTGAAACGATAAAAAGCAACGTAGATAATTAGGCGCAAAAATTGCCTATAAAAGGGTTCCGTAGCATTGTCTATAAAAAAAACACGTTTGTTGTATGGGAGGGATGGGATATTTAATGTCAATATGGAAAATATCAACAATAAAAATGTCAACACCATATAATGAACAATTTAACATCTCAAAGAATCAAACCTACAACGCAAACTGTTCAAAATGTTGATAGTTCAAATGAATTGCATCAAATCAACTAATAAATTACTTAGAACATAAAATTTGTTTAACGATTTAAATATTAATTTTATTACTTGTTAAAGCGACAACAGAAATACATTATCTGTGAAAACTTCAACTGTCTAGCTAACACGGTTCATTAGATACAGACAGACAGACGTATAGATGAGCTAAGCGATTTGGTCAATTTGGCTAATAGCATAATGTCTCGTTTACATGAATTGAAAAGCATTTCACATAATTTTGGATAACTTCCAACCAGTTTCTCTTATTAATATAGGAATATTGTGCCAAACAATATATTGGCAATGGCGCCAAATCGAGATAGAACCGCAATATGTATACTATAATAAATAATACAAAACATTCATATCAACTATTATAATTATCAAAAATTTAAAATGTCAGAAACAAAACTCGAGGCCTTGCGGAACTAAATTAATAATATTCATTCTGATAAGCACGTTAGTGTTTATTATTATAATTGGAAATTTGCAAATTAATTAAATGCAACAGACAAGAAACGTGCACCGTCTAAAGGACCTTAATTCGCAAATTTTACTAATTGACAACTAACCAAAGCCAGCTTCGTTCACGTGGACTTTATGATTTTTCAAAATGCTCATCAGGCTGACCATTTTTTGCTAAGACGTCATTTTTATATATCTTACTACTTAGTTTAACTGAACCATTATGGTTCTGCATCAGGTGATCCATTTTCAAAAATCAATTATACCCTATATGTAGCCCGGGCTTAACAAATATTTTAAAAAAATCGTTTGAATCCAGCCACTATTTCCGAAAATAAGCGAGTACAAACAGATAAACAGACAGACTTTTTTCAAAATTTTATGGTATGTTTCCATTGCCCCAAATATTTTTTTGGAAATACATTTAGTGTACAGACACGTTTTTTTACTTTATTATTACATGTACAGATGAAGAAAACAATATTGAAATGAACTAACAAATCAACCTAGTTATTTCCAGACTGTTGAATTATTCTAAGATATACTCTTACTATCTCATCATCTGAAATCCTCTGAGAATTCAACTCAATAAATATCTACCTTTTGTTATCAGGCTCCCACATTTTTGGCCAATTTCGCCGGAATTATCCGTAATCTCGGGTTTCAATGTTGCCTTAACCTTTGGGGCTCGCTCGCTTCATTGAATGTATTTTATTTAAGTTTCCAAGTATTCGGTAACTAACGAAATTTAACTTTGATGATTTACTCGTCTTTGGGTTTTGTGTTTGTTTGATTTGCAATAAAACATCTCACGGGATTAAATGTTGTAATTTTGAGTTATAAATACTATCTTTATGCCCTAGCTTCGAAAATATACTTTTATGTGCAAATATTTCAGAATATTTTTTGATTAAAACTAACGTGAGATGCAATCATTATTGAATTCAGTAAACGGGTTGCTTACGTATAGAGTCAGCTACTGCCGACATGTTTCGACCTCATCCGGAGGTCTTCATCAGGGCGAATGTGACGAGAGGCCCGTACACCGCACCGGCTCGCGACACACAGTTTGCTAAATTTAATAATAATATTTCAGAATAATTAGATTTTAGTACACTTGGAAGAATTACCTTAACGCTCTAAGGTGAAGACAGGGCATAAGTGGCGCCCTTGTTTGAAATATTTTTTTTTATTATACAATCATCTCTTATTCCTTCAATCGCATGACGTCCGCTGCTGGATATAGGCATCTTTTTGAAAAATTATATATGTGGTGATAATGAACATATTGCAAAATGTTATACAGATACAGATACATTTTTACATCTATATCCCTGACGGGGCAGACAGAGCCCGGGGCCGTAAGACCCAAAGGCCACGCTTAGCGTGATGGTGGGCGTTAAGATGGAAAAGGAATCAAAATAGTGATGGGTTGCTAGCCGCATCGCCTATTATTATGATTCAAATCTCGCCCATTCCCTCGATCGGCTTATACGATCTGCCCGGAAAGAGAAGCAGCTGGTACATTCTAAGTTTTTTCTTTTCTTCTAGACAAGCATGGGAAAAAAGTCGACTAAATATCACTTGGATAGAATATTACACCTCCAAGCTCCTCGTCTAAGTCATAATTATGCGAAACGGAAAGTTCCCTTGTTCTTCGAACGTAGATTTAATTCAATTTTATACAGTTTCAAATTCTCGTTACAAGATTTATTCTTAGAAAATTATTCTTAGATGGGAGTTCTAAAATACGTTAGCACGGGTTTGTTTGCAGTAAAGGTAAAGTTTTTTTAATAGAAAGAAGCAGTTTATGTTGCAGTGGACTGATATGGGCTTTATAGAAAAAATTAGCTGTACCCGCGGGCTTCGCTCCCCGTAGGAATTTCGGGATAAAGAGTACCCTATGTTCTTCCCCGAGTCTCAAACTATATCCATACCAAATTTCATTCAAATCGGTTCAGCAGTTTAAGCGTGAAGTGGTAACAAACAAATATACAAACTTACTTTCGCATTTATAGTATTAGTGAGATAGGATATAAAATGCAAAGGCAAAAATGCGAATCATGTGAACAGGCGATGCGACTAGCAACCCTTTACTGTATTGATTGCTTTTCCATCTTCTCGCCCACCATGACGCTAAACGTGGCTTTTGGGTCTTGCGGCCCTGGACTCTGCACAGAGCCGAAAGATCCAAAATGCTCTGTCTGCCCCATTAGGGATAAAGACGTGATAGTATCTTATACCTTTAAACGAGCAATTCTTGTATGTATATATATTTATTTATAAATTTCTGTGATCTCGAAAACGGCTCTAACGATTTCGCTGAAAATTTGTGTATGGGGTTTGGGGGTAAAAAATCGATCTAGATTAGTCTTATGTTTGGAAAACGCGCGTTTTCGAGTTTTCATTCGTTTTTCTTTCCACGCAGAATATGGTCGCTAATTTCGTCGCCCCGGCCGCCATCCGCTTAGCTCAGCGGTTAAGGATGCTGACTGCTAGAAAGAGTGTTACGGGTTCGAATCCCACTCGGTTACTTACTTTTGTTTTTTTTATGTTTTAGTTTATATATAATTTTTTTTATTTTGCATTGTTTTTAGACAAGTTTAAAAAAAATTAGTTAATGTTTGAGATGTAACCGAGCAAAGCTCGGTCGCCCAGGTACAGTATGTATAAATATGCTTCTTTAGAGCCGAACCGACAAAGGCTAAGTACCTAACTCAAAAATTTTGGGTTGGTTAAAGCGACTAATAACTAACTAAGAATACATAAGGGTTAATAAGGAAATTAACGCCACTTATGCACGCTATTCACGAAGACGACCTCCGTGGCGTAGTGGTCACCATGCTAGTCCGCCACCCAGAGGTCCCGAGTTCGATCCCCGGCCGGGGCAAGTTGGAAAATGGCCTTTTTCAAATTGTCCTGGGTCTTGGATGTTTATCTATATATGTATTTGTTATAAAATATAGTATCGCTGAGTTAGTATCCACAAGTCTAGAACTTACTTTGGGGCCAGCTCAATCAGTGTAATTTGTCCCTATATAGTTATTTATTTATTATTCACGTTATAAACGAAGTACACGAACGTGTCGATATATTTTTGTGTCCCCTGAGTGAATTTGCAAAGTCACCTTATATCTTTTTTCATATAATATTCGCAAATAAATTGTAATAAAATTGAATTAAAAGGAAGAATAAATTATTGAATGTAACTTTAAGTGTCTAATGTATTTTTTTCTTGTTTATCATCATTTTGTATATTTTGCATGTTTTTTTAAATGTCAGCACCATCGCATTAGGTATACAATGTCCTTTTTAATTAAGTACAAATATTTTAAGGGGTGATTCAGTCCATCATTTTGAACAACTTTTCCCAATGAATGTATTTCGAAATACGAAAAATTTATTTTAGGTTTCATACAAATCGACGTAGTCACGTGGTATCATTACTATGGAAAATGAAATTTTTTTTTCGTGTTTCGATATATATTTATTGGGAACAGTTGTTAGGAATGAAGGACTGAATCACCCCTTAAAATATTTGTACTTAATTAATTAAAAAGGACATTGTATAACCTGTAGTGAGTGATAAGTGCTTGTAAGATATATAAAAAAAAATAACCTATTTCCTCGATCGGCTTCTACGATCTGCGCAGAACGAGAAGCAGTTGGTACATTTTACTTTTTAGGATTCCGTAAACAAGAAAGAAACCCTTATCCCTTCAAATGTCGGACGCCCCGAGCGGGCGTCTGATGTATTGTTTTACTATTGTGTCTATCCGTCTATCCGCCCGCGTTTCTAGTCAGAGTTTTTAGTCAGGTACTAGAAAGCTGTAATCTGGCATGGGTATGTATATTTATCATGGCAAAGAAGAGGGAAACTAAAATTTTGAAAAAAATAATAATTTTAGGGTCCCTCACATTTAAAGTATATTTTTTTTCTCGACTAACCTGCTGTTCATGTGGAGTAACGAAGAATAGGTCTTTAAAAAATATTGAGAGCTTTTGAACTCCATTTCGATTTAGGGATCCATTTCGGAAATATTGGGTTTTATATTGCAAATTTTTGTTAGAATCAAGTGCCTATGGTACCCAAGTACAGCCGTTTAGTAGATACAAGTCCCCCCTATATCACACAAGATAAAAATAGGTAGGTAACAGGTAGTAGTATTTATAACTAAGTTTAAAGGAACAAAAAGCTATCAGAGCTAAGTAGTGTTTATAAATTAAAAGTTATATTATTTTACTTGTGTTTTATTAGTTTACTTACCATTATAAAATGACTCGGAAAAGGAAACTTTTCCTCGGCAAAGGATTTTCTATTAATAATTCAATAGAAAAGTTTTTTTTTTGACGTTTTTATCGCGTGAACAGTCGGCATTTGTAACTAAAAAACCCTACAGTGTGCGTGGCCCGACACGCACTTGGCCGGTTATTCTTTCCTCTGGTAATCACCACACGATTTCACATGAAAGCTTTTACCGCCATTGTAAAATGTACTTCAAAATACTTGACAACAATCACAAAATCCTACCAATAAAGGCTGTTGTTCTAAATGTACAAAATAAACTTACATTTCACCATTTCAAGCTCAAAAGCCGACATTTCTGGAAATTCTCTACGAGTCTGAAAATTGTCGCGTTTCCTTTGCCTGTGCAAATCAGGATGTACGGGTCTGAAGCTGAAATTCGATACTGTGTGTGACGTTTGGCCGAAAGCCAAGATGTGTTTTCCAGAGAGTATGGAATAACGAGATTGAATCAAAACTTTACATACCTTACATACTATCACTTCATCATCGGTTATTTTTGTCTCCACTGCAGGAGCACGACCCTCTCTGTACTACCAGAGCCATACTTGGCCAGAGCAGCCAGAGGACTTGGCCTACACTCTCCTCGCTGGTCAGACGGATTGGAGAGGCCTCTTTGATGTTAATAAGCTTTATTTAGCTTGTATTTCCTAAGTGTACTCCTGCGTTGGAGACAAGACCTGATGATGATGATAATGAATGGGGCAGAAAGAGCATTTTGGATCTTGCGGCTCTAAGCAGATAAAGCCTTTATTTTGATGGGGGCAAGAAGGTGGATGGAGGAATCCAAATAGTGATGGGTTGCTAGCCGCATTCGAACTTTCGCCCATTCCCTCGATCGGCTCTTACGATCTGCGCGGAAAGAGAAGCAGCTGGTACATTCTAAGTTTTTTATTTCCTCGCAGAACAGTATGGAAGATTTTACCTATCACAAAGTTACCTTTCTTTAAAACATTTTTCTTGATTTTTTTACAAACTGGTTAGTCTTATATTAAAATGTCTGTATATTGGTTGAAAAGATCGGTGATTCGGTGGAAGTTCGCATTGTAGCTTTTGTACGTTAAGCAACGCCGGGTGTGGTCGGCACTTGGATGGGTGGCCACAAGTGGCATAAAAAATTCTCAAGCTCCTCCTTGTTTCGGAAGGTATACGTGAAGGCGTTTGGTGCAATTGTACAGCAGTCAACAAGCTAAATAAGATGCCTTTAGGCAGCTTGAAAAATCTGACACCAGTTTTGGCCACTTACACACACGAAGAACAAACAAAAAACATATAAACGCGGAGGGACACTTCATTATACTAGTATCAAGTATGGACAAACAAATTGAGACTATTTTAAACTAAAATATTTTCTAAAAATCGTGCGAAAATTCCTCTAGAGTTTTCTTTGTAAATCAGGAAGTCGAGTTCGCTGAAATCCGATACAGTGTGTGTGACAGTTGGCCGAAAGCCAAGAGTTGTTTATCTGGAGATAGATACTCGAGGGTATTAAATAAAAAGACTGATAGAACCGATAGGGGGCAACTTGACCCGTATTTAGAAAGACTTTACTAAGTCTTAGTTAGAAAGGAGGGTATGTAATCGTTTTTTACGTATGTTCAACGATTACTCAAAGACGCCTGACTGCCTCCGTGGTGTAGTGGTTAGAGCGTTCGGCTCATACCCGGAGGTCGCGGTTTCGAGTCCCGGCGGGGGCAACTACTTTGTGTTAATGTCCTAGTTTGGTTAGGACATTGTAGGCTGATCACCTGATTGTCTGATAAGTAAGATGATCCGTGCTAGGGCACGTTAAGCCGTCGGTCCCGGTCACTCTCTTTGACATTGGTCGTTACCTAAAACCATGTCAGAGGCCTTTAAGGCGGGTTAAAAACTCTGACACTAGTTTTAGTCACTAACACACACGATAAGAAGAAGACTCAAAGACGCGTGGACCGATTTAAAAATTCTTTTGTGTTTAAAAAAACATACTTGTCAGGTGGTCCCATATATTTTTTTATCAAAATCTGTTGTGTTGTTTGGTTACCGAAACGTTGTAGTTTTTGCAATATTTTAAAAAAACCGACCAAGTGCGATTTGGACTAACGCACGGGCTTAATTAGAACACTTTTTATTTAATTTATTGCACTTAAAATCTTAAGATTACAGTACAAAAGGTACAACTTCATGCTAAGCATTGTCTACCAGTTCACCTTTAGGACGTAATAGAAAAGATGATGGATGGATGATGAAACATGTCAAAAATATGAACATTACATACATACATACATACTATCACGTCTTTATCCCTAATGGGGCAGACAGAGCATTTTGGGTCTTACGGTTCTATGCAGAGCCCAGGGCCGCAAGACACAAAAGCCACTTTTAGCGTCATGGTGGGCGAGAAGATGGAAAAGCAATCAATACAGTGATGGGTTGCTAGCCGCATCGCCTGTTAACATGATTTGCATTTTAGCCCATTCCCTCGATCGGCTTTTACGATCTGCGTGGGAAGAGAAGCAGCTGGTATAATCTAAGTTTTTTTTTATTTCTCCCAGACCAGTATGGGAGGATATGAACATTAGGTACCTGATTTCTCTGCTATGCCCTGATTTCCCTGCTGTGCTTGCAAGATGTAATTAACTAAATTGGCTTTTTAGTATAAGTATAAGTTTATGGCTGACTGGTTACGACAAAGTGGAATTGTCGTAAGAGCCGATTTATTGAGGAACAAGTAAGAAAGAATGGACTCTTTGACGACCTCCGTGGCGTAGTGGTCACCATGCTAGTCCGCCACCCAGAGGACCCGGGTTCGATTCCCGGTCAGGGCATGTTGGAAAATGGCCTTTTTCAAATTGTCCTGGGTCTTGGATGATTATCTATATATGTATTTGTTATAAAATATAGTATCGTTGAGTTAGTATCCCATAACACAAGTCTCAAACTTACTTTGGGGCTAGCTCAATCAGTGTAATTTGTGTCTATATAATTTAAATTTTTTTTAGTCTATACAAGATATTGTTTGAAAATCCAAAACCCGAGTATGAGAAGATTCTTGCTGAAAGTATATTTATCCACATTATGACTTACCTCAATAAATCATCTCTTACGACAAATACAAATTCAATTCCACTCTGTCGTCACCACTCTACCATAAACATAACGAATTCCCCCAAAAAATCTATCACAAAAGCCTTTCTCAATTTGGTTCATTAGACCTTGAAAACTCAGCGTTAATTCTTGATAAATCGATGTGGCAGCTTTAATGATCAACCTCTGAAGCAAACTAAACCTTAACTTCGTCCAATAAGGTATAATTTAAGGACGGACAAGTGGAATTTCCGACGCTGGAACTTTTTAAAAGCTCGCTAATAGTTTGCGTCAGGTTGCTAGTGTTAGTGACAATGGCAACTAACGGACTGTGTAACTTAGCTCTGTAACCTTCCTGAAACTATTAAACCTAACTACAACTCTATTTTTGATTGAATCGACTTTAAAATCGTTAAGGCCATACCCAAATTTTCCGGGGTCCAGTGGCGCCGCCATTTAAAATAAATCATTTAAAAGAAAACGGAGATATCATTTAAAATTGTGTCTTGGTCAAGTTCTAGATACCCATTCAAATTATTTTTTAAACTACTTTTTGTAGTTTAAAGTGAGAACACAATTTTAAATTATATCTCCGTTTTCTTTTAAATGATTTATTTTAAATGGCGGCGCCACTGGACCCCGGAAAATTTGGGTATGGCCTTAAGGTTAGAGTTATGAGTTCGTCACGAACTTTTTTTTGTATATTTTCACCGATTGGTCGAAGACGCCTGGACTGATTTGAAAAATTCTTTTTTTGCTTGAAAGGGTATACTTGTTACATAGAAATTTTATTTCAATTGGTTGTGTAGTTTAAAAGCAAAGTAGGTTTTTTATTTTAAACAAACAAAATTAGTCTCGACGGAGTTAGTTTCGACGAAGCTTCATAAAATTTGGTGGACGTGTAGATATGGCCAATAGAATTTTTAAGTTCAATCATGAGCCAAATCGGTTAAGATTATCCCCCGAGATATGGGGTTCGCGACTCGTTAGTTCCACAAGGCGAGAACGAGGGAGAGGTGCGGGGACAGAGGACGAGGACGCATATTGCACGGAACCTCAGGAAATTCCGATCTTTATGTAATACTCATTATAATTCTGTACACTAGTTAACTATGTTTTATTCCATACATTGAACCCGGCCTCCCCCTGTTAGTAACACCAACATTTTATTTTTCTCTGGTACATATATCCAGTGTCATGTCTGTATAATCTATGGTTTTTCTTCCTGTCTGTTATTTAATGGCAGAATACACGTATATAGAGGTAATAACACCTCCGTTCCTCTTATTTTCGCCAGCCCCTAAATTCAGTCTTTTCTAAATATAAACATTCCCTCATTCCCGACGCCTACGGTCAGAAGCACTCTCCACTTACCTTGGGGTTGGCGTCCAGGTCACACTCGATCTCGAGGACTTCCCCCCGCGCCGCCCGCATCACTATGGGCTGAGTCGATCTGCATGTTGGCGCATCTGTTGAAAATTAAGCTTTTAGAAAGAAAAATTACGCTTAAAGTAGCATAAAGTAAATAATTTTTCAAATAATTGTCTGGTGGTTCCTAGAAATTTCATCTTTCATCCAAATCGGTCAAAGTCGTTTTTAAGATTTGAAAAATTATGTTCAAAGTTTAGGACGGCTAGAAATAAAGTGTACATTTTAAGACTAAAATAATTTTACATTCCTCAACCGATTCTCGTAAAATTTTGTGAGAACTTCGATAAATACTCAGACTTCTTTTGTTTATACAGTTTTACGAAATTTTTCAAAATGACAGAAATATCATAATTGAAAACTTCATATTTCGCCTTTTCAAAAAAATATTAAAATCATCATAATTCCATTTTGTTACCCTTATTTATACGCAATTTTTTGTCTAAATAACTTTTTTTTTACCGACTACAAAAAAGGACTGCTTTCAATTCGTAGGAATTGAATTCTCGAACTTTAATAAATTCGGTTGTGTAGTTTAGTGTTGAAGTCAGTTAGTTTTTCAAAACTACATCCGATTGACTTCATCGGTTGTGAGTTGACGTCCTTGGAGAAAATGCTGCAGTGCAGTTTGTTACCGCTTCTTCTGCACTAGCGCTTTGGAAGCGGCAGTAAACTTAGCTGTAAGTAACTATTTGACGTCAACAATTGTGCAACAAAATAATGACGATTATTAAGAGATATTATAAATATCCTATGATAATAAAGATATAGTACTTGGGTGACCGAGCTTTGCTCGGTTGGTTTCTTTAAACTTGTCTAAAAACAGTACAAAATAAAAAAAAATATATAAACTTGAACATAAAAAAAACAAAAGGAAGTCACCGGGTGGGATTTGAACCCGTAACACTCTTTCTAACGGTCAGCATCCTTAACCGCTGAGCTAAGCGGATGGCACCCAGCGCGACGAAATTTGCGACCATATTCTGCGTGGAAAGAAAAACGAATGAAAACTCGAAAACACGCGTTTTCCCAAACATAAGACTAATCTAGATCGATTGTTTACGTCCAAAAACCCCCATATACCAATTTTCTGCGAAATCGTTAGAGCCGTTTTCGAGATCACAGAAATGTATAAATATATAAATAAATAAATAAATAAACAAACAAGAATTGCTCGTTTAAAGGTATAAGATTTGAATTTGAATTTGGTTCGGGTGACTCGCAAGGTCTACATCTCACAGAACCACTAGTAGACGATCAAACAACACTTAATCTTCAATATCGCTTGACAGATGATTGAGGTGGAGCGAAGTGCTCTCAAGATGTGAATCAAAGGAGTGGCGGGCGGCCAATTAAACATTTATTAAGGCATCCTTATGGTAAAAGATACTTTAATTGAGTTATGCTTTACAACGATGAATAGTATTTATACTATTTATACACTTAAACATTTTACTTTCTGCTTATTTACCTATATGCATACACATAATTGTTTATGAATTTTATCGATGAGGTGGCCACCTATATCTAGGTCAAATAAGCATTGCCATTCATCGTGGCAATGCAGCCAGACTTCTGGGCACGTTATCGCAGGGTAAACAATTACCAGGCCTTTTTTATTTGTAAATTTTTATTTTGTAGTGTATGGTGGTGGATACCTCATCGATAAAATTCGTAAACATTGTCTTGTCAAGTAATTATAAAAAAAATCTCATTTGCGAACCGTTTCGAGGAATAGCCTCCAGGAAAAGCTTTCTTTTATCAGATTTTAAAATAAGGTCTTACATAGTTAGATATAGGACTTGGAGTGGCCCTATTCTACTCTGCTGGAAACGACACGGCGTTATACTATCATTTCTTTATCCGTAATGGGGCATTGCCGTGTGGTTTCCGGCAGAGTAGAATAGAACCACTCCAAGTCTTCCCGTGGATGTCGTAGAAGGCAACTTAGGAAATACAAGCTAAACAAAGCTTAAAACATCAATAAGACCTCTCCAACCCGTCTGGCCAGCCAGGAGAATGTAGGCCAAGTCCTCTGGCTGCTCTGGCCAAGTATGGCTCTGTTAGTACAGAGAGAATCGTGCTCCTGCAGTGGAGACCAAAAGACCTGATGATGATGATTGATTGATTGCAGGAGCATGACCCTCTCTGTACAACTAGAGCCATACCTGGCCAGAGCAGCCAGAGGACTTGGCCTACACTCTCTACGATGGCCAGACGGATTGGAGAGGTCTCATTGAATGTAGCTTGTATTCCCTAAGTCGCCTTCACGACATCCACGGGAGGAATTGGAGTGGCCCTATTCTACTCTGCCAGATATCATACAGCGGTGATGATAATTTACTCACATTTGACATCCAGTACGAGTTGTTCACTGGAGGCGTCTCCCAAACTATTTCTCGCTGAGCACACGTATCCGCCCGCGGCTTTTCTCGACACGTGTTGTAGCACCAAACTCTGGTTCGCGAGGAGCACGCCTGGGCCTGGTTTAACCACTGCACCCTGTGGACAAAAATTCTATATGAGAACTAGCTGATGCCCGCGATCTCGTTCGCGTGGACTTCATGACTCCGGCGTATCTGCATCAGTCCAGAGCAATAAAATAATATTGCGACTACAAATTGAGATGTAAGCTATCCTATCTTTCAAGTTTGATCAAATTGCACACGGTGTGCAAATCAAATTTAAAATCGGTTCATTAGTTTAGGATTCTATCGTGGACAACGTGACACGTAATTTTTATACATATATAAAGAAGATATTATAATCATTTGAGAACAGGAAGCTTTTCTTCGCACATTAGCTAAAAGTGGCCATTTTTGCAAAGTGTTATCTAAGGCATGGTCAAGACAAAATATCAAATGACTCCGTTTCCTTTCAAATGGAGGCAGCAATGGACCCTGCAAAGTTCATGTAACCCAATGTAAAATAATTTTATTATCTTTAGTTAGACGTCAAAGCTTCCTTACATTGTGAGAGAAGTAAACATGCGTGTGCCACGGGTTGGCCTTCACTCTGCAGTCGAGGTAGACGTCAGAGCCCTCCACCACCTTGCTCGCGTCGAGGTTGGCCCCTAGCTGCAGCGTCACCACCGGCAGATCTGCAAGAGATACATGTTAGACAACATCATGGAATGGAACGAGACAGGAGATAGCTCTGAGACGTGGTCCTTCACTATGAGGCACAGAATTAATAATAGTATTACATACAGAACGAAAACTCGCACCGTCCCCCGCAATCTGGCTTCCCCGCAACCCCTCCCCCGCTTTTCGGCCTTGTAAGCGCCTGTAAAATAGGGTTGTTGCTAGTCGCGCGATGACGTTAAGCGAGTCACTTAGGATTATTGAATCATAATGGTGAGAAACTGCGCACATTATCATTGTTTATCCACGGAAAAAAATAAAGAACGAAAATTTTATAGATTTCAGAGTGATGAAAACAGGTAAGCAAATCAACGAATTCTGTAGTGGCCACCCTGATTGTTTAGCTCACACATTGGACGTGTGCACAGCGATATACTGTTTCATTGATACTACATAGGTATATTTGTTACTCCGTTTCTATGAAGTGCAATACCTGTGCTATGGGTCTCGTAAAAAGGCTCAAGGTTTCTTAACGCGCCATGGAGAGGACTGCTCGGTGTTTCCCTACGTGATCGAATCAGAAATGAGGAAATGTAGGAGAACAAAAGTCACTGATATAGCCCAGCGGATTTGTTTGTTGAAATGGCAGTGGGCTGGCCGATGGCCGATATGGCAAAAAGGTTCTCGAATGGCGACCGCGTGCTGGCAAGCGAAGCGTAGGACACCCTAAAAGGTGGTCAGATGACCTGACCAGGGTCGCTGGAAAGGGCTGGATGCAGGCCGCTCTTGATCGGTCATTTTGGAAATCTTTATGTCCAGCAGTGGACGATATCCAGCTGAAATGATGACCAAAGACATACACAGTAAATAGTCTTCTATAATAGTAGAGAGTAGTAGAGTAAAATAGTAGAAAACGACCCGTTTCTATGTCAACTTGCAAGATTTAATGCAAACCGAAGTAACTTATATTGAATCTGTGCCCAAACAAACACACATACAAACATTGCAGGGGAAACAAAATTTCAAAACTAAAAATCTGACTTAAGAGCGCCCAATCCGCCTCACTTTTCATACAAACGCTCGTACGTGATTATGGCGTTGTAACAGATCTTTCTTGGAAAATTTTGAACTAACAGGAATCTTGTGCGCTATATCTAGGTTTCTATCGAAATTAAAAATTAAAATTTGGAAAAATAAATTCAGTATAAGTCTCCAAAAAATCTGCTTTTTGTACAAGTTTTACCCAAACTTCGGCCGATCATATAGTACTCATGAATTGTAAAAGTAAAGAAAATATTTGCATAAAAACCTTGCAAATATAATGAAGATTCTAAATAAAAAACATTTATTTCACACGCTCGTAAGACTTACTGAAAAACAAGTATCACCTGGAACAAGTTTTATGAAATTTTCGCACCCTATGAAAAGTTAATATTCGTTCAATGAATAGTAAATAATAATACTAAATTGGTACAATATAATGAAAACTGAGCGCTCAGGTGCTATCTCTCTCTTCTCACTTTCCTTTTTTTTCTATCATTGCGCTGGATGAAACAACAAGCATTTCCAACCAAGCTCGCGTTGACGATAGACGGACCGGGAAGGGCCGCCTTAAAGACCAAACAGCAAACCGATTCTGATAAAATTTTTACGAAACAACCTGACAAGTATGCCTCTAAAGAATTTTACAAATTGGTCCAGGCATCTTTAAGTAATCGTGGAACATACATAAAAAAACATACATTTCAAGTGTTAACCTCATCTTTTTTGAAGTCGATTAACAAAAGAATATTAAAATACAAAACTGCAATGCTACAATGCCGATCGAATTCACATTTCCTATTCATAGAATCAATATGAGTGCATGTTTCAGCGCTTTGTGAGGAGACCTATCCTGCAAACGTTAGGTCTAGCATTTATTGCAGTTGCGCCTGTCTGAGAGCCAACTACACGTGAGATCGCAAAGGTTAGGACACACGGAGAATTGGCTTGCCAACTAAAAATATAAAAGTGTTATAGGTGCCTTAAGGCTGAAATCCGCGCTAGCGACCTTAAAAATAAAAAAAAATCTCTTTTTGTAAGTGAGATTATCAGAAATCCTCGCACAACTTTTTAGGTAGTATCCTTAAGTTATATTAGAACCTCGAAAGTCACTTACAGAAAGAGAAATTAATTTTTCTGTATTTTCAAGGTCGCTAGCGCTGGTAGCAGCCTTAATCGAAAATATAGATAAACTAGCTCTGCCCATGTGCTTTGCTCCCCGTGGGAATTTCGGGATAAAAACTATCATATGTCAATTCAAATTCAAAATTATAAAAATATACAAAGTTAAAAAAATATTTTGTCTTAGAATTTGAGTACCTACATTCTAGTTCTAATGCACGCCGCTTTAGATAGGTCATTTTGGAAATCCTTGGCAGAGGCCTATGTCCAGCAGTGGACGTTATGCGGCTGAAATGATGAGTCTAGTTCACCTTGTGAATTTTATACATGTTCCACACCCGTGTGTTTCCCGCTTTATAAACTCTTCAGTGTACATTCCGTGTCAGCGTATATCCCGGTATGACACGAGTATTACTCGCCGCGGTGAGCTGCTAAGTCGAGAGCGGTAGCTGCATCTGTTTCTAATTCACTTTAAAGGCTCACCACCAATGCATTTTATCTTATAATAGGTCCTATGACCTACGTATCCGCATGGATCTATCTCTCATTCAGTAATATTATCTCGCAATAAATTTTTAAAGTTAACAAAACTAATTGATTTTCTTTTTTTCGCATTTTTATTTGTAAATTTTTCTGATAGATTTGTATTGTACAGTAGAATGTGCTTCACGAGTAAGGTAATATTTATACACGAATCCCTCGCTTCACTCAGAATTCATCACTGGCTCGAGATTCTGCTGTGATGTTATGGCATGCTTTGCTTCGCTCTGGATTCAAAATAGTACCCTCATCTTTAAAATTGTAGCACGATCTTCTATAGAATTCATGCAGTAACATACCATATATCGTTGAGTTAGTATCTCATAACGATCTCGAACTTACTTCGGAGTTGTACGTAGTATATTATTACTCTGTGCTTCGGAGCTAGTTCAATCAGTGTGATATGTCCGTATATATTTATTTATATGCTAAGAAACAGACTTACGCTGTATCTCCATCCTGAACCCATCTTCCTGAGGAGTGTTGGACAGCACTGGCTGAACAGCTCTGCAGGACAGCACGCGGCCAGCGTCCTCGATGGAAGGGACGAAGGTCAGCACGCTGTTGGTTACGTTGCCATCCGGAGAAGACTGTGGAAGAAGTTCTTTAGTTAGAGAAGTTACAATATGATACCCTTTTTGTACAAAAAAATAATAATACAGGACAGAATCCTATCTGTACGAGCCAAGCTTCGGACATGGGTCGCGTGTCAGCTGTTTTTACTTACATTTTTCATCTATTTATCACAATCAAACGAGATACATATCGAGCAGCGATCGAGAAAGGACCCATCACAACCAACTACAACATGTAACATACAGCAATAAATAGTTTCTACGTGACTTGGTCTTGTGTCTCCAAACCAACATTAACATCATGACGCTATGCGGCTGAAATGATGATAAGGGCCACAAGAGCGTAGGAAGACCAGCATTATGATGGACCGATGTCATAGCCCAACTAATTGTATTTAATAAAGAATGGTATATTTTTATATTAGAATATTAAACTATTTGTTTAGCAATTTATGCAATGTTTACAGAGAATTCATAAAATAAAAGTTGTATAAAGGCACTACTTATGTCAAAAGAGATCTCTTCCAGTAGGCCTGTGAGAGATGTTTATGTAAGAGAGGCATACAGGCGTGTTCATACATAGGATTGAGGAAGAAGAAAATTATATTAATTAATTATTTTACTTAGGATTTCTTTTAAGACTCTATTTAAGAACAAATTTCCCATAAAATAACCATCAACTTACCTCAACGTCATACCATACACAGTGACACTGACGAACATACAGTTAATTAAGGTGCCCTAGCATCGGACAGCACAATGGACCGACCGTTACGTGTGCGGCAACTGATTGGACCCTTAATTGGTGAACTATGTTTATTGGTGGGAAAACGTCACTGCAGGTGACAGTCTTTATTATGCTGCTCTGAAGACCACAGATGTGATTTTTTGGTTCAATAATTATTTGGATTTATACGATATTAAATAATAGTTGTTTGTATGGGAGCCACTATTTTTAATTAATTTAATTAACTTATTTTTTTTTATTTATTATTAAAATAAAAATACAACTGAGTGTTTAGTGAATATTTCAAGTGCCTACCTGTTGCCATTATTGATATCGAGCAAAAAAGGGCAAGAAAATTGCATTTGTTGTATTGGAGCCCCCTTAAATATTTATTTTATTTTGTTTTTAGTATTTGTTGTTATAGCGGCAACAAAAATACATAATTTGTGGAAATTTCAACTGTCTAGCTATCGCGGTTCTTGAGATACAGCCTGGTGACAGACAGACGGACAGACAGCGAAGTCTTAGTAATAGGGTCCCGTTTTTACTTCCTGTGGGCTTTCGGTTCGGGATAAAAAACTATCCTATCTCCTCCCCCAGATATCAAACTTTATTCATATTAAATTTTATGTAAATAGGTTCAACGGTTGAAGCGTGAAGTGGTAACAAACAAACAAATTTACAAATTCACTTTCGCATTTATAATATTAGTGAGGATAAATAAAAATAAACCTTGGATCAAGTCCTACTCACGCATGAAGGGTTACGAACCATTATATCTATACAACATTATAATATACTTTTATTCATGTTAAAAAATAAAAAATATATATACAGTCGATTTTACAAATGAATATAAACTAAATTAAACTATAATTAAACGTAAAACTAAACTATAATGATTATAATATATAAATTAAAACTAAATTATGTATAAACTAAATAGAATCAAAAATTCCGCCTCGGATAGTACCCGGTTCAAAGGTGCCCATCACACTAGCTGCGTTCCCTCTTTGTATTGTGATAGCAATTCTTTGAACCAGATTATATTATTATATTTTTATATATATACTAGCCGAAGCCCGCGACTTCGTTCGCGTGGACTTTATGTCTCTGTAAAATGCTCATCAGGCTGAACAACTTTTACTAAGGCGGCATTTTTATATCTCTATAGTTTAGCTGGACCATTATGGTTCTGCATCAGGCGTTCCATTTCCCAAAATCATGTATACCCTATATGTTGCCCAGGCTTAATACCTATATAACAAAAAAAGTTTCGTTCGAATCCGTCCAGTATTTCCGGAGATTAGCGTGTACAAACAGACAAACAGACAAACAGACATACAGACAAACAGACAGACATTTTTTTTAAAATTGATACTCTATTACAACGTCTCCATCGCCCCCAATATTTTTTTTGGAAATATATTTAATGTACAGACACACTTTTTTTTACTGTTTTATTATATGTATAGATATATCAAGCAATAAATGGCAAAAAATCACTTTGTTGTATGCATAGAAGTAGAATTTTTTTTACTGCGTAAGAAGACCACACTAGCCCAGTGCGACAGATAATATGATAAGTGTCATCTTCATAAGAGCAAAAGAGATAGCATCAATTTGACAATGAGACAAGTTTTCATACAAAACATGTCACCCATTGTCACCCTAGCTCGAACATCGTTACACGAAAATTTGATTTTCCAAATTGTAAACTGTGTTAACCCTTAACCGCCTACCATACGTCTCACAGATCCGGTTGATATAGTAATTGTGAATATTTTTGCGCCGGAGTTTTGTATCGACTTGTTCGATCCTGTACCTTTTCCTTACGCCCCTCTGTACCACACAACAGCTCCTCGAGGTTAGACGTGCGCGCGTTTGCCTCAGGTGGAAAAATTAATACCAGCGCGAGTCTGAGAGACCCCTGTTAGGAGGTTACGTAATTTTTTTTTAGTTGCGTATTTTTATTGTTTTAATTATAATGGTTATTAATAAAGCTGTAATTGAGCGTTGGGAACAAATAGCATATGTGCCAAAACGGGACCGCATATGACACGTCGTAAAAGCAATGTGACATTGCAATGTGATATACGTACGTATAAGTTAGTATAAAACGCATCTTCCAAATCAATGGAACCCCTCTAGCAGCTGTTCCATGCAGTGAAGAGCGATTAGTGGATCGTTAAACTGTTCCACTTGCGAATATTTAAAAAAACTCAAAACGCAATACATTTTTCGAATGCGAAGCGCCAATTTTCCTTAAATGCACTAACAAGATGCACTGCCGTAAAAAGCTAGAAGTTTAGAGCCTGCAATTTTGTTGAATTTATCATTATAGTGAGTGTTATTATTTTTTTTAAAGTTCCTTGTTGATTGATTGATATAAAAAATTTAAGGATTATTTCCTATTACTTAAAATATTTTTTTAGATCCCATTTTCTATAAGCGTTTGTAAGTAAGCAAAAAACAGTGGATTATGCCAATTATTCGAAGTTATTAAAAAAAGTATTACTGATTTTCATGTTCCTTTTATTTAAATAAAGAGTATAATAATGTTCAAAACTGAATTTTAATTAAAATCTGTACCCACCCTTAATATTTATAGTAATTGTTTTTTTTTTATTCTGGGGTCCCACAGACGTATGATAGGTGGTTGTGTAACAAAAATGTGTGGTAGGTAGTTAAGGGTTAATTTATTAGTTATCTTATACTGGAAATATGGTATCGTACTGCTTTTCCCATAGTTTGTGTAGTAGGTACAAATACAACCTATAAAAGGTACACAGAAATATTTCGTTTCTGGTCACATTTTACAATACTCTATATCCATCTTTTACCTTCTAAATCTATGGTTGTATGGGAGAAAATAGTAAAAAAGTAATCAACTCTTTCTTTGCCACTTTTTTGCCTCTCGTGTGTGCTGCCATCTCTGTGAGAGCAGCTAGTACTAAATTGCCTACTTACTCCTCCTCTTCCAATAGTTTTTACGGTGCTGGGTTTCTGTTACGTTAAAAATTACATCATCTTTGACGCTATTGTCGCTTTTCTGTAAGAGCACTTAGGGATAGTTTTGGTATGTATGTACGAACTTATAGCAGGTATATTGACTATTTATCAAAGCAAATTGTCACTCTATAATCTATTATCACCACACAAATCACTACACGATTTACAATGCAATTTAATCGATGTTATCGACATAAGTCGACTCGGATGATCTATGGTTTGTGGTCGCGTCGGCGCGCGTTAATTCGGTCGCCGATAAAACGCATTCGTGCGCGTACGTGACGATATATAAGGGTGGGGCTTGATTGACAGCGTTATTTGAATGCGAGAGCAGAGGCCGTTTGTTGCGCTAAGTTGCCGCCGCATCTTCTGCCCTGAGACAGGCAGATATGGCGAAACTATAAGGGTTCCTTGTTTACTACGGAACCCTTTAAATGACGACAAGCAAAAGTTGTTCTGCCTGAGGAGCATTTTCATAAACCCTACGCGAACGAAGTCGCGGGCTTCTGTCAGTAAAAAAATAAAAGATCACGAAGAATTAATAACCTCTCCTTTTTAGAAGTTAGTCAAAAATCAACCTGTATATAAAGTAAACATAAAGATTTGTTTTCATTCAATTTAATTTGCAAGTAAAGCGGCACCGGGCGTGGTCCGCACTTTAATGGGTGACCACAAGTAGCATACTTTATTGAGCTCCTCCATGCTTCAGAAGGCACGTCTAAGCCGTTGGTCCCAGCTGTCTGTGTATGGCAGTCGTTAAGCTAGGTCAGATGACTTAAGGCAGCTTGAAAAATCTGACATGAGTGTTGGCCACTTCATCATCATCATCAGGTATTTTTGTCTCCACTGCAGGAGCACGACCCTCTGTACTACCAGAGCCATACTTGGCCATAGCAGCCAAAAGACTTTGGCCTACACTCTCCTCGCTTGTTAGACAGGTTGGAGAGGTCTCATTGATGTTTATAAGCTTTGTTTAGCTTGTATTTCCTAAGCCGCCTTCTACGACACGGGAGGACTTAGAGTGGTCCTATTCTACTCTGCCGGAAAACACACGGCTCACAGTTGGCCACTTACTTCTTTTTCCTTGCATTTTCCCTATTTGGGGTCGGCTCTGTATGTCAACTCCCTCCATAACCTTCTATCCTCTGCCATCTCTGTACTGACCCCGTTCCCCCATATCCGATCTTACGCATTCTTCTTACGTCTTTCTCGGCCTTCCTCTTCCTTTATACCCGTCTACTTTCAAGTCGACCATTTTCTTTGCCAGGTGTTCGGCATCCCTTCTCATTACGTGGCCATACCAGGTCATGGCTTTTTAATTTGTCGACTTTTGGCGCCACTTTTAGACTCCCTCTAATATACTCATTCCGAAAAATGAAAAATGGGAAGGTTGATGTCTGGTTGGCGGCCGATTGTATAAACCAATGCAGTTGGCCACTTACACGAAAACAAATTTCTATTTAAATTACTTGTACATGCGTAAAACTCTCCAGAGCCATCGCGCACCCACCATCAGTTACCGGTAAAACGCATCCGTGCCATAAACGTGACGTCAGGCAAGGGTAGGGTTTGATTGACAGCGAGATGAGATTGCGTGACTCGAATACGAGTTACAATATCTGGGTCAATCAAATGATAACATCTTCGAATGGAAATTTTGGCGCATCTTCTTGCTAAGCATGACTCTTGGCTTTGTCTACCTTTTTAAATGAAAATTCGTAACTATGTAAGTATACTAGACATAGTGCTTAGGGAGGTTACTCCAAAAGACGGACGTTGCTGCGTATCCGCGTTTCAGTGTAAAGCAACATTGAGCACTAACGTATAATGATAATGTCTAATTTGGTCTGACATAGAAATAGGCCGTCACTATGGTACGGCTAACGTGTTATTGTATGGAGTAACTCATTGAGTAGGACTCGTTTAATTTGTCTTGACGAGCACTTTATGGTCGACGATGCCTAGGGTCTGATCACGGAGACGGAAGGTGGTCGATGGAACTCAGTAATAAAACGACGTATCTCCATCGACTTTGGGCTTATTTGATTTGACTTAATACGTGCTTTGGCCTCACAATAAAAGCTTGTACAAAAAATGTTTTTTTTTTTTTTTTTTTAATACTTATTTAATTTAAATTACTTGTACATGCGTAAGCGTGCGCTCCCGAGCCGCCGCGCACCCACCATCAGTCACCGATAAAACGCATCCGTGCCATAAACGTGACGTCAGGCAAGGGTAGGGTTTGATTGACAGCGAGATGAGATTACGTGACTCGAATACGAGTACAATATCTGGGTCAATCAAATGATAACATCTTGGAATGGTAAATTTTGGCGCATCTTGCTAAGCATGATACTTCGCTTCATCTACCTTACTAACATTCTAAACTATACAAGTTGTAATTCTGTAACCTTGCCATATTCTCAGACGAACAACTTTTCCAATGAGCAGAGGTCGAATTATGAAAAAAATTTGTCTCCCTTGCAAAATTACTAATCAGTTGATCGAATTAATATGGGTAGCCCAATTTTTTTCATATTTCGACCTATGTTCCTTAAGAAAAGTTGTTCAGTATGATCGGTATAGGTACGTCTAAGAATATGGCAAGGTTACAAATTTATACCTCGTATAAGTATGACTTTGTGCTCAGGGGGGTTTCTCCAAAAGCGATACGAAAAACGAAAGTTACTGCGTATTCGCGTTTCAGTGTCACGTAACATTGAGCACTAACATATGATGATAAAGTTTAATTTGTAGTTGTCTTAGTAATAGGGTCCCGTTTTAACCTTTGCGTACGGAACCCTAGAAAAGCACAACTCATATATCTCAACTGGACGACCTCCGTGGCGTAGTGGTCACCATGCAAGTCCGCCACCCAGAGGTCCCGGGTTCGATCCCCGGTCAGGGCAAGTTGAGAAATGGCCTTTTTCAAATTGTCCTGGGTCTTGGATGTTTATCTATATTGAGTGAGTATTCCATAACACAAGTCTCGAACTTACTTTGGGGCTAGCTCAATCAGTGTAATTTGTCCCTATATATTTATTTATATATCGCTCTCATTAAGGCCACATCTCGACATGCTCCAGCAAGCACATAACTCAAACCGAGCAAGCATTATTGGAAGCAGATGCTGCGACCTACTATGATTAGTGATCGCCTCTGTAGTATATAGTCATAGTAGGCTATGTAACAAAGGTAAACAGTTATTGGATTCAGGTGTTACTTTGCAGAAGGCAAAGTTACATGCTATTTAAGGGTCCCCCGACCCTAGGCCAAAATACAACTTTCCATACAAACGTAGTCTACGTTTTATTTCAAAACGACATGTCCGATTTGGGCAAAATTTTGTAATTTCAAAGATATTGCAATTATCTAGGTTTATAACTAGTTTCCGACACTAAAAATATGAACTTGAAATAGAATATAGTGTTTTATATCATTTTTGACCATTAGTATGGGAAACTTCTAAATCGTTATATTTTCTTTCCAGTTCATAATTTTACCATAGGAAACCAGTTATAACCCTAGATAATTGCAATTTCTTTACAATTACCAATTTTTACCGGTATCTGACATGTGGTTTCAAAATTAAACGTAGACTACGTTTGTATGGAGGAGTCTAGGGTCGGGGGACTCTTGTTTGCCTCTGTGAATTCCGATGTTACTTTGCAAAAGACGTAGTGTATAATTTTATATAGAAAGTCTAGGCAATATTTTGAATAAAGAACGTGTTTTTCTTAAGTTGTGTAATAGATGGCGTTGGAAGCAATATAAAATTAGATATATAGGTTTTTATGTTTTAATAGGTCCTTGAGCTCCCAACGAATGTTGATACAAAACCAGCATTTGAACTCTGCCAGTTAGTCTTTGATTTTATTGCGTATAGATAGCTTCTTGGACTTACTACACCTACATACTTTTCTTAACATGGCAGCGGTGGGGCCACGTTTCATCATCATCATCATCATTTCAGCCGCATAACGTCCACTGCTGGACATAGGCCTCTCCCAAAGATTTCCAAAATGACCGATCAAGAGCGGGCTGCATCCAGCGCTTTCCAGCGACCCTGGTCAGGTCATCTGACCACCTTGTAGGTGGGTGCCCTACGCTTCGCTTGCCAGTACGCGGTCGCCATTCAAGAACCTTTTTGCCCCATCGGCCATCGGTTCGTCGCGCTCCGCGGGGCCACGTTTAAAAAGGCGGTTTTGTTTCAATTACCCGTAGACCCACTGTACTACAGTGGTATAGACTGCTTTGTGTGCCTCTGTGAATTCAGCTGTTACTTTGCAAAAGACAAAGTAACAAGCTATTTGATTTGCATACAAAAGTGTGCTGCACATTTCCATACACATTGTGGAGGCACACAAGTGGGGCAACGTGTATGGGAATGTTGAAATGTTGTATTGTTTTGTTGACTTTTATTTTATTAACATTATAATATAATAAACAGATCGAGTATAATCCGTGGTTCGATATATTAAGGGTATGTCCCTTCCACGTCGTACAGTCGTGGTAGGCTATGTTACAAAGGTAAACAGTATATGGATTCAGATGTTACTTTGCTATTTGATATAGACTGCTTTGTGTGCCTCTGTGAATTCAGATGTAACTTTGCAAAAGACAAAGTTACATGCTGTTTGATCTAGATTACTTTGTGCGCCTCTGACATCGCCTCTCATGGTCTGTGGTATTGGTAGGCTATGTTACAAAGGTGACTAGTCAATGGTTTCTGGTGAGCCAATCATCAGAGGCATGACGAGATGTGGCTTGTCAAAGAGTAACGAATTCATAGCTCGGGCGAATTGCTTATAACAAATAAAAAAACGTTTAAATATTTCGATATCAAATGAAACTTAGATAGATACATAAAAGATTTATTTTGTTTTGTCTGTAACCATGACGCTAAAAGTGGCTTTTGAGTCTTGCGGCCCTAGGCTCTGCATAGAGCTCTGTCTGCCCCATTAGGGATAAAGACGTGATAGTATGTATGTATTTAACACAAATTATAAAAAGAAAAAATATAAACGTGATTTTATTTAAAAAAAAAAATGAAATTTAATTCAAATTTAATACACGCTGACTTTTCATTGGTTTTGGAAAAGAAAATGTCGTATAGTAAATAAATTACCCTATCCATATACGTAATCCAAATTTGTGTATGACATAAGATAAAAAAGTTACAAAAATGATTTTCGATCGACACCACGTAGTACACTCGTCCAAAACTGGCGCGTGAACTCGCGTGACCCAGGCGACGGCATTACTTATTGATCTCACGATTTTACTTTCGAGTTTTAGTCAAAAAAATTTGGTCCTGAATTTTTATTTTGACTAGCAGGTCTTACTAACGATTCTTGTTAAGTGGCCTTCGGCTCCAAAACCAATAAAAGATCACCGTGTATATTGTTGTTTTCAACAAAGCTTGGTCATAGCCATGTTGACCACTCGGCCTGTTTGAAGCCGCAATAATGGTTAATATATGCTAATGTTGTGGACGATTAAATTAAATAAGCTTCATATAATCAGTGCAATAGTTTAACGAAGCCTTTATTTTTACAGGGTTACTTATTAAACATTCTGTGAGGTTTCCGGCAGAGTAGAATAGGGCCGCTCCAAGTCCTCCCGTGGATGTCGTAGAAGGCGACTTAGAGAATACAAGCTAAACAAAGCTTATACGCATCAGTGAGACCTCTTCAACCCGTCTGGCCAGCTTGGAGAGTGTAGGCCAAGTCCACCGCCTGCTATGTAGCCATCGCAGGCGGAGGACTTATGCGGAGTATGGCTCTGGTAGTACTACCAGGAGTGTACACATATGTACATAGAGAGGGTCGTGCTCCTGCAGTGGAGACTAAAGGGCCTGATGACGACGACAGCTTGTTAAACAGCGGCAACACTTTTAGAGCAAGTTCTGTTTGTGATACTGAATAAAAAAATCGATGTTCAATATATTTTTATATAAAATTGTTTAGTACCATGGACTGCTTGCTCCGAAAATGTTACCCTTTATACATAATGATAAGGTTTACCCCTTCCCTTTAGCTTTATGATGACAGACCCAAATGCCACGGTTAGTTTCTTTGTAAACGTGCAACTAGATAGAAAAGGGAATTAAAACAGTGAGCATTCAAACAGAGAGAAATCAATTGGTTTGATTCAACATCCCGCCAATTCTTTGTTTTCCCTCCTAAATCTACTAAACATAGCATTTGCATCTGACAACTCTAACTTTTGTTTTATTTATTTTTATGCTGGTCTAGAATTCAGATACAGTATCTGTATCCTAGACAAGCATAAAAATAAATAAACAAAAGTTCAAAACGTTTTATAGCAAATAAACTAGGTAATAATATTTAAGTTAGCTTATCGCTGTTTTCAACAAAGCTTGCTTTAAGCTATGTTGGCCACTCCGCCGCTCCGTTTGATGCAGGCAAATATGCAGCAGGCAAACGCTGGCTAATATTTAATGTTAGTTGGACGGTTTAATCAAAATAGTTTCATATAAACGCTGCAATAGTTTCACAAGCTAATCATGCCGCATATCACTAGTTTTTAGGGTTCCGTATTAAAAAAGAATCTTTATAGTTTCGCTATGTTTGTTGGTCTGTCGGTGGTTCTCTGACAAAGGGGTAAAATAAAAACATAGATTTTTTTTGGGGTAGTTAATAGGTAGTAAAAAAAATTACATTACATATATGGGATATCGACTAACCCCTCGTGTGTGGTATCGTTGAGTAAATAAATAAATAAATATATAGGGACAAATTACACAGATTGAGCTAGCCCCAAAGTAAGTTCGAGACTTGTGTTATGAGATACTAACTGAAAGATACTATACTTTATAACAAATACATATATAGAAAAACATCCAAGACTCAGGACAATTTGAAAAAGGCCATTTTCCAACTTGCCCTGGCTGGGGATCGAACCCAGGACCTCCGGATTGGCGGTCTAGCGTGTTGACCATTACGCCACGGAGGTCGTCAAAAATATTGTGAGCTTGTTAACACTATTTTTTGATTTAGGAATCCATTTTTGAAATATGTATTTGGTTTTATAGTGCAAATTGGGTGGAATTTGTGGAATATTTTTATTATTGTCTATATTAATTTAAGTAAATTAGTTTTAGTATATTTAGTTATTTTTTCTTTATTCTAATTTCAATAAATAAATAATGTATATATCGCGACTTCGTGAGTGATATAACCACACGTTTTCCTCGTCAATAAAGATGAATCGCTTTCGGATATAAAGCCTGGATACACAAAACCAATTATATTATTCAGGTAGAGTCATTAAATAAGGCTTGCTATCCTCCATCCAAAGCTATAATGAAGAGATGTGCGAAGGACAATGAAATTATTGTTTTACTTAAGCTTTGTATCTACTGGCGTGTGACATGTTAAAGTAAAACATGTTGCTCGACGTTGATAGTAAATAAAATACATACACTAGTATATTGTGTGAACATTCTGGGATCTGGACATTTTGGGATTTTGACCTTTTGGCATTAGGACATATTGGGATATGGACGTTTTGCACCTTCTCGACATTTTGGTACTTGGAAATTTTGAACCTAAATGTGCTCGACATGTTGAAAGGTAACGCAGAACTTTTGTTTATCAACGTTGTCTGTCTGTCACCAGAGGAATAGTGTTAATGTCAGAAAGATCGAACCTAGGACATTTTGGTTAAACTTTGCGCACAAAAGGTGGTCGCGGGAAAAAGACGTGATAGTATATATGTATCTCATCATCATCATCAGGTCTATTTGATTCCCTTGCAGGTGCACGACCCTCTCTGTACTAACAGAGCCACACTTGGGCAGAGCAGCCAGATGACGTTGGCCTACATTCTCGCTGGCCAGACGGTTTGGAGAGATCTCTTTGATATTAATAGCTTTGGTGCCGTGCGATTTCCGGCAGAGTACAATAGGGCTCTCCAAGTCTTCCTGTGGACGTCGTAGAAGGCGACTTAGGAAATACAAGCTAAATTATACATGTATGTATTTATATACACAGTAGACCCAACCACGTGTTGTTTATTTAATTGAGGTACACGTCAAAGAAGCTTAGTGTAACATTAGCTTTACAGGTGGAATCAGGAAATGAGGAAATGACGTAACATCTTTCCTTTGTCACAGTTACAAATAAAGCCGTAAACCAAGTCATAACTATTGTTTGTATCGTTTATTGGCCGTAAATGTGTTTATATATATACATACATACATTTGACGCCTGTTTTTCACAGCGGTAGGCAGAGACTATGGACCTCCACTTGCTACGATCCTGACAAACTTTAAAAAGTATCCGTAACCGAAGGGCATGTATGAAGAGATTGATGAGTTTAGATGTGTTTTGTTTAATTATATTAGTTTGGGAGTGAAGGTTACATTAAAAGGACTGGAAGAGATCCCTTAAAGGGATAAGTCCGCCTTTGTATTGTTATCTACTGTATATAAGTATTTGTGGTGTCCTTTTTGTACAATAAAGAAATTACATTCACACATACATATATTAGTTAGAAGTCAGTCCCTCGATCGGTTTCTACGTTCTGCGCGGGAAGAGTAGCAGCTGGTATATTCTAAGTTTTCCCATTTCTCCCAGACCAGCATAGAAAATAACCTAACCTAACCCAACCCCAAAAAATACAATGAAAAATGGATAAAACTGATGATACATAGCAGCGAATTTCAACCATTTTCGCCAACCTTCGGGTAAAAAGTTTAGAAAGAAAAAATACAACAAAATAAATTTCGCAGTGGGCCAAAAAGGTCTTCGCTCAGCATATGTCGTAGCGTAAACTACGACGCTGGTCTTCCGCGGTTGATTTACGCTTACACAAAACAAATAATAACTTAAAAGAAAAACTAAACACATCAATTAAAAGTATCTATAGCTATGAGGCGTGACGTTACATTGTGTGCAGCAATTTAAAATGTTTTTGCAATTACACCTTTTAGTAACACACTGTTTATTGCACTAGCAAATTGCATTGTTTCATCATGTAGAAGGCGGGGAACGGTGTAAAAAGACGTGAGTTATTTATCCAATCAGCGTACACCTTGCCTTCATCGGATCATTCAACTGCCGTTTATGATTTTTCAAAAGTTGATTAAGTACCTCGAAAATTGATCAACTTACGGTTCTTGTTATATTCTGGTGAGATATATAATACGAAGGTAAAATGTACTTACAGTTTCTCTAACGCTCTTAAGGCGGGTGCCGCCCTTCCACCAGGATATGATGGGCTTCGGACGGGCCCCCACCGCCTGGCAGACCAGCTCCGTGCTTTGCCCTGCCACCAGAGGGCGCTTACCACCTTGCAACTTCACCCACAGCGGATGTACTGGGGACAAAGAATGAACATTGTATTTATATGTTAGGTTGTATAAGTAGATGTGTATGTTTATGTGTGTATTGTATAAGTAAATATTCCTTTTGATATGTATATATAATAGGTACATATGTAATGTAATTTTTTTTAAATGTATTGCTTTTTGTGCCGCATAATTTTGTCTGTTTATCCCTATGGTTGACTGGGAGAAAATGCTCTTAGCATTCAGTCCGCCATTTGTTAAAAGTATATTTGTACTTTGGAACAATAAAGTTTGATAAAATAAAATAAACATAAGAAATCAAGCACGTTTATACATATTATAAAATAGGAAAAAAATGTGTCTACACATTGAATATATTTCCAAAATAAAAATACTTCGGGCAATGGAGACATAGTAATATAGTAAGAGTTTAAAAAAAATGTCGTCTGTTTTTTCACAGTAATCTCTGGAAATACTGGAAGGATATATGTATATACAGTTATGTTAAGTCTGGGCAACATACTCGTATAGGGTATAATTGATTTTGGAAAACGGAATATTTGATGCAGAACCATAACGGTCCAGCTAAACTATAAAAAATTGGCCAAGTGCGTGTCGGGCCACGCGCAGTGTAGGGTTCCGTAGTTACGAATGCCAACTTTAAGTTCATGCCACTAAAAACATTTAAAAACTAATTCATCTATTGAATTTGTATGAAATTTTCTTTTTCCGAGTACATTTAGAAGTTGATAGCCTATAACTTTTTAATTTGTATACCCTACTTAGCTCTGATAGTTTTTCTTTAAACTACATTTTATATTCTATAGCTGTGAATTTTTTCACGTGGCCATATATAACCGTTTAGCAGATAGGGGGGGGGGGGGGACACTTGCCACCAACAAAAATTTGCACTTTAAACCCAAATATTTCGGAAACGAATCCCTAAATCGAAAAATGTTGTTCACAAGCTCATAATATTTTTTAAAGACCTATTCAACGATACCCCACACCATTTGGTTGTCGCGAAAAAAAATATTGAGTACCACTTTACTTGTATGGCAGCTAACCTAAAAAAAAATATTTTTGCAGATTTTATTTTAAGACGTTTTTGCCATGATTAATATACATATCCATGCCAAATTACAGCTTTCTAGTACTTATAGTTTATAAGTAGGACCGTGGACGGACAGACAGACAGATAGACAGACAGACAGACAGACAGACAGACAGACATGGCGAAACTATAAGGGTTCCTTGTTTACTACGGAACCCTAAAAATATGACGCCATAGCAAAAGTTGTTTAGCCTGATGAGCATTTTCCTGAGACATAAAGTCCACGCGAACGAAGTCGTGGGCTTAGGCTAGTATAATATAATTTTTCAAAACTAAAAACTTTTCACTCAGATCAGTTAATCTCCTTTATTATACACTAGCTGTACCCGCTTTGCTCCCCGTAGGAATTTCGGGATAAAGAGTACCCTATGTCCTTCCCTGAGTCTCAAACTTTATCCATACCAAAGTTCATCCAAACTGGTTCAGTACCTAATTATAACGTGAAGAGGTAACAAACAAACAAATATACCTCACTTTCGAATTTATAATATTAGTAGGATATAGGTAAAAATGATAATTCCCATGCTCGTGAGATTCTCGGAAATCGACATACAACCCGAACTACCGGAAGCTATAACTTCTACATAATCTGCGGAAGAATTGGATGGAAACTTAATGAGGTTGAGAAATTCCAGTTTAAGTTATTAAAAGATATCTTTGGTGATGTTCATTTCAAAGATTTCCTTAGAGATAAGGGACCGCTTTTGATCGAAATTATAGATTTAGGTAGTGACTTAATTAATTATTGGTTTTGTGTCCTCGCGAGTCTGTTTTTAACCGACGCCCAAAAATATGGAGGTTATAATTTTTTTTTACAACAAAAAAAAAAATCCATCGCGATCTTTTTTTTATGTATGTTTACCGATTATTTTAAGACGCCTGGACCGTTTGGAAACATCTTTTTTTGTTTGAAAGGGTATATATAACCTGTGAGGTGGTCCCATGGAAATTTTATCAAAGTCGGTTGTGTAGTTTGGGGATGAAGGCGGTTTTTAGTTTTCAAAAATTATTGTCAAAAATTATTGCACAGTGAAATCCCATACTAAAATACCCCTTGCAAGTTTATTGGATGAAAAAGTTGTTTAGACATACATACGCATAAATTTTTAAAAATGGATGAAATATGATATTTTTACATTTTCAATCCCTATATACCCGCCATTTTGAAATAAATAATTATCTTATCTTATCTAAGATGAAAGGAGAATCGAAATAGTGATGGGTTGCTGCGGCATCGCTTATTATCATATTCACATTTTTGGGTGTGACGCAAATCGTCACACATTTTTAACTCGTCCCGTTCGAAGCTCGTCCCATTCGCAACTCGTCCCATTCACAGCTTGTCCCATTCGCAGCTCATCCCGTTGCAAACTCGTCCCATTCGCAGGTCGTCCCATTTGTTTTACAACCCGTTGGGTTTTTAGCTCGCAATTAAATTGATAACCTGTACACACGCCTAAACAAAGCATGAGAGCAATCTCGATTATATTACTACTTAATTAATTGAATTTAAGGACTGATTTTGGCCCTCAAAGGTTAGGTTAGTTAATTTTTTTACAAATGAAAGAATTTGAATATTCATTTTTTGTAATTGTGTAAATCAGGCATACGTGCCCCAGTCGATAACGTGCCCCACTCGCAGAACTGACAGATGCATTTTGAATTTGGCGCTTATTTGGTCCGTGCGGGTTAGTGACAGAAGTATGGCGTTGATGTAAACAACTCAGTGCTGTTATTTATTGGTTTTTACTAAGAAAAATGTCTCGAATCTTACTTCCATACAAAGAAAAAAAGTGACTGGATCCAGTGTTTGCAGTGTTCTGGCTGGTTGCATAAAGATTGCTTAAACTTCCCAGAGAAATGCAACAAGTGCGGTGACCAAAATAAAGGAAAAGGAAAAGGAAAGAAGACTAAAAATTAGAGGCTTTATTGGGGCACATATGACTGATGTATCCGTGGAATGTGCCCCACCCTAGACTTTAAGAAATCGTTGATCTCAGCTATTTTAATTATTTTTGAGAAGTTTTTTTTTTGTTTTTGTTATACCTATTGAGTCTTTCCGTAGCAAAGAGCGGACGGATATTGTCAGACTTTCTGTTGAGCGCGTTTGTGAGGTGACCTGTGCCGAGCTAGATCATCATATAATTATTTGTGTATACAGTCCTCCTAATAGTGATTTTAAAAGTTTCCTTAAAACTATGGACCAGGTACTTAAGTCCTGTTCATCTAGTAAAAAGAATTTAATTGTTTGCGGAGATTTTAATGTTGATATCTTAGTAGATAATCCAAAAAGTACACAATTTTTAAATCTTTTTAAATGTTATGAATTAGTAAACGTATTCTTTGAGCCAACCCGAATTACTGCTACATCTGCTACTTGTCTAGACAACTTTTTTAGTAATATTCAATATTCTGATAAATCTGTTATTAATAAACTGCCTTCTGATCATTCGGGTGTATATGTAGCTTATGTCAATGAGTCCAAAAGCAAATCCAGTATTTTGAACAAAGATAAAACTTTTTGTAGGCCCGTTACTTCTAAAAATATACGAAAACTTAAAAATAATTTAGATAACAAATTGTTATCAGTAGTTTACTCAGGAAAAAATCCGGACGCCCATTACAATAAACTATTTAACTGTATTACTTCAGAATATTCAAAAACATTAAAACGAAAACAAGTTGTAGTGCATACGAAATTACAGTTTAGTGAGTGGGCTACTACTGGCATCTACATAAGTAGGAACAAGCTTTACGACTTATATGCCCAAAAACAATATAATTTTGATCCTCCCTTTGTAGAATATGTTAAAAATTATTCCAAAATATTTAAAAAAGTTTGTAGACAAGCCAAGGCAAATCGTATTAGTAGAAAAATAAATAATGCTCCTAACAAAATAAAAGAAACTTGGAATGTTATAAATAAAGAAACAGGTAAAAATAAAGCCAAAGAAAATATCTGTCAAATCAAATCTAATGGTGTGATTATTACAAAAACTGAAGAAAAAGTAAATGTTTTTGATGATTTCTTTACTAACATTCCTTTGGAACTTACTTCTAATGTGAATTCTAACCCCCAGCGTGCTGAAGCCTTGCTTAAGAATAATGTTAGGCCTTGTAATTCTCAATTTAAATTTAAGCATATTGGCCCCAAAGATATAATAGATGCATATAAACAGCTAAATTTAAAAAAATCTGAAGATCATTGGGGCATGTCAGTTGCTGTAGTAAGCCATATCATAAATATCATAGCTGCTGATTTAGCTTTTATATTTAACGAATGTATTGATGAAGGCATATTTCCTAACCTAATGAAATGTAGTAAATTAATCCCCTTATTTAAAAAAGGAGAAAAAACAGACCCTGGCAACTACAGACCTATATCTATCCTGCCAGTTTTGAGTAAGGTGTTCGAAAAGATAATGCTCAATCAAATGCTGCTTCACTTCAAGACCTACCAACTTTTCCATAGCCAACAATTCGGCTTTACTGGCGGGAAATCGACCACCGATGCGGGAGTAGCACTCGTTACTCATATATATGACGCATGGGAGAACAAAAATGATGAAATTGGATCATTTTGTGATCTCTCCAAAGCATTTGATTGCGTAGATCATCCGACACTTTTGCTCAAATTTCGTCAATACGGTTTTGATGATAATTCAATTAAACTGATAGAATCTTATTTAACAGATAGGCATCAGATTGTTGATTTAAATGGCATAAAATCTCACGGATCTAATGTTAAAATAGGCGTACCGCAAGGTTCAATTCTTGGACCTTTCCTTTTCTTAGTTTATGTTAATGACTTGCCTTACATGGTTGAGAAGCAGGCTGGCATAGTGCTGTTTGCTGATGACACCTCGCTAATATTCAAAATAGATCGACATAGCACAAACGCTAGCGCGGTGAACAGCACCTTGTCTTCTATTTCTGATTGGTTTTCTGCCAATAACCTCATGTTAAATGCGAAAAAGACCCAATGCATTCGATTTTCTCTCCCTAATGTGAGACAGGCCTGCGTTGACATAATGATAGATGGTGAAAAACTTGATCTTGTTGAAAGTACTACCTTCTTAGGAATTACAATAGACTCAAAACTTCAATGGGGTGCTCATATAACTAAACTTTCTAATAGGCTTAGCTCTGCGGCTTATGCTGTTAGGAGAATAAGACAATTGACAGATGTAGCAACTGCTAGACTAGTTTATTTTAGTTACTTTCATAGTGTTATGTCTTACGGCATACTCCTGTGGGGGAGTGCAGCCGATATTCAGACTATTTTCATTTTACAAAAACGGGCAATTCGTGCTATTTACGGGTTAGGATCTAGAGACTCACTCAGAGAATTATTCAAGAAAATAGATATACTTACCTTATCATCACAGTATATATTTGAAAACATAATGCATGTAAGGAAAAATATTTCCTCATACAGTAAAGTAAGCGATTTGACCGATAGAAACCTACGTAATAAGAATGACTTAGTTGCCCCATTTTCTAGGCTCAAAACAGTTAGTAAGACGTTTATGGGGAACTGTATACTTTTTTATAATAAATTGCCAAAATCGGTCCTTGATATGCCGGATAATAAATTCAAAACGTATGTAAGAAAGTACTTTGTGAGAAGGCTTATTATAGTACCGATGACTACCTTAAGGACAAAAAAGTCTGGCTTGAGCTTGGCGCGGGTCCCTCTTAAAGTTTGTAATATAGGTACTCGCAAATGACATGTACATTTTGTACAAACTAAATCTACAACTTGACATTATTTAAAAATTTTGACATTTAAAAATTCAATTAAAATCATGATATTACATAACAAAACAATGTATTCTCAGTCCACATTAACTTTAAGTATTAATTTAATTGTGAGTTGACGTCCTTGGAGAAAAGGTGCAGTGCAGTTTGTTACCGCTTCTTCTGCACTAGCGCTTTGGAAGCGGTAGTAAACTTAGCTGTAAGTAACTATTTGACGTCAACAATTGTAAACAAAACAATGACGATTATTAAGAGATATTATAAATATCCTATGATAATAAAGATATATTTGAATTTGAATTTGAATTCAGAGGTTAAGACTAATTACTTTAATAAACATGTTTTAAATAACACCGTTTATTATTTCAATTTTTCGAATGGTGGGGCACAATTGCCAGGTTTACCCTAGTGAAACCACACGATCTTTGATTAGACACATGTTTGTATTTGTATAGTAGTGGACGTTATGCGGCTGAAATGATGATGTTTGTATGTGGGCTTATTTTTTTCTAAAAAAAAAAATTATATTCTTTTTTAGAAAAAAAATAAGGTGTTTTTTAATTTAATAAAGTTATATAATAATAAAAAATAAGCTAATTTTTTATTATTATATAACTATTAATGAAAATTACATAGTAGTTAATATTTAAGAATGATTAGAGCTCTATCTATAATATCTATACTATATCTATATATACTCCATCTATAAATTTTGCCTTATTGTTTTTTTTTTACTCGCTAGGGCATATTTTTACAAACTGTCTTTATGCTGTGCCTTACTTGATTTTTGAGAAAATAAATTATTCGCAGCATATTTTTTTATTATATATTCAATGCGAGCTTTGAACGGTACAAAAAATTAGATCCGCCACATGTACGTTTTTTACTGTGCAATCAAGTTTATAAATAAAAAAATGCGAATGGGAGGAGTTGCGAAAAAAAATAGAGAACAGGGCGAGTTGCGAACGGGACGAGATGCGACCGGGACGAGCTGCGAATGGGACAAACTGCGAATGGCACGAGTTGAGAATGGGACAAGTTGCTAATAGGACAAGCTGCGATTTGGCCTATTTCTTCGTAAGTGCGGGAAGATAAGCAACTGGTACATTCTAAGTTTGTTCTTTTCTCCCAGAAATGCATGGAAGAAATACGGTTATACTCACGTAGTATAGTCAAAAATGTCGAAGATACTCGTCTATTATTTTATAAACCGGCCAAGTGCGGGTCGGGCCTCGCGCAGTGTAGGGTTCCATTGTTGCGCATGCCCTCTTTGAGTTCACGCCTCACGGTTTAGCGACGCTTTAGGGTGAAGCCAAACAAGCGTTATTTTGTGTGTTGTGAACAGTCGCAGAAAATAAGTTGCGAAATTTCTGCTGCATTCGGTTTCATACAAAAAGGCATTTTGTGCCCAACGACGACGCAAAATGAGTTATCTGCAGACTAATAACTGACTGAAATTACGCGACTCACAACTCACAAAATTGAAAGAGTTGTTCACTTCTGATAGTTTTCCTTTATAACTTTGTTATTTCCGTGAATTTTTTTCACGTGTCCATATCAAGGACGTGCATTACCGATTATTGCAGGATAGACTAATTGTGGGGCCTTTGCCCAACAGTGGGACAAAAAAAAACTCTGACTGAACTGACCCTATTAGTGTGTTTACATCCCGAGAGCCACTTAAACGCGTCTAATTGTTTAATATTATTAAATGTTCTTTTTAGCTTACCGCTTGTTTGAATGAAATCCAAAATAGGCTGGCATCGGCCATTTATGATTATTGCTCTTTTGTCCTCAAAAGTTAGCAATCAAACACCTGGCGCACAACTTTTAGCGTTGTTTTAAAAACGGTAATAAAGTTTTTCTCCTAATTTCATTTGATATCGCAAACAAAGTTCAGAGCAGATCGTAATCATTTGTAATGCAACTGTGGTGGTCGTAGCACGAGGGGGTGTACTAAATGAAACACGTCGAAGTCTAGTTCGTAACTGTATTATTTATTAATAAGACATGGGTTTATATACTAAACGAATAGGCCATAGGTACCTTGATGTTACAAGCATATCAAGGATATATAATCTAGGTGATCTACATAGAGAAGGTTACAATGTTAAAGCAGGACAATAATGAGGACGGTTGGTCTCACTCTACACCTTCCCCCATTTTTTTAAAAAAAAGAAATGAATTTTTTTGGAAATTTTCAAAAGAAAATGTTATCGACTCAGCAAATTCTTCTCCATTTTTACATCGCTAATAATATAGTTGTACAGAGAGAGAAAATATATATATATATATATATATATATATATATATATCACCTATAGTATATTTCTTAAATACCTATGTTTATAATAAATATACCTATTTGTTATTAAGTGTTTACATTACAATATATCTAATAGACTTTTTTTTTTTTATAATTTTCAAATTTGTAGTACATGAGCTCTTAAACTATGATTACATAAAATGGATACACTGGATATACGTGTGTATTGATTAGTAAAAATATGATAACATATGTTTAAGAATAAAAGCGTAACATTAATAACTTACTCCTATTACACAATTATGTATTTATTAGTAAAAAAAAAAATTACATATGTTTAAGAATATTTAGGAATACAATAACATCAATAACTTACTCCTATTTATTAATTAGAACAAGGTGGGTGATCTAGATTAATTATTGCTTACGTCGTAATTTGATCACCAATCTGTCTCTTTTATTCTCATTACAATGCAGAGGTAGTGTTACTTGCAAGTAATATGAAGATGCTATTCCTTTTTTGGGATAACTGATCTAATGTTCGGTGAACGGTTTAAGTGATGGACTATGTACACATTGTGTATGGTTTAGTATTATTTTTATGTAGTGTATAAGGTTTGTTTTTTATTAAAAGTTTTATATTTTCGTTGTTGTCTTCTATTACTGGGTATGGTCCCGAATACACTGGGTCTAATTTTTTTCTATCTTGTTTCTTAATTAGAACTAAATCATTTTTCTTATAAACAATTGGATTACACTTTTGATCATACATAACTTTTCTATTAATCTTAGTTAAAAGTAAATTATTCCTAGCATCCTCTTGAGATTTCTGTAATCTATATTTTAATTCTAAAGGATATGAATCATAATTATATAATGGTTCTAAACTATTACTTAAGATATTACTGGGAAGTCTACAGGTTTTCCCAAACACCAATTCATAAGGTGTATATTGCGTTGCCGTATGAACGGACGTATTATAAGCGAAACACCAATACTGTAACCAATCGCTCCATGTCTGAGGTTCATTATTTGTTTGTATTCTAAGATACGACCCTAATGACTTATGGGTCACCTCTAAGGCTCCAATACTTTCATGATGGAAGCTAGTTGATTGCAGTTGTTTGATGTTTAATATTTGAGAAATTTCACGCATGGTGGATGAAATGAATTCAGTACCCCTATCTGTTCCGATTTCACGGGGTATTCCGTATCGTAAAATGAAATTATTTACGAATGCGCGCGCGACAGTATCAGTTTCCTTATTATGTAGTGGATATGCCTCGACGTACTTCGTGAGCTCGCACTGGAGAGTAAGTATATAGCTATATTCATTCGCGTCCTTGGGTAAGGGACCGACTAAGTCTAAAAAGACCTTATCAAAAGCTGAGGTTGCCGTACTCGTGATACACATTGGCTGCCTTATATTTTTATGATGCTTTTGTTTTTGGCATTTATCACATTTTGTCACGAATTTGTATATGTCGTCATTCATGCCAGGCCAATAATAGTGACGTTTAATATTATTTGTCATTATACGTATGCCTGCATGGCCACTGGTTGGCAGTATATGAAAGTCGTTTAATATGACGCGCCTGTCGTCTTTATTATTCACTTTAGTGACACCTTTTATTATGCATAAACGGGGTCCGGACCTATTTACACATTTATTTAAATATGAGTTAACTCTTTTATAATATTCTCGGTGTCTTTATTACGTATTATGCATACTTCATTTATTTTTAGTGTCTTACAAAATGCATCTAATTCATTCACGAAGAAAGCTCGTTTCATCCATGATCCTGAACTAGGGTTGACACCTATTATCAATGCTTCAGGTGAATAAATGAAGTTTTTATTACGGCTTATTTTATAATTTCCTTGTTTTAATATTTTTTTATAGTCTTGATTACTGAGACTCAATTCTGGTAGATCCTTGGGTTTTTTGAGTATCTCTACTACACTTGGGTAGCTAGTCCAATCATAGTTAGAGGTCTCATTAGTTGGGCTTACTGGTGTTTTTTGCTCTTCTAGTCGTTTCTTTTGTGCTCTTGTCATTATTGATATTACATGCTTATTCATATTTTTTAATTCTTCACTTGTGATTTCAATCCTAGATAATGCGTCTGCAGCTGCATTATCTTTTCCTTTCAAATAAGTCACAGTAAAATCGTATTCCTCTAAGCATAGACGAAATTTAGTTAGTCTACTAGACGGATTATTCATATTAAATAGATAAACTAGTGGACGATGATCCGTTATAATTTTAAAATTCCGTCCGTACAAATATGGTCGAAAATGTTTAATTGCCCATACTATTGCTAATAACTCTTTTTCGATGGTGGGATAATTTTTTTCTGCTTTATTCAGAGGGCGACTTGCATATGCTACTGGCAAGCCGTCTCCATTTGACAATACACATCCTATAGCTATACCTGATGCATCTGTGTTAATTATAAATTCGTTTTCACTTGAAAAATTTGGATACTGTAATAGTGGTGGACTGCTCATGGCGTCCTTTAGTGTGTTAAAGGCAACAGAGCAATCTTTACTCCACTCAAAGGTGACATCTTTTTTTAATAGATTATTTAATGGTTGTGTTATTCCTGAAAAATTTGCTATGAACTTTCTGTAATAGTTTGCAAATGCTACAAATCTTCTGACTTCGTCAGCATTTTTTGGTACTGGGTAACTTTTTATTGCTGTAATCTTTTTAGGATCTGGCTTGATGCCGTTTGATGTTACAACATGTCCTAGATATAAAAGTTCCTTTTGTAAAAATTTACATTTTAAAGGGTTAAGCTTGAAGTTTACTTTTCTTAATCTTGAAAAAACATCTATTAAATTTTTATTATGATGTTCAAGGCTATGGCCCATGATTATGACGTCATCAAGGTATACTAGGCATTGTAAATAGTTTAAACCGGACATGGCTATAGTCATAGCTCTACTAAAAGAGTTGGGACTGGTTTTCAGACCCATGGGTAATCGTTTCATCTGATAGTGCTTGTCTGCTATGAATGCAGTATACTTTCGACTTTGTTTATCAAGTCTAATTTGGTAATAGCTTTGATTTAAATCTAAAGTACTGAAGTACATTGCTCCTGAAAGAGAATCTAGTATTTCAGTGATATTAGGGAGAGGAAATTTGTCATCCTTAATTCGTTCATTTACCTTCCTATAATCTATCACTAATCTCCATTTTTTATTTCCACTTGCGTCTTCCTTCTTTGGTACTAGTAAAATTGGACTTGACCATTCTGATTGTGACTCTTCAATGATATCGTCTTTAAGCATTTGTTTTATTTGTGTATTGATTTCCTCCTTTTGGGATTGGGGCAACCGATATGGTTTAATGTATACTGGATGTGTGTTATCCTTTAAATGTATAGTTTGTTCATAGAGATTGGTAGTGTTTAATGAGTCACCGGGTAAATGAAATATATCTGCAAACTTTGCGCATATACTTGCAATTGAATTTCCTTCTTCTTTATTCAAGTAATTTAATTTTAGTAGAGAAAAAAGTAATTTTACTATTTGTGCATCATTTTTACACTCCTCAAATGTGAAACAATTAAATTCCGATAAGGGTCTTACATCTGGTGTAAAATGTTTTAAAGTCACTTCTTCTTCTCGCGTATTTAGTATTTTTACTATAATTTTTCCATTTATATTTTTAGTTATTGTATTTGCTACAAAAACTCCGTCACAAATTTCATTTGAATAAATTACACATTCACCCATCATATTGCTTGACAGCCCTACGAATGATTCACTTCTCGACGGTAATTTGATACATGATGATAGCTCTTGTTTATCGTCACTTGTATACAAGGTTAGAGGCATAGTTATCTTATTCTCGTTCGAGGTTAAGGTCAATGTCTTATTCTCAAAGTTTAAGTTACACTTGTATTTTGTTAAAAAGTCTTGACCTATTATTCCATTAATGTATATAGGTAAAGTATCGAATACATGAAAATTATGTGTAAAATACAAGTCTGTCCCATGATATAAACGTAAACGTGTGTAACCGTATGACGTGATTTTTCCTCCTATTCCCTTTATATGTGTAGTTTTTGGTATAATGAACTCGCACATAACCATTATTGCATCATATTTTATTGCACTTAGTGACGCACCTGAATCCAGGAGAAAGGTATATACTCGTAGCTTGCCATTTATAGAAAATTGTGCTGAGTTCATGTTACCGTATGATAATATATAATTATTAGTCGCGAAAAAGGTTTTGGAGTATATCACCCGACTTATCATCAAGGACGTCGGTTTCTTGTGCTATATTTACTTGAGGTGCCGACTTTCGATATGAAAATCTGGAATTACGACCTCTGTTACCACGCTGATAACGTGTATAGGTATTTCCCCGAGGGTAAGTATTTCTATTCGTTGCATGCGCGTTTCCTTGCGTTACATATGTTGCACCCCCCCGTGCCACATATGTTTGGTTCCCGCGGTTTTTACCGTTTCCTCTATAAGATTTTTTATATCGAATATTACGCCTATGAGCGTAAAACATTTGTTCAGAGGACGATGTGGATGGCGTCATATCTATTTGCCCATCCTTGGCACCTTGGATTGCTTCCTGCAAGGAAGTGTACCCACGTGCCGATATTATGGTGCCAAGCCGCTCATTTCGTAACCCATCCGCAAACCTATGAATGGCTTGTTTCTCGTTTAAAGGTTTTAATACTTCGTATGTTTTCGAATCACCATTAGCTTGCGATATGGTTAAGTTAACGAAAAGTTCTTCCAGTTCCTGACCAAATCGTTCCAAAGTTTTACTCCCTTGCTTAGCCATTTGCAGTTGTTTTTGTAAAGCCGTGTCTGATTTACGAATTAATAATAGTTTTTTCATTTCATCAACCATTAGTGAAACGGAAGTATAAGTTTGAGATAATCTAAGCTTAGCGCTATGAGACAGTCTGGTTTTCAAAACAAAACTTATTAGTATTTGTTCATCGCTATCTTTTATCATTGTTGAGTATAATTCAATCGCGTTAATTAATCGTTCCGTGGTTTGCTCGGAACCATCCATAATAGGCAATAAGGCAACTGCCGTTTTTAAATCAAAGTTTTGGTTTGAAGCCATGGTTATCTCTTCGGATTCGTATTCTAATATTTTAGCATATACTTGCTCTACTTTTCCAACAATATTTTGTATTAATTCACAATCTTTAACAGAAATTTCTGAATTTTCTATTTTTACACTGAATATTTCTATATATTGTTCATACTGTTTATATAGTTGTCTCGCTTCTGCAAATTTTTTCTGACCTATTTCTTTCTTTCAACGGGACGGGCCAAGTTTTCTTATATTTTCTTGGAGTTTTTTAAGTTCTTCATATATTATTTGAAATTCAGACATTCGCAATTAATCACTTTTTTTTTTTTATTTTTTTTTTTAACGCACTGGACACTTTTTTTCACACTGATATCACTTACTTAGTCATACCGTTGAACCGTTGATGGAGTCTGCTCGGGCCTTAGGCTTGTCTGCGTACACTGGCAGCAACAGTTTGTCGCTCGATCTTCTTCGTGAGGCATTTATGGATCTTCTTCCAAATGAAGTAGGCAAACAGGAAAGCCACAATAATAAGTATCGCCACAGTGACCAGCGATATATTGTACATTAAAGATGATACCTGGGACTGTGATGCACCTGCACTATTACTTGCGCCATTTTGGGCAATGATAATTTCTTCTTTCTGAGCCTGCCTGTGGGACGTAGCGCCGCCCATGCTGGGTTGTAGTGATCTTCTTTATAACACTTTATTCTTACTTTGTCACTCGCGGAACGCGTTTTGGCTCGGAACCCATGACACTTAACACTGTCTGAGAACAGTGGCTGGCAGGGTCGCCATGTGGTGGTCGTAGCACGAGGGGGTGTACTAAATGAAACACGTCGAAGTCTAGTTCGTAACTGTTTTATTTATTAATAAGACATGGGTTTATATACTAAACGAATAGGCCATAGGTACCTTGATGTTACAAGCATATCAAGGATATATAATCTAGGTGATCTACATAGAGAAGGTTACAATGTTAAAAGCAGGACAATAATGAGGACGGTTGGTCTCACTCTACACAACAATGCAAATAATTATCATTGGACAAGAAAAAATATCAAATATATACGACCAACACAAAAGTTTACGTAATTTCATTTGATCCTCGAACATCTTCCGCGTATTTAAATTGGTAGCGTAACACAAGCGAAAAGGCTCGAAATCGATATCATTCCTTATTGGTCAAAAGTGAAAAGAGATAAAAAACGTTGATTATTGAGATAGAACTAGCTTTAAGATAAGGGCCATTTTTGAAAGTCAGCGTTTCACTAACCTAATGGTTTTTTCTATACAAAAATTAGCTTTGTTTATAACTGACGCGTTTTAAAAATGGCTGGTTTTAGATATTGGTTATGTGTGCGGAAATTTTGCGTGTGTGTGCGTCGATGAAATACGTAGACGATCAGACTACAGATGCAAATTTCTATCAATGCTCTGTGAATGTGTGTAAATCGAGACACTATGGAGAATTGTCTTCTAGGTAGCTGCCTAGAGTACTGCGTGTATATATACGTATACCTACCCTAAGTAAGCGAGTACGTAGCCAGCATATGGCGCGATGGACAGGAAAGCGCGCATTTATTTGAAAATAGGGCCTATTATAATTTATTTTTAAATAAAAAAATGCGCATATATTAGGAAACCTCCGGGTAGACAATGTCTTTGAGTCTCTATGGAAAGCACATGCCTGGTCCATATACAACCATTTAGCTGATAGAGGGGACATTGGACTGTAACAAAAATTTGTATTTACAAAACAAATATTTGTTTTAAAATGTTTTTCACAAACTTACAATATTTTTGTAAAACCATATAAACCACAGTTATCTTTAGTTACTTAGTTTTAACATCATATAGTTACAGCGCATTTAAATTTCACATGACGTCATGGCTAGGTCTTCCGTGCTTCGGAAGGCACGTATAAGCCGTTGGTCCCGGCTGTCAACATGGTATGGCAGTCGTCAAGCTATGTCAGATGCCTTTAGGTAGCCTGAAAAATCTGACACCAGTGTTGGCCACTGGCACACACGAAAAGCAAGCCACGGCTAGGTGTACAATTTTTATTCAGCGGTGACGTCGCAAGCCCCCACTCCGGAACAGGGAAGACGACAGGGTCCGAAAAGTATGATTGTAATTAGTCCGTTTTTTAGACTATCCAAAAATAATGGACTCGTATTTTTCAGTTTACCAAAAAAGTAAAAATTCATAAAGATACGGAGCGTCAAAGTTCCGGAGTGGGGGCTTGCGACGTCACACTTAAAAAATCGTGCTTAAGTGTGACGTCACGCGAAATTTATATGCGCTGTATCTTTGTCATTAGAGAAAAGAAAAAATACGTATACAATATTTTTTAATAATCTAACCGATGGACCAAATATATTTTTCCAGTGTCATGCCTATTACAATCATATTTTCTGACCATAATATCGTCACCGCTATTATAATTGTTCATTGTGGAACTATAACAGTCTTATTACAAACCGCAGATCAACTTTGTGACTAGGTTTAAACCATTATCCGTTAGCAGATAATATAAACAGAAAAAGGCGGGAGGAAGAAAAGTAAATTGATTCTTATTATATTGCTAAAATAAGTTAGTTTCAACATCATATAGTTGTATAAAACAAAACCGAATAAGTATAAAACAAAACCGAAGAGTGAAATGTACATAAATAGAAATAAGTAAAACATTGTTAAAATACAGGAAATAAGTATTCTTAAGAGATATACAAATTGTAAATAAATAAAAGAAGCAAACAGATACCATATAAGCATATGTACATATGTATGATAAGTTAAATAAGAGTGTCAATAATGTAAAATTGTAATTAACGAAAATGCTTAAGTGTATGTGAAATTATTTATCCCTAATAAAGAAATTCAAAAAAGAAAAAGATAGGCAGATAAAGCAGATAGACGGGATCCCACCCGTATAAGAATAAAAGATAAAGTATGAACTTGGTGTATGAAGAATAACAGTACGAGAGGCATGAAAGCGAGAACATGTAAGAGTAATTTAGAGAAAATAGGCTCCAATACTGTTGGAGGGAGTAGTATTAAAAAAAAACCATTATCCGACCAAATCAAGTTAACATCTAGTAATATGCCACGGTCTCATCTGAAAATGTCAACTTTATTTGGTCGGATCATGGTTTAAACCTAGTAACAAAGTTAGTCTGCGTTTTTTAATAAGGCGGTAAAGGTTTAATAAATAAATACGGTTTGCGGGCCAAGCCGTGAGCAAAAATTAGTTTTGAAGACAACCTGGATAAATCAAGAACTTTAAACAATAGTCCAAGGCTCTTTAGAAAGAACTTAAAAGTTATAAATCCGTGGGAAAGTTCTAAAATACCGGCAGTGTCCTTTGAAAATAAATAATTTATGAAATAGGTTCGTTAAAAACCCAATATGAATGCTAGGGCTCTGTTGGCCTGTTGAAACTCGAGTTTTGATGCTGTACACGGACATGTAGGATGGACAACTAGTTCTTTAAAAAGCTTATTTGGTGGGCAAAAATGCGAATCATGTTAACAGGCGATTCGGCTAGCAACCCATCACTGTATTGATTGCTTTTCCATCTTCTCGCCCACCATGACGCTAAAAGTGGCTTTTGGGTCTTGCGGCCCTGGGTTCTGCATAGAGCCGCAAGACCCAAAATGCTCTGTCTGCCCCATTAGGGATAAAGACGTGATAGTATGTATGTATGTTTAAAAAAACCTTACTGTCAAGAACACCATCTAGTGATGAGTAGCGGAACTACCGATACGACTTGATATACGTAACGCCATCTATCATTTGCTAGGGAAAACCCTGAAATTTGAACATGAATTTATAAGTTAACAGATTTTAATACTAACGTTGAGTAAGTACCATCGTTACTAACCCCGGGCTTATTCTGTCTTAAATAAAGTTATTTTTTATAATGTTTGCCTTGGTTGTATTTCGAAAATATTTCAAAAAATCTAAGTTGATTTAGATAGCCAAATCCTATTGGAACGTTAAGAGGACCATCAACATGTCCTCTAAAGTCGTTCCAATAGGCGTTGCATGAAAAAAATATGCGTTATCTAACCAGTATCCAAAGTGATATCCATAAATATTCAAAGTACTAATAGTAAAAACAGAATAAAAATATATCGAAAAACTAACGAGATGTAACGTTTTTACGAAAATATGTCTATCTCACTTGCAAAAACGCTATTTTCTATGGCAAATGTATTGTTGACATGGATGTTGACGTCACCAATTCATCTATATAATCAAAGCAATCCATTTCGGACTTCTTTTTTATTGAACCTTAAAAGTATCACAAGTTCGTCGCTGATTAAGATATTTTATAAATTCTTTCATATTTGTTTATAGGTACTATAGTTTTTTTTATATTTTTTTATTAACCTTTATTGTCTCACTGCTTGACAAAGGTCTCCCCCATATCCTCCAGGCCAAGAAAGCGTTGCAGTGATGACATCAGATGTTTTGAGAAGAATTGGTCGCAGGTCGCACAAAATCGGGATAAGTGGAAGGACATACTATACATAATAATGAAAATTAAGATAATAAAAAAAATACGTGCATATTCTCTATTGTTGGCCATCCGAGACGGCCGTGTGTCTCAATTTTAATAAATTGAAATTTAACGACGCCATCGAACAAAAAAGAGAAAAAAAAATCTTTATTCAATTTCCTTGTCGGAACACCATTGAGGTAATTAAAACCCGCCCGATTTACATATGCATATCAAAAGTCCATCCATCAAGGATCAGCCCTATATTAACACTCCTAAAATGGATTTTAAAACTGACAGCATGACGTGGTCATCTGTGCGGATGATTTTGGTGTGACGTTAAATTATTTAAAACTAGCTGGTGCCCGCAACTTCGTTCGCGTTAAATTTAAAAATGTCTTTTTTTCTGATATCAGATTTTATTGAAACTAAGTCTGTATTTTGGTCTGAGCCGAGTTCAATCTTTTACTGAAAACCGCGTAAATGATGAAATAGTATAGAAGGTGACTAAGGCGCAGGACACATAGAAAAGACGTACGTCGCGGACGGGGCGCAGACATATGTCTGTTCAGCGACGGCAAGCGACGGTCTCATACAAAATGTATAGAAACGTCGCAAAGCGGAACACACAGAAAAGACGCGCGCCCCGTCCGCGCCCCGTCCTTTCAGTGTGTTCTGCTCCGCGACGTTTCTATACATTTTGTATGAAACCGTCGCTTGCCGTCGCGGAAAAGACAAATGTCTTACGTCTTTTCTATGTGTCCAGCGCTGGATTGAGACTCATGAGATTGAGACAGCACGTAACAGTACTTTTCTATGCTGCCTCCTTTTCTGTCACTCAGAACCGTCATTTGCTAGAGCGAGGAAGAGCGACGGAACGTTTAAGCTTGGCCGGTGCTGAAACTAACTGATCTAAAAAGTGAGAAAGAGCAAGAAAAGTCCTGTTACATGCTGATAAGTAAAATCCAACCCTTAGGAAATACAAGCCAAACAAAGCTTAGAATAAAATGAGACCTCTTCAACCCGTAAGGCCAGCGTGGAGAGTGTAGGCCAAGTTCTCTGACTGCTCTGGCCAAGTATGGCTCTGGTAGAACAGAGAGGGTCGTGCTCCTCCAGTGGAGACAAAACTGATAATTGATCTGAAGAATATTTATCAGATCATTTTTGTATGTGTAAGTGGCCATCACTGGTGTCAGAAGCTTCAGGCAAAAAGGCAACTGACTTAGCTTGACGACTGCCATACAATGATGACAGCCGGGACCAACGGCTTATACGTGCCTGCCAAAGTACGGAGCTCGAGTTTTTATGCCGTTTGTTGTCACCCATCCAAGTGCGGACCACGCCCGGTGTCGCTTTCCTTGCCACCGAGCTCAGCAGATCATGGAATAATGAAAGAGTTTTTTTTTCACTTTCTCAACGTACCTACATACTAAAAATAATTGAATAAGTACGCTACTATTATTACAATCTAGCCTATTATCTTAGCCTAATTAGTAATTTTTTTACAATCATCATAATTACAACCTAGCCTATTATCTTAGCCTAATTAGTAATTTTACATTGACCTAGTTTTATAAGCAACAGTATAAGAATGTGTCCATCTTTTCTTACTGTCTCTATTAAGGGGAAGCACTCTGTTCGTGTGTCTTTAGCGTCTATAACGAAAGAGTGAACAAAGATTGAAACATAAAAATGTAAATAGGCGTATCCAATCCACGCATGTAAGTACTTCCAATCCATCGGTGGCGAAATAAATGAAAAACTCGAGATATTAGCATTTATGGATAATATTAGTCTATATCAGGCTCCAACGTCGTAACCTTGGAGATGAAAGGTAAAAGTACATTATTTCTTCGTCTGAAATGTATCGGGAAAATAGGCTTTTACGTCGACTTTCATTCGAGTATTTTTACCTTAAGGCCTTTCTCACACAAATTTATTTGCTAGCAAATTTAAAAAAAAATACCCGATTATCAAGAACACTTGTAATAAGTAGTGGGTATTTTTACCTTAAGGCCTTTCTCACACAAATAAATTTGCTAGCAAATTTTAAAAACCCCTATTGTCAAGAACAGCATCTAGTGGTGAGTAGTGAAACTACGAAGTCGTATCAGCAGTTCTGTTACTCATCACTAGATGGATATTCGAAGCGCCATTTATTATTTGCTTTCACGTAATAAAAAAAACCGCATCGAAATCGGTCCATCCGTTCGAGCGCTACGACGACACACACAGACTCACAGACAGATGTAGCGTCAAAGTTTTTTGTCGGGATTAAATAAAATAGATTGTGCTTGTCAAAAACTAAAAAAATCGCCATTTCCATACAAAAGTAAGCAGCCGCCAATGTTGATTTTTTTTTCGTTTTTTGGCTGTTATTTTATTATCATTATACTGTAGAGATCTAGATCTCTCCGAGTATTTTTTTAAATTTATATAACTTCATTACAATATACATGTAAATGGCGGACTTAAAGCCAGGGGCCTTTTCTACCAGTCAACCAACAGGTGATGCTGAGAAATATATGTAGCCTGTATATATAGCCTGTGGTTCGATTTATAAAGGGGATGTCCCTTCCACGTTGTTTATTCAAGTTTGTTGTAGCCAGTACACATTTTTTTTTTTTTTATTCATAAGAGCACTAGTAAATTGTGTACGTTCTATAAAAACGTTTTTATGTAAGTGACATAAATGCGAGAAGGGCCTTACAGTTTATTTAAAGCGACTCTTGTGCAAATTACGTCAAAGCCGAGAGCAGGCTGTGCGTTGGAGGCTGTATACAAAGACTTTCTTTAATAAACGTAACAATGTAGGTACTTAGGGGCCCCTTTGAAAGGCCCTTGCTCCAATCTAGATAACTCTTCCTTGAACTGTGACCTTTCTTGAACTCAGATAAAAAGGAATGTTTATCATTTTTAACCCAATTTCTCGCTCATTTTTAACCCACCCAAATAAATAAATGAATAAATATAGGGACAAATTACACAGATTGAGCTAGCCTTAAAGTAAGTACGAGACTTGTGTTATGGGATACTAACTTAACGATACTATATATTATAGTAAACACATATATAGATAAACATCCAAGACCCAGAACAATTTGATAAACGCCATTTTCCAACTTGCCCTGGCCAGGGATCGAACTCGGGACTTCTGGGTGGCGGACTAGCATGGTGACCACTACGCCACGGAGGTCGTCTTAAAAAAGGGACGTGTTGTAAAGCGCCATATTCACGATCCATCCTGCTGTACGTCCGTTCAAGGCCATGCTGGATGCCCGATGAAAAAGGACCGTGAATACGCTTGCTGTACATCGATAATTATTATTAATTGCTTGCTGGACGTGCTGGATCAATTTTGCATCCAGCAAGCACCCCCACCCCACCACCGCGAACGTCGGGCAGATGGATCGTGTATAAGCCTATTGTACAGCAGACTTTTTTTTTTTTAAATTTACGGCTCTGGATACAAGTCCTTTTTCTGCGTCGTGCATGCTTGATCGTAAATAAACTTGCTGTACAGCAGATTCTTTTTTAAATAATTATTTTACGGCTCTGGATACAAGTCTTTTGGTAAAAAGATGGCAACACTGGCTCGCTAAATGTGTGAATGACGGCAATACTGGCTTGCTGGATGCGTGAATAGGCTACATCCATCACCGCGGCCTTGAACGGACGTACAGCAGGCTGGATCGTGAATATAGCGCTTAAGTTTGACGCCAGTGTCTGTCTGTCTGTCTGTCTCTCTCTCTCTCTCTCTCTCTCTCTCTCATCTCAGCGTATTCCCAGTTGCATCATCAGCTGTGTCTCGTCGGAACATTTGGGGCTTCTATATTTGTAAAAAAAAGCTGTAATGCTGAAAAGCCCGGGGTATATTGCAAATTTTTGTTAGAGTCAAGTGTCCCCCTCTATCTGCTAGAAAGTTATAAATCGATATGTGAAAAAATCACAGCTGTAGTACCTATATAACGAAGATTAAGGGAAAACTATCAGAGCTAAGTAGGGTTTACAAATTAAACATTTACAGACGATCAACTTATAAAATTTACACGGAAAAGGAAAATTTCATACAATTTCAATAGAAAATTAGTTTTTAGACGTTTTTAATGGCATCAACTTAAAATTGGCATTCGCAATTACGGAACTACACTGCGCGTGGCCCGACACGCACTTGGCCATTTGTTTTATTAAGTAGATATAAATATAATAAAACAGTAAAAAAGTGTGTCTGTACGTACATTAAATATATTTCCAAAAAATATATTTGTGGCGATGGAGACATTAGAGTAAGAATTTAAAAAAAAATGTCTGTTTATCTCTGTGTCTGTTTGTCTGTTTGTACACGCTAATACGCTAATCTCCGGAAATACTGGACGGATTCGAATGAAACTTTTTTTTCGCAGGCTTCGACTAGTTTTCTAAATAGAATAAACTAAAGCAACTTAAGTAGATTTAGTATAGTAAGTAGATTTAAGGAAATTATATCAGTGTGAAACCAATTAAAAAAAACAATTGATGAAAAAGACCAGCTGTACGGAGGCAATCGCTTTCACCTAATCTATTAAAAACAAAAAGGGCGCTTTTAATAACCCATTGTACGATCTTTTGTCCCTCTCCGACCCGACAAAAGACTTAACCTATTCAAAAAGCCCTTTTTTCTAACCCTTTTTATACCACTTAAGACAATTAAGAGCTTTTTTTAAAACCGGTTTTGTTTAAATTCAATTTTGAACCTTTAGAATTTGGGTTTAGAATTATATTCTTAATAGCGGTTTGATAAAATCTCTTCTTTTGTTTTTGAAGTGTGAGATTTTTTAGCGGAGTGCGAATTTTACGCGTTGCTCTAAGTGGGTTTGTTTACAACCGACTTTCTAAAAAGGGGAGGTTACCAATTCGTCGTGATCTTTTATTTTTTGTATGTATGTTCACTAATTATTCGAAGACGCCTGGGCCGATTTGATTTTTTTAGGGTTCCGTACCTCAAAAGGAAAAAACGGAACCCTTATAGGATCACTTTGTTGTCCGTCTGTCCGTCCGTCCGTCCGTCTGTCAAGACCCTTTTTCTCAGGAACGCGTGGAGGTATGAAGCTGAAATTTATATCAATTACTCAGGTCTACTGTCCCTTGAAGCTGTGAAAAAATCAAACTTCTAAGCCAACGCAATCAAAAGATACAGCCGTTTATGCCGCAAATTTTCGACACTTGCAAGGGAATCAAAACCTACAGGGTGCTTCCCGTGAACTCAGAATCTTGAAATTTGGTACGAAGCAACGTCTTATAGCATAGATAAAGGAAAAATTACGAAAACCATAAATTTTTAGTTACATCACATAATATATATTTTTTTAATAATTTTAAACTTACTACCCATTTCCTCATAAACGCGTAGAGGTATTAAATTGAAATTCATACCAAATTCTCGTTTGTACGGAACCCTCGGTGCGCGAGTCCGACTCGCACTTGGCCGGTTTTTTTTTGTTTTAAATGGTATGTTTGTCACGTTGTCGTAGAAATTTTATCGAAATTGTTTGTTTAGATTCAAGGTGAAGTCATCATTTCAGCCGCACAACGTCCACTGATGGACATAGGCCTCTCCCAAAGATTTCCAAAATGACCGATCAAGAGCGGCCTGCATCCAGCGCTTTCCAGCGACCCTGGTCAAGTCATCTGACCACCTTGTAGGTCGGTGCCCTACGCTTCGCTTGCCAGCACGCGGTCGCCATTCAAGAACCTTTTTGCCCCATCGGCCATCGGTTCGTCGCGCTATGTGTCCCGCCCACTGCCACTTCAACGAGCTAATCCGCTGGGCTATGTCAGTGACTTTTGTTTTCCTACGGATTTCCTCATTTCTGATTCGATCACGTAGGGAAACACCGAGCATAGCCCTGTCCATAGCGCGTTGAGCTATCCATGAGGGGATATTGCCATACTCGCCACGCTTGGCAGGCCAGGCTCGCCAGGGTTGGCGAGCGTAGTGGGGGTCACTATTGTACTTCCGACGCTGCTGCCCATCGGAAGTCTGTTCATGTTTAGTGACGGGAAGAGAAAGTCCTTTAGTCGCCTTTTACGACATCCACAGGAGGAAATGGAGTGGTTCTATTCTAGGCCGGAAACCACACGGCGTAGGTGAAGTAGGTTTTTAGTTTTAAAATATAATTTTTTGACGGTTAATAACCTGTTTTACGTACCTAAATAAATAAAATAAAACACGTATAGAATAGCACGTCTTTATCTTTAAAGGGCCAGACAGTAAACCCCAAAGGCCACTTTCAATGTTGACCGAAAAGGAAAAAGGAATCAACGTCTGTTACGAACTACGCGGAAAGAGAGGCAGCTCATAACCCAAAGTTTTTTATCTCCGAAGCCAGAATGGATGCTAAAAACATTACCCTTCTTTTTGGACCATTGCGTTAGAACAATTACTTAGCACACGTTGGGACTCAAGATTTACTTATCCCTTAATCCGCCGGTCGCATCTGGTTGCTTGCGATTCCTCTTAGAAATTAATGTTGATTTACAGAGCACATAGACTTCGTCACTAATAGACACGGCACTTGGAGAAAAAAATTGAAGTTGGATGAAGATTTCACAGAGCGGCAAGAGGTCTGTCGCTGCATCAGTCATGCTAGGATGACGTAACCTAACCTAACAGGATAGATAGAGCCCAGGGCCGAAATACCTAAAGTCCACGTTAGCGTAATGATTGGCGTTAAGATGGAATATTCAAAATTAAAAACCGAATTTCCCCCAAACTGCACAACCGATTTTGCAAAAATTTCTATTAGACCTGTTCTCAAGGATACTTTTCAAACAAAAAAAATTTTTTTAAGTCGAGCTAGGCGTCTTCGAATATTTAATTGGTAAACATACATAAAAAGAGATATCGCGACGAATTGGTTACCTTTTTTGGAAGTCGGTTAAAAATGAAATCAAAATAGTAATGGGTTGTTAGCCGCATCGCCTATTAAGATGATTTAGATTCTGGCCCATTCCCTCAATCGGCTTTAACAATCTGCGCGGGAATAGAAGCAACAGGTATAAGTTAATTTTCTTTCAGACCAGCATGCTTGTAAAGTTATTCGATGTAGCAAACGTTTAGCATTAAACTATAAAATCGCGTCCAACAATTAGAATAACTTTCTAATTGTTGGACGCGTCTGTTTTGTGAACTTTAACCATGTTACGAGTAGTATCCCCTTACACAAGCTTACTTTGGGGCTAACTCAATAAGAGAGTTATGTTCCAATCTATTTATTTATCATGCCGTGTCTTAACGTACAGTAATCCATGGACTTCCTAAAATAAATTCTGGAAATGAAGTTGTCAGGCGACGCTCTTTCGAGCCAGTTTACATTGCTCGTTCATTTAGATTAAAATGGTGCTGTTTCACAATTATTTGGCTTAGACAATTCAATTCAAAAAAAAAAGTCTTATTACGAGATATTTATTGACCGAGCGAGCGAAGCGAGCAAAGCGTCTCAGTTTCGAGACCAGCCAAAAATTCTTTTGTCCGTCTGTCTGTCTGTCTGTCTGTCTGTCTGTTCTCGCCTACAGGTCGCATTTCTTAACCGATTTTCATGAAATTTTGTAAGCAGGTTCAGCAACTAAATATAATTTTTTTGTCGAGCCATTTTTTCGAAATTTTTCAAAATGGCAGAAATATGGGGGTTTAAAATTTTAAAACTGTCATAAATCCGCCATTACAAAATATTAAAAAAAATGTCATTAGACTTTTTTGTTGCCATTATGAAAACGATATTTTTTTATTTGAACAACTTTTTTGTCTGGACAACTATTTTATACGTTATACTTAAACGGGTTTAGGGTGACTCGCGAAGTCTAGCTGACTAAGCCGTGACGAATATACAATACAAATCATCTTACAAAATATACTCAAGCTATTTAACGGTGAATTCAATCCGGGTTACTGAACAACTTTTTTAAAAATAAGTACATATCTCCCCTGGGGTCCACGAAGTAATTACTCTGAATAACTATTATGGTTATTATTTTGAGTTTCATAAGTAGTTCTATAAAGTTTATCATATTTAATCGACTTAAAATAAAAGGGTTTTGCTTATTTAGTTTTTTTTTTCAGTTTTTGCTTATTTTGATTGATTGTTGGCTTGTTTATTATTTTATCAATTTAGTTGAGCAAAATTTCGTTCAATCACTATCGCTGCTTGTCTGTGCTTCTGTAGTAGTATTAGTAATTATGCTACGAACTAACAAGAGATCAACAGCAACCAAAGCACGCGAAGTAGCTTTACGAAGAAAGTAAGAAACCAATGAGCAGCGGCATAGAGCCATGGCAATACAAATAAATTTAAACCTGGTTTTTCCAACAATGAGCTGACTTTGTCATTTGAAAAATGATGGGTCATTTTTCGGTGAAAGACTACTGGTACAGAACTGAATTTCAGTATCACGGTAGACCTCATATCCATGGGATTGTATGGTTGGAAGGTGCTCCTGACATTTCAGAGCTAGATCGAAAGTCATTTGAAGAAAGGGCTGTGATTGGCAACTATTTTGGAAATTTGGTCACAACCATGAATTCGCATATCGGTAAACCTGCACCGATAACTAAATTCATTAAAATCAGGTACATTATTCTGAAATAATAATCGCGAGGTCTAAGTTCGTGGCGAACTACTAGTAATATCTCTTAATAATCTTCACTTTGATTAATTGCAGCTAAGTTTACTGTTCCTTCCTAAGCGTCAGTGCAGAAGAAGCGGTAACAAACTGCACTGCAGCATTTTCTCTCAGAACGTCAACTCATAATGAAATTTATATGTAGGCAGAGAATACATTGTTTGTTATGGCATAAATCATAATTTAAATTTAATATTTGTAATGTGACGAATTGGATAAATTTAAAGATGATTGGAAAGAAACAGCTCAGAGCAAAATTGAATGGAAAAGATGGAGGGAGGCCTTTGCCCAGCAGTGGGACACGTGATGGCTCGTATTATATTATTATTATTTGTAATGTCACAATTTTAACACTATTTCTGAGTGTTTTACGTACATAGGCCATGTATACCCCGTTATAAATGTGTGCCCCAGGTAGATCACAAGTACATGGTGGGATGACACAAGAGTCCTTCATAAGACGACCTCAGTGGCGTAGTGGTCACCATGCTAGTCCGCCACCCAGAGGTCCCGGGTTCATTTCCCGGTCAGGGCAGGAAAATGGCCTTTTTCAAATTGTCCTGGGTCTTGGATGTTTATCTATATATGTATTTGTTATAAAATATAGTATCGTTGAGTTAGTATCCCATAACACAAGTCTCGAACTTACTTTGGGGCTAACTCAATCAGTGTAATTTGTCCCTATGTATTTATTATTTATTTTATAAGTGGATGGCAGCAGACTGCTACAAAATAGAGGTGTGTGAAAAGAACAGACCCTTTGCCCAGCAATGGGAGAAATATGGTTAACCATGCCGTGTCTTACCGTGCTGAAGTCTAAGTACTTCCTGAAATAAATTCGGGAAATGAAGTTGTCAGTTGGCATTGCTCGTTTATTTAGATTAGAGTGGAGCTGTCTCCAATTGTTTGGCTGATTGTTTTGCGGACCAAGCTCTGTCTACGCCGTTCGATAAGGAAGTAAGGGGCAACGACTTTGTGTTTGTCCTAGTTTGGTTAGGACATTGTAGGCTGATCACCTGATTGTCTGATAAGTAAGATGATCCGTGCTTCGGAGGGCACGTTAAGCCGTCGGTCCCGGTCACTGTCTTTGACATTAATCGTTACCTAAAACCATGTCAGAGGCCTTTAAGGCGTTTTAAAAAACTCTGAAACTAGTGTTAGTCACTAACACACACTATAAGAAGAAGTAAGTAAGTAAAAACACTTTATAGCACCAAAACACATGAAAATAACATCCTTCTAATATTATAAACGCGAAAGCTTGTAAGTATTGATGGATGGATGTTTATTACTCTTTCACGTAAACACTCCAGAATGGACTTTAATGAAACTTTACAATAATATAGCTTATACATCAGAATAACACATAGGCTAAAATTTATAAAGATATTGTGTGATCCTGCGCAGACGAAGTCGCGGGCACCAGCTAGTTTAAATATAAATTGAGATGTACAATAGGCGGCCTTATATCAATAAGGCTATATACACGATGATCTTTTATTGGTTTTGGAGCCGAAGGCCACTTCATAGGCATCGTTAGTAAGACCTAATTAGCTAGTCAAAATAAAAATTCAGAAACAAAAAATGTTGTCTAAAACTCGAAAGTAAAATTGTGAGATCAATTAGTAGTACCGCCGCCATACACCGCCCGCCGGCCGGCCGGGGTCATCGACATTACGCAGTCGGCGGCCGGCGTATAACCACGTGGTCTCGATCGAAAATCATTTACGCAACTTTTTTATCTTATGACATACAGTAATTTGGATTACGTATATGGATAGAGGAATTTATTTACTATACGACATTTTTTTTTCCAAAACCAATGAAAAGTCAGCGTGTATAGAAATAATAATAAATGAGTGTTGCAATAGTGAGAATAATAATAACTTAATTACATCGATAAGTTGCCAAGCGCCTCTCTTTCGGCATCAAGTTTGTAGTGGGGTTTTTGCAGAGTAGAATAGGGCCACTCCAAGTCTTCCCGTGGATGTCGTAGAAGGCGACTTAGGAAATACAAGCTAAACAAAGCTTATAAACATCAATGAGATCTCTCCAACCCGTCTGGCCAGCGAGGGGAGTGCAGGCCAAAGTCCTGCACTCTCCCTCCTCGCTGGCTGATAATGATGATTAGAGTGGAGCTGTAGGGGTGCATGAAAGGAGCCTCCCCGAGCGACGTACTGAGCCCCCTGTACGTCCGGCGCACCCTGGGCAATCTGCGTGGACAGTCAGTCGGTAACGCAGATTGGCTGATCCTTTCGCTACGAAATGGCTTCTCGACTCGATAAGAAGAAGAAGAAGTGGAGCTGTTTCATAACTGCCTTCAGTGGTCGAGTGGTAAAGGCATTTGCCTTGTGATCCGGTGGTCATAGGTTCGAATCCCACTGGGAAGCATACTTTGTGAAAGTCGTTTCCAGTCTGGTTAGGATATTGCAGGCTTGAATTAGCTGATTTTTATTTTATTTTTAGTATTTGTTGTTATAGCGGCAACAGAAATACATCATTCGTAAAAAATTCAACTGTCTAGCTATCGATGTTTATGAGATACAGCCTGGAGACAGACAGACAGACGGACAGCGGAGTCTTAGTAATAGGGTCACGGTTTTAACCCTTTGTGTATGGAACCCTAAAACCGGCTCAGTGATAGACATAAGCCACCTTTTGTCTGCGCCAGTCGGGTAAATATGAAGTGGCAATTAGTTCCAGTTAGTTAGGCAGCTAACTAAACAACTAACTATCTCCTGACCTTTTGGAAGTATGCTCCAGAGGTTAAGTGAGTCCTCTTCATTGAAAGGAACTAAAATAAATTTTCTGGTTTAGAGCGTTTTGAATAGAGATCATTAGAGACATTGCGAATTTTATTACCTATAGTAGAATATAATGGAGCAAAAAATTTTAAACTTACTGAGGAACTAAAAGTTTGTTTGTTTGTTTGTTAAATCTTTATTGTACATAAACACAAGACAATAAAATACATGTTAGAAGTAGAAAACAGTACAAAGGCGGACTTATCCCAGATAGGGATCTCTTCCAGTCAACCTTGAATTAAGAGGACAACTTACAACACAGGGTAGAGAGTGGGTACAATAACTATAGAACAGAAAACAGAAGCCAATTAAACCTAACTACTTTACTACACTAAAAACAATTTAAAATCTTACTAATACTTGTAACTACAAAAACTATAACATAATAAATATAAATACATAAAATATACATATATAATAATTAATATATAGTAAATATATAGTAAATATATAGTAAATATATAGTAAATATATAGTAAATATATACTAATTACACATACACATATACACATATATATACAACTCAACTCAAATCTTCCGACTTTTCCAGAAGCTTCCTAATTTTGAATTTAAAAGAATGCAAAGAAGACGACATTTTAATTTCTAACGGCAGTTTAAGGTCTCAGCACACTTATCAACTCGAAAAGGGATCGACACCGTATCGCCTTTCGCCGCGCGGTCAACCAGGCGTCAACCTGACGTAGGCACGTAACCAAACAGGCTCAGCTTCGGTACGTCGACTCGACTACGGCTGGGCGACGCCGCGCTTACCGCTCGCCGGCCGCTCTGGTCTGGCTGGCACTAGATCATTTTAAACGTAAAGTGTAGCGCACGGTTATGTCTCGGTTCACAATATGCGAGTTGACAATCATAGCCATAAATTTTTGATTATCTACAAATAAATAAAACGCGGGTGTGAGGAAACGGAAAGACGTCAGCTCGCATACGGAGAGGCGTAAGCGCGCGGACGACGAGCCGCAAGCGCGGGGACCGCTAGTTGACCGACCAGCAAAGCGGTTCGTGAGCTGGTCCCGAGGCGAGGCGTTTACGTTACGAATCCGAATAGTGTGCGTTGCAGTAGGAAGTTTCATACAAAGAATACTGAGCTGCTCGAGTTGATACGTTTACGTTCCGTTTACGAGTTGATAAGTGTGCTGTGACCTTTATTCCATAGCCTTGCTGCATAAACTGCGAAAGACTTATTATAGCCCTGGGAGGAGTGAGCGGGTATGTGCAGCATCGGGTTGTTACTAGATTAAAGTTTGCAGTTACTTTTTAGGGTTCCTTAGTAAACAAAGAACCCTTATAGTTTCGCCATGTCTGTCTGTCTTTCCGTCCCCGGTTTTACTTAGAGACTATAATATAAGTATTATACTTCATTTGGTTAGGTATTTAACTAAATGTAAACAATCTTAACATGTCTTTTTATTGAAATATATACTTTATAAATAAATAATTTTGTTAATTACAAAGTAATTATGTTATAAATTACATAATTATTTTGTAAATTGTTAAGGTATTGATTTATAAAGTGTATATTTCAATAAAAAGACATGTCAAGATTGTTTTCATTTATTAAAATGCCTAACCAAATGGAGTGTAGAAAGCCGTAATTTGGTTTGGGTATGTATATTAATTACGCCGAAAATGTGGTAAAATTAATTAAAAAGTTACCAATAGGCGACCAACTTTAAAAATGTACTCGGAAAAGGAAAAGTTCAGACAAATTTAATAGAAACTTAATCTTTAGACATTTTTTAGTAGCATAAACTCAAAGTTGGCATTTGCAACTACGGAACCCTACACTGCGCGTGGCCCAACACTCACTTGGCCAATTATTAGGTTAGTATAATGTATATAACGAAAAACTCATTTGCATATTATTATTTGGAGAAGAAAAAGCAAGAAAGCAGTTTTTGTAGTTTTTGTATTGTTTTGGAGTTTCTTTACACTGCCCAAAACATTATGAGTTAGTTATTAGGGGAAACTTTACTGATGTATGTTAAGTTATATCTGTCAGTACAAGGCTATTTGTTTCTCAGATAAATAAATAAATAAGCGGCCAAGTGCGAGTCGGACTCGCCCATGAAGGGTTCCGTAGTAGCAAATAACATAATATAAAAGTCTTGTAGTATGTTTTTTTCAATTTTTATATTTGAGTTGATTAATTGAAAGGCAAATTGCTGTTTATGATCTCGATCTCGTTCAAACCAATTGTCGCTGGTAGTTTTCATGGTAATAAACATCATATATTTTTTTTAGTTTTATCATTCTCTTATTTTAGAAGTTACAGGGGGGGAGGGGGGGGGGACACACTTTTTTCCACTTTGGAAGTGTCTCTCGCGCAAAGCATTCGGTTTAGAAAAAAAAATATATTAGAAACCTCAATATCATTTTTGAAGACCTATCCATAGATACTCCACGTATGAGTTTGGCGAAAAATAAATTTTTGAGTTTCAGTTCTAAGTATGGGGAACCCCCAAAATTTATTGTTTTTTTTCTTTTTTTGTGCTAAAACCTTAATGCGGTTTACATAATACATCTACTTACCAAGGTTCAACAGTATAGGTCTTAAATTTTCGGAAAAAAGTAGCTGTGACATACGGACGAACAGACAGACAGACAGACAGACATGACGAATCCATTAGGGTTCCGTTTTTGCCATTTGGCTACGGAACCCTAAAAAGCGCACTTGGACTCCGAAGCATCTCAGCTGAAGAAACAACCGGTTTCGCAGTAAGATGAAGACACCAGTATTGGCCACTTAAACACTTGAAAAACAAGCAAATCAATTCTATCGAAGCGGTGAATTGATTACAAAGTGTAGATGTCCCTAGGGACTAAAACAACCTATACAATAGAAAATTGAAATCGATTCATCTATTCAGCTTTCTGCAACAGATATCTTAGGCGCAGGCACACTGAAAAGACGTACGTCGCGGACGGGGCGCAGACATATGTCTGTTCCACGACGGCAAGCGACGGTTTCATACAAAATGTATAGAAACGTCGCAAAGCACCGTCCGCGCCCCGTCCTTTCTGTGTTCTACTCCGCAACGTTTCTATCATCGCTTGCCGTCGCAGAAAAGACAAATGTCTGCGCCCCGTCCGCGTCTTACGTCTTTTCTATGTGTCCAGCGCTTTAGGTAGGTATCTGCATGCTAGGTAAGCATGTAGGTAGATATCTGTTACGTACGTACGTTATGTATAAATACGTACGTGGTACATAGGACTGTCAAGTCTTTCTCCCTAATAAGGAAAATATAATCTTGCATCTCAGCAGACAGCTCAGGGCCGCAAGACCTAAAAACCACTTCTAACGTAATGGTGGGCGAGAAGGTGGAAAAGAGAATCAAAATAGTGATGGGTTGCTAGCCGTATCGCCTATTAACATGAGTACCTGGGCGACCGAGCTTTGCTCGGTTAGGTACATCTCAAAAAATAACTACATTTTTATAAACTTGTCTAAAAACAATACAAAATAAAAAATTATATATAAATTTGAACATAAAAAAAAGTAAGTCACCGAGTGGGATTCGAACCCGTAACACTCTTTCTAGCGGTCCGCATCATAAACTGCTGAGCCAAAATGGATGGCAGCCGGCGCGACGAAATTAGCGACCATATTCTGCGTGGAAAGAAAAACACATGAAAACTCGAAAACACGCGTTTTCCCAAACATAAGACTAATTTAGATCGATTGTTTACCCCCAAAAACCCCTATATACCAATTTTCAGCGAAATCGTTAGAGCCGTTTTCGAGATCACAGAAATTTATAAACATATAATTATATATACAAGAATTGCTCGTTTAAAGGTATAAGATTTACATTTTCGCCTGTTCAAACGATCGACTTCAAGAGAAGACAAACGAAGACAAACCTATCAAATAGAAAATTTTATTCATTCACCAATCCCGCGTTCTTCAACACATATCTGAATAACCCATACCCGAAAAATAAGCAACCCTGATAAAATATCCCAAATAAACCGGGACGGAGTGAACAATAAATGAAATATGGAAGTTGCGAACTTCGCGAGGCCTGTATCATATTTCATTCTATAGCTGTATCTTAAGATCTTGGGATCAAGTAAGGCGTTTTACGCACTGGTAACGCGAGAAAATTATTTCAGTGTGGTTTCCGGCTCAAAATAGATCTCTGTCATGTCTTTTTAACTGACTTCTTTTGGAACGAAGTTGCTTATCGCGCGTTGCGAAAGGCTAGACGGAAAAAATTAAGACCAAAAGTTGTAACGACACTTTTTGCTATAGTTGTAAGCTGTGCGGCGTGCGCGTGTTTCTCTGTCTGTCTCTCTCTCTCTCTCGAACTTCGTTCCATCCGGGTGTCCCTTGACACCTCTCAAGTTTTTTCTGTTATGTTTTTTTTTATAAATTCACCGATTATTCGAAAAAGCCGAAAGCGACTAAATCGAGTTCACCTCCAAACTCCCAACAACAAACGATTTTGATAAAATTTCTATGGGACCATCTCGGAATTATACCCTTTCACACAAAAAAAGAATTTTCCAAATCGGTATAGGCGTCTTCAAATAATCGATGAACATACATAAAAAAGATTTGACAACCTCCCTCTTTATTGAAAGTCGATTAAAAATTACTTGAATTACCAAACTAGATTCCATTTTTAGAGAAACTTGGTTTCTCTGTATAGTTTGCGAGTTATTCCGGTCGAATCCACAAAATCTGATACCCTAGTGCATCCGGTTTATTTTAATTATTTTTTGTTCCGGTCATCGAGCGATTCATCATCATCAATATCATCAGGTCTTTTGGTCTCCATTGCAGGAGCACGACCCTCTCTGTACTACTAAAGTCATTCTTGACCAGAGCAGCCAGAGGACTTGGCCTAAACTCTCCTTGCTGGCCAGACGGGTTGGAGAGGTCCCATTGATGTTTATAAGCTTTGTTCAGTTTGTATTTCCTTAGTCACCTTCTACGACATTCACGGGAGGACTTAGAGTGGTGCTATTCTACTCTGCCGGAGACCACACGGCAATAAGCACCAGTGGGTCCGTTTTTTTTTTGTTCCGGTCATCGAACGAGTGTTCCGGTCAATTGCCGTATCTCCTATGAGAGTAAGGCCTTATGTTTAGCTCGCGACAGGCGAAGTTTGGATACTAAGTACCTCGCTAACCCCTGGCCTATCCAACTATCTAGGCTGCCTTAGTCTGAAACTTTAGGTCTCCAACTCGGATCGATGACGAGCAATGTCGAGTTCATTAAGGAATACTTACTAATCCGGCTCATATTTTTATTTTACAATTTCTAATATTACGTTATCATCATCAGGTCTTTTTGTCTCCACTGCAGGAGCAGGACCCTCTCTGTACTACCAGAGCCATGTTTGATCAGAGCAGCCAGAGGACTTGGATACACTCTCCTCGCTGGCCAGACGGGTTGAAGTGGTATCATTGATGTTTTATTGATAAACTTTGTTTAGCTTGTATTCCCTAAGTCGCCTTCTACGATATCCACGGAAGGACTTGGAGTGGTCCTATTCAAATTTGCCGAAGACACGGGAATATGTTTTCATGCTCAGATAATTAGTTTCCGTATGGACTCTTATTTGAATTAGAAAATATTAAACGCGCAGGAACTTTTGAAAAAACATACATTTTCAAAACTAAGGCCCGACTTCACCCGCAAACTACAAAACCGATTTTAATAAAATTTCTTTGGGACCACCTCGAAAGTATTTTTTCTTTCAAACAAAAAAACTATCCAAATCGGTCTAGGCGATTTCGAATAATCGGTGAATATACATAAAAAAAAAGATCGCGACGAATTGATAAACTCCTCGTTTTTGGAAGTCTGTTAAATATAAGAAAAATGCATGCATTTTTCCTATTATCAACTTCCCATTTTACCGCGATTTTGAAATGCCTATCGACTGCGAACTTGCAAAGTGCCGCTTGTTTGTTTCTGTAATTGGCCAACATTGGTGTCAGGCAGTTAAGCAGCCTGAAAATCTGACACCAGTGTTGACCGTCGCGTTAGGCGTCTGACATAGCTTGACGACTGCCATACAATGATGACAGCCAGGACCAACGGCTTATACGTGCCTTCCGAAGTACGGAGGAGCACAAGAACTATTTTAAGACTTGAAGTGACCCATCCAAGTGAGGACCACGCCGAAATAAGAATCCGGATGGACGCTTGAACCAACTCTAGGGCAAAGGATATATATTTTTTATTTTAATCAGCATATCATCCAAAAACATCAGATCTCGTTGTCGGTACAATCGAACACAGAAGTGTATCAGTATATCAAGCTGTCAATTAAAAAGTTTAAATTGATTAGCATCGCGATGAGCCCCGAGATTATGTCGGGAGATTTATGTTGTCGATTTTCGCGTTTCGGATTCGTTTTCTGGGAAACGCGTTGTTTTTGTCGGTCTTTCTCATTTTTAAGTAGATATTTTTATCAAATAAGCATTGCCTAAATATAATACCGGGTAATTGTGCTTTGGAAGAAAATAAAAAACTTAGAATGCTCGTAAAAGCTGTTCCTCTTCGAGATCGAGGTAATGGCACAGAATTCTCGCCTCATAGAGGCGGCTGCAGGTGCCGGCAGCCACCCGCTTAACAGCCTCCACAAGGCGAGAAAGGAGAAGAGGTGCGGGGACGGGGAACGGGGACGCATATTGCGCGGGACCTTAGAAGATTCCGTTCTGTATGTAATACTTAATTCTTTTTTAATGTGCGAAAATACTAATCATGGTAATAGGCGATGCGGCTAGCTATGATTTCTTTTTCATCTTTTCACCCACCATCTTTATTTGATATTTAAACAAAATAGTAGAATATTACGCTTACGTTAGTATACGTAGTTCCTGAATCCACGGGAATCTTTGAGGGTGCTGGGTCTGAATCTCGATCTATATTTTACAAACTTTACATCAATGAAGTGTCAGCTTACAGTTTGCGCCATCTACCGGTTCAACCAGATATCAAATACAATACAAAGCAAACTAAGAGTTAGGTACAGTCAGCATCAGAGATACCTGACCCCTCTTCCACCTACATCTGTAAATTTCTCATAAACTGAAAATAATATTAACATGAACATTGGTATTCAGAGAGATTTTAATGAAGTATTCTTGAATATACATTTTTATGTAAATGTTATTTTCAGTTTATAAGAAAATTCAAGATATATGTAGAGGAGGGCTCATGTATCTCTGATGCTGATTGTACTTGTAGTCTTGTAGCTGGTAGATGGCGCTGGTAGATTTTAGTTAATTCGTTTTAGTATAGTATAGTTGTTAGTTGAAATAGTGGTTATCGTTTTTGAATTGTACTAGTGTTAATAACTTAATAGTAATAAACATATATGACATACGCATAAACGTTTGTGACGGAAAAATCTTACACTTTTTTCGCTTAGCACCCCCATCCATACCGTCCGAAAAGAAGCGTTGCAATAAATATCCACTAACCTTATCCAATATTCATTAAACACTTTTCTCTCTACTAATACAAATCATCACAATATCATAACATTCATCTAATATCGACATAATAATCCCAGAGCGAGAGAGACGTCTACAGTAATTACTGAACGTGCGGAAGAGAGGGAAGATCTCGCAAGTCACGTCGAGTGCGTAATGATGCGTCAATCAAGATATTTGGGAAGAGATGGAGGGAATATGTTTTTATTAGCGTGACAGGTCGTATATAGACATTTTGTATGCGTAATGGTATGTAAAGTAAGCGTGTGTACGCATTCTTTAGGGATGCGTCATGATACTCATGATTGAATCAAAGAGTGAAAAAATAGGCTCGCATGAAACGTCTCTTTCCACACTTACCTTAACGTATTCCCGGTTGAATCAAGAATAAGGAAAGAAGAATCAAGAATCAAGAATCGAGAACCAAAAATCGAAAATCAAGAATCAAGAGTCAAGAGTCAAGAGTCAAGAGTCAAGAGTCAAGAGTCAAGAGCCAAGAGTCTAGAGTCTAGAGTCAAGAGTCAAGAGTCAAGAGTCAAGAGTCAAGAGTCAAGAGTCAAGAGTCAAGAGTCAAGAGTCAAGAGTCAAGAGTCAAGAGTCAAGAGTCAAGAGTCAAGAGTCAAGAGTCAAGAGTCAAGAGTCAAGAGTCAAGAGTCAAGAGTCAAGAGTCAAGAGTCAAGAGTCAAGAGTCAAGAGTCAAGAGTCAAGAGTCAAGAGTCAAGAGTCAAGAGTCAAGAGTCAAGAGTCAAGAGTCAAGAGTCAAGAGTCAAGAGTCAAGAGTCAAGAGTCAAGAGTCAAGAGTCAAGAGTCAAGAGTCAAGAGTCAAGAGTCAAGAGTCAAGAGTCAAGAGTCAGGAATCAAGAAAGAAGAATAAAGAATCGAGAATCAAGAATTTTCTTGCCTACCGGTCGCATTTCTTAACAGATTCTCATGAAATGTTCAAAAATTATATTGAATTTAGAGGTCGAAACAATTTTTCTAAATTTTCAAAAATGGCGGAATTATGGAGCTTAAACACAATTAATAGTTGCAGTTGAGTAACCTTACGACGAGAAGAATCGACAGCTTATAAAGCAGAAATTAGGTACTTACGGTTGACGTCAATGGAGAGGTTTTCTGATACCGGAGTGATAGAAGGATCGGTGACGGCCTGTGAAAGAAAATTGAAGATTAATACTAAATACTGAAGACAACAATTTGGATGATATCTCGGTTTCCTTTTAAATAATTTATTTCAAATAAGGGCACTGGACCCCGAAAAAATCAAGAAGCCCCCAGCTCCAATCGAAATAACGCAAGTTATCGTTGAACAAACATACATACATACAAACGCCGGATCGTTCAAATAGACTCTGAGAACTTAGCTCGTCTAATAATCCGCAGGTAGTAGGTATGTTGTGTATTGCATGCCGAAAAAATTTTAAATATTTTTTTTAAATTACCTGACAAGTGATCTCAGTGCCATAGTCAGACCGGTGAAGCCTGAAAGACATGGTGGCTCTAGCTTCAGAGTTGGCCATCAAGGCGTGGGACTTCCACCAGGAGACGCGGGCTGTGGGCCGACCTGGAAAAATATCAAATGTTTATTCAGTAATTAGACTTTTACAGACACTTTTACCGTCGCCGTAACTGCCTCCGTGGTGTAATGGTTAGAGCGTTCGGCTCATACCCGGATGTCACGGGTTCGATTCCCGGCGGGGGCAACGACTTTGTGTTATTGTCCTAGTTTGGTTAGGACATTGAAGTCTGATCACCTGATTGTCTGATAAGTCAGATGATCCGTGCTTCGGAGGGCAGCTGTCGGCCCCAGTCACTGTCTTTGACATTGGTCGTTACCTAAAACCATGTCAGAGGCCTCTAAGGCAGTTAAAAAACTCTGACACTAGTGTTAGTCACTAACACACACGATAAGATGAAGGAGACCGTCGCCGTGTGGTTTCCGGCATTGCCGTGTGGTCTCCGGCAGAGTAGAATAGAACCACTCCAAGTCTTCCCGTGGATGTCGTCAAAGGCGACTTAGGAAATATGCATAACCTTTGAAAAAATTATTTATATTCCGTCTAGTTTTAAAACGAGTTTTAAACGAAACGGCCGCTTTTGAAGAAATCTCGTTTTAAAACTAGATGTGAAAACGCAATTTTGCTTTTCTGCAGATTTTTGGAAGTCAAATTTTTATTATCACCGTATTTACTTTTAATCAATTTATAACAAATAAGGGCGCCACTTCTGCTGCCATTTCGCCTTAAGTGGCTTAGTCTCAGTCGTAAAAGACGACTGCGAAAAAAGGAGGATATAGATCTTTATATCTTTCATAGATAAAGCCAAGCCTTTAAACAATTTCAAAGACAAATCAGCCCCAGACACTTATTTTAATATTATTGAAATGAAATTAGTTTATTTTGATATGTACTCTATAGCTGCGAGTGCTACGACATTATTAAAGTAATGTTGATTAAAAATTTCGAGCAAATTAAAGAAAAAACCATTTGGTTTATTACTTTCATTGATTGTATCCATCAGTTTACTTGTTTAATATGAGTTCGGTGTTAGAAGACGACATTCTGTCTATTATCAAGCCTTTCTATAACATTTTCAGTATTTTTTATCAAAAGAAGTATAACATTACTAAAAATGACATCAGTGTTATTAAAACTAGAAATATTACCTTCATGTGCTTTGCTAACTTTGTCAAATTTGCGCTTTTCTACGCCGTAGTTGTCTTCACTAATTATAGCAGTGAAATGTTCTTTTACATTTACAGTTTTCTCTATTTTCATTACGTCTTACAATTTACTTCTTTATCCATTCTAACGTTTGTACAAAAGGAAGCCAATTTCAAATTAGTGTTACAACTTCAACGTTTAGAAAATGTTCAAAGAAATAAAAAACATGTTTTAATTTGCAAATTTTTAACATGGGCGTTATGTATTGTCATTATTGGCTTCTATATATTTTATGTTATCATAAAAATGTCTATAGATGAACGTTGGCCTGTATTTAGAGGACTATTTGTAGCGTCCACAGTGATATTCAATTTAGAAATAGCGTATTATATCGTGGTTTTAACGTTTTTGGGATTGAAACTTAAAGAATTAATGGAAATCACGAAAAATATAGACTTTTCGGAAGACAACAGAAATAACTTTGTCAAATCAAAGAACATTTTAAGGATGTACAGTAACATTATTGATACTGTCAACTTAACTTACGACACCTCTAAATACATTGTAATTAAAATTTATTCCTTTGATGATGTATCATCATTATATACGAGTAAGTCAGAACTTAATAATGATTTAATAATGTTTCTTTGCAGATTTTGATGCAAGTGATCTCAATGTTCATACAATTTTTGTCATACATAGAGGTACTTTTAATAATAATTAGGAACGGAATATTAAGTGAACAAGTAAGTTTCTGTGTTTCTTTTTAACCGCATACTCTTTACCGGTAAAATCCCTGGCCAGTGAAGGCTGAGAATTATTACTCTAGTCTTTAAACAAAAGGGATCGGTGCAAGAGTGTAGCAACTACCGCGGTATTAAAGATTATGTCCCACACCATGAAGCTCTTCGAGAAGATAATAAAGTCTCGGATACGACAAGAGAGTGCTGTCCCGGAATGTCATTATGGATTTACCATGTACTACCTTTATTAGATTTATTATGTAAAACCATATTTGTAAATATTGATTTAACATTCTTTTCTTTACGTTTTTTTAAATATCGTTGATTAAGTATCCCATAACTCAAGTCTCGAACTTACTTTGGGACTAACTCAATCAATGTAATTTGTCCGTATATATTTATTATTAAATTTAATAAACTTTGTTTTTCAGTTAAGGAATGTATCAATTTGGACAGCATTCATTTATCATTTTGGGATATTATTGTGGCTTTTTAAGGATCTAATCATAGAAATAGTACTATGCTTGACGTGTATATATCTTTATACTAAAGTTGATAACGCAAAATTTGAATTTATACCGAATGCCACCAGATATTACTCTTGTAAGTAAAAGTATCTAAACATATATGTTGGATTTTTATCTAAGTATATATGGTATTGTTATAAATTATATTTAATAACTTTGAATTCATGATTTTGATAAAGTGGAAGAGTACTTTTAGTATTTTAAATGAACACAAAAAAAATCTAGAATCCTATATCTTGAATCTTCAATCCAGAATCATGAATCCAGAATCATGTACCCTAAATATAGAATCTTATTGAATCTTGAAACTGTAAAGAAATTCAATGATCAGATTTCTTTTAACATCTGTTTTTAACGACTTTCAAGAAAGGAGGAGATTATCAATTCGTCACGATCTTTTGTTTACGTATGTTCACCGATCATTCGAAGACGCCTGAACCGATTTGGAACATTATTTTCTTATGTGAAAGGGTATAATTTTCAGGAGTTCCCATACAAATTTTATTAATTGTGTAGTTTGGGGGTGAAGTCTGTTTTTAGTTTTGAAAAATTCTATCTACAGTGCCAGAACGCCGGCTCTTGAAGAATCTGCAGCGATGTCTGCAAGTCAACTTCAGGAAGTTGACAGTCTGTGGACTGCTATCCGTCGACGCTGCTATGCTACTGCAAGTTGTGAGCCAGGTGGTCGCATACACCATCGTTTTGCTTCAATTCGTTTTATTATAATGCTTCAAATAAACTTCTGTTTTTATCATCATAAGGTCTTTTTTTATTATTCTGTGTTCATCATCATCAGGTCTTTTTGTCTCCACTGCAGGAGCACGACTCTCTGTGAACTACTAAAGGCATCGTTTTGCTTCAATTCGTTTTATTGTAATTCTTCTGTTTTCATCATCAGGTCTTTTTGTCTCCACTGCAGAAGCACGACCCTCTCTGTACTACTTGAGCCATACTTGGCCAGAGCAGCCAGAGGACTTGGCCTACACTCTCCTCGCTGCGCTGGCTAGACGGGTTGGAGAGATCTTATTGAGATAATAAGCTTTGTTTAGATTGTAGCTATTTCTTAGGTCACCTTTTACGAAAGACTTGGAGTGGGTCGGATCTACTTTGCCGGAAACCACATGGCGAATTTTCGTTTTACTATTTGTAAACAATTTTCGCCACGAGTGCGGTTGCGATGCGGTTTTTTTAACGTGAAAGCACATTTGCTTGCGGTGATTCTTAGCTATGCTTGATAAAAATTGGTTCAGCCGTTTTAAAAATTGGGGGTTAACGCTTGAAAGTCGGGGTATTTATATTACCTGCCAAGTAATATATGGCGCTACGAATATCCATTCCACTTTTATTCAATTGCCTATGAGGACAGTCACGATCAATGGCTTATCGTGCATTCTAGAGATACTTCGCGCTTTCGATTGCACATTAAGCCGCTGTAGCAGTCGTCAAGCTGTGTCAAGTACTTTCAAACAGCCTGATAAATCTGACTCCAATTTTGTAGAATTACACGAATATAAAGATATTTACACCTTATTTAGAACTGGAAGACCAAAATATGCTCTCATTATCATCATCCGAGAGTATTCCCGAGTGCTTCAGACGGTAACGCTTCAGAGCCCGAGGTCCGCTTCTTAGGCTGCGTTTCCACTGAAGTAGAGCAGAGCGGAGAGGAGACAAATTTACCAATCACAATGCTCGAAAGCGGAGCGGAGATTTCGAGCATTGTGATTGGTAAATTTCTCTCCTCTCCGCTCTGCTCCGCTTCAGTGGAAACGCAGCTTTAGGAGATTTGACGAGGTTACTAGTTTTTACACAGAGCGACTGCTGTCTGACCTCCGCAACCCAAAGGGGAGAATAGAACCAATCCTTGGATAGCTTTGACTGCAAACGCTAGATGTCGATCGGGACCCACAGTTTATACGTGCCTTCCGAAACACGGAATCAGTTTCTTTATTGATAATCAGGTGATTCAGGCGTGCAATATCCTAACGAGACTGGAAACAACTTTTTACAAAGTAAGCTACTCAGTGGGAATCTAACTTACGACGATTAGATCACAAGGCGAACGCTTTGACCACTAGACCACGGAGGCAGTCAAAGACCGAAATATATTCTGTCTGCCCCATTATGAATAAAGAATACGTTTATTGCTTCGTAGAATTGTAAAGTAATTTAAATTCTTTATTGTTAAAAAAAGACACCACATACATTAAATTTCTAACAAAAAAAAACAACGGACTTTATTTATTTCAGGAGTTTTCTCCATATCTCCGAAGTTCTTCATCACATCTTTACCAAATTAATATGGGACTAACTTAGGAGTAAGGGCTTTCAATAAAAAAAAGAATCATCTAAATCGGTCCACGGTTGACGAAAATATCGCGTAATATACATACAATCGAATTAATACCTCCTCCTTTTTTGAAGTCGGTTAAAAATACAGAAGATAACAATACAAAGGCGGACTTATCCCTTTAAGGGATCTCTTCCAGTCAACCCAACGCCGGAGGAGAGAATGCAATTAAGTAGGAACATTGTACAATACTAATTAGTATAACCAAAAAAATATAAATTTAAAAAAAAAAGGTTTGAAATTTTCCTTTAAAATTGCGAATGCTATTGAATACAAAGCCAATTCGAATTGAAATGCAAATGCAATACATTATTCAGTTGAAAACTACTAAAGTTTACCGTTTGGGGGGAAGGGTGGGGTTACAAGTTATGAAGTTACAGATCAAGTAGATTCAGAATACAGTATTTTAATCCGAAAATATGAAAACTAAAAATATATTCTTGAGATGAGGTTAAAAATAGTCGGAATATGATATTTTTACAAGTTTATAAAGTATCAAATTCAATTCAAAGTTTTTAGCCTTTATTATCTGTTTTAACAAGCCTATATTTAACTTGCAATGTATCTTGTAAGTATGTATGTATTAATGTTTCTTTGGGTCAAATCTTGCAACTAAATTTTCAGCCAAACCTTATTCAATTTCGCTGAATTTTTGCATACTTCGGTAAGTCGGATGACAATACAATAATAACATTATGAAGTCAATGAGCTGTTCTGATGATGGAGCCAGGAGATATTCGACGGAACTCAGTTATAAAACAACATAACCTCATTGAGTAGGACTCGTTTGATTCGTATTGACTAGCACTCAATGGTAGACGATAATTAGAATCTGAATTCTAATTATCGTCTACCATTGAGCTTTTTCACTTTATGTCCCTCTCCGTGATCAGACACGGAGAGGGACATAAAGTGAAAAAGCGATAATTTAAAATCAGCTTTAGTTTTGCGGGCAGAGTATAAAAACCAAGGAGCTAGGAGATATAGCTCGTAAAATACAAATAAACCCCATTAAACCGAACAGAACTGTGTAAATAACTTCACAGGCAACCACGAAGGCTAAAAAAGCTTACTTTATTCCCCGATACCTCACCACAAGCCAAATACAAGCCACAGGTGAAATTTATCTCCCCAAAACAAAAGAAAGATATAAAACCAAAATACACTACAGCTTGTGCGGATAAAGATGGGTATACAATGATTAGTTTCGAGATGTGGCGCTCGACACAATGTCTTTCTGGATCTTTCTTTTTGTATATTTGTCTTGTTCAACACAGCAATTATTTTTAGGATTCGGGCCAGGACGCTATAACTTAGACGCCGCAATCCATCTGTCCATCTGTTCGTTTGTCTGTCTGCCTGTCACCAGGGTGTATCTCATGAACAGTGAGTTTTTTGATAGAAATGAAGGTGAATATTGTTTGACATCGAAACTTCTCTTCTCTTCGCTTCTTTTTCGGTGTAAGTTAAGCCTTACTGGGCCTATAAAGAATATGCACGTATTTTTTTTATTGCTAAATAAAATCCTTATTAACTACAGTAAACAAATATGAAAAAAATTATAAAATATCTTAATCAGCGACGAACTTGTGATACTTTAAAGTTTTAATTAGAAAGAGAAGTCCGATATGAGCGGTGACGTCAACGTCCATGTCATCTGTACATTTGCCATAAAAAATAGCGGTTTTGCGAGTAAGAGTAAGTATGGCTCTGATAATACAGAGAGGGTCGTGCTCCTGCAGTGGAGACAAAAAGACCTGTTGGTGATTTATGGATAAACTGGTTAGGTAACACATTTTTTTTTCATGCATGTTAGGACCTTAGTATGTCTGCTGGGACTAATCAAAATACATTTCTGTACCGTCGTTGTTTTTACTGAGAATAAAGTAAAGCCAACCAACGACAGCCTTAGTTAGAGCTATTATGCCAACATTGTGTCCGCTAACAAAGCGCTAAAATTGTTGCAAAACCTCGAAAATTCACCGGAAACACTAAAACAACGGGCCGAAAGCCGCGGATGGGAACAACGGCGTATAAAAAAATGTGTAAAACAAAAGGGTCTCGGTGGGGCTACCCTTGTCAACGTAGGGCGGGTGGGCCGAGGTGAAAGAGGACGCGAGAGCGATTATACGGCCGCATATTTATCACTGGCTGCCTGTAAAAAATATCACCAATATGGCGACTAGGTAAATGAATTAAACCACCATTACCAGGTAAACAAAAGAAATTGAATTATTTTTTATCTCAATACTAACTTCTATACTAAGAAATATACAAGTTAAATAGTGGGGAAGGTTGCTGAGTTAGGAGTATGTATAATTTCGTGCGTGATATACGTGTATTGCTAAATAAACAATATTTAAACACTTCCTACAGGTACCTATGTACATCACGCTCGTATTCCTAAGGTCGCAATACTGACACCCTGGATTAAAACAGAAGCTTCTATCCGCAGCTAATTATTATGTTATTAATAGCATAGTCATAAGCGGTAGCGGGTTTATGTATACCCGCTACCGCTTATAACTCGAGTCAAATCTGTCTCTATGCGTGAATTGGACATTTGGCCTAACACCCGTGGGAGCGTGGGACGCCCGTTGACGTCTGATAGGGGTAGCTGCGACTGATTTCATGAAACTGAGGCCGGGAATTAAAAGATCTGCTTTTGATCCCTGCACAACAAAAATAAGCCTTTGTTTGGAAAAAATACGTTTATTTTTGTGATAAATCACACAGATTGAGCTAGCCCCAAGGTAAGTGCGAGACTTATGGTATGGGTAACGTGACCATTTATTTTTTTACTCAAAACGGGACATAGATTTATTTACGTCAGTGGGTAATTTAGGTATAGTGAAAAAAAAAGTATTTCTCATTGAGACTTATTTTATTTATCAAAACAGTTTTTATTACAGTATAAAAAGGAATAACAAATATGAACAAATTTGTTTTAATGCAGGTAGTGATGTTTAAAATTCTTGGCACGTTTTTTATTTATTAACCGTTTTGGCATAGTTGAATACTCAAAGTTACAACTGCAAATATTACGCGACTATTAACTAAAGACAATAACTTACTTAAATATAACAGTTATTCCGATATGTACACTTTGACTTCTACCCGTTATGCCCATTTATTGTCTTCTTTCGCTGATATTTGGATTATGGATTGGAAGAGATCCCATTATGGGATAAGTCCGCGTTTGTAAGCTTTGTACCTACAAATTTTATGATTTGGAATTATTCCTATGTTTGTTAACTGATTAAGTAACTAAAGACAGGCGTGTGTCACTCCTTGTTTCTTCTTCTTCTTCTTCTTCCTCGCCTTTTCCCTATTTGGGGTCGGCTCTGTATGTCAACTCCCTCCATAACCTTCTATCCTGTGCCATCTCTGTACTGACCCCCAGTTCCCCCATATCCGATCTTACGCATTCTTCTCACGTCTTTCTCGGGCTTCCTCTTCCTCTATACCCGTCTACTTTCAAGTCGATAATTTTTTTTGCCAGGTGTTCGGCATCCCTTCTCATTACGTGTTTAGGGATCGAAAATATACCTACATTATTACTATGCACGCGGCGACCTCTGCGGAATGGCAAATTCAGTGACATGAATCGTATGTCCAGAGTAATAAGAATGAAATTGGTTTGCATTGCACTTCTAGGCATCTAAACGAAATGATGCCGAGTTCTGACGTGAGCTAAATTAAACCATATCGCTAACGACATAAGGTAGATATTTCTTTGAATTCCTTTGCTGAGTAACTTCTGTGCGTGAGTACGTACTTATTCTGTGCTAAAGATAATAACTAACGAGAAATTCGCGTGGCTATCTGACAGCCTTGAGAATGAATGGCTACACAGTCATTTTTTGTCAGGGGTTCTTTTCTTTCTTTCTTATCGTGTGTGTTAGTGACTAACACTAGTGTCAAAGTTTTTAAACCGCCTTAAAGGCCTCTGACATGGTTTTAGGTAACGACCAATGTCAAAGACAGTGACCGGGACCGACGGCTTAACGTGCCCTCCGAAGCACAAAAGTCAGGGGTGGAAAAATGCTTACCTCCAACGGCAACGCAGGTCAGGTTGACTTCAGTACCCTCATCGTACGGACCCAACACCCCGTTAGTCAACTCGTTGCCGTCCTGGTTGAGGATGATCAGTCTTTCTGGAGGTACTGCGAAAAAATACAATAATTCTAATTTATCATGGACTAGCTGGTGCCCGCGACTTTGTCTCACACATGTGGATTATCACACAATATCTTTATAAATTGTAGCCTATGTATTATTCTGATGTATAAGCTATATTATTGTAAAGTTTCATTAAAATCCATTCAGTAGTTTTTACGTGAAAGAGTAACAAATATCCATCCATCCATATTTACAAACTTTCGCGTTATCGGTCTCCAATGAGGTGGTTGGATCTCTCAAAGATGTAACGCAGTGCCCAGAAAGGGGGTGCTCCAAAAAAGCCGCAGACAGAGATATGTGGAGAAAAATTGCAAGAGCAGCGGTTTTCCAGGCTGGCGGGAAAATCTTCCCTTTTCGACGGTCGAGCATACCACCTCAGTCGTGCTTCAAGTATAAGTAAGCAAGTATAGGGCTGGTTTAGTTTTGCTACTTTAAAAAAATTTTAACTACCCAATAATTCAATCTTCCGAAAGCTAAGTATTTTTTTCTATAGGCGAGAAAGTTACAAGGAATCAAAATAGTGATGGATTGCTAGCCGCATCGCCTATTAATCTGATTCGAATTTTCGAACATCCCATCGATCGGCTTTTAAAGCAGCTGAAGTTTTTTTTTATCCCAGACCAGCATTGACTTTACATACATACATACATACATACATACATACATACATACTATCACGTCTTTATCCCTAATGGTGCAGACAGAGCATTTTGGGTCTTGCGGTTCTATGCAGAGCCCAGGGCCGCAAGACCCAAAAGCCACTTTTAGCGTCTTGGTGGGCGAGAAGATGGAAAAGCAATCAATACAGTGGTGGGTTGCTAGCCGCATCGCCTGTTAACATGATTTGCATTTTTGCCCATCCCCTCGATCGGCTTTTACGATCTGCGTGGGAAGAGAAGCAGCTGGTGGTACATTCTAAGTTTTTTTATTTCTCCCAGACCAGCATGGGAGCTTTGACTTTACATGGACGCACACAAATCAGATAAGCGCCCTCTAGCGGGATTTACGCAGATAACATCTAATAGAGCACATAAATCAGGGGCACACAGCGTCCGAATCGAGTTTCCGGTTTTCCGATCAGATTAGTGTTTTCCGGTTATTCTTACGAAGTTTAATCTATCATTACTTAGACAGTGCAAATTTCTTGGTACTCTTCCATGCTCATCTGGCAGAAAGAAAAAACTTAGAATGTAACAGCTGGTTCTCTTTCCGCGCAGATCATAAAAACCGATCTCGCAAATGGGCAATAATGTAAAATAAAATATTCTGTCTGCCCCATTAGTAGCTTATTTGCTAGGCAAATTAAAAAACGCCATCTACTGATAAATAGCAGAACTAGCAATACGACTTGATATCCGTAGCGCCATCTATTATTGGCTACAGAAACCCTGCCTTTCAAGCGTTAACCCCCAATTACTTTTAAACGGCTTAACTGATTTCCATCAAGCCAAGAACCTTCGCAAGGGAACTTGCTTACACATAAAAAATCGCATCGAAATTCCTCCGTCAGTTCGATCGCTACGATGCCACAGATAGACAGATAGCGTCAAACTAATAATAACCTTCTTATCCGGTCAAGCAAGCGCATGGCATATGATGCACATGATGTGGCTTCCAGAATTGTTTGACTATTGTGTCTGGCAGTGGCGTTTTGTGAGAATTTGGGAAGTACAGCTATAAATAAAGTTAATAAGCCGTTCCATGACCGGCTTATTTTTATTAACTTAGTGTGATTAATATGTATCTGAGCGTGTTTATACATTGACCATTGTGAAACAGAGAGAATTTTCGTATTTTGAATGTGTAGGTGGGTGCAATCCAGTCATGCTGGTAGTTTACGGCTTATGAAAATAGTAAGTGCGCCGATATACATAGGTTATAATTGTTACATACATACATACTATCACGTCTTTATCCCTAATGGGGCAGACAGAGCATTTTGGGTCTTGCGGTTCTATGTAGAGCCCAGGGCCGCAAGACCCAAAAGCCACTTTTAGCGTCATGGTGGGCGAGAAGATGGAAAAGCAATCAATACAGTAATGGGTTGCTAGCCGCATCGCCTGTTAACATGATTTGCATTTTTGCCCATTCCCTCGATCGGATTTTACGATCTGCGTGGGAAGAGAAGCAGCTGGTACATTCTAAGTTTTTTTTATTTCTCCCAGACCAGCATGGCAGTTATAATTGTTGTTAGTAATAAATGCATATATGTTAGAAGCCCCTAAGGAACTCGATGGGAATCGGCTTCTAAGGAGGCTCCGCCACTGGTGTCTGGTATTGGTAGAACTCTAAGAGCAAGGTTACACGCTCAGTTTGGCATCAGTTCAGTCTATCAGTCTGTTCAGAATGATCGAAGAATGATCGTGTAACGCACGAACTGACAGACTGATGGTCCGGACTGATGAAAATTTAATATTTTGAATAATTTTGTCAGTCTGTTTTGAATGATGAAAGACTGATGGGAGACTGATCATTAAACCCGCTCGTATCATTCTCGCGTCAGTCACCATCCGTGACGCAACGGAGCAAGGCCTGTTTCTTCATTTTATAAGATGAGATAAATTTAGATGTGAGTAATGATATCTTCTTTGTAGCCAGCTTCTAATCCATCTCTCTCTTTTTATGCGTTTCTTTAACAGCAAAGCTATAATTATTATAGCACACGCTTTCTTTTTCCTTATGATATCCATAGCTGAGCACTGAAAAATTGACAAAGAACTGACCGTGGGCTCCGCTGACTAAACGGCGACTGACGTACTTTTTATCAGTCTGCTGTCAGTCTTGATTGACCGTGTAACCGTGAAAATCATCCATCATTCTGGCATCAGTCAAGTCAATCCAGACTGATAGACTGAAATGATGCCAAACTGAACGTGTAACCTTGCTCTAAGACGTCAGGGGTTAAATATAAAACAGAGGAGTGCATACTCACTAAGTACGGTCAGGTTTAGCCGAGTGTTCTTGGTCGGTGACTTGATGAAGTCCACGCGGCAGCGGTACTGCCCACTGTCTTCTGGCCTGTGGACAAAATGATACTAAATCAGTGGCGATTTACCAAAAAGCTGAGTAAGCTAAAGCCTAGAGCGGCACATTTTGGGGGGTGGCAAATTTTAGGCCAATAGGCATAACGAATGGAAAAATAGCTTTGGTCCATCGGTTTAATTATTAAAAAAATATTGTACACGTATTTTTTCTTTTCTCTGTAAAACCAAAAATGACGAAGATACAGCGCATTGAAATTTCGCGTGACGTCACACTTAAGCACGATTTTTACTTTTTTGGTACTTTGACGCTCCGTATCTTTGTGAATTTTTACTTTTTTGGTAAACTGAAAAATAGGAGTCCATTATTTTTGGATAATCTAAAAGACGGACTAATTGCAATCATACTTTTCGGACCCTGTCGTCACCGCTATTGCTCCCCCCTCTACTTTTTTCGTGCATTGCAATCGAGGAGGTAGAAGGGCGCTTTTGTAATTATATTTTAGTGAAGGCAGCTTAGGGGCGGCAAAATATAAAAAGCCTTCTGGCGGCAAATGTTTAAATCCGTCACTGAATTAAATCATACATTTTATTTGGACAACTGAGCTTTGCACAACGAACAACTTTATTTGCCAGGCCAATTAAAGAAAACCCGACTTACAATAGTTTCATATGTAAACGCCATCTAGTGGTGAGCGGAGGAACTAAATAGAAGAACTTATATCCGTAGCGCCATCTATTATTTGCAAGTCAAACTACCCTGACGTTCAAGCGATAACTTAATAACTTTTAAACGGCCGAACCGATTTCCATCAAACATACAACGTGGAAGGAACATACCCGTAATAAATCAAGTCACCGGCTATACTAGATACTACTATTCTACTATGACTACTACTATAGTATAATATAATTGAAATAAAGGTTAAAAATACCAAAAAAAAATCGATGTTTCCACACAAAATGGCCGCTGCACATTTTTCTGTACATTTCTTTTTGTGCCTTTTTTTTGACTGTTATTCTAATTTCATTATGCTAAATAATAATAATAAATATATAGGGACAAATTACACTGATTAAGCTAGCCCTAGCAAAGTAACTTCGAGACTTGTGTTATGGGATACTAACTCATCGATACTATATTTTATACATACATACATACATACTATCACGTCTTTATCCCTAATGGGGCAGACAGAGCATTTTGGGTATTGCGGTTCTATGCAGAGCCCAGGGCCGCAAGACCCAAAAGCCACTTTTAGCGTCATGGTGGGCGAGAAGATGGAAAAGCAATCAATACAGTGATGGGTTGCTAGCCGCATCGCCTGTTAACATGATTTGCATTTTTGCCCATTCCCTCGATCGGCTTTTACGATCTGCGTGGGAAGAGAAGCAGCTGGTACATTCTAAGCTTTTTTTTTATTTCTCCCAGACCAGCATGGGAGTGTATACCTATGTATATTTATGTATACTTATGTAGGTACTTTTAAAACGAACGTAGCGTTAATAGAAAAAAATATCAACGGATATGACTGTCTAGGTCTTTGATAGAATTTCAAGCGTTTGGAAATAGACATAGGTGGTCCTTTGACAATCGCTTTTTGATACATTTGATACAGTTAGTTTTGCGCAAATATCATATATTCCTCTAGTTTTGGAATAAAATGGCATTTTTTTGCCGAATTCAGAAAAGGAGGTATTATCAATACAAATGTATGTTTTTGTACGGTTTCGTATCCAAAGGGTAAAAACGGGACCCTATTACTAAGACTCCGCTGTCCGTCTGTCACCAGGCTGTTTCTCATATACCGTGATAGCTAGACAGTAGAATTTTTTACAGATGATGTATTTTTGTTGCTGCTATAATAAAAAACAGCTAAAAATAGAATAAAATAAATATTAAAGTGGGGCTTCCGTACAACAAATGTGATTTTTTTGGAGTTTTTACTAGTTATTAGTGACGACAGCAGGTAGACGCTTGAAATATTCAGACTATTCGGTTGTATATTTACTCTAAAATAAAATAAATATTTAATATCTTCCATACAAAAAAAAACTTTACTTTGATGGTACGGAACCCTTCGTTGCCGTGTGGTTTCCGGCAGAGTAGACTAGGGCCACTCCAAGTCCTCCCTTGGATGTCGTAGAAGGCGACTTCGGAAATACAAGCTAAACAAAGCTTATAAACATTAATGAGACCTCTCCAACCCGTCTGGCCAGCAAGGAGAGTGTAGGCCAATTATGGCTCTGGTAGTACAGAGGATCGTTCTCCTGCAGTGGAGACTAAAAAGACCTAAAGATGAGATGATGAATAATATTAAAGGGAGGCTCCTAGTCAACAAACGTGTTTTTTTTTATAAATAGTAGTACGGAACCCTTCGTGCGCGAGTCCGATTCGCACTTGACCGTTTATTTCTAAATACTTTGACTAAAACTACAATCTGATATGATACTTTTTAACAAAATAATAAAAAATTGTACTTTGGAAATATCCTATGCGACGGAGGCCAAAACCGCTTGGTCAGAGGCATCCCAAAATTCAAAATTTCCCGAACACCCTTCCTCGCAGAGACAGTGGGACGAGCCGCTTTGCAGACTTGTACAGAGTAATCTCTTACAATCTTCTGACAACAACTCTGTAGAGCGCGCTCGTCTCATTGCAACTGCTGAGTGGGAGTCTGGCTTGTGGTTGCAGGTTCTGCCTTCCTGGAACATTGGGACTTTCCTGGATGACCACACCTTTCGTTTGGCGACATGCTTACGTTTAGGAGCAAAGACAAACGTTCCACATCTTTGCCCTTGCGGTAACACTGTCGACCAGTTCGGTCACCACGGACTCTCGTGCACGAAGAGCGCCGGCCGAATGGCACGTCATGCTAATTTAAATAATATAGTACACCGCGCTCTTGTCACCATAGGGTTGCCAGCAATTTTAGAACCAAATGGTTTGGCCCGCGATGATGGCAAGAGACCGGATGGTATGACGCTTGTGCCGTGGAGGTTGGGAAAGCCGTTGGTGTGGGACGCTACGTGTGTCGACACTCTGGCGGCCTCCCATCTTCACGGCACAAGCTCTAAGGCTGGCGCAGCTGCAGCCGCTGCGGAAACCCTAAAACGGCGCAAATATGAATGCTTAGGGAATGGCTTCATATTTGAGCCGTTTGGGGTTGAGACTTTAGGTCCGTGGGGACCATCAACTCACAAACTTTTTAAATTTTTTAGCAAAAAATTAGTCGAGGTGTCGGGTGACCCAAGGGCTGGCAATTATTTCGCCCAACGAATAAGCATTGCCATCCAACGTGGCAATGCTGCCAGCCTTTTGGGCACTCTACCGCAGGGCAATGATCTGGAAGACGTTTTCTATTTGTAAGGTTTTTCTTTTTTATTATTATTATTTGTTTAGTTAAATTTAGAGTATAATTTAGATTTTAATTTAGTTTTTAATTTAATTGTTAATTAAGAAGATTAAACTGTTATTTTAATTTTATTGAAGTAATAAAGAGAGTCACAAATTTAAAAAAAAAAAAAAAAACAATCTGATATTACTTATATTACTTTTAGGTCCCCGATCGCAAGCCTATCAAATTTCAGGGCTCTATTGGAAATTGTAGACATCAGCGAGCCTTTGATGATCGCTCTTTGATGCGAGACCGTGTGGCATCGATGGCTTTTTAAATTGTTTACCACAACGGGGGACCCAAGTGATAGGGTTCGGGCGTAGGGTGCGAGAAACTGAAATTCATTTGTGGCAAAAATTTGTTTAGACATATTTTTTACTGCGCCCTGCGTTTCTGGCGGAAAAGTAGCCTGTGTGTTAATCCAGGGTGTCAGCTTCCTGCATATAAAATTTTATCAAAATTGGTCCAGCCGTTAGCGCGGGAAGTAACAAACTTAAAATAAATCTAGTTCCAGCGATTGCAAATTATTTTAAAAAAATATCATAAACCTTCTTTATTACCCTGATTATGAAGCAACTTTTTTGTCTTAACAACTTTTATATCCGATGAACTTTAACGGGTGGGGGGGACTCGCATGGTGGGATAAATATTTTTTCAAAACTAAAAACCGACTTCGCTCGCAAACTACACAATCGATTTTGATAAAATTTTTACCTCGGATGTGCACTTTTTCGAATAAAATAGAATTAAAAAAAATCGGTGAACATACATAAAAAATATACACTAAATAAATAAATATATAGGGACAAATTACACTGATTGAGCTAGCCCCAAAGTAAGTTCGAGACTTGTGTTATGGAATACTAACTCAACGATACTATATTTTATTACAAATACATAATATAGATAAACATCCAAAACCCAGGACAATTTGTAAAAGGCCATTTTTAAACTTGCCCTGACCGGGAATCGAACCCGGAACCTCTGGGTGGCGGAATAGCATGGTGACCACTACGCCACGGAGGTCGTCAACAGTCGAACATAAAACCTGCTTTTTTTGATTCGTTAAAAACTAAAAAGCCTCTCTCGCGTTACTTGCGCCACAAACCATTTGCTAACATCATTTATCGTAATGGCTGCGGAGATACAAAACAATTTGTATAAAATGCCTTTCGTGTACCACGTGCCTTTAAGTTAAGGTCGCGTTCACATCTGTACAACGTGGAAGGTACATACCCGTAACAAATCGAACCTCGGGCACAGATTACTAATAAGCCTCGGGCTATATACCAGACCACTATAGTATAATGAAATTAAAATAACAGTCAAAAACTAAAAATCGAATCGGCATTTCCATACAAAAGCGTGCAGCGGCACGGGAAGGGCAGGTTGTATGGAAAAGTCGTTTTTTTTTTTGTTTTTGACTGTTATTTTATTATGATTGTAATGTAGTGATCTATTATAGAATGTGGTTCGATTTATACGGTTATGTCTCTTTCACGTTGTCACAGAATTAATAATAGTATTACATACAGAACGGAAACTCGCACCGTCCCCCGCAATCTGGCGTCCCCGCAACCCCTCCCCCGCTTTTGGGCCTTATTGGCCAGTCCTGTCGCCTATAAAACAGGGTTGTTACTAGTCGCACGTTAACGTTACGCGAGTCACTTAGGATTATTGAATCATAATGGTGAGAAACTGCGCAAATTATCATTGTTTATCCACCGAAAACAATAAAGAACGAACATTTTACAGATTTCCGAGTGATGAAAACAGGTAAGCAAAGCAACAAATTCTGTAGTGGCGACCCTAATTGTTTAACTCACCCATTTGACTTGTGCACAGACATATTGTTTTGTTTGTAGTAGTACTAGGTATATTTGTTGCTCCGTTTCTATGAAGTGCCATACCTGTGACGTTGTATAAAATGTATCGATAAAAATTAAAAACGCATATAATCGAACAATCGGAGAACATACGAGAATTAAAACCTTCTTCTCTTTTGGAATTTGGTTTCTAAAGAATCGGACAGTCAGATAGTCGGACAATCGGACACATAATAAAAAAAAAACAAAACTAAAAACCGACTTAAACACTAAACTACACAACCGATACGAAAAATTCTGTGGGACCAACTCGCAAGTATATCCTATCAAGCAAAAAATAATTTTCCAAATCGGTCTTCTTCTAGATGTCTAAACGAAAAGGTGCTGAGTTCTGACGCGAGCCAAATTAAACCATATCGCTAACCACATTTAGTAGATGTTTCTTTGAATTCCTTTGCTGAGTAAAGCGCTGGACACATAGAAAAAACGTAGGACGCGGACGGGGCGCAGACATATGTCTGTTCCGCGACGGTAAGCGACGGTTTCATACAAAATGTATAGAAACGTCGCAAAGCAGAACACAGAAAAGACGCGCGCCCCGTCCGCGCCCCGTCCTTTCTGTCCAGGTACGTGAGCACTAGTTATTATTCAGTGGTTACTTGTATTAAAGTTAACGACATAAATTATCGGAAAAGCGGGCTTTTTGCGACTTCTTCTTCTTATAGTGTGTGTTAGTGACTAACACCAGTGTCAGAGTTTTTAAACCGCCTTAATATTCCGACAAATAAAAGGGCCTCTGACATGGTTTTAGGTAACGACCAATGTCAAAGACAGTGACCGGGACCGACGGCTTAACGTGCCCTCCTAAGCACGGATCATGTTACTTATCAGACAATTAGGTGATCAGCCTACAATGTCCTAACCAAACTAGGACAACAAGTCGAAGTCGTTGCCCCCGCCGGGAATCGAACCCGCGACCTCCGGGTATGAGCCGAACGCTCTAACCAATACACCACGGAGGCAGTTAGTTGGGAGCTTTTTGCGACATCAAAGGAAAACTAGACCCTGGTTTAAATCAGGTATTTCGATACTTCATTCCCTGAATATTAATTTGATAGTTTCGAAGTTCTAAAGCCAAGGGTTTGATAAATTGAGTTAATTTTAATTGATTAGTTTTTGAAACTGATCCTTTAGGTAAAAGTAAGTGTAACAAGAAAATTGTAATTCGAATTTTTTAAATTATAACTCGTTTAGGTGCGAGTTTAGAAGAGTTTTCAACAGACTTCAAAAAAGAAGGTTATTTATTATGTTGGCTGTATTTTTATTTCGTTCTTTAGGTGCACTTTCTTTTTAACTTCCGTCAAATCTTCTTCTTCTTATCGTGTGTGTTAGTGACTAACACTACAGAGTTTTTAAACCGCCTCAAAAGCCTCTGACATGGTTTTTAGGTAACGACCAATGTCAAACACAGTGACCGGGACCGACGGCTTAACGTGCCCTCCGAAGCACGGATCCGACAAATAAAAGGGTGTTATAAGTTTAACGCTACTTTCTGTCGGTCTATCTGTCTGTCTGTCTATAGCATCGTAACGCTCGAATGGATACGCCGATTTCAATGCGGTTTTTTTTACGTTAAAGCAACTTCCCTTGCGGTGGTTCTTAGCCATGTTTGATGAAAATCGGTCGTGTAAAAATCATTGTGTGTTAACTCTTAACGCTTTACATTTGGGGGTTTGTATTTAACCTAGCAAATAATAGATGGCGCCACGGATAGAAATTCCACTTAACATCGGTTATAATATTATGTTATGTAGTTTCGCCACTTATCACTATAAACTTGTTTCAAGTATATCACTACATCTAGCGGGTATCGTTTGTTAGCCTACTCAGTTGTCCGAAAAGAGAAATGTTGTCACCTCAACTGAGTGAGCAGCAGCACAGCGGGCCGGGTCTCGCTCCTGAAAGAGGCCCGGTTGCCGAGCGTGGACGGGTCTGACCAGTGACTCGCCAGGACTTCCCGGGAGTCGAACCTGCGAACAAATTACATGGTTTAATTTGAAGTTTTGACAAAGTCAGTCCTTACACAGGGGAGTTACTCCAAAAGCGGTGCGCAAGTCGGACGTTACTGAGTATCTGCATTTCAGTGTCAAGCAACATTGAGCACTCACTTATGATGATAAAGTTTAATTTAGTTTGACTTAGAAATAAGACGACACTATCTGACGACTGTCGTATTATTTAATGGAGGTTTGACATAGAAATAAGACTATCTGACGACTGTCGTATTATTTTATGGAGTAACCCTCCTAATTACATAGGTACACATATAATAATTAAATTAAATAATAAATAAATAAATATATAGGGACAAACTACACTGATTGAGCTAGCCCCAAAGTAAGTTTGAGACTTGTGTTATGGGACTCTAACTCAACGATACTATATTTTATAACAAATACATAGATACACATCCAAGACCCAGGACAATTGGAAAAGGCCATTTTCCAACTTGCCCTGACCGGGGATCGAACCCGGGACCTTTGGGTGGCGGACTAGCATGGTGACCACTACGCCACGGAGGTCGTCAAATATTACACACACACTATTAGTTCTTTATCTCGGAGCAGACAGATAATTTTGGGTCCTAGCTCTATGCAGACAGGGGCCAGGGTCGCGAGCTCTAAAGGCCACTTTTAGCGTTATGGTGTGTGCCGTGTGTGAGAAGAAGGAAAAAGAAATAAAAAACTGTTGGATTCCTTGCCGCATCGCTTATAAACATGTTTCACATTTTCGAGCAGATTGGTTTTCACAGGAAGAGAAGCAGCTGGTACATTCTCAATTTTTTTTCCAGACCAGGTGAAGAATACTTGTCATATTCGCAAAAGATTTTTGAATCGACCAATTTCGAACGGTTTTGTGTTAAACAGTTTATCGGACAAAGATAATTCGGATAAACATCGGAAGAACATCGGTCGATTTTACAAAATTGTAATTTTAATACTCAAATTTTTAACAAAAATAAACAGCTGACTTAATTTTTTGGAACGAAGTTCCTTATCGCGTGTTGCGAAAGGAGGCTAGACGGAAAAAATTAAGACCAAGAGTTGTAACGACACTTTTTGCTATAGTTGTAAGCCGTGCGGCGTGCGCGTGTTTCTCTGTGTCTTTCTCTCCTAATTAATCGAAAGGAACTTCGTTCCATCCGGGTGTTTCTTGACACCTCTCAAGTTTTTTTATTTAGTTTCTTCCATTAATATGGTAAGTTAGTACCACCATACCACCAAATTCAAATGGTACCAACGTGCTACTAAAAGCTTTCAAATAACAAAAAAAAAACATCAAAATCGGTTGACAAGTGGCAAAGATATTGCGTAACATACATACAAAAAAACATACGGGTCGAATTGTTAACCTCCACTTTTTTGAAGTCGGCTAAACAAAGATTATTCTTTTCAGCCAAACATATCTTTTTTAAGTAAGAGACTGCAATACATTCATATTGAATTCAACTTTCCAAATTGATACCACACAAAATATTTTCATTTAAATTGAATGTAATAAATTAAACCTTCCTCCTATCAAGTTAGAGGTGATAAACGATCAAAGCCCATTATTTTTAGACGTACATTTACACAGAACTAACTAGGTATTATGTCATCAACGGCGGATAATATTACAAACAGACCGACACGCATGTTTTAAAAGTGTAAGGCAAGACGCACACTTAAACAGCTTTGAACTTTTTTAACATACATACTATCACGTCTTTATCCCTAATGGGGCAGACAGAGCATTTTGGGTCTTGTGGTTCTATGCAGAGCCCAGGGCCGCAAGACCCAAAAGCCACTTTTAGCGTCATGGTGGGCGAGAAGATGGAAAAGCAATCAATACAGTGATGGGTTGCTAGCCGCATCGCCTGTTAACATGATTTGCATTTTTGCCCATTCCCTCGATCGGCTTTTACGATCTGCGCGGGAAGAGAAGCAGCTGGTACATTCTAAGTTTTTTTTTATTTCTCCCAGACCAGCATGAGAGCTTTTTTTTAACTTTTTTAAGCCCCAAGAAAAAAGATTTGTGTTATAAGTTTGATGCTGTTGTCTGTCTGTTTGTGGCATCGTAGCTCTCGTAGATTTCAAAGCGTGAAAGCAAGTTCCCTTCCGGTGGTTCTTAGCTATGTTTGATGAAAATCGGTCCAGCCGTTTAAAAGTTATTGGAGGTTAACGCTTGAAAGTCGGGGTTTTTGATTTACCTGGCAAATCACAGATGGCGCTACGAATATAAAATATGTAGTTCCACCTCTCATCACTAGATGGCGTAATCTATACATATAATAAAACAGTAAAAAAAAGTGTGTCTGTACATTAAATATATTTCAAAAAAAAATATTGGGGGCGATAGAGACATAGTAAAAGAGTAATAATTAAAAAAAAAAATGTCTGTCTGTTTGTCTGTTTGTCTGTATGTCTGTTTGTCTGTTTGTACACGCTAATCTCCGGAAATACTGGACGGATTTGAATGCAACTTTTTTTGTTATATAGCTATTAAGCCTGGGCAACATATAGGGTATAAAGATTTTGGAAAATGAAACGTCTGATGCAGAACCATAATGTTCCAGCTAAACTATAAGAGATATAAAAATGTCGCCTTAGTAAAAGTTGTTCAGCCTGATGAGCATTTTCCAGAGACATAAAGTGCACGCGAACGAAGTCGCGGGCTTCAGCTAGTCGGCAAATAAACTTGTTTTAAAGAGTAGTGTAAACTATAGTTTCATATCTATATCCCAAACGTAGCAGATAGTGGCCTTTGGGTCTTGCGGCCCTAGATTTCGCTTAGAGCCAGGAGCCGCAAGCATGATGGTAGAAAAAGGTCTCAAAATAGTGATAAGTTGCTAGCCGCATCGTTTTTACCAATATTTAGGTTTAATATCATAACATATTTAGGTACAATATCATTAACATGATTCGCATTTTCGCCTCAATATTCCTTCGATTGGCTTCTACGACCTGCGAGTCAAGCATCGGGGCATACTCTAAGTTTTTCCTTTTCCCCCAGACCAACATGGTAAATAGTAATAAAAAGCTTAAATATATTACAGATGTCCAAACAACGCAACCCAGTATCCTTTTACAAACGAAATAAACAAAATATTGAATGCGTTCAGGTAACGTTTATTTTAAATATTCATTTCTCATCAAAGAAATAAAATTAAATATGCAAATTTTCAATTCGACGCTTTAAAGTTTATATACCTTTTTATATTTACATTATAGTCATTATCATCATCACAATCACGTCTTTTTAGTCTCCATTGCAGGAGCACGACCCTCTCTGTACTACCAGAGCCATACTTAGCCAGAGCAGCCAGAGGACTTTCGCCTACACTCTCCTCGCTGGCCAGACAGGTTGGAAAGGTCTCAGTGGTCTCACTGATGTTTATAAGCTTTGTTTAGCTTGCCACATCAGGGCACATGAGCGACGCCTTCTAGGAATTTGAATTTTATTTAAATTAGTATTAAACAAATACAGTAATCTTTGCTCCCATGCTGGTCTGGGAGAAATAAAAAAAAACTTAGAATGTACCAGCTGCGTCTCTTCCCACGCAGATCGTAAAAGCCGATCGAGGGAATGGGCAAAAATGCAAATCATGTTAACAGGCGATGCGGCTAGCAACTTGTCACTGTATTGATTGCTTTTCCATCTTCTCGCCCACCATGACGTTAAAAGTGGCTTTTGGGTCTTGCGGCCCTGGGCTCTGCATAGAACCGCAAGACCCAAAATGCTCTGTATGCCCCATTAGGGATAAAGACGTGATAGTATGTATGTATGTAGTAATCTTTGGGAGAGGCCTAAGTCCAGCAGTGGACGTTGTGCGGCTGAAATGATGAAATACAGTAACCATAGCCGAAAACGGCCAGGGAAAGATGATGATGCTTCGTTTGTATTTCCTAAGTCGCCTTCTACGACATCCACGGGAGGACTTGGAGTGGTCCTATTCTACTGCAACAATTATCGAAGTAAAAAATAAAATATGTAGGTATTATGTAGATTTTGGATGTAAACGCCTAAAAGCCTCTTAATAGGTGTTTATTAACATAACATCACTGATATTTGATATCGGCCTAATTAAAATACTACATTCATTTGGGAATGAAACGGAATATAATTTCAATATCAAAGATGTTAAATTTCGGAGAAAAGGTATATAAGCGTTAAGTACATAAATAGAGGGTAAAGAAGTAACGCTACGCATAAAGGAAAACAAATTCATGTTACACACATAATTTCACGTTCTTATCCTTGAAGTCTAAGAGCACTTTAATATCGGATGCCAAGACCCACTTCAGGTCGCTGAGCCAGCGAAGTAAGTAAGTATCTATTATAAATGTTTACCTACCCATCGTCATATAAACATTATTATTTCTTTTCCTTGTAACTAGATGGCGCTTTAAGGTAAAAATTAAAACAAAAAATCTTTTAAAACTATTACTTAAATAAAGTAGTGCTTTAATTAGTTAAATAAGACTTATATGACATGCAATATACTTTTTAGAAGTATATTCAACACTTTCTTCGTCACCTTTTTGGCTAGTCGTGTGTGCTGCCATCTCCGAGAGGCCGCTCCGCAACTCCCGTTTTGCGTGCTTACGGCCTCTCCAATAGTTTCTATGGCGTTGGGTATCTGTTACGTTAGTAATTTATCATTTTTATTTAGTAGAGGTCTTAGCACGGACTGACTGCCGGAGCTTCCTATGAGACCTACTAAGGAAGAGGGGTTGCTGACCAAGCCCGGAGGGTTGCTCAGTCAGCATTTAAGCTATCATACAGAAGATGTAACAGTACGTACCCTTCCATGCTGGTCTGGGAGAAAAGGAAAAAATCGGAATGTACCAGCTGCTTTTCTGTTACCTTTACTAAAACTGCTTAAGACGCAACCCTTTTGTATAAATAACTTTTTTATTCGATATACTTTAACAGGTTGAGGATGACTCGCGAAGTCTACAACTCACAGCGCCACTAGTCGAATTGACTTCTAACAGGCCTGTGTCACTCCCCGTTCAGATATCGAAAATATACCTACATTATTACTATGCGCGCGGCGACAACTCCGAAGTGGCAAATGCAGTGAGGTGAATTGTATGTCTAGAGTAATAAGAATGAAATTGGCTTGCTTTACTTCAGGTATCTAAACGAAGAGGTGTCGAGTTCTGACGCGAGCTAAATTAAACCATATCGCTAACGATATTGAGTAGATATTTCTTTGAATTCCTTTGCTGCGTAAGACTTCTGTACGTGAGTCCTTGTACTTATTCTGTGCTTCTACGTTTCCATGACATTATACTTCTATTCCTTCGCTGTTTTGTGCTTTAACATACAGACAAATAATCTATACCATTGTTAGTTTATAATCTAGGCTAGACACAGATAAAACAAAGATATTAGTTGTAGAAATACTTATCAGTAATGGTATGGGTAGTTTATAGAACGAAGGCTTATTTCATTGTTTGTTTTCGATTATAGAAGTTACTTAGGTACCTATTTTATAGACACAGACTACCCGATCGTTCTTTATTTCTTTCTTTTAACCCTCGATAAAAAGGGGGGTGTTATAATTTTGACAGTAGTGGTTGTCTGTCTGGGACTCCATAACGCTTGAACGGATGGCCTAATTTCAATGTGGTTTTATAAGTGAAAACAAGTTCCCTTGCGGTGACTTAGTTAAGATTGATTAAAATCGGTTCAGTCATTTAAAAATTATTGGGAGTTAACGCTTGAAAATTGTTTTTTTTTTTTAGTTTGTCTGGCAAATAAAAGATGGTGCTACGGATATTAGTTCTACTATTTAGTTTCTCAGTTCATCACAAGATGGCGTTTACATTTGAAAGTATTGAACAAACAAATAATTTTCCAAATCGGTTCAGGCGTCTTCGAATAATCGATGACCATACACAAAAAATACTCCTCATCTTTAGAAGTCAGTTAAAAACTAGTATTTCGCCACGAACTTAGACCTCGCGATTATATCTTCTACTACCAAGCAAAGCAAGCAAGCAATCCAATACACTACAATTGAAGACATTTAACCGACTAAACAAATTAAAAAAAAACTAAAGTTGCCCAGACAAAAAAGTTGTTCAAATAAAAAAATGCGTTTTTATAATGGCAACAAAAAAGTCTAATGAAATTTTTAAAAATATTTTGAAATGGCGGATATATGACAGTTTTAAAATTTTAAACCCCCATATTTCCGCCATTTTTAAAAATTTCGAAAAACTGGCTCGACAAAAAAAATCTACTTAGTTGCTGAACCTGCTTACAAAATTTCATGAGAATCGGTTACAAAATGCGACCTGTAGGCGAGAACAGACAGACAGACAGACGGACAAAAGAATTTTTGGCAAATCTCGAAACTGAGACGCTTCGCTCGCTTCGCTCGCTCGGTCAATAAAAATAACATTAAACTTTGCATTCAAAAATAAAATTATTTATTAATACGAGCTGTCATTATTACATTCATTTTGCCAACATCAGAAAATGTAATACCATGTATTAATAATAAACGAGATATTTCCAATTTAAATTATGTCAACCGGAGCTTAATTTTTAATCAGTCAACTTCATTTATCTCTTGAATTCAGTGTTTAACTATTCATCACAAATGTTTGTCAGATAAAGTTCATTAATAATTATAAAATATTACGGAAAAAATTAAAGTAGAATTCTGCTTTCAGCTGCTTTTCATCATCATCATCATCATCATTTCAGCCGCATAACGTCCACTGCTGGACATAGGCCTCTCTTAAGGATTTATTAGCAGGAAGGCGCTGGATCCGCTCTAGACCTGTCATTGGAAATCCTTGGGAGAGACAGTTGCTTTTACTCCGGCAAAAATCTTAAAAGCCGATCGAGGGAATGGGCGAGAATTTGAATCGTATCAATAGGCGATGCGGCTCTAAACCCAAGTATAGGGACAAATTACATTGATTGAGCTAGCTCAAAATTTGTAAAAAAATTATACATATTTTTTGTCAACTCAAGTGTTTTTTAATTAAAAAAAGGCGGAAATATGGGTCTTGAAAACTTCAAAAATATTATATTTTAGGCATTTCTAAAATGTCCCAAAACTTTTGATACTCTTATTGAGTCGCAATTTTTGCGTCGAAACAACTTTTTTATCTTATAAACTTCAACGGCCCGGTTGACGCCATAGACCTATAATTTTTTTGTTGATGCCATAGACCAGTGTTTCCCAAACTTATTTTGTCTACTGCCCACTTTGAGAATAAATATTTTTTTAGCGCCCCCATTTTTTCACCTATTTAAAAACCACTATAACTTCAAATTAAATTAATTAATTATTGTGACCTATATATGTATATTATGTAAATATTTATTCTCAAAGTGGAGGATGATATTTATGTGGTTGTTGTTGAGAGTCGAGAGCTCTCGCAGTCGTTGTTTAAGAGGCCTCCTAGCTAAATAAAGCTCCTAGCAAATAAAAAACATTTTCTTTCTGGGTCTCTTACCGCCCCCCTTGAGACCTGCAGCGCCCACAAGGGGGCGTTATCGCCCACTTTGGGAAAGACTGCCATAGACCTAGAATGTTTCTATTCGATGCTGTGCCAGTGTGCGCTGCCCCCAAATATCAGTAAAGCCGACAAGGCATCCGCGGCCCGATCGCTTCATCACGAGTGACTCTAAGCCGAATTAAAACTGTGACAGCGGATTGAGATGTTACCAGATTGGTGAGAAGGCTGAATAAAGCTGTTTTTGAATGAGCGAGTGAAACAATCGAAGTTCTCAGTCTTCTTATACGCTTTTATTTAGCTTCACCTATTTTATTTTATTTATATATAATTTATTGTATATTGCAGCATACACATCACATCGCTAAAAACTTGTTCTTGATATACTAAAAAATAATTCGTGTATTTCTTTGTGTGTGATTGTGTTTGTGCAGTTTTCACAAATAAACGTTTTATCTATCTATCTATCTATATTTAGTGTATATTTTTTTTCCAATATAAAAATAGTTTAGTTTCACCTGTCCCGTTGTCTGTCTGTCTGTAATGAAATTTTGCAAGTTAAATTTGACCCACTTCCCGGCTTCCGATTGAGCTGAAGTTTTGCACGCATACGTATATCGCGTGACAATGCAGTATTATGATATGGAGCTGATCTGATGATGGAGCGGGAGGATGGCCATAGGAACTCTGTAATGAAACGACGCAATTCCATCGAGTTTGGGCTTATTACCAGTGGTCGGTCAATCGGATGCATATTTACCTAAAGTTGAGATGTTGGCAGTTATGGAGTGCACTTTTGTAACTGAAAAATCTCGGGATTCCGGAATCAAAAATAATTGTGTTTTTTTTTTGTTTATAAAATCAAATCGGGTAGGGTGTATATTTACTTACTTACGTTCAGATTTTTTTTTTAAATCCCCGAATTTGTATTTAAAAAATATGTTATAAGAAGCAAGCCGCTTTCATAATTTCCTAGCCAAACATTAACTTTAGGCAAATATGCATCTGATTATCCGACCACTGCTTATTACATCGTCTTAACAAATAATTAGGACTCAAAACTTTGTACCGAGAAATATTTATTTAAAAAAAAAAAAAAATACTTCTTAATAAAAGTTTGAAAAATCGATGGATAATTGAAAAAAAGGCTTAATATAAAGAAAAACACTTAGAAGCTGTAAACCAGAATGGAAATCTACTCGTAACCTAGCAAACTTTATATGGGCCCATAACCTGGCATGAAGAAAGTTGTTGCTATAAAAGTTTCCTTAAGGGCGGTAGTTTCCTTAAACATTTCTTTATTGTTATATCTGTTTTATGTTAAGGGAATGGTGGCATGATTGAATTGTAATGATCTTTGACTTTTTATGTAAATGGCACAATCAGGGACTTATGAATAATGGGGGATAAAAACATCGTTTTTTAAGTTCCTCTATGAGAAATTATAATTCGCTACCTTCCAACAAATTAAATCAAAAACATTTTAGGGTTCCTTACCTAAAGGGTAATAAGCGGCCAAGTGCGAGTCGGACTCGCCCATGAAGGGTTTCGTAGTAGCAAATAACATAATATAAAAGTCTTGTAGTATGTTTTTTTTTAATTTTTATATTTGAGTTGATTGAATGAAAGGTAAATTGCCGTTTATGATGATGACGTATTAAAAAAAAACTACTAACTAGATCTCGTTCAAACCAATTTTCGCTGGTAGTTTTCATGGTAATGAACATCATATATTTTTTTTAGTTTTATCATTCTCTTATTTTAGAAGTTACGGGGGGGGGGGGGGGACACACTTTTTTCCACTTTGGAAGTGTCTGTCGCGCAAAGTATTCCGTTTAGAAAAAAATGCTATTAGAAACCTCAATATCATTTTTGAAGACCTATCCATAGATACCCCACACGTATGGGTTTGATGAAAAATATATTTTTTAGTTTTAGTTCTAGGTATGGGGAACCCCCAAAATTTACTGTTTTTTTTCTATTTTTGTGTAAAAACCTTAATGCGGTTCACCCAATACATCTACTTACCAAGTTTCAACAGTATAGGTCTTATAGTTTCGGAAAAAAGTAGCTGTGACATACGGACGGACAGACAGACAGACAGACATGACGAATCTATAAGGGTTCCGTTTTTGCCATTTGGCTACGGAACCCTAAAAAGGGGACCTTGTTACTAAGACGTCCGTCTATCTGTCACCAGGCTGTATCTCATGAACCGTGATAGTTAGACAGTTGAAATTTTCACATATGATGTATTTCTGTTACAGCTATAACATACATACATACATACTATCACGTCTTTATCCCTAATGGGGCAGACAGAGCATTTTGGGTCTTGCGGTTCTATGCAGAGCCCAGGGCCGCAAGACACAAAAGCCACTTTTAGCGTCATGGTGGGCGAGAAGATGGAAAAGCAATCATTACAGTGATGGGTTGCTAGCCGCATCGCCTGTTAACATGATTTGCATTTTTGCCCATTCCCTCGATCGGCTTTTACGATCTGCGTGGGAAGAGAAGCAGCTGGTACATTCTAAGTTTTTTTATTTCTCCCAGACCAGCATGGGAGACCGCTATAATAAATACTAAAAACAGAATAAAATAAATATTGAAATTTGGCTTCCATACAAAAAACGTGATTTTTATAGAGCATGAGTCCGACTCGCGCTTGGCCGGTTTGTTTCCTTTTCTTGTCTAACTAGAAATGACGACGATACAATGCATTTCAAATATGCGTCTTTCTTTCTTATCGTGTGTGTTAGTATCTAACACTAGTGTCAGAGTTTTTAAACCGCCTCAAAGGCCTCTGACATGGGTTTAGGTAACGACCAAAGTCAAAGACAGTGACCGGGACAGTCGGCTTAACGTGCCCTCCGAAGCACGGATCATCTTACTTATCAGACAATCAGGTGATCAGCCTACAATGTCCTAACCAAACTAGGACAACAACACAGAGTCGTTGCCCCCGCTGGGAATCGAACCTGCGACCTCCGGGTACGAGCCGAACGCTCTAACCACTACACCACGGAGCCAGTTATGCATAATGTAACTCTTATTCTTTATCTATGTATCTGTAAATATTTAACAAATCGATTGATGATATTATGCATGTCCATAGTCACCTAGGCGGCTACACAAGGCGAGAGCGGGGGAGAGGTGCGGGGGCGGGGAACGGGGACGCATACTGCTGTACGGGACCTCAGGAGATACCGTTCTGTGTGTAATATTTATAGTACCTGGGCGACCGGGCTTTGCTCGGTTACATCTCAAACATTAACTACATTTTTTTAAACTTCTAAAAACAATACAAAATAAAAAATTATATATAAACTTAAACATAAAAAAAACAAAAGTAAGTCACCGAGTGGGATTCGAACCCGTAACACTTCTAGCGGTCCGCCGGCGCGACGAAATTAGCGACCATATTCTGCGTGGAAAGAAAAACGCATGAAAACTCGAAAACACGCGTTTTCCCAAACATAAGACTAATCTAGATCGATTGTTAACCCCCGAAAACCCCATATAACAATTTTCAGCAAAATCGTTAGAGCCGTTTTCGAGATCACAGAAATTTATATACATATAAATATATAAAAAAATAAATATACAAGAATTGCTCGTTTAAAGGTATAAGATTAAATATGTGACAGGAATGCCAAAGACAATTTTAAAGGACCATTTCTTCTGAATTTCGGACGTTGTGCGGCTGAAATGAATTAATTAATTTCATCTGAAGTTTTTATCGCATAGTATTCAGTACAACTACCTACATATCGTAAATGCTATCAGCTCAATACCAAACCCTTGGGGCTATTAGACCAAGTTTAGACGGGAGATAGTTGTAAATTGGGTTTGCATGCGACGCTCCGTTAGATCCAATACTGTTCCATGAACTCGGATAACGTAAGTCAGATAATTGAACGAATGAAATCTGATTTTTCTTCGGCAATCCAACGTTTGTCTATAGGGATGAGAACTGGGTCAAAAATATATGATCCGGTTAAGTTAAAATGTCACAAAATAGTGTCACTTCCCATTAATATACATACATACATAATATCACGCCTGTTTTCCAGGGGTAGGCAGAGACTATGGACCTCAACTTGCTACGATCCTGACAAACTTCTTTTGCTTCATCTAAACTCATCAATTTCTTCATACATGCCCTTCGGTTACGGGTACTTTTTACCTCTCCTTTTTAGAACGTCTGCAATTTGGTCGCAGAAAGTTCGTCGAGGCCGACCCTTTCCTACTGTTCCTTTCACATGTATCATATAAATATTTTTTGTCAATCTCTTTTCACCCATCGTTTCTACATGCCCAAACCATCTTAACATCCCTTTCTCTATTTTTGTCACGTCCTCTTTTAGTCCAATACATTAATATAGACTTGAAAATAAATAGATATGATAATGGTGCGGTTATTTTCTCTTCTCTCAGGCACCTATTTTACAGATGGGAGAACCTCTAAGCGATTAAACCAACTTAGAGAATAGATACAGTTGTAAATTAAGTTTGCATGCAGCGTTTCGGATCATTCAACCATGTGAGAGTATATATGTAGCTTCCAGGCAGTATACAAAAAAGCTGGCAACTTTACCTTATTGTAATAAATATAAACAAACAAGTCACACTGATTGAGCTATCCTCAAAGTAAGTTCGACAGTTGCGTTATGGAATACTAACTCAACGATACTATATCTTATAACAAACACAATATATATAACCATCGAAGACACAGGTCAATTTAAAAAAGATAATTTCCTATCTTCACCTCACCGGGGATCGAACCCGGGACCTCTGGAGTGGCACCCTGGTGTGGTGACCAGTAAGCCACAGAGGTCGTCGTTGTATCGCAATGCTGAGGATTTGTGCCTTTTTTGACTTTTTGACTTTGACTTTTTTGCTATGTATTTGAACAACTCAGTCAAGGGATTCCCAGTATAGGGTGTGAGAGGCTAACAAATCAAATAGTTCATTGCTCTCTACTTCCTAGAAACCGAAATGCAACTAGGTTTCGAGTTTCAATCCAGATCTAGCTTCTGAAGTAACTCCAATTCAGCGTAGGCTAAGTCTAGACTGTTCCATGCATATTAAACACTTCAGACCCAGTCACAGTACATGCAAATCCTATTAAAACGTGGCTCTGAAGGTTACTAACGGAGACGAGTATATTTACTAGGCAAATTGAAAAAGCCCCGGTAACGCCATCTATTGATAAGTGGCGGAACTACATAATGTATTGATATGGTAGCGCCATCTTTTATTTGTTAGGTAAATTAGTAAGTGGGGGAACTACACAGATACATTTTCACGTCTATATCCCTGACGGGGTAAACAGAGCCTAGGGCCGTTAGGCCCAAAGGCAACGCTTAGCGTGGTGGTGGTGGGGAACTACACAATATATTGATATCGTAGCGCCATCTACTATTTATCAGATAAATTACAAATCCCCGAATTTGAAGCGTTATTAAATACCTAAATAATACAGGTAGGCCTAAAAATGAATATTGACAAGACTAAGGTCATGTCAAATAGGCACGTTACGCCTTTCCCTGTTTCTGTTGGGAGCTCCACCCTAGAACTTGTAGACCAGTATATCTACCTGGGTCAATTGATCCAGGCAGGAAGTTCCAGCTTCGAGGAATAGGTCTTTCGACGAATTCGACTAGGCTGGGCAGCGTTCGGAAAATTGCGCAGTTTTTTATCGTCTGGAATACGTCAGTGCCTCAAGACGAAAGTGTTTAATCAATGTGTGTTACCAGTGATGACTTATGGCTCTGAAACGTGGTCCCTTACTATGGGTCTCTTAAGAAGGCTCAAGGTCGCTCAAAGGGCTATGGAGAGGACTATGCTCGGTGTTTCTCTACGCGATCGAATCAGAAATGAGGAGATTCGTAGAAGAACGAAGGTCACTGTCATAGCCAAGCGGATTAGCTCAATAAAGTGGCAGTGGGCGGGGCACATAGCGCGAATAATCGATGGCCGATGGGGCAGAAAGGTTCTCGAATGGCGGCCACGTACCGGCAATCGCAGCGTAGGAAGGCGCTGGATGCAGGATGCTTCCGATCGGTCGTTTTGGAAATCCTTGGGGGCGGCCTATGTCCAGCAGTGGACATCCTGTGGCTGATATGATGATTAAATACCTATTTTTTTTTAAACGAATGTACCGATTTTCATCAGACATGAGAGACAAGAGAAGTTGCTTTCGTTGCGTTCGAGTACTATGATACCATAGACACACACAGGTAGACAGACACGGGGCAAACTTATAACACCCTCTTTTTTGAAGGGGGTTAAAAAAGGGATAAAGACATCTGACATAGCTGGATGAATGCCATACAATGATAAACAACACGTTAACTCGAGAAATTTGTATACCATTTGTGGTCACCCATCAAAGTGCTCAAGCTCGGAGTTGCTTAACTTGCGAAAGCGTTAGTAGTGCCGCACTACTAGCAGTTTCGCAAGTTAAGGGTCCCCCGACCCTAGACCAAAATACAACTTTCCATACAAACGTAGTCTACGTTTTATTTCAAAACGACATGTCCGATTTGGGCAAAATTTTGTAATTTCAAAGATATTGCAATTATCTAGGTTTATAACTAGTTTCCGACGGTAAAAATATGAACTTGAAATAGAATATAGTGTTTTATATCATTTTTGACCATTAGTATGGGAAACTTCTAAATCGTTATATTTTCTTTCCAGTTCATAATTTTAGTATAGGAAACCAGTTATAACCCTAGATAATTGCAATTTCTTTACAATTACCAATTTTTACCGGAATCTGACATGTGGTTTAAAAATTAAACGTAGACTACGTTTTGTATGGAGAAGTCTAGGGTCGCCGGACTCTTAAGTAGTAAGTACTACCAGGTCATCGAGCCCCTCAAGTGTATTAAACGAATGGTTAACATTAGGACCTTGTGACGTCATCATCACCTTCCCGTATCCTCGGTTGCATGCTCAGCCCGGGGGCCGGGGTCCGCTACCTAACCTAGGAGATTTGATGAGGTTACTGGTTTTTACAGAGCGACTGCTGTCTGACCTCCGCAACCCAAAGAGTAGACCAGAACCAATTCTTGGATAGGTTAACCCACAGTCTATTTTTATCTGAAAATAAATACGGAATCATATTTATTTTCAGATAATCAAGTGATTCAAGCCTGCAATATCTTAACCAGACTGGAGACAAGTTTTTACTAAGTATGCTTCCCAATGAGACTCATACATACATACATACTATCACGTCTTTATCCCTAATGGGGCAGACAGAGCATTTTGGGTCTTGCGGTTCTATGCAGAGCCCAGGGCCGCAAGACCCAAAAGCCACTTTTAGCGTCATGGTGGGCGAGAAAAGCAATCAATACAGTGATGGGTTGCTAGCCGCATCGCCTGTTAACATGATTTGCATTTTGCCCATTCCCTCGATCGGCTTTTACGATCTGCGTAGGAAGAGAAGCAGCTGGTACATTCTAAGTTTTTTTTTATTTCTCCCAGACTCAATGAAATGAGACTCAAACCCACGACATGCGGATTACAAGGCAAACCCCTTGACTACTGCAGTGCAATTCTGGTATTTTACATTTTAACTGTCAAATTCACGATACAAAGTACGCTTCGAACACGCCTCGATTCGAACCAAAACCAGTTAAACTTTCTTCTGACATTTCAAATCGAAGGTGAGCGGAGTAGGGATTGAAAAACTACGATTTTTATCGGTTTTGTAGTAATTCTAGCTTTTTCTGTGGATGTAGACATGCAAATTGAAGATATCGATAAAAGGAATAGATCTTTATAAAAAGGCCATGGGTTTACCTGTGATTATTTCCGTCATATATGCGACGCAAAGTTTAGCTTTGAAACGTTTACAATTTTTAATATGTTGAACGCCAATATGATAATCAAAATAAAGATTCATAAAAGAAACCCCAACCTCCTAAGTCACAATAACTATGAAACGCGAGGTAGGTCGTGCTCCGGAAATTGTTGGCACTGCCATACTCCAGAAATAATGCATTTTTCATTTGACGACCGCCGTAGCGTAGTGGTCACCATGCTAGTCCGCCACCCAGTGGTCCCGGGTTCGATTCCCGGTCAGGGCAAGTTGGAAAATGGCCTTTTTCAAATTGTCCTGGGTCTTAGATGTTTATCTATAAATGTATTTGTACTAAAATATAGTAAGTATCGTTGAGTTAGTATCCTATAACACAAGTCTCAAACTTACTTTGGGGCTAGCTCAATCACAGTAGTTTACATACATACATACATACTATCACGTCTTTATCCCTAATGGGGCAGACAGAGCATTTTGGGTCTTGCGGTTCTATGCAGAGCCCAGGGCCGCAAGACCCAAAAGCCACTTTTAGTGTCATGGTGGGAGAGAAGATGGAAAAGCAATCAATATAGTGATGGGTTGCTAGCCGCATCGCCTGATAACATGATTTGCATTTTTGCCCATTCCCTCGATCGGCTTTTACGATCTGAAATGGGAAGATCTTCGAACAATCCTACATTTGCTTTGCTCGTTCAACTTAAATATCGATTCGATAAATCTTTTCTTCTAGCAGTTTGCACATCCCTATTATAATCAAGTAAGTATTACATTTATTTAAACCAAATAACTTACAAATCTGTCAAGAATAGTAAAACTTCATAGACACACAAATGTCAAAAACTGTTTACCAGATTGAAAATATGTATAGTCCAAAATCTCTGTTATATATTTATGTAATAGCTTTACTACTATACCATCTACAGTGATCGTCCTGTCCGTTCCGTTTGCCCATCGTAATTACTGATTATGCAGGGAAGAGGCAATTCGTCCAGCAGTGGAATTTTATAAAAAATAAATAAATAGACAAGAATGTGAGAATAATATACGATATATATACACAAGCAATATTTATTTTTCTTATAATAAAACATTTCAAGATGAAAATATCTTGAAATAATCAAAAATTTCCAGTATTCCAGTAGTTGTCCTTGAGCTTTAGTCAATAATTTTAATCCAATCTGTTTTTTCGAAACTCCTTTGAATCCTCTAACACTTAACACTTGTATTGTATATTATGGCACAAAGAGTTCCATTCATAACATCCAAAATAGTGTGTTTTGTAAAAATAATGTATATTAAATTCATAATATGAGTCCTGTAAAAATCAACATTATTAAAAATTTACAATATGTCATTTCAGAGCACTATACATGAGTTGACATGTTCCAGAATGATTAGAAAAACATATTGGTTTTGAAAAGAGTATATTCTACAGATTCATACTCTCTTATATGAAATCTTCTAGTTTCTTCGCTGGATAGCAAAAGATAGCAAAAATAATCATTTCTCTTATCACCAGGGGCGGCTTTCAATCGCGGAGCAATGTCGTTAAAAAGTCTAAGTCTAAGTCTTCTCACGCCAGGGTCCTACGGTCGAGAGAGACGAGCCGCTTTGCAGAGTAGCAACCTACTCGATTCATCTATCAAGTCTGTCGAGCGCGCTCGTTTTCTTGCTAACGCCTAGAATGAGAGTCTTGTTTGTAGTAACATCCACCATACCATCTTTTAATTTACTTTTATGGAGCCGAGAACTCAGTTATAAAACAACATAATCCCATTGCGTTGAACTGTCAGACTCGTTTGATTAGTCTTAGTCTTGACAAGCACTGGTAGACAACATTAAATATTTTTTTTGGTCTTTGGATAGGTTGCCAGGTCAGGTTTTGACTGTACCCGAGGTTTGTTTTCATTTTACTCTAGATAGAATATTTTTAATCGACTTAAAAAAAAGGAGGATGTTATTAATTCGTCTGTACCTGTTTTTGACGTGATAACGTCTTTAAAATCGTTTTAGTCGGGTGACATGTTCAGAAACTTGTGTCACACCAAAACCTCACGAGCGCGATCGCAGGTATAACGAGAGAGAGACGGACCGATCTCCCGTCTCATCTCGAGCGCTGCCAGAAGACGTTATCACGTAAACATCTCGATCGTAAACCTACTTTACAAACAACCAATTTTTTTTTTTTTTGTATGTATGATGCTTTCATTACCCACGTAGGTATGTAGGTATATTTATTGGAACGCTGTCTAGCTGGAGGCCAGTCTTACTGGATTTTAACTTGTATCTAGTTTCGACGACCTCTGCTGTCTTGGGTTCGTCATACTAGGTTGTCACAGCAGAGGTCCCGGGTTCGATCTCCAGTCAGGTCAAGATGGAAAATGACCTTTTTCATATTGACGTGGGTTTAGATTTTTATCTATATATTTATTTGTTATAAAATATAGTATCTACACAAGTCGTGAACTTACTTCGGGGCTAGCTCAATCTGTGGGATTTGTCTATACACATTTATTTATTTTGAAAAATCTAGTAATGTGAGGGTGACCGCTCGTGCTTTCACAAGTTAAGGAACCAGCCGAGGTTGAAACCTGGATTGGTGAGTGAGCGTCGCTTGGTAGACGTTGGCTCATATTGGTTCGTTGCGGCCAGTATGTGAGCGATGTGCTCACATATTGGTCGCCACGAACGATGCGGGCGCTGTGACGGCGGCGCTTGGTAGACTATTTACCGTAGCTACAGCTCGACAGGCCTTACTCATTGGGATGAGTCCAGGGTCCACACATTTTCCCGGGTTAAAAAGTACCTTTGCTAGTTAGGCATAAATCTTTATAATAAGTTAGGTACCTGTATTCTTTTTTAGGGTTCCGTACCCAAAGGGTAAAAACGGGACCCTATTACTAAGACTTCGCTGTCTGTCCCTCTGTCCGTGTGTCTGTCTGTCACCAGGCTGTATCTCAAGAACCACCATAGTATATATATATGTATAGTATATATAGTTGAAATTTTCACAAATTATGTATTTCTGTTGCTACTATAACTATTAATACTTAAAACAAAATAAAATAAATATCTAAGGGGGCTGCCATACAACAAACGCGATTTTTTATAGATAATGGTACGGAACCCTTAGTGCGCGAATCCGATTCGTACTTGGCCGGTTAGAGCTAGTACATACTGGGCGCTCGGCGTCGCGTTGGTCGCGTACACACACCGCTCTTAGGACGGCGTTCTACGCGCGATAGTAAGGTGCGAAAAAAGCAAAAAAAAAATGGAAAAGAAACGAATCGTGAAACGAAAGCGCGCGATCAAATGTTCAACAAAATGGCCGCTCATATATCTCAAAGCGCGCAGATGACGCCCGAGCAACGCTCGTTCAAACGAAAAAATGTAAACGCGCGCTTGACACGCGCTTGACCAGCAGCGCGCGCTTGCATGTGTACATTTCTATTGAATTAGGGGTTCTCAAAAAGCGCGTTTTAAAACGCGCAATGTGTACCAATGTGCTCTTATTACATATATAAAAAAAATATAGAATCGTTGAGTAGATCCCATAAGACAAGTCGCGAACTTACTTTGGGATTAGCTCAAACTGTGTGGTTTGTCCGTATATATTTGTTTATCAAAACAAATTTTATTTATTTTATAAATTATAAGACCTAAACCGGCAATTTTCCGAAGACGAAAGCGCGAATATTCGTAGCATAGCATAAGCAAACGCACACGCACACGCATACGCGCACGCGTGCGCTCTAGCTCGTGCACATGCCTGTATTAGTGACTGCCCAGGTGAGATTAAATTTGAATCGGTAAGTTTCCTGGCCCCAAACTTGCTCACTCGGCTTCGATCGAACTTTGTAAATTACCAGAATACCAATCTAATGACATCTTACTTTCTATCGGGTTTGTTTCGAAGCGGGGCGAGGTCGGCTTTGTATGGGTTTTGGTTCGTACTTTCTTTCGAGTTGCTATCGTGTGCACAATAGGGATATTGACTAAAAATATTTTTTGGCTCAGAGTAGGTAGATTATTATTTTTTCTATTACTAACAAATAATGACAAAGATAATACGCATTTAAATTTCACATGACCCCAAGATCACCTACGATTTTTAACTAAAGGTGTCGTAAATTTATATTACTTTGCTAACCGAAAAAATATGGGTCCTTTATTTTTGGATAATCTAGTTGACGGACCAAATAATATAATATCTTTTTATCCAGTCCACATCCCTTTTCAGAAATACAAATTCCTTTATAAGCTTTTAAATAATTTATAACTTGAACTTTGTAATTATTTTCTACGGATTATGAATTTTGTTAATGAATATTCAGTAATCATTGATTCTAGCCGCATCGCCTATGAACATAATTTAGATCTCACCATTACGCTAAGCCTGTCCTTTCGGTCTTACAGCCCTGGGCTCTGTGTATACCGTAAGGAATGAAAATGTGATAATGTATCTATTACGTGATATGCAAGCCGTTAGTCTTGGAAATCACCACGGTATAGCTGTCGTCAAGCTATGTCAGATACCTATAGACCAGTACCAGTGTTGGCCAGTTACACAAACCAAAAACAAATACATATGTTAAAACCGAGATCTTATCAGTACTGCAGGTGAAGACAATACACACGTAGGGGTTCCTGTCACCTTACCAGTTTTCCGCCAGCCCAACCAAAGAAGGCAAGACGGAGGTTAGGTTAATTCTAAAGTTCATTTTACGCGTATAAAGGCCTGGACTTCAGATAGTTTACTATAAAAGCAGTGCATTTAGGCCTTTTAGCTCCACTGCTTAACTTAATTACATTAGATTATTTGTTTGTCAGGATCGTAGCAAGTGGAGGTCCATAGTCTCTGCCTACCCCTGTGGGAAACAGGCGTGATGTTATGTATGTATGTATTACATTATTTGTATCTTCTCGCCACAAACGTGTGTGTAAGTGGCCAACACTGGTTGCTTAACGACTGCCATACAATGATGACAGCCGGGGCCAACGGCTTTACGTGCCTTCCAAAGCCCGGAGTAGCTTGGGAAAATTTTATACCACTTGTGGTCCCACCCAAATGCGGACCACGCCTGGTGTTGCTTAACTTGCTAGATTCCTATTTTAACATGTCTTTTTAAAGATGGTGACCCCTTGCCGTACTCCTCTGTCGATAGATATGGGATTGATGTTGTCCTACCCCTAGAAAGTACTTTGTTAGACTTCGACATATATTTTTACATCTTCAATTTGGAATTTGGTATATGTTTAAAACATTTCTACAACATAAATTTATGTAAAAAGGTAAAATAAAAATATTTGTCCCAGTCCGCTCATATCACGAAAGAAAACACGCGTTCGAGGTTCGTTCGTAGTTTTGACAGCGGTTTCGATACAAAATCAGCGCTCAAACTATCCAAAGTACGATCATTGTAATTGCCGGAATACCAATTGCCTTCTGACAGCGTCAAAAACACGAAAGATGTCGAATCGTAGAATACCGATTCGGGGTTGACAGTTCAAATCGTAAGCAAACCCGCGGAAAACTGCTAACATGTTGTCATATATGACAGTAAGTCAAGTCGATTCAAGTTAATTCAACCAGATTCAAGTCGTTTTGTGTGACCAAAAAACGTCTCAGAATACCAATTCGAAACTGACAAGATGCTTTTGTGTCAAAGTTTATAAAACTAATAGCTCAGAATCGCACTGCTGGACCACCTAGGCAGGTGTGACGTGGAAACTCGTAAATAACTTCGTACAGTATATTCTCGGTGCGAGCTAAACATCCAATTACTTATTTGGATGAGCACTGACTGCAAGCATAACATAGCGAAACAACAGAAAATATACCGTCTTATTATAAAACGAGGACAATCCTTTTTTCTAGGACAGGAATGTGAAGAGTATGTGGCGCAGGTCTTTGCGACCACGAAAGTCGACCGGCGCAAGCAAAATAAATTCAGATTATTATATGCTAGGCCAATCCTTTATAGAAAATAATAATTTATAGACGCCATCAAAATTATAACTAGCTATAGGTTTCTTCATAAAATTATTGTGTGTCCTTATACACAATCGATTTGGTTCCGATTTTCTTTTCCGGTTTTCTTGATGATCAATATTTATAGTCGACACAACACTATTTGAAAGTGTCAAGATAATAAGAGACAGGCATATTATGCCATTGTATGGTGCTGTCTTACTCATACATACTTCGAGCGCACGTTATATAGCCCCTTAATTTGTTTCTTGGTTCGGTTATGCGCCCAAATCAAGTTGATATCAACAGATGAGATAACACTTTAAAAAAAAAACAACTTTTAAATAGTTTCATATGTAAACGCCATCTAGTGATAGTAGGGCGAACTAAATAGAAGAATCAATCCGTAACGTATCCGTAGTGCCATACATTTTTTGACAGGCAAACTACAAAAACCCCGACTTTCAAGCGCTAACTTAATAACTTTTAAACCGCCGAACCGATTTTCATCAAACATATCTAAGAACAATCGGAAGGGAACTAGAACCGAATTGAAATTGGTGTATCCGTTCGAACGCTACGATGCCACAGAGAGACAGACATAAGCGTCAAACTTACAACACCCCTTTTTTAATGAGGGGTTAAAAATTTAAATTTTTAGTTTTAATTTAAATTTTAATAAGTTTGAATAGTTTTAATTTAGGTTAAATATATTCAATACTCAATACTCAATCATTTATTGCTTCCTTAATGTATATACAGGTCTTTGATTATAAAATAGGATCTATTAAGGGCCCTGAAGGGCGCTGCAATGAGAGAAGGGCTATGTATAAAAAGAAATGGTTTCTGTACTGAAATATTTCTGTACTGTTCATAATTTGTACTCCAAGTTTGATCAATATTCAGAGTTGTGCTCAGGGACTATAACACTGAAGTATATTCTCAGGACTGTATGTATGTATATGTCGTGGACAGATCAGAGAGTTGATCATTTCATGATATGGCCAACCAGTTAAAAGACAAAAATCATTTATTTATCTTTGGATATTTGTAACAAGAGGCAGCGCGCGGCTTCGCCCGCGTTAACCACACGAGTGAAGTCGCGGGCGTCATGCAATATAGCCTATACCCTTCCTCGGTAAACGACCTATCTAATACCGAAAGAATTTTTCAAATCGGACCAGTGGTTCTTGAGATTAGCGCGTTCAAACAAACAGTGGTTCCTGAGATTAGCGCGTTCAAACAAACAAACTCTTCAGCTTTATATATAAAAATAAGTATAAGTATATATGGATTCCACGTTGTATACATTCTAATTAACAACCTCCTTCATTTTGAAGTCGGTTAAAAACATATCCTCCGTCGCAATCGGTTAACAAATATGCTACTCCGTATATCATCGAAATATCTCGACCATGTACGTGTGACAGCGGCACTTTTGAGTAGAATCTGGGTCAATCCGGGATTGGATTAGACAGCTGATCTTGATAGACAAGCTCCATGGCAAGTGGCTGTGATAGATCCCTTAAAAGGATAAGTCCGCTGATGTGTGGTTACTTATACAGTATCACGTTTTTATCCCTAATGGGGCGGGAGAACAATTTCGGTGTGGCGGCTCTTAAAAAGACAGAGTAAAGGGCCGGAAGACTTAAAGGCCACTTTTAGCGTAATGGTCTGCCTCCGTGGTGTAGTGGTTAGAGCGTTAGGCTCATACCCGGAGGTCGCGGGTTCGATTCCCGGCGGGGGCAACGACTTTGTGTGGTTGTCCTAGTTTGGTTAGGACATTGCAGGCTGATCACCTGATTGTCTGATAAATAGATGATCCGTGCTTCGGAGGGCACGTTAAGCCGCCAGTCCCGGTCACTGTCTTTGACATTGGTCGTTACCTAAAACCATGTCAGAAGCCTTAAAAACTCTGAAACTAGTGTTAGTCACTAACACACACGATAAGAAGAAGCGTGATTGTGGGCGAGAAGAAGGTTTTTAATTTCGAAAAAGTATGAAATTGTGCTTGTACAATATACGGCTTGTTTTTCATTATTCGTGGTGCCCAGCTCTCGCACCGAGCTACTGAAAAAAGCGCCACTAACGCAGACGCTGCGCACGCTCAACCAAATGGTTTAAAAGAATAAAACCTACAATATAACATCGTCGACATTTCGACATTTAAAATAATAAAACCAACAATATAAATGTAAAGTGCATAAATATAAATACACAAATATAGCTAATATTAAATGAATTAAAATACTGACTTTGTTATACAAACTGACATTACCTACTCGTATCAAAAAAGTACTAAACAAATCAATCTTTATTTAAATAATTACTAACTAATTTTATATTAGATAAATACTAACGAAAAATAAAACCGCATGCCGTTCCATTTTTTTTCTTTTGCAATGCCCTGTCAGGGCTCATGTTGTACCTACTAATTTAAGAAGTGACTATGTAGTAAAGTGTTATGTATGTACAATATGAAAAGCAATAAATGAATTGAATTGCATTGAATGGCAAAAAAAAAGATATTTTTACCTGTTCTCTGAACGAATTCACAAGAGTTGCATTAGGTACCTATGTGTTTTGTGTTATGAATTATGATTAATTATATTATATTATTGCTTGTCTATCATATTGGTGAAACCTGTAACGATGGATTTAAGTTATTATTACAAATAAATAAATTCTACTATCCTACTTACATTATAAATGCGAAAGTGAGTTTGTATATTTGTTTGTTTGTTACCACTTCACGCTTCAATCACTAAACCTATTTAGAAAAAAAATTATATGGATATAGTTTGATACCCAGGGAAAGGATAATTTTTATCTCAAAATTCTTAAACGGGCACAGCCTATAAAATATAATAACAGTACAAGCCTTAGTCACCAGCGAATCAACAGCACTAAGTTACGGTTGATTCGTTGCCGACTGTACTTGTAATCAGTCAGTGAGTCACAGCTCTTGAGACGTCGATCGTCGGCGATCGAAAACACTCGACTGTACTAATGAGCTCATCTGAATGCTATCCACTTCTGAAATGATCTATATACGTATAGATCTTGCAATCTTTGAGTACAAGTACTTCAAATTGGCAAGATGTTTTTCAACCAAATTCAAAAAAAGGAGGTTATAAATTCGACTTGTATATATATATATATTTTTGTGTATATTACATCATAACTCCGTCAAATATGAACCGATTTAAAAAATGTATGTTTCGTTTTAAAAAATGCCTTGCAAGGTTGGTCCCATGTAATTTTTTTTAAGATCGGCGAAAAGGTCTTGGAGCTGGAGACCAAAATACCTCAATAATTGACAACTGCAGCTCAAATATTTTGTGTATGTCACCTCGTTACTCCGTCAAATATGAACCGATTTAAAAAAATGTATGTTTCGTTTTAAAGAATGCATTGCAAGTTTGGTCCCATGTAATTTTTTTTAGATCGGAGAAAACATCTTGGAGCTGGAGACCGAAATTCCTTATTAACAGACAACTGCAGCTCAAATATTAATACATTTTCAAACTTATAACACTTTCTAATATAAACAGATTCTAATGATTCAATGTTTGTTTGGAAGAGTTGCATATAAGATTCGTTTTTTATATTTTAAATAAGGACCTGATGAAGGGTTTTGGATGTTTCTATTATTATTAATATTAATACTTAATAAGCACTGAGGCTTCACATACAAGTTTTTATAAAAAAATATATTTATAACAATTACTTATACTATTTTAATTGTAAATTTTATGATAAGTATTTATTTATAATTTACAGAAAACAACATTCAGTTTACAATAAAAAATGCAATAAGCTTAGTTCTCTTCCTGCTAAAAGCTGTGAAATAAAAACTTTAAAAAAAAATTATAACCGACTTCTAATCGAAATGCACTAAAAAGCAAAAAATAATTATTTTTTATATCAGATGTCCCTGAAGTTCTAGGTAAAAAAATATCTATAATACTCATTATTTATTTGGAGTCGGTGCCAATCTAAGTACCTATTTTACATTGAAAACATTCATAAAGTACTTGTGTAATTATTAACAACTCGAAAAAGAGCTGTTACTCGGCTGAACATATCATAGCAAAGAACACTCTCGATTGAATTACTTTTTTAACAAGAAAAAATCAAAATCGGTTCATTAATTTGGGAGCTACGACGTGGTAGGTATCCGTATTTTGGGCGCTACGACGTGGTATTACTCGTACATGGTAAATTTCTTTGAACTCTGAGGCAGGAAGATTGGCACCGACTCCAAATAAATAATGAGTATTATAGAGATTTTTTACCCAGAACTTCAGGGACATCTAATATAAAAATTAATTATTTTTTGCTTTTTAGTGCATTTCGATTTGAAATCGGTTATTATTTTTCAAAAAGTTTTTATAATACTAGCCGAAGCCCGCGACTTTGTTCGCGTGGACTTTATGACTTCGGAAAATGCTCATCAGGTTGAACAACTTTTGCTGAGGCGTTATTTTTATATTTCTTATAGTTTAGCTGGACCATTACAGTTCTGCATCAGGTGTTTCATTTTCCAAAATCAATTATACCCTATATGTTGCCCAGGCTTAACAGCTAGCTATATAACAAAAAAAGTTGCATTCGAAACCATCCAATATTTCTAAAAAATTCTATCAAATTTACAAACGTTTTCAAAAAAAATCACAAGAATCGGTTAAGAAATACGACCTGTAGGCGATACAAACCGCACTCATGTTTTGTGCTCATGTTATACTTTTTTTTTCAAATAGATCCGTCAAAAATACCACCCCGAATAGTACCCGGTGCAAAACTTATGCTTGCCGCATTACCTCTTTGAATACGCTATTTTCCAACAAGTCAAATCAGATACTTTTTTCTAAACGTCAAAACAAACAGTTTCTATGGGATTTTGTATGAAATACAGGCAGATGACGTCATAGTTTTTTGGAGTCAAATAGCGTTCTTAATATCAGTTTTTCTGCAAAAATAAATTTAAAATCACGTTAAAATGGATATTTTCAAAGACAACTGACATTATTTTGCGTTTTATTTCGTTATCAGTACAAAATAATTTATTCTTGGCTAAGGAAAATATACAATTGCTATTGGATCAGGGAGTTACTTTATAAAATAATACGTTAGTTATACGAAAGTGACGTCCATTTCTACGTCAAACCAAATTAAACTTTATCATCATATGTCAGAGCTTAATGTTGCTTGACACTGAAACGCGGATTCGCAGTAACGTCCATCTTGCGTACCGCTTTTAGAGTAACCCGCCAGTTTTTAAATGTTGTACATTTAAAACTCATTTAAGTACTTACGAGTATATGGGTGTCTCGTGGCCCTGCTTGTACCAAATGACGAGCCCCATCCGGTCGTCGGGCAGGGCGGGTGTGACGTCACACGGCAGCTCTACAGAGCCCCCTGTCGGCGCGTGGAAGGACTCGATGTTCGCTGGAAAGAAGAGAAAGAGGAATATAAGTAACTGAAACTAGCTCTTTTTTGCTGGTCTGGGAGAAAAGAAAAAACTTTGAATGTACCAGCTGCTTCTGTAAAAGCCAATCGAGGGAATGGGCTAAAATGCGAATCATGTTAACAGGCGATACGGCTAGCAACCTATCATTGATGGCTTTTCCATCTTCTCGCCCACGATGATGCTGAAAGTGGCTTTTGGGCCTTGCGGCCCTGGACTCTGTCTGCTTAGAGCCGCAAGACCCAAAATGCTCTGTCTGCCCCATTAGGGATAAAGACGTGATCGTATGTATGTATGAAAGTAACTAGAAGTCAAACAAGAACAAAAATCCTAATAAATATAACAAAGTCGTGTTAGTTACATTATTTATAATTCAAGAACGGCTAGACATATTTAAATGAAATTTGGTATACATATAGTTTAAGACCTAGGAAAGGAAATAGAACAGTTTTTATCCCGAAATTCTTACAGGAGCGGAGCCCGCGGGCGCAGCTAGTAAAAAAATTAATACGGACAAATCACACAGATAGCCCCAAAGTAAGTTCGAGACTTGTGCAATGGTATACTAACTAGAACGATACTATATCTTATAAAATTATAACGCATACGTATATAGCTATACATCCAAGACCCAGGTTAATCTGAAAAAGATCATTTTCCATCTTGACCTGATCGGGGTTCGAACCCGGGATCTCCGGTGTAACAGCGTGGCATGGTGACCAGTAGACCACAGATAACAAGATGAAAAGTATAATTTACTAGCTGGTGCCAGCGACTTCGTCTGCGCAGAATTATCACTATCACACAATATTTTTATAAATTGTAGCCAATGTGTTATTCCGATGTATAAGCTATATCCATTCAGTAGTTTTTACGTGAAAGAGTAACAAAAATCCATCCATACTTATAAACTTTCGCGTTTATAATATTAGTAGGATGAATCTGCAAGAAAAAGCTTTAAATTTAAACCAGAAACTGCTTTGGACAGGTAAAACTGTCAGGTGCAGTTTCAATATATTCATTACTCGTAATACATCAATAAAAAAAATTACACTCATCAATAATATCGATAATTTTCCATAAAACGTTATCTGCAATGTCTTGATCGTTGCCCTGAGCGAACAGGGATGCGCGGAGTCGATAAACACAAGTATCGATGTCGATAAAACACGGCCAAATTACAGACGCGGCCGTGACACAGTAATCGTAGTTGGGAGCTATATTGTTAGCGAGATTATTGCTTATGAAATTCGGTCAAGAGTGAGTTTGACTCAATTTATGAAGGTTCCGTATCCGTTTACTAAATAACACATGCATTCGCAAATGTTATAACAGTTTTGTCTGCTATGATTATCGTTCCGATATTTAGCATATTATTATTATCTAAGGATAGGCAACTTAAATGAGATTAAGATTTGTAAAAACATCTTAGACTAAAAAATAATGATTAAACTCTAAATAACGACCCAGAAAGGCAAAAAGAGTATACATATGAGTGCTATAAGTAAGGCAGACATTGTTTATGTATAGACAAAGTTAATGTTTTTTATATTGCTTTATTGTTCGTTTTTATGTTATAGAACGAACTCTTATTGATAATCGCTATAGTGCTATAACTCTAACTGCGCCAACTCCCCCACATCCTTTATAGTCTTCTTTACCCAATTGTCGCTTTATTGATAAACCCGCCTTTGTACCTACTATATTTTAAATATACTTTTGATTATTGACATACTTAGCTGGTGCAATAAAGAAATTTATCTTTCTTAAATTGTACGCCAAATATATGACTTATGTAGGTGTATTATTAATTAGATATTAAGAAGAAACAGTGGGTTAGTTTAAATAATCTGTAAGATAAAAATAATTGAAGGATATAGAACTGTCATACGCAGCCCAGTATGTTGAAAAGTCGGAGAGGATGAACGATTATATAATAATCAATAAATTATATATAATATCGATTTAGGTAATGCTAAAAACACTGTCGCATCACTTTATCTGGCAGACAAAGTGATGCGATAAGACACCTCTTCACACAAAGTTAAACCTGGAAATTTCTTAGGAACTCAAAACAATACTAACATGAAAATGTACATTCAGAAAGATTTTAATAAAGTCTTTCGTCCAAAATTCGCAACTCCTAAAAGCCAAACTAAGAAAAACGACGGTCATACTTCGGTACGCAACCCTGAAAGCGTAGAGAGGGGCAATTTTCGATAATTGGATCACGATAAAAAGTGAAATGGGCGCCAAGATCGCTCCAGGGGCTGTTTAACAGAATGATCTGCTAATGGCGATTAACAATGCGTCGAAAGATCGCGAAACGAGAAATGCAGAGGAATTAATTAATATCCAGCCTTTTGTTTATATTCAAATGATTTTTAAAAGTCGTGTCTTTAAAATCTTAAATCGTAGCTGATAGATCTCGATCAACTAACTCTTCTACAAAATACTAGCAAACACAAGCTAAACAAAGCTTACAAACATCAATAGGACCTCTCCACCCCGTTTGGCCAGCGGTGCGGAGAATGTAGGCCAAGTCCCCTAGCTGCTCTAGCCAAATATGGATCTGGTAGTAATGCAGTGGAGACAAAGAGATCTGATGATGATGATGATGAAGTAACTCTTCAAAAGAAGGAGGCTATCAATTAGTGGTCATCTTTTTTTTTTGTGTATGTTCACCAATTTTTTTACCTGTACCGATTTGGATTTTTTTTTTCCCTCCCATGCAGGTCTGGGAGAAATAAAAAAAAACTTAGAATGTACCAGCTGCTTCTCTTCCCACGCAGATCGTAAAAGCCGATCGAGGGAATGGGCAAAAATACAAATCATGTTAACAGGCGATGCGGCTAGCAAACCATCACTGTATTTATTGCTTTTCCATCTTCTCGCCCACCATGACGCTAAAAGTGGCTTTTGGGTCTTGTGGCCCTGGGCTCTGCATAGAACCGCAAGACCCAAAATGCTCTGTCTGCCCCATTAGGGATAAAGACGTGATAGTATGTAGTATGTATTTTTTTTTGTTTGAAAGGGTATACTTCCGACGTGGTCCTATAGAAATTTTATCAAAATCGGTTGTATAGTTTGCAAATCGGTTTTTAGTTTTGAAAAATGATTACAACAAAAATCAACTGACTTCTAAACGCTATAGGACGTTGAAGAGTTTCCAAAGTTCAATTTTAAAGTTTTTACCAGACTACGGCGAAGCCAAAAGGAGGGGGATATGTTTCGCCGCTATGTATGTGTGTTTGTATGTATGTTCATCTGTTTCCTCATCTCTTCTGTGCTGTACACGGTACTTTAACAAAGGTCGTTGGAAGCGTCTTGGCTGCGCGCTGGTTACATGCTATGTGATGTCACAATAAATTCAAAATGGCGTTCAAAAGAAAAAAATCCTATTTGAATATTAATAAAATACAAAATGAAGAGTTGTCATAAAATCTCTTCACATAGCAAGTAACACGATCTTTCTTTCGCCAAGTGCACTCGAAACGAAATTAAATAAACGAAGCCGTAAGCCGCAGGAGTTGGCGTAAGGACGTCAATGAAACCCGAAATACTGTGTTTCGAATGTACGCGTAACATGACTACGAAGGCATTGATGTTTGCTAAATAGATGTGCAGCCTAAAATCGTTAAAGACAAACCCACATTAAATGAATCATAAATGAGGTACCGGTGACTACCTTGAAGACAAAAAAGTCTGGCTTGAGCTTGGCGCGGGTCCCTCTTAAAGGTTTTTAATATACTCACAAATGTCATAATTTAGTACATTTTGTACATACTGAATCTAAACTTGACATTTTAAAATTTTGACATTCTAAAAATTTTATTGAAATTATGATATGACACAATGTCTTCTCTGTCGTGGAAGAAAATGCTGCAGTGCAGTTTGTTACCGCTTCTTCTGCACTAGCGCTTAGGAAGCGGTAGTAAACTTAATTATAAGTAACCATTTGACGTCAACAATTATGCAACAAAACAAAGTGACGATTATTAAGAGATATTATAAAGATACTATGATAATAAAGATACATTTGAATTGAATTGATAAGTAAGTATCAAATTAAATATTTTTAACTGGAAACTTTTGTATATTTTCAAAATGCTTCAGGTTGAAAAGAGGTTTGTCAGGATCGTAGCAAGTGGATGTTCATAGTCTCCTGTTATATCACGCCTGTGGGAAACAGACGTGATATAATGTATGTATGTATGTTTTTAAAAGTATTTGGTATTTAAAAATAAACGGCCAAGTGCGAGTCGGACTCGCGCACGAAGGGTTCCGTACCAATATCTACAAAAATCTTTTTTTTTTGTATGGGGGCCCCCTTAAATATTTATTTTATTTTGTTTTTAGTATTTGTTGTTATAGCGGCAACAGAAATACATAATTTGTGAAAATTTCAACTGTCTAGCTATCGCGGTTCTTGAGATACAGCCTGGTGACAGACAGACGGACAGACGGACAGACAGCGAAGTCTTAGTAATAGGGTCATGTTTTTACCCTTTGGGTACGGAACCCTAAAAAGACATCCACCTGCCTACAATAGTCAGTAATCATGATTATGGCAGGTGACGTTTCTATTGCAATATCCCAGCATTAATCCATCCCAAATTCATTCCATAATCCTTAAACCTTTCCCTTTTTCATGCAATAGTTTTTTCTTCTGCCAAAACCTATTTAAGGGTACACCTTTCATAGGTATATCCAGGAATAGGTTTTGGCGGGAGTGCCACATGACAACAACTTCTCCAAAGGGCCTCTACGTGTTGGATCTGTATCCCCACGCAAGCCTCTCAAAGGACCGGGGTGAAAAGACCCGTGATTCTCAAAGGAGATACATAATATGACAAAACCCTTCTGGCGAGTAGGCGACCAATACTGTAAAAATGTGTTTCTTTCGGCATTTCTTCTCAGCAATGGTCGTTGCGAAGCGCTGGTACCTGTAGCTTTATGTTCAAAAATAAAAAATAAAATATTATACACTGCACGTAATGTAAATTATACTCAATGACGTGTAAAGTGACTAATCAGACTTAACTTTAGAATTTTAAATGTTGTAGGCCAAGATTGCTACATGTTGCTATAGAATGAGTGCCGGTAGGGTGGCGACGCAAGGAGGTCGCTTGAGGCATAGAAGTAGAATTTTTTTACTGCGTAAAAAGACCACACTAGCCGAGTGCGACAGATAATATGATAAGTGTCATCTTCATAAGAGCAAAAGAGATAGCATCAATTTAACAATGAGACAAGTTTTCATACAAAACATGACACCCATTGTCACCCTGGCTCGAACATCGCTACACGAAAATTTGATTTTCCAAATTATAAACTATGTTAATTTATAAGTTATCTTATACTGGAAAGATGGTATCGTACTGCTTTACCTATAGTTTGTGTAGTAGGTACAAATACAACCCATAAAAAGTTACACAGAAATATTTCGTTTCTGGTCACATTTTATAATACTCTATATCCATCTTATCTACCTTCTAAATCTATGGCTTGAGGACTAGGTGGTGTGATGACTTGGCGCTTTTTGACAAAACCTGGAAGGCTGTTACTCCATCGCGCACGATATAGATCAAATGGCTAACCGAGAGAATAAAGAATAATTTCCCTAGCAATAGGAAAATACAGATATAAAAATAAATACATTCCAATACAGTCGTTTTGCGAAAGTTTAAATTGCAGTTTAACTTTGAATTAAATTGTGAAAAAGATTTATCAATTTATAAAATGGAAACTTTTTGATGTTTCAATGTCGGAACTGCGTAAAACGCATACCGAAAATGTTTTGTTGTAAAAAATAAAATGTCAATGTTATAATTTTGCGAATTCCCGCCTTTTAGGTGGTGAAGTTGTTGGTAGTGTTTGATTTAAATCGTAATTATATGTACAAAAAATATTGTAAACAGGTATGTTTTGGTGTTTATTATTTTCAAATCATTATCCGTATTTGATGTTAAATATGTATTTTCATCCTTAATTTTCTGAAAAGTAAATCGACGAAAAAAGCCTACAAAGGTCTTGTATCTAAATAAATATTTGACTTCTGACTTCATTATCATTCTAATCAAACAATTTTATATAACGTGTTTTTCCTTATTGAAAAGCCGTATCTATCCTCCCAATATCTTTGGCAAAACAATTTATATTCTAATGACGTCATCAAACGGCAGATGCCGCTGATTGGTCGAGCTGTGTTGCTACAGAAGCCATATTTTAATTAATTTTCGCCGTTATTCTTTTGTGAGCGCCATTTGTATAAATCTAATTGAGTTTCCCCTTTTGCTTTTGTTTTTATTTGTAATTTGAGTAGGTAGTTCTATCTCCCTTTCCTTTTTTTATGTAGCCCGAGTGATGTTTTAACTATTAAACAACAAAATATTCACTTCTGGCTTTGTAGCGACATTCCATAAGCCTGTTCATTTCGGACAGGAAATACACAGGATTTTGTAGTTGAAATTAGCACTACAAACACCAGAGCGTTTCAGCCGGTCACTCTACAGGCAATTAGAGTAGTAAATAGCATTAAAAAAGAAACGGTCAACACTTTCTTAATTGACTTCTACTAAATAGGTACGTAGGTTAGGAGCTACTCATTTTTTGTGTAAAAGAAGAAGAAATACATTAAATTTTTTATCTTCGAGTATCCTTCAGAAATAAATATTTTAAGTCATTCTTTGCTCACCAAACATTATCTCCAAACGGCGGCGATCTCTTATCGATTTGCATTTGATTTAAATCGATTCGTATCGATTCATCTCGAGTACTCACCGCGGCTGTTTTTATGGCTCGTTTCCATTGATTTACGATTAATAAGCGGCGGTTACGATTTTACGATTTATATTGAAGGACCCATGAGATCCATTGATCGTTATCGCAATAAACAGAACTGGCATATCCAGAACCTATAAGGCCCAACGCAGGCGACAGACTATCCGTGAAGCACTTTTTGGTCTGTGATAGTTTGTGAATCCATGGGTTCTATTTTCACAGACTAAAAAGTGCGGCACGGATTAGTCTTTCGTCTGCGTTGGGCCTGTTGGGTTACATCTGGCAGCACTTAACAGCACTTTACTATGCTGCCGTCCTTTTCTGTCGCTTAGAACCGTCATAAGCTAGAGCGAGAGAGAGAGCGACGGAACGCTTAGGCACTGGCCATGCTGAAGCGTTCCTTTTTACATAAATATTTCGTTTCTGGTTACATTTCCTTGACTTGCATCGTATACCTGTGCCTGGGCTTTCCTCTTCCCCTACTTCCCTCTATTTTATGATATTCGTGTGGTGTCCGGCAGAGTAGAATAGGGCCACTCCAAGTCCTCCCGTGGATGTCGTAGAAGGCGACTTAGGAAATACAAGCTAAACAAAGCTTATAAACATCAATGAGGCCTCTCCAACCCGCTAGGCTAGCGAGGAGAGTGTAGGCCAAAGACCTCTGGCTGCTCTGGCCAAGTATGGCGCTGGTAGTACAGAAAGGGTCGTGCTCCTGCAGTGGAGACAAAAAGACCTGATGATGATAATGATATAATGCGCATAAAATTGTCATGCCGTATATCAAGTGTCCCAAAATATTGCGTCACCTTTTTCCAACCTCTAGTATGTGTCTTTTTTCACCTACTCTATTTAGGACTTCTATGTTTGTTACTTTGTCCTTCCAACATATTTTCTCTAGCCTTCTCCAGCGCCACCTCAAATGCTTCTAATCTTTTAGTTTCCTTTTTTGTTAGTCTAGGACTATCGCATCAAGATGTCAAGAGGTTAGCAGAAAACAGAACAGAATGGAAGAGACTTCACCGACAAGAAAACTGCTCTTAAATTATGGTGATGATGGTTACATTATATAATACGCTATATCCATCTAGTACCTTCTAAATCTATCTAGTATAGCCTGTGGTTAGATATATTACGCATACGTCACTAACAAATTGTATAGCTGTGCCCGTGGGCTTTGGTCCCCGTGGGCTTTGCTCCCCGTGGGCTTTGCTCCCCGTGGAAACCCTGGGTATCAAACTATATCCATATTAAATTTCATCTAAAAAGGTTCAGTGGTTGAAGCGTGAAGTGGTGACAATCATCATCATCATGTCAGCCCTTCTTCCGCCCACTGCTAGGCATAGGCCTCTCTTCGTCTACGCCACCAATCTCGGTCCTGTGCTGCTCTCATCCAGGTGTGACCCGCGACTTTGACTATATCGTCAACCCATCTCATTGCAGGACGTTCGACACTTCTTTTACCCGTTCTAGGCCACCATTCTGGGGTCCTACCCGCGCTAGCGACCTTGAAAATACAAAAAACTTAATTTCTCTTTCTGTAAGTTTGACTATATCGTTAACCCATCTCATTGCAGTACGTCCGACACTTCTTTTACCCGTTCTAGGCCACCATTCTGTTAAGGGTCCTACCCGCGCTAGCGACCTTGAAAATACAAAAAAAATAATTTCACTTTCTGTAAGTGAGATTATCAGAAACCCTCGTACAACTTTTTAGCTAGTATCCTTAAGTTACATTAGAACCTCGAAAGTCATTGAAATACAATACGCTGTAGTTTCCTTTGCAAAAAATACTAAAAACGGCTACTTTTGACTCTTTTTGTAAAGGTTTCTAAAGCGGATAGTATTTCAATGACTTTCGAAGTTCTAATGTAACTTAAGGATACTAGCTAAAAAGTTGTACGAGGGTTTCTGATAATCTCAGTGACAGAAAGAGAAATTAATTTTTTGTATTTTCAAGGTCGCTAGCGCGGGTAGAAGCCATACCCAAATTTTCCGGGGTCCAGTGGCGCCGCCATTTAAAATAAATCATTTAAAAGGAAACGGAGATATCATTTAAAATTGTGTCTTGGTCAAGTTCTAGATACCCATTCAAAGTATTTTTTAAACTATTTTTTGTAGTTTAAAGTGAGAACGTGTAGCTATTCTACGCACATTTGCGAATAACGGCCACTTTTAGCTAATGTGCGTAGAAAAGCTTCACGTTCGCACTTTAAATTATAAACAGTAGTTCATAAAATAGTTTTAAGGGTTATCTAGGGCTTGACCAAGACACAATTTTGAATGATATCTCCGTTTCCTTTTAAATGATTTATTTTAAATGGCGGCGCCACTGGACCCCGGAAAGTTTGGGTATGGCCTTAATGACTTACTCCACCGGCCATCACTCCGGCGTGCCAGGTGACCTGCCCAGTTCCATTTGAGGTTCATGACCATTTTTCCGATGTCCCGTACGTTGATACGTTGTCGGATCACGGTGATGACAAAACAAAAAGTGGTGACAAACAAACAAACAAATATCACTCACTTTCGCATTTATAACATTACTAGCCGAAGCCCGCGACTTCGTTCGCATGGACTTTATGTCTCTGGAAAATGCTCATCAGGCTGAACAACTTTTACTAAGGCGGCATTTTTATATCTCTTATAGTTTAGCTGGACCATTATGGTTCTGCATCAGGCGTTCCATTTTCCAAAATCATTTATACCCTATATGTTGCCCAGGCTTAATATCTATATAACAAAAAATTTTCATTCGAATCCGTCCAGTATTTCCAGAGATTAGCGTGTACAAACAGACAAACAGACAAACAGACAAACAGACAAACAGACAAACAGACAAACAGACAAACAGACAAACAGACAGACATTTTTTTTAAAATTCTTACTCTATTACTACGTCTCCATCGCCCCCAATATTTTTTTTGGAAATATATTTAATGTACAGACACACTTTTTTTACTGTTTTATTATATACCTATATAGATATAGATTAGGATAGGAAATGTCACTTACAAGTTGTTTATCTAAATCTATGAAAGAAAACCTTTAAAAAGAACACAGATTTTCTCGTCCGCCATCGGGACCCAAGTAAAATTAACACAAAGAACTGGCAAAATACCAAGTATTAATATTTCGCGTACATAACTAAAAAGCGTGGAATTCCTGCTCCCAATCCGGCCCCATTTTTAGGGATCCGCACCCAAAATGCCAGAGGGTATTAATATCACTAAGACTCCATTGTCTGTCCGTAAGGCTTTTACCTCTTGAACCATAATAGCTGAAAAAATGCACTGATTATGTATTCCTGTGGCCGCTATATAACAACAAATAAGTATTAAAAATAAAATAAAGGGTCTTCAAACAAGTTACGTGTTATTTTTAGCGTTTTAACTCGATGTTTGATGAGGGCATTAGGCAGACACTCACCGATAATGTATTACTATGACCGCTAAAACCGTCCGTTATCTTGTTAAAAAACTTGTTAGAAAACATCCGAGCGTATTTTCCGGTTGCATCCTCAGCAGTAATGCTTCAGACCCGGGGTCCGCTACCTAACCAAGGTGATTTGACGAGGTTACTGGTTTTAACACAGAGCGATTGCCGTCTGACCTCCGCAACCCAAAGGGTAAACCAAAACCAATCCTTGGGTACGAGTAGTTTGATGATCAAACGCTTGATGGCGTTCAGGTCCATAGTTTATACATACATACTATCACGTCTTTATCCCTAATGGGGCAGACAGAGCGTTTTGGGTCTTGCGGCTCTATGCAGAGCCCAGGGCCGCAAAACCAAAAAGCCACTTTTAGCGTCATGGTGGGCGAGAAAATGGAAAAGCAATCAATACAGTGATGGGTTGCTAGCCGCATCGCCTAGTTATATATATATATATATATATATATATATATATATATATATATATAGTTTATACGAACCTTTTAAAACACTTTTTTTTCGGATATTCAGGTGATTGAAGCCTGAAATATCCTAACCAGACTGGAAACAAGTTTTTCACAAAGTATACTTCCCAGTGGGATTCGACCCATGACCTCCGGATCACAAGGCAACGCCTTGCACACTGGAACACGGAGGCAGTCGACAAAAAATAAATTTATTCTGTACTAGCCGAAGCCCGCTACTTCGTTCGCGTGGACTTTATGTCTCTGGAAAATGCTCATCAGGCTGAACAACTTTTACTAATTCGGCATTTTTATATCTCCTATAGTTTAGCTGGACCATTATGGTTCTGCATCAGGCGTTCCATTTTCCAAAATCATTTATAACCTATATGTTGCCCAGGCTTAATAGCTATATAACAAAAAAAGTTTCATTCGAATCCGTCCAGTATTTCCGGAGATTAGCGTGTACAAACAGACAAACAGACATACAGACAAACTGACATACAGACAAATAGACAAACAGACAGACATTTTTTTTTAAATTCTTACTCTCGTACTACGTATCCATCGCCCCCAATATTTTTTTTGGACATATATTTAATGTACAGACACACTTTTTTTACTGTTTTATTATATGTATAGATTTGTACAGAAGTCTCCTTCTTTCTTGTCTGTGGAGTAACCAGTGCTTTCCATCTCTCTCTGTCCAAACTCAAATTCTTTTCTTCCTTGTAGGTTTTTCCAATTTTTTTCCAATCTTTCAAGTAAATAAATGAATTAATATGTGCTATCAAACAGATTGAGCTAGCCCCAAGTAAGTTCGAAACTTTTGTAATGGTAAACTAACTCAGCGATACTATATTTAATGACGACCTCCATGGCGTAATGGTCAACACGCTAGACCGCCAACCCGGAGGTCCTGGGTTCGATCCCCAGCCAGGGCAAGTTGGAAAAATGGCCTTTTTCAATTTTTCCTGGGTCTTGGATGTTTATCTATATATGTATTTGTTATAAAATATAGTATCGTTGAGTTAGTATCCCATAACACAAGTCTCGTACTTACCTTAGGGCTAGCTCAATCAGTGTAATTTGTCCCTATATATTTATATTTATATATATTTATTTAATAACAAAAACATATATAGATAAACATCCAAGACTAAGGTCAATCTCAAAAAGATTATTTTCCATCTTGACCTGATCGGGTATCGAGCCCGGGACCTCTAGTATGACAATCTGGCATGATGACAACTTGGCTACAGACGATTAGTTGTTTTCTAAAACTATCTTTAGATTTTCAAGTACGGAACCCTTAATGTATTAGTCCGACTCGCTCCCTATCCGGCGCCATTTTTCGTATTCCTCTCATAATTTATTTGTAGATGTTTTCCTTCCATCACTGGAGCAATTTAATTTTTTATTAATATTTCTGTCTCCGAAATTAGGGGCGTTTAATTTCGAGGACTTCTCTCAGTTTAACGTCATCGTTTGGCTTTGTGACCTTTTGTCCTCTTTACGCGTTTTAGGCAATTATGTTTTTCGAATTGTCGCCATCACTCGTGCATTGTAAGCTAAATAGGCTTTTTTCCTTATACTTGCTTACTTCCGGATTATTCTGTGATTTGTTTGAGAAAATAATTAAATTTAAAAAAATAACAAATATATCCTTTAAAAGAGCAAAAAAAAATTAAATTTAAAAAAAAATTCAACCTACTTTTTTTATTTCAAGAGTTTCTTTCATATCTCCAAAGTTTTTTATCATACCTTCACCAACTTAGTACGGCTTGGAAATACTTTTCCAAAACTAAAAACCGACTTCAAAGCCAAACCACCTATTTTAATAAAAAAATTTATGGGACCACCTGACAAGTGCACCCTATCAAAAAGAAAAATATTTTTTCAAATCGGTCCAGGTTTATTTGAATAACCGGTAAACAAAAAAATCTTCTCCTTTCTCCTCCTTTTTCGGAAGTCAGTTAATCTTCTTCTTATCGTGTGTGTTAGTGACTAACACTAGTGTCAGAGATTTTAAACCGCCTTAAAGACCTCTGACATGGTTTTAAGTAACAACCAGTGTCAAAGACAGTGACCGGGACTTACTTATCAGACAATCAGGTGATCAGCCTGCAATGTCCTAACCAAACTAGGACAACAACACAAAGTCGTTGCCCCCGCCGGGAATCGAACCCGCGACCTCCGGGTATGAGCCGGACGCTCTAACCACTACACCACGGAGGCAGTTGGAAGTCAGTTAATAAAAGGTATAAAAAACGGTTCACAAGTGACCAAGATATCGCGTATCATGCAAAAAATATAAAACAAAGGACTAATAATTCGAATTCATTACATAATCTTTAAATCGGGTAAAAACTAAAAATTTCCTAGCTGTTTCTCCTCCCGCGCAGATCGCATGACCTGATCAAGGAAAAGGGTGATAATTTATCAATAAACGATGCTGCTAGCAACCTATCACTAATTCTGATTCCTTTTCCCCACCTAAAAACCCGAAATTTCACCGGTTCCATTGTCAACAAATTTATTGAATAAGCATATTTAATGTCATGTTATTTTGAAACTGATATATTTAAAATAACATTTAAATATTGTTACTTCAAAACATCATTTCAATACAAATGGAGCGCGCTATTGATAAAACATATTTAAACAACCAAAGAGCAATTAATTTAAAAACATGTATTTAAAATAGGTTATATTCAGTTTGTTAATCCGAAAGGCAATTAATAGTAAATAAATAATAAATAAATATATAGGGACAAATAACACTGATTGAGCTAGCCCCAAAGTAAGTTCGAGACTTGTGTTATGGGATATTTACTCAACGATACTATATTTTATAACAAATATATATATAGATACACATCCAAGACCCAGGACAATTTGAAAAAGGCCATTTTCCATTTTCCATTAATATTGCTTTGAACTGAACATGTGCACTTATGACTGGGGTTTCAACATTTATATAACGTCTAACAAAATATACTGAAACTATTTTAAATTTTGAATTCAGTCCAAGATACTGAACAACTTTTCCCAAGAAATATAAAAAATAAATATAAAAAATAATTTTTGGCTTTCCATCTTCTTCCTATCGTGTGTGCCAGTGACTAACACTAGTGTCAGAGTTTTTAAACCGCCTTAAAGGCCTCTGACATGGTTTTAGGTAACGACCAATGTCAAAGACAGTGACCGGGACCGACGGTTTAACGTGTCCTCCGAAGCACGGATCATCTTACTTATCAGACAATTAGGTGATCAGCCTGTAATGTCCTAACCTAACTAGGACAACAACACAAAGTCGTTGCCCCCGCCGGGAATCGAACTTGCGACCTCCGGGTATGAGCTGAACGCTCTAACCACTACACCACGGAGACAGTGGCTTTCCATACAAACTCGCATCAGCTGATCGGTCAACTTCTATGGAAGGCCAAAAATTACTTTTCATATTTAGATATACGTTCCTTGGGGAAAGTTGTTCAGTATTACGGGCTGAACTCACCCTTAAAATAGTTGCAGTATATTTTGTTAGACCTTATATAAATAAATAAATATTTAAGGACAAATTACACTGATTGAGCTAGCCCCAAAGTAAGTTCGAGACTTGTGTTATGGGATACTAACTCGACGATATTTTATAACAAACACATATATAGATAAACATCCAAGACCCAAGACAATTTGAAAAAGGCCATTTTTCAACTTGCCCTGACCGGGGATCGAACCCGGAACCTCGGAGTGGCAGACTAAAATGGTGACCGCTACGCCATAGAGGTTGTCATTGGTGTCGTTATGATTTATAAAAAAAAAACAAGTAGAAATGAGGCTGATCATTAGAGCTAAACTCTTGTCTGTGAAGCAACCAATACCTTCCATCTCTCTCTGTCCAAAGCTAAATTTAGGTATCTCTAGGTTTTCCTTGCCTCTTCTTCCTTTCAATTTTTATTCCTCGAATATTACTTTAAAACATTCCTTTTCTTATATTTAGAAGAACAAATTAAACTTATACCCCTACAAACCCAATAGATGATAATAAAATGCCAGCCTCGCAACAGAAGTAAAGCAGTTTTTCACCATAACTTTAATAAAAATTACAATTCATCTCAACATTTCTCATATAATGTGATCGTTTAGGTTTTTTACATTAAATCTAAGGCAACAAGTATTCCTCTTTCAAAGCCTATTAAACAACAAGAACAATGTATGTATAAAGTTTGCGTGCACTAAAATCAAAAGACATAAAAATTTCAAATCACATTTCTTCAACTTTACGTGACTTGCAAAATCACTAATCTCCGAAGTTATGCACCGTAACAATTTCAAATTATAACAGGGCATTGAAAAGTCGCACTCATAATTGAATCCGAAAAAATATTACCAATCTTACAATATTTTGCCCACTATACGTGAGTTACAGCACCACTGTGGTCCGAACTAATGGACCATGACAATATTTTAAAGAGTTTTAAGAAACTTATTTCGTACTTTGTTCGTTGACAATGGGCCCCTACCTCAGTGTGATTTTCAACGCCTATAACATAACCTCTCTTCGAAGTTACACCTATTCATGACAGCTACGAAACAAACTAAAATTAACTCTATTAAATCACATTAAAACTCAAATTGTGTTCACAATTCTGGAACATGATGTTCTATTCCGCACTGTAATAGTGACTTTATAGTAACAGGAATAGGGTCGATTTTTAGAAATATTTGTCAGACGTAAAATCGGAGTCAAAGTGCAAGTAGGACTCGCAAATAAAAGATTCCGTATCATTCGTTCTTTAGCAACTCTCCTAAAACACGAAGAATACGGCGAAAAGTGAACCCTTCGAACACAGGCCTTTACCGGCAATAGAAATACACACTACGCTTAGTGGTCATCTTGCCACGCTGTCACACTGAAGGTTTGTCACGCGGGTTCGATCCCCAGTCAGATCAAGATGGTAAATGATCTTTCCCAGATTGACCTGGGTCTTGGATGTTTATCTATATATGTATTTGTTATAAAATATAGTACCGTTGAGTTAGTATCTCATAACATAAGTCTCGAACTTACCGTGGGGCTAGCTCAATCGGTGTGATTTGTCCGTCAGGAAATACAAATATTATAAACATCAATAAGACCTCTCAAACCTATCTGGCCAGCGAGGAGAGTGTAGGGCAAATCCTCTGGCTGCTCTAGCCAAGTATGGCTCTGGTAATAAAGAGAGGGTCCTGCTCCTGCATTGAAGACAAAAAGTGGAGATAATGTTGATGACAAATCCTCTGGCTGCTCTGACCAAGTATGGCTCTAGTAGTAAAGAGAGGGTCGTGCTCCTGCAGTTGAGACAGAAAGACCTAATGATGATGATCTTACATAATATTACACGATGTGACAATTTGGTTAAAAAAAAAACAAACAGTATCGTCGCTTCTAATTATGTCAAATAAGTAGAACCTGAAAGACAAAGAGAAATGTAGCATACACCTATTAGTTTTATGCTATATTTCCTTCCTTCCTTACTTTTATAAGGTTCCTTCGGCACTTTAGGTACGGAACCCTAAAAAACAAAGGCAAAGAGTATTCGCGTGGTTTTACCGTCTTTTTGGAAGTTCGTTTTTTCATAATATTCGATATAATGGCGGCTGTTACAGAAAATGGAAGGCGCGCTTAGGCGTGTAATTTGGCGGGCATTGTGTACGTGTTTGTACCTACGCTTATTATTTCTATGAATAGATAACCTAATTTCATATGTAAGGGGTGAAATTGGTGTAATTTCAATAAAAGATAACCTAATTTAATATTCAAAAGGTGAGATTGATGTTAATTCACTAAGTTAATATTGAAAGGGTAAGATTGGTGTTTTTCTAATGAAAGGTAACCTTATTTGAGCATGAGGTTTTGTTTTGCGTGTGTGTGTCAGGTTTTTTAAGCTTAAAGCACAAATTAGATAGTATTGCAAAGCTTAAATCCCTAATGGGGCAGACAGAGCATTTTGGGTCCTGCGGCTCTACGCAGAGCCCAGGGCCGCAAGACCCAAAAGCCACTTTTAGCGTCATGGTGGGCGAGAAGATGGAAAAGCAATCAATACAGTGATGGGTTACTAGCCGCATCGCCTGTTAACATGATTCGCATTTTTGCCCATTCCCTCGATCGGCTTTTACGATCTGCGCGGGAAGAGAAGCAGCTGGTACATTCTAAGTTTATTTTATTTCTCCCAGACTAGCATGGGAAATACACTACTAAACCCCCAATTTCGAACATTATCACATAATAACTTTTAAACGACTGAACTAATTTTCATCAAACATGGCTAAAAACTAACTATACCGCAAATGAAACAGCAGTGAGATCGGTTCGAGCGCTATGGAACTATAGACAGACATATATTAACGTCAAACTTATAATAAGACCCCTCTTTTTGTCGGTGGTTAAAACCGGTACTAAATCGGTCAAGCGTTTGACGTAAAATTGATAATGATAATAAATAAAAAGAAAAGAAAATCACTTAAAATAAATTCCTGACAAAAAGCAATAAATATCCAAATAAATACAATGACTGCTTTTAAATGAACTTTCGAATTCAAACACGAAATATGTTTTAAAATTCTCCATTTACAGAATACATTTCCTCTAACCACTAACAATAACTAAAGTAGGTTTAACAAACCCACTTTAAGTAAACAAAGATACGTTTTAAAACACATATTGGATTAATGTCTGTATGGTATGCAATTTAGTCAATCGGTCTTTAAATGCATTGAGGTAAATTACTGGAATAGACAATAACATAGTGTACAAGATAGACAGATAGATATACTCCATTTGGTTAGGTATTTAAATAAATGTAAACAATCTTGACATGTCTTTTTATTGAAATATACACTTTAAAAATCAATACTTTTGCTAATTACTAAGTAATTATGTTATAAATTATAAATTACATACAAAATTTGCTTATTATATATTGCTACTACAGCACACAGCAATAATAAAAAGAAAAAGTATAAACTAATAGACACGTGTGCGCTCCAGTATTACAAAAGGCTGTATAGAATTGTCCAGTTAGCAAAGTTTTGATTTTCAGCTACCGCCGAAGTTGATTTAAGTTAGTACATAAATTAATCGACAACGAAAGACGTTGACTTTTCTTCTACACCTCCAAAGTTCTTCATCATATCTACAACAAATTGATATAGAAATATATAAAATATCAAAATCGGTTTACAATTGGTGATAATATCGCGTAAAATTCATACAAAAAATAAACCCGTACAAAAAAAACTATATATTTACACTTTCGGCTGTGGACGTAATTTAATTGTTATTTCCATTGTGTCTGCTAAGTGTCACGAAATGTGTACAAAATATGAGCAAGTAAAATAATTATAACTGATGAATTGCATTCCGTTTCCACTTTTATAACTCACGATTTTCAGCCCTATTATCCAAAACATGTCACCTCTATTATCTCTAACTCAATGTGTATTTGAGTACACACTGGCTGGGCATTTGGTTACGCAACGATTATTTTGTGTAGGCTGCATGTGATTTTGTGCATACGCCTCTATTCCTTAAATTAAGAGTCCGGCGACCCTAGACTTCTCCATACAAACGTAGTCTACGTTTAATTTTGAAACCACATGTCAGATTCCGCTAAAAATTGGTAATTGTAAAGAAATTGCAATTATCTAGGGTTATAACTGGTTTCCTATACTAAAATTATGAACTGGAAAGAAAATATAACGATTTAGAAGTTTCCCATACTAATGGTCAAAAATGATATAAAACACTATATTCTATTTCAAGTTCATATTTTTAGTGTCGGAAACTAGTTATAAACCTAGATAATTGCAATATCTTTGAAATAACAAAATTTTGCCCAAATCGGACATGTCGTTTTGAAATAAAACGTAGACTACGTTTGTATGGAAAGTTGTATTTTGGTCTAGGGTCGGGGGACCCTTAAGGGGAGAAACACACGCAGCATTCATAGAATTTCTACTTGTGATGTACAAGAATAGAGTCCTCCGAACCCTCTTACTTAGGACTCGGAGTCTTTTACGGGGCTCGACTTTTTAACGGAAGACTCTACGACTGCGAGGTTAAGTGAGCCTCGGAGCGAGAGATAAGCCCGAGCCTTTTTCTTCGAGTCCGCTTCTTTTGACCCATTTTACCAAATAAGCTTAATGCTTTCAAGTGTGTTTAAAAATTATGATGTTTCATTCATAAAACTGATCTGTTAATGATAAATAAAATATAATTACAATAGTAGTTAGACAAATGTTTGCTTGCATTCCTTGCATAACCAAAATTCATCTGAAATCACGTCTCGAGACCTTGTTAGCTTTCAACAACAGCTTACGTTCATTTAAAGACTCGAGATCTTTTTAAGGCTCGAGTCGTTGTTCAGAGAACTCGTGCTCGCCTAGCCTCCGAATTCCAAGCCTATTGAGCTCATAGAGCCCTGTAAACGACTCGACTCCGAACGATGCGACGACCGACTTGAGTCTTTAAAATTTGAACTCGAGGACTCGAGTCTTGAACACCACTAATTTTTATCCACGATAACATGCGCGAGATGTGCGCGGTAAGTAGAAATTCTATAAAATGCAACATAGACACGTAACGCGACGCACAATACGTCGCGTATTATACGCTGCGTGTGGTGCGTGCGACAGCAAGGCTTAACACATTGTTGGACACACTATGTCTATAGACGTACATTGTGTCTGGCTGTGTGTCCAGCAATGTGTTAACTTACACCGGAAGAGAAGCGCACTTTCATTGTAAAACATATTTAACTTTATTTCTATTGACGCAATGCACAGTATAGCTTGAACAAAATGGAGCCTTGCGACCAGCGGCGCAAAGCGGCCGATTTTTTTTAAGCCATTCTATGCATTTAATAGATACAAAAAAAGGTGACTATGGTTTGGCGTCAGGCCGCCACGGAGTGGTATCCCAGAAATGGTAAGCGCAGTGTGGGACGTCCAGTGGCTCGGTGGGTCGACGATATCAGGCAAGTCGCTGGTAAGAACTGGATAGCAGCGGCCGCGGACAGAACGGGATGGCGCAGACAAAGGCGGCTTATGCAGTGGGTTTTCGAAAGCTGATGATGATTGATGATTGATGGGTTTGACAGCATAGACAGTATATAGAGTGACAGTGTCCGGCGCTTCTCTTCAGATGTGAGTAAAGCCTAAGTCGGATGTCACCTCTACGACATCTAACTCTACGTTTATTTGTGTACACACTGGTTGGGCATTTCCATGCGCAACGATAACTCTGTGTAGGCTGTGTGTGATTTTGTGCATATGCCTCTATTCCCCAAATTAAGCTTTGTATGGAATTCCTTTGTACAGTTTTACGACGGGTCTATCGGCTAGTGATGGGATTAAGGATGCTGATATTATTAATCGTGTCGATATTTTTTAAAGTAGAATAAGTAGTGTCGTTTGTTGTTATATTTTTCTGTAAAACAATATATGCTATATTATTTTTTAACCCCCGATAAAAAGAGGGGTGTTTTAAGTGTGATGGAAATATCTGTCTGTCTGTGTCAAGTTCTCTAGCGGTTGTTCTTAGCTATGATTGATGAAAATCGGTTCGGCCCTTTGAAAGTTATCGGGGGTTAACGCTTGAAAATTAGAACTTTCCCTAAAAAATCATAGATGGCGCTAAGGATAATAAGTCGTATCGGTAGTTCCGCTACTCATCCCTAGATGGCGTTCTTGTCAGTCGGGGGTTTTTTTTTTATTTGCCTAGCAAATAAACTTGTTATCTTTGGGATGTAGACATACAGACACAGACAACAAAAGGCCTCTTTTAGCTAAAAGATGGAAAAAGAAATCAAAATAATAATGGCTTTTTAAAATTATTCCAATTTTCGCTTATTTCCTAGATCAGCTTTTACCATCAGAAGAAGCGGCTGATACATTTTCTTCTAGAAATTTTCGATTAATGAATAAACTCTTCGATACAATATGACTACATTCTAATAGGTACAAAACACTAATTTAGAAGCAACGTGTCAGTTTTGTTGTTAATGATCTAAAAAAAAAATCATATTTATCGAAAAAATATCGACATCAAGTACCACAATCCCAACCCTACGCATCTAAATGGCCGCACCAGGTGTTCCCAATCCAAGCTAACAAAGCGACCATTCATTTCTCGAGTAATCTATCGATCGTTCCCGGAAACTTAGATAATCGAGTCCAGAATCGAATACCCCGGCATAATAACGAGGTGCTATTGACGCGCAGCGGCTGTGAAAAAACAAAACTATTTTAAATCTATGATTCAGAAAGGAATTTTTGATGTGTTATTTTTGTCTGGTTTGGATTCGATATTCTGTTTGCGATATGTGATGGGTAGTATTTTTTTCCAGCTTTTATTTAACTTGCAATGTATTTCGTATGTATGTTTGTTTAGTTTAAATTTAGAGACTCAATAATCCTCTGCTGCGTTTGTATTTTTACAAGCTTTTGTTTAGTTTAACCTGTCCCGTTGTCTGTCTGTCTGTATTCCAATCTTGCAAGTTAAATTTGACCCACTTAGGGTTCCGATTGAGCTGAAATTTTGCACGCATACGTATATCGCGTGACAATGCAATATTGTGATGACATGGAGCTGATCTGATGATGGAGCCAGAAGGCAGCAAATTGGCCATGGAACTCTGTCATGAAACGACGGAACCCCATCGAGTTTGGGCTCATTCGGTTCGTCTAAAAGAGCACTTTAGATAAAACTTGTTTTAAAATTATTTTCGTAAAATTATTACTTGTTCTAGAACATGCTCTGTATTTCAATTTACCATATTTGCAAATAGTGTTGACGAATTGATGAATTGCTTATAAACTCCAGAATTGTACAGTACTTTAACATATACATGTTATGGATCATAATTATAACATGACAGAGGGCATTATGAATAATGACAAGCTAAAAGAATTTTCTTAATCGGTTCAGGTGTCTTCGAATAGTCCGTGAACAATTATGTAAAAAATAAAAAAGCAATAAATTTATAATCTTCTTGTTATTTTGGAAGTCAGCTAAAAATGTCACCATATCAATAACAATGAAATTGCAAACAGTTTAAACCCAAGTTCTGTTTGTCTGTTCAGCAAAATAATAACATTCTTGCAACACGCCTGTCGAACATTTCCATATACTTTAGCAATTTCGACGATGCATTTAAAATGCTGAACAAGAATTTATATTCTTGGAGCTTTTAGATTGGTTTATTTTAACCCACTTCCAAAAAGAAGGAGGTTATCAATTCGTCGCGATCTTTTATTTATCATTTGTTTATCATCATCATCAACATCATCAGGTATTTTTGTCTCCACTGCAGGAGCACGACCCTCTCTGTACTACCCGAGCCAAACTTGGCCAGAGCTGCCAGAGGTCTTGACCTACACTCTCCACGCTGGCTAGACGGGTTGGAGAGGTCTCATTGATGTTTATAAGCTTTGTTTAGCTTGTATTCCCTAAGTCACCTTCTACGACATCCACGGGAGGTCTTGGAGTGACCCTATTCTACTCTGCCGGAAACCACACGGCAAGACACTTTTATGTATGTTCACCGATTATTTAAAGACGCCTGGACCGATTTGGAAAATTCTTTTTTTGTTAATATTAAACAGACATTAAATATTTTTCTAGTAATTTAAAAGTCATCATCAATATCATTATTTTAATCATTGTCATTAACAATCAGACTGTAGAAAGTCCACTGCTGGACTTGTGTGGCCATAACTATGCGTCTGCAAAGACCTAATTTCTAAACATATATATCTTTGATAAGCTCTCTTTAAAATGGCGACCACGTACAGGCAAGCGAAGCGTAGGACACCCACCCACAAGGTGGTCTGACGACCTAACCAAGGTCGCTGGAAGGCGCTGGATGCAAGCCGCTCTAGATCGGTCATTTTGGAAATCTTTGGGAGAGGCCTATGTCCAGCAGTGGACGTTGTGCGGCTGAAATGATGATGATGATGAACATTTTAATATTTAAAAACATAATCAAAACTCCAACACATTCCACTAAAAGATTAAACTTCAAAATCTCACGAAATAAAATCACATAATGATCCTCTGATTACGGCCCTTTGCCATTGAAAAGATAATTTGACAGATTAAGATAGGGGCGTATCCAGAGTAAGCTACTATAGGGCTCGAACTCGACCCCTTGTATTGTTTATCATAATAGTGAAACCCAAAAACATTCTACAATAAATAGCCATGTGGGACAGTAACGGGGCCTCCTTAGAAGCCGATTCCCATCGGGTTTCCTTACGGGTTTCTAATATGTATGTATTTATTACCAACAAAACTTACGTAGGTAAATAATAATAAAATAAATAAATATATAAAGACAAATTACACTGATTGAGCTAGCCCCAAAAAGCTAGGTATATCGGCGCACCGCGCATTAGAATGTCCGCAAACTAGCAGCATGACTGGATTGCACACACCCACATATTAAAAAAAAGCAAATTTTCTTAATTTTTAAAATACACACACAGTGATAAGTTATGGGTAAACACGCTCAGAGACAATTACTCGCACTAAATTAATAAAAATAATAATATGCGAATTATAAGCCTTACATTGATCGGCTTACGTTCCTTTATAACCTAATTAGGTAGGTATTTAATTCGTTTCATAGTTTTATAACTATACTAGCCCAAAATCTCACCCAACGCCACTGATGTGGGATGTGGATTCGACAATCTATGTCCCGGTAGTCGCATCAACGAACGATCTAACAGCGAAGAGTCTTGACTCTTGACCAACATCTTAAGACTCTCTCTCGAAATAGCTGGGTCAAGGGTCAGATTCAGAAGCAATACTCCTGGACAAGGCACGCATTGTCAGGAGGTTTCTCTCTCTGCAGATCTAACCACCGGTAGGCCCTTTGCCCAACTAGATTAGGTTTTATAATGCATTTATATATGGTATTTTAATTTATAGATATATCATAGAACCTTATCTATGTTTTGAAATAGAAAAGAGAAATAATAAATGAATAAATCGAAGGTAAATAAGCATTAGCAGCCATATTACGATAATTGTTTCGGCTTGTAAGTGACGCAGTTAATATAAGGCAAAAGAGTTGCTTTCATTTAAAATAAATTGATTAATCGTAAATACGGCGATAATTCAGTAACAAGACCTTTACAAACACTTGTACACGTCTATAAGTATCATTTACCTTACTAACATAATTAAGAATATAAAAACATATACAATTAAAATTAAACTATAGGAATAAACAAAAACATTAACTAGTTAAATTAATTAAATCTAAATTACAACAAAATAAAATAAACTTAACATGAAATATCTTCTCAAATGCATCTGATCGAGGCAAAATATCTAGAACACTGACAGCGTTGCCTTGCTGAATAGCAAGGCTGATTCTTTGGGAAAGGAAGATCTTCAGAGCTGGCTCTGAAGTCTCCTGTTGCTTCGACCAGACGTGCAGACAGTTAATATTTTTCTAACCTTTAGGCATTAGAGACCTTTTAAAAAATCCATTTATTATTACTGGACAATTATTTACAGTATTTTACTTTTCATATTTTATTTTAACTCCTATTATAAATAAAATATGAGATAATATAATTTTTACCCGAAGTCCTGGATCCGCCACCGATTTTACATTATGAATACACTAAAACTTAACGCTTGAACCGATCTGACTTTAATAGACACATTTAGATACTGTTCGAGTTTATTTGGAAGTCATAAAGTGTGAGATATAGTTTAGGTGTAGCCGACTTGAAAAAATAGTGGACTTGTTGCTTATGCGCCGGATGTTCGTCAGTCATGTATCAACGTTAATTTAAACCTTAAAATACAACATTCAAGTGTTTATTCAGTATTTACTATAGTATTGAAATAAAAATAAAAGACAAATACAAAAAAAAAACATTTTCATACGAAAGTCTACAGCTACCCGGGCAATTTGTATGGGAATGTTGATTTATTTTTGTTTTTTGACTGTTATGTTATTGTCAGTACCTGGGCGACCGAGCTTTGCTCGGTTACATCGAAAATACGCGTTTTCCCAAACATAAGACTAATCTAGATCGATTGTTTACCCCCGAAAACCCCCATCGTTCTCTCCATCGGCTCCAACAGAAATCGTTAGAGCCGTTTTCGAGATCACAGATATATATCAATAAATATACAGGAATTGCTCGTTTAAAGGTATAAGATTATACTACAGTATCACCCTTAACTCTTTAACCGCGAGCGTCGCATATATGTGACAAACATTGTCGGGCCCATTCCGCGAAGGTCACATATTTGTGACAAAAAAAAATGCTCGTATGGCACATAACTTACGTATCCATATCCGTTTTTGGTTGTAGATAGGTATGTTAGATTTACCATGTCTCGCGCTGGGGGCACGACAACTGATATAAAGTCTCGCGGTGAAAGGGTTAATCCTTGGCACCATTTATATATCTCCCTTCCAAGTTGTATTATAATATAACAACTAACAAAATATACTGAAACTATTTTAAAGATGAATTCAGTCAGAATACAGAAAAACTTTTTGATTTTTGGCTTTCCATACAAACTCGGATCAGCTGACCGTTAATTTGTATGGAGGCCAAAAATTAGTTTTCATATTTCGATACACGTTTCTTGGGGAAAGTTGTTCTGACACTAAATTCACCTTTAAAATAGTTTCAGTTTATTTTGTTAGACCTCATATACAAAGCGGCGAAACACAAACTCTTTTTGGCGTCACTATAGTCGGGTAAAAATATACACTGATCATCAAGTCCCCTGAAACCAAAACCAATACGTTAAAACAAAAATTCTCCCCAAGCATTCATATCTCCCTAATTATCCGGGTAAAATACAACCTATCCGGGTAATTTACGACCGGGTCCCCCAAGGGAACTATACCGTCTATAAAAGCGGATTTTTCGTGGCTTTTGCCGCAAACCGCCAGTTCATTAAAACAGCCTTCTGAAAGCTTGCGTGGGTCGCTTAGAGCTAAATTATAAATTGTATAGGTTTTTACTGCCCACACCCCACCATGTTGAAGTTTATCGGATAAAATAGTTGTTTAAACATAGTAAAAAAGCTCGCCGTGTGGTTTTTGGCAGAGTAGAATAGGACCACTCAGCGACATAGGGCATACAAGCTAAACAAACTAAACAAAGCATCAATAAGACCTGTCCAACAGCTCGTCTGGCCAGAAAGGAGAGTGTAGGCCAAATCCTCTGGCTGCTCTGACCAAGTATGTATCTAGTAGTACAGCGAGGGCCGTGCTCCTGCAGTGGAGACTAAAAAGAAGAAAGATGATGATAATGAAATATATATTTTTTAAATTTTTTTACATGTTTTTGTTTAGTTTCACCTCTCCCCTTGTCTGTCATACTATCACGTCTTTATCCCTAATTGGGCAGACAGAGCATTTTGGGTCTTGCGGTTCTATGCAGAGCCCAGGGCCGCAAGACCCAAAAGCCACTTTTAGCGTCATGGTGGGCGAGAAGATGGAAAAGCAATCAATACAGTGATGGGTTGCTAGCCGCATCGCCTGTTAACATGATTTGCATTTTTGCCCATTCCCTCGATCGGCTTTTACGATCTGCGTGGGAAGAGAAGCAGCTGGTACATTCTAAGTTATTTTTTTTATTTCTCCCAGACCAGCATGGGAGTCTTGTCTTTCAGTCTATCTGTAATCAAATCTTGCATGTTAAATTTGACCCACTTCCCGGTTTCCGATTGAGCTGAAATTTTGCACGCATACGTATATCGCGTGACAATGCAATATTATGATGACATGGAGCTGACCTGATGATGGAGCCGGAAGGTGGCCATACAAACTCTGTAATGAAACGACGCAACCCCGTCGAGTTTGTCTTTGTTTGATTCGTCTGGAGAAGCATTTTAAACTTTAAAGTTCATTATTTTAGATAAAGTTTAAAAAAAGTGTAAGATTTGTCACTTTTTATCGTCAAGAAATGAAGTAAAAAGTAATTTTACAAATTTAACTGTCTCGTCGATAGCTCAGTTGGGAGAGCATATGGCTGATGTGGTCCATGTTCCCGGTTCAAACCCAGTGCACGCTACGCTAATATATTTTGGAAGGCCCTAGATGCAGGCCGCTTCCGATCGGTATTTTAGATATCCTTGTGGTTGGCCTATGTCCTACAGTGGACTGGTGGCTGATATGATGAGTGTCTGTAATATGTATGTATAGATGCATTTATTTTTAATATCACTTTGCAAATACAGCTCGTTTAAAAGCTATAACTATCATAGCCCGGAGCAAGTAATCGTTAAACCGCAACAGGCAACAGCTTAATAATTCACACAATTTGCATTTCAGCCGCCATTTTGAAAATTACCTGATTTAGCTTCAATATTGATTGTGGAAAACTATAACAGGGTAAGTTGGTTGGAAAGTAAATTATTGGAAATAACAGCTTCAGCAACTAGTTAATATTAGCTCGTTTAGTACTCCTTTCTTTTGTCTTTTTTAGTTTTTTAGTTAGTTTCTGTTGTAGGATTAAAAAAGATTACTTTCTCAGCACCACCTGTTGGGACAGGTAGAAAAGGCCTTAAGTTCAACATTACATGTAGTATATTGTAATGAAGTTAAATAAAAATAAAAATCTTCTTTGGTCTTAGTATAGAAAAGCTAAATATAGTACTCAAATCTTCTTCTTCTTCTTATCGTGTGTTAGTATCTACGTATAAAACGTAGACTATGTTTGTATGGAAAAGTGTAGTTTGGTCTAGGGTAAGGCAATTTACCAGTTATTTAAATAAAACCTTGTGAAAATACTTATCAATTCTTCTTCTTCTTCTTCTCGTGTGTGTTAGTGACTAACACTAGTGTCAGAGTTTTTAAACCGCCTTAAAGGCCTCTGACGTGGTTTTAGGTAACGACCAAAGTCAAAGACAGTGACCGGGACCGACGGCTTAACGTGCCCACCGAAGCACGGATCATCTTACTTATCAGACAATCAGGTGATCAGCCTACAATGTCCTAACCAAACTAGGACAACAACACAAAGTCGTTGCCCCCGCTGGGAATCGAACCCGCGACCTCCGGGTATGAGCCGAACGCTCTAACCACTACACCACGGAGGCAGTATTCAAATATAAACTGTAATCTTACAAAAATTTAAACTAAAAGTGTAATACTTACATTATCTGTGCATGTGCAAGGTCATCATTTTTCGATAAGTATTTTGTTAATTTAAAAAGACAAACAAATTTTATACGACTGCACCCAATTTCATCAACTCCTAAGTACCACAGCAAGGGAACTTGCTTTCGGTCACTTTGTTCAAGAGCTACGATCCACAGACAGACATACGCGTCAAACTTATAACTTATAACACACCTCGTTTTTGTCGGAGGCACAGAATTAATAATAGTATTACATACAGAACGGAAACTCGCACCGTCCCCCGCAATCTGGTGTCCCCGCAACCCTTCCCCCGTTATTGTGAGGTGTAAGCGGCAGTAAAACAGGGTTATTGGTAGTCGCACGTTGACATTACGCGAGTCACTTAGGATTATTGAATTATAGTGGTGAGAAACTGCGCACATTATCTTTGTTTATCCATGGAATACAATAAATAACGAAAATTTTATAGATTTCCGAGTGATGAAAACAGGTAAGCAAAGCAACAAATTCTGTATTGGTGACCCTGATTGTTTAACTCACACATTTGACGTGTGCACGGACTGATTGTTTCGTTTGTAGTAGTACTAGGTATATATGCTGCTCCGTTTGTATGAAGTGCCATACCTGTGTCGGAGGTTAAAAACTTAAGTCAAACTGGCCAGTACTGACGATAATAAAGACGGTATGTGTATGTTTCTTCTTTCATAACCCTAGAACGGTAACCTATCATTGTTACGAAACTTTACTGTTCGAATTTCAGATGATCGAAAACGGTATATCGAAGTTTTAAATACCAAACTGATTATTTTACATAGTTTTTCTCATCAATAAACTCATTTCACAGAAACCGATTTTCAATTATAATTGTTTTCAATATCTAAGTGTGTTATTCTAGAAAATGAAACACTGGTAATGTTTCATTTTCTCGAATAACACATTTAGTAACTTTTGAAATGAAATTTCGGTTAAATGAAGATATGGAAAATAAAAAAATAAAAACGTTTTCGAACAAATAAGATTCGTATAGCAAAATTTCGTCTTTAAGATAGGTAACCCCCTAGAACATGATGATTACACAATATTTATTTTGGGTACCCTTTTCGTCAGTTTAACAATTAGCTCCTAACAAGCTTTGACTAGAATAAGTGACATGAGAAAACATTTTTAATGAGAAACACGACACTTTCCGCCAAATTAACAGAGAAAAACACGTTTGACGGGAAACTGATGTTTTAACTATTTATATTTGAGTCCAGTATTAGAGAAAAGAATGTGAAGATTTAGTTTCATAATCTTTCTTTCTAAGATAGAATTAGATTTTCTTTTAAATCTAAAACTTAAGGTTAATTTAGTTGTAATAATTTTGGAACGAAGTTCCTTTTCGCGCGTTGCGAAAAAAGGCTAGACGGAAAAAATTAAGACCAAAAGTTGTAACGATACTTTTTGCTATAGTTGTAAGCCGTGCGGCGTGCGCGTGTTTCTCCTTCTGTCTCTCTCTCTCTCTCTCGAACTTCGTTCCATCCGGGTATCCCATGACACCTCTCAAGTTTTATTATTTTATAATTGTAATACAAGCTGTGCCCGTGCAAATTTCGGGATGAAAACTATTCAATATCCTCCCCCGGGTCTTTAACGATGTCCATACCAAATTTCACCTAAATCGGTCCAGCTTGAGTTACAAATAGTGTAACTAACACGACTTTGTTTTATTTATCAAGACTAGCTGTGCCCGCGGGCTTCGCTCCTCGTAGGAATTTCGGGATAAAAACTATTGTATATCCTTACCCGGGTCTCAAACTATATCCGTACAAAATTTCGTCTAAATCGGTTTAGCCATTCTTGAGTTATAAATAGTGTAACAACTATGTTTTATATATTAAGATATACGCTATCACGTCTCCCAAAAACATAATTACTTATATATTGGGTCTTGCGGCTCTAAGGCCACTCTGAGAGCCTAGGGCCACAAGACCCAAGGACACTTAGCGTGATGGTGGGTGAGATAAGATCAGATAAAATTTCTTGATTGCACCAACCAAGTATGACAATAATCATGTATGTTTACCGATTATTTGAAAACGCCTGGACCAATGTCTTCTTCTTCTTCTTCTCGTGTGTGTTAGTGACCAAGGGCGTCGCCAGCCATGGCGCATAGGGGGGGGCAGCTGCAATTGGCGGCGCCCTTGTTAGTGACTAACACTAGTGTCAGTTTTTAAACCGCCTTAAAGGCCTCTGACATGGTTTTAGGTAACGACCAATGTCAAAGACAGTGACCGGGACCGACGGCTTAACGTGCCCTCCGAAGCACGGATCATTTTACTTATCGGACAATCAGGTGGTCAGCCTACAATGTCCTCACCAAACTAGGACAACAACACAAAGTCGTTGCCCCCGCCGGGAATCGAACCCGCGATGATACCCTCCGGGTATGAGCCGAACGCTCTAACCACTACACCACGGAGGCAGTTAATACAGTAATACAGTGGACCAATGTAGTAAAGTACTTTTGTTCGACACGATGTAGGTACTTGTCAGGTTGTCATGGTAATTTTATCAAAATTGGTTGTGTATGGGGGTGAAAACGGTTTTAGTTTTGAAATATTATAATCCTTTTGATAGTAAGACCTCTCCAACCCGTCTGGCCAGCGTGAAGAGTGTATGCCAAATCCTCTGACTGCTTTGGGCAAGTATGGCTCTAGTAGCACAGAGAGAGTCGTGCTCCTGTAGTGGAGACTAAAAAGATCTGATGATGATGATGATTGATAGTAAGATTTATTTTTACATACATACATACTATCACGTCTTTATCTCTAATGGGGCAGACAGAGAATTTTGGGTCTTGCGGTTCTATGCAGAGCCCAGGGCCGCAAGACCAAAAAGCCACTTTTAGCGTCATGGTGGGCGAGAAGATGGAAAAGCAATTAATACAGTGATGGGTTGCTAGCCGCATCGCCTGTTAACATGATTTGCATTTTTGCCCATTCCCTCGATCGGCTTTTACGATCTGCGTGGGAAGAGGAGCAGCTGGTACATTCTAAGTTTTTTCGTTTCTCCCAGACCAGCATGGGAAGTTTTTTTTTATTTGAAGAAAATCGTTTACTTTTTTGTAATTACATTCTGCTTTATTTCACGCACGTTTCTCGTAATAAATGCTTGCAATGAACACATATATTAACCGTTTTAACGTACGAGTATATGGATGATTCAATGCCATAACTCAGCAATATTTCAATTTTCGCATGGAACGGCTTCATAGGAAACCTTTGGCAAACATTACGCATTTCGGAGGGATAATGAAATTCTTCGCTTCGTAAATTATATTAGGTTATGAAAATATGTGTAGATGATTTTAGAGTTTCACGGTCACAATTACTGTTATTAGTATTACGGGACTTACCGCGATTAATATCGTTTTTTGCCAGATATTTCCTCCTTCTTTTCGAGATATTTACTTTTTTTCCTTTGCCAGATATTTCCTCAGTCGGCCAGCGACCATGATGGCAGAAGGGCCGTCGAAATATCTGGCAAAAAACGATATTAATTGCGGTAAGTCCCGTATTACTAATAACAGTAATTGTGACCGGGAAACTCTAAAATCATCTACACATATTTTCATAACCTAATATAATTTACGAAGCGTTGGGAAGAAGCATTGGGAAATGTTTTAACTTTACGTCCTATGCGTAGACATTTTAGTCATCTCAGTCTACACATGGCTTTGAGAACTGTACGTAAGTTCTAACATCATCATCATCAGGTATTTTTGTCTCCACTGCAGGAGCATGACCCTCTCTGTACTGGCCATAGCAGCCAGAGGACTTGGCTTACACTCTCCTCGCTGGCCATACGGGTTGGAGAGGTCTCATTGATATTAATAAGCTTATTTAGCTTGTATTTCCTAAGTCGCCTTCTACGACATCCACGAAAAGACTTGGAGTAGCCTTATTCTACTCTGCCGGAAACCACACGGCACTAGCACAGAATTAATAATAGTATTACATACAGAACGGAAACTCGCACCGTCCCCCGCAATCTGGTGTCCCCGCAACCCTTCCCCCGTTATTGTGAGGTGTAAGTGGCAGTAAAACAGGGTTATTGGTAGTTGCACGTTGACATTATGCGAGTCACTTAGGATTATTGAATTGTAATGGTGAGAAACTGCGCACATTATCATTGTTAATCGACGGAAAACAATAAATAACGAAAATTTTATAGATTTCCGAGTGATGAAAACAGGTAAGCAAAGCAACAAATTCTGTGGTGGCAACCTTGATTGTTCAACTCACACATTTGACGTGTGCACGGACGGATTGTTTCGTTTGTAGTAGTACTAGGTATATATGCTGCTCCGTTTGTATGAAGAGCCATACCAGTGGCACTAGTTCTAACAGAAATAGTCATCGTTCATCATTTCAGCCGCATAACGTCCACTGCTGGACATAGGCCTCTACCAAAGATTTCCAAAATGACCGATCTAAGGGCCTTCGCTAGTTATGCGGGCGAACGCGGTGGGGTTCGGTCTATCTCTGTCACCAACTCTAAATGCGAAAGAGATAGCAGATTCCGTCGGGGGTCACCTGTCTCTGTCGCACGTAGCGTTTGTGACAGAGATAGACTGAACCCGCCGCGTGCGCCTGCGTAACTTAGTAAAGGCCCTAAAGCGGCCTGCTGCCTTTCCGCTTGGTCAGGTCGGTTCAACGAGCTAATCTGCAGGGCTATGTCAGCTATATACTAGATCACTATTGCATAAAAATATTAAAAAAATAGTACAAAAAATGGACATTTCTATGCAAATCGTCCGGGCTGTATATTTTTGTATGGAAATGCCAAATTTTTTTTTCGTGCTTTTACTGATATTTTAATTCCATTATACGGTAGTGATTAAGTATAACCTGTGGTTTGATTTATTACGGGTATGTCCCTTCAAAGTTGTATAATAAGACTAGCGTTTGAGACCATTCGATATTAACCCTTTAACCGCGAGCGTCGGATATATGCGACAAACATTGACGGGCCCATTCCGCGAAGGTCGGATATATGCGACAAACATTGACGGGCCCATTCCGCGAAGGTCGGATATATGCGACAAACATTGACGGGCCCATTCCGCGAAGGTCGGATATATGCGACAAACATTGACGGGCCCATTCCGCGAAGGTCGGATATATGCGACAAACATTGACGGGCCCATTCCGCAAAGGTCGGATATATGCGACAAACATTGACGGGCCCATTCCGCAAAGGTCGGATATATGCGACAAACATTGACGGGCCCATTCCGCAAAGGTCGGATATATGCGACAAACATTGACGGGCCCATTCCGCGAAGGTCGGATATATGCGACAAAAAAATGCTCGTATGGTACATAACTTACGTATCCATATCCGTTTTTGGTTGTAGATAGGTATTTTAGATTTATCATGTCTCGCGCTGGGGGCACGACAACTGATTTAAGTCTCACGGTGAAAGGGTTAACTAAAAATATACTAGCCTATGATAACTATGAACTAGATCTATTCTAAAAATAGCAGCTAGAACTACAAATAGAGTATACCAGTCGACGTAGGATGGAGTTGACGGGAAACCGATAACTTGGGGCTTGATTGCGGTCGCTTCCTAGGAATTGTAGGTTGTTTTTTGTGAGTGACCACTGGTGTCAGATGTTCTAAGCGGTCAAAGCTTCAAGACTGATATTCAAAGTTCAAATGTTTATTGAGTAAAATAAATATATAGGGACAAATTACACTGATTGAGCTAGCCCCAAAGTAAGTTCGAAACTTGCGTTATGAGATGCTAACTCAACGATACTATATTTTATAACAAATACATATATAGATAAACATTCAAGACCCAGGACAATTTTAAAAAGGCCATTTTCCAACTTGCCCTGACCGGGGATCGACCTCGGAACCTCTGGGTGGCGGAGTAGCATGGTGACCACTACGCCACGGAGGTCGTCAATATTATATTATAATATTATATATTGTCAATAAGAAAGAAAAAAGAAAAAAAATTACATATTTACAAATATACACACAGAAAAAAGTTAACTATTAAATTAGTCTAAAAAGTCGTGCCCACGTGGCATAGTGCCAAAAACGCTGGCCGCATTTCCGCGTCATTTATATCGTTACAGGTACTTTTAAACGTCAATAAGTTTAATTTACATTACGTGTAGTAATATATTTTTTTTATTTTTTTTTAAAGACAAGCTACCGATGTCACCTTTTCGAAACGACCACTGCTGAGAAGAAACGCAGCAAGAAACTAAATTTCACAGTATTGGGCACCTGCTCGCTAGAAGAGTTTTGTCATATTATTATTATTGTCTTTTTTAATTAATATTTTTTTAATAAATAAATAAATTCTTCGACGCTGGTCTGGAAAAAATAAAAAACTAAGAATGGTCTAGCTGCTTCTCTTCCAATCGAGGGAATGGGCGAGATTTGAATCAAGGTAATAGGCGACCCATCACTATTTTCATTCCTGTTCCATCTTAACTCCCACCATACGTTAAGCTTGGCCTTTGGGTCTTACGGCCTCGGGCTTTGTCAGCCCCGTCAGGGATATAGACGTGAAAATGTATCTGTATCCTACTTTCTATCCTATCCTACTAACCCTACTAATATTATAAATGTGAAAGTGAGTTTATATTTTACGAATATATATTATATATTTGTTTATTTGTTTGTTATCGATTCACGCTTCAACCACTGAACTTATTTAGATGAAATTTAATGTAGATATTTTGATACCCAGGGAAGGAAGGAATACATAGGACAGTTTTTATCCTGAAATTCCCTAGAAATACTTATAAAATTGTGTTACAATGAAGCCAGCCTACTCCAAGACCAGCAGAATCCCAAGACATTAACGGCTTTTACGACGTAGCAGCCCATTCCCACTACTACACTCGTAAAACATTACATCAACGTCATACTCACAGATTTATGATGCAGCCGTTCAGGCATCGATATAGAAATCACGAATATACACTATCACTTTTTTATTCGTCATCAGACTGAGCATTTTGATTTTGCGACACTAAATAGACCAGGGTCAATCAATTCATTTATTAAGATACTAGCCGAAGCCCGCGAATTCGTTCGCGTCGATTTTATGACTCCGGAAAATACACATCAGGCTGAACAACTTTTGCTAAGGCGTCATTTTTATACAATATGTAACAAAAACCCTGTCCGATCTGTGAAGGTAATGTTGGGTAGCTTGTATAATATTGTATATGTTCCATTTATGGGTTTCTGCCATTCCTAAAATTACAAAAAAATCTGTAGCTCCATACATTTTGGAACGGTAGGTATTTAATTTTGTATTGAGCTTCCAATTTTTTTGGAACGTAGTTCCTTATCGCGCGTTGCGAAAGGAGGCTAGACGAAAAAAATTAAGACCAAAAGTTGTAACGACACTTTTTGGTACCTATAGTTGTAAGCCGTGCGGTGTGCGCCTGTTTCTCTGTACGCTTGTAACTAAAAAACTACTGGACAGATTTTGTTGCAGTTTTCACTATTAGATAGATCGTTTATTCCGGATGGTTTATGTATATAATTTGTATGTATTTTATTTATATTTACTAAACTTTTTGTCAAAAAAGTGATTTCGGACACTGCAGTTAGGCACTTTCAGAGCTAACGCTGGCTAAGATTTAAAAGATATATAATAACAATGTATCAGAAAGTTGTAGGTCTCTAAAAGGTCTACAAAAAAGTCCGCGATAGCATATTTATTTATTTATTTATTTATTGTTTTATTTCAGGCAACAAAAGATTTTACAAAAATAAACATCTAGGCCCATATCAATATATACCTTAACCTAAAATATATATATTTATAACTTAAACTATGGCACTCGTTGAGGCTGCGACGTGTTGCGCGTCATCGGAGTGTCGGGTAGCGTTCCGCGAAAGCGACGATACACAACACCCTTCGGCCAGAAGTCAGCTTCCATGAAGGTCGCCAGCTTCTCCGTCGGGACTCGCACCACGAAGGACGTGAAGTTCACACTGTGGCGCGACTCCAGCTTCACGACCCTCAGCGTGATGTTGGTCTTCACGCGGACGTACTCCATCACTTCCTCTGCCTTTGTGGAGTGGAAGAGCCGGGATACGTACAGCTGCGTCGTTGGGATGGCGGGACGCAGCAGGTGGTTTGGTCCTGTCAGTGCAGTTCCGCACTGATTCCGATTAGAAGGCCTCTTTTTTTTCGCTCCACTTTAACGAAGCCCTCTTCATCTGCCTGTCCTTTGTTAGACACGATCCTGGGAACCGACGAAACTCGATTCCTGTCTCCCTCGGGTTTCTGCTGCTTCCTCCGCTTAGTTTTATCGATGACGACACTAGCGTTGACGGCAGTGTCGCCGACGGCAGCTGCCGCCGCAGCGTAGGCACGTGTCGGGGTCGACGCACTCGTGGTGTTCACAGCGGCGGTGGAGCGGGGCGCGGGGCGCGGTGTGACGTGTGTCACAGCGGCAGCCGGCGAATCATCGAATTTCGCTGACTCGAAACTGCCAAGTGACGTATCTTGCGCACCTCCTCGGCATGTGTTAATGTTAGAGGCTACGGGTGACCTAGTTACCGAATCATTACTTTTTAAAACTAATAATTCGGTACGTAGCTCGGAGATCGTATTTTCCGAGGCCTCTACTCTTAACTGCATCTCGGCCAGACTGGACTTCAAGGCCGTGATGTCCTTTAGCAGCCTGGTGACATCGACGTGATCAAACGACACAGGTGGTAATCTCTATCTATCTATGTATATATATGTATATGTCTATCTCCTAAGGTTAGGTCACAATAACAATTTTTATGTTTATGCCACGTGTGCAAGTTTTAAATAATATTTTCACCGACAGGATATTAATCCTTATCCTTTTTAATATTTTAGATACCTTGGTTTTTTAAAGTAGATTAACATTGTCCTTTACAGTATGGCAATCAAATGTATAGTTTAGAAGATATCACAAAATCAAAATTAAACGAAATCATTTATCACGGAGCTGCCGCTGATGTAGATATGCCTACTAAGTACCTAACCTTCCTATAGTTATATTATATCTTTAAACGAGCAATTCTTGTATATTTATCTTATACCTTTATACGAGCAATTCTTGTATATTTATTTATTTATAAATTTCTGTGATCTCGAAAACGGCTCTAACGATTTCGCTGAAAATTGGTACATGGGGGTTTGTAGGGGTAAACAATCGATTTAGATAAGTCTTATGTTTGGGAAAACGCGTGTTTTCGAGTTTTCATTCGTTTTTCTTTCTACGCAGAATATGGTCGCTAATTTTGTCGCGCCGGCCGCCATCCGCTTAGCTCAGCGGTTAAGGATGCTGACCGCTAGAAAGAGTGTTACGGGTTCGAATCCCGCTCGGTGACTTACTTTTGTTTTTCTTTATGTTCAAGTTTATATATAAGGTTTTATTGGAACGAAGTTCCTTATCGCACGTTGCGAGAGGGGGCTGGACGGAAAAAATTAAGACCAAAAGTTGTAACAACACTTTTTGCTATAGTTGTAAGCTGTGCGGCGTGTGCGTGTTTCTCTGTCTGTCTGTCTGTCTCTCTCTCTCTCTCCCTCTCTCTCTCTCTCTCTCTTTCTCTTTCTCTCAATAATCGAAAGGAACTTCGTTCCATCCGGGTGTCCCTTGACACCTCTCAAATTTTTTTATGTGATTTCTGGAATGGGAGCAACCGATAAATGGAACCTACACAAGCTACCCAACATTACCTTCACGGATCGGACAGGGTTTTTGTTACATATTGTATTTCTTTTAGTTTAGCTGGACCATGACGGTTCTGCATCAGGTGTTCCATATTTTAAAAAAAATATTCCCTACGTGTTGCCCAGGCTTAACAGCTATATAACAAAAAAAAATTTACTCGAACTGTATTTCCAGAGATTAGCGTGTGCAAACAGACAAACAAACAGACAGACCTTTTTTGTAAATTCTTACTCTATTACTGCGTCTCCATCGCCCCAAACATTTTTTTTTTTGGAAATATATTCAATGTACAGTCATTTTTTTACTGTTCTATTATTTGTATAGTTAATGGCTTTAATGTCCGCTCTTGAACGGACACTTTGGAAATCTTTGGGAGAGGCCTATGTCCAGCAGTGGACGTTGTGCGGCTGAAATGATGATGGCTTTAACTAATAAACTTATTTGCGGCATTAAACTTATGTGTAAGTAACATCGAACCCAAAATGACACACGTCAACAAGCCACGGAAGGCATATCTTGAGAATACTATATCACTGCCAGTCAGCGGCGTTAAGTTGTAAACATCAGGAAATGTATAATTTATCCTTCCTTAAGGCTACTAGTGTTATATATCTGTATTTGTTGAACTTGTAAAATCGACTGAGTACGTACCTACTTAAGTTCCGTTTTATATTAAGGTCTAACAAAGTATACTCAAACTATTTTAAGGGTGAATTCAGTCCATGATACTGATCAACTTTCCCCAAAGAACACGTATAGAAATATATAAAAAAAACTATTTTTCATATTTCGACTTAAGTTTTTTGGGGAAAGTTGTTCACTACCACGGATTGAATTCACCCTTAAAATAGTTTCAGTATATTTTGTTAGACCTTATATACTGGCTGGTGCCCGCGACTTCGTCTGCGCAGTATTTTTATAAATTGTAGCCTATGTGTTATTCTGATGTATAAGCTATACTAGTGTAAAGTTTCATTAAAATCCATTCAGTAGTTTTTACGTGAGTAATAAACGCATCCATACATACTGACAAACTTTCGCGTTTATAAAAATAGTAGGATCTAGGATAACGAGTGATACAAATATCCAAAAAAAGACGTGTGGCACTCGGGGACTGCCGCGGTAAAGCTATTGCAAAAACGGAAGGACGGCAACGTCGCAAACGGACGACGGAGACGAAGCGGCAACCTACATGGTAGGCGGAGTGGGAAGCGTGAGGTTTTTTCGTTAGGCAGGTTTAGACGAAGACTATTTTGAGACGCCTAAATTACGGCGCCAGTGTCTACCGTACAGCACATCTTTAGACCATTTAGACAATGACTATTTTCAGGCGCCTAAATCTCGCCGCCAGTGACCACCAAACTGACACTAGTCGTTTACACGGTGCCTTTTCAGTACCAGTCATTAGCACGGCGTCACAGCCGATGGTGCTAGTTTTTGCGCCAGTCTTTCTTACGCTAGATCTCCATCATTTAAAATGAATTCAGGACAATTTGCTCTGAAGCTGAAGTTGAAAAGGCAATGTATAATCAAATTATCCGCGTTATTACGAGAGCTCCCATACTGGTCTGGGAGAAATAAAAAAACTTAGAATGTACCAGCTGCTTCTCTTCCCACGCAGATCGTAAAAGCCGATCGAGGGAATGGGGAAAAATGCAAATCATGTTAACAGGCGATGCGGCTAGCAACCCATCACTGTATTGATTGCTTTTCCATCTTCTCGCCCACCATGACGCTAAAAGTGGCTTTTGGGTCTTGCGGCCCTGGGCTTTGCATAGAACCGCAAGACCCAAAATGCTCTGTCTGCCCCATTAGGGATAAAGACGTGATAGTATGTATGTATGTATGTATGTATTACGAGAGGAACTGATTAATATGTTGGAGGAAGAAATATATAAGAAGAAACGAATTTGGGAAAGAAAATGGATCAGTGACAGATATGCTACTGGAGCCTCAGCTTTGATTTTGAAACAGTTAAGATTGGAAGATCCCTCAGAGTATAGGTTGGCGTTACGACTAACTGCTGAAAATGTTGACGAACTACTTTCTCTCATCAAAAACTCTGTTCAGCGTCAAGACACTATGATGAGGTACACCCTAGTTTACTTAACGGCACGGGGGCGTGCTAGCGACTGGCAGCGACGTGTTTACACGAAGCCGATAAATAGGCGCGGGGGCAGCGAGAGACGCGGGCGGAGGTCACTGGCGCCAAAAAATAGGCGGGTGTTCTATTCTGTGCCAGCGCTGGCATACCATGAAAAAATGGCGCCAAAAGTGTTTATACGGTGCCTTTCTTAGGCGCCGTAATTTAGGCGGCTGAAAATAGTCTTCGTCTAAACCTGCCTTCGGAATTTTTGGATTCGGTCCCCGCGCTCAAGGCCCGCGATAGAAGCTATGCAATAGCTTAAAAATAAATAAATTATACGCATATAACCGGAGAGCATGCATGAAAAGAGTTATGAGTGTTTACGAAGCAAAAGAGGTTAGCAAGGATAGTAGTATGTGGAGATCCATAATTTCTGCCTACCCCCATAGGAAACAGGCGTGAAAATATGTATGAATGTAGCACTTATAACAGAATAGTATTTTTCTAAAATAGTACTTACTTTCCTTGAATATATTTATGAAGATCGAATCAAATGTGAGTTCCATAGAAAATATGTAAAGCACTACTATTGCAACTTCGTTTAAGTTATAGCCTGATGCAGAATTTTTTCCCAAAATCCATTAACTCAAAGCGTTGACCCCTTTTGGGGTTCCGTACTAAAATAATTATACTGAAACTGTGATTTATTTTACCAACCAACAGTGCAACTATGGCTAAATTGACTTCTTCTCGGGTTCCGAAGCAGAACAGTTGAAAATGCAACCGGGAACGCGTTTATAAAAATAGATATATACAGACAAATCACTCAGATTGAACTAGCCACAAAGTATGTTCAAGAATTGTGTTATGGCATACTAACGCAACGATACTATATTTTATAACCAATACATATACAACGTGGAAGTATCATATTCGTAATAAATCGAACCACGGGCTATACTAGATTACTATACATACATACATACTATCACGTCTTTATTCCTAATGGGGCTGACAGAGCATTTTGGGTCTTGCGGCTCTATGCAGAGCCCAGGGCCGCAAGACTCAAAAGCCACTTTTAGCGTCATGGTGGGCGAGAAGATGGAAAAGCAATCAATACAGTGATGGGTTGCTAGCCGCATCGCCTGTTAACATGATTCGCATTTTTGCCCATTCCCTCGATCGGCTTTTACGATCTGCGCGGTAAGAGAAGCAGCTGGTACTTTCTAAGTTTTTTCATTTCTCCCAGATCAGCATGGGAGATTACTATAGTATAAAGTAATTAGAATAATAGTCAAATATAAAAAAAAAAAATTGCCTTTCCATTCGAAGGTGAGCAGCCCGGATAATATATGTATCGGAATGTCGATTTTTTTAAAGTTTTTTGACTGTTTTGTTATAGTCATTGTACTATAATAATCTGGTAAAGCCTGTGGTTTGATTCATTACGGGTAAGTCCCTTCCATGTTGAATAAGTAGATCTGAGAAGTAGATTAACATATAAGATAAATAAGAGGCCAAGTGCGAGTCGGACTCGCACCATTATCTATAAAAATTAAGTTTTTTGCATGGGAAATATTTAATAAATATATATTTTTTTAATTCTTTTTATTTATTATTGAAATAAAAATACAACTGAGTATTTTATGAATATTTCAAGTGCCTAGCTGTTGCCATCATTGATATCGAGCAAAAAAGGGCAAAAAATCGCATTTGTTGTATGGGAGTCCTCTTTAAATATTTATTTTGTTTTTAGTATTTGTTGTTATAGCGGCAACAGAAATACATAATTTGTGTAAATTTCAACTGTCTAGCTATCGCGGTTCTGGAGATACAGCCTGGTGACTGACAGACGGACAGACAGCGAAGTCTTAGTAATAGGGTCCCGTTTTTACCCTTTGGGTACGGTACCCTAAAAAGTAGCTTATTTATTTATTTGTTTTTTTACAGTTAAAATTTCACTTTACCTTTGGGATGTAGCAGAGAAGATTCAAAAAATTTATATATAATTTAAGTAGAAAAGGCTTTGGGCCTCAAGTCCGCCTGCAAAATTTTGTCATAAAGTGTAATAAATGAATAAAAATGTTTTACAAATTCGAACCAAAACACTCTTGTCCAGTTTCCAGGTCAAAAACCCACCTAGTATTTGGCACTCTACGCTCATAAATATTAATTGTTAATTCCGGTGTACGTTTTGATCTTAGTCTGCCCTCACTTGCCAATTTGCCCGGGCCAAATTAGGTTGCGGCTTAGAGCTACCTTTTTTTGAAGAAAAGCCAATTTTCGCTTGAATTTTTAAGTTCATCAATACGGAATATGGTACAGTTTAGGGAAAATTTGCAAAATGGTCAAATGACTGGGAATACAGAATATGCACATATATCCTTACTAATATTTGTAACCAAATATGAAAGAATTTAAAAAATATCATAATTAGTGACGAACTAGTGATACTTTAAATTTTCAATTAAAAAGAGAAGTCCCTTATGGACTGGTGACATCAACGTACATATTATCCTACTATAATAATATTATAAATGCGAAAGTGAGTTTGTATATTTGTTTGTTACCTCTTCACGCTTAAACTACTGATTCACCGATTAAGATGAAATTTGGTATGGATATAGTTTGAGACTCGGGGAAGGACATAGGGTACTCTTTATCCCGAAATTCCCACGGGGAGCGAACGCGGGTACAGCTAGTCATCTATCCATTTGCCGGGACGGGAACAAGGAGGCATCAGGGACCGGATTAGCAGCTAATTTTTAAAACCCCTTTACGTGGTCATCCTTACGATAGGCTTACCCTCACGTTTATGTTAGCCTGTTAAAAGCTAATTCAGCGAAAGGCTTACCGTATCCCCTATAGGGTAACCCTATCCTTATGATAGGCTAAGCGTTTACCAAATCATTGGAAGGGGTATTTTTTTCCGCTTTTTTGAAAGGGTTTTCCCCCCACGTATCCCCCCCGCCCCGTGGCCGCCAGGGAAAGCGCTTTTTAAAGGGCTAGCCAGGGTAACGTAACGTGCATGTTTTAACAACTTATTTAAAGGGAAACCCTTTTAAAGGCTTTCCATATGATACGGTTAGTTGATCGAAAGAGTTACTCAGCGATAGGGGTTTTTGATCCAATAAAAATATTCAAGCCTATCAATTAGCCGCTAAAAACCCACGTTAGGGAAAGCGCTTCCTGTCCCTGGGAGGCATATTAAGCGGGATTGCTGGAAGTTTCCATTTTGTACGTAATACTTATATTCATTCTGTGACTTTACCCTTTAGATTGCCCTCATTGCAAGTGGAGTGGGCCATTTATCATCAGATCATATCGCCGACTCGCCGCGTCACCACCAATTGCCTTGGATTTACGACTCGGTCCTGCCTTACTCTGATTTATGGTGGCTGTGTGACGCCGAAGATGCAGTAGGACATATCGTCTAATGAGTCTAAATTGATGTGCAATGAATAATATTGTTCGTTCTTAAACTCCAGACCACTGAAGGCGAAATAGTAGCAGAAATGGCGCCCTTATTTAAAACTAGCCGAAGCCCGCGACTTCGTTCGCGTGGACTTTATGTCTCTGGAAAATGCTCATCAGGCTGAACAACTTTTACTAAGGCGGCATTTTTATATCTCTTAAAGTTTAGCTGAAACATTATGGTTCTGCATCAGGCGTTCCATTTTCCAAAATCATTTATACCCTATATGTTGCCCAGGCTTAATAGCTATATAACAAAAAAAGTTTCATTCGAATCCGTCCAGTATTTCCGGAGATTAGCGTGTACAAACAGACAAACAGACAAACAGACAAACAGACAAACAGACAAACAGACATACAGACAAACAGACAAACAGACAGACATTTTTTTTTAATTCTTACTCTATTACTATGTCTCCATCGCCCCCATATTTTTATATAAGAAATATATTTAATGTACAGACACACTTTTTTTACTGTTTTATTATATGTATAGATAGATAAATTGTTTAAAAGTAAATATGGAGATACTCAAAAAAATGATTTCCAAAAAATGTTTGTTGTTTCATTACAACCGTACGTATTTCTATATTGTTATAGCACATCGTTACGCGCTATGGAGAGGGCTATGCTCGGTGTTTCCCTACGTGATCGAATCTGAAATAAGAAAATTCGTAGGAGAACAAAAATCACTGATATAGCCCGGCGGATTAGCTCGTTGAAGTGGCAGTGGACGAGATACATAGTGCGACGAAACGATAGCCGGTGGGGGAAGAAGGTTCTCGAATGGCGACCGCCTACTGACAAGCGAAGCGTAAGGCACCCACCTACAAGGTGGTCAGATAAACTGACCAAGGTTGAAAGGCGCTGGATGCAGGCCGCTCTTGATCGGTTATTTTGGAAATTTTTGGGTGAGACTTATGGCCAGCAGTGGACGTTATGCGGCTGAAATAATGAAATGAAAAAAAATGAATGATGACATGAGCTAAAAGTGGCCGTTTTTCGCAAATGTGCGTAGAAAAGCTTCACGTTCGCACTTTAAATTATAAACAGTAGTTCATAAAATAGTTAAAAAGGTTATCTAGGGTTTGATCAAGACGAAATTTCAAATGATATCATCGTTTCCTTTCTAATGATTTATTTTAAATGAGGGCGCCACTGGACCCCAGAAAATTCAGGTAGCCCCTTGAACTCATGACTTGTTGCACATCTTTTTACTAAATGGTTTGTAAAGTTAAATAAATAAATTGTTGCATACACAGCTCTAATGAGTAATAAATACTTAATAGGTTGTAAGTTGTACAAACTAATGGATACTTGTCACAACGTGAATCGTTCGCGTTCGTGCGAAAGCGCAGAATACGCCACTACGAGGAACTAGAAACCACAAACAGCAATTAACCAAGCTATACATAGTTCACAAGAATCATACAAGATGGCCCCAGCAGATTCCACATCTCGATCTCAGAGTTCTGATTGCAACTGACTATATATACAACCTCCGACAGTACACCGTCGGAGCCGCGGTTCCCCAGGCGCTACACCATGCTTTGCCGGAAGATCTTCCCTTTGTGGCGGTCGAGCATATCACCTCGCTCCCGCTACAAATATCAAAGTCGATTGAACTAGTCATATAATAGGCTTAACTTACTCATAGTAACTACAACAAAAGCAGTATTGTAGATTCAACAAATATTAACGTAGATTAAACTGGATATAGAGTAGGCTTAAAGCCTTGCTCATAATAACTACAACATGCCTGTGTAGTAGATATAACATTGTACACACTGCACAACATATTGTAATTGTTACGATACGTTCTTGTAGAACTTAATAAAAAATTCCAACATACTTTACTGTTGAGTTGACAATATACTTATTGTATCTGTAACTATATTACATTAACTATAATTGTGTAGTAGACCGCACTAATCGTGAGGGTTGTCACAAATAGCACTATAAAAATCGTGTAGTGAACAAGAATTCTCGATATTTTTTCCGGGCGCTCTGTCTGATCTACGTTTAGAGGAGAAACTTGGATCGTATGGCAGTTTGAATACAAATCTCGAACTTAATTTGGGGCTTAGCTGTCATCCGTTCCAGCGCTACGATGCCACAGACAGACAGACAGACAGACCAACAGACATTAGCATCAAACTTATATCATCATCATCATCAGGTCTTTTTGCCTCCACTGCGAGGAGAGTGTAGGCCAAGTCCTCTGTCTGCTCTGGCCAAGTATGGCTCTGGTAGTACAGAGAGGGTCGTGCTCCTGCAGTGGAGACAAACAGACCTGATGATGATGTAACAAAACTTAAAACCCCCTTTTCTTTGTCTGGGTAAAAAATAAACCTTTTGGGACATTGATGTCTTGAAAATAAATATCTAGAATTCAGAAAATCTTTTCTCTATCATTATCCGAATGATAGTGTCTGCAAAGTGTCAATTCTTATGTTAGACAGTTTGTTCGGTTATGTGTGATGTGAATGCTTGAAATCAAATGTATCTTTTATCGACTGTACTTTGAAAGGTGTTATCGAACTTTTTATTGAAAGTGACAGGTGGGGTGCCAAGTATCAAACGTGAATTTTCGAAATTTAAAGACAATTCTTTAGATTTTTTTTAGATTGGTACCTTACTTTACCTTGGTACCTTTGACGACCTCCGTGGCGTGGTCACTATGCTTGTCCGCCACCCAGAGGTCCCGGGTTCGATTCCCGGTCAGGGCAAGTTGAAAATGGCCTTTTCAAATTGTCCTGGGTCTTAGATGTTTATCTATATATGTATTTGTTATAAAATATAGTATCGTTGGATTAGTATCCCATAACACAAGTCTCGAACTTACTTTGGGGCTAGCTCAATCAGTGTGATTTGTCCGTATATATTTATTTATATTTATTTACCTTCGTGCGCGAACCCGATTCACACTTTACCGGTTATAGGTAACCACTTTCGGTCACCCATCCAAGTGCGGACCACGCTTGCATTGCTTTACTTGCGAAAGCGTCAGTAATGCGAACTCCCACCAGGCCACAGACCTCCTCACTCAACAATCGATAAATAGTTATTACTCTCTGATAGGATATTACATAATTAATGTTCCCAAAACCAGTTTAATCTGGATTATCCATAGCTTTGTCTCACTCTAACTTCAAGCGAAATGTTGGTTGTCTCTTTCACGTGGTGTGTGTTTCGATGATTAAATGTCCCTCGAAACAATACTTGTTGAGGAATGCCGTAAAAAGTTTTAAAATCAATAAATAACTTAGAATGCCGTGTGGTTTCCGGCAGAGTAGAATAGGGCCACTCCAAGTCCTCCCGTGGATGTCGTAGAAGGCGACTTAGGAAATACAAGTTAAACAAAGCTTATAAACATCAATGAGACCTCTCCAACCCGTCTGGCCAGCGAAGAGAGTATAGGCCAAAGTCCTCTGGCTGCTCTGGCCAAATATTGCTCTGGTAGTATAGAGAGAGTCGTGCTCCTGCAGTGGAAACATAAAAAGACCTGATATTGATGTTGAAATAACTTAGGTTGCCCGAATTGTGAACTCTTTTAGTCCATATTTTCTCGGCAACCCCTTAGCTTTACCACAGAATAATTATACGTACTCACGTACAGAAGTCTTGCTCAGCAAAGGAATTCAAAAAAATATCGACTCAATGTCGTTAGAGAGATGGTTTAATTTAGCTCGCTTCAGAACTCGGCACTCTTTCGTTTAGATACTGGACGAGCGAGAAAGAAAAGGTTACCTGGCCATACAAGATGAAAGGACTCCTCTGCGCTGGTTTTTCCTTGTGCTCGAACAAAGTCAGGTCAAAGTCAAAGTCAACAGTCTTCGAAAAGGGGGTTGGTTACAAGCACTCACTTACACGAATTATACTTTCTCACACTAGTCTTTAAACTGTTTTTGAAATTTCTTTTAGAGCGCGTCGCGTGTTTAAATTTTAGGTCTCGGCCATATTGACAAAGAGCAGAGAGAAGAATAGAGACGTAGAGGGGGCGGGGGAATTACTTGATTCGTAGTTGGTTAATTTGTAAAACAGAGTGTACCTAAATGCGTGTGTTGAATGAGTATGTATATGAAATGAGCGGGTGTTTTTTTTAAATAAACTAATAAAATAAATAAATAAAACATTTGGCGAAGACAGATACCTAGAAGTGCAATGCAAGCCAATTTCATTCTTATTTATCTTTTTTTTGACGACCTCCATGGCGTAATGGTCAACACGCTAGACCGCAAACCCGGAGGTCCTGGGTTCGATCCCCAGCCAGGGCAAGTTGGAAAATGGCCTTTTTCAATTTTTCCTGGGTCTTGGATGTTTATCTATATATGTATTTGTTATAAAATATAGTATCGTTGAGTTAGTATCCTATAACACAAGTCTCAAACTTACCTTAGGGCTAGCTCAATCAGTGTAATTTGTCCCTATATATTTATTTATTTATTTTATTTATTTATTTATCTGGACATAATTTACCACTCCGGAGTCCGGAGTGGTCGCCGCACGCATAGTAATAATATTTTCGATACCTAAACGAGGAGTGACTCAGGTCTGGCTTTACCGATTTGAATAATGTTCGAACTATTATTAGTATTACGGGACTTACCGCGATTAATATCGTTTTTTGCCAGATATTTCGACGGCCCTTCTGCCATCATGGTCGCTGGCCGACTCTGATGATGACCATGATGGCAGAAGGGCCGTCGAAATATCTGGCAAAAAACGATATTAATCGCGGTAAGTCCCGTAATACTAATAAAAGTAATTGTGACCGTGAAACTCTAAAATCATATAATGTTCGAACTCTAATGATAATTATCCATTTTGGGGGACAAAGACTTTGTTCGTTTAGAATTTGTGTATGTACTTAATTATTGTGTTGCTTCTGTCCATCGAATATGTATATACAATAAATGTTTTATCTATCTATCTATCTCTAAAATTCTATGGGTCATGCCCACTAATTTTTATAAAGATCTTATTAATATTAATCAAGTTATCGTCGAACAAACATACATACATACAAACTCCGGATTGTTCTAGATTTGGAGAACTTCACTTGCTTTGCTTGTTTAAGACGATACCTCCGCAAAAAAGGTTGTGTTGAGTCTAATTTATCTCGCAAAGTATTTGAAATATAAATTTGAAATTTAAGGATATGATTTTTTACTCTTTTCTTAGTTAATTGATAAGATGAAAACATGATTGAAAAGAAAAATCTCGATAGAAATATTTTTCGAAATATGGTCTTACTTAGCAAACTTGTCAATATTATCGCTCGAATAGGACGACTTAAAAGAAACCGTTTGAACTATAAGTAAGATTTTCAGACATTTTTATTAATAACAAGATGAAATTTTGATTGATCATTTAATTTTGCCGTAAATTATTAATAAAGGTTTTGGCGGTTACGACCTATTCGTTCATGTGGATTGGAACCCCAATTGAACACACCCACCGTATACCTCTCTCGGCCCCACGCGCGTCAACTCGCCGAGCGCTATCTCTTGCCACAGCTTGCTCAGTCTGCGTATGGATTCCTTGGACGTAAGACCTGTGCCAGTCGTCCGCACATCCCAACGTTTCGAATGATCGATCTTTTATTTGTAAAAATTAAGTTTTAGGCCCAACGCAGACGACAGACTAATCCGAGCCGCACTTTTTGGTCTGTGAAAATAGAACCCTATTTTCACTTACTGTTTTACATTGTGATTGTGTACATAAGTATAATAATAATAGGTAAAATAGAAAACGGGAACGGAAAAGCAAGCATGATGAGACAAAAATTTAATAGATGGTAAGTACTTACCTACCTCAATGTTTCTAAATAAGTGGCTTATATTGATAAAATATGTAAAGTTTGTAAGAAAGGGAGTAGGTATGTCAATAAGTGCCTACCAATCTTACTGACTACTCAAAATATAGGTACCTACTAGGTATAAGTTGTATCATACTGAGATGGCACCGTACTGTCCTACTTTCAAACCATAATTACCTACTTATGTTATTTTCATACGTATCTACCTTTTTGTCTAATTCTACTGTTACAAGTTACAACTTATTCTACCCAACTAACATTTTGGATAATATGCACCTACCAAATAACTTCGAAGTAAATCCGACAATATAAAAGTACTACTGTTTTCAGGCCAAAAAAAAATCCTCTTTTATCAGAGTTTGATGACTTTGTCCGCGTCGCGATTCGTCGCCGCCGCAAGAAGAACAAGGAGGTGTAATTGATATGGAGTCGGATTTACAAATTATGGATCTGGACAATCAAAATATTTCGTCAGGATCACTACAGGTGGAATGGAAAGGTGTGTATTTTAAATAGAACTTAATAGAATACATACTTTCAAATATGACAATATTTTAAGTTATTTTTTAATCTCGTAAACGGGCATTTCGCCTGGTCGCAGATAGACGGACGGACGGACAGACAGACAGTAAGAGGGGTGTTATAAGTTTGATGCCGATGTCTGTTTGTCTGTGACATCGAAGTTCTTTCAGTATTGCGGTCTGAAATTACCTTTATCTATATAGTTTTGCATATGTATACCTAATAGCATGAAATAAAAATTACAATATGGTATTTGTTTCAGGATGAATTTAATGAAAATATTTCTGGACATCGTATAGTGAACATCAAGTACTTCTTTAAAGAATTAAATAAAAATAGCCACCAGTCGCTTTGTGATTGTGGGTTAAATACCATCAATATTGTATCAGAAAAATGTACGGGAATAACATCAAATTGCTTTTTATCATGCTCCATTTGCAACGAACAATTTACAATAAAGAATACATTGGAGGATGTTAATAAAGATGGAGTAGCAGGAGCTATAGTAGCAGGTTGTGGTCACCCCCAACTCAAACAAATTAGTGCCTGCCTCCTTAGATATACCAATTATGTCTGAGCGCATTTACAACCGTGCACATGACAAAATATGCGAAAACTGGGGGACCACAGCTTAGGACGAAATGAAAAAAGCTGGACAAAGAGAAAAAGCTGCTGCGATTGAAGAGGGTAAAATAGATAAAAATGGCAATGCCATAATTGATGTTATACTGGATGGTTGCTGGTGAAAGAGACTCTTGAGAGAAATTACTCCGCTTTGTCTGGTGCTGCAACTATGATAGGGAGGCGATTTACACAAGTGCTCAAATGTGTGTGAAAAATAAATACTGCTGTATTGGGCAATAAATATTTTTCTGATTCTTTGAACATAATGTAATCTTATTAGCAGTTGATTGTCCAGGTCAAACTTTATCAAGATTATTATATTACTTAGGATGCTTTTTATTTTTATGTTTAATACATCAGTCTCATCGTATAATCAAAAGATATCAATTATTATTGTTATTATTCTATTTTTATTGTATATGTTTAGCAATAAATCTATGAAAAATTGTTTTATATTTTTATTTTGTACACCTATATATATAAATACATTGAAACTATTTTACGAAATATACTGAATATTTTTCTTTTACATATTCCATACCTATGTTTTAATGTGTGTAATTTTCCCCAAAGACCTTATCATTGTATCGAAATATAAGGTCTAACAAAATATACTGAAACTATTTTAAAGGTAGGTCCAGTCCGTGATACTGAACAACTTTCCCCAAGGAACACATAGCGAAATATAAAAAATATATTTTTTATATATCACCCACCTTTGACTGCTACTCGTATGTGCCTCGCCGCTCTACCCGACACATCAGCTGTATGCAGCAAAGGACGTCTACACACGCTACGATTACACTCATTCACAAACAATCACATGTTGTCCTAGTAGTCATTAGGTAGTCATATGTAATTTAATCAATTCACAACACACTTTGAATTAAGTACCTAAGAAATTAAGATTATTTTTATTATTTCGACAAGTATCTTTACAATGTGCAAACAGTTAATAACGACATTATTCACAACAGTAAAACACATTCCAAATTAATATTTTGATACAGTCAAAAATATTCAAACATCTCATGCGATAGGTTATTAATAAGAAAAATCTAATTTACACTAAACTCGCATATTTTGGAGACTGAACTACCTATTCACTAGAGCAACAAAAGTCAACTGATGTTATTAGTCGGTTTTGTTTCTTGCTATAATAAGTAAAAACATGTTATTCACATGAGGCGGTATTTCTTTGAATATGACAACAAAGGATTTTGTAGTAAAAATTCACCGGTTCAATTTTTGCCGGCTTTTATGATGTTTTGTTTGTTTCTTTTGTCGGCATTTTACTTACAAAAATACTGTTCACAACAAGCAAAAAATGTGCAATAAAATTTAAGTTAGCTCGTGCCTGCGGCGAGAACAAAAGGGGCCATAAATGTTAACCGTGGGAACGCTAACTGAAAACAAATAAACAAACAAAAAAACTTTCCAAGGTCTGGTCAGTTTTGAGTTGGAACTGATGCAAATAGCATCGTGCGTACGTTTTCTTTATGCCAAATTATAGGCAGTTATTCAAAAATACCTAGTCATATTGTGTGTAATCAAAACGCCAGCCTAGATACTTTTACATCAAACTTAGGTGACTTGCGCCATTTTATTTATTTTCTTATTGTTTTAATAACTTCATGCATCATGTAATAGACGCGGGTCTACTTAAGGTTTAATAGGGTACAGAATAAATACTAGTTGCCTTAGGCAAGTGATATCAAAAATAATAAATCACTCGACTAATTTGATGAATTTGTTTTGTGACTGTGATTGTGTTGTGAAGTCGTGCCATAAAGTTCGAGTGATGTCGCGACCTCGCGCCATTTAGCTACGTTTGTGGCTGCCTTTAGGTATTGCGGCGATGAGCGGACGGCGCGGCATGTGCGGTCGAAGGTCAGTGTATGTAAAAAATAAACTTCATATTTCACTATATGTTTCTTGAGAAAATTTGTTCAGTATCACGGACTGAGCCTACTGTTAAAATAGTTTCAGTATATTTTGTTAGACCTTATATATAATGTCCTTTTTTATTAAGTACAAATATTTTAAGGGGTGAATCAGACCATCATTTTGAACAACTTTTCCCAATAAATGTATATCGAAATAGGAAAAAAATTTTTTAGGTTTTCATAGAAATCGAAGTAGTCACGTGATATCATTACTATGGAAAATGAAAATTATTTTTTCGTATTTCGATAAAAATTTACTGGGAAAAGTTGTTCAAAATTGTGGACTGAATCACCCCTTAAAATATTTGTACTTAATAAAAAAGGACATTGTATAAAGAACAATATTTTCTGATCAGCCGACCGGTCAATTTGTAACTATATTTATATATTTTGTCTTTTGATTTCTTGGCGAAAGCAACATAAAAGTTGTTAACTTTATTGTATGAAAAAAATACCATACATAAAGACCATAGTAACTAGATGACGTGACTACTTCGATTTGTTTGAGAACGTTATTTTTTTTCGTATTTCAATATACATGTACTGCTATAAGTTGTTCAAATTGATGGACCGAATCACCTCTTTTAACATATTTGTATCTACTGAATTAAAAATATTATTGTAAACATATCTGTCTGCTATCTCCATACGTTCTAAGCTCCCGAGTTCATGAACATGTTCTCGGCAGTGCGCGTAAATATAATATCAAGGAAAGCGCCCCCTCGCGCAATCGACACGATACGTCTAGCTCCGCCCACAAATGAGGTACATAATTTTTGTGGTATCGTCTTAATATTGTTCTTTTAAAGGTTCTATAACCTCTAAGCCGGCACTGGGAGGAATTCCTCCCGACTTCAATTGTTTAACTATTGTGTCTGGTATTGGCGCAGCTTGAACAGTTAAAAGAACACTTAAAAGTTAAAAGAAAACTTGCTAAAACTAGCCAAGTCTAATGTTGAGAGTTTTATAAACAAACGCAAGGATTCTGCAGAACTTGGCGACCATTTATATCTCAATTTTTTTTTCGGATATTGAACTTGGCTTCCATCTTCACATTTATGTTTTTGGCGGGTCCATTCCTAATCCTAGTATTCAAGATCCACTTCGAATCTCTCAGCCACCAAAGTAAATAAAGGATTTAAACGTTCTTTATACGGAACTTTCTAGTACCCTTTTTATTAGAGGTAAATAATTACACCCTTAAACTTCAAAAGAAACTCGTGAAAAGTCCTCAAGTGTCGAAAGAAATATAATATTGAAGGGCCAGGGCCGAAGTGCCGCCAAAATGCTTTATTGCCCCAGAAAAAGGAATATTCAAAGAGGGAAAATGTATACGAATTTTTTATTGCTAGGAGGGACAGTATTGAAGATCGAAAGATCGAATCAACGGGGTATGTGTCGACGGTCAAGCGATAGGCGGTAGCGATTTTAACTGTACAACGCGGAAGACATACCTGTAATAAATCAAATCACGGGCTATACTAGATCACTAACAATCATGCTAAAGGTAGCCTCTGGGTTTGGCAGCCTCTCTGTATGCTTAGAGACTCAGAGTGCTCTGTCTACCCGAGTAGGTATAAAGACGTGATAGTATGTGTGTGAATAACTAAATAATGCAATGGAAAACGACAGATTTCAAAAGAGATTCACTATAATTTCCAGACTAATTCAACTCCAAAGTCACGGGCGTTATAACTTATAACTAAATTACCATGTGAGAAGAAACCTCTGGATTGTGACAAAAACGTACCTGAAATAAAACAAAATGAGATTAATAAAAAGTTACGATTTACTTTAGAAAAAAAACATCTTACTGTCAAAAGAATTATAGTTTGTCAAAACTAAAAACCGACTTCACCTTCAAACAACACAACTGATCAATGAAATTTTATCAAGACTCGCAAGCATATAACATCACACGATCACACCCGCTACTTACATCAGCATCAGGTCTTTTACTCTAGGTCTCCACTGCTGCACGATCCTCTCTGTACTACCAGAGCCATATTTGGCCAGAGGACTTGGCCTACACTCTCCTCGCTGACCAGACGGGTTGGAGAAGTCTCATTGATGTTTATCAGCTTTGTTAAGCTTGTATTTCCTAAGTCGCCTTCTACGACATCCACGGGAGGACTTAGAGTGGGTCCTATTTTACTCTGTCGGAAACCACGCGGCTACTTTAGTATCTATTTAAAAATTCAGTATAAAATATTGGGTATTTACGCTTCATTTTATACCTTGAGACCTCCAAACAAGGAACCTAATAAAGTAATACCCAATTTTCTCCGTCGGATCTTATTAAAGAAACATGTTGCTAATATCGCAGAGATTCAATGCGCGTGGTTTGGGTTTTACACGAACCTTTTTTGTAATCTGGTTCAAAGAATCAGCATTGCCATATGACGTGGCAGTAGACGGTTGATATATGAGTTATCATCATCATCTTATCAGCCACAGGAAGTCCACTCCTAGACATAAGCCCAAGGATTTTCAAAACGACCGATCTGAAGCCTGCAATAACCTGCATCCAGCGCCTTCCTGCAACTTTGCATAGTTCGTCTGACCATCAGGCAGGTGGGTGTCCTACGCTGCGCTTGCCGGTACGTAGCCGCCATTCGAGAACCTTTCTGCCCCATCGGCCATCTGCCACTTCAATGAGGTAATCCGCTTGGCTATGTCAGTGACTTTCGTTCTTCTACGAATCTCCTCATTTCTGATTCGGTCGCGTAGAGAAACACCAAGCATAGCCCTTTCCATAGCGCGTTGCACGACCTTAAGCCTTCTTATGAGACGCCTAGTAAGGGACTAGGTTTCAGAACCATAAAGTCATCACTGGTAATACACATTGATTAAACACTCAGGTATTTTAGACGATAAAACACTGCGTAGTTTTCCGAACGCTGCCCAGCCTAGTCGAATTTCTTTATTTCTTTATTTCTTTATTTATCGCTTACATGCACTCATACAGAAGATGGTTAGTAAGTAAGTACATGAACCCTGGCAGGGTATTGCGAAATTATAGGAATTTATGTGAGTTTATATAATATTAATTGAATCATATTTGTATGCGAAGAAAAAATAATTAACATACATAAATTCTTAAACATTAAATTAAATTGATTTCAATTGTTAGAAAATATTAGTTAATATAAATAAGATTTATAGATTAGATTTATAAATTTGTTCTACGTCATTATAGGTTTTTAAGTAATATAAATATTATAATTACTGCAAGTGCGTTGGTCAAATGCTATTTCGAACTTAAACTGCAACTAGAACTAAACTACGTACCTATATATTTTGGTGTGTATTGAGTCTTTCTTTAAAACGCTATTCATATTATAATTTGTCATTTAAATATTCATTGACCGAGTAATATCCCTTTGATAATAGTAACCCTTTTACTTTTTTAAAGAATTTTTTATCATTTACAGCGCATGATCTAATTTATTCATCATTTAAGTTAAAGACATCGCGCCCTAGACATAAGTTTATATTAAGAAGAAATTTTGGAGCCATTGACTGGCAACTATTTGAAAACGATATCCGTGGGGTAGATTGGGATACCATCATATCAGCACCTGACGTTGACTCCAAGGTAGCAGCATTTAACTCCGCTCTTCTTTCTGTGTATGATAAACATGCTCCTTTGGAACAAGTCAGAGTTAAACATTACCCTGCCCCATGGCTTTCAACTGATATTAAAAAGCTAATGGCCAAAAGAGATAAGGCTAAATTAAAACTTAGACGCTATCCGTCTGAGTCAAATCGGGCAAGATTTGTTTATTTGCGTAATCTGTGCAATAAGCGGTGTAGAGAAGCTAAACGGAAACACATTCACGATAACGTAGAAAGCTGTCCTCCAAATAAGCTCTGGAAATTCTTAAATGGCATAGGTGTGGGCAAACAATCTTCAGATGTTAATTATGGACTGGACATTGACAATCTTAATAAACACTTTTGTTCTTCTCCTTCTGTCCTTGATCCTAATAATAAACAGAGAACTCTGGATGTTTTAGAGTCCAAACCCAGGCCCGACTGTCCTGCTTTCCAAATTGACTTAATGACGGTAGATGATGTAGTTAAAATTATTGCCAGCTTAAAATCGAACGCTGTTGGAAATGATGACATTTCTCTTTCTATGTTAAAACCCATTGCATTTCTTGTTGCTCCAGTATTGACAAACATCTTTAATTGTTCTATCTCCACGGGTATTTTTCCCACAGCATGGAAGTATGCTCACATTATTCCCATCCCCAAAAAATCCAATCCTTCCTCTCTATCTCATTTTCGTCCCATTTCCATTCTGCCTGTTCTATCAAAAATCCTTGAGCATTTTGTCCAAGAGTGTTTGACCAAGTTTTTATCTAGTCACAACTTGTTGACTGAATATCAGTCTGGTTTTCGCCCCGGGCACAGTACCACAACAGCACTTGTGAAAATTACTGATGACATCCGTTCTCACATTGATAAAAAAGAACTTACTATCCTAGTACTGTTAGATTTTACCAGTGCATTTAATACTGTAGACTTTGAGATTCTTCTTAGTATTCTCCACTCCTTAAACTTCTCTTCATCTTCTCTTACATGGTTTCGCTCCTACCTTCTTGGACGTCGTCAGCTGGTAAAGTTAGATCAGCGCAAATCTGATTGGTGTGAACTAGCTGCGGGCGTTCCTCAGGGTGGAGTTTTGTCTCCTATTCTATTCTCTATTTTTATTGATGGTATAACTTCCACTCTCTCTTCTTCGTTCCATTTGTATGCTGACGATCTGCAGTTATATTCAGCCGCCCCTCTCGATAGTATTGACAACGCTATAAGTGTCATCAACTCTGACCTTGCTGATATTGCGGAATGGTCGCGTAACTATGGACTTATGGTTAATGCGGAAAAATCTCAGGCGATTGTCATTGGTAGTCCTTACTTCATTTCAAAATTTAATTCTTTATCTACTCCTAATGTTGTTTTAGATGGGAATATCATTCCTTTTACTCCTACAGTAAAAAACCTAGGAATTATTTTTGACGAAACGCTCTCATGGTCAGCACAAATAAATGAGGTGAGCCATAAGTTATTTGTGGCTTTGCATTCCTTAAGAAGACTCAAATATTTTCTTCCTATGAGCACAAAAATCTTATTAGCTCGCTCCCTACTGATTCCCGTCTTGGACTATGCGGATGTAGCATATCTTGATCCTACCGAAGAACTTTTAAATAAATTGGAGCGTCTACAAAATCAAGCCATTCGATTTGTCTTCGGTCTCCGTAAGTATGACCATATTTCGGAGTTCCGGAATAAACTCAACTGGCTCCCAATCAGAATTCGCAGGAACACCCATATCCTTTTCCTTTTATTTAATATCCTCTACAATCCCTCCACTCCTGTCTATCTGAAACGACAATTCTCTTTCCGACAGGTAGATGATCGTCTACGTGTTTCTAAAAACCCGCCCTTGGACACTCCACCGTATTCCACGCAGACATATGCCAAGTCTTTTTCAGTGATGGCAGCAAGGCTTTGGAACTCTCTTCCTGATGATGTGAAAGTGGCTACGTCGCTCAATTCTTTCAAAACTAAACTCCTTAAATCTTCTATTGTTACTTCAGACATATAAGCTTTACATTTCGTTATTGTTAAGTAAGTACAATTTGTATTATATATATATTTTATGTATGTTTATGTATGTTTATGTATATTTATGTAGGTTTATGTATGATTATATATATTTATGAAGGTTTTTGTAAGTATATATCTTGTAGCAAGTATGCATGTGTAGGTATTTAGTTAGATATAATGTTAGTTTCATTTATCCTGTGTAAGTACGACCTTCTATACCCTTCTTGTGAGTAATTGTCCTATCTTCTTATTCGCCGGTTGACTGGAAGAGATTCCATTATGGGATAAGTCCGCCGTTGTCAATTAATTCTATTGTTTTTGTGTGTAATTGTGTCTTTTCATAGTACAATAAAGTTATTACAAACAAACAAGTTATTACAAACAAACATTTTCTTCCAATGTCATGTGTTTTGGGAGCTTATTGTACATCTTGATTGCGCTTCGGTACGGACCCTTTTTATACATTTCTAAGTCTTTTCCTTTAGGTTTACTTACCGGGATCGCTAGTCTGTCTTTGTGCCGTGTGTTTATTGTGTGAGTATCCTTCACTTGTTTAAAGAGGGACATATGTTTTCTTACGAATGAGCATAATTCAAGTATGTAGATTGAGGGTAGTGTAAGAATATTATGTTTTATAAAGAACGGTTGGCAGGTGTGTCTGTACGGTAGGTTACATAATATTCGTATACATTTTTTCTGCATAACTAGAAGATCGTCTGCATCGGTGCTGTTACCCCAGAGAATCACTCCATATTTCAACCACGAGTATGCATATGCGTAGTATGCTGTCAATGCAGTTTCATAATTTGTGTTAAGTTTTAAGATGCTAAGTGCATATATAAATTTCGAAAGTTTATTCTTTGTTATTTTTATGTGTTCTTTCCAGTCCATAAAAGTATTTATAGTGATTCCCAGTAAATTAAAATGGCTGACTTCTTCTATTTTTTGGTTTTCAAACGATAGGTTTAAATGTAATGCCTGTTTTTGGTAGGGACGAAATTGAATTATTTTGGTTTTTTTAATATTTATTTCTAAATGTTGTTTTTCAAGCCATGTTTTTAGTATTTTAGTGGCGTCAGAAAGAATTGCGTTAGCTTCAGCTGTAGTGTCGCACTTGAAGAGTAGCGATACGTCGTCGGCAAACATGATACATAAATTGTCAGGAAATAGTTTTGGTAAGTCATTAATGTACACTAGGAAGAGTATACACCCCAAAACGCTCCCCTGGGGAATAGAGGAGTTAGTGGTTCGTACCTCTGAATGCACCGTTTTAGTTTCGCGCGTGTCAATGTTATGGTGTTCAATATCCACGTATTGTTTTCGGTTCGTCAAGTATGATTTTAGCCATTCGTAAGCTTGTCCCCGTATGCCACAGTTGTATAACGACCTGAGTAATGTTTTATGACACACTTTGTCATAGGCCTTCGTCATATCGAGTAATAGTCCTACTGCATATTTTTTATTATTAATGCAAGTCAATATTTCTTGTATGTATTTATAGACGGCTAATGTTGTTGATCGGTTTTTCCTAAATCCATACTGGTGATCATCTAGTATTTGGTATTTTTCAAGGAAACTGTATAATCTATCTGCCATTGCTCTTTCAAAAATCTTAGATATAGTAGGTAGGAGTGATATAGGACGGTAATTAGTTTTATTTTTCGGATCTCCACCTTTTTTTAAAATCGGTTTTATTTTAGAAATTTTTAATTTATCCGGGATACAGCCTTCGTCAAATGATTTGTTAATTAATTTAGTCAGTGGCATTGTGAGCTCAACGGCACATGACTTTATGATTTTAGTAGGTATCTCATCTACGCCAAAGCTACTTTTATTTTTAAGCTTAATTATTATTTTATAGATTTCCCTCTCAGTTACGTGCGACAGGTATAACGAATTAGTGGGGGGAGCGCGCGTCCGAAAGTGGTGTCCTTGTCTGCCGCTAGGTACGCGGCTGCTGTTCGCATGTGCGTGTGCACCGGGTGAAGGCTGCGCTGCACTGTGCGCCCGCGGCTGATGAGACTCGCCTATCGTTACGTAATAGTCATTGAGAGTATTTGCAATCAACTTGGGCGATTCTGTAATAGTGTCATTGACTTTGAGAGTCATATTTTTTATTTTACTTTGTTTTCCGGTCAGGTTTTTTATGATTTTCCACATGGTTTTCACTTTATTGTTAGATTTTTTCATTTCTTTCGAGTAGTTAATTTTTTTTGATATATTAACTGATCTTTTCAATAATTTTGTATACTTTTTACAGTGTCTTCTTAAAATACTATTATTTGTTTGATTAATAAGTTTATGCAATAGTCTTTTGTGTTTACATGATCGTTTTAATCCTTTAGTTAGCCAGGTTTTATTTGATTTAGTTTTGTTTTTTAAATGTTGTAAAGGTATGCATTCATTTAGGGTTTTTTGTAAAATGTCATGAAATTTGTTATAATTAGTATTTACGTTATCTGCGTCATTTAATATGTTTTCCCATTGAATTTGTCCTATCGCCTGCTTAAATTTATTTATATTTTTGTCACTGTATGTCCGTCTATAACTGTGATAGCTGAGGTGTGTCCCAGAAGTTTTATTGTGTTCATTGACCGTAATTGAATATAGAACTCCACTATGATCACAAAACCCATAATTTTCAACTGATACTGAGTGTTTGATTTTGTTGAATTTTGTTGTTTTTGTTATTCTAGTTGGTTTAGTGACTAGTTGGTGAAGGTTGAATGTAAGCATTGTGTCATTAAGAGTATGTGCATGTTTTGTTTTTTTCAACATATCTATATTAAATTCGTCGAAAGACCTCTCCCTCGAAGCTGGAACTTCCTGCCTGGATCAATTAACCCAGGTAGACATAATGGTAATTGTGAAAGATAATTTGAAATTGATAATACACTGGCTGAAGCCATTTCGACTCGACCAGAAAAAGTACATAGATGATCTAATCAAGCATGGCCCGATAAGGTCACTAAGAAAATGAGGTTCTCTAATAGAAATCCATATTTAGGCCCCGAAATCATATTTGTTGTACAGAATTCATCATAATCGTCAAAGCCTTTTGACATTACAAATACTGGAATGGCATGAAATTTAGCATATAAATAGCTTATGATCTGGACAAATTTTAATTTTAATTTGGAAATCTTTGGGTGAGTCCTATGTCCACCAGTGGACGTTATGCGGCTGAAATGATGATGATAATGATATGGTTAAACACAAGGGATACTTTTTATCCCGGGAAAGTGTGAGGCTCCAGTGGAATTATCAAAACTTCAAACACCCAGGCTATGCCACGGATATTAGCTAGTAAATGAATATTTTTATATTTTTCACTACTTTTCATATCGTCAACTTCAATTTGCGATCGCATATCTGATCACACATCCACTGCACTACAATTACGCGGGGTAACACCGCTTCACACATGAGGGGCTTGTCCGTCAGCCGGTTATTGGCTCGACATTGATGGATGCTCTGGAATGGCAAGTGTGGATGATTCATAGACCTACAGTGTTTTATTGACAACAACTTTTAAACAAAAACTATGGGCGAAAAATTAACCGATACATGTTTTTAGTGCAGAGAACGCTGTGAACACATACATATCTGTATAAGATAATTTGAAATTGATGATACACCGCTTCACACATGAGGAGCTTGTCCGTCAGCCGGTTATTGGCTCGACATTGATGGATGCTCTGGGATGGCAAGTGTGGATGATTCATAGAACTAAAGTGTTTTATTGACAAATACTTTTTACATAAAATCAACCCGGCGAAAAATCTACCGATACTTGTATTTAGTACAGAGTACGCTTTGGCCACATAGCTGTCAAAGATAAAACCCTTTAACCGCGAGCGTCGCATATATGTGACAAACATTGTCGGGCCCATTCCGCGAAGGTCACATATATGTGACAAAAAAAATGCTCGTATGGCACATAACTTACGTATCCATATCCGTTTTTGGTTGTAGATAGGTATGTTAGATTTACCATGTCTCGCGCTGGGGGCACGACAACTGATATAAAGTCTCGCAGTGAAAGGGTTAATAAAACACTGGCTGGAGACATTTCGACTTGACAAGAAAAAATACCTAGGTAACAAAGCATCGGCCGTTAAGGTCACTAAGAAAATGAGGTTCTCTAATTAAAAAAAACACCCACATTTAGGCCCCGAAATCATATTTATTGTACAGAATTCATTGTAATAAAAGAAGAAACTGACTGGCTGACATATTAACGGTTCGTGCTAAACCCCGTTTATACAACAAATTGAAAATGTATCTGTGTTACCAGCAAAAAGGTCGAACTAGTTTGTCCTAGTTCAAACCGGTGTATCTGGTGAAATAATCTAGTCGAGTCGAATTGATAACCTCCTCCTTTTTCGAAATCGGTTAAAGGCTGCAGACTACAGAGCGTGCCAAAATATACTTACATACATTCGAAAAGCATAACCCTCCTGGCGTAGTTGGGTAATTTTTCATTTTTATATCAGAATATAGTCCAAAACATTGATCAAAAATACCTCAAGAATATAATAGATGTCTCACACAAATAATACCGGGTCTGTCCCAATAAATCACTTTTCTTTTATTACCGAAAATAATATCTTTATTTATTTAACAATGCCACAACAGGCCTCGATCTATCAAATGTTCTTTTTAAACAGTCAACGACGCACAGTAGGCTACAGATCAATTGTGACATTCGCCACACTCTCCTCGTCTGGCCAGCGAAGAGAATGTAGGCCAAAGTCCTCTGGCTGCTCTGGCTAAGTATGGTACAGAGAGGGTCGTGCTCCTGGAGCCTTAAATAACCGGCCAAGTGCGAGTCGACTCGCGCACGCAGGTTCCGTACCATCATCTTAAAAAAAATTACGTTTGTTGTATGGGAACCTCATTCAATATTTATTTTATTCCGTTGTTATAGCAACAGAAAATTTTAAATATCACAGTTCATGAGATATAGCCTGGTGACAATTGTGTTATGTGTGTTATCAGTGTTAACACAATGTGTGTGCTCGGACCTGAATTGTAACTTTCTCAACAAACTTGATAGGCTTCAAAACAATTGTATTCGATTCATATTCGGCCTACGGAAGTATGACCACGTGTCTGCTTATCGGTCTAAACTCAAATGGTTACCCATCCGTCAACGTCGCAATTTGCATATTCTCACTACTCTTTTCTCCATACTCTTTGACCCAAAAACTCCGATGTATCTCAAAACTAAGTTCCATTTTCTGGTTAATACTCATCTTAGAGATCTTCGTTCGTCCAATAATCTCCTTCTAGATATGCCTCGCTGCCGGAGTGGGTTTCTTAAACATTCATACACCAAACAAGCCGTGATTCTTTGGAACGCCCTTCCTGTTGGTATTCGCAAAGCCCCTAGTCGCCAGGCGTTTAAGAGTGCTGTACGCGCATATTATCTTCACAAACTGCCATAGAGTTTTATTAATATTGGTGTAGTTTATGTATGGTTTATAAAGATAACCTATTTATGTATATTGTATGTAGGTTTATTAATACATTAGATTATATTATTTATCTTATGTATGTGTATATATTCATATGTATAGATTTATTGTAAAGTTTGTTCCAATTACTACTCTCGCCCAAAATTTGCTTTTATCAGCACCACCTGTAGGTTGACTGGTAGAAAAGGCCTTGGGCCTTAAGTCCGCCTGTTACATTTTTGTAATAAAGTTAAATAAATAAAAAATAAAAAAAAAATAAAAAAAAAATAAAAAAATAAATAAATGTGTGTTACCAGTGATGACTTATGAGTCTGAATTCTGAAACGTGGTCCCTTACTATGAGTCTTATAAGAAGGCTCAAGGTCGCTCAACGGGCTATGGAGAGGGCTATGAGCGGTGTTTCCCTACGTGATCGAATCAGAAATGTGGAAATCCAGAGGAGAACAAAAGTCACTGATACAGCCCAGCAGATTAGCTCGTTGAAGTGGCAGTGGGCGGGACACATAGCGCGACGAACCGATGGCCGATGGGGCAAAAAGGTTCTTGAATGGCGACCGCGTACTGGCAAGCGAAGCGTAGGGCACCCACCTACAAGGTGGTCAGATGACCTGACCAGGGTAGCTGGAAAGCGCTGGATGCAGGCCGCTCTTGATCGGTCATTTTGGAAATCTTTGGGTGAGGCCTATGTCCAGCAGTGGACGTTATGCGGCTGAAATGATGATGATGATAAGCCTTGGGACAGACAGACAGACTGACAGACGGACAGCGCGTAGCGTTTTTACGTTTTAGGTACAAAGCCCGCAAAAAAACCTGATTAAAATGAAAGTTCAAGTGGTACGATTGATCTGTAGCCCGCTGTACCAGGTGTTACTGAGGTTAGGAGCCTGCTGTGATAAGCGATATATCTTGAGAATAAAGATTATTGGACTAAAAGACACTTTATCTCGGGCTGTTTCTTTTATTTAAGACGAATTCGCTCCAGACAATCTTCTTTTAATAGATTATGAAAAAAATGCATACATTTCAGCACGCGGTAGGTAATTTTTTATGAAAAGAAAGATTTTCTTTTTTGCGATTTTATGGATTGTCCTATATTAAAAGTTGTTCACGTTGATTAGTACGTTTACATCGGGTAGATACCCCCTTTCCGTTACAAGTTGTATATGAGTAGGTCTTTCTATGAATCGTAGTTAACAGATTTGAACGACCACCCTAACGATGTTTTGCGTCTTCAACTTGGTACAGCGCAACATGTTTGTTAGCAAGCTACCTACAATTGGTTTTATTATTTTTTGTATTTGATTGAATGCTCTCACTAATATTGTATAAAATGTAATTATAATTACATAATAGTTATAAGATTTCTCTGCATGTGAAAATGCCATATTTTCTTTGAGAAACAAATAAAGATTCTTTAACCTAAAAATACCTACCGTGCCAAAATAGAGCTGCAGACTTTTTTTTGCAATTTTAGGGTTGGTCCCATTGAAAAAGTTGTTCACATTGATTAATACTTTTACTCCCTTCCGGGTTTATATCCCCTTTCCGTACACTTTGTGTAACATTGTATAGGTATAATAATCCCGTCAGACGAAATGCAATAAACACCCATGGGATAAACATACGTCCCAAATATTAATTAAATATCGTAATCCTATGGGATGAATTCTTTTGGCCGCATGCGGGGTACCGTGCAATGAAAAATAATGAGAGTACAGAAAGAGTACATAAATACATACATACTATCACGTCTTTATCCCTAACGGGGCAGACAGAACTATTTGTATCTTGCGGGTCTAAGCAGACAGAGCCCAGGGCCGTAAGCTTTTAAAAACCACTTTAAATTAAACTAATAGTGATGGTAGGCGAGAAGATAGAAAAGAAATCAATATAGTATTGGGTTGCTAGCCGCATCGTCTATGAACATGATTCGCATTTTCGCTCATTCTCTAGATCAGCTTTTCGATTTGCGCGGGACGAGAAGCAGCTGGTACATTCTAAGTTTTTTCTTTTTTCCCGGAAGAGTATGAGAGAGAGTACAGAAATAAAGCTAGATAATTATTGCTTTTCGTATGTCTAACTGGATAACAGCCCACTAACCACGCTGTCAGATTTTTTAAACTGTCTTAAGGCATCTGACATAGTTTGACGACTGTCATACAATGAGTTCAGCTGGGTCTAATAGCTTCACGTGCCAAGCACGAAGGAGCTCAAAATTTTATTTGGAGAACACGAAATTGTTGCAACTCACAAATCTAAAATGGTTACGTTTCTGTAGAAGTCTTCATCTAAGCGCTTTCACGGTTTTTTCCTCAGCTGCGCTGCTTCGGAGCCCGGGGTGAGTTTATCCGTTTTTTTTTTCTCCAAATATTATGCGTGTCCCGTATAATCCCAAGGATGTGGATGTCAAAGACCACCTGGGGTAAAAATTGCCCAAATAGTTTAAATGATTTGGCTATAGTATTATGAACGGCTGCGTTCGTCGAATTGACTTTAACCCTATTTGGATATGCATTTGTGCAAAAAGTTTTACAATAGGCCGCCGACTATCTACCTGACGTCACCGTCCTTGGGAATATAGTTGTAGCACGAGATAAATATACGGATAAATCACACAAATTGAGCCAGCAAGTTCGTGACTTATATTATGGGTTACTAACTAAACGATCCTCTATTTATAAACAAATACATTATAGATAAACATCCAAGACCTAGGTCAATCTGAAAATGATCATTTTCCATCTTGACCTGGCCGGGGGTCGAACCCGAGACCTCCAATGTAACTGCCTGTCAGATTGACCACTAGGCCACAGAGGTCGTCTTGTTTGTGCTATCCTTTAGTCGCCTCTTACGACATCCACAGCAAGAGAACGTGGTTGGCACGGTTCCGTCTCTGCAGTTACAGTATTTTGTAACAATACTTTATGTTGACAGCAGGGTGTCATATAATAATCGCCCTTAAATAATTGATGTTCGTACACACATAGATCGAAGTTTTGTTGATACAATGTAACGTCATTTGTTATTCGAGACCCTTTTAGGTGTAAATAAGTGTGTAGATTATTTGTCATCACTTTCTGTGTCGAGTAAAGGAAATTGTCATAGATTTTGATAGAACTTTAAATTAAGAATAGGGTTGTTCTTATGTATATTTTTATATACTTACTAATATGATATGGATGATTTACAAGCTTTATTTAGGCGATGCGGCTAGCAACTAATCACTTTTCCACCTTCTTGCCCACATCAAGCTAAAAGTGGCCTTTGAGTCTTGCAACCCTGGACTCTGTCTGCGTAGAGCTGCAAGAAGAGACTGTCTGCTCCATTAGGTGTAAAGACGTGATAGTATGTATGTATATATGTATTTAATTTCACCTGTCCCGTTGTCTCTCGTTCTGTCTGTGTACGAGCGAGCTTCTACATTTGCATTATTTTAGTAATGCTGACAACATCAAATTGTTTACTCGAACAGTGGCAATAAATCAGTCATACGACATACACGCGTCACTCGTTTCTTTTAACATCCTAACAGCTTTAACGTAGCTTTAAACTCGAACATCAAATGTGGGGTTATTGACCTCACATTTTGGTCCTTCGAGCCGGATAGTAAAGTGCTAATTAAGATTAGCAAGTTACATTTGACCCACTTCCCGGTTTTAAATTATATAATATTCCAATACTGTGATGACATGGAGCTGATCTGATGTTGGAGCTAGGATGGCCATAGGAACTCTGTAATGACTGACGTAATTCTATCGAGTTAGGGCTCCTTTGCTGCGGCTTGAGGGAGAGTCTTTGGAAAGAAGCTTGCTTAAAAAAAACTTTTTTATGGTTCCGTAGTAAACAAGGAACCCTTATAGTTTCGCCATGTCTGTCTGTCTGTCCGTCCACGGTCCTACTCAGATACTATAAGTACTAGAAAGCTGTAAATTGGCATAAATATGTATATTCAACATGGCAAAAAGTCGTAAAATAAAATGTGGTAAAAAAATTTTTTTAGGGCAGCTGCCATACATGTAAAGTGGTAGTCATAATTTTTTTTCTTGACAACACATTGTGTGGGGTATCGTTGAATAGGTCTTTCAAAAATGTTATGAGCTTGGAAACACCATTTTTCGATGTAGGGATCCGTTTCTGAAATATTCGGGTTTAAAGTGTAAATTTTTGTTGGAGTCAAGTGTCGTCCCCCGTCCCCCCCTCTATCTACTAAACGGTTATATATGGCCACGTGAAAAAAATCAAAGCTAAAGTGTATATAATGTAGTTTAAAGGAAAACTGTCAGAGCAAAGTAGGGTTTACAAATTAAAAAATTATAGGCGATTAACTTATAAAATGTACTCGGAATAAGAAAATTTGTTTTTTGGCCGTTTTTAGTGGCATGAACTCAAAGTTGGCATTCGCAACTACGGAACCCTAAACTGCGCGTGGCCCGACACGCACTTGCCCAATTATTTAGTCATGTCTTTGGAAAGAAGCTTGTTTAAAAAAATCTTTTTTTGTCATTGTAATTGTTTTAAAAGATACTAAGAAGAGATAAGCGCTCTTACAAATAAGCGACCAGAAAGCCCGCGATACTTGTCGCGGCACCAGTCGGCGACGGTCGCTGACTGCTGTCGCAAACGGTCGCACGACAAATATCAATCAATCACAATCTATAAAAAACGTTAATTATTTATTTTCAGAATATGAATATTTGAAATCAAACAACAAATTGTTGTCTCTCTTATCGAGTGTTTTAATAAACAATAACTTAATGACTGTTATCTGGTGACAAAAAAAAATAGTGATTTTTTACAGGCAGCAAGTTGTGGTACCCTCATTTAGGCGCAGTCGAGTAAAAATACTAATCTAATAAAGGAAATTCAATAATCAAACCCAGTCAGTCTTATTATAAAACGCAGACTAACTTTGTTTCTAGGTTTAAACCATTATCCGACCAAATCAAGTTGTTATCTAGTAATATGCCGCTGTCTCATCTGGAAATGTCAACTTGATTTGGTCGGTTAATGGTTTAAACCTAGTAACAAAGTTTGTCTGCGTTTTATAATAAGACGGAGTTTGCCTAAATGCTCCCGGCGTCACACCCGTATATAAAAAACAAAAGCAATACAACGAATCCTTAACTGACATGTATTAATTAAATACACCGCAAATCCCCGACATGGCGCATTCTTTTGCGACAAAATGGCGCATTCTTTTGCGACAAAATAAAAGGGAACTAGAAGTATAATTAATGGTACACGCGTCACAGGTTGTGAGTTCGAATTCCAATCGTGGAGTTTATTTTCTTCATATTTTTAATTGAAGTATTATTTCTAGTTTCGCGACCGATGTCTTCTTCTTCCATTCCGTAGGGACCATCCGTAAATGACTTCATGCATTAAGGCGGTCAATGAAGTTTGTTTGTTTTGTTTTTCGCGTGTGTAAGTGGCCAACACTGGTGTCAGATTTTTCAGGCTTCCTAAAGGCGTCTGACATAGCTTGACGATCGCCATTCAATGATGACAGCCGAGACCAACGGCTTATACGTGTCTTCTGAAGCACGGAGGAGCTCGAGAAAATTTTATGCCACTTGTGGTCACCCATCCAAAGGCGGACCACGCCCGGTATCGCTTTACTTGCGAAAGCGCTAGCAATGGGCACTGCCGCCGGGCCATCGAGCTCCTCTCCTCGGGTCACCGAGGTCAATGAAGTGTGACAATGACAAGGGCTGGAAGGGGTCATAAAGTTTGTGACTGTGTGTACGTTAAATCTTTGGTCCTGGCTGTCAGCATTATTTGGCAGTCATCAAGCTATATAAGATATATTTAGGTAGCTTGAAAAATCTGACAGAAGTATTGGCTTTACACAAAAGAAAACCAAAAAAGCAAGTAGGAAAAGTATTAGAAAATGATCATCATCCTAATCATCATCAGGTCTTTTTGTCTCCACTGCAAAAGCACGACTCTGTAATACCAGAGCCATACTTGGCCAGAGCAGAGGACTTGTTGGTTGGAGGTTGGAGAGGTCACTGCTTGTAGGCCTAAGTCGCCTTTTACGACATCCACGGGAGGACTTGGAGTTGCCCTATTCTACTCTGCCGGAAACCACAAGGCTTATAAAATGATATAGTGCCAACTTTAGTTTGTGATATTGACCAATGGACAAGGCAAAAAGTCAATAAGTCATTTTGACAGTTATGAGGTCGGTCCGCGCGTCCGAGCGCATTGTGTGGTTACCCTATTGTCAGTAATGTGACAGTTGGTCCACTAAATCGAATTTGGAATGATTACGAAATTTCAAATTTTGAATTTTAGAACGCAGGTGGCCAGTTGCAAAATGCAATGTAACAAGTCATGCCCAAAACAAAATATATAAAAAATCGTTTTGTATAATGAGAATGAGATTATGATATTTAATTTTTAGTTCAATCAATTCGATCATTTATTCTACAATTACAAAACGAAATTGAATTTGATTTCGATATCCATAATACATGAAAATTATTTTCAGTACATGTAATCTGTGATGTGATTAAATATTAAATAATCCGATCCTACTAAAATTATAAACGCTAAAGTTTGTAAGTATGGATGGATGGATGGATGTATAATACTCTTTCACATAAAAACTACTGAATGGATTTTTATGAAACTTTACAATAATATAGCTCATACATCAGAATAAGACACAGGCTACAATTTATAAAGATATTGTGTTATAATCCTGCGCAGACGAAGTCGCGGGCACTAGCTAGTATTTTATATTCGGAAACTTGTTATTAAATATGAACTCTCAATGTATAGAAGAGCCGCTGATTAAAATAACAAACCCATTTAACTCTGGTTATAATTACGATGTTATGGCTCCATAAACTTATTGAATATCACACAGCAAGTTTATTTAATGAATTTTGGATAGTTATTATTGGAAAGTGTTATAAAAATAGACTTTGTACAATATCTATATTATGTATTGTCTTGTATTTTTTTCTTGTAAATAAATAAACACCCTGATGCCGTTAAAATTATCGGTTAAAAAAGTTGTTAAGAAAAATAAAGGATGCCTCTTAATAAACCAAACAAAAAATATTTGTGTCATTTTCGGAAATTTTTCGAAATGACTGAAATATAATATTTTCAATATATTTAATATTTCAGCCATTTTGAAACATTTCGATAAACTGAATCAATAGAAAGGTATACTCAATCGATACTTATAATTTTCACTAGAATCGGTAGTAGTAATGCGACCTGTAGGCGAGAACAGCTGCTAGTCATACAAACTGACGGACAGTCGGGCTACGTTTTTTCTTTTCACTGAAATGAGTACAGAAAAGGGCTAATTAAAAAGACCATGGGCGCCTTCCTTAAAGAGCCTGATCGCCGCCGCTGGTGACAAGAGGGCTGGCTGTGTCTTTGCTCAATATTCAAAGAGGAATCGCAGCCAGCGTTCTTGGCACCATACCATGCCGCACAGTCAAAATGTTTTAGATTTCTAAATTAACAATTTTGATTAAGTTTTGTAAATAATAAGTCTATTAAATTTTTATTTTTATTTGCTCTCAGAAAGATTTGATCTAAAATCTGAAGACCTTGGAGACAAAAACAAATGACATAACCAATAAAGAAATCCCACTTCTCAGAGCCTATACAGAAATGCTCGTACAATATTTGTGTCGACCTCAGATTCATCCCAAAGAGGCTTTGGTGCTTGTCCCGCATTCGGGACGTGGTTTGAATCGAAATCATCCCATTTAGATTCGGAATATTATAAACTATACGAGATTTCGCCGACGATTTGGGTGAAACGCTATAGGGTATTAGATTTGCAAAAATAACTCAAAAAATAATGGTAATATAGAATCTGATAAAACTAAATCATTATGGTCAATAAAGATTTTAATAAATAAATAAATCTTTTTTTATTTTTATTTAAAGAATACTTTATTTAAATTTAAAAAAAAATAGAATTATATTAACCTATAAGTACTATAGTTTCTGTCATATCATATTAGGTTTTAAAATTATGAGACTTAAAACAATGATACAAAACTCAATAAACTCTGAATATTATGCCTACATAAACATTATGTAAGCGTGGGTAAATACAGAAATAATTATGACAAACAATATTATGAAATAAAAATTTAGGACAATCAATAGAATCCTTTTCGAAATGTGATTTTTATTTTATAGACAAAATCAACATTTGATACCACAGAATGATTAGATAAGTCTAGTCTCATTAGTTAGACACTTTACGAGAGACTAGTCTCATTATTCCATGGTTGATACTTACTTCTAATAGTTTATTCTAGTAGGTAGCTCTGTGAGAAGCGACCTCGCAAGTCACCTCCAACTCTCCAACACGTTGAAGTTTATCGGATTAAAAAGTTGTTCAGTAAAAAGTTGCGTCTTAATAAGGGTAACAAAAAAGTTACACGAAACGTTTGAAAAATTTTGGAATTTGCTGAATAATGATATTTTTAAGATAACAGTCCTAATATTTTTGCCATTTTGAAAAAATCGGAAAACTGAATGACAACAAAATGTAATATAGTTCTCGACCCTGCTAATCGCGATTATCGGTTAAGAACTTGAGACAGGTGACGTGTAAGCCTGAAGGTGAGAAAAGCCGGATAGACAAACGGACAGCCGGAAAATTTTTTGGCTAATCTCGAAACTGAGACGCTTCGCTCGCTCGGTCAATCAATCAATCAATCAATCATTTATTTGTCAAACATAGTTACTATGATACATGATACAGATAAGATGTTACAATATAATATAAAAGTTCACTATGTCTTGCCATATTTAGAAAACAAATATTTATAATTGTATGCTAAATATGGCAATTCAATTAATAGATGAACGATGAGATCAAATAATATATACTACGATGAGATTAAATATCCATAACATGTAATTTGTAGAACTTATTACGATAGCCAGACGCTATTACCATCCATTATTTGCTTTAAAAAGCACATACGCTACTATATCCAGCCTATTTGCTCACGCAATTTAATCCAGATCAAAAAAAAATTCAAAGGAGCAAAACTAAAAAAAAATCCAATTAAGTCAACTGCCAATTATTTTAATAAAAATAGCGTCTAGAGATCTCTTTTCGTTTACAACGCAGTAAACCGTTGCGTCCGAGGTTTTTAATTAGTATGGCCGCTTGTAGCGTCATCTGTTGATTAAATATATACTCTAGGACGCCTCTGGGGCTACGACCTCATTGAAAGGCCTTAACATTTTTTATGGAGTTAAAATGAGGTGTTAGGAAAATTTTGATGGGTCTTATTTACTTATTTATTTAAAAACTTTATTGCACTTAAAATAAAACACATTAAACACATATAAACAAACAAACTACATTATATATGCTATAATTGTGATTTTTTTCCCGTGGCCATATATAACCGTTTAGGAGATAGAGTATAACAGCGGTACAAACGGTGGACTTATCCCAGAAGGGATCTCTTCCAGTCGACCAGAGAAACAGAGGACAGTTATTATGAATAGGAAGGCAAGAAGAAGAACAAATTACAGTTTTAGATAAGGCTTATACACTACAACTACTACAAGTATATAAATATAAATAAAATTGTACACATATACAATAAATAGGTATTTTGTAACTGAATTCCAAAAGGAGGAAGTTGACATTCAACACGATTTTTTCATATATGTTTACAGATTTTTCGAATACGCCTGCCTAAACCAAAATGGAAAATTCTTATTTTTTTATTGTGTATGTAAGTGGCTGTTTATGTGGTGTACGGGCCTTTAGCCACATTTGCCCTGATTAAGACCTCCGGATGAGGTGAAAACATGTCGGCAGTAGCCGTGACTCTATACGTGAGTTAGCCATTAACTCATTTATCCCTTTCACCGCGAGACTTTATATCAGTTGTCGTGCCCCCAGCGCGAGACATGGTAAATCTAACATACCTATCTACAACCAAAAACGGATATAGATACGTAAGTTATGTGCCATACGAGCATTTTTTTTTTGTCGCAAATATGCGACATTACTTATTACTAAACTGAGCTATAATGCCAAACAGCTGAGTTTCAAGCGGATTATACAATCCAACTGCAAAATATAAATGAATAAACTGTACAGAATAAACATTTCCCCTCTGCAATACAACACACTGCAGCTACATGCTTTCCCATGGGACCGGCCTCTGCCAAACGAACTCCAATTTCATATTACTGAGTACAGGACTCGCCTCGGGAATGTTTTAATATTCAACTGCACACGTTGCACCTCGTAAGGATAGATAAAATACAGGAAAACATCCCACAGGACGCCCTGAAGTCAAAAGACACTGTTGGTTTATTAATGAAAAAATAAAACTAAAAACAATATAAAATAAAAGAAGGGATAAAATGTGCCATAAAGCGTAGCAGCATTTTCTCCAATTAGGTACGTCGAATTATAATTATTTACATACATACATACATACTATCACGTCTTTATCCCTAATGGGGCAGACAGAGCATTTTGGGTCTTGCGGCTCTATGCAGAGCCTAGGGCCGCAAGACCCAAAAGCCACTTTTAGCGTCATGGTGGGCGAGAAGATGGAAAAGCAATCAATACAGTGACGGGTTGCTAGCCGCATCGCCTGTTAAAATGATTCGCATTTTTGCCCATTCCCTCGATCGGCTTTTACGATCTGCGCAGGAAGAGAAGCAGCTGGTACATTCTAAGTTTTTTTTTGTTTCTCCCAGACCAGCATGGGAGTTTAACTTTTTATTATATAGTTATAATTATTGAACACCGAATAAACCACTCCAACTCGTCTGGCCAGCGAGGAGACTGTAGGCCAAGTCCTCTAGCTGATGTATCCATTATGGCTCTGGTAGGACACAGAGGGTCGTGCTCTTGCAGTGGAGACAAAAAGACCCGATGATGAACAGAGAATAAAATGAGTAATTGTAATTAGATCCTTGCAGGTACTTTTTAGCCGGCTTCAAAAAAGGAGAAGATTTATCAATTCGTCACCGATTACTTGAAGACGCCTGGCTGGACCAATTTCAAACATTCTTTGTATGAACGCTCATACCTGTCAAGTGGTCCTATACAAATTTTATCAAAATCGGTTGTGTAGTTAGGTGTTAAAAGTGTTGTGTTTAAGAGTAAAAAATATATATTTTGTTCTGGTATTAAAGAAAGTTTACGTAAAAGAATTATTAAAACATTTATATGGAGCACTGCTTTGTATGGATGTGAAACGTGGACGATGACCAAAAAGAATAGAGATAGATTAGAAGCATTTGAAATGTGGTGCTGGAGGAGAATGAAAAAAATAAGTTGAACAGAAAAAATTACAAATGAGAAGGTACTAGAGGATGTGAGAGAGAAAAAACAAATAATACAAATTATAGAAAATAGAAGAGGGAAAATGTTCGGTCATCTACTACGCCACGATGCGTTCTTTAAAACAATAATGGAAGGAAAAATAGCAGGAAAGAGAGGAGTAGGAAAACCCAGAAGAAAATTTATAGACCAAATAAAAGAAAAATGAAACGTGAAAACATATAAAGAGGTTAAGAACTTAGCGGAAGGAAGAGAGACATGGAAAGCACTCCACCGACAAGAGCCCAGCTCTTAAATATAAGAAGAAGTTAGGTGTTGAAGTCGAGTTTTAGTTTTGAAAAATTAACATCACAATAAGTTCAGTATAAATTAAAACAGTACACGTTTAAAAATATTAAAAAGATAAATATGGAATGCATTAGCATTAGAGCCAACTTTTGTACTGTTATGGTCATTAAAGATTTTAATAAATAAATAAATCGTCATATTTATAACTTTTGATTTTGAAAAACCGATATTAGCGTTTTGTCTAACCATGAAAATATGCCGTGCACGTACCTGCCATATCATATTTGTTTGTTTTTCGTGTGTGCAATCCATTTTTTTTTGTCGAGGTGAAAATGCCTTCGCATACCACTCAGCTGCGGGTACAGCAGAGTGGGTATGTGGGGCTTGAACCCACTAAAAACACCCCGGTGTTCTACTATCCGCCTTTGTTCCTAGTCTGCAGGTACAACGGGGGAACATAAAGCCCCGTTATTCATCTGCATTGTGTGCAATCGACCACCGCCAACACAGAACCAGTGACGACCAAAAAGAGATCTCTTTGGAGAAGAAAGATTAGGAGAGCTGGCCCCAACTAGAAATGAGATAAGGCCGGAGGAAGAAGTGTGTGACCGACGCTGGTGCCTGATTTTCCAAGCTGCTACAGGCATCTGACATACTTGAAGTCTGTAATATAATGATGACAGCCGGAACCAACGTCTTAGCGTGCCTTTAGAAGCACGGGGGAGCTCGAGAAATTTTTGTTTTACTTATCACCCATCCATGTACGGACCACGCCCCGGACTTCTTAATTTGCGGAAGCAATGCCAACTTCCTGTGCGATATTGCCGTGTGGTTTTAAGCCAGAGTAGAACAGGGCCACTCCAAGTCCTCCCGTGGATGTCGTAGAAGGCGACTTAGGAAATACAAGTTAAACAAAGCTTATATACATCAATGAGGCCTCTCTAACCCGTCTGGCCAGCGTGGAGAGTGTAGGTTAAGTCCTCTGGCTACTCTGGCCAAGTATGGCCACAGATTACTAAAAAGTTACTACATATGGCTCTGGTAGTACAGAGAGGGTCGTGCTCCTGCAGTGGAGACTAAAAAAAAAGACCTGCTGATGAGGATGTCTAATAATGACTGATTTGTAAACGCAATGTGATTTTGGAATTCCCACAATTCCAGTAATTACAGAACAACGGTCGGCCATTTTAACTAATTAAGTATTTTAACCGTAACAATTCAGCACTAATTGTTTAGGTTAAACCCGTTTACTGTGGTTTACCAACGTTGTGTGGTTATTTAGGTGATGATATCGTGTTACTTTCAGTGGTTCGTTTATGGGTAAAATAGCCGAAAAGCGCAAGGGACGTCGCAAAATGTCATGGCTGAGGAACATCTGACAATGGTATCAAAACGGTAGAACTGTTCAGGCTTGCTAGACAAATCAAGATTTAGAAAGAGCTGACTGCCAATCTTCAGGAATGAAGCGGCACCTAAAGAAATAGATCGTGTTACTAGTCACTTTGGTACTACGTTTTAACATGTTTTATTTTAACGAAAACAAGTACAATACAATACAATACAAATTAACTTTATTGCACCATCTTCTTCTTCTTCTTATATTTAAGAGCTGGGCTCTTGTCGGTGGAGTGCTTTCCATGTATCTCTTCCTTCCGCTAAGTTCTTAACCTCTTTATATGTTTTCACGTTTAATTTTTCTTTTATTTGGTCTATAAATTTTCTGCTGGGTTTTCCTACTCCTCTCTTTCCTTCTATTTATTGCACCATAAGAAACAAATATTACAAAACCAAAAAGAAACAATATAGGCACAAAGGCGGACTTATCGATATAAATGCAATCGCTTCCAGCCAACCGTTGGTGTAGCAGCAAGTACCTGTATAATCTAAAAAAGAACCTTGTCTGTGTTTTCCAAGTGTTATTCACATGTTTGATTAATAAAACGAAACGTGATCTCTCGACCCCTCATGCAACCCCAAAATCCAGAGATTTGGCTCATGTTTGAACTTAAATAATGATTTCAAAACTAAAAACCGATTTCACCCCTTAACTTCTAAACTTCAATTTCTATAGGAATAGCTGACGAGTATGCACTCCGAAAAAAATTATCCAAATCAGTCTAGGCGTCTTCGAATAATCGGCGAAAATATGTACATCAAAAAATATTTAAGATCGCGACGAATTGATAATCTCCTCCTTTTTAGAAGTTGGTTTAAAAATAGTTCACCAAATTTAGTCATCCAAGTAGACTCGGAAAAATATTCTTGTTTGCTCAATACTTCACGACAAACAAAAAAAACTAATATTCTTGTGAAACATAAATCTTTCTTTTACAACACTATTTAATGAAACTCTTTTGTTACCGTTTTTACTTTTTATTTTAAAATCGTTTTCACGCCAGTACCAAAACGTTTATCGAAAAAGTATTTATTCGTTCGGCTGTAGACAATGATTAATTTGAAATTGGAACATGGCTTATTTCACCAATTTGTTTTGTGTAGTCCGCGCGATAAAAACATGGCCGCGCTTTGATGGTATTTATACCTTTTATTTATACCTTTTATAGGTTTCATTGTTTATGGCTGGCGTCGAGATTTACTGGAAATCGATGCTCTGTCGTTTGAACTGCAACGATGAATGTAGCTGTTAATTTAACACATTGTTTTGGTAAGAATACTGTGGAAATGCAGAGAAAAGAGAAATTCAAGTAGCGTTCTCTTCAAAGATAAACAAGGCTATTTTAATTCAGTACAAATATTTTAAAAGGTGATTTAGTCAATTTTGAACCACTTTTCCCAATGAATGAATATCGAAATACGAAAAAATATTGGTTCTCATACAAATTGAACTTTTTTTCGTCTTTTGATATACTTTTATTGAGAAAAGCTTTTTTAAATAATGGACTGAATCATCTTTTAACACATTGTTGGACACACTACGTCTGTTAGACATACATCAATTGTTATTTCTATTTGTCTGGCTGAGTAACCAGCAATCTGTTAAAACATTCGTACCTACTGTCTTAAAACAATATTGAAAGTAAACAATAAATTATTATTAAGTACAATAAAGTTTTTAAATAAATAAAATAGAACAAGGATATCTCCGTAGCATTGACGGCGACGATCCCATTCCATTGTAAGACCAACTGAATCCGATTATTTCGCGCTGTTTGTGATCAATTTTCGCTCTTTTGTACAAACATCTCCCTTGAACCGCCACGCCCCTGTGTTCGAGCCTTTTGGTAATAAATCTAACAATCGGACGGAAAAGGGTAAAAATAAATATATTTCGTTGCATAGTTAAAATATAGTTTTAAATAGCATCATGGCATTCTAAATAAAATGTGATGCACGCCTCTTCATTTGATTAGGAAATACTTCGGAGATTAACATTCTACGATTTCTCTTTTCTTCCAGACCAGAAGTCGAAGTATGAGATGTTTTTGTGTTTAATTTTTAAGCCTCCTCTTGCAACATTTATGTAGAAACAGATGGAGTGGTCCTTTACTAAGCCGAAAACCATACGATATAAATGTAAAGTACCTGGGCGACCGAGCTTTGCTCGGTTACATCTCAAACATTAACTATTTTTTTTTAAACTTGGCTAAAAACAATGCAAAATAAAAAAAAATATATAAACTTAAACATAAAAAAAAACAAAAGTAAGTCACCGAGTGGGATTCGAACCCGTAACACTCTTTCTAGCGGTCGCTATCCTTAACCACTGAGCTAAATCAAGGCGGTCGCGGCGCGACGAAATTAGCGACCATATTCTGCGTGGAAAGAAAAACGCATGAAAACTCCAAAACACGCGTTTTCCCAAACATAAAACTAATCTAGATCGATTGTTTACCCCCGAAAATCCCCATATACAAATTTTCAGCGAAATCGTTAGAGCCGTTTTCGAGATCACAGAAATTTATAAATAAATATATATATATACATACAAGAATTGCTCGTTTAAAGGTATAAGATATGTCTAAGCGTCCGATCAGATCAAATCAAAAATCATTTATTTATCTTTGGAAGTTTGTATCACTTGATAATTGTCAAGTTTTCTTCTAAATTCTTAGTTATTGACGTCGTAATAGTTGTTGACGTCAGAATATATACTTACAGCTAAGTGTACTGCCGCTTCCTAAGCGCAAGTGCAGAAGAAGCGGTAACAAACTGCACTGTAGCATTTTCTCTAATTACTTATTTTATTTATTAAAACTTTATTGATCCACAATTAAAATTGTTTACAATTGGCGGACTTAACGCTAAAAGCGGTCTCTCCCAGCCAACCATAGGGATAAACAGATAAATTGCGTCACTGAATAGATTTCACCCCCAAAATACACAACCGATTTGATAACATTTCTATGGAACCACAAAACAAGTATACTCTTTCAAACAAAAAAGAATATTCCAAATCGGTCCAGGCGTCTTCGTATAATCCGTAAACATACATAAAGGAAAAAGATCGCGATGACTTGAAAACCTCCTTCTTTTTTGGAAGTCAGTTAAAATTTAGTATGTGGACTGAGAATACCTACAATCGATGTTTCTTTTCAGATTGTGCTTAGGTGGCATTTCGTCTAGATGCTAAGTTGAATAAAAGAGCAGTCTTCCGCGCACTGTCGTCATATGTGTATTCTGGCTATAAAATCGAAGATTGGTTTGCGTATCCAATGGACTTTACTGTCAATACTTCGCACTTGACAGGCCGTAGCTGAAAATCAGTGAGCTACTCTTTCAGCAGCACGAATCACTGAGCTATGACCTTTTTGGACTGCTGTAGCACACAGATACAAAGTTGTTGATGTATGTCCTCAATACGTTGTTTTTACATGTTTTGTTTTGTAATTTTTGTATTTTTATTCTGTATGTGTGTGACTATAGCCACAAATAAACGTTTTATCTATCAATACCTGACCCAGCTAACGTTACTAACTAAAACTGAGAAGACAGCGTTACAATTGTTATATTAAGATCCAAATTGTACTCCAATTTACACCGAAACATCCCAATTCGTACTACAATTACAAAACACAGCTCACGCCGCGTACAATTAGCGCGCTATCAAATTCTGTCGCCGTCAAAGTTAGGATTGTTTCAGATGGCAATACTAATATGCTATCCATTCCTGGAGAGGCCACGAAATAGGCGTTATAAGAACCCGCTAGTTTCCAACAAGTCAAATCAGATACTTTTTTTTTAACGTCAAAACGAATGTTCGTAGCAAGTGGAGGTCCATAGTCTCTGCCTACCCCTGCGGGAAACAGGCGTGATATTATGTATGTATGTAAAACGAATGTTCGTCTATGAGATTTTTGTATGAAATAGCACGTCGTGACTTCATAGTTTCTTGTAGTCAAATAGCGCCCTTGTCAACAGTTTTTCCGCAATAATAAATATAAAACCACGTTGAAAATGGATGTGTTCACTGGCAGTGACATTATTTTGGGACGTTTTATTCCCTTATCAGTACAAAACAATTTATTTTTTACCCTCGATACTACCCAATTGTTTACAAGTCAATGAAGGGGAAAAACCGCCTCAGCAGAGAGCCTTAAAAGGCGCAAATATGTAGACTTTGGAGAAAACTACGTATTTGAGCCTTTTGGAGTAGTATTCATTTCTAAACGTCTATTAAGGGTCCTCCTCGCGCTAGCGACCTTGAAAACACAAAAAAATTAATTTCTCTTTCTGTAAGTGAGATTATCAGAAACCGTCGTACAACTTTTTAGCTAGTATCCTTAAGTTTCATTAGAACCTCGAAAATCATTGAAATAAAATACCCTGAATTTTCCTTTGCAAAAAATACTAAAAACGGCCATTTTTGACTCTTTTTGTAAAGGTTTCTAAACCGGATAGTATTTCAATGACTTTCGAGGTTCTAATGAAACTTCAGGATACTAGCTAAAAAGTTGTACGAGGATTTCTAATAATCTCACTTACAGAAAGAGAAATTAATTTTTTTGTGTTTTCAAGGTCGCTAGCGCAGGGAGGAGCCTTAAGAAGTATCCCGTAAACAAAGGGCTGGTAACTATCTGGCTCAAAGAATCAGCAATGCCGTACCACGTGCCATTCGACCACCTTGCCGAATAGTAATATTTTAATTTGACTACATAATTTGTATTTGTTTTTAATTTCAATTCTTATTTAGTTTTAATTTAAATTGAAATCAGTATACAGTTTTAACTTAATTTAAATCTTACAAGTGACGAATACTTTTAAACCGCTAACGCAAAAAGAAGTTTGTAAGTTTCAACATCATTTCGGCAGCAAAAAGGCCACTGCTGGACATAGGCCTCTCCCAAAGATTACCAAACCAAAACGACCGATCAAGAGCGGCCTATGTTCAGTAGCAGACATCATGCCAGGCTTGTGTCACTCCCCGTTTAGGCATCGAAAATATACCTAAATTATTACTAAGCGCGGTGACTACTCCGAAGTGGCAAATTTAGTGATGTGTGGTATGTCTAGAGCAGTGGTTCCCAAAGTGGGCGATAACGCCCCCTTGTGGGCGCTGCAGGTCTCAAGGGGGGCGGTAAGAGACCCAGAAAGAAAATGTTTTTTTTTTTGCTAGGAGCTTTATTTAGCTAGGAGGCCTCTTAAACAACGACTGCAAGAGCTCTCGACTCTCAACAACAACTTGTGAACATCAACTAATATGAATTAAAAGATTGCTCAAACTCGGTTCTATATTTCTCTCCGCGTAGTTCATATATCTGTCCTATTTTATTGAATATAGAAAAAATGAAAATCATGTTAATCGGTCGCTCCGTTTCGTAATGAAAGTAGACACAAACAAACAAATAAAAAGGCAACAGACACACTTTCGCATATCTATCATGTTTTAACAAGTTTTTGTTAAATAACCCGAATTGTGCATTCCTGTATCAGTTGGCTGGTTTTTAAATAGGTGAAAAAATGGGGGCGCTAAAAAAAAATTTATTCTCAAAGTGGGCAGTAGACAAAATAAGTTTGGGAACCACTGGTCTAGAGTAAAAAGAATGAAATGGCTTGCAATGCACTTCTAGATTTCTGTACGTGAGTACTTATTCTGTAATCATGCTTTTGAAGTCTAAAGTAACGATTGACTTCTCATTTCTATCTAGTTTCGTGGCCCAACCCGCACCTAATACGACATGACTGACAAAAGCACACAACACACTAAGCCGACATCAAATCAAATCAGACGGCTCTAATGAACAGGCACACACTGTTTATTGTTATTAGTTATTAGGCGTGCGTAACCAAATTGTGGTTATTAGTTATAAGTATCGAGTGATGTTTGGTGTAACCACTAACAAAATACACGGTGATTTTTCAGTGGTTTAGGAGATGCTACTTCGTAGGGATCGTTAGTAAGACCTTATTAGCTAGTCAAAATAAAACTTCTGAAATAAAAAATGTTGACTAAAACTAGAAAGTAAAATTGTGAGATCGATTGGTAGTACCGCCAGGCGCCGACGGCCGGAGTTCATGGGGTCACGCGGCAGTTTTGGACAGGCATAACTACGTGGTCTCGATCAAAAATAATTTACGCAACTTTTTTGTCATAAGTCATAAACAAATTTGGATTACGTATAATGGATAGAGGAATTTGTTTCCTATGACACTTTTTTTCCAAAACCAATGAAAAGTCAACGTATATACAGAAGCGACCTACCTAACCTAGGTGATTTGACGAGGTTACTGATTTTACACAGAGCGACTGCCGTCTGACCTCCGCAACCCAAAGGGTAGATCAGAACCAATCCTTGGATAGGTTTGAGCAAACGCTAGATGGCGTTCGGGACTCACAGTGCGCGTGTCCGACTCGCACTTGACCGGTAATTACTTTTCTCGCAGACCAGCATGGAACAGGCAAAAATATTTTAGTATAGACTGACCGCTCGATCATTCACTCAGACTAAACAAAGCCAAAATTAGATAGTAATTTCAAATCCGAACCAGTAACATCCGCTAATGCGATATCTCAGTTTAGGTGGTAAGCACAATGGGCAAACAAACACACAGCCATTATTACTGTTTATTTGATTGTTCAGCTTTGTTCCGATCAGGGGAAATCGGTAACAGGGTTCCCAAAATCGCTAAACTGGTACGTAGTATTTTTTTATAACCGCTCGCTACTATAAATTCTTCTATACTAATCTAAAAAACTTAGAAAGTACCAGCTACTTCTCTTCCCGAACAGATCGTAAAAGCCAACCGAGGGAATGGGCGATATAACTTCCGATAAAATAGAGGGTGTTATAGTTTGTCGCTAATGTCTGTCTGTCTGTCTGGCAGCGTAGCTCTCGAACGGATGGACCGATTTCGATGCGGTTTTTGTACGTGAAAGTAAGTACCTACCTTTAAGGTGGTTGTGAGCTATGTTTAATGAAAATAGGACTATCCGTTTAAAATTAACCGCTTGTACGTCGCGTTTTGTTTAATTTGCCTAGCAAATAATAGATGGCGCTACAGATATCAATTCCAATTGACCTCGGTTGGAATATGTAGTTCCGCAACTCATCACTAGATGGAGTCGTCGGGTTTTTTTAAATTTGGATGGCAAATAACCTTGTTCATGCTATGTGCCTCACCCATTGCCATTTCAAAGAGCTAATCTGCTGGGCTACGTTACCTTAGTTCTTCTACGAACCTCTTCATTTCTGATTCGATCACGTATTATCGTCGATCATAACTTTTACAACTTTATCTAAATGCGGGTTCCCTATTTCGTTTCGAAAAACGGTGATTCGATTTTCACTGTAGGGTCTGTAGGTAACACAATGAGGTAAAAGGCTTCGCTCCCCGTGAGAATTTCGGAAAAAAAACTATCCTATGTCCTTCCCTGGGTATCAAACTATATCCATATCGAATGTCATCTAAATAGGTTCAGTGGTTTAAGCGTGAAGTCGTAACAAAGAAACAAACAAATATACAAACCCACTTTCGCATTTATAATATTAGTAGGAAGTAGATTAGAATAGGATGTTTTACTCGGTCCATAGATCCGATGGCCGATGGGGCAGAAAGGTTCTCGAATGGCGGCCACGTACCGGCAAGCGCAGTGTAGGACACCCACCTGCTAGATGGTCAGACGACCTACGCAATGTTGCAGGAAGGCGCTGGATGCAGGCCGCTTCCGATCGGTCGTTTTGGAAATTCTTGGGGGAGGCCTATGTCCAGCAGTGGACTTCCTGTGGCTGATATGATGATGATGATGATGACTCGGTCGATACTACACTTGTCCTATGTAACGTTTGTGCGATACTCCGTGCCAATAATTTACTAGTTCCTCGCTGGCTGGGTAATTTACTAGTTCTTCAGCCTTTGTGACCATTATAAACAAACAAATCGCCCTCTATAATCTGCTGCAATATCTCTCCGATAAGAACTTCATTGGCAGCATACTATCAACTTGTTAACCCTTAATTTTTCAAATCGGGCACCCGTTGTCCCGATTATGACCACTTTAAACCGGTGCTGTAAAATGTGGAAAGTACAGAAATAACGCTACGCCCATCAATCACGTTTTTACTCCTAATAGGGCAGAAAGTACCACAGTAGGAAGCGGCAATAAAATTAGCTCTGAGTAAATGATCTGATGTCAACAACTATTATGAAATCGAAAGGAAAATTATCAATATTCAAAGATAAATAAATGATTTTTGACATTAGACTTTTTGAATTTTTGAGCGACAAACCGTTGTCCGGCAGACATATGACCGACATAACATTTGATCGGTACTCTATTGCTCGACATCAATTTTTTCCGACCTATGTTTGACTGGCATAACATTTAATCAGCAATTCGGCATTGTCTAATCAGATAGAACCTTGAGCTGCAAGACTCAAAGGCCGATACAAATTCGAGAAAACGGTAAATTACCGGTTATTTTGTGGTTATAAGGGCTCGCGAAGTCTATTGTTCTCACAGAACCACTAGTTTATTAAATAACTTCACGAATGGTTTATCAGTTTTTAATGTAACATACTTAATTATTATAGCTTGACGACTATCATACAGTGATGACAGCCGGGACGAGCCTTTCGAAGCACGGAGACCCTGGAGAAATATTGGTACCACTTGTGATCACCCATCCAATTGCGGACCAAGCCCTGAGTTGCTTAGCTTGCGAAAGCGCTAACAATGCGTACTCCCATCGGGCCAATAGTGGACGTATTCTAGCAAATATTAAAAACCAGCTGAGCGTTTGGAGAGCTCCACTCTTAATGAAAACTATCCTGTCCTTCCCCGGGTCTTAAACTAAATTTCATCTCAATCGGTTTAGTGGTCAAAGCGTGAAGACGTAACAGACAGATACTTTCGCGTTTTTATTAGTAAAGATAATACACAAGAACTTCTTCTACACTCTTGATATTGTACACCGGCGCATTTAAATAAGCAAAGGCCGGCCAAACGGCCGTAAATTTAACGTTGGGTTTAATGGGTGCTTACTACCGGTGGGTTTAAACTCGACCGGAGATAACTCATCTCGGGAATATGTCGATAAACGTGTCGATGCATTGCTCATTTGAGGCGTAAATCGGAGGAAAATAGCATGTTATTTTGGGAGAAGGATCGTTGAATGTCGATCATAACTTTCTTTTTCTACTTTTAAGCTTAAAATTCTAAGTTGATATTTTATTTATGAAAGTAGGGGTTAAAAATTATACTTTAACATACATATTTTCACGCCTGTTTCCCATGGGGGTAGGCAGTGACTATGGATTAATAATACTTTTAATCTAGATATAAGTGATATAAAACAAAGTAAAGTTTAGAACACTCTAGAGGGAATTAAATAAAAGAAGTACATTGGAAATCTGTCATGGCCTAACTCCCTGACTTCTTATATTAAGGTGATCTTAAATAGGCTTATGACGATTCCTGTCCCTGATGCCCCTGAAGCATAGCACCGGCGACAGTGTTTAACGAGCGGTTTAACCTATCACTTTCTCGCTCTAAGAAGATTGCTAGTACGATGCGCAATAAAAAAAATAGATTTTATTTTATCATTTTTTTTGGGATGATAAATATACACACCCATTATTAGCTATGCCAAATTAAGCTAAGCATGCCCTCTATACAGAAAAATAATTTTGCAAATTGGTACACGCGACTTCGAGTAATCGGATAACGTATATAAAAAATAGAATTAATAACTTTCTTCTTTTGATGTCGAGCAAAAGTAGTGCCGATTAAATGTCATATCAGTCAAACATTGGTCGAACAAAAATTGATGTCGAGCAATAGTAAACCGATCAAATGTTATGTCGTATGTTGGTCTTAGATCTGCCAGGCAACGGTTTGTCGCACAACTGTGGTACTTGTTTTTTGAAGTCAATTAAAAAGATATGCTCATCGGCTAAAAAGCTAACAGATTAGTCTCGCTCCAGCATTAGTGAAAGCAAATCTCTCCCAATTCATCCACCCTTTCGACCCAGCGGTAAAACAATTAATTTCAGAGCTTCGGAGGCCGATTTAATTTGTATGATTTTAGGCTCGACTGCTTGTTTATTTCAGGACGAGATTAGTTTTCATGACAGCGCAAATAAAATTAATACTTGTTATTTCATGAACATAGAAATAACATTTTTAAACAAATACGGTGAAATTTCAAGTCTCTAGCGAAACTTTAATAACACTTATTATAACTAAACTAAACATACATACATACATACTATCACGTCTTTATCCCTAATGGGGCAGACAGAGCATTTTGGGTCTTGCGGCTCTATGCAGAGCCTAGGGCCGCAAGACTCAAAAGCCACTTTTAGCATCATGGTGGGCGAGAAGATGGAAAAGCAATCAATACAGTGATGGGTTGCTAGCCGCATCGCCTGTTAAAATTATTCGCATTTGTGCCCATTCCCTCGATCGGCTTTTACGATCTGCGCGGGCAGAGAAGCAGCTGGTACATTCTAAGTTTTTTCGTTTCTCCCAGACCAGCATGGGAGCAACTAAACTAAATAATTTTATTAAAAGCTTATTCTAAGACTAAAACATTAAATTATATAAAATACCGTCCGAAAAGGAACTTCATTCCAAAATTGAGCCGAGGTCGCATTATCCGTAGGCAAAGTGGCAAAAGACTGGCGGCAAATCGGTCCAGGTTGCCGGCAGAGTAGAATAGGACCACTCCAAGTCCACCCGTGGATGTCGTAGAAGGCGACTTAGGAAATACAAGCTAATAAACGTCAATCAGACCTCTCCAACCCTGTCTGGCCAGCGTGGGAAGTGTAGGCTCCTCCTCTGGTTGCTCGGGCCAAGTATGGCTCTAGTAGTACAGAGAGGGTCGTGCTCCTGCAATGGAGACTAAAAAGACCTGAAGATGTAAATGATGATATTGAAATCGGTCCAGGCGTCTTTGAATAATCGGTAAACACATAAAAAAAAGATTCCGACTAATCAACCTTTCTTCCTTTTTGGATGTTGGTTAAAAATACTACGACATTTTATAGTTTTATTTAATAACTAAAAAGCAAAAACAAAGAACTTTACCCAATAAATAATACACAACTAGAAAATTACGACAATGGTTTCTCGGACAAATGGTACCACCTCCGGAGTTTATGATATAATTTGACCATAAACTAACGCAGACAGCACAATCAGGGGGATCTAGGGGGGTGACCGTTACAGTTGTAGACCACATTCCATGGACTACAAATACGACATGCTAGACAAAACAAAACGCTGTCTCGGTCAACCGTTACTCGTCGAAGTAACTTTGAACAGTGCAGTGAAGAACGGATTTGTGTTAAACAGTTACTCGGCCAAAGTTATTTCGGTTTATTGTTGTGAGCTATCATTTAGATTTTAGATAGTACCTGGGCGACCGAGCTTTGCTCGGTTACATCTTAAACAATTACTACATTTTATTAAACTTGTCTAAAAACAATACAAAATAAAAATAAAAAAATATAAATTTGAACATTAAAAAAAACAAAAGTAAGTCACCGAGTGGGATTCGAACCCGTAACACTCTTTCTAGCGGTCCGCAATTCCGCATCATAAACCGCTGAGCCAAAATGGATGGCGGCCGGCGCGATGAAATTAGCGATCATATTATGCGTGGAAAGAAAAACTAATGAAAACTCGAAAACACGCGTTTTCCCAAACATAAGACTAATCTAGATCGATTGTTTACCCCCAAAAACCCCCATATACCATTTTCAGCGAAATCGTTAGAGCCGTTTTCGAGATCACAGAAATTTATAAATATATAAATAAATATACAAGAATTGCTCGTTTAAAGGTATAAGATAGTGTAGAAAACTAGAATCTAACTGCAGGATTTTTAAAAGATAACTTTTAAAAGGCTGAACTGATTTTCATCAAACATAGCTAAGAACCATATTGAATTCGGTCCATCCGTTCGAGCGCTACGATGCCACACACAGACAGACAGTAGCGTCAAGTTTATAACACCCGTCTTTTTTGTCGCGGGTAAAAAAATAGTTCGCATTAGTGGCAGACCTCATATGCCTACTGGAAGAGATAGATCTCTTATGTGATAAGTAGTGCCTTTGTACAACTTTTATTTATGAATTCTCAGTATACATTTTCCGTGTACAGAAATTGGTAAATAAATGAAGAAATAAAATTTCTTTAGTCTAAAACTTGCAGGACATTTGAAGTCAATGGCTACAGGCATACGGGTACACCCCATGGTTCAAGATGCCTTGATAAACTATATTTAATGGGATTATTTATTACTAGCCGAAGCCCGCGACTTCGTTCGCGTGGCCTTTATGTCTCTGGAAAATGCTCATCAGGTTGAACAACTTTTACTAAGGCGACATTTTTATATCTCTTATAGTTTAGCTGAACCATTATGGTTCTGCATCAGGAGTTCCATTTTCCAAAATCATTAATACCCTATATGTTGCCCAGGCTTAATAGCTATGTAACAAAAAAAGTTTCATTCGAATCCGTCCAGTATTTCCGGAGATTAGCGTGTACAAACAGACAAACAGACAAACAGACATACAGACAAACAGACAAACAGACAAACAGACAAACAGACAAACAGACAGACATTTTTTTTTAAATTCTTACTCTATTACTACGTCTCCATCGCCCCCAATATTTTTTTTGGAAATATATTTAATGTACAGACACACTTTTTTTACTGTTTTATTATATGTATATAGATATTTTATGGGATGCAGCTAATTCGAGCGTCCAGTCATTGTTTCCAAATATGGTGGGTCATTTTATGACCAATTTCAAAGGTAGCTCGGTAGGACACTTGACCACGGAATAATGCCAAGGGATTTAAAATAAAAACAAAAAAATATATTATCTACACTAATATTATAAAGAGGAAAGATTTGTTTGTTTGATTGTATTGAATAGGCTCCGAAACTACTGGATCGATTTTAAAAATTCTTTCACTGTTGGATAGGTATGTTATCCCTGAGTGACATAGGCTATGTATGTACCACGGGCGAAGCCGGGATGGACTGCTAGTAGTATCATAAAATTTTGTATATGATTGTTTCTCTAACTGTTTCGACGTAAGACAATACAACGTGGAAGGGACATACCTGTAATAAATCAAACCAGTCCGTGGTTTGATACTAGATCACTATAGCACAATAAAATTAAAACAACAGTCAAAAAACCAAAGAAAAAATTACATTCCCATACAAATTGCCCGGACAGCTGGGTGTGGAAGTAGTTATTAAATGGTGACTTCAAAACTCAGTTTTACACGCCATTTTCGGTCATTTTATTCCCTCAATGGCGTATAAAACTGGGTTTCAAAAGTCACCATTTAATATCTGGGAATTACTTTACCTTTAGAGCTTATTTTCAATCGCTCAATGACGTGTTTTGAATCGTATAATAAAAGAGCACCTAAAAATCAACGTAACTTCACATATAACACTATATTTCGAAAGTCGCGTAAGAGATATTTGTGTAAAACTTACCAATTTTAATTTTCAACTCGATCCGCAACACATTACACCACTTTTAGAATTTTAACTCTAGCAAATTTACATGTAACACACATGTGACATGTTTCACTAGACACTCAGAAACACTGAGTTTTAGCAATATAAAATTGCTGAAACCTAAAAGATCTGACAATAGTGCATTATGCAATGGATAATCGCTTTACCAAGGCCGTTTGCTCATGCTGGTGATCTAATTCGTGGGCACCTTTAATAAATATAATAGCAAAGTTGTAACTTTTCATTTTGTTAAGATACAGCAAAGGTGACAGTCAAGTTAATTAAATTGTCTAATTATGAAATTTATAAAACAAAAAGAATCCTTAAACTTACAATGTATTTGCCCTACTATGCTGACGAATGGGGTTAAGCGACATGGCAACTTGTTGCCAAATACAATACGTTGCATTGTATGCGGACCATCAAGTTGTGGAAAGACAAATTTAGTGATAAGCTTATTATTGCATGAAAATGGTCTACGATTTCGTAATCTGTACGTATATTCAAAATCTTTATACCAACCAAAATACTTATTTCTAGAAAAAGTATTAAATATGGTGCCAGGTGTATCGTTTAAAAAATATAGTCATAATACTGAAGTGTTGAATCCGCAAGAAGCTGATCCAAACTCTATTATAATATTTGACGATGTTGCCTGTGAAAATCAAAATAATATACGGGATTATTTCGCTATGGGACGTCATAAGAATATTGACTGTTTTTATCTTAATCAAACTTATACCAAAATACCGAAGCAACTCGTGAGAGATAATGCAAACCTTATTGTATTATTCAAACAGGATGATGTCAATTTAAAACACGTTTATGAAGAACACGTGCGTTCTGATATGTCATGGTATCAATTCCGTGAATTGTGTTCAACAGTATGGAAAGAACTGTATGGTTATGTTGTAATAAATAAGGATTGTGAGCGAAATAAAGGATGTTACAGGATGAAATTTGATACATTTATAGTTATAGATTAGCATTAAAAAGAAACTGTCATTATGATAACAACTCACTTTATGTGAGATTCTGAACAAGAACGGATCATAAAATGGAGAAAAAAATAAAAAAACAAATCGTGAAATCCGCAGCTGCTGTAAAAAGAAAGGTGGGTTTGATAAGAGATACAAAAAACGCGAGCAACATGGCTTTAGAAACAATATTCAAACCTATCGTTGATCCACTTAATCAACTGTCAAGTAAAAACATTAGAAAATATGACGAAGAAAAAGAGGAGAATTATATACCCGAAACAAAAATAAGGAAGTTAAGTGAAAATGAAGAATCATTTTTTACTAAAGAAGACTTAGATGAACCATTTGACGAGGAAGAACACGATGAAGAAAACTATGATTCTCATGAACACAATTCTAACAAAACCCTTACTGTATCACCCTCTGAACACAACCTAAGTGATGAGTCCTTCAAATCTGTTCGCTCATCACCGACCTCTAAAGATCAAACACATCATGATGATATGTCTTGGTCATCCGAAGCACTTAATGATATTCCTTTTGGTATCAGACATGATCGCGGAAAAGTCTTGCTAGGCAACATACGTATCTTCGACCAAGATGTAACATGGAAAATAGGAACTCGTATTATTAAAAAGACACCGGGTTTAAAAGAATTACTTTTCAAGAAAATACCAAACATGGATTTAATTACAGATGAAGATTTACAATATTACAAATTGTTGTTATTGGAAACCAATGCTCATCGACGTAACTACGATCCTAAGAAGCCTATTAATAGTAATAAAGGTTTTAAATACACGAACATCATTAAACCTCTATTTAAATTTACTAGAACTGTAACCACTAGTACTGAGAGTCTTTCAAAAGGGTCAGGTATGAAGCTGTTGAAAAATCTTAAAAAAAATACTGATTTGGTTTATTGGAATGATCCTAATGAGTTAGTAGAACGACTAAAATTATTGTTAGGGTCACGGGCAGCTGGCAACACAGGATTAGATAACGAAATTATTGAAATTATAACAGAATTACAAGAAGCTGGGATAGTGAATGTACAACTTAAAGAGCATTCACTGGGAAAATTAAGTAGTATTATATCTTAGTAGTATCGAGAGAATTTAGGAATATATAAAGAGCATACATTAAGAGATTTGAGCAGTTTACATATAATATTCGCTCTATATACTTATATTATATTGCAATGAATATAGATAAATTCGGTCACCACGTTCATAAGCGTTTAAGAGTTTCTAAATATTTTGACTCTCTAAACGACCTATTAACCAAATCGGAAACAGGAGATTACAATCTAAAACTAACAAGATTAAAGGGATTGTTACATCCAAAGGAAGATAACGACGCGGTTAACAAAGCCTATTTGGATAAAGAAATTCAAGATTTAAGAGCTGAATTAAAACAAATACAAACAAATGTAAAAAATTATCTTAGTGGTTTAGAAAAAGCTGTTTCGTCTAATATAAGTTCCACATACTATACAAAAACTGATATAGATTCAATGATGTCAAGGTTAAATAAAAATGAGTAAACGGAATATAGTTGACGAGCTCCATAGATCAGCGAGAAGGAATTTTCCACGTCGTTGTACAATTATAAAAGGAATGGATGATTTGTGGCAAGCTGATCTTATAGACTTACAAAAATATGCACAGTTTAATAAAGGATACAAATACATATTGGTTGTTATTGACGCTTTATCGAAATATGTTTGGGTGAATCCTCTTAAAGCCAAAACAAAGGACTGTGTTACAGATGCAATGCGACATATATTGACTGAATCAACTCGAAAACCAAGCAATTTGCAAACAGATTTAGGTAAAGAGTTTTACAATGAACATTTTCAAAGATTGATGGGCAAATATAAAATAAACCATTATTCCACTTATTCTGTAAAAAAAGCATCGATAGTTGAGCGAGTAATAAGAACATTAAAAAGTCATCTATACAAATTATTTAGTCTTTATGGACAGTATCAATGGTTAGGCAGTAATTTGAAATCCGTTGTTCAACGTTATAACAGGACACCCCATAGCATAACAAAGTTTAAACCAATAGACGTTAATAAGTATAATGAGACTTTAGTCAAGGCTAATATAAATAAAACTCAAAAACAACATATCACGAAATCCCTGTTTCATGTTGGTGATCATGTTCGAATTAGTAAGTATAAAGGAGATTTTAGTAAAGGTTACACCCCTAACTGGTCAACGGAAATATTTACTGTTAAAAAAGTAACTTGTACCAAACCACCTACTTATCAAATAGAAGACAAACATAAGCAACTAATTTTGGGAACATTTTACGGTTATGAATTACAGAAGACTAAGTTTCCTGATCTTTATCTCATTGAAAAAGTTATAAAAAGAAAAGGAACTAAATTGTTTGTAAAATGGTTAGGACTAAGTGATTCCGAAAACAGTTGGGTCGACAAAAGTGCGCTGTTGCAGTAATATAAGTCAAGTATCGGAAGGTTAAACATCAGTTTCGGCTTATTCATGAAGAAAGGAAGTGGTATTATTAACAGTTTAATTGATAAGTTACCGTTTGAACTACATTTACCCGGATATCAGTTTTGCGGTCCAGGAACCAAATTACAGAAAAGGTTATTAAGAGGTGACCGAGGTATTAACGATTTAGATAGGGCGTGCATGTATCACGATATTGCGTATAATAACAGTGATATTAACATTCGACATAACGCTGATTTAGAACTTTTAAACATGGCAAAACAAAGGTTAAAATCCAAAAATGCAGGTAAAAGAGAAAAAATTGCCTCATGGATTGTAAAAAATGCTATGAAAGCAAAACTAAAAGCAGGCGCAGGAGCGCAATCATTTATGAAAATTGTGAAAAAAATACAGTCTGGTTTGAAAAAAATTAAACGTAAAGACAAAAACACTGCTATTAAATATGCTTATGCAGCTGCAAAGAAAATATTTACAAACAAAAGTGGTATGCGCTTACCACGCTATATACCTATTCCTAAGTGTGGTGGATTTTTGCCTTTGATTCCCATCTTTGCTGGATTATCGGCTCTCGGTTCACTAGCTGGTGGAGCTGCAGGTATAGCAAAAGCTGTAAATGATTACAAAGTGGCTAAACAGAATCTTCAAGAGTCTGCACGACACAACAAAACAATGGAAGCAGTTGCTCTTGGAAAAGGATTATACATCAAGCATAGTAAAAAAGGAGCGGGATTATATCTTAAAAATTCAAAAAACTAATGAAATGGCTACCCAAACGACCACTTACTAATTTCGATTTATTAGAGTATGCTAACGATATACCTTATTTTCGTGGTGTGTTTATGAGAGATTCTTTACCTACGAAACCAAGAAAAATAGAGTGCGCAATACTCAACCTTGATAGTTGTAATAACCCTGGAACTCACTGGGTAGCCTACGCGAAGCTTGATAATTATTCTGAATATTTTGATAGTTTTGGCAATCTAAAACCACCATTAGAGTTAATAAAATATTTGAAAAATACACCCATTAAATATAATTACATTCAACATCAGAACTTCGGATCCACGAACTGTGGACATCATTGCTTGAATTTTTTAATAAATTTTTGGAAAAATGTATTTAAGTGAATAAAAAAAATTTTTTTTTTTAGTACAAACATGTCTTTCACTGTGTCAATAACTGGGGTGGGAAGTTCCTTGACAACAAACTATTCACCAACTCTAGAATTACTTGGAGATTATGAATGTGGTCTTTTATACTTTTCTACTTTTAATTCGATTCCCAACATAGACGAGAGAAATAATAAATTATATTATGGAAATGAAGTTATCGAGATTCCAGAAGGGTCTTATGAACTTCAAGATATACAAGATTTTTTAAGTAGTAATATTACAAATGCTTCCTTTAAACTTACTTGTAATAACAATACACTGAAAACTAATATTTTCTGTTCCAAAGATATTTATTTTGAAAAACGTGATTCAATTGGTAGAATCTTAGGATTCGGAAAAGAGACTGTTAAAGCTAATAAAAGTACTGAATCTCGTTATCCTGTCAGCATTATATCTACTACTCTCGTGCGCATCGAATGTGATGTAGTGAGCGGATCTTTTGTAAACGGAAAACCTAGTCACATAATTCATGAATTTGTGCCTAACGTACCACCTGGTTATCGCATTATTGAAATTCCCAAGAATATAATATATTTCCCAATCAACCAAAATTCGATTACTGATCTGAATATCAGATTGCTAGACGCTGAAAACAATCAAATCAATTTACGCGGTGAGGAGGTTCAGCTGTATTTACATTTCAGAAGAAAATGATTAATTTTAATAAAAACCCTATTCCATCCTCTCTTCAAGTTAGTTTCAAGAAAACATCTCAGAAAAGAAGACCTCTCCATTCTTCACAGACGAAGCTTTCAAAAACTAACCAAGAATATTTGAAATTGGTAGGATTATTAAAATGAATATTTTAAATATATCTCAACCAACAGCCTACGACAACAGCGTGGAAAGTTTCGAATTTCATTCATACAAGCCGTACGTGACAAGTTTCAACAAGAATGATGAAATCCGAATCCCTATTAACCAACAAGACTTGAACATATTACCCTCTCTCAGCACATTGTACATTGAAGGTAAAGCAAACGTATACAATAGTAAAACAAAAGAAGTACTTTCAAGTGTTAGCTTTGTCAACAATCCTGCATTATTTTTATTTCAAGATATTCGGTATGAATTAAATGGAGTTGAAATAGATAGAATAAAAAATGCTGGTATTACTACAACCATAAAATCATATCTTTCCTTAAATGAAAATGAATCAAAATCTGCAAAAGTATGGGGGTGGTCTCCTACTGGTACAACTAATGTTCATGACGGTTCATTCTCTGCTTCAATACCATTAAACAGAATATTAGGCTTCGCGGAAGATTACGAAAAAATCATAATAAATTGCAAACATGAGTTAGTGTTACTAAGAAGCAACAGTAACCTTAATGCATTAATATTAAATAATGAAGAAATTGTTGATGATATAGTTATTAATAAAATAGTTTGGCGAGTTCCACACGTCAAAGTATCTGATCGTGAAAGAATTAATTTATTGAAACATCTGGAAAAAGATCGTGCTATTACATTAGCTTTCCGGAATTGGGATCTCTATGAATACCCATTACTCCCCAGAACTCGTAAACACACTTGGGCAATTAAAACTACATCGCAAACTGAGAAACCACGGTTTGTTATTATTGGGTTCCAAACCAATCGTAAACATCAACCACAAACGTCAATGGCAGAATTCGATCACTGTAATATTCGTGATATAAAAGTTTTTTTAAATTCATCGTATTACCCCTATGAAGGATTGAACATAAGTTTCTCAGAAAATAAGTTTTCTTTATTATACGAACAATATGCAAGATTTCAGCAGTCTTATTATGGACGTCGAGCAGAACCTTTGTTGAGCTTAAAAGAATTCAAAGACGTTTCTCCATTATTTGTTATCGACTGTTCCCGTCAGCAGGAAACATTGAAGGGCTCTATAGACGTGAGAGTAGAAATTGAAGCTGACCAAGAAATACCTGATCAGACAGCAGCATATTGCTTGATATTAAACGATTGCATATTTGAATACAAGCCTTTGAGCAACATTGTTAAAAAGATATCATGAATAAAAACACAATTGTCGTAGATCTACAAGGTTTCAAAAACCCTAGCAATGAATTCATTGTAAAGGAATTTGCAATAGCTACTGAAGAGCATACTCATATATTTTTAATAAAACCGCCTTATGCTTTCTCCCAACTTACCCCTGAAGAAAGGAAACGTGTTCGGTGGATCGAAAAAAATCTCGGATATCGATGGGGCTCTGGATTTGTCGATTACAAAGAATTTCATAGGATTATAAAACCTTATTTAAATGGACGAAAAATTATTGTGAAAGGTGAAGAAAAAGTGTTGTGGGTTCAGCAGTTATGTGACCACCAAAATATTGAAGATATTACAAATAAAAATATTCCAAATTTAAAAGAGCTTCAAGCTAAGTATTGTAAAGGATCTTTTTCATTAAATTGTTTTTTTCATCTAAGACAATGTGCACTAAAAAATGTTTTATGTATAAAGAAATGGTTGATGGAAAATAAAATAATGTTATAACTATAAGATTTTTTTAGTATAGTTGATAGAAAATAGAATATTTTTTGTAAATATAGTTCATGGTTATGGATAATAATAAAACAAGAAAATATATACCATCTTTTATTTATTACTCAATTAATTCTACAAATACATTATATCATTTATATTAAAATATGTTTATATAACTATTACTAAATTTATCAAAGACATACTTAATCTTAATTATCACAAAAAAATTATATACTATCTTTTATTTATTACTTAATTAAATACAATCATTTTTATTAATATAAATAAGTATATACACACATATATTAAAATTAACTAAGTTTATTTACAGCATAAGTACTTAATCAAAATTATCACTACTAAGTTTTTTACTTATCTTACTAATTACGTTTTCAGTCAATTCCAATATTTCATCAAATGAGTCACTGATCACATATTGCGCACTTAACACCACACTATCATCGTCTTGGCGTTGAGTTGGAGAACTTGGAGGAGACAAAGCACTGTATGTTGGGACGCGCTCACGCTCGTTCTCTAGATCCAAGATCTGAATTTTAATCACCCGGATGCCCTTTCGCGCCTTTTTAATTACATAAGACGATGATGCAAGTTCCTTGCTTCTCTTCAACGCAGCCTCCTTCTTATCTTCGATTTTCTTAAGTTCTGCAGCTCGATCTCTCAGCACATGAATGAACTGTAAGTCTTCTGTAAGACCTTCGTTGGGATCTTGAGCGTATTGAGAGCACAATATGCAAGTTTCTTGTGAGTCCAACATGATCTGTAAAGAACAAAACATACATTTAATAATAAGTAACACATATAATATTTAGACATTAAGTGATATTAAAGAAAAAATATGTCTACTTACATTAAGTTATAAACCGCAGTGGGTTTGAATCGGTTTAGCAGACGATGATATATCGCAGATTGGCTGTTCAATAACAACTGAAAGACGATTATAAACAGCACGAGTCTTTTATATAATAATATACATTATGATTGTATTGCAAAACTCGACGTTCTTCGCAAACCAAACAAGAATAGACATGTTCATCTCCACTAGCCAGGTGTTAAGTTCGAATAGCTATCATATTTCATACATGATTCCTTCCTAAAATATATACTTATAATTATACCTTTAGTATTGTTGAATATATAACATATACCATAAACTAAAAATAAAATAGCTAAATACAATAATCTCTTTACATTATTTTTTCAAACATCGCGCAAAACGTAAATTGAAAAAAAAAGCTACCTCACATATATAAGGTCTAACAAAATATACTGAAACTATTTTAAGAGTGATTTCAGCCCGTAATACTGAACAACTTTTCCCAAGGAACATATGTCGAAAAATGAAAAATAATTTTTGGCTTTTCATACAAACTTGGATCGCTAATCAGTCAACTTGTATGGGTGGGCAAAAATTACTTTTCATATTTCGATACATGTTCCTTCAAGAAAGTTGTTCAGTATCATGGCCTCAATTCACCCGTCAAATAGTTTCAGCATGTTTGGTTAGACCTTATATACGAGTAATTCTTTTTTTACTAGGCACCTATACCTATGTTTTACCCTCATTATAAAGCTTATATACTGCAGAATATAAATACATAAGGTGTTAATACTTTACGACTTCCAAATATTCATTACAGATTTTTCAATTCGCACGAACAAATTTTTTCCACACCGGCTGCTTTAGGCGCCAACAAAAAATAATATAAACATCATAAATCTCTCCATTATGCTTAAGTCGCTAGTTTGGTTCAATAGCTTCTCAGAATTGTCGCGGCAGCAATCCTAAATGTAAACATCTGGTCTCAGTTATAAAAACAATGTGATAAGGCGTGAGCGCGCCGAAACGTTCATATTGTGTGTTTGTTTGTTTGTTACTTCTTTACGCTCAAACTACTGAACCGATTTTGATGAAATTTGGTATGAATATAGTTTGAGACTGGGGAAGGACATAGGGTACTCTTAACCTTGAAATTCCCATGGGGAGCGAAGCCCGTGGGCACAGCTAGTATTATAAATACAAAAGTGAGTTTGTATATTTGTTTTTTACCTCTTCACGCTTCAACTACAGAACCGTTTTAGATGAAATGTGGTATGGATATAGTTTAAGACCCAGAGAAGGACAAAGGATAGTTTTTATTCTGGAATTCCCACGGGGAGTGAAGCCCATGGGCATAGCTAGTAAAATTGTATTTTGAACGCCTGCTTATTTTAAATACTGTCTATCACGCACGCCGAATACATTTAGTAGTATTTTTTTTATATTTTAAAAGTAGCATATGAAAAGAAAACAACTAAATATGGTATAATAGGTGTTTATTATAAATCATAACTAAAAAAGACAATATACAATATAATATCTTTAGCATATTGCGGATACACAAGTTTATTTTTGATTACAGTAAATCACATTTTAGTCGTCTCCATCGACTATTTGTCATACAAAAGAGTAACAATAACAATATATCTATTTTAAAACCAACTTAATTGATGACCCCAAATAAGGTATCAACTAAATATGGTACTATAGATGTTTATTATAAATCATAATGAATATGTATAGACAATATACAAAATAAAATCTTCAGCATCTTGCTGATACACAAGTTTACCTTAAATTATAGTTAAACATTTTTTCATTCATTTCCATCGACCATTCGTCATACAAAAGCGTTAACATTTTATTTTAAAACCAACTTGATTGATGACCCCAAGATAAGGTATCAATTTTATTTTTTTGTATTATGCGTTTATCATCGCTAGCAGAGAGTGCAACTTTTTCTACTGACTGTGTGAAAAGTTCATGTTTAAGAGATTTAAATAAAATATTTCTTTTCTTCAGAGATGTATTATACATCAAAACATCATTATAATCTTTTATATTTAAGCTTTTTATTTCAGATTTTTTGACACCTTTAGCTTTTTTTATTTCCTTTTCTTTTGTTTTAATACAATATAGCTTTGACCTAAGACCCACAAATTCCAAAAGCAGATCTCCTCCGAATTCATCTTTAAAGAGCCCAGGTATTTTTTTATTTTGACATAAGATTCCATACTGGTTGTTATTTTTATAATTACTCGTGTCAAAGTATGATTGAAAAAAACATTTAATATCTTTGTATACGTCCTTTGTCTCAATGGAATATAAAAAACTATCAGTGTCTGTATAACAAAGCTTTAAACTTTTCCCATAGAATGGTTTCATAATAGAATAGTGAAAATCATACATATGGTGTTTAGACATTTCCAATACTGTAAACCCTATGTAAATAGGCTTATCTAAGATAACTGACTCGGGTCTCATTTGTACAGCTACAAAATTTTCTGAAAATATAGTACAGCTATGAAAATTTGGTTTTGATATTAGTTGTTCAGCTGAGTAAGTTTTATTTGTTTTGTTTCTTGTATCAGTCCATCGATTCACTAAATGAATATTAACCCTTTTCTCAGAATCTTCTAGTGTTTTTCCAAAAACACTATTATTTAATAATTTAAAAAAGTCCTGTTCAAATGTTGACTTAGCCTTTTGACGTAATTTTGTGTTCAAATCAATATACTGTTTTAAAAATGGATGTTGTTTAAATTTTATTACTCTGTGAATTTTCTTTAATATCAATCCATATCGTACACATGTTTTTAAATGAACATAATGAATTACATAATAAAATTTATCGTATAAATTAGGAATTAACTTTGGAGATTTAGATGCTAGTGGTGTAAATTTTTGTGGGCAAAATGGTAGGTCATTGTGAGCATCGTGGAGATGTTCAGGATATTCCAAATCAACTTCCAAGATATAACCATATTGTGAGTCATCGGGTACACTAAGAATATTAAGTTCATTAATTTCAGATTGGTTCATTAACGTAAAATCTGAATAGGGTAAATAAGAGCACATAGCATAACCATACAAATTATTACAATCTATATACAGCAAATAGTTATCGGGTAAGGATGAATTATAATTATCCAAATATTTATTATTTGCCTTTGCATATCTGGTAGAGCACAAACAGATTCCTCCACGAATACCCTGTTGTATCATGCGTATAATTTCTAGGTCGTTTATAAGTTGAAGTTTTACTTTAGTTATCAATAACATTGCATCAAAACTTAAAGACGGTGCTGTTAGATAAAATGCTGGGTCTAATTTATAATTTGTTTTACAAGTTATACGGAAATTTTGAAAAACATCTGCCAGTAAAATTACGTCTGTTTTTAGGTATAAGTCCGTGTATTCACCGAGATCTTTTAAACAAAATGTTTTCCAAACTTGATTTGCATGACGATAATCAGACTCTGAAACAGAGTCGTTAGTTAAATGGCTATAGAAACAATCTCGCGATGGTAAACTAAGTTCTTTATACGAATTCCAACTAGTCATATATTCGTATGGGTACACACCTTTTCGTCTTACAAGATCAAAATGCTTTTTCTCTGGAAAAAAAATTGATAAGTGCTTAAAGTCACTTTCGTTTAAGTTTGCAGCAAGTTTTTCTAAACTAGTACCTAAAAATTTAAATGAATCCACAAACCGCACCGGTATATATTCCTGATAACCTGTATTAAAAAATTTTGTAAATGATATGTAGTTTTCCTTGTTTTTCGCAATTACCTTTAAGTTGCCTTGCATTTCACCTAACTCTCGAATAAATAAGTGACTATCGTATCCGGACAAATTATGAAAAAATACTGGAACAAATTTTGGTAACTGATATTTAAGGTTACAGTAAGAATGAGCCGCTCCACGGTATGTTCCTGTTAGGTGACAATGATCTTTTACTTTGTCATCAAGTAACAATTTTTCGCAGAGAAAACAAAATTTTGATGTATTAAAATTTTCTTGCTCATCTGGTGTTAATGAAGACATAGGAATTGGAGTTTTCAAAATCTTGTATATTTGTTTTACGTCTTTACCAAGAAATTTCAGAAATTTTTCGATACAATCTTTCCCACGATAAGACACATATTTATTGAGAGAGCTATTAAAAGAACAGACGATATAATAGCCAAATGCTGCTGGTACATGTTTCTGCATAATAGATGTACATTTCGAGTCATGATTTTTTGATTCGGGTTCAACTAATAAAGATTCAAAATCAGCGTATATAACAAATGGCATATCTTGCATTCTTTCGAAATTATTAAATTGAATTACAGTTCCTGGTTCAGGTAAAACTGTTCGAACCCCACCACAAATATGGTCATCAAATTTTTGTTTTATATTAAAAAATATCATGCACTCATCACAAAAATATATTTTTCCGGCATGTTTTGTTAACTGAGGTCTCAGTAATTTACTCAAATTTTTTATGAGGCAATAATGACGAAATTCACCTTTTTCTAATAGTAACAAATTGACATGATGTTTTCTTTTATGGTTAGTTTTGTATAAAGGACCCACAATTGTTGACTTTTTTCCAAGACCGTATACATTGACGCTAATTAGATGATTATTTTTTTCAAAGATTTTGATGTCCGAGAAACTAACGGGAAAAGTCATATTTTTGATATAAAGTTTATTTTCAAATCTGGGATAAGAAGATATTCTATGTGGATTGTTGACAGCTGGAAATAATGCAGCCATTATACACCACAAAAAACAAAACTCATCATTATTTTGTACATTGACACAGGCGCGTTTTAATTTTATAGATTTCGGTAATTCAATAAATCTAGCACCTCTCAAAGGATTGTACTTATTGATGTTTACTTCTAAGTACAAATTGCGTAGAAATGTCCAGCCGCTGTCCCTTTCTTGAAATTCATCTATTTTATTAATAATAGTACAAACGACTTTGGAAAAAATTTCGTTAAAATTATAATAGTTATGTAATATAAAGTTTTCAGTAGAAAATGATTTTATATCGTTGTTTAATGTTGAAGGTAGATTAAATTCGGCAAACAACTCAAAGTTAACTTTGATTGAATTATATGTAGCGCGTCTTGCGGCTAATAGATGTTTTACACGAGATCTTAAACCTTGTAAGAATTCCATTGGTAGCGTTACTGCATGGTCATCTCCATCTGCGACCATAGGCAGCACTCTGTATGAAGCAATTCTATTTCTGAACGCCCCACCTATATTTTGAATATCATTACTAATATCGATAGAATAATTGTTTTTATGTATATTACTTCTAAGATGACTTGAGAAAGCGCGACTCTTTACTGATAAATCGCAAACAGTGCAGTAGACTGTTTTATTAGTCATATTTACAGTAAATATGCAATAAAATTTACTAATATGATAGGTAGGTATGAGTGAAGAGTAAAATAATTATTTAACTCATAAATATAAGTTTATTTTATAGTTTAATTCAAAATACAATTGTAACTTTATATTACATAAATTTTAGATTATTGTAGATTAGATTTAAATAAATCGAATGGTTGATGGAAAGAGAGTTAATATGCGGTAATTGAATAACATAGAACATTTGTTATTAAGAAAAAAACAATTATAGTATTAATGTAAAAAAGACAAAACTTGTCAAATTATAAAAAATTGCTATCATATGTAAAGTCCGTTTTGCACTTTTTAAGAAATCTTTTAGTGAGCGCAAAACTTACTTATGTTAAAAAAAGTATTAATCAAAGTTATAAAAAGAACTAAAATTCCTTATTAGAAAAAATGCTTTCAGCTGTAAAGTGCGCTTTGCACTTTTTAAGAAATGTTTTAGGAAGCGCAAAACTTACTTATGTTATTAAAACTATTAAACAGGTAGTAAAACATTTTAAATTTTCTTATTAGGAATAAATTTGCCTTCAGCTGTAAAGTGCGCTTTGCACTTTTTCAAAAAACCTTTTAGTGAGCGCAACTCAGGAGCGTCACCGTCTGCTCTAAACTTTAACAGTAAGACAGCGTGCTCCCATCTATCTTTTGGATCAACGAAAGCTATATCCGCGGTGTTGTATACCTTCACCTCTACGAATACATCGCCGTCTAAGTTGGCTGTACGCCTCACGACACCGTCCGCCACTCGCCGTGTTAGAACGGACTGCAGGGTCTGCGGGCTCTTGACAGTCTTATCGTAGACTTCGTCTTCGGAATCGCTGTCATGCCAACCGGTCTTACTAGGCGCTGCGGATTTTTTCGGTTGCTGTCTTGGCTTCGCTGGCTTGGATCTGCATAGTAGAGAAAAAAAGTTGATTTATTTAGCTGAAGTAATAATTCTTCTATAAAACTTTAGTGATTAGGTGTAATGAATTAAGTGTGTAACGTAATTATCAATACAGGAGTATGAAGTATTACAAATAATGTGAACAGACAGAAATAAGAAGTAGAAAACTATGTATACTCGTTTTAAATCTAAGGTAATTTAAGTAATATTATAAAACTTACTTTTTAGGTAAGACTTCTTCGTCTGACTCGATTATGTCGTCCACTAACTGCTGTCGCTTTTTCGACTGCTTACTGGCAGCGGGGCTTGATCTGCAATCAAATACATTTAAAATATTAGAAAAGCATTGAAAATATAAACACTATGTTGATTAACACTATTCTAAAATCCTTTCAGGCACTTTAAAATTAGATAATGTTTAAAATAGTGTTTTAAGTAGTTTTAGTATATTTTATAGAGGTATAATTTAATTTAAGTAGTTATGTAATTTAAAATTAGATTTATATAGTATTATGATTTCGTTTTCATAATAATTGATTGATTCAAATAATGAATGTTTAAAATTGATATTTACCTTACTCTAGAAGTTGATGGCTCTTCGTCAGAGTCGAAAAGTGGGTCCCGCACTTGTTTTTTCGCTCCCTTAGTAGGACGCTTCTTGATGTAATCAGACTCCGACCTGAAATTAATGTTATTATTAAAGGCAAAGTCAAAATGCGAGTCTGACTTACACAACAAATAAAGTGTGGATAAATCAATATATTGCAATCACGTTATCTTATTTTTTTAAATCAATATAACGAATATAAACTTACGAACATTATAGTTCTCGCGTAGATTCTCGTCTTGAAAGACTGGCTAGCAGCTGGATCGGCGTTGCTGGTTGGCAACAGGCAGGGAGACGTCGTAGAGTCACACACACACACTAGTGCTTCAGTAGACTGTGTTTAAGTTGGCACTCGTCGAAATTAATTGGGTGAAAAACCACCCTACAAGATTATATATACAGCGTTTTAGCCGAATCATGAATATTTTTACAGATATTGTAAACCTTTAGGTGTGCTGAAGAAATTTCCGATTCACATATAAAAATTAGCAATAATAATACATGACTTAAGCCAAACGGTGTACAAAGTCTGAGTTTTGATAGCATAGGTAAGCACTTTATTTTAGTCGAATTTATTAAAGCAGAACTCGAAAACAAAAGTTTCATGTTGCAAACTTCCTTTGAAATACGATCATCAAAAAAGGCCGCCTATGTCAATAGCTAATTAACCAACTGACAAAAGAGGGTTAAACAACAGAAAACAGGAACTGTATCAGACCTAGGGCATTAAGACCAAAGGCTACGTTTAGCATATATTGGTGGTGCATAGGTGGAAAATAGAACCAAATAATGATGGGTTGCTAACCACATCAGCTATTACCATAGTTCGTCAGAATTTTCCTCAAGCGACTTTTACAATCTGCACGGGAGGAGAAGCTGCAAAGGGTAAAAATTGTATGTAAAGGTGCGATCACATTAGGTGTTGTTTAAAATGACTTGTGTTCGTACTACTAAACATCTTTTTGCAATCAACATGTAGTGATATAGGTTAAACTAGAAATCATATCTTGTATAGGTATTATTAGCAAATAAAAAACATTTTCTACAAGTTGCGAATCAAAGATATAAATTTTAGACATGAAGAATTAAATTTGCTAAAGGTATTTTAATTCACAAGTTATAGGAAAGAGATTTTGAAATTTAAGTGGAGAGGAAAGAAAAATAATATTTTTTACTACCTACTTATACTTTATATATTTGCACTTGGTCGCAACTATCCTTTACAACTGTTTTGTAAGCTTAGGCAGTGCCGGTTTTAGCCCTACCAGCGCCCTGGGCGAAATTTCTAAGGTGCCCCCACCTAAATGCAATGCAAACCCATTCGAAACAAGATTTATGTTTTAAAAACTAATACCTGATTACGGAAGCCATTTACAGCTAACAATGTATATATTTTTGAAATGTGTTAATTAAGACCTTCCATTTGATATACATCTCGAAACCAAAACAAAAAAAAATTTATGCCCCGCAATTATTGTATAAAGAATGCTTTATATACATTTATTGAATACAAATTGTAAACTTTGTCACCCGGACAATAAAGTAGAATCGATTGACATCTCATTTGTCAAAAGTGGATAAGCGGTATGGATGCTAAGGTGAAAAACACATAGATATCCACAATAAAATGAATATACGTAATGAAATAGTTGTTTATAAAAAGTAAGTAGGCCTCGATCAATTGGCGAGGGGATATACATGAGCAGTCATGGCCCCCTTTATACCGACGCCCTGGTTGGTCGCCTAAAACCGCAACTGAGCTGAGGTAAGCATAACACGCTATGACATGTACGCTCGTGGTATATTTCCGTGGGAACGAATAATGCAGATTATACAATTTTGTCGTAGTGATTTCAAGATATTAGAATCGATAAAATTACATGCAAAATAATTTATATTACAACTAAACTTTTTTTTTTCAAGTGGAAAGGTTTTGATTATAACCATAAGTATATTTAATATGAAACGGGTGTTACCACAAAATAATTACCCTTAAGATATATTTATTGTATTCTGTATAAACGTTACATATACGAGTATTTATTTAATAATTCATTTTGATAGTGACTACAAGAAATAAATAACTGGTTACAGTTCCCGTAATTATTAGCAAATTTATTAATGAGATTGTTAATGTAATCAATTAATTGCGATTGAAGAATATCTTAACATAATTATTCAAAACTTTTATCGATAGTTGATCGATGTCTCCTTCACAACGTGCGTTCGCAACCCTATTAATTTACCTACCAATGCATTTCAACTTGGACCGTTGCATTGTGAAGTTATGAGTAAAATGTAATATAAATTTACTGAATTTCTAAATGGATCCCATATGCTTTGTGATAGGATTTATCGTGGTCCAGGATGCCAACAATCGAACTTGGTGTGGCACGAGCAAACGGCCTAGAAACATCGAAAAGTTCTCAGCATGGTCTCGGTGGGTATTTTTTACCAATGTCTTAACGGGTGACAGTGCTCTCGTATTTACTGGGTGCCAATAGCCAATGGGTCACCGGCACGACCAATCGGGCCAGTAATGAGAAAACTCGATCCCAAGGCGTCCCGATGACCTTGCGACAGACTATTCATTCTAGGTGTCCACCAATTAGACCACCGGCATGAGCAAACGGCCTTGGTAAAGCGATTATCCATTGCATTATGCACTATGGTCAGATCTTTTAGGTTTCAGCAATTTTATATTGCTAAAACTCAGTGTTTGGGAGTGTCTAGTGAAATATGTCAAATGTCTGTGTTTAACTGAAACAAGCAGTGTTACATGTGAATTTGTCAGAGTTAAAATTCTAAAGTGGTGTAATGTGTTGCGGATCGAGTTGAAAATTAATATTGGTAAGTTTTACACAAATATCTCTTACGCGACTTTCGAAATATAGTGTTATATGTGAATTTACGTTGATTTTTGGGTGCTCTTTTATTATACGATTCAAAACACATCATTGAGCGATTGAAAATAAGCTCTGAAGGTAAAGTAATTCCCAGATATTAAATGGTGACTTTTGAAACCCAGTTTTATACGCCATTGAGGGAATAAAATGACCGAAAATGGCGTGTAAAACTGAGTTTTGAAGTCACCATTTAATAACTACTTGTGGAAATGCATTTTTTTTTGTACTGTAATTTTAATTCTATTATACCATAGTGAACTCGTATAGAGCTCGTGGTTCGATTTAAAAATTTTTTTTTAAATTCGATTTGTCCCTTCCACGTTGTATAAGTGTGACGTATCTCTGTGTAGTATCAAACATTAAGAGACAAACATTCAAAGAGACAAAGATTAAAATTAAGTGACAAGACATTTACAGGTAATTTTACTCGTTGATAAGTAAATTTGCATTACGTGTGTATATTAAAAGCAACCGACACCTGCGCTTCGTAACGATCACTGCATCAATTTAACCACACTCACAGATATCGTTATATGTTTTACTTAAGTTTATTAAGTGACTAGTTCCCATGTTGGTCTGGGAGAAATGAAAAAACTTAGAATGTACCAGCTGCTTCTCTTCCCACGCAGATCGTAAAAGCCGATCGAGGGAATGGGCAAAAATGCGAAACATGTTAACAGGCGATGCGGCTAGCAACCCATCACTGTATTGATTGTTTTTCCGTCTTCTCGCCCACCATGACGCTAAAAGTGGCTTTTGGGTCTTGCGGCCCTGGGTTCTGCATAGAGCCGCAAGACCCAAAATTCTCTGTCTGCCCCATTAGGGATAAAGACGTGATAGTATGTACGTATGTATGTAGTACATCAATACTTACTAAGGACTTACTAAGCTCTTCAAAACAATGCACGAGAAAAATAAACTGCTAAACGAATGGAAATGAAATACACCAATTTGGATTAAAATGGAATAATTGAATCATTTTGATTTAAATAGAATAATTGAATCTGAAATATTTTGATTTCATAACTCTTGTTTCGTTCGTTCGTTTTAATGAAATTCCAAGGATTAAATAAATTTTATAAAATTATAGTGATATTAATTTTTAAAGTAAAATTATTGGATCGCTCATCCAGTGAAATTATTAAGTTTCATACTTACGTAGTAATAGCGAGTAGTTTTAAGTAACTTACCTGAAAAAAATGAAAAAAAACCTTAATTTATATCACTTTATCTAACAAATGTGAAAGGAACAGTAGGAAAAGCCTCGGCGAACATTCTGCGACCAAATTGCAGACGTTCTAAAAAAAGGAGAGGTAAAAAGTACCCGTAACCGAAGGGCATGTATGAAGAGATTGATGAGTTTAGATGAAGCAAAAGAGGTTTGTCAGGATCGTAGCAAGTGGAGGTCCATAGTCTCTGCCTACCCCTGCGGGAAACAGGCGTGATATTATGTATGTTATGTATGTTTTCACTTTACACTTATTCTGTACTAGCTGAAGCCCGCGACTTCGTTCGCGTGGACTTTATGTCTCTGGAAAATGCTCATCAGGCTGAACAACTTTTACTAAGGCGACATTTTTATATCTCTTATAGTTTAGCTGGACCATTATGATTCTGCATCAGGCGTTCTATTTTCTAAAATCATTTATACCCTTTATGTTGCCCAGGCTTAATATCTATATAACAAAAAAAGTTTCCTTCGAATCCGTCCAGTATTTCCGGAGATTAGCGTGTACAAACTGACAAACAGACATACAGACAAACAGACAAACAGACAAACAGACAGACATTTTTTTTAAATTCTTACTCTATTACTACGTCTTCATCGCCCCCAATATTTTTTTGGAATTATGTTTAATGTACAGAAACACTTTTTATACTGTTTTATTATATGTACAGATAATTTGTGCACTTTACTATCCTTTCTGTCTGTATCGCTATTGTATTCTTCTGTGTGTATATATGTATAGTATATCGTGTGTAGTATATACAGTGTGTAACTTGTATGATATTGGTCTCATGGAGATAATCACCAATTTATTTAATACTAGCCAAAGCCCGCGACTTCGTTCGCGTGGACTTTATGTCTTTGGAAAATGCTCATCAGGCTGAACAACTTTTACTAAGGCGGCATTTTTATATCTCTTATAGTTTAGCTGGACCATTATGGTTCTGCATCAGGCGTTCCATTTTCCAAAATCATTTATACCCTATATGTTGCCCAGGCTTAATAGCTATATAACAAAAAAAGTTTCATTCGAATCCGTCCAGTATTTCCGGAGATTAGCGTGTACAAACAGACAAACAGACATACAGACAAACAGACAAACAGACAAACAGACAAACAGACAAACAGACAGACATTTTTTTTTAAATTCTTACTCTATTACTACGTCTCCATCGCCCCCAATATTTTTTTTGGAAATATATTTAATGTACAGACACACTTTTTTTTACTGTTTTATTATATGTATATATGTATAGATTTAATTTGAATCTCTCTTGCCTTCTAATGATAAAATCCCGTAGATGCGCACTCGCACTTGACAGGCTGTAGCTGAAAATCAGTGAGCTACTCTCTGAGCAGCACGAATCACTAAGCTATGACCTTTTTGGACTGCTGTAGCACACAGATACAAAATTGTTGATATATGTTCTAAATACGTTGTTTTTACATGTTTTGTTTTGTAATTTTTGTATTTTTCTTCTGTTTGTGTGTGGCTATACTATAATATACTATACTATCTATGTATATTATCTAACAGAGTTTAGTTTATATTTCATGCTTACGGTCTAGAAAAAAAGATAAAACCTTGAATATACTGCTTTTTATCCCGCGATCGTTAAAGTCGAGCTAAATCGAATGGGATCATGTTTACAGGCGATCCGAAAACAAAGAATACACGCACGAAAAACATTCCTTTCTTAGCAGTCGGGTAAAAACAACCTCATTGCTTGTTAGTAAATGTGTTCGTGCAAACGAGGTAACATTATTTTTCTTGCTTTTACAAATAATAACTAGGCAAGACCCTGCCATAATTGCCCTTGTAATGTTTTTAGGGTTCCGTACCCAAAGAGTAAAAACGGGACCCTTTTACTAAGACTTCGCTGTCTATCCGTCTGTCTGTCACCAGGCTGTATCTCAAGAACCACGATAGCTAGACAGTTGAAATTTTCACAAATTATGTATTTCTGTTGCCGCTATAACAACAAATACTAAAAACAAAATAAAATAAATATTAAAGTGGGGCTCCCATACAACAAACGTGATTTTTTATAGATAATAGTACGGAACCCTTAATGCGCGAATCCGGTTCGCACTTGGCCGGTTTTTACCATGGCTACTAAGAACATGAGGGTAATAACTTGCTACGGCAGTGGTAGCTACCTCACATGCTAACAATGCTCTATTTACATACATTTACGGAAATAAATAATTTCTGTTATTAGTTTTACGGGACTTACCGCGATTAATATCGTTTTTTACCAGATGTCGACGGCCCTTCTGCCACCATGGTCGCTGGCCGACTGAGGACAAGCGATGGATGTTCGGCTGTCAAGGGTAATCATATCGGTCTACCCTCTTTCTTCGTCGTTTCTTGCATAAGTCCTTACACACAACACTGACGGTGTCCGTTCGGGAGTTGTTTTTAGTTATTCGTACACTCTTTTAGATAATTTGATTTAAACGACTGAGCGAGGAAAGGGAGCGAGAGGCTTTGGCGATCCTAGAACGAGAATCGATTACAGAGTGCTTGCTCCCTTTCAATATGCAAGGTGATTTACCAGTCAGACTGTGTTTTATGTATGTATGTACCCAGTCCGCTTGGAACGACAATCGATTCCTGAGCTTTTCAATATGCAAGGTGATTTACCAGTCAGCCTGTATTATATATAAGTATGTATGTATGTATCCAATCAGCTTGGACCGAGAATCGATTACAGAGGGTTACTTCAATATGCAAGGTGATTTACCAGTCAGCCTGTATTATACAGTTTTTTTTTTTAAACCCTGTCCAGTCCTTTAAGGTAATGTTGGGTAGCTTGTGTAGGTGTATCCCTAAAATCGCCAAAAAATGCGGCTCCATACAAATTTAAATACTTACCTTTTTAAAAATGTATGAAGCTGCAGATTTTTTTGCGATTTCAGGGGTGGGAGAAACCGATAAATACAACCTACACAAACAACCCAATGTTACCTCAACAGATCGGACAGGGTTTTTTTACATATTGTATGTATGTATCCAATTCGCTTGAAACGAGAATCAATTACGGAGTGCTGGGGCACTTCAATATGCAAGGTGATTTACAAGTCAGCCTGTATTATATGTATCCACAAAATGGTTGCTACAGCAAATCGTCCGTAATTCCCCCTTTAACAGCTGGTAGCATCTCGTGTGAGTCAGCCGTAACCAGAACTAGAGCGTTTATCAGATCTGTCGACTGTGCGGATTGCGTGTGAACGAGGCATAGACGCGTGTAGGGGCACACACTTTAGACAAACTTATAAATTATTTATAATCATCGTCATCAACAGGTCTTTTTGTTCCCCATTCACGTGTCGCGTAATTTATAAATGGCCCCTGTATCTAAATCAGCAGTGTTAAGGAAAACTCTGTACGCGAGGTTTTTACACGTGTTCTTCTGTTTTGTCACGAATTTTGAGGAAAACAGTTTATTGTTCCACCATCATCGTCATCGGGTCTTTTCTCCACTGCAGGAGCACGACCCTCTATGTACTACCAGAGCCATACTTGGCCAGAATATATATATATATTTTATATAGTGACAATTTACACTGATTGAGCGAGCCCCAAAGTAAGTTCGAGACTTGTGTTTTGGGATACTAACTCAACGATACTATATTTAATAACAAATACATATATAGATAAACATCCAAGACCCAGGACAATTTGAAAAAAACCATTTTCGAACTTGCACCGACCGGGGATCGAACCCGTAACCTCTGGGTGGCGGACTAGCATGGTGACCACTACGCCACGGAGGTCGACATTGTGTTTTAGAGTAGACAGAGGACTTGGCGTTCACTCTCCACGCTGGTCCACCACTCGTAACTTCCGTGGATGTCGTAGATGGCAACTTAGGAAATACAAGCTAAACAAAGCTTATGAACATCAATGAGACCTCTCCAACCCGTCTGGCCAGCGAGAAGAGTTCATAATATGATGGCCTACATATCATATTATGAAGTAACCTCAATGTCCGGGGATCATACCCGAAACTTCCGAATGGCGAACTAGCATAGCGTTGTTAACACTACTATCTGAATCTGTTTACGTTTTACATACGCTAATGATGTCGCATCTGAAGTGTGTGCGACACTTTACGGTAACCCACCTCAGCAAAATTATAGGACACTGGCGTTATTATGTCCACGGAACCACTAACCGACGGTAATAGGGTAACTTTATAATTTGTATGGCAACTTCCCAGCGGTCGCAACTGCCCGGATAGGGCACAAAGTTCAACATTATGGTATAGGAAAGGGTTAATTAATGGCAGAATTGTCTTTGAAGTGGTATTGAGGCTCGGGACTGTGTTTAGGTTATTGATGTACATACGTGTGTTAATGAATTAATTAAGTGTGTGAGCTGTGGAGGTCGAGTCAAATCCGTTTAAGATTATCGGATAAAGGTTGTTCAGATGAAAAAAAGTTGCGACATAAACGATTTTTGACATTTTAAGAAAAAATCAAAATGGTTGAAATTTGATTAAAGGGGTCAAACCCGTACGTCCCCCATTTAGAAAATTTTCAAAAAACTAAATCGACTTAAAATTCTACATAATTATTCAACCTGGTCACAAAATTTCACGAAAATCGGTTTGGAGATGTGACCAGAAAGCACTGAGAGCGCTGCTCACTAGCTCACTACACACCACTCACATCTCTTCTTGTCTCCGCTGCGTCCAGTCGGCCGTCTTCGCAAGCTTTACATCTCCGCTCGGTGGTATCCAATCCACTGAAGCGGAGTGGAGTCGAGAAGTGTGAATAACGAATTTCTATTGGTTTTTTTAAACGCATGCAGCTCCTCTCCTCTCGTCTCGTCTCCGCTTCGGTGGAGACCGGGCCTAAGACTCCAAAGCTACAAAGTCTAATAAATATTACGTCGAAAGTAGCCTTTTAGGAAATCTATATGTTTACAAATATATATATCGGAGGTATGAATGCCGGCTAAGAGAACACATTAGTACTTCGGCTAAATCGAGTTAATGCGAGTAGCTTTTAGCTAAAAGCTGAAGTTCTATAGGTCGTAAATGTACTTTTACTACTTTATAACTCCAAAGCCTTTTTCCATTACATCCGTGATCTTAGTTTTCCTTTCATCTGTTTTCAACAGACTCCTAAAAAGGAGGAGGTTGGCAATAGGGATGAAGACTAAATAAAATTTTTGAAGTTTTACTTTTTTGGCGCGATTGGGAAAAATGATGAGAGTGAGTTTTTACGATGCGCGCGCACACCGACAGAAAAAAGCAACAGTATGAAGTTAGCCCACGATCTGGCTGTACTGTATCTATGTTCAAGTTATTTATTTTCATATAGTGTACATAAGTATGTAAACTTTTTTATTCAGTTCGTCGACTAGGATAGCGCTTCAAAGTTTCGGAGTGAGGATGATTTACGTCACCTTTGGCTTAAAATCGTAGCGCATGTAATCATGCGATATTTACATGCGCTGTATCTTTGTCATTATTTGCTAATCAGTGAAAAGAAAAAATATGTACAGCCTGTACTTTTAAATTTATTTATTTAAAACTTTATTGATCTAAAATATTAAAGTTTACAATTGGAGGACATAATGTTAAGAGCATTCTCTCCCAGTCAATCAAAGGGATAAACAGATAAATAAACTATCTAATGAGCCAAAAAAATGATTTTAGCCGACTTCCCTATTCGCCGGAATCGTTTTTTATGTTCCCCGATTTCTCGAAGACAACTGGACCAATGTGGAAAATTCTTATCCCCGATTTCTCGAAGACAACTGGACCAATGTGGAAAATTCTTAATGTCTAAAATTTCAATGGGACCACCTGAAATGTATGCCCTATACTTGTCAGGTGGTCCCATTAAAATCTTGTCAAAATCGGTTGTGTTGCTAACTAATAAAAAGCGCAAATACGCGGGTCTAGGCGAGCCTTATATATTTGTGCCCTTCGCCGTGGAGACCTTAGGGCCCTGGGGTGTAGAAGCCCGTCAACTATTTAGAGAGGTCTCCACACGTTTGATCGACGTCTCTGGGGACCCAAGAGCTGGTGCACATTTCGGCCAAAGGCTTAGCCTTGCAATACAACGCGGAAATGCCGCCAGCCTCTTGGGGACTCTGCCTGTTGACGTTCTGGGAATGGCGATCTGGGAACGATTTTCTATATAAATTGATGTTTTTATTTTTAGTAATAGTTTTAATTTATAGAATAGCTTTTAGTTTAACATAATTTCGTTTATTTATACTTTGATAATGTTATTTAAGTGTTGTACATGATCAATGTAATAAATGTTGCTAACTAAACCTCATCGAAATCAGAAAATCCGTTCGAGCCCTACGATGCCTCAGACAGAAAGACCGACAGACATTAACGTCAATCTTAAAACACCCTTTTTTCTGTCAAGGGTTAGAAAATAGTTTTAAAGTTTTTAACATTTGACCTAATCACAGAGCGGGTCAAAAGAAACTTACATAGAAACTGCGGCACTTACCCACAGAGTCGTCTTTATAGCTCGTAGACGCCGCAACCATTTAGTTTAAAAATGGAATTAGTTGCAGTTAGTTGAGGAGTAATTGGCTAGAAGTCAGGACATTTAGATTGCAATTTGGTTTTGTTATTGACTTCATCGTCAGGTCTTTTTGTCTCCACTGCAGGAGCACGACCCTCTCTGTACTACCATACTTGGCCAGAGCACCCAGGGGACTTGGCTTACACTCTCCTCACTGGCCAGACGGGTTGGAGAGGTCTCGTGATGTTTATAAGCTTAGTTTAGCTTGCATTTCCTAAGTCGCCTTCTACGACATCCACGGGTGTACCTACTTGGAGTAGTGCAATTCTACTCTACCGGAAACTACGTGGCATTCTACCGGAAACCACACGGTTATTGACTTAATCAGATATATTTATTTACAAGGCCCAGTAGGCGTGGTAGACCCAAGAAGTGCTTGGCTTGACGTCGTCAAGGATGATATGCGTGCCAATCGTCTTACAACCAAGGATGCTCAAGACCGTGCCAAGTGGAGAAGAAAAAGTCGGAAAGCGGACCCCGGGCTTTGCAGCGTTACAGCTGAGGATGCAGCTGGGGATACGCTGAGATGAGAGAGAGAGAGGTCAGATATATTTATTTAACAATCCCAGAAGAAACGTATGCTACAGAAAGACATTAGCTTCTAAGTTTTAACCCCACTTTTTATCGGGGGTAAAAAATAAAGTGTTTTGACTTCCATTCATTGAAAGCCATTCCAAACAATGTTTCCAAAAAATGCATTTAAAAGTGTCTTTAAAACTAAGAAAAAGACACTTGCGCAAACTTCAGTGGCTATAAAAAGGAATTAACATATTCTCCATTAGACCGTAGGTGGCGGTGATATCGCGTTACAATGTTTTTTTATGGAAATGGGATTAAAAGTACAATAGTTTTGTTGGGTTTGTTTTGGTGCTTGAATTATTATGACTTCATTAGAAATTGGGGTTCGGTAACATATATGATATAAAATAAAATAAATATATAGGGACAAATTACACTGATTGAGCTAGCCCCAAATTAAGTTCGAGACTTGTGTTATGGGATACTAACTCAACGATACTATACTTTATAACAAATACGTATATAGATAAACATCCAAGACTCAGGACAATTTGAAAAAGGCCATTTCCTAACTTGCCCTGACCGGGAATCGAACCCGGGACCTCTGGGTGGCGGACTAGCATGGTGACCACTACACCACGGAGGTCGTCATATACGAAAAACTAGTAATTATTTTAACAAATATTTTTAAAATAAGCTTTTATCTAAATTGCTCAAGACGAATCAAACGAGCCTAAACTCGATAGGGTTGCGTCGTTTCATTACAGAGTTTCTATGGCCACCTTCCCGCTCCATCATCAGATCAGTTCTAAGTCATCATAATATTACATTGTCACACGATATACGTATGCGTTCAAAATTTCAGCTCAATCGGAAACCGGGAAGTGGGTCAGATTTAACTAGCAAGATTTGATGACAGACAGACAGATAACGGGAAGATGATACGTGAAACTAAACAAAAGCTTGTGAAAAATCTTTTATGTAAGCAAGTTTGTACATACGCTTTCTATACAGCGAGGTTGCTGGAAGAAATTTATGATAAGGCCGCCTTTTACATTATCTATCTAGATCTTAGAAAAATTAAAATTTTTTTTTTTAATGTAATTTAAAATAATTTGTTGTGTCCATAGAACTAGATTTTTTGCTGCGTAAAAAGACCTCACTAGCCGAGTGTGACAGATAATATGATAAGTGTCATCTTCATAAGAGCAAAAGAGATAGCGATCAATTTGACAATGAGACAAGTTTTCATACAAAACATGTCACCCATTGTCACCCTGGCTCGAACATCGTTACACGAAAATTTGATTTTCCAAATTGGAAACTGTGTCAATTTGTAAGTTATCTTATACTGGAAAGATGGTATCGTATTGCTTTACCGATAGTTAGTGTAGTAGTTACAAATACAACCCATAAAAAGTTACACAGAAATATTTCGTTTCTGGTCACATTTTACAATACTCTATTTTTGTGTCTGTGTTGCTTACAGGGAAAATCGCATCACCATTTTTCGAAAAAAAAAAAATAGAGAATCCGTACTGGCCACTTAAGCATATTAAATAAACAAAACATATAATGAAAAAAAAAGGTTCAAGTTTTTATTAAAACTAACCAAAAAGGCTCCAATTTATGACGGAACTTCCTCAAGCAGTCTACTCACGCTTGACGCTTTATTGGAATTGTTTCCGATAAAGTTGCGTCGGACAATAAGCTTAGCATAATGACGTCACGCTGAGACCGTCTTTAAAAAGCTATAAACGTAAAAAGCTCTTTTTATGTGCGTCGAGAAAGTCAAGTGCCAATTGCAGTTTTTAAATAACCGGTAAAGTTCTGTACCATTTATAAAAAATCAAGTTTGTATGGAACATAAGAATATTTATTTTATTCTGTTTTAAGTATTTTTTGTCGTATTAGCGGCAACAGAAATAGGTCATCTGTGAAATTTTTCAACTTTATGTTAAAAAGAGATTATTAAGATAACCTGAAAGATGAAACCGAGCTAGACCGATTTTTCAGCCTCGGTAATCTCTACATAGGTTAGGTACCTATGTAGAGATTACCGAGGCTAAAAAATCGAATAATTTCATTTAAATAATTAAAGCTGTTTTCTACAGTTATATAAATACTAGCTGTGCCTACGGGCTTCGCTCCCCATGGTAATTTTGGTATAAAAACTATCCTATGTGAAGGACATAGGATAGTCTCAAACTATATCCATACCAAATTTCATCTAATAGGTTCAGTGGTTGAAATGTAAAAAGATAACAAACAAATATACAAACTCACTTTCCCATTTATAATATTAGTACTATGTAGTATGTCCCATCCATATTGTATAAATATACAAGAATTGCTCATTCAAAGCAATAATGGCAAAAGTGTCCCATCAGCAACCATGTCAAATAAAGGTTACAATGCAACTAACATTGTTGCAATATCCTAAGTTAAATAATCTTAGAAATGCATGACACGAAAGTTTGAATGCCTCATAACTGTCTCTAGGCAACCTATTATCTAGTTTACGTACACTGCTTTTGAATATTAATTTAAACAATGCTACGCGGTTGGGAATTGTGACATAGATTGCTTATTGTCAGAAGGTTATGTTAGGTGTGAGTGTTGGTCTTCTACATCTGAAATTGAATTCGACTTTCATTTAAGATATAGAAATAGACTTGTGCTTAGTCAATAGTAGATTTTTGCCCTGAGCAGAAAGTAAGGTTTTACTTCAAAAGCGTGCATTTGTAGCCCGAGCGGTAGGGAGGGCTCTAAAAAGTACAGTTTTTCATTAATGCACTGTTTTTTGAAATTTTTGCTAGTATTAATTTATATCAAAATAAAAATAAGAAGTGAATTAATGAAAATCTGTGCAACAATGAGATTTTATATATACATTTCTGAACTGTTTTGGATCTAAGAATTTTTTTTTTAAAAAGAACAATATTTATCAGCAATGTGCAAATAAAGGACTGAGATGAACATAAAGATGAAATACGTAGTTTGATTAATGTTTTTATTCTTAGTATTAGTTTTAATTTGTAGTATGTGTAGCTTTTAGTTTAATTTAATCTTTTTCTTTAAATTTGTAAATATGTTGATTATTTTATCTTACTTATTTTATTATTATTTAGTTTTTTTGTCCTTCATACAATTACTTACAAATTGAAAGTAAATACTGCAACATATTTTTCTATGTAACTCCACTCAATTGTTAGACCAAAAAATAATGATTTGAAGACATTGCCATTTATTTTTATAGTGCTAAGGAAAACTTTAATTTGTAAATTATTTAAATATACATGTATATAATGCAGCTGTTTGAGAATATATCATTATCGATCTCCTATCTACATCATCTTTATTTTTGTAAAAGTCATAAAAAGTTTACCTTCTGCTTATCATTTGTTTATGGTTTTTCCATAATTCAATGTTACGTTTATAGCATTTTAAATAATCACTGTACACAATACCATCGTTTTATGTCTGTTTAACGACGCTGATTTCTCGTAAACTAAGTAAGATATCTCCCTTAGGATTAGAGGCGTGAGATAATGAAAGTTTATTTGCATGGATAATTTTATTATTGGGTTGTTCCGCTGACCGTGTTGTCCGCCATCTTAGATTTCAAACTTCAAACTTTAATGTAAGATTGGTAAGTGTCTATAAATATAAGTACCCGGGCGACCGAGCTTTGCTCGGTTACATCTTAAACATTTTTTTTAAACTTGTCTAAAAACAATGCAAAATAAAAAATTATTAAACTTAAACATAAAATAAATAAAAAGTAAGTCACCGAGTGGGATTCGAACCCGTAACACTTTTTCTAGCGGTCGGTATCCTTAACCACTGAGCTAAAATCAAGGCGGTCGGCGCGATGAAATTAGCGACCATATTTTGCGTGGAAAGAAAAACGCATGAAAACTCGAAAACACGCGTTTTCCCAAACATTAAACTAATCTAGATCGATTATTTACCCCCGAAAACCCCCATATACAAATTTTCAGCGAAATCGTTAGAGCCGTTTTCGAGATCACAGAAATTTATAAATATATATATATACATACATACAAGAATTGCTCGTTTAAAGGTATAAGATAAGATAAGATAAGATAAGCTATATCTATTATCAAATTCTTTTTTGAACTGCAAAATCCAAGTAAACGGGCAGACAGAGCCCAGGGCCTCTACATACAAAAGTTTTGGCTTAGAAAAAAACGGCTTTTCCATACAAACGTGTGCATCCGCCCGCCAATTTGTGTGGGAATGTCGAGTTTTTTTTTACTTTTGTCTATTGTTTAATTATCATTATTATTTTAAATTGTATAAGGGTTAAAGTAAAAGTATATAAATAAATGTATTTTTTATTATTATTATAATATAATACATTTTTTTTATTACAGTTTTAAGTTGTTACAAATTACTATAATCCTTCAAGAGAAGAAACGGAACAATCTCGGAACAACCCAGCCAATTCGCGGAGGACACTAAATTACTTGTTATCCGTTGATTTATGTAACGTTTTGTATTACGCTACTATCTCACTCATTGTTCTTGCTTTTTAATTTTTCCGAGCCATTTTTCTAAAGCTTCCAGTGTTCTAAGTCAGGCTTGTTTTTTTCTTTGCTTGTGAGAGAAACATAAAATATAAAAGCAGTTATTTATAGTAGTGGCTATGTGAGCTATAGACCTCGCGAGTCACCCACAAGCCAGTGAAGTATATCGGATAAAAAAGTTGTGACATTTGTGAATGTTTTTTGACATAATGGCAGATTTTGTTTGATTAATTATTTAAAAATTTTTTACCGACTTCCAAAAAGGAGGAGTTTATCAATTCGTCCCCATCTTTTATTATCTTTTTTGTGTTTGACGATTATTCGAAGACGCCCGGACTGATATGGAAATATTTTTGGAACGAAGTTCCTTATCGCGCGTTGCGAAAGGAGGCTAGACGGCAAAAATTAAGACCAAAAGTTGTAACGACACTTTTTGCTATAGTTGTAAGCCGTGCGGCGTGCGCATGTTTCTCTATCTGTCTATTATTAATCAGGAGAGAGAGCTCTCTCCTAATTAATCGAAAGGAAATTCGTTCCATCCGGGTGTCCCTTGACACCTCCCAAGTTTTTTTTTGTATGAAAGGATACTTGTCATGTGGTGCCATAGAAAGTTTGAAATCTAGTTTCCGTTTAAACCTAAAAATCTGGAATGTTGTCGATGTTTAGCTTTTTCGCGACTGTCACTGGTATTGAAGTACGTATTTTGTTTTGAAATATTATTCAGAACACGAACTTTCTCGAATCGAATTTTAACTTTTTGACGAAAACAATTCCCGACAAAACAATATTGTGACACTCCTTTAGAGCTCTTCTAAAATATAAAGCGCTTGTTTGTCCTCAGCTTTACTGTTTATGTATAGGTCTTTCAAAAATAATGAGAGTTTGTGAACACTATTTTTCAATTTAGGTTCTCGTTTGTGAAATATAATTTTTGTTAGGGTGTAGGGGACACTGGACCCTAATAAATATTATATTTGTCTATTAGCTAAACGGTATTATGTACTCTTGAAAAAGCTACAGTATATAAGGTCTAACAAAATATACTGAAACTATTTTAAGGGTGGATTCAGTCAATAATACTGAACAACTTTCCCCAAGGAACACGTAGCGAAATAAGAAAAGTAATTTTCGGTCTCCCATACAAGTTGACCGATCAGCAGCAGATCAGAGTTTGTATGGAAAGCTAAAAATTATTTTTATATATTTCGACACATGTTACTCTAGGAAAGTTGTTCAGTATCATGGACTGAATTCGCCCTTCAAATAGTTTCAGTATATTTTGTTAGACCTTATATATAATAGAGTGAAAAGGAAAACTATTAGAGCTAAGCAGGGTTTACAAATTAAAGAGTTATGTTATAGTCAATCAAGTAATAAAATGCACTCGGTAAATGAAAATTTCGAACAAATCCTTATGTATGTACAATGTGGAAGGGATATACCCGTAATAAATCGAACCATAGGCTAAACTAAATCACTATAGTATAGTGATAAATTGCCCGGCCGGCTGCACACTTTTGTATGGAAATGCCGATTTGTTTTTAGTTTTTCACTGTCATTTCAATTTCATTATATTATAGCGGTTTAGTCCCTTCTACTGCCTCCGTGGTGTAGTGGTTCGAGGTCGCGGGTTCGATTCCCGGCGGGGCAACGACTTTGTGTTGTTGTCCTAGTTTGGTTAGGACATTGCAGGCTAATCACCTGATTGTCTAATAAGTAAGATGATCCGTGCTTCGGAGGGCACGTTAAGCCGTCGGTCCCGGACACTGTCTTTGACATTGGTTGTTACCTAAAACCATGTCAGAGGCCTTTAAGGCGGTTTAAAAACTCTGACACTAATGTTAGTTACTAACACACACGATAAGAAGAAGAAGATAGTAGGAGTAGAATAGGATTACATCAACACTAACATATACAACACTACATATACACAGTACCACAAAGCCATAAATGTTATATTAACACATAACACTTCAACGCACTATGATTTTAGATCCCTACAATAAAATTTGCATATTTCATACATCGCGCCGTCCCATAGGATGCGACCTGCATATGCATATATGCATATTTCGGTTCATTTAGCAATATGTTGTTCGAATTTGAAATGCTACAATGCACGTTGCTTTTACGAATATTAAATTTGAGAGCAAAGGCAAAAATATTTTAGGAAATAAAATATAAAGAAATTTTATTTTGTTTTATACATTCGGATGCCCAACAGCTACACTTACAATATAGGTTACACAGTAATTAACAAAAAATAAAAAACATTAGGTCATCATTATCATCATCAGGTTTTTTGGTCTCCACTGCATGAGCACGACCCTCTCTGTACTGCCAGAGCCCTACGTGGCCAGAGCAGCCAGAGATATTTAGATAATCACACTAATAATATAAAGTCTGTGAGTGTGTGTATGATTATTACTTCTTCATGCACAAACGAATGGATACAGATACATTTTCACGTCTATATCCCTGACGGGGTAGACAGAGCCCAGGGCCGTTAGGCCCAAAGGCCACCCTTAGCGTGATGGTGGGCGTTAAGATATAAAAGGAATCAAAATAGTGATGGGTTGCTAGCCGCATCGCCTATTGCTATTATTCAAATCTCGCTCATTCCCTCGATCGGCTCTTACGATCTGCGCAGGAAGCGAAGCAGCTGGTACATTCTACGTTTTTTCTTTTCTCCCAGACCAGCATGGAAGATTATTTTAGAAACGGATGGATCAATTTTGATAAAATTTGGTATGCAGGAAGCTGACACCTTAGATTAACACATAGGCTACTTTAACCGCAGGGCGCAGTTAGTACAAAATACTTTTTTGCTATAATCTATACATATCTATATCTATACATATCTATATCTATACATATAATAAAACAGTAAAAAAAGTGTGTCTGTACATTAAATATATTTCCAAAAAAAATATTGGGGGCGATGGAGACGTTGTAATAAAGTAAGAATTAAAAAAAAAAGTCTGTCTGTTTGTCTGTATGTCTCTTTGTCTGTTTGTACACGCTAATCTCCCATGCTGGTCTGGGAGAAACGATAAAACTTAGAATGTACCAGCTGCTTCTCTGCCCGCGCAGATCGTAAAAGCCGATCGAGGGAATGGGCAAAAATGCGAATCATTTTAACAGGCGATGCGGCTAGCAACCCGTCACTGTATTGATTGCTTTTCCATCTTCTCGCCCACCATGACGCTAAAAGTGGCTTTTGAGTCTTGCGGCCCTAGGCTCTGCATAGAGCCGCAAGACCCAAAATGCTCTGTCTGCCCCATTAGGGATAAAGACGTGATAGTATGTATGTATGTATGTAATCTCCGGAAATACTGGACGGATTCGAATGCAACTTTTTTTGTTATATAGCTATTAAGCCTGGGCAACATATAGGGTATAAATGATTTTAGAAAATGAAACGCCTGATGCAGAACCATAATGGTCCAGCTAAACTATAAGAGATATATAAATGTCGCCTTAGTAAAAGTTGTTCAGCCTGATGAGCATTTTCCAGAGACATAAAGTCCACGCGCACGAAGTCGCGGGCTTCGGCTAGTATAATAATAAAAATAAGTAACACAAAGTACTGACTAAGCGCAAGTAATTTAACCACTTTTAAAGAAAGAGTCATAAAGTATACGTTTGGCCTTGTTGGCCGGAAAAGGCTTAAATATATGTCCTTACATAGTTTTTTCTATAATTGGGAATATATGCAGTTTTTTCTATAATTCGTTGAGACTTTTGACAAACTAATAGGGTCGGGTGGAGGGGAGATCGGTCATTGACGAAGAAGTCTACCAGGGACTGAGAAAAAAAATTGACAAAAATTCTGGGGATTCAACTTTGCCTGAAGTCAACTTTAGAAGGTCAGCGACTTTACGCCTTAGCCTTAGCTCAAGGGGCATAAGGTGATGTTGTTTACAAAGGTTGTTATAATTAAGTATTCGATAGTCAATTTTGAAACGATAACATAAATGTTTTATAAATTTAATGTGGATATTTTCAATACGATCAATGTAAATTTTATATCTAGGATTCCAAACTTGCGAAGCATACTACAATACAACGGACAAACGAACAAAACAAATGTTTAAAAGTTTTAATTTCTAATTTAAACTATTTAGCATACTAAAATTTAGACTAAAATTTAGATTTAATGAAACACCAAAAATGTTTGGGGAGCAAGAAATAAAGTTATTAGAACGCGAATATCCCGTTACTCATTCTAGTAATATCCATTTAAATATATATATTTTTTATATATTCATCATAAAACCCATTTTCGCGACTGTCAACTCGGTCTCTTAATAACCCAAAGGTATGAAGTCCAGATCAACGCTTATTAATATAAATTTTCATTTTCATTATCAGGCCTTTCTGTGTCCACTGCAGGAGCACGACCCTCACTGTACTACCAGAGCTATATTTAGCCAAAGCAGCCAGAGGTCCTGGCCTACACTCTCCATGCTGGCCAGACGGGTTGGAGAGGTCTCATTGATGTTTTTAAGCTTTGTTTAGCTCGTATTTCCTAAGTCGCCTCGACATCCACGGGAGGACTTGGAGTGGTCCTATTCTACTCTGCCGGATACCGCAAGGCGATATACACACGGATTTAATATAAATAAAAGCTTGTAAAAAGAATGTTAATCAAATCAAATCAAATCAAATATATCTTTATTATCATAAGATATTTATAATATCTCTTAATAATCGTCATTATTTTGTTGCACAATTGTTGACGTCAAATAGTTACTTACAGCTAAGTCACAGTACAGACAGTATTGTATCTTCATACAAACGGTCGGAACGCAAGTTATACCTACGCGCCTCGAAGGTCGGTATACACTTGTTCCGTGACTCGGTATACAAACAGTCGGGATTGCGCCGCAGTGGCGAACGGTGTTTTGTTGTAAGCAGCGTGCTATTTGTGAACACTTATTAAAAAGGTATATTATTCTTTTTCTTGTGGGATAATAATATGGCAAAACACAGACAATATTGTGCTGTTTTTGGTTGTTTGAACTCGTCAGTAAAGTAGTTTTTATATGAGTACCTAATTGGTAGTACGTCGTTTATTAATTTTTTAAAAGGTAAGCATTTCAGTTTCTCTACTGAGTAAATTACCTGGATTAAAAAAAAAAAAGGGATAGGGTTGAATTGAAGACAGACTTAACCCACGACCACGAGTTAGCTATTTTACCTACGCTCGCGATAAAAAAAAACTAGTAGGTAAGTAGGTAGTGGTTTCCTAGGCTACATGTCAACTTACTAATGTGGGAACTTAGCTACTTACATATACCTATTATTGAAATATGCAATTTATGTTTATTAAATATGCTAATAATAAAAAAAATAACACGCTTCCTTTTTCATTCACCTTACAATCACTTATTAATTACAATCAATAAGCTAGTCACTTAAGTAGGTAGATGAAATTAAAATACGGGGCAGCCCTAGCGCACGCGTGGCGTAGGTATGTTTTTCAAGGACAGCGCCGAGTTGTTCTACTGTATGATATCTTTACCGTGGCTAAGTTTACTACCGCTTCCAAAGCGCTAGTGCAGAAGAAGCGGTAACAAACTGCACTGCACATTTTCTCCAAGGACGTCAACTCACAATTAAATTAATACTTAAAGTTAATGTGGACAGAGAATACATTGTTTTGTTTGTTATGTCATATCATAATTTAAATTTAATTATTAATTTTTAGACCAAACATTACATACTAAGAACGCATGGTAATTTTTCACTCGTAGCTTATTTTTGAATTGCCTAATTAATATATTTTTAGACAGTTTTTGCGGGTGTTTGTATACTAAAGTATTCTTTCACATTCATAAGTACAGTACTTTAGTATTTTTGTTTCAAATATTACCAATTATGTTAAAGAAAACCAACAATTCTTATGTAGCTTAAGTGTAAATTCATACCACGCGGCATTCTTTGTATTATGCAATAATGTTTAGTCTGCTTCCCTTTATATGTCTGTGATTTATACGTAGTTTCTGCCGTATAAAGCGGTGAGATGCGTTTATGAAAGCTACACAAAGATTAACTTTGCTCAAACATGAATTATTGAACGAGCGAGCGAAGCAAGCGAAGTGCTCCGTGTCTACTTTGTATGGAAGTACCGTATTTTTTTACAAGCTTTTAATTAATTTCACCTGTCCCGTTGTCTGTCTGTCTCTAATCTTAATCTTCCAAGTTAAATTTGACCCACTTCCCAGTTTCTAATGGAGCTGAAATTTTGCACAAATACAGAATTACTAGTACCTGAGCGAGCAAGCTTTGCTCGGTCGATTACATGTCAAACATTTCCTACATTTTTTTAAACTTGTCTAAAAACAGTTCAAAAAAAATTATATATATAAACTTGAACATAAAAAAACAAAAGTAAGTCACCAAATGGGATTCGAACCCGTAACACTCTTTCTAGCGGTCAGCATACTTAACTGCGTGGAAAGAAAAACGAATGTAAACTCGAAAACACGCGTTTTCCCAATAAGACTAATCTAGATCGATTGTTTACCCCCACATACCAATTTTCAGCGAAATCGTTAGAGCCGTTTTCGAGATCACAGAAATTTATAAATATATAAATAAATAAATATATGTACAAGAATTGCTCGTTTAAAGGTATAAGATATCGCGTGACAATGCAATTTTATGATGACCTGGAGGTGATCTGGTGATGAAGTCAGATGATGGCCTAGAAACTCTGTAATTAAACGAAGCAATTCCATCGAGTTTGGCCTCGTTTCATTTGTCTAAAAGAGCCTAGATAAAAGCTTGTTTTTAAAAATACTTTTTTAATAATAGGGGTGACGACAGGGTCCGAAAAGTATGATTGTAGTTAGTCCGTCTTTTAGATTATCCAAAAATAATGGACCCGTATCTTTCAGTTTACCAAAAAAGTAAAAATTTACAAAGATATGGAACGTCAAAGTTCCGGAGTAGGGGCTTGCGACGTCAAACATGAGTAAAAATCGTACCCAGCCGTGACGTCACGCGAAATTGATATGCGCTGTATCTTTGTCATTTTTGGTTTCTCAGAGAAAAGAACAATATTTTACGTGTACAATATTTTTTAATAATCTACCCGATGGACCAAAAATATTTTTCCATTTGTCATGCTATAACTTGTTTGCTTTAGACTTTTATTTTAATTTCATTAATACTGTAGTGATCTAGTATAGCTCGTGGTTTGATTTATTACAGGTTGTAGAGCATGTGCAAAGTTTGAAGCCGTCTCATCTTGGGATAAAGTGCTTTCGTGTGTCTGTCTATTCAGTGTACTTGTAAATAGGTGACTAAGAGAAAGAGGGAAATTTTGTATCTATTGATTTTTAATAAAGTACTTTGATCACTGCCTATTAAAACTAAATAAAATCATAGAAAAAAATTGGCAATTTAAATTTTTTTCCATCAAACTACTCCAGTTTTAATAAGAGTGTTCAAACTAAGCCTAAATAACGAACTTAGGGATCACATCTAATTACAAACACTTTTCACCCTGTCTGGTCCATTTCTTAGTGAATTAAGGAAATACACGCCAGTCGCCGTGTGGTTTCCGGCGGAGTAGGATAGGGCCACTCCAAGTCCTCCCGTGGATGTCGTAGAAGGTGACTTAGGGAATACAAGCTAAACAAAGCTTATAACACCAATGGGACCTCTCCAATCCGTCTGGCCAGCGTGGAAAGTGTAGGTCAAATCCTATGGCTGCTCTGGCCAATTATGGCTCTGGTAGTACAGAGAGGGTCGTGCTCCTGCAGTAGAGACTAAAAAAACCTGATCATTATATCAAATTTCATATAAAAATAGAAAATTATTTAAGTTTCGTTTTTAGTCCCATGAACTCGCAACTACGGAACCCTACAATGCGCGTGACCTGACACGCACTTAGCCAGTTTTTAAACTCATTTTCAAATACTGGTCGCCTACTCGTCAGAAGGTCTTTGTTTTATTATAATGCGTTTTAATTAATAAAAAGTTAGCCCTAACTACTGTCTTAACGGGTTCTCATTATAACTAAAAATTGGTTGTTTGTAAAGTAGGTTTACGATCGAGATGTTTACGTGATAACGTCGTTTCACGGAATGACTGGCAGCGCTCGAGATGAGACGGGAGATCGGTCCGTCTCTCTCTCGTTATACCTGCGATCGCGCTCGTGAGGTTTTGGTGTGACACAAGTTTCTGAACATGTCACCCGACTAAAACGATTTTAAAGACGTTATCACGTCAAAAAATCTAATGAAGGCAGCACCGAGGCTCGTGTACAGCCTTAAGTCTGTAATTTGCTTAACAACGTTACACTGGTAATTTGGAGCACCTAGTTCAGGGGCTGAGTGTACGCAAATTGAATATTGTAAGAAATGTGTGGTCCAAGTCTACAGAGTCATAAGGTGCTTATGATTATTACAAAATTACTGATATTTATGAAGATACTAGCAGTGCCCGCGGGCTTCGCTCCCCGTAGGAATTTCGGAATAAAAACTATCCTATGTCCTTCAATGGGTATCAAACTATATCCATATCAAATCTCATCTAAATAGGTTCGGTGGTTGAAGCTTGAAGTGGTAACAAACTAACAAACAAATATACAAACTCACTTTCACATTTATAATATTAGTAGGATAGTAGGATAGGATAGTAGAAAGTAGGATCTCTAAGCACCTATCGCAATTAGATAAAAAATTCTGTTTTCCTACGGGTTGACTGGAAGAGAATGCATTAGCATTAAGTTCACCTTTTGTACCGTTGTGGTCAATAAAGATTTTAATAAATAAATAATTAGGATAGGATAGGATATTTTTCAAACTGCTACGAAAGAAACCAAAGAACCAGCAATCAGTATAGTAATTTGTAAATTTCTTGATTACCTCGTATCTTCCAAACGGCTGAATGAATATTGATGGGGATAACATACTCGTACCGATAGATTAATTCGGTAAACTGCAGGCAACTCAAACGATCTGTTGATCAAAACGTTTATTGGTCTGTAGTTCATTCGATGAGAATTATAAAAGTGGAAAGTTTCTATGGGTTCTATTAGTTGGTAAAATAATTAAAAAAAAAATGTTCAGCACTCCAAACGATCAGTTGGTCAAACGTTCTTTGGTCTGTAGTTCATTCGAGGAAAATTATAAAAGTGGAAAGTTTTTATGGGATATATTAGCGGATAAAATGGATTTAAAAAAAAATGTACGGGACTCCTAATGAAGAGTAGATTTCTAGATTCTGAATCTAAAACTCAAAACCGCTACAACTTATGGCTTGGACTAAGATATTTTTCCTTAAAGTTCCCTGAACCATTATAACATTATACGTTTTATTCAACGGGAGATTGAAGGCATCATAAAATTACTTACATGCATTACACAAGGTATTTGGGAGGTTCTTTATTAATAAAGAACCTCCCAAAATGTGAAAAATAAAGACGGTTTTTGCACACGGTAATACCGTGTGCAAAAACCGTTTTTTTTTACGGCTCTGCATGTTAATCCTTTAAAGCCCATCTTTATTTTTCACATCTTTATTCCTAACCTTAACGGTTGTCTGGAAGAAACCACTGGTTGTCTGGAAGAGATCGCTTTAAGCGATAAGACCGCTCATTGTACGCATTTAAAGTAAAATTTATTTCTTTGTTATTAGGGTTCCGTAGTAAACAAGGAACCCTTATAGTTTCGCCATGTCTGTCTGTCTGTCTGTCCACGGTCCTACAGAGAAACTATAAGCACTAGAAAGCTGTAATTTGGCATGGATATGTATATTAATTATGGCGAAAAAGTCGTAAAATAAAATATGGAAAAAAAATTTTTTTCAATGTAGCTGCCATACAAGTAAAGACGTAGTCAATATTTTTTTTTTCGACAAACACATTGAGTGGGGTATCGTTGAATAGATCTTTCAAAAATATTGTTAGCTTGTGAACACCATTTTTCGATTTAGGGATCCGTTTCTGAAATATTTGGGTTTTAAGTTCAAATTTTTGTTCGAGTCAAGGGGACACTTGACTCGAACAAAAATTTGAATCTGCTCTCCCCTCTATCTGCTAAACGGTTATATATGGCCACGTGAAAAAAATCACAATTATAGCATATATAATGTAGTTTGAAGGAAAACTATCAGAGCCAAGTAGGGTATACAAATTAAAAAGTTATAGGCGATCAACTTATAAAATGTACTTGAAAAAAGACATTTTCGTACAAATTCAATAGATATTAGTTTTTAGACGTTTTTAGTGGCAAGAACTCAAAGTTGGCATTCGCAACTACGGAACCCTACACTGCGCGTGGCCCGACACGCACTTGCCCAATTATATTTTGTTATTGTTTTGGTGTACAATAAAGAGTTTTCTATCTATCTATCTATCTTAACCCTAACTATACAATCAAAAGTTGGTGTAAGTCCTTTGATTGCTTCAAAGGGAGCTTCTGGCGAAAAATCTATACGAGTCCACTGGTTTTCAGCCAGTTGAGTGGTGGACGGCGCCTTAAGATACCCACCACTGCATATAGTTTTCCATATCATTTGGCAACTGAAAAAAAGAAAGGTAAACAAATAAAATTATAACCAAGACCAAAACATAACCTCACTAAGTTAGCTTTTTTATAGCCTCAATATTTCAATTATTTGACGTCAAACACACATTTTAAATTAAAAACCTGAGAAAAATCTATCAATACATGCTTATGCAATACTCACGTCAAAGTGGTCTTCACAGAAATAAAGTGGTGAATTCGTGACTACGTCGTTCGGGTTTCGCCGTGCGAGCTTGAACCATTTATCTCTTATTATTTTCTTGTATGGGACATGTACAAACACCTTGTTGGGTGTTTTTATTGATGTGTTTTTACACTGAGGTACTGCACACCACTTATAACCTTTGGAATTCATTTTTATGCAATGTTTGTTTGCTTTTTTCTCTGAAAGCGCGTAGAAACCTTTGACTTTGACATTTTATTACTTAAGTATGACGTCAGACCCGACGCCACGACACTGCGAGCTGTTTTCGCGCGCCATTTAAAAATTATTAGAAAAATGGCTTTAAACTTCGTTAAACTTTAGTTTATTATCGAAATAAAGGATTTTGTGTAAATAGTAAATGTATAACCACATTATGGAAGAGGATTTAAAAATCTTTCGTCACGCCTATTACCAACACTTTTCACCCTGTCTGGTCCATCACGCCAGTCGCCGTGTGGCTTCCGGCAGAGTAGAATAGGATCACTCCAAGTCTTCCTGTAGATATCATAGAAGTAGTAGTCGTTCCAGTAGACTGGAGGTCCCGTGTTCGATCCCCGGTCAGGTCAAATCATTCAGTTATTTCTTTGTTATTTTTTGTTATTGTTTTGGTGTACAATAAAGAGTTATCTATCTATCTTAACCCTAACTACACAATCAAAGGTTGGTGTAGGTCCTTTGATTGCTTCAAAGGGAGCTTCTGGCGAAAAATCTATACGAGTCCACTGGTTTTCAGCCAGTTGAGTGGTGGACGGCGCCTAAAGATACCCACCACTGTCCGCAAATAAATATCACTACAGCCGCACTATGATTGTCCACTTTAAATATATCAAATATTGTCCATGAGAATGAGCATTTATAACACCAAACTACACTAACTTCATATTATAAAGTCCACTAGAATCAATTCGCAAAACAATTTAAAGCAAACTCCAACTGAAACCTTTGACTTCCCGCCAAAATCTCCGTGTAAGTCTGCGGTCTTGTGTCATGTTAGTTTTTTTAGCCGACTATAGCAAAGCAAGTAGGGCTTTTGTTGTCTTCATCACCATTACCTTGTATTTCCTATTATATCCATTGCACCATAATAAATGAGGTATATTTGTAAGCGTCTTTGCTATACGCTGGTTACAAACTTTGTGACGTCACAATATGGCGTCCTCTTTAGGTCAAAAATTAAGTAACTAAAAATAAAATTCATCGAATCGTACCGTGTTTGGTATCAAATGAAAGGTCTCAATTGTCACATTTCAATAATATACACACTACTACGTGTTGCTCCCTGCTGTGCTTGCATTTAGCGAATTGCAGTAAATGTGTAAAAATCACGTTTGTTGTATGGGAGTCCCACTTAAACATTCTATTTATTATATTTTTAGCATTTGTTGTTATAGGGACAACAGAAATCACATCATCTGTGAAAATTTCAACTGTCTATCACGGTTCTTGAGATACAAGCTACAGACAGACAGACAGGCGAGTCTTAGTAACAGGGCCCCGTTTTCACCCTGACGGAACCCTAAAAATATTTAAAATCTTGTTTTGTTCCAAGTAATGAGATTGCACTATAATAATCTCATTAAAACGTTAAAAACACAAGTAAAAAATTTGCAAAAAAAATATCGCTTTACTCCGTAATTTATTAAAGAAGAAAATAATTAATGAAAGTACATTTTGCACGAATTTTAATCAAGAAGAGGCAAGTTAGCAGATATTAAAAATCTAACACATTTTGGTAATGAATTTTGTCTACGTTCTGAAATATACAGATACATTTTCACGTTTACATCCCTGACGGGGCAGACAGAGCCCAGGGCCGAAAGACCCAAAGGCCACGCCTAGCGTGATATATACTAATATATATACAGATACAGATATATTTTCACGTCTATATCCCTGACGGGGCAGACAGAGCCCAGGGCCGAAAGACCCAAAGGCCACGCCTAGCGTGATATATACTAATATATATACAGATACAGATACATTTTCACGTCTATATCCCTGACGGGGCAGACAGAGCCCAGGGCCGAATTACCCAAAGGCCACGTGTACGGCGCAGGCTTCGTTGTCACCTAAGCCCGCGCCATACACGAAGTTATGATGATGTTCAGGGTTGTTAGATGTTGGTTTGGAGACACAAGACCACGTCACGTAGAAACTGTTTATTGTTATATATGTTACATGTTGTAGTAGGGTGTGACGGGTCCTTTCTCGATCGCTGTTCGATAGTATCTCTATTGTAGTGTTAAATCGATGTAAAATGTTAAAACCGCTGACACGCGACCTACATAGTATGTGGCCGCGTGCAGCCGAAATATGCAAGCATTGCTCGAACACCACGCCTAGCGTGATGGTGGGCGTAAAGGTGGCAAAGGAATCAAAATAGTGATGGGTTATGGATAGTTCTGAAATATTGTAACTTTTACCCCCGTCAAAAAAGAGCGGTGATATAACTTTAACGATAGTGTCTTCTGCTCAAACTTATCGACCGATTCTAATGTAGTTTTTTTTTTGATGTGCTTCTTAGCTATGTTTTATAAAAATCGGTTCAGCCATTTAAAAGATATTGGGGGTTAACGCTTGAAAGTCAGGGTTATCCCTTACAAAAACAGATAGCGCTACGGACACAAGCGTCACCTATTGTTCGTATCGTGATAGAATTCGTATTCGAATCGGTAGCTTCGCTACTCAACACTAGATGGCGTTCTTGACAGTCGGGATTTTTTTAATTTGGATAGGAGATAAACATGTTTATAACTATTTTACGGCTCTAAGTACAAGTCAAATTTCTTTATTAATAATCCTAAACCTAATTAATTTCAATTAAAGGTTGGTGTACGTCAAAAATAAAAATGTTTCAAAATAATTCAAATTAAAATATTTATTCAGTAATTAGACCTTTACCGGCACTTTAAGTATTATTTATATTACGTATATTAAAATACTATCGCTTCCCTACGACCACTGCTGAGAAGAAATGCCGAAAGAAACTAATTTTCATAGATTTTTTCGCCTAAATAATAGCTTTAGCATTAAAACTCATTTACTTTTAGACTTACGTGTTTCGCGAAGATTTCCGAACAAAAAGTTCTTAGAACTAAAAACAGCAAATCACCCGGACTTAATTATATATTTAACTCCCCGGAGCTGAACTCGTCTGAATTTCATAAAGACTCAAGAAAAATGAAATCGAATTAAAAAGGCCGCTCGCTCGCTAATTAGTGTGGCCCCTTTAAGAGGATAAAAATATGGAATGTACAGAAATACGCTAGATTTTCACAAGTCAAATGCGTAAAAACGGAAACCTATTACTAAGACTTCGCTATCCGTCTGTCTGTCACCAGGCTTGGCAGGCATAGATTTTTTAAAAAGATTACATTTTTTCTACAAGCTTCTATTGTGAGGTAAAAGCACTCATTAAGTCAAATGAAATAAGCCTAAAAACGATGGAGTTGCGTCGTTTTATTACTCAGTTTCTTTGTTTTTGAGATTGTCTTACATAAAGTGCTCGTCAAGACAAATCAAACGAGTCCTACTCAATGAGGTTATGTTATTTTATAACTGAGTTTTGTAGAATATCTCCAATCTACATCATTAAAACAGCCTATACTCCATAACATTGTATAGTCATCCGACTTACAAAAGTATGCAAAATTTCAGCTCAATACGTTAAATAATAAAAAAAGGATAATTGGTTGAAAATTGAGTTGCAAAATTTTAACTAACCAAAAATTCATACAAGATACAGAAGAAGTTACATAAAAGCTTGTAAAAAAGAATTGTTAAGGATAATATGTTTGAAAAATCTAACCCTCTATGTTTTAAATAATCAGGAACGAACATTAAGTCAAGTGTACAAAACACGCAATTTTCACACACTGTTAAGTTCTGTAAAATCTTTATTTTGTGACTTTAAGAGTGCCCGAGAAGTGGGTCGAAGGAAACAGAAAAAGTAAAAGAAAGAGTCATTTGACAGTCGGCATATTTTAAGGGTTTAATTTTTGGTCGTTTTTGAGCCTTCTCCGATACAAGAAACTGATCTGCAGATTCAAACGTCCGTCCCATTAATACTCCTTTCTCAATGTTTAGCATTACTGTGGAAGAAGAAAATTTAATATTTCAGCCACGATAAAAAGAAGCATTTGAACACAAATGCACAAAAAGTTTGAGTCGGACTCGCGGCGGTTCCGTATCTATTAAAAAATACCCCACTTAACACCCCCCTAACATATTTATTTTACTGTTATTAGTATTACTGCTAATTACTACGGCCCTTCTGCCATATTCATGGTCGCTGGCAGAAGGGCCGTCGAAATATCTGGCAAAAAACGATATTAATCGCGGTAAGTCCCGTTATACTAATAACAGTAATTGTGACCGTGAAACTCTAAAATCATATATTTATTTTATTCGGTTTTTAGTATTTCTTGTAATAGCGGCAACAGATATACATCATGTGTGAATAGTTCAACTGCCTAGCTATCACGGTTCATGAGATACAGCCTGGTGACAGACAGACGGACAGGCAGACAACGGAGTCTTAGTAATAGGGTTCCGTTGTTACCCTTTGGGTACGGAACCCTGAAAAAAGATCGCGACGTATTGATAATCTTCTAACGTCGTAGAAGTCTGTTAAAAACACTCTTCGTAAACGAAAATATCCATTTAAGGCCATACCCAAATTTTCCAGGGTCCAGTGGCGCCGCCATTTAAAATAAATCATTTAAAAGGAAACGGAGATCTCATTTAAAATTGTGTCTTGGTCAAGTTCTAGATACCCATTCAAAGTATTTTTTAAACTACTTTTTGTAGTTTAAAGTGAGAACGTGAAGCTTTTCTACGCACATTTGCGAAAAACGGCCACTTTTAGCTAATGTGCGTAGAAAAGCTTCACGTTCGCACTTTAAATTATAAACAGTAGTTCATAAAATAGTTTTAAGTTTTATCTAGGGCTTGACCAAGACACAATTTTGAATGACATCTTCGTTTCCTTTTAAATGATTTATTTTAAATGGCGGCGCCACTGGACCCCGGAAAATTTGGGTATGGCCTTAACTCCTTTCTCTCCCAGATCTTCAAATAAAAGAGCGTACGTAGGTTTCCTTGCATTAAAGTCCATTTATTTTCAAATGCTAGCATTAGGAGCAGGCACCCTTTACTCGCAGGCTCCATTTGAATCAGGAGTGTGTAGGAACGTATGCAAATAAAGGAAACTTTTCTACGTCGATAACTTTCGACCAGGGCATAGGGTGAGCTCGCACTATCTAATATTCCATTTATACGCGTGTGGTTTCCGGCAGAGTAGAATAGGACCACTCCAATCCTCCCGTGGATGTCGTAGAAGGCGACTTAGGAAATACAAGCTAAACAAAGCTTATAAACATCAATGAGAGCCAGCGTGGAGAGTGTAGGCTATGTCCTCTGTCTGCTCTGGCCAAGTATGGCTCTAATAGTATAGATAGGGTCGTGTTCCTGCAGTGGAGACTATAAAGACCTGATGATGATGATGATGATAGTGATACTTGTGATAAGCGGCTCCCAATAAAATTGAAGGAAAATATTATAATGTAACCGTGATAAGACCTGCTTCGTTTAATTATGGGAAATGTTGGACTGCGAAGAACAATGAAGAACATAACATGTAGCAGAAATGCGAATGCTTAGATGGATGAGTGGGGTGACGAAGACAGATAAGATGAATATATAAGAGGGAGTAAAAAATTGCAAATTGTAGGGAAGTAAAAAGCCACCGTTTAGCTTGGTACGGTTCTGAGGCAGGATGACAAACATCTGGCAAATAAAATGGTTAGTTAGCTTAAAGGTGGATGGCCACAGAGATAGAGGACGACCTAGAAAAACGTGGGGGGGATGTGTGAAGCGGGACATAGAGCAGAGGGGGTTTAGTACAGATATGTATTTACCTACATTTCTGCAAATAAATAATGATTATTATTATGTTGGTACGCTATTCAGCCACGGGTCCATGGGGACCCGGTCCTTTGAGGCGTTTATGAGGCCAAAGTCAACATGAAGAGGCCTTTTTGTACCTTTTTATCTAAAAAGTGAGATGCCTGCATCTATGGATGTCTATTTCTTAATGTACCATTGAGATGCACAAAGGGACAGTCCTCCATAGCTGCCGAACTAGCCAGGGAGGGAATGACTTGGTTTGGGCTACGTGGATGGTATTATCATGATAAACTACGTAATAAGAAATTCTAAGTAGTCAAAATAATCAAAGCTGAGCTGATCAGTCTCTGCCAGCACACGAATATGTGTAAAAACTAAAATTTCTGAAAGATGTAAAATATATTTCAGAATTCATATGTTCCAACCTTAAATTTAAAGCCAGTATGTTATAGTTTCCAACTCCAAAACTAAAACAGATTATTTGGCCCTTCCCGAGCATACATTAACCGTCCTTCATGATGGAGGAGTTGAGGGTGGTCAAAATCCGCCATTATTCATATTTGGAAATTCATTTCGAAATTTGGTTTTGTTAAAATTGGACTTTCGGACTTATCGGAGGTTTTGCTCCATGGATTACGCGCTTAGAAACTACATTCATTGTTTTTCTTGTGTGTAAGTGGCCAACACTGGTGTCAGATTTTTGAAGCTGCCTGCAATTGACATAAGCATGACGATTGTCTTACAATGCTGACAGCCGGCAGCCTTTTCATTTCCGCAACCCCTAGACTAGATACTAAATTTTATCGAAGTCGTTAAGGCGAAATGGTAGCAGAAGTGGCGCCGTCATTAGAAATAAATAGTAATAATTAAAATTTTTACTTCCAACAATCTGTAGATAGACCTTTAAATTATTTTATGAATAACTTTTTAAAATTAGTATTATTGATAAAGATGGACTAACGCAACTACTTTCAAAGGTTATTCATAAAATAATTTGTGGAAAGTTGTTAAGTACTTATAACGGACTGAATTCAGCCTTAAATAGTTTTAGTATATTTTGTTGAACCTTACATATGTATACAAGTACTACTCGTTTATAGTATTACTTACTCGTGTAAGATATGAATTCAGAATAGACATTATTAGAATTTTCATTGCATCCAATTTTTGTAATAGATTGTATCATTTTTTTCCAATAAGTAAGTTTTCAACAACTCAAATCAGATACTTTGTCGTCTAGAATGACGTCATAGAAGCTTAGAATCAAATAGCGCTCTTAATATCATCGTCATCATCATCATAATTTTTTGAAGTGAAAACTTCTTTAGCGGCGTTGTGCACTTTTTTTGGAATGGGTAAAAAATGTTAAACTCGCGTCAGGACACGTGACCTGATCGAAAATTTGTAAGACGGATGGAGAGTAGACAGCTGGCGCGGCGTAGGAGAGGGAGTATCCCCCTCTCTTTCTACGGCGCGGCGAAAATGTATGCCTGCGCCTGCTGTTTCGTTTAGGCGGCGCAGGGCACTTGCGCGAATGTTCGTGTGTGTAACAAATGCACAACGTTAATATTCAAGTTTTCACTTCTGCCGGCACTCCCAGAGTGCAACCCGTCGTTTTTTTAATAGCCTGATGTTGTGTCCCATTGCTGGGCAAAGGCCCCCCCTTCTCTTCTCCATCTATCTCTATCCAATTTGCTGCTATCCACTTAAGAAATTCTCGATGTCATCCCGCCATCTCTTCCTTGGTCTACCCCTACGTCTATCAACATCATATCATATCTGAAATCACGTTGAAAATGGATATGATCACTAACAAGTGATATTATTTTGTGACATTTCATTCTAATAACAATACCAAATAAATTATTTTTGACCCAAAACTTCCTTATTGTCATTGACTATTATACCTAATACCCTTAATATACAGGAAATTATTATTATTATCTATGATTGGAAAAGCATTGTGAGCAAACCTATTGTATGTACATATTATGTCTCTTTGAGTATGACATATCTATTGAATTTGTAGTGTATTTGTTTTGGTACAATGCAGTATTTTTGTTTATTGAATTGAATGGCAGTAGGCCGATGGTTCGATTAGAACTCTTCGGGATCCGAAGCCGCTCTAGATCGGTCATTTTGGAAATCTTTGGAAAGGGCTATGTCCAGCAGTGGACGTTATGCGACTGAAATGATGATGGGATCCGAAGTTCTAAAACCCTTAAAACCGACAACAAAAAAGAGGAGGTTATAATTTCGAATATAAATCTTCATCATCAGGTCTTTTTGTCTCCACTGCAGGAGCACGACCCTCTCTGTACTACCAGAGCCATACTTGGCCAGAGCAGACAGAGGACTTGGCCTACACTCACCACGCTGGACAGACGGGTTGGAGAGGTCTCGCTGATGTAAATAAGCTTTGTTTAGCTTGTATTTCCTAAGTCGCCTACTACGACATCCACGGGAGGACTTGGAGTGGTCCTATTCTACTCTGCCGTGAATCACACGGCGAACGATATGATATGACTTTATTAATCGAATGCTACAGAAGTACATTCACAGAAACCAAATATTTTCATTACGACGTTATAAACATCTATATCTATACATATAATAAAACATTAAAAAAGTGTGTCTGTACATTAAATATATTTTCAAAAAAAATATTGGGGGCGATGGAGACTTAGTAATAGAGTAAGAATTTAAAAAAAAAATGTCTGTCTGTTTGTCTGTATGTCTGTTTGTCTGTTTGTACACGCTAATCTCCGGAAATACTGGACGGATTCGAATGAAACTTTTTTTGGTATATAGCTATTAAGCCTGGGCAACATATAGGGTATAAATGATTTTGGAAAATTGAACGCCTGATGCAGAACCATAATGGTCCAGCTAAACTATAAGAGATATAAAAATGCCGCCTTAGTAAAAGTTGTTCAGCCTAATGAGCATTTTCCAGAGACATAAAGTCCACGCGAACGAAGTCGCGGGCTTGGGCTAGTATATTAATATAACCTTTATAATAAATATAAACTTTCCAATATATTTTACAACCCGAAATTCCAATTCGTTATTAACGAACCGATGAATGTTATTTGATACAGTAATAAATCTCCCACTCTATTGATGGTCGAGTTTTAAATCAAAACAAATTATAGAGTGATTGATGGGATAGCAGCCCTTAGTTATGCGTGCCCTGTGGCTTTGCTCGTGGTGAGTAAATTGTAACCACAAAAATGTAAATTTGAGTTGTATAAAAGTATCAGATTTCTACCCGACTGGAGGGTTTTGTGTTTCGCTGCTATGTATTTTTATTTATATATTTATCTTTATTACAATACATGTAAATGACGGACTTAGGCCTGAGGCCATTTCTACTAGTCAACCAATAGGTGATACTGAAAAAGCAATCTTTTGGGGGTAAATAATGTATGTGTGTAGTTTCATGTGTTCCTTTGATGCTTCTATGATATACACGGTACCTTATCAGATGAGGTATCGTTGAAAGCGTCTTGGCTGTGCGTTGGTTACAGACTATGTGACGTCACAATTCAATATGGCGCCTTCTATAGGCCTAAAAGTAAGTAACTAAAATATTAAAAATTAAGTAAATCACACATACAGTGCGGTGTAACAAATGAAAATGTACATGGCAAACTAGATAGCAAATGCTTTATAAAAAAAAAATCAATAAGAATTCAAAACTAAAAACCGACTTCACGCCCTAACCACACAACCGAATTTAATTTCTACGGACCACTGATAAAGTAATTAAAAGCAATTTAAAAAAAATGAATTTTTAAATCGGTCCAGGCGCCTTCGAATAATCGGTTAACAAACATAAAAATGAAATAAATAAATATACAGGGACAAATTGCACAGATCAAACTAGCCCTAAAGTAAGTTCGAGACTTGTGTTATGGGATACTAACTCAACGATACTATTTTTATAACAAATACATAAAAGATCGTGGGAAATTGATAACCTTCTCCTTTTTTGGAAGTCGGTTGAAAATGCCACAATCTCTAGGTTTCCTTTTTTAATATATTTTTAGGCCTAGAGATAGTTTTATAAAACAAATAAACGATCAAATAAAATTTTCAACCTTCTTCTTCTACTTCTTATCGTGTGTGTTAGTGACTAACACTGGTGTCAGAGTTTTTTTTAAACCGCCTTAAAGGCCTCTGACATAGTTTTAGGTAACGACCAATGTCAAAGACAATGACCGGGACCGACGGCTTAAGGCTTGGCTCTACGTTTTTATTTTTCAAAATCTGTCAAAATTGATTCAAAAGTTGTCCGTTCTTTTCCGCTAGGTTTGTAGTAATGTCTAAACGCAATGCAAATAGAGTTAAAAATATATAGAGGTTACAGTATGAAAAACATGACGTAATGAAAAGTATCTCCTCTAGTATGTTTACTTTCTTTGTAACATGTTATTTTTTTGTAAAAAATTGAAAAAGGTCATGTCATGTAATGTAATAGTTACGTTATATTTTTGAAACTGAGACTTATCAAGCCTACTAGATCAATGAACCACAGGTATTGGCTTTCAATAAGAAATCTGAGCAATGGCTAACATTCTGGAGGGAAGTCTAGAATGTTCGAAATTCATAATAAAATATTTATTAATTTGAGCCACGACACGTGCAGAAAAAGATCGCAATGGGAAAATTTATTTATTTATTAAATCTTAAATGACCATAATGGTACAAAAAGTGGACTTAATGCTAACGCATTGTTTACCGGTCAGCCTTTAAATAAAACAGAAATAATTTATTTAAATTTTAAAATATACACGGTAATTTCTCATTGTTTTTTAGACCAAGGGCCACTTTATAAGGAGCGTTAGTAAAATTTAATCTAGCTAGTCAAAATAAAAATTCAAAAACAAAGTAAAATCGTGAGATCAATTAGTACTACCGCCAGGCACCGCCTCCGTCCGGCCGGCCGGAGTTCATCGAGGTCATGCGGTAGTTTTGGTCAGACATAACTACGTGGTCTCGATTTGTTTATCTTATGTCATACCCAAATTTGGATTACGTATATGGATCGAGGAATTTATTCACAATAGGATTTTTTTTCGAAAACCAATGAAAAGTCAGCATGTTGTACAAATTAAGTAAGGGGTAAATACGTAACTATATAAAAAAGAGCTGCATTATTCAATTCTTTATATTAAAATAAGTAATATTTTTTAAATTGAAAAAAAGATTTGTATATTACCATTTAAGTGCGTTATAGTGGTTATAACACAGGAGGTGGAATTTGCATGCCCGAGCCGAAAGCGAGGGTGTGATAGAGCCGAGAGTGTTTAACCAATATACGCACGTATATCGCACGTTTTTCAACACACGTATATCTAAACTGATTTTTATTTTAACCGGTAAAGACCCGCACGATATTAATAAATGTCCACGTTCATTGTCTTACTATTGTGTCTGGTATTAGCGGTAAAGGAACGGTTAAATAAACTCAACCATAAAACTGTGAAGCACGCGGCTGCTTTCCCACCGTAATACTTATTAAAATCAGCGCGGCTAGCCAAACTTTACTAGCTGGTGCCACAAGGCAGTGGGCGTGTTCGGAATTTGAGAAAAAAAAATATTGCTGTTGCATAATATAACTTCACTATTTGCGTTTGTAACGCAAGCGTGTTTTATGGGCTACTTTATATATGTCTAAAGCCGATGTAATTCAATAAGATCCACTTTACGAGCAAGTATGTTGAAAAAACAATTAATATACAACATGGAAGGGACATACCCGTAATAAATCGAACCACAGGCTATACTAGATCACTATATTATAATGATATTAAAATAACATTCAAAAAACAAAAATAAATTCGACATTCCCATACAAATCGGCCGGGCGGCTGCACACTTTTGTAAGGAAGTGCCGAAGTTTTTGACTGTCATTATACTATAATCAAGAGGTCTAGTGTAGCCCGTGGTTCAATTTATTACAAGTATGCCCCTTCCACGTTGTAGATTGGCACTACTATAGGCACTACATTTATTCTAAACTGACGTCGAATTTGCGGGGCGTCTATGTACTGTAAATGCAAGGAGAGCAATATTATATATTCAGATTTGTCGCTTAATACATGTTTATTTTGCTGTTATGTTACATTAAACAATGGGCAAAATTTAAAACAAGTGCCAAGAAAGGGTAATTCAGGCCTTTATTTTTACCCACTCTTTGAAAGTTAAACTAGATCTTTTATCATTTTAGGGTTCCGTGCCCAAATGGTAAAATTGATAGCCTATTACTAAGATTTCACTGTCTATCTGCGTTACCAGGCCTTTTTTCGAGAACTGTGATAGACAGACAGTTGAAATCTATACATTTCCTAGGAAGATGTGTCTATTAAAATATTTCTACAAGTGTTGTATAACTCTATCTTTAATTTGACTACCGATAATTGATCTCGAAAAACCTTCACAATATCGATACAACTACCCATATCGATAAGAAAGTCTAAAAACTAATTTTAATTCATGAACCGTAATTAGGATTGATAAATTTCTTTTAACTTTTAATAAAACCAAATATATCAGAAACGGATCCCTAAATCGAAAAATGTTGTTAACAAGCTCAAAATGTTTTGAAAGACCTATTTAACGACACCCTACACGATGGGTTAGTCGAGAAAAAAAATCTTGTATGGGAGCTACAATATTTTTTCCCTATTTTACTTTACTATTTTTTTTTGGCATGATTAATATGCCCCATGCCAAATTGCACTTGGTGGTAGTGGGTCTCGTAGGTAACCTCTGCCTTCGGCCTCAGGCTTCACTTGGTTGCTTGTTTGGAGGGTTAAGCAGAAAGCCCCCCCCCCCTTTCTGCTCCCCCACCAAGCAAGTGAGCTTCCATCCTTACGCCCATCACTACAGTGCAGATCAAACAACCATATCAATCAGTCAGCCAGTCAGTCAGTGGTAAAGTATGCACGTGTATATTTCTCGAAATTAAAAGTAAATAAATCCGAAGAGTATTATTTATAGATAAGTTTGGCTATTATAAAACCATTTATTGCCACAAAACTGGTAATTAAATAAAAATAAAATATTATTAATCGATATTGTATGTACATTACTTGTATGAAAAAAAATCTATGCCGACCATGTCTGTCAGGTAATCAATCTATGCCACGCTATGCTTTGACACTTCCTTTGACATTATGACCAGTGACACAGTGTAAAAAAGTTACTTGCACTTTTGTTTACAGACTGTTCGACCCATATATATTCATGATATTATTCTAGACTGTGACAATAATTTTACGAAATTAAATGTCATTTTTTTTGTGAAGAGCGACGCGTCCTTGCTTCGTGAGGCCCATCGGCCATCTGACAATTTGATGTATAACTGTCAAAAATCTGTGCAACAAGAACAGTTTATTTAAATACACTCACGAAAAAGCGAGACGGCAAGTACAATATTTTTCAGGAAGGCAAAAGGGCTTATATGACTGAAATCTAAAGCCACGCAAAACTGAAAAATTATAGAAAAATGGCTCTAAAATTAAAACTAAAGCATCAAAAAAAAATTTGTACCACAATTTTGAAGATTACATAATCACTAATCTGCATAAAAAGTTTCAAAGCTGAAGTCCCTCTCGTTTGTGAGAAATTAGACCGTATATGTTTTGGTAGAGGTGTTTTTGATGAGCAAGTTTGTGTTACAAAAATTAACTAATCGTGTATCCACAACCACAATTATGCTAGAAAAGCGTCCTAGTATGCTATTAGCAAGTATCAGTTTTAAATTTCTGATATTCGCTGAGAAATAAGAAATAGATAATGCCCATTTTCACGGTGCGTCCCCTTAACGTGCCCTCCGAAGCTCGGACCATCTTACTTATCAGACAATCAGGTGTTCAGCCTACAATGTCCTAACTAAACTAAGACAACAACACAAAGTCGTTGCCCCCGCCGGGAATCGAACCCGCGACCTCCGTGTATGAGCCAAACGCTCTAACCACTACACCACGGAGGTAGTTTTTCAACCTACAAGGATGAAAAGAAGTTGACTTTGGACAGAGAGAGATGGAAGGCATTGTTTCCTCCACAGACAAGAGCTTAGCTCTTTAGTAAGATGAAAAATGTAACAAGTTGGTCTCAAATACTATAAATATTCCACGTCCATTTCCATGAAAATGCGTCCATTAATTTCGTGCAATATTAATGAAGGCACTTCCAATCGCGTAATCCATCAAACAAAACCCGGATGAGTCCAAACCCCAATATTACCGAAACCCAATTAAGTCCAAATTAATTTCCAAACATTGATAATGTCTAGTTTTGTCGTACTTACCTCCTCAATCATAAGGGACGGCCTAATGTATGGAAGGTCCAAATAATCTGTTTTAGTTTGAAGGTACTTCGAAACTAAAACATGCGGGCTTTACGGGCATCTGAGTTATTATGAAATAGGTATATTTTATATCCTTTTGGGCCAATACTGAACTGGGTTTCTTTCGTCGTAATCTTCCCAGCAAGGGTCGTTCCGAAACGTTAACGTAGTTTTTAGCTTTTGCACTTAAATAATATTTAAAAAAATGAAATGTATATATATATGTCGGCGAGTTCAATATAATCCCCTTTATTATTGGTTAAGTTGTGCAAACAGAAAGTTGTTTACTTCAAAACATAACTGTTATAATTTCAAATGTTTCGACAAGTATAAAAGCGGTCGCCCTAGCGACGAGCGGCTCAGTCTTGTGCGGACCGCCGTACTGTGAACATCTCCTTTGTGTAGTGTGCTGTGGTGCTTGTGGCTATAACTTCTTTAATTATGATTGTTGTAATAGATGAGGATTTGGTAAACCGATTTATTACAATGATAGTTGTTTCAGCTAGACGATAAGCCCAGGTGGACACAGATTCAATAACTGTGTGGGCCAGGGGTATTCAGACACATATGGTTGGAATCCATGATACAGCGCGAGGCGGAGCGCTGTATTTATCGTCACACTTTTAGTGAGTTCGGCGTAGGTCTTCTCCTGCTCCGTCATCAGAAGTTGGATCTGAATCTTTTGCCCACTTGAGTGAATCCATGGAAGAATAGGGGTGAAGAGTTCGACAGGGTCCAAAGAGCGTGATTATAATTGGTCCGTCTTTTAAATTGTCCAGAGATAATGGACCCGTATTTTCAGTTTGCCAGAGGGGTAAAAATTCACAAGGATACTGAGCGTCAAGGTTCTTGAGTGAGGGCTTGCGGAGTCACAGTAAGGGTGAACCAGTCTTCCGGCAGTCTCGAATAATGTGGTCCATGTCCTAATCAGGCGCGCCACATCCGCAAGCTGGGGAGTCAATCCAGTCACACCGGAATTCAAACCATCTAGTTCGTCCTCATCCAGTTCTCATTCTGTGGAGCTGGCATCTGCGTGGGAAAAAGAACCCTGAGAGTTTTTCAGTGGGGTTGATGGTTGTATCCACATAGGTGGATTCAAATTCTATTATTTTTGATGGTAAAGTGGTTTTTCAACTGTCAATCTTATAGAGTTGGTGTCGTGACTTCAGTCTTAGCCTTTTTAATAGTTTGTGGATGGAGTTTAGCAGTGCAATGTGTCGATAACTTTTGGGGTCATTGACGGCTCTGGTTTTAGTATCGCAACCGATCCTGTGTTGCATATGGTCTGTGTGACAAATGGTCTGTGTGACAAACGTCTGTGTGACAAACGTCTGTGTGACAAGCGTCTGTGTGACAAAGCGTCTGTGTGACAAGCGTCTGTGTGACAAGCGTCTGTGTGACAAACGTCTGTGTGACAAGCGTCTGTGTGACAAGCGTCTGTGTGACAAGCGTCTGTGTGACAAGCGTCTGTGTGACAAGCGTCTGTGTGACAAGCGTCTGTGTGACAAGCGTCTGTGTGACAAGCGTCTGTGTGACAAACGTCTGTGTGACAAACGTCTGTGTGACAAACGTCTGTGTGACAAAGCGTCTGTGTGACAAAGCGTCTGTGTGACAAGCGTCTGTGTGACAAACGTCTGTGTGACAAGCGTCTGTCTGTCAACCGTCTGTCTGTCAACCGTCTGTCTGTCAACCGTCTGTGTGACAAGTCTATCTGAATGGCAGCCGGTCTGTGTGACAACCTTGAGCGCCAGTAATGGTGCTAACGAGAGTGAAGCGATCAGTGTAAAGATACCTAACGTGTGTTTAGTTTCAGCTACTTCTGCAAAGTTGCTAAAGTGCTAACAAGTGAACCATAACTGCTGGCCACGTATTGCGGCCGAGTTGGAGTCAGCGGCAGTGCCGCAGGCGCTGGAGATTCCTGGTAAAGTGAGGTGAAGTGAAAAAGCGAGTTGATATCGTGTGTATTTCTGTGTCGTAACCTTATCTGCTGAATCGCAAAGATAACCTGGTGAGTTTTTATATTTTTTCGATTTAAGAGTAGAGCAGAAAGCAATTTATTTCAAAACCTTTAGTTTTAAAACATAAAGTAGAATAATGTCTAGTCTTTTGACCACTATGCAAGCAGAAAATAATTATGATTTCGCTATTTTAAATAAAAAAGTGTATTATCTGCTAAGCTTAGTGACTTGATCTTATCGTCATGAATTGATAGATGAGCTTAACATCACTGGAGGTGGCATAAGTCACTGTTAGTCGGAGCTGGCAAAGGCGCCAGTTAGTATCCTAGCAAATAGTCTAGTTTGAGTATTTTAAATTATAATTTTTAGCGTCTTATAAGCTTACGTGTGAATACTGGTGTAAAATGATAGTTATTAGGTACGTTACGTACTTCATTATTCGTAAAGTTGGAGAGATAGGTTCTCCTAGCCTTTGCCTAGTATTGGACTAAAGATAAGCTAAATATTATAATAACTTTTATAAAGATTATTATGAGATAATGACCAGGGTGATGATGATGATATTGGTAATGAAGAGATATTGATGACGATGAAGATATTATTGATAAAGAGGCAGTGATGATGAAGAGGTGACGGCGAGCCTACCATGATGATGATCATGGTGATGACTTTATTTAAAAGGACCCTTCACCGTTTACTATGTGAGTAATAATATTTTACCATTAATTTATTATTTACTGTGTTTTAGGTTAACTGAAGTAAAGTCCCGTTACTTGAGTAAATTTTAATCTGGATAGTTAAAGTCGAGTAAATATTGTGATATTGTAGCCAAATTCAAAAATATCGTACTGATAAGCATTGTTATTTTTATTGTTAGGAAGTCCGTAGAAAAAAGATTAAGTTGCAAACGCTTTAACTGTATTCTAGCCACGCTTTAGTGTCACAAAAGTACTGTAAACGTTTGTTTTTGTTGACAGTTGGGTATTTTCTTGAGCCAAGGATGAATTATTTTGTGGTGTTGGCGGGGTTAAGTGTCGCAAAGTAGTGTCGCTTGCCTTTGAACGTATTCATTTTAGCGTAGTTTTGGATTTATTATTGCGGAAGGGCTGATGGTGAAAGCGTCGTTTGGCTCCGGAGATCTGTGTCGTCATCTGCCTGTATTTCATACAAAGTCCCAGTGCAGTCGAAGTGCAAACAGTGGAAACTGTTTGTTTTTACGTTTGGAGGAGGGTGTCTGATTTGACTTGTTGGAAAATAGCGTATATTATCTACCCAGTTGACATTTATTTTCACCTCTTCTTCTCATCGTGTCGGTGGCTTGAATTTTTAATTTTGTTCTTCGAGAACGTTGCCACTTTTATGCTTCCCTCCGAGGTAGAGTATAGGTCTAGTACGGTACAGCTGGTAGGGCATAGAGGTGATCTAATGATCTAATCGTCATGTCCACAATCGCCCTGTACTTCTGCTTGGTCTATCGGCCTCGGAGGCAATTCAAGCACTTCCAAGTAGCCCATGGCAGTTTATGACCTGGCGGTAGCGCCTCTGATGGTTGGATGTAATCGGGGGGTAGAGCATACTGTACGCATTACATTCTAAACCTAGATAATTCCGGTTGTTCTTACGTATAACTACTTGAATCATTATGACGATTTTTCACCTGTTCAATTATTTGAAAAATCGAGATGCTTTCCGGGCATGAAACTCAAAGCAAATACACAAGTGTTTCCGTGATAGGTTGAGAAGGATGCGGGAGCCAGAGAAGCTCATTAGGAAGACCGATAGCATAGCAGAAGGCTTTATTGCCATAGGTAGAGTGATGAATTGCATTGTTTGTTTTGTTGTGACCGTACTAGAGTTGACCCGTAGTCCGTGAGTGGGCAGTATGCGGTCGGCTCTTGTGGAGGTCGAGTTTCTGGATGAAATCATAAGGTCAAGTGGACCTGGTGATCACAGGTGGTAATACGCATTATAGTGTGAGGACAACGATGGCAATTCTGATCTCCGATGATTTTGAGCTAATGATTAATGTTTTGTTAATATGTCTTGGTGATTTCTTCTGAGTTCTGACTCAATTAATAATTACTGTATCTTTTTTTTTTAACATCGTGAAAATGTAGAATTTTTATTAGTTTTGACTCAATTTAATTGTCATAACTGGTAAAGGGAACATGTGATTAATAAAAAAATTTAACATGTGATCGCTGAATATTGACATGAAGTTTTTAGTATCCGATTCAATGTAAAGATTTATCGATGTTCATTGCTTGTTTTGAGTTTATTATAGATTGTTTAAACCATTATAAAAGGTTAATTATTGCAGAAAATAAATAAATACAGTACACAATAATTAATTTCACTAAAAACTAATTAACCTACCTAAATTAAAAAAATAAAACAAGAACTAAAATATAACAACCCAACAAAAAAAAACTATTTAAAAAAAACATTATATTAAATAAATAAAATAGACCCTACATCACCACGATCGCAGGGCAGGGTAACTAAGATACGGGCAGCATTGCCTCGTTGTATAGCAAGACTTCTAACAGAAACAGAAATTAACTAAAGCTTCGTTTTGATCAGGTTTGGCCGAACGGTGTACCATTTATGCTTTGTGTTGATCTTGAATATGAAACCCGAGGACGGGTTTACTGTCAAGATGGCAGTGTCGACGAGTTAAAAATTGATTCTTTTGAATTGATTCATGAATTTTTTTGATTCGAATGATTGAATACGTAAGCAATGCGCAAAAAATCCCTTAGTCATGATTTCTTTATAATTATTCCTGTACGAATATTGGCTGAAGGACAAACAAAAGACCGGTTCAGAAAAGTAGTATTGTGGCACTCTGAAGTAGAATTTTGGCGAGTTTAAATTTTGTTATAGTTTTGTGAGACGCTTATTGTCAAGCTAGATCAGAATCATTTTATGGTTGTTTATAACTATGCTACTTACTAGTTTAAATTATTATTGAAAGCGCGTACGAGGGCGTACGCATGTCAGGTTGGCCGTGTCGGCGAGTTCAATATAATCCCCTTTATTATTGGTTAAGTTGTGCAAACAGAAAGTTGTTTACTTCAAAACATAACTGTTATAATTTCAAATGTTTCGACAAGTATAAAAGCGGTCGCCCTAGCGACGAGCGGCTCAGTCTTGTGCGGACCGCCGTACTGTGAACATCTCCTTTGTGTAGTGTGCTGTGGTGCTTGTGGCTATAACTTCTTTAATTATGATTGTTGTAATAGATGAGGATTTGGTAAACCGATTTATTACAATGATAGTTGTTTCAGCTAGACGATAAGCCCAGGTGGACACAGATTCAATAACTGTGTGGGCCAGGGGTATTCAGACACATATGGTTGGAATCCATGATACAGCGCGAGGCGGAGCGCTGTATTTATCGTCACACTTTTAGTGAGTTCGGCGTAGGTCTTCTCCTGCTCCGTCATATATATATATATATATATATATATATATATATATATAATAAAACAGTAAAAAAAGTGTGTCTGTACATTAAATATATTTCCAAAAAAAATATTGGGGGCGATGGAGACGTAGTAATAGAGTAAGAATTAAAAAAAAAATGACTGTCTGTTTGTCTGTATGTCTGTTTGTCTGTTTGTCTGTTTGTCTGTTTGTCTGTTTGTCTGTTTGTCTGTTTGTACACGCTAATCTCCGGAAATACTGGACGGATTCGAATGAAACTTTTTTTGTTATATAGCTATTAAGCCTGGGCAACATATAGGGTATAAATGATTTTGGAAAATGGAACGCCTGATGCAGAACTATAATGGTCCAGCTAAACTATAAGAGATATAAAAAGCCGCCTTAGTAAAAGTTGCTCAGCCTGATGAGTATTTTCCAGAGACATAAAGTCCACGCGAACGAAGTCGCGGGCTTCGGCTAGTCTTACATTAAATGTACATTTTCGACTTTTGAAAGATAATAAACTTCCTCTTTTCTAAAGTCACCGTGTGGTATCCGGCAGAGTAGAATAGGACCACTCCAAGTCCTCCCGTCGTTGTCGTAGAAGGCGACTTAGAAAATACACGCTAGACAAAGCTTAACATCAATGAGACCTCTCCAACCCGGCCAGCGAGAGTGTATGCCAAGTCCGCTGCTTTGGCCAAGTATAGCTTTGGTAGTACAGAGAGGGTCGTGCTCTTGTAGTGGAGACAATAAGACCTGATGATGATTTCTCAAGTTTGTTAAAATGCTTAACCTATTAACCGCCAGGGATTCCAAACACAATAGTAAAACAATTGATACATACATACATACTATCACGTGTTTATCCCTAATGGGGCAGACAGAGCATTTTGGGTCTTGCGGTTCTATGCAGAGCCCAGGGCCGCAAGACCCAAAAGCCACTTTTAGCGTCATGGTGGGCGAGAAGATGGAAAAGCAAACTTACTACTAAAGTATCCATCTGGTTTAACTAATTCTAAGAACCGAAACCTGAACTAGTTTAGAACTAACGACTGTCGCGAGAGTGAACATGACGCTGCCAAGTCTAATTAGTACTGTTTGTTTGTTTGTACTAAATTATCATTTCTAAGTACGAAGGAGTTTAAACTTTTTGAACATTCTGCTTGTTCGAAGTTAATAAATTAATCTTCTTATAGAGTGTGTTATTTTTAAACCCTGACAAATACTTCTTCTTCTTATCGTGCCGAACGCTCTAACCACTACACCACGGAGGCAGTTAAACCTGACAAATATGAGGCGTGTTATAAATGTTTAAATTCTTTATTTATTCAAGGTAGTCGGCCGACCTAACCAAGGACGCTGGAAGGCGCTGGATGCAAGCCGCTCTAGATATATCATTTTGGAAATCTTTGGGAGAGGCCTATGTCCAGCAGTGGACGTTATGCGGCTGAAATGATGATGATTGTACAAATAGGACATACATATATAATATCACGTCTGTTTCACACAGCGGTAGGCAGAGACTATGGACCTCCACTTGCTATGATCCTGACAAACCTCTTTTGTTCATCTTAACTCATCAATCTCTTCATACATGCCTTTCTGTTACGGGTACTTTTTACCTCTTCTTTAATTCCAACGTCTGCAATTTGTTCGCAGAATGTTCGCCGAGGCCGACCAAGGTTCTACTACAAAAAGTACACCACAAAAATACAGTAGATAACAATACAAAGGCGGATTTATCTCTAAGGGATCTCTTCCAGTCAACCTAATAAGGAGAGAATGTCATTAAGTCGGGTAAATCATCGTACAACACTTTACAACATTAAACATACAGACAGACAGACACTAGCGACAACCTTATAAAAACTTATAACACCCCTCTTTTTGTCGGGTTTTTTGAAGTGAAAACTTCTTTAGCGGCGTTGTGCACTTTTTTTGGAATGGGTAAAAAATGTTAAACTCGCGTCAGGACACGTGACCTGATCAAAAATTCGTAAGACGGATGGAGAGTAGACAGCTGGCGCGGCGTAGGAGAGGGAGTATCCCCCTCTCTTTCTACGGCGCGGCGAAAATGTATGCCTGCGCCTGCTGTTTCGTATATCAAAAATGCACAACGTTAATATTCAAGTTTTCACTTCTGCCGGCACTCCCAGAGTGCAACCCGTCGTTTTTTTTAAATCTTTATTTATTAAAGAGGGTTTTATCTGAAAAGAATATGTCACCCTCGAGGGTGCATCTAAGCAGAAAAAAATATCTAGGTACGACTAATTAATAATTTTAATATTTTATAGATTGTTGGCGGCTAAAAAGGAATGATTGCTAGCATCAAAACTATTTGTTACACGCTACCAAAATCTTCTGAACTCAGAACTCCTAGTAGTTCAACTATGTTTTAATTAAAACTACATGGTTTTACTAATTAGAACAAAACTTTGGTATCTACTTACCAAATCGCAAGTAGCAAAACTGGGAGCTATTTCTTTTCAACCCGCGACAAAAAAGAGACGTGTAATAAATTTGAGGCTAGTGTCTGTCTGTGTGTCTAATGTCGTTAAGTGTTGTACAATTTTTCACCCTACTTTTTTAAGTATTCTCCTCTGCTTTGGGTTGAATGGAAGAGATCCCTTAAAGGGATAAGTCCGCCTGAGTAGCGCGCGAACTGATGGGCCAATTACGTTGCAGTTTCTTTCACGTGAAAGCAACATCTCTTGCGGTTGTTCTTAGCCATGTTTCATAAAAATCGGTTCAGTCTTTTAAGAGTTATTGGGTGACAAAGCTTTAAATTTTATAATTTACCTGACAAGTAATAGATGGCGCTACGATATCAATATATGTAGTTCCGCCACTTATCACTTACTACCCGAATAAAAAAAAATGTCTGTCTGTTTGTACACGCTCATCTCCGAAAATACTGGACGGATTCGAATGAAACTTTTTTTATTTATAGCTGTTAAGCCTTGGCTACATATAGGGTATAATTGATTTTGAAAAATGGAACAACTGATGCAGAACTATAATGGTCCAGCTTAACTATAAAAATGACTCCTTAGCAAAAGTTGTTTAGCCTCATTTTCCAGAGACAAAGTCCACGCAAACGAAGTCGCGGGCTTAAGCTAGTAGCAAATAAACGTGTTCTCAATGTACTTGCCCAAGACTGTCGGGTTTTGCGGATGTAGCGAATCTTGGCCGAACTTCCGACGAACAGATATTGAGATAACGTGGGGTGGGGCCGCAGTCACAGCGAGAGATTAGTTATATTTTATTTACACATCGTGGAAGGGACATACCCGCGTGGCGACCTCTACGCCACTACGAGGAACTAAAAACATCATAAACAACAATGAACGAAGCAATACCTAGTTCACAAGAATCATACGAGATGGCGCCAGCAGAATTTACATCTCGATCTCAGAGTTCTGGTTGCAACTGACTATATATTGTAAAACCTCCGACGATACACCGTCGGAGCCGCGGTTCCCCGCAACACCATGCCTGGCGGGAAGATCTTCCCTTGGTGGCGGTCGAGCATATCACCTTGCTCTCGCTACACCCTTAATGAATCGAACCAAGGGCTAAACTAAATCACTATAGTATAGTGAAATTAAAACAACAGTCAAAAATTTAAAAATCGCAATTTCATACGAAACCTTTAGCCGCCAGGGCAATTTGTTTGCGAATGCCAATTATTTTTGACTGTTCTATTATTATTGACCGAGCGAGCGAAGCGAGCGAAGGTCTCTAATTGACCGAGCGAGCGAAGCGAGCGAAGGTCTCTAAATCGAGTTGGGGGCGAAAACACATTGTATGTATGTATGTATGTTTGTAGCGCGATAACAGCCGAACCGATGGTTTGATTTTGATGAAATTTGGTAGGAATGTAGGAAATATCAATAGATTTTTCAAGTTCGTTGGGCATCAAAATCGGTTTAGTAGTTTTCGAAATATTAATAAAAATGTCCGCGATTGTGTGACCAAACGAAACCATAGCGCGTTCTAACTTTGGATAGCACCATCTAGGGGATATTTAGGAAACTGAATTGCTAAAAATAATCGCGACGTCTACGTTCGCGGCAAACTAGGTAGTTTACTAAATTTAGCAATTTTGTTGAGCGAACTTTGGTACAATCGATATCGCTAGTTGTCTGTGCTTCTGTTGTAGTATTAGTAATAATGCCACAAACTAACAAGAGATTAACGGCTACCAAAGCCAGCGAAGTAGTTTTACGTAGAGTCGCAACTAAGGGAATATGCTAGTAGGTACTTCTCATGCCAATAAGAGCTTTGTCAGCAAAAAACTTCGCCCGAACGCTCCAAACGCTTGTGTTCACAGCGTGAGTACGCAAGGGAAGTACGAAATCAGGAACTATACTCTGAACGCTTAAAGCGCTAGCGTTCAATGCGTGAGTAGGCTGTGGAGATTCGAGGGCAAGAATCCTTACCAGAACACGGTTCCCATCCCACGCATGACCCGATCGTGGAAGACTGGCCAAGTGTCATGCTCACGAACGCAATTTCCACTGTCGCTTGCCTGGGCAATAAATGTGCACAAATCGCAAGGACTCACTTTGAATAAAGTAGTCGTAGACGTTGGCGTTTGCCCAAGAGCCAAGCTAATCCGATACTATACCGAAAATGTCCCGGACATCAGCCTGTACTAGATTAGGATGGCCCTTAAACAGCTTAAAAACAAAAAGGCGCCGGGCGAGGATGGAATCATCCAGAGCTTCTGAAAGCGGGCGGAACGCTGCTACTGAAAGTCCTTCAGAGGCTCTTTAATTCCATTCAGCTCGAGGGCGTAACGCCAGAAGCGTTAAACAGGGGCATTGTGGTCCTGTTCTTCAAAAAGGAATATAACACTCTATTGAAGAACTAAAGGCCTATCACGAGTCTTAGTCATGTATATAAGTTGTTTTCGAGGGTCAACACGAATCATCCCGCAAACAGGTTTGATGCCTTCCAGCCTTCCGAACAAGCCGGTTTCCGCAAGGGCTTTAGCACCATGAACCACATTTATATGCTGCGGCAGGTTATAGAGAAGACGAGGGAGTATAATCGACAGTGGACTATGAAAAAGCCTTCCATTCGATCGAAACATGGGCCGTGCTTCAGTCTCCAGCGATGCCGTATTGACTATCGGTATATCGAGGTGTTGAAATGCTTTTACAGTAACGCATTATGTCAGTCCGAGTACAGGAGCAGTGGACAACGGCAATTCCACTGCATAGAGGTGTAAACTAGACGTTATATCTTCGAAACTGTTCACCGTTGCACTAGAAGATCAAGCTTCTAGAATGGGAAGGATTTGGCATTAACATCAATGGCGAGTATATCACTCACCTTCGATTTACCGATGATATCGTTGTCATGGCGGAATCGATGGCAGACCGCAACATTAAGTATATATGTACTATGCTCGCAGACCTAAATCGAGTTTCCCAACAGGTGAGCCTTAAAATGACCGATCTAGAGCGGCTTCCATCCAGCGCCTTCCAGCTATTCTAGATCAGTCATTTTGGAAATCTTTGGGAGAGGCCTATGTCCAGCAGTGGCTGTTACGCGGCTGAATTGATGATGATGTTGATAAGCCTTAAAATGAACATGGACAACCCTCGAAGTGGTAACCTGGGTCAATTGATCCAGGCAGGAAGCTTCAGCTTCGAGGAAGAGGTCTTTCAACAAATCCGACTCGGCTGGGCAGTGTTCGGGAAGCTACGCAGCGTCTTCTCGTCAAAAATACCTCAGTTTTTTAAGACTAAAGTTTACAAATAATGTGTGTTACCAGTGATGACTAATGGATCTGAAACGTGGTCCCTTACTATGGATCCCATAAGAGGGCTAAAGGTGCAACGCGCTATGGAAAGGGCTAAGCTCGGTGTTTCCCTACGCGTTCGAATCAGAAATGCGGAAATTTGTAGGAGAACTAAAGTCACTGACATAGCCCAACGGATTAGCTCGTTGAAATGGCAGTGGGCGGACACATAGTGCGACGAACCGATGACCGATGGGGCAAAAAGGTACTCGAATGGCGACCACGTACTGGCAAGCGAAGCGTAGGACACCCACCCGCAAGGTGGTTTATCGACCTGACCAAGGTCGCTGGAAGCCGCTCTAGATCGGTCATTTTGGAAATCTTTGGGAGAGGCGTATGTCCAGTCCAGCAGTGGACGTTATGCGGCTGAAATGATGATGATGATGATGAGACGTAGACGTAAAATAGTTGGCGGATGTACATACGTTGCTCTTTCAAGATTCAAATGTCTTGGGATATTAAATTTGATCCAGGTTTTGATTTAAATTGTTTGAAAAAAAAATTATAAAATGAAACTTTTGCAGCTCAAAATAGAAGAAGAAAGTAGGTTGGAAAATCTGTTTCCTGCAACGGTATCGAATTGGTAGTGAATAATGTATCACAGTTTAATTAAATCACAGTTTCACTGGACATTAAAACTGGTTTAGTTTTGGAATAATATCGCGAGGTCTAAGTTCGCGGCGAACCACTAGTCATTATAAATTAACTAAAGTAATCTAGTATAGCCTATGTTTCGATTTTAATTTCGATTACGGGTATGTCCCTTCCACGTTGTAGTAAGGAATAAGGAGTATGAATAAAAGATTTTAGCGAGTGCAAAGCGTCTCTGTTCCAGCTTGGGTAAAAATGCTTTTGTTTTCTGCCTGCCTGTGCGTCTGTCTGGCTGTTCTCCACAAGAGGTATTTCTAAAGCGATTCGTGTGAAACGTCGATTTAATTTTTGGATTAAAAAACCTAGTTTTAAGAACGTGTTAATTTATAAGTAGCTCACAGCCCCAAAATTACATACTTTTGGGCACAATATATCACACAGACTGAGCTAGCTCTAAAGCCGCTGTCGCTAGCGCCCCGCCCCACCGAACCAAAGCACACACTAAGCGCTCCACTCTCATCAAACATTCACTGCCTTGCTAATTGAAACTAGCTCTCTGCTCTATTAAAAGTGGAGATTATGAATAGACGCCCCAATAGTCGAGAAATTAAAAAACCATCGCCTGACCTGGTATAGCCACGAAATGATATGTATTTAATTGTAACATAGCCTATCAGGCTGATTTCTTTCGACGTAATCTTCCCAGCAGTGGTCGTTCCGAAACGCTAATAGTTTTTAGCTTTTGCACTAAAATAATATTTAAAAAATAAAACCGGCCAAGTGCAAGTCGGACTCGCGCACGAAGGGTTCCGTACAATTTTCTATAAAAATCAAGTTTTTTGTATGGGAGCCCCCCTTAATTTTTTTTTTATTTATTATTAAAATAAAAATACGACTGAGTATTTTGTGAATATTTCAAATGCCTACCTGTTGCCATCATGATATCGAACAAAAAAGGGCAAAAAAAACGCGTTTGTTGTTTGGGAGCCCCCCTTAAATATTTATTTTATTTTGTTTTTAGTATTTGTTGTTATAGCAGCAGCAGAAATACATAATTTGTGAAATTTTCAACTGTCTAGCTATTGCGGTTCTTGAGATACAAGGACAGGAGCAGGAGGACAGACAGCGAAGTCTTAGTAATAGGGTCACGTTTTCACCCTTTGGGTAAGGAACCCTAAAAATGACCTTCAAATGAAAGATATATTGATCCTACATTAAATAAAAAAAATTGACTTTGACTATGAGAATTGATGCCGAACCGCTGGCAAAAAAAATGGTCGACTTGAAAGTTGACGGGTATAGAGGAAGAGGAAGGCCGAGAAAGACGTGGGAAGAATGCATGAGATCGGATATGGGGGAACGGGGGGTCAGTACAGAGATGGCAAACGATAGAAGGTTATGGAGGGAGTTGACATACAGAGCCGACCCCAAATAGGGAGAATGCAAGTAAGAAGAAGACGCGCCTATAATATTAATATCTGTTATTAGTATTACGGGACTTATAGCGATTAATGTCGTTTTTTGCCAGATATTTCGACGGCCCTTCTGCCATCATGGTCGCTGGCCGACTGAGGAACTGCGATGGGCCGATGGATCATGGTATAATATAACAGGTATTCTCTTCCCGAGATGGAACTTGACTACGTCACAAACTGATTGTTCTTTTCAGTAAATTAAAGGATTTTCTCAATTAGTTCATGAATATTAAATAAAATATTAAGTAACTTAGCTAAACTGCCTCCGTGGTGTAGTGGTTAGAGCGTTCAGCTCATACCCGGAGGTCGCGGGTTCGATTCCCGGCGGAGGCAACGACTTTGTGTTGTTGTCCTAGTTTGGTTAGGACATTGTAGGCTGATCACCTGATTGTCTGATAAATAAGATGATCCGTGCTTCGGAGGGCACGTTAAGCCGTCGGTCCCGGTCACTGTCTTTGACATTGGTCGTTACCTAAAACCACGTCAGAGGCCTTTAAGGCGGTTTAAAAAAATTTAGCTATTTAGGCTACGTCATCAGCTGTCACGAGAAGATGTTTTATTATACCATGGGAGCACTCATAATATCTAACAATGCCATCAGTGTGGAACACTCTAGAGCACTCGAGCATCTAACAATTTCTAACAGAATGTAACAATTCCTAACATTTGTTGCTAATTGTTAAGTTGTTAGAAAATGTTCGTAAACATTTACTAATAGCAGTATGGGAGCACCAATTTAAAATTATTTTGGACAACTAAGAACTGCAGTTAATCTGACAAACTATCTCGAAAACTTGGTCTTTCGCGAGTTAGCTCCAGCAACTAAAATTGCATATTTAAATACTTCCTACACACAAATTGTTTTAGCAAAGCTGTACTGACGTGTTTATTAACAATTAATTTTCATAGACTTACAAATGTGATAGAGAAGGCCATTTTTCTTAAGTATTTAATGTATATTTTATTTATTTATTTACGTAACCTCATTACAATACGTGTACTCGTAAATGCCTACACGTATGTATTTTGCCTTTTCTAAACCTTTTTCTACAGTCTTTTCTACCAGTCAATTAAGAGGTGATGCTGAGAAAGTAATCTTTTGGGGTAAGTACAATAGAAACTAAATAAAAGAGAGAAAAAGAAAGGAGTTAACTTATAATTGTTATACATGCATAATTATTACTTCTTTATCACTTACGACGACCTCCGTGGCGTAGTGTTCACCATGCTAATCCGCCACCCAGAGGTGCCGCGGTCGATCCCCGGTCAGGGCAAGTTGGAAAATGGCCTTTTTAGGGTTCCGTAGCCAAATGGCAAAAACGGGACCCTTATAGATTCGTCATGTCTGTCTGTCTGTCCGTCCGTATGTCACAGCCACTTTTTTCCGAAACTATAAGACCTATACTGTTGAAACTTGGTAAGAAGATGTATTATGTGAACCGCATTAAGGTTTTGACACAAAAATAAAAGAAAAACCAAAAATTTTGGGGGTTCCACATACTTAGAACTGAAACTCACTAAATTATTTTTCATCAAGCCCATACGTGTGGGGTATCTATGGATAGGTCTTCAAAAATGATATTCAGGTTTCTAATATCATTTTTTTCTAAACCGAATACTTTGCGCGGGAGACAATTCCAAAGTGGAAAAAAGTGTGTCCCCCCCCCCCCCCCCGTAACTTCTAAAATAAGGGAATCATAAAACTAAAAAAAATATATGATGTTTATTACCATAAAAACTACCAGCGAAAATTGGTTTGAACGATATCTAGTAAGTAGTTTTTTTTTTAATACGTCATAAATCATAAACGGTAATTTACCTTTCTAAGTTGATTGAATAATCAACTCAAATATAAAAATTTAAAAAAAACATACTGCAAGACTTTTATATTATGTTATTTGCTACTACGGAACCCTTCATGGGCGAGTCCGACTCGCACTTGGCCGCTTATTCAAAATGGGTCTTGGATGTTTATCTATATATTTATTTGTTATATAACACAAGTCTCGAACTTACTTTGGGGCTAGATCAATCAGTGTAATTTGTCCTTTTATTTATTTACTTCCTTACATCTTCATCCCGTACGTTATATATAAAGACAGGACCATAAGGCTCGTAGGCCACTTACACGCTGATTATGAAATTCAAACTACGAGTAGGATAATAAATCTAAATAGTTACGTCTTACTAGCCGAAATACATATATCCATGTTTCTGTTTAAGTTTTTCGCTTTTTGTAAATCAGCTGTTACAATTTAATTATTAATTTGAATACTAAAATAAAGAAATTTTTTTACTATCCTTGTTTTATACAAATTTGAGTTATGATTGAGTTTTAAATACAAATAATTATTTTTGTCGTCTGGCTGCTTTGGTCCTAGTTTGGCTCAGAGAGGGTCGTGCTCCTGCAGTTCAGACTAAAAAGGCCTGATGATGATGATAATTTATGTTTTTAGTAATTCTATCTATAATTAAGATCTATTTGGAGACAATGAATCAATGAACTACCTATATATTGATTAAAATCCTACTAATATTATAAATGCGAAAGTGAGTTTGTATGTTTGTTTGTTCATTTGTTTGTTATCTCTTCACGCTTAAACTACTGAACCGATTTGGATGAAATTTGGTATGGATATAGTTTGAGACTCGGGAAAGGAGATAATAAAATTTATCCCGAAGTTCTTACGGGGAGCGAAGCCCGTGGGCATAGCTAGTTATTAATAATTTGAAGTAATTATTTTAAAATTTCGACTCTTAACCTTTCAAAGTCTATGTTTTTACAGGTCTTCGGCAGCAATATGGAGTTAGCATTCCAGATTCCAGACCTAAATGAAAATAGGAACCGTCGGGAATTCCAGGACCCAGTTGCGAAGCTATGTTGATCTTAGAATTAGGGAAAGTCTGGAGTTCTGGTCCTTTTGAGATGAAAATTAAGTTACAATTGAAATAACTAGAAGTTTGCCTCGAATTGTGAATTCGAGAGTAAGGGTATTACATCATTTCAGCCGCATAACGTCCAACGTCCACTGCTGGACATAGGCCTCTCCCAAAGATTTCCAAAATGACCGATCTAGAGGGTATTGCATACATACATACATACTATCACGTCTTTATCCCCAATGGTGCAGACAGAGCATTTTGGGTCTTGCGGTTCTATGCAGAGCCCAGGGCCGCAAGACCCAAAAGCCACTTTTAGCGTCATGGTGGGCGAGAAGATGGAAAAGCAATCAATACAGTGATGGGTTGCTATGGCCGCATCGCCTGTTAACGTGATTTGCATTTTTGCCCATTCCCTCGATCGGCTTTTACGATCTGCGTGGGAAGAGAAGCAGCTGGTACATTCTAAGTTTTTTTATTTCTCCCAGACCAGCATGGGAGTAGTGTGGTACTCCAGAGTGGGAGGAGAGGGTATTGCATACCAAACAGAAACTTCTAAAGTCCCGTTTCTAGTCCTCACACCTCTTCCCTCGTTCTCGCCTTGTGGAGGGTGTTGAGTGGTCAGCTGAAGGGGCAGGCAGCCGCCTCTATAAGGTGAGAACGGGGGAGAGGTGCGGGGTCGGGGGACGGGGATGCATATTGCGCGGGACCTTAGGAGATTCCGTTCTGTATGTAATACTTTTATTAATTCTGTTGTTGGGGATCAAGATATGGGGTAGCAAAGGTGTCACCTTTATGACCCCATAGAAAATCCGTTGACCATGTGGTAAAAGTGTTGACAATTTCACGGGAACCACACTTTTTAGGGTTTTGTACCCAAGGGGTAAAAACAGGACCCTGTTACTAAAGCGCTGGACACTATGTGTCCTGCGCCTAAGACTGCTGTCCATCGGACTATCCGCCTGTCTGTCTGTCACCAGGCTGTATCTCATGAACTGTGACAGCGAGATAGTTGAAATATTCACAGATGATGTGTTTCTGTAGCCACATCAATAAAAACAGTATAAAATAAATATTTAAGATACACAACAAACGTGATTTTTATAGGTAATGGTACGGAACCCTTCGTGCGCGAGTCCGACTCGCACTTGCCGGTTATTTTGGTTCACATAGTCCGATCTAACACATGTCCATTGACATGCATGTATATCATCTTTGGATGAGAAATAGTTAGTGCGAGCATCTCGGGTTTCGAAGAATGCAAATGAAAACGAGCTAAGATGAGAACAACGAGCTAATATGTACTTCAGAAGTACTGTATAATGACAAAAGTAAGATCTCAAAGAAAAACTTTACAAGCAAAACAATTGAATTACGTCATAAAACATTTGTCGTTCCAAAACCAAAAGTATTCTCATTTCAAATTCCCCGATTCCAAAAACGCTCGGTCTAAAATTCCTTTGAGTTTTATTATCGAATCATTATTACGATAATTTTAAATTCAGAGCGATATAAATAAAACGAAGTACATTCACGGGGAGAAGTCATAAACGAAACAATTTAATTTATGCCCTTCCTTATTGCGATTCGGTTCGGAAAAACGTTTTTACGGCCTACGCCGGTTGAATATCGGATGATTTGATCGCAGTGACACGGAATATGATAATTTCTACTTAAATTGTAGCTTTTTACTGCTTTTACTGCGCCAGAAGCAGGATTATGTTTTTCAAGTGTATGAATATTTACGCTCAATACCGTAAGCACGAAAATTTGCGTCTAAGTATTCGCAATTTCGTATCGCCTTCGGCTTCGTTTTGTATGCAAAAATGAAAATCGAAACATGGTAGGATTTTTCGATTATATTACGTGAGAATTAATAAAATAATAATATAACATTGGATACCCAGAAATGCATTGCACGCCAATTTATTCTTAGTACCTGGGCGACCGAGCTTTGCTCGGTTACATCTCAAACATTAACTAATTTTTTTTAAACTTGTCTAAAAACAATGCAAAATAAAAAAATATATAAACAAACAAAAGTAAGTCACCGAGTGGGATTCGAACCCGTAACACTCTTTCTAGCGGTCGCTATCCTTAACCGCTAAGCTAAATCAAGGCGATGGCGGCGCGACGAAATTAGCGACCATATTCTGCGTGGAAAGAAAAACGCATGAAAACTCGAAAACACGCGTTTTCCCAAACATAAAACTAATCTAGATCGATTGTTTACCCCCGAAAACCCCCATATACAAATTTTCTGATAAATCGTTAGAGCCGTTTTCGAGATCACAGAAATTTATAAATAAATATATATACATACATATATACATACAAGAATTGCTCGTTTAAAGGTATAAGATTACTCTACACTCTAGACATACGATTCATGTCACTGAATTTACCACTCCGGAGTGGTCGCCGCGCGCATATTAATAATCTCGGTATATTTACGATACCTAAACGGGGAGTGACACAGGCATGGTATAGAATATGAGCATGAGCATGAGCAGATTTTTTCACAACAGCGACGGATAAGAACTAGATCGATAAAGTTACTTTACGGCCAGATAACAGTAAAGTATCTATGTCAAAGCGTCGATTTCTAAAAGGGCTTTCATTTAAACCTTAGCCTATCTCAAGGAGAGATCGACTAGGAAGGAGACGTAGCCATAGATCTATAATAATTTAGAGAGTTCATGGTCGAATTCTTATGCAGGCCGCTCTTGATCGGTAATTTTAGAAATATTTAGGTGAGGCCTATGTCCAGCAGTGGACGTTATGCGGCTGAAATGATGGTAGTAGTTGTGATTATTGCAAAAGCGAAAAATAATGTTTGAATACCAATCAGAAATGTAGGGAATTGTATTTACAACCATCAATTTTGTAGCCAAGCGAAGCGTTAATCTTCAAAAGCACCTGAAAATTTTTCTGGGAAAAGTTTTTACTAAAATTATTGAAAAAGAGTAATTGGTTTGCATTCATTGTAAGCATTTAATTTAAATACCTTTTTTCTATACGACATGGAAGGGAAATACTCGTACATACTAGTATAGTACGTAGTATGAACCTTAGTATTTCTTTTATATTATCAACATTCTCTAGTTAACTTGATCAAAACGCATAATTTTATCTTTATAGCAAACCTATCGTCTCTCATAGATACCAAAGGTATTAACTGGTATATACCTAAGTGCTATCTTTATATTACCTCATAAATATAGTAAACAAATCGTTTAACTTCTATTTAGAATAAACAAATAAAAAAAAGGATAACGTCTTTTCTGCCTCCACCGGTCTATGTTTTTAGAAGTCTGTGCTGTAGGCCTAAAAGATTTCATTGTATTTGCGTTGGAAATAAACAGTTTACGGCCTTTAGACCGGGAATAAAATCCGTTTCGCGATAAATCGCAGGATTTCGGCGGTGAGTTGTGGCACGAGGGTAATTAGAGTAAGCCGGATCTATTGCTTTATAGCTCTACTAATTTATGCAGTTTCATTCATTACCTAGGGCATAGAAATAAACTTGTTTTAAACTAAGAGATTTGCTAGAAAAAGCATACACGAATAACCTATTAACTTATTTTTAAAAATAAACATTTTTATTATTAGGGTAGAACTAATTTGTTAACTCGCCGTGTGGTTTCGGGCAGAGTAAAATAGGACCAAGTCTTATCGTGGATGTCGTAGAAGGCGACTTAGGAAATACAAGCTTAACAAAGCATATAAACATCAATGAGACCTCTCCAACCCGTCTGGCCAGCGAGGAGAGTGTAGGCCAAGTTCTCTGGCTGCTTTGACCAAATATGGCTCTAGTAGTACAGAGAGGGTCGTGCACCTGCAGTGGAGACTAAAAAGACCTGATAATGATGAACCCATTCTCAGTCAAAATAGTTATGGATTGTTAGACGCATCAACTAATAATACGAGTATGTTTACATTTTTGTCCATAGCACATAAAAGTCCTCCTTTCAAAAACATAATTTTGACCATTTGTTATCTATATCGATTTAATTTTTGAGTACTTTAATACTGCATCTGCATCTTAATTGCTTAATAAAATTATATAAACAAATATATAAAAGAGAACAGACAAAAATACTTACTGAAACGTGTTACATTCCATGTCACACATGGCTTCCCCTGATATAAATTCAGAACTTACCTGGAAAGAAAAACGAACATATTTATAGTAATTTAAATAAAATAAAATAGAAATATTGAAAATATTTGGGTACACCGTACGTTCAGATAAAATGAACCTTATTGGTATTGTATTAAAGAGGAGAATGTAAAATAAAACATCAACCTCCCGTGTGTTTTACCAATGAAACAACTTGCATCGTAATTGAATTAACCACTAACTTAATTAAAACATGTACAGCCAATCACAAAAGCGTTTTTAAAATTCGAAACAGGTGTTGGGCGCCATTTTTTATTTTTCATTCCAGCCAGTTTAATATACCAACCTTCTTCATATTCGAGTACAAAGGCGCGGGCTCACCGGGGGGTCGCTTCAATAATGTGAGCCTCAACTAATGTGCCAGGTTTATCTTTAAAAAAAATGAATGTGGAAGACAATGAGGACTTTTTGAATGCGCCCTTTTTGGGGCACCGCTCTGTTTGTTGAGTGTGGGCGTTGATTTATTCGGTTTACGCGTTTTAATATTTTTAAATTCGAAATGTTCGTTCGGTAGTTGTTTTTTGAATGTTCGAGGTGATGTTTTCATTATTTTTCGAGTGTGAATGTACATTGTAAACCTTGTTTGTCAAGTATTTCAATAATAAACCAATTCCATGTTTATCATAGAATGTACCAGTTTCTTCCGCAGATCGTAAAAGCCATCTGAGGGAATAGGCGGGATTAAAATTATGTCATTATGATATGTATCTAGCAACTACCAGTATTTTGACCACGTTTGATTTTATTTAAAATCGGTGAGGATATTTGACGAAGATGGACTTCTCGCCCTATAGGCTGTGTTAAAACTGACCTTTGTGTTTTACGGCCCTGTTCTGTGTCTGCTACGTTAAGTTTAACAAGTTTATTTGTAAGCAAATTAAAAAACTCCGACTGAGTAGCGAAAGTAGAGATACGAATAGCGCCATCAATTCTTTGTTAGCAAAAGCCTTGAGTTTCAACCGAAAACCAGCTATTAAACAGCTGACCCGATTTTCATCAAACATAGCTAAGAACCACCGCAAGGGAACTTGCTTTAACGTAAAAAAACCGCTTCAAATTCGGTCCATCGGTTCGTGAGCTTTGATGCCACAAACAGATGTATGCGTGAAACTTATAACACCCCTCTTTTTTCTCGAAGGTTAAAGACGTGATAGTATACAACGTGGAAGGGACATACCCGTAATAAATCGAATCACAGACTATACTAGATCACTATAGTATAATTATTATTATATTAAATTTATTTAACGAAATTTAATTAATTAATAACAGAATTTTAAAAAAAATTAAGTCATTATCTACTAATTTATTATTTTAAAATGTATTCTTATTTTAATTTGTCACTGCATAAACAGGCTTTTTTTATTTTTTATTTATTATACTATTGTGAACAATTTTATTGCAAGAAATAAAATTTTACATAGGTATACAATAATTATATAACTAAAAACTAAATAACCTACCTAAACAATAATAATCTAATTATTATTGTACGTTATCTATATCTATACATATAATAAAACAGTAAAAAAAGTGTGTCTGTACATTATATATATTTCCAAAAAAAAAATTGGTGGCGATGGAGACGTAGTAATAGAGTAAGAATTTAAAAAAAAAATGTCTGTCTGTTTGTCTGTTTGTACACGCTAATCTCCGGAAATACTGGACGGATTCGAATGAAACTTTTTTTGTTATATAGCTATTAAGCCTGGGCAACATATAGGGTATAAATGATTTTGGAAAATGGAACGCCTGATGCAGAAGCATAATGGTCCAGCTAAACTATAAGAGATATAAAAATGCCGCCTTGGTAAAAGTTGTTTTACCTAATGAGCATTTTCCAGAGACATAAAGTCCACGCGAACGAAGTCGCGGGCTTCAGCTAGTATTAAATAAAATTTTGAACTTGTATAGCCCGTGGTTTGATTTATTACGATGTCCCTTCGATGTCGTATAAATTGTAAGAGTAAATACTCAACGAAAAAATTGGAGGTCAATCATCTATGCGTTCAAATATTTACCCGCGCTGGGAATTCCCATCCTAATTCCCAATTTGGTTCCCGACTTTCCCAGTGGGCGTAGACGGACGTGACCACCACACGCTGCGGTCATAAACATATCTTATCTTTGGATTATCCGGTGTATTACTCTATCAACTTTATAGAAACACAAATAACACTATTAGTTCATATATGTACGTACACTATCACGTTTTATCCCTAATGTAGCAGACAGAGCTCAGGGATTTTATACTGAATTGTGTTTTTTTCCGACGTATTTTGTTCTCGTGTTGTTGCAAGATTTTCTATCAAAAATCTATTTTAAATGAATTGCCTAATATTTGCCGACCTCCGTGGCGTAGTCACCATGCTAGTCCACCTCCCAGAGGTTCTGGGTTCGATGCCCGGTCGGGGCAAGTTTACCCTTTTTTCAAATTGTCCTGGGAATTGGATGTTTATCTATAAAGGTATTTGTTATAAAATATAGTATCGTTGAATTGAACTGAACTGATTCGAATAAAACTTATTTTTTTGTTATATAGCTGTTAAGCCTGGGCAACTTATAGGGTATAATTGATTTTGAAAAATGGTACACCCGGTGCAAAACCATAATGGTCCAGTTAAACTATAAGAAATATAAAAATGACGCCTTAGTGAAGAAAAAAGATTTTTGTTAACCTGTTGTCTGTGCAAAACACAATAGTAAAACAATGCATATCGACCGGATTCCGGTCTGCTCACAGATGGCAGGTTAACCTGTTTTGTCCTATTGTTGGGCAAAGGTCTCTCCCATCGTTTTCCAATTATCCCTTTTCTGTGCAAGGCTCATCCAACCCTTCTGAAAAGCTTCGATATCGTCTCGCCAGCCTCCTTCCATCAAATTTATATCCCTAAAAAATCATCCCCGCCGGAAGCCTAGTCCAAATTGTCTACAAACAAGCCACAAAAAAAGCCGTTAATGACCATTTACCCCCAATTAATAACAATTACGAATTCTGGTCGATAAGGTTTACCAAACACGATCAAAAAACCAATTACGGCGTCAGTTTACAGAAATCGTAAATTCAGATAACAATTCCCATTTTTGAAATCACTCGTACCGGGAATAATGGGAAATAATAATTACTTTTGTGCATGACTGTTCGCGGTTAAACTGTTTTCTATTTTTGTTTTGTCGTGATTTTAATATACAATGTAAATTTAAAAAACTGTATTTTAATCAATTATTTTTATTATTTATACATACTATATATTTATTTATTTATTTATTTACTATAACGTTTTTATCTCTAACGGGATAGACAGGGCACTTTGGTGCTTGCGGCTTTAAGCAGACAGAGCCCAGGCACAGGCCCAGGACATCACTGCGTATCTGAGTTTCAGTGTCAAGCAACATCATCATCATCATCACGTCTTTTGTCAGTGGAGACTACTCCACTGCCTCCGTGGTGTAGTGGTTAGAGCGTTCGGCTCATACCCGGAGGTCGCGGGTTCGATTCCCGCGAGGGCAACGACTTTGTGTTGTTGTCTTAGTTTGGTTAGGACATTGTAGGCTGATCTCCTAATTGTCTGATAAGTAAATTGTTCCGTGCTTCGGAGGGCACGTTAAGCCGTCGGTCCCGGTCACTGTCTTTGACATTGGTCGTTACCTAAAACCATGTCAGAGGCCTTTAAGACGGTTAAAAAACTCTGACACTAGTGTTAGTCACTAAAACGATAAGAAGAAGAAGTCTCCACTGCAGGAGCCCAACCCTCTCTGTACTACCAGAGCCATACTTGGCCAGAGCAGTAAGACGATTTGGCCTACACTCTCCACGCTGGCCAGACGGGTTGGAGAGGTCTCATTGATGTTAATAAGCTTTGTTTAGCTTGTATTCCCTAAGTCGCCTTCTACGACATCCACGGGAAGACTTGGAGTGGCCCTATTCTACTCTGCCGGAAACGACGACTATCGAATTATTTTATGAAGTTACCCGACTATAGGCCACAAGACTCAAAGGCCACATTAGAGTGATGGTGGGCGAGAAAGTGGAAAAGAGAATTAAAATAAATAAGCGGCCAAGTGCGAGTCGGACTCGCCCATGAAGGGTTCCGTAGTAGCAAGTAACATAATATGAAAGTCTTATATTATGTTTTTTTATTTCTATATTTGAGTTGATTAAATGAAAACTAAATTGCGGTTTACGATTTATGACCTATTAAATAAACTACTTGCGAGATCTCGTTCAAACCAATTTTCGCTGGTAGTTTGCATGGTTATGAACATCCTACGAATAATAATTCTCTAGAAGCGTAACTAATGCCGAAAAATAATTCCACGCGATATGTACCGCGGCGGGCGGGGCTTAAAATAAGAGCCGCGCGGCGCGACAGTTCGCCGTGACACTCGAGCCGTGCGGCTGCGTCGCAAGAAGTTTCCTTTGAAAATATTGCTATGTTTTAGCGATAAATCAATTTATTAAAAATGCCGTCATGTGCCGTGAAGTGGTGTAGAAGTCATACAAGACATAAAAAACACAGGACACCTTTCATATACAAGGAAAAAAACATTTTGATAATCCATACTTGACGTCTGTGGAAAGTGTTATGCAAAATGTACCTAAGATTTTTTCCTGCAGTATGTACCTTTCACGTGGCGTGCTCGGAAAAAAGATGTTTGTTTCTAGTATAATGGATGGTATGATGCATTAGTACAAATGTTTTTGACACAGATTCCCAACAAATGAAATTCTGCGTGATTAGTGGATAAACGCGGTTCGCCTGGAGAGAAATGAATTTTATCTAATGCCTCGTAAAAATTGTAAAGTATACAACGTACACTTTTACAGTGAGAACTATAAGATAGTCGACAGGGCAATTGGGCGTTTTCATTATCTTTTTGCCGCACTGTACCAGTGTACCTTACTACTTAAACATACTTTAAATTATGTTTAATTCTTTATTTTAATATAACCTGAATTAAAACTTGTATGTATGGTATATCAATAAATATTATACTCCAAATAATTACTTATTTTCATTGTAGTATTTAAGTTATTCAATAAAAATAAAAAAATACTTACACAAGCTTATTTATTTTAGCTTTCTGCTTAATACCATCCACGCGTTGTACCGCCCCCCACAGACGACGACGCGTGACCTTGTCGCAACCAATCGCATGGATCTTTGTCTCTGCGTGTGTTTGAGTGTTTCGTTGTCATTACTGTTAGTTTGTTTGCGTAAATGGAATCAGAATCGAAGCGGTGAATGTAGGAGCGTTACATTTCTAGAGAATTATTATTCGTAGTGAACATCATATATATTTTTTAGTTTGATCATTCTCTTAATTTAGAAGTTACAGGGGACACATTTTTCCACTTTGGAAGTGTCTCTCGCGCAAAGTATTCAGTTTAGAAAAAAATTATAAAAGGAACCTCAATATCATTTTTGAAGACCTATGTATAGATACCCTACACGTATGGGTTTGATGAAAAATAAATTTTTGAGTTTTAGTTCTAAGTATGGGGACCCCCAAATTAATGTTTTTTTTCCTACTTTTGTGTTAAAATCTTAATGCGGTTTACAGAATACATCTACTTACCAAGTTTCAACAGTATAGGTCTTATAGTTTCGGAAAAAAGACATACGGACGGACAGACAGACAGACAGACAGATAGACATGACGAATCTTTATGGGTCCCGTTTTTGCCATTTGGCTACGGAACCCTAAAAAGTTATCTAGCTTTTGATCAAACTTATCCTAGCATAACCTATTTTTCCTCCACCCAAAGGTTGGCTGGAAGAGATTGCATTTATAGCGATAAGTCCGCCTTTGTGCCTATATTGTTTCTTGTTCTTTTGTAATGTTTGTGTATTTATTATGGTCAGACCTGTGTATTTCCCCGTTTAGGTATCGAAAATATATCTACATTATTATTAAGCACGCGCAGCGCGCGGCGACCACTCTGAAGTGGCAAATTAAGTGACGAGAACCGTATGTCTCGAGTTATAAGAATGAAATTGGCTTGCAATGCACTTCTAGGTATCTAAACGAAGAGACGTCGAATTCTGACGCGAGCTTAATTAAACCATATCGCCATTGACATTGAGTAGATATTATTTAAAATTCCTTTGCTGAGTAAGACTTCTGTACGTCAGTAGCAGTACCTATTGTGTGTTATGGTGTAATAAAGTTAATTTGTATTGTATTGTAATGCCTACACAAACTAAGGCCCTATTTATAAAGGAACACATCTCCCTACTTTTTTGTTTGTGTGGGGTCTCAACTACTGCTCCAAAACAATATGGCTTCAAAACAAACGACTCTATTCTAAAATGAATCCATAAAACACACTATTACAGTAAGTTTACTAATTGACGTCTGTTACGCTTGCTGTTTGTGTTTAAAGGTTTGTGTACATAGACTTTTAAATAGATAGACTTATTTTTGAACCTCTGACAAAAAGGAGGCGTATTACACGCTGACTTTTCATTGGTTTTGAAAAAGAAAATGTCGTATAGTAAATAAACGACTCTATCCATATACGTAATCCAAATTTGTAAATGACATAAGATAAAAAAGTTACAAAAATGATTTTCGATCGAGACCACGTAGTACACTCGTCCAAAACTGTCGCGTAAACTCGCGTGACCCCGGCGGCCGGCCGGCGGCGGCATTACTTATAGATCTCACGATTTTACTTTCGAGTTTTAGTCAAAAAATGTTGGTTCTGAATTTTTATTTTGACTAGCTAATTAGGTCTTACTAACGATTCTTATTAAGTGGCCTTCGGCTCCAAAACCAATAAAAAATCACCGTGTATATGTCTGTCTGTTTGTCTGTCTGTGGCATCGTAGCGATTTAACGGGTGGATTAAAATCGATTCAACCTTTTAAAAGTTACTAGGAGTTAACGCTTGAAAGTCAGTGCTTTCTCTAGCAAAAAATAAATTAAATATTTTAGAGACAAATCACAGAGATTGAGCTAGTCCTAAAGTAAGTTCGAGACTTGTGTTAAGGGATACTAACTCGACGATACCATATTTATTAACAAACTAGCTGTGCCTGTGGGCTTCGCTCCCCGTAGGAAATTCAGGATAAGAACTATTCTACGTCCTTCCCTGAGTATCAAACTATATCCATATCAAATTTCAACTAAATAGGTTCAGTGGTTGAAGCGTTAAATAGTATAGTATATATATAATAGTAGTAGAAACAGACAAACAAAACAAATATATAAACTCACTTTCGCATTTTAAATATTAGTAGGATAGTAGGATACTTATTAAGATAAACATCCAAGACCCAGGTCAATCTGAAATAGAATATTTTCCAGCCTAATCTGACAGGGGATCGAACTTTGATACCTGTCGTGACTTATCCATCACAATTGAAACTATAGAACTCAATGCCACGTTTACTGCCTCCGTGGTGTAATAGTTGGAGCGTTTGGCTCATACCCGGAGGTCGCGGGTTCGATTCCCAGCGGGGGCAACGACTTTGTGTTGTTGTCCTAGTTTGGTTAGGACATTGCAGGCTGATCACCTGATTGTCTGATAAGTAAAATGATCCGTGCTTCGGAGGGCACGTTAAGCCGTTGGTCCCGGTCACTGTCTTTGACATTGGTCGTTACCTAAATACCATGTCAGAGGCCTTTAAGGCGGTTTAAAAACTCTGACACTAGTGTTAGTCACTAACACACACGATAAGAAGAAGAAGAATGCCACGTTCGTGTTTGCACACAAGAATGTATCTGAATGTTCGGTAAAAATTAATAATTGACCACAAAGCTCCCAATAAGGGAAGAGTAATGTAGCCGTGGCCCCCCGCTGTAGAGGCCGGCTGGACAAAAGGACTGACTTACATTGTGATGGTGTAACTGATATATATCCCAAGTTAACTGAGTTGAAGTTACTGGTATAGGTACATCCTAAGTTTTACTTGCGACTTACACAGGCTGAATTTTACAAGCTTCTAATCTTGTATGTATGTATCATTCATCATCATCATCATCATTTTAGCCGCATAACGTCCACTGCTGGACATAGGAAAGAGACAGAGGCCTATATATAAATAGACCTCTTTAGGTAAAATTTTGTTACTCAATTTCCAACCAGTTATCCTAAACCGATTGAACTGAAATTATGCATACTTGTGTAAATCGGATGACAATACAATATTATAGAGTCAATGAGCTGTTCTGATGATGGTGCCCTTAACAGCCGAACATCCATCGCAGTTTCTCAGCCGTCCAGCGACCATGATGGCAGAAGGCAGAAGGGCCGTCGAAATATCTGGCAAAAAACCATATTAATCGCGGTAAGTCCTGTTATACTAATAACAGCAAAGAAACTTGTTTAGCGAAATTACTTCATTTAAAACTTTTCATTCCATCATCAGAAAATTCACAATTTTGCACCTCAATTTATTCAAATTGGGTCCAAAATCCAAATAATCAAAAACTTTGAATTAGAATTTCCGCAACAACTGTCCTGATGAAACCTCTATCAACGGCCCAGGGGACCTTCTGGGGCTCGATTTTTGACTATAATAGGATGAAAATCGTGGACGAAAATTATGAATTTTGCATGTACACGATTCCTAATTTAGTAATTTTGAGATCCATATCATTGGGATTGTTTATTTCAAGAAGAAAATATGTGTGGCTGGCGTGATAAAATTGATATTCATTTACTGCACTCATATTATACATCAATTCTTAGTATTACCCATCAACATATAACAACATTTGGACGTTATTAAATATTATAGTATAGTATCGATTCATTAAATAAAATAAAAAAATATGACCAAAATAAAATTAAATTTTAAGACACCAATAAAAAGAAATTACATTTTTATTCATAATAATTTTAACATTGAATTTGATACATACTAAGAAATAATCCGCATGCCGTTCCGTTATTTTCTGTTTCAATGCCCTAACAGGGTTCATGTTGTACCTACTAACCTAAGAAGTGACTGTGTAGTGTAATCTAATATATGTATAATGTGAAAAGCAATAAGTAAATTGAAACATATAAACATAATTATTTCCTTGTCACTAGATGGCGCTTTCTGGCAATATTTTTTTTATTCCTATTATTTAAATAAAGTAGTATATACCTACTCTAATTAATTTAATATGGTGTGTGTGTAAATCCAGGGTGTCAGCTTCCTAATTTCAAATTTGCATACCAAATTTTATCAAAACTCGCCAGCCTCTCCAGCCGTTTGCGCGCGAAGACAAACTCACACATACTCACAAACTGTCGCCTTTGTAATATTAGTGTGATAACTTTGCTTTTGATCATTACAATAGCTCCCAGTGTTTGTTTTGAGCAATTTTGACGCTGAGTTAGCCTTTTTGTATTATTACGACGGTTCACCTTATTTCTACGACTGATTGTCGATATTTTGTGTTGATTTGTGTACATGTGAGTGCCTTGTAAGACAAATAAAGTATCTTTTTATAAATCTATCTATCTATTTATCTACGTTGTTCATACTTTTATATTCACGCATACACTGCAATTCATTTCAGGCGGCCTTGTTTAATGTTGCGTAAAATGAATGTTTCATTTTTATGGCAACACAGAACAGAAGTTGAAAAATGCAAAAATTATATCCCTCGGAAAAATTGTTTCACACGAAATGGCTAAAAAATTGCAAAGCAATATGGTCAGAAAATTTTTAGTGGTCATATTTTTATATTTTATTTTATTTAAACTTTATTTACCAAAACAATATGGTACAAAAGGCGGACTTAATGCTAATAGCATTCTCTACCAGTCAACCTTCGGGATAAAAAGAAAAAACTGGTGGTAGGCATACAAATAAATAATTATAGCTCTAATAATAAAAGAAACACTTACAGTTACAACACAATAAATACAAATACTTAAATGAAATGAAATTATATTCTTTCATACAAAATTACTATTCGAGTGCTTCCTTCAGAATCATACCAATGAGATAACTGCCTCCGTGGTGTAGTGGTTAGAGCGTTTGGCTCATACCCGGAGGTCGCGGGTTCGATTCCCGGCGGGGGCAACGACTTTGCGTTGTTGTCCTAGTTTGGTTAGGACATTGCAGGCTGATTACCTGATTGTCTGATAAGTAAGATGATCCGTGCTTCGGAGGGCACGTTAAGCCGTCGGTCCCGGTCATTGTCTTTGACATCGGTCGTTACCTAAAACCATGTCAGAGGCCTTTAAGGCGGTTTAAAAACTGTGACACTAGTGTTAGTCACTAACACACACGATAAGAAAAAAGAAAGAATACCAATGAGATTCAAATATTGACCTGATGGCTCACAGACTATTTAGTGTATTCAAGGACGAGTATAACTTCAAAAGGTGAAGTTGAAAACAAATTAACGAGCTATTGATGAGGACACGAACAGTTATAATATTCTAGACTAGCCGAAGCCCGCGACTTGTTCGCGTGGAATTTCTGACTCCGGAAAATGCTCATCAGGCTGAACAACTTTTGCTAAGGCTCATTTTTATATTTCATATAGTTTAGCCGGACTATTATATTTTATCTCCCCCGCTGGTCTGGGAGAAACGAAAAAACTTAGAATGTACCAGCTGCTTCTCTTCCCGCGCAGATCGTAAAAGCCGATCGAGGGAATGGGCAAAAATGCGAATCATTTTAACAGGCGATGCGGCTAGCAACCCGTCACTGTATTGATTGCTTTTCCATCTTCTCGCCCACCATGACGCTAAAAGTGGCTTTTGGGTCTTGCGGCCCTGGGCTCTGCATAGAGCCGCAAGACCCAAAACGCTCTGTCTGCCCCATTAGGGATAAAGACGTGATAGTATGTATTATATTTCTACATCAGATGCTCCATTTTTCAAAAGCAATTACACCCTATATGTTGCCCAGGCTCAACAGTTATATAACAAAAAAGTTTTATTTGAATCCGTTTAGTATTTCTGGAGATACGGAGTACAAACAGACTGAGAGATATATATTTTTTCTTACTCTATTACTATGTTTCCATCGCCCTAAATTTTTTTTTGGAAATATACTCAATGTACAGTTAGCGGCACGAAACTCTAGCGCTGACCTTGGCTGCGCAGAAGTCAAACATTACTACTGTACCCGTGCGCAGTATTCCTCTACACTCCACTCAGCGCTAAACTTACGGGCCGCTACTTGTACAGACACTTTTTTTTACTGTTTTATTATATCTATACATATAATAAAATACATATAATAAAACAGTAAAAAAAGTGTGTCTGTACATTAAATATATTTCCAAAAAAAATATTGGGGGCGATGGAGACGTAGTAATAGAGTAAGAATTAAAAAAAAAAATGACTGTCTGTTTGTCTGTTTGTCTGTATGTATGTGGATTCGAATGAAACTTTTTTGTTATATAGCTATTAAGCCTGGGCATCATATAGGGTATAAATGATTCTGGAAAATGGAACGCAATGTGATGCAGAACTATAATGGTCCAGCTAAACTATAAGAGATATAAAAATGCCGCCTTAGTAAAAGTTGCTCAGCCTGATGAGCATTTTCCAGAGACATAAAGTCCACGCGAACGAAGTCGCGGGCTCTGGCTAGTGTATAGATAGATTTTTATATTCCTCCTAAAAAGATACGCAGTAGAACACTCCATGCCCAAAATAGCTTTGAAACACGATCATATGAAAATTTTCCGTCGGCTTTCCGCGAATAACTAATTAAATGTCGGCGTAAAAATTCAAACAAAGTTAATTGATAAATTGGAATTCCTCGAAACGATCCCAAGGAATGTTGGGCTTTCGCGGAAACTTGTTGTTAAGGTGCGGTTCCGAATAATGCGACTAGCATTAGACGCCTTTGTAAGATAATTTTTTAAACAAAAAAACCGGCTAATTGCGAGTCGCACTCGCGCACGAAGGTTTCCGTACCATTATCTATAAAAATCAAGTTTTTTGTATGGGAGCCCCCCTTAAATATTTATTTTATTTTGTTTTTAGTATTTGTTGTTATAGCGGCAACAGGAATACATAATTTGTAAAAATTTTAACTGTCTAGCTATCACGGTTCTTGACATACAGCCTGGTGACAGTCAGACGGACAGACGGACAGACGGACAGACGGACAGACGCACAGACGGACAGACAGCGAAGTCTTAGTAATAGGATCCCGTTTTTGGTACGGAGCCCTAAAAAAGTGATTTCAGTTTCTGGTCATCTCCGTCAGTGGTTCTCTTTACCAAAACACACTTTTTGATAGATTATTATTTTATTCATAAACATATAAATAAGTTAAATAACATTTAAAAAATCCTATAATTAAACTAAATATTTAAGCATAACTACAAATAAAACTACAACTAAAAATTAATACTTAATTAAATAATTCAAAAATTGACCCCAGATCGCTGCCCTCGCAGGGTAGGGTGTCCAAGAGGCTGGCGGCATTCTTCCGTTGAATGGCCAGGCTTATCCTTTGGCCATAATGCCTGTCAGACCTTGAATCTCTTGAGGCGTCGATAAGGCGTGCGGTAATCTCTTACATCTGAATTAACATCGTTTATTTTTTGTGGTTTTGATGTTTTTGAAAAGCACTGTACAAATACAAATAATATTTGAGGAGTTCCCTCCATTTTTTGAGGATTCCATCATGAGAACATTTAACCCTTCAAATGTCGGCATAGCAGACACAATAGTAAAACAATACATCAGACGCCCGCTCCGGGCGTCCGACATTTAAAGGGTTAATGAAAATGGGACTAATTTGAATGTATGAAATAAAAAAAGAATGTGCCCACACTGACACTGTGTTGCGGATTCATCTATGTAACGCCATCGGGCCAAGTTATGCCTGCATCGGCCTACCTCAGTTCGAAGGCGGTTTAGGCTCTTCCATGTGGACCATGGGAGTTCATGACCCGGGGGCAGTTCTTCTGAGGGTGGTATAAAATCAGAGGGAGGCGGGTATCGGCTGCGCCACATTTCGAGTCGCGAGGATTTTGGGTCGCCTTCAAGTGATTTTGTGTTGATAAAACTATTGCGGCTTATAAGTCGGCTATGATAGGGTTGAGCCCCATATAGTGGTTGTCTGGGATCAGAGGCCTGTTTCCTTTTTTCTGGAGTCTTAGTAACAGGGTCCCATTTTTACCCTTTGGGTACGAAACCTTCAACTTATAAACATTCGAGTTTAACCTTTTTGGAAGTTGGTTTAAAACCAAACCAATTGTTCCCGAAATATAACGACGTCAATAAAGGCAAACAAAAATCAAAATCCCATTAAGACCGCTGGAAGCCACATCAATGAATATTTAATTCGTTTCCTAACTGCCCTTTATTTATTACTAACGACCCATCCCCGATTTACAATTGAGTGTTCGACATACGTACATATTAAATAATTTTTCCAAACAAAAAACCGACTTCAACACTCAATTACACAACTGATTTTGATAAATTTTATATGCGATCACCTGATAAGTAATAAATAAATAAATATATAGGGACAAATTACACTGATTGAGCTAGCCCCAAAGTAAGTTCGAGACTTGTGTTATGTATGGGACACTAACTCAACGATACTATATTTTATAACAAATACATATATAGATAAACATCCAAGACCCAGGACAATTAGAAAAAGGCCATTTTCCAACTTGCCCTGACCGGGAATCGAACCACAACTACGCCACGGAGGTCGTCAAAAAAAGAATAAGTGTGCCCTTTCAAACAAAAAATCATCTTTAGGTCTTTTTATCTCCACTGCAGGAGCACGACCCTTTCTGTGCTACCAGAACCATACTTGGCCAGGGCAGCCAGAGGATTTGGCCTACATAACAAAAAAAAATCCATAATGGTCCAAGCATCTATAACTAATCGGGATACATATATAAAAAAAATTGAACATTATAGTATACATTCGAATTGATAACCTCTTTTTTGCAGTCGGTTAAAATGAGATTCTTTAAAAACCTAGGTAGAATTTTTCATCCCCAAAATCTCCTACATACCAAATTTCATTGAAATCTGTACATATAATAAAACAGAAAAAATATTATCTGTATGTACATGAAACATAATTCCAAAAAAAATATTAGCTATGGAGACAAAGTAATAGAGAAAGAATTTAAAAGTCTGTCTGTTTGGTCGTCTGATATTCGGAAATACTGGACGGATTCGAATGAAACTTTTGTTATATATTACAGCTGTTAAGCCTGGGCAACTTAAAGAAAATAATTGATTTTGGAAAATGGAACATCTGATGCAGACCATAATGGTCCAGCTAAACTATAAGAAAAATGAAAATGACGCCTTAGCAAAAGTAGATAAGCATTTTTGTCCACGCGAACAAAGTCGCAGGCATCAGCAAGGTGGTAATAAAATCACTTCTATCCACGAGTGACTTTCCTTGTCGCGCAAAGTTGGGGACTGTAAACGATGTTTATTCCCGCCATTTTTCTCAGGCGCGGGACGGCCATCTTTGCCCGGCGGGTTATGTCATAACATAACTTGCATTTTTCTAGTCGGTTAGTCTTGTAATATAGTAGAGATATAAATGTTAAGTAAGCCGTGTGGTTTCCGGCAGAGTAGAATACTTCCACTCCAAGTCCTCCCGTGGATGTCGTAGAAGGCGACTTAGGAAATTCAAGCTAAACATTATAAACATAAATGAGACTTCTCCAATCCGTCTGGGCAACGAGGAGAGTGTAGGCCAAGTCCTCTGGTTCTCTGGCCAAGTATGGCTCTGGTAGTACAGAGAGGGTCGTGCTTCTACAGTGGAGACCAAAGGATTGATGATTATAATTGTTAACTAGACCTCGCCAAAAAATTGGAGTGTTATAATTTACGCCAATATCTGTCTGCGTGTGGATCTGTGTGTAGCATCGTATCTCTTGAACGGATGGACTGATTTCAACTAAATAGCTATCATCTTGCTATCATGGTTCATGAACTACAGCCTGGCGAAAAACAGATAACGCAGCGGAGTCTTAAAATTAGGGTCCCGTTTTTACCCTTTGGGTACGGATCTCTAAAAACGGAGAGTCTAGCAGTGGGTTGATGGGAGTTAAAAATGATGACGATGAAGATAATCTTACAAATATATAACACAAGTACAGTACATAATTTTCGAAACTAAAAACCGACTTCATCCCAAACTACACAACCCCTGACCACCTGAAAGTATGCCCTTTCAAACAAAAAAAGAATGTTCCAAATCTATCTAGGCGTCTTCGAATAATCGGTGAACATACGTAGAAAAAAAATATCCTCTTTCTTTTTGAAAGTCGGTTAAAAATACATATCAAAATATACCAAACAAAATTACGACTTGTCGCACTGAATCCTCTCAATTTTCCGAGAGATTACAACTTACGTAACGAACGCGTAACGTAGCAATGCTATTTCTACGGCGGTCGTAAAAATTCTAGACATTGCCATAAATAGTAGGGGTGTCCATACGGAGCCGCACCCGTTTATCTTTAATTTCGCACTTTGTCTACAGGGTGCGGCGCGGAAACTTGCTGATTTGTATAGGTAAGTAAGTAAGTAGGGTCGAGAAAGGGCGGAAGGCGTCTCGTTCGAAATACGAAATCATGTATTTTTTTTTTACCCGCATGGTAAGGTCGCGCCATGTATTGGACCAACGAGCAGCGCGGGTTTGCCATCAAGGCTTACTTTTTTAATTGCCGTTCCATTATCGCTACTCAATTAGCGTTCCGAACTCGTTTCAATGTTCGTTGTGCAAGTCCAGTTACTGTTGGTAATTGTTCTGTGGTTGGACACATTTAGAGCCAGTAGAAATGTAAAGAAAAATGGGACAATGTCAAGACGTCGGCGGGCTGTCACTATACCCGAAAACATTGAGAGAGTGAAGCAGTCATTTTTGCGCTCTCCACGGCATTTGTTTGGCCAGCCCGCTCCCCTTATTTGACTCCTTGTGACTTTTTTATCTGAAATCGTTTCTTTACAATAACCGTCCAAGGAGACTAAGTTACCTGAAAATGATGTACACCAAGTCATCGCTAACACACCCGACAATATGTTAAGAAGAATTGAACGAAACTTTAGAAATCTGGTAACACAATGCATTTAAAATGAGGGCTGTAAATATTGTTATTTTTTGGACCTCAAGGAGCAAAACTAGTCAAAAGAGTGCGAGGCCCCATAGACAAGAAATACAGCGGCGATAAAGCGGCAAAAATTGCTGGCACCCGGGGACCGTAAAAAGAGAAATTCGACATATGTGTGTGTGTAACCTTCAAGACATTTTCAGACTGCCAAATATACAAGCAATCCTAGAAAATCCTTACATAGAACAAAATTAAGTCCCCTATCGCATAAACCTGCCTGCCTCATCATCATCAGGTCTTTTTGTCTCCACTGCAGCACGACCCTCTCTGTAAAATACAATAAAATACCCTTTATTGCACATAATAAAATACAGTATATAATTATTTTAAAAACTAGGAAATGCGCAAAAGGCGGCCTTATCGCTAAGCAATTTCTTCCAGGCAACCTATACAGGAAAAAAAGGTGATGGGAAATTAGGTAGTGCGGTGGTCAATATAATAAACTTACTTACATACAATAATTATAATAATCATAAATATTACATAAATACATACAACTTACACACTGTACTACCAGAGACATACTTGGTCAGAGCAGCCAGAGGACTTGGCCTACACTCTCCTCGCTGGACAGGCGGGTTGGTTGGAGAGGTGTCATTGATGTTTTATAAACTTTGTTTAGCTTGTTTCCTTCTACGACATCCACGGGAGGACTTGGAGTGGTCCTATTCTACTCTGCCGGAAACCTCGCGGCACCACGGTCCGTGTCTGTCTGAACGCTTATAACTCAATAATAACCTGCAAATGCGAGTCTCGCCACAAAGGGTTCCGTACCATAATCTTTAAAAAAAAACATTTTTTGTGAAGCTTCACATCATCCATTTAATTTTCTGCTAAATCAGAATGGGAAAGGTAAAAATACAGTAAGAATAAACATTTCTTGCAGTCCCAAGTTTGCCGACTTCGAAAGTCGCGATGTTTTGGCAAAGGGCCAGAGGTTTTCGTAGATATTTTATGAACGCGTTTGACCTTTGATGACCTTTGGATGGTAGCTGTGACAGTAGTCATGTCATGCATCCATATTCATCAATCTTGTCTGAACTAGCGAGTGAAGTTTGCCAAGGCGATTTGGATAATCCTCATCCATAATGCATGTTCGACGTTAAGAGAATTGTGTAGTGCTGATACGTGTCGCGCGCGAGTAGGTGTTTGCTTAAGAGTCCCCTTACCCTAGACTTCTCCATACAAACGTAGTCTACGTTTAATTTTGAAACAACATATCAGATTCCGGTAAAAATTGGTAATTGTAAAGAAATTGCAATTATTATTATTTATAACTGGTTTCCTATGGTAAAATTATGAACTGGAAAGAAAATATAACGATTTAGAAGTTTCCCATACTAATGGTCAAAAATGATGTAAAACACTATATTCTATTTCAAGTTCATATTTTCACCGTCGGAAACCAGTTATAAACCTAGATAATTGCAATATCTTTGAGATTACAAAATTTTGCCCAAATCGGATATGTCGTTTTGAAATAAAACGTAGACTACGTTTGTATGGAAAGTTGTATTTTGGTCTAGGGTAAGGGGACTCTTAAGGCTCCTACCCGCGCTAGCGACCTTAAAAAAAAAAAAAAAATTTCTCTTTCTGTAAGTGAGATTTTCAGAAAACCTCGTACAACTTTTTAGCTAGTATCCTTAAGTTTCATTAGAACCTCGAAAGTCATTGAAATACTATCCGCTTTAGAAACCTTTACAAAAAGAGTCAAAAGTGGCCGTTTTTAGTATTTTTTGCAAGGAAACTACAGCGTATTGTATTTCAATGACTTTCGAGGTTCTAATGTAAGTTAAGGATACTAGCTAAAAAATTGTACGAGGGTTTCTGATAATCTCACTTACAGAAAGAGATTTTTTTTTGTATTTTCAAGGTCGGTAGCGCGGGTAGGACCCTTAAAATATATCTGTTTCACGCCGCTCTGCCTCCTGACCCGTATTGTGCGATAGAGAGAGTTGTAAGTCCTTGAGTTGAAAGTCCTAGTCCTTTTCCTTTTGAAATATTTTTTCGGACGATACCGTTCACACCCCCTAAACTTGAACGAAAGTTTAATATCCGTAGCGCCAACCAATTTACCAGGCAAACTACAAAAACCCCGATTTTCAGCGTTAACCCCAAATAATTTGCCTTTACTTTTAAAAAAACCGCATCGAAGTTGGTCCGTCCCTTGGAGCGCTACGATGATATAGACAGACGTACATATTTTTGAAATTTACTTTTTAAATAACAAATTAATTCAGCCCAATCGTTTGACACCCTACACGATATGATTTAATTTATTTTTAGTAGGTTTTTTATTATTACATAATTTTTTATAGAGGGCGCCATATTTAATTTATTATGACGTCACATACCCTTTAACCAGCGCACAGCCAAGACGCTTCTAACAATACCTCATTTGTTAAGGTACCGTAGATATCGTAGAAGATACGAAAAAACAGATGAACATACATACATACATACCGGCGAAACATATATAACCTTCCTTTTCGCCGTAGTCGGGTAAAAATAAGCCAACCGCAATCATAAAGCTCATAAACGGAAACGGTTGTCTTTCGGGACAAATTTCATTTGCCTTAAAAAAAAACAGCTCCTAACCAACTCCTCGTCATAAGATTGGGGTTGTTCTGAATAAGGAAAGAATAAGGTCTATTCAAAATTAGAATTTGAGATAATGCAGTGGTGTAGAGTACGATGGAGGTACAGATCCGACACATTGTTTTAGAATTGCGAAAATCACGTTGCATCATTATCATTACTAAATTAATGCATACTGGAATTATAATTAACAAACTTCAGCAAAAATAAATAATTTCACATCAAATTAAAAACGGAATTTATCCCTTTTGAAAATTTTCTATGGGACTGATTGAAACGTATGCCCTTTTCAATAAAGAAAAAAGCGGCCAAGTGCGAGTCGGACTCGCCCATGAAGGGTTCCGTAGTAGCAAATAACATAATATAAAGTCTTGCAGTATGTTTTTTTTTTATTTTTAAGTTCGAGTTGTTGAATGAAAGGTAAATTACCGTTTATGATTTATGACGTATTAAAAAAAAACTTCTTACTAGATATCGTTCAAACCAATTTTCGCTGGTAGTTTTTATAGTAATGAACATCATATATTTTTTTTAGTTTTATAATTCCCTTATTTTAGAAGTTACGGGGGGGGGGGACACACTTTTTTCCACTTTGGAAGTGTCTCCCGCGCAAAGTATTCGGTTTAGAAAAAAATGATATTAGAAACCTGAATATCATTTTTGAAGACCTATCCATAGATACCGCACACGTATGGGTTTGATGAAAAATAAATTTTTGAGTTTCAGTTCTAAGTATGGGGAACCCCCAAAATTTTTTGTTTTTCTTTTATTTTTGTGTCAAAACCTTAATGCGGTTCACATAATACATCTTCTTACCAAGTTTCAACAGTATAGGTCTTGTAGTTTCGGAAAAAAGTGGCTGTGACATACGGACGGACAGACAGACAGACATGACGAATCTATAAGGGTCCCGTTTTTGCCATTTGGCTACGGAACCCTAAAAACGAAATCAATTGAGGCATCTTCGAATAATCGGTGAACTTATATAAAAAGATCGCGACGAATTGATAATCTCCTCTTTTTTTTGAAGTCGGTAAACAACCAGGTATGTTTCGCGTTAATTCCCGCAGGCATAGATTTAAAACATTGTTTAAGAGTTCTTTTTAAATATTAACATTAATTTAAATTCCTTTAGGTAAGAAGTTTTATGGGTAGCTGAATTTGAAACAATTTCAAAGGTTTCGAAATTGTTTGGCAATATTTCGTCAAATGAATATTTTTGTATCTATTGTAAAAAAATTGGGTTGGAAAATACTTATTTTTCAAACTATTTTGTAATGAAACTAAGACACAAATGACGTGACAAAATGCTTTGTCTTCACTTTTATGTGTATTTATTTGTAATGTATTTTGTTACGTAATCCTTGTCTATATTAATATTTAATTTTGTTTTGTAAATTTAAACAAAGTAAAATATTTCGTTTCTTATCGATTGACATCTTGCATAATGTTTTAGACAGTAACAATGTACATTTTACCTACTTTTTGTTCCAACTAAATAAATCATTATCATCATCATTAGGTCTTTTTAGTCTCCACTGCGACCACGACCCTCTCTGTACTACCAGAGCCATGCTTGGTCAGAGCACCCGGAGGACTTGGCCTACACTCTCCACGCTCTGGCCAGACGTGTTGTAGAGGTTAATGTTTATACGCTTTGTTTAGCTTGTATTTCCTACACTAAAAAGATCATTCGGAAACGTATGAAATTTCGGAGCGTGCCCCTTACTCCGAGATTTCATACATTTTATTTGCGAGAAACAAAAATATGGTCCCTCTGTTTCAAATTACTCTGTGTCGCGAAGTAGAGCAATTCCTTTTGAAAGCCTACGTAAGAATTCAGCCGGTTCTAGGAAGCGAGGTTTTGTTGCTTCGCTGGCAATTGGGTAGATGACTGGGTCAAAAATAAGTTATCCGGTACAGTTCATTAAACTAGTGGCTCTGTAAGCTGTAGGCCTCGCGAATCCCCTCAGGAACAACTTGGGAGCAGCGTGAAATAAAAGGTGGCGACTATATTACTGGTTTCTAAGCAATCATTTTGACAGTTCTGTAATTATCGTTGACATTGACAGTTGGCACTGACATTGACACTTACTACAACCACCACTCGTTGAAGTTTATCGGATTAAACAAAATCTGACAAAAAAGTTGCGTTTTAAAAAGGGTAACAAAAAGCTTCATGACATTTTTGAAATGGCTGAAATATGATTTTTTTAAGTTTTCATCCCCCATATTAGTCTCAGTTTTAAAAATTTCGGAAAATTGTATTTACCATGGTATAATAAAGTAAGGTATTATCTTCCCGTGACAGCTGATGACGTAGGTGGAACTTGTCTACGTCATCAGTTTGATGTGCTGCCACTGTGTGAAATTGAATTACCCGAGCGTAATGCATTTTTGAACTTTATATACGAATTTCGATATAATAATCCATTATATCAATTTCTAAAATATTGAATTGATGAATCACGCGAGAATCGCGAGATACTAACTAGCTAAGCTACTTAATATTTTATTTAATATTCATGAACTAATTGAGAGAGTTCCGAAAAGAACAATCAGTGGCAACACTTTTGTGACGTAGTCAAGTTCCATCTCGGGAAGAGAATACCTTATTTTATTATACCATGGTATTCGGTTTAAAGATATTTATTCTCAAAAAAAGACAAAAAATCACTTACATGAGAACACAAAAAAGTAAAAAAAATTACATTTGCCTCGTTCGCATACACACTACACTACACTCAAGTAATACACTCACTGTTTACAATTTTTTATCTCAGCCACAATACGTACCTACGCACGTAACTAAAATTCCTACTTAATTAATTTCTTTTAAGCTAATAATGTTCCATAACGTAATGTGCAAGTTTAACCTTAAATGTATTAAATGGGTTTAAATTTTTTATGTCAGATGGTAGTTTGTTATAACACTGTGCGCCCTCGAAGGTAATTGAATTTTTTTCCGTTTCCGTTATTTACTAAAACATCTATATAATTCTCGAAACTTTCGCAAGAATCAGTTAAGAAATGTGACCAGTTAGCGAGAACAGCCGGACAGCCGGACAAAAGCAATCTCGAAATTGAGACGCTACCTACGCTCGGTTCGCTCGCTCGGTCAATGAAACGTTACAAAATAGTGTCACTTCATTGATCATATCCATTCATAACATAATTTAAGATTTATTAATGCAAAAAAACTGATATTAAGAGCTCTATTAGACGCCAAAACAACCTGACGCTACACTTTTGTATTTCATACGAATCCCAAAGAAAATGTTAGCTTTGACATTTAGAAAAAAGTGTCTGATTTGACTTGTTGTCATCTAGAGGGGGTCCTGTTGTTTGACCAAAAGTCATTTGGCAAAATGACACTTGACAAACAACATTTGGCAAAGAAATGGTTTCGCCAAATGATCATTTTACAACTAATCATTTTACAAACGAGTCACTTCATCAAATGATCATCACTTAAATTAACATTTTACAAAAAATGATTTCACAAATGAACATTTTGCAACTGAGTTATCAGACAAAACTACCATTGGTCTAAAAACATTTGATAAAATGTATTATTTTACAAGTGTTTCGTTTATTAATAAATCTATTAATAAATATGGTTTGGGTCAAGACACGAGCGAGCGACTCAAGCTTAGGGCGAAAGTAACAAAGACACAAAAACTACTTTGCCGTGGAGTGTAGGTTAGGTTCGTTAGGTTTCCTGTGACCAAGACACGAGCGAGCGAGCGACTCAAGCTTAGTGCAAAAATAACACAGACAGAAAAACCACTTTGCCGTGGAGTCTAGGTTAGGTTCGTTAGGTTTCCTGTGACCAAGACACGAGCGAGCGACTCAAGCTTAGGGCAAAAGTAACACAGACACAAAAAGCACTTTGCCGTGGAGTGGAGTGTAGGTTAGGTTCGTTAGGTTTCCTTTGACCAAGACACGAGCGAGCGAGCGACTCAAGCTTAGGACGAAAGTAACACAGACACAAAAATCACTTTGCCGTGGAGGGTAGGGCTAGGCATTATTCGGACATGTGATTATTATGGAAAAAAATATTATGAGATATTAAATTTACGAGACAAAATAGAGAACCACTAAATCGTGATGTTTGAGAAATGAAGTACTTTTTATGAAATAACATTTTGTTAAATGAAATTTGGACAAATACTTAATTTGCGAAACATATTAGGTATTTGGTGAAATGATAAAAAGTCAATTGACATTTTATTATTGAACACATTTAACAAGTGTAGTGTTTGCTAATGGATCATTTGCTAAGTGAGTTTTTGTAAGATGATACTTTTGTCAAATGTATCGTTTGCCAAATGAACATTTGGTGAAACGTTGTTTGTCAAATGATCATTTGTCAATCAATTTTTGGTCAAACATTAGTAATCCCATCTAGAGGCTTGCTCAGATCTCGCCACCGAAGACCGAAGCTTCGTCCTTGTGGCCGAATATTCGGTATTCGGTCTTTAAATCTTTGATATACTGATCACTATTGTATTCACTGTTCGATATTTGTATTGCGTTTTCCGTGCCGAAAATCATTGTGCCAACATTAATATTTGAGGCAGGTACATTGTCTTGTCTACCGCCGGTCGTAAATCATGTTTTTACGTCCGCCGGAGTCGGCTAAATGAATTTCGTACAAAATGTTTTCGTTTGACTTATGAGTAAGTTTTGGTAGACCAGGGGAGGGGGACCTGTATTGACGTCTAACTATTGGGAATGTCGTAAGACAACAGTGGAATAGTCACTAAAGAAAGCGAGCATTTATTTTGACTTAAAAATACATACATACATACTATCACGTCTTTATCCCTAACGGGGCAGACAGAACATTTGGGGTCTTGCGGCTCTAAGCAGATAGTGCCCAGGTCCACAAGACTCAAAGACCACTTTTGTCATGATGGTGGGCGAGAAAATCGCTAAATGTTTGAAACTTGTTGTTTATTTGTTAAGCAAAACAAAAATACTTCAACTATCAAGAATGTCATTTAGTGATGAGTAGCGGAACTACCGATAAAACTTGCGTTAATACCGATACGACAAATACATGACGCTACGAATCCGTAGTGCCATCTATTTTAGCTAGGAAAGACCCTGAGTTTCAAGCGTAGACTTTAAACCCCATTAACTTTTCCCCCAATAAGATTTTCACAACCAACCTAAGAACCACTGGAAACTTGCTTTTACGTATAAAAACTACGATGCCACAAACAGACAGGCAGACTAGCGTCCAACTTACAACAGTCCTCTTTTTCGTCGGGGAATAAAAAGGTCCAACCTCCAACACAATTTTCTATTTCTATTTCAATACTAAATTTGATCAACTGATCGCCGAAATCTTATTTGAAATTGAAAACAAAAGGACACTGTCTCCTAGCCTATATATAATCCGTGCCCAAATAGTTCCAACACTGCGAACAGTTTGGCAGTTTGACAAAATATACTAGCGAAAGTTGCGCGATATAAAAACTGCCATTCTCGCGATGGTCCTTCTGACGACACAACTTCTAGTACTTGCGTAGAAATGCTTCACATTTGACGAGACTAATGGGCGAGTAGTCGGGATGAGAGATTACCTATATATACTAGCGAAAGTAGTGAGATGTAAAAACTGCCTAATGTGAATGTCCTTGTGACGATGTAACTTCTGGTACTAGCTTAGAAATGCTTCACATTTGACGAGACGAATGGGCGAGTAGTCGGGATGAGAGAATATACTAGCGAAAGTTGCGCGATATAAAAACTGCCATTCTCGCGATGGTCCTTCTGAAGACACAACTTCTAGTCTTCACATTTGACGAGACGAATGGGCAAGCAGAGTCGGGATGGGAGAATATACTAGCGAAAGTTGTGCGATATAAAAACTGGCATTGTCCTTCTGACGACGTAACTTTTGGTACAAGCTGAGAAATGCTTCACATTTGACGAGACGAATGGGCGAGTAGTCGGGATGAGAGAATATACTAGCGAAAGTTGCGCGATATAAAAACTGCCTAATGTGAATGTCCTTGTGACGATGTAACTTCTGGTACTAGCTTGCAAATGCTTCACATTTGACGAGACGAATGGGCGAGTAGTCGGGATAAGAGAATACACTAGCGAAAGTTACGCGATATAAAAACTGCCATTCTCGCGATGGTCCTTCTGAAGACACAACTTCTAGTCTTCACATTTGACGAGACGAATGGGCAAGCAGAATCAGGATGGGAGAATATACTAGCGAAAGTTGTGCAATATAAAAACTGGCATTGTCCTTCTGACGACGTAACTTTTGGTACTAGCTGAGAAATGCTTCACATTTGACGAGACGACTGGGCGAGTAGTCGGGATGAGAGAATATACTAGCGAAAGTTGCGCGATATAAAAACTGCCATTCTCGCGATGGTCCTTCTGACGACACAACTTCTAGTCTTCACATTTGACGAGACGAATGGGCAAGCAGAGTCGGGATGGGAGAATATACTAGCGAAAGTTGTGCGATATAAAAACTGGCATTGTCCTTCTGACGACGTAACTTTTGGTACTAGCTGAGAAATGATTCACATTTGACGAGACGAATGGGCGAGTAGTCGGGATGAGAGAATATACTAGCGAAAATTGTGAGATGTAAATCCTGCCTAATGTAAATGTCCTTGTGACGCTGTAACTTCTGGTACTGGCTTAGAAATGCTTCACATTTGACGAGACGAATGAGCGAGTAGTCGGGATGAGAGAATATACTAGCGAAAGTTGCGCGCCGAAAGTTGCGCGATATAAAAACTGCCATTCTCGCGATGGTCCTTCTGAAGACACAACTTCTAGTCTTCACATTTGACGAGACGAATGGGCAAGCAGAATCGGGATGGGAGAATATACTAGCGAAAGTTGCGCGATATAAAAACTGGCATTGTCCTTCTGACGACGTAACTTTTGGTACTAGCTGAGAAATGCTTCACATTTGACGAGACGAATAGGCGAGTAGTCGGGATGAGAGAATATACTAGCGAAAATTGTGAGATGTAAATTCTGCCTAATGTAAATGTCCTTCTGACGGCGCAACTTCTGGTACTTGCTGAGAAATGCTTCACATTTGACGAGATGAATGGGCGAGTAGAGTGCGGGATGAGAGAATATAGTACCGAAAGTTGCGCGATATAAAAACTGCCATTCTCGCGATAGTCCTTCTGACGACACAACTTCTGGTACTAGCTGAAAAATATTTCACATTTGGGGAGATGAATGGGCAAGTAGTCTGCATGAGAGTATATAGTAGCAAGAGTTGTAAGATGTAAATACTGCCTTATGTAAATGTCCTTCAACGCAATTTCTGGTAAGTACTAGCTCAGAAATGCATTACATTTGACGAGATTAATGAGCGAGAAGTCAGGATGAGAGAATATACTAGCAAAAATGCGCGATATATAAACAGTCATTCTCGCTATGGTCCTTCTGACGATGCAACTTCTAATACTAGCTTTAAAATGGTTTAGATTTGGCAAGTTGGGTGTGAAAGCGAAAAGCCGAGTTGAGATAAAGTAACTGTACTCATAAGAAAAGGTTCGAATTTGGCGAGCTGACTAAGCGGTTGTTAAATTGAGTATATTAATTTACAAAATTATACTAGCGAAAGTGGATGTCGTAGAAAGTGACTCAGAAAATACAAGATAAACAAATATTATAAACATCATGAGACCTCTCCAACCCGTATGGCTAGCGAGGAGAGTGTAGGCCAAATCCTCTGGCTGCTCTGACCAAGTATGGCTCTAGTAGCGCAGAGAGGGTCGTACTCCTGTTTTGTAGTGGAGACCAAAAAGACTTGATCTAAAGACGACTACTATTTACTAATTTACTTATATATAGTCGTAATGTGCTATCAATTCGAAATAATTTCTGTCGGCTGACACTGGCAATTTATTAATATACTTTTACCACTCGCCGAATAACTCGACCAACGTAAACTTGCTCCACATTCTCCTAATGCTAAACTTGGCGCTAGTGAAACATTTATGGGCTATGCCGACAAACAAAATGAAAGTGTATGAAATAATAAAATAAAAAGGTTAACACAGGAAAGAGTTGGAATTGAATATTTTTGTTTCTTTTTTTATGTTGGCAATTGTAAAGTTTTTGTTTGTTTTGAGGGAAATATCAGAACAACAGTTAGTTTAACTAAATGGTGGAGATGAAACTATGGGGATCTACTCGTAGATACCTCTGTACTTTTATTTAGTTTGTTATTCCAAGTAGTCAATACGCCTACATACATACATGATATCACGCCTGTTTCCCACAGGGGTAGACAGAGACTATGGACCTCCACTTGCTACGATCCTGACAAACATTTATACGCCTATCACGCACGTCTTTATCCGCTTTACGTTTGTTTTTAGTTAATGGCTAAGTGCGACTCGCACTTGGCCGGTTTTTTTCTTTACTCACCAACCAAATTTTAAAAGATACTGAAGTTATCATTAAATATTATTCTTAATCTTTGTTAATTATCATTGTTACTGTTAATTCTACTGTAAAAGAGGACTTAAAACAAAATGTTGACTTGCATTGACACCTATCACTTCCATTTGACTTGATAAATGACAATCAGAACTAGGTCAAAGGGTCGGTGCACACCAAGGATATGCCCTGTGGTTTCCAGCAGAGTAGAATAGGGCCACTCTGTCCTCTGTCCGTGGATGTCGTAGAAGGCGACTTAGGAAATACAAGCTAAACAAAGCTTATAAACATCAATGAGACCTCTCCAACCCGTCTGGCCAGCGTGGAGAGTGTAGGCCAAGTCCTCTGGCTGCTCTGGCTTAGTATGGCTCTGGTAGTCGTGCTCCTGCAGTGGAGACAAAAAGACCTGATGATAACATGATGATAATAACACCAGGATGAGATCTTAGCTCAGACTCTGTGCTGAGATGTCAGTGCGAAGCATACTCTGAGCCTTAGGGTCTATCAGTCAATCAGAAGTTTGTATCGGAACTTCATGAATTAATGAAAAAGTCTTTATTGCACCAATACAAAAAAACCGGCCTTCTCGAGGCGGCCACGCGCCCGCAGCCCGCAGCTCAACACCCTCCACAAGGCGAGAACGGGGGAGAGGTGCGGGGACGAGGGACAGGGACGCATATTGCGCGGGACCTTAGGAAATTCCGATCTGTACTGTGTAATTCTCATATTAATTCTGCGGCATCGTTTGCCGTAAAGTACGCGGTCAAGACAAATCAAACGGGTCGCTACTCAACGAGGTTATGTTGTTTTATTAGTGAGTTTTGTTGAATATCACCCGGCTCCATCATCAGAACAGCTCATTGACTTTATAATATTATATTGTCATCCGACTTCTGGCTTGGCTCTGCATAGAAAACTAAATCATGCTAAAATAAGACAGACAAGAACAATACTATTTAAAGAATAGTCGTGACGAATGAAAAAACATTTTTTATCCATCGGTTAGATTATTAAAAAATATTGTATGTACACGTATTTTTTCTTTTCTCTGAGAAACTAAAAATGATAAAGATACAGCGCATTGAAATATCGCGTGACGTCACACTTAAGCACGATTTTTACTTGCAAGCCCCGACTCCGGAACTTTGACGCTCCGTATCTTTGTGGATTTTAACTTTTTTGGTAAACTGAAAAATACGGGTCCATTATTTTTGGATAGTCTAAAAGACGGACTAATTACAATCATACTTTTCGGACTCTGTCGTCACCCCTATTCGGTTAATAAAAACGAATACTTATATTAATTCTATGACGATGTCTAGGGTCTCACTGAGACAGAAAGTTGTCATTGGAACTAAATAATAAAACGACGCAATTGCATCGAGTTTAGGCTTATTTCATTTATTGAAATAAGTACTTAGGCCTCACAATACAAGCTTGTACAAAAAAAATGATTTCTTTTTCTTAAAAATCTTATATTTTCGCGTCTCTGTGTGCAGCAACCCTAAAGGGCCTTTCAAACCCCCTATTAATTGCCGTAATAGAATCTAAGGCCTCGCGACAATAATTAATTACGTGAATTGAAAGCGAGGATCAATCTCGGAGGGACAGGGACAATTTTTCTTAGTTATTTTCCTCTTCGGAGAGGTTTTCTGTTAGATTGTTTTCCAGTAATTGACCATTTTGTTGAGAGATACCACCAAAAACTTAAATAAGATAATAGTTCTAAACTTTAACCAAATCACACCAGCCAGACGTTCTAAAAGCCAACTCTTACGTCATCCACAGATATAGATGCTAGATAGTGGAAATACTAAACTTTTTTCTCATAGATTGTTTTTCAGTAATTGACCATTTTGTTTAGAGGAGACACCACCAGATACATAACTGCCTCCGTGGTGTAGTGGTTAGAGCGTTCGGCTCATACCCGGAGGTCGCGGGTTCGATTCCCGGCGGGGGCAACGACTTTGTGTGGTTGTCCTAGTTTGGTTAAGACATTGTAGGCTGATCAACCTGATTGTCTGATAAGTAAGATGATCCGTGCTTCGGAGGGCACGTTAAGCCGTCGGTACCCCGGTTACTGTCTTTGACATTGGTCGTTACCTAAAACCATGTCAGAGGCCTTTAAGGCGGTTTAAAAACTCTGACACTAGTGTTAGTCACTAACACACACGAGAAGAAGAAGAAGACCAGATACATAAATGTGATAATAGTTCAAAACTATAATGACATTTATGGAGTAGAGTGCTGACAGAGTGGTGGCCCCTAGATGCTCAACGTAGTGTGGGTCGTCCGAGAACTAGAGGGGATGATGACATAAGAAAAGTCGCGGGTCGAAACTGCTTCGTAAGGCGCAGGACCGAAGTGGTGGGCATATTGAGAGAGGCCTATCCCCAGCAGTGGGAAATGGAAAGCTGCCGATGATAATGATGATAGTTAAAAACTAAAAACCAACTTTAACCCCAAATTACACCAGCCAGACGTTCTGAAAGCCAACTCTTACGTTATCCACAGAAATAGATGCTAGTAGTGAAGATACTAAACAACTTGAATTTCATTTTTCAAAACTAAAAACCGACTACACTCCCAAAGTACACAACAGATTAGAAAATGTCTATGGGACTACGTGATAAGTTCAAATTCAGGCGTTTTTAAATAATCGATGACCATACATTAAAAAACGATCGTGACAAATTGATAATTTCTTTTTGGAATGTAAGCAAGTGTAAAATTATGTTAGTGTGGGTGTCGACTATACCGCAAAACAATTGAGATCTAAATAGGCGCCAAGTTCTGTAGAGAATCATGAAATTTCATTATTGGATTCCAGACAAGCTGAGGCATAAATGTGCAAAATTCATGTATTTAGGTTAAATAGGTTTTGAGTTATGAAGGGGTCAAATGTAGCTCGAAGTCGTCCTTGTGAATACACACAGCTGCTGCGTCGCAAGTTCCTTTTTCTTTGGACTTGGCTGGACACACTGCCGCGTGTCTAAATGAAGACTAACTTTTGAATTTAATGTTAATAATAAATCTATGAGTAAGTTAATAGATTCAGGTGTTACATATTTGAATTACTTTGTGTGATTCCGCCACCAGTAGTTCAAGTAAACTATTGCCGGCCAGCGCCCACCCACTACTGTCAAAATCAAATCAAATCAAATGAAATCAATTTATTTGCATTTCATGTCAGTCCCAGCACACCTGCCACCAGCAGCCCGTGTGCACCCGCCACCAACAGCCGATGCATGTTCCTTCCCATGTTGCTGCATCCACTGTGGCTGCAGCAACATACCGTTTACGACGAATGAAGTTGCCGTTGCATTTCAAACAAAAAAAAACGAATAATCATGAACAAACATCGCGACAAATTGATCTTCTTTTTGCAAGATGGTTAAAAAGAACATCGCTTAGCCTGATTCCCACCAAAGCATTAAATCAGAGTACACCTTAAAGTATTCGATATATCCTTACTCCACTCACCTACTTACTCGAGTTACGTATACGTCGGACGGGGGAGGGGGGTAGTGTGGGTGAGTTCATACTTTGTAATTCGATATCCGTGTAGCTCTACGGGTGTTGTAGTGCGGGGAACTTGTGTATTGGATATCGATAACATCAAGATAGAGAAGCGAGTGTAATTTTTGTAAGTGCTTTTAAGTGGTCGTATATTTTTGCATATGTTTAACCGACTTCCAAAAAGGAGGAGGTTATTTATTCGTCGCGATCTTTTTTAGGGTTCCGTGCGGTTATTGCGAGATTACTACAAAAAGTGCAAAAATATACTTCGATGATCGTCTCTAGAACATGCATTAAAATTTGAAAATTAGGAAATTATGAAACCAATTCGAAGTAAATATTGAAATAGTAAAAAAGAAATTATTATATTTATTTTTCTTTTAATGTTTATTGCAAACTTTAACAAAGTGTAAAGGCTGTACTATAAAACGGCTATATTATAGAAGGCAGCGTAATAGTGTTAAATTTTATATGAAATATTTCCAAGTGTTATAAACAAAACCTTCTTATCAAATAACCCATATACATTTTCTTAATATAACTATTTTAATATTCGACTTACAACAATAATTCAAAAGTAACAAATCAAAAAAACTTTATCGATATCTAAGACACATCGATATTTCCAACACTATACGACTCCCGATCCCGTTAATTCAAACCTTTACGATCCAAAACTACACGTGTAGGTACGTTACTCGATATGTTTGTCAATCGTTTCGACGTGTGGGAGGAGGATTATCGAGTTTATCGATAAAACAGTCTTTTGATGTTCGCCGCTGCACTATGACAAAGGAATTGTACAGAGAAGCAGGAAAATATGATTTTATATTTATGTTATTCATATTTTTGTATAGTTCATCTCAGGAGTGCTGCTTTGGAGTCCGGAGTTTGGTTTACCGCTATTTCTTCTCCAAGAATAATATGCAAGTATATATATATATATATAATTTCACATGGTGTCTAACCTTGAAACCATGAGAAATGAAGAAGAAACTTAAGTAAAAAAATAAAAAAAAAATATTTTTTAAAACAAGCTTTTACCTAAAGATTCACCACAAAACGAGTTAAACGAGCCCAAACTCGAATTTGATTCATTACAGAGTTCCTATTGCCATCTTCCAGCTACGTCATAAGATCAGCTCCATATCATTATAGAATTGCATTGTCACGCGATTCACGTAGGTATGCTTGCAAAATTTTAGCTATAAATAAATAAATAAATATATAGGGACAAATTACACTGATTGAGTTAGCCCCAAAGTAAGTTCGAGACTTGTGTTATGGGATACTAACTCAACGATACTATATTTTATAACAAATACATATATAAATAAACATCCAAGACCCAGGACAATTTGAAAAAGGCCATTTTCCAACTTGCCCTGACCGGGAATCGAACCCGGGACCTCTGGGTGGCGGACTAGCATGGTGACCACTACGCCAAAAATCGGAAACCGGAACGATAGACAAAGGGACAGGTGAAAAGAAAAAGCTTGTAAAAATAACCGGCCAAGTGCAAGGCGGACTCGCGCACGAAGGGTTCCGTACCACTATCTATATGAAATCACGTTTTTTGTTTGGACCCTACTTAAATTAAAGTATTTGTTATAGCGGCAACAAAAATACATCTGTGAAAATTTCAACTGTCTAGCTATCACGGTTTATGAGATACGTGGTGACAGACAAAATGACGGACAGCGCAGTCTTAGTAAGAGGGTTCCGGTTTTACCCTTTGGGTACGGAACCCTAAATATGAAAAACTATTAACATGATTTGCATTCTCGTCCATTACCTCCTTCAGATTTTATGATCTGCGCGGAAAGAGTAGCATCTGGGACATTTTAAGTTTTACCTTTTCTCCCAGACCATTATGGAAGGAATATACATTTATACATACATACTATCACGTCTTTATCCCTGATGGGGCAGACAGAGCATTTTGGGTCTTGCGGTTCTATGCAGAGCCCAGGGCCGCAAGACCCAAAAGCTACTTTTAGAATCATGGTGGGTGAGAAGATGGAAAAGTGATGGGTTGCTAGCCGCATCGTCTGTTAACATGATTTGCATTTTTGCCCATTTCCTCGATCGGCTTTTACGATCTGCGTGGGAAGAGAAGCAGCTGGTACATTCTAAGTTTTTTTTATTTCTTCCAGACTAGCATGGGAGAAATATAAGTCTACATTTATTCTATAATAGCAATGACAGCAGCCAAAATAGGCACTTAATGCCATTTCAATTACACCAAACGGCCATCTTAATTAAAAGGCTCGCATTCCGGTGGAATCTGCATAATTATATTACCGTGAGACTGTTAATGCGAGGACAGGAATATTTGCATCAATTCGGCGCAAACAGTATGATTCGCAAATGGAACAATATTCCTAATTGGTACGAAACTGAACATGCTAAGCGTTAATATGGACTCTAAATTTCACGTGAAAATAATCCTAGTCGCAATAGCGATATGGACAGGGTCAAAAAAACAAAATATACTGAAACATTTTTAAGGGTTAATTTAGTCCGTGGTAGTGAACAACTTTCCCCAAGAAAGATGTGTCGAAATATGAAAAATATTTTTTGACCTTTAACACACAACAAAAGTACAAACTGGGATCAGTAAACTTGTATGGGAGGCCCAAAATTACTTTTCATATTACGATACGTGTCTATTGAGGAAAGTTCTTCAGTATCATGGACTGAATTCACCCTTCAAGTAGTTTCAGTATAATTTTTTAGACCTTATGTATTATTTTATCTTGTCTTGTATTGTATCGTTGAGTTACTGTCTCATAATACAAGTCTCGAACTTATTTTTGGGGCTAGCTCAATCAGTGTATCAATACCTCTCCGTGGATTTGAGCCACTTGCGTCGCTGGTCCAATTGCCATTAATACCAATTACGCCTAAACGATTAACATTTGCTAATCGAAGTTATCGGTTGATATGCACATGAATAGGTCAAATGCAACAGCGATATCGAAGAGCCATAATTTTTATGTTTTTTTCTATCAAGTACAACTATTTCTCTAAGAGCAAAAGGTGATATAATTACTTATGCATACGCTATACTGCCTTGAAGCCGGGGTGCGTTTTCAAGCTTTTTCTTCTCCAAGAATAACACCTATGCGTGTTAATCTGATGTTTTTTTGTCTGTTTAAAGCTGACATGATCAATCAATCAATCAATCATTTATTTGTCAAACATAGGTACAATGATACATGATACATAATAGTTCGCTATGTCTTGCCATATTTAGCATACAAAAATCTATATCTATACATATAATAAAACAGTAAAAAAAGTGTGTCTGTACATTAAATATATTTCCAAAAAAAATATTGGGGGCGATGGAGACGTAGTAACGTGTTTGTCTGTTTGTCTGTTTGTCTGTATGTCTGTTTGTCTGTTTGTCTGTTTGTCTGTTTGTACACGATAATCTCCGGAAATACTGGACGGATTCGAATGAAACTTTTTTTGTTATATAGCTATTAAGCCTGGGCAACATATAGGGTATACATGATTTTGGAAAATGGAACGCCTGATGCAGAAACATAATGGTCCAGCTAAACTATAAGAGATATAAAAATGTCGCCTTAGTAAAAGTTGTTCAGCATGATGAGCATTTTTCAGAGACATAAAGTCCACGCGAACGAAGTCGCGGGTTTTAGCTAGTTTATAATAAATAATTAAAAATAGGTACTTTAATTAAATTTTTGATTAAAACGTTTCTCAGCTAAGTTTGATGGAAATCGGTTCAGCGGTTTAAAAGTAATGGAGTAGAACCCTAAAAAACCGGTGATTTTTTTAAATATACTTTACAAATAAACCAAACATTAATAAAATCAACCTGCGAATTGTTTTAGGGTTAAACTTTAAAACAGAAGGCTGTTTTAAAGTTTAAACCCAATACAATTGAAAATCAACTCGAAACTTGAGAAACGACAATCAACGTTTCAGCGAAATAATTCCCACAATTCCCACCCTTATTGCGAGTGCTGTAAGGGTTTTATTCCCATCTTTACGTCCGTCAATCAGTATAAAAGGATGCGCTCTTAACAGAAGAAGTTTATTTGTATTAAAAAGGATTTGGAGAAAAACAATTGTTTTTGCCATCTCGGCTTGGTGCTTTCTATCAATCATGGAGGTCACAGACTTATGCAAGGGACAGATAAGTCACAGCGAAGTATTAAAGTTAATCGTCATCATCATCATGTATTTTTGTCTCTACTGCAGAAGCACGACTCTCTCTGTACAATCAGAACCATACTTGGCCAGAGCAGCCAGTGGATTGTAATTCTTACGTCGCCTTCTACGACATCTACGGAAGGACTTGGAGTAGCCCTATTTTACTCTGCCGGAAACCACACGGCACTAGCATTAATGTAAATGAAGTATAAAAGAAGCACACATATTGAAAATTGTACAGGTAGGTAGAAGTTTATTTTCTTTGTCTCATTTATGTATTATTATTTTTTGTACGTGTGTTTTTGTGAGTATTTAGAACAGCATCCTGAAAATAGTGGCTGATAATTTGACTGATGGTGATAAACATGACTGTGAGTCAAAGGCAGAGAGGAAGACCAAAGGAAAAATTAAAGGAATACATAAGGAATGATATGAAAGGACTGGCTGTAGATGAAGAGATGACTAGCCATAGAGAAAATTGGAAAGAAAACTCTGACACCTGTATTGGCCACGTACACACATGGAAAACAAAACAAGCAACTTAACACCCTTCTCATGTCGTCCGGTAATATTTGCCGTGACAGGTCTAATCAGTTTCGAAATCTATGGCTGAGTCACATTTAATTTCCGGTACATCTTCTTTCGAATCAAACATCAACCTTTTGTTGATTTTCGGGAAATGACAGGATTCACATTAAGATAGTGCTTAAGGCTCTACAAAGGCAAGTGACGCTGCCACTTCAAATATATTAGTTCTTCCATGCTGGTCTGGAAGAAAAGAAAAAAACTTAGAATGCACCAGCTGCTTCTCTTCCTACGCAGATCCTAAAAGCCGATCGAGGGAATGAGCGAAAATGCGAATCATGTTAACAGGCGATGCGGCTAGCAACCCATCACTGTATTGATTGCTTTTTCATCTTCTCGCCCACCATGACGCTAAAAGTGGCTTTTGAGTCTTGCGGCCCTTAGAACTGCAAAACTCAAAATGCTTTGTCTGCCCCATTAGGGTTAAAGACGTGATAGTATGTATGTATGTATGTAAATAGTGGAGGCAGTTATGAATCGCTCCCATACATAACCTAATATTTTTTTATTAAGCTTCATCATTCTTGCGGAAGCCGGCAAGTTACGTGGAAAACAAATGTATAGCCATGCCGCCTCCGCCGGGGCCCGGCAAGCGTGGTAGACCCAAGAAGTGCTGGCTTGACGTCGTCAAGGATGATATGCGTGCTAATCGTCTTACAACCAAGGATGCTCAAGACCGTGCGAAGTGGAAAAGAAAAAGTCGGAAAGCGGACTCCGGGCTTCTCAGCATTGCAACTGAGGATGCAACTGGGAAAACGCTCAGATGAGAGAGAGAGGTGAGCTTCATCATATTTTGTTCCTTAAGTAATTTTAAGTATTTCTAGTCCGGGAGGCAATAACAAACGCGCTAGTGGGGGAGGGCGGGTCACAAAGAAACCCGGGGGGCCACCCGTCATCTTTATCTAAAACATTTGATCTTTGATCGAGACTTCAGGATTTTTCAAGCAGATGAATAGATAAATTCGGAAAATCACACAGATTGAGCTAGCCCCAAAGTTAGTTCGGGGTAAATCGGTCCCTCTTGTCGGGCGCTACGATGCCACAGACAGACTGAGCTAGCGTTCTCAGTAGCCAACATATTTTACATAATACTGGTACACTATCCCGTCTTTACTTTTAACGGGATTAACAGAGTATAAAGCCGTATGTCCCAAAGTCCACATTAGTGTAACAGCGAGCGACATACAGAACGGAACCTCTTAGGTCCCGGGCAGTATGCGTCCCTATCCCCCGTCCCCGCACCTCTCCCCTGCTCTCGCCTTGATGCGTGTGTTGGCGGACGAACACACACATTGACGCGTGCACGGATGTACAGTTTCGTTTGTAGTAGTAAGCATAAATGATACTCCGTTTCTATGAAGGGCCATACCTGTGGCGTGGCTGTGAAAAGAAAAAGAAAATCAGGACCGTGACGGGTTGCGACTGGCTTTTACAACCTACGCTTGTTTACGCACACTAGCCTGGAATGCTGGAATGTATTCAGGCTAGTGTGCGTAATTATAGTATAAGTATTTACCTTATAAGAAATCGAAAGGAAAAAAAGTGACAATTATCAAGTGATACAAATATCCAAAGATAAATAAATGAATTTGACTTTGACTTTGACTTTGATTCTCAGTCCACATATCAAATTATATAAAGTTGACGTTTTTGGAGAAAATGCTGCAGTACAGTTTGTTGTCGCTTCTTATGTACTTGCGCTTAGGGAGCGGGTAAAAATTTGCTGTAAGTAAATTTAATAGCTTGAAATCAAAAGAAAATTTGACAATTATCAAGTGATACAAATATCCATAGATAAATAAATGATATTTGTTTTTTTGAGTCATAATAACGTAAATTGGCTACTTCATCACAATGTAATAGACATTAATCTAATTTCCCTTTATCTGCGCGCCGAAGCCCAGTGCAAATTCCATCAGAAGCCCACATGTTCCCGCCAATATTGACTTAGGACTGTCAAAATGGGATCACAGGGCCTTCCTACAGAACAAGTGGGACAGAAGAGAAACTCGAAAGTCAAAGTCGAAACCATTTATTTATCTTTGGATATTCCTATCACTTCATAGGCGCTGGATGCAAGCCGCTCTAGATCGGTTATTTTGGAAATCTTTGGGAGTGGCCTATGTCCAGCAGTGGACGTAACGCGGCTGAAATGATGATTACGATGATCACTTCATAAAGAGGCGGTTTCCAGTGAAAAAAATGAGGTTGAAAACATTGTCAATAGATGGCGCATAATTGTTTTTAAAATCGTTCTGTCAAAAAAGAAAGAGGCCGTTTGTGTCAATACTTTGAATATATTTGTAATTTATTGACCAATCTTGTATTTTACTATAATTAAATTAAAATATACATATTTAAAAACAATAGTAAATTTCAAACTTAATTTAATTAAATAAAAATATTAAATATTCCAAAGAGCTCACACCATGAAAATTTTGTATGAATTTAGACATTGACAGATTGATTTATGTGATTGCATCTATCTTATTTATGATGGTACTATTTTTTTTAAAGAAAACGCCTTATTCGCGCTATCTTTTTGGTCGAGAGTTAAAAAGTTTAGACGTAGAGTGCTGGAAGGGGTTTTTTGTGAAATAAGTAGTACCTATGTACTCAGTGTTCTTTCTAACATACTTCGAAAAAGTAGGAGGTTGTCAATTTGTCGCGATATTCTTCATGTATGTTCATGTTCACCGATTATTCAATGACCTATTTGGAAAATTCTTTTTTTTTGTATGGGTATACTTGCCAGGTAATCCCATAGAAATTTTATCAAAACTGGTGGTGTAGTTCTAGGGTGAAGACGGTTTTTAGTTTTTAAAAACTTAGAATGTACCAGCTGCTTCTCTTCCCACGCAGATCGTAAAAGCCGATCGAGGGAATGGGCAAAAATGCAAATCATGTTAACAGGCGATGCGGCTAGCAACCCATCACTGTATTGATTGCTTTTCCATCTTCTCGCCCACCATGACGCTAAAAGTGGCTTTTGGGTCTTGCGGCCCTGGGCTCTGCATAGAGCCGCAAGACCCAAAATGCTCTGTCTGCCCCATTAAGGATAAAGACGTGATAGTATATATGTATGTATGTATGTTTTCTATGTTTGTATTTTGTATAAGTACGTGAATTTTGTAAACAAACAATCTTACTTGTCATTCTGCACGCTCTATATTTTATGCATCACCTTTACATCTCTCGTATCGTATGTCTTTACCGCAAATATAGATGTATATTAAGTTATATAAAATCTTATTGGAGCAAAAAGATTAAATGGTGGACGGACTTAATGCTATAGACTTCTCTCCTGTCAATCTTTATAAAAAGAAAAACAGACAAGTTCGCATTTAAATAACGGAAATAATAATTAACTATTATTATATCATCACTAGGTATTTTAGTCTCCACTGCGGGAGTACGACTCTCTCTGTACCTACTACCAGAACCATAATTGGCCAGAGCAGCCAGATGACTCATGCCCTACTCTCTCCACGCTGGCCAGACGGGTTGGAGAGGTCTCATCGATGTTTTATAAGCTTTGTTTAGCTTGTATTTCCTAAGTCGCCTTCTACGACATCCACGGGAGGACTTGGAGTGGCCCTATTCTACTCTGGATACAAATCATATAGAAAATGTTTGTTTTGACATTTAGAAAAAATATCTGATTTAAGTTGTTGGAATGCAGCGAATTCTGTCAACTGCCTCCGTGGTGTAGTGGTTAGAGCGTTCGGCTCATACCCGGAGGTCGCGGGTTCGATTCCCGGCGGGGGCAACGACTTTGTGTTGTTGTCCTAGTTTGGTTAGGACATTGTAGGCTGATCACCTAATTGTCTGATAAGTGAGATGATCCGTGCTTCGGAGGGCACGTTAAGCCGTCGGTCCCGGTCACTGTCTTTGACATTGGTCGTTATCTTAAATCATGTCAGAGGCTTCCATGCTGGTCTGGGAGAAATAAAAAAACTTAGAATGTACCAGCTGCTTCTCTTCCCACGCAGATCGTAAAAGCCGATCGAGGGAATGGGCAAAAATGCAAATCATGTTAACAGGCGATGCGGCTAGCAACCCATCACTGTATTGATTGCTTTTCCATCTTCTCGCCCACCATGACGCTAAAAGTGGCTTTTGGGTCTTGCGGCCCTGGGCTCTGCATAGAACCGCAAGACCCAAAATGCTCTGTCTGCCCCATTAGGGATAAAGACGTGACAGTATGTATGTATGTATGTCAGAGGCCTTTAAGGCGGTTTAAAAACTCTGACACTAGTGTTAGTCATTAACACAAACGATAAGAAGAAGAAGCGAATTCTGTTATTAGTAGGACTAACAACTATCCCACACTAACAAATACTTATTACTAGCCAATTCCCTGTAGATTCCTGGAAATCGAAGAATAACCTCTAATAAGGGCGCTTCGTGAATCCGCACGAAATATCGGGGAAGCCAATATTTTGTATCCTATAATACAAATAATCCTAAGTCATCCAATTACTGGAGTCAGATTATTGGATTATCTTTCTTTTACATGGTTTACATATTTAGTTTAAGGCGAATCATCCATACAATTATTATATTATTCCATAGCCTATATTTTCTTATTACACTAATTTCTCAAAAATAAAAACCGAATTCAACACTAGAATACATAAAATTTATATGGGATCACCTGACTGACAAGTATGAATGACCTTTCAATCATTTTTTTTTAAATTGGTTCAGACGTTTCCAAACATTTGGGGAAACATTAAAAAATACGTATTCTAATCTAGGATGCCTTCTTTTTTAAAGTCTTTAAAAAAAATAACTAAATAGGTTGTACACAAAAAACCTATTAAACGTACTGGCCACTAAACTAAGTGCAAAGCAGCTCTGAAAACAATGAAATTAATTTCCCGCCTGTTGAGATAGCGTCAATTTCAATTCCGAATTTAAATTTTAACAAAATCACTGAGCTCCAATTCCGACTTTAATGCTATAGGGTTAAAGTTGAGTTTGGAATGAAAATGTCAGGATTATAGGCAGTAAAGTTGGTACATTATTTTGGTAATGAGTTTCCTTACGCGTAATAGGTCGCCATGTAATTTTAAAAAGATTCTGTTTTGATTCTCAGACCTCTTTTGACGGTTCGTTAAATTCGAAATTGGAACATGATAATGGTGGAGTTGGGGTGAAATGACTTCATGGAAAAAGATGACCATTGATCGATGAATGAAGAGATGGTATATAATCCTATTCCAAGCCGTAAGCAAATATTTATTTATTTTTATTTTATTTTCTTAGGAAGATCTAAGCATTATTACTATATAAGATACTCTTAAATACTAAGTGCCAATTAAAAATATTCACCTTTAAAATAATAAATTTAACTTTAAAATATGAAATAGTACATAGATTATAAATACTGTATAAAATACCAGTTGTTCTAAAAACACATTTTTTAAAATATCAATAATAATTACAGTTGCCGAAAATAATCGTAATTTCTAGGGTTCCGTAGTAAACAAGGAACCCTAAAAGGTTCCTTGGTTCGCCATGTCATATCAATCACGCCGACAAAGTGGTAACATAACTTTTTCCCCTTCCTTCGATCGGTTTTCACGATCTGCAAAATTCAATAATTTAAATGTTTGTTCACTAACTAGAACTTTGCATGCACTTTTACACGTCAATAAGTATAAATTACATGTTATACATTACCTGTACTGTTTATTCAAATTTATTTAATTTTAAAAGCAAAGTTACCGATACCAGCGCTAGGGAATAGAAATGTCTTTTTAGGGTTCCGTACCCAAAGGGTAAAAACGGGACCCTATTACTAAGACTTCGCTGTCTGCCCATCTGTCCGTCTGTCCGCCTGTCTGTCACCAGGCTGTATCCCAAGAACCGCGATAGCCAGAGAGTTGAAATTTTCACAAATCAAGTATTTTTGTTGCCGTTATAACAACAAATACTAAAAACAAAATAAAATAAATTTTTAAGGGGGGCTCCCATACAACAAACGCGATTTTTTATAGATAATGGTACGGAACCCTTAGCGCGTGAATCCGATTCGCACTTGGCCGGTTATTTCTTTTCTCAAACCAAAACCCATCAAGCCGTAAAAACCTCAGAGCGTGCCAAAGAAATACAGCCTTAAATCATCATCCGAGCGTATTGTCCCGGTTGCATCTTCAGCAGTGATGCTTCAGAGCCCGGGGTCCGCTACTTTACCAGATTTGACGAGGTTACTGGTTTTACACAGAGCGACTGCCGTCTGACCTCCGAAAAACCAGAACCTATCCTTGGGTAGTATGATAAAATCAAACGCTAGATGGCGTTCGGGATCCACGTGCCTTCTAAAACACGAAATCATCTTTGTTTTCGCATAATCAGGTGATTCAAGCCTGCAATATCCTAACCAGACTGGAAACAACTTTTCACAAAGCATGCTTCCCAGCCCACTGGGATGTGATCGCCTTGTAATCCAGAGGTCATGGTTCAAATCCTAATTCGAACCCATGATCTCCGGATCACAAGGCGAACGAGTAGATCGCTGAACCACGCAGGGAGTCTCCATGTACATACTTTAATACACTTGATAACAATATACTCCTTCTGGTGCAGTAGGGTAAAAACAAATCAAACTTTTTCGACGGCAATTACAGCCGCCGAGAAAAATAATTTAAATAATGAGAAAACAAACCGTAATCTTTGATATTCACAGCGATACCCGCGACAAAAGCCCTGTAGGAGTAATTTTGATTAAACTTGCGAAAAACTTTTAATTAAATCACTGGGGTTGCCGCCTCGCATTTTTTTTGAGTTTGAAATCTAAATTGTTTGGATAGAATTTCACTCAAAATCATCATTTTAGCCCAAAACGTCCACTGCTAGACATAGGCCTCTCCCAAAGATTTCCAAAATTACCGATCAAGAGCGGTCTGCATCCAGCGCTTTCCAGCGACCCTGGTCAGGTCATCTGACCACCTTGCAGGTGTGGGTGGGTGCCCTACGCTTCGCTAGCCATTACGCGGTCGCCATTCAAGAATTTTACTTGTCCAAACAAAAAGAGAAGACGTTCTGCCACTATCTCCTTTTTGACCTCCGTTAACGTTTTTCCTCTTTTGTAAGGCCCAAAGCAGACGACAGACTAGCCGAGCCGCACTTTTTAGCCTGTGAAAATAGAACCCATGCAATCATATGCAATACAGTAACGCACAGGACGCGCAAAAAGTCCGGCGTACACCGTGTACTTACTGCATAAGATTACATAGGTTTTATTTTCACAGACTAAAAAGTGCGTCACGGATAGTCTGTCGTCTGCATTGGGCCTAAGAACATTATATTTGTACTATTATGTATTCTGAGGGGGTTCTGAGTTCTAAGGAGAAAGGAGCGGAAGAACGAAATAGTAGAATGAATCCTTATAGCCATCGTAACGTATCCGCAGCGCCATCTATCATTGGCTAACTACAAAAACTCTGGCTTTTAAGCGATAATTTAATAACTTTCAAAAGGCCGAACCAATTTCGGATTTCTAAATTGATCCATCTGTTCTACGATACCCTTAACCCGATCTTCTTTGTTTAGGCTCAAATTGTAGCTGACTAAATTGTAAAGAACTTTTTTTCTCAAATTGTTGGTATCATTCTTTGTTTCCAAAAATATTGACCGCCAAAATCTATTTTTTTTTTACTATTTCAGCCATAACTTTTTCGTTTTGGACTCGAAAAATTCTTTTTTCACCTTAAAGCTCTCGTAAATACGTGTCCAACATATAAGGGGATTGCACTTTTTCGTGAAATCGGAGCCTACACCGGAGCGAACGAAACGACATTTCCAATTTCAATATCCTACTTCTATTATAAACGCTAAAGTTTGTAAGTGTTGATGGATGGATGTTTGTTACTCTTTTACGCTTAAACTACCTAACGGATTTTGATGAAATTTTCCAAACGTTTAGACATCAGAATAACACATCATAGGCTACAATGAGTACCTGAAGCTAGTATCATTATATTATTATGTATTACCAAAAAGCGCGAGTGCTAAACGAGTTCATCCTACAGTCAAAGTGCCACACGCACTCATTATACAAAAGACTGTTTACTCATATTGAAATAATCATAATCAGTGGCGGAGAGTTAATTTTTGGGCTTGAAGATACTAAATAATAAAATAATATAAAATTTTGTCATCCATACTAATATATAAAGCTGAAGAGTTTGTTTGTTTGAACGCGCTAATCTCAGAAACCACTGGTCCGATTTGAAAAATTCTTTCGGTATTAGATAGGTCGTTTATCGAGGAAGGCTATAGGCTATATTGCATCACGCCCGCGACTTCACTCGCGTGGTTAACGCGGGCGAAGCCGCGCGCTGCCTCTAGTAAAATATAAAAGGAAAGTCAATCGTGTCGATTCGATACGTCCAATGAAAACCATTCAAAAGAAAGACGATTCCATAAATCCATTTTATGAAAAAGGTAAAAATTATCGGAAATATTTTTACAACCTCGTTTTAATGGCTTCCCATTGATTTACGCCCGCAATCAGACTAAATATACCTAAATATAATAAAGATGCGTCGTTATGGTATCTTTAGTGGTTGTAAATTAAAATTACGTCTTTCCGGTCGGTGTGTAATGGCTTTATATTTTTATAGGTACTTGGTCGCTTTAGTTGTAATTGTGGTAAGGAAGTGGATCGGTGTTTTAACTGACTTCCTAGAAGGAGGTTATCGATTCATAGCGATTTTTTTTAATGTATGTTCATCGATTTTTTGAAGAGCCTAGAATGATTTGGAAAATCCTGTTTTTGTTTGAAATGGTATACTTGTCAGATGGTCCCATGGATTCAATCAAAGTTTTAAATTTTATCAAAAAATTTTTTGTCAAAATCAATTGTGCAGTTTGTCTTATCGTTGTGTAGTCGGTTTTTGGTTCTTATATAATTACTAATTACTTAGTCGTAGGTATTAGTAAAAAGTAGTGGTGTTTGTTTGTTTTTCGTGTATTTACACACACGAAAAACAAACAAACACCAGATTTTTCAGGCTGCATGATATAGCTTGACGACTGGCATACAATGATGACAGCCGGGACCAACGACTTATACGTGCCTTCCGAAGCACGGAATAGCTCGAGTTTTATTTTTATGCTACTTGACAGGACTTGGCCTACACCCTCCACGCTGGCCAAACGGGTTGGAGAGGTTTCATTGATGTTTAAAAGCTTTGTTTAGCTTGTATTTCCTAAGTCACCTTCTACGACATCCACGGGAGGACTTGGAGTGGCCCTATTCTACTCTGCCGGATACCACATGGCAATCCTTTCAAATAAGTTATTTCAATAACCGGAACCGGCCAAGAGCGAGTCAGACTCGCGCAGGAAGGGTTCCGTACCATTATCTATAAAAATCAAGTTTTTTGTATGGGAGCCCCCTTAAATATTTTATTTTATTCTTTTTATTTATTATTAATATAAAAATCCGCGAAAAATTCATGTATTAAAGCAGACTTTCTCGTTAAAAACCCTCCTTGTTCTAACATCGAAGCAAATATCACTAAGTCGAAAAGCATATAGAATTTTTCCTGGCGTCCACCCGATCTTATTATGAAATTCTTAGCCAGAGGAATATAATCTTTATGTATATTGTTATAGGGTTGAGTGAGTTTGCAAATTTGGTATAATTTGATACGTTGGGAAGCTGCCAGCTTGTTTCTCAAATATTGTATAATACTAGTGTAGTCTTGAGTTCTAGACATAATCAGATGGAGGCAAATGGTTCGAGCTTCTATACTGAAAGGAGGTATTCTTCGAAGCGCAGCCATTTTGAGAAAATATTCCTCGGAGCGCAGCTTTTTAAGCGTGGGTGCGCTTCGAGGAATAAAATTTTAATATTTTTTGTAGCTATAGTCATCATCATCAACATTTCTGCCATAGTACCTGGGTGACCGAGCTTTGCTCGGTTGGTTACATCTCAAACATTGACTACATTTTTTTAAACTTGTCTAAAAACAGTACAAAATAAAAAATTATATATAAACTTGAACACAAAAAAAACAAAAGTAAGTCACCGAGTGAGATTCGAAACCGTAACACTCTTTCTAGCGGTCAGCATCCTTAAACATTGAGCTAAGCGGATGGCGGCCGGCGCGACGAAATTAGCGGCCATATTCTGCGTGGAAAGAAAAACGAATGAAAACTTGAAAACACGCATTTTTCCAAACATAAGACTAATCGATTGTTTACCCCCAAAAACCCCCATATACCAATTTTCAGCGAAATCGTTAGAGCCGTTTTCGAGATCACAGAAATTTAAAAATATATAAATAAATAAATATACAAGAATTGCTCGTATAAGATAACGCCCACGGCTGGACATGGGCCTCTCCCAAAGATTTCCAAAATGACCGATCTAGAGTGGCCTGCGTTCAGCGCCTTCCAGCGACCTTGGTCAGATCGTCAGACCACCTTGTGGATGGGTGTCTACGCTTCGCTTGCCAATACGTGGTCGCCATATTGCTATAGTGAGAACAACTAAAAGGTGCGCTTTGAAAAATACCTCAAAAATAACAACATTTTATTCCTCGATGGGCGCACGTTTAAAAAGGTGCCCTGCGAGGAATATTTTTTATTAGGTGCGCCTCAAAATGGTTGTGCTTTGAGGAAGTCAAGGGGTTCAGTTGAAGTTTGCTTTAAATTGTTTTGCAAATTGATTTTAGTGGACTTTATAATATGAAATTGGTGTATTTTTAATCCTTATTCTCACGGACAATATGTGACTCAATCGGTTAAAACCAGTGGACTCCCTTGAAGCAATCAAAGGACCTATACCAACCTTCGATTGTATAGTTAGGGTTAGGATTCGGAATAAAGAAGAGATAAATGAAGATGGGCTCTAAAGGACTAGTATCCAGAGCCGTACATTAATTTATAAAAAAACAAACAAACAATAACATGGCTTGATTTAGTTGTTTATTTTATGAAATTTAAGTGGTTATGTGGATTTTGCGGATACATGTTGTCGATTCAAAATCGTAATTTTTTTACGCTTAACAATATAGAAATGATTTCAATCATTTTCAGTTCAATATAAATTTCGGTAAGTATTCCAAACTTAAACCACATTTTCCCCCTAGAGGATGAATGAAATTCAGTACAATTTTCTTTCCCTGTTTTCATTCTTGGTCTAGAGGCTGAATTAAATTTAGTACATTTTTCTTTCCCTGATTTTATCAGATTGAAAATGACCATTATTATGTTTGCTTTTTGTGCTATAGAATGTGACTTTTTTGAGCAAGTGGTACGAAAAGTATTTTTTGACTTCCCATAGAAAGTTTAATATTTTTTTCATGTTTCGATATATATTATTTAGGGCAAAGTCGTTCAGTATCGTGGATTGAATCTACATTTTAGTAGTTTTATTATATTTTTTCTTAGAGCGGTAATGCAAAAAATATATAAAAATTACCTGATTTTTTTTAGTTAAAATCAAAAGTCAGTTTTATTTAGATGTATTAAAATAAAGTTGTAAAAACAAAGGTATAATTTTTTTATTATTATGATCTTCCAAGACACTTATTAACATATGTAAGAATAAATGAACAAGTTTTAAATGACAGACACATCCGTTTCGGCCTACGAAGCTATCGAACGAATAAATTACCGAAGTAATGAGCTATCGCTGTAAGATGTATCGGAACAAAATTTTTCGCATGAACGTTACATCGCGCCAATAAAGCATCGATAGAGTAAAATATCGCACCACTGAAACATCGGCACACAGTGTTCGATACTATGAAAATCGGATCAACAAATTTCGAAAACAAATAGGGGACCCGTAAAAAGTAGTGGTGTTTGTTTGTTTTTCGTGTATTTACACACACGAAAAACAAACAAACACCAGATTTTTCAGGCTGCATGATATAGCTTGACGACTGGCATACAATGATGACAGCCGGGACCAACGACTTATACGTGCCTTCCGAAGCACGGAATAGCTCGAGTTTTATTTTTATGCTACTTGACAGGACTTGGCCTACACCCTCCTCGCTGGCCAGACGGGTTGGAGAGGTCTCATTGATGTTTATAAGCTTTGTTTAGCTTGTATTTCCTAAATCGCCTTCTACGACATCCACGGGAGGACTTGGAGCGGCCCTATTCTACTCTGCCGGATACCACATGGTAATCCTTTCAAATAAGTTATTTCAAAAGGGGGGCAGCACTGGACTCACGTATTAAGGCAGACTTTCTCGTTAAAAACCCTCCTTGTTCTAACATCGAAGCAAATATCACTAAGTCGAAAAGCATATAGAATTTTTCCTGGCGTCCACCCGATCTTATTATGAAATTCTTAGCCAGAGGAATATAATCTTTATGTATATTGTTATAGGGTTGAGTAAGTTTGCAAATTTGGTATAATTTGATACGTTGGGAAGCTGCCAGCTTGTTTCTCAAATATTGTATAATACTAGTGTAGTCTTGAGTTCTAGACATAATCAGATGGAGGCAAATGGTTCGAGCTTCTATACTGAAAGGAGGTATTCTTCGAAGCGCAGCCATTTTGAGAAAATATTCCTCGGAGCGCAGCTTTTTAAGCGTGGGTGCGCTTCGAGGAATAAAATTTTAATATTTTTTGTAGCTATAGTCATCATCATCAACATTTCTGCCATAGTACCTGGGTGACCGAGCTTTGCTCGGTTGGTTACATCTCAAACATTGACTAAATTTTTTTAAACTTGTCTAAAAACAGTACAAAATAAAAAATTATATATAAACTTGAACACAAAAAAAACAAAAGTAAGTCACCGAGTGGAATTCGAACCCGTAACACGCTTTCTAGCGGTCAGCATCATTAACCACTGAGCTAAGCGGATGGCGGCCGGCGCAAAGAAATTAGCGGCCATATTCTGCGTGGAAAGAAAAACGAATGAAAACTCGAAAACACGCATTTTCCCAAACATAAGACTAATCGATTGTTTACCCCCAAAAACCCCCATATACCAATTTTCAGCGAAATCGTTAGAGCCGTTTTCGAGATCACAGAAATTTAAAAATATATAAATAAATAAATATACAAGAATTGCTCGTATAAGATAACGCCCACGGCTGGACATGGGCCTCTCCCAAAGATTTCCAAAATGACCGATCTAGAGCGGCCTGCGTTCAGCGCCTTCCAGCGACGTTGGTCAGATCGTCAGACCACCTTGTGGATGGGTGTCTACGCTTCGCTTGCCAATACGTGGTCGCCATATTGCTATAGTGAGCGCAACTAAAAGGTGCGCTTTGAAAAATACCTCAAAAATAACAACATTTTATTCCTCGATGGGCGCACGTTTAAAAAGGTGCCCTGCGAGGAATATTTTTTATTAGGTGCGCCTCAAAATGGTTGTGCTTTGAGGAATACCCCACTGAAAGTGGCTATTTTAATTTATCTTACTACGGCGAAGCCAAAAGGAGTGTTATCTGTTTACCCGCTATGTTTGTATGTTTATTAGTTCCCTCGTATCTTCCATGATACTTCGACACAAGAAGTATCTTTGGAAACATCCTCTAACTTCATGGTTGGAAACGTCTTGGCTGTCCGCGGGTTATGGACTAAATAACGTCACTGACATTAGCGTACAATGACAGGAAGTTTACTTCATTATATATTGTCCTTACTTTATATGTAATTCGAAATTCGGTGTTTGACAACATTCAAAATACTCTACGAAATGTAGACATTCTACGAGATAATAGTCTAAAGAAAACCATTTTCACTTTATTTTAACAAAATAATGTATATTTTTTGCATATTTCGCAAAATAAAAATGATGTTTTTTAAATTTTTTCACGTGAATCGAAACGCCCTGTGATTGGTGGTAACGCTCGTGACGTCACACGCTAGGATACATATTTTTGCACTACTGATTGTCATTCGAGTTTAATGTGTTTTAGTTGTTATTTTCATTTGTGAGCTATTTTTGAAGAACTGCTGGACATTTTTTATAACTAGTATCATTAATACTGGTTTACAATCGCAAAATGGAAGCAAATTTTGTGCAAGCCGATAGCAGCAACTTACTCAGGATAGACGCTTTATGGTTGCACTTTTCTTTAAGAATAACGTTGATTATTATTAAGCTGAACTTAAAAATACGAAAACAGCAGTGTAAGTACCATAGTCCATCGTGTTGGGAGCTCCACCCTCATCCTCACCCTCACCCAGTTGTAGAACAGTAGGTATAAATACCTGGGTCATTTGATCCAGACAGGAAGTTCTAGCTTCGAGGAAGAGATCGTTCGATGAATCCGACTCTGCTGGGCAGCGTTCGGAAAGCTACGCAATGTCTTCTCGTCCAAAATACCTCTGTGCCTCAAGACTAAAGTTTACAATCAATGTGTATTACCAGTGATGACTTATGGCTCTGAAACGTGGTCCCTTACTATGGGTCTCATAAGAAGGCTCAAGGTCGCTCAACGCGCTATGGAGAGGGCTATGCTCGGTGTTTCCCTACGTAATCTAATCAGGTATAAAGAAATCCGTAAGAGAACAAAAGTCACTGATATAGCCCAATGGATTAGCTCGTTGAAGTGGCAGTGGGCGGGACACATAGCGCGACAAACCGATGGCCGATGGGGCAAAAAGGTTCATGAATGGCGACCGCGTACTCGCAAGCGAAACGTAGGGCACCCACCTACAAGGTGGTCAGGTGACCTGACCAGGGTCCACTGGAAAGCGCTGGATGCAGGCCGCTCTTGATCGGTCATATTGGAAATCCTTGGAAGAGGCCTATGTCCAGCAGTGAAGGTTATACGGCTGAAATGATGAAGTACCGTAGTTCTTTCTCTTCTTATCGTGTGTGTTAGTGACTAACACTAGTGTCAGAGTTTTTTAAACCGCCTGACATGGTTTATAGGTAACGACCAATGTCAAAGACAGTGACCGGGACCGAAGGCTTAACGTGCCCTCCGAAGCACGGATCATTTTACTTATTAGACAATCAGGTGATCAGCCTGCAATGTCCTAACCAAACTAGGACAACAACACAAAGTCGTTGCCCCGCCGGGAATCGAACCCGCGACCTCCGGGTATGAGCCGAACGCTCTAACCATTACACCACGGAGGTAGTTAGTAGTACCGTAGTGGAATCTATATATATATATATATATATTATGAACCCTTGTAAACTAGTACCTATGTCTGTTTAAATAAATAATAAGATACGACGAAAAAAATTCACGCGGCTAGGATTTTTTTTGGCATATTTTATTCATTTGTTTAATAAGTGTAATGCAATATAGCACTTTAAATGCAAAAATAATACCTATAATATTGTTATACCTATGTCTGTATTCAATATTCAAACATTTTGAAAAGCCTCAATTTTTAGGTTAGGAGATGTGTGGTTGTTGCTTTTGTTCCACATTGTAAGATTCCCTTGCAGACCGCAAGGGAATCTTACAATATCACTTGTTCTGCCCCCAAACCCTTGAGAAACATAGTTGAGCAATCCATTAGGAGTGCAGGATATTAAATACTTCACAGTATTACCCTTCTTATACTCTGATATTTGTATGCATCGAAATACTGCTTGGCTTTCTTCGCGTCAATCGTAACCACAATTTACGTTGTTTGGGATTCGTAGGAACAGAAAAAAATACTTTTTCCGTAGTCTTTATCGACGTATTTATACATTGTGGCACTATACACCATTTATAAGCCATATTTTCTAATAACTACTGAAATTTGATTAAATAAACAAGCAATGCACCGTCAGATGTATTCAAGATGGATTAGTGTACTAGCTTGTGACGTCACACGCGTCACGTGACCGGAGCCATTACAAAGATGTCGTTTTTGCCGCGATTTTTACAATTTAAATTATAACATCGATTTTTATCCTAAATACTGTAAATTTCGCAGATATATTATTTTTGTAGGTTTATTATATACTAAAATAATAATTTAAAACTATTTCCAAAATTAGTCAAACACCGAATTGTAAATGTCATTTGACGCAAATAGTTTGTTTTGTATTATGCAATGATAGTACTATACCAGGCCTGTGTCACTCCCCGTTTAGGTATCGAAAATATATCTACAATATTATTATGCGAGCGGCGACTACTCTGGAGTGGTAAATTTAGTGACATGAATCGTATGTCTAGAGTAATAAGAATGAAATTGGCTTGCAATACACTTCTAGGTATCTATAAAGGTGCCGAGTTCTGACGCGAGCTAAACTAAACCATATAACTAACGACATTGAGTAGATATTTCTTTGAATTCCTTTGCTTAGTGAGACTTCTGTACGTGAGTACTAGTATTCTGTGACTATACTATGATTAATTATACGAGTACAAACCCCAAGCAGATATTAAGTTAGAATCGTAAAGTGAATTTAATTTAGTTTAAATTAGGAAATGCGATGCGGGTGCAATAGCGGTAAAGAGGTCCCGAGTGGTGACGTCACGTGGCGGTGGTTTTAATTATGATCATCTCATATGTGGGGAACATTTGGTATTAAAGGGGGGTAGTGGAAAGATGGGTGTTTACGTCGGCGTTTGACTTCCTAATGTTTAATTGTATTTCTGACTATAATAGAGAAAGCGTGACTGTAGTCAAAAATATAATTACTAACGTTAAAGATACCCAACGCTATAGAAAAACTATTGGAGGGCCCGTAAGTAGGCAATACTGGAGTTGCGGGTAGGCATACAGAGATAGCAGCACACACGACTAATGAAAAGTGACAAAGAAAGTGTTGAATATGCTTAAAAATATTTACTGCATTTCATATAAGTCTTATTTAATTATAAGGTAACATTAAAATATGTTATTACTATTATTTAGATAAAGTATAGTATCCTAATTAATTAAATATGACTTAAATTAAATGCAATGAATATTTCTCAAGCACATTCAACACTTTCTTTGTAACTTTTTTGCTAGTCGTGTGTGCTGCCATCTCTGTGTGCCTACCCGCAACTCCAGTATTGCCTACTTACGAGCCCTCCAATCGTTTCTATTTCGTTGGGTATCTGTTAAGTTAGTAATTATATTATCTTTGATACAGTTAAATCGGTCAGCAATCTTCAGGATGACATTTGAGCTGCCATGCACTCCAATGTAATTCTGAAGATGATCGCTGACCGATTGGACTGACCTTTTGAAGTCGGATAAAACATCTTAGCGAAAAACATACCAATTAATCATCCATTTAGTACCTAATGCCTATTAATCTCCAGATTATCTGCTAATAAAAACTCTCGTAACAGATCCATCATCGTTATAGACTTAGTCTGTCTTTTTAGCGCAATATTTCACGTTTATAATCCGAGAATCCGAGTTTACGGCCAGCAATAGCTATATTGCCTCATTATTCGCTTAAATAGATTATAATAACTATAGGGATGTGGAATGGGTCAAAAATATATTATTTTATTTAGTACGTCAACTTAAAGAGTCCCCCGACCCTAGACTTCTCCATACAAACGTAGTCTACGTTTAATTTTGAAACCACATGTCAGATTCCGGTAAAAATTGGTAATTGTAAAGAAATTGCAATTATCTAGGGTTATAACTGGTTTCCTATACTAAAATTATGAACTGGAAAGAAAATATAACGATTTAGAAGTTTCCCATACTAATGGTCAAAAATGATATAAAACACTATATTCTATTTCAAGTTCATATTTTTACCGTCGGAAACTAGTTATAAACCTAGATAATTGCAATATCTTTGAAATTACAAAATGTTGCCCAAATCGGACATGTCGTTTTGAAATAAAACGTAGACTACGTTTGTATGGAAAGTTGTATTTTGGTCTAGGGTCGGGGGACCCTTAAGTATTTACTACTCTGTGTTTACTAACTGCCTCCGTGGTGTAGTGGTTAGAGCGTTCGGCTCATACCCGGAGGTCGCGGGTTCGATTCCCGGCGGGGGCAACGACTTTGTTGTCCTAGTTTGGTTAGGACATTGTAGGCTGATCACCTGATTGTCTGATAAATAAGATGATCCGTGCTTCGGAGGGCACGTTAAGCCGTCGGTCCCGGTCACTGTCTTTGACATTGGTCGTTACCTAAAACCATGTCAGAGGCCTTTAAGGCGGTTAAAAAATTCTGACACTAGTGTTAGTCACTAACACACACGATAAGAAGAAGTATTTACTAAACAACATGAAATTCGCTTCAATAGATTAGTACCTGGGCGACCGAGCTTTGCTCGGTTATTACTATTTACTGTGATATGGTGATAATCTACTTAAACTTTTTTAAACTTGTCTAAAAACAATAAAAATTTAAAAAATATATATAATCTTTATCATATAAAAGCAGTAACGTAGCATATAATAAAAAATAGGTCACCGAGCGGGATTCGAACCCATAATACTCGTTTCTTGCCATCCGCGCCTTAAAACCGCTAGACCAGACGGCCAGTGTCCTGCAGAACGAAATTAGCGACCACATTCTGCGTTTAAGTAAAACGCATAAATAAAAACTCGAAAATGCGCGTTTTCCCAAACATATGACTAATCTAGATCGTTTGTTTACCTACAGAAACCTCCATATACCAAAGTTAAGCGAAATCGTTAGAGCCGTTTGTGAGATCACGGAAATTTATATACATATAACATACATACATACATACATACTATCACGTCTCTATCCCTAATGGGGCAGACAGAGCATTTTGGGTCTTGCGGTTCTATGCAGAGCCCATGGCCGCAAGACCCAAAAGCCACTTTTAGCGTCATGGTGGGCGAGAAGATGGAAAAGCAATCAATACAGTGATGGGTTGCTAGCCGCATCGCCTGTTAACATGATTTGCATTTTTGCCCATTCCCTCGATCGGCTTTTACGATCTGCGTGGGAAGAGAAGCACCTGGTACATTCTAAGTTTTTTTTATTTCTTCCACACCAGCATGGGAGCATATATACATATAAATAAATAAATATACAAGAATTGCTCGTTTAAAGGTATAACATAAGATAATAACAATAGGGATGTGGACCAGGTCAAAAATATATTATTATATTTAGTACGTCAACTTAAGTATTTACTAAGCCATATGAAGATAACTTAAATAGCATTAAACTAATTAACTAAAAACTCAATATGACTAAGTATTCATAAAAACTAAACTAGATTATCCAAAAACAAAGGACCCATACTTTTTCGTTTGGCTAAGTAGTAAAAATTTACGAAAATACAGTGCTTGGAATTTTCGGAGGGGGGAATTTACGTCACCGTTGGTTAAAAATCGTAGCCAATCGCGTGACGTAACGCGAAATTTAAATGTCCTGAATCTTCTGCATTATTTACTGAAGAAAGACAAAAAAAATTGTATACTAAACTTTTTAATAAACTATGTAAGCCGTGTGGTTTCCGGCAGAGTAGAATAGGACCACTCCAAGTCCTCCCGTGGATGTCGTAGAAGGCGACTTAGGAAACAAGCTAAACAAAGCTTAGAAACATCAATGAGACCTCTCCAACCCGCCTAGCCCGCGAGGAGAGTGTAGGCCAAGTCCTTTTGCTGCTCTGGCCAAGTGTACACTGGCTCTGGTAGTACATAGAGGGTCGTAGTCCTGCAGTGGAGACTAAAAAGACCTGATGATGATGATGATGTAATCAGAAAAAAAACATTTGTCTTCCCCATCCCTATAGCTATATTGACTCATTATTCGCTTAAATAGATTATAATAACAATTTCGTAGCTGTTATAATGGAAATATTAATTTACATTACTCGTTTAATGAGTACTGTCGAAGAGTTTGTTTATGGGATTGTCTGAATTTTCCGGGGTCCAGTGCTACCCTCAATACAAAAATAAAATTTTGTTTGTATATTATTTTATTAAACAAAGGACCCATATTTTATCGTTTGGCTTAAGTAGTCACAATTCACGAAAATACAGCGCTTGGAATTTTCGGAGGGGGTTGATTTACGTCACCGTTGGTAAAAAATCGTAGCCAATCGTGACGTAACGCGAAATTTAAATGCCCTGTATCTTCGGCATTATTTACTAATGAAAGAAAAGAAAAAAATATGTATACCATACTTTTAATAATCTATCTAATGAAGTTAATAGATTCAGGTGTTACTTTGCGGAAGTCAAAGTTACATACTATGTGATTCGAATTACTTTGAGTGTGTACCTACTGGTGGCGGAATCACACAATGTAATTTGAATCACATAGTATGTAATCTATCAAAAGAACCAAAAAAAAAACTATTTTATTCCCCATCCCTATAGCTTTATTGCCTCATTCGCATAAATAGATTATAATAACAATTTCGTAGCTGTTATAAAGGAAATATTAATTTACATTACTCGTTTAATGAGTACTGTCGAAGAGTTTGTTTAAGGGATTACCTGAATTTTCCGGGGTCCAGTGCTACCACCATTACAAAAATAAAATTTTGTTTGTATATTATTTTAGTACCTGGGCGACCGAGCTTTGCTCGGTTACATCTCAAACATTAACAATTTTTTTTTAAACTTGTCTAAAAACAAAGCAAAATAAAAAAAAATATATAAACCTAAACATAAAAAAAAACAAAAGTAAGTCACCGAGTGGGATTCGAACCCGTAACACTCTTTCTAGCGGTCGCTATCCTTAACCACTGAGCTAAATCAAGGCGGTCGCGGCGCGACGAAATTAGCGACCATATTCTGCGTGGAAAGAAAAACGCATGAAAACTCGAAAACACGCGTTTTCCCAAACATAAAACTAATCTAGATCGATGGTTTACCCCCGAAAACACCCATATACAAATTTTCAGCGAAATCGTTAGAGTCGTTTTCGAGATCACAGAAATTTATAAATAAATATATATATATATATATATACATACATACAAGAATTGCTCGTTTAAAGGTATAAGATTAAACAAAGGACCCATATTTTATCGTTTGGAAAAGTAGTCAAAATTTACGAAGATTTTCACGCGCCTCTAAGTTTCGGAGTCACCTTTGGTTAAAAATCATGACGGTGACGCGAAATTTAATTGCGCTATATCTTCGTCATTTTTTTACTCATGAGAGAAAAGAAAAAAATCTCTATACCATACTTTTTAACAATCTATCTATTTGATGAGCCGAATTTTTTTTAATTCCCCATCCCTAGCTATATTGCCTCATTATTCGCTTAAATAGATTATAATAACAATTTCGTAGCTGTTATAATGGAAATATTAATTTACATTACTCGTTTAATGAGTACTGTCGAAGAGTTTGTTTAAGGGATTACCTGAATTTTCCGGGGTCTAGAGCTGCTCTCATTTGAAATCAATCATTTAAAAGGAAACGGAGATATTATTTAAAATTGTGTCTTGACCAAGCCTTAGATAACCCTTCAAACTATTTTATGAACTACTGTATACAGTTTACAAGGAGAATGTGAAGATTTTCTTCGCACATTAGACAAAAGAGGCAGATTCTTTGCAAATGTACGTAGAAAAGCTACACGTTTTAATTTTAAAGTGTCAATGACTGTTCTGATTATGGAGCCGGGAGATATTCGACGGAACTCAGTTATAAAATAACAAAACCTCATTGAGTAGGACTCGTTTGATTTGGTAGACTACGTCTAGAGTCTGATCACGCAGACGGAAGGAGGTCGATGGAAATGAGTAATAAAACGACTCAACTCCATCGAGTTTGGGCTTGTTTCGGTTGTCTTAGTGAGTACTTTGACCTCACAATAAAAGCTTGTACAAAAACATTTCATTTTAAAAAAAACTTAATTATAGCCTGTAATATCAACCTCCCATGCTGGTCTGGGAGAAATAAAAAAAAACTTAGAATGTACCAGCTGCTTCTCTTCCCACGCAGATCGTAAAAGCCGATCGTGGGGAATGGGCAAAAATGCAAATCATGTTAACAGGCGATGCGGCTAGCAACCCATCACTGTATTGATTGCTTTTCCATCTTCCCGCCCACCATGACGCTAAAAGTGGCTTTTGGGTCTTGCGGCCCTGGGCTCTGCATAGAACCGCAGGACCCAAAATGCTGTGTCTGCCCCATTAGGGATAAAGACGTGATAGTATGTATGTACGTATGTAATATCAAAGCCCTCTTCTTGCATCCACGATTCACGATCCAAGGCAGCTTGCTACCATCTACTCATGAAGCATTCAATGTCGACCCTCCATCTTTTCCTCAGCCTTCCCCTACGCCGTCGTATTTTCTTTTTTTTCGTATCGTTCTTTATTCACCTTTATTTATATTTTGTATACATAAAAGAGCAGTACACAAACGCGACAATATCGTTTGACGGATTTAGAGCGTACAATATCGGGATCCTCGAATCCGCTCCGAGAGGTCTGGATTATCGGAATTGCGACCGGAATCGGCCAGGGCTGCCACAACACTACATTCAAGTGTCTAGGTTAATTAAAATCTTGCATTTTATTTACATAATTTTAAATTATTTTATGATTTGATTGTTTTTCGGCGTTAGTATAACAATATATACGTATTTAAAGTAGTTTAATTCTTAATAAAGTTTTTTTAACTGACATCCAAAAAGGAGGAGGTATTATTGGTAGCGATCTTTCTTTTAATGTATGTTCATCGATTATTCGATTAGATCGATTTAGAAATTCTTTCTTTTATTTAAAAGCGAATTCTTGTCAGGTAATTCCATACTAATTTTATCAAAATCGGTTGTGTAGTTTGGGGGTGAAGTCGGTTTTTAGTTTTGAAAAATTATCGGAAACATTAAAATATTTTCGAAACGTTAATATATTTAGCTAGCATCGCCGCATTTAAAAGGAAGGACGCAAGGCAGGGGCAGTCAAATGCAAATAGCGTAGTAGCGGCAAACGTGTAAATCCGCCAATGGTGACAACCCTGTATCGTTTTGCAGAAATAATTATGCCGCCAATGTTTTTGGGCGCCAGATTTTTTCGCAGCAAAATTCTGCTAAATAGAATTTATTTAATGAATCCCCTACGGTCTGACGACACCCTGTAAAGCGATTTGTTTTTAATCTATGAACAAAATGGCGGGTTTCGGTAATTTGTCAATGGCTGATTGGTTCTTTTGGTGTTTTGTGTTCGGCTTTTCTTTCACAAATTGGTTGAAATAAAACAGAAGACATAATTAAGAAATAAGAAATTTTAGAATCTGCTTATCCGATTTGGGTCTTGTTTTAACTAATTCCACCAAAAATATAAATGTGGAAATGGAAGCCAAGTTGAATTTGAGACAAAAGGTATAAATTGCTGCATAGTTTTGTAGGGAATCTTAAAATTTATTCATTATCTCAATATTTGAATTTTCATGTATTGAGGATAAATAGGTTTCGAGTTGTAAAGGGGTCAAAGTAGGTCGAAATGGTTCTTATATATGATATGGACCAAGTGATAAATGGTGACATTTTTTTATAATGCCCGGGTATTATTAATAATGGCAAGCTACTTTGGGCTAAAGTAATCAATTCATCACCCCCATCAGCTCTCATTATGCTCATTTTTAAAATTGCGCGGAAATTTATTTTAATGTCTTTTTAACCACATTCCTCATTTCTCCTGCCAAAACCTATTCAAGGGTACACCTTTCATAGGTATATCCAGGAATAGGTTTTGGCGGGAGCGCCACATGACAACAACTTCTCCAAAGGGCCTGTACGTGTTGGATCTGTACCCCTACGCCTCTCAAAGGACCGGGGTGAAAAGACCCGTGATTCTCAAAGGAGATAAATAAAACTTACATGATTCCTCGATGAGCACTTCCTGCTGGCTCTCCACCCATCGAAGCAGCACGCACACCACACAAATCACAAACCACATTGTCGATGGCGGCACAACACTATCGCACACCGGTATTTATCGGAAACTCAGGCGCACTTGCACATCACTATCACCTCCGCGTCGCACTAGTGAAGTCGGTTCCTGTAACAAGAGAAAGGTTTTATTAGTGATGTAATAATGTTTTTTACTTTTACGGGGTAGACAATAACAAAGTTTAAGAAGGACATTTTTGATCCTCGACACAAAAAGAGGAGTTGCAAGTTTCTATGGATGTGTCTGTCTGTAAAAGCGGCCAAGTGCGAGTCGGACTCGCCTATGAAGGGTTCCGTAGCAGCAAGTAACATAATATAAGTCTTGTAGTATGTTTTTTTTTTATATTTTTCTATTTGAGTTGATTGAATGAAAGGTAATTTGCAGTTTATATTTTTTGACGTGTATTAAAAAAAACTACTTACTAGATCTCGTTCAAACCAATTTTCGCTGGTAGTTTGCATGGTAATGAACATTGTATATTTTTTTTAGTTTTATCATTCTCTTATTTTAGAAGTTACAGGGGGGGACACATATTTTTCCACTTTGAAAGTGTCTCCCGCGCAAACTATTCAATTAAGAAAAAAATGATATAAGAAACCTCAATATCATTTTTTAAGACCTATCCATAGATACCTCACACGTATGAGTTTGATGAAAAATAAATTTTTGAATTTCAGTTTTAAGTATGGGGAACCCCCAAAAATTATGTTTTTTTTTTCTATTTTTGTGTGAATATCTTAATGCGGTTTACAGAATACATCTATTTACCAAGTTTCAACAGTATAGTTCATATAGTTTCGGAAAAAAGTGGCATACGGACGGACAGACAGACAGACAGACATGACGAATCTATAAGGGTTCCGTTTTTGCCATTTGGCTACGGAACCCTAAAAATGATATTAACAAGCGCACAATATTTTTGAAAGACCTATGCAACGATAGTCGACACGATGAGTTAGTTAAAAAAAATAATACTTTACATGGGACATGGGTAGCTCAGAGCTACTTGTCCAGATTTAATTTTACCACTTTATCGGCATAATTAATATACCTATACATATTCTTACTAAATTACAGCTTTCTGACATGGTTAACTTCTAAGGGTTCCTTGTTTACTACGGAACCCTAAATATTACGCCTTAGCAAAAGTTGTTCAGCATGATGAGCATTTTTTGGAGTCATAAAGCCCATGCGAACGAAGTCGCAGGCTTCGGCTAGTTACCAAATAAATCGATAGATACATTTCCCTCTTTCTTTCGACACCTATTCTACACATCTTTAATAATGATTTTAATCTCCAACTTTTTAATTTCAAATTAGGCTTTCAAACAAAAGCTTTGAAGTTTAAACAGCTCATTAAGAAATCTATAATTTATTAAAATGCAGAATAATTTAGGCGCGTCTGGGATCTTTAGAACGATTGTCTTATCTTAAGGATTGTTTGATCTTTTGATTTAAACTAACGTGAGATGCAATCATTCTTAAGAGTTCCCTTACCCTAGACCAAAATACAACTTTCCATACAAACGTAGTCTACGTTTTATTTCAAAACGACATGTCCGATTTCGGCAAAAGTTTGTAATTTCAAAGATATTGCAATTATCTAGGGTTATAATTGGTTTCCTACACTAAAAATATGAACTTGAAGTGTTTGATATCATTTTGGACCATCAGTATGGGAAACTTCTAAATCGTTATATTTTCTTTCCAGTTCATAATTTTACCGTGGGAATTCAGTTATAAACCTAGATAATTGCAATTTCTTTACAATTACCAATTTTTTGCGGAATCTGACATGTGGTTTCAAAATTAAGCGTAGACTACGTTTGTATGAAGAAGTCTAGGGTAAGGGGACTCTTAAATTACAGTAAGTGTATCGCGAGCCGGTGCGGTGTACGGGCTCGTCACATTCGCCCTGATGAGTACCTCCGGATGAGGTCGAAACATGTCGGCAGTAGCTGACTCTATCTATACGTGAGTAACCAGTTTACTGAATTTAAGAATGATTGTTTGATCTACTTAGTTTACAGTATATGTTTAGAAGCAGTAATAATTCAACATTATAGAAAATATACACACAGATTTATATACAGAAGGTTAGCGGTCCGTATTCTACATGTAAACCTTCCTCTTAACTCACTATATTATTTATAAAAACGTTTGGTATACAAACATTTTTGGAGTTTTATTTGGTAGTATTTATGGTAAACATATTTTTTTTAATTGACTTCTTTTTAGAAACTTTGTTAAAAAAAATTTAACATAGTCCCGTTGGCAGAGGGCTCATACACATAAACACGATACGACGTCGTATCGTGGAAATAACCGATGAGCAACGTAAAAATTCACGACACGACATGCAACGCGCAACGACGCACGGCACGACGTCGTATCGTAGACTTTTTTCGCGGGTCACACCGCGGGGCGCTGCTAGTCCTTATCCTTACTCCTTGCTAATATTATAAATGCGAAAGTGTGTTCGTATATTTGTTTGTTTGTTTGTTACCACTTCACGCTTCAACCACTGAACCTATTTAGATGAAAATCGATATGGATATAGTTTGATACTCAGGGAAGGACATAGAATAGTTTTCAACCCGAAATTCCCACGGGAGCGAAGCCCACGGGCACAGCTAGTATTATATAGTAAACAAAACATATCAACTATCTCAATTTAAATTCAACAAACATAAGTTTCATCCCGATTCCTACACGTTTCGGATTCAATTAAACTAATCCTGAACCAATCATGGTTATGTCGATAACATGCTCTTAATCTACACTTCTATTTCAAACATTGATTAACGATTTTGAACTAACTAATGCCCACCGTATTACTCCCATAGTCAAAATACTGTGTTAATCCAGGTAAACTATTTATTAACCGGTAAAGACCCGCACGACATTAATAAACGTCCACGTCATTGTCTTACTATTGTGTCTGGTATTGGCGGTAAAGGAACGGTTAACCGACTTTCGAAAATTTCGAAATCTGAATCGAAATAAAATCTATATAGTTTTCGGACCGTTTTACAAAATTTCACGAAAATCGGTTGAAAAATGCGACCCTGTAGGCGAGAACAGTCGGATAGATTTCAAATCGGTCCAGGCTTTTTCCAATTTGGTGAACATACATAAAAAACGATCGTGACAAATTGATAACCTCGTCCTTTTGAAAGTAAAAACAGATTATATCGGTTAAATAATTTGATAGACCCTTAACTTTTTTTTTTGCAGTTATGAAATATTTCGTTGAGAAAAAAGAAATAACAACAAAAAAAGTAAACTAAACTAAATAAATTAAACTAAGCTATAAAATAAACTTATACTAAATTAAAAAAAATCTCATCTTGTCCATGTGGCCTGGTTGCAAGAACGCTGGCTGCGTTTACTCGCTGGATAGCAATGCTGATCCGATGAGCGAAAAAGCAGCCAGCGTTCTTGTCAGATACGCTTTACTTTATTTATACCCTTAACTTAATATTGTTTAATTTTGTATTTTTGTTGCGTCCTTTATGTACAAGTAGCTGTACGCGCGGGCTTCGCTCCCCGTAGGAATTTCGGGATAAATTGTACCCTATATCCTTCCCCGAGTCTCCAACTATAGCTATACCAAATTTCATCCAAATCGGTTCAGTAATTTAAGCGTGACGAGGTAAAAAATAAACAAATATACAAACTCACTTTGGCATTTATAATATTAGTAGGACAAAGAATTTACATATATACTAAGATATCAGAAATATAATCTGGACGAATATAATTTAATGTTTGATACAAATTAATTAGCATGCTTAATTATCCTAAGTAAGCAATAATGTATCTTACATTATTTACCCAAAACATATTAAATATTCTAAAGCCAAAACATATACTATGCATATTAATCAGAGGTAAATTGTTATCTTTTAATACTTTTACACGAACCATTATATTTCCAAACATTGAAAAATATTTGCAGTCAAGAAAATAATATTTAAATAATACTAGATAATATTAACATGTAACGAAATATTATAAATAAATAAATAATAAATATATAGGGACAGATAACACTGATTGAGCTAGCCCCAAAGTAAGTTCGAGACTTGTGTTATGGGATACTAACTCAACGATACTATAATTCATAACAAATACATATATAGATAAACATCCAAGACCCAGGACAATTTGAAAAAGGCCATTTTCCAACTTGCCCTGACTAGGAATCGAACCCGGGACCTCACTATATACAAACGCACTTTCGCATTTCTAATATTAGTAGGACAAAGAATTTACATACATACTAAGATATCAGAAATCTAATCTGAAGGAATATAATTTAATGTTTAATACAAATTAATTCGTATGCTTAATTATCCTAAGTAAGCAATAATGTATCTTATATTATTTACCCAAAACATATTAAATATTCTAAAGCCAAAACATATACTATGCATATTAATCAGAGGTAAATTGTTATCTTTTATTACGTTTACACGAACCATTATATTTCCAAACATCGAAAAATATATGCAGTCAAGAAAATAATACTTAAATAATACTGGATAGTATTGACATGTAACGAAATATTATCAATAAATAAATAATAAATATATAGGGACAAATTACACTGATTGAGCTAGCCCCAAAGTAAGTTAGAGACTTGTGTTATGGGATACTAACTCAACGATACTATAATTCATAACAAATACATATATAGATAAACATCCAAGACCCAGGACAATTTGAAAAAGGCCATTTTCCAACTTGCCCTGACCAGGAATCGAACCCGGGACCTCACTTTATACAAACGCACTTTCGCATTTCTAATATTAGTAGGACAAAGAATTTACATACATACTAATATATCAGAAATCTAATCTGAAGGAATATAATTTAATGTTTAATACAAATTAATTCGTATGCTTAATTATCCTAAGTAAGCAATAATGTATCTTACATTATTTACCCAAAACATATTAAATATTCTAAAGCCAAAACATATACTATGCATATTAATCAGAGGTAAATTGTAGAGTAATCTTTTACGTTTAGACAAACCATTTTATTTCTAAACATTGAAAAACGCAGTCAATGTTATATTATAAAATACACATATTTTATAGTTAATTAAGATATTATTAATGTAATTGTTATATACTTGTTTTCTCTCGAAGAGTATAACAATTACAAGAAAAATAACAGTTATAAGATTATCCTCTGATAATTATTCGTTTTACACACATGATTTCTTTTGGTGCAATAAAGTTTTTTGTATTGTATTGTATTGTATTGTATTGTATTGTATTGTATTGTATTGTATTGTATTGTATTGTATTGTATTGTATTGTATTGTATTGTATTGTATTGATAAGGATTGCAACCAGTTTTTATGATTGTTATGTTTTTTCTGAGTATTTTTGTAATGGTCTTAATTATTATGTTTTGTGTGAGAATAAAATATATTGAGCTAAGTATAAATCCTTCCAAACTTATACCACTTTTACATAACCATATTAACCATGTTAATTTTAAATTTCACTTCATTTTGTCATATTTAGAAACAATATTCCACACTAAAAAAATCTTGCAATCATGAACCCACCTGCAATTTTAAACATTCCAAAACACAACACTAGAACACTAACACAAAAACACTAAAATCCAATCATTCACACATTGTTTACAATCCGACTCGGTACACTATCGAAAATTCAATAGTTTTCTGGGACACTAAAAATAGCATATGTTAAATAATGTTAAATATAAGACCAATATTTCTAAACACAATTAAATCCAATTGTTAAGGTCAACCCGCCGATTAGTAACACGTAAACTCGCGGGTTTGTCCGTGACGGGCGTTACGCGCGCGACGCGTCCTCTCACCGTGCGGGACCGATCCCGTATGCCGTATGCCGCGGGAAACGGGAGCGAGCTCTCCGCCTATTTTTTGTTGTGCTCGAATTATTTTGATTTCATAATAGATGGTTTTGATCCCATGCTGGTCTGGGAGAAATCAAAAAAACTTAGAATGTACCAGCTGCTTCTCTTCCCACGCAGATCGTAAAAGCCGATCGAGGGATGGGCAAAAATGCAAATCATGTTAACAGGCGATGCGGCTAGCAACCCATCACTGTATTGATTGCTTTTCCATCTTCTCGCCCATCATGACGCTAAAAGTGGCTTTTGGGTCTTGCGGCCTTGGGTTCTGCATAGAACCGCAAGACCCAAAATTCTCTGTCTGCCCCATTAGGGATAGAGACGTGATAGTATGTATGGTTTTATGGTTTTGCCTATCTATGGTTTGATTTTGGTCTTTTAGGTTATTTTGAATTATTTGGTCTTTGAGGCTGCGGACGTCGGACGGCAGTCGCTCTGTGTAACCAATAACCTCATCAAATCACCTAGGCGGCGCAGTGGTCACGTAGGGTGGACGTACCTAATACCAGCCCCGTACCTAATACCAGCCTTTTAACGTTTTTTTAGATAATAAGGTTTCTGTAAAAATAACGTGGCAAGAACTTTTTTTAAAAAATATAACCCATTTGGTCCAAAATATTTGTTAAATATGGTGACACTGGACTGAGTACTTCGACGTCAATCGTCAATTAAAGGTAGGCGACTACGGACGGCGGCCATTTTGCTAAAAAAATGATAAGTTCCGGAGTCACTTAAACAAGGTATTTATCTTATTTCTTCAGCTCTACTGTTCTTGATTTGGTTTTTTTAATATTATGATAAAGTTGTGAATCGATTTCTAAATAATAATTCAGGTTTTGTCTCTCATATCAGCTGAAATTATGGGGCTGTAGTTAGATACATCAAATGTATGAAGTATGTAATTTCAGCCACTCTAGGCCACTCTAGGCTGGTATTAGGTTATATGGAGTACCTAATTCCAGCCACCCTAGGCTGGTATTAGGTTAGATGGAGTACCTAATATCAGCCACCCTATTAGGCTGGTATTAGGTTTAACGGAGTACCTAATTCCAGCCACCTGAGGCTGGTATCACACTAGGCTGATATTCGGTACGTGAAAGGGTGGTATTAGATACCGAGAGGCTGTAATTAGAGCCGAAGGGTACTTTACTATATTTTATTGTTTTAAAAATTTGCAGTTAGATTTATGGTCAATTCAAATGTTAATTATGATTTTCAAATACATAACCTATCAACCTAAAAAAGAAACAATTGATTTCAGCCTAAACATAAAGCAGTACAATTTTTTAAAGGTGAAATTTGTACCAAAAGGCTGACATTAGGTACGTCCACCCTAGTCCGCCACCCAGAGGTGACGGGTTCGATCCCCGGTCAGGGTAAGTTGAAAAATGGCCTTTTTCAAATGGTCCTGGGTCTTGGATATTTATCTATTTAAGTATTTGTTATATAATATAGTATCGTTGAGTAAGTATCCCATAACACAAGTCTCGAACTTACTTTGGGGCTAGCTCAATCATTGTAATTTGTTCCTATATATTTATTTAATTTTTTAGGTTAGGGAGCGGACCACGGGCTCTGAAGAGTTACCGGTGAGGATGCAACCGGGAATACGGAGGGATGATGATGATGATCAATAGTTTTAGGAAAGTATCATAATATTTGTATAATTCCGTGTTATATTTAATTTTATGAAACAATCTAACACGGTTAACTGGTAAGTATCCTATATACTTGTTCACAAGTTTTATTACTAAGCTAAAAATAAATACATACAAAGTATAACAAAAAAGGTGGTTTAAAGGACGTTTGTGTGTCTGTATGTTATTTTAATATCACCATATTATTCAACAAAAAATCTATCAGTTATTAATTTCAAAGGATTGATTGCTTTTACAAGAGCTTAGCTCTTTAACAACAGGGAGATAACTAGCAGAATGGAAAAAGCGTCTTAGCTAATATAAAAATATTTTATCTTATAAGCCCGATATTCCTCACTTCTCATATTTACGATGAAAAATCATATTTCACGAACAGGTCTCGAAAATATTCGCTAGCGCTAATAAATTTCATTTTTCGCAACTTACTCGACGTTTACTGAGCTTTAAATCAGAGTTACTACATTCCTATTTGGAATTTCCCCACATTATGTCATAAAACTTATATCATTATTCATTTCGTCATTATCATTTCAGCCGCACAACGTAGTCACAGATTACTAATAAGTGACGTAGTGGACGTTGTGCGGCTGGACATAGGCCTCTCCCAAAGATTTCGAAAATGACCGATCAAGAGCGGCCCGCATCCAGCGCTTTCCAGCGAGCCGTGCCTACCTTCAATATATCTATGCGATGAAAAATGTTTTAAAACTAGTAGTAACAAAAATAATTTTAAGTTAGAAATATACGTTTGAACTACCTTTATTTACGTTGTTGTTTTGTTATTATTTTTTTTACTACTCACAAAAAATAACACCATCGTCATTTTAGCCCACATCAACATAAAATAACAAAGTAAGTACTTTTTTCATGGATGACCATATTGACCATTGTTGTACAGCTGGTGTCATACAGAAAAAAAAGATATGAAATGTTTTTAACCTGTCGTCTGTTTACAGATCGGAATCCGGTCGACAAGCATTGTTTTACTATTGTGTCTGGTATTTTGCACTGACAACAGGTTAATAATATTTGACATGAAAAATTAAACTTTAACTATTATAAAATAACCGGCCAAGTGCGAATCGGATTCGCGCAGTAAGGGTTCCGTACCATTATATATATATAACTGCCTCCGTGGTGTAGTAATTAGAGCGTTCGACTCATACCCGGAAGTCGTGGGTTTGATTCCCGACGGGGGCAACGACTTAGTGTTGTTGTCCAAGTTTGGTAAGGAGATTGCAGGCTGATCACCTGATTGTCTGATAAGTAAGAACATCCGTGCTTTGGAGGGCACGTTAAGCCGTCGGTCCCGGTCACTGTCTTTGACATTGGTCGATACCTAAAACCATGTCAGAGGCCTTTAAGGCGGTTTAAAAACTCTGACACTAGTGTTAGTCACTAACACACACGATAAGAAGAAGAAGACCATTATCCATAAAAATCGCGTTCTTTGTATGGAAGCCCCCCTTAAATATTTATTTTATTTTGTTTTAAGTATTCGATGTTATAGCGGCAACAGATATACATAATTTGTAAAAATTCAAACTGTCTATCTATGGCGATTCTTAAGATACAGCCTGGTGACAGACAGGCGGACAGGCGGACAAACGGGCAGACGGACAGACTGCGAAGTCTTAGTAATAGGGTCCCGTTTTTACCCTTTGGGTACGGAACCCAAAAAACGAGTTAAAACCAACTAAGGAAAAAGAACACTTTTCTCCCAAAAATTGTAGGAAACCTATAAACCTGGCAACACTTTCCCTGATTTGGAAGCGCGGACTAAATACCCGATAAATCAAGTTAGTCACAGATGTTAGGCCGTAACTTAGCGTAATTGGCATATGAGAGGGACTGGATTTTTAGCATTTTTTTCTGTTTTACGCGCAGTCGCCCGCTTTATTCTCTTTTGCTTCGTCGTTTTGTTTGTAGAGTTTATACATTCTCTTAATCACATTTTCATTTACTATGTGTTCGTTCGCTCAACGTTCTTTGAGATATTTACGACCTCTTTTCTCTCGACATTGTCTATACTCCTTTTGGTTAGGTATTTAAATAAATGTAAACAATCTTGACATGTCTTTTATTGAAATATACACTTTATAAATCAATACCTTTGCAAATTATAAATTAATTATATTATAAATTATAAATTACATAATTAAATTATGCAAATTACAAATTAATTATATTATAAATTATAAATTACATAATTTAATTATATAATTTATAATTTTATAAATTAATTATATCACAAATTATAAATTACATAATTAAATTATGTAATTTATAATTTATAATATAATTAATTTATAATTTATAAATTAATTATATCACAAATTATAAATTACATAATTAAATTATGTAATTTATAATTTTTTTTTTGTAATTATTTGTATTATTTTGACCATCAATTGTAATTTGTTCAGATTGTAATGACTTGTATGATTAATAAAATCAAACAATTTGTGATATAATTAATTTGTAATTTGCAAAGGTATTGATTTATAAAGTGTATATTTCAATAAAAGACATGTCAAGATTGTTTACATTTATTTAAATACCTAACTGATACCTAACCAAATGGAGTATAGAGGTAAATGTCTGTTTGAGAGTATATACAAAGCTGAAGAGTTTTTTATTTGTTTGAACGCGCTAATATCAGGAACCACTGGTCAGACTTAAAAAATTCTTTCGGTATTCGATAGGTCGTTTATTGAGGAAGGCTATAGGCTATTTTGCATCACGCCCGCGACTTCATTCGTGTGGTTAACGCGGGCGAAGCCGCGCGCTGCATCTAGTATACATACTAGTATACATATTATAAACTTGTCTAAAATCAATACAAAACAAAAAATTATATATAAACTTGAACATAAAAAAAAAACAAAAGTAAGTCACCGAGTGGGATATGAACCCGTGACACTCTTTCTAGCGGTCCGTATCCGCAACCACTGAGCTAAACGGATAGCGGCCGGTGCGACGAAATTAGCGACCATATCCTGCGTGGAAAGAAAAACGCATGAAAACTCGAAAACACGCGTTTTCCCAAACATAAGACTAATCTAGATCGATTGTTTACCCCCGAAAACCCCCATATACCAATTTTCAGCGAAATCGTTAGAACCGTTTTCGAGATCACAGAAATTTATATACATATAAATAAATAAATATTCAAGAATTGCTCGTTTAAAGGTATAAGTTATTAATATGCGAATTATAAGCCGTACATTAATCGGCTTACGTTTAACACGTTCAGTGCGGTATCGGATTGAAAAAGCCTGATGCGTAACTGTCCTGCTGTGCGGGCGCGTGAATCTATTGCTATCTCACGGTGCGGGGGGCATAAATATAGGAAGTTTTGTAGTAGGAAAGTGACAAATATATTCATTGGTATTGTGTCATCAAATAGTAGCCAATAAAAACAATTAAAACGCATCGGTTCTTTTAGACCTGTTACGGCATGGAAGAAAAATATTTTCCGTAGGTGCGTGTATTAGGTGTTTGAGACCTGATGCCCGATGATCCGATAACCGCACATGAATTGCTTGCCAGTCCGTTAGTGATGTCCAATACTCGATGACGTAGTCGCCCGGAGCATAGATACCTAAGATAATTGTATCAAAGTATCGACGTTAACTACCTACTTACATACGTAAAGTGCACATTATAGTACATAAAAAAATAATATTATGAACGAAAGTGACAATGAAGCATTCCAGGAGAAAATGTGTGATGGTGGAAGTGATAGAGTTAAAAGGAAAATAGAAGAAAGGGGTAAAGAATCGCCATTTAATGCGTCGGAGCAATGTAAATCCGTTAATTTTATATAATAAACTAAGAAAAACAATAAGTAGCAAAGAGGCTGCCAAAAAAGTGAAAAAAGTAATGTCCTATTATATGTACCCAGCGCTTAAAATTTTACTGTCGTGATCGTTACAATAAGGCTCATTCCATTTTCGAAATATAAATAAACAAGTATCTTTTTTGCATTATCGATATTTTATGTACAACACTAGAAATTTATCGATATAATTACTCTTCTGTGCTGATGTTGGGTGTTTACGACCCTACACTTTCTTTTAATTTTTTTTATATATAAAAACAACTAAACTCCAGGACGAACGTAATGTTAGGATGAAGTAACTCAATGTAAACTCGTCTCATGCGTTAATTTAACGTTAAGTCTAATGATTTAAGATATATTTTAGTTTTACAAAAAAGTGCAAAATAGGTCCTATAGACCCAATAACGCACATCAGGAAAGTTTAGAAACAGGTCTAGTAAACCTTATACAGCACTTTTTGAAAGTTACAGCAGCAGGGTAACGCACCGAACGTGTTAATAACTTTTATAACACAATCAGGTAGGTATTCAATTCGTTTCATAGTTATATTATAGCTTTACTAACTCAAATTCTTAAACAACGTCACTGTTATGCTTCAAGTATATGCAATTTGAAGGGTGCAATATGAATATAACCCGACCATGAACAAATGTTCGGTCGGTGATAAGGACAAAACACGGTACTTTTTTCTTTTTCATTTTTTAAGACCTATCCATACAAATACCACACGTAAAACGAACGGGTTTGATAGAAAAAAAATGAGTTTCAATTCTTAGTTTAGGGAAGGGGACCCCCAAATTTATTGTTTTTTTTTTCTATTTTTGTGTGAAAATCTTTATGCGGTTTACAGAATACATCTTTCAATAGTATAGTTTTTATAGTTTCGGAAAAAGAGGCTGTGACATATGGACGGACAAACTGACAGACATGACAAATCCATAAGGGTTCCGTTTTTTGCCATTTGGCTATGGAACCCTAAAAACGCCCTTTAACAAGTTCCTAAATCAGTCACCGACCGCATTGTCTTAAACCTAGATCTAGTTCACACTCTCAAACTGCGGAAACTCGTGTCCAAGTAGTCTAACATAAAATCCCGCGAGATATGGTCCCTTCACACTGGATGACCCAGTTACACTATCTGCTGATATAAATCTTTATGTACGGACAGTGTGACGGTGAGTGGTGACCCTATTGAAGTACTGAGTCAACAGGTCAAAGATTTGAGGTTTGCATTTTTTAAATGAGTTCTCATTCGTACTTGTACGAGCCTTTCACGTTCTAACGATAACTACATACATACATACATACTATCACGTCTTTATCCCTAATGGGGCAGACAGAGCATTTTGAGTCTTGCGGTTCTATGCAGAGCCCAGGGCCGCAAGACCCAAAAGCCACTTTTAGAGTCATGGTGGGCGAGAGGATGGAAAAGCAATCAATACAGTGATGGGTTGCTAGCCGCATCGCCTGTTAACATGATTTGCATTTTTTGCCCATTCCCTCGATCGGCTTTTACGATCTGCGTGGGAAGAGAAGCTGCTGGTACATTCTAAGTTTTTTATTTCTCCCAGACCAGCATGGAGATGGACCAGAGCAGCATAACGATAACTAGACGCTGGATATCGTCAGCTCAATTTCGTTCCCTATTATTTATTACACACCTACTATAGAATTCTATTCCTATATGTTTACTTGTTGCTGGTATACGGTAGAATCTAACTTCCCCTGACTTTCCCATCCCCCAGACTGCAATCCCCCACACGCTCCATAATACCCTATATACGTGCTCTCCTGGTTTCTCTAGCCTGGTACTGGTTCAAAGAGGTCTGACGTGGCTGCGCTAGTAAAACAGAGGCGATAAGTACCCATATTGGCCCGTAGCTGTAAGTGCTGTCATGTTCATTCCAAAGTGGACCTAGCTCCAACGCTCTTGCTGCGAAAGCTGGCTGGGTGAGCACAGAACTGAACTGAACTGAAGTGAAATTATCTTAGAACTTTATCTTTGTCTTATCACTAGGCTATCCGACTGTTTTAGCCTACAGATATTATGTATTATTGATTTATATGATAATATAAATGAATTTTTCGGGGTACTGTGCTTCCCCCTATTTGAAAATAATGTCAGTTTAAATTGTTAATCATTTGAAATAGTTTCAGGGCTACCTACGGTAAACTTCAAACTATTTTATGAACTAGGTACCCTTTATAGTTTAAAGTAAGAACCTGAAGCTTTTCTTCGTACATTAGCCAAAAGAGCTTCACGTTCTAAACTATATGTGGAAAGTGAGTGTCGCTAGTTTCGGTTTTATCCCATCTCTACAAATGCTTTCCGTGCATGCCCAACGCGCCTTAGGAAGTTTTCACTTAAAAATGTTTAGACTAAATCCCGTTTTGTCATAAAGGCAGCTGTCTCGACGTCTGCCAGATATTAATCAACTTTATGAGCTATTTTGATTCATCTGCCTTTATCGAACGCCGACCTAGAAACATTCGATGCCTGAAATATGATTTAATAACTCACTTCGCAACCAAACATTACCTTTTTGATAACTATTATGATTTATGATATGACGATTCATCTCGCTATATTAAATACCGACCTAGAAAGAGTATTCGGTGCTTTAAATAATCGACATTTATATCTCATTTTGAAACTTAACGGTTTTCAATACACGAACCGTTTTTCTGAACAAATAAATGAGATAAATATATACGGACAAGTAACACAGATTGAGCTAGCCCCAAAGTAAGTTCGAGACTTGTGTTATGGGATACTCACTCAACGTTACTATATTTTATAACATATACATATATAGATAAGCATCCAAGACCCAGGTCAATCTAAAAAAGATAATTTTCTATCTTGACCAGGAATCGAACCCGGGACCTATAGTATGACATCCTGGATTGATAAAAATTAGGCCACAGACGTCATCAAAAAGAACATATAGGCGATCAACTTATAAAATGTATTTGGAAAGGGAAATTTCATACAACTTCAACTCAACGAACACAAAGTTGGCATTAGTAACGGAACCCTACACTGCGCGTGGCTCGACACGCACTTGGCCAAGTAACTGCCTAGTATAGACTTTTGCACATTTTTCGTAAAAAATCCTCTAATCTTTAATTTCAAATGGTGCCCCAAAACACTTAAAAGAAATGAATTATCAGTGATAACGTCAAAACCATCACTCGAAGCATCATTGGCCGCTAGTCAATTCGGTCCCTATTCAGGTCGACACGGAGGTACCTATCAATGGCCACAAAGGCCCATTCTCGTGACATATTCGCTTTCGAGACTTCACAATGGCCGTTTTTATCCTACCCACGCTTTTGTTGTCTCATTGGTGGGTTTCGTTTGGAACTTTCTGGTTAAAGATTTTAATTCAATCAATCTTGAACTGGCAAGTTCTTCCCCAACTACTACCACTGTTACTGTTATGAATAGAAGGCATATTTCGAAGTAAGTGACGACTTCAAGTTCATGTTTAAACTATGCTAATCCACCACCCAGAGGTTCCGGGTTTGATCCCGGTCAGGGCAAATTAGAAAATGTCCTTTTTCAAATTGTCCTGGGTCTTGGATGTTAATCTATATATGTATTTGAGGAGAAGACACAGTAATAGAGTAAAAGTTATGAAAAAATGTCTGTCTGTTTGTATTATACAAGCTAATCTCCGAAAATACTGGACGGATTCGAATGAAATCTGTTTTGTTTTATAGCTGCTAAGCCTGGGCAACACATAGGATATAAATGGAACACCTGATGAAGAACTATAATGGTACAGCTAAACTATAAGAAATTAAAAAATGATGCTTTAGCAAAAGTTGTTCAGCCTGATAAGCCTTTTCCAGAGACAAACACGAAGTCGCAGGCTTCGGCTAGAAAAAAATACGTAATGCAACTAGTCCCTCAGGGATCGAATCAAGACAGCAATTGGGAACAAGCCGTCGTCGTGAATTGTAATAGTGGCCACTTTGGTAAATTCTGCTCTTGGCAGGTGGGTAATGAAGACGACGTGAACAACGTGCAATTTTTGGGCATTTGATTTATACTGAGGTCGGGAGTCCAGGAGAGGACGCACTGCCAGCGTTTACCCTTCGGTCACAGGTATGGCACTTCATAGAAACGGAGTAACAAATATACCTAGTACCATGGTATAATAAAACAGGTATTCTCTTCCCGAGATGGAACTTGACTACGTCACAAAGTGTTGCCACTGATTGTTCTTTTCAGTAAATTTAAGGACTTTCTCAATTAGTTCATGAATATTAAATAAAATATTAGGTAACTTAGCTATTTAGTAACTCGCGATTCTCGCATGATTCATCATTTCAATAATTTATAAATTGATATAATGGATTATTAATTCGAAATTGGTATATAAAGTTCAAAAATGCATTACGCTCGGGTAATTCAATTTCACACAGTGGCAACATATCAAACTGATGACGTAGTCAAGTTCTACCTACGTCATCAGCTGTCACGGGAAGAGAATACCTTATTTTATTATACCATGCCTAGTACTACCACAAACGAAACAATATGTCTGTGCACAAGTCAAATGTGTGAGTTAAACAATCAGGGTCGCCACCACATTTTTTGCTTTGCTTATATTCCTAAGTGACTCGCGTTACGTCAACGTGCAACTAGCAACAACCCTGTTTTACAGGCGACAGGGCCCAAAAGCGGGGGAGGGGTTGCGGGGACGCCAGATTGCGGGGGACAGTGCGAGTTTCCGTTCTGTATGTAATACTATTATTAATACTGTGCTTCGGTTTTAATACAAGTTTAGTCCATGGTACTATGTAGGCACACATTGTTAAGTCAGCTATTTGTGTCGCAGCGGGCTGGCAGGCATTCTGACGCTAGTCGTCACCCGCCCGTCTCCTCGATAACCCGTGTAACACTTAGTACATAGTGTAGATCGTATTCCTGTGTAAATTGTATATTGACTGTCCGTGTTTGTGATCATTGAAATATACTCGTCGTCCTGGAACTTATCTTTGATTTATAAAGACCTTCTGAGACTCTGAATGTTAGGTCACAGTTAGACAAATAGTTGGCATTACAGTGATTAGGAGCAGTGACCTACAACTACATAAGTACTATAACTAAAACTGTATGTTTTTTAATATAATCTTATCGTATGTAGATCTGTTATTGTAAGTATATGTATAGATAACGTGTATATATATTATTACAGTAGTGTAATTATGAGTAGCATTTAGTGTTTTAGCTTGTAAGTATTGTACAACGTTCTACAACACATTTGGTCATTAACTCCTCTGCTTGTAGGGCTGACTGGAAGAGATCCCTGACAGGGATAAGTCCGCCTTTGTTATTGTTTCATCTGTGTTTCAATTGTCGCTTTTTATGTACAATAAAGAATTTAAAATACAATACTATATAACTATCATCGTCATCATTATCAGGTCTTTTTGTCTCCACTGCAGGAGCACGACCCTCTCTGTACTATCAGAGCCATACTTGGCTACAGCAGCCAGAGGACTTGGCCTACACTCTCCTACTATAGTCTCATTGATGTTTACAAGCTTTGTTTAGCTGGTATTTTAACGCAGTAAGTAATTAATTATACCTAATAACTGAATCATGAAAGGAAACAAGTAAAACCAGGTCACCGTTCCCTGTTCACAATATTTTAAGCTAATGCATAGTTAGCACAATTTTTCATGGAAATATCGTACTTACGTAAGACATTTGATTTATTCGTAATACTAACGAGTCGAGCTTTTATGCTACTAATATATCACGAGCTAGTAGCTGAACTTAAGTTAGGAGATGAAGCGAAAATAAAGAAAAATGAAAGAAAATCACATTTGTAAAAGTTTCATTGTCAAAGATAATTATAATAACCAACGTAACAGATATACAACGCCACAGAAACTATTGGAGGGCCCGTAAGTAGGCAAAAGTAGCAAAAGTGGAGTTGCGGGGCACACAGAGATGGCAGCACACACTGACAAGCAAAAAAGTGACAAAAAAGTGTTAAAAATGTTTAAAAAATATGGAATAAGGGAGAAAAGGTTTGAATTCTTATGGCCTTTGAGTTTCTTCTCAGCAGTGTTCGTTGCGAAGCACTAAGGTATCGATAACTTTTCTTTAAAATTAAATAAAAAATTAATTTGAAGAAAAGCTTTAAGTAATTTTAATCTATTTTCAAGTATTTATATTTAGTTAAGCTGTAGTTTTATTATTATATTTAGGGTATTTGTTTGTGTGTGTACATGATTAAGTTTTAATTTGAGTTAAATAAGAACCTATTATTACCTGCCTGTAAAGGTCTTATTTCTGAATAAACATTTGAGTTTTGAGTTTCGCTTTCATTCTTTCATTAATTTGTTGGCTCTGGAGTCCCGTCGCAGATATCTCGAGGCATTATTGCTTTTTAACATAATTCACAATAAAATTGACTCCTGTGACATTCTAGGTAAATTATCGTTTGCTGTCCCTAGAAAATGTATCAGACGAACTTTTCGCTCCCGACCACTATTTTCTTTAGTTAGTTGTCGAACAAATTCTGGTCATCGGTCACCAATGCGTCGTATGGTTGAGTCACATAATAAATTGTTTAATGAAAAAATAGATATATTTGCAGGCAAGCTATATGTATATAAGAAAACAATCTTTATTGTATTAAGAACTAGATATGAAGACTTGTAATTAATTTTTCTTTCAGCCGCATTTATTTTCCTGTCTTGTATAGTGTTTAGGTCTTATTGTATCTTTAAATGTTTTATTGATTATTCATTTAAATATTTTTTCTTATCGTTCACTCTATTTATAAGTACCTCTAGTGGCAACTTCTTTTATAGTATGTATATAATTTAAGCTGTGAATAACGTCGTGGGTTATGTAATTAATAACACATAGTTGTTCAATATTGTATCTGTTTGATAACTAATACATTATTATGTAACTGTTTGTTATTCCGTAATAAAATAAAAATAAAATAAAATTAATTAATAAAATTAAAAAACATTTCGTGAGAAACGTGAAAGCTTTCAACTTACGCCACACAATCGTTAAAACCTCAATTATTTGTTTTTAATCAAAAAACTATGAGTTAATACACCTACACCTTTCTGGAATTTATTAAAACTGCTTTTTAATTAGGTACTGCTCGACGTTACCTCTATTTCATCTTTTTTCTTTGATGTTTATTTAGAATTCTCGTAATTCATTTATGTAATGATGAGATCGTTTTTTGGATTAACACGAAAACAGAGATATTGAATTACGGATTCTTTTGTTTTGATTATGTAATTCATCTACATAATAAGTTCGTATCAAATGAACACAAACTCAAATAGTTATTGTCCTAAGCGCAGGAACTCGCATTGATAGGAACTCTTCTAAATCGAAAGTTTCTAACTTCTAAAACTAAAATATTATTTTGTCTAATAAGACTCGATTTCACCAAACAAGAATAAATTTTATTCCAGAGAATAAAGGCATTTATTCTAAGGTTAAACTATTTTTACGTCTCACCATAGACTTATACTATACTAGGATATTACGGCTATTCTTGAGTAAATCACTACATACTCCGCCAATTTTCATGGAGTATTAAGCTTATACCATGGATAAGATTTCAATATGGCGGCCCGAGTGTAACAGCTGACTCTTTGACAGCTATTTACCGAGGCAAACAAGATGGATACAAGAAAGAAACAATGTCGTGTATGATATTATAGATATTGTTAAAAAGTTTTTTAAATATTTTTAATATATTGACATATAACACTGCCCAAAAGAAAAATACGCAGTAAACATAACTTATTATGAGAGAAGCGGACGATTTATTTTAGGTGGTTTATCACAGTCGTTCTGAAATCATTTAGATTTGTTCCGAGTCAAAGAATAACTATGCGAGAGTAAATTTACTCTCGTGTAGAGTGGTGAAACGTGAACGAAGTAATCCCAGACTAAATTCTAGGTATAAAGTTATACCAAGGATAGTTATTCTAGAATAAAGTCCAGTTTGGTGAAATCGACCCTAAGAATATTAGGAATGTGGACTGGGTCAACAATATATTGTTTTATTTAGACTCGATTTCACCAAATAGGACTTTATTCCAGAATAACTATCCTTGGTATAACTTTATACCTAGAATTTAGTCTAGGATTACTTCGTTTTCATTTCACCACTCTACACGAGAGTAAATTTACTCTCGCATAGTTATTCTGTGACTCGGAACAAATCTAAATGATTTCAGAACGACTGTGATAAACCACCTAAAATAAATCGTCCGCTTCTCTCATATTAAGTTATGTTTACTGCGTATTTTTCTTTTGGGTAGGGTTATATGTCAATATTTTAAAAATATTGACAAAACTTTTTAACAAAATCTATATCATCATAGTCGTCATTGTTTCTTTCTTGTATCCATCTTGTTTACGTCGGTAAATAGCTGTCAAAGAGTCAGCTGTTACACTTCGGGCCGCCATATTGAAATCTTATCCATGGTTTAAGCTCAATACTCCATGGAAATTGGCGGAGTAGTGATTTACTCGAGAATAGCCGTATAATCCTAGTATAAGTCTATGGTGAAACGTAAAAATAGTTTAACCTGAGAATAAATGCCGTAATTCTCTGGAATAAAATTTATTCTTGTTTGGTGAAATCGAGTCTAAGTCCGTCAACTAGATTACCCAAAAATAAAGGACCCATATTCTTTCGTTTAGCAAAGTAGTCAAAACTCACGAAGACACAGCGCTTCGAAGTTGTGGGGTAGTTTACGTCACCGTTGGGTAAAAATCGTAGCCAATCGTCGTCAAGAGAGATTTCAATGCGCTTTATCTCCGTCATTATTTTGTTAGTGAGAGAAAAGAAAAAATACATATACCATACTTTTTAATAACCTATCCAATGAGCAAAAATATTTTTTTTGACCACACCCCTGTTGCAGCTGGTTGGCTAGCTTAGTAACTTTACAGTTAGTAACTTGAGTCATTTTGACCGTAGTATAATTCGAACACGAGCCAAATCACTCAAGGGCTTTACGAGATATACAACGTGGAAGGGACATACCCGTAATAAAGCGAATCACGGACCATACTAGATCACTATATAGTAGAATCAGTCTTTCCCAAAGTGGGCGATAACGCCCCCTTGTGGGCGCTGCAGGTCTCAAGGGCGGTAAGAGACCCAGAAAGAAAATGGTTTTTTTTTGCTAGGAGCTTTATTTAGCTAGGAGGCCTCTTAAACAACGACTGCAAGAGCTCTCGACTCTCAACAACAACTTGTGAACATCAACTAATATGAATTAAAAGATTGCTCAAAAAGTTTCGTTTAGAATTCTCCGTTAATATACATATATAGGTCACAATAATTAATTAATTTAATTTGAAGTTATAGTGGTTTTTAAATAGGTGAAAAAATGGGGGCGCTAAAAAAATATTTATTCTCAAAGTAGGCAATAGACAAAATAAGTTTGGGAACCACTGTAGTAGAATAGGGAACCCATCACTTTCTCGCAATTAACTTCAACGATTTTCATTCCCCATAAAACTATTCGCAAATCTTTTAATACAATATTGAACAAATCCTAAAATCTGTTGACATCGAAATTTCATTTACTCGATTATTCGTTATTTACAAACTCAGTCTATCGTTATTTCTTTTCATGTTTTATGTATTTTATTGAAATAACGTAACATCAAAGTTTTGTTACCCATAATTTTGTTCCCACGTAAGTTTCAGTTTGCAAAATAGTTGAAACATTTAAAACGAGTGCTAGGAAACTTCTGTCCATTTTCCTAGGTTATGGCAAACCTATAGATTAGGTTATGTTAGAACTGCGACCAACACACGCACGAGCTGACCGAGCGAAGCGAGCGTGCCACGGCAGCGGCCGGCGAGTGCTAAGACACTTCTATCCATTTTCCTAGGTTAGGGCAATCCTATAGGTTAGGTTATGTTAGAACAGCGACCAACTCACGCACGAGCCGAGCGAGCGAAGCGAGCGTGCCGCGGCAGCGGCCGGCGAGTGCTAAGACACTCCTATCCATTTTCCTAGGTTAGGGCAATCCTATAGGTTAGGTTACGTTAGAACTGCGACCAACACACGCACGAGCTGAGCGAGCGAAGCGAGCGTGCCACGGCAGCGGCCGGCGAGTGCTAAGACACTTCTATTCATTTTCCTAGGTTAGGGCAATCCTATAGGTTAGGTTATGTTAGAACAGCGACCAACACACGCACGAGCCGGGAGCCGGGAGTTCGGCTCGCGGGCCCGAGAGAATCGGAACGTAAGCGAATACGCTGCAACTTTAATTTAATATTACCTATCAAATTTACATAAATACGATCGTGTTACACATCAATATGTGCGTATTTCACTAACCTATAAATTGGTGTAAACAAAAAGTGCAATCTGATAAGCCAAAAGTGAAAAATCATCAAAAGATATTCAAAATCACAATATCTACCGTTACCATATCGAGGATCAACCGACCAACCGACCAACCAGCGCGCGGCTTTTGTGGCTGCCCACCCCCGCACCCCGCACAGCAGCCAATTAGATACCATCCACCGCCATCAAAGCAACAATGTCCAACGTTGGCAAAGTATGTGCTGCAGGATGCAACCAGAACACCAGGCATGGAGAAATGCTTAAATGTTCCCTATGTCAAGATAAGTACCATTACAGCTGTCTAAACATGTCTACATCCTATTACATGACTAACAAACACTACCTCATCAAAAACTGGCACTGCCCTTCATGTGGGAATATCACCAAACGCACCAGAAACGACAACACACCAGTCAGCAAACAGAAACCACACGTACTAGACGATACCACCATGTCAATCGACGAAAATTCTACACACAACCAAAGCATAATAGACGATACGCAAACATCACCGATCTCAGAAAACCAGAAACACCAAACCATCCCAGATAACGAACACCAACAAAACACACTCACCCTAGAAAGTATAAGCCTACTACTAGAAACCAAACTGGAAAACAATAAACAATCCATCCTTTCGGACATAAAACACATTTTGACAAGCGAAATAAACTCCGTCGCTCTAAAACTGCAACAAGAATTCACTAAAAAAACTGACAAGACCCAAAAACACCAAACTGTACAAGATCAAAAAATAATAGATTTGGATGAAAAGATAAAAAAACTACAAAAAGAAATACAAGATCTAAAGCGGAAAAATGATGACTCATCAGGACATAACATAACAGTAAAATTAGACGACGTGGACTACCCGAATACATTCGTGCTATACGGACTATCCGAGTATCCAGGAGAACAAGAGTATGACATTGAACACAGAATTATTCACGCGTTTAGGGACATCTTACATGTAGACCTAACAGGTTACATTGAGGAAATACGACGACTCGGAGTTAGAGGACCGCGACGACCATTACGTATCGAATTAATAAGTAAACGAATGACACAGTACATACTTAACAATGTAAAGTACTTTAGAAATACCGGGCTTTACGTTTCAAAATTACTCAACAGGAAAGAAATAGACGAAAAAAACCTACAAAGAAGATTGACACTAACTAACCAAAATAAACCAACAAATATAACCCAAAATGCAACTACCCACAAGCAAAACACCAGGCACACGATCGACACAACATACGAAGAACATCCGCCACGAAGCACCACTAATCTACAACCCAGCTCACAAAATAACAGTCCCACCGATATGTTTAACAAAAACGCACCAAACGCAATTCGCTCCTTTCGCAAACACTGACATACATATACACATATTCTTCCAAAATATGCAAAGCCTATGGAACTAATTTTGAAGCCTTTTTAGACCAAACAAAAAATATCTATCACGCTTGTTCCATAACCGAAAGCTTTTTAACAGAGGCAAAACTTGAACTCATACACGTGAATCATTATCGCGTAGCAACTGCATACTGTCGGCAAAACCGCGATGGAGGTGGAGTGTGCATTCTCGTGCGAGACGACGTCGACTGCGTGGAGAGAGGGGACATCACGCACGAGCATGACGATCGAGTTTCTAGTAGAACTTACTGCCGTAGAAATATTGAAACAAAATTTATTAATAATTGTGTTGTATTGGAACGATAAACGGGTTAACGATTTTCTTGTACATTTAGAGAAGATTTTAAAATACTTGAAGAAAAAATATTTTGATAAGCGTATTGTAATTGGAGGTGATTTTAATATTGACACATTAGTAAATAACTCAGAATCTCAAAGACTACTCAACTTGATGACCGAGCATAATTTTACATCATTAATAAAAGAGCCAACACGAATTACTAAAAACTCTGCCACCTGCATAGACCACATTTATATTAATTTTTCGAATAAAAACGTGATTGCCAAAGTAATTGATAATGGGTTTTCGGACCACAGAAGCGTAACTATTAAAACTGACCGGCACATACAAAGTAAAATAACAAACTGGCGAAAAGAAAAACGAATATTTAACCAAAAAAATATTGACGAATTTAAATCTGAATTAAAGAATATATGCTGGAGTGACATAATAAAATTTGACAAAAATATTAATGAAAACTATAATTCTTTTGACATTACTATAAAAAGATTACTAAATAAATGCATACCTAAAAAGACAATAAACATAAAATTAAATAAGAAAAAACGATGGCTTACAAAAGGCATAAAAATCTCGTGCAAAAATAAAAGATTACTCAGGATATTAGTAAATAGTACAAAAAATGATACTCTGAAAAAATACTATAAAACCTACGAAAAAATCTTAAAAAAGACCGTCATAAAATCCAAAAAACTTGAGTACATAAGCAGAGTTAAATACTCAAAAAATTTGGTTAAAACTATGTGGAGTATAATTAAAGAACGAACGAATAAAACCAATAGGCACCTAAACCATAACATCCAGTTAAAAATCAACAACAATCTCAATTCGGATCCCGAGTTGATTGCTGATGCATTCAATACCTACTTTGCATCGGTGGGGATGACACCGAGCGGAGCCGCGCCGCCGCGCGGCCGGCCCGTGTTACAGGCGCCCGAGAACTCCATGTACTTGCGACCGGTTGACCTGCCAGAAGTAAATACTATACTAAAAGAACTAAAACCCAAATATAGCTGCGGTATCGATGACATACCTCCAATATTATATAAACAGTGTGCAGATGAGCTGACACTACCTTTCACTTTGCTGATTAATCAATCTTTCATAGAAGGTACATTTCCGGATCTCCTAAAAAAGTCCTTGGTGAAAAAGGCAAAAAAACTGACCCTAGAAACTTTCGCCCTATCGCAATTCCCTGTACCGCATAAAAAATATTTGAAAAAGCCATGGGTAACCAAACGTACGAATTTTGCGAAAAGTATAATATTATTGATGATTGCCAAAACGGGTTTAGAAAAAATCGGTCCACGACACTAGCAACATACAAGTATGTACAAAAAATACTTGACTTATTGAATGGAAAAAAATACGCAATAGGTACTATGCTTGATATGACCAAAGCATATGACAAAGTCCAAAATAATATTCTATTAAATAAACTCCACGGGGTAGGTATTAGAGGCATCGCTCACGCCTGGTATAAGTCATACTTGGAGAATCGAGAACAATATGTGGAAATAGAACACTATGACCACGACACCGGAACTATATCCACAGTAAGATCAGATGTACAGCTCATGAACTGTTCCATTCCCCAGGGAAGCGTTATCGGGTGCTTGCTATTTTTAATCTACATAAACGACCTACCAAAAACCCTGAACCAGACCTGCGTACTTTTTGCGGATGATATTTCACTACTTACCCCTTACACAAATCATGACAATTTAAATCAACTACTAACCCAAACTATTGACTCTGTCGTATCGTGGCTATCTGACCATAATCTTGAAGTAAACTTTGCAAAAACAAAATTGATACAATTCAGACCATACCAAAAAAAAGCCCTTGACATAAACCTTAATTACGGTGGAATCAAACTTGAAAGTGTTAATACATTTCAACTACTCGGAATAGTTTTAGATACGCATACGGACTGGAAAGCCCACGTTGATAAGATAGCTATAAAATTGTCTAAATTTACCTACGCACTTCGAGAACTGAAAAAAATGACTAACGAAAAAACATCAATAGCGGCATACTACGCGTATGCATTCTCATGGCTAACCTATGGCATCATTCTCTGGGGAAACAGCACTGACTCAAATAGACTACTCCTCCTACAAAAGAAATGTATAAGAATAATAACTAATATTAAAAGTAGAGAGAGCTGCAAGCCATATTTTAGGAACCTCGAAATATTAACTGTACCTTCGATTTATATTTTGGAGGCCTGCAAGTTTGTACGCAAATATCCCCAGTTTTATACAAAGAAAGAAGAATTACCGCGACGTTATCCACTAAGGAAAAAAAATCAATTAATATTAACTTCTTCAAAAATGGAAATCTTTAAATCTGGACCATTAGCAATGACTACTAAAATATATAACGCCTTACCTGACAGCCTAAGGGCTGAGAAAAAGGATTCTTTATTTGTAAAAAGATTAAAACAGATACTTACAGAAAAGTCCTATTATACGGTAGACGAGTTTTTAAACGATAAAGAAATACCCAACTGACAATACAAAACCTCTAAACATAATTATAAAAATAAATTGACATTAACTTTCTAAAATAAAATTAATTTTATAAAATTGACGTAATAAAATCAAATTAATGACAAAAAGTGCATGGTAAATAAAATTGCATGGAATAAAATAATAACAATATGATATAAAAAGCCTCTGTTTATGATGCAAATAATAATTAATATTGAATAGTATTTTTTAATTTCATATAATATATTTTTTCTTGGACTAGAACACCCGCTCGCCGTTCCATTTTATTTTTGCAATACCCAACAGGGTTCATGTTGTACTTAAGAACAGTGGTAATATTAGTAAGACTAAGAACTGATGTATAATATGAATGCAATAAATGAATTGAATTGAATTGAATTGAGCCGAGCGAGCGAAGCGAGCGTGCCGCGGCAGCGGCCGGCGAGTGCTAAGACACTCCTATCCATTTTCCTAGGTTAGGGCAATCCTATAGGTTAGGTTATGTTAGAACAGCGACCAACACACGCACGAGCCGAGCGAGCGAAGCGAGCGTGCCGCGGCAGCGGCCGGCGAGTGCTAAGACACTCCTATCCATTTTCCTAGGTTAGGGCAATCCTATAGGTTAGGTTATGTTAGAACTGCGACCAACACACGCACGAGCCGAGCGAGAGAAGCGAGCGTGCCGCGGCAGCGGCCGGCGAGTGCTAAGACACTCCTATCCATTTTCCTAGGTTAGGGCAATCCTATAGGTTAGGTTATGTTAGAACTGCGACCAACACACGCACGAGCCGAGCGAGAGAAGCGAGCGTGCCGCGGCAGCGGCCGGCGAGTGCTAAGACACTCCTATCCATTTTCCTAGGTTAGGGCAATCCTATAGGTTAGGTTATGTTAGAACTGCGACCAACACACGCACGAGCCGAGCGAGCGATGCGAGTTATTATGTGTACCGTTACATATTGAAACATGTTTTTATGCACAGTTTTATCGATAACTTAATATTTTATATGAAATGTTAGTTCGATATACCGTTTTTCTATAAAAGAAAACCATTTTAAAATATATATTTTTTTAAATGTTGTTATTATAATATGAAACTGCGATCATAAACTATTCGTTTTATTAAGAAAAAAATGTATTAAAAATCGTGGAATAGTTTTCTGGGAAATGAAATTCGATGTCAAAAAAATCTGTATTCTAATAGACACCCAGTAGAATAAAATGAAAATAACGGTCGAAATGCCAAAACAAAAAATTCGACTGTTCCATACAAAATGCCCAGGCTGCTACTTTTGCATGGAAGTGGCGTTTTTTCTTGTTATTTGACTGTTATTCTAATTTAATTATACTCTAGTGATCTAGTATAGCCCATTGTTTGATTTATTACGGGTATTTATTGTATTTTATTATCACAACAACAAATTAGACAGACAATCAAAACAGATTATTGCAAAAATGCACTGAAAAAACATTAAAAACTGGTTGCAATCCAAAACATGTAAACAACAAAGAACAATTATCACAGGAAAATCTTAACAACTTAGAGAAAACAAGTATAAAAAATGAAATATAACATTTATTATATAAAATGAAAATATCTCAATCTATCGCAGGTTGACTGGAAGAGATCCCTACATGGGATAAGTCCGCCTTTGTATATTTGCTCTTTCGTAAGCTGTCTTTGTATATGTATTTGTTTTGGTACAATAAAGTTATTACAAACAAACAAATATAACATTAAATCATAATCTTTGGAAGAGGCCTATGTCCGGCAGTGGACGTTATGCGGCTGAAATGATGATTTAATCAAAATAAGGGTATGTCCCTTCCCCATTGTATAGTTAGCGAGTTCATAGTTCGAGGCGAACACAGATCTCCACTCAATTGATTTTAGTTATCGTGTTACTATCAAGAGATGGCTGCAATTTTTTTGCAAATTTAACTGCCTCCGTGGTGTAGTTAGAGCGTTCGGCTCATACCCGGAGGTCGCGGGTTCGATTCCCGGCGAAGGCAACGACTTCGTGTTGTTGTCCTAGTTTGGTAAGGACATTTGTAGGCTGATCACCTGATTGTCTGATAAGTAAGATGATCCGTGCTTCGGAGGGCACGTTAAGCCGTCGGTCCCGATCACTGTCTTTGACATTGGTCGTTACCTAAAAGCAAGTCAGAGGCCTTTATGGCGGTTTAAAAACTCTGACACTAGTGTTAGTTACTAACACACGATAAGAAGAAGAAGAAGAAGCTGCAATCGGTCCGATCTAATCTAGAGTGTGATGCTCTGATAGTGCAATTTGTGAGCGATCGAGACTCGACTCGATTGAGCTACTGAGCACTCGGATTCAATGCTCACGGGAAATACACGCAAATCGAGACATCGCGTGATAGATACCACCAAAAACAAAAATGTGAAAATGGGAGCTAAGTTCAAATATTTAATTCAAAGATTAAATTTTTTAGTCAGTAATTAGACCTTTACCGACACTTTTAAGCGTCAATAAGTATAATTTACTATTATATTTACATATAAGTTTAATTTAGTAAAATTTAATTTATTATTAGAGAAACCGATAATATTAATAGATAATGTTATAAATTATTGTCACACTTTTGTCTTTTTTTTTACGTTTATAACTGGCTGAAAGATGGTGCAACGAGCTTAATTAGTCACATGTGACGGACAGACAGAAATGACAGCAGGAGAATATTTACTAAAACGCCATTGACGACTAAAGTTGTCTAAATTGTACTAGTTAGTCGGAGGTAAAGTAAAGTAAACAACCGCTGGCGGTTTTCCATTTATCTATACGTTCAAAGGGACGTAGGGAATACAAGCTAAACAAAGCTTATAAACATCAATGAGACCTCTCCAAACCGTCTGGTCAGCGTGGAGAGTGTAGGCCAAGACCTCTGGCAGCTCTGGCCAAGTTTGGATCTGGTAGTACAGAGAGGGTCGTGCTCCTGCAGTGGAGACAAAAAGACCTGATGATGGAATACGTTCATATTATAATTTATATTAAATCTCGCCCCGCATTTCAGATTTCATAATTTGAGCATCTACTTGTCGTTTTAATTGCTTTTCACGCGTCGCGCATTTCGTGATGGCGGACGCATCTGTCTGCAATAAAACGGATTTCGTAAGGGCCACGGCACACGAGGAAAGCATGCGATTTTACTAACAGGCCTACTGTAAGAGATGTCTTTTGAAATAAGTAGTGCCTTGTACAACTTTTATTTTATGAATTCTCTGTATACATTTTCCGTGTACATAATTTGGTAAATAAATAAATATATTTACTAAAAATATCTGCCGTGTGGTTTCCGGCAGAGTAGAATAGGGCCACTCCAAGTCCTCTCGTGGATTTCGTTGAAGGCGACTTAGGAAATACAAGCTAAACAAAGCTTATAAACATCATTTGACCTCTCCATTCAAACTCGTCTAGCTCCTGCAGTGGAGACAAAAAGTCCTGATGATGATTTGGTATAAACAATACACACCGAACTAATGTGTCTATTTTGCAAGAACTTGGTAGTCGTACCCGACCGTCTACAATATGCCTCCAAAGACTCCTTATGGTCAAGTGCACAAACACTCAAGGAGCCACACACCTGACCAAAGATAATATAATTACTAACGTATCAGATACCCAACGCCATAGAAATTATTGGAGAGCCGTAAGTAGGCAATATTAGAGTGTTGAAGAAATATTTATTGCATTTCATATCAGTAATAATTATTTTTTACTAATTAAAGAACTCTTTATTTGTGCGTTTAAAAAAAAACAAGTAATAATTATTAAACTAAATATAAAAACTAAAATTTTATTTAATTAATTAGAGTTCTACTTTATTTAAATTATGGTTATAAAATATTTTTGTTTTAATTTATGATGTCGTCCTTTTTTAGCTGCAGATTAAAGTAAAGGTCTTCGAAAGTGTCACATTTTTAGGGTTCCGTACCCAAGGGTACAAATAAAAACCCTATTACCAAGAGATTTTTTTCTGTTTAGTGTTGTTTGTTATAGCGGCAACAGAAATACATTATCTGTGAAAATTTATCTAGCTATCACGGTTCATAAGATACAGACTGGTGACAGACAGAGACAGACAGACAGACAGACAGGCGGACAGACCAACAGAGAAGTCTTAGTAATAAGGTCCCGTTTCGACCCTTTGAATATGGAACCCTAAAAAGAGTTTTTGAATAGTCACCTCTCGCAACGTTGATTAATCAAGAAACTCAACGTACTCAACTAAACGCTGTCAGTCGCAAAACTCAACGCGTCGTGTGCCGTGGCCCTTATAAATACTTTATGATGTTTGCTTTCCATTTCAATCTCGTCGTTATTTTAAATATGGCGGTTATTGTTCGCGACGGCTTGGGATTCCCAGACGAAAAATATGAAATTGGGGACACTTTATTACGAAATTGAAGATACATTTTATTAAAGTGATGACTGAAAGAATATTTATGGTCCATCGGTTATATTATTAACAAAAAAACTGACTTAAAAAGTTTAATATGCAAACGCCATCTAGTAATGGTAGGAGGAACTAAATAGTAGAATTAATCGTAACGTATCCGTAGCGCCATCTATTACTTGACAGGCAAACTATCCCGACTTCTAAACTTTTCATCAAACTTAGCTAAGAATTTACCGCACGAGAACTTGCTTTCACGTAAAAAAAAAACCGAATCGAAATCGGTCCATTCGTTCGAGCTCTTAGCTCGACATTAGCGTCAAACTTATAACACCCCTTTTTCTGTTTGGGGGTTAAAATTACAGCAATAGTGTCGTGTAAAATGATGTCGTATCGTACCTAATACGATTTGCCGAAGTTCAGTTTGGGAATCAACTTAAACACAAATAAACAAAATTTCTGAACTTATAACCTAATGCTGTGTCGGTCAAACTGACAGTCGGGATAGAGTTCAGTCAGGATAAACTATTTCGTTTTCGTCTTTTGTCGGTCTCATGCACAAAAAGTTAGTGAACTGTCGGTATAGCGTTCACCGGGATTTCGTCTGTCGGCATTGAGTGTTAGACTCTATAATACACTAGCCGAAGTCCGCGACTCCGTTCGCGTGGACTTAATATCTCCGGAAAATGCTCATCAGACTGAACAACATTTCTAGGGCGTCATATTTATATTTCTTATAGTTTAGCTGGACTATTATGGTTCTGCATCAGGTGTTCTGATTAGCGTGTACAAACAGACTTTTTTTTAAATTCTTACTCTATAACTATGTCTCCATCGCCACAATTTTTTTTTTGGAAATATATTCAATTCACGGGTACATTTTTTTACTGTTTTTATTATATGTATGTATAGATTTACCACATGAAGTTTATACCAAAGATACTCAAGTTATCTTACAGTTAATAATGACGACCTCCGTGACGTAGTGGTCACTATGCTAGTCCGCCACCCAGAGGTTCCGGGTTCGATCCCCGGTCAGGGCAAGTTGAAAAATAGCCTTTTTCAAATTGTCCTCGGTGGGTATATATGTATTTGTTATAAAATATAGTATCGTTGAGTTAGAATTCCATAACACAAATCTTGAACTTACTTTAGGGCTACTAGCTCAATCAGTGTAATTTGTTCCTGTATATTTATTTAGCTCATAACCTATCACCGCTGTTGGCCACTTACACGTGCAAAACATTGTCGCCTCGCCTCGAAACAAATCCGTCTCCGGCCACATGACACGAAACGTAATCCGTTTATTTGCCGACTCTGCGCCCGCGCCGATTTTGGTCGTTTTATTAATTTATTCACTCGTACTTTGATATTTTTTTTTAAAAAGGAACTAATGAGAATGGTTTTTTTTTAATTTTATATTTCACTTGTCGCATTAAAAAACCATGGAACTACTGAGACAAGTCTGATTTAGTTTTGTTTCACTTGTTCCATTATCAAAGTCAGAGGGACTACTGAGTAACAAAAATGTCACTAGTTATATGGAACTATTTGCCGATGGAACTAGTGAGAATGATCCTTGGAGTTTATACCAAAGATACTCAAGTTCTCTTACAGCTCATAACCTGTCACCAGTTAGCCACTTACACGAGCAAAACAACGCCTTGAAACAAGTCTGTCTTATTCGGCCACATGACACGAAACGTAATCCGTTTATTTGCCGACTCGGCGCCGCCTTTGAACTTTTTTGCTCGGATTTCGGCCTTTGATTCCATTCCCACGCAAAATTCGTAAGGTACAGAAGTAAAACTTTGATTCATATTTTCATATTAATGAGGCGTTTTCTTTAAAAACAAAATTAGTACCGTCACATGAGATAGATAGCGCAGCAATCACATAAATCGATCTTTCAATGTCTAATTCATTTAAAATTTTCATGGTGTGAGTTTGTCTTAGGAATCTATACATATAATAAAACTAAAAGTGTAAAAAAATATAATAAGACTGTAAAAAAAGTGTCTGTACATTAAATAAATTTTTAAAAAAAATTATTGGGAGCGATGAAGACAGTAATAGACTGTTATTAGTATTACGGGACTTACCGCGATTAATATCGTTTTTGTTGAAACTCTAAAATCATATATAGACAGTAATAGAGTAAGAATTTAAATTATGGAGGTCTGTTTGTCTAGTAATACACGCTAATCTAGGCCTATGTCCAGCAGTGGACTTCCTGTGGCTGATATGATGATGATGATGACACGCTAATCTCCGGAAATACAGGACAGATTCGAGAGAAACTTTTTTGTTATATAGCTGTTAAGCCAGGGCAATATATAATTGATTTTAGAAAATGAAACACCTGATGCATAACAATAATAGTTCGGCTAAACTATAACAAATATAAAAATGAAGCCTTTGAAAAAGTTGTTCAGCCTGATGAGCATTTTCCGGAGTCATAAAGTCTAAGCGAACGAAGTCGCGGGCTTCGGCTAGTGCTAAAACGTCCATCCCCATCCCCGTGATCAGCTGATCGGTCAACTTGTATGCCAGGCCAAAGAAAAACCTACTCTTCATATTTCGATATATGTTTCTTTTGGAAAGTTGTTCAGTATCATGAACTGACTTCACCCTTTAAACAGTTTCAGTATATTTTGTTAGACGTTATACATATAGTTCACATAAAAAAAAAAACTACATAAATTTTAAAAAGCTTTTATTACATATAAATTATAATATAATATAATAAATGGTACAAAAAGCGCACTTAATGCTAATAGCATTCTCTTCTCTACTAGTTAACCTTCGGGTAAAATATAAATGTTGCGTTTTTTAGTCTTTTAGAAGATATAGTTCTACACTTTCTGTATTTTGTAGTTTCAATCTCCGATCTCCGTATGACACAAACAATGAACATATTTCATTATAGCGTATTTCGCTTTTCGAACGTTTCTTTTGTTAATTTTGGTAAATGTATTTATTTAAATATTTAGTGCAATTTTGGAAATAAAAAGCCGCTATTTAATTCAGAGAGATTCTGCGAAGTCACGGCCAAGTTACAAATGTTACAATACAATACAATACAATACAATACGATGTTATTGATTGTGTTAAAAATATGTACGGATGTGGATGGGAGAACCGGACCGGGTCGACCGGTATAACCGGAGAGCATGAATGAACAGAGTTATGATTGTTGACGAAGCAAAAGAAGTTTGCAAGGATCGTAGTGAGTGGAGATCCATACCCATGGGAAACAGGCAAAATAATTATCATGTATGTACTAGCCGAAGCCCGCGACTTCGTTCGTGTGGACTTTATGTCTCCTGCAAATGCTCATCAGTCTCAACAACTTTTTATATTTCTAATACTTTAGCTAGACCATTATGTTCTGCATCAGTTGTTCCATTTTCCAAAATCATTTATACCCTATATGTTGCCCAGGCTTAATAGCTGTATAACATAAATACTGGTTTCATTCGAATCCGTCCAGTATTTACGCAGATTAGTGTGTACAAACAAAGAGACAAACAGACGGACATTTTTCTAAAATTCTTACTTTATTACTATTTCCCTATCGCTCCAATGTTTTTTTTTGTATTTACCTACTCGACTTTTATTTTCTTTGGATATATATTCAATGGACAGACACATTTTTTTACTGTCTTATTATTATTTATTTAACTTTATTACAAATGTAATAAGCGGACTAAAAGCCAAAGGCTTTATTTACCAGTCAGCCCACTGGTGATGCCAAGAATAAGAAGCCTGTAGAAGGAGGTGCAAATTTATATTGCAATTTCACTAAATTGCAATAATTTTTTTATTTTCAAATTTACTTAAAAAAATAACTCCTCGGCTTGTCGACGCTGCTGGTGACAAGAGGGCTAGCTCATTTCTCGCGCAGAGGATTGCAGTAGCTATTCAGCGCGGGAATACAGCCAGTGTTCTTGGCACCATGCCACATGAACGACATTTAGATTATTCATTTAATTTAGTTTTTTAATTTAGATTGTAATATAAGATATTAATTTAGATTTTATATATAAGGTGCAAATTATATGTATAGATAGATAAAACGGGCGGTCGCTCGTATGGGATGCAACATGCGTAGATACTGTTGCTCCATCTCATATACGAGCGACTGCTCGTAAGGCTGGCGCAGCTGCGGCGACGGCAGAAGCCAATAAGAAGCGAAAGTATGCGGCTTTGGGAGAGCCCTATATTTTTGCTCCTTTTGCCGTGGAGACCTTGGGGCCTTGGGGTGCGGAAGCTCGTCAGTTGTATAAAGAGATCTCCGCACGCCTAATCGACGCCTCAGGGGATCCAAGGGCTGGTGCGCATTTTGGCCAAAGGCTTAGCTTGGCCATTCAACGCGGAAATGCCGCCAGTCTCTTGGGCACTCTACCCTGCGAGCGCAGCGATTTAGGCTCAATTTTTTATATAAATTGATGTTTGTTTTTTATTGTTTTTATATCTAGTTTAGTTTTTATCAATAGTTAGTTATATTTAGTTTTTAGTTATTTTGTGTGTAATTAAATAAAGTATACCAGTCCGTGTATCTTGAATAATGTATAGATTATTGACTTGATAACCTGCTCCTATTTCGATATCGGTTCAAAACGATACAAAAAGAGGTGTCCAGTACACGCCAACAATACCAAGTTATTTCCATCGCACATCTTATCCGACCACACAAGCAGTGGAGTGTCGATTGATCTGAATGTTTTCGCGATATGCAATATGCATTGCATATCACTTTCGTTGATTTATATCCATTAGCAAGATGTGCGACTGAACTAGCCATTGCATACCAAGTAATCGTATATACTTTGAAGGCTTTAGCGTTTACTTTGAAACCGTAACGCTTCTCAACGTTTTTTAGGGTTCCGTACAAAAAATGAAAAAAGAATCCCTTATATAGCCAATTTGACTCTACTGGACCAAATCAGGTGAAATTTGGTAGGATAGTGTAATTCTAGGACCCAAATACAGATGTGCTAAGAAAATGTTTTAAAGGGTCATTTTCCGGGGACAAATTAGGAAATAAAAAAAAAGTTTTTCAAACCTTACTGTGTCATATATTAAATAAAAGGTCAAGACGTTGGTTATGAGGATCTCAAATATATTTTTGTTATTATTGTAAAATAAATAGTTAAGATTTTATTCATGACAGAAGACAAAAATTTACCGTTCTTGAAATTTTTAAACAAAAGATTGCTTCCTCAGCATCTCCTCAGGCCTTAAGAGTCCCCTTACCCTAGACCAAAATACAACTTTCCATACAAACGTAGTCTACGTTTTATTTCGAAACGACATGTCCGATTTGGGCAAAATTTGCAAAGATATTGCAATTATCTAGGGTAATAACTGGTTTCCGACTGTAAAAATATGAACTTGAAATAGAATATAGTGTTTTATTACATTTTTGACCATTAGTATGGGAAACTTCTAAATCGTTATATTTTCTTTCCAGTTCATAATAGGAAACCAGTTATTACCCTAGATAATTGCAATTTCTTTACAATTACCAATTTTTACCGGAATCTGACATGTGGTTTCAAAATAAAACGTAGACTACGTTTGTATGGAGAAGTCTAGGGTAAGGGGACTCCTAAGTCCGCCATGTACATTGTACATGTATTGTAATAAAGTAAAATAAAAAAGACGTGTGGCACTCGGGGACTGCCGCGGTAAAGCTATTGCAAACAAGGAAGGACGGCAACGTCGCAAACGGACGACGGAGACGAAGCGGCAACCTACATGGTAGGCGGAGTGGAGAGCGTGAGGTTTTTTCGTTACGGAATTTTTGGATTCGGTCCCCGCGCTCAAGGCCCGCGATAGAAGCTATGCAATAGCTTAAAAACACAATCAGCTGGTATTTTCTTCATCTTTTTTCTCCCAAACCAGCAGTAAACTCAGAAATTACTCATCTTTCGCCCACCCAGGCGTCCCATAAAACAAAATTTACAATGTCAATACACCGTAACGTAGTGCCTTATTATATTTAGAGTCGGATTGTGTAAAGGAATCAGTTCGGTTTATATTGAGACGTTATTTATTTATGTGTGTGTGGGCGATGACGCCTATGTAGGGTGACCAGCGTTGCCAGATTTTCTTAACACATTGCAGGACACTCAGCCAGACAAAATAGAAATAACGATTGAATTACTGCCACAGCCGTTAGTATTTGACGACCTCCGTGGCGTAGTGGTCACCATGCTAGTCCGCCACCCAGAAGTCCCGGGTTCGATTCCCAGTCAGGGCAAGTTGGAAAATGGCCTTTTTCAAATTGTCCTGGGTTTTGGATGTTTATCTATATATGTATTTGTCATAAAATATAGTATCGTTGAGTTAGTCTTCCATAACACAAGTCCCGAACTTACATTGGGGCTAGCTCAATCTGTGTAATTTGTCCCTATATATTTATTTATCCTGCAATGTGTTAATATCGGGAGTTAAACGTAACAAGTTTATTTGCCATGCAAATTAAAAAAATCCCCGACTTTCAAGTTTTATATACAAACGCCATCTAGTGATGGAACTAAATACTAGAACTAATCCGTATCGCTAACGTTAAGTATCCGTTTCGTCGTCTATTATTTGACATTACAAAAACCCCGACTTTCAAGCAACAAGTTCATAACTTTTAAACGGTCGAATCGATTTTCATCAAATATAGCTAAGATCAACCGCAAGGGAACTTGCTTTCACGTGAAAAAACCGCATCCAAATTAGTCACATTCATATAATCCTTCATTTAAAAACTAGAGACTTTACTAAGATCAATCAAACATTAAAAAATATTTTTATTTTTAGGGACGGAGATAAAGACGTGATATTAGGTATGTATTTTGGTATATTATAACTTATTTAACTTATTGAAAAAACTTATTTATGGTTCAAATGAAATTTAACGATAGACAGAATTGAAACGACCAATAACTGATTCAATTTATCCCTATTTTCGCTCCCATATGGAGACTGCCGACTGCGGTCAGGTCATAAAAATAGCTTATCATACAAGATATACGTAACAGCGGTTTGATTCCCGTAATGTCTATTTAAGTAGTAGGAATGGGTTCACACAGATTATACATATACAAGGAAACAATGTTTGTTTTGAGGAAATAAGTAGCATTGTAGTTAATTGTTTTTTTTTTTTTTTTTTTATAATTAAATACCTGTATTAGTGTTGCAAGCAATAATTTAAAATATCGATAGTCTATCGATACTATCGTGACCTCGGAAAACAGTATCGATAATTTCAATAGTATCGACCCAGGACAATTTGATAAAGCCATCTTCTAACTTGCTCTGACCGGGGATCGAACCCGGAACTTCTGGGTGGCGGCGGACTAGCATAGTGACTACTACGCCATGGAGGTCGACAAGAAAAGAAGAAAGCCTTTTGCCCAGCAGTGGGGTGGGACACAAGTAGCTAATGATTTTGTTTTTTTTTTTGTATTGGTCATTTTTCATATTGTATGTTTAGTAGTGTAAATACATTAAATTAAGATTTACGCCATCAAACCCTAGCGCATTCAAAAAGATCAACTTGTACACATGTTTAAAATCTGTAAAATTTGAAACTAAAGGACGATACCAAACTAAAATTGCTCTATACCTAGCTCGCATATAGGTACTCGTATTCTGTGTAATTGCTGTGCTTTCAGGCTCGGCTTTTGCTGAGCTTTAAGCTCCTATTCACTGATATTACACGCGAGATTGTGCGAGCATAACACTTTTGTCCAAATTCAAAGGGGCGTTTACATTTCCACAATTTAGTTTACAGTTTCTAAAATTTCAAAATATCTGGAAAATCAGATGGACACTTTTAAAAATTTATTTGTTTTGAAGTGTTTTGTCAGGTGTTTTAAACTGTTTATAATCATACTAGCTGTGCCCGAGGGCTTCGCTCCCTACGGTAATATCGGGATAAAACTACCCTACGTCGTTCCCTGGGTATCAAACTATATCCATATCAAATTTCATTTAAATAGATTCAGTGGTTGAAGCGTGAAGTGGCAACAAACAGAGAAATATACAAACTCACTTTCGCATTTATAATATTAGTAGGATAGGACTCAGACCAAATAAAAAAAACGGATAGGATGACTTAGCTTGACGGCTGCCTTGACATCTAGTTTGACGCTACGTCGACGTCTGCCGGTCTGTCTGCTTGTACGGATGGACCAATTTCGATGCGTTTTTTTTTTTACTTTAAAGCAAGTTCCCTTGCGGTGGTTCTTAGCTATTTTTGAACAAAATCGGTTTAGTTGTTTTAAAATTATTGGTTAACGGTTAAAATTCTGGATTTTTCCTAGCTAAAACTAGATGGGTCTACCTTACGGATATTAAGTCGATAGTATCGTATCATGGATATTATTGAAGATACGAGGACACAGATAAATATACATCAAAAGCGGCGAAACATATAAGGGGCCATCTATAAGTTACGTCTCACGTTGAGGAGGAGGGGGGGGGGGGGGTGAATGGAGTGTGATATTGTGTGACAATACAAAATCCACATGTAGGTGATAAGCCGTTAGTCTTAGGCTACTTAAACACACGTAAAACAAACAAAAAAACAAACAATGTAAAATCTATATAACCTTAAAACATTTCCAACCGTATCAAATATTTAGTAGCTTCGCTGGCTTTTTTTATTAAAGAAAAATATTGGAATCTATGACGTCACACTTCCTTGATAATAAAAAAGTCATGAAATTTGCGTCACGTAATTTATGAGTGGGCCCTAACCAAACTCCTCTTGGCTTGGCCGTAGTCGGGTAAAAATTTGCGGAATGATAACGTCGTCTGTTTTAACACGGCTCAGAGTAATCAGGGGCCTGACGCCTGAAGGGCCTGGCCTCAAGGCCACGTTTTAAGGCACCCCTTTTTATGGCGGCATTTGGCTCAAGTCCACGCGCGCGTCATTCATTTGTCACCGAGTAGTGATGGACTGAGTAGATTTGTTAATCGTATCGATATAAAGAAATTATAAAATTATTTTTATATTTAAGAATAAGAAATAATAAGATCGGTCATTTTGGAAATCTTTGGGAGAGGCCTATGTCCAGCAGTGGACGTTATGCGGCTGAAATGATGATGATGAAGATCCTTTAAATAAAATTTTATCTTATCTAAGCTGGAAACTCGTTTACACCTTCTTTTTGGCGTTCTTAAAGTTGTGTCAAAAGTCTCATAAAATCTCGTTTCTGCGTCGTAAGTTATTAAAGAGGTCAAATGTCACAAAAAAAATTGTTACATTTAATATTAAAATAGTAAAACGTAAAATGTTTAACTACTTATGTATGTTCTTAACATTTTTTCATGCATCATCATCATCATCATTTTTTCATGCGCTTATCCGTTTTTGAGATATAGGGCTAAGAGCGCGCAGCACTAAGCCATTGAGTTTCTAGATTTCATTTTCATTAGAGTTTCTAGTTATTTTTCACCTCAGAATGATAAATTATTATCTCTAAATACTTCAATGACTGGGTAACTAAAAAGTAAATTAAGTTATTTATAAAAGTATTTATTTATGATAGTTTAAAAGTATTTATTATATCTGACTTTATATCTTTTATCTGTTATTTAGTCGCCAACATTCTCTTTTTTTTTCGTAAAGGTTGTAAGGGAAAGAATGCTTCAGCATTAAATCCAACTATTGGAGGTTTAGCTTAGTTAAGTTTTAAAATAAATAAAAAAAATGGCAAATAAAGACTGTTTTGACATAAAAGACAAACTTTTGAATACAGAAAAAACATAAAATTAAATTGTAAGAATCAATTACAACTATTCTGAAAATCAATTATATTTCTGTAATTAGATTTCAATCATGATATTTTAAACTTCGATGAGAAATCAAAGTTTTGAGAGAAGATTCAATTATTTATCGGCTTTCTGAGAAAATGCCTTTCGGCTGAAAAGAGGTTTGGGTATTTTTGAAAGGTAATTGATTTATTACTGTCTCGTTTCGAACAAAGTGCTATCATTCAATTAATGTCAATATAAGTTGACAATAATTCAGTTTGTCTGGTTCATTTTATAAAAGACAAGCTGCGCTCCGCTGTGTTACCCACGCCTAAAGTAGCCTATGTGTTAATCCAGGGTGTCACCATCCTCCCCCCCGATGTGGTTCCCATCTTGTCGCGATGGGGGGGCTCAGTACCTGCGGTTGCCTCGGCCGCAGGGAAGCTAAGAGGAACCCATTGCCCGGGTTGAGGCCTAGGCCTCCCCGGGCCCGGCGGAGGCCATTCCTGGCAGGAATGGCCTGGCTGTGAGGGAAGGGGGTGACAACGACCCCCCTTCCATCACAGCCGTAGTAGGGGTCGCGAAGGAAGAGGTGTGTCGTTGCCGCTCGCCCTATCCTCCGCGATCAAGCGCGGCCGTGGCGCTTGGCACGGCATCGGTGGGGCCGCAGGGGAAGAGGAGTGTCGGTGTTACGTTGCCGCTCTCCCTATCCCCTGCGGCCGGCTGTGTGGGCCCCGGTCGCCGACAGGTTGACTGGGGCAGGGCCTGCTTTCGCAGGCCCCAAATTATGAGGGCTGGTTGGACGGTGGAAACGGGATTCCATCGTCCAACGGACAGCCCTCCGGAGTGGAAGGCAGGCGCGTGTACGTGTCAGCGCGCCTGTCCTTGGGCCAAGAGGCCAAGGCGGCGGTTGCTCCGGCCCCTCTGATTCAACAGAGGGTGCCGTGAGGCCGTTGGCGAGCCGGGGCCGCTTAAGTAGCGGCCGGCCGCGCCGGGGCTGTGGAGCATGAAGAGGCACACGGTCCCGGCCGATAGCGGCTGAGAGGTGACACCGCGGAGTTTTTAGTGGTAACACCACATAACCTTACCGGTGTCCCGTAACCGGTAAGGTATCCGAAGGGATTTTCTCCGGGTCAAAAAAAAAAAAAAAAAAGGGTGTCACCATCCTGCACACTAAATTATATGCAAATTGGTCCAACCATTTGCGCGTAAAGAAGTAACAAACACACACTCACAACCTTTTGATTTTATAATATAACTAGCTATACCAAATTCTATCAATAGTGAAGAAGTAAAAAACATACACACACACAAACTTTTGCTTTTATAATCTTGGTGTGATTAGTGTGATATCAAGTTATTACTTATCCTTCCATTTGTGTACAAGAAAAAAACTTAGAATGTACCAGCTGCTTCTCTTTCCGCGCAGAACGTAAAATTCCATCGGGGTAAAAGGTAAAATCCAAATCATCATTATTTTTAGTTAAATTGTAAGTTGACGTCTTTGTAGAAAATGCTGCAGTACAGTTCTGAAACCGGCAGTTCTGAAAATAATGCAGAGTAAGAAAGTTTAAAAATGGTTTGGTAGTAGTTAAAATATACATAAATACAGAACCAATACATACTACTTTTAAAAAATATTTAAAAAGTAAAATATCTTATTTTTTATCAAAAGTTATTTTTTAACCACCGACAAAAAAGGGGTGTTTGACGCTAACGTCTGGCTGTCTGTCTGTGGGCCATAGCGCTCGAATGATGGACCAATTTCGATGCAGTTTTTTTCACGTAAAAGCAAATTCCCTTGTGCTGGTTCTTGGCTACAAGTAAGTTTGATGAAAATCGGTGCAGCCCTTTAAAAGTTATTGGGAGTTAACGCTTGAAAGTTAATATTGTTCCTAGCAAATAATAGATGGCACTACGGCTGTCAAGTCGAATCGGTAGTTCTGCTACTCATCACTAGATGTCGTTCTTGACAGTTGGCTATTTTTAATTTATTTGTAGATAATGATAAAACGTTTCGAAATGTTAAACCTACCCACGCCATAACCTCATGTTAAACCTACCCACGCCATAACCATGTGTTTCACCAATAAACTTCAAATAACCATGTGTTTCACCAACAAACCCCAAAATTATTTACCGCAATCCGGATTTACGTGACCAATATTCCGATATTCCGGCGGCCGGCACCGCAAATCTCGACTGAGCAAACATCGACATCGCCCCATCACTAGTTTCCGCTAGGGTGTCCACGCATTTGCATCGTAATGGAAGGGTGACGTCATGGAACAAGTGGAAAAGAGGGCATTAAGTTTATGTTTGACTTATGAAGTCGGGTAACGAGAGTACAGATGCGAAACGGTTTAGGTTACGTACAGAAAAAGTTCTGTTTAACCCCCGGTAAAAAAGATTGGTGTTATAAGTTTAATGTCTGTCTGTTTGCCTGTTCCATTGAATTTGTATAAAAATTTCTTTTACCGAATACATTTTACAATAAGTTGGTCGCCTATTACTTTTTTATTTGTAAACCTAACTAAGCTTTGACAGTTTTCCTTAAAACTTTGTCGTATATACTACAGCTGTGATTCTCCCGTGTCCATTTAAAACTTTTTAGTAGATAGAGGGTTACTTGACTTTAACGAACATTTGCAGCATAAAACCAAATATTTCAGAAACGAATCCCTAAATCGAAAAAAGGGGTTCACAAGCTCGTAATATTTTTTAAAGACCTATTCAATGAAGTCAAGGAAAGAAATTACTCCCACTTTACATGTATGGGAGCAACCCTAAATAAAGATTTTATTGTACCACTTTTTCGGCATAATTGATATACATACCCTTATCAAATCATACCTTTCTAGGACTTATATACTCAGATTAAAACCGCGGACCGACAGACCGATATGGCGAAACTATAAGGGTTCCTTGTTTACTACGCAACCCTAAAAACGGGTTAGCCCTGTCACCTATTGAGTACCTAATTTAAATTATTCTCTACGTCATCAATCGGCTTAAATGACCTGAGCACGAGGAGAATTAGCTGGTACGTTCAGTTGTTTTTATCTCCCAGACAAGCAAGTAAGTTCGCGGTGTGGTTTCCGGCAGAGTAGAATAGGACCACTCCAAGTCCTCCCGTGGATGTCGTAGACGGCGACTTAGGGAATACAAGCTAAACAAAGCTTATAAACATCAGTGAGACCTCTACAACCCGTCTGGCCAGCGCGTGGAGAGTGTAAGCCAAGTATGGCTCTGGTAGTACAGAGAGGGTCGTGCTCCTGCAATGCAGACAACAAGACCTGATGATGATTGTGATAAGCAAGTAACAGTAGAATATTCTTCTGTGAATTGGATATTTTACACTCATGGTGCCATTCCATAGTTCCGCTTTATCGTACGGGTAAATGACGTCTGCATAAAGCTTGTCGAGAGATGTATGACTCAGATCTGCAGAGATACGGTCGAGTTCTTTTGTTTTTAACCGACTCTTAAAAAAGGAGGAGGTTATCAATTCTATGTTTTTGGAACGAAAGGCTGGACGGAAAAAATTAAGACCAAAAGTTGTAACGACACTTTTTGCTATAGTTGTTTTCTTTGTTTTAATTGTATGTAGTATATGTTTTATTATTTTAATTTAGGTAGGTTATTCAGTTTTTAGTTAAATAACTATTGTGTCATTTTTTTATTTCAATATATTTCTAAGGGAAGGATGTTTTTACAAGCTTTTAATACGGAGCTACTTTTTTCGAGGTCCATTTGATATAAATGATGATCTATATCATTTAAAATTGTGTCTTGATTAAGCCCTTAGCTATAATTCTTCTAACTATTTTATGAACTAGGTACTGTTTACAGTTTAAAGTGAGAACGTGAAGCTTTTCTACGCACATTAGACAAAAGTGGCTGTTTTTGTCAATATTCGCCGGTTTTCGCCAAAAAGGTTGAGACCCCGGAAAATTCATGTATCCTTAAGTTTTGTCCCGTTGTCTGTCTGTCTGTTATCAAATCTTGCGAGTTAAAGACCCACTTCCCGGTTATCGAATGAGCTGAAATTTTGCACGCATACGTATATCGCGAACATAGAGCTAATCTGATGATGGAGCAGGAAGGTGGCTATAGGATCTCTGTAATGAAAAGAAGCAACCCCACCGAGTTTGGGCTAATAATAATGAGTTTGTAATAATTGATTCGTCTCGAGGAGCACTTTAAATTCATTGTTATAGATAAAAGCTTTCACTTAAAACTTTAAGTTCATTGTTTAAGATAAAAGTTTTTTACCGACTTCCAAAAAAGGAGGCAACGATTTTTTATATAAATTGATGTTTTTATTTTTAGAAATAGTTTTTATTTATAGAATAGCTTTAAGTTTAATGTAATTTTATCAAAGTGATTGTATAAATTATATCTTTATTCAATAAATTATAAAGTATTCTCAGATGAAAAAAAGAAGGTTATTGATTCGTCGCGATTGTTTTTTGGATGTTGACCGATTGCCAAATGATAGATAGATAGATAGATAAATGTGTCACGAGGTCCGCAACTGTGCTTCCCTCCTTACCCCGCTCTCCACCCCGCGCGGCCCATATAAATACGGAGGCGTGAGGAGCCTCGTCCTCTTTCGACCACGACTGGACGCCGGGCTGCTTCAAAGCTGAGTACTTTAGGAAATCTCTTCTGGAACAACGAATCTCGTGGCTGTGAACCTACGACCCTTACCTGTGTCTATTTTCGGCACTCATTGTATAGTTGTTAAAAATTAAATTAAAGAGTTTGGTCTTTTTAAATATTGTTTCTTTCAAAATAATCACTACGTCACACGATGTCGAGGATGTCTGTGGATGTCGTAGAAGGCGACTTAGGAAATACAAGCTAAACAAAGCTTGAAAAATTAGTGAGACCTCTCTTACCGGAGTGGTCAGCGAGGAGAATGTAGGCCATGTCCTCTGGCTGTTCTGACCAAGTATGGCTCTAGTAGTACAGTCGTGCTTCTGTGCTCCTGCAGTGGAGACAAAAAGACCTGATAATGATGATGTTGAACGACATCTACAGGAAGGAATTTAATGGTCCTATTCTACATACATACATAATATCACACCTGTTTCCCACAGCGGTAGTCAGTGACTATGGAGCTCCACTTGCTACGATCCTGACAAACCTCTTTCGCTTCATACACTTATCAATCTCTCTCCTTTTTTTAGAACGTCTGCAATTTGGTTGCAGCATATGTCCTGTTTACGAGTATCATTATCATCAGGTATTTTTGTCTCCACTGCAGGAGCACGACTCTTTCTGTACTACCAGAGCCATACTTGGTCAGGGTAGCCAGAAGACTTGGCTTACACTCTCCTCGCTAACTAGACGGGTTGGAGAGGTCTCATTGATGTTCATAAGCTTTATTTAGCTTGTATTTCCTAAGTCGCCTTCTACGACATCCACGGGAGGACGTGGAGTGGCCCTATTCTACTCTGCCGGATACCACACGGCATATGTCCTATTATAAGCCGGAAATTTCAGACTACTCTACACCTACCAAGTAATCAGCAGTTCAAAAGTTCCAACAATACATTACGGAGTTAAATGCGCTTCTGTCATCCGCACGCTGCAGTAATGCACAAGTTGATTTATGTAGCTAGTTTATAGTAAACTGCGCTACTGGAGAGTTTTTATGGTGAAACTACTCATCATCCAAGCGTATTCTCCCGGTTGCATCCTCAGCAGTGATGCTTCAGAACCCGGGGTCCGCTACCTAACCAAGGAGATTTAACGAAGTTACTGGTTTTTACACAGAGCGACTGCCGTCTGATCTTCGCAACCCAAAGGGTAGATCAGAACCAATCCTTGGGTAGTTTGATGATCAAACGCTAGACGGCGTTCGGGACCCACATAAAGTGTCTTTCGAAACTCGGAATCATCTTTCTTTTCGGATAATCAGGTGATTCAAGCCTGCAATATCCTAACCAGACTGGAAAAAACTTTTTACAAAGTATGCTTTCCATCGGGATTCGGACCCATGACCTCTGGATCACTAGGCAAACGCCTTGACCACTGGACCACTAAGGCAGTCGCTCTGGCTCTGGTAGTACAGAGAGGGCTGTGCTCCTGCAGTGGAGACTAAACGACCTGATGATGATTTACTGCAGGACGAAATGTAATGGTCCTATTCTAAGCCGGAAATTTCAGACTACACTACACCTACCAAGTAATCAGCAGTTCAGAAGTTCCAACAATACATTACGGAGTTAAATGCGCTTCTGTCATCCGCACGCTGCAGTAATGCACTAGTTGATTTATGTAGCTAGTTTACAGTAAACTGCGCTACAAGAGAGTTTTTAAGGTGAAACTACTATCACTAATGAACCGACCACTAACTAAGAAGACAGGCAAAAAGAAGGTTATCAATTCATTGAGAACTTCTTAGGTTTCCGTAAAAAAGAAAAAAAAACTTGACACCTGTCAAGGGACACTCGGATTGAACGTAGTTCTACACGCGCACGCCGCACGGCTTACAACTATAGCAAAAAGTGTCGTTACAACTTTTGGTTTTCATTTTATCCTTCTAGCCTCCTTTCGCAACGCGCGATAAGGAACTTCGTTCCAAAAACGGAATTCTTATAGGATTACTCTGGGTCTGTCCTTCCGTCCGTCTGTCACAGCCAATTTGCTCCGAAACTACGGGACCAAATAAGGTGAAATTTGGTAGACTAGTGTAATCCTATGACGCAAACATAGATGTGCAAAGTAAATTTTTTTTTTTAAATAAGGGTCATTTTGAATTAGGAAATTAAAAAGTTTTGCAAGTCTTACTGTGTCATATTATATCAAATGAAAGGGCGTGTTATGAGGACCTCAAATATATTTGTTATTATCGACATCTATTTATACATATAATAAAATAGTGAAAAAAATGTCTACATTGAATATATTTCCCCAAAAAATATTTGGGTTGGGGCGATGGAGACTGATTTAGTCCAGTCGATTTAGAACAAATTTGCTGTGACAGACAGAAGGACAGAAAAACAGACGCAACAATAAGCGTTCTGTTTTCAATTTTTTGCACGGAACTCTAAAAATTGACACAAAACATTTTCAAATAACTTTTGTCCGAACAATTTTTCGCAAACGTTTAGCGAGACGAGTTGCTAATTTAAATGTGAAGGTAGGATAAACGTTTGCATCAAAACTTCCACGTTCCGCTGCATCTCGTTTAGACTACATACAAATGTGAGCATCTGCTAGGGACGCCGCCATGTTGGGAGAACATTATTCAAACTCATACCGGGAAACATTAATTGTAAAACTAAGTAGCTATTACGTGATGTGTGAAACTGAAAGTAGAAAGGAATAAAGTTACAATTTTATTTTAATATACTATCACGTTTTTGTCTCTTGCGGGTCAGACAAAGCCATATGGAGCCACAAAACCCAAAGCTGCTTGTAGCGTGATCAAACATAATATAATTACGAGGAGCTCGATGGCCCGGCGGCAGTGCGCATTGCTAGCGCTTTCGCAAGTAAAGTGACACCGGGCGTGGTCCGCACTTGGATGGGTGTCCAAAAAGTGGCATTAAAATTTCTCCAGCTCCTCTGTGCTTCGGAAGGCAAGTATGAGCCGTTGGTCCCGGTTGTCACCATTGTATGGCAGTCGTCAACCTATGTCAGACGCCTTTAGGCAGCCTGAAAAATCTGACACCAGTGTTGGCCACACACACGAAAAACAAACATTACTAAACAGGCAACCAACGCCATAGAAACGATTGGAGGGCGCGTAAGTAGGCAAACTGGAGTTGTGGGTAGGCTCACAGAGATGGCAGCACACACGATTAGCAAAAAGTGAGGCGATGGATAGGCATGGTGGGCGAGAAGGTAGAAGAAATGAATCAAAATGAAACATGATCTTATTTTCGCCTATTCCCTCGATCGGCTTTTACAATATTTTTATTTTATTTTATTTATTTATTTTCGGAAGATTTACAGCATAACATAACAAAAGTAAATATAGAATACATTACTGAGTAGCCAATTACAAATCTTCACTAATATTAAGTAAGTATATAATTATAAGTAGTGTTCATTGCACCTTAGTAACTTAAAAGTTATTAAGAATTACATCTTAAATGTAGGTGAAAGTTTAGTTAAGTATCTATTTAAAAGTAAGTAAGGATCTATTACACATATTACCTTTAAGGTTAAACAATATTTTGATGACTGAAATAATTTTGGGTTAACCTATGTTTAATGGCATACACACTATTGCAAAACAAGTCAATATCGGTGGAAAACTCATTAAATTTACGAGAAGCTCTCGACAGGAAAGCATTTTGCCTGTAATTTGAAGATGCAGGATATGCGTGGAAAGCAGCGGTCCGAGATATAAAGTTACAGGTTTTGTGAAAAAGTGAAAGCAAAAATTTGGGTTTTCGGAAAAACATCTTTCGCTAAAGTGTCTTTCTTGATTAAGGCTGTATCAATATTCGGTAAAATGACCCGTGTTGAGCTAAACAACAGTGCAATGTCCCCAGAGGCTGACGGATGCTGAAATGTAGGATTAAGTGCATTACCCGCGCTTATGACGAGAGGGCAACTAACTAGGTTACATTAATTATACTCGAACTGGAATTACCTAGCCGTGCACGGCTAGGTAATTCATTCCAGTTTTATATCATCATCGGGACTTTTTGTCTCCACTGCAGAAGCACGACCCTCTCTGCACTACCAGCGCTATAATTGGCCCGAGCAGCCAGAGGACTTGGCCTACACTCTCCTCGCTGGCCAGACGGGTTGGAGAGGTCTCGTTGATGTTTATAAGCTTTGTTTAGCTTGAATTGCCTAAGTCGCCTTCTACGATATCCACGGGAGGACTTGGAGTGGCCCTATTCTACTCTGCCGGAAACCACACGGCATTTTTACATGGTCACTGTCAAACTGAACCAGATATCCTTTCGTCAATTGTTTTTCAGTCAAGTATCTCTAAGTATCTTTTGCTTATGAACAGTATTTTTTTAGGTCTTGTTTTTAGTTTTACTTAGGATAATTAACTTTGTAAGTCAATAAAGTAACGTAGTACAATAGAATAAGATCAACAAGATTTATTTAATTTGTAAGTGCTAACGATTTGATAGTTTTTAGTCCTTGACAAAAAGAGGGGTGTTATAACTTTAACGCTAATGTCTGTTTATGAAATCGTAACGCGTGAATGGATAGACCAATTTCTATGCTGTTTTCTTTTTACGTAAAAGCAAGGTTCTCAGCTATGTTTGATGTAAATTGGTTGGGCCGTTCAAAAGTTATTGAGAGTTAACGATTAAAATTTTCGAGATTTTTGTAATTTGTCTGGCAAATAATAAATGGCGCTGCGCATATTAGTTCTACTCTTTAGTTCCTTCGCTCATAAATAGATGGCGTTTACACATGAAACTATTGGAAGTCAGGGTTTTTTAATTTGCCTGGCAAATAAACTTGTACAACAATGCTGTGCGTGCGTCTAACAAACTTCTAAAATCGAACGTTCGCTCAAATGTATTTCGGTCAAACGTCCTTCAGTCAAAAGTCATCTATATTCCCGCCCAATTAAGAATGCAAGCACCAATCAAACAATGTAACCACATTTTAGTATGTTTCTCTGCTATTGCAATTCGTATGCAAACTGCATACGAATGCAGGCCACCTGCCGCGGACGGCTGCTAAATGTCGGTCGACCACAGACATATAAATGTAAGCAGACCAAACATTAAATACCTACTTAGAACGCGTGGCAATTTTCACTTGTAGCTTATGTGGCGACCTCTGCGCCACTACGAGGAACTAAACACCTCAAACAACAATGAACGCAGCAATACCTAGTTCACAAGAATCATACGAGATGGCGCCAGCAGATTCTACATCTCGATCTCAGAGTTCTGGTTGCAACTGACGATATATACAACCTCCGACAATACACCGTCGGAGCCGCGGTTCCCCAGGCGCAACACCATGCCTGGCGCGAAGATCTTCCCTTTGTGGCGGTCGAGTATATCACCTCGCTCCCGCTACACTTATTTTTCACCATCATCATCATTCATTCATTTCAGCCGCACAACGTCCACTGCTTGACATAGGCCTCTCCCAATGATTTCCAAAAAGACCGATCTAGAGCGGCTTGCATCCAGCGCCTTCCAGCGACCTAGGTCAGGTCGTCACCACCTTGTGGGTGGGGTGCCCTACACTTCGCTTGTCTGTACGTGGTCGCCATTCGAGAACCTTTTTGCTCCATCGGCCATCGGTTCGTCGTACTATGTGCTATCATCATCATCATCTTTAGGTCTTTTTGTCTCCACTGCAGGAGCACGACCCTCTCTGTACTACCAGAGCCATACTTGGCCTGAACGGCCAGAGGACTTGGCCTACACTTTCCACGCTGGCCAGACTGTTTGTAGAGGTCTGATTGATTTTACCTATATGCTTTGTTTAGCTTATATTTCTTAAGAGTCCCCCGACCCTAGACTTCTCCATACAAACGTAGTCTACGTTTAATTTTGAAACCACATGTCAGATTCCGGTAAAAATTGGTAATTGTAAAGAATTGCAATTATCTAGGGTTATAACTGGTTTCCTATACTAAAATTATGAACTGGAAAGAAAATATAACGATTTAGAAGTTTCCCATACTAATGGTCAAAAATGATATAAAACACTATATTCTATTTCAAGTTCATATTTTTATAGTCGGAAACTAGTTATAAACCTAGATAATTGCAATATCTTTAAAATTACAAAATTTTGCCCAAATCGGACATGTCGTTTTGAAATAAAACGTAGACTACGTTTATATAGAAAGTTGTATTTTGGTCTAGGGTCGGAGGACCCTTAAGTCGCTTTCTACGACATCCACTGAAGACTTGGAGTGGTCCTATTCTACTTTGCCGAAACCACTGGCAAAACCCTCCGCTAGCTTGTTTTTGAATTGCCTGAGTAATATATTTATAAACAGTTATTGTTGGTGTTTTGTATAATCAGTACTCTTTTACATTCTTAAGTATAGTACAAGACTATTTTTATTCCAAAGATTACCAATTATGTTAAAGAAAAACAACAAATCTTTGTAGCTTAAGTGTAAATTCAAGCCACGCGACATTCTTTGTATTGTACAATAATGTTTAGTCTGTTTCCCTTTATATGTCTGTGTGGTCGACCTGCATTACTCATGCTGATTAAAGCATGCACATACTACGTTATTATTTGAACCAACGACGGAAATCACAGAGTGAAGTTCCTAATTTAAGTCATGTCACAGAATCCGCTAGATGACAACTAGTCAAATCAGACCCTTTTTTTCTAAACGCAAAACAAATATTTTCTATGGGATTTGTATGAAATACAATAGCGTGACGTCGTTTTTGAAGTCAAATAGAGCTCTTAATATCAGTTTTTCTGTATTAATAAATTAAAAATCACGTTGAAAATGAATTTGATCAATGAAAAGTGACGCTATTTTGTGACGTTTTACTTTATTAACTTTACCGAATTATTTCTTTTTGACCCATTAATATAGTAATACATACAGAACGGTTACTCCTAAGGTTTGCAGGCGCTTGCAGCCACCCGCTCAAAACCGACTTAACACCCAAACTACACCACCGATTTCGATAAAAATGATAGGGGATTAATGAATCACCTGACTAGAATTCGGAAAAATATGTATTCTTGTTTGAAAAGGTATATTCAAAAAATATATATATCTTATGTTATACCTTTAAACGAGCAAATCTTGTATATTTATTTATTTATGTGTATATCAATTTCTGTGATCTCGAAAACGGCTCTAACGATTTCGCTGAAAATTGGTATATGGGGATTTTCGGGGGTAAACAATCGATCTAGATTAGTCTTATGTTTGGGATAACGCGTGTTTTCCATTCGGCTCAGCGGTTTAAGATGCCGACCGCTAGAAAGAGTGTTACGGGTTCGAATCCCACTCGGTGACTTACTTTTGTTTTTTTTAAGTACAAGTTTATATATAATTTTTTTCAAAATTCAAAATTTCTTTATTTTTCTCCACAATCTTACATATAATATTTTTTTATTTTGTATTGTTTTACACCAGTTAAAAAAATGTAGTTAATGTTTGAGATGTAAGCGAGCAAAGCTCGGTCGCCCAGGTACTTTTTTAATTAAAACTAACACAGTATAGAGTCAACTAAAAAAATAATTTTCTAAATCAGTCCAGGCGTCTTCTACTAATCGGTGAACATGTATAAAAAAAATACCCCCACGAATTAATAACATCCTATATTTCTAGTTTAAAATAGTTTAATTAGTATATATTCTTTTGTAAAATCGACTGTATACATATTTTTTTTAATTTTTAACATAAATAAACTTCGTATGTATAACATCCTCCTATTTGGAGATCGGTTTAAAATATATTTTCTTGCGTGACGAAATTCCCGGCTTATACTTCAAAACATGCCACTTGTCACTTTGAATGCTATCTCTTTTGCTCTTGTTGACCGATATCGTATTGTCTCACTCGGCTATGGCGTTTTTACCCAGGTCTACGACGTAACAAAACCCCCATCGTCCTACTCTGAACCCACAAATACGACGAACACTAAATACCCTTCGAGAGGGCTTAACCCTGTCGAGGGCGCTCGACAGGATCCGGATAAGATGATGCGGATCATACCGACCGACAGCTTCACCCGGATACCACGTGATGGCAATTATGTAATATCTAAAGCTTTTTTAACCGACTTTCAAATAAGAAGGAGGTTACCAATTCGTTCTATCAAGACGTTATAAAAAAAGGAGAGGTAAAAAGTACCCGTAACCGAAGGGCATGTATGAAGAGAGATTGATAAGCTTAGATGAAGCGAAAGAGGTTTGTCAGGATCGTGGCAAGTGGAGGTCCATAGTCTCTGCCTACCGCTGTCGGAAACAGGCGTGATTATGTAAGTACCAATTCGTCGCGATCTTTCATTTTTTACGTATGTTCACCGATTATTCGAAAACGCCTGGACCGATTTGGAAGATTTGTTTGAAAAGGCATACTCGCGAGGTGGTCCCTTAAATTTTTTATCAAAATTGATTATGTAGTTTGGACACGGATTTTAGCTTTGAAAAATTATTTGAGTAGGTTCATCATCATCATCATCATTTCAGCCGCATAATGTCCACTGCTGGACATAGGCCTCTCCCAAAGATTTCCAAAATTACCGATCTAGAGCGGCTAGCATCCAGCGCCCTCCAGCGACTTTGGTTAGGTCGTCAGACCACCTTGTGTAGGTTACCCAAAACAAAACTAAAAATGTATCGATATACTCACGCCACAAGCGGAGGGTTTAACCGTGTCAAGTGCCCTCGATCGCGACCCGGATAAGATGACGGTAAGGGTCGCTTTGACCACATACGTAACACAATACATAATTCTATACCACATATTGTTATCATTTTACTCGATTGACGAAGGATGGTAGTGTCTTAAATCATTTAAGGATAATGTATTTAGACATATTCACTAACACAGCGACGACCGTGGCGTAGTGGTCATCATGCAAGTCCGCCACTTAAAGGTTCCGGGTTCGATCAGTCAGTCCAAGTTGGAAAATGGCTTTTTAGGGTTCCGTACCTAAAGGGTTAAAACGGGACTCTATTACTAAGACTTTGCTGTCTGTCCGTCTGTCCGTCTGTCCGTCTGTCCGTCTGTCTGTCTGTCCGTCTGTCCATCTGTCCGTCTGTCCGTCTGGCCGTCTGTCCGTCTATCCGTCTGTCCGTCTGCCCGTCTGTCTGTCACCAGGCTGTATCGCTAGAACCGCGATAGCTAGATAGTTGTCATTTAGATTATGTATTTCTGTTGCTGCTATAACAACAAATACTAAAAACAAAATAAAATAAATATTGAAGAGGGGCTCCCATACAACAAACGCGATTTTTTATCGCGTGCGAATCCGATTCGCACTTGGCCGGTTTTTTTTATTTCAACTTGATTTTTATGTATACAAGGTCTAACAAAATGTACTGACACTATTTTAAGGGTGAATTCAGTCCATGATTCTGAACAACTTTTCCCAATTAGCACAAATCGAAATATGAAAAGAAACTAGTTATGCCCCGCGCCTAAAGTAGCCTATGTGTTAATCCAGGGTGTCAGCTTCCTGCGTACCAAATTTTATCAATATTAGCCAGCTGTTTGCGCGTTAAAGAGTAACAAACATCCATCCGTACTTACAAACTCCCATACAAGTTGACCGATCACCTTATCCGAGTTTGTATGAGAGCCTAAAATTATTTTACATATGTTCCTTCAGGACAGTCACATCATCTCTCACTGTACTACCAGAGCCATACTTGGCCAGAGCAGCCAAGAGGACTTGGCCTACACTCTCCTCGCTGGCCAGACCAGCTTATAAACATCAGTGAGACCAGGAGAGGTCTCACTGTTGTTTATAAGCTTTGTTTAGCGAGTATTATATTGGTACAAATACAGATAATGAATAAACTTCCTACTTGTCTTGAGCAGCCTCCAGGAAAGAATGAATATTCATACTACTCTTCATACCTAGGTCCCGGTTGGTAAAGTAATGCACGAGCCAAGAATTACAAACTTCGTGTCTTCTTTTTACTACAATAATTGGTGCTTCGGAGGGCACGTTAAGCCGTCGGTCCCGGTCACTGTCTTTGACATTGGGCGACCTGAAACCATGTCAGAGACCTTTAAGGCGGTTTAAAAACTCTAACACTAGTGTTAGTCACTAACACACACAATAAGAAGAACTACAATAATTCCTACAATCCGCTATTTTTCAACAAGAACAACAGATACATTTTCTTAACGTCAAAACGAACATTTTCCATGGGATTTGTATGAAATACAGGCAGATGACGTCATAGTTTTTTGGAGTCAAATAGCGCTCTTAATGTCAGTTTTTCCGCAAGAATAAATCAAAAAACGCGTTAAAATGGACATGACGACCTCCGTGGCGTAGTGGTCACCATGCTAGTCCGCCACCCAGAGGTCCCGGGTTCGATTCCCAGTCAGGGCAAGTTAGAAAATGGCCTTTTTCAAATTGTCCTGGGTCTTGGATGTTTATCTATATATGTAGTTGTTATAAAATATAGTATCGTTGAGTTAGTATCTGGTAGAGAATGCTATTAGCATTAAGTCCGCCTTTTGTACCATATTGTTTTGGTAAATAAAGTTTAAATAAAATAAAATAAAATAAAATAAACACATGTCTCGAACTTACTGTGGGGCTAGCTCAATCAGTGTAATTTGTCCCTATATATTTATTTATTATTTATATTTATGATCACGACAAGTGATATTTTATTTCCTTAACAGTACCAGGCCTGTCTCATTTCGCGGTAGGTATTAAGAACGCAAGTACAAAAAAGTACGACGGCGGCCACGCCGGCGTGGCTAATCAGTGCAGCAGAAAAGGTAAGTTACGCGATAGAAAGAGACGGAAAGAGATGGAACGTCTAGGTGAATATAACTGTAGGTTATTAGCGTTGTGCGATCTGAATTGAACTTAATTGTGTCGTAGCGAGAGTCGCTATTCCTTTAATTGATTTTTCGGAGTGAATCTTCTGTACTAAGTACTATTATGTATTCTGTGACAGTACCAAATAACTTATTTTTGACCCAGGAAAATACCCATTTCCGAGCATATTTGAGGAAATTCTACTTATTGGATATTTGAGGAGCTCTTCTAACTACCTAGTTAGAAGTAACGCGTACTTCTAACTGTGCTAGCGCTTACACAAGTTAAGCAACCCCAGGCGTTTCACTAAGATGCGTGACCACAAGTGGCACGAGAATTTCTCTAACTACTCAGTGTTTTGGAAGGCACATTTAGCTGTTGGCCTATCGTCATCGACGATAAACTGATACTGTTAAATAAAATTCAATTTGACCGGTACTGAAATCGAAATAAATTAAAATTATTGAGTCACCAATTACTTAGAATGTTCCACCTGCTTTCCTTCCCGCGCAGATCGTAGAAGCGGATCGAGCGACTGGGCGAAAATTTTAATTATTTTAATAGGCATATGCGGCTGGCAACCCGTCACTATTTTGATTTCTGTGTAAAAGTTGTTTAAATACCCATTTCAAAAAATACTTTTTTATTTATTTATTTTATTCCTTTTTCACCATCACGGTGAACAAAAGTCACTGACAGAGCCCAGCGAATTAGCTAGTTGAAGTGGCAGTGGGCGGGACACATAGCGCGACGAACCGATGGCCGATGGGGCAAAAAGGTTCTTGAATGGCGACCGCGTACTGGCAAGCGAAGCATAGGGCACCCACCTACAAGGTGGACGACCTGACCAGGGTCGCTGGAAAGCGCTGGATGCAGGCCGCTCTTGATCGGTCATTTTGGGACAGGCCTATGTCCAGCAGTGGACGTTATGCGGCTGGAATGATAGTGGCCTTGCGTTTTGCGGCCCTGGGCTCTTAGTGCTTAGAGCCGCAAGACCCAAAGTGCCCTGTCAGCTCCGTTAGGGATAAAGACGTGATAGTATGTAGTATTGAGTCAGACACAATTCATTCGGGTAATTAAAAATTGGTCAAAACAAGGTGTAATTTGTTAAAAAGCAACATGGCGGACCAACGAGTCTATGCCTCTGGGACGGAACTATTCATTTGATAATGAAGCAACAACGACGTATTAAACACGTTTTATTTCGTATAAATTCTTCGCAAATTTACTTTTTGACCTTGAAAAGGTGACCTTATAAACCATGCTGGGCCACGCATAGGGTTATTCCCAGAGTCCTTCATTGCTATTGTTCTCAAAAAACTAAAATCTCATACATTAGTTCCCAAGTTGCTCCAAGCAATAATAATTATTAAAATTGTTTATTATTTTGTTCCCAATACTCCACTGATTAATTAGTTTTTTATTCCCAAACTACAAAATACAAAAAAACAAAAATCATTTATTTAACAAGAAACTTAATACACTGTATGATGAACAATGATTCCCGCTCTAGGCACAAGCTTGTATCGCGGGCAATCAGAAGGATTAACAAAAATAAGCACTTATGCATTTAAAGGACGAGCGGCGGGGAAAATTTAAGTTTTAATCTAAAAACAAAGTAAAACAATGAACGTGCATTAAATCTCCATCTATATAGATCCATCTATCTCCATCTATATATACCAATAACCCCTATTTAGTGGCATGAACTCAAAGTCGGATTTCACAACTACGGAACCCTATGCGTGGGGTTATTCCCAAAGTCCTCCAAAAAAAAGTTCCCAAACTTCTCCACGATAAAAATATTATTTTTAATTTAGTTTCATTCTCCTTAATTTTAAAATGTTCGCAAAGTCCTCCACCCCATTTTAATCATAAAGCATTAATTAAAATAAGTACCTGGTGTAAGTTGCATTTTACTCCAAAAGAATAGCTGATGTACAGTCAGGATCAAAAGCTTTGCAAATAAAAATTCAAATATAAGATAAAATTTTATTATAAAAGACTTCAATTTGCAAATCAGTATTTATTGAGTGATAAAAATAATTTAAAATTGCGGATATAGTTGACATCTGAGACCTCAAAGATGCACGATTATTACCTATATTACTATATAGGGAACTTTATATGTATCGTTATAATTTTAGTTACAATGTACAATACAAGTATAAATGGTTTAGAGTAGGGAGAAATTGGAGTTTTTGGATATAGGAAATCCAAAAACTCCATTTTCTCCTTTGAATTAATGGAATTGAATATCAATCTACGGCGTACGTAAAATAAACTAACATTCACTATTTAACAACTTCAAGATGGGTAGGGTTCGCAATTGTGAAAGTGAAAATTATGGAAAAAAATATTGGTAATTTGGGGGATATTCATTCACTCAACTAATCTAGTTTTAAATTATACGGTGATATCATCAAATCTTTGCGGTATGCGCTTGTGTAAGCAATGGACGTCTCGTTCAATGACGCCCTACTCTTATAACCAGCCTCAGGTATGCGGTGCTGCACCATATACGGCTATCACACACATCGAGATGCCTCGGTGAACTACTTTATTTATCCTGACGCTAATTGAACGTGTGGGCAAAGCGGGCGAAGTTCTCCATGTCTACTTGAACAATCCAGCGTTTGTATGTTTGTTTGTTTGAATCTAGTGACGTAAGTTTCATCCAAATCCGTTTTTATCGTGACAGTGAAACAAACAAAAAAAAACTCGTATTCAAATCTTAGTGAAGTGTGATTTATAATGTAGGTATCCTCACGCTCAATAAACCGATTGTGTTGGCTAAAAGATACTTCATGGAATGGTTTTTTTAAATAAAATAAAGTTCATTCAATCAAAACAGTATTTATTGCATTTCCATAGAATTCGACATTTTTGCAACAATTTCCCTAACCGAAGTATAAATATCATCCATATATATGTTTTCTACAATATGTTGAATACAGATTTCTGCTTCACAATCACATATTTTACATGTCCCTTCAGCAAACTTTGCAGCATCATGAATCTCAATTTTGATCACTTTTCCAGGTGGGAAACTCGGACTCCGTGTCAGCTTTTTCATGTATGAAAATATAGGACCATTGTTTTTTTTCTGCTTCTTACTAATGCCAATATTCGGGCGTTTTCCTTTTGATTGACCAATTTCCGCTTGATTCGCAGGTATGAAGTTGAAAATATCATTTTCACTGTCCTATGATGAAAACAAAAACATTTATTTTAAAATGTAGCCTGGATATAAATACTTAGTTATTAAGTATTAATAATCTCTCTACTATACATTTAAAAACTAACAATGAATACCAAAACCTAGGAATGTTTAAAATATTATGTAATGGAAAGGGAATAAGTCATTCAATTGTTTTTAATCAATATATGAGTTAACCAATAAGAATATATATTTTTTTTTATAAAAAAAAGAATACATTTACTTACCGACATTTTTTTTAGTAACAACCACACAGTAATACAGAGAAAATTAAACTATTAGTATTTTTTATTTGTCAAATAATTATATCCTTTATATACTTTTAAAATCTTTGTACAGAGAGTTCAAATTGACACTAAAATTGCATGTTTACTTCCATACCAAATTTGTAATGTAATTTTATACAAGAGAGAGAGAAAGAGCTAGGTGTAGATTAATGCTTAGCAAACAAATGTGTACTTACCATGTGCTGATACAACCATTTGTTTTGCACCTGACTTTGTTCATAGAATTCTAATATTTTTTTTATATGCAGGACGTAGTATAATCATTAGTTTTTATTCAAGTTACATAGACATTTTATATAGATTTTCAAAGCACAAAGTACATTTTTGCAAGATAAAAAGAAAACCCCAACTTTCAGGCGTTCATTACCCAATAACTTTTGAACGGTTAAACCGATTTTAATCAAAGAACCACCAGAATGCGAGGAAACTGCTTTTACGTAAAATAAAACTGCATCAAAATCGATCCATCCGTTTAAGAGCTACGATGCCGCAGATAGACATAGACACTGACGTTAAACTTATAACACCCCTCTTTTTGCGTTGGGGGTTAAAAAAAACATGTGTAATTATAAGTTTAAAATTCGAGTAAAGCTAAGAGCAAAACCTAGTTATATTTTTTCTTTAAGGGAAACAATAATTTTTATAACATTATAAACAGACAAACAAACATTATTAGTATTTAGTTATGGTAGAGAGGATGTTAAATATTATTAGGATAGCTTCATATATGTCGCGCAGTTTACCTTATGCCTTGCTTGCTATATTGAGATCGTTGGCTGTTGTTGGTTGGTCACTAAAAACTATCTATGCGGGTGGTCTGCTAGATATGTAACGATACCTTTATTTATCTTCTTAATTTGGATATGTCTGACAAAGCAGAGTGAGAGAGACAAGTGCCTCTTTCCATATTTGAAATTTCGTGACGTGGATTTCGCCCTATTTAAGAGCTCACCTGCTTAAACCTGGATCATAACAACATCAACTCTTTCTTTATTTATGTTTGTAATACATCATTTCATTATCATGATTTAAAATTTATTCTTCATTATTTGTTTATTCACAAATTCTTAATAAGTATCAATTCTTTATTCAACAACTGCCTCCTGGTGTAGTGGTTAGAGCGTTCGGCTCATACCCGGAGATCGCGGGTTCGATTCCCGGCGGGGGGCAACGACTTTGTGTTGTTGTCCTAGTTTGGTTAGGACATTATAGGCTAATCACATGATTGTTTGATTAGTAAAATGATCCGTGCTTCGAAGAGCACGTTAAGCCGTCGGTCCCGGTCACTGTCTTTGACATTGGTCGTTACCTAAAACCATGTCAGAGGCCTTTAAGGCGGTTTAAAAACTCTGACAGTGTTAGTCACTAACACGATAAGAAGAAGAAGAATTCAACCATTCAATTATTCAACCATTCCTCGTAAATCATTATTCACGTAATAAATAAGTACCCATTCCTAATTCAACCATTCAACTATTAGATCATTCCACGATTAAGTATTATAATACGTTTTGTTTATTAATTTTATTTTAATTTTTTTCAGGTCAAAGCGTACAGCTGAACAACTTTTCCCCTCTGATGACGATTCATCCGCGGAGGAGGTGAGGACGGTGAAACCGGCGAAAGAAAAAACTCTCAAAAAAAGATCTGACGCATCTCAACCATCAACCAGCAAGAAGGTCAAGATTCACCCCGTCAATATCCCATCAGTCAAACCAACAGCGAGTGAGCTATTCGGCAGTGACGGCGAAGATGAAGCTTTGGACAAAGCGGGTAAAAAACAGCAACCTATCTACTCTTATGTAACACGTCGCTTAGCCAACGGTTTCTCGCGTCAAATTGATGAGAAGAAAAATGGTGCTTTCTACATTGAAATGAAGGTTTACCAGTGCGATGAAATTGAACGCGTTACACCAGTAAATAGATGGCGGCATTCGGTGATTACAATTAAGAACAAGACTTCGTCTGAGTCCGAATCGTGGAAACATCTGCAAGCTTTCATAGCAAGCACGAGAGCTGAGTTCAAGAAATGTCCCCCTACTTTCATCAGCTCGTATCAATAATTTGGTTATGTTATACGTAGGAAGAATATGGATAATCCTTATAATATCATGTAATCACTAGCTTATGATATTACTCTACTTTTATATTAAACATTATGGATACATATGTTGATGTTTTTTCTTTACAGTTCCACTTTTCGATGATGAGACACCAGCAAGTTCTAATAATCAGAATTATATTAATTGTGATAAATGTAATATTGAGATCCCTGAAAATGAATACAGATATCATAAAAGAACGAATATTCATAAGTCTAATTGCTTGATCAAGTCAGAATTTAAGAATATTGATATAGTAGCCACAGCATTTAAAAATAGAATAATAACTTATCGCTTAACTCCATGCTTAGAAGACGAGTATTTCATACCAGAAGTATTCTTAGATGATAAACAAGATGACATTAAGAAAATTATTAAATTATCGCTTATGAATAACACATGTATCAAAGTAAATTTTGAATTATTTGCTTATTTTGCACTAGTTAAATCCAATGAGCAACAAATCAAGTCTTTTAATACTAAATATGAGATTGTATGTAACAGTACTGACTTAAATGGTTTATATTCTAATTTAAGAGATACATGTAAAACTAAACTTTCTGAATTTGAACATTGTGAATCTGGATGGTCTCTGGTTACTATAAGTCATTTAGAAATTAATATAAACAAATATTCTCCCATGCGAGGTGGCTCTTACTTAGAGCTGCCATCGCGTATTAAAAATACTAAGGGTTGTTTGAATATACAAAATGAAGATGAGTATTGTTTTTTATGGAGTATCACTGCAGCATTATTTCCAGCAAAAAATAATGCTTGCAAGACAAGTTCATATCCACATTTTAATACGATTTTCGACATAAAAGGAATGTCATTTCCACCATCGAGTAAAGACGTAAAAGTGTTTGAAAAAAATAATCATAATATAAGTGTTAATATATATGGAATTGATGAGCACGATAATATAACTGGGCCTTTGTACATAACGAGTTCTAAAAAAGATAAACATGTTAATTTATTGTATTTCGAAAGAAAAAATAAAGCACATTACTGTTTGATTAAAAATCTTTTACGCTTAGTGAGACGCCAAGTTTCAAATCATAAAGGTCGAATGTTTCTGTGTGAAACTTGTTTGCAATTTTTTTCAAGTGAATTAAAATACAATTTACATAGTTGTTCAAAAATTTTAACAACATTACCGAATAAAAACAGTATATTACAGTTTAAAAATTATGAAAGAAAGCAAAAGATAAATTTTGTAATTTATGCAGACTTTGAGAGTTTATTGTTAGATTTTAAAGATACAGATAGTAGTACAAATACGATAAAAACTAAATTACATCAACCATCATGTTTCGGGTATTATATATGTTGTTCTCATGATAGCAATTTGAATAAATTTGTCACATATAGAGGGCTAGACTGCGTTGAAGTATTTATTAAGCGTTTGATTGAAGATGTGAAATTAATTCATCAAATATTATTAACAAAAAAGCCCATGAATCCCCTGAGTAATTACCAAGTAAATAATTATGAAAATGCAACCAAATGTCATATCTGTAATAATTTGTTATTTGATGACAGAGTAGCCGATCATGATCATATTACAGGCGAATACAGGGGCGTAGCCCACCAGCATTGTAACTTATTGTATCGAGTGTGTCCATTTGTACCTGTTATATTTCATAATTTAGCGAGCTACGATTCTCATATATTTATAACTGAGTTATCGAAATATAATGGTGAAATAAAAATTGTACCAAAAACAAAAGAAAAATACTTAAGTATCACAAAAATAATTGCATCGGGAGTACAATGTAAACCCATACAGATTAAATTCATAGATTCTTTTCAATTCCTTAGTTCAAGTCTTGACAATTTAACTAAAAGTTTAACTCCAGACGATTTCATTCATTTGTCTAAATATTTTCCAGAAAAAAATAAGTTTTGTTTAATTCATCAGAAAGGTATATATCCATACGAATATGTTGATTCATGGAAAAAATATAATGACAAACAACTACCTACTAAAGAATTTTTTTACAACACTTTGCAAATGAAACATGTTACAGAAGATGAATACAACCATGCACAAACCGTTTGGGAAAGATTTAATATCAATTCTTTAGGCGAATATACTGATTTGTATTTAATGTGTGATGTGCTATTGCTATGTGATGTATTTGAAAATTTTCGAAAGATATGTTTACTAAATTATAAACTCGATCCTGCGTACTATATGACTTCACCTGGTTTGAGTTGGGATGCCATGCTTCTCTACACCGGTGTAAAGTTAGAATTGATTGATGACATAGAAATTTATCAAATGTTAGAAAAAGGAATTCGTGGGGGTCTTGCACAATGCTCTCATAGACATGCTGAAGCTAATAACATTTATTTACCTCAGTTTGATGACTTAAAACCATCATCATATTTGATATACCTCGATTGTAATAATCTGTATGGCTATGCAATGACTAAGAAATTACCGATATCAGAATTTAAATTTATGACACAAGAGGACATTGATAAATTTAATTTGCTTGACGTTTCTGACGATGCAGAATTTGGTTACATCTTAGACGTTGATTTAGCTTACCCAAACCATTTACACAATAAACATAGCGACTTACCATTCGCTCCAGAGAAATTTACACCAGTTGGCGGCAAAACGCCAAAATTAATAGCGAATTTATATGACAAATATGGCTACATTATTCATTATGTTTATTTAAAAGAATGCATTAAAAACGGCTTGATCTTAAAAAAAATTAATCGAATTATTCAGTTCAGGCAAGACAATTTTTTGAAAAGTTATATTGACTTAAATACTAGTTTGCGTAAAACTGCTATAACGTCATTCGAAAAAGATTTTTTTAAACTTTTAAATAATTCAATATTTGGTAAAACCATTGAAAACAAACGTAAACAAGTAGATGTAAAATTAGTAACTAAGTGGAATGATAAGTTTAATAAAACAAATAAAACATTATGTGCAGAAAAATTAATCACAAAACCAAATCTAAAAAGTGTGACTGTATTTTCTGAAAATTTTGTTGCAATGCAATTCCATCATGAAAAGTTGGTATTAGATAGACCAATATATATTGGATTTACAGTTCTTGAATACTCTAAGCAGCATTTATATAATTACCATTATGACTTTATTAAAAAACAGTATGGTGAAAGAGCAAAATTATGCTACACCGATACAGACAGTCTTCTGTACTTAATACATACACATGATTTTTATTAAGACATGCGTAATAACATATCAGTTTATGATACTAGTAACTTTAAATCTAATAATCCATATTGTATACCTAAAATGAATGAAAAAATACCAGGCCTATTTAAAGATGAATTAGGAGGTGACGTAATTACAGAATTTACAGGCTTAAGAGCAAAACTTTACTGCATCAAATCATTAAAAACACAAATAAATAAAGCTAAAGGTGTATCAAACCCCCTAACTAAGAAATTAAAAACATCGAATTACAAGAAAGTTCTATTTAAAAATTTAACGTTGAAGGGTAAAATGAATATAATAAAATCAGTTAAACACATATTATACTCCCAAGAAGTTAATAAAGTCATTTTAAATAGATCTGACGATAAACGCCAAATTCTACCAAATCAAATAGATACCTTACCGTGGGGGCACTGTGACACGGTATTTTAAAAAAATAAGTATAGTGCATAAAAATATTGTTTTATTATGATACATTTAATCAGTAGATTAGTAAAACTGGAAAGAATTATAGTATTTGTTATTATATGTTTTGGTTTATTCATATAGTATTAAGATATATAATTCGTATCATGTAGAAATATTGTATAAATTGATCTAATAAAAGTACTCAACTGAAGTTGTGATTTTTATTGTATGATGTGTATAAAACCATACGCTCCCCTGAGTCTAAAGCTATATTCATATTAAATTTTATCTAAATAGGTTCAGTGGTTAAAGAGTAACTAGAGGGGTAAAAAAACAAATATGCAAACTCACTTTCGCATTTATAATATTAATTAGGATTAGGATCATAGAAAAAAAAAATTACTCTGAGAAATACAATTTATTCAAAATAATGCAGTTTATAATTCAACATTGTTTTATGAATTTGGTTCGCTTAATTTTTTCACAATTTTTTTAATCACAGTTTCTGTTACATCCATAATTTCATCATATAGATCTACGACAACATATTGTACACTGATACCAGTATTAGTATTAGGATCGCATAAAGATTCTATGTTAATTTTTATGATATGATGCCCTTTTTGAGAATCTTTACGAATAATATAAGACGATGGTAATGGCAGTGGTGGTGGTGGTGGTGGCGATGGTGGTGGTGGTGGTGGTGGTGCTATCCGCTTTATATTAGAATTCTTTTTCCGAGAAGATTTTTGAATTTGGTTAATTTGCTCTATTTCATGTTCTTCTTGAGGTTTGTGGGTTTCAAGATTATAACTGGCCAAGTATGTAGATAAATCTTGAGTATAATGAAATGGATTTGTAAAAAGATTATTTTCATTATCAATATGAAATGAATTCGACATTCCTGAAAATAATAATAATAATAATGAAATCATTACTGATTTTACTCAGTATACGTATGATGCAATTACGTACTTATTTTATTATTAAGTAATAAATTTACTTACCGATGTATTTAAAATAAAGTTAAAAATTATATAGATACGAATAAATGATATATCGCGAGCGAAAGCTGTAGACTAACTGACTCGCCTTGCGCTTACTCTAAGTTTTACACACACACACACACACACACACACACATACACCTATGGTATGAAGAGATTTATTTTAAGGAGACTTAAGATTGCCTATATAAAGATAACGATGATTGAGATATTCAACAGTTGCTCCATGAAGTTCGTCAAGCAACCTCAGACTCTTAAAGTAAATAATATAAAATTAGAAAATCATGCTGAATCAATAAAACATAGCACACTTCTTCCTAATAGTATTCGTTGTATAATATGTGGTCCTTCTAATTGTGGTAAAACTAACCTTATGCTTAATTTGTTAATACATGAAAATGGTGTTAAATTTAAACATATCTATTTATACTCAAAGACAGCTTTCCAATCAAAGTATAGTTTTTTAAGACAAGTTCTTCAAATGATACCTGGAGCGAAAATGTTTGTTTTCAGTGATAACAAAGAAGTTCTTCATCCAAATGATGCTTTATCGAATTCAATTATGATATTTGACGATGTTGCATGCGAAAATCAAATAAACATAAGGAATTACTTTTCTATGGGGAGACATAGACAGATTGATAGCTTTTATTTAACACAAACCTATTCTAAGATTCCTAAACAACTATTGAGAGATAATGCAAATTTACTAATAATATTCAAACAAGATGAAACCAATTTAAAACATATATACAATGAACATGTAAATACAGACATAAATTGGCTACAATTTAAAAAACTTTGTTTTACTATATGGAAAAATCAATTTGATTTTTTATTGATAAATAAAGATTGTGAACTGAATAAAGGAAGGTATAGACAAGGCTTTGACACGTACATATATTTTTAGAAACTCATATAAAGCAATCTTTATTCGGAATACCTCATTTCAAGTTTAGTTCTTCGATATAACACTTGAATATTAATTTAGATATAATGGAGGTAAATATAAAAGAGGAACTGATAAAATCCGTAAATAGTATAAAAAATAAAATAAAAATGATCCAAAACCAGGAAGATGCAGTTAATCTGAAACTTAAAAAAGCATTTAAACCTATTACTGAACCTCTCGAAACACTGATCAAAGTTAATCAAAATGTGAATGACATTCCTTCTAATGATAATATTTTCAATAAAAGTGTAAACAGGAATGACACTATAGAAGATTTAAATAACTCTTCTCGAGAATATGAAGATTTCAAAGACTATTTTAAAAAGGACTCGATTGAAGAATCAAATGACTATGATGACTATAGAACACCCAATAAATCATCAAATGACACACTTATATCACTAAAAAAAGAAGACATGATGGAAATATATGATGATATGAATGTACCATTTGGAATTCGCAATGAAAATAAGAAACTAATGATGGGAAATTCGGATGTGCACTTATCAATAACAGGAAATACTTCGGGTAATAAAAAATCGTACATAGCCACTATCAATAACATTAAGTACCATTTGACACCAGGTTTAAAAGAACTTTTAATACGTAATAAACCAAACCTGGAGTTAGTAACTATTGAAGATAAAATTGTGTACAAAGATATGCTGGAAAGCACAAATGCACACAGACGAGATTATTGTTCTAATGGTCAAATAAAAGGTGACAAAGGATTGAAATATTGTCAGATTATTAAACCAATGTTTTCACAGCAGACATCTGTTGCGAGTGACCCTGAAGAAATATTAAAGTATAAAGTTGGTGGAAATTTACCTCATTTGAAAACATACAAAAAGAATACAGATTATATCTACTGGGATGATCCTAATGAACTGATTGAAAGGCTAAAACTATTAATAGCGTCACAAAGTGCTGGGAATAGTAATCATGACAATGAAATTATATCAATCATTGAGGAATTGAAGGAAGCTGGTATTATAAAAGAATAAAAGCTCTGGCATAGTTTTATATAGGTTAGTAAGTAAAAGTTTACTGTATACTAAAGTACAATTACTTGAAAAGTATTGTGCCTAATAAAAAGTCATAAGCATTATGAGCAAATCGGATGTCGTAAATGAAATTCATAAAAATGCTAGAGTAAACTTTCCTAGAAGACATGTAATCCTCAAAGACATAGATGATCTTTGGCAAGCAGATTTAATAGATATGCAGAGTATGAAGAAAATAAATGCTGGGTATAAATATATATTAGTAGTTATTGACGGCTTCTCGAAATATGCCTGGGCAATCCCACTTAAGCAAAAAAATAAAGAAGTTGTTTCTAAAGCATTCCAAACTTTATTAGAAAAAGGACGTAAGCCTAAAAATTTGCAAACAGACTTGGGGACAGAATTCTATAATGATAAATTTAAAAACGTTACAAAGAAATATAACATTAATCATTATTCTACATACTCCTCAAAAAAAGCTTCAATCGTGGAAAGACTTATAAGAACGTTAAAAAATAAACTGTATAAAGAATTTAGCTTGAAAGGTACATATAAATGGATTGACGGAACGCTCGCTGATGTAGTACACAAATACAATCATACTCTTCATAGAACTATTGGTGTTGATCCTGCTTCAATCGATCATAATAATAAAGAAACTATATTACAAAAGTATAAGAATATTTCTGTATCTAAAAAAAGTCCAACATGTAAAAAATTTCGAGTAGGAGATTTTGTAAGAATAAGTAAACATAAAGCATGTTTTGAAAAGGGATACACCGCTAATTGGTCTACAGAGATATTTAAAGTTGTCATGGTGCAACCCACTAATCCTGTAACTTATTTATTGGAAGATGCTCGATCCAAACCAATTTTGGGGGCATTTTATTCTCAAGAAATTCAAAAGACTAAGCACCCTGACGTATATTTAGTTGAAAAAGTTTTGAAAAAAAAAGGAAACAGAGTATATGTTAAATGGTTAGGACTACCAAATTATGAGAATAGTTGGATAGACAAGACGAACGTTTTGTAGACGATAATAATAATAATAATAATAAAACAAAAGAACGTATTTAAATACTTGTTTTTTATTATTCCAAATCATTTGTATATTATTCGTTAAACAAGATAGACATCATAATGACAAGAATACGCCAAATTAGTGTCAAAAATAGAAGTAAGAAAATCATACTTACTAATTCGGAGAAAGAAACAAATAAAACTGGGCGTGGATTAAAAAAAACGTTCAAAAGTATTGTGTCTCACACTAAAAGACATATTAATAATCTAAAACCCAAATGTAAAAAAGCGTTGATGGAATTGGCATACGCAGTAGCCCAAGAACTGGCTGCAGATATACCCGTCAAAATACCACGAGTTATCCCTGTACCTAAAACTGGCGGTTTTCTCCCTCTTATCCCCATATTTGCAGGATTGTCTGCGGCGGGTGGTATAGCTGACGGTGTTGCTGGAATCGCAAAAGCTATCAGTGAATATATATCTGGAAGAAAACAACTATTAAAATCAAAAGGACAAGATAGAATTGAGTCAGTGTGCGTTGGAAAAGGATTACATTTAAAACCTTACAAAGATGGTTTAGGAATCTATGTCATGACACAAAAAAACTAAATATCAGGCTGCCTAGAAGAGCTTTAACTAATATTGATATAATAAACCATTCGAAAGATATTCCATTTTTTCGTGGTGTATCTATGAGAGATGAATTACCTAAGAAACCATTAAAAATGGAGTGTGGTGTTATCAATTTAGATTCTTCTCAGAATACAGGTACTCACTGGGTAGCCTACGCAAAAATAAACGATTACATTGAATACTTTGACAGTTATGGAAATCTGAAACCGCCTAAAGAATTTGTTGAATATGTGGGTGACAACATTCGATACAATTATGATAATTTTCAAGGGAGTAATTTGTTTAATTGCGGGCATCTGTGCTTAAAATTTCTTAATTCATTTTGGAAAATCCGTAACATTAAATAATAAATGTGGTTACTGGTTTATTTATGAGTCAGTCTGTTACGGTATCTTGCATTAACTACATATTAAAATAAGTACATAAATTAAAAATGATCGTTTTCAATAAAACACCTATTGTACAAAAGAAATCGAAAACGTTTTTACCTATAACGAAGCAAGTAAGACGTAAAGGTTTTAAAACAAAAAAGATTACCTATAATAATAAAAAATTTCTTCTTGCTCTTGGATACAAAGTGTAAAAATACTCGAAATCAGATTCAATTGAAAGCTTTGTGATATAACAGCTATTCATAATTAAATACATATCATTTCATCTCCTATATCGTAAGAAACAAGACTACTATCGAGAACAAAAAAACTAATAAATAAAAAAAATAAAAAGAATAATAATTTCTTTACGCTAATGGATATAAATCATAAAATGTTACAAGTTACGGATTTACCACATCACGATCATTCAATAGAAAGCTATGAAATACATAGCTATAACCCTTATAATAATAGCTTTAAAGATTACGATGAAATTAGAATACCTATTCATCAGCAAGATGTGTATGTGCTACCATCCGGTAGTTCAATTTACATAGAGGGTCGTGTGAATATAAGTAGTGCTGATGCAACAGGAAAAATATCTAAAAAAGAAGTAAATTTTATTAACAATGCAATACCATTTTTATTTCAAGATATAAGATATGAACTGAATGGTATTGAAATAGATCGTATAAAAAATGCTGGAATTACCACTACAATAAAATCATACATTTCAATGAATGAAGGGGAAAATAGAGCCGCTGAGGTGTGGGGGTGGAAAGTGGATGGAATAAATCAAACAAATGGAAATTTCTGCATAGTTCTGCCATTAAACAAAGTATTAGGTTTCGCAGAAGATTATAATAAAATCATTATCAACTGTAGACATGAACTTATATTACAAAGAAGCAGTTCTGCTGTAAATTGTGTAACTACTGAAAAAGCAAATAATATCCGTATAGATATACAGAAGGTACAATGGCGAGTGCCGCATATAAAAGTTTCCGATCGTAGTAGACTCTTATTACTGAAACACCTAGAAAAAGATCGTCCCATACAACTTGCATTCAGAAATTAGGATTTGTATGAATATCCATTATTACCCAAAACAACAAAACATTCATGGTCTATCAAAACTGCTTCTCAATTAGAAAAACCAAGATTTGTTATATTCGGTTTGCAAAGTAATAGAAAAGATGTATCTATTAATAGTTCTTCAGCGTTTGATCATTGTAATATTACAAATATTAAACTGTTTTTAAATTCACAATATTTTCCCTATGAATCACTGAATCTTAAATTTGATCAAGGAAAGTACAGTATATTATATGAAATGTATACAAATTTCCGTCAGTCGTATTATGGCTTCAGTCTAGACCCTCTGCTTGATTTGCAGTCATTCAAAGATAAAGCACCACTTTTCGTTATTGATTGTTCAAGACAAAACGATTCACTAAAGAGTGGACCAGTAGATGTGCGTTTAGAATTTGAGTGTTCTGAAGACATACCTGAAGATACAACAGGATACTGTTTGATCATAAACGATCGGCTTTTTGAGTATAAACCTTTAAGTAGCATTGTTCGGAAGATATCATGAATGTAATTGTTGATGTTCAAGGTTTCAAGAATGAGAAAAACCTATTCATTCCTAAAGAAATTGCAATTTTATCGAAATCGCATGTGATGATATTATTAATAAAGCCTCCATACCCATTTTATGATCTAACAAAAAAGGAACGTTCAACCGTAGCATGGATTGAAAAAAATAAAGGGATTTTATGGAATGAAGGCTTTGTACCTTACTGTAATTATAAGTTTAGCATAATCAACTTTTTTAAAGACAAAAATATTTTTACTAAAGGTAACGAAAAAGTAGTATGGCTTAAAGATATGTTAGATAGTAGTAAAGTGTATAATTTAGAAGAAGTTGGCTGTCCTAATTTTGAAACATTATATGAAAATTATTTTTTGGATCTTCAAACCTGTATCTACCATAAAAATATCTGTGCTTATAAAAATGTACATTGTTTGTATAAATGGTGTAAAGATAATTATGATAAAGTTAAAATAAATATTTAATAATTATAAAAAATTGTATTATTTTCCAAAGAATGTAAGTGTGATGCATGAGATTTGAAACGCATAGTTAAAAACTCCGATCTGATAAACCCATTCTACTCGAATGAGATGATATAAGTAACTGATTCAGTTACAATATTGATCAGTTATTGTGAAGCAGTTCGGAAAACAGGGTATTAATTACTATTTACCTGTTCACCGGATCAATTGACATGTCTTTGAATAATAGAGATTACGTGGATATAATACTTCTGAGAAACTATGTAGTCTCATATTTATGTAGTCGCATATTTAAAATTATAAATTATGAACAATATGATGTTATTCTAATACCTTTGAGAAATGGCAATACATCACCATCTTAATTAGGTTGGAAGTCCGTAGAATAGATAGAAAACCGAAGTATGTAATAGTACATACACAAGTTCGTAATTCAATTCAATAAATTCAGAGGAGAAAATGGAGTTTTTGGATTTCCTATATCCAAAAACTCCAATTTCTCCCTACTGTTTAGTAATTTTGTGACTGATTGTACCTCATGAAATATATAATAATTATTGAGATGGAGCAATTTAGAAATAAAAAACTAATTAATCAGTGGAGGACTTTGGGAATCATTACAAATACCTATGGACCTAGCCTCAAAGAAAGTACGAGACTTGTTGTATGGGATACTAATTCAACGATTTCATCATAATCTAGGGACATTTGGGTTTTTGAAACTAATCTAATGGTACCTAAACTCTTAAAAACCATACAGCCGATTGGAAGACACGATTAACAAAGACACACGCGTGAAATGTAACTAGTGATGTGCCGCCGCAAAATCAGAAATTTCTTTCCTTAAAAATTTCCGGAAGAATTTTCGTTGAAAAATTTCCTAAAGAAATTTTTTGCGAGAAATTTCTCGAAAATTTCCAGGTCGTTCCGTACATTTCTCGAAATTTTCAAGAACGGCACATCACTAAATGTAACCCTTCTATGGCAGTCGGTAAAAATGGTTTCCCATGTACATGTTCAATATCACAGACTGCGAGCGACATAAATATAAAAGCAGAAAGAAAATATAAACTCAGTAAGTTAAAGGTACAGAAGTACTCTTCGCCTTCACCTTCACCCTCCATTTTCATCTTCACCCTTCACCCATCACCCTTCACCCTTCACCTTTCACTTTCACGTTTGGTACCGCTAGCAGCTTGACGTTCCAGATATTATCAATTTAATAAAATAATTTGTATTAAATTGATAAAATAAATTAAATAGATAACGTAAATAAAATAAATTAACATAATACTCGTATTCATCCTTTTTCAAGATTCATTTATTTATAACTAGCCGAAGCCCGCGACTTCGTTCGCGTGGACTTGATGTCTCTGGAAAATGCTCATCAGGCTGAACAACTTTTACTAAGGCGGCATTTTTATATCTCTTATAGTTTAGCTTGACCATTATGGTTCTGCATCAGGCGTTCCATTTTCCAAAATCATTTATACCCTATATGTTGCCCAGGCTTAATAGCTATATAACCAGTATTTCCGGAGATTAGCGTGTACAAACAGACATACAGACAAACGACAGACATTTTTTTTTTAAATTCTTATTCTATTTCTACGTCTCCATCGCCCCAATATTTTTTTTGGAAATATATTTAATGTACAGAAACACTTTTTTTACTGTTTTATTATATGTATAGATAAAACATACATTTTTATTTTTATGTAATGTTTTGACTGACTACTTTTGGCGCTCACTTACACTAATGCATAGCTGAGCTTACGCCGCCAAGGACTGTGCGTGTACATTATTAATTTGGTATAATTTTATCATTTTCATGTATAATTTACCTAAAATCAAAGGGCTTACAAAACCATGCGTTGTTTCATTTCCAAACGCACCTTCATTATAAAGTTAAGCCTGTGTTTTTCGTCGAAGGACAATGCATGGAGTTAAATTGATATGTATAGAGATGACAATTATTTAGTTCGGTCAATGAGTGCTCAAAAGGGGCATGTGGGTGGGAAAGTCGAAAGCAGAAATTTTGACTCCGCAACTTTGTAAGGACATAAACATACTAAAAGTCCTTACCCCTCCGAGGTAAGCCCGCGGGGGGAGGGCACAAAGAAGGTCCCGTTTTTTGGTTTTTTGCTTACATCTCGAAAACGATGCGTTGTACGAAAGTTCGTTGTAGCACATAATGAAAGCTGATAAAATTATCTACAACTTTGGCTTTCACACTTTTAATCTATCTATAATTTTTACCTAGCTAAGATCTTCGAAAAATTTTCGATTTTTTAAAATGTCTTCTACACTCTGGGCGTGTTCGGACGAGAAGCGCACGCTAAGTCCACGTCCAATGTATGCCTTTCATTCGGTGTCTATCCCCATAGTTAAGGAGAAATGTCTCCAAGGCAAGTCTGGACCTGATGGTAAGTAACAGCACAAGCCCGAACCATCTTGATAGATATTATTGGATTTATTGGGAGTTTTGGCCAGTTTAAAAGTAAACTGTTTCCGCCTTTGCTAAGTGAAGATACTCCCGTGGGTGTTTTTGAAAGTGGGTGAGCAACAAAAAATGATTTTCGTAAATTCGAATTGTTGCAATGTGCTACAGTTTTAAAAATCGGCCATTTTTCGATGCTCATAGCTAGGCAAAGATTAGAGATAGATTAAAAAGTGAAAGCCATAGTTGTAGAGAATTTTATCAGCTTTCATAAATGTACTACAACAACGCACCGTTTTAGAGATGTAAGCAAAAAACCAAAAAACGGGACCTTCTTTGTGCCCTCCCCCCGCGGGCTCACCTCGGAGGCTGTATCTCATGAACCGTGATAGCTAGACAATTGATTTATTTGTTCTGACGCGAGCTAAATAGAACCATGTCGTTAACCACATCGAGTAGATACTGGTAGGTCTATTGGGACAAAAAATCCCATCAGTCCTACTGGTAGAACAAACTTGATAGGACTACTGGGACTAGGTTATATTTTTTTGAATTTCATTGCTAAGTGAGTTCTTTTTAAACTAAGACTCCTGTCCGTGAGTGCTAATACTTATTCCGTGCAGCAATGTGTATGTTCTAATCACATATATCTCAGTGTTAGCAAGTATTTCTCATATTACCTCTTAAACATATATAACATATATTAAAATACAGAGTACTTTACATAACGGGGTGAGTCCCGGGGATGTAATTTCATCCCTAAATTAATTCGTTCGGTTACCCCTTGATGTGGGAGAGAGATAGAGATATTATTAATGAAATTTATACACCCTTATCTTGCATTTGCACACATTTGTTGCTTGTACGGAAGTGACAGAGTTTGGACCGCAAAACTCTGATATACTTTAACTTTTAACGCGCGTTAAAGTGGCCTTTACGAGTATAACAAGTTTATTTCTCAACATGTCCCAAAGATTTGAGTTATGGTAATAGGCGATGCGGCTAGCGACCCATCACTATTTTGATTCCTTTTCCATCTTAACGCCTAACACCACGCTAAGCGTGGCCTTTGGGCCTAACGGCCCTAGGCTCAGTCTACCCCGTCAGGGATATAGACGTGAATGTATCTGTCTCTGTATGTTCCAAAGGCAAACTGGTAGATAATGCATTAAATTTGACCGATCGTAATCAAGCCATCATAAGATTGTGTGCAATTAACTTAAATAAATTAATTAATGTGTCTTTGTAGTTATGTATGTAAATGTAAATTACAATAGTTGTTGGTCTTCCTAATGAAAAAAAAAAACGACGGGTTGCACTCTGGGAGTGCCGGCAGAAGTGAAAACTTGAATATTAACGTTGTGCATTTTTGATATTTTGGAATGGTTAGGGAATAATTTTGCACGAATTGCTTTAATTATCAGTATAAAATATTTCAAATCTTTTCTGAACCACAGTCTGTCACAAATGTCACAAGCATGACCAAATTCATTTTCAAATACACAGCAGTATGGCCACTACACAGACGGTCGAGCCATCAGCTGTCACCATCCATGGATGCGCGTAGCACGCTGTAACATAAACACACACGAACATTCGCGCTAGCGCCCTGCGCCGTCTTACGAATTTTCGATCAGGTCACGTGTCCTGACGCGAGTTTAAAATTTTTTTACCCATTCCAAAAAAAGTGCACAACGCCGCTAAAGAAGTTTTCACTTCAAAAATAAAAAAATCACATTTTCCATTTTTTCCCCATAAACTTCAACACTTACAGAGCCACTTAATTTTATCAGTTACCACACCTCAATATCTTTTTATATTCCCATTAAAAACACGCGAAGAAGAATCTATACCTTCTCAAAAGAATGCCACAACTTTTTCTAACTTACAAACTGTCGTCGACGCTGGCAGTTGTTTGGAGCACCATTTTATTTCGTTTTGCTCTGTAACTTAGTTTGGAGCCAGTTTGCAGTTTGAAACTTTAGTCTCTTTCATTTTCTAATAATTCGTTCTCATAGAGTGTGTTAATAGCTAACAAACAGATTATTGGAGCTGCCTAAAGACATCTATCAGGCATAGCTTAACTGCCATACAATGATGACAGCCGGTACCAATGGTTTCACGTGCCTACCGAAGCACGGAGTAGCCACAGAATTTTTTATGCCACTTCTGGTCACCAAGTGCGGACCATGCTTGAAAGCGTAGTAAGTATTACCTACTATCAGGTCACTGAGCTCCTTATATCTGCATTTAGTATCTGCGTTTAGTATCTGTGTTTTTTATCTTTGTTTAGTATCTTTGTTAAGTATCTGTGTTTTATATCGTATTTTAGTATCTGCGTTTAAAACTTTGTTTAGTGTCGGTGTTATTTATCTCTGTTTTGTTCTTTGTTTAGTATAAGTGTTTAGTATCTGTTTTTGTTATCACTGAAATAAAGTTACTAAATAAAATAAATAAATATATAGGGACAAATTACACTGATTGAGTTAGCACCAAAGTAAGTTCGAGACTTGTGTTATGGGATACTAACTCAACGATACTATATTTTATAACAAATACATATATAGATAAACATCCAAGACCCAGGACAATTTGAAAAAGGCCATTTTCCAACATGCCCTGACCGAGAATCAAACCCGGGACCTCTGGGTGGCGGACTAGCATGGTGACCACTACGCCACGGAGGTCGTCATCCATAAGGGCGACCTTGCCACAATCAAAGTTACCTATTCAGAACTTAGCTGACTCATAAAGTAGATCGGCTAAGAGTATTCATGGATAGCAATATTGTCATGAAACGCAGAATTTTAAAAATATTTTTTTCCGTAAAGTGCATTTTTTTAAATCATTAAAGAATTTCTCCCTTACTGGTCTGAGAGAAAACAAAAACTTAAGAAAGTACCAGCTTCTTCTCGATTGTAGAAGCCGATCGAGAGAATGGGCGAAAATGCATATTGTTTATACATGATGCGGCAAAACCTATCCCTATTTTCATTTTTTTTTTCACCTCGCCTACTATAACGCTAAAAGTAGTCTTTGGGTCCTGCGGCCCTGGTCACTGTCTGCTTAGATCTGCAAGACCCAAAATGCTCCGTCTGCTGCATTAGGGAAAAAGACGTGATAGTATATAAAAGAGTAAGAGATTTTTTGTCTTCCAAATTTCTCGGATAGTACTGAAAGTAAGTCATAGTCAAGATATTAATCTTCGAACATGGGGCAACGAAACACCTTACTTACTTTAAAGAGTTAAGATGTACTCAAGTCTTTAAGAAGGCACCCCGAATCTGCCTATTATGTAAATAAAACGGTACTCTAATTGATTAATTATAACTTATTATTGAAATGCAATAAATATTTTTTACGCATATTCAGCACTTCCTTTGTCACTCTTTTGCTAGGCGTATGTGCTGCCATCTCTGTGTGTCTACCCGCAACTCCAGTATTGCCTACTTACGGGCCCTCTAATAGTTTCTAAGGCGTTGGGTATCTGTTACGTTATTTATTAGGTATATTATCTCTGACTGGTGCCAATGTTTGACATAGCCAGTTTATTTCAATGAATTACTTCTAATGTATGAAACAACGCGTTCACGCACCAACTATCTTCCCGTGTATTTCATTCTCCAAGGCTGTTTTACTAAAAGTGCGGCACCACAGAGCTAAAGCCTTGTAAAACCTGAGTCATAAACGTTGGGGTTTACGTTCTAGGGCACCCAAATTGCAAACATAGAGGGATTTATACCGAATTTTAATGCCTACTGAAAAAGGTTTTTGTTTAGTGAGAAATTTTGTAGGTTGACATTGGGCGGCCGGTTGTAAAAACAATCTCACATACCTACGGCCAGAAAGACCTTGATAACCCTTTCAACTATTGTATGACCTACTGCTTACAAGTTTAAGTAAGAACGTGAAGCTTTTTTAAGCATATTTCCAAAAGGCGGCCACTTTTGGCTAATGTTCATAGAAAAGCATCACGTTCTCAATTTAAACTATAAATATATAAACAGTAGTTCATAAAATAGGCTTAGAACTTGATAGACCAATGGCTTGACCAAGACACTATTTTATATAATATCTCTGTTTCCTTCCCGATGGTTTATTTCAAATTCGGGCAGCACTGGACCCCGGAAAATTCTGATATTTAACCCTTAGCCAGGCCTGGCGATTATTTTATCTTTATATACAGATAATGGTAGATTGGATGATAATAAAAAAACTAATTTCTTAATTTTTTTTTATTCCTACAACTTCCTATAAAAAAACCCTCTGGTCTGGATATGACCACTGCCCATTTAAATATACATGATGTGGATTAGATCTGACCACTGCCCAGTTAGGTCACAACATGTAAGTATGGAAAAAATAAAGGTGAATCCACATATAAGCCTATTAATAAAAAGAGGAAAGACTTGTGTGTTTCTTTGTATAAAACCTTATTTAAACATCAATGTTACCCCGAGGTATCAAAATTTTGGATATAAACGGCATTGCCGTATCCTTACGATACAAGAACCTATCTATCTACCATAAAAAATATTTGATGTGTAAATATGGTTTTGCCTTTATTTATATGGATAAACGCTTGTAGGACAGTGGTTACATAATAACCACAATAAGTTTTTCCAGATAGGCAGAGGTCACATGTTGACCACAAACTTTCGGCGTAAATATTTCTAAGAAAAACAAATATCATGTAAAACCGAAACATATTACATATAATTCAACCTATCTGCTATTATAAAAACACCAATAATATCACTTACCGGGATTATTTTCCGCCATAATACTAAAAAACACTGTCAATTTGCACAAAAATTCGCCGTTCGATCAATATTTTGACTTTGACAAGCGAAATGTCAAGTTTTTTTTTCTAGAGGCGTATTTTTTTTTTCGTTCAGAAATCAACTGTATCATAGACAATAGACGGATGACAATTTGCGGTTTCTAGCTAGCATCTGCTCGTCAGAAAAAAAATATTTCTGAGGTGGTTCGCTATGTGTACCCTGCCTGGCTAAGGGTTAATCTCGATAAGGGTATAGGATAAGGAATAGGAAATAGTAATAGAATAGGAAAAAAAGAAATAATCAGCTGTATGGATTATTTAACTAAACTAGAAGTAGGCAAAATAATTTTATGTGCATTTCCATATATACGTTGCCAGTCTCCAACAAATAATAGAAACATTCACTATCTCAATACTTTGATACATAATATAACATGTCGTTATAGTGATAAATTAGTGTTTTTTGACACCAATAATTTCATAGGTGAATGTGATCTGACAAAAGATAATATTTATCTTTCAAAATATTCTAGACGTAAGATTGCTACGTTAGTAGCAAATAATATTAATTTTTGGACGAGTTTACATTGTAAACGAAAACCTAGTTTTAAGACGCCTACCGATTTACCAGGAATATGTGATGGTAAATCTGTAGACTTGACGGCAGTTTTAAACTGAACATTAAGACAACGGAAAGGCCTCATGAACTAAGAATAGTACATCAAAATTTAGAAGGTTTTTCCGGCAAAGAATTATTAGTTGAATTATTTCTTGAAGAATTGGATGTTGACATTTTATGTTTGACTGAACATTGGCTGTATGAGAGTCAGATGATGTTCAGCCTAAACAACTATAATATTGTTAGCTGCTTTAACAGGAAGTCTGCTCAGCGAGGGGGTTCCATAATTTTTGTAAAAGATTCTTTCCGTAGCAAAGAGCGGACGGATATTGTCAGACTTTCTGTTGAGCGCGTTTGTGAGGTGACCTGTGCCGAGCTAGATCATCATATAATTATTTGTGTCTACAGTCCTCCTAATAGTGATTTTAAAAGTTTTCTTAAAACTATGGACCAGGTACTTAAGTCCTGTTCATCTAGTAAAAAGAATTTAATTGTTTGCGGAGATTTTAATGTTGATAGCTTAGTAGATAATCCAAAAAGTACACAATTTTTAAATCTTTTTAAATGTTATGAATTAGTAAACGTATTCTTTGAGCCAACCCGAATTACTGCTACATCTGCTACTTGTCTAGACAACTTTTTTAGTAATATTCAATATTCTGATAAATCTGTTATTAATAAACTGCCTTCTGATCATTCAGGTGTATATGTAGTTTATGTCAAGGAGTCCAAAGGCAAGTCCAGCATTTTGAACAAAGATAAGACTTTTTGTAGGCCGATTACTTCTAAAAATATACAAAAACTAAAAAATAATTTAGATAACAAATTGTTGTCGGTCGTTTACACAGGAAAAAATCCTGACGACCATTACAATAAACTATTTAACGTTATTACCTCAGAATATTCAAAAACTTTGAAACAAAAACAAGTTGTAGTGCATAGAAAATTACAGTTTAGTGAGTGGGCTACTACCGGCATCTACATAAGTAGGAGCAGGCTTTATGACTTATATTCCCAAAAACAATATAATTTTAGTCCTTCCTTTCTAGAATATGTTAAAAATTATTCCAAAATATTTAAAAAAGTTTGTAGACAAGCCAAGGCAAATCGTATAAGTAGAAAAATAAATAATGCTCCTAACAAAATAAAAGAAACTTGGAATGTTATAAATAAAGAAACGGGTAAAAATAAAGCCAAAGAAAATATCTGTCAAATCAAATCTTGTGGTAAGACTATTACTAAAACTGAAGAAATAGTAAATATTTTTGATGATTTCTTTACTAACATTCCTTTGGAACTTACTTCTAATGTGAATTCTAGCCCCCAGCGTGCTGAAGCCTTGCTTAAGAATAATGTTAGGCCTTGTGATTCTAAATTTAAATTTAAGCATATTGGCCCCAAAGATATAATAGATGCATTTAAACAGTTAAATTTAAAAAAATCTGAAGACCATTGGGGCATGTCAGTTGCTGTAGTAAGCCATATCATAAATATCATAGCTGCTGATTTAGCTTTTATATTTAACGAATGTATTGATGAAGGCATATTTCCTAACCTAATGAAATGTAGTAAACTAATCCCCTTATTTAAAAAAGGAGAAAAAACAGATCCTGGCAACTACAGACCTATATCTATCCTGCCAGTTTTGAGTAAGGTGTTCGAAAAGATAATGCTCAATCAAATGCTTCTTCATTTTAAGACCTACAACCTTTTCCATAGCCAACAATTCGGCTTTACTGGCGGGAAATCGACCACCGATGCGGGAGTAGCACTTGTTACTCATATATACGACGCGTGGGAGAACAAAAATGATGGAATTGGATCATTTTGTGATCTCTCCAAAGCATTTGATTGCGTAGATCATCCGACACTTTTGCTTAAATTTCGTCAATACGGTTTTGATGATAATTCAATAAAACTTATAGAATCTTATTTAACAGATAGGCATCAGACTGTTGATTTAAATGGCATAAAATCGCACGGATCTAATGTTAAGATAGGCGTACCGCAAGGTTCAATTCTTGGACCTTTCCTTTTCTTGGTTTATGTCAATGACTTGCCTTACATGGTTGAGAAGCAGGCTGGCATAGTGCTGTTTGCTGATGACACCTCGCTTATATTCAAACTTGATCGACATAGCACAAACGCTAGCGCGGTGAACAGCACCTTGACTTCCATTTCTGATTGGTTTTCTGCCAATAATCTCATGTTAAATGCGAAAAAGACTCAATGCGTTCGATTTTCTCTTCCCAATGTGAGACAGGGCTGCGTTGACATAATGATAGATGGTGAAAAACTCGATCTTGTTGAAAGTACTACCTTCTTAGGAATTACAATAGACTCGAAACTTCAATGGGGTGCTCATATAACTAAACTTTCAAATAGGCTTAGTTCTGCGGCTTATGCTGTTAGGAGAATAAGACAATTGACAGATGTAGCAACTGCTAGACTAGTGTACTTTAGTTACTTTCATAGTGTAATGTCTTACGGCATACTCCTGTGGGGGAATGCAGCCGATATTCAGACTATTTTTATTTTACAAAAACGGGCAATTCGTGCTATTTACGGGTTAGGATCTAGAGACTCACTCAGAGAATTATTCAAGGAAATAGATATACTTACCTTAGCATCACAGTATATATTTGAAAACATAATGTATGTAAGGAAAAATATTTCCTCATACAATAAAGTAAGCGATTTTACCGATAGAAACTTACGTAATAAGAATGACTTAGTTGCCCCGTTTTATAGGCTTAAAACAATTAATAAGACGTTTATGGGGAACTGTATACTTTTTTATAATAAATTGCCAAAATCGATCCTTGATATGCCAGACAAAAGATTCAAAACTTATGTAAAGAAAGTACTTTGTGAGAAGGCTTATTATAGGACCGATGACTACCTTAAAGACAAAAAAGTCTGGCTTGAGCTTGACGCGGGTCCCTCTAAAAGTTTGTAATATAGGTACTCGAAAATGTCATAATTTGGTACATTTTGTACAAACTGAATCTACAACTTGACATTACTTTAAAATTTTGACATTCTAAAAATTAAATTTAAATTATGATATGACATAACAAACAAAACAATGTATTCTCTGTCCACATTAACTTTAAGTATTAATTTAATTGTGAGTTGACGTCCTTGGAGAAGAGGTGCAGTGCAGTTTGTTACCGCTTCTTCTGCACTAGCGCTTTGGAAGCGGTAGTAAACTTAGCTGTAAGTAACTATTTGACGTCAACAATAGTGCAACAAAATAATGACGATTATTAAGAGATATTTTAAATATCCTATGATAATAAAGATATATTTGATTGATTGATTGATTGATAAGTAGGAGTGGTATCCCTAACACTAGAAAAAGTTACAGGCGTTTTTGAAATTTTCATCCTTTCCCTTTTTGCCTATAGCAACTAAACTTGTTGAAAGGTACAAAATACAAATATTTGTTCCCAAAACTTCTGTAGTATAATTTCACATCGTCGACAAATTCCTTGAAAGCCTAATTAGCTACATAGAGAGAGCACTTGAAGCACGCAGTCGACTTGGAATTCTTTTGAACTTCAATGTAGCGAGGCCATAACAGGTAGTGATGGACCAGACTGAAGTCCTTGAGTTCTAGTTTTGAAGACTCGAGTCGGTTTTGTAGGGCTCAATGAGCTCAATAGGCTTGGAGATCCGAGGCGAGCGCGAGTTCTCTACGCAACAACTCGAGCCTTTAAAAGAGCTCGAGTCTTAAAATGAGCGTGAGCTGTTCTTGAAAGCTTACAAGGACTCAAGACGTGCTTTAAGATAATTATTAGTGATCCAAGGTATGCACGAAATATTCTTTTAAATACTTTTGTAATCAATCATACTTTATTCTCTATTGACAGGTCAGTTCCTTGAATTAAAAATTTTTGCTTTCAAATACACTCGTAAAACATATCCCTCTAGACAGTTTCGATAAAATTCACATTAGAGATAATTTGTTACGGTAATGTACTATCGCATTAGGTGTCAACCTGTGATGATAAAATAAATAAATAAATAAATATACAGGGACAAATTACACTGATTGAGCTAGCCCCAAAGTAAGTTCGAGACTTGTGTTATGGGATACTAACTCAACGATACTATATTTTATAACAAATACATAAATAGATAAACATCTAAGACCCAGGACAATTTGAAAATGGCCATTTTCCAACTTGCCCTGACCGGGAATCGAACCCGGGACCTCTGGGTGGCGAACTAGCATGGTGACCACTACGCCACGGAGGTCGTCAATGATATGTACCTGTATATATGTTAATAAATAAATTAAAAAAAAAAAGTTAGGTAAGAAGACGCGGGCGCAGAAAAAGGCTCAAGTGCAGAAGAGACTCGAGCTCTAACCTCACGCTATGAGGCTCGCAGTCGGCTAACCTTCCGTTAAAAGAATCGAGCCCTGTAAATGACTCCGAGTCCTAAGTAAAAGGACTCTGAGGACTCGAGTCTTGTACATCACTAATAACGGGATGGCTTGAGAATTCAATGTATCCGAGTAATATTACCGTCTGTACGGAGTTACGAATTCGGAGAAATGATGTGTGGAATCCAGTGTAGAATCATGAATAGGAATAATACGGAATCCTAAAAACGATTGGCAGGAACGTCGAGTTACCTAGCTCTGTGAGCTGTAACAGTCTTTGCATCATATACAATGTCCTTTCCTTTTTAATTAAGTACACATATTTTAAGAGGTGGTTCAGTCCATCATTTTGAAGAAACTTTTCCCAATAAATGTATGTACGAAATACGAAAAAAAATTTTTAGCTTCTCGTACAAACCGAATTAGTCACGTGATATTATTACTACGGAAAATTACAAAACATCTTTGGTATTTCGATATACATTTATTGGGAAAAGTTTTTCAAAATGATGGACTAAGCCACCCCTTAAAATATTTGTACTTATTAAAAAGGAGATTGTCAGTTTATTTGATGAAAAAGTAGTTCGGGCAAAAAAGTTTCGTCTTCATAAAGGTAATAAAAAAGTCAAACGACATTTAAAAAAAAATCAAAATGACTATATATAATACAGTCGCCCGAAATTTTTAAGTTATTGGTTTAGTTTTAGTTAATCTTCTTGTTTATTTTATTAATTTATACGAATAACCTCACTATTTTACTTCAAATAAATTTAATAAAATAAAAAAATTATTAAAGTACAATAGTACTCTAATTATTAAATATGACTTATATGAAATGCAATAAATATTTACAAAGTATATTCAACACTTTATTTGTAATTTTTGCTAGTCGTGTGTGCTGCCATCTCTGTGTGCCTACCCGCAACCCCAGTTTTGCCGACTTACGGCCTTCCAATAGTTTCTATGGCATTGGGTATCTGTTACGTTAGTAATTAATAATTATTATATCATCTCTGGTAAATCGGACGTGTTCATTGTAGGTATCTAAACATATAATAAAACAGTAAAAAAGTGTCTGTACATAGAATATATTTCCAAAAATAATTGGGGGATAGAGACAAAGTGATGGAGTAAGAATTAAAAAAAATATGTCTGTTTTGTCTGTTTTTACACTCTAATCTCTGGAAATACTGGACAGATTCCAATGATTTTTTTTTGTTATATAGCTGTTCAGCCTGGGCAACATATAGGGTATAAATGATTTTAGAAAATGGAACACCTGATGCAGAACTATAAAGGTCCAACTAAACTATAAGAGATATATAAATGGCGCGTTAGTAAAAGTTTTTCAGCCTGATGAGCATTTTTCAAAGACATAAAGTCCACGCGAACGAAGTCGCGGGCGTCGACTAGTACACAAATAGTTGTTACAAGCAACTTCAGCTTTTCTCCCCAAAGTTCAGCACTTTTGTTCTCCATAGTCCTTTATTGTAGTTTTTGTTCCGAACTTGAAGTTGGCAAGTTGGGCCACAATGGGGAATGGGATGGGATTGCTATGTTTTGTTTTGTTTTGGTGTGCTTGACTGTGCGTGAATAGGGAGGGTGTAGTGTCTAAGTATATTATTATACAACGTGGAAGGAACATACCCGTAATAAATCAAACTACGCGCTATACAAGATCACTATAGTAATTGGAATTAAAATAACAGTTAAAGAAGAAAAAAGAAATTGGCATTTTCCCGGGCGGTTTTTTTAAAATTTTTGGCTGTTATTTTCATTCTATCAAATTATAGCGATCGAGTATAGGCCGTACATACATACATACATAATATCACACCTTATTCTCACAGGAGAGGTAAAAAGTACCCGTAACCGAAGGGCATGTATGAAGAGATTGATGAGTTTAGATGAAGCAAAAGAGGTTTGTCAGGATCGTAGCAAGTGGAAGTCCATAGTCTCTGCCTACCCCTGCGGGAAACAGGCGTGATATTATGTATGTATGTATGTATTCTCACAGGGGTAGGCAGAGACTATGGACCGTGTATAGTATAGGCCGTGGTTCGACTTTTTATGGGTATGTCCCTTCCACGTTGTATAATAATACAAGTATATTTGCAAGGCACATTTAAGAATCCCCCGACGACACTATCTAGTGATGGGTGGCGGAACTGCATATTACAACCGACTAAATAAAACTTAAATAGAAGAGCTTACAGACAGAGTTTCTGTTGCATTTATATAATTACCTATCTTATACCTTTAAACGAGCAATTCTTGTATATTTATTTATATATTTATAAAACGGCTCTAAAGATTTCGCAGAAAATTGGTATTTGGGGGTTTTCGGGGGTAAACATAAACAATCGATCTAGATTAGTCTTATGTTTGGGAAAACGCGTGTTTTCGAGATTTCATGCGTTTTTCTTTCCACGCAGAATATGGTCGCTGATTTCGACGCGCCGACCGCCTTGATTTTAGCTCAGAGGTTAAGGATTCAGTCCGCTAGAAAAAAAATTACGGGTTCGAATCCCACTCGGTGACTTACTTTTTTTATTTTTTATGTTTAAGTTTATATATCATTTTTTATTTTGCATTGTTTTTAGACAAGTTTAAAAAAATTAGTTAATGTTTGAGATGTAACCGAGCAAAGCTCGGTCGCCCAGGTACTAATTTTTAAACGAGCAATTCTTGTATATTTATAAATTTCTGTGATCTCGAAAACGGCTATAACGATTTCGCTGAAAATTGGTATATAGGGGTTTTCGGGGGTAAACAATCGATCTAAATTAGTCTTATGTTTGGGAAAACGCGTTTTTTCGAGTTTTCATGCGTTTTTTTCCCACGCAGAATATGATCGCTAATTTCGTCGCGCCGGCCGCCATCCATTTTGGCTCAGCGGTTTATGATGCTGCCCGCTAGAAAGAGTGTTACGGGTTCGAATCCTACTCGGTGACTTACTTTTTTTTATGTTCAAATTTATTTATAATTTTTTATTTTGTATTGTTTTTAGACAAGTTTAAAAAAATGTAGTTATTGTTTGAGATGTAACCGGGCAAAGCTCGGTCGCCCAGGTACTGTGTATTAATAAATCACACAAATATAACAAAGGCTAAAGTTTGTGAGTATGTGCTTGTTCATTCTCCACGCGCAAACGGCTGACCAAATTTGATAAAATTTGGTATGCAGGACGCTGACACCCTGGATTAACACATAGGCTAATTTTTATATTATATTGCGGGTAACACCGCGGGGCGTAGTTAATAAATAAATAAATTATCGTAGAGTAGTAGTAAGTTAGCAAATAAATAAATATTACAGCATTCTGACGGATCTGTTATTTATGAAGGCGTAAGATTAAAAAGTCGAGCTCGGATTACCGAGTTAAGCCGAGTTCCGAAGGTGTAGGGCTGTCACAACCTAAGAACTGGGGTGTTGAAGTATTTATGACTGGTCAATTTAAAGTTCTATTGAAAAATATTAAAATTAAGGTAGTTTAAAAAAAACGACAAAGAAGTTACATTTTACACTGAAAAATTATTTCAAAGTGGATATTTCGATCACATTTTTAACGTGCTAATACGTGCTTTGAAATCCACTTTAATTCGTTGCCATGTCAAATACGTTTAGGCAGTTTGAAATTCTGACGCCAGTGGTGCGGTCGAACTCTTACAAGGAAGTAAGATTTAAAATGTGTCAATTTTGTTCCTGATATCAATAGTTAAATATCATACCTGTTTTGTCTTTAACAAGTGAATGAATAGCGGGACTTCCGTAGTCGCATCGCTACTCATCACTAGATGAATATCCGTAGCGCCATCTATTATTTTCTAGAGAAAAGACTGTCTTTCAAGCGTTAACATTAATAACTTTTTAACGGCTTAACCGATTTTCATCAAACATAGCTAAGAACCACCGCAAGGGGACTTGCTTTCACTTTAAAAAACTGCATCGAGATATCGGTCCATCCGTTCGAGTGCTTTTAATTTTATTTTATATATTGATCGAGTATAGCCGTGGTACGACTTATTACGGGTAATATCCCTTCCAAGTTATATTCATGTTAGTATAACATCTAAATTGGTATGGGTCTCATAAGAAGGCTCAAGGTCATGCAACGCGCTATGGAAAGGGCTATGCTCGGTGTTTCTCTACGTGATCGATTCAGAAATGAGGAAATTCGTAGAAATAAAGTCACTGACATAGCCCAGCGGATTAGCTCGTTGAAATGGCAATGGGCGGGAAACATAGCGCGACGAACCGATGGCCGATGGGACAAAAAGGTTCTCGAATAGCTACCACGTACAGGCAAGCGAAGCGTAGGACACCCACAATGTGGTCTGACGACCTGACCAAGGTCGCTGAAAGGGGCTGGATGCAAGCCGCTCTAGATCGGTCATTTTGGAAATCTTTGGGAAAGGCCTATGTCCAGCCGTGGATGTTATGCGGCTGAAATGTACATCTAAATTAAAATTATAACACTCTTTTTTTATTAAGGGTTAAACATATAGTTTGTTTCAGCCCTAGCGATGACTACAGCTCGCCAGCGCAAAAGATTAAATAGCAGCACAAAAGGAGAGCTGCAAATTGGTCGGTGTGTACCGAATGGAAACGCGCTTTGGAACTTGGGAGTGCTTGATGAAAATGTCTGTGTGTCTGTTTGTCAACCACACCGAAATAGGTCCATCCATTCGAGCGCTACGTTGCCAGTGCCACAGACAGACACACAGGCAGACAGACAGATATAAAGCGTCAATCTTAACAAAAATGTTTATTTGAAGCTTTACAACCCATTATGTGTTACTAACACTTACAAAGGAAACTTATAACTATGTTAGTAAAACATCTTAATTAAGATTATAACATCCCTCTTTGTATTGGGGGTTAAAAATACAGTTTAATAAATAAATATATAGGGACAAATTACACTGATTGAGCTAGCCCCAAAGTAAGTGCGAGACTTGTGTTACGAGATACTAACTCAACGATACTATATTTTATAACAAATGCATACTTAGACAAACATCCAATTTGAAAAAGGTCATTTTCCAACTTGCCCTGACCGGGGATCGAACCCGGAACCTCTGGGTCGCGGACTAGCATGGTGACCACTACGCCACGGAGGAGTTAGGCTGCGTTTCAACTGAAGCGGAGCAGAGCGGAGAGGAGAGAAATTGACCAATCACAATGCTCAAAATTTCCGCTCCGCTTCAATTCAAACAGCGGAGCGGAGATTTGTGATTGGTCAATTTCTCTCCTCTCCGCTCTGCTCCGCTTCAGTGGAATCGCAGACTTAGTGTCAGCCCTAGCGATGACTACAGCTCGCCAGCGCGAAAGATTACATAGCAGCACAAAAGGAGAGCTGCAAATTGGTCGGTGTGTACCGAATGGAAACGCGCTTTGGAACTTGGGAGTGCTTGATGAAAATGCTCGTGGCTAACGAATATTATTATATTACATAGATAGACCTGATTCGCCGTGTGGTATCCGAAAGAGTAGATAGGACCACTTCAAGTCCTCCCGTGGATGTCGTAGAAGGCGACTTAGGAAATACAAGCTTAACAAAGCTTATAAATAGTCCTCTGGCTGCTCTGACCAAATATGGCTCTGGTAGTACAGAGAGGGTCGTGCTCCTGTAGTTGACACTAAAAAGACCTGATGATGATGATGATGACATACATACATACATACATATTATCACGTCTTTATCCCTAAAGGAACAGACAGAGCATTTTGAGTCTTGCGGCTCTAAGTAGATTGAGCCCAGGGCTACAAGACTCAAAGGCCACTTTTAGCTTGATTTGGGCAAGAAGCTGAGTGAAGGAATACAAAATAGTGATGGGTTGCTAGCCATCAGTATTTTGTATCGCCATCGCCTATTAACATGATCCGAATTTTCGCCCATTCCCTCGATCGCCTCTTACGATCTGCGCAGGAAGAGAAGCAGCTGGTACATTTTAAGTTTTTTCTTTTCTCCCAGACCAGACCATTATTATATTAGTTGTTGCTTTATCTAATGAATATTATCATTTTCAGTATCCATTTTTGGATACTGAAACGGTTGACCAACATTTGTTCCGCTTGGCGTCGAAACTCTTGGTCCGTAGGTTGTTCCGCTTGGCGTCGAAACTCTTAGTCCGTGGGTTGTTCCGCTTGGCGTCGAAACTCTTGGTCCGTGGGTTGTTCCGCTTGGCGTCGATACTCTTGGTCCGTGGGTTGTTCCGCTTGGCGTCGAAACTCTTGGTCCGTGGGTTGTTCCGCTTGGCGTCGAAACTCTTGGTCCGTGGGGTTGAACTTAAAACACTTCTCTTTTCTTTTAAGGGGTTAAATAAATAAATATTTTTGTTCCGCTTGGCGTCGAAACTCTTGGTCCGAACACTTCTCTTTTCTTTTGGGGTTAAATAAATAAATTGTAATTTCGTATTTTCTTCAATATGTAGATTTCGTGTCAAGTATGTATTGGAGAAACAGTACTTACATTTATATTTAGTATCGATGTTGACTATGACATTTTCAGCTCGATTTCATATCTGAAACAAAAAAAGTTACACTTTTTAAAACTTATACCCGATGACTACAGGAGGGATTTATGCTTTATGCTAACAGTGTATGTGTATAATTATCAAAACTAACGTGATATACTATGACAAAACTAAATATTTTACCACACTTTGACTCACATTTAGACGATCATCCTTAGGACGAGTGTTAGGAGGAACCGATCGGAGCTAGTCAGTCTTTTCTGACTACACCATGTGAGTAAAACCGTGTTATAATATTTCTTCTTCTTCTTATATCTTCTTATATTTAAGAGCTGGGCTCTTGTCGGTGGAGTGCTTTCCATGTCTTTCTTCCTTCCGCTAAGTTCTTAACCTCTTTATATGTTTTCACGTTTAATTTTTCTTTTATTTGGTCTATAAATTTTCTTCTGGGTTTTCCTACTCCTCTCTTTCCTTCTATTTTTCCTTTCATTATTGTTTTAAAGAACGCATCGTGGCGTAGTAGTTATAATATTTACAATGCGTATATTTCTGATATGAGCTAATAAGGACCTTTCATTTGATATGGGTGACCACAAGTGACATAAATTTCTAAAGCTCCTCCGTGCCTCGGAAAGCACTTTCAAGCGTTAGCCCGGCTGTCATCATTGCAGCTAGAATAACCTGTTTGTTAACTATTAAGAGTCATGCGTTTGTATGAAAAAGTTTGTATAGAAAAGTCGACATTAAAATTATGAACTAGATAGAAAATACATACATACATACTATCACGTCTTTATCCCTAATGGGGCAGACAGAGCATTTTGGGTCTTGCGGTTCTATGCAGAGCCCAGGGCCGCAAGACCCAAAAGCCACTTTTAGCGTCATAGTGGGCGAGAAGATGGAAAAGCAATCAATACAGTGATGGGTTGCTAGCCGCATCGCCTGTTAACATGATTTGCATTTTTGCCCATTCCCTCGATCGGCTTTTACGATCTGCGTGGGAAGAGAAGCAGCTGGTACATTCTAAGTTTTTTCGTTTCTCCCAGACCAGCATGGGAAAGATAGAAAATATTGTAGAAGTATCCCCATACTGATAGTCAAAAATGATATAACACACTATATTCTATTTCAAGTTTATATATTGACTGTAAAAACCTGGTTTATACCGAGATATGTGCAATATCTTTGAAATTACAAAATTTTGCCGAAATCGAGCATGTCATTTCGAAATAAATCGAAGACTACGTTTACATGGTAAATGTAGTTTGGTCTAGGTTAAGGCCATACCCAAATTTCCCGGGGTCCAGTGGCGCCGCCATTTAAAATAAATCATTTAAAAGGAAACGGAGATATCATTTAAAATTGTGTCTTGGTCAAGTTCTAGATACCCATTCAAAGTATTTTTTAAACTACTTTTTGTAGTTTAAAGTGAGAACGTGAAGCTTTTCGACGCACATTTGCGAAAAACGGCCACTTTTGGCTAATGTGCGTAGAAAAGTTTTACGTTCTCACTTTAAACTATAAACAGTAGTTCATAAAATATTTTTAAGGGTTATCTAGGGCTTGACCAAGACACAATTTTAAATGATATCTCCGTTTCCTTTTAAATGATTTATTTCAAATGGCGGCGCCACTGGACCCCGGAAAATTTGGGTATGGCCTTAAGGGGGACTCTTAACACTCTATAAAAACGAATCATTAGAAAATAAGAGAGACTAAAGTTTCAAACTGCAAACTGGCTCCAAACTAAGTTACAAAGCAAAAGGAAATAAAACGGCGCTCCAAACAACTGCCAGGGTCGACGTCAGTTTGTAAGTTAGAAAAGGTTGTGGCATTCTTTTGAGAAGGTACAGATTCTTCTTCGCGTGTTTTTAATGGGAATATAAAAAGATATTGAGGTGTACTAACTGATAAAATTAAGTGGCTTTGTGAGTTTATACCTCGCGAGTCACCCGTTACCCGTTAAAGTTTATCGAATAAATAATTAGCCAAGTGCGTGTCGGGCCACGCGTAGTAAAGAGTTCCGTAGTTGTGAATGCCAACTTTGAGTTTATGACAGACAAGCAGACATGGCGAAACTATAAGGGTCCCTTGTTTACTGCGGAATCCTGAAAAGTAGTGTCTTATTAAGGATAATATGAAGTTTTATGACATTTTTGTACATGTTTTGTACATGACTTCAAAAGGGAGGAAGTTATCAATTCGTCCCACTCGTTTTTTTTAATGTATGTTACACGATATCTTTGTCTTTGTGTTTTTTTTTATTCGAAAGCATTTAGTACATGACAGCCCTACTTTTCCATATTCATTTGGTAAAGATATGTTTAAAAACTTCTTAGTTATGGAAGAAACTACTGAAAGAAAATAATTTTGAAATGTTTTATTCTTCTTCTTATCGTGTGTGTTAGTGACTAACACTAGTGTCAGAGTTTTTTAAACCGCCTTAAAGGCCTCTGACATGGTTTTAGGTAACGACAGTGACCGGGACCGACGGCTTAACGTGCCCTCCGAAGCACGTTAAGCCGAATGTTTTATTATATTTTAAAGAAACAAAATTATTTGTAAAGTTTATAAATGGGTTACTATGGCAATGTAAATTTGGCAGTTCCTAGTAGAAAACTTTTCCTGTCTTCACAGTCGAAGCGAAGGCCAAGGAAATAAAATAAAGTGTCCCAGGTAGTTTCAAATAACTAAACTGTAGACAACAAAACAACAGGATTCTTGGAAAGTTTAACCTTAGAACAGGATTTTACAATTGATAGGTTTATTTTGAGGCTGTAAAAATCTGTATGCTGGTCTGGGAGAAAAGAAAAAACGTAGAATGTACCAGCTGCTTCTCTTCCCGCGCAGATCGTAAGAACCGATCGAGGGAATGGGCGAGATTTGAATCATGGTAATAGGCGATGCGGCTAGCAACCCATCACTATTTTATTCCTTTTCCATCTTAACGCCCACCACCACGCTAAGCGTGGCCTTTGGTCCTAACGGCCCTGGGCTCTGTCTACCTCGTCAGGGATATAGACGTGAAAGTGTATCTGTATCTGTAACAAATACACGGGATCAAAAAATATACTGAAACTACCCAAGTATTTCTCTGGCTGCTCTGGCCAAGTATGGCTCTGGCAGTACAAAGAGGGTCGGTCCGGCAGTGAAGACTAAAAAAGACCTGATGATGACAATAATGAATTTTAAGGGTGAAATAACTGCATGATACTGAACAACTTTCCATGAAGCACATTTATCGAAATATTTAATAGTTTTTTGCTTCATACAAGCTGAAAAAAATAATAACATTGTGATATGTCTCTTGGAGAAAGTTGTTCAGTGTCATGGAATGAATTAACATTTAAAGTGTTTGAGTGTATTTTGTAACTGCCTCCGTGGTGTAGTGGTTAGAGCGTTCGGCTCATACCCGGAGGTCGCGGGTTCGATTCCCGGCGGGGGCAACGACTTTGTGTTGTTGCCCTAGTTTGGTTAAGACATTTTATCCCTTCAAATGTCGGCATAGCAGACACAATAGTAAAACAATACATCAGACGCCCGCTCCGGGCGTCCGACATTTAAAGGGGTAGGCTGAACACCTGATTGTCTGATAAGTACGATGATCCGTGCTTCGGAGGGCACGTTAAGCCGTCGGTCCCGGTCACTGTCTTTGACATTGGTCGTTACCTAAAACCATGTCAGAGGCCTTTAAGGCGGTTTAAAAAACTCTGACACTAGTGTTAGTCACTAACACACACGATAAGAAGAAGAAGAAGAAGTGTATTTTGTAACACATTAAATACTAAACAAAAAGCTTCATCATGAACCAAAATGCCCTCCTATTAGCTATCACCACTTATCTTCAAACCTTTTATCTTAAGCTTTCAAGATTACCAATTTATCTGAGACTAGAAAGGCTCGTAAAGAACTTTATATAATCCGCAATAAACTATACTATACAGCCCACTATAATAATAAATAAAAAGACTCAAATCACAAGCCATTTCTTAAACAAAAGTAATAAAATTCGAAATCGTTACTGATTACGTTAAAGAGGGTAAGACTCTCCGCACATTAAACCATCAGTCGCGGCGATTTGTGGTCGTCACAAACGCTGGACGATAAATTGCCATAAATTTAAATAATTAAATAAATATATAGGGACAGATTACACTGATTGAGCTAGCCCCAAATTAAGTTCGAGACTTGTGTTATGGGATACTAACTTAACGATACTATATTTTATAACAAATACATATATACATCCAAGACCCAAACTAAACGAAACTATATTTTATAACAAATAAGTACATATAGGTATCGATAAACATCCAAGACCCAGGACAATTTCAAAAAAGGCAATTTTCCAACTTGGTGGCGGACTAGCATGGTGACCACTACGCTACGGAGGTCGTCAAGAAGAAAAGTGGTTGCATAAAAAAAAGAATTGTCTTCTCTTGTGTAGATCGTAGTTGCCTGAGGATGTAACTTAAAGAGATCATTCTCAAGAGGTGGATTGATTTTAAACCCTCTCAGTTAAATTTAGGAAACGGTATCGCTGACAGAACCCAAAACCGCAAGAAAATCTGGGTCTTGCGACTCTGAGTCTGCTCCCTAAGGGATATAGGTACCCTTAGAATTGATAGTATATACCTGTGCCATTCCTTACCGCAGGTAAGCTAAATCAAGTGCAAGCGCACCTACTTGGAGATTAAGGGTTTATGTACTTTACATACTAATCATCTTCTGTATGAGTGCATGTAAGCTATAAATAAAGCAACCGCAAATAAAATTTAAACTAAATTTTATATAATATATATTATGAGAAAATATAGTATAGTCGAGTTAATACATAACACGAATTTAAAATTTCCGTTGCAGCTAGGTCAATCTGTGTAATTTGTCTTTATCTATTTATTTATACGCGTTTTAAACCATCAAGTCGCGTCTACTATAGTTAGTAAGCGATTTTTGGTGTAATGTGCGAATACTCTAATCGTGTACTTAAATAGACAATAAAAAGGTCAGGGTGACTTTCTGAGACATATTGTAAATTTTTAAATAGACGTAGGTTCAGACTCATGGTTCTGAAATTGGATTAAATATAAAAGAAGGTATTTTTGTGACTATCAAAGTAGCCGCACAATGAAATCAAATTAGGCACAAAAGGTTTTTTAAGAAAACTGCCAAATTAATAAAAAATATATGCAAAGATGTAGTATTTTTCTTTTGAGAAATTTATAATTTAATTAAGATTTTTCTTAAAATTACTTTGAATCTTTATTAAAATAAATTAACGTGATTTCGTTATAACTAAAAAAGTTTGTCAAAGACCTGATTAAGAGTATAAATGTAACGAGGTGTATTTCTACACTTAGTGTCAAAGAAATGGGCAAATTATATTTATTATCATCAATCTCGATTCCCAGCCCTTCTCCCGCCCACTGCTGGGCATAGGCCTCCCTTCGTCGACGCCACCCATCTCGGTCCTGTGCCGCTCTCATCCAGCTGTGACTCGAGACTTTGATTATGTCTTCAAATTGTTTTTTTTTTTAGCTACGTCGTAATGTTATCATTACCATTCATTACAAAACCGATCACAAAGGAGGTATTTTTTGCTTAACTTTCCGTCTTTTTAAAGCTGCCTAAAGGCATCTGATATGACTTGACGATGATGACTATGATTTAAAAGCGTTTTTGCAAGTTAAGTGACACTGTGTGGGAGCCCCCTTAAATTATTTTCTTCTATTTTAACTATTTCGGTTACAGCGGCACCAGAAAAACATCATATATGAAAATTTCAACTGTCTTGCTTTCACGGTTCATGAGTTTCAGCCTCGACAGACATATAGACAGACAGATGGACAGCAGAGTCTTAGTAATAAGGTCCCGTTTTTTGGGTTAGAATCCTAAAACTAAAAGGATCAAATCACATTTTCGCTTACAACCCAGTTAGACCACTCACATTTTTCGATACAATTTGCTCCAATTCTCGAAACTGCTTATGTAGTACTACTTGTCTGGTCCCTTGAATAATATACAGCCGTCCTGAAACTTTACAAAAAGAGCTGCAAATAAACGAGCGGTCACCTTTCCCTGCCAGACAGTATATGCGTAAGGTTAGAGATAATGTCGTTTAACTAAAGTAATCGGATTTAATATTAGTTTGTTGTTTTGTTCAATGTAAACTTGTACTGTAGACCTTGCAAGTACATTTAAAATTAAATTAAAAACATCGCGCGTGAATAATTTTTTTTAAAATTTTTTCACTATTTTGAAAAATTACGTAAAGCTGATGAAATGCCTTGTGGTTTTCGGCAGAGTAGAATAGGACTACTCCAAGTCTTAGTATCGTAGAAGGTGACTTAGGAAGTACAAGCTAAACAAACCTTGTAAACATCAATGTGACCTCTCCAAACCGTCTGGCCAGCGAGGAGAGTGTAGGCCAAGTCCTCTGGCTGCTCTGGCCAAGTATGGCGTACAAAGAGGGTCCTGCTCCTGCAGTGGAGACAAAATGACCTACTCCTGCTACGACGACTCTAAATAATTATTGGACTCGCTCACAAAACTTCACGAAAATCTGTGGGCGAAAACAACTGGAATTCTAGAATTCCGGGATGTTCGAATGTCTAGAAACATTCGAACATCGAAACATTCGGAATTCGAAAACGAAATAATTTTTGCCGAGGCTGAAACCGAGACGCTCCTCGATCAAAGCCAGTGAACAACTGAAGAACTAGAAAATTTGTAAACCAATACCAAGTTCTTTAAATGATCACTAAATTTTTGTGCCGTTTGGCGTGGAGACTTTCGGACCTTGGGGCCCCGGTGATAGGGGTCTCCTCAAAGAGATCTCTCCAAAACTGATCTACGCCGCTGGTGACAAGAGGGTGGGCTGTTTCTTCGCACAACGAATCAGTATTGCCGAATTTTTTCTTTAGTGTTTGACTGTTATTTTTTTAATTTTAATATACTATAGTGGTATAATATAGCCTGTGGTTCGATTTATGACGGTTATGTCCCTTCCACGTTGTACACTACTGCTGTGAATTTTAATCACGTGTATATGTCGCAGCCATTGGCCAGTCATATTCAAAGGGCTGACTTTCAATACGCCAAGTGGTTAAACGTTGAGTGATTCCAGTTCAATTAACTATCGGCCTAGGCATCTTTGGATGCCTGGTTTTAATGATCGGGCTAGGCGTCTAGTCGGAAGGCTAATTTAACCAGATGACTACGACATACATATATATGCAAGCTTTTAAGGGTCCCCCGACCCTAGACCAAAATACAACTTTCCATAGAAACGTAGTCTACGTTTTATTTCAAAACGACATGTCCGATTTGGGCAAAATTTTGTAATTTCAAAGATATTGCAATTATCTAGGTTTATAACTAGTTTCCGACTTTAAAAATATGAACTTGAAATAGAATATAGTGTTTTATATCATTTTTGACAATTAGTATGGGAAACTTCTAAATCGTTATATTTTCTTTCCAATTCATAATTTTAGTATAGGAAACCAGTTATAACCCTAGATAATTGCAATTTCTTTACAATTACCAATTTTTACCGGAATCTGACATGTGGTTTCAAAATTAAACGTAGACTACGTTTGTATGGAGAAGTCTAGGGTCGGGGGACTCTTAAGAGGGGTGACACTTGACTGAGAGATCACAAGAATTTGTGGTCTAAAAAGCTGAAGCGGTCACCTTCCCTAACCAACCAGTGTACGAGTATATTACGTGAGTGGGTACAGCAGTGAGGACAATGTCGTAAAACTATACGAGCCGTGTAAGGGCGTCTTCAGAGACGGCGGGCGTATTCAATCTTATTGACTTCCTCAACGCCTGTTAAGAGTATCCTTACCCTAGACACAGAATTAATAATCTTAAAAGCCGATCGAGGGAATGGGCAAAAATGCAAATCATGTTAACAGGCGATGCGGCTAGCAACCCATCACTGTATTGATTGCTTTTCCATCTTCTCGCCCACCATGACGCTAAAAGTGGCTTTTGGGTCTTGCGGCCCTGGGCTCTGCATAGAGCCGCAAGACCCAAAATGCTCTGTCTGCCCCGTTAGGGATAAAGACGTGATAGTATGTATTTATTACATACCCTAGACCAGACTACACTTTTCCATACAACTGTAGTCTACGTTTTATTTTAAACGACATGCTCGATTTGGGCAAAATTTTGTGATTTCAAAGATATTGCATATAATATCTACGCATATAAATGGTTTTCACAGTCAAAATATGAACTTGAAATAGTAATAATATGTTATATCATTTTTGACCATCAGTATGGAAAACTTCTACATCGTTATATTTTCTTACCCGAATTTTCATAAAATTTTTAAAAATGCAATTTCTATAAAATTACAAATTTTTACCAAAATCTGACATGTAGTTTCAAAATAAAACGTAGACTACCTTAGACTACATGTGTATGGAAAAGTCTTTTTCTATTCTATTTCATTTTTTAATTTACCTGGCAAATAAACTTGTTGAATATATAAATTACTAGCTGTGCCCGTGGGCTTCGCTCCCCATGGGAATTTCGGGATAAAGAGTACCCTATGTCCTTCCCCGAGTTTCAAACTATATCCATACCAAATTTCATCCAAATCGGTTCAGTAGTTTAAACGTAAAGGGGTAACAAACAAACAAACAAATATAAAAACTCACTTTCGCATTTATAATATTAGTAGGATAGTAGGATAGGATAGTAGGATAGGATAGTAGGATAGGATAGTAGAATTAGTAGGATTAATACGACTAGCTGGTGCCCGCGACATCATCTGCGCAGGATCACACAATATCTTTATAAATTGTAGCCTATTCGTTATCTGATGTATAAGCTATATTATTGTAGTTTCATTACAATCCAATTATAGTTTTTACGTGAAAGAGTAACAAACATCCATCCATACTTACAAACTTTCGCGTTTATAATATTATAGGATTTTAACTTTCTTATTGTAAGAAACTCTTTCAGAAAAAAATCTCATCATTACTATCGCTTTTAGAAGTGCATTTGTGCAGCCATTAAAGAGAATGCTGGCTGGACAAGTCCAGATAGCTTTAATTGACGAGCGAGATAAGGGTCACGGCTCAGTACACCCGTACGGGGGAAGTGAAGCCTTAAATCCGCTTTACGAGCTTCTGTAAATAGTAGTTCGCCGCGAACATAGACCTCGCGATTATTATTCGCGGACATTTTTATTAATATTTCAAAAACTACTGAACCGATTTTGATGCCCAACCAACATGAAAATTCTATGGATATTTCCTACAAGCCTACCAAATGTCATCAAAATCAGACCATCGGTTCGGCAGTTATCGCGGTACAAACATACATACATACATACAATGTGTTTCCACCCCCCACTCAATTTAGAGACCTTGCTCGCTTGGCTCGCTCGCTCAATGATAAGAAAGATAAAATATTATCTTCCTTATCACAAATGAAACTCTTTAGAAAAATCCTCAACATTGCTATCGCCAAATTTAAAAGTGCATTTGTGCCGCCATTAAAGAGAATGCTGGCTGGACAAGTCCAGATAGCTTCAATTGACGAGCGAGATAAGGGTCACGGCTCAGTACACCCGTACGGGGGAAGTGAAGCCTTAAATCCGCTTTACTAGCTTCTGTAAATAGTAGTTCGCCGCGAACATAGACCTCGCGATTATTATTCGCGAACATTTTTATTAATATTTCAAAAACTACTGAACCGATTTTGATGCCCAACCAACATGAAAATTTTATGGATATTTCCTACAAGCCTACCAAATGTCATCAAAATCAGACCATCGGTTCGGCAGTTATCGCGTTAAAACATACATACATACAATGTGTTTTCGCTCCCAACTCGATTTAGAGACAATAAATTAGTTTTTTTTTCTTATCGTAAATGAAACTCTTTGAGAAAAAACCTCGACATTACTATCGCTTTTAGAAGTGCATTTGTGCAGCCATTAAAGAGAATGCTGGCTGGACAATTCCAGATAGCGTCAATTGACGAGCGAGATAAGGGTCACGCTGACGCCTCAGTACACCCGTACGGGGGAGTGGGGCCTTAAATCCGCTTTACGAGCTTCTGTAGATATAAGTTTACAGAATGGAAACTTCTACCCTTATATTACAAAAAGCAACAAATGTTTGCTGAACCCATTTGAGTTAAGATATGTTTTGTCTTGTTCTTTCAATATCAAATATTGAAAGGAGAAAAGGGACAAAACATGTTTTTAACAAAAATGGTTTAGCGAACGGGTATAAAATTTTATGAATATGACCCTAAATAACCATTCAAACAATTTTATGAAATACTGTTTACAGTTTAAGGCCAGACCCAAATTTTCCGGGGTCCAGTGGCGCCGCCATTTAAAATAAATCATTTCAAAGGAAACGGAGATATCATTTAAAATTGTGTCTTGGTCAAGTTCTAGATACCCATTCAAATTATTTTTTAAACTACTTTTTGTATTTTAAAGTGAGAACGTGAAGCTTTTCTACGCACATTTGCGAAAAACGGCCACTTTTAGCTAATGTGCGTAGAAAAGCTTCACGTTCGCACTTTAAATTATAAACAGTAGTTCATAAAATAGTTTTAAAGGTTATCTAGGGCTTGACCAAGACACAATTTTGAATGATATCTCCGTTTCCTTTTAAATGATTTATTTCAAATGGCGGCGCCACTGGACCCCGGAAAATTTGGGTATGGCCTTAAAGTGAGAACGTGAAGCTAGCCGAAAGTGGCCACTTTTGGCAATTGTGCGTAGAGCACATTTGCCAAAAGTGGCCACTTTCGGCTAATGTGTGAAGAAAAGCTTCACGTTCTCACTTTAAACTGTAAACAGTAAGTTCATAAAATAGTCTGTAGAGTTATCTAGGGCTTGGTCAAGACACAATTTTAAATGATATCTCCATTTCCTTTTAAATAATTTATTTCAAATAGTCAGCAATAGAACCAGACAAATTGTATGCATCTTAATAAGGCACATTTGCACAATATCTAGTTTTTAAGGTTACTAATATTCATTTTTTTTAACAAAGATACCTTTCAATGTTACGACTAGTATGAACGGAAAATCCCAGGGTAAAGAAGTCTGACGGGTAGGCCTATGAGCGCCAAAAATCAGCTATGTTGTTTTCTTTTATTTATTTTTGATATACATACTCAGTTTCACTCTCTTGCTGCCTCCGTGGTGTAGTGGTTAGAGTGTTCGGCTCATACCCGGAGGTCGCGGGTTCGATTCCCGGCGGGGGCAACGACTTTGTGTCTTTGTCCTAGTTTGGTTAGGACATTGTAGGCTGAATACCTGACTGCTATGTAAGATGTGTGCTATGTATGTATCTGATAAGTAAGATGATCCGTGCTTCGGAGGGCACGTTAAGCCGTCGTTCCCGGTCACTGTCTTTGACGTTGATCGTTACCGTAAACCATGTCAGAGTCCTTTAAGGCGATTTAAAAACTCTGACACTAGTGTTAGCCACTAACACACACGATAAGAAGAAGAAGACTCTCAATTAAGACACATTCAACGTTATCACTTAAATGCTAAACCATTTAGGCTGTAGAGCGTGCCATAGAAATATAAATACATTTACTCGAAAAACATAACCCTCTGGCGCAGTCGGCAAACACAAGTAAGCCTTGTTCCGTAGCAGTAATTCTTCCACATTACGAACAAAACCTCCCAAACCTCGTAAACAGACCTCATTACCTACATTTGTGTAACGAGGTTAAATAAAAAAGAGTTTCCGCCATTTGATTGATTGTTCTTCTCGACAATAGCCTTTGGCTTTGGCCGCATTATGTATTCTCAGTGTATACGGAACCCAGGGGTTCAACTGAGGCTTTCAGCGAATGCTTTTTGTGTGTTCATTCATTTTGCAAATCTGTTTTTCAAGAACATTTTTTGTGTAATTATGGGCATCTAGCTGTGCCCCTCGGTGCTACCCGTGCTTTAAGAGTCCCCTTACCCTGGACCTGTAACCCGCGCTTTAAGGACCAAAATGCAACTTTCCATACAAACGTAGACTACGTTTTATTTCAAAACGACATGTCCGATTTCGACAAAATTTTGTTATTTCAAAAATATTGCAATTATCTAGGTTTATAACTGGTTTCCAACGGTAAAAATATGAACTTGAATTAGAATATAGTGTTATCATTTTTGACCATCAGTATGGGAAACTTCTAAATCGTTATATTTTCTTTCCAGTTCATAATTTTACTGTAGGAAACCAGTTATAAACCTAGATAATTGCAATTTCTTTACAATTACCAATTTTTAGCGGAATCTGGCATGTGGTTTCAAAATTAAACGTAGACTACGTTTGTATGGAGAAGTCTAGGGTCGGGGGACTCTTAAGGCGAAATGGTAGCAGAAGCTCTCTCACATAAACATATCATCTCACAGGCATATGAAGTGATCTCTTTTGAGATAAGTAATGCCTTTGTACAACTGTTAATTGATGTATTCTCTGTATACATTTACCGTGTACATAAAAGTAAATAAATAAATAAGATTGCAATAACAACAAGACAATATTCTAAAAATGTCTAAAAAAGGAAATTATTTTTGGCATTAGTTAGCAAATTTTCTAGCTCTTCAGTCCGTTTTAGTTTCGGCATAAATTCTTTCGTGTCCGAATTCCCAATGTTTGGATGTCCAGAATTCCGGTTGTTCTCGCCTACAAGTCGCATTTACCAATTGATTCTCGTAAAGTACGTGTTGATGTTGACTATAGTATATTTATTTTTCGGCGAAATATGTTCTAATTTAAACATTAACGGTAATATTTACTTTAAGACTCAACTAATGAAAAGCAAGCATTCCAAGGAAGCAAACGAACTATTGCAAGATCAAGAGAAAGCTACTAATTAGAATTTCTGCAGGCGGGGTGCGAGTGAACTTTGCAATCCACGTACACTGGAATTTGTATACTAGAGACTGGAGGAAGCACATTATTACACGCTAATATATTTATATAATAGGTATATAATGTAATTTTATATTATATGGTAATATTTTATAATGTTAGTATATTTAATTGCTTTTTGTGCCGCATCATTTCTGTTTATCCCTATGGTTGACTGGGAGAAAAGGCTCATATCATTAAGTCCGTCATTAGTTAAAAGTATATTAATAATATTGTTTATTTCGGATATCAAAGACCCATAGAATATGTTAGTATCACTTAAATTATGTTAGTAAATGAAAAAATAATAATAATAAAATCAAAATATTATTATGGCATATTTGAAAAATATTACACACATATTTTACAAATATGCCACTAGGTGCCGCTGATAAGGAAGTGATTTCTCTGAATGTTTCAGTTATTTGCAAGATTTGACCTAAACAAACATACATACAAGATATATTGCAAGTCAAATAAAAGCTTCTAAAAAAAAAAGAACTTCATTCAAACAAAAATACACTTTTTAAGGAAGACGCAAAAGCAATTTCTGACGTCAACTGTCAATACCACGTTCGTCAATCAATGCCTTATACAAATATTATTGAAAAAAAATATAATTGCGTTACCCTAAGTGACGTAAAGACTTCGCCCAGAATTCAAATGTCTCTACGTGACTCGGGAAACGTTCTCCGGCCATATTTTAGAAATCCCGGGATTTCCGCGAAACGCATGCATTTTAAATGAGAATTAAGTTGGTCAAGGCTTGAGGAAAACTGCTGGCTTAAGGCGAAGAAAGCCGGCGAGAGTGAGGTTTCTCTAAGTTTTAATTTAGTAACGTGGTACGTGTTAATAAGTTTATTTTATAGGAAAATAAAAAACCTTCCCATGCTGGTCTGGGAGAAATAAAAAAACTTAGAATGTACCAGCTGCTTCTCTTCCCACGCAGATCGTTAAAGCCGATCGAGGGAATGGGCAAAAATGCAAATCATGTAACAGGCGATGCGGCTAGCAACCCATCACTGTATTGATTGCTTTTCCATCTTCTCGCCCACCATGACGCTAAAAGTGGCTTTTGGGTCTTGCGGCCCTGGGCTCTGCATAGAACAACAAGACCCAAAATGCTCTGTCTGCCCCATTAGGGATAAAGACGTGATAGTATGTATGTATGTATAAAAAAAAAGAATGCCATCTAGTGATGAGTAGCAGAATTACCGATAGGACGGGATATCCTAGGCGCCATCTATTTGCTACAGAAAGCCCTGAACTTCAAACTTTAACCCCCAATAACTATTAAAATAGCTAAACCGTTTTTATCAAACGTAGCGAAGAACCACTGCAAGGGAACTTCAAATCGGTCCACCCGTTCGAGCGCGAAGATGCCAGAGACAGACAAACAGACATATCCGGCTGTTCTCGCCTACAGGTCGAATTTCTTAATCAATTCTTGTGAATATTTTTGAGAAGATTTGTTTTTTTTTAAGTGAAAACTTCTTTAGCGGCGTTGTGCACTTTTTTTGGAATGGGTAAAAAATGTTAAACTCGTGTCACGACACGTGACCTGATCGAAAATTCGTAAGACGGATGGAGAGTAGAAAGCTGGCGCGGAGTAGGAGAGGGAGTATCCCCCTCTCTTTCTACGGCGCGGCGAAAATGTATGCTTGCGCCTGCTGTTTCGTATATCAAAAATGCACAACGTTAATATTCAAGTTTTCACTTCTGCCGGCACTCCCAGAGTGCAACCCGTCGTTTTTTTTGTAAATTTAATTAATTACGTTACCCTAAATGGCGTAAAGAGGCCCAGAATTCAAATGTCTCTACGTGACTCGGGGAGCGTTCTCCGGCCATATTTTAGAAATCCCGGGATTTCCGCGAAACGCATGCATTTTAAATGAGAATTAAGTTGGTCAAGGCTTGAGGAAAACTGCTGGCTTAAGGCGAAGATAGCCAGCGAGCGTGGGGTTTCTCCACTGACCTCCATATATACAAGTATGCTGGACCTATGATTAGCCGGGCCATAGTGAGGCGATTTGATTTTCGCCATTTTGGCGCTGATCGTAGGCATTCGTAGCAGTCGGTGGGAACGGAACTAATATGACAGATGGGACAATGACATCCATAAAAGTCATTTCCGAATTAGTTATGTCAGATTTAGTTCTCTTCCCACGCATTGGGGGCGCTTCAAATAGGCACAATAAAGAGCTGTCATTTCTAAGGGTATCATAGGTCCAGCGTACTTGTATATATGGAGGTCAGTGGGTTTCTCTAAGTTTTATTTAATAGTAGCCGAAGCCCGCGACTTCGTTCACGTGGACTTTTATACCTCTGGAAAATGCTGAACAACTTTTGCTAAGGCGTCATTTTTATATTTCTTATAGTTTAGCTGGACCACTATGGTTCTTCATCAGGTGTTCCATTTTCCAAAATCAATTATACCCTTTATGTTGCCTAGGCTAAACAGTTAAATAACAAAAAAAGTTTCATTCCAATCCGTCCAGTATTTCCAGAGATAAGCGTGTACAAACAGAGAAACAGATTTTTTATTCTTACTCTATTACTATGTCTCCATCGTCCCAATATATTTTTTTAATTAAATGTACAGACACACTTTTTTAACCGTTTTATTATATGTATTACATAGGTACGTGTTGAAAATAGAATGTACCAGCTAGATAAGAGGGAATAAGCTAGAACAGGATGTGAATTAACCGATCTCAGTTTCGAGATTGGCCGAAACTTCTTTTGCCCGTCCGTCTGTTCTCGCCTACAGGTCGCATTTTTCAACCGATTCTCATGAAATTTTGTGAGAATATTCGAAAACTATACATATACAATTTGTTGTCGATTCAGCTTTTTGTTATTTTTCAGATGAGCGGAAATTGGAAATTTAAAACGAAATATATTTCAGCCATTTTTAATGGTTAAATACGGGGAATGCTTAAATGCTTAAATATTTGAATGCTAAAATACACTTCAATATTTTTTTCACTCCTTTTTAGGGTTCCGTAGTAAACAAGGAACCCTTATAGTGTCGCCATGTCTGTCTGTCTGTCTGTCTGTCTGTCTGTCCGTCCACGGTCCTACTCAGAAACTATAAGTACTAGAAAGCTGTAATTTGGCATGGATATGTATATCAATCATGGCGAAAAAGTCGTAAAATAAAATATGGAAACAAATTTTTTTTTAGGGTAGCTGCCATACATGTGAAGAGGAAGTCAATATTTTTTTTCTCTACAAAGACATTGTGTGGGGTATCGTTGAATTGGTCTTTCAAAAATATTGTGAGCTTGGGAACACCATTTTACGATTTAGGGATCCGTGCCTGAAATATTTAGGTAAAAAGTGAAATTTTTTGTTAAATTTACGTGTCCCCCCCCCCCCATCTATCTGCTAAACGGTTATATATGGACACGTGAAAAAAATCACAGCTATAGTATACATAATGTTGTTTATAGGAAAACTATCAGAGCTAAGTAGAGTTAACAAATTAAAAAGTTAAAGGCGATCAACTTATAAAATGTACTCGAAAAGGAAAATTTCATACAAATTCAATAGATACTTAGACTTTTTAGTGGTATGAACTCAAAGTTGGCATTTACAACTACGGAACCCTACACTGCGCGTGGCCCGACACGCACTTGGCCAATTATTTATGTATTATGGACGGATGTCTGTCTGTTTGTGAACATATATAGTCAGATTATCTTATGAGTAGACTATATTTACCCGATTGCAAATTATTTAGTATTTGATGTTAGAGCGGAAAATTTTAACACATGATGTATTTGTACATCATCTGTTAAAATTAAAACTGTCTAGCTATCATTGTTCATGAGACACAACCTGGTGATAAACACACGGACGAACAGATGGACGGACGGACAGAGAGACATTGGAATCTTAGTATTAGGGTCCCGTTTTTACTGATTCATTATATGTATGATTTTGTTGTTTTTGTGTATGAAACCCTAAAAAGTGCACGTTAGTTTTTTTATCAGACAAATCTCTTCATACATTTCCTAAGCAAATACTCTAAAAAAAATATTTTCTTGGAACCAGATCGCCTTAAGTTAGTCAAAACAATAAGGAAAACCTCTAGTTTAAAAAGCGAGTATTTTTTAAGGAAAATTATTTTTCATGACCTCGAGTAACCTGTATTAAAGAAAATTGAAAGTTATTTTACATTTTCTACAAAAAAATGAGATTAAAATGAAAATAAGTTAAGTTGCTAAGCAAATTAAAAATCCCTGACTGTTAACTAACTACCTACGAACTACCGATAAATTGATGTTCGTTCTGCTATTTTTTGCTAGGTTAAGCCCTGATTTTTAAACGTTAACTTGCTTCAATGTAAAAAAAAACCAGATCGAAATCGGTCCTTTGTTCGAGCGCTAATACGATGACACAGACAGATACACAGACGTTAGCCTCAAACTAACAACACCCTCTTTTTTGTCAGGGGTTAAGGGTCCTCCCCGCGCTAACGACCTTGAAAACACAAAAAAATTAATTTCTCTTTCTGTAAGTGAGATTATTAGAAACCCTCCTACAACTTTTTAGCTAGTATCCTGAAGTTTTATTAGAACCTCGAAAATCATTGAAATAAAATACCCTGAATTTTCCTTTGCAAAAAATACTAAAAACGGCCATTTTTGACTTTTTTTGTAAAGGTTTCTAAACCGGATAGTATTTCAATGACTTTCGAGGTTCTAATGAAACTTCAGGATACTAGCTAAAAAGTTGTAGGAGGGTTTCTAATAATCTCACTTACAGAAAGAGAAATTAATTTTTTTGTGTTTTCAAGGTCGTTAGCGCAGGGAGGAGCCTTAAAAACATGGATGGACGCAAGTTGGCAGAAGAAACGTAAGGCACTGGACACACAGAAAAGACGTAAGACGCGGTCGAGGCGCAGACATATGTCTGTTCCGCGACGGCCAGCGACGGTTTCATACTAAATGTATAGAAACGTCGCGTCGCAATACACACAAAATGTACCAAACATTAAATCTGCAGTGGACACAAAAAGACCTAAAGATGTGTCCCGCAGTCACTTTCATAAATAAACTTTAATTAGGAAGGACCAATATGCTTGTACTGAACTGCTGGCTTGACGCCGTCATGGAAGATATGCATTATGTGTGCCAATCGTCTTACAACCAAGGATGCTCAAGACCGTGTGAAGTGGAGAAGAAAAAGCCGAAAGTGGACCCCGGGCTTCGCAGCGTTACAGCTGAGGATGCAACTGGGATACGCTCAGAGAAAGAGATACCTATAGTGCAAAAAAAGGGATGGGAATTCTGATTGCAAACGTCGCAAGCTGAATAAAAGCTTATAAAACTTACCTGCTTCCAACAAATCTAGAAATTCGAGAGGACTTCCTGAGTTGGTCCGCGGAGAGTTTCACGGCGAATAAAATCTAATACTTGAGAGTTATGTCGCTGTTATATGCGGCCAGGGAGCGAGCAGAATACCAAGCGAAATATTTCACTTATTTATAAACACGTCGAGTGGGATTAGGATGTTCTAGAAGATTTGCACCTGGTGCTTACTGCAGTTATGTAAAGTTAAGATAGCCTTTGGAGCCCGAAGAGTTGTGCAATAGACTATTTACTGTGTATGTTTTTGGTTAATATATTATACTAGCCGAAGCCCGTGACTTCGTTCTCCTATGGATTTTATGTCTCTCGGAAATGCTCATCAGGCTAAGCAACTTTGACTTAGGCGTCATTTTGATATTTTTTACCGTTTAGCTGGACCATTATAGTTCTGCATCAGAAGTTCCATTTTCCAAAATCACTTATACCCTATACGAAAATTTCATTCGAATCCGTCCCGTATTTCCGGAGATTAGCGTGTACAAACAGACAAACAGATAACCAGACACACATTTTTTTAAATTCTTAGGTACTCTATTACATGTCTCCATCGCCCCCAATATTTTTTGTGGAAATATATTTAATGTACAGACACACTTTTTTGTTGTTTTAATATATGTCGGCGAGTTCAAGATAATCCCATTTATTATTGTTTTCGATGTGCAAACAGAAAGTTGTTTACTACAAAACATAACTGCTACATTTTCAAATGTTTCAACAAGTATAAAAGCGGTCGCCCTAGCGACGAGCGGCTCAGTCTTGTGCGGACCGCCGTACTGTGAACATCTTCTTTGTGTAGTGTGCAGTGGTAGTATAGTGTGTAGTGGGCTTGGCCATAACTTCTTTAATTGTGATTGTTGTAATAGATGAGGATTTGGTAAACCGATTTATTACAATGATAGTTGTTTCAGCTAGACGATAAGCCCAGGTGGACACAGATTCAATAACTGTGTGGGCCAGGGGTATTCAGACACATATGGTTGGAATCCATGATACAGCGCGAGGCAGAGCGCTGTATTTATCGTCACACTTTTAGTGAGTTCGGCGTAGGTCATCTCCTGCTCCGTCATATATGTATTGATAAAACAAAAAATAACACTGAAAAAAAAAATATTTTGAAAATAGCAAGAAAATCGGTCAATTAATGAAGTAGTAATTAACATTTCAAATATAAGAGTGGGAGCGTGGTGGGGCCATCTCACTATTTCTTTCGTACGCGCGAGACTTAATATCGTGACGTCAAGATTGCTGTACGTGCATCCTGTTTCTGTTACTTGACAGTTTCCCCTTCCATCAGATTTTAAAAGCTTATAACCAGTAGATACAATTCCATGCTTATAACCACGAAACGCAGTACATACAATTCCATGCTTATAACTTACTTATTATCGGGCAGATTAAAAAAAAATATTTTCGGTTTCGGATTATGTTATTTAATCATATGAATTATAAAAATAATAGAGTAAAATATTTGCCTTAAAAATAAACTTGTCTACTAGCTTATAATCAGTTAATTTCATTAACCAACTTATCATCATCATCACCAGGTCTTTTTGTCTGCACTGCAGGAGCACGACCCTCTCTGTACTACCAGAGCCATACTTGGCCAGAGCAGCCAGGACTTTAGCCTACACTCTCCTCGCTGGCCAGACGGGTTGGAAAGGTCTTATTGATGTTTATAAGCTTAGTTTTGCTTGTATTTCCAACTCATGTAAGTGAGTTAAAGTAAAGAAATGCATAACGAAGCCTAAACCTAGCATTAACTAAATCTGCCCAAATTGAATAACCTCCCAAAGCCTAATGGCCGATAACATCATAATTACAAAGGCATTACACAACCCCTTCGGTGCAAATTAAAAATGGGTACAGATGCGACTTACATGTGACATACACGAATACTCGTCAATGAAGATGTAGGCCAAATCCTCTGGCTGCTCTGGCCAAGTATGGCTCTGATAGTACAGAGAGGGTCGTGCTTCTGCGGTGGAGACAAAAAGACCTGATAATGATGATGATTAAGATTTTCCAGGCGGTTTCAGATCTAACCATATTGATTAAGTATATTCCATAAATGGCGCAGGCAAACAGAGGTGTATGCCCAGCAGTGACCCGTTCAACGCTGAAGATGAATATTCAAGAAACTCTTGGCATTAATAGGGAATAGGGGTGACGATAGGGTCCGAAAAATATGATTGTAATTAGACCGTCTTTTAGATTATCCAAAAATAATGGACCCGTATTCTATAGTGTACAAAAAAAGTTAAAATTCATAAAGATACGGAGCGTCAAAGTTCCGGAGTCGGGGCTTGCAACGTCACCGCTAAGTAAAAAACGTACCCAGCCGTGACGTCATGCGAAATTTATATGCGCTGTATCTCTGTCATTTTTTAGTTTCTCAGAGAAGAGAAAAAATAAGTGTACAATATTTTTTAATAACCTAACCGATAAACCAAAAATGTTTTTCCACGTCATACCTATTCTGAATATAATTTTACCAGATGACACAGCTCGCAGAAGTGAAGTTTGCTTTGCTATTTCTCCATGTGATCTTTACATATTATTAAGATGCATTGTGTCACAAAAATACCTCGAGTAACATCTACTATAACTAAGTTTATTTCAATGAAATGTTGTCCTTCTGTAACCCGTCTATATTGCGTCCCTCTGGTCTGAAAGCTCGGAAAGCCAATAGATATGTAATAAAGATTTGGCTAAACACTTGAACTTGACCATTAAATGGAACCCTCGGATTCAGAGGCAATTACAGGATAAGGAGGATTGGTTTGATTTATAGCCTTTATGGCTTGTGTTGTGAAATACAGTTCGTACCTAATGTGATGAGTAATTCTATGCCTACCCAGCCATTATCCGAGCGTATTTTCCCGGTTCCATCCTCAGCAGTAACGCTTCAGAGCCCGGGGTCCGCTACCTAACCAAGGTGATTGGACAAGGTTACTGGTTTTTACACAGAGCGACTGCCGTCTGACCCCCGCAACCTAAAGAGTAAACCAGAACCAATCCTTGGGTAATAAGATAATCAAACGCTAGATGACATTCGGGACCAACAGTTTATACGTGCCGCTACCTAACCAAGGAGATTTGACGAGATTACTGGTTTTTACACAGAGCGACTGCCGTCTGACCTCCGCAACCTAAACAGTAAACCAAAACCAATCCTTAGGTAGTTTGATGATCAAACGCTGTCAGGTGATTCAAGCCTGGAATATCCTAATCAGACTGGAAACAACTTTTCATAAAGTATACTTCTCAGTGAGATTCGAACCTATGACCTTCGGATCACAAGGCGAATGCCTCGACCACTGGACAATGGAGGCAGTCAATACCATGCCTACCCATCGCCTTATAAACATAATTATTTCTCTTCCTTGTCACTAGATGGCGTTATAGATGATAATTAAAACATTAAAATTCACGTTAGTTATTAGGTTGGTAGCCCTACGTCTAGACCAGTGGTTCCTAAACTTATTTTGTCTACTGCCCACTTTGAGAATAAATATTTTTTTAGCGCCCCCATTTTTTCACCTATTTAAAAACCACTATAACTTCAAATTAAATTAATTAATTATTGTGACCTATATATGTATATTATGTAAATATTTATTCTCAAAGTGGAGGATGATATTTATGTGGTTGTTGTTGAGAGTCGAGAGCTCTTGCAGTCGTTGTTTAAGAGGCCTCCTAGCTAAATAAAGCTCCTAGCAAAAAAAAAAAAACATTTTCTTTCTGGGTCTCTTACCGCCCCCCTTGAGACCTGCAGCGCCCACAAGGGGGCGTTATCGCCCACTTTGGGAAAGACTGGACTCTAGACGATGTCGTCATAAGTTAGTTATTTTAAATAGTACTCTTATTAATTAAATATGTGAAATGCAATAAATATTTTCAAAGCATATTCAACACTTTCTTTGTCACTTTTATTCTAGTCGTGTGTGCTGCCATCTCTGTGTGCTTACCTGCAACTCCCGCAACTACCAGTTTTGCCTACTTTCCTCTCTCCCCTCTTTCCTTCCAATAGTGTTACATTAGTAATTTTATATCTTTAGTAGTAATATGTACTTATTTACTCATATTGGTACTAACCCTAATTGCCTCATGTCCGAACTTTGCCTGCCCAAGAAAGGTGATGCCTTTGCTCAACGAGCCACGAAGCAAAAGTATTAAAAAAGTTAATATATAAATTCCTAGCTTTGCTCGGTTGCAACATTAACTACATTTTTTTTAAACTTGTCTAAAAACAATACAAAATAAAAAAATTATATATAAACTTGAACATAAAAAAAAACAAAAGTAAGTCACCGAGTGGGATTCTAACCCGTAACACTCTTTCTAACGGTTCGCATCCTAAACTGCTGAGCCAAAACGGATAGCGGCCGGCGCGACGAAATTAGCGACCATATTCTGCGTGAAAGAAAAACGCATGAAAACTCGAAAACACGCGTTTTCCCAAACATAAGACTAATCTAGATCGATTGTTTACCCCCGAAAACCCCCGTATACCAATTTTCTGCGAAATCGTTTAGAGCCGTTTTTGAGATCACAGAACAAGAATTGCTCGTTTAAAGGTATAAGATATAAGGACAAATCACACTGAAGAAAATAAACAAATGACCGACAACTTAAGCTTTAAACAGACCGCAATCAAACAGTCAAGCTCTCAAAACGGCAACACCGAATGCTGCCCAGAATTGTGATAAAACCGCGGAAAAATCGAAAGGTTCTGCAGAATGATGGCGATTATTAATAAAATTGTTAATGATTGCACTCTGAATCGAGATACAATAAAAAGTTAGTACAGAAATGGAGCTTAAAGCATGACTTCTTCATTTATTTTATCGGTCCATGTACGGAACTCTCTTTGGCTCCTTTAGTCGCCTCTTACGTCATCGACAGAAAGAGATAGAGTAGTACTTTTTTAGGCTGCGGGCCACACGACTAATCTAATCACGTTTTTAGTTACTGCTTAAACTGCGCCAACTCTCAACATTTACTCCTTTTTACATATTTTTTTCCAGAAAAGCATAAAAGGTTATGAGAATAGAGGGAGAGTAACCGGAAGCAATCATCATCAGGGCGAGTGTATGGAGCGGCGACCCAATGAATGAAATGGAGAGAGATTTTCGAGAAACCCTACTCTTATTTTTCAGTTACTTTACGAAACAAACCGAATGGACTCTTTTTTTACCAGTTGGACTCTTGCTAATATAAGGGCCCAACGCAGACGACAGACTATCCGTGACGCACTTTTTAGTCTGTGATAGTCTGTGAAAATAGAACCTATGGAATCATACGCAGTAACGCACACGATGCGCGCCGGATTTTGCGCGTCGTGTGCGTTACTGCATGTGTTTCCATGGGTTCTATTTTCACAGACTAAAAAGTGCGGCACGGATTAGTATGTCGTCTGCGTTGGGCCTAGAGGTTGCCAGAAAGTAATTGCTTGGCGATAAGGCCGCCTTTTGCGCATTTCCTAGTTTTTAAGATAATTTGGTATATACCTATTTTGTGCAATAAAGGGTATTATTGTATTGTATTTTGCCAATACCTACACCTTCGCTTTTTGATGGTTCCATCAAGTCCCACATTGATGGCCGTATAATTTTAGATCGCACAACGATTGCTGAGAGCCACCATTTGTCCGCCTCATTGAGCGGTGTTCTGAGACTCGCTCTAATTAATTTGAAGGGTTTCAGAGAATACGACTCTGAGTTATTGCTAGGTTTGTTTACATTGATGACATTTCCTTGGACGGAATTATGATTTCATGCATCTTCTAGTCTATATTTACTTAGGTAGCGCAGTGACTTAAAGTCATAAAGTGGATCTTGGCGTTTGGCAATAGACACCGCGAGTTTTGGGTTCCGTAGTAAACAAGGAACTCTTCTAGTTTCGCCACGTCTGTCTGTCCATCTGTCCGTGATTTTACTCAGAGACTATAAGAAATAGAAAGATGTTACTTGGTCTATACCAAGTAACATCTTTCTAGTTCTTATAATCTACATACCTATGTATGTATATACCTATTTCAAGTGTCCCCCCCCCCGCCTTATCTGCTAACCTTTTACATATCTAGAAAAAATTCACAGCTGTAGTGTATGTAACAAAATTTAAAGAAAAACTAAAATGTACTCGGAAAACGAAAATTTCATACGAATTCAATAGAAAATTTGTTTTTAGTGGCATGACCATAAAGTTAGCATTCGCAACTACGGAACCCTACACTGCGGCCCGACGCCCACTTGGGGAATTATTTATGTTGGAAAAAGGAATCAAAATAGTGAAGGTTTGTTAGCCGCATCGCCCATTCCCTCGAACAGCTTTTACGATCCGAAAGACAGTGCTACTGATGTATTAAGAAACAGAAGTTGACTACACGGCACTTTATTAGGTTATAAACAGCTCTCAGTTAAACTTAATAAATGCAACAAAAGCTTAATTACCTTAAAGTCAAGTAGTTCTCAAGTGTATAATTTATTTCTGCAGCTTAATCACTTTGAGCTTTCTGCAGTCTTGAAGTTTCACTTTTGATTTATTCAAGGCATAATTATTTGTTTCATATTTCTATTTATTTTATTTTGTTAAACAAACGAGCGAAGTTGTCCAAATCTCAAACAGCGTTTTATACAGTATGTTAATAAAGCCTTGTCCGATCCGTTAAGGTAATTGTATGCTAAAAACTAAGATTACGGTATGTTGCACAGGTCCGGCAATCCAACCGGCGACAAACAAACAAACACACAAACAAACCTACGCAGTTCTGCTACTACCCTAGATAAGGTCTAGGGAATCTTCTAACAACCTAATTATAACCTAAACTTAAACTAGAGAAATTAATTTCTATAATTACTGGAAAGGAATAAACTATATTAAACTTACAGTTAGTACGGCCTTCTTCTAGCTTGATCTCGAAGTCCTCTTCGGGGTTTGGCGACGGCCTTCCCTTCACGGGCCCCAAGCCAGTGGTGAACAAAGTTGGGTCCCTAAGCAACCCCCTGAGCTCATATCTGTCGCCCTACTACTTTTCATAGAAGCAATTAATGAAAAAACCAATTCGTAATCGCCTTAAATACCATACAAATCAGCACTGAGGCAAACGGAATTTTGCAATTTTTTCATTAATTTTCAACATTTGTTTATTGAGAATAGTTCAGTATCGTGTACTGAACTTGTTCCTAAAATTTTACATGGTTAAAGGACTGTATTTGACGATACATCGAGAGTCGCCCGACTAAACGTTATATTTTCCCATTTCCTTAAGACATTTGTTTTTTTACCGGTCTCAATAAATCAAGGGGTGTTACCCGCCGTCGTAAATGAGGTGTGCAAACAAACGTTTCACGGGTGACACGCCGCTTGATTCGTTTATTTATTTTATTGTTTAGCTTGGTAAAACTTCCCTACTGTAAGAGTAAAAAGAGATAAAGTTATAGTATTAAAAGTATATTAATTATAGTATTTTTACCCACCAGGAAAATTGTTAAAGTTCAGTGTATGATGCTGAACTACTCTCTTAAAAATAATATAAAAAAGTTACTAAAAATTAATTACATTTCGGACGGCGTTTAAGTATTGCTATCCAACGTGGAAATGCCGCTAGCCTCTTGGGTACTTTGGCCTGTAACAGCAGCGATTTGGCCTCAATTTTTATATAATTGAATATAAGTTTTATTTAATTAATTTTAGTTAGTATAATTTTAGGCTATTTTTTATTTAGCTTATATTATACACTTACCTGTGTCATATATATTTTAAAAATTGATAAAAAAAACTGTTCTTCCATACAAAATCCGTTCGGCCGAGCGCTGACTTGTATGGTAAGCCATTTTTTTTCCATTTGGCGGTAATTGATTTTATTACAAGTATGTAAGTATCATGGACAGAATTTGTTTCAAAAATTTAGCTAGTATTGTATTGTATTGTAAATTCTTTATTGTACATAAATCGACACAATTTAAACATAGATGAAACAAATAAATAATAAAATCTATACATATAATAAAACAGTAAAAAAGTGTGTCTGTACATTAAATATATTTCCAAAAAAAATATTGGGGGCGATGGAGACATAGTAATAGAGTAAGAATTTAAAAAAAAATATCTGTCTGTTTGTCTGTATGTCTGTTTGTCTGTTTGTACACGCTAATCTCCGGAAATACTGGACGGATTCGAATGAAACTTTTTTTGTTATATAGCTATTAAGCCTGGGCAACATATAGGGTATAAATGATTTTAGAAAATGAAACGCCTGATGCAGAACCATAATGGTCCAGCTAAACTATAAGAGATATAAAAATGTCGCCATAGTAAAAGTTGTCCAGCCTGATGAGCATTTTCCAGAGACATAAAGTCTACGCGAACGAAGTCGCGGGCTTCAGCTAGTATCAAATAAAAATAGTTAGTTTGGCTGGTGGTCAAATAGTTACCCGGTGTAGATATTAGAGTTGACATACAGAGCTGACCCCAAACAGGGATAAGGCGAGGAAGATGGTGATGAGTATGATAGAGTTTTACATAGATTTTCTGAAGGCATTTGTTAGGGTTCCGTATCCAAAGGGTAAAAACGGGACCCTATTACTATAACTTCGCTGTCTGTCCGTCTGTCTGTCACCAGGCTGTACCTCAAGAACCACGATAGCTAGTGTGGAGTGATAATAATAAGACAGCTGGAATCACTTCAAATATCTGTATTCTTCAACGACCAAATGAGGAGAGGGCTCAGACTATTGCTCATTTTGCTTTTATAGACAAGATCAATACAACTACTCTTTTCTAACGGAAACTAGTTTACAGGAAATAGTGTTGCCCTATTTATTATTAAATTAACTACTATAACTAAATACTAAATATATATTACACAATTTATATAAATATTTCTACAATAAGAATTTTCATACATTAAGATTACTTACACTAGACAGTTGAAATTTTCACAAATTATGTACTTCTGTTGCCGCTATAACAATAAATAAATATTTAAAAGGGGCTTTCATAAAACAAACGCGATTTTTTATAGATAATGGTACGGAACCCTTAGTGCGCGAATCCGATTCGCACTTGGCCGGTTATTATTACGTATAGCAATAACTAGTTCAGTCAACTGAACTGGGCAACTGAACTAGTGGGAAAAAAGCAATAAATCAAGGTACCACCACCGTTGGTAAATGAGGTGTGTGGACAAACGTGCCGCGGGAGACACGCCTCTTAATTAGTTTATTTATTGTTTTGCTTGGTCTATCTTTCCTCTTTTCATGTGGGGGAAATTATATTGTAATTAAAAGAGAGTTAATACATATGTACTTCTTTCTTGGTGTACAGTGTTACTTAATTTTACTTTGAAAGTTCATGTCAAAGTTCCTAGTCCTCCCGTGGATGTCGTAGAAGGCGACTTAGGAGATACAAGCTAAACAAAGCTTATAAACATCAGTGAGACCTCTCCAACCCGTCTGGCCAGCGAGGAGAGTGTAGGCCAAGTCCTAAGGCTTGTATGGTCAAGCATGGCTCTGATAGTACAGAGAGGGTCGCGCTCCTGCAGTGGAGACAAAAAGACATGATGATGATGCCTTAAAAGTCAAAGTTACATAATCGTTGATCAAAAAAAACGCCTGTGACGTCAGTGCGGGTTTTGCTCTGCCTTATTCCCTGAACTGCCATTAACAAATGAAAAAAAGAAAAACATATAATGTAGAAATTAATTTAAATATTAGTTCGTAGTGCATTGTAGTGAGTAGTTTTTTAAATCTTTATTTTAGTTTTTAAGATAATGTTGAGGAAGTACGTTTTTATTATTACATCTTACAAATCCCATCCCTTACAACTCCCATGCTTGTCTGGGAGAAACGAAAAAACTAAGAATGTACCAGCTGCTTCTCTTCCCGCGCAGATCGTAAAAGCCGATCGAGGGAATGGGCAAAAATGCGAATCATTTTAACATGCGATGCGGCTAGCAACCCGTCACTGTATTGATTGCTTTTCCATCTTCTCGCCCACCATGACGCTAAAAGTGGCTTTTGAGTCTTGCGGCCCTAGGCTCTGCATAGAACCGCAAGACCCAAAATGCTCTGTCTGCCCCATTAGGGATAAAGACGTGATAGTATGTATGTATGTATCTTACAAATATAAAGCTTAAAATCCGAATGACCTTTAATTAAACGGAACATTTCCACATGACCGCTCAGGCGCTCTTCGGTAAAATTACATATTTCCCGAATTGGGTGTTAAAGAGTGAACGTGTACTTTAATTTAAATTCCTCTGCGCGGGATAAATCAAGCGGGATCCGCCGCGGGGGATGAGCGCGGTGATCCGGGGGATTCGCAGACCAAATCAGGGAGGGTACAGAATTGTCACAGAACCATACAAATATATATGATTTTACAGTTTCAGGGTCATAACTACTGATATTCTTCGTTTTTTATCGTTCGGCAGAAGGGTCGTCGAAATATCTGGCAAAAAACGATATTAATCGCGGTAAGTCCCGTAATACTAATAACATACAAATATTTTATAAATATACGCATGCATACAATCATGTCTTTATCTCTGATGGGGTAGACAGAATATTTTGTATCTTGCCGTTCTAAGCAGACAGAGCCCTAGGCCGCAAGATCCAAAAGCCACTTTTAGGAAGATGGTGGGTGATATGATGAAAAAGCAATCAATATAATGTTGAATTGCTAGCCGTACCTATCGCCTATTAACATGATTCACATTAACACCTATTCCCTCGATCGGCTTTTACGATTATATGTAAGTATACACGGTGATTTTTCATTGCTTTTGGAGCCGAAGGCCACTTCATAAGAATCGTTAGTGAGACCTAATTAGCAAGTCAAAATAAAAATTCAGAACTAAAAATTTGTGACTAAAACTCGAAAGTAAAATCGTGACATCAATTAGTAGTTCCACGCCAGGCGCCGTCGCCGGCCGGCCGCCCCAAGTTCATGGGGTCACGCAAGTTCACGTGACAGTTTTGGACGAGTACTACGTGGTCTCGATCGAAAATCATTTTTGTAACTTTTTTATCTTATGTCATACGCAAATTTGGATTACGTATATGGATAGAGTAATTTATATACTATACGAAATTTTCTTTTCCAAAACCAATGAAAAGTCAGCGTGTATATATCAGCATAGAATGTATGGTAAGTAAAAAATGATAAGACTGATCTACACAACTTGTGCAGGTTTAAGGGAGACCTGCCAAGTTGAGAAACTCTATCGCTGTGATATAGCAGTGCTAATAGGAATTTATCTGAGTTCCAGCGATGGCCAAAAATAAACACAAGTAAACCGGGGGATTTACAAAGAACTGCTACCTATTTCTAAGAACAAACCTACGATTGTGTGGTGTGCGCGGTTGCCGGCAGAGTAGAATAGGGCCACTGCAAGTCCTCCCGTGGATGTCGTAGAAGGCGACTTAGGAAATACAAGCTAAACAAAGCATATAGACATCATGAGACCTCTCCAACCCGTCTGGCCAGCGTGGAGAGTGTAGGCTTAATCCTCTGACTGCTCTGACCAAATATGGCTCTAGTAGTACAGAGAGGGTCGTACAGCGTACTCCTGCACTGCAGACAGAAAGACCTGAAGATGATGATAATGTGTATGATGTGTGGTGTGTAATATACTGCATGTAATACTCGTATGACACTCCATATCTAACTGTAGAGGTAAAGAACTAAAGTAACTAAGTATGCCGTTTGAGTTATCCTTCTCTACTATCCTTATTTTGAACCTTGTATCCGGTCCGCGGTAAATGAGGTGTGTGACAAATAAACAACGTTTATGTGTTACACTTGGATTTCTTCCGTCATCTTTGTTCTTTTGTGGGGTATTTTAACCCCTCAAGGAAAAATGCTGTCGTATGGCAATGGAGATAACGAGAATGGATACAATCTAAGAAAAACTTTATGGCATGTAACGTTACTCTTCTGTCATTATCAAGCCCTAGACAACCCTTCAAACTATTTTATGAACTACTGTTTATAGTTCAAAGTGAGAACGTAAAGCTTTTCTACGCACATTAGCCAAAAGTGGCCGTCTTTCGCTTATGTGCGTAGAAAAGCTTCACGTTCAATACTTTAAACTTTAACCAGTAGTTTAAAATAAGTTTGAAAAATCCAAAAGAGCACGCCTCAAAGGGTCCATAATTTTTTTTTAAATTCTTACGCATATAGGAAAATAAAGATATATATAGATATACTAAAACTATGAAGAACAGTAGATATTTTTTTTTGTTTATTTAATAACAATTAAACCACATCGAATCAGACCCTGAAAAATGAAAGGGTTTTATTCCTGAGCATACTAAAGCGTAAGAGAAAAAAAAAGACTCGATTAGTAAAGTATTTCGGTCGTTATCGTGTTAACAAGAAAAGCCTCCGCACATACAGACACACGGACGTCCAAGACAGAACTTTTTTAAACTGTTTTTTAACTAGTTTAAATAACAAAAAAGACATCAAAAATATCATGAGTGTTAAAAATAGTGTTTTTTTTCTTAATATGTGTGTGTGTATATATTATCTTACAAGTGCAATGTATGATACATAAAGACATTTTAAGTTTGAAAAATCAAATGTTTTGCGCGAAGTGACAGTAGTACCCACCTCAACGCTTCGCTTATGAGGCGTGCAAAATACTTTGAAGGGGCAACTATCTAGAGCTTGGTCAAGACACAATTTTAAATTATGCCCCCTTTTCTTTCAAATGATTTATTTCTGATGGGGGCAGCACTGGACCCTGAAAAATTCAGGTGTGATAAGGTTTTTAACTCTCGACAAAAAAGAGGGGTTAGATTTGGAGGCTTAGAATTAGAAGAAGACTCATCTTGACAATGTCGTAAGAGGCGACTAAATCTAAGCACAGCTTTCCAAAATTACGAAATATCTCTGCATCAAATAAAGACGTTGAGCGGTGGCCAGTTTTTGCACAAACAAATTACTAACGAACATTCTGCGACCAAATAGCAGATGTTCTGAAAAAAGGTGATGTAAGGAGTACCCATAACCGGAGAGCATGCATGAAAAGAGTTATGAGTGTTGACGAAGCAAAAGAGGTTTGCAAGGAGCGTAGTAAGTGGAAATCCATAGTCTCTGCCTACCCCCATGGGAAACAGGCGTGAAAATATGACAGAACAGATATCGTTAACAACTTTATTTGCTAGGCAAATAAAAAATAATTTGCCAAGTGCGTGTCGGGCCACGCGCAGTGTAGGGTTCCGTAGTTGTAAATGCCAACTTTGAGTTCATATAAAAAGTCTAAGTATCTATTTAATTTGTATGAAAATTTTCCTTTTCGAGTACATTTTATAAGTTGAACGCCTACAACTTTTTAATTTGTTAACCCTACTTAGCTCTGATAGTTTTCCTATGAACTACATTATATATACTATAGCTGTGTTTTTTTTCACGTGTCCATATATAACCGTTTAGCAGATAGATGCGGGGACACGTGACTTTAACAAAAAATTTCACTTTAAACCTAAATATTTCAGACACGGATCCCTAAATCGTAAAATGTTGTTCCCAAGCTCACATTTTTGAAACACCAATTCAACGATACCCCACACAATGTCTTTGTAGAGAAAAAAAATATTGACTTTTTCTTTACATGTATGGCAGCTACCCTAAAAAAAATTGTTTCCATATTTTATTTTACGACTTTTTCGCCATGATTGATATACATATCCATGCCAAATTACAGCTTTCTAGTACTTATAGTTTCTGAGACAGACATGGCGAAACTATAAGGGTTTACTACGGAACCCTAAAAACACCGACTGTTAAGGACGCCATCTAGTGATAGGTAGCGGAACTATCGATACACTTTATATCCGTAGCGCCATTAATTGTTTGCTAGTGAAAACCCTGGCTTTCAAGCGCTAACCCCCAATAACTTTTAAACGACTGAACAGATTTTCATCAAACGTAGTTTCGAACTAAGATCCATCCGTTTAAGCGCTAAGATGACACAAACAGACATACAGACTGACAGACAGAAGCGTCAAACTTATTAAGACCAACACAATTTTAGTCGAGATTAATCTTTAGACCACTTCCTATTATGACATGAGATTTAGACAATGAGCGTTTTAGACGAGTTGCTACATAGACTACTTGCGTTTTAGACCATTCGCGACTAACTCCTTATAACACCCCACTTTTTTTGACGGAGGCTAAAATTCAAGAGTGCTATTCTATTCATTCAAATATCTTTAACTATCAAAAGATCGATGACGTAATAAACCCAAATCTGCATACAAAATAACCTTACATTTACACGTCAAAAACCACATTTCATATCCGGACTAAAGCAACCCACTGACAATCAAATTCAAATTTGGAACGAACGGAACGACCAAAAAAACGTCTTTCGCAGATATGCCAATTTTTACTTTATTCGTAGACTCTAATAGTTTGCAATAGAGTTCAAAATGGAACGGTGAGATAGTGCTGCATAATAGCAAACAACGGACGCTGACGAGGCACTGAAAAGGGATGGGAAAACGTGATAGATAGATAAAAAAACGAGAGTTATTGAAGACAAATCAATCAAATTATTGATTGGCGATTTTTCATCTTTATCTGTTACGGGACAGACAGAGCTACGGTGGGCACGGACAGGTGGGCCACGTTAAGCAACATAGGTTGTAAAGTTATATATATATAAATAAAGGTCACAGCACACTTATCAACTCGTAAACGGAACGTAAACATATCAACTCGAGCAGCTCAGTATTCTTTGTATGAAACTTCCTACTGCAACGCACACTATTCGGATTCGTAACGTAAACGCCTCGCCTCGGGACCAGCTCACGAACCGCTTTGCTGGTCGGCCAACTAGCGGTCCCCGCGCTTGCGGCCCATCGTCCGCGCGCTTACGCCTCTCCGTATGCGAGCTGACGTCTCTCCGTTTCCTCACACCCGCGTTTTATTTTTTTGTAGATAAACAAAAATTGATGGCTATGATTGCCAACTCGCGTATTGTGAACCGAGACATAACCGTGCGCTACACTTTACGTTTAAAATGATCTAGTGCCAGCCAGACCAGAGCGGCCAGCGAGCGGTAAGCGCGCCATCGCCCAGCCGTAGTCGAGTCGACGTACCGAAGCTGAGCCTGTTTGGTTACGTGCCTACGTCAGGTTGACGCCTGGTTGACCGCGCGGCGAAAGGCGATACGTTGTCGATCCCTTTCCGAGTTGATAAGTGTGCTGTGACCTTAACACGTCAACAGTTAGGGGCGAACAACAACATGTTTAAAATCTAGGCTATTACAGCCACTGTGTCTTTCGCAAGTTAAACAATGCCGGACGAGGTCCGCACTTGGATGGACAAAAATTGAGTATTTGCTAAAAATAATTTTTCAAAATTAAAAACCGACGTCATCCCCAAACTACACGATTGATTTTGATAAAATTTCTATGGGAGCTCCTGACATGAACATACATAGAAAAAAGATCATAACGAATTGATCCTTTTTGGAAGTCGGTTTAAAAACAAAACAGCAGGCACTAATTATATCTGAAAAATCCAAGAGTGGAATAACTTCGCCAAGAAAAAGAAGTTACTTAAATAACAAAAAAATAAATATAGAAATAACAACTTGAAACCCTCATCCCTATCAGAGATCGGTGCGATTGTTGGCGCCATTCGGCGATATTCCGCTGACGTGACGTCATTGCGCCGAAATTAGAGAAGGTTTAAAAAACCGCGCTGCGTAGAACGGAGCAGTTTAGAGAGGTGTTTGGATTTAGAGAGGTGTTTGGACAAGTACACCCTTTCAAACAAAAAAGAAATCTCTAAATCGACCCAGGCGTCATTATTAAATTCAATAAACGGGTAACTCACGTATAGTATTAATAAAAAAAAAAATCGACCCAGGCGTCTTCGAATAATCAGTGAACATACATAAAAAATATCGCGACGAATTGATAACACCCTCCTTTTAGGAATTCGGTTTAAAAATAAAACAACAGGCACAGACATCTAGAACATAGAAGAGTGGGATGGTTTCACAAAGAAAAAGAATTCAGTCACCTAAATTGAACTAGAAATAAATAAGAAAAATTACTGGAAACCCTCATCCCTATCAGAGATCGGTGCGATTGTTGGCGCCATTCGGCGATATTCCGCTGACGTGACGTCATTGCGCCGCCATTAGAGAAGGTTTAAAAACCGCGCTGCGTGGAACGGAGCGATTTAGAGTGGTCCCATTTTAGATATTGGGAGTTGGGACACTAGATAAGCGGTAGTGGGGTTAGGTGGCTAGATATCTAGTTTCATGGTATAATAAAATAAGGTATTCTCTTCCCGAGATGGAACTTGACTACGTCACAAAATGTTGCCACTGATTGTTCTTTTCGGTAAATTTAAGGACTTTCTCAGTTAGTTCATGAATATTAAATAAAATATTAAGTAACTTAGCTATTTAGTATCTCGCGATTCTCGCGTGATTCATCAATTCAATATTTTATAAATTTATAAAATATAATGGATTAATAATTCGAAATTGGTATATAAAGTTCAAAAATGCATTACGCTCGGGTAATTCAATTTCACACAGTGGCAACATATCAAGCTGATGACGTAGTCAAGTTCCACCTACGTCATCAGCTGTCACGGGAAGAGAATACCTTATTTTATTATACCATGTCTAGTTTAATCTTCAATGGATGTTGGAACTTTCTTTAAATGTTATTGAACGAGCGACGTTCTATACGTGCTTACGTGTATGTATTTTTAACGACAAATCTAATAATGGTGCTCCCACACTGCCGTTAGAAAATGTTTACCAATATTTGCTAACAATAAAAAATTTAATAACAAATGTTAACAATTGTTACCTTTTGTTAGGATCTGTTAAATGTTATAAGTGCTCCTTCACTAATGGAAAATGTTTACTAACATTTTATAACAGAAATTGGCTCCCCGACTCTCCGCATACCCCGCTGTTACATGTATAAAATGTTTAAAAACAAAATTTAACAAATGTTTGTTTATTTTGTTACAAAATGTTAGGTAACAATTTTGATCAAAAATGTTTACTAACGTTAACTAACATGAAAACATTTTTTAACATTTGTGATTAAATGTTTGCCAACAAATGTTTACTAACGTTAGTAAACATTTTCTAACAGGTGTGGGAGCACCATAAGTAGGTATGTTTGTTCGGAAATTTGATACGAATAATGCTCGTACGCAATGCGATTAGTATTTTTTCTTTCAGCATGTAATTTTCTTATTTATTGTGTTGTTGTACTTACACGCAGAATCTTAAGCGCAGCTACCTGAAATAAAAAAAGTCGTTTAGTGAACTGAATGACTTAATCACATAGACAATCAGTAAAACTTTTTAGTTATTACACAGATTGAGCTAACCCCAAAGTAAGTACGAAACTTGTGTTATGGGATACTAACTCAACGATCTATGTTTTATAATAAATACATACACACGCTGACTTTTCATTGGTTTTGGAAAAGAAAATGTTGTATAGTAAATAAATTACTCTATCCATATACGTAATCCAAATTTGTGTAAGAAATAAGATAAAAAAGTTACAAAAATGATTTTCGATCGAGACCACGTAGTACACTTGTCTAAAACTGTCACATGAACTCGCGTGACCCGGCGGCCGGCCGGCGGTGGCACTACTTATTGATCTCACGATTTTACTTTCGAAAATTCTGGTTCTAAATTTTTATTTTGACTAGCTTATTTGGTCTTACTAATGATTCTTATTAAGTGGCCTTCGGCTCCAAAACCAATAAAAAATCACCGTGTATAGATAAACATCCAAGAACCAAGACCATTTGAAAAGGGTCATTTTTGAAACTTGCCCTGACGGGGATCGAACCCGGAACCTTTGAGCGGCGGACTAGCATGGTGACCAATACGCCACGGTGGTCGTCGAAAGTCACCTGTGAGAAGCAAGAAACTCGTTTACAGTGTCAATTTACGATGACTTTGCTAATTAATGATTTCAATGATTTGGCTGTTTAATGACAGGCCTGGCAAGCAAAGCGTAGGGCACCCACCTACAAGGTGGTCAGATGACCTGACCAGGTTTGCTGGAAAGCGCTGGATGCAGGCCGCTCATGATCGGTCATTTTGGAAATCTTTGGGTGAGGCCTATGTCCAGCAGTAGACGTTTTGCGGCTGAAATGATGATGATGATAAATGCTGACGACAGTCCTGATGTCATGTTCCCTCCTTAGGAAAATGTCTGAAGTCACTTTTCCATAGTAGAAGGAGAAACCGTTATAAGCTCCTAAACTAACTAACCAACTAAGCTACTAAACTCTTCCATAGTAGAGGGAACCTCTATAACCTAATGACCAACTATTATTATAAGTAGATTTTATAAAAATGCTTGATTTTAGAAAAATTGCATGACATGGAATCTTCTTAGTGTCATGGTAATAGGTACTTCTCATAAATCAGCTACTACCGGCAGCTCAATTGTAAATGTGTGCAGTAAAGCTTGGAGCCATATATTTTCAGGTTTTATTGACATTGGGGGTTTTTTTGAACAGCGTAAGTTATAAAAAAACTTTAGAGGTGTCAAGGGAGACCCGGATGGAACGAAGTTCGAGAGAGAGAGAGAGAGACAGACAGTGAAACACGCGCACGCCGCACGGCTTACAACTATAGCAAAAAGTGTCGTTACAACTTTTGGTCTTAATTTTTTCCGTGTAGCCCTCTTTCGCAACGCGCGATAAAGAACTTACTATTACGTCTTTATCCCTAACGGGGCAGATAAAGAACTTGGTTCCAAAAATCCCATTGTTGGGCAAAGGTTTCTTATAAAGGTTTCTCCCTCTATTTGTATTACAGTTCGCTTACACCACAAGAATTTCTCCAAGAAATAAGATGTTTTCTGCGATGAGCTAAGGTTCATCCGTAGCGAGGCTTTTCAGTTTGTTCCTCTGGAAACAGGTCGAGGGCAGGAATATTCTAAAGAGGTGCGGTGAATGCGGAAAATATGGCAGCTATTTATTTGAGTTGACTTTACCATGACTGGAAGAAAATAATAAGTAGAATGTAGAAGTATATCGATGAAATTCAACGTCGACCTCCGTGGCGTAGTGGTCACCATGTTAGTCCGCCACCCAGAGGTTCCGGGTTCGATCCCCGGTCAGGGCAAGTTGGAAAATAGCCTTTTTCAAATTGTCCTGGGTCTTGGATGTTTATCTATAGACGTTTTTGTTATAAAATATAGTGTCGTTGAGTGAGTATCCCATAACACAAGTCGGTACTTTGGGGCTAGCTCAATCAGTGTAATATGTCCCTTTATTTGTTTATTTATATAGAAGCCAATCGAGCGAATGGGCGATAGTGAGATTCCTACAAGTGGACGATGCGGCTTGCAATCGATCCCTATTTGGATTTCTTTTTACACATTCTCACCCATCATCCTAAAAGTGGCCTTTGAGTCTTACGGCCCTGAGCTCTGTCTGCTTAGAGCCGCAAGATACAAAATGCTCTGTCTACTTGATTAGGGATAAAAATACACTAAGTGAAAAGTTAGTGTCTATTAGTTCAATTCATTGGCATGTCGTCGTACGCTTCAAAAACTGAAATTGGTCGATCCGTTCGAGCGCAACGATGTCACAGACAGACAGACAGACTAACGTCAAACTTATAACACTCCTCTTTTTTGTCAGAGGTTAACACATCTATCATCTGATTGAACACACAAAAAATAAAGCTTCTCTGCAAATAACACGCTCCAAGATTTTTATTTCCTCATTTCGGATTTCCGTAGATGTTATTCCTAACCTATAACCTGACGTAGGTTCAACCTATCTCATTTCTGACGCGTCACTTCTTATGCATGTTTGAGTTACAGTATCCAGGTCACTGGATAACGTTAGGGTTCCGTGCGGTTTTGTTGTTTTTATGAAACTGTTTTTAGAGATTACTGGTCTAATATTAACTGCCTCCGTGGTGTAGTGGTTAGAGCGTTCGGCTCATACCCGGAGGTCGCGGGTTCGATTCCCGGCGGGGACAACGACTTTGTGTTGTTCTAGTTTGGTTAGGACATTGCAGGCTGATCACCCGATTGTCTGATAAGTAAGATGATCCGTGCTTCGGAGGGCACGTTAAGCTGTCGGTCCCGGTCACTGTCTTTGACATTGGTCGTTACCTAAAACCATGTCAGAGGCCTTTAAGGCGGTTTAAAAACTCTTGACACTAGTGTTAGTCACTAACACACACGATAAGAAGAAGACTGGTCTAAATGTTTTCTGCTGGTCTACTAGTGACGTGAACTAGTTTTTAACCCCAGATAAAAACGAGGAGTGTTATAAGTTTCACGTTAATGTCTGTCGGTTTGTGGCATAGTATCGCTCGAATGGATGGACGGATTTCGATGCGGTTCTTTTACGTGAAAGCAACTTGTTTAATGAAAATCGGTTCATTGGGTAATAACGCTTCAAAGTCGGGTTTTGTTTACGTGGCAAATAATAGATGGCGCTACGATATCAATATATTATATAAGGTGGTACAATTTCAATGTGGTTTTTCGTGAAAGCAAGTGCCCTTGAGGTGGTTATAGGCTATGTTTGATGAAAATCAGTTCAGCTGTTCAAAAGTTATTGGGGGTGTACAGTTAAAAGTCGAGGATTTTTTTATTTGTTAACAAATTGTAGAAGTTATCTGTCATAGACTTCTTCATTTAAGTTTTTAATAATGGTCAAAAACAACACAATTCAGTAAGCTCTCATCTAAACACGACTAGTTTATAGAGTTTTCAATCGAGAATATCTCCATTAACCAACTTCTGTGCCATCGAAAATAAGATAGTTCTCTGAAAGTAACGACGCGAATAGAATTTTAATATTTCACTCTATCAAATACAGATTTCAGTAAAGAATAGACCAGGCACCAAAAATATAAAAACGAACGATAAAATATTGCCCTATTTATGATCAGAAAAGGCAGTTACATTTTTTTTTGTGGCCATGAGTTTTATTGTAATGATCTAACCAAATCAATGATTGATAGCGCTAAAATGGCTAAGCAAGAAATGATATATACTAATGATACCATTGGACTAGATCAGTCTTTCCCAAAGTGGGCGATAACGCCCCCTTGTGGGCGCTGCAGGTCTCAAGGGGGGCGGTAAGAGACCCAGAAAGAAAATGTTTTTTTTTTGCTAGAAGCTTTATTTAGCTAGGAGGCCTCTTAAACAACGACTGCAAGAACTCTCAACAACAACTTGTGAACATCAACTAATATGAATTAAAAGATTGCTCAAACTCGGTTCTATATTTCTCTCCGCGTAGTTCATATATCTGTCCTATTTTATTGAATATAGAAAAAATGAAAATCATATCAATCGGTCGCTCCGTTTCGTAATGAAAGTAGACACAAACAAACAAATAAAAAGGCAACAGACACACTTTCAAAACCGATCCCGCAATTGTACCCTGGATTGTGGTCAATCGTTCAACGATTCTTGATAGCATTCCCATCGTCATATTTGTGTGAACGTGGATTTAGTGCTGTGACAACACTGCTTACTTCTTCTTATCGAGTGTGTTAGTGACTAACACTAGTGTCAGAGTTTTTAAACCGCCTTAAAGGCCTCTGACATGGTTTTAGGTAACGACCAATGTCAAGGACAGTGACCGGGACCGACGGCTTAACGTGCCCTCCGAAGCACGGATCATCTTACTTATCAGACAATCAGGTGATCAGCCTGCAATGTCCTAACCAAACTAGGACAACAACACAAAGTCGTTGCCCCCGCCGGGAATCGAACCCGCGACCTCCGGGTATGAGCCGAACGCTCTAACCACTACACCACGGAGCAGACTGCTTACTAAAAAGAGAAATCGTTTGCTTGTTACCGAACGTGGCGACTTGCGACTGTTCTTGAGTAAATTGGAACCTGATATCAACAAACTTATTGAACAGCATCAGATTCATCCTTCACATTAGTTTTTATATAAGGATTGATTATTTTAGTTATATTTTTAATAAAAGATACTCTGTTTTAATACTATAAAGTTGCGTTTCAATAATCATTCTTATTGGCAGGTGGAGCCCGTAAGAGTTAACTTGAGACCTAAGCGCCGTTGAATGGGGGCGCTAAAAAAATATTTATTCTCAAAGTAGGCAGTAGACAAAATAAGTTTGGGAACCACTGGACTAGATTATAGAGGTACATACATATGGATTATCAATAAGTTAATATTAGTCAATGCCAGAACTGAAAATAATTACTAGTCATTTACGTTTTTTTGTTTGTATTTGATTGAAAACTTTATCGTGCACATAACTCATGTTATTATTGAAAACTAAAATCCTACTTCCTACTAATATTATAAATGCTAAAGTGAGTTTGTATATTTGTTTGTTACCAGTTCACGCTTCAACCACTGAACCTTTTGACGTGACAACGTCTTATAAATTGGTTTGCCGGGTGACACTTCAAGAAACTGCGTTACGCTCCGCTCACGTTATGCGCTCACAATGAGAGCGAGTGAGAGGCACGCGTCCCTTCCACTCGGGCATGGTTAGCCCGCCTAAGAGCGAGAGAGACAGACATAAAAAGTCGTTGTCACGTAAAACTTTCGCCCGTATACCGACTTTACAGGCAACCAATTTTTTTTAGATGAAATTTGATATGGATATAGTTTGATACTCAGGGAAGGACGTAAGATAGTTTTTATCCAGAAATTCCCACGGGGAGCGAAGCCCACAGGCAGAGCTAGTGGCGTATAATTCAATGGCAAATTACTTCTTTATCTCTACTAAAAAGAGTTTTAGAAGGAAAGAACAGTTTATAGTTTATTTTATGGTTAAAGAAGATGTTCGTCATTCCCTCGAACGACTTTTTAAAATTGAAAAGCTGCAATATCCTTCCTTTATCACTCGTATATGCTACCACGCCAGGTCTATCGCTTTTCTAAGTCTGTAAGATATTAGAAAGTTTTGCCGCGTCTGTTTTTGCTCAGGCGTCCAGTTTTTGCTCATCTTAATTAGATTCATTGTTTAGACGTTCGAAGACAAGTTGAATTACTTTCAACTTGGTCTGAGTTTCAGCTATTGATTTTGTATTGGTACTTCTAAAGGTCAAGACACATCGAGTCTTTGCGGCACCGCACCGCACGTACCGTAACGCATGGATGTGTCAATCTAGTGTTAAGTTAAGTAATTATTTTTTACCAATAAAATAACAATAATCCAAAAATACACAGAAAAAACATACAAATGTACAATAGGCGCGGTCATATCGCTAAAAGTGTGAATACAAAATATTTTTATATGATTTTAGAGTTTCACGGTCACAATTACTGTTATTAGTATTACGTATTTCGACGGCCCTTCTGCCGAAGTGCCGTAATACTAATAATAATAACAAAATATTCTTTCCTTATCCATACTTACATACATAAACACAAAACAATTTTTTTTTTATTTTAATGTAGGATAAATTTATCTCTTAATGAAGGTCATTTTTTAAATAATACTGAAAGGCTACTTCATGTTGGCTTTGGCCCCATGAACGCCTCAAAGGACCGGGTCCCCATGGACCCGTGGCTAAAAAACGAACCAACAAATATAATAAATCATTAATTTTAACTACTATCGTTTCGGAACGACCACTGCTGGGATTATGCTGAAAGTAACCCAGTTCAATATTTGTCCCTACTTCCTATCTAGTGACGTGCTCAAATATTTTTGACAGGGTAGGCACTAATCTTACCAAAATACGAGAATATTTTATTTATTTATTTATTTATTAAACCTTTATTGTACAAAATACTAATTGTATGGCACAACAGGCGGACTTAATGCTAAAAGCATTATCTAACAGCCAACCAGCTAAATATATTCCGCAAAAACATTTTTCGCTAGTAACTGCAGGAACGCGACCCTCTCTACTACCACTAATAAATAATCACCCTAAAATTTAAATTAGGTAACTATTTGTATGTTGTCTATGTCGAAGTCTGTACCGACTTCACAAAAGACTGATTGAGAAGGATTAGCTCGGTTCTATTAAAAGCGCACTCGTGATATCTGATAGCTATTTCACTCGGAGGGTTTTGTATTACTTGCAAAATGGAGTATAACAATCTAAATGTATTTCAAATGGCTGAACAGATTTTATTAAATGAGCGAAAGATTTTAACAAACTGGCGTTTGTATGTCATCATCATTATTAGGTCTTTCTGTCTCTACTACAAGAGCACGACCTTCTCTACTACCAGAGCCATACTTGGCCAGAGCAGCCAGAGGACTTGGCCTACACTCCCCACGCTGCCGTCTGGCCAACGTGGGGAGTGTTGGAGAGGTCTCATTGATGATTGATGCATAAGCTTTGTTTAGCTTGTATTTCCTAAAGTCGCCTTCTACGACATCCACGGGAGGACTTGGAGTGACCCTATTCAACTCTGAATACCACACGGCATATATATTAACTACCTCCGTGGTGTAGTGGTTAGAGCGTTTGGCTCATACCGGAGGTCGCGGGTTCGAAACCGGCGGGGGCAACGACTTTATGTTGTTGTCCTAGTTTGATTAGGACATTGTAGGCTGATCACCTGATTGTCTGATAAGTAAGATGATCCGTGCTTCGGATGGCACGTTAAGCCGTCGGTCCCGGTCACTGTCTTGAGTCTACCACTCAATGCCGACAGACGAAATCCCGGTGAACGCTATACCGACAGTTCACTAACTTTTTGTTCATGAGACCGACAGAAGACGAAATCGAAATTTTGACATTGGTCGTTACCTAAAACCATGTCAGAGGCCTTTAAGGCGGTTTAAAAACTCTGACACTAGTGTTAGTCACTAACACACACGATAAGAAGAAGATGGCATATATTTTGAGCCTTATATCTTAAAATTAAATGTACGGAACCTCCACACTTTAACGTAAGTTTTTATTACTACTGTCACCACCGCCATTCGTCATGCAGCCCGAAGATATCAGTCCTCGAGGTGTCATATATTTCGTGATGGTTTGTTTGTTGTTGAAGATTTGCTTTTGTATAAAATCACTATAATATTTTCAGAGCGCTTTTTGCAACAAGATTTATCATATTCTCAGATAAAAAACGTAAAATAAAGAAGTTAACAAGTTAGTACCGACTCTCATCTTAGTAAAAGATGATTCTTTTATTTTATTATCTTTACAATACAATACAATACAATACAATACAAAAAACTTTATTGCACCAAAAGAAATTTACAGTTTTGGAACACTTATTAAATAGCAACATGTAGTGGGGTACAAGAGGCGGCCTTATCGCCGAAGCAATCTCTTACAGGCAACCAAAAAGTGAAGGAATGTGAAAATATATAATAAGGTAACAGGTGGCGCATTAAGATTTTTATATACTCGAATAATATAGTAATAAATACAATAACCAGTTGATATTCTAAATATACATAATATATAGCACAATATATAACTAGGTACACACATATATATACTATATTATTTTATTATTATTATTATACTATACTATATATCTCTATATCTCTATATTATATAAAGCTACACTTACCACTGACTGATTGACATAGTTGTTTGCCCTGTTGCAGGGTTGGTGGGGTTTTGGTTGATGTGTGGTCGTATAGAGGCTGCTCCAGTGAGTACCAGAAAAATCTGACATTTGAGGATCTGCGGAAACCTGATGTGGAAGGGGTACGGCCTGCGAAAACGGTTGGGGTTGGGGTCGTGATTTTTTTTCCAAAATGTAGGGGGTCATAGGCAATTTGACGAGCGTCAATTGTTTTTTGATTTTTTTCAAAATTCAAGATGGCCGCCATACATGGACAATTCCCCCCCATACAAATTTCATACAAACGGCCCGCAAGTAACTTGGCGCAGCCCGAGGCCGAAGGCCGAGCCCCTCTCCTCCCCTTTCAGCCCCCCCCCCACCCTCCCCCAAGTAATTTTCACGAGGCCGCAGGCCGAGTGATGCGAGCCCGTAGGGCGAGCTGCGGGCGAGGGCGAAGCCCGAGCCACTACAGTAAGCGCCGCATTTTATTTTTATTTTTGGAAATCCAAGATGGCCGCCGAAAATGAACTGCTTGCGATTTGGCTGAAAATCAATATCTATATGTATTTTGGGTCGGAAAATCCAAATTTAATTTTTTTTTTGGATTCCAAGATGGCGTCTGTATTTTCGAAAATTAAACTTATTTCGTTCATAACGTCTCACTGGGACTTCATAAGGGTCTGAAATTTTCTCTACTAGGGTAAATTATCCCGCGAAATTTGAAACTGCATTCAGATTTTGGATCCAAGATGGCCGCCCACACATTTGTCATGTTTCTTCAACTGACTGCAGTTTTTACCCATTTTCTAAACTGGAAACTTTTCTTAGCCTACCTTAATAGATGCACGAAAAACCGCGTGCTGCGTGCAGCACGCGCAGCACCCGAAACACTAGTTATATTATATATAGCTGCACTTACCACTGACTCACTGATTGACATAATTGTTTGACCTGTTCCCGACTGACAGGTGTCACAAATGTTATACCATCGTGTACAGGGTGTTTTGAAACCAACCAGAAAAATCCGAAAACTTGAAGATCACCAGATCCTGATGTGGAAGGGGTACGGCCTGCGAAAACGGTTGGGGTAAGGGGCGTGATTTTTTTTCCAAAATGTAGGGGGTTGTAAGCAATTTAAAGACTGTGTTTTGTTTTTTGATTTTTTTCAAAATTCAAGATGGCCGCCATACAAGGGCAATTCCCCTCCATACAAATTTCATACAAATGGCACCCCCAAAGTAATTTGGCGCAGCCTGAGGCCGAAGGCCGAAGGCGGAGCCCCCTTCGCGAGGCCAAAGGCCGAGCTCACCCCCTCTCCCCCCCTTGATGCCCTTCCCCCCCCCCCCCCTCCCCCCAAGTAATTTTCACGAGGCCGCAGGCCGAGTGATGCGAGCCCGAAGGGCGAGCCGCGGGCGAGGGCGTAGCCCGAGCCACTTCCACCAAACGCTAGGTAGTTTTTTATTTTTATTTTTGGAAATCCAAGATGGCCGCCAAAAGTCAACTGCTTCCAATTTGACTGAAAATCGATATCTAAATGTATTTTGAGCCAAAAAATCCAAATTTAAATTTTTTTTTGGAATCCAAGATGGCGTCTGGAATTTAGAAAATTAAACTTATTTCGTTCGTAACGTCTCACTGCGACTTTATAGGGGTTTGAAATTTTCTACACTGGGGTAAAGCACCCCGCGAAACTCGAAACTGCATTCAGATTTTGGATCCAAGATGGCCGCCCACACATTTTTTTATCTTTCCTCTTCTGACTGCAATTCTTACCCATTTTCTGAACTGGAAACATTTCTTACCTCAACAGCTGCACGAAAAACCGCGTGCTGCGTGCAGCACGCGCAGCACCCGAAACACTAGTCATATTATATATAGCTGCACTTACCACTGACTGACTGATTGACATAATTGTTTGACCTGTTCCCGACTGACAGGTGTCACAAATGTTATACCATCGTGTACAGGGTGTTTTGAAACCAACCAGAAAAATCCGAAAACTTGAAGATCACCAGATCCTGATGTGGAAGGGGTACGGCCTGCGAAAACGGTTGGGGTTAGGGGCGTGATTTTTTTTCCAAAATGTAGGGGGTTGTAAGCAATTTGACGAATGTCTTTTGTTTTTTGATTTTTTGCAAAATTCAAGATGGCCGCCATACAAGGGCAATTCCCCTCCATACAAATTTCATACAAATGGCACCCCCAAAGCAATTTGGCGCAGCCTGAGGCCGAAGGCCGAAGGCGGAGCCCCCTTCGCGAGGCCGCAGGCCGAGCTGCGGAGCGAGGCCAAAGGCCGAGCTCACCCCCTCTCCCCCCCTTGATGCCCCCCCCCCCCAAGTAATCACGAGGCCGGAGGCCGAGAGACTCACTGCGACTTTATAGGGGTTTGAAATTTTCTACACTGGGGTAAAGCACTCCGCGAAACTCGAAACTGCATTCAGATTTTGGATCCAAGATGGCCGCCAACACATTTTTTTATCTTTCCTCTTCTGACTGCAATTCTTACCCATTTTCTGAACTGGAAACATTTCTTACCTCAACAGCTGCACGAAAAACCGCGTGCTGCGTGCAGCACGCGCAGCACCCGAAACACTAGTTATATCTCTATATCTCTATATCTCTATATTATATAAAGCTACACTTACCACTGACTGATTGACATAGTTGTTTGCCCTGTTGCAGGGTTGGTGGGGTTTTGGTTGATGTGTGGTCGTATAGAGGCTGCTCCAGTGAGTACCAGAAAAATCTGACATTTGAGGATCTGCGGAAACCTGATGTGGAAGGGGTACGGCCTGCGAAAACGGTTGGGGTTGGGATCGTGATTTTTTTTCCAAAATGTAGGGGGTCATGGGCAATTTGACGAGCGTCAATTGTTTTTTGATTTTTTTCAAAATTCAAGATGGCCGCCATGCATGGACAATTCCCCTCCATACAAATTTCATACAAACGGCCCGCAAGTAACTTGGCGCAGCCCGAGGCCGAAGGCCGAGCCCCTCTCCTCCCCTTTCAGCTGACTGCAGTTTTTACCCATTTTCTAAACTGGAAACTTTTCTTAGCCTACCTCAATAGATGCACGAAAAACCGCGTGCTGCGTGCAGCACGCGCAGCACCCGAAACACTAGTTATATTATAATATATAAACCTACATTACCACTCACTGACTGACTCACTGATTGACATAGTTGTTTGCCCTGTTGCGGGGTTGGTGGGATTTAGGTTGATGTGCGGTCGTATAGAGGGTGCTCCAGTGAGTACCAGAAAAATCTGACATTTGAGGATTTGCGGAAACCTGATGTGGAAGGGGTACGGCCTGCGAAAACGGTTGGGGTTAGGGGTGTGATTTTTTTTCCATAATGTAGAAGATTATAAGCAATTTGACGAGCGTCATATGTTTTTTTATTTTTTTCAAAATTCAAGATGGCCGCCATACAAGGACAATTGTCCTCCATACAACCTTACCCATTTTCTGAACTGGAAACATATTTTAACCTACATTAACAGCTTCACGAAGGACCGCGGGCTGCTTGCAGCCCGCGCAGCGCCCGAAAAGCTAGTTTATAATATATAAACCTACATTACCACTGACTGACTCACTGACTGATTGACATAGTTGTTTACCCTGTTGCCGGGTTGGTGGGGTTTAGGTTGATGTGCGGTCGTATAGAAGGTGCTCCAGTGAGTACCAGAAAAATCTGACATTTGAAGATCTGCAGAAATCTGATGTGGAAGGGGTACGGCCTGCGAAAACGGTTGGGGTTAGGGGCGTGATTTTTTTTCCAAAATGTAGGGGGTTGTAAGCAATTTGACGAGAGTCATTTGTTTTTTTATTTTTTTCAAAATCCAAGATGGCCGCCATACATGCACAATTTTTCTCTATACAAATTTCATACAAACGGCCACTCCAAGTAACTAGGCGCAGCCAGAGGCCAAAAGCAAAGGCCACCCCCGCGAGGCCGCAGGCCGAGCTGCGGGCGAGGGCGAAGCCCGAGCCACTTTCACAGACCCCCCCTTCCCCCTTCCTCCCCCGGAAGTAATTTTCACGAGGACGCAGGCCGAGTGACGCGAGCCCGAAGGGCGAGCTGTGGGCGAGGGCGAAGCCCGAGCCACTTCCCCAAGAGCAGTCAAATTTTTTTAATTTTTGAAAATCCAAGATGGCCGCCAAAAGTCAACTGCTTGCGATTTGGCTGAAAATCGTTATCTATATGTAGTTTGAGCCCAAAAATCCAAATTTATATTTTTTTTGGAATCCAAGATGGCGTCTGGATTTCAGAAAATTTAACTTATTTCGTTCATAACGTCTTACTGGGACTTTGTACAGGTCTGCAAATTTGTACATGGGGGTAAAGCACCCCGTGAAACTCGGAACTGGAATCAGATTTTGGATCCAAGATGGCCGCCCACACACATATTATGATGTTTCCTTTACTGACTTCAGTTTTTACCAATTTTCTCAACTGGACATGTTATTAAGGCAACCTCAACAGACGCACGAAAAACCGCGGGCTGCTTGCAGCCCGCGCAGCGCCCGAAAAGCTAGTTATATTATATTATATATAGCTGCACTTACCACTGACTCACTGATTGACATAATTGTTTGACCTGTTCCCGACTGACAGGTGTCACAAATGTTATACCATCGTGTACAGGGTGTTTTGAAACCAACCAGAAAAATCCGAAAACTTGAAGATCACCAGATCCTGATGTGGAAGGGGTACGGCCTGCGAAAACGGTTGGGGTTAGGGGCGTGATTTTTTTTCCAAAATGTAGGGGGTTGTAAGCAATTTGACGACTGTCTTTTGTTTTTTGATTTTTTTCAAAATTCAAGATGGCCGCCATACAAGGCCAATTCCTTTCCATACAAATTTCATACAAATGGCACCTCCAAAGCAACTTGGCGCAGCCTGAGGCCGAAGGCCGAAGGCGGAGCCCCCTTGCGAGGCCGCAGGCCGAGCTGCGGAGCGAGGCCAAAGGCCGAGCTCCCCTCCCCCCCTTTTTGACCCCCCCCCCCAAGTAATTTTCACGAGGCCGCAGGCCGAGTGATGCGAGCCCGTAGGGCGAGCTGCGGGCGAGGGCGAAGCCCGAGCCACTCCCACCAAGCATTGCGTTTTTTTTTTTTTTGGAAATCCAAGATGGCCGCCGAAAGTTAAATGCTTGCGATTGGGCTGAAAATCAATATCTATATGTATTTTGGGCCAAAAAATCCAAATTTAAATTTTTTTTTGGAATCCAAGATGGCGTCTGGATTTCAGAAAATTTAAATTATTTCGTTAGTATCGTCTCACTGGGACTTCATAGGGGTCTGAAATTTGCTTTACTAGAGTAAAGCACCCCGTGGAACTCGAAACTGCAATCAGATTTTAGATCCAAGATGGCCGCCCACACATTTTTTCATGTTTCCTCAACAGACTGCGATTCTTACCCATTTTCTCAACTGGACATGTTCTTTAGCCTTCCTCAACAGCTGCACGTATAACCGCGTGCTGCGTGCAGCACGCGCAGCACCCATAACACTAGTTATATTATATATAGCTACACTTACCACTGACTGACTCACTGATTGACATAGTTGTTTGACCGGTTGCCAAATAGTAGGGGTGATGGTTTATAGTGGAACGTACAGGGGTGAGGGGGTCGAGTACCAGAAAAATCTGACATTTGAGGATTTGCAGAAACCTGAAGTGGAAGGGGTACGGCCTGGCTAAACGGTTGGACCTAGAGATTTGACCCCATAGACAAAATAAAAGGGGTACCTGATCAATTACCAGAGCTGGTATATCTTTTTTAATTTTCATTAAAAAAAAAAATCCCCCATACAAATTTCATACAAACGGCCCCCCCAAGTAACGCTTGGCGCAGCCCGAGGTCGAAGGCCGAGCCCCCCCCCCTTCACCCCCCTCCCCCTCCCCCAAGTGATTTCCCCCCATCACGAGGCTTCAGGCCGAGTGACGCGAGCCCGAAGGGCGAGCTGCGGGCGAGGGCGAAGCCCGAGCCACTCCCGTAAGCGCCGGGTTTTCTTTAATTTTTGGAAATCCAAGATGGCCGCCGAAAGTCAATTGCTTGCGATTTGGCTGAAAATCAATATCTATATGTTTTTTGAGCCGAAAAATCCAAATATGATTTTTTTTTTGGAATCCAAGATGGCGTCTGAATTTTAGAAAATGAAATTTATTTCGTTCCTAACGTCTCACTGGGACTTCGTAGCGGTCTGAAATTTTGCATGTGGGGGTAAAGCACCTCGAGGAACTCGAAACTGCATTAAGATTTTAAATCCAACATGGCCGCCCACACATTTTTTCATGTTTTCTCAACTGACTGCAGTTTTCAGCCATTTTTTGAACTGGAAACATTTCTTAGCCAACAACCACCGCACAAAAAACCGCGTGCTGCTTGCAGCACGCGCAGCACCCGAAACACTAGTTATAATATTATAATATATAAACCTACAATACCACTGACTGACTCACTGACAGAGTTGTTTGCCCTGTTGCCGGGTTGGTGGGGTTAAGGTTGATGTGTGGTCGTATAGAGGGTGCTCCAGTGAGTACCAGAAAAATCTGACATTTGAGGATCTGCAGAAACCTGATGTGGAAGTGGTACGGCCTGCGAAAACGGTTGGGGTTAGGGGCGTGATTTTTTTTCCAAAATGTAGGGGGTTGTAAGCAATTTGACGAGCGTCATTTGTTTTTTTATTTTTTTCAAAATTCAAGATGGCCGCCATACATGGACAATTCCCCTCCATACAAATTTCATACAAACGGCCCCCCAAGTAACTTGGCGCAGCCTGAGGCCGAAGGCCGAAGGCGAAGCGCCCCCGCGAGGCCGCGGGCCGAGCTGTGGAGCGAGGGCGAAGCCCGAGCTCCCACCCCCCCTTTGACCCCCCCCCCCCCCCCTACAAGTAATTTTCACGAGGCCGCAGGCCGAGTGATGCGAGCCCGAAGGGCGAGCTGCGGGCGAGGGCGAAGCCCGAGCCACTATCACAAAGCGCAGCTTCTATTTTTTTTTTTGGAAATCCAAGATGGCCGCCGTAAGTCAACTGCTTGCGATTTGGCTGAAAATCGATATCTATATGTAATTTGACCCCAAAAACCTACATTCAATATTTTTTTTGGAATCCAAGATGGCGTCTGGATTTTAGAAAATTAAACTTATTTCGTTTATAACGTCTCACTGGGACTTCGTAGGGGTCTGAAATTTTGCACAAGGGAGTAAAACACCCCGTGGAACTCGAAACTGCAATCAGATTTTGGATCCAAGATGGCCGCCCCCCCCACATATTTTGATGTTTCCTTTACTGGAATGTTTCCTGAACTGGAAACATGTCTTACCCTACCTCAACAGCCGCACGAAAGACCGCGGGCTGCTTGCAGCCCGCGGTCTCCCCCCTTCCCTTGACCCCCCCCCCCCCCTCCAAGTAATTTTCACGAGGCCGCAGGCCGAGTGATGCGAGGCCGTAGGGCGAGCTGCGGGCGAGGGCGAAGCCCGAGCCACTCCCACAAGCGCCGCTTTTTTTTTAAATTTTGGAAATCCAAAATGGCCGCCGAAAGTCAACTGCTTGCGATTGGGCTGAAAATCGATATCTATATGTAATTTGACCCCAAAATCCCAAATTCAATATTTTTTTTGGGATCCAAGATGGCGTCTGGATTTTAGAAAATTTAACTTATTTCGTTTATAACGTCTCACTGGGACTTCGTAGGGGTCTGAAATTTTGCATGTGGGGGTAAAGCACCCCGCGGTACTCGGAACTGGAATCAAATTTTAGATCCAAGATGGCCGCCCCCACTCATATTTTGATGTTTCCCATACTGACTGCAGTTTTTACCCATTTTCTGAACTGGAAACATATTTTAGCCTACCTCAACAGCCGCACGAAAGACCGCGGGCTGCTTGCAGCCCGCGCAGCGCCCGAAAAGCTAGTTATATTATATATAGCTACACTTACCACTGACTGACTGACTGACTGATTGACATAGTTGTTTGACCGGTTGCCAAATAGTAGGGGTGATGGTTTATAGTGGAACGTACAGGGGTGAGGGGGTCGAGTACCAGAAAAATCTGACATTTGAGGATTTGCAGAAACCTGATGTGGAAGGGGTACGGCCTGGCTAAACGGTTGGACCTAGAGATTTGACCCCATAGACAAAATGAAAGGGGTACCTGATCAATTACCAGAGCCAGTATTTTTTTTTTAATTTTCATAAAACAAAAATTCCCCCCATACAAATTTCATACAAACGGCCCCCCCCCAGTAACTTGGCGCAGCCCGAGGCCGAAGGCCGAGGGCAAAGCCGGCTCGCGAGGCCGAAGGGCGAGCTCCGTGGCGAGGCCGAAGGCCGAGCCCCCCCCCCTTCACCCCCCCCCCCCCCCCTCCCCCTCCCCCAAGTAATTTCCCCCCATCACGAGGCCACAGGCCGAGTGACGCGAGCCCGAAGGGCGAGCTGCGGGCGAGGGCGTAGCCCGAGCCACTCCCGTAAGGGCCGGGTTTTTTTAAATTTTTGGAAATCCAAGATGGCCGCCGAAAGTCAATTGCTTGCGATTTGGCTGAAAATCAATATCTATATGTTTTTTGAGCCGAAAAATCCAAATATGATTTTTTTTTTGGAATCCAAGATGGCGTCTGAATTTTAGAAAATGAAATTTATTTCGTTCCTAACGTCTCACTGGGACTTCGTAGGGGTCTGAAATTTTGCATGTGGGGGTAAAGCAACTCGAGGAACTCGAAACTGCATTAAGATTTTGGATCCAAGATGGCCGCCCACACATTTTTTCATGTTTTCTCAACTGACTGCAGTTTTCACCCATTTTTTGAACTGGAAACATTTCTTAGCCAACAACCGCCGCTCGAAAAACCGCGTGCTGCTTGCAGCACGCGCAGCACCCGAAACACTAGTTATATTATAATATATAAACCTACATTACCACTCACTGACTGACTGATTGACATAGTTGTTTGCCCTGTTGCGGGGTTGGTGGGGTTTAGGTTGATATGCGGTCGTATAGAGGGTGCTCCAGTGAGTACCAGAAAAATCTGACATTTGAGGATCTGCGAAAACCTGATGTGGAAGGGGTATGGCCTGCAAAAACGGTTAAGGTTAGGGGCGTGATTTTTTTTCCATAATGTAGAAGATTATAAGCAATTTGACGACCGTCATTTGTTTTTTGATTTTTTTCAAAATCCAAGATGGCCGCCATACAAGGACAAATTTCCTCCATACAAACTTACCCATTTTCTGAACTGGAAACATATTTCAGCCTACCTCAACAGCCACACGAAAGACCGCGGGCTGCTTGCAGCCCGCGCAGCGCCCGAAAAGCTAGTTATAATATATAAACCTACATTACCACTCACTCACTCACTCACTGATTGACATGGTTGTTTGCCCTGTTGCGGGGTTGGTGGGGTTTAGGTTGATGTGTGGTCGTATAGAGGGTGCTCCAGTGAGTACCAGAAAAATCTGACATTTGAGGATTTGCGGAAATCTGATGTGGAAGGGGTACGGCCTGCGAAAACGGTTAGGGTTAGGGGCGTGATTTTTTTGCCAAAATGTGGGGGGTTGTAAGCAATTTGACGACCGTCATTTGTTTTTTTATTTTTTCAAAATTCAAGATGGCCGCCATACAACTACAATTGTCCTCCATACAAACTTACCCATTTTCTGAACTGGAAACATATCTTAGCCTATCTCAACAGCCCCACGATGAACCGCGGGCTGCTTGCAGCCCGCGCAGCGCCCGAAAAGCTAGTTATATCTCTATATTATATAAAGCTACACTTACCACTGACTGATTGACATAGTTGTTTGCCCTGTTGCAGGGTTGGTGGGGTTTTGGTTGATGTGTGGTCGTATAGAGGCTGCTCCAGTGAGTACCAGAAAAATCTGACATTTGAGGATCTGTGGAAACCTGATGTGGAAGGGGTACGGCCTGCGAAGACGGTTGGGGTTAGGGGTGTGATTTTTTTTCCATAATGTAGAAGATTTTAAGCAATTTGACGACCGTCATTTGTTTTTTGATTTTGTTCAAAATCCAAGATGGCCGCCATACATGGACAATTTTCCTCCATACAAATTCTGAGGCCGAAGGCCGAAGGCGAAGCCCACACGCGAGGCCGCAGGCCGAGCTGCGGAGCGAGGGCGAAGCCCGAGCTCCCCCCCTCCCTTTGACACCCCCCCCCCCCCCCCCCCCCTACAAGTAATTTTCGCGAGGCCGCAGGCCGAGTGATGCGAGCCCGAAGGACGAGCTGCGGGCGAGGGCGAAGCCCGAGCCACTATCACAAAGCGCAGCGCCTTTTTTTTTGGAAATCCAAGATGGCCGCCGAAATTCAACTGCTTGCGATTTGGCTGAAAATCGATATCTATATGTAGTTTGAGCCCAAAAATCCAAATTTAATATTTTTTTTGGAATCCAAGATGGCGTCTGGATTTCAGAAAATTTAACTTATTTCGTTCATAACGTCTTACTGGGACTTTGTAGGGGTCTGCAAATTTGTACATGGGGGTAAAGCACCCCGTGAAACTCGGAACTGGAATCAGATTTTGGATCAAAGATGGCCGCCCCCACACATATTATGATGTTTCCTTTACTGACTTCAGGTTTTACCCATTTTCTCAACTGGACATGTTATTAAGGCAACCTCAACAGTCGCACGAAAAACCGCGGGCTGCTTGCAGCCCGCGCAGCGCCCGAAAAGCTAGTTATAATATATAAACCTACAATACCACTCACTGACTGATTGACATAGTTGTTTGCCCTGTTGCGGGGTTGGTGGGGTTTAGGTTGATGTACGGTCGTATAGAGGGTGCTCCAGTGAGTATCAGAAAAATCTGACATTTGAGGATTTGCAGAAACCTGATGTAGAAGGGGTACGGCCTGCGAAGACGGTTGGGGTTAGGGGTGTGATTTTTTTTCCAAAATGTAGGGGGTTGTAAGCAATTTGACGAGCGTCATTTGTTTTTTGTTTTTTCTCAAAATTCAAGATGGCCGCCATACATGGACAATTTTCCTCCATACAAATTTCATACAAACGGCCCCCCAAGTACTTGGCGCAGCCAGAGGCCAAAGACCAAAAGCAAAGCCCTCCACCGCGAGGCCGCAGGCCGAGCTGCGGGCGAGGGCGAAGCCCGAGCCACTTCCCCCCCCCCTTTCCCCCCCCCCCTCCAAGTAATTTTCACGAGGCCGTAGGCCGAGTGATGCGAGCCCGTAGGGCGAGCTGCGGGCGAGGGTGAAGCCCGAGCCACTACCACAAGCGCCGCTTTTTTTTTAAATTTTGGAAATCCAAGATGGCCGCCGAAAGTCAACTGCCTCTGATTTGGCTGAAAATCGATATTTATATGTGTTTTGACCCCAAAAATCCAAATTCAACTTTTTTTTTGGAATCCAAGATGGCGTCTGGATTTAAGAAAATTAAACTTATTTCGTTTATAACGTCTCACTGGGACTTCGTCGGGGTCTGAAATTTTGTACATGGGGGTAAAACACCCCGCGGAACTCAAAACTGCAATCAGTTTTTGGATCCAAGATGGCCGCCCCCACACATATTTTGATGTTTTTTTTACTGACTGCAGTTTTTACCCATTTTCTGAACTGGAAACATGTCTTACCCTACCTCAACAGCCGCACGAAAGACCGCGGGCTGCTTGCAGTAATATATATAAACCTACATTACCACTCACTCACTGACTGACTCATTGACATAGTTGTTTGCCCTGTTGCGGGGTTGGTGGGGTTTAGGTTGATGTACGGTTGTATAGAGGGTGCTGAACGGAGTACTAGAAAAATCTGACATTTGAAGATCTGCGGAAACCTGATGTGGAAGGGGTACGGCCTGCGAAAACGGTTAGGGTTAGGGGCGTGATTTTTTTTCAGAAATGTAGGGGGTTGTGAGCAATTTGACGAACGTCATTTGTTTTTTTATTTTTTTCAAAATCCAAGATGGCAGCCATACAAGGACAATTTTCCTCCATACAAATTTACCCATTTTCTGAACTGGAAACATGTCTTACCCTACCTCAATAGCCGCATGAAAGACCGCGGGCTGCTTGCAGCCCGCGCAGCGCCCGAAAAGCTAGTACTATATATATAAACCTACATTACCACTCACTCACTGATTGACATAGTTGTTTGCCCTGTTGCGGGGTTGGTGGGGTTTAGGTTGATGTGTGGTCGTACAGAGGGTGCTCCAGTGAGTACCAAAAAAATCTGACATTTGAGGATTTGCGGAAACCTGATGTGGAAGGGGTACGGCCTGCGAAAACGGTTTGGGTTAGGGGTGTAATTTTTTTTCCAAAATGTAGAGGGTTGTAAGCAATTTGACGACGGTCATTTGATTTTTTACTTTTTTCAAAATTCAAGATGGCCGCCATACAAGGACAATTGTCCTCCATACAACCTTACCCATTTTCTCATTTGGACATGTTATTTAGCCCACCCCAACAGTTTCATAAAAGACCGCGGGCTGCTTGCAGCCCGCGCAGCGCCCGAAAAGCTAGTATACTATATAAATATAAAGGTACATATATACATATATACAATGTCCTTTTTTATTAAGTACAAATATTGTAAGGGGTGAATCAGACCATCGTTTTGAACAACTTTTCCCAATAAATGTATATCCAAATAGGAAAAAAAAAATTTAGGTTTTCATAGAAATCGAAGTAGTCACGTAATATTTCGAAAATTATTTTTTCGTATTTCGATAAAAATTTACTGGGAAAAGTTGTTCAAAATTATGGACTGAATCACCCCTTAAAATATTTGTACTTAATAAAAGAGGACATTGTATATAAACAAATAAGTATTACAATGATGCAAATTAAACCGGTACTGTACACGAGTAGGGAGGGAGAGGGAAAATATGGTAGGAGAAATAAATTAATTACTAAACAAAGGTAAGAAAGTGATTTTTAGTCAAGGTTTTAAAGTTGTTCAACGTTTTGGCGTCTCGAACAGATAGAGGCAGGGCATTCCAAAGACGAGCAGCATAGACAGTGAAGGAGTATTTATAGAAAGTAGTCGAGTAAACTGGAGCATCAAGAAGAAGTTTATCTGCACTACGAAGAGGTCTAGAAAACGTTTTGAAGATAAAACGTTCCTTGAGGTACCTAGGGTATTTATTTATTTATTTATTTATTTAAACTTTATTGCACAGTAAAAAACGTACAAGTGGCGGACCTAATGCCATATGGCATTCTCTCCCGGTCAACCATTGGACCAAGCGGAAAATATGTGTGGCTGGCGTGATAAAGAACGTGGAAAAGTATACTAAATATATTTATGTACATAAGTATGTATACTCAAAAATACATATACATTACAAGAATAAACTATTAAACATGGTTATAATATATATCTATACATAACATACAATATATATAAAATAGAATATATATAATAGCATAAATACTAATAAAAACATAATATCAGGATGACTGGGACTAGGACTGCAGTAGGAACAATTTATGTAGGGTATGTAGGATTATAGAGTATATAGGGTAGGTATGTAGGTATATAGGGTATGTAGATTATATCTTTATACTATAGTTATCTGTTATAGCCCTTGGTTCAATTTATTACAGATATTATTGTCTCTTCTACGTTGTCACGTTGTATTAAGTACTAGTATTTATTCTGTGACGTACCTATAATATTATATAATAATATTATTATTAACACGACATAATACTGTTTTTAATTAAAATCTATTACTTAATAGCCCTAGTTTAAAATTAATTATATTAGTTAAAAAATAAACTAGCTATGGTATTATAATATATAAACCTACAATACCACTCACTGACTCACTCACTGATTGACATGGTTGTTTGCCCTGTTGCAGGGTGGGTGGGGTTTCCCCCCCGATGTGGTTCCCATCTTGTCGCGATGGGGGGGCTCAGTACCTGCGGTTGCCTCGGCCGCAGGGAAGCTAAGAGGAACCCATTGCCCGGGTTGAGGCTTAGGCCTCCCCGGGCCCGGCGGAGGCCATTCCTGGCGGGAATGGCCTGGCTGTGAGGGAAGGGGGTGACGACGACCTCCCTACCATCACAGCCGTGGTAGGGGTCGCGGGGGAAGAGGAGTGTCGGTGTTTCGTTGCCGCTCGCCCTATCCTCCGCGACCAAGCGCGGCCGTGGCGCTTGGCACGGCATCGGTGGGTCCGCAGGGGAAGAGGAGTGTCGGTGTTACGTTGCCGCTCTCCCTATCCCCTGCGGCCGGCTGTGTGGGCCCCGGTCGCCGTCAGGTGGACTGGGGCAGGGCCTGCTTCCGCAGGCCCCAAATTATGAGGGCTGGTTGGACGGTGGAAACGGGATTCCATCGTCCAACGGACAGCCCTCCGGAGTGGAAGGCAGGCGCGTGTGCGTGTCAGCGCGTCTGTCCTTGGGCCAAGAGGCCAAGGCGGCGGTTACTCCGGCCCCTCTGATTCAGCAGAGGGTGCCGTGAGGCCATTGGCGATCCGGGGCCGCTTAAGTAGCGGCCGGCCGCGCCGGGGCTGTGGAGCATGAAGAAGCACACGGTCCCGGCCGATAGCGGCTGAGAGGTGACACCGCGGAGTTTTTAGTGGTAACACCACATAACCTTACCGGTGTCCCGTAACCGGTAAGGTATCCGAAGGGATTTTCTCCGCGTCAAAAAAAAAAAAAAAAAAAAAAAGGGTGGGTGGGGTTTAGGTTGATGAGTGGTCGTATAGAGGGTGCTCCAGTGAGTACCAGAAAAATCTGACATTTGAGGATCTGCAGAAACCTGATGTGGAAGGGGTACGGCCTGCGAAAACGGTTAGGGTTAGGGGTGTGATTTTTTTTTCAAAATATAGAGGGTTGTAAGCAATTTGACGACCGTCATTTGTTTTTTTATTTTTTTCAAAATCCAAGATGGCCGCCATACAAGGACAATTTTCCTCCATACAAACTTATCCATTTTCTGAACTGGAAACATATCTTAGCCTACCTCAACAGCCCCACGATGAACCGCGGGCTGCTTGCAGCCCGCGCAGCGCCCGAAAAGCTAGTTATATTATAATATATAAACCTACATTACCACTCACTGACTGACTCACTGATTGACATAGTTGTTTGCCCTGTTGCGGGGTTGGTGGGGTTTGGGTTGATGTGTAGTCGTATAGAGGGTGCTCCAATGAGTACCAGAAAAATCTGACATTTGAGGATTTGCAGAAACCTGATGTGGAAGGGGTACGGCCTGCGAAAACGGTTAGGGTCAGGGGTGTGATTTTTTTTCCAAAATGTAGGGGGTTGTAAGCAATTTGACGACCGTCATTTGTTTTTTTTTTTTAAAAATTCAAGATGGCCGCCATACAACGACAATTTTCCTCCATACAAAATTACCAATTTTCTGAACTGGAAACATATTTTAGCCTGCCTCAACAGCCGCACGAAAGACCGCGGGCTGCTTGCAGCCCGCGCAGCGCCCGAAAAGCTAGTTATAATATATAAACCTACAATACCACTCACTGACTCACTCACTGATTGACATGGTTGTTTGCCCTGTTGCAGGGTGGGTGGGGTTTAGGTTGATGAGTGGTCGTATAGAGGGTGCTCCAGTGAGTACCAGAAAAATCTGACATTTGAGGATCTGCAGAAACCTGATGTGGAAGGGGTACGGCCTGCGAAAACGGTTAGGGTTAGGGGTGTGATTTTTTTTTCAAAATATAGAGGGTTGTAAGCAATTTGACGACCGTCATTTGTTTTTTTATTTTTTTCAAAATCCAAGATGGCCGCCATACAAGGACAATTTTCCTCCATACAAACTTATCCATTTTCTGAACTGGAAACATATCTTAGCCTACCTCAACAGCCCCACGATGAACCGCGGGCTGCTTGCAGCCCGCGCAGCGCCCGAAAAGCTAGTTATAATATATAAACCTACATTACCACTCACTGACTCACTGACATAGTTGTTTGCCCTGTTGCCGGGTGGGTGGGGTTTAGGTTGATGTATGGTTGTATAGAGGGTGGTCCAGTGAGTACCAGAAAAATCTGACATTTGAGGATTTGCAGAAACCTGATGTGGAAGGGGTACGGCCTGCGAAGACGGTTGGGGTGGGGGGCGTGATTTTTTTTCCAAAATGTAGAGGGTTGTAAGCAATTTGACGAGAGTCATTTGTTTTTTTTTTTTTTTTCAAAATTCAAGATGGCCGCCATACATGGACAATTCCCTTCCATACAAATTTCACACAAACGGCCCCCCAAGTAACTTGGCGAAGCCTGAGGCCGAAGGCCGAAGGCGAAGCGCCCCCGCGAGGCCGCAGGCCGAGCTGTGGAGCGAGGGCGAAGCCCGAGCTCCCCCCCCCCCCCCTTTGAAACCCCCCCCCTATAAGTAACTTTCACGAGGCCGTAGGCCGAGTGATGCGAGCGAGGGCGAAGCCCGAGCCACTATCACAAAGCACAGCGTCTTTTTTTTTTTTTTGGAAATCCAAGATGGCCGCCAAAAGTCAACTGCTTGCGATTTGGCTGAAAATCGATATCTATATGTAATTTGACCCCAAAAACCCAAATTCAATGTTTTTTTTGGAATCCAAGATGGCGTCTGGATTTTAGAAAATGAAACTTATTTCGTTTATAACGTCTCACTGGGACTTCGTAGGGGTCTGAAATTTTGCATGTGGGGGTAAAGCACCCAGCGGAACTCGGAATTGGAATCAGATTTTCGATCCAAGATGGCTGCCCCCACACATATTTTGATGTTTCCTTTACTGACTGCAGTATTTACCCATTTTCTCAACTGGACATGTTCTTTAGCCCACCTCAACAGCCGCACGAAAAACCGCGGGCTGCTTGCAGCCCGCGCAGCGCCCGAAAAGCTAGTTTTCTTGTATATTTGTTATTATAAAATGACTTTTAATTAAAATATTTATCACTAGATGTCGCTGTTAAAATTTAAAACTCGATATGGTTATTTTTCTGTAAAATAATAACTTGTTTCGATAATTTCGTAGCAGTATGATTATCCAATGAACTTTGATAAAATTTATTTATTAAAGTTCATTGGATAATCATACTTTATTAAATAAATCATTGCATAGGTAAACAAATATATAGGGACAAATTAGACAGATAGAGCTTGACTAGCCCCAAAGTAAGTTCGAGACTTGTGTTATGGGATACTAACTCAACGATACTATATTTTTTTTTCCCGACTACGGCAAAGCAAAAGGATGGTTATGATTTTGACAGGCTATGTATGTATGTATGTATGTTCATCTGTTCCCTCGTAACTTTAAACTACTTATTAGATATCGACAAATGACATATCATTAGAAGCGTCTTAATTGTCCGCTAGTTATAGGCTATTGGGGTTTCACAAAATCTAATGTGGCGCCCTCTAGCGGACAAAACATACAGAGTTAAAAATAAAGTTAAGATAAATATGCCGTGTTTGGTATCATTTGAAAGCGCTTTACTTGTACATTTTGAATATATATATATTACTAGCATTTGCTTGTGACTTTACCTGTATTCATGGGCTGATTGCATATAATTCACATCTTTTCGTTCATAGCTTCTTTACTACTTATCAGAATAAGACCACTGCAGTACCATTAGAAGGGCCTTGATGTTGTTTATGAGCTATAAAGCTTGTCACCAAATTTAGTATTGCGCCCTCTAGCGGACAAAAAGTTCTATGTTAATATAAAATAAATATACCGTGTTTGGTATCACTTGAAAGAGCTTCACGAGTACTTTATGCTTGTACATAATTACAAGAATGCTTTAATGATGTTAAATATGAGCGATAAGAGTAAAGCGCGGATCAAGAGAACTGTGAATCGCTTTATGCAATGTAGAGGAGTGTGAACGTTAATAGAATATATAATGCACTAATGAAAACGACATAAGCTGGGAGTACCTCCACGCGGTGAAGGCAGAAACAGTTTGATAACTGGCTAAAACTCCCATAAAAATGTCCTCTGCACTATATGCCTTCAGGCTTATGTTGTTATATGTGCGTGTGTATCTATATGCCTATTCGTTGTGTCGTTGTGTATCCGGTAAAGCAGGGAAGCAACCACAGCCATCCTACTTCGATATGCTGTTAAAATTTAGTCGAATTAAATAAATAAATAAAAAAAATATTGCTGGTATTGTAACAAAAGTACCAGGTATAAGTATAGTCTAGTAAGTAGCAGTAAAAGTTAGTAGTAGTATAGTATAGTTAATAAATATAGAAGTAAGAAGTAGTATAATAAGTATAGGTATAGAAGTCTATAAACATAAAAGTATAATTATTTCAAAAAATCTAAACGTAATGCCCTTATTCATACACTAGCCGAAGCCCGCGACTTCGTTCGCGTGGACTTTATGTCTCTGGAAAATGCTCATCAGGCTGAGCAACTTTTACTAAGGCGGCATTTTTATATCTCTTATAGTTTAGCTGGACCATTATAGTTCTGCATCAGGCGTTCCATTTTCCAAAATCATATATACCCTATATGTTGCCCAGGCTTAATAGCTATAAAACAAAAAAAGTTTCATTCGAATCCGTCCAGTATTTCCGGAGATTAGCGTGTACAAACAGACAAACAGACAAACAGACATACAGACATACAGACAAACAGACAAACAGACAAACAGACAAACAGACAGACATTTTTTTTAAAATTCTTACTCTATTACTACGTCTCCATCGCCCCCAATATTTTTTTTGGAAATATATTTAATGTACAGACACACTTTTTTTACTGTTTTATTATATGTATAGATATAGATTACAATACAATACAATACAATACAATACAAAAATCTTTATTGCCGAAGCGATCTCTTACAGGCAACCAAAAAGAGAAGAAATGCCAAATACATAATAAGATAACAGGTGTACTAAATTAACATTAAATAATTAATATACGAATAAATACATTATATATAGTGTAAGATGTGAACGCAGCGACAACGTCGGCAGCCTTCGGGAGTGTTCGGTTACTCTCGTGAATGCGCCCGATCGTGTTGTGACTCGTATTCCCCGTGGGACAGTGTAAAAGTGCGCGCGGTGTAGTACACATCATTTTGATATTAATCAGTGATTATTGAGTTAAAACTATTGTTTAAAGAATATATAATGCGTTTATAAAGTTTAATTTAGTTTCACTGCATCACCTTATAACTCAGAAGTGCGATAGTGTTCCTACGTGCGTTTTATGTGAGCAAACCGTGTAGCTAAAATACCTAACCTGTGTAAGAAAAAAAAAAACTTGTTGAGTGTCGTGCGTTACCAATATGGGTAAACCTAAACATAAAGAAAGCAGAGAAGATAGGCTAAGAAGGAAACTTTTAGCTGAGATAGAGACGCGTCGACTGGCTGAACGCGTAAAATGGTTGGAAGACATCATTCGGGAAAAACCCTGCGGCCCGCCTCCATCGGGGGAAATACCCTGCGGCCCGCCTCCATCGGTGGACGACGGGATCATCACGCCGCTGTTGCCATGTCTTGTCAGATCAGAGCCGGCTGCGAGGGAAGATCGGGAGCCGGCGCCTCTGACAGTACCAACACATCGAAAAGCCTTGCCGGCGACGTCAGGTATACCAGTATCAGACGCGACGACGGCCGCGTCGATCGCGTCGAACGCGTCGACCATACCTATCGGAGCTGTCGACAGGAGCGTGCCGGCATCGACATCCTCATCACACTGGAACGTGCCGTACGTACTCGCCGAGTGTAGTAATAATAAGTTACGATACGTGGGTCGTAACGACCCTATTCTTCTTCTTATCGTGTGTGTTAGTGACTAACACTAGTGTCAGAGTTTTTAAACCGCCTTAAAGGCCTCTGACATGGTTTTAAGGTAACGACCAATGTCAAAGACAGTGACCGGGACCGACGGCTTAACGTGCCCTCCGAAGCACGGATCATCTTACTTTTCGGACAATTAGGTGATCAGCCCACAATGTCCTAACCAAACTAGGACAACAACACAAAGTAACGACCCTATTCCAGAGTTCGACCCAAAGTCGTCCTTACTGACGATGGAAATTTGGATTCGAAAGGTCGAAGGCATTTCATCTATGTACGGCTGGGATGAAAAGACACTTGTATTTAATTGTGCATCAAAACTAAAAGGTTATGCGCGTCGTTGGTACGACCAGTTGCAGGACTATAATATGTCGTGGGCTGAGTTTAAAGCCAAACTATTGTCGGCTTTTCCATGTCATAAAAGTAAATTAGCTATGATGCGTGATTTAGTCAATGTAATTAGATCCCCCGACATGGATTATCTTCAATTTTATTATGACAAACTGGCCCTAGGTAATGCGTGCGGTATTTCCCCGGCCTTGATTACGGAGGCCATTATTGGTACAATAGGCAGTGAGCTTGTAGAGGTCGGTGCGATATCTGCCGGGTGTCGTGAACCAAACACTTTGTTGAATTATCTTTCGTCCTTACGACAAAATAGTAGTATTATGACGAACTTCCGACAAAACAGTGCCGGCTTAAATCAAGGTCACACAAAACTAAAATGCCATACGTGTAAAAGGCAGGGACATACCGCCGCACGATGTACTTTTAAGGTTCGTGATAAATGTGATAAAGCATTAGTGTCTTTTTGCTCATTTTGTAACAAAAAAGGGCATAATGAAAATAATTGTTTTTTAAAAATACGTAAATGTTCCTATTGTAATAAAATGGGCCACATTAAAGACGAATGCCTAAAATTTAAAAGTCGTAATGCGAGCAACACTGTAACGTCTACTCAAACGGTTCGTGTAATAAAGAGCACAAGTCAGTCAGGTTCTAAATATTATATGATAGTTAAGGTGAATAACTCAACTGTTCAGGCATTCATTGATTTTGGTAGTTCTTGTGTAACAATTACTGATTCAATAGCGAAGCAGCTTAACTTGAAAACTCAATGTATTAAAAATGAGAGTGTTATTAAAGGTTTTGGAGGTTCACAAATAGTACCTCTTGCTGAAGTGTTAGTGACTATCACAGCGGATGAGGCCACTTGTGAAAATATCAAAGCATATATTGTACCTGATTATGCACAAGACATAGGTATCATTATAGGTCAGCCCTTTACCGACTACCCAAATGTGTATGTCATTAAAACACCTACATCATTACGGATGTATAACGCTAATTATTTGACTGACTTACCTGGAACATGTGACGATATTGATCGTGTTACGTTACATGCAGATGATGATATTAAACTGACACCGGGGGTCAATAAAATAGTATTAACTTGCTCTGATTTTGAGGGGACCATTCGGGTTCCTGAGTCAACACATCTTAAGCCACGATCAGAGTGTTTTATCCCTGAACATATCACTCATGTAGTCGATGGCCGAGTGGCACTTAAGGTTATTAATTTGGGTTCGGAGATGATCACAATACGAGGTAATGAGTGTGTAGCACGTGCTACAGTCGATAGCTCTAACTCTAAGTACCAAGTCGGACAGGATTTGGACCCTGATATTAGGTCACAACTTGATAGTTTATTAATGGAATTTTCAGACTGTTTTTCTGAAAATGATGAGGTAATTGGTAAGTGTTCGGTAAAAATGAAAATAGAGATTACCGATACTAAGCCAATTTATTATAGACCATATAGGATGTCCATCGAAGATCGTAATCTCGTTCGCACCATTGTTAAGGATCTCTTGCGAAAGGATATCATTGAACCTGCTAATTCACCATATGCCAGCCCTGTGATCTTAGTGCCGAAGAAAACGGGCGAAAAACGAATGTGCATTGATTACAGAGCTATCAATAAGGTGACTAAAAAAGAACGTTATCCTCTTCCGCTCATACAAGACCAACTAGACAGACTATCCAAACAGCGTGTATTCTCTTGCCTTGATGTATTATCTGCTTACCATTGTGTTCCCCTTGAGGAAGACAGTAAACAGTTTACGGGATTTATTACACCTGATGGCCATTTTCAGTATAAACGCATGAGTTTTGGTCTGGTCAATGCACCTAGTGTATTCCAAAGAGTGATAGACGAGATACTAGGTCCACTCAAATTTGATTGTTGCACTGCTTATTTAGATGATATTTTAGTGTATGCCATAGACCATTTAACGGCGCTGGATCGTCTTCGCCAGGTACTAAAGCGACTACGTGATGCTAACATGACTTTACGCATTGATAAATGTTCTTTTTTTAGTTTCTAAAGTAGAATACTTAGGCCATGAAGTATCTAATGGTGAAGTTAAACCTGCACAACATAAAATTAATGCTGTCAGAGACTTTCCAGTGCCGATAAATGTTCATCAATGTAGGCAATTTATGGGATTGGCAAATTATTTCCGAAAATATGTTCGAGGTTTTGCTGCGATTGCACAACCTATTACCAACTTGACGAAGAAAGATCAGCCCTGGGTTTGGGGTAAAGACCAGCAACATGCATTTGATGAAATAAAGTCGATACTTGTTAGCCGTCCCATTCTGGCACTATTCAACCCGGATTATGACACTCAAATACATACAGATGCCTCAAAGATAGGTCTGGGAGGTATATTGCTCCAAAAACAAATAGATGGCACCTGGAAGCCGGTTGCGTATGCTAGTAGACAAACAACTCCTGCTGAGCAAAAGTATCATAGTTTTGAGCTCGAGACTATGGCTGTGGTTATGAGTTTACAGAAATTTAAAGTCTATGTTAGTGGAATCAAGTTTGTCATTGTAACTGATTGTAACGCACTGCGCTGGACCTGGGAGAAGCGTGACCTAAATCCACGTATTGCTAGATGGTGGCTAGAAGTCCAAGGATTTGACTTTACAGTGGAGTACAGGGCAGGAACGTCTATGAGTCATGTGGACGCACTTAGTCGTAATCCTGTCGGCATTGTGATGCGCTGTGTGGAAAAGGATCTTATAGAAAGTCTGCAACAGGAAGATGACTCAGTGCGTTCGACAATAGACCAACTGAAGGATGAGTTGGAAAAGGGCAATACCAAGGGATTAGCTGTAGATTACTTGATCGAAAATGGTATACTTTTTAGAAGGGTTAATGGAGGACAAAGAGTGGTTGTACCAAAGCAGTCCCGTTGGTCATTGGTACAATCTTTCCACAGTGACAATGGTCATGTTAACTTTAATAAAACATATGACGCGGTTAAAAATAAATACTGGTTTAGTAATATGCGAAGGTTTATTCAGAAATATGTGCAAGGGTGTTTATCTTGTCAATATGCCAAAAAACCTACAGGGCGTTTAGTAGGTCTATTGCATCCTATAGAGAAAATCTCAGTGCCATTCCACACAGTGCATATTGACCACCTTGGTCCGTTTTGTAAGAGCCCATCTGGCAAAATGTATATCTTTGCTTTAATAGATGCTTTTACCAAATTCATATGGATTGAGGCGGTACGCGATACAAGCTGTGTTAATGCACTAAAAATTCTCGATCAATTTATAAAAACGTTTGGGTTGCCAAGTAGAATAATCAGTGACCGAGGCAAGGCCTTTGATTGTCATGAGTTCAAAAGATACTGTGGTGATAGACAAATTAAACATGTGATGAACGCCGTGGCCAGCCCCAGGGCCAACGGTCAAATTGAACGATATAATCGTACCATACTAGATGCACTTGTATCCTATGTGGGAGATGATCAAAATAACTGGGAAACCTATTTACCTCGGGTACAATTAGGATTAAACTCGAATGTGAATAAAACCACAGGAAAGTGTCCGTTAGAATTATTGTATGGATTCCGACCTCGTTTATCTGGCGACCTGGTTGCACCAGTCAATGTACATCCCTTACCCGAACTCCGGGAAGCCGCAGCCACTCGGTCACGACAGGCCGCTGAGGAGGCGAAGGTAGCATTTGATCGGAAAAGACGTACTGAGGCTCCCTTTAGTGTTGGCCAATTAGTTCTCGCTCAACGCAAGGTATTTAAGAAAGGGTTAAGGAGTGGTAAACTCGTGCCACGTTACGACGGGCCGTTTGTAGTGACTAAGGTATTACCACATGACCGCTATGTTATTAAAAGCACTAAAAATGTTGGGCGGAAATATGAAAATGTATTGGCTAGAGATAAATTAAAATTGTTCTCTTGTGACACGGAATCCGATTGAGAATAGATTCCTAGATATTGTCATTGTTTTTGTTATTTTTATTTGTTATTAATATTGGTCATTATTTCCTTTTGAGGAATATTCTGATCTCATTTCACTATAATTCATTCCAGATTCAGAACTGGTTTTAATTTTTGATCTTAATTACCTATTGTGGTACAAATTGTTAATGTTAATTATATTCTATTAGACGTATATTTAGTTGCTGGTTAATTAATATATTTGAACAAAATCCATGGATTTCATTTCAGTTATAGCGCTATACGGTTTTCCCTAACGACCTTAAGAGGTTGTTCTCTAACGACCTTAAGAGGTTGTTCTCTAACGACCTTAAGAGGTTGTTCTCTAACGACCTTAAGAGGTTGTTCTCTAACGACCTTAAGAGGTTGTTCTCTAACGACCTTAAGAGGTTGTTCTCTAACGACCTTTAGAGGTTGTTCTCTAACGACCTTAAGAGGTTGTTCCTACAACCTTTTGAGGCTGTTCCTGAAAGCTGATGAAGCGGATTAAGAAGAGATCTGCAGTGCGATTCTGAGCTATTAGTTTTTTAAACTTTGACACAAAAGCATATTGTCAGTTTCGAATTGGTATTCTGAGACGTTTTTTGGTCACACAAAACGACTTGAATCTGGTTGAATTAACTTTAATCGACTTGACTTACTGTCATATATGACAACATGTTAGCAGTTTTCCGCGGGTTTGCTTACGATTTGAACTGTCAACCCCGAATCGGTATTCTACGATTCGACATCTTTCGTGTTTTTGACGCTGTCAGAAGGCAATTGGTATTCCGGCAATTACAATGATCGTACTTTGGATAGTTTGAGCGCTGATTTTGTATCGAAACCGCTGTCAAAACTACGAACGAACCTCGAACGCGTGTTTTCTTTCGTGATATGAGCGGACTGGGACAAATATTTTTATTTTACCTTTTTACATAAATTTATGTTGTAGAAATGTTTTAAACATATACCAAATTCCAAATTGAAGATGTAAAAATATATGTCGAAGTCTAACAAAGTACTTTCTAGGGGTAGGACCACATCAATCCCATATCTATCGACAGAGGAGTACGGCAAGGGGTCACCATCTTAAAAAAGACATGTTAAAATAGGAATCTAGCAAGTTAAGCAACACCAGGCGTGATCCGCATTTGGGTGGGACCACAAGTGGCATAAAATTTTCTCGAGCTACTCCGGGCTTTGAAAGGCACGTAAAGCCGTTGGCCCCGGCTGTCATCATTGTATGGCAGTCGTAAAGCAACCAGTGTTGGCCACTTACACACACGTTTGTGGCGAGAAGATACAAATAATGTAATACATACATACATAACATCACGCCTGTTTCCCACAGGGGTAGGCAGAGACTATGGACCTCCACTTGCTACGATCCTGACAAACAAATAATCTAATGTAATTAAGTTAAGCAGTGGAGCTAAAAGGCCTAAATGCACTGCTTTTATAGTAAACTATCTGAAGTCCAGGCCTTTATACGCGTAAAATGAACTTTAGAATTAACCTCCGTCTTGCCTTCTTTGGTTGGGCTGGCGGAAAACTGGTAAGGTGACAGGAACCCCTACGTGTGTATTGTCTTCACCTGCAGTACTGATTAGATCGGGTGCGTATTGTTTGATATAATTACATTTTATATATTTACATTTTAATAACGTTCATAAGATATAATGTTAATTTGACATAATCATTAAGGTATATATTTTTAATAGCTATAATATTTATTACATTTTTGACGTGACAACGTCTTAAATTAGGTTGCGGCTGGGAGTCACTTATGAAAAAGTGTAACGCTCGGTAACGTTACGATGAGTCACCGAACGAGAGAGAGGCCCGCCGAATGCCTTGCGTCTCTCTCCCACTCAACTATGATCGCGTTGTCACGTAAAACTTTCGCCCGTATACCGACTTTACAGGCAACCAATTTTTATTTTAAAAAGCATAAAATCATTTATATAACGTTTATGTACACTAAACATCACCTGTTATACAACTTGTGCGGTATACAGGACAAAAAGTATATCATTCTAAAAGTATATTGTTGAAAAGACATATAATTCAAAACATATAACTATCAAAATCATATTGTTTAAAAGATATATGACTTAAAAACCATACCATCTAAAAAGTATAGACAGGCAGACGAAAATAATTCAAATTTTGGAAATCTCATAAACTTTAATTTTCTTATAAAAAAAACTCAAGGTATAGGATAGGTTTATAAAGGTGCAAAGTTTAAACAAAGAAGTAGGCAATGTCCATTAAGATATTTTATAACATAAAAGAAACTGTGGTCGCAGGTCGCACAAAATCGGGATAAGTGGAAAGATATGGGGGAGACCTTTGCCCAGCAGTGGGACAATAAAGGTTAATAAAAAAAAAAAAAAAAAAAAAAAAAAGAAACTGTGAATAAGATACCCAAAAGTGAGGGCAAACATAAAAATAAAATATCTAAATTTGTCAGTAAACGATTAGTAAAAAAATCTGACTAAAAATAGTAAAAAAAGAAGTCATATCATAAAGGCTACAAAAACTAACCAATTTTTTTATTAACAAAAATATCTTGCCAATAGCCAAGCTATGAAAACAAATTTTTCACTCAAGCCTCAAGGTATGAAAAATTTGGTTACACCTACAAAATGCGCGCGCATTTTGTAGGTGTAACCAAATTTTCCGCCCAAGCCCCAAGGTATGAAAAATTTGGTTACACGTACAAAATGCGCGCGCATTTTGTACGTGTAACCAAATTTTCCGCTCAAGCCCCAAGGTATGTAAAATTTGGTTACACGTACAAAATGCGCGCGCATTTTGTACGTGTAACCAAATTTTCCGCCCAAGGCCCAAGGTATGAAAAATTTGGTTACACATACAAAATGCGCGTGCATTTTGAATGTGTAACCAAATTTTTCGCCCCAGGCCTAAGGTATGAAAGAAATAAAAAAATAACTAACGAATTTTTTACGAACCGAAGCCCGCAACTTCGCTCGCGTGGACTTTATGTCTTTTGAAAATGCTCATCAGGCTGAACAACTTTTACTAAGGCACCATTTTTATATCTTTTATAGATTAGCTAGACCAGTATAGTTCTGCATCAGGTGTTCTTCCAAAATTATTTATACCCTGTATGTTGCCCAGGCTTACAGCTATATAACTAAAAAAGTTTAATTTGAATCCGTCCAGCATTTCCGGAGATTAGCGTGTAATAACAGACAAACAGACACATAGACAAACAGACAGACTTCTTTTTTAATTCTTACTCCATTACTATATCTCCTTCGACCAAATTTTTTTTTTTGAAATATATCTAATGTACAGACACTTTTTTACTGTTTTATTATATGTATGATATAGATTTAATTTCACTTATTATTGTTTTGGCTATTTTCATTGTAAGAGTAACCATTCACAAATAACACTATTTCGTACTTTTAAACGTTTCGCACTTATTTTTTATTTATGGCTAACAAACGAAAATTTGAGGGAGGAAATTATCTATTAATGTTAATACGTAATCAGTAATTACATTATGTGATTGCGACATATTAATATATTATTTTCAACCCTCCTGCTTTGGCTTGTCTTAATAAAATTATCCGCAACATACTGCCAGGCGCTATATCAAAAGTTTGTTATATCTAATGATGATTATATATAAAGAATCTTCTACTAATCGATTCATATACGCAATGATTATTATGCTTAATAATATATCTACAGAAAGTTTATTATACATAACGTTAATAGATTTCGAGAATTTTATACGACTTTAAATGTATACGAAAGGTTTGTTAGGTTAAATAATTATTATTTAAACGATTTTATGGGTTAGAAAAGTATGATTTATGATTTTTATCTTTATTGATAATTATACAGACCAAAATTATACATTTCGTTGGTATTTATTCAAAATAATATATATATTGTTGTTCTGGCTTATATTACTTACCCGATTAGATCTTGGTTTTAACATATGTATTTGTTTTTCGTTTGTGTAACTGGCCAACACTGGTGGTCTATAGGTATCTGACATAGCTTGACGACAGCTATACCGTGGTGATTTCCAAGACTAACGGCTTGCATATCACGTAATAGATACATTATCACATTTTTATTCCTTACGGTATACACAGAGCCCAGGGCTGTAAGACCGAAAGGACAGGCTTAGCGTAATGGTGAGATCTAAATTATGTTCAAAGGCAATGCGGCTAGAATCAATGATTACTGAATATTCATTAATAAAATTCATAATCCGTAGAAAATAATTACAAAGTTCAAGTTATAAATTATTTAAAAGCTCATAAAGGAATTTGTATTTCTGAAAAGGGATGTGGACTGGATAAAAAGATATTATATTATTTGGTCCGTCAACTAGATTATCCAAAAATAAAGGACCCATATTTTTTCGGTTAGCAAAGTAATATAAATTTACAAAGATACAGATACGCTTCCAAGTGTCGAAGTGGGGATGATTTAAGACACCTTTAGTTAAAAATCGTAGGTGATCGTGGGGTCATGTGAAATTTAAATGCGTATTATCTTTGTCATTATTTGTTAGTAATAGAAAAAATAATAATCTACCTACTCTGAGCCAAAAAATATTTTTAGTCAATATCCCTATTGTGCACACGATAGCAACTCGAAAGAAAGTACGAACCAAAACCCATACAAAGCCGACCTCGCCCCGCTTCGAAACAAACCCGATAGAAAGTAAGATGTCATTAGATTGGTATTCTGGTAATTTACAAAGTTCGATCGAAGCCGAGTGAGCAAGTTTGGGGCCAGGAAACTTACCGATTCAAATTTAATCTCACCTGGGCAGTCACTAATACAGGCATGTGCACGAGCTAGAGCGCACGCGTGCGCGTATTCGTGTGCGTGTGCGTTTGCTTATGCCATGCTACGAATATTCGCGCTTTCGTCTTCGGAAAATTGCCGGTTTAGGTCTTATAATTTATAAAATAAATACAATTTGTTTTGATAAACAAATATATACGGACAAATCACACAGTTTGAGCTAATCCCAAAGTAAGTTCGCGACTTTTCTTATGGGATCTACTCAACGATTCTATATTTTTTTTATATATATAATAAGAGCACATTGGTACACATTGCGCGTTTTAAAACGCGCTTTTTGAGAACCCCTAATTCAATAGAAATGTACACATGCAAGCGCGCGCTGCTGGTCAAGCGCGTGTCAAGCGCGCGTTTACATTTTTTCGTTCGAACGAGCGTTGCTCGGGCGTCATCTGCGCGCTTTGAGATATATGAGCGGCCATTTTGTTGAACATTTGATCGCGCGCTTTCGTTTCACGATTCGTTTCTTTTCCATTTTTTTTTTTTGCTTTTTTCGCACCTTACTATCGCGCGTAGAACGCCGTCCTTAGAGCGGTGTGTGTACGCGACCAACGCGACGCCGAGCGCCCAGTATGTACTAGCTCTAACCGGCCAAGTACGAATCGGATTCGCGCACTAAGGGTTCCGTACCATTATCTATAAAAAATCGCTTTTGTTGTATGGCAGCCCCCTTAGATATTTATTTTATTTTGTTTTAAGTATTTATAGTTTTAGTAGCAACAGAAATACATACATATATACATACATAATTTGTAAAAATTTCAACTATATATACTATACATATATATATACTATGGTGGTTCTTGAGATACAGCCTGGTGACAGACAGACACAGGGACAGAGGGACAGACAGCTAAGTCTTAGTAATAGGGTCCCGTTTTTACCCTTTGGGTACGGAACCCTAAAAAAGAATACAGGTACCTAACTTATTATCAAGATTTATGCCTAACTAGCAAAGGTACTTTTTAACCCGGGTAAATGTGTGGACCCTGGACTCATCCCAATGAGTAAGGCCTGTCGAGCTGTAGCCACGGTAAATAGTCTACCAAGCGCCGCCGTCACAGCGCCCGCATCGTTCGTGGCGACCAATATGTGAGCACATCGCTCACATATTGGTCGCAACGAACCAATATGCGCCAACGTCTACCAAGCGACGCTCACTCACCAATCCAGGTTTCGACCTCGGCTGGTTCCTTAACTTGTGAAAGCACGAGCGGTCACCCTCACATTACTAGATTTTTCAAAATAAATAAATGTGTTTATACAAATCCCACAGATTGAGCTAGCCCCGAAGTAAGTTCACGACTTGTGTAGATACTATATTTTATAACAAATATATATATAGTAAAAAATCCAAACCCACGTCAATATGAAAAAGGTCATTTTCCATCTTGACCTGACTGGAGATCGAACCCGGGACCTCTGCTGTGACAACCTAGTATGACGAACCCAAGACAGCAGAGGTCGTCGAAACTAGATACAAGTTAAAATCCAGTAAGACTGGCCTCCAGCTAGACAGCGTTCCAATAAATATACCTACATACCTACGTGGGTAATGAAAGAATCATACATACAAAAAAAAAACAGGTACAGTCGAATTAATAACATCCTCCTTTTTTTTAAGTCGATTAAAAATATTCTATCTAGACTAAAATGAAAACAAACCTCGGGTACAGTCAAAACCTGACCTGGCAACCTATCCAAAGACCAAAAAAAATGTTTAATGTTGTCTACCAGTGCTTGTCAAGACTAAGACTAATCAAACAAGTCTGACAGTTCAACGCAATGGGATTATGTTGTTTTATAACTGAGTTCTCAGCTCCATAAAAGTAAATTAAAAGATGATATGGTGGATGTTACTACAAACAAGACTCTCATTCTAGGCGTTAGCAAGGAAACGAGCGCGCTCGACAGACTTGATAGATGAATCGAGTAGGTTACTACTCTGCAAAGCGGCTCGTCTCTCTCGACCGTAGGACCCTGGCGTGAGAAGACTTAGACTTAGACTTTTTAACGACATTGCTCCGCGATTGAAAGCCGCCCCTGGTGATAAGAGAAATGATTATTTTTGCTATCTTTTGCTATCCAGCGAAGAAACTAGAAGATTTCATATAAGAGAGTATGAATCTGTAGAATATACACAGAAAAAAAGACCTTCTTAAAATAAGACAAAAATACTTAATAGAAAGCAAATTGCATTCAACCAAGAATATGGTTTACTCATATATACTGAAACTAATATTTTCTTGGATATAGCTAAGAGATTATTTTGAATGGATTTTTTAAAAGAAGATAAGTGTTACTTGAAAGAAGAAAATAAGTTTTCCGTCAAGACAAACATGTTTCATAGATTTAAGAAAATCAACATCTTAACGAAAGCTCTTTTGATTTGTTGTTTAGAAGAAATATTGTATTTTGGATGAAGCAATTAAAAAATGTTTCCTTTAAGTTAATGATTCTTAATTCAAAGTTCTTTTGATTTATTTTTTTATAGTTTTTTTATAGTTAGGTAAGTGATTGTTTTATTACGTACGTATTACTACAGTTTTATAACGTACCTACATTATTCTTAGTGGTAAGTAGAGTTTTTATTATATTTCCGAAATAACTTGACTTTAACACTGACGCCGGGTCTTCAGCGCGTGTTTTTCTCTACACGGAATTATAATAAAAACTCTAATTACCACTAAGAATAATGTAGGTACGAACTGTAGTAATACGTACGTAATAAAACAACCACTTTCCTAACTATAAAACAACACAAAGCTTTGAAAGTTGGGATGGACGCGGCGCGGAGCACAGACAGACCAAATAGGCAGGTTTTGACACGCTCAAACTCAAAAGTCAAGAAAAATATTTTTCTACTGAAGTAAATTAACTTTTAGTTCAAAGAAGTTACCTTAAAAAAGGAAATGTATTTCTTTAAACAAATTACAAATATCTTTTATTAAAAAACAAGAAACTTCTGTTTGAGTAATTAAATATGTTTACTACTCTACTCATTTTGAGTTAAACATTTTTCAATTCAAGAAAATATTTCTTTGTCGAACAAAAACGATTGGTCAAGAAAATATTTCATTAATTTAACATACTTAAGTTATTAATCTTAGCATTTTTTTGAGTTAGTTTAAGAAAATACTGTCTTCTTGACTTTAAAATTTGATCTTCCTTTAGTTGAAAATATTTTTGTAAACTAAAAAAATATATTATTTAAATTCAAGTAAAACCGCAGTTTTCTTTTAACGGCTTCAAGTTTTTGGTTGAAATAAATATTACTAAGTTTAAGTAAAAATTACTTAAGTATAGCAAATATACCAAGAAAATCAGTTTTCTTGAATTAAAAATTCTTTTTTTTCTGTGTACTCTTTTCAAAACCAATATGTTTTTCTAATCATTCTGGAGCATGTCAACTCATGTATAGTGCTCTGAAATGACATATTGTAAATTTTTAATAATGTTGATTTTTACAGGACTCATATTATGAATTAAATATACATTATTTTCACAAAACACACTATTTTGGATGTTATGAATGGAACTCTTTGTGCCATAATATGCAATACAAGTGTTAAGTGTTAGAGGATTCAAAGGAGTTTCGAAAAAACAGATTGGATTAAAATTATTGACTAAAGCTCAAGGACAACTACTGGAATACTGGAAATTATTGATTATTTCAAGATATTTTCATCTTGAAATGTTTTATTATAAGAAAAATAAATATTGCTTGTGTATATATATCGTATATTATTCTCACATTCTTGTCTATTTATTTATTTTTTATAAAATTCCACTGCTGGACGAATTGCCTCTTCCCTGCATAATCAGTAATTACGATGGGCAAACGAAACGGACAGGACGATCACTGTAGATGGTATAGTAGTAAAGCTATTACATAAATATGTAACAGAGATTTTGGACTATACATATTTTCAATCTGGTAAACAGTTTTTGACATTTGTATGTCTATGAAGTTTTACTATTCTTGACAGATTTGTAAGTTTTTGGTTTAAATAAATGTAATACTTACTTGATTATAATAGGGATGTGCAAACTGCTAGAAGAAAAGATTTATCGAATCGATATTTAAGTTGAACGAGCAAAGCAAATGTAGGATTGTTCGAAGATCTTCCCATTTCAGATCGTTAAAGCCGATCGAGGGAATGGGCAAAAATGCAAATCATGTTATCAGGCGATGCGGCTAGCAACCCATCACTATATTGATTGCTTTTCCATCTTCTCGCCCACCATGATACTAAAAGTGGCTTTTGGGTCTTGCGGCCCTGGGCTCTGCATAGAACCGCAAGACCCAAAATGCTCTGTCTGCCCCATTAGGGATAAAGACGTGATAGTATGTATGTATGTATGTAAACTACTCTGATTGAGCTAGCCCCAAAGTAAGTTTGAGACTTGTGTTATGGGATACTAACTCAACGATACTTACTATATTTTAGTACAAATACATTTATAGATAAACATCTAAGACCCAGGACAATTTGAAAAAGGCCATTTTCCAACTTGCCCTGACCGGGAATCGAACCCGGGACCTCTGGGTGGCGGACTAGCATGGTGACCACTACGCTACGGCGGTCGTCAAATGAAAAATGCATTATTTCTGGAGTATGGCAGTGCCAACAATTTCCGGAGCACGACCTACCTCGCGTTTCATAGTTATTATGACTTAGGAGGTTGGGGTTTCTTTTATGAATCTTTATTTTGATTATCATATTGGCGCTCAACATATTAAAAATTGTAAACGTTTCAAAGCTAAACTTTGCGTTGCATATATGACGGAAATAATCACAGGTAAACCCATGGCCTGTTTATAAAGATCTATTCCTTTTATCGATATCTTCAATTTGCATGTCTACATCCACAGACAAAGCATAGAATTACTACAAAACCGATAAAAATCGTAGTTTTTCAATCCCTACTCCGCTCACCTTCGATTTGAAATGTCAGAAGAAAGTTTAACTGGTTTTGGTTCGAATCGAGGCGTGTTCGAAGCGTACTTTGTATCGTGAATTTGACAGTTAAAATGTAAAATACCAGAATTGCACTGCTGTTCGGGGCGCCCAGTATCATCAGGATGGTCGACTGTAAGATGTGAACGCAGCGACAACGTCGGCAGCCTTCGGGAGTGTTCGGTTACTCTCGTGAATGCGCCCGATCGTGTTGTGACTCGTATTCAGTGTTGCCAACCCTACTGTTTTAACAGGAGATTTACTGTTTTTGCAGTGGCATCCCTGTTTTCTGTTTTAATACAAATTTCTACTGTTTTACTGTATCTTTTGGATCCCAAGAATAAAGTTACAAACGAAAATAGTCTTTAAGTCAAAGTAATAAAGATGATTTTGGCACGTGTCGCGGGCTTTTACTTAGGGGATTTCCATACATTATGAAACTACGATCTTGGGTATTCCCCATGCTCATAGACAATGCTTTTTACTCATAGTAAAACAGGATAGTTAATTGATAGTTTAATAAGTGTAAAAAGGATAGCTGTTTATTGTTTTTTATTTCATTTGTCATTACATTTTGCTGGCGAATAAAGGTTTTCTTTTGTTATTTTTATAAGAATTGTGAGAAAAATACGACAATGAGTAGTGAGTGTAGTGGGTCCGATTCTGAAAAAACTCCTCCTAGGAAGAAAGCTTTTAAATACGAACAGAAGTTCATTGATTCGTGGTTAAATGACGAGAGATTCAAAGGCTGGTTAAAGAAGAGTACCAAAGGTAATAATTACTTTTTCTGTTCCGCTTGTAACTGTGACAGAAAATGTGGGATTCATGAACTACTGAGACATAAAACATCTACTAAACACGTCAATAATTGTAAAAAGTTTGTAAAGCAACCAAAATTGACATCTATGTTGGCTTCTACTTCAAAATCACAGGATCCAAAACAAGCAGCCAAAAAAGGCGAAATCAAGATGGCTTGTTTTATTGCTGAGCACAATTTATCGTTCAATATCGCATCTCATTTGACAAAATTGATAAGTGCTGTGTGTCCAGATTCGAAAATTGCAGAGGAACTATCGATGAGTAGAACAAAAGCTAGAGCTATTATTGTAAATGTAACCGGAGAAACTGCAGAAGAAAATCTGGTAGAGAAACTTAAGTGCAATAACTTTTCGTTACTTGTTGACGAAAGCACTGACAAATCCACTATCAAACATTTGGCACTTATTGTACGAATAGTAAACGTAGACTTTCAAGTTGAAGACCGATTTCTCACAATGATACCCATCGAAGATGGTTCAGCAACAACGTTACATCGTAAAATTACGGAGTTTTTTACCGAAAATGACATACCTTATAAATCCAACATGCTGGGATATGCATCTGATGGAGCCAACGTTATGTTCGGAGGCAATCATTCCTTGGTCACACTTTTGAAAAATGAGATACCCCATCTTTTTACAATAAAGTGTATATGTCATTCTTTCAGCCTGTGTGCTTCATATGCATGCGAAAAATTGCCAAGAGGTGTAGAAGACTTCTGTAGAGAAGTATTTAATCATATACAAAATTCACCAAAACGTATTGGCGATTATAAAACATTTCAAGCTTTTGCAAACGTCAAGCCACACAAACTGCTTCATCCTAGCCAAACGAGATGGCTTTCACTCATTGGGGTGGTAAATAGGATTCTGGAACAGTTGCCATCTATAAAATTATATTTTCAAGCCGCTGTTCATGTTGATCGCTTACTTTCTGCTCAAGCGATTCTCAGCAAGGCCCTAGAACCGACGACAGAACTGTATCTAGAATTTTTAAAGTTTGCTTTGCCGATATTTACAGAACTAAACAAAGAAATGCAATCAGAAACACCAAAATTATATTTACTTTACGAAAAGATATTCATAGCCTACACAATACTGTTGGAGTGCTTCGTTAAAAATGAATATTTAGACCTCAACGAAACAGAAAGACGTGGAGTGGGAACTGTGGGAAGTTATGCAGATATGAAAGAAGCCAAAATATTGCGTCTTGATTTTAAAGATACAGAAAAACATTTACCGTTACATGAAATATACGTCGGAGGGATGGTACCGAATTTAATCAGATTAAAACGTGATAGGGGAGAGATGAGTGAAGAAAATCTAAACAATTTTTATGTAAAGTGTAAAGAATTTTATATAGAGGCAGCAGCACAAGTCAAAATGAGGTTTCCTTTTAAAGACAGAGAACGCCAAGCATTGAAATGTTTGAAGATGCTAAACCCTGGAGCAATTATTGACCCCGAGCTTAAAAAGAATACTCCTTCGATTGCTGATATGTTTTACTTTTTCCCGAATATTTGCCCAAATAATGTGACTGAACTTGATAGAGAATGGCGAATGTTAAAGCATGTAAACTTGCCATTTGACAACGAAATCCCCGAAATTCGTCAATTTTGGAAACACGTTTCTGAAATGAAGAATGGTGATGGTTCACAGAGATTCCCAATATTATGTGGGATGGTAAAAAAACTTTTATGTTTGCCCCATAGCAGCGCTGCCGTAGAGAGGCTTTTCTCTGCTGTGAATATTTTAAAAACTAAATTAAGAAATAAAATGTCTACGACAACCATAAAAGGCACATTGCATACAAAATCAGAAATCAAGGAATGTTATTTATTTGATTCAAATGAAAAGCACATGAAAAAATTTAACAAAAATATGTATGATTTTAACAAAAAAAATGAGGCCGAAAATGTTGAAGATAGAGAAATTGAAAATAATTAATATTTTACTGTAAGAATATTTTTATAATAATAAATACTCTTGATTTCCTACTTGTTTTTTATTGTATTTTTGAAACAGTAGGTTCAATGTTTTTAAATTACTATTTTACTGTTTTCTGCTGTTTTTTTAAGTTGGATATGCTGCTTTTGGCCTAAGTAAGGTTGGCAACACTGCTCGTATTCCCCGTGGGACAGTGTAAAAGTGCGCGCGGTGTAGTACACATCATTTTGATATTAATCAGTGATTATTGAGTTAAAACTATTGTTTAAAGAATATATAATGCGTTTATAAAGTTTAATTTAGTTTCACTGCATCACCTTATAATAGCTAGATACATATATATATAAATATATAAATATAATATACATATAATTGTACATATTTACATAGCATGATGATACAAAATAAATAAATAAAGTTTCTTTACATACATACATATAAATAAATAAATATAAATATCATTACTTCAATTCATTGATATCTTTAGATTATACGATTCCGAAACCAAATCAGAAAAATTTGGCCCAATATGTAGAATCCAAAATTAGCGAGGGGGATATAAAAGGAGCTGCAAGAATACTTTTCTCAGACGATGCAGTTGCCCCCAACACACCAGACACCCTTGCCGCCCTGCAGGAAAAACATCCACGTTGTGCAGTACCTCATCTTCCTGATCCTCCCTCTAACACCGATTTATCTCTACAAGTCACTGAACAACAGGTATTTGGAGCGGTGATGTCCTTTAGAAGTGGCTCAGCCGGCGGCCTAGATGGGCTCTCACCACAACACCTCAAAGACTTACTAAGCGGTGACAGCACGGACGCCGGCGGGACGCTTCTGAGGGAACTCACTGCTCTTGTTAATTTAATGTTACTAGGGAAAGTCAACGAGAATGTAACAACGACATTATACGGTGCCAATTTATGTGCCTTGAATAAAAAAGATGGCGGCATCAGACCGATCGCTGTAGGTGCGACCTACCGTCGCCTTACGGCCAAAATTTGCTGCAGGGCTGTTGCAGTCACCCTTGGAAACTATTTCCAACCACTACAATTAGGTTTTGGTTCTAAGGGTGGCTGTGAGGCCGCTGTTCATTCTCTGCGGACTTTCCTTACAGTAGAAAAACCAGAGGTACTGCTCAAGGTTGATATAAAGAATGCTTTCAATTCGGTAAACCGTGGCGCCATGTTGACACAAGTTAAAGATAAAATACCGTTAGTATACAACTTTCTTTGGCAATGCTACAGTCAAAATTCCAAATTAATTTACCAAAACCACTTACTTTCCTCTGAAGTAGGGTGTCAACAAGGCGACCCTCTTGGTCCGGTTATTTTCAGTCTGGCTATTCATCCAGTAATACAAAAGCTAAATTCTAAATTTAACGCCTGGTTCCTTGATGATGGATCCTTATCAGGAGACGCTAGTTCAGTTTTGACCGATTTACAGACCATAAAACAAGAAATGGAAAAAATAGGCCTTCAATTAAATTTTTCAGAATGTGAACTTTATATCAACGAAGAAATTTCTCTTTTAGACAAAATTAAAACAATAACCAATTTTAATTCTCTTGCCCCAAACATCAAAATTATTGACAAAATATCACTTCGTCTTTTGGGTTCCCCTGTTTTTGAAGAGTCATTTCCAAATTTCATTGAAGAAAAAATTCATAAGTTTAAATCTGCTTCCGACCGCCTTTCAACCATTCACACTCATTTCGCTTTTACCATTTTAAAACATTGTCTTTTCGTGCCAAATTTTACATACAGTCTTCGGTGTAGCCACTTCTGGAAGTACCCGGACCTACTTTCAAAAATGGATAATATCATTAAAAATTCACTCTCATCTCTTTTGAATATAGATTTGAATCATCAAACTATTTGGGATCAAGCCTCCTTACCAATCAGGTTAGGGGGGCTTGGAATTCGCAAAATTTCTAGTGTAGCCTTACCTGCCTTTCTGTCCTCTGTCCACAGCATTCAAGATCTTTTTATAAAAATTTTAGAGCAGCCTTCCTACGAAATTTTAAATTTATCAGAGGCCAGAAACACATGGTCAGATTTAATTCCAAATTCGAAATTTCCAGATCATCCCGCTTCGCAGAGGCAGTGGGACGAGCCGCTTTGCAGACTTGTTCAGAGTAACCTAATTGAATCATCTGTCAACAATTCTGTTGAGCGCGCTCGTCTTCTTGCTGCTGCCGCATGGGAGTCTGGCTTGTGGTTACGTACACTACCATCTTTTAATTTAGGAACATTTTTAGATAATAATACCTTCCGCATAGCGTCATGCCTTCGCCTTGGTGCCGTTACCAACGCCCCGCATCGTTGCCTCTGCGGAAATACCGTCGATCGGCTAGGCCACCACGGACTATCTTGCCCCAGGAGCGCGGGCCGCATAGCCCGTCATGCCAGCCTTAACAATATCATCCATCGTGCTCTTGTCACCATTCAGATGCCAGCAGTTTTTGAAACCAATAGGTTTGGCGCGGAATGATGGCAAGAGACCGGATGGTATGACCCTTGTGCCCTAGAGGTTGGGAAGACCGCTGGTGTGGGACGCCACATGTGTCGACACTCTTGCGCCTTCCCATCTTCATGGCACAAGTGGAAAGGCTGGCATTGCTGCAGCTACCGCTGAATCCCTCAAACGGCGCAAGTATGCATGCCTTGGAGAGGCATACATATTTGAGCCGTTCGGGGTTGAAACTTTGGGTCCGTGGGGGCCTTCTGCACATAGTTTATTTAATTTTATAGGTAAAAAGCTGGTCGAGGTTTCAGGTGACCAGGGGGCTGGTAATTACTTCGCTCAAAGAATAAGCATTGCCATACAACGTGGCAATGCTGCCAGCCTTCTGGGCACTCTTCCGCAGGGGAAGGATTTAAGAGATATTTTTTATTTGTAATTGTATAAGTTTATAAGTAATTTATTTTTAGTATTTAAGTTTATTTTAGTTAGTTTAATTTAGTTTAATTTTTAATTGTAATTATTGTTAGTTAGTTTAGTTAATATTATATTGTTATTTACTTCAAAAAAAAAATCCCATTAAATAAATGGTTTACCATAAAGAATATAAACACTTGACATTACTTCTAAAGATTGTCATTTTTTTGTATAAAAACGTATAGTTTCACTATACTCTTAAGAAATAACCGGCCAAGTGCGTGTCGGGCCACTTATACATATATTTGATTTGAGCAGATTTTCCAAATAGATTCGGAGAACACCGCTCTCATAGCTTATTAGTTAAAAAATAAAAAACTAGTCATAAAATAAATTGCTGTTATATATTGCAGAGCAATATCCGGAGCACAGAGCATTAATTTCTAGTCTGATTGGCAGAAAGAATATGTTGAACGAATTTCACTTGTTTTTATGTTAAATAATCTTTTCAGATCAGTGAATTTATTTTTATCCCCGAAATAAAAAGAGTGGTGTTATAAGTTGACGCTAGCTTCTGTCCGCCTGTCTGTGGCATAGTAGCGCTGGATGGGCCGATTTCGATGCAGTTTATTTATTTTATACATTCGGATGACCACTTACAATATAAGTTACGAAGTACTTTTATTTTTGTTAGTTTTTACATGAAAGCAAGTTTTCTTGCAGTAGTTCTTAGCTATGTTTAATGAAATTCAGTTCAGCCGTTTAGAAGTTTAAAAGCCGCCGCAACCACATCGAGTTTGGGCTTATTACATGTCTTCATTGATAAGTCCTCTCCTCTCCAACCCGTCTGGCCAGTCCTCTGTCTGCTCTGGCCAAGTATGGCTCTGGCAGTACAGACAGGGTCGTGCTTCTGCAGTGGAGACAAAAAGACCTGATCATGATTGACAAGTACCCTCTTAGGCGATGAGTTCTCATAAAAAATTTGTTATATTATAAGATATAAACTATCTTATTTGCTCTTTCGAATTTTTTGTACTTTATTTTGTTTTTTGGTACAATAAAGTTATTACAAACAAACAAACAAACAAAAAAGCTTGTACAAAAAGAAGTTTTTCAAATAACTTATTTCGCTTCAAAGTATCGTACAAACGTTATAACGATAAACAAATGTGGCGCTGGAAAACTCATTTCAATTCATGATATGTTTCATGTTTGCTCGCAACTTTTCAATCGACTTGTTTGGATTGGCAGAATTAATATATTCGGAGTAAACTACACTCCATCAATTACTGATATAGATTCATTAAACAGTAAAATTAGCTGTTAGAAACCATTTGACATCAATAATTTACATGTTATATTGTAATGAAGTTAAATAAATCTATACATATAATAAAACAGTAAAAAAAGTGTGTCTGTACATTAAATATATTTCCAAAAAAAATATTGGGGGCGATGGAGACGTAGTAATAGAGTAAGAATTTAAAAAAAAATGTCTGTCTGTCTGTTTGTCTGTTTGTCTGTTTGTCTGTTTGTACACGCTAATCTCCGGAAATACTGGACGGATTAGAATGAAACTTTTTTTGTTATATAGCTATTAAGCCTAGGCAACATATAGGGTATAAATGATTTTGGAAAATGAAACGCCTGATGCAGAACCCTAATGGTCCAGCTAAACTATAAGAGATATAAAAATACCGCCTTAGTAAAAGTTGTTCAGCCTGATGAGCATTTTCCAGAGACATAAAGTCCACGCGAACGAAGTCGCGGGCTTCGGCTAGTAAATTAATAATTGTGCAACAAAACAAAGTGATGATTATTAAGAGGATGGTGTAGTGCCGATACGCGTTACGAGTAGGTATTTGGTAAAAATATATCTGTTTCGCGCCGCTCTGCCTCCCGACCCGTATCGTGCGATAGAGAGAGTTGCAAGTCCTAGAAGCGATTGCGTATTTTTTTCCTTTTGAAATATTGTTACGGACAAAAATGTCCTCTTCCCCCCCCCCCCCCCCTAATTAATTTTAATGAAATAAGTCAATTTTGGTGTCATTCGATTCAATACACCTTTTCTTAGGCTGTTCGATTTTCTTTTTTAGTAATTCGGTTTAGTTTAACAAACGCACGAGATATTTTTTATTAAATAATATGGATATTGAGATGTTAAAGACTTTTGTAGGAAGCAATATTTCTTTATAATAACGTACGGACATACATATCTAAAATATCAACAACATACATATAAAAAAAATTGGTTGCCTGTAAAGTCGGTATACGGGCGAAAGTTTTACGTGACAACGACTTTTTATGTCTGTCTCTCTCGCTCTTAGGCGGGCTAACCATGCCCGAGTGGAAGGGACGCGTGCCTCTCACTCGCTCTCATTGTGAGCGCATAACGTGAGCGGAGCGTAACGCAGTTTCTTGAAGTGTCACCCGGCAAACCAATTTATAAGACGTTGTCACGTCAAAAATATCAAAACTGGCCTATGTTGAAGGAGGGGAAACGTTATCCTAGAAGTGATTACGTTTCTCCCCCCTGATTAAAGAAAGATTGTCGCATACACAATCTTCTTAATAAATAAATAATAAATCAATATATAGGGACAAATTACACTGATTGAGTATATAATAAGTATGATTCACATCCAAATTAGGTATAATAAATATCTAACCGTGTTCTATTTTAGGGGACCCTTTTTTTTGCATATTTTTTTTGTACTAATATGTTTTGGCATACTGGGTTTGGCATAAAATATTTTGTCATAATAGTTTTTAGGCATAAGTTGTTATTTGGCATACTGGTAGTTGGGCATAATTATATTTTAGGCTAATTTGTTACGGCATAATGTTAATTGGCATAATCTCCATAGGCATAGTAACTATAAGTTTAATAATAAGGAAATGTATTTCTACGAATAAAATGAGTAAAACGGGAGCGAGCGACTTAAGCTTAGGGCGAAAATAACACAGACACAAAAAAATCTTTGCCACAGATTATAGGTTAGGTTAGTTAGGTTTCCTGTGACCAAAACACGAGCGAGCGAGCGACTCTAGCTTAGGGCGAAACTAATACATACACAAAAACAACATAGATCCTACTTACATCCTTTTATGCTTAAAAATGTTAGGGCTAAATAATGATTATGCTTAGGTACATTATGCTTAAAATTATTATGCATACTCCATGTGCGAAAGGACGTTATGCTTAAAAACGATTGTGCATTAAACCAGTATGCTTTGTGATATAATAACTTAAATTTGTATGCATATAAATAGTGATCCCTATTTTAGGCCTGATATTACTTGGGATCTCGTTTTATAGAGCAATTATTCAGAAAAGATGTCCCAGTCTAAATGTCGCGTCATTTTGGTGAGCTACTTTGTGGGACGAGTAAAAGTAATTGGTAATAAAGAAAGTGCTATTTCGTCTTATAAGACAGGTGTATCTGGTTACAATTGAGATAATTTATCTCTTAAGTAACTAGAAATGCTAAATGGTTATAAATATAAAAGCAACACGAAATTGTCGGCAGACTTTTCTGATTATATTTATTACTGGGATGCCTTGTTGTATCCGGCATAATTAATAATAGAATAGGACCACTACAAGTCCTTCCGTGGATGTCGTAGAAAGCGACTAAGGAAATACAAGCTAAACAAAGCTTATAAACATCAATGAGACCTCTCCAATCCATCTGGCCAGCGAGGAGAGTGTAGGCCAAATCCTCTGGCTACTCTGGCGAAGTATGGCTCTGGTGGTACAGAGAGGGTCGTGCTCCTGCTGTGGAGACTAAAAAGATCTGATAATGATAGATGCGCCGCGGTTAAAGTGTGTTTATTCCAGCGTGTCAGCTTCCTGCATACCAAATTTTATCAAAATTGGTCGAGCCGTTTGGGAGAGAAGAAATAACAAACATACACACTCACAAACTATCGCCTTCATAATATTAGTATAAAGAATACAGAAGTGAAAAATATATATTTAAGCAAAATGTTCAACGTATATTTAATTTTTGCGAAAATACACTTGTTTTAATCCAATTTTTAGTCCAATTAGCTTAAACATCACCAACTAAATGGCTCTTATATTCGACTATAATATTTTTAAACCTATATATCCTATATATATATATATATATAGCTTCAATTTCCTTTTATAAGTTAGGCAACAAGTGGCAAAGAATTTTCTCGAGCCCCTCCGTGCTTTGTTGATACATTAAACCGTTGTTCGCTATGTTAGATACTATTTAAGGCGGGATTTTTTTTTTCCTGTAAAATAAACTTGTACATAGTGAAACTCGTTCCTGCACATCGTAAATTCCCCTCTGGTAACATTTTGTGTTTAGCTTATAATAGGGTCAATCGATACCCTACCTAATTCCCTTAAGATTTCAAACAAAACGGTGGAAAAACACGTCCGAACTTGCAAGTTTTGAAGCGAATTCATAGACCCCTAGGGGCTTCGCTTCGTACAACGCTCGCTGTTTTTTTTACGTTAATGTGACTTGATCGGAAAATTGAAATATTGTTTTGCAAGCTTCAGTTTAGTCTTTGATGTGTATCATCCTCATCAAGAGATTTCTTATCATCGATCTACACCAGCTGTCTTTAATAAACGCCATGTCTTTTTTGGTAATTGACACTTATATCTTGTTCTGGTGGCCCAGAACGGGTAAGAGAGGCATCGGGCGTCCGCCTATGCGATGGGTTGATGACATAATCTAAGTCACGGGTCACACCTGGATGAGAGCAGCGTAGGAGCGACCGAGATGGGTAGCGTCGACGAAGGGAGGGCTATGGTAGGGATGTTTGTGTCCATTGGTTTTTATCCAAGTTGACATTAAGAACTGTTTGTAAACCTAAAAGTGATACGATGATTCATCGTATTGTTTGAGTTCTTGTGGAAATAGCCAGGATGGAGCTGTTGTAATGTTCTTATACCTTTAAACGAGCAATTCTTGTATATTTATATGTATATAAATTTATTTCTGTGATCTCGGAAACGGCTCTAACGATTTCGCTGAAATTTGGTATATGGGGGTCAACAATCGATCTAGATTAGTTTTATGTTTGGGAAAACACGTGTTTTCGAGTTTTCATGTGTTTTGTCGTCCTGCCGGCCACTATCCGTCTGGCCCAGCGGTTTAAGACACGGATGGCCAGAAAGAGTGTCACGGGTTCGAATCCCACCCGTTGACTTACTTTTGTTTTTTTTTGTTCAAGTTTATATATATTTTTTTAATTTTTATTGTTTTTAGACAAGTTAAAAAAAATTTAGTTAATGGTTGAGATATAACCGAGCAAAGCTCGGTCGCCCAGGTGCTATAATATAATGTTAACTATACGGGAACGCACCATTTGCAGTTCAACTAATGCCTAACTAAGAGCCGTTCAATTAACATAGTAATGACGCTGCACTCCTCTCGCGCCAAATAGTCTAATTATTGGAGCGTGGCGTTCACTGGGACTATTACTCTATCTTTAGTTAACTTATTAACAATGAAGTTAGATTGCCAGCTCTATTTAGTTACTTTGGCCGGTCACCAGCCTGATGTTATCTCTATACTAAACATAGACCTGGAAGATATTTTTTATTTTATTTTTTGTTACATTTTTTTAGTTTAATTTTTTTTTACCTCTAAATCTATGGTTGTTACACTATTTGATGACTACAGCCATGCGCGCATATTCAAAACTTTGCCTATCTCTCGGAAAACCTACATTTTCCTGGAAGTAAACGAATCCTATATGGTAATCCAAATAATAAACTATCTACATGCCAAATTTCAGTCCAATCTGATTAGCAGTTTTGGCGTGAAAGCGGTAAAAACATCTATACATACTAACAAATTTTCGTATTTATAACATGTTATGTATTGTCATAGAATATTTACAAAAAAAAATTAAAAACCACTATTTTACGCCTCTAAGAACATGAATAGAAACTTAAAAAAGTTAAAAAATAAGTATGAATAAATAAAACGTTGAAAGGAATAAAGTGGTCCTATATGTAGTGGTTTCTGCCAGAAACCACACGGCGAAATAAAATAATATTTCGTGTAAAGTAACACGTCTGACATCAATATCTAGTTAAACAATTAACAGTACAAAATCCTTGTACAGAACGCACCATTAGCAATATCGAACTACTAACTAATGGCTAAGTGAACCGTTTAATTAACATAGTAATGACGTTGCAATTGCATCCCGCGCCAAATAGTCTAATTATTGGAGCGTGGCTTTCACTGACCATTTTACCCTGTCTTCAGATTTTATAACAAGCATACATATATACTATCACGTCTTTATCCCTAACGGGGCAGACTTCTTAGGTCTTGCGGTTCTAAGCAGACAGAGCCCAGGCCCGCAAGATTAAAAGCCAGTTTGAGCGTGATGGTGGGCGAGAAGATGGAAAGCAATCTATATAGTGATGGGTTGCTAGCCACATCGCCTGTTAACATGATTCACATTTTCGCCCATTCCTTCGATCGGCTTTTACGATCTGCGCTAGAAGAGAAGTCACTGGTACCTTTTAAGTTTTTTCTTTTCTCCCAGACTAGCATGAAAGAAATGCTGAAAATGAAAAAATTCAGATGTTACTCGAGCTCCTCCGTGCTTCGGAGGGCACGTTTAAGAAGTATATTTCTCTCATGCGTTGGTCTAGGACAAAAGGAAAAAACTTCAAATGTACCAAATGTTTTTCTTCCCGTGTAGATCATAATAGCCGGTCGAGGAAAGAGACGAATAGTAGGGAATACTTGACTCATAGAAATTTGCATCATAAAATCGATTTGGTGTTTCAAAGACCTATTTCACGATAGTATGGCGTGTGTACAAATCAAACCACAGTAACCGGTAATAGAAAAGGAATGTCATATTTCTCAGAATACTAACTTATATACTAAGGAATATACATGTTAAGAAGTGGGGAAGGTTGCTTAGTTAGGAGTACGTGTATATCCGTGCGTGATGTACGTGTATTACTAAATTAACAATATTTAAACACTTCCTACAGGTACATCACGCTCGTACTCCCAAGGTCGCAATAGATACCACTACAACACTTTGTCGGCATTAATTATATACATACGAATTCCAAATTACAGCTTTCTAGAACCTTAAATATCTGAGAAGAACTACGGACAGACAGACAGAGATGGCGAAACTATAAGGGTTTCTTGTTACTACGGAACCCTAAAAACCCTTTGGATTTGTGACTCGTTACAAATTTTGGTCTTATTTTTTTCCGTCTAGCCCCATTTCGCAACGCGCGATAAGGAACTTCGTTCCAAAAATTACAAAGAATTATTTCACTGTTAGAACCCTATAAAGAGTTTAACTCAAATCGCGACTGTTCTACAAAGGGGATACTATTGGAACGATAAATTTCGACATTATAAAGTAGTTTAAATGATATGTGGCCCGCTCTTTAATAGCCAGACCATAATATACGGCTTTAGAACTAAACCGATAAATTCAATATGCTAAGCCATCTACACTTTGTTTTACCTACAATAACAATGAGAAAAGATATATTATACTAATGAATTTTGTGTAGTCGATAGATATTTATGCAAAGTGACAATAACAATGCCAAAAGAAAATATATGGTACTAATGAATTCGTTTTGTAGATTTTTATGTCAAGTAACCTATACCAAATGGAAGAGCTTTGATACAAGCATGAATGTCGAGGACTGTGTGGCGTTAGCGTGGCTAAGATCAAAGAATTTAATAGAATGAGAAGTTTAATTTAACAAAAGAATAAAAAATTAAAAACTTGAAAATAAAATAAGTAAAAATTTTTTTAAGTTAAACGGTTTTATTTCAAAGTAAGACAATAATGATGTACTAAAAGCTAGAAAAAAATTCGGAAGGTCCTAGCTACCACTCATCACACCACTCTCCTCATCAATCTAGGGCATTAATCAGACAAAAAAATAAAATCGTTGGGCGCGTGATATTTCTATCAAGTCAATCGTTATACATATCAATGCTATTTACCTACATATTTTCTCATGTTACATTACGCCCAACGATTTTTTTTTGTCTGATTAATGTAATGAGTCGTGGGTTCGAATCCCGCTCGGGGCGAAATTTTTCATAACATGTTTTCATTTCGGACACATTCTAATAAAATAAGTACCATACATAGGTCAGTGTAAAATTACTCATTAGTCTGAGTTTAGGCTAGATCATTATGTTATTAGCGTATTTCTTTACAATATAGTATACGTTAACATTTAATTTGGATACATACAAACTCGGCATTGTTAAAACAAGTAGAATCCGAGAAAGTCCTTCGTTCATTCAATAAAATCTGTACACTCATTTTAAATACATGCTGTAAATGTATTTAAAATGAGTGTTCAGATTTTATTGAATGAACGATGAACATTTACAGCATGTATTTAAAATGAATGTACTCCATTTTGCAAGTAATACAAAACCCTACCAAGTGAAATAACTATCAGATATCACGAGTGCGCTTTTAATAGAACCGAGCTAATCCTTCTCAATCAGTCTTTTGTGACGTCGGTACAGACTTCGACATAGACTGAACATCTAGACGTACCTAATTGAAATTTCATGGGACTTAATTAATAGTAGTAAGTTGACGTTTTTGGAGAAAATACTGCAGTACAGTTTGTTACCGCGTCTTCTGTACTTGCGCTTAGGAAGCGCCAGTAAACTTAGCTATAAGTAAATGATCTGATGTCAACATTTACCTATTATGAAATCGAAAAATAGAAAAATGACAATAATCATGCGATCAGTGCCGGCCGTTTAGGGCGCCATGCAGCCCTTAATAATATTATCCTCCGTTCTCTCGCCACCATCAATATCCCGGCGGCCCTAGAACCCAATGGTCTGGCTAGGGATGATGGCAAGAGGCCGGACGGAATGACCTTGGTGCCTTGGAGATTGGGACGGCCCTTGGTCTGGGACGCTACTTGTGTGGACACCCTCGCACCGTCCCATCTTCAGGTCACCAAGTCAAAGGCCGGCGCAGCAGCTGCCGCAGCAGAGAAACTTAAAAGGCGCAAATATGTAGACATCGGAGAAAACTACATAGTTGAGCCTTTTGGGGTAGAAACTTTTGGTCGGTGTCCTTCCGCCCATAGTTTATTTAATATTATTTCTAAACGTTTATTCGGGGTATCCCATAACCAAAGGGCTGGTAACTATCTGGCTCAAAGAATCAGCATTGCCATACAACGTGGCAATGCTGCCAGCCTTTTGGCCACGTTGCCTAGGGGTAATATTTTAGTGGGACTACATAATTTGTAATTTTTAGTTTTAATTTTAGTTGTAATTTAAATTTTAATAAGTTTGTATAGTTTGAATTTAAGTTTAATTTAATTTTTTTTCCATCTTGCGATATAAATATCCAAAGATAAATAAATGATTTTTGACTTTTTGAATTAGCAATTTCGCATCGAACTGTGACTGCGACTCCGATATTTGGATACCCCGTGACCGATTTGGCTCAATTCTACAGGTATAATGACTAGACAAATTAAAAACTCTATATCCCAATAGATATCCCGACATTAATTACTTGCCAACAAAATTAAAAAATTCTGAACTTTAAAACGTTAACCCTCGGTAACTTTTCAACGGCTGAACCGATTTTCATGAAGCATAGCTAAGAAGATCGGTCATTTTGGAAATCTTCGGGTGAGGCCTACGCCCGCAGTGGACGTAATGCGGCTGAAATGATGATGATGATCGCTAAAAACCACCGCAAGGGAACTTGCTTTTATCGCATCGAATTCGGTCCATCCATTCGAAAGTTGAAATCCGTTCTACGATGCTACACACAGACATTAAAGTCAAACTTACACCCCTTTTTTGTCAGGGCTTAAAAAGTGTTATTTACATCTTAGACCTTAGGCATTGGTACTGTCTACCCCGTTACGTATATAGACGTGACACTGTATATAAAACTGGTTGTCAACTACTTATCACACAATCTCAAAATCCATGTCTACAAGCTTAATAACTTAATCCTAACTTAATTAATGTGATCGTATCCAATCCGAGTTAGTACCAAGTTACTGTTAAGTGGGGTGGCGGATTATTGTATGTGGGAATCAGGCCAAGTTGGAATGTGCTAAAGAAGCTACACCCGCCCACCTACAAGGTGGTCAGATGACCTGACCAGGGTCGCTGGAAAGCGCTGGATGCAGGCCGCTCTTGATCGGTCATTTTGGAAATCTTTGGGAGAGGCCTATGTCCAGCAGTGGACGTTATGCGGCTGAAATGATGACAGAAGCTAATAATGAGTTTTTTAATGATAAAATTGTTTGTTTTTCGTGTGTGTAAGTGGCCAACACAGGTGTCAGATTTTTCAGGCTGCCTAAAGGCATCTGACATAGGTTGACGACTGATGACAGCCGGGAACAACGGCTTATACGTGCCTCAGCACGGAGGAGCTTGAGAAATTTTAATGCCACTTGTGGTCACCCATTCAAGTGCGGACCAGGCCCGGCGTCGCTTTACTTGCGAAAGCGCTAGCAATGCGCACTCCCGCCGGGCCGTCGAGCTACATTCAACTATAACAAACTTGCCTATCTCAATAATTGCAGTCACCGTTTGAACATCACCATGAATAAATTATCGACAGACGGACAGACAGTGCCCACTAAGCTGTGTCAGCGAATCTTGCTTAGTTCAACGCCCTTATGTTCGGGTTTAACTCAAACAATTTGTTAGAATATGCTCATGCAATTAAAACTAAAATGGACGTTTGAAAATGAAATATAATCGCTTTCATGTTGTGTGAAAGCACAGGTGTATGGCACTTCATAGAAGCGGAGTATCATTTATGTCTCCTACTACAAACGAAACTATATACATCCATGGTATAATAAAATAAGGTATTCTCTTTCCGTGACAGCTGATGACATAGGTGGAGCTTGACTACGTCATCAGTTTGATATGTTGCCACTGTGTGAAATTGAATTACCCGAGCGTAATGCATTTTTGAACTTTATATACCAATTTCGAATTAATAATCCATTTTATCAATTTATAAAATATTGAATTGATGAATCACGCGAGAATCGCGAGATACTAAATAGCTAGTTACTTAATATTTTATTTAATATTTATGAACTAATTAAGAAAGTCCTTAAATTTACTGAAAAGAACAATCAGTGGCAACACTTTGTGACGTAGTCAAGTTCCATCTCGGGAAGAGAATACCTATTTTATTATACCATGTATACATCCAATTGCGGACCTCGCCGGCGTCGCTTTACTTGCGAGAGCGCTAGCAATGCGCACTTCCACCGGGCCACCACCGAGCTCCTCAAAATGGTAAAATCAAGAATAAGGATGAGGAGCAGGTTAAAAATAAATTATTTCATTTAATCTATTAACTAGATTATCCACTACTACTAACTAGTTAGTTAGTTAGTTAAAATCTTTATTGCACCAAAACATACAGTAACAGAGTAATAGATACATAAAACAGATGTCAAAAGGTGGCCTTATCGCAACTGCAATCTCTTCCAGGCAACCGAGGTACTTGGAGATGTTTTTCGAAAACAGGTGAGGTGCAAAGTTATAGGTCATAGGTAGTAAACTTTTGTAAACGGCTGATCCGATTTTCATCAAACATAGCTAAGAACCACCGCAAGTAAAATTACGTCCACGTGAAAAAAACCGCATTGAAATCGGTCTATCCGTTTGAGAGAAACGATGCCACAAACAGACAGACTGACAGACACTGACTTTAAACTTATAAACCCCTCTTTTTTGTCAAGGGTTTACATATTTTTTCGCTTAGCAAAGTACGTAGTAAAAATTTACAAATATACAGCGCTTCTAAGTTAAGGGTCCCCCGACCCTAGACCAAAATACAACTTTCCATACAAACGTAGTCTACGTTTTATTTCAAAACGACATGTTCGATTTGGGCAAAATTTTGTAATTTTAAAGATATTGCAATTATTTAGGTTTATAACTGGTTTCCGACGGTAAAAATATGAACTTGAAATAGAATATAGTGTTTTATATAATTTTTGACCATTAATATGGAAAACTTCTAAATCGTTATATTTTCTTTCCAGTTCATAATAGGAAACCAGTTATAACCCTAGATAATTGCAATTTCTTTACAATTACCAATTTTTACCGGAATCTGACATGCGGTTTCAAAATTAAACGTAGACTACGTTTGTATGGAGAAGTCTAGGGTAAGGGGACTCTTAAGACTGGGGGCTGTGGTAACTGCCTCCGTGGTGTAGTGGTTACAGCGTTTGGCTCATACCCGGAGGTCGCGGGTTCGATTCCCAGCGGGGGCAACGACTTTGTGTTGTTGTCCTAGTTTGGTTAGGACATTGCAGGCTGATCACCTGATTGTCTGATAAGTAAGATGATCCGTGCTTCGGAGGGCACGTTAAGCCGTCGGTCCCGGTCACTGTCTTTGACATTGGTCGTTACCTAAAACCATGTCAGAGGCCTTTAAGGCGGTTTAAAAACTCTGACACTACTGTTAGTCACTAACACACACGATAAGAAGAAGACTGGGGGCGATTTACGTCACCTTTGGTGAATATCGTACCTTATCGTGACGTCACGCGAAATTTAAATGCGCGGTATCTTCATTATTCGCCAATCAGAGAAGAGAAATAATTACATAGACCATAGATCTAGAAATATGCCTATACCATTTTTTTTTACCTGTTTTGTCCCATATTTGGGCAAAGGTCTCTAACATCGTACATACATTACATATACCATACATTTGATACATACATACATACTATCACGTCTTTATCCCTAATGGGGCAGACAGAGCATTTTGGGTCTTGCGGTTCTATGCAGAGCCTAGGGCCGCAAGACCCAAAAGCCACTTTTAGCGACATGGTGGGCGAGAAGATGGAAAAGCAATCAATACAGTGATGGGTTGCTAGCCGCCTCGCCTGTTAACATGATTTGCATTTTTGCCCATTCCCTCGATCGGCTTTTACGATCTGCGTGGGAAGAGACGCAGCTGGTACATTCTAAGTTTTTTTTTTATTTCACCCAGACCAGCATCATCATACATTTGTTAATTCTGTTATTTGCAAAAAAAGTAATTAAAACCAGATGACGGAAAATTAATAGTAAAACCACAATATCAGTACAAATCCACGGACAGAAGTCTTACTCAGCAAAAAATCAAAGAAATGTCTACTCAATGTCGTTAGTGATATGGTTTAATTTACCTCGCATCGGAACTCGGCACCTATTCGTTTAGATAACTACCGTTTTTTTTTATTTTTTATTAACCTCTATTGTCCCACTGTACATCATGCTCATATCTACCTCTCTTGAACAGCTACAAACAATGCTCGAAAATCTGCAGCAAGCCTCGAGTCGTATCGGTCTGAAAATGAACATGAGCAAAACCCAGTTCATGAGCAACGAGGATGTGGAGCACATTACAGTGAATGGGCACAGAATCCAGCGAGTGTCGCAATGTACATATCTTGGTCAAACACTATCACTGAGCAAGGACTCCCAGAAAACTGAGATTGAAAGGAGGATAGGTCTAGGATGGGCTGCTTTTGCGAAATTAGATGATGTCTTCAGAGGGAAGTTACCTATGTGTCTCAAACGACGAGTGTTCGACCAATGCGTCCTGCCTGTGATGACCTATGGATGTGAGACCTGGACCCTTACGGCTGAAAATGTTGATAAACTAAAAGTGGCACAACGAGCTATGGAAAGGGCTATGTTGGGCATTTCCCGTAGAGATCGTATCCGAAACACGGAGATACGAAAGCGGACCAAAGTTGCAGATATAGCCAAAAGAATAGCCACACTTAAGTGGAAATGAGTACTGGGTCAATATCAAACTTCAAAAAACTGTTTCGCTCATATTTGTTAGATAAACAGAAAACCAACAATCCAATGATGAGTCGCCGGTAGCTGTTGCTGCCACTGACACTGACACTGACACTGACACTACTGATAGTTCACGTAGGCACTATTTTCACATAATTTTCACATTACACATATTCTGTATAATTTGTTTGTGCACTTTACTATCCTGGTCTGTCTGTATCGCTGTTGTAATCTTCTGTGTATATATGTATAGTATATCGTATGTAGTATACATATATAGTGTGTAACTTGTATGATATTGGTCTCCAGATAATCACCTATTTATTTAATATTTAATTTCAATCTCTCTTGCCTTCTTTTGATAAAATTCCGTAGATGCGCACTCGCACTTGACAGGCCGTAGCTGAAAATCAGTGAGCTACTCTTTGAGCAGCACGAATCACTGAGCTATGACCTTTTTGGACTGCTGTAGCACACAGATACAAAGTTGTTGATATATGTCCTCAATACGTTGTTTTTTACATGTTTTGTTTTGTAATTTTTGTATCTTTATTCTGTATGTGTGTGACTATAGCCACAAATAAACGTTTTATCTATCTATCTATCTATCTAAATGGGCAGGTCATATCAGCCGTAGAGAGAACGAAAGATGGAGCCAAAAAACAATGGACTGGCGACCATGGTTAGGCCGCAGAAGCCGCGGCAGACCAACGACAAGATGGAGAGATGACATCGTCAAAGCAGCCGGTCCACTATGGAAAAGAAAGGCGCAACATCGGGAGGAATGGCGTGCAATGGAGGAGGCCTATAGCCTGCAGTGGATAGATTAGGCTGTCAAAGAAGAAAAGTAAAAGATTGTCCCACTGCTGGGCAAAGGTCTCCCCCATATCCTTCCACTTATCCCGATTTTGTGCGACCTGCGACCAATTCTGCTCAAAACATCTGATGTCATCACTCCAACGCTTTCTAGGCCTGCCCGGTTTCCTACGACCATCTGTAGGAATCCATTCTGTGATTAGTTTGGTCCACCTATCTGGGTGCATCCCAATCATACGAGCCCTGCCCAATCCCACATTAACTTGGCGGCTTTGTGCCCTACATCTACAACTCCCGTTTTTAAACGGAGTTCAGTGTTCGTCACTCTATCCAATCGCGTGACGCCTAAGATACTTCGCTCCATCGCTCTTTGGCAAATCTTGAGCTTGGACTTCTGCTCCTCGGTAAATGACCAGCTCTGATAACCGTAAGTTAGGATGGGCAAGATACACATGTCAATGAGTTTGCGCTTTAGTGAGATTGGAAGGTCGCCCTTCATAAGCTCTTTGATGGATAACTCCCTATTAGATTGAAATTTCTTTTTATATTTAGGGAAAATTGTTCAGTACCATGGACTAAATTCACCCTTAAAATAGTTTCAGTATATTTTCTTAGACCTTATAAGTCCCATCCTATACTCACCTAACTTGTAACCTAACACCCTTCAAACATGTACCTAATACACACTGACAGTTTAAACCAATTGCGTCAGAGTTTAGCCTTCCCTGCTAATGGACTTTGCATGAGCTAAGTACATAAGTGGTATTGCCATAAGTATATGGAAGTCCATTATGTCTAGACTGTTGACAAAGTGAGGTTGAAGCATGCTTCCCATCGCCTTAAACATAATTATTTCTCTTCCTTGTCACCTAACCGACCTGATATACTTATTTAAAATTATAAATTCTAAATAAATTGTCAACTTGTTCTTTAGCCGAAATTAACTTTAAAGCACCTTCGCGTAGTCAAAGATTTCCCCAACTGTTTTCCATACCTACTAGTGCGAATAACATTGGCCGAAACAATCCAATGTACCGAATGTGTCGAATTCATAATTGCCTGTGTTCATCACCTGAGTTCCCCGACATCTTCTGCACTTCGCTAGCGGCATTCAAAAGGAAATGCCTAATTGTCATTACGGATAACTCATAAATTGGTAGTGTAATGTTAATGTCGCTCTATTTTATTTGTAGTCTAATCATTCTTAAAATTTTCTCTTTTCCTTTACTAGTAAATTGGTTTTATAACTTGTTTAACAGAAAAACCAAAAAACCATGTCAGAGGCCTTTAAGGCGGTTTAAAAACTCTGACACTAGTGTTAGTCACTAACACACACGATAAGAAGAAGATAACTTGTTTTGTGCTATATTAGACATGTTATGTACTTATATACTTGGTTAGTTAGGCTATCTATTTGTATTTCTTATTCTTATATAGTTTGTCATTTTATGTACCTAACTCACTGTATATGTACTAATAAATAAAATAAAAATAAAATAAATAAAACTAGATGGCGCTATAAGGTATATATAAAACATCCATACGACGTTTCGTACCTTAGGGTAGCATCCAGGGTCAAAAATAAATTATTTTGTTCTGATAAGAGTAAAACGTCACAAAATAATGTATTTCGTCATTGATCATATTCATTTTTAACGCGGTTATAAATTTATTATTGCAGAAAACTCCCATGCTGGTCTGGGAGAAACAAAAAAAATCTTAGAATGTACCAGCTGCTTCTCTTCCCGCGCGGATCGTAAAAGCCGATCGAGGGAATGGGCAAAATTGCGAATCATTTTAACAGGCGATGCGGCTAGCAACCCGTCACCGTATTGATTGCTTTTCCATCTTCTCGCCCACCATGACGCTAAAAGTGGCTTTCGAGTCTTGCGGCCCTGGGCTCTGCATAGAGCCGCAAGACCCAAAATGCTCTGTCTGCCCCATTAGGGATAAAGACGTGATAGTATGTATGTATGTATGTATTGCAGAAAAACTGAAAATAGGAGCGCCATTTGACTCCGAGAAACTATGACGTCACGACGTTATTGGAGAAAATGCTGCAGTACAGTTTGTTACCGCTTCTTCTGTACTTGCGCTTAGGAAGCGGTAGTAAACTTAGCTATAAGTAAATGATCTGACGTCAACATTGACCTTTTAAGAAATAGAAAGAAACAGAAAAAAATGTGACAATTATCAAGTGATACAATTATCCAAAGATAAATGATTTTGACCTTGACTTGACTTTGACTTTGACGTGTTATTTCGTACAAATCCCATAGATAATATTTGTTTTGACGTTTAGAAAAAAGTATCTGATTTGACTTGTTCTTCTTCTTATCGTGTGTGTTAGTGACTTACACTAGTGTCAGTTTTTAAACCGCCTTAAAGGCCTCTGACATGGTTTTAGGTAACGACCAATGTCAAAGACAGTGACCGGGACCGACGGCTTAACGTGCCCTCCGAAGCACGGATCATCTTACTTATCAGACAATCAGGTGATCAACCTGCAATGTCCTAACCAAACTAGAATAACACAAAGTCGTTGTCCCCGCCGGGAATCTAACCCGCGACCTCCGGGTATGAGCCGAACGCTCTAACCACTACACCACGGAGGCATTTGACTTGTTGGCGTAGTATTAGTATACAAAGTCCTTTTTAATTAAGTACAAATATTTTAAGGGGTGGTTCAGTCCATCATTTTCATCACTTTTCCCAATGAATGTATAGGGAAATACGAAAAAAAAATTTTAGGTTTTCATACAAATCGAAGTAGTCACGTGATATCATTACTATCGAAAATGAAATTTTTTTTTCCTATTTCGATATACATTCATTGGGAAAAGTTGTTCAAAATGATGGACTGAACCACCCCTTAAAATATTTGTACTTAATTAAAAAGGACATTGTATAGCCCGTGGTTCGATTTATTACGGGTAGGTCCCTTCCACTTTGTATACTTACGTATGTATGTTACTAAGCTTAAAACACTATCGAGAACTTACTTCCGAACAAAGCCTGTCTCGCTCGACACAGGAAGCGGAAGTGACGTCATTAAATTAATTAGGTCGACCGGATGTAAAGGAGAAATATTAGGTTTGATTATTGTTTATACGTGTTTTTTTTTAAAGAGGGATGTAATAAGTTTAAACTTTAAAGCTAATCTGTCTGTCTGTAGCATTCTAGCGCTCGAACGGATGGACCAATTTTCATGCGATTTTTTTACGTATAAGCAAGTTCCCTTGGTTCTTAGCGATGTTTGATGGATGTCTTAAAAGTTATTGGTAGTTAACGCTTAAAAATCCATCGAAAGAGGTCTATCCATTAAATAAATAAATAAATATATAGGGACCAATTACACTGATTGAGCTAGACCCAAAGTAAGTCCGAGACTTGTGTTATGGGATACTAACTCAACGATACTATATTTTATAACAAATACATATATAGATAAACATCCAAGACCCAGGACCATATGAAAAAGACCATTTTCCAACTTGCCCTGACCGGGCGAACCCTGGACCTCTGGGTCGCGGACTAGCATGGTGACCACTACATATACAATGTCACAGACAGACAGACATTAGCGTTAAACTTAAATCACCCCTCTTTATCAGTTTTTTTTATAACCCGGTCAGTTTTAAAAGAAACCGTAAAATCATATTTATCCTACTAGTTTCACGTCTCCCTTGGATTAATGTCCTTCAAGATTTTTTTTCATATATAACAATCCACACCAAAATATACCTTATACGAACAACATAACACTCATATTCGTTTGATAATTCAAGAATTTCTGCAGCGAATGTGTGTTATAAACTTGTAAATTAGCACACAATTATGAACGTTAACGCAGACAAAATAAAGTTGTTTTTACCTTAGCTGTGTGTCAATTAAAAGTACTAAGCAATTCAGTCTTTAAAAGCGTATAGTAATAATATAAGGTCTAACAAATTATACTGAAACTTTACACTTTTTATACAATCATTGTTTTATTTAGAGAACGGGTTACTCGTCACATTCGCCCTGATGAAGACCTCCGGATGAGGTCGAAACATGTCGGCAGTAGCTGACTCTATACGTGAGCAACCCGTTCTCTAAATAAAACAATATACTGAAACTATTTTTAGGGAGAATTCAGTCCGTGATACTGAACAACTTTCCCCAAGGAACATATGTCGAAGTATAAAATATATTTTTTGGCTTTCCATACAAACTCGGATCAGCTGATCGGTCAACTTGTATGGGGAGCCAAAAATTACTTTTCATATTTCACTATATGTTCCTTAGGGAAAGTTGTTCAGTATCATGGACTGAAATCACCCTTAAAATAGTTTCAGTATATTTTGTTAGACCTTATATATTACTATACGCTTTCAAAGACTTAATTGCTTAGTACTTTTTATTAACACACAGCTAAAAACAGGTAAAAACAACTTTATTTTGTCTGCGTCAACGTTCATAATTGTGTGCTAATTTATAAGTTTATAACACACATTCGCTGGTAATTTGGTAGACTTTGTATAGTAAGCGCGACAATCATTTTTAGGGTTCTGTACCCAAAGGGTAAAAACGGGGCCCTATTACTAAGACTTCGCTGTCTGTCCGTCCGTCTGTCACAAGCTGTATCTCAAGAACCGCGATAGCTAGACCGTTGAAATTTTCACAAATTAGTTATTTCTGTTGCCGCTATAACAACAAATACTAAAAACAAAATAAAATAAATATTTAAGGGGGGCTCCTGTACAAAAAACGCGATTTTTATAAAAAATGGTACGGAACCAAAAACAAAATAAAATAAATATTTAATCCGATACAAAAACGCGATTTTTTATAGATAATGGTACGGAACCCTTACTGCGCGAATCCGATTCGCACTAAGCCAGTGCTTTTTATTGCTTTTCCTTCAATTTACAGTTTCTGTAATTAATCCGTCCCTTTCAATTTCAATGGATGGCTACTATTAATACTGACTTGACTTATTTATAGTTCTTTTCTTTCTATTTCAACAAACCATACTGCACTTTTTATACGTACTGTAAAAGCATACTCAAGTATAAAATTACCTCATCAAACGTAATAGCAAACGATAATTAATAACCGGCCAAGTGCGAGTCGGACTCGCGTATGAAAGGTTCCGTACCATTTTTTTTATAAAAAATGTCGTTTGTATGGGAGTTCCACTTAAATAATTATTTAATTCTTGTTTAGTGTTTGTTGTTATAGCGGCAACAGGGCTGAACCGATTTTTAACAAAGAACTAAGAACCAACCACCGCAAGGGAACATGCTTTCACGTAAAAAAACTGCATCGAAATCGGTCCATCCGTTCGAGCGCGACAATGTCACAGACAGACTGACATTAGCGTCAAACTTATAACACTCCTCCTTTTAGTAGGAGGTTAAAAATAAAACTGTAAAACTACAAAATGTCGAAAAGTGTATTTTAAATTTTGAAGTGCACAATTGAACAACTAATTGTGACCATCTGCACTCACAATTTTGATAAAACCAACTCTAGCACAACTGCAATAAAGTGCAAATACACTTGCATCGCTAAAACTATTATGGTACTTTAACGCAAAATGAACTCTAATCCATTACAAATAAAGTGCAAAATTCAATGGTTGTCCCTAAATGTCATCTCTCCGAATGCTTTGAAATATGATATATGGAGCAAGAATTTCTCAAAGACACGTGTTGTGTGTCAAGTTATATTAGAGAATTGAGAATTGTTTTAACCTAGTTGGCAGAATTATTATGTTAAGGCGGGTCTCCTGCGCCAGAATTCTCGAAACATTACACAAAAAACATGAAACAAAAACAAATCAAAAATATTATTTTTCATACACAAACCGTCTCCTGCAAATAATTTCTGTTTTGAATGAAACATTTCTTTATGGTTGACTTCATCATGAGGTGCTACTTTTCAAACGCGGAGTCACTAAACGAACGGTTTTTTGTATGGAAAAACCATTCGTTTAGGTGACTCCGTGTTTCAAAAATTACACTTAAGATACCTAATAATATTTATTTCTGATTACTGTTATCATCATTTTTGCCAGACGAAGAACTAGAAGATGTGTTCTGCGTTTTACCAATTGCAGATAATAGAGATAGGCTCCAAAGGACTCGTACCCAAAACCATAAAATAATTAAAAAAGAAACCCTTCCCCCCTCGCCCCGCGCAGCGCATGTTTTCCATCTGCTTTGGAAAGCAGAAACATGTGTATGCCATAGACAATTGTGAATAGCCACGCCCCTTTGTTTGCATGTTTTTGTGTAATGTTTCGAAAATTTAGGTGCAGGAGACCCGGCTTTAGGTGATGCTTAGTAAAAATGTTCTTAGAACAAGATCTTTTCTTCATAATTGAATCTAATCCTAAGGGTGATGACCATTGGGCAAGGGCACAGAATAAGTACGAGTACTCACGTACAGAAGTCTTACTAAGCAAAGCAATTCAAAGAAATATCTACTCAATGTCGTTAAAGATATGGTTTAATTTAGCTCGCGTCAAAACTCGGCACCTTTTCTTTTAGATACCTAGAAGTGCATTTCAAGCCAATTTCATTCTTATTACTCTAGACATACGATTCATGTCACTAAATTAGCCTCTCTGAAGTGGTCGCCGCACGCACTGTATAATGTAGGTATTGTAAGATATATGAGACGAGAAAATCGCCATCTAGTGATGGGCGGAGGAACTAAATAGTAGAATTGATACGTACGCCACCTATTATTTGACAGGCAAACTTTAAAACTCCGACTTCAAGCGATTACTTAATAAATTTTAAACGGCCGAACTGATTTTCAACATTGATAGCTAGGGACCACCGCAAGTAAACTTGCTTTCGCTTAAAAAAAGAAGGATCAAAATTGGTCCATCTGTTCAAGCGCTACGATGCCACAGAGAGACAGACAGAAAGAAATTAGCATCAAACTTATAACACTCGTCTTTTTTGTAAAGGGTTAAAAAGGCTCACGTTCGTCCTATAAACGAACCAAGTTTGAAGAAGGCTGGTTTTGTTTTTATCCAACTGATTTAAAAAGTTCGCTATCTCAAGCCTGACTGACCAAACCAAAGTCACTTATAACTCGAAAGTGACTTTCAAACTACACCCTTTGAAGCGCCAACTACAAGAAAACTTTGAGTTTATCTTTTTTTTTTTTGAGAAAAAATGTTTGAGTTTATAGATAAGTAAGGGGTTTAGACCAGCAGTTGGATTTAGCCCGGTAAATACCAGTAGTGCCAGGATCAACTACTCAAAAGTGCCTCCTGGATTAAGTAGACGTCAATGCGGTAACAATACAATTTATTAGTTTATTTTTGAAGTGAAAACTTCTTTAGCGGCGTTGTGCACTTTTTTTGGAATGGGTAAAAAATGTTAAACTCGCGTCAGGACACGTGACCTGATCGAAAATTCGTAAGACGGATGGAGAGTAGACAGCTGGCGCGACGTAGGAGAGGGAGTATCCCCCTCTCTTTCTACGGCGCGGCGAAAATGTATGCCTGCGCCTGCTGTTTCGTTTAGGCGGCGCAGGGCGCTTGCGCGAATGTTCGTGTGTGTTTATGTTACAGCGTGCTACGCGCATCCATGGATGGTGACAGCTGATGGCTCGACCGTCTGTGTAGTGGCCATACTGCTGTTTTCACTTCTGCCGGCACTCCCAGAGTGCAACCCGTCGTTTTTTTTTTTATCCAAGCTTGTATTGTAAGGCCTAAGTACTCATCAAGACATCAAAAGGCTCATCAAGGCATCAAGACTGAAAAATCTGTGTATTGCTCCCGGGCAATATTACCACTGAGCTGTGGCCTATTTGTATTGCTGTAGCACACACATTGAAAATTGTGCAGGTAGGTAGAAGTTTATTTATTTTCCGTGTCTGATTTGTGTATTTTTTTTTTTGTATGTGTGTTATAGCAGAAAATAAATGAGTTTATCTATCTATCTATCTATAATACAAACGTAATAAGCTCAAAGTCGATGGAGTTTCCATCGACCACCTTCCGTCTCCGTGATCAGACCCTAGGCATCGTCTAGTATGAAGTGCTCGTCAATACAAATAAAACGAGTCCTACTCAATAAAGTTATGTTGTTTTATAACTGACTCCTTGACGGTAAGTTGTTTTATAGTGCTATGTGATTTCCGGCAGAGTAGAATAAGACCACTCCAAGTCCTCACGTGGATGTCGTAGAAGGCGACTTAGGAAATACAAGCTAAACAAAGCTTATAAACATCATGAGACCTCTTCAACCTGTCTGGCCAGCGAGGATAGTGTAGACCAAGTCCTCTGGCTGCTCTGACCAAGTCTGACATATAAGCATGACTCTGGTAGTACAGAGAGGGTCGTGCTCCTGCAGTGGAGACGAAAAAGACCTGATGATGATGATGATAACTGACTCCAGTCGAATATCTCTTGGCTCCATTATCAGAACACGTCATTGACTCCATAATTTTGTATACATCTGACTTACAAAAGCATGCATTTCAAAACAATCGGTTGGCGATAACTGGTTGAAAATTGGATTGCAACATTTGACCTAAACAAACAAACATACATTCAAGATACATTGAAAGTTAAACAAAAGCTTGATATATGTCAATACGCTTAACCGTTTGATTCATGTTCCAATTGACGCTGCATAATAAGAGAATATATAACACATAGACTTACATAAAGAATAGACCAGCTATGGCAATTTATTTAGTAGCCATTAGAGTAGAAACTAAACATTTGATTCTTATGTGATACAATAAGCATTTATTAATTGAACGAGCAGCGATTAAATAAATTAATAAATAAATATACTGGGACAAATTACACTGATTGAGCTAGCCCCAAAGTAAGTTCGAGACTTGTGTTATGGGATACTAACTCAACGATACTATATTTTATAACTAATACATATATAGATAAACATCCAAGACCCAGGACAATTTGAAAAAGGCCATTTTCCAACTTGCTCTGACCGGGGATCGAACCCGGGACCTGGGTGGCGGACTAGCATGGTGATCACTACGCCACGGAGGTCGTCAAATTGAGGTCTCTAAATCGGGTCGGGGGCGAAAACACATTATTATGGAAGTTTGTATCGCGATAACTGCCGAACCGAATGGTTCGATTTTGATGAAATATAGTAGGCGTGTAGGAAATAACAATAGATTTTTCAAGTGCGTTGGGCATTAAAATCGGTTCAGTACTTTTTGTAATATTAATAAAAATGTCCGCGATTATGTAGCAAACGAAACCATAGCGCGTTCTAACTTTGGATAGTGCCATTTAGATGTTACTTAGGGAAGTTAGGGAACTAAATTAATAATCACGAGGTCTAATTTCGCAGCAAACTACTAGCTATAAAACAAATACATTCTGATCGATCATAACAAAGCGTACTTAATACATGCCACAGAAATAAGATCAATCAATACGTTACTAAGTTAACAATATTTCCTACCTGGTTCTATTTATATCACTTTATATAATTAGGTACGGTATATTGGTAATACTTTAATTCTTTTATATAATTGGAGCAAAGCAGACATATTATTAACATATTTTTGCAAACTAAACTGGGTTTCTTTCAGCGTTGTCTTCCCAGCAGTGGTCGGTCCGAAACTCTAGTAGCTAAATATTATTGAAATTTATTCCAATCATTATCATTTATTATTATTTATCCATTTATTTTAATTATTTTTATAAATTTATTTTATTTTTTAATAATTTATTTGCGATCCAGCGGGCTCTAAAAAAATATCCAACATAAAAAAAGATGAGTCTGCTGAGCTCTGCTTCAACCAAATGAAAGAAATTTCGACTTTTATTATTTCGACAACTTTTACAGTTTTTAGAAGCTCTATCGCTTTAGCAAGTTTCTGGTGTCGAGTACCAATTGCCGCCGTAAAATGCAGCAATATCTTACAATGGCGGCGAGTGCTCGGAGCACGTGTCGATAATTTCAGCTGCAGCTCGGTTGCATAAGTGTGGTTGTGAGGTGTGAGGGTGTGAGAGTGAAGGTGTGAAAGTTTATGAGGGAAACGAAAACTACCTACTTACTATAAATTTTTCTAGGCGAGGTAAAATGTTAGGACACCTTAATATACTTCGTTTGGTTAGGTATTAAAATAAATGTAAACAATCTTGACATGTCTTTTTGTTGAAATGTACACTTCATAAGTCGTAATATTTTAATAGCTTTTCAAATGACAAGTAATTATGTAATTTATATCATTCATCATCAATAAATTTAAGAACTAGGTTCTTGTATATCATTATTTTATTGATATGTAATTTGCAAAGGTATTGATGAAAGTGAATATTAAACTGGATTTTTTCAGCGTAATCTTCCCAGCAGTGGTCGCTACGAAACACAAGTAGTTTTTAGCTTTTACATTAAAATAAAAAAAAATGAAATGGCCTTCAATGACAGATGAAATCCCACATTAAATTAAATGTTTTTGAGTCTAAGTTTGCTCCATTTAAATTAAAGACATGTCGACTTTTCTGACTGTTTAGAAGCTCTATCGCTGTAGTAAGTCTCTGGTGTCGAGTACCAATTGCCGTCGTATAATGCAGCAATATCTTACAATGGCGGCGAGCGCTCGGAGCATGTGTCGATAAGTTCAGCTGCAGCTCAGTTGCATAAGTGTGGTTGTGAGATGTGAGAGTATTTATTTTATTTATTTATTTAACCTTTATTGTAGAACATACAATTTGTATGGCACAATAGGCGGACTTAATGCTAAAAGCGTTATCTACAAGAGTAGAGATGTGTTATGAGAGAAACTAAAACTACTCGTACCTACTACAAACTTTTTTTAGGAGAGGGAAAATGTAAGGAAGGACACCTTATAATAGTCTGGTTGGTCTTCTTCTTATCGTGTGTGTTAGTGACTAACACTAGTGTCAGAGTTATTAAACCGCCTTAAAGGTCTCTGACATGGTTTTAAGTAACGACCAATGTCATAGACAGTGACCGGGACCGACGGCTTAACGTGCCCTCCGAAGCACGGATCATCTTAATTATCAGACAATCAGGTGATCAGCCTGCAATGTTCTAACCAAACTAGGACAACAACACAAAGTCGTTGCCCCCGCCGGGAATCGAACCCGCGACCTCCGGTATGAGCCGAACGCTCTAACCACTACACCACGGAGGCAGTTAGTCCTCCGTCAGTTAGTTAGTCCGTTTGGTTAGGAATTTAAATAAATGTTAACAATCTTGACATGTCTTTTCATTGAAATATACACTTTATAAAAATGTTTAAGTAAATTGCCGCCGTATAATGCAGATGCAGCAATATCTTACAATGGCGGCGAGTGCTCGGAGCACGTGTCGATAAGTTCAGCTGCAGCTCGGTTGCATAAGTGTGGTTGTGAGGTGTGAAGGTTTATGAGAGAAAGGGAAACTACTATAAACTATTTCTAGGAGAGGGAAAATGTAAGGACACCTTTTTACAGTCCGCTTGGTAAGGTATTAAAATAAATGTAAACAGTCTTGACATGTATTTTATTTAGAAACCAAACGAACTACAGACATGATGATTTAAAAAAAATAATACTAGAAGAAAAGATAGAAGGAAAAAGAGGCTATGGAAGACCTAGAGATAGATTTATGAAACAAGTAAAAGATCAAATCACGGCCTTTTAAATCTTGTGATCACCTCAAAAACTTTCCAAACAAAAAAAAAAGAAACAAATTGGTCCAGGCATATCGCGAGTAATCAGGGAATAATCATAAAAAGAAACAACATGCTCATTCAAATTGATAGCCACCTTTTTTGTCTGTTAAAAACACAAGAACTTAAAAGATCAACTTTCACAATGATATTCACAAACTTAAATGAATCTTCATTATAATCGATCATGTTTTTATCGCAAACTCTAATTTAAGTCCAGGTTAAGATGGGCTGGAGTTAACAACTTAAATAATTGACTCTTTAATTTAAGTTGGAAACTTATCGAGTCAGGCTTGTGATTTTAAGTAATGACTAGCAAGATCGTTCAGGATTCAGCTTTGTTCAGGACTTTACTCGATCTCCTAAGAAGAAAAGTTGTTTTTAAAGATAGAGACAGATAAAAAGACTTATTAATTTGCTGTTATAATGAAGAAGAGAGAAGAACATAAAGTACTTGTAGCAGAAATGTATCTGCCTCCGTGGTTGGAGCGTTTGGCTCATACCCGGAGGTCGCGGGTTCGATTCCCAGCGGGGGCAACGACTTTGTGTTGTTGTCCTAGTTTGGTTAGGACATTGCAGGCTGATCACCTGATTATCTGATAAGTAAGATGATCCGTGCTTCGGAGGGCACGTTAAGCCGTCGGTCCCGGTCACTGTCTTTGACATTGGTCGTTACCTAAAACCATGTCAGAGGCCTATAAGGCGGTTTAAAAACTCTGACACTAGTGTTGGTCACTAACACACACGATAAGAAGAAGCAGAAATGTGAATGCTTAGGTCGATGTGTGGGGTGACGAAGACGGATAAGATCGGGAATGAACAAGAGGGAGTTTAAAGACCCTCTCTGTACTACTTGTGGCAAATTTGGTCAGAGCAGCCAGAGGATTTGGCCTAAACTTTCCACGCTGGAGCTTAGAGACGTCTCATTGATGGTTATAAGCTTTGTTAGCTTGTATTTCCTAAGTCGCCTTCTACGACATCCACGGGAGGAATGGGATGGTCCTATTCTACTCGGCCACACGGCAAATTCTCTTACGTAATGAGAACCAAAGAATCAAATATTTATCCAGAAGTAGCTGTTATCCGCGACTTCGCCCGCGTTCATCAATTATTATGTCATATGTTGTTCAGTATCATGAACTGAATGCGCCCTTAAAATAGTTTCAATATATTTTTAAGACCCGACGGAAAAATAGGGTTACATTAAAAGTGTCTGTGTCTGTCTGGCATCATAGCGCCTAAACCAATGGGCAGATTTTGATGCGGTTCTTTTTGTTTGAAAGCTGACTTGATCGAGATGGTTTTTAGAGTAAACAAGGAACCGTTATAGTTTCGCCATGTCTGTCTGTCTGTCCGTCCGCAGTTTTACTCACTATAAGTACTTACAAGGAAGCTATAATTCGGTATGGGTATGCAAGTATATTAATCATGCCGTAAAAGTGGTAAAATAAAAAGAGGCGTAAGCTCAAAGTCGGCATTCGCTACGGAACCCTACACTGCGCGTGGCCCGACACGCACTTTAAGTATAAGCTATGTTTAATGGAATTCGCTTTACTGTTTAAAAAATATGGAGGTGAACTCTTGAAAGTCAGTTTTTAGGGTTCCGTACCCAAAGGGTAAAAACGGGACCCTATTACTAAGACTTCGCTGTCTGTCCGTCTGTCCGTCTGTCCGTCTGTCTATCACAAGGCTGTATCTCAAGAACCGCGATAGCTAGACAGTTGAAATTTTCACAAATTATGTATTTCTGTTGCCGATATAACAACAAATACTAAAAACAAAATAAAATAAATATTTAAGGGGGCTCCCATACAACGAAGGCGATTTCTTATAAATAATGGTACGGAACCCTTAGTGCGCGAATCCGATTCGCACTTGGCCGGTTATTTTTAATTTGCCTGGCAAATATTGTGTTAGACGTTACATAAAGAGAATATGAAAATCATTTTCGTAATTCACAAAGAATATGCTACTTTACGACGCGCATCAAACCATAAAAAATGTATTATGTGAAAGGGTTTGTTGATGCTCAGAATGGCCTCGTCAGGGTTGCCAGCTAATGGACTTTTTATGCCGGGGCGAGCGGAGTGTGCTGCCACTGGTAACACAGTTACTTGCGTTTTGGTGTTGCTAACTCCAAAAGTTGATTTTCTCTTATCCCCGCGGGTTTAAACGCGCATAAGTGCCCATATAATACTGCTATTACATTTTTCATATCTCGGCATTTGACTTAGCATAACGATTGCTTGACGATCGAGGGAATGGTTTATTACTATTTTGATTCTCGCCAAAACTTTGCTCGCCGTGTTGTTTCCGGCAGAGTAGAATAGGGCCACTTCAAGTCCTCCCGTAGATGTTGTAGAAGGCGACTCAAGAAATCAAGCTAAACAAAGTTTAAAAACATCAGTGAGACCTCTCCAACCCATCTGCCAGCGAGTTGAGTCCAAGTCCTCTGGCTGCTCTGAAAGTATGGTTCTGGTAGTACAGAGAGGGTCGTGCTCCTGCAGTTGAGGCATAAAAAGAATAGTGTTACTATTCATTGATTATATACATTTCCAAAATGATTTTAGATTTATTAATAATGATAAAAACTGATATCAAGAACAGTATTTGACCAGTGACGTCTATTTTTTACAGGGTAGGCATCAGTCTTACCTCTCTTATCTTTGACGACACAAGTCTCGAACTTACTGTGGGGCTAGCTCAATCAGTGTAATTTGTCCCTACATATTTATTTATTTATTTACCTTAATTACGAGACTGGCTCCATATCGAACAAAATACATATCGAACAAAATACATTTCTCGCTTGTACCCGACATTATATTGGGGTGGATAGGGTAGACAAGAACTATGTGTCTGTATAAAATACACGTAACTGAATTTTATAAAAGCATAACGCTTTCGTATTTCGTACAAATCCCATAGAAATTGTATGTTTTGACGTTTTAAAAAAGTGTCTCATTTGACTTGTTGTCTAACGGAATACCTACGTAGGTAGAAATGAAAAATAAATCCCTGAAACGGCTTTTTCGTTTCCCATTGTATACGAATGTGCTCGACGCGAGCGCCAATTAAAAAGATTTCGACCGCACTTGATTGATTGCAGTCAATTGTTTTGTGAATTGAATTTGTGTGTTTCAATATATTAAGTCACTTTAATGGAGTACGGCGAAAACCGGCTGCGTGCAAAATATTTGTATGACATATGTTATATAATGTCTATACACACATTTAGACATTATGCCGGAAACCACACGGTGCATACACATGCACCGTGTGGTTTCCGCCAGAGAAGAATAGGACCACTCCAAGTCCTCCCGTGGATGTCGTAGAAGGCGACTTAGGAAATACAAGCTAAACTAAGCTTATACATCAATGAGACCTCTCCAACTCGTCTGGCCAGCGTGGAGAGTGTCTTCTCTTCTTCTTCTTATCGTGAGTGTTAGTGACTAACACTAGTGTCAGAGTTTTTTAAACCGCCTTAAAGGCCTCTGAGATGGTTTTAGGTAACGACCAATGTCAAAGACAGTGACCAGGGCCGACGGCTTAACGTGCCCTCCGAAGCACGGATCATCTTAATTATCGGACAATCAGGTGATCAGCCTACAATGTCCTAACCAAAATAGGACAACAACACAAAGTCGTTGCCCCTGCCGGGAATCGAACCCGCGACCTCCGGGTATGAGCCGAACGCTCTAACAACTACAAAAAACTGCCTCCGTGGTGGAGAGTGTAGACTAAATCCTCTGGCTGCTCTAACCAAATATGGCTCTAGTACCCAAGTAACAAAATCTGGTACTATAAAAGACCTGAGAATATTTTAGAACGTGCTAATTAGTGTTTATGATTAGCACTATATTAGTGGTGTAAACGTTAACACAACCCCGAATAGGCCCTAGTTTTATCACTGATTTATTCTATAAACATTACATTAGGGTTGTCGTGGTGATAAATCAGCTCTGTAGTTGAAATGTAACAGTGCTACGAAACGCTTTTTAGTACTAAAATAGCGCTAACTGCAACGTTTTTGACATAAATTTGCTCTATAAAAGTACCCAAAACATGTTTATAGTGTTATTTTGCGCTGTAAACGATTCCAATGATCTTTTTTATCACACTTGTTTACCAGATTTTTTCGTGCGTGTATGGTCATGTATTCGTGAGTGTTCTTCAATAAAATTATCGGTAAGTTTATATTTTATGTCACCATAGCCAATGTTGATAAACGTAACATGTAATTAAAACGACATACTAATACATTCATGGACCATAAATCTGCGGTAACTTGCACTTGCGAAAATAATTCTGTCGCTAAAGTCATTATGCTGGTTTCAAATTTGACAATGCGCCCTCATTACTTTCATGTTTTAATTAATTGTTAATTAACAAAATAAGTAATTTTCCCGACTATGGCTGCTATAGTACTCATTGGTTCCAGCCGCGCTGCTAATGTGCTACAATGACAAAAAACAGCAGCCATGTTTTCACCTAACACGGTTTAGGGTTTCGTTGTCCAAATATAAAAATAGTGTAGTCAAAATTATTTGTTTGTTTCAGTGCGTTACCTGCAATTAATAAATTCAATCATGGCATATCTTATGGATGTGGATTGTTTCCTGAGGAGATTTCATTTTATACTTTTAAATAGTAATATACTTGAATGGCCATGGCAAGAAACACATTTTAAACTTGCACGCAATTGTATTGTGTGTGGATATCTTCCTGATCCACACTTACCAAATCATTTTGTGATGAATAAGACATATATAAATATCTTATTATATTTAAATTTTTTCTGGTGCTCAGGTTGCCATGAGATGGCAATTTATGACCATTACCCTCCGGAAGAGTGTTTTTGTCATGAATAAAAATTACGTACAAGTATTTTTAAATCCTACCTCCTCCATAAATTCACATAATGTAATTTAATTATATCAAGTAGGTACAAACACAGGCACTTATATTTTGTCTATTAACAGGAGGTAAGATATGAAGTCGGTTGTTTTTTTTTAATAATTTTAATTTAATCTTTTGTAGTTGTTATTCCAAGTCAATTAAGTGTTTATCAAACATTCAAAAACAGTACAGTGGCGTACCATAATCTGTCAAAACGATAATCAACAATGTACAATTTATTCTTACATTACAGAAAATGCCATTCGCGATTGTGCAAACATTGGAAGATGGAAAAAAGGTACTTAGCTGCGTCCCTGAGGGTTGGGTGAAAAATAACTGCTTAGCATGGCCTAGAAAAAAAGCTGACAAACTTACGAGGGTAGAAAACTCGCTTCCTGGTGTTGACTGGTTTTTGATGCCATGCACAGTAAAAAGATCAGGCTTAACCTACAATGAAGGACAGTTAGTAATAACGATTATGACCGAAGTAACTGACACAGAAGAAGACGAATCTCCTGCAAACATCAAACAAGAAGGAAATGTAAGCAAAGTCAAATCTCACAATGACATACTGGAGCGTTGTTTGGTAAGTTAATTGTATAAGAATTTTATTTTTTGTAGTTTTTTCTTTAGGGTGTTGTGTGTGTTTTAAAACTCTTTTTAATTTAAATCTCTGTTTAAAATCTTTTTTTTTATATTCTTTTAAAATTCAAATCATTTTGTCCATTCAATGAGGGCTATATCATAGAAAATATCGATTGCTAGTTCAGATTATGCAGGTAGCTCCAAAAATTCCTTGAGTTATGTGAAAAAATTCGCACACGAGGTCCCGAGGTAGGACCTTGGGACCTCGGGTGCGCATTTTTTCACATAACTTTAAAGTCCTATTATCGGAAGTCCGAAAATATTTTTCATGCCATTTTACATCATAATGATAATTCTTCATATTTTTTAAATACTAACGATCGAAAATTATAATCATTATAATTCATAATATCACTGAAAATATAGGTACTTGTTTATACTAATTGTTGAAACTCCTAATCATTCTAATACATAACGCTAATATGCATAAATTTATATTATACTAATATTTGTTTTTATATATTTCTTCATCATAAGTGTTATTCATCCGCATTAGTGAAATTCATAATGTCAAAAATAATACATTTGTTTTAGAATGATTGATTGACATTCATAAAATGATGTAGTAAGCGAGCCGATGTAGCTGGCTGGCGAAGCGCCAGAAACTAATTGCTGCCAAGAAAGTCGGTCAGGCTAGGTTTGAACTGTGACCCCAACAGCGCGCGAGCTGAGCGAGCGTAGCGAGCGTGCCATGGGAGCGGTCGGCGAAGCACCAGAAAATAAATAGTTACTATTATGGGAAACGATATTATGAGTTCAAATATTTTCTTAGTAATTAATAAAAATTATGAGTTGAATTATGTTTTTAGTAACAACATTGTTAATTAAAGAAATATGATAACAGTCGGTTGATATTTAATATGAACAAAAAAGTATGAGGAAAAAAAATATGAAGAGTGATTATTGTGTACACAAATCGGTAGTAAAACAAAGAATAGGATTAAGATTTTTATGTGACCCCCCGCACTGCATCCAAAATTCTAAGATAAGTTAATTAATGTTTCCTTTTTGGTGTTCATAGGAAAAAGCAGCCGTAGAATGTATCAAGAATCAACCTCTGCTACAACCAGAAATGGAAAAGCAAATAATAGAAGTACCTGAGCCTACTATTAATAATGTTCCTCTAGAGTCCCCCAACGAAATGTTTTCTACCGAAGCGCCTTCTTCTCTACAGACTGAAACAGAAAATGCATCGACATCTTCAACATACATGGAAGTCAATGAAAATGTGATTTCTGACCAACCTCTTGAATTTATTTTATATCCCTCACAGGATACAAATACCACAACAAGCAAAAATTATATCACTGAAAAATTGGAAGGCCTAACAGTTGATGTTAATAGTATAAAAAATGATCAAAAAGAGTTAAAAGAAACACAACAACAACTTTTGTTACGTATTATTGCAATCCAAGCACAGTTTGAAGAATTTTTGAGAAGAACACAAAAAGAGAATTTACATAAAGAAATAGGCTTCAAACCCATCAATAATTTGGATTCACTACAAGAACTGGAAGATACCCTAAAAGATGACAGAAGTACCACAGAACTTATCAAAAAATTCTCTTTTATTTGCGGTATTGGTAAGGGCAGAGGTTTAAACAATTGTTTCACCTTGGTTGATGTAATTTTCGACAGAAGTTTTCTTACAACTTGTTCGTGGGCAGGAGGTGCACGCGGTGAGGATAAAAAAAAAATATGTTTTAAATCTTTCGGTCGTGTCATCAACATGTTCTTCTCAATCATCGTAAAATCAGATAATAACTTCACAATGAAAGAGTGTGAAGAATTTTTCAAAAACATTCTTCGTAATTCCAATCGAAGAAATACAGCTAAAATGATGAGATCCTCGGCCACAAAAATAAGAGTAAAGAAAAATGAAAGAGCTCCAGAAGCTCTTAACTCAAACCAAAACCCTGCAAATTCCCTGTCTGAACTTGAACAAGGTCCGAGTCAAAACAATGTGGCAGCAGTGCCTGCACAGAGTCAAAATCAAAACACTGATGAACCTGAACCAAGTCAAAATAACGCGCTATTAGAAACTGCACAACTGTAAAAGGTATCGTATTTTTTTAAATAAAACAGAAGGTCAAATTATAATGGGTACAGGGTTAATTTTCGAGTGTACGATGCACAATCGTTGTCAGTTACATTAATTTTGATTTTTTAATTTCTGTTGTTTAATAAAAATATATTTACGGCGTGTAACGTTATTATAACATTTATAACAGAAAGATGTTTCCGCTTTACGTATTTAATATGGGACTGACAATAAACAGTAGGTTAATTAGGGACTACTTCATTAAAAGTAAAGACTGAATATGATTGTTTGCCAAAAATGATTGTATTCAAACGAATAATAAATATAACATTCCATAACATGTAGCACGTAACAATATTGTTAAAGATAGGTAGGTATCTTCAATTTGGGTTTCCTTTATACTAAAATAAAATCACAAATGGAGGTAGGTAAATAAAACTTAACACAGAATTATGATCATGGGAGTAATAAAAGTAAGGAACTTTCATGGTTGATTATTAATATAATTGAGTTGATATTCTAAGATTTGTCAATTATGATGATTATGTTTGATGTTTAATATTCTGTTGTTTATAAACTATAATATAAGAATAAGGAGTAAGTACCAACCTACCGAACTAGTTTGGGTTGTTTTTTTTTTAAATATTATTTGTAAGAAGTAGATGATACTACAATGTTTTATGTTACGAATACCAATTAAAATTTTTTTGTAAAACAACAAAATGTTGTACATTATTACAAACGTAGTTTAGATTTTAAGATTTCTCAGCGGAGGGATTTAGATATATACAAAAAATAACATTATAATTGTAATGACAAAAAGAATCTACTATTAACCTTTAAAAATGCCTACTAGTCCGCCATAATTAATAGTTATTTACATAGTATTAAATAATATAATCATGTTAATAGGTAGTACGTACTGAATTCGAGACTGATTTATTTACATAGTATTAAATAATATAATCATGTTAATAGGTAGTACGTACTGAATTTGAGACTGATTTAATTACATAGTATTAAATAATATAATCATGTTAATAGGTAGTACTTACTGAATTTGAGACTGATTTATTCAAAAGTAAAGTAAAGACTAAATACGATCGTTTACCAAAAGTGTGTGTACGGTACAGCGACTTCAACACACAATATAGCATATAGCACTGTAGAATTATGTAAAAGTACACATTTTGTTTATACTTACATTAAGTTTATAATATTTAAAGTAAAGTTTAGTTCTATTCTATTAATTAGATTATCAACGTGATTAGTTGATTAGATAGGAACTTAGTTGATTCAGTACGATTTTTTTTGATTGTTTCACTGTTCATAAAAAAATATATAAGTATCTTGTCATCATATAAAGTGCCGTACGATTACTAATGCCACAATTTAAAGTAGTTCTCAAGAAGGCGTTTTCGTTACTGAACTGTTTCTCATTCTCAACTCATCCGTTTTTGTTACTTATATATTTTTTTGGTTTTGTTAAGAATTAGATTACTTCTGCTTATCGAACTTCTTTTTTTAAATATTGTATAAGTATTGAGACGTTGACGATAGATTTTCCTACTGGTTCTAGATTAAGAATGTAAATTAAAACTCATCTTGTCATTATAAATCTTGTTTATAATTAATAAATGAAAATTAAAATATTCTCTTTTTATAAACTAGTTTTATTTATCATAAAGTGTGTAACAATGGTGCAAAATACATGATAGAATTGTAAGTTAGGCAGACAACCTTACATTTAATTGAATCAACTTTAAAATTCACTTTTTGTTTTTGAATGCAATTACAATCGCATTTGTATATATTTAAGTATGATGATTTGATTGGTATATTAAAAACATCACTAAGATTTTCTATACGATTGCCCTTAATTACTATACTACCTTCATCATCTACAATGGAAGTTATCTCTATAATACTATTGTCATGAGTTAAAAAAAAACAATCTCGTTCTTGAGATGACAAAATGAATGTTTTTAAATGAAGAACATTTCTGTCTGTACCTCTTTTGGTCCTTTGTGTTTTTAAAAATGGATAACTCTTGGTTAGTTTGTCCTTAATAACACCTTGCAGATCAATCATGTCTTTTTCACTTATGCGTCTAGCAATTTGAGCAAGAGGCTTATTTCCATGCCGTATCATCCTTTTTAACATAAATAATTTATTTTCAAACGGGTATGTACTGAAATCTTGCAAAGGGCCAAATTTTCTTACCTCTTCAGTCAAGTGTGTTAAGTTATGTACGTTACTGGTTATATAATCTTTTCCGTATATTGTTTTAAATATTTCTACAAAAGAGATGAACAATGAATCTGCCAGGTCCAAAAAATGGAAATACTCTTTATTGGAACAAATAGTGACGGCACAAAATAGGCACAGAAAATGATGGTAAGTTTCAGTATTTAATACTTTTTGTAGAATTATAAAACTCAAGTAATATAGGAAAGCTCTAAACTCGGATCCTTTCCAGTGTGCTAAGTCATTTAAAGATCTAACAGCTCGATGCACTTCTTTTGGCAATTTACAGTTAGATAAAAAATTTGAAACTGTCATAATATCCTGAGCGCACCACTTCGTTTTTTTATTTGAAAACTTTCCTTCCATCCAACCTTTAAGAAGTCGTTTCATTAAGCCCAGGTCTAATAAATGCAATGAATCTCCTACGATAAAATCTTCCACCATATCGACAGGTAGCTCCAATAATGGCGAATCCATTTTATGATGCTCTCCGTAACATTTTGCTCGGAAATCTGTATCATTCCTCTTTGCACAGCCAACTTTTGGAAAGTAAACGGTACCAGAAACATGTGAATATTCTCCAATTGTTGTACACTTTAGACATCCATGCTTGGCGTTGTAATTGCATACGCCTGAAAATAAAACAACATGATACATTTCGTAAGTAACTTTTAATTACGTAACTTAGCTTTTTTAACAAAGTTTAGAAACTTATTAAAAATAATGTATTGAAAAGTTTTAAATATTAAAGAAGAAAAGGACATCCACTACTACCAGACAATTCCAAATTTTACACTGTGTTGAATAAAAATACAAATATATCTAAAACGTATCAAAATAGGTAAGTATTTTAAATTTTACCTTTTATCATTGCTCGTGCTGGAGAGTCACAGGCAAAAAGTCTTATTTTTACACCAATTTTTTTCTCTGTATTGTTCATATCTTTAATAATAATAGTGTTTTCTATTAGTTGTTTCATCTCGTCTACAAAATCTCTTAAAAAGAATTCTAAATTTGTTGGCTTTCCTTGTCCGGAATATATCCCGATTACAAAAGGAGATAGCAGCGGCAATTCATAAATATTACACAAAATCGGCCATATCTGTTGCTTAGAGCTGTGATAAAGTGGTAATCCGTCTATGTTAAAGTTCAGTGAAATATTTTTTGGTGGATTTTCTATGACGCCTAGTAAAACATGCAATGTTTCTGTTAAGCTGTTATGCCAGTAATATCCACCAGGTATTGATTTGATGTTTAATTTAACATTTGTTTGCAAAAGCGTCCTTGGATCTTTCGATAACACATTTGGAATGCGCTTATTTATTATTTCTATCAAACTTTTAACAGCTTGATGTGATATATTATAAGTGACGCACCATCTTCTTATGTCACTGCGAAATTGATCATCTTTATTGCTCTCATTATCTGAACATTCTGAAGTTGAAAAACTTTCAATAGAGGTGCTCTCATTTTCATATTTTTCATGCATATTATGTGGTACAAAACAAATATTTTGTGCGGAACCATGTCTCATTTTTTCTGAAACCGCTTGGCCAGTATTTACATTTTGAACATGAGCCTGTTGTATTGATAATAATGATTGTGTGTATCGATTCTTTACCTTCTTTTTATAACTACCACTCACTTTATACCGACGCAGAGATCTTAAATCCATTTTTGAACATATAAGTACCTACTTATTTTTTTTCCAGATTTCTTAAAACATTTGACAGTGTGCCGCCATTTATGAAGTATTTGTCATATATATGATACTGAAAAGCTAGTATAGATCTTAATAGTCCATTAATTATAGATTTTAGTGCTTTTATATTATGTCTTAGTCTTGTAGCAGTAACAGAAACTCATTTATAGAGCTGTTTAAAATATAAGTTATTTAGAAAATGAACCAGGAGTCACTTTGGGACTATTTAATACTAAAGAAGAATTTTCATGGCTTTTACAGAACTAGCCCCGTAGCCATGTTTAGGGAGCTTTTAAAACGCTAAAACTTGACGTAATGGTTATGCAAGTTACTTTTAAAGTGCAAATTTGTCTTGTAATAGAGTCTTCGATACTGCTACAGTACTAGTACTATAAAAGTAATTTTGACGCATTATTAGTACAAAATAGATTTATAAAAGTGTCAATAAGATTGTCTACAGAAATAAATAGTATTTTAGTAGTATATTGTGTAGCTATTATAGAGCAACACTTTAAATATTCTTTTGTATGTTCCTGTAAGCGTTTTAAGAGCTAATTTATAGGACTTAAATGCTCTTTTATCTTATAGAACGAAACCGCTCTGTTGAAAACCGTTATAGTACAAGCAGTCACAATGGTTACCATTATAGGCCAACTATATTTCTGTTCGGTGATAAAACGCCTTGGTTATAGAAGCTTTTGTTACTTGGGTAGTATAGTCGTGCTCCTGCCGTGGAGACTAAAAGACATGATGATGATGATGATAAAGTCTAACAAAATATACTGAAACCATTTAAGGAAAAAATCCGTCCATGATATTGAACAAATGTAACCAAGGAACACGTATCGAAATATGAAAAGTAATTTGTGGCTTTCCATACAAGTTGACCGATCAGCTGATCCGGGTTTGTATGAAAAATATTATTCCCAATTAATGTATATCGAATTCGGAAAACGAAATTATTTTCTTCCATAGTGACTAAGTACATAATTTTTTTATACATTTACTAGTAAAAGTTGATCAAAATAATGGACCAAATCACCCCTTAAAATATTTGTACCTAATTAAAAAGGACTTTGTATATTGACAAGCATTTAGCGGAAAATTGGGAGACATGGAAAATACTCCACCGACAAGAACCTAGTTCTTAAAATTGATGATGATGATGATGATTATTAACAACCGGCCAAGTGCGTGTCGGGCCACGCGCAGTGCAGGGTTCCGTAGTTGCGAATGTCAACATTTCACGACACTAAAAACGTCTAAAAACTAATTTAAATTCATTTTGTTTAAAAATTTCCTTTTCCAACGTCACCGCTACGTAAAAATCGTACCTAACCATGACTTCATGCGAAAAATAAATGCGCTGTATCTTTTTAATTTTATGTTTCTGTAAAAAAATATACGAGTACAATATTTAAAAAAAATCTAACTGATGGACCAAAAATGTTTTTCCATTCTCTTGCCTATTGGCGTAAAGTTTCAAACGAGTGGTCGGACTCAAATGGCTTGTATTCAATGCTGGAACACAGACGTATTGGGAGTTTTGTTTTCTAAAAATATTGGTTGTACAATATTTTACATGTCAATAGATTGTTTTACAAGCTTTTGTTTTGGGCTTAGAATTGATATGTTATGTGATTTTTTTATTGCACAAAAAAGGACACCATAAAAATACAGAAGATAACAATACAAAAGCGGGCTTATCCCTTTAAGGGATCTCTTCCAGTCAACCCATATGTATGGCGGCGTGGAGGTTTCCGTTTCATCATTTTTCGGTAGAAAATTCGACTGCAACACTAAACTACACAACCGATTCATTTCTATTGGATAACTTATTTCCCTTTCAAATAAAAAATGAGGTGTCTTCGAATAATCGGGGAACATACATAAAAAACTGGCCAAGTGCGAAAAGGGTTCCGTACCATTATCAATAAAAAATCGCGTTTGTTGTGTGGGAGCCCCCCTTAAATATTCATTTTATTTTGTTTTTAGCATTTGTTGTTATAGCGGCAACAGAAATACATAATTTGTGAAAATTTTAACTATCTAGCTATCGTATCGTATATAATTTACCCTAAAAATAGATTCAGTATATTTTGTTAGACCGTATAAATGTTTATATATTAAAATCTATATCTATATCTTAAAGTTGACGAAATTAAAGTAACAGTCGATAAATAAAAATAAAATTAGGCAATTACAACTAGCCCGGGTCACTTTGTATTTTTTGTTTTTTTTTACTTTTATTTTATTATAATTATAGTATTGTGTTCTAGTACAGCCTGTAAGTCTCATAAGAAGGCTCAAGGTCGCTCAACGCGCTATGGAGAGGGTCATGCTCGGTGTTTCCCTACGTGATCGAATCAGAAATGAGGAAATCCGTGGGAGAACCAAAGTCACTGACATAGCCTAGCGGATTAGCTCGTTGAAGTGGCAGTGGGCGGGACACATAGCGCGACGAACCGATGGCCGATGGGGCAAAAAGGTTCTTGAATGGCGACCGCGTACTGGCAAGCGAAGCGTAGGGCGCCCACCTACAAGGTGGTCAGATGACCTGACCAGGGTCGCTGGAAAGCGCTGGATGCAGGCCGCTCTTGATTGGTCATTTTAGAAATCTTTGGGAGAGGCCTATGTCCAGCAGTGGACGTTATGCGGTTGAAATGGTAATGATGATGACAGTCATGGGTGTGACCCTTCAACGTTGAATACATAAAATCGGTGATAGGTTACTGGAATATGGAGTTTGCGATGTCCCAATTCTGGGCTAACAATAGTTCTATTGCATAACTTTCATGTAACAAGAACACACACTCGTCGGAGACGTCGGCTGAAACTCCGCCATAACTCTATTATTCCGGAAATTCCGCACAATGGAGTTACGAGAATCAACAGCACAGGTGCACTAAATCAACCGTACGGTTTGCTCTATAACTGCATATTTACATATACATTGTTTGCTATATGGAAATAACGTATGCCAAAGAGCAACAGCGAGAGAAGTTCTATAATCTTCTAGAACAATGCGGCGTTTGTATACCTATATATATGAACTAGCTGGTGCCCGCGACTTCGTCTGCGCAGTATCTTTATAAATTGTAGCCTATGTGTTATTCTGATGTACAAGCTATATTATTGTAAAGTTTCATCAAAGTCCATTCAGTAGTTTTTACGTGAAAGAGTAACAAACATCTATCCATCCATACTTACAAACTTTCGCGTTTATAATATTAGTAGGAAATTTTTGTATTTTTGTAAGGTTTTTTTATATATTTTAATTTGCTAATTTCCAACTTGTCAGATACTTTTCTCTAAACGTCAAAATAAACATTTTCTATGGAATTTGTATGAAGTACAAGCAGATGACGTCATCAATTTTTGGAGTCAAATAGCGCTCTGAAAATCAGTTTCTTTGCAATAATAAATCTAAAATCACTTAAAAATGGATATGATCATGACAAGTGACATTATTTTGTGACATATTATTTTCTTAACAGTACCAAAAAAACTTGAGAGGTGTCAAGGGACGTCCGGATGCAACGAAGTTCGAGAGAGAGAGAGACAGACAGAGAAACACGCGCACGCCGCAACGGCTTACAACTATAGCAAAAAGTGTCGTTAAAACTTTTGGTCTTAATTTTTTCTGTCTAGCCCCCTTTCGCAACGCGCGATAAGGAACTTCGTTCCAATAATTTATTGTTGACCTTTTCATTTTTCCTGGGTACATTAATTTAATTGTGAGAAGACGTCCTAAGAGAAGTGCAGTTTGTTACCGCTTCTTCTGCACTAGCGCTTTGGAAGCGGTAGTTAACTGATCTGTACGTAATCATTTAACGACAACAATTGTACAACAAAACAATAACGATTATTAAGATATATTACAAATATCCTGTGATACTAAAGATACATTTGAATTTAATTTAATCATCGAGCTACATACATAGTTTACATACAAATGCCGTATTGTTAAAAAAGACTAGAAACTTCGCTTGCTCGTACGATAATAAAGAGAGATATAGCTGACATTCCCACAAAATATAACACATATATATGTGTTAGCTCTGAATGTAAGCCTTCGGACACTATGCCATCACGGAACGCGTAAAATTTATGAGCGTCGTGAAATGTGACGTCACAGCATATGAGTCATATACATATACACAGCTAATGCGGGTTTATGTTGTGTAGAGCTGAGTGGTTGTTGTATGTTGAATATGAATAATTAGAATAGATATAAAGTTTATATTTTTACATCTGACTAGCTGTGCCCGTGGGCTTCGCTCCCCGTGGGAATTTCGGGATAAAAACTATCCTATGTCTTTCCCTTGGTATCAAACTATATCTATATCAAATTCCATCTCAATAGGTTCAGTGGTAGAAGCGCGAAGTGGTTACAAACAAACAAAGTAAATGAACTCACTTTCGCATTTATAATATTAGTAGGATGTTGATAGTCGATAGGCGATGTGACTTAAACTATCGCCACCATCACTATTTTGATTCCTTTTTAGCGTTCCGTATTAAAAGGTTAAAAACGGGACCCATTACTAAGACTCCGATGTCCATCTGTCTCTCCAAACTGTCTGTCACCAGGCTGTATCCCATGAACCGTGATAGCTAGACAGTTGAAATTTTCACAGATGATGTATTTTTGCTGCCGCTATATCAACAAATACTAAAAGAATAAAATAAAATTTAAGCGGGGCTCCTATACAATAAACGTCATTTTACATAGATAATGGAACAGAACTCTTATAACGGTAAAATTATTGAATACTAACTGTACCCGCGGGCTTCGCTCCCCGTGGGAATTTCGGGATAAATAGTACCCTATGTCCTTGCCCGAGTCTCAAACTATATCTATACCAAATTTCATCCAAATCGGTTCAGTAGTTAAAGCGTGAAGAGGTAACAAAAAAATATAGAAACTCACTTTCGCATTTATAATATACTAGCTGTACCCGCGGGCTTTGCTCCCCGTGGGAATTTCGTAATAAAGATTACTCTATGTCCTTCACCGTACCTCAAACAATCTTTTTTTGGCGGCTGGCAACCCAAGAGCATAAATGTCAAAATTATTGCTCCGTATTTAATATTGTAATTTTAAATATATTTATAGCTAAATCCAATAAATAATATTACTTGTTTGTAAAATATACTAGGTTTTATCGTAATTGATAATTTGTTTGTGCAATTTCAGTGTATTTTGTGAAATAATAGTGCTCTTAGCTGACGTTCAGTGGGTATAATTGTTACCGGCTTTTTACAACTTTTACAAGGTAAGAACGGTACAATAACTAATCCTTTTTACATATCTCAATAAACACCACGTCCTTTGTGCACTGTTTTTCATAATTTTGGAAAGTTTACTCATATAAAGCACATACAAATTGATACTTGTTTTTGTAACAGTAGGTAGGTTATGTTTTTGTTATTTCTTAGTAAGTGATCGGTTTTGTTAGCTATTCTAGCGTTTATTATCTTCCTTACACATTTTGTTAGTCCCTATATTGTAAAAATGTCCACCACAACCCGTGCAACGACAGCCAGGCAATTGGAAATTCAGCTGAAGGATGCCTTACTCCAGCTCAAGGCAGAAAAGGAAGACAATGAGAAACTATTATTGGAAAGGGAAGATAATGAACGTGAATACGAATTAATGTGTACGAAAAATATTAGACTCGAACAAAAGCTTTCTGAGAGTCTCCAATTATGCGATGAATTAAGCGAGCAACTAAACCGATTGCATTTAGAAGTAGATTCTTTCCGCCAATGCGGTGATACGTATGAGCAAACGCTCAGACGTACCTCCGAGTTAGAAAAAGAGCTGGGAGAGGCATATAGACTCATTCTCACTCACGAGCAAGATGCCCAGTCGCGTCAGTCAGCGGAGGTGTCCAGCCTCTTTGACGAGCTCATTGATAGTGTCCCTGTGCCACCCTCAACAAATTGCTCAGAAATTGATCTCACTAGTGAGACATCATGCAATAATAATTACTTAGATAGTTCAAATGCCATGAATAGTCACAACAAAGTTAAAAAACATTTAAAAATTTGTAAAAAAATCAAGAAAACCAATAATAAATTAAAGATAAATCTCAGGAAATCATGTTTATTAAAATCCAGTTCATTAAATTGTAAATTACAAACAGAGCTAGACTTATGTAATGAAAAATTGGCGGAAAGTCAAGAGTTGTATGAGGTCAACAGGATTAGACTTGAGTCTCATATTATTAAATTGCAGGAGGACTACTCCTCATTATTTTCTAAGTATAATAATCAACAAAAACAAAATACTGAGCACATGCTGACTGTGGAGAAATTGATTAGCGACAGCAGGTACAATCAAGAAACCCTTGATTTATTAGCTAAGCAATGTACTTGCGGGCAGCTCAACCAGCCCACCATCAGTGTCCCCACACCAGAGCTCTCTCCTTGTGACAGTAATTTGTGCAATAATGTGTCTGATTGCGTTGACCTCATGGAACCTCCATGTAATACAATAGTTTTTTCTGATAGTATGGGTTGCAATATGGGTTGCATGCTTGACACACTTCTTGATAACAATTGTGTTAATCACTGCTTCCCGAATGCAACAAATACCCAAATTTTAGATAAAATTAAATTAACCAAACTAAATAGTAAATCTACTGTTGTATTACTGATAGGCAATAGTAATAGAATAGGAAAAAAAGAAATAATCAGCTGTATGGATTATTTAACTAAACTAGAAGTAGGCAAAATAATTTTATGTGCATTTCCATATATACGTTGCCAGTCTCCAACAAAAAATAGAAACATTCACTATCTCAATACTTTGATACATAATATAACATGTCGTTATAGTGATAAATTAGTGTTTTTTGACACCAATAATTTCATAGGTGAATGTGATCTGACAAAAGATAATATTTATCTTTCAAAATATTCTAGACGTAAGATTGCTACGTTAGTAGCAAATAATATTAATTTTTGGACGAGTTTACATTGTAAACGAAAACCTAGTTTTAAGACGCCTACCGATTTACCAGGAATATGTGATGGTAAATCTGTAGACTTGACGGCAGTTTTAAACTGAACATTAAGACAACGGAAAGGCCTCATGAACTAAGAATAGTACATCAAAATTTAGAAGGTTTTTCTGGCAAAGAATTATTAGTTGAATTATTTCTTGAAGAATTGGATGTTGACATTTTATGTTTGACTGAACATTGGCTGTATGAGAGTCAGATGATGTTCAGCCTAAACAACTATAATATTGTTAGCTGCTTTAACAGGAAGTCTGCTCAGCGAGGGGGTTCCATAATTTTTGTAAAAGATTCTTTCCGTAGCAAAGAGCGGACGGATATTGTCAGACTTTCTGTTGAGCGCGTTTGTGAGGTGACCTGTGCCGAGCTAGATCATCATATAATTATTTGTGTATACAGTCCTCCTAATAGTGATTTTAAAAGTTTTCTTAAAACAATGGACCAGGTACTCAAGTCCTGTTCATCTAGTAAAAAGAATTTAATTGTTTGCGGAGATTTTAATGTTGATATCTTAGTAGATAATCCAAAAAGTACACAATTTCTAAATCTTTTTAAATGTTATGAATTAGTAAACGTATTCTTTGAGCCAACACGAATCACTGCTACATCTGCTACTTGTCTAGACAATTTTTTTAGTAATATTAAATATTCTGTTAAATCAGTTATTAATAAACTACCTTCTGATCATTCAGGTGTATATGTAGTTTATGTCAAGGAGTCCAAAGGCAAGTCCAGCATTTTGAACAAAGATAAGACTTTTTGTAGGCCGATTACTTCTAAAAATATACAAAAACTAAAAAATAATTTAGATAACAAATTGTTGTCGGTCGTTTACACAGGAAAAAATCCTGACGACCATTACAATAAACTATTTAACGTTATTACCTCAGAATATTCAAAAACTTTGAAACAAAAACAAGTTGTAGTGCATAGAAAATTACAGTTTAGTGAGTGGGCTACTACCGGCATCTACATAAGTAGGAGCAGGCTTTATGACTTATATTCCCAAAAACAATATAATTTTAGTCCTTCCTTTCTAGAATATGTTAAAAATTATTCCAAAATATTTAAAAAAGTTTGTAGACAAGCCAAGGCAAATCGTATAAGTAGAAAAATAAATAATGCTCCTAACAAAATAAAAGAAACTTGGAATGTTATAAATAAAGAAACGGGTAAAAATAAAGCCAAAGAAAATATCTGTCAAATCAAATCTTGTGGTAAGACTATTACTAAAACTGAAGAAATAGTAAATATTTTTGATGATTTCTTTACTAACACTCCTTTGGAACTTACTTCTAATGTGAATTCTAGCCCCCAGCGTGCTGAAGCCTTGCTTAAGAATAATGTTAGGCCTTGTGATTCTAAATTTAAATTTAAGCATATTGGCCCCAAAGATATAATAGATGCATTTAAACAGTTAAATTTAAAAAAATCTGAAGACCATTGGGGCATGTCAGTTGCTGTAGTAAGCCATATCATAAATATCATAGCTGCTGATTTAGCTTTTATATTTAACGAATGTATTGATGAAGGCATATTTCCTAACCTAATGAAATGTAGTAAACTAATCCCCTTATTTAAAAAAGGAGAAAAAACAGATCCTGGCAACTACAGACCTATATCTATCCTGCCAGTTTTGAGTAAGGTGTTCGAAAAGATAATGCTCAATCAAATGCTTCTTCATTTTAAGACCTACAACCTTTTCCATAGCCAACAATTCGGCTTTACTGGCGGGAAATCGACCACCGATGCGGGAGTAGCACTTGTTACTCATATATACGACGCATGGGAGAACAAAAATGATGGAATTGGATCATTTTGTGATCTCTCCAAAGCATTTGATTGCGTAGATCATCCGACGCTTTTGCTTAAATTTCGTCAATACGGTTTTGATGATAACTCAATAAAACTTATAGAATCTTATTTAACAGATAGGCATCAGACTGTTGATTTAAATGGCGTAAAATCGCACGGATCTAATGTTAAGATAGGCGTACCGCAAGGTTCAATTCTTGGACCTTTCCTTTTCTTGGTTTATGTCAATGACTTGCCTTACATGGTTGAGAAGCAGGCTGGCATAGTGCTGTTTGCTGATGACACCTCGCTTATATTCAAACTTGATCGACATAGCACAAACGCTAGCGCGGTGAACAGCACCTTGTCTTCCATTTCTGATTGGTTTTCTGCCAATAATCTCATGTTAAATGCGAAAAAGACTCAATGCGTTCGATTTTCTCTTCCCAATGTGAGACAGGGCTGCGTTGACATAATGATAGATGGTGAAAAACTCGATCTTGTTGAAAGTACTACCTTCTTAGGAATTACAATAGACTCGAAACTTCAATGGGGTGCTCATATAACTAAACTTTCAAATAGGCTTAGTTCTGCGGCTTATGCTGTTAGGAGAATAAGACAATTGACAGATGTAGCAACTGCTAGACTAGTGTACTTTAGTTACTTTCATAGTGTAATGTCTTACGGCATACTCCTGTGGGGGAATGCAGCCGATATTCAGACTATTTTTATTTTACAAAAACGGGCAATTCGTGCTATTTACGGGTTAGGATCTAGAGACTCACTCAGAGAATTATTCAAGGAAATAGATATACTTACCTTAGCATCACAGTATATATTTGAAAACATAATGTATGTAAGGAAAAATATTTCCTCATACAATAAAGTAAGCGATTTTACCGATAGAAACTTACGTAATAAGAATGACTTAGTTGCCCCGTTTTATAGGCTTAAAACAATTAATAAGACGTTTATGGGGAACTGTATACTTTTTTATAATAAATTGCCAAAATCGATCCTTGATATGCCAGACAAAAGATTCAAAACTTATGTAAAGAAAGTACTTTGTGAGAAGGCTTATTATAGGACCGATGACTACCTTAAAGACAAAAAAGTCTGGCTTGAGCTTGACGCGGGTCCCTCTAAAAGTTTGTAATATAGGTACTCGAAAATGTCATAATTTGGTACATTTTGTACAAACTGAATCTACAACTTGACATTACTTTAAAATTTTGACATTCTAAAAATTAAATTTAAATTATGATATGACATAACAAACAAAACAATGTATTCTCTGTCCACATTAACTTTAAGTATTAATTTAATTGTGAGTTGACGTCCTTGGAGAAGAGGTGCAGTGCAGTTTGTTACCGCTTCTTCTGCACTAGCGCTTTGGAAGCGGTAGTAAACTTAGCTGTAAGTAACTATTTGACGTCAACAATAGTGCAACAAAATAATGACGATTATTAAGAGATATTTTAAATATCCTATGATAATAAAGATATATTTGATTTGATTTGATTTGATTTGATCCATACCAAATTTCATCCAAATCGGTAAAAATAGTGATAGCGTAAGAGCAAAAAGTCACAACAAAAACAGCTTTACTATTCTAATAGAAAGCCAGTCACAGTATTGATTATACTCGATGCTTGATTTAAAACTTCCGCCCCTCAGCTGCGATATGTCTGGCAGAAAATATATTTTAAAGTCGACAGCTGTTCGCGAGAAATTTCTTATCTCGATGCCGAGGTAGGAGAATATTTTTAACCAACGAATTTTAAAAAAAATGTAAGGTCTAACAAAATATACTGAAACTATTTCAAGGGTGAATTCTGTCTTTGATACCTCCCATACAAAAAAAGTTGACCGATCAGCTGATCCGAGTATGTATGGAAAGTCAAAAATATTTTTATATTTTGACATATGTTTCTTGACTATTTTGATTTCTTCATACACCTGCTTCTTCATCATCTCTATCTGCTTAGAGCCGCAAGACCTAAACTGGTCTGTCTGCCCCATTAGGGATAAAGACCTGATATTATGTATGTATGCAATTTTCATCACTTGGTCTTGGTCTTTCCTGACCAAGAAGAGGCATTTTTAGTATACAGAGATGGTAAATGTAAATCACAACCTACAAGCGTGCTAGTCCATATTAATGTAAGAAAATGCGTTCACTATTGTGTAAACATTTTGAAGTTAATCAATTTTAGTGGCCGGAAAATTGCATGTACGAATACGTAGCTTTATTAGCAATAAGCTGTGCCCGTGGTTTCCGCTCTCCGTGGGAATTTCGGGATAAAAACTATCTTATGTCCTTTCCTGGGTATCAAAGTATATTCATATCTTTCACCTAAATAGGTTCAGTGGTTGAAGCATGAAGTTGTAACCAATATACAAACTTACTGTCTCATTTATAATATTAGTAAGGATGTGCCTTTTCTATTTATTCTTACATCTGTGGCCCTCCGTGATATATGAAGCGGCCATCTTGAGATAGAAACTTTTTCCTAGAAATTCAACGAGAGTTCTAGAAAATTTCAAATAGCGCTAAGCGCATCTGACAAGATGTAAAGTTAAATACCCGATACTTCGTACGTGCCTTGAAAGAATGCGAGAGCTTAAGAGTCCGGCGACCCTAGACTTCTCCATACAAACGTAGTACACGTTTAATTTTGAAACCACATGTCAGATTCCGGTAAAAATTGGTAATTGTAAAGAAATTGCAATTATCTAGGGTTATATTGGGTTTCCTATAGTAAAATTATGAACTGGAAAGAAAATATAACGATTTAGAAGTTTCCCATACTAATGGTCAAAAATGATATAAAACACTATATTCTATTTCAAGTTCATATTTTTACGGTCGGAAACTAAATATAAACCTAAAGTCTGATTTTTAATTCCGTAGAATTCTGACAGCTGTCATTTTTTGACATATCAGAGATCATAAACCTTTTTGGCCGGGCACATTTTTTAATTAAATTCCAGATTTCATTATGAGTGTGAACATCTGAGTCTACACATTTTATTTGTTAGTGAATGTAACCATTTAATTAAGTGCGGTGCTCCAAATCAAAAGGGGATTTACAGCGAGTAATATTTTCATCAGGAACAGTTGAATAACCGACATAAAATACGAACAACTGTGAAAACTATGTGTAAATATATATGATCTAACAAACATACATACAAATAAATCCTATTAGCTTTCCACCGCGTTCAATTTGTGAATGAATGGCTTATACGTCCTTTCCAGGTTCTTAAACTATCTCCATATCAAATTTAATCTAAATCAGTTAAGAAAAATGTTTTTTTCAACAAGAAAAATCTTGACAGAAACATAACAAATATAACAATCAATGTGACAGTCGTGACGTGACAGCTGATGGCCGCATACTTTATTTTTTAATTTATGTGCTTGATGGATTACGAAAAAAAAATATTTAATAAGCTTTTGGCTAAAAAGGTTGACGATACATGAGTTTGTAGGGAGTGATGCCAGTGAAAGAAAAATAACCTGCTGACTTAAAATTACTTAAAAATATAACTTTGATAATTCAGTATTAAAAAATGTTATAACATTTTAAATATAACAGAAAGTTTAAAGTGTATCATTATCTTGGTAAAACATTAAAATTAATCAAGAATTAAATTTTTAATCGCCCTTATACGCGTTCCCTTTTTAGCTGGAGAACTTTTTTAGTAGCAACACTTATGAAATGTCAGAATTCTACGGAATAAAAAATTAGACTTTAGATAATTGCAAAATCTTTGAAATTACAAAATTTTGCCCAAATCGGACATGTCGTTTTGAAATAAAACGTAGACTACGTTTGTATGGAAAGTTGTATTTTGGTCTAGGGTCGGGGGACCCTTAAAGTATGTATATTTAGAATAACAACCCGCCAAGTGAGAGACAGAAACGCGCACGAAGGGTTCCGTCTATGAAAAATCATGTTTGTTGGGTTGGGAGCCTCGTTTTTGAAGTGTTAAACTTAACTATTGTTTTTGAAGTGAAAACTTCTTTAGCGGCGTTGTGCACTTTTTTTGGAATGGGTAAAAAATGTTAAACTCGCGTCAGGACACGTGACCTGATCGAAAATTCGTAAGACGGCGCAGGGCGCTTGCGCGAATGTTCGTGTGTGTTTATGTTACAGCGTGCTACGCGCATCCATGGATGGTGACAGCTGATGGCTCGACCGTCTGTGTAGTGGCCGACTGCTGTGTATTTGAAAATGATTTTGTTGAAAATGAATTTGGTCATGCTTGTGACATTTGTGACAGACTGTGGTTCAGAAAAGATTTGAAATATTTTATACTGATAATTAAAGCAATTCGTGCAAAATTATTCCCTAACCATTCCAAAATATCAAAAATGCACAACGTTAATATTCAAGTTTTCACTTCTGCCGGCACTCCCAGAGTGCAACCCGTCGTTTTTTTCTGTTTTTAGTATTTGTTGTTATAGCGGCAACAGAACTACATCATCTGTGAGAATTTCAGCTGTCTAGCTGTCAAGGTTCATGAGATCCAGCCTGGTGACAGACGGACGGACGGACCGACAGCGGAGTACTAGGGTCCCGTTGTTACCTCTTTACGAAACCGTTAAATCATGTTTACCGTATGGGAGCTCCACTTATATCAAAACATGAATGTCTATCGTTCTTTTTTTTTTTCATCTAAATAAAAAATGCACTATTTTACGACCGGTCTTTTGAACTTTATTTTACAAGTTTCCTAAAAGTATAGTTATTGTTTTCTTGGGAATTATGTATGTATACTACAGAAAACATTCGTTCTGTAAGCTCGCGAGGTCTTCAGCGTGTGAGTAGCTTTGCCTATGAAGAATGGAACCTTCCAAGTACTTAATTAAAAAAAAAATGTTTTTCCTATGAAATACATACGCCCATTGTACATTCGTATGTTTTATTCTGTGTATATTTGAATAATTGTTGTTTTTTTGTTTAAAATAATGTATTACTCAACTTAAAGTACCTATTTGCACCTCACCTGTTTTCGTCAAACATCTCCAAGTACCTCGGTTGCCTGGAAGAGATTGCAGTTGCGATAAGGCCGCCTTTTGACATCTGTTTTATGTATCTATTACTCTGTTACTCTATGTTTTGGTGCAATAAAGATTTTAACTAACTAACTAACTATTAAGACTTGTTTTCAAGTGCTTGCTTGTACGAGTGGTAAGCTCGACTCTCGATTTTCAATTCTCCTTGCTGTTCACAGGCTACAATATGATAGTACCGAAACAATCGAATTCCGCCGACTCACGCCCCGAACCATTACGCCGAGTGACTCACCAGAATACGCTCGATGTATCTCCATCAGCGACTTCGTATCAGTTTTCAGATCTGAAATTCAGATGACATTATTGTTTTTCGTAGGGTTACCTATCAGTGGTTCTACTGAAACATTGTGACGTCTTTATCTACCAGGGCAGTGAGACCCAAAGACTAGTTATAGATGGCGGGCGTTAAGATGCAAGAAACGAACCACAAATTAGAAACAAAATCCGACTGTCAAGAACGCCATCTAGTGATGAGAAGCGGAACTACATAAACCAACAAAGAGTTTTCCGTACCCAAAGGGTAAAAAAAAGGCTCTATTACTAAAACTCCGCTGTCCGTCTGTCTGTCACTAGGCTGTATCTCATGAAATGTGACAACTAGACAGTTGATTTTTTTTACAGATTATGTATTTCTATTGCCGCTATAACTTCATACTAAAAACAGAATAAAATAAATATTAAATTGTGGCTCCCAAACAACAAACGTGATTTTATAGATAATGGTAAGGAACCGTTATTGCGCGAGTCCAACTCGCACTTGACCGGTTATTGCTTTTCTCCCGGCAAGGAATAATCCGCTAATTTCCAACAAGTCAAATATTTTTTCTAAACGTCAAAATATACAAAGTCTATGGGATTTGTATGAAATAGCAAGTCGTGTTCTCGTCATGGTATAATAAAATAAGGTATTCTCTTCCCGTGACAGCTGATGACGTAGGTGGTACTTGACTACGTCATCAGTTTGTTATGCTGCCACTGTGTGAAATTGAATTACCCGAGCGTAATGCATTTTTGAACTTTATATACCAATTTCGAATTAATAATCTATTATATCAATTTATAAAATATTGAATTGATGAATCGCGAGATACTAACTAGCTAAGTTACATAATATTTTATTTAATATTCATGAACTAATTGAGAAAGTCCCTAAATTTACTGAAAAGAACAATCAGTGGCAACACTTTCGTGACGTAGTCAAGTTCCATCTCAGGAAGAGAATACCTTATCTAATTATACCATGGTGTTCGTGTTTCTTGGTGTCAATACGTTATTTTCCAACAAGTCAAATCAGCAACTTTTTCCTAACGTCAAAACAAACAGTTTCTATGGGATTTTGTATGAAATACAGGCAGATGACGTCATAGATTTTTGGAGTCAAATAGCGCTCCTATTATCAGTTTTTCTACAATAATAAATTTGAAATAACGTTAAAATGGATATGTTCAAAGACAAGTGACATTATTTTGCGGCGCTTTATTTTATTTATTAGTACAAAATAATTTATTTTTGACTTAGGAAAGTACCCGATTAGCGCTCCTATTAAACTTCAGTGAGACCTCGCCAACCCGTCTGGCCAGCGAGAAGAGTTTAGGCCAAGTCCTCTGGTCAAGTATGGCACTGGTAGTATAGAGAGGGTCCTGCTTCTGCAGTATAGACAAAAAGAACTAACGATGATGACGATAATGAGCACTTCGTGACGTCATAGTTTCTTGAAGTCAAATAGCGTTACTATTATTAGTTTTTCTGGAGTACATACATACATACATATTATCACGTCTTTATCCCTAATGGGGCAGACAGAGCATTTTGGGTCTTGCGGTTCTATGCAGAGCCCAGGGCCGCAAGACCCAAAAGCCACTTTTAGCGTCATGGTGGGCGAGAAGATGGAAAAGCAATCAATACAGTGATGGGTTGCTAGCCGCATCGCCTGTTAACATGATTTGCATTTTTGCCCATTCCCTCGATCGGCTTTTACGATCTGCGTGGCAAGAGAAGCAGCTGGTACATTCTAAGTTTTTTTATTTCACCCAGACCAGCATGGGAGTTTCTGGAGTAATAAATATAAAATCACACTGGAAATGGATATAATCTATAAATGCAGGAAACAAGTGACATTATTTTATATTATTTTATTCCTATATCAGTACAAAAAAAAATATTTCTGTCCCTGGATACTACTCAATAGCTTGTTTATCAAAAGTTACGTCACATAACGTTTCTATTACAGAGATATGTCATTTCGCACTCGACTGCGTTGCCCCGAAAACAGCAATGGGGAAAGTGAAACACGAAATGATTCGGAAAGTAATCCAAGTTATCTCATAAAGGACATACGTCTTATTTGTTGTTCATTTGATACGAGCGGCCGCGTCACTGAGTTGGGATTTGGGTCAATCGGATCGTACAGGTCCATATTATCTTTATGCCTTTTTCAAAGATTCAACGATTCAAAGGGTCAATGAATAAATGATTCAAAGATTTAAAGAATCAAAGATTCTAAATATTAAAAGATTCAAAGACTAAAGATTTAAAGATTCAAAGATTCAATTGTTTATTCAGTAATTAGACCTTAACAAGCACTTTCACACGTCAATAAGTATACGAAAACAGCAATGGGGAAAGTGAAACACGAAATGATTCGGAAAGTAATTCAAGTTATCTCATAAAGATCATACGTCTTATTTGTTGTTCATTTGATACGAGCGGCCGCGTCACTGAGTTGGGATTTGGGTCAATCGGATTGTACTGTTTCATATTATCTTATAATAGGCGATGCGGCAAGCAACCCATCACTATTTTGATTCCTTTTCCATCTTAACGTCCACCACAACGCCAAGCGCGCCTTTGAGCGTAACGGCCCTGGGCTCTGTCTACCCCGTCAGGGATATAGACGTGAAAATGTAGCTGTATCTGTATCTTTTTAAAAGATTCAACGATTCAAAGATTAAAAGATAAGATTTAAATGTTTATTCATATATTCATATATTCACATATTATTCATAGATAGTTTTTATGGTAATGAACATCATATATTTTTTTTAGTTTTATCATTTCCTTATTTTAGAAGTTACGGGGGGGGACACACACTTTTTTCCACTTTGGAAATGTCTCCCGCGCAAAGTATTCGGTTAAGAAAAAAATGATATTAGAAACCTCAATATCATTTTTGAAGACCTATCCATAGATACCCCACACGTATGGGTTTGATGAAAAATAAATTTTTGAGTTTCAGTTCTAAGTATGGGGAACCCCCAAAATTTATTGTTTTTTTCTATTTTTGTGTCAAAACCTTAATGCGGTTCACATAATACATCTACTTACCAAGTTTCAACAGTATAGGTCTTATAGTTTCGGAAAAAAGTGGCTGTGACATACGGACGGACAGACAGACAGACAGACATGACGAATCTATAAGGGTTCCGTTTTTGCCATTTGGCTACGGAACCCTAAAAAGAAACTCAGTTTCACAGTATTGCTAGCCTACTCGCCAGAAGGGCTTCGTTATATTATTATGCGATTTAATTAATAAAAACTTATAATATAATAAAATGTTAACATTACATTAGGACATTTATAAATGAGCTTGGACATAGAATATCTGAACGGGCAAATGATAGACGCTCCTTATCTGGCTCAAAGAATTTCCATTGCCATACAGCGCGGCAATGCCGCCAGTATCATGGAAACATTTGGGCCGGGTACGATATATTTGACGAAGCGTATTGCGGATTACTAACTGTGAAAATATTGACGAAGCGTGTTGCGGATTACTAACTGTGAATATTTTGACGAAGCGTGTTGCCGATACTAGCAATTTGTTCCTATTTTATAATTATTTGTATTTGATGAACAATAAAAATTCCTCAAATGTTAACACATTATAACATGTAATGCTTGCGAATAAGTTAACAAACATAGAAGACGTAATCGACCTCTTTTTGCGTTGGGGTTAAAAACAACTTTTTTATACTACTAACCTCAAATTAAGGGTGCCTCGCGAGGTCTACGTTTACAGCTCACTGAGCTAGTAATACAACAAAAAACGTAGTACTAACTGAATTTCGTAGCCGTTCGTAGGCTACAAGACAAAGTGCTAAGCCGTAGCCCTCTACGGCGTAGCCAGCTACGAGTTCAGTGAAGTGTGAAATTCTGAGAGCTCTCGCTTCAATTGTGTTGCAGCGAGTATTGTGAGAGTTGTATTGTATTGTATTTTCGTATGAAGTATTTTAACTGCAAGACCACGGCTAGTCAGGACATAATGACTGTCTGGGACAAGGTTTTGCCAGGGAAATTAAATAACCGGTAAAGTGCGAGTCGGAGCGCACGAAGGGTTCGTTACCTATAAAAAATCGCGCTTGTTGGGAGATCCATTTAAATATTTATTTATTCTGTTTTTAGTATTTGTTGGTATAGCGGCAACAGAAAAATGTAATTTGTGAAAAGTTCAACTGTCTAGCTATCATATGAGTTCATGAGACAGTACTGCATGGTGACAGAAGGACAGACAGGCAGGCGGACAGCAGTCTTAGTAATAGGGTCCCGTTTTTACCCTTTGGTTACGGAACCCTAAAAAGCCCCGACTTTCAAGCGTTCACCCAAAATAACTTTTAAACCACTAAACAGATTTCCGTCAAACATAGCTAAGAGCCATCTAGACCTATTAGATATTAGATAATTAGCTTTAACTCAAAGTACGCCGCAAATAACCTCCAGACAACCCTAAACATGCTACCTTAACCTTGCCTGACAAGCTATTCAAATAGAGGTTTCAAGTAAATAATAAATAAATAGGGGATATTACACTGATTGAGCTAGCCCCAAAGTAAGTTCGAGACTTGTGTTATGGGATACTAACTCAACGATACTGTATTTTATAGCAAATACATATATAGATAAACACAACATAACGAACTGTGGGGTACGGGATAAGTCTATCGTAGTATGATTACTTTTCTGATTTGTATATAGGTATTATTGTTTTAAGAAAGAAGTTCTTTCTTATCTGTACGTATAATAAAACAGTACAAAAATATGTCGGTACATTGAATCGATTTCCAAAAAAAATATAGGGTGATGAAGACATATGTAGTAATAGAATAAGAATTTAAAAAATGTCTGTTTGTACACGATAAACTCTGTAACGATCAAGTTGGTATACCGCTGCCATTCCGGAAATACCGGACTGAAAAGTTTAATTCGAATTATTTCAGACAAATAATTCAAATTAAACTTTTTGTTATATAGTTGTTAAGCCTGAGCAACAGTGTATAATTGATTTTGAAAAATAGAAAACGTGACGTCGAGCCGTAATGGTCCAGCTAAACTATAAGAAACATAAATAAGCGGCCAAGTGCGAGTCGGACTCGCCCATGAAGGGTTCCGTAGTAGTTTTTTTTTTAATTTTTATATTTAAGTTGATTGAATGAAAGGTAAATTGCAGTTTATGACATATTAAAAAAAAAACTTCTTACTAGATCTTGTTCAAACCAATTTTCGCTGGTAGTGTTTATGGTAATGAACATCATATATTTTTTTTAGTTTTATCATTCTCTTATTTTAGAAGTTACGGGGGGGGACACACTTTTTTCCACTTTGGAAGTGTCTCTCGCGCAAAGTATTCAGTTTAGAATAAAATGATATTAGAAACCTCAATATCATTTCTGAAGACCTATCCATACATACCCCACACGTATGAGTTTGATGAAAAATATTTTTTTGAGTTTCAGTTCTAAGTATGGGGAACCCCAAAATTTATTGTTTTTTTTTCTATTTTTGTGTCAAAACCTTAATGCGGTTCACATAATACATCTACTTACCAAGTTTCAACAGTATAGGTCTTATAGTTTCGGAAAAAAGGGGCTGTGACATACGGACGGACAGACAGACAGACAGACATGACGAATCTATAAGGGTTCCGTTTTTGCCATTTGGCTACGGAACCCTAAAAAGACGCCTTAGCCAAAATTGTTTAGCCTGAAGAGCATTCTCCGGATACATAAAGTCCACGCGAACGTAGTCGCGGGTTTCGGCTAGTGTACATAGATTTATGAACAAATAAACAATAAGTTTCTAAACCGCTTGGTCATCACCGTTTTGACATTACACAGTAAAAAAAAAACTAGGTATTATGGTTTTGACTTTAACTCTAAGTTCTAAAATTCCACGTCAAATATCATCATCACAAAATTTTACGCTCGCCGCATATACTCGCATTCGGTCGCTTTTTATGACGTCATAAATTACCGCAGCGGTTCCATAAAGGTTATGTTTTAATCGCTGGCAATACATACACACATCCGGCGGTAAAAGTATTTTATGAATGACCACAACTTTATAAAAAGCTGCGGATGCAAAGTAAAAAGGTTAGAGAATTGACTCCTGGAAAGCATACTTTTTGAAAAGTTGTTTCAAAAAGTATGCATTGGTTGCAAAGTAAAAAGGTTAGAGAATTGACTCCTAGAAAGCAATGGTTGCAATGTAAAAATGTTAGAGAATTGACTCCTGGAATGCATGCTTGTGTTGTTTCCAGTCTGGTTAGGATATTGCAGGCTTGAATCACCTGATTATCCGAAAAGAAAAATGATTCCGTGTTTCGGAAGGCACGTATAAACTGTGGGTCCCGAACGCCGTCTAGCGTTTGATCATCAAACTATCCAAGGATTGTTTCTAGTTTACCCTTTGGGTTACTGAGGTCAGACGGCACTCGCTCTGTGTAAAAACCAGTAACCTCGTCAAATCTCCTTGGTAAGGTAGCGGACCCCGGGCTCTGAAGCATTACTACTGAGGATGCAACCGGGAAAATACGCTTTCAATATGGTCCCATAGAATTTTATAAAAATCTTATGGTGTTGTTTGGAGGTGAAGTCGGTTTTTAGTTTTGAAAATTAGAATAGTTTCGGCTTATTACTTTATGATCATTCACATGCATACCTTTTCGCTTCGAGCGCGCTGGGAACGCTTAAACTAGAATGAGAAATAGAATTACAGGCAAATTGTTTTGCGCCGGAATTTTTCGGCATGTTTTCAACCTGATGCCAAACAGTTTTAGTAGATTCCTAGAGAAACAAACACGCAATAGAATCCAGAATCAATCTTCAGTCAGTCGAGCACTCACCACTTTTTTAACGTTGTTAGTTTCAAATAGTGTTGTGTAATAACCATTTTTTAGCCTGCCACTTTCGCCAAACTTCCTCTGTCGCCAAATGTATGTTGTTTTTATTTAACAAAAAAGATACGTACATACGGACACAATTGTATAGAAAAGGTATTTATATCGTACAACACGCAACCTTAGGGTAGTTATGGAAACATACATTTTGTCAAGTTGTTTGTATACGGTTCTGTTCTTAAAGGGGGGTTCCAACGGGACCCTATTACTGAGACTCCACTGTCTGTTCATCTATCCGTCCGTCTGTCAAATGGCGCTATCTCTTGAACAATAATAGTTGGACACTTAAAATTTTCACCATTTATGTATTTCTGTTATGGACGATTTAACAATAAACACTAAAAACTTTCCTTTTTACCGCGAGGCATGGTAAATCTAAAATAAATACCTACAACCAAAAAGGAATGTGAATACTTAAGTCATGTGCTCACGAAATGAGCACGACAATGTTTGTCGGATAAATTCCGACGTAAAAGTCCGTTAAAGGATTAAAACATTGTATGGGAGGCACGAAACCTTTCCTGTACGAATCCGACTCACATTGGACCGGTTATTATCCGTACCTTCGTCATTTTGTGCTTGTATAAAAAGCCCATCGCGTACGTTTCCAGCGCAATGCTAGCGTTTAGATTAATTTGTTTTATGGCAAAAAAACACGTAAAAATTAACCTCAAATGAATTTATGCATGCTGCTGTTTTAAATAAAATGTTTTGATAAAGGAATGGATGGTTTTTAATTTTTAGTAATTGACGATTAAGCTAAAAAAGCTAGTTTCTCCCAAACAGATAAAATGACTTTGATGAAGTGTTTTATTTGAAAGATATTTGATCAGGAGGAGAGAAGAGCAGAAGAAAATTACAAAAAGCAGAAAAATCCTACCTTTTTTGTTTGGTTCGCAAACTGGTTGTTAAGATATTTTATTTCACGAGTGCTCCTAACCCTTGGATGTAGTAGTTATCTGTATGCACATGCGCTTTTGTATGCGTAAATAAGGGTAGCGTTAGCAAGGTCATCGTTAATGAGCAAAATATGCGATATATTAATTATATGGGAAACAGGCGTGAAAATATGTATGTTTTTAAGCGATATATTATTATGTATATATATATAAATTATATACCTAATTTAACTCGAACAAAATATTTATTGCAAGTTAAATAAAAGCTTGTAGAATAGATGTTCTACGAGTAGTTATGAAGAATCATAAATTGTCTATAAATATTTCGACATTTCAATTTCGCACACCTTTTATATGTTTTTGCTATACACTAGAGAGATCTCAGTCTGTGTCTCGGTGCTATAACTTTTTACTAGCCTGTAAATTGTTTTGGTTGCTAAGACCACTTATTAAAGCGATATCTTTAAGTAAATTCTACTAATATTATAAATGCGAAAGTGAGTTTTTATATTTGTTTGTTTATTGCCACTTCACGTTTCCACCACGGAATCTATTTAGATAAAATTTGATATGGATATAGTATAATAATTAGGGAAGAACATAGGAAAATGCTCTGTCTGCCCCATTAGGGATAAAGACGTGATAGTATGTATGTATGTAAGAACATAGGATAGTTTTCATCTCGAAAATCCCATGAGGAGCGAAGCCCACGGGCACAGCTAGTAATTCCAAACTAGTAGTTCTTAACATTTATACAGTTATTACTACTTTACTGCTAATAACTTTTCTCTTTTTCCCTTTATTTGCCATGCTGACGGTACAGCACTTTCAATGCAGAATTGACAACTTAAATTGCGGTATAATTTGAATTTGACACTACTGACGATTTCCGAATTGATACACAGAGACAATTCGTATGTTAATTATAAACACACACTATAATGGCTCAGGGCGCTCGTGAGATGAAACATATGTACCAGAGAACATATGCCATTAAATATACAACCTTCTAGGAGCGAACACATCATGCAAACAAAATATACTTGCATTCAGTAGAAATATTTAGACAGGTTTTTTTATAAAAAAAAACACGTAAAATGTATACTAACTTTAAAAAGTTTATACAAAAAAGAACCTTATTTTCTTAGCTTCCAAAACAGTATTCATATAAGTATTACATACAGAACGGAATCTCCTAAAGTCCCGCGCAATATGCGCATGCGCACCCTAAGGTCACCCACGTAATACACGTCCCCGTCCCCCGTCCCCGCACCTCTCCCCCGTTTTCGTCTAGTCGCGTGCGTTGGCACACACACATTGACTTGTGCACGGATGCAAAGTTTCGTTTGTAGTAGTAGGCATAAATTATACTCCGCTTCTATAAAGTGCCATACACCTGTGCTTTCACACAAACATGAAAGCGATTATATTTCATTTTCAAACGTCCATTTTAGTTTTAGTTGCATGAGCATATTCTAACAATTTGAGTTAAACCCTAACACAAGGGCGTTGAACTAAGATTCGCTGACACAGCTTAGTGGGCACTGTCTGTCCGTCTGTCCATAATTTATTCATGGTGATGTTCAAACGGTGACTGAAATTATTGAGATAGTCAAGTTTGTTATAGTTGAATGTAGCTCGGTGGCGCGGCGGGAGTGCGCATTACTAGCGCTTTCGCAAGTAAAGCGTCACCGGGCGTGGTCCGCTTTTGGATGGGTGATAACAAGTATCATAAAAATTTCTCGAGCTTCTCTGTGCTTCGGAAGGTTGATCGTATTGTCGTTGTTCGTATGAGCTGTTGGTCTCAACTGTTAGCTTTGTATGGCAGTCGTCAAGCAAAGCCCCTTTAGGCAGCTTAATAAAAAAACTGAACGGGTGTGGTTTCCAGGGGTGCGTATTGCTTGATATAATTACATTTTATATATTTACATTTTAATAACGTTCATAACATATAATGTTAATTTGACATAATCATTAAGGTATATATTTTTAATAGCTATAATATTCATTACATTTTCATTTTAAAAAGCATAAAATCATTTATATAACGTTTATGTACACTAAACATCACCTGTTATACAACTTGTGCGGTATACAGGACAAAAAGTATATCATTCAAAATGTATATTGTTGAAAAGACATATCATTCAAAACATATAACTATCAAAATCATATTGTTTAGAAGATATATGACTTCAAAACCATACCATCTAAAAAGTATAGACAGGCAGACGAAAATAATTCAAATTTGGGAAATCTCATAAACTTTAATTTTGTTATAAAAAAAACTCAAGGTATAGGATAGGTTTATAAAGGTGCAAAGTTTAAACAAAGAAGTAGGCAATGTCCATTAAGATATTTTATAACATAAAAGAAACTGTGAATAAGATACCCAAAAGTGGGGGCAAACATAAAAATAAAATATCTAAATTTGTCAGTAAACGATTAGATTAGTAAAAAAATCTGACTAGAAAATAGTAAAAAAAGAAGTCATAACATAAAGGCTACAAAAACTAACCAATTTTTTTATTAACAAACAAATCTTGCCAATAGCCAAGCTATGAAAACAATTTTTTCACTGTATGAAAAATTTGGTTACACGTACAAAATGCGCGCGCATTTTGTACGTGTAACCAAATTTTCCGCCCAAGCCCCAAGGTATTAAAAATTTGGTTACACATACAAAATGCGCGCGCATTTTGAATGTGTAACCAAATTTTTCGCCCCAGGCCCAAGGTATGAAAGAAATAAAAAAATAACTAACTTATTTTTTACGAACCGAAGCCCGCAACTTCGCTCGCGTGGACTTTATGTCTCTTGAAAATGCTCATCAGGCTGAACAACTTTTACTAAGGCACCATTTTTATATCTCTTATAGTTTAGCTAGACCAGTATAGTTCTGCATCAGGTGTTCTTCCAAAATTATTTATACCCTGTATGTTGCCCAGGCTTACAGCTATATAACTAAAAAAGTTTAATTTGAATTCGTCTAGCATTTCCGGAGATTAGCGTGTAATAACAGACAAACAGACACATAGACAAACGACAGACTTTTTTTAAATTCTTACTCCATTACTATATCTCCTTCGTCCTAATATTTTTTTTGAAATATATCTAATATACAGACACTTTTTTACTGTTTTATTATATGTATGATATAGATTAAATTTCACTTATTATTGAAATTAAATCTAAGAGTTCACAAATAACACTATTTCGTACTTTTAAACGTTTTGCACTTATTTTTTATTTATGGCTAACAAACGAAAATTTGAGGAAGGAAATTATCTATTAATGTTAATACGTAATCAGTAATTAAATTATGTGATTGCGACATATTAATATATTATTTTCAACCCTTCTGCATTGGCTTGTCTTAATAAAATTATCCGCAACATACTGCCAGGCGCTATATCAAAAGTTTGTTATATCTAATGATGATTATATATAAAGAATCTTCTACTAATCGATTTATATACGCAATGATTATTATGCTTAATAATATATCTACAGAAAGTTTATTATACGTAACGTAAATAGATTTCAAGAATTTTATACGACTTTAAATGTATACGAAAGGTTTGTTAGGTTAAATAATTATTATTTAAACGATTTTATGGGTTAGAAAAGTATGATTTATGATTTTTATCTTTCTTGATAATTATACCGACCAAAATTATACATTTCGTTGGTATTTATTCAAAATAATATATATATTGTTGTTCTGTCTTATATTACTTACCCGGTTTCCAGCAGAGTAGAATAGGGCCACTCCAAATCCTCCCGTGGATATCGTAGAAGGCGACTTAGGAAATACAAGCTAAACAAAGCTTATAAACATCAATGAGACCTCTCCACCCATATGGCCAGCGAGGAGAGTCTAGGCCAAGTCCTTTGGCTGCTCTGGCCAAGTATGTCTCTGGTAGTACAGAGAGGGTCGTGCTCCTGCAGTGGAGACAAAAAGACCTGATGATGATGATATTTAAAACATCCTTATTTTTTGTCGGGGGTTAAAAATACCTTGATTTATCCGTGACCCGCCACTGTAGAATGTCTCTAAAACCCGTGGGTTGTTTTGCAGGTCGCCTGCAACTTTGTTTTTTGCCTCGTTAGCCCCGTCCGTGGCAGACTCGAAACAATAAATGCCTGGGTTACGTTGGTTTGGATAATGAACGCAAGGATTTTAAAAATAGTAGATTGTGCTACAAGGGGTGAAGGTAATAGTTTAAACGCGAGGGCGATACTTTGAATCCAGAGCGAAGGATTCAAAGTATCGCCCTCGGAATCCGGATTGAAGCGAGGGATTCATGTACATCGCCCGAAGTAAAAATATTACAGTACCCAAGTAGCACACTCTACTTTTCATGTATTAATAGAAAAACTAGCAAATACAAAACAGAATATAGATAAAGTAGAACACCTACACATAACTAATCAGAGTTCAACTAAGGGATACTTACCATTATTTGGGGTCGTTTTCAATCAACTATACTAAAAATTAATTTTTATTAGAACCAACTTCTGATAAAATTTTCACTCATAACATAACTTTGTTTGCGTGGTCTTTCATATCTTTTTATTTTGTAAATGATATATTCTCTATCGGCTTAAACTTTTAAAAAAGAATTTAAATCACTTTGAATCAAAGACAAAAGCTGCACTTTTTTAATTATACTGATAACTTTTTTCGAACTGAAGAACATAAAAACATGTATTTCAAATTTAAAAAATCGCAGCGCCTGTACCCTTTATTTATTGTTTTAAATCTAAATTCTTCTTTTTTTGCTAGACTGCCAAGATGACATCAAGATATTAGACGCACGGAAACTACAGGACAAATCAATTTAGGTTTGGCGGCGCAGACAGAGCCCAGGGCCGCAGGACTCAAAGGTCACTTAGCATGACGGCTATTATTAATTCTGTGATGATGGTATAGGCTTAAAGTTGGAATATTGATGATTTGATAACTAGCCACATCCTCTATTCTTCTTCTTTTTCTTATCGTGTGTGTTAGTGACTAACACTAGTGTCAGAGTTTTTAAACCGCCGTAAAGGCCTCTGACATGGTTTTAGGTAACGACCAATGTCAAAGACAGTGACCGGGACCGACAGCTTAACGTCCCCTCCGAAGCACGGATCATCTTACTTATCAGACAATCAGGTGATCAGTCTACAATGTCCTAACCAAACTAGGACAACAACACAAAGTCGTTGTCCCCGCCGGGAATCGAACCCGCGACCTCCGGGTATGAGCCGAACGCTCTAACCACTACACCACGGAGGCATCCTCTATAAACATAATAAAGTTATATTCCAACAGTTTTTCAGCAGAAAAGAACTTAAGAATATTACCTTTTAACCATGATGCTCAAAAACTTAAGATAAAATACACCGTAGCTTCTCGTTTTTCAAGTCATTTTACAAACAGAGGCGACTAACGAAGCAAATAACCAACAGATGCAGTGCCCTCTCCGCAAACGAGTACAGAAGCCGGGGTTTGCAGCGGAACTAGGAAAAAAGTTTCGTGTTCAACTTGCAAAGGGATTTCAGGTTTAAACGTTAGCTTTATAAACCTTAAAAGGTTTATTAGATAGAAAGACTTCCTAATAACATTGATGAAGTACAAACAAATGAGACGCGAAATACAACGTGTGACATCTATATCTATATCTATACATATAATAAAACAGTAAAAAAAGTGTGTCTGTACATTAAATATATTTCCAAAAAAAATATTGGGGCGATGGAGACGTATTAATAGAGTAAAAATTTAAAAAAAATGTCTGTCTGTTTGTCTGTATGTCTGTTTGTCTGTTTGTACACGCTAATATCCGGAAATACTGGACGGATTCGAATGAAACTTTTTTTGTTATATAGCTATTAAGCCTGGGCAACATATAGGGTATAAATAATTTTGAAAAATGGAACGCCTGATGCAGAACCATAATGGTCCAGCTGAACTATAAGAGATATAAAAATGCCGCCTTAGTAAAAGTTGTTCAGCCTGATGAGCATTTTCCAGAGACATAAAGTCCACGCGAACAAAGTCGCGGGCTTCGGCTAGTTAATAAATATAATAATAAATAATAAATAAATAAATATATGTATAGGGACAAATTACACTGATTGAGCTAGCCCCCAAAGTAAGTTCGAGACTTGTGTTATGGGATAAACTCAACGATACTATATTTTATAACAAATACATATATAGATAAACATCCAAGACCCAGGACAATTTGTAAAAGGCCATTTTCCAACTTGCCCTGACCGGGGATCGAACCCGCGACCTCTGGGTGGCGAACTAGCGTGGTGACCACTACGCCACGGAGGTCGCCATGCTCGCATTAAGATGTTGTCCTTTCGTTACATTTTGAAACTGTAAATGACAGAGGGGGGAAAGCTGGCCGAGCCATTCACTCAATTAAAAATAAGACCGTATGACCATAGCCTACAGTGCATAAACATTTAAGCATGTCAAAATGCTCGCACGCGTCTTGAAATATATCATAATGGCTCTGCGAGTTGTAGACCTCGCGAGTCCCCCCTCCCCCCCCCCCCCCCATCCGTCAAATTTAATCGGATAAAAAAGTAATTCAGGCAAAAAAGTTGCGTCAGCGCTTTTGCAAGTAAAGTGACACCTGGCGTGGTCTGCACTTAGATAGGTGAACACAAGTGGCATAAAAATTTCTTGAGCCTCTCCGTGCTTCGGAAAGCACGTATAAGACGTTGGTCCCGACTGTCATCATTACAGCAGCCGTTAAGCTATAACAGATGTTTAGGCAGTAATTGCAAAATAAAAGCTAAACTACGTTTGTATGAAAATGTCTATGGTAAGGAGAATCTTGAACTACATTAAAAATCTAAATAAATTATTAATAACTCATAATTCATTTTAGATCTGGACGCCACAGTTCACTACGTTTTACTTTAAATCTCTGTATTCGTGTTGATTACAGTTATATTTAAGCTGAGGCGCTTTAGTTTACAGTTTGAAAGCTCGACTTTGCTTTGATATGTATATTAATGGTAATAAATATGTATTTGCTTGCAAAGTTTGTCTTAACGTGAAAACTGAACTGTGGTTTCTTCCATAATCTTCCAAGACTTGGCTCTGTGAGCTGTTAACTTTGGGAATCCACCCCCGTTGAAGTTTATCGAATAAAATAACCGGCCAAGTGCGAGTCGAACTCGCGTACTAATGGTTTCGTACCAATATCTATTAAAAAACTTGAGAGGTGTCAAAGGACATCCGGATGAAACGAAGATCGAGAGAGAGAGACAGACAGAGAAACATGCGCACGCCGCACGGCTTACAACTATCGCAAAAAGTGTCGTTACAACTTTTGGTCTTTATTTTTTTTCGTGTAGCCCTCTTTCGCAACGCGCGATAAGGAACTTAGTTCCAAAATCACGTTTGTTGAATGGGAGGCCCATTTCAATGTTTATTTCATTCTGTTTTTAGTATTTTTTGATCAAGCGGGAACAGAAATACATCATTTGTGAAAATTTCAGCTAGCTGACTATCACGGTTCATGAGATACAGCTTGGTGACAGTGGAGTATTAGTAACACGGTCCCGTTTATACCCTTTGGGTACGGTACCATTATAAAACTACTAACCAAAAGAATGTGTAGCCGTGTGGTTTCCGGCAGAGTAGAATAGGGCCACTCCAAGTCTTCCCGTGGATGTCGTAGAAGGCGACTTACAAGCTAAACAAAGCTTATTAACATCAATGAGACCTCTCCAACCCGTCTGGCCAGCGTGCAGAGTGTAGACCAAATCCTCTGGCTGCTCTGGCTCTGGTAGTACAGAGAGGGTCGTGCTCCTGCAGTGGAGACTAAAAAGACCTATTGATAATAATGAAAAGAATTTCAAAGCTATCAATGCTGAAGAAAAAAATCAACAGAAAAATAAGCGCAATAACTTACAAGTCCCCATTTTAGGCTATTCTAGTGAAACCTAACAAAAGTACCAAACCTCTGTGATACAAGTCGAGCCAGGTGTTCGTAAGTGCTGTATGGAGCCCGTAAAACTTGGATGTCCCGATTCCACCGATTTTTTACGACTACCGAGAACCGAAAAAGGTTCCCAAAAATATGGCCCAGCTAATAAATGGGAAAGTTTGTATTTGCTTCGAAATACGTAGTGCCTTTTACTGTAAGTTTTATCCCATCAAAAACAATACTTGTCAAAAAAACCAAGTCTCGCAACTCAGTTGTTCTGCGGTAAAAAGTTGTGAGATCCATGTAATACCAAGTCGGTTATTAATTTATTCAGTCTCTACTTAAGCGACTTTCTGTCTTAATACGTCCAGTCTCTAAGACCACGATCGTTGTCCATAACAATTGAAAATCAATTGTGTCTGGAATCTCCGTACTCGAAGCATTAAGTTGTTACGTAATAATTAACAGCATCTTATAGTGACGCATATCAATATTAAAATTCTTTAATGTTTTATATAAATATATCGAGACTTGGCCATCGCACTAAATAATTGAATTTACATCTGTTTTCAGGCGATTGAATTTACACGTGTTTTCAGGCGATGGCCAAGTCTCAATATATTTATATAAAACATTAAAGAATTTTAATATTGATATGCGTCACAATAAGATGCTGTTAATTATTACGTAACAACTTAATGCTTCGAGTACGGAGATTCCAGACACAATTGATTTTCAATTGTTATGGACCACGATCGTGGTCTTAGAGACTGGACGTATTAAGACAGAAAGTCGCTTAAGTAGAGACTGAATAAATTAATAACCGACTTGGTATTACATGGATCTCACAACTTTTTACCGCAGAACAACTGAGTTGCGAGACTTGGTTTTTTTGACAAGTATTGTTTTTGATGGGATCTCATTTCTTTTTGTATTTTGTAGACAGTTCTACTTTTTTCCTTTTCGGTACCTTCTACTTATTGTATATATGTATATCTACCAGCAACGAATTTTCTTAAAGCCCTCTCTCTGACTTATGAACTTTTCTTATTTTTGTAGGTAGCCTTCCGTTTTCTCTTTTCCAGTACTACTTCTTGAGCTTCAGCTACAGTTTTTCTAAGAGCCCACTCCCTGTCTCTATGCGTTTTTCTGGGAGGCTTTGAGGCTTTAATTTAATTTACACGTGTTTTCATGACGGGAATACCCATTTTTTGCTCGATTTGGCAGGGGCACTACCATGCGCCTATATTTATATGGGACTAGCTTAAACCCGCGGCTTCGCACGCAATTATAATAACTGCCGTAAAACATCGTTACGAATAAAGCCAATATTGAAAAATTTAACTGAAGACTTGGCTGTATGGGCTTAATTTTCGTTGCGGTCTTTTCTAGATTTTTTAGTTTTTCCTTTATTCATACACCAAACACTACTTATATTCCAAATTTGAAGCTTCTAGGTCTGCTAGAAGTGCCTTAGAATTTTGATGATCGGTGAGTCAGTGAGTGACAAAATTAAGAAATTTGGCCCGTTATAATTCTTTAAATACTGGTTCAAATTGAATGAAATTTGAAATATACCGTGTCTTTACAATGCCTGCATGGTTACTGAAAATTTCAGTCTTCTAGTTTTATCCACAACGAAGTTACAGGGGGTCGAAAATGGTCTGAATTGCTTCGAGAAAAGGATGGTACGGCCGTGACGCTTTTTTGCTCGCCTTGGTGGGGGCACTGCCGTGCCCCCAGATTTAGTTCCGAACGAGAGGAAAAATGCCTGAGCAATTTATTCCTCAACTGAAGATAAGACGTATTATCATGGCCTAATGTTATCTTATTCCTTTAAACGAGCAATTCTTGTATATTTATTTATTTATATGTTTATAAATTTCTGTGATCTCGGAAACGGCTCTAACGATTTCGCTGAAATTTGGTATATGGGGGTTTTCGGGGGTAAAAAATCGATCTAGATTAGTCTTATGTTTTGGAAAACGCGTGTTTTCGAGTTTTCATGCGTTTTTCTTTTCACGCAGAATATGGTCGCTAATTTTGTCCTGTCTGGCGCTATCCGTCTGGCCCAGCGGTTACGCGGACCGCTAGAAAGAGTGTTACGGGTTCGAATCCCACTCAGTGACTAACTTTTGTTTTTTTATATGTTCAAGTTTATATATAATTTTCTATTTTTTTTTTGTTTTTAGCGAAGTTTAAAATAATGTAGTTAATGTTTCAGATATAACCGAGCAAAGCTCGGTCGCCCAGGTACTATTATTATTAATTCTGTGCTAATGTATAAAAACGTTTGAACATGACGGTATCGAGACTACATAAATACGTGATAGTGTATGTATGTATGTATGTAAGGAGTATAAGTTTAGTTATATCTCTATGTATGTATTTAGTAAAGATTTTAATAATAATACAATGTGGAGGGGACGTACTCATAATAGCCATGAGGTATACTAGATCACTTAGATTAGAGCGCTCGGCTCATACCCGGAGGTCGCGGGTTCGATTCCCGGCGGGGACAACGACTTTGTGTTGTTGTCCTAGTTTGGTTAGGATGTTGTAGGCTGATCACCTGATTGTCTGATAAGTAAGATGATCCGTGCTTCGGAGGGCACGTTAAGCCGTCGGTCCCGGTCACTGTCTTTGACATTGGTCATTACCTAAAACCATGTCAGAGGCCTTTAAGGCGGTTTAAAAACTCTAATACTAGTGTTAGTCACTATCACACACGATAAGAAGAAGACTAGATCACTCTAGCATAATAAAATTAAAATAATAGACAAAAAACCAAAAAGTTTCGACATTCCCATACAAATTGCCCGGCTGCACACTTTAGTACGAAAATGCCAAAATTTGCCAAGTACTTACTTTATAATTTTTCAAAACTAAAAACCGACTTCACCCCTTAACTACACAACTTGTTTTGATAAAAACTCAATAGAACCATCTGGCAAATATAACCATTAAAACAAAAAAGAATGTTCTAAATTGGTTCAGGCGTCTTCGAATAAAATCGATAAACATACATAAAAAATCACGAAGAATTAATAAACTCCCCCTTTTTGTAATTGGTTAAAAATAACAGACCAAACGGGCCAAATCTATTTCACTGAAACGTGATACGAGTAACAAGACAGACATACTGGAAACAGATTAAATTCGTATTGAAATTTAGGTCCCATTTCCATTCATAATGAATCAGTCAGGCATACTACAAGTGCAAAACATCGAGGGTCTACAAGTTTCGTCGCTTCGACAGGACCTCGCCAGATATCTTATATATATTATTATACCTTCAAACGAGCAATTCTTGTATATTTATAAATTTCTGTGATCTCGAAAACAGCTCTAACGATTTTGCTGAAAATTGGTATATGGGGGTTTTCGGGGGTAAACAATCGATCTAGATTAGACTCATGTTTGGGAAAACGCATATTTTCGAGTTTTCATGCGTTTTTCTTTCCACGCAGAATATGGTCGCTAATTGCTTCGCGCCGGCCGCCATCGGTTTGGCTCAGCGGTTAAGGATGCGAACCGCTAGAAAAAGTGTTACGGGTTCGAATCCCACTCGATGACTTACTTTTGTTTTTTTTATGTTCAAATTTATGTATAAATTTTTATTTTGTATTGTTTTTAGACAAGTTTAAAAAAATGTAGTTAATGTTTGAGATGTAACCGAGCAAAGCTCGGTCACCCAGGTACTGATAATTATGTGTGTAAATGAGTTTTCATGCTGGTCAAGAAACTTAGGATATACCAGGTGCTTCTCTTCCCGCACAGATAGTGAGTGGGCGAAAATGCAAATCATGATAATATTCTTATATAATTTATTTCACTATTTTTAATCCCCGACAAAAAGAGGGGTTTTATAAGGTTGACCTTGTCTGTCGATACGTCTGTCTCTCTGTGGCATCATAGTAGCTCGAACGGATGGACCTATTTCAATGTGTTTTTTTTTACGTGAAAGCAAGTTCACTTGCGGTGGTTCTTAGTAATGTTTAATTAAAATCGGTTCAGCCGTTGAAAAGTTATACTGGGGGTTAACGCTTGAAAGTCCGGGCTTTTCATTGCGAAAATAGAACGCACCAGCGCCACGGATAACAAAACGTCTCGGTAGTTCCGTTACTCATCTCTAGGTTTTATTTTTAATTTGCTTAGCAAACAACATGTAATGACTGTGTTTCGAAAAAGGACACTTAAAGCATATTTAATATTTTCAAAACTTAAAACCGACTTGACCCTCAAAATCCACAACCAAATTTGCAAAAAATTATATGGAACCAAGTAAAAAAAAAATCTATGTCTATGGCCTGACAACCACCTGACAAGTTTCAAACAAACAAACTATACATGAACATACTTAAAAAAGATCGCGACGAATTAGTAACCTCCTTTTTTGGAAGTCGGTTAAAACATGACAAGTAATTATTCTTCTGCACTCTCGATATTTGCAACATTAATTCGACATAGTGAGGTATTGTCATTGTCAACGTCAAAACACAGGTGTATTTAACAACAAATACACCTGTGTTTTCAATGACTGTTTAGGACGAGCGCACTGGGAGTGTTTACCGGGTAACTTACCCGGGTCAAAAATAAATTATTTGTAACTTGAGAATATAAAACATACATACATACTATCACGTCTTTATCCCTAATGGGGCAGACAGAGCATTTTGGGTCTTGCGGTTCTATGCAAAGCCCAGGGCCGCAAGACCCAAAAGCCACTTTTAGCGTCATGGTGGGCGAGAAGATGGAAAAGCAATCAATACAGTGATGGGTTGCTAGCCGCATCGCCTGTTAACATGATTTGCATTTTTGCCCATTCCCTCGATCGGCTTTTACGATCTGCGTGGGAAGAGAAGCAGCTGGTACATTCTAAGTTTTTTTATTTCTCCCAGACCAGCATGGGAGAAAATCTAACGTCGCAAAATAATGTCACTTGTCACTTTGAACTTACTTTGGGGCTAGCTCAACCTGTGTGATTTGTCCCTATACATGCTGACTTTTCATTGGTTTTGGAAAAGAAAATGTCGTATAGTAAAAAAATTACTCTATCCATATACGTAATCCAAATTTTTGTAAGATATAAGACAAAAAAGTTACAAAAATGATTTTCGATCGAGACCACGTAGAAACACTCGCCCAAAACTATCGCGTGAACTCGCATGACCCCGGCGGCGCTTGGCGGTGGCATTACTAATTGATCTCACGATTTTACTTTCGAGTTTTAGTCAAAAAAAATTAGTTCTGAATTTTTATTTTGACTGGCTAATTAGGTCTTACTAACGATTCCTATAAAGTGGCCTTCGGCTCCAAAATCAATAGAAAATCACCGTGTATATATTTATTTATTTATTGACCATATCCATTTTCAAGTTTAGATTTATAATTGCAGTAAGTCTGATGTTGTAAACGCTATTTGGTCCCAAGAAACTATGATATCATCTGCCTGTATTTCAAATAAATCCTTCTTCTTCTTCTTCTTATCGTGTGTGTTAGTGACTAACACTAGCTAGTGTCAGCGTCTGCGTAGATCAGTCCTGATGTACTTGGACCTTATCTAATAATTTCGAAGAGACATTTAACCAAAGGAAGCCGACATAATATAAACATTCTTAAAATAAAACATAAATATAACTTCTTCTTCTTCTTATCGTGTGTGTTAGTGACTAACACTAGTGTCAGAGTTTTTAAACCGCCCTCAAGGCCTCCAACATGGTTTTAGGTAACGACCAATGTCAAAGACAGTGACCGGGACTGACGGCTTAACGTGCCCTCCGAAGCACGGATCATCTTACTTATAAGACAATCAGGTGATCAGCCTACAATGTCCTAACCAAACTAGGACAACAACACAAAGTCGTTGCCCCCGCCGGGAATCGAACCCGCGACCTCCGGGTATGAGCCGAACGCTCTAACCACTACACCACGGAGGCAGTTTTAGTCTTCTTCTTCTTATTATTAAAGTGCTAAGCTCTTGTCTGTGGAGCAACCAATGCCTTCCATCTCTCTCTGTCTAAAGTCAACTCCTTGTATGTTGAAACATTAATCTGATTCTTCTAATAGTTCTTATAGTACCTGGGCGACCGAGCTTTGCTCGGTTACATCTCAAACATTAACAAATTTTTTTAAACTTGTCTAAAACAATGCAAAATAAAAAATTATATATAAACTTAAACATAAAAAAAAAGTAAGTCATCGAGTGGGAATCGAACCCTAGCGGTCGGTATCCTTAACCACTGAGCTAAAATCAAGGCGGTCGGCGCGATGAAATTAGCGACCATATTCTGCGTGGAAAGAAAAACGCATGAAAACTCGAAAACACGCGTTTTCCCAAACATAAAACTAATCTAGATCGATATTTTACCCCCGAAAACCCCCATATACAAATTTTCAGCGAAATCGTTAGAGCCGTTTTCGAGATCACAGAAATTTATAAATAAATATATATACATACAAGAATTGCTCGTTTAAAGGTATAAGATAAAACAAATCCTATAGTAATAAAAACCGGGCAAGTGCGAGTCGGACTCGGGCACGATGTGTTCCGTACCATTGTCTATAAAAAATCACGTTTGTTGGTTTTAGTTTTTGTTCTTATACCGGCAACATAGGGTGAAAATGTCAGCTATCACGGTTTATGAGACAGACAGACAGTCGGATGTACAGCGGAGTCGTAGTAATAGGGTCCCGTTTTCACCCTTTGGGTACGGAACCCTAAAATGTAAGTTGTTGGAAAATAGCGGACCAATTTCAGCATATTGTTGATTTTATGTCAAATTATGTGTGTTTGTTGAAATTTGGAACTACCAAATTACCTGGCCAGTTATACTGTCATCTTGTAACCGAGTATTTAAGACGAAGTTTGGTTTTGGTAGCCACATCAGAGCTCACCGGAATAAAGTTGGAATTTAATTTAATTCAATCAAACAAACAGGAGTCCTCTGCCTGCGCCAAGTATGGCTCTGGTAGTACAGAGAGGGTCGTGCTCCTGCAGTGGAGACAGAAAGACCTGATGATGATGAAAATGATGAAGCAGGAGTCGCCGTCGCCGGATACGGTGTGAACGACATGATGATGTCTTTGTTTGAAACGGTACTTATCGTAACGATGCGATGATAGTAGGACGGTGTTACCTGTAAACAAGATAAAAACAAGTTTCAAAAATACATATTTTTAATACACGCTGGGGGAGAAAAGGAAAACTTAGAATGTAAGTACCTAAATAATTTTTCAAAACTAAAAACTGACTTCTCTATTAAACTACTCAACTGGTTTTGATATAATTAAATTTTTAACAAAAAAAAACAACCGACTTCAATTGTTTTTCAGGAGTTTCTTCCATATCTCCAAAGTTCTTCATCGTGTCTTCACCAAATTAATATGGGACTTGGGAGTAAGGGCTTTCAAATAAAAAAAGAATCATCAAAATCGGTCCACGGTTGCCGAAGATATCGCGTCACATACATACAAAAAAAAAACATACAATCGAATTGATAACCTCCTCCATTTTTGAAGTCGGTGTAAAATATCTATGGGACACCTTGCAAGTATACCCTTTCAAAAATCGGTCCAGGCTTCGAATACTCGGTGAACGTACATGAAAAACTATGGTCAGACAACCTGTGCAAGGTTGCAGGAAGGCGCTGGATGCAGGCCGCTTCCGATCGGTCGTTTTGGAAATCCTTGAGGAAGGCCTATGTCCAGCAGTGGACTTCCTGTGGCTGATATGATGATACGTAAAATAATTAGCCAAGTGCTTTACGGGCCACGCGCAGTGTAGGGTTCCGTAGTTCCGAATGCCAACTTTGAGTTTATGCCACTAAAAACGTTTTAAAACTAATTATCTATTGAATTTGTATGAAATTACTTTTTCCGAGTATATTTTATAAGTTGATCGCCTATAACTTTTTAATTTGTATACCCTACTCAGCTCTGATAGTTTTTCTTTAAACTACATTATATATACTATAGCTGTGATTTTTTTCACGTGGCCATATATAACCGTTTAGTAAATAGGGGGGGGGGGGGGGACACTTGCCTCCAACAAATATTTGCACTTTAAACCCAAATATTTCAGAAACGGATCCCTAAATCGAAAAATGGTGTAAAGAAGCTTACAATGTTTTTGAAAGACCTATTCAACGAAACCCCACACAATGTATTTGTCGAGAAAAAAAATATTGACTACCTCTTAACATGCATGGCAGCTAACGTAAAAAAAATATTTTTCCAAATTTTATTTTACGACTTTTTCGCTTGATTGACATGATTAATTTACATATCTATGCCAAATTACAGCCTTCTAGTACTTATAGTTTCTGAGTAGGACCGTGGACGGACAGACAGACAGACAGACAGACAGACATGGCGAAACTATAAGGGTTCCTTGTTTACTACGGAACCCTAAAGAAGACGCGACTAATTGATAACCTCCTTCTTTTTTGGTCAAAATGTGTCTGTAAAAGTAGCATGTATGTTACTGATTCAAATTCACATTTGAATTTTGAAAAAGTGACATTTGGGTCTTACAGCTCCAGCTCTGTCTAATCCGTTAGGGATGAAGACATGATGTACTTATCTGTATATGAATGTTTAACGCAAAATGAACGTTCCAATAGAGAGTGTCATGCATCGAACAAATAAATAACATTCACAACTCTCAACACCGCTCGATTGATAAATTGATCCGCCGGCTGACCCAAATGGATTCTGTCAATATGAACCGTGTTATTTGTGAAGCTATGTGTAGGGTTATAATAGTTTTGTTTGTTAATAGTTCCGGGTTAATCTTTTACAATTTGAGCCGCATAACCCCCGACAAAAGAGGGGTGTTATATCATCATCAGCAGGTCTTTTTGTCTCCACTGGGACTGGCACAGGAGCACGACCCTCTCTGTACCGGAGCCATACTTGGCCAGAGCAGCTAGAGGACTTGGCCTGCAATCTATTCGCTGGCCAGACAGGTTGGAGAGGTCTCATGATTCTTTATAAGCTTTGTTTAGCTTGGAGGACATAGAGGAAAGGTGTTATAAGTTTTTCTATCTGTCAGTGGCATCCAAGCGCTCGAACGGATGAACCAATTTCGATGAGGTTTCTTTTACGTGAAAGCTAGTTCCTTTGCGGTGGTTCTGAAGCCATTTAAAGTCCTCTTTGTAGAAGAAAATGTTTAAAAGCGCATTTCGGGCTCTGAAGCAGCTCAGATAAACATAAAATCACGTACAAAGATGGTAGAATTTGATGAAAAAAATACACGTTAAAGTGAAAATCGTCTGACCCAGAAATGACATGATATATAAAGCGGGTACTACCACCGAAACTGTCGTTTGATCTGACGAAGGACGGACGTCTGACAAACGATACACGTGTTCGATCCCCATCTCGATCTATTATTTACGATATCGTGTAATAAATGATTCTACCCTTCTTAGTAGGTGGATATATTTAATTGATCTCACAAGTTCTTGACTAAGTCTATAATCATCATTGTTTATTTCATTAGTTCATGTACACTTGAAAATATTACAAATGTGTCTCCACTGCAGGAGCACGACCTTCTCTATACCACCAGAGCCATACTTGGCCAGAGCAGCCAAAGGACTTGTTAAGACTTGTAAAGGGCAATAGATGTGGCGAAATTCTGGACTTATCTTATACCTTTAAACGAGCAATTCTTGTATATTTATTTATTTAAATATTTAAAAATTTCTGTGATTTTGAAAACGGCTGCAACGATTTCGCTGTAAATTAATATTTGGGGGTTTTCGGGCGTAAACAATCGATATAATTAGTCTTAAGTTTGGAAAAACGTGTGTTTTCGAGTTTTCACGCGTTTTTCTTTCCACGCAAAATATGGTCGTTAATTTCGTCGCGCCTCTATCCGTTTGGCTCAGCGGTTTAAGATGCAGACCGCTAGAAAAAATGTTACAGGTTTGAATCCCACTCCGTTATTTACTTTTGTTTTTTTTTATGTTCAAGTTTATATATATTTTTTTTATTTTGTATTGTTTTTAGACATGTTTAAAATTTTTTTGGTAATGTTTGAGATGTAACCGAGCAAAGCTCGATCGCCCGAGTACTATTATTTAGATAACAACAATTGCCATAGACACAAAAAGCTAAATGATTTTGGAATTTCACGGGATTATTCCCGTACAATTAAGGTTATCTCTGACATTTTCATTATTATCTAGCCAGGAATTTGGATCTTAAATGTTTTTCTATATGTGTATCTGTTATAAAATATAGTATCGTTGAGTTGGTATACCATAACACAAGTCTCGAACTTACTTTGGGGCTAGCTCAATCTGTGTAATTTGTCAAACTTATTCATTTATTAGATTTTAATTTAGATTGTAATTTAGATTTTAAATTTAGTTTTTATATTGAGTTCAGTAAATATTTATTTAAATATCTGTCAATTGAATAAAACAAAAGATTCTTTATTGTTTATTTTATTTAACTGGCCTGAAGGATTTGCGGATTTTGGGCATGAATAAAGACTTAATTTCAAAACGAATAATTTTATTACAAAGTAAAAATCCGTTGTTTACATACAGTATGGTAAACAAAAATTATACTAACACAACATCCATCACGATTCCCAAAATAAAACACGGGTTAAACTCAAACAAAATATTTAACGTAACAGTCGCTCCGCGCAATTTTCTCTCACAATTTATTCCAGAAACCACATAACTAAACATTCTAATTGTATTTAAATAACGTGAAATGAGGTTGTAAATATAACACAAGCTTTTTTCAACGCCTTTTCGTGGTTTGGAAAGCGTGAAATTAAAGTGTGGTAGTGACTTGACTCACTTAACTATACTTAAATAATTATAATTTTTCAAAACTAAAAACCGACTCATTTAGTGAGATGAGTGTTGACAATAAAGAGGCTTGAAAGTGGAGATCCATAGATAGTCTCAGCCTAGCCTACCTCCATGGGAAACAGGCGTAAAAATATGTATGTATGTATGTGAAAACCGACTTTCCCAGACTACATAACCGGTTTTGATAAAATTTCTATGGGACCACCTGGGAAGTATATACCCTTCACATCAAAAAAATAAGAATTTTCCAAATCGGTTCAGGCGTCTTCGAATAATCGGTGAACATACATAAAAAAAATATTGCTAAGAATCGATAACCTCCTTTTTTGAAGTCCTTGCGAGGTAGTCTCATAGAAATTTTATCAAAATCAGTTGTGTAGATAGGGGATGTAGTCGGTTTTTAGTTTTAGAAAATTAGAACCTATCTATAAAAAATCTCGTTTGTTTGGGATCCTCACTTTAATATTCTGTATAACTCAAACAGACGGACGGACAGACAAACGGACGTTCAGACAGACCGACAGACGGACGGACGAAGAGACATACAGCGAAGTCTTAGTAATAGGGTCCCGTTTTTATCCTTTGGGTCCAAAAAGGGAATTAAAATAGCCAATGGCAATTTTTTCCTGTCCTACAAACGATTTTAAATTTTTATATGGCCGAACCGATTTTGATCAAACATAGCTAAGAACCATGAAACATGCTTTCAGGTAAAAAAACAAGCATCGAAAATGGTCCATCAGTTTGAGCGCTACGATGCCACGGACAGAAAGACACCTAGCATCAAACTTTTTTGTCAAGGATTAATAAAATGGTATGCAACAGGCAAAAAACCTGCACCGTCTAATTCTGCCATAATCGTAGTAGTTCTTACGACATTCACAGGAAGAGATAGTAATGATTCACATATCGATTCCCCAATCACCATCATTATCATCAGGTCTTTTTGTTTCCACTGCAGGAGCACGACCCTCTCTGTACTACCAGGGTCAAACTTGGCCAGAGCTGCTAAAAGACTTTCCCCTTACTGGTCAGACGGGTTGGAGAGGTCTCATTGATGTTTATAAGCTTTGTTTAGCTTGTATTTCCTAATTCGCCCTCTACGACATCCACGGGAGGACTGGCAGTGGCCCTATTCAACTCTGCCGTAAACCATACGGCAATTTCTCAATGTTGACCTACTTTTCATTCCCCTGAAATCAGTTCCCAGAGTCCTCTTACGTCTAATAAAAGACAAACACGGCAGACGAGGGCGGAATATCGTATTAAGCAAAGGATTGCCCGAAAGCACACAAAGAATCCGAACTCGGTTTTCCCTTTCCATAAATATCAAATTCGTGACTTGAAGTGTGGTTCAAGTGAAAAGCTTTAGAATAGGGGTTGCGACTCATCTGTCAGCATGGAACGGAACTTTCGCATCATCACCAGGTCTTTTTGTCTCCACTGCAGGAGGTCGACCCTCTCCGAACTTCTAGAGCCATACTTGGCTAGAGCAGCCAGAGGACTTGGCCTACACTCTCCTCGCTGGCCAGACGCGTTGGAAAGGTCTCATTGATGTTTATAAGCTTTGTTTAGACTACGAGACTAAGACATCCTTCTACGATATCCACGGTGAGACTTGGAGTGGTCCTATTCTACTCTGCCGAAAGTGACACATTCGCATCGTTTCTGCATAATTAATTTATACAAAGTTATTAATACAATAGAGATGTGGACTGGGTCAAATATATACTATTTTATTACCAAAATTAAAAGATCCATTTTTATTGTTTAGAAAAGTAGTCAAAATTCACGAATACACACTGCTTCGAAGTTTCGAAGTGGCAGCGATTTACGTTACGTTGGTTAAAAATCGTAGCCAATCGTGATGTCACGCGAAAAAATGCGCTGTATTTTCGTCAATATTTGCTAATGAGAGAAAAGAAAAAATACGTGTACCATACTTTTTAATAATCTATCAAATGAGCCAAAAAAATGTTTAGTCTCTAGTCACATTCGCCATAAGAGACCTCCGCACTCGGAATCAAAAATCAAAATAAATCAAAAATATTTACAATAGATAGTAGTTGGAGCCTACTTTTAAGTAAAAAAATACTTTCGCCAGTAGGCTCCGCTCCTCCATAACGCTAACATATTGTACCTACCAGGTAAAAAATAAATTTAGTTCATTTAACAATTTAAACAAAAAAAAGAAAATATTCAATAAGTGTGCGGAATAAAGTCGCAATATTTCGGCCAGTAGCTGATATTCTACTTGAGTAACCCGTATATCGCATGCATTGTCTATTTTACATTAGTTCTAACAAAAAAATCGATAAACTACCATTCTTTAATTTGTTTTTATATTTGTATCATGTATGGATTTCTGACATCCGAAATAAATGAATAAACTAATTTATTATTATTATTTAAAATCTATGATTTGTAAAAAAAAGCAATTTTATTAATATTCAATTATAAATCATTTTCTTTAGAATCTCTTTTAACTTGGGCCACCTTCGATCGGCTTGCATTCGCGCAGCGTACCTACCCCGAGGGGTCAGTTAGACAAATGACGTCATCAATACTGACGGATCGCCCGCGGTGATGTATCGCTGTCTCCCTCGCACTTCCTTCTGAAGAATTTTATTGATAACAGACCTAGAATTTTTTATGTATCGCTGTCTCACTCGCACTTTCTTCACAAGAATTGATAACAGACCTAAAAATTTTTATCCCGTGAAAAGACCACACTAGCAGCTTGTAAATGTTTATAGTTCGGTGTTTCAAAGGTAAGGAACATGTAAAACAAAAAAACCGAAACTAAACCGGTAAAATCTAAAACCGGTTTAACTTAAGTGGTTGTAACAGCTCAATATTATGTCCCGCTGCAAACTTTAGGTATTTTCACACAACTAATTCCGATCACTGTTAATAAACCTACATTATTACTACGCGTTCGGCGACCACTCCGGAGTGGTATTTTAGTAACATGAATCGTATGTCTATAGTAATAAGAATGAAATTGGCTTGCGATGCACTTTCAGGTGTATCTAAACGAACAGGTGCCGAGTTTTAACGCGATCTAAATTAAACCATACCGCTAACGTCATTGAGTAGATATTTCTTTGAATTCCTTTGCTAAATAAGACTTCTGTACGTGAGAACTAGTTCTTATTCTGTGACATAACCACAGAATTAATGAGTAATACATACAGACAGGAGTCTCCTAAGGTCCCACGTAATACGCGTCCCCGTCCCCCGTCCCCGCACCTCTCCCCCGTTTTCGTCTAGTCGCGTGCGTTGGCACACACACTTTGCCGCGTGCACGGATGTATAGTTTCGTTTGTAGTAGTAGGCATAAATGATACTCCACTTCTATGAAGTGCCATACACCTGTTTGAGGACATGTGGGTGTTGAGCGGTCGGCGGCTGGCGCCTGGCCGCGTCAACGGAGGAGAGATGCGGGGTCGGGAGAAGGGCTCATCAGGCTGAACAACTTTTGCTAAGGCGCCATTTTTATATTTCTAACAGTTTAGCTGGACCATTACGGTTCTGCATCAGGTGTTCCATTTTCGAAAATCAATTATACCCTATATGTTGCCCGGGCATCACAGCTATATAACAAAACAATTGCATTTGAATCCGTCCAGTATTTATGAAGATTAGCGTGTACAAACAGACAAACAGCCAGACATTTTTTTAATTCTTACTCAATTACTGTCTCTATCGCCCAAATATTGTTATTGGAAATACATTCAGTACAGACACATTTTTTACTGTTTTACTATGCCCCAAAATACACCAACCGATTTTGTAAAAAAATCTATGAGACCACCTAACAAGTATGCACTTTCAAACAAAAAATAATTTTCATTCGAATAATCAGTGAACATACATAAAAAATCGGCCAAGTGCGAATCGGATTCGCGCACTAAGGGTTCCGTGCCATTATATCTATAAAAAATCGCGTTTGTTGTATGGGAGCCCCCCTTAAATATTTATTTTATTTTGTTTTTAGTATTTGTTGTTATAGTAGCAACAGAAATACATAATTTGTAAAAATTTCAACTGTCTAGCTATCGCGGTTCTTGAGATACAGTCTGGTGACAAACAGACGGACAGACGGACAGACAGCGAAGTTTTAGTAATAGGGTCGCGTTTTTACCCTTTGGGTACGGAACCCTAAACAAGATCGCGACCAATTTCTAACGTCATTTTTTAAGTCAGTTGAAAATGTAAGTTTCCTTTCCAAAAAACGTCTTTAACATTCCCGTTCCGTTCCGTTCCATTTCCATTCCGTTTAATATTCCCCCGCGGTACACAACAAACGGCGTCAGCGCGATAGTGATCCGCGGTTTTACACCCGGATTTAGCACGTTTATTACGTTATAATGTGCGTTGAGAACGCGCGCGGTATTTTAACCTCCGTTCGCAATATTTTGGGAGCTTATATTATGATAATAGTATTTCACTAGCACAATTACCGTAAAACATCGAACTATTTATATGGACATGTTGAGAGGATGGATGAAAAGATTTAAAAACAAGATTTTTCGTGCGGATGTGGATGGTAGAACCGGACCGGGTCGACCGCGACGAACATTCTGCTACCAAATTGCTGTTCAGAAGAGTGATGTAAGGAGTACCCATAACCCATAACCGGAGAGCATGCACGAAAAGAGTTATGAGTGTTGACGAAGCAAAAGAGATTTGCAAGGATCGTAGTAAGTGGAAATCCATAGTCTCTGCCTACCTCCATGGGAAACAGGCGTGAAAATATGTATGTATGTATTTAAATGCTCTACACAAACATTTATTTATTAAACAAGCGAGAGAAGCCTGCTAAGTTCTCTGAGACTAATTGTCGTCAGGGCTTAACACACTGACTTAACACTTGTAGCTACAAATTACGGCTCGCTAAACTTACACAATTTCATTTATGCAATTTTTCATCATCATCATCAGATTTTTTTGTCTCCACTGCAGGAATACGACCCTCTCTGTACTTACAGAGCCTTGGCCGGAGCAGATAGGACAGAGGACTTGGTCTACACTCTCCTCGCTGGCCAGACGGGTTGGAGAGGTCTCATTGATGTTTATAAGCTTTGTTTAGCTTGTATTCCCTATGTCGCCTTCTGCGAAATCCACGGGAGGACATGGAGTGGCCCTATTCTACTCTGCTGGAAACCACAAGGCAATTTTGCAACATGTAATTTTTAAATAAATAATAACCTGTATAAAACAGAAAGCAACTCGCAAATACCTAAATAAATTACTCGAAGACAATATATGGCGCCGCGTCCGCTCGCCCGTTCAGGCCGCAGTTGATAACAACTGCGTGCCTCGTACCACGCAAACGGCGAAAGCTGGAGACAAGCGACGACCATACAGTTTGCGATAATTAAGCGACAGTCACGATTCAAAGACGAATTATAATCATCAACAAACTTTCGCCAAACAGTCTTTAGGCGATAAAAGGCTACAAGAATATCGGATAAAACGATACAGACAGCGATATCGCCGGTGTAAAACAACTTAAACTTACAAATAATAGCTTTACCACAGACACGCAAATATAGAGGTGAACAGATGCGACTCTAATTCAATTAACGGTTCTTAACTGCACATAAATTACACATCAGTTATCATCTGAGTCTCACTAATATGACGACTGTTTTTAATTAGATACAATATGAACAATAAACAAAATTTTAACAAGACCTGTGCAACTAGTAGTTCATCCAGAGCTGTGAAACGCTTACAAACCACTATCTCGGTAACTCCTAAACCGAATTAGCTTATATGGAACTTATATTAGTCTCATCTACAGTCATCATCATACGAGCGTATTACCGGTTCATCCTCAGCGGTAACGCTTCAGAGCCCGGGGTCCGCTTTTTACCTAGGTGATTTGACAAAGTTACTGGCTTTCTCGGTAACTCCTAAACCGAATTAGCTTATATGGAACTTATATTGGTCTCATCTACAGTCATCATCATACGAGCGTATTACCGGTTCATCATCAGCGGTAACGCTTCAGAGCCCGGGGTCCGCTTTTTACCTAGGTGATTTGACAAAGTTACTGGCTTTTACACAGAGCGACTGCCGTCTGACCTCTGCAACCCAAAAAATAGGTTTGATAGGTTTGAGCAAACGCCGCTTGGCGTTTGAGTGGGACCGACAGTTTAGTGTTTAACACGGAATCATCTTTCTTTTCAGATAATCAAGTGATTCAAGTCTGCAATATCCTAACCAGACTGGAAACAACTTTTACACAAAGTATACTTCCCAGTGGGATCGGACCCACGACATCCGGATCACAAGGCGAATGCCTTGATCACTAGACCACGGTGGCAGGTGGTCAGTCTACTTCTAAATTTTATACAATTACAAAGAGACACACTACGATTTAGTATATCTCTGAGAGTAATTGTCATTTTGGATGTCCATCAGTGGACGTTATTCCTCTGAAATGATGATGATGATACTCAAGTTATTGTCAAACATGCACACAAGCACACAGACACCAGATTGTACGCAAGATTCGAAGAATTTTCTCCTCAGAATTAGTGGAAAAGACAATGCGGCGCGTCGCTTATCCTTCTGTAATTAGTCTTACTTTGCGACTAGAGGCGACAAAAAATATAATACACCGCGCTAATATTTCACTAGACTCAAAACGCGCCACATTTCTCATTCTGCGTACTCGCTCTAGTTGAAAAATGTGTCACTGGTTTCTTTAAAAATTTCTCGTTGTTGGAAATGTTAAATTGGAATTCTCTGCAGTGCTCGTTATCTTTCTTTTATTTGGTTATCTTTTGTGTAACAAGAGTTATATGGGTTTTTGGGATTCTGGAAATTGCTGAAAGCAAGATTTTGTTGTGTTTAGAAATCTTCTTATTGGGTGACTTTATCTTAGTGCGTTCCTGGTTGCATCCTCAGCTGAGCTGCTTCGGAGCCCTGGGTACAATGAAATTTTTCTTCTCCAAATATAACATGTATGTGAATGGTCACCCAAGGAATCAAATCAAATCAAATCAAATATATCTTTATTATCATAGGATATTTAAAATATCTCTTAATAATCGTCATTATTTTGTTGCACTATTGTTGACGTCAAATAGTTACTTACAGCTAAGTTTACTACCGCTTCCAAAGCGCTAGTGCAGAAGAAGCGGTAACAAACTGCACTGCACCTCTTCACCAAGGACGTCAACTCACAATTAAATTAATACTTAAAGTTAATGTGGACAGAGAATACATTGTTTTGTTTGTTATGTCATATCATAATTTAAATTTAATTTTTAGAATGTCAAAATTTTAAAGTAATGTCAAGTTGTAGATTCAGTTTGAACAAAATGTACCAAATTATGACATTTTCGAGTACCTATATTACAAACTTTTAGAGGGACCCGCGTCAAGCTCAAGCCAGACTTTTTTGTCGTTAAGGTAGTCATCGGTCCTATAATAAGCCTTCTCACAAAGTACTTTCTTTACATAAGTTTTGAATCTTTTGTCTGGCATATCAAGGATCGACTTTGGCAATTTATTATAAAAAAGTATACAGTTCCCCATAAACGTCTTATTAATTGTTTTAAGCCTATAAAACGGGGCAACTAAGTCATTCTTATTACGTAAGTTTCTATCGGTAAAATCGCTTACTTTATTGTATGAGGAAATATTTTTCCTTACATACATTATGTTTTCAAATATATACTGTGATGCTAAGGTAAGTATATCTATTTCCTTGAATAATTCTCTGAGTGAGTCTCTAGATCCTAACCCGTAAATAGCACGAATTGCCCGTTTTTGTAAAATAAAAATAGTCTGAATATCGGCTGCATTCCCCCACAGGAGTATGCCGTAAGACATTACACTATGAAAGTAACTAAAGTACACTAGTCTAGCAGTTGCTACATCTGTCAATTGTCTTATTCTCCTAACAGCATAAGCCGCAGAACTAAGCCTATTTGAAAGTTTAGTTATATGAGCACCCCATTGAAGTTTCGAGTCTATTGTAATTCCTAAGAAGGTAGTACTTTCAACAAGATCGAGTTTTTCACCATCTATCATTATGTCAACGCAGCCCTGTTTCACATTGGGAAGAGAAAATCGAACGCATTGAGTCTTTTTCGCATTTAACATGAGATTATTGGCAGAAAACCAATCAGAAATGGAAGACAAGGTGCTGTTCACCGCGCTAGCGTTTGTGCTATGTCGATCAAGTTTGAATATAAGCGAGGTGTCATCAGCAAACAGCACTATGCCAGCCTGCTTCTCAACCATGTAAGGCAAGTCATTGACATAAACCAAGAAAAGGAAAGGTCCAAGAATTGAACCTTGCGGTACGCCTATCTTAACATTAGATCCGTGCGATTTTATGCCATTTAAATCAACAGTCTGATGCCTATCTGTTAAATAAGATTCTATAAGTTTTATTGAATTATCATCAAAACCGTATTGACGAAATTTAAGCAAAAGTGTCGGATGATCTACGCAATCAAATGCTTTGGAGAGATCACAAAATGATCCAATTCCATCATTTTTGTTCTCCCATGCGTCGTATATATGAGTAACAAGTGCTACTCCCGCATCGGTGGTCGATTTCCCGCCAGTAAAGCCGAATTGTTGGCTATGGAAAAGGTTGTAGGTCTTAAAATGAAGAAGCATTTGATTGAGCATTATCTTTTCGAACACCTTACTCAAAACTGGCAGGATAGATATAGGTCTGTAGTTGCCAGGATCTGTTTTTTCTCCTTTTTTAAATAAGGGGATTAGTTTACTACATTTCATTAGGTTAGGAAATATGCCTTCATCAATACATTCGTTAAATATAAAAGCTAAATCAGCAGCTATGATATTTATGATATGGCTTACTACAGCAACTGACATGCCCCAATGGTCTTCAGATTTTTTTAAATTTAACTGTTTAAATGCATCTATTATATCTTTGGGGCCAATATGCTTAAATTTAAATTTAGAATCACAAGGCCTAACATTATTCTTAAGCAAGGCTTCAGCACGCTGGGGGCTAGAATTCACATTAGAAGTAAGTTCCAAAGGAATGTTAGTAAAGAAATCATCAAAAATATTTACTATTTCTTCAGTTTTAGTAATAGTCTTACCACAAGATTTGATTTGACAGATATTTTCTTTGGCTTTATTTTTACCCGTTTCTTTATTTATAACATTCCAAGTTTCTTTTATTTTGTTAGGAGCATTATTTATTTTTCTACTTATACGATTTGCCTTGGCTTGTCTACAAACTTTTTTAAATATTTTGGAATAATTTTTAACATATTCTAGAAAGGAAGGACTAAAATTATATTGTTTTTGGGAATATAAGTCATAAAGCCTGCTCCTACTTATGTAGATGCCGGTAGTAGCCCACTCACTAAACTGTAATTTTCTATGCACTACAACTTGTTTTTGTTTCAAAGTTTTTGAATATTCTGAGGTAATAACGTTAAATAGTTTATTGTAATGGTCGTCAGGATTTTTTCCTGTGTAAACGAACGACAACAATTTGTTATCTAAATTATTTTTTAGTTTTTGTATATTTTTAGAAGTAATCGGCCTACAAAAAGTCTTATCTTTGTTCAAAATGCTGGACTTGCCTTTGGACTCCTTGACATAAACTACATATACACCTGAATGATCAGAAGGCAGTTTATTAATAACTGATTTAATAGAATATTTAATATTACTAAAAAAATTGTCTAGACAAGTAGCAGATGTAGCAGTGATTCGTGTTGGCTCAAAGAATACGTTTACTAATTCATAACATTTAAAAAGATTTAGAAATTGTGTACTTTTTGGATTATCTACTAAGATATCAACATTAAAATCTCCGCAAACAATTACATTCTTTTTACTAGATAGAACAGGACTTAAGTACCTGGTCCATTGTTTTAAGAAAACTTTTAAAATCACTATTAGGAGGACTGTATACACAAATAATTATATGATGATCTAGCTCGGCACAGGTCACCTCACAAACGCGCTCAACAGAAAGTCTGACAATATCCGTCCGCTCTTTGCTACGGAAAGAATCTTTTACAAAAATTATGGAACCCCCTCGCTGAGCAGACTTCCTGTTAAAGCAGCTAACAATATTATACTTGTTTAGGCTGAACATCATCTGACTCTCATACAGCCAATGTTCAGTCAAACATAAAATGTCAACATCCAATTCTTCAAGAAATAATTCAACTAATAATTCTTTGCCAGAAAAACCTTCTAAATTTTGATGTACTATTCTTAGTTCATGAGGCCTTTCCGTTGTCTTAATGTTCAGTTTAAAACTGCCGTCAAGTCTACAGATTTACCATCACATATTCCTGGTAAATCGGTAGGCGTCTTAAAACTAGGTTTTCGTTTACAATGTAAACTCGTCCAAAAATTAATATTATTTGCTACTAACGTAGCAATCTTGCGAAGTGGAGAAGAAAAAGCTGAAACAGTTTATTTGGCTATAGTTTAACGACCAGCCGCCTGCGTTAACGATTCTTAGACGATACATTTTTGCGATAAACATTCGAAAAAATTTATTTCTACCATCCATAAATTACGCACCTTTTGGCTCCCCCTCTTTCTTGTCGCAGTTGGTCACAATTTTGAGACCCCCACCACCTTTGTAACGTCATAAATAACATTTTTTTATTTTAAAACAAGCAAGTGAAGATTATTACATAGCTTATTATAAGCATATTTTACTGATAAAGCCGGAAATATTTTAAGTGTGTTAATTATTGCTTAAAATTTTGAGTGTTATTGCTTAGATATAGATTTTGTATTGCGACGTAACGATCCTTATGACACGTTCTCCCACTCCTTATCACACACAATCATCTTTGACGCCCTCCCTCCTCCTTAATGTGTCACGTAATTTATGGATGATCCCTAAGAGGCTTAACGTCAAGCAGGCTGTTTCATGTTTCTTAACACGTGCAAAATTCGAATGCAAACTGTTTTTGTTTCTCTAAAATGAGTTCTACAATCCTATTCCAGATCTTGCAAGCCACATACTTTGTGTCGTAAATAGTGAATATAAAATTGACAAAAAGGTGCTCTCACTATAGCATTTCACGTGGAAATTTATCTTAAAGCTGCAATTAAAAGCAACACAAAATAGTAAAGATACAAAAGAGACTTGTGAAACTTTATTAAAGGCAGTATAAGTACTTGGGGCACAGAATTAGTACCAGCACTCGTACAGAAGTGCTAGTGTCACGTCGTTTGTCATTTAATCCAACTTAAAAGGTAGGATAGCTCTCATCTCAATTAATAGTCGCAATATAATTTTATTGCACTGGACTGATGCAGATACACCGAAGTCATAAAATCCACGCGAACGAAGTCCCGGGCATCAGCTAGTTACTTTATCCTATTCTTTCCTACTCATATTATAAATGCGAAAGTGAATTTTTATATATGTTTGTTTGTTAGTTACCTCTTCACGCTTAAACTACTGAACCGATTTGGATGAGATTTGGTATGGATATAGTTTGAGACTCGGGGAAGAACATAAGGTACTCTTTATTCCGAAATTCCCACGGGGAGCGAAGCCCGCGGGTACAGCTAGTAATAATAAGGATAGGCGCAGTTATTTTTCTATCCGCTCCTTACTTTGTGTTCGTAAGCGTGCATTTCACAGGCACAAAGAGCCGTCGACGAGATTCACCATTTATTATTCAGAGAGACCGCAACTAACATGAGGCTTTGAAGACGGCTTTATTGCTGTATTCGTTTTGGAGTGAGATTTACTATTCATACATACTATCTCGTCTTTATTCCTAACGGGGCAGACAGAGCACTTTGGGTCTCGCGGCTCTAAGCAGGGCTGCAAGACTTGTAAGTCATTCGCGTGATGGTGGGCGAGAGGGTGGAAAAAGGAATCAAGAAGGATTAGCCTTAACGTTGACGTGTGGTTTCCGGCTAGTAGAATAAGGCCACTCCAAGTCCTCCCGTGGATGTCGTAGAAGGCGACTTAGGAAATACAAGCTAAACAAAGCTCATGAACATCAATGAGACCTCTCCAACTAGTCTGGTCAGCGTGGAGAGTGTAGGCTAAATCCTCTGGCTGCTCTAACCAAGTATGGCTCTGGTAGTACAGAGATGGTCGTGCTCCTGCAGTGAAGATTAAAAACTTGCTTGCTAGCCGCATCGCCTATTGACTTCATTCCAATGTGGGCTCATTCCTTGGACCAGCTTTAACGATCTACGGGGGCTGAACCAGACAGAAAAACATAGAATGTACCACACATCCTATGTTTTTCTTATCTCCCAGACGAGCATGAAAGAAATCGGGGGTGCATTCATTGACCGAGCGAGCGAAGCGTCTCAGTCTCGAGATTGGCCAAAAACGCTTTTCTTGTCCGGCTGTCTCTCAGTTTGTCTGATTGGCTGTTCTCGCCTACAGATCGCATTTATCAACCGATTCTCGTGAAATTTTGTGAGACGGTTCAATAACGATAAAAAAAATTGTAGATTCAATTTTGCAGATATTTTTAAAAATGGCGGAAATATGCTATAAATAAATAATAAATAAATATATAGGAACAAATTACACTGATTGAGCTAGCCCCAAAGTAAGTTCGAGACTTGTGTTATGGGGTACTAACTCAACGATACTATATTTTATAACAAATACATATATAGATAAACATCCAAAACCCAGGACAATTTGAAAAAGGCCATTTTCCAACTTGCCCTGGCTGAGGATCGAACACAGGACCTCCGGATTAGCGGTCTAGCGTGTTGACCATTACGCCACGGAGGTCATCAAAAAACTTTTTTAAAACTTTTTAAAGATCAGCCATATCGAAAAATGTCACAAATCTTTTTTGTTACCCTTTATTTAGACGCAATTTTTTTGCCTGAACAACTTTTATAACCGATAAACTTCCACGGATCGAGGTGACTTCCGAGGTCTACAGCTCACAGAGCTACTATTTTTAGAAGTAGCAGTAGTAACAAACGGCATTTCAAATTTTCTATATATTTATATCTTCTTTCATATTAGGATTGTGTCACTTTGTACACTAGTGCCCTACTACCCTAGATAGAGCGATTTAAGTTTGAGTCGCTGAGCCTGAAGTTCCGTCCCTTAGGTTTTGAAATGGCGCCAATTTCCAAATAATAAAGCCAATGCGGGCGACACTGAATTCATTCGCAATTAAGAGGCCTGCTTAGTATTCCTCGAAAGTATTTAAATTGAATTAGCTGGAGTTACAGGAATTTCGAATTTAACGAGACCGCTGGGATCGAACGATGGTAAATTTAACATTTCACGCTGAAATTATTGAAAAATACACGAATTGTACAAATCTAAAACTCATCGCTTCAAGCTAAACAAAGCTTATAAAAATCAGTGAGACCCCTCCAACCCGTCTAGCCAGCGAGAAGACTGTAGGCCATGTCCTCTGGCTGCTCTAGCCAAGTATGACTCTAGCAATACAGAAAGGGTTTTGCTCCTGCAGTGGAGACAAAAAGACCTGATGATGATGATGAAATTCGTAGGGATGAAGATTGAGTTAAAAATGAATTCGGTACAGTTTATATAATTAAACGTTACAAAATAAACATACATACATACATACTATCACGTCTTTATCCCTAATGGGGCAGACAGAGCATTTTGGGTCTTGCGGTTTTATGCAGAGCCCAGGGCCGCAAGACCCAAAAGCCACTTTTAGCGTCATGGTGGGCGAGAAAATTACAAAATAAAGTCACTTTTAATTCCAATCGATCAATTTGTAGAAATCTAAACTACCCGTCAACGACCGGAATCGCAGACACAATAGATTTCTATTGTTAACGGGTTCACATGTGAACCGTCGGGGTTTGATAGGTTAATATCTAAATTACAATCTAAATTAAAAATCTAAATCTTGATCATGTGGCATGGTGCCAAGAACACTGGCTGCATTCCCGCGCTGAATAGCTACTGCAATCCTCTGCGCGATTTACTTTTAATTGATCATATCCATTTTCAACAAGATTTTAGATCTATGAATCTTTTCCCGCACAGATCGTAAGAACCGAACAAGGGAATCAGAAACATCGAAAAATGTAGGACGAGGAGCGGGCAATTCGCAAGTCGACGGCAATGCGACTTTGACTAGACTAGATCCTTATGCAAAACACATAACCCTTGTTAAGGCTTCGCTGTCGTCGGGTAAATAGTAATCATCGTCAGAAGCAGGGACCGGATTAGCAGCTAATTTTTAAAACCCCTTTAAGTGGTCATCCTTACGATAGGCTTACACTCACGTTTATGTTAGCCTGTAAAAAGCTTGTCCAGCGAAAGGCTTACCGTATCCCCTATAGGGTAACCCTATCCTTATGATAGGCTAAGCGTTTACCAAATCATTGGAAGGGGTATTTTTTTCCGCTTTATTGAAAGGGTTTTTCCCCCCACGTATCCCCCCCGCACCTTGGCCGCCAGGGAAAGCGTTTCTTAAAAGGTTAGCCTATGAGATAGGGTTACCCTATGAGAAATGGTTTTTGTAAGGGTAACGTGACGTGCATGTTTTAACAACTTATTTAAAGGGAAACCCTTTTAAAGGCTTTCCATATGATACGGTTAGTCGATCGAAAGAGTTACCCAGCGATAGGGGTTTTTGATCCAATAAAAATATTCAAGCCTATCAATTAGCCGCTATAAACCCACGTTAGGGAAAGCGCTTCCTGTCCCTGGTCAGAAGGTTACAGGTTTATTCAATAAATAAGGTCTAACAAAATATACTGAAACTATTTTAAGGATGAATTCCGTCAGTGATAGTTAACAACTTTCCCCAAGAAACATAAGTCGAAATATGAAAAGTAATTTTTTGCTTTCCATACAAATTAGGATCAGCTAATTGGTCAACGTATAGGAGGCCAAAAATTACTTTGAATATTTCGATACGTGTTCCTTGGGGAAAGTTGTTTGCCATCATGGACTGAATTCACCCTTAAAATAGTTTCAGTATATTTTGTTACACCTTATACATCAGCAAGCATTACATTTCAATTAGTAGTGACGTAATTAATTTTCAGATAAGGCTGGGAATCTAACAGCTGAAATTGAAAACAACAGAATTTACAGAATTTAGATTGTGTTTTGACTAGGGTCGTTTGCCGAGTTTACTTGGTTTATCTAGCTATTTATTTGCATATGTCGCAATTGGATTGCATAATTTTCTGTTAACATAACTGCTAGCTGTTTGACAGAATATATCAGTTTTATGCTAGATTGTTTTTATTTTTAAATCCCTACTAAAAAGAGGGGTGTCTTGTCGGCGACGGTCGCTCTGCAGTTTTTGACACAGATATATTTGTCACGTGACTGACAGGTGTCGCGGGCACGCTGTCACTCGTCTGTAAGAGCTAAGAGCTCTAGGCTTGGCGTCGGGGGTCTTCCTCTTATCGTGTGTGTTAGTGACTAACACTAGTGTCAGAGTTTTTAAACCGCCTTAAAGGCCTCTGACATGGTTTTAGGTAACGACCAATGTCAAGGACAGTGACCGGGACCGACGGCTTAACGTGCCCTCCGAAGCACGGATCATCTGACTTATCAGACGATCAGGCGATCAGCCTACAAATGTCCTAACCAAACTAGGACAACAACACAAAGTCGTTGCCCTCGCCGGGAATCGAACCCGCGACCTCCGGGTATGAGCCGAACGCTCTAACCACTACAACACGGAGGCGTCGGGGGTAAAGTAAAGTAAACAAGTTGTTCGATTGCCGCCCCATAACATAAAAGACAATAAGAAAACAAGCGCTGGCATACGATAGGTTAAAAGGTGGTTAAACATGCCTAAGATACATAAAAACGCCGGACTAACTAAGGAGACAGAGAACCTCGCTCTCTCGTCAGAAAGACAAAATAAAGTTAAACAGCAAGTTCTAAATAAGACCGGAAACCCGACATGCAAAGGGAAGGTACTTCCCGGCAAGTTAGATTAACCCGCGAACTGTCAACTCAACACGGTTATCTTTTGATGTGGATTTTAACTAGTTCTCAAGCTATGAAAGCCAATTTGTAACTTTGAATTAGTGTTCTAGTCGTTTGACATAAAGTTCAAGATTGAGTGACTCGTAACGTAAACGATGTTAGGTTAATCTTGAAGCTGTTTTTTATGCCCTTACGCATATAGAGAGGTATTAGTTTTACGGACGGAAGTCTGTCTGTTTGTGAACATACTATAGTCAGATTATCTTATGAGTAGACTATATTTACCCGATTGCGTCTTAATGAGGGTTATGTATTTTAAAAATATATGTGTTTAATTGTTGTCACTGATTTAAGGTGGAGAGAGTCGTTTGATTCGTCTTACGTAGAATAGGGCCACTACAAGTCCTCCCGTGGATGTCGTAGAAGGCGACTTAGGAAATATAAGCTAAACAAAGCTTATAAACATCGATGAGACCTCTCCAACCCGTCTGGCCAGCGTGGAGAGTGTAGGCCAAGTCTTTTGGCTGCTCTGGTCAAGTATGGCTCTGGCAGTACAGAGAGGGCCGTGCTCCTGTAGTGGAGACAAAAAAAGACCTGATGATGATGATGATAAAGAACCTTAATTTTTATTCCTATGCCTATTAAGAATTCATCCATGATCGTGCCAGGAAGAACAATACTTAATCCTTATATCTTTATTATTTCTCAAATTGTCCTGGGTCTTGGATGTTTATCTATATATGTATTTGTCATAAAATATAGTATCGTTGAGTTAGTATCCCATAACACAAGTCTCGAACTTACTTTGGGGCTAGCTCAATCAGTGTAATTTGTCCCTATATATTTATTTATTCATGTTTTTCTTTTGTTTCTTTAGTTTCTTACCTCATTTAATAGGTCCTTTTCCTGGTCACCTTGACAATGAATACGAATCTATCGACTTTCTTCACCTAAAATCAATCAGTGTCAAAAAATAAACACATTTATAATTTAATAAAAAAAAAAAGAACTTTTGGAGAAACTCCTGAAAGGAATTTTTTCTTGCATTTTTTTTATTATTCTACGTAGGTATATTTATTGGGTAATATTGTCGCGTAGGACGATAAGTGATAATGACAATGTCAACGTCACAAATTCAAACTAGGAGAATTCATCTAAAGGGAAATTTCGTCACTCACGACAGCACACGATTGGCCTAGCGGTCTTGGTGTTGGACTGTGAATCCATAGACCCCAGGTTCAAATCACAGTCACGTATAGTGTTTTTGAAGTTTTGTAAGAAATTTCTAGATAACTCTAGATTAAATTAGAATGAAAATACGGGCCAGAAATAAAAGAAGACAAAAGAAAATTTATGACTTAAGTTTAGAACTTTGATGCGATATTGTTCGCATCCGGGGGGTATATAAGCAGAACAAGGCGCGGCCTACGCCAGTTTAGTTTGAAAGTAAAATCCGAAGAAGGAAGAAGGAAGAAGAAAAAGGAAGAAAAGTAAAAGTGGAAGTAGTGAGTAAAAAGTAAAGTGAAGTGAAGTGTTCAGTGCAGTAAATACGCGCGAGAGACGTTTCCGCGCGTGACAGTGCAGTGACGTTTACACGTGTGACAGTGCAGTGACATTACCGCGCGTGACAGTGCAGTGACGTTTCCACACGCGAGACAGTGCAGTGACGTTTCTGTGTGTGTGACAGTACAGTGACATTCCCGCGTATGTACCTGTGACAACTGTGAGTACCCTAGAGTTGTAAATAAAGGCACTATTCCATAGGATTGGTGTTTCCTTTCCTATCCCCAACCCACTCTCGTGACAATTGGTGTCAGAAGTGGGATAGGAAAGATGCCGATCGTGCCTAGAAATGAGAGAGGGGTAACCACGCGAGCGGGAGCTGCAGCGGCAGAGGAACAATCGCTCGAGGAGTCCAACTCTGGCGGAGCTGCGACAACATCAGCGGCCGTCCCACCAGCCGCTCCATTGGAAATGAACGCGTTCCTGCAGCAGATTACTGTCATGATGCAAGAACAAGCACGCCGTCAGGAGGAGCAAGCACGCCGCCAGGAGGAGCAAATACGGGCGCTGCAGGAGGAGCAAGCACGCCGCCAGGAGCAGCAAGCACGCCGCCAGGAGGAGCAAGCACGCCGCCAGGAGGAGCAAATACGTTCGCTGCAGGAGGAGCAAGCACGCCGCCAGGAGGAGCAAGCACGCCGCCAGGAGGAGCAAATACGGGCGCTGCAGGAAGAGCAAGCACGCCGTCAGGAGGAGCAACTTCAGTCCTTTTCCAAAGATGTTTTGGCCGCGGTTCGGGCCAACACAGCCCGGATGGATGACTTCGAGAAGGAAGTTGCAGAAGTAAAGGAGGAAGTTACAGAAGTAAAAGAGGAAGTTGCTGAAGTAAAAGGGACGCTTCAACAGCTTGGTAAGGAAGTTAAACTTCTCAAAGAGTCTGGCCCTGTCACTAGCTCTGTGGTCAGCCATTGGGATGAGCAGGAGGCGCAGTCTGCATTGACCCTGGCACTTCGAGATGACGCTCTGTCCGTATTGGAAGCACTCGGCGCTGGGAAGAAAGAGGTCACCTACGACGAACTCATAGGCGCTCTGGAAGCCAGATACGGTGACAGCCACCTGGAGCATGTATACAGGGCGCAACTCAAAGATCGTTGTCAGCGGGCTAGCGAGACCTTACAACAGTGGTCCGTGGAAGTAGAAAGACTGGTCCGCAAGGCATATCATTCATCACCATCTGTCGTGGAGGAGATGCTCTTGCAGGTTTTTATTGATGGGATACGGGATCCCGAAGTCAGGGCGGCTGTACGACTGGATCACCACACCACCTTGAAAGAAGCAGTGGCTCACGCTTTGGAAGTAGAAGCGGTTCGTCATGACTCACGAGCTCTAAGGCTTCGAGAGGTTGTAGTCACAGAAAACAGTAGACGACGACCCTACAACCCGATGTGCTATGAGTGTGGAGAGCGGGGTCATATTCGAAGCACTTGCCCGAAGCGTGAACGTACAACTTTCCGACGTCAAGTGGATGCAGCGGTTTCGACGTCGGAGCAGTCACAGGAAAACTAAAGAAGGCCAGGGCTGTGGGGTGGGCGCTGGCCGGTAGTAGTAAAGCCCCAGAAATTCTTGTGAAGCAGACTAACGACGGAAATACTCTAGTGATAGACGGTTTAGTCAATGGGAAACCTTTCCAGTTGACATTAGACACTGGAGCTTCACGGACAGTCATTAGCAACCACAGACTTAAGGACATTGGAGGTCGGTATATTCAAGCGAATAAAAATCTCACGTTAACTACTGCTACCGGCCAACGAATCCCATCTGAAGGAGAAAAAATTGTAGCCATTAAGATCGGGGCAACACTTTATTGGCAAAGAGTGATTGTCGCAGGCATCTCCGACGATTGCATTATTGGTTTGGACTTTCTACAAAATCATCAGTGCAATATTGACTTGAAAAATGGTGTTCTAAAACATGGCAATGATGAAATTCCTATGAAAGGAGGAAATTTTGGTAAGGTGTTATGTTTGAGGGACACTATCCTTAACCCAAGATCCCAGACGACGGTCCCTGTTATACTACCACCTAATAATGGTAGCGTACCGCGGAGATGTGCCATTATAGATGGAGAAATCTCAGACGCACCATGGATTCCGGCCCGAACCTTAGTGGGAAGTGGCCAAGTTGCGTTGGTACCTGTTCTCAATCCTCATGATGTAGTGCAAACACTGCGAAAGGGAACAGTTATCGGAAACTGTGATGAAGTAGTCTGGTTGAGGAAGTGTGAAGAGGGACAACAGCGAAAAATAACGAATCAGGAAGAAAGTGTAGCAAAGCTGCTGGAGGGTTGTAAGGGCAATCTTACTAAATTGCAACTAATAAAAGCAAGAAATTTCTTGTTGAAATATAGCAATTTATTCTCTAAAAATGATGGAGATATTGGCAGAACCGATTTGGTAAGACATAAAATTGATACCGGAGATACAGCACCCATTCGGCAGAGACCAAGACCTGTTCCTTTTGCCCGTGAGCAGGAAGTTGAGGACATGATCCAAGAGATGGAGAAGAACGGCGTGATAGAACCTTCATCAAGCCCATGGTGCTCTCCGATTGTATTAGTTAAAAAAAAGGATGGATCAACTAGGTTCTGTGTAGACTATCGGCGATTGAATGATGTAACTAAAAAGGACAGTTACCCACTTCCTAGAATTAATGACACTTTGGATTCACTTTGTGGCATGACTTGGTTCTCTACTCTTGATTTAAAAAGTGGGTATTGGCAAGTAGATTTGGATCCTAAGGATAAAGAGAAGACTGCGTTTTCAACCGGCAAGGGTTTATGGCAGTTCAAAACTATGCCATTTGGACTATGTAACGCGCCAGCAACATTTGAAAGGTTAATGGAACATGTGCTGGCAGGTATACTAGGAGAAACCTGTTTGGTCTATTTAGATGACATCATTATAATAGGAAGAGATTTTGATGATCATCTCAAGAAGCTTGAAAGCGTGTTTTCAAAACTACAGAGTGCAAATTTGAAGCTAAGTCCAAAGAAATGTTCATTTTTTCAACGTCAGGTCAACTACTTGGGTCACGTTATTTCGGAACAAGGTATTGCCACTGACCCGACTAAAATAAGTGCAGTAAAAGATTGGCCAACACCAACAGATAAGACACAGGTGCGAGCATTTTTGGGTCTATGCTCTTACTATCGAAGATTCGTAAGAGGATTTTCCGACATCGCGAAGCCATTACATCGGTTGACAGAAGAGAAACGAGCATTTTCTTGGGAAGAAGATTGTGAGCAAGCTTTTCAAGACCTTAAAATGCGTCTATGTGAAACCCCTATCCTTGGATATCCTGACATAGAAGGCAAGTTTATTGTGGACGCTGATGCAAGTAACACCGGTATTGGAGGTGTTCTATCTCAACAAAGAGGAGATCAGGAAGTAGTAATCGCCTACTTCAGCAAATCTCTTTCAAGGCCAGAGAGAAATTACTGCGTAACTCGCAGAGAATTGTTGGCTGTGGTAAAGACATTGCAACATTTTAAGAAATATTTGCTTGGCCGCAAATTTCTGGTAAGGACTGATCACGCTGCATTGAAATGGTTATTGGAATTCAGAAATCCTGAAGGGCAGGTAGCCAGGTGGATTGAGCTACTCCAAGAGTATGAGTTTGAAATTGAACATCGAGGAGGGAAGAGTCATGGCAATGCGGATGCTCTGTCTCGAAGACCTTGCCTGGAGGACTGCAAACATTGCAATCGGCAGGAAGAGAAGGAAAAAGTAAACATCCGGCTAATCCGTACTGATTCCATAGATGAAAATTGGACTGACGACGCCATGAAAAAGGCTCAGGAAGATGATAAAGATTTTCAACCACTATTGAACTGGCTAAGAAGTGGAACTAAACCAAAATGGTCAGAAGTGGCCAAATACAGTACGGCTACAAAGAGTCTTTGGGCGCAATGGGACAGCCTGGTGTTACATGATGGATTACTCTACCGAAAATGGGAAAGTACTCAAGGTAAAGATTGCCATCTACAATTGGTCGTCCCCAGAGAGAAGATAAGGGAGATTTTAAAAACTTTTCATGATGGTACTTCCGGCGGACACCTGGGGATAAGAAGAACCCTCACAAAAATTAAAGAACGTTTCTACTGGTTACACTGCCGAGATGATGTAGAAGACTGGTGCCGTAAATGTCAGAGTTGTGCGGCAGTTAAGGGACCACAGACTAGAAGCAGAGGAGCTATGAGGTTGTATAATGTCGGAGCTCCTTGGGAACGAGTAGCTCTTGACATAGCCGGACCGTTTCCGATTACGAATGCTGGCAACCGGTACATTTTGGTAGTTATGGACTACTTTACGAAATGGCCTGAAGCATTTGCACTACCTAATCAGGAGGCTACCACCGTAGCGACAAAGCTTGTGAACGAAGTATTCTGTAGATTTGGTGTGCCATTGGAGATGCACAGTGATCAGGGTCGAAACTTTGAATCACAAGTATTCCGAGAAGTCTGTGAAATCATGGGAATCCATAAGACTCGGACGACGCCGTATCACCCGCAGTCAGATGGAATGGTTGAGAGGTTTAACCAAACATTGGAACGGCATCTGGCGAAAGTAGTAGAAAGCCATCAGAAAAACTGGGACGAGTATATTGCGCTATTCCTCTTATCTTATAGGACTGCGGTGCATGAGACCACTACAGTTACTCCAGCATATGCCAATTTTGGAAGAGAATTGAAATTGCCAGCTGATTTGTTATCAAGTTGTCCACCAGATACTCCAAAAGGAATAACCGACTACGCTAATGACCTTCGGATTAAGATGGTTGACGTCTATGAGCAGATTAGAGAGGCTGGGCTTAAAGCTAGTGAACGGATGAAGACTCGTTATGATCGAAGAGCTAACGGCCTCAGCTTCGAGGAAGGAACACTGGTTTGGCTTCATAATCCGGTGAGGAGAAAAGGAAAATCTCCAAAGCTACAACCAAGTTGGGAAGGACCTTACAAAATTGTCACCAGAATTAACGACGTGACTTACCGGATTCAGCGTAATCCTCGCAGTCCTCTCAAAATAGTTCATGTGGATCGATTGGCACGTTATCATGGAAGCAATAATGATCGGGACGATCATGTCTCGAGAGGGGGCAGTGTCGCGTAGGACGATAAGTGATAATGACAATGTCAACGTCACAAATTCAAACTAGGAGAATTCATCTAAAGGGAAATTTCGTCACTCACGTCAGCACACGATTGGCCTAGCGGTCTTGGTGTTGGACTGTGAATCCATAGACCCCAGGTTCAAATCACAGTCACGTATAGTGTTTTTGAAGTTTTGTAAGAAATTTCTAGATAACTCTAGATTAAATTAGAATGAAAATACGGGCCAGAAATAAAAGAAGACAAAAGAAAATTTATGACTTAAGTTTAGAACTTTGATGCGATATTGTTCGCATCCGGGGGGTATATAAGCAGAACAAGGCGCGGCCTACGCCAGTTTAGTTTGAAAGTAAAATCCGAAGAAGGAAGAAGGAAGAAGAAAAAGGAAGAAAAGTAAAAGTGGAAGTAGTGAGTAAAAAGTAAAGTGAAGTGAAGTGTTCAGTGCAGTAAATACGCGCGAGAGACGTTTCCGCGCGTGACAGTGCAGTGACGTTTACACGTGTGACAGTGCAGTGACATTACCGCGCGTGACAGTGCAGTGACGTTTCCACACGCGAGACAGTGCAGTGACGTTTCTGTGTGTGTGACAGTACAGTGACATTCCCGCGTATGTACCTGTGACAACTGTGAGTACCCTAGAGTTGTAAATAAAGGCACTATTCCATAGGATTGGTGTTTCCTTTCCTATCCCCAACCCACTCTCGTGACAATATGTGTTGTTTTTTAAGGAATTTTGCGCCGCTACCAAATCTCTGTTTATCCTTATGGTTGACTGGGAGAGAACGCTTTTAGCGTTAAGTCCGCCAATTGTAAACAATTGTATATTGTGGATCAATAAAGTTTTTATAAATAAATAGTTTATTGAAGTGTTGTATTTATCTACGTTTACTTGTTCAGACAATGTCTCTCGTAACCCCAGTAATTGAGTCGGTAATTAAAGAAGTGCGCAGATGTTCACTCGCGCGTTAATGGCGTTCCTTTGCAGGCTTGTTACTGGCTGTGTTTAATGGAAGAGGCCCTTGAAGGCTTTACAGTTTTCTAATGAAAAGAAAAATACTTTTAACCACCTTCAATTTCAGGAATACAATACAAAAAACTTTATTGCAACAAAAGACATTAACATTTTTTAATAACAACATGTTTTTTTCTTCTTTTTTTAACGTTCCTATACTCCATTTGGTTAGGTATTTAAATAAATGTTAACAATCTTAACTTGTCTTTTTATTGAAATATACACTTTATGAATCACAATACCTTTGCAAATTACAAAGTAATTATGTAATTTATAATTTAAAACATAATTACTTTGTAATTAGCAAAATTATTAATTTATACAGTGTATATTTCAATAAAAAGACATGTCAAGATTGTTTACATTTATGTAAATACCTAAACAAACGGAGTATAATTAACTAAAATAATTAAGTACGCTAATAATATTACAATCTAGCCTAAACTCAGACTAATATGTAAATTAACATTGACCTAGTTTTATACGTTAAGGCCATACCCAAATTTTCCGGGGTCCAGTGGCGCCGCCATTTAAAATAAATCATTTAAAAGGAAACGGAGATATCATTTAAAATTGTGTCTTGGTCAAGTTCTAGATACCCATTCAAAGTATTTTTTAAACTACTTTTTGTAGTTTAAAGTGAGAACGTGAAGCTTTTCTACGCACATTTGCGAAAAACGGCCACTTTTAGCTAATGTGCGTAGAAAAGCTTCACGTTCGCACTTTAAATTATAAACAGTAGTTCATAAAATAGTTTTAAGGGTTATCTAGGGCTTGACCAAGACACAATTTTGAATAATATCTCCGTTTCCTTTTAAATGATTTATTTCAAATGGCGGCGCCACTGGACCCCGGAAAATTTGGGTATGGCCTTAAGTAACCACAGGTGATGAGCTTCAAGAGGCGGCATTATTGCTGAAGCATTCTCTTACAGGCAAACAAAAAGAGAAGGTATAATACAGATACATATACATTTTCACGTCTAAATCCCTGACGGGGTAGACAGAGCCCAGAGCCGTTAGGCCCAAAGGCCACGCTTAGCGTGGTGATGGGCGTTAAGATAGAAAAGGAATCAAAATAGTGATGGGTTGCTAGCCGCATCGCCTATTACCATGATTCAAATCTTGCCCTTTCCCTCGATCGGCCCTTACGATCTGCGCGGGAAGAGAAGCAGCTGGTACATTCTACGTCTTTTCTTTTCTCCCAGACCAGCATGGAAGAAAGAGAAACACATAATAAAACAGTAAAAAAAGTGAGTCTGTACTTACTAGTACTTATAGTCTATGAGTAAAGCCGCAGACAGACAAATAGACATGACGACACTAAAAGGGTTCTTGTTTACTAAGGAACCCTAAGTATGTAGCACTAAAAGTTTGTGCTTAGTCCTTGTCGTCTCTAACGACATCTCTAGGCAAAGATAGGTCCTATCCGGGTCGGAATTCACAGGCTCATGTGTAAGTGGGACCTAAAACGCTATTATTCCTCCTGTCCCATCCTTCTCTCTACTTCATTGTCACCCGCATCACATTACGTCAAGCGTAGAATTCGTCACGTAGTTTCGTGTTATCTACACACGGGTTTAATGCTTAGGTTTAATGCCTCGTTACAATTGCTAGTTTTATTGCGTTGTGTGACATGTCTTTTGTTGTGAGCTCGCGAGTTGTGACAGTATGATTAAGTATTTGTTTGTATACAGTTTTCGTATTGTATTATTTAGTATTAAAATTAAGTAATTAGTCTCTGCCTACCCCTGCGGGAAACAGGCGTGATATTATGTATGTATGTATTAAGTAATTAGTATTACAAATAGTAGTATGTAAGTATTGCTTCAGTTGAGATAAAAAGACCTGATGATGATGATGATGAAAAATAGAAAAAAAAAATGTTTTAACGTTGGTTTGATGACTTTACATATTTTGAGAATTGGTTCAGGTCGCACAAAATCTGGATAAGTGGAAGGATATGGAGGAGTCTTTACCCAGCAGTGAGACAATAAAGGCTAATAAAACACAAATTAAGTATCGTTCTTTTTAATATTATTCACACTTAAATACATGAATTACTGAACGATGCCAGCTGCATTTTTTTGTTTTTTGTGTGTGTAGTAGCCTACACTGGTGACAGATTTCTTTGGGATCCGTAGTAAACAAGGAACCCTTATAGTTTTGCCATGGCTCTTCCCCCCGGACCGCTAAAGCGAATAGACGTGTGTATCCGTATTTATTTATTGCGTTGCTAAATTATAAATAATTTAAATAATATTTCGAATATTCATCGCAAGAGGTACTAGGAGCCCAGAAGACTGCAAGAATTCTTAAAACAACCCATAACGCGCGGGAGCACCACAACGAGGACATCGTGCCCAATAGAAGGAAACGACGGAGACAACAACAGTTCTACGAACAACGAGTCGTTGAAACTGACATCCGAACGCGGTGACAACATAACGTCAACTACCAGGCGCCCATTACGCACAGGAGCATCGCATTGCATACATCGCGCTCTGTTAGAAAGAGACGACGACGGAGACAACAACAGTCCTACGAGCTACGCCTGCGTTTGCGTCACAGCGTTAGAAGAAGACGACGACGGAGACAACAACAGTCCTACGAGCTACGCCTGCGCCTGCGTCGCAGCCATTCATTGAGTACGTAGCCCCGCGCCATCTTGCTTGCTTGCCTTAATTCATAAGCGGAAGCGTGTTAGTCAAATTCTACGAGGCTTGGTCTATTATTTGCAATTTCAAAATATTGCTTTTTATTTTATTTTTTTAATTTTAATTGATTTTTATTTTATTTAATTCTCAAGACTGCAAACTTACTTGTCTCAATAATAGTTTATTTTATATTTCACTTTTCTTTTGCTGGAGTGCGTATCCCTAAAATGCCCAAATTGACCCACTCCCCGCCATTGAACAAGTCGCTTAGCATGTCAGAAAATGATGTCGACAAAGTGGCACAATACTCGGTGCCCATAGAAGAGTTTGTTACACAACGAGACAATAAGAGACGACGACTTTCTGACCAGTCAACATGTGCTGAGACAGACATTCGCACCATTATAAGAGAGGAGTTGCGTGACATAGTTACTACCCTACAATCGCAACATAATGCACGAATGGATGTGCTAGAAAAGCATATGTCGGAAATCAAAACCCAAAACGACACTACGCACAAGAAAAACTTAGACATAGAAATGTCAATCGAGTTTGTGAGTTCCAAAGTACAAGACCTGCAACTTACTATAAAAAATATGGAAGAAGACCGCAATCAACTTGCTACGCAGATAACAACCATAGACGCTAAGTGCGACCTGCTGGAAAGAATGTCGCGTAAAACTTGTATCCAAATCAGGAATGTCCCTAGACAAAAGGCTGAATCGAAGGAAAAACTATTTGACATGGTAAAAAAACTGTCATCTAACCTAGGAATCAATATGGAGATCGCCGAGGTACGCGACGTTTACAGAATGCCCTCCAAGCCAGGCCAAGATAAAACGGCAATGGTAGCTGAGTTTTCCTCTACACTGCTGAAAGGAAATTTTCTAGCTGCAGCCAAAAGCCATAAGTTGACCTCCATCAAGTATAAAACCGAGCAATTGAACTCGTCCCACCTAGGTCTGGATGGCCCCAAATCCGAAATATACATATCGGAGCACCTCACTCCCAGTGCTTCCCGACTGTATTATCTGGCACGTGAATTCCGCAAGACCATGGGGTATGAATTTTGTTGGACATCAAATGGGCTTGTTTACCTACGCAAAAGGCAGGGTGAACCCTACATATTAGTTCAAAGCGAAGCGCAGTTACACCAACTTAGGAGCAAATGACTAGCAGCCAGGCTCATCATAAACTTAATTCTCTATACTTTGACGTTAATTTTGCCAGAGACGGGGATGCACATAAATATGCTTAATACTACTTATTACTACCATTACACACACTCTACAGACTCACACGGAAAATACTATATTTATGTTTGTAAATACTTACTATATTGTTTATACTATATTAATGATAAATCATTACATTTAAAACACACAGAACCTTTAAGAAATATTTTTCAAAAATTATTATTTATACGAGTATATGATGATCTTACAACTAAACTTGAATATGGATAGTCAAGTATTCGAATTATTTGATGAAATCGAGAAGACGTGCTCCAAGACATGTCAGCTGATTGAAGATCCCAAAGACCTTAAAGTTGATATTGAAAAGTTCTCTAATAATAGCAAAAACAGATTTAACATAATTTCTATGAATGTGAGGAGTGTAAGCAAAAACCTTGATAATTTTCTTATATATATCACTAGACTAAACACTCAAATCCATATCATAGTTCTATCAGAATGTTGGTGTGATGAGGACTCTACCCCCCCAACAATAGACGGGTTCGCTGTTTACTTCACCAAACGAAGTCATAATCAAAATGATGGTGTTATAATGTACATTAATAATTCGATTAAAGCGACTGTACAGGAGATAGAACTTAACGAGGCCACTTGTCTATCAGCCCAGATAGGTAATATGACAGTTCTAGGCATCTACAGACCATATTGTTTCAAGAACCCAAACCCATTCATAGATTCATTAGATACATTTCTTACTACTACCAGATCTCGAAACATTGTACTCACGGGCGACATCAATATTGACACCCTAGATACACAGGATACTAATGTATGCGATTATTTGGAGATCATTGGTTCGCATGGACTGCAGAATACAATCGATATTCCTACACATGGAAAAACATGTCTGGATCACATAATGTGCAAACTAGTTGGTGATTTTCAAAGCTATGTCTTAGTTTCAGAGATCACAGACCACTATACATTATTCCTTTCTATCAACACCACACTGGCGGGAAATTCCGAAACTGTCACCAAATTAACGAGAACAAAAACCAACTATCAGTCATTAGCAGAGGCGATAAGAAATTACGACTGGACACAATATTTACTCATTAATGATCCGAACTTAGCAGCTGATACCCTTATTAAAACCCTTCAAGAAATCATTGCCCTCCATACTAATACTGTAACCTATAGCAAAAAGAAAAGACCCCTGAAGCCATGGATCACGCTAGGTATAATGAAATGTTTTCAAAAACGCAATCGAATGCACCTACTCGTTAACAAAAACCCCAACAATAGTGAGTTAAAGCTATCATATATAAAATACCGTAATATCTGCAATCAAGCAGCTAAGACACTAAAAAATAATTATTACAGAGACAAATTTGCCCAAAACTACAAAAATAATAGAGGTACTTGGGATACTGTTAAAGAATTGTGCAACATCAAAAGTCAACGTTCTCAAGCAGACCCATTGCTTAGCTTGCTACCCTCACAAAATGACTCACTTGATGCGGTGAATAATTATTTCACATCTATTGGTAGTGAACTGGCAGTAGATATTCTGAATAAACTTAATACTGACGAGTCTGAGCTAATGAAGCAATGCACCACCTTTGATACAGTGCAATCGATTTTCATGTACCCTACCGACTATATCGAGGTTGATAAAATTATACGTAACTTTAAAACCAACAGTGCGCCAGGCGTTGATCTGATCCCTACTCTTGTTATAAAAAATTCGCACAAAATTCTATGTACCATGATAGCACATTTGTGTAACCTTAGCATTTCTACGGGCACATTCCCAACTATATTTAAAAATGCTGTTGTTATCCCTATTTACAAGGGTGGTGGGGAATATTCGGTAGCGAACTACAGACCTATTTCTTTGCTAAGTATTATTAGCAAAATAATTGAGAAGGTAGTCAATATACGTCTCACAAAATTCTTGGAGGAGAAGCAACTCCTAGCAGAAAACCAATATGGCTTCCGATCTGGCAAAAACACGGAAGACGCCATTGCAGCCCTGACTGAATTGGTTATTAAATCATTAGATTCTGGTGAAAGATGCATAGGTATCTTTCTAGACTTAAAAAAAGCGTTCGACACCGTCTCAATTCCGCTGCTCTTGAAAAAGCTGGAAGAGCTAGGAGTAAGAGGTACTGCCCACGACTGGTTTAAAGACTACTTAACTAATCGAAGCCAAGTCGTTAGAGTCTCCAACACGTACAGCACGAGTTTACCTAACACTTACGGAATCCCCCAAGGAAGCACATTAGGTCCTACACTTTTCTTGGCATACGTCAACAGCCTATGCAGACTAAAGATGGACAATGGCAGTATTCTTGCGTTTGCTGATGACACCGCTCTCATTTTCCGAGGAAATACATGGCACGAAGTGCATAAATATGCCGAACAAGGGTTGCAAAAGATTATTGCATGGCTTGATAATAATCTTCTCACTATCAACGTGGCAAAAACAAAGTACATTTGTTTTAGAACGACTGAAGCTACAAAACCACCAGATGATTATTACCTAAAAGCGCACAAAACATGTAATAAGGACGGCCAACTGACCTACTCATGTAATTGTCCCATTGTAACCCAAACAGACACACACAAATATTTAGGTATTCTGATGGATAAAAATCTTAATTGGGCCCCACATATCACAGCACTAAGTAAAAGAACGCGTAAGCTATTGCATATTTTTAAGAATCTTAGAGAGTCTGCTGACATGCAACTCATAATCAGGATTTACTATGCACTATGTCAATCTGTCCTTACTTATTGTATTCCAATCTGGGGTGGGGCTGCTACTACTCACCTCATTGAGCTAGAGAGAGCCCAAAGAGCAATAATAAAAGTCATGTTACAAAAACCCAGAAAATACCCGACTAACAAACTCTACAACGAATCAGACCTGCTTACAGTACGACAACTATTTATCTACAACTCCGTACTGCGCCACCACAAAAAAATCGATCCCTCACTTATACCCAAAAATAAGAGAAGAGTGCGCATCTTTGTACCATCATTTCACATCTTCCACACGTGTCGCCAAACATATTACACCGGACCATACCTTTACAAGCTCCTCAATGACAAATTACAAATCTATAGCTTGAACAAAACCAAATTAAAATCAGCTCTAAAGCACACACTAAAACAACTTACATATGAAGAAACTGAAAGCATACTTCGACGCGTTTCATGAATCCTGGTTTTATTTCCCTTTATTTATTTCCACACGCATTCATATCATCTATCACTACACTCGTTTTCCATTATTCATACAAATCACACAACAACACACAACGCATATACACTCGCACATGCTATTCAATCAAAAACACAAAAAAGCATATTATGTTTATATTCATTACGTCTCCAAATCTTTGTTTTTTCTTATTTTTTCTTTTATCGTTTTCTATCCTCATTGCATTTATATTTTCCTTCTTATACATATTGTTTAAATTATTGTTGTATTTATTATTATTTTTTAAATCTCACTACTATGTAAGACCATTTCTAGGGGTGGAGGGTTGATAACCTGAGACACAGGAATATTCCTAGTTCAGGTATCAATCCACCATAGTCTACTGCTTTAAATAAGACACTGATTAGTTTAAGTTGTACCTATGCATGTAAATTATGGTGAGCAATAAACGATTATTATTATTATTATTATTATTATTATGTTGAAGATGACGCTTCTTATCTGCCTAAAGGCATCTAACAGATGCTTGACGTCTGCAGCCGGGACCAACGGCTTAAACGTGCTTACCGAAGCACGGATGAGCTCAAGAAATTTTCATGACACTTGTGAATACCCATCCAAGTGTGGACCACGCCCGGGTCGCTTACCTTGCGAAAGCGCTAGTAATGAGCACTCCCAACGGGCCATCGAGCTCCTCGCGAACTACAATAAAAAAAATCTCTATCTTATCTCAAAAAATCTCAATTAATAAAATATTTCTTTTTTATAGTTATATTATTAGCGATTAACTTAAAAACCTATTTGAAGCTACATCAATAAAATTGTTCTATAAATAGTTAAGTTTCGACACTCAATGTCTGCATTGTAAAAATTTGTAAGTTATTAAGATATTTTCTGTAATGACTGACTTTGATTGTGTCACAATCAAGAGAAAAAAGAAACGACGGGTTGCACTCTGGGAGTGCCGGCAGAAGTGAAAACTTGAATATTAACGTTGTGCATTTTTGATATACGAAACAGCAGGCGCAGGCATACATTTTCGCCGCGCCGTAGAAAGAGAGGGGGATACTCCCTCTCCTACGCCGCGCCAGCTGTCTACTCTCCATCCGTCTTACGAAGTTTCGATCAGGTCACGTGTCCTGACGCGAGCGTGTCCTGATGCGAGTTTAACATTTTTTACCCATTCCAAAAAAAGTGCACAACGCCGCTAAAGAAGTCTTCACTTCAAAAATCTATGAAGGAATAGTGCTATCTCGAAAATCAGTGACGTGACAGACCAATTACTGTGACTGTGAGCACTCGATTAGTCCGGACTCCAATCGATATCGATTTAACTCGTAATTAACTGAATTGAGCCGGTCACATTACTGTATCGATGAGAGGGGAGAAAATGAATAGTTTAATCCCTTGTTGAAGTAAAATAGTCTGGCAAGATAAAGTAAGAAGAAGGAAATATCCGATTCTTCCATGCTGGTCTGGGAGAAAAATAACCGGCCAAGTGAGAGTCGGACTTGCACGCGAAATGTTCCGTATTATTATGAATAAAAAAAATACTTTTAAGAGTCCCCCTAAATATTTATTTTATTTAAATTTAATTATTATTTTTTAAGTGAATATACTCTCTGGTTGACTCCCCTTCATAACGCATAACTGAATATTGTGTGAATATTTGTTTATTCAGTTTTATGTATTTGTTGTTATAGCGGCAACAGAAATACATCGTCTGTAAATTTTCACATTCACTCTCTAGCTATGACAGTTCATGAGATACAGCCTGGAGCAGACAGACAGGCAGAGGGCCGGACGGACAGCGGAGTCTTAGCAAAAGGATCCCGTTTTGACCCTTTGGGTACGGAACCCTAAAAATAGCATAGAATTTACCAGCTGCTTCTCTTACTGGCAGATCGTAGAAGCTGAGCAAAGGAACGGGCGAATCATGTTAATAGGCAATGCGGCTAGCAACCCATCACTATTTTGATTTCTTTTTTCACGATTATGCTAAAATGGCCTTCGAGTCTTGAAGCCCTGGGTTCTGTCTGCTTGGAGACAAAAACGTGATAGCGTATTGTACATATAGGTACTTAAAAAACTTAACACTTCTTCTGGCGCAGTAGGGTAAAAAAAAGGTTACACATTGAAATTATATTCGTAAATAATTTGTCTAATTATGACCTACTCAAAGTTTGTTTTTGTTTTGCTTTATACGTATGTAACTCAACATTGTTTACACAAAAGTTACCTTCTCAGTGAGCTACAAACAAGTCATTGTAGGGTTTCCAAGTTCAATACTTTTATTGAGAAAACAAGTCGGGAACTCGAACAGAGGAAATTTCAACGCAGTGTAATGAGCGGGCTGGGAGACTTGCAGTGCAAAATGCAGATAGCAGAGAGAGGTAACATGAGCATATGTACTTCACTTCTTTTTAATAAAAAGAAAAATAAATAGATTATAAAAAAAATATTTCTTCCACACCACTTTGAGGCTTCTTCTTCTTATATTTAAGAGCTGGGCTCTTGTCGGTGGAGTGCTTTCCATGTCTCTCTTTCTTCCGCTAAGTTCTTAAGGTTATAAGGAGGTTAAGAACTTAGCGCTTTGAGGCAATGTACCGAAAATACTGGCAACATTTCCTCGCTGAATCGCTATACTTATACGCTGAGCGAAATAGCTGCCAGCTCTATGATCACCAGTTGCCTTAAGGCCATACCCAAATTTTCCAGGGTCCAGTGGCGCCCCCATTTGAAATAAATCATTCGAAAGGAAACGGTGATATCATTTAAATTTTCGTTTTGATCAAACCCTATATAACCCCTGTAACTATTTTATGAACTACTGTTTATAATTTAAAGTGCGAACGTGAAGCTTTTCTACGCACATTTGCGAAAAACGGCCACTTTTAGCTAATGTGCGTGGAAAAGCTTCACGTTCGCACTTTAAATAATAAACAGTAGTTCATAAAATAGTTAAAAGGGTTATCTAGGGTTTGATCAAGTCGAAATTTTAAATGATATCACCGTTTCCTTTCAAATAATTTATTTTAAATGAGGGCGCCACTGAACCCCAGAAAATTCAGGTAGCCCGTCTTTAGTTTATTTATTAAGGCGCGTCGTGATGTCCTTAAGAAATAATTTAGCTTCAAGACCCCATGGGCCCATTATCTCTACTGCAAAAGGTAACAATATGTAATTGTCGGCCAGACTTTACTTTTGAACTTTTGTAGAGATTTAAAAATACAGGCGTTGCTTGTGCCTTCATAATCGTAGTTAGTGTTGATCCAACTTTTCGTGGATCTTGTGTGAAGTTGATATTTTTCAAAACTAAAAACCGACTTCACCCCCACCGATTTTGATAAAATTTCTATGAGACCGTCTGACAAAAATACCCTTTCAAACAAAAAAAGATTTTTCCAAATCGGTCCAGGCATCTTCAAACGATGTGTCTGTATATCTGTGACTGTCTGTGGCATCGTATCGCTTAAACCAATGGACCGAATTTGATGCCGTTTAAAAGTTCCGCTTGAAATTCTTTGTTTTTTAAAAATTTTCTTGGCAAATAATCTTTTGTACTAATATATTGAACTTCATTTCTTTACCCTCATTACTTTGTGTTCAAACTTCGAACATGACCGAGTTGCCAACAATACAATGTTGCCAGTTAATGTTGCGTTGTGTTGTGACGTCACCACGCGTAAGAAACCGATACTTGAACCAAGAAACAACGCTAAAACAAACTTTTCAGTGTTAATTAACTATTTAAAGTAATAAGGAAGTTTCCTACGTCACAACTAATTATTTGGTACTGTTAATATTATATTATAGAATCATCATCAGGACTTTTTGTCTCCACTGCAGGAGCAAGACCCTCTTTGTACTACCAGAGCCATACTTGCCCAGAGCAGCCAGAGGACTTCGCCTACACTCTCCTCGCTGGCCTGACGGGTTGGAGAGGTCTCATTGATGTTTATAAGCTTTGTTTAGCTTGTATTTCCTAAGTCGCCTTCTACGACATTCACGGGAGGACTTGGAGTGGCCCTATTCTACTCTGCCGGAAACCACACTGCACGTTATTACTAAAAATAATGTCACTTGTCATGATTTTAAATTTATTATTGCGTTGATATTAAGAGCACTGTTTGACTTCAAGAATATATGACGTCATAAGTCTTCATTTTATACAAATCCCGTAGAAAATGTTAGTTTTGACGTTTAGAAATAAGTGTCTAATTTGAGTTATTGGAGTCTACCTTATTTGAGACACATTGTTCGCTGTGACTTTACAACACGTTCAAAATACCGATTATGAAATAAACAGTCACATCTTTTTCCACTGTTTGTTTTATTTGGTTTTCGTGTGTGCCAACACTAAACTTTTCAAGCGAATTAAAGTCATCTGACATAGTTAAACGACTTGAAATGATCGACAGCTTAAGGTGCTTTTCGAAACACGGAAGTACAAATGTGGTGTAGACCTCACGCGTCACCCATATCCGTTGAAGCTTATCGGATAAAAAGTTGTTTAGACAAAAAGTAACGAAAAAGTTTCGCTAAGTTTTTTCAAAATGGCTAAAATATTTTTCAAGTTTCCCATATATCCGAAATTTTTAAAAAGTTCGGAAATCTGATTCGACATATTACACATTTCTATGGTTCTTTTCAAACCGTCTCACAAAATATGCGATCCAGAGACAAGAACAGCCGGACAGCCAGAAAAGAGCATTTTTGGCCAAACTCAAAATTGAGATCTTCGCGCGCTCGGTCAATTAATAATTTGTGGATCTAGCTCGGGGTTGCTAAGATGGAGTGCTCGAGCATTCCGCCTTTGTTTAATCTATATCTATACATATAATAAAACAGTAAAAAAAGTGTGTCTGTACATTAAATATATTTCCAAAAAATATATTGGGGGCGATGGAGACGTAGTAATAGAGTAAGAATTTAAAAAAAAATGTCTGTCTGTTTGTCTGTATGTCTGTTTGTCTGTTTGTACACGCTAATCTCCGGAAATACTGGACGGATTCGAATGAAACTTTTTTTGTTATATAGCTATTAAGCCTGGGCAACATATAGGGTATAAATGATTTTGGAAAATGGAACGCCTGATGCAGAACCATAATGGTCCAACAAAACTATAATCGATATAAAAATGCCGCCTTAGTAAAAGTTGTTCAGCCTGATGAGCATTTTCCAGAGACATAAAGTCCACGCGAACGAAGTCGCGGGCTTCGGCTAGTATAAAATAAATTTATGTTATTGAAAAAAGCAAATTACTTATTGTAGATAGTAAAAACCTTAATTACATGATTTTTTTGGGGATCAATGAAGCTTTTCTTAGCTTTTTTGCCAATAGTTGCAGTTTTTCGCAAGAATGCTAAGAAAAGCTTCAAGTTCTCACTTTCAACAATAGTAGTTCATAAAATAGTTTCAAGGGTTATCAGAGCCGGTATGAGAAAAAAAATTGAATGATAGGTATCTCTGTTTTCTTTCAAATGATTTATTTTAAATGGGGGCAGCACTGGACCCCGTGCACTGCCTCCGTGGTGTAGTGGTTAGAGCGTTCGGCTCATATCCGGAGGTCGCGGGTTCGATTCCCGGCGAGGGCAACGACTTTGTGTTGTTGTCCTAGTTTGGTTAGGACATTGTAGGCTGATCACCTGATTGTCTGATAAGTAAGATGATCCGTGCTTCAGAAGGCTCGTTAAGCCGTCGGCGTCGGTCCCGGTCACTGTCTTTGACATTGGTCGTTACATAAAACCATGTCAGAGGCCTTAATGGCGGTTTAAAAACTTTGACACTAGTGTTAGTCACTAACACACAAGATAAGAAGAAGAACTGAACCCCGAAAAATTAATGTATCCCCTTAAGTAAATGCTCTCGGACCTTTTAATCCCCGACAAAAAAGAGGAGTGTTATGAGTTTGACGCTAATGTCCGACTGTCTGTGGCATAGCAAATGGTTATTAAGCTATGTTTCAAAAGTAATTGGGGTTAACGCTCGATAGTCGGGGTTTTTGTAGTTTGTCTGGCAATAATAGATGGCGCTACGACTAGTTCTACTATTTAGTTCCTCCGCTCATCAATAGATGGCATTTACATCTAAAACTTAGGTTTTTTTAATTTACATGGCAAATAAATTTGTGTAAAGTACACTTTATATTAATTAGTTGAGATTAATAGTATTGCCCATACCACTTAAGATGTCTAATGACCAGTACTTAGGTATTCCTGATACAACAGCGTTTAATGACGTTCCGCTTAGATCCAATTAATTGATCAAAGCTAGTGGAATAGTAGTAGGAGATATAGAAGGGAGACGAGGAAGGGAACGACCGATGATTGTTTTTTGAAGAAATTAAAGAAAAGTTATGAGTAAGGTCCTACCAGGACATTGGAAGTATGGCAAAGAGAAGAGAGGAGCTCCAATTAACTCCACAAGAAGTGAAACACGTGCTAGGGAGTCAAAGAATCCTACTAATATTATAAATGTGAAAGTGAGTTTGTATATTTGTTTGTTTGTTTGTTACCACTTCCTGCTTCATCCACTGAACTTATTTAGATGAAATTTGATATGGATATAGTTTAATACCCGGGGAACGACATAGGATAGTTTTTATCTCGAATTTCCCATGGGGAGCTAAGCCCACGGCACAGAATTAATAATAGTATTACATACAGAACGGAAACTCGCATCGCCCCCCGCAATCTGGCTTCCCCGCAACCCCTCCCCGTCATTGGGCCGTGTAAGCGCCTGTAAAACAGGGTTCTTGCTAGTCGCACGTTGACGTAACGCGAGTTACTTAGGATTATTGAATCATAATGGTGAGAAACTGCGCATATTATCATTGTTTATCCACGGAAAACAATAAAGAACGAAAATTTTATAGATTTCCGAGTGATGAATACGGGTAAGCAAAGCAACAAATTCTGTGGTGGCGACCCTGATTGTTCAACTCACACATTTGACGTGTGCACTGCTCCCTTTTTATGAAGTGCCATACCTGGGCACAGCTAGTAGGAAATAAAGTGTGTGAATCAGGATAATATGATATGACTTGTAAGGTTGTAATAGGGATGACTAAAATTACTTAGATATAAATCCCATTTAAATTAAAACATTTTAATTTAAACAGTGCAATTTTCTTGCCTGTTTATTCCATTGTATTGAAGCAACTAGCTGACCTAATGAACATTGTTCCGCCCGATCCTGTTCCTGTTTCCGCCGCCGCTTCCGTTCCCGTTCCCGTTCCCATTCACGTTCCGGTTCCCATTCCCATTCCCGTTCCCGTTCTTGTTTCCCTTCCACCGTTCCAATTGTCCGCCGCTCCTAAATGTTATCTGATCTCAACAACTTTTCACTATGTTGTTGAATTAACACAAAATAATAAGTTTATAGAATTTCCTTTTCTCAAAAATATTTTGAATAAAGAAAAACCTTTAAACATTGTCTTTTATTTATTACTAAAAACTGAAAAATCATTGCGGTCAGATAACATTTAGAAGTAAATAAACTCTTTTTTTCTTTTTGTGCGCGCTATACTTTCCTCAAATACAGTCACTATAGCCGAAAACGGCCAGTTTGATGATGATGATACTTCCCTCTAAATCCAAGTACCTAATTAAGTTTAGCTGATCTTAGCAATCCGTCGAGACACTAACTTGTGTCTAATTGCATTCAGCAGTCACGTGGTCGATTCAATTTGCGCTAACTGTATTACACGTCACTGATCCTATTGATACGTTAGTTAGGGTCGTCAGACTAAGTACTGTAAACTGAAGATAGACAAGTTTCTGTTCGTCAATGCCGACAGCAGAGAATGCTTTGTACTCTTTTTTCTATACTAAATAATCCTCTCTCTCTCCTCTCTCCGTGAAAAATTTCGCTTTCAGTCCAAAACCCGGGAAGTGGGTTTTTTACTAGCAAGAATTAATTACAGACAGAATGACAGACAACGGGACAGGGAAACTAAATAAAAGTGCCGTGTGGTTTTCGGCAGAGTAGAAGGGGCAGTCCATCTCTTCCTGTGGATGTCGTAAGAGGCGACTAAAAAATAAATTCGACACGAACACCAAAAGAGGCTTCCGACGGGCAGCAGCGTCGAAAGCCCGACAGTGACACAACACTGCGCTCGCCAACCCGCCTGCCAACCGTGGCGAGTATGGCAAAACCCCCCAATGGCAAATCTTTGGAAGAGGCCTATGTCCAGCAGTGGACGTTATACGGCTGAAATGATGATGATGGTGAATAAAGGCCAAGTCAGTTAAAAAAATAAAATTACTTAGCATCACCGAATATTTCAACCATTCTTCTTTAGTTATTGCTCTTTCTTGGCACAAGAATACAAAAATAAAAAAGAAACATTTCCTCGTCTACACAACTCTATAGTAATGAGGACATGTCGCTTGTAATTGAACAACGATATTGACTTTATCCCCGGATCAACCTATCGAGATTCAAAGAGACAAATTAATAGGTATATAAACATCCGAGACCCAGTTTAATAATATCTGAAAAGATCATTCTTCACTTTGACCTGACCGGGGATCGAACCCGGGACCTCCGGTGTGACAGCGTGGCATCATGACCACTAGGCCACAGAAGTCGTCAACATGACAGTTCTCAAATCTCATCATCCCATCAACTGGCAATCGACCACTACGATCGATCCTTCGCGAGCTTCAGTATTGAAACACTAGCCGAAGCCCGCGACTTCGTTCGCGTGGACTGTATGTCTCTGGAAAATGCTCATCAGGCTGAACAACTTTTACTAAGGCGGCATTTTTATATCTATATAGACCATTATGGGTCTGCATCAGGCGTTCCATTTTCTAAAATCATTTATACCCTATATGTTGCCCAGGCTTAACAGCTATATAACAAAAAAAGTTTCATTCGAATCCGTCCAGTATTTCCGGAGATTAGCGTACACAAACAGACAAACAGACATACAGAAAAACAGACAAACAGACAGACATTTTTTTAAATTCTTACTCTATTCTTACTAAAACTGAAGAAATAGTAAATATTTTTGATGATTTCTTTACTAACATTCCTTTGGAACTTACTTCTAATGTGAATTCTAGCCCCCAGCGTGCCTTGCTTAAGAATAATGTTAGGCCTTGTAATTCTAAATTTAAATTTAAGCATATTGGCCCCAAAGATATAATAGATGCATTTTAAGTTTTTTTGTTGTTATTACTTTTTCCTCAATAAACAAATATGTTCATATAGATGCATTTAAACGGTTAAATTTAAAAAAATCTGAAGATCATTGGGGCATGTCAGTTGCTGTAGTAAGCCATATCATAAATATCATAGCTGCTGATTTAGCTTTTATATTTAACGAATGTATTGATGAAGGCATATTTCCTAACCTTATGAAATGTAGTAAACTAATCCCCTTATTTAAAAAAGGAGAAAAAACAGATCCTGGCAACTACAGACCTATATCTATCCTGCCAGTTTTGAGTAAGGTGTTCGAAAAGATAATGCTCAATCAAATGCTTTTTCATTTTAAGACATACAACCTTTTCCATAGCCAACAATTCGGCTTTACTGGCGGGAAATCGACCACCGATGCGGGAGTAGCACTTGTTACTCATATATACGACGCATGGGAGAACAAAAATGATGGAATTGGATCATTTTGTGATCTCTCCAAAGCATTTGATTGCGTAGATCATCCGACACTTTTGCTTAAATTTTGTCAATACGGTTTTGATGATAATTCAATCAAACTTATAGAATCTTATTTAACAGATAGGCATCAGACTGTTGATTTAAATGGCATAAAATTGCACGGATCTAATGTTAAGATAGGCGTACCGCAAGGTTCAATTCTTGGACCTTTCCTTTTCTTGGTTTATGTCAATGACTTGCCTTACATGGTTGAGAAGCAGGCTGGCATAGTGCTGTTTGCTGATGACACCTCGCTTATATTCAAACTTGATCGACATAGCACAAACGCTAGCGCGGTGAACAGCACCTTGTCTTCCATTTCTGATTGGTTTTCTGCCAATAATCTCATGTTAAATGCGAAAAAGACTCAATGCGTTCGATTTTCTCTTCCCAATGTGAGACAGGGCTGCGTTGACATAATGATAGATGGTGAAAAACTCGATCTTGTTGAAAGTACTACCTTCTTAGGAATTACAATAGACTCGAAACTTCAATGGGGTGCTCATATAACTAAACTTTCAAATAGGCTTAGTTCTGCGGCTTATGCTGTTAGGAGAATAAGACAATTGACAGATGTAGCAACTGCTAGACTAGTGTACTTTAGTTACTTTCATAGTGTAATGTCTTACGGCATACTCCTGTGGGGGAATGCAGCCGATATTCAGACTATTTTTATTATACAAAAACGGGCAATTCGTGCTATTTACGGGTTAGGATCTAGAGACTCACTCAGAGAATTATTCAAGAAAATAGATATACTTACCTTAGCATCACAGTATATATTTGAAAACATAATGTATGTAAGGAAAAATATTTCCTCATACAATAAAGTAAGCGATTTTACCGATAGAAACTTACGTAATAAGAATGACTTAGTTGCCCCGTTTTATAGGCTTAAAACAATTAATAAGACATTTATGGGGAACTGTATACTTTTTTATAATAAATTGCCAAAATCGATCCTTGATATGTCAGACAAAAGATTCAAAACTTATGTAAAGAAAGTACTTTGTGAGAAGGCTTATTATAGGACCGATGACTACCTTAAAGACAAAAAAGCTGGCTTGAGCTTGACGCGGGTCTCTCTACAAGTTTGTAATATAGGTACTCGAAAATGTCATAATTTGGTACATTTTGTACAAACTGAATCTACATCTTGACATTACTTTAAATTTAGACATTCTAAAAATTAAATTTAAATTAGGATATGACATAACAAACAAAACAATGTATTCTCTGTCCACATTAACTTTAAGTATTAATTTAATTGTGAGTTGACGTCCTTGGAGAAAATGTGCAGTGCAGTTTGTTACCGCTTCTTCTGCACTAGAGCTTTGGAAGCGGTAGTAAACTTAGCTTTAAGTAACTATTTGACGTCAACAATTGTGCAACAAAATAATGACGATTATTAAGAGATATTATAAATATCCTATGATAATAAAGATATATTTGATTTGATTTGATCTATTACTACGTCTCCATCGCCCCCAATATTTTTTTTGGAAATATACTTAAGGCTCCTCCCTGCGCTAGCGACCTTGAAAACACACAAATATTAATTTCTCTTTCTGTAAGTGAGATTATTAGAAACCCTCGTACAACTTTTTAGCTAGTATCCTGAAGTTTCATTAGAACCTCGAAAGTCATTGAAATACTATCCGGTTTAGAAACCTTTACAAAAAGAGTCAAAAATGGCCGTTTTTAGTATTTTTTGCAAAGGAAAATTCAGGGTATTTTATTTTAATGATTTTCGAGGTTCTAATGAAACTTAAGGATACTAGCTAAAAAGTTGTACGAGGGTTTCTGATAATCTCATTTACAGAAAGAGAAATTAATTTTTTTGTGTTTTCAAGGTCGTTAGCGCGGGGAGGACCCTTAATGTACAGACACACTTTTTTTATTGTTTTATTATATGTATAGATGTATTTGATCTTTTACTACCACCATATCATTATTGACCGAGCAAGCGAAGCGACTCGGTGCAGCTGGGGCAAAATGCTTACTTATGTGCATAGACATAGTTTTTTTTGCGTTACTTCTTATATCTATGCTTATGTCTGTCCAGCTGTCAAAACGAAGAGTGACGAATTTACACTAAAGTTTTAGGTGACAAATTTACAACGGTGACGAATTTACGATAAACCCCTCAAAGTAACACCTGAATCCATCAACTAATAAATGTGAGTGGTCACGCACAAAGGGAACTGAAGCGATAGGAAACTATTTTTCAACCGACTTCAAAAAAAGGAGGAGGTTATCAATTCGACGTGTATATATATATTTTTTGAAGTGAAAACTTCTTTAGCGGCGTTGTGCACTTTTTTGGAATGGGTAAAAAATGTTAAACTCGCGTCAGGATACGTGATCGCGTCAGGACACGTGACCTGATCGAAAATTCGTAAGACGGATGGAGAGTAGACAGCTGGCGCGGCGTAGGAGAGGGAGTATCCCCCTCTCTTTCTACGGCGCGGCGAAAATGTATGCCTCCGCCTGCTGTTTCGTACATCAAAAATGCACAACGTTAATATTCAAGTTTTCACTTCTGCCGGCACTCCCAGAGTGCAACCCGTCGTTTTTTTTGTCATGAATTTTGATTCTTTGGTCTTTCAGCTTTGTTTTGGCACTTACAAATAAATGAACTTGTGACTCTGTGAGCTGTAGACCTCGCGAGCTTTGAAATTAGCCGAGTGGTTTCCAGCAGAATAGAATAGGACCACTCCAAGTACTCCCGTGGATGTCGTAGAAGGCGACTTAGGAAATACTCTAAACAAAGCAAAACATCAAAGAGGCCTCTCCAACCCGTCTGGCCAGCGAGGAAAGTGTAGGCCAAGTCTTCTGGCTACTCACGCCAAGTATGGCTCTGGTAGTACAGAGGGTCGTGCTCCTGCAGCGGAGAAAAGACCCGATGACAATGATGGTGGAAAAATGAACTGTTTTCCTCAAAATTCGTGACAAAACAGAAGAACACGTGTAAAAACCTCGCGTACAGAGTTTTCCTTAACACTGCTGATTTAGATACAGGGGCCGCTTATAAATTACGCGACACGTGAATGGGGAGGGATCATGTCTATAAGTGTGACAAGAAGTGCTGACGGCACAATACAAAATCTTTATCCAATAAAGAAACTTGAAACTTTAACTCTATTAGTATATGAAAAATATTCGTACTTTTTTAATAAATCTATTTTCCGATCTGCCTTTTTAGGGTTCCGTACCCAAAGGGTAAAAACGGGCCCCTATTACTAAGACATCGCTGTCTGTCCGTCCGTCCGTCTGTCTGTCCGTATGTCCGTCTGTCTGTCACCATGCTGTATCTCAAGAACGGCGATAGCTAGACAGTTGAAATTTTCACAAATTATGTATTTCTGTTGCCGCTATAACAACAAATACTAAAAATAAAATAAAATAAATATTTAAGAGGGGCTCTCATACAACAAATGCGACTTTTTATAGATAATGATACGGAGCCCTTAGTGCGTGAATCCGATTCGCACTTGGCCGTTTTTTATAATTTTAATAACTTTTCGACCGTGGTACAAATTTATAGGCTACTTAAATAATCTTGAAATAAACAACGTCACATTAGCGGGTCTCATCCATTTGTGAGGCAGAAAATCACATACTATGTTGTTCCAAATAAAATTTAAATGCTTCCATCAGGATGTAGATGATATCCCATCAAAAACAATACTTGTCAAAAAAACCAAGTCTCGCAACTCAGTTGTTCTGCGGTAAAAAGTTGTGAGATCCATGTAATACCAAGTCGGTTATTAATTTATTCAGTCTCTACTTAAGCGACTTTCTGTCTCAATACTTTTTTCCTTTTCGGTACCTTCTACTTTTGTATATATGTATAGCGCACCGCGCAGCGCGTAGTAACGGCCCGCGCTCACTCGCTAGCATCGCAGCGCGTGGTATAATAATTAATTTACAACCTTACGCACTCGTAATAAGTACGAATACGCACGTAGGTACGTTTTTTGCATTAAATAATTTAATTTACACGTGTTTTCATGACGGGAATACCCATTTTTTGCTCGATTTGGCAGGGGCACTACCATGCGCCTATATTTATATGGGACTAGCTTAAACCCGCGGCTTCGCACGCAATTATAATAACTGCCGTAAAACATCGTTACGAATAAAGCCAATATTGAAAAATTTAACTGAAGACTTGGCTGTATGGGCTTAATTTTCTTTGCGGTCTTTTCTAGATTTTTTAGTTTTTCCTTGATTCATACACCAAACACTACTTATATTCCAAATTTGAAGCTTCTAGGTCTGCTAGAAGTGCCTTAGAATTTTGATGATCGGTGAGTCAGTGAGTGACAAAATTAAGAAATTTGACCCGTTATAATTCTTAAAATACTGGTTCAAATTGAATGAAATTTGAAATATACCGTGTCTTTACAATGCCTGCATGGTTACTGAAAATTTCAGTCTTCTAGTTTTATCCACAACGAAGTTACAGGGGGTCGAAAATGGCCTGAATTGCTTCGAGAAAAGGATGGTACGGCCGTGACGCTTTTTTGCTCGACTTGGTGGGGGCACTGCCGTGCCCCCAGATAAAAGACAGAAATGACAGTAGTGTGCCAGTGCCAGTACTCTTCTTCGCAATGCTATCTCGATCAAGTGTGAATAAATTGCTCTGATGAAAATAGACGTAATTTATGGATGGCCCCTAAGGATGTATTCCGATTTGCCCCGACGTGGCCCGGCGACGTATGCAAAGGTGATTGGGTCCGAGGAAGGGATGTCCTTTTGAGATTTTCCAATCAGAAGCTGATACGGCGTCACGTTTTGTTTGTCACGTTTCTTTATTTGTATTTCACTTCTATTTAACCGATTTGAAAAAGGAGATTGTCTATTTGGTCGAACAAGTAGGCTTTATTGAAATAAGGATTTTTTTTTTACATATTCACAAATATCTATACACACAGAAAAAAGTTAACTACCAATTTAGTCTAAAACATCGTGCCCACGTGGCATAGTGCCAAGAACGCTGTCCGCATTTCCGCGTTGAATCGCAATACTGATGCGTTGTGCGAAAAAACAGCCAGCCCTCTTGTCACCAGCGGCGCAGATTAGTCTTAGAGAGATCTCTTTAACTTTGGTTGTATTTTTATGATTATTGGCTCAGATAGTGCATGAAAGTGACACTGGACATGGTCTCCAATTGGAAAAGTGACCACAAGTGGCATAAAAATTTCTCGAGCTCTCGGTTGTCATCATTTTATGGCAATCGACAAGTTATGTCAGCGCTTTTTTAAAAATCGGACACTAGTACACTTGCACATACAAAAAATAAACAAAAAACCAACAAAAAATATCTAATAGACAAAAGACCCCAACGGTGTCGTTGATCCAGTGATGAGAGGAGGAACTACAAATACCAAACGATGCTAAATGGAATTGATATCCGTAGCGCCATCTATTATTTGTTAGGCAAATAAAAAGAAATAAACTTTCAAGCGTTAAACCCCAATAACTTTTTAACGGCTGAAACGATTTTTATCAAACATGGCTAAAAACCACCGCAAGGGAAGTTGCTTTCATGTAAAAAAACCCAATTGAAATCGGTCCATCCGTTAGAGCGCTGCGAAGCCATAGACCTTGTGGTTTCCGGCAGAGTAGAATAGGACCACTCCAAGTCCTTCCGTGGATGTCGTAGAAGGCGACTTAGGAAATACAAGCTAAACAAAGCTTATAAACATCAATGAGACCTCTCCAACCCATCTGGCCAGCGAGGAGAGTGTAGGCCAAGCCCTTCGGCTGCTTTGGCCAAGTATAGTACAGAGAGGGTCGTGCTCCTGCAGTGGAGACAAAAAGACTTTTACGATGAAGCTACAGACAGACATCAGCTTCAAACATATAACACCCCTCTTTTTTCGAGGCTTTAAAAATAGCCCCGGTTAGCAAATAACTTGTCCCTTCAAACGATGTGACGGTATCGTGCAAACAGGAAGTGAAGCTCGGACCCCGTGCGACGGATTCCGGGGTGAATGCGAATGGCCAGCGAGGGTGAATGGGATGAATTGTTTGGGTGTACCGGAAGGGTGAAAAGTTTCGCGCTTTATTGCACCTCAATAAACAGGATATCGTTTCGGGCAGAGAAACGAAATGCATAAGAAATATGTGATGTAAATACTGAACATGTCTTCTATATCTTCTCAAAAGCCGTGGTAGCGGTTTATCTTTTGAGATCTTTTGGGTAATGTAAGCTTTTCAATAGTTTGCCCGTGGAGCTGAGAACCATACGCAGTCAAAAGTTATTAAGGGCCAGGTTGCGTGCTCTTCTCTTGAAAAAGTGTTGCTATACAATTTAAGAATTCTTAGATAATTAATCTATATCTATACATATAATAAAACAGTAAAAAAAGTGTGTCTGTACATTAAATATATTTCCAAAAAAAATATTGGGGGTGATGGAGACATAGTAATAGAGTAAGAATTAAAAAAAAAATGTCTGTCTGTTTGTCTGTTTGTCTGTATGTCTGTTTGTCTGTTTGTACACGCTAATCTCCGGAAATACTGGACGGATTCGAATGCAACTTTTTTTGTTATATAGCTATTAAGCCTGGGCAACATATAGGGCATAAATGATTTTGGAAAATGAAACGCCTGATGCAGAACCATAATGGTCCAGCTAAACTATAAGAGATATAAAAATGTCGCCTTAGTAAAAGTTGTTCAGCCTGATGAGCATTTTCCAGAGACATAAAGTGCACGCGAACGAAGTCGCGGGCTTCAGCTAGTATGTAATATGTACCTATGGCCATGGACTTGTAATAGACGAAATAGATTGCCTTTTCCCCTTGGAAATTTGCCGATTGTATGTATGTATACACCTAACTAAATATTTTATGACATAATTTTTTTATTTTTTATTTTCATTTTATTTTATTTTTAATTTACAGGTACATAATTTCAGACACAATTGTAATTGTTTTTTTTTTAATTTTTAATAAATGAATTGAATTGAATTGATGTGCAAAGAAAAGCTTCAAATTCTCATCAATCAAGAGAAAATTTTAAAGTATATCTCATTTTCCTTTTAAATAATTTATTTCAAACGAGGCAGCACTGGACCCCAAAAATTCAGACTTAATCTGGCCGAGTGGGATCGAACCAGGACCTTTCGGTTATGAACTCAAAAAGCGCTCGCACTAGACCTCTACCGCTTTGTATTTTAGCTCCCTTTCCTTACCAACGCCGCAGTCTTATCTTGTTAACGCCTCACCTGTCCCATCCTTGATTGTCCGCGCCGGCGGTCGCTGAACCTTCTCTTCGATAAAATTGTGATTTATTTGCGAAGGACGGAGACCTTTGTCATCAATTCAGGTTTAAATTGGCTGTTATGGAAAACGTGGGAGTATTTACATAGACGACCTCCGTGGCGTAGTGGTCACCATGCTGGTCGGCCACCCAGTGGTACCGGGTTCGATCCCCGGCCAGGGCAAATTGAAAAATGGCCTTTTTCAAATTGTCTTGGGTCTTGGATGCTTAACTATATATGTATTTGTTGTAAAATATAGTATCGTTGAGTTAGTTCCCATAACACAAGTCTTGAACTTACTTTGAGGCTAGCTCAATCAATGTAATTTGTTACTATATATTTATTTTATTTATTAGATACATTTTCACGTCTTTGTCCTTGATGGGGTAGACAGGGCCGTCAGACAACATTCAGCTTGATAGTGGGCGTAAAGATGGAAAAAGGAAACAAAATAGTGATAGCTTCATCGCCTATTCCCTCGATCAGCTATATGATCTGCGCGGGAAGAGAATTCAATTTTTTTCCCTTATCCCAGACTAGTATGGAAGAGTATATATATTCTTCTTTATAGCCTCTATCAATCCACTACTGGACAAATAGACTCTTCCAATAATGGGATACTATTTACACTATCACGTGTTTATCCCTAATGGGGCAGACAGAGCAAGGGCAAACGCCAAAGGCTATTATACGGTTCAAGAGATAAAGCCCTGTGACAGACGGACATACGAACAGACAGCGGAGACTCAGTTATGGGACCTTTGGCACCCTTTGTGATAAGCACCTTTAATATACTACTAATAATTTTTCTAAACTAAAAACAGACTTCAATACCAAACTACACAACCGATTTTGATAAAGTTTCTATGATTATATTGATAAAATTATGGGACTACCTTATAAGTATTTCAACCAAAAAAAGAATTTTCAAAATTGGTCCAGGCGTCTTCAAGGTAAACATTTATAAAAAAAACTTAAAATATTCCGACATATTGATAACTTCTTTTTTGTCGGTTAAAAACGTTTCCAACCGCGGCATCGAACCCTGACTGTGCATTTAAATTGCGGATCTCCATTTACTACTCCGCCATTTTTCAGCACTTCACTATATTAGTCTGTATTCTAAAGTGCTATACTACATCAAAGAGGAGATGTAACTCTTTATGCTTTTAGTATCAGAGTTTATTTATTAACTAGCCGAAGCCCGCGACTTCGTTCGCGTGGACTTTATGTCTTTGAAAAATGCTCATCAGGCTGAACAACTTTTACTAAGGCAACATTTTTATATCTCTTACCGTCTTATTATAAAACGCAGACTAACTTTGTTACTAGGTTTAAACCATTATCCGACTAATTCAAGTTGACATCTAGTAATATTCCACTGTCTTATCTGAAAATGTCAACTTGATTTGGTCGGATAATGGTTTAAACCTAGTAACAAAGTTAGTCTTCGTTTTATAATAAGACGGTTATAGTTTAGCTGGACCATTATGGTTCTGCATCAGGCGTTCTATTTTCCAAAATCATTTATACCCTATATGTTGCCCAGGCTTAACAGCTATATAACAAAAAAAGTTTCATTCAAATCCGTCCAGTATTTCCGGAGATTAGCGTGTACAAACAGACATACAGACAAACAGACATTTTTTTTTAAATTTTTACTCTATTACTACGTCTCCATCGCCCCCAATATTTTTTTTGGAAATAAATTTAATGTACAGACACACTTTTTTTACTGTTTTATTATATGTATAGATAGATGTATAGACTTAACTTTATTACAAAAATTGTAACAGGCGGTCTTAAGGCCCAGGGTCGTTTCTACCAGTCAACCTACAGGTGTTACAGGTGACGCTGAAAAAAGCAAATGTTGGATTCTCAAACTGATTGATGGATTAGAGGGCTCATGCGTAAAACGTCTCTTTCGCTAAATGTCCCCTAGTTGTAAAACGGATCTTTCTTATAATGCCTCTTTCGCAGGTCTCTTTCGCAGAAGGTCTCTTTCGCAGAATGTCTCTTTCGCAGAATGTCTCTTTCGCAGAATGTCTCTTTCGCAGAAGGTCTCTTTCGCAGAATGTCTCTTACGCAGAATGTCTCTTTTGCAGAATGTCTCTTTCGCAGAATGTCTCTTTCGCAGAATGTCTCTTTAGCAGAATGTCTCTTTCGCAGAAGGTCTCTTTCGCAGAAGGTCTCTTTCGCAGAATGTCTCTTTCGTAGAATGTCTCTTTCGCAGAATTTCTCTTTCGCTAAATGTCGCGACAGGTATATAGAATAAAATTTCGAATTTCGAAGCCATATTTTTAGTTAATTAGATTTTTTTAATCTTTATTTTGAACACACTATTCTCGAAGTGTGAAACTGTAATCCATCAATCATTTTTGTTTGAGTTTGTTTCTTCTTTTTCTTATATTTTAGAGCTGAGCTCTTGTCGGAGGAGTGCTTTTCATGTCTCTCTTTCTTTCGCAGAATTTTCCGGGGTCCAGTGGCGCCCCCATTTAAAAGGAAACGGTGATATCATTTAAAACTCTCCTTTATAAAAAAAAAATGGCGTATAGTCGGAGAATTGGATGTTTATCTTTAAATGTATTTGTTATAAAATATAGTATCGTTGAGTTAGTATTCCATAACCACAGGTATGGCACTTCATAGAAACGGAGCAGCATATATACCTAGTACTACTACAAACGAAACAATCCGTCCGTGCACACGTCAAATGTGTGAGTTAAACAATCAGGGTCGCTACCACAGAATTTGTTGCTTTGATTACCGGTTTTCATCACTCGGAAATCTATAAAATTTTCGTTTTTCTGGTTTTCCGTGGATAAACAATGATAATGTGCGCAGTTTCTCACCATTATAATTCAATAATCCTAAGTGACTCGCGTAATGTCTACTTGCAACTACCAATAACCCTGTTTAACTGGCGCTTACACGTCCCAATAATGGGGAGAGGGTTACGGGGACACCAGATTGCGGGGGACGGTACGAGTTTCCGTTCTGTATGATATACTATTATTAAGTACCTGGATGACCTAGGGTTACATTTTAAAGTCTAAAAACAATACAAAATAAAAAATTATATATAAACGTGGACATAAAAAAAAACAAAAGTAAGTCACCGAGCGGGATTCGAACCCGTAACACTCTTTCTAGCGGTCCGTATCCTTAACCGTTGAGCTAAACTGATGGCGGCCGGCGCGACTAAATAAGCGACCATATTCTGCATGGAAAGAAAAACGCATGAAAACTCGAAAACACGCGTTTTCCCAAACATAAGACTAATCTAGATCGATTGTTTACCCCCGAAAATCCCCATATACCAATTTTCAGCGAAATCGTTAAAGCCATTTTCGAGATCACAGAAATAAATAAAAAAATATACAAGAATTGCTCGTTTAAAGGTATAAGATTCTGTGCCATAACACAAGTCTCGAAATTACTTTAGGGCCAACTCAATTAGTGTAATCGCAAAGAATTAGTAACCTCCTCTGTTTTTAAAGGTCATTTTAAAACTATTTCGACTTGGTAGGTTTTATTCAGAAAGTAGTAACGAGATAAGGCGGGCGGTGACAAACACTGGCATCTGATTGACTGACTGGGTTTATCTCTCATTCCATCATCCCATTTACATTCAGAAAAGGTTCCAGACATTTATTTACTTCGATGCGGTTTTCTTAAAACGAAGAAATCAGGGACAATGCGTATTTGAATTTGAAATTCGTACTTTTTCACGCGTAACGTTAAGACATATTTTTACAAAACTAAAAATTTACTTCACCACCAAACTATACAACCGATTTTTATATAATTTGTATGGAATCCAAACCGCAAGTATACTCTTTGAAACAAAAAAGAATTATCCAAATCGGTGGGCCAGAACTATTCTTCAAATAATCGATGAACATACATCACCATCATCATCATCAGGTCTTTTAGTCTCCACTGCAGGAGCACAACCCTCTCTGTACTACCAGAGCCATACTTGGCCAGAGCAGCCAGAGGATTTGCCCTACACTCTTCACGCTGGCCAGACGGATTGGAGAGGTCTTATTGATGTTTAAAAGCTTTGTTTAGCTTGATGAACATATTGTCGCGAACGAGATAAATGCAGAATATTCGCGTAACAATATAGGTAAGTATATAAAAAAAAATATCTCTTTTGGAAGTCAGTTAAAAAGGACATGTGACGTAAATAATAGCCATAATGGATTTTGTTCAACCTGCTTCCAATTTTGACCCCCGAAAAAAAAGGGTCTTAAGTATTAGTTTGATGCTGATTTCTGTCTGTCCGTCTGGGCGTCTATATGTGGCATCGTAGCTCCTAAACGAATGGACCGATTATGCGTTTATTTGTCTGAAAGATGACGTCATCCAAACAAATTTCTATGACGTGATGAAGATGGTTCTTAGTTAAAGATATGTCGATGATCACTTTAAATTTTTAATTTTATTATTTAGGGATTATGTGCCTATTCTATTTTCATTAGACTATATTTAGGAAGGAATGTTTCGGAAAGCTCGTATTAGCACGCCATTATCGCCCTTATTCCCTAAACCTAACATAACTTTTTACGATATACATTACTAGCGGATTTTCTGTTTCAATACTCACTTAGCTGGGCACAGAGTAGATTAAATATAGAGGCTAAGCTTTGTCCTATTACGTCACCGATATTTAACTTGTCTTGTACTTTAATACTCGACTTTTATTGGAAGTTGGCCGTTCGCTGATTGGTATCATTACTCACGGTAGCCTTAAGTCGTGTATATATGTTTTCTACTCCTACGCTCGCTCCTATTATTCTTGGAAAATCTAACTGACGGACTTGATAAAGTAGTATTTTTATGACCTTGTTATCTAACATTTTAAGCGTTATCGCTTCAAGAAACCAGCGTGCTTCGGAAGGCACGTTAAGCCGATGATCCATTTTTTTATTGAGCTGTCATCGTTGTATGGCAGTCGTCTAGCTATGACTGATGCCTTGCAGCTTATAAAGTTTGACGCCAGTGTTGGCCACATCACGAACATTTGACGACCTCCGTGGCATAATGGTTACCATGTTAGTCCGCCACACAAAGGTTCTGGATTCGGTCAGGGCAAATTGGAAAATGGCCTTTTTTAAATTGCCCTGGGTCTTGGATGTTTATTTTTATATATATATATTATAAATAAACATAAACTTAACTATACTTTATGTATATATTATAAATAAAGTATAGTTAAGATAGTATCTCATAACACAAGTCTCGAACTTATTTTGGGGCTAGCTCAATCAGTGTAATTTGTCCCTATATATTTATTTATTTACACACGAAAAAGTAGAACCTGGCTTGGCCTTTTCCCTGTTTTCCTCTGTGGCAGGGTTCCTTAAACACATAGTTAGGAAAAGATATGGCTATAGCTGGAAGGGCGCATTCTCAAGACTCTTTTACGATTATATCGCAGTATGGGCTGGTCCGTAACCCTTGCAATGTTTGCGAGAGCGTTTGGAATGTTTGCCGAATTCGGGGGCGAAACAACGAACACTATGTATGTTTAATCATCACATCACACTAATATGTATTATGAAGGCGAAAGTTTGAAAGTTGATGTGCAGGAAGTTGACACCCTGAATTAACACATAGGCTAACTTAGGCGCGAGTAGTACCGCGGGGCGCAGCTACTTTACTATATATTCTAAGCTCTGTCTGCTTAGAGCCACCAGATACAAAATGTCTGCCCCATTCTTGTATTACTATTTTTTCTTAACTAACCCGTCGTGTGCGGTATCGTTGAATAGGTCTTTTAAAAATATTGTGAGCTTGTAAACATTACATGGACACGTGAAAAAAATAGCAGTAGTTTAAATATGAAGTTTAACGGAAAACTATCAAAACTAAGTAGGATTTACAAATTAAAAAGTTAAAGGTGACCAACTTACAAAATGTATTCGGAAAATTATATACAAAGTCAAAAGAAAATTAATTTTAAACATTTTTAGTGGCGCCAATGTCGGCATTCGCAACTATGGAACCCTGTACTGCGCGTGGCCCGACTCGTATTTGTTCTACCCTCTCGCCCAACATCACTCTAAAAGTGGCCTTTGGGTCTTGCGGCTCTGGGCTTTGCTTAGAGCCGTAAAACCTAGAATGCTCTATACCTGCTCCTTAAGGTTGAACTAGTCGCGGACTCGAACTCACAGGTGGGCGTGGCCTAACAGCATGTTGTTTCATCTAACATTGTGGCGGGCGAAAGCAGTGTGGTGAAACGGAGCGACAAATTATGGTAAATTAAGCGCGTTAAAAAAATACGTTATTTGTGAAAAGGGGTTTTAAGCAAAAACTACTGCAATAATCAATTGCAAATTAAGTTTATTACAATCTTAGATAATTAAGCTGTGTCGGTGCCGTCTTTGTTTTGGAGAATTTATACTTCTTTTATTACTTATTTACGCCGAAAGTTGCGTAAAAATAAGCAAGAAAAACGAATCTTTGATGGCTTATAACTTTTTATTTAACTATTCCGTATCCATACCGATAACATTTATAATGAAACAAAACGATATCATGGTAAACTTTGAATGTACAATGTCAAACAGTGGAGGAAATCCCCTCCGTAATTTATATAGCAAAAGTATCAACTAGTTCAACCTTAAGGAATATAATAACTTTTTAAAAAAAAAAATAACCGACTTCAAATCGAAATGCACTAAAAAGCAAAAAATAATAATTATTTATATCAGATGACCCTGAAGTTCTGGGTAAAAAATCTCTATAATACTCATTATTTATTTGGAGTCGGTGCCAATCTTCCTGCCTCAGAGTCCAGTTCATGTACGAGTAATACCACGTCGTAGCTCCGTAGCTCCCAAATCGATGAACCGAATTTGATTTTTTTTCTTGTTACAAAAGTAATTCAATCGAGAGTGTTCTTTGCTATAGAGCTCTTTTTTTAGTTATTGAGGCTTAAGCAATTTTAAATTAATAATTACTAATGTAATATTATTTGCAAATAAAATGTGTTTTTCACATTATTTCGATCCCCGTGGCGTATTCTAAAGTACTTCAAGAATGATTTCAATGTTAAATAGGTACTTAGATTGGCACCGACTCCAAATAAATAATGAGTATTATAGAGATTTTTTACCCAGAACTTCAGGGTCATCTGATATAAATAATTATTATTTTTTGCTTTTTAGTGCATTTCGATTTGAAGTCGGTTATTATTTTTTTTAAAAAGTTATTATTTCACATCTTTTAGCAGGCAGAGAACTAAGCTCATTGCATTTATTTATTGTATGCTGAATGTTTTTTTCTGGAAATAATAAATAAATAGTTATCAAACTAGCCCGAATGGCCCGATCGGATCGCTCGACAAATTTCAACCTTATTATATTAACATTTAAGCAGAGTTCATTTAAGCGGACTGGGTCATTGACCTTGGTCTGCGAGGTTACCAAAAATCACTTAAGCCGGTATGTTGAATGCAATTTGCCTGTCGTGCGCACACCGTTGAAACTGCAACACGTTATGCTACTGTTCTCTAAGTACCTAGTATCTGTTTCGGTTTAAACTTTCAATGCGTACCTTCTTAACCTACGTTACTTAAAATTTAATATGAATAGCAAGGAAAATGCGTGTGGCTAAATATTTTAGAAGTTTATAAAGACAAACATATTCTTTAATAAGTTATTAAAATCTTCTGGTTTTAAAAATAACATTATATTCATTGTGATTTTTTTGTAGCATTCTTTCGTCCAATATCTTCTTTTATTTCTCATAATAGACATTGTATTGCTCGTTTAAGGTAAACGGCATAAGATGTATTTCTATAATTAAATATAGTATCATTGAGTTAGTAACCTAAAACACAAGTTTCGAACTTCCTTTGTGGCTAGCTCTATCCGTGTGATTTGTCCCAAACATAAGATTAATCTAGATCGATTGTTTACCCCCGAAAACCCCTATATACCAATTTTCAGCGAAATCCTTAAAGCCATTTTATATATATATAAATATATATACTTGAAGGTAAACGGCATAAGATGTATTTCTATAATTAAATATAGTATCATTGAGTTAGTAACCTAAAACACAAGTTTCGAACTTCCTTTGTGGCTAGCTCTATCCGTGTGATTTGTACCTATATATTTATTTATTTATTTGATACTGCGATAATAATAAAAATATGAAGCCACAGACAGAAAAATTTACGTGACTGCGTATTGTGATCTGATGATTTCTCTGTTCCATGCGCTTGAACTAACGGATTTATGACATAACATATTGCTCTAGTGGGCCGTATGCTTGTTTTCCTCTTGGCATCGTGGACGGCTGTGTTACCTTGTCACAAGATGCTACAAATATATCTGCAGTAGGTATTTATTAAAAAAAAACACAAATCATAAACTTTGCACTTTTTACAAGAGACTTGCTGTCTTTCTTTCTGGAGTTTTATTCTCCAGATCCAAAACCCTTCATCAGATCTTCATTCAAATTATAAGAAACTAATCTTATAAGGGATTCTTCCAAACAAACATGAAATCATTAGACGGAAAGTGATATGAGCATACATGAAGTCGGTTGAAAAAAAGAAGGTATTATTAATATTTGAGCTGCAGTTGTCTGTTGAGGAACTTCGGTCTCCAGCTCAAAGATCTTATTTCCGATCTTAAAAAAATTTACATAGGACCAACCTTGCAATGCATTCTTTAAAAGGACACATATATTTTTTAAATCTGTTCATATTTGACGGAGTTATGAGGTAACATACACAAATATTTGAGCAGCAGTTGTCTGTTAATAAGGAATTTCGGTCTCCAGGTCCAAGACCTTTTCTCCAATCTTAAAAAAAATTACATGGGACCAACCTTGCAATGCATTCTTTAAAAGGACACATATATTTTTTAAATCTGTTCGTATTTGACGAAGTTATGAGGTAACATACACAAATATTTGAGCTACTTTGTCTTTTTTGAGGTATTTCGGTCTCCAGCTCCAAGACCTTTTCTCCGATCTTAAAAAAAATTATATGCGACCAACCTTGCAATGCATTCTTTAAAACGAAACATATTTTTTTAAAATCGGTTCATATTTGACGGAGTTATGAGGTAACATACATAAAACATATATACACGTCGAATTGATAACCTCCTCCTTTTTTTGAAGTCGGTTGAAAACCATGGTAGTGTATGGAGTTTTAGGGATGTAGACACGCTCAGGATAATATGATGAAACTGATTTGATTAACCTGCCTGAACTTGTCAGTTTGTTAGTCCACAGCGCCTCTTAACATAGTTTAGAAGGATCGACTGTAACTTATGACAGATAGTTTGTGGGTGGAGACCCACTTAATAGGGCTGCGACGACTATCGATACCGTCGATACCGATTATCGATGTCGCAGTTGGATTATAATCTGCTGTTTGATAATACCGCTAGCAGTTTGGCTAAGATAAATAACTATAACTAAGAACTGCATTACTATTTCTATTCGTAAGACTTTATGTTAAACTTAGTAATATGAAAAGTAAGATAGTAGATTTTTGTTCTGAATTCTGTCATTTGTGGCTGTCTAAAACAACAACAATGGCAAAATTGACAAAAATGTTAAATATGAGTAAAATTACTTTACTAAAGAGTCTCCCCCTTACCCTAGTCCAAAATATAATTTTCCATACAAACGTAGTCTACGTTTTATTTCGAAACGACATGCCCGATTTTGGCAAAATTTTGTAATCATAAAGATATTGCATGTAATAATTGGTTTCCGTCTGTCAAAATATGAACTTGAAATAGAATATAGTGTGCTACATTATTTTTGACCATCAGTATAGGAAACTTCTAAATCGTTATATTTTCCTTCCAGTACATAATTTTACCGTAGGAAACCAGTTATCTACCTAGATCATTGCAATTTCTTTGAAATCATCAATTTTTACTGAAATCTGACATGTGGTTTCAGAATTAAATGTAGACTACGTTTGTACGGAAAAGTCTAGGGTAAGGGGATTCTTAAGTGAAAAAAGTGATAAGGACCGTTTTAATTAAAAGTTAACAAAACTTTTTAAAAGTTTGAGAAACCTTGGAAAGAACAGGTGGCAATTAACTAATTTGGCTGCTTCTTTTTTAACGATTTAACTTATAGCTAACTAGTTGTACCCGCGGGCTTCGCTCCCCGTGGGAATTTCGGGATAAAGAGTACCCTATGTTCTTCCCCGAGTCTCAAACTATATCCATACCAAATTTCATGCAAATCGGTTCAGTAGTTTAAGCGTGATGAGGTAACAAACAAATATACAAACTCACTTTCGCATTTATAATATTAGTAGGATATTTTTGAATAGCTATTCAGAGAGGAAACGCAGCCAGCGCTCATCGCACCGTGCCGGTCCGTGCCACACGGTCAAAATCTATAAGACTAGGTTTTATTTTTGTGTTTAGTTTATAGTGTAATATCAACCTCTATCTCCTTATATTAAAGAAATGTTAGCTCCTGACGGTGGAGTGGTTTCCATGTCTCTCTTTCTTACTTTTTAGGGTTCCGTCGTAATTAAGGAAGACAGACAGACAGACATGGCGAAACTATAGTCGCCATGTCTGTCTGTCTGTCCGTCCGCGGTTGTACTCAAAGACTATAAGTACTAGAAAGCTGTAATTTAGTATGGATATGTGTATTAATTTTCATACAGCGAAGTAAAACGGCTGGCAGACGAGAGAGAAAAGTGGAAAAAAATTCATACTCCACCGACAAGAGCATAGCTCTTAAATAATATAGATAATATAGATAGATGTGTATTAATAAAACCAAAAAAAAGTTGTTAAATAAAATCTTGAAATTTTTTTTTACTAATTCTATTGGCGACAGTTTATCGATACTAAACTCTTTCACCTCACTACACCCGCTATGTAATTACGAGGGTCATAACTAGCGTAAAACTTGTAAACCCTCCGTTACTGAGTTGGGAATTAGTTATGACACGTTAGAAATTTTCTTTTATGTCGGAAAATTATGATTAGAAAGTTGGAAAGTTTGTACATACATTAATATTGTAGAAACTGTGCGTGAGCTCTAGTCAAACTTTCATCACGCTATTAAGTTTTGCCTTATCTTATCTTAGCGTGTTGAAAACATAGACCTAGATTTAAAACGAAAGAAGAAACTAGACTTATATTTTTAGCGCGGAAAAAGCCGAGTGCCACAGACCAGATTTAGAATATAAAAGTAGTGTAGATTTGCCACGTTCTGGCAATTCTACACTATTTTACTGTACTGGTAAGATAAAGACATATTAATGAATATACTACATTTTTTTTTCATGGTCGGTCTATAGGTACTCTTCAAATATACATATGCAATTTGAAGTATGCATATAACCCGACCATGAACAAATGTTCGGTCGGTGATATAAGAACAAAACACGGTACTTTTTCTTTTTCTTCTTTTAGAAGTCGCAATATGGCTATCTCGCTCTATCAAAGCGTGTCAGGCCCTTGGCTACATACAAGAGCAAAAGAGATAGCGATCAATTGGACAATGAGATGAGTTTTCACACAAAACGTATAACCCATTAACGGCCTGGCTCGAATATCGTCACACGAAAAATGAATTTTTCAAATTGTAAACTGTGTTAATTTGTAAGTTATCTTACCTTGGAAAGATGGTATCGTACTGTTTTATCAATAGTTTGTGTAGTAAGTACAAATACAACCCTTTTAAGGTTACACAAAACAACCCTGGTCACACAAAAATACTTTGTATATGAGACACAAAGAAGCGGGCCTTTAGACACATTCGCCCTGATGAAGACCTCCGGATGAGGTCGAAACATGCCACCAGTAGCTGACTTGTTTTTGAGTGAATAACACGTTAACTCATTTTAATTATGTCTGTGTCTCACGTCAGTTTTAATCAAAGTACTTATATATAAATACTATCACGTCTTTATCCTTAATGGGGCAGACAGAGCATTTTGGGTCTTGCGGTTCTATGCAGACCCCAGGGCCGCAAGACCCAAAAGCCACTTTTAACGTCATGGTGGGCGAGAAGATGGAAAAGCAATCAATACAGTGATGGGTTGCTAGCCGCATCGAATGTTAACATGATTTGCATTTTTGCCCATTCCCTCGATGGGAGAAATAAAAAAACTTACTAAAGTACTTATACTTATCGAAATCCAAAAAAAAAAACATTTTCTATAGTGACTAAATGATATGACTATTCCGATTCAAAGAAGCTTTCTTTTGTATTTCGTCGCAAAAGGCTGTTCAAAATGATGGACTAATCATTCCTAAAAATGTTTGAAATTATTAAGAAATAGCCTTGTATTGGGGATTGGGGATCTAGTCGTTTTTTTTAGTCTATCCCGATTTGAAATAAATTATTTAAAAGAAAACGGAATCATTTGAAATGTGGCTCTGGATAACCTTTTAAACTATTTTATGAACTTATTTACAGTTTTAAGAAATAACGTGAAGCTTTTCTTAGCATTTTTGCCAAAAGTGACCGTTTTTCGCAAAATTCATTAAGGAAATCTTTCAGAAAGTCTAGGAACAAAGGTGGCTTTGACGCTAAAGCTGTCTTTTGCAGACTTAGTATACAGAAAGAAAATGACTTTCAAAGAAAGACCGGATCACTGAATTAAAAATTAAATATTAATATAACCGGCAAAGTGCGAATCGGACGCACGTCGTTGCTCACGAAGGGTTCCATTTCCATACCATCCTAATAATCCTACTAATATAATAAATGTGAAAGTGAGTTTGTATATTTATTTGTTTGTTTGTTTATTGGTTTCTACTTCACCACTTTAACCACTGAACCTATTTAGATGAAATTTGATATGGATATAGTTTGATACCCAGGAAGGACAAAGATAGTTTTTATCTCAAAACTCCCACGGGGAGCGAAGCCTACGGGCACAGCTAGCTTTCTATAAAAATCACTTTGGTTGTATGGGAGTTGGGAGACCGACTTAAACATTTATTTAATTCTGCTTTTAACATTTGTTGTTATAGCAGCCACAGAAATATATTGTCGCGAACGAGATAGATGTAGAATATTCGCGAGTAAGAACTCTGCTGGCGAGATAGACTCGGAATGTTCGCGAGTGGAATCGTATAGAAAGACTTCAGGATAATGCATGCGAAACTAGGCCTTATATTCTTACAGCATAAAGGCTAAAGTTCTTTGAATGGTCGTCGGCTTAGTCGCACTCACACATACATACCAGCGACTCGATGTTTCCCGTCCATCGAAATACATTCGTCAAGTGATGAGAATATTCGAGAAAAGTGTAGACCTCGTATCGGCGCATATAAAAAGGCGATCGAGTGCGCGTCCCGCCAGTTCAGTACGAGCTACGAAAGCGATAACTTCGAAGCGAATAAAACCTACCTCAGTGCGATAAGTGGAGGTACCTGCGACTACTTTGGCGAGATACCTGGACCTCAGCTGCAAGTTGGACTTGGGCATCAGGAAGACCATCTTCACGTGTCAACCTTTGGGTTCCGTAGTGAATAAAAACCCTCATACGAACTTTGGCGTTTTTCTCCAAATCTCGAACCCAGTTTCGGAACAATATCATCTGTGATTTCAACTGTCTAGCTATCACGGTTCATAGGACTGAATTCACCTTTAAAACTGTTTCAGTATAATTTGTTAGACCCCATATATATCAGTCCACAATTCCACATACGCGTATTTCTTTACCGCAACGTCTAAAATCAACAATCATGCATAAAGTTAAATTCTTAAACTGTAAACTTTTAGACGTAACCACAACCTACATCAAACTTACATACACGCCGCTTCATCGACGAATTTAAACCTTAAAATTTCAAGTTTAAAGTTAAATATTGGTAAACAAAGAAATTTGTACACGTCACCACAGCTTTTGCCACAAATCGGAAGCCCTCGAAAGGAAAGCTTCGAGTAAGAAACGTCAAAGAAAAGTTTGCAGGTTTCTTTTTAACTTCGACTTTCAGCCAATTAAATGGTTCTTAGATTTCTAAAACGAAATATCGACTTTTCTACCTACATTTTAATCCTCTTAAAGACCAGCTTTGATTGTAATAATAATCCTATGATAAGAATTTGTGAATTATATAATAAAATTAGTACTAATGTCCAACTAGATGTATTTGCTGATGGTTTATCAAAATTTAAAAACTCTGTATTTCAATACAATTACTAAGTAGTAGATACCTACTACTTAGTAATTGTATTGAAAAACAGTATATTGTAGTTAATGTAAGACTTTTTTTTCCCTTATTTGAATTGTTTGCTGCATGTATAATCTCTATAATGTCGTGTACAATCTGTTGTAGGATCTCAGAATTATATTGACTATAGAAATGTACTATATATTAGGCACATTCTTATATCTGTGATTGTACCTTAATAAATAAAAATAAAAAATAAGACAATAAGATATAGTTCTGAAAAGTGTATTTGCCAGGCAAAAAAAAACCCGACTTTTAATAGTTTTGTAAGTAAACGCCATCTAGTGATGTTCGTAGGAACTAATAATAGAATCAATATCCGTAGCGTCATATATTATTTGCCGGGAAAACTACGAAAACCCCAACTTTCAAGCATTAATCCCCAATAACTTTTATACGGCAAAACCGATTTTTATCAACCATAGCCAAGAACCACCGCCAAGGGAACTTGCTTTTAAGTATAAAAACCGCATTAAATTTGGTCCATCCGTGAGCGCTACGATGCCACAGATAGAAAGACAATAGCGTCAAACACCCTAGTTTTTGTCGTAAAAACTAAAACTAGACTACGGAAAGATTCTTGCTGAAAAGTACGTTTATACAGTGAATGCAAGCATACCATGGAGGCAATGCTAGTTATGTATATACTTTAAAAAAGCTAATTAAGTCCTTTACTTTGAATTCCAAACACGTTATGATTTGATTTACAATATTCTGACATTTCATCATCATCATCAGGTCTTTTAGTCTCCACTGCAGAAGCACGACCCTCCCTGTACTACCAGAGCTATAATTGGCTAGAGCAACCATAAAACTTAGCCTAAACTCTCCTGGCCAGACGGGTTGGAGAGGTCTCATTGATGTTTACAAGCTTTGTTTAGCTTGAATTTCCTAAGTCGCCTTCTACGACATCCACGGGAGGACTTGGAGTGGCCCTATTTTACTCTGCCGGAAACCACACGGCATTTTCTGACATTTGGCTGAACAATACTAGTCAGGGTGTATTGGTGAGACCATAGTGTCTGCTTAAAAGTGCCTGTAGATAAGATCATCATCATCATCATATCAGCCACAGGAAGTCTACTGCTGGACATAGGCCTCTCCCAAGAATTTCCAAAATGACCTATCGCAATCGGCCTGCATCCAGCGCCTTTCAGCGAATCTGGTCGTCAGACCAATTATAATATTATCTCATAATTATCGTCACTTTGTTTTGTTGCACAATTGTTGACGTCAAATGGTTACTAACAGCTTATTTTACTGTTTAATGAATCTACATCAGTAATTGAAGGAAGATTAGTTTACTCCGAATATATTAATTCAGAAATCCAAACAACAAGTCGATTGAAAAGTTGCGAGCAAACATGAAACATATCATGAATTGAAATGAGTTTTCCAGCATCACATTTGTTTATCGTTATAACGTTTGTACGATATTTTGAGGCTGGACGTCTAAACATCTAGCAGGTCTTCTTCTTCTCGTGTCGAAGGCTCGAAACAAAAAGAAAATCAGATTTTTTTCCCTCGTGAAGGTTGCCACTTTTACGGCGTTGTCTGAGGCCTCATATGGGGTAGGGTCCTCCGAGCCGGGTCTTGAAGAATCGGACAGTACGACTCGTCGTCGAACGATATAAACTTTATCTAGGTTGCACATTGGTGCCATACTTTTGGGGCTTGTTGGTAGACATGAGATACCTACCTAAAACAAGAATGCCGTTGAACCTTCACCATTGTACTCCTAGTATTGTTGTTACAATTACCTGCAACAAAAACAGATATTCAAGAAGACAATTTTCCAAAAGAATAGTTTCGCAGAGTAAGAAGAGAAGTAATATCACATATAATAATACATTCTTTTATTCACCGATTATTCGAAGACGCCTGGACTAATTTGGAAATTTCTTTGTTTGTCTGAATGGGTATATTTCCGAGGTTGATTTTGAGGACCGATTTTGATTATAAAATCTGTGGGACCCACAAATTTTTAATCAAAATTGGTTCTGTAGTTTAGGGCTAAGTCAGTTTTTTATTTTCATAAATTGGTGAGTTTTTATGTTACATTTTTGTAATAAAGTTTTTTTAATGAGTAAATGTCCTCTCAATCTATCGCAGGTTGACTGGAAGAGATCCCTACAAAGGATAAGTCCACTTTTGTATATTTGCTCTTTCGAATTTTTTGTACTTTATTAAGTTTTTTAGTAAAATAAAGTTATTACAAACAAACACACAAAGTTTAATAAATAAATTTGTTCAAAACGGCCCCACGAAATATAAAGGTATAAAGATTTTCAAAACATAAAAGTATTTAGAAAATTTAAAATCCGAATTTGATAAATGTTGCCCTGGATACTTCCGAGGGACATTGTGAAGTACTTGTAACATGGAAAATTTTCTTAGACAGTACAAATAATTTTAAGAGGTGATTCAGACCATCATTCCCAACAACCATTTCCAGTAAATGTTGTCGAAATAAAAACAAAAAAATCATTTTCCATAGTAATGATATCACATGACATGACTACTTCGATTTGTATGAGAACCTAAAATTTTTTTTTCGTATTTTGATATACATTCATTAGGAAAATTTGTTCAAAATAAGAAATGTTAAAAAAAACATCTGCAAGACAAAAAACAGCTATTTACGTATACTTAAATATTTAAACTCATCACAAATTTATTCGAAAGCAGAAAGTTATTTACGATAAAGTCTACTATATCCATCTCTTAAATATAGCCTTTTATAACCCGCAGTCTAAGAGGTCAGAGGCACGTCTTGTATTGGTAATTTTTCTCCGACTTCACAAACAAAATTTAAACTTTATTGCTTTCAACATTAGATCCAATTTCGGATAACCCTTGTGACATAACGTGCGTAGAAAGCAGAATCTCTAGAGGCGGCCCGTTTTAATAATTTCCATTTCAGTATTGAGTTAAAACTACAAATTTTACAGTCACCTAAAATAAACTTTATTGCTTAAGGGATAAAGTTTGAAATAGAATGTGGTTAAAGTTGTTAGTTTTAATTTTTAAAGTGCAGTTTCGTAGAGTCGCAGTTTAGTGTCAGTTTTATGATCTTTGGAATTAGTTGTTGAAAAATGGATGATATTTTTATGGAACTGCGGTGGAGCTCGGAGATTGGATACACTTTGAATTATGACAATGTTTTGAATGGTTTTGAGTGGTTATATGACTTGAATGACAAAATGCACTAGTTTTGTGAATATTTGTGTATTTTCTTCTTTTCCTGCTGGTCTGGGAGAAAAGAAACTTAAAATCTGCTTCTTTTCCCAGGCATATCGTAAAATAAGGAAGGAATGGGCGATGCGGCTATCCATCACTATTTTGATTCCTTCCGATCCACCCCAAAACTACATTTTCTTAAAATTTCTATGACACAATCTTAAAAGTATACTTCAAACAAAAAAGAATTTCCCAAATCAGTCGAGAAGCCTTCGAATAATACGTTAACATACATAAAAAAATCGCGACGAATTGATAACCTTTTTTATTTTTATGGAAATCGGATAAAATCACAACATCTAACCTGTATTTACACAAATTGCGAGGTATTGTTTTGCTTTACAATTCTTTCCCCGGGCACTTAGCGATATTACCGGTAAAATTACCGGTAGAATTACCGATAAAACTACCGGTTGGACGTCTTCAAAGGATTCGCTGAAAGGTTTCCGCGCTATAATTCCGACGATTGTGCCTTTAAAGTGTTTCAAACATACACTATAGTCCGGGAATGGGTTTAAAAGTAGAAGTAGTCATTACTTAGAGTGAAATGCTTTCTATTTTCTTCTTTAATTTTATTTGAAATGTGAGCACGTGCAATGTTACTGAAAATAGAATGTAAGTACAAAAAATGGACTTAAATACATACTTAAAAAGTAAAAAAAAATTAAATGAAAAAAAATGTCTAACTGAAGGTCATTTTATTAACCCCTGACAAAAAGAAGGGTGAGTGGAAATCCATAGTCTCTGCCTCCCCCATGGGAAACAGGCGTGAAAATATGTATGTATGTATGTTATAATGTCTATCTATGACACCGTAGACCAGTGGTTCCCAAACTTATTTTGTCTACTGCCCACTTTGAGAATAAATATTATTTTAGCGCCCCCATTTTTTCACCTATTTAAAAACCAGCCAACTGATACAGGAATGCACAATTCGGGTTATTTAACAAAAACTTGTTAAAATATGATAGATATCTACGAGTACTAATCTTATACCTTTAAACGAGCAATTCTTGTATATTTATTTATATGTATATAAATTTCTGTGATTTCGAAAACGGCTCTAACGATTTCGCTGAAAATTGGTATATGGGGGATTTCGGGGGTAAACAATCGATCTAGATTAGTCTTATGTTTGAGAAAACGCGTGTTTTCGAGTTTTCATGCGTTTTTCTTTTCACGCAGAATATGGTCGCTAATTTCGTCGCGCCGGCCGCTATCCGTTTGGCTCAGCGGCAGCGGTTTAAGATGCGGACCAATAGGAAGAGTGTTACGGGTTCGAAGCCTACTCGGTGATTTACTTTTGTTTTATTTATGTTAATTTTATATATAATTTTTTATTTTGTATTGTTTTTAGACAAGTTTAAAAAAATGTAGTTAATGTTTGAGATGTAACCGAGCAAAGCTCGGTCGCCCAGGTACTAACTATTAAAATGCGAAAGTGTGTCTGTTGCCTTTTTATTTGTTTGTTTGTGTCTACTTTCATTACGAAACGGAGCGACCGATTGACATGATTTAATTTTTTTCTATATTCAATAAAATAGGACAGATATATGAACTACGCGGAGAAAAATATAGAACCGAGTTTGAGCAATCTTTTAATTCATATTAGTTGATGTTCACAAGTTGTTGTTGAGAGTCGAGAGCTCTTGCAGTCGTTGTTTAAGAGGCCTCCTAACTAAATAAAGCTCCTAGCAAAAAAAAAAAAACATTTTCTTTCTGGGTCTCTTACCGCCCCCCTTGAGACCTGCAGCGCCCACAAGGGGGCGTTATCGGGATCTTTGGGAACCACTGCCGTAGACTGATCTCGATTCGGTTTTTTTTACGTTCAAGCACTTTTTTACGTTCCCTTGCGGTAGTTCTTATCTATTTTTAATGAAAATCGATTCAGCCGATATAGATATTGGAGATTGACACTTCAAAGGTTTACTCCTTCTAGTGATGAGTAATGGAACTACTGATACGACTTGATATCCATAATCCCTAAATCTTCAAACGGCTCAACCGAATTAAGAACAAGGGAAGGCTTTCACGTAAAACCGCATGGAAAACGGTCCCTCCGTTCGAGCACTAGCATTCAACAGACAGACAGATCGACAGACGTTAGCGTCAAACTTATAACACCCCTCTTTTTAGTCGGGGGTTGAAAAGACACATTTAACCCTTTAACCGCGAGCGTCGCATATATGCGACAAACATTGTCGGGCCCATTCCGCGAAGGTCGCATATTAGCGACAAAAAAATGCTCGTATGGCACATAACTTACGTATCCATATCCGTTTTTGGTTGTAGATAGGTATGTTAGATTTACTATGTCTCGCGCTGGGGGCACGACAACTGATATAAAGTCTCGCGGTGAAAGGGTTAAATTATACTTCCAAAAATATACAAAACATACCTTCCCTAAAATGAGACACCCGCCTGCTTCCCACCAACCCTTTTTAAGCGCAAGGGTCGACGCGAGGGCAGTGTCATAATTACACATAATTACGCATAATTACACGTGATTACTTACACTCGTTTACACTTAATTATTGTAATGATACTTGTCCTGCTTTCGGACGATATTTATGGTACATGAAACTTTAATTTAGGGTAAAGTATACATTCATACATACATACATACTATCACGTCTTTATTCCTAATGGGGCAGACAGAGCATTTTGGGTCTTGCGGCTCTATGCAGAACCCACGGCCGCAAGACCCAAAAGCCACTTTTAGAGTCATTGTGGGCGAGAAGAAGGAAAAACCAATCAATACAGTGATGGGTTGCTAGCCGCATCGGCTGTTAACATGTTTCGCATTTTTGCCCATTCCCTCGATCGGCTTTTACGATCTGCGCGGGAAGAGAAGCAGCTGGTACGTTATAAGTTTTTTCTTTTCTTCCAGACCAGCATGTGTAAAGTATGTTACCTCTTTTTAGGGTTCCTTAGGTAACAAGGAACTCTCAGTTTCGCCATGTCTGTCTGTCCGTCCGCGGTTCTACTCAGAGACTGAAAGTACTAGAAAGCTGTAATTTGGCATGAATATGTATATTAATAATGCCAAAAAAGCAATAAAATAACATTTTGATAAAAAGAAATATCTGAGTAGCTCCCATACAAGTAAAGTGAGAATCAATTTTTAGGGGTTCCGTAGTAAGAAAACAAGGAACCCTTACAGTTTCACCATGTCTCTTTGTCTGTCTGTCCACGGTCCTACTCAGAGACTATAAGTGCTAGAGAGCTGTAATTTGGCATAGATACGTATATTAATCATGCCAAAAAAGTGGTACAATATCTTGAAAATTTATTTTTAAGGGTACTTCGTTAAATGTATTTCGATTTTTCGTTGCTTCAATAATCAAAATAAGGAAATGATTATGATATGATGTGTATTTATTATTTTTATTAGTTGCCAAAATTGCTTGTACTGACGTATGTGAAGCTATAATTGTTTCCAAAGCATCTGAGAAGCATGCATCTCTGGAAATGAAAAAGTTGGCAAGCGCACCCCGGTCTCCGAAGTAGGTGGATTTAACTTGACCACGAAAACACGAAAAGAAAAACAAATCCTTTGGTTTTAAATATTTGTCCGAAATACTCACAAAAAGAAAAACAGACTGTTTCACGCCGATGTTTAAAAGTAAATACAACAAAGAAAGTCCCCCGTTTCTTCGACACTCCACAAAACTTCTGAGAAACCTCGCTTTTTGGTAAATATCTGGCATTTTGCAGCGCGAAAAATGTTCGTTTCTTTATAAAGGGAACGCGAAATGAGAGCATACAACTTGAATGTTAATGAGGTGGAGCGAGACGGATGATGGATGGTAGTGGGTGAGGGAAAGAGACAGGTTCCAGTCGAATCCAAAAGTGTTTCTTATCAATAAAGGTTCGGGGAATATTGAGTAATAGATTACAATTGTAAGGTCTGCAACTTTGTCTTTGTAGGCTGAACGGGTTTTTGTTTGATCCTTTTTTACGAGCTTTTATATATATAGTTACCTAACCTATCCCGTTGTCTATCTGTCTGTCAGTCTGTAATCAAATCTTCCAAGTAAAATTTATCCCACTTTCCGGTTTCCGATTGAGCTGAAATTTTGTGATAAAATGCACTATTATGATGACATGGAGCTGATCTGATATGATAACAGAACCAGAAGGTGGCCATAGGAGCTCTGTAGCTCTGTAGTAATGGGTATTTTTCTGGGTCAAAAAGAAATTATTTGGTACCTACTGTTAAGGAAATAAAACGTCACTAAACAATGTCACTTGACATGATCATTAAATTTTTACTGTGATTTTATATTTATTATTGCAGAAAAACCAATATTAAGAGCGCTATTTGACTCCAAGAAACTATGACGTCATCTGCCTCTTTGTATTTCATAAAAACCCATAGAAAATGTTTGTTTTGACGTTTAGAAAAAGCATCTGATTTGAGTTGTTGAAAAATACCGGATTATATTTTATAAGGTGATGGCTTCGAACGCGCGCTTTCATTAGGCAATCTGACAACCGATGTTAAAGTTGTAGGGATGCCGGATTCGAACACTTTAATTGCGCTACCCTTCTTCTTCATTATCATCAGGTCTTTTAGTCTCCACTACCGGAGCACGACCCTCTCTGTAATACCGGAGCCATACTTGCCAGAGCAGCCAGAGGACTTGGCCTACACTTTCCACGCTGGCCAGACGGGTTGGAGAGGTCTCATTGATGTTTATAAGCTTTGTTTAGCTTGTATTTCCTGCGACGCCTTCTACGACATCCACGGGAGGACTTATGGGGTGGCCCTATTCTACTCTACTGAAAACCACATGGCACTACTTCTTCTTAGCGACTCGGAATGGACTAATACATCTATACATATATTAAAATAGTAATAAAATGTGTGAAAACATTGAATAATATTTTTTTTTAAATGCAATGCATTGAGATGCAAATATAGTAATAAAGTAAGAAATTTTAAAAAATCTGCCCGTTTTCCTGTTACTCTGATTGTACACGCAAATCTCCGGAAATACAGGACGGATTAGAATGAAACTTTTTTTGTAACATATAGGGTATAATTGATTTTGGAAAATGGAATACCTGATGCAGAACCGTAATGGTCCAGCTAAACTATAAGAATTATAAAAATGACGCCTCAGCAAAAGTTGTTCAGCCTGATGAGCATTTTCCGGAGTCATAAAGTTCACGCAAACTTCGGCTAGCCACATTTACGCCTGTCATTAGTCGAGTTTAGGTCTTAGGCAAAGGCAACCCTTTACAAAAGCTACAAATATAGGTAGTAGTCGTCGATTCGTAAAGAGCCTTCCTTTTCTCTGGAATCGTTTGAAAAGGCTTCGCATTTAGGGCACGCAGGCTTGAACCCCTTTTCATTATGAAAAATATTTAAGCCATTCTTAAATTAAAAAGTATCATTTTTCAACGACGAAACTGAATCGGAAATGAGGTTAAACGAAAAAAGAATTCGTTCCGATGTTTATGGTATAATTATTTTTTTTAATAAGAAAGGAAATGGATGGGAAATGAACTATATCTTTTGCTTGAAGGATTGTACAAATGTACAAATGGAAATATCGTCAATTTGATGAAGTTATGATGACAAATTTGTTACTCGACTGATTAAAGGAAATTGGAAAAATTAAGGAACATTTACTTTTTTTAAACAATTAACTTGAAGTTAAAATTGCTCCTCAAGACGAATAAAACTCTCCATCGGCGTACGGCAGAATCGCGATTGGACAGATTTTGCGTTGGACAGAATCGTCTTACTGCAGAAAAGGTACACACAAGCCTAAACCCCATCGGGTTGCATCGTTCCATTACAGAGTTTTTAACTGCCTCCGTGGTGTAATGGTTGGAGCGTTTGGCTCATACCTGGAGGTCGCGGGTTCGATTCCCAGCGGGCGCAACGACTTTGTGTTGTTGTCCTAGTTTGGTTAGGACATTGCAGGCTGATCACCTGATTGTCTGATAAGTAAGATGATCCGTGCTTCGGAGGGCACGTTAAGCCGTCCCGGTCCCTGTCTTTGACATTGGTCGTTACCTAAAACCATGTCAGAGGCCTTTAAGGCGGTTTAAAAACTCTGACACTAGTGTTAGTCACTAACACACACGATAAGAAGAAGAGTTTTTATGGACACATTCCGATCCGACATCATCAGATCAGCTCAATGTCATCATAATATTGCATTGTCACGCGATATACGTATATCGGTCATTGTTGAAATCTTTTGGAAAGGCCTATGTCCAGCAGTGGACGTTGTGAGGCGTGGTGTGGCGTGCGAAATTTCAGCTCAATCTGAAACGGGAAGTAGGTCAAATTTAACTTGCAAGAATTGATTACGATTGTGGAAGCGACATACCCGTAATAAATCGAACCACGGGCTATACCAGACCACTATAGTATAATGAAATTTAAAAAAAGTCAAAAACAAAAAAAAAATTACATTACTATACAAATTTCCCGGGCGGCTGGACACACACGTATGGAAATGTCGTTTTTTTTTAGTATTTGACTCTTATACTAATTCCATGACACTAAGGTTCGATTTATTACAGGTGTCTGTATTTTGAACACAGGACTCCACACCATCATCCTTTGTTTTTGCTGCCCCGGGCTTTTACACCGTCAGGGATCAATACGTGATAGTGTATGTGTATCTAGTAAACTAAAGGTCAGAAATATAATACTGGGCAATCAACCGCGGCTTCCAAAATCTGGAATTACTTTACCCAACACAACACAGTGTAATACCCAACAAAACCCCACTTATCCTTCGACCCCACATAATTCAAGCCTTTAAATCAAGATTATGTTTTTGTAAAACATTTAGGTCACACCCCATTTGTAATATAAAGTAGTATTTGCGAGTTAATATATCTTTTGTATTGTAATATTGTCCGTGTCGTCGTTTCTACCCTTCATAAATTTTATTGGGTTTGCCTTTAATCTGTTTTTGAAATAGGTAACATCTTGTTTATTATTTGCGAATGGTTTTTAACCCTGATAGAAAAAAGGGTGTTATAAGTTTGACGCTTATGTCTGACTGTTTGTGGCATCGTAGCGTTCGAATATACAAAATATACAAACTCACTTTGGCATTTATAATATTAGTAGGCTAGTACGTACTTCTATTTTACTTAATTGTATACTTTAATTGAATTCTACACAATAATACTGAAAGTGCCAACTCTAACAGTTTTCTTTACCCAAAGGTTGGCTGTAAAAAATCGCTTTAGTGATCGCCTTTGTACCTACTATATTTCAAATGTACTTTTGATTATTGTCGTACTTAGTTGGTACAATAAATACATTTATCTTATCTTTTATCTTATGATTGCTTATCGGTTCACAGTTCGGGGCAAATTAATAATCAATTTTTATGTTTTCGTGTGGTCCGCTGTACAACACAGGTAGAGTTATGACCAAAACATTTGAAGTGATCGCTGGGGAGGGCTTTAGTTTTATTTATGGTGGTCAGAACGTGTTTAGTGTTGTATTATTAAGTAATTCTCTTACCACGTTGTGCCTAAAAGGCTTTTTAGCACATGAAGTTAATTAAAAGTTTTAAATGTTTCGTTTGTGGAATGATATTAGTACATTTGTACAATAATTTATTAGACCTTCGACCCAACGGCAGTTTTGAACGTAAAGTTATTTAGTTTCTCCCATGCTGGTCTGGGAGAAATAAAAAAACTTAGAATGTACCAGCTGCTTCTCTTCCCACGCAGATCGTAAAAGCCGATCGAGGGAATGGGCAAAAATGCAAATCATGTTAACAGGCGATGCGGCTAGCAACCCATCACTGTATTGATTGCTTTTCCATCTTCTCGCCCACCATGACGCTAAAAGTGGCTTTTGGGTCTTGCGGCCCTGGGCTCTGCATAGAACCGCAAGACCCAAAATGCTCTGTCTGCCCCATTAGGGATAAAGACCTGATAGTATGTATGTATGTATGTAAGTTATTTAGGTCTATGGTCAAAATGATGTGTTCTTATAAAAGTTGACTTCTGTAACTGTGTATTTTATCTATCTCATCAAAACTTTTAAATAGAGGAAAGGATTTTGATAAACACCTTTTAGAAACAAAAACAATGTGATTTTACGACTTTTGTCCCCCAAAGTGGTGGGATTTCTTGCTAAAAAGGTGATAAATTACACAAGTGTTTGCTACTAAAATTTTGCAAAAGAAGCTTCCGTATTTCTCTATTAAGGTTCGGTATCCCAAATAACGATTAAAGGTAATAATCCAAACTTTTTAACTGCAGTTAAACACTGTCAGAGGCCTTACCCGGATATAACCGGATATCAGCGGATACTGCCGGATAAAGCGGATGTAATGGCCTCCCAAACGATATCCAAGGGAATTGTTTTACCTTTTCCTGTCCTTTCTTGCAAAACAAGGAAATTCTATCCTTTACAACGTGGAAGGGATATACCGGTAATAAATCGAACCACGGGCTGTAATACATCACTATAGCATAATGATAAAAAAAAATCGACGTTTCCATTCAAATTGCTGTTTTTCCTTAGTAGAAAAAAGAAGAGTAGGATAATCCAGGGGAAAATTTATCGACCAAAAAATGGTTGCCTGTAAAGTCGGTTTTACGGGCGAAGATTTTACGTGACAACGTAGATAACATAGTTGAGTGGGAGAGAGACGCAAGGCATTCGGCGGGCCTCTCTCTCGTTCGGTGACTCATCGTAACGTTACCGAGCGTTACACTTTTTCATAAGTGACTCCCAGCCGCAACCTAATTTAAGACGTTGTCACGTCAATAAAAGAAAAATTAAGCCTGAAAACATATGAGGAGGTTAAAAACTTAGCGGAAGAAAGAGAGACATGGAAAGCACTCCACCGACAAGAGCCCAGCTCTTAAATATAAGAAGAGGATACAAATTGCCCGGGCGGCTGCACACTTTAGTATGAAAGTGACAGATTTTTTTGACATTATCTATAAAAATCAAGTTTTTTGTATGAGAGCCCCCCTTAAATATTTATTTGATTTTGTTTTTAGTATTTGTTGTTATAGCGGCAACAGAAATACATTATTTGTGAAAATTTCAACTGTCTAGCTATCGCGGTTCTTGAGATACAGCCTGCTGACAGACAGACGGACAGACAGCGAAGTCTTAGTAATAGGGTCCCGTTTTTACCCTTTAGGTACGGAACCCTAAAAAAGATCGTGACAAATTAATAACATCTTCCTTTTTGAAAATCGGTGAAAAATGAAACAAAAGCAAAATAGCAGAATTTTGGTCATTTTTCAAGCAGTGTGTTTTTTTTTAAATATTTAGGTCCTTGTCTTTTTTTTAACAACCTGTGAAAGTTTAAAATCAACTAGTGGTCAATTGCTTCTGCAAGTCCCGACTGACACGCAGGAGGGTTCTGTTTACAACCAGCTTTCGAGGGACCGAATCGAAATGAGAAAAGTTTCCAAGTTAGTAATATTGCCCTTTGTTCTGAAAATGCGCTGTTTTTGACATTTATTGCTGCCATCCTAATTGTATTGGTGGCTTTTGTTGGAAATTATTGGCCTTTTTTGCATGAACTCTTAAACTTTTTTCTTAATCTGCATTGTCTAATTTTTTCTAATTTCTATGGTGCTTTTTAGGATTCCGTACCCAAAGGGTATAAATGGGACATTATTACAAAGACTCCGCTATCATTCGTCAGTCAGTCTGTCACCAGGCTGTGTCTCATGAATCTCATGTCAATTTTCACAGATGATGTATTCCGGTTGCCGTTATAACAATAAATGTCAAAAACAGAACAAAATAAATATTTAAGTGGCTCTCCCATATAACAACGTGATTTTTTATAGATAATGCTACGGATCCCTTCGTGTCGTGCGCGAGTCCGACTCGCACTTGGCCAATTGTTCTTTATGTCAACATTCAAGTTTAGCTATAAGCAGTTATTTCGAATTAAAATCGAAATAAGAAAAAGCAACCTTAATGAAAAAAAATATATATATAGGATCTAACAAATATACCGAAACTATTTTAAGGCTGAAATCAGTCCGCGATAGTGAAAAACTTTTACAAGGAACATACAGCAAAATATGAAAAATAAATTTCGACCTCCTAAACAACTTGACCGATCAGCTGATCCGAGTTTTTACGGAAAACAAAAAAATATTATAAATATAATAAAAATTATGAACTGGAAAGAAAATATAACGATTTAGAAGTTTCCCATACTGATGGTCAAAAATGATAAATAACACTATATTCTATTTAAAGTTCATATTTTTACCCTTGGAAACCAGTTATAAACCTAGATAATTGCAATATCTTTGAAATTACAAAATTTTGTCGAAATCGGACATGTCGTTTTGAAATAAAACGTAGACTACGTTTGTATGGAAAGTTGTATTTTGGTCTAGGGTCGGGGGACTCTTAATCTACCCTGAAATAGTTTCAATATATTTTGTTGGCCTTTCTATAAATACACATTGCATGAAATCTTTTCAGTACATACTACAAAACAAACCATGCCCTTAACAGATTTCTGTACTATCTTCTAAAATATCCTTGCGAGGAAAATAAACCGTAACGTCAAAACAACACGGTTCATTTTACTTTGGCAATGCCACAGACAGTAAGCGAGATTTGTTACTCCTAATTGTTTTCATATTGAACTAATTGGCCGGGGAAACAACCGAATAGAGAATAAAAACGTCGTTGTTGCTGCTAAAGGAAAATAAACTTTATTAAGTGGCAATTAAGTCTAGACTACAGTGTGAGATATTGCTTACGGTTGTGTAGGAATCTTCGAGAACATTCTTACTTAGTTATTTTTGTTTTAGTTATATTTATGTTTTATTTTAAGAATGTTTATATTATATGGCTTGCATTGATTAAATGTCTCTTCGAAATTTTTAGATAAGGTATAAGTGCATCAGGACTGATCATCGTAGACTAGCGTATACTTTGATTTAACGTAAAAAACAAACCGCATCGAAATTGGTCCATCCTTTCGAGCCACAGGTTTGAGCGCTAGAATAACATAGACAGACAGACACTAACGACAAACTTATAACACCCCTCGTCTTTTTCAGAGAAGAATTAACATACATATCACACTTACAAACTTTCTTCTACTTGATGTTTGAATCTATCAAAATGTTGAATATGAAAGTTAGGAAAAACTTCGTTGCTTATTCTCTCCCAAGGATTTCCAAAATGACCGATCTAGAGTAAGACCATAGGGACGACGAAATATTATTTTTTTGGGTTAGGCACCCAATGGGTAAAAACGGGACCCTAATACTACGACTCTTCTGTCTGTCCATCCGTCTGTCTGTCACTAAGCTGTATCTCATGAACCGTGATAACTAGACAGTTAAAATTTCCACAGATATTTCTGCTGCTGCTATAACAATAAGTACTAAAACAGGTATAAAATAAATATTTAAGGAAGCTCCCATGCAACAAGCGTGAATTTACAATTATATAGATAGTGCAGAACCCTTAGTGCGCGAGTCCGACTCGCACTTGGCCAGTTATTTGAACCCGTTTTCTGGGACCGCGGTTCGAGTTAATTGCGGTCCCGGTTGCCGGTGACCTACTTTTACTGGAACTTAGGCCCAACGCAGACGACAGACTAGACCGCGCCGCACTTTTTAGTCTGTGAAAATAGAACCCATGGAATCACATGCACTAACACATACGACGCGCAAAAAGTCCGGCGCGCTAAGTGTGCGTTACTGCGTATGATTCCATAGGTTCTATTTTCACAGACTATCACAGACTAAAAAGTGCGTCACGGATAGTCTGTCGTCTGCGTTGGGCCTTAAAGTTACACGCTTCTAGATTGTCCGAAAAGGAAGCACACAAAGTAGTTGAGATCAAAGAGCAAGGTTTTTTATCTGTGCCAAAGCCGGACCAAAACAATGCAATCTGATCTACAAGCTAGCGCGGGATTAGATCTCATCTGAGACATAAATTACCGAGGAACAGATGCGACACATGCCGTGCCGTGCCTCGCCGTGTGGTTTCCGGCAGAGTAGAATAGGGCCACTCCAAGTCCTGCCATGGATGTCGTAGAAAATACAAACTCAACAAAGCTTATACACATCAATGAGACCTCTCCAACCCGTCTGACCCGGAGAGTGTAGGCCAAGTTCTCTAGCTGCGCGGGCCAAGAATGGCTCTGATAGTTACAGAAAGGGTCGTGCTCCTGCAGCGGAGACAAAAAGACCTGATGATGATGATGATACCTAAAACAAAAAATCTGCTCTGTGAAATTGCATCTATACATCAGAGACCTCTCCAATCCGTCTGGCCAGCGAGGAGAGTGTAGGCCAAGTCCTCTGACTGCTCTGGCCAAGTATGGCTCTGGTATAGAAAGGGTCGTGCTCCTGCAGTGGAGACAAAAAGACCTGATGATGATGATGATACATAAAACTAAAAATCAGCTCTGTGAAACTATACATCATTTACACAAAAATAATTTAAAGTTTTAATCTGACTTTTATATTTATCAAAATGAGAAATTGGTCAGTTCTTAACTACAAAAATTAGCACCCTTCTGATTTTTTTTATTAACCTGTTTTGTCCCATTGTTGGGCAAAGGTCTCTCCCATCGTCTTCCACTTATCTCTTTCCTGTGCTAGGCTCGTCCACCCTTCTGGTTATAATTTTATTTTGTGCCTCCAGGATTACGTATGGGACAAAAACTAATACCCTAAGTCTTTTCTACGGGACACTCTGATAGCGTTGATTAAGGACCCTTAATTTAGTGGGCCAGGGTGCGGGCAGGGCAGAAGATTGAACGGGCGAGCAGTTCTCCGAGTCAAATTGAACAATATGCCGTTTATATGTATGTCTGTTTGACGCATTCTAGGTATGGCTATAAAAATTTACAATAAACTGCCTAATTAGTTAAAAGATTTAAATTTTAAAATGTTTAAGAAACGTCTCTTTACACTACTCCTACTATTCTATAAAAGAATTTCTAAAAGACGACAAGATGTAGATTTGATAATATTATTATTCGACAATTATAGATTAAATTATAGACTACCTTTTTATGACATGACATTACTATTATTATACCAATTTCCTTGACATTTAAGTAAAGTATGTACCTATTTTTAATTATTTATAAATATTTGTATGCTAAATATGGCAAGACATAGCGAACTATTATATAATATTGTAACATCTCGTCTGTATCATGCATGTATCATGTATCATTGTACCTATGTTGATTGTTTGATTGATTGACGATAATTTAAAAGTCCCCTACCTTAGACCAAACTACACTTTGGCATACAAACTTAGTCTACCTTTTATATTGAAACCACATGTCAGATTTAAGTAAAAATTTGTAATTTTAAAGATATTGCTCATAAATATATGCATATAACTGGTTTTCACAGTCCAAATATGAACTTGAAATAGAATATAGTGTGTTATATCATTTTTGACCATCACTTTAAGTAGCTTCTACATCTTATATATGTCGCAGGTTTTTCATAACATTAGGTTTTTGATTAAAAACCTAGTTTTTTGATGAAAAACCTAGTTTTTTGATGAAAAACCGGAAGTTGACACATTTTAAACTCACTTTCATCATAAACCTGTAACAATCCAGATTTTTGATTAAAAACCTAAACTAGTTTGGGTTTACGATCAATCTGATATACATTTCCAACAAAGCATACCAGCAGATTTAGAAAAGTTTCTATATTTATCACACAATTAAGATGTTTATTGAGAAAAATGAGGGCTGGGGCGGCTGCTGAAGGTGCTGAGGCTGCCAAGCGGCGCAAATATTCATCTCTCAGTGGAGATTATATATTTGTGCCGTTTGGTGTTGAAACATTTGGACCATGGGGCCCTGGCGCGAGGAGACTTTTTAAGGAAATCTCCCCGCGACTGATAGCCGCTGCAGGTGACAAGAGGGCTGGCTGTTTTTTCGCTCAACGGATCAGCATTGCTATCCAGCGAGGAAACGCAGCCAGCGTTCTTGCAACCATGCCGCATGGACAAGATGAGATTTTTTTAATTTAGCATAATTTAGTATAAGTTTATTTTATAGCTTAGTTTAATATAGTTTAGTTTAGTTAAGTTTTTTTTTGTTGTTATTACTTTTTTCTCAATCACACAATATCTTTATAAATTGTAGCCTTTGTGTTATTCTGATAAATATCGAGACCTCTCCAACCCGTCTGGCCATCGTAGAGAGTTTAGGCAAGTCCTCTGGCTGCTCTGGCCAAGTATGGCTCTAGTAGTACAGAGAGGGTCGTGGTCCTGCAGTGGAGACAAAAAGACCAGATGATGATGACTGTATGTTTGTATACATAACATATAAGCGCGGATTGTTCAAGGATACTGGGAGAACTTCGGTCGCTCGTTCAATTATGACGACCTTATTATTGAATTATGATTATTGACGACCTCCGTGGCGTAATGGTCAACACGCTAGACCGCCAATCCGGAGGTCCTGGGTTCGATCCCCAGCCAGGGCAAGTTGGAAAATGGCCTTTTTCAAATTGTCCTGGGTCTTGGATATTTATCTGTATATGTATTTGTTATAAAATATAGTATCGTTGAGTTAGTATCCCATAACACAAGTCTCGAACTTACTTTAGTGTAATTTGTCCCTATATATTTATTTATTTATTTATTATGTAATGTGGAGAATAAAAACCGTACCGAACAAGCACCCACCCTCAAAACGGCCGCCTCAGCCGTCCAGATCCGCTGCACACATTCTCACAAACGCCTCAACGCCTTTCGTCTCAACTCTCGGGCCCACTTGAAGTAATCCAGAGGTGACGTCGGGGCCGAGTCACGAACTGAGCGATAGTAAGAATATGTATGTATCAGTGACGTGCACAAATTATTGACTGCGTAGGCTACATACCTATTTCACCCCTTTAGGGTTAAAGTTTTTCAAAATCCCTTCTTAGTGTGCGTCCATTTGCATTTTAAATTGAAACAACTGTCCAAATTTCACGTTTCTATCATAAGCGGTTACGGCTGTGCGTGCGTCTTATGTCAGCCAGTCAGTGGGAACTTTTGCTTTTATATATATGTATAATGTATATATATAGATAGATGTCCCAAAGAGCCCATGAAGGCAAACTGGTATGGCTACACGAAACACAGAACCGACAGAAATTTGCGGTAAACGCCTGGGCCCACGCCTGCCCGTCGCCGTCTAAACAAAATCATCATCATCAGGTCTTTTTGTCTCCACTGCAGGAGCACGCACGACCCTCTCTATAACAGAGCCATTAGTTAGTCAGAACAGCCAGAGGACTTGGCCTACGCTCTCCACGCTGGCTAGACGGGTTGGGAAGGTCTCATTGATGTTTATAGTAAGCTTTGTTTAGCTTGTGCCTTATAAACATAATTATTTTCATTCCTTGTCACTAGATGACGCTATAGTTTATAATTAAAACATTAAAATCTTTTATTACTATAATTGAAATATGATTAACACATTGCAGGACACTTACGGCTGTGGACGTAATTAAATTGTTATTGTATTGTGTCAGGCCGGGTGTCTGCAATGTGTTAAAACATTTAAACCTTTTATTACTATTATTTTAAATAAGGAAGCACTCAGATTTTTGTTAAATTTTGACTTATTTGAAATTCAATAAATATTTTTAAAGCATAATCAACACTCTTAATTTTTTTCTTGGCGTATGTGCTGCCATCTCTGTGTGCCTGCCCCGCAACTCTAGTATTGCTTGTATAGTTGGGTATCTGTTACGTCACTAATTATATTATCTTTGAATATTTTTTCAGTCTTTCCGCTTGCTCTCATAAACTGCGCCGCTTTTCAGTCGCACGTAGCTTCATAAATCCGCGAATTCTCAGGACGCGCTGCGAATAATTTATATTAAAGAGTTACGGACATAAGTGCGAATTGAACATGAGCGAATATTCGCGAACATAACAACCTGACGCTACGAATTCATATCATGCTTGGAATAAATTTAATTTACGAATGTATCTCTAAATTTTTGTAAAATATTTCGTATGCGTTTAATAGATACATACATATTATAACGCCTGTTTTCTACAGGAAAAGATAATATAATTATTAACGTTACAGATAGCCAACGCCATAGAAATTATTGGAGAGCCCGTAAGTAGGCAAAAATGAAGTTGTGGGGTAGCCTCACAGAGATGGCAGCACACGCAAATAGCAAAAAGTGACAAAGAAGTGTTGATTATACTTTTAAAATAGTTATTGCATTTCATATAACTCATATTTAATGAATTAGAGTACTTACTTCTTTTCTTTAAAAAATGCAAGAAAAGATTTCGATGTTTTAATTATTACCTTACAGCGCCATCTTGTGTCAAGGAAGAGAAATAATTATGTTTATAAGGGGATGGGCAATGTGTTGCCAATGTTGCCATATATTTTTGAAAACCCTCCTTGTTGGAACGAAGTTTTGGAACGTAGTTCCTTATCGCGCGTTGCGAAAGGGGGCTAGACGGAAAAAATTAAGACCAAAAGTTGTAAGCCGTGCCGCGTGCGCGTGTTTCTCTGTCTGTCTCTCTCTCTCCTAATTAATCGAAAGGAACTTCGTTCCATCCGGGTGTCCTTTGACACCTCTCAAGTTTTTTAGGTAGGTACTTAAAACAGTTTCAGTATAATAACTTTGTTAGACCTTACATTACCGTAATTCTACGAACTATTTTTAGAACAAATATGTTCCGGTTGCGAAGGTCCGGGTGCTCCGGACGTTTGAGGTTAATTAGGGCAAGAAGAACCTGAAACTTTTTGCATGAATGGACTAATTGTGGAGCGGGTTGTTGGCAAGTTGTTGGGAACAGTTTTTGTTGGATTCCTTTAAAAGATGCTTAAGGTAACTCGGTACTAGTTAAAAAAATACTAGTATACTATATTATACATGTAAAAAATACATAGATCCTTTTTCACATAAGTTTAAATGGTTAACAATTTAATTTGGCCGTATGGTCTGGGTCTGCGGAAAGCTCACAATTTTTTTGTTTAAATAGATACATACATACATACTATCACGTCTTTATCCCTAATGGGGCAGACAGAGCATTTTGGGTCTTGCGGTCCTATGCAGAATTGCAGAGCCCAGGGCTGCAAGACTCAAAAGCCACTTTTAGCGTCATGGTGGGCGAGAAGATGGAAAAGCAATCAATACAGTGATGGGTTGCTAGCCGCATCGCCTGTTAACATGATTTGCATTTTTGCCCATTCCCTCGATCGGCTTTTACGATCTGCGTGGGATGAGAAGCAGCTGGTACATTCTAAGTTTTTTTATTTCTCCCAGACCAGCATGGGAGCCCAGACCAGCATGGGAGTTTAAATTGATCCTACTCGTTAATCCATCTTACGAGCATCCTGAGCCATGATACTTAGTGTGTGTTTATAAATAACATGCAAATTGTCTCTGGGTCACAGAATAAGTACCCATACAGAATTCTTACTTAGCAAAGGAATTCAAAGAAATATCTACTCAATGTCGTTAGCGATATGGTTTAATTTAGCTCGCGTCAGAACTCGGCACCTTTTCGTTCAGATACCTAGAAATGCATTGCAAGCCAATTTCATTCTTATTACTCTAGACATACGATTCACGTCACTGAATTTCCTACTAGGTAGCTATATTTTCAATTCCTAAACGGGGAGGGACACAGGCCTGATCAATTTAGAAATCGTCACTAGTGTCAAATTCAAATTATTTAGCAATTGAAGGTTAAATTTGAAGTTGTCAATTCTACTTTGAAAGTACTGTACCGTTACGGCCGTGAGTTCGGCCCGAACGCCCGAAGCGATCGGATCATATGTACATATACGCTCGTTATTTTTATTATTTCGTTTAGAAAAAGTGTCCAAATCTGACCATATCAGGCATAAAAGTGTACTTCGGAAACAGCTTTAAACTCCTAGTGCAAAATATAAGTGATAAATCGAATTAATAAACTATAAAACCCAAAAAACTGTTCAAAATCTGTCCCCAACGGAATCAAACCGGTACCCGAGCAAGAACCGAAGTTGTGACGCAGACGGAACTACCCAACCGGAGTGCGGAATTTGCGTTGACCCGCCCACACGCCTTGCTTAGCAGCCAATCCTGCTTGAAGTTACGACAAGCTGACACATCAACATCTACCGCGGCCATGGCGAACGCTGACAAAAAATGTGCTGCAGGGTGCAATCATCTCGTCAGAAACGAAGAAATGCTCAAATGTACCCTATGCAAAGATAAGTACCATTATGGTTGCTTAAATATATCAACATCTCAATACACCATAAACAAAAAACACTTCACACAGAACTGGCACTGCCCTACGTGCGAAAATATCACAAAACGTACTAAAAATGACAATACACCGATAGGAAAGCAAAAACAACTCCTATTAGAGGACACCACCATGTCATTTTACGAAAATACGGCGCACGACCAAAGCATCGTAGGAAATACATTAACATCTCCGCAAGTACAAACACCACACATTCAGAAGATGCAACTGGACCCAACTGATCAAAATAAAATAACTTTAGAAAATATAAGTATCCTTCTGGAAACAAAACTAGAAAATAATAAGCAATCGATTTTGACTGATATCAAAAACATATTGACTAGCGAAATAAATTCAGTAGCATTAAAATTAAAACAAGAATTTATGCAAAAAACTGATTATTTAGAAAAACAACAAACTATACATGACGATAAAATAATAGAAACAACAGCAAAAGTAGAAACACTGAACCAAGAAATTAAAAAACTACAGAAAGAAATGGAAGAATTGAAACAAAAAACAAATGAGACTCCCGAAAAACTAAACTATATAAACACATCGAACATATTTGTATTATATGGACTGACCGAGTACTCAGGCGAAAATGAACATGACATTGAAAAAAGGATTATATATGCGTTTAAAAATATTCTACACGTGGATATTACAGGATATATAGAAGATATTAGACGACTTGGAGTGAGGGGACCACGACGACCAATACGTGTTGAACTTATTAGCAGACGGATGACGAATTACATACTAAATAATGTACAATATTTTAAAAACACTGGGCTATTCGTTTCAAAACTGCTGGATAAAAAGAGCTTAGATGAAAAAAAAAGACAAAAATCACAAACTATCGGCAGACAATCTATAAACATGACACAAAGAAATAGAACGCACCAGACATCTATATCGAGCACGCATGGAAATACTAGAAATGACCAATCACCTTCATGCCATAATCCGCCATCTAGTTCATTAAATAACACCATTAATGAAACGCCACTTAACCATACACGGCATTCCTTTCGTACCTTCCGTAAACAATACTAAACTAAACGTAATTTTTCAAAATATGCAAAGCTTGTTTAATAAACGTACTACATTTGAAGCATTCCTTGACCAGACTAAGAACACTTATCAAGCTTGTTGCATAACAGAAACATTTTTATCGGAGCAAAAATTACAACTCGTACACTTCAATCGTTATAAGATTGTAAGCGCATACTGTCGAAGAAACTACGACGGAGGTGGGGTATGCATACTACTGCGGGACGATGTGGAGTACATTGAGAGAAAAGATATTGTAGATATGTCGATTGAATTCCTTATAGAATTATGCGCGATAGAACTAATTGAACCGAATTTATTAATAATTACATTGTACTGGAACGACAAACGGATTAATGATTTTATTACACAATTGGAATTAATTTTAAATTATGTGACACTAAAATATAAAAATAAACGAATTATAATAGGGGGTGACTTCAATATTGACACGTTAGTAAACGATGCAGAGTCAAAAAAATTATTACACCTTATGGCAGCGTACAACTTTACATCTCATATTAAAGAACCAACACGGGTTACCAAAACAACGTCGACATGTATTGACCACATCTATACTAACTTTAAGGACAAAAATATACGTGCTAAAGTGATTGAGTACGGATTCTGTGACCACATGAGTGTAACAATAAAGACTGACTTATTTTTAAAACCAAAACCATTGACATATAAAAAACAAACGCGAATCTACAATCAAAAACATATACTTCACTTTAAAACCGAACTAAAAAACATATGTTGGAGTGATATAATAAAAACTGACCAAAATATTAATGAAAACTACAACGCTTTTGACGATATTTTGAAAAAAATCTTAGATAAATGCATTCCCAAAAAAACAATAATAATAAAACCAAATACAAAAAAACAGTGGCTTACCAAAGGAATAAAAATTTCGTGTAAAAATAAAAGACTATTAAAAATATTGACTAATACTACAAAAACTGACACTCTTAAAAATTACTACAAAAAATATGAAAAAACATTAAAGAAAACCGTCATAAAATCAAAAAGACTCGATTACATTAGACAAGTAAAAAAGTCAAAGAACATAGTCAAAACAATGTGGAATGTAATAAAAGAACATACAAACAAAACCTCAAAAAAACACAAACAAAATGTAAAATTGAACGTCCAGAATAAAATTACTTCCGACCCAAAAATAGTTGCAAATACATTCAATAAATACTTTGCATCAGTGGGCATACCGAGCGGAAAGCAGCTGCCTCAAGGTCGCCCGGTGATGCACTCGCCTGACAACACGATGTACTTGCGTCCGGTAGAAATGGCTGAAATAAACACCATTCTGCGAGAATTAAAAAGTAAATATAGTTGCGGCGTTGATGAGTTTCCACCAATTTTATTTAAAATGTGTGCGGATGAACTTACCTTTCCTTTCACTTTACTTATTAACCAATCCTTCGTGGAAGGCACTTTCCCAGATAGGCTTAAAACATCATTAATAAAGCCCATACACAAAAAAGGAAAGAAAACCGAAAGAGAATACTTCCGTCCAGTAGCGATACCTTGCACTGCGTCAAAAATTTTTGAAAAAGCAATTGGAACGCAGACGTACGACTTTTGTGAAAAATACGGTATTTTTGATGACTCCCAGAACGGGTTCCGAAAAAATCGGTCAACTACCCTCGCGACATATAATTACGCCCAAGAAATACTAACTACAATTAATAATAAAAAATATGCTGTAGGTACGATGCTGGACATGACGAAAGCGTACGACAAAGTTTTACATAAAATACTGCTAAACAAGCTGTACGGAGTAGGTATTAGAGGAGTAGCTCACAATTGGTATGCATCGTACCTAAAAAATCGGGAACAAATTGTAGAAATCGAGCATTATGACTACGACAATAGGACGATTACAACAGTAAGATCAGATGTAGAATGTGTGAAATGTTCGATTCCCCAAGGGAGCGTTATCGGATGTTTATTATTCCTCATCTACATCAATGACTTACCTAAAACAATGACTCAGACATGTGTACTGTTCGCGGACGACGTATCACTACTGATACCTTACTCAAAACCTTATAATTTAAACAATATGCTTACCGAAAATATGGACAAAGTAACATCGTGGTTAACTGATCATAATCTAGAAATAAATTTTAATAAAACGAAAATAATTGAATTTAGACCACATCAAAAAGAATCTTTAAATATAAAATTTAGCTATAATGGAAAAGATATCGAGACTGTCAAATCCTTTCAATTACTGGGAATGGTACTAGACACAAATATGAATTGGAAAGATCACGTTGACAAAATAGTAAACAAATTACAAACATTTACATATGCACTTCGGGAACTCAAAAAATCCACGAATAACAAAACGGCGATAACAGCTTACTATGCATATGCATATTCGTGGCTTACATATGGGGTTATACTCTGGGGAAATAGTACCGACGCGAATAGATTGCTAATTCTTCAAAAGAAATGCATACGTATCATAGAAAATATTAAAGACAGAGAAAGCTGTAGGCCATATTTTAAAAATTTAAAAATACTGACATTGCCATGCATATACATTTTAGAAACTAGTAAATTTATGAGAAAATATCCCCAATATTACACGAAAAAAGACGATTTACCGCGACGCTATCCCACAAGGAAGAAGAATATGTTAGCGAGGCCGAATAACACTCGTAATTTAGAAATATTTAATTCTGGGCCGCTTGCAATGACAATTAAAGTCTATAATGCCCTCCCAGACCTGCTTAGAGCAGAGGAGAAGAATTCGATTTTTATTAAAAGATTAAAAGCCCTGCTTATAGATAAAAATTATTATACATTGGACGAGTTTTTTAATGATAAAGATTTGACAAAATATACAATAAATGATAATGACGAATAACATAATCTGCATTGACATTTAATATAATTGACATTTAAATTAAAACAACATTTGGACGTTATTAAATATTATAGTATAGTATCGACACATTAAATAAAATAAAAAATATGACCAAAATTAAATTAAATTTTAAGACATCAATAAAAAGAAATTACATTTTTATTCATAATAATTTTAACATTGAATTTGATATATACTAAGAAATAATCCGCATGCCGTTCCGTTATTTTCTGTTGCAATGCCCTAACAGGGTTCATGTTGTACCTACTAACCTAAGAAGTGACTGTGTAGTGTAATCTAATATATGTATAATGTGAAAAGCAATAAATAAATTGAAATTGAAATTGAAAAAGTTAGCATGGCAAGTACGGTAAAAAACGGTTAGAGAAAAAGAGAAAAGTTATTGGCAGTTAGGTAAGCCGTATAAATGTTAGGAACTTACTACAATAAGAATAAGTGGTCATAGCAACCGAAAAAATGATAGGCACTTAAAAAGTTATAGCACTGAGATACAGACTGAGATCTCTCTAGTGTATAGCAAAAACATATAAAAGGTGTGCGAAATTGAAATGTCGAAATATTTATAGACGACGAATAGAAGAAACTACTTACGATAAAGAGTCAATTTATGATTCTTCATAACTACTAGTAGTACATCTATTTTACAAACTTTTATTTGACTTGCATTGAATGTTTTAGTCTTCTTCTTCCTATCGTGTGAGTGACTAACACTAGTGTCAGAGGTTTTAAACCGCCTTAACTCTCTGTTCTGGTTTCTCTGACATGGTTTTAGGTAACGACCAATGTCAAAGACAGTGACCGGGACCGATGGCTTAACGCGCCTCCGAAGCACGGATCATCTTACTTATCAGACAATCAGGTGACCAGCCTACAATGTCCTAACCAAACTAGGACAACAACACAAAGTCGTTGCCCCCGCCGGGAATCGAACATGCGACCTCCGGGTATGAGCCGAACGCTCTAACCACTACACCAAGGAGGCAGTTAAGATAAAAGTTTTAGTTAAGTTAAATTAGGTATATGATTTATATTTATTTTTAAAACTATCGCTTATTTTGATAATTAACGATGACCTTGCTAACGCTACCCTTATTTACGCACACAAAAGCGCTTGTCCATACACTTTACAACTACATCCAAGGGTAAAGAGTACTCGTGAAATAAAACATCTGATTTAATTTTAAGGCGAAATGGTAGCAGAAATGGCGCCCTCATTCGAAATAAATTGTTTAAAAGTAAATATGGTGATAATTTAAAATTTGATTCCCAGCAATCTGTAGAAAGACCTTTTAATTATTTTATGAAAGTATAATCCGTCTAGTTTTAAAACGAGTTTTCGCCAAAAAAGGCAGCTTTTGACGAAAACTCGTGTTTATTTCATTTACTCTGCCTTAATCCGTTCAGCATTTTAGGCGTGAAAGCGAAATATACATCCATACAAAATCTCATATATAATATTATTAAGTATATATGATAGAGATGTGCCGAGTAGTCAGCGACTAGTCGGTAAAGCCGACTATCCGGCCACTATTGTAGTCGGCGACTAGTTAGTGCGGGAAGTAGTGTCACCCAATGTATGGAAGGTGCAAATTTTGGTATCGGAAGAATTCACTTGGCACAGATGTAATATACGTAAAGTTAAGCTAATTTAGCCCGGTAGCCATCCCCCACCCCCTGGGGGGTAGGTAGGGTGGGCATTCGAAGTTACTCGCCGCCGCGCTTCAGAGAAAAAATCATATTAGCTTCTATTTACCTAACACCTCAAGTGTGGTATCATTTTCTGATAAATCAAGCATGAGGAATTCAATTTTGAGTACAATTTTATATTTAAAGTAAAGATTAATAGTAAAAAAGGGAAAATATTGACGAAAATATTAAAATCGGATCGCATTTTATTTTATTTTAACTGATTTATTTTACCAGAAATCCTGTATTTTGTGCAACAAAAAATACTATGTTAAAGAATATTTATCTAGCTTTTAAAAAATATATACTTTGTTATATATAGCTGTCATACGTCTATCTCAAAAAAAATCGAACATGGCACGCGGCGGCGCCTAGGAACTAATCCAACCGTCTCGTCTCACATAATTTGTTGCAAGTATTAGGTTGTTTTTTAATTCAAAATATATAGAATACATACTTCACTTAATTATTGACTTTCGCTTATGGTCTGATGTATCAATAGACGTATTTTTATATTTATATTAGTTCATTTTTCATAACATTTTCCACCACATTGTCATAATTCGGTACATTTTAATAGTTTTCTTATACAGTTGCACCTAACACTGCACTGTGACTTGCACTCAGGGGGTGGGGGATGGCTACCGGGCTAAATTAGCTTAACTTTACGTATATTTCATCTGTGCCAAGTGAATTCTTCCGATACCAAAATTTGCACCTTATGACACTACTTCCTGCACTAAGTCGGCGAATATTCGGCAAAGAGCGCCGATTATCCGGCTTCTTATTGTGTATGTATTTCTCAATAATATGTACATAATAACATGTAGGATAAAAACCTTGATTATTAAAAATACACAAAACACTCATCTATCGTTACGAAAGCAAAAAAATTAAGAAACAATATTACAGAATGCATAATAGATAGACAATGCGAAATAAACAAAACAGGATCGGCTTGGCCGAATAGTCGGCCTCTTCACAACCGACTAATCGGCTAGTCGGCTAGTCGGCCAAACTCATAATCGGCACATCTATACATATAATAAAACAGTAAAAAAAGTGTGTCTGTACATTAAATATATTTCCAAAAAAAAATTTGGGGGCGATGGAGACATAGTAATAGAGTAAGAATTAAAAAAAAAATGCGTGTCTGTTTGTCTGTTTGTCTGTATGTCTGTTTGTCTGTTTGTACACGCTAATCTCCGGAAATACTGGACGGATTCGAATGAATTTTTTTTTGTTATATAGCTATTAAGCCTGGGCAACATATAGGGTATAAAGGATTTTGGAAAATGAGACGCCTGATGCAGAACCATAATGGTCCAGCTCAACTATAAGAGATATAAAAATGTCGCCATAGTAAAAGTTGTCCAGCCTGTTGAGCATTTTCCAGAGACATAAAGTCCACGCGAACGAAGTCGCGGGCTTCAGCTAGTCTTAAATATATATACCTATGATTTAGCAGGATTTTATCGCACTTGGCATTCCCACTTATCTTAGATATAATAAAACAGTAAAAAAAGTGTGTCTGTACATTAAATATATTTCCAAAAAAAAATTTGGGGGCGATGGAGACATAGTAATAGAGTAAGAATTTAAAAAAAAAATGCGTGTCTGTTTGTCTGTTTGTCTGTATGTCTGTTTGTCTGTTTGTACACGCTAATCTCCGGAAATACTGGACGGATTCGAATGAATTTTTTTTTGTTATATAGCTATTAAGCCTGGGCAACATATAGGGTATAAAGGATTTTGGAAAATGAGACGCCTGATGCAGAACCATAATGGTCCAGCTCAACTATAAGATATATAAAAATGTCGCCATAGTAAAAGTTGTCCAGCCTGTTGAGCATTTTCCAGAGACATAAAGTCCACGCGAACGAAGTCGCGGGCTTCAGCTAGTCTTAAATATATATATGATTTAGCAGGATTTTATCGCACTTGGCATTCCCACTTATCTTAGAATGATTTGTCCCAATTCCCAATATCATAACCTACTTGAAAGTAAGACAGCGATATCTACAAACGTCCGCGCTAGAAAGAGACGGGCGATGCAATTAACCCGCCGCTGGCTCTACTCAGAAGTACGTGTCAAAAGGGCCCTAACGAACCTATTGCCGCTTTTTGTAACTCCTTAACCCTGCTAACTCGGAGTTATAATTGCTGCAAACAAAAAGAGGGAATTGTTGTAATGCTGATTGTAGGTAGTTGATTGTGTTCTATTAAGGTCTGGCGAATTGGGAACAAAGTATAATGTTATGGCTAAATATTTTTAACTGTCTTTTCAAAAAAGGAAGAGGTTATCAATTCATCGCGATCTTTTATATTTTCAAGTATATTCACCTTAGGCGCAGGACACTGAAATGACGTGCGTCGCGGACGGGGCACATACATATGTCTGTTCCGCGACGGCAAGCGACGGTTTCATACAAAATGTATAGAAACGTCGTCGCAAAGCAGAACTTACAGACAGATTAGAAACACTAAGACACCGGAGAGACGTGGGCTCTTTATGTATGTTCTATCGTCTCTACAACGGGGAGTGTTCTGAGGAACTTTTCAATTTGGTGCCACCGTCACGATTTTACCACCGCACCTCGCGTCACAGAGAGAGAGCTCACCCTCATATCTTAGACGCCTGGTATCCAAAAACCACTAGGGCATCACGTTCATTTTTCCCCAGGACGTGTCAGATGTGGAATAAGCTTCCAGCTGAGGTGTTTCCTTTGCGCTACAACATGGGGTTCTTCAAAAGGTGTGTTAATAGGACTCTAAAAGGCCGGCAACGCATAGACGGCACCTCCGGTGTTGTATGTGTCCATGGGCAGCGATGACCTTTTACCATCAGGAGGCTCGCTTGCTCGTTTGCCGACTTATAACATAAAAAAAAAAAAAAAAAAAACACAGAAAAGACGCGCGCCCCGTCCGCGCCCCGTCCTTTTAGTGTGTTCTACTCCGCGACGTTTCTGTACATTTAGACATTTAGTATGAAACCGTCGCTTGCCGTCGCGGAACAGACATAAGTCTGCGCCCCGTCCGCGACGCACGTCTTTTCTATGTGTCCTGCGCCTTAGATATATTCACCGATTATTCGAAGACGCCTGGGGGTTTACTCCATAACATAATACGTTAGTCGTACTATAGTGACGCTCTATTTCTATGTCAAACCAAATTAGACTTTATCATCATACGTTAGTGCTCAATGTTGCTTGACACTGAAACGCGGTTACGCAATAACGTCCGTCTTACGTACCGGTTTTGGAGTAACCCCTCTGGACTGAATTGGAAAATTATTTTTTTGTTTGATAGGGTATACTTGCGAGGCAGTCCCATAGCAATTTTATGAAGCTAGTGCGCATTACTAGTGCTTTCGCAAGTAAAGGTACGCCGGGCGTGGCCTGCTCTTCGATGGGTGACCACAAGTGCCATAAAAAATTCTTAAGCTCCGACGTCTCGAACTACTTTGGGGCTAGCTCAATCGGTGTAATTTGGGTAATATATTTATACATATATCCGTGCTTCGGCAGGCACGTATAAGCCGTTGGTGACGGCCTCACGGCTGTCCTCATTGTTTGGCGATCGTCACAGTAGTTGCCTTAAGGCAGCCTGAAAAGTGTTGGTCACTTAAGGACCATCCATTAATTTTGTCACACGAATTTGATGACTTTTTGACTTCCCCCTCCTCCTAGTCACAGTTGGTCACGTGCGACGTCACAGATACCGACTTTTATTTAATTAAAAAAACAAGCAAGCAAGGTTACTAAATATTTAAATATAACGTTTTTTTTTAATTTTAGTTAATAAGTTATACCTTATGTATATAGATTTTTTATTTTTGAATTTTGTTTTTTTTCGTGACCTTATGAAACCTATGACCCCTCCCACCCCTTGCCACACAATGCCACACTTCACTGACCCCTCTTAACGTCCCTCTTAAAGTGGAACGTAATTTATGTATAGTCCACACACGAATTTATTTATTTGTTTCGAATTTATTTTATTTATTAATGTTACACACGAAAAACAGATAGTCAGCTTGAAAAATCTGACACTAGTTTAGCCACTAACACTGAAAAACAAACAAGACCTATTCAGTATGCGTCCCGCGAACTCATAACCAAATAAAAGCTTCCTCGAAAGCCTCCAAAGTTCATTAATCAACACGTCTACGACCCGTGGGCCGGAAGTGAGGAAAACCATTATTTTTCTATTTTTGAAATACTATGAGAGTTGGGTTTTGTGGCTTTCGGCTACGTAGCCAAACCTCACGTCTTTATACCTAATGGGGCAGACAGAGTCCAGTCCAGGGCCTTTATATCAGTTGTCGGGCCCCCAGCGCGAGACATGGTAAATCTAAAATACCTATCTACAACCAAAAACGGATATGGATACGTAAGTTATGTGCCATACGAGCATTTCTTTTTTGTCGCAAATATCCGACCTTCGCGGAATGGGCCCGTCAATGTTTGTCGCAACTATCCGACGTTAGCGGTTAAAGGGTTAAAGGCCACTTTTAGTTTGATGGTAGTCAAGAAGATAAAACAACTTTATTTGCCAAGCAAATTAAAGAAACCCCGACTGTCAATAGTTTAATACGTAAACGCCATCTAGTGATGAACGGAGGAACTAAATAGTAAAACGAATATCCGCAGCGCCATCTATTATTTGCTAGACAAACTACAAAAACCTTGACTTTCAAGCGTTAACCCCCAAAAACTTTTAAACGACCGACCAGATTTTCTTCAAACATAGCTTGTTGTAGGTATATCCATATTGTAAAAGAATATCTCTGTAATGTTTGTAATATATAGTAACTACCGCAAGAGAAACCAAGTTAGTCGTTTTACGTTAAAAAACCGCATCAAAATTGGTCCATCCGTTTGAGCGCTACTATGCCACAGACAAACAGACATTTGCATCATTTAAAACACCCAATTTTTTTGTCGCTGTCGGTTATAAAGAAATCAAAACAGTGATGGAGCTAGCCACAACGCCTATTTACTAACATGTTTCGCACTTTTGCCTACTCACTTGATCGGCTTTTACGATCTGCGCGAGAAGATACTTTTCTCCCAGACCAGCTTGGATTGGAATGGCCGGTTCATGTATTTTAAGGCCTTTTCCAGCGTCTCGCGCCTCGCCAGCACGCTGGAAGTGGCCTTTGGCTCTTGCGGCCCTGGGCTCTGTCCGTTTAGACCTGCAAAACTCAAAACGCTTTGTCTGTCGCATAAATACATATAAGGTCTAACAAAATATACTGAAACTATTTTAAGAGTTTAAGACTCCCATGCTGGTCTGGGAGAAATAAAAAAACTTAGAATGTACCAGCTGCTTCTCTTCCCACGCAGATTGTAAAAGCCGATCGAGGGAATGAGCAAAAAATGCAAATCATGTTAACAGGCGATGCGGCTAGCAACCCATCACTGTATTGATTGCTTTTCCATCTTCTCGCCCACCATGACGCTAAAAGTGGCTTTTGGGTCTTGCGGCCCTGGGCTCTGCTTAGAGCCGCAAGACCCAAAATGCTCTGTCTGCCCCATTAGGGATAAAGACGTGATAGTATGTATGTATGTATTTTAAGAGTAAATTTAGTCCGTGACACTGAACAACTTTCTAGAGAAAGTTTAAACTACACACTCTACACTATGTTAAAATATGAAAAACAATTTTTGGTTTTACGTACAGATTCGAAACAGCTGATCGGTCAACTTGTATGGAAGGCCAAAATTTACTTTTCATATTACATACTATCACGTCTTTATCCCTAATGGGGCAGACAGAGCATTTTGGGTCTTGCGGCTCTATGCAGAGCCCAGGGCCGCAAGACCCAAAAGCCACCTTTAGCGTCATCGTGCGAAGATGTAAAAGCAATCAATACAGTGATGGGTTGCTAGCCGCATCGCCTGTTAACATGATTTGCATTTTTGCCCATTCCCTCGATCGGCTTTTACGATCTGCGTGGAAAGAGAAGCAGCTGGTACATTCTAAGTTTTTTTATTTCTCCCAGACCAGCATGGGAGGCAGCATAACTTTTCATATTTCGCTATAATTATGTTCCTTGCGAAAAGTTGTTCAGTATCATGGACTGAATTCGCCCTTAAAATAGTTTCAGTATGTTTTGTTGGACCTTATATATTTTTTTAACCCTCGATGTGAAAGGGGGGTGTAATAAGTTTGATGCTGACGTCTGTCTGTATGTTCATCGTAGCGCTCGAATGCATTGACCAAATTCGATGCTGTTGTTCTGCGTGAATGCAAGGTCCTTTGCGGTGGTTCTCAGCTTTGTTTGATGGAAATCGGTTCAGCCGTTTAAAAGTTATTAGCAGTTAACTCTTGAAAAGGCTTTCTTTAGCAAAAAATAGATGGCGCTACGGATATGAAGTCGTATCGGTAGTTCAGCTACTCATCACTAGATGACTTTCTTGACAGTCGGGGTTTTTAGGGTTCCGTAGCCAAATGGCAAAAACGGAACCCTTATAGATTCGTCATGTCTGTCTGTCTGTCTGTCTGTCCGTCCGTATGTCACAGCCACTTTTTTCCGAAACTATAAGACCTATACTGTTGAAACTTGGTAAGTAGATGTATTATGTGAACCGCATTAAGGTTTTGACACAAAAATAGAAAAAAAACAATAAATTTTGGGGGTTCCCCATACTTAGAACTGAAACTCAAAAAAATATTTTTCATCAAACCCATACGTGTGGGGTATCTATGAATAGGTCTTCAGAAATGATATTGAGGTTTCTAATATCATTTTATTCTAAACCGAATACTTTGCGCGAGAGACACTTCCAAAGTGGAAAATAGTGTGTGTGTGTGTGTGTGTGTGTCCCCCCCGTAACTTCTAAAATAAGAGAATGATAAAACTAAACAAAATATATGATGTTCATTACCATAGAAACTACCAGCGAAAATTGGTTTGAACAAGATCTAGTAAGAAGTTTTTTTTTTATATGTCATAAACTGCAATTTACCTTTCATTCAATCAACTCAAATATAAAAATTAAAAAAAAAGACTACTACGGAACCCTTCATGGGCAGAGTCCGACTCGCACTTGGCCGCTTATTTTAATTTGCTTAGCATATGAACTTGTTTAATAATATAATAATTTTTCAAAACTAATTGACCGAGCGAGCGAAGCGAGCAAGGTCTACAATTCAAGTTGGGGCCAAAAACACATTGTTTGTGTATGTTTGTATGTATGTATGTTCCGCGATAACTCTCGAACCGTTGAACTGATTTTGACGAAATTAAGAATGCGTGTAGCAACTATTCACAGAATTTTTAAGTTCGTTGGGCATCAAAACTGGGTTAGCCGTTTTTGAGATATACGCATTTTGGTAAAAATAAATATTGCTCTATAACTTTCAAACCGTTGATCAGATTTGGATGAAACTTATCATTTCACGAGATAGTATTACTATATTTCATATAGCATACTCATTTATTAGATTAAGCTGTTGCCCGCGGCTTCGTCCGCGTAATAAAATAAATCAATATACAAATCATATTAATATATGTAATACTTACTGTGTAAGTGACCTTATCGAATAAAATATTTTTGGTCTATAAAGCAATTCTTTGAGGTAAAGTAAACTCAAAGAAATTATTTCTATACGACATTATTAGCTTATGCGCGTTGTAGAAATTGATTAAATGAAACAGCATCATCTAGCGGATTCTTGAAGAATTAATAGGCATATTATTTGCGGCAAAACCAAGATGTTATCAAAATAACAAAAATAAAAACGATTTTCTCTTATATTTAGATATTTATAAGTATAATGCTGTCGTATAATAATGATAAATTAACTTCGGATTTTAAATTTTCTATGTAACTTATTTAAGATTGCTATATTGCAGGCAAACTCATGCCTTGAGTTTTTTTTTTAATAGACGGATTTTATTGAAGCAAACTGTAATGTTTTGTTGAGTAAAAACAAAGCAATTGGTAAAAGTTCTAAGTAAATCAGTTCAGTACTTTCGGAGAAAAGTGAATTCATACATACAGACAGACAGACAAAAAAAAGTATGGCACACGGGGACACTTCTGCAATTAACAGCCCGCGGTTTTTCGTGCGGCTGTTGAGGTAGGCTAAGACATGTTTCCAGTTCAGAAAATGGGTAAAAACTGGAGTCAGTAAAGCAAACATCAAAATATCTGTGGGGGCGGCCATCTTGGATCCAAAATCTGATTGCATTTTTGAGTTCCGCGGGGTGCTATATCCCCACATGCAAAATTTCAGACCCCAACAAAGTCCCAATGAGGCGTTATAAACGAAATAAGTTTAATTTTATAATATCCAGACCCAAAAAATCCCCAAAAAAAAATTGTATTTTTGGGGATTAATATTTTCAGCCAAATCGGAGGCAGCGGACTTTCGGCGGGCATCTTGGATTGGCAAAAAAAATCACGCAGCAAATTATTTTTAGTTTTGGCTTAGTTTGATTGATTGATGGCTTGTTTACTAAATTTAGCAATTTTGTTGAGCATACTTTGCTTCAATCGTTATCGCTGCTAGTCTGTGCTTCTGTAATAGTATTAGTAATAATGCCACGAAATAAAAAGAGATCAGCGGCAACCAAAGCCCGCGAAGAAGCTTTACGTAGAGAGTTATAAACCAATCAGAAGCAGCAGGAGCGTCTTTCGCTACTAAAGGAATTTGCCAGTACTTTTCGTGCCACGCCCGAACGCTCCCAACGCTTGTGTTCACAGATGCAAGGGAAGTAATAGAGCATGAACTATTCCCTGAACGCTTTAAGTGCTTACACTCAATGCGTGAGCACGCTGTGGAGGATCGAGAGGGAGAATCTTTACCAGACCATGGATCCCATTCCATTCCACCCATGACCCGATCGCGGAAGACTGGCTAAGTTTCATGTTCATGTACGCAATGCCCATTGACACTTGCCTGGGCAGTAACTGTGCACAAATCGCAAGAACTTTGGATAAAGTAGTCTTAGATTTTGGCGTAAAAGAGTTGGCGACCGGGCTTTCAAGTTCCAAGCGTCTTACGGATATTACTTGTATTTGATCCAGGTATTGATTTAATTTGTTCGGAAAAAATTAAAAAAAATGAACTTCAGCAGTTCAGAATAGAAGAAAAAAGAAGGTTGGAAAATCTTAAATAAAGACACAGTTTCACTCTAAATTAAAATTCATTCAGTAAAACGTACTATATTTTGGAATAATAATCGCGAGGTCTAAGTTCGCGGCGAACCACTAGTTACTAAAAAGTGACTTATTATTATTTATCTAGCTGGACTCAGTTCAAATAAACAAGTTACCAAGCCCGGCTAGACGTTAAAAATTAGGTTATATGAGAATTTTTATTATTCGTCGGTTGTGATTGATCAGTAGCAAGCGATTCTCTTATGATGACTAAGAGAAAAATAACCATAGCGCGATTCAATATTGTTCAACGCCATCTAGTTGAGATTGTAAAAACTTGCGACTCTTTGCTTGTCCTACGGCACAGAATAAATATTAGTACTTACACCTACGCATAATACTCACACTGGTAAGAAACCTCACGAATGTCAAAAAAGGTTTATTAAAAAATATACTTTAAAATGTAATTTTAGTAACTCATAACGTAACTACCCGAGAACGAAAGCGATATTTAAAACTAATTAAATAAATAACAGCCAAATTTTTGGTACTATACTAAAATAATTTAAAGATACTTCTTACGGTCTTATCTATCAAAATGTTAATATGACATACCTATTGGAAAATAACCGGCCAAGTGCGAGTCCGACTCGTGCACGATGGGTCTATCTATATCAAAAAATAAAAAATCATTTATATTTTTTTTTTCTATTTCTTTTGATTTCCTAAAAGATAAATGTTGACATCAGATCATTTACTTATAGCTAACTTTACTGCCGCTTCCTAAGCGCAATAATAGAAGATGCTGTAACAAACTGTACTGCAGCATTGTTTCCAAAAACGTCAACTTACAATTATAATCTAAATGCAATTTATAAAAATCTAGAAAAAGAATAGACGGAAATGCGTGTGCGCTATAACAACAAATACTAAAAACAAAACAAATATTTAAGGGCTCCCATACAATAAACCCGATTTTTTATACATAATGGTACGGAACCCTTCGTGCGCGAGTCCGACTCGCACTTGGTCGGTTTTTTATTTATTTATTAATTTCCATTGCTCCTAAAAACACAATTTTAACCCTTTTTCTTCGGCGTGTAATATTTCGTACGAATTAATAATATAATATAAGCCAAAACATATTGAGGGTGATGGAGACATATATGTATATGTAAAGAAAAAGATGGAGGATAGAGTAAAAATGAAAAAAAAAAATGCCTGTCTGTTTGTACACGCTAATCTGCAGAAACTTTTTTTGTACACTATATACCTGTTTAGCCTGGGCAACATATAGGGTAGAAATGATTTTGGAAAATGGAACACCTGATGCAGAACTATAATGGTCCAGCTAAAATTAAACTATAAGAAATATAAAAATGACGCCTTAGCAAAAGTTGTTCAGTCTGATAAGCATTTTCCAGAGACAAAAAGGCCACGCGGACGAAGTCGCGGACTTCGGCTAGTATTTAATATAAGTAAATTCTTTATTAAAGTATCGCCTGAATAGTACATTTTGCATGTGCTCTCAATCTCTTCATATTTCCGTGAAAAAGGAAAAGTGAAATTTCCATTAGAAGGTGACCTTGCAGTGGTGTTGGCCTCACCCTTAGTAGCGGAAGGGGATGGTGCAAGTTATAAACTTATTGAGGAGAAAAGGAAAACTTGAATAGATTTGATAACCAGCAGATCCATTTACCACATCCATTATGGATCAAGTAAGATTTACAAGCTTTTATTTAACTTGCAATGTTATTGTATGAATGTGTGTTTAGGTCAAATCTTAGGCGCAGGGCACATAGAAAAGACGTCCGTCGCGGACGGGGCGCAGACATTTGTCTTTTCCGCGACGGTTTAATACAATGTGTATATGTCGCAGTTGAATTGTATAATCCGTTATTATTCAAAAACTCTAGCTGTTTGGCAATACAGCTCGGTTTTGTAAAACAGCTGAAAATATTTCAGTTCGATTGTCAATGAGTTACGTAATAACGTTTAACAAAACAGCTAGCGTTGAGATAGCATACAGGGTTACCATTACTAAATAAAACTGTGTTACCATACGAAATAATATATGAGGAGACAATAGTTGTTCTTTATTATTTTTATATTACTCGTGGGATTGAAATAAAACCTCAATTCAACTCCTTACTAAATAATTCAGTCTCCAAAATCTTATAACACCAATAAAGAATGATAATCAGCACGATGCAATTGGATTAGAAATATAGAAATTTTGTAAACCCGACAACTCAATAGCGCAGCGATTTCTTACGGCCAATTGATCCACGTGAATTTTCCATCTTGCCGGAAGGCGGGCTTCAAAATAACAATATGGGATCCAAGCTAAAGGTCTGCTTTATTCTTTTCAATCTTTTGCACTCCGAAATCACAAACGATGCCCCCGATGTCTCTCGATAAAAAACAGCTTAGTCCCGGAACGCGGCGAAGAATTTACTTTATGGGAGGCCATATTTGTTGTTATGACACTGACACTTTACAAGCCACAAGACCCACAAGTGGCAGGATTCCGAAATAATCGTTCTACAATCTTACGTTAGCCATTTTGTTAAACGTAACATATTGGACGATCTAGCTGAATGATTTTCAGCTATATCACAAAACCGAGCTGTAATGCCAAACAGATAGAGTTTTTGAATAACAGCGGATTATACAATCCAACTGCGACATATAGAAACGTCGCGGGCAGAACACACTGAAGGACGGGGCGCGCGTCTTTTCTGTGTGTTCTGCTTTGCGACGTTACTATACATTTTGTATGAAACCGTCGCTTGCCGTCGCGGAACAGACATATGTCTGCGCCCCGTCCGCGACGTACTTCTTTTCTACGTGTCCAGCGCTTAACAACTCGATGTTCAATCAGTTATCCTCAATTTAGCTCCCCGATTTAGCTGTTTTGCATACTTATCTAAGTCGGATAATACAATATTATGGCGTCAAGCCGTTTTAATGATGGAGCCGGGAGATATTCGACGGAATTCAGTTATAAAACGCAACTCCATCGAGTTTGGACTTATTTTTTGTCTTGATAAGTACTTTGGCCACACAATAAAAAAATATTTAAAAATAAACTTATACTTCTGACTGAGAATTATTTTTAGGGAAACTCTAGTGATGAGAATTATGTTTCTGGTATTGATAATTCCCGAAATATAATTTTTAGGGTTTTTTTACATGAATACAATACTAATCAATCATGTCTCGGTGCATACACATGATTAGTATTGTCTCTCTCTCTCTCTCTCTCATCTGAGCGTTTTCCCAGTTGCATCCTCAGTTGCAATGCTGAGAAGCCCGGGGTCCGCTTTCCGACTTTTTCTTTTTCACTTCGCACGGTCTTGAGCATCCTTCGTTGTAAGACGATTGGCACGCATATCATCCTTGACGACGTCAAGCCAGCACTTCTTGGGTCTACCACGCTTGCCGGGCCCCGGCGGAGGCGGCATGGCTATACATTTGTTTCCCACGTAACTTGCCGGCTTCCGCAAGACGTGACCGTACCAGCGAAGGCGACTCTCTTGCAGTTTGTCTGCTACGTCACGGACATGAAGGCTGCCGCGGATGCGGGTGTTTCTCACACGATCTCTTCGTGATACACCGCATATCCAGCGCAACATTTGCATTACCGTGACACGCAGCTCCTGTTTGTGCCGCTCAAGCAAAGGCCACGCTTCACTCCCATATAAAAGGACAGGTCTAATTGGCTTGTCAAGTAATTTTCAAAAAGATCTGATTCGCAGTCCGTTTCGAGGAATAGCCTCTAGGAGAAGCTTTCTCAAATCAGATTTTAAAATAAGGTCTTACTTATTTAGATATTTGCAAAAAACCCATTGACCTTTATTTTCAAGCAAGGTCAACCTTATTTGAGGAAGTGATGTCACGATGAAGATTTTTTGAGTAAAGTTGGCAATTTCCACTTTCAGTACTGTACTGAAGTGCCATTTTTGAAACGCGATGTCACCTAAATTACTGGTTTTTCCATACAAAAACCGTTCGTTTAGTGACTCCACGTTTCAAAAATGGCACCCCTGTATTATATGTCACTGTCACTGTCATCTACCAACACAACAATTTTACAACAACCAACATACAGACGGTAATTTAAACAGTAGACATTGACAGTTGACAGATGTCATTGTTTTATTAGCGCTAAATTTAAACTTCGATTGCAGTGTGTCGTCACTTCCGGTGTTTTGTTTAAAATTATATAAAAAAATCCTGATAAAACGTAGAATTTTTATAATCAAATTACTTTCTTCAAATTGTCTATATTTTCGATTAAAGGCACTTTTAACACTTTCATATTTCTTAGTTGACAAGCTAATTGTAGTATTGTATTTATGTAAAAATATACGAAGTAGACAGAACTAAGAGACATAATACCCAAAAGCTTGGGTAGCTAGTCGCATTCCTTTGGACTGACGCTACCAACTCCCGTGCACAACGTGGAAGGGACACACCTGTTACAAATCGAACCACGGGCCTATACTAGATCACTATATAATGAAATGAGAATAATAGTCCAAAAAAACAAAAATGAAATCGAAACTTCCATACAAAAGTATGCAGGCGCCCGAGCGTTTTTAATAGGAACGTCAAATTTCTTTTTTGATATTTTGACTGTAATTTTAATTTCGTAATACTATAGTGATCTAGTATAAACCCGTGGTTTGATTTATTACGGGTATGTCCCTTCCACGTTATATGTATAGATTTGTTTACAGTCAACATCACCAGATCCTTTTGTCTCCACTTCTTCTTCTTATCGTGTGTGTTAGTGACTAACACTAGTGTTAGAGTTTTTAAACCGCCTTAAAGGCATACATGGTTTTAGGTAACGACCAATGTCAAAGACAGTGACCGGGACCGACGGCTTAACGTGCCCTATTACCGAAGCACGGATCATCTTACTTCTCAGACAATCAGGTGATCAGCCTGCAATGTCCTAACCAAACTAGAACAACAACATAAAGTAGTTGCCCCCGTCGGGAATCGAACCCGCGACCTCCGGGTATGAGCCGAACGCTCTAACCACTACACCACGGAGGCAGTTTGTCTCCACTGCAGGAGCACGACCCTCTCTGTACTACCAAAGCAGACAGAGGACTTTGGCCTACACTCTCCTCACTGGCCAGACGGGTTGGAGAGTGTTTATAAGCTTTGTTTAGCTTGTATTTCCTAAGTCGCCTTCTACGACATCCACGGGACTTGGAGTGGCCCTATTCTACTCAGCCGGAAACCACACGACAAAATAGTTTACAGTAAATTTAACTTGTACCACTCACGTGTAAGTATCAGGTCAGGTACGCAAGGAATATCATATATAAGTAAAGGATACGGCCCCTGGGGGATAATTCTTTTGAGCAGTCCGCGATTTAGTGAAATAGGGGATGAAAAGGCTTACTTTTATACTCCTGCTAAGCGTTTTACAAAGTTTTATTCTTTTGCAAGGAATTGTAACCGTTTTATTCTTTACGAGAACATTTGGAGAGTTTATTTACGGTTCAACAAGCATAAGTTTTTATAGAATTAGGTTTATGTACGAAATTTTATTGAGAATGTCTTCTAGATCACAGTACATCTTATGTTACACGTATTTTGTCAGGAAAATTAAAAAAATTATACAGTTATATCGCTAAACCGATTACTATTAGACATAGCTAAGAACCACCCAAAGGAGACTTGCTTTCACGTAAAAAATCCGCATCAAAATCGGTCTATCCGTTCGAAAGCGACGATACCAAAGACACACATACATACAGACATTAGCGTCAAACTTACAACACTCCTGATTTTGTCGGGGTTAGAATGTGAAATAACTTAATTTGGTTTAACGATTATCTGCAAAGAACAAGAAGAGCTTTCGCAATATGTCACCTTCTATCTTGTTACTGTCAACTTCATTTGGGTGAATAATGGTTTAACCAAGTTCGTCTGCTATTGCTTGTTATATTTATATTCACTTCAGTCTCCTACAAGTTTTTTTGTAATTACATTTTTGTTAAAGCTTTTAATGAGAGGCCAAAGTACTTAGTCAGACAAATGAAAGAAGCTCAAAGTCAAAGAAGATGCGTCGTTCCGTCTTCGTTGAGACCCTAGCTATCGTCGTCTCCCATGCTGGTCTGGGAGAAACGAAAAAACTTAGAATGTACCAGCTGCTTCTCTTCCCGCGCATATCGTAAAAGCCGATCGAGGGAATGGACAAAAATGCGAATCATTTTAACAGGCGATGTGGCTAGCAACCCATCACTGTATTGATTGCTTTTCCATCTTCTCGCCCACCATGACGCTAAAAGTGGCTTTTGGGTCTTGCGGCCCTGGGCTCTGCACGCAGCCGCAGGACCCAAAATGCTCTGTCTGCCCCATTAGGGATAAAGACGTGATAGTATGTATGTATTACTGAGTTCCGTCAATATCTCCCGGCTCTATCATCAGAACAGCTCATTGACTCCATAATATTGTATTGTCATCCGACTTACACAAGTAAGTATACAAAATTTCAGCTCAATCTGTTGAGGATGAGGTTGAAAATTGAGTTGTAAGCTTTGACCTAAACAAGCATAACAACATACGTACGATAAGAATACGTAATAAAAGCTTGTAAAAAAATATATTTTTACGTCCAAGGAATTTTATTCGATACGTGACAGTGTTAAAATTGAATACTTTTAAAAGATAAATATATCGATTGAAAGTTCAGAATACAGGAATTTTCAATTTCACAAATTACTGCATTCTTATTGTATACATACACAAAAGTCGAGCTAAAATGAAAGCGTAAAAACATCAATGAGGCGAGTGTCAGTCCGAATTTCGACAGTTATTTATTTGGACACAGTCCGAACTTCGAAAGACAATAGTTCGACTCTCCAACCAACCTGGCCAGCGTGGAGAGTGTAGGCCAAAACCTCTGTCTGCTCTGGCCAAGTATGGCCTAGTAGTACAGAGAGGGTCGTGCTCCTGCAGTGGAGACAAAAATATCTGATGATGATAACACACAAGTCACACTCACATATACAAGGAAGGAACACACATGTTCATGAGGAATTTTGTACAGCAAATATTGTTTAGTCAATAACTTTTACATGTTTTGATTTTATCGCAATTTACACAGAGATAGCGTCAAACCAGGGGCGTATTTGCCTAGTGGCTAGCGATAGAGCCCGAGGCGGTGTGGCAATAAGGGGGAAAAAGTACTAGTACTCACCTGTATCTTACTCAGCAAAGGAATTCACAGAAATATCTACTCGATGTCGTTAGCGGCATGGTTTAATTTAGCTCGCGACTCCGGAGTGGTAAATTCAGTGACATGAATCGTATTTCTAGAGTAATAAGAATTGAACTGGCTTGAAATGCACTTCTAGGTATCTAAACGAAAAGGTGCCGAGTTCTGACGCGAGCTAAATAAAACATTAACGATAAAGACATTTTAGTACTTAAATATATTTTTTCAATTCCCTTGCTTAGTAAGACTTCTGTACGTGAGTACTAGTACATAATCTTTAGTAAAAGTAAATAAATGTGTCTGTAAAACTTTTTATGTTTCCATGCTGTTGGGAACCGTTCTTTCTTTAATACTTTTAGCCCCGGGCGGCGGGTACTAAAATACGCCATTTAATACTGACAACCATCCGTTTGATACGATAAAAATACAAGCACCGACGTAACTTTAAGGTTTAAAGTTTACATTTTGCTCCGAGTAAGGAGACTCTCTGAAATAAGGTTTTGAAGCGTTTAGATTACGGTCTCACGTTACAAGAAAGGTTTGAATTTAAAGGTTATTGTGAAATAGAAAACCGTCTGAGGGTGTAAGACCAAAATGAGAAACTAAATAAATTTTAGGATTCTTCACCGACATTTAGATTTCATTGTTTTTTCGGATAGTGGACTTGGCTCCCATTTTATCACATTTCTGTTTTTAATGAGATCATAAATCATCAACAATAAATTTAAGAACTAGGTTATTCTTAAATTCAGTAAATGAGTTACTCGGGTATAGAGTCAGCTACTGCCGACATTCGACCTCATCCGGAGGTCTTCATCAGGGCGAATGTGACTAAAAGCCCGTACACCGCACCAGCTCGTGACACACTGATGTTAGTAGCTGACTCTATACGTGAGTAACCCGTTTACTGAATTTAAGAATGATTGCATCTCACGTTAGTTTTAATCAAAAAAGTAGATTCTTGTCGATGGAGTATTTTCCATGTCTCCCTTTTTAGGGTTCCGTAGCCAAATGGCAAAAACGGAACCCTTATAGATTCGTCATGTCTGTCTGTCTGTCTGTCCGTCCGTATGTCACAGCCACTTTTTTCAGAAACTATAAGACCGATACTGTTGAAACTTGGTAAGTAGATGTATTATGTGAACCGCATTAAGGTTTTGATACAAAAATAGAAAAAAAATAATAAATTTTGGGGGTTCCCCATACTTAGAACTGAAACTCAAAAATTTATTTTTCATCAAACTCATACGTGTGGGGTATCTATGGATAGGTCTTCAAAAATGATATTGAGGTTTCTAAAATCATTTTTTTCTAAACCGAATACTTTGCGCGGGAGACACTTCCAAAGTGGAAAAAAGTGTGTCCCCCCCCCCCCCCCCCCGTAACTTCTAAAATAAGAGAATGATAAAACTAAATAAAATATATGTTGTTCATTACCATGAAAACTACCAGCGAAAATTGGTTTGAACGATATCTAGTAAGTAGTTTTTTTTTAATACGTCATTTTTTTTTATTACGCATTACGGTTGTATGTGTAGAAGAGAATCCCTTCCACGTTGTATGTATAGATTTGTTTACAGTCAACATCATCAGGTCTTTTTGCCTCTACTGCAGGAGCACGACCCTCTCTCTACTACCAGAACCAGACTCGGCCAGAGCAGTCAGAGGACTTTGGCCTACACTCTCCTCGCTGGCCAGACGGGTTGGAGAGGTTTAACTAATGTTTACAAGCTTTGTTTAGCTTGTATTTCCTAAGTCGCCTTCTACAACATCCACGGGACTTGGAGTGGCCCTATTCTAAAGCCGGAAACCACACGACAAAATAGTTTACAGTAAATTTAACTTGTACCACTCACGTGTAAGTATCAGGTCAGGTACGCAAGGAATATCATATATAAGTAAAGGATACGGCCCCTGGGGGATAATTCTTTTGAGCAGTCCGCGATTTAGTGAAATAAGGGATGAAAAGGCTTACTTTTATACTCCTGCTAAGCGTTTTACAAAGTTTTATTCTTTTGCAAGGAATTGTAACCGTTTTATTCTTTACGAGAACATTTGGAGAGTTTATTTACGGTTCAACAAGCATAAGTTTTTATAGAATTAGGTTTATGTACGAAATTTTATTGAGAATGTCTTCTAGATCACAGTACATCTTATGTTACACGTATTTTGTCAGGAAAATTAAAAAATTTATACAGTTATATAGCTAAACCGATTACTATTAGACATAGCTAAGAACCACCCAAAGGAGACTTGCTTTCACGTAAAAAATCCGCATCAAAATCGGTCTATCCGTTCGAAAGCGACGATACCAAAGACACACATACATACAGACATTAGCGTCAAACTTACAACACTCCTGATTTTGTCGGGGTTAGAATGTGAAATAACTTAATTTGGTTTAACGATTATCTGCAAAGAACAAGAAGAGCTTTCGCAATATGTCACCTTCTATCTTGTTACTGTCAACTTCATTTGGGTGAATAATGGTTTAACCAAGTTCGTCTGCTATTGCTTGTTATATTTATATTCACTTCAGTCTCCTACAAGTTTTTTTGTAATTACATTTTTGTTAAAGCTTTTAATGAGAGGCCAAAGTACTTAGTCAGACAAATGAAAGAAGCTCAAAGTCAAAGAAGATGCGTCGTTCCGTCTTCGTTGAGACCCTAGCTATCGTCGTCTCCCATGCTGGTCTGGGAGAAACGAAAAAACTTAGAATGTACCAGCTGCTTCTCTTCCCGCGCATATCGTAAAAGCCGATCGAGGGAATGGACAAAAATGCGAATCATTTTAACAGGCGATGTGGCTAGCAACCCATCACTGTATTGATTGCTTTTCCATCTTCTCGCCCACCATGACGCTAAAAGTGGCTTTTGGGTCTTGCGGCCCTGGGCTCTGCACGCAGCCGCAGGACCCAAAATGCTCTGTCTTGCCCCATTAGGGATAAAGACGTGATAGTATGTATGTATTACTGAGTTCCGTCAATATCTCCCGGCTCTATCATCAGAACAGCTCATTGACTCCATAATATTGTATTGTCATCCGACTTACACAAGTAAGTATACAAAATTTCAGCTCAATCTGTTGAGGATGAGGTTGAAAATTGAGTTGTAAGCTTTGACCTAAACAAGCATAACAACATACGTACGATAAGAATACGTAATAAAAGCTTGTAAAAAAATATATTTTTACGTCCAAGGAATTTTATTCGATACGTGACAGTGTTAAAATTGAATACTTTTAAAAGATAAATATATCGATTGAAAGTTCAGAATACAGGAATTTTCAATTTCACAAATTACTGCATTCTTATTGTATACATACACAAAAGTCGAGCTAAAATGAAAGCGTAAAAACATCAATGAGGCGAGTGTCAGTCCGAATTTCGACAGTTATTTATTTGGACACAGTCCGAACTTCGAAAGACAATAGTTCGACTCTCCAACCAACCTGGCCAGCGTGGAGAGTGTAGGCCAAAACCTCTGTCTGCTCTGGCCAAGTATGGCCTAGTAGTACAGAGAGGGTCGTGCTCCTGCAGTGGAGACAAAAATATCTGATGATGATAACACACAAGTCACACTCACATATACAAGGAAGGAACACACATGTTCATGAGGAATTTTGTACAGCAAATATTGTTTAGTCAATAACTTTTACATGTTTTGATTTTATCGCAATTTACACAGAGATAGCGTCAAACCAGGGGCGTATTTGCCTAGTGGCTAGCGATAGAGCCCGAGGCGGTGTGGCAATAAGGGGGAAAAAGTACTAGTACTCACCTGTATCTTACTCAGCAAAGGAATTCACAGAAATATCTACTCGATGTCGTTAGCGGCATGGTTTAATTTAGCTCGCGACTCCGGAGTGGTAAATTCAGTGACATGAATCGTATTTCTAGAGTAATAAGAATTGAACTGGCTTGAAATGCACTTCTAGGTATCTAAACGAAAAGGTGCCGAGTTCTGACGCGAGCTAAATAAAACATTAACGATAAAGACATTTTAGTACTTAAATATATTTTTTCAATTCCCTTGCTTAGTAAGACTTCTGTACGTGAGTACTAGTACATAATCTTTAGTAAAAGTAAATAAATGTGTCTGTAAAACTTTTTATGTTTCCATGCTGTTGGGAACCGTTCTTTCTTTAATACTTTTAGCCCCGGGCGGCGGGTACTAAAATACGCCATTTAATACTGACAACCATCCGTTTGATACGATAAAAATACAAGCACCGACGTAACTTTAAGGTTTAAAGTTTACATTTTGCTCCGAGTAAGGAGACTCTCTGAAATAAGGTTTTGAAGCGTTTAGATTACGGTCTCACGTTACAAGAAAGGTTTGAATTTAAAGGTTATTGTGAAATAGAAAACCGTCTGAGGGTGTAAGACCAAAATGAGAAACTAAATAAATTTTAGGATTCTTCACCGACATTTAGATTTCATTGTTTTTTCGGATAGTGGACTTGGCTCCCATTTTATCACATTTCTGTTTTTAATGAGATCATAAATCATCAACAATAAATTTAAGAACTAGGTTATTCTTAAATTCAGTAAATGAGTTACTCGGGTATAGAGTCAGCTACTGCCGACATTCGACCTCATCCGGAGGTCTTCATCAGGGCGAATGTGACTAAAAGCCCGTACACCGCACCAGCTCGTGACACACTGATGTTAGTAGCTGACTCTATACGTGAGTAACCCGTTTACTGAATTTAAGAATGATTGCATCTCACGTTAGTTTTAATCAAAAAAGTAGATTCTTGTCGATGGAGTATTTTCCATGTCTCCCTTTTTAGGGTTCCGTAGCCAAATGGCAAAAACGGAACCCTTATAGATTCGTCATGTCTGTCTGTCTGTCTGTCCGTCCGTATGTCACAGCCACTTTTTTCAGAAACTATAAGACCGATACTGTTGAAACTTGGTAAGTAGATGTATTATGTGAACCGCATTAAGGTTTTGATACAAAAATAGAAAAAAAATAATAAATTTTGGGGGTTCCCCATACTTAGAACTGAAACTCAAAAATTTATTTTTCATCAAACCCATACGTGTGGGGTATCTATGGATAGGTCTTCAAAAATGATATTGAGGTTTCTAAAATCATTTTTTTCTAAACCGAATACTTTGCGCGGGAGACACTTCCAAAGTGGAAAAAAGTGTCCCCCCCCCCCCCCCCGTAACTTCTAAAATCGTCGCTTGCCTCTCTAACCGACGTATCTGACATTTTTTTCGAAACTGAGTTATCTACACCATCTTAATCAATTTTGCAAGACGAATCGATCTGTCTAATCGACGTATCTGTATGTTTTTACCAGTCTGAGATATCACAAAGGTTGGGGCAGGTGTATCTACACTTTCTTGAATTTTAGAGCTCACTAAAAGACTTATGTCACCTACGACGCTTAGTAAGACTTTGTTTGCAGTACTTGTAAGATCTATTGGCGACGTAAGTGACATACGTCGTTTAGTGTGATCCTTCGGATCGCTATGCGGTAGGACAAAGTTTCAGTTACGTCAAATAAGATTCAGGGGAGCGGGCGGAAGGGTTCCTTGCGCGTCGTGCTCTTTCGCAGACGCGATAGCACTGAGGCGTGGGGGAGAAGCAAGATCTCCAGACGTCGAAGACGAAGATCCATTTCGTGATTATGATGTGGAAGATCCTGATGACCCTGATTTCGTCATTCTGTCATCTCGACCAAGAAAAACATCTTTATCTAGCAACGCCACAGTGTGCATTGAAGATGAACCAACTTTATCTGACGAAATAAACATAAATGCTTCTTCACTTCAGTCTATTTAGCCTATTATTCCAAAGTACGAAAAACCTAACATGATTGAGACACATCGCTTGCAAACATGTGAAGTTCTTGGCTGTAACGAGGAAGTGTATAGCGCTTGTGTTAGATGTCTGATTTTACAGTGTTGGGAACATTTTATAACCGATGCTCCTTGTATGATGTATGTTCGATCATAGTACTCGATCTCAATCTGAATCGCCCAGTGTTTTAAGTAGCATTAATATTCCTGAACCTGCAATGCTACTTCCAGAATCTTTTGAAGTTGAAGGCGCTCCTAAGGAAGCTGAAGAACCTACTTCGAAAAAGCGGACGAACAAGAAAAAAGACAATGCACAGATAAAAAATCAAGGCAAAAAAATATTTGACACAAGTCAAAAAGAAAGTTGTGCCAGAGCGACGCCTTGGTCCTACTTGCAATTTAGATTCCTGTGAAAGAAAAAGTCGCAGCTGTCATCGCCTAGCGCCCGAAGATCATGAAAAAATATTTGCAGGATATTGGAAACTAGGAAACGTGAGTTTATAGCAAGGCATGTGGAACAAATTCCAATTCAACGTCAAACTGCAGGTCCAACGTCTAGAAGACAGGTCACTTTAAAATATTACTTGACGGTTCGTGGGGAAAGATTCAAAGTATGTGGGTATTTTTTCCTGAATACTTTGAGTATCAGTCAGCGAGCTCTTCGAACTGCTTTAGCCAAAGTGACACCTTTCGAAACAATGGAAACAGATCATCGTGGTGGTCGTACCAAAGACCGTCAGGAAACTGATTCGAAATTGAGAGAACTCGTCGAAAGTCATATAGATCGATTTCCAAGGGTCGAATCTCATTATTGCCGTGAAAACTCCTCCCGGGAATATTTGCATGCAGATTTATCCTTGCGTAAGATGTATGATATGTTTTTGGCGACTTTAGAGAACGATGCAATAAAACCCTGTTTTGCAACCTACCGCAGAGTCTTTAAGGCAAAAAATCTGAGTTTTCATCATCCCAAAAAGGATCAATGCAGTTTATGCATGGCGTATCGTACCGGCATTTCCGAAGATAAATTAAAATTGCAGGAAAAATATGATAACCATATTGAACGAAAAAAGTTGTTCCGTCAAAAGAGAACCGAATGCAAAGAATTAGCTAAGCAGTCTCCTGACTCTATACAATGCGAAAAGGCCTCAGGCCTTAAGTCCGCCATTTACATGTAATAAAGTTAAATAAATAAATGCGCAACTTTTGATCTTTAGCAAGTTATATTCTTGCCAATAACAAACGAAAGTTCGCTTTTCTATAAAAGACGTCTATCCGCCTATAATTTTACCATCTACAACATGACATTACGAGCTTGCACTTGTTTCACGTGGCATGAAGCACAAAGCAAAAGAGGATCCTCAGAAATATCAACGGCTTTAAATATTTATCTGAAAGACAGTGATGTTCGTGGTCTAAAACACTTCTATTTGTTTGTTGATGGAGCCAGCGGACAAAATCGGAACTCTATTGTAGCTTCTGCGTTATTGTACACCATCAACAATGCAAAAAATCTCGAAGAGATCACATTGCAATTTTCCGCGCCCAATCATGGTCAAAACGAGGGAGACTCTGCCTATAGCGCAATTGTCTATGCCTTGAAGAAAGCTGGAGATGTATTTGTGCCGTCACAGCTGGTTCCTATTTACAAACTGGCAAGGAGTCAGCCTTACGATGTCGTGGTCCTGAGTCATACAGATTTCCTTAGCTTCAAAAAGTTATCCATAGATTTACGTCTTCTCTCAGTTCGAAGTGATTATGAGGGGCTGCCAATTAATTGGACGAAAATGACCGCATTTCATGTGCGTAAAATTGACCCAACAACGCTGTACTTAAAACTGACCATCGCCAAACGTCAAACCGTTCCTTAAGTTTAAAACGGCAGCGGTCTTCTATCTTAAATGATGAATGGAGTATGGAGAAGTCTAGAGAAGGGTCGGGGGACTCTTAAGAGTCCCCCGACCCTTCTCGAGACTTCTCCATACAAACGTAGTCTACGTTTAATTTTGAAACCACATGTCAGATTCCGGTAAAAATTGGTAATTGTAAAGAAATTGCAATTATCTAGGGTTATAACTGGTTTCCTATGTAAAATTATGAACTGGAAAGAATATATAGCGATTTAGAAGTTTCCCATACTAATGGTCAAAAATGATATAAAACACTATATTCTATTTCAAGTTCATATTTTTAGTGTCGGAAACTAGTTATAAACCTAGATAATTGTAATATCTTTGAAATTACAAAATTTTGCCCAAATCGGACATGTCGTTTTAAAATAAAACGTAGACTACGTTTGTATGGAAAGTTGTATTAAGTCTTCTTAATGACGTAATGTTATTTTTTTAAACTATCAGTATACCTAATGGTTACGTGTTTGTAATTTGTAACTTGTAATTTGATTACAACTGATTATTACTATACCCTGAATTTTATTACATGATTTATAGTACAATTGCCCGACGTAAGTTACAACAAATACCGTCCAAATTGAAAACAAAGTTCTCTCAAAGAAACGTATCTGCTTTGAAAATTTATTATTTAAATAATAATAATAATATTTGAATAAAATTTATACCCACACGAAGTACTCTATAAGATTAATACACAGGCAGATTTTTATTTTGCTCACGCTGATAAACGTTAAGCTGCCTCCGATTTTAGGTAACCATAAACCGAATAAAGCTTGCCCTGAACATTTTGCTCAATGTCAGTTACGTCAGTTAGAGAGGCAAGCGACGAAATAAGAGAATGATAAAACTAAATAAAATATATGTTGTTCATTACCATGAAAACTACCAGCGAAAATTGGTTTGAACGATATCTAGTAAGTAGTTTTTTTTTAATACGTCATAAAGCATAAACGGCAATGTACCTTTCATTCAATCAACTCAAATATAAAAATTAAAAAAAACATACTACAAGACTTTTATATTATGTTATTTGCTACTACGGAACCCTTCATGGGCGAGTCCAACTCGCACTTGGCCGCTTATTTCCGCTAAATGCTTGACCTCCCCATACGACACAACTTTTGCGTTTTCTTTTTCTTCATCCATGATTTCCATGAACGACCTTCTTGGTCTTCCTCAATGGGATCCTCCTCCTCCTTGCGTCGTAATCCTCATTGCTGAGGGTCGTGATCTCTATGGAACACCTTCTTGTGTACTATGTCCCGCCATTTAGTTCTGTGCTCTGCAGCTCGGATAGCGTCGCTGACTTTGATCTCGAGTGTCGAGCGAATCTGGTCGGACCAACGCATGGGACTGCGTCCTCTGGATCTTTTTCCTTCTATTTTGCCCGTGAACAGAAGTTTCTCGAGATTGTCTCCACTTTTCCTGGAGATATGTCCGAAGAACTCAAGTATTCTGCGTAGACATATTGTGGAGAGTCTGGTCTTTATTCCTAGTTGTTCGAGGATATATGCGTTAGTCCGACGTGCTGTCCATGGGATCCGGAGCATTTTTCTCCAGCACCACATCTCAAAAGCGTCGATTCTGGTGCGGTCTACTTTTTATAACGTCCAAGTCTCAGCGCCATACAAAAATATTGAAAATATTAGGGTTAGTTCTCAATGGGATAGGTAAGTCTAATTTCTGCTTTTCTTTATAGCTGTTCGCGGAGTGTTAATAAATCCAGGACTTTACTTATTACAAAATGCGGCCTGTTGAACATTTATAGGTTTCAAGTATTTATTTACTCACAAGAATTACATAGGTATTCACTTCGTTGAGTCTATACATTACACTTTATAAAAATGCGCGATGAATGTAGGTAGGCCTCACAAAACTCATGAACACCAAGCACGACCTGCCAGCGACCTAAAACTTATACAATTTTATTACTTTGCTAGCTGTACAATTTTATTTTAAACAATTATTAACCGTTTAAGGTTAATAATTGTTTAAAATAAAATTGTACAGCTAGCAAATAGAAACAGCAAACTCCCAAACAACTCATTCAAATCGCATTTCAGAACGAAATGGCAATATATGGCAGCCGTGTCCGCTCGCCCGTTAGGGCCACGGTTGACATCAACTGCGTGCCTCGTACCACGCAAACGGCGAAAGCGGGAGACAAGCGACGGCCGCCGTACAGTTTGCGATAAGTCGAGTAACATTCGAAGACGAATAATTATAATATTATTAGTCTACTCTCAGCAAACAGACTTTAAGAATGAAAGTCCTCTCCCAAGGATTTCCAACATTTTCCAGAGCGACCTGCTTCCAGCTCTTTTGGTCAGGTAATACTGGTTGAGAAGTAATTGATGAAGCTACCCATGACCAAAAAGTATTCAACAACACGAACCTTCTTCCCGAACTAACCAGTTTCAAGATAAAACACTCCTATTTATAAAACTACCCACTTAGGTTACCTTTACTAGAGCAGACTATAGATTTACGTAAAGAATAGATGTGTACAAAAATATATAAATAAGCACGTTTCATTTCACAATAAAAAAAAATAAAGTGAAAAAGAAAAACCGAGCCGAATAAATTAACTAACCACGAAACTAACGATTAGGTATTTTGTTAAAAAATTACAAGAAGCACTTTTTTAGACAGGTAGATTTTTATTTAAATTAAGAACATCATGTCAACTCAACACGTTCTGAGTGTTACGTAAACGATCCACGTGTGGTTTTCGTTCGAGCTTCGTCACAGTACTTAGCCTACAATACTTTTCAAATCATTTGGTATTCAGTTTGCTTTTAAAAACAAATAAGTATAGAAATAATAATTAGGAAGGAGTACATATATAAAGCGGGTTACATACTTGATATCGAACGTCGATGTATCTTATGTCTAAATATCGCTAACTATAACTATGCATCAACGGGTCGCTACATCTACGGTACTCCATATTTAAAGTCATGTAATCAGTAGGCCGTTTTATCAGTGTCATGAAATCGTATACACATCGAAAGCGCGCAAACTGGTTAGCTGCAGGGCTTTGCTCAAGTGCCTTTAAGTTTTATTCATTTATTTAACTTTATTACAAATGTAATAGGCAGACTTAAAGCCAAAGTTAAGACTTAAGTTCGTACTCAGGCAGATAAGGATATTTATTCCAAAAAAATATATCAATTTAGCAGCTCTGTTAACTTAGTAAGTCTACGGCGCACATTACCCAGCGGTACATTTTGAAGCGGAATTGAAAGGGTTGCCCGCGGGTTGTCGTATTAGAGTTCTTTATACTCTTTATACGTTACCGGATTTGGTCCAATCGGACTATTGGGTCGGCTTACCTGTAACGAGATAAAGGACGCTTTAGGATATTTCACTGTAGTAAAGCTGCCGTAAGAAGATTGGTACATTCGTAGGTATAATTGATTATATGTTTTATGTATTACGGGGAAAAGAAAAAGCATAGAATATACCAGCTGCTTTTATTCCCGCGCAGAGGGAATGGGCGAAAATGAAAATTATGTTAAAAGGAGAAGCGACTAACAACTTATGACTATTTTGATAAGTCTATGTCTCGAACATAAATATAAATAAATAAAAAATATATACGGACAAATTACACAGATTGAGCTAGCCCCAAAGTAAGTTCGAGACTTGTGTTATGGGATACTAACTCAACGATACTATATTTTATAACAAATACATATATAGATAAACATCCAATACCCAGGACATTTTGAAAAAGGCCATTTTCCAACTTGCCCTGACCGGGAATCGAACCCGGGACCTCTGGGTGGCGGACTAGCATGGTGAACACTACGCCACGGCGGTCGTCAATCATACTTTGAGAGTAGCTCAATCTATGTCCGTATTATATTTATTTACTAGCCGAAGCCAGCGACTTCGTTCGCGTGGACTTTATGTCTCCGGAAAATGCTTATGAGGCTGAACATCTTTTTCAAAGGCGTCATTTTTGTATTTCTTGTAATTTATCTGGACCATCATGGATCTGCATCAAATGTTTCCTTTTCCAAAATCAATTATACCCTACATGTTGCCCAGGCTTACAAAAAAAGATTCATTCGAATCTGCCCAGTATTTCCGGAGATAAGTGTGTACAAACAGTCAGACAGTTTTTTAAATTCTTCATCATATCAGCCATAGGAAGTCCACTGCTGGACATAGGCCTCCCCCAAGGATTTCCAAAACGACAGATCGGAAGCATCCTGCATCCAGCGCCTTCCTGCAATATTGCGCAGGTCGTCTGACCATCTAGCAGGTGGGTGTCCTACGTTGCGCTTGCCGGTACGTACTTGCTTCAAATTCTTACTCTATTACTATGTCTCCATCGCCTTTGTATAGATTATTTGATTCCTTTTCCACCTTCTCGCCTACTATCACGCTAAAAGTGGCCTTTGGGTCTTGTGGCCCTGGGCTCTGACTGCTGAGCCGCAAGACACTAAATGCTCTGACTACCCCACTAGAGATAAAGATGTAATAACCATTAGTAGCAGACGAAACACTTCAAACAACCAATAAAGTTAATTTGCAACGTTTTGTTTTACAAACTTTACACTTCACTTACTAACTACACAACCGATTTAAAAATAATTGGCCAAGTTTGTGTCGGTCCACGCGCAGTGTAGGGTTCCGTAGTTGTAAATGCCAACTTTGAGTTCATGCCACTAAAACGTCTTAGTATCTATTAAATTTGTATGAAATTTTCCTTTTCGAGTACATTTTATTTTCCAAATCGGTCCAGTGATATGCCCTGCCTTTATACCTACTATGTTTAAAATAACATTTTCTTTAGATTACCACGTCTATATCCCTGATGGGGCAGACATAGCCCAGAGCCCAAGACCCAAAGACCACGCTTAGAGTCATAGTGGGCGTTAAAATAGAAAATGAACCCAAATAGTGATGGGTTGCTAACCGCATCGCTAACCTATTAACATAATTTAAATCTAGCTCAGTCTCTCGATCTGGTCTTACGATCTGCGCGGGAAGGAAAGCAGCTGGTACATTCTAAGTTTTTTCTTTTCTAACAGACCAGCATGGAAGAAACAGGTTTCTTATTCCATTTTTACCCTTTGAGTACGGAACCCTGAAAATTAACCCCTAACTCTTTCAAATAAAATAAAATAAATAAATAAAAATGTTTTTATTTCACTCATCACAGGAATAAGTCCCTGTGAGGAGTCTGGTGTCTGCACTAGGCGTGAGCCTGTACAACAGATCACCAAATAGTCTCCTACACAAATTCTAATTGCTATCAAAACTCAGCTGTACTGAACAACGGTTTCAAATGACTGACTGATTTCACGCCATTCGAAACTCCAATAAACCACAGAGCGGCAAAGCAATCGGAAGACGTACGTAATGATTTTAAAACGAGCGAGTTAGCGACGCGTCGTTTTCGATGTGCGATTTCATGGGAGGCCGTGCTTTATGGGTTCCCATATGTGTTTTATGTGTGAACTGAGAACACATTAGAACAATATGGTATAGTGTTCACAATATGTGTGTCGTAAAATGCCAAATTATCGATAGGTCATCGATCGATACTATCGATAGTATAGACAGCTGTTTTAGAGCAGCAGTTCTATTGAAAACCAACAATATCGATATACATGTACGATAGATAAATATACCTACTGTCGATTATATCGATCGATGACATGATATATACAATAGCTTAGTTTACTGCATCATCATCATCATTTCAGCCGCATAACGTCCACTGCTGGACATAGGCCTCTCCCAAGCATTTCCAAAATGACCGATCTAGAGCTCACACCGCTTTCCAGCAGTTTGGTCGGGTCGTCTGACCATCTTGTACTGTAGGTGGGTGTCCTACGCTGTGCTTGCCAATATGTGGTCGCCATTCGGGAACCTTTTTGCCCCATCGGCCATCGGTTGGTCGCGCTATGTGTCCCGCCCACTGCTACTTTAACGAGCTCATCCGCTGGGCTATGTCAGTGACTTTAGTTTTCCTACGAATCTCCTCATTTCTAATGCGATTTTGTAGGGAAACATCGAGCATAGCATTGTCCATAACGCTTTAAGCGATCTTGAGCCTTCATATGAGATGAGACCCATAGTAAGGGAGTTTCAGATCACTATGTGTTATTCTGATGTTTAAGCCATAATTTATATTATTGTAAAGTTACATTAGAATCCATTTAGTACTTTTTACGTGAAAGAATCACAAACATCCATACTTACAAACTTTCGCGTTTATAATATTAGTAGGAATAAAAGCGCTTTGTCTGTTAGTCCGTTTTAATTTCCCGCGCATAATAAATGCGCCAATTTGAATAAAAACAAATGTTCCGAGTTCAAATCTCATTCTCGCTCGACTTTAACAAAACATAAAACTAACGTGGCGGAAGAACATTTCGAACATCTTCCACAACAATGTCTGCCAAGCGACAACACGGAGCAAGCACTTTAATGTACAACAGAACTTGTGCTTTTTAATTAAAAATAAACTTAAACGCGACTGCAGGAAGTGTCACCAGTACACCCGCAGGCGTAAATGTTCCCCGCAAAAAGGCAAAAACAAATTACAACCTCACAAAATGACTTTCGAAGAAATTTATGTGAAAATCAGCTGTAAAACATAGGGTGTAAGGTTGTTATTTGGGTGTTGTCGTAATTAAATTCGGCTGTCTGTTGTGTTCATTAAATGAATGTAATTGTCGCCGGAACGAAGATGAATCGAATGGGCTTCGGGTCATTACTGATGTGATGTTTGTTAATGCGCGTTTCTCTGTTGTCGCGCTGCTCGTGGCAAAACAAGCAGAAACTGTTGAAAATAAAGATAATAATTTTCCAAAACCAAAACCGACTTCAACAAAACCTATTTTGATAAAATTATGGGAGCACCAAGTACAAAAAAAAAGCCCTTTAAAAAAAACAAAACAAGAAGAATAAGATCGCGACGATAACAGTATTCTTTTTGAAAGTTGGTTAAAAATAAATTTCTAAATAAATTAGATATTTTCCCGATGATTTAATTTATTTTGCTTTGACTTTTTGATTAAAGGCTACGAGTGACGTAGCGTCCTAAACACACTGATTGACATTATCAATGAAATAAGTTTATTACACAAAATTTCATTTTTTGTACAAGCTTTTATTGTGAGGCCGAAGAAATAAGCCCAAAGATAAGGCGTTGCGACGTTTTATTACAGAGTTCCATCGACCACCTTCCGTCTCCCGAGATCAGACCCTAGGCATCGTCTACCATAAATTGCTCGTCAAGACAAATCAAACGAGTCCTACTAAATTGGATTATGTGGTTTTATAACTGAGTTCTGTCGTATATCTTCCAGCTCCATCATCAGTGCAGCTCATTGACTCCATAATATTATATTGTCACCTGACTTACACAAGTATGCAAAATTTCAGCTAAATCCGTTGAGGATAACTGGTTGAAAATTGAGTTGCAAGATTTGACCTAAATAAACATTCTTACATATATGTTACGGCTATAACCCGAAATGCGGGCTACTCCTAGATTTAGCCGACAGAACTAGGCGCACCGGGTCCTCAGATGGCTACACTTAAAGGTATCCTACTTATCTTCGCCTAGAACTAGGTTTAGCCTTTATCATTCCGGCTAGAACTAGGTGCTCCAGATAAAACTTAGATGTTTCCAATTTAAATAAGGTTTGAAGTAGGTTTTTAGTTCAGCTAAACATTTTGTTTTGTGAAGGTAGTCTGTATTGTAGCCGGCCGCCACCCGTGAAGTCCGTGATACAATGTGAAAAAAGCAAATTAAATTAATAATTTTATCAAACAAAGCCAAGTTACAATGCAATCTACGTATGAATAATGCACAAAATATATCGTTTCCTCTCCTTCGTAAAACTGAAGGTCTTTGCTTCATAATTATGCTAAAAATCTGCATTGTAAATGTATCCATGAATTTAATAATCATTAAGCATTCACATCCCGCAATAAAGAGATTATTTAATCTATACATATGATAAAACAGTAAAAAAATGTGTCTGTACATCGAATATATTTCCAAAAACACAATTTGGGGCGATGTAGTCATAGTAATAGAGTAAAAAAAATTGTCTGTTTGTACACGCTAATCTCCGGAAATATTGGACGGATTCAAATGAAAATTTTTATTATAAAGCTGTTGGGCCTGGGTCACTTATAGGGTATACTTGATTTTGGAAAATGGAATACTTGATGCAGAACCATAATGGTCCAGCTAAACTGTAATAAACACAAAAATGACGCCTTAACAAAAATTTTTCAACCTGATGAGAATTTTTCGAAGTCAAAAGGACGAAAGAAGTCGCGGTCTTTGGCTAGTAGATAATAATTTTCCAAAACTCAAAACCGACTTAAGGAATTGCGTCGTTTAATTACTGAGTTCCATCGACCACCTTCCGTCTCCGTGGTCAGACATCTACCACAAATTTCTCATCAAGACAAATAAAAATGACGGCTTAGCAAAAGTTGTTCAGCATAATAAGCATTTTTCGGAGTCATCTTCTTCTTCTTCTTATCGTGTGTGTTAGTGACTAACACTAGTGTCAGAGTTTTTAAACCGCCTTAAAGGTCTCTGACATGGTTTTAGGTAAGGACCAATGTCAAAGACAGTGACCGGGACCGACCGACGGCTTAACGTGCTCTCCGAAGTACGGATCATCTTACTTATCAGACAATCAGGTGATTAGCCTACAATGTCCTAACCAAACTAGGACAACAACACAAAGTCGTTGTCCCCGCCGGGAATCTAACCCGCGACCTCCGGGTATGAGCCGAACGCTCTAACCACTACACCACGGAGGCAGTTCAAGTGCAAGCAGTACGAGACCACGAGAGTAGTCGCGGGCTTCGGCTAGTATTTTCATAAAGAAACTGGAAACTTATTTATTGTTTTCGCGTCCGCGCGGGAGTCGTAAAAAGGGTAAAACATTGCCTCCGAGCGACTTGCAATCATTTACGGCGTATAAATTATGTATAGCAGCCGTTTTTATGGCTATAAGCGCCTTAATTACTGCGTTATAATGTTGGGATCTTCATTTTTAAGTTATTTTATCCGCCGAAACAATGTCGACCTCCGTGACGTATTGGTCACCACGCTAGTCCGCCACCTAGGTTCAAATTATGTATAGCAGCCGTTTTTATGGCTATAAGCGCCTTAATTACTGCGTTATAATGTTGGGATCTTCATTTTTAAGTTATTTTATCCGCCGAAACAATGTCGACCTCCGTGACGTATTGGTCACCACGCTAGTCCGCCACCTAGGTTCCAGGATCGATTCCCGGTCAGGGCAAGTTGGAAAATGACCTTTTTGAAATTGTACTAGGTCTTGTTGTAAAACATAATATCGTTGAGTTAGTATCCCATAACGCAAGTCTCGAACTTATTTTGGGGCTCAATACGTGTAATTTGTCCGTATATATTTATTTATTATAATGTTTTGTAGTTAGATTTGCTTGGTAGCCCACCATATTCATTAAATACCAGTAGTCCAATATAACCGATTTCAGGAACGCTGATTTTTCAGTTGAATTTATCACAAGTTTATTTGCCAGGCAAATTGAAAAGTCAGTTTGGAAAATTCAAAAGTGCACGCCTCAAAAATTCCATTAAATATTTAAAATAAAATTGTCATGGGACAATCTTATAATACACTAGCAGTCCATCCCGGCTTCGCCCGTGGTACATACATAGCTTATGTCACTCAGGGATAACATACCTATCCAACAGTGAAATAATTTTTAAAATCGATCCAGTAGTTTCGGAGCCTATTCAATACAATCAAACAAACAAATCTTTCCTCTTTATAATATTAGTGTAGACAGAACAAACGCGTGACATATGCGCACTAACCGAAAAATATTTATTTGTAACTAGCTGTTGCCCGCGACTTCGTCAGCGTGGACTTTAGTTTATGAGCATCGTCATTTTGGTATCTATACTTAAAGGTATAATAAAACGGTAAAAAAGTGTGTCTGTACGTAAAATATATTTCCAAAAAAACCGAAAAATATTTATTTGTAATAAAAACTAAAATAAATAACTTTAACTTTGTGAGAAGATTCGAGTTTTAAATAGATTTCTTTATCGATTCAGTTTTTGAAAAATTTTCAAAATGGCGGAAATATGGTTTAAAAGTTTAAAAATAGCATAATTCAGCCATTCCGAAAAAATTTCAAAAAGGTCACAAATCTTTTTTGTTACCCTTTGAAGACGCCTTTTTTTGTCTTTTCAATTTTTTTAATCCATAAACTTTAAAGGTTCAGGGTAACTTGCGAGGTCTACAGAGCCAGACAAAAAAGTTGCGTCTTAATAAGGGTAGGTAACCAAAAACTTTAAGGGTTATTTTTTTATATGAATGAAATATGTTTTTTTTACATACAGAGCCGACCCCAAATAGGGAAAAGGCGAGGAAGATGAATGGAACGTTTTTTTTAAGTTGAAAAAAAAATTATGGCTTTCCAACCTTGTCAGAAAATTTGACAAGAATCGGGTTAGAAATGCGATTTGTCGGCGAGAACAGCCGGACAGATTTGAGAACCGGAGAGCCAGATAAAAGACGCTTCGCTCGCTCGGTCTATTAATGCAAGACGTAAAAATATTATAGAGACAGTTAAAGTTTAGAAATATGCTTGACCCCGACATTTTAAGAGTAGAGTAGAGAGAGCACTATCGCAAAGCTCTGCTTTATGAAGCGTGCGAAAATCGACTTTCAAGCGTACGAGACCAAACATTTGTCATAACAATACGTTCCTGATTATACATATAATCATAATCATTTATTTTGTCAATCACAGGTACAATGGGTGTTAGGTACATAAAAATTAAGTATCACTGTGTTGCGCCGTTAGGCATACAAAGTCATATAAATTGTTTGTTATTACATGCTTATACATACATGTTTGTTATCCATATATACGTCATTGAATATTGTTTTTCCATCTCTCCCAGACTAACACAAGCTACTGTTCCCTACGTGGGCTGGTACTGCGAAGTAATGCATCATTTATTACCCGCTCCATCAATCCAAGCCGTGTAAACAAACGATGACTTGGAGCAGAATTTACATACAGCGATCTGTAACAGTCTAACGGAACTCCCGTGTGTGTGTGTGTATTTAATCCCAGACATAAAAGATGAATGTTCTAAGTTTGACGCTAATGTCTCAATATTTTTTTAAATAGTTGATAAAAAATAGTTGATAAAAATATTTTTTTTGTTGTCCTAGTTTGGTTAGGACAATGTAGGCTGATCACCTGATTGTCCGATAAGTAAGATGATCCGTGCTTCGGAGGGCACGTTAAGCCGTCGGTCCCGGTCACTGTCTTTGACATTGGTCGTTACCTAAAAGCATGTCAGAGGCCTGTAAGGCGGTTTAAAAACTCTGACACTAGTGTTAGTCACTAACACACACGATAAGAAGAAGAAGATAAAATAATTGAATAATGATTAATGTTGTAACAAAAGAAAGATTATTTTATTTAGTTAATAGAAAACAAAAGAAAGATTATTTTATTTAGTTAATTATTTTATTTATTTAAAAAGAACAACCGAATTCGTGTCTCCTAAGTTCTTCTCCATTATCTTGTCCAATGGGCATAGAATAAGTACTAGTATTCACGTACTTACTCTGAAAAGGAATTCAAAGAAATATCTACTTTATATGAATAGCGATATGGTTTAATTTAGCTCGCGTCAGAACTCGACACTTGTTTGTAAAAGTGCAATGCAAGCCAATTTCATTCTTGTAACTCTAGACAAACGATTCATGTCACTGAATTTCCCACTCCGGAGTGGTGGCCGCGCGCATATTAAAGTAGGTATATTTTCGATACCTAAACGGGGAGTTACACAGGCCTAATGTGGAAACAACTAGACACACAGACATCGAAAAACTTATAATACGCTTCTTTTTGTCGGGGGTTAAAAACAAACAAACAAACATTCAAAAATCTTATACCTTTAAACGAGCAATTCTTACATATTTATTTATATATTTATATGTATGTATATAAATTTCTGTGATCTCGAACGCTGAAAATTGGTATATAGAGGTTTTCGGGGGTAAACAATCGATCTAGAATAGTCTTATGTTTGGGAAAACGCATGTTTTCGAGTTTTCATGCGTTTTTCTTTCCACGCAGAATATGATCGCTAATTTCGTCGCGTTGGCTGCCATCCTTTTTAGCTCAGCTGTTTATGATGCGGACCACTAGTGACGGTGAAAAAGTGTTACGGGTCGAATCCCACTCGGTGACTTACTTTTGTTTTTTTATGTTCTAATTTATATATCATTTTTTATTTTGTATTGTTTTTAGACGAGTTTAAAAAAATGTAGTTATTGTTTGAGATGTAACCGAGCAAAGCTCGGTCGCCCAGGTACTACCTCATTAACTCTGTAATAAAGTTAGAAATATTAAGCCAATCTTAAATAGGACGAAACACATGATAATGGTTAGAACTAGTATTTTCTTTTATGAAATTAGATACCAATCCGTGATTCAGGCCCGTAACCAACTTTCCAGACAGAGCCAATATACGTTTGATTCACGAGCTCAGCTGAAAATACCTCGGTACATGCGACCGGGGTATAAATTACGGGGGAGCCATAAATTGCTGGCATTACGTCTCCTAGGTCCAATAGAGTAGGCTAGATTACTTTTGTGGTTGGATCTCGTGTTGTTATAGACATATTGTCTTTGGTTCTACAAAGGTTGAACATCGAGCAGTATAGTTGCTTGCTTTTCGTGTGTGCAAGTGGCAAACACTAGTTAATTTTTTTTTTTAAGCTAAAGGCTAGCTATCTGACATACATTGACGACTTCCGTACAATGATGACAGCAGAGACCAACAGCTTATTAGGGCGTTTCGAAGCATGGAAGAGCTCGAGAAATCCATACTTATATATAAAGCTGAAGAGTTTGTTTGTTTGTTTGTTTGAACGCGCTAATCTCAGAAACCACTGGTCCGATTTGAAAAATTCTTTCGGTATTAGATAGGTCGGTTATCGAGGAAGGTATAGGCTATATTGCATCACGCCCGCGACTTCACTCGCGTGGTTAACGCGGGCGAAGCCGCGTGCTCCCTCTAGTGTAATATGATGATTTATGAGGATACTAATAGGATGATCAATAAGTTGGTATTTTTTTATTATTACCTACATTCATGTTCAGATATTTTTTTTCTGAATCATCTATATTCTCTTAATATCAAATAACACACTCAGAAATCACATTATAAAGTGTCACTTCTATGCTGGTCTTGTTAGCGAGAATGGCGGATTTATATAGTTGTGGACCAGGTTTGTGGTCACACTTACTCCTCGGTCATTAGTTGGTCTGGGAGAAAGATAAACTTACAATGCGCCATTTGCATCTCTTCAAGCAAATCTTAAAGGCCAATCGAGGGAATGGGCGAAAATGCGAATCATGTTACCAAGCGATGCTGTTAGCAACCCAACACTTTTATATCCTTTTTCAACCCTCTCGCTTGCCTTCACGTCAAAAGTGACCTTTGGGTCTTGCGGCCCTGGGGCTCTGTCTGCCTCATTGGAATAGTAACGTGACAGTATGTATGCCGTATGGTTTCCGCCAGAGTAGAATAGGGCTATTACAAGTCTTTTAGTGGATGTCGTAGAAGGCGACTTAGGGAATACAAGCTAAACAAAGTTAGTAAAAAAATCGATGAGACCTCTCCAACCCGTCTGGCCAGCGTGGAGAGTGTAGGCAAAGTCCTCTGGCTGCTCTGGCCAAGTATGGCTCTATTTGCACAGAGAGGGTCGTGCTCCTGCACTGGAGACTAAAAAACCTGATTATGATCATGTAATTAAGTGCCAGAATTTTTGAACCACCTAATTTCCTTTTGGCTCCAGTGTGTCGCCACATTAAGGCCCATTTAGACGGTGCGAGTTTCTTGCCCGTTGCATGCCATTTTATTGCAGCAATAGACAACTTGCATGGTCTAAACGAAATGTCAGCCATACAAATCATTTATTGCTTCAATAAAATTGTATGCAACACGCAACTAACTTGCACCGTCTAAATGGGCCTTTACTCTCGCGGTAAATTACGTAGATCCCGTGTAATTTTTGCTAATGGCGCCGCTTCCTGTGTATTGTCCTTATGGAGAGTCATAACTCGGGAGTGTTTGAGGCATATGTTCTATTGTAGGGATTAAGTGGCGCTTTTAGACACAAGGCATGTTGATGACTGCCTCTGTGGTCCAAGACGTTCGCCTTGTGACCCGGAGGTCATGGGTTCGAATCCCACTGGGAAGTGTTTGTGAAAGTTGTTTCCAGTCTGGTTAGGATATTGCAGGCTTGAACCACCTGATAATCCAAAAAGAACGATCCTTTGAGAGTGGGGATACTCGTACATTATCATCATCATCAGGTCTTTTTAGTCTTCACTGCAGGAGCACGGCCCTCTCTGTACTGTTCTACTGGAGCCATATTTGGTCAGAGCAGCCAGAGGATTTAGCCAAGGGATACAGATCCAACATTTATTTATTATCCTACTAATCCTATCCTAATATTAAAATGCGAAAGTGAGTTTGTATGTTTGTTTGTTACTACTTCACGCTTTAGCTACTGAACCTATTTAGATGAAATTTGATATGAATAAAGTTTGATACCCACGGAAGGACATAGGATAGTTTTTATCCCGAATCTCCCCCGGGGAGCGAAGCCAGCGGTCACAGCTAGCCTAATTCATAAAAAAGTGTAATTTTTGCGTCACTTTTTTCCGTCGCGATTTTATAATTTACTACAAAATTAACTTCGTGCCACGTTCTTTTTTACTTATATTATAAACCATCGACCTCTCTCACACAAACCCCCAATCACTCCAAAAACTATCATTAGCATCGCCATTTAAACACTAAAATTAAACAGAATCCAAATTACACGCGGCTCCCAAATTGGCACCACAGAGCTATACTTAGCGCTTTTTGGGACAGTGCGAGGCTAAATGGAAATAGTTTATAACCTGGCCCATAAAATATGTGTGTACCAAATTTTCCTTTTACTAATGTTAGCTAGCAGCGACTTCTATGCGACAAGTCCGGATTTTATGATCATTCTGAATTATTTCTTAAATATTTTGTTAGTTTATTACTTACAGTGAAAAGGTTTATAGAAATACTTGGCCGGAAACCTTATACAGTTACTAGTTTTAAATTTGCAGGTTTACTGACGGTGCTATAAATTTAAGCTCGTTTGGCAAACATCCAAGTCATACCCTATCTCTGTTAAACTACAAAAGATCAATTCAGTTCTTCTTCTTAGATTTCTTGCTAAGCTACAAAAGATCAATTCAGTGGAAACACATAATTGTAAAACTAATAGCGTCTGTTTGTAGTTGCTTGGCAAGAAAGTGGACTTAGAGATGTAGGCACATACTAGGTATATTAGAACCATTAGCAAGAAAAGTCGCTATGCATCTGATTCACTCGCAATACTGGCATGTCATCTGCTCGCCCGCTCACGCCCTTAATCACTGCATATTACGTTATATTTTCGCTCGATCGTTTACTGACGTAGTTAAACTTTTTTTCTATACAAATTATGAAGCTACCGTATTTATTTATTCTGCTACTAGTTACATAAATCATCTCAATGGTTGATAAAAATACCAAAAAATTAAGTATTTATTATCAAAATGTTAGGGGCCTCAGAACTAAGACGTCTACATTATACCGGAGTCACAGAATTAATAATAGTATTACATACAGAACGGAAACTCGCACCGTCCCCCGCAATCTGGTGTCCCCGCAACCCTTCCCCCGTTATTGTGAGGTGTAAGTGGCAGTAAAACAGGGTTATTGGTAGTTGCACGTTGACATTATGCGAGTCACTTAGGATTATTGAATTGTAATGGTGAGAAACTGCGCACATTATCATTGTTAATCGACGGAAAACAATAAATAACGAAAATTTTATAGATTTCCGAGTGATAAAAACAGGTAAGCAAAGCAACAAATTCTGTGGTGGCAACCTTGATTGTTTAACTCACACATCTGACGTGTGCACGGACGGATTGTTTCGTTTGTAGTAGTACTAGGTATATATGCTGCTCCGTTTGTATGAAGAGCCATACCTGTGCCGGAGTATAGCAAGCAGTTCGTATGATATAATTGTTATAACGGAGTCTTGGTTACTTGACAGCATCCGCGACTCGGAGCTTGTAGATGATAGGTACGTGTTGTGGCGCCGCGACCGGGACTATGCGCGGACACAGCAGAAGTTTGGCGGTGGGACGCTTGTCGCAACGCAAAAATACCTAAATGTAGTCGAGCAACCGTCTTGGTGTTCCTCCGCTGAAGATTTATGGATTTCAATTAATTTAACCGATAGAGATTCTGAGAAACCAACAAGGCTTAATGTTTGCGTTCTGTATTTGATTCAGCAAAAAATGGGGAATTCTTTTTCAGAGCAACTTTCAAACTTCCTCGATAAACTTGGTGATTTAGTAGTTTCTTTTCCACAGGATAAGTTTTTAATTTTAGGTGACTTTAATATGAGTTACATTAAATGGTCACCCGAACAGGGTTCTGTATACTTTGTGCCATCGGAAACTAGTGAAGACAATGGCCTTGCATTAATTGACTGTTTAAATTTCTGTGACCTTAAACAGTATAACGGTGTCGTAAATGGAGCGGGTAGGTTGCTGGATCTTGTCTTATGTAATGACAACGTATCGGTAAGTGAGTATCCTTTAGTGCCAATTGATCAACATCATAAACCCGTTACTCAGGGACGTGCATCACCGATTATTGCAGGATAGACTAATTGTGGGGCCTTTGCCCAGCAGTGGGACAAAAAAAACTCTCTGACTGAACTGACCCTATTAGTGTGTTTACATCCCGAGAGCCACTTATACGCGTCATATTGTTTAATACTATTAAATGTTCTTTTTAGCTTACCGCTTGTTTGAATGAAATCCAAAATAGGCTGGCATCGGCCATTTATGATTATTGCTCTTTTGTCCTCAAAAGTTAGAACAAACACCTGGTGCACAACTTTTACATGAAAAACTTTCCATTGCATTAAAGCGTTGTTATAAAGCGGTAATAAAGTTTTCCTCCTAATTTCATTTGCGATAGCAAACAAAGTTCAGAGCAATCGTAATCACTTGTAAGTTGTAATTTGTAATGCGACAATGCAAATAATTATCATTGGTCAAGAAAAAATATCAAATATATACGACTAACACAAAAGTTTACGTAATTTCATTTTATCCTCGAACATATTCCGCGTATTTAAATTGGTAGCGTAACACAAGCGAGAACCAATAACTTTCTACTTTTCATCACGGAATGCTTCAAGGAACAAATAAAAAGGCTCGAAATCGATATCATTCCTTATTGGTCAAAAGTGAAAAGAGATAAAAAAACGTTGATTATTGAGATAGAACTAGCAGGGCCATTTTTGAAACTCAGTATTTCACTGACCTAATGGTTTTTTCCATACAAAAATTAGCTTTGTATAACTGACGCGTTTTAAAAATGGCTGGCATAAGCTCTTGTCTTAGATATTGGTTGTGTGTGCGGAAATTTCGCGTGTGTGTGCGTCGATGAAATACGTAGACGATCACACTACACATGCAAATTCCTATCCGTGCACTGTGAATGTGTGTAAATCGAGACACTATGGAGAATTGTCTTCTAGGTAGCTGCCTAGAGTACTGCGTATATATATACGTATACCTACACTAAGTAAGCGAGTACGTAGCCAGCATATGGCGCGATGGACAGGAAAGCGCGCGTTTATTTGAAAATATTAGTCTATTATAATTTATTTTTAAATAAAAAAATGCGCATATATTAGGGAACCTCCGGGTAGACAATGTCTTTGAGTCTCTATGGAAAGCACGTGCCTGCCGTTACTATCACCCCAAACTTTGTTGTTAGTGATACTTTAAGGCCAGCCCCTCGTATTAGATACTATTTTCAACGAGGAGATTATGAGTCTATTAATAAGGAATTAAATTCAGTGGATTGGGAGAGGGAATTTAGTTTAAGGAATATGCAGGATTCCGCTGATTTTTTCTATAATATATTATATAAGTTACGTGACAGGTACATACCTAGTAAAACTATTTCCTATCAACACTATCCGCCCTGGTATTCAAAAGCTTTAATTAAAGTATTAAAAGAAAAAAATAAACATTTCCGTAGACACAAAAATTATGGTAATTCTCATGATCGGGATTCTTTTATTATCTTACGTGACAGAGCAAAAATTTTAGAAAATAAATGCTACAATAATTATATTAAAAATACCGAGGATTCAATTTTTTGTAATCCTAAATACTTTTGGTCTTACGTAAAAAATAAAAGTAATTCAAACGGTTTACCTAGTACAATGTATCTCGATAGCTCAAAATATTCAGGGGATGAAATAGCCGAAGCTTTTTCAGACCACTTTCGTTCCAACTTTTTACAGAACCCCTCAAGTAGTAGTACTAACAGTAGTTCTATCGAACCTGAGACTAACCCTTTTATGAATAGTGGGATTTCATCTGTTGAGTTTTCTGTATATGATATAAAACTTAAACTTCAAAAATTGGACTTGTGTAAATCGGCCGGGCCAGATAACATTTCTCCTATTTTTTGTTGAGATGCGCAGATACGTTAGCTTTTCCCCTGTACTGTTTATTTACAAAGTCTTTAAAAGAGGGAAGTCTACCAAAAATTTGGAGTTCGGCGTTTGTCACACCTGTCCATAAAAAGGGTTCGAGGGCAGATATATCTAATTATAGGCCTATATCCAAGCTCTGTATTATTGTTAAAATCCTGGAACAAATTGTATGTGAGCAAATTTATTCCGCATACAAAAATTCATTTAATCCCGCGCAACACGGATTCCTTACAGGGCGCTCGACTACTTCAAATCTAATTCTATTTAATGACTTTATTACTTATAATATGGATGACGGACGCCAAGTAGATGTTATCTATACAGATTATGCCAAATGCTTTGATCGTATCGATCATCCATTGCTATTGAGTAAACTCTCTGCGGCTGGAATTCACGGCGACTTGTTGAGATGGTTTTCAGCTTATATTAATAATAGAACTCAAGCCGTCGTTATTAATAATTACATATCTAGTTGGGTAAAAATACCAAGTGGGGTGCCTCAAGGCTCCCATTTAGGCCCTCTTTTATTCCTTATATTTATTTCAGATATAGAACATTATTTCAATCACTCAAGGGTTCTCATTTTTGCCGATGATATGAAATTTTTTAAATGTATTGATAATGTTGAAGACGCTCAAACTTTGCAATACGATCTCAATAAGCTGGATGATTACTGTCTGCGTAATAAATTGGACCTTAATCCCTCTAAATGTTCTGCAATAACTTTTACTCGTAAACATAATACTATAAATTTCGATTATACATTAAAAAATCAGGTTTTGAAAAGAGTCCATGAAGTAAAAGATTTAGGGGTAATTCACGATTCTAAATTAATATTTGATAGTCATGTCAACTCCATAACTGCAAGTGCATGTCGGTCTCTCGGTTTCTTGATGCGTATTTCTCAGGATTTTAAGAATGTGAAAACATACAACAAACAACAAAAGTACTTTATTGTGCTTATGTGCGTAGTACTCTCGAATACGCCTCACAAATCTGGAACCCCCGGTATGATAAGTATATTTCTCGTTTAGAAAGGGTACAAAAGAAATTTATTCGTTTTCTAAATTATAAATGTAAAACTAACCTTAGTTATGAAGCTGCTTGTAAGACCCATCACTTATTACCCTTGAAGAATAGGAGACAAATAGCAGATGTTACATACTTACTGAAGATATTTGCTGGGAAGGTGGATTGCCCAGAACTTCTAGGTAAGTTCAACTTACACGTACCAAACCGGCCGCTGCGCCACACACGTGTATTCGCGTTTGATGCTGTTGCAACCAATTACCGTAAAAACTCATACGTATGGCGAGTGGCTGATGTCTTCAATGACATATGTGGCGACTACGACATCGACTTATTCACTACTTCTATTCCTGCGGCTCGGCGTCGAATCAGTAGTGGTTTTTTTGACTTGCACGATTGAAGGTAGATGCATATTGGGATTTGCCGTTCTTTGAGATATTTCTTTTTTACTATTATTTTATATAGGTACTCGTATTGAGTTATACAGCTTAAAGTTTCGCGGTGTGTATTTTTTAGTTTAATTTTAGATTTCTCTTCCCCTGTATTTATTTATTTCATATGTAAATTTTATTATTTTATTTCTTCCTTCTACTCACTCATGTTATTTGCTATTATGTAATTATTGTTTATCACTGGCTACCGTGTTCTTGCTTCTTTATATTTCCTTGATCTTCTTTTTTTCTAATTTATTTCTACTTGTGGAGACTTCTAAATGGCTTTCTATTTTTTATTGTTTCTATATAACCTGTATTATAGCTGTAAGTCTTCCTAAAATGTAATAAATAAATAAATAAATAAAACATATTATTGTGGCCGATACTGGAATTAGATTTATCAAGCTGCCTATGAGTTCAAACAATTTTATGTCACTTGTAGCATGCCATGTAAACATAATTATTTCTCATCCTTGTCACTAGATGGCGCTTTATGGTAATAATTAAATCATTAAAATCTTGTATTCCTATTATTTTAATAAAGTAGTACTCTAATTAATAAAATAGGACTTCCATGAAATGCATTTTTAAAACATATTCAACATTCCATTTGTTACTTTTTTGCTAGTCGTGTGTGCTTCTATCTACCTACCGGCAAGTCTTATATATATTATCTTTGCTTTTAGTCACTCATCTAAGGGTGGACCGCGCTGGAAGCTGTCTGAAAATTTCAAGAATAAAGCAAATTTTTCGGGCCAGGCTATAAAGTGGAAGTCAAAGTCAAAAAGCCCCTGGCACAGCGACAGGATAATTTTGCCAATCGAAGGCACCTTGTTATTGGAATGACACCTCGAATGATAAGTACAAGCAGGAAGAAATTACAGCAATTTGTTTGTTTAATAAAAAAAGGAGATTCTCGAAAATATTATTTTTCGAAGATCAAACGGAATATCAAAGTGAAGTTCGGTTGTAATTTCGTGTAATATGATATGACATGCCCGTCCCTACCTTGTCCTACTTTCTGCGATTCAGGTAAGAATTTAGAAATCATAACTCAATCAAAGACGATTGGAATATTAAGGGTCCCCCGACCCTAGACTTCTCCATACAAACGTAGTCTACGTTTAATTTTAAAACCACATGTCAGATTCCGGTAAAAATTGGTAATTGTAAAGAAATTGCAATTATCTAGAGTTATAACTGGTTTCCTATACTAAATTATGAACTGGAAAGAAAATATAACGATTTAGAAGTTTCCCATACTAATGGTCAAAAATTATATAAAACACTATATTCTATTTCAAGTTCATATTTTTACCGTCGGAAACTAGTTATAAACCTAGATAATTGCAATATCTTTGAAATTACAAAATTTTGCCCAGATCGGACATGTCGTTTTGAAATAAAACGTAGACTAAGTTTGTATGGAAAGTTGTATTTTGGTCTAGGGTCGGGGGACCCTTAAGATCGCGGCCTTTGCCTAGTTATGGAAAAAAAAATGGTTTTACAACGTGTTACACAAAACAAGCACATAAGGATTACACTGCAGCGTCATACGATCTTTATATTATTTTACGTAGATACGCACGTAATTTTTTGAGGGAGAGAGAGTAAGCCAAATCCTCTGGCTGCTCTGGCCAAGTAGCTCTGTTAGTGCAAAGAGGGTAGTGTTACTGCAGTGGAGACAAAAAGACTGTAATTTCTTATGTTTAGTAATCATGATTATCTATTTCTCAACAATGTTTTACGGGCCTTTGAGAACTGTATGGCAGATTCTAGAAATAGCTAGTTCAAGCAACACTTCTGAACAAGATTTGTATCAAATAATGTAAAATTGAATTATTTTGTATTGCCAAGGGAATAAAACGTTCCAAGATAATGTCAGTTGTCAGTGATCACATCCATTTTTAATGTGATTTTTTATTTATTATTGCTCAAGAACGAATAGCAGGAGCTCTATTTGACTCTAAGAAAGTATGACGTCACGACGTGATATTTTATACAAATCTCATAGACAATGTTCGTTTTTTTTGACTTGTTGGAATCTAGCGGTTTCTATCCTACTAATATTATAAATGCGAAAGTGAGTTTATTATTTTATATTTGTTGGTATGTTTATTTGTTTGTTAACACTTCACGCTTGTACTACTGAATCTAGATGAAATTTGATATGGATATAGTTTGATACCTAGGGAAGGACATAGGATAGTTTTTATCCCGAAATTCCCACGGGGAGCGAAGCCCACGGGCACAACTAGTTAGTTATATATTTCTGATGTAGTAAACCTTATTTGATTGCAATTTTCAGATGACCAAAAAATAATTGTTCCTTACTGTACCTTTAGACGTTTATTCTGAGAAACAATGTGTGGAGAGTAGCCGCAAGCGCAAGCGCCACTGCCGACTGTAATCTGGCCAATTAGAGCCGGCCAACTCAATGACGTAACGCGGCCCATACAATACGAAAAATACCGAACGAAATTGTCTGTTTGTTCTTCGTGTAAATGCGGTGGCCGTGTGGTATCCGGCTGACTAGAGTAGGAACACTCTAAGACCTCCCGTGGATGTCGTAGAAATCGACTTAGGAAATACAGGCTCAACAAGGCTTATACTTATAAATAAACATCAATGAGGCCTCTCCAACCCGTGTGGCCAGTGTGGAGAGTGTTGGCCAAAATATCTGGCTGCTCTGATCTAGTATCGCTCTGGTAGTATAGAGAGGATCGTGCTCCTGCAGTGGAGACAAAAAGACATGATGAGACTAGAAAGATGTTTGATTGTTCAAGTTGCTTAAAGATATCAAGCATTACATGTTATAATGCATAAACATTGTATTATAAATATTCATTAATTAGAAAAGACATAATAATAATATGACAGCACTTCTGGCGAGCAGGCGACCAATACTGTAAAAATTATTTCTTTCGACATTTCTTGTCAGCAGTGGTCGTTGCGAAGCGCTGGTATCGGTAGCTTCTCTTTAAAAAATACCTAAATTAAATTTATCATACACTACACGTAATATAAATTATACTTATTGACGTAAAAAAAGCCTGTAAAGGTCTAGTTACTGATAAAACATTTGAATCTTGAATTGGTATTAAATATAAAAAAACAAATAATATACACTAGTATAATTAATTAGTAATTAGTAAGTAGATTAATCAATTAAAGAACTTAATGATTCTGGCACCATATTTCCCTATACTTTTTATGTCTATTTAATAAAATATAACAAAATGTCTCCTCCCGAATGGCTATCTTTATGTAAAGTATCTACAAATCAGTTTGTTTGGTCAAGCCGGTAATTTCTTCCTCACTTAATCACTAAAACGCTCGCATTTATTTCAATTGTTTTGTTGTTAACGCAGGTTGTTAAGCTGTACGTAACGAGCGATGGTATATTTTACTTAAGAGGTATTACACCGTAATGCCATCCTTGAAACAACATGCAATAGTCAACCTAGTTGAAAATTATACCTTCTATTTCTATTCTATTTTCAGTTATACTATTTCACAGCAGGGCATATGCTTCCATTGAGAAAATATGACATAATTAACTTAGATTAAAAATATCGAATACTATCTAAGTAATAAGTAAAATTTTAAATTAAAAATCTGCCAAGTGCGAGTCGGACTCGAAAAAATCAAGTTTTTTGTATGGGAGCCTCACCTTAATATTTATTTTATTCTGTTTTTAATATTTGTTGTTATAGCGGCAATAGAATCTTTTTTTTCAGAGATGATGTATTTAGTAATAGGGTTCCGTTTTTACCCTTTGGGCAGTGCCGTAAATAGCCTTTTTTGCGCCCTGTGCGATCTTCTATAACTGCGCCCTTGTTTTTTTAGATATTATAGGTACCCTAGAGCAATGCTATGTATAGGTCTACTTTATTTCATTCAGGATGATAAAATAAAGCACAAGGAACTTGGTGTTGGTGGACCAATTATCTAATATTTTGGAAGAAAAATCTATTTTTTTAAAGAAATGATGTGGGCAAACAAGCAGATGAGCCATCTGATGTTAAGTGGACCCTTCGCCTATTATACCACCCACTGTGTCTCACTCACTAAAATTCAATCGCAAGTTCACTAGTGCAAATGCGTTGCCCACCCTGTTCTTGAACTTATCAGGAGCAAACCGAAAAAATAATAGTCCTGCCTGATCTGGCCGTTCTTGCGCCCCCCAGAGTCTACGCCCTGTGCCTGGGCACCGGTGGCACCGCCCTATTTACAGCACTGCCTTTAGGTACCGAAACCTGAAAACAAGTTATAACATTATCTAAAAACACTACCGCTCAAGTTACCTTTAGAACAAATGAATATACATTGAGATTTCGTCTGAATAAAAAAAATATAAAATACTCAAGGCGCTCACATTCTTAGCATGCCATTGCAGATTATGAGATTACATAATATATACTGTTTAACATTTACATAAAACTGCAGAATCTAAATACAATCTTAGATTTCATTTCAGATTACGAGAAAAAAAAGAACTTGATATCCTGTGAAACATTATTATTTCTATGTATAAGAGCAAATAAAAAAAAAACATCATCATCGTCAGGTCTTTTTGTCTCCACTGCAGGAGCACGACCCTCTCTGTACTACCAGAGCCATACTTGGCCAGAGCAGCCAGAGGACTTGGCCTACACTCTCCCCGCAAGCCAGACGTGTTGGAGAGGTAAAAAAAATCATATATGTTTAAAGAACTGATATTTTTTCAAGTCTAATTATATTCATCCGCATTTGCATCTGCATTGATGTGCCAGTCTGTCACCTAAATCAGATATCGGAAAAATAATGATATACGATAGGTATATACGAATTCTTATAAAGTGATATTCAAACAACTAAGGGCTTAATTGATTTAAATTAATTTTGATTGGCCTGGATTAAATAATGGAATACTTTTTTTCTTTACATGGAATTAACTGCCCTTATGGTGGTTGCCAGATTACGACACAACCGATGTTCATTCGTTTATACGTCATAGGGCGATAACGCTTCAAATTCGGGGTTTTTTAATTTACCTCACAAATAATAGATGGTGCTACGATATCAATATATTATGTAGTTCCATCACTTGTTACTAGATGGTGGCTCTAGCTAATAAATTGGTTAAATAAGAAAGATCAACATTATTGTGTTAAATCGAAATGGATGTTAGGCACGAATACTAACAATTCTAAATGTACGCTATCTCTGTTTTTCACACGAAAACCATTCGCGTTAGAAAAGGATAATGTCGCTATAAATATTTATTTGGATGCCGCAGGGTCGTTACTTAAGGCCGCTATTACTTACAAGATTAAGGCGAAAGAACGATGTAAGTGTAGGCTAAGAGTTATTTGACTTGTTTGGACAGTTAGGAGTAGAAATCTACGAGTATTTGGCAACAAAAACCTACAACTAAATACAAATACAAAATCTCCTTATTGTAGAACACAGGTAAATACGATTTAATTTTACAAGATTTAACTTGCAACTTTCGTATTTATAACTTATCTACAGTATGTTAAATAAGCGGCCAAGTGCGAGTCGGACTCGCCCATGAAGAGTTCCGTAGTAGCAAATAACATAATATAAAAGTCATGTAGTATGTTTTTTTTAAAATTTTATATTTTAGTTGATTGAATGAAAGGTAAATTGCCGTCTATGATTTATGACGTATTAAAAAAAAACTACTTACTAGATATCGTTCAAACCAATTTTCGCTGGTAGTTTTTATGGTAATGAACATCATGTATTTTTTTTAGTTTTATAATTCCCTTATTTTAGAAGTTGGGGGGGGGGGGGGACACACACTTTTTTCCACTTTGGAAGTATCTACCGCGCAAAGTATTCGGTTTAGAAAAAAATGATATTAGAAACCTCAATATCATTTTTGAAGACCTATCCATAGATACCCCACACGTATGGGTTTGATAAAAATTAAATTTTTGAGTTTCAGTTCTGAGTATTTATGTTTGAGGTTTGTATTTGTACATTCACAAATGTCATAATTTAAGAACATTCTGTACATGTTTTAGTACAAAATTTACAAATTGACATAAATTTTAAACTTGACATCATGCTTAATTAATAATTATGACATAACAATGTATTCTCAGTCCACATATCTAATTTTAATACCAGTATAATTGTAAGTTGACGTTATTGGAGAAAATGCTGCAGTACAGTTTGTTACTGTTTCTTCTGTACTTGCGCTTTGGAAGCGGCAGTAAACTTAGCTATAAGTAATTAATCTGACGTCAACATTTACCTTATAAGAAATCGAAAGAAAAAAAAGTGACAATTATCAAGTGATACAAATATCCAAAGATAAATAAATGAATTTGACTTTGACTTTGCGTATGGGGAACCCCCAAAATTTATTGTTTTTTTTTCTATTTTTGTGTCAAAACCTGAATGCGGTTCACATAATACATCTACTTACCAAGTTTTAACAGTATAGGTCTTATAGTTTCTGAAAAAAGTGTCTGTGACATACGGACGGACAGACAGACAGACAGACAGACATGACGAATCTATAAGGGTTCCGTTTTTGCCATTTGGCTACGGAACCCTAAAAAACGCTGTCTGATCCGCTAAAGTAATGTTGGGTAGCTTGTGTAGGTTCTATTTATCGGTATCTCCTATCCCTGAAATCGCAAAAGAAATATGCAGCTTCATACATTTTGAAACGGTAGGTACTTAATTTTGTATGGAGCCGCAATTTTTTTGTTCTGTCCAAAACGAAAGTTTACTGTATCACCAGCCTTTGCCAATACCAGACACAATAGTAAAACAAAGGAAGAAACCAGTTAAAAACATTCTCCAAGGAGGTTAAAGTTTATATACGACCTCCGTGGCGTAGTGGTCAACATGCTAGTTCGCCACCCAGAGGTCCCGGGTTCGATTCCCGGTCAGGGCAAGTTGGAAAATGGCCTTTTTCAAATGGTCCTGGGTCTTGGATGTTTATCTATATATGTATTTGTTATGAAATATGGTATCGTTGAGTTAGTATCCCATAACACAAGTCTCGAACTTACTTTGGGGCTAGCTCAATCAGTGTAATTGGTCCCTATCCGTCTTATTATAAAACGCAGACTATCTTTGTTACTAGGTTTAAACCCTTATCCGACCAAATCAAGTTGACATCTAGTAATATGTCAGTGTCTCATCTGAAAATGTCAACTTGATTTGGTCGGATAATGGTTTAAACCTAGTAACAAAGTTAGTCTGCGTTTTATAATAAGACGGTATATATTTATTTATTATTTATTTATAAAACTCAGCTAAAAACAGCTAACAGGGGAAAAATGTGAGGCTTATCAAAAATTTGTCCCCGCGGGCTTCAGTAACTAATATTTACATCACACTCGGTCATACCATCATCTAAAGGACAAAGAGTTGGAGTCCCATTGTGCTCCACAACCCGGGCTCATAAAGGTACATCAGTACGTAATCTTTCGCGTCCTTTACTACTCTTATCTCGGTTTATGTCATCGTAACTACACTCAGTGATACTTAGCGATGTCGAGATTGTTGGACAGTGTCGGTTTTATGTCTATATGTGAGCGGACATCTTTTTGTGCAACTTGGTAAGTATGGGTAACCAGTCCATTATCTTTGCAAGAAATCCTAACTGCCAGTAGAATAGCTGGTTTTCGCTGTTATTGTCTCATTTAGCCGTATGACGTCTGCTCGTTTCGTTTCGTTTTTCGTGCGTGTAAGTGGCCAACACTGGTGTCAGATTTTCCAGGCTGCCTAACGGCATCTGACATAGCTTGACGACTGCCATACAATGATGACAGCCAGGACTAATGGCTTATAAGTGCCTTCCGAAGCACAGCACGGAGGAGCTCAAGAATTTTTTATGCCCCTTGTGGTCACCCATCCAAGTGCGAGCAATGCGTACTCCCGCCGGGCCACTGAGCTCGTCGTCGTCTGCTTTCGGGGGTTTACTCCTAAAGCGGTACAAAAGACGGACGTTACTGCGTACCGCGTTTCAGTGTCAAGCAACATTGAGCACTAAAGTATGATGATAAAGTTTAATTTGGTTTGACATAAAAATATACTATCACTATCGTACGACTAACTGGACGTTGGCCTCTCTCATAGATTTCCAAAACGGCCAACATCCAGAACATTCCAACAACAAGGTTAGGTTGTCACACTACCTTGCAGGTGGGTTGAAGGCCTTTTTTCCCTATCAGTTCGCACTGCGTCTGGCCAATAGGGATGTGGACCGGGTCAAAAATCTTTTTATTTAGTCCGTCAAGTAGATTATTCAAAAATAGAGGACCTATATTTTTCGTTTAGCAAAGTAGTAAAAATTCACGAAGATACAGCGCTTCGAAGTTTCGGAGCGGGGGCGATTTACATCACCGTTGGTTAAAAATCGTAGCCAATCGTGAAGTCACGCGAAATTTAAATGCACTATATCTTTGTCATTATTTGCTAATGAGAGAAAAGAAAAAATACGTATGCCATACTTTTTAATAATCTATCTAATGATCCAAGTTTAGCCATCCCTATTGTTTAGTCTGTTAGTCTCGTGTTTTATCACAGCACTGCAGTTTAAATGCGCCTGCACTATTTATCAGACCGTAAATAGATTTCGCACATGTCGGTTTGTTTACATCGTCCCTGCTGATGAGCTGATGCGAATCTGAGGAAATGTTGGCTATAAAATTATATTAGCTGTCGACGACTTCAAATATAGGTACCTATTCATTTTTTTTTATATGTTGTACATTAATTTGAATAAAAGAAAAATTAAATGGTCAATAAATTTTACTATAAACTGAAATTAAACTAATTGCCTAAAAATCTGATTAAAGATCAAAATGTAAATTATACGATGAGTTTTTTGACACATCGGTTATCAAAAACAAATTTGTTTGATGTCTTACATTCTAATTATAGTTGAACATACAAAATGATTATTGGTACATGTAGGTACATACAGGCTCGAAATATTTAGCTCGAATCGGTTGCTCAGTCGATTAGAGCATTTTCGGGCCACGATAAAAATTTATGAGATTTAAATTGAAAAGTGTCAATTACGTCCATTACTGTTCTTCAATATTATTGAGCCAGGCTCTCCTTCTTCTTCTTATCGAGTCGATCTTTGACCAGAAGCCAGGCTCCTGAGTACTTACAATGAAAATAGTATAAAATAAACAATCAAAAACAATAAAAAAAAAATTGGTTGCCTGTAAAGTCGGTATACGGGCGAAAGTTTTACGTGACAACGACTTTTTATGTCTGTCTCTCTCGCTCTTAGGCGGGCTAACCATGCCCGAGTGGAAGGGACGCGTGCCTCTCACTCGCTCTCATTGTGAGCGCATAACGTGAGCGGAGCGTAACGCAGTTTCTTGAAGTGTCACCCGACAAACCAATTTATAAGACGTTGTCACGTCAAAATTTAGGTCTCCTAATTGCTATTAGTATTACTACATTTTTAAAAATTATTTTTCGTCGCACCGAAATTGATTTCTGAAACAGACATATACGAAAGTTTACTGAACGATTCCTAATGTCTCCAAATTATCTCTTCGTAGCAGAGTTCGGTAATTCGTCCCACATTAATATTCTGTACGCGACCGCAAAGCGACCGACAATTTGACTGTTTATGAACTTAGCCGAGTTCGGCTCAAGGGGTCAAAGGCGACCTTACATGACATTACATGAGATTATCGTACGGTCACATGTTTCTAACTTTATAGAAGTGAAAAACAAATCTTTACTTTTTTCTGAAATTAAGTTTAGATAAATAGATAAAATATTTGTGTCCAAAGACTAGAGCTAAGATAATACATACTAACGTAACAGATACTTAACGCCTTAGAAACTATTGGAAGTCGCCGTAAGCAAACTGTACATTTTTTTGGTGCATACAGTTTTTTGTATTGTATTGTACAAGAGGCCGTTGCCCAGCAGTGGGGCAATATGGGCTAAAAGAAGCAGATTTATAAAAGGACGGCACGACGCCTTTGACTTTTGATCCTACATCTATACATATGATAAAACAGTTAAAAAAATGCGTCTGTACATTGAATATATGTTCAAAAAACTATATTTGGGTCGATGGAGACATAGTAACAGAGTCTGTCTGTATACTGTGTACTACTGTGTACTGTATAGCAAAAGTTGTTCATCCTGATAAGCATTTTCCGGAGTCATAAAGTCCATGCGAACGAAGTCGCGGGTATCGGCTAGTATAAATATAAAAAATCCTTATAATATCTTACCATTCGTCCCAGCTCTGTAGCAGACCTTAGTAATTTGTCTCATACATTAGTATTCCACGCACGCGCGCGAAGCGACCGACAAATAGACTGTTTATGAACTTAGCACGAGTTCGGCTCAAGAGGTCAAATCTCCAGATGTCATTATATTCCTATAATGCCACCTTACGTCTTGCTTAACTTTGTAGAAATAAGTCTTACAGCCTACTTTTGTTATTTAACACGGATTTACTTTATTACTTAGTTTAAACCATTACACACCCTTAACCAGTTGACATCTAGTATAATTTTTCTAAATTATAAACCGACTTCATCCCCAAACTACATATCTGATTTTGATAAAAAATTTGTTGGACCATTTCGCAAATATACCCTTTCAAGGAAAATAAGGTTTTTTTTAAATCGGTCCAAGCCCAGCGTCGTTGGATAATCGGTGAACATACATAAAAAAATATCGCGATTAATTGATAACATCTTTATTGGAAGTTAATCAAAAATCTCATATTATGACAATGTCAACTTGATTTGGGAGGATCAAAGTAACGACCAACAATCATAATTCTTTTTTATTTCTTGGCCCGAAAATCGCAAAGTATTTCTAAAAATAAACGACAAGAAATTTAATAATAACGTAAAATTCATCTAACCACAATAACAATGGCAAACAAAAACGGTTCTCACAAAAAAAAATGTGAAAGAAAACGTAAACTTGTATAAAAGTTGGTAATTACCCGTAAAACTTCTAAGGAGTCCTATAAAACGCTCAAATCATTAAACATTTCCCCTACTTTCGGAGTCACGTTACAATACGTCAAACTTTTTCAATCTGCCGCCATGCACTTAACTTTTAATTGTTCGGGCCACGTCGAAAAAATGCTGATGCAGGGTCTCAACAGAAACGCCGAAGTTGGGGTTTCTGACATTCACTAGGGATATTTCCTTGTCATCGCGTTACTTTTAGAATAATTGAGAAAGTTAGGGTCCAGGTTCGAAACTTTTTTTAAAAGTTCAAATAAGCGGCCAAGTGCGAGTCGGACTCGCCCATGAAGGGTTCCGTAGTAGCAAATACCATAATATAAAAGTATTGTAGTATGTTTTTCTTAATTTTTATATTTGAGTTGATTGAATGAAAGGTAAATTGCCGTTTATGATGATGACGTATTAAAAAAAAACTACGCACTAGATCTCATTCAAACCAATTTTCGCTGGTAGTTTGCATGGTAGTGAACATCATATATTTTTTTTAGTTTTATCATTCTCTTATTTTAGAAGTTACAGGGGGGGGGGAGACACACTTTTTTCCACTTTGGAAGTGTCTCTCGCGCAAAGTATTCGGTTTAGAAAAAAATGCTATTACAAACCTCAATATCATTTTTAAAGACCTATCCATAGATACCCCACACGTATGGGTTTGATGAAAAATAAATTTTTGAGTTTTGGTTCTAAGTATGGGGAACCCCCAAAATTTACTGTTTTTTTTTCTATTTTCTTGTCAAAACCTTAATGAGGTTCACACGATACATCTACCTACCAAGTTTCAACAGCATAGGTCTTTTAGTTTCGGAAAAAAGTGGCTGTGACATACGGACGGACAGACAGACAGACATGACGAATCTATAAGGGTTCCGTTTTTGCCATTTGGCTACGGAACCCTAAAAAGGTGGGAGGTTATCGATTTAGGTCTCATAGAAATTTTATCAAAATAACTGGTAAAGAGGCAAAGCCACAGGCCGGGTTCTGTAGTTGCATACACCGACTTTGAGTTCACGCCACCACAGAATAAGTAGAAGTACTTAAGTACAGAAGTCTCACTCAACAAATAAATTAAAAGAAATACCTACTCAATGTGGTTAGCTATATGGTTTAATTTAGCTCGTGTCAGAACTTAGCAACTTTTCGTTTAGATACATAAATATCCATTGCAAGCCAATTTCATTCTTATTACTCTGGACAAACGATTCATATAATTGAATTTGCCACTCCGGAGGTCGCGGCGCGCATAGTAATAATGTAGGTATATTTTCGATACCTAAAAGTGACACAGGCCTGACGCCACTAAAAACACTGAAAAGTCGGTTGTGTAGTTCGAAGGTGAAGTCGCTTTTTAGTTCTGAAAAATTACACAAATTGCATGTTTCACCGATATTCTTTTGATATCATAAAGATTATCCTTTTTCCATACACCTTTACCATTTTTGGACCCAAAATCAAGTGTAATATATGCGCCCTCGGCAGGGCCGCCTCCTGAAACGTCGCCGGGTCCCGAGGGTCGCCGGTAGCATTTGCATGTGTTAAGGAACCACCAAGGGAAGGCACAGGGATTCGTGTTATAAGCTCGTGATATTTTTTTTTAAATTTTTCCTTGAATGCTGATTTGAGGGAAACTGGTTTATTTGTCAGGCAAATTTAAAACCTCCGAACACTGTCTAGCGAGGAGTGGCGGAACTACATACAAGTATGTATGTACTCTATGTATGTCTATGTAGGTATACCGTCTTTATCTTTCTCACATTCCTCTCCATCCACTGGTTGTCTGGAAGAGATCGCTAAGACCGCCCATTGTACTTATTTAATGTAAAATTTATTTCTTTGTTATTTTTTGTTATTCTTTTGGTGTACAATAAAGAGTTATCTATCTGTCTATCTATCTATATTTATTAGGTGTCTATGTAATGTTTTATTGAAGTAATTTTGCGCTGCTACCAAATGTCAGTTTATCCTTATGGTTGATTGGGTATTACGGATCAATAAAGTTTTTATAAATAAATAAATAAGCATTCCGGCGGATGTTAAGTGGAATTGATATCAGTAGTGAAACAGTATTTGCCAGATAAATTAGAAAACCCCGTCTTTCACTAAACCGATTTTCATCAAACATAGCATAACGTAAGAACTACAAGGGAACTTACTTTCACATACAAAAGACCGCATCGAATACCGATACCACAGAGAGATATAAGCGTCAAACTTGTACGTCTCTTTTTTTTCGGGGTTACAGGTTAAAAGGTACGTTCGGTTTCTTTTTCTTACAAATCAGCTTTCAAGGAAATATTAATTAAAAAATTAAGCTTTGCCCTGCAGATCGTAGACTAGGGATGTGGACTGCTGGGTCAGAGTTATTTTATGAAATAAGGGCCAGCCACCTGACTACCTGACGCCCGTTTATGCGTTACTTGCCTTCAGTTTTCAGTACAGTTGGGAAGTCACGTATGAGTCGTCCAGACTTAGTACCTGAAAATAGGACAAATATAATTTAAGAAGAAAATATTAAACATAGAAGACGAATAGTCAATAAAAATATAAAAAAAATAAATCGGGCCACGCGCAGTGAAGGGTTCCGTAGTTACCACTAAAAAACTAATTATCTATTGAATTTGTATGAAATTTTCTTTTTCCGAGTACATTTATACGTTGAACTTTTTAATTTGTATACCCTACTTAGCTCTGATAGTTTTCCTTTAAACTACATTATATATACTATAGCTGTGAATTTTTTCACGTGGCCATATATAACCGTTTAGCAGATAGGGGGGGGGGGACACTTGCCTCCAACAAAAATTTGCTCTTTAAACCCAAATATTTCGGAAACGGATTCCTAAATCGAAACATGGTGTTCACAAGCTCAAATAATAATATTTTTGAACGATCTATTCAACGATACCCCACACCATGTGGTTGTCGAGAAAAAATTTATTGAGTACCACTTTACTTGTATGGCAGCTAACCTAAAAAAAAATATTTTTGCAGATTTTATTTTACGACTTTTTTGCCATGATTATATACACATCCATGCCAAATTACAGCTTTCTAGTACTTATAGTTTCTGAGTAGGACCGTGGACAGACAGACAGACAGACAGACATGGCGAAACTATAAGGGTTCCTTGTTTACTACGGAACCCTAAAAACGATAAGAAACTACCGATATATATATATTTTTAATATCTCCTCGGCTTTTGATGCCGCTGGTGACAAGAGGGGCTGGCTCATATCTCGTGCAGATTGCGGTAGCTATTCAGCGCTGGACTGCAGCCAGTGTTCTTGGCACCATGCCACATAAACAACATTTAGATTTTCAATTAAGTTTAATTTAGTCTTCCGTATCCGAAGGAGTAAAAATGGGACCCTATTACCCAAGACTCCGCTGTTCGTCTGTCTGTCACCAGGCAGGCTGTATCTCATAAAACGTGATAGCTAAATAGTTGCATTTTAAGGTTCCGTACCCAAAGGGTAAAAAGGGGACCCTATTACTACGAATTCGCTGTCTGTCACCAGGCTGATCTCAAGTCACGTTTAAACGAAGAATAATTGTACTAAGTTGTAAGAAAATTCAGGAGTTATATATTATACTACTACTTATTCTATAGAAGTCAGACATGCGCATCAGAAATCAGGAATCTTGTTTTGAGTCACGTGGAACGAGGAATAAGTACTAGGCTGTCAGAAAGTGCAGGAGCGGCTTTTCTCAACTGCGGCGACGAGTCAAACGGGCCCAAACTTGATGGAATTGCGTCGATTAATTACAGAGTTCCTATAGCCATCCGCCAGCTCCTTCATCAGATCAGCTCATTGTCATTATAATATTGCATTGTCATGCGATATACGTATGCGTGCAAAATTTCAGCTCAATCGGAAACCGGGAAGTTGGTCAAAAACTCGTAAGATTTGATTACAGATAGAACGACAGACAACGGGACAGGTAAAACTAAAAATAAAACAATAAAATGCTTGTGTAAATCTTAACCTACTTACGACGTATGTACCCCGACTTACTTCTTATTTATTTTCCTGCGAATAGCTACGAGTTATTTAAGTCACGTTGAAACCAGCAAAAAGTACCAGGGCGCAATAAACACAAAGAGACATCTACATAAAAGCATACACATTGATATCAAACGAACACACTTTGATAACATGTACCGACAGAAAATACACTACACAAGAAAATTATTGCCATCTCGTTTTGCAGACTAGACAGACTAGGATGAATGCTGACGGTACATTTCAACTGCAAATTGTTAATTTTCATGCGACTTTATTCCCCGGTATTAGAGGCGAAATTGCAATAAATTTCCGTAACTGTTGATACTGTACGTGTGTATTGAGTAGGCGCAATAACACTTCCTACGAATTTCTGAGGGCCTGGTAGATACAGCCTGTTAACACGTGACGTAATGGGCGGTGGCTGTGTACTGAAAATAAACACCTAATTAATAAAATAAAATGTGTCTGAACATTGAATATAGTTCCAAAAAAAATGTTTGGGGCGATGGAGATATAGTAAGAATTTAGTTTGTCCATGCAACAAATGTGATTTTTTTTTAAAAATACGTTTTATTTCGAAACGACTTGCGCCATTTCGGCAAAATTTTGTTTTTTCAAAGATATTTTTGATAAGTATATGCATACCCTAGATAATTGTAATTTCTTTAAAATTACAAATTTTTACCGAAATCTGACATGTGGTTTCAAAATCAAGTCTACTTTAAGGATTCTGAATGGTACGGAATCGTTTGTGTGCGAGTGCGACTCGCACTTTGCCGGTTACTTTGTTTCTTGATTAAAACTAAGGTGAGATACAATCATTATTATATTTAGTAAACGGGTTACTCACGTATACATAGAGTCAGCTACTGCCGACATGTTTCGACCTCATTCAGAGATCTTCATCAGGGCGAATGTGACTACAAGCCCACACACACACTACACAATGTCGGCAGTAGCTGACTCTATACGTGAGTAACCCGTTCACTAAATATAATAATACTTTATTTCCTACTTTTAATTTGACGACCTCCGTGGCGCAGTGGTCACCATGCTAGTCCGCCACCCAGAGGTCCCAGGATCGATCCCCGGTCAGGGCAAGTTGGAAAATGGCCTTTTCAAATTGTCCTGGGTCTTGAATGTTTATCTATATATGTATTTGTTATAAAATATAGTATCGTTGAGTTAGTATCCCATAACAGCAGTCTCGAACTTACTTTGGGGCTAGCTCAATCAGTGTAATTTGTCCCTATATATTTATTTATTTATTTCTCTTCTGTGGCCCCATTATATAAAGCAAAATCCCATAAACTTGAGAACAAGAAGCTATAGCGACAAGCGCCAAACAACGTTTATTAGTCCTAATTGTAAGGGCTTCGAACAAAAGCCGTTTGTGACGTAAAAGCCGTTGCATGACGTGCGAATGGCTTTTACGATTCATTAGCAGCTTCACTAATTTCACGTTATCCAGTTTTAATTGGTTGCCAGTATTTGGGGCGCGGAAAGTTTCTTGAGATATGAGGTTTTCGTGTTTAGGTTATGGGGCAAAAGCGCTGTTTGATTGAGAAATACATATATAGCTACGGACAAATAACACAGATTGAGCTAGCCGGCTAGCCCCAAAGCAAGTTTGAGATTTGTGTTATGGATACCTCAACAAGCTATGCACGTCATGATTCGTTTTTAACCCCCGACAAAAAAGAGGAGTGTTATAAGCTTGACGCTAATGTCTGTCTGTCGGTCTGTCTATGGAATCGTATTGCTTGAACGGTTGGTCGGATTTATTACTTGGAAGCAAGTTCAGTTGCGGTGGTTTTTAACTATGTTTAATGAAATTCGGTTCGACCGTTTAAAAGTTAAGTTATCGCTTGAAAGTCGGGGTTTTTGTAGTTTGCCTGTCAATAGATGACGATATATTAATTTTAAGGTCCTCCGCCTATCACTAGATAGCGTTTAGATATGAAACTATTGAAAGTAGGATTTTTTATTTTGCCTGGCAAATGAACTTGTTTATAAAGTAAATAAAAACTTACAAAAATACAAACATACACACATACACTATCACGTCTTTATCCCCAATAGGGCAGACAGAGCATTTTGTATCTTGCGGCTCAAAGCAGACCCCAAGGCCGCAAGACTCAAAAGCCACTTTTAACATGATGGTAGGCGGGAAGAAAAGCAATCAATATAGTGATGACAAAAACAAAAACCCATCAATCGCCCTCCAAAGTCGGTGAAGCACCACCTCTTAAACAGCCACCCTGTAATACTGCAGTCGGTCCGCGTCTTCAGCAGTTCATTAGAATATCCAGCGGCGGCCGCGGGAAACATACTTATTGATTGGGTCGCGGCTCCATTGCTATCAGTACGGTTTTTAGGTTCAAAACCGTACTTATAGATAAAATCATTATCATCATCATCAGGTCTTTTTGTCTCCACTGCAGGAGCACGACCCTCTCGGTACTGCTAGGCCATACTTGGCCGGAGCAAAGGACTTGGCCTACGCTCTCCTCGCTGGCCAGACGGGTCGGAGAGGTCTCATTGATGTTTATAAGATTTGTTTAGCTCGTATTTCTACAAGATCCACGGGAGGACTTGGAGTGGTCTACTCTGCCGGAAATCGCACGGCAACTATATAGATAAAATGGGACCCTATTACTAAGACTCTGCTGTCTGACTGTCCGTCTGTCTGTTACCAGGCTGTATCTCATGAACCGTAATGTAACCGTAACCGTAAAGTTTTAACTGTCTAGTTAAAACTTCTACAGATGATGTCTTTCTGTTGCCGCTAAAACAACAATGACTGAACACAGAATAAAATAAATATTTAAGAGGGGCTCCCATACAACAAAAGTGATTTTATGTAGATTGTGGTACGGACCCTTTGTGCGTAAGACCGACTCGCACTTTATTTATCCGCCCGGTTATTTATTTTTATGATTCACCTAAGTCACCTAAATAGTACACATATTCTGATTCTTGTCTACGCATTTTTCGCCAAATATTTCACAAATAAAAATATAAAAAAACAACGTATTGAAAACGTCTCGTGTCGTCCCAAGCAACGCTCACGCGCCCAAAAGAAATAAACAGCGAGGAAGAAAAATGGCTCTTATTCAAATTGCGCAATTCATGGCACTAATGGCGGCGATTTATGGCGAGCGAACTATCCAATGGGAGGAAAATGGCTTAAAGGTCGCCATTTCGGAGTCGAAGGCGATATTTAAAAGGAATTGATTCTTGTAGGAACGAAAAGCGCGAAGCTCTCAAGAAATCAAGTTTATTTGCTAGGCAAATTAAAAATATAAACGCCATCTATTGATGAGCGGAGGAACTAAATAATAGAATCAATATCATATTATTAGCCAGACAAACTACAAAATTTCGACTTTCAAAGGTTAAACCATCAATAACTTTCAAATGGCCGAACCGATTTTCATCAAACATATCTAAGAACCACCGCAAGGGAACTTGCTTTTACGTAAAAATTCCGCATCGGAACTGGTCCATCCGTTCAAGCACTATGCCATACACAGACAGACATAAGTATCATACTTATTACACCCCTCTTTTGACCTGTTGGAAACTGGCGGATTCCTTTCGAACAACTTTAAGTACTAATGTAAGGCAGGAATTTAAAGGCCTTGTTCGTGATACAGCTTATCGTGTGATCGACAATAAGCGCGGACCTTTAAAATAATTTCCATAGGAAATGAATTAGACGGCAATCTACGGGACTTGTAAATCAGCCGTGGGCTGGAGGGGTGTTATGGAAATGTGGGCTTTTACACCGGTGATGTTAGAACAATGAGACGGTAATTTATTTATGGTAAAGTTCATTGGTTTCTAAAGTTAAATTTTTAGGATTCCGTAGTAAACAAGGAACTATTAGTCTGTCCGTCCGCGGTTTTAGTTTGCCCGCCCATATCCGATAATCGGTGACCGATTTTTTGTAGAAGAACAATATAAAACGTACTGAATGCAATAGTGCAATGCACACGCCCATACAAAAAGTAGGTCAGAATTTTTTACAAAAAAAGTCGGCCCTACTATCGGTCTACAAAAAGTCTGACGTGGGAGAGCACCCTTACCCAGAAACTGTAAGTACTAGAAAGCTGTTATTTGGAATGGGCATATGAATCATGCCGACGAAGAGGTAAAATAAAATAATGAATAATAATTTTCGATTACTCAAAGACGGACCAATATGGGAAAATTCTTTTTTTGTTTAAAAGGGCATACTTGCGAGATGGTCCCATATCACATTTATCAAATTCGGTTGTGTAGTTTGGAGTTGAAGTCGGTTTTTAGGGTTCCGTACCCAAAGGGTAAAAACGGGACCCTATTACTAAGACTTCGCTGTCTGTCCGTCTTTGTGTCACCAGGCTGTATCTCAAGAACCGCAATATCTAGACAGTTGAAACTTTCACAAATTATGTATTTCTGTTGCCGCTGAAACAAATACTAATAACAAAATAAGATAAATATTTAAGGGGGGCTCCCATACAACAAATGCGATTTTTTATAGATAATGGTGCGTAACCCTTAGTGCGCAAATCCGATTCGCACTTGATTATTTAATTTTTGTGTGCCGCTTGATAATGCTTCCATATATAGTGTTTTAATTTGTCTCTTGTTTATATAGTTTAATTTTATTTAATTTAATTCGCGGAAAAAGTCACGATCCGGAATTGTTAAGTTTGTTGAGGCTTTGTGTTCCCAACGGGTATGTAAGGCGCCGCAACCTGCCATCGTTATTGTGTTGTAAAGATAGATTTAAGCTATGTTGAAATAAAATATATGTAACTATGAACTACCACCTCGGATTTACTAATATTATTTAACTTTATGCATTACAGTTTCGAAACAGTGCTCCGACTAACCACTGTTGGCAAAGCAGACATTACCCTAACAACTGCAGGTCATTGCAGCTAATGCATGCAAATGCATGCGTTGTGTCACACGGAATGTGAATTTATAATTTGTTTCTTAGTTGATCTTCCTTGCTGGTCTGGTCGAAAAGGAAAAACGTAGAATGTACCAGCTGACATGTTTATTTGCTAGGCAAATAAAAAAAACCTAACTTGCAATAGTTTCATGTGTAAACGCCATCTAGTGACGGGCAGAGGAACTAAATAGTAGAATTAATCCGTGTCGCCAACGTAACGTATCCGTAGCGCCATCTATTATTTGACAGGCAAACTACCCCGACTTTCAAGCGATACCACAGAATTAATAATAGTATCACGCGAACCTTAACTTTTAAACGGCTGAACCTATTTTCATCAAACTCAGAAGTAAGAACTACCGCAAGAGAACATGCTTTCACGCAAAAAATCGCATCGAAGCTAGTCCATCCGTTCGAGCGCTACGATGCCACAGAAAGATAAATAGACTGACAGACATTATTGTCAAACTTTTAACACCCCTCTTTTTTGTCGGGGGTAAAACACCGCGACGTCTATTAGCATGATTTGTACTTCACCCATTCCCTTGATCGGCTTTTACGATCCTGTCAGGAAGAGAAGCAGCTAGAGCATTCAAATTTTTTTCTTTTCTCCTATTCCTAACAGAGACCAACCAATACACAATATGTAACAAAAATTCTGTCCGTCCGATCCGTGAAGGTAATGTTTCTCCCATTTATTTAATCGGTTTCTCCCATTCCTGAAATCACAAAAAAATCTGCAGTTCCATACAAAATTAAATACCTACCATTCCAAAATGAATCGGATCCGACAGGTTTTTATTACATATTGTATTTATATCATATTTATATATTTCTATTACTAACATCATTTCTCTACTTCGCAGACTGTCCCTCGCAATTTCACAAAACCTAAACTTTGCAACTTGTTATAAAAATTATATTTTCTATTGCGCAAGTTGTTGTCTCCATCTGTGGAAATGACTATTGTTTTAAGGAAATAATTTATTGTTCTTACTTATTGTAGTTTGTAAAAGCTTAACTTTGAAGTAGGTTTAACGTTTTGGACAAAAATATAATTTTATATTATGAAAAGAAATAATTACCGCACTTCCAATCAGGCCTCACAAACGATCTTTCATTCCTAAGTATTTAGGAACAACTGAAACTATTAACAATACGACCCTTCACATCACTTATACGTTATTTCATATTTTTAGTCGTCAAGTTCACGACGTAACGTCTAAAACTTTATAACTCCTAAAATAAGGAACATAACGTTTAGCATATTTTTAAGCGTTGTCTCTGCCTACTACGTCTAATACTAGGTATACAATAGAATCCTTAATTTGTAAGCAATAAGATTCGAAATAACGTTTTATAGACGTGAGGGCAGGCCGGAACAAAACCGTTTCGGATGAGTGAGCGTTTCCGTATCTTTTGTTCCTGTGAATGGCCGATACTCTCGTAACGTACATTGTCAGACCATAATAAACTGATTTCATACAACATTCTAAGGGTTTCTGACGTCATTATCACAAACAATTGAAGATTTGCTAATAAAACATGTCTCTGTAATGTTTAACAATTGTATACTATTACAAATTTATTTGCTAAGCAAATTAAATTAAATCAGACTGTAAAAACGCCATCTAGTGTTAAGTAGCGGATAGCGATAATACTTGATATCCGTAGCTCTGACTTTCAAGCGTTAACCCTCAATAACTTCTAAACGGCCGAACCGACTTTCATCAAATATAGTTACGAACCACCGCAAGAGAACTTGCTATCTTGTGAAAAACACTGCATAAAAATTGGTCTATCCATTCGAGCGCTACAATTCCACAGAAAGACAGACTAATAGACCGACAGACGTTAGTCAAACTTATAACACCCCTCTTTTTTGTCGGTGCTTACAAACTATTGTAAGCACCGAAATATATGTATAAATACTATGAAAGTATACGAATAATCTAGCGCAAACATTATACTGAAGTTGCTTAACGCCAATATACTAACGATAGGGACAGAAAGGTATAAACTAAACAAAGCTTATAATAAAAACATCAATGAGACCTCTTCAACCCGTCTGGCCAGCGTGAAGAGTTTAGGCCAAGTATTCTAGCTGCTCTGGCCAAGTATGGCTCTGTAGTACAGAGAGGGTTCGTGCTACTGGAGTGGAGACCAAATCACCTGATTATGATGATATCTTTTAGATGTTACGGCTTTCAAGGGGGCAATAAGGTTCTATCTACCCCGTAGATACAAAGACGTGATAGTGTATCAGTATAAATTACGTTCCTCCAATAAAACCGTCCGCGCCGATGCCAAATGAGGGGTTCTCACGCCACTGCAGCATTTACTACCAGACCAAGAATTCGACTAATTCATAGCTAAATTATTTACAGTTGACGGCATTAATTAATGTATTAAAAGTGACGTTTACCACGCTTTTGCACAGAATATATAGTATGGCTTTGGTAAGCTTTTTAACCCACTTTCAAAGTAACATAGAGTTTATCCGTGTATGTATATGTCACAGTTGAATTGTATAATCTGTTGTTATTAAAAAACTCTAGCTGTTTGGCATTACAGCTTGGTTTTGTAAAACAGCTAAAAATTGTTTAGCTCGATTGTCAATGAGTTATGTCATTACGTTTAACAAAGTTGCGAGCGTAGAGATGATATATAGGGTTACCATTATTGAACATAACTGTTACCAAGCAAAATAATATATGAGGGGACAATAGTTGTTCTTTATTATTTTTATATTACTCGTGGGATGGAAATAAAACCTCAATTTAACTCTTTACTATATAATTCAGTCTCCAACCCCATAAAACACCAATGAAGAATGATTATCAGCTCGATGCAATTAGATATGTGTACTTAATGCTAATGCATTCTCTACCAGTCAACCTGTAGTTTATCTATGTAGACAACGTGGAAGGGACATAGGTACCCGTAATAAATCGGAACACGGGCTACTAACTACTAGATCCTAAGATCATAGAAAGAATCACTTTAGTATAATAGAAATAAAATAACAGTCAGAACAAAAAAAATGGAAATTTCGTACTGAAGTGTGCCAGCCCTAGCAATTCGTAAGTTATTTTAATTTCAGCTATAGTGGTCTAGTATAGCCCGTATGTCCCTTCCACGTTGTATAACAATATAATATGTTTTTGGAACGAAGTTCCTTATCGCGCGTATGACACCTCTCAAGTTTTTTTATATATTATGTTCTCCGATTATTCGAAGACGCCTAATGGGTTACTCCAAAGCGACATTAGACACGTTTCTGCGTATCCGCGTTTCAGTGTCAAGCAACATTGAGCACTAACGATTGATGATAAAGTCTAATTCGGTTTGACATGGAAATAGGACGTCACGGACGACTATCGTATAATTTTATTGACTAGCTGGTGCCCGCGACTTCGTCTGCGCAGGAGCACACAATATCTTTATAAATTGTAGCCTATGTGTCTTCTTCTTATCGTGTGTGTTAGTGACTAACACTAGTGTCAGAGTTTTTAAACCGCCTAAAAGGCCTCTGACATGGTTTAAGGTAACGACCAATGTCAAAGACAGTGACCGGGACCGACGGCTTAACATGCCCTCCGAAGCACGGATCATTTTACTTATCAGACAATCAGGTGATCAGCCTGCAATGTCCTAACCAAACTAGGACAACACAAAGTCGTTGCCCCCACTGGGAATCGAACCCGCGACCTCCGGGTATGAGCCGAACGCTCTAACTACTGCACCAAGGAGGTAGTTTAGCCTATGTGTTATTCTGATGTATAAGCTATATTATTGTAAAGTTTCATTAAAATTCATTCAGTAGTTTTTACGTGAAAGAGAAACAAACATCCATCCATACTTACCAAACTTTCTCGTTTATAATATTAGTAAGCCTATTTGAAAAAATCTTTTTTGTTTGAAAGGGAATACCTTGTTAGGCTGTGCCTGTGATATGTAATACTTTTATTAATTCGGTCCCATTACTCCCATTGAAATTTTATGTAAAATCGGTTGCGTAGCTTAGTATTGAAGTCGAATTTTAATTTTGAATAATTATAATAATTACTTTGAGAATGTTAAGTCGCGTGTTCTTTCGCCGTTAATTTTGAAATGGATAGTTTTATGTTAGTACATTGCAGTCACGAAGCGTTCGGAAATTCATTAGGGTTTAGAATGAAAATTACAATCATTATGGTGAGTGGTTGTTACTTGACGACAAAACAGGGTGCAATTAATATCAATACGATATAGTGATAAACAAAAATTGTCCAAGCGCGTGTCGGGCCACGCGCAGTGTAGAGTTCCGTAGTTAACTACAAACTCAACTAAAAAAATCATTATTTTATTTTACCACTTTATTGGCATGAATAATATACCTATACCCATCCCAAATTACAGCTTTCTAGTACTTATTCTAACATGATAACTTGTATTAAATAAAATTTAAATCAATTAATGCATGAATTTATAAATTAAATTGAATTTTTGTTGTAATTTTAAATTTTGTTATATAATTAATTAATACCCTCAATTAGTCATAAGTATGTAAATATGGATTTTAATTATCTGAAATAAAATAATTATTATTATGTTGGTACACTTTTCAGCCACGGGTCCATAGGGACCCGGTCCTTTGAGGCGTTCATGGGGCCAAAGCCAACATGAAGAGGCCTTTTAGTAACTTTTTATCTAAAATGTGAGATGGCTGCATCTACGGAGGTCTATCCCTTAATGTACCATTGAGATGCACTAACGGACAGTCCTCCATAGCTGCCGAACTATTGCCAGGGAGGGATTAACTTGGTTTGGGCTATAAATAAAATAAAAATAAAAATAAAATAAAATAAAATATCTTTATTTCGGACCTTTTTTGTCCATAGAAGAATTATACATTAGTCCTCTCCTCTCCCACATTCCCCAATTACATGTATTTTTCCTAATAATATCGTCAAAACATTTTAAATAATTTATAAACTTACAAGTCTTACTTACTTTTCAATTCTCACATTCGAGGGCCCATGGGTTTTAATCCAATGCGCCCACACCGGACCTTCAATCTTATTAGCAATAATGTTCATAATGCTATTAGGGCTGCATCGGATCCTGCGCATCAGAGATGCAGACCTTTTGCGTAAAATTGCATGAAAATCGTTAACTCCTGCATCCGCGAACATCCCTGATGCGCTGCAAAACCGAGGCAGCCGCAACAGCATCCTAAAAGCATCATTGTATTGAACTCTCAGGGTGCTGGCAGCTCGTGCGGTACAGTTAACCCACAAGCTGCAGGTATAGAAAGTTTGACAATATGCCTGAAATAAAGTTACCTTCACATCCGCCGTGCATCTCGCAAACCTGCGAGCTACCATGTTACAGCGAACTGCCAGCGCCCTGCGTTCCCTTTCTACATCTAGGTCATCATTCATGTTCTCTGTGACTATATGTCCCAAATATTTAAAGTGTGTAACGCGCTTCAGGGGGACTCCTCCTAGGGTCGCTACAATCTTCGGGCAAGGTGCAAGTTTTCGTCCAACGCGAAATACCATTACTTCACTTTTTTTGGAATTGTAAATGAGCCCATAGGACTTTGCATATGACTCGCACACAGCAATCAACTCCCTCAACGCGCTGACAGATGGGGCTAGCAGCACCATATCGTCCGCATAACTGATATTATTGATGATTTTACCATCAAGAGAGCATCCTATTCCGGTACTACATAGCTCCTTAATCAGCCCGTTTATATACAAGTTAAAGAGGATAGGTGATGTCAGACCCCCCTGTCTCACGCCACACTCCATATTATACTCATCTGATAATGCCTCCGACCATCTCACTTGATTAGTCTGATGCATATACCAGTAACCAAAAATATTAATAACCTCACCAGGCAGGCTTGTCTCACGGAGCATAGCCACCAGCTTATTATAAACTACAAGGTCATAGGCCGTTGAAAGATCCAGAAAGGCAGCATAAACAGGGGTCTCACGATCTGTATAATAGCGAACTGTGTACTTCAGAGCTAAAATCGCATTTTCTGTTGATAAACCTGACTTAAACCCAAATTGAGCATCATTCAGTTTAACATGTTTGCAAAGATAACTCTCAAGCACACCGTCCAACACCTTCGCGGCTATAGTGGCCAAAGATATGGGCCTGTAGTTACGAATATCACTGACATCTCCCGTCTTATTTTTAACTCACACAACTAAGCACACACAAGGTTTTGATCGGTACTGAATTGTTTCAACTCTTTGCCAAACAGGGTCCCTGGATGTGCATTAAAGTCACCCATAATAACAGCTGCCTCTACACTATGACTATCTATAATTGACACAATCTCACTCATACACTCAGTGAATTCCACCACGTTGTCCTGTGAATCCACCGGCATATACACTGAGAATATCAATAACTGCCCATTAGCTGTTGTAGCTCTGATGGCCACAAGCCTGTTGCTAGTACACTGAACCACTGACACTACACTAAAGAGACTCTTACGCCACAGTAGGGCAACCCCTCCGTATGGTCTTCCCTTTAATATCCCTGCAGAAGTATCAACAGCAGACTTACCAGTGAAGCTATAGTCAGCGTTAACATTGCCGAGTAGTGGCAGATCGAATGGAAGCAGCCAAGTTTCCTGTAGTGCCACTATATCTGCAGATTGACAAATATTATTGATACACTGTCTGGACCCCTTGGCACCTTTACAATTAAAACTCACGAATTTAACATTTGTTGGTGTCCTATCCATTAAAGTTATTGTCATACTGGCCACCCCACTATTTACTCCTCGTCTGCGCCTTCAGGTTGACAAATCTTCTGTAGGAGACACCCTCTGGCCACAGGTTTTCATCCATGAAGACAGATAACTTATGCTTTGGTATAAAAAGCTTGTAGCTTCCATATTCTTTCTGCTGCTTCATTTTAATCTTAACAGGATTCACAGCAACCTGCGTCTTGGACATGATATATTCAGAGATATCCTTTTCAGTGACTTCTCGGTCTATATTGTAGATGTAAAACGGAATCCTTATATCCGCAGCTTTAAACTTGCTGTTGGGTACAGACATTGCCTTTCCTCTCAGTCCCACAAACTTATTTCGTGGTCCACGCCTAGCAACCGTAATCCACCCGTCCTTCACGATTCCTTTGTTTGAAACCTCAGAATTTTGTAGAACCTCCGCCATTGTAGGACGCTTGTTGATTTGATAATCTTCACGTATCGATACAGATCCACTTTCCGTCACTGTCAGTGCCTTCCCTGCACTGTCATTGTCACTGTCATTTAATGTTATTTCATTCCTTTCATTCTCTTGAATCACCGCCTGTGGCGCTAGTTTCGCGATGTCTTCATTCACTTGCGATTGCGATTGCGATTGCGACGCTGCCTTCACTTCGTTTTCCTGGTTCGCCGCCGGGGGCGCCACTGACAGTGGAATAATGGGAATGGCTGTCGTTGTGTCGGTACCCACATTATCATCAGCTTCGGCAGGTGTGACCGAGCTGTCCTTATTGCGTCGAACACTCGAGGAAGCGAGAGCAGATATTCGACTCTCGAGCCTAGGCTCTTGTATGCCCGTGGTCAGCGTTGACGGAGATAGCTGCGTTTCACGATCGAAAGTGACCGATTCATGTAGCAGGCCGAAAGGTCCGCTATCAACATTCATTTGATTTGCACCTCTACGTGTATTGACATTAGTCTCATAATTGCCTGTCACTACTTGATGACCGCACAGATTTTGATGCCGGTTGTATGAGTTGTTCAAACTCAGGTTTTGGATGTCTTCTTTGGTTACATATGTTTCTTGTATCTTTCCGACTTGGTTTTGCAATTTAATTATGTCGTTGAGCAGCCTTGAACAGTCTATATGGTCAAACGAGGTTGCAGGAAGAACGTGCAGATCCTTTGCGGCAAATATAGGCAGCTCCTCCGGATCCGTGCTTTGAAATACTGCAATTATGTCCTCCACATCCTTCCGTATCTTTTCAACTTTACCTCCTCTCCTTTTCACCAACTTCTTAGCCGCCGTCGGGGCCGACTCAAACAACAAAATCTTCGCTTTGTCTACGTCCTCCGGTTTAAAACCCGACGAACACAGCCTGATAACACTTTCCACGTCCATCATTTGAAGCCTGTTATGTATATAGGCTAGCACCTCGCAAATGACGATGTTACAAGACGCGCACTTCACTCTCGTTGACACCGCCATTCTAAATTACAAATCACACAGTGCAGCGGGCGCATACGCGACCCACGACCGATCATCGCCGAGCGAACGAGAAGACTGACACGCTATGTGGATGGGACGTTAGTGGGCCGGGTAACTGGGTTATGGAGTGAGATACGGACATCTACCTAAAAATCTCTCACAATAATTTTAACCTGGTAGATGGTGACTTGCTGCTTAATGGCTACACTGCCTGTGGGCACCCTAACTAGCCACGAAAATGCGGCCAGGGCGCAACACAATGTGAGCAGCTAAGGGTGTCGAGAGGTGCGGCTCAGTATCTGAGTAAAACCGCAGACAGACAAACAGACATGGCAAAACTAAGTCCTTTTGCGGGGCCGGTTAAAAATACTTGTAAAACAATAAACACGATTTTCTGTTTCATGTAAATAAATTCCCTCAAACCACAACGGTACGAAGTCGGGTACAGATACCGATATACAGGCTACTACAGATGTCCCATCATCATGCGTAGGTATCCCCAAAACTTCTCCAACTTTGTGAATTAGTGCTGAAATTAAATTCCAATCAGTCGATACGTCGTGGATGGAATGCGCGGAACGACCTGTATGCGAGCGTCATCAATTTGCTATGGTGGCTGCTGTGTGGGACGGGGCATGAGCGGAGAGCGGTTAGGCGATTCTCACATCGCCCCGCACTACGCAGCGTAGCGCGTGAATGCGTGTTCTAACGTTGCTTGTAAGTATCTCCGTTTGTATAGAAAACACGCACAGTCCAGCACACTGACACCGCGTCCCCGCGTGTTGTTTTTTCATGGCGGCCCCGCACTACGTAGCAAGGCGCGGTGGAGTGTGTTAATCGCCAGCTACAATGAAAAAACTAGATTAATTTCCAATGTGATAGTCATATGAGGCTCGAAATCTATGTTTTTTTTCTCAAGTGGCTAACAGTAGTGTCTTATTTTTCAAGCTAACACAAGGATCTGACACTTTACGATGACAGCAAAGTGCCTTTCGAAGCTTAAGATTTTTTTACACCACTTCTGGCCACCCATTTAAGCGCGGCTCACGTCCGGTGTTACTTAACTTGCGTCGCTAATAATTATCCCACGGAGCCACCGAGCCATCATTCACATAAAAATCTGAGTCACTTAAAATTAAAATTGAATTTATTATTCAAAGGTTGAAAACTTGAAACAAAATTACTAGACGTTGCCGCTAACCTCAGGTTACTGATAATTCCATGACAATTAACTTCCTTAACTTTTTTTACAAAGTGCTATTATATGTATTTGGTATTAATTTATTTTATTGTAAATTTTTAATTTCTGTTCAAAAATGGTGGACGCCGTGCGGTTTTGCCGAGTAGAATAGGCCACTTCAAGTCTTCCCGTGGATGTCCATGTCGTAGAAGGCGTCTTCAACACGTCTGGCCAGCGAGGAGAGTGTAGGATAAATCCTCTGACTGCTCTGATCAAATATGGCTGTTGTAGTACAGAGAACGTCGTGCTCCTGCAGTGGAGACGAAAAAGATCTGATGCTGATGACGATGATAAAAAATGTTGCATATAATTTTCGTTCAATTTAGATTTTCCAGGTAAATAAGTTAAATCTCCCCACCTTGTGCCAAACTAGACCCTACCTATGGTGTGACATCTCGCGCGGAAAAGAATGCCAATTCCGTCACGTATGGCGCCGTCGACGGGAAATGTAATCAATTTTCCTTTCGCTCCACCTTATGTTCCGTGGTACAAGTCACTAGCGATGCGCTAGTAAGTATAAGTAGATCACTGTTTCCGAACGTGGCGAACAACGTAACAATTTAATGGATCCAATTATGTGTAATCTCTCACAAGATATCTATTCTGAAACGCTTCTGATTCATTTAAGCGCGTTTCTCCTACCGTTTTCCCTCACTCAAGGATGCCACAAAGACCTTGCGAAGTGGAGAAGTAAAAATCGAATTAGTTCCAATGATTTGGCTAGTTTGTCTGCTTGACATCGACCCGCCTTTTGAAAGAAAACAGATGTACCCGTAGTACAAACTGTATATTAAATTGTATTCTGTGGTACAAGATGTTTGTGCTTACCAGTGTTGCCAGTTCAGCCCAAAGAGGCCGACTTTTGGCCTTTTTGAAATTACTTTTGCCCTTAGCAGCTATCGGCCTTTTTGTGGCATTTCCCGCCATTAATATAGTAATGAAAATATTATTTACAGAGTTCCTGGTTTACTATGGAATCCTTATAAAAATTAGATCTTGGTAAATTTCAAATTTCCTATCTAGTTGTGTTTGGTGTGCCTCAGAGTAAAATGTTACATGAATAAAAATTTTAGTAAAATAAAGATTTTTCACTTAATTTGAGCCTTTCGTGCCAAAATTTTTTACCCAAGCTTCCAGCCTTTTTTAGTTTTACATGCTTAGTCTTTTAGTCGCCTTTTACGACATCCACGGGATGAAATGGAGTGGTTCTATTCTAGAAGAAATCTATTACACAGTTCCGCTGTCAGCTTATCGCTTAAAATAAGCGGACCCTCACAAATTAAAGGTGATTTAGTGAATTCTGGAATTAAATTACTAGTAATTCGGCGACATATGTCCGAAGGGTTGATTAAGGGGGTATGTTACAGTGGCTCTTTAGAATAATGATTTACCCCATATGTCCCTGATCGACGTTACTGGGGTTCCGTACAAAGTGTATCAACGGGACCCTTACTACCTACTTTCAAATCAAATCAAATCAAATATATCTTTATTATCATAGGATATTTATAATATCTCTTAATAATCGTCATTATTTGTTGCAAAATTGTTGACGTCAAATAGTTACTTACAGCTAAGTTTACTACCGCTTCCAAAGCGCTAGTGCAGAAGAAGCGGTAACAAACTGCACTGCACCTTTTCTCCAAGGACGTCAACTCACAATTTAATTAATACTTAAAGTTAATGTGGACAGAGAATACATTGTTTTGTTTGTTATGTCATATCATAATTTAAATTTAATTTTTAGAATGTCAAAATTTTAAAGTAATGTCAAGTTGTAGATTCAGTTTGTACAAAATGTACCAAATTATGACATTTTCGAGTACCTGTATTACAAACTTTTAGAGGGACCCGCGTCAAGCTCACGCCAGACTTTTTTGTCTTTAAGGTAGTCATCGGTCCTATAATAAGCCTTCTCACAAAGTACTTTCTTTACATAAGTTTTAAATCTTTTGTCTGGCATATCAAGGATCGATTTTGGCAATTTATTATAAAAAAGTATACAGTTCCCCATAAACGTCTTATTAATTGTTTTAAGCCTATAAAACGGGGCAACTAAGTCATTCTTATTACGTAAGTTTCTATCGGTAAAATCGCTTACTTTATTGTATGAGGAAATATTTTTCCTTACATACATTATGTTTTCAAATATATACTGTGATGCTAAGGTAAGTATATCTATTTTTTTGAATAATTCTCTGAGTGAGTCTCTAGATCCTAACCCGTAAATAGCACGAATTGCCCGTTTTTGTAAAATAAAAATAGTCTGAATATCGGCTGCATTCCCCCACAGGAGTATGCCATAAGACATTACACTATGAAAGTAACTAAAGAACACTAGTCTAGCAGTTGCTACATCTGTCAATTGTCTTATTCTCCTAACAGCATAAGCCGCAGAACTAAGCCTATTTGAAAGTTTAGTTATATGAGCACCCCATTGAAGTTTCGAGTCTATTGTAATTCCTAAGAAGGTAGTACTTTCAACAAGATCGAGTTTTTCACCATCTATCATTATGTCAACGCAGCCCTGTCTCACATTGGGAAGAGAAAATCTAACGCATTGAGTCTTTTTCGCATTCAACATGAGATTATTGGCAGAAAACCAATCAGAAATGGAAGACAAGGAGCTGTTCACCGCGCTAGCGTTTGTGCTATGTCGATCAAGTTTGAATATAAGCGAGGTGTCATCAGCAAACAGCACTATGCCAGCCTGCTTCTCAACCATGTAAGGCAAGTCATTGACATAAACCAAGAAAAGGAAAGGTCCAAGAATTGAACCTTGCGGTACGCCTATCTTAACATTAGATCCGTGCGATTTTATGCCATTTAAATCAACAGTCTGATGCCTATCTGTTAAATAAGATTCTATAAGTTTTATTGACTTATCATCAAAACCGTATTGACGAAATTTAAGCAAAAGTGTCGGATGATCTACGCAATCAAATGCTTTGGAGAGATCACAAAATGATCCAATTCCATCATTTTTGCTCTCCCATGCGTCGTATATATGAGTAACAAGTGCTACTCCCGCATCGGTGGTCGATTTCCCGCCAGTAAAGCCGAATTGTTGGCTATGGAAAAGGTTGTAGGTCTTAAAATGAAGAAGCATTTGATTGAGCATTATCTTTTCGAACACCTTACTCAAAACTGGCAGGATAGATATAGGTCTGTAGTTGCCAGGATCTGTTTTTTCTCCTTTTTTAAATAAGGGGATTAGTTTACTACATTTCATTAGGTTAGGAAATATGCCTTCATCAATACATTCGTTAAATATAAAAGCTAAATCAGCAGCTATGATATTTATGATATGGCTTACTACAGCAACTGACATGCCCCAATGGTCTTCAGATTTTTTTAAATTTAACTGTTTAAATGCATCTATTATATCTTTGGGGCCAATATGCTTAAATTTAAATTTAGAATCACAAGGCCTAACATTATTCTTAAGCAAGGCTTCAGCACGCTGGGGGCAAGAATTCACATTAGAAGTAAGTTCCAAAGGAATGTTAGTAAAGAAATCATCAAAAATATTTACTATTTCTTCAGTTTTAGTAATAGTCTTACCACAAGATTTGATTTGACAGATATTTTCTTTGGCTTTATTTTTACCCGTTTCTTTATTTATAACATTCCAAGTTTCTTTTATTTTGTTAGGAGCATTATTTATTTTTCTACTTATACGATTTGCCTTGGCTTGTCTACAAACTTTTTTAAATAAAACAATACAATACAAATACTCTTTCATTATCATCTTGAGGTCTTTTTGTCTCCACTGCAGAAGCACGACCCTCTTTGTACTACCAGAGCCGTACTTGGCAAGAGCAGCCAGAGGACTTGGCCTATACTCTCCTCGCTGGCCAGACGGGTTGGAGAGGTCTCACTGATGTTTATAAGTCTTATTTAACTTATATATCCTAAGTCTGCCTCGTCTGGTCCAGCGGGTTAAGACGCGGACGGCAAGAAACGAGTGTTATGGATTCGAATCCCGCTCGGTGACTAGCTTTTGTTTTTTTTTATATGTTCAAGTTTACATATAATTTTTTAATTTTTATTGTTATAGACAAGTTTAAAAAAGTGTATGTAGATTATCACCTAAACACCACCATATCACAATAAATAGTAATAACCGAGCTCGGTCGCCCAGGTACTGTATGTATTAAAAGTGAACGATTTTATTTTTGCCCGCCTCACACAAAAAATGAAGCTACGGAACCCTGCCTATCGCAAAATGACACGCAATAGGCGCGAATAATTATTTTGACATTTGTTAGTTGGTTTTCCATTAACTTAATACGGACATGTGAAGAGGCGGGATGCCGAACATCTAGCAAATAAAATTGTCAGCTTAAAGGTGGATGGCCACAGAGATAGAGGACGACCTAGATAGAAGGGGGAAGGAGGGTAGTAGTACAGATGTCGTAAATTATAGAAAAATATGGAGGGAGTTGACAGAGCCGACCCTAAATAGGGAGAAGGCGAGGGTAATGATTACGACGAGTTAGTTTTCCATAAATTGAATTAATGATTTTTTAGACCTTGTCCTTCATCGACAGTTAAAACTGGTAATTAAGAACTTTCCTCGACAAAAAGTGGATCACGGTAATTTTCATGTCTAGAAAACTTCAAAATTAGTTTTTTTTTTAACAATTAACTTTATTAATTTTTAATTAACTTCTAATTAGGTAGTTCGTTCCCAATACCTTAAACTCGCGACTTACACACATACATATGAAAGTATTATACTATCACTTATTTATCCATAATGGGGCAGACAGGGCATTTTGGTTCCTGCGGCTCGAAGTAAAAAAGAAAACTACTTTTCTATTAAAACTATAAAATTAAAACAATGTTTTAGCCTACAATATAAGGATGTAAAGGAGATGACTTTGGACAGATAAGAAGGGTTTAAGCAGACGGAGCCCAGGGCCGCAAGAACCAAAATACTTTAATCTGTAGTTGCCTGTATGCACCGAACAAAGTATCGAAGAATTGAGGCATCGCTCATCGCACTATTAATTGTTCGAAATATCATCTACCGATGAATAATAAATCGGTGAAAGATTTTTCGAATTCAAGGTATCCCGTAATGTGTAGTTAGTACTTACGGTACTTGCAATATTTTATAATTTACGATGGATTCTGAAAATTCTGTTTCCGTTTGAAAGGGATACTTCCGAGATAGTCCAATAGAAATTTTATTAAAATCGGTTGTGTAGTTTGGGGGTGAAGTCGGTTTTAGTTTTGAAAAATTATACTTTCTGAGTACACCAACGCGAGTTGAGAATTTGAGAAACAAAACTTATAATCATTAATCAAAACAGCCCTTAGGTCGCCGATCTAGACCCAAATCTAACTAAGTAATATCTAACTAAACTGTGCTGGTTTGTTGTTAAATGAAATGGTTTCGTAGAAAGTTATGTAAATATTGAAATTAAACTAAATGCGAATTGGCGAGCAACCCATCACTATTTTGATTCCTTTTCCCAAGATCACTTTAAAAGTGGCGGATTGCAGGTCTAAGCAGAGCCCAGGGCAAGACGCAAAATTCTCTCACTGCCACATTACTTTGTTTGTTTTTCGTGTGTGTAAGCTTGGCCAACACTGGTGTCAGATTTTTCAGCGGCCTAAAGGCATCTAACATAAGTTGACGACTGCCATACAATTGATGACAGCCGGACCGACAGCTTATATGTATATTACATACCTTACGAAGGGCGGAGGAGTTCGTTTTTTTTATTCCATTTATGGTCACCCACCCTAACGCGAACCACGCCCAGTGGTACTTAAACTACGATCCACGTAACTAAAAAACACGTAATAGTTTATATTGGAAAATGATATAAAAAGACGAAACAACGCGAAAATAAAACAAAAAGCCACTGCATGTTTCTCCCTCACAAAACACTAATGTTATCGTATCACCACGGTATCACATAACGGGAAGACTTGATTTCTATAACATTTCATACCTTGTTTTGCAGCGATGTTTGCGGTTGTAGATGAAAGACTTTGTCGATCAGTTGTCGAAATATTAAATATTTGTCGGACAAATGAACTGTGAACAATCTTTCAGTCGATCAGGTGTCGGAGGTTGAAATGTTGTGTCGGCCAATCGTACGGAGATAAAACGTACGGTCAGCCTGGTGTCGAATGCGAAATGTTGTGTCGAAACGGAGAAAGCAGGTATGATTCGGTGCACAAATGAATGCCGGAAAACGGTACTACAAATGCTAACCAGCTTAAAACTAAAAACGACGATTATGCTTTTAGAAAAGTAACCTCAATAAAAAAGCTAAAGGCACGTTAAACAGCCTGCGTGCTCTATACTAATCCCCGGCAACCACGAATGTTCATGTTGTCATATCGCCTCGGTATCATACCGCGAAGACTTAATTTCCATGGCATTACGTTCCCTTGTTTCGCAAAAAACGGCAAAAATATTCTAATGTACGCATGTTAGGGTCTAGTCATACTCGTGTTTTGTTGACTAAATATTAATATTGTTTCGCCGTTTGGTTTCCGGCAGTGTAGAATAGGAACACTCCAAGTCTTCCCGGGGATGTCGTAGAAGGCGACTTAGGAAATACAAGCTAAACAAAATTTATAAACATCAATGAGACCTTTTTAACCCGTCTGGCCAGCGTTGAGTAAAAATTCAATTAAAATAAAATTATGATATGATATAACAAACAATGTATTCTCAGTCTACATTAACTTTAAATATTAATTCAATTGTGAGTTGAGGTCTTTGGAGAAAATGCTGTAGTGAACTTAGCTGTAAGTAAACTTTTGACGTCAACAATTGTACAACAAAACAATGACGATTATTAAGAGATATTATAAATATCCTATGATAATAAAGATATATTTGAATTTGAATTTGAGTCAAAATCTTCTAATATTACATGGCTCTAGTACTACAGAGAGGGTCGTGCTCCTGCAGTGGAGACTAAAAAGATCTAACGATGATGATTAATGTTGATATCTTATTGGTTTCGCTACATACACCTAAACATGGTACATGTTGACCTGCACAATACATTGTTAACTTATGCTTACGTGTATGCAAATAAAAAAGAATTAAAAAGCAAGTTGACACATTTCACCTTACAAGGGAACAGTTTGTCTAAAAATACTATGAACAATTTTATCTGCTAGAAAAATTAAAAAAATACCCGAAGACACCATCTAGTGATTAGAACTACATAATATTTCAACCGAATATCCGTAGCGCCATCTATTTATTTGCCAAACCCCGACTTTGACCATCGGAAGGTAACTTGCTTTCACATAACAAGCGCATCGAAATCGGTATCTCCGTTCGAGCGCTACGATGCCACAGACAGAAAGACACTAGCGACAAACTTACAACACCCCTCTTTTTGTCAGGGGCTAGAAATATTATGAGAAATAGGCGTAGGCTTTGTCGATTACGAGCGAGAGAAAAAAAATTGTCATTTCCATACAAATTGCCCGGCTGCACACTTTTTTGACTGATATTTTAATTTCAATATACTATTACTGGTCTAGTATAGCCTGTGGTTCGATTTCTTATGGGTATGTCCCTTCCACGTTGTCTAATACGTACATACATACATATTTTCACGCCTGTTTCCCATGGGGGTGTGCAGAGACTATGGATTTTCACTTAAGGCCATACCCAAATTTTTCGGGGTCCAGTGGCGCCGCCATTTGAAATAAATCATTTGAAAGGAAACGAAGATATCATTTAAAATTGTGTCTTGGTCAAGTTCTAGATACCCATTCAAAGTATTTTTTAAACTACTTTTTGTAGTTTAAAGTGAGAACGTGAAGCTTTTCTACGCACATTTGCGAAAAACGGCCACTTTTAGCTAATGTGCGTAGAAAAGCTTCACGTTCGCACTTTAAATTATAAACAGTAGTTCATAAAATAGTTTTAAGGGTTATCTAGGGCTTGACCAAGACACAATTTTGAATGATATCTCCGTTTCCTTTTAAATGATTTATTTTAAATGGCGGCGCCACTGGACCCCGGAAAATTTGGGTATGGCCTTAATACGATCCTTGCAAACCTCCAAACATTGTATAATATATGATTCTACCTTTACGGCAAACCCGGTTAGCCGTTTCGCACCTTCTGTTTGTTATCCACAAATCCCTCCTTGGTCTAGTCTCATATATTTACCATCACATATCAGTGACAAATACAGGTTCCTTATCAAAACATCTGCCCTTCCATGTGTACTCAACCTAAACTCTTCAAGGCAATATCTCCTTTAACGTCATTAATTTAACGAACGAAATCGCATCGCAGGTGAACGGTAGTAAAAAATGTAAACACGCAATTATGGGCCTTATTATGTGGTGATAAAAGTTTAATGGTTGTTTTTATTAATGTTTTAGATTGAGTTGTGTCAATGTGGTGAAGGAAGTTGATAAGATGTAGGGCGATGTGGTTTTGTATTTAGATTAGTCAGGTTTTATGGGCATTCCTTAGCACGAGGAAATCGAGGATTTTTTACGCGACTTTTGGTGTGATTGGTGTCCTATCCAAGTGCGGACCACGTCTGATGTTGCTTAACTTGCGAAAGCGCTCGTTACGAGTAATTTCACTATACATATCAAAATATATTGAAACTAATGTAAGGGTGAATTCAGCACTAACAAAATATACTGAAACTAATGTAAGGGTGAATTCAGCACTAACAAAATATACTGAAACTAATGTAAGGGTGAATTCAGCTCTAACAAAATATACTGAAACTAATGTAAGGGTGAATTCAGTCCATGATTCTGAATTTTCTCAATTCGTCGCGATTTTTTATCTTATACCTTTAAACTTTAAACGAGCAATTCTTGTATATTTATTTATATATATATTTATTTATAAATTTCTGTGATCTCGAAAACGGCTCTAACGATTTTGCTGAAAATTGGTATATGGGGGTTTTTGGGGGTAAACAATCGATCTAGATTAGTCTTATGTTTTGGAAAACGCGTGTTTTCGAGTTTTCATTAGTTTTTCTTTCCACGCAGAATATGGTAGCTAATTTCCTCGCGCCAGCCGCCATCCGCTTAGCTCAGTGGTTAAGGATGCTGACCGCTAGAAGGAGTGTTACGGGTTCGAATCCCACTCGGTGACTTACTTTTTTTTTTTTATGTTCAAGTTTATATATAATTTTTTTTTGTACTGTTTTTAGACATGTTTAAAAAATGTAGTTAATGTTTGAGATGTAACCGACCGAGCAAAGCTCGGTCACCCAGGTACTTTATTTTTATGCAAGTATCATCATCATCATTTCAGCCGCACAACGTCCACTGCTGGACATAGGCCTCTCCCAAAGATTTTCCAAAATGACCGATCAAGAGCGGCCTGCATCCAGCGCTTATGTAAGTACTTATGTTCATTCACCAATTCTTCGAAGACGCCTGGACAGATTTGAATTTCTTTTTGTTTATGAGAGCATACTTGTCAGTTGTTTCCATAGAAATTTTATCAAAATCGGTGTAGTCTGGGGGTGAAGTCAGTTTATAGTTTAAAAAAAATTAAGGTAACGAAAGTTGACATGAGCTGTCAATGTATCATGATATAGGTAGGTAACCATCTTGCTTTTACCGAAATTACTCCCGTCGGCGCAACCTCATTAATTTAAACAAATGATAGGAGACTTTATATTATGCGGATTTGAGAGCAGGAACGTTTGTGAGAGCGACCCTCTCTGTACTACCAGAGCCATACTTGGCTTGAGCAGCCAGAGGACTTGGCCTACACTCTCCTCGCTGGCCAGACTGGAGAGGTCTCGTTGATGTTTAAAAGCTTTGTTTAGCTTGTATTGTTTTTTGTATGGAAATACTATTAGTTTAGACTCCGTGTTTAATTTAAACAAGTGCTAGGCAAATTAAAAATAACCCTGACTTTCTAGAACGGTATCTAGAGATATCGGTAGCGCCATCTATTATTTGCTACGGACTACCCTGATTTTCTAGTGTTAACCCCCAATAACTTTTAAACGGCTTCACCGATTTTCATCAAACATAGGTAGGAATTAGAGCAAGGGAACTTGTTTTCAAGTAAAAAAAACAGCATCGAAATCGGTACATCCGTGAGCGCTACCATGCCACAGACAGACACTCTTTTTAACCCCCGACTAAAAGAGGGTGTTATATAAGTCGGTCCGTCGGTCAATCTGTCTGTGACAATGTAGCGGTTAAACGGAAGAACCAATTTGCAGTTTTTTTTGCGATTGCGAGCGAGCGAAGCGATTAAGGTCTCTAAATCGAGTTGGGGGCGAAAACACATTGTATGTATGTATGTTTGTACCGCGATAACTGCCGAACCGATGGTCTGATTTTGATGAAATTTGGTAGGCAGGTAGGAAATATCAATAGAATTTTCAAGTTCGTTGGGCATCAAAATCGGTTTAGCAGTTTTTGAAATATTAATTAAAATGTTCGCGATTATGTAGCAAAGGAAACCATAGCGCGTTCTGACTTCGGATAGCGCCATCTAGGGGTTACTTAGAGAACTAAATTGTGAAACGCGAATAATAATCGCGAGGTCTAAGTTCGCGGCGAACTACTAGTTAATTCAGTTTAACATTTAAAAAGTTATTGAGGTTATCGCTTAAAAGTCAGGTTTTTCTCCAGCAAATAATAGTTGACGCTACGGATCTTAATGAGTATAATATTATTATGTAACTACTCATCACTAGACGGTATTCTGGTAAGGGTTTGATAATTTGCCTACAATAAACATACAGTTTTATTTATATTAGTAGAAGTAGGATTATTTCCATAAAATCCTTTTGCAGTTCAAACCTCATTAGCGTCAGTTTTAATTTATTCAATTAAAGTCCTTAGTGCTGTCTCGAGTTATGATGAGGTAAGGGAAATTGTTTTTAATATTAGAGGTAAAATTAGGGAAGACCTATTTTTGCCCGTCAGCCTAATTAGGCCCTCCTATTTTTTTAACTTTTTAATTGCTGGTTACTCAGCCAGACACAAATAACAATTGGTGTACAATTGGTGTGGTTAAAGATTAATAATTTTTCAAAAATTTTTGCACCTTTCCAAGGTAATATGTATATTTTTAACATCCTATGTATTTACCTACATTTATGCAAATAAAGAATGATTATGATTATGAAAAAAAAATAAAAACCGATTTTCACCCTCAAATTTCTATGGGACTACCTCGGGAGTACCCTTTTAAACAAAAATAATTGTCTAAATCGGTACAGTCTTCAAATAATCGGTGAACATACATAAAAAACGTCGCGACGAATTGATAACCTCCTTTTTTTTGGAAGTCAGTTAAATTAAATAGAAATAATTGGCCAAGTGCGTGTCGGGCCACGCTCAGTGTAGGGTTCCGTAAATGCCAGCTTTGAGTTCATGCCGCTAAAAACGTCTAAAACGTCTGAGTATCTATTGAATTTGTATGAAATTTTCCTTTCAGTACTTTTTATAAGTTGATCAACTATACTATAACTTTTTAATTTGTTAACCCTACTTAGCTCTGATAGTTTTCCTTTAAACTACATTATATATACTATAGCTGTGATTTTTTTCACGTGTCCATGTATAACCGTTTAGTTAGCAGATAGATGGGGGGGACACGTAACTTTAACAAAAAAATTCACTTTAAACCTAAATATTTCAGACACGGATCCCCAAATCGAAAAATGGTGTGTCCAAGCTCACAATATTTTTGAAAGACCTATACAACGATATGCCACACAATGTGTTTGTAAAAAAAAAAAAAATATTGACTTCCTCTTTACTTGTATGGCAGCTACCCTAAAAAAAATTATTTCCCTTATTTTACGACTTTTTCGCCATGATTGATTTACATATCCATGCCAAATTATAGCTTTCTAGTACTTATAGTTTCTAAGTAGGACCGCGGACGGACAGACAGACAGACAGACAGACAGACATGGCGAAACTATAAGGGTTCCTTGTTTACTACGGAACCCTAAAAAGTTGACGATTTTTACCCAATACGGTACCTAGATACTAGGTTTTTTTACTGTTTTAATTTTGTTTGTAAATTCTTTATTGTAAATCAAAAGCCACAATCGTTGCCAAATAAGTTTTGGAGAAACCAAAACGTTGAAAGTATACATTTTTTTAAAATCGGAATTTTTTTAAAAACTGAACCGATTTTCATCAACCTTAAAATTATCTCGACAGCCAAGGCTTTTTCTATTTAAAAGAAAGCTGAATTGACATCGGCGCATTCTTTTAGGAGCTACGATGACACAGACAGATGCACAGACACGTCGAACTTATAACACCCCTCTTTTTGAGTTGGGGGTAAAAATAAAAAACGCCACCTAAGCCGTGAGTGCCGTGACTAACTCGTGTACGGCAATCAGCCCGCAGGCCACCGTCATCCACATTATGCTGCATCCGCTGGTAGCGAATGTAGCGATATGTATAGTAGATATACAGATACATTAGATATACATATACATTCCTCTCAATTACTGGCCGGTTGACTGGAAGAGATCCCTATACGGGATAAGTCCGCCGTTGTACCTATGTTTACTTTCTGATTTGTATCTGTGCTGTATCTGTGCTTTATAAACAAACAAACAGACAGACACAATTATAATCTTGTTTTCTCAGCGCGGTTCATCCTTAAATAAATTAAATAAATAAATAGGGACAAATTACACTGATTGAGCTAGCCCCAAGGTAAGTTCTAGACTTGTGTTATGGGATACTTATTTTTATATCCTACTAATATCTATTATAAATGCGAAAGTGAGTTTGTATATTTGTTACAACTTCGCGCTTCAACCGTTGAGCCTATTTAGATGAAATTTGATACGGATATAGTTTGATACCCAGGGAAGGACATAGGATAGTTTTTATCCCGAAATTCCCACGGGGAGCGAAGCCCACGCGCACAGCTAGTACATTATACTATAGTTACAAACGTTTTCCTTTTCTCCCAGACCAGCATGGTCCCGTTGAGTGTTGTCGATATAATTTCATTCAGTTAAGAGTCCCCCTACTCACCAAACGACACTTTTCCATACAAACGTGGTCTACGTTTTCTTTCGAAACGACATACCCAATTTTGGCATAATTTTGTAATTTCAAAGATATTGCACATATCTAGGCATATAGCCGGTTTTTACTGTCAAAATATAAAATATAGTGTATTATATCATTTTGGACCATCAATATGGCAAAATTCTACAACCTTATATTTTCTTTCCCGTTCATTATTTTACGGTGAGAAACCAATTATAAATATATAATTACAATTTCTTTAAAATTACGATTTTTTACCGAAATCTGACATGCGGTTTAAAAATAAAACGTAGACTACGTTTGTATGGAAAATTCTAGGGTAAGGGGATTCTTAACACATTGCAGGACACTTACAGCTGTGGACGTAATTCAATTGTTATTTCTATTGTGTCTGGCCGAGTGTCCTGCAATGTGTTATTGCTAAACATTTCTCTGTCAGCAACTCAGCACGCATTACTTCCCCCACATTTTCGACACGAGCCTTTCACAAAGCTAAATCACTTCTTTCTCACGCCGGAACCCATTGAAAAGCGGACCCATTTCATCAACCACTTAATAAGGGTTGAACACAAACAATTATTCATAATTAAAGCGGATCCCTGACACGTCCTCCGAATCAACCCCTCAGATATTGAATGGGAATTCGCAACTAATCTAAAGTACAGAAATATAACCAAGTCGTAGGCATGTTTTCCACGGACGATAAAAAGAGGCCGAGTTTGTTGTTGTTAAGTTGGCAATACTTCTCGCAGCTTCAAACATCGTGATTTTATCGGATAAGCGTTTACTTTGGTCCCGATTAAATTTTAACAAATGTTCACTGTAATCATACACAATCTTATGTTTGTATCTTGCGGATTTAGGACATAAGTAAGTAAGACTTGTGTGTAATTTAAAAACCCAAAGTTACTCTTAATGTTAGGTAGAAAAACATAGAAGACGATTAGTATCACCGATAGTCCACAGTTATTTATATAATATATTGATATCTTAGCGCTATTTATTGTTTGTCAGGTAAATTACTATTGATAAGTGGCGGAACTACATTATATAACCTATTTTCGTCAAACATCTCCAAGTACCTCGGTTGCCTGGAAGAGATTGCAGTTGCGATAAGGCCGCCTTTTTATATCTGTTTTATGTATCTTTTACTACGTATCTTTAGCTTTGGTGCAATAAAGATTTTTACTAAAGTAAACTAATATAATATATTGATAACGTAGCGCCATCTATTGTTTTTGTCAAGTAAAACCCCGAATTTGAAGCGTTATCACCCAATAACTTATAAACGACTTAACCGATTTTTATCGAACATTGAAAAAAAAATCCGCAAATGAAATTTTCACTTTAAAAAATTGCATCAAAATTGACACACAGACAGACACTAGTGTCAAACTTAAAACACCCCTCATTTTTTGTCGGGGCTTAATAAATAAGGCTAAAGATGCAAGTCTAACTTCTGCACCATCATTAATTTGCCAGCAACCCTTCTAAAACAAAAGGTGTCCACACGCCTGTAAAAACGTCGGCCATTTTTCATCGGACCCTGTCTGCTGCTGAGAGATAAAAATTCGGAGACGGCTTAATGGTTCGGAATCGTGTTTTGTTTTCCGTAAGTCGAGTGTGTCTTGAAGTCAGTCTCTGGATGATGGAACTTGACCGGGAGGGGTTTCGTTATATGAGGTTTGTTTTATTTTAACCCCCCATAAAAAAGAGGGAGTGTTACAAGAACCGGCACGTAAGTTTAGCGCTGAGTTAAGTGTGGTGGGGATACTGCGCACGGGAGACAGTATTATTTTTTTAACAAGGTCAGCGCTGGAGTTCCGTGCCGCTACCTAAAGTTTGACGCTAATGTCTGAGTGTCTGTCTATGTCATCGTAGCGCTTGAACGGTTGGACTAATGTCGATATTTTCGATGCGTTCTTTTTACGTGAAAGCAAGTGCCCTTGCGGTGTTTATTAGCTTTGTTTGATGAAAATCGGTTCGGACGTTTATAAGTTATTGGAGGTTATGGCTTGAAAGGGTTTTTAGGGTTCCGTACTTAAAATGTACCTACCTACAGATTAGGAATGTACTTATCTGTAATATTGTTATCTAAGGTATATAATAAGATATGTTTTATACCGCATTTACACATTCGTGTTCGTTATTCGAGTTTGCAAGAATGTGTAAATGCGGCATAATAATAAGAAATGTTTATTAAATTGTTATAATAATGTGCTGTAATTTTATATTATTTTTTGCGCCGCAACAATTTATATGTTCATCCCAATAAAGTTTTATTGAAAAAAAAAACTTCGACAAATCACCCTTTAATTGGGAGAGAGGTTTAGAACTGCAGTGAACTGCAAAAAATATTCTCTGAAAGCAAACGTGTCCATAACGATATATTAAACATTCCACACGGGTGAAAATCTCACAAAAAAATACAAAATGTTATTTTTTCAGCAAAAATCCACACGCTCGGTTTACATGCTCGGTTTAGCTTGGGAAAATGTTGGTTTTGTTCGTTAGATTTTTTTTTTTTCCGAATGTGAAAAAAATAATTGACGTGCGTGGAAATCTACCGGCCTTCATTTTAAAATTCCTATGACTTGATTAAATAATAAGCGGCCAAGTGCGAGTCGGATTCGCGCACGAAGAGTTCCGTACCATAATCTATAAAAAATTACGTTTGTCGTACCCTTAAATATTATTCTTTTTCAATTATTGTGAAATAATAATTTCTTTTTAATTTAATTATTCATTTTCAAAGTAAGTAAATATACAACAAAATATTCTGTAAATATTCCAAGCATGTTGCCCTTATTAATAGCGAACAAAAAAACGGCAAAAAAGTTACAGCTAGGTTGTATAGGAGTCCCCTTAAATATGTATTTTATTATGTTTTGTATTGGTTGTCATATCGCGGCAACAGAAATACATTAATTATACATCTGTGAAAATTTAAGCTGTCTAGCTATCACGGTTCATGAGGTACAGCCTGGTGACAGACAGACGGACGGCGAAGTCTTAGTAATAGGGTCCTTTTTTTACCCTTTAGGTACGGAACCCTAAAAAAACGCTATAAAAATATATTTGCATCATTCCTAATGCCTACTCGATTTTTTAAACACGTGTTTTTTTATTATTTATTTTATTAAATTAAACGAAAGTTTTGGGATCCTATCCTGCATCAATACGCTTCGCGTTCGCTAGGTCATTAATAAATTGTAAATCGTTGGACTTGTGTTTAGACACGGTAATGCAATTAAAGGTGAGGTGTAAATAATTAAGCAATTAATCACCACTCCTTTAAACTGGTACATACTTAGGTTGTAATGTTACTGTGTTTAGGCTAAAACAGGATATAGTCGTTCACCTCGCTATAAAACACAGTAGCTATGTAAAGATATATTTATCCGGACTTTATACCAAGACTAACTGCACCTAGCAGTGCCCGTGGGCTTCGCTCCCCGTGGGAATTTCGGGATAAAGAGTACCCTATGTCCTTCCCCGAGTCTCAAACTATATCCATACCAAATTTCATCCAAATAGGTTCAGTGGTTGAAACGTGAAGTGGTAACAAACATACAAACAAATATACAAACTCACTTTCGCATTTATAATATAAGTAGGATAGTAGGATAGGATAGGATAATCTGAGGAGCTCGGTGGCCCTGCGCGGCGGCCCGGCTAAGTGCGAGTCGGACTTGCGCACGTGTTGTATGCGAGCCCCACTTAAATAAAATTTATATTATTCTGTCTTCAGTACCTATTTTTTGTTATAGTGTCAACAGAAATACATCATATGTGAAAATTTTAACTGTCTAGCTATCACGTTTTATGAGATACAGCCTGGTGACAGACACAAGGACAGCGGAGTCTTAGTACTAAACTTTGGGTACGGATCCCTAATAACGCAGTGACTTCTATTAGTTAGAACCGATTTATTAAATTTTTTACTTTATTACAATACATGTAAATGGCGGACTTAAGGCCTGAGTCCTTTTCTACCAGTCAACAAACAGATGATGCTAAGATTTACATTGCTAATTGCAACAAATAAATTGAATTAAATCATTGTTTAATGGCAGTCTAGTCTAGCCAATCAGCGATATTAATATAGGTATTTTATGTAATATAATGTAAGATTTTGGAGAAATAAAAGTTTGGAAAAGTCACTCCCAATATTTCAGATGCCTTTAGGCAGCTAGAAGAACATGAAACTAGTGTTGGGCCAGTCTCACACACGAAAACGATACAGAACGAACACACCACAAGGTAGTAACACAGCCAGTAGGTACCTACTTGAATTCTTTAAAGCTATAGAGAGACCGCTTATTTTTAATTGCAGCTCACAAGAAAGCTCTCCTTGAAGGCGGAACGACAAAGTCCGCCCCTACCTTATATGTACATTCATACAGTACCTACGTCGATACATACTATATATAACTACAAACTGGCAGTTCATTCCGAAGTATAATCATAATCGCAGAATTAATAAACGTAAGTAGGTAGGTTAGGTACCTAAAAACTGAACTTTGTCATCTTTACTGTGTTGCCGAAAAATAGATAGTTTTACGATCGATAGTTTCATCGAAAAATGACCAATTATCGATAGTATCGTGGCAACACTCATATTTACAACTCATATTTCGGCTACCTATGTACTTACTTAACCCTAGTTTGATTAGGGTCGTTTGAATTTAAAAATTGGGCAAGTGCGTGTCGGGCCACGCGCAGTGTAGGGTTCCGTAGTTGCGAATGCCAACTTTGAGTTCTTGCCACTAAAAACGTCTAAAACGTCTAAGTATCTATTGAATTTGTATGAAATTTTCCTTTTCGAGTACACTTTATAAGTTGATCGCCTAGGTATAACTTTTTAATTTGTTAACCCTACTTAGCTCTGATAGTTTTCCTTTAAACTAAATTATATATACTAAAGTCTGATTTTTTATTCCGTAGAATTCTGACAGCTGTCATTTTTTGACATGTCAGAGATCATAAACCATTTTGGCCAGGCACATTTTTTAATAAATTAAAGATTTCAATAAGAGTGTGAAAATCTGTGTCTACACATTTTATTTGTTAGTGAATGTAACCATTGTATTAAGTGCGGTGCTCCAAATTAAAAGGGGACGTACAGCGAGCGATATTTACGTCCATTTTCATCACTAACAGTTGAATAACCGACAAACTTAACAAACTTACAGATAGACAGACAAACAAAGGCAAAAAATATTTTTGATTCTATTTTTTATAAAGACCCCTCTTATACGTCCCTTCCAGGTTCTTAAACTATCTCCATATCAAATTTAATCTAAATCAGTTCAGAAAAAAGTGTTTTTCAACAAGAAAACTTAACAGAAACATAATAAATATAATAACAATCAATGTGACAGGCGCGACGTGACAGCTGATAGCCGCATACTTTATTTTTTAATTTTTCTTCTTGATGAATTACGCAAAAAATAATGTAGGTAATAAGATTTTGACTAAAAAGGTTGATGATACATGAATTAGTAGGGAGTGATGCCAGGGAAAGAAAAATAACCTGCTGACTTAAAATTACTTAAAAATATAACTTTAATAATTCGTAATTAAAAAATGTTATAACATTTTAAATATCCCAGAAAGATTAAACTTTATCATTATCTTGGCAAAATATAACTATTAATCAAGAATGTAATTTATTATCGCACTTATAAGGGTTCCATTTTTAGTTGGAGAGCTTTTTTAGTAGCAACACTTATGAAATGTCAAAATTCTACGGAATTAAAAATTAGACTTTATAGCTATGATTTTTTTCACGTGTCCATATACATATAACCGTTTAGCAGATAGATGGGGGGACACGTGACTTTCAAAATTCACTTTAAACCTAAATATTTCAGACACGGATCCCTAAATCGAAAAATGGTGGTTCCAAGCTCTCAATATTTTTAAAAGACCTATTAAACGACACCCCACACAATGTGTTTGGAGAGCAAAAAAATATTGACTTCCTCTTTACTTGTAAGGCAGATACCCTAAAAAAATAATATTTCCATATTTTATTTTACGACTTTTTCGCCATGGTTGATATACATATCCATGCCAAATTACAGCTTTCTAGTAGTTATTTTCTGAGTAGGACCGCAGACGGACAGACAGACAGACAGACGGACATGGCGAAACTATAAGGGTTCCTTGTTTATACGAAACCCTAAAAAAGGTTAGTTTCATTTATTTATTACCTAGGCTAAGTAAATATTCTTCCATAATTTTACGAGGCTTTTCACGATCTGAGCGGGAAGAGAAGCAGCTGGTAAATTCTTGGTTTTTTATTCTCTCCCAGACCACCATGGAAGAACTGAGAAAGGTTGTAATGTACAGTAAGTAAATAGGTAGGTATATGACGACCTCCGTGGCGTAGTGGTCACCATGCTAGTCCGCCACCCAGAGGCTCCGGGTTCGATCCTTGGTCAGGAAAGTTGGAAAATGGCCTTTTTCATATTGTCTTGGGTCTTGGATGTTTATCTATATGTCTATATGTAGGTATCTGTATTTGTTATAAAATACAGTATCATTGAGTTAGTATCCCATAACACAAGTCTCGAAATTACTTTGAAGCTAGATCAATCTGTGTGATATATCCATATACCTATTTATTATTATTATTCTTAGTAAAAAGTATCGTAAGTAAAGTTCTTTTGCTGAAATGGTTGGTAGGTACACTGTCGCCGTGCCGACAAAGACGGCACCGACTCCTTCAAAGACGCGGCCTTTGTAGCGCGCCAACACTATACAAACCATTTCAGCAAACGAACTTTCCTTAGGTATCTAACCGATTCCGAATAGTTTTTTAGAAAGGTCTCTCGCATATTATTGCTGTCGAATACCCTAATAACCAGTACTTACCTAACTAGCATATTATTTAGCAGTACTTGCGAACTTAAGGGTCCTCCCCGCGCTAACGACCTTGAAAACACAAAAAAATTAATTTCTCTTTCTGTAAGTGAGATTATCAGAAACCCTCGTACAAGTTTTTAGCTAGTATCCTTAAGTTTCATTAGAACCTCGAAAATCATTGAAATAAAATACCCTGAATTTTCCTTTGCAAAAAATACTAAAAACGGCCATTTTTGACTCTTTTTGTAAAGGTTTCTAAACCGGATAGTATTTCAATGACTTTCGAGGTTCTAATGAAACTTCAGGATACTAGCTAAAAAGTTGTACGAGGGTTTCTAATAATCTCACTTACAGAAAGAGAAATTAATTTTTTTGTGTTTTCAAGGTCGTTAGCGCAAGGAGGAGCCTTAAGAATCTCCTTACCCTAGATTTTTACATACAAACGTAGATACCTAGTCTTAAGTTTTATTTTAAAACCACATGTCATGTATGTAATTGGTTTCCGACGTTAAACTATTCAATGAACTGGAAAGAAAATATAAGGATGTAGAAGTTTCCTATACTGATGGTCCATAATGATATAAGTAACACACTATATTCTATTTCAAAGTTCATATTTTTAGTCGGTAACCAATTATAACCCTAGATAATTGCAATATCTTTGAAATTACAAATCTTTGCCGAAATCAGGCATATCGTTTCGAAATAAAACGTAGACTACGTTTGTATGGAAAAGTGTATTTTGGTCTAGGGTAAGGGGACACTTGAGCCATCTATATGTATAAGCTAGCCTAGTGTGAAGGCTTAACATACACCCTGAGCTTCACAAGTAAGAAAAACTAAAAATACACCAACCTAACCTGTAGTCAATCAGCAACATCCAAGGAAACTCTCGTAAACACACGAGTTACACTATACACACCACTATAAATTCACTACGTCACAATAAAATCACTGTTATTTACACAGTATCACACCGAACGAAACCCGAATCTGTACAATATTACCTATTTTACGATGTATGGATGGGCGAAGCAACGGAGCGCGCGAAACTCCCTCCACGCAACCGCATCTCACGAGCGCAAAAGCTCGACTGGCTGGCTAGCATAGCAGCGAGCATGGTACAATAAAATAAGGTATTCTCTTCCCGTGACAGCTGATGACGTAGGTGGAACTTGACTACGTCATCAGTTTGATATGTTGCCACTGTGTGAAATTGAATTACCTGAGCGTAATGCATTTTTGAATTTTATATAACAATTTCGAATTAATAATCCATTATATCAATTTATAAAATATTGAATTGATAAATCACGCGAGAATCGCGAGATACTAAATAGCTAAGTTACTTTATATTTTTTTAAATATTCATGAACTAATTGAGAAAGTCCTTAAATTTACCGAAAAGAACAATCAGTGGCAACACTTTGTGACGTAGTCAAGTTCCATCTCGGAAAGAGAATACCTTATTTTATTGTACCATGGCAGCGAGCGGATGAAAACGCGAGACGCAAAGCGCAGAATTCAGTCAGATTTCAAAGATTACGAAATAATTTTTCAAAACTAAAAGCTGACTTCAAGTACTTCAACCCCAAAGTACAAAACCGATTTTGATTAAATTTGTATTGGACCACCTAATCATATGTATATGTCCAGCCAGCAAGGCGTTTTAGAATAATCGGTGAACATACTTACATAAAATATTTTAAAAAAAACGCTATGAATTTATAACCTCTTTTTTTGTAGTCGGTTAGTAATAGAGCAAAGACAAAGAATATATACACTAGCAAAGATTAGTTAGTCAATAAATCGACGCCTATACCGTATTTATGAAATGCTGTGTTAAATTTCAGACCGCTGGAATGGCAGAAAAGTTTAAGATTAGAATCAGCTGCTTCTCTTCCTGCGCAGATCGTAGAAGCCCATTGGAATGGACAAAAACGCATTTGAAATAAATAATCCGAATTGTGTCTTGCCAAAGCTCTAGATACCCGTTCAAAGTACTGTGAGAACGTAAAGCATTACTACACACATTTGCGTATATGAAAAACGGCCACTTTTGGCTAATGTGCGTAGAAAAGCTTCACGTTCTCTCTTCAAACTATAAACAGTTGTTCATAAAATAGTTTGACGGGTTATCTAGGGCTTAGTCAAGACACAATTTTAAATGATTTCTCCGTTTCCTTTCAAATGATTTATTTCAAATAGGGGCAGAACTGGACCCTGGAAAATTCAGGTAGTCCCTGGGCGAGGCGGTTAGCAACTTATCACTACCTATTTGAGTATTTTTACTATCACGCTAAAAGTGGCCTTCGAGTCTTACGGCCCTTGTCTTGCGCAAGATCCAAGATGCTGTCTGCTCCGTTTAGGATAAAGACGTGATAATGATAATGTATCTTAAAAATTAATCTGGTTTGAATATTCTTAATCAAGAATAATAAATAGTACCTGGGCGAACGAGCTTTGCTCGGTTACATCTCAAACAATAACTAAATTTTTTTCAAACTTGTCTAAAATCAATACAAAATAAAAAATTATATATAAATTTGAACATAAAAAAAACAAAAGTAAGTCACCGAGTGGGATTTGAACCCGTAACACTCTTTCTAGCGGTCAACATCATAAACCGCTGAGCCAAAATGGATGGTGGCCGGCGCGACGAAATTAGCAATCATATTCTCCATGGAAAGAAAAACGCATAAAAATTCGAAATCACGCATTTTTCCAAACATAAGAATAATCTAGATCGATTGTTACCCCCGAAAACCTACATATACCAATTTTCTTTTCCGAGATCACAGAAATATACATTTAAATGAATATACAAGAATTGCTCGTTTAAAGGTATAAGATACAGTCGCCCGAAAAGTAACTGAAATCACGCGTGACCAGAGGGCTGGCCTTTATCTGGCTCAAAAGATAAGCATTGCCGTACAACCTGGCAATGCTGCCAGCCTCGTTTTAGTTTACTACTAACCTTTAGTTTTAGTAAATTTTCTTGTTTATTTTATTAATTTAAATATTGTTTGTAATGATATAAAAAGTGGACTATAATCAAGAAAAATCAATCGATTTTTCCGTCAAATTGTCAAAAGTTTAGCGTTTTCATTATTGTGATTAATGATTAACAATACTAGTTAGTAACGAGTTAGGTGTTAGTCTTGTAACAAAGCCTATTAATCTTAGGAATCTCTCTTAGGAGTGCCACTTGATGATGGTGATGAATCGTGGTAGAGGCTAAAGATCCGTACTAATGAAATGCATTTCTTTCGGGAATATATAAAATAATAATAAACGGAAAAATTACAAAGATAGCGGCTGCTCACTTTTTGACCGACTTCAAAAAAGGAGGAGGTTATCAATTCGATTGTATGTTTTTTTTTGTATGTATGTGACTCGATATCTTCGGCAACCGTGGACCGATTTTGATGATTCTTTTTTTATTTGAAAGCCCTTACTCCCAAGTTGGTCCCATATTAATTTGGTGAAGACACGATGAAGATATGGAAGAAACTCCTAAAAAAAAATTTAAATCGGTTGTTTTTTTTTTGTTAAAAATTTAATTATGTATGGAAGAGTCAATATTTTTTGGTTTATTGAGTGTTAAACTAATTAAATTATACTATAGTATTCTAGTATAGTCCGTGGTGTGATATATTACAGGTATGTCCCTTCCACGTTGTATAGATAAACAGCCATAGAACAGGTCAATCTGAAACAGATAATTTTCTATCTTGAACTGACCGGGGATCGAACCCGGGACCGCCGGTGTGACAGCGTGGCATGATGATGACCCCTAGGCCACAAGGGTCAAAACACATTATTTAATGAAAAAATCTTCTTCTCTATCACCTTTTCGCTCACACTGGGGTCGGGGGTTCGAAATATCATTCATTTTACTCATAGAATAATTGGCCAAGTGCGTGTCGGGCCACGCGCAGTATAGGGTTCCGTAGTTGTTAATGCCAACTTGCAGTCTAAAACGGCTAAGTATTGAATTTGTATGAAATTTTCCTTTTCGAGTACATTTTATAAGCTCTGATAGTTTTCCTTTAAACTACATTATATATACTATAGCTGTGATTTTTTTCACGTGTCCATATATAACCGTTTTGCAGATAGATGGGGGGGGACACGTGACTGTAACAATAAAATTTACTTGAAACCTAAATATTTCAGACACGGATCCCTAAATCTAAAAATGGTGTTCCCAAGCTCACAATATTTTTGAAAAACCTATTAAACGATACCCCACACAATATGTTTGTAAAGAAAAAAAATATTGACTTTCTCTTTACTTGCATGGCAGCCACCCTAAAAATTTTTACCCATATTTTATTTTACGACTTTTTCGCCATGATTGATATACATATCCATGCCAAATTACAGCTTTCTAGTACTTATAGTTTCTTAGTAGGACCGCGGACGGACAGACAGACAGACAGACAGACATGGCGAAACTATAAGGGTTCCTTGTTTACTACGGAACCCTAAAAAAGAACTAGTTCTATGATTTTTTATAAATAAAATTTCTGGATTTGGTTTTTTTATGAATATTGACAGTGAATGTTTACATTTTGATTTATTTTCACGTCGCCGTGTGTCTGTTGACTTTACTCGTCTGCTCACCTGTCCCGGAGTCTTATCAAGTTCCGGTGTTCAATGGCGTCGAATGGCTGTTTTTTATACGTTTGGGTTATACACATAGGTAGAAATGTGACAAACAATATTCTTTTCATCATTCAAGCTCTGAAAGGAGGTTGTACACGTATTTAAGGCGAAATGGTAGCATTTGATAATAAATAAAATGTTTAAAAGTCAATGTGGTGATAATTTAAATTTGTCATCCAACAATATGTAGATAGAAATTATTTTATGATGGATATCAATAATACTTTAGAATGTTATTCATAAAATAATTTAAAGGTCTTTCTATGAATTGTTGGATGTAAAATTTTTAATTATCAACATTTTTACTTTTAAGTAATTTATGAGGGCTCAACTTCTGCTACCATTTCGCCCTAACTCAAAATCCGGTCTGTAGTTAGATATAAAACTTCAAGGACGTGAGTAAATTTGAAAATCGAAGGCGGATGCTCTTAAAATAAGTATGAATTTCAAGCCAAAATATTTTTTTAAGGCCTTTATTTTAAAAGGCGCGATCGGTCATTATGGAATCCTTGGGAGAGGCCTATGCCTAGCAGTGGACGTTATGCGGCTAAAATGATGATGATAATAAAAAAATATTTTTAATAAAAAAAGTTCAAGTGAAGATTTGTATTTGACGCCTGAATCGGTAAAAATAAAGGCAAAGGCAGTCATAGAAAACTTATTACTTCCAATTTCAAAGAGATTGTAATTGAATCGAAAGTAGATACTTCTATGTAAAGCAGTGGACGTTATAAGGTTGAAATCATGATGATGATGATGACAAAAAATGTATATTTTAAGTGAAGATTTTGATTTGACGCCCGAATCGGTAGAAATAGAGGCGAAGGCAGTCATAGAAGACTTATTGCTTCCGATTATAAAGGAATTTTCATTAAATTGTATTTGTAAGTAGATACTTCTCAAATAACTAAACCTTATATTTTTCAGGTTTTTCATTATTTTCTCGCTTTTTTGATGAAAGTAGGGTATTTATCTCGAGTGCAAGTGATCAATCACAACCTAAACTTCTTAAAAAAAAGAATGCGACTTTTGAGGCATGATGGTTGGAGTAAAGGTGGGAAATGGAATCAAAATAGTGATGGGTTGCTTACCGTTTCCCTTACCCGTAACCTTTTAATTTTTTTTAAACTATCCAATGTCCTCCCTGGGTAACAAACTTTATCCATATCAAATTTCATCTAAATAGGTTCAGTGGTTAAAGCGTGAAGTGGTAACAAACAAATATAAAAACTCACTTTTGCATTTATAATATTAGTAGGATACTATCCCCCTGCTGGGCAAAGGTCTCCCCCGTCTCCTTCCAAATATCTCGATCGTGTGCCACTTCCAACCACTCCCTCTCAAACTGTCGCAAGTCGTCACACCAACGCTTCCGGGGCCTACCTCTCTTCCTTCGACCATATTCTGGAGTCTACTTTGCTACCAAAGTGACCTACCTATCAGTCGCGAGGCCTCCTTATAAGTTGATTCACATCGAGTTCCTTTTGGAGTGTCTAATATATACGCATTTATAAATTTTGTATAAACACAGACATATTACTCACAATAAATATGCGAATAAGAAGCCAGACATTGAACGGCTTATTAACGCTCGTAGAGCGTACTTAGGTATGTATTTAATTTGTTTTATACTTAGTTGTACTAACCCAATTTCTCACCCAACGCCACTGCTACCCATCTGGGGGGTTACTCCACAAAATAAAAAATTACGTTAATCGTACGATAGTGATGTCCTATTGCTATGTCTAACCAAATTAGACTTTATCGTCATACGTTAGTGCTCACTGAAACGCGGATACGCAGTAACGTCCGTCTTACCGCTTTTGGAGTAACAAATGGTATCGACTTATACCATATTAAAATTTTCGCCCATATTCTCGATCGGCTTTGACGGTCTGCACAGGTAAAGCAGGTACATTCTAAGTTTGTTATTTTCTCCCAGGCCAGCATGAAAGAGATTAGCATCGCCGTGTGGTTCCGGCAGAGTAGAATACGGTCACTCCAAGTCCTCCCGTGGATGTCGTAGAAGGCGACTTAGGAAATACAAGCTAAACAAGCTTATTAACATCAATGAGACCTCTCCAACCCGTCTGGCCAGCGTGGAGAGTGTAGACCAAAGTCCTCTGACTGCTATAGCCAAGTATGGCCCTGGTAGTACTGAGAGGATCGTGCTCCTGCAGTGGGGATTAAAAAACCTGATTATGACCATAGAGGAGATGTAAAATGTAGTGTTTACGTTATTCCGCCTGTAAACAGCATCCGATGCATCAAATCAAACGGGAAAGCATTCCGTGTTTAATTACAGGTTCCTGGTAACGTTTGATTTGATTGTGCTCTGTTTAGTAATGACACAAACTAAATGCATACACATGTGGCGCTCGCATCGGAATGGGGGTCTGTCGTAGCGCTCGAACGGATGGACCAATTCCGATGCGGTTTTTTATGTAAAAGCAATATAATAGCTAATTGGTGAAAATAGGTTCGGACGTTTTTTTTTATTTATTTATATATTAAAATACATTTCACAATACAGATAAATGTAATACAGCGCAATATAAACTTATATTATGTTTTCTTTGCACTAGATATTAACCGCGTTTAAAAGTTATTATTAACGCTTGAATCGGGGGTTTTGTAGTTTATCTGGCAAATAATACATGGCGCTACGAATATTAGTTCCAATATTTAGTTACTCCGCTCATCACTAGATGGCGTTTACTATTGCCAGTTATGGTTTTATTAATTTGCCTGGCAAATCATTTTGTTAATACGAATTTCATACTATTACGCTGAAATCTCTAGAGCTTTTTGCCGCCGCGGTAGCGATTTTGCTGGTTATTAAATGCATTCGTTCCGGCCCTTTGACCTAAATTTCGGTTAGGCGATCATAATCGTTAGAGCCTTTTCTGACTTCACTACCTATCTAGCTACACCGTGTAAAATATTCAGTCTGTAAGTTTTATTTCTGTTCTCTTGTTTATTTGAAGCGATGTTTACTAAAGTTTTATTTAGTGCCCGTGTGATGGCTGGCTGGTTCATAAGCGGGGCTAAAGTTAAACTTTACACGTATCTGTAATTGGACGGTATGTAGGTCGGAGCGGGTTGGGATTTAAATAAAATGTTTTACATTTCCTATTATAAAACCGTCTCTGCTTTGAATACGTACGCGTATTATTGAATTTCTTTTTTTATCATTGCTGCAGTTTTATATAGGCGTTGTTTTAATACCTGTTTTAATTTACGTTCGCACGAGAATTTTATATGTAAAAGAAACTACACATTAATGTTCAGGAAACGTTAGATTTCGAATCGATTAGGCTATTTTATTGTGTATGTTTTTGGTTTAATATTTTATATAAAACATAATAAAAAGCTTTTAAAACCTATCTGTTTGTCTGTGTGTCGGTTTGTCTGTTTATTCACGCTAATCTCCGGAAATACTGGACGGATTCGAATGAAACTTTTTTATTGTTTCATTCGAATCCGTCCAGTTAATTGAAAAATTATTTTTAATTTTGGAAAATAGAACACCTGATGCAGAACCATAATGGTCTAGCTAAACTATAAGAAATATAAAGATGACGCTTTAGCAAAAGTTGTTCAGCCTGATGAGCATTTTTGTTGAGATATAAAAATAGAAGATCTGGAATCTGGAACACTTGATTCAGAAACATAATGATCTTTATGTATAATAAAACAGTAAAAAAATGTGTCTGTACATTGAATGTATTTAAAAAAAAATTGGGGCGGTGGAGACAGTAATATAGTAAGAATTAAAAAAAAAAGACGTGTGGCACTCGGGGACTGCCGCGGTAAAGCTATTGCAAACAAGGAAGGACGGCAACGTCGCAAACGGACGACGGAGACGAAGCGGCAACCTACATGGTAGGCGGAGTGGGGAGAGCGTGAGGTTTTTTCGTTACGGAATTTCTGGATTCGCTCCCCGCGCTCAAGGCCCGCGATAGAAGCTATGCAATAGCTTAAAAATCTGTGTCTGTTTGTTTGTTTGTACAAGCGTTGCTCGATATCAATAAAAATACAACTGAGTATTTCGTGAATATTTCAAGTGCCCACCTGTTGCCATTATTGATATCGAGCAAAAAAGGGCCAAAAAATCGCGTTAGTTGTATGGGAGCCCCCTTAAATATTTATTTTATTTTGTTTTTAGTATTTGGTTTTATAGTCTAGCTATCGCGGTTCTTGAGATAGCTTGTGGCAGACAGACGGACAGACGGACAGATAGCGAAGTCTTAGTAATAGGGTCCCGTTTTTACCCTTTGGGTACGGAACTCTAAAAATGACGCCTTAGCAAAAGTTGTTCAGCCTGATGAGCATTTTCCGGAGTCATAGTCTTCGGCTAGTATAAAATATTAACCAAATTATCAATTTCAGTTTGTGTTAGACACACGACACAAGCTAAGTAAGCTAAGCGTCGAGTGTGGGCCGTGTAATCACTATCAATATATTTATTCATAACATTTAATTCAATATATTCCAGCAAGGATTACAACAAAGCTAAAGCGCCTCGCCCACGTTCTCCTACATTTTATCCTCCAACTGGTCTCAATTAATGCCGATGGCATTTCTTGATACAAACAGTCGTTATGCAGCGATTATGTTACTTACTATTCCGAGTGAAATGTGTCGGATTTGCATATTTGCCGCCAGCGGGCAGTTTATGTTTTGCCGCTCCTTCACATCACTACAATTCTGTTGTTGTACATACATACATACATACTATCACGTCTTTATCCCTAATGGGGCAGACAGAGCATTTTGGGTCTTCCGGTTCTATGCAGAGCCCAGGGCCGCAAGACCCAAAAGCCACTTTTAGCGTCATGGTGGGCGAGAAGATGGAAAAGCAATCAATACAGTGGTGGGTTGCTAGCCGCATCGCCTGTTAACATGATCTGCATTTTTGCCCATTCCCTCGATCGGATTTGTTGTTGTAGGATGTAGAAGACGTTTTATAGCGGGGTCGTAGTGACGAAGGACTCTTCATACAAACAACGAGCCACTATTAATATTGTATATTTAGTAACAATGTTATATACATAAAACACAAGTAATATTTTCCAGCACAATGCGCGAGATGTTATTTATAATAATTATTTATGTAGTTGTGATTCGCAAGCTTCGTAGGCAGCCGCAGAGAAGATCAAGAAGTCCGTCGTAGAACGTCACTTTGTTTCTTCTTGTCACCGGGCGAAACTTCTTGTAGGTGGCCAGTGATATCATAGCGAGCGGCTAGGCGCGCAAGAAGGTAAGTGTTTATGTCTGACTGTTGTGTTTATTTGTATGTGTAGTGGGATGTGTGATATACTAAATATATATGTAGGTATAGTAATATAGTAATTATATATAAATATTTTTATGATTATGTGGACACGCCACATCACTCCCCCCCTGAGGCCGTCCTAGGACGGACGATAGTGGGCCGGAGGCTTAACAATTCTTCCGGACCGTGTCCGGTGATAGTCACTTTCAGTGTCTTTCTCATTCTTTTCTTTTTCAGGTATACTGTGCAAAGGATCTGGGCTATTGTTAACAAAGTAAGCTGGTTTTATTCTGTCGATGGATACTGTTTGCTCTTTGCCTTTTATTAATAATTTGTAAACTTTGTCTTTTCTTTCCAGAATCAGGTATGGTCCTGAATATGCTGGCTGGAGAGGAGGTTTGACGCTGTCGTCTCGAAGGTAAACGTGTGTTGCAGTTTTCAAATCTTTAAAAATGAAGATATTTTTGTTGCAGTGACGTGATGCTGGTACTGGGCGGATATTTTCTATTATCGAGCGAAGTCGCGCGATGAAGTCGGTCACGTCAGTTGTTGTGACCGTGTTAGGGTTGAAGAATTCTCCAGGTAGCCTCAGTGTTTCTCCGTAAAGAAGTTCAGCGGGTGATGCTTGTAGGTCTTCTTTGATAGCGCTCCTTATGCCGAGCAGCACTAAGGGAAGTGATTCTGTCCAGCTAGCAGTATTGTGGCATGTTATTGCTGCTTTTAACTGCCGGTGCATTCGCTCGACCATGCCATTACAAGCGGGGTGGTATGCAGTGGTCCTTTTGTGGTTGAATCCGGTTATATCTGACAGATATTTGAACAAAGCGGATTCAAACTGCCTTCCGCGGTCTGTTACGATCTCTGTTGGGCATCCAAAGCGGGAAATCCATCCTTGAAGCAGTGCTTTTCCAACAGTTTCTGCTGTAATATCGGCTATGGGGTAGGCTTCAGGCCATCTCGTAAATCTGTCCACAGCTGTCAAGCAGTATCGAAAACCATCTGATATGGGAAGGGGTCCAATGAGATCAATATGAACATTTTGAAATCTGGCTTTAGGAAGATTGAATGTACTTAGAGGTGAAGAAGTATGCCGGGTGACTTTTGATGACTGACACGCGTGACATGCCTTTGTCCATTTTCTGCAATCTTTTCTTATGCCAGGCCATACGAAACGCTGGGCGACCAAATTTGCAGAACTTTTAGCGCCAGGATGACTAAACGAGTGAAGGTTCTCGAAAACTTGTCTTCGGAAGTGTTGAGTAACGAAGGGTCTTTCGTTTCCGGTGCTAATGTCACAATAAATGGGCATGTTAGCTCCGTCCAAATCAATTTTCCTGAGTCGAAGCGCTGTAGATGAGTCTTTGAGAAGGTTCTGCAGTTCGGTGTCTGACGACTGAGATTTCGCTAAAGCTGTCAGGTCTATGGGTTGCGTAATTTCCGTTATTCTGGAGAGAGTATCAGCTACCACGTTATCTTTTCCAGATATATGTTGGATATCCGTAGTGAATTGGGCGATATAATCCAAATGCCTAAATTGTCGTGGTGAGCAGTTTTCTTTCTGGGACTTGAATGCGAAACAGATAGGTTTATGATCAGTATAGATCGTGAAGTGTCTGGCTTCTAGCATGTGACGAAAATGTTTGATGGCTTCGTAGATGGCTAGTAATTCTCGATCGTATGGAGAGTACTTCTGTTGAGATGGGCTCAATTTACGAGAGAAGAAAGCTAACGGTTGCCAATCGCCGTCTTTTAGTTGCTGTAAAGCTGCTCCAATAGCCGTATCTGAAGCATCCGTTACTAGAGCTAATTTAACGCCTAAGTCTGGGTGAGCCAAGAGGGTTGCCTGGCAAAGACTTTTTTTGCACTCTTCAAATGCCTCCAGGAGCTTTCCAGAGATGGTAACGGGAGATGAGCCTTTGACTGAACCTGCCAATAAGGCGTTTAGAGGGGCTTGTATTTTTGCTGCACCTGGGATGAATCGGCGATAATAGTTGATCATCCCGAGGAATCTCCGTAGTTCTTTCACGTTCTTCGGGATTGGGAACTCCTTAATAGCCTGAGTCTTTGTGTCGAGGGGCTTAATACCTTTTTCAGAAACATTGTAGCCTAAGAACTTGACTTCAGATGCTCCAAATACACATTTTGAAGTATTAATGACCATTCCAAATTCTTGGAGTTTGGTGAATATCTGCCGTAGGTGTTCCATGTGGCTCTCCTCGTCACGTGAGCAGATTAAAAAATCGTCCAAGAAACAGTAACAAAAATCAAAGCCTCTGGTCATCTCATCGACAAATCTTTGGAATGTTTGACCTGCGTTCCTCAATCCAAAAGTCATGTAATTGAATTCGAACATTCCAAAGGGCGTTGTGATGGCTGTTTTAGGGATATCATCAGGGCAGACTGGTATCTGATTGTAGGCTTTCACTAAATCTATTGTGCTGAAGACCTTACAACCAGAAACATTATGTGTGAAATCCTGCACATGTCGTATAGGGTATCTGTCTGGAATCGTGCGAGCGTTGAGCATCCTGTAGTCACCGCATGGTCGCCACCCGTTGTCTTTCTTTGGAGCTAGGTGCAGCGGCGAAGCCCAGGGGCTCTCTGATGGACGAGCAGTTCCATTCTTCAACATTGCTTCAAATTCAGCTTTCGCTATTTTTAGTTTGTCCGGTGCCAATCTTCTCGGTGTACACGAAATTGGTGGTCCTGGCGTTGTCCGGATGTGATGGACTGTTTGATGCCGTGGTATCCGCTGTGTGCCCGAGGGACGAGTTATTTCCGGGAAATCACTAAGTAGCTTGTGATACTTTGAGTCGCCGTATATAGTTTTCACTGACGAAATGCTAATAGTTGAAGTTGCTAGGGATGCTGCCGTTGACAATGTGGTTTTATTGTCAATTAGCCGACGATTACGACAGTCCACCATTAAATTGTAGAAGGAGAGGAAGTCGACTCCTATAATCGGTTTAGTGACGTCTGCCACTATGAATCGCCACGGAAAATCGCGTCGAAGACCAAGGTTTAAGTCCAGGTGGATGATGCCATAAGTCTGGATAGGCGTTCCATTTGCAGCAAAAAGTCCATACGAGGTTGGTTCTCGCCATTGATTAACTGCTGTACGAGGGTAGACACAGAGGTCGCTGCCTGTATCAACTAAGAACTGCATTTTGGTCCGTCTGTCCATTACAAACAAGCGACTGTACGACGTGGGGCAGTCATCTGTCGCCATTAACGACCGCCCTTGCAGTTTTCCGACTTCTCTTAGTCACACGGCTGCTGACATGACTTAGCGTTCTCACGGTATTTGTAATGGTAAAAACAAATTGGGTACCTTCTATAACTTGACTGCGATCGAAGTCAACGTTGGTTGTTATCAGTCCTGGAAATCGACCTAGACCTGGAAGTTGACCTTCTGTCGTTACCGCCTCTAGAGGTAAGTGTCTCTATTTTGCGCGTCAGGTCCTCAATTTGCTTGGCCATTTTGGCTATCATAGGGTCGACTGATGTGCTAGCTGCTGCTACCTGAGGCTTCGATGGTACCAGTTCGTGAACTTTGTCTGCCAAGTCAGCGATAGATGAAAGGGGTGAGTCAGGTTGACATGCGATAACTGTTTGCAAATTTGCTGGAAGGCGGCTGGTCCAAATGGTTCGCAGAAAATCTTCTGGTACGTTGGGTTCTGCTAAGCCTTGAAGATGTCGCAAAAATGTGGAAGGGCGACGGTCTCCCAACTCTTCGTGCATGAGGAGCTGTTTGACCTCCTTTTCTCTGGATGCCGACAATCTTTTTATCAACTCTGATTTTAATTTCTCATACTTCCCTTTTGCAGGTGGCGATATTATTATGTCCTTGACTTCGGCTGCATATCGCTGATCTAGTTGGGCGATGACGTAATAGTATTTGGTCTCGTCGTTCTTTATCCCTGAGAGTATGAAGTTACCTTCTATTTGAGCGAACCAAACGCTGGGCTCTTCCGCCCAAAACGATGGTAATCGCACGCCTACTCTAAAAATATCGGATGGTGTAAACGATCCTTTTCCTACGTCGATCTCATCGCCGGACGCATCGCTGCCATTTGCGGTTTCCATAGTTTTTCAATAAAATAAATCTGCCTTACTTGCTTATAAACTGGAATCCAGTATATGCCGGGGGTGTGTTCACTCTTGAGGGGTCACCAGTATAGCGGGGTCGTAGTGACGAAGGACTCTTCATACAAACAACGAGCCACTATTAATATTGTATATTTAGTAACAATGTTATATACATAAAACACAAGTAATATTTTCCAGCACAATGCGCGAGATGTTATTTATAATAATTATTTATGTAGTTGTGATTCGCAAGCTTCGTAGGCAGCCGCAGAGAAGATCAAGAAGTCCGTCGTAGAACGTCACTTTGTTTCTTCTTGTCACCGGGCGAAACTTCTTGTAGGTGGCCAGTGATATCATAGCGAGCGGCTAGGCGCGCAAGAAGGTAAGTGTTTATGTCTGACTGTTGTGTTTATTTGTATGTGTAGTGGGATGTGTGATATACTAAATATATATGTAGGTATAGTAATATAGTAATTATATATAAATATTTTTATGATTATGTGGACACGCCACAGTTTTTTTCACTATTAAACTCATCGTCATCATTTCAGCCGCATATCGTCCACTGCTGGGCATAGGAATAGCCCAAGATTTCCAAAAAGACCGATCTAGAGCGGCTTGCATCCAGCGCCTTCCAGCGACCTTGGTCAGGTCGTCAGACCATCTTGTGGGTGGGTGTCCTACGCTTCGCTTGCCTGTACGGGGTCGCCATTCGAGAACTTTTTTGCCCCATTGTTTTTAAATTATAAGTTTTAATAATCGATCTACATGATACTACTTTATAATTTGTGAAATAACGCTTTTTTAACCGACTTCCAAATGGGAGGAGGTTATCAAATCGTTGTGATCTTTTTTTTATGTATCTTCACCGGTTATTTGAAGACGCCTGGACCGATTTGGGAAAGAGCAATTATATTATAATTTTATTATAAGCTAAGATGGCACAAGACAACATTTATCTAAATATTTATGGCCTAATAAATGGTCAATAATGTACTATTAATAATTTTGTTATGATAAATACCAGAGAAAGCTAAGGATAATGAATAACATTACATACATACATACATATTACCACACCTGTTTCCCAAAGTGGTAGACAAAGTATGGACCTCCACTCCACTTGTTACTAACCAGAAAGAGTATGAATAAAATAATCCTCAAATTAGTCACCCCTTAAATTTGCCGCCCTAGGCCCCAGCCTGCTCAGCTTAGTAAATACGCCACTGGTGGAAAGGATAAATTCGCAGGTTCGAATATTTTAGTTCACAATTCAGGCTTCATAGCTGTTGCAATCCTAGGTTTCTCATCAATATATAATGTTATATTGCGGCCATTGTCGTTATTACTAGCTGGAATCCCTGTGTAAAGTTTACTTCTGCGGTAGTGGCTTATCCCAAGGGATAATTGAGGATGGGAGCCGTCAGAGAGATACCTATTCAAATATTTATGAAAACTTTAAACTTCTAATACCTAAGTGGTTACAATCCGTGCGTCAACTCGGGAACGGGTGCTGCCGGGAGGGACTGGTCAGCTCGGCTTTGATTTTTTGACTACTGAGTATTTCTTATTATGTAATTTATGTTTGGTAACTTGTTCGCAAGCATTATGTTATAACTAGCTGATGCCCGCGACTTCGTTCGCGTGGCCGTTATGACTCCAGCGTATAAATATGCTTATCAGGCTGAACAACTTTTGCTAATGCATCACTAATGTATATTTCTAACAGTCTAGCTTGTAATAAAATGATCGTTTTAAAACTATGAAAGTCTTCTACACGTTCATTATTAATATTATTTATATCATTAAGTTGTTTAGCACCGTAATGAAGATTTTACGGCATTTTGTTATCAAGGCAATTTATAATGTGTCTTATTGCGCAATATTTTTATTGCGAAAAATAATATTTTATTGAACTCTCGTTTATGATGTTTCGTTGAAGTCAAAACATTTTCGCAAAAGTTCTGGTCATGGGATTCAACAGGGTTATTATGAACCGCCGGTCTTATGAATTATGTTTCATCATCATCAGGCCTTTTTGTCCCCACTACAGGAGCACGACCTTCTCTGTACAACCAGAGCCATACTTGGTCAGAGCAACCAATGGATTTGGCCTACATTCTCCACGCTGGCCAGATGCGGTTTTTTGACGTTACAGCAAATTTCCTTGCGGTAGTTGTTAGCTATGTGTGATGAAAATCGGTTTAGCCAATAGAAAGTTATTGGGGGTTAACCTTTGAAAGTGATGGTTTTTCCTAGCAAATAATACATGGTGCTACGGATATAATTAACATATGCAGTTCTGCTACTCATCACTTGATGACGGTCGTTGGGGTTTTTTTTAATTTGCCTAGCAAATGGTCTTGTTTAAGGAAGAGAAGCTGCTGGTATATTCTAAGTTTTTCTTTTCTCCCAGACCAGCGTGGAAGAAACTTCACACGCAATCTGTCTGTAAAATAATCTGCAGGTGCCGCGCCCGAACTGTCTGTCTGTTTGTGATCGCAATCTAGTGCGTAAGCAGTTGCTGGGAAAATAGTATTAATAGCAAACTCACGACTCACGACCTCTGTGGGAGGACTAAACTGCGTATTTAAAGACAGCTGGCAATTAACGGATATTTACTGCCTAGACCGGTTTCTATTCCGTAAACTAATTCTGATTTCATTGCAAAAAAGATGTAAACACTTCTTTACAAGACATTAAGGGAATAAAATATGAGAAAATGATTTTCCGTGCTAGTCTGGGAGAAAAGAAAAAACAAAGAATGTACCAGCTACTTCCCTTCCCTTCAGACGCAAAGGATGAATAAAGTATATTTTGTATTTTATTTAGAAAAATAAAAGGATTTCCAATATGACATATCTAGAGTGGTCTGCATCCAGCGCCTTTCAGCGACCTTGGTCAGGTCGTCAGCCACCTTGTGTTCTACGCTTCGCTTGCCAGTACGTGGTCGCCATACGAGAACCTTTTTGCCCCATCGGCCATCGGTTCGTCGCGCTATGCATTCCACAAGTTAAACATTAAATTTAGTGAAATGCAAGACGGCCTAGATTAACATTCCTATAGGTCAGAAGGTGAACATCGTATTAAAGTAAAATATTCTTAAGAGTCCGGCGACCCTAGACTTCTCCATACAAACGTAGTACACGTTTAATTTTGAAACCACATGTCAGATTCCGGTAAAAATTGGTAATTGTAAAGAAATTGCAATTATCTAGGGTTCTATCTGGATTCCTATAGTAAAATTATGAACTGGAAAGAAAATATAACGATTTAGAAGTTTCCCATACTAATGGTCAAAAATGATATAAAACACTATATTCTATTTCAAGTTCATATTTTTAGTGTCGGAAACTAAATATAAACCTAGATAATTGCAATATCTTTGAAATTACAAAATTTTGCCCAAATCGGACATGTCGTTTTGAAATAAAACGTAGACTACGTTTGTATGGAAAGTTGTATTTTGGTCTAGGGTCGAGGGACCCTTAAGTGAGTTTTGTCAGTTACAGATATGAGATGCAAAACAGGTAAACGTAACGATGTTGCGCTGGGTTGAAAGTACTTCAATGAAATTTAGATAAGTTTATATGGTTGCAGAGCTTTGAACCATCGAGATAGCTCGGTCAAGAGGTTGCCGGGGTATTGGGTATCTGCCAAGCTGTCACACTAGAGGTAACGGGTTCGATACCCGGTCAGGTCAAGATGGAAAATGATCTTTTGCAGATTGACCTGGGCATTGGATGTTTATCTATATATGTATTTGTTATAAAATATAGTAGAGTTAGTATCCCATAACACAAGTCTCGAACTTACTTGGGCCTTACTCGATGTGTTTGCGCGGGACCCTGGGAGTTCCGTAATACTTTATACATCGTGGAAGGGACATACCCGTAAAAAATCAAACCACGGACTATAATAGTCACTCAATCACTATAGTATAATGAAATTAAAATAATGGTCAAAATACAAAAAAAACTACGTTCCCATGCAAAATCCCGGGTATTTTGCATGGGAACGTAGTTTTTTTTTGTATTTTTGTATAGAAGAGCTAAATTTTTATTTTTGTTTTTTACTGTTATTAATTATAATTTCATTGTGGTTTTATTTATATACGGGTATGTCCCTTCCACGTTGTATTAATTCTCTGCTAACGTCCAGTATGTACCTATTAATCTTTGCACTAGTAAGAGCTCAAAATACAAAACAACTTTACTTACTTTTAAGATTGTAACTTGTAACATTTGTTCGTTTTAAAACCTTTTTGTTGAACAATAAGGAAGCGTTTCTCTCTGTTTATGATAATGGGGAGGCGGAACAAAGATTCTAGTTAATTTTCTTTATAACAGAGCAAATAATAAAGATGCGAAGCTTTATGCTAATATGCGCGAGCAAAATGAACAATTTGCAGATTTTGTTCCAACTTTAACATCGTGTGTACTTTGTACCTACGGGTAAATATTCGTAGTGAGTTATTTGTCGCAACACAAGAGGTACTCAGTGTAAAATTATGCCTATTATGATGCGCGAGATTTACATTTATAGCGTTCCGTTTGGAAAAACGCGTTTTGTTTAGTAAGAACTAGTTTTACCTCATATTTATTTTTAAGCATTAGTTAATTCTAGTTTTAACAAAGGCATTGAGTAAAAACTAATTCTAACCGGTTTTAACTGTAACATATACAAGGTGGATGGGTCATACCCGTAATATATCGAACCACGGGGTATACTTGTGACGATAAAACTCTAAAATCATATATTCCTATATAAATTACCTGGCGGCTACACACTTCTGTACTGTTTATTTCTCTATTTTCTAATTTCATAATACTATAGTGATCTAGTATAGCCCGTGATTTGATTTATTGCGGGTATATCCCTTCCACGTTGTCATCATCATCATCATCTTCCTCGCCTTATCCCTATTTGGGGTCGGCTCTGTATGTCAACTCCCTCCACAGTTTTCTATCATTAACCATATTTGTACTAACCCCCCTCTCCTCCATGTCCCGCCTTACCCGTTCCCCCCACGTCTTTTTAGGGGGTGCGCATTGTCTTACATAACTTTTTAACTCATATCATCGGAAGTCCAAAATTATTTCTCATACCATTTTAAATCATAATGATCATTATTTATAAAAAATTGAAATACTAATGATTTTAAACTATAATCATTGGAATTCATAATATCACTAATCATACACTTCGTTTTTAATAATATTTGTTTATACTAATGATCTAAACTCCTAATCATTCGAATTAATAACTATTATATTCATACATTTGTTTTTCCTGATATATTTTTTTATAAATTTCTTAATCATGAGTGTTTTATCCATATCGTTGAAAATGATTATATCTATAATCAAACATTTGTTTTATACTAATATATTCACTTTAATACAGTTATCTAAATTAAAATAATCATAAGTGTAAATGAAATGGAATAGGTAACAATCATTCATTAAATGATCCCCTATCATTTTTGGTCGAAGGTTAAAAGTAATGGATTTACTTTTATTGTTTAATAAAACGAATTGCTGCCAGAAAAGTAGGTTAGGTTAGGTTAGAACTGTGACCCCAACAGCGCGCGAGCCGAGCGAGCGAAGCGAGCGTGCCGCGGCAGCGGCCGGCGAAGCGCCAGAAACTAATTTTTGTTTGAAAAATAGACAGACACACTGACAAATACGTCAAACTTATAAAACCCATCTTATTTTTGGTTGAAGTCATCCATTTCTATGCGTTACAAAGGCTAATCTATGTTAAAATATTTTTTTAGTAAAAAGTAAACTATTCTGAACAACGACGTTATGAGTTGTGATATGTTATTAGTAGGGATGCAACGATACGGCTATTACGATACCAATACAAATGACGAATACATCGTAATGGCCAAATACGATAACGAATTACGATACGAATGCATTACGATATTTGTTTAATACCATTTTGATGAATTTATTGGCAGCTTTGTTGTATGTTATTATTGTAAGCACAGAGTAATAATATACTACGTACAATTGTAAGACTAAGTAAAAGTATTAAAAAAAGTTATGCATTTTTAATCAATATATTTATTAATTTTATAAATTTTCATCATTTACTTATATTTTAAATTGTTACCTTTTGGTACATTTACTGACTATTAATTAATTTTGATTGTAGTCGTAATTTATAACTGGCAAATCCTTATTCAGAAAACACAACATATTTAAGTTTTTTTCCTTAAGTCGGTTTCTCTCATCACTGTGTATCAGTCTTGCCTGCCTGCTTAAAACTGTCAATGCCAAAAGTGAGGGATGCGAAGCGTTCAGAAATTGACGCGTTATGCGTTTCGTTTCACCCGAAACAGTAAAAATTTAAAAATTTTGTAGTAAATGTATCGTAAAAATATCGTATCGTAATATTTACGATAACGAATGATCGTAAAGGTTTACGATAATCGCCGATATACGATTATCGTATCGGTATCGTTGCATCCCTAGTTATTAGTAATAACATTATTAATAAAAACAATTTGATAATTGAATGTTATGAAGAAAAAAGTTCTGAAAAGAAAAATTATGAATTTAAACTTGTTCTTGCTTGGTAGCAACAATATTAGCAGTTAATTAACAGTATTAAAAATTATGATCACTAAATGTTATGAGCTCCGATGATAGTAATAAAAATGTATAAATAAAAAAAGGATGAAGAATAAAATTATGAAGAGTGATGATTATGAACACAAATTGGTAGTAAGATAAAGAATATGATTTAGAATTTTATGAGAGCCAATATGGACCCCTTTTTAGGTCGTCCTCTATCTTTGTGGCCATCTACCTTTAAGCTAACCATTTTATTTGCCAGATGTTCGGCATCTCGCCTCTTGACATGGCCGTTCCAAGTTAAACGGTGGCTTTTTAACTTTTCTACAATCGGTGCTACCTTCAAACTCCCTCTTTTATATTCATTCCTGATCTTATCCATCTTCGTCACCCCACACATCCACCTAAGCATTCGCATCTCTGCTACATGTAACCTATGTTCTTCTCTCTTCTTCGTAGCCCAACATTCGCCTCGATCCCTTCCACGTTGTATATGTCATCATCATCATCATCATCATCAAGTCGTTTTAGTCTCCACTGTAGTGCACTGCACTCTCTGTACTATCAAAGCCTTACTTTTCCAGAGCAGCCAGAGGCCTACACTCTCTTCCCTGGCCAGACGGGTCGGAGAGGTCACATTGATGTTTATAAGCTTTGTTTAGCTTGTATTCCCTAAGTCGCCTTCTACGACATCCACGGGAGGACTAGGAGGTTCTATTCTACTCTTCCGGAAACTACACGGCTATAACATATGCTATATGTTTATGTTATATATATCACGTCTTTATTTCTACCACAGAGCCGTAAGACCCAAAAGCAACTTTAAGTGGCGGGTGAGAAGGTGGAAAAAGGAATCAAAATAGTGTTGAGTTCTAGCAACTCAATGGTGACAATGACATTATTAATTAATTCATTCATTATAATTGTATATGTTTATAAGTAATTTATTTTTAGTATTTAAGTTTATTTTAGTTTAATTTAGTTCAATATTTATTTTTAACTAGCCGAAGCCCGCGACTTCGTTCGCGTGGACTTTATGTCTCTGGAAAATGCTCATCAGGCTGAACAACTTTTACTAAGGCGGCATTTTTATATCTCTTATAGTTTAGCTGGACTATTACGGTTCTGCATCAGGCGTTCCATTTTCCAAAATCATTTATACCCTATATGTTGCCCAGGCTTAATAGCTATATAACAAAAAAAGTTTCATTCGAATCCGTCCAGTATTTCCGGAGATTAGCGTGTACAAACAGACAAACAGACATACAGACAAACAGACAAACAGACAAACAGACAAACAGACAAACAGACAGACTTTTTTTAAAATTCTTACTCTATTACTACGTCTCCATCGCCCCCAATATTTTTTTTGGAAATATATTTAATGTACAGACACACTTTTTTTACTGTTTTATTTTATGTATATATGTATATAGATAGATATAGATTAATGAGATTGAGAGAGTTTTAGTCAAAAAATCGATGACTTTGATGATAGCCAAGCCAAGACCAAGTTTGATATCACGTATGTAATCCAACGACTTAACATGCCTTGTGAAGCGGATGAGCTCAATTCAATTCAATTCATTTTTTGCTTTTCATATTGTACATATATAACACTTTACTACATAGTCACTTCTTAAATTAGTAGGTACAACATGAGCCCTGACAGGGCATTGCAAAAGAAAAAAAAATGGAACGGCATGCGGTTTTATTTTTCGTTAGTATTTATCTAATATAAAATTAGTTAGTAATTATTTAAATAAAGATTGATTTGTTAAGTAGTTTTTTGATACGAGTAGGTAATGTCAGTTTGTATAACAAGTATTTTAATTCATTCAATATTAGCTACATATGTGTATTCATATTTATGTACTTTACACTTATATTGTTGGTTTTATTCTTTTAAATGTCTCTCGAGAAATGTTTATTCTCATGTCACCCATCCAAGTAACAAGTAACTCGCAAAGCCTCAGTTAACTCAGTTGAGCCAGTATTCACAATCAATTGATAGGTATTCGATGGAATGAACAGCAATGAATGCCGTCAATTAGTTTATAGTATCTGTGGCGCCGTGAATTCATCGTAAATTATAGCAGATGTTAGTGATGTACAAGGCTCGAGTCCTCCGAGTCCTCTCGGAGTCGTTAAAAGGGCGAAGGTTCGATGACTGTGAGCTTAAGGCTGCTACACGCGCTAGCGACCTTGAAAATACAAAAAAAAATTTTTTCTTTCTGTAAGTGGGATAATCAGAAACCCTCGTACAACTTTTTAGCTAGTATCCTTAAGTTACATTAGAACCTCGAAAGTCATTGAAATACAATACGCTGTAGTTTCCTTGCAAAAATTACTAAAAACGGCCACTTTGGACTCTTTTTGTAAAGTTTTCTTTTTGTAAGGTTATGTTTTTCAAGTGTATTTGAAAACGATATTTTTTTTATTTATATAACTGATCTGTTTATGAGGAATAAAATATTATTGATTACAATAGTATTTAAAAGAATGTTAGCGTGCATACCTTGGATAACTAAAATTTATCTGAAAGCACGCCTTGAGTCCTTGTAGGCTTTCAAGAACAGCTCACATTTTAAGACTCGAGCTCTTTTAAAGGCTCGAGTCGTTGCTCAGAGAACTCGCGCTCGCCTCGCCTTGGAACTCCGAGTCTATTGAGCTCATAGAGCCCCGCAAAACCGACTCAAGTTTTAAAATTAGAACTCAAGGACTTGAGTCTTGCACATCACTAGATGTAGTGATTACTGTCGCGCACTCGTGTTTATGATCTGTAGATAATTTGAAGCTGGGTGCGCCGGGCAAGGTGGCCATACTTCTTGGGTTTCTATTTTATGGTTCATTTTCATTGGTCGATAACTCAATCGATATACAGCATGCGGGGACTCCCCGTACGCTGGCTAGCGACCAGTGAAAGTCATAAGTCGATAGACGATATAGTGGTTGTTATGCCGACTGCGGTTATACCCCACATGCTGTATATCGACTGGCTGTACATTACTGTACCGATACGCGACATTCCATAAGCCTGTACGAGGAGCGAGGTGATATGCTCGACCGCCACAAAGGAAAGATCTTCCCGCCAGGCATGGTGTTGCGGGGAACCGCGACTCCGACGATGTAACGTCGGAGGTTGTATACACGTGATTTTTCATTGGTTTTGAAGCCGAAGGCCACTTCATAGGCATCGTTATTAAGACCTAATTAGCTAGTCAAAATAAAAATTCAGAAACAAAAAATGTTGTCTAAAACTCGAAGGTAAAATTGTGAGATCAATTAGTAGTACCGCCGCCATACATCGCCCGCCAGCCGGTCGGGGTCATCGACATTACGCAGCTGTTTGACCGGCGTATAACTACGTGGTCTCTATCGCAAATCATTTACGCAACTTTTTTATCTTATGACATACAGAAATTTGGATTACGTATATGGATTGAGGAATTTATTTACTATACGACATTTTTTTTTCCAAAACCAATGAAAAGTCAGATCTCTGAGATCGAGATGTAGGATACTGCTGACGCCATCTCGTATGCAACTTGTGAACTATGGTACCGCTTCGTTCATTGTTGTTTGTGCTTTTTAGTTCCTCGTGGTGGCGTAGAGGTCACAAGCCTGTTGATTTCGGCCAGGAAGCACACAGGCTTTTGTTGTTCTAAGCTCTAAACCCCAGACCTGGGTCTTGGATGTTTATCTTTATATGCATTTATTATAAAATACAGTATCGTTGGGTTAGTATCCCAAAACACAAGCCTCGAACTTACTTTGGGGCTTCATTAACCCCTTGTATGCCGGAATACCAGACACAGTAGTTAAACAATGCATTTTCGCGCAGATCTGTGCAACGGCTTACGAGGTTAATTTCGAATTTATACAAGGATTTGTCCGAATTTTTTTATTTTTTTATTAATATATAAAGAGTTATTATTAATTTATCCAGACTAATGGACACCTTAGTTATGAATAGCTATAAACAAGTTGACAATTCGATATAGAGATACTTAACCCGATTTTGGTTTGTATCTGAAACGCATGACGTGTAAATGTTATGTTAACTATTTTATTACACAATTATACGGTGCCACAGAGGCCGTGGCTGAAAAGCCCAGTTATTATTAGCAATAGCTATTTATTGAAAGAACGTCGTGAGTTATTTGTATAGGTATAGGTATATGTACAGATACATTATATGTCCTGCACTAGTCCCAAGCGAGCACATAAAGCCCAGGGCGGTAAGACCTAAAGCACAGAAAAAATACTTACATACCTAAAGGCTACGTGTAGGGTGATTGGAAAGAGATAAAAAACGAGACGTTACACGAATGTATGGAGCCCCAGCCTGAACAATGCACATGCATAATTTAGAAACTACATTATTGAATATAAGAGTTTGAAGTAACATATTGGCCCATTATTCGCATAAATAATTGATTAAAAAGCATTAAATACACTTACACAAGAAACACAACATCATCTCTTCGCTGACAGTGATAATGACATTGACATTTTCTTCACTGAAATTGTGCGAATAAACAAATGGGCTGATTTTGATGCAATTTTTTTAAAGCTGATTTATTCGAAATTGTTCTTAGCCATGTTTGATGTAAATCGGTTCAGCGCTTTAACAGTTATGACGGATTATAGTTTGAAAGTTAGGTGATTTTCAATTTACCCGGCAATAAACTTGTCAGACCTATATCTTCTATATATACATAACAAAACGGTAAAAAAGTGTGTCTGTACATAAAATATATTATTTCCACTAAAAATATTGGGGGCGATGCACCAATAGTAATAGAGTAAGAATTTAAAAAAAACTGTCTGTCTGTTTGTATACGTTTATCTCCGGAAATACAGGACGGATTCAAATGAAACTTTTTTTGTTATATTAAGCCTAAGCAACTTAAGAGTATAATTGATTTTGGAAAATGGAACACCTGATGCAGAACTACAATAGTTCAACTACATTATAAGAAATATAAAAATAATTTGTGATAAAAATAGAGAATTTGCCGTGCGGTCCGGCAGAGTAGAACTAAACAGGGCCACTCCAAGACCTCCCGTGGATGTCGTAGAAGGTGACTTAGGGAATACAAGCTAAACAAAGCTTATAAACATCAATGAGGCCTCTCCATCCCGTCTGGCCAGCGTGGAGAGTGTAGGCCAAGACCTCTGGCAGCTCTGGCCGAGTTTGGCTCGGATAGTACAGAGGGGGTCGTGCTCCTGCAGTGGAGACAAAAAGACCTGATGATGATAAAAATGATGCCCTAGAAAAATTTGTTCAGATTGATGAGCATTTTCCGGATAAAGTCCACGCGAAAGGAGTCGCGGGTTTCGGTGTGACGTTGAGATTATTTTGAAAGAAACAATATTTAAAAAGACCAAACTCTTTAATTTAATTTTTAACAATTATACAATGAGTGCCGAAAGTAGTCACAGGTAAGAGTCGTAGGTTCACAGCCACGAGATTCGTTGTTCCAGAAGAGATTTCCAAAAGTACTCAGCTTTGAAGCAGCCCGGCGTCCAGTCGTGGTCGAAAGAGGACGAGACTCCTCACGCCTCCGTATTTATATGGGCCGCGCGGGGTGGAGAGCGGGGTAAGGAGGGAAGCGCCAGTGAGGACCTCGTGACATCGGCTAGTAATTTATTTAACCTGTAATCTGTGAGCAGACCGGAATCCGGTCGACATGTATTGTTTTACTATTGTGTCTGGTGTTTTGCACAGACAAGAGTATAATTGAGTTATTAGTTTCGTCGAACACTCCGCGTGTCTGGCGAGAGACCTCCAAAAACAACTGTTGAATTGAAACCCTCCATCAATATTATTTTTGATACCTACCAATCAATCTTAAAGTTTTGATTACATTTCAACCGGAATATTTAAGCTTTGGCTTTGGTATTAAATGAATACTATAGGAGAGTTTCGGTCTATTTATAGACCAAATTAAAGAATAATTAAACGTGAAAACATATAAAGAGGTTAAGAACTTAGCGGAAGGAAAAGAGACATGGAAAGCACTCCACCGACAAGAGCCCAGCTCTTAAATATAAAAGATGAAGAAGGAGAGTTACACTGAATTAGAAAATAATGACCTATTTATAAAGTTTTATCTTTAAAGTAAGTACATGTGTACATAAAGTTAAAACCCTTTTTTATATAGAACGTGTGTTCCCTAGTTAAAAATAGTTTTTACGAAATGCCTTTGATAAAACTAGAAATACTTCATCAAAACTAGAAATACCTAGTCAAAACTAGAATTTACCACTGATATATTTGATTCAGATAAAACTAGTAGTAACTCCAAGCTTTGGCTAAAAGTAGCACTAGAGAAACTAATTTAGGATTGAAAACAAGATATACGTTTAAAAATATTAAAAAGATCTAGGACATAGAGTCATGTTTCTAGTTAAAATAATAATCTTACAGATTGACACAAACTGGTTGTATAAAATAATCAAACAAGTCAGAACACAAAATAATCAAACAACCTTACGAGTAAAATCAATAAAAGTAACTGGCCAAGTGCCAATCGCACTCGAAGGGTTCTGTACCATTATCAATTAAAAATCACGTTTGTTTATGAGATAGCATCCCAGTTCGGATTTACTTCTTCTTCTTCTTATCGTGTGTGTTAGTGACTAACACTAGTGTCAGAGTTTTTAAACCGCCTTAAAGGCCTCTGACATGATTTTAGGTAACGACCAATGTCAAAGACAGTGACCGGGACCGACGGCTTAACGTGCCCTCCGAAGCACGGATCATCTTACTTATCGGACAATTAGGTGATCAGCCTACAATGTCCTAACCAAACTAGGACAACAACACAAAGTCGTGCCCCCGCCGGGAATCGAACCCGCGACCTCCGGGTATGAGCCAAACGCTCTAACAATTACACCACGGAGGCAGTTCGGATTTACTTACGCATACTTTAGCATATTTTGACGACCTCTTTGGCCAATAGGCCACACTATTTATTTTATTCTTTTTTTTTAAATATTATAGCACCTCAACAACTGAGGTTAATGTCGTTGGTGTAGCTTTTAGAAATATTTAAGATTTTGTACTAAGTTACTAAATTTGTATAGTTACACTGTTTGTTAACCCTATGCATAATAAATAATAAAGAAACCAATAGCGCCCAAATCTGACATGTCGGTTCAAAATGAAAGCTGGAAAAGTCGCCTTTAGCGCTCAAATGTAAGAAATATAATATATTGTATTTTATGTATGTAACTAAATGCATATTGTACCTATGTTTATTTAGTAGTTTATTCTTGTACCTTTGGATAGTATGTCTATGTATCTTTGGCGATACATTTAGTTTACTTATCAACGATTTTTCCAATGGTTGACCGGGAGAGAACGCCATATGGTATTAGGTCCGCCACTTGTACGTTTTTTTTTACTGTGCAATAAAGTTTATATAAATAAAAAATACGTAAGAATGTTTAGTTTTCAAACTTCAGTCTATGCTTCAATTAAACTACCTATCTTTAGTCTAAAATGAGTAGAACACTATCGAGTTGCTTGTTAAAGTCTAAGTTTGAGTGAGGTTGAGCGTGAGATATCAATAACAGTTCTTAACCAGTTAGCAACTATTAAACAATACTATTATCTACACACCGATCTAGCTCAACTATAGTTTTGATACGATAGGTCGATAGTAGTTCGAACTTGTATCCATTTTTATCATCATCATCATCGTCAGGTCTTTTTGTCTCCACTGCAGGAGCACGAACCTCTCTGAACTACCAGAGCCACTTGCGGCTAGAGCAGGTAGAGGACTTGGCCCACACTGTCCTCGCTGGCCAGACGCGTTGAAGAGGTCTCACTGATGTTTACAAGCTTTGTTCAGCTTGTATTTCCTAAGTCGTCTTCTACGACATCCACGGGAGGACTTGGAGTAGCCCTTATTCTACTCTGCCGGAAACCACACGGCACAACCCCACATCTCGTCAATCTTTTGACCAATGTTTCATGTGTTCACAATAAAAGATTTTGGTATCACGGCGAAATGTTCCCAATGCTTCTCCCCGCACAAAACGACCCCTTGGCTTCGTGTATACTAAGTAAATTAATAATTCGCGCTAAAAAAATATGATTTTAAGTTTTGAATCCTCATAATTCCGCCATTTTTTAAAATTTCGGGAAACTAAATCGACAAAACATCCTAATCCTTACTTCTTTATTTTTAGTTTTCTTATTATATATACCTAAGTACGAAAGTAACTCTGTCTATCTGTTATGGTATCGATTTAAACGAAATTTGGTTTTTGGGGAAGGACACATTATGCTAGCTTTTATGCCAAAAATAATCCCTCAAAGGAATGAAAAGGAGACAAGAACTTTGTGCGGGGAATCCTATTAGGCTATACAAAAGTAGACTTACAAAGATCTAGATTTTCGCAGATGAAGTGGCGGGTAAAAGCTAGCTCTATACAATTTTCGAACCTTACCTAACTTTAACTGTACAGTCCAATGTTGGTGTAGGTCCTTTGATTGCTTCAATGGAGCTTCTGGAGACAAATCTATGCGAGTCCACTGGTCAATCTGAAAAAGATCATTTTCCATCTTGACATGATCGGCGATCGAACCCGGGACCTCCAGTGTGACAGCGTGGCATGATGACTTAGTGGTCATCATGCCACGCTGTGGTCTAAGGGCCTAAGAGGTCGTCAAAATATCGTAAGTAAATCCGAACTGGAATGCTATCTCATAAACAAGACATCTGCCAAGTAGGCTGGTATCAATTGAATGGTTTATGTTGTACGTGCAACACATTTGGTGGGGTGGGGAGGGGGGAGGAGGTTATTGGCATGGGATTATGGGGGCTTTCTTTATTGAGGTTGTTGACCTTTGGAAGATTTTAGATACAGTACATTACTACGTCTTCATTCCTAACGGGGTAGTTAGAACACGCCCGTAGGACCCAAAGGCCATGTTTAGCGTAATGTGGAATTAGAAAAAGCGAATCAAAATAGTGACCTGTTGCTGAAAGTTAAAAATTCTAATGTTTATGTGACTAGACATTTACAGGAACTTTTACTTTTTAGGGTTCCGTACCCAAAGCGTAAAAACGGGATCCTATTACTAAGACTTCGCGGTTTGTCCGTCCGTCTGTCCGTCTGTCTGTCACCAGGCTTGTATCTCAAGAATCGCAATAGCAAGACAGTTTAAATTTTCACAAATTATGTATGTATGTTGCCGCTATAACAATAAATATGTACTAAAAACAATGTACTAAAAATAAATAAATATTTAAGGGGGGCATACAACAAACGCAATTTTTAATAGATAATGGTACGGAACCCTTAGTGCGCGAATCCGATTCGCACTTGGCCGGTTATTAATATATTAACATCAGATTCTTGCCTATTCCCACGATCGTCTTTAACGATCTGCGCGGAAATATAAACAGCTGGTACACTAAGTTTTTCAAACAATTCAATATTCAATTCAAACATGCCAAAACATTCAATATTTGCATGTGCCAAGTCAGCGATGGGCGCCGCAAAAACATGCAAGCCCTAAATCATACTACACCCTACGCTATGCAATCTATCAAACGGGAAAAACTCTAGGGCGGAAATGGATTTCGTTTTTACACAGTCAGCAAATGTTTTTTCTCAACCATGCTCGGAAATGTAGGCATTATTGTAGTATTTTTTGATTCAAATTAACGTGACACACAGACAGATAGACAGAATGAGTTACTATAAATAAATTAATGTAGAAATAATTTATAATAACTCATTTTTACAAAACTAATAACCGGCCAAGTGCGAGTCAGAGTCGCGCACGTATGGTTCCGACCCATTACCCACCTGCTAGGTGGTCGGACGACCTAGGCACGGTTGCAGTGCCACTTAACTTGCGAATGCGTTCGTAGCCCCACCGGGCATCCGAGATCATCTTCATACTTTATAATTTAAGACGCCAAAGAGTATGTACTTAATATAAGCAGGCGAAATTTAATCCCAGGACGGTTCCCAAGGGAATCGAGACAAAAGATTCGGGATTAAAACCCAGCAACCTATAAATGAATACATATATTGATCTAAATATAATGTTGATGTATTATATGAAATATGCTGTATATTTCGCTGGAAGGCTCTTTGTTGCGTATTCAAATACCGCGTTCAGATAATGTAGGCTGAATTTATGCCTATGATACGAACGTGTAGGCTTAGCCTATAAGGCTGTGACCTCATTGGTTGACAGAGAGCGACTAGTGCCTTAGGTCAAGAGTGCTATTTCTCATTTAGAGACTCATCGATAAACAAAACGTGTAGTTATTCTACTCACCATAAATAAAAAAGCAGCTTAAATCGGAACGGATTCTCCATGAAAGGTTTCTTTGACATATATTATATGCAGGTATATATTATATGATATGTTATGTAATATAATATATTAATTTTTTTTTGCGCCGCAACAATTTATCTGTTTATCCCTATGGTTGACTGGGAGAGAACGCTCTTAGCGTTAAGTCCGCCAATTGTAAACAATTTTCATTGTGGATCAATCAAGTTTTAATAAATAAATAAATCTACGCTATAAATGTCAAAATTACGAGTGGTCAAGACCACTCGTTGCGAATCCTACGACCGGTGCGAAAATGCGTTTGGAAACGCTCGCGCAAACTATCCGCAAAGTGACAAGTGATTTCAAAAATACGTTTCTAGGTTTCCCACAGACGAGCGACAGTGTGTCTGCGACATCAGTCGGCGGCGGTCTGCGACGGTCACTTCTGTCAGAAAATGTCGCGTCACGATCTTCCGACTATCGTGGACAGGTGTCGACATACTTTATTTCGGCCTAAAATCAAAGAGACTAATCAGTATTGCGATCCACATGGGCAAGATTTTTTAGACTAAATTAGTAGTTAACTTTTTTTTGTATGTATATTTGTAAATATGTATTTTTTTATCCCTCTTATTTCTAAGGAATAAAAAAATTTAGGAATATTTCCTGTTGTTTTCATATAGGGAATCTCACCGACCCATAAATATTTTAAGTAACAAAAAATACTTTATTCTTTTAGAACGGGAGGTCACGACAAATTTGGTAACGATAAGGGATATGGCTGACTCTGGTTTTATAGAATAAAGAGCACCTCTCTGATGCTAAATATATTGGTCTGCCTGCGTGGAGTGGTTGCGTTACTTAGATATGGCGCCTGAAAAGTTGGTTATCGTGACCAAAAAAAAATGATAAGGGATATGGCTGACTCTTGTTTCACAGGATAAGGAGCATCTCTCTGATGCCAAATATGTCGGTCTGCCTGCGTGAAGTGGTTGCGTTACTTAGATATGGCGCCTGAAAAGTATGTTATCGTGATAAAAAGTAAAATTATAAGGTAAATGACTGACTCTGAACGGCTGCATATCAAGCAAAATACATCTATAGTTAGTATCTGATATTATATATACATGCCGCAGTTCACAATTGTACTAAAAACAGTTTTTAGTCCAGAACAGCACAAAAATAATTACATAATTTCACGTCTATTCAAGAGTCTAGTCCTTTGACTGCATTATATCCAAAAGTTGTGGTATTATAGTTGTCTAATTTCAAAAATAGTAAAATAAACTTTAGTCCATTTGTGCACAAAACCTCATTATGTTAACAGGCAAATATTTTTACAAAACTAAAAAACACTTCACCCCTAAACTACACAACCGATTTCGATAAAAGAATGTTCCAAATCGGTGAAGGCACCTTCAAATAATCGGTAACAAATTATGCACTTGCATAACTTTAACACGTGTGTAAATGTTATAAATGCGTATGATACGCAGGACTTTGAAATTTGGTTGAAATCAGTCAATACTTGAAGATTGAATTTATAAAAATAAAATTCCGGCGTTAACAATAATACTAATTATTGTTAACGCCGGAATCTTAAAAAGTACAACTGTAACACTAAGTTTTTGGTAGAAAGAGTTAATTTATATGGTACAAAAAAAGTAAAAATCGAAAATTTTGTAGTTAGTACATTTGTGAACTACGGCATCAATATTAGGGTGACACAGGGTAGACAAATTCATGTGTTTGTATGAACGCACGCTACTGTATCTAAGTAACGCAACCACTTCACACAGTCAGACTGACATATTTAGCATCAGAGAAGTACTTTTCACCCTGTGAAACTAGAGTCAGCCATTTACCTTATCATTATTTTTTCATCACGATAACCAACTTTTCAGGCATCATATCTAAGTTTCACAACACAAATTTTGTATCAGAGAGGTACTCTTTGTTCTGTGACACTAGAGTCAGCTATTTACGTTATTATTTTTTTCTTTTGTTCACGATAACCAACTTTTCAAGCGACATATCTTAGTAATGCAACCACTTCACGCATGCAGACCAACATATTTAGCATCAGAGAGGTGCTCTTCATCCAGTGAAACCAGAATCAGCCATTTACCTTATAATTTTCTTTTTTTGTCCAGGTAACTAACTTTTCAGGCGCCCTATCTAAGTAACGCAACCACTTCACGCAGGCAGATCAACATATTTAGCATCAGAGAGGTGCTCTTCATTATGTGAAACCAGAATCAGCCATTTCCCTTATCATTTATTGGTCACGCTAACCAACTTTTCAGGCGCCATATCTAAGTAACGCAACCACTTCACGCAGGCAGACCGACATATTTGGCATCAGAGAGATGCTCTTAATCCTGTGAAACAAGAGTCAGCCATATCCCTTATCATTTTTTTTTGGTCACGATAACCAACTTTTCAGGCGCCATATCTAAGTAACGCAACCACTTCACGCAGGCAGACCGACATATTTGACGTCAGAGAGATGCTCTTAATCCTGTGAAACAAGAGTCAGCCATATCCCTTATCATTTTTTTTTGGTCACGATAACCAACTTTTCAGGCGCCATATCTAAGTAGCGCAACCACTTCACGCAGGCAGACCAACATATTAAGCATCAGAGAGGTGCTCTTTATTCTATAAAACCAGAGTCAGCCATATCCCTTATCGTTACCAAATTTGTCGTGACCTCCTAATCTATTTGATTCTGATGTGACTACAGCCTTACCCACAGACTTAGTCTAGGTCGCAGTAATCATGTAGATTTGTTCATGATATCGTAACCTCACTTACAAATCATGTAGGTACCTAATTGAATGAGCAAGCGAATGTATGTGTTTGAGTGTGCTAGGGAGAACTTGTGAGTGTGCACATGTGAATCTTATACCTTTAAACGAGCAATTCTTGTATATTTATTTATTTATAAATTTCTGTGATCTCGAAAACGGCTCTAACGATTTTGGTGAAAATTGGTATATGTGGGTTTTCGGGGGTAAATAATCGATCTAGATTAGTCTTATGTTTGGGAAAACGCGTGTTTTCGAGTTTTTATGCATTTTTCTTTCCACGCAGAATATGGTCGCTAATTTCTTCGCGCCGGTCGCCATCCGTTTAGCTCAGCGGTTAAGGATGCGGACTATTGCGGACCGCTAGAAAGAGTGTTACGGGTTCGAATCCCACTCGGTGACTTACTTTTGTTTTTTTTTATGTTCAAGTTTATATATAATTTTTTATTTTGTATTGTATTTAGACAAGTTGTTTGAGATGTAACCGAACAAAGCTCGGTCACCCAGGTACTAATAATTTAAAACGTAATTTTTTAAACAAAAAACCGACTTCGCCCTCAAACTACAAACTATATGGGACCTGATAGACAAGTAATTTTTTTTCCAAATCAGTCCAGGCGTCTTCTAATAATCGACGAACAGACATAAAAAATATATAAGATCGCGACGAATTGATAATCTTCCCCTTTTTGGAAGTTAGTTAAAAAAAATACGTTTTTAGGGTTCCATAGCCAAATGGCAAAAACGGAACCCTTATAGATTCGTCATGTCTGTCTGTCTGTCCGTCCGTATGTCACAGCCACTTTTTTCCGAAACTATAAGACCCATACTGTTGAAACTTGGTAAGTAGATGTATTATGTAAACCGCATTAAGGTTTTAATACAAAAATAGAAAAAAAAACAGTAAATTTTGGGGGTTCCTCATACTTAGAACTGAAACTCAAAAATTTATTTTTCATCAAACCCATACGTGTGGGGTATCTATGGATAGGTCTTCAAAAATGATATTGAGGTTTCTAATAGCATTTTTTTCTAAACCGAATACTTTGCGCGAGAGACACTCCCAAAGTGGAAAAAAGTGTGTGACCCCCCCCCCTGTAACTTCTAAAATAAGAGAATGATAAAACTAAATAAAATATATGTTGTTCATTACTATGAAAACTATCAGCGAAAATTGGTTTGAACGAGATCTAGTAATTAGTTTTTTTTTAATACGTCATAAATCGTAAACGGCAATTTACCTTTCATTCAATCAACTCAATTAAAAAAAATTAAAAAAACATACTACAAGACTTTTATATTATGTTATTTGCTACTACGGAACCCTTCATGGGCGAGTCCGACTCGCACTTGGCCGCTTATTAATAAGACTAACTGTAAACGAGTTATAAACGCTACTCAGAAATGTTATACAACGTGGAAGGGACATACCCGTAATAAATCAAACCACGGGCTATACTAGATCACTATCATCATTAGGTCTTTTTGTCTCCACTGCAGCACGACCCTCTCTGTACTGCCAGAGCCATACTTGGCTAGAGCAGCCAGAGGACTATTTACATCACTATAGCATAAGAAAATTAAAATAACAGTCAAGAACCCAAAAAAAAAAAAAAAAAACGACGGGTTGCACTCTGGGAGAAGTGAAAACTTGAATATTAACGTTGTGCATTTTTGATATACGAAACAGCAGGCGCAGGCATACATTTTCGCCGCGCCGTAGAAAGAGAGGGGGATACTCCCTCTCCTACGCCGCGCCAGCTGTCTACTCTCCATCCGTCTTACGAATTTTCGATCAGGTCACGTGTCCTGACGCGAGCGTGTCGTGTCCTGACGCGAGTTTAACATTTTTTACCCATTCCAAAAAAAGTGCACAACGCCGCTAAAGAAGTTTTCACTTCAAAAATTACGACATTTCCATACAAATTGCCTGGGTGACTGCACAATTATGTGAAATTATTTTTGTTCTTTTACTGTTATTTTAATTCCATTATACTATAGTGATCTAGTATATATAGCCCGTGGTTCGATTTATTAAGGGTATCTCCCTTCCACGTTGTATATTTTGAGACTTATACAAACCTAAGCCTATTTGGTTTCCTATAGTATTGCCATGCCTACCCATCGTCATATAAACATTATTATTTCTTTTCCTTTTAACTAGATGGCGCTTTAAGGTAAAAATTAAAACATAAAAATGTTTTATAACTATTATTTAAATAAAGTAAAACTCTAATTAGTTAAATAAGACTTATATGAAATGCAATATATTTTTTAAAAGTATATTCAACACTTTCTTCGTCACCTTTTTGGCTAGTCGTGTGTGCTGCCATCTCTGAGAGGACGCCCCGCAACTCCCGTTTTGCGTGCTTACGGGCTCTCTAATCGTTTCTATGGCGTTGGGTATCTGTTACGTTAGTAATTATATTATCTTTGGTATTACCAATGAAGGTCACTTTAAGTCAATTAAGGCGCCGGTCAGTCCATGTTGATTTATAGTTGGTCCGCTCCATTTATTAGTCAAAGCTATTCAAATATATGCGTGATTTACTTTATTTGGATAACTTTGGCAGTAACAACTAAATCAGTCAGGAGTAGACTTTCTTGACTATTTATATGCCTACATTTCTTGAAATTAATATTTACATTTCTATAGTCAAAGTCAAAGTCAAGACTAAGTCAAAAACTTTAGTTCAGTGAAGGATACATTTATCTCTCATTGAAGGTCATTTTTTTTAAATATTATTTTTGTGTAAAAGCTAAAAACGACAATAGCAAAGGATGGAATAGGAGGAATGTAGGAAGGCATGGAAATCATTGGAGGAGGTTTTTGTCGAATTTCAAGCGTCTCAAAACTTTGTGTCATTATTTGCATATACACGGTGATTTTTCATTGGTATTGAAGCCGAAGGCCACTTCATAGGCATCGTTAGTAAGACCTAATTAACTAGTCAAAATAAAAATTCTGAAACAAGTACCGCAGCCATACATCGCCCGCCGGCCGGCCGGGGTCATCGACATTACGCAGCTGTTTCGCCGGCTTATAACTACGTCATTGACGCAACATTTTTATCTTATGACGTACAGAAATTTGGATTACGTTTATCGATAGAGGAATTTATTTACATTTTTTTTTCCAAAACCAATGAAAAGTCAGCGTGTATACAGCGATAAAGGCTTATTTTATTTATTCATTTTTATGTTTCCATAGTTGACTGAGCGAGCGAAGTGTCTGAGTTTCAAGATTGACCAAAGAAAGAAAGGAGATTGTCCGGCTGTCCGGCTGTTCTCTCTTTACAGGTCGCATCTCTTAACCGATTCTTCTGAAGTTTTCTGAGAAGGTTCGAAAATGGTAAAGAATTTTATTGGCCGATTCAGTTTTCCGAAAAAAAAGTATATTCGCTCTTTCAAAAAAAAAAAAAAACAGGAACGTCACAAAACTTTTTTGTAACCTTTATTGCGAAGAAACTTTTTTGTCTGAACAGCTATTTTATTTGATAGACTTCAACGGTGGACTCGCAAGGTCTACAGCTCACAAAGCCACTGGTATTATAGATCGCTGTGTGACCCACTGTGCTAAGTCCGCCTGGACTCCAAGGTTGATCGCCGTGGCATGTTGTTCGAGCGTTATGTCCCATGTCACTGGAGCGCGAAATATTAGGACACAAATTAAATAGGCTGTGGATGTGTCATCTCAAGTGCCTGTGATTTTCGGCAGAGTAGAATAGGGCCACTCCTAAGTACTTATGTGGATGTCGTAGAAGGCGACTTAGGAAAGACGTGTATAAATAAATAATACTTAGGAAGATATATCTTCAACCCGTCTGGCCAGCGAGAAGTCAGGAGAGTGTAGGCCTGTTTGCTCTGATATGGCCAAAGACATAGAATATGGGTATGGCTAATATTATATGACGCTACGAATATTAGTCCTACTTTTTAGTTCCTCCGCTCATCACAAGATGGTGTTTACATATGAAATTGTTGAAAGTCCTGGATTTTTTTCTAATTTGCCTAACAAATAATCTTGTTTTAATTTATATCTCATCAATCTCTTGTTTAGCTCATAAGTCTCATAACACACTGTGTATAAGTACTTATCCCCATAAAATGATTATCTATAAAGAAGAAATGAGATAAGATGTCAGTATTGATAGAAGTCAAGAATAAAATAAAATAAGTAAAGAAAGTATGCTTAATTTAGTATATAGAAAAAGCTAAAAATAATACAGTCCATTGGGAAGGAAGTGGCCACTAGCCAGTCCAGGCTTATTCACTGGTTTATCTTCTGTACTTTCGCTGCGACGTGTGTTATTGTCCGGCACTGGAGCGCGAAGCACCGAGATGCAAGGCCGCGCTGTGTGGGAGTGGCCTTATTGTGCGCGGTGGACGGAAATTGAAATCTAAATTATCTATAATGAGCAGTTTGCTTAAGAGTCCGGCGACCCTAGACTTCTCCATACAAACGTAGTACACGTTTAATTTTGAAACCACATGTCAGATTCCGGTAAAAATTGGTAATTGTAAAGAAATTGCAATTATCTAGGGTTATATTGGGTTTCCTATAGTAAAATTATGAACTGGAAAGAAAATATAACGATTTAGAAGTTTCCCATACTAATGGTCAAAAATGATATAAAACACTATATTCTATTTCACGTTCATATTTTTATTGTCGGAAACTTAATATAAACCTAGATAATTGCAATATCTTTGAAATTACAAAATTTTGCCCAAATCGGACATGTCGTTTTGAAATAAAACGTAGACTACGTTTGTATGGAAAGTTGTATTTTGGTCTAGGTCCGCCGGACCCTTAATTAAATAACCGGTCAAGTGCGAGTCGGACTCGCGCGAAGTTTTCCGTACCATTATCTATAAAAAATCACGTTTGGTGTAAGGAAACCATTCTTAAATATTTAGTTTATTTCAATGTAATTATTAATTGTAAAAGTGGACATATAACTTATTATTCTGTAAATATTTTAAGCGTCTACCTGTTCCCGTTATTATTATCAGGTAAAAAACGGCAAAAAATCGCGTTTAATGTTTGTTTTTAGTATTTTTCGTTATAGCGGCAACAGAAATACAAGATCTGTGATTTTAAAGACGGACAGACAGACAGAGAGACCGACGGACGGACAGCGGAGTCTTATTAATAGGGTCCCGTTTTTACCCTTTGGGTACGGAACCTTAAAAACCAAACTGGTTTTAAAAGGCATGGCAAAACGGCTCAGGAGTAACCTTTTATCTTTTTTTATTGTTATTTTATTTATTAAAAGTCTTCTTCTTATCGTGTGTGTTAGTGACTAACACTAGTGTCAGAGTTTTTAAACCGCCTTAAAGGCCTCTGACATGGTATGGGGTAACGCTGCAGATATAAATACCATATTTGTTTTACAAAAACGCGCTATCAGATTTATATATAAATTAGGTGCTAGAGAGTCTTTGAGGGAACTATTTAAAGACATAAATATTTTGACCCTCCCTTCGCAATTCATCTATGCGAACATTATGTACGTGCGTCAGAATATACACTCATTTAAGAGAAATTGTGACATTCATAGTATTAACACGAGAAATAAAAATAAATTAGCCATCACAGCTTTGCGGTTAGAGAAAACAAAAAAATCTTTTGTGGGTCTCGGCTTGCGCCTCTATAATAAAATTCCAGATGATATAGTAGCATTACCATTAACTAAGTTTAAGACAGCCGTTAAAAATCATTTATTACAAAATGCGTATTATCATGTAAATGACTACTTATCATCATCTGAGAAAAATTCTTGGAAATAGTTGTCTGCAAATTGTAATTGTATAATTTAAATGTATAGCTTAAGTGTAAATCTGTATTGTAATTGTAACATAGCCCATCAGGCTGGGTAGGGACCAATACTGAACTGGGTTTCTTTCGGCGTAATCTTCCCAGCAGTGGTCGTTCCGAAACGCTAGTAGTTTTTAGCTTTTGCACTAAAATAATATTTAAAAAAAATGACCTTCAATAAGAGATAAATTTATCCTACATTGAATAAAAAATTTTGACTTTGACTTTGACTTTGGTTTTAGGTAACGACCAATGTCAAGGACAGTGACCGGACCGACGGCTTAACGTGCCCTCCGAAGCACGGATCATTTTACTTATCAGACAATCAGATGATCAGCCTGCAATGTCCTAACCAAACTAGGACAACAACACAGAGTCGTTGCCCCCGCCGGGAATCGAACCCGCGACCTCCGGGTAAGAGCCGAACGCTCTAACCACTACACCACGGAGGCAGTTGTTAAAAGTAACTCACTATCACGGGCTAAATTGGATCAACAAAGGATGGTTACAATATCTCCCTGTATAAATATCCTTGACCCACTCTCTCCGTTTCTAATTGACACTCAATTACTCGCTTTGATCAACAAATCACAGTTCATTCGGTGAGAATTGACGATCGTGTTCGGAAAATATTCATTGGGTTGACAGAAAACGTTTGAAGACTCAAAAAGTATGGTTTTCAAATAAATGCTTTATGATTTTGTTTAACGATAGAAATATTTCGTCCCAACAGACCATAATTAACTTTTTAAATGGCATAATGATTGAATTATACTGAATCAACGAAAAACAGTGCTCTCGGCCCATCGTTACTCGTTGAAGTGTAACTATTTGAACAGAGCAGTGAAGAACGGTTTTTCGGCCAAGGTTATATCGGTCTATAGTTGTGTGCTCGAAATATATCATACATTATCAGACGAAAACTTAGAGCATCAGGCTTTCCTCATTGGGGCATGGATATGGGAATCCTTCATAGGAGCATTTACCTATCTGGGAGCACGGCAGTGCCCCCGCCAAATCGAGCAAAAACAAACAAACAAAGGCAGAATCGAAGCATATTTTTCTCAAAATAATTTGAGAAACTTTTAAAAGCCCTGTAACTTTGTTATTTATATATACTTTGACGTTGGTTTACAAATAAATTAAGTACTTATTAATCAGATTGCAAGGTGAAGAGAATGAGACCATTTTAATTTTGACTTGTAAATATTTCAATTAACTTTAGTCGATAAATATTGACCACTTTGCAGGCGCGACATTCAATAAATTGATATAGATTAAGTGTAATTGAGATATGAAAGTGTGACGACTAAAATAAGACTCAATTTTATGAGCAATAAAACTGAAAATGGCTTGACATTCAGCGTATTGGATATAACGTACGAAATCAAACAGCAGTTATGTTTGTCTTATCTGGAAGTTGGAGTTGCCCATTCCGATCTAACCCTTTAATTAAAAATAGTACAGAACTATCAGTAAGAGAACTAACGAATAGGGAATATGCATGAAAAAATAAATGTTATCTAACCAGTTCATCCATAAACATTCAAAAGTAAAGTACTAACAGTAAAACAGAATAAAAATTGATTAAAAAACGGAAGGAGATATAACGAAAACTCGTATATCTATCTCACTCACAACAACGCTATTTTCTTTAGCAAATGAATTGATGTCATGGACGTCGACGTCACCAATACATATTGGACTTCTCTTTCTAATTGAAACTTTAAAGTATCAAAAGTTCGTCGCTGATAAAGACATCATCTCCTTAGAAAGATTACTACATAAACAAGCCGACTGTTTGTTCTACAAACCTAAACCACAACGAATAAAAAGACTTGAAAGACGAGAGCCTTTTTCTGCGCCCGCGTCTTTTTGCCCGACTGCGAAGAGGAAGGGTTAAGATTTTCAAGTGTATTTGAAAACAACATTTTTTTATTTGCCGTGTGGTTTTCGGATGCCGTGTGGTTTCCGGCAAAGTAGAATAGGGCCACTGCAATCCTCCTGTGGATGTCATAATACTGATACTACGTAGGTACTACCCGATCCGATGGCTATCCTTCTGAACTCTTGCCATTCCCACGTCTAAGCTGAGCAGTTTGAATTAATGTCCGATATTTCCATAACATCGTGTTATAATGTTCCGAGGATTATTCCGGACGGCGGCGGAACTTTCCGGAGATTTTATCGGGGACTACTGGGATCAGAACTAGAGGTGGATAGATAATGTTTTTATTACGCATGGCGGGGATTTAAAATTTATTTTACGTATCTTCGGCTGACGTTTTGCGCTTTCTACGCGAATAAGACACTTCTTGATAGGATAATTTTACAAATCTTAAAACCAACTGCAACTTTAAACTACACACCCGATTTTGATAAAATTTCTATGGGACCACCTCGCAAGTATACTCTTGCAAACAAAAAAGAATTTTCCAAAGCGATCCAGGCGTTGTGGAATAATCATAATACATAAAAAAATATCGCGATGAATTGAAAACCTCCTCCTTTTTTGGGAGTCGGTTGAAAATAAGTATTCTTTGCTGGTGTCAGATTTTCTGCCTAAAGCCTTAGGCCCATATTTAATTAACCAACCTTGCATTACTCTCGGAAGGTTATTGGATATTCCTGATGGTCTGACAAGGTACTTCTTTCACCGTCCTCGCCGTGCAATCCCCAGCAATTACCATAAAGTCTTCATCACACGTTACTTCTATTCCCCATCCAACTCAATCAAACCCAAACAAACACTAATTGCGGGGGCAAAAAGGCTCGTTTACACCCCGCAAGAAGTTAATTGTCCACCGCTCCGCTCCGCTACTGCGGGTATTTTAACAAGCAAAAAAGGGAGACACGCGTCCGTCTTCGCGAATTGGTTTAGTCGACCAGCCACTGGGACGGAATACGCTATATTTCAACAAGTCAAATAAAAAAAAAAGTCAAATCAGATACTTTTTTTTAAGCGTCAAAACAAACAGTTTCTATGGCATTTTGTATGAAATACAGGCAGATGACGTCATTGTTTTTTGGAGTCAAATTGGGCTCTTGTTATCAGTTTTTCTGCAACAATAAATTTAAAATCACGTTAAAATGGATACGTTCGAAGACAAGTGACATTATTTTTCGACGTGTTATTTTGTTATCAGCACAAAATAATTTATTTTTGGAAAATTCCCCATTGGCTGTGCTCCTTTTTGTTAAGGCAGCCTATTCATCAACAACCGAGTGAGTGCGAAGCACGGTCAAATTACTTAAAGGGGGGAGTCATTCCGTTGATTTGAACTACTTTAGTGGTTTGAGACATACTGGTCTGGGATAAAAGAAAAATTTAGAAAATACCAACTGCTTATCTTCCAGCGTAATAGAAGCCGATCAATTGATTGGGAGAAAATTCGAGTCATATTTATAGGCGATGCGGCCAGCAACCTATCATTATATGATTTCTTTTTTCAGCTTCTCGCCCGCTAAAGTGACCTTTACCTAAGTCTTGCGGACTTGCATGGACACTGTCTGCTCGAGCCGCAATAGCTCTATCGGTTCCCTTAGGGATTAAGACGCATAGTATGTATGTATGTTGAGACTGGACCATTATTAGTATCTCGAAAACATGTAAAAATTCGACATACAAACCGTCCGGCCACACAAAAATCGATACCATTTTTACGTTCTATCACTATCTTATTCAATGCCGTGTGGTAACCGGCAGAGTAGAATAAAACCATTCCAAGTTTTCCCGTGGATGTCGTAGAAGGCGACTTAAGAATTACAAGCTAAACAAAGCTTATAAACATCAATGAGACCTCTCTAACCCGTCTGGCCAGCGTGAAGAGTGTAGGTCAAGTCCTCATGTTCTTTTTTCCTTTTAATTCATGTACCCAATAAACAATTTTTCTTTCTTTCTTTCTTTCTTTCTTTGGCTTTGGCTGCTCTGGCCGAGTATGGCTCTGGTAGAACAGAGAGGGTCGTGCTTCTGCAGCGGAGACTTGTAACGATGTTGCAATAAGCTCAATCCTTTATATTCTTGCCCAACTCCTTTCTATCATTTCATTATCTTCAAATTTCATTTCTAAATTCATTTTTTAAATTTGGATGCCACATTTCTTGCTCATAATTCTGACTCCTTTCTCTTTTAACTCTGATATGAATAACATCTCAGCACTTGTAATTTCTTGTGTAATAAATTAATTTATTCTTCTCTTCTATAAGTCTAAATTTATTCTATTAGTCTCTTGCCTACAACCTCTAGAAATTTCAGGTGGGAACATACGTTTACTAGCTGGGACAAGTGGAGTTTCCACGGACTAAAGGACCTGATGATGATCTTGTTCAAAGAGTGCAGATTTATTAGGTAATGAAACTCTGTTTAAACAATTTTATTAAGGTGAGTGTCTGGGCGACTATGATGTATTGAGTTCAATGGAATCGTGTCGACATTCGAGACGGAGGGCTTCCTCTATTGACAATATAAGTGTGTTTGCTTCTGACTGGCGAGCATTCTATTCAAGAAGAAAACGAGAACAAGGTTTCAACTATTTACAGGTTTTGTATAAATAGCCGGCCACTATCTACAAGTTGTAAATCTAACCTTGCCATACGTTTTAGGTACGGAACCCTAAAAAGGTCTTAAAAATTACATGACTATTAATTTTGGCATTGTTAGTCAATCGGCTATGTGTATGACCATACCGTATTATCAGACAATTCAACCAAGGTCGCTGAAAAACCCTGGATGCGGGCAGCTTTAGATCAGTAACTTTTGGAAATCCTTGGCAGAGATCTGAGAGGTCTACGTCCAGCAGTCGAATTTATATTTCTTTTTCCTTTCCCACACAACTAACATATTATTATTGCATGTAGAACATAAGTAGCTATAAACCCGCAGTTGTGTCGGACAATTATACTACACCGACGGTATAAGCCCGGAGGAGATTTGCTTTATATGGCGACGATACATATAATTCATATTTCGAAAGCATATGCGCAAATGAGCAACTTTTTAAATGTGAAAACTCCTTTAGGCGCCTTGGGCATGCACAGGAAGCATTTTTTGAGATGGGAAAAAATCATTGAACTCGCGACACTATTACCGACACCAAGTTTTCACTCCTGTCGGCACTCCCGGAGTGCTACCTACTGTTTTTTTAACTCCCGACAAAAATAAGGGGTGTTATATGTTTCACGTCAATGTCTGTCAGTCTGTGGCGTCGTAGCGCTCGAACGAATGGACCATTTTTGATGCAGTTCTTTTTACATAAATACAAATTCCCTTGCAGTGGTTCTTAAGTTCTTAGCTACGTTAGATGAAAATCGGTTAGGCCGTTAAAAAGTTAGTTGGGTATCGCTTGGAAATCGGGGTTTTTGTACTTTCACCCGCTGCCCCGGCCGAAACGTTCTGGGGTTTGGAGTGTAAGTTTAAACTACAAAAACCTGTTTGCAGTGAGGCCAACATTAACAGGCATTTGTAATCTCGCCCCGATGGATCACACGACAGTAACGCAACTAAAAGTCGCAAGTCTGTGCAATCTCGTAATATTTACACCGACAGTGAAATAATTACTTTTGGAAAATTACTTTACGATGTTTGCGTTGTTCATTTAATTCAAACATTAAATGCAACTTTTATGGTTTAATTTTATTGATTTGCCCAGCTGCGTAACACAACATCAAGTAAATAAAAATTATATTACCAATGTTTTATAAAATAATCGAAAAGTATGTTGAAATAGTAAAACCCACGAGTAACATAAATGTGAAAAAGGAAGCCAAGTTCAATATTAATTATGAGATTATGATATTGTGTGGTAGTTGACTTCATCGACCAAATATTGAGATCTAAATAGGTGTTAATGCCAAGTGACCAGTTCTTTACATAAGTCCTTAAATTTATTTACACGAACCTCAACATTGAAGCTTTTTCTTGACTTAGCTTGTTTACATTTTCTTGGCTCCAATAAAATAAAATAAAATATTTTTTATTTCAGATAATTAAACATCCATATTGACAAACTTATTTCAAGGTATTAAATTAATTATATAACAAAATTTCAAATTATAACAAAATTCGATTTAGTTTATAAATTCATGATTATTAAGATTAAGACTTAGATTTTTAAGATTAAGAGTCATATTTAAGATTAAGAGTCATATATGCAATTGATATATTAGTTTATAATAGTATCAATTACCTATATAACCCTTCTCACTAGACACTTCCATAGTGGAGAGGTCAGACTATCAGCCACTGTCTTCAGGATGCTGTTCTGACTACCCCTAACTCTGTTTATCAGGGATGCTGTTTTTTTGCGTATGCACATGAAAGCTATCAGTGCGGCAGTGCGCAAACATCCCCGATGCGCTACAGAAGCGAGGCAGCCCCAACAGCATTCTGAATACATTATTGTACTGAACACGCAGGACATCTGGCATTCTTTTGGCATGTGCAACCCATAGATTTCCCGTGTAGAAGGTCTGACAGTAAGCTTTAAATAATGTCACTTTGACTTGATCTGTACACATGGAAAATCTACGGGCTAGCATATTACCTCTCACTGATAGAGCTCTGCGCTCTCTTTCAATGTCTACATCATCCCTAAGGTCGTCGGTAAGGAAATGACCCAAAAAATCTGCCTATAGATAAAAACGGTAATCAGAAGTTGATGAGTTGCTGGTTCTTTGTTTAGTATAAGTTTCTTAAATAAAATAAAAATTGAGTAAACAAAAACCATTGATGTCTGACCCGTCAGTATATACTATGCCTGCACGCGCACCTTAGTCTCCGAAGCAGCCCAGCAATTCGCTATCGCGCCAAGATGAGACAGAGATAGATTGTACTATTAATCACGGCATTTAAGACCACATTAATTCACCTGCATAAATCGTGCCTAAAATTGGCTGGCAATCATACAGGCCTCATGATGTACGATTACCATACGCTATTCCCGAGGGCTATAAAAAAGTGATATATATCGCACCCTGGTTTGAGGCTTCGCACATTACAACAACTAAACGCTACGTCTCGATTTGTCTTAATTTTAACTCACAATAGGAGGAGAGCTCGGCGGGAGTAGGTTCTAGTGCTTTCGCAAGTTGAGCTACCGAGGGTGTGGTCCGTATTTGTATGGGTGATCACAAGTGGAATAAAAACTTTAGCTTATCCGAGAGTAGTGCTCCTGCAGTGTATACAAAAGACCTGGCGATGATGATCTGTTCTTCGGAAGGCATGTCAAGCTGTCACTATTGTATGGCAGTCTATGTAAGATGCCCTAAGTCAACTTGAAAAATCTAACATCTCTTACGAGAAAAAGTTTCTTTCATTTATTTCGGTCTGTTTATCTGTCTGTGAGTGTCTGTCTGTGGCATCGTAGGATAGATAGATGGACCGATTTTGATGCGTTTTTTTTACGTGAAAGCAAATTCTCTTGCGTTGGTTCTTAGCTATGTTTAATGAAAATTAGTTGAACCGTTTAAAAGTGTTTGGGGATAAACGCTTGAAAGTCAGGGCTTTCTCTAGCAAATAAAAGATGGCACTATGGATATCCGCCTAGAGATGAGTAGCAGAACTACCGATACGACGTCAGTTGTTCCGCTAATCATGACCAGTTGGTGTTTTTGACAATTGGAATTTTTCTGTACTGTCTTGTAAACTTGTAAGGTCAAAGTGGCGTCTAGTAGGTGTGGTGGGCGAAGGCCCTTACGTCGGCGGGCGTAATTACAAGTGTATATTATTGTAATTTACAGTCTTGGGTGTAATTGAATGTCTTAATGGCGGGCATTAAAAACTGTTACGGCCGCTTTGAGCACTCGATTGTTGACCATGTAAGGAACAACCAAGAACTAAGTAATTTTTACTATCGATCTACTGCAAGTTGACTGGAAGAGTGCCATTCACTATTTTTACAGACACATCTTTAACTTTAACACTTTTAACTGCCTCTGTGGTGTAGTGGTTAGAGCGTTCGGCTCATACCCGGAGGTCGCGGGTTCGATTCCTGGTGAGGGGAACGACTTTGTGTTATTGTCCTAATTTGGTTAGGACATTGTAGGCTGATCACCTGATTGTCTGATAAGTAAGATGATCTGTGCTTCGGAGGGCACGTTAAGCCGTCGGTCCCGGTCACTGTCTTTGACATTGGTCGTTACCTAAAACCATGTTAGAGGCGTTTAAGGCGGTTTAAAAACTCTGACACTAGTGTTAGTCACTAACATACACGATAAGAAGGAGAAGAACATCTTTGTCCCTCACGAGGTAGAGGGAGCCCGACCCAAGTACAGTGTGGTAGTGAGTATCGTAAAAGAGAAAGAGGATTTTTCGTTCGTGTAAGTGGCCAACACTGGTGTCAGATTTTTCAAGCTGCCTAAAGGCATCTGACATAGCTTAACGACCAGACGGGACTAACGGCTTATACGTGCCTTGCAAAGCACGGAGGAGCTCAAAAATTTCGTATGCCACTTGTGGTCACCCATCCAAAGGCGGACTACGCGCGGTGTCGCTTTACTTGCGAAAGCGCTAGTAATGCGCACTCCCGTCGGTCCACCGAACTTCTCAAGTCCTCCTCAAACTCTTCAAGAGTATCGTTAGTAAGTTTGGTGTACACAACGAGCTGTGTACGAGCTATATACAGCATCAGAGATACTTGACTCCTCCTCTATCTACATCTTGAATTTTCTCATAAACTGAAAATAATATTTACATGAAAATGTATATTCAAAAATACTTCATTAAAATCTCTCTGATGTCTTCATGTTAATATTACATACATACATACATACTATCACGTCTTTATCCCTGATGGGGCAGACAGAGCATTTTGGGTCTTGCGGTTCTATGCAGAGCCTAGGGCCGCAAGACTCAAAAGCCAATTTTAGCGTCATGGTGGGCGAGAAGATGGAAAAGCAATCAATACAGTGACGGGTTGCTAGCCGCATCGCCTGTTAAAATGATTCGCATTTTTGCCCATTCCCTCGATCGGTTTTTACGATCTGCGCGGGAAGAGAAGCCGCTGGTACATACTAAGTTTTTTCGTTTCTCCCAGACCAGCATGGGAGATGTTCATATTCATGTTAATATTATTTTCAGTTTATGAGAAAATTCAAGATGTAGGTGGAGGAGGGGTCAGGTATCTCTGATGCTGACTGTACTTACGTACCAGATAGACGCCACACAAAGTTTTGTTCCGTTTATCTTAAGCTATCACTGTTCACCTCACATTAGTCGCTTGCTAGCATTTACGCGCCTAATACACCCCACTGTTAAGGCTCCTACCCACGCTAGCGCCCTTGAAAACACAAAAAAAATAATTTCTCTTTCTGTAAGTGTATCAGAAACCCTCTACAACTTTTTAGCTAGTATCCTTACGTTTCATTAGAACCTCGAAAGTCATTGAAATACTATCCGCTTTGGAAACCTTTACAAAAAGAGTCAAAAGTGGCCGTTTTTAGTATTTTTTGCAAAGGAAACTACAGTACAGTAGTGTACGAGGGTTTCTGATAATCTCACTTACAGAAAGAGAAATTATTTTTTTTTGTATTTTCAAGTTCGCTAGCGCGGGTAGGACCCTTAATAAAAGAAAACGCCAGCCAACCTGCCTTGGTTTTACAACCGGCAGCCCGCCGAAAATGAACGTTACGAACGAAAACTCTGTGAACGTTCCGGTTATTCTAATATTTTTATTTTTTTCATATTAATTTTTATGTTTATATTGTAATGTAACATGATTTTATTATTATTTATCAGTGATTAACAACGAATTTGGTATTATTTTTTAAATTCATAAGTGACGAGACACCGATGGTGTTGTTGCACGCGTCCCCGTGAATCTCTAGGCGGTGGCTGAAAATCAGTGGTTTGTTCTCCGAGCAAACGTATCGCTGAGCCACAACCCTTTGGTATCGCTGCACACACACACTACTTAGCATAGGTTTTTTTCTTTTTCCATTTTTTGCTTTTGTACCATTAGTTATAGTATTTTTATTTATTATGATTTATTAAGTTAAGTGTATTGTGTGTCTTTTTGATTCCAATAAAATAATTATCTATCTATCTATCTAAAATGCAATTGTGCGAAAAGTTTTACATTCGGCACTCAGAGGAGGAGCAATCTCTGATACAAATATGTATTTATAATTTATTTTTTCTAAAACGCCTTTGTACTAATTTAATACTGAGAAGAAACAAGATCCAAACGAAAGAAAAATAAAAACAACTAACAGTTGGTAAAACTTGATCGATAAATTAATTTCCTCTTTATGCCAACCTTGATATCTTACCAGCCAGTTACCGCATCAACATTCATAACTTTTTTTTTAGCACAGCAGCCCAATCGCATTTAAATGTCAATAAAACTCCTTGTTAAAACGGTACCACCCCACGCAAACACTACAAAAGTAACAAACACCAAAAAAAATTCAAACCAAAATCAACCTTAAACATGTGAAATTTCAATAAAAAGGAGATCGAAAATTGAATGATGTAAAATACGATCGGAAATTCTTGACATGTTGAATGCAACACTGCGTTTCGTAGCTCGCGGGCATTTCGTTTTGTAAAAAACATAACTTTTTAAATTCAAACTTATGGGTTAAGAAATAAGGTGTATTTTGAATTGAAGATGTGTTTCATTGATTATTTTTTCTCATTCTTTCGTCAATGAAGAGAGGCGCCACGGACCTGTTCCAAGTCCTACCTGTCTTTTTTTGTCTCTTTCAAGCAGTTTTGCTTCGTCAGAGTAGAAATATAAACAGAGCTAAAACTTTTTGAAAATATCCTACTAATATTATAAACGCGAAAGTTTGTAAGTATGGATGCATGTTTGTTACTCTTTCACGTAAAAACTACTGAATGGATTTTAAAGAAACTTTACAATAATATAGCTTATACATCAGAATAATACATAGGCTACAATTTATAAAGATATTGTGTGATAATCATGCGCAGACGAAGTCGCGGGCTCCAGTTAGTCCTACTATTCTATCCCACTATTCCTACTTTTCTTACTATTTCTTACTTTTCCTGATTTACTAATTTTATAAATGCGAAAGTGAGTTTGTATTTTTGTTTGTTTGTTTGTTACCTCTTCACGCTTAAAGTACTGAACCGATTTGGATGAAATTTGGTATGGATATGGTTTGAGACTCGGGGAAGGACATAGAGTAATCTTTATCCCGAAATTGCCACGGGGAGCGAAGCCCGCGGATACAGCTAGTTTTATTATATTTTCAACCCCCGACAAAAAAGGGGTGATATAAATTTGATGCTAGTGTCTGTCTTTTTGTTTCTTCGAAGCCGTCAAACTTATGAACCGATTTCGACTCGGTTTTCTTACGTGAAACCAAATTCTAAATGTCTAATGAAATCAGTTTAGGTGTTTAAAAGTTATTAGGCGGTTTACGCTTGAAAGTCGGGGTTTTATTAATTTGCCTGGCAAGTAAACTTTTATTTTTTATTTAGTATGTTTAGGACCCGGACTCCGAAACAGCACAATTTCGGATGCAACGGAACGCACTTAGTCGGAATAGAAGATAAACTGGCTTGGTTTATTTCCACCGAGTTTTCATCCCCTCAGTAAAGTAAAATGCCCTTGTTGGATAAAGGACATGATAGTGAAACGATCTACTGTATCATTGTCCATGTTGGTCTGCCAGAAAAGAAAAAACATAAAATGTACTAACTGCTTCTAGAAGCCTGGCTGGGCTGGGCGAAAATGCTAATCATTTTAACCGGCGATGCGTGTAGCTCATCACTACTTTTCTTGATTCCCATTTTCCACCTTCTCGCCCACCGTCACGCCAAAAATGGCCTTTGAGTCTTGCGACCCTGGGCATTGTCTGCTCAGAGCCGCAAGACCCAAAGTGCTTGCCCCTTTAGGGATAAAGACGAGATAGTATGTATGTGTTTCTACCGAACTTGGTCGCTGCTTGTTTCTCCTCTAGGTTCGATCGATGCCGGCTTATTTCAATAGAACGGCCGATACTTCTCAATCGAGTGGAGAACGAGGTATTAATTATGTACTAACGAGCTTCCTTTACAAATGATATGCACTCTATTAGGACGTAACATATTGGGGATTAAGTCGGCTTGGAATGAATAATCTTATCAGAATGAAAATATCATTATCGAAATGAAAATCAAAAAATATTTTTTTGCACATCAGTGTTTTGAAAGATTATACATAATGTGGTATGTTTCAACAGAAAACTCGTCATCTGACGTGGTATGCCTCTTTAGCTTGATTAGCGTAATGGTGGGCGTGAAGATGCGTAATGGAATTCAAAAACATATATGTGTAAATGGGAGTCAAGTTCAAAATCCAACAAAATAATTGAGATCTAAATGGCTGCCAAGTTTTGTAGAGAATCCTAAAATGTATTTATAAGAATCTTTATTTACATTTGACCTGGCTAGTTTTATACCAGTAATTCTGATATTCTGATATTATATAAGACTAGACCTTATAATGTAAAAAAAAAGTATGACGTAAAGATAATAATTTGTTTAGCCAAATAGTAGGCATGCTAAAACTAGTCAAGACGAATGTTAAGATTCTTATAAATAAATTTTAGGATTCTCCTTGATATTTTTCAATTTTTTTAAACGTTAATATGTCAATAATTTAGCTAAATTATTAAATCTATGGATTCAAATGAGTTAGAGGACTTTAATGTATGTGCGTAATTCCATGTATTTACATACATAGGTTTCGAATTGTGAAAGGTTCAAAAGTACGGCACAGTTCCTTTTACCAGTACCCTTTTTTCAACTTAGCTCTGATACGCTGCCGACGCTGCTGTATGTCTAGTGTGCCCAGATCAAAATAGTGATGGGTTGCTGGCTGCATTACCGAATAACATAATTATTCACAGTCAAAAATAATAATTAAAAATATATATTAGTCCACTGACCCGGTTTTGCAAACGAGACTCACCTTCGTAGCGTTAAAATTATCCAGACACGATCCATCACAAGCTTAATAAAACTATCTGGGAGTTTTTATCGGGTTACCTCTACGCGTGCATAAATCTTCATTACTGTCGCTCTATATTTGGTACAAGAAATCAATTTGTCCTTCGATCCAGAAACAATTTCGCGACAACTTTTTATGTGATGAGAGACACGCGTGGGGTCTTAATGGATTATACATATATGATATACTTACCACAAAATTGCCTATTTGTCTATCATCCTAATATTTTATTAAACTTAATTTACCAAACAACATAGCTACTAATATCCAAATATACTTTACAAATATCCTACTAATATTTATGACTTTTGACTAACGATTGGACGAGTTTTTTAATGATAAAGATTTGACAAAATATTCAATAAATGATAATGATAAATAACATAATCTGCATTGACATTTAATATAATTGACATTTAAATTAAAACAACATTTGGACGTTATTAAATATTATAGTATAGTATCTACTCATTAAATAAAATAAAAAATATGACCAAAATTAAATTAAATTTCAAGACATCAATAAAAAGAAATTACATTTTTATTCATAATAATTTGAACATTGAATTTGATACATACTAAGAAATAATCCGCATGCCGTTCCGTTATTTTCTGTTGCAATGCCCTGACAGGGTTCATGTTGTACCTACTAACCTAAGAAGTGACTGTGTAGTGTAATCTAATATATGTATAATGTGAAAAGCAATAAATAAATTGAAATTGAAATGACGCGAAAATTTGTAAGGATGTACGAATGAACGGCTGAATTGATTGGAATGAAGATTAACTAACACAAAAAGGTGTGAGATCCTCTCAAAAACAATACTTAATACTGTCTCAGACAGACAACGGATCAGGGGAAACTAAATAAATGCTTGTAAAATAAAATTGCTTAGCAATGACACGGCGGCAAAGTAATTTTGCTTCTTCGTGTGAATTGGGTTCTCAAAACTTTACAATTGAAAATATTGCGTCGCGATTTAGCGAGACTGGCTTCCTAAACAAGTATGGTTTTTGAATACTTTTTTCCTATATTGGTCATGGATGGACAAGATTTATAAAGTTAATTGACTACAACTTTTTGGGAAGTGCATTAAAAGGATCGATTTAGATTCAGATCCATGAGATACCACTGATTGGCCGCAGCAGCTGCTCTCGGGATTTCGTTAATATTTATTGAACTGGTTTGAGACCACCTGCTTGTGTTTGGGGTGGATGTACTGTTGTTTTTCAAGCTGCCTAAAGCATCTATGATATAGCTTGACGACTACCATAAAATAAATAAATATATAGGGACAAATCACACATATTGAGCTAGCTCCAAAGTAAGTTCGACACTTGTGTCATAAAGCATCTATCCGGCAGAATGTTATGTGTTTTCCGGCAGAGTACAATAGGGCCACTCTAAGACCTCCCGTGGATGTCGTAGAAGGCGACTTAGGGAATACAAGCTAAACAAACCTTATAAACATCAATGAGACTTCTCCAACCCGTCTGGCCAGCGAGGAAAGTCCTCTGGCTGACCTGGCCCTGTATGGCTCTGGTAGTACAGAGAGGATCGTGCTCCTGCAGTGGAGATAGAAAGACCTGATGATGATGATGATGAAAGCACCTATGATATAGCTTGACCATACAAAGATGACAGTCAGGATCAACGTCTTAACGTGCCTTCCGAAGCACGGAGAAGCTCGAGAATTTAACCCACCCAAGTGCGGACCCATCTCTACTTTAGGAGGGCTAGTAAAGCGTGTTCTCGCTGAGCCATCGAGCTCTTCAGTAAAAGGATTGAGGTGGATGCCTGAGGATGGTGGATGCCTATTTGGAAAGTTAAACTCATTTTCAAGAAAAATATTTTGAAAAACATTCCAAAATTTAAATTGACAGTAATTTCCATTTATCGAACATGTGCTCGCAAAATTTCACAAGAATCGGTTGAAAATTACGACCTATATAGGAGAACAGCCGGACTAGACAGACATACGAAAGCAGTTTCTGAAACGGAGGCGCTTCACACTCATGGTTAAAACCAAAATTATGTGAGACTAGCTGAAGCCCGCGACTTTGTTCGCGTGGTCTTTATGACTCTGGAAAATGCTCATAAGGCTGAACAACTTTTGCTAAGGCGTAATTTTTATATTTTTTATAGTTTAGCTGGTAAATTATGGTTCTGCATCAGGTGTTCTATTTTCCAAAATCAATCATAGTCTATGTGTTGCAGAGGCTTAACAGCTTAGTTAACAGCTACATAACATTTTTTTTATTCGAATCAGTCCAGTATTTCAGGAGATTAGCGTGTTCAAACAGACAAACAGACAAACAAACAGACATTTTGTTTTAATTCTTACTTTATTAATACAATTTTTTTTGGAAACATTTAATGTACCGACACATTTTTTACTGTTTTATTATATGTATGTATAGATTATATTGCAACGAAGAGATTCAGGAATGCCCTTCCTTTTCTTTGGTAGAAGATACTTTCAGAAAATGCTTGACAACATTGAATAGTAAATGCGACCATTTGACCTGAATTTGGTTATTCGTAGATAAACCTGATAAACCTGCAGTGCGATTCTGAGCTATTAGTTTTATAAACTTTGACACAAAAGCATCTTGCCAGTTTCGAATTGGTATTCTGAGACGTTTTTTGGTCACACAAAACGACTTGAATCTGGTTGAATTAACTTGAATCGACTTGACTTACTGTCATATATGACAACATGTTAGCAGTTTTCCGCGGGTTTGCTTACGATTTGAACTGTCAACCCCGAATCGGTATTCTACGATTCGACATCTTTCGTGTTTTTGACGCTGTCAGAAGGCAATTGGTATTCCGGCAATTACAATGATCGTACTTTGGATAGTTTGAGCGCTGATTTTGTATCGAAACCGCTGTCAAAACTACGAACGAACCTCGAACGCGTGTTTTCTTTCGTGATATGAGCGGACTGGGACAAATATTTTTATTTTACCTTTTTACATAAATTTATGTTGTAGAAATGTTTTAAACATATACCAAATTCCAAATTGAAGATGTAAAAATATATGTCGAAGTCTAACAAAGTACTTTCTAGGGGTAGGACAACATCAATCCCATATCTATCGACAGAGGAGTACGGCAAGGGGTCACCATCTTAAAAAACCGGCCAAGTGCGAGTCGGACTCGCGCACCGAGGGTTCCGTACAAATTTAATACCTCTACGCGTTTATGAGGAAATGGGTAGTAAGTTTAAAATTATTAAAAAAAAATATATTATGTGATGTAACTAAAAATTTATGGTTTTCGTAATTTTTCCTTTATCTATGCTATAAGACGTTGCTTCGTACCAAATTTCAAGATTCTGAGTTCACGGGAAGCACCCTGTAGGTTTTGATTCCCTTGCAAGTGTCGAAAATTTGCGGCATAAACGGCTGTATCTTTTGATTGCGTTGGCTTAGAAATTTGATTTTTTCACAGCTTCAAGGGACAGTAGACCTGAGTAATTGATATAAATTTCAGCTTCATACCTCCACGCGTTCCTGAGAAAAAGGGTCTTGACAGACGGACGGACGGACGGACAGACGGACAACAAAGTGATCCTATAAGGGTTCCGTTTTTTCCTTTTGAGGTACGGAACCCTAAAAAGACATGTTAAAATAGAAATCTAGCAAGTTAAGCAACACCAGGCGTGGTCCGCATTTGGGTGGGACCACAAGTGGCATAAAATTTTCCCGAGCTACTCCGGGCTTTGGAAGGCACGTAAAGCCGTTGGCCCCGGCTGTCATCATTGTATGGCAGTCGTTAAGCAACCAGTGTTGGCCACTTACACACACGTTTGTGGCGAGAAGATACAGATAATGTAATACATACATACATAACATCACGCCTGTTTCCCACAGGGGTAGGCAGAGACTATGGACCTCCACTTGCTACGATCCTGACAAACAAATAATCTAATGTAATTAAGTTAAGCAGTGGAGCTAAAAGGCCTAAATGCACTGCTTTTATAGTAAACTATCTGAAGTCCAGGCCTTTATACGCGTAAAATGAACTTTAGAATTAACCTAACCTCCGTCTTGCCTTCTTTGGTTGGGCTGGCGGAAAACTGGTAAGGTGACAGGAACCCCTACGTGTGTATTGTCTTCACCTGCAGTACTGATAAGATCTCGGTTTTAACATATGTATTTGTTTTTTGTTTGTGTAACTGGCCAACACTGGTACTGGTCTATAGGTATCTGACATAGCTTGACGACAGCTATACCGTGGTGATTTTCAAGACTAACGGCTTGCATATCACGTAATAGATACATTATCACATTTTCATTCCTTACGGTATACACAGAGCCCAGGGCTGTAAGACCGATAGGACAGGCTTAGCGTAATGGTGAGATCTAAATTATGTTCATAGGCGATGCGGCTAGAATCAATGATTACTGAATATTCATTAACAAAATTCATAATCCGTAGAAAATAATTACAAAGTTCAAGTTATAAATTATTTAAAAGCTCATAAAGGAATTTGTATTTCTGAAAAGGGATGTGGACTAGATAAAAAGATATTATATTATTTGGTCCGTCAACTAGATTATCCAAAAATAAAGGACCCATATTTTTTCGGTTAGCAAAGTAATATAAATTTACAAAGATACAGATACGCTTCCAAGTGTCGAAGTGGGGATGATTTAAGACACCTTTAGTTAAAAATCGTAGGTGATCTTGGGGTCATGTGAAATTTAAATGCGTATTATCTTTGTCATTATTTGTTAGTAATAGAAAAAATAATAATCTACCTACTCTGAGCCAAAAAATATTTTTAGTCAATATCCCTATTGTGCACACGATAGCAACTCGAAAGAAAATACGAACCAAAACCCATACAAAGCCGACCTCGCCCCGCTTCGAAACAAACCCGATAGAAAGTAAGATGTCATTAGATTGGTATTCTGGTAATTTACTAAGTTCGATCGAAGCCGAGTGAGCAAGTTTGGGGCCAGGAAACTTACCGATTCAAATTTAATCTCACCTGGGCAGTCACTAATACAGGCATGTGCACGAGCTAGAGCGCACGCGTGCGCGTATGCGTGTGCGTGTGCGTTTGCTTATGCTATGCTACGAATATTCGCGCTTTCGTCTTCGGAAAATTGCCGGTTTAGGTCTTATAATTTATAAAATAAATACAATTTGTTTTGATAAACAAATATATACGGACAAATCACACAGTTTGAGCTAATCCCAAAGTAAGTTCGCGACTTGTCTTATGGGATCTACTCAACGATTCTATATTTTTTTTATATATATAATAAGAGCACATTGGTACACATTGCGCGTTTTAAAACGCGCTTTTTGAGAACCCCTAATTCAATAGAAATGTACACATGCAAGCGCGCGCTGCTGGTCAAGCGCGTGTCAAGCGCGCGTTTACATTTTTTCGTTTGAACGAGCGTTGCTCGGGCGTCATCTGCGCGCTTTGAGATATATGAGCGGCCATTTTGTTGAACATTTGATCGCGCGCTTTCGTTTCACGATTCGTTTCTTTTCCATTTTTTTTTGCTTTTTTCGCACCTTACTATCGCGCGTAGAACGCCGTCCTAAGAGCGGTGTGTGTACGCGACCAACGCGACGCCGAGCGCCCAGTATGTACTGGCTCTAACCGGCCAAGTACGAATCGGATTCGCGCACTAAGGGTTCCGTACCATTATCTATAAAAAATCGCGTTTGTTGTATGGCAGCCCCCTTAGATATTTATTTTATTTTGTTTTGAGTATTTATAGTTAAAGTAGCAACAGAAATACATAATTTGTGAAAATTTCAACTATATATACTATACATATATAGATACTATGGTGGTTCTTGAGATACAGCCTGGTGACAGACAGACACACGGACAGAGGGACAGACAGCGAAGTCTTAGTAATAGGGTCCCGTTTTTACCCTTTGGGTACGGAACCCTAAAAAAGAATACAGGTACCTAACTTATTATCAAGATTTATGCCTAACTAGCAAAGGTACTTTTTAACCCGGGAAAATGTGTGGACCCTGGACTCATCCCAATGAGTAAGGCCTGTCGAGCTGTAGCCACGGTAAATAGTCTACCAAGCGCCGCCGTCACAGCGCCCGCATCGTTCGTGGCGACCAATATGTGAGCACATCGCTCACATATTGGTCGCAACGAACCAATATGAGCCAACGTCTACCAAGCGACGCTCACTCACCAATCCAGGTTTCGACCTCGGCTGGTTCCTTAACTTGTGAAAGCACGTGACCGCTCGTGCTCCCTCACATTACTAGATTTTTCAAAATAAATAAATGTGTATAGACAAATCCCACAGATTGAGCTAGCCCCGAAGTAAGTTCACGACTTGTGTAGATACTATATTTTATAACAAATAAATATATAGATAAAAATCCAAGACCCACGTCAATATGAAAAAGGTCATTTTCCATCTTGACCTGACTGGAGATCGAACCCGGGACCTCTGCTGTGACAACCTAGTATGACGAACCCAAGACAGCAGAGGTCGTCGAAACTAGATACAAGTTAAAATCCAGTAAGACTGGCCTCCAGCTAGACAGCGTTCCAATAAATATACCTACATACCTACGTAGGTAATGAAAGAATCATACATACAAAAAAAAAACAGGTACAGTCGAATTAATAACATCCTCCTTTTTTTTAAGTCGATTAAAAATATTCTATCTAGAGTAAAATGAAAACAAACCTCGGGTACAGTCAAAACCTGACCTGGCAACCTATCCAAAGACCAAAAAAAAAAATGTTTAATGTTGTCTACCAGTGCTTGTCAAGACTAAGACTAATCAAACGAGTCTGACAGTTCAACGCAATGGGATTATGTTGTTTTATAACTGAGTTCTCGGCTCCATAAAAGTAAATTAAAAGATGGTATGGTGGATGTTACCACAACAAGACTCTCATTCTAGGCGTTAGCAAGAAAACGAGCGCGCTCGACAGACTTGATAGATGAATCGAGTAGGTTGCTACTCTGCAAAGCGGCTCGTCTCTCTCGACCATAGGACCCTGGCGTGAGAAGACTTAGACTTAGACTTTTTAACGACATTGCTCCGCGATTGAAAGCCGCCCCTGGTGATAAGAGAAATGATTATTTTTGCTATCTTTTGCTATCCAGCGAAGAAACTAGAAGATTTCATATAAGAGAGTATGAATCTGTAGAATATACTCTTTTCAAAACCAATATGTTTTTCTAATCATTCTGGAGCATGTCAACTCATGTATAGTGCTCTGAAATGACATATTGTAAATTTTTAATAATGTTGATTTTTACAGGACTCATATTATGAATTAAATATACATTATTTTCACAAAACACACTATTTTGGATGTTATGAATGGAACTCTTTGTGCCATAATATACAATACAAGTGTTAAGTGTTAGAGGATTCAAAGGAGTTTCGAAAAAACAGATTGGATTAAAATTATTGACTAAAGCTCAAAGACAACTACTGGAATACTGGAAATTATTGATTATTTCAAGATATTTTCATCTTGAAATGTTTTATTATAAGAAAAATAAATATTGCTTGTGTATATATATCGTATATTATTCTCACATTCTTGTCTATTTATTTATTTTTTATAAAATTCCACTGCTGGACGAATTGCCTCTTCCCTGCATAATCAGTAATTACGATGGGCAAACGGAACGGACAGGACGATCACTGTAGATGGTATAGTAGTAAAGCTATTACATAAATATATAACAGAGATTTTGGACTATACATATTTTCAATCTGGTAAACAGTTTTTGACATTTGTGTGTCTATGAAGTTTTACTATTCTTGACAGATTTGTAAGTTATTTGGTTTAAATAAATGTAATACTTACTTGATTATAATAGGGATGTGCAAACTGCTAGAAGAAAAGATTTATCGAATCGATATTTAAGTTGAACGAGCAAAGCAAATGTAGGATTGTTCGAAGATCTTCCCATTTCAGATCGTAAAAGCCGATCGAGGGAATGGGCAAAAATGCAAATCATGTTATCAGGCGATGCGGCTAGCAACCCATCACTATATTGATTGCTTTTCCATCTTCTCGCCCACCATGACACTAAAAGTGGCTTTTGGGTCTTGCGGCCCTGGGCTCTGCATAGAACCGCAAGACCCAAAATGCTCTGTCTGCCCCATTAGGGATAAAGACGTGATAGTATGTATGTATGTATGTAAACTACTCTGATCGAGCTAGCCCCAAAGTAAGTTTGAGACTTGTGTTATGGGATACTAACTCAACGATACTTACTATATTTTAGTACAAATACATTTATAGATAAACATCTAAGACCCAGGACAATTTGAAAAAGGCCATTTTCCAACTTGCCCTGACCGGGAATCGAACCCGGGACCTCTGGGTGGCGGACAAGCATGGTGACCACTATGCTACGGCGGTCGTCAAATGAAAAATGCATTATTTCTGGAGTATGGCAGTGCCAACAATTTTCGGAGCACGACCTACCTCGCGTTTCATAGTTATTGTGACTTAGGAGGTTGGGGTTTCTTTTATGAATCTTTATTTTGATTATCATATTGGCGCTCAACATATTAAAAATTGTAAACGTTTCAAAGCTAAACTTTGCGTTGCATATATGACGGAAATAATCACAGGTAAACCCATGGCCTGTTTATAAAGATCTATTCCTTTTATCGATATCTTCAATTTGCATGTCTACATCCACAGACAAAGCTAGAATTACTACAAAACCGATAAAAATCGTAGTTTTTCAATCCCTACTCCGCTCACCTTCGATTTGAAATGTCAGAAGAAAGTTTAACTGGTTTTGGTTCGAATCGAGGCGTGTTCGAAGCGTACTTTGTATCGTGAATTTGACAGTTAAAATGTAAAATACCAGAATTGCACTGCTGAACACGGTACGAATACGAGAGCACTCGTATAAACTAGTGTTAGCTACCTTCAAAGGCCTTTGGCCTTTATACATGGACATAACTGCAGCTTCCTTTACGGACCCGATACGTTTCAATTTGTTAACCACAGCGCGATGGTTCGATGCCAGTTGCCAAATGAATGGAGGACTTTGGAATATTTTAACCTATTGCGGCAGGAGGTATGTTTTTAAGTGTATATGTTTATTTCTTTGGCACGCTGCGTAAAAGACTTGGTGGATTTTAGTCAGAAAGGTGTCGTTAGATTTGTCGTAATTGTCAGAGTGACACAAAAATTAATACAAGAAACTATAGATTACATTGAAATAATCACAGCTAGGGAGTAAATTTTTAGGCTAGATGATATGGGGACATACCCATACTATGTATCACAATTTTTCTCCCTGTCGTGACCATCCTTAGTATATGTTTTTTTTTGTGTGTAAGCGGCCAACACTGGTGTCGGATTTTTAAGTTACTTAAGGCATCCGACGTAGATTAACGACTGCCATACAATGATGTCAGTCAGGACCAATGGCTTAACGCGTCTTCCGAAGCACAAAAGACCTCAAAAAATCATTATATACCATCTGTGTTCACCCATCCAAGTGCGGACCACGCCCGGTTTCGCTTAACTTGCGAAAGCGCTAGTAATGCATACTCCCGTCGCCGGCTCCTCACATTGAAATCTGAGCAAAGCGACGCATTTAATAACGGGAAATATTTAAAGGGGTTTACGTCAGGACAGCGCAATCTTAGCTCCGGAGCGGTCCGTATCGTTTATATTGGAAATTCCGATGCTTTTCCTCCTGTTTCAGGCGCTTGCTCACCGGCGAGGAAACGAGAGGCGGTGAAAGGCGAGCTGTGAGAGCGTAAAGACGGGGCAAAGGACGGTAGCGCGAAATTATGGTGGGAAGATAGTAAGTAGGTGCGTAGTACAATGGGGCGAAATTAATTAGGTGCGATGTATGAAGGGGCGAAAGTAAGTAGGTGCGTAATACGGTGGGGCGAAAGCAAGAAGGTGTTCAATGTTCGGTCGGGCGTAAGTAAGTAGGTCCGAAGTACGGTGGGGCGAAAGTAAGTAGGTGCGTAGTACGGTGGGACGAAAACGAGTAGGTGCGATGTTCGGTGGAGCGAAAGTAAGTAGGGCGTATTACTGTGGGGCAAAAGTAAGTAGGTGCGCAGTAATGTTGGGCGAAAGTAAGTAGGTGCGATTTTCGGTGGGGTGAAAGTAAGTAGGTGCGAAGTATGGTGGGAAGTATGATAGGGCTTAAGAACGAAGATGCTAAGGATAGTGTCGCGTGTGAAATATGGATTAAGACTGGTCAGAAAATATTATAGGTTATTTAGTCCGTCAGTTAAATTGTCCCAAAATAAAAAGGCTTAATTTACAATTCATTCAAGTAGGTAAATATCACAATAAACTAATAGTGCGGGAAGTAGTGTCACCCAATGTATGGAAGGTGCAAATTTTGGTATCGGAAGAATTCACTTGGCACAGATGTAATATACGTAAAGTTAAGCTAATTTAGCCCGGTAGCCATCCCCCACCCCCTGGGGGGTAGGTAGGGTGGGCATTCGAAGTTACTCGCCGCCGCGCTTCAGAGAAAAAAATCATATCAACTTCTATTTACCTAACACCTCAAGTGTGGTATCATTTTCTGATAAATCAGGCATAAGGAATTCAATTTTGAGTACAATTTTACATGTAATGTAAAGATTAATAGTAAGAAAGGGAAAATATTGTCGAAAATATTAAAATCGGATCGATTTTATTTTTATTTTAACTAATTTATTTTACCAGAAATCCTGTATTTTGTGCAACAAAAAATACTATATTGAAGAATATTTATCTAGCTTTTAAAAAATATATACATACATACATACATACTATCACGTCTTTATCCCTAATGGGGCAGACAGAGCATTTTGGGTCTTGCGGTTCTATGCAGAGCCCAGGGCCGCAAGACCCAAAAGCCACTTTTAGCGTCATGGTGGGCGAGAAGATGGAAAAGCAATCAATACAGTGATGGGTTGCTAGCCGCATCGCCTGTTAACATGATTTGCATTTTTGCCCATTCCCTCGATCGGCTTTTACGATCTGCGTGGGAAGAGAAGCAGCTGGTACATTCTTTTTTTTATTTCTCCCAGACCAGCATGGGAGAAAAAATATATACTTTATTATATATAGCTGTCATACATCTATCTGAAAAAAATCGGACATGGCACGCGGCGGCGCCTAGGAACTAATGCAACCGTAACTAATAGTGCGGGAAGTAGTGTCACCCAATGTATGGAAGGTGCAAATTTTGGTATCGGAAGAATTCACTTGGCACAGACGTAATATACGTAAAGTTAAGCTAATTTAGCCAGGTAGCCATCTCTATCTATATTACATCTGTGCCAAGTGAATTCTTCCGATACCAAAATTTGCACCTTATGACACTACTTCCCGCACTATAACTGTATTTTGTTTGAAATAAGAATGAAAAAAGAAAAAAATTACATATTTACAAATATACACACAAAAAAAAGGTAACTATTAATTTAGTCTAAAAAGTCGTGCCCACGTGGCATAAAATGATACCCGCCAAAATTCCATTTTGCCATGAATATTGATACTGGTGCCGCTTGTCTTTTCTCCGTCATCAGTGGAAAAACGCCTTTATAAGAGTTTAGTTTTGTAGTTCGGTTGCTGTCAGAAAAGTTTATTGAATATTTATTGCTTTCTTGATTTTACTTTTATTTATAAATCATCATTTTGCGGCTCCGCCATTATTCTCGTGAGTGAAGTGAGTCACAGCCACTGTACCAGTAACTCCCCTGTTTTCAAACTAGTGAAAATGCGTAAAGTGAAAGTACATGCTAACATTACTTAGTCTTAATCGCACTTAGGCAAATGATTAAAGTGAGATTATTTTTCAAACTCCACCCCAAAACTACACAACCGATTTTGATAAACATTTTATAGGACTACTTAGCAAGTATTCCCTAACCCTTCCGAACAAAAAGGGAATTTTCCAAATCGGCGTCTTCGAATAATTGATAGCCATACATAAATAAAGATCGCGACGAATAGGTGACCTTTCCCATTTTTGGAAGTCGGTTAAAAATAAGTAAGTGTTCGGGTTCTGCCGACACTATGTCTTGATAACAGTTCAAACTATATTGTTAAGCCAAAACTTATTATGTAGTATAATGAGTACGCGCGGCGCTCTTGATGACCTATTGCGAATTGAATATAAAACATTGTACGATGATAGCTCGTACATAACGTTTGGCACCTCTACCACAGATTACTAATAAGGTACTACCTCTACGGCTCTTGCTCCAAACTAAATTAGTAAAACTGTTTATGTAATTCAAGTAAAATCAAATCAAACTATTGTTTTTCAGTTACAAGCAATAAACAAATATAAATAAAAAGTCAATTTGTGAACACTATCGTCGACACAGAATCCACAAAAGTTGATTGGCTAACAAATTGATTTATTAATTGGAAATTTTTTCCAAGAAATATCAGCCAGTGAGCGCTTGATTTTGTTGACGTCATGAAAGTGTTGTATTTTAATTAGTAAGTACTTAGTTACGTGGTATATTGGTTACCACGCTACCCAGTCTGCCATTTGGGGGTTCTGCTTGGGTTAGCTCAAAGACAGCCTTGCAAAGATTACCGCCGATACCAACGGATTCGGAGCTCGAGAAATTATTATGCCACCTATCCAAGTGCAAACCGAACCCCGGGTATTGTAGTAATGGTTCCACCGTTATCAGGTTTTTTTGTCTACATTGCAGGAGCACGACCCTTTCTGTACAACCAGAGCCATACTTGGCCAGAGCAGCCAGAGAACTTGGCCTACACTCTCCTCGCTGATCAGACGGGTTGGAGAGGTCTCATTGATGTTTATAAGCTTTGTATAGCTTGTATTTCCTACGTCGCCTACGACATCCACGGGAGGACTTGGTGTGGCCCTATTCTACTCTGCGGGAAACCACACGGCAGTGTGTTCAGTCCACCGAGCTCAAGGTAAAATTTAAGTAGTACCTAATAATAATCTCGTATGGCTCCGTATAGATTATGAAACTTGTCCAAATGGGTCGTTTGCTGATACTGGCGATAAAATCTAAATTCTATCAGTAAATAGGATTGCGGTCGACGCCTGCCTTTGGTAAAGGGAGGGGGGCGGTGATACGATGGAGCGGGTAATATTAATTAATGATAGAATAGCTAAAAATACAAAAAAAGACAACCTTTGACATTTGCATGCCAAGGCAGGTTAAAAGTGTGATCTAAAAATTGAAATAAATCTTGGTTTTTTAATTTATACTGACTATTCGAAAATGACTGGACCGATTTGCAAAACTCTTTTTTCGTTTGAAAGCGTATACTTTCGAGGTAATCCCATAGAAATTTTATCAAAACCGGTTGTGTAGAATGTATATGAAGTCGGTTTTTAGTTTTGAAAAATTATAAAACACCTAGCTGTACTCGCGGGCTTCGCTCCCCGTGAGATTCGGTATAAAGAGTACCCTTTGTCCTTCCCCGAGTCTCAAACTATATCCATACCAGATTTCATTAAAATTGGTTCAGTAGTTGAAGTGTGAAGATGTAACAAACAAACAAATAGTATACAAACTCACTTTCGCATTTATAATATTAGTAGGATGTTGACCCTTTCATCGCCAGGATTTGAAGACACAATTGTCACACCATCACGGTATATCAAAAATTATACACTTGGCGTTGAAAGGGTCAAATCGCTGTTTCTTATCATCTGTGGCCTCGCCCCTACGCGGCGTAGGCACGGTGTAGCTAGTGAAATCATATTACCGAATTAATCTCTCAATGGCCTTACTTTAACCTACATCGAGCCAGCGACCGATACATTGGTTAAGGAACTTTATTTGCCACAATATCACAGGTATGAAACTTTATAGGAGCGGAGTATCATGCCCCATTAGGAATAAAGACGTGCACTGAGAAAAAAGAATGGTTACTAGTAGCAAAACTTTTTGCTACACGCTACCAAAATCGAGGGGCTACTGCTAGTTAAAATTTGTTTTAATTGATAGTTATAGTTTGGGACACGCAACTACATATCACTAACCAAATCGCAAGTAGCAAAACTGGTTGAGCTATTTCTTTTTTTAGTGTGAAGTGTACATCACGGGTGTACATCACGTGTAACAAAATATAGGTACTCAAATTAGTCAATTATACATACCGAATTTTTTTATACCACTCCCCCTCTTAAAAGTTTTTATTTTCAATTTAAATTCACTGAAAACAGTGAATAAAATGCTTTTAATCACTATTTTCGGTGTTTGAATTCAGTACAATTACTTTTAAACTTTGTAATTTTTCTAATTTTATTGTGAATTTTAAACAATTTAACCTTCCTTTTTCTTTATTTAATTTCTATTTTTGTTTAAATCTTCCTTTTTTTTCGTAGTCATGGTATAAAGTATAATATGCAACTCTTGAATAAAACGGATTTATATTGAGGGCCGTGAATCACTCGCGTGGATTCTCAGGATTCTAACACTTGAATCACGAATCACTCCCTGCGGTCGTGATTCAATCTTTAGAATCCTTCACTTGTTCGTGACTTTTATTTACTATACTCCATTTGTTTAGGTATTTAAATAAATGTAAACAATCTTGACATGTCTTTTTTTTGAAATACCTATACACTTTATAAATCAATACCTTTGCAAATTACAAAGTAATTATGTAATTTATAACATAATTACTTTGTAATTAGCAAAATTTACATAAATAATATTGCATATTGCATATTGCATAATATACTATTTTGCTATCATCAAACTGCGATCAGCTGTCAACTTACGGGAGGCCAAGTATAATTTTTCATTTTGCATTTTCCCTTTTGTCTGTCTAGCAGCAAATCCCTCACAGTGGAAATAATTGGGTAAACTTTAAAACGGCCTGATTGGAGGTTAATTCGTTTAACAATTCAGTCACGGCCGGCGATTGACTAATAGGGGGCCTCAGGTAGGGCTTCAAGGGCCTTGAAGGAAATCACTAGAGTCGACGTTTAAATACACGGGAGAATGAAGATGACGGAATGAACTTACGTGACATTTCTGCCATTTCTTATTTCTTTTTGTTCGTCTAGAAACTAAGGTAATATGTGTCAATATATTTATCTGCAGGTCGCTCTTTTGGATATCGTATGTCCATCAGTGGACATTATGCCGTTTAAATGATGACGATGATGTTCTTGTTTGTTTGTTATAACGTAATTGTAGTTTGTACTAAAAAACAAAATAAAGTACAAAAAATTCGAAAGAAAAGAAATTTTTCTTACATATACACAAAAACACACACAAACTATTCTCTGCTTTATCCCTAATGAGAGACAGAGCATTTTATTTCTTGGCGCTCTAAACAGCCGCAATCACTCACAGTCAACTTTTAAGCGTGATGGTGAGCGAGAACGTGGAAAAAGAAATCAAAGTAGCTCTGTAAATATACAAAAAGTTATAAGAAACAAAAACTCATGTACCAAAGCAGAAAATTATTAAAGATTTGTTGACTAGCAGAAAAAAAATATTATCAAGGATGTTTAATCAAAGATCAAGAAGAACAAACAAACTTCATCAACGGAGTTCACGCATGTTCGATGTTCTAGAGTATTGACTACGTAAAATGGAGAGGTAAAAAGTACACGTATCCAAAGGACATGTATGAAGAGATGAGTTGAGATAAAGCAAAAGAGGTTTGTCAAGATCGTAGCAAGTGGAGGTCCATAGTCTCTGCCTACCCCTATGGGAAACAGGCGTGATATTATGTATGCATTGACTACGTGATGAAGACCTAAGCTCTACCCTTTTTGATCAAGCGAGTATTTCTGTTGATCTGGACAGCGGGAAGAGAAGCAGCTGGTTCATCCTTAGCTTCTTCTTCTTTCGCCTAGCATGCCACAGAAGAAGAGAAAATGTAGTCATCTCCATAACAATCTCTGCTAACTCTATGGCGCCCGGGATTGCCTAGTTTAATGTAGGTTCATTTGTCACTGGAAGTTAGTTATTGAAATACAGGGGTTGCAGCTTGGCCCGGGTCGAGCGGGTGATGGACTGGGCCGTTCGGACTTTAGGGCCTGTCGGACTTTAGGGCCTGTCGGACTAACTCGCAGGTGTCAAAGTCTATTTGCGGAAACCTTGACCGTTCGATTAGCACATTCCGTGATATGAATACATCGACAGACCCAATACAAATAATAATAACCGGCTAAGTGCGAGTCGGACTCGCGCACGAAGAGTTTCATAATTTTGTTTTGGGTTTAAAGAATTTTATACTTAGAGAATTACAAAGGTATTCAGTTAGGTGATTCTATACATAATTAATACACTTTATAAAAATCGGTGGATGTAGGTAGGCATCACAAAACTCATTAACACCAGTGAGCTGCCAGCGACTAAACTGCTTTCCTTTATTTGAATCTCATTTTTATCTACCAGACGACTGAACCGATTTCGATAAAATTTAAATAAATAAATTTATATATAGGGACAAATTACACTAATTGTATGTTACCAATCTAAAGCATAAAAAAAATACTCTTCTTTTTAAGTCAGATAAAAAGACAAATAAATGTAAATAGTAGATTGTTATAATTTACTCATGGTACTACACATTCGTAGAACAAAATGCAGAGCGTATGCGTAGAGACGGATAAAAAGTATACTGAGGTTAAGACTAACAGATCTAAGAAATTAATATGGATTAGCTACGTTGAGCATATTTCGGTCTGCGTTACGAAAGACAGCGGGGAAGCACCTATTGAGTAAAGTCGACGACCTCCGTGGCGTAGTGGTCACCATGCTAGTCCGCCACCCAGAGGTCCCGGGTTCGATCCCCGGTCAGGGCAAGTTGGAAAATGGCCTTTTTCAAATTGTCCTGGGTCTTGGATGTTTATCTATATATGTATTTGTTACAAAATATAGTATCGTTGAGTTAGTATCCCATAACACAAGTCTCGAACTTACTTTGGGGCTAGCTCAATCTGTGTAATTTGTCCCTATGTATTTATTTATTTAAAGATAAGCTATTTAAGTATCACTGAAATGTGTCTTACACAATTATGCATCATCATCCTCTTGTATGCCTGGTTTCATCCTCAGCGGTAACGCTCTGGTTGCATCCGCAGCTTTAGAGCCCGGGGTCCGCTACCTAACCAAGGTGATTTGATGAGGTTACTGGTTTTTACACAGAGCGACTGCCTTCTGAACTCCTCAACACAAAGGGTAAACCAGAACCAATCCTTGGATAGGTTGAGCAAACGCTATACGTAGATGGCGTTCGGGACCGTACATTACATAATGTGCCTGCCTTCCGCAACACGGAATCAACTTTCTTTTTGGCATAATCAGGGAATTCAATTTGCAATATCTAACCAAACTGGTCATTTTGGAAATCTTTGGGAGAGGCCTATGTCCAGCAGTGGACGTTATGCGGCTGAAATGATGATGATTATGATGATGAACCAAACTGGAAACTTCTTTTCACAAAGTATGCTTTCCAAAACACAGAATCATCTTTTTTTCGGATAATGAGACGATTCAGGCTGCAATATCCTAAGCAAGACTGGAAACTAATTTTCACAAAGAAGTGGGATTCGAACACACGGCCACGGAGGCAGTCAGAGTGTCTCACACAGTCATTGAACGAGCGATAGAGTACCTGTAGAAGCGTCGTCGTTTCAGGGGGGTTACTCCAAAACCGGCACGCAAGACAGACGTTACTCGTATCCGCGTTTCAGTGTCAAGCAACATTGAACACTAACGTCATTAAGCAATAAAGTTAAATTTGGTCTGACATCGTACGATTAACGTATTATTTTAGAGAGTAGCCCCCCAGATTCGGTAAAATTTCTTTCGTGTATCCGAATTCCGGATTTTCGAATATTAAATGTCAAAAAACGGTACTACATCACACACCGTTTCGCTCATAACTTACACCAACCACTCATGTTTAGAGTTATCAAGACGTTTGGCAGACCACCAGAACTCGCCCTCGCCGTTGATTCTTTCAGATATATTGCGTTATTTGTCACGGATTCGAGGAGGACATCTCGTTTGCAAAACTTATCCTTCATCCAAACGATAAGTAAGTCCGTCAAAAAATAAATTACTTGGCAATGCCACGAAACATGCATGTTTATTTTTTTTTGCCGTGTAGTCTCTGGCAGAGTAGAATAGGGCCACTCCAATTCCTCCTGTGGATGTCGTAGATAGAAGGCGACTTAGGAAATACGAGCCAAACAAAGCTTGTAAACATCAATGAGACCTCTCCAAACCGTCTGGCCAGCGTGGAGAGTGTAGGCCAAAGTCCTCTGGCTGCTCTGGTCAAGTATGGCTCAAGTATGTACTAGGTACTAGTACAGAGAGGGTCGTGCTCCTGCAGTGGAGACAAAAAGACCTGATGATGATGATGATGATGACGCATGTTTTTCAACTCTCTTTACTTTTCTCATATAACGTGATTGGAAATCCATAGTCTCTGCCTACCCCCACGGGAAACAGGCGTGAACATATGTATGTATGTATTAGAGTGATTGTACGAGCGAGTAAATAAGGTGGTCAGACGACCTGACCGGGTCGCTGGAAAGCGATGGATGCAGGCCGCTCTTGATCGATCATTTCGGAAATCTTTGGGTGAGGCCTATGTCTAGCAGTGGACGCTATGCGGCTGAAATAAATAATAATTATCTTAAAATAAATGATTATCTTTGTTTATAATAAGTATCTAACAATCTTGCAGATAACTAAAGAAAAATACTATTTAATTATACTTTGACATTTAAATTAATAAATTAAGTAACTGCATGTCATTATTAAATTCAATAAACGGGTAACTCACGTATAGAGTCAGCTACTGCCTATATACTATATGCGATATACGTGAGTTACCCGTTCATTGAATTTAATAATGATTGCAATTATAACTAACGTGAGAACGTTAGTTTTAATCAAAAAATAACTGCATGTCATTAAATTCGCTTGCCGTTTCACCTTTGGTTGCGATACCCGACAGGGTTCATAGTATAAAACAGTGACTTTGTAATTAGAACTCACGTACGTACATCATGAAATGCAATCAATAATTTAAATTGAATTGAATTGAAACGATGAACGAGCGAGCGAAGTTATCCGAGCCTACTTGAACAATCAAACGTTCGTATGTATGTTTGTTCGACGATAACTTGAGTAGTTTGATCGGAGCTTTGTAAAGTTAGTATGGCGAGTGTGTAGTAGTAGCCAACAAAATGTTGAATTTCGAACATGAGACAATCGGTGGTCTGAATAAAAACTTTCTACCCACTCCTTGAATTCTATGCAACGTGGAAGGGACGTACCCGTAATAAATCGAACCACAGGCTATACTAGATCACTATAGTATATAAGTATGATAAAAAAATTACTTTCCCATACAAATTGCCCGTGCGGCTGCACACTTTCGCATGGGAATGTCGATTTTTAACACTTTACTTTAGCAAAAATTTGCACTATACACTTAAATCGAAAAATAATGTTCCCACACTTACAATAGGTATATTTAAAAGACCTATTCAAAGGACAGCCTACACGACGGGATAATCGAGAAAAAAAATTGACTTCCACTGTACTTGTACGGAAGCTACCTTGTATGATTAATATACATACCCATGCCAAAAGACAGCTTTCTAGTACTTATATCATCATTATCATCATCATCAGGTCCCTTCTTTACTACGGAACCCTAAAAATGTCTGAACTCACTTGCTTTCAAACAATCTATCGCAAAAAAGTATGATTTTAAAATTAAGTATCTTTGCTTTTGTTTTATGTCTTAGACCTAAAGACATTTTTATTGCCCAATTGCTTTTCCTCCCACGACACAGAAGACATTTAAATGTAATCCAAAACGAAAAACAAAAATGTTTCATTCTAAAGATAACCGAAATTAATTTAAAAACTGAACTTTGACATCGCTTTGGTATCTTAGAGAACGTGGCATGACAAACAATATTGTACTCAAAAGCTTTGTCAATAAGGGAGTGAATTCAATGTATTTGTAAAGTTTCGAAAGGTTGTCTTAGAATTTAGAACCACAAATAACTATGATACAGATGTGAAATATTGTGGAAATATGTTGTGACGCCGTGAAAAATATGCCTCGTGGAATCTATCTTGAAATTTTATTTGAGATCCCAGTATTGGTCCCGTATAAGTACCTACAATTTCTCAGTCCACTCTATGTCCACCGCAGGACTAAAAGCCTATATTTTATAGGGATGATTTACTCATAGCCATGTAAGCCATGACTATTCTGTATGGACGTAACCGAGACTGATCTCTTATCTTTTTTGTATGAATAGCAATGTACGGTTCGTGACGACTTCGTATGCGACGTATAAGACGTGAAAGTCTGTCATTTGAAAAACAGTGGGTTACATCTGTACCTTCTTCAGTTTGTGCCTGTGGCAAGTACAAATTGATAAAGTATGAAAGTTGAATAACAAATCAATCGGAATTGTTAACTGTTGTGTGAAATTCGTCCAACTCCCTTTGCTTCATGTAACTTTGGGGCGTAAATGAATTTAACAATTTGGCCGACTTGGGCCATTGTTTTGTTTTGAAGGGATTTTGATGTGTTTTCGACTATTTCCCCGTTTAATTTGCTTTTCATTCTAAACGACCCAAAATTATTGAAGAATTATATCATAAAATGGTAATCGTTTCTTGTTTAACCTTTCAGTTTCCGGATGGCATTAATAAATGCTACGTTCATTGTTTTACTGTTATGTCTGGTATTGGCGGTAAAGGAAAGGTAAATAAATTGATTATAGAAAGTAAAAAACAACAATGGTAAAATATAGACAAAGTATGCTCGGCAACTCTTTAGTTTTTCATTTGTATTGTGTTTATTTAAGTAAAGTTTCTGATTCAAAGATTTCAATACAGCTAGGAAGTTGACTACGAAAATTGCTTTGTTCTTGATAACTGAAGAAATTAAATAAAGCAAGTTATCTAGCAAGTTAAATAAAATAAATGTGCAAAACAAGCAGACTTGCAATTTCTTGTTCAATCTCGAGACAATTGAAACCGAGCATCTTAATCTCAATTTAAAACGGCGCGGTCTTAATCTTAGACTAGAACACAGACTTAACTTAAGCGAAGACCACAATTTATAATGAAAGCGCTAACCAGTGTGTGCAACTTTATGAATATGGTCAGCGAGGCTGGGATGCGTAGGGGTGGGGTAAATGTCGATAAACTATCGATATAACTTGGAGTGCTGGATGTAGCGGAAGTGAGGTGATATGCTATATATATCAACCGCCACAAAAGGAACATCTTCAAGCTAGGCGTGTTGTTGCGGGGAATCGCGACGTCGGTGTATCGTCGGAGGTTGTATATATAGTCAGTTGCAACCAGAACTCTGAGATCGAGATGTAGGATACTGCTGGCGCCATCTCGTATGATTCTTGTGAACTATGGTATGGCGTCGTTCATTGTTGTTTGTGGTTTTTAGTTCCTCGTAGTGGCGTAGAGGTCGCCACAGTGGAGTCCAGGCGGTTTAGACACTGGGATGTGCTTTGTGTCTGTGTTGTATGGTAGGCGCGACTTCAAGCCTTGCTATAAGCGCAACATGGTATATGTTGCGTTTATAGAGATGAGTTTGTACTCATGTACGGTTTTTTCAACTTTGCATCCGTCCACACTGGTTTCACTTGTTTGTAATAGTGACTGTTTGCCATTATTTTTTAACAGGCCCGAAAATATGTATCTATGTATTGTCTTTTGAGGGCATTGATTGAGCCACCTCGGATGCTCTTAGACAGGTCGAAAAATTTGACACTTGTGTTAACTACACACGCTCGATAAACGAGAACTATTATATTATGTTTGCAATAGCCAGCAACGAAATCCCGAAAAATAAATAGCTATTTCAGTGACAATTTAGTCATACATGTATCTGGCCAAAATATTATTAATGAAGGTATTTTAAAAAACATGATGTAGATGTTAATCTTGTCTCTATTAGGATCCCATTTTCCAACTACTAATCCTTTTACCGACACAGAACTGATTATTATTTGCAATTATGTGAAGAAAGTCCATATGCTTCAACCTTGTTGCAAAACAATCTTATACCTTTAAACGAGCAATTCTTGTATATATATTTATATATTTGTATATGGGGGTTTTCGGGGGTAAACAATCAATCGATCTAGATTAGTTTTATGTTTGGGAAAACGCGTGTTTTCGAGTTTTCATGCGTTTTTCTTTCCACGCAGAATATGGTCGCTAATTTCGTCGCGCCGCGACCGCCTTGATTTAGCTCAGTGGTTAAGGATAGCGACCGCTAGAAAGAGTGTTACGGGTTCGAATCCCACTCGGTGACTTATTTTTGTTTTTTATTTATACGAGTTTTCATGCGTTTTTCTTTCCACGCCGAATATGATCGCTAATTTCTTCGCGCCGGTCGCCATCCATTTTGGCTCAGCGGTTTATGATGCGGACCGCTAGAAAAAGTGTTACGGGTTCGAACCCCACTCGGTGACTTACTTTTGTTTTTTTTTTTATGTTCAAATTTATATAATTTTTTATTTTGTATTGTTTTTAGACAAGTTTAAAAAAAATTAGTTAATGTTTGAGATGTAACCGAGCAAAGCTCGGTCGCCCAGGTACTAAGACTTTAACAACAGAAATCTGAAAAGAACAACAAATCCTTAAATTTTACTCACCCCAGTTGAACAATTACAACAGTTATGTTTAAAGCGATTGTTTTAACAGAGTTAGAGCTAGTTGAAGACCTTTATCGATAATCTAGTCGAACAAATTGTTGCGAGTTTAATGAAAACAAATAACAAAGCAAGTTCTAGAACATTCCAACTGTTTGTTGAGATCTTGGCCGACTGTTCATAATTGAATTAGTTGGTTAGTGTTAAGATGGCTAATTTTAACAAAAAGCACGTTTATTTTGTAGGGATTTTATTATAGGTTATCAAATCATAAAATGAGCGAAATACTCAATCTTCTTGGGTTTCTGTAAAAGAAGTGTGTTTAAATAATTTTAACAATAATTTTTCAAAACTAAAATCCGACTTTATCCCCAAACTACAGAACGATTTTGAAAAAAAAAACCAAATCTGCAAGCGTCTTCGAATAATCGGTTAATGTACATCTTATTAATATTATAAACGCGAATTTTTTTAAGTATGAATGTATGTTTGTTACTCTTTCACGTAAAAACTACTGAATGGATTTTATTGAAACTTTACAATAAAATAGCTCATACATTAGAAAATAACACATAGGCACTTATAGATAAATAATTAAAATTAAAGATACTGCGCAGACGAAGTCGCGGGCACCAGCTAGTATAACAAATAATTGTAACGAATTGATAACCTCCTCCATTTTTGAAAGTCGGTTAAAAAGAAATAATTTTGTATCTGTTAACTCCTGCTGCAACCTTCGATTTAAAATATTTCTAACATGTGTTTTTTCATCGATAAAATCATTTTCTCTGTCGCATCTCTAACAAAATACCAATTTAATGCACGAACTGTCAAAATGAAGAGATTATGCAATAACCTATGTTAATGTTCAAAAGCTTTATAGCCTTGACAATAAGAGCTAATTTGGTCTGTGAAGCGACGTGGTCACTTGACATGTGGCGTAATAAACGGTTTGTATCAGATCGTAGATGTGTCATATAAATTACTCATGTTCAGAGGATATCGCCTATGTTGTACTATAGGCTAGACATTTAGCGAAATCTAAATAGACTTTGTTCCAACGCGATAAGTTTGTAAATGAGGTAAATGATGCGTTTGGTGTGACGGCCGCTGTACTCGGTGTGTGGTGGTGACAGAACTATTTTGTAAATGGGCATAAATTAAATTCTTCTTCAGTGATGCCTTATTGGAATGATTTATGCCGAATGGAGAGCCATGTGTTGAGTGTATAAGTCGGACATGAGTACATACCTACATACAAACACTCGGTACAAACAACAGATAACCTCGCTTTTGAGCGTGCTCTCGGTTGCATCCTAGGCATACTGTTGAACAACTTGTATATTTTCAGTTCTTTTATAAAGTTACATATTTTGTCATGCTGTCGGGTGTTACCCAATTATCAGGGTTCCGGACCCGAAGGGTAAAAACGGGACCTTATTACTAAGACTCCGCTGTCTGTCCGTCCGTCCGGCCGTCTGTCTGTTCGTCTGTCTGTCACCAGGCTGTATCTCATGAACCGTGATAGCTAGACAGCTCAAATATTCACATATGATGTATTTCTGTTCCCGCTATAACAACAAAAACAGAAAATATAATATTTTTGTGGGACTCCCAATTTTATAGATATTGCACGGAACCTTTCGTACGCGAGTCCGACCCGCACTTGGCCAATTGTTTTGAATTAAGCTTCTTTTCTTTTTACTGAAATGAATAAAGGTACTAAAATAAACGTTATACCATTTACCCATTTAATTTCACATCAAACAATTTCCAGTAAACTTACATGTGAATCGGCAGGTGTAGTGTATCGATAAGAAGCGAGAATCGATTCAGTCCACTCGGTACAATCGAGAGAAATATCGCCCATCCCGGATATGGATGAGTGGTTTACTGCAAGTGAATTTATGAAGGAAGGGGTGTAAATCGATTTCAGGGTTATGTTCTTAGAATCATAGGATGGATATTTATGTTACTCTGTTTTGCCAATTAAATTAATCAATAATTCCTTGCTGATCTGGGAGAAAAAAAAAACTTGAAATGTACCTATGTTGCTTCTCATCCCGCGCAGATCGTAGAAGAAGATCAAAAGAATGGGTGGAAATTCAAATCTAGCAACCCAGCCCGATTTGGATTTTTCGCCCTCTCCCGTCACGTTAATATTGGCCTAAAATGCTCTGTCTGCCTCATTAGGAACAAAGACGTGATATCATGTATGTGTCGCAGTTGGATTGTATTATTGATGAAACGTCTAGTATGTATGTATGGAAATTCTTTATTGTAAAAAAAAAAACTAGTTGTTTGGCATTATTGCTCGAATTCGTAAAACTGCAAATGACGTTTAGCATTTTAGTTAAATAACTTGTGCGTCTTCTACGCAACTACGAGAAACTACTTACAAGTGAACTATGTTGTCAGTTGTCGCTTCATTATTTGTAGTTGTAATTTCTTCTTCATACTTCATTATTTGTAGTTGTAATTTCTTCTTCATACTTCATTATTTGTAGTTGTAATTTCTTCTTCATACTTCATTATTTATAGTTACAACCACAAATAATGAAGCGACAACTGACAACATAGTTCACAAAAAGCATAAGAGATGGCGCCAGCAGTATCCTACATCTCGATCTCAGAGTTCTGGTTGCAACTGACTGTGTATACAAGTTCCGACGATACACCGTCGGAGCCGTAGTTCCCCGCAACCCCACGCCTGGCGGAAAGATCTTCCCCTTCTGTCGGTCGAGTACATATCACCTCGCTCCCGCTTCAAACAGAACCTATGGCATGAACGATTTGTATTCATTAATGTCACGCGCGGATTATACAATCCAACTGCGACTTGCGACAAATGCAAATATACTATCAACGGCATCAACTTTAGGGTAGTGATAGACACACAAATTTATTTGCTAGGCAAATAAAAAAAAACTCCGTAGACACCATCTAGTGATAAGTGGTGAAACTACATAATATTCCAACCGGTGTTAGGTGGCATGAGAAATTATTGTGAATGTATTGTTTGCTATCGAAGTTTATGAGATAGATACAGCCTGGTGACAGACAGACAGACGGACAATGGAGTTCTAGTAATAGGCCCGTTTTTACTTGTTACGTTCTGTGATCCAATATGTGATACTTTTAAACCGACTTCCAAAAAAGGAGGAGGTTATCAATTCGTCGCTATCTTTTTTATGTATGTTCACCGATTATTCGAAGACGCCTAAACCGATTTAGAAAAGTCTTTTTGTTTGAAAGAGTTTACTTTCAAAGTGGTTCCATAGAAATTTTATAGAAATTTATTTACATCATCTGTTGTGTAGTTCGAGGGTGAAGTCACATATCTAACGAATGACGACCTCGGTGGCGTAGTGGTCAACACGCCAGTCCGCCACCCAAATGTTCCGGGTTCGATCTCCGGTCAGAGCAAATTGAAAATGGCCTTTTTCAAATTGTCCAGGGTCTTGGATGTTTATCTATATATGTATTTGTTATAAAATATAGTATCGTTGAGTTAGTATCCCATAACACAAGTTTCGAACTTACTTTGGGGCTAGCTCAATCAGTGTAATTTGTCCCTATATATTTATTTATTTATTTATCTAACGCAAAAAAAATTAAAATCACTTTCTGTTGCAGTTAATTTAAAATACAGTGTTGCTCTACAAGGCATGTTTACATCTATGTCCAGTACGATCGTTTGTCATAATCAGCAGCGACGGAGCGCTCGAGCGAAATATTGAAAGATGCTTTATTTGTCTTACAATAGAAATGAACAGCACTTTATCTCACTACCGCACAACATTTATCTCTGGGGATGTCGTGTAAATTTAAAGCGGTTAATATAAAATTGAGTTTTAACGAAGCGAATTTTCACAGAAAAGAAACCGCAATACGGTTTCTTTTCTGTGACCCATTGTCGAAGCGTGTTAAGGGTTATTTTCTATAACCCATTGACGAAGCATGTTGTCGATTCTTATTTCAGTAACCCATTGATAAAGCATGTTGCGGATTCTTATTTCTGTAACCCTTTGACGAAGCGAGCTGAAGATTCGTTTCTGTGACCCATTGACGAAGCATGCTGCGGATTCTTAGTTCTGTGACCCATTGACGAAGCATGCTGCGGATTCTTAGTTCTGTGACCCATTGACGAAGCATGTTGCCGATTCTTATTTCTGTAACCCTTTGACGAAGCGAGCTGAAGATTCGTTTCTGTGACCCATTGACGAAGCATGCTGCGAATTCTTATTTCTGTAACCCTTTGACGAAGCATGTTGCGGATTCTTATGTCTGTAACCCATTGACGAAGTATGTTGCCGATTCTTATTTCTGTAAGTCATTGATGAAGCGGTTGCGGATTCTTTTCTGTGACCCATTGGCGAAGCGTATTAAGGATTCTTTTCTGTAACCAATTGCCGAAGCATGTTACGGAATCTTTTATGTGGTCTTTTGACGGACCATAATTTTGTGGGTGTGCCATTGTATTTTAGTGATAAGTGTTGATGAAAATTATAATTAAGTGTCTACGGATTTCAAAAGCATATGAATATATGATATATATGATAAAAGTAAATGAGCACTTAGTTTTGTTTAGATGTGTTAGTTTTTCTTTGCTCGCTAAATATAATGTAAAAAAACTTAAAAAACTCTATCACGTCTTTCTCACTAATGCGCATTTTGAGTTTTGCTGTTTTAAGCAGACAGAGACCAGGGCCGTAGACGTAAGACACAAAGGCTAAAGGCGAGTAACTAAAAAACAGCATTAAAATAGTGATGGGTTGCTAGCCACATCGCCTGGCATTTTCGGTCATTCCTTCGTAACAAAATAACTGCCGGAATTCAATAAAAGTCTTGCGTCGCCAAAGATTAGGAGAAAACATTGTAATTGCAGAAGAAATGTGTGATTTATAGCGTGAGATATCCAGGAATTCTGTCGGGAATCGACACATATTGATGTCATATTTCATAACAGAACAGACTAATGTGTTCCCATTAGAGCCGAGCAAAAACTGAAGCCTTATTCATACATTCTCCCCAGACGGTAATCTTGCCATACCGCTACATCTACAACCCCATATGAAGGCAGCTTGTTCGTTGACTAAAACAGTTGATAGTGCTTATATTCTCAACTCTTTAATTGCCGTGTGATTTCCGGCAGAGTAGAATAGGGCCACTCCAAGTCCTCCCGTGAATGTCGTAGAAGGCGACTTAGGAAATCCAAGCTAAACAAAGCATATTACACATCAATGAGACCTCTCCAGCCCGTTTGGCCAGCGAAGAAAGTGTAGGCCAAATCCTTTGACTGCTCTGGCCAAGTATGGCTCTGGTAGAACAGAGAGAATCGTGCTTCTGCAGTGGAGACAAAAAGACCTGATGATATTCTCAACGTTAAAAATTCTTCCAGTCTCATCTACTTGTAAGAAGTGAGGTCAATGATACTCGGAACATACGCACATAAACGTACAAAATATACTCCGCAACAAGATAAAGTTTTAAAAACTAAAATTCCGACTGCAGAAAACGTGGGACCAGAAGCTAATGTATAAAACGTAGAAGAGACAAAACCGTAATAAATCGAACCACGAGCTAGATCACTTTAGTATAGTGATAGAAAAATAAAAATAAAATCGATATTCCCATACAAATTGCCCGGGCGGTTGCAGGCTCGTATGGACCCCGCGTATATACTAATGAAATAAATGGTAGGTAACGGTGTCCATTCAGAGGCGAAAGAAGAACATACCTATACAAACCGTCTCGTTCGTTTGTTATTAGGGAATCGTTTGACGCGCCGTGGTCGGGCCATAAACTTTGCTTTATGGTTTTATCAGTTTATGGTTTATGGCCACTCATGTTATTCGTGTCGCTCGCGTAAATTCTGCGCGTGGTTGCTGTTGCTTGATTGGAATTATCGGCCAAGTGCGTGTCGGACCCCGTGCAGTGTAGGGTGTCGTATTTACGAATGCTGACTTTGAAGGTAGGCGACTAAAAACGTCTAAAAAATCTATTTTTTTGACTTTTGACTCTAACAAGAACTCTTGCAAAAAGCTAACAATGTTTTTAAAAGATTATTAAGACTCTTCGTCAATATAGAAGATAGCACACACGATGGGTTAGTCCGAAGAAAATGACTCCCACTTTAGATGTATGGGAACAAAGAAAATAAAAATAAAAATTACCGCTTTTTCGGCATGACTAATATTAATATACATACCCGTATCAAATTATATCTTTCCAATACTTACATACTCTGAGTCCGCAGACAGACAGACAGACAGACATGGCGAAACTAAAGGGTTCTTTGTTCACTACAGAACAAGCGTTTAAAAAGAGTCTCAAATCCACACCGAGTACAGAAAGAGGGACGACATAGGTTAAAAGCAAAGAAAATGGCTTTTATAGAGCTAGACTTAGAATTTTAAAGGCTTTAATTTCTCACCCGCGACTTAAAAAGGGAACCATTTTTAGGGCTGGCAACAGTCAGGTACGTTCTATGTAGCGCCACATCTATTCCCTCGACAATTTGCCGTGGGTTCCAACAATTGAAAACTGTACCAAAGACAATATTATTTGAGGTTCTCAAGGACTGGTCGTGGATACAGAACTAGACTTTATCTAGTTCTGTATTAGTATTCCTGTAAGTATGTTAGTATTCCTAGAAACTTAAGCTGCAGTAGTGCTGAGTTTTGTCTGATTTTTCCCCCTGATTGTAATGCTCGTGGTATTTCAGTCTAAGGGGGAAATTTTTAGCCTCCTCAGGTTTTAGGACGAAATCACAGCTTTAAAATGAAATATTGCTACAGTTATTTCAAAATATTCAAAATACATCATAGTCAAGGTCTTGTTTGTTTCTTTTTAACCTACTTCCAAAAAAGAGGGAGGTTATTAGTTCGTCGCGATCTTTTTTTATGATTTGTAAAATTCTATTTTCTTTGAAAGGGTATGTTTGCGAGGTGGTCTCATACAAATTTTATCAGAATCGGTTATGTAGTAGAAAATTGGAAAGTAGTTCAGTATCACAGACCGAACTTGCTCCAGAAGTGTCGCCGGTGTTTAAAAAGTAACCCTGTACATTAGATTCCTCTTATCGTCTAATTCCAGAAATCCCTAGCGTATCAAAATGTAGAGTAAAATCATTTGATCTAACAAAATGTTTAGTCACACCTTGAAATTACCTGCCGACGGCGGCGACTTTCTTATGCATTAATAGTTTTTTTTTTACTATTTACGCCTGTTGACATGATTTAGCTCCCTTGATCTGATTATACGATCTACACGAAAGGAAAAACAGCTTCTTTCATCTTCCAGACCATATATGATTAATAAATGTACTTACTTTTATATTTATCTTTGACAAAACTGTTGTGAAGTGCATGACTGCGAAATCCATTTAAAACGTACACGAGTACAAAGAGTCACTAACTACTGCCTAATCAGTTCCAGAGCTGTAGCTGGTTGCACTGAAGTATAAATTGAAAACGACCTGGATGCGGGCCTGAGATCTTGAATGTCGGAGTCGAAGTCGAAGTCGAAGTTGAATTCGAAGAAGAAGTCAAAGTTAGTCAAAGTCATTCAAAGTCAAAGGCAAAGTATTTTTTTTAAATTAAATGTTTACTAAATAAATGTTAATAGTGTGCCGTGTGGTTTCCGGGTGCCGTGTGCCGAAAGCCAATTGATGAAGCTGAAGACGGAGGACGGCGGCGTGGTGTCGACAAAGGAAGGGGTTCTGGCGGAGATCGAGAGGTTTTATGGACAGCTGTATACCTCTTTTTCACAACCCAGTAAACTAATGGCTAAAGACCCAAGAGCCAAGCTAACCCGACACTATACCGAAGATATCCCGGACATCAGCCTGTACGAGATTAGGATGGCCCTCAAACAGCTTAAAAACAACAAGGCGCCGGGCGAGGATGGAATCACAGCAGAGCTTCTGAAAGCGGGCGGAAAGCCGGTACTGAAAGTCCTTCAGAGGCTCTTTAATTCCGTTCTGCTCGAGGGCGTAACGCCAGAAGCGTGGAACAGGGGCGTGGTGGTCTTGTTCTTTAAAAAGGGAGATAACACCCTATTGAAGAACTATAGGCCTATCACGCTTCTGAGTCATGTATATAATTTGTTTTCGAGGGTCATCACGAATCGTCTCGCGAACAGGTTTGATGCCTTCCAGCCTCCCGAACAAGCTGGTTTCCGTAAAGGCTTTAGCACCATAGACCACATTCATACGCTGCGGCAGGTTATAGAGAAGACGACCGAGTATAACCGGCCGTTATGCTTGGGATTCGTGGACTATGAAAAAGCCTTCGATTCGATCGAAACATGGGCCGTGCTTCAGTCTCTCCAGCGATGCCGTATTGACTATCGGTATATCGAAGTGTTGAAGTGCTTATACAGTAACGCCACTATGTCAGTCCGAGTACAGGAGCAGTGCACGAGGGCAATTCCACTGCATAGAGGTGTAAGACAGGGAGACGTTATATCTCCGAAACTGTTCACCGTTGCACTGGAAGATGCCTTCAAGCTTCTGGAATGGGAAGGATTTGGCATCAACATTAATGGCGAGTATATCACTCACGTTCGATTTGCCGACGATATCGTTGTCATGGCAGGATCGATGGAAGACCTAAGTACTATGCTCGAAGACCTAAATCGAGTTTCCCAACAAGTGGGCCTTAAAATGAACATGGAAAAAACGAAAGTAATGTCGAATGTCCATGTTGCGCCCCTACCTGTTTGTGTTGGGAGCTCCACCCTCGAAGTTGTCGACCAGTATATCTACCTGGGTCAATTGATCCAGGCAGGAAGTTCCAGCTTCGAGGAAGAGGTCTTTCGACGAATCCGACTCGGCTGGGCAGCGTTCGGGAAGCTACGCAATGTCTTCTCGTCCAAAATACCTCTGTGCCTCAAGACTAAGGTCTACAACCAATGTGTGTTACCAGTGATGACTTACTAGTATCTATAATACTTACTTACTAGTATGTATAATAGCTCTGAAACGTGGTCCCTTACTATGGGTCTCATAAGAAAGCTCGAGGTCGTTCAACGCGCTATTGAGAGGGCTATGCTCGGTGTTTTCCTACGTGATCGAATCAGAAATGAGGAAATCCGTGGGAGAACAAAAGTCACTGACATAGCCCAGCGGATTAGCTCGTTGAAGTGGCAGTGGGCGGGACACATAGCGCGACGAACTAATGGCCGATGGGGCAAAAAAGTTCTTGAATGGCGACCGCGTACTGGCAAGCGAAACGTAGGGCACCCACCTACAAGGTGGTCAGATGACTTGATCAGGGTCGCTGGAAAGCGCTGGATGCAAGCCGCTCTAGATCGGTCATTTTGGAAATCTTTGGGAGAGGCCTATGTCCAGCAGTGGACGTTATGCGGCTAAAATGATGATGATGATGAGCTGCATCGCTCATTAGCATGATTTAAATCTCGCCATTTTCTCGATTGGCTTTTACCCGTGCTTTTACGAACTGCGCGAGAAAAGAAGCAGCTGGTACATTCTAATTTTTTTTAATGTTCGACCAGTCAAGTAAGATCCATGCCCTTTCTTGATTCCAGTATGAGTCGGCGCTTATTCCATGCTTGTTGTGCTACTTTCAGAAGTTTCGGAGCAGATAATTTCAGAAGTTTTTTTATTTGCTTCTCATAGTATTTACAAAATTTAGATCACCTCATACTTAGACAAGTTTCGATTTAGACCACCTCATATTTAGACTAGTTTTCGCGTAAAAAATCTTATAATTTTGATGAAATATTACTTAAGACCACCTCATTTTTGGACGAGATTAATCTTTAGACTACTTCCTAATATTGACAGTTTCCTAATATAGACATCGTTTTAGACGAGTTTCTACATTGATTTTTTGCGTTTAAGATCATTCGAGACTATCTCCTAGTATTTTATTTTATTAACAAGGAGAGACCGCTACAAGTAATTACAATAAATTAGTCCTTCTATCTCCTTTTTATTTTGTGGCTACAGCTAAATTCGTTCCGTTTCAACTCTCTAAATTACAGACTGAGCTTTTCTCGTATTTTTTTTATCAGAGACGGAGAAATTGTTTTTGGCAGGACGGGCAATTAAATTAGAACCGTGGGACGCTGGCGGCTGCGGCAGAATGTTTGGATAGCATTTAGTTGGGGTGCATGTAGGGGTGGGCTACATATGGCAGCACGGAACTGCACTTTCGCGTGCTATTATCCTTTTCTGTCCCTTACAACCGTCATTTGCTAGAGCGAGAGAGAGCGACTCTTCAGCCGTGGCTGAGTGGGAATCCGGACTTTGGCTACAAGCGCTCCCTTCTGCCAACTTGGGAACACTCCTCGATGACACTTCTTTCAGAATGGCGACATCTTTAAGGCTCGGTGCTATATGCAACATCCCACATCGTTGCCCCTGCGGCGATAGCGTCGACCGACTAGGACACCACGGTCTCTCCTGTCGTAAAAGTGCCGGCCGTTTAGGGCGACATGCAGCTCTTAATAATATAATACATCGGGCTCTTGCCAGCATCAATTTGCCGGCTGTCTTGGAACCAAGCGGTTTGGCGCGGGATGATGGCAAGAGACCCGATGGTATGACCCTTGTGCCCTGGAAGATGGGTCGGCCGCTTGTGTGGGACGCTACTTGCGTTGACACACTGGCGCCGTCTCATCTTTCAGCCACTGAAGCTAAAGCGGGCTCTGCAGCGGCATCAGCTGAAAACCTCAAACGACGCAAATATGAGAATATCGGAAATTACTACATATTTGAGCCGTTTGGGGTTGAAACTTTAGGACCGTGGGGGCCATCAGCTCACAAATTATACGGCGCTATCTCAAGGAAACTTATTGAAGTTTCCCGTGACCAGAAGGCTGGCCTATATCTAGGTCAGAAAATAAGCATTGCCATACAACGTGGCAATGCAGCCAGCCTTCTGGGCACGTTACCGCAGGGTAAACAATTACCGGGCCTTTTTTATTTGTAAATATTAGTTTGTAGTGTATTGTAGTGAGTAGTTTTATAATCTTTATTTTAGTATTTAAGAAAATTTAATGTGTATATATAATTATTTTTCGAAATAAAAATTGACGGGTCAGGCTACATATCTGACATTGGCTCATTCCAACGATTGAACTATAAGACTTTAAATGCATTTGAAAATCGTTCTTTTTAACGATTGTGTTGTATGTTTGTAACGCATTTTGAGTCTTGAATTACTTAACACAAAGGCAATCAAACTATTTGGACATTCTGTCATTTAAACAGCTATGTCCTGGAAGGACATCTGGCAGTACAGAAGAGCACTTTCGCATGCTGCTATCTTTTCCTGTCGCTTAGAACCATCATTTTCTAGAACGGAAGTGAGCGACGCTTCAGCAGCGGCCGTGTTGAAGTTTTCTCTCTCTCGGTTCTGAGCGACAGAAAGGGATAGCAGCAGGCTAAAGTGCTTTTTTGTGCTGAAAGAGTAGGGTCAACCCTTTAAAGAATACTATCACGTCTTTATACCTAACGGGGCAGACAGAGTATTTCTGTTTGTAGCGGGAGCGAGATGGTATGCTCGACCGCCACAAAGGGTACATCTTCACGCCAGGCATAGCGTTGCGGGGAACCGCGGCTCCAAAGGTGTACCGTCGGAGGTTGTATATATAGTCAGTTGCAACCAGAACTCTGAGATCGAGATGTACGATACTGCTGGCGCCATCTCGTATGCTTCTTGTGAACTATGTTGTCGGTTGTTGCTTCATTATTTTGTAGTTGTAGTTCCTCGTAGTGGCATAGAGGTCGCCACAGAGTCTTGCGGCTCTAAGCAGACAGAGCCAGACCCAAAGGCAACTTTTAGAATGATGGTTGGCGAGAAAACAACTATAATTGTAATGGGTGTCTGGTCGCATCGTATACTTGAATGATTAATAAGCGATCTGGGCGGGAAAAAAAGCGACTAGTACATTCTAAGTTTTTTTATTTTTTCCTGGACCTTGAAGTTTATTTAGGTAGAGATATCTTGACACGGATAAAACAACCGGTTGATTCCATGACTTTCGATGTGGTACACGATTTCATGCCGATTGATTCAATGACTTTTAATATCGAGTATCGTAGATGTAGCGATGCATTGTTGTCGATTGATGACATGTATGAAGAGATTGATGAGTTTAGATGAAGCAAAAGAGGTTTGTCAAGATCGTAGCAAGTGGAGGTCCATAGTCTCTGCCTACCCCTGCGGGAAGCAGGCGTGATATTATGTATGTATGTATTGTTGTCGATATTTAGACAACAGATACATCGTTGTGATATCACGCATGTAACCCCTTTGGGTCTTATTTGGCGTAGAGGCGTCGGGTTTAGAAGCCCCGAGTTCGCATCATAGGTGAAGCTTCCGTGCAAAGTAATTGCTCTATCGCATGCTGCATGCGGGCTGCAGCTCGGAACAGGAAATTAACCCAGGCTGCAGACGTCGGAATCAATTAGACCCGTGCAGGATTGCAAACAGAACGGACTTAAAGCATACGGAGCCAACGTACTATATAATTTATACTATAATTATAATCACTATAATTTTTCATAACTTTAATTTTTAAAATTAAAATCCGACTTCACTTTAAACTACACAACCGATTTTGACCACTGACAAGAATGCCCTTTCAAACAAAAAAGAGTTTTCGGTCCAGGCGTCTTCGAAAAATCGGTGAACCGACGTAACATACGTAAAAACAGACCGCGACAAATTGATAACCTCCTCCTTTTTTGGGAATCGGTTAAAAAGTATAATCGAGTGCCTAAACTACCACATAATAATTACATTTTTCAGGATTTTCTTCCATATCTCCAAAGTTCTTCATCACGTCTTTACCAATATGGACCCAACTTAGGAGTAAAGGCTTTCAAATAAAAAAAGAATCATCAAAATCGGTCCACGGTTGACGAAGATATCGCGTAACATACATACATACAAAAAAAACTTGAGAGGTGTCACGGGACACCCGAATGGAACGAAGTTCGAGAGAGAAAGAGACAGGCTTACAACTATAGCAAAAAGTGTCGTTACAACTTTTGGTCTTAATTTTTTCCGTCTAGCCTCCTTTCGCAACGCGCGATAAGGAACTCCGTTCCAAAAACAAACAGTCGAATTGTTAACCTCCTCCTTTTTTGAAGTCAGTTAAAAAGCATATTCAAGTAGGCACTGTTGTATCATAGCTGCGTATTGCGTCATAGAAGACATTGGTTGACAGTACGCTAAAAGAGACTTTTTGACTTGTTGTCTTCTACGCTTGCATGGTGTAGCCACTACCCACTAGTATAACTGCTTGATGACATCTGTGGCCTTGTGGTCACCGTGCCACGTTGTCACACCAGAGGTTCGATTCCCGGTCAGGTCAGGATGGAAAATGATCTTTTTTAGATTACATTTATTATTATTTATAACGAAATATCGTTATTATTAGTCATTTGTAAGATTTGAAAAGAAGAATTTGAATGTTAACAACCATTACGTGTTTTCTAAGAAAGTGTTTCTTATATTTGATTGAAAGTCGGGCAAAATCAAAAAGGCATCAAAATTGGTCCAGCCGTTTGCGCGTGAAGAAATAACAAACATAGACACACACAAATTTTTATAATATTATATGATGTCAGGCATTTCCCGGCAATGTAATTAAAATTTGTTTCATACATTCAGTGTGTTTTAGCGGAAAATTGTAGACCTCATTGGGAAAGACTCTCGAAGTTGGGGAACTGTTGGGGAACTAAGGATGACCCTTGTAGTGGAAAGTTTGCTTTTGTCTCATTAAGTTTTATAGAAGGACCAAGGCCGAGTGCGGACATTGCGGAGACTATTTTGAAGTTTATTTTTTAAACCACTTTACCAATCTTTAATTTTTGATCATCAACATTGAAAACTTATACACTATACAGTTTACTTCTATTTTAGGGTTCCGTAGTAAACCGGGAAATAGTTTGCATTGCTTGTCTGTCTGTGTGTAAGTCCGCGGATTTACTCAACTATTAGTAGTAGAAAGCTGTAATTTGGATGGATATGTTTATCGATCACGCCGAAAAAAAAAATAGTAAGAAATTATTTTTTAGCGCAGCTCCCGTACATGTATATTGGGAATAAAACATTATTTCGGCTCCCTTCAAGTGTAGTTTGTTGTGGAATAGGTCTTTCAAAAATATTGTGAGTTTCTGAACACTTTTTTCAATTTACGTATCCGTTTGTGCTTTTGTAATTATAAAAGACTAGAAGCTACAAAATAATAGTTATATTACTTACCCAACATTTAAATAAGCTACTTTGAAATTCCTTGTGAAGTAAAAGTACAGAATAAATACTAGTATTCACGTAGAAGTAAAGTTGAGTAACAGAATTTTCTAGACTAGAAACGATGATCCTTTGTTACAATAATAGAGACATCGTCACCCAGGCCGCCCATATCGGCGAACGTTACTTCGATATGCTCATTATTATCGATAATGGCACATCCTTGATCACAAAAAGGTACACCAATATCAACTCTATTCTGAAAGTGGTAAGACACACTAAAAGCTCAGTATTATTGAAAATTGCAACATAGGTGCTACGAGAATTTGAGTTTTATTTCTTGAATGATAAGGTTGGTATTTATTGTAGCATCAAGGTTGTCTCCATCGATAGGTTTTGATACTTTTCGGTTATTAATAATGGTAATGGAAGGTTGTTTCAGCTAATGTGGGATTGTTATAGAGAGATACTTATGCATTCAAACCGGGTTTCAATTTAATGTACGGCCGGCACATGTATTTTGACGCAGCCCCGAAACCGCGAAACATTTTTCCTACGTTGGTCGAACAAAATTGATTTCGAGCAATAGTACCGATCAAATGTTATGTCGGACATAGGTCTGCCGGGCAACGGTTTGTCGCACAACTGTGGTACAATCTATGGGACCTATAATGGGAAGAGGATCTGAAAAATTATGCATTCTTACGAAATGGGTGTTATCAGTTTATCTTGTTTATACACGCTTATCTCCGGAAACTTTTTGTTATATAGTTGTTAAGACTGGGCAACATATAGGGTATAATTGATTTTGAAAAATGGAACACCTAATGCAGATCGATTATGGTCCATCTAAACTATAAGAAATATAAAAATGACGCCTCAGCAAAGGTTGTTCAGCCTGATGAGCATTTTCCGGAGTCATAATGTCCACGTGAACGAAGTCACGGGCTTCGGCAAGTATAAAACCTGGAATTTCGAAAAAACAAACTTCTCAAAGAAAGAAAGAAAGAAAAATATTTTATTTGATATATCACAAACACATATATCAAATATTTTTTTTTTCTTTCTCACTGCGCTGTCCGTCCTTCTGTCCGTCTGTCTGTCACCAGGCTGTATTTCAAGAACCGCGATAGCTAGACAGTTGAAATTTTCACATATTATGTATTTCTGTTGCCGTTATAACAACATATACTAAAAACAAAATACAATAAATATTTAAGGGGGGCTTCCATACAACAAACGCGATTTTTTTGTATACTAGTAGTTCGCCACGAACTTAGACCTCGCGATTATTATTTCAGAATAATGTACCTGATTTTAATGAATTTTATTATCGGTGCAGGTTTACCGATATGCGAATTCATGTTTGTGACCAAATTTCCAAAATAGTTGCCAATCACAGCCCTTTCTTCAAATGACTTTCGATCTAGCTCTGAAATGTCAGGAGCACCTTCCAACCATACAATCCCATGGATATGAGGTCTACCGTGATGCTGAAATTCAGTTCTGTACCAGTAGTCTTTCACCGAAAAATGACCCATCATTTTTCAAATGACAAAGTCAGCTCGTTGTTGGAAAAACCAGGTTTAAATGTTTATTTGTATTGCCATGGCTCTATGCCGCTGCTCATTGGTTTCTTACTTTCTTCGTAAAGCTTCTTCGCGTGCTTTGGTTGCTGTTGATCTCTTGTTAGTTCGTAGCATAATTACTAATACTACTACAGAAGCACAGACAAGCAGAAATTGTGATTGAACTAACCATAATAGTTATTCAGAGAAATTACTTCGTGGACCCCAGAGGAGATATGTATTTTTAAGAAAGTTGTTCAATAACCCGGATTGAATTCACCGTTAAATAGTTTGAGTATATTTTGTAAGAGGATTTGCATTGTATATATTCGTCACGTCTCAGTCAGCTAGACTTCGCGAGTCACCCTAAACCCGTTTAAGTATAACGTATAAAAAAGTTGTCCAGATAAAAAAATATCGTTTTCATTTCAAAAGTCTAGTGACATTTTTGAAAATATTTTGAAATGGCGGATAAATGACAGTTTGAAAATTTTAAACCCCCATATTTCCGCCATTTTGAAAAATTTCTAAAAACTGGCTAGACAAAAAAATTCTATTTAGTTGCTGAACCTGCTTACAAAATTTCATGAGAATCGGTTAAGAAATGCGACCTGTAGGCGAGAACAGACCGACAGACAGACAGACAGACGGACAAAAGAATTTTCGGCTGGTTTCGAAACTGAGACGCTTCGCTCGCTTCGCTCGCTCGGTCAATAATGGTAGGGAACCCTTAGGGCGAATCCGATTCACACTTGACCGGTTATTTAAATTCTTCCTCTATTACAATGTCTCCATCGCACCAAATATATTTTTGGAAATATACATAAATGTACAGACATATTTTATTACTCTTTTATTATATGTATAAATATAGATTTGTTACAAAATTTAAAACGCATTTATAGTTGGTAAGTCTCTAAACGCAAATCTATTGTCTTTTAATAGATTTTAATTGTTAAGGTACATTTTTGTCATGTTTGTAGGAAACCCTACTACGTAGTAACTTATTAGCAATCTGTGACCCTACAATGAGTTCCGATTCTTGAATTCTTAGTTTAATTAGCTCTTACTCATGTTCTAGTATTTCCTTTTCTCGACAACGAATAAATCTGAAATCTCAAAGACTCCGGCGAACAAAAGCAGTATATTCGATGTGGAAACGCTAAATGGCCCGATTAAACTTGCTCCTTATATAATATAGTGATATTAGTCATTGAAATGAGCGATCTCAGCGATTTACTGTGCGCAGGGCTGGCGAAACGAAAGGAAGCTAATTTATATTAAAAAGTATATATTGAACCATCTGATAATGAGAAGTTTATTTACCAGGCAAATTATAAAACCCCGACTTTCAAGCTTTCACCCCCCAGCGATCTTCATCAAACGAAACAAAAGAAACTTGCTTTCACAAAATCAGTCCATCTGTTCGAGAGCTACGATGCCACAGACAGACAGACAGATTGACTCTAATGTCTGTTTATTCGGGGCCTCGCAGCAGAATCTTAAAAATAAAGAATATTTTCACAGAATACATAATAGTACAAGTTCAGAAGATTCACTCCGAAAAATCAATTAAAGGAATAGCGACTCTCGCTACGATACAAATAAGTTCAATTTAGATCGTACAACGCTAATAACCTATAGTTATTACCTCATTCACTTAAACGTTCCATCTCTCCTCGTCTCTTTCTATCGCGTAACGCTTACCTTTTCTGGCGCACTGATTAGCCACGCTGGCGTGGCCGCCGTACGTACTTTTTTTGTACTTGCGTTTTTAATACCTACCGCGGAGTGAGTCAATCCTGGCAAAAGGTCATGATTTCAAGAACTCTACAACATTTTTCGCTTCAGATTTTCCAAGCTAGTTACCTAGGATTAGTGTTGGTTTGATAAAATTCTACTCTCTCTTATCGGGTGTGTTAGTGACTAACACTAGTGTCAGAGTTTTTAAACCGCCTTAAAGGCCTCTGACATGGTTTTAGGTAACGACCAATTTCAAAGACAGTGACCGGGTCCGACGGGACTTACTCTATTACCTATGTCTATCGCCCCAAATATTTTTTTGGAAATAAATTCAATGTACAGACACATTTTTTTTTGTTTTATTATATGTATAGATCAATGGTGCCGTAGGGGGTTTTTTAATTTGCCTATAGCAAATAAACTGGTTTTCCGGGATTAAAAACTATAAAATAAGTAGTGACATGCAGTGCCTACGATACAATGTTTGCCAACGTGAAAAAAGGCTTGCGGAGGCCTAATACGAGTTATGTCTGAATAAATGTCTGCTTGATTTACTGCCCGTTCCGGTATGTACGTTTGAACTCTCGTAATCCACCAGCTACCTTGCAACCCTGCCGCCGGCCCATTTCGCCAAATATGTGTGTTATAATTGGCCCCTCAAATGGCTCACACACAGAGGTAGGGTTATCGAGCATTGTTTACACTGGATGGTGCATGCATACAAGCATTCTCTTATTCATTCGCTTAAACATAACCAAATATCTGAGGTTTAAGAGGCCCAAACTACACTTTTCCATACAAACTTAGTCTACGTATTATTTCGAAACGACATGCCCGATTTTGGGAAAGTTTTGTGATTTCAAAGATATTGCATTATAATTGGTTTCCGACGGTAAAAATATGAACTTGAAATAGAATATACTGTGTTATATCATTTTTGACCATCAGTATGGGGAACTTCTACATCCTTATATTTTCTTTCCAGTTCATAATTTTACTGTAAAACCAATTATAATCCTACACAATTGCAATTCCTTAAATTTAATAAATAATAATTTCAATTCATTACATATTCTTACTGAAATCTGACATGTGGTTTTGAAATAAAACGTAGACTACGTCTGTATGAAAAAGTGTACGGTAAGGGGATTCTTAATATCCAACGCGTTGATTCGATTTATTTTATTTTGCAGTTTTATTACGGCCTTACCTTATGGCCTTTAGAGGGCGCTATTTTGAGTTCACTATGATGTTATATCGTTTTTAAACGGCGCAAAACCAAGACGCTTCTACGATATATCATTTGCTGAGGTATCATGCATTTTATACCTATATATATATATATATATAGGTACGAAACAGAAGAACATAGATAACATAGCGGCAAAAACCTCTTCTTTGTCTTCGCCTTTGTAGTCGCGTAAAAATGAGGTCTCATCTATATTCCTAACCCTGCGTCCCCAGGAACACCGCCACGTGCGTTGTTAGAAATTTATCGCATGCAATTACTTAGTTGTTTGATTCGCTTTGTTGGATATGTATGAGTATCTTAGCTGTGTTGTGTTACACCGCATTATATTCGTAAGCGAAATAAACACCTTTTTTACAAGCTTTCATTTAACTCGCATCGTTAGTCCGCTGTACCCTCAATTACTTAGTTGTTTGATTCGCTTTGTTAGATATGTATGAGTTTCTTATCTGTGTTGTGTTACACTGCATTTTATTCGTAAGCGAAATAAACACAATTTGCAAGTTTTTTTCCAGAAAAGAAAAAAAACCACTGTACTAGCTGTTTCTCTTCCTGTGCAGATCGTAGAAATCGATCAAGTGATACCCAATCACTCGATCGTCAAACTTATAATAATAACACCCCTTTTTTGTCGAGGGTAAAAAATTTAAATATCTTGTTTATTCAAGTTTTTTGAAAGGCAAATTAAAGAAAAACTTATAAACCTCCGAACCGATTTCCATCAAATATAGCTAAGAATTAGGTACAGCAAAGAATCTTGCTTTCTCGTAAAAGCCGCATCTAAATCGGTCCATCCGTTCGAGAACTACAATGCCCAGACAGACAGACAGATATCGGCGTCAAACTTAAAACAACACTCCTCTTTTCTGTCGGGGGTTAAAAATTAAATGATGTTATAACATATTTCCTGTTCTTGAATAAATTTCCCATTTATCACCTTAGGAATCTGCTTCTTGGGATCTTGGAATTAATCTACATCAAACAGGCTTGTAAATTAGATGCTGTAAATATTTAGTGCGCGGCTTCTGAGGATCCTTCACTTCAAACAATTTTGATTGACAACCCCAGTGTAGGAACTTTCAATAACATATCCTTAAATCTTAGCTAAACATTATCGTATCAGTCGTATCGTCCCTAATGGGGCAGACAGAGCATTTTGGGTCTTACGGCTCTCAGCACAGAGCCCAGGGTCGCAAGACTCAAAGGTTACTTTTTGCCAGATGGGGCATCAAGTTCATTTGCTAGGCAAATTAAAAAACTTCGACTGTCAAAGACGCCATCTAGTGATGAGTAGCGGAACTATATATTCTAATTGATATCCGCAGTGCCATCTATTATTTGCTAGGGAAAACACTAAATTATTACTTTTAAACGGCTGAACCGAGTTGCATCACAGATAGCGCAATCAAACTTCCTTTCATAAAAAAACCGCGTCGAAACTGGTCCATCCGTTCGAGCGCTATGATGACACAGACAGACAAACCGACGGACAGACATTAGCGTCAAATTTATAACACCCTCTTTTTTGTATATAGTGATGGGTTGCTACCCCTATTACTTTCATAAATTATACTTTCAAGTCTTATTCCGCTAAAAGTCGCAAGATAGAATTCTTAGTAGGTTGGTGGAACTATAGAAAAAAAAATGTTGACATGCTACAATCCCAGCTTATTTAGAGAAAATACATCAATATAAATAATCTTAATAACATCTACTACTAAAGTTTATGAAATAAAATGAAAATACTATACGGAACCTTCTACACTTTAATCGTAACACTTAATTTTATAGCTTAATCGCTGGTTTTTAATCAGGTTCGTTTAATCGCAGATAGCAATGAGCCACCCAGCGCGGTGTCGGTCGCTTCATACCTAGAGCGTCACGTTCTTATCGATAAAAACTTGCTTTCGTTGCGTTCTAGCATGGGTCATTCCCGTGTGGTTTCCGGCAGAGTGTAATAGGGCCACTCCAAGTCCTCCCGTGGATGTCGTAGAAGGCGACTTAGGGAATACAAGCTTAACAAAGCTAATAAACATCAATGAGATCTCTCCAACCTGTCTGGCCAGCGAGGAGGGTGTAGGCCAAAGTCCTCTGACTGCTCTGGCCAAGTTTGGCTCTGGTAGTTCAGAGAGGGTTGTGCTCTTACAGTGGAGACAAAAAGAACTGATGCTTGGGTCAAACACAATATACTGAAAATATAGGCTTAATTTTGTCCTAAGAACTTTGTGATAAGAACGGAACATATTTCCCCAAGGAACATATCGAAATCCAAATATTAATAATTTTTCAAAACTAAAAAAACAGACTTCACCCCCAAACTACACAATCCACTTTGATGAAAAATTCTATGGGAATACCTCACAGGTATAGTATATGGTATACTTGTGAGGTAGTACCACAGACTAACTGCCTCCATGGTGTACTGGTTAGAGCCCGGAGGTCACGGGTTCGATTTCCGGCGGGGCAACGACTTTGTGTTGTTGTCCTAGTTTGGTTAGGACATTGTAGGCTGATCACCTGATTGTCTGATAAGTAAGATGATTCGTGCTTCGGAGGGTACGTTAAGCCGTTGATCTCGGACACTGTCTTTGACATTGTTCGTTACCTGAAACCATGTCAGAGGCCTTTAAGGCGGTTTGAAAACTCTGAAACTAGTGTTAGTCACTGACACACACGATAAGAAGAAGAAGTACCACAGAAATTTTGATGAATTCAAACAAAAAAGAATTTTCCAAATCGTTGAAGGCGTCTTCAAATAATCGGTGAAAATATAGAAAAAAAAACATAGCGACGAATTGATAAATTTCAATTCTTTTGGAAGTCCGTCAAAAAGTCTTATCAGCTGATTTGTTAAAGTAGGTACCTACCTATTTGTTTTTTTACTTATTCAAATATGATCAAATTAACTAACCCGACTTTTTATCTCAAAACGGGCTGATAAAACTACTTTGTCTAATTGTATGTTGTGGTATAACTATCTTGAACAATTAATTTTCTAATCTAACATTTTACTATCGAGTTAATCTGTCCAATTTGCATATTATTAAAATATCAATTCACTCATCCTGTCGGTCGGTTCTCTAATTGAAATAAAATCACCTAAGCGGATAACTGATTGGTGGTTGGTGGAACTAGTGGATAAAGCCAATGGCTTTTGAAATAAAATCACCTAAGCGAATAACTGATTGGTGGAACTAGTGGATAAAGCCAATGACTTCTGATGTCGCCCTTTTATTTCTCTTATTAAAAAGCTAAGCTCTTATCTATCGAGAAACCAATGCAATATTCCTAACTAAATGAATACATATAATAAAATCGTAACCGATCGCCTGTCTATACATGGAAGATAAATCTATACATATAATAAAACAGTAAAAAAAGTGTGTCTGTACATTAAATATATTTCCAAAAAAAATATTGGGGGCGATGGAGGCGTAGTAATAGAGTAAGAATTTAAAAAAAAAACGTCTGTCTGTTTGTCTGTTTGTCTGTTTGTCTGTTTGTACACGCTAATCTCCGGAAATACTGGACGGATTCGAATGAAACTTTTTTGTTATATAGCTATTAAGCCTGGGCAACATATAGGGTATAAATGATTTTGGAAAATGGAACGTCTGATGCAGAACCATAATGGTCCAGCTAAACTATAAGAGATATAAAAATGCCGCCTTAGTAAAAGTTGTTCAGCCTGATGAGCATTTTCCAGAGACATAAAGTCCACGCGAACGAAGTCGCGGGCTACGGCTAGTAAAAAAATAAATAATAGCTTTAACAAAACAATGATTTATAGAATTTTTGTCTGTTTGTCTGTGCGTTTGTGCACTTGTAAACTAAAAAGTTATATAAATTTAAAGAAAAGCTTACTGACTGAAAACTAGTGGATAAAGCCAATGACTTTGATCCGCCTTCTTTTTCTTCCTCTACGACAACTTACGTCGGGTTCCGTAGTTGCGAATGCCGACTTTGAATTTACGCGATTAAAAACTTCTAAAAACTAATTTTCTATTGAAATGGTATGAAATTTTCCTTTTCAAAAGTTATATGTAACCAAATTATAAAATGTACTCGACATTTTATAAGTTGGTTACATATAACTTTAAACCCTACTCAGCTCTGATAGTTTTTCTTTTACTTTGTTATTTACTCTAATAAAATTAGGATACATCTTATTCACTAATTGAAAGAAAAAATAACATTATAAATTAAAAGAAAGAAAAACAAACTAACTTCTGGATTTCGCACGAGGTGCGAATAATTTTTGGAGAAGAACATGCGGAAAAATGCACCTCAGGCCACAGAATAAGTACTAGTACTCACGAAGTCTTACTCAGCAAAGGAATTCAAAGAAGTATCTACTCAATGTCGTTAGCGATAAGGTTTAACTTAGCTCGCGTCAGAACTCGGCACCTCTTCGTTTAGATACCTAGAAGTGCATTGCAAGCCAATTTCATTCTTATAACTCTAGACATACGATTCATGTTACTGAATTTCCCACTCGGAAGTAGTCACTAAGCGCATAGTAATAATGTAGGTAGGTATATTTTCGATACCTAAACGAGGAGTAACACAGTCCTCCGAACAGCTAAGGGTACAACGAAAAGTAGGATGAACGGAAATAAAGTCGAAAGATAAAACTAGATTTTCTATAAATAAACTGGTTCTGGATCCTCAGCACTTTAATATATGCGGGAATAGTTTACTACAAACGATTACAGATATCGGAGGCAATCGGATGTGAAATTAATTGTAGTTCAGAATAAACCCGCGTCCACTCGACTGGAGGCAATATGTGACTGACTCGGTACATTTGTTGGGATTACTTCCGGGTTGTGATCATTTCCTGTACCATTATGTTAATACTCGTCGATGTTGCTTGTATGAAAATAGTATTAGGAAAAATAAGGTCTACGCATAATGGTAAGTGGGCGATAAAAACGTATGAAAAGGCCCACGGCCGTAAAACAAAGCAATTTGGGCGCCGCGCTAGCCGCATATGGGTGCGCGCTAAGAACCATAACTTTTTTATAGGTGACGCGGATGGTTGTTAGTCTGTAGCCTAATTATAGACATTTTTCCATATGTATAACTTTATATAAGCCTGTAAGAGCTTACAAAAAGGCTTTTCATAAAAACTCTAATCAGCTGATCAACTTGTATTAGAGGTCAAAAATTATTTTTCATATTTCGACATAAGTTCCTTGGGGAAAGTGGTTCAGTATCATGGACTTAATTCAGCCTTAAAATAGTTTCAATATATTTTGTTAGGACTTATATATATGATATACGTAGACATATTTAATGATTCTATTAATAATTTTATAAATAAGTTAATATTGTATTTAAATTCTATAAATGTTATTATTTAATTTAATCTTTTGACATTTTAAATTGACCAACTTGACTTTGTTTTATTTTTTAATATTTATGTAACGTTTTACTAATATTTGACATTTAATTGTAAGTTAATAATAATTAATTATTTGACTGTTAACATGCGGATGCTTTGGTTCATGTAAACTGTTAATCTGTGTGCAATTTAAATAAATAAACAATAAAGTGAATTTTTTTGTTAAAGTCACGTGTCCCCCCATCTATCTGCTAAACGGTTATATATAGACACGTGAAAAAAATCACAGCTATAGTATATATTATGTAGTTTAAAGGAAAACTATCAGATCTAAGTAGGGTTAACAAATTAAAAAGTTGTAGGCGATCAACTAATAAAATGTACTCGAAAAGGAAAATTTCATACAAATTCAATAGATACTTAGACGTTTTAGACGTTTTTAGTGGCATGAACTCAAAGTTGGCATTTACAACTACGGAACCCTACAATGCGCGTGGCCCGACACGCACTTGGCCATTATTAGTTACTCCTTACAACATTAGCTATCTGCCAGTAAAAGTCCCGTCAAAATTGGTCCAACCGTTTTAGAGTTTATCCGGAACAAACAGACGACAAAACATTAATAAATTGTGTTTTTACAAGCTTTTATTTAACTTGTAAGTTACCAAGACTGATCTGCGCCGCTGGTGATAAGGGGGCTGGCTGTTTTTTCGCACAACGAATCAGTATTACGATCCGACGCGAGAATGGTGCCAGCGTTCTTGCCACATGGGCAAGATTTTTTAGACTAAATTAGTAATTAACTTTTTCTGTATTTATTTTATCCTACTTATTTCATTAAAACAAGTGTTGAAGTACTTACTTGCTAATAGAAGAAGTATCTTGTATGTATAAATATTTGTATAGGTCAAATCTTGCTACTCAATTTTCAATCAGATATCCTCAACCGATGATAAAGCCGGAAGATAGTCGACCGAACTCATAAAACAACATAACCTCAATGAGTAGGGCTCGTTTGATTTGTCTTGACGAGCACTTTATTGTAGACCATGCCTATGCCTAAAGCTCTGATCACGAAAACGACGCAACTCCATCGAGTTTTGAGCTTATTTCATTTGTCTTAATAAGATTTCTTTGGCCTCACAATAAAAGCTTGTTAGTACGAAAAGTGATAATTAAAAAAAAAATAACAACTGTGATAATTACTGAATAGATTTTCATTGTTGTAACGAAGTCGTTCGTCGTGTGGTTCCCGGCAGAGTAGAATAGGACCACTCCATCTCTTCCTGTGGATGTCGTAAGAGGCGACTAAAGGATAAATTCGACACGAACACCAAAATAGACTTCCGACGGGCAGCAGCGTCGGAAGCCCGATAGCGACACAACACTGCGCTCGCCAACCCACCTGCCAAGCGTGGCGAGTATGGCAAAACCCCCCCAATGGAGGTACAACAAAAGACCAGGCCCCCAGTCCCCGGCAGCCCCGCTATTCCTGGCTCCGGTAGCGGTCATGGTAACGGCGGGGCAGGGGGTGCTAAGAATCCCCGGCAGAGATCCGGCTACCACTCCCGTCGAAGACTGGCCCTGGTAACACATAACGTCTGCACACTGAGGACTGACGAGAGGTTAGATGAGGTGGAAGAGGAAATGAGTAGGTTACGATGGGACATTGTAGGGTTGTCTGAAGTCCGAAGAGAGGGCGAGGGCACGACAACCCTAGAGTCTGGTAACCTACTCTATCACCGGGAAGGGGACAAAAAGAAGTCCCAGCATGGTGTCGGGTTTCTCGTCCACAAGTCCACGAGAGTGTCTCTAGCAGGGTAATATACCTGATACTCAGAGTATCTAAAAGATACTCGCTGAAGGTTATACAGGTATATATGCCAACAAAGGATCACTCCGATGAAGAGGTGGATGAAGTGTATGAGGACATAAGTAAGGCCATACATACTTCTGAAACCTATTTTACGGTTGTTATGGGGGATTTTAACGCGAAACTAGGCAAACGAGGCGATGGAGAGTTTAGGCTGGGAAACTTCGGATACGGAGTGCGAAATAACAGGGGACGTAGGCTGGCTGATTTTTTGGAGCAAGAGGGACTCTTCGCGATGAACTCTTTCTTCAAGAAGCCGCCACAAAGGAAGTGGACCTGGATAGGTCCAGCAAAGAAGAACCAGCCCCTTGTTAAAAACGAAATCGACTTCATCTTAACGACTAAGAGACAAATATTCAACGATGTCTCAGTTATCAATCGGATCAAAACCGGGAGCGATCACTGAATATTAAGAGGCATCGTGAATATTGATCTCAAGGTCGAAAGATCGCGGCTGATGAAGTCGACGCTCCGACCGACTCAGATCCAAATCGAAAACTCCGAGGGTTTCCAGCTTGAACTATCGAATCGCTTTCAAGGCCTTCAGGATTGCGTTACAGTGGACGAGATAAACCAAGGGTTTATACAAGCTGTCCAAGCGGTGGGATCGAAGATGTTTAAGTCCCGCCCCAAACAAAGACCTCAGAAAATCTCTGCTAAGACCCTTACCTTAATGGCAGAGCGACTATCAAGCCCCCTGCAGACCTCTGAAGATGCTGAATCATATCGGCAGCTCAACAGACGTATACAAAAGTCCTTGCGACACGACATCCGTTCCTTTAATACTAAATGTATTAAGGAGACGATAGAGCAGAACAAAGGCTCCAAAGTGTTCGCGAGAGCTATGTCGGTTGGGCAAAGCCGATTGATGAAGCTAAAGAATGAGGACGGCGACGTGGTGTCGACAAAGGAAGGGGTTCTGGCGGAGATCGAGAGGTTTTATGGACAGCTGTACACCTCAGTTTCACAACCCAGCGGACAAATGGCTAAAGACCCAAGAGCCAAGTTAACCCGACACTATACCGAAGATATCCCGGACATCAGCCTGTACGAGATTAGGATGGCCCTCAAACAGCTTAAAAACAACAAGGCGCCGGGCGAGGATGGAATTACAGCAGAGCTTCTGAAAGCGGGCGGAACGCCGGTACTGAAAGTCCTTCAGAGGCTCTTTAATTCCGTTCTGCTCGAGGGCGTAACGCCGGAAGCATGGAGCAGGGGCGTGGTGGTCCTGTTCTTCAAAAAGGGAGATAGCACCCTATTGAAGAACTATAGGCCTATCACGCTTCTGAGTCATGTATATAAGTTGTTTTCGAGGGTCATCACGAATCGTCTCGCAAACAGGTTTGATGCCTTCCAGCCTCCCGAACAAGCCGGTTTCCGTAAAAGTTTTAGTACCATGGACCATATTCATACGCTGCGGCAGGTAATAGAGAAGACGAGGGAGTATAACCGGCCGTTATGCTTGGGGTTCGTGGACTATGAAAAAGCCTTCGATTCGATCGAAACATGGGCCGTGCTTCAGTCTCTCCAGCGATGCCGTATTGACTATCGGTATATCGAAGTGTTGAAGTGCTTATACAGTAACGCCACTATGTCAGTCCGAGTACAGGAGCAGTGCACGAGGGCAATTCCACTGCATAGAGGTGTAAGACAGGGAGACGTTATATCTCCGAAACTGTTCACCGTTGCACTGGAAGATGCCTTCAAGCTTCTGGAATGGGAAGGATTTCGCATTAACATCAATGGCGAGTATATCACTCACCTTCGATTTGCCGACGATATCGTTGTCATGGCAGAATCGATGGAAGACCTAAGTACTATGCTCGGAGATCTAAATCGAGTTTCCCAACAAGTGGGCCTTAAAATGAACATGGACAAAACGAAAGTAATGTCGAATGTCCATGTTGCGCCCCTACCTGTTTGTGTTGGGAGCTCCACCCTCGAAGTTGTAGACCAGTATATCTACCTGGGTCAATTGATCCAGGCAGGAAGTTCCAGCTTCGAGGAAGAGGTCTTTCGACGAATCCGACTCGGCTGGGCAGCGTTCGGGAAGCTACGCAGTGTCTTCTCGTCAAATATACCTCAGTGTCTTAAGACTAAAGTTTACAACCAATGTGTGTTACCAGTGATGACTTATGGCTCTGAAACATGGTCCCTTACTATGGGTCTCATAAGAAGGCTCAAGGTCGTGCAACGCGCTATAGAAAGGGCTATGCTCGGTGTTTCTCTACGTGATCGAATCAGAAATGAGGAAATCGTAGGAGAACTAAAGTCACTGACATAGCCCAGCGGATTAGCTCGTTGAAATGGCAGTGGGCGGGACACATAGCGCGACGAACCGATGGCCGATGGGGCAAAAAGGTTCTCGAATGGCGACCACGTACTGGCAAGCGAAGCGTAGGACACCCACCCACAAGGTGGTCTGACGACCTTACCAAGGTCGCTGGAAGGCGCTGGATGCAAGCCGCTCTAGATAGGTCATTTTGGAAATCTTTGGGGGAGGCCTATGTCCAGCAGTGGACGCTGTGCGGCTGAAATGATGTTGTAACGAAGGTAGATAGATATCTGATGTATGAGAAGTTTCCTTCATGTAAAACCACATTGCAAATTTACCTCACTCTATAATCCTGTGCCACAGGGCTTAGGGCTAGGTGAGACCATCGTTACAACGAGTCGGTTGTGTAATCAGATCGTAATAGCCGATCGAGGGAATGGGCTGAAATGCGAATCATGTTAATAGGCGATGCGGCTAGCAACCCATCACTATATTGATTTCTTTTCCATTTCCGCGCCCACCATTACGCTAAGAGTGGCTTTTTGGTCTTGCGGCCCTGGGCCCTTAGAGCGGCAGTATACAAAATGTTCTGTCTGCTCCATTAGGGATAAAGACGTGATAGTATGTAAGTGTAATCAGTATCTTTTATTACAATCGTTTTTCAATGATTCATGACTACGTCTATAGAGTAATCGTTAAACGTTTTTACAGACAAACGACATCGTTGTCGATCATCTCTACGAGCCCTAAGCACAACTACGATTTCTGTTCTTTAACTCCGACCACGACACCGTCCGAGAGACATGGAAAGCACTCCACCGACAAGAGCCCAGCTCTTAAATATAAGAAGAAGAAGAACTACGATCAAGTAAATCAACCCTGGTTGTGTAAAATGAAACTCGATGAAGGCCTTTTGTACAGCGTACACGAGACAAGATTGTCGAATTGACGACTGACGTCGAGTTTGTAAAGGAGCTGTTGAGAAATAGTAAGGATCGTAAGAGCAAAGTTCAGGGCAAACTACTATATGTACTACTAGTAGTTTTGTACATCACAATCAAAAGTAGCAGCGATACAAAAGCCACTATTCTCAATTTGTGAGCGTCGCGACGTCGGACCACTAATGAATTATGAAACGCTGCTCCAAGATTTTCCTCAAATAGTCCAGGAGTTAGACATATATTGTCTTATCATCATCGGGTCTTATTGTGTCCACTGCAGGAACACGACCCTCTCTGCACTACCAGAGCCGCACTTGATCACAGCAGCCAGAGAACTTGGACACTCTCCTCGCTGGCCAGACGATTAGGAGAGGTCTCATTGATGTTTTCATGCTTTGTTTAGCTTGTATTTCCTAAGTCGCCTTCTACGACATTAAAGGTAGGACTTGAATGAAATGGTTGTCTATAAACAACTTATTTCGGATATCTCAACCAATGTGTCTCATACATAGCTAAAGTAGATATTTTTAATGTTATGTGTAGAGTTATCTATTTGCCTTTTAATATTCATGATGTATTGATTAAAGATAATCGATTAATCGTCAAACATACTTAACGCTTGATCGTTCATTTTGGAAATCTTTGGGTGAAGCCTATGTCCAGCAGTGAACGCTATGTCGCTAAAGTGATGATGATGATGATACTTAACGCTGGAGTGTCCAGACAGATTCGGAAAACATCGCTCATTAGATTTTTAATTTCAAAACTATTTTTAAAAATATTCACGCATAGATTGAAAATGAATTAACGAAGCCTCAATTACGCCATTACAAATTTACGAACGCTAACACTGCGACCTCCATTTTCATTTGCGTAATTTATTCATAACTAAGTTTTAGGATCGCACGGGTCGCGGCCGACTGACCTACGTCTTATTCTGGAACTGAGAGATACAGGCGAGTTTGTATGTTAGTATTTGATGTCTATATTGTGAAATGAATTTATTTCAACATCATCTTCTTCAACATCATTGTAACCGAAGGGTATGTATGAAGAGATTGACGACCTCCGTGGCGTAATGATCATCATGCTAGTCCGCCAACCAGAGGTTCCGGGCAAGTTGGAAAAGGGCTTTTTTCCAATTGTCCTGGGTCTTGGATGTTAATCTATATGTATATACGTATATTTGTTATAAAATATAGTATCGTTGAGTTAGTATCCAATAACAAAAGTCTCGAACTTACTTTGGGGCTAGGTTAAGTTATTTGTCCCTATATATTTATTTATTATTGATGAGTGTAGATGAAGCAAACGAGGTTTGTCAGGAATAGTCAGGATCGTAGCAAGTGTAGGTCCATAGTCCCTGCTTACCCCTGTGGGAAACTGGCGTGGTAATATACATCAGCCACTTCCTTTCGAAGAAATTTAAATAACTTTTTTTCTGTTAAGTATGTTGGTTGGTAACATTTTTTAGCCTATGGTATCTGATCTGTAGGTAAAATTATATCTCAATGAAATCTCAGTTGTGTTTTTAAAACTACAAAGCAAACTCATGTTGGTTTTAGATTTATTTCCAGAATAACCACCCTAATGCGAAAATCACACATTAGTTATCTATAAATATAGTTATAGTTTTATCAGTCGAAAGACCGTCACGTGGAAGATTAACCCTAAATGATTATCATCCAGCGACCGCGTACGTACCTTTATTTGATTTATTCGTTTGTAGGAAATTTATCTGGGTATATATTATCTATTCTGTTCGATTTGTGCATTCCGGCAGAGTAGAATAGGACTGTCGTAATAGGCGACTTAGGAAATACAAGCTAAACAAAGCTTATAAACATCAATGAGCTCTCCAATCCGTCTGGCCAGCGAGGAGAGTGTAGGCCAAATCCTCTGGGTGCTCTGTCCAAACTTTGGTACTCTTACTTTTTACTTTTTGCAGCTTTAGTACTCGTAGTACAGAGAGGGTCGTGCTCCTGCAGTGGAGACTAAAAAGTCCTGATGATGATGAAGATGATATTAATTTAATGGAATGGATGGCAACAGATTCAAAATGGAAGAAACGAAATTCAAAAGGGACTTGCCCACAATGGAACACGTCACCATGTTTTTCATATAAAATAATATTCTGCGAATCGCTGTTATTGTTTCACTGGCGGCCCTTTACATTAAAACCTCTGAAATATTTTATTTGAGAGACGGATCATTTTATTGTTCGATCATTTTATATATTTTGAGGCTTTCGAAAATTATTCTCGATTGTAAACGTGGATTTAATAGTATAATAGGTATTATCCATTAAGCAAGCAACAGAAACTGAAGTGTATTGTTTACCATATCAGTTTAATGTTTAATTAAAATTACATTTTCAGTAAATTTATTCTATCTAGCCGTTTAGTCTCATCCCTAGTTGTTTCCAGCTATTTCGATCTTTCAGTAATTTGAAAATTAATATTATAATATCAGATTACGTGTGCTCATTATCTTTACATTAGGTATTAGAATTTCAGCAAAAACATTCATGTGAAAATAGGAGCTTATTCAATATTATGTCATGGTGTGGTTTGCGACTTCGCCGACATAAGATTTAGATCTAAGTGGGTGCCACGTCTAGTAGACGATCCTGAAATGTATTTACAAGAATTTCAATATTTGTCTTGGTATATATATACTATACCTATAGATTACTTAAATAATACAAATATCTTATACCTTTAAACGAGCAATTCTTGTATATTTATATATTTATAAAATTCTGTGATCTCGAAAACGGCTCTAACGATTTCGCAGAAAATTGGTATATGGCGGTTTTCGGGGGTAAACAATCGATCTAGATTAGTCTTATGTTTGGGAAAACGCGTGTTTTCGGGTTTTCATGCGTTTTTCTTTCACGCAGAATATGGTCGCTAATTTCGTCGCGCCGGACGCTATCCGTTTTGGCTCAGCAGTTTAGGATGCGAACCGCTAGAAAGAGTGTTACGGGTTAGAATCCCACTCGGTGACTTACTTTTGTTTTTTTTTATGTTCAAGTTTACATATCTATAATTTTTTATTTTGTATTCTTTTTAGACAAGTTTAAAAAAATGTAGTTAATGTTGTAACCGAGCAAAGCTCGGTCGCCCAGGTACTATTATATTAAGATTAAACTAAAAACTATTAATAAAAACTTAATCAGATATAAATACAATAAAAACATCAAATTATATAAAAAATTGAGCCTTCATCGCTGCGCTCGTAGGGTAGGGCGCCCAAGAGGCTGGTGGCATTTCCGCGTTGAATAGCCAAGCTAAACCGTTGGCCCAAATGCGCACCAGCCCTTGGATCCCCTGAGGCGTCGATAAGGCGTGGGGAGGTCTCCATGGCAAAAAGAGCAAAAATATAGAGCTCTCCCAAAGCTACTATCGCTTCTTACTGACTTAAATATTTATGATAAAAAAAATATTTGACTTGGCTAACTAAATCTTCTTGTTAAAGTCGGAGGCGACGAAACGAATAAACTAGTGTCTACCCGTTTATCTGTCGTAAGGACCTCCATACACCGAGCGTGGTGTGACACCATGTATATGGAGTTACCTGCATTCAAAGAGGGTTGAAGATTCTGTGGCTGAAGTCAGGCTGGTCATAAAACCATAGTCAAATAGGAGTAACGATTATCAGCTTAAAGTATAGTGAAAAAGTGTTAATGTTTCCGACTTTTATTCTCCACTTCGCATATTATTGGCACTCTTGGAGAACATTGACATACCATTTTTTGGGAAGAAAAACCCGGGCAGGGTATAGCCAAATATGCAACTGGAAATGCTTTAAGATGCGAGACGTACCTGAAATAAACGAAAAAAAGTAAAAATTTAATGTAAGATAAATTTATCTCTTATTAAAATACGTTTTCTTAAATGTTATTTTAGTGCAAAAGCTAAAAAGTGTTTTAGAATTACCACTGCTAAGAAAATTACGCCGAAAGAAATCCAGTTCAGTATTGGTTCCTATCCAGCCCGGGCTATGTTACAATTACAATACAGATTTAAACTTAAGCTATACATTTTTATACAATGAATGAATAACAGCGCACTGTCTCCTGGGCTAGGCCAGTGTAGCGACTCAATGAGCGTTTTTGTATGAATGTATTCGCGAATAAATTCAGGACATGAATAATTCACGTCTCGTCATCGCGAACCCGATATTTTAGCTGTTAATTTAATGAATTAACATCGACTTGAATTTTCTTCCATGCTTCAGACGGAGAGTAGAGAAAAAGACTTTGAAAAATTATTGTTTTTATGTTTGCGTTTTCAGTGTTTAAAATTAATAAGCGGCCAAGTGCGAGTCGGACTCGCCCATGAAGGGTTCCGTAGTAGCAAATAACAATATAAAAGTCTTGTAGTATGTTTTTTTTAATTTTTATATTTGAGTTGATTGAATGAAAGGTAAATTGCCGTTTACGATTTATGACGTATTAAAAAAAAAACTACTTACTAGATCTCGTTCAAACCAATTTTCGCTAGTAGTTTTCATGGTAATGAACAACATATATTTTATTTAGTTTTATCATTCTCTTATTTTAGAAGTTACGGGGGGGGGGACACACTTTTTTCCACTTTGGAAGTGTCTCTCGCGCAAAGTATTCGGTTTAGAAAAAAATGCTATTAGAAACCTCAATATCATTTTTGAAGACCTATCCATAGATACCCCACACGTATGGGTTTGATGAAAAATAAATTTTTGAGTTTCAGTTCTAAGTATGGGGAACGCCCAAAATTTACTGTTTTTTTTCTATTTTTGTGTCAAAACCTTAATGCGGTTCACATAATACATCTACTTACCAAGTTTCAACAGTATAGGTCTTATAGTTTCGGAAAAAAGTGGCTGTGACATACGGACGGACAGACAGACAGACATGACGAATCTATAAGGGTTCCGTTTTTGCCATTTGGCTACGGAACCCTAAAAATGAATAATAATCAATGTTTTACTCATAAATATGGAGCCATTTTAGTCGATTATTAAGTTAAATACATCAGAAAATATTCATTTTTTGCGTATAATTTTATATAAGTCAAGCCTATATATCTATATAGCGTTCTCTAGACTTCAAAATTTAAAAAAGGAAAATAAGAAAGTACCACATTTGTGTGACAAACCGTTGCAGACCTATGACCGACATAACATTTGATCGGTACTACTATTGCTTGACACCAGTCTTGTTCGACCAACGTTTGACTGACATAACATTTGATCGGCTCTACTGTTGCTTGGAAAAATTATCAATTTTTAACTTGAAGATCTGGAATCGATAATAACTAGTCTCTGAAGTCAAATACTTGATAGAATCTTATACCTTTAAACGAGCAATTCTTGTATATTTATTTATATATTTATAAATTTCTGTGATCTCGAAAACGGCTCTAACGATTTCGCTGAAATTTGGTATATGGGGGTTTTTGGGGGTAAACAATCGATCTAGATTAGTCTTATGTTTGGGAAAACGCGTGTTTTCGAGTTTTCATTCGTTTTTCATTCCACGCAGAATATGGTCGCTAATTTCGTCGCACCGGCCGCCATCCGCTTAACTCAGCGGTTAAGGATGCTGACCACTAGAAAGAGTGTTACGGGTTCAAATCCCACTCGGTGACTTACTTTTGTTTTTTTATGTTCAAGTTTATATAATTTTTTTTATTTTGTACTGTTTTTAGACAAGTTTAAAAACATGTAGTTAATGTTTGAGACGTAACCGACCGAGCAAAGCTCGGTCACCCAGGTACTGATAATTTATTGCGCAAAATTTTATATGAGTCAAAAAGCTTATTTGTTCTGGGCCGGTCGAATCGAATCATTAAAACTGCTCAGTTTATCATTCGTCAGTCATCACACACAAACACACACACACGTCGTCATAAACGTCAAATAAACTGTCAATGTACGGAATATAAGAGCCAAATCAATTCCTGTACCGAGCTCGGCGGCGGACTCAAACGGATTTTGAGAGATTTCGGACGGATGTGACGGTGACAGGCGGTTGTAAATGATTGCTTGACGTCAGCTTGTGTGGTCGGCCGGTTGATGGGGCTGAAGATAATAAATATCTTGTGTTTCTTGTCAATGTCGCTGATTTGTTGTTTAGTACAAATATAAGCTAATCAAAGCAAATCAATGAGGCCTCTCTGACTAGCCAGCGTGGAGAGTGTAGGCCAAATCCCATGGCAGCTCTGGCCAAGTATAGCTCTGGTAGAACAGAGAGAGTCTTGCTCCTGCATGCGAGACTAATAAGATCTGATGATAATGTTAAACGGGAGAGTACTAAGAGCAAATTTCTTCAAGTTTAAAACAAATTGATGAACTTGTAATAGATTGTAAAAGCCAATCGAGGGAATGATCAAAAATGCGAATCAAGTGACACGGCTAGCAACCCATCACTATTCGTTTCCTTTTTCACCTTCTCGCCCACTATCTCGCTAACAGTGGCAGTTTGGATCTTGTGGCCCTGGGCTCTGTCTGCTTAGATCCGTAAGACCCAAAAATCAAAAGGAGGAGGTGATCAATTCGTCGCAATCTTTTTTATGTATGTTCACCGATTACAGTATTCGAAGATGCCTGAACCGATTTGGAAAATTATTTTTTGTTTGTAAGTGTATACCTGCAGGGTGTGAAGTATTATAACGATAAGTAAGTAGGATGTTAGTATTATGGTGAATTATGCTCTCCGTTTCTCTGGTCCCTGTCTGCCCCATTAGGGGAAAGACGTGATGGCGTGTATGTTGTTAATCAGGTTTATAGCAAACAATCTCCCGACGCCGCACCGCCGGTGTCGGTGTAGCGAACACGTGTCAATTATATTATACTCTAATTGAGCTTGTCGGGTAAAGAGACGAGCAGCGTAGAGCAGGTCTAAGTAGGTACTAAGCTAGGTATAATAATTTTTCAAAACTAAATACCGAAACCTCTAAACTACACAACCGATTTTGATAAAACTTCTATGGGACCACCTGTAATGTCGTTGGTAAGGTCAAAAGCGGCCACTTTTGGCGAAAACTCGTTTTAAAACTAGACGAATTATCGATAATCCTTTAAAAGGTAATTCATAAAAATTTGTTTTAAGGTTTTTCTACAGATTGGCAGTAAAATTTTTAATTTTCACCAAATTTACTTTTAAACAATTTATTTCTAATGAAGGCGCCACTTCTGCTACTATTTCGCCTTAATGCAGGAAAACTGATATTAAAAGCGCTAATTTGACTTCAAAATATCATGACGCATATATGTATTCTATGGGGTTTAAGGGTCCTACCCGCGCTAGCGACCTTGAAAACACAAAAAAAATAATTTCTCTTTCTGTAAGTGAGATTATCAGAAACCCTCGTACAACTTTTTAGCTAGTATCCTTAAGTTTCATTAGAACCTCGAAAGTCATTGAAATACTATCCGCTTTAGAAACCTTTACAAAAAGAGTCAAAAGTGGCCGTTTTTTTTATTTTTTGCAAAGGAAACTACATCGTATTGTATTTCAATGACTTTCGAGGTTCTAATTAAACTTAAGGATACTAGCTAAAAAGTTGTACGAAGGTTTCTGATAGTCTCACTTAAAGAAAGAGAAATTATTTTTTTTGTGTTTTCAAGGTCGCTAGCGCGGGTAGGACCCTTAAAGCCACGCTTTCGCATTTCATACAAACCCCATAGAAATAGTTTGTTTCGACGTTTAAAACTGTCTGATTTGACATGTCATCTAGCGGATTGCGGTCCGATCGAGTGTGCCAGCTTAAAATATTACAATTTATTCAACTCAAGTTACTTTTAACTTGATCTCTTCGTGTAACTTCCTTATAATATACAAGGGAGGAACTCTAAATAGTCTGATTGGTAAATCTATGTATAATAGAGCACGTTTGCCCGCTTCAACGAAGGAGTGGTTACCGAGATTTGTTCGCCCGTGGCTTCCTGCTCCCCAGGGAATGTTTACGGGATTCATTCAATTCTGTTCGGAAGGTTTGTATAAAGAGACTTTTCTTTTGAAGATGCAATAATGTAAATTTTATTACGTAAGCCTTAGGACGTAGCTGTTTTTGAGAAAAAACGTAACATGTGAAAATTATATTATTAAGGCAAAATGGTAGCTGAAGCGGCGACCTCTTTTTAAATAAATTGTTTAAAAGTAAATATGGTGATAATTAAAAATTTGACTGCTGTAGAAAAACCTTTGAATTATTTTATATGAATAACATTTGAATGTAATTGCGTTAGTCCATCTAATTTTAAAACGCGTTTTCACCAAAAGTGGCCGCTTTTGGCATTATCAAAAATACTTTCAAATAAGGGGGCCACTTCTACCATTTCGCCTTAACTGACGTGAGACAATTCTTTAAGAATATAGATAAATCAGAAATAAAAGTCAACTAAGCATAAAACGACGCATCGAAACCGCTGTAAACCAGTTAATACCGGTTTTATCCCTAAAAATTACTATAAAACGTTATATGGCGAACCTATATCATTTCTATGAGTACATGCAGCCTTAATGGAAACTCCTTAAATCAGGGCACGCGTTCCTTCGATAATATAAACATAACCATCACAAGCTGACCTCTAAAGCTATTCATACTCCATCGAAAGTATGGGAAATTCAGTAAACGATGGATGTTCGAGAGTTCAATTTAAAATGGCCGCCGTAAAGCGATATCGTTGATCGACCCTTTAATTTATATCCCTTGTAAAACAAGAACAGTAACTCGGTTATTGACAATCAAAGATACGCACGAAGTTTCGTAACCCTAATTTTATGACGCGCCACAGTTTAGCAAAATCACGTAGAGCACTAAACATTTTTAGACTGCGAGTACGGAGTTTCCTTAGACTGTGTATTAAAATAGGGCTGAACAAAATAAAATGGGATCGTCGGCATAATAAGGCGGTCTTAGATAAGTCGAGTCGGTATCGATTCGGCGATGCTCGATATCTCGTGATCGGATAATTCTGATCGACGACTGCTTAATGCTGATGTTTTCGAGCACGCTCTACGAATCATGACATTTCTTTTTTCGTTTCGTCAGCGTTGCTTATACCATCTTCTTTCAATAAAGTATTATTTTTAACTTCGGCCAAAAAAGAGGGGTATAACAAGTTTGACAAACACTAGGTTTGTCTGTCTATCTATGTCATCATAGCGCTCAAACGGATGGACAGATTTCAATGCGGTTTTTTAAAGTGAAAGCAAGTTACCTTGCGCTAGTTCTCGTGTTAGTTTCGATGAAAATCGGTTCAGCCGTTTTACAGTTTTCGGGGGTTAACCTCCGATCATAACTTCTATCGAAGGGGTTAACGTTTGAACAGGGTCGTCTCTAGCAAAATAGATGGCGCTACTACGCCATATATTTTTCGTATCATTATCAACATATAGTGTTATTGTTTAAACTGTTCCGGCTGTTTCTACTCAATTTCGGATTGTCTTCGGCAACCGTGACATGCATATTAGGTATAGTACCTGGGTGACCGAGCTTTGCTCGGTTACATCTCAAACATTAACTACATTTTTTTAAACTTGTCTAAATACAATACAAAATAAAAAATCTATATCTTCTATACATATAATAAAACAGTAAAAAAAAGTGTGTCTGTACATTAAATATATTTCCAAAAAAATTATTGGGGGCGATGGAGACGTAGTAATAGAGTAAGAATTTAAAAAGAAATGTTTGTCTGTATGTCTGTTTGTCTGTTTGTACACGCTAATCTCCGGAAATACTGGACGGATTCGAATGAAACTTTTTTTGTTATATAGCTATTAAGCCTGGGCAACATATAGGGTATAAATGATTTTGGAAAATGGAACGCCTGATGCAGAACCATAATGGTCCAGCTAAACAATAAGAGATATAAAAATGCCGCCTTAGTAAAAGTTGTTCAGCCTGATGAGCATTTTCCAGAGACATAAAGTCCACGCGAACGAAGTCGCGGGCTTCGGCTAGTTATATATAAATTTGAACATAAAAAAAAACAGAAGTAAGTTACCGAGTGAGATTCGAACCCGTGACACTCTTTCTAGCAGTCCGCATCCTTAACCGCTGAGCTTAACGGATTGCGGCCAGTGATTGATTGCGAAGAAATTAGCGACCATATTCTGCGTGGAAAGAAAAACGCATGAAAACTCAAAAACGCGGGTTTTCCCAAATATAAGACTAATCTAGATCGATTATTTACCCCCAAAAACCCCCATATACCAATTTTCAGCGAAATCGTTAGAGCCGTTTTCGAGATCACAGAAATTTATAAATAAATAAATATACAAGAATTGCTCGTTTAAAGGTATAAGATTAGGAGTAGAAAAAGCGGAAAAAGAACTCCGGGCTTCGAAGCAGCAAAGCTGAGGATGCGAGCGAATACTCGCCAATCCGCCAATTTCCAACAAGCCAAATCAGACACTTACTACTTTTTAAACGTCAAAACATTGCCTATGAGTTTTGTATGATGTATGACATAGCACGACGTGACGTCATACTTTCTTGGAGTCAAATAGCGCTCTTATTATCAGTTTTTCTAGAATAAAATATAAAATCACGTTGAAAATGGACGTGATTACTGATAGGCGACAGCCCGGGACTTTGTTCGCGTGGACTTTATGACTACTGAAAATGCTCATCAGGCTGAATAACTTTTGCTAAGAATCCGAATCTCGAATCCGTCCAGTATTTCTGGAGATAAAAGTGATCGTAGACACCCATAGACACGGACAAAAATTAAATAAAAAAAGACGACAGCAAGCGCAGGCATACATTTTCGCCGCGCCGTAGAAAGAGAGGGGGACACTCCCTCTTCTACGCCACGCCCGCTGTCTACTCTCCATCCGTCTTACGAATTTTCGATCAGGTCACGTGTCCTAACGCGAGCGTGTCCTGACGCGAGTTTAACATTTTTTACCCATTCCAAAAAAAGTGCACAACCCCGCTAAAGAAGTTTTCACTTCAAAAAGCGTTCTTTTATTCTTTTTAAGTGTCCCTCTATTCATTTCAGTCAAAAATGTTCTGTTTATTTGTATAGATCAGCACAAAATAAATTATTTTTGACCCCGGACACTACCCAATTAGACTCGATCCCAAACAAAACTAATTTGATACAAACCAAAACTCAAGATCCAATTTTAACTCAATCAGTTTGGAGAGCCTTTTCAATCCCGACGTTGTATCCCATATCCGCAACCGGAAACGACGTCAAAGACAATACACAATCGGCTGAAAGCCACCGGAAGTTCGGGGGCTTTCATAGAGCTTCCGGCGGGACCGGAAGTTGTGTCCGCAGGTCGCCGGTTCACGCGTCACTTTTCGGTCATTAATTTATTATTTGACGGTTTAATTATGTTGTGATGGAAAAGTGGTGTTGTTGTAGGCTAAGCGACGTTTGTTTATTAAAGCCTACTGCTAATAGGTCTGTGTATAACGGTGAAATAAAGAGTACCTAAAACCGGAATATCACATGAGTGTTTTAATACCTAATTACGTACAGTTGCATACAAGACTGATATGGTTTAGAACCTTGTAGAGTGTGTGTGAATAGTCTGTGAATATTCCAATCGTCTAACTGTTGGCGTTATTAATATAAAAAGCAAGTACCTGGGCGACCGAGCTTTGCTCGGTTACATCTCAAACATTAACTATTTTTTTTTTTTAAATTAACTAAAAAGAATGCAAAATAAAAAAAAATATATGTCGGCGAGTTCAATATAACCCCTTTTATTATTGGTTAAGTTGTGCAAACAGAAAGTTGTTTACTTCAAAACATAACTGTTATAATTTCAAATGTTTCGACAAGTATAAAAGCGGTCGCCCTAGCGACGAGCGGCTCAGTCTTGTGCGGACCGCCGTACTGTGAACACCTCCTTTGTGTAGTGTGCTGTGGGCTTGGCCATAACTTATTTAATTGTGATTGTTGTAATAGATGAGGATTTGGTAAACCGATTTATTACAATGATAGTTGTTTCAGCTAGACGATAAGCCCAGGTGGACACAGATTCAATAACTGTGTGGGCCAGGGGTATTCAGACACATATGGTTGGAATCCATGATACAGCGCGAGGTGGAGCGCTGTATTTATCGTCACACTTTTAGTGAGTTCGGCGTAGGTCATCTCCTGCTCCGTCATCAGAAGTTGGATCTGAATCTTTTGCCCACTTGAGTGAATCCATGGGAGAATAGGGGTGAAGAGTTCGACAGGGTCCAAAGAGAGTGATTATAATTGGTCCGTCTTTTAAATTGTCCAGAGATGATGGACCCGTATTTTTAGTTTGCCAGAGGGGTAAAAATTCACAAGGATACTGAGCGTCAAGGTTCTTGAGTGAGGGCTTGCGGAGTCACAGTAAGGGTGAACCAGTCTTCCGGCAGTCTCGAATAATGTGGTCCATGTCCTATTCAGGCGCGCCACATCCGCAAGCTGGGGAGTCAATCCAGTCGCACCGGAATTCAAATCATCTAGTTCGTCCCCATCCAGTTCTCATTCTGTGGAGCTGGCATCTGCGTGGGAGAAAGAACCCTGAGAGTTTTTCAGTGGGGTTGATGGTTGTATCCACATAGGTGGATTCAAATTCTATTCTTTTTGATGGTAAAGTGGTTTTTCAACAGTCAATCCTATAGAGCTGGTGTCGTGACTTCAGTCTTAGCCTTTTTAATAGTTTTTGGATGGAGTTTAGCAGTGCAATGTGTCGATAACTTTTGGGGTCATTGACGGCTCTGGTTTTAGTATCGCAACCCATCCCGTGTTGCATATGGTCTGTGTGACAAATGGTCTGTGTGACAACCGTCTGTTCGAAAAGCGTCTGTGTGACAAGCGTCTGTGTGACAAACGTCTGTGTGACAAACGTCTGTGTGACAAGCGTCTGTGTGACAAAGCGTCTGTGTGACAAGCGTCTGTGTGACAAGCGTCTGTGTGACAAACGTCTGTGTGACAAAGCGTCTGTGTGACAAAGCGTCTGTGTGACAAGCGTCTGTGTGACAAGCGTCTGTGTGACAAGCGTCTGTGTGACAAACGTCTGTGTGACAAACGTCTGTGTGACAAACGTCTGTGTGACAAACGTCTGTGTGACAAAGCGTCTGTGTGACAAAGCGTCTGTGTGACAAAGCGTCTGTGTGACAAGCGTCTGTGTGACAAACGTCTGTGTGACAAGCGTCTGTCTGTCAACCGTCTGTCTGTCAACCGTCTGTGTGACAAGTCTATCTAAATGGCAGCCGGTCTGTGTGACAACCTTTTGCGCCAGTAATGGTGCTAACGAGAGTGAAGCGATCAGTGTAAAGATACCTAACGTGTGTTTAGTTTCAGCTACTTCTGCAAAGTTGCTAAAGTGCTAACAAGTGAACCATAACTGCTGGCCACGTATTGCGGCCGAGTTGGAGTCAGCGGCAGTGCCGCAGGCGCTGGAGATTCCTGGTGAAGTAAGGTGAAGTGAAAAAAAGCGAGTTGATATCGTGTGTATTTCTGTGTCGTAACCTTATCTGCTGAATCGCAAAGATAACCTGGTGAGTTTTTATATTTTTTTTCGATTTAAGAGTAGAGCAGAAAGCAATTTATTTCAAAAACTTTAGTTTTAAAACATAAAACAGAATAATTTCTAGTCTTTTGACCACTATGCAAGCAGAAAATAATTATGATTTCGCTATTTTAAATAAGAACGTGTATTATCTGCTTAGCTTAGTGACTTGATCTTATCGTCATGAGTTGATAGATGAGCTTAACATCACTGAAGGTGGCATAAGTCACTGTTAGTCGGAGCTGGCAGTGGCGCCAATTAGTATCCTAACAAAGTCTAGTTTGAGTATTTTAAATTATAAGTTTTAGCGTCTTATAAGCTTACGTGTGAATACTGGTGTAAAATGATAGTTATTAGGTACGTTACATACCTCATTATTCGTGAAGTTGGAGGGATAGGTTCTCCTAGCCTTTGCCTAGTATTGGACTAAAGATAAGCTAAATATTATAATAACTTTTTTAAAAATTATTATGAGATAATAACCAGGGTGATGATGATGATATTGGTAATGAAGAGATAGTGATGACGATGAAGATATTATTGATAAAGAGGTAGTGATGATGAAGAGGTGACGGCGAGCCTCCCATGATGATGATCATGGTGATGACTTTATTTAAAAGGACTCTTCACCGTTTACTATGTGAGTAATAATATTTTACCATTAATTTATTATTTACTGTGTTTTAGGTTAACTGAAGTAAAGTCCCGTTACTTAAGTAAATTTTAATCTGGATAGTTAAAGTCGAGTAAATATTGTGATATTGTAGCCAAATTTAAAAATATCGTACTGATAAGCAATGTTATTTTTATTGTTAGGAAGTCCGTAGAAAAAAAGATTAAGTTGCAAATGCTTTAACTGTATTCTAGCCACGCTTTAGTGTAACAAAAGTACTGTAAACCTTTGTTTTTGTTGACAGTTGGGTATTTTCCTGAGCCAAGGATGAATTATTTTGTGGTGTTGGCGGGGTAAAGTGTCGCAAAGTAGTGTGACTTGCCTTTGCACGTATCCATTTTAGCGTAGTTTTGGATTTATTATTGCGGAAGGGCTAATGGTGAAAGCGTCGTTTGGCTCCGGGGATCTGTGTCGTCATCTGCCTGTATTTCATACAAAGTCCCAGTGCAGTCGAAGTACAAACAGTGGAAACTGTTTGTTTTTACGTTTGGAGGAGGGTGTCTGATTTGACTTGTTGGAAAATAGCGTATATTATCTACCCAGTTGACATTTATTTTCACTTCTTCTTCTCATCGTGTCGGTGGCTTGAATTTTTAATTTTGTTCTTCGAGAACGTTGCCACTTTTACGCTTCCCTCCGAGGCAGAGTTTAGGTCTAGCACGGTACAGCTGGTAGGGCATAGAGGTGATCTAATGATCTAATCGTCATGTCCACAATCGCCCTGTACTTCTGCTTGGTCTATCGGCCTACTTCAGTTCGGAGGCAATTCAAGCACCTCCAAGTAACCCATGGCAGTTTATGACCTGGCGGTAGCGCCTCTGATGGTTGGATGTAATCGGGGGGTGGAGCATACTGTTCGCACCACATTCTAAACCTAGATAATTTCGGTTGTTCTTCCGTATAACTACTTGAATCATTATGACGATTTTTCACCTGTTCAATTATTTGAAAAATCGAGATGCTTTCCGGGCATGAAACTCAAAGCAAATACACAAGTGTTTCCGTGATAGGTTGAGAAGGATGCGGGAGCCAGAGAAGCTCATTGGAAAGACCGATAGCATAGCAGAAGGCTTTATTGCCATAGGTAGAGTGATGAATTGCATTGTTTGTTTTGTTGTGACCGTACTAGAGTTGACCCGTAGTCCGTGAGTGGGCAGTATGCGGTCGGCTCTTGTGGAGATCGAGTTTATGGATGAAATCATAAGGTCAAGTGGACCTGGTGATCACAGGTGGTAATACGCGTTATAGTGTGAGGACAACAATGGCAATTCTGATCTCCGATTATTTTGAGCTAATGATTAATGTTTTGTTAATATGTCTTGGTGATATCTTCTGAGTTCTGACTCAATTAATAATTACTGTATCTTTTTTTTTTTTTTTTAACATCGTGAAAATGTAGAATTTTTATTAGTTTTGACTCAATTTAATTGTCATAACTGGTAAAGGGAACATGTTAATATAAAAACTTTTAACACGTGATCGCTGAATATTGACATGAAGTTTTTAGTATCCGATTCAATGTAAAGATTTATCGATGTTCATTGCTTGTTTTGAGTTTATTATAGATTGTTTAAACCATTATAAAAGGTTAATTATTGCAGAAAATAAATAAATACAGTACACAATAATTAATTTCACTAAAAACTAATTAACCTACCTAAATTAAAATAATAAAACAAGAACTAAAATATAACAACCCAACAAAAAAAAACTATTTAAAAAAAACATTATATTAAATAAATAAAATAGACCCTACATCACCACGATCGCAGGGCAGGGTAACTAAGATACGGGCAGCATTGCCTCGTTGTATAGCAAGACTTCTAACAGAAACAGAAATTAACTAAAGCTTCGTTTTGGTCAGGTTTGGCCGAACGGTGTACCATTTATGCTTTGTGTTGATCTTAAATATGAACCCCGAGGACGGGTTTACTGTCAAGATGGCAGTGTCGACGAGTAAAAAATTGATTCTTTTGAATTGATTCATGAATTTTGTTAATTCGAATGATTGAATACGTAAGCAATGCGCAAAAAATCCCTTAGTCATGATTTCTTTATAATTATTCCTGTACGAATATTGGCTGAAGGATAAACAAAAGACCGGTTCAGAAAAGTAGTATTGTGGCACTCTGGAGTAGAATTTTGGCGAGTTTAAATTTTGTTATAGTTTTGTGAGACGCTTATTTTCGAGCTAGATCAGAATCATTTTACGGTTATTTCTAACTATGCTACTTACTAGTTTAAATTATTATTGAAAGCGCGTACGAGGGCGTACGCATGTCAGGTTGGCCGTGTCGGCGAGTTCAATATAACCCCTTTTATTATTGGTTAAGTTGTGCAAACAGAAAGTTGTTTACTTCAAAACATAACTGTTATAATTTCAAATGTTTCGACAAGTATAAAAGCGGTCGCCCTAGCGACGAGCGGCTCAGTCTTGTGCGGACCGCCGTACTGTGAACACCTCCTTTGTGTAGTGTGCTGTGGGCTTGGCCATAACTTATTTAATTGTGATTGTTGTAATAGATGAGGATTTGGTAAACCGATTTATTACAATGATAGTTGTTTCAGCTAGACGATAAGCCCAGGTGGACACAGATTCAATAACTGTGTGGGCCAGGGGTATTCAGACACATATGGTTGGAATCCATGATACAGCGCGAGGTGGAGCGCTGTATTTATCGTCACACTTTTAGTGAGTTCGGCGTAGGTCATCTCCTGCTCCGTCATATATATAAACTTAAACATAAAAAAAAACAAAAGTAAGTCACCGAGTGGGATTCGAACCCGTAACACTCTTTCTAGCGGTCGCTATCCTTAACCACTGAGCTAAATCAAGGCGGTCGCGGCGCGACGAAATTAGCGACCATATTCTGCGTGGAAAGAAAAACGCATGAAAACTCGAAAACACGCGTTTTCCCAAACATAAAACTAATCTAGATCGATTATTTACCCCCGAAAACCCCCATATACAAAATTTCAGCGAAATCGTTAGAGCCGTTTTCGAGATCACAGAAATTTATAAATATATACATATATACATACAAGAATTGCTCGTTTAAAGGTATAAGATTCTGTTTTTAGTATATTTTTAATAGCGGCAACAGAAATATCATCTCTGACCATTTTAACTGTCTAGCTATCACGGTTCATGAGATTCAGGCTGGTGACAGACGGACAAACGTACGGACAGCGGAGTTTGAGTAATAGGGTCCCGTTTTTACCCTTTGGGTACGGAACCCTAAATTGAACCCGGCTATTAAAAAGCATTCGTTCCCTAATAACACCCATAAGCAAAAGGTCCTAAACCACTTTGTTACGACTATTATATAAGGTCTAACTATATATACAGAAACTATTTTAAGGGTTGATTCAGTCCATGATACTGAACAACTTTCCCCAAGGAACACGTTTCGAAATATGAAAAGTAATTTGTGGCCTTCCATACAAGTCCCATACAAGCTTTTTCGTATTCCTACATAGGTACGTTTCTTGAGGAAAGTTGTTCACTATTACGGACTGAATTCACCCTTAATCAGTATATTTTCTTCGACCTTTTTTTCTTTGCTTAGACTTGATGGCCGCAAATTACAAAGATATCGATGTGGCCCGATACTGGGAGTGACAAAATATAATAGCACCACCGACACAGAAAGAAGAACAAGATTTTGTACCCATATATGTATATAGCAGCACCGTATAAAGAAACTTAGGCTTCAGACTTTATCAAGACATCTTCAAAAACTTCCCCTCTCTCGGCAGTGTAACAACACTTGTGCTAACGAAGGTCCATCCCTGTAGTCACCGCAACATTGAAGCACTACAGAGAGTCTTTGGTCCTTGCTCGCATCATGCATGTACGATATGACGTATTTGTGTACCGTGGGTCCTCTCCAAGTGGACAGGACACTCCTCCACACTCCCCGAGTGTCGTAATTCCGGAGAAGTGGTCGGTACTAACGGTTCCTATGGACAAGTGAGAGGAAAATAATTTCTTTTACTGATAGAATAATGATTTTTTTTCAAATTTTCAGTAGGAGGCGGTTTGCTGTAACGCTTTTAATGTTTGTCAACTCGGAACTCCGTGTTACTCGCGCTTAAAGTAGCATATGTGTTAATTCAGAGTGTCAGCTTCCTGCATGCCAAATTTTATCAAAATTGGTTCAGCCGTTTGCACGTCAAGAAATACAAACATACATACACACACACACTCGCTTTATAATATTAGTGTGCTGTCATGTGATTTGTATAAAAATATTTAGCTATAACTGGTATAGATTTTAGTTGACCAAATTGTAAATGCACAAAACAACAACCCTCCTTTTGCAGTCGGTTGAAAATAAACGTAATTTATTCCCGCGCAACAACACGTCGTCATATTTCCTCTGCGTGCTCAATACAAAGGAGGTTTCGATCAGGATGACCCATTCTACAAACTGAATTTGCAATATACCGCTTCATAGGAATACTAAAATATCTGACACTGTTCACGCGATTGAATTCAATGTTTGAAACTTACATTAAATAAAAACGTGAGGCTGAGCGCTGCGAATGAAGGAGTCTCTTAACAAGCTGGATATAAATACATATTTATAATACTAGCTGTGCCCGCGGGCTTTTCCCGTGGGAATTTCGGGATAAAAACTATCCTGTGTCCTTCCCTGGGTATCAAACTATATCCATATCAAATTTCATCTAAACAGGTTCAGTGGTTAAAGCAAAAAGTGGTAACAAACAAACAAATATACAAACTCACTCGCATTTATAACATTAGTAGGAAAGGATAATACATACAGCGATAAACACCCAAAACTCGGGATAATTATAGAAAAAAAGTAAAATCTCCAACTAACCTTGGTTAACGATCAAACGAAGAACCTACTGTTTACCTTATTACGGTTGTGGAGAGTTAGTTGTCGCCATTATTAAGCCAGTAAATTAAACCAAAATCGTAACTTCGTTAATATTTTGTATCACCTTGATAAGTGCCCATGCTCAAGCACATACACATAACAAGAAGGAGATCGCTTATGAGAAAGCTATAAAGAAGTTTCCAACAACTCAAATCAGATACTTTTATCTAAACGTCATAAATAATATTTTGTATGAGATTTCTACGAAGTAAAGACTTATGACGTCATAGTTTCTTGGAGTCAAATAACGGTCTCTTAATATCAGTTTTTTCGTTATAATAAATCTAAAAACACGTTGAAAATGGATATATTTAATGACAAGTGACATTATTTTGTGACTCTTTATTCCATTAACAATACCAAATAATTAATTTTTGCTTGTAAAGTGACAAAATTTAGAGTTATCGAAACGAATAGAAGACAACATCTTCGTTACTTTGAATTTGAATGTCATTTATATATTTAACTTCATTACAATATACGTGTAAATGGTGGACTCAAGGCCGTGGACATTTCTACCAGTCAACCAACAGCGCGGCGTCTGAACTTTTTGTTTATGCGAGTGCCATAAATAAAACATTCAATAACAAAGTTTGATGCGAACTCCATGCGATGCAAAATTCGCTGCAGATATCGATGCTGACTCGCTGCGATAGGCTCAAATCGATTGAAAATCGAGAATATTGAAAGTTTACTAAATAGTTTAGAATACTCTGGTAGTGAAGCTTCAAATATTGAACTTGCGGCACCTATTAAGCTTATGTTTGGAAATTAAAAAAAGCTCATCTAAAAGTTTATCCTAGTAAAGAGGTTGGTCAGCTCCAAAATGTATTCGGTCAGCAAATTAGGTAAAATACCTGCTTTTAGTCGGCAAAAACGTTATTGATCAGCAAAACACTAAATAACGCATCTCTAATTTAAATGTCACAGCAAATAAAAAAATATTTATAGCAATAATAATAATAATAAAATAAAGCAGTAATACATATAATTTATTTTGGTTATCCCATAGAAAAAGTAGGGCAAATAAAATAAACGCCATCTAATGACGAGCACAGGAACTAAATAGTAGAACTAATATCCGTAGCGCCATCTACTATTTGCCAGACAAACTACAAATTAACTGATTTTCAATTTTCATTTCCCCCAATATCTTTTATAAGGCCGGACCGATTTAGCATCAAACATAGCAAAGCACCGCAAGGGTTAAAACAGACATAGACAGACATTGGCAACAAACTAATAAAACCCCTCTTTTTTTGTCGGGTCAGTAAAAAATACCAAATAGCAAGTAGTAGGGGTATCTATAAGTTGACCCGCGTTCAAACTTACAGCGAGGGCCACCGAGGGCCCTCGCTCAGTGGCCCTCCAGTCGAGAGGCGGGATCGAGGGCCACAGATTCGAGAGGGTAACAAGTATGTGATTTGAGACTAATGACAATTCTTTATAACTTTACTAGTTGTGCCCGCGGGCTTCGCTCATAAGAATTTCGTGTAAAAAACTATCCTAAGTCCTTCCCTGGGTATCAAACTATATCTATACCAAATTTTATCTAAATAGGTTCAGTGGTTAAAGCGTGAAGTGGTAACAAACAAATATACAAACTCGCGTTTATGATAGGATAGGATAGGATTAACTGTCTGCGACTAGCAATGATGTAAATTCTTATTTGAACCATAAACTCAACAAAACAGGTTTGAGTTAAGACCCCTCCATTTTTGAAGTCGGTGGAAAATCCTCCTCCTACTAATATTATAAACGCAATTTGTAAGTATGTATGTAACGATGTTTGTTACTCTTTCACGTAAAAACTACTGAATGGATTTTAATAAAACTTTAGAAAAATATAGCTTATACATCAGAATAACACATAGGCTACAATTTATAAAGATATTGTGTGATCTTCTTCTTCTTCTCGTGTGTGTTAGTGACTAACACTAGTGATAGAGTTTTTAAACCGCCTTAAAGGCCTCTGACATGGTTTTAGGTAACGACCAATGTCAAAGACAGTGACCGGGACCGACGGCTTAACGTGCCCTTCGAAGCACGGATCATTTCACTTATCGGACAATCAGGTGATCAGCCCACAATGTCCTAATCAAACTAGGACAACAACACAAAGTCGTTGCCCCCGCCGGGAATCGAACCCGCGACCTCCGGGTATGAGCCGAACGCTCTAACCACTACACCGCGGAGGCAGTTATAATCCTGCCAGACGAAGTCTCGGGCACCAGCTAGTAAATAAATCAATAATTAGGGACAAATTAAGTAAGTAAGTTCGAGACTTGTGATAAGGGATACTAACTCAAAGATACTATATTTTATAACAAATACATATATAGATAAACATCTAAGACTCTGGACAATTTAAAAAAGGCCATTTTCCAACTTGCCCTTACCAGGTATCGAACCCGGGACCTCTAGGTGGCAGACTAGGATGGTGGCCACTACGCCACGGAGGTCGTCAAAAGAAAATGAAGATAAAAGTGTGTATCGAATTTTCTCGGGTCGCGCGAAATCCTACCATCTGACCATCCTCGAGACCGAGCCGACCTAATCCGAAACAAACAGCGCTTAATAAAAGCGTTACGTCATATTTCATGGCGAGCGTGACATGCGCACAAAGTGGAGTGACAACGGAAGTGACGCTTGTGGTAGGTCTGGCGTTAAATGGAATAAAAAAAATCTTACACTGCTTTAAACAAATATATGGTCATAAGTTGCCAGCTGTAAATGTGAAATTGCACTCTCGCCCATTCTATATGAACTATTGTTGTAAAAAGCTATTAAATTTCCTTATATTTATAATGTTTAACATTCAAAATAACGAAAGAAATAATAAATATCAATCAATGAATCAAAATTTTTATTTATTTATTTTTAAATTTTCCGAGAGCGCTGGCATGCTCTTGTACTGGAGGCCAAGACTCACCTTGGGTCGCTGAGCCGGGATGGTAAGTAAGTAATATGGTGACTAGGTAAATGAATTAAACCACCATTACCAGTTACACAAAAGGAATAATTTATTTCTCAGAATACTAACTTATATACTAAGAAATATACATGTAAAGAAGTGGGAAGGTTGCTGAGTTAGATTAGGAGTACGTGTAGTTTTCGTGCGTGATGTACGTGTATTGCTAAATTAACAATATTTACACATACTGGTCAAAGACAATTTGAAATTGAAGCTACACTGAAACTATTTCGACACGATAAGAAGAAGAAGAACAATATTTAAACACTTCCTACAGGTACATCACGCTCGTATTCTTAAACCGTAAACCGTATTCCTAAGGTCGCAATAAGTAAAAATATTTTAAAAGTACTTACTCGACCACACTTCTGTATTTTCGTTTTTTTTATGTCAGTAAATAATACAGTGGCGTGTTCAGTTGATGTTTGATTTTTTTTCGGGTAAATTGCGAAATGTCTATATTTGATTCAAATGTTTGCTGCGGCAATATTTACAAGTGTGGTGACGGCTTAAAATGGTTTAAATTTTATCAGCATATGCTGGTAACAGCTCTCAACAAAAAGTTCATTTTTGATTTAATTTTTTTTTGTAAATATATTTTTGGCAAGGAAACAAAAAGGCGAGTTTAATCGAAATTATAGAGATCTGAGACAATGTCCTGAAATATTCATTACTAGATACATAGACATAGACTATACCAGAATTAGTATAAAAAAGTTTAATTATCTTCGAGTTCAAGTTGTGTGTTGTAAATCTGTAACTTTGCCATATTCTCAGACGTCCTTATACTGATCAAAAACAACAACTTTTGAAAAAAATATGAAAAAAAGCATTGCATTTCCCATAAAAAACTGCTAAATAGCTAATCAGCTGATCAATTTAGTATGAGACGTCCCATTTGTTTTTTATTCATTTCAACCCATGTTTCTTGGGGAAAATTGTTCAGTATGATCAGAATTCGTTCAAGATCAGATGACGATCAGAAGACGTTGGAGAATATGGCAAGGTTACAAATTTACACCCTGTATATAAAAAAAAAATAGAAATAAAAATTTACTCAGCCGCGGGAAAGCTATGAATGAAGGAAACCTATAAAATCACCCAACCCAACTTCTCCCAAACCAAAATCCTGGTTCCGCCATAGTCTGCAGTGACTGTAACATAAAAATGTCCATCTTTAGAAAAATCACCGCATGCAAGACCAAAATTCAAAAGAAAAATGGCGCATTCAAACGCTAAAATCTAGGCCGGCCAATATTTTAGAGCGGCCCCAAAAGCCGGATCTCAATACTCGCTGCAACACGAAAAAATGGTCTTCAGATAACGTCAATTAGCAAGACGTATGGCGCGGTTTAACCGCAACGTATCGTCTGCGTTTGTATTGGATCTAGTTAGGCTGCTTTATGGCAGGATTCGGGTCTTTATTCGGTGTTACGTCACTAGTACGGAATTATGTTGTTTTGATATCTGGAGGCACGGACGTGCTTCGGCCTATAAGTCTTTCTCCTGTGTTTTAGATTAAAGTTTTTAACGGTTCTTATGGTAAAACATTACGAACAATAACATTTCGACCTCCATGGCGTAGTGGTCACCATGTTAGTCCACCACCCAAAATTCCTGGGTTCGATCCAAGGTCAGGGCAAGTTGGAAAATGGCTTTTTTCAAATTGTTCTTTGATGTTTATCTGTTATAAAATATAGTATCGTTGAGTTACATACATACATACATACTATCACATCTTTATCCCTTATGGGGCAGACAGAGCATTTTGGGTCTTGCGGTTCTATGCAGAGCCCAGGGCCGCAAGACCCAAAAGCCACTTTAGCGTCATGGTGGGCGAGAAGATGGAAAAGCAATCAATACAGTGATGGGTTGCTAGCCGCATCGCCTGTTAACATGATTTGCATTTTTGCCCATTCCCTCGATCGGCTTTTACGATCTGCGTGGGAAGAGAAGCAGCTGGTACATTCTAAGTTTTTTTTTTTTATTTCTCCCAGACCAGCATGGGAGTATCGTTGAGTTAGTATCCCATAACACAAGTCTCGAACTTACTTTGGGGCTAGCTCAATTAGTGTAATTTGTCCCCATATATATATTTATTTACTTTTTAATTAGAAACATTACGTAGTTGTTCATTAGTAGGTTGTTCGAATACAAAGTTATTGAAAAGTAAAGTAGTTGCCTTTCAGTGAAATATGAACATTTCCCTGAATCTAGTACACCAAGTACCTGTTTCACGTTTAAACTAAGCAACGCTACGAAGTGGATTTTGCATATAGATGGTACTCCAGACCACGGAACACATTTACTTCAAGTATATTTCGAGCTTGCGACACCGGAGAGAAACAGGTGACAAGATTACCTGAGATGCGCGCGAATGAAATTGCCTGCCAAAGTTAGACTATCATTTCAAAAGTTTTTTTGAAGAAAAAAAAGTACATTTCTTGTACAAGCTTTCATGTTAAGAACTAAAGTACATATTAAGACATATGAAAAAAGCCCAAACTCGATGGTGTTGCGTCGATTTATTACTGAGTTCCATCGACCACCTTCCGTTTACGTGATCAGGCAACGTCTGCCTTAAAGTGCTCGTCAAGACAAATCAAACGAGTCCTATTCAATAAGGTTATGTTGTTTTATAATTATAAATGAGTTACGTCGAATATCTCCCGGCTCCATCATCAGACCAGTTCATTGACGTAAAGTCAATGAGCTGGAAATTTCAGCTAAATCAGTTGAGAATAACTGAGACGAAAGACGAGAAGATTTGAAGAAACATTGATAAAAAGATTGTAAAAAATGTAGATCGTTAGCCGGTGATAGTGCCGCGTGAGAAGAAACGGAAACCTGCACTTAGTCTATCATTAGACGAGTTTAGGTCGCCTGTTGGGGGTTGGGTGAGCGTACAGTATCAACATATGTAGGCATACAAATAAAGCGTTATTCGGAATTTTCGCCGTGACTCGAGCAACCCGCGACAACATACGACTGTAATTCATACGAGAAAGGTTTACAGCCGCGAAGGTGTTTATCTTGATTCAGTGGCTTTAGGATTAGGGTTCAGTGGTAATTGTTCACAAACGGGAGTTCTTTCTTTCACGGGAGATTCTACGTGGAAAGAGATGTAGCTGGTAAGTTAAGTATAGGTACAAATATTAGTAGTTTGCTCCAAACTTGCAATAAATTTTCAATCTCGCATTGAACAAGTTTTTCATATTTACAATCTTTTATTTAGTTTCCCCTGTCCTATTGCCTATCTGTCTGTAATAAAATCTTGTAAGTTAAATTTGACTCACATCCTGGTTTCTGATTGAGCTGAAATTTTGCACGCATGTTGCAATATTATGATGACATGGAGCTGATGTGATGATGGAGCCGGGAGGTGGTTGTAGGAACTCAGTATCGAAAAAACGCAACCTCATTGAGTTTGGGCCCGTTTGATACGTCTTGAAGAGCACTTTAAGCTGTTAATTTCATTATTTTAGATAAAAGCTCGCTTTAAAAAATATTTTTTCGCACTCTTTTAAGAACTTAAAATTACATTTGTTTCTTACTACTGACTTCTGAGTTTCATGAAGTTCCGATAAAGATGATGAACATACCTATATGTGTATAAATATAAATAAAAGCCCGTGACTAATAAGCAAGGCGAATGGAAAAATATTATTTGTCCATCGATTAGATTATTGAAAAATATTGAATACGTATTTTTCTTTTCTTTGAGAAACCAAAAATGACAAAGATACAGCACATTTAAATTTTACATGACGTCACGGCTGGGTACGATTTTTACTTAAGTGTGACGTCGCAAGCGACTCCGGAACTTTTCGCTCCGTATCTTTGTGAATTTTTACTTTTTCGGTAAACTGAAAAATACGGTTCCATAATTTTTGGATAATCTAAAAGACGGACTAATTACTATCATACTTTTCGGACTCTGTCGTCACCTCTATTAGGTACACTCTGAGAACTTCGCTTGCTTCGTTTGCTCGTTCAGTCACTATTTGTTGTACACGGAACCCTGAGAATCCTCTAACCCTCGCGCCCTGAACGGTATTTCAGGTGAGGCCGATCAGCCTAATGGGCCGGAAAAAGGAGTATTGTGCGTAATGTGCGGGAACCTGCATGATTTATACGCAGTGTGCGGATGCTTATTAAGATACGTTGGAGTGTATTGTTTATGGCCAGCACTGAATATGTTAGGTTTTATTTGGTTTGCGGTACAATAGGAGCATGTTCACAGGGCCGGGATTAAGACTATTGGATCTCTAGGGTAGGCTCAGTCTGTGGTGCGGTCCCACCGTTTGACCCGTTTGTACAACTGGGCGAGAAATATATCTGGGGGCACGGAAGTGCCCCCGCCAAGACGAGCCAAGCGGAGCGCAAGCGCACTACCTACCTCATAACTTTGGCTTATGATGCTAAATAGTTCATAGTTTTAAGATATAATGACACCAGTACAATCGTTAAACATACAAAGTTTGAATGTCGTAGCTATTATACTTTAAATTTTATAAAATCTTAAAACCTCCGATTTCGTCACTGATTCACTCACTGATCATCAAAATTCTTAAGGTACTTCCTGAAGTCCTAGAACGCTGAAATTTGTTATGTAAGCTAGTATTACTACAAAGACAACAAAATTTTTTAGTAAAAAACCTAACCTAACCTATCCCCTCAGAATAGGAGGTGGAAGTTTGTATGAGACTTGCACCACATTTGCACTAACTACATAATTATGCAGTAATAACTATGCCCACAGATTATTTTTAAACTTAAATAATTGGCCAAGTGCGTGTCGGGCCACGCGCAGTGTAGGGCTCCGTAGTTCCGAATGCCAACTTTGAGTTTATGCCACTAAAAACGTTTAAAAACTAATTAACTATTGAATTTGTATGAAATTTCTTTTTCCGAGTACATTTTATAAGTTGATCGCCTATAACTTTTTAATTTGTATACCCTACTTAGCGCTGATAGTTTTCCTTCAAACTACATTATATATACGATAGCTGTGAATTTTTTCACGTGACCATATATAACCGTTTAGCAGATAGAGGGGGGGGGGGACACTTGCCACCAAAAAATATTTTCACTTTAAACCCAAATATTTCAGAAACGGATCCCTAAATCCAAAAATGGTGTTAACAAGCTCACAATGTTTTTGAAAGACCTATTTAACGACACACCACACAATGTGTTTGTCGAGAAAAAAAATATTGACTACCTCTTTACTTGAATGGCAGCTAACCTAAAAAAAAATATTTTTCCAGATTTTATTTTACGACTTTTTAGCCATGATTTATATAGATATCCATGTCAAATTACAGCTTTCTAGTACTTCTAGTTTCTCTGTAGGACCGCGGACTGACAGACAGACAGACAGACATGGCGAAACTATAAGGGTTCCTTGTTTACTACGGAACCCTAAAAAGTCCATTAACCAACTTACAAAAATAAATGAAATTCCACCAAAAATATTTTGATGGAGACATAGTAATGGAGTAAGAATTTTAAAAAAATGTCTGTCTGTTTGTCTGTGTGTCTGTTTGTTCGTTTTGTAAATGCTAATCTCCGGAAATATTGGCCGGATTCGAATGAATTCTTTTTTTTTATATAGCTGTGCCTGGGCAACATATAGGCTATAAATGATTTTGGAAAATAGAAAACCTGATGCAGAACTATAATGGTCCAGCTAAACTACAAGAGATATAAAAATGACGCCTTAGGTTGTTTTGTTTTTCGTGTGTGTAAGTGGCCAACACTAGTGTCAGATTTTTCAGGCTGCCTAATGGCATTTGACATAGCTTGACGGCTGCCATATAATGATGACGGCCGGGACCAACGGCTTATACGTGCCTTCCGAAGCACGGAGGTGCTCGAGAAATTTTATGCCACTTGTGGTCACCCATCCAAGTGCGGACCACGCCCGGTGTCGCTTTACTTGCGAAAGGGAATGAGATCGGATAGTTTTAATCCCGAAATTCCCACGGAGAGCGAAGCCAATGGGCACAGCTAGTAGTAAATAAAACTCGAAAGCTGTGAAATAAGTCAGCAGTCAAATTGCACTTGGACGTATTGCATCCTAATATCAATTTAAATTGAGTCATAAATCTCATTGGATTTACGACGCTGCGACCGATACGTCAGCCCAGCTGGTGGCTATAAACTCGCCACGAGCATTACTGGACACTCTAAACGTAAACAAAAATAATGTATCGTGTAGAAGTATAGCTATTTATGTCAAGTAGTACACGATCACATTAATAATTTAAAAAAAAAAAAAGAATTATCTGTTTATACAATCACGCATTATAGTTACGGTGTTAGGTTAAGTCGTGTAGGGTTACTAGTCAGTAGACCTGATCCTTTCAGGAGTTGATAGTAGAGTTCAGTACAAACAAATTTTACTGTGTAAATGTTAACCCATTTCACCTTGGGATCGATTCTTATTTTTTTCTTTATGTATGTCTTTTTTGTAGATGTTAGGTGGGAAATTAATCATTTCACATAAATAAAATTTACATAGAATGGAAAATATTGAAGTATAAATAAGTATCGATCCCAAGGTGACTTTTTGTTAACAAAAGTAGCATAATTCGAAATGGGTTAACATTGACACAGGAAACCAAATAGTAAAATTTGTTACTACTGACACCTACTATCACCTCCTGAAAGGATCAAGTAAACTTACCAGTAAGCTGTATTTAGGTTGACTCTTCATGAAAATCGAAAATCATTTTTGCAGTGAAAACTATTTGTAACTTTACGTAAAGATGTTTCTGATGGGATCCCTCTTTCTCCAACTGATGAGAAGCAAGAATGGCAGCTGTCTGCGCTTTGTGATGATGAGGGAAGTTCTCCTTCTGAACTATGTATATTTTGTGCGAGCAATGATCTAAATCAACACTTTTATTGCGCGCAGTCATTAATGATACTTTACGAGCTGATGATGGCGTCATTAAACTACTCATTATTGTTCAGTGTTGTTGACAAAATGGAGTCATAAATTATTAGAGGTTACCATTTCTATTCTTTTTTAATCATGCTGGTCTGGGAGAAAAGAAAAAACAATGATATGTAATAGAGGAAGAGGAATGCCGAGAAAGACGTGGGAAGAATGCGTGGGATCGGATATGGGGGAAAGGGTCAGTACAGAGATGGCAAAGGATAGAAGGTTATGGAGGGAGTTGACATACAGAGCCGACCCCAAATAGGGCAAAGGCAATCGTCCACGGTATTACGATATTTTATAACCCGGAAACATGTGAGAACCCTAAGGGATTGTCAGATAATTGTACACACGTTATAACAGCTAGTGCATAACATATACACTATTACGTCTTTGTCCCTAACGAGGTAGACAGAGCATTTTAGGTTTTGCGGCTCTGAGGAAACAGAGCCCGTTCAACTACTAGTTACAAATTTTTATAATCCTCAAAATCTAACATGGCTATCTCTATCATCATATATCATCTATTAGGGGTACCTCGGAAGAAGAAGAATCTAAAATGACCGAGGGGTGACCTGGCTGTCACCCGGTCACCCCTCGGTCATTTTAGATTATCCCTAATAAATCCTAAATATGAGTACTCACACAAATTACCTGAAACGCTGTAGGTTTGTCCAATAATAATATGTAAATGAGCAGGTACTAAAAGCTGAAAATCCGAAAGTGGACACGGGAAACGGCGGGAGATTAGTGGACAACTCACAAACAACACTTTACTTACCATATAGACATAGACATTTTTTTACTGCGTAAGTTACTTACAAAATGGCAGCCAGAAAATGGCTGAAAAACTTAACATTGAGTTAAACAACACCGCTTTCAATTGGCTATTTTGGAAATCCTTGGGGGAGGCCTATGTTTAGAAATGAGCTCGTGTGACATCATCATCTTTTTCGCCTTATCCCTGTTTGGGGTCGGCTTGGTATGTCATCACCCTCCTAATAGTGATATGTGTCTGAAATTATTATCGTAGATCGTCTCATGGAGTTAGTATAGAATGGTCACAAACGCATAATTCAGGTGTTACTTTGCGGAAGTCAAAGTTACATACTATGTAATTTGAATTACTTTGTGTGATTCCGCCACCAGTTAGTTCATGCAAACTATTGCCGGCCGGCGCCCACCCACTACTGTTAGTCCCAGCATACCTGCCACCAGCAGCCCGTGTGCACCCGCCACCAACAGTCAATATATGAGTATAGTTTGCATAAACTAACTGGTGGCGGAATCACACAAAATAATTCAAATCACATAGTGCATAAAGTCTTTGTAGAAACTCTTCTAAAACGCGACTCGGAACTCATTTAAATAGCAACTCGTCTAAGTTGCAAGTAGTCTCATATTTTTTTTAATTACATAATAATTAATAGGTTTACATATAATTATAATGCTATCACACTTGTTTCACTTATTTCCTGATATAATCACAATACTAGCACTAGGCATATAAATTATAAAATAACTATTGTCTAGAGCTATTTCTATCCTAATGCTTCTAAAGTCTTCGTTTTCTGGCTTTAAATCCGACTAATACATTTGTAATCGTCATTTCAGCCGCATAAGTCCACTGCTGGACATAGTTCTTTCCCAAAGATTTCCAAAATGACTGATCTAGAGCGGCTTGCATCCAGCGCCTTCCAGCGACTTTGGTTAGGTCGTCAGACCACCTTGTACGTGTAATAAAGTTACACATACAAATAAATACCTAAAATAAATCCTGAACGAAGGCGTCGTTCTCTCGTTTCCATTAATATAACACGAGCACGTCTGAGTTGGCCCCGACTGACCACAGAATTTTTATTCCGAATAATTCAAGAGTTAAACCCTGCGCTGCCGACTGAGATGGCTGCAAATTATGATGCATGACGACTCTCCGGTACGAGGAAATTTAACGTTAGTCCGAGTCATTAACAAGGGGTTTTAGCAATTATAGCCTTTGTTATGATTAGTGTGTATTTAGCATTAGAAGCACTTGTCAATAGAACTTTTTTAAATGTTTTTTGTGGGAATTAAAGCAAAACGTACCTTATTTATTTATTTGTGTTAGCTAGATTTTTAATAATTAAAGCAACTTATCTTCTTTATTAGACTTCTAACAGTAATATTATTATATTGTAAAAGTCTGGCCACCCTGACGGGCTGGCAACATTGATCTATAGACTAGTATTGAAGGGCCCGCCAAAGTGTACGTCAGAGAGACAGAGCTGTCAAAATAGATAGGGAGATGACGCGAGTTGCGAATACACTATTTTCCAACAAGTCAAATCAGATACTTTTTCAAAACGTCAAAACAAACAGTTTCTATGGGATTTTGTATAAAATACAGGCAGATGACGTCACAGTTTTTTGGAGTCAAATAGCGCTCTTAATATCAGTTTTTCTGCAATAATAAATTTAAAATCACGTTAAAATGGATATTTTCAAAGACAAGTGACATTATTTTGCAACGTTTTATTATGTTATCAGTACAAAAGATATTTTTGGCTTAGAAAAATACCCAATTACGATTATTGTTGTGATTTTTGTAAAACTTCCGAGTTGTGAGTGAAAAATACTAGATTTTCATGTAAAACTTGTAAATGGTCGTGAAGTAGTGTGATATAAAGTATTCCCATCTTTTACTAGGCTAAACCTATCATTTGCTAATGTTTCAATGCTTTTAATCCGACTACATCATCTCCTCTCGCAGGCCTATTGGAAAAGATCTCTTTTGAGATAAGCCACTTTGTACAACTTTTATTTTATGAATTCTCTGTACCTTTACATTTTCCGTGTACATAAATTGGTTCACCTTTTGTACCATTATGGTCAATAAAGATTTAATAAATAAATGACATGGACCGTGGTCTCAGACCAGTGGAGGTTGAAAGTCTCTGCGTTTCCCTGTGAAAACAATTGCAGGCGTGATGGATAAATGTAAGATCTATATTATTATGTATACAAAACAATAACTTTATTTGTTTTAAAACGAACTTAGAAGTTTACAAGATACGTGTCTTTCTGATGGCATGAAATAATTTGTGTGAGCGTCATATTTGCTAAACAGTTTTTATTATTAACCCAATTTGGAATAGTAGAAAGCGCGTTTTATTACGAAATAAATTATGGCGAACAAGACCATAAAGTATAATGCTATTATAAAACTGCGACCTCATTTCTAAATGTCGTGCCATAGACAATTAAAAACGAATTAACGTTGTGGCGGGAAACTTGACGTTTCACAATGAAAATGGCTATTCTTTTCCGCTTCCAAGTTAATTAATAATGATTATTTTACTTTAGATGCTTAGTCAGCGCGGATAAATGAATAGAAAATATAATAAGGCTTGTAAAGTGTGACCGTACATTTGCATAATTAGAAAATTGTTGACTTTGTAAAATTTCGTGAAAAGCATTTCTGTCCGTAGACGTATCTAAGAAAAAGCGGCCAAGTGCGAGTCGGACTCGCCCATGAAGGGTTCCGTAGTAGCAAATAACATAATATAAAAGTCTTAAAGTATGTTTTTTTTAATTTTTATATTTGAGTTGATTGAATGAAAGGTAAATTGCCGTTTATGATTTATGACGTATTAAAAAAGAAACTACTTACTAGATCTCGTTCTAACCAATTTCGCTGGTAGTTTTCATGGTAATGAACATCATATATTTTTTTTAGTTTTATCATTCTCTTATTTTAGAAGTTACGGGGGGGGACACACTTTTCCACTTTGGAAGTGTCTCTCGCGCAAAGTATTCGGTTTAGAAAAAAAAGATATTAGAAACCTCAATATCATTTTTAAGACCTACCCATAGATACCCCCACACGTATGGGTTTATTGAAAAATAAATTTTTGAGTTTTAGTTCTAAGTATGAGGAACCCCCAAAATTTATTGTTTTGTTTCTATTTTTGTATCAAAACCTTAATGCGGTTCACATAATACATCTACTTACCAAGTTTCAACAGTATAGGTCTTATAGTTTCGAAAAAAAGTAGCTGTGACATACGGACGGACAGACAGACAGACATGACGAATCCTTAAGGGTTCCGTTTTTGCCATTTGGCTACGGAACCCTAGAAACCGGCTAAGTGCGAATAGTTTCGCACACTAAGGGTTCCGTAGCATTATCTATAAAAAATAGCGTTTGTTATATGAAGCCCCCCCTTAAATATTTATTTTGTTTTTAGTATTTGTTGTTATAGCAGCAACGGAGATACATAATTTGTGAAAATTTCAACTGTCTAGCTATCGCGGTTCTTGAGATACAGCCTGGTGACAGACAGACGGACAGAGGGACAGACGGAGAGACTGACAGACGGACAGACTGACAGACGGACAGACTGACAGACGGACAGACTGACAGACTGACAGACTGACAGACTGACAGACTGACAGACTGACAGACTGACAGACTGACAGACTGACAGACTGACAGACTGACAGACGGACAGACTGACAGACGGACAGACTGACAGACGGATAGACGTATAGACGGACAGACGGATAGACAGCGAAGTCTTAGTAATAGGATTCCGTTTTTACCGTTTGGGTACGGAAGACTAAAAAGGTAATAAATATATAAATTTGTGGCAATGCGCGCAATATTAAGCTTCTATATAGATATGTTTAGCTACTTCCTCTAACTTACTAAACGTGGCCTTTGGCTAGCCATTGGCTCCTTTAGTGTCTTTTTATCGCCACATTTACCGGTTTTGAGACGAGACCGAGTCCGCAACGTGGAGATTCGCCGTCGGACGAAAGTTCATGAAATACTATCTAGAATTGCAGCTCTTTAGTGGAACTGGGCAGGGCCCCTGGCTAGAAGGAACGATAGTAGATAGTAAGGCCGTCACTGAGTGGTATCCAAGTAATGGTAAGCGGTGTGTGGGATTTCCAGTGGCTCGGTGGGTCGACGATATCAGCAAGTCGCTGGTTAGAACTGGATAGCAGCGGACAGAACGGGATGGCGCAGAATAAGGGAGGATACCCAGCAGTGGGTTTTTGAAAGCTGATGATGATGATGAGCCCAGATTTTTATATGGTGATTAAAATTTGGTTACTAACAACAATACAATGTTGTTACTAAATCTGTCTAAGAGTAAGAAAAACAAGTAAACGCCACTGTCTATGACAAAACTTATAACTTCAAGCCTTTTTTTAGAAGATAAACTAAGTTGACATGTGATCTTTTCCCAAACTTTTTAGCCAAGCCGTACTATTTAATATAAGGTCTAAGAAAATATATTGAAACTATTTTAAGGGGTCATTCAGTCTATGGTACTGAAGAACTTTCCCCAAGGAACATTATAGCGAAATATGAAAAGTAATTTTTGGCCTTCCATACAAGTTGTTCGATCAGCTGATTCAAGTTTCAGTATATTTTGTTAGACCTTATATATTCGTACCAAGTTATATTTTATAGCGGTAACTACGAATAAGTAAAAATCTGTTACCAACAACAATAAGATGTAGTTACAAAATCTGTCTAAGAGTAAGAAAAACAAGTAAACGCTGCTGTCTATGACAAAACTACAAGTCTTTTTTTTAACGATCAACTTAGTTCACATGTGGTTCCTTTTTAAAATTTTCTACTAGCAAAGCCGTACCAAGTTAAATATTCGTTGAAACTGCAAAATATTCTGAAAACGTCTCAATTTTTGAAATTTACATAAACATCCTATCCAAGTACTACAGTAACAAACACACCACATAAAAAGTGACAACATTTTAAACAAAATTTAAGCGTTTAAAAAACGTTATAAATAACGCTAACGCATAAACGTTATTGCTTCGTTGCGAACATGTAAATAACGAAAAAATTGAGTTATAAAAACATAAATGGGAGACCGATTGTGCAATAAAAGTGGATATAAATAAAATTACACGCGCTTTGTAATAAGCCTCGATTTACGAGCGCTGTCGCGGGAAGCTTTTGGCCTTTTTGGAAATTTTGGATGGGTGTAAGCAAGACATGGCAAACTCCATATTTTTTCAATACTAAAAACCGACTTCACCCCTATACTAATCAACGAATTTTAATAAATTGGGACTACCTGACATGCATGCCCTTTCAAACAAAAAAATGAATTTTCCGAACCGGTTCAGGTGTCTTCGAATAATTAGTGATAACCTCCTTCTATTTGGAATTCAGTTAAAAAGAATGTAATTTTCTCTATTTTGGAATTTGGGTTGGGTTTATGCAAGACATGTTGAACGCCATGTAGTAATAAAAGAATTAATATTCTCCATTTCCCTTAACTCTTCATCAGAATCTGTCTTGGACGAGAAGCAAAGGTCATTCATACAGTTTGATTGCCTTTAAATTTTCTAAGAGGAGAGAGACGACGAAAACCATGTGCAGAGTGATAATTATTTAATTTTTAAGTTATTGCCCTATTACTCGATAAATTTAGATTGCTTATTAACTGGGTTAACACATGGGATAATGTTTATCCCCGCAAATATGAGTTTGAGGAATAATTCGTAGGGATTATATGACACACGTATTTATTCCTCTACGGTATATAGTATTTAGCAGTGTTTATTTAGCCTAGGTACATTTGTATTGTACTTGTTCTAAATAAATACAAATAACTACTTGTACATGTTTACACGGGCTGCGCAAGCAAAAGCACGAGTAATAACTAGAAAAAAAAAAAGTTCCGATTATTATACAACGTGGAAGAGACATACCCGTAATAAATCAAACCATCGGCTATACTTAATATCTATAGCATAATAAAATTGAAATAACAGTCAAGAAACCAAAAAATAGTTTGACATTTGCAATTTTCCATACAATTTCCCCGAGCGGTTGCACGCTATAGTATGAAAATGCCAAATTTATATTTTGTTATTTTACTGTTATTTTAATTCCATTATACCTACTATAATGGCCTAGTATAGCCCGTGGTTCGATTTATTACGGGTATATCCCTTTCACGTTGTATTTGGACATTAATTTGTGAGCAACTGCGTGCGATGTACACTTTCGCATAAAGCCATCATTTCTCGCTTCACTAATACGAAAACGAGCGGTTGCCAAACAAAAATTATGATACACTACACGGCGAGGCGCAGGGAACACCGGAGGGCCATATTTACATAACAGCACAGAATTAATGACACCACCAATTTATACATTCGCCCGCCACTGTACTGATTCGGCATGTTGCATTTTGCATTCTTAATTGGCACTAAAAATATGCTACTATTTGTACACATTTAGTTTTAAGGAATTTGTGTCTTAAAGCTATGTAGTTAAAGTTAAAAATTGCGTGTGCATCAAATGCTTGTCTCGACGCATTGTTGCTTTAAATTGCAGGGCGCAGTCTGCAGTGCGAGATGATTCTCATACATATTTCGTTACTGTAACATTATACAAAATTGATAATCATCGAACTAATTGTTACAAGGTTTTGATGCTGCGATAAGAATGAATAAAACCAGTATGTTTAATCTACCTGCATGTTAAATGCGAGTATAAATTTATATGAATTATTAATATTTATTTTGTTTTAGGATTTCAATTAGATTTAATTATTTTAATGATGTTTAAGTTCAATTGTATATATTTATTTATATATCCTTCCTGGTAACTATTTATAAAACTAAAACTATTTATAGGAAAAATAAAATTTTAATTAAAACTAAGTAAGGAGGCACAAACCAAAATTAAAAAATGGTCCTTCCTTACGTATCGCGAAACAAAAAGAGGCCTAAAACTAATTTGCATTGTCTTATTCAATGCAAGATCGTTGTTAGGCCTGGGATTAGTTTTTAGTAAGTATTTTCTTTAAACATTGATTATTAACTTGCTTTTGTATTTATTTATTTTATTTTAACATTGATTATTAATTAACTCTCAACTTTCATTTGGAGGATTTAATATTCCATATTCCAATTCATTAGGAAATGAATTGCTATCCAACGCGTTAATGTCGCCAGCCTCTTGGGTACGTTGCCCTGGGACTATAAGTTATTATTACCTAATTATTTTTATTTTATTAAGTTAATTTTAATTTATTTTGTTTACTTTTTCTTTCTTTTTATATTTCTGTAATGTTTATATCTGTTTCTTAGGTTTGCACCTTCTCGACCCTTTATGGTCGGTATTAAGCTGAACTCCCGCCCTGAGACCCTCAGGGAGAAGGAGTTTCAGCGTCCCCTCCTACAAAAACTGTATCCCCCAGAACTCGGCTTAAAATGTTACTAGTGTGTAATGCAGCCTGTTTTTACCCTGCCCCTGCTGATTTAGCCTTATAGTAACAGAATAAAAGTTCTCGTAATTCCACGTCGGACCACTTCTTCCTCGTATCATCATTTATATTTGTTGTTGGTGTGGTCGACTCTGACGCACCGGCAGTACTCTCGGGATCTAAATTATCCCCGCACCGCAAAGCATAGTCAGTGTTCCTGAAAATGTCGTTTTATTATTTCCATATGCTTAAGTAATTTCCAAAAGAGCTTGTGGTTGAACTGCGAACCATTTCAAGTAGTAAACTGCAGTTTGTTGACGTTGTTTTTGCCACAGTAAATCGAGTATTACCTCCCCATTTTCCACAAAAGCTAATGAAAAGATATATATTTGGAAACTCATTCCCTTGTTCAGCATAAAATTGCCTTATCTGAGAGCAAAAAGTAGGATTTTGTTCGGAAAATTTTAACCGCGCGTCGGAACCAATAGCGCGTATGAAATTGAGATGTCTCATAACTCGCGTGTTTTGCATATCCGCTTGATATTCCGCGGGCATCGGGCTTAATGGCCTTTTTACACGACATTTATGTTCGTACTAAGCCCGTATTCATGACAATAAAAGGGGATAGGTGTCGTGGCGTATCCGGTGGGAACAAAGTTCTTTACTGTAAAATCAAAAGCCTTATGAACAATTAGCTGCGCTACGCTGTGTTACCCGCGGTTAAAATAGCCTATGGGTAATCCAGGGTGTCTGCTTTCTGAATATCAAATATCAAAAAAGAAGTAACAAAAATACTCACACACACACACACACACACACACACACACACACACACACACACACATTGCGCCTTTATAATATTAGTGTGATTAACTTAAGATTCAATGATGTTTTGTTAAACAGAATTTAAGAATTTCTAGACGCCATTAGATTTAAAAAAGTTTAGATTCAGATTCTGCAACCCGTTAAATCCTGGATCCCAAGTTTTAGTCCAATTGCATGCGGTTGAGAATCAGCGGCCATCTTGGATTCATGAAAAAAATAACACAGAAGTTTCAACTCATAAGGTTTGTATGAAATGTCAAAACGTGACATTATAGCTTTTTGGAGACAAATAGCCTCCTTAATATCAGTTTTTCTACAAGAATAAATGTAAAATTACGAAAAGTGATTACGATCTAAATTTACGAGAATAAATCTAAAATTACGAGAAGAGATACGATTATGAGAAGTGACATTTTTTTGTGACTTTATATTCTCTTTCTCTTTTCAATTCATTATTTTTTATTTTTGACTCAGCATACTACCCTTGATAACTGGCTTCACCTATTTGTTGGACTAAGCGGTTAGTAACAAATCCCTTGTAAACCGGGCAGAGTCGAACCCCCCTTGCGATCGTGAGCCTCGTCAGATATTAAGATAATGGCGTTGCGTGTATTGGCAATTGCCAACTGACTAAGGGTCTAAAATTAGATTTCTTTGGCCTGTTGACAAGGATATCACATCAAATTCCAAATTCTAATATCAAAATATTTTTTCATATCTAACCGAAGCCCGCGACTTTGTTGGCGTGGATTTTATGTCTCTGAAAAATGCTCATCAGGCTGAAGAAGTTTTGCTAAGGCGTCATTTTTATATTTCTTATAGTTTAGCTAGACCATTACAGTTCTTTATCAGGTTTTCCATTTTACAAAATCAATTATACCCTACAGGTTGCCCAGGCTTGACAGCTTTTTTTTTGGGGATATGTCAAATGTACAGCCACACTTTTTTCCTTTTTTACTACATGTATTATTATAGGTAGTTTAAGCAAATTAGTTTATCCCGAACCCGGGTTAAAAACATTTGTCGTCTTTTTATTTCGCGTGTCGAAAATTTTGCCAAACAAGAGCCAAGTTTATAAACTGCCAACTGCCAATGGCTTGAACGTTCACTTTGTGCAAGCTAACCCGGTGCGTTTTGCCAAAACACAGGAAAAGCAAAGGTCACATAACAACAGAAAAAAAACAGGTAAAGCAAAGGTTTGACTAAAATCTACTCGTATGTAATCTTGTTTTCAACCAACTTCCAAAAAATTAGATTTTTCCTTTTTTTTTAAAGACGCCTGGACCGATTTGAAAAAATATTTTTCTGTTTGAAAGGGTCTCCTTCCGAGGAGGTCCCATAGAAGTTTTAACAAAATGGGTGGTGTAGTTTGAGGTTAAAGTCGGTTTTTAATTTAGAAAAATTACTTATAATATGGTTTTCGTTTGTGTTAGGGCTCAGACAGATAAGCAACAGTGTGCTAGTCGGTGTCAGCGACAGCTCTCAATTGTCGGCGACAGTGTCGCGAGTTGTCGCGCGACGGTCGCCGACTACCACAGCTGTCACGAACTGTTAAGCGACTTTAAAAATAAAACTTTAATTAAAGGTTTGAGGGCAATGATTGCCATTTAAGACATTGCCATCTAGCCACTCGTGCGTCAGATTCGTCTCATCCACGTACGTAGTATGTATTCCATAAAAAAAGAAAAATGTTTATTTGGAAACTTATACAAAATTGCTGGAGTCTCCTTTTAAACAATACATGCTTGTGCCAGGAGATTCCGATTCTCTCTTATTTCTAAGGTTTATAATAAACTATAAATGCATGAATGTCTTTCATACATCTAAATTTGTCATACCTAATGCGTATGCCATCAAACTCTTTCTATAGTAGTATTGTGTAACCATCCAATATTTTACCAAAGAAAAAACTAGTTGTTCAATAAATTGTCCGATCCAATTAACCTGCAGGTCTTGAATTGAGATTAAAACACGGGATTAAAAAAATAAATGTCACAATCGCACAGCATCGACCAGCTCGCACTAACAAGCATCGTTTAATCCCATCATAAATAAACAACCGCTTTCCGCTTGCCACTTTAAATTTAATCTCGTATAAATTACATAAAATATGAGCAAAAAGTTTCGTTGCAAATCGAACTGGCCACCGCTGTCAATTACGAACGCTCCGCGCTTAAAAAGTGAAAAAGAAGATGGCGTCGCGCGTCGGCGCGGCTTCCACTTTGCCGCCAAAATTTAATGGTGTGTTCCTAAATCGTTACATTCCTTATTTAACACGCAAATAACCATGCTATAAAAATAAACATCCAGATTTTCCATAAACTTTTTTCAAATTCAAAAGTTGACATAACTCTGCTAGCAATTTATCTTGATTCCAAAACATTTGTATTCCTTTTTAGCAGGTCTGATAGAGGTACCAGTCACCAGTACACCAGTCTCCAGATCAGATTCATTAAAATAAAAAATTGCTTGTGATATTTAGCAGTATTTGATAAAAAACTGCTTGTTTTTCAAAGTAACACGTGAAGCAATTTTAGTAGTCTAAAAGACATTTCTAAGTATTGATATTTGTTAAAATTCAGAGTAATTTCGTATTGCCTAAGTATTTTAACTAACATGGTCGAGAAATCATTTATTCAGGAATTCCTATTAACTTGAGCTTCTTAGAGTACAACTTGGGAGCATGGCAAATGAGGAACAGGCCCAAAAACTGTTTCTCACGGTAGCGCCGAGTGCCAATTTACGATAAGCAAATGTGCAGTTTTTGAAGATAGTGTAAAATAACGTTCGGAGGGTCTCGCTTTTGCGTGGAAAGATATTTAACTGTTTAAGTGCTAAAATCTACTCATTTCGAGCTGAGGATAACGATGGTTTGTAGAAAATCTTGAACTATATTTATTATTAGCATTGTTAATTTGTGTGTAAATGAAACTTTCTCTTAAGACTTTTAGGACTATCATTCGATACTAAATCCGACTTTTTATTAGTATATTAGCGACTTCGTTCGCTCGGACTTTATGACTCCGAAAAATGCTCAACAGGCTGAACAGCCGCTGCTTGCATGGTTTTTATAGTAGGTTCTTTTTTATACACATTTAACAGTGTGAGCTTTATGTCCAGATTTCATTTCGCCCTTCTGTAACACCCTGTACTGTAGTGTACACGTAGCTGTGCCATGGCCCCGGTGGTTATCGTTGACAGGCTTCTAAAAATCTTTAGGTTAGGAAGCTTGACATCTGCCACGATGACAGCCGGGACCAGAACGAACGGCTTTACGGGGAGTTTTGGCGGGAAGTCAAGGGGTTCAGTTGGAATTATCTTGAATTGTTTTGCAAATTGATTCTAGGGGACTTTTTAATATGACATTGGTGTAGTTTGGTGTTACAAATGTTCATTCTCATTGACAATAAGTGAAATGTTTAAAGGGGACAGTCATAGTGCAGCTGTAGTGATATTTATTTGCGGACATTGGTGGGCGTCTTTAGGCGCTGTCCGCCACTCAATCGGCTATAAAAACCAGTGGACTCGTATAGATTTGTTGCCAGAAGCTCCCTTGAATCAATCGAAGGACCTATTAGAAATAAATAAGTGAAACAAAAATGAAGATTGGTTCTAAAGGACTAGTATCCAGAGACGTAAAACAATTATATAAAAACGGCTTTATGTGCCTTCCGAACGCCCCTTGGCGCAGCTTGAGTAATCTGACACCAGTGTTGGCCACTTACATACACGAAAAACAACAAACAAGCAGTTAGGGTCACCATATAACTAGCTTGAAAACACTCGAAAGAAAGACTGTGTCAAGCTTTACACATAAGCTGAAAAAACAATGTTTTTATCAAAAACTTTAGTGTCCACAACATTAAACTATCGATATACGGAACTGCCAAGGAAGCCGCAAAAACGCCGCGGGAGTAAACGCAAACTTTACGCAACTTGTATCAGCTTTCTTTGCTTCGGAAAACTTCCTCCACACACACTGCCGGAGAGAATAGCAGTTCGCTTTGAATAGCAGGCAGTTTCGGTGCGAGGTACATAATGGAATTAGTTTCAATTTCAAGTAGTTTGGCAGTGCAAGCAACTTTAATAAGTGTTGCTGCATAATTTTCGTCTTGTTTTCACTTACCGTCTATTGTAATGTAAGTATGTTTGCATTGAAAACTGTTTTATATTCTTATGTTCAAAGTTTTTCTATTTTATTTGAAGGTAATTTATTGGTTTATATTGCAATGGATGTCAAATTACACGCAACTACTACATCTAATGTTACCCATTTTGGATTATGCCTATTCTTAGTACCTAGATATTACGATCTTAAAAACCTTTGCATTCGATTTATGTGTTTTGGTGCAATAAAGTGTTTTTACTTAAATATTTTTTTGAGTTTCGGAGTGTCTACAAGATTTTTTTTTAAATTTCGCTATGTCATACCAAATTTTATCAAAATTGGTCGAGCCGTTTGCGCGTGAGAAAGTTATAAACACACACACACACACACTCACAAACTTATAATATTAGTGTGATTAGACCATCCATTTGGCGCAATCGTGTAAAAAAAACAAAAAACCCGCAATACCTCTCAAGCTAAAATTCATCAAGTTGTTAAAGGAAGTTAGTCGCGAATGGTCTTCAACGGAAGTAGCCTATAGGGGGTGCATATCATGAAAAAGAAATATACACACATACACTCAAATAACATTAAATAGAGATATGCTCATCATCATCCGAGTGTATTTTCCCGGTTGCATCCTCAGCAGTAATGCTTTAAAGCCGCTACCTAACCAAGGTGATTTGATGAGGTTTAGTACTGGTTTTAGACAGAGCGACTGCCGTCTGACCTCCGCAACCCAAAGGGTAAACCAGAACCAATCCTTGGGTAGTTTGATGATCAAACGCTAGATGGCGTTCGGAACCCACAGTTTATACGTGCCTTCCGAAACACGGAATCATCTTGTCTGATAGTCAGGTGATTCAAGCCTGCAATATCCTAACCAGACCGAAAACAACTTTTCACAAAGTATGCTTCCCAGTGGGATTCGAACCCATGACCTCCATATCATAAGGCGAACGGCTTGACCACTGGACTACGGAGTGTGTAATACTATTATTAAATCTGTGACGGAGGCAGAAAAAAAATAGAGACTATGCTCGCTAGCTCATGTTGAACACACTTGAGCGACTCCGACTGACCGCAACTTGAACAAGTTTCTTTGCAAAGCAGTGTGTCCCAACACATCTTGATCTCTTTATACCTTTTTACAAAAACAAGCAGTATCGCACACGGCATATCCCAACGCCGAAGTTCCGATAAAGTTTCGTATCTCCGAACAAAAAGGAAACTCGGCGCCGACGGCCGCAAGTTTGGCAGGTGGATGATGTGTTATGGAAATATTGTTGTTTTTAACCTTTCGTAGATAAGGAAGGGAGCGAAGTTTATCACACCTGCGTGTTTTACTAGCTTTTATCTTATTCTTTGCTTTTATGGGATAAAAAGAAAAGTAAAACGTGCCATGCGATCGAGGAATTGGGGGAGAATTGAATCATGTCAATAGGTGATGCGGTTAGCAACGATTTGATTCCCTTTTCCATCCACTTCACGCCCACCAGGGCTAAATGTGGCCTTTAGGCCTTGCAGCCATGGATTCTGTCTGTTTAGAGTCACAAGATCCAAAATGCTCTGTCTGTTCCATTAGCGAAAAAGACGTGATTGTAAGTATAAAGTATTATCCTTATCCTACTAACATTATAAATGCGAAAGTGAGTTTGTATATTGGTTTGTTTGTTTGTAACCACTTCACGCTTCAACCACTGAACCTATTTAAATGAAATTTTATATGGATATAGTTTGATACACAGGGTTTCAATCTGAAATTCCCACGGGAAGCAAAGCCCACGGGCACAGCAAGTAATTTGATATATAGGTCGTTATATTAAAAGTACGCTTTTTGCTTTCGGAAGCTAAAAAGCCGTTATCGGAAAAGCCGCCTTTTCAGCGATACACACAAAAGCAGCTGCGGTCAAGGCTTCCTTCAGATGCTAATGCCGACCTACTCTTCGTACAAGGCGGACCGCTCACCGCGCTACTGCGGAAATACAAGAACATTTTTTTGCGTTGATGAACTTGAACTCTATAAAATACAGCCATACTTGGCAGCTCTGTCCAAGTATGGCTCTGGTAGTACAGAGAGGGTCGTGCTCCTGCAGTGGAGACATAAAGACCTGATGATGAGGTGATGATGATGATGACTGATACTTTTTTCTAAACGTCAAAACAAACATTTTCTATGGGTCTGTATGAATATAGACTTATGACGTCATAGTTTGTTGGAGTCAAATAGCGCTCTTATTATTAATTGTTCTGCAATAATAAATCTATAATCAAATTATTCAAAAACAGACATTATTTTGTGCCGTTTTATTTTCTATACAGTACTATGTGTCAGTACAAAATTTATTTATTTTGACCCAAAAAGTACTCAATTTTGATGGCACGGCCCCCATGAGCATTGGGAACCCTGGGCACGGGTCCCGAATTTCTTTCGAAATCCTAATAAAACTAAGTCATATTGGGAAGGTGCGACTCCTTTGTATTTATTTATACATAGACATATTTATCTGTGAAACTGTAGTTGGAGGTAGCACTTGTTAAGGAAGAATTAAAGAAGACGCTGTTTGGTTTTCGGCAAGTAGAAAAGGACAAGTCTTTCCATGGAAGTCGTGGAAGGCGACTTAATAAACATCATGAGACCTCTCCAACCCGTCTGGCCAGCGTGAAGAGTGTAGGCCCAATCCTTTGGCTGCTCTTATAAAATATGGCTCTAGTAATACAGAGAGGGTCGTGCAGCGTTCTCCTACAGAGGAGACTAAAACAAAAGACCTGATAGTAGCTATTTATTGAGATTTGAAATTCACATCTATGCATAAATTCTCGCACTCCCGTGCTCGCCTTTACGCACAGATGTGAATTTCAACCCTCAATAAATAAATCTACAGAGTTTCCAAAGTAAAACATTCATAGAGTCAGTTCGTATGAGTAATTATAATATATCCACGTAATCTCCGATATTCAAAGATATGTTAACTGATCCGGTGTATGTACAGTAAAATAAATATTTATAATAACTGATACCCTGTTACCGACTGCTTCCGTAGTTCCGTGATCAAGGCATTCGTCTTGTGATCCGGAGGTTATGAGTTCGAATCCCACTGGGAAGCATACTTTGTGAAAAGTTTGTGTGTATTGCAAATTGCCAAGAATTGGTCCTGGTCTACCCTTTGGTCTGCGGATACAAACACACAAACAAACAAAGTAAGAACATTGAGTACATTGGTACTGCTTATTTACATAAAAAATCTCTTCCAGCAGCAGACCCAGGACAGGAAAAGAGAAGAAAACAGGTAGTAGTAGGCGTGTATAAAATAAACTAAAGATACAAATACATGTAGGTACTTATCTATACATATATATTATAAATGTGTATATATATTACTGAAACTATTTTAAGGGTTAATTCAGTCAATGATAGTGAACAACTTTCCCCATGGAACATATAGCGAAATATGAAAAGTAATTTTTGGCCTGCCATACAAGTTAACCGATCAGCTGATCCGAAACGCTGAAAATTATTTTTCATTTTTCGACATATGTTTCTTGAGGAAAGTTGATCACTATCACGGACTGAATTAACCCTTAAAATAGTTTCAGTATATATTGATAGACCTTATAGGTACTATTACTATATGTATGTTTATGTATATATATATATATGTATATAAGGTCTAACAAAATATACTGAAACTATTTTAAGGGTGAATTCAGTCCGTGATAGTGAACAACTTTTCCCAAGAAACATATGTCGAAATATGAAAAATATTTTTTTTAACCTTTCATACAAACTCTAATCAGCTTATTGGTCAACTTGTATTGGATATTTCTATTATATATTTATATATATATATATTTCGATACGTGTTACTTGGGAAAAGTTGTTCAGTATCATGGACTGAATTCCTCCTTAAAATTGTTTTAGTATATTTTGTTAGACCTTATATATATAAAGATAATATGCTTGGATGATGATGATGATGACCCTGTTTCCGACTGCTTGACAATAATGAGTTGGTGAAATGATCTTCATCTGATCCAAATTGAAACAGAATCACTTACATCATCTCACTCGGATATGACGAGCTGATCAACGTGGACCGTTGAGGATTGTCTTCTAAAATTATTACATGTGTAACCTAAATAATTAGTTCGATTCGAAAATATCCGGTGCTTACGAAGGTTTATTTCGTACCTAATGTAATTCAACACACTTGTTTGTCACACACGTTATTGCGCAATACATTTTTGATAATGCATACTCAGGAAATTGCATACGTGGTTATTGAACCTACATTTAAAATAGAGGAGGTTATCAATTCGTTTGTTCACCGATTATTCGAAGACGCATGGACCGATTCGGAAAATTCTTTTTTTGTTTGAAAGGGCATACTTGTAAGGTAGTTTTATAGAAATTTAATTAAAATCGGTTGTGTAGTTTGGGGGGTGAAGTCGGTTTTTAGTTTAGAATAACTATTCTACAACTAGCTTTCGCCTACGGCTTTCGAAACGAGTATTAAAAAAATAGAATAAGTACATACTTGTAAAAGATACATACATACATGGTATCACGGCTTTATTCCTAATGGGCAGACAGAGTAATTTGTATCTTACGGCTTTAATCAGACAAAGCCGTAAGACTCAAAAACCACTTTTAGCATGATGGTAGGTAAGATGAAAAACAATCAATATAGTGATGGGTTGCAATCCGCGTCGCCTATAATATGATTCACATTTTCAAACATTCCCTCGATCGATTCTTACGATCTGTGCGGGAAGAAGAAAAACAGCTGGTACATTCTAAGTTTTTTTTTTTTGATTGTTTTTTGTTTTCTCCCGCTCCCGCAGACCAGCATGGAGGAGATTGTAAAAAAAAAAGATAAAAATATATATTTTAACCGAACGTCTTTTAACTAATTTTGAGTTTTATTTTGTATACTATCAACTCACACCGACTTCACACGGGTAGTACATTAATTTAATTTATAAGTATATAAATCATCCTAAATAAAATGGTTATAAAAAAATAATTAATATTATACACGATGTATTTTCTGTATCATTTGGAAAAGTGATTAACATGCAAACAGACTCCAATGAAGTACCTTATCTATTAAAAAAATCATTAGAATCAGTTCACAATTGATAAACTCAACGCGTAACAAATAAACACATGAGTTGAGAACTTCTTCCTTTTTCTAGTCAGTAAAAAATAGAAACGCCTGATAAAATTGAAAGGCAAAGATAGTTATAGGTTTCGAGCCGGCTTCAAGTAGGCGTGAAAAAATAAAAATGATTGAAGTTAAGTTTCTCAATTTTGAACCGATTTCGATGATTCTTTTTTATCCAGCTCTTAGATAGGGCATTCTCATTCTAAAACTGAGTATAACCGATTCGGGTAACACGCCTTTGGATATTAATAATTATGTGGATTAATCAATTACCTCAGAGACACTATATTCGATTTTTACATTGTTAAAATACTCTCGTACGTACTTCAACATGTAAGGCTACATATACATGTTCAGTATAGGGACTACCTTTTTGGCCTGGGAGAAAACGTAGAATGTTTCAGCTGCTCTTCACGCGCTTATCGTAAAAGCCGATCGATTGAACGGGCAGAACCCACCACTATTTTGATTTCCTTTTCCACATTTACGATCATGTTCACCGTAAAAGTGGCTTTAGGGACTTTAAGTCCTGGACTCTGTCTGTTGCTTTAAGGATAAAGACGTACTAGTATATATATATATATATATATATATATATATATATATATATATATATATATATATATTTATCCATGTAAATAAAATCTTTAATTTTAGCCTGGCGGTTTGGGAGTAAAGAAAAAATTTAGAATGTTCTAACTGTTTCTCTTCACGTGCAGAGCGTAAAAGTGAGTCAAGGGAACGGATAGCTACTTAGGGATCATTATAAGAAGGCAACATAACTAGTACCTTAGTAGTACCTAGTAGTAAATAAAATAAATCCTACTTCCTACTAATATACTATATCTTATCCTATCCTACTAATATTATAAATGCGAAAGTGAGTTTGTATATTTGTTTGTTTGTTACCTCTACACGCTTTAACTACTGAACCGGTTTGAATGAAATTTGGTATGGATATAGTTTGAGACTCGGGGAAAAATATAGGGTAATCTTTATCCCGAAATTCCTGCGAAGGAAGCCTGCGGGAACAGCTAGTAATTAAATAAACTATTCCCGATTCTTGATTTTCACCTATTGCTAAGCACTGTCTACCTCGAAAGGGATAAAGACGTGACTTAATGGCGCGTGTAAATGTAATTCGATACACTTGTTTGTTCCAAATTTTCACTTTAAATTGCATTTATGCAAATGTTTACTCAGGAAAAAATTTACCTTCACGTTATTTGCGTATTAAATTAGGTTCCGTATTTTATGATTGCACTTTAAATAAACTCGTTTACCAAATCCTCAATATATTATTAAAATAAATATCAATAAAACTGTTTTTAATGTTACTTTAATAAAGAAAATTAAACTATTACCACTAAGTTACTTTTTTTTTTTACTTAAAAACTATTGAATGTATTTAATAAAACTTTATATTATAACAGTATCAGAATTACACATAGTCAATAGTTTATAACATTTTTTAGCATCATAATCTACTTTAAAAAAAAATAAGAAGTTTTCGGTAACCAACTACGGAACCCTAGAAAATTGCTTGCGAATCTTATTTTCCAGAATAAAAGCGAGTTAAATTGTAGTGTAGTGCATCAATCATCATCGGTCATCGAGTGGTCTCTCGCAGAAGCGCGAGTACCTTGCACAAGCGCAAGGTGACCAGCACATCAGCTTTGCTCTAGTGCAAGTGGCTATCTAGCCTTGCTTCAACGCAAGTGGTTATCCAGCCTTGCTCCAGCGCAAGTGATTTTCCAGACTTGCACCAGCGCAAGTGTATCTCCAACCTTGCACCAGCGCAAGTGTATCTCCAACCTTGCACCAGCGCAAGTTGAATTTCTCGCTTGTACCAGCGTGAACGGAGACTTATATACAATGTTAGTGAGTATAATTACTAAGTTTTTCTATATTTTCAGGCCTTGTATTTACTTATCTCAACAGTCCGCGACCCTATTAAGGCCATTGCCTACCAACCACTCTAAAAGTTAAATTTATAGGTATGCAAATCCCTGTAGGAGGTAATCAGTCATTTATTCCTCAGATACAAATAACATGAAAGCTGTCAATATATATTACAACACAACTTGTTTATTATATTGTGTTTATCAATTGTAAAAACTGCAAACCCTCTTTATCTTAACATTACTATAGGTTATACTATAACTTATTATTTTTGTTATATTATTTCAGGTCTGATTCAGAGTTTGAAAACTTCTCACCCGCTCAGAACAGCGCCAAGGTGAAAAAAGCTACACCAGCAAAGCGAAAATCACCAGGTGATCTATTACCAAAGTGAGTATAATTTTTTTTTAATCAAGTGTAATAAAGTAAGCTATGAAATAGATATTTTTTGAATTCTAAAGTATTAAGTAAATTTGAATACATTTATATTTAATTTAACCTTATTCATCTATGGTCTAGTAGTAATATGTGCGTATGTATGTGTCTGCATCACAAGATTCTGGGTTCGATCCCCGACAAGATAGATGGAGTATTAAATCTTTTTTAGATCGTTTTGTGTTTTTATGTTATACGTTTTTATTAAAAATAAAATAGTATAGTTGAGTTAGTATCTAGATATTTAATTATAGTAATTATAGATACCTACTTTGGTGCTAGCACAATCGATGATAGTAAAATATTTAAATTAATATTGTTTTGTTTTTATTATTTTCAGACAGAAAAGTAAGAAATTGAACGTAGACAGCCTCTTCGGACTCCACACTGATGACGAGACACGCGCTGCCCTGAAACCTTCACCCGTCAGTCTCCCATCATACCTAGCAAAGAGGGTCAGCGCGGGCACGCTGCGGCGGTCTGCTCCCACTGACGGCAACTACTACATCGAGGTCAAGGTGTACCAACGCAGTGACGCCGAGTCTGCTGCCCCCGAAGAACGCTGGAAGAAGGCTCTGCTTCGACTGAGCTGTCTTCTGGATGAAGACACGTCGCAGTGGAAGCTGCTGCAGCGGTTGGTTAGGGACATCAGCGTCTTATTCGACCACACAGAACCGACACTCACTTAATAGTTTATCTATAACCATATCTTGTGCATAGGGTTTCATTAAAATAAATATTTAATATCTTTATTTATATTAGTGGTTTAATTAAAATATATATCTTTTCAATAATAATGCCTTATTGCGAAAGCTGTTCCCTCCAAGTATCCAGTAAGCAATGGATAGGACACTTAAGGAGTCACGGTCATAAAAGTCGCTCTTTAGGTGTGCTAATAGACGGAGTTGTCGAGATTTCATCTGCATTTCGGGGTCGCATATCATCTTATAGGATTGCAGCTAAAGATGAATTTGAGCAAAGTTTACCAGAGATATTTTTACAAAGTATCAGAAGTTCTATACATCAACTTTTAATTAAAGCGTTAAAGACACATATTAATATTAAAGTCAATTTTGAATTCTTCTGTAACTTTATCTTATTCAAAAATAATGAACAGTCAGTGAAATCATTTTCTACAAAAAATTTTGTAGTACACTCTAACTTTAAATTTGATGATATTTTTAAAGCAATAAAAGATATAATTTTAAAAAAGATTCAAGAGTTCGAAGAAAGGGATAGCGGTTGGGCTTTTACGAATAATTTATATTTAGAGGTAAATATCAACAGATATGACCCTTTGAATGGGTCAAGCTATATCGATTTACCTATTGTTTTAAAAAAGAAAAAAGGCTGTCTTAATATTAAAAATAATGATGATTATTGCTTTTTATGGTGCATAACGGCAGCGCTTTGTCCAGCGCGTAGAAATCCCGCGCGCGTCTCCTCTTATCCCCATTTTAAAGATATTTTAAATGTTGATAACATTTCTTTCCCAGTTTCATTTTCAGACATAAGTCTTTTTGAAATCAATAATCCTAACATAAGTATTAATGTTTATTCCCTAAATAATAATAAAACTGTTGTTGGTCCAATTTACAGATCCCAACTCAAAAGACAGGTAAGGATAAATTTACTTTTGCTTGAAAAAGGGGGTAAGTCACATTACGTTCTAATAACTAACTTATCGCGTCTCGTTCGTTGTCAATTGACTAAACACCATGGCAGACTGTATTTCTGTGACGACTGTCTGTTATTTTTTTCTACTGAAGATAAATTAACCAATCACATGTGTAGTGGTGTAGCTACAGTATTACCCGACAAAGGAACTTTTTTACAATTTTCTCATTTTGAACGCAAACAAGACGTACCCTTTGTGATTTACGCAGACTTTGAATCCATTCTATTGCCTGTTCACGGATGTGAGCCTAGTCCAACGTCAAGTTTTACTAGCAACCGACAACTTCATATACCTTCAGCGTTTGCTTACCACATTGTTTCGTCATTTGATAACAAGTTAAATAAGTTCGTTCAATATCGGGGATCTGACTGCGTACAAAGATTTATTAAACATCTGTTAGATGATATTTCCAAGTTGTATAAAATTTTGAATACTGAAATACCATTAATTTATACAGAAAATAATGACGATGATTTTCAAAGTGCAACTCATTGTCATATCTGTCAAGATTCATTACTGTTTGATAAGGTTAGAGATCACTGTCACCTGACAGGGCGCTACCGTGGCGCTGCACATCAATACTGTAACTTAAGATATAGCGTTCCAAAATTAGTCCCGATATTTTTCCACAATCTATCTGGCTATGATTGTCATTTATTTATAAAAGAACTAGGCGAATGCGATGGATCTCTAAAGGTGATTCCAAAGAATAAAGAAAACTATATTTCTTTTACAAAATTTTTTAAAATTGGAGTCAATCAGTTTGCACAAGTTAGATTTGTTGACTCTTTTAAGTTTTTGGGGACTAGTTTAGAAAAGTTATCAAAGGGATTAGCTGTAACGGATTTTAATTACATCAAAGAATATTTTCCTAACAAGGAACAATTTCATTTACTGATTCGTAAAGGAATATATCCTTACGATTTTGTGTGCGACTGGAAATCTTATTCGTATAGCCAGCTTCCTTCTAAGGAATGTTTTTTTAACTCTTTAACTGATGAAGCCATAAGCGACGCAGATTATGCACACGCTCAAAAGGTGTGGAACACATTCAGAATTCGAAATATGGGAGAATACACTGATCTGTATCTTAAAACGGATGTATTGTTATTAACCGACATTTTCGAAAATTTTAGAAAAGTTTGTAAACTGAACTATGAATTAGATCCTGCATTTTATTTAACAGCTCCTAGTCTGTCATTCGATGCTATGTTGTTTAAAACTGGAGTTAAGTTAGAACTGATAAGTAACTTGGAAATCGTGCGGCTGATACAGAAAGGGATTCGCGGGGGTATTTGTTTATGTTCTAATAGATACGCAAAGGCAAATAATAAGTATACGAGTTCTTATGATCAATCTAAACCTGATGTATTTTTGGTATATATTGATTGCAATAATTTATATGGACACAGCATGTGTCAATCATTACCCACGTCCGATTTCAGATTTTTAGATTTGTCAGAAATTGAACGTTTGAACGTTTTAGAGGTGCCAGATGATGCGGAGTTCGGTTTCGTTCTTGAAGTGGATTTATCATATCCCGAGGAATTACACTGTTGGCATAACGATTATCCTTTTTGTGCAGAAAAATTTACTCCACCTGGAGGAAATTCCAGTAAATTAATACCGAACTTGTACTCTAAATATTTTTACGTGATACATTATGTTCATCTAAAAACTTGTTTAAAAAATGGGTTAATTCTTGATAAAGTTCATCGCGTTATTACATTTAAGCAAAGTTCATTCTTACGAAAATACATTGATTTGAACACAGAGCTAAGAAAAAAAGCCACAACTTCATTTCAACAAGATCTCTTTAAATTATTAAATAATTCTGTATTTGGGAAAACTCTCGAAGACAATGAACGTCGGGTCGATGTTAAATTAGTGAACCGCTGGCGTGATAACTCAAATAAAACTAAAAAAACCACTTCTGCTCATAAATTAATTGCTCGACCGAACTTTCACAGTGCTACCGTATTTTCATCTAATCTTGTCGCTATTCAAATGAAACCGGAAAGAATAGTATTAGATAAACCTATCTACATAGGTTTTACTGTACTTGAATTATCTAAAAGTCATATGTATAATTTTCACTACTCTGTAATAAAACCATTTTATAAGGATCGCGTTCAACTATGTTATACCGATACCGACAGTTTTATTTACAAAATTACTACGAACGACTTTTATAAGGACCTAGCACAGCATTTTCTCAATTACTTTGATACTAGTAATTATGATGCAAGAAATGTATACAATTTACCAAACATAAACAAAAAAATACCTGGATATTTTAAAGATGAGTTACAGGGGAACATTATGGCTGAATTCATCGGATTGCGATCGAAGATGTATTGCATCAAGACAGAAAATTCGTTAGTAAAAAAAGCTAAGGGTGTTAAAAAGCCTGTAGTTCGCGACTTATCATTACAGGATTATCATAACGTTTTGCTCAACGATACTATTATTCGTAAGAATAACACATTATTTAAATCAATAAAACATGAAGTTTTTACACAAACTGTGAATAAAATTGCTTTATCAAACTCAGATGATAAACGTTTTATCTGCAATGATAAAATCTCGACAATTGCATGGGGGCATAAAAAAATAGACATTTAACTTTCATATTAAAAGTGTTCTATTCTTGTGTCATTACTATACTATACATGTGTTGATTATATTTATATATATATATATATATATATATATATATATATGTATAAAATATAAGCATGGTTTTCAACTAAGTTAGTTTAGAGTATACTTGTTGTATTTTACATTATAATTTTGTTACAAACGAGTACACAAAGTTATAAAGTTGTTTAATCAAACACCATTAATAAATGTTTTATTTGCAATGATAAAATCTCGTCAGTTTTATGGAGCATAAAAAAAGACTTGTAAATTTTTATAATAACAGTGTTAGTATACTTTTGTCATTACTATACTATACATGTAATGAAATCTAAGAATGGTTTTTAATTAAGTTTGTTTTGTATATACTTATTGTATTTTGCATTATAATTTTATAATAAATGAGTGCACAAAATAATTTGATTTTATTTATTTCTGTTCACACACCCAACCAATTGCATTGTAATATGATACACGTGAAGGAGAGTCTAAGTACAAACGTGCTCAATTCAGGTCAACTTAAAAACATGTACAAACAAATTTTAGGTTGAAAGACCTATAAATTGCTGACTGGGATAAAAATAATATTTAAACATCTAATTTAAGCGCGAATAATGTCACTTCACAAGTAAAGACATTGGGAGCTGGACAGTAGTAAGCTGCACTTATTACTTCATAATCACCAAGTGAGTATATGTAATTTTATAAATATATGCTGTAATCAATTTATTAAATAATGTTATAAACGATTTATAATAAATGTAATTGTTTCTTTGTTGCAGAAAATGGAAGACAGCACAAATGTTATGTTTTCACAGTACGCGCAAGATCCATACGAAAACTTAACACAAGAGATAGAGCTATTTGCACAAGAGCGCGAAAGACAAGAGAGGAGAAAGCGAGATGTGTCTAGAAAAAGGACTAAACTCTCTTCGAAGTCCTTCGTCATCAGCAAGCAGCAAAAGGGGCAAAAATTAATTCAGATCAAGATATTGGACTTGGCTCGTGAACCAGCTAGTGCGTCAAGCTCGGGTATCAACGACGTTGTTAGCGCGCAGTATGTGGTTCAGGATCAGTGTGATGAAGTATTAGACCTCACGGAGTCACTTGTTAGAACGATATCAAAAAAACTATGTGGTGATAATTTTTAAGTGTATTTTTTAATGATTGTATATGTTTTCTGTTTAGCGTGTAAGTAAATCCTATAAGTATATTAATTATTTTTAAGAGATAAATAAATAAATAGAATACCTAAAAAATTTGTCTTTTTTTCTAACTGAATACAATATGATAGGTTTAAACTAACCAAGGATATGAATAAATAAAAGAAAATATATTGATTTGATTTTATATCATTTATTTTAAATACTCTACGAAATATTTTCTAAATACCATTTCTTGATACAAATAACATTTTTTAGAGCACAAAAATTCTTATGACTTAAACAATTGAAATTACCTTCATTTTTGCAATAAGTTTTATATAAAGTCAAAAAATTTGGACATCCTCTGTCTTCTATGTCGATTAAAACACAATTGTCGCACAGTTCAATTAACCATTTCTGTTTCTCGAGACCTTTCATTACAATAGTTTTGTTTTGCATTATTGGTTTAACAATCCTTACAAATTCTCTTGGGTCTATATGTCCTTCTGACCATCGGATCCCACGAGTTCGCTCTAAATACTGAACGGCTTGTTTTTCTACCGTAGTTAATGTAGTATATGCATATGGAGGTTTGATTAAAAAAACTTGAGTGAACTCTTCAGTAGATACTGCAAACTCTTTGATTATAAATTTATTATAGCAATCCTTGAATCCTTGAATATCCACGAAAATAATCGAGTTCATGATATTTTACGAACAATGTTGCTTAGAGGTCTATATTCGACTATACAGTCATTCAGAATGAGACAATATGCTGTTGTGTGATCAGGTATCTCTCTATTGCACTCTAATTCAAGACAAATGTTGATTACCGGCCCTGATTTGATATTATCGTTCTGTCTAGAACAATCTATCACATATAATGGTGCAATATTTTTAAAATCTTGAGCACTCAACAAGGAGTTGCATGGACGGTTATAATAAGACTGCTGAAAGTTAACATATTGTTCGTATATTAGTGCATAGTTATGTTTTGGAAAGTTGGTATTATAACTTTCGTATGGGTAATATGTAGAGTTTAAAAAAACTTTGACATCGCGAATATCACAGTGATCGAACCGAGACATATCATTCATCCCATTGTTTTTTCTGTTTGTTTGTAAACCTAAAATAACATATCTAGGTTTTTCAATTTGTGAGGAAGTTTTAATTGACCAGGTGTGTTTTGTAGTCTTCGGTAGCAAAGGGTACTCATAAAGGTCCCAGTTTCTATACACTAATTGAATGGATCTGTCTTTTTCGAGTATTTTAAGTAAATTAATTCTTTCTCTATCCGATACTTTAACATGAGGCATGCGCCAAACAATCTTTTTTATATCAATACTTGCAACCTCTTCGCCAGTGTTCAGCTTTAGAGCATTGAGGTTAGTATTACTTCGTAACAAAATAAGCTCATGTTTGCAATTGACAATAATTTTTTTATAATCTTCTGCAAAACCTAGTATGTTGCTGAGAGGTACTGAAGCAGCAAAATGACCTCCAATTTCATTTTTAGTACCGTGTATATCCCAACCCCTAACTTTAGATACCTTCGACTCAGCTTCGTTCATAGATACCAATGCTTTCATAGTTGTAGTTATACCAGCATTCTTCACTTTGTCTATTTCAACACCGTTTAATTCATATCTTATATCTTGAAAAAGGAATAGAAGAGGGTTGTTTGTAAACTGTACTACTGGCACTGGTTCCCTCTTATCTCCTTTGATAACATTGACTACAGCTTCAACATATAAGGTACTTGCACATGGAAGCACATATAAATCTTGTTGGTTTATGGGTATCCGAATTTCATCATTTCTATTAAAAGTAGTTATGTACGGCTTGTATGAATGAATTTCTATACTGTCTATGGAGTTGTCATAAACAGGGCTGCTAGCTATATTTAAAATACTCATTTTAGCAATCCAATCGATTTAAGAAAATGTATATTGTCAGCTGTTTATTTCTTTTTTTTATCACGAGTATGTGTGGTCTTCTTGATTGCTTGATGGGTACTAATCTTTTTAAAAGATGAATTTGAGTATTTATTGTAGTCAATCATATTTTCTTCAAATGTAAGTACAATTGCACTTCCTCTCCGCGAAAATGTATTAAATTGTTTTTAATGTCCAAAATTCTGATATTTATACTATTCACCGTGCTTCTGTTCACTGGAAAATATATAGTATTTTTTGGAATTTCTATTATTATGTAGCCAGGAGGTGCATTCAAAGCGAATTCGTGAATTATACGACTTGATTTTCCATTAATATAGGAACCTTCAGTAATATCACATTCAACTCGAAGCACGGTTGTAGGTAGAATGTTCACTGGGAGTGGGGAGTTAAACCATTTATCCTTCATCAGGAAAGTTTTACCGTAACCTAATAAAGGCCCAATAGAATTTGGTTTTTCGAAATGAATATCTTTAGAGCAGAATATCGAGAGCCTCAATGTGTTATTGTTGCACAATAACTTGAAAACACAATTGTTTACTTTTGATTGTATAAACTCACTTATGTCTTGGAGTTCATATGCTCCCTCAGGAATTTCAACCACTTCGTCAGTGCCATAATAAAATTTATTATTAGTTTTAGTAATATTTGGTATAGAATTAAATGTAGAGAAGTGTAAAAGAGAGCACTCATATTGGCCATCGAGTTCTAGTGGAGGGGTATAGTTCGTTGTTAGTATTGAACTGTTTCCAGTTATGGACAGAGTGAAAGACATTTTTAGAATGATGTTTTATTCAAACGTAATAATTATTATATACTATATTTACACCAAAAGTCTTGCAAAAATTGTATACACAAATGACCACAATTTACAGTATCAAAGTTTTGTAATCTAGTATAATTATAATGTATATCACTAACATTTAAATATTTAACCAATTCTTTGGGTGGTCTTAAGTTACCAAAACTATCGAAATATTCACAATGATTATTTATTTTAGCAAAGGCTACCCAATGAGTTCCCGCATTATTACAACTGTCTAAGTTTAGTATACCACACTCTATGGGTTGTGGTTTACGTGGCAATCTATCTCTCATATACACACCTCGAAAATATGGAATATTTTTAGTGTATTTAACAATATCGAAATTCGTAAGAGCACGTTTGGGTAGCCTGTTTATTAGTTTTTTGTAGATTTCAAAAATAACCCGCTACCTTTTTTATATGGTTTAAGGTAAAATCCTTTTCCTATCGCAATAGCCTCCATGGTTTTGTTATGACGTTCAGATTCATGTAAATTCCGTTGAGCAGTTTTACAATCATTTATAGTTTTAGCTATACCAGCAGCACCTCCTGCTAAAGCGCCTAATGCTGATAAACCCGCAAAAATTGGTATCAAAGGTAAAATCCCTCCTGTTTTAGGTATTGGTATTATTCTCGGCAAACTAACGTGACATGTCTTAGGAAACAATTTTTTTGCTGCTTCACAAGCATATTTGATAGCAGTTTTGCTATCCTTTGATTTCAGTTTCTTTATTTGTGAACGTATTTTTGACACAATGGTTTTAATTTTTTTTATCCCAGCACCTGATTTTAATTTTGCTTTCATAACTTTGTTAACTATCCACGATGCCAACTTTTCTCCTTTGCCAGCGTCTTTAGATTGTAATCGTTTCTTAGCCATTTTCATAAGCTGTAAATCTGCTTTATGACGTACGGAGAGTTCAGGATTGTTGTATGCAATATCGTGGTATTTACAAGCTTCGTCTAATTGGTTAATACCTTTATCACCTCTCGATAACCTTTCTTGTAACCTAGTGCCTGGTCCACAATAATTGTAACCTGGTAAGTGAAGCTCAAACGGGATATTATTTATCAAATTATTGATAAGTCCACCTCCTTTCATTTCTTGTTATATAATGAGGAAAGTATAAGATGCTAACACTTATATGTATTATGATACAATAGAATTTCTATCTATCCAACTGTTTTCTTCATCAGGAAGTCCTAACCATTTGACGAACAAATTATTGCCTTTTTTTCTTATAATTTTTTCAATTAAGTATATATTTGGATACTTTGCTTTTTGTAACTCTTCTTGATAAAATGAACCTAATATATTTTGTTTTCGTTGATCTTGTATTAAATATGTAACTGGTTTAGTATTATTAACTGTTTTAATTGTAAAAATTTCTGTAGACCAATTAGGTGTGAAACCTTTCGCAAAAGTACTCTTGTATTTACTTATTCTAACGTGATCACCAATTTTAAATTTATTTTTTATTAATTTACATTGTTTCTCCTGGAATTTTTTAATGTTATGGTTTACTAGGTTTTCATTTTTTGCATTTACGTCTTTTGGTTTAAACTTCGTGACGCTATGTTTTTGATTATTATATGAGAACAAAACGTTATTCAAAGTTTTTCCTATCCATTTATAGTTACCATTATAACTAAAACATTTGTATAATTTAATCTTCAATGTTCTGATTAATCTTTCTACAATTGAAGCTTTTTTTGTTGAAAACGATGAATAGTGGTTAATCTTCATTAACTGCATTTGTCTTTTAAATTCATCATTATAAAACTCTGTACCTCTGTCAGTTTGTAGATTTTTAGGGATACGTCCACTTTCCCTTATAATTTGAGTAAATGCATTAACAACCTCTTTTTTTGATTTAGTTTTTAAAGGAATCATCCAAGCATATTTTGAGAAACCATCAATGACAGTTAAAATGTAAGTGTATCCATTATTATACTTTTTAAATGATTGAAAATCAGCCAGGTCAGCTTGCCATAAGTCGTCTATCCCTTTCAAGATCACATTACGACGATCAAAATTTCTGCGAGCCGATCTATGAATTTCATTTACCACTTGGTGTTTTTCCATTTTGTTTAATAATTTTATCGATGTAGTCTTTAGTATAAAACTTTTTTTCGAACTGAATGAGATTATTTCTTATATCCTCTTTTATTGTATTTACAAAAGCAGTTATTTCATCAGCAATCTTTCTATCAACATATTTTTTGTTTACCGCATCATCACGTGCTACAGGATCTTGAACTCCTCTCAATCGAGATGATTGTAAATCAAAATCACCGGTTTCCGATCTAGCAAGGTGATTAGTTGAACAATCTAGTATTTCTGACAAACGAAGTCTTTTATGAACATGGTGGCCAAATTTATCAACATCCATTCTGTACTGAAGTCGATCGCAGTGAAATAATAAATGATCTAATAGGATGTGCTGTTATTAATTTATACTACCATTTTCACGTAGTTCTTCTATGATTGAAATTATTTCATTATCCAGACCAGTGTTTCCAGCATCTTTAGATGCTATTAATAACTTCAACCTTTCTACTAATTCATTAGGGTCATCCCAGTAGATGTAATCAGTATTTTTTTTAAACTTCTTTTTAAGTATCAAACCCTCTCCTGAGCTAATATCATCAGCATTACTGACAGAAGATGTTGAAGGCTTTCGCAATCTAAAAAGTGGTTTAATGATGTGCAAGTACTTCCGTCCTTTATTAGATTTAATTGGTTTAGTAGGATCAAAGTCTCGTCGGTGAGCATTTGTGTCTATTAACATGCTCTTATATTCTTGACAATCATTTTCAGTCACCACTTCCAAATTAGGTACCTTTTTCAACAATAATTCTCGCAACCCTGGCGTTACTTGATAATCACGTCCTGCTACAGATATAATTTGATCATTTATAAGCACACGTGCTGAACCCAACATTAATTTACCTCGTTCTCGTCTAACGCCGAATGGTACATCTTTAAATATTTCCGAGGAAAGTGACCAGGACGAAGTATTTTGACTAGGGCTAGGTATTGACTCAATGCTTTTATACGATATGTTACTGGTATTTGTATTGTTTGAGTCTCCCGATTTTTCTAAACTATTATTTTCATCAGAATCATCTTCAGAATAATTTTGTGAGGAAATTTGGTTTATAAGAGTTTTGTTGAATTGCGATTCAGGCGATGGAATTTGCTCTTTTACAAAATAATTTTTCATAACGTCATCATTTTCTTTTGATTTAATTGGATGGTTCACATCCTTAATCAACTGTTGCATTGGGTCAGTAACAGGTCTAAAAACTGTATTTAAAACATTTTCATTGTAGGAGTCCGTAATTTTCATATCTTTGATTTTCTTTTTAACAGCTTCTGCTATTTTAACTATCTGAGTCTTTAACTCTTTTTCCATTTTAAGCTTGATGAATATACGTTATTTGCTTAATACGGTAATAGTTCGACTGAAGAAGTTTTTCAAATAAATCTTCTTATATGCTCGTATTTTTTTCCTCGTCGAACGAGATAAAAGTATCGAAATTCTTCCTGTAACAGCCTTCGTTCTTTTTATTATCTTTACTAATCACCAAATAGTTATAGGGTTCGCTCCATACTTTTGAACACATTTCTCGAAACTCAGACCACGACATGTCGGTATTAACGTGTTCATCATATACATGATGGAGGTTTACATCATCCTGTTTGAATAATATTAAAAGATTTGCATTGTCTCTTACTAACTGTTTAGGTATCTTACTGTACGTTTGATTCAAGTAAAAACAGTCGATAAATTTATGTCTACCCATTGCGAAATAATCTCTCATATTGGACTGGTTCTCACAAGCAACGTCATCAAATATTATTATGGAGTGTGGTTTCGCATCGTGTGGGCTTAAAACAAGTTCATTATCTTTATATTTTGCAAACGAAACATCTGGCACTAACTTAAGAACATTTTCTAAAAACACATATTTCGGCTGATACAATGTTTTTGAGTAAAGATAAACGTTTTTAAAACGTAAACCATTTTCATGTAACAGAAGACCTATGATTACATTAGTTTTCCCACAATTCGAGGGACCGCAAATAATACACCGAATAGTATTAGGTAGAAGGTCTCCATGGCGGGAAACATCTGCTTTTTCATCTGGACATACTCGGCTCAGTTGTAAAGTTTGAGATTGTTTAACGAATTTCATCCTTTTCATTAGTAAGACTGTTAATGACTGAATTTTATTCATTTGTAAGTTACAATTTATATACATTCGAAACGATCTGAATCTGTGAATGCTTTACTTTGGAAACTCTCTAGACCTATAATATTGGGTTATAAATCACTGCTGTGAGTGAAGGCAAGCACTTCGTGCTTGCCTGAATGCGCAGAAGTGATTTATAACTCCCAATATTATACTACTCCTGATGATGATGATGATGAAGATGAGACAAAAATTGAGCGTGGCAAAGTGAGTAATCAGCTTTATGTTGCGCGGTATGTCCTCGAGCGGCGGAAGGCGCATTCTATTTCAGATCATCATTTACAATGACGGGAATCTGTCTCCACGGAAAGAGAGCGGAGCAGCCAAGGTTACAGTTCCGAAGACCTGAGTTTCGTCGTCGGTTTGTCAATTAAAAGTGGAACCACGTCGAATGGAAGAACTCGAAGGTCGGCAGCAGTCTTATGCCTTATTTGAGTTCATACGTTAAAGATTAATGCCGTGTGGTTTCCGGCAAAGTAGAATAGGACCACTCGAAGTCCTTTCGTGGATGTTGTTGAAGGCGACTTATGAGATACATGCTGAACAAAGCTTAAAAACATCTATGAGACCTCTCCAACTCCTCTGGCTGCTCTGGCCAAGTATGGCTCTGGTAGTACAGAGAACACCGTGCTCCTGCAGTGGAGGCAAAAATATATGAATATGATATTACGTTAAAGCTTCCCTGGGAGTGGTTTACATATTTACTTTACTTTACATTTAGATGACAGTAGGAACTGTCAGATACCTTGAGGTAACTTGAGTCATTAGACACTAGTGGACACTTCGACGGTGAATCTTTCGTCAAGCGCCTCCTAGATGTATGTTCTTAAGACCCTAAAGTTATGACGTAATATTAATGTCGTTCCCAAGCCACTTAAAATCTGAAATTCAGATCCCGCCCGAAGGTCAAAAGATATAAGTTAATAAATGCATAGTATGCAGATTCAGGCCTTTCGGGACTTTCAAGATTGTTTAGCTTTAATAAGTAGAACAGAATATCTTTATATAGAAGTTTCTTTTTCTACATACATTTTTCTTTTTGTGGGAATGAGGATTTGCGAAACAGAGGCAGAGATGCAAATTAAGTGTTTAATTTCCTCACGAATAAGCGCATACTTCCCTAGCCACCGGGTGGAAATTATACTAAAACGACTTCAGTGCATTCCAGCCTGTTGACTCCAAAATAAAACTAACTTTAACAGCGCTACTGGGAAACCCCATTACAGCATTAATAACCCGTTGAAAACCCACGATAATAACCCGTTGAAAAGCAAAACCCACGATAAAAACCCGCTGAGAAGCAGAAGCCGTGATATAGCTCGTGAAGCAACCGAGCCAAGGAAACCGAGAAAACATTTTAGAGAAAATACTTTTTAAAGACCACGTAATAAATAGACTACTAATAACCTAGAATTGCTTCCGTATGGTACTGTTGCCAGTGAATGGGCGAAGCATTGGTTCGAAATGTGTTTGTTGAAATTTTATAGGTGCTTCTACTATAATTGGCTCTGGTAGTTCCGCAAGCTCGTAGTAATACGAGTTTCTACACGCTTTCCGATGTTTTAAAATGTTATAAATTGAGTGTTCGCTTACTAAACCTATTTTAGTTCAAATATGTTTTGTCTTATTCTTACTATGTCAAATATTTGAAAGAGACGTAAGTTTAAATCATATTTTTACAAAAATAAGTTTAGCAAATGTTTGTTACTTTTTTTTTTATAAATAAGAGGTATTGTGTATTGTTTCTTGTTGTTTTTGTAATTTTTGTGTGTTTATTTCTATGGTGCAATAAAATTGATATGTATTGTATTTTTAGTATTTATTGTCGCAGGATGCAGGCCGCTTTAGATCGGTCATTTTGGAAATCCTTGGGAGAGGCCTATGTCCAGCTGTGGACGATGTGCAATGCGGCTGAAATGATGATGTTTCTCTACCAATCAACATTTTGTCGCAAGTACATTAATTATTGCATAGATACGTTTTGTACCTTGCGGATTTTGACACGTTGATACTTTGTCATTTGTTCAATAAAACAATTACTCAATAATGAACTTTTCAACCATTTTACATTTTGACGATTGAGCGTATTAACCCAAGTACACTTAGACTTCTACTCATTGATGTTTCTGGGCGGATATTGTGATGTCTATTTTATTACATAGTCAAAGTATTAAAAAACAGAAAGATAAGCATTTTATTTAAATTAACTTCAAGTGTTTGTAGTCAAGAAGGCAGAGGGATAGTACAGTTTACTGAGTTAATGCTGTTCAAAGGCTTCCGTGTAGTCGGAGAGTTAGTGAAAAAACTAAATGTACCAGCTACTGCTTCTTCCGTTCATATTACAGTATTAGCTGAAGCGACTTTGTTCGCGTGGACTTTATGCCTCTGGAAAATGCTTATCAGGCTGAACAATTATATAACAAAAAAGTTTCATTCGAATCTGTCCAGTATTTCCTGGGTTACACTTTTTTACTGTTTTATTATTTTTAGTAATTGAAGTCTGCGCTACGTCCATAACTTTAACGGGGTAGATCGAGCCTACGGCCACAGGATCCAAAGGCTCGATTATGAGATGGTGCATGGGAAGAGAAGCAGTGAGTACATTCTACGTTTCCCGTCTTCTCTCCCAGACCAGCAGAAAGGACCTGAAAACCTTCTTAGTAACCGTTTATTTAGAAACTAACAACTTGTCATCGATCACTATTTTTCTATCTTTTTTACACCATCTTGCTAAGCCTGATCAAAAATTACTCCTTATAACGAGTATTCAAATTATCCTATCATATTGTCGCGTAGGACGATAAGTGATAATGACAATGTCAACGTCACAAATTCAAACTAGGAGAATTCATCTAAAGGGAAATTTCGTCACTCACGTCAGCACACGATTGGCCTAGCGGTCTTGGTGTTGGACTGTGAATCCATAGACCCCAGGCACAGAATTAATAATAGTCCCAGGTTCAAATCACAGTCACGTATAGTGTTTTTGAAGTTTTGTAAGAAGTTTCTAGATAACTCTAGATTACACTAGAATGAAAATACGGGCCAGAAATAAAAGAAGACAAAAGAAAATTTATGACTTAAGTTTAGAACTTTGATGCGATATTGTTCGCATCCGGGGGGTATATAAGCGGAACAAGGCGCGGCCTACGCCAGTTTAGTTTGAAAGTAAAATCCGAAGAAGAAGGAAGAAGAAAAAGGAAGAAAAGTAAAAGTGGAAGTAGTGAGTAAAAAGTAAAGTGTAATAGTGAGTGAAGTGAAGTGTTCAGTGCAGTAAATACGCGCGAGAGACGTTTCCGCGCGTGACAGTGCAGTGACGTTTACGCGTGTGACAGTGCAGTGACATTACCGCGCGTGACAGTGCAGTGACTTTTCTACGCGCAAGACAGTGCAGTGACGTTTCCGTGTGTGTGACAGTACAGTGACATTCCCGCGTACGTACCTGTGACAACTGTGAGTACCCTAGAGTTGTAAATAAAGGCACTATTCCATAGGATTGGTGTTTCCTTTCCTATCCCCAACCCACTCTCGTGACAATTGGTGTCAGAAGTGGGATAGGAAAGATGCCGATCGTGCCTAGAAATGAGAGAGGGGTAACCACTCGAGCGGGAGCTGCAGCGGCAGAGGAACAATCGCTCGAGGAGTCCAACTCTGGCGGAGCCGCGACAACATCAGCGGCCGTCCCACCAGCCGCTCCATTGGAAATGAACGCGTTCTTGCAGCAGATTACTGTCATGATGCAAGAACAAGCACACCGCCAGGAGGAGCAAGCACGCCGCCAGGAGGAGCAAGCACGCCGCCAGGAGGAGCAAGCACGCCGCCAGGAGGAGCAAATACGGGCGCTGCAGGAGGAGCAAGCACGCCGCCAGGAGGAGCAAGCACGCCGCCAGGAGGAGCAAGCACGCCGCCAGGAGGAGCAAATACGGGCGCTGCAGGAAGAGCAAGCACGCCGTCAGGAGGGGCAACTTCAGTCCTTTTCCAAAGATGTTTTGGCCGCGGTTCGGGCCAACACAGCCCGGATGGATGACTTCGAGAAGGAAGTTGCAGAAGTAAAGGAAGAAGTTACAGAAGTAAAAGAGGAAGTTGCTGAAGTAAAAGGGACGCTTCAACAGCTTGGTAAGGAAGTTAAACTTCTCAAAGAGTCTGGCCCTGTCACTAGCTCTGTGGTCGCTCCTTTTACCAAAAATTTAAAGGTGCCACCCTACGACGGCAAATCCTCTTGGGCTGCTTTTAAATTGCAGTTGGAGACAATTAAAAAAGCCAGTCATTGGGATGAGCAGGAGGCGCAGTCTGCATTGACCCTGGCACTTCGAGATGACGCTCTGTCCGTATTGGAAGCACTCGGCGCTGGGAAGAAAGAGGTCACCTACGACGAACTCATAGGCGCTCTGGAAGCCAGATACGGTGACAGCCACCTGGAGCATGTATACAGGGCGCAACTCAAAGATCGTTGTCAGCGGGCTAGCGAGACCTTACAGCAGTGGTCTGTTGAAGTAGAGAGACTGGTGCGCAAGGCATACCAATCATCGCCATCCGTCGTTGAGGAAATGCTCTTGCAGGTTTTCATTGACGGAATAAGAGATCCCGAAGTCAGGGCAGCTGTGCGACTGGATCACCACACCACCTTGAAAGAAGCAGTGGCTCACGCCTTGGAAGTAGAAGCGGTGCGTCATGACTCACGAGCTTTGAGGCTACGGGAGGTTGTAGTCACAGAAAATAGTAGACGACGACCCTACAACCCAATGTGCTATGAATGTGGAGAACGGGGCCATATTCGAAGCACTTGCCCGAAACGTGAACGTTCAACTTTCCGACGTCAGGTGGATGCAGCAGTTTCGACGTCGGAGCTGCCACAGGTAAACTAGAGAAGGCCAGGGCTGCGGGGTGGGCGCTGGCCGGTAGTAGTAAAGCCCCTGAAATTCTTGTGAAGCAGACAAGCGACGGAAATACGTTAGTGATAGACGGTTTAATCAATGGGAAACCTTGCCAATTGACGTTAGACACTGGAGCTTCACGGACAGTCATCAGTAATCGCAAACTTAAGGACATTGGAGGTCGGTATATACAAGCAAATAAAAATATCACGTTAACAACTGCTACCGGCCAACGAATCCCATCCGAAGGAGAAAAAATTGTAGCCATTGAGATCGGGGCAACACTTTATTGGCAAAGAGTGATTGTCGCAGGCATCTTCGACGATTGCATTGTAGGTTTGGACTTTCTACAAAATCATCAGTGCAATATTGACTTGAAAAATGGTGTTCTAAAACATGGCAATGATGAAATTCCGATGAAAGGAGGAAATTTTGGTAAGGTGTTATGTTTGAGGGACACTATCCTTAACCCAAGATCCCAGACGACGGTCCCTGTTATACTACCGCCAAATAATGGTAGCGCACCACGAAGATGTGCCATTATAGATGGAGAAATCTCAGACGTACCATGGATTCCGGCTAGAACCTTAGTGGGAAGTGGCCAAGTTGCGTTGGTACCGGTTCTCAACCCTCATGACGTAGCGCAAACACTGCGAAAGGGAACAGTTATCGGGAACTGTGATGAAGTAGTCTGGTTGAGAAAGTGTGAAGAGGGACAACAGCGAAAAATAACGAATCGGGAAGAAAATGTAGCAAAGCTTTTGGAGGGTTGCAAGGGCAATCTTACCAAATTGCAATTAATAAAAGCAAGAAATTTCTTGTTGAAATATAGCAATTTATTTTCTAAAAATGATGGAGATATTGGCCGAACCGATTTAGTAAAACATAAAATTGATACCGGGGATACAACACCTATTCGGCAGAGACCAAGACCTGTTCCTTTTGCCCGTGAGCAGGAAGTTGACGACATGATCCAGGAGATGAAGAAGAACGGCGTGATTGAACCTTCATCAAGCCCATGGTGCTCTCCGATTGTGTTAGTAAAGAAGAAGGATGGATCGACTAGGTTCTGTGTAGACTATCGGCGATTGAACGATGTAACTAAAAAGGACAGTTACCCACTTCCTAGAATCAATGACACTTTGGATTCACTTTGTGGCATGACTTGGTTCTCTACTCTTGATTTAAAAAGTGGGTATTGGCAAGTAGATTTGGATCCTAAGGATAAAGAGAAGACTGCGTTTTCAACCGGCAAGGGTTTATGGCAGTTCAAAACTATGCCATTTGGACTATGTAACGCGCCAGCAACATTTGAAAGGTTGATGGAACATGTGCTGGCAGGTATGCTAGGAGAAACCTGTTTGGTCTATTTAGATGACATCATTATAATGGGGAGAGATTTTGATGATCATCTCAAAAAGCTTGAAAGTGGGTTTTCAAGACTACAGAGTGCAAATTTGAAGCTTAGTCCAAAGAAATGTTCAATTTTTCAACGTCAGGTCAACTACTTGGGACACGTTATTTCGGAACAAGGTATTGCAACTGACCCATCTAAAATAAGTGCAGTAAAAGATTGGCCAACGCCAACAGATAAGACACAGGTGCGAGCATTCTTGGGTCTATGCTCTTACTATCGAAGATTCGTAAGAGGATTTTCCGATATCGCGAAGCCATTACATCGGTTGACAGAAGAGAAACGAGCATTTTCTTGGGATGAAGATTGTGAGCAAGCTTTTCAGGACCTCAAAATGCGTCTATGTGAAACCCCTATCCTCGGATATCCTGACATAGAAGGCAAGTTTATTGTGGACGCTGATGCAAGTAACACCGGTATTGGAGGTGTTCTATCTCAGCAAAGAGGAGATCAGGAAGTAGTAATCGCCTACTTCAGCAAATCTCTTTCAAGGCCAGAGAGAAATTACTGCGTAACTCGCAGAGAATTGTTGGCTGTGGTAAAGACATTGCAACATTTTAAGAAATATTTGCTTGGCCGCAAATTTCTGGTAAGGACTGATCATGCTGCATTGAAATGGTTATTGGAATTCAGAAATCCTGAAGGGCAGGTAGCCAGGTGGATTGAGCTACTCCAAGAGTATGAGTTTGAAATTGAGCATCGAGGAGGGAAGAGTCATGGCAATGCGGATGCTCTGTCTCGAAGACCTTGCCTGGAGGACTGCAAGCATTGCAATCGGCAGGAAGAGAAGGAAAAAGTAAACATCCGGCTAATCCGTACTGATTCCGTAGATGAAAATTGGACTAACGACGCCATGAAAAAGGCTCAGGAAGATGATAAAGACTTTCAACCACTATTGAACTGGCTACGAAGTGGAACTAAACCAAAATGGTCAGAAGTGGCCAAATACAGTACGGCTACAAAGAGTCTTTGGGCGCAATGGGATAGCCTGGTGCTACACGATGGATTACTCTACCGAAAATGGGAAAGTACTCAAGGTAAAGATTGCCATCTACAATTGGTCGTCCCCAGAGAGAAGATAAGGGAGATTTTAAAAACTTTCCATGATGGTACTTCCGGCGGACACCTGGGGATAAGAAGAACTCTCACAAAAATTAAAGAACGTTTTTACTGGTTACACTGCCGAGATGATGTAGAAGACTGGTGCCGTAAATGTCAGAGTTGTGCGGCAGTTAAGGGACCACAGACTAGAAGCAGAGGAGCTATGAGGTTGTATAATGTCGGAGCTCCTTGGGAACGAGTAGCTCTTGACATAGCCGGACCGTTTCCGATTACGAATGCTGGCAACCGGTACATTTTGGTAGTTATGGACTACTTTACGAAATGGCCTGAAGCATTTGCACTACCTAATCAGGAGGCTACCACAGTAGCGACAAAGCTTGTGAACGAAGTATTCTGTAGATTTGGTGTGCCATTGGAGATGCACAGTGATCAGGGACGAAACTTTGAGTCACAAGTATTCCGAGAAGTCTGTGAAATCATGGGAATCCATAAGACTCGGACGACGCCGTATCACCCGCAGTCAGATGGAATGGTTGAGAGGTTTAACCAAACATTGGAACGGCATCTGGCAAAAGTAGTAGAAAGCCATCAGAAAAACTGGGATGAGTATATTGCGCTATTCCTCTTATCTTATAGGACTGCGGTGCATGAGACCACTACAGTTACTCCAGCATATGCCAATTTTGGAAGAGAATTGAAATTGCCAGCTGATTTGTTATCAAGTTGTCCACCAGACACCCCAAAAGAAATAACCGACTACGCTAATGACCTTCGGATTAAGATGGTTGACGTCTATGAGCAGATTAGAGAGGCTGGGCTTAAAGCTAGTGAACGGATGAAGACTCGTTACGATCGAAGAGCTAATGGCCTCAGCTTCGAGGAAGGAACACTGGTTTGGCTTCATAATCCGGTGAGGAGAAAAGGAAAATCTCCAAAGCTACAACCAAGTTGGGAAGGACCTTACCAAATTGTCACCAGAATTAACGATGTGACTTACCGGATTCAGCGTAATCCTCGCAGTCCTCTCAAAATAGTTCATGTGGATCGATTGGCACGTTATCATGGAAGCAATAATGATCGGGACGATCATGTCTCGAGAAGGGGCAGTGTCGCGTAGGACGATAAGTGATAAAAAAAATCAAACTAGGAGAATTCATCTAAAGGGAAATTTCGTCACTCACGTCAGCACACGATTGGCCTAGCGGTCTTGGTGTTGGACTGTGAATCCATAGACCCCAGGTTCAAATCACAGTCACGTATAGTGTTTTTGAAGTTTTGTAAGAAGTTTCTAGATAACTCTAGATTACACTAGAATGAAAATACGGGCCAGAAATAAAAGAAGACAAAAGAAAATTTATGACTTAAGTTTAGAACTTTGATGCGATATTGTTCGCATCCGGGGGGTATATAAGCGGAACAAGGCGCGGCCTACGCCAGTTTAGTTTGAAAGTAAAATCCGAAGAAGAAGGAAGAAGAAAAAGGAAGAAAAGTAAAAGTGGAAGTAGTGAGTAAAAAGTAAAGTGTAATAGTGAGTGAAGTGAAGTGTTCAGTGCAGTAAATACGCGCGAGAGACGTTTCCGCGCGTGACAGTGCAGTGACGTTTACGCGTGTGACAGTGCAGTGACATTACCGCGCGTGACAGTGCAGTGACGTTTCTACGCGCAAGACAGTGCATTGACGTTTCCGTGTGTGTGACAGTACAGTGACATTCCCGCGTACGTACCTGTGACAACTGTGAGTACCCTTGAGTTGTAAATAAAGGCACTATTCCATAGGATTGGTGTTTCCTTTCCTATCCCCAACCCACTCTCGTGACAATATACTAATATTATAAATGCGAAAGTGATTTGAACTACTGCACCGATTTAGATGAAATTTGGTATGGATATAGTTTGAGACTCGGGGAAGGACATAGGGTACTCTTTATTCCGAAATTCCCACGGGGAGCGAAGCCCGCGGGTACAGCTAGTTAATATTATAAATGCGAAAGTGAGTTTGTATATTTGTTTGTTTCGTTGTTAACTCTTCACGCTAAAAGTACTAAACCGATTTGGATGAAATTTGGTATAGATATAGTTTGAAACTCGGGGAAGGACATAGGGTACTCTTTATCCCGAAATTCCCACGGGGAGCGAAGCCAGCGGGTACACCTGTTTATGTTATAGTTTTAAAGAGGGTTTGATTATATAGCAATAAAAATAAACCCAGAAGAACAGTTTGAGCTACAAGAGTCCAATTTGTTTTTGATAAAACAGTGCTAGTGGCGTAGTTTTATTTTATTATTCAAAAATAATTGTCTGCCGCCGGAACTAGGCGGCCTGCGGACCGCGAGAGTGTCAAAGAGGTCTACAAAGATAGACCAGTCACGACAAAATGAATCAAGCTAATATAAAAGAGAACTTAGAAAATGTGAAAAAAAACCACATTTCTAAGCAATAACATTCTCGTGAGTTTTTATGGTATTATTTCACACGAGCACACACATGCATGTAATGTAACACGTCTTTTTACATCATCGTCATTAGGTCTTTTTGTCTCCACTGCAGGAGCACGACGCTCTCTGTACTACCAGAGCCATACTTGCCTGCGCAGCTAGAGGATTTGGCTTACATTAATGTTTACAAACTTTGTTAAGCTTGTATTTCTCAAGTCGCCTTTTACGATGTCTACGGAAAGACTTGTAGTGGTCCTATTCTACTCTGTCGGAAACTCAGTTCATTTGTTTTTGAGTGTATCTATTGCAAACAATCAAATCTTTTCATTTGCTCTAGAGAAAATTAAACATTTTCATGTCTTATTGTAAAATGGGTTTACAAGAAGAGAAAAACTTCTGAAGAAATGGGTGCTTAAGGAAAGGTTAGAAAAGGATATAACTCGCTGTGAAAAGAGTTTTAGAAGTATCATAAATGAAACTGCCACATTTGTGCGACCAACCTTTGCCGGCCAGACCTATGACCTATATAACATTTAATCGATGCCTACTACAAAAGTTATTTGAGAATTTCTCCTTATTTGTTTTTAAATAACATTAATTGCAGAATTTCATAGTGCCTGTTCTAAGTTGTTTTCCGCCTGTGTTAAAATATCTGAAATAGAATAGTGATGTGTAAGGTAGGGTAGGCAAGGCGGAACTTTTCTTTTTCGGCATTTTTGCGTTGTATCCGAACGAATTCGCAAAAATTCCCGCTTTGTAGTCCGTTGTTCTTTTTAGGCAGTCCTCCTTTTGTGCTGTTGTTCGCGTATTGTGGAAATCTGAATTGCGAGCCTCCATTTTGAGGTTTTATTTACTACCTCTATTTTTTGTTAAATACCTATCTACGATCTTTAAGGAATGTTTTAGTATTATTATCAAGTCCTTGTCCCTAATGGCCCAGGGCCATAAGTCCCAAAGGCCACTTTTAGCAAGGTGGTTAAAAAAATAGGGAGAAGGACGAGAAGAGAAGCCGCTGGTACGTTTTTTTTTCCCAGATCAGCATCAAAGAGGAAGCATTTTTTTGTTTCTTGTTTTTCGTGTGCGTGGCCAACACGGGTGTCTGATTTTTCGCTGCCTGAAGGCATAGGCTTCATTTTATCTTTATCAATATAAATATGGGACTAAATACTGAAGATTAGCTTAAAAAAGGCTTTAAAAAAATATTTAAAGGCTTTCAAATAAAATAATTAAAATCCATTTACAATATTGGCGAAGATATCGTGTAACATACGTACATACAAAAAAATACAGTCGAATTAATAACCTCCATCTTTTTAGAAGTTGAGTTTGTAACAAAGTTTGATTTAAACACAAAAATATGAGTTTAATCTTGTTAAGAAATCGTTTATCTAACGACTAACGTTATAATAACCGTTTCGCGACGCGTCTTGTATTGCGATGTTGATGGGGCAGGGTTGACAGTCATAGCAATTTAACCAATTTTAAATTATGAAGGTGCGTTATTCAAAGAAACAGTACCTTGTCGTGTCATTAACTTTACATATTAATTTAATTGGTAGTTTGACATCCTTGGAGAAAATGCTGCAGTGCAGTTTGTTACCGCTTCTTCTGGACTAGCGCTTAGGAAGCGGCAGTAAACTTAGCTGTAAGTAACCATTTGACGTCAACGTATGTGCAACAAAACAATGACGATTATTAAGAGATATTATAAATATCCTATGATAAAAAAGATAGGTATTATTAAATTGAATTGTCATTCGTAGTGTACAAATTTACATTTGTCTAGATGACATAAATATTATATATATACACTTCACTGTTATAAGAAGAACTCCCTGCATCCAGAATGTAAAATCCAGTCATTTTATACTAGTTGTTACTGCTGTTACTACTGGTATAATAATGTATGGATTTTACAGAAGCTTTCAACAAAGGCCGCGCCACCCCTGACCTAAAGACCCGTACACTTCCGCTAATAGTCGTATAAGATTTTGTTAGCGCGAGATAAGCTTCGGAATGGCAGCCTTGGCATACAGTAGATTCGCGTAGAGAACTATCTCGCGTTAGTAAATACAACAGAGAATCCAGTATAATTATTTTTTTCCTTAAGTGCTTAAATAATTTAGATTTAAATACTCAAAGGAACTCATAAGCCGTGTGGTTTCCGGCAGATTAGAATAGGGCCACTCCAAGTCCTCCCGTGGATGTCGTAGAAGGCAACATAGGAAATACAAGCTAAACAAAGCTCGAACAAACATCAATGAGACCTCTACAACCCGTCTGGCCAGCGAGGAGAGTTTAGGCCAAGTCCCCTGGCTGCTCTGGTCAAGTACGGTTTTGGTAGTACATTGAGGGTCATGCTCCAGTGGAGACAAAAAGACCTGATGACGATATATACATCATGCGCATGAATTTGGAATGCGTTGGTCTTACCTCATTGTGACAACTAAATCCAAGCGAGCAGCGCCGCGGCAGCGTAATGTTGAAAAACTCTTAGTGTCTGCAAGTCCCTCCTCCGTTGATAACAATACTTAGTGGCACCAAAAGTGGCACCGATGATAACAATACTTATTTATCGGCTCTTTAGGGAAATTGCTCGGAGCCCCTTATCGTAATGGCCTTTGATGAATCAAGCGATACAGGCGGTAATGGATGCTATAGGCTGGAACTGAAACTATTTCGGGAGTCAATCTAAACGAACCAGGCACGCCGGGTTCAAAGACAATACATTCAACATAATCTACTAACCTTCATGGCACAAACTTTTTTCAAGATTTTGTTTTACCGCTTTTATGCTAAATTACGGCTTTCTAGTCATCATCATCAGGTCTTTTTGTCTCCACTGCAGGAGCACGACCCTCTTTTGTCCCACCTGACTACTCGTCTTTGTACTACTAGAGCCATACTTGGCCAGAGCAGCCAGAGGCCTTTGGCCTACACCCTCCTTAATAAGCTTTGTTTAGTTTGTGTTTCCTAAGTCGCCTTCTACGATATCCACGGGAGGAGTTGGAGTGGTCCTATTCTACTCTGCCGGAAACCACACGGCAAAACTGAAAAGTAAAGGCTTTTAAATATAAAAATAATTTTCTAAATCGGTCCAGAACTTTAGACGTTTCCGAGTAATCAACATACATAACAAAAAAAAAAATATTTTTGAAGTCAGTTAAAAATATCTTCACCAACTTAAGTAAGTATATCTTTCCGTTATTGTTCTACAGGACTAAGACAAAAGAAGCCGAGTCTATTTTGATAAAATCTCTTCAAAGTGTCGGAACACCAGCCGTAATCACATCGCCGCTCCGGCGGCTCGTCGTAAATAATTAAAAGATAAAACTTTGTGATGAAGTCCTCTGGTGCTTCCCTCCTTACCCCGCTCTCCACCCCGCGCGCCCATATAAATACGGAGGCGCGAGGACCCTCGTCCTCTTTCGACCACGACTGGGCGCCGGGCTGCTTCAAAGCTGAGTACTTTTGGAAATCTCTTCTGGAACAACGAATCTCGTGGCTGTGAACCTACGACCCTTACCTGTGACTTCTTCCTCCTTGTATAATTGTTAAAAATTAATTAAAGAGTTTGGTCTTTTCAAATATTGTTTCTTTCAAAATAATCACTACGTCACAGTGGCGCCACAACAGAGGAGTTACCACGAGATTCGTTGATCTTCTAAATTTTATAACTGTGTTTTGAGTGCTTTATTTCGTTCAAAAGGGTATGTACTAGTGTTTGTTATTTTTTTTTGTGTTTTCATTCCGTACTCAGTGCAGTGCAGTGCATAATTATATAACATATCTAATTCCTTTGTTCACGCGGTGCTATCGTCCGTCCACGTGCTTTTGCGTGCGCGCAGCGTGGCATATCATATCCCACTTTAAACTTAATTAATCTCACGTAATAATACCCTTGCTGTTAAACCCTTTTGGACGGAATCAAATTGATTTTTTTTACTTTTCGCTCCACATAATTTTTCTGGTTTCGTAGCTGCTCCACACATTTTTTTTTTCGGTCACTATGGCTTATACCATAAAATTTACTTTATTAAATAAATCGGAACTCGAATATGAGGTAGAAATAAGAGGTGGTGACTCCTCAAAGTGTACTGTGGAGGAGTTACGTAAATTAATTACCAAACTTTCATCTAGTTCTCCTTCAGAGGACATTTTAGAATCATGTTTTACGGTCGAAGAGGATATTTCCGCGGTAAATAATTCCTTAATACGAGTGAAAAACAACGCGAAAGCCTTGCAATCTAAATTTGATAAAAATCTTTACTCTAGAACTGAATCTATTCTCAGCCACGTTTTTCATAGGTTATCACGCATTGACGTCAACTCAATTAGTGATACACAAAAATTTAATTCGGTCTGGAACGAGTTTCATTCCATTTCCGAAATTCTCTCGTCCTTAACTTCTTCTAAACCTGTAGTATCGAGCGGAGTCGAGTCACAGAACTCTGATGAAAAATTCTTTGATGCATTAACCTACGATCGTAAATTATTTTCTGAACTCGGTAAATTTAAATATAACGGCAAATCGTGTGTGCGCGCCTTTATCCAAAAAGTTAACGAATTTATGTCTTGTAGAAACATTCCAGATAGCAAAATCTTTTCTTTCGCTTTTGAGATATTTTCAGACGATGCACTCCATTGGTATCGTTCTATCAAAGACAGCGTTGATACTTGGGACGATCTTTGTAAATTACTTAAGCGTGATTTTAGTCCGCATAATTACGACGATAAACTAATGGCGGAAATAAGACTTCGTTCTCAGGGCGAGAAAGAGAACATAACCTTATATATAGCAAAAATGCAAGGATTATTTTCCCGTTTGGATGAGCCTGTCAGCGAGTCTGTTAAATTGAACATCTTGTTAAATAACATTAGGCCTTGTTACACTAATTGCCTTCTGACTGGGGTTGTTTCAGATATTTCTTCGTTGGTTAGCATTTGCAGAAAGTTCGAACAATATCAAAGTCGTAGTAATGATTTTTCTGAGCCACCTAAGGTTACTTCTAGTACTTTGGCGCCTGAACTGGCTTACGTTGATTCCGATTCCGCCATCGTAAATAAAACTTATAATAATAAAAACTTTTTCCGAAATCGAAATTATTTTAAAAATTCCAGTCCGGCTTCTTCTAACAATTTTTCTAAGGATCGTCAAATTAATGCCGTTGCTAATACTACTAATAATAAACAATTCTGCCTTAGATGTAGAAATGACTCGCACAATTTATCATCTTGCACTCAGCCTCGTTTTCTTATTTGCTTTAAATGTGGTTTGAAAGGTTTTAAAGTCTCTAATTGTACAAACTGTAATAAAAACAATGAACCTTCAAAAAACTTGTAAGTTCCGATTGGGGAAAGTCTAAAATAAAAAGTCGAACTAGTAAAACTGAGTGGCACAATTGGCTACATCACGTATCCAATTTCTTTAATTGCCATAAACTTTCTTCAATCGTAAATACAAACACACAACCTCCCTATATTCCTGTAGTAGTAAATAAAAAAAACACCATTGGCTTACTCGATTCTGGGTCTTGCGCAACTATACTTGGTAATAATTCTCATCTTCTTTTCTTGAAAAATTTGGAATTAAGTGGTTCTAAGCCCTTGGTTTTTACCACCGCTGGTGGCGAGCAATATTCTTCACTCGGCTCAGTGGTAATTCCATTCCAATTTCAAAATAAAACTGTTTCTCTTGTTACCCATATCGTTCCTGGCATCAAAAATCCCTTGATTCTGGGTATGGATTTTTGGAGAAGTTTTGGTCTGTTTCCGGCTAATTTGGAAACCATCTCACCTCAAAATAATCACGAATCTGGAACCTCGGTAGTACAGAAGGACACCGTTAGTAAATTAATTTCATTTGATAATTTAACTGACGATCAAAGAACTACCGCCAAAAACATTATTTCTCAATTTATCGATATTTCTTATCAGAAACGCGGTCTCGGCCGTACCTCTCTCATTACTCATTCGATAGATACCCACCGATTCGGCAGCGTTACTATCGCATGTCACCAGAGAAACAGCGCATTTTGGTAAAACATGTCGACCAAATGCTTAAAGAGGACGTGATTGAACCTTCCGAGAGCCCTTGGTCTAATCCAGTGATCTTGACCCCTAAAAAAAATGGCGAACTGCGTTTTTGTCTGGATAGTCGGAAATTAAATTCTATAACAAAAAAAGATGCTTATAGTTTACCCTATATTGCTGAGATTTTGGATAACTTAAGAGATGCTAAATACATATCTAGTTTAGACATTTCAAAATGTTTTTGGCAAACCTTGATAAAAAAAGAGGATCGTTGCAAAACGTCATTTTATATTCCTACGCGTGGTAAATTTCATTTTAAATCTATGGCTTTTGGATTAACTAACGCTCCAGCCACCCAGCAGCGTCTTGCAGATATTTTGTTTTACGGTCCAGAATTTGAAAACAGGGTTTTTTGTTATATTGACGACGTAATTTGTGTCTCAGATTCGTTTGATAGCCATATCACACTATTGTCAAAAATACTAGAAAAATTAAAATATGCGAACCTCACTATAAATCTCGACAAATGTAACTTTTTCAGTACTAAATTAAAATACCTGGGTTATGTAGAGGATTCGGAAGGCCTTCATGCCGATCCCGAAAAGGTAGAATCGATAAAAAACTACCCCACTCCTACTAACAAAAAGGAGGTCCGTCGCTTCCTAGGCGCTGCGTCGTGGTATAGAAGGTTTATACCTAACTTCAGTGCGCTGGCATCTCCCTTGAATAAACTAACCTCTAACGGTAAAAACTCTCCTGCGTTCAATTGGTCGCGAGAGGCTGACGCAGCTTTCAATAAATTAAAGGATTGTTTGTCTTCTTCGCTGGTACTATCTTGTCCAGATTACACACAACCATTTGAAATTCACGCGGATAGTAGTGACTTTGGTATCGGAGCTGTTCTTTGTCAGGTCTTGGAGGGGAAAGAAAGAGTTATAGCCTTCTACAGCAAATCCCTTACGGACCAAGAAAGAAATTATAGTGCTACAGAGCGCGAGGCGCTTGCTGTTCTGTCAGCTATTGAACACTGGCGTTGCTATGTAGAAAATGGCAAAAAATTTATTGTGTACACTGATCACGCTGCTCTCAAGTGGTTTATCAAACTCAACAATCCTACGGGTCGACTGGCTAGATGGGGAGTCCGTCTTTCTTCCTATAATTTCGAAATAAAGCATCGTCGAGGAACCGATAACGTTGTGCCAGACTTCCTTTCTCGTTCTCCTAATGTCATGCCTATGCAATGCAACACAATAGATGGGAATGTCATTTCTACTAATGATTCCTGGTATCTTAATATCTATAAAGGTTGTTCACAGTCTCCTGCCTCTTTTATAGACTATCAGGTCCTTAATAATAAATTATATCGTTTTAAAAAAAGTCTTAACCCTCTTACTAGAGAGTTTCAATGGAAAGAGGTTGTTCCATCCGAAGAGAGATCGGAGTTAATAAGGCAAAACCATTCGTTGCCCACAGCCGGTCACATGGGCATCTCTAAAACATACAAGCGCTTGGCCCTTAACTACTATTGGCCAGGTATGTATGCGGACGTGGTTAAGGCCGTCAATTCTTGCGATGATTGTATCGCTCATAAACATCAAACTCACTCCACTTTCGGTCATATGGGCGGACCAAAGTCATGTCTTAGGCCGTTTCAAACGATAAGTATCGATCTAATCGGACCCCTTCCGCCTACAAGAAAACAAAATAACTATATTTTCGTTGTCTGTTGTTGTTTCTCCAAGTATTGTTTGCTTTTCCCTATAAAGCGTGCCACAGCAGAAATAATAACAAAAATACTCGAAGATAATGTTTTCTTGGTTCACGGCATTCCTTCTACGGTCATAGTAGATAACGGTAAACAATTCGTTAGTGCCCAATTTAAAAACTTATTATCTAAATATAAAGTTCCGAACACACACTATACCCCATTTTATACGCCTCACGTTAATACGGTTGAACGTTATAACAAAACTATAACTACAGCTATCTCCGCATTCATTGAGAACGACCACAGAGTGTGGGATACGCTAGTACCTAAAATCCAATTCGCTATCAATTGTGCGGTAAGCGAAGTCACAAACTACACGCCCTCTTTTCTTGTTTTCGGTCGCGAATTGATAACCTGCGGTTCACACTATCTAGATTCTGATCCGAACTTAATTCACGAACCACGTGACTGTTATGCGGAGTCCCTTGGTCATTTGTCTTCTATCTTCGACAAAGTACATGCATCCTTGTTATCGGCCCACGAGCGTAACTGCCAGTCTTATAATCTTCGCCGTAAGTCGGCCGAATTCAACGTTGGCGATATTGTTTGGAAGCGAACATTTTATTTAAGTGATAAAGACAAATATTTAAAAAAAAAATTGGCCCCTAAATTTATAAAATGCAAAATAGTATCAAAAAAATCTCCTTTGGTGTATAAACTTTCAGACATGTCTGGTAAGCCACTGGGCGAATGGCATATTAAAGATATAAAACAAATAAATTATAAAGAATAATTATCAAAATATAATCAAAATTTAAACAAATTAAATACTATCTTCTATAACCAATGTATAACATTTTTTTTTCTTGTACCCTATGGTTTAGTGGTAAAAAAGTCTCTCGCTTGAATCAAGTATACAGGTTCGAATTGTCTTTATAACATTGTGTTCACCTATTCGCTATCGAACGCATTGACACTTGCAAGCTACGACCGGTTCTTGACCTTGGCTTACCGGTTGTGCATACCACAGCTGTTCACGCACACTTGTTAATAGATAACTATAATGATCGCTTCACATTGTTATTTCATATCGCATCGCATCTAACGTTTCGCGCTATATTTTAATTATTGTTTCTGGTGCTAAAAAAAAATAAAAAAAAATAAAATTGCTCTGTGAGGTGACTCGGCTCGGCTCGTATAATGTATTTCTAACTTTTCAGGTAACCTAACTGCGATACCTAGAATGTTACTCATTCCTTTTTCTATAAATTTCAGCTGTCCTGCTCCTCCTGGGTCTCCAGAGTCCGCAGCCCCGTCGTATCCTGCCAGCTTCAGCCAGCGAGCAGACGAAGCCGAATTTTCCGGCAGGAAAATTCTGTCCCAACGAGGGGGGTGTGTGATGAAGTCCTCTGGTGCTTCCCTCCTTACCCCGCTCTCCACCCCGCGCGCCCATATAAATACGGAGGCGCGAGGACCCTCGTCCTCTTTCGACCACGACTGGGCGCCGGGCTGCTTCAAAGCTGAGTACTTTTGGAAATCTCTTCTGGAACAACGAATCTCGTGGCTGTGAACCTACGACCCTTACCTGTGACTTCTTTCTCCTTGTATAATTGTTAAAAATTAATTAAAAAGTTTGGTCTTTTCAAATATTGTTTCTTTCAAAATAATCACTACGTCACAACTTACTTGACGGCCGTCGTCAAACTTTTGACGACCAAGTAATGGAGTTACCCTGTGTGACCGCGGGAGATTGGATTCTGGGAGAGCCATTTACTTGCTTGGAAAAATGCGTTAAGATTTCCCTCACACTAACTTACTGTGCCCTACCAAAGAAATTTACCCTTGAAGTAACTAAAGTAGAAGTAACACCGACGCTTATACTTATCATCATCAGGCCTTTTTGTCTCCATCGCAGGAGCACGACCCTCTCTGTACACCATGCTCGGCCAGAGCAGTCAGAGGACTTGGCCTACACTCTCCTCGCTAGCCAGAGAGGTTGGAGAGGTCTCATTGATGTTAAGCTTTGTTGCTTGTATTCCTTAGTCGCCTTTTACGACATCCACGGGAGGACTTGGAGTGGCCCTATTCTACTCTGCCGGAAACCACACGGCGTATACAATTATTTCACTTAAATAATAAATAGATACAGATACATTCTCACGTCTTTTTCCCTGACGGGGTAGACAGACCCCAGGGTAGTAAGGCCTAAGATAGTGGGCGTTAAGATGGAAAATGAATCAAAATAGTAATAGGTTGCTAGCCGAATCTCTTATTAACTCTCGATCGGTTTTTACGATCTGCGCGGGATATCAATAAGAAAATAATCAACAGAGTAAGTAACTAAATTTTTCCGCCGCATTAAATAATATACATTATTTAATGCGGCTCGTAATGATATCAAAATGTAATGTCATTCCGGCGGGTCGACGTCCTGTCAAAGTTAAAACGCATTATTATCGTCACCCCAACGCATTACATTATTAATTAAGCGTTAATTTAATAATTAACTAGCAAACTCAAAGCCGCACGATTGAATATTGAATTTTAATCCACGATATTTATTAGTAGACATTCTTACATAAGTAAATTACGATATGACGACGGGTAATTGGGATGCCATTGTCTATAGTTTCGATTAACTTGTCCTCGCGTGGATATCGTAGAAGGCGACTTAGGAAATTCAAGCTAAACAAAGCTTGTAAACATCAATGAGACCTCTCCAACCCGTCTGGCCAGCGAGGAGAGTGTAGGCCAAGTCCTTTGGCTACTCTGGTCAAGTATGGCTCTGGTAGTACAGAGAGGGTCGTGCTCCTGCAGTAGAGACTAAAAAGACCTGATGATGATGAGGCCTACGTCCCGCAGTAGAGGTTATGGGGCTGACATGATAATTGCTTTCCCTCCCTCTGGCAATGTCCAAATATAGTGTGTTTACGAGTTTCATACATTGGCATTCAAGACGTAGTATCTACTAAAGTTATGGTAAAAAACTCAAAGTTGACTCAAACCCAACTGCTGACTCCAGTGTGCATCGTGCCTCCCGAAGCACGGAGTTGGCAGCTGGCAAAAAGGTAGTTTACCGCATTACTTGCATTAGTTACACTACTACTACAACCAGTGGGCCCGGTTTTACATGCGCTCTACAGGTTGAAAACCGCATCAAAATCGGCCCCGTAGTTTTAGGTAGCCGGGGATAAATAATGATGGATTTCTATTGAGTTTAGTTTAGACATAATTAAGTTTTAATTTATATATAATTATTATAGTTTAGTCTTATGTATATTTATAGTTTAATATAGTTTAATTTAACATCTACTGTATATTTTTTTAATATTTTTATCAGGAAAATTTATATTCTATATGTTCTATATGTAGACTTTAATCATTGCATATATTTTGGTCTAAGCCCGGCAAAATCCTAGCTAGCAAAACTTGTAGCACAATTTATTTTTATCAAAAACTCGAGCATTTCACGACGCCGTACCAACTATGATGTATGTGCTGCTTGGAAGTTTTTAAGTTCCGGCGATACATTTCGGAAAACTTGCTTGGTTTGTTACAGAGCTTACATTTATATATTTTATCTAATGTTTATATATATATATATTTATCTGTTATAATTACTAGCTATGCCCGTGAGCTTCGCTCCCCATGGAAATTTCGGGATAAAACCTATCCTATGTCCTACCCTGGGTATTAAACTATATCCATATCAAATTTTATCTAAATAAGTTCAGTGATTAAAGCGTGATGTGGTAACAAACAAACAAACATATATTCAAACTCACTTTCGCATTTATAATATTAGCGTAGGATTAATAGGATAGTATCGCTGAGTTAGTAACCCATAACAAATGTCGAACTTACTTTGGGGCTAGCTCAATCAGTGTGATTTGTCGGTATAATATTTATTTATTTTATTTATTTTGTGTTTCTTTTGAAAGAAAGAAGGACACAGGTACTTAATTTACTGAATTGCGAAGTCATTAGCAGAGGAATTCGTTTCTCATTTGGTATTTCCGTAAAAGTTGTCAAACATTCACAAGCGTACATTTCAATTAATTTGCAGTTCCCATTAGGTTGTCCTTTTCAGGGCTTCGCAACTTTTAATTAAGTACGTTTCAGTCCGTTTGCGTGTGTTTGTGTCAAAAACTTAATCGGCAATGTTTTTCGGGAATTCTTACAATTTAGGGTAACAGGATTGCCAGTCGAGTATATTCGTAGTGTAGCGCGGATATTTACGAGCGGTTTTCAAAAAAATACTCCCACTCATCATAAATGGAAATCTTAAAAAAAAAGATTTTATTTTACCACATTTCCGACATGATTAATAAACATACCCATGCCAATTACAGCTTTCTAGTACTTATAGTCACTGAGTAAAATCGCGAACGGACAGACAGACAGAGATGGCGGAGCTATAAGGATTCCTTATTTACTACAGGACCCTAAAAAACCAAAAAATATATATTATGTGATTTCACAATCATACCATCCCGTATACATATGCAAGATTTCTCGAAGTGCGACCGCGTACTGGCAAGCGAAGCGCAGGGCACCCTACAAGGTGGTCAGATGACCTGACAAGTGTGGCTGGAAAGCGCTAGATGCAGGCCGCTCTTGATCGGTCATTTTGGAAATCTTTGGGTGAGGCCTATATCCAGCAGGGGACGTTATGCGGCTGAAATGATGATGATGATGCAAGATTTCTCTTCAAACTTGTTGCAAGCGTATGAAATCTATTTTAATACCTAGACTTCTAACAAAATTGCATTTTTCTTACGAGTCTATGAAAGTTGAAAGACTTCTAAAGAAGTTCTAAGTGAAATCGAAAGAGCTTCTCTTTATTGTATTACGAGATATTTTCTGTAAGACCATTTACTTCCAATCACTTATTTTCCGCTGTTTTTCCACGCGATGGAACCAGAAATGACGCCTACTACGAAACCACCCAATCAAGTTCACCGATCAGCTTATCCCAGTTTCTATGGGAAGTGTTGTTTTTTCATATTTCAATAATGTTTTTCGGGGAAAGTTTTTCAGTATTGTAGACAGAATGAACTCTAAAAATCCTATCCTACAAATATTATAAATACAAAAGTGAGTTTGTATATTTGTTTGTTTGTTACCTCTTCTCGCTTAAACTACTGAACCGATTTTGAAGAAATTTGGCATGGATATAGTTTGAGACTTAGGGAAGGACATAGCATACTCTTTATTCCAAAATTCTCACGGGGAGCGAAGCCCGCGGGCACAGCTAGTAATATTATAAATGCAAAAGTAAGTATGTATATTCGATTGTTTGTTACCACTTCACGCTTCAACTACTAAACCTATTTAGATGAAATTCGATATGGATATAGTTTGATAACCAGGGAAGGACATAGGATAGTTTTTGTCCCGAAATTCCCAAAATATATTATGATAGATGTTTTTATGTATTTGAGAACATAGTAGAAGCCAACGTCCGCCGTATGTAACGTCAACATATCAACATAGTCGGAAGGCAATCTGCTAAAAGCCGCATAATCACATTCATTGTCCACAGTCTCGTGCCATACATCCTCCTTAATACATTGGCCATCTGTCTTGAGGATTACTATTAGTTACGGGATGACCAATTGCTTATTATTTAGGGTAGGAGTTTCGGTTTTTTTGAGACACCAATATTTTTCTCGAGCTATACAATAGTACTTGTTCTTTATTCAATTGAAATATTGCAACCATCATCATGAAAATCCATTGTGGTGTGTAGCACAATAACAACAGCAAAGGCATAGGAACTCATAAACTCCACAATATTCGAGTCAACCAACCATTTGAGAATCTGCGTACTTATTTATATCTTATTTTCCTTTGGAAATCACGGGCCTTTTCACCTTGGTTCATAAAGAGGCTTACGTGGAGATACCTACAGATCCAATTCATATTAGTATATCATAACGAATTTAAGTGTCTTAAAAACAATTGTCTAAAAAATTAATCATCTTAAAAGAAAAACAAATGTTGTGGCTATATTTCATAGAGTTAGAACGTTGGACAGCATCCGCGACCCGCGGCGGCCGACCTCGTTACTTCGACAAGATTCAGATGCGCTGCACATTTTATTTTTACGGAAACCACTTACTATTAAGCAATTATAAGCTAAAATCGAATGCGATTTTATTTTATTCTATTAAAATACTAAGCAATTTTAAGAAGCATTGGTTTTTAATCATATACTTTTAAAAAAGCGCAACATGTTCACTAGTTATCAATATGACTGATATAGGATGCAGATCTTGTATAAAAATGAGAGCAGGGCTTCTATTTTAGTTAAACTAGACAACGATGAGTCTTGTTTGTTTATTGTAAAAAAAAAACAAGTAATTATATATAAAAATATCAAGCTTTTATCTAAGTGCTCCTCGAGACGAATCAAACGAGCCCAAACTCAATAGGGTTGCGAAGTTTCATCACAGTTCCTATGGTTTTCTTCCGGCTCCATACTTAGATCAGCATTATCTTCATGTCATTTTAATTTTGTATTGTCACGCGATATGCGTATGCGTGTAAAATTTTAGCTCAATCGGAATCCGAGAAATGGGTCAAATTTAACTTGCAAGCTTTGATTACAGACAGATCGACTGACAAAGGAACAGGTGAAATTAAATAAAAGCTTTTAAAAATCTGTTGATTGATTCAAGGAAAAGAGGAAGGATTATTAATCCTAAACACACGATAGGATTGTTTACAATGTCTGTCGATGTCAGGTTGAGGTGTTGATTCTTTTGGCCGCTAAATTAGTGTATAATGTTTTACAGCTTTACAGCATTGCTAAAGTATTTACTCTTGAATTAGCTGATACCCGCAACTTCGTTCGCGTTGACTTTATGTCACCGGCGTATCTGTATCAGGTGTACTGGATCTTCTATTTTTGTACCTCAACAAAAAATGCTCATCAGGCTGAACAACTTTTGCTAAGGCGTCATTTTTATATTTCTTATAGTTAAGCTGGACCATATAAGTACTATTTTCTTGCCAGACTTATTTTTCCCTATAACTTTTTTTTCTAACTTAGATTTGGTACCTATATTAAGTTAAGTTTTAATGGCGCTGGATACAAGCCGCTCTAGATCGGTCATTTTGAAAATCCTTGGGAGAGGCCTATGTCCAGCAGTGGACGTTATGCGGCTGAAATGATTAAGTTAAGTTTGTAACTGTCTCTTGGAAGGAAAATGTCAGCAGAGATCCATGACAGACAAGATTTATCTAACAACTTTACTGGGACCCAGTAAGTGCAAAGATTTCCTTTCTTGTCGGGTTTAATTTTCTTCATAATGAATTTGTACAAAACGACAGAAACTTAGTTAAAGCCTCATTGTTTCTGAGAAGCTCGGTGGTTCGCTGAGAGTATACACAACAAGCACTTTCGGTTAAGAAGTTAAGAAACACTGGATGAATGACTACCAAGTAGCATAAAAAATAATCGTCCCTGATGTCATCGTTGTAATAAAACAGTCGCCTTCTCACCTCTCACCCAAACCCTGCTCACATTACATCAGGTATTGACATGTTTGGTTGCTCATTGACGGAATTCACAAAGGCAATACTAAATGTTTTGTGTAATAATAGATAAAATGTAAGTGACTTTGCTATTGCATTGGGGAATCCTGTAATGATAGTGTAAGAAGTAATAAACAAATAAACTCTAGCTTAACGACTGCCAAGCTATGGCAGATGCCCTTAGGCAGCTTGTAAATCTGGCACAAGTGTTGCCCACACACGAAAGGAGCAATTGTTTTCGTTAACGTAACACTCCAGTCGCAATGGCGCGTCGCCGGCAGTTAATTTCCAAAAGAATTAAGAATCCTTTCAGAGTAAACACAGCTCGTTCCACGGAGCGCTGCAACGACTCCATTTGAGAAAACGGTAGCTATGTTCAGTTTAATTTCGTTTACGGCGGAATTTCGCACGTTGATCGCGTTTTTAGGACTTTTCGACAATGATACTGTTTTCTCTGACGATATCGCATTTTTTATGCCACTGCTGAGGGTCCGTTTTTAAACAGTAAAACAGTGGTTTCTCCTGTGGTGAGAGCTCTCTCAATGTATGCCAACCACACCGGTCCTGCGCCATATACGTTATCTCAATTTGTGTTTGACGTAAGATACAAAAAAACTACGAAAATGATTTTCGATCGAGACCAAAACTAGTACAAAAGTCGAGTTTTAGTCAACATTTTGTTCCTGAATATTTATTTTGACTAGCTAAGTAGTTCAAAACTAACGATCCTTATGAAGTGGCCTTCGGCTCCAAAACACCGTGTATATGTGCTTTGGATAATCTAGTGCTTGTCCACTCGTTGGTCGAGACGTTTTTGAGCATCAACGCCCTGCAGCCACATCTAAACATTTGTTGATCTAAGACTCTCACGCAACAATTGTTAGTCGCTCGGCTTCTTATTGCTGCCTGAAGTACTGGCACTGCGCGTAAGTTGAGGAAATAAAGTACGTTGCATTCCACAACGGATTACTATTTAACCAAATGTACTCCTGTATTCTTATCTCTTTTATAAAAATAGAATCATCATCAGATCTTTTTGTCTCTTCTGTAGAAGCACGACCCCCTCTGTAGTACCAGAGCTATACTTGACCAGAGCAGCTAGAGGACTTGGTCTACACTCTCCTCGCTGGCCAGACGAGTTGGAGAGGTCTCATTCATGTTTATAAGCTTTGTTAAGCTTGTATTCCATAAGTCGCCTTCTACGACATCCGCGGGAGGACTAGTAATTTTATTATACCAAAACATTAAAGAATTAATAACAACCGAATGTTTCACGACATTCACGCTTTTTTTTCTATGCTCCTCATGGCCTTCGTTTTCTTTGGTTGTTACGTTGTTAGACGACAGAAAATAGACACGTAACAATGACTTACACAGTTTTAATGTAATTCCGTCGTAGCTGACTGAACCGGCACTAGCCTGAGGGTGGCAAATATGAAATTACTCTTGTTTATTTATCGGATAACGCTGTGAGGCTGAGGAATGATGTAATCCGATTACATGGCCAGCAGACGATAATGTCAGCTCTCATTCTGATTAAGATCTCGTAATAGTAGTTTGACTTGGAGGCAGATACATAGAGCTTATGTGCTGAACCTGAATTAGGTAACTATCTACTTTATAACATTTTTCTGTTCTTACATACAGAATTAAACATACTAAGAAAAAATCCGCATGCCGTTCCGTTATTTTATGTTGCAATAGGTACCCTATATTGATAGGGCATTGCAAAATAACTATATAAAAGCATGTAAAATAACATGTATAACGTGATAAGCAATAAATAAATTGGAATTGAAACTGAGCGGAGCAATAGCTTTCCCTGTTGAGGTAGACAGAGTCCAGGGCTTAGTCCTATAGGTCATGGGAGGAGATGGAAAACCGAGTCTAAATAATGACGGGTTGTTAGCGGCCCATTGACTTGATTTAAATTTGACGTCCTCCGTGGCACCCAAAGGTTTCAGGTTTAATCCCCGGTCAGGGCAAGTTGGAAAATGGCCATTTTCAAACTGTCCTAGGTCTTGGATATGCTTTTAATATAAATATAGTATCGTTGCATTAATTTCTCATTACACAAGTCTCAAACTTACTTTTGGGCTAACTCAATCAGTGTAATTTGTCTCTATATATTTATTTAAATTCTTGCCCATTCCCTCAACTGACCTTTACGATTTGCGCAGGGATAAAATCAGCTGTAATAAAAAAAAGTTTTATAGTAAAAGATGAGTAATGGTCGCCACCAATGGTCGTCAATCTGTCATACGTCACGGCGTGCCATCCTCCACCCTCATTAATTCCGCGTCACATTACGATATTACCTGTGCCGGCTGTCGCGTGAGTTGGTGTGCGCGGTAAAGTGGACAGTCGGCCGCAACAGCTCAGCGATACCACAGAATAAGTACTCACGTACAGAAGTCTTACTCAGCAGAGGAGTACAAAGAAATATCTACTCAATGTCGTTAGCGATATGTTTTAATTTAGCTCGCGTCAGAACCCGGCTCCTTTTTGTTTGATACCTTGAAGTGCATTGTACGCCAACTTCATTCTCATTACTCTAGATATACGATTTATGTCACTGAATTTACCACTCCGAAGTGGTCGCCGCGCGCATAGTAAACATATAGGTATATTTTCGATACCTAAACGGGCATTGACACAGGCCTATATCGTATAATAGGATCTCTTCCAGTCAACCAAATATCAGCGAAAGTGGGCATAACGGGTAGAAGTCAAAGTGTAAATTTCAGAATAACAAAGTGGTCTGACGACCCGACTAAGGTCGCTGGAAGGCACTGAATGCAAGCCTCCCTAGATCCGTCATTTTAGAAATCCTTGGGAGGGACCTATATCCAGCAGTGGCTGAAATGATGATGATGAGGAAGCTGCATATGACATGGCTTAAAGTCCGCCATACATTTGATGACAGCCGGAACCAACGGCTCAACGTGCCATCTAAAGTACACGAACGCTCGAAAATTATTTTGATGGCCATTCATCCAAGTGCGGGCTACGCCCGTCGTCACTTAACTTGCGAAAGCGCTAAGAATGCGTACCACCGAGCTCCTTATATCACGACAACAATTTTCATGGGACGACCTGATAAGTATGCCCTTTAAAACAATTTTTTTTTCAAATTAGTCGAGTCGCCTTCGAATCGGTGAACATACATAAAAATAAAGATCGCGACAACTTGATAACCTTCTCCTTTTTGGAAGTCGGTTAAAAGCGTCCCATCAAAGAGTCACTCGTTACTCTTTGGTCCCAATGTCGACCGATCTTCGCCCGCGTCTGTCAAGATGCTTGTTTTGCTGATTATCAAGTTGTAAATCATAATTTAGCATGTTTCGTAACAATCATCATCATCTTCAGGTCTTTTTGTTTCCACTGCAGGAGCACTACCCTCTCTGTACTACCAGAGCCCTTACATACTTGGCCAGAGCAGCCTTAGGACTTGGCCTACACTCTCCTCGCTAGCCAGACCGGTTGGAGGGGTCTCATGATGTTTATAAGCATTGTTAAGCTTGTATTTCCTAAGTCTTGCTTGTATTTTCTAAGAGGACTTGGACTGGCCCTATTCTACTCTGCCGGAAACCACACGGCTAATGTTTCGTAAAACATCAAATTATTTATATAAATGATACGGGGCACCTAGTTCATTCATGTCTCTGAGTAACTCGAATAAGAAATCTCTGATCCTGAACATTTTATCTTATGAATCTCAGAAAATTCGTGTTACTCGTACTTTATAATTCACGTGGAGTTAGTTCTGAGAACTGGAGACGTCCAACTTGCAGCTTTTCAAATAAGTTTAATCCCATCGCTGGCGTTAGCTGTAGAGATAACGTCCGACAGAAACTCATTATTGAAATAAGGGAATATTGAAAAGAATCCAGAAGATAATCTCTCCAAACAAAAGTATTCAGTGCATATTATTCTTTTCGTGTCGATGGTTCGATATTTGTATGTTATGTCGACCTCCGTGGCGTAGTGTTCACCATGCTAGTTTGCCACCCAGAGGTTCCGGGTTCAATCCTCAGTCAGGACAAGTTGGAAAATGGCCTTTCTCAAATTGTCCTGGGACTAGAATTTTATCAATATAGTATCGTATGAAATATAGTGTCGTTGAGTTAGTATCCCATAACACAAGTCTCGATCTTACTTCGGGGCTAGCTCAATCTGTGTAATTTGTCCCTATTTATTTATTTAGTACCTGGGCGACCGAGCTTTGCTCGGTAACATCTCAAACATTTTTTTTTTCGCTTTCTTAACGTACCTACATACTAAAAATAATTGATTAAGTACGCTACTATTATTACAATCTAGCCTTTTAAGTTAGACTAAATAGTAATTTTACATTGACCTCGTTTTATAAGCAATAGTATAAGAATGTGTCCATCGGCACTTTTCTTACTGTCTCTATTAAGGGGAAGCACTCTGTTTGTGTGTCTTTAGTTATTGCACTATAATTGCACTATTATTTTATTATTTTTCACTACACTTCCTTCACTAGTTCAAACGGTTTAGTTCGTTTACGTCTTCTCACTATGTCCGTGTTGTCGAGGAGCTGGATTGCCTCAACTTTCACATGATGAAGCAATCGATACTCGTGTGCTTCTGCATATTTTTTTATAACTTTATCGACGAACTGCATGTTAAGGTCCCGGTGTAGATCAGCATTTCTAATGTACCAGGGTGCATTGACAATGCTCCTGGGTACTTTGTTCTGAAATGTTTGGATCATATCGATATTGCTCTGTTTGGTACAGCCCTACAGCTGTATACCATAAGTCCATACTGGCATTAGGACTTGTTTATACAGAAGTATTTTGTTTTGCACTGACAAGGCAGACTTTCTCCCAAGCAGCCAATGCATCTTTTGAAACCGTATTTCCAGCTCTTTTTTTTTCTTCTTGACGTGCGTTTTCCAGCGCGGCTTCGCGTCCAGAGTCATACCTAAGTATTTGGCTGTATTTTCATATGGAAGTTGCTGTTCATTTATATATACGGGGTATTGCGACCTTGGGAGTACGAGCGTGATGTACCTGTAGGAAGTGTTTAAATATTGCTAATTTAGCAATACACGTACATCACGCACGGATATACACGTACTTCTAACTCAGCAACCTTCCCCACTTCTTTACATGTTTATTCCTTAGTATATAAGTTAATATTCTGATAAATAAATGATGACATTCCTTTTCTATTACCGGTTACTGTGGTTTGATTTGTACACACGCCATACGGGTCAAAATTGTTCTTGCTTATTCGTAAAGATAACATGAACTGACTTTGATTCATTTAGCTTGATTCGCCATTTCTTTGTCTATTTAATAACTTTATTAACTGCTATTTGAACCTTTTCCCCTGCTTCTTTATGTGTTCTTCCGACAGCCATTATAGCAGTGTCGTCAGCAAAGGTCGCCATAGTATTGTCGTCAATATCAGGAATGTTCGAGGTGTATAATAAGTACAGGACTGGACCTAGTACACTTCCTTAAGGCACTCCAGCTTTTATTTCAGAATATGCATTCTCTTGCCGCACTCTAAAAGCTCTATTGGTTATATATGATGTTATTATATCTACAAAGTTAGCGGGTAATATTTTACTAAGTTTTATGATGAGTCCTTCATGCCACACTTTATCAAAAGCTTGTGCTACATCTAGAAAGACAGTAGAGCAGACTTTTTGATTTTCGAGGGTGTTTTCAATTATTTTTGTATTTCTGTGAACTTGATCTATTGTTGAATGCTTTTCTCTGAAACCAAATTGATGTGGTGGGCTAAGATTTTTGGCTTCGATGATAGGTTTTAGTCTTTTTAGCAGTATGTTTCAAATAACTTTGACATAACAGGTAACAATGAAATAGGCCTGTACGACGTCGTCTCATTTGGGGGTTTTCCTGGGTTTGGTATCATTATTACTTCAGCTACTTTCCATAAATCAGGCACGTATTTAAGTCTCAATGCAGCGTTTATGAAATTGGTTAGCTTAACTAAAGCCTTTCGCGGGAGATTGTGTAGCAATTCTCCGGGTATGAGATCAAAGCCAGGAGATTTTCTGGGGTTGATGTGTTGTTTTATTTCCCTCATAGCTTCTTTTGGAATTACAAGCTTTATATTTATTTATTCATCATTATTGTCACTGAGTTTCTCAGTGATAGCTTCATCGATGCCTACTGATCTGTCATTTGGCTTGAAAATTCGGTAAACGATGCAGCTTTTTGTTCGTTACTGGCCCACCTTCCAAGTCCAAGTTTTAAGGGAGGAATTTGGTTTATTGGCCGTTTCATGTTCTTCGTAGCTTTTCAGAGAGAGTAATCTGTACTACGGTCACTGGTAATTTTTTGGAGATACGTGTTTGTGCACTCATCAACATGTTTTTGGATTGCCCTTTTTAGCTTTTTTGTAAGGTTATTCAACTTGTTTTATCATCTGGCGACCTAGTTTGCACTGGCGAAGCCTCCTTAGAAGCCGATTCCCATTGGGTTCCCTTACGGGTTCCTAATATATATGCATTTATTACTAACAACAAAACCTACGTATATCGGCGCACCGCGCATTAGAAATAAGCCGCAAACTAGCAGCATGACTGGATTGCACACACCCACATACATATTCAAAATACTAAAATTTTCTTAGATTATTTATATACACACACAGTGATGAATTTTATATAAACACGCTCAGAGACAATTACTTATACTCAATTAATAAAAATAATAATATGCTAATTATAAGCATTACTTTGATCGGCTTACGTTTTTTAACCTTTATAACCTAATCAGGTAGGTATTTAATTCGTTTCATAGGTTTAGCTATCCAAAATTCTTACCCAACGCCACTGCTAGTTTGGTGTCATAGTTTTCTTTGCCTTCTTTTTTCTTTTACCAGATCTTTTACTGGAATGGGTATGTATTTTTTACAGTTCTTTTCTTACTTTTAGGTGTATTGTTCCAAGAAGTATGTAGTATTAAGGCAAGCTGACGAATTTTTCTAAATCTATATTTAGTTGCTCTGGAGTCTTTACTAGTACTCTAAGTTTTACATGGCTATCTAATTCTATTTTAAAATTATCCTAGTCTGTATATTAATTGACTAGGGCTAGATTATCTTCCTTAAATACAATTTTTTTCATTTATTTCTTAATTTATGGCAGTCACAGTAAGAGGATAACTTTTTGTATTCAATCTGACTGCAGCACATTGCACCTGAGGAACTTCATGTTTAACATATTCTTGATGTTGAATCGTTTCTTTAATAATCACAGCACTGCCGCCTCTACCTTTGTTTGCTGGGTGCAAGCATTATAAACTTTGTAGCCTTTTAATTTAATATGAGATTGTTTTGTAAAGTGTGTTTCAGATACCAGGCACACATCAATATTTTCTATTTCTAGGATTACTTGTAACTCACTTTTTTGGTTAAGTAGCCCATTACAGTTCCATGCCATGATCTTTAAATGATTCATATTTTTTATTCTTGGCATTAATAGCCGGTTTTATTAGTGCTATTTTCTAATTTTTTCAAGTGCTCGTCGAATGATGGCATAAGCTTAAAAATTTCTCTTCTTTCAGGCTCTTTAGTTTTCCAGCTTAATTTGTTCACAGCATCTTCGATTTGAAGACCCTTTGCTTTTAGGTCTTCATTAATCCTGTCCGGTTTACAGGTAGAACAGTTTTTTGACCATCACCCCAATCGGCCTGTCCTATTTGTTCTCATATGAGCCAAAGACAGTTGTTGTCTGTAAGTAGCTTCGTTATAGCTCTATATGTTTCTACGTCGCAAGCATTTATCTTCACGCAGTCACCATGCAACATCTTTACTGTGAAGTTGCTAACGGATTGATCTCGTGACAAAAAGTCATAGAATTTCTGGTAGTCATCCACACCATCTACCACGATAGGAGGAGGTGGAAGAACTTTGTTTGTTTTTTCAGTAAGTTGGCATTCTTTTGCCTGAGGGGAGAGTGTGGGAGACGTGTTCAACTTCCTCTTTTTTCTAGACTTTGTTCTAATCAAAAGATCTCGCTGTCTCTTTAGCTAATTCTTCTTCGTCAGTAGTATACTCAGCCTTTGACTCAACAGCGCATTGTTACTGCTTTTGGAGAACCACAATTTGGTTCTGTAATTCCTCGATAAGACTCTGCTGTTTTAGCCTTTCATTCTGTTTACTTTTAAAACGGTCGTAAATGTAGCGTTTCGTTTCAGTTTTAATCTGAATGGATTTAGATGGTGTCGTACTCAATTTGAATGCAGGGAGATTGTCGCCTTAACAATTATTCATCAAAACGAAGGTGGCTGGGTTCAGTTTTCTCCATATCTTCATTATTTCGTTTGAGTACATTCAATTCAATTCATTTATTCAAAAAAACAATTACAATTGTGTCTGAAATTATGTACCTGTGAATTAAAAAAAATAAAAATGAAAATACAAAATAAAAAAAAATATGTCATAAATTATTTGGTTAGGTGTATACAATCGGCAAATGTCCAAGAGGAAAAGGCAATCTATTTCGTCTACTTTAGTACAGCATCTGGAATGCCTAAATTGGTCGGGAACCAATAACACAAGAACCTCGCTAATTTACTTCACGGACCGCAGTTCTGCCGACACATAAGCAAGTAAACACAGACCTGTGCAGGACGCACCCGAGTGACAGTTAATGCACTCAGACGCGTACTGTCACGGACATAAGTGCAATCTCCGCGGGAAAGCCGGCTTCTCAACATTTCTTTTACGTTTCTATGAATATTTTATGAAAATACTTAGCTTTTAGTTTTTTGTATTTTTGAAGTAGGTTTTTACCACTATTTACTTTAATTACCCCTTAAACTTTGGCAGAACTGCTGCATCTGTTTTATCCCTTTAAATGTCGTACGCCCGGAGCGGGCGTCTGATGTATTGTTTTACTATTGTGTCTGCTATGCCGACATTCGAAGGGTTATTGGTTGGAGTGTCTTCATTACATTATTGGTATAGAAAATTAATTTAAGCTTACATTAATTTGTACATACATGTACCTATATATAATATCACGCCTGTTTGCCACAGGTAGGCAGAGACTATGACCTCCACTTGCTACGATCCTGACAAACCTCTTTTGCTTCGTACATGACAATACATGTCCTTCGGTTACGGGTACTTTTTACCCCTCTTATTAATTTGTAATAATCTATAACTAAGCGAGCGAGCGAAGCAAGCAAAGCGGCTCAGTTTCGATACTGGCCAATTTGATTTTGTCTGGCTGTCTGTCAGTTTATCCGGCTGTTCTCGCCTACAGATTGTTGTTAATTTTTGTGAGAAGGTTCGAAAATTATATCGAATTATTTTTGTTTATTCAGCTTTGCAAATTTTTTCAAAATGGCCTATATATGGGGATTGAAATCTTTTTAAAAACTAATATAGAAAATTAATATTTTGTTCTTTTTTGTTCTTCCATTAAAGTTTATCGGATATATTTCTTTTCGACTGAGATGTCTCGCGAGGTCTACAGCTCATAGAGCCACTAGTAATTTTCGTCTAATTATCTAATTTCAAAATACACTTGTGTCGTTGACGGTACCTGTCGAGGCGCTCGCTAGTGAGTGCACTGATAACAAAATTGCAAAATCAATTATATCGCGCTGAGGAGCGATACATGTTTGCATTAATCCTTCCACGAGCAGGGCTGACAGCCGCAGGACGACTTGTTTCCAGTACCTACCAAAAATGTAGCTAAATACGTAAAACACAATCGACTTCTTTCAACATCTTGCACCAATTAGGAGGTTGAACTTCGTTTTGTATTTCGGAAGTCATTTGTTTTTTTTTTGTTTTTGTTTGTGAAACATCATAGTAACAAAATAATTTTGTTACTATGATGTTTCACAAACAAAATAATTTTGTTACTATGATGTTTCACAAACGATGTTTTTCATATATTCTTATTATAAGAGTATAGAAAAAACATCGTCGTCGTCGAAAAATAAACTGAAGCGAGATATGTCAACGGGACGTCGGCGGAGGTTTTTAAAAAATGCGATTAATACAGGAAACTATAACTAATGATCAGCGATTGATCAGAACTTACTTCTAATGATCAGTGATTGATCAGCAAGGAGTCACCACGACACGGACGTGTGGTTCCCGATCGAACTCTCGACTTGCTCTGGTGTTCCAAGACGTTCCCAGGATGACCGCACAATGCAGGTGGCTTCGTGTCAGCAGTTTCCACGAGTGATTCAAGTATTCTTCTTAAAGGTTTCGCAATGTGCGTTCTTTCCGTGGGAATGTTTGATATATGGATAGGGCTAAGAGCCCGTAACAGCCCGTTCAGATACTAACTTTTGCGGGTGGGGGGCGCTAGTGTGCTCATGTAAACATTGGCTCTGTGTTTATTTAAATCTTAAAATTGTTAAACGTCGTGAAAGTCTAGAAGCTGCGCAAATTTCGGTGTCATATTCCACAACAGACCTGCAGTAGCGTTATTAGCGTTTAGATCCTCAAGACGGTGCAAAAATCACTAAAAATATCATCAGGACCGTTACTTGTTGTCGAGCGAGAATTAGAGGAAGTCCAGAAAAAAACATCCCTTATGAAGCAAGTACAGGTCAGTCTCGTTGATATAGTATAAAAGAAAGTGAAAAAAACAGTGAAATAATTTATATTATAGCCTAAGTTGCATTTAAAATTTAAGTAGGTACCTACACAATCAAACAAGCTGACATAGACGACAGCACCATCTAGCGAAGAAGGTTAGAACAATCACGTGCTCAGGAATAACATCATCTAGTGGCGAGTAGCAGTACTATTAATAAATGCAGGCACTTAATTCGACTCCGATAAGAACAGCAAACTTTTGCAAAGCTGACAGACCTGTTGAATACTTTTTCTTTTCTTCGATTCCGGCGTAGCGTGTACCGATAGAGGCCTCCACTTGTAGTAAACATGGAGAATATCATGATTATTTTAAAACAGATACAAGAGGAGATGAGAATTCAGAGGCAAGACATTAGAGATATGGAAGAGAGAATAAAGCAGGATATAAATAAAAACACAGACGAAAAGTTTAATAAAATAGAGGAAAAAACAAAACAAATGGAAAAAAAGTTAGATCAACAACAAATAACAATAGACTATTTAGAAAAAGAAATAAGAAAGAAAAACATTGTTTTCTTCGGTGTCAGTGAAACTGAGCACGGCTATGAAGGGTTGCAAAATGCTATTTTGGATATCATTAAAAATCATATGAAAGTACAGTTACAGAAGGAGGAAATTGAAGCAGTGAAAAGATTGGGAAAGAAAAATGGAAAAATTAGACCCATAGTAGTAACCCTGACCACTTTAGGAAAGAAAATAGAAATCTTAAAAAATAAGAAACTCTTACAAAATTCCGCATTGTATATTAAAGAAGATTTCCTCCCTAAGGTGCTACAAAGGAGAAAAGAACTTCAAGAGGAGCTAGCAAAAGCGAGAGAATCGGGTGAAAAAGTTATTCTTCGCTATGACAAAATTATCAAGTTGGGAGAACGCAGATCTGTTAACACTAACCAATATATTTCTGGGAAAAAATCAAACAAAAAAGTCATGTCGGAATCACCCAAGCACAGAGTAGAAAATACGGAAAAATCTGAAAGCAGAGTTCAACCACGTTCCAAGAAAAACAAGGGAGACATTACTACATACATACGGCGGACTCAGGCTTCCGACAATTCATCAACGTCATCATCAACATCACCCTGTGTAACTCGTCAGAAATAGGTACTCCTAATAGGTAAAAGCTCCCTCCACCCTCAAAGTCCTCCAATTCGGTTGGTCACCGCGGAGGAGTCCGACTAATACCCCCCAAAGGAACTTTGGGGGAGGCCTACGCCAAAAAGGCGACTACTACCTAAGGAAAACCCGATGCGATGCGAATTAAATTAAATTAATTGATAATAATATAATATGTAAAATAATCTAGTAAAATTAAAAATGCTAATTATTTACGAATATTAATAATATAAGTATTTATAATGGTAAATATAAATTTCATAATTTCAAGGATCACTAAAACTTTTTATTGTTATATGGCAAAAAGAAAAATTGTCAAGAAAATTAGAAATTAATGAAATTTTTATTAGTACTTTGTATCTCCTTTGAGAACACAGGTCTTTGTTACCCCACCTTTGATAGGTCTGCGTGGGGCTACAGATCCTACAAGAACAGGCCCTTTGGAGCAGGTGTAATATTAAGTTAAATAAATATTAAATAAATAATTATATAAAGTTGCAAATGTATACTTATTATTGATGGATTTTATGTATATAATGAAGTTGTTATTGTGTAAAGAGGGTAGTAGAATAAATGGCTATTTTATTTTATTTTATTTTATTTTATAAGAGCCCGTAACAAGCGATAATAGCTACAAGTTTATTTACTAAGGAAATTATAAAAAAATCACCGACTATCAAGAAAGCCATCTAGTACTGTTATTAGTATTACTTATACTTACTAATAACAGTAATTGTGACCGTGAAACTCTAAAATCATATAAAGCCATCTAGTGTCTAGTGATTAGTAGCGGAACGACCGACAGGACTTGACATACGTGTCGCCATCTATTTGTAGCTATAAAATGATGTAACTATCAAGCATTAATCTGCAATATTACTTTTAAACGGCTGAACGGATTTTCATCAAACATCGCTACTCGTAAGAACCAAGCGAACTTGCTTTTACGTAACAAAACCGCGTTGATATCGGTCCATCCGTTTGCTACGATGCCGCAGACAGACAGATCGAAAGACGTTAGTTCCAATTTGGGGGGAGGGGGGGGATGGGAGGGAATACATCCCCCTTTTTATCGGGGGTAAAAAAGTACGCAATGCTGGGACGGGAACGCTGGTATAAGGAGACAGCCCTGACTCTTTGTGTGCAGATTATCTGAAGCTGATTATGGAGATAAACCGATCACAGCTTATTATTTATTTAAATACTAACGACCGTGAGGCGTAGTGAAGCGCCTGTCCCGTTCTGTGCGACGAGATTTACATGTTACAAGATTGCGGCCGAGGCGGTTTAGGCGACATATGCAATTAATCAGAACTTTAAACTACACAATATTCACGGCAATGATGTCGTACATCAAGACTCTACCCTGGAAATACTAGTTATTCTGTGAGCTGTAGACTTCACGAGTTCCCCACCCGTTGAAGTTTATAGGATAAAAAGTTATTCAGACAAAAAATAAGGGTAACAAAAAGTTTTATGATATTTTTAAGAGTTTTTCAGCTGGCTGAAATATTCTTGTTTTTAAGTTTTCGTAAAAAATTGTATACAATTTTCGACCGTTTCCAGAAAATTTCACATTTCTGCTTTTGTATTGGTACAATAAAGAGTTTTTCATTCATTCATTCAATATACCTTCAATCATTAGGACACGTTGAAAAGAGTGGTTGAAGAACCAAAAATACCTAAAGAAGATGGACCTCTTGCTTGTTTGTAACTGCCTCCTTCCGTGGTGTAGTGGTTAGAGCATTCGGCTCATACCCGGAGGTCGCGGGTTCAATTCCGGCGGGGACAACGTCTTTGTGTTGTTGTCCTAGTTTGGTTAGGACATTGTAGGCTGATCACCTGATTGTCTGATAAGTAAGACGATCCGTGCTTCGAAGGGCACCTTAAGCCGTCGGTCCCGGTCACTGTCTTTGACATTGGTCGTTACCTAAAACCGTGTCAGAGGCCTTTAAGGCGGTTTAAAAACTCTGACACTAGTGTAAGTCTAGTGACTTACACTAGTGTTAGAGTTTTTAAACACACACGATAAGAAGAAGTCACCTTCTCAACAATGGGCCCCCCCTACCCCCGCGCCACCCCCTACGAAGCTACCCGTCAGCGCGTCCTGCATTAGCAACCCTTCCTCGCGCCGCGAACGCAATACACAGATTTTTCTCCAAGAGGCGCGCGTCAAATAAAACACTCCGCATGGGAACTCGGAGCTGGAAACGATTTAGATACCGCAACACTTATTTCATATCATTCAATACCTCAATGTTCTAACATGGAACGGAAGGTGACTTAAGAATCTCTTTACCCAAGACTTTTCCGTACACACATAGTCTACGTTTTATTTTAAAACCACAATATGACTGATTTCGGTAAAAAATTGAAATTTTAAAGAAATTGCTATTATCTCGGGTCATTATTGGTTTCGACGGTAAAATTATGAACTGGAAAGAAAATAATAAGGATGTAGAAGTTTCCCATACCGATAGTCAAAAATTATATAACACACTATATTCTATTTCAAGTTCATATTTTGACTGTGAAAACCAGATAAATGCCTAGATATGTGCAATATCTTTGAAATTACAAAATTTTGCCGAAATCGGGCATGTCGTTTCGAAATAAAACATAGACTACTTTTGTATGGAAAAGTGTAGATTGGTCTAGGGTAAGGGGATATAAAGACCCTTTCGAACAAAATAAAATCTAAATCCGTCGTTCTATTTGACACAAACAAAGACTCAGTCACACACGTGAAACTTATAACACCCCTCTTATTAACGTCAGTTAAAACGGTGTACTTAATTTACCAGCTGAAAAACAACATTTATTCGAGATAATTAAATCCACATTCATTCAACTTGCCCGATTTTTCACCCCGTAGTTGGGTAAAAATTGCCTATTTTTGCATTTACATACTTTTTTGTTCGGGAAATAAAGTTCAAAGAATAAGCCAACTTCCTTAACTCAAAGTTTCAAAACTTCCCGACAGATATCGAGCCAGTTTCTCGTAAGTTTTGAGGATAATCCGTACGGAAGTTTTCACGAAACTTTAAATTACTACGTCATAACTCGGGTGTCAAAAAAGTGGATTAACCTTAAAACTTTGCCAGCGAACACAATGTGGAGATGTCTACGGACGATTACGGGTATAATTCTTGACCTCTCTCTGTACGAGAAAGAAGCCAACGCTCGGAAAAGAATATTTGGCAATGCATGTTTACAGAACACATTTTGTTATTTCAATGAATGATCTGGTAGTACAGAGAGGTTCGTGCTCCAACAGCAGGAGAGACAAAAAGACCTGATGATGATGATGATGATGAATGATCTTAGCACAACAAATCACGGCATGCGAATTACAACATAAATACATCGATGTAGGTACAGCAATAATGACACCACTGCGTTCAGTTTTATTTTTCGAATAACAACATAATAAAGTTCCACAATATCAAAATCCAAGAACTTTTTCTTTTTCCATACTTAATCTATTTCAATTTCAGAATAAAATTATAAAATTATAGCTTCTGTCTTACACACAACAGTATACTTATAGGATTAGGAGCAGTTATAACAACAAAACCTGTTTTCAAACACAGAAAAAATCAAATGAATTTCTCAATTCTCAATTATTTATTGCTTCCTTAATGTACAATTTCAATGAATATCATGTCCCGATTTCACTTCAAGTAAAATACATGAGAAACAAGTTTATTTAATAAGCAAATTAAAATAAACTGACTGTCAAGAAAGCCAGCTAGTTATAGAAGACGGAACTACTGACTGACGGTAGCGTTAAACTTATAACATCCCGCTTTTTTGTTGGGTGTTAAAAAAGGTTACCTTTTACATTGACGACCGACGACCTCCGTGACGTAATGGTCAACACGCTAGTTCACCAATCTGGAGGTTCTGGGTTCGATACCCAGTCAGAGCAAGTTGGAGAATGGCCTTTTTCAAATTGCCATAGTTTTTAGGTGTATATTTATGTGTTTATTTAATAAAATATATTATCGTTGAGTTAGTATCCTACAAGACAAGTTTAAGCTTACTTTGGGGCTAGCTCAATCAGTGTGATTTAATCATCATCAGGTCTTATTCTCTCCACTGCAGGAGCACGACCCTCTCTGTACTTGACCAGAGCAGTCAGAGGACTTGGCTTACACTCTCCTAGCAGGCCATACGGGTTTGAGAGGTCTCATCGATATTTTATAAGCTTTGTTTAGCTTGTTTTGCTTCTTAAGTCGCCCTCTACGAAATCCACGGGAGGACTTAGAGTGGCCCTATTCTAAGTATATTTATTTAGTTTCAAGTCTGTTGCGTACTCCAAGTTTTCTCGTTCCTTGTCCCACGAGATAAGGGCGCTGGTATGCGGGTTGAGAAGGGCTGGACACCCTGATTGGGGCAGGAATCTATTCCGAAATATATCGCCACTATTACACTTTTATTTCCTTGGCATACGTGCGGGTGCACGCTTCTATTGCTGGCATATTAAGAAACGGGTTGGATATTTGTCACTTTGAAATGTTCACTTTCTTTTCATAATTCACTAGCTTCACGCCACTGCTTGGCTCGGCTTTGGATTTCAAATGTTAACTTTCCGGAAGAAAATGTGTATAAAGTCTCTGTATTAACTATTTACAGGCGCAGGTCTTGCAAAACTTTTCCCAATGAATTTACTCATTCTGGAATGCGAAAAAATTGTGTATCTAAAATTCTAATGAAGTAGTCACGTGATTAAGTAATTATGGAAAAAGAAAATAACCGGCCAAGTGCGAGTCGGACTCGCGCACGAAGGGTTCCGTACCATTATCTATAAAAATCAAGTTATCAGGGCCCTCCCCTTAAATATTTATTTTATTTTGTATTTGTTGTTATAGCGGCAACAGAAATACATAATTTGTGAAAATTCAACTGTCTAGCTATCACGGTTCTTGAGATACAGCCTGGTGACAGACAGACGGACAGACGGACAGACGGCCAGACGGACAGACGGACAGACAGCGAAGTCTAAGTAATAGGGTCCCGTTTTTGCCCTTTGGGTACGGAACCCTAAAAATATATTTGTCTGTTTAATAACTTCCTTAAAAAAATTCTTATCTATGACTCCTACAGCAAAGTTTGTCGTCCTGCATACCAGCCACTCAGCTGTACAAAATATATGGAAGCCAGCACAGTTAAGTAATTGTGTCCCAAACTTGTACATTATACAAGTAGAGGACACAGTTCGGGGTCGCACTCAAAAGGAACGTTGGACTTGCGAACTTTCGCCTCTTTTACTGCATGAATTAATTCCAGTTAAAATTTATCCTTTTTGAAACACTTTATTTACGTGTCGATTTTGTATCCAAATGTATGGTTTCTTTATTTGAACAAAACTTTCCTAAAACTCTTGTCAAATTTCCCTAATTTTCCTCTTTGCGTGTGCGAGGTTCCCGCTACTATATTTTCCGCATTAAATATCTGCAAGGTAATTTTATTGACATAGTCGTTATTTCATCCGAATCTGTTTAGTTTTCTTTAAGGTAGGGACAAACATCCAATTGCTCCACTTTACCAGTAGTAAAGAAAAATGCCCTTTGTTGTTCAAAATAAATAAATACAGGAAACAATTAAGTAATTGAACAATTAATTATCAATAGTTTGCCAAGTGCGTGTCGGGCCACGCGCAGTGTAGGGTTCCGTAGTTCCGAATGCCAACTTTGAGTTTATGCCGCTAAAAACGTTTAAAAACTAATTATCTATTGAATTTGTATGAAATTTCTTTTTCCGAGTACATTTTATAAGTTGATCGCCTATAACTTTTTAATTTGTATACCCTACTTAGCTCTGATAGTTTCCCTTTAAACTACATTATATATACTATTGCTGTGAATTTTTTTACGTGGCCATATATAACCGTTTAGCAGATAGAGGGGGGACACTTGCCTCCAACAAAAATTTTCACTTTAAACCCAAATATTTCAGAAACGGATCCCTAAATCCAAAAATGGTGTTAACAAGCTCACAATGTTTTTGAAAGACCTATTCAACGACACCCCACACAATGTGTTTGTCGAGAAAAAAATATTGACTACCTCTTTACTTGAATGGCAGCTAACCTAAAAAAAAAATATTTTTCCAGATTTTATTTTACGACTTTTTCGCCATGATTAATATACATATCCATGCCAAATTACAGCTTTCTAGTACTTGTAGTTTCTGAGTAGGACTGCGGACAGACAGACAGACAGACAGACAGACATGGCGAAACTATAAGGGTTCCTTGTTTACTACGGAACCCTAAAAACTGAATAACCAACCTATATTAAAATAATAAAACCATAAGCTAAAATAATCTAATTAAAAATAAAACATTAAATTAAATAAAAAATAGACCCCAGATCGCTACGGTCGCAGCTAGGGTACCTAAGAGACTGGCGGCATTGCCTCGTTATATGGCAAGACTTAATCTTTGGTCAAAATGCGCACCAGATCTCAAGTCTCCAGAAACATCGATCAGGCGTATGGAGATTTCTATAAAAATTTGACGCGCCTCCACAAGTCCACATCCCTAGGCCCTAAAAATTAAAATTAAAGATAAAAATATAAAATATCGGTTGTAATTTTAATACTCATTTTCTACCTATTTATGAAAAAAACGGAAAGTTTAAAAAATAACATACTTTTAATTAACTTCTGAGCATTTTCTTCGTCATTGTACCGACCTCTTTACTTACAACTTACAATTAACAAACTTGCTAATAAAATTATCGAAGGGTCAGATCATGAACATTGGCCGGCACCGGCTGCCCGGGCCTCCGTTCAATATCTTGTTGCCATAACTTTCAGTTTGAGCCAACAATAGCTAGCCTTGAACTTTGATTGAAACTTTAAAAATACACGCTGAATTTTCATTGGTTTTGGAAAAAATATGTCGTATAGTAAATAAATTCCTCTATTCATATACGTAATCCAAATTTGTGTATGACATAAGATAAAAAAGTTGTGAAAATGATTTTCGATCGAGACAACGTAGTTACGTCCGCCTAAAACTGTCGCGTGAACTCCCATGACCCCATAAACTCCGGGCGGCCGGGCGGCGGCGGTACTACTAATTGATCTCACGATTTAACTTCAGAGTTTTAGTCAACATTCTTTGGCTCAGAATTTTTATTTTGACTAGCTACTTAGGTCTTACTAACGATCCTTATGAAGTGGCCTTCGGCTCCAAAACCAATATAATAATCACCGTGTATACTTCTTTAATTTTTAACACAAGTCTCGAACTTATCTTGGCTAGCTTAATCTGTGTGATTTGTTATTATACCTACCTACATTTTCTTTATTTTTATTTATTTATAAGACTTTATTGCACAGTTAAAAACGTAGAAGTGGCGGACTTAAAGCCATATGGTATTCTCTCCCGGTCAACTATTGGAGACCAAGCGAAAAATATGTGTGGCTGGCGTGACAGAAATCGTGAAAAAGTAAACTAAATGTATATATGTACATAAGTATGTATAGGTACTCAAAGATACATATACATTGAAAGAATAAACGAAGAAAACTTTTACATGCAGGTACTCTGAAAGTAGCAATCACTCGTCCTCGCGTGCGTTGTCGCAGACCTACGTATTCGTATGCGACAAGTTTCCAAAGTTACCATTCCATGACCAGTAGTGCGGCTTTGATAATCGCCTACTTTTTATATTCTTATATTGTACTAGCCGAAGCCCGCGACTTCGTGTGGACTTTATGTCTCTGGAAAATGCTCATCAGGCTGTACAACTTTTGCTAATGCGTCATTTTTATATTGCTTCTTATGTTGCCCAGGCTTGACAGTAATACCTATAACAAAAAAGGCTCATTCGAATCCGTCCAGTATTTCCGGAGATTATCGTGTACAAACAGATAAATAGATAAACAGACAGACATTTTCTTTATATATATTTCTCAATCGTCCCTATTTGTTTTTGGACATATATTCAATGTACAGACACACTTTTTTTACTTTCTTATTATATGTATAGATTGTAGTTTATTGGCAGGAGAATCAAGAGACTTTTAGACAGCAACGTCAGCAATATTCATAATTAATAAACCTCCGAGCAATCAATCTCCATGTTTCGAACTCGCTCTGTCACGGGCGGCGCCACTCGCTCGGGCGGACACAATGGAGCTAGCGTGACCTTGGTCGACCATGAACCTACTTACCTACTTGCATAAAAACCTTACATCATCATTTCTGCTGCTGGACATAGGCCTTTCCCAAGGAATTCCAAAATGACCGATCTAGAGCGGCTTGCATGCATAAAAACCTTTGCACTTTGCAAAAGTTTAGGTTTGTAGCCGTTTTCTAATGCAATTATTGTTGCATTTTTTTAACATCGTCATCGTCATCATCATGTCTTTTAGTCTCCACTGCAGGAGCACGAACCTATCTGTACTACTCGAGCAATACTAGGCCAGAGCAGTCAAAGGATTTGGCCTACACTCTCCTCGCTGGCCAGACGGGTTGAAGAGGTCGCATTGATGTTTATAAGCTTTGTTTAGCTTCTATTTCCTAAGTCGCCTTCTACGACATCCACGGGAGGACTTGGAGTGGTACTATTCTACTCTGCTGGAAACCACCAGTGGTTACATAACTGTTTTTAACATTCATTGAATTATTCAGGGGACATTTCTATAAGTATTGTCTTCTTGCTGGCATCCTTATATGTAGTGCTTCGAAGCCCGGGTAACGAGCACTAGCTTTTTGTTCTCCAAAGATGACATGCAAGTCAGTGGTCACCAGGAAGTCATGATTATATTTTCTTGAATTATTAGTCTACTAGCTTGACGTCGTCTGCGTAAATTTTGTACTTTGTATTTATGTTTATTGTAAGTAACAATCAAGACGTGAACAAAATTATACTCGTACATTTTGTCAAAGATAATATAATTAGTAACATAAATCTTGTATTACTTACGTAAGGGAACAGACAAGAAGATCTTGTCATGAGCACCTTCCCGTCTGAGTCCTATTCAAAAATACAAGAAAAAATATCGGAATACAGTCAATTTCCGAAGTTCATGTGAAGCCATCGCTCGTTCCGTGGAACAGTGCGTAGCTCCGATACGGACGGAGTTAATGGAGTTTTAATTATTGGATGACTTTCATTAACTTCCCGCCGTCTGGGGACTCACCGGCGCTGCCATTTCTTTTAAAAGGTAATCAATCCATTCATTATAATAACAATATCGACGGGAAAATATATTTTTAAATCTAGCGACAGGTACCGCTAATGATGTTTTTTGCTTTGCTTTTTACAAGCTTTAATTTAACTTGCAATGTATCTTGTAGATCTATCTATGTATATTTGATTAGGTCAAATCTTGTAACTCAATTTTCAACCAGTTCGTCAAACGATTGATCTGAAATTTTCTTTATTTGTGAAAGTTTGATGACAATAGAATATTATGAAGTCAATAAGCTGTGATGATGATGGAGCCGGGAGATATTGTTTATTTCATTTGTCTTAATAAGTACTTTGGCCTCACAATATGTAATGCTTGTACAAAGGTATATTTTTATCAAAAAACTTACTCAATTTTTTTGTACAGGATTTTGTTGTCAGTCGGAAGCGCTACTTGTCAAAACAAATCAAGAGAGGGTGAAGTCTATTTAAAGAGGTGTGAAAGAATTTGTTCAAGGTTATACTCCGTTTGGTTAGGTATTTAAATAAATATAAACAATCTTGACATGTCTTTTATTGAAATATACACTTTAGAAATCAATACCTTTGCTAATTACAAATTAATTATGTTATAAATTGTAAATTACATAATTACAATGTAAATTGCTAAGGTATTGATTTATAAAGTGTATATTTCGATAAAAAGACATGTCAAGATTGTTTACATGTATTTAAATACCTAACCAAACGGAGTACAGGAACGTGCATACACATATATATATATATGGTACCCTAAATGCGGCAGGCACTAATTGTTAAAGCGTGGCCTTTGGGATCTGGGTTTGTGATTGTGATCCTTAGCCACTTATCTCGTAAGCGTAAAGAAATAATAGTACATAAACATTTATTTAATGATTTACGTTTTATGTTGGTTCAATAGGCATGACAATGGAAAAATATTATACTCTTGATTATTATATTGTACACGTATTTTTTTTTCTCTGAGAAACCAAAAATGACAAAGATACAGCGCATTGAAATTTCGCGTGACTGAAAAATACGGGTCCATTATTTTTGGATAATCTAGAAGACTTGACTAATTAACAATCATACTTTTCGGACGCTGTCGTCACCCCTATTCAATGTCTTTTGAACCTGTAACTGTCACTCCCACGATGTATTCAAAAGGCACACCTTTCAAAAGTACCCTTAATTCCCTCAAAACAATGATCCTTCAAGCCATCCGTTCAAAATAATTGTTAGAAGCAACTTCTCAATTACGTCGGCGGGATTTTTAATTTGTTGGGATTACTTGCGGCGGAGATTGCGCGGGGCTTGGGAAGCGGCGTGACGTCACAAATAGGAAAGGGATTAGCATCTTAGAAAAGACACAGTAGTATGGAGCATTGTTTAGGAAGATTTTTGTTTATGCCTGGCTTCGCAAGGACCCGCTGTATAAACAAAAGTCTTCCTAAAAAAATGCTCTATAAACTGTGAAAACCGCAACAAAATCCGTTCATTGATTCAGAAGTTACTTCATCATTATCATTTAGCCGCATAACTTCCACTGCTATACACAGGCCTCTCCTAAGGATTTCCAAAATGACCGATTTAGCGCCTTCCAGCGACTTTGGTCAGGTCGTAAGACCACCTTTTAGGTGGGTGTAGAAGTTACTTAGTAGACATCAAACAGACCGAAAGACAGATATTCAATAAAATTGACTTCGTTTTATAAAATGCTACGCCCGCCCCTGCTTTGCACGGATGTAGTAAGTAGGAATAATAATATATTACATTTTTCGCAAAAAAAAAGCTGTCTATATTCCCTTAATAATATTATACACGGCGGAAGACTTGAAATGAAATATGGAGTAAGGATGGTAACGGATATTTAATGTCTGTTGTGCATTTCATACATGAACGTAAACCAGTAGCGTTTCTAAAAGTGTGTGCTTCGCTACGTCGCGTCGTTTTCGTGTTGCACAACGTTCAAATTCTGCAACTAAACGAATAAACCATTAAAATGCAATTCTTCAGCAAATCGCGCGTGCATCCAGAGCGTTCACGAAGCAAGCCAGCGTTGAGCGGCGGGGAAGGTTTTTTAATGTCTGCTAATGATGGACGGAAGGGGAAGTGAACATCTGTTGAGTTGGGAATTAACAGTCTTTATAAAATACAGATGCATTATCTTTATCGCAATCGGGGTAGACAGAGCCCAGGGCCGTAAGATTTAAATGACACGTTTAGCGCGGTGATTGGTTTGAAGATGGAAGAAGGTAACCAAATGGTGATGGGTTGGTTCTGCGCTGGAAGTGTAGCTGTGCACCATTTTACTCTCAAAAAGGGTCTGAGCTGCACTGGGGTCAAGAGGGACGGACAGTTGGGTTGGGGCGGAGTGTTTTCCGGCAGAGTAGAATAGAGCCTTGGAGTGGCTGCCTCCCGTGGATGTCGTAGAAGGCGACTTAGGAAATACAAGCCAAACAAAGCTATAAACATCAATGAGATTCTCCAACCCGTCTGACCAGCGCGGACAGTGTAAGGCAAACTAATATATGGCTCTGGTAGTACAGAGAGGGTCGTGCTCTTGCTTTGGAGACAAAAAGACCTGATGATGATGTGGTGACTGTTCGGACTGGGGTACGTAGCGAAAGCAGGATCTGAAACAGCATGTGTAATTAGCTTATATTAGTGGTAGGTCCGTAGATGCAAGCCGAGTAAAGGCAAGCTAACAATAAAAAGCATAATCTACAAACTCGCCTATTCCATGTAAACAAACCGTTGCATTATCCTAACGATTTCTTAGATGCTTTTTGCATTTAGTGTCTTCTTAGACACTACACTTGTTACTTGTACACTACAATACAATACAATTCATTGTGACCTATTAGACCCTAATATATACATAACAATCGTGCAAAAACAAACAGCAATGCACACCATCAGCATATTAGCTAAAGTTATGGGGGACTCAGTTTTTTAAAACGGGGATAACACTAAAAATCCCTCTCCCTGAAGGTCTCATGGCGGGACTTAAGCAAAACGTTGAGAAAAAAAGAGAAAAACAATACAATAAAATGCATTGCACATTGTACAGCGAGGCGCCGCCTCTGTCGCTGTGTCGTGATAGATGGCTGCTAACTGCAAGCTGAGTAAACTGTTCGTGAAAACATTTACCTCCTTTCGAACGAGATTTCAGGGCTTCACACACGGCAGCTATATTGTTGTAGGGCTCTTATAACCTAAACCTGTAATTTGTTGCGAACTGTGTGAATCGGGAATATATAGATTATCAAGTGTTGTTGACTTTGCCATCTGAACCTTATAGTTAGGTACCCCACTACGCTCACCTGAACAGTCACGCTAGGAAAGACAGACAGAAAATTCAGTGCATATCCCTGGAGTCAGAACAGTATTAAGTGGTAGATCAAGTGCCTTCAATGTAAATATTTACATGTATGTGTGGTCTACTGACGATTTTTATGGAATGATGTCATGAGATGTGTCATGCTACAGTGTACATCTTTACATTATAGCTGCCGTGTGTGAAGCCCTGGCTTACGTCTACGCGCGAATCGAATGCTATTGAATCGCAGAGGTGTTGTAGAACGACAAAATAATCCTTTTTACGTGTATGCGCAGTTCGGGACAATGAAAATCCAACCCGGGACCAAAGTTTCACGTATAGTACGAAAACTTGCGAAAAAATCCTAGTTAAAAAAAGAAAAGTAAAGTAGTAGATTTTCCTCGGTATCAGTAGATGCTTATCTACTATATATGCTTTCAACAGTTCATTCATCAAATAGTCCATTCGTGATTCTGGTCAGTGAGTTCTTAACATACAACAAGAGCTTCTTTCTACCTTAGTGCTTTCTTTTAAGAAACTATCTTCGCACGGCATGACCAGATTATTGTTTCTGAAATACAAAACTACAAACTACTTTCTTTCAATATCACATTTAAGTTCCGGAACTTCTTTTCAACGGAAAACCAACAAATACGGAAACACAAAGCCCGCAAGAGTCGAGCAATCAATTGATTTACATAATAGTTCGGTAATTATTGTGGAAGCAGTAACGACGCCGGCCATGCGAGTCGCTCGTTTATTTGAAACTACACGACCTTAAAGAGTTTCATAAGCGGCACACACCGCTGCTAAGCTCGCATATTAAAAATAAACCGCGTGTTCACGCCATACTGCTCTATTTATATAATATTCTCAGACCAATGATATCCTCCTTCGTTCATCTCATTTTCATCTAAGTCAAGAAAACAAGAAAAACTTCAGTCTGATCGCTATATCGGCGCGCATAGACAAGACCCAAAAGCAACTTTTAGCGTCATGGTGGGCGAGAAGATGGAAAAGCAATCAATACAGTGATGGGTTGCTAGCCGCATCGCCTGTTAACATGATTTGCATTATTGCCCATTCCCTCGATCGGCTTTTACGATCTGCATGGGAAGAGAAGCAGCTGGTACATTCTAAGTTTTTTTTTATTTCTCCCAGACCAGCATGGGAGATTTTTTTAAATCTTTGGTTTAATCATTCATAAAATTACAGTCCAGTACGCTCCCGCTGAACCACCGCGTACTACTATAACTTTGAAACGGCTGCATTGAGGTTTATTGAGCTTCTGCCCTATTGAAGCTGGTAAACATTTTTAATTATAACATATCCTTTAAAATAGATATGTTGCAGTTAAAAACTGTTTTTAGATATAACGCCTTTTTCCTAGTTTTTACTTAATGCCTTTGTTCAAACTAGAAATAACTATAATGTCCGAAGCGAGTCAGTTAAAAGTTAAAACTGTTCCCACCGCTAAAAATAAAAATTTAAGTTGGGCTTCCATACAAAATACGTAATTTTTTATGGATATAGGTACGAAATTCTTCGTGCGCGAGTCCGAATTGCACATGGCCGGTTATTTTTTCATTTTAAGTTTGTTTGATTATTTTTATTATACGTTATCTAATATTTCTTATCAATGTTCCTTTTTAGGGTTTCGTACAAAAATGAAAACAACGAAACCCTTATAGGATCGCTCGTGTCTGTCCGTCCGTCTGTCACAGCCAATTTGCTCCGAATCTACTGGACCAAATCCAGTGAAATTTGGCAAATACAGATGTGCCAATGAAATAAAAAAAAATTTTACTATAAGGTACATTTTGGAAGGAAGTTAAATAAAAAAAAGTTTTGCAAACCTTACTGTTTCATATATCAAATGCCCTTGCATTTGATATATGACACAGTAAGGTTTGCAAAACTTTTCGTCTCTCTCTCGTTATAAGGACCTCAAATATAGGTATTTTTGTTATTATTTTTAGGTATATCTGACTACACTAGGAATATATGTATAGTTTTAACAAAGACATTTAGTAAAAACTAGTATTTTTTTGTTAAACTGTTTTGTCTCATTGTTGGGCAAAGGTCTCTCCCATCGTCTTCCATTTATCCCTTTCCTGAGCTAGGCTCGTCCATCCCTTCTGAAAAAAAATTTGATCGGTCACTTTGGAAATCTTTGGGAGAGCCTATGTCCAGCAGTGGACATTATGCGACTGAAATGATTACGATGATGAGCTAGGAAAATCGCGTTCTATCTAAAAACGGGTTTAAACTGTAACAGATACACTAACACTAACATTTTGCTACCACAAAAAGGCATCAATAAAACGTCTTTATTCGCAAATTCTCTTTACAGACCAGCCATTCTAAGGCCCAACACAGACGACAGACTATCCGTGACGCACTTTTTAGTCTGTGAAAATAGAACCTATGGAATCACATGCAGTAACATACACGACGCACAAAAAGTGCGGCGCACAAAAAATCCGTGTAATTTTGGCAGACCGCGCCGCGCCGCGCCGCGCCACACCGCACAAAAAGTGTGCGAAAAAAATACAACGTATGCTTCAACCCGCGCTAACACAGACGCCGCGCACTTTAGCCTGTGACCTTCAATCGGCTAGTGGTGGACGTGACGTGCGCGGTATTACATCATGGCGCTAGAGATAGATGTACCGATGTTAATTCATGAAATACAAAACAGACCTGCAATTTATGATACTTCAAAATCCGAGTATCATGCCTAGTATACCTTTCTTCTGGACCAATGCACTTTCTCATTATTGTTTCCGAATGTGTCAAAGTTGGTCTTAAAATGAATAGCAACTCATTAAAAGTATTAATAGAAATTTTATAAAATTTGAAAAAATTGTCCGCATATTGTTTTGGAATTGCATGTTTCATATGGAATTGTCCTTTTAAATGTAATCTCTCCGAAAGTATAGGATGTACCCAAAATTTTCTATTTCTTCTTATTTTTCTGTACTTCAAGTATAAAATAATACATCACAATCTTTGCACTTCCATGGCGTGTAAAACTGTACGTGTCCCGTCCCTACAGTTCTGCCGACAGAATGATTCAAAATGTGCGTCGTGTGTGTTGAGTCCGTGAACAATCCGCGAAAGACTTTTTGCGCGCCACGCAGACTATTTGTGCGCCGCAGACTCGATCGGACAAAAAGTCTGTCGTCTGTGTTGGGCCTAATTGTAACTCCTCGCGACATCTCAATGCGCGTCACGTGCGAATTATTTAATCGAATTGATCACCCCGCGCCGCCAACGAACCGAGAGCCCGCCTCGCAAAGACGCAAATCGAATCACTACGCCATAGCTCCCCCTTGTTTCAATAAATTAAAATTGTTTTCAATATCCATGACTGATTGAGTTTCGAAAGACTTTTAAGAGTTAGAGTAGTAATCTCTAAGTAAGTAAGTAAAAATAAGTAAGTAGTCTACCTATATTTAGGAGTTGAAACTATATGCCAACTTCTGGGGTGTTTTTATAACTCAGCTAATAATTGGGAAGGCCAAGGCTCCCAGCACAGAAACATAAAATGTGGCAAAATGTTGAACGATCTGTGGTTGTATTTTAACCCTCTACTTATTTGTATTTCAGAAATACCTTCTTGCTCATGAAATAAAGCTTAGTGCAAAATTTACATTCACAGTGCAGTAAATTAGCTATGCTTTGATTATGATTCACGTCAATGGATCTCTCGTGTGTTCCGGGAAACCGCTCAGAGTTATATCGATCGATTCCCACTCATTGAGAGATTGCTCGCTCCACTCGACACACAGTAGTATTCTTAAATACTAAGTACCTGGGCAACCGAGCTTTGCTCGGTTACATCTCAAACATTAACTAATTTTTTTTAAACTTGTCTAAAAACAATGCAAAATAAAAAAAAATATATAAACTTAAACATAAAAAAAAACAAAAGGAAATCACCGAGTGGGATTCGAACCCGTAACACTCTTTCTAACGGTCGCTATCCTTAACCACTGAGCTAAATCAAGGCGGTCGCGGCGCGACGAAATTAGCGACCATATTCTGCGTGGAAAGAAAAACGCATGAAAACTCGAAAACACGCGTTTTCCCAAACATAAAACTAATCTAGATCGATTGTTTACCCCCGAAAACCCCCATATACAAATTTTCAGCGAAATCGTTAGAGCCGTTTTCGAGATCACAGAAATTTATAAATAAATATATATATATACATACATACATACAAGAATTGCTCGTTTAAAGGTATAAGATTATCGATTCATCAAGTCCCACTGCGAATGATTCTGGGAATATTGTGAATATTTTATAATCAAACTAGCTGTACCCACAGACTTCGCTCCCCGTGGGAATTTCGGGATAAAGAGTACCCTATGTCCTTCCACGAGTCTCAAACTATATCCATACCAAATTTCATCCAAATCGGTTCAGTAGTTTAAGCGTGAAGAGGTAACAAACAAACAAACAAATATACAAACTCACTTTCGCATTTTTAATATTAGTAGGATAGTAGGAAGTAGGATTGTGTGATAATCCTGCGCAGAAGAAGTTGCGGGCACCTCCTAGGTAGTATCTCATAATCCCCTGTGCTTCGCAAGATATGTTGGTCGGAGCGGAAGTCGGCTGTTACCACTAGGTTGCAGACGTGTATAAGTCAGATTGAAAAATCGGAAGCCAATGTTGGCATCTTAACGACTTCTGTGGCGTAGTGGTCACCATGCTAGTCCGCCACCCAGAGGTTCCTGGTTCGATCCCAGGTAAGGCCAAGATGGAAAATGGCCTTTTTCAAATAGTACTGGGAAGACCCAGGACTATTTGACAAATACATATATAGATAAACATCCAAGAGGATGTTTATCTATATATGTATTTGTTATAAAATATAGTATCGTTGAGTTAGTATCCCGTAACACAAGTCTCGAACTTTTTGGGGCTAACTCAATCAGTTTGATTTGTCCCTGTATATTTATTTATTTATTCATTTATCTAACTTACAAGAGAAATTAAAAGAAAGAAGTATAAATAAGAGACGTTCATTGTATACTTACTTAAATAAAATTCACTTGTTGAGCTGAGAGCAAATGAAGTGAGTGATACAAAGTACGCCAGTAACGATTGCATGTTTTGCGCTGGGACCGACTTCACTGCAGATTACAGCCAGACGTCGCACTACGTACTACCCACTGCCAGCTCGACTCAGCTCCTAACTACAAAGTCTCAAATAACTACTAGTGTAACTCCAGCAGAGAGGAGCTCTCGTTTGAATGGAACTTGTTAAGATCTTGGAACTAATACGAGCACACCCACAATTTAAGGTGAAATATTCTGAAGGTTCATACGATGCCAGAGATAGTTGCGCGATAGATAGAGCAACTCTAAAGTAACGAGTAAATTGAACGTTTAGATTTACCTAAATACTAGCAGGGTGATGGAAACATATCGAGTTAAATACTAGTGATGTAATGGGTATGACCAAAGAGTAAAGTTACATAGAGGGAAGGTATGACACAGACATCATCGCTGCCATTACGATTCAATTTCAAACTATGGAAGAACACCGTACCAGGCCTGTGTCACTCCCGGTTTAGGTAACGAAAATATACCTACATTATTACTATGCGCGCGGCGACCACTTCGGAGTGGTAAATTCAGTAACATGAATTGTATGTCTAGATTAATAAGAATGCGAAAAAGACTCAATGCGTTCGATTTTCTCTTCCCAATGTGAGACAGGGCTGCGTTGACATAATGATAGATGGTGAAAAACTCGATCTTGTTGAAAGTACCACCTTCTTAGGAATTACAATAGACTCGAAACTTCAATGGGTTGCTCATATAACTAAACTTTCAAATAGGCTTAGTTCTGCGGCTTATGCTGTTAGGAGAATAAGACAATTGACAGATGTAGCAACTGCTAGACTAGTGTACTTTAGTTACTTTCATAGTGTAATGTCTTACGGCATACTCCTGTGGGGGAATGCAGCCGATATTCAGACTATTTTTATTTTACAAAAACGGGCAATTCGTGCTATTTACGGGTTAGGATCTAGAGACTCACTCAGAGAATTATTCAAGAAAATAGATATACTTACCTTAGCATCACAGTATATATTTGAAAACATAATGTATGTAAGGAAAAATATTTCCTCATACAATAAAGTAAGCGATTTTACCGATAGAAACTTACGTAATAAGAATGACTTAGTTGCCCCGTTTTATAGGCTTAAAACAATTAATAAGACGTTTATGGGGAACTGTATACTTTTTTATAATAAATTGCCAAAATCGATCCTTGATATGCCAGACAAAAGATTCAAAACTTATGTAAAGAAAGTACTTAGTGAGAAGGCTTATTATAGGACCGATGACTACCTTAAAGACAAAAAAGTCTGGCGTGAGCTTGACGCGGGTCCCTCTAAAAGTTTGTAATATAGGTACTCGAAAATGTCATAATTTGGTACATTTTGTACAAACTGAATCTACAACTTGACATTACTTTAAAATTTTGACATTCTAAAAATTAAATTTAAATTATGATATGACATAACAAACAAAACAATGTATTCTCTGTCCACATTAACTTTAAGTATTGATTTAATTGTGAGTTGACGTCCTTGGAGAAGAGGTGCAGTGCAGTTTGTTACCGCTTCTTCTGCACTAGCGCTTTGGAAGCGATAGTAAACTTAGCTGTAAGTAACTATTTGACGTCAACAATTGTGCAACAAAATAATGACGATTATTAAGAGTTATTATAAATATCCTATGATAATAAAGATATATTTGATTTGAATAAAAAAGAATGAAATTGGCTTGTAATGCACTTCTAGGTATCTAAACGAACAGGTGCTGAGTTTTGACGCGAGCTAAATTAAACCATATCGCTAACGATATTGAATAGAAATTTCTTTGAATTCCTTTGCTGAGTAAGACTTTAATACGCGAGTCAGTACTTATTCTGTGACTGTAAGATAGTTCTGAATTTATTTTTTCCTGTGTCGCGCATCTATGCCTATAAATTCAGTTTTAAGTCTTTCAGCTAAGTATTCGTAGTTGTAGCGACATGATTATCATTATCGCGGCTTGAAATCGCAGTAGACGAGAGCTCTGTGAGAATGCATACAGAGTGCAGGCGCTCGTTAATTACGTTCCGGTTCATTTAGTTTGACTCAGTCTGCAAATCGTCAGGAAATGTTACCAACGTAATATTCCGTATGATCTTAGCTTTAAGAGGAAATACACAAACTAAGTCTCCGCTCTCGGCTCTTGACTGAAACAGCGGGATCACCTCGACTGGACAAACCTATAGAGGAAGCAAGGGATTTCAGTTTCATTTGAGTATTGTTTCAATTTCGTGTGATTTCCGGCAGAGTAGAATAGGACTACTACAAGTACTCTCGTGGATGTCGTAGAAGGTGACTTAGGAAATACAAGCTAAACAAAGCTTATAAACATCAATGAGACCTCTCCAACAAGTCTGGCTAGCGTGGAGAGTGTAAGCCAAATCCTCTGGCTGCTCTGACCAAGAATGGCTCTGGTAGTACAGAGAGGGTCGTGCTCCTGCAGGGGAGAAAAAAAACCTGATGATGATGATTGTTTTAATTCACTTCACAATCAAGAAACCCTTGATTTATTAGCTAAGCAATGTACTTGCGGGCAGCTCAACCAGTCCACCATCAGTGTCCCCACACCAGAGCTCTCTCCTTGTGACAGTAATTTTTTGCAATAATGTGTCTGATTGCGTTGACTTCATGGAACCTCCATGTAATACAATAGTTTTTTCTGATAGTATGGGTCGCAATATGGGTTGCATGCTTAACACACTTCTTGATAACAATTGTGTTAATTACTGCTTCCCGAATGCAACCTATACCCAAATTTTAGATAAAATTAAATTAACCAAACTAAATAGTAAATCTACTGTTGTATTACTGATAGGCAATAGTAATAGAATAGGAAAAAAAGAAATAATCAGCTGTATGGATTATTTAACTAAACTAGAAGTAGGCAAAATAATTTTATGTGCATTTCCATATATACGTTGCCAGCCTCCAACAAATAATAGAAACATTCACTATCTCAATACTTTGATACATAATATAACATGTCGTTATAGTGATAAATTAGTGTTTTTTGACACCAATAATTTCATAGGTGAATGTGATCTGACAAAAGATAATATTTATCTTTCAAAATATTCTAGACGTAAGATTGCTACGTTAGTAGCAAATAATATTAATTTTTGGACGAGTTTACATTGTAAACGAAAACCTAGTTTTAAGACGCCTACCGATTTACCAGGAATATGTGATGGTAAATCTGTAGGTTTGACGGCAGTTTTAAACTGAACATTAAGACAATGGAAAGGCCTCATGAACTAAAAATAGTACATCAAAATTTAGAAGGTTTTTCCGGCAAAGAATTATTAGTTGAATTATTTCTTGAAGAATTGGATGTTGACATTTTATGTTTGACTGAACATTGGCTGTATGAGAGTCAGATGATGTTCAGCCTAAACAACTATAATATTGTTAGCTGCTTTAACAGGAAGTCTGCTCAGCGAGGGGGTTCCATAATTTTTGTAAAAGATTATTTCCGTAGCAAAGAGCGGACGGATATTGTCAGACTTTCTGTTGAGCGCGTTTGTGAGGTGACCTGTGCCGAGCTAGATCATCATATAATTATTTGTGTATACAGTCCTCCTAATAGTGATTTTAAAAGTTTTCTTAAAACAATGGACCAGGTACTTAAGTCCTGTTCATCTAGTAAAAAGAATTTAATTGTTTGCGGAGATTTTAATGTTGATATCTTAGTAGATAATCCAAAAAGTACACAATTGCTAAATCTTTTTAAATGTTATGAATTAGTAAACGTATTCTTTGAGCCAACACGAATCACTGCTACATCTGCTACTTGTCTAGACAATTTTTTTAGTAATATTAAATATTCTGTTAAATCAGTTATTAATAAACTGCCTTCTGATCATTCAGGTGTATATGTAGTTTATGTCAAGGAGTCCAAAGGCAAGTCCAGCATTTTGAACAAAGATAAGACTTTTTGTAGGCCGATTACTTCTAAAAATATACAAAAACTAAAAAATAATTTAGATAACAAATTGTTGTCGGTCGTTTACACAGGAAAAAATCCTGACGACCATTACAATAAACTATTTAACGTTATTACCTCAGAATATTCAAAAACTTTGAAACAAAAACAAGTTGTAGTGCATAGAAAATTACAATTTAGTGAGTGGGCTACTACCGGCATCTACATAAGTAGGAGCAGGCTTTATGACTTATATTCCCAAAAACAATATAATTTTAGTCCTTCCTTTCTAGAATATGTTAAAAATTATTCCAAAATATTTAAAAAAGTTTGTAGACAAGCCAAGGCAAATCGTATAAGTAGAAAAATAAATAATGCTCCTAACAAAATAAAAGAAACTTGGAATGTTATAAATAAAGAAACGGGTAAAAATAAAGCCAAAGAAAATATCTGTCAAATCAAATCTTGTGGTAAGGCTATTACTAAAACTAAAGAAATAGTAAATATTTTTGATGATTTCTTTACTAACATTCCTTTGGAACTTACTTCTAATGTGAATTCTAGCCCCCAGCGTGCTGAAGCCTTGCTTAAGAATAATGTTAGGCCTTGTGATTCTAAATTTAAATTTAAGCATATTGGCCCCAAAGATATAATAGATGCATTTAAACAGTTAAATTTAAAAAAATCTGAAGACCATTGGGGCATGTCAGTTGCTGTAGTAAGCCATATCATAAATATCATAGCTGCTGATTTAGCTTTTATATTTAACGAATGTATTGATGAAGGCATATTTCCTAACCTAATGAAATGTAGTAAACTAATCCCCTTATTTAAAAAGGAGAAAAAACAGATCCTGGCAACTACAGACCTATATCTATCCTGCCAGTTTTGAGTAAGGTGTTCGAAAAGATAATGCTCAATCAAATGCTTCTTCATTTTAAGACCTACAACCTTTTCCATAGCCAACAATTCGGCTTTACTGGCGGGAAATCGACCACCGATGCGGGAGTAGCACTTGTTACTCATATATACGACGCATGGGAGAACAAAAATGATGGAATTGGATCATTTTGTGATCTCTCCAAAGCATTTGATTGCGTAGATCATCTGACACTTTTGCTTAAATTTCGTCAATACGGTTTTGATGATAATTCAATAAAACTTATAGAATCTTATTTAACAGATAGGCATCAGACTGTTGATTTAAATGGCATTAAATCGCACGGATCTAATGTTAAGATAGGCGTACCGCAAGGTTCAATTCTTGGACCTTTCCTTTTCTTAGTTTATGTCAATGACTTGCCTTACATGGTTGAGAAGCAGGCTGGCATAGTGCTGTTTGCTGATGACACCTCGCTTATATTCAAACTTGATCGACATAGCACAAACGCTAGCGCGGTGAACAGCACCTTGTCTTCCATTTCTGATTGGTTTTCTGCCAATAATCTCATGTTAAATGCGAAAAAGACTCAATGCGTTCGATTTTCTCTTCCCAATGTGAGACAGGGCTGCGTTGACATAATGATAGATGGTGAAAACTCGATCATGTTGAAAGTACTACCTTCTTAGGAATTACAATAGACTCGAAACTTCAATGGGGTGCTCATATAACTAAACTTTCAAATAGGCTTAGTTCTGCGGCTTATGCTGTTAGGAGAATAAGACAATTGACAGATGTAGCAACTGCTAGACTAGTGTACTTTAGTTACTTTCATAGTGTAATGTCTTACGGCATACTCCTGTGGGGGAATGCAGCCGATATTCAGACTATTTTTATTTTACAAAAACGGGCAATTCGTGCTATTTACGGGTTAGGATCTAGAGACTCACTCAGAGAATTATTCAAGGAAATAGATATACTTACCTTAGCATCACAGTATATATTTGAAAACATAATGTATGTAAGGAAAAATATCTCCTCATACAATAAAGTAAGCGATTTTACCGATAGAAACATACGTAATAAGAATGACTTAGTTGCCCCGTTTTATAGGCTTAAAACAATTAATAAGGCGTTTATGGGAAACTGTATTGTATTGTATTGTATTGTAAATTCTTTATTGTACATAAATTGACACAAGTTAAACATATATGAAACACAACAGTACAAAGGCGGACTTATCCCTGTCAGGGATCTCTTCCAGTCAACCCTACAACCAGAGGAGATAATGACTAAAGGTGGGGTGGAACTGTACAATACTTACAAACTAAGACACTAAATGCTACTCATAATTACATTACTGATATAATATATATACACATTATCTATACACTGACATATACTGACAGATCTAAATACGATAAGATATATAAATAAACATATACAATTTATATTTAACTCAATCCAAGTCAGGAACCTTCATAAAATAATTGAATCCTATTCTTGAAGGAATTCAAGGTACGCGACTCTTTAATTTCCAAAGGAAGTCTGTTCCAGAGATGCGCAGCCATAACTGCAAAGGATTTAGAAAAAGTATGGGAGGAGTAATTGGGAATTTCTAAAAGAAGGGTATTACTAGAACGAAGGCGGGGATCAATATCTCGAAATTTAAATTTTTCAAGAAGGTAATTGGGAAAGGTAGGATTAGTGAGAACATTAAAGAGAAAAGAAAGCACATGGATATTGCGGCGGGTTTTTATAGGCAGCCATTTAAGTCGAGAACGGTACTCAGTAATGTGCTCACACTTTCGTAGCCCAAACACATACCGAATACACACATTCTGAAGGCGTTCCAGTTTATCAGCCAATTCCTCAGTGAGATCTAGAAAGGCCACGTCCGCATAGTCCAAAATAGGGATCAATAAAGAGCGAGCCAGAAGAGCTTTAGTGTCCATAGGCAGAAAATTTTGCAAGCGTCTTAAAGAATGTAGAGAGGCAACGATTTTTCGACTAAGCTCATTAACTTGCGGTGACCATGATAGGGTTTCGTCCATGAAAATCCCCAAGTTCTTTACAACAGAAGAAAAAGGAATGACGTCGTTGCCCAAGACTACATGTGGAAATAACGAGGACTTGAATTTTGAGACAAAATGGGGACTGCCAATAACTATAGCTTGTGATTTAGCAGCGTTGACCAAGAGCCCGAAGTTGTGAGACCAATCCGCAATATTCGCGAGGTCGGAGTTAATGGTGCTGATTGCCTGATTGAAGCTATCGAAAGGGGCGGCCGTATAAATTTGTAAATCGTCAGCATACAGGTGGTAGGAGGAGGAGAGACAGGATGTAATGCCATTAATGAAGATGGAGAAAAGGATAGGTGAAAGGATTCCTCCTTGAGGTACACCAGCCGAGAGATCACACCAGTCAGATCGACTGTCATCCACCTTAACCAACTGTTTACGTCCTGTCAAATAAGATCTAAACCAAGAGACGGTAGTAGGAGAAAAATTAAATGACTGCATTGTGGCAAGCAATAAGTCATAGTCGACCGCATTAAATGCACTAGTAAAGTCCAACAATACCAAAATAGTGAGGGTTTTATTGTCAATATTGAACCGAATGTCATCCGTTATTTTTAAAAGCGCCGACGCCGTACTGTGCCCAGTGCGAAATCCCGACTGGAACGGACTCAAAAGATTATGTTTAGTGAGGTATTTTGAAAGACATTCCTGAACGTGGTGCTCTAATACTTTGGAAAGAAGCGGAAGGATAGATATGGGACGAAAGTGAGAAGGAGAAGAAGGATTGGATAGTTTCGGTAGGGGAATAATATGCCCTAACTTCCACGCACTAGGAAAGACACCAGTGTCCAAGGAGCAATTAATAATATCAGTAACAACGGGGGCAATTAAGGCTGCTATTGGTTTTATCATTTCTAGAGATATATCGTCATTTCCAATTGCCCTGGTTTTAATGGAACGAATGATTTTAACAACCTCCTCGTCTGTTATTTTGTCAATGGTAAATACAGGACCAACAGGAGGAGCCTTACTCAACAATCTAGTCAGAGAAGCCAGCCTGGTGTTTGGAGATAGACTGACTGGAGGAGTGCAGAAGTGCCGGTTCAGTGCATTAAGATCAAATTGTTGATCAAAGCCCACATTCTGTTTACCAACGCCTAAACCCTTGAGAAATTTCCACAGTTTATTGGGAGGGCAATTGTCCACATTATTGTGTACGTGTTTTCGCCTGGCATCACGACATTTCTTATTACAGAAGTTACGCAGTGCGATATAGCTGTCCCGGTTGGAAGCTGAAGGATTTTGCCGCCATTTCAACTTTGCCCTATCTCTTCTAACCATTAACTGCTTTATTTCTGGAGTTAACCACGGGGCTGGGAAATGTTTCACTCTGACCGGGTGGAGAGGTGCATGTCTATCAAAAATAGCTAGGAGAGCAGAATTAAAGGCAGCTACTTTCAAATCCACGTCAGACATCCTCAAAATAGTTTCCCAGTCCGTTTGAGCAAAATCAGTCAAAAAAGCTTCCTCATTAATTTTCGCATAGCTGCGCAACATCATGACTTTGTGTCTCCATTTAGGTGGTCGAAGTTTAAAAGATGCAAACACTAAGTCATGAGCCGAAAAACCCGGTGCTTTAAATTGCCCATGATTTGTTACAAGATCAGGAGAGGAGGTGATCATAAGATCAAGTAGAGAAGGAGGGCCATTATGGGAAAAATGAGTAGCAGTAAGAGGAAGGACATGTAAGTCTAGAGAATTTAGAAGAGCAAGAAGAGAATGAGATCGTGAGTCATTTTTTAACAGGCAAGTGTTGAAATCCCCCATTAAGATTACATGGTCAAACTGCAAACGAAATTCAGACAATAAGGAATCAAGAGACTCAAAATAATTGATACGGGAGCAGGGACTATAATAAACACCAAGCATGACTTTAGACTGGTGAAGGGAAACATCAAGCAGGAGGTACTCAGGTTTATCGGGTTCTGGAGGGGACTGAGAAAGGATACGACATGGAATGTCACTACGTAAATATATTGCCACACCTCCACAACGCATCATCCTCCGCGAACCATCCTGCCCGATCCTATCACATGTGCGGTCATTTCTGATCAGTCTAAACCCCGGAAGAGGATATAAAGTTGATGGCAATGTTGGTTTGAGAAAACTTTCTGAGATGAGAATAGCCTGAACTTGAAGTGAAGAGAAAGTGGTTAAGAGTTCTGCATAATGTTCAGGTATGCTTTGTGCATTGATATGTACAACATTAAAATTTTTTGCCAGAGAATGGAAGGTAAAGTTTAGATTGTCACTAAGAGAGGGCATATCATCATTCTCCGCACTCAAGAAACTACATGGAGATGACGATAGTGAGAAATACTCTGGATCAGACTCAGGGGAAAGCACATCAGACATCGGATTGAGTTAATAAATAATAAAATACCTATAAATAACTAAATTTGCTTAACTAACCAAAAACCTAATTACAGATGCTAAGGCAACCAACATAGCTTGCTCGCCAGCTTACTTAGGTATTGTTGACTCACAAATAGGTTTACCAACAAGGAACATTAGACTAAATAAATAAAATAAATACACACACTCATTAAACGAACACCCGATTTGTTTAAATAACAAATAGCACTGCCGGTCTCTGATGCACTAGGTAAAACATGATGTTTACCCAGTGCATCAGATAAACCGGCCCGACATTGATAAAAGTGCGGCAAATCGGAACAAATAGGAATATATATAACCTACAATAACATTCACAATTCACAACACAAAGGTTCAGTTGTATGGATAGAAAAAAAAAACAGTAAGTTCCTGACGAAGGTGGATTCATATACAATAACTAAATAAATAAAAGGTACATACATCTTGCATATGCATCCCCAATGGCCGCCCGCTCGCCAGCCTGCGGCAACCTGGCTGCACCAGCGGTAGCGGGTGCCACGTCTGTCGTTGCCTGGGGGTCTTTATTGCCTGGTTTGGCGACCGATTGCATGACACTATGTAGTTCAGACATTGTAGTTATTCTGTGTCTTGAACCATCGTGACCAGCAACTACTATCCTTCCATCGGCTGTCCAGCATCCCTTCACCCCCAACAACTTTCTTGCCTCTACAAACACCGCATGTCTCGCAGCAGTCAAAAATTCGGACAGGGTCAAACCACTGCCCTTTAGGCCTTTCTTAGCTACCCAGACCCGACTGCGACTGTCAAAGTCTCCAAACCGCAACAACACCGGCCGGGGCTTGTCCGTTTTAGTGTTTTTGCCAAGACGAGTAGCCTGTACAATACTCCCAGAACTTAGCCCAGGCAACTGAAGCATCTCTTGACATATTTTTTGGAATTTGGAACGCAGATCTTCATTCCGTTCCTCAGTCATTCCATGCAGAAGTAATATGTTGCATCTGGCCCTCATCTCAAAGCCATCTAATGTCTGTAGGACTAGGCCCATCTGTGAGTTAAGACCTGACACTGCTTTCCAAATTAATGATTTAAATGTGTGGTACTCACTGGCCAATGAAGCAACGTCCTGGGAAGGCTGATTTAGGCTGCAATTTCCCAGAGCATCCTCAAATGTGGACATCTTTGATTTGAAGAACTCAGTCATGTCCTCCATGTTCTTATACAGTAGTGCCATTGGATCCATTTTCTTGAAATTGAATGTTGTGTAGTGAAGTGAAGAGAAGTGTTGTGTGATGGTAAACAATTCTAGACAGCAACTTGTCAGCAACAGAGTCAAAGTTAGAGGAGTAAATAGGTGAAGGCGAGCAACTCTAAGGTATTTACTTCATTTATTAATCAAAAATAAATTAAAATTTAGTTAATATCTAATTTTTACAATATTTAAAATCGAGAGCTCTTAAAAATGCGTATTGACGTTTATGCTCCTACCCGCCGAAAAAAAAAAAACTATATGTATACTTTTTTATAATAAATTGCCAAAATCGATCCTTGATATGCCAGACAAAAGATTTAAAACTTATGTAAAAAAAGTACTTTGTGAGAAGGCTTATTATAGGACCGATGACTACCTTAAAGACAAAAAAGTCTGGCTTGAGCTTGACGCGGGTCCCTCTAAAAGTTTGTAATATAGGTACTCGAAAATGTCATAATTTGGTACATTTTGTACAAACTGAATCTACAACTTGACATTACTTTAAAATTTTGACATTCTAAAAATTAAATTTAAATTATGATATGACATAACAAACAAAACAATGTATTCTCTGTCCACATTAACTTTAAGTATTAATTTAATTGTGAGTTGACGTCCTTGGAGAAGAGGTGCAGTGCAGTTTGTTACCGCTTCTTCTGCACTAGCGCTTTGGAAGCGGTAGTAAACTTAGCTGTAAGTAACTATTTGACGTCAACAATAGTGCAACAAAATAATGACGATTATTAAGAGATATTTTAAATATCCTATGATAATAAAGATATATTTGATTGATTGATTGATTGACTGACTTTTTACAATCAAATTGATTTTTGACTATCGACCAATTGAAAAAGTATCAAAAATACTAGAGTATAAGAGCTTTTTCCATGATTGAAAAAAATATGAGACAAAAACTATGACCTTGGGGCCTTGTGGTGCGAAAGGTATTTGTTATATAAAGAGATTTTTGCACGCCTTATCGAGGGATCTAAGGGCTGGCGCGCATTTTGGCCAAAGGCTGAGCTTGGCCATTCCGCGCGGAAATGCCACCAGCCTGTTGGGCACCCTACCCTGTCGCAGTGATTTAGGCTTAATTTTTTATATGATTCGATGTTATTAATACCTAGTTTAGTTTTTCTTTTTTTTATAATAGTCATATTTAGCTTAATCATAGTTTACTATAGTTTATTTATGTTGCTTAAGTTTACGAAATACATAATAAATTTAATATACAGCCAAAAAATAAAAACACTGAAAAATGTACGATAACATGAGTAAACAAACACTTAGAACTACTCATCCCAGCACACGAGTGCTGAATAGTTGCTCCTACACGTACGCAAGTGACGACGTCGGGACTCGTATGAAAGGATACACACACACAAGTACGACACGCTGAAAAAATCAAAAGGAGTGGCGACACGGCGCGTGATGTATGTACGAGTACTTATAAAGAAATACATTAGCCGTCGCTCTGCATAGTTCATGCACACCACTTCCGGTGTCTGCGGCGGCGGGGGCCACGCCACGGGCGGGAGCGGGCCAGCAAGGGTCTCTTAAGAGTCCCGTTACCCTGGACCAAACTACACTTTTCCAAACAAACATAGTCTACGTTTTATTCCGAAACGACATGTCCGATTTCGGCAATTTTAAATATTTTAGGCACGTATGGCGTATAATTAATTGGTTTTTACAGTCAAAAAAATATGAGTTAATTTTAGAAGAAAATAGGGAAATTAGTTTAGTATCTGACGGTGTTCCCCTGACAGTGGTTACGGAATCACCTGTCACGGACTCAACCCCATCCCCTACTGTTGACTGCGGTATAAGTCTAAGTATAAATAAATACCCTCATGTAGAAAATGATGAACAATCCAAAATAGAAACAATTGATAATAGCATAAATAGAAAAATGATTTGTAAAAAATTATTAATATATTCTGATAAGTTAGGTCAAGATCTTAGTAGTATGATTTATAATAACCTGAACAGTGAATGTTCAGTATTAAATGTATGCACACCCGGGGTCACATTTTTAAACCTAATAAATAACATAAATTATAATGACATAGACCAACATACCACAATTTTAATAATGTGTGGTGACAGTTCCTCTATTACAGGAAGGAACTTAAAAAAAGGTATAGACAAAATCAAAGATTTAAAACAAAAAAAGGATTGTAGATTTATCATAAGTGCCTTTCCATATTCAGACAATTTAGACAGTAAAAGTAACAGGCACATATATGATTTAAATGTACATCTGTACAATATGACTTATTGTCACGGTGACTTTATTTTTTATTTAGATATAAATAAATTTATTTGTAATTTTAAGTTGACTCTAGATACTATGTATCTGCCTCCTAGATATAAGCGACTCTTAGCTACATTAGTAGCTTATAATATACAAAGTAGTGTTGTAAATAGTACAACTAGTAACTCTAAATTAAACACAGTACATTGTAGTGCTGAATGTACCATAGCTGGAGATACTCAGTCTGATTTAAACTAATGAAAAAGACAACAGTCAAGGCCAAAGAGATATTATTCACCAAAATATTCAGGGCCTGACTAGCAAATTATTGCAATTAGAATTATATGCAAACGATAGGGATTTACATGTAGTATGTTTAACTGAACACTTTTTGCAGTCACATCAAGTACAATTTAATATTGATAATTATTTAGTCTCTAGTTTATTTATTAGAAAGATTAATGAAAAAGGAGGCAGTTTAATTTTAACACGTAATGATGTAAAATGTAAAGAACGCAAGGATATTGTGAGCCTGTCGGTTGAAAGTATTGTTGAATTATCCTGTGTTGAACTAGAAAATTGTATTATAGTATGCGCGTACAGACCCCCAAAAGCTGACTTTAATACTTTAGAAACTGTAATTGAAGATGTTTTGAGAAAATTAAGTTCATGTCGCAAAAACATAATATTGTGTGGCGACTTTAACGTAGATTTATTAGCGTCTGATAGCACCGAATGTATTAGATTTTTGAATTTATTTAAGTCATTCAATTTGTTCAATTTATTTTTAGAACCAACTAGAATACAAGGCGACTCTAAAACATGTATAGATAATGTTTTCTGTGATTGCACTGCTGTTGATAAAGCTATAATTAAAAATATAACTTCTGATCATTTTGGTCAGTTCGTGAAATTTGCCAACAACGCAGCAGAAGTAGAATTACCTGAAATAACCTACAGAGCTATTACTAAAGATAAAATTAAAAAATTTAGGGATACAGTTTCGAAAAAATTACCGTTAATTGAAGAAACTCGGGATGATCCGGATATTTTGTATAATAAAATGTTCGGTGTGATTGAATCAGAATTTAATAATAATTTTCCACTTAAAAAGGGAAAGAAACGTAATCGGAAAAAGTTTAGCGAATGGGCTACCACAGGGATTCATATTAGTAGGAATAGGCTATATGAATTATTAGCTATGAAAGCTTATAACCAAACACCTAATTTCATTAATTACGTTAGAACTTACTCAAAGCTTTTTAAAAAAGTATGTTTATGCGCGAAATCATTATACACCAGGAAAGCTATTCTAAATTCTAAAGATAAAATAAAGACAACCTGGAATATTATTACCACTGAAACCGGGAAAAACAAACAACGAGTAAATAAAATTGAGTTAAACATTAACAATAAGGTTCTAGACACTAGTGAATATGTCGCACAATACTTTGAGAACTTTTTCACAAACATTCCCCTAAATACAACTGCCCCACTAATGTCCTCATCTAGGAAATCAAAAAAGCTATTAACCAATTGCGTACCTAAATGTAAAGATAGGCTAATATTCAAATACGTCACACCTAAAAATATCATTGATACTTTTAAAAGCTTGAATAATAAAAAAACTGGTGATTTGTGGGACATTTCTGTATCCGTTATAAGTAATATTATAGATGTAATTGCGCCTTACTTAGCTTCCATATTTAATAAATGTGTAGACGCGGGATCTTTCCCTGACATGATGAAGTTAAGTAAAGTTATCCCTCTATTTAAGACTGGTGACAGAAATGATCCAACAAATTACCGCCCCATTTCTATTCTGCCAGCATTGAGCAAAATATTCGAAAAGATAATTTTTGACCAATTATTAGATTTTTTCAACAAAAATAGTCTGTTCCATGGTGATCAGTATGGATTTACTAAGGGTCGATCAACAACGAATGCAGGTGTTGCACTTTTACAAAACATCTATGATGCTTGGGAGTGTTGTCAGAATGCAATTGGTGTCTTTTGTGACCTCTCTAAAGCCTTTGATTGTGTAGACCACAAAACCCTTCTATCCAAACTTGAGCACTACGGAATAAAAGGGAAGGCTCTTGAATTGATTAAATCTTATTTGAGTAGCCGAATTCAAAAAGTTAGTGTAAATCAAGTAAAATCTGAAGGATCAACCGTAGTGATGGGTGTGCCCCAGGGTTCTATCTTGGGTCCTTTGTTGTTCCTGATCTATATTAATGATTTACCATATTATGTTAAAGATTGTAAGGCTGTACTTTTTGCTGATGACACTTCCCTTGTTTTCAGCGTAGATAGGAAAACTGACACCTCTGATGAGATGAATAATATATTGTCGCAAGTGTTGGATTGGTTTACAGCAAATAATTTAGTATTAAATGCAAAAAAAACGAAATGTGTAAAGTTCTGCTTACCGAATGTTACAAAAGTTCCAACACGATTATTTATTGATAAGGAAGCAGTAGATATGGTTGATAACACAACATTTTTGGGAATAACGCTTGATTCAGGGTTGCAATGGGGTGCCCATATTAAAAAATTAGCTGGAAAACTTAGCTCTGCGGCCTATGCGGTTAGAAGAATTAGGCAAATGACTGACGTTGATACAGCGCGTTTGGTATATTTTGGGTACTTCCACAGTGTTATGTCCTATGGAATATTGCTATGGGGTAACGCTGCAGATATAAATACCATATTTGTTTTACAAAAACGCGCTATCAGATTTATATATAAATTAGGTGCTAGAGAGTCTTTGAGGGAACTATTTAAAGACATAAATATTTTGACCCTCCCTTCGCAATTCATCTACGCGAACATTATGTACGTGCGTCAGAATATACACTCATTTAAGAGAAATTGTGACATTCATAGTATTAACACGAGAAATAAAAATAAATTAGCCATCACAGCTTTGCGGTTAGAGAAAACAAAAAAATCTTTTGTGGGTCTCGGCTTGCGCCTCTATAATAAAATTCCAGATGATATAGTAGCATTACCATTAACTAAGTTTAAGACAGCCGTTAAAAATCATTTATTACAAAATGCGTATTATCATGTAAATGACTACTTATCATCATCTGAGAAAAATTCTTGGAAATAGTTGTCTGCAAATTGTAATTGTATAATTTAAATGTATAGCTTAAGTGTAAATCTGTATTGTAATTGTAACATAGCCCATCAGGCTGGGTAGGGACCAATACTGAACTGGGTTTCTTTCGGCGTAATCTTCCCAGCAGTGGTCGTTCCGAAACGCTAGTAGTTTTTAGCTTATGCACTAAAATAATATTTAAAAAAAATGACCTTCAATAAGAGATAAATTTATCCTACATTGAATAAAAATTTTTGACTTTGACTTTGACTTTGAAAAGAAGAACTTGGAATAGAATATAGTGTGTGTGTTGTGTTGTATCAATTTTGACCATCAATATAGAAAACTTCTACATACAAATACAATGCACCATGATAAACAAAAAATTACAACAACAACAAGAAACAATATGGGCACAAAGACGGACTACATCTACTACATCCTTATATTTTCTTTCCAGATCATAGTTTTACTGTAGGAAACCAATTATAATCCTAGATAGTTGCAATTTCTGAAATCTGCCATGTGGTTTTAAAATAAAACGTAAACTACGTTTGTATGGAAAAGTGTAGGGTAAGGGGATTCTTAACAATGTCAGCATTATCATCATTTCAGCAGGAAGTCCACTGGACGTAAAGCTCTCCGAGGATATCTAACTTAACTGATTGGAAACGACCATCGTTTTCGTGCGACCATCTAAGATTTGAAGATTTAGCATACGTGTTACAGATGTTGACAGTTGTGGCGCTGGAAAATGCCTCAAAATCGCAAAACATGTATTCTGTTTTTGATCGGTTAAGTTTTAAATCTTTTCTTTTCTCATTCATCCAGTTTTTCTTGGATTCTTTTTTCTTCTTCTTCTACAAGCACGGCGTCATCTGCAAATATCATACACCAGGGGGCGTCAGTCTGTATGCCAGATGTTAGGGCATCCATCACTAACACGAACCGGTAGGGGCTCAGCGCAGACCCTTGATGTAGACCCACTCCAACCTCAAACCTGTCTGTTACTCCTGCTGTAGATCAAACCTGCGAACGCGCAGGGACCAGCTTTTGTTGCAAACATCTCCATAACACTCGTCTTGGGATCCTATCATAGGCCTTTCTAGGAAGTAAGCACTTCCGTGCCCCCAGATATTGTATTTGTAACAATCATGTTCCCACCGATCTCTCGTCACTCGCAGCGTGTCGCCGCTGCGTGACAACACGTGTAACGAGCCTCCGCGAGCCGGCCCTCGCAGCAAACACTCCGCAAGAGTGTTTTCGCGTGTTCCCAGCGCGTTCTCCATTTGCACCTCCCGACGAATAACATTCTTGTTTGAACAGGATCTGTTTTTTGGGTTACGAGTGTTTTTGCAGTATGAAAAAAGTTTTTCAGCATAAATGGGAAGTAAATACGTATTTTTACATTCGGTTTTATTAGGATTTTCTCTTTTGCTATAATTTCCAATTTTACAGCTCTCATAACTCAATTAGATCCTTTTTTTCTCAAAATTACACCTAAATCTATGTTTAACAAAACGAATAGCTACCTTAAATAGGTAGCTATTCGTTTTTTTTAACCTTTACATACTGATATTCGTATGTACGTTGGCAAATCAAATTTATTTTTGTACAATATAAGGTCTAACCAAATGTACCGAAACTATTTTAAGTGTGAATTTAGTCCGTGATAGTGAACAACTTTCCTCAAGGAATTTATGTCGGAAATTGAAAAATAATTTTTATATTTCCATACAAACTTGGATAAGCGGATTGGTAAACTTTTTTGGGAGGTCACAAATGAATGACTATTCATATTTCGATACGTGTGCATTCGGGAAAGTTACTCAGTATCACGGACTGAATAATAAATATTTTTGGTATATCACCAAAACTTAGTTAGACCTAATGTATTAAGCAGTTAAAAATTAAGGCTTCGACACAGGTTATGGCCGCACGTATTATAATTATAGTACTTATTGATTAACATAAAATGTCACGTCACTTTCACAGCTATTACTCTCTAACAGTAAGAAGTTCAATATTTCTAGGTGTCATTATTATATTGCTTATTTTGGTTTGTTTATTTACATCATAACTTTTCAAAGGCAATGTGATGGAAAAGCGCTCACAATTAGACACCGCGGCGACGTCGTTATGCCGGCGAGTGTACGGCGCGCCGTGTACGTACGTATGCGAGTGCTGCGACACTCCGCGCCGCCAGTGTACGCGGGCCTTTGTTTGGCAAATATACGAACACGAAAATATGCAAAACAAATACGCAAAGAAAGCGCAGAATGAAATGAAAAAATAAATGTTTTTACACGGGATTTTGAGCGTTCTAGATTCAAACACAGTCCAAGTAAATTTACTTAAACTTTTGGAATTATTTAGTTGTCTATACACGGTGATTTTCCATTGGTTTTGAAGCCCAAGGCCACTTCATAGGCGTCGTTAGCTAGTCAAAATAAAAATTCTGAAACAAAAATTTTTGTATAAAACTCGAAAGTAAAATTGTGAGATCAATTAGTAGTTGTTGGCGCCGAACCGTCCAATCGTGAAACATTTTCAAATAAATCCTTGTTCCGCGCGAACAGTAGTACCGCCGCCTTACACAGCCCGCCGGCCGGCCGGGGTCATCGACATCACGCAGCTGTTGTGGTCGGCGTAACTACGTGGTCTCGATCGAAAACATTTCATCATCATTTCAGCCGCATAACGTCCACTGCTGGACATAGGCCTCTCCCAAAGATTTCCAAAATGAACGATCTAGAGCGGCTTGCATCAAGCGCCTTCCAGCGACCTTGGTTAGGTCGTCAGACCACCTTATACACAAATGTATAACCAATCCTCTGTCTGCCCTGGCCAAGTACGGCTCTAGTAGTACAGAGATGGTCGTGCTCCTGCATTGGACTAAAAAGACTGACTGAAGATGATGAGAATACAGAAAATAATGTCAGAAAAGAGGACGCAACATTGTGCCACAACGTCACCTCAGAACCCATCATTGCCTTTTTGCTCTTCAAGCTTCTATTAGTCCTTTCAAAGATTGAGACGTGTCTACATTCGTTAGTAGTGTTCTTACAAACAGTGCCCGTAAAATATCCTACGCTTTTCAGCTCGCATTCCGCGGGTGCGTCTTTTGAAAACGCTCGCGTCTACGGACGACAATGCAAGTTGCGAAAGCCGAGTAATTGAGTGGCGGATACACATGTGTGTGTACAGTGTACAGACAGCCTTATTGCGATGCAGAGTGACACTTACAGCAAGACGTACGGCCTTTTGTCATTTTTACAAGCCTTTATTTAACTTGCAATCTTGTATGTATGTATGAATGTTTAGGTCAAATCTTTAACTTGCAACTCAATTTACAACCAGTTATCTTCAACTGATTTAGTTGAATTAGCTGTGTGGTTTCCGGCAGCAAAGAATAGGCCACTCCAAGTCCTCCCGTGGATGTCGTAGAAGGCGGCTGAGGAAATACAAGCTAAAAACAGCTTATAAACATTAATGAGACCTCTCTAACTCGTCTGGCCAACAAGGAGAGTGTAGGCCAAGTCCTCTGGCTGCTCTGACTATGGCTCTGGTTACTACCAGAGAGGGTCGTGCTCCTAAAGTAGAGACAAAAATACTTGATGATAATGATGATTTAGTTGAAATTTTGGATACTTGTGTTACTCGGATGACAATACAATATTTTGAATTCAATAACCTGTTCAGTTGATGGAGCCGGGAGATGTTCGACGGAACTCAGTTATAAAACAACATATCCTCATTGAGTAGGACTCGTTTGATATGTCTTAAGCACTTCATGGTAGACGATGCCTATATACAGGATCTGATTACGGAGACGGAAGGTGGACGATAGAACTCAGTAATAAAACGACGCAACTTCATCGAGATTGGTTTAATTTCATTTGTCTTAGTAAGTAAGTATTTAATTCTTTCATAAAACTTATTATTTCAATGACGGTTCATCGTCAATACTATAAGTGCAATCTGAACCTGAAATTATTGATTTATAATATAATGAACCTCATATTATGGATCTCACAACTATTAGATATATATAATATTAGTATAATAGATAATATTAGTAGGATAAAGATAAGGATTTTTATAATGAAGGCTTTTTTTATTACTATAAGTGTACTTATTTTAATTATTTATTTATTTATTGGATAAGGTACACCAACAGTATTCACATACAACATTCGAGCAGATACACAATTACACACGTAATACTTAAGTTCTAATGTAAATACCAATGACAGGTATACAGGTATATACACGACATTGACTAAAAGATCAAAATAAGCTTATCGAGAGTCTAAAGTTTTAAATTTGTGATTTTCAATCATTAAGAAGATTCAGCACCTTATGTTTAAAGACCCTTAAGCTATCGCAAAATATGTCCAAATCCTCTAAGCCACAGTTAAAGGTGTTATATGTATTACACATACGGCTAACTGGAGCTTGTCTACCCAGATTGGTTCTAGACGGCGGTCCACTAAGTATTGCAAATACAGGATAACGCGGCGGTCTACGTGGTACTTTAATATTAAGAAACGATAATGTGTCTCCAGAGTCTAAACGGTTATTAAATATTTTATATAGGCAAGTAACGTCGTGAATTTTTCTTCGATTAAACAATGAAATCATATTGAAGTGCTTGAGCCGCTCGTTATAAGAACATCGATAAGAGACATTAGGCGCTGAAAACGCGAGATGCCTGGTGAAAGCTCTTTGTATTTGTTCGATTCACTGAGAGTGTACTGCGTAAGTAGGGTTCCACGCTGCGCTGGCGTATTCTAAGTTACTCCTGACCAACGAGTTAAAAAGGAGAATCTTTGTTTCGGACAGACGGACAGACGGACAGACGGACAGACGGACAGACGGACAGACGGACAGACGGACAGACGGACAGACGGACAGACGGACGGACGGACGGACAGACGGACGGACAGACAGAGAAGTCTTAGTAATAGCACAGGTATGGCACTTCATACAAACGGAGCAGCATAAATACCTAGTACTACTACAAACGAAACAATCCGTCCGTGCACACGTCAAATGTGTGAGTTAAACAATCAGGGTCGCTACCACAGAATTTGTTGCTTTGCTTACTACACTATTATTAATTCTGTGGTAATAGGGTCCCGTTTTTACCCTTTGGGTACGAAACCCTAAAAACCACTTTGCACTAACTACCACATACTACCACGTACTTGAGTGAATGTCACCCCCGAAACTTTTCATATCCCTTCGAATGTCGGCATAGCAGACACAATAGTAAAACAATACATCAGACGCCCGCTCCGGGAGTCCGACAGTTAAAGGGATATAGGAAATATAGGTACGTAAGTACTAGTATTTATTCTGTGATATAGCATATAGGTAGTCATTATTCAGGATTCCGTTTCCGACTACCTGGTACCAAAAATTAACTCATCTATACCATTTTTCGCAGAATAACGCAAATAAAATTGCATTCACCTTCCAGTCGTCCTACGTAATGTAGCGTTGCGCTCACAGTCGTCGCGCGCGGCATGTCGCGCGGCGACAGTCGATTGTAGGCGTCGCTGGCTGCAGCAAGCGCCAATCTCCTGATGTTTGCCTGAAACATGTCTGCACTAGAGCTCTTTGTTCAAACATCGACTGTTCTAAGGCGAGCCGTGTTTGCTGCGCCGGCGAATAATGTGTGCCAACTACATATGTCTTTGAAGGCTGCTTAAATTCCAGTTACAATACAAGGTACTATAAACTCTGTAAATAGATTTCTTAGCTGTCTTGTTTAATTTATTGGAAATATTTAATATAGTCGTAAGTATATGTCACTCTTGCCAACAATTTTCTTAGTAATAATGTGCAAAATAAACTACTCATAGGATCCGAAACTTTTCAATTTCCAACGCTTCTAATATCGATTAGGTTCCTGCTGTTCACTATTCATATCTCTTCCACGTTTTTCTGTGAGAAAAACAAAAACGGAATGTGTTGTTTTGTTTCTTGTATTACATTATAAAGAATTGTTAAAATAGTATTCATATATTTTCCCCGCTTTATGCATAAGGTACCAATGGGTGCACGGGTAAACAGGAATTCCCCTGGATCCACTGGTGGGAGAATGGGTCGCACCTCAACCGCAAAAGGGATAAAGACGTGATAGTATATGTGTATTTTGTTTCCGTATGCAAGTTCAAAGTGTTATTTTACGCTCAGAGACCCAGACAAATGGAATTTATTTACCAATAGATACCAGTA